>JAPTHN010000011.1:40494628-50494628 GCA_026936325.1 Platynereis dumerilii | reverse complement strand
AAGGCACTTGAGGCGAAGAGATCACTGGCTTGGAGCTTCTGGCGAGGGAGGGCTTAAGAAAGGCCAGGAAACTTGCGAATTGCAATTAGTATGATTTGATTGCCTTCACAGTCACAATTGCCAATTGACAGACATTGAAGTTTATTTACATAAGTAACATAAGGAATCATACATAATTTAGCATACCTATTTTAAAAAGCTACAAATAATGCATTAATCATTATGAGGGAGACCCATCTAAGGCCAAAATTTACCGCTATCGATTGGCCACCTAGAGAAATACAAAAAGGGATAATCAAGAACCTCCTGATTATCTCAATATCTGCTGCATTGACACAAAATCGATATTAGAGTGTTTTCTATATCAAGCATGTAGTCAATCCAATATTGTCACTTTCTTATGCCTTAAAATTTTGAAATTATCACTTTTTCTTTTGCAGTATGTTAATGGTTTGAAAAATAGAAAACATGTCAACATATCCTTCATGGCTGATGAGCTTCAAAAACGTTACAGGTACTCAATGTCAATGATGTTGTGTTCTCTTTTTGATGTTGGTTAACTTTGTATGCATATATTGCTTGGTTAATATAAAGCAGTACTTAGTATATTTGTTCTTGTCGTTAAAGAATCATTTCTTGCGTTAATTTTTCCAGTGAATACAGCAGAAAGAAGAAAAATTCATTCAGACTTCTTGTTGAAAGAGGTAAGATATCTGTTCCTATGAGAAAATGAAAGATCTGAATCTGAATTCTATGTCTCTGATGATTCAGTTATGACGTCTTTTCAGGGTTACCACTGGTCAGGGAAAATTGGGAAATTCAAGGTCAGGGAAAAGTGGGGGAAATTTTGAATTAGTGAGGGAAATTTTGAATTAGTGAGGGAAATCCGTAAAGTCAGGGAAATCTCACTCAGGGAAATAGACTCAGGCAAGACTGTAAAGAATAAAATATTTTCATAATCCATGGGAAAATTTGAAATCAAAACATTTTGATTGGATGGCCTGTAATCAGTCACTTTTGAGACATTCCCACGGGAGGAGTTATCTCTGAACAAAAGAACTTACTGGCTTAGGGGAGACAATTGGGCAGTCACAGAGTTTCAAAGACCAGCCTCTTCTGTTTTCTAATTACCATACTCAGCAACTTACTTGCATCTGATTGGTCTAGGATATGGCCATTCTCAAGAAATGTGATAAGGTCTTTTTTTATAAGGTGGGAAATCTAAGTTAGGTCGGGGAAATTTTAAAATGCATGACACTTCATATGAAGGTTTCATGATGAGAATGATGGCAGAAATGTGCCACTTTCACCTGTCTGAGCTAATGAAATTAGCTACTTAAAAGTGGTAGTTGCAGGTAGAGGCCTCCTTGATGATGCATGATCATTAGACCTGTCAGCCAGCCGGCCAACCAAAAAGTGGCTGGCTAAGAGGTGTCATCGGCTGGCTGCAGCTCAGCCATCACCTTAGGTGGCTGCGGCTGACTTAAATTAGTAGTGGCTGGCTAGTCGGCTAGCCGCGGCTTAACTAATATTTTAGAGTTTAAGAATATGATAACGGGCAGAGAACAATCTTTAAAAACTGCATTTTTTTCTGTCACCTGTGTCACAGCAAAGCAGTGGTATTTTAAAAAGCAAGTCATTTAAGAAAATATTTTGCAAACTCTGAGAAATTGTGTGGTTACTCAGGAAAACAAGTCTAGACTCTAGAATACCCCCAACAAGCTGCCATTGTTTGAAATATTTTCCCCCAATTATGGGAAAAATAAAGGCAACAATAGTTAAAACTGCAATTTGTGAGTCATGAAAGCTGATGATTTGTCCTGATTATGCTACAGAAGATAATTTTAGGTAGTGATGCACGGATAGTGAAAATAGCCGGATACCGGATACCGGATAATCCGGCAACACCAACTGCCGGATACCGGATAGCTACCGGATAGTTGGAACCGGATAGTAAACGTGCGAAAAAGGAAGTTTTTCTGCATTTATGGCTGATTATGAATATTTTTTATGAGAGCTGAGACATATCGGTCCAGCAGTAGGACTGTTCGTCTGATGAAATGTTTTTCGTTTTGTTTTGTAACTGAATTCGGATTTTGAAGATGGTGAAATAATCTTGATTCTGTCGAGGTAACGTTCCTTTGGTTATTATCAAAATTTTAGCCTATCATTAAGTTTTGAACATGCCCGATATCCGGTTCTGATATCCGGTTCTCATACCCTCATTTTGCCGGATACCGGATATCCTGCAAATTCCACTATCCGGCCGGATACCGGATACTGTGCCGGATATCCGTGCATCCCTAATTTTAGGCTACTTGCAGGTCTACAAAATCGGTTTATCTGAAATTAATAAAGATGGTCTATCCATCTAGGAATCATATCTTATATATTGTGCATGTATAAAGGTTGATTGTACAGTGATGAACTGATGATCAGTCTTGATTAATCCTGTGTGTATATAAGTTATAACAACATCACAGATAATCCCATGTTGCTGCAATCTGTCTTACCCCATGTTGCTGCAATCTGTCTTGTTTCAAAATTGTAGCCCCTATATTAGTATAGGGGGCTACTCTGTAATCACTGTGATCGTCGTGGAATGGAATATTTTGTAATGACATCTCCTTCAACAGGACACTGCATATTCCCTCAAATGTCATTGAAAGTTGTTAGATATATCTTAACTTAGGTATTTACACTAGGGCTCTGTACCGGTACGCATATGGAACCGCCGAACCGGTGCAGGGAGCTGTGCCGACGAACCTGTACAGCGAAAACGAACCGTGATACGTACCGTAACTCACAAGGGTGCGCTGTTTGTGTCATTATACTGCAGCGCCGCCGTGTGAAATAGGCCTATGGCAAAAACACTTTGTACACAAATATGCCTGACTGAGGTGTGCAACATCAAGCAGGTGTATCAGAGCAATTCAGCCAAGTCTAATCAGCTGCTGATAGCAATTCAGCCAATTCTGAATGGTCTTTGTGTTTTCTTCACACCTACTGCACTTAATTGCAATTTGCTAATTGGAAAGGTCCTGCATTGTTTTGTCAAGTCAGCACTTCAGCATATATATATATCTATAGATCAATGTAAGCATCTCCAATTACAATGAAACACCATCATTGATCATGTAAATTACTATAATTGAAGAATTTATTTAGGAATCTTTAAATGTATAATATCTGAAAGTCTTCATTCAGGATATAGTTTATATTTTACAGCATTAAGGTACCACTTCAGTATACCTTTACAAGGACTGAATAATGGCCTCTGGCCAAGTTAATTGGACCTTACACCACTACATTTCCTCAGTTGTTCAATAATTTGAAATAGCTAACTTTAAAACAGCTAATTATAACTTTCTGAAAATGTGATTAATGAGTTTGGTAAATCCTTACTAATTTTTTTTCGCCATTGTTAATTGATGGATAGGCAGTGGGCCCCATATATGACAAGTGCAGTAAAATAATAAAAAGCATATGTATCTTCAGTTAAACCCTTGGATTTAATTATAGACCACATTTAATCAATCATATTATGCAGTAGGGATTCAGTGTTAAGCTAAATTAATTTACACCTGTAAGTGGAAAAGAAATTCTGCCTCTTCTCAATTGGTGTTAGCTTTTTATTGCACTTTTTGGTTTTTTTATACTTCTCATATTTAATGTTGAGTAACACGAATCCTCGATCTCGTTATTTTACCGTCGCACAGTGTATCGCGATATGTATCGTGTATCGAATCAAATGTATCGTGATACATATCGTATCAGAAAAAAGTATCGATACAGAGCCCTAATTTACACCTCTCTTCATACAGTCAACACAGAAATTATTTGCACACCTTGAATTTTCATCATATATATAGTCACCAACATAAATAGACCCATACGGATACATATTCATGTCGAGAAAGTCATATTGATTGATAGTCACACAGATATAGAGATAGAGACATAGATTACATAGATGAATTTATTGTTTGTCTTGTGGAACAATTTAAAAGGGGCTACCATTTCGTCCCTGTGGGACAGAATTAAAGGTGCATTGAGTGATCCTTTCTCCCATATTGCATCTAGTTTAATTAATTATGTAACTGCAATTCTTTATTGGTCTGAATAAAAATTTTGTCATTGTCATTGTCATTGTCATTGTCATTACAAACTTGTCACCTACATCAGTGCCTCGTAAGTCAAACCATTGAGGTGCTGTCTACACAAGTTTACACATTTTATTTAGGCTGGGGCTCAAAAAGAGATGCATGCATTGAATGTGATAATCAATCAATCAAATATCTTAAATTGAAGTACTGTAGAAAGTAATAAAAGAACAAATGTTCAACTATGTACACATTGTACAGAGACATTGAGACAATGACCATCAAATCTTTCATGCAGCTGCTAATTGCCATCAGGGGCTAATTGACTGAATTGCACTTAAAGTGTCAGCAACTTGAGCTAACTTGACACTCAAGAAACCAAGAGCTATCCAATTGAATAAAGTAGTGTAGGTGAACTAATTGCAATGCAGAATTGCTAGAGATTGCCTTATAATACAGCCTCCTACCCTAAATCCCAGAGCTTTTTCTGCCAAGCCAATCGGCGGCTGCCGGCGATCCTGTGTCGGCGGCGGCTGGCTGGCTACAGAGAAGACCTGGCGGCGGCTCAATACATTCATAATCGGCGGCTAAGCTGGCTATTTGCGGCGGCTGACAGGTCTAATGATCATGAGTGGGAAATCTGGCATCATCCCTTTTCCTTATCCTCTTTCTCATATTAATTAATTTACAAAAACCTTTGAATCCTAAAGCAGCAATTTGTGCGATTGCCTTTTGTGTGCTCAGAGAAAATGTATGTGGAGGCATGAAAAAGTCAGGGAATTTTGAAATCCTGCTGCAGTAGGGCTGCAACGGTTCAGTACCTCACGGTTCGGTACGGTTTTCGGTCTGAGACCCACGGTTCAGTTTTTTTTTACGGTTCTGCTGTCATCTCTGCAAAAACTTTTTTTTTTCAGTCATATATCATCAGATAAATGTAAGAATGTACTGCCATTATATCCATATCCATAGAAAACAGTAAATGTGCAAATAATTTCCATCATAATTCACAGGTCAAAGACCATACTTTAGGCTTTGGTCTGTGCATAGTTTTACATGTAAAGGCTATAAGCAGTACAGACAGGACAACACCTGTCTACAAGTTGACCGCCATTTACTGCCACCTAGGGTGCAAAATTCGCGAGCTCCTGTGAGCGGTCAACAGAATTTGGATCAGTGGAAGACACCAGGACAGTGTGGAAGACACCAGGACAGTTCCTAAATTTAGTGATGGTCTAGTTTATTTCCAAAAACTCTGCAATTGTCTAATCTAACTTTGGTTGGCTTCAATTTTAAGCAAACAGCTTGTAAATACCAGAATAAGTTGGAACTATTTTCTATCATGGAAATGTATACATTGTAGTTCACATATATTGCCAGTATAGAGGGGGCCACTTGTGGCATGGACAAGACATTTTGCTGAGAGTAACACAGCTTTTATGAAATTGTGAATTATATTGTTGTCCTAGTTCATAAATCTCCATAAAGTTATAGAATAAATACAATTGAGCCTTTTTGATATCAGAAAGCAAAAACATCGGCTTTGTATGGACATGTGAATAAGTGAGAATGCATTCTTTTTGGACCCCTTTTTGACCACAATTTAACATGCACTAAATGGCATAAGTAGATTGAATACCGTCTAACTTCTGATGAGTAAAATCATCCCTTTCACAGGCAAAGTGTATGCTAAAGTTTCAAAACTTTCTTTTTGTCTCATGATTTCCAAACATTTTCATTCAAAGCAGTGGACTGGATATTTGCCAGCAACCATGCTTTGTGAAAGTAGTTTGGCGTAGTAATATGGACAGCTGTTGTTCAACCTGATCTGGTGATCTGTCCAAAACAGATCAAATTATTGCTGACCCAATTCGATTTTTCAGGGACTGTCAGCATTCTGCTGCCACTTGACAGTCCCGAACAGAGACAGGGACAACACAATATTATAGACCATACACTTCTGAAATCAGAATCATTAAGAAGATAGTACGCCTATCTATGATGATGAATGCTCAATTTATGATGTGACTAAGCCATGCTTTATCATTTTCAGTTCTGAGTAAATACCTGTCATTAGGCATGCACTGTAAATTCACTGAATTGCACTTCTGCCTTCACACCTTTGCCATCTTTGATTGTCCTTGGGGGTAAAGTTTCAATTGCCAATTAACCAATCTTGATCAAATGAGCACTTTGATACGATTCGATATTATCCTTTACATACACAATTTTAGGTGTTAAAGTTGTTGATTGATGTATTTGAACCATGCCAATCAAGAAAATGTAAAATTTATGTATACATGTGAAATTGCCCAAGTACAGATTGTTTGTGAATTATGAGGTTTTACATCATTAAAAGAGCACATTTTTCAGCATTGTACAGATTGTTTGTGCATTATGAGGTTTTACATAATTAAAAGAGCACATTTTTCAGCATTGATCTTTCATAAAAAGTTGTCAGTAGAGATTTTCAAGTCATGATATCGACGATACATATTATATCGAAACTAAACTACGATACACTGCCCTAATGAGAAGGACTTTCAAATTGTTTTCAGTGTATAGATCATTGGACCACCTGCACAAAGGAGATAGCTATGATGAATTTGAGAGAAAACATCTGGATAAAAGGCAGAGAACGTCAAGGTAAATTAATAGGCCTGTTGAAGTGATCATTCATGACTCATGAGGACGTCTCTGTTCTTGTTATTTTACTGAGGAGCTTCTCTTTTGGATCCATCCTCTCTTTATAAAAAAAATGCTTCTGTGCATGAAAAATTATGAAATGTTTATTTTTCTATTTCAGTGATGATTCTGATGGCAGTTCGGATGAGAAAAGTTTTTCTTCAGATAATGAGGATTATGTTGAAGTTGAGGTATGTGCATATAGTGCCATCTATTTATTTCTTCATGATAAGCAATATAATTGAAAAAATGCACAGATAAGATTGGATTGGCCCGTTTATTCCAATTCTTTGTCATGCACTTTTCTGGACACACGCAGACAGTTGTCTCTGATCATGCTGGCTGCGATGTACATAATTTATTGTCTTGAATCATAACTGTCTCAATCTTGAGTCAGTTATGGATTTATGATTCGGGCACAATGCTTGAGCACTGCACCATTGAAAATATGAGATTGACGGGAATAGGCCAACTTAAGTTTTGATAGTATTTAAAAGATTGGATTGTGTGACACGATCTGTGATTCGGCTATAAATTGGGGCCTCTTAATATCCTGTGGGCCCAACTTGTCCTCTTGATTTTTCTAGATTTATTTTTGACTTTGTAAGAATTTAGGCAAATTTTATATACCCTACTTCTCTTACAAGTAATGACCTTTCCTTTGCAATCACATTTATCAGGTCTTTATTATCTTGCAGGACACAAACAGTATGAATTCCTTCATGACAGATATGTACAAGAAGAATAAACATCTCTCAGTGGGTGAGACTGCTCGGAGCCAGCCAAGTTCTCCTCGGCCAAGACAAGTTACGCAGGTTGGCACAAAAAGTCTTCCTTCCTCTCCTACACATGTCAGTTCCTCGTCTCCTATGAAGAATAAACCTTTGTACATGATGGACAGAGTAGGAAATAGAGGCAACGTAAAACCAGGCGCTGTGAAGGATTCAGGTATGTGTATAATGTCAATAAATTTTGAGTAACCTTTTGAGTGAAACTTAACACTCGATATGTCCGTTTCGTGTATAATATAATTGTACCTGAAATATAGTTTTATGCACATATCAACCTTGTCTATGATAAAAAATTCTCGGAATATTATCAATAGGATCCCATTTCATTTAGTGTTGGTTTGCACTTTTAAACAAGGTATCAAGTCCCAAGATCTGTTATCTTAACGCAATTTTCAGGTTGGGAATCGATTGATCCAAGCTACGATTCAGGTATTCCACTCAGTCACTCACTTTGAACTTTGTGGGCTATGATGGTGATGTGTTAAGTGTTTATGTGGTTGATTGCGGACTGGTGTAGGTTTGATCATGTTGATAAGTGAGCTATCTATTTGTCAGTCCGGAGGGTTCAGTATTTTTTCCTTGTTTTATTAATTTGTGCTTATTCAAGCTTTGAGAAAGTTAAGTTTTCCCCCCTTGAAATCCTTGACAAGCTGTTTATCACAATCTTATTAGATATTGAGGAGTGAGGTATAATTGCAGACTGGGTCATGTAATGAAGCATGAGAGAGCCAAGATATTATGTGAATAAAAATTTTCCCTGTAATTTCTTTGTCACTGAATAAGTGATGTCTCATGTGCATGTTGATTGTCTTGGAATGTTTTTGTTGCTTTTTTTTGCTTGTGTATATTGTTATATGACTGTTTAGTGGATTTTCAATATAACTGACTTACCTGTTCTTCAAAAGGTGGAATAAATTGTTTGTGTTTTTCTGGAAAGAAATGATATTTGTGTCAATAACAGTGGTCATATATTTGATTTACAGATGCACTGATGGATGAAGCTGCGTCTGCGTTACCCAAGTCTGATGTAGTGGATCTCACTAGTGGTCCTGCCTCCCCTGAAACTGCCCAGACAGAAGAAGAAAAGATGGAAGTTTCCAAAGAAAAGGAGAAATTGAAAAAGACTCCCGGAAAAAAACTTGCTAAAAAGTGCAAGGAGGAGAAGAAAAAAGGCCCAGAAATCCAACAGTCAACTATTAAATTTGCAGATATTGGTGGCAACGAGAAAACCCTACAGGTTTGTAATGACATGATATTTTAATATCAATAATCGTAAAGAGGTTGATATCTTGTGACCTTATCCTAATTAACTTTTGACATAAATGCGGGATATGTGAAGCCAATCCATCCATCTCTGGCAGCTTGTACAAAATTTTGGATGTCTGAGCGTTGAATGTTGAGTGTCATTGCGGGATGCTAGAAACAGCCTCAGACCAATACCGTATATACTCGCGTATTCAGTGAATCTAATGTCATGAATTGTGGGAATGCATAGTTATGGTTTTAACCCTACATAACTTTGAATTATGTTGTTGAGGATCAAGATTATTGAGTAAAACCATTTGCACCCAATGAACCTTTTAAGAAAACTTAAGAGACAGAGGAGGTGGCTAGGTGATAGATATATCCATTTATCTGCATTTGCCTACTAAGAATAATTGAATGATTTGTATCAAATTTTAGCAATAAGCCTACTTTGAATTGTTTCAGCAATTTTTAGTGCAATTAAAAAGTTATTTCAAGTGCAATTGAAGATGTTGTCGTTTTCATTTTCAGGAAGTTTGCAAGTTGCTCGTGCACATGAAGCACCCTGAGGTGTACCAACAGTTGGGAGTCATCCCTCCTAGGGGATTTCTGCTCCATGGTCCTCCTGGGTGTGGGAAAACCCTGCTGGCTCATGCTATTGCTGGGGTAAGTTATCAACTTTCAATAATGTCTCTCTATCCTTGGATATATAAAGTTCCGTCAATTGTAAATGCTACATGCTAACTGTATTTAAAATTCGAAGAAGGGTATCTTTATTGTTCTTTACCGTTCTACCAGGAGCTGGAACTCCCCTTCATCAAATTGGCAGCAACGGAAATTGTATCGGGTGTGTCTGGAGAGTCAGAGGAGAAGGTGCGGGACATCTTCAACAAGGCAGTGGTGAGTTTAAATGTTAACTTTAGTGACATAACTTTTTTATAGAGAGGAATTAAAAATATGCATTAACAGATTCTTGAACCTTTCATGCATTGCATGAACTTTTATTCCCTGATGAATATACACAGTTGTAAGTTGAATATCGTAAAAGGCTTGTTCTGGATACTCTATAATTTGGATAAATTTTGTCAGTTATGCATTTGGATTGGTTTCAGCGTTCTTGTGATCATAATATTAATTCTGATGGGTTGCCCAGCTTTATCAAACAAAATTCCCATGTAATCTCATCTTTTTGCATGACTGTTCATCATATTTTGATTCCAGGCAAGTGCTCCGTGCATTCTGTTTCTTGATGAAATTGACTCAATCACTCAGAAGAGAGAAAATGCTTCAAAGGACATGGAACGACGAATAGTGTCACAATTACTCACTTGCATGGATGGTTAGTATGATAAGAATTGTCAATTGGTCACACACATGTTCTCTATATATTCATAAAATTAACATTTTCTCTGTATATTCAGGAAATTATTTTTTGCCCTGCAAGAAAAGTTCTCCTAAATAACGAAGTTTCCAATATTTCACACATGTATCTTGTTGATATTTCGTTGTGAAAAAAATAATATATGGGCAAGAGCACAGAGCTGCCACCCTTTTGTGGAAATCCATGTCACACTTTTTCCAGGGCCTATAACCTACCCTTGTATGAATGAATTTTTTTTCTTTCATTCACAAGTTATCAAATATATTCATGGGTATCAGTAACTGTGAGCTTTTGAAAATTCCGTCGAATATTACTGAAATACTGGCATTTTACGCTCAGAAAACAGGCAAATTTCTAGGAAATTTGACTCATTTTTCCAACATTTAAACTTCTACCCTTCGTTTAATTTTATAAGCAAATAATGACTAATGTAACTTTTATATTATGTTTTAAGAACCTTTGAGACATTTAAAATATCAGTATTTCAAAGTTCTGTTAGATTTAGTAAAGTGCCCAGAATACCGCTAAGACCGTGTAACATTTCACCTTCAAAATGTTACACGTACATCAACAAAATTTCAGCACCTTAAAATTTTGAATATTCTTCACAAAAAAAGTTTTTTTGTTGCATCTTTATGAATGAAATTGTGTGGTATGCCTCATGATAGCAAGGTGTACATTTTAGTTTTAAAAAAACTGAGTTACATGACTCGGTCACACTTTTGCCTGTTACACGGTAAATTTTCAACCCCATGTCACACATAGGTTATATTTAATTAAATTTAATGATATTTCACCAACCATTAATCTGGGTTACCAACTTCAAATATTTCAAAAATTCATTGGCTTTGCATGAATACAATAGGAACTGTAGGCCCTTAAATGTAAAAAGTCACAGTGAGTCACACCGTTACACTTAGCAATTATTATAAACAGGGCCGTATTAGCGCATTTCTGGGCCCGGGGCAAACTGTTTCTAATGGGCCCCCTTGCGACCCAAAAACGCTCTGAAATTCTGAAAAGTACATTCGTGCGCAAGTTACCCACGCACTTTCTTTACTGTCGGAACACATTTCAACTTCATCATGGGCCCCCCTGAGGTCATGGGCCCGGGGCAAGTGCCCCGTTTGCCCATAGGTTAATACGGCCCTGATTATAAACCATACCAAATGTTACAATTTCTACATGTATGCATTTGTATCCACGATAAACTAAGAAATAATATAGCATCAGACCAAAATTGAATTGTTAACCTGAATATTTGGCCTATTTGAAAGCCTGAGGTGTAACATGTTACAGAACCAACTTCTGTATTTAAGTTTAATAACTTTCATAGTCTGCTTCATTGCATTACATTTGTTTCAAGATGAAAGTTAAGCATAATCCAATGTAACTTTTTAATCGGGGCATAAGAATAATGCTGCTGTGGAGCTCTGTGGCTATCCTGGCCAGCGTGTAACAGTGACATTGTCACTGTTACAAAGAAAATAACAAATTGAATGAGTAATATGTTTATGAATTCCTGCACAGGTGATTTATATTTGCTCCAAAATAAACTAAAAGAGTAATCTCTATGTCACTCATGGCCCACAGACTTATCGTCATTCTAAATAGAAAGAATGACGACGTTAACAGTGCATAACTCCTCTTGAACATGAGTTCAAGCCTATTTTTAGCTGAGAAGATCAAATTTGGCGCCACACCAGACCACATGACCTATGATGTCATATCCTACCCACAATGCCTCACATCTGCCTCTTTTCTTCTCAGCTCCAAAGGCATCAGACATGTTTTTGGAGCTGCCTGTTTTTGGCTGTTTGAGGCATTGACAATGGGTTAGGTTGTTGTCAAATGTTTCTTTTCAGGGTTCTTTCCATGTTTACAGAGCTAAGCATGGGTAAGGTAAGTAATTTTATTAGTTTTCTTGCCTCAAAGATCGTCGGTAGGACCGCTCACCTCAGCGTCCAACTCTCCGACTTTGCAAGTGATTCCGAGTGCTTTAGACGCTTTTCCAAGCTCTAACACTAATTTTCCTTGCTTCTTGGTGCCACTGCTGATTGATTTCCATCATTTCTGCTGCTGTTCTGGCTATTTCCTTGTCAGAATCGACCGTCGAAGTCCCCGGACTTCGGCCGGCCGTGGATTGTCAAATCTGTCATGGCGCTGGTCTGCCCACGCCGACTTTCAAGCTTCGTTTACGGGCGAAATTCTCCAATTTCTACGGTCAGGTTGGGGTTTCCGGACCCCAGACTACCCTTCAATCGAATGTAGTCTCCGGACTGCTCTGGGAAGGCGTTAATTTCTAGTTTAAGGCCTGCAAAGACGACGTCTTCTCGCTCGTCTTCATCTCTTGACAACTGTCATGGCCGCCGGTCTGACCCTGCTGCCTTTTCTCGTCGTTTACGGGCGAAATTCTCTAATTTCCCCGGTCATGTGGGGTTCCCCGGAACCCCGGACACCCATCCTTGGTGTTCCTGTCTCTGGTTCACTTTTGGAGTCTGTTATTTCTTTAATTTTGACCTGACAAGCCGCCGTTTCTTCGTGCGTCTTGTGTCCACTCTACTGTATTTCTCTGACTGTCATGGCCGCCGGTCTGACACCGCTGCAATTTTTCGTCGTTTACGGGCGAAATTCGCTCATTTCCACCGTCATATGAGGTTCCCCGGAACCTCGGACACCCATCCTCGTGTTCCTGTCACTGGACCACTTTGGAAGTCTTTCATTGCTTTATTATTGGACTGCCAAGTCGCCGTTTTCGTGCGTCTTGTGTGGACTGTCATGGCCGCCCGGCTTGACTCGTGCTGCCCGCTCCGGCCGGGCTCTTTGCGTCGCTTTTAGACGCTTTCCGGGGCTCTCCGGACCCCCAGTTTCAATCCCCAGTTACAATCCTTGCTGGATTGGCTTTATGACTACTTTTTCGTCGTTTTTGGCCCGCCAAATCGACGTTTTCGGCCTGGAAAGACGACGGTTTTTCGTTCGTCTGGGGCCTGGTCAGGCCGCCCGCTTTGCCTCGCGGCCTGCCACGTGCTTTTCCCGCTCCGGCGGGGTTTATTGCTGGCTGTTCCATCCTTGGAGGGGTCTCCTGGACCTCTCCAAGGCGTTATTCCTTTCTGGACGGTCCTGTGGATGGCTCTTTTGCCGTTTTTGGCACCGCCAAAAGACTATTTTGGTCTGCACAGACGTGGTTATTTTCTGTTCGTCTGGCCAACTCGGCCCCAGTCATGGCCGCCCCTGCCGTCCGTAAGCGTCGAACCTGCCCCGAGCAGGCGTTTTTTGGCGTTTCAGGCTCTTGGATGGGCTCTCCGGATCCCAATTTCGCCATTCCTGCTTCCATCCTGTCCTCCTGGCCTGGTGGAATGCCTGACCCTAGCTTTTGCTAGATCCTTCTGTGTTCTGGACCTGTGAGGGTGATCTTCTCCTGGCTGGCCAACAAGAATCTATGGATTCAAAGTTGGTCTTCCTCTGCCTTAGGGCCTTTGCACTCAGTGCATTGGGCCTCGGTTTTCCTGCCTTCCGGGATCATGGACTCTCCGGAGTCTCCTCTCTTCGCCATCCTTCTCCCCTTGCTGGTCTCCTGCGGGATCGTTACTTTATTCTTGTTGCCTGGCTTGTTTTGAGCCCTGCTGTTTGACGGTTCCCAGTTCTGTACTGGGCACTTTCCTCTGTGTTGCCTGTCCCATTCTGGTCGGGCTATTTTTTGTGGTTCTCATTTCCCGTAATTGGGATTTTGTCGGTTGCCCTTGGGCTCCCAACCCCCGCTGGTTGGCAGCCTTACTCCCAGGGGTATACTTCGCCTGCATGCTCCGGCATGAGTATTTTCATCCGGCACAGCCTCCCGGCTAGACCGGCCTCCGGGCTGGTTTGGCTGCCCTTCCGTAGGCCTCCAGGGTCTACCTTATCTGGCACTTTCTCGCTACTCCTCTGCGGTAGGCGTTGCTAACTTGGGATCCGCTTGCTCTTGGCTATCTGGTTCTTCAGATACCCTCCACTTGACTTGCCCATCGGGCTTTAGTCTTGTCCATCCATCCCGGGCTTCCAGCTTGTTATGGGGTCCCCGGACCCTGTGGCTTCCCTTTGCCATCTCCAGGGTGATGCTCCTGCCTCCGTGCCTCTGGGCTTTGGCCTTGGGGCACTACGCCAGCCTTTTCCGGCCCTTCTGTGGGTTTCTTGGGTCTAGGCTTCCTTGGGCTTCCTGGTTTTGCTGGACCCTTTGTGGAACGACTGGGTCTCCGGACCTCGTGTCTTCACTGGCAGTTTCCTCCTCTGGTCTCCTGCGGTGAGCCGTGTGCGTCTGCACAAGGCTTCTCCTGACATATGTGTGGCTTCTTTAGGATCCGACCCTTTTCCCTAGTCTCCGGATTAGGTGCCTTTGCTTCTGCTTCTGGCCGTCTGCCGGCCCTCAGTGGCTCTCCGGCCTCCCCGGGCCATGGTGACTTCTTGGGCCACGCAGCCTTGGTGTGCTGCTTCTGGGTCACTTGACCTTAACTTTCTGTCTGGGTCTCCGGACCTCCACTTTCTGTCGGGGTCTCCGGACCTCATGGGTCTCTGGCCTTTGCCCAGCCCCCCTTCTGTCTGGGGGCGTGGCTGCTCCTTGGTCTTCTCGACTTTCTCCTCCCAGCCGGAGTATCTCGGGCTGTAGGTCCGGCTGGCTGGGTCTCCCGTTTCCTCCCCCTGGGCTTCGGGAATCCGGCCTTGCCTGTACGCAGTCGTCACCTGGGACTCTTGGTAGTTCCGGCTGCTCCTGTCCTGGGTTCTCCAGCCTTTAGCATCTTTCTGCCCTGGCTGCCGTCTCCCTCCTTTCTCCGGCTTGGGACAGGCTTTGTTTTGCCTCCGCGATTTCCTCCGGTGGTCTTGCACCCCCTCGGGCTCCGGCCCGGGGCTATGCAGTTAGGGAGGCTCCCCGTCCTGACTGCTGTCGACGCAACACTTGCTGGTGGACCGGCTCCTTCCGGTGTGTCTGCACCTGGCGGTTCCCGCCTCCTTTGTGTCTTGCTGTTTCCTCGGGCCGCTTCCGACCCGTCGTATGTTCTCTCTCGGGTGGCTGCTCCGGCACCACCTAGTTGGTTGGCCTGGTTGTCCCTGGTGGGCTCCCCTCCAGGGCTCTGCCGTTTTTCCCGGGTCCTCTCTGCGGTTCTGTCAGCTCACTGGCTGGTCTGGTGCTGAGGACTCTGGGCCTCTGCCTGCCCAGTCTCCCTATGCGGCTTGCCTGGGTGGCTCTCTTTTTCTCCTCCGGGAGTTGTTGGTCGGTTGGGTCCTTCGGCTGTCTTCCCACCAGCCTCAGCTGTCTGCTTGTCCGGGTCAGCTTCTCCTTGGCTTACCAGCCAGGTTGCCTTGGCTGGTCTTCCTCCCCATGCTCCGGCATGGTTGGTCGTGGCCTCAGCATGCCCCTTTGGCCTTGCTATCGGCTCGGTCTGGGGTTTTCATTGCTGTGTTTCTGGCCTTTCGGGCGTCGTCTCCGCTGCGGCTGTTCAGCTGCTTCCTCCGACTCTTCCTTCCTGGACGTTGTCAGGGACATCACCCTCTCCTCGTCCTGTCTCCCTTGGGCAGGCTCCGGCTGCCTTCTGCTTGCGGTGTGTGTGGTACGTCCGCCTGGACCTTTCACCTATCCACTTTGGATTTGCTGTCTTGGGGCCTCTGCCATCCTTGGCATTATGCCCTGGGCTTGGTTCTGCTGGGGTTGCCCGTACCAGTACGGTCGTTCTCCCAGGTGGCCTTTACTCCTGGCCTCCAGCTCTTCCTGCGGTCTGCTCGTCCATTTGGGTCTGCGGTGCGGGCTCTGGCCTGGTGCCTTTGCCCCGCCTTTGACCTTCTGGCTTGTTTCCAGGGACCTTGCTTTCCTAGAATGTGCCTTTCTGCCGTGGCGTCCCGTCTTCGCCTGCCGCTGCTGGGTCACGCCCTCTTGCCTCCGGAGCTCGGCATACCCGTCCTCCTTCGGCTTGCTCCCTGGGTGTTGTCCTTCACTCCAGCCTTGGTCGCCGCGGACTACCATCCCTTTGATCCTGTAGGTCCTCGGAAGGCTCCTTCCTTCCTCCTGCGTGCCTTGGTTCATCTCCTGCTGGACCGTCGGCCTCTCCGGTTGGCTGGGCTTGGAGGATCCTGGCTCCTTCCCATCTCCCCTGGCCCTGGTTGTGGCCCTGTGGGAGACTCCTTTGCCTCCTGTTCTTTCTGGCCGGTCCCGGCTCTGAAAAAGGGGGGGGGGAGCGCGCTTGCCTCGCGGCCTCGACTTGGCCGCACCATTGGGATCTCGGCCAGCCATATCCTGGGGGTCCTGGCAACATTGCCTCCTCACAGGTCCATTTCTGCTTGGCTGGCTGCTTCTCAGCCAACTTGCATCTGGTTTGGCCACAGGCCACCACGGTCTGCCATTGTGGCCCCAGCCAACTTCTTGGGTGGGTGTCTTGCCTGGCGCAAGCACTCCTTGGTTCTTCCACCAGTATTGGTCTCCCATCCGTGGTGACACCACCTGTTTCTTCCTTCTCCGAATCAGTTGGGCGACTCTGTCGGCCTTCCCTTTCACCAGTAGGGGTTCGTCTGCGGGTTCTCTTCTCCCTGGACTGCCCTGCTCCTTGTGTCTTGGGACTGCATCGGGACTCTTCCGCTTGCAATGGCTGTCTTCAGTTCGCCTGTCCCTTGGATTCGGAGCGGGGCTCCCCGCCGATTGGGATCGCTCCGCTGCTCCTTGGGCATCTCTGGATTCCCTATGTGTTCTCCTGCTGTCTGCCCCTCTGCAGCCTGACCAGGATTTTCTCGTTGCCTCCAGCTCTTGCTCCCACAGCTTCCGGGCTTGGGCAGCTGGTCTCTGGCCCTGTGGTCTGTCATAGCACAGCGTGGGGCTCTCTTCTACAGCTACCTCCTTTCCACCCTGCTTGGCCGGGTTTTGAGGTCCTTGGGTACCCGTCTTCCTCGGTTGTACCTCCTCCTGCAGCTTCCATGGCCGTTCCATAGCCTTGGCTCGGCCGGACCACTTCTTCCCCTTTCCAGTCCCACCAGTGGCACTGCTCGGGGTCCTTTCTGTTGCCCACTTCATCTCACCCCTTGTGGGCTCTGAGTTGGTTTTTCTGCTTGGGTATCAGTCATTTGTTCAGCACAAACCGGACCACCATGAGGCCTCCCTAACCAGCAGCGCTTTCGCTCTGTCTGGGGTGTCAATGCCTCCCAGGCATGTGGGTTCCATCCCCACCGCCGTTTTGCTACATCTGCACTGTTAACGTCGTCATTCTTTCTATTTAGAATGACGATAAGTCTGTGGGCCATGAGTGACATAGAGTTGAGGTCCTCCCCTATCGGGATAGGACCAGTCTCTATGAGCTCATGGCCCACAGACTTATACCGTAGTGCTCCCACCCAACCATCCCCGCGATGGAACGTGTCTTTGCGTCTCGCTTCGTAGAAAAGAGGCAGATGTGAGGCATTGTGGGTAGGATATGACATCATAGGTCATGTGGTCTGGTGTGGCGCCAAATTTGATCTTCTCAGCTAAAAATAGGCTTGAACTCATGTTCAAGAGGAGTTATGCACTGTTAACGTCGTCATTCTTTCTATTTAGAATGACGATAAGTCTGTGGGCCATGAGCTCATAGAGACTGGTCCTATCCCGATAGGGGAGGACCTCAAATTTCCAAGATTCATGACCATTGATGCAGAAATGATCTATTATGGCAGGAAAAGATCATGTGTAACCGTGACATGTAACAGTGACATTTTTGCTACTTTGAACTAGAAAAAGTTTGACTTTCCATTCAATTTGGAAAATAACTGCAAATTTGGCTAGCTATTGGTTTTTAACACTACAAACTTTAGATTTACTGTCCTTGAAGATACTGCATATGTGTTAAATAGGCTTCTTTGCTCATTCGGTCACTGTTACACAAAAAAAATTAAAATAGTCACACAGAATACACAGAGAAAAAAATTAATATCTGCAATCATCATAAATTGCAGTTTATGTACCATGTGAATAATTTTTTTAACTTTTATATTGAAGGAAGGCTTTTTAACTTGCAGAAAATCTTTTGAACAGACGTCACAAACAAGCTCAACATGTATCGTGACATACTTCGGTCACAGTTACCAAGAAAAATTTTCAAAACTTAAATCAACTCACAAATTTTTACAAAAAGTGATACACCATGGCTTATGCTTCCTTGTAACCTGTTTTTGAACCATGAGAAAGTTAAGGGTACTTTCTAGTTGTTCAGAGTGCTGCACTCTAGTCACAGTTACTCACAAAATATCTGAAATTCTATTTTGTGACTGATATATTTTCATTTCTTTTGAATTGTATTAACAGTACCTAATATAAAGTACAATAAGAATTAGACTGAACCATATTCCAGAAAAAAAAATTTCATGGAGTTCAAAATGCACCTTTAAAGTCTAATAGATCATAACATGTCACTGTTACTCGTTGAGAAAGTGCCATAGAACAAGCAAATATTATTGGAAATGTTTGAAAACCTCAAAAAATCTTCTTTATACTCAAAGGAAACCACACGCTTGTTGAAAAACATAATTTAAAAAAATGTATAGCTTTTTAACGTAAATGCCTTTCGGTCACAGTTACACGTCAATTTCCACATTCTCCTCTGGAAGGTAAAATTTTTAGACACGAGTGCTAATTATTCATAAACCTGGATTTTAATGTCAAAATATCTAGATATCGCCAAAAAAAAGTTTCATTAACTGAAAAAAAAACAAGGAAACTTCACTTTTAAGAATCTGTTACACTTCGGAGGTAAAATGTTTAATGACCATTCTTATACACAAATCCTTAAGAAAAAAAAAATTCTTTCACTGTTTAACGGCCCCAGGGACTAACATTTCAAAATTCATTGAAAAGAACAATTTTCAATCGACTTGAAATTTTAGTCCTCCTGGATCAAAACTGGTGCGAGCTCTGTGCTCATGCCCATATATATTTATATAAATATCTATGATTTTGCTTCAGACTTGAATCTGAAACCAGGAGCTCACGTTCTTGTGATTGGAGCTACTAACCGCCCAGATTCATTGGATCCAGCTTTAAGGAGAGCAGGAAGATTTGATCGAGAGATTTCCATGGGAATCCCTGATGAGAAAGCAAGGATGAGGTAAGTTTGAACTTTGGTTTGAATATTATATTGGATTTTAAAAATGAAATTGCATTGTCTGTATATAATATCTGATTTTTTACTCTCTTCAGAATTCTGGAAGTCCTGTGTCGAAATCTGAAACTTGTAGAAGACTTCAGTTTCTTGAAGTTGGCACGACTGACCCCTGGTTTTGTGGGAGCTGATCTGATGGCTTTGGCTCGTGAAGCTGCTATCATTGCTGTGAATAGGTAAGAAATTGTTTACAATGGATGTAATGTAATCCAATTATTCATAGTACTGAAAGAAACCTTACTATGGTCTGTTTTGAAAAAAACACTGCACTGTTAGTGTTGTTGATCACCAGAAAGTTGTGGAAGACAGTCTGAAAAAAGGAAAACATATGATTTGTGGAATAAAACTGTTCCACTGGAGTTTCTAACAGTGCAGAATGTTCATGTTTTCTAGCTGGTAAACAGAAATATAGATTGAAACACGGTCATGAATAGATGCAAAATTAGGCGACATCCTCTTTGTTGCATTTTACTACGAAGTGGTCCTGCATGCATTGTGGCTTGAAAGTTTACACCCATGGAATTAATTTCCTTTTCACTTTCAGGGTTATCAACAGTTTACAAAATAGAAAGTCAGAAAAGGAGCCACCATCTGCAGTGCCTTCAAAACCTACGCCAAGTGCGCCCAGTGTTCAGATAATTAAAACGTGTTCAAGTACTTCTGAAAATCGAAGTATCCTTCCTGACAATGAACAGTTAGCAACATCAATGGTCACAACTTCTTTAGATCAGGATAAATCTAGTATACCGACAATTTCAACTGATACGGGACAAAAAGATACTTTACCTGCTGAAACTTCTGTGATAGATAATACTGCACAAACAAAAGACATTGATACAAGTACAACTAGTACTCCAGAATATATTACAAACTGTGAAAAGCCTGTTACAACAGCTGGCATCATGTCTTTTCCTAGTCCTGATTTTACAAAAAATGCAGATTTAGAGGAATTAAACCGGGTCCTAAGATGGCTAAAAGACCAGCCGCCACTTTCAGAAGAGCAACTGAAGAATCTCTTCATCACACTGGATGATTTCCAGGTAAGTTGTACAAACTCAGAATCTGATATTAATTGTGTGGATGCTTTACAATCTAATATTGGTTATGTGTATGTTTTACAATATTGTTCATCTGTTGTACCTTGTAAAGATGACTTGAGTTTCCTGGAAATGAATTTGATCAGAATTAACATTGCAAGTCATGGGTATGGATGCGAAATTTGACAAATGTTAATTGGCTTTAGTTCTCATTTTCAAAGTTGGTTTATACATGATATGTATGGATGTTTATTAGTTTAATAGTTCTATTTTGTCATAAGCCAAGAGCATTAAAAATATGTTCCTTTGAAAATTACACTTAATATCATGAGTAACTGTGCAGTTGTCCAACTTCCATGTAGCTTTGCTGGATTAGATTTTACAGATTTGAGAGGTTGACATTTATTTGTTTTCTTCATGACAGCTTGCTTTGAAACATGTGCAGCCTTCAGCAAAGAGGGAAGGGTTTGCCACTGTACCAGACACCACTTGGGATGATATTGGTGCCTTGAAGGAGATAAGAGAGGAACTGGAAATGTCTATAATGGTATGAGATATATGTTACATCGTAGTTGACGTGATGTCTTTAATGTGTTACTGATAAATATTTAGTAGCAAATTAGATTTAAGCAGTCAGAATTGCCTCTAAATAGCCCATACCGGTGCTGATGGGGCGTAAAACACAAACTCACTCACTTAAGCAGTCAGAAAATTTAGATAAAATATTTCAATATACTAGCTTGGAATAGTTATTCTCATCAGACATGGTTTCTTGTGAAAGTATCTTGGAGTTGCGGACTGGCTGCTCCATTCCTTTCTAATTTCCTGACCATTTAAATGTTGTTAACTAGATTCAAGAGACTTCAAAGCGGTATTTAAATGTTGTGAACTTCAAGAGACTTCAAAGCTGTAAATTCATAAAGATCAGTTAGGTTTGCTGTTGTGGAGGAATCATACTATATAATTTCTAATTTATTCCAGGCCCCTGTGCACCATCCTGAGCAGTTTAAATCGTTAGGCTTGTCGAACCCTCCTGGTATTCTGCTGGCTGGGCCTCCTGGATGTGGAAAAACACTGTTAGCTAAGGTAAGAAATTGTATGAAAAAAAATACCTGATGATTTATCGGTACGGAAACTATATTTAGTTGCTTTTTGATTGTGATTTCATCCTTTGTGTATTGCAGGCTGTTGCCAATGAATCTGGAATTAATTTCATCTCTGTGAAAGGACCCGAATTATTGAATATGGTAAGTGGGACTTTTTCCAAAATTAAGTGATAGGTTTACATTGATTTACAATTTAGTGTATTTGGACAGGAGTCGAGGACAGTAATTCAATAATTGGGTCATTGTAGATTCAGACGCTAATAGAATTTATTTCTGAAAAATGATTTGAAGTATAATTATAGGCTTTACTTGCCATGAAATTACTTAATCTTGACGGTTAAATTGTGTGAGTAGTTGAATGAAAAAAAAAGAAGAGTAAATAGTGTGAGAAGTTGTGTTGTCATGAAGAAAGCCATAAGATTTTACGTTCTAAAGAAAGATGCTTTATTTTCTTCAGTTTAATTACCATTATTGACATGTTTTGTTTTAATTTTCAGTATGTTGGCGAGAGTGAGAAGGCTGTGAGGCAGGTGTTTCAAAGAGCCAGGAATTCTGCTCCTTGCGTCATCTTCTTCGATGAACTGGATGCCCTTTGTCCAAAAAGGTCTCATTCGGGTGATGTATGTTGAGACTCAGTTTTTTTGTCAGACCAAAGTATGTTGATAATTGTAGCAGTTGTTCTCTCACTGTTTCTCGATAGAGAATGTGGAAAGACATTAACATACTATTAACATAATGACATTGACATTTGATATAGTCGCTCTGAATGAAATAAAATGACATTTATATAAAATACATATTATGTATCTTAAAGATACTAATGATTCGATGATTTCAAGTAATTTGGAGATCTCAAAAACGTTTTCTTTGACACACTTAAAAATGATCTTTATTCAATCATGTGTAATGTGCAACACTGAGAAATGCATCTGTTTTGCAGGGAAAGGTACTCCAAAACATATTTATCAGTTTGCAATTGAAATTTTATGCAGGGTGGATCAAGTACAAGAGTTGTCAATCAGCTTCTGACGGAGATGGACGGATTAGAGGAGAGGAAGCAAGTCTTCATCATGGGGGCTACCAACAGACCAGGTTAGTCAGTTGCATTTGTTCAATAACTTGCAATAATCGGCCTATGTTGTGCAAGTAGTAAGCTCTTGCTCCTTATATAATAAGTGAATCCATTCCTACAATCATTCGAACCAAATTTGTTGGGAGAGTTTTTGGTAATGAGCAACCTCTGGGTCATTTGGAATTCTCCAATGTCCTCTTCTGAACAAGGATAACTCTGCTTAAATGGGAAGATCTTGAAAACATCTCCGCAAGCTAAACAAACTTATTCTAAGAAAATGTTAAATCTGAAGTTTTCCCATGGATTATGATAATCCTGAGTATTGAAATTACATTTTATCCGAGTCTCTTCACCCGAAATCGTTCTTGTCCAATCTGGGTTATTGCAATGTGGTTCACATGCTCTTATTTTATTTCTTAGATATCATTGATCCAGCTGTACTTCGGCCTGGCCGGCTAGACAAGTTGCTCTATGTTGGTCTTCCCAATGAGCAGGATAGATGGGATATTCTGAGAACTGTCACTAAGGTATGAATGAGTTGTATCAGAAAGTTTGAATGAAAAAAATTTTGAAAATATTTAGATATTACAATGAATGTACTATAGTTTATTTTGCCTTTGTCTTGAAGCTTTCATAATCTCCTGGACTTGTCATTTGGAAGCTCAGAATTGCTTGTGCCCTTTGTGAACGATATTTTTTTGCTTCTGATTGACCAAGCTATAGGAGTGCTTTGATCGTTTCTGATTGCAGTGTATTTATTATGATTTCAGAATGGAACTAAGCCCAATTTGGATAATTCTGTCAATCTGAAAGAAGTAGCTGCTGATTCACGATGTGAAAATTTCACGTAAGGCTTTTGTAATGAGACAAACACATGTGCATTGATTCTCATAATGAAGTGTTTTGAAATATTTCTAATATATAGTTTATTTATTCACCCAAAATAAAGTCTGATTAGAATCGTTATAAGAAAATTTTGGAAAACAAATGTGACTCTTCAGTGATGGCTATGGTTCTTATTTCATTGTATGAACATTGCTGTCTCCTCCTCTGGTCCTAATTAGCTAACCAAGTGCTTAGATAAAGGACATAAACCCCAATTATCCATCCATCCATCGTTGTATGAACATATTTCTCAATGTGGGTGTTCCGTTTTATTCCAGTGGTGCAGATCTAACAGCACTAGTAAGAGAAGCAGCAGTTGGGGCTCTACGTGAATTCATGGCCAAAAAGGAATCCTCTTCTGTGGTTGCTGTCAGCGCCTCTCATTTTGATTTGGCATTTAAGAAAGTCAAACCTTCTGTATCTGAAAAGGTAAAATACTATGATTTGTTGTTGCTACTCTCTGTATTTCAGTGTGTCAATCCTTTCCTGCTTGAAGTTAGCATTTCCTGAAAATCAAATTAAGTTTTTCTTTTTTGCAGGATAAACTTGTCTATGACAATATGAAGAAGAGGGCAGAAGTTACGTAACTATTAGAATTGATGACAATAGGTTTTGATAAATAAATATTTATTATAAAAATTGTGTTGTTTATAAAATGATAATTTCATTAATGGTTATGCATGCTTTAGTGTCAGAAAAGTGTCAGTCATACGATATTAAAAGACTTGGCTTTTACCATATATGCTATAGTCTGTGAATTCATCAAAGTTTCTATGGGTTGATGATAAATTTTCTTGAGTGTCATGAAAGTCCCACATCTCTTTGATATTTCAAATACTAATGAACACTTTGGAAATGCCCGAAGTTTATAAAGTGTTATGGGATGATTTGTTCAACCCAGTTCTCGTAGTCTGAATTGCTCGAAATGATTGCAATTTTACGCTGCAGTTGTCCTATCATCATGGTTATTGGGGTTTTTTGTGAGGAAAGAATTCTCAATTGTCTGAATCTCGACTAAAGTGATCTATTAAGAGACTCCTCTGTTGTAGTCTGTGATTCTCATCAAAATCTCGCTTTGTGGTTCAGTATTTTTTCTAGTAATTTTAGTCCTCACTTTGCTCTGTGTTGATCTAACTTCCACGTCCAATTTTCAATCCTTCAACAGAAGTTATATTAAAAGACTTCTTCTAGTCTGTGAATTTCATCAAAATGTTGCTTTGCGCACTCGGCAATTAATATGGATATTGAAGTAGTCTAGTTTCATTTTGTGAAATCTGAGTATCCTCATTTAACCTTCACATCAGGCACGTACTGTCCTGAGTAGTGGGGCCAGCAAAGCTACTGACCAACTAGTGTGATAGTCCTGAGAGGGGAGGGAGGGAAAAAACTATTGAAGAGCCAATATCATCCTGCTGTCCCAACTCCTCTTGTGCATGGTGACAGCATACCACAATACCACAGATGCGTGCAGGTTCATTTCATTGACAATTCGAAAGGCATGATGAGTTCTGGTGCCAGGCACAGTTTTCAAGTTACTGAATCAACTTTGCAAACGCTGGGCATGGTTGTCCTGAACTGACTGATTGAACAAAGAAGAAAGTAATGCCTAACAGATGGGTCTTAGCCCATTCATAGAGTTGATGTGGTGTTAAAATATGGTTTGAAACTATGGCTTGAAGACTTACTGCCCTGGCCAGTCTTTTGAGAGTCCCCCCAATACCATCACATGGACTCTTGCCATGGGAGGTAGCAAAAACATGCCATTCAGCTTTGTCGCCAAAATCTTCTTCATGCTTCAGAAGATTGTTAAGATTTTTATAATTCTTATATTGTGAAGCCGCACCATCACTCCAATATAAGATGAGCTGAAGATCAGCTATTAAAGACTTTAGAAACTGCACAACTTCACAGAGAAATGTGTGAACTGCAGAAGTGTCATGTCGCATATGATCACTTATCACACACAAACTCTGACATTTCACAGATCCTTCTACTTTGTAGTACACTGCAAATGGATGTACAGTGGCCTGGGAGTTATCCCAATAAAACCCCTGAACAGAATCTTGCACAATAAAAGAGTAATTCTCAGTAAAATCTAGCAAAACAATTGCTTCATTGTTTTTCAAATTTTCTTTAGCAACAGACAAGAAGGAAGATTGTGATTTAGCAATGTAGTTATGTGGTATCAGCACCTCCATTTGTTTGACAACTTCTTCAATGAAATCCCCGATGGAGTCATTCAATGACTCTATCTGAGTTCTATCAGTTGAAACCCACTGATTGTAAGAAATGTCGTCATCCATTTCCAACCTTTGTTCAATAAAATGGTTTTTCAGAATACCACACACAACTTCCAGGACAATGCTCGCACATATGCAAATTGCAGGATCTAGACAGTGGATCACACACCATCAGGTCAATCAATTCTTTGTAATTCATATCAAAATTTGGGATGGCTGCCAAAAGTAACTTGACATTTTGGTGAATTGAACATACGAGGGGCGTTCAGAAAGTTCTAGGCTTTTTTTTACATGGACACTTATATTCAATCTAGAACTATGAATTTTTCACAGGATAAAATTCAGCATATTTGGAATGGATTTCCAAAATGTTGAACAATTTGGACATTTTTAAGTCATTCTGTGGTTGCCATGGAAACTGAAAGTTCAGCTTCTTGGGGCAGGTGACACTGAAATCACTAAAGCCAATGAATTTTGGCTGTGAGAGACCTCTCTCTACCACTTGCATTAGTGAGATTGACAATATTTGACACAAGAAATATAATATTAGCCTTAAAAAATACTCCCAAGCTCACTAAAAGCATTGATTCATACACCTGACCCATTGAAGTAAATGTTCCTTGAAGTCCTCAAAACAAAGTTCTGTGAAAGAATTTCGGTCATCCAAATCCTTTTCTCCTCCAGTGCCTGAAACTATAGCCCCATGGACTAAAGTAAGGGAAAACCAGGACTTATGTAAAGCAACATGTCACAGGAATAGCTAGGATGGATAATGCTGTCCATTTTGGTCTCTTGTTCATACTAGTGAATCGATATTTTCACAAGTCCTTTTGTGGTCAGGGAAACACACCTTTGCCTCATGAATTTCCCTCGCCAAATCTGACATGCAGGAGTGCTTTCCTACATGGGTTCAGTGTAAGAATACACATATTTGGTGTGCTTGACAGCATATTTAGACGCTAATACCATATTTCTTGTGTCAAATATTGTCAATCTCACTAACACAAGTGACAGAGAGAAGTCTCTCACAGTCACAATTTCTTGGCATTCTTGGTTTCAACGGTACCTGCCCCAAGAAGCTGAACTTTCAGTTTCCATGGCAACCACAGAATGACTTTAAAATGTCCAAATTGTCCAAAATTTTGGAAATCCATTCCAAATATGCTAAATTTTATCCTGTGAAAAATTTATAGTTCTAGATTGAAAATAAGTATTCATATGAAAAAAAGCCTCGAACTTTCTGAACGCCCCTCGTACACATACGGAATATGCACCTGAAACTCCCAACATTTATGCACCATTTAGGACGAAGTTGACAAAATTTTGAGAAGCCAATAGATAGTTCAGGAAATTTCCTCTTAAAATCTAAATTGATCTCTTTCAGATTTGCAAGAAGTAGTCACTTTTGCATTTGGTGTTTCTCCCCTTCTATCCTTAGGGACACACAATCACGTCTACCTGGCATTACTCGTGATATTTCGTCATCCTGGTAAAATTCCTGAACAGTACGTACAACTTGATCAGTCACAGTTTTAACCTTTTTTATTTCAGGAAGAGCGAGGACTCCTTTATCTTTTTTAAGCTTTCTGGCTTGCTCTACCATATGCTTTGTGACCCCGAACACTTCCATGGTTTTCTCCTTTGTCCAGCTTGATGGGGCAAAGGTCAAAATTTGAATTTTTTTGTCGTTCGATATTTATAATTTCCAATGAACATTGTAATAGTCTAAGAGAATAATCATGAATTATATATATATTGCATATAACTGATACTAACCTTGTTTCGTGTTGTTCTCATCATTTTCCTCTGGTGCTGAATTCTTCAAAGTGTACTAGCTCACCAATTTGTTCTTGGATTTCTTGTCTAGTTTCTGTTCAATGCTCAGTTTCTTCTGGAACTGAATTTGGCATGAACGTACAAATTTCTGCAAGTTTCTCTTCACTTATGGTAAGTGGGGTGCCTTGGCTCTGTTGAATGTCAACAAGTTGCACTTTGGTAATTGTTATCGGGTGCCTTCAGTGCCTTGGCCATGAGGGATGTCTTCAATAAGCCTAACTCCACCTCCTGTGGGCACAACGTCCAGAAATTGCTGAGCATCTGCCATAATTAAAATCTGGCTGTGAGCATCTGTACGGCATTAGACTCTACCCTTACACTCCTGCAAAAGTTCCCAGAACTCGATTTCCTCCCGAAGTGAACCAACAACTTGAATATCTGATGAGTTCCGCGAAGCCTTGCCTATGGAATTGTGCATCTCCTGAGTGTACAACAAAAAGGCTCTATCATATGACTGTAATCCATCTTATCTCCTCATACAGCTGCCTCATTTTCTTTGTGACTGCTTGGTCCTTTACTCAAAAATTTTTTCTCGAAGGGTGATGTTTTCGAAATTTCTGATAGCATGACAGGTCAAACATGAAAAATGACCTTGGAAGTAATTTTCCGCCGCTGCAAGAGAATCGCTGATTTGGCAAGAGACACCCTCAATACCATGATATAGACAACTGTTTTTGCATGCCATTTTTTGTTCGATATAAATTATGTAACACTTTTGAAAGATCATGTAATAGATTTATCAAACACAACTAATCAATCTTCCAATCCGGATCCTATCAAAGAAGAACTCAAGGAAAATGTAGATTCTAATAGTAAAAGGTGAAGGCCCGCGCGTTCAGTTGGGCTCGTTGGAAGGAATCATGCACATCTTGGGCTTCATCATCATTGAGAAACTGGATGTACCCTTATGTTCGATCTGGCTGATAAAGAAAAAAAAATCACTATAAGATATAACTGTCAAGAGGCGAAATCATTACTAGAAATCGATAGATATCTTTGTTTAGCAAATCAAATCCAAGTTTTTAACTGCATGTTTAAAGGTAAATTTCGTAAAATATAGATCTCAGTTTTTTGTTTACCCTTTACATAAACAAGCTTCTTTCATTGCATGAAAATCAGGGAAATTTATGTTATACTGAAGGTGACTTTGCTTGCTACGTTGCTGGTGGTCTTGGAAGTTCAGCGATGCAGACGTCTGACACGGACACCAGTCTCATGATACATTACTTCGTATTTAATTATGTCATACTATCGTCACTAGACCGGCGTCTGTGAAACCATCCATCCATCCATCCATCTATCCTATTGATATACTAGTTATGTTGACTTACAGCCTAGGATATCAGGGTGGCTCAGTGTTTTTACTATCGAAAAGAAATTTTCTTTCTACTTTATAACCTGATAAACCGTTCTATGGCAATTTCCGAGAGAACTCATTTCTGTGGCTATTTCTTTCCATAAATCTTCTTTTCTGGAATTTGTAACTGCATGCTTTCCCATCTGAAACACATTAGTTGCTTTAGAAAAGTGATAACAATTATACCAAATACTACAATAAAACCCACTCAGGGTGGTTCCAACCGGAAAACATAATTACATTTTTGCATCAAATACTGACATATTACAAAATATTGAGGAAAAGAGACAAAGACGTATAAAATTCTAGCCTGCCTCGATATTGCCCAATAAGGTGCTGCAGAGGCGTAAAACACACACACACACACACATACTATAAAATATAAGGAATATAACCAAGCCAGCCTCGATATAGCCCAATACGGTAATGCTGAGGCATTAAACCCGAAACACACACAGACTCTCGGCCCATTTTCAAAAAATAGTGTTGCACAAAGGTGCCAGTGTTACTGAAGTACTGCGGGAATTCAATGTTAATATGAAAACAGTCGTGAAAAATAGCTCAATGGCACGAAAAAATTCAATTGATGAGCTTGCTTTGGATCCATCTAGTATCAGTTCAAAATAAGTTGCTTTACAGAATCGTCTTTGGTTCATCATTATGTAGAATGGCAAATTTAGCTGATATAGAAAAGGGATTGAAACACCCAGGCCTTTTCATCATTTTTGTCTCTTTGGACAGCCGGCGGCCATTTTGTTTGTTTACAAGAGCATTATTTTCAGTCTGTGTTTTCTTCAAATTTCCTGCACCATATAGGCCTATTTAGCAACCAAATATTTTTGTCAATCATCATTTAGTGTCAAGTTGGTCAGGATGTGATATATTAGAGTTACTAACCTCAGTGTGACATTTGAAGGCTGTGGATGACAATGATAAAATTTTATTCAGACCAATTTCTAAGTTACATAATTTGATTTTGAATTAATTTTTCTACAGGTCTAGGAGGTGTGCAATAAGCCAGCTTGGACCTGGCGCTATATCATGTACGGAAACCCAACTTTTGAAAATCTGCTCCAGCAGAAATTATGCCCATTTTTATCTGTCTTGATGTTATTGTGGCTAGTACAGCCTATCCCAATATGCATAATCAAGATGGGTGCTTTTTTTCAACATCTTCTCTCGAAAACGGGACGCCGACAGCTGTTTTATGTCCAAAATGAATCAAAATCCTGCGTCAACAAACACAGTCAGCCAGCAGCAGTGACCATTTTATTTTTGTGACTCAACCAGCAGGAGCTGTGCCAGCCAATCAGAGAGCAGCAACTGACATCCACAAAGCAAGTGAACGTTTCTGCAAAAGATGGCAAGTACATACCCATTGATTTTAATGTAGCTGGCAGTGCTATAATTTATTCCAGGGATACAATATTAACACATCTTCCCATCTATAGGCCAGTAAAACGTTTTGGCAGGTCCAGAAAAATCATTTGGCAGGTCCATTTGAGTACATAAACACAACCTCTACATGCTGCTCCTCCTCTGATGTTGTCTGAGTGCTGCCAAACCACCACACATGGCCATCTTAGAGACATGCACCTGGTTTAAATTCTGCAATTTTTAACAGCTTGCCGGGCTCATCACTTGACTGTCCTGCCAACTGCACATTCTCTTCAAGGTGGTCATTTGATATGTAACATCCTACCACATCAGATATTCGACCAACTTTGAGTAGTGTTGCACTCACCAGTAAAAAAATGTTTTTTTCTCGTTCCAGGGACTCGTTTTAAGGAGCTAAATCGATCCATCAGTTTTTCAGTGACTGACAGTACTGAGTCTGACTATTTTAAAACCTATTCCTTGAATGTTTCCATGAACTCATGTAAAAAGGTCTATCAGAGTTAAAAATTTGGTTCTGTGTGTTTGCTTGGACGAAGTTGGAGACTCTCTCTCGCAATCCTTCTCTTTACAGTACCTCCGATGCCATCGCAGTGTGATTTGCCATGGGAAGTGGCAAAAACGTGCCACTCAGCATCAACATCAAAATCCTTCTTTTGAAACATCAAATTTGTGAAGTTTTTAACATTTTTATACTGGCAGGCGGCTCCATCGCTGAAAGCGTAAATTTTCCGCAAGTCTGCCTCCGAAGTCTTTGACGACAGGTACTACAGCTGATATGAAAGTGTATTCCGTCAGATTAGTGCGAGTCGAACAATCACTGACTACACACACTACCACAATTTTGGTTTCACCTTCATTTGTGGAACAGATTGCAAAAGGATGAATTATTAGACCTGTTCAATTAAAAAAAAATGTCTGAATCATATAGGAAACCAGAGCTATCTCCATTTCCAGTTTTTTCCTCATCTACGTCGTTCGTCACTTCATCAATGTGTTCTAGATCTTCACGCAACTCCTGTTCTCTTCCCTTACTTTAAATAGTGAGGCTTGGCCTCGTTGAGGAGTACATAGCATATAGGCCATTTTGTTTGGTTATTGTCCACACATTTCCTCCACTCTCGTTTGAGTGCCTGCCACTTGTTCATACACCTTGTCTGATCAATGCTATATCTGTTCTCTGTCATTGCCTCTGCCACCTGGAGCCAGAAAGCTTGGCGATTTCAGGTGTCCCCACATTTCCTCCACTCTTAGTTTGAGTGCCTTCCACTTATTCATGCACTTTTGCTGACCAATGCTATAGCCGCTCTCGGTCATTTCCTCTGCTACCTGGAACCAGAAAGCTTGGCGATTTCAGGCGTCCCCACATTTCCTCCACTCTTGTTTGAGTGCCTTCCACTTATTCATGCACTTTTGCTGACCAATGCTATAGCCGCTCTCCGTCATTGCCTCTGCCACCTGGAACCAGAAAGCTTGGCAATTTCAGTCATCCCCACATTTCCTCCACTCTTGTTTGAGTGCCTTCCACTTATTCATGCACTTTAGCTGACCAATGCTTTAGCCGCTCTCGGTCATTGCCTCTGCCACCTGGAACCAGAAAGCTTGGCGATTTCAGGCTTCCAAAAATTGCTGTTCTTTGGTGGCACGCAATTCAAAGGCAATTGTACTTGACATGTGGTCCAGGAATGATTCTACCGTTCATATAAGCTCAAATTGCTGGATTAGAAATCAAGAACTTTAAAAATGAACCTGAATCTCTAAGACTTATTCTTAATTAAAGGTGTTTCTAATGTTAGATCACCTTTCACTTTATTATGAGAATTTCCAACAAATCCTCTGTCATAGTAATGCATACAACAAGTTTTTGCATATAGTTTACCACATTTTCGAATTACAAAAGCTATCTACTGACCCAGCAAAACTGAAGTCAAAGTATTTATCATGAAGTACTTTTAACAAAGAACATAATTATGTAATATATGTTAGATAACTATACATTTTTAACAGATAGCAGTGTTGAATATGTGGGGTTGCCAGAAATAGCTTACATCAGATTGCCAGACTATTGTCATGACCTAACACATGGGGTTGCGAAAGTTTGGCCACCCCAGGAGTGGGGTCTCATTTTTTTCACACTCCAGAAACACCATTTGCAGTATCCTGCCCAATGTAAGATCCTTATGAGACTTCATATCCGTAACTAAGAACAAAGAATGTAACTGACTTGGCGATATACTTCTACTGTAAACTGGAAACTAGGAAACACATTACAAAAGCACGTTAAATTACCTGTAATTTAAGGGGGAGGGTTGGTCTAGTGGTAGCGTGCTGGACTGCCAATCGCTGGGTCCCGGATTCGAATCCAGCTCTTGCCGGGTCACCTGGGCCTATGTTGGACGGCTGTTTCAATTATCCTTCACCTCATTGCCGTGTCCTCCTCCTGTCCTAATTAGCCTACCAAGTGCATAAATACAGGATGTTAAGCCCCACTCATCCATCCATCCAACCTGTAATTTAATTTTGTAGTAAAAAAAAAAAAGCCATCAAAATAATGTCTGTACTGTAAGAGTCAAGCATTGAGTTGAACAAAAAAATTCCTATGTAGTTTATTTAGTCTCTTTTCGCTGTGGTCTCAGCCAATCTTCAAAATAGTGTTGCACAAAGGTGTCAGTGTTACTGAAGTACTGCGGGAATTTGATGTTGAATATGAAAACAGTCATAAGCAACAGCTCAATGGCACGAAAAAATTCAATAGATGAGCAAACTCTGGATCCATCCAGCATCAGTTCACCACATGTCACAAATAAACGTATCAATTAATTAAGACCATTGAAACAAACCATGTATGTCTCTGAATAGCCCATCCCCGCAGGTCTCGGGCCTCCTCGTGGCGGTGGGTGGTGACACAAAATATCCAGACCAAGTGGTGTATTGTATGGGAGGGACCAACTCAACCACCAGAACCCCTTCATCCTCCGACACGGGTCGCAACCCAGAGCAAACAGGTTGCCCCATTTCCTTCGGGGTAGACGAGATGTTTTTGGTGGGGGGTTTGGACGTACAGCCTCAATCCTCCATCTGTCTTGGAAGACCGTGTCCTGGGCTCAGACTAAGGCGTTTGACTGTCCCTCCAATACCATCACAGGGACTTTTCCCATGGCTGGTGGCAAAAAAATGCCACTGAGCCTCTAGATCACGATTTTGCTCATGAAGACATAAGTTGATCAAATTCTTAAAATTTTTATACTGGCTGGCGGCCCCGTCCGAAAAATAGATCAGCTTCTATACAGAGGGCAACATCACCTTGATGTAATTAACAAATTCCCCTTTGAAATGCATGGACTGCATTTGTGTCATGCTTAAGGCAGTCAGAAATTATGCACATGCTGATAGATTTAAGTTCGCCATTGTATTTGTAATAAACGACACATGGATATAATGTGGCCTGGCTATTGTTCCAATGGAAACTTTGTATTGCATCCTGTGCAAGAAAGCTGTAATTCTCCTCTGCAAAATCAAGCAACACCACTGCTTCAGTTTCAAACCGGTTTTTCTTTACAGATGATTTCATATTTGTAGATGGCGGTGGGTGGTAACACTAAGGTGAAGACCTCTATCCTTAGTGGCCAACATGAGACAGTGCGCATGCACGGTGTGTCCCCTACCTTACAGGGGAATATCAATGAATATGTCATTTACCATGATTCCAAACCGGATCGTACGTCAACCGGGTTACCAAGGTGCGCGTCCCTCAGCGGGAAACCAGGCTGAGATCGAAAAATTTGCGACTGGACTCTCAAGATTCCCACGGACAAGTACATCATCAGATGACTTGATTGACCCTGACCGCCCCTCACACATGTCAAAAGATGAAAATTGCCTTGTGATAAATGGACTTGAGAAATCGCTGGTGGACCTATCAGCAATCGCTGTGTACGAAATTGTTGCAGACATTTGTGACAACACAGTAGCAGATAAAATACAACGTCAATTCAATGGAACATTTCTCATTCACCCACGGAATGACACACAAAAGGAGAAACTGACACTTGTCAAAGAAAAAAACGAACACACAAGTCTCCATTGAACCTTTTCCAAAAACCAGGCAAAGGCATTATCTTCTCGAAAGAGAGCAAGACATGCACAGACTCTCAACTGAAGAAGTGGTTCCAAAAACATGGCATTACCCAATTCAAACGTTTGTCCCAACGAAATGGTTATGAATCCATAAAACTGACATTCAAAAACAACAATGTACCCAAGAAAGTACCTGTAGCTTTTGAAAAGTGCGGAGTTTGCCCACTCTTTCCCCGACCAAAACACTGTTTCAATTGCCAATTGTATGGACATATCAGCACAACATGTAGACGGTTCACAATTTGTGCCAATTGTGGTGATCGAGATCACACTCACACGAGAGACAAACCATGCTTCAGGCCCTCGCATTGTGTCAATTGCAGAGGGGACCACCCTGCGTTTAGCCACAACTGTGAAGTCTTCAAGAGAGAAAAAGAAATTGTACAATATGTGATTGACACAGGATGTTCCTTTCCTGAAGCCAAGCGCATAGTCCAACAGGACATGGACAAAACTGACCAAGACGCAGATTATCCAAGACCAGTTTTACATTTGTCACCACGGAAAAGGATTCAACTTAATGGGGACCTTTTCCTGGATCTCTTTCGGACAACGCCTTCACCAGACCGACCAAAGACGGGAGAAACTGTGAAACATCCTGAATCTGACTTATGCACACAACCAAGTAAAAAGATTCAACAAAGTCAACCATCCTCTCCTTACGCTCCACGGACAAAAATGTCACCACAACAACCGAAGAAGAAAGAAACAGCTCCACGGACAAAAATGTCACTACAACAACCGAAGAAGAAAGAAACAGCTGCTGAGTACAAGAAACCATCCAAAACAACAAATCAAGCCAGCTCAACAGACCAACGATTTCCTTGCATAGACAAGAGAAAAATGACAAGCAACAACAAAGCACCTGTCACATCTCACAGAGCTAACATATCAAGAACCTTGACACAAACCAAGTATGTCTCTAAATAGCCCACTCAGGTGCTGATGAGACGTAAAAAACCAACTCACTCACTCACTCACTCATATTTGTAGACATTTGAGTCAGAAAATACATCATATTTCTTGCAATTTTCATTGGTCGAGAGAAGGTATGACACCACTCTTTCCTGAAAAGTGACATAGCGTTTTACATGGGTGACCATGGCATTCTAAGCCATTGATCTCCTAACAGGGACTGACTTTAGCAGTTTCAAGTGAGAGTTTCAGTTTGTGTTTCACACATTTTTAGAACACACATTCTGCAAGTCCAATAGGCTACTGTGCATTCAGACGATTGGGATCAGGTGACCGTGATCCATGTAATGACTGTTTATACAGCAAATAAACGTGTATAATTGTGAATATAACATTTTCTCAGAGGAGGGGCTCAGTTCAGGCGGCAGGACAATGGACTACCAATCGCGGGGTCCCTGATCTGACTCCCACTGTGATTTTCTTATGAATGTTGGCCACATCACTTGGCCACCATCCTGTCCTGGGGACTATTCAGAATATATGATTCCGGGGAAAGGGGTACGGAGGTATGGAGTTTTGTTGGAACTCTCTGTCAACAATGTATACCCCCCTTTGGTTTCATGCTTATTTGTACCTCTATACATTCCAAGCAGATTTTTATTATGTCCCCTTTCTTTTATTAAAATTTCATACCTTCTTAATCATGTTGTCAGTAATAAGTACCCCCCTTGAAACATGTGCGAAAAATTGGTGCTCCGTCGAGCGAAACTCCCATTCCCCCCAAGTCATAAATTCTATTTAGCCTGCAAGGTAAATAGATTCTGGACAAAAGGCAAAAATTAGTACTGCCCCCCCCCCTCTTGAAGCATGTAGCACCCACTCAGCTAAAACTCCAGACTCCCCCTGAACCCAGATTTAACGTCAATTGAAACAATCAACTGTTGTACACAGGAGTGTGAGATACAACAGTTCATGAAGAAATGAAAGAGTTCATGCGGATTGCAGTTTGACGTGTGTAAACAACTACCACAATACCAAGTTGGCCTTCGCAGTATACTATTGGTCAAAATTATGACATCCTTTTTCCAGCAATACATCACTTGCTTGAAGCAAACTGAAAAAAGTGACATGCAATAGGCAACTTGACCAATCACCTTGTAACAAATGCAGATATAAAACATATTAATATTGTCACATCACTATTTATGTCAGACATATCATACTGATTGATATCTCAAATATAGAAGGTATTATTGTATAACTGATTGTAGAAATGTACTTTGACCAAAGTGTTACTAAGGGCTTAGTGATTATGCTGGATGCAACTTAAGCTCAGCTCAAACTTAATGCTATGTGTTATATCAAAGCCCACAATTGTAGAATGCCACAAAGGCCTAATGTCCTTTGTGAGTCAGGGAAGTTATATAATTTATTGGCACACCTGCCAAGTGCATAGTAGGATTAATTGCAGAGCAGATTGGACTCTTAGAAGTGTCAAGCCTAGGGGGACCACCCTAATTGCATTGCCTACAATTAGTGTAGTCACAATGTATGTATATCTACTTAGGTCGCTATTGAAGTCCACTCAAAGTGGCATGTATGTAGATGCTATTAGCACTTAAGTAGCTTGGGGTTAAAGAATCCTTAATTGTATGCAGGTCAATTGTGTAATGAAAACCAGGGAGAGCCAGCAGTGCCACCTGTGAGTAATGAATGTATTGTATACTGGTTACTAGGCAACCAGGGTGTCCCTCTGTGGTAAAATACAGGAACTAGAATGTAACTAACAGGGACAGGCTAGTAGAGCCCCCTATTGTTAATTGTAACTATTGTGTATGTTTATGCTGGGGCATGACCCAGCTGTCAATCAAGGTAATGCTGGCTTGTGATTGGTGTAAGGAGGTGGGGGCCTGAAGCCAGGGGCCGGATCAATGTTGTGAATGTGATAGTGAATAAAGTCTTTAGTCTTGAGAAAATCCTTCTACTGAAAAGTACTCCTGTCTGGAACTTATTTTATTACTATTTTAGCAGAGTTAAGTAACTGGTTTGGAACTCAACATTTATGGTTATAGATCAAACTGATCTGAAGCAAGCATTTGGGAAGCACAGCCATGAATCATGAGTGCTCAGATTAACACTTTATCTGGGAAATGATAAACCGTTATACTGGTGACCCGACTGAACTGAATACTGCACAAGGATTACACAAAACAAATGTACTTTAAGGATACAAAAATTTCACACAAATTTTGAAATTTTGAACTGTCAAGAACTCACACAATTTAACCATGGCTAACGCACCAGGCCAGCAACAGCACCCACTGGGTCCACCCGCGGCCCCAGGCCAAGTACCAGGCGCAGCAGGAGCCCAGCCACTATCGGTACAAAACTTTGCAAGTTATCTTGATCAAGAAAGACGACTGAGGGAAAGAGAACACAGTGATCTTCTGGCGGAAATGATTAGGGACCGCAAACAGAACACTGCCTTTTACCAAGAGCGCATTGACCAAGAAGCCAGGCTACTTGACCGTCAGCAAGAAGAGGCTGAAAAAAGACTAGCTGCCGAAATTGCACAAACAGTGCCCAGATGCGATGGTGCCACACCCGAGTCAGTCAGGAATTGGCTGAAAGAAATAGACATGACTACGGCCTACACGGATAGGACCGTCGTAGTGGCATGCAAATCAGCCACAGGCCTTCTCAAAGAAGAGATCGAGCACCATCTCGGACCCAACGCTGACAGACGCAGAGCTAATTGGGCCCTTCTGAAAACACACATCCAGCAATCGTTTCTGACTCCAGAGGAGGCTGAGCGTTACAAGTGCGAAATCGAACACATGAAGCAGGGACCATATGAGACGACAAGTGCTTATGGCAGACGTTTTAGACGCACAGCTGACGCAGCCTACCCAACTTATGCTGGCGCCCAGAGGAACGATACCGAAAAGAGGTTATTATGGAAACATTATGTTGGAGGCCTCAAAAACAGCAGGATGGCCAACAAAATCATTAATGATGGCAAGGACACTGATTATGAGGTAGCCATCAAGCAGGCCGAGAAATTTGAGGGCACCCAGCACAGGATCAAAATGGTCAGAGGAACGGCTTCAACCGATACCAATGAACGCGAGGAGGAGCCCATGGATGTTAATGCCATGGCAGACCAAGCGACACCACAAAGCGAGGAATTTAGAGACATGAAGCGTCAGGTCTCGGGGATGTCGAACCAAATTACCAAAATGACGGCTATGATGATGCAGATGCAAATGGAGTTGTCACAAAGCCGTCAAAACACCTCGCCTGCCATGTATCAGCAGCATGCCCCCCTGCCACCCGCCCAGGACGCACCACGCCACCCTCCCCGGCAGCACAAGCCTCGCCAGCAACAAGCAGCCGCGCAAGCCCGGGGTCCCGAGGATCAGTACCCTGAAAACGAATACACATATGCAGACAATGGCGCACCCATTTGCAGCTATTGCAACAAACTCGGCCACACAGCCAAGGTCTGTAAGATGCGTCAACGTCACAGACAGCAGCAACAAGGACATCAACAACCGCCTCGACATCAAAAGCCATCGGGGGAATACTGAGCGCCGCAAATCATGACAGCCTCGTGTATGTATGCCTCTATCTTTATGGTTGCCGCATTTTAGCATTATTGGATACAGGGGCATCGAGGTCAATTTTGCGGCGCAATGAATTTGAACAATTATGCAAAATCACTGGAAGAGCTCCTATACTCAAGAAAGCTATCCAGCTTGTGGGAGTCACAGGACATGACTTGAAAGTTTTAGGCAGCTCCCAATTTTTAGAAAGTAGAGTAGGCAACCTGGAGCTCATAGTGGTGGAAGGCATGGGCCACCCCATGATCCTAGGCAGGGACGCCCTGCGAAATGATGGTGCTATCATAGACTATACTGCTGGATTACTCAAATGGAGAGGTCGCAATTTTACCTTGATACCTCAAATTAACGACAGTCCCATTGACTCGCTGGGGGACAATCCTCCCAAAATGAAAGACAATGCCATAGAACAATGTGTCAAACGACACCAAGACATATTTGCCGCACGTGGAGAAAATCTCGGCTGTCATCCTGAAATCATGGTCAGAATCAACACTACAGGGGGTCCGATCAAAAGACGCCCCTATCGCATTCCACTGGCCAAACGTCAGGCGCTCGATGATCACATTGATGATTTACTCAAACAAGGTGTCATCACACCTTCATCATCTCCTTGGGCATCACCCGTGGTACTCGTGGCTAAGAAAAATCCGCTCGACCCCCCCAGATTTACGGTGGATTATAGTGCTGTCAACAATCTCACCAAGAAAGACGCCTATCCCATACCATTAATCAGGGATATATTTGACCAGCTCCAAGGCGCACGAGTGTTCTCAACACTGGATCTGAAATCTGGGTTTCATCAACTGCCACTTCACCCTCAGGACAGAGAGAAAACTGCGTTCATCTGCCATCGGGGCCTGTTTGAGTGGTGCAGACTCCCCATGGGCCTGTCAAACGCATCAAGTCAATTTCAGAGAGCCATGGAGGTCGTCCTGCAGGGCCTAATCGGATCAATAACTCTCCTATATATTGACGACATCGTGATCTTTAGCCGCAGTGAAGAAGAACACATAAAACACCTGGAAATTGTCTTTGACAGGTTCAGACAATTCAACCTCAGGCTCAACCCAGCGAAGTGCGTATTTGGCAAGACGAAGGTGAAGCTGCTGGGATTCATCGTCAGCGCGGACGGCATTGCAGCTGACCCTGATAAAGTGGCTGCAATTAAGAAAATGCAACCCCCCACAAACGTCTCGGAATTAAGGTCTCTGCTGGGAATGACAAATTATTATAGATCCTGCATGCAGGACTATGCACGCATAGCAGAACCCTTGATCAACCTGACAAAGAAGCACGTCAAATTTGAGTGGACGGAGCAACACCAGGCGGCGTTCCATCACCTCAAAATGCAGCTTACCAGTGACAATGTGATGGCTCATCCCCAAACAGATAAGCCTTATTTACTCTACACTGATGCCTGTCAATACGCCGTGGGGGGCCTATTATGCCAATTAGATGATCAGGGCATTGAACGTCCCATTGTCTACCTATCGAAACAGCTCTCTGACACTCAACGACGTTGGTCAACTATCGAGAAAGAGGCATATGGCGTTTTCTTTTGTCTCAAAAATCTCCGCCATTACCTCCTGGGCAGCACATTTAGGACGTTCGTGGACCACCGCCCACTCACCAGTCTCTTTACAAAAGAGATCGACAACACAAAAATCCAGAGGTGGGCTCTTCTCCTTGCGGAATTTGGGTGCAAAATTGAGTATCAGAAAGGAAAAACGAACGTCAGAGCCGACATGCTCTCAAGGATAAAAACCGACGAGTCGATGAACACATTTGACACAGGCTATTGGCAACTCGGAGACCAGCTACCGGACGGCCCTGATGAAGTGACAGGACTAGAAGCCCATGGCCTTGACCTCAAGCAGCTGGCAGCTGACCAAAAGCTCATGACAGAGTGGACGGAGCTCAATGACGAGGACAGTGAATATGAACTGGTGAACGGCCTTCTCTATTGCAGCAAAAGGCCATACAAGACAGCACCACATCACCTGCGCCTAGTCGTGCCTGCCCAGCAACGCCAGCAACTCATCAAACAAGCTCACCACGAAGTGGGCCACTTAGCAGTGCTCAAAACAACTCGCAAGTTGCAAGACGCCTTCATGTGGACAAACATGAAGCAGGATGTCGCATCGTTTATCAAAACATGCCAAACATGCATTATCCACTCAAAGCACTCCCCAAAGGCCCCAATGGGCGAAATGCCCATCGCTCACGCTGCCCTCCAGTATGTAGCTGTTGATCTCATTGGCCCGTTGATCACGACTCCAGACGGTAATCAATACATCATGACAGTCATTGATCATGCCACAGGCTGGGCCGAGGCTTATCCGATACCAAACAAAACCAGCTTTGAAGTCTGGAAAAAGCTTACCAGGGAATATCTACCACGGTTTGGCCTAATGGACGTACTGATATCGGACAACGGCCTGGAGTTCGCAGCGCAAGCCCTCAAAGGCTACTTGGAGGCCCTCGGCATTGAACATCGCCACACGACAGCCTACAACCCCCAGGCCAATGGCAAGTGCGAGCGCTTCAATGGGACGTTGAAGCAAATCATTGCCAGGCTCGTCAACAACTCAAGGAGCTCATGGGAAGGAAAACTGGGTGAGGCCCTATTATGCTACAACAATGCGGTGTCTGAAGTCACAGGTCACACGCCCTACTTTCTGATGTACGGACGTCGTGCTAAGCTTCCCCTGTCAAGACTGCTACCTGACCAACACATGCTGGATGGACGCCTCCAAGACCTCTCAGACTCACTGAGAACAGCAGCTCATCTAACCCAGCAAGCACGTCACAACAACAGGCAGCGTTTAGCCAAGCAAGCCAACACAGGCATCGTCAATGTAGGGGACACGGTGGTTTTGAAAGCCAATGAACCTTTGACTATGACGTCAAAGTGGGATCCACAATGGCTGGTCATCAGGGTCAGGGACAAGGTGATTACTGTCAGGCATCAGCAAACCAACAAGCAGAAAACGGTCAACATCAACAAAGTGAAAGTCGTTGACCCAAACATTGCCTGGGACGAGGTCAACCCTCGACCTGTCAGGAACAGTCATAAGCCGACCAGGCGTGTGGACCAAAATCCTGACCCCCCCAATCCTGCAAGTCAGCCTGGTGCGCGCCAACCAACCGTGAAGCGCAAACGCAACCCTCACATGGCCACGCATGCGCAACAGCCCGGCACCCCCCTGAAAAGGCAACACCAGTCAGAAGGCCATCACTCTCAGTCTCGCTCTCAACCACAGAAGCGCACCAACCCTCTGACTCGGAATACGCACACCAGGGGGCCGCAGCATAAACGACTCAACAGACAAGCAGTAAGGAGGCAAGCAGACGACCAGTTGACTCGACCAGCCAAGCAGAGCAGGAATCAAGGACCTGGGGGTATCACCAGACCTGCGACGACCAGCCTGCACCATCCAGCCAAGCGTGCTCGCACATACCTGGCAAGAGCAGTGAAACGTCAAATCTCACCAGACATCACTCCTGACCCAGAGCAGCAGAAGCGCCAACGCCTGGAAGCCATATGTGCGCTAAAAGCCCATATGAAAAGAGTGGCATCATGTTGATGCTACTCATTGTGCTAACATGGACTCCCACTCAAGTTGCCATGTATATGTCGGCCCTTGAAATTGCTCATCTACCTGATGGAGTAACCATATCAGGAGGACAGGACCTCAGACGTATCACCGCTACTTGGGATGTCTATGTGACTCTGGAAAAGCCCCCACAACCTATCGAATTGGAGAGGCAAATAGCTAAGCTGGACGACACCTTTAACGAAATTGAGAAGCTCAATCGAGACGGCCTCACAGTGGATCTGAAAGCACACTCAGCACGCCTGCTTCATCTCGCTAACACGCTCACCAACGCCCAGCATCATCGTGTCAAAAGGGGCCTACTCGACATCGGCGGGTCGATTTTGAATGCATTATTTGGTGTAGCCACGAATGACCAATTGAACAGGTTCAAGGACGCTCTATCAGCTGTGGCATCAAATCAAAACGAGATATCTCATGCACACAATCACCTGGTAACCATCGTTAATAAGACCAGGTCATATGTCAAAATAATTGCGCAACGCCAACAGCAGATGGAACAACACCTCAACCAACTCAACAAGGCCATCGTGGTCATCGCCAAACAAGTCGACCAACAAACCAAGCGTATTGCCCAACTAGAGATGGTCACCGAACTTGACAGATATATGGACACACTGCAAAACGCTGTCGACGACTACACTGGCCAGGTACGAGTCTACCAACGTCAGCAAGCAGAACTAGAGCTGGGGAAACTTAACAGAGACCTATTGTCGGAACTCCAACTGTCGCAAATCCTAGTAGAAGCCAGCAAATCACATAAATTGGTAAGTCATCTCTCCTGGTATTATCGATATTTGAAAGTGACTCCCATGTGGCACCCTGGTAATGGATTAGTTTATGAATTAGAACTGCCACTCATTGCTAACAACCCTTATCTGTTATATGAAATAAGTGCTCACCCAACCCCTGTAAACAGCTCTGATCTCACTGTAAAGTTAAAATTAGCTTCTGCCTATGCTTTTGATACAATGTCAGGCAATATTTGGGAGCCCATCAGGTGCATTGGATTTTTTCCCAGCTTGTGCCAGGCACAGGCCCAATACTCAGGTCTCAATAAGCAATGTGCTCGGGGCATCCTTACCAATAGGACAGAGCTCACGAACAAATGCAAGGCTATAGTGGCTCACACAACAGGCGACACTATCGTCAACTCGGTTGCAACCAACCAATATATTGTAACATCATGGGGAGAAACTATTGTAACTCGGTGTGCTCGAGAACCCGAGACTCACATGAACCTTCCCTTGGGCACCTTTAACATCACGTGCAAACGCCCATGTCAAGTTAGCGGCAAAGGCTGGTCCTTTACTTGTATTGACAGGCTCTATCTAAACAGACACTATAGCCTGCCATTAATCAGTATCCCTGCACACTTTAACTTTACGCAGAAATTAAATGCTGAAGCCCTTCATGACGTCATGCCACTGACAGCTGATCTCTCAGCAATGCCCACTCTAGAGGCAGATGTCAACTACCTCTTAACTACCAACCCAATTAAGCATGACAACAAAACACTCACGTGGGCTAACGTATGGATAAACAGTGGTCTAATTGCCATTCTCTGGGTTATAGCTGCTTTTGCCCTATTAAAAGGCAAACATCTGTGGGCAAAGTTTAAAAAGTCAATGAAGCGTCAGCACAAAGACGCGCCCAACAGAGCCACGACCAAAGACATAGAAATGTCAGACGTGGTAGCACTCAGACCTTTAGCCCCCCAATTAAGCCCCCCTGCCCGCAGGACTGATCACCCCGCGATTGCAGATCCCCACACACGAATTTGGCCCCTTATTCCCAGTGTAGCAGATTGTATGAACCATTACCAGTAACGCTGTCATGGAGGTTAACACAAATATAATACCTGACGATGACTGACCAGGGAATCATCTCACAACATAATTGAATGTGACAATTGGCATCTTACAAATTAATGTGTAAATCTCAGGTGTTAATAATTAGACATATAGAATCAGCTATCACTTAACTGATTACTGTCTTGGTTATACTATAATGAACGATGAATTGTATTTTTATATTGAATGAACTGTATATTAACGGTCCAGTGGCTGCCAATACGTCGCATGTGTCATCTCTATTGAAGCAGCATTTTAATATTAGGCAGTCACTGGCCACATGTATTGCGCACCTTCTAAGATAGTTGCACTATGCTTCTGCGCACAATTGAACTGAACAAAGCGCACCTTCTAAGATGGATGCTCAATGCATTCGCGCACCACAGACACTAATCGAAGCGCTCTCCAGAGGTCAATGTTAAATACAGTGGCACATCAATCAAGCAAGAAGATCAAGTTCTGAGGTCGCGAAGCTCAAGTTCTGGACCAACTCATTGTAACATACCTTATTATGAAATTATCAATGCATCAAAGACGCTAGCACATAGATTAAAACACTAATGATTTAAAAAAATGTTTCTTGTGATAACGTTACTAGATGAGTCGCAAGACGCCTAGCCACATCACATAACGACAGTGGAGACGACAAAACATTAACCTATTGCACAAGGGTTAACTTGAACCAATTAATCATGTAGTGTATATCTGAAATGTTAGTATAGCCAAATTTTTAAATATTGCAAAACATATATGTACTGTAAATTGTGTAGTTATTATAGACAAGTGTCAAAAACAAATCCTACTCCTAAAGAGGTAAAATTTTTTACTTTTCACATTTATAAGGTTGGGACAATGCTCATTAGTAATTAGAATTACCAGGACGGGAGGTCCTGCTTATCAGGCCTCAAACCGACTATGTTTAATCAGTGATTAGGGTGGTCAATTTTAATTATCAAATAAGCATCTAATATTTTTATAGGCATTTGTTATAATTTAGTAATGACGTGCGCTGCCAAGTATAGCACCACACTACTCTGGCGAAGGGAGGTATGTAACAAATGCAGATATAAAACATATTAATATTGTCACATCACTATTTATGTCAGACATATCATACTGATTGATATCTCAAATATAGAAGGTATTATTGTATAACTGATTGTAGAAATGTACTTTGACCAAAGTGTTACTAAGGGCTTAGTGATTATGCTGGATGCAACTTAAGCTCAGCTCAAACTTAATGCTATGTGTTATATCAAAGCCCACAATTGTAGAATGCCACAAAGGCCTAATGTCCTTTGTGAGTCAGGGAAGTTATATAATTTATTGGCACACCTGCCAAGTGCATAGTAGGATTAATTGCAGAGCAGATTGGACTCTTAGAAGTGTCAAGCCTAGGGGGACCACCCTAATTGCATTGCCTACAATTAGTGTAGTCACAATGTATGTATATCTACTTAGGTCGCTATTGAAGTCCACTCAAAGTGGCATGTATGTAGATGCTATTAGCACTTAAGTAGCTTGGGGTTAAAGAATCCTTAATTGTATGCAGGTCAATTGTGTAATGAAAACCAGGGAGAGCCAGCAGTGCCACCTGTGAGTAATGAATGTATTGTATACTGGTTACTAGGCAACCAGGGTGTCCCTCTGTGGTAAAATACAGGAACTAGAATGTAACTAACAGGGACAGGCTAATAGAGCCCCCTATTGTTAATTGTAACTATTGTGTATGTTTATGCTGGGGCATGACCCAGCTGTCAATCAAGGTAATGCTGGCTTGTGATTGGTGTAAGGAGGTGGGGGCCTGAAGCCAGGGGCCGGATCAATGTTGTGAATGTGATAGTGAATAAAGTCTTTAGTCTTGAGAAAATCCTTCTACTGAAAAGTACTCCTGTCTGGAACTTATTTTATTACTATTTTAGCAGAGTTAAGTAACTGGTTTGGAACTCAACATTTATGGTTATAGATCAAACTGATCTGAAGCAAGCATTTGGGAAGCACAGCCATGAATCATGAGTGCTCAGATTAACACTTTATCTGGGAAATGATAAACCGTTATAACCTGGTAGGATTTTCTGATGTCAGACTAGAAATTTTGCAAAATATTTTCTTATTTCATCAATGTCTACAAATATGAAATCATCTGTAACTGGCTGAGGTACCTGGATTGTGCTTTGGCAATGAAGTGATCCTGCCGAAGGTTATCAAAGCTACTACATACACTCTCTATAAAGTCCTGGACAGTTGCTCTATATACAGTATCAGACGAAAGTTTAGGCCACGTCAATTTTTTTTTCAATATAATGGAAAATAAGAGATCAGCTGAAAAAATTCTACATGGATTTTCTTGCCTATGCATCAAGGAAGTTCTACAATAGCAAAAACTTGATCTATTTTTATCACTTGCTTGAATATATGTGATAAACAAAAATTTCAGGTGGTCTAAACTTACGGCCTGATGCTGCTTACATCCGCAAAGGCCCCTAATGGCATTGTGCATTAGAGGAAAGGTGGCTAAGTTATTCAATGTTATTTTAGACAAGTTATTCAATCATGTTTCATTTGATTTAAAGGCAATCAGTCATGAAACAGGAAAAAAAAAAAATTTTAATAATTTTTAAAATTTTGACTTAGGGGGTAATAATGGTGATTCAACAAGCCAAAATAGTTAATAGATAAAAGGTCAACTAAAAATAACAGAGAAAATATGTGTCTGACACATTTTCATCCTTCTAATGGAGTATCAATACACCTGACATCCAGTCATATGTCAAAAATGGTGTTTTTACCTGAGTTTTGTCTAAGACACACCTATTTGAAGTATCATAAAACAATGACCAGAGTGTTTGCATTGACCTGAGCATGTGTCCTGATGAAATCAACAAACTTTTGATCTTTTCCCACAGTACAGAATAGATTACAAACGCCACTCTGGAAGGTATACTGAAACATAATGTTAATGAATGGACCAGTTTTATGCCTTCCATAAAAGAGGCTGTAGTTTCATTATAAATAAAGCGAACAAAACAAAAGTTGTTTGATTTCATCTGGACACATGCTCAGGTCAATGCAAACACTCCGGTCATTGTTTTATGATACTTCAAATAGGCGTCTCTTAGACAAAACCCAGGTAAAACACCATTTTTGCCATATGACTGGGTGTCAAGTGTATTCATACTCCATTAAAAGAATGAAAATGTGTCAGACACATATTTTCTCTGTTATTTTTAGTTGATCTTTTATTTATTAACAATTTTGGCTCGTTGAATCACCATTATTACCCCTTAGTTGAAACTTTAAAAAATTATTTAAAACTTTTTTTTTTCCTGTTTCATGACTGATTGCCTTTAAATCAAATGAAACATGATTGAATAACTTGCATAACTTAGCTACCTTTCCTCTAATGCACAATGCCATTAAGGGCCATTGCGGATGTAAGTAGCATCAGGCCGTAAGTTTAGACCACCTGAAATTTTTGTTTATCACACATATTCAAGCAAGTGATAAAAATAGATCAAGTTTTCGCTATTGCAGAGCTTCCTTGATACATAGGCAAGAAAATCCTCGCAGAAATTTTTCAGCTGATCTTCTATTTTCCATTATATTGACAAAAAATTGACGCGGCCTAAACTTTCGTCTGATACTGTATACTAAGAGACACTAATGTAGCCCTCTCGGCATGCAACCACTGTTTGTAAGAAACTTCTTCATCTAGGTCAAAATCATTTGAAGCAAATAACTCAATCAAAAATCTCTGGAGCTCTGCTTTACCTGGGCAGTCATCACATAGATGCAGCATGCACTGCCTAGCATTGGTGTCACAAACCAGTTGCCCTTACAATTCTTTGTAGTCATTGAACTTTGGGATAGCAGTCATCATTAATTTCGCATTTTGATGAGGCACTCAGACACAAACTGAATGTGTTCCAGCTGCTGTAACTGGAATTATAGCCCTGTGCGGTCACCCAAAAGCATGACCGCCGGGCCCCGCAATGGACTAAGCTTGACCGCGACCGCACCGCCCCGCACTGCTGAAAAGCTGACCATGACCGCCCCACATGCTTGAGGCCTGACCACGACTGCCCCGCACCGCATGCGAACAACCGCGACCGCCCCGCTTGACCGCAATATGACTGCAGATGTCCGCAGTTCAAAAGATTTTGTGACTTGGGTCTTTTATTCTAAGAATATATATGAAACTAATCATATAATGATGAAAACAGTGAATGGATGACTAATGATTACAGATTTGTCGCACTCTGTTGTCATTTTCTCTAGATATTATCTAGAGAATAAGATTCATTTACAAGTTTAAAAATTTTAATGACTTAAAAATAGAAAATATACCATTCACTTTTACTTTGTTAATCTGAAAATGCATCTTATTCAGTTCATTGTACTAAAATCTAAGATTTTCAGATGTATGTAATGGTTGAAGTCATTCATGTTCAACAAATATATGTTGATTTTTGTTTTTTATAAGTACTGAAAAGATTCCTAAATGCACTATTTTGCAAGTAATTATTACATCTTGGTCCTTGTGGGGTAAAAGTGGATGACACTGTTTGAACAAGCACGGGGTGATAGCAGATATGCATGATTGGTTCCACTAGCTACAGGTGTTTGTAAGAACCAACACTTTACTTACAGGCTAAAAAAAATCAAGTTTTATTAATTAGCTTAACTTGATTGTGGAAAAAAAAAGCCCTGGTATACAATTAATACCTAATTACAATTACCTGCTAGGCTGTACTTATTATCACCAGGTTGCATACTAATTACTAAATTAGGGGAATTCCCATTTTATGTTGGGGTATTGATACAATAACTGTACAAATAAAATATTTCATATTTTACATGCTTATAAAATCATGGTTTAGTGTGCTATTCTTACGTTATTAATGTTTCTACCAGGTTACTAAAACACTAAATCTTGATTTCTCAAACTTTAGGTGAATTGCCACTTGTTATAGGGGCATTGACCCAATTGCATTGTCTTTGTCTTGAGACAACAATGGTGGTCCAACAATAGGTACCAGCAGCTATATTATACACTTCTTGTCTATTAAGTAATATTGGCCTATTAATATCACATTCTAATGTTATTTATGCAATTCTCTTCGAGGTTATTTCCACAATTCTGCAAAAATTCAAAAGGTTGATTTTTCTAACTTTGGTATACTTATGACTGAGAATTTTCAATTGGAAAAAGAACAACAAATTTGATTTACTAATAAGCCTACACATATTATTGATGTTACATAAACTGATATGCTCAAGGTATAATGTAAAATATGCCAATTTCTGAATGTCATCTATGTCACTATATTTTCCCTAAATAAAAAAATATATATACCTATGTAGCAGAAAATACTGACAGATTCTGAAGTTTGCGGTCTATTGCGGTCATATTCTGACCGCATGGATTGCCCGCCCCGCGACCACTTGGCCAAAAGTGTGACCATGACCGCCCCGTCCCGCAAAGGTCTCAACCTGACCGCCCTGCACCATGGGCTGCGGTCCTTGCGGGCGACCGCATTGCGGTCTGACCACGCAAGGCTCTAACTGGAATGCACCAATTAGGGCGCAGCTCCGCAAATTTTGAAAATCCTATAAATTCTTTTATGCATTCATGTTTTCAAGAATGATTAGATAAGATTCATTGTTGCTACCATATTAGTGCCATTATTGTGTTATTTCATTTGTGTGACTCTATGTGTAATTGACAACACTTAAAATAACACTGATGTTTGCATTTGGTTGAAAATCAATTCACTATCATAATCGTTTCATCATAATCATTTCATTTCCATACATCGTTTAGTTTAGTATAATTTCTTGTTTTTTAAAAGCTAATTCATCGGGGGATACCCACCTACATATATAGAGTAGGTCGAGGCAAGAAGCCCGGGTTAGGTGAGAGGCCCCCCCCAGGCTTATATCCAAACTTACATTTTTGGTGCGTTTATCTATTGATAGGATTGAAGCTAGAGGCATTTTAGGTGACGTCACAAATTTTCAGGGGAAACAGCACCAAACCATAGTAGAAATTAAAGAAACAAAAAAATGTGCATGGTTTTTGTAACTTTGACTAATTCTTTGAAAGGGGTTGTCAGAAATAACTTTGGAAATTTTTTAAAGTATAATGGATATCTGCATTGCTTCACTTTATGACCATCACATAAATATGATTTGGATCATGCTTTTTGCATTTTAGTTCAAAATATAGAGGTAAAATTAAAATATTTGGGTTTGGGGCGAGAGGCCCCACAATGACATGGGGCATGAGGCCCCCTTCACTGGGGGTCGAAGCTGCTTCAGGAACCATTTAATAATGTGTACTTTACCTTAAATGTTGATAGAATAGCTAATTAAAATAGGAAAAATTTGGGCCGAAATTGAAACAGGGCAAAAAATATTAAAGAATAAATGTATGAACAGAAAAATTCAGAAAAAGTGAATAGAATGCCTTAAAAATACCATGCAAAAGCATGTAAACCTATGGCTGGGGAATTAACAGACATCATAAGACATTAATTTAATGTTTTAAAATAATATCAGTCTGTAATTAAAACCAAAGATGCACACATACACACAGAAAGGTGCTTGGTACACTGAGGATGGAACACGAGGGCAGGGATCTACATTGTGGTTCTGGAGCCCAAATTTGTTTTAACCAGAAAAATTGATTGGAATGTACAAGTCTGTGGTTTCAGAACCTTGTTGATTAGAAAAGGTGTAGTAATGCTGTTTGCAGGGTGCCCACCGAACATCGCACAAAATATTATAGGAATATACACATTTTTTTCCATAAAATATAGGAGGTTTTCACCTATTTTAATAACACAATATAGGAAATATTCGATAGCAAAACCATCGGCAAATCACGGGATCGCCTCCACCATAAGCTGAAAACTTCATGTCACGGACAAAAACGTGTCTAAAAAATTCATAGGTCAATTGCCAGCAATTTATTTCTTCAATATGTTACATTCATCATTGCCCAGCAAGCCTTGATAAACAACTTTAATATTCAAATCAAAATTATCGAAAATTCAAAGCCATCTGAGGTTGGCATTTTGGTTTTGAAAATAATAAACCAATAACAACTTAAGATTATTAAAAGAAACCAAATTTGAAACAGAATCATCTCTCAGGAGTGCCAATACACCCAGAAACAACTACAAGCCATGAGAAAATATATTATAAAGACTTCCATGCGTTTTCACACGAGGATCTTCGCCAGTGAAATTTTACCATAGGTAATTAAAACTTCAGTCAAGATATTTGGACGTTAGGCTTTTCTGCGCCACTTCAATGAAATTCACATGCCAAATGATAGAGGTTGACATTTTCATTTAATTAGGTTATGCACAATTATAAACGGTTTGTCAAAAGATGGGACTCAGAACCAGAGATGCAAGAGATAGGGCTCCACAGAATGGCCAAATCAAACACACTGAATCAAAATCGCTGAATGACATATTTCAGACCTTTTCCAATTTATAAATTGACTTTATATACGCCCATTCGATTTTGACACCCAAGATTGGATGAAATTCACATGCTATTGTTGGTAAACATTTTCATATCCTCACAAAAATAAAAAACACAGAATTCAATAAATCAGATTCAGTTTACTATAATTTTAATCAATGGCTGCACACTTAAGAGCTCTCACGACTAACCTATCAATCGATGTTGGTTTGATTTCAGTTGAAAATCGGATGAAATTGAGATCCTCGTCGTAAGTTCCAGCAAAATTGGGGCACAGAGTTTTCTTTTTAGCTAAGGACAATGGCTTGATCTCAGTTATCTCAGTAAAATGACATTCACTGACAGTTGACAATGACATGTAGTAATCATGAGAACATGACAATAATTTCACAAAACATGGTCACAAATGACAGAGACATTTAAATGACAGGTGAAAATAACTTTCAAATAAAATAGTTTGTGAAAACTCAAATAGTTCATGACAAAATCAATCAATGACAGATCCAATCACAAAACATAAATTTCAAAATGACAGGTAACAACAATCAACATCAAAAGTTCATGAAATAGACAGTCAATAACAACAGAAATTGACAGTCAATAACAACAAATGGCAGTTCATAAATTTGACAAAATTTTGTCATATAGCGCTGTTGTAGAAATTTGCGGATTGCGAATCCACAAAGTGAAAGGCATCTTGTAGAAAATTTTGACGATTGGCGAGCATAAGTTAATGTAAACAAATGCATTGCAGAACTTTCAAATCGTTTTGACAGGTAAACGTGAACTTGAGCGGCACATGAATTTCGATTTCTTCATGACGATTGTTCGTTTGTAGAATCGTTGAACAGATTAACTGGCATTTTAAATTGTAGCATCGTAGAAATATTACACATCAAATTGTAGCAGTTGACAGACAACTGACAGCTCCTGACGAGCGTGCATGCTGAGCACAGTCCATGTGGTGTATCAACATGAGCAATAAAATTGTGATTTGAAATTGTCTCCAAAATACACAAAAAACGACGGTAGAAACGTAGAATACACATCTGGGATTTACGACGACAGTTCTTCGTAGTATATACATCGTAATAGATCAAAAGTTCGACCGTTGACACATTTTGACAGCTCCAGACGACTTGCCGGTTGCATGACAATCACTGTCAAATTTCACAAACAAGAACGAATTTTTCGTTGACAGAAACGAAGCACATACCGGTACCAGATATTCTCGACGAGAGTTCGTACGTAGAATAGACATCATAATAAATCGTAGAATGGTGAACATGTACGTTGAATATTTTTATTGACAGATTTCGTTCAAGGAGGGCGTCTCTGATGGTACGGAACACCTCTCTGAAAATAGAATGTACTTTGTTAATGATTGTTGACATACTGAAAGAAGATACATGTTCAGATCTTGACCTGCAATTTTTTGCAGCAAATCAATGTTTTTTGGATAAGTTTTTTGGTGATGATAAGAAGACATTTTTGCTTAGCTGTTTAGGTTTGTTTCACATTAGTGCTATTACCTAATTATACATGTTACATTTCACTGAAGATTATGGTAATTATCTAAATTGAATGATAAATACCTGTAGTCTCTTGCTCTCTTCGCAGACATCAAGATGAAGATGCAAGGCACCTGCTTTATCCTTCCGTCACTGCTCAGAAACTTATGGATCGAATACAGTTGTGTGAAAGGGGGCTTCGCAACTCTGAAGGTGCCGTCAACATACCCGTAAGCACAAAAACAAAGAAAACTATTATAATTATTTCAGTGTATGTTCAAATTATTTATACAGTAGGACAAGTACTTTATTTACCTCATATTATATTTTCGAATAATATAGCTAAAAAAATCTCATTACATATTCATACAGGATAATCATTATTTTTTTAATATTATTTCCTTACCAGGTCTTAGCCTGAGCTAAACACTCCAACTGTGTCTCGGTAGCCAATATGAGATGTCTTTTCTGGTCCACTCTCAGGTCCGATACCAAGAAGTTCTCAGGCAAGTGCGATTCATTCAGCTGGAAGACAATAGACACAATTATAGTCAAAGTTTTACTTTTTACCAAAGACTTCTTTGACATGTAGCACATGTATGTAAAACTTAATGAAATATTTACAAGTAATGTACACAAGTTATATTAAGTTATCAAGCTTATTCACAAGTAATACTTACCACAAAGTCTAGGTCGACCGGATGTTTGGGTCTCAGGTTCTCTCTTGCTCCGTTTGCAGCCCGGGTGGTACCAAGTAGAGAAGGAAGGTTGGCTTTGGCATTGGTTTCTTTGATCAGCTTTTTCACGATGTCCCCAGCAGACTTGTGCACCTGAAATAATCATTTTTATGCATGAAATAACAGTATATATTGGTCAATGTTTAATTGGCAAAAACACAGGTTTATTCACTGAATATTTATGCATCATTCTGTTATTATAATAAAGTATAAATTTACTGTATGTTTAATTGAGGTTTTCAGGTTTATTCACTGAATATTTATGCATCATTCTGTTATTACAATAAAGTATAAATTTACACCATGTTGTTGAAATTACTTACATTTTCTCTGGCAAACGTCTTTGCCTTTGCTGTCACTTTCACTTTTAGGTCTATGCCGTCCTGCCACTGGTGGATGTGCTCGGTACGTCCTTTGGTGAATGTATCGCTTTTCTGGATGACGGTTGCCGGACAAACCTGAGTCTTGTTTCTAACGCTGCATCGCCAATATGTAGTGTTGCCGCTTGCGTTCTACCGGTTACAACAATATATATCAAATTACTGCTCTGAACTTTTAAGATTTAAGTAAATTATTTGACCTATGGATTTTACATGACAGATTAACTTTTAAGAAAGTTAAATAACAGTAAAGTAACATTATTAACCCAAGTCAACCCAAAATACTGGTATTATTTACGTGACAGATAAACTTTTAGAGAAAGTTAATAACAGTAAAGTAACATTATTAACCCAAGTCAATCCAAAAGACTAATTTACATGACAGATGAACTGTTAGAGAAAGTCCGAGTTAAATGCAGTAACACTTACCCAAGTCCATCCAGGAGTTTCTTCTTCCTTTTCTGTGAACCGCCAGCTACGATGGTCCATGACGGTTCGTCCGAAGGGATATCTTCATCGTCGCTTAAGTCGGTTGGCTGAGGTAGGATGCTATCTTCTTCCTCATCCGACGGTGACGGTTCGACAATGGGCGGAAGATGCTCCCAGTCTGAGTCGTACTCCAGGGGCATTGGTGTAGGCGGATCCTCAAAGGAGATCTCTGCCCTGCAAAGATAAATAAAAGAACAATCAGAATTTGATAAATCTCCAATTCTCTCAGTTTCCATTTATGTAGAACAATCAGAATTTGATAAACATAACAGTTTAACCTTTACTTATATATAACAATCAGCATTTAATAAGCAAACTATCTCCAATTGTGTCAAGTTGCAAGTCCGGCTCAAATTTACATAGAGTTAGTTTAACTTTTACTTGTTCATTAACTTTTTTTTTAACTGAAAACATAAAAATCATTTTAAATTATAGCCTTATAATCAATTACCTGGTCGGACTGACTTGACATCCGAGGTCTGTATCGTTGTCAGAGGGGATCGGAGTTGGTGGATTATCGAACGACATATCCTCCCTTTAAAGAGAAAAAAAAAAAATTAAATATCTAGACATTGTTGTTCTAAAATTAATGTAATTATTACTCTCAATAATATTCATGTCATTATTGCTCTCAATAATATTCATGTCCTTATAATTATTACTCTTAATAATCCATAAAATGAACTGTATTATAAACCAATGTAATTACCTGGATGGACTGTCAAAACATTCAAAGTCTATGTGGTCCACAGGAATCGGAGTTGGTGGATTCTCAAACGACATGTGCTCATCACTGCAAAGAGAATTTGTTTGAATTCAACAGACAATTTAGACAACAATTAATTTAACAATTTTTGGGACAAAAACTCTTGTTTTGTGGAATATTTATGTGAAAATTTACCTGTCCTCATCACTGCAAAGAGATTTAGTTTGAATTCAGAAAATTTAGACAACAATTAATTTAACAATTTTTGGGACAAAAACAATTTAGACAACAATTAATTTAACAATTTTTGTTGAATATTGATGTAAACATCTACCTGAAAATATATATAGAAATAGAACATGTTTAAATTATACACAGTGTGACAACCTGCCCCTGTGACAACCAGCCCCGGTCTCCCCTACTTATTAAGTATGTTTAATACATTTTTTGTTACTTTGTAGTCAATTGTAGCAAATAAACGCAACATTTGTTGCTCTCATCTAAAATCTTATTTTGTAGCTATAACTATGGAAGGCACCAAAAAATGTATTATTTGATTGAGTAAAGCTCAGAAATGATTGTTAACTCTCAGTAATTAATTGTACAAATCAAATATTGCTGCACTAATCAAATACTCTGGCCGTTTTCTAGTAGATAACATTGTCTTAGCTTTTTTTTAAAACACATTTTAATATGTTTTTGCACAAAATCTAGTTGCAATTAATAGCCAATTATTATTTCTTTGTGTTCATATAAGAGGCGCTGGATTGTAATTAATTGCTGTTGGTTTCGTTCATTAAGGATCACAGATGTGCATATATGACACTTGCTTGACACTTCAATTGAAATCAGTTTAACTAATTTATCAAATGTTAAAAGCACAAACAAAATTTGATATTGATACAATCTGACAATAGCTTTATTAAACTGTGCAAGAAAAACCCCAAACTAAATGACTGAAATCATGGTTTTGGCCGTCCTAGCGATTGGCCGTCCCCCATGGTGGCCGCCATTGGAAGTGGCCGTCGTGGGTAATTGGCATTCTTGATTTTGGCCGTTTGGCCGTGCCCCTGACAATCCACCATGTCCATGAGCGCCGTCAACATTCAACAACAGTGCAATACGGTGATCAGTCAAAACCCTACATGCCCTACAAACAAAAACGGCAACAGACAATAACGACTACAGTTTTTTTTGCATTGTCAAAAACGCCTACAGCTAATTTTCCTTTTGCATGACAGTGTCAAAACGACTATTGGCCATTACAAAAACGGCAATTTCCGATTGACCAAAACAGCTACAAAATCAGGTGTTGTTCTGTCATCATTTCACTTCTGAAAAAGTTTCTCTGTAAAGTTACAGAATTATAATTGCAATACTGCAGGGATCAAAGTCTAAATGTCAATATTTGATCCAACTGCTAATTGACATCATGTCACAAAGTAGTACATTGTAACACACACATCTGTATAAATGATAATTGCTATTTAGCCCTTCAAAGGCTGTCAGATCTTGAAGTTAATTGGTTTTTCATTCACACCTACTATTGAACTGATTAATTTTTGACACTTGTCATGAATATATAAATTTACAAATCTCACAAGAAATTGATGCCATGATGGTACATTGTAAGTGACAACACCATTGATAGTTTCCTGTATAAACAGTAGGCGTTTTTAGCTCGTCTGTTTTCTTTGAAAACGAAGAGCTATTGTCGTCACTCGATCGGCGTCGTCCTCGTCCTCGTCCTCGTTGTCCCGGTTAAAGTTTTTGTAAGTGTCCATTTGTGACCTTAGTTTTCCACTTAGAGTTATGAAATTTGGTACAGGTATGGGGCTATGGGTATGGATCGGGAACATGTCGAGAAATCCAAGATGACAGCCATCTCTCTTCATTCTTGAACTGCCCATTGTGACCTTAATATTTCACTTACAGTTATGAAATTTGGTACAGGTATGGGCCTCTGGGTATGGATCGGGAACCTGTTTAGAAATCCAAGATGGTGGCCATTTTGTGGCGGCCATTTTGGCAGCCATCTTTCTTCATTCTTGAACTGCCCATTGTGACCTTAATATTTCACTTACAGTTATGAAATTTGGTACAGGTATTGGCCTGTGGGTATGGATCAGGAACATATTGAGAAATCCAAGATGGCGGCCATTTTGGCAGCCATCTTTCTTCATTTCTTGAACTGCCCATAGTGTCCTCAATATTTCGCTTAGAGTTATGAAATTTGATACAGGTATGGGCCTGTGGGCAGTCTTGAGCAGACGCTCTCTTGATGAGGAGGGGGGGGGGGACGAAGGCAGAATGCCTGAGCGTCTTGTGACAAATGATGTCGCAGAACTACTGAAAGTGTCGAGAAACAAATGTACACAATTTCAGTTTCTCCAATGGTTAGTTTTAGCTTTGTTCTGTCAAATTGTATCATAACAGCCACTTAACAGGAATTTAAAAGTTCACCAGACACTGTGAACCAATATTTTGTGAGGAACTATTTTGTTTGTGTAATCACGCACCTGTTGAGTGTTGTGCTAAACCGCCAAAACTGTCAAGTTGTCAGCTGAAGCTCTGGGCAGCTGTCATGAAGGTTAGTGTCGATGTTAGGTAATCCAGGGTACTCATAAACTTGTTGACACTTTGTTTTACTCCTAAAAATTCTTCAAATGCATGTTTCAAGTCCATGCACACGAAGTCATGCTTCTTTTGTTTTGATTGACAAAGTAGGCCACTAGCATGGCGTGATAATCTTTCTCCTTCAAATATTTCTGTTTTCTTTATTTCACAAACAAACATTGACATCTCGACCTCAAAACTTCTATTTTTCAATACAACCAAATATTTTTGAGCAAACAAGGTTATATTATTTAACTTGATGAATTACTTTTCTGCAATCCACGAGCTTCCACGGAGATGAACGAACAAAAGTTATCAGACTGGCAGGCCTTCGCCCTGCCCCCTCCCTCGCTAGGTGGCATGCCAGTCTGTTATCAGACTGGCCTGTGGGTATCAATTGGGAAAATGTTGAGAAATCCCAGATGGCGGCCATTTTGGCAGCCATCTTTCTTCATTCTTGAACTGCTCATTGTGACCTTAATATTTCACTTACAGTTATGAAATTTGGTACAGGTATTGGGCTGTGGGTATTGATCAGTAACATGTCGAGAAATCCAAGATGGCGACCATTTTGGCAGCCATCTTTCTTCATTACTTGAGCTGCCCATTGTGAACTCAGTATTTCGCTTAGAGTAATGAAATTTGGTACAGGTATGGGTTTGTGGGTATTGATTGGCCAAATGTTGAGAAATCCAAGGTGGTGGCCATTTTGTGGCGGCCATTTTGGCAGCCATCTTTCTACATTTATTGAGCTGCCCATTGTGAACTCAATATTTCGCTTAGAGTCATGAAATTTGGTACAGGTATGGGTCTGTGGGTATTGATCAGCCAAATGTTGAGAAATCCAAGATGGTGGCCATTTTGTGGCGGCCATTTTGGCAGCCATCTTTCTCCATTCGTGACCTGCCCATTGTGATCTCAATATTTCGCTAAAAGTTATGAAATTCGGTACAGGTATTGGCCTATGTGTATCGATCGGGAAATTTTGAGAAACCCAAGATGGTGGCCATTTTGTGGTGGCCATTTTCGCAGCCATCTTTCTTCTTGAACTGCCCATTGTAACCTTAAAATATCGCTTAGTGTTATGAAATTAGGTATTGGCCTGTGGGTGATAATCTGGCACACATTGATAGATTTCACATTAACAGACGAGCGTTGAAACCGCTTGCGGTTCTGGTTGTAAAGTGGTATAGCCGTAGACTTGTAGCCGTTTTTGACATCTATTAGTAGGCGTTTTTGCATTGCCGTTCTTGCATTGTCTGAAATCACAGTAGGCTTTTTTGTCTGTAGGCGTTTTGACTTCTAATCGCAAGTCCTTCCTCAACTTCAAAGCTCCGAAAAAGTGAAATATTGACGTTGAACAATGAATTTTACATCAAAACGATCAGCAAAACACCAATTTAAACTATTTTTTATACTGAATATGAGAGCTGACCCACCATTTCTTCATGACGAGCGAATTTCGACGACGTAAATTGGGCGATAATCCAGCGATGAAACATCATTTCAATTTTGCAACTTCAAATCGCTCATGAATCGGTTCAAGAGCACGTAGAAAAGTCCAATTTATACCAAAATGATCCTTAAAAATCCCTCTATTGAACCAATAACATTGCCAGAGCGATACAGCCACTTCTGTGGTCGAGACAACCATTTTCGGCAAGCCACTGCACAGTTGACATGCCCGGGCGAACTTGCCAGACAGTCTGACAGGCAACTTTGACAAAAGTCCAACAGACAAAGAAAACTTAGCCAGCACATCCAGAACTCTTCCAGATAAAGCACAACATCACAGGCGAACTGTTTCAGTCAATTTCAACAACTGTCAATGCAAATGAAGCACTGAAATATCCACGGCAACTTGTAGACTCGCCGTAATCACGAAGTAAACGGAACTAGGTCAACAAGTGGGCGTGGCATTGAAAACTTCGCCAGCGCATCCAGAACTCTTCCAGAAGAAGCATAACATCATTGGCAAACTATTTCGGTCAACTTCAACAACTTTCAAAGTCAATAAAGTACTTTAAATGCACGGCAACTTGTAAACTGCCGCCATTGCGTCCTGTCCGCATGAAAGTTGGCGCCAAAAATGACAAGGGTGCGCGGTCACGTGATCAACTTTTCTGTGACGTCACGGTTGTGTTTTGATTGACGCCGCAATATTTATGGTTTTTGTTTGGATTCTGAGGACGCCGCAAAAAAGATCACGAAGCGAGTCGGCAAATAGAACAAAGAGGCATCTAAGATGGACGATATATCACCGTACATAATTGTCGGGTGAAAATAGAAGGGTATGTCAAATTTTGAAGGTATGTTTGGCAGATTAAAAGAGATATGTCGAGCGATAGGATTAGGGAAATTCATTTACTATTGCAAGAAACATATGGCTATAGGTATAGCCATAGGTTTAAAAATGAAAGAAGAACCCTAAGAAATAACTTTTATGCTGAATGCGCTCACAAAAAAAATTGCCATAGGATTATAATAGGGGGGCTTCTTGCCCGATGGGTGGGGTAAGAAGGCCATTTTAAATTTTTTACAAAAATGGCCATAACTGCTTTATTAAAATTGGTAGACATTTGCTTCACTAGCTATTAGTAGATCCAAGTGATCCCTTCCTGACAGCAAAAGCATTCAAACAATCGCCCTTAAAAAGTAGGCCAAATCGCACCTCGAAGTTAAGGGGGGCCGATGCCCCGACCTACTCTATGGCAATGGCATTTCATGCTCGGGTGTCTCCCATTACCATCTGTCACTTCGATTATATATGTAAATTTATATATATATACTTGTAAAATGTGGTTACTATGATGTTATTGAAATAAACAAACTATCAAACTATCTATTTTATCTTGCAGATTCTATCTACCGTACTCAAAGTGCATCTCCTTTAAATTTGTCAGCAGAAGTCTCTTCTGCTTTTGCTCAATTTAGGTGGCGCTCCTCAGCATGGCTGAAAGATGAGCAATTTTGCTCTGACATAATACTGGCCTTTTTTTATGGATATGCTTAACCCAGGGGATTGAGGATCATGTCAGTTACTTCATTATACAATCTACGATCTTCACAATCCGAAATTGAAGCTGATCTGTTTACAAGAGACTCAGAATCTCAGAAGAAATCTGAAGCAGGGGCTCATCTGACAACTTTGAAACTCTCGCCATCTTGCCCACCAGGTAAACCTACAGGCAATACTGAAGCTGATAACATGGCCTCCCATGAAGAAGACCAACCTGCGTGGGTAAAACAGATTATGTCCAAGGTAAACAATATAGACTATTTGTGTGAGAAGGTCTCCCACATTGATGATATTTGCAAGAAGTTGGAATCCATTGGCACCCAGATGACGACTTTGGGGGCTGAAGTTGCTGATTGAAAACAAATAGCTGAAGGGGCAATGGAAAAAGCCAGTGAAGCGGAGCTAGCTATAGCTAGGGCGGAAAATAGAGCAAAATTGGCAGAGGACAGAGTGAAAGACTTCGAGATGCAGTCCAAAAAAATTCAAGATGAACTGAGGGAAACACAAGCAAAATTGATTAGCATGGAATCCCAATCTAGAAGGCCAAACCTTAAATTCTTGGAATCCCTGACGACCCAAATGAATCGTGGGAGCAAAGAGAAAAAAAGCTTGTGTCTTTCTTAAAATCTGATATGTGGATCCTAGATGCTGACAATATTCGGCTGAAGAGTGCTTACAGACTTGGGCAACCCAGACCTAACCATAGGGTAATGTTCTTTGAGTTGGACACTTCAGTAGTGTCTCCTTGAGTCGGACACTTTTTGTTGGGCTGTATTGGCCAATTGAGAGCTCCTATACCTATATATTAGGTACCAATCCTTGCGTTAAGACCTCCTTTATCTGCAACAAAAATATCAGCATGCTACAAACAAGTATAGTGGGTTTTTGATGGCCCTACAAATAAGGTAAAAAACCCGTTTTTCTCTCAATTTGTGTCCGAATTTTTTAATTTTATGAGAATATTGTCCTATTTCAATTACCTGTTGCTAACCTATGGCATTGATATGACTTCTGTTTCTTTGTCATTTAGTTATGAGTAAGATTAACCTATCCTGTAATCTAATATGGGGTTTTTTAATTGAAAGGAAGACACTAAAGCACAGGTAGATTTGATGTCATGTTTTTAGAACTCAGCTGTCCGACTCAAAGATACCCTATGTAATTTTTTATTTCAGAAATTTAGCCACTACTTTTGTTCTTGTGCTGTCCCAATTGTCAATTTCCTGTTAGACTTAGTAAAAACCTTTAATTTGAGGCCCTGGTTGACAAACAATAACCCATAGGCCAAGCAATATATAACTTTTTAAAAATGTACAGAACATAAGTGTCCGACTCAAAGAACTTTACCCTACAAGACCCATTTCAGCCAAATTCTCCTTTCGTAAAGACAGGGAAAATGTGTGGAAAAAAAGAATGAGCTTAAAGGGGTCAGATAAGTGGATTGCTGAGGACTATCCAGTTGTTATTGAAGAAAAAAGAAAGAAGTTATATCCATTCCTTAGGGCTGCACTCACAAAGAAAAAAGAAGATGGGTCAGAAATAAAGCAAGTCTCTCTGAAGGGAGACAATACAAGCTCATGATTAACAACAAACTGTTCACTGTCGATGAACTTGACAAACTTCCCTCTGCAATCTCCCCTGAAAAAAATTGCGATGAATGAAAACGATCATCTTCTTGTGTACTTCACAAGAAATTCCTTGCTGAGTAACTTTTATATGAAGGCTCCTTTTCAAGTCGATGATACTCCTGTACTGAACAATACTACCAGTTTCATAAGGCGTATTACTTCGATGACACTGAAGCTGCTGAACGTATCATGAAAGCAGATGATCCCAGTGACTAGAGTCAAGGATGGTAAATCCGTCCAGGAGGGTAAATCCGTCCACCTCCTATTATATGGGTATAAATATATCTATTAAAGTTTTGTAAGTTTTATAGGCAAGAGAAAGTCGTTTTTCAACTACTTTTGTCGTTTTTTTGGTGTTTTTAGCAATTTAAATAACATTTCAGGTCCATTTAAAAACAAAGGATACAATACAATCAAATCCTGTGACGTCATCACAGCCATTTTAAGCTTTTCAGAAGTTGGACTTATTAGTATTGTATGCCAATTTTTTGTTATCAAACAAATGTATTTAAGATGAAAATCAGTGAATGAGGTGCAAAATTCAATTATACTGGCAGGATTTGTAAAATTGTGACTCATTGAAAGGAAATACAATAAAATAAAAGTGGACGGAATTACCATCAATATTTCAGAAGTGGCTTCATTTGGGGTTTGTAAATCCGTCCACCCACATAAAATCAATTTTTATAGTAATTTTTTGACTTTAAATATTCATAAATGACATTCCCCTGATTACAGAATTTAGATAGGAACAGTTATACCACTTTGCTTGGGCTAAGAGGTTATATAATTGTAATTCCGGGGGTCAATTGAAATTATTCAAAGTGAACTTGACCCATATTATTTAATTCTTCCATGACAAGTGCAATCAGTGAAACATTATTTAAAAAGTGACACAAAAACCTTTGTAAGACTTTAAAAATTGCAAAACTTGGAAAAAAAACAAAATATGATAGGTGAGTGCTGCACTATGGCCTGTGGACGGATTTACCATCCTTGCTGGACGGATTTACCAGCAGGGTGGACGGATTTAGATGCCCTAACCTTCAATGTTTGTTGCCATGGTTTCAGCAAAAATTATTGGAATATTTGACTTTTTTTTACTGTTGACGATAGTATGGAATATGGCCCTTCCAAAGAACTAATTTTTATTTTTGTATCTATTACCATTTTCCTGGAAATATAGTTTAAGCCAAAAGTGGACGGATTTACCCTCCTTGACTCTATAACCTTATTGGAAAGATAATTGAAGGTTATGACAACACAACGTGGATGCTGCATGCAGAGAAGGTGATGATGACTGCTGCGAGGGCGAAATTTGAACAGAATGAAGCACCTCGTAAACTATCACTTCAAACTTGAAACAAAGAGATCGGTGAAGCAACCCTTGACCCCACCTGGGGTATTGGACTGTCGCTGTCTAACTCAAATAATCTAGTAAGAAATAAATGGACCGGGGACAATTTAATGGGCAAAATCTTAATGAAAATCCGTGAAGAGCTTTGTTGCGATTATCAGAGCAGCAGAATATAATCTAACCACCCAGCTGATCTCTGTTTTCATGGTGCACCATCGTGGCAGCACTTGGCTGTGATCCTGTGTAAAGTATGATGGGTAAACATGGCTGCTGGAGATCAAAATAGTGAGTTTTGCAAATTGAAAATATGGATTTCTATCTAAACAAGCAGTTGAAATCGTTTTCTGTCTCATCCAAAGCATTTCTAGTTGTATTGGATCAACTAATCTGTACAACAATTTAAAGACCACGCACCTACCTGTAATTGCAGTTATTGCTAAATTTGTGTTCCGTCAGGTAAACATCATAGACTTGTGAATTGACATCGGTAACGAGTGGCCTTAATTGCCGTGAACTGCAATTATGAAGGTAGTGACAGCCATAATTATGTCCTGATTGATAGTGAATCGTCCCAATTGCAACCGGACCACCTCAAATTGTCCTGTCATTGCCTCAATTATCCAGAAATGACATTTTTCAACATGCAAACTGAGCTCCCTTTTTCAAGGGCAGCCATGATGAATAGTACTAGTGCTGCCACGTTACTGCACCATGTGTTTTGTATATTGTGTTAACTAATATTCCAATGATTGCTTTGTTTTTGCTAATTCCTAAATTGTGCTACAGTTGTAAAGGTTTGTTTTACTCTGTATCACAGTTAATTTGCTTGACATGCTCCTTGTATTACAATTATAATCCTCCCGTATGAAACTTTAATTTGTAATTCTCATGACACACATTAATATTGTCTTTGATTTTCACTGCTTCTGCCTTCGTTTTTCATGTTTCTAACAGGTTAGTAAGTTCCTTTTAAATATCATTAGGTCTGCTAAATTTTAGACATTTTTATATGCTGTTTTGAAAATGTTTTTTAGGTACAAGCTCTTTGTTCAGTGCAATCCTTCCTTTTAAAACTTGATATAACTTTTGCCCTATCAATTTCATGCTGATATCACATCAGTGAAGTAATATCTCATGCTGTCCTGAGCTATATATATATCTTGAAACTGACTGCTTACTTGATTTGTGTGCATACGATGAATGTTAACATTGACGATCAACAGCAAAACTGTGTATTATCAAAATTTTAATTCATAAACTGAAAGGTGCATATAGCAATCTGTTGTGTGGGTAAATGCTTTATTGTGTTTTTCTTCATAATTTAAAGCCTTGTTTTGTTTTCAAAGACTTATTACCAAGTCAGATTACGGTACTGACAATGAATCTGCTGTACAGCAATCTTGTGGTTAATTTACATTTTGTGGCTTGTTAATTGGTTGTAGCATACCCTTGTTTTCCCGCTAGTAGTATTTTTATTTATTGTGACCACCAGCATGGCTGTGGTCACTTAGAAATCGTCCGATTCAACGCACATTTTTGCGGAGGAATAGAACAAGATCCACTTGATGCCCAGTCATGAAACTAGCTGTATGTACCTAACTTTACACTCCTTACTCGCGGCTCTTAAGACCCAATGCAAAAAAAGGGTATTTGATGCACTTTGGTAATTCAGGGGTTTTTAGTGGCACAGTGTACCTTATTGTTTTTTTATGGGCAACTGGTGTGTTTTGAGACAGCCCCCAGAATTCTGGCTCAGCCATTGGTGCATTCCTTCACACTTGATCGCACTGCTTTATATTTTTCTGGGGGATGTCTCAAAAGAAACCAAGGTCTATATTTCCAACAACAGGAACATAAAGCACTGGCTACACAGCGAATATCTGACATTTTGGCAGCTGGGAGAGCCAGACTTGCACATCAGGTCATGATATATCTGATCTCACTCCAGTCACCTTCATCAAATTACAAGAAAAGTTTATTGCTAAACCTTCTCAGGCCTCTCCCAAAAGACAGGCAGAGTGTTGAGAAATTTACTTCATATCAGGAGAATAGACATGCTAATTGTTGTTTCTTTTTGGGCTACCTCAAATTCCACTTTCATTTGAAGACAAAGCTAATTTCAACCAAATAAGCTAAATCATATTCTTTAATATACTGTACTAAATGTTCATGTCAAGTTTTACAGTCCCTGACCAATTAGGAAATGAGAATTGCTTAAATTAAATTGACATGTGCAACACTCAACAGTAGCTCACATCTTGTCCAGTCAAGAGACATGTGGCCCCCTCTATACTGGTCACAGTGTTGCTGCATTCAATGCAATAACAGACACACTTTATATATTTCTGTTGCTGCATTCAATGCAAGATCACACTTTATTTACAGAAATATATTTGTCTTCTTTCTTCAATCTGTTTTATATTTCATGTCAATAAAATATAGGCAGTTAAAAGTACTTAAAACTGAGTTCACAAGGTTAATCAATGAAACATAAATTTGATTTAATTTATGCTTTGTGCTGCATTAAAGATACAGAACAAAAACATGGAAAAAAGGGGAAAAAAAGGAAGATAGATAAATAGATGTGCAGTTATAGAATCTATCTATCTATCTATCTATCTATCTATCTATCTAGATAGATAGATAGATAGATAGATAGATAGATAGATAGATAGATAGATAGATATCTTTCCATCCATCTGTCTATCCATCTATAGCTGCATATCTATGCCTTACAGCACTGTATGACTGCGCTTCATTACTGCACTGTACAACACTGCATTACTGCACTGCATTTCAGAACTGCATTGCAGCTCTGAATTACAGTTATGCATTATTGCGCTGTATGACTGCGATGCATTACTGCAATGCATTACAACACCGCATTACTGCCCTTTATCACTAGGTTGGCTGTGAATATCACTGTTTATAGTCAAAATATCAGGGCCTATGATATTGTAAAAAATACCACCCTTCAAGGGCGATATTTTTTAACAATGGTTATGACATCATCGCCATTTCAGATGCCTGATGACTTCACAAACCAAGCAATGGCAAAAACAATAGGATTGTGACGTCACATCCATTGTTGCTCCATGGCGTGCACATTTTTGTAATGGCAGAAAATAGTCCTTCTTTATAATTGAAAATTTGAGGTAAAACCAGCTGATAAAAACACAACAACCACGCGTCAGGGCAATTCGTACAATATCACTTGCTGTTATGTGAATTAATATCACTCTCGCCCTGCGGGCTCGAGTGATATTAATTCGCACAACACCTCATGATATTGTTACTCAGTGACCCTGACTTGGGTTGTTTTGTTATATTATCACCTGGTTGGCTGTGAATATTACTGTTTACAGTCAAAATATCAGGGCCTGTGATATTGTAAAAAATACCACCCTTCAACGGCGATTAATTTTAACAATGGTTATGACATCACCAGCATTTCAGCTGACTGATGACGTCACAAACCAAAAAATGTCCAAAACAATAGGATTGTGACGTCATATCCATTGTTGCTCCATGATGACATAACATTTTTGTTACTGCAGAAAATAGTCTCTGTTTATAAGGGGCCGACCAGATGATCTTTGGGGGGGGGGGGGCTATGGATATTTGGCGAAAAAAAGAGATTGTTTCCCACTTGACAAAGAAAAAAAAAGTTTGTTCAGCACATGGAAATAAAAAAAAAGTTTGTTTCCACCTGTAGCTAGGGTACCGTAATGTTAAAATTCCAATAAAAAAGTTTGTCGCGAGTGCGCATTCAAAAAAATTGTTCGTTGACGCGCTGCAAATGAAAAAAAAAGTTCTTCCCAGGGGTAAAGTCCATAGCCCCCCCCCCCCAACTATCGTCTGGTCTGCCCCTAACTAAAAATTTGAGGTAAAACCAGGTGATCAAAACAAAACAACCACGCGTCAGGGCTCTTCGTACAATGTCACTCACTGTTGTGTGAATTAATATCACTCTCGCCCTGCGGGCTCAAGTGATATTAATTCACACAACAGCTCGTGATATTGATACTCAGTGACCCTGACTTGGGTTGTTTTGTTATAACAGCACTGCCTTACAACACTGCATTACAGACCACATCACAACACTGCATCACTGCACATTAAATTGTGTTGACTGCGATGTCAGCAACTTGCTTGACTGATCTGATCCCTTGCCAGGCAGGTTGGTGAGTGGCGAAATGAACTGTGGTGTTGGAATTAGATGTCGTTGATGGTAACTGGCCACCACTGAAAAGGAAAACCACTGAAAACCACAACATGAACTTGGCTGGCATTGCCATTTACTTTTTTGCAGTCAATTGCCTGTTTGAAGGAATACTGTGATATATATCGTCCATCTGGTGGTCACATAAACATCGCTTGCGATTCTAGTTTATATTTCTAATTTCTCAACAACAAAAAAAACATTTAAGTTGGTTTGTAAACTTAATAACTTGACTCCAGAAATTGTTTATTATAGAGTGATTTGTTTCGATAGTTAAATGATATTATAAATATAATGATATCATTATTTTATAAATATAATATTACAATGTATGTTGTATCATTAAAATGAACAATCTCCTAATCTCTTTATTAAATAATGAATTATATGGAGTGGAATAACTTATAAAACCTAGTTGTAAATTGTCACAAGTTAATGACTTAGCAATTTTTCTTCAACTCATGTCATAATGGAACTCGAATATAATCAATGACCTCTGTTCTGTGTGTCTAATTAACTATGATTACAATTATTAATGCCAGTAATCATGTCTATTAATTATTTACACACATGTTTCGTAATTTAATCATTCTTTGTTCACTTTTACAGATCACCATATCACCCTCTGGAAATCCCTGCAAGTATCAGCAACATTTCACCGCAACTCATGCTCATCCATGGTTGATCTTTCATTGGTTAGCGTTGACCCGTAATGTATGTCTTGCAACAAAATAAGTCTTCCGAAAACTTCTCTAACTGACCTTTTTGATGAAAACGATGTCATAGATCAAGATTATGATGTGCCATCCCTTTTACAACAATCTAAGTACTATGAAACTCAAGATGCTATTGATATATTGAAAAACAAATACAATTTCTTTAGTATACTCAGTCTTAATTGTCAATCTCTTAATGCTAAGTTCAATGAGTTATCTATATACTTAGAAAGTTTTAAATCTGAATTTCAGTTTTCTGCGATCTGTCTTCAAGAAACCTGGCTCGCTGCTGATGCTGACCTGTCCCTTCCGATGATTGACGGATACAACTTAATATCTCGAGGTAGATATGCAAGTATGCATGGAGGGGTTGAGATATATTTGAAATCATGTTTTTCTTATAAAATTCTAGACATTAATGACAACTCAAAGGAGTGCTGTTACAAAATATCTCAGATCATCAGCCTTGTTTTGCAACCTTTGACCATCTTAAATACTCTCCAAATTCTTCAAAATTGATTACTGTATATCAGAGTAGTCCTGAGGCAATTGAAACTCTTAAAACTGAACTTAGGAACCTGTGCACCCAGAATAAATTCAATTATGATGTGGAAACTAATCCAAATTTAAACTATGACATTTTACATGATATTATTAATAAATGTCTGCTGACGCATATGCCATGCAAAGAGATTAAATTTAACAAATTCAAGCATAAAATAAATAAATGGGTGACGAAAGGTCTTTTGTTTTCAATTAAATTCCGAAACAAACTTTTTAAAAGAATGCGAAAGACTCCAATTACCAGCCAAGAATTCTTCAAATTAAAAACTAACCTTAAGACTTATAACTGCATTCTAAAACGGTGCATTTGAACAGCCAAAAGAAATTATTATAATGCTTGCTTTTTTTAACAAAAATAAAAATGATGATCTCAGTAAATCCTTTCTCATAAACAACAATTTAATCTGTGATCCAAATGTTAATGCCAACGAATTCAATAATTTTTATGCTAATATTGGACGGAATTTGGCATCAAAAATAAATCCACCAGAAGATAGGTCGTATGCAGACTATCTGACAGCTAGACCAAACTCAGACTTCCACTTCTATTCACTCAAGTTTCCATTGAATTAGTAACTAAGGCTATAAACAACTTGAAACCCAAGACATCTAGAGGCATTGATGGCCTTTCTAATAAATTGCTAAAGATAATTACCCCCATCATAATTGAACCATTAACATTAATAATCAACCAATGCTTTCATACAGGTATATTTCCTGATAAAATGAAAATTGCAAAGGTAACTCCCATATTTAAAAAAGGTGATATTGATAATATACAAAATTATAGACCCATTTCTTTACTTCCCTCACTCTCTAAAGTAATAGAAAAAATAATGCATGACCAAGTTGACAAATATTTTAATGACAACAAACTTTAATATGACAGCCAATATGGTTTTAGAAAAAAGCACTCTACTGAACTTGCAACATTAGAAATGGTAGACAGGTTGGTCACTAATTTAGAGAATAACAATACCCCAATAAATATTTATCTTGATCTTTCAAAAGCATTTGATACTTTAAATCACAATATTTTAATCCGTAAACTTGAATATTATGGAATCGGCGGAACTGCTTTACTGCTTTTCAAAAGTTATCTAAATAACAGAAAACGATGTGTAAATTTTTCTGACACTTACTCTAGCTATCTTCCAATTACAACAGGGGTTCCTCAAGGGTCCATCCTAGGTCCACTGTTATTTCTCATCTACATAAATGATATTGCTTATGCCACCAATAAATTTTATCCAATAATTTATGCTGATGATACCACCCTTTCAACAACACTTAACACTTTTACCTCAAATAACAGTACTAATGAAATTAACTGCAACTTAACAAGCTGTCCCTCAATATCGATAAAACTAAAGTTATGATTTTTGGTGCCCCCAACAAAACCAACACAATTGTCCTTCCTGATCTAACAATAAACAACACAAGAATTGATTGGGTCAATAAATTTGATTTTCTGGGAATAGTTTTAGACAGTAACCTAAACTGGAAAGAACATATCTCTCATATTTCCTTCAAAATATCAAGAATTACTGCGAAATGACTAAATTAAAACACATTCTTCCGTAAAACACAAACACTCCATTTTGAAGCTTGTGTATATATCTTTCTTTGGCAGTACAATTGTTTGGTAACCATGGTAAAAATACAAGGTTCGGAGCAAATTAAGCATTTTTTTTCAAGCAATTTAAATAAGCCACATTTTGTAACCATTATGAAAACAGCTGCAAGCAGGCATGTTGCCAATATATTTCTTCAATCTGAGCCAAATTCATTGAGATATGGGAATTAATTGACTCAAAAACTAAGCCACGTTTTGTGGTTTGGCCCCTGGACTAACACATATATACCCCGTATGAGGGTTCTTTTTATTTACCCAGCATGGACACTGATACAAGAGGCTACCAAATTAAGGTCTCATCAAAGTGATACCTAGCTGGTATTTTATACAGAGTGAGGAACCTAAACTTTCCATAAACTTCCTTGTGCTAAAAAGGCATTTCAAATTTTCAGGAAAATTGTGAAAGCAATACAGCATAATCATTGGTAAGGTGTCGGCAATACTTGTGGAAGGTCATCCTCCCCACGCAAGCCCTGCTAAAATGGACAGGGCTTTCTGCTATTTCCAACTTCTTCTGTGATTGGCTGCTTATTTAGGTCATAAGCATTTTGCATGCAGATTTAGTCCGATTATGGACACTTAGAGGATTACTGGCAACTGAGAAAAACAGTGTAAAACAAGCAAACTTTCAAACAGTTTCATTTCAGAACTGTGAAAATACATAATTCAATGGAATTTTCGGAACTGTGATAGCTCCTTTCAACAATACACAATTTCTCCATTTGTAACAGTGTGAAACAGAAGCAACAATTTCAAACTGTGATGTAGCTGAGCCAAAACTGGGTCAGTTAATTAAGTATTCATGAATTAGCAAAGGTTATGGGCCATTTTGTCATGGTATGACTTGGGATGATGGTGGAAGGTTAGAATGAGCTCTGACCAAAAATGACTCCACAGGCTACAAAAATAACGTGCAAGCACTTTAAGATATGCTTTCAGACAGACTGCCTATCTATCTACCAGTTTGCCTGTTTTGTCTACATCTAAAATTAAGGATCTATCTATCTATCTATCTATCTATCTATCTATCTATCTATCTATCTATCTATCTATCTATCTATCTATCTATCTATCTATCCATCCATCCATCCATCCATCCATCCATCCATCCATCCATCCATCCATCCATCCATCTACAGATAAAGCAGCATTGATTCAGAGGAATACATCAAACATTTTTTCTAGAACTTGACTTGGAAGGCTGTGTTAAAAAAAGCGACAAAGGCATTATAATTTGCTAGAATGGTCCTTTTTGAAAGTTAATGGCCATCAATGTCTAATTGGCTTAATTGCACTTCAAGTGTCACCAATCAAAACTGTTGTGTGCTGCACTGTGTGAACAATTCAATCCAATTGAACAAAGCAGCAATAGATGCATTATAGAGAGAGAGAGAAAATGTTTATTTACGTGACTAGTGTTAGAGGTACATTTAATAATCAAATCACAGTTAACGAAACACCCAGCCCTACATTGGCTTATTAGTCATTATATCATAGAAGAAAAGAAATAGCCATTGTTGGCCCACTAATTGGATAAGACATACAAACAGACAGAGAACCACAATGGTTTTTTGCAGTTTGTTTGCCGTGAGTGAAAAGCATGAAACTGCGCGAAATGCTGGATCCTCCTGGATCAAAACAAAGCAGACACAGAAGTAAAGAGAAGAAGGAATGGATTCAGAAGCAAAGAAAATAGGCCTGATGCAAATAAAGGTGATGTCTGAAAAATGTTGTTTGGTGTGGCTTGGCATAGCAGTTATCAGGAACATGAAAAAAAAACCTCTTATTATAAAATTACATAAGATCACAGGATGTCATTGTTGCAAATGATCATCCTTAAGAAATTATTTCTTAAACTATTATTAAACTAAGTCAATATTTCATACCTTTTATTGTCTAGCTCGACGAATCATATGCAATTAAAACATTGCCTTCAAGTGTTCCGATAATTATCTCAATAAAATGACCAACATGCTTAATAAATGATGTTAGGTGGCCTAGAGAGTGTTGAAATGCATTTCAATGAGAGTGTTGAAATGCATTTCAATGAATTCTGTGACCCCAAAAACCCCAAAATAGACCTCACACTCTCACATCAGATCATTATTGACCGAGATGGAGAGATTACAAGGAACGGCGGCCATCTTGGACGCCATTTTGAATTGCCGGGATTGAGCAGCCGGTTGGCAAGGTTGTGAACCTGGCCGTGATACCTGAGGGTCTTAGGAATCCAACCATACCCCACAACTTTTTACAGCAGCCCGTGTCAGGTGGACTGAAATATTGGGCCCTGGCCCCCTGGGTATCTAGGAGAAATTGGCAGTAAAGAAAGGGTGTAGGCCTATATGTAGCTCATGTTCTTCCTTTTTTCGAAAAATTACTAAAGAGATGTGAAACATCACAAAATGCCCCCTATATTACGCACACAAGTAGGTTAGCATGATGGCGGAGTAGCTATTTATCTACGTGAGCAATATGAATTTAAATGTATTAATCTAGATATTAACTCTGAGTTTTGGGATGGTCAGCTCATAGAGATCTATGTCACAGACACCCATGGTGTTAAGAAGAAGCTGATTGTGGGCAACATATATAGACCTCCAAGGCCAAATCAGGAACATATCTGTAAATTTATAGAAGACTTAGTTCTGGTATTCAATCAACTAAAAAATAACAAATATGTAGTTATTTCTGGAGATTTCAATATTAATCTGTTAAATTATAAAGATAATAATGCCATAAATGACTTCTTGGATAATATGATATCTAATGGGTACATTCCTAAAATTACTGTGCCTACACGTCTTACTCAACAACGTGGTACTTTAATAGATAATTTTTTTGTTAAAGTTTCAAACGACTATTCACCCACAACTGCCAGGGTACTACTAAAACATATTTCAGATCATTTGCCTTATTTCATTTCACTAGACTATTTGAATAGTGATAAATGTCTCGATAAGTTCGTTAAGGTTTTCAGTGAAACTCCTGAAAATTATGAAAACTTTAAAAAGGATATAAATAGTGCAGAGGCTCTGGATAAATTCAGTATGCTAGGCCAAGAGAATTCAGAAAATGACTACAATGTTTTTAACGATATTCTATCTCATTACATAAAGATACACTTTCCTGTTAAATATGTAAGATTCAATAAGTACGAACACAAGAAGTATAAATGGATGACAAATGCTATACTGAAGTCTGTTACCTATAAAGATAAACTCTATATTAAACTGAAATCACTGTCGGAAAGTAGTGCTCAATATCAAGATACCCTCACTAATTTTAAAACGTATTCAAAGATCCTTCAAAAAATCATCCGTGCTGCAAAAAAACAGTATTTCTCTAATTGCTTCTCCAAATTCAAATCTGACATTAAAAAAACATGGTCAACAATCGACAATGTAATGAATAGGTCTAAAAATCCAAATGATTACCCTAAGGAATTTCTTATTAACAATAATATGCAGTCTGATCTAAAAATAATTACCATTGAGTTTAATAAGTATTTCATAGATATTGGTCCCAAATTATCAGAGAATATTGTACTACCCGAAAATAAATCATTCAAGGATTATTTAAGTTCTCCAGTAGAAACTACCTTTTGTTTTAATCCAATTGACAAAGGCACGGTCATCAAAGCTATAGACTCACTAAAGCCAAAAACCAGCACTGGTCTAGATAGGATATCAAACAAATTACTCAAGTTTATTAAAAATGAAGTAGCTCTGCCTTTGATGATTCTCATTAATCAATCCTTTGCTTCAGGAAAATTCCCTAATAAACTCAAAATTGCAAAAGTTACTCCATTATTTAAAAAACAAGAAAATTATCTGTTTGATAATTACCGCCCAGTATCGGTGCTCCCTAGTGTGTCAAAGGTCTTTGAACGTATAATGTAGAAAATTTTGTAATTAATATTCAAAATAGGAGAAAGCGTGCCCTTTTATCACAATTTAGGTATGGTATTCTACCATTAAGAATAGAAACTGGACGTTTTCAAGACACTCCAATAGAGTACAGATATTGTCTTTTTTGTAACTTCAACAACATTGAATCTGAAATGCACTTTATCTTTCATTGTCCCTTTTATAATAATATTAGATTTGAGTTCTTCAACAGGATAAGACAAATTAATTTCTATTTTGACTTATTAAATGATGACAGAAAAATTGAATTCCTGATGAAAGTTGATTGTATTAAAGAAACAGCTAATTTTATATGTAACGCTTTTGAAAAAAGACAAAATGCTTTGTATACATAGTTTAATTTACGTAATTGTCGATATCTGTCAATAACAATATGATACTTGCAATTATATATACTAGCATAATACCCGTGAAGACATGCAATTGAGAAGGGGTAAAAGAAAGGGTGTTTGGTAATTGCCTATTGTTAGATTGTCTGTGAGTGTAATTTGAATATGAAACCCGGCTAAGGACATTAGGGTGCATCGTCTGCCCCCTAAAAATGAAAAAATGAAAATATTCATTTGCACTTTTGCCGTATTGTACCTTTGCCCATAGAAACACATTCGGCAAAATTTCAATTAGATCCAATGTGGCTTTAGGGTGGCACTTTTGTGACAAAGTTGGGTCCAAAATTGTCAAAAAATTGTGCTTTGAAAAGTCGCGGTTAGAAATATCTAACTTATGGTTGTCTGTATGATTTCAATTCATATACCATTATTCCCAGAAGAAAATTTTCTTTAATTTGAATGGTAGAAAGCTATATTTCTGAAAATTTCTCATGCCTAAGTTTTTTGGAAAGCTGAAAGTTTCTGACTATCATGACAGAATGTTTGGAAAAATCAACTTAAAAGCTAAACTTCTGCCTAACTGTGAGGTAATTGTTAGAATAAAACATAAGGAACACTTTGCTGAAGAAAGTAGGAAATTGAAAAATTTTTCCAGATAGTTATTCATCAAATTCATATGTGCAAATTTTCATAAATTACATGTAAATATGAGAAATACAACAGTTCATTGAGACACCGTCCTGCCTCTCTTTTCCTTCTGACTACATCATAATGCAATCAATGTTTATCCGATGATGTAGTAGACCATGCTTCCACTTTGTAGACTTCTATGACTTCCCAAAGTCATATTGACATCCTTCTTTTGATTTATCACATTTTACCCAATAAAAATGAAAATATCTCCACTCAATTTTGACTTCTACTGAATGGAAACTATTGATGTTGGTATTCAAATTATAGCTCTCTTTCTAAGGAATCTAACAGTGCCATTAAAAAATCATTTCATATAAAATTGACAATATTATTTATAACCGCGAATCGCTAAAATATGACCTAATACTGAAATTTCAAGGTTGTTGTGCCACCCTTTGCCATTAGAATTTTTTCCTAAAATTTTACAGGGCTTCTTTTATGATACAAGGGAACAATCATGAAAAAGTGCATGATGTTTTGAAGATATAGGGGCAGACGATGCACCCTAAAGGACATTGTAGAGAGTACAAAAAAGCAGCTTGCAAGTTTTCATAACTGGGCAATCAGTAGTTTTTTACGAGTAGCGTAAGGGGTCCGTGAATTAATAGTATGATGTCGACCTCAAATTAGCAATATATGATATTTGTAAATATGTAAATACTGAAAATTAACATTTAAGAGTTTGAATTGTATATCTAATAGTATAACTTGAACAAAGCTTATATTTTTTGGGATTGCTATTACATATTGGACTAATGTATATATGTATATCAACAAATCATTTCAAATTTAATTCAAATTTGTATTATTCAACGAAAGTTCTTTTTTGATGTACTATTGTTTTGAAGTGAATTGTAAGCCCAAGAGGGCTGGGGGCTAGAATGTGAGCCCATTTCACGTTAATAAAGAATTTCTCTCTCTCTCTCTCTCTCTCTATAATGTTTGATCAAATTTATAACCACTCCACTTTGATCAACTTAATTTATTCTTTCCTAGTCAATATGGTTTTCGGTCGAGTCACTCTACAGAATTTGCAGCAATGGAGCTTGTGGATAAAATAATTTCAGAAATGGATCAAAATAATACACCTGTCAATATTTTCATGGATCTTTCAAAGGCCTTTGACACACTGGACCACAAAATTCTATTGCATAAACCCAAATTTTATAGATTCAATGAAATATCTTTTCAGTTAATGCAATGTTATCTTAGTAACAGATTCCAATATGTGGAAATGAATGGTGTACAATCAAACTTAATGAAAATAAAATGTGGAGTCCCACAGGGCTCCATATTAGGCCCTCTGCTATTCATTATCTATCTCAATGATCTACCAACTATTACTAACTGCTTAACACCAATTATCTATGCGGATGATACAACTCTTTTTGCGTCTCTTAATTATGTTTCAATGAAGAATGATATCAATAATGAACTAGACAAGGTTGATAAATGGTTAAAATTAAATAAACTATCACTAAATGTTAGTAAGACAAAGGCAATGCTATTTCATACACCAAAAAGGCAAATAACTCCTCCTGATATTTCCATTAATGGCACAAAGATTGAATATGTTTATGAATTCAATTTCTTAGGATTAATTTTGGATACAAATCTAAGTTGGAAAATGCATGTCACTGCCTTATAAAAAAAATCAGTAAAACAATAGGTATCTTATCTAGACTCAAGCATACCTTACCAACTGATGCTTTACTTAACATATATAATGCTCTGATTTCATCCTACTTTAATTATGGCATAACTCTTTGGGGCTGGCGATCTCAGAATTTATTTAAATTACAGAAAAAAGCGGTCAGAATTATTACCAACAGCAAATTTAATGCTCATACGAACATCCTTTTCAAACAGCTGAATATTTTAAAATTAGAAGATATATGTGCACTGCTTGACTACAAACTATGTTATCGCTTAATTAATGGTCCTGTGCCTGAATATTTTAAAGAGGTTGTCAATCCTGGAGTGAATTTGACTCAACATGATTATAATACTAGAAATGCTTCGGTTTTGCGGCTGCCTGCTGTGGGACATGAGTTTGCAAGAAATGGTATGAAATACAAATTTATTAAAATATTTAATACCATGCAAGATAATTTCAGAAACAAAATCTTTACACATAGCTTTCATGGATATAAAAATTACATTAAGATTAAATTACTCGATAGTTATGATCCCGTTTGTTCGATTGATCACTGTTATATTTGTAATAGAAATTGATTTCTCTATGACATACTGCTCTGTTCACAGCTCCATCCCCTCGTAACTGAATTCCATCGTCCCACCATTACTTTTATTTTTTATTCGACTTAAATCTGTGCTTCTTTCTTATTTATAGTTGTTTATATTTCTTTTATTGAATTTTGTAAAGTACATCGCCACCCACTGTGCCTTGAAACTATTTCTAAACATTGGGGCTCCTTATCAGCGGCAACTTATTGCCTTCGAGGAGTCCCATTGCTCTTTTTTTTTTATAGAAAATTGATGATTAATTATATATATGTGTTTATTGTATTTTTTTCATTTAAAAGAGCAAGAATAAAATGAGTCTGAGTCTGAGTCTGAGTCTGATCTAGTTAACTGTGATCGACCTTTGACCTGAAGAAAGTCAATCTGTTTGTTTTCTTTATTATTTTTTCCGTCCCAGTAAAGCACCAAAAGTTTTTCACTGCAAGTTAAAATTCTAGTGAGACTGCATGCAAAGTTTTTATGACAGAAGTGAAAGAGCACGATCTAGCCAGTTGTCATAAGTTTGCAAGCCTTGCTTTTGCAATAGAGATGCGCTTGCAAGTGTGCAAGCAAGCATCTCTAAAAAGAAAGAGGTGGTCAGATTTGCTTCGTGCACAAATGGACTAAAAACTATCCCTGACATAGTCAGAGTGACCTCGCGACCAGCATACGATATCATGAAGGCAGTCAGTCAATGATGAGAAAGGAATAAGAGGGTAGTCTGGGAGTTTGTGGAGTGAATAAAGAGAGGAATGGAGCATTCCTGGAGTCACTGATGCCAAAACTGACAAGGTACCTGCAACCTCCACGAGAGAGGTGGTTGCAGAGCTTCAAGTGAACCTCGAGGCTGCCAGAGCGGCTATGCAAAATGATTTTGGCCTGAATCATATGTCAGGACCCCAAAGACACCTTTCGGCTAATTCCATGAAGGCCAGAAGACAGTAGTGGTAAAAAAATTATGGGCTACATTAGGATGCAAGGCTCAATAGTCAACATTTTCTCAAACTTTTAGCATTTTGTTGTGGATTCTGTTGTCAACAGAAGAAATGGCAATTTCTATTTGAAATCAATAGAAGATGTCGATGGGACATTTAGGGCAAAGTATCCAGCTCAGGCAATGGTTTTGGGAGTCGTGACTTCAGACAGAAAAATAATGCTTTATTCCTTTTTCATGCGAGTAAAAGGGGACGGACCTGATGCATACTATAAGATCCATTGGTGTCATGTCTTTCCATAGCTGGATGGGAATTACCCCAACGGCAACTATGGGTAGACTCAGGAGGGTACATCATGCCACATGGCCAAGAAAGTTCAGGATTTTCACTCAAAGAAATTTCATAGACTTCTGGACGGCCAACTTCTGGCCCTCTTCCAGCTCGGACCTCAATCCCCGGGACTTTTCTGCATAGGGCATCTTAGAATAGTTTGTCAACAAGACCTGCCACCACGATGTTGTTGTCCTCCTTACTGTCTTCATGGCTCATGGGCTCAAAATATGAAAGCACTTTTTTTTCGAAGCACCACCAAGTTTAGATGGCCTTGTTGCATTTTTGATTGGAGATAATGCATGTCCATCTTTTTTGTCTTGTCTCTAAGGCCTACAAATATGAATTTGTTATAAATTAGCAAAGTCTTTCATTTCGACTGAAGTTTGAAATCTCCCAAATTTTAAAAAATTTACTTCCTCACCCTGCACAGTTCAAAATGTTCCATACAATGATAAAACAATGTTGCAGATGACAGAGTGACAAACAGAATATTTATTTGGTATATTTATTTATTTATTTGATAATTTAGAGACATATTAGAAATTATCCCATTTCTACATACATTTCTTCACTCTATACCATAAATTTCAATGTTTTCAACAGGTCATACAGGTGTGAACCACAAACAAATAGAAACGATGTGCACTGTTAGCAGTGTTTTGCCACATATTTTACAGCATAAAGTTGGCTTCCAAAATGACTCAAATGCCGCATTTTACCGTAAATTAAACATTTCTTCTTTTTATGAGTGCATATTGTTAAAATAATGTTTCATGCACAGTTATAACTCAACGCAATATTTATCCCATCAATAAATGTTATTTGCATCTGGTTAAGCAGCTTCAATGTCAATGAAATAAAAGCCGATTATTCAAATAACAAATTTGGAGAACCAAGAACATAAATATTGAAAAAGATAATAGAAAAGCAACAAATGAAAAACACAGAGGCAAAAACAAAATATAGGATGTCCGGTCCATTCAATGATAATACAGATGAAAATATGATATAAGGTTTCAATGTACATATTTTATGACATATTTAACATCACATTGATATATACCATTTGCTTTAAAAACAGCTTCAAAAAGTTTGTACCAGATTGTATCAATGTTTAACATGGGTTATCCTAATCTTGTTGACTTCTGTGACTTATCTTCCAACACGGTCACTTGAAATTATTTTTCCATGCTATAACATGACCTCGGTCAATCAAAACTAGTTATCTCACTCGTGTTTAGCTTTAAAACATGCACTATCAGTAAAATGACTTAAGCACTTTAGCACAACCGATGTAAAGTGTAGATACAATCCGGCACAGATGGCGTGTAGTCAAAAACGGTTATGATAAAACAGGGCTTCCTATCATAATAATTAAAACAAACACATTTTTAAAACAAGATATCATAATCATATATACATATTATGTAAGACATTACAAGCTAAATTCTAAGAACACAGGTGCATCAAACATAATATATCATTTAAATTGTGAAGAAGTTTCGACAAGCTATATTACCAGTAAATATTAAAACAAGAGATATTATGACAAATGAAAATAATAGCCTTAAACATGCACTATGACATTGTATAGCCTACAAGTAATATGTATCGGTTATTTACCTGTGGAGAGGGAACATGTGATTTATCACCTGAGGGCTTTAGCCCAAGGTGTGATAAACACATATTCCTGGTCTCATTGTGAATAACCGGCTTATACCATGAGACAAACACTCAAACATTTGAACATTTCTGAATGAGTGGACAACAAAGAATATGGGATTTATTCCATTGAAATACTGGCTGGTGATGAGGTATATACTTTTCAATATTTGGCATGTGGACAAATTTGTAAACCTGTGATAACGAACATACATACACGACCAGGGCACTTGTGTACATGTCAAATTTTGTTTTTCACGAATGTGTGTATGTGTAATTACAAATATTGCAAGCAGAAACTTGGCTAAAACAAAATTTTAAACCCTAAATCTAAGTACTAAACCCTTATTATTATATATAGCACTTCCACGAATGTTAGTTATAGCAGTTCCACAAGTCCCTGATGAAGCATTTACACGAGTGTTACATTTAACATGATATATGAGTTATATATTTTTCATTATTTGGCATGTACACAAATTTGTAAACCTTTAATAACGAACATACTCATGAATTAAGTGTAAGTGTGAAATAATGCAATTCACGAATTTGCGAAGGTGTAATTATGAACATTGCTACCTTAAACTTGGCTAAAACTGACTCTAAACCTAATTTTGACCTTAAAACTGAAACATACAACACCTCCGGTCCTCCACGAATTCTGAGAATGCAGACTAGTCACGCGCATGTATACCAATAATACTCTATAGATAATACAAGCGTATGCAATTCGAATTCTGAGATTGCAGGAGCAGAGCCATTTTGCAAATAACACACAGATATGGTGCAAATGGAATAGTTGATCTTGTACATCACACTTATTTTGATAATGTTCTGGCATGCAAAGTATTTTTTCTTTTATAGTATTTGCATATTTTAAAGAAATATAAAACTGGTGGGAGCCTATGTCAAAGTCACATGACAAATTCCAATTAGAATACAACCATAGCAGTGATCACAAACTGTTATACATTGTTTGTTACTATTTGTGCGTTCAGCAGTTACACATGAGATAAAAATGTATAAGAATCTGTAACTTATCAAACTATCAACACCCAACAATAACTGTGAATTTTGAGAAAATGTTTTCATAGTCAACTGTCAAATTTGATAGAATCTGTGACAAGTATATCAAAACATGCATGTACAGGACATTTCTTGGACTTGTCATATGCTAGTGTATGGATGGATTAAATCGATCTACAAGCCCTGATATACTATGTCTATCAATGACTGGTACTTCCGCTCATGAGACTAGTTCATTATTAATTACAGATGGCAAAGATATCACATTAGACAAACTAGCTGTTCTCCTTTTCACATAATTATTACTGTCCAAGTCTAAGGAACAGCAAAAAAATTACTTAACAAAGAATTCACACCACCTGTGCGTACTAATGTTTAGATAATACAATGCCCACCATATCAGAAAAACATAAGGTGATTGTTCTGACTGCCAATTCCTTTCTTGCCCATTGACATACCGTTGTTGTTTTGCTTGAACTATAACCCTTTTGAAGATTTCAAAAAGACGTCTGAATTACAAAATTTTTTATTTAAAATTTTTTCTACTCTTTACATTTACCTTTTCAGATTGTTTTGAATAATATTGTATACAGTTATTGTACTATAATATTCCTTTCTTTTTTAAACAAATGATTTAAGATTGAGTCCAATGGCAGGTGCTAAGGCATCCAAAACTTCTCTGTACAGTCTTAGAATAATATGTAAATGGCACAGTCATGAAATTTGCGCAGCACTCAAACGTTTTTGCGTTAGCATAACTTGTATTCTTATTTCATGTTCATTTTATGAAAGGTAGTTATGGAACTGTTTCAGTTATGGAACTGTTTCAAAATATTAGAAAGACAGATATATATAGAAAGACAAGAGAGAAATCTAGAAAAAAAGATAAAACAGATAAAAAATATAATCAATACAGTGTAGTTAAATAAATAAATAGATAGATATTGATATATTGATAGATTGATAAATAGATAAGATATTAAATAGATAAATGAGATTGATAGAATGATTGATAATCAGCTAAATGGCAAAAAATAGACAACACCGAAAGCTGTGAAATTAAAGTCTAGGTTAGATTGTTGATATTGCATAATAATAATGAAAAACAATAACATGATTTGCATGTAGTCTGTAGATTAGTTGCTCACTGTTACATAATCATCAGTTTGTAGGATTATCATTATGTTACATTAATTTTGTTATGTTTTCTTGTTGTCTGTTTTGAAATGAATCACTTTTTAATAATTTAATTTAGCTTGTCAAGGCTAATAATTAATTATTAAATACATTCCTTATTGCAAAGGGGAATGCCATTTTCTTTGGCTATTCCAAGTTTGATGGTGATTGAGATAGAATTGAGCGAGAAAAACGACCCACAACAAAGTTACATAGATAGTGTAATTATAATAATATAGATAGATTTCATGGATTGTTTTACATTGACCCGAGTATTCTCCCATATAGCCCATATTTTCCCGAGGGCCGCTAGATGATTATAACAAATATGGGCTGGCAGGCAGAATAAGTATAGGTTATTCACCATGGGAGAGGGAATATGTGATTTATCACCCGAGGGCTTTAGCCCGAGGTGTGATAAACACATATTCCTGATCGAATGATGAATATCCGGCTTATACCATGAGACAAACACTCAAACAGTCAAACATGAGAGGATAACTGGACAACAAAGAATATGGGAATTATTTCCCTGCAATACTGGCGTGTGATTGGCTGACACAGGTGTCGAATGGTATAAGAGGGTAAGTGCAAAACAATCCATATTAAAAAATGCTTTTATTCCATGACCAGCCATGTACATATATTTAAAAAAAAAATGACTTCATTAATTTTATCAGTGAATTACTGCCAAAAAATCTACTATTCTGAACATTAGCACGAGAAGACTCTGTTGGCACTTTCTTGTTAGGGAGGGAGAATATTAGTTATTTCCCTCCTGGTTGTTTATTTCCCTGGGCAGTGGGCACGCTTGGTGTTATTGAGACCAACTAGCATCAGACCCATGAAAGCATGCATGTGAGGGAAGTGGGAAATAAAGGGCGTTTTGTAATGGCTATATGGTTAGATTAAGGGAAGACCTTTTGTCAATTTCTGTGACTAATTTGAACACGAAACCCGGCTAATTAAGGACTTTGTAGAGAATACAGAAAAGCTGCTTGCAAGTTTTCATAACTGAATACAGAAAAGCTGCTTGCAAGTTTTCATAACTGGGCAATCAGTAGTTTGGTTGGAGTAGCGTAAGGGGTCCTTGAATTAATTGTATGATGATACATGGCAAGTCATCAAGTAATTGAAATTATTAGCTGACTCTCTGGAGCATGCGTAATATAACTATATCATTACTCTTTTGATTTGTGTGATTCTCGTTTATATCAACATTTCGGCATGATAATATGTTTAGAAATTTTGCTTTTGTTTGACTGATTTGGAATTTTCCCATATTTGTCAACGTTGAGAATTCCTGTTAAATGGTGGCCCAAGTTGCAAATTCCACACCTCCATTCTGGAGTCTCATCTGCAATGCTGAGTACCAAGAGCGCCTGACTGGATGGTCTCATTGTGGAACTCAGCAAGCTAGAGTTTGAGAATCCCGAAAGGTATGAGGCTGTCGCTGTTTTGGTGATGCAAATATTGGCTGCTGTGTTTTATCTTTAAAATCTACAGGTTTTTTTTTTTACCAACTTTAAGAACTTTCTCTTTTCCTCGATGGGTGTTTTGTCAAATTTTGCTTATTTTTGTCAGTTGTTTTCTTTTTTTGCCTTTGGCTCATATTCCGAAGTAATTTTCATAGACGCCCATTTCAATTTTCCATCTCATCTCAGGGTCATTTTCAATTTCTTTGGCCACATCCTCACGAGTCACTTGCCTGCCTGTTATGTGGCACACAGCCTTCAACATGCAGTCATAGGTGACTTTGCCACTCTTTGAAAACCCTGGGACAGAAAAGTGACCAATAGAGCCACCGGCCCCTGGAGTGAAGTTCAGATGAACAGGGTCAACAGAAGATGATTGCCTTGTTGGTTCAAACTGGGAAGTCGTTGGAATAGTTGACTTTTTGATGACAATTGGACGTTCGCAGACATTTGCTATGGCCTGAGCACAATGCATCCCCATTGGCAGGTCTTCCTCTTTTACTAATTTTGCAAACAGCTCTGGCGTCCTTGTGCGTTCCAGAACTTTGACAACAGCTAATACGTATTCCTTGTTCAATTCTTTGATTTTTTGTGAAGAACTTTCATCATCACCCCTCTTACATATTTGTTGAAATACACCATGGTGTTTTTTCTGTTCTTCTTCCACATTTCTTACAGGCTGTCTTGTTATATATTCCTTGTAACAACTCTTAAACAGGCCACTCACATAATGATATGCTGTACGTGTACCATATCTCATGACTGGTTTGGCTATCTCCTCCGATATGGTGTCGGATACACTCTGTGTTAAATCCTCTTGCCATATTTTAAAGACTTCTTCACTCATCTCTGAAGACGGTTCACTATTAAATTCCATCACTTCTCCATCCACTTGTGCAACAGCATCTTCTAGTTTCTCTTGCTGGTTATGAGTGAAGTCATCAATGGCTTTGTACAAGTCTTGCAGCTGGACTCCATCCTTAGTAATGGTTATTGCATGTGATAGAGCATTAACTATGGAGAAATGTTTCATTTCATTCCCAGCTTTGCTATATTTGTTGAACGCCTCTTGGAAACCTGACATAATTGCACCCCCACATTCTGAGACTTTTTTCTTAATGTCATTCTGCGACTTTTTCAGTGAGGTATCATTATGCATGTTGTGTGTCAACACATGCCGGGCTTGTACAAGGCCAACATTTTTGCACAGCTCATTTATTAGGTTTTGTAGGCCATTCTGTTGCACCTTCTCTTCCAGATTCTTAACAATTTGTTCAGAAATCTCTGTGACAAAGTTGTTCAGGAGCTGATTGACCACTGTGTCAACATCCCCACCTACCACATGCATTCCGCCTGTCTGCAACACATCTTTTGCAGCATTTTTCGCAGCATTTATTTTCAAAGTTTTTCTTCCGTATTTGTCAAGGTGCTGGGAGTTACCAGATTGTCGCATGTAAGAGTGACTCAGTTTGTAGCCAAATTTTGAAAACTTTGCCCCTCTATTGTAAAGAGACCTAAACCCACCATCTGCCAAAGATGAAGCCGCACTTAGCTTCTTATGTGACCAATATGATTCCCAAGTGCAGTTTCCAGAGGTGATGGATTGGACAGCAAAAAATATATCACCAACTCCCTCAGAAAGTAATGATAATGAGAAAGAGGTGAGAATTCCAAAGGTGTATGTCATAAGCAGAATTCCCACGGCAATTTGCCCAAATCCAAGAAAAGCAATGGCTGCCACTTTTCCAAACAATTTCCAGGTTGACCTTTTTTCACCGAAGCAAAGTATTTCCCCAAATCCATTTGTTTTGCAAATGGAAATTGCCTCTATTTTTGTATGTGCATCTGGCATGCTTTCAAGACCATTCAGATGTGTAACTGCCCGACTGAAGTTGAGTATGGAACTTTGTAGTTCCTGTAAACGAGATGCAAGGGTGGTGGACACCTCTCTGGTTGAAACAATACTTGACAGATATAACTTAACAGGGACTGGCAAATTCAGGTCTTTTAGTTTCTCTTCACTACAAGTGACATAGTATGAGCTGTCAGATGAAGCAATGTTTTCTATACATTTCTGGTCAACTAGGTCCTGCCACACCTGCTTATCTGGACAATAAATGGTTATTTGTTCGAAGGAGATTGGCACAGGATTTTTCTTAACGTCATCATCGCCGCTGGTCCCAAATGTTTCGATAATTTTAGTTTTGATATCATCTGAAGTCAGCCCATGATTTACTTGTACCGGTGTGATAACACTTAAGCTCACAAGGTCGTCAAATAGGTCTTTGTGAGGCTGAGAATCCAGTATCATCTTGCCGGAAAAGGCAAGCTCATCAAGTGCTTGTCTATACTGCACATGCTTTGAAGCTACAGTTTCAATTTCTGCTTGAAATTGACTGTGATTGTTCAACTGAATTTTGCCGCTGCAGTTCTTCAAGTCAGAATAGATTTTGTTTGCCATGGATTCCGTAATACCTTCTATTTCTAAGAATACGCTTTCACACAGGCCATCATATTTGCCAATCTCTGCCTGGTCACTGTACTGTAGGTTTGCAGTTTCGTTCACCAACAAAATATTTCTGTCTACAAGAAATGTCCACAGCTCCAGTGAGCCAAGGCGATATTGGAATTTATCCAAAGGAATAACAGTCAACTTCGATGACAAAATATCAGGAATTTGTTCAGGATGAAGACAAACTGTAGACATGGGAAATGATGAATTTTCTGATCCCGGTTGTTTAAAACCTGTATCATTTTCTGAATCTTGTTCTGGTAGCAAGATATTATTCAATTCTTCGCAACCTCTCAAACTCAACATCTGTTCTATGGCTTGCCTCGCAATTATGCTGCCTTGTGGAATTCCATCCAATTCTTGCTCCAGCTTTCCCCTGTCTAACACGACAAATGATTTTTTTTCTGTGAGAATTTGTCTCTCCAAAAGTAGTTCCCAGAGTTCTTCTCTGCTGGGCAGAATATTCATAAATGTGTTCACTGTGACACTTTCGTTTTTCCTTTGGATGACTGAGTGCAACTCTTTGTAATATACGTTGTACTTGTCATTGATTTCATTCAAAACATCTTTTGGGATGTTGGATGCCAATTTAGCAGGCTCAAGGATTCTCTTGTCACAAAGGCAGTTAAAAACAAAACATGCCTTGAAAGAGTCAATATTCTGCATCTGTAAAGAAGTGTAGGAGACTGGGTGGCCCTTCAAGTCATCTATGCTTTGCAAGAATATATGCAGTACTTCCACCATGTCCTGCTTTTGCTTCTTGTAATCATCAGCAAAAAGAAAGCTCTCTCTTTTTGTTGTGTAAGTTTGGGAAATCAGTGAAATAACACTAGCGTATGAAGATAGAGCATGGCATCGCCTTCTTATCAACCTCTCTGAATAACTGAGACATTGGAAAAACTCTTCCCTTTCTTCGCTATTACTGGTGACATTCCCTTTGTTTGCAAGACAATGACTCAGGTAGTAATGAGCTATTTCTGAAAATCTGCCATCTTTCATAACAAGGCCTTTAAGGAGTTTAATAGCCTCTTCATACTCCTTCTTTGTAATCAGTATTTTAGCAAGTTCTATACATTGTGAAGGTCCCTGGATGAGATCATTAGGGGCATCAAACAATGACTTTTCTCTTCTGCATGGAAATTTTTTTAAGCGTGATACAAACTCGTCAATAATAGCACATTTGGCGTCTTTTTCCCCCTCTTGTGTGGCCCTATCGAGGCAGAATGCCCATTGATCAAGACAGCTGTTCAGTACAATTTTTTGAAGCTTCTTGCCCAAATTCTTTGTTTTGCTGTCAATTGCTCGGTATGCTAAATGAAATTTCTCAAAGAATGCCTCTTCTACTTGGACAACAGATTCATACGTTTCTAGAATCTTGGCAATGTGCTCCTCCTCCTGAATATTTCGTGCCAACTTCATTTTCATCACCGAAAGCAAATCTTGGTCTCCGTCTGGACTCAAACAAATAATCTGCCCCGTTCCTTTTTGCCCCTTCCGACCTGCACGACCAAATGCTTGCTCCTCCACTCTCAAGTTTTGAGGCAAGTATGTGAGACAAACATGCATACCTCCCGATTGACTAATGTCCTCACTGATTTTAATGTCTGTGCCTCTGCCCGCCAGATTTGTTGCCAGAATGATGCAGGGCTCTTCAATTTCATTGTTCATACCAACACTGAGGGGTTCATAACTGTGTTTATAAACCTGAACTTTCGATTTGAATTGCTTTTCTAGTTTCTCCACGTCTCGTACAGACTCACATATGACCAGAACAGGTCTCCCCTTTTCCTTGTAAATATGTTCTGATGACCTAACAATGGTATTCATCCAGTCATGATCAGTCAGGCAAACGGTCACAATTTCCTCAGTAAACCTCAAAGGGCGAAAATTAGGAATTGTTGCATATTCTATCTTGTAGATAGATTTTAACAAATTGCGCTCCCGGGCTGACCCCAATGTGCCTGACAAACCGAAGAGTTTTGATCTATATTTGGAGAAAAAAGTTACATTGGACAAAAAAACTGCTTTTAGGCCTTCACTGGAAAGACGTGTGCCGTGTTTAAGCTGCAGAAACTGATGAAGGCCATTGCTCCATTGTGAGTGATATTGTTCCTCTCCTGTGTCTTTGTCCATGATGACGATATTGGGAGCATTTGTGTTCGCTGCATCCGTTCTGTCACTGTCAATGATGTAGTTGTCATTCTGCACCATTAATTTGGCTGCAAAAGCATTCTCTATTAATGTGCTGAGGTGCAAGTCAACGTATTCTTGGAGATACTTTGGTAGTGGTAGAAGAATCTGTTGTCGCATCTTGTTCTTTAGGAAAGACAACAACTCATTTTCATCACATTCTAGTAAACCAAATTGACTAATTGCTTTCAAATTCCCGTCAACTTTTCCAGTTCTGCTGTAATCTTCTAATTCTTCTCTAATGAGAATTCTACCATCTGTACCTATAAACTTGTGTTTAATTAATTTTTCCCATAACTTCTCTGTGGTAAACAGTTCTTGCAACTCCTGTTTAGTTATTATTCCATACAAGACGTCAATCATGCTGTTTCGCACACAGGACATATCAGAATCTGTACCCCACATTTCTTCTCTTTGGATTAATTCCCATATGTAGACATAGACAGGCTCGAGAAAGTCCATGCCTGGCAAGCCATGTGCTAGATAGAGTTGATTCTGGCCTTTATCAAGAAGGAGACTGTCCACCTCATCCACAATGATCCAACCTCTTTCACGACTTGTGGCACCCACATCTTCATTGTAAAATTCGTCTAAGAGAAGATCCCTCTGGAAGGCACTTATCGTTCCATAGACCACATCTTTGTTGGTGTATGTGGCCTTTCTCTCTGCAACTGATTCGCTTGTGTTATGCCCGACTTTCACTTCAAATAATTCATACAAGTCTTTATGGATGTTGGCATCTCTTGTGGCGAGTATTGATGAGCTTGTGATAATATCAACATTCTCGCCACTCAATACTTTGATTATTGCAATTGAGGCTATGATAAGAGACTTTCCTTCACCTGTAGCAACCTGCTGCAGCATTCCTCTAGATATGCCACCCTCTAGAAACATTGCAATGGAAAGTTTCTGGGTATCCCTGAGTGAGAAGCCCTTCCAGAGTTCCACACCTCTATTAACCACTGCCAACACTTCACGTAGATTTTTCTCTACTATTTTCTCCCTTTTAGGATACGCTCTGATGGCTTTTGTCCATTTGGTAATGCAATCTTTATCAAATTCTGCTATGTATTTGCAGGACAAATCTGTGACTTGACCTTTATTTACTTTCTGGACAACCGCAGAAGGCAAACGACTTATCCTTTTGATATCTTTGACAATTTTAGTGACCTGGTCTATTTTTTTAATAACAAATGCAGAGTTATTTGAGTCAAGATGCATGAGCCGTTTTAGGTCATCAGTATCTCTGATTTTGTCAGAAACAAAAAGTGAGTTTAAAATTGTGGTCCACTCAGACATTTTCCTATTCTTAATTTCAACGATGGATTTTTGATCAAATCTGTAAACATTCCTGTCAAACTTCTGCAAAACAGTCTTGAGAATGGTTGTGTTAACCTCTGTGCATTGCAAAATATACATTAGGGAGTCGGTGTTGTCAGTGCCATGTTTATTAGCCAGTTGTGACAAATGGTAGGCACACTCTACTATATCACTGCCATCCCAAGGCTGGGTTGTCTTCAGACGTTTCAACTCCAAAAGACTTTTCAACCATTTGAGACGGTATGGCCAATCAATTACATCCACTGCAGACAAATGATTTATTACCCAATCGTCAATTTTAATATCTTTTGAAAGTCTCAGTATCTCCACAATATCTGCCACCTTCAGGGAATTTCCTGGACGAAGTGACATCAGCTGCTGACTCAACAGGGGAAGTATTTGGTGGTCGGGCCCCAGATCAAGTAGGGTGTTAGTAAGAGCATTATACTCTTTTAATGATGCATACACCTTTTTGTGTCTCAGTTGCAGAATGATATATTCTGCTAACCAAGTCTCTTGGGGTCTTGTGCCAAATAGAACCACAAAGTCAGACAAACCACAAAATTCACTGTCCACTAACACTCGAGTGACTAACCACTGAATAATGTGAGGTTCAATTAGCATAGGTTCGTTTTCAAGTCGGGTACAAATCAAGTGTAATAAGACTGAAATATCACTATCTGGTATGTACTGCATTGCTCCTATCCACTTCTGAATGTCTTGGGGTAGAACAGAAAGTGACTCTTTCCAGGAACCAGGAAAAATATAACCCCTTTTCATTTGAAATGTATTAAACATCTCAACATCTTCTTTTTCATCAGATTCATCTACATATTCCATTTCAGACTCGTCTTCAGAGATGTGTTCAGACTCATTGACAGGCTGAACTTCAAACACACATTCAGACTGATTTTCAGACTTGCGTTCTGACTGATCATCATCAGAATGTGCTTCAGATTGATTTGAATCCATATCGTAACCGTTAAATTGCTGCACTTTGGCCAAAAGGTCTATTTTCTTATGCATTTTGTAATTAAACAGCCCTTCTCTGTCAGTAATTTCCATTACATTAGAACAAATATCTAACAACGCATTTTCAAAAAACCTTTCCTTCGTAGGGTAATTTTCTTGTTTTGAGAGGATTTCTCTCACAAATTTGGAAATTTCATCTATTACTGAGACTTGGTCTTCCTTATGCATTTTGTAACTACACAGCATCTCTCTGTCAGTAATTTCCATTACATCATGAACAACACCCAGCAGCATAATTTCAATCAACCTCTCTTTCCCAGGATGGTCTTCGACTTCATACCGCAACAAGATTTCTCTCACAGATTTGGAAATTTCATTCATTACTGAGAATTGGTCTTCCTTATAATATTTGTAACTGCACAACATCTCCCGGTCAGTAATTTCCATAACTTCATGAACAATATCCAGCAACTTATCTTCTTTGAGCAACTTTTTCATCCTGCGATGGTCTTCATGGTGCGATATGATCTCTCTCACAAGTTTGGAAATTTCATTTATAACTGAGAATTGGTATTCCTTGGCATTTTTGTAACTGTACAACTTCTCCCTGTCAGTAATTTCCATTACTTCACGTACAACAACCAACAGCTTACTTTCAAGGAACATCTTCATCCAAGCATACTGTTGTAATATTTCTCTTGCGAATTTGGCTATTTTATTAAATACTGAGAACTGGTATTCCTTGTCATTTATGTAACTGTGCAACATCTCTCTGTCAGTTATTTCTGTTACATTATGAACAATATCCAGCAGCTCTCTTTCAAGTAGCCTCTCTATCCCAGGACAGTCTTCATTCTGCGATAGGATTTCTCTCACATATTTGGAAATTACTTTCAAGACTAAGAATTTTTGTTTTTTCAAGAGAAATGCCTCTATATCTGCCAATGTTCTTTGTATATCCAGTGTGTGAAATATGGCTTTTGATTGCGATAACACTTCGAAGAGTAGGTGAATGTTATGACTATTTACCCATTCCATCGATATTCTCAAATTAAGAAACAATTTTGTGAAGCAAGCCAGTAGCGTCTTTGATTCAAAATATTCTTGTATCTCGTTATTCTTCACCCCAACAATAATTTTCTCATATTGAGATATCCATTGTTCAACAGGGTTTCTGTTGCACTCCATTATTATGTCTTTCAATATTTCATTGTCAGTCCTTTCATGCATGGGTTCAATGGAATATCCCTTTTTCTTGTTGGTGTGATGGTGCTTTGATGGAATGTAAGTGAGTAATTTCTCATCCAGTCTGCTATATCGGCCATCTATGTTGTGATCAACAAGCATTCTGATTTCATTCCTGTGAAAGTCTTCTGATGCCTCACTCAATATTGTCGTTGTATGCAGGTCACTGTTTGACAAATCAGCCACGGAGATTGTGTAGTGATCGTCTTGAAATTCTTGCTGATAGGTCTCATATATCTCATCAACTAGCATTGCATTCTGTCTTACAATTTCTCTTTGACTTGCTACACCTTTATGATTCTTGCCTTTTTCTCCATTTTCCCTTACAGAATCCTGCACCGTTGATACTTGTATCATTGCATACTTTTTGTACCTGGGACAATAAACGCTGTCTGTGACATTGTTATTATCAGTAAATGTGACAGAAAGGTTGCCTTCACACCAAAGGACAGGTCTGCCAATACCTATATCCAGTCGACCTCGATCTACTCCGTTCTTGCCATTCCGACCCCCCTTTCCTCCTTGTCCATTTTCACCCACTGGGCCATCTGACCCTCTGGTTGCTTTGACAAAAACATTCGAATGACCGATGTCTCTATTCATTGTTTTAAAGATCACGTGACCAGGGAAACCACCTTGGCCCCCAAGGCCTCCTGTCCCCCCATCTCCCCCAACTTGCCCCTGGGTACCTTTTGTACCTTTGGCTAAACAATATCCCTGCCTTGTAGAACCAATAACTTTTCCCTTATCATAGCAGCTGAACAGCACTTCATTGCCTTCCTTAGTTTTACCAGTGCAAAACATGTGGAAACAAGGAGTGTCATCATGTTGATATTCGATCCTTTCATGAATGTTTCCCAGGTTTATATGTTCTTTATGCCTAGCAGTGTTAGTAGATCTGTGAGCACACCCTGGAAATTTTTCCTTAAACTCTGCCTCTGACATATTTGTGCCATCCTTACCATTCCGTCCATCTCTGCCATCTCCACCAGATTGTCCTTTTCCCCCATCCCCTCCATCAGACACTACCACCATCTGCTCAAAGTTGTTGATTTCATCTGCTATGATCACCACATTTCCCCCACTACCCCCGTGGACCCCATGTGTCCCAGGCTCCCCATCTTCACCATCTGATTTACCATTTGCAGCCTTTTCCTTTGAAAAACTGTTAACTGCATGCCTACCTGACACCACCAACTCCACGTGATTTTTTACAGTGATCTCTGGTGCCATGATTACCAGGTTTTTTTCGGGCCATTTTAAACTAGTATCAGCAAGGATGAACTTTTGGGCCATTATCTGAACCTCATTGTAATCATAAGGTGCTTCTGAGATCAAGGACTCAACCTGCGTCAGAGAAATAAATCTACTTCTGATAAAAGCGATAGTGCGATCTCTTTTCTTGATATAATCTATGGAGGGCTTAGTGAAAGCATCTTCAAGAACCTTTGCCAGATCTTTTTTGAAATCTTCTCTTAAATCTCCTGCTTTGCCCAACTTACTAGCGAAAGACTTGAGCTTGTTCAGATTCCTATCTTCTGTATCCGATAACAGGTCAAACAATTGTTCAACTGAGCTATATATACTTTGTTCATCATTATTCAGGTTATGTTCACCATTTATCAGGTTATCAAATCTCTCATCTTTAAGCTCTTTTTTTAAGTATTTTATGCAACAGCAGTCAAGTTCAGTAATGAAGGATTCCTCTATCTGCATAAATATGGCAGCTTCACTAATATGTTTCCAGCAATCACACTTCAGTTTTGTTAAAAACTCCCTTATATGGCACTTACTCAGAAGATTAGCATCTATACAATGTGATATCAACACACTTGAGTTGAGGAAAGAGAAGTTTTTGGCCACATCGTGTATGCTTTGAGTGTCATTAAGACATTTTTTATGGAAATGTATATACTGTTGTTTTTCTGGGCCAAGACGCTTTAAGTAACCAGGTAGCTCAGTATTTAAACTGTCAATGAAATTTGTGAGGCAACACTGAACATACTTGAGTCTTACATATTTCTCTTCCCTAAAGTCTAAGAACTTATTGATACGTTCAACACCGTCCTTCACCTGGATGTAGCTGCTGTGGCCAGCAGCAGATTCAGAGATAAACTGATCGACTTTTTCTAGCCTTTGCCAACACTGTTCATCCTCAGTAAACGTTCCATCTCCAAATGATCCTTCAGCCAAATCAGTTAATGTGTCCTGAAACATCATTGTTCCTTTGTCAACATGCAAATATATTCACTGATTGGAATGGCACAACTTCAGTCGTGTGCACCTGGAATGCAAAAAAAAATTAAAATGCAATGATGATGCTTTCATCTCAAAGGGTTAAAAATGCAAATTGCCAATTCAGTGTTAAAGCACAGGTCCGCTAAATAGCAGATGCGTTTCTTGAATATCCATGCGCACCATACTGAGCAGGTCTAGCCCCAGTTGAGTTGCAGAAAATTGTTTAGGCCTATATTTTATATTGACTGGTATGAGTAATATGGCTAGAAACTCGCAAAAAAATTACTGAATTTCTATTTAGCCTATCCATTTTTTTGGTCAGCCGGTTAAGGAGGGAGCAATTGTCCCCACCCTGCAACCCTATGTCTACGTATTACCTGGTTATGAGTAAATGGAATAAGGACTGAAAACAGAATTTTCTTACCTGAATGGAGGGAGAGGGGAGCCAATGCCTTTCCTTGCAGCTGTATCCAGAGTGTCATGCTGAAGATATGAATGTTGGTGCGAAGTAGCATCAAACCCCATGCCAAAATTTGTCAATGATGTTAATGATGTAGCGTTTCACAAATCACTGGACTTCCTAGAAACAAAATGAAGTAATGAAGTTTATTTTCAAACTGCAAAGAGGTATTATCATGTTATCAAATGTAACTAGTAGTACTTGGTTTGCGGAGAGAGAGAGAGAGAGAGAGAGAGAGAGAGAGAGAGAGAGAGAGAGAGAGAGAGAGAGAGAGAGAGAGAGAGAGAGAGAGAGAGAGAGAGAGACATGCGAAAGAGAATGCCGAGGGAGGGGAGAGAGGAGAGAGCAAGGGGAGAGAATAGTAGAGACGTGTGAAAGAGAGTGCCGAGGGAAGGGAGAGAGGGGAGTGAGGAGAGAGCGAGGGGAGAGAATAGTAGAGACGTCATTGGGTGTGTTGGTCTTAGGCAACAATTTGTCCTCACAACACGCCCAATGACGTCTCTACCAAACAAATGTCCAATTGGTTATGAGAAGTGCAAAGTGAAACCTTATATTCCAGATCCCCAGAGGTGTTACCGGTGCCAGAAATATGGACATGTAATGTCACAATGCAATGGACCAGAAAGATGTGGAAACTGCTGATCAACTGCACATACCCACACAAAGGAGGAGCCGTGCCAACTATCACCAAAATGCATGGACTGCAATGAAGCTCATCCATCTTATGATCGAAACTGCCAAAAATGGAAAGAAGAAAAAGAAGTCCAGAGAATATGAGCAACAAAAGACATCAGCTTCCCTGAGACACGCAGACTTGCCCAACAGATCACTGGGGAAGTTAATTTCGCAGGCGTAGCATCAATGACACCGACACAAAGAAACTCCCCTCGACGCAAGCTTCAAGTGGACTCTCGTTCCATTTCGAGAACAGCTGCTTTCATAGAGCTAACATTTACTCCAAAAGATCAATTTTCCATTCTACAAAAACACATAGCGACCACAAACTCCTCACAACCACAACAATCTTCTCAATCCCAAAACAGTACCAGCAACCATGGATCCAAAAATCTTGAGGATTCCATGGAAACTGGTACACCACAAACAATCAGCCCACCTTGGGCTGACGGGCGGGACCCCAGTCCCCCACCAAAATCATCTACACTGTAAAATCGGAGGCACTGATTCAGCTCAATTGATTGAGTGAGATGGTTGCACAAGTTGATTGAGCTAACATAGATTAATGTTTTAAGCTGAGATAACTCAAAATACCAAGCTGAGATAGCTCGAAATACTAAGCTATGTTGACTAAGGTATTCAAGCTAAGAAAACTCAAAACAATGAGCTGTGTTGACTTACAGCTCAAAATATTGAGTTATGTTGACTTATTGATCCAAGCTGACACAACTCAAAATTTTGAGCTCTGTTGACTTATTTTTAGTTGTTTTTGATTAATATTTGTGTGACCTGTCTTATAAAGTTATTTATGAATATTTGCTGTAATCCCAAAATATTGTTTGATCTCTCAATGGGATCCACCTGATCCAGTATGCTTCATTTTAGCACACCATGGACAGGCCCAAGATGCATTCAACAAAGACCATTGCATCACAAGGAGATTTAAAAATTAATTCTTGTGAATAAATCCCAATAGCCTGTGGCTCACCTGAGTTGGTATACAGTGCTAGAAGCCTATATTTGAACACACTCTGACTTGGAAATGTTGGTTGACGTGTATAAGCATGCATCTAATTACTCCCACAAATTAATTTAAGAGAGATAAAAATAAAAAAGTAACCAGCTAAAGTTGTTTGTTACTCATTTTTTCTCTGGGATAGTGTGATATAAATGTTCTTTTTTCTTGTAAGTAAATAATTATTTAAAACTAAATGCAGTCTTATGAGAAGTGCTTGTTATAGATGGCGCTATATGTGGCATGACTGAGATGTCAAACCATCTGCAACAACTGAAGCTTTCATGTTTTCACAGCTTAATGTTATGATTCGTTTGGACAACTTACAGCATTGAGCTGCCCCCGCAGGTCTCGGGCCTCCTCGTGGCGGTGGGTGGTAACACTAAGGTGAAGACCTCTATCCTTAGTGGCCAACATGAGACAGTGCGCATGCACGGTGTGTCCCCTACCTTACAGGGGAATATCAATGAATATGTCATTTACCATGATTCCAAACCGGATCGTACGTCAACCGGGTAACCAAGGTGCGCGTCCCTCAGCGGGAAACCAGGCTGAGATCGAAAAGTTAGCGACTGGACTACCAAGATTACAATGGACAAGGACATCCCCGGATGACTTGATTGACCCTGACTGCCCCTCACACATGACAAAAGATGAACATTGCCTCGTGATAAAAGGTGTTAAGAAATCACTTGACGACCTGTCAGCAATTGCTGTTTATGAAGTTATTGCGGACATTTGCGACAACACAGTAGCAGGAAAAATAAAGCGTCAAACCAACGGAACCTTTCTTATTTACCCTCGGACTGATAAACAAAAACAGAAACTGACATCAGTCAATGAAATAGGCGGTACCAAAGTCTTCATAGAACCTTTCACAAGACCAGGCAAAGGCCTTATCTTCTCGAAAGAGAGTAAAACATGCACTGACTCTCAGCTAAAGAAGTGGTTCCAGAAACAAGGCATTGAACAATTCAGACGTATGTCCCAACGAAATGGATACGAATTACTACAACTGACGTTCAAAGATGACAAAGTTCCTGAGAAAGTACCTGTCGCTTTTGAAAAGTGCAGAGTTCGCCCTATCTTCCCCCGACCCAAGCGTTGTTTCAATTGCCAAATATATGGCCATTTCGCCAGTACATGTAGAAGACCAACAGCTTGTGCCAATTGTGGTGATCGAGATCATGCCCATGCCAGAGATAAACCGTGCTGCAGACCCCCACGTTGTGTTAATTGTGGAGGGGATCACCCTGCGTTTAGCCCTGAATGTGGCGTCTTCAAGAAACAAAGAGAAATTGTACAAGTACAGATTTACACTGGAATATCCTTTACTGAAGCCAAGCGCCTTGTAGAAGAAGATCACCCTCCCCATCCCAGGACTTGGGATGATGAAGAAACCATGGAAAAAATTGATGAAGTATCCGATTACCCTCGACCAGTTTTGCATCCATCCCCACAGAGAAGGCTTCAACTGAAGAGGAACCTCTTCATGGATGTCTTGCAGAAATCGCCTGCTCAAGATCAACCAAAGAAGGAACAAACGATGAATTCTGCTGAACCCGTTGCTTGCGCATCACCCAGGAAAACAATCCTAACAGGTCAAACATTCTCTCCAACCCTACGGGCAAAGACATCACTCAACCACGTCAAGAAGAAAGAAGCTTTGGCTTCTGAAGACAAGAAAACACCCAAACCAACAAATCAAGAAAACTCAACAAACCATTTGATTCTTTGCACAGACAAAACTAAAAAGACAGGCACTCCCAACAAAAAAGCACCCTCTACATGTCACAAACAAAACATGACAGAACCCTTAGTTTTTAAGTTTTCACAACCATTGATACCAACCAAGTATGTCTCTAAATAGCCCAATCAGGTGCTGATGAGACGTAAAACAATAACTCACTCACTCACTCACTCACTACAGCATTGAGCTATCATACCTTGACAACTCACAGGATTGAGCTATCATAGCTTGAAAATTATTAACATTCTCAGACAGCTCAAATTATTGCTTCAACACAGTTTTCAAATTTTACAGTGTAAGAAACCTCCACCAAACAACCTCCCTCCTAGACCATCTTCTTCTTCTACCTCAACACCCCAGTCCTCCAGAGGACAATCCAACACAAGGGGAAGAGGTTTGAATAGGAACAATTTCAAACTTCAAACTAGAAAATAACAAACTATTCCACTACATTAAAACACCCTCATAAATCATGGATAATATAATCCAATGGAATTGTCGAGCCAATTTTGATGAAATTAACATCCTAGCTCTTGAGCTTCATCCATCCATCTTTTGTCTTCAAGAGACCTTTCTGAAACCCAGCGACAGTTTAAAATTGAGAAATTACCATACATACAACAAATACGGAAATATTATCCATGATAGGGCCCATGTCGGCTCCTCCATTTTAGTAAAAGAAGGCATTATCCACTTTCGTATCAACATCGACACAAATTTACAAGCTGTTGCAGTTAGAGTAACTGCACATAAAACCTTCACCATCTGCTCTCTTTATATCTCCCCGAGTCATCATCTTACAATCCAGGAATTGATCCATCTCTTTGAACAACTTCCGGCGCCATGCCTCATCCTCGGAGACTTTAACGGCTATCATCCTATGTGGGGAAGCCAACAAAGCAATGACAAATGTCAAATCATCGAAGAATTCCTTGCATCAAATGATCTATGTCTCTTTAATGATGGATCCTACACTTATCTTCATCCGGGTCATGGTACATATAGCCCCATAGACCTAAGTGTCTGTGATGCCACCCTCTTTTTAGATTTTAATTGGTATGTCCTTCAGGACAGCCATGGGAGCGATCATTTCCCTGTTATTCTAGAACGCACATCAAATTCTCAAACGCCAAATTATCCTAGATAGAAATTAGATAAGGCTGACTGGGAATTGTACAGCAAACTGTCATCAAATCTTCATCTTCACGCTTACTTAAACATTGAATCCCCTATAGAAAAGTTTGCTGAAGATATAATAACAATAGCCAACAAGTGCATCCCTAAGACGAAAGGTGGAGCTCCTCGTAAATCAAGACCTTGGTATGATGCTGAGGTAAAAGAGGCTATTAAAGAAAGAAAGAAAGCTCTTAGAGCCTACAACACCAGGTCAACAGCTGCCAACTTGGAAAATTTCCGCATCTTAAGGGCAAAAACCAGACGTCTGATAAGACAGAAAAAGAGGGTTACTTGGAGAAATTACATTTCTAATCTAAATGAAAGAACCATCGTCTAAAGTGTTGTAAATGATCAAAAAAATTCAAGGACATCAACATCTAAAATATGCCATCTCATAGTTTATGAAGAAGAATATTAAACATCGGATCAAATAGCAAACAAGCTGGCTGAAAAGTTTTCCTATAATTCTTCTTCAGAAAATTACACTCCAGAGTTTCAAAATTTTAAGACACAGGCAGAACGCCTGGTATTGAATATATGTTCAGATGATCGGGAAGAATACAATATTCCTCTTACTATGTAAGAACTTACTAAGGCACTGCAGAAAGCTAAAGATTCAGCTGTTGGACCAGATGAAACCCATTATCAACTACTAAAACACCTTCCTCTCCCATGCCTAGAGATTCTTCTTCACATTTTTAATAAAATTTGGGACTATGGAACCTTCCCTGCCTCTTGGAGGGTAGCTACAATTGTTCCAATCCCAAAGCCAAACAATAATACTAATTACAGGCCCATTGCCTGAACAAGCTGTATCTGCAAGACAATGGAAAGGATTGTTAACGACAGACTAGTTTGGTATCTTGAGTCCAACGATTCCATCTCAGAATTCCAATGTGGTTTTAGAAAACACAGAAGCACAGTAGATCATCTTGTTAGACTAGAAACATACATAAGGGATGCGCTAATAACAAGGGAACATGTTGTAGGGGTTTTTTTTATTTAGAGAAAGCGTATGATACTACCTGGAAATTCGGCATCTTGAAAGATCTGTTTGACTTTGGTTTGAGAGGTAAACTTCCTCATTTTATTGGCTCCTTCCTAGAAGATCGGTGGTTTATTTTCAAATGAATACCCCCAAGAGATGGGTGTTCCCCAGGGAAGCATTTTATCTCCAACTTGCTTTAACATAAAAATCAACAGCATCGTTAAAGCTATTCGTGAAAATGTCATGTGCTCACTCTATGTCGATGACTTTCTCATTGCACTAAAATCCAAACAAATGTCAGTAGTACTGTGTACCTCATACAGTCAGTCAGCCCCCCAAACCTGTGAAACCCAGGTGTATACAGTCAACCTGGCCCAAAACCGATTCAAATTTTGCATCATTGGTGCCAAAATCCGGGCTTCCTATTGGCTGGCTGCCTATGACGTCATCAGCTGTGGGCAGTGACAGTCAATTTCCTAATTTGCATAAGACAATGATTAAGCGTTTTCGCTATGACACAGCACTTTTTGACAGTGACTCAGCTCTTTCCAACTTTTGACAGTCAATTCAGGAATTTTGACGGTATGACGCTGCACTTTTTGGGAGTGACTCAGCGTTTTCTCACTTTTGACTGTCAATTCAGGAATTTTTACATTTGGCTGACAATTCAGGCATTTTTGACATTTGACTGTCAATTCTATTTAACCATCATATCTGTTGAAAGTCATTATAATACAGTCATTACACCGACGTTTCACAAACGTTTCACTTTCAAAGTATTAATATTTTTTATCATGATTTTTTTCTCAAATCATCGCATGACTCATGCCCAACACTTTATGCAAATGAGATGGTCACGTGATACTTTTTTTTCCCACTCGCCTAATTGTTTCACCCGCCTAAAAAAAGCTTTTGGCCAATCAAATTACAAACAAACCCTCTCTCATCGTACATTCAGAGTTCCTCGTGGTACATAGGATTGTAAGAAATTGTTGTTGAATTTGAAAGTCTGGAGCGCTCTCCTGTTAATGTGAAGGGAGGGCACATCACGGTAGATGTGTTTTGCAACCAGGTTGTGGGTTCGAATCTAGCTGGGAGGGAGAGTAATATACTGAGAAGAACCACACTGTTTGCAGCTAACAAGCGGTGTAAGACCCTCCACGTTGCATTTGACACCTGTCAGATGATGCTACTCAGGCCAAAGAATTTGGACAGGCTGGATATCTTTTTAAGGGTGGTCACCCCATCGCATTTATCATTTGCTCCTAACTCACCGACCTTGATTACTCTACAGCTCTCCAGGCTAGGGTGAAGATTGGAGAAATGCCACTAACCACATACAAAGAAGACTTATCAGCATGGGAGAGGTTCTACCTGAGTCAGGCATCAGGTCAATTTCGAGAGAGCAGACATTCAAGGAAGTATACAACATATAAATTATAGAAATGCTTACATTTCTGGGGGGGTGGTACCACTACCCCCCACATCTGGACTCAAAGTGGTGGCACAAGTGAGGGAGGAAAAAAAGACGGCCTGCGATGGTGACCCCACACCAGTGACTGTAAACATAGTTTCACCTGTAGAAGCCACGGCTGACCAAGCCAGGTCAGAATTAAAACACCAGATAAATGACAGTGATGAGGAAGTCTCACGCATTTCTAAGGAGACAGCCAAGCGTGCAGCAGAGGGCGAGGAGCAGGGTGGCAGCAGCAGCAGCAGCAGCAGCAGCAGCAGCAGCAGTAGTAAGAAGGCAAAGATTTCTAGTGATAGACCAACTTCTCTCAGGCCCACGTACGTCGACATATTTTCAAGATTCAAACATTAGATATTGGGTATTTTTTTAGCCAGCTTTGTTAAGACTTAGAGTTAGAAAAATGAATGACTAGGTGTTGGAGGACAGTGTTATTGGTACAGTTGATCAGTTGAATTTATTCGAACCACCAGTTATCCAATCAGCAGTAATTAGATCGCATATTGTAGATATAAGACCGACCTCCCACCTCAGTTCAGGTGACCAGGCACCCATCCATTTCTCCCTTGGGGGAGACTCTAGATTTTATTTAAATATCTCCCGTCAAGGCTCGACTTGTCCATGAAGATGGGTCAAAATTAGCTGAACCTAAAGATGATGACGACGACACCGAAGTCGAGGACGTGGCTCCGATTAACCAGACTTTACATTCTATGTGGTCAGCTGTACAGGTCAAGGTTGCTGGAAAAGGTACTGGACAAAGTACAACAGGGTCATACCCTTATGTAGCTCTCCTACAAAATTTGTTGAGGAATTCCAGTGAAGCCAAAAGAGGCCCCCTGGCAGCCCAGATGTATTTCAAGGAGACAGGGAAGGATTTGGACACTGACACCAAATTGAACATGGGTTACCTTAAGAGGAAGGCCTATTTCCAAGGTAGTAGACAGGTCAGTATGGAGGGACCTCTATTAGCCGACTTTTGTTCTATTCAGAAATATCTATTGTGCAACACTTCTGTTGAAGTTTCTCTGTTTAGGTCTAGACCAGAGTTCCTCATTCAAACTTCTACAGACAAACGTTATTCAATGCAGATTGATGATATTTTCTTGAAAGCCCACTATGTCGAGGTGGCTCCTGGCGTGATTGCTGGCCACAGTGAGAGCTTGAAGAAAAATGCAGTTGCTATTTACCCTTTCTGTAAAACCGATTTCAAAGTTTTCAACATAGCCAAGGGGTCAACAAATTTTTCATTTGATAATTTATTCAACAACTCTTACCCACAGAGAGTTCTTTGCACACTTGTTAGGTCAGATGCTTATAGTGGCCAATATAAATTAAATCCCTTCAACATGAAGCCCTTTAATTTAAATCAAATAGAACTGTGTGCTGACGGCGTGTCAGTGCCAGGTCGATGGTCAAATGTGGAATTTGATGATATGGGTAGGGGGGTTTCGTCAGCTTATCTTGCACTCTATGATGCTGCAGGGGCAACTAACAGCCCTCTGTTTTATAATGACATAGACCTGGAGGAATTCTGCCACTCCCATTGTATCTTTGCCTTCTCCCTACAGGCCAGTGCACTAGGAGGGAACTTCATGGAGATCAAAAGGACTGCGAACATATCTATCAAGGGCACATTCTCAAAAGCACTTGAACAGTCAGTGTCACTGCTTGTGTACTCCGAATTTCCAGGCATTGCAGAAATTGATGCATCAAGGAATTTGAGAATACACTAAATCTTTTTTTTTTCAAAAAACTGAAAAAAAAGACAGTATGGACAGTGAATACACAGAGGATTTTTTCGATTCCCATACACTGATCGAGTGTCCCACAAGCATTCAATGCTTTGGACCATCCTTCAGTGGTAAAAGTTTCTTTATAGCTCAACTTCTCAGGAATAGAGATGAAATGTTTATGGACAAGCTGGCAGGCAGAATGTTTGTTTATGCAGAATGGCAGGATATATACAGTGAATTGGAGAGGGATATTCCAGAGATTAAATTTTCAAACAAATTACCTACACAGGATGAATTAGATGAATTTGCACCACCCAATTCGAAGGACCATAAATTGATAGTGTTTGACGACATTCCATCTCTATTGGGTGACTGCACTTATTTTGAATCATTCTTTCAAATAAAATCCCATCACCGGTACTGCTCAGTAATAACAGTGCACCATTCTTTGTTTGGCAAGTCCATCAGGCACTGTAGCTTGAGTGCCAAATGATAATACTTTTTAATACACCAAGGTGTCAACTACAGGTTAGGAGTTTAGCCACGCAGATACATCCGACTAGACAAAAATATTTTCTCTCAGCATTCTATCAAGCTGTGGCCAGGAGGTTTGGGTATCTGTGTGTGAATTTAGACCCGAGGTCAGATGAGAGACTGCATTTGACTACAAACATTCTACCAGGAGAGGGGCCTGTCATCGTGTATCTAACAAGTAGCTGAGTGGTTTTTTTATTTTTGAAAAGAATGAAGAAAGGTGAAAGAGTCATTGCAATACTATCACTCCTGAGTGAGAGTTCGAAATCTTCTCTACCAACAAGAAAAGCTCTTATTTCTACTGAAGGGACCTGGCTGGTGAGATTTCTTTCAGAGATTGCAATGAACATATTGTCTGGCACTTTGACAGTGTCAAAGCATTATAAAAAGTTGCTCTCTCATCATGCAGCAGTCATTCGTAAACTCGGTGGGCAGGACAGATCAACACAGACTGAGAGAAAACAGATATGCCTGTCTAATGTTGACACAATTGGGCTGATGATAACTGCAGCACATCAACACATTGTACCATTAATTTAGTCCAATCCAAATTTCGCTAGTTAGAAAAAAAGCGGCTGTGATAGATAGATTGATAGACAGATAGACAGATGGATAGATTGATAGACGGATAGGTAGCTATATAGATAGATAGATAGATAGATAGATAGATAGATAGATAGATAGATAGATAGATAGATAGATAGACGTTGGGTTGATTGAATGACAGGTCTGTAAATTGTTACTATTGCTGCTGTAGAATTTGTTTATATTGCAAAGGAAAAATTTGATAGGTTGATCAACACTACACGTAGGTTGGAGAAGGAGTCAAAAGATTCTCTTCCAGTAAAGGTAATGAGTCACAAGGGCACTCAGACAGATGGTGCACAGATCACAAGTGCAGAGAGACCCAGTGTAAGCACGAGTACAAGCACAAGCACAGGAAGTGGGTCCAGGGTTGGGGTGGAGGTAGGAGAAAAAGCAATCAAGGTCAGTGATAAGCACCAGCAGCACCTTGCTAGAAAAATTAGGAAGACAGATATAGCAAGGAAGCTTGGAACACCCGTTAAACAAGGCACGCAGCTTACCGCCAGATTAACTGGGAAAAAAGTTAGAAATTCGAATTCTAGGCTGGCTTCTAAATGGCTAAGGCTTTCCTAGGAGAAATTCCTGCTCAAAACAAATTGTATCCTCCACTCTGATTCGTTCGTGGGTCCATTTTCACCATGTAGCTGTATAAAAAGCTTTTGCTGCTGCAAAATTGCACCACCCTCAAAAAGTTCTTCAAGCTCTCTGGATTTTGTACGAGAGAAGTTAAAACACGCATCAAAAAAGATTACTGCAAAGATGGCACCATCGAAGAGACTGACGAAGATGAGTAAAAAAGATGAAGTTGAACGTCCAAAGGAGGGGGACACAGCAGCTACAACTCCAAAATATGTGATAGCAGACAGTGATTCCGACGGTGAGTGAATATCAAATTGTTCTTTTAACACTTTTTTTCATTCTACAGTCTGTCACTTTGATAAAGAAAAAAATTAGGATGATCAAAAGACTGCACCCCAGTACAGGGGTGTAATGTGTATAGTAGATATTGTGTTACAATCAATTTGAGTTGCATCAAGATATTCTAGTGTGAAAACAAATCAGACTTGCAACAAAGTGAATCAGCACTCAATGTAACCCCAGCCAGAGGACATTTTATTCCAAGTTGTCAAACAATGTCAACATGCTTTTTTTCTACCAGTCGAGCAATGAACTTTTTTTTCTACACCAATGTGACAAACTGTTGACCCAGCAATTACTATGAGACCTACAGCTTTTAACAGTCTTAGTGTGTGTGTGTGTGTGTGTGTGTGTGTGTGTGTGTAGAGTACTTTTTTTTCACACACACACACACACACACACACACACACCCACCACGTGTCGTACAATGTTGCCAGTGCCATACCTAACATCTTCTTTCTGCTCATAAAAAAGGGCATATTTCATGATAAGTAATTCGGGTATTAAATTGTGTTTCACTTTTTTTTGTAAAGCATGTGTGCGATAAATTTGTCAGCTAAGAAAGTGTGTTAAACTGTGAGTGATTCTGTCTATTAGTGAACAGAAGTTGGCACACGATCAAAAAACTCACTAGAATAAACGTTTTGTTTAAACAACATGTTTTTTTAAAAGCACTCCTATGTGGTGACAGGCGTCGCGTGACAACTTAAACAAATTCTTACTCCTCAATGTAAAAAATCTCATTATTTGGGGGCTCACTAGCTGTGTCAAAGTTGAAAGATAAAAAAATGGTATATGTTTTCACTGATGGTTTCTATTTTCTTTACAGATTGCCCAGATGCCGACGTTGACATAGAAATGGCCTCCCCCGTCCTCAGGCAGCCCTATTCTATGGCCTCGCCAAAGCCAGGTCAAGCGTATGTTCACGAGGCACGAGCCAAACCCGCACAAAAGAGACCTAGGATCGTCGGGCCTAGGGGCCCCCACCATCTCAAGGCATCGCAGCCATCAGCATTCTCTACCCCCGTGAGCTCAAAGAATTCAGGGGAAGGCCAGGTCTTCGCCAAGACGCCTAGAAGGAAATTAGATATGCGTGAAAATGAGGTCATTGACCTTACAATTCGAGATGATGAAGAAGAAGAAGAAGAAGCTGGACCAACAAAGAAGAGGAAGCAGGGAGAAAATTGTAAGCCAACAACAGCTGTCGGAAGCGGGGCACCACCTCCACCACCCCCACCACCAGCCCAAGGAAAGACCGCATCGGGACCCTTGCCTTCGGACGAAGGGGCAACAGCTGACGCCCCCAACCCCCGAGCACCCCAGCCCACTTGGTTAATATCAGGGCCCAGAGTAAGGCAGATCGAGGCCGCGCTTCTTGTTTGCCCTTGGTAGGGGCAGGCATGTGTCCCTGTCCCACTTTGCTGGGCAAACAAGGTTGCATATTCGAGAGTACAGAAGACAGGCCTCAACCGAGCTCGTGTACCCCACGCCGATAGGGGTCACTTTGTGCCCACACCAAGCAAGGGCTTTGCTTCATGAGCTGCCAGAGATTATTTTGATGCTCCAAGACGCAGAGGAGCGTGGGGAGATGGGTGGGACCCAAGTTGCTCAGCGAACCTGGTACTTGGGGGATAGATTGAGGGCATCCATTGACTTGGAGTGGGGATGTAACCTGAACATCCGTCACTTTTTTGTGCCGGAGGGGGCCTGTGAGGAGTTTGCCACAAGGCGTGGCATTAGGTTAAACCCCACAGAAATTCTGAACCTCTTAGATGTGATGAGGGTGATTGAGGCCCAGTGGGGTGAAATGGCAGCAATAGCGGTCCCATGCTATGTGGACCATGCCATGGAAGGCAATCAGGAGGCCATCCTGAATTGCGCAAGGTGTACTCCAATGTTATAAATTCAAAATGACACACAGATTTGAAATTAGTGCTGCTGAAATGACTTTGATTTTGAAAATGAGTGTGGGTTGAAATGACTCTTATTTGATTTTGAAAATGAGTGTGGGTTGAAATGACTCTTATTTGATTTTTTGAAATGACTCCTCTTGAAAGTGATACTGATTTGAAATGACTTTTATTTGATTTTTGAAATGACTCTTATTTGATTTTTTGAAATGCCTCTTATTTGATTTTTGAAATGACTCTTATTTGATTTTTTTGAAATGACTCCTCTTGAAAGTGATACTGATTTGAAATGACTCTTATTTGATTTTTGAAATGATTCTTATTTGATTTTTGAAATGACTCTTATTTGATTTTTGAAATGACTCTTATTTGATTTTTGAAATGACTCTTATTTGATTTTTGAAATGACTCTTATTTGATTTCAAATGACTCTCATTTGATTTCAAATGACTCTCATTTGATTTCAAATGACTCTTATTTGATTTCAAATGACTCTTATTTGAAATGAGTGTGGTTGAAAATGACTCCTGTTGAAAAAATGACTTTGATTCGATTTTGAATAACTTTTTTTTTTTGATTTGGGATAACTTGTTTTTTTTTAAAACTGCAATATACATGCATGCTTCTGTGTTTTGGAATACATCATACTTTTGATGAACTTTGAAAGTATGGTCTTCTCTGCTTGTTCACTGTTGCTATGTATACAATTAAAAAATCATTGTGTGTTAATTAAAGCATCTTTTTACACTGAACAAAACTTGTCATATAAATGTGTTTCTCTCTCGCAGTGTAACTGGCTCATTCCCACAGGGACACTGTTTTAAATTTGTTATTTTCTGGTAGGGAAAATGATTGTGTGTCTATGGCGCAAAACGTTATTTTCTCCCAACCAACTTTGTATTCCACTAATTCCAGTGACCAGTGGTCTGATGACCATTGTAGCATTTCTTTTTATAAAATCTTATATATCTAGAAAAGTAATGATAACTCCTAGTTGTAGCAAGAAAAATCCACAAAGAATTATGTAACTTTTTCTTTCTTTCTACGGGCTGGTCACACACATAGGCCAAAGCATTTAATGTAAATTTCTAAAATCGAAAAAAAATACATTCAATTAGCATACACACAATTTAAACTGCGGTGTGGCACACATTGGGCTCCAATGTCCTTGACATTGTGAGAGGTCGGGAGGGAGGTGAACTAGTTCCACGTCTTGAAGTTGCAGCCCTTCTCTTTGGCCTCTGCAGGTCCTCCACAAAATTGTCCTCCTTTGATGTCTCCACCTCATCAGCAGCGCCCCCTTCAATTTCGCTCAGTGCAGATAGGGGCTCGAGGTCATACCCCCTATTATGCCACAACTGCATGTTGCGTCTGTTACTCCCAGCTCTGGCATTCTGCAGCCTAAATGTTCCACCAAGTCTGTTGGCCTGTCTGTTCCTGCGTAGCTGGAAAAATATATGAGTTAGATAAGTGAAAAAGTTCCATGGTTTATTGTAACACATGCATTTGTAAAATAAAACTTGTACAGCAGTGGAATGAGGAGTGCAAACTCTTCTCAAACAAGTAAGTAAGAGCACCGTTATAAAAATGTTGTAAATTGTAAGGCTGACCTTTCAATTTCTCCAAAAAAAATCACAGAGGCCAAGTCACTCAACCATTACAGTTCGTGAAAGTGAAATGATAACTTTTTTTTTTAAATTATAATTTTGGGATAGAAGTACCTTGATGCAGACCAGGACTGCGACGAGAGTAATTAGAATGGTGGCACACACTGCCACAGCGAGCACTATCCCAGTCATTGAACTACGTGATGACACTGGTTGCGCAAACACGGCAGACTGTGTGGTACGAACAATGGCAGTTGTCAGTGCCCGAGTGGTCAATTCCTCGCCAGTTGTTGGATATGCAGTGACTACCACGCTGTTTCTTCTGCGTCTCTCAGGTCGGCCTGATGTCCCTTTTTCAATCCTTCTCACTTTTCCAGTTGTCGTGGAGAACTGTGGGGCAGTGGTCAATGGCAGCACTTCTTTTGGCAGAGTCGTATATTCCACAGTGTTGGACTTTTGCGACGTCACATCTCCCTGAGATGCTGAGACTGTGAAATCATCCGTAGAGGTGGGGGGAGACGTCGAATCAGACATGTGCAATGTGCTAGTACTCGGCTTCTGTAATTGCATAGGCAACTTTGTCTTGACCATTAAGGAACCCTGCATAAGAAAATAAAAAGGTTTTGTGGATTCAGAGTTTAATTCACAAACAATATCTCTATAAACGAGTGGAAAATGAATATTTGAAACCTCGACATCTGAATTGTGAAAAAAATGGTGGAATAACTAATAGACTTACCATACAGGAACGGGGTTCAGTCCTAACCAAGACGTCCAAACTGTTCACTATCGTTGGCAACCGTACGAGAAGCTAATGACCATTCTCTTGACGTCCGTACACCGAGACATGTCAACAATTCCTGCCCTAGTTATTACGGTCAGACGGTCCAAGAGACAAGTGGCACCCTCGACTTTAAGATACGCCCCTGCACACACTCCATCGAAGCACGATCCATAGGCCGACCCAGCGAGTAAAGTTGGGATGTAAAGTAACTTACAGGAAATAAACAATATCCAAATTCTAATAATGATAATCATAATTCTCAAACGTTGTTTCTATATATATATACAGTGTTGTCTGCTGGTCTACTCATAAGAGTCTACTAACTTTTCAGAAGAAATGAAGTAAGACTTCACAGAGTTTTGTTTCTCACAGTTTTTTTTTAAAAGGATCACTAAGGTTTTCTCACAAGAACACAAGGATTAAGAAAGGGATTTTTTTTCATACACCTCCAATGGTAGGGTCAGAACTGGCTGAGAAAATGATACACTATGTCAAAAGGGTTAGCACTCCCCACTCCACATTAAATCACTTTATTTTCCAGAGAGACACCCTCACACCATGTGTTGGTTTTAATATACTGCAAAAAAAGAAGCCATTTTAAAATTACTTCTTCCAAAAAAAAGATATGCCACTTCGTTTTTTAGCCAGTTTTCACCAGCTTTCTTTTGCTTATTTATAAAAGACATGTGCATGAGTTGCAACATTTGGGCAATTTGCAAATTAACACACACAACATCACCCCCAACGACACGCTGCATTTGCCAAAACTCTAATTGAGTGGATGGGTCAGTTTTTGGATGGCGTTCAATGTCCTATATTCATGCATCAAGAAATGGTTTTACCCAGGGTTGGAGATGAGAAGCCTCCTTGTGGAGATGAAAAAAAAGCCTCCCAGGTCAGGGTGCTTAGATCTACTTAGCTCTAATATTTATAACCTAGGGTACAGTGGGCCATACAGTTCATTTCCCACCGGTGATCCAACAGTGAGAGAGCCAGTAATGTCTGCTACAGGGGACTATGTCAAGTCTGGCGAGAGCAGGGTGAATATGGCATCTCATCGCCCGATCGAACTTGCCAATTTTGAAAAGATAGACGCACATTCACACTACACATGTCTAAAAGGCGATGTACCTAATGGTACACAACCCAAGACTGACAGTGACACTCCAGTTGTAACCCCTACTGGCACCAGGCGAGGAGTAGCCATTTCTATCGTTAAAGAGTTAAATGGTCACAGACAATTCATCTCCTCTGTGATTATATTCGTTGTAGCCTTTTCCAGCCTGCTTGGCATTATGAGAAATATCTATGAAAATGGTGGGTCACCCAATATTTCTCAAGGTGCTGACATTGCCCTAGCTGCCATTTATTCCAGAAACTATTCTAACCCTCAGTTAGATGCGAATGACACGATTAGTACTGACACTTCATTTGGCTAATTGTAACAAAAAAAACGAAATGACACAGTTAAGAGATTTTTGTGTGTGATGAGTCACAGACCCTGGTGAAAATCCCCCCCTTTACATGCAGGTTAATTTTCCAGGAAGTGCCTGGAACATGAAATTCCTTGTGAGGGGGGGATTTTCCTAGAAGTGACTCAGCACTTCTTTTTTTTTACCTAATTCATAAAATGCAGAATAGATCGCTGATATTGGTTAGCTCTGGTGGGGGAAGACAAAAAATATCAAAACTGTGTGGCTGTCAAAAAAAGACCAAACCCCCCCAATACAGCTAACCATATCAGTTTTGACAGTCAATGCAGTTGGTTAGCTGTATTGGGCTGGGGAAAAAAAGGAGTGAAATGTAGCAACTTTGGGAACAATATGAATTTTATTTCTCCTCGGAATACTTTGCTGTATTATTGGGGGGTAGCGATATAAACGCTGCACTTTTCTAACCAAGGAAACATGAATGACAATGGGACAAGTTTGCAGGAGACAGGTTACACAGAGCCAATGGATTTATCTGTGAAAAGAAAGGATTCGAACCCCGGTGCACTGGATCAATTGGCTACAAAGGTTCAACCCCCTTCCAACCAGACAAACGATAATCCCATAGATTTGAGCACCAAGAGAAAACGCTTAATCCAGGTGAGAAATTTTTTTTGATCAGTGTGTAAAAAAATGTTGGCCTAAATAACTAAAGACAGGACATCATTAGTGATTCTTTCTTTTTTTTTTTTTACTATTACCCTGCAGACTCATCTCGATTTCGGGTCAGCAAAGAAAAAAAGGGATGTCTCTCAAAACAGCAATGATAAAACTGCCAGGGCAGAGCACAAGGCTACAGCTGTCACTACAGCTGTAGATGGTGCCACATCACAAACCACAGCCAGATATAGAGCCAGAGTACAACCCAACCCAACACCAGGGGGCAGTAAAGACAGTGATGGTGGGGCAGGGAGCCCTCTGGAGGAGAAACAAAAATCTTTTACACTAGAGAGACATGAAGGAGTCAGAAGTTTCAAGAAAGTGTTCGAGGAGAAAACTTTTCGAGTGAAATTCAATGAAGATAGACTAGGTACGTTAAACTGTTTGGTTGAGTGATTGATTGTTTTATTTGATCTGATTGGTTGATTGATTGATTGATTAAGTTTAACCATGGGATTCACACTATATTTCATGTTCATTGTAGGAAAGAAACTTTTGGATATCAGGAGTGATTTGGAGGAGATGTTCCAGACGGTAGTGGAAAAGGCTGCAGGGGAGAAGTACTCTAGCACGGACAGGGCCCAGCTGACCATAGACCACAACGACCTTCAATCGCCGATTTTTATTAATATGCAGGATCTTGGTAACCTGACAGGGCCAAAGATATTGGACAGATTTGTAAGAGTTTTGAACAGTCATGAGAGCATGAGCATCGATCAATCTTTTGAAATAACTTTTGGACTACTAAAAAGCAAATCTGGTGGTGGAGTGCGGAATGCTGTTGGCTTACTACCTCACTTAGACGAGACTGGCCACAGTAGAGTGGTGAACAAGCGGGCAATTGTACAAATCATATGCTCCGAGCCCTATGATAATATCTGTGCTGCAAAGGCTGTTATTGCGTGTCTTGCAAAAAAGGAAATGAGGCAGAGTGGGTTTGACAACCTTATGAAACGCGCACGACAGTGTACTATGGGTGAGATGGGGCTCACGAGAAGGGCATTGAAGTTACTTTCAGACACAGACTTGCCAAACGACAGGCCATTGACGATGGGGGAATTGGGGAGGATGGAGGATCATATCAATGCAAAGATCCTGGTGGTTACTTGCGACACAGATGCAGACAACCCAGTCGTTGTACAGTGTAGTGACAAGTCATTTGAGAAGGAGATCTTCCTGTATCTCTCACAGCCCTCTGGTGAAAATGTTGGACATTTCCACGCCGTTGTGAACATAAATGCAATATTCTTAAACAAAATTTTGTGCCGAAAGTGCTACAAAACTTACAAATTCTCTCTGAGAAGTAAACACCCTTGCAATGACACCACAGCATGTTTCGCATGTTGCAGAGCGGTGTGCGAAGTTGGACAATCTATTGAGTGCTCTGAATGTAACATCACGTTTAGGAATCAGGAATGTTTTGACATTCACCTTGGTGAGCGTGCAGGAACATCCAAATAGAATCAAACGCTTTGTCAAAAACGAAAAAAGTGCCCCAAGTGTTCGAAAGTTATTCACACAAAAAATGAGAATTACGAACATGTGTGTCACACTTACTTATGCAGCCTTTGTAAGAAGTGGGTTGAAAGGGACCACCTCTGCTACCTTAGACGTCGTAGCCAGAAGCTCTCAAAGGCTTTGATGCTGTTCATGGACATAGAGTCAATGCAGGATTCTGTGTATGAGTGCCAGAACAGTTACAAGCCTAGAAATACAACTGGGTGTGGGGTGGCTATCGGGGATGGTGATGGAGATTGTATTGAAGGTTCCCTGTGCAACGACTGTCGACGGTGTTCAAATTGTAGTCGTTCGTGCTGCGGTAGGATCCAGCATCAACCTAACATGGTTGTTGCTGAGAGTGCCTGCGACCAGTGCGACGGCCATATGCTTCTCCCACACTCAACGTGCAGAAACTGTGGTGATCTCTGCAATAACTGCATTAAGATTGGGCGAGGTGCAACCTCTGAGGGACATTGCGATGTAGAGGGATGTGGTTTGAGAAGGAGAGTGTTTAAAGGTATGGACGCACTTCATGATTTCTGCTCATGGCTGTTGACACCGAATCACGCCAATTACACATGCTTAAGTCATAATGGCCGCGGGTACGATAATGTAATAATTTTGTCCTGGATCGTGACGGAGGGTCGAATGTACCCGCAGATTGTATACTCGGGGAGTAAGATTATGCTCATGGAGGTCAAATGCGGCTTGAACATAAAATTCATAGACACACTAAATTTCATGATGATGCCACTACGTAAGCTCCCAAAAGCATTTGATCTGAAACCTGAGGAAGTTGGGCACACACTGGGTGAAGGTTGTTCAGAGCTGGCCAAGGGCGATTACCCCCACTTGTTTAACACTAGGGATAGATGGAATTATGTTGGAAATTTCCCAAGTCTTGAGTACTACCTTCGTGGGTCTGAGAGCCCTGAGGAAAGAGCCAGGATATCCAAATGGCACTCAGAACAGTCTGGGAAGGTCTTCGACCAGCAGAAGGAGTTGGAGAATTACTGCATTATGGATGTTGCAATTCTGAGAATGGCATCCATGCGTTTCCGCAAACTCATCATGGACATAACAAAACTGGAGGGGGAAAATGGTGAGGAAACATATGTTGATTGTTTTGCTCATGTCACAATGGCCTCTACAGTTATGCAGATTTTCCGCCTGAATCACATCTGGGAGGACTACGATGTCACATTGAGTGATGGCAAACAGGGAGTGGCTAGATTCAAGGGAGGGAAATGGTCAATGGGTGAAGAGCCTCTGTGTCAGGGGGACAAAGTGGAGAAAAACTTCACAGCATCCAGCATCCCTCAAATTTCAGCTAGGGGGTACGCTGATTTGACTAACCACTCGTTAAAGTCGATACAGTTGCTCGAGTATTTAATGTGGAAGAATGGTATTTTCATCCAGCACGCACGAAACTTGGGCGAGCACAAAGTTCGCTGCGGTCAGAGAATCCGAAGCCTAGATGGGCTGCATGTGCCTTCTAAAACTGCCTAAAAATTTTATGGCTGTGTTTTCCATTATCATGACGACCCTAGCTGTAAATTAAGTGGGTCGCGGTTGGCTAGAGACCCTCGAACAGGCTTCTTCCTCCAGGACATCAGAAAGGAAACTCTGAAAAGGGAGAAGGAGCTTAAGGCCATGGGGTACAAGATCATGTCGATCTATGAGTGTCAGTTTGATGAAATGATTAAGACAGACTCTGAACTCAGAGATTTCATCAAAGACCAAATGGACATGCCCAAAAGAATGAAACTGAGAGAAAGTTTTTATGGGGGGCGATGTTCAGCTTTCAAACTGCACTGTGCTGTTGATGTTGCTGCTGGTGAAGAAATCCACTATCTAGACATTTGCTCTCTATACCCCTTCATCAACAAGTACGCACGAATGCCCTTGGGCCATCCAGTGATTATCACTACAGATTTTGACATGACAATGAAAAGTTACTTTGGTATTGCCCATGCCAAGGTACTCCCTCCAAAAGACGATTATTTTGGGGCCTTACCATTTCGCTCAGGTGGAAAGCTAAAATTCCCCCTGTGCAGGACATGTTGTACAAGTGCACAGCAAGATCAATGTCTTCACAATGATGAGGAGCGTGCACTTGTTGGCGTGTGGTGTACCCCTGAAATCCAAGAAGCTATGAAACATGGGTACAAATTACTAAAATTGTACGAGGTGTACAATTATGAAAAATCTTCGCAGTTTGACACATTGACTATGAAAGGGGGGCTGTTTTCTGAGCAGGTGGACCTCTTCCTCAGGGTGAAGGCAGAGTCCTCAGGGTACCCTGACTATGTGAAATCGCATAGTGACAGGGACGCGTACATCCAGGAGTTTGAGAGGAAATGTGGAGTTGTCTTGAAAAAGGAGAACATTTCTGTGAATCCTTCATTGAGGGCAATATCTAAACTCTGTAGTGATGCAGACCGGACCGCTTTGGACCGGTCCGGTCCGCGGTCAAGCCCTGGACCGCCAAAATACCGGACCACCTACAAAAAACCGGTCCACTGCTGGACCGGACCGGTAAAGTGCTGGTCCGGACCGGTCCAGTGATTTTTCATGTCATGAAGAGTATCGCATGAATTTTGTCATATCTAAATATGAAATTTATGTCATATAGGTCGTTTTAACCCTCATTTTATCAAAATTTTTTAAATGGCGATGGACCGCTTCTGGACCGGTCCAGTTACAAAATCGTACCACCTCGCCCTGGACCAGACCAGGACCGGACCACTTTTGTAAATACCGGACCACCCTCTAAAAGGTGGTCCGGTCTGCATCATTAAAACTCTGCTTGAACAGCTTTTGGGGAAATCTCGGCCAAAAATCAAACAAGAACATTGTGAAGTTCATTTCCACCACTGCTGATTTAATGAAAATTGCATGTAACTCAGATATTAACATCGTGAGTATCATGATAGTTTCGGCTGATGTAATTGTTGTGGAGTACAACAAGGCAGAAGGTTTTGAGGAGGAGAGTTTTGTGACAAATGAAGTGCTGGCAGCCTTTACAACTTCATTTGCACGCATGGAAGTGTTGAAATACATGAGGTTGATTGGTGGGGAAAATATGATATACACGGACACTGATAGTGTGATATTCAAGACACGAAAGACCTTTGGTGAATCTGGTGAAGAAATTTACCAAAACTACCCTCCAACAGGTAGCGCGCTGGGGGAGTTGACCAGTGAGTTGAAAGAAGGGGAGTTCATAAGAGAATTCGTGTGTAGTGGGCCCAAGTCTTACTGCTATGTCACAAACCGCAATGAGGAGTGTTGCAAATTTAAGGGAGTGACAATGAATATTAAAAATATGGAGAGAGTAAACTTTGAAAATGTCAAAGAACTGGTGTTTGGGAGAAGGGAAAGCATCTCACTAGAGCCCCAAACACAGTTTGTCAGATCTAAATATGATGGGATCATAACCAATGCACCTTTGGTTAAACAGCTGGAACACACATTCGACAAGAGAGTTGTTCTGAATAATATGGACTCAGTGCCATATGGGTATGGTAGGGAGGTTGCATGATTTGTACAAAATGGCCCCCATAGAAAAAAAGTGCCAATTTTTTTCGCCCCATGCTAACAATCCAGCTTTTATGGTAATGTTGTAAAATTTTCAATATGTTTAAATCCATTTCAGAGTTTGATTAGTGTCATTTCCCAATGTATTTTTTTCTGTATGTGAAATAACATTCATTTCATAGCTTCAATTATCTGTCAAATACTGTATTAAATGTAATTTGTGATTGGTCACTCGAGCATGTATATAATCTATTAACCATATGTAATCCTGTATTATGAAAAAATGTATCGATTGTATTCTATTGGTCAAATATTGTATTCCATTGGTCAAATATTGTATTGTTGTAACTTTATCACAACAACCTATTACTCAAAATTACCCATTGTTTCATTATGGTGTTTATTGGGGAAAAAATGTTGTATCGAAGAAATTTTGTGTTTGATATCATTAAAAAAATTTATAATTGTCATTCCCTGTTTTATTTTTTTCCATCTTACTTTTTTTTCATTTTTTTCACACCTATACTAGTACTTTATAATGTATAAGTGCTAATAAACTGACTAGTCTAATTGCAAAATACTAGTCAGGAATTGACAGCCAAAATGTAAAAAATTCCTGAATTGACAGTCAAAAGTGAGAAAGCGTTGAGTCATAGAATTGACAGTCAAATGTCAAAAAATGCCTGAATTGTCAGCCAAATGTAAAAATTCCTGAATTGACAGTCAAAAGTGAGAAAACGCTGAGTCACTCCCAAAAAGTGCAGCGTCATACCGTCAAAATTCCTGAATTGACTGTCAAAAGTTGGAAAGAGCTGAGTCACTGTCAAAAAGTGCTGTGTCATAGCGAAAACGCTTAATCATTGTCTTATGCAAATTAGGAAATTGACTGTCACCGCCCACAGCTGATGACGTCATAGGCAGCCAGCCAATAGGAAGCCCGGATTTTGGCACCAATGATGCAAAATTTGAATCGGTTTTGGGCCAGGTTGACTGTATACACCTGGGTTTCACAGGTTTTGGGGGCTGACTGACTGTATGAGGTACACAGTACTACTAATGTCGACTATTGAAAGACAGCTGCAACTAAATCTTAATAAATTACATAAATGGTCTAAGGAAAATGGCTTTAACTTCTCTAAGTCAAAAACAGTATGTATGCACTTTTGCCATCTTAGAACTCCCCATCCTGAGCCAACACTTAAAATTGATAATTGTGCAATCAAAGTAGTAGATTCTAATAAATTTCTTGGAGTCACATTTGACTCAAAACTCTCCTTCACCCCCCACATAACAGCACTTAAGGCAAAATGCCTGCAGTCATTGAACATCTTGATTCTTGAAAGTAGTGGGAAAAATTCACTGGGGTGGTGAAACCACTGTTCTTCTCAGGCTTTACCATGCTGTGACTCCGGCACGTCTCGACTATGGCTGACCCCCACAGGTCTCGGGCCTCCTCGTGGCGGTGGGTGGTAACACTAAGGTGAAGCCCTCTATCCTTAGTGGCCAACACGAGACAGTGCGCTTGCACACGTCTCCCCGACGGAAATGGGGCAACCTGTTTGCCGTGGGTTGCGACTCGTGCCGGAGGATGAAAGGGTCCTGGTAGTTGAGTAGGGTGGGCTTTAGTTGGTCCCTCCCATACAATACACTACTTTGGCCTGGATTTCTCCTAGACGGGAGGCTGGATTGTCCCGGTCCAGTCAATCGGCTTGTCATGTTGTCACTAGGACTTTGGTCCTATTTGGCCATGGCTGATGGGTCAATCAAAGAAGGTTCTGACCAAGTCTACATGCTGGCCATGTTTTAAATATGATTGCAGCTGTATCTCTTACCAAGCCTTCTACGAGTATATCCTCCATGTATCCCTGGACTAGGGTACTGGGCCCCTTATTGGGCTCCTTGGTGGGTGGGGAGCATGGGGGATGAACATCACAAATTCCTATGGCATACTCTCTTCCTAATTCACAGTCTCGACTAAAACGGCAGCGGTCATCCTCGGATGACTGTATCGACCCAGAACTGCTAAATCGACAAACAACAACACGAAAGTCGGAGTACCGACACAGGTACATAGTGTTCAAACCAACTAACAGGCTATCTCCCTTCGCCATCTACAAGACCATAATTCAAGAAGTCGGCGAACCTGCAGAGACAACCTTACAGAGAGATGGAACCGTCCTATTTAAGACCAGAAACGACGACCAGACTCGGAAACTCCTTAGGCTGAAAGATGTTGCAGGTACACAGGCAATAATCGAACCTCATCAGACCTTGAATACTTCCAAGGGAGTGGTGTTCTCCTCCCTTAGCTATTTAGACTCGGACGACGATTTACAAGAATGGTTTGAAACTTTCACTGATGTCATTCATTTTCACAGAATCCCACAGAGGGATAACCGGGAGCTTCTTATCTTGACTTTTTCAGACACGACTCTTCCAGAGAGTGTCAAAGTTATATGGGAGCAATGTAAGGTACGACCATACATCCCCAATCCAAGAAGATGCTATAAATGTCAACGTTTCGGTCATCTGAGCAAATGGTGCCGACGAAAAGAAGTTTGTGGACACTGTGGATCCGAGGACCAAGTTCAATCAAAGGAACAACCTTGCTCATCCCCTCCACTTTGTGTCAACTGTAAGGAGGATCATCCCTCTTACAGCAAAACTTGTAGACAGTGGACTAAGGAAAAAGAGATCCTCGCATTGAAGGCAACCCAAGCGATATCTTTTCCGGAGGCTAGAAGGATCGTGGACCAACATGCAGGAATTCCCAGCTATGCCGACATGGCAGGATATCCACAACCTCAACACCGTGCGACACCAAGACGAAGGTTACAACTCGAAGAACGCAGCATCATCAGAATACACTAACAACACACAGAGAACATCGAAGACAACAACAGACATTCGGGAGGAACAAATGGAACAACCACGCCAAAGACAACAAACACCACAAAACAGCCTGATTCCCAGCCAGACCTTGAAGAACAAATCCCAACAGCTGGCATCACAACTCCTCCTGAGGAAGAAATGGAAGAACGTCAGACTGAAACAGACACTGAAGAGGAACAGGAAGACTCGGATGATGGCAGGAACACGACACCCGGCAACCAGTCCATGGAAGCAGAACAAGATGAAGAGGAATAAAATGCAGCAGCTCAAGGAGATCTACAGGAAAAAGAAAAGGAAGAGGGCCTAGAGGAAGAAGAAGACGATCCAGAAAACAAAGGACAGGACGGAGTGGACGAAATGGAAAAAAAGGAAACAAACCCTCAGGATGGAGGAACAGACAGTCTTGCAAAAGCCAACCCAATCACTCACAGAGCCTATCTCTTCCACCTCCTATTTGAAGAAGTATCACCTGAACACATTCAAACATACCGACTAAAGATTATAGACCATTACCTAGACTCAGCAGTTTCACATCTTCAAATGTCCGGCTTTGGCAATGTGTCTAGGAAGCTGACTGAGCGAACAAAACAAAAGCTGTACTCCTGGCCAGAAGATACACACACAACTAAAAAAGAAATACACAGTTTAGTCACCAAGTACACCTTCACTGACGAATTCTATGGAATCCTCATTTTACTGGTCATTCATGGCCTTTTGTCTGTTGCTCTGAAATTGGTAAGAAAACAATGGACGACGGAAACCACGACACAAAAAAGAAATAACTAAGTAGCAAAAGAACAACTATAAAGACACAAACCAAGTATGTCTCTAAATAGCCCACACAGGCGCTGATGAGACGTAAAACACTAATTCACTCACTCACTCACTCACTCGACTATGGCTGTATTGTATATGGCTCAGCAAGACCATCTTATCTTCGAAGCCTGAATACAGTTCATAATCAAGGACTCCGTTTGAACCTTGGAGCATTCAGGACATCGCCAGTAGATATTCTGTATGTTCTAGCAAAGGAGCCTCCTTTATAACTCCGACGACTGAAGCTATCTCTACAGTATACTGTCAAACTGGCTGCAAATCCTCTTAACCCAGCATGCTCAATTGTCTTCCATCCAAGCCATACAGAGAAATATGACAGACGACCAAATGCTATTCGGCCACTCGGTTTGAGGATGAAACCGCATCTTGAAACAGCCGGAATAGACACATTTTTTATTGCTGAGAACAAAGTTCCACAAATTCCACACTGGAGTATAGAAACACCAGTGGTTAACACTGAATTAGAAGACCTGAAAAAGGCCCAAACAGATCCAATAGAGTACCAAAGAAGGTTCTACAATATGAAATTAAGATATCATGATCACAAATTCTTATATACAGATGGCTCAAAAGATGGAAACCGAACGGCATATGCTGTAACTTCCTGTAAATCAAACCTGTACAGTGAGCGCATTCCAAATGAAAGCTCAGTATACACTGCTGAGCTTTTAGCAATCTACAAAGCCGTATGGCTTGCTGGAATGTCTGAAAAAGACAACTTTGTTATTTGTTCCGACTCCAAATCGGCAATCCAAGCACTTGCCAGCAACAGGTTGGATCATCCTATATTACAAGACATACTCTTGTTCCTGGAATAGAGGACAAAGAAATTGTTTTTTGCTGGATTCCAGGTCATGTGGGAATTGCGGGAAATGAAAAAGCAGACCTGGCGAAAAGATGCTCTTTCCAAAGATCATTCAAGACTTACTCATTCCCATCTTCTACTGGGCGACCCAGGCCCGATTTGTGAGGAATGCCAATGTCCCCTCACAATCAAACATATCCTAAAGGATTGCAGAGTTTTTCAAACACAAAGAAATGCACTTATCCCAACAAATCCACTTCGACTTCTCGTAGACAAGCCAGAAAACATAATCACATTTCTGTACCAAACACAGACATACTACAAAATATGAGGAAAATAAACAAAGGCAAATAACAACCTAGCAAGCCTCGATATAGCCCAATAAGGTGCTGCAGAGGCGTTAAACACAAACACACAGACACAAGACAAAACTAGAGGAAGATTGCTTAAAAGTTGTTAAATGGTTTCGATCTAACAATATGAAAGCAAACGCAGATAAATTTCAACTAATGATTATAAATGAAAACCCTGATAACTTATGAAAATAAATGGGAACCTGATTAAATCACAATTGAGTGTAAGTACACTTGGTATTGAAATTGATCATAAACTAAATTTCCACCTCCAAATTGAAACACTATGTAATCAGGCAGGGAAGCAAATAAATGCGCTCAAAAGAATAAATCATTATCTAGACAAAAAATGTAAAACTATATTATATAATAGTTATGTTAGCAGTAATTTCATCTATTGCTCACTAGTGTGGCTATTCTCTGGTGAAAAATGCCTTGAAAAGTTAGAAAAAACCATTAAAAGAGCTGTACGTTTTGTTACAAGTGACAGATATGCATCTTATGAAGAATTATGTCAAAGTGAAGCGCAACTCAATATAAACAAGAGGTGCATTAAAACAGTTGCTATAAAATATGTTTAAGATAAAAAGACAGACCTGCCCTTCTTATGTCACAGAGCTGTTTAATGAAAGAACCCTGCATTATGATGTTAGGGATAATGATCAATTTAAAAACTTCAAAAATTTAATACTGTGACATATGGTAGGAAAAGCATCAGGTATTATCGACCTAAATTATGGAATCAAATTCCAACAGAAATTAAACAAAGTAACTCAATAAAATCCTTTAAATTTGCAGTCACAAGCTGGCTCAGTAACCTAGAACTTAATAATCTACACTTAATTGAGTTTCAATAGCGACTAAGTAATTATTGAAATTAAGAAATAGGACCTCAAAGTAGTAGTACTGCCTCCAAATTAGTTTGTTTTTCATGCTTTGAAAAATTACAATGACTGCAACTGTTTGATTTTGAAATTTCTGCTTTAAAATAAGGGTATCAAAGGCAATGACATCATGTTAGCTGATAATTGGTAATTGTTATGACATTACTATTGTAATCAAAAGGGTCTCCTCGGTCCCTGCTAGCGGTTGATCCTGCTGTTCAACTTTGAACCAGATCAGCACTGGCATGGGGCCGAGTGTCTATTAATTTGTCAGAATGATATACAATTTTAGCCACATGTCGAGGAAAGTAATGCACTTTTTACAAAGAATGAAATAGATGTGTGTAAATGTGAATTAAGATTGTACATATGTATATATTTGTATATAGTTTCCTAATTGTCTCCATGTTAAACACTGATTTTCAGTCGTACCGAAGCTTCATGCTTGGTTGTCTGTAAATTGATATACACTGTTTATTGACTGTCCTGATTGATTACGACTTTAAATAAAATTTTACTACTACTACTACATACTGGTTCACGTACTGGTTCACATACTGGTTCATGTACTGGTTCATGTACTGGTTCATGTACTGGTTCATGTACTGGTTCATGTACTGGTTCATGTACTGGTTCATGTACTGGTTCATGTACTGGTTCATGTACTGGTTCATGTACTTGTTTTTCTGTGCATACTTGCATGTACTGCAATGTACAGGAAACATTATTGTATAATTGTCTGTATGCATGTTACATAATTATGTATGATTCCTGTGTACTTTCCATGTACCTTTTACTTGCTCATCTACTTGTGTCTATTCGAGTTACTGGTGCAACAGTAGGTTTAGTAAGTTTTGTTACCGCTCGGGGTTACGCCTACTAGTTTATTATTATTCTTCCCGATAAACTTCTTCGGAAAATTTTCAAAAAATTCATATACATAGCCTACAAAACTCTAAGAATACCATTTCTAGATTTTTGGCCTTGACCTATTTGTCAAGGTCACAGGGCCTTTCAAAGTCGGATTTCATAATATCTCAAATACATGTACCTTTTCCGGTTATTACCGGTTTTCACTTTCCTGTACATGGATATACCATACACTTTCTACACAGCTTGACCTATTTTCATGAAAGTAGGTCAAGGTCACATTGTGCAAAGTCCATTTTCATGGTTTGAGGTTTATCCCTGTGCCTTAAAATCCATATGTCGTAGAGACATACCGTTGGTGCCAAAACGTGCCCAAACTCACAGGATGTCTGCGGGACTTTTTATTTTCCATTGGCTGTACCGGTTCTTGAGTTACCTAATTTTAAAGTCATACCGTGTCACCAAAACCGGTGACCTTGAGAATTTCACCTTGAAATATTGATTTTAGCCACTAACATGTCATAGTAAACCCCTCCAAATATAGGCCTACATGCATAAACCCCATACAGACCTTTAAATTTGACCTTGACTTCATTTTTCAAGGTCATTTGACCCGAAAAATTGTGAAAAGGTGCCATTTTTAGACATTTTTCTTACCTTGTTATTTTTAAGATATCAGCATGATCTACAGGTGACAGATTATTAGCCCTGGACCCGTGTGAGACAGGGGTCATGAATCGTCCCTTTGGAAAATCATGAGATTTGAAGGACATGGTCTGGTACGAGGGGCGTTCAGAAAGTTCGAGGCTTTTTTTTATATGGACACTTATTTTCAATCTAGAACTATGATTTTTCACAGGATAAAATTCAGTATATCTGGAATTGATTTCCAAAATTGTGGACAATTTGGACATTTCAAAGTCATTCTGTGGTTGCCATGGAAACTGAAAGTATATCAATTCCAAATCTGCTAAATTTTATCCTGTGAAAAATTCATAATTGCAGATTGAAAATAAATATCCATATGAAAAAAAACCTCAAACTTTCTGAATGCCCCTCGTAGAAATTAATTTAATTTTATCCCTTAGTTTTGTGTTAAATTGTTGGTATATTGCAAAAGTTCAAATTTTTTGCTGCTGACAGCACCTAATTTGATCTTATTAATTAAGTCAATGGAATTAATGTAAAATATTAAATTGAAACTGAAGAAGTGGTTTTTATCGTAATACATCTGATTGGTCTAAAGACAGTGATGTCATAATAAACATCTATGACATCATAGAAAGTATTGGTGACATCACAATGGTGACATCACACTTCAAATTGAGGCTGATGGCTGACTCTCAAAATTTTTTGACATACCACTTATTTAAAGGTGATTTATTCATTATACATCTTTGTGGAATAACTTTCAAATGTAGTGCCGTCAGCAGGGAAGTAGATGGACTCCCAACAGCCAAACTTTCATCATATTTGGATTCAGAGCAAATCTCCTGATTCCATGTCAAAATCTCAAGATTTTCAATGGAACGGCCCATGACCCATGCTCCGCATGGGTCCCAGGGCTAGTGACAGATGAACATTGGCCTGTTTACTCATAATATTTAATCATATTTTGTCTACCTCCATCCCCGGATTAATGAAAAAATTATTAAATATTGCTAACCGACAAATGTTAAAAAATGACACATTTCCATGTTTTTGACAGGGAAATATTGATTTTACAGGGTTACAATGCATGACTGACCCCACCTTTTTTACACACTGCCATTCTGAAAATTATATTGATTTTGACCTAGAAAATGTTTTTCAAGGTCAAACTCATGGTTAAACATGATGAAAAACTGTCCTTTTTTGACATTTGATTTTTTTTTACATAGAAGGAATCAAGATATTGTTACAAAAACGGTAGACATACTAGCTACAATACTCTAGAGCCTCCATGTAAATTTTCAAGGTTATTGGGTTGACCTACGTTGCACCATAAAGGTCACAAGGTCGAAATATGAGCAAAAACTTTACGATATTTTTGTCACCTTTGTCAATGAATGCGTTATTTCAAACGTCGTAGCTCTGGTTCTAAATTAGTTACAGAAATTCTGAAAACAGATTTGGAAAGCCCAATTTTGTCGTAGCGCCGACGGTTTAGAAGATCGTTGGACCTTGAAAAGTTCATTTTTTTTGCCAAATTTTAACAATATATCAATATTTTGACAGGGAAGGAATCATCCTTATTTAAAGAACTTGTCTGGACCTATTTCTAACACTAGTTTACATGATCCTGGCAAATCATATATGTTTTCATTGAACCGTTTTGTTTCCGGAGTGATTTCAAGTTAAAAACCACATTTTTTCAGTAATTTCTAAAGTTCATATTTCTGAATTTTGCCATCATTTTTATTTTCCGGGACTCCGGTCATAATTAAGTTACAGAGAATCTGAATACAGATTTGGAAAGCTCAAATTCTCCTCTAGGCTTGAGGTTTGAACATTTTCTTGTATCTCTGACGGTTCAAAAGATCGCCGGACCCTTAAAAATTCATGTTTTCAGAAATTGCAGTCATTTGAAATGTTTTCATCCTGCTGATCCATGTAGCTACTAGTCCATGTACTAGTCCATGTACTGGTCCATGTACTGGTCCATGTACTGGTCCATGTACTGGTCCAATGCACAGGTACATTGCACAGGTACATTGCACAGGTACATTGTACTGGTACATTGTACTGGTACTATACATTGTACTGGTGCATTGTACTGGTGCATTGTACTGGTGCATTGTACTGGTGCATTGTACTGGTGCATTGTACTGGTGCATTGTACTGGTGCATTGTACTGGTGCGTTGTACTGGTACATTGTACTGGTACATTGTGGTGCATGAACTGATTCATGTACTGGAGCATGTACTTGGTGCATGTACTGGTCCATGTACTAGTCCGTGTACTGGTCCACTGTATGGTCCATGGTACTGGACTACTGGTGCATGTACTGAGTGGGGCATGTACTGGTCCATTGTATGAGTACATTGTACTGGTGCATGTATTGGCGAATGTCCAATGGTGCATGTAGCCTACTGGCTCAAGTATTGGTTTACGTACTGGTCTATGTGTTCTTTTTTGCGTACTTGCATGTACTGCAATGTATTACAGTAGGATTTCTGGGTGTCTACTAGTTTTAATTGTTATGGGTAATGAATAAGGGGATCGGGAAAGAAGTAGTTTGTTTCCAGACTGGATAACTATTAAGCTGGCAGGATATCATGAAACTCTAAATTTCATGTTGCCAAGCCACGCAATGCCAAATATTATCATTGTATGTAAAATAATAAGCCGGATATTTGAAACCATGATCACGGGAAAAGCACCCAGAGAATCTGTGCTGGAGTGGCAAAAAGGCATTTTTTATAAATTTTGGGCTGGAATTGAGTGGCCCTGGGGGACTGCTAAAGACTTACAGGATTTTTCTAAAATTAAAACAGCATGTTTATTTTACTATTTCACATAAAATGAAGAAGTATGCAATTTGAAATTAAGAAATAGTTTTTTTTCTCACCACCCTAATGAAAACATCCACATAATTTTCAAAAAATGTATTGTATTAAATGGCTATATAGTATATATAGTGGGGCACCCTTGGAGTGGGGTTAAATTTTCCAAATTTCAGATAACCCATTTGCAGAAACTTTCCAATGTAAATGGTGTGAGTGAAGGATACCTATGTGCACAATTTTTGCCAGAAAGAACAATGGTAATTCAAAATTTGTTAAAAATATCGGGTCTTTTCGTCTGATTTTACATGTGCAAAAGTTTGGGCACCCCTACAGATTCAGATCTTATTTTTTTCTAACTCTGTAATAAAACAATATACACTGCATTCCCAATTATTATGCAACTATGCCTTTTCATGATATCTCCGAAAGAAATGGCTCTATTCAGATATCCTTCGCCCAGAATGACATGTGTGTTATGAAGCAAATATCCTGTCACTTTTCATCGAATTATATTGATTCAGTGACGAGTTATGCTATGATCTGGTTTTGGGGTGTTCCCAATTATAATGCAAATTCTTGGAAAAGCCTCCCTTGCTACCCAAAATAAACAAACTTAATTATGACATGCCTTTAACATGTACCTCATAACACTAAATTAAAAACAGGACCATCATTTCAAACGTATGGGTCTTCATGACCAAGGAATGCGTATAACACAACTACTTTGAAAAACCAGTGGAATTGGCTTTTTCCTCAATATAGATGGCTCCCAGGTTGTTAAAATAAGTCAAATCACTGAAAATTCAGCCTACATTATATCTTTATGACACCAGGATAATCTTCTGCGATAAACCACCAAATCTACAACATATGACATCAAGTAAAAATCTCACACCTCTTTTTCCCATTGGAATAGCATTGGCAATCGGATGAGTTCAGTTCATCTCAAAATACTTTTGAAGTACAGCGGTGAAATTGTATTTTCATTGGTTTATAGGAGAGTTCTAGACCTAAGAACAGCGGACAATGAGTTTGGTAATGATTTTATCATTTTTCCTGCCAACAGTGGCTTTTTATTGCGATAAAACTGTAATTTCAATGCTATTTCAATGTAGGAGTATAACATGGATTTCTCGGATATGAATGGATCAATGTTAGAAATGATGGTTCTAATTTTCTCTTAGTGTTGTTGGGTATGTGTTCATGACTTTTTCAGATCAATCTGGTTAATTTTGGGTGATAATAGATGCATTTCCAAGAAATCTCATAATAATTGCGAACACCTCAAAACCTGATTATATGGCATAACTCAAAACTGAGCTAACGAAATTGGACAAAATTGACAGGATATTGTCTTCATGACATATTGATCAACATGTGTAAAGGATATCCAAATAGTATTTAGTTGCGTAATAATCGGGAACGCGGTGTAAAAGCTCAGAAATGCTTTGGATAACAATGTGAGCATCCCAGGACTACATTGTGCGTGAATTTTTTTATTGTTCTCCCAAACAGAATGACTCCAGCCTTTGCAGCTTTGTGGTCCCTGTGGCCAGTGGCGGATACAGAGGGGGGCCTAGGGGGCACGGGCCCCCCCTAGACCACTGGGATTAATAATAGTATTTTGAAGAAAATACGCCGCGACGCGGGCCCCCGAATGCTGAAACACGCGCGGCCCCCCCCTAGATGACCCTGTCTGGATCCGCCACTGGTGGCATCAAGTGCATATGTCAATTTATCTGAAACTTTTGAATATTTCTGGGCCAGGAGATCAGGTTAGCCTCTCCTTTACCTAAAATTAACATTTTATCTAAAACGAATATACACTCTTGATCAAAATGCTGGAATAATTAGGATTTTCCAGGTGTCAGGAATTCAAAGTTCTAAAATTGGTGATTGAATGTGTGGAATTGCAAAGATTTTTTCCTCTGACATTAGATTTATGTATAAATGATATTATTAACCATTTTTAGTTGATGAGAATTACTTGAAAACTTTCTCTGGGGGACTCGGAAAAATTGCTCATTTTTAGTAAAAAATCATCAAAAATCGCATAGTGGCTCAACAACACAGACATTAAATTTCAACATATGCAAGAAATGTCAACTTAATCTTGATGTTTACAACCAAAAAACATCACAATATCATGTTGAATGCCACATTCATTGACCTCAGCCTCCACTTGACTTGACATGGATACCGCCAATCTATTTTTCGTTTCTTTTTTACCAATATGGCCACTATTCAGTGAAAGTCATCAGAACCTGGTCCAGAGTAGTTGGCTAGACCTCCATTTTGTGTGCAGAATGGTCAAAGATGACCCTATAATGATATTTAGGTTCATTTCAGGTGAAGTTGCTAGTAACGGCAAATTCTCAATTTTCTCAATTTTCAAGGTTTAGAAGGATTTGCGGTGCCCTACAAGCTTGAGCAATGCCATAAATGCATGAAATGTTTCAACTGAAGTGTTCTCTACACTGAGGTATCATTTTCCTCTTCCAGCAAACTTAGATAGGAGACAGCCGGAACGTTTCTATACCACACTACCAGACACAAATTTCCGTCATAATGGATGACACAAAAAACAAGCATTAAACCGCCACCCTGAGCCCTTGTGGTAATGAGGCAGTTTTCGGACAGTATCTGGCCACCTTCCCATCACACAAAAATGTCTCCATAAGCTCTGTGAAACATGTGCTAGGATATATTGACTGAGATTGAATTTACTTGAAAAATTCTAAAAATATTCCAGCATTTTTGTTAAGAGTGTGCTCTTGTTGGAAGAGGAAAATGATACCTCAGTGTAGAGAACACTTCAGTTGAAACATTTCATTGATTTATGGCAATGCTCAAGCTTGTAGGGCACCGCAAATCCTTCTAAATCTTGAAAATTGAGAAAAATGGGAATTTGCCGTTACTAGCAAATTCACCTGAAAGAAACCTAAATAACATTATAGGGTCATCTTTGACCATTCTGCACACAAGATGGAGGTCCAGCCAACTACTCTGGACCAGGTGCAATTGGCTTTCACTGAAGAATGGGCATATCGGTCAAAAAGAAGCAAAAACCAGATTGGTGGTATCCATGTCAAGTCAAGTGGAGGCAGAGGTCAATGAATGTGGCATTCAACATGATATTGTTGTTTTTATTGTTTGTACACATCAAGATTAAGTTGACATTTCTTGCATATGTTGAAATTTAATGTCTGTGTTGTTGAGCCACTATGCGATTTTTGATGATTTTTTACTAAAAATGAGCAATTTTTCCGAGTCCCCCAGAGAAAGTTTTCAAGTAATTCTCAGCAACTAAAAATGGTTTATGATATCATTTATACATAAATCTAATGTCTGAGGAAAAAATCTTTGCAATTCCACACATTCAATCTCCAATTTTAGAACTTTGAAATCCTGACACCTGGAAAATCCAAATTATTCCAGCATTTTGATCAACAGTGTAATAATTATGGAAGGCAACTGTATAAATTCAGAAATTGTCATTTCTACACAACAAAACTAAAAAACAGCTGGTTTCGGTAATATTTGAACAAGAATAGCCAAAGTACTCGGACACAGATGCCCTGAAAATTTAATTTTTGTAGCATTTTAGGTATTTTGGTTAAACATAGGTCTGACCTGTTCCCTAAATTTCATTAAAAAATAATCAGTCATGTTTAGGAGGTGAAAGATAAATGCGATAAATAAACTATTTTCAGCTCCTGGCCTCAAAATAAATTAGATTTTATTGAATAATCAGACAGATGTCCAGTGGCGGATCCAGACAGGGTCATCTAGGGGGGGCCCGGGCGTGTTTCAGCATTCGGGGGCCCGCGTCGCGGCGTATTTTCTTCAAAATACTATTATTAATCCCAGTGGTCTAGGGGGGGCCCGTGCCCCCTAGGCCCCCCTCTGTATCCGCCACTGGATGTCCGAGTACAAAGCATTTTATCGACTTTTTATTACTTTACGAGGGGCGTTCGGAAAGTTTGAGGCTTTTTTTTTATGGATACTTATTTTCAATCTAGAACTATGAATTTTTCATAGGATAAAATTCAGCATATTCGGAATGGATTTCCAAAATTTTGGACAATTTGTACATTTTTAAGTCATTCTGTGGTTGCCATGGAAACTGAAAGTTCAGCTTCTTGGGGCAGGTAAAACGGAAACTAAGAATGCCAAGAAATTGTGACTGTGAGAGACTTCTCACTGTCACTTGTTTTAGTGAGACTGACAATATTTGACGCAAGAAATATGGTATTAGCTTCTAGATATGCTTTCAAGCACACCAAATGTGTGTATATTCGCACACTGAACCCATGTAGGAAAGCATTCCTGCATGCCAGATTTGGTGAGGGAAATTCAGGAGGCAAAGGTGTGTTTCTCTGACAACATAAGGACTTGTGAAAGCATGGATTCACTAGTATGAACAAGAGTCCAAAATGGACGGCATAATCCATCCTAGCTATTCCTGTGACATGTTGCTTTACATAAGTCCTGGTTTTCCCTTACTTTGGTCCATGAGGGCTATAGTTTCAGGCACAGGAGGAGAAAAGGCTTTGGATGACCAAAATTCTTTCACAGAACATTTACTTCAATGTGTCAGGTGTTTGAATCAATGCTTTTGGTGGGCTTGGGAGTATCTTTTAAGGCCAATATTATATTTCTTGTGTCAAATATTGTCAATCTCAATAATGCAAGTGATAGAGAGATGTCTCTCACATTCATTGGCTTTAGTTGTTTCAGTGTTATCTGCCCCAAGAAGCTGAACTTTCAGTTTCCATGGCAACCACTGAATGACTTAAAAATGTTCGAATTGTTCAAAATTTTGGAAATCCATTCCAAATATGCTGAATTTTATCCTGTGAAAAATTCATGGTTCTAGATTGAAAATAAGTGTCAATATAAAAAAAAGCCTCGAACTTTCTGAACGCCCCTTGTAACGTGAAGTTATTTGAAAATAGGTGTCAGAGCATGTAGGGGTGACCAAACTTTTGCACATGTAAAATCAGACAAAAAGACCCACATTTTTTCATATTTTCATTTTTCCATTGTTCTTTCTGGCTAAAATTCAGTGCATCGATATCCTTCACTTACACAATTCACATTGGAAAGATTCTGCTAATGGTTTGTCTGAAATTTGAAAAAATGTGACCCTTCTCCAAGGGTGCCCAAACTTTCGTGCCCCTCTGTAGTTCATCTGCGTACTCACTTTTTGATAATGTCCACCCGGTCCACTGCTGAAGGTTTGGCGAAAGTCAGAATTGAGAACTATGGCGCACAAAATGTTGACAGCTAAAAGTCTACTGCAGGTATAAAGTGATTTTAAGTTCTTTGAACTGAAACTATTTTTTTGTCAGATAAAGATCAAAAACCTGTAACCAATAATCAGATAAAAATCAAACAGCTGTAAATCTACAGTGTTTACTAAATAACAAAAGAGGACATGTTGTTATCATGATTATGAGTCAACAGACTCAAGACATAAACCAAGATGACTATTGGTTTTAATGTTAAAGGATTCAAACAATCACATGTATATATTTATAAACTTCTCTGTGACTGTGATATCATTGGTATAAGTGAAACCAGGTTTTAAAGACCTGGTGAGCTACCAATGATTAAAGACAATTTGCTACATAAAGATTTAAGTGTGTTTGCAAAATAATCCATGAATGAAATTGACCCCACTTACTCATGAAGACCATTTGGTGGTATTCCCTATCAGCGTGCCTCGGCGGCCCAACGTCGGCCCAAAGCCGGTCCGATAATGCTGACATCGGACCGACGCCGGGCCGACGCCGGACCGCCGAGGCACGCTAACAGGGAATTGCTCTTATCTGTAGAACTTATGCTGGATTATCATATGAAGAGATACCATTTAATTCAGATCGGATTGTGGGTGTGAAAGTTTGTAATTCAAAAGGTACAGCAAAAATAGTGCTTGTACATGCCTTTTTATTCCGTCGATCATTACCAAACAGATCAATACATAGAGGTGCTTGATGAACTGCAGTCCATTATAAACGTTAGTAAACTAAATAAAGGTACAAAATTGATCTAGATTCAAAATTTCCTGTTGTTTGAAGCAAACATGAATTTCTTAATGTTGGTCTTAAATTGGACTAATGTATCAACATTTTTCAAACTATCTGGTAACGAATTCCATATTTTGGGTCCCATATACAAAATTGAAAATTTGAATTTTTCTATCCTTGGAAAAGGTAAATATAAATTAGAAACACTTCTAGTTGATAATGAATGAATATTTCTTCGAAGTTGAAACATATTTGTGAAGCTTAATGGTAACTGATTATTGATATACTTAAACATGAATACACTAATATGGATATCATTGATTTCATAAATAGAATGAACCTTCGCCATTTCAAAAACGGTTTTGGTAGAGGTTAAGTTATGAAAATTAAGGGCAATTTTGAGGGCTCTCTTCTGTTTGATTAATAATGGTTTAAGTGGCGTTTTGTAAGTAGTTGCCCAAATAATATTACAATAATTTAGATAAGGTAAAATAAAGGTTTTATACAAGTTAAGTTTCCAATATTTATTCAAAGTTTGTCTCACTTTGTACAGTATACCTATTGATTTGCTTATTTTGTTGCTTATATGACTTATATGATGTTTCCATGTTAACTTATTATCTATAAAAATTCCTAAGAATTTAATGACTTGAACTTGTTCTATTTGTATTCCATCTAGCCTAAGCAAAATATCAGGATTACTCCTGTTATTAGAAAAAAGGATACATTTAGTTTTTTGAACATTCAAGGAGAGTTGGTTGGCCGAAAACCAATCAGAAAGTTTGCACAGCTCAGCATTAAAAATGTTAATCAATTCACTCAAAGTTTTGCCTTTAACAAAAATATTGGTGTCATCAGCAAATAAAACGAAAGTAAGTACATTACTAGTGTTAGGAAAATCATTTATATGAAGTAAAAATAAAAGCGGACCTTTGCTAATGGAGAAAAAATAGGGTAATCAATTCGAAATAAGATTGAAAAATAAATGAAAAAATGTGACTTATTTTTCCTGTTGTAAAGTCGGCCCAGCGTCAGTCCGGTGTCAGTAGCATCGGACCAGCTTCGGGCCGACGTTGGACCGCTGAGGCGCGCTGAAAGGGATGTGGCTTGAAAATGGGTTATTTTGTGAAATTCTAAATTTGAGAGTACAATATATTAATAACCTGTGGTTTTAGGACCATGATACTAATTTTATTCATGACTTTATGGCTAACTACCATCCGAAATATGAAGGTTTTGAAAAAAAATCATGAATATCGCATTTTAGTTTTATAAATCAGTCAAAATATTTTAATTTCTGTTCGACACGCATTCTTGGGGAAAACCACTTTACTACTTTTTACTTTCAACGAAATTCAAAGAAGGTATTGTTATCACTTTGGTCAAAAGTTGTCCGTCCGCCGGGCAGGCGGTCGGGTGGCGGGCGGATAGATAGTTTCCTGGCCAGAACTCAGCCCCTATTGCATGTACATGGACGAAATTTGGTACAGGTGTAGCCTATATGGTCTAGTTGTGCCTTTTGATGGTCTGATTGAGGGAACTTGTGTACTTTCTGAATTATTGAGAAAAATATAAAAAATGGGTTTTTTTGTTTTTCCGGGCCAGGACTCAGCCCCTATTAGAGTGGGTCGGTGCAAAAAGCCCGGGTTAGGTGAGAGGCCCCCCTAGGGTTATATCTAAACTTACATTTTTGGTGCTTTTTCTTATTGATAGGATGGAAGCTAGAGACTTTTTAGGTGACGTCACAAATTTTCAGGGAAAACAGCACCAAACCATAGAAGTAATTAAAGAAATAAAAAAAGGTGCAACTTTGATGAATTCTTTGAAAGTGGTTGTCAGAAATAACTTTGGAAATTTTTAAAAGTATAATGGATATCTGCGTTGCTCCAATTTATGACCATTACATAAATATGATTTGGGTCATATTTTTGCATTTTGGCTCAAAATATACATGTCATATTAAAATATGTGAGTTTGGGGCGAGAGGCCCCACATGGTATGGGGCATGAGGCCCCCCTTCACTGAGGCCTCGAAGCTGCTTCAGGAACCATTTCATAATGTGTACTTTGCCTTAAATCTTGATAGAATAGCTAATTGATATCGAAAAAATTTGGCCGAAATTAAAACAGGGCAAAAAATATTAAAAAATAAATGTATGAACAGAAAAATTCTTAAATTCAGAAAAAGTGAATAGAATGCCTTGAAAATGATAGAAGAACCCCAAGAAATAACTTTCAAGCTGAATGCACTCGCAAAAAAAATTGCCATAGGATTATAATAGGGGGGCTTCTTGCCCGATGGGTGGGGTAAGAAGGCCATTTTAATTTTTTTACAAAAAGGGCCGTAACTCCTTTATTGAAATTGGTAGACATTAACACTAGTTATAAGTAGAGTCAAGTGATCCCTTCCTGACAACATAAGCATTTAAATAATCGACCACAAAAAGTAGGTCAAATTGCACCTCGAAGTTAAGGGGGGCTGCATGCCCCATGCTACTCTACATGTACATGGTTGAAATCTTTGAAAGATGTAGCCTGTACGTTCTAGTTGTGCCTTTTGATGGTCTGATTGATGGATATTCTATACCTTTTGAAATATGGAAAAAAAAATTTTTTTTTTCATTTCTTGCCCAAAACTTGGCCATTATTGCATGTGCATCGATGAAATTTGTTACACATGTCACCTATGTGATAAAGTCTTGCCTTTTGTGGGTTTGATTCATAGATATTCTATACTTTTTGAAATATTGACAAAAATCAACATAATTATTATTTCTGTTCCAGGCTAAAACTTGACCATTATTGCCTGTCCATAGATGAAAATTAAGTTGATACGCAAAACCTATATAATGTTTTGGTGCCTTTTGATGGTCTGATTGATAGTTATATTTAATGCTTTTTTTAAATATTTAGAAAAAAATTAGAAAAATACTAATAAATATTTTTTGGTTCCTAACCAACAGCTCACAACCTATTCCTTTTTATCCATCACACTGGTCCATACTGTGCGTAAATTAGTCTAGTTAGGCCTTTCCATATACCCTGGCAGCCAGATGGGCTTATGGCAGAACAGAGAGCATATAGATAATTTCAGGCGAAGACCGGACCACTATTGCACATAGGCTACTTATATTTGGTTCTCATCTGCATCATCTGCATCACTTTCATGGCATAATTGTGTCTGCTAATGGTGCTTTTTCGCTGAAGGTTAGCTGCTACGCAGCCTATGTTATTTATTAGTTTAGGGTGTCACTAGCATTGTACAAAAAAAATCAAACAGTTCAGGTCCAAATTTGAAGTGTAATGACAATTTTTCAAATGGTCGTTTTCGTATATTTTTTTCCCAATTTTTCAAACTTATTTTTATCATAACTCTGAAAGTAGTTGAGGTATCGTCCTGTAATTTGAGATTTGATCTTTCCTAACTGTGCATTTCAAACGTTGAAAGTTAGAAAGAAATCGGAGGTGGTCATGCTGGGACCATTGGTTGATAGGTATGACCAACTGGTGAACTGACTAGTGGTACCCTCTTACATCAAATTGTTAGTTTTGGTATGTCACCTTTTGATGTTATCTCAAAAGATGGAACGTTTTATTATTCTAGTCAAGGTGAAGATGAAAAAGGCATTGCTTCAGGCAACTGGTCTTTGATGACCATTATGTGAAGCCACGATTTGATGGGTATTTTTTGACCAAAGTTTTGACCAGGGCATTTTAAGTAAATATACATGTAATTGATTTTATATAAGCAGCATTAGAAGTTGTTGTTTTTACTTTTTTTTTTACAACTCTCGCCTCCATTTGCAATGTACTACTGCTTGACTGTATAATAGTGTATATATACCAAGTCCCTTGTCATATATAGTCAAGTATTTGACTAGGTAGCACTTACGTTTATGATACCTGCACCAATGAGGAGAAGGTGTCACATCTATTCTGCCAGCCAGTTGCATCTCTATGGGGAGGGGGCTATGGGGAGCACTTGCCCCTATCTTGCTTGCGCACCTCCCCCCTGGCCCCCATATATAGGAAGGTTTTCACACAAGTATAGTGAGTGCCTTGCCCTATTCCTGATCCTGGGCAGTCCTCTGCATAATATTGTAAGCAGAACTTTGCTTTCAGATAAAGTATTTCAGAAGAGTCACTTAAAGAGTGATTGTGTACATGTGCTTCGGCGTTTTTTATTATTCTCTTACATGGGAATGACTTTAGCTAAATTTAGTGTATCAGGAAAGATACTCGTGCCATAAAAATGATTAATTGTCAGTATTATCGGCTTTGAAGTTTTGTGATTTACGATCCTGTCCGTTTATCAGACAGCCTGTTTGCTCAACGACCTGAATTATGTCTGTTCTTTATAGTGTTCCTTCTTACGCGACACTCTCAGTGCACTGTAAGAAATGAGCGTGTTTTTGTGGCTAAGAGAACTGTAAATTTATTGTTATTTGACCAGTATTTTTTTAAATACAGACTTTGTCTGGGAATTTCCAGTTCTTTTCCAGTTACGAAGCTGGCTCCAAGATAAATTTACTGCCACAGGTCATTTAAAATTCAGTTCACGTTGATAAACAATTACTTCAACCGTTAATTTACTGGCAACTTGTAATATGCAGACAAAACATTTGAACTGGCCAAACAATCAATACACCTGCTAAGATTCTATAAACATGATAAACAAGAGATTATATGGACTTCAACTCGGAACGTGTGGCGCCATCTATAACATATGCGTTACACAGCTGCTAATCAAACTTATTTTACGTTGTCATTATGCAAAAATTGTAATATCTATTTGTGACATTGACATTTTTGTGAGTCTTATGATGTGTTCTAAAGAAGGACACTATTAAAACCAAAATAACCCAAGCAGTCAAGCACAGTCTGTATAAATGGAACATACTTCGGTAACCTTGACACCTGCTTCTCTTGGAAAATATCCATCACTTTTATGGAAGCAATTTGTGCGCAAGAGTGTACAAATTAAATGCTGGGTATAATTGATGGGCTTACTTCTCTGCTGTCAAGCAAGAGGTGGGCAAGGCGGAGCCGGGTGTCAGTGGCTCTCTCAGCCGATTTCGCCCCCGCAGGTCTCGGGCCTCCTCGTGGCGGTGGGTGGTAACACTAAGGTGAAGCCCTCTATCCTTAGTGGCCAACACGAGACAGTGCGCTTGCACACGTCTCCCCGACGGAAATGGGGCAACCTGTTTGCCGTGGGTTGCGACCCGTGACTGAGGATGAAGGGGTCCTGGTAGTTGAGTTGGGTGGGCCTAAGTTGGTCCCTCCCATACAATACACTACTTTGGCCTGGATTTCTCCTAGACGGGAGGCTGGATTGGCCCGGTCCAGTCAATCGGCTTGTCATGTTGTCACTAGGACTTCGGTCCTATTTGGCCATGGCTGATGGGTCAATCAAAGAAGGTTCTGACCAAGTCTACATGCTGGCCATGTTTTAAATATGATTGCAGCTGTATCTCTTACCAAGCCTTCTACGAGTATATCCCCCATGTATCCCTGGACTAGGGTACTGGGCGCAGCCCTACCCATATTAGTCCCCCTTGTTGGGCTCCTTGGTGGGTGGGGAGCATGGGGGATGAACATCATAAATTCCTATGGCATACTCTCTTCCTAATTCACAGTCTCAACTAAAACGGCAGCGGTCATCCTCGGATGACTGTATCGACCCAGAACTGCTAAATCGACAAACGACAACACGAAAGTCGGAGTACCGACACAGGTACATAGTGTTCAAACCAACTAACAGGCTATCTCCCTTCGCCATCTACAAGACCATACTTCAAGAAGTCGGCGAACCTGCAGAGACAACCTTACAAAGAGATGGAACCGTCCTATTTAAGACCAGAAACGACGACCAGACTCGGAAACTCCTTAGGCTGAAAGATGTTGCAGGTACACAGGCAATAATCGAGCCTCATCGGACCTTGAATACTTCCAAGGGAGTGGTTTTCTCCTCCCTTAGCTATTTAGACTCGGACGACGATTTACAAGAATGGTTTGAAACTTTTACTGATGTCATTCATTTTCATAGAATCCCACAGAGGGATAATCGGGAGCTTCTTATCTTGACATTTTCAGACACGACTCTTCCAGAGAGCGTTAAAGTTATATGGGAACAATGTAAGGTACGACCTTACATCCCCAATCCAAGAAGATGCTATAAATGTCAACGTTTCGGTCACCTGAGCAAGTGGTGCCGACGACAAGAAGTTTGTGGACATTGTGGATCCGAGGACCACGTTCAATCAAAGGAACAACCTTGCTCAGCCCCTCCTCTTTGTGTCAACTGTAAGGAGGATCATCCCTCTTACAGCAAAACTTGTAGACAGTGGACTAAGGAAAAAGAAATCCTCACATTGAAGGCAACCCAAGTGATATCTTTTCCGGAGGCTAGAAGGATCGTGGACCAGCACTCAGGAATTCCCAGCTATGCGGACATGGCAGGATATCGACATCCTCATCAACGTGCGACACCAAGACGAAGACTACAACTCGAAGAACACAGCATCAACAGATCACACCAACAACACACAGAGAACCCAGAAGACACTAGCAGACACTCGGGAAGAACAAATGAAAAAACCACTCTAAAGACAACAAACACAACAAACCAGTCTACTCCCCGGGCGGACCTTGAAGTATCAAACACACCGGCTGGCACCACAACTCCTCCAGATACAGCAATGGAAGAAGAACATCCAAATGAAGCAGACACTGAAGAGGAACAGGAAGGATCAAATGATGGCGGGGACACGACACCCAGCAACGAATCCATGGAAGAAGAACAAGAGGAACTGGAAGAACATGAAGAGGATCAAGGGGACTCACAGGAAGAAGAAAACGAAGGACAAGAGGAAGAGGAAGAGGAAGAAGATGATCCAGGAAACCAAGAACAGGATGGAATGGACAAAAGGGAAACAGAACCTGTGGATGAAGGAAAAGACAGGGCACAAAACGAAGACAACCAAACGATCACAACCAAAGATTATCTTTACTACTTCCTAGATGAAGAACCATCACCTGAAAAGATTGAAAAATTCCGACCGACGTTTGTACGAGACTGGCTAGAACAGGCAGTGAAGCATCTTCAAATGTCTGGCTTTGGCAATGTGTCTCGGAAGCTGACTGAACGAACAAAACAGAAGTTGCACAGCTGGCATGAAGATACACATACAACCAAAAGAGAAATATTGAATTTAGTCACCAACTACACCTTCACTGACGAGTTCTATGGAATCCTTAGTATTTTGGTCTTACATGACCATTTGTCTGTTGCTATGAAATTGATAAGAAAACAACGGACAACAGACAACATAACACAAAAAAGGAATAACTAAGTAGCAGTCTAACAGAACTATACAGACAATTAGTACAAACATGATACAAAAAAAGAATACCTAACTACCAATCAAACAGGACTATAAAGACACTTAGTGAAAACCAAGTATGTCTCTAAATAGCCCAACAAGGTGCTGATGAGACGTAAAGCCCAAACACACACACACACACTCTCAGCCGATTTCGGCTTTGGTACATCCCTACAGCTATGTGACAGTTAAATCACTTGCTTAGTCTGTAGTTTCACACTTATGTATAAAAATAACATATTCTATCCGTATTTTTACAGTAGATCCTACAGCTCCTTCCACGCTTTACCTTCTATGTATGACAGTTGATAAAGCTGTAAAATATACTTCAGATTAACTGTTTTATATTTGTACATTATACCGTAATATCACTTTTTTGAATCCGTAAAATTACAGTTCAATGTACCAATCTGCATTTTACGGTTCATTGTACTGTTTAGGTGTATGAGTACTTTTACAGTTCATAGAGCTGGAACAAAGTTGCAGGTAAATTTAACTGTAAAATTTAACGGGAATTTTTTGCAATGTGGGCCTCTCCTGTGGCAACATTGACTTTGCTGTATTTTTCAATGATACATTTTCATTATAAATAGGGGAGAGGCAGGTTAGTTGAGACTTTTTTCACAAAAGTTGGCTTGCAAGCCAAATGAAGGATGATATTGATATGATGAATGGTTTAGACACTGGAGAATAAGATTGTAGTATATATGAAGAAACTTGGCTTGATATATTGGACGGTTTTTACCCCAGAGGGTGCCAGAGTAGGTCATGTCAAATGTGTCAACTAACCGTACTACTGGGCAGGTTCGTTCCCCCGTGGCCTAATTGGTAAGGGCGCTTGTCAACTGGCTTTGAGGGCGTGGGTTCAAATCTCACCCCGGGAACTCACTTTAGTCTGAGCCCACGGGACATTAAATGGAGGCGGGTTGTATCCAGTATTCTATGCTGGGGCAACTGAAAGACCCTGGGCATCCCTGAATTAATAGGGTATGTGCCAGACTCGCAGTCTTCTCATCTCATCAAACGGTGGTCCCCTGCCTCAATTTAGCTCAATAAGGTGCTGCAGAGGCGTAAAATACAAACAAACAACCAAACTGGACAGGTTAGTTGATACACCTGGTCAGGTTAGTTAAGGCCTAGTTAAAAAATAAGAAGCTAAAGTGTGACGTGACAATCAAAATTTTTAAAAATGTTTATATGTATCAAAAGACCACATAATATTGTGAGAAACATGTCTAAGTTCTAGAAACTGTATTTATCATTTTGCTGTGGTTTGTGGAAATGACTGATAAAAGCAGAATATTGCCAAATTTTATTTATTTTTACTTCCACGGCAGTAAAAGAAAAGTAGACTAAATGGTAACTTATCTTCAAATTAAATCTAATTTTTTGTTGGATGACAAAACACATGTACTCTTAAGTCTCCACGGCGCTTTTCATCCAAATTCACCAAATATTTTATGAGGAAAACATTATTTTTCGAATTTTGTTGAAATATTTTTTTTTAAACTTACATATTTTCTCCTCAGATATACAAATTTTCCTCTAAAATGATTTCACCTGTGCTGTGTTATTCGTCTGTATGTGGGCTTCGAATTGGTACCAAATAAATGCCACCACCAGAATACGAATAGAACAAATGATGATAGAAGCGTGTTTTTTAGCCTATTTTTCCAGATAAAAAGCCAATTTTGGGTAATGCTGTGATACAAAAGTAAGAAAAGTGTTCTGGTTTTGACCAAAATCGATTTTATATGCATTATCAATAATAACTGGATGAAGCGTAAGAGTAATTACAATATTAAAGTGAAATTTGTGTTAGTTACTGCCTTTTTCAAGAAATTGGCCCCAAAGTTTGAGGAAAGCTTCACAATGAGCAAAATTTTGATAATGAAACATTGAAACATACTCCAACTACTGAAATATTGTGTTGATTATAACTACAAGTAATACTAGAATGATTGCGTTACTCCTTGCAAGAAAACCATGAAAAAATGTCCAATATTTTCCATAGCGTTACGCTTGCGACGAAGCCTCTTTTAAGAAATCTTTGCATTTTACCACCAGAAACCAGCTGCAGACCTGGATTACTTGATTGTTTCTCAAAACTACACAGATTTTGGAACATTACAAGCCAAACCAGATTTAAAACGGAGCTTTTATTGCTCTGTGGCACTACAAAGTATTCTGAGTGTTACGCTTGCGACGGATTCACCTACCCTGCTATTCATTGGAATTTTTTAGTGTACTAAATTTTCCACAACCATAAGAAGCTCCAAAAATGGATAATCAGATATCAGGCTAGGTCTCAAGAGCCAAAAGATTCAACTGACAAATGTCAATGGGACACTAGAACATCCCAGATCAGTAAGTGTCAAATTTGACTAAATTTTTGGAAGTCAACATTTGTATCCAAATAGCTGAATAACGTCAACACAGGCAAATATAAATACTTGATTTGATGGATTCATGAAGCCTCAGGATATAGAGATTCCAAAAAGTGTTGAGAAATTGCCTTAGAATATGTCCAAATTTGTAAAACTGAAAGAATTCAAGTGGTCAAAAATGTTATGTCATGTTTTATTTGTGAAAAAATGCTAGTTTTTCAATGTAATTCAACTCTATCTCAATAACTATGAGACAGAATGTCATGAAATTTTCAGGAAAGTTGCACAAGAATGTATTTAAAGCAATGATGTATTGTGAAGTTGTCACATACAGCCATTCTCATATTTTGAGACCCCTACATAAAAATATGCTGCATGGCTTCATTATTTTTGAACTAGGCCTTAATGCACCCAGCCCAAAGGAAAATGTAGAGAAATGTTCACATTATACAGCCTATGCAGGAGGTGCTAAGGTCATAAGGTTTCAACAAGTTACTTCCCGTTCCCATAGAAGCATTTCTGTTCTCATTGTGAGTCGAAAGTGATGGTCAACCTATTGGACCGAAGAGACCTCATGAAAAATTCAGCCGAATATGCTCCGGTACAGTGTGGAGTTGTTTCAAGTGAAGCCCTCGGTATCACTTACCAATATCGATCCACTCACAAGTCAGGGCTGTGATCGTGACCAGGCCACCCAGAACCATCCTCACTTCTCAGGGTACGCTTGGGAAGCTGCTCTGACCACATCATACACTGTTTTGTGAAGTAGTAACAAAAAGATAACTTTCCTCCGGTGTGACAGACATAATTAACAGTTTGAGATTTTTCAAGGCAACTGAATCAATGCTTGAGTGTTTCATGGTTGCCTGTATGTTGTTTCAATGGGCCTTGGCTTGTTGCTGTTGCTGTCACCTCTAGCAGTTGCCCTTCCAAAAAGTGCTCTTCTGATAACAGTTGTCTGATGTGAATGCTCACAAAGTGCCATTTGGTAAGATCGGACTGGTGATTGCCTGTGATAGATCATTGGGATCTCAAAATAATAATGTAATGCTTCCTTCAATATATCAATGTTTGAACTGTGATGCATAGTTTACTGTCAGAAAAAGTTACTTCATATAGAATCAAATTGCTGTCAGCTATAGAAAACAACTGAGAACCAGTCTGAGACCAGACTGCTTCCTTCCCCCTCCTCCTCTCCCTTGCTTGAACAAAAAGCACCACATCATAAGGTTCCATCATTTGGGGTGCTCCTAACACAGAAGGGAAGTCCAATGAGAAGAAGAAGAAGCTCCCTCAGAATATTGTGCGAGCTGTGCGAGCAGTCTGATTGATTTCAGCATGAATTAGAATCATGGGGGGGGGGAGATAGAAAGTGATAATAAAGAGTGACTAAATTACTGCACATTCTGTATTTCCCTACACTGTACCTTCAAAATGCCAATTTCTTGTGGGACAGTCTACTCTGAGGTTTAGAAGTTGAGACTATTTGCCTAGGTTTAATAATAAAAACCCTCAAATCCAGGCAGATTATAAGTGTCGCCACGTTTGGCATGTTTGACAAGGGTGACTCTGCACAGCTTTTAATCAAAACCCTTCCTACTATTTATGTGAAAGAAATATAAATACTGCACTTGTATCAAATTGAACATTTCATCGTTATACACCATTACTATCAGCTACTTCAGCTGTAAAACATTATAGAACCTCTCTGATGTGGGTTGAAATTGCCCATGCGTTAGTCATAATGATTGATTTGAGGAATCTATGTATTCTGTCAAGACTGTACTAGTTGACCGTGAAATTTTCATGTGTCTGGCTTTTACTGCCCGATTAAGCCCTCATGGACAATTGTGTAATAATTTTCCTCAGTGATATGGCGGTCTATTTGCTTTTCCAAATCAGACTGTCCCTCCACCGATGTTGGAGGCTTAATGAGCAGAGGGACAGGTAGTCTGACTTAGAACTGTGTATTTAGTCACTTTGGACAAAACCTATGCAAAGTTCGTCTGCCAATATCTAAATTCCCAATCTCCAAATTAAAAAAAGACTTGATTTAGATATTGGCATCAAATTATCCGAGCCCATTTCTGCAATTATCGCCCACTGATGTCTTTTTGGGCCACTTAGAACATTCACAAGTAGTGAATGCCCATCTCTGCAATTATCGCCCACATGACTTTTCTGAAATGCGGGATGTGGTTGTGGGATGCGGGATGGCGGAATTTAGATTTTCTTAAGAATTAGGCCTTGGGAGTGCCTGTCTGGATATCTTTATTTGAAGCACTTCTAGTAATGGTAGAACCGACTTCTTTTTTTTTCACTGTTAGATTTGTCTTGGAGAGATGTGTTAAGTTTGCCTGGTTACAGATTCGTAGCAATATCAAAAAATTCCATCAAAATATGAAATATAATCTGACTAAGTCAACCAACTTAAACTTGAATTAAATCTACTTTATCAACTTTTTTTAGTTTCAGAGTTGAATATCTTCCTTGGTGGGGTGCTGAGGGCTCAGGTCTGCAACCAGTTGGCTATTGGAAATGTCAGTTATTACTTTTATATAAAACTTACATAAATATATATATTTATGTATTGTTTATTATTATTTTTTGGTTAAAATGTGCCTCTAACTTGTGTATTTGCAAATTACAATAGGCCTTCTGTGGGTTGCCAACATGACCAGGGAAGGCAGAAAAAACACACAATTGTCTGATGAACTAATAAAAATCTTATACTTGGAGTAAAGAAACAAGATAAGTTAGCAATCGATAATTGAGTATGTGGAGCTGTCCATTAGGCCATAGGCCTATAAGCTCTCATAGATTAGAATTTGATTATTGATTTATGCTTATGAATAATTTATTAAGTAAAAATGGATAAATTCTAGAAATTTTATGATCAGGCTAGGGCAATAAAACTGACCTCTAAAAATAGCTATTTTCAAGCCGAATTTAATGGTAAAAAATCAAGTTTGTATCTTTGCTAGAAGTCACTTAAATCGCAAAAAAACGAATCTCGCACTTTCGGGATTTCCGCTGCTGTGCCCCGCATTTTAATATCGAAAGTGAGCGATAATGGCAGGAATGGGCACGATTGAACTATTTGTTGATGTTCTAAGCGGCCCGAAAAGATGTTCAGAGATGGGCAAATTTTGCCAAAAGGAACAATAGTGTGCCAATATGTACAGGGTGGGTAAGGGAAATCTGGAATGATCTTTAAGTTACTGTAAAGCGCAAACAGATTAATGGAATGTCTTGAAACCAACAACACAAGAAACAGTGGTTAATCAACCACAAATCAGGTAAATTTTGCAATACTTGGACAAGAAATGGCAACCCAGGAGCAGAAAAGGAAAAGGGTGGCAGATCTCCAGTCTGCCCAAGTGAAGCCTCGGACCATTTCTGACATTGTTGGTGTGTCACTGAGCACTGTATATGCCATCAAACAATCCGTAGCAAGTGGGAAAGGGTTGCAGAGGAAGCCTGGCAGCCGTGGGAAGACAAAAAGGACCAGGAATTTTGTAATTGCCCTCCATACTCCAGATTTCTGGCCATCCTCAAGCCCAGACCTTAACACTCAGGATTACGCAACCTGGGGCGTTTTGGAGAAGGCCACCAATAGAAACCCTCACCCCAATGATGAGTCTCTGAAAGAAACCATATAGAGAGAGTGGGGCAAGATGTCAGCTGATGTTGTGACGAACAGTGGTAAAAGTTTTCGAAAGCGTGTTGAGGCTGTGATTGCAGAAAATGGTTGTAACATAGACTAAAATGTTGTCTATAGTCTAAACTTGCTTATTTGCAAAAATCATTGTTCTGTGTTTAGTGGAAATGGTTGAAAATAAAAAAAGTTCTGCATCTGTTGCAATTTTCCAGTTTTCTCTTACCCACCCTGTAGTTAGAATAGCTTATTGCTCCTTTGGGCAAAGTATGCCAATAGTTACAATAGTTGGCCAATAATTAGAATAGCAAATTGCTTCTTTGGGAAAAAATTGTAAGAATTTGCCCTAAGGAGAAATAGTTTGCTCATCGTTTATATAATTTGCCAATAGGAGAAATAGCCATGTCCGATTGTAAAATTGGGCACGATGTAGAGATTGTCTGCAGCCGCAAAATGAAACCTTGAAACAACTTCGATATTTGACTAACAGCTCTAAAGTTTCAATGTGAGTTGGCAAAAAGTTCTATGTTGACACGGCCTTAGGAGAATTTCTCTTAACTTCTTTTGTAAATTAGTATCCTACAATTTGTTCTGTTAGCCATTCCAAATAATATATGTCCCATGCAATATAGATATAATCCATGAACAATTCCATGTCGATAAATGGATGCTCAAATGTTCCAATCATAACTTCTTGGGCAAATACTCCCTGGCACTGTCACATATTCTTGTGATCTGACAGTGTTTTAAGGGGCCTTGTTGCAAAATAGCAAGCTGGATTATCTTGTTTAGCATTGTTTGGCATTGACTGTTTGTTTTAATCACCTGTTTCGAACCTCAGTTCAGTGGAGTGCACCAATGTAATTGTGAATTCCATATATGGTTGTTGGACCATGATGTGGTTGCAGGGGCTGTCCCTGATAAAATGCTAACTCTGACATTGTGTAGAAACTGTGATGCTCAGTTCAGGTGGATCCACATTGGCCAGAAGCTGGGGAATCTGACCCAGTTTAAAATGACATCACAGCTTGTAGTTAATTCATGTAAATATTGCAATGCTAGAATACCTCATAGTTCAACAGCATAGAAAAGAACTTTAAATTCAACGTAAATATGACGACGACTGTAACAAATTTTGTGATTTGATGACTATACTTGAAATAAGTCTCATGTGAGACTTTTGTGTGTAATCCAAGATTTTTTTACACTAAATACTTGTCTTTTTTTCTAAACATGTATGTATTGACTGCAAAAATATCTAAATAAAATCAATCAATCAGTCAATCAATCAATCAAATAGGGAACCACAGTTGTTGTGGTTCAAAGCTCTAGCCTTGTAGTGACTCGTGCACAAGATTCTAGGTAGGCATGTTACTAATTTACTGGCATTATAATGGTGGATGTGTGAGCAAGTATGTTGCTTCAATAATGTTAATTTACAGCCACAAATTATCTTTTTTGATAAAAATGGTAAATGAATTTGGGATTTTCAGGGATGATCACTGTGTGGTGATTTCTAAATGTGCCAGGTGTGAAATTTTTCTATGGATAAAATAAAAATGTGTTGGCTACACATCCAAAGAGAATCTATTTCGAAATCGACTTCGGGGATACAGTAGGATCCTTTTCAATGAATGCAATAGTGTTTTTTTTCCATAATTTTTTTGGTGTTAATTGTGTCTGTATTATCAAGATTTTTTATGATTGATAGGAGCCAGAATATTTTTCTTAACAGATTTTAATTGTGACAGAGATTAAAACCAAATTCATTTTTGCACTTCACATGTATTTCCTAGTTGGTAAGAGGGGTGAACTATTAGTAGATGGCAGAATGGGAGAATAAGAGGGAGAAATCAGAATGGTAGGAAGCAGAGGGAGGAGACTAGAGCTGTCAAGGCATGCAGAAGAGCTGTCAGGAAGGAACCAACAGCTGGGAAAGTGGTAGAAAGAGAGAGACCAGGCAAAGGAAGCAGAGGTGGAGGATACATTGTAGGAGAAGGCATGCTTCAGGGAGGAGTCAGCGCAAGAGAAAAAACAGAAGCAGAGGGTATCGGGTAAGGGGAAAGGGCAGACGGAGGAGGGAAGCATGGCTATCAGGGAGGAGTCAAGACCTAGTATTGAAGCGGAAGTGCAACAAAGGACAAACGGGTCTGATTTGATACTAGGTTGCCTTTATTACTCAAATTCAGATGAATAGGTAATTTATCGTAAGGTTGATTTTGTACCTTTTTGCCCCATTAGCACCAGTGTGGGCTATTTAGCGGCATAATATTTATCATTATAAACTTTTAAAATTATACAGTTGCAGCAATATCTATTTGGGTATTTTTACACATGAACAAAATTAACCAGCAACTATAAATGAGGATCAATACACAAGTGGCATTCATTACAGTGGCTGCCAAATTATTACGCAAGTTTGCTTTTCTATGATATCTCAAAAACAACTGAACAAAATGATTTTTTAATCCTCTAAACACTTACCTCTTTATGTTTAATGAAAACTAGAACATGTATTTCAAAAATGGTTGCTTTCATGGCCAATAAATCAATAAAATACCTCTTCATTAGAATAAATGACCTTTTTTCTTGAATAGAACTCGGTTGTTTTTAAAAAATGTCACATCACAACCAATTCACATTACAACATATCTGTGAGACAATGATGTTATCTTGTGTAAAGATGAACCAATTTCTCTTTCTCCACAAAACATAACAATGAGTCAAAAATGTGTGCTTCTTTTTGCCATAAAATTAGCATTGCAGTCAATGCAAGCCCAATTTCCATCATTTTCTTTTAAAGATACTGTTCATGTTTATTGATCAAAATGGCTTCTCTTTAATTTTGGTAAGAGTTCTGAACCTCTGGAATCCAAAGAGTTTCATAATGATAAAAAAATGCTGTTTGTCTTGGAGAAGCTTTTTAATGCAAGATGTTAGTAATTTCAGTGTTATTTCAATGCAGGGGAATAATATTGATTTCTTTGTCATTAAAGCAACAATTTTTGAAATGAAGGTTCCGTTTTTATTTAAACGTTAAGAGGCAAGTGTTTAGAGGATTAAAAGATCATTTTGGTAGTTTTAGATAACTTTTTCTTACATTTGCGTAATAATTTGGGACATCGAAAAACAGGGTATATGGCTGCTCTGTGGCGTAACCCTTCACTGCACCACCAGAATTGGACAAAACTTACAGGATATTCCCTTCATGGAACAAACATTGCTATGTTGGAAGGATTTTAAAATGCGTTTAGTTGTTTTCGAGATATCATAAGTGGCATTCATTAAATGCTTTTGTACCGTCAAGTCATCAAACAAAACATGTTATCTGCCCAAGAATTGGACAATTTACAAGAAAAGTAGGAACTTAACTGATGCTTAGAGTAGGCCGGGGCATGCAGCCCCCCCCCCTTAACTTCGAGATGCTATTTGACCTACTTTTTATGGTGGATTATTTGAATGCTCATGCTGTCAGGAAGGGATCACTTGACTCTACTTATAACTAGTGAAACAAATGTCTACCAATTTCAATAAAGTAGTTACGGCCATTTTTGCAAAAAATTTAAAATGGCCTTCTTACCCCACCCATCGGGCAAGAAGCCCCCCTATTATAATCCTATGGCAATCTTTTTTGCGAGCGCATTCAGCTTGAAAGTTATTTCTTGGGGTTCTTCTATCATTTTTAAGGCATTCTATTAACTTTTTCTGAATTTAAGAATTTTTCTGTACATACAAATATTTCTTAATATTTTTTGCCCTGTTTCCATTTTGGCACAATTTTTTTTCTATTTTAATTAGCTATTCTATCAGAATTTAAGGTAAAGTACACTTTATTAAATGGATCCTGAATCAGCTTCGAGGCCGCAGTAAAGGGGGCCTCATGCCCCATATTATGTGGGGCCTCTCACCCCAAACCACATATTTTAATATGACCTCTATATTGTGAACTAAAATGCGAAAAAACATGATCCAAATCATATTTATGTGGTGGTCATAAAGTGAAGCAATGTAGATATCCATTATACTTTTAAAAATTTCGAAAGTTATTTCTGACAACCCCTTTCAAAGAATTAATGAAAGTTACAAAAACCATGCACATTTTTTTGTTTCTTAAATTTCTACTATGGTTTGGTGCTGCTTGCCCTGAAAATTTGTTACGTCACCTAAAAAGCCCGTAGCTTCAATCCTATCAATAAGAAAACGCTCCAAAAACGTAAGTTTAGATATAAGCCTGGGGGGGCCTCTCACCTAACCCGGGCTTCTTGCCCCGACCTACTCTACAGCAACAATGCGACATCCTGTACAGATCAGAATCTCCTGACACACTCAACTCCAAGCAATATGTTTAAGCCTGAAGTAAATTAATAAACTTCTATAAATAAACTGATTAAAATGGTAAATCTTAAAATTGACAAATAATTGAGAACTACAATAGTCAAATAAAAACACATACCTTACTAATGTTACAATTTTGAACGTAATTTTGACCATAAAATGTTCATTCCAGCTACTTCTTCTTGAGCAGTCTGTGTGTAAGTGATTTGAATCTCTGCATTGCTTTACAGTTACACAATTGTCAATAGACAGGAAATTTCCATAGGCTAAAACAACTGAATGCAACAGCAGCAAAAACTTGGCCCCAACCAATGATCATTGAAGCATGACTCCTGCTGGTCATTGCACCTCTGATTGCACAGTGAGCAACAGCTACAGTGGAATACTACTCTGCACACAGAGTTCATTATTTTAAATCATACGTAAGAGACAGCAGTGGTGAGCTTCCACCGGCAGTGAACTCTGCAAGAATTCAGATACAGCAAGTGACGTTATGAGATTAGCATGCATTCTCAGCTGGTAGTTGAATCAGATTGATTGATTTATAACATTGTGTGTTTGGTTTAAGGTGTTGGCAACATTCGTGTTAAAAGAACACACTGATTTACTCAAAGCTGTCTGTATAATATTGTTTGTTTGATTTTAAGCTATCCGCACTACAAATGTCAAAACACAGTCTGATTTTACAGAGCAGATAAGAGGATTAACTCATGCGTGGAACTGGGTCATGGAAATCTATCAGTCTCTCCAGCTAAAGCTGTTCGACACAGAGAGACTGTGTTAGTCTGAAGGAATACAATGAAATACCAAGCCTTCATCACCTTTTGAGGGTTTTTATTATTAAACCTAGGCAAATAGTCTCAACTTCTATACCTCAGAGTAGACTGTTCCCACAAGAAATTGGCATTTTGAAGGTACAGTGTAGGGAAATACAGAATGTGCAGTAATTTAGTCACTCTTTATTATCACTTTCTATCTCCCCCCCCCCCAATGATTCTAATTCATGCTGAAATCAATCAGACTGCTCGCACAGCTCGCACAATATTCTGAGGGAGCTTCTTCTTCTTCTCATTGGACTTCCCTTCTGTGTTAGGAGCACCCCAAATGATGGAACCTTATGATGCAGAGTGTGACACTCTCTGAGTAGGAGTAAGTGATTTGGAGTAAGTGGGGAAGGGCCAGCTCCGTAACAATAAACTCCACTTCACAAAATAGTTTGCTCGGCATGTTGATCAACATTTTTGAATTCTCTTTCAGATATACTCCCAAGAAAGTTGTCTGACCAGATTTTGTCAGGTACACCTCTTCTACACATGAACCTTTTCAAACCATTTATGAAAATCATAAGTACTCAATGAATCTAATTTATCCAAATGATTGCACGAGTAGTAAGGCAAGTAAAGACGCATCCATAGCATTTGACCTCTGATTTGCCAATTTTGACCTTGAAAGGGTCGAAACAATCTAAACCAGTAAATGAATATGGTGGTTTGCCTGGACACAATCTCTCAGCGGGTAGGTCTGCCATCTTTTGAACTTCTGGACTAGCAAACTTCTTTCAACATGGAACACATGCACTAGCAACTGAATTCACGACCTTCCGGATCTTTGTGATTCAAAATCTCTCTCTTACAAGACTTACCACCCACCCGCGTCCCAAATGAGCTACATTATGAAAATCTTGAACAATCACGGAAGGAATTGAGTGATCATGGGGAACAAGTTGTGCGTGCTTAACTATGTCTTCTACAAGGCCTTGCGAACTCGACCACCAACATGAACTATGCCATCATCATGCAGTAAAGGATACAGTAGAGCAATAGAACTAGATTTGGATAAGAATTTATCACTCTGCAAACAGTCTATTTCCTTCGCAAAGGACTTCAGTTGAACATTCCTCAGAATGGACTTTCTGCTTCACAAACTTCTTGTACAGATAATCGACCAATAGTGCGAACTTGCTGCTTGTCAACAAGAAAAGTCTGGAACCTTCTAAACCATGACACTGCACTCGTGAGCCGAGACCAGTTGGAATAATGTTCAAACAACTTGTCGAGTGGATCATTTATCAAGGTAACAGCAAGTGAAACTTTTGTAGAACCCAACTCTTCTCGCTTAACCTCAGGATCATCGCTTGAGGGAACTAAAGGAACACTAGAATCAACAGCCCAATCACACTTATGCTGTTGTAAGAACTCAGGACCTTGGAACCATCAAATCGAGTTTCATTGCAAATGTATGCCAACAGTAGTTCGCTATCAACCCAGAAACAAGAATCAAGGAAATCAAGTTCAAGTTCTCTGCGCAAGAAGTCATCCATTCTGGACGACAAGACTGCCGTCTGCAATTCAAGCCTAGTGATACTCAATGACTTCAAAGGAGTTACTTTCGCCTTGCTAACAATGAGACAACTGGAAATCTCACCTGATGCATTTAGACACCGAAGATAAGAACAGCATCCCAGAGCCCTCTGGCTTGCATAGCTAAAACATAGGCTGCGCAGCAGCAAACCTTCAGCGAATAACAGCTTTAGAAGATTATCGATACACCATAAAAATCAGTGTGTTTACCAAATTGCATATTGGTATGTAGTGGTAATTTGATGCATGTACAAAGTGTAGGTTATGAACTGTCATTTGGAAACCAAAAAATATAACAATATTTTTCTGAAGTTTTTCCAATCACTCAAAAAGTGTTAAATACACATGGAAAAGCACTTCTGCATGGTATAGGTGATATGTGTAGAAAATGTCATTGCTGTATATTCAATAGTGGGGAAGTTTTGTTTCCAATACAAAAAAAAAGTTAAATTTTTTTTCTCTATATTACAAAAAGTATAGAATATCTATCAGTCAGATGATGAAAAGGCACAACTAGACCATTTAAGTCATATGTGTACCAAACTTTATCCATGTACATGCAATTGTGGCTGAGTGTTGGGCCAGAACAAAAATTAATCATTATAATTTTTGTCAATATTTCAAAAAGTGTATAATATTTTCCATCGACCTTTCAAGATGGACAACTAGACGATATAGGCGATGTTTGTACTAAACTATATCCATGTTCATGCAATAGTGATCAAATCTTAGCACGAAAACAAAAATATATATGTATCTTTATATTTTTCTCATTTTTTCAAAAAGTATAGAATATTTATCAATGAGACCATCAAAAGGCACAACTAGACCATATAGGCCACATCTGTACCAAATTTCATCCATTCAGATGCAAAAGTGACTGAGTCTTGGTCCGGAAACGAAAAAAAAAAAAAAATTTTTTAAATTATTTCAAAATGTATTAGATATCTATTCATCAGACCATCAAAAGGCACAACTAGACCATGCAGGCTATATGTGTACCAAATGTCATCCATATACATTCAATAGAGGCCGAGTGCCGGGCCGGAAACGATCTATCCGCCTGCCGCCCGTCGCAAGCCCGCCCGGCGGACGGACAACATTTTACCCAAGTGATAACAATGCCTTCTGCTAACAAGTTCGCTGAAGGCTTTCGCTGAAGGTAAAAATCTGGGAATTTGAAATCCTGACAAGTTATTCAAATCAGATATCCATGATTTCCATTTATGCAACATCTCATCAGGCAAATTTTCATCCCAAACAACCTTCAATCTTGTGATATCATTGAAAAGAATCTTTCCAGTAATTGTAATTTGACTCATTGTCCAAAGTGGTTCAAACAGTGAGGCAAGTCTGGATGACATGGCAAGTCTGGACACCTGCTCACTTTCATCTAAGCTAAAGTGAAACTAAAATACATCCAAATTGAAATCCTACTTTACTCGAAGAACTCTACTAGATGGCCCCCGCAGGTCTCGGGCCTCCCCGTGGCGGTGGGTGGTAACACTAAGGTGAAGTCCTCTATCCTTAGTGGCCAACACGAGACAGTGCGCAAGCACACGTCTCCCCGACGGAAATGGGGCAACCTGTTTGCCGTGGGTTGCGACCCGTGTCGGAGGATGAAGGGGTCCTGGTAGTTGAGTTGGTTGGGACTAAGTTGGTCCCTCCCAAACAATACACTACTTTGGCCTGGATTTCTCCTAGACGGGAGGCTGGATTGGCCCGGTCCAGTCAATCGGCTTGTCATGTTGTCACTAGGACTTAGGTCCTATTTGGCCATGGCTGATGGGTCAATCAAAGAAGGTTCTGACCAAGTCTACATGCTGGCCATGTTTTAATATGATTGCAGCAGTATTTCTTTCCAAGCCTTCTACGAGTATATCCCCCATGTATCCCTGGACTAGGGTACTGGGCCTAGCCCTACCCATATTAGTCCCCCTTGTCGGGCTCCTTGGTGGGTGGGGATCATGGAGATGAACCACCAAAATGCTCATGGCATATTCTCTTTCAAATTCACAGTCCAGACTAAAACAGCAGCGGTCATCCTCGGATGACTGCATCGACACGGAACTTCTAAATCGACCAACGACTACGCAGAAGTCAGAGTACCGACACCGGTACATAGTGTTAAAACCAACCAACAGACTTTCCCCCTTTGCAATCTACAAGACAATTCTTCAAAAAGTCGGAGAACATGCAGAAACAACACAACAAAGAGATGGAACCGTCCTCTTTAAGACAAGAAACAACCAACAGACACAACGACTACTTGAGCTGACAAGTATTGCAGGAACTCCGACTATAGTAGAGCCGCATCGCACATTGAACACTTGTAAGGGGGTGGTTTTCTCCTCATTAAGCTATCTAAACTCTGACGAGGACTTAAAAGAGTGGTTCGAATCATTCACTGACGTCGTACATTTCCACCGAATCCCTCAGAGAGATAATCGAGAGCTTCTCATCTTGACATTTTCAGACACTACTCTTCCTGAGAGTGTTGGAGTTGTATGGGAGAAATGTAAGGTACGACCTTACATCCCCAACCCAAGAAGATGTTATAAATGTCAACGTTTCGGTCATCTGAGCAAGTGGTGCAGACGACAAGAAGTTTGTGGACACTGTGGATCCCAGGACCACATCCAATCCAAAGAAGAATCTTGTACATCTCCTCCTCTTTGTGTCAACTGTAAGGAAGATCATCCCTCTTACAGCAAAACCTGTAGACAGTGGACAAAAGAAAAAGAAATCCTCACATTGAAGGCAACCCAAGCAATATCTTTTCCAGAGGCAAGAAGGATTGTGGACCAGCACTCAGGAATTCCTAGCTATGCCGACATGGCAGGATATCCACAACCCCAACATCATGCTACACAAAGACGAAGGCTACAACTCGAAGAACGCAGCATCAACAGAATACACCAACAACACACAGAGAACATCGAAGACAACAACAGACATTCGGGAGGAACAAATGGAACAACCACGCCAAAGACAACAAACACCACAAAACAGCCTGATTCCCAGCCAGACCTTGAAGAACAAATCCCAACAGCTGGCATCACAACTCCTCCTGAGGAAGAAATGGAAGAACGTCCGACTGAAACAGACACTGAAGAGGAACAGGAAGGCAACCAGTCCATGGAAGCAGAACAAGATGAAGAGGAAGAAAATGCAGCAGCTCAAGGAGATCTACAGGAAAAAGAAAAGGAAGAGGGCCTAGAGGAAGAAGAAGACGATCCAGAAAACAAAGGACAGGACGGAGTGGACGAAATGGAAAAAAAAGGAAAAAAACCCTGTGGATGGAGGAACAGACAGTCTTGCAAAAGCCAACCCAATCACTCACAGAGCCTATCTCTTCCACCTCCTACTTGAAGAAGTATCACCTGAACACATTCAAACATACCGACTAAAGATTATAGACCATTACCTAGACTCAGCAGTTTCACATCTTCAAATGTCCGGCTTCGGCAATGTGTCTAGGAAGCTGAATGAGCGAACAAAACAAAAACTGTACACCTGGCCAGAAGATACACATACAACCAAACAAGAAATAGACAGTTTAGTCACCAAGTACACCTTCACTGACGAATTCTATGGAATCCTCATTTTACTGGTCATTCATGGCCTTTTGTCTGTTGCTCTGAAATTGGTAAGAAAACAACGGACGACGGAAACCACGACACAAAAATGAAATAACTAAGTAGCAAAAGGACAGAACTATAAAGACACTTAGTACAAACCAAGTATGTCTCTAAATAGCCCACACAGGTGCTGATGAGACGTAAAACACTAACTCACTCACTCACTCACTCTACTAGATGAAGTGGACAACTCTTTGACCTCTCTAGCTCTGTCCTCTATAGGAACACAAGTAAGGACTTATGGATCATTTGAGATGAACTTCATGAGCTTGAATCCACACTTTGCAAAGACTTCAGAAACTTTCTCAACAACCAGCACAGCCCCTTCTCTACTCTGAACGGACTTCAAGCAATCGTCAACATAAAATCCATGCATAATTGTATCTCGTACTAATGGATCAACATCATTTACCAATTCAAGTGAATGCTGAAGTGCAAATGCGGACCTGCAGGAACGCCATATTCCACCAAAACAGATGCCTGGTCATGCAATAGTGCCCTTTTCGAACCAGAGAAACCGCAACGTATCCCTGTCTTTTACCAGAATAGCAACCTGGTTATATATTGCCTCTATATCTGCTTGAATGGCCAAACTATGCTGTCGAAACCTGAGGAGTACATTCAGAAGCCTATTGTTGAGATCAGGACCCAGTACACTTAAATTTCTTCCTGCACCTGCATATTCTGCAATAGAAACTGCAGAATTCTGCAGAAAACTGCAGACTTCTGCAGTTCTGAAAAAAATTCTGCAGTTCTGTAGGAAACTGCAGAATTCTGCAGAAAACTGCAGAATTCTGCAGAAAACTGCAGAATTCTGCAGAAAATTGCAGAATTCTGCAGTTCTGAAAAAAATTCTGCAGTTCTGTAGGAAACTGCAGTTTTCTGCAGAATTCTGCAGTTCTGCAGCTCCATGCAGTATTTGTGAACCTCTGGTACTATTAATGCATCTCATAAATTGCAATGCATCTGCTAAGTTCAGACCTCTTTGACAAGGGTCTTGCCACTACCCAGGAAAACGTTGGTTGCGGTTTGGGGTTGAGTGGGGGGGGGGGGTCTGGGGTTTTGATGCTCATCTGCAATGCATTCTGCAGCTTGCAAAATGGTCTGCTTCATCTGCATGGTCCGCATTTTACACTGACCCTGCAAAATGGCATTTTTGCGAGCTGACCGTTCGCCGAAAAATGTGTCGTACGGCAAAAAGAAACAACGACGGACAAAGACTGCCTACTGCAGTCTATAGACCTGGTTGTAGGGTACCTGAAACTTTTTTCTGAATGAAATTTGGTTAAGAATTGACCGAACAGAGAGGCAAAACGTCCATGGAAGTTTATTTTGATAGAGCACTGTCAGTAGTTTATAAAATGACATTTTTGCGAGCTGACAGATCGCCGAAAAATGTATCGTACGGCGAAAAGAAACAACGACGGACAAAGACTGACTACTGCAGTCTGTAGACCTGGTTGTGGGGTACCTGAAACTTTTTTCTGAACGAAATTTGGTTGAGAATTGACCGAACAGAGAGGCAAAACGTCCATGGAAGTTTATTTTGGTAGAGCACTGTCAGCAGTTTATAAAATGACATTTTTGCGAGCTTACCGATCGCCGAAAAATGTATCGTACGGCGAAAAGATCAACGACGGACAAAGACTGACTACTGCAGTCTATAGACCTGGTTGTAGGGTACCTGAAACTTTTTCGGAATGAAATTTGGTTGAGAATTGGCCGAGCAGAGAGGCAAAATGTCCGTGGAAGTTTATTTTGATAGAGGTCATTCCACAAACTGCTACCTGGTAGAACTGACGAATTCTGCAGTTTCCTACAGAACTGCAGAATCTTTTCAGAACTGCAGAATTCTGCAATTTTCTGCAGAATTCTGCAAAAAACTGCAGAATTCTGCAGAAAATTGCAGAATTCTGCAGTTTTTTGTAGAACTGCAGAATTCTGCAGTTTTCTGCAGAATTCTGCAGTTTTCTGCAGAATTCTGCAGATTTTTGCAGAGCTGCATAAAACCCCCCAGGCTGCATATCTCCTACAGAAATACAGATTTTGCTGCAGAAACTTTTCAGAAACACTGCAATGACTGAGGACTACCAAAACCCCGACCCCCCAAACCACAACCCCCCAAACCAACCCCCCAAACCACGTTTCCTTGGTAGTGGCAAGCCTCATGAATGTCAGAGAGGTCTGAACTTTGAAGATGCATTGCAATAAACTACAGGAAGTAACAGAGGTTCAGAAATCATGCAGGGAGCTGCAGAACTGCAGAATTCTGCAATTTTCTGCAGAATTCTGCAATTTTCTGCAGAATTCTGCAGTTTCCTACAGAACTGCAGAATTTTTTTTCAGAACTGCAGAATTCTGCAATTTTCTACAGAATTCTGCAGTTTTTAGCAGAATTCTGCAGTTTTTTGCAGCTAGCTGCAGAAGTGCATAAAACCTCCCAGGCTGCATATCTCCTACAGAAATACAGATTTTGCTGCAGAAACTTTTCAGAAACACTGCAATGACTGAGGACTACCAAATCCCCGACCCCCCAAACCACAACCCCCAAAACCAACCCCCCAAATCAATGTTTCCTTGGTAGCGGCAAGCCCAATGTCAAAGAAGTCTGAACTGTACAGATGCAATACACTGGAGGAAGTAACAGAGGTTCAGAAATCATGCAGTTAGCTGCAGAACTGCAGAATTCTGCAGCTTCCTGCAGATTTTTTTTTGAAACTGCAGAATTCTGCAGATTTTTGCAGAATTCTGCAGTTTTTTGCAGAATTCTGCAGTTTTTTGTAGAACTGCAGAATGCTGCAGTTTTCTGCAGAATTCTGCAGTATTCTGCAGAATTCTGCTGTTTTCTGCAGAATTCTGCAGTTTTTTGCAGAGCTGCATAAAACCTCCCAGGCTGCATATCTCCTGCAGAATTACAGATTTTGCTGCAGAAACTTTTCAGAAACGCTGTAGTGACTTAGGACTACCAAAAACCCCGATCCTTCATACAACAATCCCCCAAACCACGTTTCCTTGGTAGCGGCAAGCCCCATGTCAAAGAGGTCTGAACTTTGAAGATGCATTGCAATAAACTGCAGGAAGTAACAGAGGTTCAGAAATCATGCAGGGAGCTGCAGAACTGCAGAATTCTGCAGCTTCCTGCAGAGTTTTTTTTGAAACCGCAGATTTTTTTGGAACTGCAGAATTCTGCAGTTTTTTTGCAGAACTGCAGAATTCTGCAGTTTCCTGCAGAATTCTGCAGTTTCCTGCAGAATTCTGCAGTTTTTTGCAGAATTCTGCAGTTTTTTGCAGTACTGCAGAATTCTGCAGTTTTTTGCAGAACTGCAGAATTCTGCAGTTTTTTTGCAGAACTGCAGGAAGAAATTATATACTCCTCTCAGGACCTTGTCTTTTCTTGTCATTCAAGGATTCCCCATCGAAGTTTGCAGCACAATCAAAACTACCCTGATTTTATCTGGCTTCTTTGGATTCAAGACAAATTGATGCGGAAGGTACCACACATTTTCCGAGACCTTAACTTCGTCAGGAACAACATGCTCAGCAAAACCAGAAGAAAGGAGTTTTTCAACCTCTCGATTGTAACCATTCCATAAACTCTTCATCTGTAGACTACGACAAAGAGAAGACAAGTGTGACTTTGGACACCAATGTTGTTACTCAGCTTTGCATCATCTTTCCATGGAATGGGAATTTCAAACCTGCCATCAACAAGCCTCATATCCCTATTCCATAAATCAATAACCTTTTGGACCTCAATAGACCATGATGTGCAATCTGTGACGAGACCTTCATTTTCGACACTCCACAAATTTTTGACCTTGTCCTCCAAAGATGACTTACAAATGAAGTGAGACACGACACTCTTTGCAACAGGACTACCATTGAAACTTGGACCATTTGCTGTCCATCCTAACTTGGTCCAACATGCAAGTGGTTCAGTAGGCTGTCCTGCCCTGCTCTCTAAAGGTACAAGCAATTCAGCGTGATCTTGTCCAATAATGAGATCTACATGCTCAACATTAGTTGAATGTGATCTGAACCGTTCACATAATGGAGGTTTGGCAGGAATCTTGTCAACAACAATGACATCAGTAAGTTTCACCTTCTGACTACCATCATTGAAAATCACTTCTAAATTAACAATAGATGAAGACCTATTTTCTTGGACACTCAAAGTACTGAGGTTATACTTCACACTGGAACCTTTATACCAGGTGCATCAACCAGAGTCTTGCTACAGAACGTACCACTAGAACCGGTATCTAACAACGCTCCAGTACGGAATTTGCCTTTGACATCTACTTCAACAACAGGTAAACCGGTAAACATCACTTTCCAAGTTCATACATAAGTGGCATCATTTACATCAACATGTATAAACTTGCTATGATTGCCACCACAATCTGGTACACTGCACTTATCAGTAACATGATTGCCTAAGAAACAGATATGACAAAGCTTGTGCTCATTAACAAATCTAAGTATTTCTATGTGCTCTAACTTTCTAAAGTTTTCACAATAGAACAATTTGTGGTTTTGTTTACACATAACACAATGATATCTTCTACCATTATAACTATGATCAGATGAGTTCCCCCGTGGCCTAATTGGTAAGTGCGCTTGTCAACTGGCTTTGAGGGGGTGGGTTCAAATCTCGACCCGGGAACTCGCTTTAGTCCGAGCCCATGGGACATTAAATGGAGGCGGGTTGTATCCAGTGTTCTATGCTGGGGCAACTGAGAGACCCTGGGCATCCCTGAATTAATAGGGTATGTGCCAGACTCACAGTCTTCTCATCTCATCATCATACAGTGGTCGCCTGCCTCGATATATAGCCCACTTAAGGTAATGCAGAGGCGTAAAACACAAACAAACAAACAAACAAATACTATGATCAGATTGCCTCACATCTGAATTTAAGGATAAATGACCTTTCTTTTAATCAGCTGATTGCTTGAAATTGTCACGCCTGACACCGACATCTCCATAGGTGGGGTCATTGACCTTGCTTAGTGAATTCTCCAAAGCATGGATGGGATTTTGTCTTTTCCTTTGCATCAAATGCAAAATCCCGCCACTTATACTGAAGATCGATTCTGAAGACGAAGAACAACCTGCCTAATGATACCGTGACTATCAACTTCTTTGAGCTTTTCCATTCGCAGCAAGATGTTGTGGCAGTTGGTAAGCTCATCGGCCAACACTTGCAGGTCTGCAGAAGATTTCACTATTTTCTAGTCGTGATATTTTCCACAATCCGCTCCGTGATAAGATTTTTGTCGCCAAATCGGTTCTTCGTCGCCAAATCGGTTCTTCAATATTCTTCATGCTTCGTTATATCCGTCTGCCACTGCCAGTAATGAGCACGATCGTATTGCATCTTTGGCTTTTCCCTTCGTGTATTGCAAAAGTCGAGAACGGCTTGGCCCGGGATCAGCGACAACTTTCTCTACACTCCCTTCAAATGAAGCTATGAAAGCATGATACATAAAGGGGTTTCCATCAGTGATGGGCACAATTCAGCTATGTACAATTCAATTCAATTCAATTGGGCATCCGTGCCAATTCAATTCAATTCACTTGTTTTTGGAAAGAGTTCAATTCAATTCATAGGGGTAGTCAATTCAATTCAATTCATTTTGTCGCGTAACTGGTCTTTGTGATAAATTTTGTAAAAAGAACGTAAGCATCTGGTGTTGGGATGAGTTTTGCAATATTTAATGTATTGCTCACTCATCATAGACTAATAGATATACACATGTACTATATGTCAATGCAGTGGCTGTTGTTATAGCTTGATCAAGACATGTTCAAGATTGTCATGACACAGATGTGTGCCACCAGTACGACACAAAGTTGGTTTGTAATTTTGTCCTCATAAGTTGATCATACAATGATCTGCACAGACGTCATAACTATATAAGCAGACAAACAAACATTTCCACTTTTATTATTATAAATCATAGTATAATATGTTATCTACATATTTAATGCCCTTTATAGAAAAAAATCATCAAAATTGAAAATTAAACAGAAATGCTCATTAAACGTGCGAGAGTGTGAGTCATGATTTTATCATTATTAAAGTGAAGACGTAGTGTAAATTTATGCAAGTGCCGAAATTTGGATTAATTGTTAGTAGATTAGAAGATAAATATCCCTTTCAACTGGAATATCAAGCATGATCCTAAAAAAACAGAACACAATAGTAAATTCTGACTTGACCACAGTGGACCAAGTTTACCTTTGTCCGTTTTTTGAAGTGTATTAAATAATTTAAATTACACTTATCATTTTGGTCAATGCTTTAACCAATTTGACCATTGTCAATCTGTCATGAATCAATGGTCAATATGGAATTTGGAAGCCACTTACTGATATTGAACATGTAGAACTTTGTAGAAGCAGCAACTAAAATATTTTTTCAAAATCACAAGATATACTTTTAACAAAACAATATCAATAATCCTTCGGGCTGAACAGAAGCTGACGCTGAAGGATTTTCATTCTGGGGTTTCACCTCTGTATTGGTGACTGTCTTTAACCATATTTAATCAGACTTTCATAACTATTTCAGTATATTCCGCTTCAGCCTACAGGAAATAGTTCTCACTTTCTTCAATCTGCTTATCGTCGTTCAACATTTCATGATACACACTGTGGACTTTTCCGCAAAGACAAATTACTGTAATGAACGTATACCTGATGTCTGTTCAATATTCACAGCAGAATTGATAGCCGTTTACAAGGCAGTAGAAATGGCAGTCAATTCATGCAGAAACAAACAATTTTGTAATTTTCACAGACTCGAAGTCTGCATTACAGGCAATAGCCAGCAAGCAGGTGGAAACACCTCTTGTATTAGACATTCTTTTTACCTTAGTGGCCATGGAAGAAAACAAGGAGATTATATTTTGTTGGATCCCAAGTCATGTTGATATCAAAGGAAATGAGATGGCTGATCTTCATGCGAAGGGAGCCTTAAGTAAAAACTTAATGGACTATGTCGTCCCTTATACGGATTTTAGAAAGCATATAAATGACTTAACCAAGTATAGTTGGCAAGTACGATGGAATGCTTGCCAACGAAACAAACTACGCAGAATCCTACCACAAGACTTGAAAGATATAAAAATTGATGTGCACTCTCGCAGAGAGCAAATCGTAATTCATAGATGTCTTATAGGACCCATTCACACCTATTAAACGGTAATCCAGCACCACTATGCGAACAGAGTCAGAATCCATTAACAATTAAACATAATATTCTGTTAAAATGTAATAACATTCTACACCATCGACCATTCCAACCAGATAACCGTAAACATTTGTTCTTAGAAAATTCAGCATCAAGTCTAATACACAGTGGACAAAGGTGGCAGCACTGTCCATGCTAAATGTGGCTGTCTGCTTGTGTGGGGGTTCCACAAAAAGAATCACTTTTTGACATTTTAACAAAGTGTCATCCACTGCTTGCATAGCAAATGAATAGAATTAGAAGGCCAACTTGACTTATCTAACACAGTTTACAGATTAAATTGTCATTGATAAAAGAGTAATAATCTTATTTAGCCTTCTATTTACTGCAGCTGGCTGTTCCAGCACATGATCTGCCTCCCCCTGGGCCAAATTTCAATGGGCTTCAAACATGATTCAAACCTTTCAAATGCCACAATACAATTCACTATCAGTTCTCTAAACTACTTCTGTTGACTTCTTTGTGGCAGAAATTTCGGCACAAAGCATTAGGAATAATTCTATAAAATTATTGTGATCACTTCCTGTGATAGTATGTTTGCAAGATTAGTGAAACATTGGGGCCCAGTCTGCATGGGTTGCAAATGATTGTAGGACAGTGTGTATGTGTAGGTGTGATAACTATTCTATTCACTGATACCCATGTGTATCCTAACATTGAGGAAAATAGCACAACAACACTTAAAACACAACTTTAAGCTGAAATAAACATAACTTAAATACACAAAGCATTTGTTGTTAATGATGATGGGTTAATGCACTTATAATCCTAAATGGTTTGCTAATCAATGTCAACTTGGTTCATAGTTGTTTTGCTTTACATAATTGATTGTTTCAGTTTTCTTCACTGGCCAAGTAAAGCACTACAAGTGACAAATCCCTATAGAACCTTCCAGGAGTTCATGTCAAAGCCTATGAATATTTATATATCCTTAGCTTTGTAGGCATGTAATACAGTTCCTCAGGGACACTGACTACTTTTACAAGTTATGAGAAATTAGATTGAAGATAATCTACTAAACCAATGTTGCCTCTAAATAGCCCACACCTGTGCTGATTGGGTGCAAAACACGAACTCACTCACTCACTCACTCGTTACATACCTGGAGTGTCTGGATTTAAGAAAAGTCTGCACATGAAATGCCAGGAGAGAATGCACTGTGGCTGTTCGATTGCTCTCAAACAGGCAAAGTGGTGTGACCTTCAAATGGGAATTTTCAGCCAATTGAATTCTGCCTTTGATATTGGAATGACTAGTTGCAAATGCATCAATAAAGTTCCGTGTTTTTATCACTTAAAATGTTGTGGAGTTTGGGAAAATTGCACTTAATGGTCATGCATTCATTGCTTTGTGAGTATTTGTACTGTAAACAGTTTGATCCACATCTGTACCGTAATCACTGTGAAAGTTATTTCCATGTATATAGCGTAATAATTACAGGAACATGTCCTCTGTGAAAGTTTCAGTTTTACCTTATTACTTTCCTCGTTTATTGTATAGTATACATTTTAGAACAAAATGAAATTAAAAAATACAGATGCTCCTGAAAGTAAGTGCATCCCTCAGTGTTTTTCAATTAAATTCGATTTTAAATATACACCTTGAAGTTATCGTTCTTGCAACACTGGTGTTGCCTGTGTCATTGATACAATGCTTGCATCATACCATTGAGGATTTCTGCTACCTCTACTAGCATGCCCATTGAATCTGTATCAGGAATCCTTAACAGTAAACGAAAACTCAAGTGCTTACAAAAAAGCACTGGAATGTTCCTTGTGAGCTCACATCCCTATTCTGCAATGTTATTCTGTATGACACATAAGCAGTCAATGAGATCATATCCTGTACTTGCAATGCTACTTGGAGAATTCATTTAAAGTGTCATACCGCTCATCAGTGAGGTCACAAGTTGCCCTATGACAATTTTACGTTTCATTTCAGTGCACTGGATAGGGCCTGTTGTGAGGTCATTGATGTTCACAGCTGAATGTAAGTGCTTGTCATTCATCTACTGTAAGTCCAAACAGGGTTTCAAATCGTGTGGAAGTTTGTTCCCCAACATTGGGCTTTGGGGTCCAAATAATGCATATACTTGAATCCAATCTAACGTAATGACTGTTGATGCAAATCCAATAGTCCAGGAGCCAGCCTATAAACCCGCAGAAATTTCTATGTGCGCTAAGTTTTATGATTGATTGTTGTTTGTGGGTGTCTAAACTTCAAATTTTTTTTGGGTAGACATCGCCAATCCTGAGCATAACTCCAGCAGCAGCCATTTTCCAAAATGGCCGCCAAACACCCATTTTCGTCTATAACTTTGGAAATAATTGTCATATTTTCATGATTTTTGGGTCTAAATATATGTTTTCATACATGGGGAATGCATTAAAAATGGTTAGAATTAAATAGATCATTCCTATAGCTGCCATTTTCCAAAATGGCCACCATAAACCTCTTTTTGTCTTTAACTTCGCAAGTAATTGTTATAAACTCATAATGTTTGAGTCTACATATAGATTTTCATGCTTAAGGAATGCATTAAAATTGGCCATGATGATGTAAAACAATTCTATAGCTGCCATTTCCAATATGGCCACTGTATACCTATTTTTGTCACAGATGTAATTGTAACAATTTTGTGATTTTGGGTTCTGCACGAAGATTTTCTCCATTTGGAGCCTAAAGAAGTTGGTTTAAAAGAGCAGATACAAAAAGCAACTTGTATACTATACCAGAAAAGCCCTGTTGGGGACATACCATTGCGATTCATTGCTACTCAGATTGTTTACAGCGCTCACCCGTGCCCGATAGGCCAGTCACTCCAAAATCTTATTTGAATAATTAAAAAATCTTGCAATTCAGCAACTGCATTGGCTTTTAAGGGTTGGAAGATCGCCTGATGACACTGCTTGCATTGTGTAGATATGATCTTATGTATAAAGTGTGAAAATCAGATAATTATAGTGTATAGGCCCCCTTGGTATAAAGGCAGAGAGATTGCTGCTGCACAGCTTACTTGAATGATGTCACGCACATGAGTTGCATTGCACACGCTTCGCAATGGCAGAAGAGTTATTTGAAAAGTTGGTTGTGAAATTTAGCAAGATTGGGTGGAATTTGGCATTACTGAACTGCCCAAATTAGTGCATAATATGCAGGATGACTAGTTATGTATGCCGCGAATATGGCTGCCGTGGGTCACCAAAACATGCATGGTAAATGCATGGGAATGAAGCGTGTTACTACAAAGCTCATCGTAAGATATATTGGGCACGGAGACCTCCGGAGTACCTTGCAAAGTATAATTAATTCTGGCCAGTTGATTGAGACATGCTCTGTCAATCCAAAAGAGATTGAGCACTTTAACGAAGTTTTCCAGCATTTATCGTTTATGCGAAAATCAAAGCTCAACCCACACACCACATTAAGATTAAGGGTTCTTAAATTCATCATACATTTTCAACCACAATTGATGTATTATACTTGACTAATTTAGGCATCTACTGTGATTTTCAGTTGCTTTTTTGCATTCACAGAGTTGCACTGCAAAGCCTCTTGCAGTTCATGTCTAGTTTGCTGTAATCATCGTCTTCCCCCCAACCTGTATCTGTATGTTTGAGCCACAGGATTCAGGCTTGAGTATTTTATTGCTTGCGCGCTTCATAGGTAAAAGAAAGGATTAAAAAGTGATTTTAAAACATTTGCAAAAACTGCAGCTAAAAACCTACAATTCAAAAACAAGACAAGCAGCCACTTCTGACAAGCGTGCTTACCTGGTTAAGTTGGCCACCTCCTCCAGCATGTACAGGAGTCGGCATCTAGCAATGCTGAGGGTCCCGGATGTGTCAGGATCCTGACATGATGCTGATTGGCCAATCCAATCACATGACCAAACCAGCCAATCAGATATTGATGGCCTGTATACATATCCCAAGAACCTTCACGGCAGTTAAGCAATCAGATCACAGAAAGCACTGATAAGTGCCAGTCTGTTTACACAGACTGCAGGACCAGTGCTATTACCTGGTTTACCTGACACACTAGTGTGGCTTAGAAAAGCCTGGCAGGTTGAAGCTTCAAAATGGTCATATCCTGTGTCAATGCCTTGAACTCCCTTGCTGATGCCATAATTATTATCTTCCAGAGGAACTTAAAAACTATGGTAGTCTCAATGTTTTTAAATGCAAGACAATGATATGTACTTCAGCTGAAATGTATTTCAATGCAGGTACAATATGTGCTATTTTAATGTTTTACTTCTTTTAATGCTAATTATCTACACAATCATGTTTTTATTCTGTTTTTATTGTTATGATAAATGTCTCACAGAGTGTGTGTTTACCACTGTAAAATATATTCTAAATGAAAAAATAAATGAATAAATAAAAATCTGCGGGTAGTGAATGCCACATTTTTACAAAAAAAAAAAGATCACATACCATTGCTTACTTTTCCTTGGTAGTTCACACAGCAGCTGATGCTATGCGTCCACACACTTTACTCCATTCTATATGGATGTTTTCTGTCTTATTCTGCAATATCACATGTACTGTTTCCATTATTAATAATATTTCATTGTTGCCTTTTAGTATAAAGATGTAAACGTTATTAGAAAGAATAAATGGTCCTGGCGGCCTGTTCCTGTTACTATGTCAATTCACGGAAAATGGAAGGTGCAGTCTCAAAGAATAGTTAGGGGGTTTTTATTCTGGACAGGGGTCGTGTTCGATAGAAATATCACCTATCCCAATTAAAGACCCCTGCTACAAATTCAATGGCCAGTATTGGCCTTAAGAGAAAATGTAGAAGGAAATCTTAATGGCATGTTGTACTAATTGAATAAATAATGCAGAAAATATTATTGCTTTTATAGACATTAGGCCTACTATGAAATACATTAAACTGTATTCAATATCTGAGGGGGAGGGGATACTATCAAGAGCAACTGTGGGTGAAAAAATCCTTCTATTTGCAAAAATGTACGAAAACTGTAAGCTTTACATACCCAACATAGTCTGAGCAGCACTAGTGTGTCAGGTAAACCAGTCAAGCATTACTTGTCAGATCCGGGTAAGACAATCATTATAGCAAAATACAGACATGAACTGCAAGAGGCTTTGCAGTGCATCTCTGTGAATGCCAAAAAGTAACTGAAAACCACAGTTGATGCCTAAATTAGTCTATAGTAGTATACATCAATTGTGGTTAAAAATGTATGATGAGTTTAAGAACCCATTACCTTAATGTAGTGTGTGGGTTGATCTTTGATATTCACATAAATGCTGTAAACCTTTGTTGAAGTGCTCAATCTCTTTTGGATTGACAGAGCATGTCTCAATCAACTGGCCAGAATCAATCATACTTTGCAAGGTACTTCAGAGCTCTCCGTGCCCAATATATCTTACGATGAGCTTTGTAGTAACACGCTTCGTTCCCATGCATTTACCATGCATGTTTTGGTGACCCACGGCAGCCATATTTGCAGCATACATAAGTAGTCATCCTGAATATTATGCACTAATTTGGGCAGTTCAGTAATGCCAAATTCCGCCCAATCTTGCTAAATTTCACAACCAACTTTTCAAATAACTCTTCTGCCATTGCGAAGCGTGTGCAATGCAACTCATGTGCGTGACATCATTCAAGTAAGCTGTGCAGCAGCAATCTCTCTGCCTTTATACCAAGGGGGCCTATACACTATAATTATCTGATTTTCACACTTTATACACTACCCTCCATACAAGTTTGAATACACCAGAAAAGGTGACATTTTTATCAAAAATACCTCATCTTCAACACAACTTTTGTTTATACTTACACCAAGCAATATGGAAATTCAAATTCAGGCCATAAGGTGTCCATATTTCATGGTTTTACATCATTTTCGTATAAATTTTAATTAAATTTCTCTATATCCCATTTTTTCATTTTTTATAAACAGCTATAACAGCACTGTTATCTTCCATATTTATGACATTTTATCCTTTTTTACACATTTCCTCTGGTTTGTGATGATTTTACTAGTAGTTTCAGACCAGAAAATGGCCGTTGAAAATCGGAAAAAAATACTGATTTTGGTTATTTTTGGGTCAAAACAATGCTTAAACAGCTCCAATAAAATAATTTTCACTAGAGAAGATACATTTTATGATTATACTTCATGGTAACCCGAAATTATCTCAATTTTGTATTTTTGAGTGGTCATTGTCCAAATTTTAAACGGTCTTTTCGGGGTCTAAAATAACTGTTACGATCATGTTACAAATCAGGAAACGCTTAAATATGATTGAGTTTCATAAACCTAGAAGATAATTCGGCTGTGACAATTTTCTAAAAAATACCAAAATTTGGGATATCGAGAGAAGCCATAAATTTCAACCAAAATGACCTAAAATGACAAAATAAAGACAACTTCTAACTTCGATGTGACTTGTTTTATTGTTTGACGTAAATATAAAACAAAAATTCCATTCAAAATCAAGTATTTTTAAAAGAAACCGCACTTACCCAGGTGTATTCAAACTTTTGGAGGGTAGTGTACATCAGATCATATCTACACAATGCAAGCAGTGTCATCACGCGATCTTCCAACCCTCAAAAGCCAATTCAGTTGCTGAATTTCAAGGTTTCTTAATTATTCAAATCAGATTTCGCAGTGAATATTTTGGTGAGATTGGCCTATTTGTGTGCGCTGTAAATTGAGTGGCAGTAAATCATAATGGTATGTCCCCAACTGAGCTTTTCTAGTGTTCCTTTATGTATCTGCTCTTCTAAACCAACTTCTTTAGGCTCCAAATGGAGAAAATCTTCGTGCAGAACCCAAAATCACAAAATTGTTACAATTACATCTGTGACAAAAATAGGTATACAGTGGCTATATTGGAAATGGCAACTATAGAATTGTTTTACATCATCATGGCCAAAATAATGCATTCCTTACATAATGAAAACCTTGATGTAGACCCAGACATCATGAAAATATGACAATTACTGGCGAAGTTAAAGACAAAAAGAGGTTTATGGCGGCTATTTTGGGAAATGGCAGCTATAGGAATGATCTACTTAATTCTAACCATTTTTAATGCATTCCTCATGTGTGAAAACATATATTTAGACCCAAAAATCATGAAAATATGACAGTTATTTCCAAAGTTATAGACGAAAATGGGTATTTGGCGGCCATTTTGGAAAATGGCGGCTGCTGGAGTTATGCTCAGGATTGGCAATGTCTACCCAAAAAAAATTTGAAGTTTAGACACCCACCAACAACAATCAATCATAAAACTTAGCGCACATAGAAATTTCTGCGGGTCTATAGCCTGGCTCCAGGACTACAATGGCCGTGCTCACAGATGTAGTCAGAAACCTCACTGGTATGATGGAAGCATTGCATTAATGATGCAGACAATATCCATGTTGTGATAAGTAATAATTACTTATAACAGCATGGATATTGTCTGCATCATTAAGTAATAATTACTTATAACAACATGGATATTGTCTGCATCATCAATGCAATGCTTCCATCATACCAGTGAGGTTTCTGACTACATCTGCGAGCACGGCCATTGGAATTGAATGGTTACAATTATTGTAACCATTCCTGTGAGACACATTTGACATGGAATTTAATGGCCAATCCCTGAGGAGCATACCAACTTTCAAGAGAAACTGTATAAACAGTGTATTCGTATACATTGTCTGTTGCTATAGATATGGCTAAAATTCACAGCAAACTCATTGCAAACTGTAACTACTTTAATCACATGCAAAATATCTGCTTAATTTTACAATGATTCACCTGTGCAATTGTAAGTGCCTGTGATGTCGCTGCTGCTGCTGCTGCTGCTGCTGAACCAGTGCTGATGCCGTTGACGCAAATGATGAGGATGACAGGTGATGCTTTTACTTGCCTCAGCAGTCACACACTTGGACATTGAAGCAGAGTCATTCAGCATTGCTCAGTCAAACTTACATTTCATTGGATGTGTCATTCTACTACATTTAATTGATTAATTTATATTAAACTGCTTGTCTTGACTGGAATACATTGAATTTGTTAAAGAGAATTTGAATACTTTATGCTTGTCTCTGGATACAAGTATTCTTGTCTCTGGATAGACATTATTACACTGATGCATTTAGGTTTTATAGAGGCATGGCTTATTTTTTAATTTATTGAAAGATTGACACTCTTAATGTCGTGTTTACGCCACAGTGACTACTTATACTTGATTCCACGATTAATTTAATTTAATGTATAAAGACATGTTGTAAGCATTACAGTACTTGGTATACATATAACTTTTCTACCTTTGGATGTGTGTTATTTTTTAACTTGATTGAACTGTCAAATCTCAGAATAATGCCTCGACGCAGTTCTGCTGCAGGGCGTGGCAATTCGACCATGCTTAATGTGCTCATGCCGTTTTTGGTTCTACTCTCGCTAAATGTGTTGACAGTCGTGAAATGTACTGTAATGGTCAACTTGCCTTCAGGTTTTCCTGTTTACGGGATGGTAAATGAAGAGATTAATGTCTTTTTAGGAATACAATATGCGAAGGCCCCTACGGGGTCACTGAGATGGTCAGCCCCACAGCCTTACATGCCAAAAATGCCGGAGAATATGCCTAATAATATGCCGGATAATATGCCTGGTGAGAACATGCCACATGTGCAGGGGAATATGACAGGAGATATGCTCGGAAATGATACAATGGATAGAAACATGACAGAAAAAATTGAAGAATCATCAAGTTCAATGGGTCAAGAGAAGTCTCCTGTAAATATGACAATTACCCATAAACATCCGCCTTATTGTCCCCAACTGATTCCCAACTCTTGGGTTCCTGATCCCAATGCCATGACAAGTGAAGATTGTCTTCATCTCAACATCTATGCGCCTAATGTAAGTGACATGTAATTATGTAATTAACATGACTAGAATTCTTTGGATGCCAGTGCAAGTTACTTGTAAAATGTGGGTCCATCCATTTCAAGTAGGTTTGCCTCTGTAAATGAAAACTAGATTGCTTTCAATAACTTTTTATTTGATTCTAGGCCTTGAATGACTTCTAGAGGCTTGACAGCTTAAAAAGAAAATTCATTGTTTATAGTGAAAGACTGATTTGAAGATGATAACTTTGACTTTTGGAAACTGCTTGTATTGGCCTAATTTTAGTGTTGAATGTCTGTAAATGTTTCTATTCAGGCCACTAACGGTCCGTACCCAGTGTTGGTTTTCATCCATGGAGGAAATTGGAAATTTGGTGGAGCAAGCAGCTATGATGGATCAGCCCTGGCTGCCAGAGGTGTCATTGTGGTCATTCCAAACTATCGTCTTGGACCTCTCGGTAAACTTTCGGATTGAATCCAAAATGAGTGGTCTAACCACAGTAGCCAGTAAATAGTCTTTTGTTATGTCAGCTATTTGTGCTGAAATATAATTACATTGACTAAGAATGAATTTGTTACGTAATTAAATTTATTTCAAAATTCAAAGTAAAATCATTTTCTAGATGATATTGTTATGTTGCTTTGTGTCAGTAGGCTACTTGTGTTTCTTGAACAACATTGAACAACTCAATTTATTTTCCATGCGAGAACTATGTATCCTTCCAATTTGCTTCTGACATACTATGAAATATAAGGAACTAGACATACCCATTGAGGGACATTTTTAGGGGGAATGGAGCTCCCCCCCCCCTCCCAAACCTCCGCTATATATATGAAAATGATAGGTAGATTCCCAGTCATGGCGGTGGAAATATTGACAGGGAAATGAAAAAAATCTGCAGTTTGTGTGAAAGCATGTGGTTTGATTGAAATGGTAGAGAAATACGTGAGCAGGGAAAAGATGTGAATGGATTTCAGGAAGTAATGGTGATGAAAAAGAGTTTGTGATATTTTGGCACATTGCCAAATCCTGCACAGCAGTCGTGTGCACTGAGTCGTCTGCTGTGAGATTGTGCTTGAACATGAACCTTGGCAACTGGAAAATGCATTGGTGATTGGATTGTGCTATGCAGATTAGACTTGAGAGATAGCGCGTAGGAGCTTGGATAATACTTGAGACATCTTCATACGTTTAGGTCTTGGAAAGAGGTTTAAAATGAGGGTAAGATGACGAAGATACAATGAGTAGAAGTGGGTCAGCCAGTGTGCAGGAATGGAAAGCAGCTGACACTGGAGTGGGTGGATGGTTTTGGCGGGAAGAACGACTGTGGCGCCAGCCTCTGGCGTGAGCAGGCAGTGAACTACAATGGAGAATCATGCACCCCTGGTGGGGAACAACAGTAGAGGCAGAAAACGTAAATAAGGGAGCTGTTTCACTGTTATTTGCTGTTGTCAGAAGGACAGGATTGGTCAATAAGGATAGGTGGATAGTTTAGGTGAGTGGCATCGCTGGGGGAGGAGTTTTTAGCTGTTGCAGGTGTGAGCATGTCAACAATGATTTTTGTATCTTATACCCGGCAGGGATATAACCAAGCCAGCCTTATAAGGTGCTGCCGAGGCGTTAAACCCAAAACACACACCCTTTGAATTTGCCTCATTGGCTGAGAACATGATATCATGCAGAGGATGGTTATGGATTATCCTTGCGTTTGGAAATTAAAGATCTCTAAACTAAGCAATGGTGATCAATAACATATTCGGGCTCACAAACAATTATTTTAAGCCTGTTTGGAGTGTTCACGTTTTTAATGACTGCAGTTTAGTTTAGATATCCTTAACTTAAGAAATTTTGAAGGATACATAATCAGTACATAGCTAGTTATTGGGTTGATAATAATCTGTTATAGATGGTAAAACCATGGTTCCTTCCTGTTGTGTACAAATGTTACCACAACGTCATCATCTGCCTTCGGTTTCAAATTTCAGGCTTTCTAATGAGCAGAGGGGGAACTTTCGTTTCCAACCCTGGACTGAGGGATATGTTAGAAGCACTGAAATGGGTCAAACACAACATTGCTGCCTTTGGAGGGGATGTGGACAATATAGTTCTCGCTGGTCACGAAACTGGAGCTGAAAGTGTCACATTTCTCATGACGTCGCCACTTGCAAAAGGTGAGAAGATTATCACGATTGATTCTCTGTGATCTCCTTAAATCTCATCAAATCCTCTCAAAGAGATTTAGTTTTCATTGTGATCCTTCTGTTGTCGTGACCAGAAGTGTTGAGTGATTGACCAATTTACCACCGTGACTGAGATTTTGTCTGCAAATATAACTGAAAATGCATGAGTTCACAGCTGTTTTCATAATTGTAGACATTCAGGCTGAGTGTGTTTTATTTTTCTAGGACATATATTCTATAGGGACAAGTGACATCAAAATCGTATGACATCACTCTGCCCTATACAATAATAACAAATTAACATGTCCTTGAAAAAAAAATCACATTCAGGCTCAGTGTCCAGATTCAAGAAATTGGCTGTAAAATGTAGGAAATGTTTATCAGTTTTTATCCGATGAAAGATTCAAATGGATACATATATGTAAAACGAAAGGAAGTGCATGGATTAGTTCTTGGCTGGTGCTTCATAACTTAGCTGGTGTTTCATAACTGTTTCATGTTACATTCACTGTGGCATGCTGTGACTGTCATGAGCTGAGTCAAGTGGAAGGCTCATCACGAATTTCATAGAGCTCTGCATTGTGATGCTTGATAATAATTATACAATACAACACAATAGGCAGTTGTTATTATTCTCTTTTAACTAAATAAGCTTCTGATCACGAAAGAATGAACTTTTTGTGGGCTGCCTTACAAATCACGAATGGATCACTTTTCAGTTTATATAAATAAATAGATATATATATAGATGTTGAATTTTTTATATATATTGTTTTACTTTATTGTTTCTATCTGATTACGCATAAACTTTGTTATCACGGAATGAAACTATAAAATGTCAATTTTTATGACCCTTTGGAATTGGGAGACATTATTTCAGAGCAACTTTTCAAAGATGAGAATTGTAAAGAGTATTATTAGGCGACAGCAGTCTGAAGTTGAGCTGCCACTCCTACTGGGTGTTGCTAGCACTTGGTATATGGCTATATGCACGATTTGGATGTTGTTAATGGATGTTATTCAGGTAAAACGACAATCCCTTGCTATTATGAGGTTTTAACTTCAGGTGCTGTGACATATGCTTAACAGGTTTATTTACAATTAATTGGACCAATCCTCATGTTTGCGTTTCATAGCATTAGACCCAAGTGAACCCATTCCATCCCAATTTTATCCAATCTACTATTATTTCGTATCCATGGTGATTGGAGAACAAGTGCACAAGCAAGTCATGCATTGTCAAATACTAGGAAACCATTCATTAACTTTACATAAACAGTCATCATTATATAAACTAGCATTATACCCGTTCTACGAACGGGAGGTTTGAGAGCGAAGGCATAAGTTATGGCTTGATAGCATAAGTTGACACAAACATTTAGGGACATTGGCAAACATTTACGCCCATTGGCAAAACATTTGCGCTCGTTGGCAAACATTTGCGCCCGTTGGCCAACATTGGCTAACATGTGCACCCGTTGGCAAACATGTGCGCCCGTTGGCAAACATTTGCGCCCGTTAGCAAACATTTGCGCCTGTTGGCAAACATGTGCTCCCTTTAAAAAATTTGGCCCGTTGGCAAACATTTGCAGCCGTTGGCAAACCTGTGCATCCGTTGGCAAACATTTGCGCTCGTTGGCAAACATGTGTGCCCGTTGGCAAACATTTGCGCCCGTTGGCAAACATTTGCGCCTGTTGGCAAACATTTGCGCCTGTTGGCAAACATTTGCGCCCATTGGCAAACAATTTACGCCCGTTGGCAACATTTGCGACCGTTTGCAAATATTTGCGCCCGTTGGCAAACATTTGCGCCTGTTAGCAAACATTTGCGCCCGTTGGCAAACATTTGCGCCCGTTGGTAAACATTTGCGCCCGTTGGTAAACATTTGCGCCCGTTGGCAAACTAATGCCCCTTGGCAAACATTTGCGCCCTTGGTAAACAGTTGCACCCGTTGGCAAACATTTGCGCCCGTTGGCAAACATTTGCACCCGTTGCCAAACATTTGCGCCCGTTGGCAAACATTTGCGCCTGTTGGCAAACATTTGCACCCGTTGGCAAACATTTGCGCCCGTTGGCAAACATTTGCGCCCGTTGGCAACATTTGCGCCCGTTGGCAAACATTTGCACCCATTGGCAAACTTAGGCCTGTTGGCAAACATTTGCGCCTGTTGGCAAACATTTGCGCCTGTTGGCAAACATTTGCGCCCATTGCCAAACATTTGCGCCCATTGCCAAACATTTGCGACTGTTGCCAAACATTTGCGCCCGTTGGCAAACATTTGCGCCCGTTGGCAAACATTTGCGCCCGTTGACAAACATTTGCGCCCGTTGGCAAACATTTGCGCCCGTTGGCAAACATTTACACCCATCGGCAAACATTTACACCAATTGGCAAACACTTACACCCATTGGCAAACATTTACACCCATTGGCAAACATTTACACCCAATGGCAAACATTTACACCCATTGGCACCCATTGGCAAACATTTACACCCATGGAGACCCATTTAAACATTACACCCATTGGCGCTTGATAGCATAAGTTGACACCTCTACCCCCTAACTGAAGTGTGGACACTGGGGCATTATGTTGTTCATACATAATCCAATAGGGGAGTTGTGTGTGTAGGTTGTGATTTGCAGAGCCCTCTGTTGTTATTTGGTAAAATCATTTGTTTACATTAAATGGAGTGGTGGATGGGGGATGAGAAATGAAGACTTTTGAAGGATTATTACGGAATACTGTTGAGCAGTAGGGAGGAGAGGACCCCCCATTAACACGCAGGGAAGAGGTTAGATGAAGTGGATTGGCATATTTGGGGGATGGGAGTGAAAGGGAGGGCAGTTAGTGGCTACATTGAGCATAGCAACCATGCTGGATTTGGTGAGTTGTGTTGCTAGGCAGCGGCAATTATATAGTGATGCACCTAATGCAGTGGAGTGTCATCCAGTTAGTGTTAGCTGGTACCGGGTATAAACAATTACATTAAATTCAGTATATGTGCATTAATGGATCAATTCTCAATTCTCGTGAAAACCCAAATAGTTTATATATATATGTATTTTGGCTATTATTTTTAGTACAAGGAAACTTATTTTTCTTTTCATTTATTGTATGCATATGATACAAGATTTTTATGGGAAATGGACAAGAAAATTGTCAATCTTGATTAATTTCTTGTGCAATTTGATCAATGAAATGTCAAAAATAAACATGGCTTTTGTCTGAATTTGCACAAAATGTGGACGCAAACCAGCTAACGTTCGTTTTGTTTGTTTCACACAAACCTTTTTATCGGTGTTACATCCGATGAGGTTATTGGTTAGCTAGCGCTCATATATTTACAAAACATTACAATAATGACATTCGCCGTCCAGTGTCAGTCAGCTATTTCTGCATTGTCTGGATAAATCTATCAGTCGTCATTGCCTTGGTCAGTTCTTCTGGCAGTAGGCCACTGTAGGTAACATTCAAGGCTCCAAAGAAAATAAATGTGGGCATTGAATCTACCAGGATCATTGTAAAGATGTCCCTTTCTTCCCGGTTGAAATTCAAAGTCCGGCGTCATCAGTCTGGATGAATTCCTCCTTCCAATGGACATCTTTGTTTTCTGGTGAGCGGTCTGAAATTAGCAATTACCTGGGTCCAGGTAGATCCCCTTTCCTCCTCCAGAACGTCAGGAAAACATTTTCTGCAAATGGTTGATATACTTCCTAAACTGCTCTGGGCATGCTTAGTGTTCCAAACTTCATGAATCCCTGCAACTACATGTAGCTCATCCTTAGTTTTAGGATTCGCCATTCGCCTGATGTTTTCTTCACTTATGCCACATTATCGATCTGTTACTAAATGTTGGTATATGAAAGAGTAATGATTTTTTTAGTGACATGTTGAATGAGAAATGATTCCTACTTCAATGGGGTTCATGTCTGGGGATTCCTGGGGTGGTTTCAGCCGGACAATGCCATTCTTTTCCATCCACTTTCAAGAGTACATTGCAAACAGTGCATTCATTAATTTTATTTTCAAAATAGCTTGAGCAGATACACTTACTAGTTGAGAGTGTTACTGTTTTTGTACATAACTCATGAATGAGAAAGTTATGAATTGAAAGTCAATGAAGTGGTTAACTCCAGTTTGGTCACTTGCGAAAATAATAGGCACAGTCCAGGGTTTTGAAATGAATGAAGAATGAAGATTTATTTGCAACTTACAAGAGTACAATACATTTTGATAAAATTTCTTTAAACAATACCAACCAAAGTAAGTTGATGGAAGAACACCCGAGCAAAAAAAAATTACTATACCCTATAGGGGGGTGCCCTTCCAATATACGTTACATACAAATACAATGAATTAAATTCTAAACATGTGCCATTATTATTAAATCAATTATAAATTATTCACAAGTCCAGTGACCACATCTTGCTCATGCATTAGCCGCGGTTGCTGCGGTTGCTGCCTATGTCTAGAGTCAAGTGTGGTCAAAAGACATCCATAGTCAACATTTAGATTACATAATAAAATATCATAAATCAAATACATAATAATTATGAAGATATCATAGCGTTTGATTATATAGATAATGAATTATTCATAAGTCTAGTGACCACATCTTGCTCATGCATTAGCCGCGGTTGCTGCCTATGTCTAGAGTCAAGTGTGGTCAAAAGACATCCAAAGTTAACATTTAGATTACATAATAAGATATCATAAATCAAATACATAATAATTATGAAGATATAATAAATCAAATATAACTACCATCAAAACTTCAGTTATTATACAATTGCTGATTTCAGTTATTTATAGCTTGATCCAACTTGTATTTAACAAAACCTTTATTAAATTTCTTGCTATCACGAATATTTTTTAGATCCCTAGGAAGGTGTAGCCATACATGTGGTGCTCTGCCAAGAAAACTTTTATTATAAATTTGAGTAGTATGTGGAAGGGCTTGAAGTAAGTTTCGATTTCTGGTTCTATGGTTATGTCTGGTATTTTCAAATAAATTAATAATTCTTTGGGGCAATACATCTGTCATATATCTATGAGAAATTTTTACTAAAGATAATTCTATCAAACTTTTAATGTCATGAAGATAAGGTATAACTGGAAAAGGAAACATAAAAATTATAAAGTGATCTTCATAACTTAACAGGGAGGCAGGTTCGATAAATACGTCTAACCAAACTCACTCATTTGAAATGATATCTTCTTGTTATTATAACCTGGTTACAAGTTAATTCAAGTTAATTACATTTGAACGTTATTTTAATCAGCCCACATAATACATCATTATCCATTACATTCTTCTCATGAATGTCCACGTTGCCTACAGTGTCAACAGATTTACAGCATGGTCTCGTGAGTGCTTCAATTTAGCCACCGCAGCTATGCAATTCTATGTGGTATTTTTAAGTGGCCAGAATAGATCAATGTTTCTCTGTGGCTATGATTTTATATGCAGTGATTATGCACTGGGGACTTGGATTCCACGTGTATTTTATGGATTAGACCATATTGATCAACACGGATTCATGATAATCAGAATCATTCTGATGTGATGTGTCTCTTTTTGAAAACATTGATTTGTTGTGACCATTTTCGTGCCATTAACTTTAAAATCATTGGATTCTAAAATCAAAATTGATGGCTATACTCTAAAGGCGTGCTCTTTGTGGGCTGTTGACCTATTTAAATGGAAAAGGCTGACTTTAAATGGCAGAAAATTGCTGTGGCCTGTGCTTTGACGCTACACGATTTACCACACGATATATTAATTCACCTGTTTGTCTGCGTAATATGTTTCCTCTATGAATTCAATAATATCTTTGGCTCTGTGCTGTATCATAATATTATTGCTCTGTGCTGGATCATGTAAACTGTCATGTTTATATCTGTGGGTGACATAAATATGATTATTTTTTCACTACAGTTTGTCTTTGAACTTTTATGGACTGTTGACTAATCAAATGAAGTGGCAACTGCATTGATTTGTCCAGTTTCCATTTTTTAATTCATCTTTGCCTTTTGATCTATGGTCTAGACTCATAGCTGCGGAAGGTTCCACTCACAGCTTTCAGCTCTAGGGATCTTCCGCTCATTGGCACATCATGAGAAATTCATATGTTAAATTTGATGTTAAATGTATCTGGTTGCTGTGTGTGTATATACTACCAATGACGAATAAATTAATATTCAATTCAATTCAATTCATACAAGAAAAATGGAGGCTATATTATCCGCAATATACCATCGTAGCAACTTTTCGATGACTGAATTTATATTTATTACTTTTATCATTCAGAAGTTCATTTTTCTGAAATTCTTCTGTATAACTTAATTTCCATCCTTATAGATGATCCACTTCTGAAAAACGTGTGTCATGCAAGTTATTATTATTATTATTATTATTATTATTATTCATTTATTTAGCGCTACACTTTGCTATAGGAAAGCATTCTGGTGCGCTTTACATAAAAGGATAAAAACTAGCTAGGCCGCGTTGGCTGCCTCCTAGTATAATCATTAAAATTGGAAAGGACAGTAATGGGATGAGAATTTAAAAACAATTAGCCATTAGGTTGGCCGCGGTTGCTGCCTCCTAATGGGGATAAAAAGGGGTGATGGATGATTTAAGTGACTTTATTTGAAATTTGATTTGATAAAATCTTATGAAGAACTTCCATGTTGACCCAAAGCACGTTTGAATAGTTCCGTCTTCAAGCATCGTTTAAAAACTTCCAATGAGGTCGATTCCTGAATGCCTGTAGGTAGGGAATTCCACAAGTTAGGTCCATAAACACTGAAGGCTCTCGCCGCAAAAGTCGATCTCTTAACAAATGGAACCTCCAGAGTGACTCCACTTCTGCTTGCTCTTGTGTTTCTTGCATAGGACTTGATCTTCAGCCGTGATGATAGATATAATGGTGCCATATTATTGAGGCATTTGTAGACCATGCATAGGATTTTAAAGTCTATCCTTTCCTTAATTGGAAGCCAATGCAATGTGACGAGGGCATCAGTGGAACTTGAATACTTGTCACGATGAAGCACAACCTTGGCAGCCCAGTTTTGGATCCTCTGTAGACGCATGAGTGATTTTTTCGAAAGGCCACTCAAGATACTGTTTGAGTAGTCTAGATGAGTCAGGACGAGTGATGATGCCAATAGTTTGGCTGTATCAAGATTGATGAAGCGTCTGATTGCTGATATACTTTTGATGTTGATGATGGCGGCACTGCATTTGGAAGAGATATGTTTTTCCATGGAGAGATGACTGTCAAAATAGACTCCCAGGTATTTCAGGTGGTCCGATGTTGATACCTGTTCCTGAGCAACTTCAATGGCAGTGGTGGTGACTTTAGAGAGTACGGCCTTACTGGCAAAGATTGCAGTTTCCGTCTTGCTTGGGTTCATCTTCAGCATGTTTGATGCCATCCAGCTGCTGATGTTTCTTAGCGATGATTCAGTGCGCTTAACACAGGTCTCTTCTTCCGTTGGTATGGCTGGGTCGAATGTGTCGATCATGCAATGATCATCAGCATAGCCACCAAGACTCTGGCAGTTGTCAATACATTTGGTGATCGTGCTACAATACATGTTGAAAAGTATCGGTCCCAGACAGCTACCTTGTGGGACTGAGAAATTGAAGCATTTGACCTCTGACTGGCTATCTCCAATGCTCACACAGAGTTTTCTATCCTTGAGATATGATGTGATCCACCCAAGAGCATCACTGGTTATTCCAAAACATGATTGGAGAACTTCGGCTAGGATTTGGTGATCTACGGTGTCGTACGCAGCGCTGAGGTCGAGAGAAACTAATAAGGTGGCATGTCCACGTTCCATTGTCCAGAGAAGTCGATCCATTAGGGCACAAAGTGCCGTCTCTGTGCTGAAAGATTCTTTGTAGGCACTCTGATGGCCACTATGGAGATTGTGTGCAGATAGATAGGCATTCAGCTGGGAAACAACACATTTCTCCACCACCTTACTGATGAAGCTCAGATTGCTGACAGGCCTATAGTTGTTGAGGGTAGTTTCGAGACCACTTTTTTTCAACAGTGGTTTGACTGTGGCCATTTTCCAGTGATCACTGAATTCTCCCTGGTGAAGAGATTTGTTTACAATAGCTGTGATGAGAGGAGACAGGACATCACAGTTTTCTTTGACGATTGTACTGGGAATGGGGTCCGTCCGGCATGTTGTAGGCTTGGACGAGCGGAGCATTTTCAGTATTGTGTCACGAGAGACTTCAGAGAAATTTTTCAGACGGTAGATGACTTCGTCACTCGGGGTGTACTTCGGTGATTGCAGGAGGTCATCTCTAATCTTCTCGATCTTCTCAATGTTAAGTTAAAGTGGATGATACATGTGCTCTCTTAGTTCTTAGTTTCATACAGGATGCCTCTGTTTCTTTCACCAGGATTATTCCACCGTGCTATAGCAATGGGTGCAGTTGGACCATTCGGAGAATATGCCTGGGACAATCCAGAAAGACCGATGAATGATGCCATTGATTCTATGGCTGAAGTGATGGGTTGTCCAAAGGGAGAGATTGCCGAACACCTCGTTTGCCTCAGAAGGAAGCATTTTGATGAAATCGTCAGGGCAAATATTCCTACTGTAAGTAGTGAGGGAAATTTCCTTTCTAAAATTATAATTATTGAAATGATTGTTCACGTATAATTGTATGTTAATCCCCTGGTGTGTGCAATTGGGCTGAGAATGTTATATTCTGATGATTGCCTGGGACTTTCAAACTTTTCCCTTTAAATTCTTTTTATTACCTGAGCATCCATTGAGAATATTATAGTGTAGATTTTTGTCTATTTTTATGCCTTTAGCATCCATTCTGAATGACTATAATATGATAATCACCTGTGGATAAATTGTAATGCTTCATGGAGGTAAGCAAGTTTTCAAATATCTTGATCCTCCTTTCAGACTGTTTCTGTACCTTTGCACCAGTGGAGACCCAGAGTGGATGGAACTGACTTTCCTCATTTCATGAACACCTGGAAGTCAAACAGGGTTGCTCAGATTCCTCTCCTTATTGGCAGTGATGGTGTCTTGGATGTAAGAGGTAATTAATGTTGACAGATAGACAGCCACATATGGTTAGCTGTGAGAAGATTATGTTTATTTTCTTATTGTAACTAATTCGAAGCTTGGTCAACTCATGATGGTATTAAAAGATTGAGTTCACACAATGCTAACATTTGTTCGAAATTCAACTGCTCTTCATTACGCTTGTGTGCCACAGCGTACTTCCATCAAACATGGACCAACCAATATGGAACAGCCCACCGTACAACTGTAGCAAACATGACAATTTTGACCTTTCATCACTCATCAGATGCAGACATGCTTATGAAATGATAAGCCTGTGACAACATGATATGTCATCTAGTCGTCTTACTCCATGTGCTGAATTGTGAGTCCTGTACTTCCTCCAGCATAAACCCAGTACAAAAAACCGCCAATTGAAAAATTTACTATTGCTAGTGGAGGATGTCGGTGTTGTAAGTTGGTTATGTTACAGGTGTATGTGGCAAAGAAGGAATGACAGCATCGTCCTAATGACAACGTACTAAGCGACATTGAAACATTATCTGCCAGATGCTATTATACTTAAATTTTTTTGCTCCTCAGATGTTCCTGTACGGAGTGCTGAGAGGATGACGGCATCATCTTACGACAAAGCACTAAACGACATCCTCTCTTGGGCGTATCCCAATGAGCTGCTTCCACTTCTAAAAGACACAGTGAACTTCTCATACAGGGAATGGAATATGCCTCATTTGTCCCCATACTTGAGAAGATATATTAATCAGGTAATACAACCATAAACTCTGTATTGTCTCATTTATGATATGAAGAATGAGCAATTTCAGCTGGTGTATCCACCTGTAATACAATAACGGCATTTGCCGAATTGCATTATAAAAAATTTATCTCTTAAAAAATGAATAAAAATTATAAAACTTGCTTGTACAGAGTGACGTCTAAAGGGTGCCAAATGAATTATAATATAACTGTCTGAAAGGCAAGTTTGACATTTTTTTGTAAATGGTTCAAGTGTTCTGTCTACCCTTCAACACATAGATCTAGACGAACCTCTTTCAGATTAAATAGATGCAACATATCTATGCCTTTGTTGGATTATTAACTGATTAGATGTATTTATTTTTCAGATGCTTGGTGATATGTTGAACACCGGAGTAACCAAAGCTTCCCAGATGTTTTCCAAGCAAATTGACACAGAAAGGAGCAATGCCACACTGTATAGATATGTGTTCAACCACAGGTCTCCTGCATTGACTACTCTGTCTCTGGAACACGAAGAGTTCACACCAAGTATGCTCTTCTAATGTCTAAAAATCACCGCATCATTCACGTGGTTTTTGGAGTGTTATGATATACAATTTTAATTTCTAATTTTCTTGTTACTATGCATGGTTATTCTGATATTTTTAATATTTTTTCATGATTTGTTTCTTTTGCTAACTTAGTCACTATAGTCAGTAATATTTTTATTATTTGGTAGTCACACTTTTTCAAATGGCCAACAGGGAAACATACAACGTAGTCGTCTATTTTCCCCACACACAGCTATACTGTATGCAAAAGCATCGCAACCACTTACAAAAGCTTATAAAATAGCTCATCTCTATCACACGATATTTGCATATATTGCAAGGGTCAATTTTAACCCAGTGCTCGAAGCAGATAATGTACACTTTAGTACATAATCGAGAAACTACATTTCCACAGGGGTAACACAGAGATAAAGATTCTCATAGAGCCCATTTATGATGCATCATCCTGCTTGTGTGGTTATAATTCTGGCCACTGCCTTGTTCGCAGGAGAACCATTGTTCCCAACATGTATTAGCCAATCCAAAACAGGAGAATAAAATGAAGCTTGTAAGATATATTCATAATGTTTTTTTGCAGCTTTGACTCCCTGGGCATCGATAGCTTTACTATTTGGAGAGAGAAATATTCTTATGGATAATTCAACCTGGTCCGAAACAGACTGGAAAGTCAGTGGGCAGCTGACGACGCTTTGGATAGAATTCATCAAGAACGGGTAAGCTGATGTAACGTGAGATGTTTTTTTGTAAATGGACTGAAAGAATGCTTTCATTTTGATTGTTCAAATATAGAGCAGAAGTTGTGAGCATGTATTCAGAGGAAGTTTTGTTTCCCACATACATGGTTACATTTTGAGTATTTGTCTCATGGTAAAGGCCAGTTATTCACCATGGCATTGGCAATATGTGTTTATCACCTCTTCGGCTAAAACGCCAGCTTGAGAAATCACATACTGCCCCTCCCCAGGTGAATAAACTAAAAATACAAAATGCTTAACACCTCTTTCAGCAAATCATAAGCCAGTATTTTTGCTGCGTTAAATCTGTATTTTCGGTGGTCTACTTATTGTCCCATGTTTGAAGGTTTCACTTCATGATAATATGTAAATGGCACAGCCATGAAATTCACGCAGCACTTAAAAAGTTTTTTTAGGACTTATGGTTTTACCATAACTTTCATTAAATTTATTTAATATTCAATGTATATAAGGCTGTTATGCTACTGTTTCAAAGAAATTGAAAGATATATTAAAAAATGGGGAGAAGTTTACCTATACTAGAAACTATTAGAAAGATAAAATAGATAGATAGATAGATAGATAGATAGATAGATAGACAGATAGACAGATAGGCAGATAGGATAGCAAATAAATAGGATAGCAAATAAATAGAATTGATAGTTATTCAGCTAAATAGTAAAAAGGAAGACAACACTGAAAGCTGCTAGATTGTTGATATTCGCGCAGCGAAACGGCCGAAGGCCATTTCGCGAAGCGAAACTTAGCACAAGAAAGGTTTCAAAAATCTGTGCAGTGATGGTCTCAACATCAATGGTCGACAGCAGGAAATTAGGTCAAGTGGGGCCAGCTTCTTATCAATGATTTAATTTCGAATTTAACAAAACATGACATATTCATATTCAAAAGTGTCTTAAAAATTCAATTTTCTCCATTAATATTCCTGTATCTATTATTTTTATGGAATAGTTAATTATAAGCTTTGACAAGCTAAATTCAATTATTAACATGTGATTCATTTCATTTCAAAACAGACTACAAGAAAACATAACAAAATTAAGGTTACATAATCTATGTCAACTGATGATTATGTAACAGTGAGCAATTAATTTACATGCAGATCATGTTATTGTTCTTGTTATCACTATTATGTAATATCAACAATCTAGCATGGACTTAAACTTGGCAGCTTTCAGTATTGTCTTCCTTTTTAGTAAGTTTTTATTATTTAGCTGATTAACTATCAATTCTATTTATTCTTAATCCTATTTATTTGCTATCCTATCTATCTATCTATCTATCTATCTATCTATCTATCTATCTATCTATATATTGTATTTTTGATCTATTTTATCTTTCTAATAGTTTCTAGTCTGAATTTCTCTCTATTTTTCTATATATCCGTCTTTCAATTTTTTTGAAACAGTAACATAACTGCCTTTTGAATATGAAATAAATTTAATGAAAGTTATGGTAAAACCATAAGTCCTAAAAAAACTTTTTAAGAGCTGCGCGAAGTTCATGGCTGTGCCATTTACATATTATTACATAATAGTGATAACAAAAACAATAACATGATCTGCATGTAGATTAATTGCTCACTGTTACATAATCATCAGTTGACAACGATTATGTAACTTTATTTTTTTTTATGTTTTCTTGTTGTCTGTTTTGAAATGAAATGAATTAAATGTTAATCATTTAATTTAGCTTGTCAAGGCTTATAATTAACTATTCCATAAAAAATATACATACAGGGAATATTATTGGAGAATATTGAATTTTTAAGACACTTTTGAATATGAATATGTCATGTTTTGTTAAATTCGAAACCAAATCATGGATAAGAAGCTGGTCCCACTTGACCTAATTTCCTACTGTCGACCATTGATGTTGAGACCATCAATGCACAGAATTTTGAAACCTTTCTTGTGCTAAATTTCGCTTCGCGAAATGGCCTTCGGCCTTTTCGCTGCGCGAATATAAGTCTGGTATTCACCATGTGGCTGGCAATTTGTGTTTAACATAGCTCAGGCTACAACCCTTACTAGATAAATCACATATTGCCTCTCCTGAGGTGAATGTACTGGTTATATGTAAATATAAATACTTTCTTTTCCAGGCAACCAGAAAACAAAGGCATCTACTGGCCGGCCTACAACCATACAACTGAAATGTATTTGAAGATCGACAGCAGTATGAGCTCTTCTTCATATTATCGCCAGAGGGATGTGTATTTCTGGGACTCACTGAGGCGATCCCTGGTGTTCAGGGTTGACAACGTGAAAAAGATGGGAGTTGTGCAGTGTGAAATGGAGCCTTATGAAGGGCCATATTATATCGCAACATGGGTTCTTTTAGGCACCACTGCATTTTTATTAATTTTGGCCATATTTCTTGTTGCTCTGATGATTCATAAAAGTTCGGATGATTATGACATGACAACCACTCCTACTGTTAAGTATATTGCAGATTGAATAAAATGATTTTCAATATTAGTTCCTCAAAAGCGAGGAAGACACAAGTTTTGCCTTTTGCCAGTTTGAGGATATTATTGATGCCGCTACAGCCTACAGGTATATATTTTGTATTCAAATGATTTGTAAATCCATGAGAGACAAGGTGATGACATGACTCTGAGCGTTTTGGTAACCTCTGTTTCTTCCTTGGATGTAAGAAATGGGTCAATATAAATTTTTCCTGGGAGTCAAAATACTTCATTTGGAAATCTTGTCGATTGCTACGCTACGCTTACCTACAGATTAGGAAAACTGTATGAATACGATCATACTTATGTGTTGCAAGAGAATTGACATGTATATTATTGTTTTCAGGTTTTTCATGTAAAAATGTAATGGGTTATGCTTAATTTTCCATTTTTAGCTTTCTGGAATTGCTTGTAACATATTTCTAAACAGATAAAATGCATTTTAACACTTTCTGTAATCATCAATCTGTATTGTCTAAATGATCATGTTAAGGGAATGTTCAGGTTGGAACACTGATGTATTTAGATTGGCCTAGTGATAGGCAACATGTGATTTATCAAGTGAGTATTATAACACATCTTTCCAATCCTATGGTAAATAAGTGGCTGGTACCATTAGACAAACATGCAAACATGGGAGGAAAAGAGAACAACAAAAGCTGACAAAGAATATGTCCACTAGGCCTACCATAATAAAATTAAACACTGGCATGTGATTAGTCCATAGAGGTGTCATGTTATGAATAGAGAAATTAATAAATTGTTACTTTTGAAATACAGTGCTGTGATTGTCATGAACAATATTGATAATTCTATAGTGTGACCTACCAAAGCTATGGTTTTGTGATGATAGCATAATACATGGTTTGTGAAGTTTGCTGTTAAATGTTGTATTGACTTTACTCTGTAGGTTGCAAGTCATTTGCTTGGTCGTATTACCCGTGATTTTTGAATTAGTATTAGGGCTACAATATTTGGAAATGCATGAGCTTGAAATGTGTGTAGTCCTTCTGCGTTTCGAAGTGTACATGTACTTTCAACCTGGCCTTGTGATGTCATTCATTTTTACATATAGGGTAGCGCGGGGCATGCAGCCCCCCTTAACTTCGAGGTGCAATTTGACCTACTTTTTTTGGTCGATTATTTAAATGCTTATGTTGTCAGGAAGGGATCACTTGACTCTACTAATAACTAGTGAATCAAATGACTACCAATTTTAATAAAGGAGTTACGGCTCTTTTTGTAAAAAAAATTAAAATGGCCTTCTTACCCCACCCATCGGGCAAGAAGCCCCCCTATTATAATCCTATGGCAATTTTTTTTGCGAGCGCATTCAGCTTGAAAGTTATTTCTTGGGGTTCTTCTATCATTTTTAAGGCATTCTATTCACTTTTTACGAATTTCAGAATTTTAGTGTTCATACATTTATTTTTTAAATATTTTATGCCCTTTTTTAATTTCGGCCAAATTTTTTTAATTTCAATTAGCTATTTAAGGTAAAGTACACATTATGAAATGGTTCCTGAAGCAGCTTCGAGGCCTCAGTGAAGAGGGGCCTCATGCCCCATACCATGTGGGGCCTCTTGCCCCAAACTCACATATTTTAATTTGACCTCTATATTTTTAGCTAAAATGCAAAAAATATGATGCAAATCATATTTATGTAATGGTCATAAAGTGAAGCATTGCAGATATCCATTATACTTTTAAAAATTTCCAAAGTTATTTCTTACAACCACTTTCAAATAATTAATCAAAGTTACAAAAACCATGCACCTTTTTTTGTTTATTTAATTACTTCTATGATTTGGTGCTGTTTGCCCTGAAAATTTGTGACATTACCTAAAAAGTCTCTAGCTTCAATCCTATAAATAAGAAAAAGCACCAAAAATGTAAGTTTAGATATAACCCTGGGGGGGCCTCTCACCTAACCCGGGCTTCTTGCCCCGACCCACTCTATGCGTATGTGCTTCGAACTTTGAAGCTAAAAATACAAAAATACCTACTTCAAAGTTTTATGTAAAGTATTCACCTGTTTGTGTTAGTTATTGCTTCATACGGAGCATTACTCATCCTGCAGAATTAAGACAAAGTTTGTGATGAAAATCAAGAGTGAGTGACTTATAAATGATGCCTTTGGGCTGATAAGTTAAGTGATTTTATTGAGCTGGCTCTGAGGGATGATTAAAAAGGCTTTGCTACATGGAATAGGAAACTAAAGTGTTCAAATTGCCTTGCAAGTCATTGTTAGTTGGAGTTACTGCAGTTAAGAACTACTACACTGCAGTGCATGTTTGCATTCCTGAAAGGGAAATACGGAAAAACCAGCTTTTTTGCCAAAACATTTAGTAAATTACAGTATACTATTTCTTTTCAAATGAGTGTTGTACTGAAGCTGGTGGTCATCATAGGGATATCAGTAATGCAGCGGAAATCCCTTTTATAAGAAGTTGTCTACAAATTTTTATAGCGCTTCAACTAACCCCGGGGTTGGGGTCAGTTGAAACAAATTTTTTTCTGGAAGTTTGTGCCTGTGACACACATTTCAATAATCATTTACAATATTTCTTGAGCTGATCATTGAGTTAAATACGCTCACTATCACATGCTACAATTTGGTGTGAATATCTTGTACCGTTTGCTCTCCTGAGCAAAAATAAAAATGAGTGTGTCAACTAACCCCGGTCTCCTTCACATGCCTCGCTAGATTGGAATATCATCAGACTTCAGGTACTTACTTTTACAAGCTTTGGATCCGCCTCTAGCTTAAAGAGGCAAACTTATCATGAAATTCAATTGTAAATCACTGAATGACGTAATTTCATACAAGTGCAAATGCATTATATAGCAATTCCGTGAGTGATTTCTCAAATATGATATTTTCTGCCTGAACAGGCTGAACTTGATATCTGGGAGTGAACAATTTGGCTTTTGATAACTTAGTTACAACATGTGCTTAAACTGAAATGTTACTGCTCTAGCCTATTGAGTTCAGTGAAATTGTTTGCAATTCAGGAAAATATATATACACGCCGTCTTGAGATTATATGAAACTGGAAAAGTGGCATATATCTTCTAAGTAATTTTTGATGTAACTCTTTACAATTATTCCTGCATTTAGAATGGCTGTGCAATGTACAAATGTAAATGTGATTTTAGGCAAATTACTAACTCTCTTTCAATAACTTACTCAGTTCACAAAATGTAATACACTGGTGTGCAATTGAACTGTAATAAACATTGGTGTGCAAATCAATGTATGTGATTTGCCTGAAAATAAATAGAAGATCTTTTCAAATGCTATTTTTGTAAATCAACCGGTTTTTTCATTGTTACAAAGTTCTCGTATTTCCAAGATAAGTGCATGTATTTCAGATTTGCAAGATTTTTTTATTGTCTGACAAGAATTCCAAATGTATTTGACCGACTTTGTCACAATCTCAAGACGAGAAACTTGGTCAGATTTTGTATTGTAATTGTCATGAATTATGAAGCATATTACAGTCTGAAGTTGTCATGACACTTTCACATCAGGGAATCAGAGGTATATTATTTTTGAGGCATTATGTATGAGACTGTCAATGTTAATTTTGAAATGCTTTAATAAAAGATGTGTTGGTAAGTTGTTGTTTTTTTGTTGCTTTGTTTCTGTTATGTACCTAGACAGTCAGAGATAATTAACATAGAGTTGTTTGGACCATCTCAAAAATTTGACTATAGGTGGAAAAGCGCTGTAAGGCACATGAACTACCAACAAAAAAATGTATTTTTTTTAAAATCTTTTTTCAAAGCCTAGAATTTGAGAAACTAGATTTTGATTTTCATTGTAAGGGTTGGAAAAGACCCTTTCAAACAACCTTACTTTGATTGTGTTTGTAATCAAGTGGTTTTTTTTTAAGTGTAGAAATCGGTAGGACTCGTAGGAGGGATGTAGAGACTGTACAATGAAAGCATTCAGGCAAATGCTGTAGATGTAATGCTGTGCACAATATTTGCAAAATAACGAAAATTCTTTTTAAATATGAATTACAGCTCAGGCAAGCTGAGATCTATGCATAGCTCTTCTGTAAAAGTGTGGATTTTAGCGAGGGTGCAACTTAAAATGAAAGCATTCAGGTTGGCGACGTTCATCATGACGACATGTCAACAAATTCAGCAGATGTTTTTCTACTGACATTATGAATTATTTCGGGTCTTGTAACATCAAAGTGTGTTGCCTAAAGCAGTTTAGACTTCGTGATCGTCTTCTGCTATGAATTGTGACAATTGGAGGCACTGAAAACAAAGAAATTTCAAGAATCGGCGGAGGCCTTTTTCTGGCACTTAGCAACGAATGCCATTTTGAACTTTGAAAGCCCAGTCAACAATTTTTTCACAAGTCATCCACTTCCAAGAAGCCCTACAGTAGACAAAACAGTTGAAAACAATTAAAGCTGGCAGCGTAGGGTGACTCCTCGCTACTTTCAGGGAGAATTTCATTCTCCCTGATTTTAAATAATCAAAAAAGTCATGGCTCTTCGGAGCTGCGCTATGTCCTAACGGACGGAAGAGCGTTACAGAAGAAGAAGAAGCAACTTAAAATGTGGTGGTCATTGCAGCTAAACTTTGGTAGACAGCTACTTTTGGACTTAAAGGTGGCTCACAGGCTTTGAAGTGTGTGATGAAACTATTTAGCTTCGGTCTTTATATATGTCTTTATGTATGTGTAGATACTTGAGAGTATTTTCAGATACTTGAGAGTATTTTTGTGGTGATACTCGTATGAACTTCCCTTCCCTTATGCTACCTTCCTGGGCTTCCATAATTGGCCTTTGGTGCTGCATCTGCAGAAGAGCAGCTCACCAGAGCAATATTTGTGTGGGGCCTTATAGCTTCACAGGTAGTTGACTTGATCAGTTGCTCTTGTCACAGCATTACATATGTGTATGTCTATATATAGGCTACAAATACCTTAAGGATGTTATAAGCATCACAATACCAGGAGATGTGAGAAGCGCGGAGGTAGGTCTTATTTTTCTTATCAACCTGTATCTTGTGCAACATGATAAGGTTTTGCTCACATGAATTTGTGAACCATTTGCCGTTTCATTAAATATTTAGGCCCCTTTTTAATGGAGGCCCAGCGAGATAATACTAAACTGTACTTTTTAATCATGTTCTGCAGTATTCATGCAACAGTTAAGTACCATTACCTCACCTACATTATTCATTTATGTATTGGATGAATAACATAAACAATTTATGTATTTAGCACTTTTCTGACACAAACGTGACTAATGCTCACAATGACTATTATACAGTTTACACAAGACCTTTAAAGTACTATAAAGCACCTTTTCTTTTTTTTTCATTGGCAACAAATGTGTTGACCATGACAAAAATGACATTCATGTGAATTGATTTGTTTTGGGTTTTTACATAATTTCCAGGTCTCATTGAATGTTTGTTCATTTACTCAAAGACGGACAACCGAAATCATGACACAAAGAAAAAGAAATAAGTAGAGATGTAACAGAACTATAAAGACACTTAGTACACACCGAGTATGTCTCTACATAGCCCAATCAGGTGCCGAGGAGACGTAAAACTCAATCACTCTTTTACTCAAAGATCTTGGAGCCAATTCTAGGCCTATTTTTCAGCATTTACACGTCCTACTGCAAGAGGAATGAGGAATACTTAATTGATATTTATATGATATTCAATATTTACATTTATGTATGTACCCAGGGATAACTGTGATCCTCATGAGAGACAATATCAACCAATGTTATTAGATCGGAGACACAGAAGTACAAATTGCATATTGCAACATATGAGATATCTATTGTGCCTGGGAATCACTCACACTAACTTGCGTGTGTCACATATGATAAGATTTTTGGCTGTAGATTAAATGTTATTTGATTGCGATAGTTTAAATGTTATTTGATTGCAAGAGATTTATTTCTCGTGCTTCCGATGAGTCGCTGAGACTCCGACACATACTTAGATTAACAATAAGATGGTAATAACAGTGATTTATGTGGCGTACATACTGCATAGTAACAAATGTTTGATTTAAGTGTTTATGCATTGTCAACATTTGCTCTGTTATTGTGACCTCCATTTTGTTAAACGCTCCATTACATTTGTACATAATTAATGTCTTTATTCTTGTGACATTAGTAATTATCTGCCTGATTGCTTGGTTCTTCAGGAAGACCAATGTTATAATAACAGATTGAACTTTGGAAAGGAAAAAAAGTGACATTTATTAGATTTTGTGGGATTGTGAACAGTGATTTGTTTAATATTTCTGAATGTAACATAAGTCTATTTTCCTGAATGATTTTCAAAGGATAGCTTGTTTTAAGCTTCCACTATTTTGTGGCCTCATATAGCTACACTCTATATATATATTATAATTGGCAGCTGAATGATACATTTCTTGACTTTTGTCTTGGGTTTTTTGCTTATTAACGTGTCACATTTGTTGACATTCTTGGTCTTGGACAATTCCTGGAGCTCTGTGATTTATGAATGAGATGTTTATTCAGATTTGTTTATGTCATTCTTTCATTCTTTAGAAGGCAGTGCAGAAAAATATCTTTCTGATATTTAATATCAAGGTCAAGAGTAAGGCTGTGGTGAGTAAAACTTTTAGACCCTTGTGTTATCAAATCAACAGAATAATGAACAATTACTATCCTTCAAGAAAGTATGAAGACTTTGAATCATCTAGGAGAATTAGTATGTGACATCATATTGCTGCAAGGGAAAGATGCAGTCGGAGTTACCAGCCAGAGTTATATTATCTTTGCCACTTTGCAACATCACTCTCACCAGGTACTTCTCTGTCAGTATCTAAATATACATTTGTAGCAGTCAAGTGTCATCATTCAGTGGAATCCAACCCTCAACCTCAATATTACGAGGAAAGCATGCCAACCACTCTTGGACCAATGCCACAAGTTGGTAAAATTTGGCATTTCTGGTGAAACTGGCCTAAAAGTCAATAATCACTGATATGCTTCCTATGTATTATTAGATTCCAAATCCAAAAATTTGAGGTTGTATATGCGTTTTTGTGACGTCTATGCCACATTATGCTAGTAAATTTAAACATGAATGCGAAGAAAATACTAACTTAAAATGCAGTTTATTCAAAACGAAACTTTGTTTCTTCAAATACGTCTGCAGCAAAGACTTTTTAAGATATCACTATGAAACTTGCACATGTTTTGTTGAATAATATTCTTAACACAAACAAAAAACAGATTTATCATTATTTGCCTTCTCATACCTTCTATGGTGTAATTAGCAGGTAATGCCGAAAGCAAGCTTTGCACTTTTTGTCAGCCATAAACACAGGGCCATTATACCATGATAGGTTTGACAAAAAACCATAATGTATATACCAATGGAAAGCTAAGCTCAAGTGTAACAACACAATATCAAACAAGTGAAAATTCCAGCAAAGAGTTTTTATCACAAAGCATTTGAACAAGACATGTCTGAACATACATTTTTACAAAGTGTAAGAGTGCCACATTTGTTGTCAGTGACAAAGACAGGCCACTAATACCATGATAGATTACATGTGCAACAGCGTTCTATAGACCGATAGAAACCTGGGCTCATGAGCAACAAAATTATATGAGAAAAAGTAACTTTCCTTCCACTAGCCTCCATCAAGAAGCATGTAAACAAGAAAGGTCCTCATAAATATTACAAAATGTGAGAGCGTCGCATTTTTTGTCAGTCTCAAAGATAGGGCTCTAATGCCATTATGGGTTGGACTTTCTACCCTATTTTATACACTTATACAAAGCCAGGCTCATGAGCATGACAATGATACCAAGAATGCAAGAATTCCAGCAACAAGCCTTCGTCAGGAAGTACCCGAACAAGAGAAGTCCCAAAGAATGTTTGCAGAATATAAGAGCGTCGCGCTGTTGTCAGTGTTACTCAAGCCATCATCGTTTCGGGCACAACAGCCTTAGCCACTTTAAATGATACATTTCTGACAGACAAGGTCATGAGCAATGCATTGGTATATCATATTTTCCAAAAATGTTTCGATCAATGGTTTATCTGTGGCATCAAAAATCACATTGCACTTTTAAGCTTCACCCGGGACACACCAACTGAGGATTACAAAAGGTGTATTAAAAAATATAGAAACATCCAATTGCCATTTTTCTGGATTCACAAGATGCCCACTTAATCAGGGAACAGTAATGCATTGCAATTGTGATCCTAAATCCATCCCTTTTCTTGTATTTGAAAGTTGTATGCAGAAATTTTACATGCAGTGTCCCAGCGGGACACCAAAAATTTCCCTAACTGCAATCATGTATCACTCATTATCTCAAGACCAGTGACATATGGATGCAACTGCTGCTCTTACATCAAAGGAGATATTTTTGCCTATCATTCGATCCATAATACTGGCATATATTCCTTTATGGGGCTGAGTTATGACCTAAAATGTAAGTGCATATTGGCCCAAAACTGAAAATTTACCAACTCACGGCACTGGACCTCTTGTGATTTCAACCATGATTTATGTGATAACATTGTGTGTATGCCACCAAAAAATTAATTCTCGGGGAGCATTGTACCTTGTGACTTCATGCTAGACGAATTAAAATTTCCCACATTGTCAATGTATAAGGTGACCACTCACCTCATGTAAAATCCTGTGCATATTAATGCATGCCAATAAAGAAGTATGTCAACTTTCTAGTTCCCAGTTGATAACTACTCTGAGCGGTGTGTAGGTGCATGTAGATTGAAAGAGCGATACGGAGGAGGGTAACAGTATACTGTAAAATTGGATCAACTGAGTCAGCTTAAATGATTGAGTGAGACAGTTGCACACGATGAGGTTTATTCAAGATTGACCGTATGGCCAAGACACAGACTAACAGTTTCAGGTGCTATCAACAGCCAGTGCACTTCACAGCTTCAATGCTTCTTTTGTATTTGACCACTTCTGGCTCAGTTTTGTTTCAGTCAAAGAACAATGACAAACACAAAATTACTGACAATGGGATGGTGGGCTTTGATGGGAATTGAGCTGAACATTTATTGTTTTTATCAATAACTGTACGATACGTCAGGGGGTGACCATGAGATTTACATGAGGGGGGCTTGAAGCTTTCCTCGAAGGGAATTACATTTATTTTGTGGTAACAGTAACAGTAACTTTTTATTTCAAGGTTGGCCCATATCCATTTTTATTTTGAAAACAAGCACAGGCCCGTAGCCAGGATTGTTTGTGGGGGGGTGTGTGATAAGCAATCAAGGGGGAACTGAGGCCCGTAGGGCCGAAACCTTGCGGCCGGGGGTGTGGGGGCCGCTTAAGGCCCCCAGAACCCAACGGATTTTCGACACTCTGAGACACATTCTGAGCATTCCAGAGGGTTAAATTTGATGGAAAAATTCCCAAAACGTTCAATATTGTAACATCTTAAATGCCAAAGAAGACAGCCTTTGTGAATTTTGACCTTTTCTTATTGCCTGGTCTATACCGATTATCGTCTCATATTGCAGAGAAATTTCATGCAATAATATATATTAAAAACCAAGTGTTTTGCAAATAATTTTTCAAATACAGGGTTTTTAATATACATATATTGTAATGAAATTTCTCTGCGATTTGAGAAAATCATCCATTTTGACCTCATAAAAAAGGTCAAGTTATGATACTACATATTAAAAACCAAGTGTTTTGCAAATAGTTTTTCAAATACAGGGTTTTTAATATATATTGTAATGAAATTTCTCTGCGATTTGAGAAAATCATCCATTTTGACCTCATAAAAAAAGGTCAAGTTATGATTTTAACATTATGAACCACTTATGGAGAATACAATTTAGTATAACGCATAGACAGATGGGAGTTATTTTCTGGGAAATTGGAGAGGTATTGACTCATCTATGGCGGGCGCATTCAGGTTCCTGTAAGAGGCCGGGGGCCATGGAATGAAAAACACAGGAGACAAAGGAGATAGGAGATATTCTACAGAGGGATGCTGAGGCCAAAGCCATACTGAAGAAGCAGGGCAGGGTGCATGCATCAGTTATAAGGCGGGAGGTAGAGAGAGGGAATGCAGAAAGGGTAGAGGAAGAGAGTTTAGAGGCAGGGATGGAGAGAGGGAGACCTAGGGAGGAGGAAGAGATGAAGGGAATGAAAAACCATTGGGATGAGGGTAGAAGGGAGGTGCAAGAGATGGAGGTTACAAGAGCTGGGGAAAAGGAAGTATAGCTATCGCCATTATTTCACATACATTTTACATAGTCAACAGAGAAGAAAAACTCATTCTACAAAGTTTTCATAGGATTTTTTGCATGAATACTTGCTCAGGAAGTTTATGTAAAATTTGGGACTCACTTCACATTTTTGTAATTGTGTTTTTGTAAATTATATTAATTATTTTTAGGAGTCAGGAGTCACCACTTTAATCTTGGACTCCGACTCCGACTCCACCTGAAAATCAAAGTTCGACTCGGACTCCGTCTCCACCCAAAAACCTACGACTCCACGACTCCCGACTACAAAGCCCTGGTGAGGGGGAGGGCTCATGACAGGTCACAGATAGGATACATCCCCTGCTCCCTTCTCTCATACTCGCAATATCAGTTATCCCCCATTTTGCCCTTTTGCCTGCTCTTCCCCCTTCTACCCCCCTCTTTCCCCTGTTGCCCCCGCTTCCCTCGATTTACCCCCCTCTTCCCCGTTCCCCACTCTTGCTCCTGTTTCCCCCACATAACCTCCTCATTTCCCCCAATTTCCCTGCTTTTCCCCTTCACTGCCTCTAATTAAATCTTAGCATTATCCCATGGGAGGGGGGTTAGTGTTTCTTCTCAATAGCACTGCCTACTCCAATTTTAGATGTAAATTAAGTTTCTTTCACCTCATCGCCCAATGCTCATCGACATAAAAACACCTCCCAGATATGGATGAGTCACAGCGTGTAATTCTTTTTCTTGAAAAAATATACATAAAAGCTCTTGAAATCGAAGAAGAATATACTCCGTCTTCAAAAATACTGCAACCTAGGCCTATTAAAAGAAATTCTGAATGGTCCCTCAAATGGTTGCTGTGTTTCTTAAGCAATGCATACATTAATGTTTGTTTGGAAATAAATCCAATCAAGAAGTATTGCAACCGCGTAAAGATCATTGTGGATTCAAGGGGGAGGTTGGGCTGTGGGGGGGTGTGTACACACCCTACACACCCCCCCTGGCTACGGGCCTGATTAGCAACACCATGTCAAGAAATACCCGTCCAGAAATATTTATGTTTAGAGTACCCAGGAAGAGTTTATTCTTGATTTTCAAAAGCCAAACCAGAGCTTGTTACATATATATAAAAAGTTCATATGTAATGACTTTCTCATTTTCATAATCGCAGATGATATTTTTTATTCAGCTGCACATTGTGTGTATGCTTGCACTTAAGTATGCCAAAAGATTACCCATATTTCACGCGAGGCAAAATGTGCATGGATCAAATTTGGTTATTTTATGCCCTGTATTTTAGAAACAATTAGGTTACCTGATGGCGGGATACCTCCGCTGAACACTCACGGTGAATCCTCTAGCCTCAAATTTCCTAATCTAAACCCCTTTTACCCTGACCTTGTCACAAATTCCCTCATCATGCCTAAAATTCCCTCACCTAACCTCAAATTCAATCAACCACCCTCAACTTCCCTGAACTGCCCTGGGCTCCCCTCAACTATCCTTGACTTGCCTCAACTGAACTCAGGTACTCAGCTCTCCTCGACCACCATCAGCTTTACCCTCTGTAATCTGTGTCTCTCAACTACCCTTGGTTACAGATCCAATATTGGTTGTCCAGACAGGAAAAAGAACTAAGGTCACAGAGGTTAGCCTACATCTTAAGACAGAAAGAAAAATGTTTTTAAAAATTAAGACTCTTTCAGGTAGATAACTATGATTTGGTCCCCACATTTTGAATATAAGCAAGTTCTAATCCTTCAGTTCAGCAAACAGGCAAATCTGGGCTGTTATTCACACTGTCTCTTGGTTATATATTTTAAGTAACCAGGCATGCCTGTCTGACAAACTGATAGTGGTCAAAAACAAAGGAGAGTTTTAAAACAGTGGTCAAATACAATGGAATTGCTATTTATAACTGTGACACAACTCAAAAAGGTGTCTGGCCATACGGCCATTCGTGAATAAACCTCATTGTTTGAGCTAACATAGCTTGTTGTTTTCAGTTTAGATAACAAACCGATTATCTTTACTGAAAACAAGCCATGTTAGTTTTTAAACAATTTGTGCAACCATCTCACTCAATCATTTAAGCTGGTCAAAATTCAAATGCTCAAAAAACAAATTTTACAGTGTATAAACTGTATATAGGTTGGTAAACTTCATTCATTCAACATTTACACTCTAATAATGAATCCCTGAGTACACTTGCTGAATTTGAGATGACATGTTGTCCTGGGACATTCTAAAATACTGTGGGGCATAATGCAACTTACTGCGTAGATACTAGAGGTCTGCGCGGTCAGCACCGCACCGCGCGGGTTGCGGTGAAGTGTGTGGTGCAGTGCGGTGCGGTTTGAAAATTTGCGGTGCAGTGCGGTTGCGGTTTTGAACTTAACAAGAGCGGTGCGGTTGCAGTGCACCGCAAATGAAATGGGTGCGGTGCGGTGCAGTTGCGGATTTTCATTAATGACACGAGAACCGCAATGGAACCGCGCTTTAAAAACTTTTGTTCATTCTTTCAGGATCAGTTGTTTGAACACTGGGTTTATTAAATTTTATTTACTTAAATTTTTTACTGTCTTTTAAATGACCATATATCTTAATTTGCTTCCAAATTAACGTATTCTATTTCTTGTACAATTTATCACAGAGATAGACCCATGCATTTATGCATGTTTATTCATTCAATTTATTTACTCCACAAAGCAATTAAGGAAGTGGCCGCAAAAAAAGTAAAATATTTCACTTGTTTCTCCCAAACCAAACAGGTCTGGTAAAATAATAACAAAATTTATGTGCAATTTTTTGAAAACCGAGTGTCACCCAGAGAATCTAAGCTTTGCTGAAGTGGGCCTAATAACTGTTCTGCTGTTTTTGTATTATCAATAATTATTGTGATATTACTTCTGTGTAAAAAATGTTAAGTCTATATTCAAATTCACTTATTTTTCTCAATGGAAACAGGTTATGGCATTAAAGTAAGTTAATTGTATTCATCAAAGTGTTGATTACGATCACCCCTCCTTAATTGTTGTAGTAAGCACAAATTAATAAACCAAACAAATCTATAAAGTAATCCATCAGTGTAGCCATCAATCACGCAGCAATCAATCTATCCATCAATCATGCAATCAATCAGTCCATCAATCATGCAATCAATCAGTCCATCAATCATGCAATCAATCATTCCATCCGCAATCATGCAAATGTAGCAATCAATCAGTCAGTCTATCTTTATTATCTCTCCATACAATGCATTACATACATACCATAGGCAATTAGGCATATCTGCCTGTCAATTAATTAATTCATCTATTTATTTAGTTTATAAACACAATTTTAAAAAGTCTGAATTTTCAATATATTCCTATCACAATGTTTGTGTATTATTACATTTAAGATATTAAGTATTGTTACATGTGACCCAACTTGCTAATTAGCAAACAAGCACCAGGTAAATGTTGTTTAAACAGTGAAACAATAGGGTCAAAACAATACATGGATAGGGGTTGAACAAAGAACTGTATTTACCCTTTTTTTAAATTTGTGCAACTTTCTAGCTACATATACTTGCAATAATGTATTGCATTAAAGCACTGACATAATATATATTATAACTATTTAATAATAGATAATCTGATAGTATATCTTGAATGCATTACTACAATGCTCGCATATAAACTGAGGGTTTTACATATTGCTGAATATTGAACTAACTAACATAACCTTAGCATAATATTATATCTATAGGTATCTTCAAATTCTTTCTGGAAGAATTCTAAGCCCTGCAAACTTGTCTGTTTTCATTTTAATATTTTGGTAAATCTGTGTACTTAAACTTGCCGTATCAACTTTTGACTTATAAAATTTCTCATATTCAGTTCAATTTACTAAATGTAATTTTCATTCTACACCATATTTATGTGTGTAATTAATTCACCTTTCATAGTTTTATATCTTTAGTATGCGAAAATGGTTGCGGGTAATTTGCGGTTTTTAGTGCGGTGCAGTGCAGTTGCGGTGCCACATGACCGCGGTGCAGTGTTGTGCGGTTCAGCATAGCTGCAGTGCAGTGTGGTGCGGTTCCATGTGACTGCGGTGCAGTGCGGTTGCGGTTCTGAACTTTGCGGTGCAGTGCGGTTGCGGTTTACAAATTATGCACCGCGCAGACCTCTAGTAGATACCTCCTAATTATTCAATTATAACTTGGAATTCATTGGTACGACTGACTTCAGTTCCTCACTTATGCAATGGTTTATTGTTGTTTACATGAGTATGTTATTGAATGACACAATTAATATCTGATTCTAAGTTGTCATATATCATTCTAAGTTGTGGCATGTTTAGTTGTTTACTCTTGTTTATATATTACATGTCCTACTGTTACTTAGGTGATTATTATTGAATGTACATTATGATGCTAAGTTGTGACATTTGTTTGCCTTTTCAACAATATTTTTTGTGGAACTGCTTCAGTAGTTTTAACATGTGATGTGTGCATAGAGTTTCAAACTGTTGTGAAATGATTGCTACTATGACTACACATACACTTAACTTTCTTTTTCGGTGCCATAGTCTTCTTTTTTTGCCCAATTGCCTTAATCTACTGCACCAATTAGACATAAAATTAGATGGCCATTACAGCCTGATTTATGTAGCATGCATGGTAACAACAAAATATTTGATTCTGATATTGATGCCTTGCAGACATTTCATTGCTTTTCTTATTGCAGTTTGTGTATTGAATATAGCTGTTACACCTGTTCAAAGTATATCTGTACACTATATAAAGTTATCACTTCACCTGCTCCGGACATAGTTCCAGGTGTGCAGCTCTGAAAGTATGCTCCAAGTTGAATGGTAATTATATCACTTCGAAAACACATAGCAATCAAATTTCTAACTCGAAAAATTTCATGAGAAATAACAAACAGCAATGTATAGCCATAGATCATCTCACTTTTAAGAAATACCAGTACAGTGATGCTTGTGTTATAAGAACACCAGGCTCTTCTACGGTCATAAAGTGGTCTTTCGTGGTGATGCTGTCCCTCCTCTGGGTGCAAATCACTGAAGATACCGGATGGAAGCGTTGACAAAAGGCAAGTCAGTGTTATAACAAGGGTCTTATAAATATAATGCTTACACCATGCAGGTGATACTCTATGAACTTCCCTTCCCTTATGCTACCTTACTAGGCTTTCTTAATTGGCCTTTGGTGCTGCAAGTGCAGAAGAGCTGCTCACCAGAGCATTATGTGTGTGGGGCCTTATAGCTTCACATTATGCACAGGTAGTTGACTTGGTCAGTTGCTCTTGTCACAGCATTGTGTGTGTATGCCTATATATAGACTTTGGATATGTTTTGGATGTTATAAGGATAACAATACCAGGGTCCAGGTTGATCTAAGGAGAATTAAGGTAAGTTATATTTTGTTTTCGTTATATTTACCGCCTACCATGTGAAATGATTAGGCTTTCCTCCCATGTGAATTGTAAATTTGATTTTGTACATATGGCTCATGTACTACCATCATAAGCTGCGCTTTTTATATGCCTCATTTTAAAAGGCGGCAGTACTGTTTCAGATCTTTCAAAATATTTTTTGTATTTTGTTACACTTTGAAAATAATACTGCAGCAATTAAGTGCCCTGGCCCCACCAGGATTATTTATCTGGGAAGGCTACAATTTGATGAATATATGTGTGAACATATTCTCATATGCATTTATAATTTGATATGACATGCTGATACATACCATATCCTCACACAAACATGAGGCATTTTCACAATGATTGTGATATAGTTTACACAAGACATTTAGAGAAATGTTGTTTCTGAACTTGTTTTTCTTGCTAGCGAATGTGTTGGCTGTGATATTTGTGTGACTTAAGTATTTGTGAGGGTTTTTTTTTAAATTCAGTTTTCTAGGTAAGTCTTTATGCAAAGAGCATAGTTATCTATCTATACGTTGCTGGTCTTATTAATTGATGTCTAATTTGTCTATAGGATGTGGAAGGTTCTTCTGGATTGGCTGTGATGTATGTGTATGATATGCTGAGGGACCATAACTATGATGTTTGTCAGAGGCAATGTCAACTTTTGTTATCAGATCATAGACTATGGTATGTAATTTGTATATATCGTTGACTGCCACATATTCAGATATTGTGCAAACACAATTAATTACTGGCACACTATACTCAGTCATATACAGCATTCAATGAATGTATTGGGAGTCATATGATATTTGGCCAGATTAAATGTTGTTAGAATCGGACAGATGCATTTGCCACCACTATCCAGGGTGAGAAACCCAGTTACGGTGGTTCACCAACCTCTGGGACCGGCAGGCTTGAGGACTAGGAATAGTGATTTTGCCCGTCCCGAAGCTCAAGTTTGTAACTGAGCAACTTGGCAAATGCCATGGTTTTAATGTCTCATTTGGACAACAACAGCTCTGAGACAGGTAGTTCTAAGTACAGTAACAGAGAAAGTTATTATTAAATCAGCAGGAATTGAACCAGGGTCCCGACATTCAAACTCATCAGTGGCTTTGTGTCAGTATTAAAAGGCCAATATACGCCATGGATTAATCTATGCATACTCGTGTAGATATAATTCACCAATTTACCCTGTGCATCGGTCTGCATGATAACCTGAACCTGTCCATTATGTTAAAGTTTTGTACTGGAGCACCAGTAATTCTCTCGCTGACCTTATGCAAGGCAATTTGACATTTCCCACATTTTCGCTGTATTAGGTGACCTGATCTAAAATAGCAATGCATATCAATGAATATCAATGAAAAAGTGCAACAACATCGCAGTTCCTTGTTGATAACCATAGTCACGTTACAATAGGTTGATTAAGTAATGTGAAGGAATGTAACTGTACATATAGAGTGTTGGGTGGAATCTGCGAAAAATCATTACCCAATGGCAACAATTATTTATTGGATTTTGGGATAGAAGAGTTTAATGTGTATTTTCTTGTCCAAATAACTAATCTCTGGTGGGTGGATTTAAAAAAAATTTATTTATTAGTATTTTTACATTGTTTCCTCGAAAACATTTTTTTAATTTTGTTAATTTTAGCCCTTTTTGTCTTGCGATCAGCGCTACATTTAGACATGCAGTTAGACAGCTGTAACAGCTTGATTGATGAAGCATACATGGTAACAAAACATTTGATTCTGGTATTAACGCTTTCTAAACATTTGCTGTTTAGTTGTCATTGTAACCTCAGGGACACTGAATGATCCATTACATCTGTACATAATTGATGGCATGTATTCTTTATAAGTTTTCTGTCTGATTACATTACTGAGAATGGACTATTGATTACAAAGGGTAAAATACAAACAATGCCAAATAAAATGCCAAATGTTTTTTTTGGATTTGAAAATGATAAACAAAAAAGTGCCCAGCTCATAAGTTTACAGATGGGAACACAATTGTGATACGCATTTATATTGACAATTATATGAAATGGCAAAGCTTGCCAAACCTGTATAGCAATGGATTTTGCAAAATGTTCATGCTTTAATCACTCAAGGAAACTTATAAGGTGGCTTTAATGAATTTGTCTTATAATTTTACTTATGTCATAAATAAGTCAAATTTCATATTAGACCTACGTGACCAACATCGCATGTTTCATTCATGCCTGTAACTAGCATTACGTAAGATGGCAATGAAACTAATACTAGCATGTCAATTTATTAAAAGATTATTTGATACCAAGTGTCATTACCCAGACTAAAGCAGATTAAATTTTGCTATCCCATGACCACAAAGAAGAGAATATGCAGGAGTACCTGTCAGATGCTGATATTTTATCTTTTTGATTTTCTTTTGTTAGAAGATTTTGCAATCATTCTGACAAACAGTTCTGTTAATTTGTGAAAAAGTTGCTAAATCCCAACCAGACATCGTGTTAATATTTAGTTGAAGTTGTAGAATTACACAATGACAAATTGACAGATTATTTCATTGTGATTGATACGGCCTCTTTTGTTTTAAAGGTCATGGTCCCAAGTTTGATATCACAGATACCAAGATTTGGGGTCTTTTGTTAATAAGACTTGAGACCTTGATAACAACAACAGCTGGCTGCTGTCTACAAGTGGACTGCTGTTGCATTGCCACTTCTTTTTCCAGCCTTGGCATATCAGAACGTATGCTGTCATGTGTTGCCACCTAGTGACTAGTGTGCTATTCCGCGAGCTCCTGCGAGCGGTCCTCATCATTTCAGTTTGAGGAACTCGCACAATTTTGTCTGTAAGAAACTGGGGTTGTTTCTGAGTTTGCTGATGGCCTTGTCTACTTCCTTAGAGAATGTGATTGCCAAGTCTGACTCTGGTATACATCAATGTTGAATAGAAATTTTGTGAATGTGCAATGAATGTGTATGTCTATATATAGGCTACAAATACCTTAAGGTTGTTATAAGGATCACAATACCAGGAGATGTGAGAAGAGCCGAGGTAGGTCAAATTTTTCTTATCAATCTGTATCTTGTGCAACGTGATTACGCTTTGCTCATATGAATTTGTACAAATTTTCTGTTTCATTAAATATCAAGACCCGTTTTTTCAATGGAGGCTCAGGGAGATAATACTAAACTGTACTTTTTAATCATGTCCTGTTATCATGCACCATTACATCATCTACATTATTCACTTATGTATTGGATGACTAATATAAACAATGTATGTGCACTTTAACACTCTTCTGACACAGACATGACAAATACTCAAAATGACTGTTATGCAGTTTACACAAGACCTTTAAAGTACTAATGCACTTTTTTTTTCACTGTCAACAATTGTGTTGACCAAGATATTCATGTGAATTGAGGAATGAGAAAAACTTAATTGATATTTATATTATCTTCAATATTTACATTTATTTATGTACCCCGGGATAACTATGATCCTTATGAGAGACGGTATATCAACCAATGTTATTGGATCAGAGACAATGATGTACAAATTGCATATTGCAACATATGAGATATTGTGCATTTACCAGGGAATGCAAGCTTATATACCTGGGCATCACTCACACTCATTTTGTGTGTCACATATGACAAGATAGTTGGCGAGATTAAATGTTATTTGATTGCACAAGATTTATTTCTTGAGCAGTTGAGTTGCTAAGACTCTAACACAGCCTTGGATTAACAAAAAGAAGGTAATAAAAGCAATTTATGTGGCGTACATGGCAATAAATGTTTGATTTAGTGTTTATGCATTCATTGCATTGTCAACATTTGCTCTGTTATTGTGACCTCCATTCTATTAAATACTCCATTAAATTTGTACCTAATTAACGTTTTTATTCTTGTGACATAAGTAATTATCTACTTGATTGCTTGGGTCTTCAGGAAGACCAATATTATAATAACGGATTGAACACTGGAAAGGAAAAAAGTGACATTAGATTTTGTGGGATTGTAAACCGTGATTTGTTATATATTTTTTAAAGTAACAGATTAAGTCTATTTTCCTGAATGATTTTCAAAGGATAGCTTGTTTTAAGCTTCCCACAATTTTGTTGCCTCGTATTGCAACGCTTTATATCATGTATCTTGTTGATATTGCATTATGAATAAAATTATATATATATATATGTATAAGTACTTGGATGTTGAATGATACATTTCTGGACTTTTGTCTTGGGTTTTTTGCTTATTACCGTGTCACATTTCTTGACATTCTTGGTCTTGGACAATTGCGTCAGATATGATTCTAAGCTGTGGCATGTTTAGTCTTGTTTATGTATTACATGTCCTACTGTTACTTACGTGAGTAGGATGATTCTACATTATGATGCTAGGTTGTGACATTTGTTTGCCTTTTCAGTAATATTTTTTGTGGAACTGCTTCAGCAGTTTTAACGTGTGATGTGTGCATAGAGTGTCAAACTGTTGTGAAATGATTGCTACTATGACTACACATACACTTAACTTTCTTTTTCTTTGCAGGAGTCTCCTTTTTTGCCCAATTGCTTTTATATACTGCCCCAATTAGACATAAAATTAGATGGCCATTACAGCCTGATTTATGTAGCATGCATGGTAACAACAAAATATTTGATTCTAATATTGATGCCCAGCAGACATTTCATTGCTTCTCTTATTGCAGTTTGTGTATTGAATATAGCTGTTACACCTGTTCAAAGTATATCTGTACACTGTATAAAGTTATCACTTCACCTGCTCCGGACATTCTTCCAGGTTTGCGGCTCGTTAGATTATGCTCCAAGTTGAATGTTAATTATATCTCTTCGAAAACACATGGCAATCAATCTTTAACTCGAAAAATTTCATGAGAAATAACGAACACAGCAATATGTATAGCCATCGATCATCTCACTTTTAGCAAATGCCTGTTCTTTGATACCTGAGTTATAAGACCACCTCTTATACGGTCATGAAGTGGTCTTTCTTGGTGATGCAGTCCCTCCTCTTGGTGCAAATCACTGAAGATACCCGAGGGAAGTGGCCACAAAAGGCAAGTCAGTGTTATAACAATGTGTCTTATAAACATAATGCTTACACCATGCGACATCACCACTGTACGTATCACATTTCTGACTTACAACTCTTGACATATACTTTTACTACCTATTGTGCAGGTGATACTCATATGAACTTCCCTTCCCTTATGCTACCTTACTAGGCTTTCTTAATTGGCCTTTGGTGCTGCAACTGCAGAAGAGCTGCTCACCAGAGCATTATGTGTGTGGAGCCTTATAGCTTCACATTCTGCACAGGTTGTTGACTTGGTCAGTTGCTCTTGTCACAGCATTGTGTGTGTATGCCTATATATAGACTTTGGATATGTTTTGGATGTCATAAGGATCACAATACCAGGTTGATCTAAGGAGAATTAAGGTAAGTTATATTTTGTTATCGTCATACTTACCACCTACCATGTGAAATGATTAGGCTTTCCTCCCATGTGAATTGCAAAGTTGATGTTGTACACATGGCTCATATACTACCATCATACGCTGCGCTGTCTATTTTAAAAGGCAGCAGTACTGTTTCAGTCCTTTAAAAATAATTTTTGTATTTTGTTACACTTTAAAAGTAAAACTGCAGCAATTATGTGCCCTGGCCCCACCGGGATTATTTATCTGGGAAGGCTACAATTTTATGAATATATGTCTACATTTCTTGGACATATTCTCATATGTATTTATTGCTGATATAGACCATATTCTCACATAAACATGAGGAATTTTCACAATGATTGTGATATGGTTTTCACAAAACAGTTAGAAAAACGTTTAGTTGTTTTGGACTATGTTTTTCTTTCTAGTGAATGTATGAACTGTGATATTTGTGTGACTTAAAAAGATTTGTGAGGGTTTTTAAAAAATTCGGTTTTCCAGGTTAGTCTTATGCCAAGAGCATAGTTATCTACACGTTGCTGGTTTTATTAATTGATGTCTAATTTGTCTATGGGATGCAGAAGGTTGTTCTTATGGATTGACTGTAATGTATGTGTATAATATTCTGAGGGACCATAACTATGATGTTTGTCAGAGACAATGTCAACTTTTGTTATCAGATCATAGACTATGGTATGTAATTTGTATATCGCTGACTGCCACATATTCAAATATTGTGCACACACAATTAATTACTGGCACACTATGCTCAGTCATATACAGCATTCAATGAATGTATTGGGAGTCATATGATATTTGGCCAGATTAAATGTTATTAGATTCGGACAGATGCATTTGCCAAGCCACTGATGATTTTGAATGCCGGGACCCTGGTTCAATTCAGGCTGATTTAATAATAATTTCCTCTGTTACCGTACTTAGAACCACGTACCTGTCTCAGAGCTGTTGTTGTTCAAATGAGACATTAAAACCATGGCATTTTCCAAGTTGCTCAGTTACAAACTTGAGCTTCGGGACGGGCAAAATCACTCTTCCTAGTCCTCAAGCCTGCCGGTCCCATAGGTTGGTGAACCACCGTAACTGGGTTCCTCACCCTGGATAGTGATGCGTCAGTATTAAAAGGCCAATATACGCCATGGATTTTAAAATCTATGCATACTCGTGTAGATATAATTCACCAATTTATCCTGTGCATCGGTCTGCATGATAACCTGAACCTGTCCATTATGTTAAAGTTTTGTGCTGGAGCACCACTATACACACTATTACACAGTGTACAATGATGTGCCTTACCCAGAAAGTAATTCTCTCGCTGACCTTATGCAAGGCAATTTGACATTTCCCACATTTTCGATGTATTAGGTGACCTGATCTAAAATAGCAATGCATATCAATGAATATCAATGAAAAAGTGCAACAACATTGCAGTTCCTTGTTGATAACCATAGTCACGTTACAATAGGTTGATTAAGTAATGTGAAGGAATGTAACTGTATAGAGTGTTGGGTGGAAGCTGTGAAAAATCACTAATGGTCTTTTACCCAATGGCAACAATTATTTATTGGATTTTGGGATGAAAGAGTTTAATGTGTATTTTCTTATCCAAATAACTAATCTCTGGTGGGTGGATTTTTCAACACTATTTATTAGTATTTTTACATTGTTTCCTCGAAAACATTTTTTAAATTTTGTTAATTTTAGCCCTTTTTTGCGATCAGCACTACATTTAGACATGCAGTTAGACAGCTGTAACAGCTTGATTGATGAAGCATACATGGTAACAAAACATTTGATTCCGGTATTAACGCTTTCTGAACATCAAGGCCCGTTTTCACCAACATGGTATTAAGAGTTAAGCCTGGTGTTAACTCCTTTAAACCTGGTATAACTAAGTCCATTTCACCAAGAGTGTGCTAAGCATGTAAACCTGTCAAGGTTCAGTGAATCCTACACATTGTCACCAAATTCAAGGATCAGCCATCTCAAACTGATTTGGTGTCAAAAAGTGATTAGGCCAATGAAAACAGAACATATATATTTCTTATGAGATGGCATGACAAATCAGTATTATAGGCCTTTGTCTATTATATTTGCATGTTTCTCTAGTTTAACAGTCACAAAGATTTTTTCAAGAAAGATATGTCACATCATGAGATATAAAGTTTGCAAACCAAGAACACACACTAACCTAGAAAATATATTTGTTGAAGTAACTGTTGCAAATATACTAGCCATACAGCATTAAGCACACAATTTAAAAGTATTTCATGTATGAAACTATGTTTTTATAGCATTTGCCTATGATAGTCATGACACCAAATAGAGGCAATTCTTCTGTGCTGAGTTGTACAAATTTTCTGCACTTGTTGTTGGTTTAAGCACAGGGGTACTTTCGAAGGGCAGGAAATTCGGACGTGGGTGCAATCTATGCATCCTATAACCCCCCCGGAAATCGGGCAATTTCAGAAAATTCCAATTTAGCCTCCCGTGTGACTGGTCCACTGGGCCTACGTACATATATGGGTTTTACACTGCGTTCCCAATTATTATGCAACTATGCTTTTTTGCAATATCTCAAAAAGAAATAAAACTATTGGGATATCCTTTACACATAATAACATGTGTGCCATGAAGCAAATATTCTGTGACTTTCGTCCAATTCTGTTGTTTCGGTGAGGAGTTATGCTATATAATCAGGTTTTTCAGGTGTTCCCAATTATTATGCAATTTCTTGAAAAGCTTCCATTGCCACCCAAAATCAACAAAGTTGATTTTGAATTGATATTAGAATATACCTCATAACACAAAATAAAAAATGGAACCATCATTTCAAACGTGGAGGCCTTCATGACCAAGAAATCAATATAATACATCTGCATTGAAATACCATTGAAATTGGCTTTTTTCTCAATAAAAAAGCCTCCCATGCTCTTAAAAAATTTAATATCAATAAAATTCCAGCTTAGAATATATCTATAGCACACCACGGTCATACTGTGAGATGAAACACCAAATCCGATATCTCTACAAAATATGACACCAAATCAAAAACTCAGACTTCTGTGTCCCATTGAAATAGCATTGGCAATGGGATGCGTTCAATTCATTTCAAGATATTTGTCAAATATAGTCGTGCAACTTAATTGCCATTGGTTTACAGGAGAGCTCTAAACCTAAGGAAAGTGGTAATTGAGTTAGGTAATGATTTTTCATTTTGTCTGGCTATCAGAGGGTTTTTATTGCAATGGTTATACTTTTTCTTTTGTGTTATGGGGTGTATGTTGATGGCATCTTCAGATTATTTTGGGTCATTTTGAGTGGCCATGGATGCTTTTCCAAGAATTTGCATAATAATTGGGAACACCACAAAACATCATTATGTGGCATAACTCCCAACTGAGTCAAGGGAATTGGACAACAATTAGCAGGATATTAGTTCCATGGTACACTTATCATTACGTGTAAAGGATATTCAAATAGTGTTATTTCTTTTTGAGATAATGCAAAAAAGCATAGTTGCATAATAATTGGGAACGCAGTGTAATGAAGCGATTGCATGACTAACACGCTTCACAATCCTTGAAACTGATGCGACACTAATACCACTCAAGTCACCAACGACTTGTTGGTAACTGCCTGTAGCAAAAAATCGCAGGCACGTCAGCCATTCTGGGTACATCAGATTTTGAGGACCCTTATCATTAGATATTCAAAGGGATTCAACCATTATTGTAGTTTCATTGTGCAAAAATGCATGACCAGCTGATTTGTATTAATTTATTGTTTGAGGGGAGGGGGCTAAAGAAAAATGCATTTCTGTCACCAACACTGGACAGACAACTAATTAATTTTCTTTTTTATAAATTTCCAAGCCCACCCCTCCTTTTCTCTTACCTTGTCATGTGGCCATGTTTGGGAACTTCAGAGATTAATTGTGTTTGTAGCAGTTGAGTTGTTTCAATACTATGTGCAGACTTTCACTCAGTAAATGTTCCTTGATCCTGCTTCGCTTGAGTGATTGGCTTAGCCAGACCAGGTCTTAGCTAAGACCTGGCATAACTCTTAATACCATGTTGGTGAAAACGGGCCTAGCTGTTTAGTTGTCATTGTAACCTCAGGGACACTGAATGCTCCATTACATCTGTACATAATTGATGGCATGTATTCTTTATAAGTTTTCTGTCTGATTGCATTACTGAGAATGGACTATTGATTACAAAGGGTAAAATACAAACAATGCTAAATAAAATGCCAAACGTTTTTTTTTTATTTGAAAATGATAAACAAAAAAGTGCCCAGCTCATAAGTTTACAGATGGGAACATGATTGTGATACGCATTTATATTGACAATTATATGAACTAGCAAAGCTTGCAAAACCTGTAGAGCAATGGATTTTGCAAAATGTTCATGCTTTATATTAATCACTCAAGGAAATTTTATAAGGTGGCTGAAATGAATTTGTCTTATAATTTTACTCATGTCATAAATAAGTCAAATTTCATATTAAATCTACTTGACCAACATTGCATGTTTCATTCATTCGTGTTACTAGCTTTATGTAAGATGGCAATGAAACTAATACTAGCATGTCAATTTATTAAAAGATTATTTGATACCAAGTGTCATTACCCAGACTTCAGCAGATTAAATTTTGCTATATCACAACCACAAAGAAGAGAATATGCAGGAGTACCTGTGTGATGCTGATATTTTATCTTTTTGATTTTCTTTTGTTAGAATATTTTGCAATCATTCTGACAAACAGTTCTGTTAATTTGTGAAAAATTTGCTAAATCCCAGCCAGACATTGTGTTAATATTTAGTTGAAGTTGTAGAATTACACAATGACAAATTGACAGATCATTTCAATGTGATTGATACTGCCTCTTTTGTTGTAAAGGTCATGGTCCCAAGTTTGATATCACAGATACCAAGATGTGGGGTCTTTTGTTAATGAGACTTGAGACCTTGATAACAACAACAGCTGGCTGCTGTCTACAAGTGGACTGCTGTTGCATTGCCACTTCTTTTTCCAGCCTTGGCATATCAGAACATATGCTGTCATGTGGTGCCACCTTGTGACTAGTGTGCTATTCCGCGAGCTCCTGCAAGCGGTCCACATCATTTCAGTTTGAGGAACTCGCACAATTTTGTCTGTAAGAAACTGGGGCTGTTTCTGAGTTTGCTGATGGCCTTGTCTACTTCCTTTATGAATGTGATTGCCAAGTCTGACTCTGGTATACATCAAAGTTGAATAAAAATTTTGTGAATGTGCAATGAATGTGTATGTCTATATATAGGCTACAAATACCTTAAGGTTGTTATAAGGATCACAATACCAGGAGATGTGAGAAGAGCCGAGGTAGGTCTAATTTTTCTTATCAATCTGTATCTTGTGCAACGTGATTACGCTTTGCTCATATGAATTTGTACAAATTTTCTGTTTCATTAAATATCAAGACCCATTTTTTTAATGGAGGCTCAGGGAGATAATACTAAACTGTACTTTTTAATCATGTCCTGTTATCATGCACCATTGCATCATCTACATTATTCACTTATGTATTGGATGAATAATATAAACAATGTATGTGCACTTTAACGCTCTTCTGACACAGACATGACAAATACTCACAATGACCGTTATGCAGTTTACAAAAGACCTTTTCAGTACTAATGCCCTTTTTTTTCCACTGTCAACAATTGTGTTGACCATGACATTCATGTGAATTGAGGAATGAGAAAAACCTAATTGATATTTATATTATCTTCAATATTTACATTTATTTATGTACCCAGGGATAACTATGATCCTCATGAGAGACGGTATATCAACCAATGTTATTGGATCAGAGACAATGATGTACAAATTGCATATTGCAACATATGAGATATTGTGCATTTACCAGGGAATGCAAGCTTATATACCTGGGCATCACTCACACTCATTTTGTGTGTCACATATGACAAGATTGTTGGCGAGATTAAATGTTATTTGATTGCACAAGATTTATTTCTTGAGCAGTTGAGTTGCTAAGACTCTAACACAGCCTTGGATTAACAAAAAGAAGGTAATAACAGCGATTTATGTGGTATACATGGCAATAAATGTTTGATTTAGTGTTTAGGCATTCATTGCATTGTCAACATTTGCTCTGTTATTGTGACCTCCGTTCTATTAAATGCTCCATTACATTTGTACCTAATTAATGTCTTTATTCTTGTGACATGAGTAATTATCTGCTTGATTGCTTAGGTCTTCAGGAAGACCAATATTATAATAACAGATTGAACACTGGAAATGAAAAAAGCGACATTAGATTTTGTGGGATTGTAAACCGTGATTTGTTATATATTTTTTAAAGTAACAGATTAAGTCTATTTTCCTGAATGATTTTCAAAGGATAGCTTGTTTTAAGCTTCCCACAATTTTGTTGCCTCGTATTGCAACGCTTTATATCATGTATCTTGTTGATATTGCGTGATGAATAAAATTATATATATATATATAAGTATTTGGATGTTGAATGATACATTTCTGAACTTTTGTCTTGGGTTTTTTGCTTATTACCGTGTCACATTTCTTGACATTCTTGGTCTTGGACAATTGCGTCAGATATGATTCTAAGCTGTGGCATGTTTAGTCTTGTTTATGTATTACATGTCCTACTGTTACTTACGTGAGTAGGATTTGTTTTTGTTTGTTTGTTTGTGTTTTACGCCTCTGCAGCACCTTAGTGGGCCGTATCGAGGCAGGCGATCACCGTGTGATGATGAGATGAGAAGACTGTGAGTCTGGCACATACCCTATTAATTCAGGGATGCCCAGCTTCTTTCAGTTGCCCCAGCATAGAACACTGGATACAACCCGCCTCCATCTAATGTCCCATGGGCTCGGACTAAAGTGTGTTCCCGGCGTGAGTAGGATGATTCTACATCATGATGCTTAGTTGTGACATTTGATTGCCTTTTCAACAATATTTTATGTGGAACTGCTTCAGGTTTAACGTGTTATGTGTGCATAGAGTGTCAAACTGTTGTGAAATCATTGCTTCTATGACTACAAGTACACTTAACTATGTTTTTCTGTGCCACAGTCTTCTTTTTTGCCCTATTGCCTTTATCTACTGCACCAATTACACATAAAATTAGATGGTCATTACAGCCTGACTTACGTAGCATGCATGGTAACAACAAAATATTTGATTCTAATATTTATGCCTAGCAGACGTTTCATTGTTTTGTTATTGTAATTTGTGTATAAAATACTGCTGTTACACTATCTGTACACTGTGTAAAGGAATCACTTGACTTGTTTTGAAAATATTCCCAAATGAACAGCCTCTGAGAGTATCCTCTAAGCTGAATGGTACCTTGATATCTCTTCGGAAACACATAGCAATCAAACTTCCTTCTTGAACCATTTCACGGGGAATCAAACAACCACATGAATATATTGTATAGTAGGGTGTTTCAGGTGCCCCCAATATTTTCCGATCCTGCTTGACCTTAGTCTGGTATTGCGGTTTATATAGTAGAAGCCACATGTAAAATTTTGGCCCATTCTATAAATACCTAACTTTACCAGAATTCACTTGAAGTTTACAATGTAATTCCCCATTGGCGAACTTGCAAATCCTGAAGATATTGCAATGAAGGAATTAATATTTTTTCCTCAATCCATAGTTTCTGAGTAAGTTTTGGGAGGGCAATTCAAATCTGGCATCAGCTATTTTACAGCAGGTCTTCCTAATGAGTTAGGAAGTGTTGAATTTCCGAAAATTCTGCCATTTTATGCAGATTTTCACAAATTTGACAGCTTCTGGCAGCTTGGAAAATGAGGTTATACAAAAAATAACACCTGATTTGAATTTCCCTCCCAAAACTTACTCAGGAACTGTAGATTGAGAAAAAAATATTGATTTCTTCATTGGTTTTTGAAATATCTTGAGAATTTGCATGTTCGCCAATGGGGAATTACATTGTAAACTTCAAGTGAATTCTGGTAAAGTTAGGTATTTATAGAATGGGCCAAAATTTTACATGTGGCTTCTACTATATAAACCGCAATACCAGACCAAGGTCAAGCTGGATCGGAAAATATTGGGGGCACCTGAAACACCCTATTGTATAGCCATCAGCATCTCACGTTTAACAAATGCCTGTGCATTGATACCTGTGTAATAAGACCACATCTGCTATGTCGTGAAGTGGTCGTTTATGTGATGCAGTCACTCCTCAGGGTGCAAATCACTAAAGATACCGGAGGTAGGTGGTCACAAAAGGCAAGTCAGTGTTATAACAATGTGTCTTATAAACATAATGCTTACACCGTGCGACATCACCACTGTACGTATCACATTTCTGACTTACAACTCTTGACATATACTTTTACTAGCCTATTTTGCAGGTGATACTCATATGAACTTCCCTTTCCCTTATGCTACCTTACTAGGCTTTCTTAATTGGCCTTTGGTGCTGCAACTGCAGAAGAGCTGCTCACCAGAGCATTATGTGTGTGGGGCCTTATAGCTTCACATTCTGCACAGGTAGTTGACTTGGTCAGTTGCTCTTGTCACAGCATTGTGTGTGTATGCCTATATATAGACTTTGGATATGTTTTGGATGTTATAAGGATCACAATACCAGGTTGATCTAAGGAGAATTAAGGTAAGTTATATTTTGTTATCGTCATACTTACCACCTACCATGTGTGAAATGATAAGGCTTTCCTCCCATGTGAATTGCAAAGTCGATTTTGTACACATGGCTCATGTACTACCATTATATTCTGCGCTGTTTATTTGCCTCATTTTAAAAGGAAGCAGTATGTTTTAGTCCTTTTAGAATTATATTTGTATTTTGTTACACTTTAAAAATATTACTGCTATGTTGCTGGTCTTATTAATTGATGTCTAATTTGACTATAGGATGCAGAAAGTTGTTCTTCTGGATTGACTGTGATGTATTTGTGTAATATGCTGAGGGACCGTAACTTTGATGGTTGTCAGAGGCAATGTCAACTTTTGTTATCTGATCATAGACTATGGTATGTAATTTGTATATCGCTGACTGGACATAATGAGATATTGTGCACACAATTAATTTCAGGCACACTATGCTCAGACATATATACAGCATTCAACTTGTTTGGATGTTTCCTTTGTCTGAAGGATTGTGGGTTTGATGTTCAAATGAAACAATAAAACCGTGGTACCGACCTCGTTGCTGAAACAGTTTAGAAACTTGAGCTTCAGGACAGGTAAACTCGCTATGCCTGGTCCTCAAGCCTGCCGGTCCCAGGAACCACCATAACTGGGTTCCTCACCCTGGATAGTGGTGCGTCAGTATTTAAAAAAAAGGCAAATATATATGCCATGGAATAATCTATGCATACTCTCGTGTCGATATAATTCTCCAATTTACCCTGTGCATTGATGACCTGAACCTGTCTATTATGTTAATGTTTTTGCACTGGAACACATCTATACAATGATGTGCCTTACCCAGAAATGAATTCTCTCGCTCCTGACCTTGTGCAAGGCAAATTGACATTTCCCACATTTTCGATGTATTAGGTGACCTGATCTAAAATAGCAATGCATGTCAATGAATATCGATGAAAAATTCAACAACATTGCAGTTCCTTGTTGATAACCAGTCAGGTTACAGTAGGTTAATAGGTCAAACAATTTCTCAGGGAAGAACCATTTGATATCAAGAGGGGGTAGAGGGTTTGATGACCACACTTCAGCAAAGCCTTCAGTGAATAGATCAGACACACCCACAAGGATGGCCAATGAACAAGCCTTCATGCAGGTTATGCAAATGAGGTCGATTTCGCTGATTTGGACACTTCCCTAAGGGTCACATGTATGTTTCTTGTATGGCTAGACAGATCTCTCTGAGACCTTTTAAATGATAGATTGTACGTCTCTGTGGTGTTAATAGTTACCTCGCAAATTGCCGGTAAAGTTTTGAAGTGGAGAGGAATCCTGGGCGCTGATTGGTTGTGACGCTATGACGTAAAATCTTATGATAATGTACTGCGATGGAGGGATTCGTCTAGGGTAGATTCTCTGGGTGGATGACCAAAAAAATTCAGGGAAGGTTGTCTTGAAAGAAATAATTTCTGTGGTGTGGATTTATCAACTCAATTATTTTATAATTTTACGCTGTGCCCTCAAAACCACTTTTTTATAACTTTGTTTTGGCTTTTTTTCTAGCGATCAGTACTAACTAGACATGCAGTTAGACAGCCATAACAGCTTGATTGATGAAGCATACATGGTTACAACAAAACATTTGATTCTGGTATTGACGCTTTCTAAACATTTTCTGTTTAGTTGTCATTGTAACCTCAGGGACACTGAATGCTCCATTACATCTGTACATAGCTGATGGCATGTATTCTTTATAAGTTTTCTGTCTGATTACATAACTGATGAGAATGGCGCATTGATTACACAAGGGTAAAGTACAGACAATGCTAAATAAAATGCCAAATGTTTTTTTTAGATTTAAAAATGATTAACAAAAAATTGCCCAGCTCGTAAGTTTACAGATGGGAACACAATTGTGATATGCATTTATTTTGACAATTGTATATATATATATATATATGAACTATTAAATCTTGCCAAACCTGTAGAGCTATGTATTTTGCAAAGGTTAATGCTTTAATGAATTTGTCTTATGTCACAACTAAGTCAAATTTCATATTGGACCTACGTGACCAACATTGCATGTTTCATTCATGCGTGTTACTAGCATTATGTAAGATGGCAATGACACTAATACTAGCATGTAGATTTATTATTGTAAACGATTATTTGATACCAAGTGTCTTTACCCAGACTTTAAAAGCAGATTAATTTTTGCTGTATCATGACCACAAAGAAGAGAATGTGTAGTCCTGAGTGTGTGTCTGATGCTGATATTTTAGCTTTTGATTTTTTTTTGTTAGAAGATTTGCAGCATTCTGACAAACAATTCTGTAAATTTGGTAAAAAGTTGTATTTTTACTGGGCTGCATGGGCTAAATCCCAGGCAGACATTGTGTTAATATTGAATTGCAGTTGTGGAATTACACATGCTTGCAGATATGCACCAAAATTCTACTTGTGAGGTCATACCCCTACGCCTGCCAAATAGGCCTATCATTCTTAATGACTCATGCATGGTGAGGTCATATCCTATACTTGCAATGTATGTAAAACCCTGTCATACTCTCCCATTCATCAGATTCTATTGCATGATTTAGGCAGTCATGTTCTGCTATTTTAAGGTCATGGTTCCAAGTTCAATATGACAGATACCAAGGTGTAGGGTCTTTTGTTAATAAGACTGGAGACCTTGATAACAATAACAGCTGGCCGTGGATCCTTGATAGATTCTCATTAACATTCTCAGATTATTTGTTTGGATCATCGGATCATTGTTGGATGAGTTATTTATATGTATATGCTGATCAAGGGGACAAGATCACACACATGGGCTTAATGTGACTCCTGTTGTGGTCTTCCTTCTCAAGCCGTCAATCCACTTGGTAAAACTTGAAATTTTGAGTCAGCTCAAATGATTGAGTGAGATGGTTGCACAATGTGTTTGAGCAACATAACATGTTGTTTTAAGTTTTGACAATCTGTAATCTTGGCTGAAAACAACGAGCTATGAGGAATTGTGCAGCCATCTCACTCATCATTTAAGCTGACTCAAAATTTAAATTTTAAAGTGCATGCAAATGGCCAAGAGCTCCAAATTTTATCACTTATATTAGTCACCTACAATTTATAACTAAACTTATCGACTTCTCAATGGTCTGTGGCTTCTTTGTTGTTTGCAAAGGCAGAAGACAAAACACCAGGAATAAGACAGTCTACACCACTTGAGTTTCTTATACATCGTATCTATGCTTTTGCTTTTTCTTTTAAATTTTAGTGTGTCTGGTTCTCACATTTTACTGAGGCAGTGTGGGAACTCTTTGCAGGCTGTAACTGTCTTTGGCAAAGGGAATTCAGATATTTACAACTACAGTAATTGTGTGTTCCAGGGATGCAGAGTCCTTCTTTTTTGTGTTTGGTAGATCTTTCTTATTTTTCAAAGATAAATGTTTCCGTGCTTGGTTTTTGTTTTTTGTTTGTAAACTCATGCAAGAAATTGATTTGGAGGTGAACTGTAATAAAATATTCAAAATTTTTAGAAAAGCTTTTAGAATAATTACAAAAATTAAATATAATGCTCATACCAGCCCACTCTTTAACAGGTAAACAATTCTTAAGTTACTAGAGCTGTGTGCACTGCATGACTTGAAGTTTTGTTTTAATTTTGCAAATAATGCTCTACCAGAATATTTTTGTCAGAAATGCTTCAGAGAAATACTCATGTGTTTAATATAAATGAACGTCTTGGACATATTCGTCGTTGCCTGCTGTGAGCTATGAATTTTCATGACATAGTATCTCATACAAATCTCAGAAAATTTATAATAAAATGAACCCAAATTTGGGGGGGGGGGGAGGGTGGCCCCTTGATAGCAACATCTCTTAAAGGGGCCACTCATCTTGGAGCAATTATAATTTTTTTAATTGAAATATTGTGGATCTTTGCTTTCAGAGAAAATAAATATCTTAATCTGAATCTGAATCTGATTATAAATATTGTGTTATTTTCTGGTATTCTATAGCGATATTTTCTTGAAGATGTGAAGTTGCCAAAATGTCTTGACAAATCAGCACCACTTTTCTTGTAAATGGTTGTCTTTTTTCCTCATAACTAACTTTTATTTTGGTAAAAATGGTCACTCAACAGTTGCATTTTTAGCCAAGATTGAAACAATTGTACCATTTAAAATGTGAAATTGTCATAAAGCAATCTATTCACTGATATACGATTTCAAATTATAGATGATGTTGATTAATTGTATTTGCTGACACAGTGACAGTGGAAAAAGGACATATAGTTGAAAGAGTGTTTGAACGGGGAAATTGGGCACAAAGGTCTGTCAGGAGCAGATGACTCTCAAATGGATCAGCCCAGAGAAGCAGCTGAAGTTCCTTTCATCTCTTCATTGCAATCCAAATACATGCCAATGGCAGTTCTTTGGCAAATGCATATTTACCTTGCAGGAGTAAACACTCAAAAGAGGTAGACAGATCAGCAGATGGAGCCTTTGATCTGTCTTGTTTTAAGTCAGCCTCTTTTTGAGTGTTACACAATAACATATCCCCCCTTTATGCTTGACAGTACAGAAGAAATGATGACTAAAGAGATGGGGCTGAAAATGTTTTTGAATTTGCTTATTAAAAATGATTTGTAATTAAGTTAGTTGAAAGCAAAATATAGGGGATCCGCTTTACGGTATTTATACCATACTTGTATATTTTGTTCCATTTTTATTTTAAAATCTTCTCCCACGTCTCGTAAACTGTAATTAATTATCTCAATCTAAATCTGAATCTGATTATGAATATTTATGTGTTATTGTCTGGTATTCTATAGCGATATTTTCTTGAAGATGTGATGTTGCCAAAATGTTTCAACAAATCAGCACCACCTTTCTTATAAATGGTCGTCTTTTCCTCATAACTAATTTTTACTTTTGTAAAAATGGTCACTTGGCAGTTGCATTTTTAGCCAGAATAAACAACTATACCCTTTAAAAAGTGAAATTATCATGAAGCAATCTATTCACTGATATACCATTACAAAATATGGATGTTGTTGATTGTATTTGCTGACAAAGTGACAGTGGAAAAAGGACAGAGTTGGAAGACTGTTTGAACAGGAACATTTGGCACAATAGTCTGTCAGGAGCAGATAACTCTCAATTGGATCAGCCCAGAAAAGCAGCTGAAGCTCCTTTCATCTCTTCATTGCAATCCAACTACATGCCACTGGCATTTCATTGGCAAATGCATATTTACCTTGCAGGAGTAAACACTCAAAAAAGAGATAGACAGATCAGCAGACAGAGCCTTTGATCTGTCTTGCTTTAAGGCAGCCTCTTTTTATGTGTCACACAATTACATATCCCCCCCCCCTTTATGTCTGACAGAACAGAAGAAATGATGACTAAAGAGATGGGACTGAAAATGTTTTTGAATTTGCTTATTAAAAATGATTAATTATTAAGTTAGTTGAAAGCAAAATATAGGGGATCTGCTTTTACATATTTGTGCCATACTTGTATATTTTGTTGCATCTTCATTTTAAAATCTTCCCCCACATCTCATAAGCTGCGTGCAATCAAATCATATTGTCTCAGCAGATCAGTTGCATGGTGGAAATGTGGTCTTTTGTGTCCTCACTTCATTTATTTAATGAGAGTGAAATCTATTTTGATAAATGGACTATAAAATAATCTAAAGGATCTTTTAGGCTGTCAGCCTTTTGAGGCATTGAGACAATTATAGTAAAGTGTTAGATAAATTGTCAGAGTCGTCTCAGTAATTTCAGCTGATATTTCTGGAGGTATAAGCTTTCGTTAATCCTGATTTCATTGTGAAAGCAAGCTTGGCTTCAATGCATAGTAGATTATGCATGGAGGTTGGTTGCTAACCGGCTGCTCAAAATCAATTACAGATATATAATTCTGGCATAATATGCAATGAAGATGATAATTTTATTTATTTGGATTAGACATGGTTAGATTTTAATCATTTTGGGATTTTAACTTTCAGCCATTTGAAGAGAAATGAAGATCAATAACAATTCCTTTATCTAAATATAGCAGTCAAGTATTGTCATGCAGTGGAATCGAATCCTCGACCTGAAAATTACAAGGAAAGCATGCCAACAACTCTGTGATTTCAACCATGATTTATAGGGTGATCTCATACAAAATCATATGCATATTGACGCATGCCAATGAAGAAGTATGGCAATTTATACTTTTTAATCGATAACTACCCTGAGCAGAGTAAAGTGCATGTAGATTGACTGGTCTTTATGGATTATGGAGGAGGGTAACTGTACAATGTAAAATTGGATGAACTGAGTCAGCTTAAATGATCGAGTCAGACAATTGCAAATTTGTTTGAGCTAACACAGCTTGTTGTTTTCAGCACAGATAACATAACAAACAGATTATCTTGACTGAAAACACCAAGCCATGTTAGTTTTAAAAACAATTTGTGCAACCATCTCACTTAATCATTTAAGCTGCTCGTAATTCAATGTGCACAGTCTAATAATAAATCCATGTGTATACTTGCTGAATTTGGAATGACATGTTATCCTGGGACATTCTGAAATAATGTAGGGCATAATGCAACTTACTGTGTATATACCTCCTAATTATTAAATTATAATATAACTTGTGATTCATTGGTACTGCTGACTTCCAGTCTGGTGAAAATGAGAACTGCATGCTGCTGCCACTTGGCACAAAAGTTGATTTTCTATGCTACAGCATTGCTGTCCCAAGAAATAGTTCCAATTTCATTGCACATTCACAAAATTTCTATTCAACATCAATGTATACCAGAGTCAGACTCGGCAATCACATTCTCTAAGGAAGTAGACAAGGCCATCAGCACACTCAGAAACAGCCCCGGTGTCCTCCAGACAAAATTGTGTGTGTTCCTCTGGTCGAAAGTATGTGGACGCTCGCAGGAGCTCGCAGAATAGCACACTAGTCACTAGGTGGCAACACAAGACAGCGTATGTTCTGATCTGTGGCAATGCAAGAGCAGTCCACTTGTGGACAGGCTGACTTCTGTACCTTCAAATCAGGCAATGGTTTGTTTACATGAGTATGACATTGAATAACACACATTGATATCTGATTCTAATTTTTCATATGTCATTCTATGTTGTGGCATGTTTAGTCTTGTTTATATATTACATGTCCTACTGTCACTTAGGTGATTATGATTGAATCTACATTATGATGTTGTGACATTTGTTTGCCTTTTCAACAATATTTTAATTTGAACTGCTTGAGGTTTAACTTGTGATGTGTGCATAGAGTGTCAAACTGTTGTGAAATCATTGCTACTATGACTACACATACACTTAACTTTCTTTTTCTGTGTCATAGTCTTCTTTTTTGCTCTATTGCCTTTATCTACTGCACCAATTAGACATAAAATTAGATGGCCATTACAGCCTGATTTATGTAGCATGCATGGTAACAACAAAATATTTGATTCTAATATTGGTGCCTAGCAGACATTTCATTGCTTTTGTTATTGTAATTTGTGTGTTAAATACAGCTATTGCATCTGTACAAAGTACAAACTATCGGTACTCTTTTGAAGGAATCGCTTGACCTGTTTTGAAAATATTCCCAGGTATGTCTCTGAGAGTACACTGTTGAAAGAATCACATGACCTGTTTTGAAAAATATTCCCAGGTATACTTCTCAGAGTATGCTGGTAAATGAATCACATGACGTGTTTTGAAAATATTCCCAAGTATGCCTCTGAGAGTACACTGCTGAAGGAATCACATGACCTGTTTTGAAAATATACCCAGGTATGCCTCTGACAGCATCCTCCAAGCTGAATGGTAATTTTATATTATAATAAAACCCCATGACAGCGTAGTTCACAGCTATGAACATCATGAGTGTCAGGTCTGCTCTGAATTAACACGAATCCCACAATGATTTGATCAGTGGTTTTTACTGAATCTCAGTCTGATAACTTCAAATTCACCCAAGTTTGGAGCAGCAGTTTGTTGTGACGTCACTAGCAGCCCATTGTGAAGTCATGACATAAACAATCACTGCCCATTGTTTGCATAACAACGTCGGATAATTTATTTCATTGAGTTCACAAAGATGAACTCCATGGTGTGCATGGTGTGAACTCAATGGTTTTTTCATGGTGTTCACTCGCAATTGCGGGATATCACTTTGAACACTCATAGCAATCAAACTTCTCACCTGCGCCAATTCATGAGAAGTAAAACAACCACAGCAATATATTGCCGTGAAGCATCTCATTTTTAAGAAATACCAGTACCGTGATACTTGTGTTATAAGACCACCTCTTCTACTGTCATGAAGTGGTCTTTCGTGGTAATGCAGTCCCTCTGAGTGCATATCACTGAAGATACAGGAGGTGGGTGGTCCAAAAAGGCAAGTCAGTGTTATAACAATGTGTCTTATAAACATAATGCTTACACCATGCGACATCACCACTATACGTATCACATTTCTGACTTACAACTCTTGACATATACTTTTACTAGCCTATTTTGCAGGTGATACTCGTATAAACTTCCCTTCCCTTATGCTACCTTACTAGGCTTCCTTAATTGGCCTTTGGTGCTGCAACTGCAGAAGAGCTGCTCACCAGAGCATTGTGTGTGTGGGGCCTTATAGCTTCACATTATGCACAGGTAGTTGACTTGGTCAGTTGCTCTTGTCACAGCATTGTGTGTGTATGCCTACATATAGACTTTGGATATGTTTTGGATGTTATAAGGATCACAATACCAGGTTGATCTAAGGAGAATTAAGCCTTATTAAGGTAAGTTATATTTTGTTATCGTCATACTTACCACCTACCATGTGAAATGATAAGGCTTTCCTCCCATGTGAATTGCAGAGTCGATTTTGTACACATGGCTCATGTACTACCATTATATTCTGCGCTGTTTATTTGCTTCATTTTAAAAGGAAGCAGTATGTTTTAGTCCTTTTAGAATTATATTTGTATTTTGTTACACTTTAAAAATATTACTGCAGCAATTAAGTGCCCTGGCCCCAGCAGGATTATTTATTTGGGAAGCCACTATTTGATGAATATATGTGTACATTTCTTGAACATATTCTCATATGCATTTATAATTTGATATGAATTGCTGACCATATATATTCTCACATAAACAAGAGAAATTTTCGCAATGATTGTGATATAGTTTATATAAGACATTTTGAGAAGCGTTTTTGAACTTTTTTTTCTTGCTAGCGAATCTGCTGACATTTGTGTGACTTGTGATTTTGTGATGGTTTTTTTAAAATTCAGTTTTCTAGGTTAGTCTTTATGCAAAGAGCATAGTTATCTATATGTTGCTGGTCTTATTAATTGATGTCTAATTTGACTATAGGATGCAGAAAGTTGTTCTTCTGGATTGACTGTAATGTATGTGTATAATATGCTGAGGGACCGTAACTATGATGGTTGTCAGAGGCAATGTCAACTTTTGTTATCTGATCATAGACTATGGTATGTAATTTGTATATCGCTGACTGGACATAATGAGATATTGTGTACACACAATTAATTACAGGCACACTATGCTCAGACATATATACAGCATTCAATGAATTTATGGGGAGTCATATGATATTTGGCCAGATTAAATGTTATTAGAAGGATCGTGGGTTTGATGTTCACATGAGACAATAAAACCATGGTACCGACCTCGTTGCTGAAACCATTTAGAAACTTGAGCTTTGGGACGGGCAAACTCGCTATGCCTGGTCCTCAAGCCTGCCGGTCCCAGAAACCACCATAACTGGGTTCCTGACCCTGGATAGTGGTGCGTCAGTATTAAAAGGCAAATATATATGCCATGGAATAATCTATGCATACTCTCGTGTCGATATAATTCTCCAATTTACCCTGTGCATTGGCCTGCATGATGACCTGAACCTGTCTATTATGTTAATGTTTTTGTACTGGAACACATCTATACAATGATGTGCCTTACCCAGAAATTAATTATCTCGCTCCTGACCTTGTGCAAGGCAAATTGACATTTCCCACATTTTCGATGTATTAGGTGACCTGATCTAAAATAGCAATGCATGTCAATGAATATCAATGAAAAAATACAACAACATTGCAGTTCCTTGTTGATAACCACAGTCAGGTTGCAGTAGGTTGATATTTCAAACAATTTCTCAGGGAAGAATCATTTGATATCAAGAGGGGGTAGAGGGTTTGATGACCAAAAATGTTCAGGGAAGGTTGTCTTGAAAGAAATCATTTCAGTGGTGTGGATTTATCAACTCAATTGTTTTATAATTTTACGTTGTGCCCTCGAAACCACTTTTTTATAACTTTGTTTTGGCTTTTTTTTCTAGCGATCAGTACTAATTAGACATGCAGTTCAGGCCCGTAGTCAGGAATTTTTGTGGGGGGGGTGCTTTTAGAGGAAAAGTGGACTCTTCTCCGCAAGCACCGAAGGTGCGAAGCCAAGCTAGGGGGGTCTGGTGGCATGCCCCCCCAGGAAAATTTTGGAGAAAGTAATGAAAATGGTGCATTTTGAGCCTTTCTTATCATGGAAAGGTTTATCAATTTTATCCTTGGGCCAAACTTCATTTGCACTAATTCACACAAGAAATCCCTCAATGGGATTTATTTTCAAGCCACAAAATGAGGTCTCCTGTTATGCATGGATTAAAAAAATAAAATGTGCAGAATCATTAAAATATATCCTAACATTATGGATGCCGTACTAAAAAGGTATTGGGAAGGAGGCACAATGAGGCATTAGGTCTTGGGACGCCCAAAAGTACATGTAGCAAGCCCAAGGCACCCAGATGGTTGGAGAAGAATCTTGAACAATGTGGAGTACTAAAATGCAAGACATGATCCGGGACCAACATATAGCATGTTCTGTTTCTATACCTCCTTCTCTCCAGCCCTTTCCTTCTCCTAATAGCTCCTTCTGTTGCGTACGTCCTCCCTATCTCTGCAACCAGCTTATAACTTATTCCACCCTACATTCTCCCTCTCTTGTCTACTCTCTAGCTTCTGCCTCCTCTGGGTGCCATGTCACCTCTTCCCTCTCTACACCAGCTTATCGGCATTTTCTGCAATGCTCCAGCTCTTGTATCCTTCCGACAATGTATAGTTCTTTGCTCCTTGGATTGATCTAACCTGCTAAACCCCTTCTGCTTGTAAATCTGCCTCTTTCCGCTATGCCTCCTCCATCTCTGCCTCCTCCCTCTCCGCTTTCTCCCATTCTCTGACTCCTCCCCCAGCTCATGTCTTTTTTTACAGTGTAGCTATTATATTGGCGGCTTGGATTGCGCTTGTCTTCTCCCTCCTCTATCCTCGCACTGCCTCTTCACTTTATTGTTTCTCCCGCTCCGCCTCCTCCTTCTCTGCCTTGACCATCTCTGAGTCTCTGCCACCTACTTCTCTGCTTAGTACATCTCGGTCTCCTCCCTCTATTTTTATCTCCAATTCTGACTCCTCCCCAATTCTCTTCTCTTTTCTGAGGCGTGTACTATACATATCTCTTTTTGGATTGCTCTCGTCTCCTCTCTCTGCCTCTTCCCTCTTTGCTTTCTCCCCAGTGGCGTAACTGGGGGGTCTCAAACGGGGGGGCACCTGGGGGGCACGCGATTCTCTGGGGGGGCGCCCACAATACTAATTGTATATTTTAGCCAGAGTTGGAAAGTTCAACAGGTCCAATATGGGGGGGCCTGTGCCCCCCCATAGGGACGCCACTGTTTCTCCCTCTCCTCCTTCCTCTCATTCTGACTCCTCCCCAGCTCTTGTCTCCTTCCTACAGTGTGGTTCTTGACTTTTGGGGTTGCTTTTGCCTTCCCTGCGGTCTTTCTGACTCTTTTCTCTTTGCTTTCTCCCTGTTTGCCTCATCTGTCCCGGCTTTCTCCCATTCATTGCAGCTCTTGTCTCCTTCCTAAAACATGTACAATGTAACTCTTGCCTCCTTTACAGTCTGTCACTTTGATATAGAAAAAATTTGGACCAGTTCACTGTGAAAAGTGCTCTTTGTGACTCATGATAGCCGATGAAGTGTCATCTTCTCTACTTTCAACATGGGAAACATAGAGGCTGTTTGATTAGTCATGATCAAGAGAAGGCCATTTGACTTGTCATAACTGATTTTAGAGTGAAAATCAGATGCATAATCTTTTCGTTTGACTGTCATCAACAAGCGGGATTAGTCTGCTTAAACCAAATTAACATTGAAAGTATCGGGTATGATCATGACAAATCATCAACATAATGACACATGAAGTGCCATTTTCACAGTGCAACAGTTCAATCTTTTCTATATCAAAGTGACAGACTGTAATGGCTCTTGCCTCCCTCTCTGAGTTTAAGTCCATTATACATGTAAGTGCCGAATAGTTCCAGAGTGTGATTTACTCCCAAGCCAACAGACAGGTGTCTAGGAGTGGTATAAACCAAACATACAGGTGACATCGTGACAATTTTAAAGACACTGAGACTATGTATCTTTACATTGGACTTGAATTACTCTATGCTTTCACTCTCTGCCTCTTCCCTCTTGTGTCAGTTGTGTCAACCTCCTCTCTACCTTCTCCCTACCGGTAGTCCCAATGTTGGATCACTGGTCCATTATCAGGAAACAGGTGGTCCAATATAAATTCCATGTGCCTTAAATTGGACCAACTTAAATTTAGCATTTTATGCAGATACTGGAATTTATTATTTTTTTAACCTCATGCTGAGACCGTGGCATGCCCCATGTACATGATGTATTTGTCAAATAATTCACCTCTCAGGTATTAATTACCCTGTATGAGAAATATGGGGCCTTGAAGCAGGTGGTCCAAAATGTGTACAGATGTAGGCCTACACTTCATCTGTATAGCCCAACACAACTCTGGTATAATATACTCACCTTCAGATCTATTGAAAGTAATCATAGCAAAAAATGAGCATGCTTATTAATTGTAATTTAATTAAACACAATACCCTGCTTTGACCAAAAGCTACCAAAAGGGATAAATTGCAATTAGGAGTGTAGTGGGGGGAATTCATCCACAGGTGTGAATTGCAATTCAGAAAGGCTGTGAGTCTATGACCAACTGGGCAAATCAAACACACTGAATTGCAATTTGGTTTACTTGACATGAAGTCAGGTATATCCTCCTGATTCTTGGACTATTTTGGACCCAAATTGTGGACCTTTTGGGACCATTTTCGGCCGTGGGGGGGTGCGTTCGCACCCGTCGCACCCCCCCTGGCTAAGGGCCTGCAGTTAGACAGCCATAACAGCTTGATTGATGAAGCATACATGGTTACAACAAAACATTTGATTCTGGTATTGACGCTTTCTAAACATTTTCTGTTTAGTTGTCATTGTAACCTCAGGGACATAGAATGCTCCAATACATCTGTACATAATTGATGGCATGTAATCTTTATAAGTTTTCTGTCTGATTACATAACTGATGAGAATGGCGCATTGATTACTCAAGGGTAAAGTACAAACAATGCTAAATAAAATGCCATATGTTTTTTAGATTTAAAAATGATTAACAAACAATTGCCCAGCTCGTAAGTTTACAGATGGGAACACAATTGTGATATGCATTTATATTGACAATTGTATATATAGTAGTTATACCATGGGCATATGTGGTATACGGAGATATATACAGCCGAGGTGGTAAATATAACCCGAGGGCGTAGCCCGAGGGTTATATTTACCACCGAGGCTGTATATATCCCGTATACCACAAATATGCCTTTGGTTTAACTGATTTATACCATTATTCGCTGCTTCAGAGGATTATTTTGTTATCATGTGTTTGGGGATGAAGACCGATTTACTAAAAATGTCTCCATTTTATTACCAGAGATACCAAAATGGTCATAAAATTTTTCTTTATTTAACAAAGTTAACAACTTATTTTTTAAATCAATATTCCAGTGCCAATAACTTAAATTATGTTCAAGCTACAAAAGCTCTTGTAAACTCCAGAGTGAGGCTCAATGGCATCTGTCATGACGTCATGATTCAAATGCTGGCTTCTGATTGGCTGATTCAGTGTTTGTGCATTGTGACATCACCACTTGTCACGTGACCACTAAATATACGTGATATATGGCGATATATATCATGGTAAATATTGAAGGATTTATCAGCGAGTATGGTATAAATTACAGTTGTCTAACGGGTAAATGTGGGACATGAAGATATGTACACCCGAGAATGTCAATGTACAACGAGGCCTTTAGGCCGAGTTGTACATGACATTCGAGGGTGTACATATCTCATGTCCCACAATTTACCCATTAGACAATTGTTTTGTACCATGCAACCCCTTATTATAAAAAAAAAGTAAGGAAAATTACAAACCAAATTGTGTAAATATAAAATCAATCGGGAACATGTCTTATTTCAGAGAATTCACTATTTAAAAAAAGTAATTTTTAGTGATGAATGGGTTATAGTGGTAGTGGGTCAGTTACCACCATTTGCACCCCCTCTTTTTGTAGCGATAAAAAATCTTTACTACAAAAAGAAACAACTGCTGATGTGAATGAGAGGTTGAGACGTCACCATGGTGACACCATTGTGATGTCACATCTCAAGCTGCAGTGCTCTGGTGTCAACTGAATGAAGCACCAAACCATTGGACATGACTATATGTACAACGGTGTACACAATGCTAATTTTCACTGTTGAGTGGTACAAATAGTAGTTATACCATGGGCATATGTGGTATACGGAGATATATACAGCCGAGGTGGTAAATATAACCCGAGGGCGTAGCCCGAGGGTTATATTTACCACCGAGGCTGTATATATCCCGTATACAACAAATATGCCTTTGGTATAACTGATTTATACCATTATTCGCGGTTTCAGAGGATTATTTTGTTATCATGTGTATGGAGATAAAGACCGATTTACTAAAAATGTCTTTATTTTATTACCAGAGATACGAAAATGGTCGTAAAATTTTTCTTTATTTAACAAAATTAACAACTTATTTTTTTAATCAATATTCCCGTGTCAATAACGTAAATTATGTTCAAGCTACAAAAGCTCTTGTAAACTCCAGAGTGAGGCTCAATGGCATCTGTCATGACGTCATGGTTCAAATGCTGGCTTCTGATTGGCTGATTCACGTGACCACTAAATATACGTGATATATGGCGATATATATCATGGTAAATATTGAAGGATTTATCAGCGAGTATGGTATAAATATATATATATAACTAGTAAATTTTGCCCAAACCTGTAGAGCTATGTATTTTGCAAAGGTTAATGCTTTAATGAATTTGTCTTATGTCACAACTAAGTCAAATTTCATATTAGACCTACGTGACAAACATTGCGTGTTTCATTCTTGCGTGTTACTAGCATTATGTAAGATGGCAATGACACTAATACTAGCATATAGATTTATTATTGTAAACGATTATTTGATACCAAGTGTCTTCACCCAGACACGACCACGAAGAAGAGAATGTGCAGTCCTGAGTGTGTGTCTGATGCTGATATTTTAGCTTTTGATTTTTTTTTGTTAGAAGATTTGCAAGCATTCTGTCTAACAATTCTGTAAATTTGGTAAAAAGTTGTATTTTTACTGGGCTGCATGGGCTAAATCCCAGGCAGACATTGTGTTAATATTAAATTGCAGTTGTGGAATTACACATGCTTGCAGATATGCACCAAAATGCTACTTGTGAGGTCATATCCCTACACCTGCCAAATAGGCCTATCATTCTTAATGACTCATGCATGGTGAGATCATATCCTATACCTGCAATGCATGTAAAACCCTGTCATACTCTCCCATTCATCAGATTCTATTGCATGATTTAGGCAGTCATGTTCTGCTATTTTAAGGTCATGGTTCCAAGTTCAATATGACATATATACCAAGGTGTAGGGTCTTTCGTTAATAAGACTGGAGACCTTGATAACAACAACACCTGGCCGTGGATCCTTGATAGATTCTCATTAACATTCTCAGATTATTTGTTTGGATCATCGGATCATTGTTGGATGAGTTATTTATATGTATATGCAGATCAAGGGGACAAGATCACACACATTGGCTTAATGTGACTCCTGTTGTGGTCTTCCTTCTCAAGCCGTCAATCCACTTGGTAAAATTTGAAATTTTCAGTCAGCTCAAATGATTGAGTGAGATGGTTGCACAATGTGTTTGAGCTAACATAACTTGCCGTTTTAAGTTTTTTGTGGCCGAGGGACCTCGGGCCCCTTGTCGTCATCAATGGTTTCTTATGTCAACAGGAAATGGAAATATTAAATTGTTGTGGGGACAAAAACGGTTTATGGATAAAATGACACGCCAAAGTGATGATCCCAAATGATAACATAACTGTTTAACATTTGCACTTTGAGACTCAATGCACCATCTGTTTACTAATTACACTATAATCAATGAAATACTTAACTCCTACGAAGCAACTTTGCTCACTTACCTCGCCAAAAACGATTTCACGCGCATGCGCAGGTGAGCACGCTGTAAACAACGTTATAGCAGAGGCAGGCAAGCGCACTGTAAAACCCTTGCCAAATCTGACATTTTATTATGCAGTCACTTGGTGGTTTGTAGTCACAAAAGGTGCAAAGTTTGGGTGACTAGATATGATTAACTATTTGTATAATCATACATTTCTTCGTGTCAGTGTACATAACAGAGATTATCCTAAGTCTTCACATTTGTTTGGTAAGCATAAATCGTTTCTAATACACACAAATTAAAGAAAACATAATGTCTTGTGCACAGGTATGTTTATAGATGGCGCTGCATGTTCTTTCCCTGGCAGATCCATGCTCAATAGTAATAGTGCATTTTATCTTCATATATTGACCTAACAATCACAGTTAAGTTCAGTTGGCAGGTAGTATAAGTTTCATATATGACTAATCTTTCTTTTGGACATTCTTTTAATCTGGCGAAACACTACATATACCTTTAAGAAAGATAGATAGGTTAATTTTTTAATTTTTTTCTTGACTTTACAAATTAAAATAGATATAGATGGACAGATGGGGGGGGGGGGTAAAACTGAATAGCCCGAGGCCACGGTGCATGCATTGCATGCTATTTTTAAACAGTCTGTCTGTAATCTTGGCTGAAATAAACAAGCTGTGTTACAGTCCTTGTCATACTTACGTGGAATCTCAAGTTTTCTATGCTGTTGAACATGTTGGTGTCACAGATGACTCTATTCTAGCATTGCAATATATGTTAATTATCACCTGGTTGGCTGTGAATATCACTGTTTACAGTCGAAATATCAGGGCCTATGATATTGTAAAAAATACCACCCTTAAAGGGCGATATTTTTGAACAATGGTTATGACATCACCAGCATTTTGGCTGCCTGATGACGTCACAAACCAAACAAAGGCAAAAATAATAGGATTGTGACGTCATATCCATTGTTGCTCCATGGTGACGTCACATTTTTGTAATGGCAGAAAATAGTCTCTCTTTATAACTCAAAATTTAAGGTAAAACCAGGTGATAAAAACAAAACAACCACGCGTCAGGGCACTTCGTACAATATCACGAGCTGTTGTGTGAATTAATATCACTTTCGCCCTTCGGGCTCCAGTGATATTAATTCACACAACAGCTCGTGATATTGTTACTCAGTGACCCTGACTTGGGTTGTTTTGTTATATTAACTACAAGCTGTGATATCATTTCAAACTGGGTCAGATTCTCCAGCTTCTAACCAATGCAAATCCACCAAACTGAGCATCCCAGTTTCAACTCAGTGTCAGAGTTAAAATTGGGTCTGGGAAAACCCATGCAAGTTTGACATCACAGCCTCTCTGCCAATGGGCTGCCAGAACACATATACGTAACATAAGCTATGTGTTTACAAACAAATTGTCAAAGCCTTCTGTTTATACCAACTTCCATCAAAGTTTAAAGTTGTAAGTTAGCAAGTTTGTAGATTTATCAAACAACTCTCTGGGTATCATAACAGTTGTCTACTGTGAATGCTCATAAAGCTGCCATTTGGTAGGATTAGACTGGTGATTGCTGTGATAAATCATTGGGATCTAAAATGTAATGATTCCTTCAATGTATCAATGTTTGAACTGTGATGTGTAGTTTACGGTCAGCCCATTGGCTATCAAGCTGTGATGACGCAGTTGTAGGAGCTATCTCTGATAAAACTCTTACTCTGACACTGTGTTGAAACTGTGACACTCAGTTCAGGAGGATCAACATTGGCTGGAAGCTGGGGAATCTGACCCAGTTTGAAATGACATCACAGCTTGTAGTTAATTTATATATATTGCAATGCTAGAATAGAGTCATCTCTGACATCACAGTTCAACAGCATAGAAAAAAAACTTGAGATTCCACGTAAGTATGACAAGGACTGTAACTCAAGGGAATTGTGCAACCATTTTACTAATCATTTAAGCTGACTCAAAATTCAAATTTTACAGTGCATGCAAATAGCTAAGAGCTCTAATTACTCAGTCACCTCAGTCTGGTGAAAACGAGAATTGCATGCTGCTGCCACCTGGCACAAAAGTTGATTTTGTATGCTACAGCATTGCTGTCCCAAGATTTTTTGTTTTTTAAATCACATTCTCTAAGGAAGCAGACAAGGCCATCAGCACACTCAGAAACTGCCCCTGTTTCTTCAAGACAAAATTGTGTGAGTTCCTCAGACTGAAATGAGGCGGACTGCTCGCAGGAGCTCGCGGAATAGCACACTAGTCACGAGATGGCAACACTCGACAGCATATATTCTGATCTGCCAAGGCTGGAAAAAAGGTGGCTATGTAACAGCAGTCCACTTGTAGACAATAGTCACCTACAATTTATAACTAAACTGATTGACTTGTCAATGGTCTGTGGCTTCTTTGTTGTTTGTAAAGGCAGGCGACAGAACACCAGGACTAAGACAGTCTTCACCACTCGAGTTTCTTAAAGGTCGTATCTCTGCTTTTTCTTTTCAATTTAAGTGTGTCTGTTTCTCACATTTTGCTGAAGCAGCGTGGAGGCTATAACTGTCTTCGGCTAAGTGAATTCAGATATTTACAACTGCAGATAATTGTGTGTTCCAGAGATGCAGAGTCCTTCTTTTTTGTGTTTGGTAGATCTTTCTTATTTTTCGAAGACAAAATGTCTTCCGTGCTTGGTTTTTCCTTTTTAGTTGTAACTCTTGCAAGTACCTCAGTTAATCTCAGAAAACAATGTCAAGAAATTGATTTGGAGGTGAACTGTAATAAAATATTCGAGTTCCAAAAAACAAGCAATCAGAATAATAAGCCTACAAAAAGTAAATATAATGCTCATACCAGCCAACTCCTTACCAGCATATTTTTTGTCAGAAATGCTGCAGAGAAATACTCATGTGTTTAAGCATCATCCCAAGTCATACAATGACAAAATGGCCCATAACCTTTGCTAATTCATGAATACTTAATTAACTGACCCAGTTTTGGCTCAGCAAATCAGGGACTGCTACATCACAGTTTGAAATTGTTGCTTCTGTTTCACACAGTTACAAATGGAGAAATTGTGTATTGTTGAAAGGTGCTATCACAGTTCTGAAAATTCCATTGAATTATGTATTTTCACAGTTCTGAAATGAAATTGTTTGAAAGTTTGCTTGTTTTACACTGTTTTTCTTAGTTGCCAGTAATCCTCTAAGTGTCCATAATCGACAAAATCTGCCTGCAAAATGCTTATGACCTAAATAAGCAGCCAATCACAGAAGAGGTTGGAAATAGCAGAAAGCCCTGGCCATTTTAGCAGGGCTTGCGTGGGGAGGATGGTGTTCAAGATAAATTAACGTCTCGGACATATTTATCTTCTGCCTCCTGTGAGCCATGAAATTGCACAAAACGGTGTCTCATGCAAATTTCCGAACATTTATAAAAATAACGTGCAAGCACTTTAAGCAGCACAGGCAGTGCATGGTTCCTACACAGGCACACCACTCATGGATATACTAAGGAGAAGAAGAAGAAGAAGGCATGGTTGACCTTTGACCCATGAAAGGCAGTCAATTTTAGTTTCTTTATAATTTTTTCCATCACAGAAGGGCACCAAAAGTGACTGGTCAAAAGTTAAAAACCTACAGAGAATGTAAAGTAAATTTGAATGAGATTGGTGAAAGAGAGTGACCTCAAGAGTGCTAATGAGATTGCATGAAATTCTTGGGGTAAGAGCAGCTGTGCTGCTAATAATAAAAACAGCAACACATTGGGGCCCAGGTTAGTTAATAGCAATTTATACTACACTGAGCATTATTTAAAAATAATGTGCAAGCACTTTAAGCAGCGCATTCACTGTTTCTAATAGAAATCCATTATAGGCGTAGGCCTACATGCCCTGGAAGATCTGTTACTGCAGCATAAGGATTAAAATTACTCCGGAGGATGTCATTTGTACCTACGGGGTGATTTTATAAAAAATAGGGCTAAGCCTGGGCTTTATATGAATAAAAAGACACAGAGAACTTGTTAAAATAATACTTTTGTAAAATATTTCATTGAAACCTTTATTAGATTAACAGAACTATAGGCGTAATAATAATATACAAATACGGCATGATATGAGTGCAATATGAAAATTTATTTGCACAAGGAAATTCATATTGAACGAGGGCGCAGCCCGAGTTCAATATGAATTTACGAGTGCAAATAAATTTTCATATTGCACGATAATAAGTGCCGTATTTGTTTTATTACATGACCACTATGCTTCCAATATCATGTTTCAGTCCGAAAAAAAAAAAAATTTCCGAATTTTTTTTTTTTTTTTTTCAGTCAAAAAACAAAAATGAAAAAAAAAAATTTTTTTGGAAATTTTTTTTTTTTATAAAAACTCATATTGCACTCTAACCATGCAATATGAAAAAATCCGAAAAAAAAAAAAAAATTGTAAAAAAAATTCTTTTTGGAAAAATCTCATATTGCACCCGAACCATGCAATATGAGTTTTTATGATGTCGTCATGTGACTGATTTAGGCCAATCAGCATCGCTCTAGCATAGTGGTCATGTAATAATAATCTTTATTCGTACTAAATGTACAGAGGAAGGTATAAAAACAATTACAAATAAAATAAAATATAACATAAAAAGTATTTACAGGAGCAGATCTCACGTCTGAGATAAAAATTCAATAATGGCTTGGCAGTCATGCCCTTCTAGTAACCACGGATCAAAAGAATCCCTCATAACAACAAGTTCTTTGATTTGACTAGCAACTCTTACATATTCAGACAAACAATTGTCTTTCCATTTATCATCAATAATAGAACTGATTGAATTAATATTAAACTGACTAGAATCAAACCTCTCGATTCCATATTTGTAACAAATATAATTCAAATTTCTACAAGTTCTACCATAACAAAACAAAGCATTACTAAAAATGAATCTTAATACTGGGTTATAGCTGTGACACCCTGAGATATAAAAATTTATAAATATTTTATCAAGTATAACATCGACAGGCATGTAACCTGAGATATGAGGCAACAGATCACTGTGAGCTCTCCATGGGAGATTCCAAACTCTTCTTATAGCTTTACGCTGACTGATACATAGATCTTTCATGTCCTTATCATATAAAGCACTCACATTGGAACCGTAAAAGCTAGTACAATATTTATCTAACAAATCATTTTTAATACATGACGATAAATGATTAAAGGTACCCAACATAGTATTAATCTTGACATTAAAGTCATTAACTATTGTACCGATCATATTATTACTTCTATCTGCAAAAATTGTATGACCAAGACATTCCATTTTTTTAACTTTATCTACTTTTTGATCACAAACATAGACATCTGCATAACTGTCAGAAAGATTTTTACTAAACCTCATTAATTTACTTTTTTTACCATTAAATATAATACTGTGATCCTTGGCGTATGATTCACATATTTTGATCATATTATTTAAACCATTTAAAGTCGGTGACAATAAAATTAAATCATCGGCATAAGCAACACTTCCGGTAAACACATCTCCTACATGACAACCATAGCCTGACTGTTCTAATTTCTTCAACATATCATCAATATAAACACTATACAATGTTGGGGATAAGACCCCACCTTGTTTAACTCCATTTGTAACACCAAAGTAATTAGACTCTGTATTATTAAAGGAGACTTTAACTTGTTGTTTAATATACATATTCAACAGTATTCTAATATAAAAAGGATTGACTCCTCTGTTAATTAAATGATTGAAAAGTTTAACATATTCGACACGATCAAAAGCTTTACTAGCGTCTAAGGCTAGAGCATAAACAGAGCCACCTCTATCTAAATAATAGTCTACTGTCTCGGTAACAGCTGCAGTTGCTAAAGATGATGACAATTTAGGTTTAAATCCGAATTGTAAATCTGACGTTACAAGTGTATCTTTCTCTCTTGAAAAGATCATGTGATCTAATAATTTACAAAACATGCTCTGTAAACATATACCTCTAAAGTTTTCTGACAAAGATATATTAGGTCTTTTTCCTTTTGGTGTAGAAATCATAGTTCCGACATTCATTTGACTTGGACTATAACCATGAATAATCATGCTGTTGAATAAAAGAACAAGATATGGTAGCAAACATTCTTTACCATGTACAATGTGATCGGAATATACACCTGCGTTCCCATCAGACTTGCCTAAAGAAATATTTTTGATGGCCGCTGACAAATCTCCTTGCTCAAATAAGCTAACATCAGCACATTTCTGTTTTAACTGATTATTGACCTTTCCAGTTATAACATCCATAGCAATACTATCATACCCTACACAATTGTATAAGGTTGAAAATTTACTAGCAAACACTTCAGAAATATTCTTGTCACCAGAAACATTATCAACCATACCAGGTATCTTCTTAGCATGACCTTTAATTTTTCTAACCTCCTTCCAGTAACCTTGAACATTAGAACTCATCATACATTCAGTCATTTTCTGAGACTTAAGTACATTACTTTCTTTTTGACATTTTCTTATAGCAAAATGGTACTGTAATCTACTTCTCTTCCTCATATCACATACTAAGCCAGACCTAGGTCTATACTACCTGAATCTTTCCATATCCAATGCCACATCAATGCAGCTTCCTTTTTCTTCGCACAGTGATCATTCCATCCAGCTATAGGAGCTTTTACATTTTTACAAACAGTTTTAGATGAACCTGAACTTGGTATAATTTTGCTAGCATTCAAACAAGCATTTACAATATCATTATGTAATTTTTCTATGTCCTCAAAATGACAATCACATTCAATATTCTTACATGACTTAAAATCATCTGATAATACAATTTTACTTAATTCTAAATTAAGAGCTTTTTTATAACTACTAATATCATGTACAGTGGCTTTATACCATTTAGGTTTATTTTTCTTATCTGAATTCCTGGTATTAAAGTATTCACACGGAATATTGAGTTCAACTGTAACAACAAGGTGATCTGACATGTTATCAACATCGTCTAGAGTAAAGTAATCTACGACACTTCCTGCTAGATTATCACTTACAAGTGCATGATCAATCTCAGTTCTTGAACCAGTATGTAGACACTCAAAAGTATAATCAACTTTGGAACATGAAAGCTCACAACAGGGAGTCATTTCTTCACTGTTACAGAAATTTAAAAGTTCCTCACTCTGTGGTGTTTGTCTGTCAAAAGAGGTGTTATAGTCACCACCAATTATTACATTATCAATATTATATTGATGCATTATAATGGTAATTTCTGCCAAAATATCTTGAAACTCTGAAACATTACCATGGCGACCTCTGTCATCACAAGGCATCTACACATTAAAGAGCAAAAACTCATTATTCTCCCTAACTAAAATCTTAACACAAGTCAAACGTACAGACACAGTATGAATTGGAGTTACATTATACTTAATAGTGGACTTCCATAAAATTACACACCCTCCATGAGGTCTACCTTGTCTAATCACATTAGAAGGCATGGCACTTTTGCCCTGAATACACACAGTATTATCATTATCAAGACATGAGAAAATTGAATCGAAATTAACATCATACAGCCAATGCTCCTGTAACAGCATAAAATCACATTTCTTAAAAACTTCGGACATGTATTCAATTTTTAACTTTCCATTAAAATGTTTACGGTTATAAGAAGCAATAGCCTAATAGGTAACCTTTTGGGAGGTCCACCAGTATGGCCGCTAGAGGGCTCTTCAGCATTTGACCATCAGAGGGAACTGTGGTCACTAGAGGGCACTGTGGTCACTAGAAGGCACTGTGGTAACTCCAGGGCACTTGTCTTTTGTTTCTGATGTTGATTGCACTTAAGCCTGTCGTCCCTTTGTGTTCACTAATGGTATCAATTATTGCTCTCTTACACAATTGAAAAATGAAAATTCAAAGAAAACTGACAACATGATTGCCAGACAATGCATTTTAAGTGAATCAAGAAGAAAAATTATAATAATATATAGTTAGTTTTTTTATTGATATGTTAAACATGTCCATATGTGTACATGGATGTCCATTTAATAAAATTTTAATGTATAATTGTAGGTTCATGCAAAAGACGATTTTTTATCCTCCATATCCACACTTATTCACAGAAGCAAAAGAAGGAACTTGCCTAGCATTAAACACTGCTGACAGCCACGTGCGTGTTGCTGCCTTAAACTAGTTAAAGTTAAATATAGGCCTATATATAAAAGATCTGTCAAAAAACAGAATTGATGTCCAGTTAATTGGCTGGGTCTTGATTGGTGTTAGCGATTGAAGGCTGATTTTGAAGTTCCATTCTGAAGTGCAATCAAGACCCATGTAGGCCTATTGGCCATAATTGTGATAACATGTAATTCTGATTTCTCAACTTTACCCTGTCTCTAGATCGCCATTGACCATGTTGAACTGACCATCTTCTACATGCTAGGATGCGCGCGCATCTCTGATAGCTTGACCCTTGACCCCCAAAGCAACAGTCCATTTATTTTCGTTATTATTTTTTTTGTTACGGTGGGCCACCAAAATCGACTGGGCTTTAGGAAAAATTCCATTGAGACTGTATTTCAAGTTTGAGTGAGATTGGAGAGAGAGGGCGATCTCAGCAGTGCTAACAAGATTAGCCAAAATCCTTGGGGTAAAAGCAGCTGTGCTGCTAATAAAATGAACCCTTATTTTAAGAAAATTTTAACCAACAGTTTAGACAGATTTAAAAATTATGTAAAGCAAAATTTCATCCAGTCATATAGTTCACTTTGTCCTGTTCAAAATTGTTATGCTTGTTACCTTGTGGGTTGATTTTTGTGTCATTTATTGTCATTTCACAACCTCAAAAGATACATATTTCCTAATCAATTTCTTATTTACTGTTCACAATTGTAATTTAAAGACAAGAATAGCTACCACTGTGACTTCCATCCTCTCTGATTGCATGCAGGTAAAAACAAAGGTAGTATTCAGTGTTGCTATTAATATATATTTTTCTTTCTCTCTTGTTTTTCTTCTTTTTTTTTAGGGATGGGGGAGGGAGGGTGGCCCCTTGAAAGGGACATTTTAGATGTCTTAAAGGGGTCACCTATCTTTTAGCAATTGTTATTTTTTAATTGAAATATTGTGGATCTTTGCTGTGAGAGAAAACAAAATATCTGAATCTGAATCTTGATCTGAATCTGATTATGAATATTGTGTTCTTGTCTGGTAATGTATAGCGATATTTTCCTGAAGATGCAATGATGCCAAAATGTCTCAACGAATCAGCACCACCTTTCTTATAAATGGTTGTCTTTTCCTCACAACTAACATTTATTTTTGTAAAAATTGTCACTTGACTGGGGTATTTTTAGGCAGAAGAAAACAATTATGCCCTTTTGAATGCGAAATTATCATTAAACAATCTATTCACTGATATACCATCTCAAATTATAGATGATGTTGATTAATTGTATTTGCTGACACAGTGACAGTGGAAAAAGGACAGAGTTGAAAGAGTGTTTGAACGGGGACATTTGGCACAAAGGTCTGTCAGGAGCAGATGACTCTCAAGTGGATCAGCCCAGAAAATCAGCTAAAAGTCCTTTCATCTGTTCATTGCAATCCAAATACATGCCAATGGCAGTTCTTTGGCAAATGCATATTTACCTTGCAGTAGTAAACACTCAAAAAGAGGCAGACAGATCATCAGACAGAGCCTTTGGTCTGTCTTGCTTTAAGTCAACCTCTTTTTATGTGTTACACAATAACATATCCCCCTTTATGTCTGACAGAACAGAAGAAATGATGACTAAAGAGATGGGACTGAAAATGTTTGTGAATTTGCTTATTGAAAATGACTAGTAATTAAGTTAGCTGAAAGAAAAATATAGGGGATCCGCTTTAAGATATTTGTGCCATATTTGTATATTTTGTTACTTGGTCGTTATTTTAATTTTTTCCCCCACATCTCGTAACCTGCGTGCAATCAAATCATATTGTCTCAGCTGATCAGTTGCATGGTGAAAATGTGATCTTTTGTGTCTTTTCATTTAATGAGAGTGAAATCTATTTTGATGAATGGACTAAAAAATAATATAAAGGATCTTGGATTAATTTTCAGAGTCATCTCTGTTATTTCAGCACATGCTTCTGGTGGTATAAGCTTTCTTTAAGTTCAGATTTCATTGTGAAATCAAACTTGGCTTCAATGCATAGTAGATTATTTATAAGGTTGGTTGCTAGCCTGCTGCTCAAAAGCAATTACAGATGCATAATTCTGGCTAGATATGAAGATGATCATTATATGTATTGGGATAGATTTTAATCATTAAGGAATTGATAGATAGATAGATAGATAGATATATAGATAGGTAGATAGATAGATAGATAGATAGATATGGTATGTGCAGCCCTCTCATTAAATTTCAGCCATTTGAAGAGAAATCTGTAATCAGTAATTTTCCTTTACAAAGTTGGAACTTGTATCATATTAAAAAGTCTTTGCTTTTTCTGAGACTCTTCTTGAGGAACAACAATTGGTTAGCAGTTGCCTTTAAGGTAATTAACATGGTGATCTGAACCCTCCTTTCATCTCTGTCTGATGCATTCAGTATCCTCTCGGGAAGATTCCATTTAATTCTGTTGTGAAACTTGTGCGAAAGCTGCATGATTGATAATTCCCACAGAGTCTCAGATGTTTACAAAGCCCAGGGCTATAGCATGGTGTATGAGACACTGAAACTCGGCTAATGACAGATTTGGATGAAGTACAGAAATAACAAAACAGTTTCAGGTTGTCTTGTTTGCTACATGCATGTGGATGAAACAAAAATCAGAAATAGAATTGTGTGTAATTGTGCTTTCTTAGTGTTATTACAACTTCAGTCAGGTTTATTATCGCATTCATAGCTATGTGTTTTGTTTTTTTAAATTTGTTTTGCGGTTGAACCATGACATCATCGGGGTATCTGTGAATGTCCCTTATAGTTCTTCCTTGTTTCAATGGGTGGATGGATGATTGAGCCTTTAGGTCATGTGTTTATACATTTGGTAGGCTAATTAAATTAGGACAGGAGGACGATGTGGCATGGAGGCAAAGGATGAAACTTGCCTTGCAACATTGTCAACAATGTGCTTGGCAGTTTTAAAATAGGGGGTTGTCATGTTATATTCCCAAGCCGCTGTGGCAAGGTACATTTTTCTCATTATATATATATTTTTTTAATGAACACTTGAATTTATGGAAGCAAATTTATTCAGAATCTACAAACACTTTTCTTGTAGCTGAATTGCATATTCTACCGGATGCAGCTGCTTCCACTTCCCGGGCTTGCTTCAGTAACTGAAAATAGAGACAAACTTGCTGTTGATACCACGCAGTCATAAGCTTTAGATATGTACCTTGATATAACAGTCAAATACCACTATTTATCTGTTTCCTCTGCAGAAATGCATTATAACACTTATGGGTATGTTTGGCCAAAGTTTTCAAATATGAATTTAGTTTCGATTATAATGCTGCCATATTTGGTGCAGCTCACCCATGCTTCCCAAAAACTGAGTAGCAGCTGGTGGTTATATCAATTTCATGAAGGTTTCCTTGAATTGACACCCAGGGGAATACAGCTTAGTAGCCAAGTGCTTCAGCCATATTGGCTAAGCCTCTGATTCGTGTATTCATCTCTTTATGAATGAAAAAAAAATTATTGCATTAAAAAAATATATTATTAGGGGCCAAAGTTTAGGCCACTCATTGTAATTCCATGATTAAGGTACTTACAGAAAGCCTCTGGGGCAACAGTACTCTGCCTTGCCTATCGGATGGCATCTATGCTTCTTGGGGCAGCGACGACAGCGGCTCTTGGGACGTTTAAACCCTGAGAGTATAAATATGACACTTTGACAGAAACATACAATGTAGAGCAACAAATATGGGGAAAAAATTGGACTTTGAACTTATATTTGTAAATTGTCATAAATAATTCAGAAAACTATGCAAAATTTGGCCCATGGGGAAATAGAGACACACATTAAGGAAATCTGTTCAGATTCATTAAGTACCGTAATATGGGGTGAATTGGGACACTGGGGTGAATCGGGACAGATCAGGGAAACATTGTATTTGCTAAAGAAACACATATTTCTACTTGCCAGAGGAAATTAATTTTTGGCATAGTTAAAGTACACATATTTGCGCATATTGTGACAGAATTTTATATTGCTAACTGCAGGCAGTGAGGAACTGCAGGATCTTAAACTTTGCGCTGCAGAAATGGCCTTTTACAAGTTAGTCAAAACTTTCCTCGTACTATGTAAAGCATAAATATCAGAGCCACCAAACTTGCAGCAATCTTTAAAATCAGTCTAATATGGTTACAGGGGAACCATAATTATAGACTGGATATGGGATTGTGTACGTTTGGTCCTGGGTGCAGATCCAGGTCAATGGCAAATTTTCCGGATTAACCACAATAACCATACTGATTTTTGTTTGAGTGCAGTGGTGTGGCTTTTTGATGAATAACATTGAACTTAGCATCATTTGCAGCGAATTTAGTCCAGAATTATCAATTACTAGAAAAATTAGAAGAAAACTGCAGTTTTTAACAGTTTTCTGTCATTTATCACATTTTTTAAAATCTGCATATTATCAATGAAATTGACTTCAGATTTTCCTCAAAATATTTTTCTGGCATGTTGAACATGTTTTCTGATATTTATTCACAATGAGCAATCACTCAAAGTAGGTAGGGAGCATTGATAGTGGAAATAATGGAGTGTCCCGATTCACCCCGAAGCATGGGGTGAATTGGGACAGTGGTTTTCTTGGCCTAGAGCAATGGGTATTTAAGATATCATTTCAAGCTTCTAGGGGTTCTTAGACCTTGTGCCCAGACACAATTTGACACCAAATTTTAATTTCTAGATTGATTTTTAGCCATGTTATGACAGAAAAACGGCCAATTCTGTCCCGATTCACCCCATATTACGGTACGAAACCTTTATTAAGTAAATAGAAAGATAAGGTTGGCAGGGAAAAGTACTTTTCGTCAATGCTCAACACAGGTAGTTTTTCTGGCAATACTTAATGTCAAGTCAACATCAAGTTAACTTTGATACTTGCCACGAGTCCGCATAGTTACACATTTTTTGTACATGCAGGATAGAATGAAAATTCAAGGTGCCACCAAACTATCCAACCATGCACTTCTACTAATTAGGCCAGACATAGTTAATTTCTAGTCTCTCTGTTCAAAGGCCCGTTCCAGATAGTTTAGGACTTCTTAAATGTCACAAGGATGTTCAAAGGTGCCTTGCTCTGACAGAGCCTGCTAACTTCATCTGGACAAAAAACAGGTCACCTTTGAATACACTAATGACAAGAGTCAAGAAAAGACTGGTTGGGGCCTGTGCTCTGATCTTCTTGAGGCACTTTTCCTGGGGTTTGTCATAAGAACTATTACGCTGTAAAATTTGATATTTTGAGTTAGCTCAAATGATTGAGTCAGATGGTTGCACAATTTGTTTGAGCCATGATAGCTTGCCGTTTTGAGTTATGATAATCTTTATGTTGTTATAACTTGCAAACAACAAGCTATCTTGGCTCAAAGGAATTGTGCAACCATCTCACTCAATCAATTAAGCCAATTCAAAATTTAAAGTGTGAGAAAGTCAATATAATGAACATTTTAGGTCCCTTAATATTTCTTTCAAGGCTGAAAATTTGTTGGGTCAGTCGATCGGAGAAGCTAAAAATCAAATTATCTGGCCTAACTCTTGACAGGAATATGAATTCATGCTGATTCTTACTGCAGGGCCTGAGACGTCTTGGGGGACGACATTTCCTTTTTGGCATGACAAATCTGTCTTCGTCACTATCAGTATCAGTGCACACGGGACAGCATACGTTATTGAAGCATCGGTGATTAGCACCACAAAGTGGATCGTTTTTTCTGAAACACTTTATTCCTGGTAACGAGTGGCCAACTTTACACTTTGCTATACAATGAGGTTTTGGAGTACAAGTGCCATTGTTGCAATCAGTATCAGACAGTTCGCAGACTTCGTCATCATCGCAGGTGATATCCTGAAGTAAAAAAATGTTTTTTTTAATTGAAATTTTGATTGAAATTATGTCCACGATCAGTTATTCAAATAAAGTCTGCATTTTAAGGCATCATTACATATTATATATGATAATGCAAGCTGAAATACTCGCTGCTGATTTACAGAGAGCAGTGCCACATTCTACAGAGATGATATTGCACTGACAATTTAACATACAAAAGAGTGGGTGGACCTGATTGGAAACAATACATTTTGAGTTCTGCAGCAGCACAATGCAACAAAAATGTTGAGTTTCTTGTTTTTAGTAAAAAAAAAATTTAAAAAAATCACTGCACAGCCATGACGGCAGATAGGAAGATGTGGTGGCAAAAGATGCATCTATTAAATGGTTTAGTGGCTGTCAACTTGTTGTGCTGCTTATGTTTTTCTACCATCAGGATAAAGCAGTAGTTGCCAAAAACAGCGCTTTTCGCCGTTTTTCAGTGACTGTTTTGTTTGGAGGTCTAAAGTCTGCCACAAAGTTTGAGAATTTTTTAAAATCCATCATGAAGTGTGTCATTTGAGGATTCCAAAAGTGTGAAAAAGTTTATACATAGGAATTAGACATCAGAATTCCATTTTCTCTGCCGCTGATCTGCCAAGAGCTATAATGGCTCGATCTCATGACCATGATTTTGAGGGTTTTAGAAATGAAGAATTTGTATTTCCCCAGAAAGAAAAATTTTAACATTTGCTATAACTGAATCCGCATCATTACATTTCTAAGTAGTCATGTGACAAGTTGGCGAACCAGTCAAAAATGTTACAACCAATTTCAACTTGATGAAGCACTTTTCTATGAAGCAAAGGGCCACGATGCTGCTTGGCTATATGGATTGCTTTGTTAATGCTACAAACTGATTGGGCAAAATTACAGACTGAATAGTCCATGCTATAGACTGCTTTGGTGATGTTACCCAACAAACACAAATGGTTTTATAGCGGTCGGTGCTCAAACCATTATTTGATAAGGTTTTTTAAACCAAATTTCAATGTTAATGAAAAATGTGTTGTTCCAACCGTTAAAGTTCAACATATTTTTGACATTTAATGAAAATGTTGAGAATACGTTACCTAAAAATATTTTTCTGTAATGCGTAAAATACATTATTCAGACATTATGAATGTTGGTAAAGTTTTAATGTCGATTTAACATCTGACTTTAGCATTGAAAAAATGTTTCAAGAAAATGTTAGAAATATGTTTTTTGAAAAACATATTTTTTTAACGTGGAAAAAACGTTTAATGAAAATTTTGAAAATATGTTACCTAAAACATTTCAATACAACATCATTCTGAAGTCAGATTTGATGTTCAAATTACATTAAAGTGAAGGTGGATTTGCAAAAAAAAAAAGGCATTGAATCATAACCTTGGGTGGAAATCAAAACCTGCTGTGAATGCAGAATTTATTTATATAATTTCTAAATATCGTTCATATTTCCTTATTGTACAAAATTTGCGAAATTGCATAGAGCCCGATTTAAATATTTCAAAATTCATTAGAGAGAACAAAATCTACAAGGACAAAGAAAGCAGACAAATAACTTTGAATTAAGCCAGCCAAGAATAGGGTATAGAAAAAATATGCAAGCTTTCTTTTTTCCCCCATTGCAGTCTTTGTTCAGTTGTTACCCCCCCCCCCTTCCACTTAATCCCTTGAGAAATAGTCAAGAAAGCTTGTCCATTTGTAAAGAAAATTGGCATGTGCTTCAGAATACGTCCTCAGAATACACTGAAAAATGGTATTGTCTGATTCAGACAATAATTGTACAATATATGTCAATTTTATTTTTCAAAATGTCAAACAACTTGGTTATTCCACTATATTGTCTGTTCCATTCCATTAATTTTTTGGTTTTTATCTATGCAATTAATAGAAGAGTCAAGTCATTTAACATTTTGAATAAATCAATTGTGTGGTTGACGACAACTTAATCGGACATATATTGTCCAATTTTTTTCTGATATCAGACAGTCCCATTCTTTTTAGTGCACCCCGAAATGGCTAAAAAAGGAGAAGCTGCTAGGAAGGTTTGCGAATGTCACAATTTTAAAGCGAGATAAAGCTCTTTTGGGAATCTCTTTGGAGAACAGACCATCACCGTAATTGATATCGGTTTAATATATAAAAATTCAGCATTCTTATACCATTTTAACTTTAATTTAAGGTGTTACTTACGTCGCAGGTTTCTGGAAAATAGTAATGAGTGTTAAACCAAATTGTGAATATTAATGAATATTAAGCCAATTGGTGAAGGGCTCATTCGACATGTATGGAAGAACTGATGTTACCACACAGTGTTGAGATTTTTCACAACGTTGCCATGACGTCGCATGCTACTGTCACTTCTTGATGTTGCTTCTTAATGTTTTGACAATGACATTTTTGTTTCGATCGTACAATTCTACATAATTTTCACCAAAATTGCGATATTATTGTCACAACATTGCTGCAACTAAGATGTACGGGAAGCTTGGGAGAGTTGAGCCGCCGGGAGGGTTGGGACACCGTGATTTTTGAGGAAACTAAAACATTTTTGAGAAAGCTGCAGCCGCCAAAATTTTATAGAAATAAATATCTTTCAATGGATGGGCTAATTTGCTTGTCATGACCTTTAGAGAGAAGAAAATTAGAATTTGGATGAAAAACAGAAAAACTGAACCATGTTATCAGTTTTTAATTGTCTGTCAGACTACAAGCACTGAGAAAAATGTTCTCTGGCATGCTTGATGGGCTTTAGTATTGTAAATGTTATTGACCGCTTTTGGAAAATAATCAGACAACCAATTTTGTCATTATTGGGATTAAGAAAAAAAATGGAATGGGGGAGAGTTGGGACAGTGCCATGACTGACCCCACATGTGTTGCATTTACCACAGATTCATTTTTATAAAGACAGAAGAACTTGCCTAGAGCAATTTTCAACCGATTGAATATTTTAAGCCTTTTATGTTTCATGGTCTAATAAAATAAGATATCAGGAAATTTAGATGAGGAGAGTTGGGCAGCCAGGCAGAGGCTTAAGTCTGACAGCAAACTACAAGAGGGGCCTAATTCTTGATTAATGACTCTATGACAACTATAGCTATCAGTTAAAAAAAATATATGACCCTCAACTTGGCCTCAAGTACAGCTCTGCCAAACCAGATATATTGCAACATTGGCCCAAGTCTCCCACTGAAAATTTGCGACTGGACTACCAAGATCTCAATGGACAAGGACATCTCCGAATGACTTGACTGACCCTGACCGCCCCCCCCACATTTGTCAAAGACTAAAAATTTGCTTGTTATAAAAGTTGTCACACAATCACTGTAAGACCTATCATCTGTTGCTATCTACGAAACAATTGCAGACCTTTGCGACATGACAGTTGCAGACAGCCTGAAGCGCCAAACCAATGGCACATTCCTCCTTAAACCTGCGACCTCTTACCAACAAGATACATTGACCGGCATCCGTGAGATAGCCAATACCAAGGTCATTATTGAAATTTTTTAGAGATAAGGCAAAGGCATTATCTTCTCCAAAGAAAGTAAGACCTGCTCAGACAATGAACTTACAAATTGGTTTCAAAAACACGGCATCGCAAAATTCAAACGTCTTGCTCACAAGAACGGTTATGAGTTACTGTTGCTAACATTCAAAGACGAAAGATTACCAAAGAAAGTACCTGTAGCCTTTGAATGGTGCAGAGTATCTCCATTCTTTTCCCATCCAAAACGCTGTTTAAATTGCCAAATGTATGGCCATTTTAGTCGTAGGCCTACATGCATCAGGCCAAAAATTTGTGCCAATTGTGGTGACCATGGTCATGCACACACACACGATAAACCTTGCTCTAAACTTTCACGTTGTGTCAACTGTTCAGGGAACCATCCTGCCTTTAGCCACAGTTGCAAAGTCTTCAAGAAGGAAAAAGAAATTCTACAACTACGAACTGAAAGACAACTATCCTATCCCGAAGCCGAATGCCTTGTAGAGCAGGACCCGGACAAACCTTGCCTAGAAGCTGATTACCCAAGACCAGCTCTTCATTCATCACCACTGAGAAAGATTCATCGGGACAGGAACCTCTTCAGAGATGTCTTAATGAAAACACCTTCACCGTCTCAACCACCAGACCGGCCAAGCAAGGAAGAACCTGTGAACTCCCCGAAGCACCAACCAAAGGAAAAAGATGTTGCTCGACACCACCCAAGACAACAAAACAAAAAAGGCTCAACAATCGGCTTGCTACCTCACAAAGACAAGAGTAAAAAGACACTACCAACAGCAAAAAAGAACTCCCCACTGGTCTCAAATTTCACATCAAGTCCAAAGATGGAAGACTGAAGGCTGTATCACCATTTGTTTGCTACACAAAAATGCTGAAGAAATTTGGAAAACCTCACAAAGACAAGAGTAAAACGACGCTACCAACAGCAAAAAAGAACTCCCCACTGGTCTCAAATTTCACATCAAGTCCAAAATGGAAGACTGAAGGCTGTATCACCATTGTTAGCTACACAACAATGCTGAAGAAATTTGGAAAACCACACTCAGTCGCTCGACAGCCTGACTAACCATAAATGCCACTCAGGCAAGGAAACTTCTTGAATGGAAAATTATTGCTGATGTAGTACCTGTCAAAGTGACACCTCAAAGATCTCGATGCCATCAACCAAGATGAGATGACTAACTCAACATGACCACAAACCAAGTATGTCTCTAAATAGCCCAATCAGGTGCTGATGAGACGTAAAACACAAACTCACTCACTCTTCTTCTAAAAGGAATTTCCTCCTCAATTAGGAGCATCCCATGTTTCGGTAAAAAACGTGGTTAAAAGTGATTCAAATCTTATAAAACAACATAACTAGGGATGTACCGATCCGATACTAAGGATGGGTATCGGTGCTGATCCAGCACTAAAAAGCAATATCGGATCGGATCGGTAGCACTACTCTCCACTTAACCAATGGTATTGGTATCGGAATGGTATCGGAAACAAAATACCAGGATCGGTATCGGATCGGAAATGAAAAAGTGATATCGGTGCATCGCTAAACATAACCGTCAGCATTTTTCTTGGTTTCAACTGAACTTTTAAGAATGATACACTCTACCATATGCCCTACCCTTTAAAATAATACACCGTACCCTTAGTTGGCTTGCAAGACATTTGAAATTTCAAAAGTAACTTAAACAAACATTCTAATAAGTATTATAAAAAAATGTCATTAACTATTTAAAATAATTTAAACAACAAACATCTAAGAAATGCATCTACTCACCACCAGTCACAGCATTGCTGCCAACTGCAATGCAGAGGAGCAGTATAATTGCAGACACCTTGAAGTTGTTCATGATTCAAAGTGAGTGAATGCCGACGTGCCTGCTCTCCTGTATTTATATATCTGCATTCCATACTTTATTGGCTGGTTACAAGTGCGTCATTGTTTATTACATTCTCAAGCTGTCGTCCAATAACAATATACTTCATGAGAAGTTGGAAAATGCATTTTCATGGCCAAAGCCAAGATTGAAACAAATCCGAACAGCAGATAGTGCCACACAAAAAGGTAAATCTACACTTTATCCTTCTTTTTTTTTGGGAGGGGGGATATAATTTCATAACACATCCAGATGAGCAATAAATGTTTGGCAGATATGCCCTTATTATTGTTCCCGGGTATTCCATTTGCTAAAGTCAGATGCAGTAATACATTTCATAGGTCACTCCATGTCAAATGAACCAAAAAACAAGCATCTTCCCATGGATGGGTCCTCAGAAATTATCAAAAATGTTCATATCGTAGGTCCAACTACATACTAAAGATGTCAAATATTTCAAGTCGATTCTTAGTGGTTTTTGTTGGAGCTCTATAAAAATGGAGTATTAAATCTATCAATAAATGTTGCCATATTGGCAACTTTTCTCAAGATCCACATGTCGTACAAATAAATAATGAAAATATTTGTGTGATAAACCAAAAAAAACCTTACATTTTCCCAACATAATTTTTTCATCGTTGTCTGAAAATGTTCTCCTGACCCTGCTAAATTAACGTGCACTTTTGGTTTTCTTGTTGAATTTCTTAAATCTTGAAGTTTGTTCAGGAGTGTTGTGATATATACGACTGAAATTTTTGTTGAATTGTACATGCCAACACCACAGATCTATCAATTGGTCAAAATATTCTCTCTCTTCATTAAAAGGGACTCAAAATATTTGAAAGCTAAAACACACATAGTTTTAATAAGACTTGATTGAGGTGGTTGATTGACTACTTTATTGATGGGACCACCGTTTGTATTACTGGCCAGTATGGAGCATAATAGGAATCATCTTCTCACATTGATTTTAAAGATTATAAAATGCTTCTTGAGTGTATGTACACTTTGGACCAATTGAGGGTCATTCTACCTCATTGAGGGTCATTCCACCTTACCATATGGCCTAGTTCAAAAATAATGAAGCCGAAGTGTGACATGACCATAAAAAATTTAAAATGTTTATTTGTATCAAATGACCACATAATATTATAACAAACATGTCTAAGTTCTAGAAATTGTATTTACCATTTTGATGTGTTTTGTGGAAATAACTGATAAAAGCCGAATATTACCATATTTTATTAATTTTCATTTCCATGGCAGTAAAAGTAGAAAAGTGGAAAAGTAGACTAAATGGTAACTTATCTTCAAATTAAATCTTTTTTCTTTTTTGGATGACAAAACTACACATACAAAAAAAAGTACATATTTTCTCCCCAGATGTACATATTTTCCTCTAAAATGATTTCACCTGTCCTGTGTAATGCGTCTCTTTGTTGGCTTCGAATTGGTACCAAATAAGTGTGAAAAATTGTGTAACCCTAAAATGTGCATCTTTCAGATATTTAGCTTCAAAGTTGAGGATTTGTAGGTCTAGAGTTTTTTATAAAAAATAACTATAATGCAAATATTCAATATTTTCTCAATATAACATATGCATGATTGACCTAAAATATGTTTGTGATTCATGGCAATTACTTTTGACACTGGCTGGTAATTATTGCAGTCTTCTCTTACCTCCATTCTATATTTCAGAGTCGGTGTCTTGGACAGCTGTGCCAAAAATCACTTCTTTAATGCAAAATGTATAAGGGCACAGGACGCCCATCTGAGGCATGTGCCTGGTTGTTACAGGATAAACATACGGAGTTGTTTAGTGCTTTGGTACACTTTTGGGTTTATTTATTGAAAAAAAAATTGAGTACTTCTGAGATATATGCAGTAAAAGTGAGAGATATTCCAAAAAATGCTAGGTTCCAATTGACAAGTTATTAAAACATTCATAGAATGAAAATGGTGAAATATTTTGTATTTTCGACTTCAGATTCAGATTCCTGGGGAAATGTTACATAAGATAGGCTATTTTTTAGACCGACATTCAAAAATTAAATTTTGGACCAAAATGTCACAAATATGTGACTCAAATCTTGAACCTTGTCTTAAGCTAGGAACTTGAATTTTGAGGACAGTTACATATTCATGTGAACTAATTTAATAAAGTCAGTTTTGTTATCAGCCATAACTTTTGAACTATTTAAGCTACACACCTCAAATTTGGCATGCCTTCATTATATTGATAAAAGTAAATTTGTGATTTTTTTCATCCATATCTGAGATGGTCATCCTGGGGTTTGTTGGTAGAGAATGACACAATTTTGATGAACTCCAAGACCCCGTTTTTAAAAATTCACTGCGAAAGAATGGAGACAGATACCAAAATGAACTCTTAGGCATAGTTAGGTGAAAATGTAAAATTTCGGATAAAATTAAAATTTTGATGGTATGACCTGATATTCAACGAAACTTAGGGTTCAAATGTAAGTAAAATTGCATTATTTTCGATTTTTGAAGGCCAGTATCTCCTAAAAATGGGTGCAATGCAATGTTCTCATGGCCAGCAGTGATGTCCATAAAAATCATAGCCTACCATAAGATTCCATGGTTCTATTAGGGCTCAAAGTTGATCCGAAGACGCATTTTGCAACAATATTGAAAAAGCCACAAAAGCTATTCAGATAACCATAGAAACCCATACTATATTTCTTAATTAGTTCACATATATATGTAATTTTCCCCAAAATTTTAAGTCCCTGGCTTAAGTACTCTTTCAGATATTTAGCTTCAAAGTTGAGGATTTGTACAGTTTTTTATAAAAAATAACTAAAAAGCAAATATTCAATATTTTCTACCGTAAAGACTATTATAGATATGGCTTTATAACTTGAGATTTGTCCATCAAAGTAATAGACCTTCATCCTGAAATTTTTTCATGAGATGGTAAGGTGGGAAGATTTCCAGAAATCTGTTAAAATGAGGCGGAATGACCCTTGAATAACTGGTGAAGGTGCAAAAAAAATCAAGTGTTTTTTAAATTAGATCATAAAACACACGTTAGATCTGTATCCAGCATGGAGTTATCCCAGGTGGATGTAATAAAGTTAAAGGGGGGCAAGCACCTATAAAAGGAGCCAGTCGAGGCACCCTTCATTCTGATTCTGGCACTGAAACAATGAATATCTCCAACTTTCCTGGATTAAAATCATCAATACCAACAATAATACTGCATGAAACAACTCAAGTTTTCAACCACATGATATTTCGTAACGAAGGAATACATGTCCACAGTTTTGAGCAAAACATGGCCCCCTGCAGGTCTCGGGCCTCCTCGTGGCGGAGGGCGGTAACACTAAGGTGAAGACCTCTATCCTTAGTGTCCCTACCTTACAGGGGAATATCAATGGTTATGTCAAATACCAAGTTTCTTGCAGCAGAAATCTTCACCAGACCGGCCAAAGAAGAAAGAAACCGTGCACTCTGCTGAACCAGTCTCATGCATATCACCCAGAAAACAAAGTCATTCTACTGTTATCCCTCCAACGAAGATGTCATCTGAACAAGACAAGAAGAAAGAATCGTTGGCTTCTGAGAGCAAGAATCCTAAAAAAGGCAATGCAGTTATGGCTGCATCCAACAAAGACATATACCTCAAATTGCTACACAAAGATCTTTCACTGACCACATACGGCCGCCTTGCTTTGATTAAGAAGCATCTAGAAAATTCTAAAAGTACTTTGACAAATGCAGGTCTACAAAATGGATATGGACTTCTCTTACAGAGAACAAAATAAAGTGCGGGCTGCTGGCCAAAAGAAAAATATTGTACTCTTGCCGAAATCCGGGCATCACACCTATTCACAGAGATTGAATATTGAACTATGATTCTTCTTCTTATCCATGATCTACTCTTTCTTATCCTGAAATTGGTAGAACATAGTCGGAACAGCTCATGTCAAAAAGGACAGTCAGGACACCTAAGGCAGATTTCATGAAAAAGCTGCAAAATGACTTACCACAACTTGTCCACAAGTTACATTAGCACAATACTGATAAGGCCAGACATAATCGATTCGTGGATTCTCAGGTTTTCTCAGGGTGCTCCTTCTGAGGATAGCTGGCTGGACAAAAAAAAGCTGAAATCCAAATCTTTTATTGTGTCAATCCATTAAATAAAATCATGGGTAAACAATCTTTTCTGTTGGATTGGCAGGTCAGAATAGCTAAAAATATGGCCTTGTGCTAATGTAACAACGATGAATGATGTAGGACGGAATTTTTTATGCTGATCCTACTGCAATATAAATGAAGTCACCAGCAGGGTACCACCCCTGGCCTGCTCTTGGGAGACCTGGCTTTTACTTCAGAAAAAATTTGAGATCTAATCATGTGTTTTTTAATGTAATTTTTATGTACTAATTTTGCTAATGTAACACTATGAAATGGACGGATGCAAAATTGCAGTTACATTAGCAATAAAGAAACAGGTACCACACCCAGTCATTTATGTTTTTGGTGATGTAAATAGGCAAATAAGACACGTTTTTCAATAAAATATTATAATTTCATGTTTGAAATTTGCATAAGTAGCGAGAACACAGAAAAATTTCCATGTAAAAGTTGCTAATGTAACCTCAGTGTCCTGAGACAGAATCGAGTTACATTAGCAGTCTTTTTTTATTTTTCATTTTTTTCAGGTTTTATAATGACCAAGACAATTTAAAAATGTTCCAAAATAATTTTCAAAATGTTTTTTATCAATCACATACCATTACATTTTCCTGAATTGGTTTTAACAGATTCCACAGAGTGCCAAAGTAAGCATGTCTGATCACCAGTAAGTTTGGTCGTCCAAAATTGTCCTCATGAGGCATAAAAAAATATCTTTTTAAGAGGAAAAAGCTACATATTTGAGGAATATTTTATTGATATTCATTCATTACCTCACAGATATACTTAGTAATAGGTTTACTTGCTTCAGGAAGCAAGAGAGAGATAACAAAAGGGTTGGAAAGTTTAAGGTACCTTTTATGAGCACTTTTCGTGAAATCTGCCCTAAGTCAGCTGCAGCAGTTGTCTGCTTGGTGTTAAACAACGAATGACAAACTAGTCGACGGAAACTCACAGAAGACTATCTTGAGTACACAAAAACGCTTCTTACATCGTTGAGACTTTACCAAGCACGCACACAACTTGTACAACGTACACAACAAACAAAGGGGCCGTTCAACAAAGACGGTCTCACTACAAAGTCAGAACTCATCAAAGCTATTAAAAATTACAAATTCACTGAAGAAGGAGCAGGTGCTCTGATCCTTCTTATCCACCACAACCTGTTTACAACAGCGCTAAAAGTAGCGCAGACGATCCGAAAATAATTTCTTCTCCAACCTACAAAGTTAGTCCCTCAAACACAGACATACTATGGTGACAATAAAAAAAGACAAATAACACCTAAGCAAGCCTCGATATAGCCCAATAAGGTGCTGCAGAGGTGTAAAACACAAACACACAGTTGAGCAAATCATGGAATTTTAAGTCCATGAAAGTATCATTTTAACAAAAAATCTGAGCTAAAAATTGAATATGAACTGCTGTGAGCTGATTGGTTTGAAACCTTCCAGCTGGAGACTGGAGAGTCATTAGGATTGTCCACTTCAAATGAATTGTGAATTACATTGAAATTAGAAACCGTAATTACAGTTTAATTACCCTTCATTAGCAGCAATCAGCAATTTTATCGGTTTCTTTAAAAAGCTAAAAACTTAGAATAATGCAGATAATAATGTTTATTTCAAGGAAAATGCATGACATGTCACTAAACATAAATCCTGAAATTTTCATAAAAATCGGAGCATTAATAACAAAGTTATGGTATACTGACCACTGCACTAGAAATAAAGCAGCAATCAAAGCCAGATGCTTGGTCAATACCCTATCCCAAGTATCCAATCAGAGAATAGGTAATTAAGAATCCCATGTAATTGCTGTACCCGGGTATATTGATACCCCCTGATTGACCCCCTTTAACTTGATTTGACAAAAAAGTCAAAGAATATAAATTTATGTCCCACAGGGGTCCAGGGCTAGCCCAGAACAGACGTTGATACAAGGGCCCGCCAATTTAACATCTCACCTGAAAGACTGAGATTTTACTTAAGAAGGAGAATGACTACGAACCAGGAAGCTTCAGTGAACATTTAGTGGCTTTTATGTGTGTACAAGTGAAATTGGCTCACCAAAATAACTTTCTGAAGGTTAACATGGTAGCCAGCATGCATAATTACCAGTCTGTACACATTCACTGTCAGGTGTGTATGTGGTTTTACTCACATGTGTGGCTCTGCAGTGTATATGGCATACACAGCAGTTGTGTACATGAACACAGAGCACTGTTTATTGTGTACATGAAACACAGCATAGGCGTAGGAGGCAGGTTTTTTGGAAATTTATTTTTCATGGAGTTTCGGGCAGAAAATTTAGATTTGTGTGCAATTTGGCAGGGCCAGATTAATATAGGCAATTTTGGCTAGTGCCCAGGGCCCGGAGGATTGGGGTCACCCTCATCATTGCCTGCAGTTTCAAATGGCTGTCTTGACTTAAAACAGCATTAATCCACTTATACCATTCGACACCCCTGTCAGCCAATCACATGCCAGTATTACAGGGAAATAATTCCTATATTCTTTGTTGTCCAGTTATCCTCTCATGTTTGGGTGTTTAAGTGTTTGTCTCACGGTATAAGCCAGTTATTCACCATGGGATCAGGAATATGTGTTTATCACACCTCGGGCTAAAGCCCTCGGGTGATAAATCACATATTCCCTCTCCCGAATAACCTATACTTATTGGAGGCCACAGATAAGTAACTCTATACCGTTTAGTTTATCTGCTGAGTGCCAACATTCATGTGAAAAGGTAAGAAAATCCATGCAAATGAGACACAAACTTCTGAAGTGAAGGAAAACATGGATGCTCGAATGATGAGGGTGACGGCAGACATCCTTATCATGGTACTTTCGGTAATGCACAGTGAACCTGCAAGCAGCTTTTCTACACTATCTACAATACCCTTAGCCAGGTTTGGTCTTTGTTGTTTTTGGAGAAAGTTTAAAAAGGTTAAATGCACATTTTGTGTGATAATTTCTCAGTTGGAAAGTACATGTAAGTCAGAACTTTGCTAATTTAAAATCTACTTAAGACTGATTATTCATCTGGTTTCATTTCAAATTCGCTTTCCTTCCCATCGAGACAGGGAGAATGGTTTTGTAATTGTGTGATTTGTATGTTACAAAAGCATTTCTATTCACAGAATTAGCATAACTTACATTTAAAGCATTGAAATACAGATTTTATTTCAAATTTATGCCAATAAGTTTCAAAAAGGATGGTTTACTGTCTTATAATGGTACATTAGAAGACTAACTTTTCTTCAAAGTGAATAAGACACAGGCAATTAGTGTTAAATATGCTCACAATTATTTCCCAAAATCCCATAAGCGACTCATAATACATTACTGATGATTTCATATTTGTAGACATTGGAAGAAGAAAATACATCATTTTTCTTGCAAGGTATGACACCACTCTCTCCTAAAAAGTGACACAGCGTTTTACATGGGTGACCATTGCATTCTAAGCCATTGCTCTCCTAACAGGGACTGACTTCAGCAGTTTCAAGTGAGAGTTTCAGTTTGTGTTTCACACATTTTTAGTTTACATATTCCAACACTGGCCATTCAGATGATTGGGATCAGATGATCCATGTAATGACTGTTTATACAGAACATGCATAATTGTGAATGTGACATTTTCCCAGAGGAGGGGCTGATCTGATTCCCTCTGTGATTTTCTTATGATTGTTAGCCACATCACTGGGCCACCATCCTGTCCTGAGGGACCATTCAGAATTTATTATTCTGGAGGGGGGGGAGGAGGGGGGGTTGGGAGTTTTGTTCGAGCTTTCTGTTAATAATGTATACGAGGGGTTTTCCAAAAGTTCTGTCCAACTTGCCATAACTGTTGCAATATTTAATATAGAAACATGATATTTGGGTCAGATAATATTGAAGTAATTTCCAAATGATTCTGAAAAAATCAGATCATAGAAACAAAGATAAATGGTTAATTTGTTGCCATGGAAACCAAAAGTCATGAAATGCGGCCCAGGGCACCTTTAGAGACACAGATTCATTATATCTGGCCAAAAATTATTGTTTTACCAGGGTTACAGGACAAGAAACCTACCAAAAATAATCCCAAACATTTCACAATTTCTTGTAAGAATAAACTTGACACTGAGTACATTTCCGATAACCTTACTTCCCTTAAAAAGTCAATGCCTCACAGTCCTTATATTAAGATCACAGTTGGTGTTTCGCAGACGTTTTGTTCTTTACGATGGGTTTTCCAAAAGTTCTGTCAAACCTGTCATAACTTTTGCTAGATTTTAACCAGAAACATGATATTTGGGCCAGTTGATATTGAGATAATTTGCAAATAATCCCCAAAAAATCAGGTCATAGAGGTAAAAATAAATTGTTGATTTGTTGCTATGGAAACCAAAAGTCATGAGATGGGACCGAGAGCTTGTTAACAGACACATACTTGACATATTGCATAAAATATGTAGTTATTACAAGAGATATAGAATAAATTTTTTTCAAAGCATTCATAGTAATTTCACAAATTCCAAAAATAATGACTGGGACCTTGTAAACACGTTTTCTCAAACTTTCTTTCCATCTCTAAGTATGATACCTCAGTCTTCATGTTAAGGTCAGTTTTGGCATTTTCCAGTCTTCTTTTCTTAGGTTTTTCGATGTGTCTTCTCTTCATTCAGAAAAGGTTTGTACAATCTTTATTTGCTTCTGTCACTCATACTGTCTTCCTTGTATGTATGATAAGAGGTTCTTACTCTCTCTGCCAGTTTTTATCCAACTAGAATGAAAAAAAAGTAACAGGTATATATGATGTCATCCATATCCAAAAAATTGCTCATCTCGTAAAAAACTAAGAAGCTACATGAGTGATGGTAAAGTAACTGAGATGTAACAAAAATACCAGTTTCCATTGTTATTAATGATTTTACAATTTACTGATTATATTTCATGAAAAAAATTATGAATATACTTCAATTCAATATGTCAAGACACAGATAATGCAAGCAAGTGCTCATTCATTTTAAGTGAGCACTACAAAGTCTGGGCCGCATTTCATGACTTCTGGTTTCCATGGCAACAGATTAAGCATTTATTTTTTATTTTATGATCTGATTTTTTTGGAGTTATTTGCAAATTACGTGAATATTGTCTGACCCAAATATCGTTTTTCTACATCAAATCTAGCAAAAGTTATGACTAGTTGGACAGAACTTATGGAAAACCCCTCGTACCCCCCTTTGGTTTCATGCTTATTTGTACCTCTCATACATTCCATTCGGATTTTTAGTACATCCCCTTTTCTTTTATGAAAATTTCATACCCCAAATAAGCATGTTGTGAGTATTAAGTACCCCACTTGAAACATGTGTGAAAAATAATTATTGGTGCTCCATCGGGCAAAACTCCTATTCCCCCCAAGTCTATTTAGCCTGCACCTTGGAGTATGTAGCACCCACTCAGGTAAAACTCCCATCTGCCCCTCACCCGGTCATAAATTCTGCATAGTCCCTTACTGATGTAATAGACAATGCTTTTGGTCAAGGCATGATAATTTAGCAGTGGCGGATCTAGACAGTGTAGTCTAGGGGGACCCGGACGTCATTTTTCAACAGTAACTATGTACACAGGAGTGTGAAATACAACAGTTCATGAAGAAATGACAGAGTTCATGTGGATTGCGGTTTGACGTGTGTGAACAACTGCCACAATACCAAGTTGGCCTTTGCAGTATAGGCCTACTATTGGTCAACATTATGACATCGATTTTCCAGGAAACATCACTTGCTTGAAGCAAACTGAAAAAAAGTGACACGCAATGAGCAACTTGACCAATCACCAGGCAGGATTTTCTGATGTCAGACGAGAAATTTTGAAAAATATTTTGTTATTTGACCGAAGTCTACAAATTCGAAATCATCTGTAAACCATTGATTACTTGTTTAATATTTATGATTTTGAATTTTCAAATCTATTACAGCTTTTGAAGTGTCTATTAAAAAGAGAAAACCTAATTGACGTAGACAGTTTTCATAATAACAGTCTGGCTGTATTGATTTGATACTTGGAATTCAGTACTAAGTACTCTGTATGTTTGCTTGACTTGAACTCAAGCAATGGAGTACAGTACAAATTTCTCAATTTGGCTCAATTTGGCTGTCTATAGCTATTTGAAGTTTTGGCAAAAGGGGCTCAACTCCTCCCCAATTATTTCTAATGTCACCCAAGGAACCTAAACTGAAAATGTTACGAAAGAAGTCCTCAATTGTCTTCTAAATATGATTGAGAAACATATTTTCTCCAGTCACTTGATAAAGTATGCACCAGCTGGTGGCTCCCCCGCTTGGTAAATTGGTCATATCCATTGGAAAAGCCACCAATTTTGGAAAACAGTGGTAAGCTCACCCAAAGGCTAGTGGCCGCTAAGCTAAAATTCACATATTTGGGGGGTGAATGGTAGTCCTGTAATTCAGCCAACTTTCATAAAAATCAGAGGAAGAATCTTTGAGATATTCAATTGTACTAAAAGGGGACTCATTTTTGTCGAACTGTTTAGAATATACTGCTATTTTGTCAAGCAAACATGTCTGTGATAAACTTGGGATTAAGGAATTCAGCAACAGAGAAAGCACAACTGAGTAAAACTGAAACATTGGAAAATCTTGTCAACCATGGTCACAGCTAATCTATGTGTCAAAGCTGCTTAAAACTGCCCAATCACAATAGCTGTTACCATGAACCAGACAGATTGTACAATGTACATAGCCATTTCTGATTAAAAACAAGGAAATCCTTTGAGGGTCCTCAAGGTCAACTGACTAGCTGGAGCATGTGGAGGTCATCTTGGGCTGCTGACATTCTCAATAAGCGTCTGGCCTTCTGCAGCACTTTGAACAGGAATTACAATATTCTGAGGATGTTATATGTAATGATTCAAAATATTGTCAAATATTGCTAGAAACTTAGAAGCTACTCTTGCTGATTTGAATGATGGGCGACTGAGCAACCTTTATATAAAATTACTACTGATGCACCCAATGGAATATTTATAATGATCAAGTGTCATATTGTCTCGGGAAATGCTATGTTGGCAGATGTGGTATTTTAGCGGTGCATTTCTGAACATAGTAACTGGCAGACCAGATAGTCCCATTGGTCAGATTTGGTCACCCAGTTAGTGCTAAATTGGTCACTTGGTAGTCTGCAGATAGATATTCTTCTTTTTTTTCAGAATTTTATTGGATATTTGTTTGTCTTGGCTGCATTCGAAATAGTCATCTTCTCCAACTACATGTCATTTGTCTTCATCTGTATCTCCATAATCTGTATCTCCTTCATTGTCACCTTTACCTTTGTCTGCATTCCCGTCATCTGGATTTCCTTTTTCTCTCCTTTAGTTAACTTTCTGCTTCAGTTACCTCAACATTTACATCCCCGCAGGTCTCGGACCTCCTCGAGCCGGAGGGTAGTAACACTAAGGTGAAGACATCTATCCTTAGTGGCCAACATGAGATAGCGTGCATTCATGGTGTGTTCCCTACTTACCCGGGAATATCAATGAATATGTCAACCGGGTAGCCAATATGCGCGTCCCTCAGTGGGTAACCAGGCTGAGATTGAAAAGTTTGCGACTGGAATACCAAGATTTCAATGGACAAGGACATCTTCAGATGACTTGACTGACCTTGACCACCCCTCACAGCTGTCAAAGACTGAAAATTTGCTTGTTATTAAAGGTGTCACGCAATCACTGGAAGACCTGTCGTCTGTTGCAGCGTTGCTCTCTACGAAACAATTGCAGACCTTTGCGTCAAGACAGTCAATGATAGCCTGAGGCGCCAAACCAATGGCGCATTCCTCTTGAAACCTGCAACCTCTGAACAACTAGAGAAATTGATGGTCATCAATGAGATAGCCAATGCCAAAGTCGCCATGGAAACTTTTAAACGACAAGGCAAATGCATTATTTTCTACAAGGAAAGCAAGACCTGCTCAGACTCTGACCTTAACAATTGGTTTCACAAACATGGGATTTCACAATACAAACGTCTGCCTCACAGGAATGGTTATGAGTTATTGCTGCTAACATTCAAAGACGAAAATGTACCAAAGAGAATACCTGTAGCCTTTGAATGGTGCAGAGTTTCTTCTTTTCATTTCCCGTCCAAAACGCTGTTTCAACTGTCAAATGTATGGCCATTTTAGTCGTACATGTGATCATCAATTTGTGGCTATTGTGATTATACTCACACAACCGACAAACCTTGCTCTAAGCTTTCACATTGTGTAAATTGTTATATTATGTCTCTAAAGCCCCCGCAGGTCTCGGGCCTCCTCGCGGCGGTGGGTGGTAACACTAAGGTGAAGACCTCTATCCTTGGTGGCCAACATGAGACAGTGCGCATGCAGTGCACGGTGTGTCCCCTACCTTACAGGGGAATATCTATGAATATGTCATTTACCATGATTCCAAACCGGATCGTACGTCAACCGGGTTACCAAGATGCGCATCCCTCAGCGGGAAACCAGGCTGAGATCGAAAAATTTGCGACTGGACTACCAAGATCTCAATGGACAGGGACATCTCCGGATGACTTGACTGACCCTGACCGCCCCCCACATCTGTCAAAGACTGAAAATTTGCTTGTTATAAAAGGTGTCCCACAATCACTGGAAGACCTATCATCTGTTGCTGTCTACGAAACAATTGCAGACCTTTGCGACACGACAATCGCAGATAGCCTGAGACGCCAAACCAATGGCACATTCCTCCTTATACCTGCGACCTCCGACCAACAAGATAAATTAACCGGCATCCATGAGATAGCATATACCAAAGTCATCATTGAACTTTTTCAGAGATCAGGCAAAGGCATTATTTTCTACAAAGAAAGTAAGACCTGCTCAGACAATGAACTTACAAATTGGTTTCACAAATACGGCATCGCAAAATTCAAACGTCTTGCTCACAAGAATGGTTATGAGTTACTGTTGCTAACATTCAAAGACGAAAGATTACCAAAGAAAGTATCTGTAGCCTTTGAATGGTGCAGAGTTTCTCCATTCTTTTCCCGTCCAAAACACTGTTTCAATTGCCAAATGTATGGCCATTTTAGTCGTACATGCATCAGGCCAACAATTTGTGCCAATTGTGGTGACCATGGTCATGCACACACACACGATAAACCTTGCTCTAAACTTTCACATTGTGTCAACTGTTCAGGGAACCATCCTGCCTTTAGCCACAATTGCAAAGTCTTCAAGGAAAAAGAAATTCTACAACTACGAACCGAAAGACAACTATCTTTTCCCGAAGCCAAACGTCTTGTAGAACAGGACCCGGACAAACCTTGCCTAGAAGCAGATTACCCAAGACCAGCTCTTCATTCATCACCACAGAGAAAGATTCATGTGGAAAGGAACCTCTTCACAGATGTCTTAATGAAAACACCTTCACTGCCTCAACCACCAGACCGGCCAAGCAAGAAAGAACCTGTGAACTCCCCTGAATCACCAGAAAAGATGATCCTACAACGTCAAATGTTCTCTTCTGTTACCCAAGGGACTGAGAAGTCCCTCAACCAACAAAAGGACAAAGATGTTGCTCCAGATAACAAGACACCGCCCAAGACAACAAAACAAAAACGCTCAACAATCGGCTTGCTACCTCACAAAGACAAGAGTAAAACGACACTCACCAACAGCAAAAAAGAACTCCCCACTGGTCTCAAATTTCACATCAAGTCCAAAGATGGAAGACTGAGGGATGTATCACCATTTTTTAGCTACACAACAATGTTGAAGAAATTTGGAAAACCACGCTCAGTCGATCGACAGCCTGATGGTAATTTATTGGTACAAGCCATAAATGCCACTCAGGCAAGGAAACTTCTTGAATTGAAAATTATTGCAGATATACCTGTCAAAGTGACACCTCAAAGATCTCGATGTCATGACTAACTCAACATGACCACAAACCAAGTATGTCTCTGAATAGCCCAATCAGGTGCTGATGAGACGTAAAACACTAACTCACTCACTCACTCACTATAATCTTATGTCTCTAAATAGCACACTCAGATGCTGATGAGACGTAAAACTCAAATACACACATGCACACACCTCAACATTTACCAGCAATAATAGTAAGAAGTTGTCATTAAGGACTGTATCTATTACCACCAAGTATATTAAGTTAAAGTTTATTTCATCACAATATGTATACAGTTCACATTTATTCATGTCACACAATCAACATACAGGTGGCGCCGTCTGCATGGCGACATGTGTTCTCATGGACTGTCACAATTTTTTAAACCAAAACTTTCTTACTTTGCTCATGAGAGGACAAGACAGTGTTCGATGTTTTTTCGCATTGGTTCAATGAAATTCCATTAAAGCCATATATGCTGCATTTGAAATAAAATATTGTTTTATAAAACCAAAATAGAGTTGGTGCTGTGTGAATTTGACCCCAACAGGCAGAATTAGGTTTTAAGGTCAAATAATGTGCAAAATTTAAAATAACATACCCTTGACAGTATACATTACCTGGGGTAAAAATAGATTAAAATGCCAATAGTTTTACCCAGTGGGTGCCTTCCAGAGTACTGTCGTACCAACACTGGTCGCTGGCATCAGAGTGTAATACTGCATATATATTGATCTCTCACATCTCAACATGAACCAAAATTACTAGATTAGTGTGTACAATGTCCTGTGTTGTGTGCTATAGGACTCCAGATGGCTAAAATTGGCAGGAGCAATGTAATGTATGCCAACTTGACCCTTCTTAACGAGTGACATTTCGACACAAGCCCTCTGATCTCATGGTGGATAGAAACTAAAACTCCTGAAGAAATGGCAGGCTGGAGTGTTTCTTTGACAGTCACTGTGATGTATGGAGAAAAACTGAATTTTGACAAGATATCTTGTCTTACAAAATATGACCTTCGACACAAATGTGACGGTCTTTTATTGATGCATGTTGCATCTTTAAGCCAGATGTGCAGAAGACTACTCTCTCATTTCACCTCTTATTTTTCAACTTGTGTGAATGACAAAACTTGCCTTACCTTGGAAGTATGTTCTTTCTTGGTATAGGTGTAGTAGGGTGGGGTGATAATCAATGAAAAAAAAAAGTTTTAAAATTTCAAAGTCCCACCATGTTATGGTTGAAAATACGAGTCCAATGATGTATAATATGTTCATATATCTTTATTTTTTATGCCTCCCAAGACCGATTGAAGTTTTTGACATTTTCTGATAAATTTTAGCATTGCTCCATTGGCGCTAAGTCGCGAAAAGCCATATCTTTCTTAAACTATTTTATTAAGAATCATTACATGCCGATCATGGTACTTGGCATAAAAAGAGCTTCAATTTGAATACCAACAACATAGATTTGTGACTATAGTAGTTCATTGGCTGATCCAAGTATTTTACCTTCTTATCATTACAAACCTAATTATTTATTGTCACTCTCCATGACAAATTGTTGAGGCATGATTGTTTTAATTGACTGAGCTGATTAAGTTGTTTTACAAACTATTTATAGTTTAGGAAAAAATCAGAAAATAACCTTTTGTAACACATCTGACGCATTCTATGGTAGAAAATGGTATCCATAGAGTAGCATACAATTATTTAAGTTTTTAGTTTTTATTTAATTCCTAAATTTGAGGCTAACTATTCCTCAAGTGAGTACAAGGCTAGGTAATAACTAGAATCGCAAGCGATGATAATATGACTGCGGGCAGTGCTGGACGCCTTTTGGTTGTGACGTGCAATCAAGTGAAATTGTGTTTATCCATAAAAGATGAATAATGATTTGTGTATTGAGGCAGCTTGTTTAGCCCTGGCGTAAAAAAAATTCAGTTGTATAATAATAATGGAAAGATATAATCGTTGTTGTCCATGGCATAGTGGGACCTCTATTTGAGGGGGGGCTCTCATTTAAGGGGCCTATATTCAAGGACTCTGACAAGGAGCCTCTATTCAAGGGAGGCGCATATGCGAGAAAGGTCTCTACACAAGCGGGCCTCTATAGATGGGCTCTGTTGAAGTATTCAGCCCAAGTAATGCCCCCCCCTCAGGCCATTTCTAGATACGCCCCTGCGCGGCCCACCTGTATGCCCATCTGTTAATGTATGCCCATCTGTGAGTGTATGCCCTTCTGTTTGGAACACTCATCTGTGAGTGCACACCCATCTTTGTGCACAAGCCGACCTGTACACCTATCTGGGTGTATGGCTGTACGCCCACCTGGACGCCCATCTGTGTCTGTAGGCCCATCTGTGTGTGTTCGTGCATCTGTGCGTGCACAGCGTTCGTGTGCACACCCATTAGTATGGCCATCTGTGTGTGCATGCCCATATTTACACCCATGTGACTGTATGTATGTATACGCCCATAATGCCCATCGTGTGTGTCAGCCCATGTGTGCACGCACGCCCATCTGTGGGTGCGTTCCCATATGTATGTATACAGTTGTGCAAGTTTAGAAGTACTATGATATCATTTTAAATGAAAAACTCAACTTGCCTGTCTGTTTTACCTATTAATCTCTTTTTATTCGCTCTAATTGTGCCCCCTCTTTGCTTTGCGCCCCTCCTTGCCACGCACCATCCTTGGTCTTTGCCCCCTCCTTGCTTTGCACCCCCCCACATACATTTTTTAGAGGGATCCAAGGGGGGGTCCTAGAAAATCCCCCTCAAATACTAAATGTGCATGATTTAATCCAGAAATGGGGTTTACAAGAGTAATTTTCTGTGATAATACATGCCTAAAACACTAAGAATTCATCTCAGAGTACATGTAGTGCTTTCTGAAACCCTCAGCTTCTAGGGGGCTCCGGCGGCCTGCTGACCTCCGTCCTCTGGTGCCCGCGGACCTCCGGCCCCGAAAGCTTTGACCATTCGGGTCTTGCCAGTGACAGACCCCCCCAAATGACATGGGCTATTTCGACCACTGATTGGCTGGAGCTGGCCCTGTACGTATCAACATCGGGAAAATGCATCTCAATAATAGAACAAGAAAATCTTTTAAAACAAAAAGATATGCAGGCTCCAGCTATAACGTATTTCAAATTTCAGACAAAATTTTTTGTAAATGTGAATAGATATATGTAGCCTTAGATACAAATGAACACAGATCCAACTAAGCCTCAACAAAGTTTATTACAATTTTTCTGATATTTTAAAATTCCATCTGTTAAATATTTGTTCTTTCATTTGGAATTTTGGTGATTAAAAAAAATATGAATTGTTAAACAACATTTTGAGACACTGGTGCATGGACCATTGGAGCACCTCTACCATTTATCATGGGCCACTGGCTGACTGCTGCAACTGTTGCTCTCAGAGAAATATGCTGCTATGCTGTGCCTCCAGTAACCAGTAGTGCACTGTGTCCAGAGCTTTGTGGATGCAACTACCTGTATCCTAGGACAGCACCTGGTACTATAGGCTTCATGTATAGATAAAATTAAGGCAATCAACGATAGCTGAACAATAGGCTTGTACAAATCATTGTCCATTTTCCTTGCCAAAAATGCTGCAGCACCTCGATGTGTTCACCACCATGGCCAGAGGCCCACTGAGGCCACTGCGTTGCCATAGCAACTTATATCAGCTCAGCCCTGCTGGGATTAGTCCGAATAGTTGGCCTCTCCCTTGACTCCTGGAAAATGGATAATTTAATGCTGGCCTCTTCCTCCTCCTCTGTATGGCATGGAAAGTTGCATAACAGAAACTAGGATATATATCCAAAACACAATTTAACATGAAGTTAATATGCAAAAGTAGGAATGCAAAATGCATGCCTGTCATTATCCAAGGAAACAGCCAGATGCATCGGTCTAAAGCATTTGGCACTGAGAGCGGTGTGTTGAGCAGTGATACTGCAGCGCTCAGAATGCGCCCGAGACAGGGATCCAACAGCTTGACATGCCAAAATATAGACAAAAAACAATAAGGTAGAGGTTCTGACTATAATAGTGATGCAGACCAGACCGCCTTGGACCGGTCCGGTCCGCGGTCCAGCCCTGGACCGCCAAAATACTGGACCACCTACAAAAAACCGGTCCAGTGCTGGACCGGACCGGTAAAGAGCCGGTCCGGACCGGCTCAGTGATTTTGCATGTCATGAAGGGTGTCGCATCAATTTTGTCATATCTAAAAATGAAATTTATCTGATATAGCTTGTTTAAACCCTCATTTTTATCATGATTTTCTAAATGCCGATGGACCGCTTGTGGACCGGTCCAGTAACAAAATCGGACCACCTCACCCTGGACCAGACCAGGACCGGACCACTTTTGTGAATACTGGACCACCCTCTAAAAGGTGGTCCGGTCTGCATCACTAGACTATAAAATCGTGATTGTGACAACTATATTAAAGCCTGCCTGATGTCACTTTGTCTTGTAATGCGCGATTGAAGGGTGTAAAGTTATGTGTATACTAGGGCTGAAACTTTTTCCCGGGTGCCCGAGCATGGGTAGGGTAATGCATTTGCCCGGGTCAAATTTGTCTGCCCGGGATATCGTTATTTTTCAAAAAGGGCCTGCATTTCATCATGCCACCTGTTTTCAATAAGTCTAGTAATGTTGAGTTTCCGAAACAAGCTCCAGATAACCTCAAATGACCTTAAAAGTGTGAGTTTACCCCTTTTATCCAGACAACTCTTGATGACAGATCCTGTTACTTAGCAATAAATCTCCTTTTTTTCACCAACTGTCCCCAGACTTACATGGCAAATTGTTTGTTTACATTAAACAACGAGTGCCCGAGCACGGGTCGGGTAGAAGGTGTCAAGCACCCGGGTAGAAAAATCTCTACTCGTTTCAGCCCTAGTGTATACAGCAACTTTCATGGCTGTGCATTGAGTGCAACTTGTTCTATTCTCCCGCAAAAATGTGCGTTAAATGGGACGATCTGTGCTGATAATAAAATGACCGGCCAGCGCGCTGGCGCGGTCATAATAATATCTATTCATCTCCACCTGGACCAGAAAACCAATTATACCATTCGGAAAGTCTTAGCATAACTTTTCTCATTGATATAAACACTGGAACATTGAAGGTGTACATATCCTGCATGTGTGATGTGTCAGTCATATTCCACTATTTACTCATTGTATAATTGTTTTGAACCTTAATACCCTCCATTTAGACTAGTTAACAATTACAATTATATTTTTTGAACAGCAAAACATGCAAGAGTCGTATCATATTGTGTGTTATTGTGTGTGCCTAATTTTACTGTTACTAATACTATGCAAAACCTTCCTGACACCAAGAGGCTTCCATTGCCCAATTACAGTGTATATTGGACTCCATGCTATCCAATATTTGTAGGCCTATTTATTTATGTTACTTCTGTAAACTTTAGTGGTGTCAATGGAATCCCAAGTCACATTAAATATTAATATTTTTACTCAACTTGGCTTTGTACTATTGATACAATGCTCAAACATTTTAGTTCTATACATATTATTTCTCTAGCTCTATGGATGGATGGCTGCATGATTGGGGCTTTTCATCCTGTATGTATGTATTTGGTAGGCTTAATTAGTACAGGAGGAGGACACGGTATGAGCTGGATTCAAACCCTGGACCAAGCGATTGACAGTATAGCACGCTACCTCTAGACCAACCCTCCCCCTCCCCAAACTCTATGGCGTCATTTAAGACAATGTCAAGTTAGACATTTTGGGTATCATGCTTCGGCATCCATGTTTGTGAAATGTTGCATCATGTGAAGGATATCTTCAGCTACTATACTTTCTCCATTTTAATTTTGAAGAAACTTATTACCCTACCAATTTTTGTGGCCTTTTCTTATTTCTTAAATATTGTAGATCTTCATTAAGAAAATCCACTTTAACATGGCTTGATGGATCATTCTGACGCTGCTAAAGCTGTCCTGATTGGATTAGAGCAAAAAAAAAAAATTAATGTCATATATATATCATTTTTCAAGAGCAACTTTGTTCGGAAGTTATGTTTTTAATCACAATTTTTGGTCAAATTTCAAGGTAATTTTGAGGGCTTATGCCCCAGTCTCACGGCACGTTACGGAGAACTTTTTACCACTGAGGGGCAGCTTGAGTTGAATTCTAGGAAAAAAATGACCATCACGGCGACATACAATGTTTATAAAACCATTACATAATTAATTAAAAGCATATCACGGCGGGGTTCTTTTTGTTCACTGCGGAGAAGAAAAGTTGTACGCCGTCCCCAAAAGTTTGCCGGGGGAAATGAATTTCCTCCTCCTGAGGGATACTTTTATATCGCCCCGAGATATAAAAAGTACCCCTCAGGGAACCTATAACTGCCCCTCAGTGAACCTATTTCACCGCGGCGGGATGTCAAAAACTGCCGGCGAGGCTTCAAATGTCCTCCCAGGGGCAGGAAAGGTCCCCGCGGGGGCAGGAAAGGTCCCCGCGGGGGCAGGAGAGGTCCCCTCAGGGGCAGGGGATGTCCTAATATCCCGGCGGAGATGTTTTTGAGGCGTTCTCACTGAAAAAATCCACGCCGGACATCCAAAAATTAAGAAAATTTTGGGCTCTGCTCCGCCGTCATGAAAAAAAAGTTTGTACCTGTTGAATCTTTTTTGACATCCACGGCGCAGTTTTCCCATTTCTAGGAACCACTGAGGGGAACAAAAACTTCCCCTGGGGGGATGTTAAAAGTCGACGGCGGATCACCCAAATTCATCCAAATTACCAGGAAATACTTCGACGCCGATCTAAATAGTTCTCCGGGAGCCGCCGTGAGACTGGGGCATTACCGACATCAATATTACATCTGATGAATTTCAAATGAATGTTAAAGAACAATGGGAACTTGTGATGAGCCCTGAATATTTTGCTCACACTGCTAAATTTTATGCTTATTGTATGAAAGTAGAAACTCTGCCTCGTTTGTATGAATATTTAAAAAAAATTTATTTCTCTGTATATAGTAGCCATTAGTAACAATTATTTTGTCTGTTTGGTTGTGTTACAGAAAGAAATTGGGCTGTGCGTATTGCTGATAGTAATTTAACTTGACATATATATTTCCTATATTTTCACTTTTCTTAACAGAAGTACATGTATATACATAATATTATGTTTATATCTAAAATAGAAAATCCTATGATGGTTATTAATATTAATTATATAAATTATCAAATTTTTGGCGCCACTCATAACAGTAAAACACAGCGTGAAAGTGACTTGTAAGCCCAGTGGGCTGGATGCGGAAGTTGATGATCTAACCAAAATATTTATTTCTCTTTACTTGTACCAATACTGATTATATAATTATCGACTGTACGCATATGTCAATAAAATAATCATTTAACAAACAACAAACAACTTATATTAGTCTGTTGATAAATTCTCCATGAACATGCTTGAACCAGAACAAAATCCTGTAAAGGAGCCTCGATGCTTGCTTCTAATTGGACAATATAACCAGTTAAAATGCTTTGAAATATAGCTTGTTGGTATTCATTTTGAATTTCAAGATTAAAGAAAGCACTTAAAATGTCTTTTTGCCAAAGTCGCGGTTACGCATATCTTAATGGATATAGAATACACAACAAAATAGATTGCATATTTGGAATCAGTGAAAAATTCCCCAAGAAATGAGTACCAAAATCACATACTTTTCTTCAGTTTCAAGCCTGTCCGAACCACTCAAATTAACCTGAAATCGTCATGAAATGTTACCACCCAATGACTCAATATTCGACTTCACTACCTCAGAATACCAATACCCATTGTCAGATACTCCCCTTTTGTTGCTTTCACTAGTGTTAATAATAACAAAATATGCATAACTTATGTCCATGGCCACTTGTTCTTGTTATAATAATTTTGTAAGTGTACATATACATTGTAGTTAAACTCATTCTGGTTTGGGTCCATGATGACAGTGATATTATATTTCATGCTATTATTTTACCATTGTGTATTTTTATATGATTATGTGCTTTTAGAAAATGGATCCAATAGTGCTAACACAGCACAGTATACTTATCTAAGGTAATAAATGAATTTGCAGATCATATATCTGTAAAGTACTCAGTTGATATCTTTTTCAAAATTATGGAATATCTTTTAAAATGTACAACTCCTGAAGTCACATAGATTTGATCAAATTGGTTAAGAACAGGTAGTTTTAAATGTTCACTGCAATGGGTATTTAACCAAAAAGTGAGTAATTAAAAATGATATTCTCTTTTACCCTCATGTGGAATTGGGGATTGTACACAAAATTGTCTCAATTGCATGGCGAATTTGAACATTCCTTGTTCACAATTCGGGACTAGAGCAGTATCCATTCGCTGACCAATTTATATGTGTTACTGTGTCTGATGCATCTGATATCTCTTACTGCATCAAAGCTTTACTGATTGATCAATCTACTGAATGGTTGTTACATGAAACAGATTTGAAACCAGTAAATATTATGATGGCAATCTCTTTGATAGGACGTATCACTTCCGCTTTAGTAAAAGCTTCCAGTTCCAGCAGTAATGATACAATTTCAGTTATCACATCATTGCAGCCAACATCTTGTCACAATCTCAAATTTGAATAAGTGGAATTAAAGTCTAAAAATTGTTGAAGGACAGTCTTGAAACTGACTCAGCAAAGGCTAGTGAATAATGGTTTGTCAGAGAATACAATGTGTATTTTTACTTTCCAATATGTACTTCATCGCTCATTGGGTACAAAATGTTACATGATTAACCTAATTTTCAATATACTCCAAATCTATCTGGGTCATTCTCAAATTTCGGGACAATTTGCGTCACTCCAGCACATAGAAACAAGCAATGGTGCTAAAAAATCAGGTCTCTGGTGGAAAAAATGATTTTTAAAAACGAATTTGGGTAGCAGTACAACATTCTGTGGGATTTCTATGCTGGCCTGCACCTGGGAATCCACATTTTACTTGTAACTGTAAAAGTCTCTGATTGGCCACTTTGTCAAATGACTGATGTCAGGCAGGGCAGGAAACGGACACCTCAAGGGAACATTCCACCTTCTTCAGCTGTTCTCAAATGTGCAAAATCAAGTTCCTCTATGTGTGTCCATTCCCTGCCCTGCTCTTAAATCTTGATTAAAGATTCCATAATGTTATGATCCCCGTTAGGGTGATGATTTTTTTTCACACAGTAAAGCCATGTGCCTCAGTGGCTGAGTGCATTGCATGCTGGCTTTGTAATTTTGAGGTCCAGGGTTCGATTCTACTGCATGGCAGTACTTGAAAGCTAAATTTAGGTACTGTCAGGGAGCCATCTGGTGATAGACATGCCCAAAAGTGGCCAAGCAAATGGAACTCCGTTAGCATTGAAACTCCCACCTAATTGTTCTATGTGTCCAGTTCCCTGACAATGTCACAAATAAATTGATGAAACAATCCTTACACATTGGTCAATATACCATAGAGAATCAGTGCTTAATTGAAGAATAGAATTTACTTTTGAAGCCAATTTTTTGTTGTCATTTGTCACCAAACTTCAAGGGGGCGGATTTGCCCCACACTTTTGGGGCAAATCCACCCCCTAAGACTGAACTTTGATATTGTGATGTCGGCTAAAATGTGTCAAATTAAAGCATGTCACTTTCAAGATATGTTCAGATGTACACATTCTTTGATTTCCAGAAGTAAAATTTATATTTTTCAAAAAGGTGAGGGACTGAGCAACGAATATATGTGAAAAGGGGGGCGGATTTCCCCCACCTTACCCTACAATCACAACAAACAACTTCTGTCTGAGCCAAGTATAAAATTCCCTTGTGGTTCTTCCTTGTTTCAATTATCGGATGGATGATTAAAGCTCTTGGTAGGCTAATTAGGACAGGAGGAAGACACAGCATTGAGGCATAAGACAAATGAAACAGCCATCCAACATTGTCAACAATGTGCTTGGCAATTGTCCAATAGGGGGGTGTCATGTCATATTCCCAAGCCACTGTGCTAAGGAACAATTTTCTCATTATATATATATATAATATTTTAACAAACTCTTTAATTTCGGAAGCGAATTTATTCAGAATCTACAAACAATTTTTCTTGTACATGTAGCTGAATTGCATATTCTCCCAGATGCGCATCTGCTTCCACTTCCCATACTTGCTTTAGTAACTGAAAATATAGAGAAACACTTGCTGTTGATACAACGTAGTAATAAGTATTGAATATGTACCTTGATATAACAGTAAAAAACCAGGATTTATCTGTTTCTCTTGCAGAAATGCAGTAAAACACTCATGGGTATTTCTGGCCAAATTTTTAAGATATAAATGTTGACTCGATTACCCACTCCCAACCAGCGCGCACAAGCCTCCACCACAGCGACATTGATGGGACTGGATAATCGGGGTTAATATGAATTTAGTTTCCGTTAAAATGCTGCCATATTTGGTGCAGCTGCCCTCTGCTGCCCAAAAACTCTTTGAGCAGCACCTGCTTGTTATATAAAATAGACCATTTTCATTTCATGATAGTTTCCATGAATTTACACCAGGGAGAATAAGTTAGCTTAGTAGCAGAAGTTTCCCACCTTAGCCTCTGATTCGGCCAGCCAAGTTGCCACTAAGCTGAGGAGTATTTTTATGCATTTTGATGATAACTTTAAGTCTTTATATTAATTTTTCAATTTTTTTAAGAAAACCGTGTTTTTGAATTTGAAGTGTATTCATCTCTTTATAAATGAATTTTAAAAAATTGATCGTCTAATTATAAAAAAAGATTTTGGGGGTCAGAATTGTATGCCACTCATTAAAATTCCGAGATAAAGGTACCTACAGGAAGGGTTTTGGGCAACAGTACTCTGCCTTGCCAATCTCAATGCATCTCTGCTTCTTTGGGCAGCGACGACAGCGGCTCTTGGGACGTTTGAACCCTGAAAGTATAAGTATTACACTTTGACAGACACACAGAACGACAAATAAGGCAAGCAAATTGGTCTTTGTACCTACATTGCATTTGTTAAATGACACAACTAAACTTTAGGGAAACAAAATTTTACTCATGGGGACTTAAAGACCAACATTAAGGAAATCTATTTAGATTAAATAAATGGGAACCAATTATTAACAAAAGTAAATAGTAAGGTAAGATAGGCAGAGAAAGGTAATTTTCGTCAATTTAGTTTTATCGGCAATACTTAATTTCATGTGACAAAGTTAACCTTGTTTCTTGTCACTAGTCTGCATAGCTATACTTTTTGTTTGAACATGCAGGATTGTATGAAAAATTTAGGTAACACCAAACTATCTAACCATTCACTTTTAATTTAAGCTTTTCCCATTAAGCCAGACATAATTAATCTTTACCTTCTTTTAATCTTCTTGAAAATTTTTGGGTCGGTAGTGAGGGTAATAAAAAAGAATGCTGTAATTAAATTTTTTCCTGTGTCAGTTTAATAAAAAAATTTAGGTCACCTCAATTTTTTTTTCTCTGTGGGTGGAAAATCTGCGTGGTCAGTCGACCCGAGAAGCTAAAAATTAAAAATGTCTGGCCTTACTCTTGACATAAAAGAATTCAGACTTATTCTTACTGCATGGTCTCTCACGTCGAGGACGACGACATTTCCTTGTTGGGAGGACAAATTTTGTTTTACGCCGATTAGTGCACACGGGACAGCATACGTTATTGAAGCATCTGTGATCAACGCCACAAACTTTATCGTTTTTTCTGAAACATTTTATTTCTGGTAACGAGTGGCCAACTTTGCACTTTGCAATACAATGAGGTTTTCGAATGCAAGTTCCATTGATGCAATTATTACTAGACACTTGACAGACTTCATCGTCATCGCAGGTGATATCCTGAAAATAGAAAAAATAATATTTTTTTCAAAATTTTGATTGAAATTATGTCAACAATCAGCAACTCAAATAAAGTCTATATTTTGAGGCATCATAAAAGCTGAAATAGTCGCTGCTGATTTGCCAGGAGCAGTGCCACATTCTTCAATATTGCACAGATGATATTGCACTGACAATTCAACATATAAAAGAGTGGGTGGACCTGAGAGGAAACATCATATTTTGAGTTCTGCTGCACGATTTACGTATTTCCAGAATCATAAGAGAAAAAAATAAAATCTACAAGGAACAAGAAAGCAGGCACTTTTGAATTAAGCAGAGTAGGATATAGAAAAGGGAAATTACATTCTTTTAAATGTTATGAAGAAACAGATCAACTTGGTGAGGGAGAAGAACAACTGAACGAAGATTGCAAAGTAAAGGGGGGGGGGAACAAGAGAAAGCTTGAATATTTGTAAAGCAAATTGGTATGTGCTTTTGATTGGAAAACATCCTTGAGCCCAAATTGAAATTTAAGTGTTACTTACATCACAGGTTTCTGGGAAAAAATAATGAGTATTGGTAGAGTGCTCATCAGTCACAATGCGGAAATGATGTTACCACAAAGTGAATACAATGTTCAGATTTTTTCACAACTTCGCCATTACGATTACGTTGCAATGTTGTTGCATGCTAATGTCACTTCTCGATGTTGCTTTACAACGTTTTGACATGGTCATTTCTAATTTAAAATTATACATAATTTTTCACCAAAATTGGGATGTTGTCATGATGTCACAACGTTGCTGCAACTAAGATGTACCCATTGGGGAACGCCATTTACAAAAATTAGCAATATCAGTGTGGCTTTAGTCTTGAACCATCAACAACCTGCTCGGGTTTCAATAAACTTTTTTTTAAATAAGACGTAACTTTAACAAATATTCTAATAAACATTATAAAAAATAATATTTAATAATATAAAAATTATTTTAACAAAAAATTCATATGAAATGCATCTACTCACCACCAGTCACAGCATTGCTGCCAACTGCAATGCAGAGGAGCAGTATAATTGCAGACACCTTGAAGTCGTTCATAATTCAAAGTGAGTGAATGCCGACGTGCCTGCTCTCCTGTATTTATATACCCATATTCCATACTTTATTGGCCGGTTACAAGTGCGTCACTGTTTATTACTTTCTCAAGCTGTCGTCTAATAAAAATTTACTTCATGAGAAGTTGGAAAATGCATTTTAATGGCCAAAGCCAAGAATGAAACCAATCCAAACAGCATGTAATGTCAATAAAAAAGTCAAACTAAGATAAGATAAGATAAGATAAGTTTTATTTCAAGTCGGGTTGCGATGAACAATATAAAATAAGCATTTCTGCTTGTCTCAGACAATATTACAACAAAACAACCCAAGTCAGGGTCACTGAGTAACAATATCACGAGCTGTTGTGTGAATTAATATCACTCGAGCCCGCAGGGCGAGAGTGATATTAATTCACACAACAGCGAGTGATATTGTACGAAGTGCCCTGACGCGTGGTTGTTTTGCTTTTATCACCTGGTTTTACCTCAAATTTTCAGTTATAAAGGGGGACTATTATCTGCCATTACAAAAATGTGACGTCACCATGGAGCAACAATGGACATGACGTCACAATCCCATTATTCTGGCCCTTGTTTTGTTTGTGACATCATCAGGCAGCTGAAATGCTGGTGATGTCATAACCATTGTTAAAAAATATCACCCTTGAAGGGTGGTATTTTTTACAATATCATAGGCCCTGATATTTTGACTGTAAACAGTGATATTCACAGCCAACCAGGTGATAATAAGCTATATACAGATAAGTGAAATGATAATGTACATGTATAACCACACTGCTTTTGTTTCAGATTTTTCTGGATTTATCCTTACTGTTTTTTTTGGGGGGATATTATTCATAACACCTCCAGGTGAGCAATAAATGTTAGGCAGATAAGCCCTTATGATTGTTCCCGGCTATTCGGAACTATTGCATTGGCTGATAGTCAGATACAGTGATACATCTTAATAGGTTGCTCCAAGTCAAATGGACCCAAAAACAAGAGACTTTCCATGGGAGGGTCCTTAGAAATTTTCGAAAATGTTTATTTTGTAGATCCAACTATATAATGGAGATGCCGAATACTCTGAATCAACTCTTAACGGTTCTGAGTTGCAACTCTGTAAAGATGGAGCAATTGATATTAAATTTTGCCCTCGTGGCAACTTTTTTCAAGATCTACCTGTCTTGTCTTTTAAGCACTGCTGCTAATTCAATTTTCAAAATATCATTGTGAATCTTGGCAATCTGATTGTCTGAATTTTTGCTGTAGATTGAATTTTCGTATGGGAGAGCTATCTGCTCATCATGGTAGCCGAAGGGAAAGTCAAAACATTTTTCATCTTCCTATATATATTGTTTAAATTTTGGTGAAATACTCTCAGTGGTAGGGCTATCGTGAAACCAAAATATCAAGCTTGTTACTTTAAGGGATTGAAAGGTATGGAACTATGGATGGCTAAACGTGGTACATCATGCATTTTTGCATGTTTAAGTCTCCAAAGAGAGCTTTTTTTCCGAGGTGATTATGAACTGTAATCTCTGTAATCAACTGAATAATTTCAAGTCGCCAAAAAAAGAGTTGATGACAGTTTTTAAGCTGGCAGTTTTGTTTCATACAGTTACACATGGATTATTTTGTATTGAGAAAGTCTGCTTCCAATGGAAACAAAGTGAAACAATGAGAAACACAGGGGAGAGGGGGAGTTCATCATGTCAACACTTATGAGGCGACTGTGGAACTGAGACTGAGATTATATACAGTTTTTCACAAGTGGCCAATGGTCCCCTAAGTGTCCAATTTTGAGTGATTACAACTCATGATACCTGTTGGCAACTTAACTGATGAAGCAATTGACTGATTTGTCAAGTAACCAGGCGACTGAGGTGATTGATAGATATGCTGCATATAGTGTAAGTGCAGCAAGTGAGATTGAGATTTCACGAATGGCAGAAGCACTTTTCTCACTGGAGTAGACTGAAGTGATTAAGCTGAAGTGATTGTCATTAGTATGATAATATAACCATCATACAAGTGACAATCACTTCAATGTGATCCAAACTGAAACAATATGTTTCAGAGGCAACTACTGCATGTATGGGCGACTACAGAACTGAGACTGAGATTAAGCAAATGACTGTCAGTCAACTATTGCGTGGTTTACAAAAGTGATTTTCCATGACATCGCACCATGACCCTTGACTCTGAGAAAAATTACATGATATCTACGCAACTTTTGTAATCTGGGGTAGCCCTCATCATGCTGCCATAAATATAGCCATGCATTTCTCAATCTCATTTTCTGATCCATCTCCAGAGCCCTGTTGAGTTAGCAGGGCCTTTGTGTCAGAGTCTATGCTGAGCAATTAAATATCCCACATATAAGGTGAGTGTGTATGATTGATACATTTTGGCTGCATTGATGCACAGGTGTTTGAAATTGAAGATATCAAACATATATATACTAGTGCCTGTGCTCTTTGTATTTTGCTTCATTTTGAATATAATAATATGAAATTTAGAAAAACCAGTTTTAAGAAGCCATAATCTTACAAAGATCAGGTACTTTTCACATGTATTAACAAATAAATTGTGTCACTTTTTGCTTGTATAACAGTTATTTTCTGAAGTAGCCAATGATCCCCTAAGTGTCCATAGTCAAAACTTAGGGTGATTACAGCTAATAATACCTGTTGGCGACTATGGGACTGAGACTGGGATTCAGTGACTGACTGTCGGGACACGTGGTATGATTAAACACTTGGCTAAATACTAATTGTGGCATTGTGTTCACTGTCCATGATTTCACACATATTATTTTACCAGACATACAATTACAAAAAATAAAAATAATAACTTTCTTACATTTGTGTGTAGGACTGGCAAAAACATATTTTATAAGTCGCCAATGGGGAGATTATACATGTTGAAATCACTGAGGTGCCTTGGGGGTGACTAGAGTGATTATGAATACAGGTGACATAAACATAATTACTCCTTTGTCACCTCTAAGACACTCAAGTGATGAACACTTGTTTTATTGCTTGCATAAGCACACCAAAGTCAACTAATGTTCAGTCACTTTTTTAATCTCAGTCTCAGTCCCATAGTCGACCAAAGGTGATTGAAACATGTATAATCTCCTCATTGGCGACTTATAGTATGTTTTTGCCAGTCCTTCACACTTATGTAAGAAAATTATAATCACAGCACTTGGGCAACATAGTGACTAAGATTACACAAGTAACTGACACGAGGAAGAGAATCTGTCCAGTTAATTCAAATAAATGAAAATACATTTTCAGCTGACAAACACATTTGAAGCTTGGCAAACACAGTATATATATTGTTACAATTTGTGAGTCGATAATGCTGACATAGACAAATAGATAGATAAATTGATAGATAAAGAGATAGATTAATAGATAGCGATTTATAGATAGATTAATAGATGGATTAATAGATAGGTAAATAGATAGATATATACATAGATTGATAAATTGAATGAATTTAGTGATTTCTTCAATAACAGAATATATCTTCTGATTCCCAATACAAATGGTTTGTAGGTCCCTTCTATCAGTGTCTATGCTGAACAATAAAATTGCTCACATATTGTGTGTATGATTAGGGCTGCTTGGTTTGATATTCTTTGTATTTATACAACAACTTCACAATTATACAAATTTTCAGAAGAAATGCATGCTAAAATTTGCCAAAGAGTAAAATTGTATTTGATTGTTGTTCACAAGATTTGTTAGAGGGAGGGGAGTCATGGAAAAATCAGTTCATTCTATTGAAAATCTTCAGAGTTGTCAGAAATGAAACTGTTTGGAGTGTTTGCTTGTTGAACACTGTTTTTCTTAAGTGGCTAGTAATTCCCTTAGTATCCATAGTCGCAATTGTGAGAGATTACAACACATAATCACCTCAGAAAAAAAGCTCTAGTAAGCCTTTATTACGTTCTGGAAGTTTCTGATAAAGGTACCTTATCTTTCTTTATAACTTTCTGATCATCAATTCATCCTTTCTCATAGAAATGATTTTTATTGAAAACCATTTTTATTACGAACATTCTACTCAAGAATTACGGAGAAAAATCATATCCGGTGTACATGTGTAAATGGCTATTACAAGCGGTATTGCTCTCAAATGTGTTTATCGTATTCTTTACACTATTCGAATACAATGGCCATGGAAATTAAAGAATAATGTCTCACCACTGAAATTTGTCTCTCTAAACATGCTCGGTGACTTTTAAAAGAGCTTTCTGTGCCCCATGTTCACATGAAAATATATGTGAGATAAACAAAAAAATTTAGATCAACAGAACTCAACATTTTCCCAACTGAATTTTTTCATCTTGGTGTGGAAATGTTCTCTTGACTCTGCTTGACAAACGTGCACTTTTTAAAAGTAACCAATTCTTGTCAACTTATAGCTCATAGTGATGGTAAAAGAGCTAAAAACCGACACTGAAAATAAGGTACTACTGACAGTTATGACGTCAGTTAGGACTAGTTCTTGCCCTTTAACTGACGTCTGTAGCCTATCATTTTGATGGTTTTACTGATCGTCAGTAGAGCCACCAAATTGAGGTCATCCCGGCAATTGTGGCTATCTGTTGACTTCTGTAACTGGTAAATTTTAATGTCTTACTATCAGTATAGACATCAATTATTAGTCACCCTGACATCTGTAATGCATAATTTTCATTGACCTGCTGACCATCATTCAGTTTTCATAATGAACTGGTGATCATCCTGTCAGCAAGTTGCACTGATATCAGTAGTGCTTCAATATTGCCCAAATACTGACGTCTGTAACTACTCGGTTTCACTATCTAACTGACCATCCTGTCTCTGTTCGGGACTGTCAAGTGGCAGCAGAATGCTGACAGTCCCTGGAAAATCGAATTGGGCCAACAATAATTTGATCTGCTGTCCATATTACTACGCCAAACTACTTTCACAAAGCATGGTTGCTGGCAAATATCCAGTCCACTGCTTTGAATGAAAATGTTTGGAAATCATGAGAGAAAAAGAAAGTTTTGAAACTTTAGCATACACTTTGCCTGTGAAAGGGATGATTTTACTCATCAGAAGTTTGATGGTATTCAATCTACTTATGCCATTTAGTGCATGTTAAATTGTGGTCAGAAAAGGGTCCAAAAAGAATGCATTCTCACTTATTCACTTGTCCATACAAAGCCGATGTTTTTGTTATGTGATATCAAAAATGCTCAATTGTATTTATTCTGTTACTTTATGGAGATTTATGAACTAGGACAACAACATAATTCACAGTTTCATGAAAGCTGTGTTACACTCAGCAAAATGTCTCGTCCATGCCACAAGTGGCCCCCTCTATACTGGCAATATATGTGAGCTACAATGTATACATCCTGCATGATAAAAAATAGTTCCAACTTATTTTGGTATTTACAAGCTGTCTGCTTAAAATTGAAGCCAACAAAAGTCCGATCAAGCAATTGTCTAATCCAGACAATTGAATTGTTCAAAATGTCAAAGAACTTGTTTGTTTCATTCAATTGATTGTCTGTTTCAAACCACCAATTGAATGAAACAAACAAGTTCTTTGGCATTTTGAACAATTCAATTGTCTGGATTAGACAATTGCTTGATCGGACACATATTAGACATAAATTGTCTGTCATCAGACAATCCTTTTTTTCAGTGTACAGTAAACGAAACTAGAGTGCTTACAGAAAAGCACCAGAATGTTCCTTGTCAGGTCACATCCGTATTCTACAATGTGATTCTGTATGACACATAAGAAGTTAATGAGGTAATATCCTATACTTGCGATGCTGCCTGAAGAAGTTTAAAGTGTCACACCACTCATCAGTGAGGTCATAAAGTTGCCATGTGACAATTTGACACTTCATTTCAATGCATTTGATAGGGCTTGCTATGAGGTCATTGATGTCTACTAGCAGCTGAATATAAGCACTTGACATTCGTTTGCTGTAACCAGGTCGCTTGGCATAGTACAAATGGTACACAATGTTGATAGGAGTCATCTTCTTTCACTAAATGGTTTTTAAGGGGATGTACACTTCGGACCAATCAACTAATAGATGAGCGGTCAGAGGCCAAAAAGTGGCTTATTTGTCAATGAGGAGTTTTGTGACACCGAGAGCAACCATGCAGATGGGCAAATGATACACTGTTTGAATCGTCAAAACCTGCAGTATTCTGAACTAATATCTGATAGTGTGAAAACTGGTGCAGAATCCTGTTATTTCAGTTACCATGGCATCCACCTGGAACTTCTAAATCAACCAACGACTACATGGAAGTCAGAGTACCGACACCGATATATAGTGTTAAAACCAACAAACATACTTTCCCCCTTTGCGATATACAAGACTATACTTCAAAAATTCAGAGAACCGGCAGAAACAACACAACAAAGCAGATGGAGTCCTTTCTAAGACAAGAAAAACCTAACAAACACGGACTCCTTGAGCTGACAAGTATTGCAGGAACTCCGACTCAGGCAACAATAACTGATATAACTATGAAGAAAACAAAAAATTTCAGATTTTCTGGTCTTGTCAGTGAAGTGCTATACCAGTTGGCCGGAGACAGTAAACCTACATCCAGTAGATAACTTTAAAAAATATTTTAAACTTATTTTTAGCAAAATTATTCATACGTTTTTTAATCATCTTTCAGCAGACTCGTGGAAATGAAATCTGACTAGAATGGATGTCTGCCCTAAAAATGCAAGCTTTGCAGTTATGTTTTGAGAGTGTGCAGCTTTTGATATGCAAATTGATTTGTCAACACCCCAACAGTGATTTTGAAGTAAACAATGTCGCATAACTCCTTCCAGACCTGCCTAAAAGATATTACACTCAAGCCCAAGTTAAGTAAATTGTCACCCAGCAAGTACAGGTTCATATTTTGCACAGAGTGAAGGTTCAAGTGCAATGACTATCTTACTTAACTCAGTAATAAACAAAATAAAAGGAGGATTTATCACAATGTTTTGAAGTAAAGAGGAAGTACGACTACTAAGTTGAAGTACACTTGAAATAAATACAGGCCTAATTAATCTCTAAATTCCTGATGCTGGTTCTGGAGAAAGTTTAATTTAAAGTTGAATGCACATTTTGTGATAATTTCTCTGTTGGAAAGTAAGGCAATTTGCAAATTGAAAATTACTTTTTACTGATTATTTTCCTGGTTTCATACGAAAGTTACTTCATTTGTCATAAATACAAAGTAAATAGTTCTGTAATGGTGTTGTTTTCTATGTTACAAAAGCATTTCTATTCACAAAATTAGCATAAGAGACATAAATGCACTGACGCACTGTCTCAAGGCCAAATGAAAATGCTAATTTTAATTCGAGTTTATGCAGTTTGTTTCAAAAAGGATGGTTTATAGTCTCATATTGGTACATTAGGAGACTAACTTTGCTTCAAAGTGATTAAGACAGGGATAATTAGTAATAAATCTGCTCACGATTATTGCTCTAAATCACATAAGCGACTCATAATGTTTTAAACCAATACATTTATTGCCAGTTTTATATTTATGTTTTTGAATTTTAAAATGTATTGCAATTGTTGACGTTTCTATTAAAAAGAGCTAAAAACCTAATTGATGTAGACAGTTTTAAAAAAACATCTTGGCTTGGGCCATAGAGTCAAGGACTGTACTTGGACTTGACACTTGGACTTGAGTATGAAGTTCTCTCTATGTTTGCTTGACTTGAACTCAAGCATGAAGTACTGCTACTTGGAATTTGCTTGAATTACTTGCAAGTAATTTCAAAATGAAGGCCTTATAAAGATGGTGGACCTGTATAAAGTAGTCCTAATCTAATTAACCGTATAATGGCTTGTACCTGCTATCTGCCAAATTAGTCCTATATCTTCAAGAAGAAAAAATTAAACATAAAGGTCATGTTTATTCCTGTACTATCTTAAAGTTTTAACTTCTTGGGATATTCCTGCACAAATGCCATCATGCAAGACTAATTCCAAATTAGTCAATGACTGAACCAATATATAAACTCATGGGCGGCCATACTTATCATTGAGAGACAAAAGGCAGGGCTACAAAATGGCTTCAGTGCACCTATAATCTAGCATAATTATGACAAATCAAAAAAATCCCCAAGACATGTGTGTTTTGATATATTTGTCACAGATTCCATCCAATTTGACAGCTGATTATGAAAAACATTTTCTCAAATTTCACAATTATTGTTGGGTGTTGTTGGTTCTATAACTTGTAGATTTTTATCTACCTCTATCTAATGTTTAACTTCTAAAAGCACAAATGGTAGCAAGCAATGTATAACAGTTTGTGATCACCCCTGTTGATGTATGTTAATCAGAATTTGTCATGTGATTTTTCCATAGGCTCCCACCAGTTACACATTTCTTCAAAATATGCAAATACTATATAGGAAAAAAATTATTTGCATGCCACAACATTATCAAAATAACTGAGATGTACAAGGTCAACTATTGCATTTGCACCATATCTGTATGTTATTTGCAAAATGACCCTGCTTCTGCAATCTCCAGATTCGAATTTAATACGCTTGTAATGTCTTATAGAGTATTATTGGTATGCATGCGCATGTATAAACTGCAAATTTAGACCTATTGTATACGGAGACCAAGTTATATTGTGCTTTGATAAGGTGCTGAATATTATCGTGTACTAAAATACCTGTCTAACAAAGAACTTGTGTGTAGGTTTTGCTTACTGTAATGCCATATTTGTTCGCAGTCTATAGTTCTGAGCCAGCACTCTCATTTTATGAGTATAATGCCTCATTTGCATTTTCATTCATATTTATTGCCTCAGCCTGTATAACATTTCCTTTGAAAGCAATGAGAATGATTTGAGACTGTCAATTGTAAAGTATGTTATAATCAAGTGTTAAATTGTTTCTAGAAATGCTGTGTTAGATGGCCAGATTTTGTGTAATTATGTAACTTGGAAAAAAAAGAAGGAAAAATCCAGATGTGGTATTTTAGCGGTGCATTTCTGAACATAGTTACTTTCAGACCAAATGATCCCAATGGTCAGATTTGGTCATCCAGTCAGTGCTAAATTGGTCACTGGAAGTCTGCTGAAAGATCTTTTTTTTTTTCAGAATTTTATTGCATATTTGGATGTCTTCTTGTCGGCATTCGAAATAGTCTTCTTCTCAAACTGTGTGTCGTTTGTCTTCATCTGTTTCTCCATAATCTGTATCTCCTTCTTTGTCACATTTGCCTTCGTCTGGATTTCCTTTTTCTCCCCTTTAGTTAACTTTCTGCTTCAGTTACTATACCTCAACATTTACACCCCCGCAGGTCTTGGGCCTCCTGGAGGCGGAGGGCGGTAACACTAAGGTGAAGCACATGCAACTCCCATTGAGGTTAGATCTGTGTGTCAATATATATATGGAAGGCTCCTCACTCCTGATATTGGTGATCCTATCAGAAGCTCTGGATGACCTCAGTGTCTCATCTCACTGGGTTGTCTGATCTGGGCCAAGTAATCAGAGCATCAAAGGTCATGAAAGCATTTGGCCAATGGTGGAGTGTATTACAAATTGATCAACCTTGACATAATCCCCAAATTGACAATTATTGTTTTGGTGTTGTAAGTTTCCGTTCTTGTCAAAAGAATCTGCACAGAGAAAACACAAGTGAGCCAAACTGAAGCATAGGAAGGCCTTGCAAGTTGTTCAGTGCATTAGTCAATCAATCGATCCAATGTCAGTCACAGCTTGGTCTCTTAACCATGCCCACAGATGTTCACACCTGCTTAAACTGCCAAATCAAAATTGCTGTTATCATGGTTACAGCCATTTCTGATTAAAGACAAGGAAATCCTCTCAGGGCCCCTAGGGCAACTGACATAACTGGAGCATGCAGATGTCAATGAGGGCTTCTGAATTTATCATGAGCTTTAAACAGTAATTCTAAGATGTTGAAGATGCAATATATGCAGGGTAACATTCAAAACATTGTCAAATATTGTGATGAACTCATGCCAGGCAAGAAAATGTTTTCTCTAAATAATAGTGATTTGGGAAGCCTTACAAGCTGGCCTTGTTGATTTGACCAATTCTCATGTGACACACTTTCCATATATATATAGACACATAGATCTTACCTAAATGGGAGTTGCCTGTGGGTGAAGACCTCTATCCTCAGACAAATATCGTTTCCCAGACCCAGACGCCTTGTAGAACAGGACACGGACAAAACTGGCATAGTAGCAGATTACCCTAGACCAGCTCTTCATTCATCACCACAGAGAAGGATTCATCCAGAAGGGATCCTCTTCACAGAGCTCAACCAAAAACTAAAGAAACTAAGAATTGCCCTGGATCAGTTGTTCACACCTCATTGCAGAAGCTCCAAGTCAATCTTCTGATAATTCACATACAAGGAATTCAGTCAAATGCAAGGAAAACACCCCTGTATTATCTGCCGAGAAAGCACCCAATCCAGCAAAACAAGAATGCTCAATAGACCACTTGTAACCTCCCAAGAATAAGAGCAAGACTGCCAGCAGAACAGAACAATACTCAATTCACAAACTTGGCATAATTTCACAGGATTGCAGCCTGAAAGATATGTCATCCCATGTCAATTACAAGACAATTATTGACATGATTGTGGCAAACCACAGTCCGTTAAAGGACAACATAATTTATTGGTACTAGTCACAAACTCCACTCACGCCAGGAAATTACACTACATGTAATTGGAAATGAATCGCTAGTGTACCTGTCACCGTAAAACTACTTAAAGTTTGAGTATGTCTCTAAATAGCCCACTCAGGTGCTTATGAGACATAAAACTCAAATACACACACACACACACCCACATTCCCTCAATATTTACCAGCATTAATAGTACACATAGGCTGCGTAGCATCAAACCTTCAGCAAAAAAAAAAATCATTAAAGGACACAATTATACACTGAAAGTGATGTGAACCAAATTGTTTGTTAGTAAATATGCAATAGTGCCCAGTCTTGGCCTGAAAGGGTATACTAAACCATGGAAAGGCCTAACTAAAGTAATTTACACATATTATGGAGCAGTTTCATGAATATACAAGAAATAGGATGTGAGCTGTGGGTCAGATACGAAAAAATAGATTTATTTGTATTTTTCTGAATTTTTCTCAATATTGCCAAAAGCATTAAAAATACCTGTCACTCAGACCATCAGAAGGCACTAAAGCATTATATAGGTAATGTGAATAAAATTTCATCTAAGTACATGCAATATTGGCCAGGTTTTGGCCTGGAAAAAAAAAATTATAATTTTTATATATTTTTGTCAATATTTCAAAAGGTACGGATTGTCCATGAGCCACACCCCCAAAAGGGACAACTATATCATATAGGTGACATGTGTAATAAATTTCATCCATGCACATGCAATAATGGACAAGTTTTGGCCCATAAATTAAAAAACTAATTTTTAAAAATATTTTCTCAATATTTCAAAAGGTACAAGATATCCATCAATCGGACTACCAAAAGGCCATATAGACTATATGTGTACCAAATTTCATCCATGCACATGCAATAGGGACTGAGTCCTGGTCCGGAAACGAAAAAATTAATTTGTTATGTTTTTTCTGAATATCTAAAAAAGTAAGGAATATCCATCAAGCATACCATCAAAAAGCACAACTGGGCAGTTTTACGGTATTTGCACTCGACCGATTTTTCGTCTTTAAGCAGTTACTCTGAGAAAAGTATGACAGATACACAGAAATTTGTCTTGGTGTCAGTCTTTTACTACATTGAAGTATATGTGTACCAAGATTTACCTTGCTACGATACTTAGTTTTGATACAGCAGGCTATTTATGACCAATTTTTACACTTTTTTGTGTCTGGACCTATGTCTTGGGCATGAAATACAACAGGTTTCACGTGAATAAGTTATATACAAAAGGAGCTGTCTCCCACAATGTAGAAAATGACATGTGTCAAAAAGTTTGGTTTCGATGGACCATTTATTACTGCATATGCTGTTATGAATCAGTATCAAAGACTGTATCTACCGTTTGTGTAAATTTTGTAGCTGGAGACATGTCTCAAGGTAAATCAAAAAGATTCATTCCAGAATCAATACCTTGTTTTCGGAATTTGAGGCTTGAAGATGATGTCAAAAAAATGTGTCCTATCCAGTACGAGGAAAAAACACTCAGGATTCGGAAGGAAAAACCAAGCAATTTGTGGTTTTTTTTTCTCGATTGTGTGCCTCTACATCAATGTGACAAATGCAAGTTGAAAAGATATCCAGGCAATGCACATACATTTTCTCAGAAATTAAAATTCATTATGTCACACAATGTCCTCTCCAGTACATCATAAGTTTAGCTCTGATTCAAGTCTTTTAACACTGGATTCATTAAAGAAAAGAGCATGGCTAAAATAAATAATTAATTTAACTAGGATGCCTAAAAAGGGTATTTATAAATATAGAAAATACAGATATATGTTTACATTATTAAATTGCACTATTATGAGAAAATCAAACTTGAGAGTAAAAGGCACTTATTTCATATAATATGTCATTAAAACTGCAATTTTTCGCAAATAACAGAGTGACTAAACAAGATAATGTGTAAATAACTTATTTATGGAGCAATTCAAGCTGATTTTTTTTCCGAGCCTTAATTTTGGGTCATTTTCGGTGATTTTTCTCTCTAGAACATGGTCTTTCCCTCAAAGGAAACACTATGAATTCAAATCATACAGCAACAAAACTTGACTTTGAGTTAGTATGATGCCTAAGCATTATTTATCTTGGCAATCATGTGGCTATTGAGACTAAAACCTTACTAAACACTTTAAAACATAAACTTTGAGAGTAAGGAATATTTAATTTCTTTAATTTCGTCATAAAAATCTTTGGAAATAAAGTTCTGCCATATTTCATCGAAATTTAAGTTTTGTATTGCTTTTGGGGGTTCTATGCAACAACATGGCTGGATTTCTATAGCAAAAATGGTTAAATTAGTATTCACATGGACATTTTTTCTGATAAACATTTTTTTCAAAAATTCAAACCTTGCCTACTTTATGGAGTGGCAATTTGGTGATAAACCAACAAATCACATGTGTTCTTGTTGATTTATGAATCTTTGATATGTTCATTTCATGATAGCATGAAGGAAATTCTCATTTACAAACCTTTATTTTGACCCCCCATGAGACACTTTGAGTGCAGAAACTGTAAAACTGCCCAACTGGACCATAAAGGCTATATGTATACCAAATTTAATCCATGTACTTGCTATAGGGCCTGAGTCCTGGCCCGGAAACTATCTATCTGCCCACCGCCCGGACGCCCGACCGCGGACACCCACCCGGCGGACGGACAGCATTTAAGAAAGTGATTACAATACCTTCTTCGAACGTTGCTCGCTGAAGGAAAAAAGTTGTCATTATGGACTGTATCTATTACCAACAAGTATAAGTTTAAGTTTTATTTCACCATAATATGTATACAGTTCACCTTTATTCATGTCACACAATCATTGTCAATCAACATACAGGTGACAAGGGGGCACCCACGATAGCGTCGGCTAACTGACTTAGTGAGTGCCTCCTTGGCCACTAGATAATCTATATGATATATGAACTTATTATGTAGTATGTATTATGGCCAAATAAAAATGTTTGTCTGTCTGTTTGTCTAGCTGTCTTGTGCCGTCTGCATGGCGACATGTGTTCTCATGGACTGTCAGAATTTACTGTAATGTTATGCTGTTTTAACCAAATTTCTTACTTTGCACATGAGAGGACAAGACAGTGTCCGATGTTTTTTCGCATTGGTTCAATAAAATTCCAATAATGCCATTTTTGCTGCATTTGAAATACAATAGTTCTTTATTACCTTCAGCGAACGAAGTTCAAAGAAGGTATTGTTATCACTTTCATAAAATGTTGTCTGTCCGCCGGGGGGGGCGTCCAAGCGGTCGGGCGGCGGGCAGATAGATAGTTCCCGGGCCAGGACCCAGGCCCTAATGCATGTACGTGGATGAAATTTAGTACACATATATAGCTTTTATGGTCCTGGTCTGCTCGATGGATATTCCATACTTTTTTAAATATCAAGACAAAAAAACAAAAAAAATTTTTTGTTTCCGGGCCAGTACTCAGTCCCTATGGCATGTGCATGGATGAAATTTGGTACACATTTAGCCTATATGGTCCTGTTATGCCGTTTGATGGTCTGATTGATGGATATCTGATACCTTTTGAAATATTGAGAAAAATGTTAAAAAATAATTTATTTAATTTATGGGCCAAAACTTGGCCACTATTGCATGTACATGGATGAAATTTGTTACACATGTCACCTATATCATATAGTTGTTCCTTTTGTGGGTGTGATTCATTGGTATTCTTTACTTTTTGCAATATTGGCAAAAAATATAAATATTATTAGTTTTTGTTTCCAGGCCAATACTTGGCCAATATTGCATGCAATAAATGAAATTTTATTCAAATTATAATGCTTTAGTGCCTTCTGATGGTTTGATTGATAGAGGTTTTTAATGTTTTTAGGAATATTGAGTAAAAAATTAACAAAAATACTAATAAATATCTTTTTTCATTTCCGACCCACAGCTCACATTTCTATTCATATTTGCATGAAAGTGCCAGCATTAGGTACTATTGCATATACACTAACATGCATTTTGCTTCACATCACTTTCATGGTGTAATTGTGTCCTTTAATAATTTTTTTTTCCTGAAGGTTTGCTGCTACGCAGCCCATGTTTTCATGAGTATAATACCACAACCACATCTTGGATACTTTATAACACATTTGCAGTTATTTTTTGAAAAAAGGATTGGTGCCATGTGAATTTTGACCCCAACAGGCAAAATGAGGTTTTACGGTCCAATAATGTGCAAAATTTTACATACCCTTGACAGTATACATTGCCTGTGGTAAAAATAGATTAAAATGCCCTATGGTTTTACCGAAAGGGTGCTTACCGGAGTACTGTCGAACCAACACTGGTCTCTGGCATCAGAGTGTTATATTGTGAATTGATCTCTCACATCTCAACATGGACCAAGATTACTAGATTAGTGTGTACAATGTCCTGTGTTGTATTGGACTCCATATATGACAGGAGCAATATATGCCAACTTGACCCTTCTTAAAGAGTGACATTTCGACACAAGCCCTCTGATCTTATAATGGATAGAAACTAAAACTCCTCAAGAAATGGCAGACTGGAGTGTTTCTTTAACAGTAACTGTGATGTATGGAGAAAAGCTAAATTTTGGTTATAAATCTGACCTTCATCACAAATGTGACAGTCTTTTTTTACCTTCAGCGAACGAAGGTGTGGTTATCACTTTGGTCAAAAGTTGTCCGTCCGCCGGCCGGGCGGTCGGGCATCCGGGCGGCGGGCGGATAGATAGTTTCCGGGCCAGTACTCAGCCCCTATTGAATGTACATGGATGAGATTTGGTACACATGTAGCCTGTATGATCTAGTTGTGCCTTTTGATGGTCTGATTGACGGAACTTTTGTAATTTTTGAAATATTGAGAAAAATATTTATAAATTTTTTTTTTCGTTTCCAGGCTGGGACTCAGCCCGTATTGCATGCACACGGATGAAATTTGTTACACATGTAGCCTGTATGGTCTAGTTGTGCCTTTTCATGGTCTCATGGATGGACATTTTGTACTTTTTGAAATATTGACAAAAATATTAAAAACTTCTTTTTTTTCATTTCCGGGCTAGGACTCAGCCCCTGTTACATGTACATGGATCAAATTTTTCACACATGTAGCCTATATGGTCTAGTTGTGCCTTTCATGGTCTGATTGATTGATATTCTATACTTTTTGAAATATTGAGAAAAATTTATTAACTTTTTTTTTTCATTTCGGGCCAAAATTTGGTCACAATTGCTGGTACATAGATGAAATTTGTAACACATGTCACCTAAATGATAAATTTGTGTCTTTTGTGAGTGTGATTCATGGATATTCTATACATCTTGAAATGTTGACAAAAAATATTAAAATTATTATTTTTTGTTTCCAGGCCAAAACTTGGCCATCATTGTATGTCCATAGATGAAAGTTTATATACATTCCCTATATAATATTTTAGTGCCCTTTGTTGGTCTGCTTCATAGTTACTCTTAATGCTTTTTGAAACATTCTGACCCATACCTCACAACTTATTACTTGTTTATGCATGAAACTGGTCCATATTATGCGTATATTGGTCTTGTAAGGTCTTTCCATCGTTCCACGTACCCTGGCATGCAGGCGGTCATATGGCGGGGCATATAGATAATTTCAGACCAAGATCAGGCCACTATTGCAAATATTACATGCAATGTGGATCACATCACTTTTATGGTGTAATGGTGTCCTTTTAAAATGTTGTTTTTTCGCTGAAGGTTTGCTGCTACGCAGCCTATGTTTATACAGGGTGGTCAAAAAAAAATTTACTCTTATGAATAATTTTTTGGATGACACTCATTGTTACAAATGTTATTTTTCAATGCAAAAACAAATTGGATAGCAAAGAATAACTGTTCTAGAGACAATTTATTCATTCGGAGGTCCTTTTGGACTGAAGACTTTTCTGCAGTGGGCCTAAATGATGCAGAGGTGTCAAAAATGTAACTTTGTGTCCGTTTTTCCCATACAAACGTAATGGATGCCTTTATTGGGCAACTAAGGGGTGTGGTGTCTTGCAGGGATCTGCGTCTAAGTTTGCCCGTCCAGAATAATCACATTGATTGAGATCTTGTGATAACAGGGGCCATATTGTCCCACTGAGAAACTTGACAGAGCGAACCTTGATCCAGTTCTGGGCTTTCCAAGGGAGTGTGGCTGATGCCCCGTCTTGTCTGAAGATCAAATTATCTGTGGCACTGCCTGTCTTATCTATCCAGGGCTTTAGATGCTCTTTCAAGATGTTAATATGTACTTTTCATGTGATTTCAACACCCTGATCATCCACCTTCAGACGGCTTCGTTTTAAAATCTTGTAATGGCCATAGTGAAGTCTGAACTTGCTCTAGCACCTTCTGGTTTGAGCTGAATTGTGCCTCTGTCTTCTCAATTTCATTTTATGTTGTATTTATTTTGTCGTGTGAAGGTCGGTAGCTTCAACTTCAAAATTGCTGATGGGCCATGAACAACCCAGAGTAGTAAAAACGCAGGAGCACTCCCGGCTTCAATTTTGTCTGCTATCAAAAAAGTAATGAACTGTTTTGATTATTAACCCATTTTCCAAAGATCTAACATACTTGGCTTGTATACACAATGAGTACCCAGGCACTGACTCAATCATGGCAGCCTGGAAAATGAAATATCAACTGTAAAGTTTTTTTTGACCACCCTACAGGTACATGTTGCTCCAATGCTCCTTTTAATCCAGATGTGCAGAAGACTGGTCTCTCATTCCACTTTGTGTGAATGACAGAACTTGCCTTGGAAGTATGTTCTTTCTTTGTAGGTAGACTGCTTAGGCAGATATTTTGTTGGATAAATACAAGATTTGAAGTCCCTGTCATCCTTCCTTTCTTCTTTCAAATGCTTGTTTCATAATTTTCGTCCCATTTGCTTTATTAATAAAAAATAATAAAAATACTGTACTTGAGGGCATTATCAGCAGGGGGAGGGGTATTATCAGCACCCCTGGAAGTTTTTGCTTTTTTGCAGCTTAGTCAAGCGCACATGCCTTGTGCCAAAACTCCTTAATTAAGGTGGCTCGCTACTCATGCAAAGTGGTCGTTAGCGCACATTGACGCGCAGCCAGGTAGGCCCTATCTATGGTAACGTCACCACTCTGCAGTCACTGCTTCAAGCTCTTTTTTTAATTCTGAGAATTTCTTGCGTCGGCCGCTTCGTTTGCAATTTGCGCCACTTCTATTGGGGTTAGAGACTTCTCGTTTGGAGCATTAGATGCGCCATGAAGAGTACTATATACAGCCGAAGATTCAACTTGATACTCAAAACAGAAAATTTTACAGGCGATTTTCGGCAAGCAGGTCTAATTTCTCAAAAATGACTTTGAGATACAAATAAATTTTTATATCAAAATCCATCGCGGTAGGAAACCTTCTCTTAGCTTTTTATTGTTCCTCATAATATTTGGAAATAAATGACAAACAACAACAATAACAATAATCTTTATTTAAAGTCATGACAAATATTTTAACAATAAAATTAGCATTGTGCTATTCCATGACTAAAGATGTAAACAGATAAAAAACCATAAAAACAGAAACAATATTTACAAAATATACAATTAAAACCTTCTAAAAAAGCATACAATATTTAAAAATTCATACCATCCTATGGATATTGCAAAAATTAAAATCCTTAACAGCTTTCTTAAATGTAGAAACATCAGTGGATTCTCTCATTTCATTTGGTAAACAATTCCATAACTTAGAGCCCAGATAGGAAAACGACTGATAACCATACTTAATAGTTTTAAATTTCTTTTGTTTTACGCTTTTGAATCCTCGACAGTCATAGTGATGATCTTGAATATCAAATAATGAACATAAATAAACTGGAGCTAGACCATTCACACACTTGTATACCTCAACAGCAAGGTTATACATAAGTTGAACAGAAAGTGATAACTGTTTGCTTCTTACAAGGAGCTCTTCGTAGCTTGATATATAGTCACAGTAAACAAAACGTAATGCTCGACATTGCAAAGAAATGAGAAATCCTATCTAGCCAATTTTTTTTTGCGCCATGGTTTATGAAAAAAGCTAAAATTGTCAAAATCTATATTTTTACTCCGAGCCCCTTCGAAAGCCCTTTAAACTAAATGTATCTCTTTGAAATTATAATCAGCTTTTCCATGAAAGTGTCTTCTTTAATTTCATCCTTCATTGCATAATATGGGATGAATGACCACTGAATGGCAGGGCAAACTTCACAGTAAGAAAGTTGAGAAAAAAATTGAGTTTTTCAGGTTTGCGTGGACTGACTTTCTTGCACATAACCTCAAATATTTTGAAAAAAAGGCTGGTTGCGACCACTTTTTTTTACATATCCTTGCTATAAACTATATTTTGGATCATTCTAAACTATTTTTAAGAAATCCTATCTTAGAAAGTTCACGAGTATCGAGCCACCTTAATGTTCATGAGGCAATTCTAACAGGATTTTGGTAGTCATTACAACTTAACTAAGGGCCTAACTGGCCTCAGGTCACATGTTTCTGCACAAGAAATAACACCTCACTTTTTAAATTGTCACTTGTAACTCTCGAGATAAAAGGACGTTATGTTGTGTTGTCCGTCCCAATCAGCTGAAACAGGAAGTAGGGCTCTGGAAATGGGTCCCAAACATTAGGTCCTATCCCTTTCAAGGCATTAGGCCCATTTTTGAGACATTACACATTGCACTGTCCAAATGGGGGAGGGGGATTGAAGAGGTAACTCGTAAAAGTAGAATGGAGGGTATTATCATTCCATGACCTCCTTTTGCTTAAGGTGCTGATAATACGCTCGAGGATTATAGGACGTTTCACCGCTAGGACGTTTCACCGCCGCCAGTAGTGGGATGTTTCACCGCCGATCGTAAACAATGTTAATGAAGTCATCATTGCCTTGTGCAATCTGTGTGAAGCCCAGAAACATGCAGATATTAAGTAGCAGCCACAGATAGCACTTGAACGTTGACATTGCTGCAAGGGTAATCGTCTCTGACATTCTGCATACCGCAACACAGCAGCAATTATTTATCTTTAATGGTAATTAGCTAGGTTTTTAAATTACGTTAATCAAGTGATTAGAGAAAGCCTGTGACTCCAACAGTCCAACTAAGACACGTGCAATCAACCACACATGACAAGCCTTGATGGTAGCAGAAATCTGAGCAGATAAAGAGTGTTAGGCCTGTGTTTTCAACAGGAACCGGCGGTGAAACGTCCCACCACTGCTAGCGGTGAAACGTCCCAGCAGTGAAACGTCCTGCTACCCCCTCAAGTACGGTAATACCTTAATTAACTGAAATTGTTAGATTTAGTCTGTTTTAATCTTTGTTGTTATCGCATATTATATATTATTATATTAATTATTTGGTTAGTAAGTTTGCTTACTCCATTTATTGTAATTGCTGACCAAGGGGAAATGACAGTGCAGAAAGAGTGTTTGAAGAAGGACAGTTGGCACAGAGGGATGTCAGGAGCAGGTGACTCTCAATACAAGTGGATCAGCCCACTATGGCATCTAGAACTCCTTTGTTTACAATCAAAACAAATCCGAATGGCATTCTTCTTTGACAAAAGCATATTTAGCTAGCAAGAGCAAACACTACTGAAGAAGTTGACAACATGATCGGTTCGCACATTTTTTATGTGAGCAACCTGTTGTTTATTTTAACCGAAGTAGTCAAAATTCAATCAAGGCGATTTGTATTTGGAAGAAGACACGAGACTGGTTGTAGGACAGAACAAGGATTGCTGAAAACTGCCGAATTTCTGTATTCAGCAAGTTTAGACAATTGTCTGTAATAGGTAGGCCTATTATCCATCCATGACTGCATGTATTATATTCTTATGCATAATTATTATTTTAATCAATCCATCAATAATTAGTCATACGATAAGGCTAGGGGTAAAAAGGCTTATGCTCTTGAGAGAATATATATGGCCTGATTGGCGTAAATATGGCCTTTTTAAGAAATATTGACATGAGCTTTGTAATTTTGTCAACAGAGAAAGATCGTGGCAATATCATAAGAGAATAGTCCAGTCATATTAAGTCAGAGGTTCAGAAAAATTGCTTTATTTAGTTTTTCAGTGGATTTGGGTTGGTAAGTGTGTCAGTAATCCAGAAAAAAATTGTTTACCATTTTCTGCCCACTGCTAAGGCTAGAAAAATGGCTAAATCCAAAATGGCCGCCATTATGCCCTTTCGGAGCCTAAAATTGCCCATATCTTGTGAACTAATTGAGACAGAGAAGTAATTTTTGTGTCTATACCTATGTTTTTGGCACCAAGGAATTCAGCAATGCCATCACAATTTGTCTTAGTCTGATATTAATTGGTGAAATTCAATATGGCCGCCATTATGCACCATTGAAACATGAAAAGCCAATATCTGGTGGTCTAACTAAGATAGAGGTACCATCCTTGTATCTATATTACGTTTTTTATATCAAGTATTCAATTATCACCTCACATCTGGATTGGCAAACAATAAATGATTATTCACAAATTGATAAAGCAAGCTTCAGTTCCACAAAAAAAATTAGTTTATGATTTTCTAAGGGCAAAAAAATGAAATACTGCCAGTGAATTGCATATGAAATCTGCCTTAACTCTATATTTTATTCCATTTTTTTTAATGAATCAAAGCATAAGTGAATATAATAAAGCCAAAATTCAATATTGACATCAAAACATACTTTGAGCCTGATTCCTCAATATTATTTTTAACCCAAGATGTCCCGATATGATAGCTATAAAGCAATTTTAAAGGAGTTAATTGATTCCAAAAACTATTGACCCTGTCGTTTCCAACATTATCCCATTTCACACATTTGTTAGAAGACATTCCTATCTGAGGAGTAAAATAGACAAGAAAACGCATTTAGGGTCATGAGAAAAATGTGATTTGGTCAACTGTATTAGGGGCCCTGTAACCTTCTTTAAATTGTTTAATGTCCTCTTTAATGACACTGCTCACATTGTTTTGAAATTGAAAAATTTGTGGCAGCTGCATGAAGAAGAGCTTTAATTGTATATTATGGTTATATGCAAGTCTAAAAGATCACTACCAAAATGCCAAAAGCTGTACAACTGCTTATTCTTACTCATTAAAACTAAGGCCCTCGTTTTTATGTGGAATAAATGTTGATCTCACATAAATGTTATTTCTCATGTCAATGACTGAATGAAGTATGATGCTGCGTGTACAGTGTTTTTTGTGGGTGTTCTCCATGGAGCTATTGCCAACAAGTATGTGCCCATAAGAATCCACAACTGTGTATGCATCATGCCATTTTCCATTGATGGGGAAGGACAAGAATTTCCAGTTTTCACTGCAGTATCATTTTAGTTTTAAGCCATGCCCCCATTCTGCATGCAGGCCAACCTAGACCAAACTTATTCTTGTGGGCATTCTGCTTCAGCTTAATCCCTTAGGGCTTCACAGCTTTGGTAACATATCAGGTCTGATAAACACTAGGATCTTCAACTTACCATCTTGTCCAACCTGCTTGTGTATTCCTCATGATTGACACATAATGAAGTTGGTTTCTCCTGTGACCAGTATGGACAAATTGGACATTACATGCTTGCCACAACCAGCCCCATCATCTTACTTGGCTGTTTCAGTGCTATCCTACAAAGGCATACCAAGCTGATCTGGCTCAGTCAGACCAGTTACCTGACATTGCCAGGTGGAAGCTCTTTCTACTCTTGCTCTTATGCCTGATATTGCCATATTTCTTCCTTGGCAGATTCCTTTTCTTTCTTGAGTTGCAGGTACTTTCTTTTATATCACCTTCTATCACCTGCTATATTTTGAGTAAAGAGTAAAATGATCACATCAGGTTCCACATCTCTTATGGTATTTGGAAGCTCCAAGCCTCCATTTCAAAACCTGTGGAACCTTCCCAGGCAATTGTGTCCTTTAAAACTTTTTGGGCATCTCCTTGGACTATCTTCCTGCTTTCCACCACTGCAGCATCCTTCATTCATGTTCCTGTCATGCTTCCTAGACCCAGTCTGGCCACCCTTTAAAAACGACATCGGTAAACAGGCAACTAATCCTACATTGATTTTAGGGAAGATGTGTTAATATCACAACCAATAAAATTGTTGTCACAACCAAACATTGGTTACCGTAATATGGGGTGAATCGGGACAGAATTGGCCGTTTTTCTGTGATAGCATGGGCAAAAATCAACCCAGGAATCGAAATATGGTGTCAAATTGTGTCTAATCACAAGGTCTAACAACCCCTGGGAGTTTGAAATTATATCTTAAATTGCCAATGCTCAGGGCCCAAAAAACCACTGTCGGGTGAAAGCACAGTAAGCGCCTCAATATTTGGCCCCTATGACCTAAGAATTATTTTTATCAGAAGTGCAAGTGTAGTACATCAATTTGAACCTAATAATGTGTAGAATACAGAATTATGTTTATTTGATAAATCAAGACAGGCATTTACTGGGCTGCTATGAACCACATTATGAAAATTTCATGAAAATCTAGGTTTTTCTGCTGAAATGGACCATTGGCTTTTCGACAGTTTTCGCTGATATGATATGGACACTTTGCATGAACTGTGACAAATTCAACTTTTGAGCCTTGTCAGCATTCACTAAAATAATCTGAATTTGTCACTAAACATAGTATCCCTGCTTTATTCGTGACATACCAGACCTCCAAACATCTGTCCCCAGGCTAATTTGAACATTTTTGTGGACGTAATGGACGGACATTTACACTTTTTAGGCTGGTTCCCAGTGTATAAGTTAAATTCATTGTGTTTTTAATTTTTTCAGTTGTATACATAGGTAGAGAGAGGTAGACATGCATTTCCATCTCAGTTGACATGTTAGCTGGTCTTTAATTCATTTAAATTACCAAAAAATCAGTTGTGGACGTAATGGACGGACATCGATTTTAGCCATTAAAGCTTCTTGTATCTTACAATCATCGGTGGCCATTGGAACTTTTTTGCTAAAATTCATTAAACCAATATCATATCAAGGCAAAAGCACCAAATTTGGCCAATTATAACATAAAAATACCCCCCAGCCAGCCTTTTGAACCCCTGACTGTAAATTAGCAAAAATATGGTTACAAGCAGACCTTTCCTTTGGACGTCATGGCTGCCATAATCATCATATTGAAAAGTCAGCCAGTGGTCCCTACAGAAGACCAGAGAGGTACTGTAAACAGATACTGGCACCGGCAGAATGTGAACTAAATATTAGGCTACATCATTGCTGCAACAGACGGTGCTTCTGAAAAAGGGCCACTGGTTACATGCTAAAATTGACAAATTATACCCATTTTAAAGGTCTGCCCAGAGCATGGTTTTAATTTTATGCTCATGAAAAATGCCTAAATTTCTCAGATTTACTTGTTGATCAAGCTTAAATACTGCACTGTTTCTTCTTTATGTCAGAAATTGGTTTCTAGGACCCTAAATTTACTTTTATCTGATCAAAACGCAATTGAGGCCTTTACTGTGCTTTCACCCTGTCCCAATTCACCCCACAGTTTGGGGTGAATCGGGACACTCTACTATTTCCACAATCAATACTTCCCAGCTTCTTTAAGTGATCGTTTCCTATAACTAAATATTAGAAAACATCTTCAATATGCAAAATATTTATTTTGAGGAAAATCTGAGATCAATTACCTTGATAATAAGCAGATTTAAAAAAATTTGATAAATGACAAAAAACTATCAAAAACTGATGTTATCTGTTAATTTTGCTGGTGATTAATAATTCTGGACTAAATCAATGATAAATGAAGCCAAGATCAATAATATTTATCCAAAAGTCACGACAGTACACTCAAATGAAAATTGGTAGAGTATATTTTTCATCACTCCCGAAAATTTGCCATAGACCTGGATCTGAACCCATGACCAAACATACACAATCCCATATCTAGCTTACTCTCCTGAACTCCTGAAACTATTTAAAATTTAAAAAAAAGTTTACTGTGAATTTCATGGCTACGGTGTTTTTACTTTTTATGATAGAAGGAAAGTTATGACCAACTTGCGAGAATGAATTTCTGCAGGGCCAAGTTAAAAGTGCTGCAGCTCCTCACTGCATACAGTCAGAGAGGTGAAATTCAATCACAATATGCGTTAGTTTGTAATTTATATATGTGCCAAAAATCAAAACCCTGAGACAAGTAGAAGGTGAGGTTATTGGGGAAATAAAACTGTTTCCTGTTCTGTCCCGATTCACCCCAGTGTCCCTATTCACCCCATATTACGGTACTTCTCAACAAAAGTTATGCTCTAGCTTTGGCCATTTGGAGTGGTTTGACATACACTGTATATCATCCAATCATTGGTCATCATAACCCATCCTTTTTAGGAGTGTTATCCTAACAGTGATACCTTTTTTAAAATCATAATTCACCCTCTTCTGCCACTAGCATTGCCTTCTATTTGATTGATGCTGGGTAGTTCCTGCTCCATTCATTTGCTAATACCGATTGTCATCACTGTCCTTGCAATTGATACTTTGAAGTTTGAATGACATTGTGAGAGCCAATTTGATTTATTTCCCTGAGCTATACATAGAGTCCAGTAATTGCAGCTGAAGCTTTTGGCTAATCCATGTCAACCACATAAAAAAGCCCTAATTTTCCTTTAAAATCTCTAGCTGCAGCTGAACATCTTCTGTGAGTAGCAGCCAGATCACTCTTGGAATAGCAGATGAAAAGGCACTTGTCATATTTGTCAAATTTTAGATTTCAACAAAGTTGTTTTAAGGTATGCTCATCTGATCCTGAAGTCGCACCCCAATGTCATATGCTGCAGGAGTTGTACCATGGCTATAGCAGTATAGCTACCATAGAGTATAAACCTATCATAATGTCTAAGCATGGCATGGAATGAACTTAATGAAATGAAGGGGTTTAGATTTTATACAAAACTATTAAGAGCATTTTCCAGGAAAATGGTCACATGAACAACAATTGAGATGCTGCAAAAATGATTTGGTGGTGAGCAACCACTCTTGAACCTTTTCAGTGAGTGGCTACATTCAGTAAATGTTTAGTTATATTCATTTTCTATTTAAATAGATTCTTTGTAGGATTAGAATGCCTAAATTACAGATTTAATTTCAACATAAATATGATATTTAAGAGAGAGACTTATGTCTACCCTACAATTTCAGTTTTATTATACGAATATTTCACACCTTCTTTTCAATGCAAGCACTATCTGAATTTTTATTAATTATATGACAAATGTTCCCTAGTAAGATGACATTGTGGTAGCTTTTCCAACAACTGAAATTCATAATAAGTACCAATTCGGCCATTCAGTTTTAAAAGAATGAAATTAAGATGAGATGTGGCATATCTCCACCAAATAACTGGTTGCATTTCATCTTTGCCTGCCGAAATTTAAAAATTGATATGTTTTTTTTGGTGATTTAAACCGCCTTTATTATTGTGTAAGTCAAAATTAATTGTTTTTTTAGCTAGATGTGAGGTGGTAATTTAATTCCTTGTTAAAAAAATAATTACAGACACAATGATGATACCTCTATCACAACTAGATTGCTAGATATTGGCTTTTTTATATTTCAATGGTGCATAATGGCGGCCATATTGGATTTTTGCCTATTAATATTAGACTTAGACAATTTGTGATGGCATTGCTGAATTCCTTGGTGCCAAAAACATAGGTATAGACACAAAAATTACTTCTCTATCTCAATTAGTTCACAAGATATGGGCAATTTTAGGCTCCGAAAATGCATAATGGCGGCCATTTTGGATTTAGCCATTTTTCTAGCCTTAGCAGTGGGCAGAAAATGGTAAACAATTTTTTTCTGGATTACTGACACACTTGCCAACCCAAATCCATTGAAAAACTAAATAAAGCAATTTTTCTGAACCTAGGGCAATTTTTGAGCTAAAATTACTGGACTAATTTTTACATGGAGTGCAATAAATAATATATATATATATATAGAGTAGCGCGGGGCATGCAGCCCCCCTTAACTTCGAGGTGCGATTTGACCTACTTTTTTTGGTTGATTATTTAAATGCTTATGTTGTCAGGAAGGGATCACTTGACTCTACTAATAACTAGTGAATCAAATGACTACCAATTTTAATAAAGGAGTTACGGCCCTTTTTGTAAAAAAATTAAAATGGCCTTCTTACCCCACCCATCGGGCAAGAAGCCCCCCTATTATAATCCTATGGCAATTTTTTTTGCGAGCGCATTCAGCTTGAAAGTTATTTCTTGGGGTTCTTCTACCATTTTTACGGCATTCTATTCACTTTTTACGAATTTCAGAATTTTAGTGTTCATACATTTATTTTTTAAATATTTTTTGCCCTTTTTCAATTTCGGCCAAATTTTTTCTATTTCAATTAGCTATTCTATCAAGATTAGAGGTAAAGTACACAGTATGAAATGGTTCCTGAAGCAGCTTCGAGGCCTCAGTGAAGAGGGGCCTCATGCCCCATACCATGTGGGGCCTCTCGCCCCAAACTCACATATTTTAATTTGACCTCTATATTTTTAGCTAAAATGCAAAAAATATGATGCAAATCATATTTATGTAATGGTCATAAAGTGAAGCATTGCAGATATCCATTATACTTTTAAAAATTTCCGAAGTTATTTCTTACAACCACTTTCAAATAATTAATCAAAGTTACAAAAACCATGCACCTTTTTTTGTTTATTTAATTACTTCTATGATTTGATGCTGTTTGCCCTGAAAATTTGTGACATTACCTAAAAAGTCTCTAGCTTCAATCCTATCAATAAGAAAAAGCACCAAAAATGTAAGTTTAGATATAACCCTGGGGGGGCCTCTCACCTAACCCGGGCTTCTTGCCCCGACCCACTCTACTCTACCTGATGTTCATGCATGTTGTTTTCGTGTTCTTTCTCCATTACGTAAGATGATGGTTTTTTGTGATTTGTGTTTTATCTTTGTGTTTTAGCATTAATTTCAAACATGATGCCAACTCATTTTCACAAAAAAAGTTAGCTTTCTGCAGATTTTAAATGATCACGCAAGATGCAGATCACAGAAAGATTGAGGTTATTCTTGGTTGCTGGCTCTCATTACTACATGGTTTCCCACTGATTTGTGCTGATTCCGAAATGGATTTTTGTTTCAGGCAGCCAGCAACCACATTCAAGCTTCCAAGAAAATCCTTTCTGCAAGACCTACAGTGATCCTTGGTGTACATCTGTTGTATGTTATGTGACAGTTACAGTTGGACACCCCAGACCAAAGAGAGGCACATTTGAGGCATAGACATTTTTCAGAGGCACATTTGAGGCACGTTTGAGGCATACTCGAGGCACATTTGAGGCATAGTCTACCAAGTGCAGTGTGCCTCAAATGTGCCTCTAATGTTAATGATGTGTCTCATCTATGCCTCCCTGCATAATGATATGCCTCAAACATGCCTCCCTGACTTACCAAGAAAAGCATTACCTGCATCTATGCCTCAAATGTGCCTCTCCAACATAGCCAAATTTTTGTGTGGCCTTAATTCCCCCTTACGCCTCAAACATGCCTCTCCTGTAGATTATACTAGGGTGTCTCCTTGTGGTGACCTAAATTTGCATTGAAAAGGGAAACCCCAACTAGGGAGCATGGTGCCAATGTTGTAAGTCACATTTTTACTTATACTTCGCTGTACTTGTCATACTTATAAATATGCAAGTTGTAGTTTTTATTGTAAAGGTGTTCTGAACAATTAGTTCAATTTATTTGGTTGTGTTGCTGATGTAACTTCTAGAATTTTGTGTTTTGCTCAACAGAATATATTATCACTCACATGACAACATGCTCTTTTGTTAGAAGTCAAATAACAATTTCCTTAATTTGACAAATAATCCTGAATGCATGTCAGATTGAGTGTGCCACCCATTTGGCATTTACATCAAGGTCATTAAGTTTATTTAGTAGTTCAGCTTTTGTACCAAGTCTTTCCTTTGTTTGAGATAGAAGTACTGTTTGAAAATTCAAATACTTGGCTCAGTTCCTTAACTGTCAATGTGCCTCATTCATGCCTCAGATATGCCTCTTCTGTACCTCCACGCGGAGGTACAGAAGAGGTACTATTAAAATATTTGGAACGCCTCAAATACGCCTCATTTATGCCTCAAATGTACCTCCACTTACATGATGAGCCTACGCCTCAAATACGCCTCAGTTATACCTCAAACGTACCTCATATGTGACTCAAAAATGCCTCTTCATTTGCATATGAGGCACATTTGAGGCACATCATTAACATATCTAGAGGTATATTTGAGGCATTATTAAAATTTTTGGAACGCCTCAAATACGTCTCCTATATGCCTCAAATGTACCTCGAAAATGCCTCATATATGCCTCTTGCATATTTAATGAGGAGTTTGATATGCCTCCTTTACGCCTCCTGTGATCTCAGCTTATGCCTCTACCTACTCCATGGTATGCCTCAAATATGCCTATTCAGTGCCTCAAATGTGCCTCTCTTTGGTCTGGGACTGCACAGTGCTCCTGAATAAAATGCAGGATTTTCCTAATGTACTGAAAAAGTTAAGAACATAGTCGTAGTGTGAAAGAAAAAGGTCTCAACTTCGTATCGATATGAAAAGTAAAATATTCTGTAGGGAACTTTTTGAGATTTTGGACCTTGAATCACTATATGGCTGGCAGAGTCATCTAAAAAATTCTTTGAATGATAGGCTTTTTTTGCCAGATAGTGGCCCATACAGGAAACATCAACTCTAGTTGTTTTGGATTTGTACACTGTATATTGTCATGCAAAAACTGTGTGTGTGGATGTAGGCCTAATAAATGCGTATTTAATACCTTTTTGGAGTGCAATTATCCTGCAATGATTTATGAAAATTAGACTAGTGGTTTCTTGCAAATTAATTTCGGCAACAGGTGCCATAGTGGCATAAGACTCAGACTCGACACTAGTTTATTCCTTTACACTGTATATTACAAAATTACATTCATATCATTTACAATTATCTAAATTGAGCATCATCAATGTAAAGGGGAGACACCTCCAAGACAGTCTTCTGTCGCTAAGTTACATGTTATAAATGATAACAATGCTACTAGAAGAACACTTTCACCACTGGACACAAAACAGCACAGAGGCCACGAGGTACTTTTTCCATCTGGTCAAGGCTTGGCAGATTGACGATAAATAGGATTGTCATCAGCTGTCAGAGCCTGTTTAGTGACTGAGTCAATTTATCAGACCTGTGATGTTGATCCGGTGTGGCTTGCGGCTGTTATCCCGACTTTGGTGTGGAAGAGTATGGACTCTTCGCTCTCTTGCTGGGTGATATTGGATGATTGAGTTATGGGTCCCAGCACGGGGGTCTTGCACATACATGTATATTTGGTGCAAATCAGGGGCTTTGATGCATTGATGCATGCTTTTCAGTTTTCATTCAAGCAAACCACTCAAGTTTTCAGAATTTTGACCCCATTTATAAAAAAAAAAAGATCAAAACTCAGAAGACTGTTATAATGATCTGACATGATGCTTTCCCATTTTCAAATATACGCAGACAAATTTGCACACTGTTATAGTCATCGTGGCTGAAGTTTCATGAGCATAATTTAGTATGGTACTCTAAGTAGTTGTTTGACGAGTCATGATCTGTAGGCAGCTTTTTTGGTGTGCTAAAACAGATTTTAATGTAAGAATTATTTATGCATATATGCTCAGTATTGCTCACAATTCTTTAGTTTTTCAGTCAAACTTTTAAAAAGTTAAATATTCCTGAAAATATCTTTGGCAGGAGTTATGCCTGAGTTTCACCCATGCAGGATGTGCCTTCACCGATAGGCTTATATAGGCCCAGTCAAGTCATCAAATCATTAATGCATCTCTGTCACTTCACTTACTCAGTCTGGCTGTATTATTATCATGAAGGTGTAGTTTATAGCACTACATTACAGAATAATGACTAAAAAATTCGTCCATCGAAAGCAACTTTATTCGGAATGTACAATTGATTTTTCTTGAAGTTAAATTGTATATTCTTCAGAATGCAGCTGCTTCCACTTCTGTTTACTTCGGACTGAAAAGAAAGAGTGATGCAGTTTGATAATTGTTGGTTATAAGTTTCATATTTTAATTAAAATTATAATGAGTAGGCCTACATTTCTAATGCAGCTCTTAGTGATCATATATACTTATTGGTGTTGTAGTGTCTTCAGTAAATGACCACCCTCAGTGACAAAAAATGGTATGAAGCGTCTATACAGGGTAGGATTGGTACAGGTAGTATAGGCCACATAAGGTGTAAAAGCGAACGAAAACATATTTTCCCTCCTTTGTTTTGAAGGAATTTTTGTTTAATTTAGCATTGATACAAAGTTAATTGTAAACTGGTACATACTATTTTGCTGTAACGCATCCTCCCAGGCGCTACCAAGTGGGAGATACTTTAGTGCAAACTAATGTTAGTTTACAATCTGTAAATTCGCTTTGCAAACAGATTGGACTGTTGCTCTGTGAAAACAGCTCTTCGTGAGTCATCGTACTGATGATTTCTCACGATCATAGCCGATACTTTTAATGTTAATTTGAATTAAGGAGGCTAATACTGCTGTAAAATGGAAAAAAAAGCAACAAATCAAATAGCCTTCTCTTTATCATGCATTGATTTGATCAAACAGCCTGTATGGTTCCCATGTTAAATGTATGATGATGACACATCATCGGCTGTTAGATATGAGTCTCAGAGTGCATTTTTGACAGTGAAATGGTCCTCTCTATCTGCATAACAAATTTACTGACTGTAAGGCTATTGGCCTATAAGTGTTTTCTCTTCAGATTAATATTTGCAGGTTGTGTTTCTTAAATCTAAAATGTATGCATCTCTTACGTATGGAAAGCCAATTTTTAAAAGAATCATTGATTTACAAAACGGTTATTGCAGGCCAAAAATGTTATTGGGGGCCACCCAGTTGATTTGGTTGATACTTACATGTGCTTGGGGCAACAAAACCTCTCCTGGCCTATCCTAGTGCATTTTTCCTTCCTGGGACAACGACGACAAACTCGTCTTCCTGAAATTTATCAAAATGTCACTTCACTTTGACCGAAAGTCAGACAGAGCAACAGATGGAGAGAAGTACAATATATTTGGATATTGTAATTTGATTTATAGAATTTCACCAGAGTGAAGGAAATCTATGAACATTCACGAAAGAAATCCATTATTTTTCAAGACATGCAGGATTGGATGAAATTTTGAGGTCATTCATCTTTACTCTAATCATGAATATGTATTCAGTCACATTCTTACTGTTTCTACACCTCCTGGTGCGTCTGGGAGGAAGACATTCCCTCGGCGGGATGACAAATCTATTGCCTGGATAAGTGCACACAGGACAACATACACCACCCAAGCAGCGGTGTTGCCTGGGGCAAGCTGGGTCTCTTTCTCTGACACAGGTCACTCCTGGAAACGGGGTGCCAATTGGACATGTGGCCGTACATTGAGGTTGTGGTGGAGGACAAGTGCCATTCTGGCAATTTACATCAACCAGTTGGCAAACTTCATTATCGGTGCAGTTGACATCCTGAAATTTAAAGATAAAATATTATCTATGCCATAACTATATTTCCTTCAACTACAATGTAAGCATCATTGACTGAGAGCATGATATCATGCTAAGAATGGTTATATATCATCCCTGTGTTTGGCACTTTAGAACACAAAACCAAACTGTGGTACTCTTCGGCAAGGAAGACAATTTGAAGGATACATAGTTATTGGATGGATGATAATTTGTTTTTATTTCAATTGAATTTCATAGCAACAAATCCAAATAATATAGGCTTGTTGAAAAAAACGATGAAAATGTACTAAGTGGTATGGTTTTCATCAAAGGAGCGGAAATGAATAGTTTCATTGATTTTGCATTATTCCTTCATAGTTACTTTCAGAACTGTCCATTCGTCACTCGCATGGTAGCTAAGGCTAACTTTTCACATAGTAGCCTTCACTGTAAGGAGAAGGAGAAATGTCATTCGGCTCTAATTAGAGGCAATGAAACAAGAAGATAACTCCTTTAAAAACTCACAATATCTTTCCTGATATACCGACTAAGGGGTTATGAACCTTTTCAGCGCAATACAATGATAAAATGCACTCACGTCACATGTTGGATCAATGCACCTTGGTGGACACGGAAGTGACGTGAAAAGCATAGGATCCGTACAGTTGAAGTCAACCAATTTGCATATCTGTCCATTTACACAATTCAAGTCCTGAAAGTAAAAAGAGTTGTTTCTATCTACATACTTCTTGTCTGAAAAAAATTGTGAAAGAATATCTTTCAAAAGAACAATGCACTAATCGGAAGCTGGTTGGTTTTCAAAATATGGATTCCATTCTAATCAAGTTCGAAGACACTGCATAGTTACTATGGTTAATCCATAATAGAGGGCCGGCACGGGCCTCCCCCAAGGATCACGGCACGTGCGACCTGTCAATTATCTGCTTCAGCCTACGATCTCATTTACTTTGGTTCACTTTTTTAGACGTTTATTTATAGCACAATGTTTATGACGTCACGCAGCCTAATGCCAATCCCCGCAACGAAGGTGAGGCTCGTGACGACACCATAAAAAATCAAGCCACTCGCTCATTTGGTGCCTGACGTTCGTAGCGTGAACAAAGACAAAGTCGAAGAAGGTTGGTATTCATTATAAACTCTGTTACTAAGTGTGGGCTCTGCTCTTGCATTTGACAGGTGCTCAACTTTGAGTAGCTATAATTCGTTTCGCCAAAAATTCATGACTCCTAAACTATGAACTGGCTGAAAAGTGGTTATAAAAATTATCAGGCATATTGAATTTTATATGGTAATCTAGCTTATTAACCAGGCTATCTGACACATATAGTTTCATTTTGGACCAAGGTTCTGGACACTCTAGTCAGACTTTGTAAAAATTTGGACTATTGCTGATTTTTGCTAAAATTCAACAACTCCTAAACTATGAACTGGCTGAAAAGGGGTTATAAAAATGACCAGGCATATTGAATTTTATATGGTAATTTAGCTTATTTACCAGGCTATCTGGCACATATAGTTTCATTTTGGACCAAGGGTCTCTACACTCTAGCCAAGTTTGCAAAATCTGGACTATCGCAGAATTTTGCTAAAATTCAACAACTTCCAAACTATTAACTGGCTCATAGGTGATTATAAAAATGACTAGGCACATTGAATTTTATATGGTAATTTAGTATATTTGCCAGGCTATCTGGCACATATAGTTTCATTTTGGACCAAGGGTCTGGACACTCAAACCACCGTTTGTAAAATTTGGACTATCGCAGATTTATGCTAAAATTCAACAACTCCTAAACTATGAACTGGCTTAAAATTGGTTGTAGAAATCTCTAGGCATATTGAATTTTATATGGTGATTTAGTATATTTACCAGGCTATCTTGCATATATAGTTTAATTTTGGACCATGGTTCTGGACACCCTGGTCAAGCTTTGTAAAATTTGGACTATCGCAGATTTTTGCTAAAATTCAACAACTTCTAAACAATGAACTGGCTTAAAAGTGGTTATAACAATGGGTAGTCAATTGCAGGCATATTGAAATTTATATGGCAATTTAGTATATTTACCAGGCTATCTGGCACATACAGTTTAATTTTGGACCAAGGGTCTGGACATCCCAGCCACACTTAGTAAAATAAGGACTATCGCAGATTTTTGCTGGATTTCAAAAACTCCCAACTTTGAGCTGGCCTAAATTTGTTCATAAAAATGGCTAGGCATATTGAGTTCTATATGGTAATTTAGTATCTTTAATAGGCTATTTGGCAAATACAGTTTCAATTTGGACAAAGTGTCTAGACACCCCAGCCACACTTGGAAAAATTTGGACTATCGCAACTTTTTGCTAAAATTTAACTACTGCCATACTTCGAGCTGGCTATGGCTTGGGTGTCAAGACCCTTGGTCCAAAATGAAACAATACCCTTTGCATGTATGTCCTTAATATTTACGCAAACATTTAGTTATATATAGTAATATTTCAGTGTAATAAAATAGATAATATAACACCAAAGATCCTTCGTATTATTATATCGATGATTGAGACAAAATAAACAGCTGCCATTTTGAAAAACGGGGTTAAACTGCACTTAACTTCGCAGGACAGTATCAAAACCTGTCTTAATGAATTCCTGACCCATGAAAACATATATTTAGACCCAAAAATCATTGTTCTAGCTCAATTAGATCCGGAGATATGGGCAAAACGGTTAATTGGCGGCCATCTTGGATTTATCCATCATGGCCGCCAGCCGTTGAGGTTATATAACGTCCAACAAGCAAAAATGTGTTCTCTAGAATATTAGCTTTCCGATGGTATGTGTCTTCAAAATTTCCAAGGGGGGGAGGGGGGCTTTTGGTGGCCCGCGGACTAATTATTTAAGTAATTTAATCCAATGATTGATATAATGTAAAAAATCATAATTTACAATACTATGTATATCATGTATACAACCATTTAAATGGCATATCTTTTTGAAAAACATTTTTATCTTACTTATGCATTGTAGTTTCATGTCATCATACTCATAGGACTATATTATGAAAGAATGACGCGGATGTACGTAAGATGGAAATATTGGAATACAGTGGTCCCTGCCAGGAACGACCTCCTAATATGCGACCATACCCCCATATCCGACCACAGACCTTCTGCATTAACGTTTTTCTTAATAAATAGCACCCCAATATGCGACCAACCTGTCTAACGCGACCAACGACCGCATGTTTGATGAATTTTGGTGCATTTCATCCTCTTAAACGACCAGTAAACGACCAAAACGAGCAGTAAACGACCGCCGATTCATCCAGAAGCCACGATTGTTTGTTTACAATTTGCGCCGAAATTCCGGTTGTTCATCAATTTTCCGCCAGATGGCTTTGATTTGCGACATGAGCGCCACTCCCAGTCACTTGCTGGAATCTTTAAAATGGTCCAGATTGATCAATTTTGGTCGCACAGGAATGCTTTAAAGCAAATTTGGTCTCATTTTGAAGCTATCAGACAGGAGCATTTGATACGCACATCATCTGATAGATCACATGTGCTGCACTTGTGCATTTTTTAGTTCTGTATTTTGTGAACAAACAATCTGCTTGGCCAACATGATGTTTGCAGGATTTCATAATCAATTAAGTACTAAACTGGAATATCTTTTATGCACTAGTCTTTCAGACATGTATGGCAGAATAATATCACATATACTTGGTTTACTGATATGTTTTTTTTCGGTTTCTATATTTTATAAGTGTTGACAACACTACACAATGTCATGTAGAGTATTAAAAGTCCATTTCTTTAATAAATTCATGCATAGGCCTACTATGAAATATGTAGGCCTAATTAATAACACTCATATAAGTTTTTTAAGCATTACTGGCCTAATTAATCTTAATCATACCACTGCAATAATTAACCAATACTTGTTCGAGCTTCGACGAGAGACCGTACCCCGACGAGAGACCGCCTCTCTCATGCAGAAGGGGCGGTCTCATAACGCAGGGACCACTGTACTGAATTGAGTAAACTGTGTGTTTGCTCGTGTTTATTATGTTGGAAAATAATTATATTTTTTCTGGAGTAACTGTGTCAGTTTATCTTGAAATTCAAAATGGGTGTTGTTTGTCACACTAAAATTATTTTTGTGTAAAACATGCTTCTTAAAAAATAACTTTGGAAACCATATGTGAATGAACACATGACAAGCTTAAGTATACTTTTTGACCAGTATACAAGCTTTTACCTATAATTACAGCATGAAACATATGCTGTGATAAACCAAAATTGTTTAAAAAAAATGATGCCAAAAAGAATTCCCAACAGATTTTATTTTTTAAATTTTTTGTCTTGAAATGTTCCCTGGATTTTTTTCTTGAACACTACGCTAATGGCATATTAAATTTTGTTAAAATTTTTTGACCCAAACTTTATTCAGTGATGCTATGACAGATAAGCCAAGAGCCTACCACTAACCCCATTGATTTTTAATCCAATGATCACCCAATCATCAATTAAATTTAAGATATTTGTGAACATTCAGCCTGCATGTGTTCCAGGACGCTATACTGTCAGTACTGTGTCTGATAGAAGAACATGTCTCCTAGAAAAGATAAATTCACATTCAGGCTCTGTGTGTACAATTATGAAATTGGCCTGGTGTAAATTATTTATGAGATCTCTCGTGTTGAATCATTATCAAATATGGTAATACTATTGTGTCAGGACTGTCTAATTTCTTTTTCATGTCAGGTTATTAGTTTGGATATGATGTTTTTTTAATATTCAGTTTTCAAGACGGCGGCTTTTTTAATAAATGGAATTACATCATTTGAACAAAGGAATTTCTTTAAAAAATGTATGACATGACTTTGTTGTGTATTTTTTTGATTGCTGGAACTTCTAGATGAACAATTGTGGAATTTTTATGACTGTTCAACCACTCTTTCAAGAGAGTGATATGAGTCTGTACTCGTGTGTCATACAACTTTCAGATGAATAAAAAAAAAAAATAGGATGATAATTATTAATAAACATAAATATAACCCTTTCGTATCCATTTAAGTGTAGAAAATGTAATTTATTAAAGTGCTGAACATTTGATCTTCAGCTTGTGAATGTCATCAAAACTCTCTCTTGCAAGTGGATACTGTGTTGATTGTTGAATGATCTGGATAGAATCATCATCCTATTAATTCACGGACCCCTTACGCTACTCCAACCAAACTACTGATTGCCCAGTTATGAAAACTTGCAAGCAGCTTTTCTGTATTCTCTATTGTGTCTTTAGCCGGGTTTTATGTTCAAATTACAGTCACAGAAATTGAGATGATATTTTCCCATAATCTAACAATAGGCCATTATAAAACACCCTTCATTTTCCCCCCTTCCCTGCACTGTAAGAACCTTACTGTAGAAAACTACAGTAACTACCGGCAGACCCACTTGCCGGCAACTACTGTAGTTTTTTACAGCAACAAAAATCACTACTGTAATTCTGCTGTCCGGTACTTACTGTAAAAACTACAGCAATCAATATATCTTACTGTAGTTTGAAAACGGCATCTAACCGTAGTTTTTACAGTAATAGATTTTCATACTGTATAAGCATTACGGTAAATTACTGTAGTTTTTACAGGAAGGGGATCTTGTACTGCAGTTTTAACTACAGCTGATTATTGTAGTTTTTACAGTAAGATTTTTCTATACTGTAGTTCTTTTGGGGTGTGTGATATTACTGGGACCACTTTATTCAAATGCAGGGACAATTTTATTTAAACAAGATAATTGGTGAAACATGTCCATAAACAGAATGACCAATGAAATTGATGAGATGCTAAAATGGAAACAGTAGTTAAAGTAGAAGAAATTCCATAATTTGGAACAGCATTTCAGGCTTCAGTAAAATATCCTGTAACCTGTCCTTTGGACTCCTGAAAAAGAAGAAAATCATTAGAGTTGATGAAGCATTTCAAGTAATAAAGAATCAGTTAATTGAATGTTTCATGAACACACTTAGTTTATTCAACACACTTACCCAGTCAATGTTTACTCAACTCCACTGCTAAAACAAGAAATAAACATGGAGCCACAGAACAGTGCCACCTCTTCCTTTGAATTACTGTCCAAGAATGACTCTAATACAATTGTCTAATACTGCCAGTAAATTCAGTTTATGTAACTGGGTCACAGTTCTGCGTCAGTGATTTCCCTCTAATTACCCCTCTAATTACCCCTTAATTGATGCCATACTCATATAATATGCATGCAAAGTGACACCTTGTGGTATTCCTGAGAAATTACTACTAGTATACAATTGTGTATAGTTTGATATTATTTCATTTAGACCTTAGATATTATCTAGAGTGTATTTAGCAATTCAATAAATGAACATCCTACAAATGTAATACAGTACAGTTTTAATTTGTCAATCAAACGCTACACAATACAGATTTTTTCAAAGTCATTTTCCTATGTATCTCATCTTTATAAATTAGTTTGCCATATTGAATCTTAAAATTCATATATTTTAGAGAATAATAAAAAAAAACCTAAATATCATGTATTCCACATTTGAAATACTTATATATTTTAATCAAGTATTATACTAGATAGTTGGGTGAACATTGTGATACAAATACATGTATGTCTACAACAATATTGATATGATTTTAAAAACATATTTCATGAACATAAATATGAGGGATGGCTATTTTCCAATATAATATCTCCAATTAGAACTTAATGCTAAGCCATTGCTTGTGGACATGACACATTTGGTATATTCCCTTTATAAGGAATGAACTGTCAGTACAATGGCTTAATGTAGTTATTACAGTAGTGTGATATTGGATTACAGTAGTGGCTTGCTTACTGTAAAATCATCTTGCTGTAATATGAAGCTCACAGTGGCTTGCGGTAACATTTACAGTAAGGCTTACGGTAGAGTTTTGTTTGCTGTAAAATCTACTGCAATTTGCCGTGATATGAAGGTTACAGTAGCTTGCTGTAACACTTACAGTAAGGCTTACAGTAGAGTTTTATTTGCCGTAAAATCTACAGCAATTTGCCGTAATATGAAGCTTACAGTAGCTTGCTGTAACATTTACAGTAAGTCTTACGGTAGAGTTTTGTTTACTGTAGCTTCTACGGTAGCTTACTGTATCAGAGTTGTACAGCAGCTTACTGTAGTTTCTACAGTAATTCACTGTACAAACTACAGCAATTTGTTACAGTGTGACATCATCACATGCATACTTTCACGGGTCTTATACTAGTGCCCAAAAATGCACTTCTTTGAATCTGCATGTGATTTTCATTGAGTATTTGGTGATTTTTTTATAAAAGTGTTGTCAATCATTACAGCTCCGTGAAAAGTGGAGATTGTTTACAACTGTTATCCTATTTTGATGCTTGGGACTGACAATATTTCTACATGTATAATATTGGTGGATCATATCTGCTTGGCTCTGGATCTTGCATGGGTAGATTGGTTACTGCATTTTCGCAAGTCTATTTCCTGGGCCAGCAGCATTTTGATTCATTCTCATAAAGTTTCCTATTCTTTACATTCTTCTGGTTCTTAGTAAATCCCTCCGCTATTTCGGAGCACCCTGGAAGAATCTGGGTAATAATAAAGGGGGTGGGGGGGGGATCTTCTGCTTGGCCAATTTCTGTAGCGAAATTTTTGATGAAGCATTCAACCTATAGATTTTAATTTGTCGTGCAGTGAAGATCTTTTTACAATGTAGTGTGCAAATTTCATTAGGGTAATGATTATCACCATAGAGGTTCATTCTCAGACTGTCAGAGTCAACATTTTCATCTTCGTTGTGGGATCTTTTTAAGAGTTTCTATAAAACCACAAATGCACTGAGGTTCCAATGATGCTAATTATTCCACATAATAAGCACGCAAAACATTCCAGCGATTTAGAACAAGTCTAGAAACAAGCGAAAATTACTTTTGGGCGAATAGCAATTGTTCAGTTAGTGCTAAATGTGTATTGCTGAAGGTTCCTGATAAGCCATAATGGCTCAAGTCGCTCAATACTAGTAAAACTATTGTGTATGTATTATTCTCATGGTCGAGGCGTAGCTGAGATGTTAAAAAATTGGTTACAGTTTCATTGTATCGAGATTTTGTTAAGATTTACCTCTCCGGCCCTCTACACTAGACGTTGTCTACATGATTATATTATTTTAATATTGAGATGTATATATGCAAAGTGTCCCAATGTGCCCCGGTTCCCCCTGCCTGGTTCATGTATTGCAATTTATGATGTAATATGAAGAACGGCTATGTTGCAATGTATAATCCAAGTAGGATATCTACGATAATTCGATATATCATATGGTTAGCCGAAATACTCACTCCTCATTGGCCGACAGCCGTGCAATATGTGTACCGTAATATGGGGTGAATCGGGACACTGGGGTGAATCGGGACAGAACAGGTATGTGTTTTATTTCTTAAACTACGACTACGACTATTTCACCCAGGTCCGTAATTTTTGGCACAATTTTAGCATACAAAGTAGCGTATATTGTGGTCGAGTTTTATAATTCTAACTGCAGGCAGTGAGGAGCTGCAGCACTTTAAACTTGGCCCTGCAGAAACTTAATTTTCGACAGGTGGTCAAAACTTTGCTCATATCACAAAAAGCATTAATATTAGAGCCACAAAAATAGCAGGAAACTTTTATAACCTATATTTGGCAAATTAAGGGACCAGAAGAGTTGGCTAGATGTGGGATTTTGTATGTTTGGTCATGGGTTCCGATCCAGGGCAATGGTAAAGTTTCAGAATCAACAAAAATAACCCTACTAATTTTCAGTTGAATGTACTAGTGTGGTTTTTCAATGAATATTATTGAACTTAGTATTATTAATAGTGGATTTAGTCCAGAATTATAAATCACTGGCACAATTTACAAAAAACTATAGTTTTTAATACTTTTCTGTTATTTATCATATTTTTTACAATTTGCATATTATCAATGAAAATGATTTCATATTTTCCCGAAAATGTATTTTTGGCATGTTGAACACGTTTTATAATATTAACTCACAAGTAGCAATCACTTTAAAAAGCTAAGAAGTATTGATGGTAAAAATAAGGGAGTGTCACGATTACCCCAAAGTTTGGGTTGAATTGGGACAGTGGTTTTATGGGCCTTGAGCATTGGAAACTTAAGATATAATCTTAAACTCTTTGGGATACTTAGACCTTGTGCTTGGACATAATTTGACACCATATTTTGATTTCTAAGTTTAATTTTGTTCATACTATGACAGAAAAACGGCCAATTCTGTCCGAATTCACCCCGTATTACGGTATATTATTACATAGATTGTTTTGTATTGATCCGAGTATTCTCCCTGCCAGCGGGCAGGGAGAATACGAGGGTCAATGCAAAACAATCTATGTTATAATTGTCACAGGATTGTAATTGCAGAAGCTGGTGATCTTTTGTAACTGATTTTTTGGTGAATCAGTTGATAAAAACAAAACCACTCCTCGACATTATCGCTCGCTGAACATTGTGTGAATGATAATGGTGTCATACTCACCATTTTGGCCAAATAATTTAAGGCCAATATGCAGTTTGTAAATTAACACAAGAGGGCTCTGGAGGTAACGTCATCTGAGGGAAATAACAATGTCTTTAGAGGGACAATTGGTCAATAACGTTTTTTTGTAGGGCATTATGGGGTATTAATCAGTTATGGCCTGAGGGCAGAAATCATTAACTTAATGCCCGAGCCACCAGGCGAGGGTATTAAATGATTTCTGCCCGAGGGCCATAACTGATTAATACCCCATAATGCCCGACAACAAAATGTTATTATCATTTTGAACACAATCCATATCCAAGAGCAAAAACGATTACATGACAGTGTTCTCCTCTTCGTGGAGATAATTTTAGGCTTTTAAATTTTTCAATTCTGACCATTTTTTGCCGTTTTAGCCTCAAAAAATCTATAACATCACCATGACATCACTTCTGATGACATCAAAATACCCCAGGTGGCGTTTTCGCGGGCGTTAACGGCTATTAACGCCCGCGAACGATATTGCACGCATGTTATTGCACGCTCATTTTAACATGTAAGAGATTGGACGGACCTGAGAGGAAGCACCATATTTTGATGCTGCTGCAACCACAAGCAGACAACAAAAGTGTGTTTTTCAATTTTACTAAAAGATGCACTGCCCAGCAACGGAGGGAGATAGATTTTGGGGGCAAAAGATGCATCTTTTAAAGGGCTTATCGGATATCAACTTTTTGTACTGATTATATTATTTATTTTATCAGAATAAAGCGTTAAGTGGCCGAAAAACAGCATTATTGCCGATTTTTTTTTTTTGATTTTTGAGTGTTTAGAGGTCCAAAGTCTGCTATAAAGTTTAAGAAAAAATCGAAAATTAAATCCATAATCAAGTATATTATTTTTGTATCCCAGAAGTGTGAGCATTTTTTGTGTGAGTGAAATAGTTATAGATTTTTGATGCTATACATTTTAAGCATGTGGTTAACAAGAAATTCTTTAAAAAAAGAATTGTAGGGACCTGAGGTTTCTTCAAACACATATTTTATTTTCCAAATGTTCAAATAATGTTTTATGTATGTGTAGTTGCATCTATACCTCTAATGTACCACTGTGAGTGTGTGATATAACAAACCTAATACATGTTACATCATGATTAGGCATGCCTAATTACAGGTGTTAACATAGACAGCAAACCAAGCAATGAGAAGCCCTTTTAAATTCTTTGTCATGAACATGAAATTTATATTTCCATTACAAAAAACTAATTGTGACTTGCATAATATTTGGATTATTACACTTTTAGACTGGCTAGTTTGTGAGAAGTTGAATATCTAATGTTCTCATACAATGTTTTCTTTTATCACTTGTCTTATGTTGTCTCAAATGTTTATACACTTAGGCTATATAATTTTTTGAAGGAAATCTCTATGGGATAATATTATGCTCCAGGTGTGCTTTGGATATGGTCCCCAATGTATTATGCTCCAGGTGTGCTTTGGATATGGTCCCCAATCACTCAACCATGACAGCTCCCAAGGTCATGCAGTGAAGGAGCTACTGAGCATAAAGAGGGGCAAATATATACTTGATTTGTAAATTGTAGTCACAGTTACCTTTGCTGTAGCATGAGTATCCTCCTAATATTGGAGGTAAATTTGGAGGGTACTCCTGCTATAGGGAAAGTATATGTGCAAGGCCAACTTCCTAGTGGCCCCCTCCAGAAACTCAAGAAGCTCCACAACTGCAGTACACATAAATTGATGACAAATAGCACTTGGCTGATTATTTTTGCCCCTTTAGTTAGGGACCTCCACTGTCAAATCTTTCCTCATTTGGAGCTTAAAACACAGATCTGAGATGGTCCCTACAAAAAGAAACACAATTGTTGCAGCAGCACAAGATCGTTTGTTGGTTTTAGTAAAAAGGAAGTCGCTGCACAGCACTGGAAATAGGTAGGAAAATGATTGTGGTGGCAAAAAAAAAATCCTTATATTAAAAGGATATCAACTTTTTGTGCTGTTTATGTTATTTTTGTAATCAGATTAAAGCATTAAGTGGCCGAAAAACAGATTTTTTGTCGATTTTTCAGTGACTTTGTTGTGTTTAGAGTTGGGGGCACTTTTTGCCCTACTAGCTGATTCTAAGCAAGTGTTGGGACAAATGGATCCAACTGTCTCTTTACAAATGTTTGATACTTATGTTTTGCCAATTCTGGAATATAATAGTGAAATATGGACTAGTGATAAACCAGTATTGGAATTAGAAACTCTGCAACTTGGATTTCTAAAAAATATGCTAGGCGTACGAAAACAAACTCCATCCTTAGCGATTTATGGTGAAACCGGTAGATTTTCATTGCATGTAAAACAAAAACTTAGAATGATGAATTACTGGATACGATTGGAAGGTGCACCTGATAGTAGCCTATTGAAAAAATGCTTGCTAGCTCAGAAAGATATTTATATGAAAAGAGTGAATAAAAGTAATTGGTTCGGAAGATTAAGCAGAATATTAAGTTCTTGTAATATTGAAAATGACATTGTAAACCGTACTGACTTAAGCATGATTGGCGTTTACAGAGCAGTGAAACTGAGGCTGTATGAAATTGAGCAGGAAAAACTTATTATCGCCATAAATGATAGTACACAGCAGCCAAAACTTAGGACATACAAATTGTTTAAAATTGATTGTAGACTTGAACCATATCTTAAGCTGAGACAAAGTCGAAAAATGTTAATCAAAATCGCTAGATTTAGGACTAGTTCACACAGTCTACATATTGAAACTGGAAGGCATCATAAACCAATAATTCCTGCAGCAAATAGAATATGTGAAAAATGTACATTAAATGTAGTGGAGGATGAAATTCATTGCCTTATAGTGTGCCCCGCTAATGAGTTGCTTCGTGTTAACCTTTTTTCGACAGCAACAACCTTAATAAATGATTTTCTGAACTTGAATGATAATGATAAATTTACATCAATAATGAAAAACAAAGAACCCGAAATGTTAAGTTGTCTAGGAAAATTTCTCCTTGGAGCTGATGTTTGAAACAAACTATATCCTACATCGACACATGGTTTTATGGAAGTTTATGAATACATGCATGTACCCACATACATATATATATATATCTTAAAATTTTGTGAATATCTCATGCCTGTATATATTGACTGCAGCCACTGTTTTCTTATTATTTTCTATTTTAACTGCACAAATGTGTGTTTATTGATAGGCCTATATTACTAGAACAGGAATATGATAATTTGATAATATACACATGGTGATACCACAGCTATTGTGTCTTTTAAACCAAATGTTTCATTATTTTAATATGTCTCTTTCGCATAAGTGTAGTTGTAAATCTGTGTTTGTAAATATCCATTTTGATATGTGTATTTATGTTGATGCGATATTGTTTATTATAGGTTTGGGGTTTATTTTTATATAAAATCAATGTATGTAGATTACAATTACAATTAATGTTCTTAATTGCTTTATGTATTCTTGTGTTCGTTAACTCCTGTGGCTGGAACCTGTGAATATAATAATACTATGTGATTTTGTATTTTTTATGACAATTATATCAAATATGATATTTGCCGTCAATAAAAAAAAAAAAAAAAAAAAAAAAAAAAAAAAAAAAAAAAAAAAAAATCTTAAGTCTGCGCTCTTGTGCAATATTAGTCACCTCGGTGCCATAAAAACTGATATTGCACTCGGTGCTGTGCGATAACTGTATAATAGTACATGATAAAAATGTAACTTTTATTTACTCTATTTTTGCTTATTAATGTTACTCTGCCTCACTTCAATTTCTTTTATGCAGTTCCAGGACATGCTTTACATCAATCTACACCATAGAATATTATATACTGAAAATTTTAGAATTTTTAAAACACACATACGTCACAGGTAATAAGAACGCAACCTGGCAATGGATTTGCTGCATCGGTATTGTCGACTTTGCAAACTAATCCCTCACTGCAGGTGATAGCCTTGAAAGAAAAATGCAAAGCAATTGCCAATTAGGCTAAACATATTTGATTTTATGCTTCTCGGATCGAACCAACATATTTTAGGCGAGACATATAATATATCTTTAACTTCTCGGATCTTCTCGAGGCACTTTTTCTAGGTTTGGTTGGTAGAACAAAAAAATAAAGGTGAAATCTCAGTTTTTTAGCGGACCTCTTAGTATAAGAGGAGCCACTTATGACATTGAAATTGTGCCAAACCTTGTGGGTCAAGTTTCTGCTGCCCACACCCTCTTCAATCCTAATGCCATTTACCACGTATCATGTGATAGGCCTCGACTTGAAGTGATAAACTTTTGGTACATGTTAATCCCATAGTAAACTCTCTAGCAAGGGAAATCCATTCAACCCAAATGCTATAGCAATGAATGACGCCATATCCATTCCCCAAGGGGGTTTCCCAAATAAGAAATCCCCCTGCAGCACTGCCAGTGCAGCAGGCAGCTAATTCAACGGGTCACTAAAGCCCCTTTCCCACTGGATGCATATAGTCACGTTCCATTGCATAATTACAAAAATCCAAAAATGTAGTCAAACGTACAAGGGTGCACGTTTCTTACTAGCCTGGATAACCATGCTAATTGAGGTAATGCATAGCAGTTGCAGAAGAATGCATACCTGTGCATTCGCTTGGCATAGGCCTGCAATAACTCTGCAAAGGGACTGCATATCCATACATATTGATACATATGACTGCATATGAAGTCTTTTGTTCTGCAAAATAGCCACTTACATCACCTAAAACTCAACAAATTAGTGTCAAAACTCACGTTTAACTGCATATCAATGCATATTGATACATATTGATGCTTACTGATGCAAAGGCTTCACATATGTTTGCGTTTAGTCTACCTTTCTTGACATAGGCTTGCAAAGTGACCTGCATTGCATTGCCTATATGGACAGAACGCAGCTCCAATGCGTTCAAATTAAACATGTTTAATTTTTTGGGACTCCTAGTACATTTGTACACGTTTCATTGCATTGCTTTGCCTTGTGTTGCGCTGTATTGCATTTCATTGCATAGCTTTGCAAAACCCCTTGCCTATCTACTGCGTTTTCTCCAAAGGTGTTGAAACGCATCCATATGTGTTCAGTGGGAAAGGGGCTTAAGCAGCAGTTGAGCAATCATAGCACTGCACTGATACTTGGGTAGTCAATCACCCATCAGCTGACACAGTTATTTTAATTGAGCAATTCCTTACAAAATAAAGAAACCATTTTCAAATGCAGTTGTACAGAAAAAAGGGTATCTCTAGCAATCAGCACTTAACAAAAGACAAAAAAAATTCCGGTATGCATTTCCCATTTAAATTTTGGGCCATGGGGGAACACATAACTAAGTTTCTCACTATTATCACATATTTATGATTTAATGGCAAATTCTCACTGCCGCCACGAGGTCTGCTAGAAAGTGCCTTGTTCATGTTATGTTTATAATATCAATTTGATGAAAATTCTAGTTATATTCAATTTTTTTCTTCCGTAGGCAGAAAATCTGTTGGGTCGGTCGATCCGAGAAGCTAAAAATTCTCAAAAAATACAGGGTCTCAGGGAAATAAAGTCAAAGCCATGCAATAATTTGTAGTTACAGTCGGAGAAGGGCTTTCTGGGTAATGAAAGTTCTTATGAAAAATGTCCATGATACAATAATAATAGCTTTAAAATGTTACTTACGTCACAGGGATCTGGAGGGTAAGAAAAAAACATCAGAATATATCAATGTGCATATATCAATCACTTGCCAAATAATTTCACAATTGTAGGCTACGATTAATATCTTAATGATACAAACATCAACACTCTCAGAACAACCAAAACTGAAAAAGTGTACAGCAATCCGTGAAAGCCATATTTATATCTATCATGCACATCACATAGATAAATGTCTGTAGCAAAAAAATTATTTGGTTGAGCTAGCCTTGAGCCCCACCTTCTATAAAAATTTGCAAACAAAATACGAATTTGAGTAGCAGGACAGCATTCTGTGGGATTTCTATGCTGGCCTGCAACTGGAATCAACATTTAACTTGTCATGTTGCCAATCTTTGATTAAAAGGCTGATATCAGGCAGGCCTCATGGGAACATTTCACCTTCTTCTGCTGTTCTTGTGCATATCAAGTTACTTCATATGCCTCCAATTCCTGTCTTGCCCTTAAATCTCGATTAAAGATGCCACAATGTTATGATGCACATTGGTGTGATGATTTTTTCTAAATGCAATGCCTTGTGTCTCGGTGACTAGGTACCTTGATATTTTGAGGTCAAGAGTTTGATTCCACTGTGTGGCAATACTTGACTGCTAAATTTAAATACTGCCAGGGAGCCATCTGGTCATAGACTTGCTGCAAAGTGACAAAGCCAATGGAACTCAGTTAGCATTGAAACTCCTACTGCATCTTTCTAAGTGCACATGTAGGTACGCAGGCTAATTTCAAATGTTGACCAAATTTTCTGAGAGAACTTCCTATTTGAAGTACCTGAATACAATTTTTGAGAACTAATTTCAGCTGCTACTTCTCAATTTTATTTGAAAAGATATTTACATGTGTTTTTAAAAAGTACCCTTCTGTTGCAATAGGGAAAAGGAAACTGCGCACCTAGCACAGCTTGATTTATTTTTAACAAACCGAACAAAATGTGTAAATATTCTTAAAAAATTGTGTAAACTAAAACAATTGTACCTGCAATTAAATAAATGTGCAGCAGCAGTGACTCTGATCTGGTTTAAAAGCTCTTGAAATATATAATTATAATATTTAACACTGATAGAAATAATTTTATCAGCACATAAGTATGTGCAAGACTAATATACTCACCAGCATGGCTCACAAAGGCAGCAGTGTACCCAACTGCAATGCAGAGGAACAGTGTTATTGCAGACACCTTCATTGTTCGAAGTTAGTGAATGCTGATCAAGGAGCCTACTCTCCGGTATATAAGTTTGCATCCGATAGTTCATTGGCCCGGTAGAATTGAATTGCTGTTTTTCACTTTCTCAAGCTGTTGTCAAAAATTGGTCGAATCAGCAGTTCGGTTTCTGATTTTATCCTTAATGTTTATTTTTATGTATTTTTTGCATGTCACGCCACTTCTCAAATCACTGGATTTCAAATATGTTTTTTGGAATTTCTATGCAATTTGAGCAAATCAGTTTTAACCCTGTAAGAAAAGGTCAAAGCTCACAAGACAATGTTTGAAGGCGTAAGATATCTTTAATATGTAACTGGCACAGCCATGAAATTTGTGCAGCACTTATTATTGTCATGGACTCATAGAACTACCACAATATCTTCAATTTTTCGTTTTGATATAAGGAAGTAGAGAAAGTTCAAAGTTACATTTAAAAGGATTGGACAGACATATTTTCTCTGGGGTACGGATGACCCAGGATTCCCCCCCCCCCCCCCAAAAAGTGATCAACAACATCTTTCTTATCTGTTGAAAAACTTAAATGACTCTCAAACAAAGGATATAAAATATCGAAACACTTTAAACATGATGATGCTAGTACCACTTGCTAGGTTATTTCTAAAAGGAATGGCTAAACATAGTGTTGGAAAGTTACTTGTATCTGCTGTATGCCTTAATTATGTAATTGAAATATTTCTGGAGAATGGAGAGGTTGCATCTAATAAAAGCTAAACTCCTTGAAAAAAGAATGACAGTTTTTACCATTTTCAACACTTCTAATTGTCGTATCAACACGATTTTTTCACTCAAAGAAAAGTGCTCGTAGGGAAAAAATGCGCTCGTTAGAGTTTGCAACAACTCTGACTAGACTTGTGATTGAAAATCCAACATTACCCTTTGGTCGTGAATGATTCCAAAAACACTTTCGCCATTTTTTACGTGACAATTTTTTTGGAAAATGGTTGCCATTGCAAACCAAGATCAGAATATTTTTAATAAATCTTTCAATCTTAGAGTGCATTTAACATATAGGTTCAATTTTAGTAACTTTATAGGCCTAAATATTCAAGGGTAAAAGGATTCTTAAGCAGAGACAACCTTGAAATACTTGTTGGCTATTCAAAAAATGTTTTGCCAAGTGTGTTATACAAGTGGAGAGAAGGTTTCAAAAGTGCAGTTATTGTCGTTTTCATAGCTGTCTGTTTTTCTCATCCTCCCCACGCAAGCCCTGCTAAAATGGACAGGGCTTTCTGCTATTTCCAACCTCTTCTGTGATTGTCTGCTTATTTAGGTCATAAGCATTTTGCAGGCAGATTTAGTCCGATTATGGACACTTAGAGGATTACTGGCAACTAAGAAAAACAGTGTAAAACAAGCAAACTTTCAAATAGTTTCATTTCAGAACTGTGAAAATACATAATTCAATGGAATTTTCAGAACTGTGATAGCACCTTCCAACAATACACTATTTCTCCATTTGTAACTGTGTGAAACAGAAGCAACAATTTAAAACTGTGATGTAGCAGTCCCTGATTGGCTGAGCCGAAACAGGGTTTGTTAATTAAGTATTCATGAATTAGCAAAGGTTATGGGCCATTTTGTCATGGTATGACTTGGGATGATGGTTTTTCTGAAAACTTAGTTTTGCAGTTAAACCGTGACATCAGAGGGTATCTGTCAATGTGATTGGTTTAATCTTCAATCTGTGACACTCAGTTTAGAGTTTGACATCACAGTTTTTGACAAAGGAATCTAAAACTGCCAGGCAATGTTATTTTTGCGTACAAGCACAACAAACAACTTCTAAGCCGAGTGTTGCACCTCACCAGAAGAGTCTCGACATTCTCAATGTTTTCCTAACAAAGTGTGTTATTGTTTTTCACAAGACACTTGTCATCAAAATTTCAAATAAATTTTGTTGTCGGTCATTGTAAGGGGCGACCATTTAACAATTATGGGGGGCTTGGAGTTTTCCACAATGAAAAATTATTTATTTTACGATAACGGCAGTAGTGATTATTTATTTTAAGAGCACCGCTAATATTAATACGAAAATCGAGCGACACCACTTTAAGAAATACCCCCACCATAAATGATTTCATACAAAAGTTGGCCACAAAGAATTTTCTTTATTTCCCTCAGCTGAGCAAGAAATTAGCTATTTCACTAAAACTGAGCAGGAAATATTATTTCTCTGAAACTGAGCAACAAATCATTTATTTACACAGCTATGAAAACGATAATAAGCAAGAGCCGTCAAGATCAGAAAATCTGTCTGAAAATTCCTGCTCAATTCCACTATGCAATACTGAGCCAGTTTGGCTTTTTTATTCCAATTCCTGGTTCATCTTGAGAATGTTGTTCTTTGATTCTTAGAATTAATCTGTAAAAAAGTATAATGGTGAGTTCAAAGCAACTTTAGATGAGCAAAAGAATGACCGTGACAAATTCAAGAAACTGATTGTGCAAAACCCTTTCCTATATTTTAGATTTTCTTTATAGTCAGAAGACCTAGCCTGTAATTTCCTTCAAGTAGATCATGTTGGAACTTGCAAATGTGACTTATGAACGCTACCATTTCTGTTCAGAAATTGAGCAGAGATTCATATAATACAAAAAATCATATAAAGTGTAGTTTATGGTCTCATATTGCGACATTAGGATGATTATTTTAATGCTGAATTGGATGTGTCAGGAAAGTAGTTGAGACATAAGCAATCTGTTAATCGATCTGCTTGACATATAATTGTTCAAAATCTCGTAACTAATATGAAATGCAATAAAACAATATATTCATTGCCATTTTAATGTCCATGTTTTCAAATATACAAGTGTTTTATGAAACATTAAAATTTGATTGGTGATATCATTAATATCATAACTTATTTTTGTGTTAACTATTATTATCCATTTCGCCAATCTGGCAATATGAGTGAACACAAAAAAGGCTATGAGCAAATTGAACATCATTCCAGATCCAGGGTCCCTAGTGTGCACAAACTTGTGTAAACCATCGATTACAGAAAAAAACCCGAAATTGTCCAAAACCTACTTTGCACTAACTGTATAGGCCTAATCATTAAGAATAGCCTATACAAATTAATCTTCGTTGATTTGCTTCAAAAACATTCTTTCATTTGACACTTTTTTTGTCCATGTATTCGACAACTTTGAATCCTGTCACGCCGGATGCTTGTACAGAACCCTCTTTCGTAACTCATTTAATAATATAAACCTAAACAAATGGCAGAAATGTGAATTGGAGGGATTGTTATCGTCAGAGCTACTTCTGTGCAACAGTACTTTTCTATTTCTTTCTCATTTGTATCTTTGAGGTTGCTTACAAAAAAGCAGTGCTTCTAGCTGTGTATAATGAACTATAAATACATAAATATAATTTTATTATGATGTTTCTTTTGCCAAAACACAAACGTTTATATTGCCCCCTTTTTAAGCAAGGGCATGCACAATTTCACATTATTTGCACAGTCAAAATACGCTATAAGAAATGTGACCTTTTCCTTTTCAGATATACCCTCCTAGGCGAAAAAAAATGGACCTCAGTAGAATGCACTTCATTTTGAAATGCTTTGATTTTAATGAAAAACACACAACAATTAAGTTTATTTCCTGTCAGTCCATCAATAGAAACATTACCTTAGTAAGGAATTGCTTTTCCTTTTGTCCTTTTGAGAATAAGTCTTATGCCTCCACTTATTCACGAGTGCATGCCAAAACGTCTATATTTCCCAATTCACATTTCTGTGTTTTCGAAAGGTCCTATAGATGTGTTACTGAACTTGTGTCCTCTTGCCTCAAAAGTCAAAAGGAAAATCAATTTCATGCTGTACTATTGATTGAATGGCAGGAAATGAAACTTTATTGTTGTGTATTGAAACAATGTGATATGACACTGAAATCTAATTTTTCTTTGCAAAGGAGTGTAGTCAGCTGCTAGAATGAATTTTGGGAAATGTTATAGCTCATCACAATTACCCGGATGGAATATTATTGTATGAGGGAAAAACACCTTTTTTCACACTTTTGGAATCCACAATGATATATACTTGTTTATTTGTTTGTTCTAATTTTTTTCTCAACTTTGGAGCAGTCTTCATAGAGTGACGGGTATTTAAAATTCATTCTCTGAGCTGTCTCGGTTTTTTTTCTGTTACATAAACTCAACTATCAGGATGAGGAAATTTCAATCTTGAAGGCAAGATGGTTTTGGGTAGAATGGCAATCAAAATGTGGTGTGTGTGTGACATGTTTGTCCTGTTAAAACCTTTGCTTTTCCGAATCAAATATCTTTGGAAATCAATATGATACGTTGAACTCTCTGATCTTCTTTGTGAAACATTCAGTATTCTATCCTGAAGATCCAATTTGATTCTGTAATGAAAGCTGCATGATTGCAAATCCCAAGGAGTCTCAGATGTTTACAAAGCCCATGCTGTAGCATGGCGTATGAAACACTGAAACTCGGCTAATGACAGATTTGGATGAAGCACAGAAATAACAAGCCAGTTTCAGGTTGCCTGTTTGCTACATCTTGGATGAAACAAAAAAAAATAGTCTGAAATATAATTGTGTGGAATAATACTTATGGTCTTTGTATATACGACTCTTCTTCGTGTTGATTATTTGCTGGAATCAGTTTCAAACGTTAGAGAAGCTCGTTTTCACGAAAGAATTAAATTTATTTTCAAACTCTTTGTTTTTTGTGTTAAAATTGTGGTTTTCTATAACATGTGGTTCTTCTTCAATTCTCATGTTTTACCATGCATTACTGGCATCAGTTTGAAACGTGAGGGAAGCTCATTTTCATGAAAGAATTGCCGTTCTACAGATTTTTAATGATCACGCAAGATGTAGATCACAGAATGACAGAGAATTTTTTTGTCGCTGGCTCACAATATTTTTAGGTATTTGGTGAATTCCCTCTGACTCCGGAATGGAAAGCATTCATTTCATTTTTCCAAACCAGTGTGTGTTGTCTTTGTTCTCACAAAAAAGCAACAGTGACAGTTTGCCTGTCTGTTTCTAGTTAATTGGAAACTAAAATGTTTGTGCATGGCAGTGCCTAAGTTCAGACCTCACCAAGATATTTTCCAATTGGAAAAGCTCGGATCCAACTGATAGCCTTTTGCATGCTAACTGTAACATCCTGCTGATGATTAGCAGTAAACAAACTATCAGATTATTATGTACAATGTATTTCAGGCTTTTTTTTTAAATAACCATGCGATTCTGGTCATTCACACTTGTCTGTGAGAAATCAATGCTGAACAAGTGCTTATATTATTACGTTTGACATATTAGAAGTGTGGCGTTCAATTGTTTCCGAACCGATCAGATTAAACTAAAAATCCTTTGTATTTTGTGGCCAAGAATTTCAGAATCGCATGCTAAATTAATCACCTGTAATATTACGTGTGACTATTACATTTTTCTCTGTGTTATGCATAATTTGGGGTATCACATTAAAAAGAAAACGTCCTGATACACTAAAAAACATGTTATTGTAGAGATAGATAGCTTTAGAGATGGCATTTTTATCAATGACATATTTTGGCTTGCAGAGATACATCAGCAATTCTATGAACATGCAATAGGCATTGTTAGCCTCATATATCCTTTTACTCTAGTTCTTGTGGATCTGTCACGCAGGTATGTTCTCATGCAAAAACTGTGGCAGCTATATCAGTATTTGGGGTATTCATATTTTTGTTATAAACATGTAGTAGATAGTTCCTATAATGGCTATTTATGCAATACTCTTACAATGATTGATTACAGGAGACTTTGGCTGCAAGTATTGTTGTCTTGTCCATAGAAATCGCTCTAGTGGCAAGGGGAGATAAACATAATAACATAAGGCCTATCTCAAAAATAATGAAGCCAAAGTGTGACATGACCATCAAAATTTTAAAATGTATTTTTGTATGAAATGACCTAAGCATATTGTAAAGAACATATTTAAGTTCCAGAAACCATATTGGCCATGGTGCTTTGATGAGTGAAAATAATTGATAACAGCTAAATAATACAGAATTTTTAAAAGTTTGTTTTTCATGGCAGTGAAACATAACTGGGCTGAATGGTAATTTGTCATGAACTTAAATTCGTTTTCTTTATTTGACAACAACTGGCACAATTTTGAAAGTCTTCTGGACGATTGTCATTCAAATACACCAAATATATTTTTAGAAACACACAATTTTTCGAAATTTTTCGGAAATTTCTTTTCAAGACTTAGATATATTAACCCCAGAAGCATATTTTTTCGTTTAAAATGATTTTAACTGCCCTATGTTATGCGTCTATATTTGGGCTTCAAATTGATACCAAATAAGTGCCACCGAAGTGAATGTCTGCTCAGCAAATGATGATAGAAATGTGATTTTTTGCCCATTTTTCGACATAAAAAGCTGATTTTAAGTACTGGTGTGATATGAATCTTCAGAAAATGTTCTGATTTTGACTCAAATCGATTTTATATTAATTATCAGTCATAACTTGCTGTGAAATATAACCATTTACAAAATAAAAAAATATTTTGTTACTGTTTATTGCCTTTTTAGACAATTTGGCCCCAAATTTAAAAAAATTCTCCATAAATGTAAACATTTTTGTAATTCGTCAATGAAACGTACTCCAACTATTGAAATTAATTGTTAATTTTCACTCCAAATAATATTAGAATAATCGCTTCTCTGTTTGTCAGAAAAAAAATTGAATACGATCAAATTTTTTCAGAGCGTTACGCGTGCGACGAACATAACTTTTGAATTTAATCACCAGAAACCAGTCAAAAACTTGGGTTAGTTCATAGATTAATAAAACTTCATAGATGTACTATATTTTGAGCCAATCCAGATTAAAAACAGAGCTTTCATAGCTCTGTACCATTTGAAAGTACTCTCGGCGTTACGCGTGCGACACATTCACCTTTCCAGCTATTCATTGGAATTTTTCCGTGAACTAGATTTTCCAGAATCATAAAAAGCTCCAAAACAACTAAGTAGATGTAATACTAGATCTCAATGGCAAAAAGATTCAACTGAAATATGCTAACAGGAAACTAGAGCATTTCTGATCAGGAACATTCAAATTTGACTCAATTTTACAAAGTCAACCTTTGAACCCAAATAACTCAATCATGTCAAAACAAGGGGATGGAAGTGCTTGTTTCAATGGATTTATGAAGCCTGGGGATGTGGAGATTCCAAAAATTAAAAGGAAATAGCAATGGAACATGTCAAACTTTGTAAAATTGAAAGAATTCATCAGGTGAAAAAGTCTATGTCACGCTAAATAAGTAAAAAAATGCATGTTTTCCGATATACTTTCATCTCTATCTCAATAACCTTTTGATGAATTGCCATGAAATTTTCAGGATTTTGGCATAAGAATGTATTTAAGGCAAGACTGTAATATGAAGTTGTTTCATACAGCTGTTATCAAAATTTGTGACCCTCAGTGAAAACCAGCTGTGTGGCTTCATTATTTTTGAGATAGGCCATAAGGCATCAACAAAAGGTCAATGATATATGACTACAGCTGTTAAGCAGCACCTTACAAGTGGGCATTATTTTCTTATTTGGTGCCATAAAACCGAATTACTTAATAATTATATTATTCCTAATTGCACTCCAGTATAGTTGATGTTAGAAAATATATAAATTATACTATGTGAATGACTATTCTTCTTGCATGCCACTCTCTGTTGAGATTCTGCGTTGAAAAGGTGTCAACATATTAAAAAAATACCATGCAAAGCATGTAAAGCATCAGCTGTAGAAATAAACAAATAATGCTTAAAACGTAAATGATCTGATACGTTAAATAAAATGATAGGAGTAACACTATCCATTGTGGCAGGATACTCAGGAATTTAAATTTTATGCACTCATCAGAAAACAGATATTTACCTGAGCTTTCAAAAATGGGGTCTGCCATTTATTATTTACACCTAATAGCTGTACTTGTGGTAATTCAACTGCATTGATTGAGTTAAGAGAGAATTTATGCAGTTTTTACTGTGACTAGACCCTGGAGCCAGTCAAGTCATGCTTGGATGAATGACTTGATGCTCCATAACTTGACTTGACTGACTACTTGACTAACTATGAAGTTGGATGACTGAGCTTGGCCAACTAAAATAATGAATGAACATTGTAAATATGTGGAATATACATTTAATCATGCTTAGGCCTATTGCATGGAAGGGCCTAGCTGGTGTGACCAATATATATATATCAAAACATTTACAGAAATATTATGTCTTAAAATGCAACCAACATCACTGAACATGTGTAGTTTGGGTCAGATTCATCCAATATTGACAATTTTGACACCATTAGAATCGTCTTTTCAAGGCAAATCCAACGGTACCAAATATGTTGGGGTACAAAAGTCGGCGGCGGCTAACTAAACACATTACTGGCGGCTTGAATTGTCAATGACTTGACTTTGCAATGCATTGACTGACCGCAACAGCTTTTCTTGACCGCGACCGCTACGTTTTGCTTGAGCGATATTACAGAACAAGTTCAAATCAAAGCAGAGAACACCCAAAGTTGCTTTGACAAACGTTTTTCTATAGTACAATCACTATAACACCTAACTTGATCGGTTTAAATACCTGACAGTCATGTGCAAGGCCGTATATGATCATTGCAGATGAAATTCGTCAGAAAACATGAATTGTTGTTCCTCTCGTCCTCCATATTGGAATCCCACGGAAATGCCGTGACCTGATTGGCTGATGAAGTTTTTAATTTTTTTAAAAATAAATGATTGCAAAATATGAAAACAGGGGTGTAAATTGCTTGTAGTAGTGTATAAAGCTACTTTGATAATGAGGAAATATTTAAAATCGCCGAATGAGACCCGGAAAAAATAGCATTTGATACTTCGGGTGTTTTCGTGAGATGCCGAAGTTTGCCGACATCCATTTGAGAAAAAATGGCGGACGAAGAAGGTTGTGCGCGATGGGGAGTGAAATAAAATGGCTTGAATCAGAAGATACATGCACTCGTATGTCCGGAATATAACACTGTCTCGTGGTTAGGTGCTAATAAAGGTCCAGGAGTAATTTGTTTGGTTCACTCGTCAGATTAATAGAGAAATCATGGACGTTGTGTGGTAACAGCCTGCCTGCGACGAAAACGACGATTGTAAGAAGCGATCAGCTACTGTTGTAGCTGATGCTTAATAACACTATAAGCATTAGGCACATAGCCACACATAGACCACAAGCTATTCTGCATTTCCTTCTGGTCAACGCCTTGGCAGAGTGATGGTTAGTAGGATTGGCATCAGCTGCCAGAGCCTGTTTAGTGACTGAGTCAATTTATCAGGTGATGTTGATCCGGTGTGGCTCACAGCTGTTATCCTGACTTTGAGGTGGACGACCACAGGCTCTTATCTATCTTGCTGTGCACTGTCGGATGATTGAGTTATGGGTTCCAGATCTTACACTTGCAAGTGACGGGTTTTGGTTTAGATGCTTGCTTTCAGTGAATTCATGCCATTGCCAAATTTAATCATTTCATTGGTTTTGAATGTGTATCATTATTATGGGCAATGGATAATGATATAGTTTTACACTGTGCCATTTTCAAAAAATATTTCTTCCTCAATGAACCACAACCATGTTAGTCATTATTGTTACCTCACCTTCTGTAAAAGTTTCCAGCTTTGTGATTTGAGATCTTATCAAGTTAGAGAATTTAGCATCATCTAATTCTGAAATGAAACTTGGGTGAAAGCTTCATGATTTCTAACCTCAAAGTATCTCAAATTTTTATGAAGCCTGGGGCGGCAACATGGCATATGAGAGCGGTGACTCGGCTAATGACAGATTTAAAAGGAATACAGAAATAACAAGCAAGTTTCAGGTTACTGTTTGCCGCATGTTGTAAAACACAAGCTATGGAATAGAATTCTGCAAAACTGCTTCAGCTGATATTTGTTTACTGAAAATACAGTTTATGAAATAAAATGTAGACAAAAACTGTGGGCTAGTGAGTTAGCAGGCCAAAATAAAAAGGTGTATAAAAACATTTCCTTTTTGCTTTAGAATCATAAAATTGAAGGTGTAATGACAGTCAAGTTCTGAAACACATCAGTTATAGCATTAGACATCATATACAGCCTTGTCTGTTGTTGTTGACTGTAGTCAATGTTTGGTGAGTCTGTAGTGAACAATTTTTATAGAAAATCACAATAACAGACAGTTGGGCCATAGTTTTATTCAATGCAAGCCCTGATACCTGCAATTTCATCGACATTTCTATTGTATCACCAGTAGTCTCTCCTCCAACAAGGTATCATTTGAGTTGATAGATTAGCTACTTTTGACATTATTTTATTTGTTGTGAGAGCCAACTTCTTGGTAATGACATGACCTGATAAGCCTTGTGATTGGATGCCAGTGACTGGCTACACTCTAAAAAATTTCAGACAAAATTGTTTTTTTAGATTCAAAATGGTTTTTTGAAAACCCAAATTTCAATGCAAAAAACCAACATGGATTTTTTTTTAAATCCATGTTGGTTTTGCATTGAAATTTGGTTTTTCAAAAAACCATTTTGAATCTAAAATACCAATTTTGTCCCGTCATTTTTTAGAGTGTATGATAAGTAATCCACTGTGGAATGTGAAGACTCCATTATCGTGGAAAGGAAACTTACTCACAAGCATTTCATTTTCAACTCAAGAAGTAAGTACATCACACTTGTCCGTAAACACAAAATTTATAACTTTGCACTTCAGAATCAGTTATAATTCACCAGCACCGCAGACTAGGAAGTAACGTGAGCCAGAAACCAGGAATAATCCTTTATTTGCATGATCATTTCCAATCTGCACTCTACAGAAAGCAATGCTTTCATGAAAATAAGTTTGCACTAATGGCAGCATGAGGAAGAACCACAAATTACAGAAAACATGATTTTAAAACCATGAAAAGAAAAAAAACGAAGGTCTCACATGCCACACATCCCCGCAATTGAAGACAAAATACAATTAAAGATACAATTTTTCAGGTCTGTAGTAATCATCGATACTGGTACCGTAATATGGGGTGAATAGGGACACTGGGGTGAATCGGGACAAGCCAGGAAATTTTTTTATCTTCAAAAAGCAACCACTTCTACTTGTTGCAGGAAGTTGAATTTTTGCAGGTGTTTAGTATATATTCCAATAATGATTAACACAGATTTTCATGATTCTACCTGCAGGTGGCTAGGAGCTGCAGCACCTCAAACATTGCCCTGCAGAATTTGCATTTTCACAAATTGGTCAAAACTTTGCTTGTACCACAAAAACTATAAAAGCTACAAACACAAGATTCTCACAAAAATTGAAGTATATATTTATGGCCAATTACGGAAAAAATCATAAACTTAGGTTCATTTGCACGAACTATATTCAACAGGCACTAATGCATTGTCAGTTTTAAAGTTATTTTAGTGTAATTTTCAGCCCCCTGTAATAACTCATGAAAAGAAATCAGGGATACAATTTTATAAATATAATGTTGGATCGGGTACTACCATGCTGACAAATTATTTGTATCTTGTAGAAATGCTATAGGAGTGTCAAACTATGCCAAAATTGTCATAAATATGCACTTTTGGTAACTATTAAAAAATTATGTGATATAACATCAAATAAAAGCAGGAAAATGGAAGAATATATAGTCCAAATCGATTTAAACAGTTTTAAGAGACCAAGAGAGTAACTGAGATGTGATATTTAGTCTGTTCAGTCATGGGTTCAGATCCAAGTGAATGGCAGAGTTACAGAGCTTGTCCAAAAAACCTTACCAATTTTCAATATAGCTTATATATTTTCATGGATTTTGGGCTTAAATTGTTGAAATTGGCATCATTTGTTGTGGGTTTAGTCCAAGATTATTCATCACTTGTAAAATTAGCAAATTAATACATATTTGTCAATTTACAGTGATTTATTACATTTTGTTGAAAACTTAATATTCTGTACATAACATACTTAAAATTTTACTAATAGTGACTTTTTGGGGTGCTAAACATGTTTTCTAATGTTTATTCATAAGTATAAATCAATTAAACAGGGTAGGGAGTACAGGTTATTTAGATAAGTCTCTGTCCCGATTCATCCCAAAGTGAGGGGTGAATAGGGACAGTGGTTTTTTCAGCCTGAATGCTAGAAAAATAAAGGTATCATTAATGCTCTCAGGGATAGTTAAATCTACGGTCTGGACATAATTTGAGACTATACTGAGGTTTATTGGAGGTTTTGTGTCCATGGTATGGCAGGAAAAGGGCCAAATCTGTCCCTATTCACCGTATATTACGGTACATATATATAACTAACACTACAGGATAGTGCACTGTAAATTTTGAATTTTGAGTTAGCTCAATTGATTGAGTGAGATGGTTGCACAATTCCTTTGAGCCAAGATAGCTTGTTGTTTGCAAGTTATAACAACATAAAGATTATCATAACTCAAAATGGCAAGCTATCATGGCTCAAACAAATTTTGCAACCATCTCACTCAATCATTTGAGCTAACTCAGAATTTCAAATTTCACAGTGTAAGTATATGTCTGGCTTGTCTGAAAAGATCTCAGATGGTTACAAGGCCCAGGGTTGTACTCCCACTGCAACTGCAGCATTATGTTGCCTATGAGAATCTAAAACCTGTCTAATGATGATTTGGATAAAGTCCAAACAGTCTGCCAGCTTGATTCATACTACTCCCCATATCATACGTTTTGTAACAAATAGTCATATAAGGACAATTGCAGGACTACTGTGTTTTGATATTGAAGATATCACTTTCATGTGTATTACATGAACTGTAGTACGGTGAAATTAGAAGCGCTGCAGATTGTTTCAGCAGCAGATGGTTTTTCTTTCTTCATTATTTGTAGTGTCATATATGTAGCTCCAGCAGGATTAGCATTTTGTAATTAGCAAAGCTTTTCTCTCCATAAAACCTTCAGTGAATCTTGTATACCTTCTCAATATCATTATTTAATGGGCAATATATCTTTATTTTGTGCACATACGTAGTCACTTGTGAAAATTGCATTTCAAAAGTGAACATTTCTGAGAGCCATTGCATATGATGTATTTTCTGTAAAATATTCTATGTCATAGGATGAGCTACGCGATAATGATACAGATATATATGTACATGTTTTCAGATTTAAATGTTTCATAACGAGAAATGTACAAAAAGCAGCATAGCAATTGATATATTCAGATTGTCTTTTAATTTGTCTGCTTCTTGGAATACAAAAGAAAGGAAAGAGACACCTTCTTGCACATATAAATAGTAAAAAATTGTTACCTTTTTGGTGAAATATACAAATGTATCTTACTCGTCTATCAATTTGATTAGAAAGTTCAATTTCTAGGATCAAATAGCTGAAGCTACTTCTGCGGAAATTGATATTTTGTCAAAATCAGAGGAATTGTAAGGGAATTCTCTAATTTGGTGACATTATGGAGATGACAGACTCAAAGAAGTTGTCACATAAAAAAGTTCTACGAAATCTACCGGTCCTAGCATAGACTGAGACTGACCTCTGCTAGGATCAGTATCATTCCGCCGAACTTTCGTACCAACCTCTATTAGACTCATAGACTACTCTTATCAATTTTGCCACATTTCATTGTTAATTCTAAATAGCATAAAATTTCACTTGTTCGTGTACCTGTGACCATGAAAGATATGTTATGTTATGCTACATATGGTATGTTTTGTTAAAATATTTTGAGCCTTTTTTTCTGACAGAGTGACAACTGTGTCTGGCATGTGAAGGGGTTCAATCCACTTTACAGATGATTTCATAATTGAAGACACTGGGCCTGAATGTATATATATATAATTGTTTTCTAGGACATATTTTCTATGGGGGAAAAATGACACCAGGAAACTTGTGACATCACTCTGCCCCATACAAAAACATTTCCAAGAAAAAAATTAAAATTCAGGCTCAGTGTTTACAAATATGAAGTCACCTTCGCACCATAGTGTTTCAGATTTACAATGTATTTAACTGAACATTGAACATAATTACCAATGATCTGAGGATGACAAGTTGCATTTAACGACAGAATAACTGTTTTACCAAATGATGAATCTTATTACTTGGGAATGTTGGATTTCATTGATTCTTTCTTATCAATGTCATCTGTGAAGTATATTTCAAAGAAATGATTTCAGTTAGCAGTAGTTTTATGTTTGTAGAATTTGTGAACCTTTTTTAAAAGTTGCAGATGCAATTTCGGAAAGCAAGTCAATTCTAAAAATGTTTGGTGATGCTGGCTGATACAGCAATTTCCCTGGCGAAATGATTATTTCACCTCTGGATCTGCTCCATCTATATTACTGACTTTGAAAGGCTTCCACGATTCAATTATTCATGGAAGCATTATCCAAACTAAGTTAACCTTACAGCTGACTGGTCCCTAGTTGTTTCAGAAGTTCCTTGGTATATCTACCTCATCCTCGCTGGAAAGTAAACTTTTCTTGATGTACGATGATGATTCATTGAGCTTGCATTGGTCTTCGTTCTGTGCCAGTGATCAGGTATACTGTCTTTGCATGGGATTTTTCTTCTTGATACAAGGTTGCACCAATTGTGGCATTACTACTATATTGCAGACGTATGACACATTTAAACAAGAAATGTTGAACTAAACAGGGATGTAATATGTATTGTATATTTTTAATATGGTCTGCCATATCTTACCATTACGCAAAATGTGTGGTTTGTAACCAATGTCCATATGCTCAGGCAACCAAGTAATAAATATGAAAGAGGAACCGAGTTACTCCAAATGTTTGACTAGCCATATTGAATTAACAGCCATCAGTCAGACTTCACCACAGAAGTAGTTGAAGAGGTGGAGATATGGGTACTACAATTGATTAATGCTCAAATGAAAGGGCTAATCACATCTTGGAGTGAAGGATGGTGATGGATGGACCATTTCATTGGGCCACCAAATGCTGGCTTCCTTCACGTGACCCTGCCCTGAGTACTATACTCTTGCGGAAGCACAATAATGACACTGGAAACTGTTGGTGTAATTTTGTGTTGCATTGAGTTGTAGCAACCGGCTGGGCCATGCTATCATTGAGGTATAATGTACCTACAAATATGATGCAAAATGACATTGAACATTTAATTGACATTGCAGAAGACAGAAATAGCTGGAGTGCACTGGTGAGGAGCACCATTTCTCACTGAGACGGACGAGCGTTACAGAAGAAGAATAATGTATAATGTACCTTTTTGTTCTAAGAAAATGAAGGCCGTTTGTTTCAGTGTCTGTCCTGGGTAAGTAAAAGATCATCTGACTTTTCTCAGTACATGTGCGGCTGCAAAAAGTTTTATGCTTAGTTTGAAGCTTTGCAATGGTCACAGAAGTCTGACAACATTCCACATGCAGTTGTCTAACTTTCGCCAGTTCCAGCCCCAATTGATTAACAATCATTAGGTCTCACTGTGACTTTAATTACAGGGAACTCAGACAGACTGGGATTGGTTTTCTTAAACTGCAGTCTAATTTTCTTCAGTCCATGTTGCAGCACAAGCAAGATTTTTAGCTGCCTTTTCCGAAGGGGTATCGGACCATTCTTATGTTATAAACTTGCATTTATAAGATCAATTAACCATGATGCAAATTGCAAAGTTGATGCTGGACAAAAAACTAACTCTGAGCAAGGACTGGTCAGCAGATGCATTAGTTAATCCTCTGTGAATGGTTCTTCAGCATTTCTCTTACATTGAAATTTATACAGTTCATTTAAGTATCTTTTTTTGTCTTCTCACGGATGAATTAGTTCGAAAATTTTAAATATTCAATATATAGCAACATATCTGAAACTATCAACTAGTCTGACAGAGGCCGACCAACAACAACGGAGTTGTCAGTCAGCCAACAATCCACTGAGTGTTTTTAGCACAGTGCGACATAGAAATTTGTCGCACGTCTGCAGGGCTGCCTGGGGCAATTTATAGGACATCTTGGGCTCATTTTCCGAGAAACATGTATTCAAAGCACTGACCTGAGCCTCCTGCATTTCCCCAAAACTGTTAAAGCCAGCTGCAAAGTTTTATATATTCTGTAATGATATGCAGTATCAAGTTTAATAGAGGATATGGTATACACCTGATACATCAGCTGCCAGAATACTGAATTAAGATTCATCAGACTTCACCTCAAGAATATGATTTATAGGATATGGAGAGGTGGCAATGTGGGTACTACGATTGATTAATGCAGATGAGATGGCTAATCACATCTCGGTATGAAGGAGAGTGATGGATGGATCACTTCTAAGGGCTACTCAATGCTGCCAGCCTTAATGTGATCCTGTCAGTGACCTGTCATGCTTATTGTACATGTAGAGGATTAACCAGTTCAGAACTGACAACTTGTAGTTCAGTATGACTTCCTTTGGTTTGCATTCTATCAACTTGCTAGGATGGAGGTTATGTATAAATCTTCTGAAAAAAAAATTTCTGAGATGTTTTGAAGGATGCAGAACTTTATATTATGTAGATTCTGGTCATGTAGACTCTGTGGTTGAAAACGATGGTTCTAATTTAAATTTTATGTTGAGAGGTGAATTTTCGTCAGTTCGGTCGATATTATGGTTGCAATTCCAAGAATTGCATAATAGTTGGGAAGACCCAAAACCTAACAAAATCAAGTGTCAATTTCACTGCTAATATAGCAGTATTCAAAAATTTCTGTGCACAATTCATGAGAATATAGACTTGAATTTAGATCTAGTTCACATTCAACTTGTTTTTCGTCTCATTTCATTGATATAACATCCTCCCCACGCAAGCCCTGCTAAAATGGACAGGGCTTTCTGCTATTTCCAATCTCTTCTGTGATTGGCTGCTTATTTAGGTCATAAGCATTTTGCAGGCAGATTTAGTCAGATTATGGACACTTAGAGGATTACTGGCAACTAAGAAAAACAGTGTAAAACAAGCAAACTTTCAAACAGTTTCATTTCAGAACTGTGAAAATACATAATTCAATGGAATTTTTGGAACTGTGATAGCACCTTTCAAAAATACACAATTTCTCCATTTGTAACTGTGTGAAACAGAAGCAAGAATTTCAAACTGTGATTAACTTAATTAAGTATTCATGAATTAGCAAAGGTTATGGGCCATTTTGTCATGGTATGACTTGGGATGATGTGATATAATTGATATAACAGACAAAATTATGTCCATTTTTTTGTCCACTCCATTACTTGCCATAGCTACGTTGTAGGTTCATAATTGTTTTTATGAGCTATTTTCTCTGAATATCATCAGACGCATGTGAGCTGCAGTACCAGCGCCTTGTAGACTTCATAGAACACGTATTCAATAAATTAAGACATAATTTTCATGGAAAATGTTTTTGGTCTCACTAAAATGTCCACTCCGTTCCTTCATTTCCAAGCTTACCAATGATAGCTTTACAGAGTGATTTCATGTACATATATTGCTGAGGGTAACAGCTTTTAATAGTCTGAAATTATTTTATGTAATCTCCCAAATAGAAAGAATCGGTATCGAGCGAAACGCAAAAAATCATTCCATTCTGTTACTGTCTACTCCTTTACCAGATCATGAGCAAGAAGTCGACATTTCAACCAAAAAATCTATTGATATGAGATGAAGTACCTCTGAAAATAATAATTACATCAATCATCTATTGTTTCTCGATTTGTTGTTGCTCCTACAGTAGGTTTTTTATATCAAAATTCCAGTCCGTTACCACATTGTCCCATCCGTTACAGGACAATGTTGCTATACAATTTGTCCCAAAATTTGAGAATTGTCCTAACATCTTTTATCATGAAAAAGCATGTGTTATTTTTCTTGTTGGATCTTATAACCTTTGTTCTTTGAATTGTATAGAAATGATACAAACCTAGAACTTGCTTTAATTGACACCAAGTTATAGCTTGCCTAACAACTTTTTAAAATTTGAGAGAGTTTGTTTGTGTTTTACGCCCATCAGCACCAGTATTTTAATTTGATAACCATCTTATTGTATTAGAAATTTTACCAACAAGGTTATACTACTGCTGGTGATTTTATGCAGATTGCACTGGAATTAATTCTGAGTGTGTCCTGCGGTTGGTATGCATCATTACTAAAATATTTTACAGTATTTACTCAGTTCCTCATATCTGTCACAGCCTTTTAGCAACCTTTTGCTTCCTTTGTTCTCTCCGATGAAACCTCAAGAAGCCTTTTGTTATGACATCAGAGAAGTATGTGACACATCTGTGGATAGAGGCTATACATCTGGTTGTGTATCACTAGCTTACTTAAAATGTATTACGAAGCCCCTGTTCACAGGAGACCTTACCCAAACTGCTTGCGGCAAAGGCAAGCTTTTTGGCAATCTGAGCTGTTGCAACTGTTGTGGTATACTGTCAACCCCCAAGGTGCTTGAATACAGGTTGTTTCAATCCTTCTCTGTAAGGAATACATTTTGTGTGTGTTAGAGGCACTCATGATGATGCCACTGCAAGACTTATAACAAAACATGACAAGCATGACATATTGTGTGTATATGAAGTACTGACTGAAGATGGCAAAACTTGAAAGGATAGCAATTTGCAAAGAACATATAAATGTGGTGTGCATGTACTATAAAAATAAATGTTCAATATTGTGCATCTCACTGATTTTGATGAATTTTTATGTTCCAATAAATTTCTGTCAAGAGCCTGCTCCAAAATTACATGACAGATTTGAAGAACAGTCAGGGAGAATGCCATTCTTTGGCAAAGATGGTATGTAGTTGTATCAGGGTCTCAACTTTCTCTGCCTCTAGATTTCTTTCTTGCCTGTCCATTACATAACCAGGAAAAGAACCGATGGTTCCAGAGAAAATAAAGGTACTGTCATGAGGGGCCGATGAGTTAGCGAAATGCGATCTAGTCAGTCCAGCCATTGGCATGCTGGTATATGGCTGCACAAAGGTCAGACTTTTTGGACAGCAGTTTCAATAATCCTTTGTCTCATTGTCATTTAGCCTATTACCAAGTGCATGGATACATTATGTAAGGCCCTATCATGCCGTCTTCTCAACTGATTACACTGAATGTTTGGCCATCAGCAAGTTGCTCTTGCCCACCCACCATGCTTGTTATCCCTTGTGTTTGCTACATGAAGAGGCATCACTAAGCAGGCTGATTTTTATGTTGCTGTTAATGTGTAAACAATAATTGAAGTCACAAATAGACTGCACTTTGTGTAACATTAACCTGATAAGCAGTGGAATATTAAGCCCTTTGCTAAGCACAGGAGCTTACTGGTGAAGAGAAAATTGATTCAAAGCTGCTGTAAACTGCCAGAAATAACTGGGAAATTAATTGTTTCTATGTGAATCTAATTCCTGCTCTTTAAATGAAGGATTTTGACAACACTCACTTTGCAATGTGAAAATGATTTTAAAGTCATAGTTTTAAAGTAAGTTTGAAATTTTGTAATTGAGTGTCTATAGAAACTGCCTGATGACATTTCAAGGGAGTTTATTTGACGTCACTCATGACAAAATATGATAAATTTCACATAGAACTAGAAACATTAAATTTTGTGTAATCATTTCGAATTTGGTAAGCACTTTAGCCAACTAAAGGCCCTGAAATTAGGATTATCGATATATTCTGGCTTTCTTGATAAAAGTGTGAGCACATTTCTGACAAGTAAACTTGGTTGTCAAATGTTTGAGTCCACATTGTTTTTTACATCTGGCACATTAGTCCATACCATGTTCTATAATGTAGATTCTGTTCCCAACCGATGTTATATTGAACGAAATGCTTACAAACTTTACATAAAAATTTTCCAAGGAAATTCCTAACAAGAAGAAAACTCACCCATGTACTCTCACAGACACTTGTTTGAAGAAGTGCTTGAGCTTGCTATTTATACCTTCACAAAAATGTAATGCAAGATCTTGGTTCAGGAACAGAAGTGCAGAAAGTTTTGGGAGAACGTCAGCTAGAAATCTAAAGTACTATATATCAATCTTTTTTCGGTCATCAGCTACTAATACACTGCTTATCATGTCTTGATGATAACTAGTTTGGTTGTTATTTATAACTTTTTTGTTTTGTAATAACACAAAATATATCACCATATGCATAACCATGGTTATTATAGGTGTCGCCACATGTGGGGTTCTCAATACTGCAAATGCTGAATGATGTGGGCAATCAAATGAATGTGTTCACTTCTTTACCATAGAATTCCCTTGATCAGGAACAATGTAATGTATACATTATTAGTATATATAATACATAAAAGGGTTCTACCATGTCATATAAGCAGTTCAACGGATAAGAAAAAACACTGCGCAGTGAAATTAAATGTTACTGAATTAATTGAGTGTGTGGATATTAAAGCAAATATTCAAATTCCAATGGTTGATAGGATTTTGGTGTTTTATTTCTTGACACTGATTCTGACAAACTTCTATAGATATTCAAATTTAATCTCATCATAATACAGACAGCAAGGATGGATAAGACCTTGCAAATGAAGTGTGCCTCAATGGATCTATCACATACATACTCTATGGTACATGTATGTACTGTACCATTGTGCGTATGCCTTTCTAAAGCTAAAAATAACCATAGTTCTACAGACATAATTTAAAAAATAAAGCCGGATGTTATTCCTTTTTTTAAAGAATGTTCTTGTTTTACTGTCAGCAAGATTTGAATTATCTACCAGCAATATATACAACTTTCTTGAGTTCAGCACAGGATTGTGCTGTTCTCTCCATCACATGATCTTATCTGTCCATATTGATCAATTAACTTCTTAAAGTGTCTCATGGGGCATACAACATAGACATGACATTGCCAATTGGAGGAGGGCTCATCTTTTGCAACGTTGAAATGTTTGGTCGAAATTATGTTTCCACAATGTGAACATAAAATTGTGATTTTTTCACAACGTATAGTGACAATGGTCAACCAGAATGTTGCATGCTAACTTAATATTTCGACATTGCCCCACAAAGTTGTGACAAGGCCATTTCTGCCATACAATTCAGTGTTATTTTCACCAAAATCGTGATGCCGTTGTCACAAGGTTGTAGCCTTCTTGCACATGAATTGATCTTTTGAACTTTTGAATTACTTATAGTTTTTTTTGTATTTTAAGACACAAAGAAATAATACTGCATAGAGTATTTGAGACAGAACATTTACAAGTATTGTATCTTAAAAAAGTACCAATACAAATTGCATTTCAGTTAACAAGGAAGCGGAAAAACTAAATACTTTAGTATTGCCTGTCTCAGACGGGTACTCAATTTCATTGTATCTGTAATGTTTTCACATTTTACTGACGCAGTGTGTAGGGGGCTATTTGCATGCCATACAACTGTAACAGCCTTTGGCTTAGTGGATTTAGATATTTACAGCTTCAGATAGTTGCATATTCCTGGGAATTTTAATGTCTGGTATTCTTTTCACAGACATGTGAATTTCTTAGGCAACTATTTCTTTCGTTTTGGGAAGTATAGCGTTCCACATTTTGTCTGTTTAAAAGAACTGATTGGCAATCCCACATAGCATCAGTTTTTCCGAGAGAAATGAATGGCCCCGTGGATATATATGTGTAGTGGAAATGACATTATGTATTTGAAGTGAAAATCATTTTACCTGTGTCTTCCTCCAATGGCAAACATTGTGCATTTCAACAAAAAATTACTTCTGAAATGACTGTCAATTTAAATGTGGTTTTAACCAAAAAGCAAAAACAGCAATAAACTAAATTGTATAGTTTTATGTACAAGACATGGCAAGCTGCCATATTTTTTCTACTTTGGTTGTCGTAAGGGAGCTTGTTTGCTTACTTCTTTTATTGTATTTGCTGACACTGGGAAAATGGCACCACAGAAAGAGTGTTTGAACAAGGACAATTGGCACAGAAGGATGTCAGATGTCAGCAGCAGATGACCTTCAAGTGGATCAGCCCAGAAAAGCGGCGAAAACTCCTTTCCTTCCAACCAAAATGCTCTGCTGGCTTCCTTTAACAAATGCCAGCTTACCTTGCTGAGGTAAACAATGAAAAAGAAGAAGACAGATCATCAGATTGCCTTTTTGATCTTTCCGTACCTTTTCACCAACTAGGTTTTCTGGTTATTGTAAGATAGATTAAAAGCCACTTTACAAGGTCTTATTTTTGAATGAAATTTGGTCCTTTATAAGATTGATTAATTCACTTTGATGAGGCCTTATCTTGGAATGAAATAAGATATTTTATACGGCGCCACATTAAAAAAGAAAAGATTGGTTGTGATAACCAATTATTGTTTGATGTGTGTCCAACCAGTTGAAATGGTTGCTGTTTTACCAATATAGTGATTGAGACAACCGATCTTCTCTAAACAAGTACAAATTAAATTGTAGCAACCGAGCTCAGTGCTAGTATCAAAGTATCTGAAGTTCTGTTATCATAATTGAAAGCTGTTAGCACCACAACTTATCTCTCAAATGAATGTGTCCGCATCTGCTGTATATGAAACCAAGTTTTCCAGCTGCATAAATGAACGTTAAAGCTCCTTACATTATTGGACTGGGAGAGATTGAAAGGATTTTTACAGTTGTCATCATTTGAAATGACTACAAGGCTTTGTGTCTTTCTAATTAATTCCAATCTTGTTTCAATGGTTTCTTCTTAGCCTTTGTGTTTGAATTTGAGAAAATGAAACATATGTCTTCTATTTTAGATAAGCATGATGAGAGCAATGACAAAATTAATCAGTTTCAGACTTTAAGGTGATCTTGGATGATGCCTTAAACATAATCTGTCCTCATAATAAATTTGATGATGTACTGATGTTGACATTTCACAAGAGTAGTTTACCACTTTGTAAAAATAAATGACTTTTGAGGAAGGAAAATTATCAAATATATCAAATATGAGTCTGTCCTGATGCTTCATTGAAACATGTTTGTGCCTTTTTTTTCTAGTTTTCAAATATATAACATAATCTACCCTGAGGTCTTGTTTGTGTGCCCTTTCCCTGTCAGAAATGTGTGACCCTGTGATTAACTTGGATGATAAAACCTGAAGTTCACTTTTCTTGCTCACAGATCCAATTTATTTCTTTGACGAAATGGGAGTGAAGCTGCATGATGAACTTGTCTTGCTTGTCTGAAAACATCTCAGATATGCCTGCTGCAGCATGGCCAATGAGAATCTTAAGCCTGTCTAATGACAGGTTTGGACTGATTTGGGTGAATTAAAAAAATAAGCAAGTTTCATACATTGCCTGTTTACTCCTTTCCTTCCAACCAAAATGCTCTGCTGGCTTCCTTTAACAAATGCCAGCTTACCTTGCTGAGGTAAAAACTGAAAAAGAAGTAGACAGATCATCAAATTGCCCTTCGATCTTTCCGCATCTTTTCACCAACAATTTTTTAATTAAAATCACTTTGATGAGGCCTATTCTTGGAATGAAATAAGATATTTTATATGACGCCACGTTTCAATAATAAAAATGGTCATGATGACCAATTATTGTTTGATATTTGTCCAACCAATTGAAATGGTTGCTGTTTAACCAATATACTGGTTGTGACAACCAATCTTCTCTGTACCATACCAGATTGGTTATCTGTTTTTTTTATGTAGCTACAGAGCCCTTTATCAAAGTATCTGAACATTGTATTTGTTGTTACAATAACAGTGAAACACTTTGATATAGACTTAAAGTGGACTGTGGTACTGTGAAAATGGCCCTTCGTGAGTCATCATGCTGATGATTTGTCATGATCAAACCCAATACTTTGAATGTTAATTTACTCTTGATCATGACTAGTCAAACAGCCTCTCTATGTTTCCCATGTTGAAAGTAGAGAAGATGACACTTTATCGGCTTTCATGAGTCACGAAGTGCCATTTTTTACAGTGCCACAGTCCACTTTAATTCTATATCTAAGTGTTTTTCTGTAATAGCTGTTAGCACCACACCTAATCTCTCATATGAATGTGTCCGCATCAGCTGCATAATTAAACCAAGTTTTCCAGCTGCATAAATGAGAGTAAAAGCTCCTTACATTATTGGACTGGTAGAGATTGAAAAGATTTTTCCAGTTGTCATCTTTTCAAATGACTGTAAGGCTTTGTGTCTGTCTAATTTATTCCAATCCTTTTTCTGTGGTTTCTTCTTAGCCTTTGTGTTTGAATTTGAGAAAATGAAACATATGTCTTCTATTTTAGATAAGCATGATGAGAACAATGACAAAATTAATCAGTTTCCGACTTTCTGGCTGATCTTGGATGATGCCCTAAACATAATCTGTCGTCATAATAAATTTGATGTACAGTCAACACCGAAATTATTTGCACACTTTGATTTTTCATCATATTTTACAAAAAAATGACATTATTATAGAAAGAACTGTCCCATGTTTCAGAGTAGTGTTAGGAGGTTAGGATCACATGCATTTCATTTTTTACCAAAATTCACTTTTCTTCCTAACAGATCCAATTTTTTCTTTGATGAAATGCGAGTGAAGCTGCATGATGAACATGTCTCTTGCTTGTCTTAAAAGATCTCAGATGGTTCCAAAGCCCAGGGCTATACTTCTGCTGCAGCATGCCTTCGAGAAGCTAAAACGTGTCCAGTGACAGATTCAGATGAATTACAGAAAGAATGCTGCATACACTACCTGTTTTTGGCTTGACAACTGCTTGTACACATGGCTACACATGTATGTTTTAAATGTAGGATGAGACTGAACTAAAATGTGAAACATAATGTCTTAAAACGGTTATTTTTCTCTTTAGCATTTAATATTCCTAATGTGCTGAAAATGAAAGATACTCCTTAGTGTTCTTTGAAATCACATGCACCTGGTGAATTTTATGGCTTTGTCATTTACGTATTAGTAATTTAATTTTGAAAGAGTTGCAGAAAGTCGTGCATGCTATTCTGTGGTTTTGGTAAGGAGTATGATATGCTGGTGCGGATTAGTTGCATGGTGTCGTGAAGACTTCGATAACTTACTTTCATCGCAACGTTATTTATTGGAATGCAGGTATTGCTGCATTGAATTTACAGTCGGGAAATCTCAATTTGTCACTGTCACTGCAGTTACACTACCTGTAGCTTCAGTGCAATGAGAAGGTCTCTCAGTGTTAGCAGGACTTCAATTAGTGGGAAATTAGTCGGGCTGCACCTGATGTTCTTTCACAAAAGTCTAATTACTACTCTCATAGCTGTGGTTGTTGAAGTGCAGGATTGATGCCTTGTTATCAGTAGAATTTGTACCTTCTCTGTATAATATGCTTACAGTATTTCCAATATTTGCGAGGAAGGATAAAACCATTTCACTGAAATGTGCACTCTGTGAATCATGATAAAGTTCTGCTGATGTGTCATGTTCATACTTATGATGTGGTAACCACAGAGACTATGTAATAGTCATGTTCAAACAGTGATGCGTCATTACTGATTTAAGTGTTAGGATCAGATTCATACTCCTTGTATTCGTCAGTTTCCTACCTGCAACAGAGGTATCATACAGACTGTATAAGTTCTTTTAAAAATTAAAGTTTTGATTATGACACATCATCAGCATCATGACACACAAAGTACTAATTGTCTTCTCTTGCTATTATATAGTTGAATTGGTTATAATGGCTTTCTATTCAACATTGCACATTGTTATACACTCTAACACAAATCGTGCTATACAGTACTTTTAATTATTTAAAATATATTTATCTATCATATTTGAACTGAAAGTTTAATTTTTTTTTTTTGCAGTGACTTGGGAAGTGATACTGGAAAATTACTGTGAATATTTCGTCTGTCAACATCCTTTTCCATATTTCATGATTGGATATCATATTGATCAGGTAAATCAATTACTTTACTGTAGAACACAGATTTTTAAAAGTTAATTAATGTTGCTAAATGATTGTGATTGATGCAATCATTGTTGTAGTCAATATATGATTATGAGACGGATAGGTCACTCCGCACTGCCATGGCATGTGTATTTAAAAATTTTATGTGAAACATATACATGCATGTCCATTAGTTTGATGGGATGGTTCAATCTGTGGAAGTAAGATGAAGTTGCATTCCCGGAAATAGAAATCTTGTCAATATCAGTGGAATGACATTTGGAATATATGATAGTGTAATTCCATTTGGTGACATTATTGAAATGGCAATTCATAGAAACCTCCTTATCACAAATATATATGTTGTGAGGGGATGCTGTTTATTTCTGATTCAATAAGACATATAACATTCTAATGCATTTATTTGAAGTGTTGGTTTCAATTGATGCCATCTTAAATATGGTTGTATTTTAGTGAGAAATATTTTTTGGTAAAAAACTTGCAATAATCTTCAATAATTTGACAAAGATACAAGGATGTTTTAGGAGTTGTGTAATTCACTGTTTTACTATTTTTAGGACAATTGCACACACACATATATGCATAAACTTTTATCAGACAACGGAATATCATGAAGATACATGTGTCATACAAAAAATAAAATAAATAGTTTAGTGAAAAAAAAGAAGATATATACAAAAGAGGAATAGTAACTACATCTAGAAATAAGAACAGAGATAAGGTATTACATTGGTATTGAGCATTATGATTCTTTTGAATGAATATTGATATTTTTATATTTTTATATTTGCAGAATATTATCATCATTTTAATGACATATACTTTAATATCATATAGGTTATAACAAGAATAATTATAGACAAGTTCAAATTATATTTATGTATTATATAAAGTGCATCTGAATCTCATGATGTTGACTTGCCAAATCCTCTGTTTATGATTTTTATGAATTATAACACAAGCTTCATGTACATGTTTGAATATTTTCCAATATTCCAAGTATTTTGGATTTGACAGAACTGAAAATTGACCAGCTCTAACAGGCTGGTGCAAACAGTGGACGTGATGTGAAAAATGTCTTGACCTCGGTCCATTTGCCATGGAAGGCCCACATGACATGGAATTGCCCACACAACCTAGTCAGCAGCGTTAAGTTTATCAGCATAAACTATTTTAAGGTTGTGTTTATAATGTGTTTCATCATACATGAAACTGGAAAAGTCATCAACTCCAGAAAGACTTTTGCTCTCTGTGATGTAGCCATTTCCATCGGAAAGTGGCACCTCTCACATTGGAACCTGTTCTGTCTATATGACCAGCTTTCTGTAGGCTTCCATGATTCAATTATTCATGGAAGCATTATCCAAACAAAGTTACTCTTTTGGCTGACTGGACCCTGGTTGCTTTACAAGTTGCTTGGTATATCCGCTATATCCTCTCTGAAAGTTACTTTGGAAGTACGTCATGACTGTGTTAAAATTGTATAAGTTTGTTTCACACAATTCATCCACAAATAAGGTCTTGGCAAATGATCTCCTTGAGAAATTATATCAACAGCTACATTATGGATGAGAGCTCTTCGCAGATTAGCAGTCCGTAAATGATTGGAAAAATAGATTTTCAATTTGTAAACTTGCTTTGCCACATCATTGACAGTTTTCTGTTTGTTTCCTAATCTTCTCTTTAGATGAGTACTTTAAGTCATACACAAAAAACTCAATGGTTCCATTTTATGGTTGCAATGGATGTTGTGGTTTTCTTGAGAGTAAAATAGCTCTAATCCAGTGATCTGATTGGTCCATAGACAGGAAGTGTGCCTTTTCTGTATGTTCGCGTGAAAGGTCATGATTTTGCTTGGTACCAGAATAATTCCAATTTTGTTTTTCAGATTTTTTGGTATAAGTAAAATCCATGACCTTGTGTTTTTTTTTAATGACACCAATTCTGCTTGATATCATTAGCACTGTATCAACTGATTAAATCGTAACTGACACAAACAAATAAAAAAGAACAGTTTAAGCCAGTGGCATCACAAGATCAAGTTGAATGACAATTTTGAAACTGTTCGGACTGCTAATACACAAAGATCTATGTATAATGTGTGGCAGTATTTCAATTTGTGCTTTGTAAAGGACTTTGCAAGTCGTTACGAGGGCTCTGTAAACCAAAACAGTGTGCTGCTGAAATAGTGTTGGATCAGTTATATTTGGACTCCCGAGTAAAACTTTAATTTGTCAAACTTGTTGATTACTGATGTCTGACGAAAGTGACACATGTTTAGATTAAAAGCTCATCTTAAGAATACTTGCCATTTGGTTTGGTGTTGTCTCATAAATTAAAACTCTTTTTAGATGCTTTTTTACATGCAGATTGTAGTAATTGTGACCTCTGTCTACCCTTTAACCTATGGTTGCTATCAAAAAATTAAATACCACTTTTATACTGCAATTTTCAGTAATTAAATATTTCCTCACACTTATAAATGCCTTGAAATAGCAAATGATCTTTTCTTTGTTCCCTAAATGAAACCAACCAAAATTTTTTGGTGTGGCATAACAGAAGTACCGTAAAACAGGGTTGCTTTGGCCGTTTTGGAGCACCAAATTTGTGTTTTGAGAAAAACTATTTGTTGAATATCAACAGTTCTGTGCCATAACACAGCCAGTACAATGAGGTTTTCATCTGTCAAAAAGCTTTCCAATATCTTTGATGGTTCTATATTTTATTACATAATAAAAGGGTCGGCCAAAGTAACCCCGGAGTTGGGGTACCTTTAGCCACCTTAGATTTTTAGCATGTTATACCATGTACTGCAGTAGAATTTAATTTGTTATGTTATTTTGGTCACCCAACAAGCGGAGGAATTCAATTTTGTAATCTAGAATGTGTTGTGACTCATTTGCAGCATTCTGAACAAAAATTAAGTATTGATATGTGTACCACACTTCTGCCTCCTAATTCAGAATGACGTAATGTGAACATGCCCCAGTTTTTAGCTTACAAGAATGTAGGATATGCCATCAGTCATAAAAGGTGTCATTTTAAAACAATTTCTATCAATCATATGGAATTTTACATTTCTCTTTCAATTTTCAGTTTTTTGCATATTTCATCAAAGTAACATCATGTTGACAAACACCATAAAAAATAATCCAAGACGAAATAACTTTGTCTAATGTTATTTTGGAAGAAGTCATGTGTCTACGGTGGTTCACAGCCTCCCTACTAGCCAGTACATTTAATTATCACTATGCTAAGCTTGTTAAATGACACAAATTCAAATTATTGCATTGGACCATTTATGGTATTTTCAGCATCTATGGCAGTCAACATAATTTTCAGGGTCATACACCTGTTTGTCAAATCAAGGTTTATACCTCCCTGACTGCTATTAACTACAAAGTACAAACTGTTCCAACTCTTGCCAAAGTAACCCCGACACAGACTTGGAGATTTGGGGTAACATTGGCCATAGCCCTAAACTCACTAAATTCCATAATGTATAAACAAATCCTATTTATTTTGAAACTGTGATATGTTATCTTTAAAAATCGTCCACAACTTTCACTGCTTAAGCTTTCACTTGACCCAACCAGAACAAAGTAGACACTTGCCTGCAAAATCACACTTTTTTGCAAATCTGCTTTCCCAGAAAGAAGCACTGGTATCATGATATTGAAACAAAATTAATGTACATACAAAGTAGAGAAGTAACTCTAGCAGATGCAAAAAAAAAATTCCTGGTGTCCATATTGGTTTGAGAGATACGGGTACTGAATCTTTTTCCCATTTGGCGGCCAAAGTAGTACAGAATGGCCAAAGTAACCCATTTTACAGTAACACATTTGTGGGTAGTATTGATGATAAATTCCAGGTTCTTTACAGGGAGGTTTTCCAAACCGCCTGCAACTTTGGCAAGCATTTAGCAAACTTAGGAGTTGCAAAGGTATTCAGTTGGTGAATCTCCTCATGTATGTTGTAAGTCATGAATGATAGCTGATATGTTCGTGTGCAGCATAAATGAACTGGAAAAATCCATTTGGAAGGCGCAGTGGTTCATTTCTTCCAAATGGCTTGTCTTTATCTATCTTAAGACCTAGTAGTGAAATGACAATTTAATAATATGCTTTGCTATTTGCAGGGTTAATTTAAATAGAAGTATTTTATTTCATCTGAAGCAATTTGAGGAGAATATTTTAAGAAAATAATAATAAAATTGATTACCAAAAAAAAAAAAAAAAAAAATTGACATTAATACTATACAGGCCTGGTATATAACCTGGCTGTTTATGATAACGTGTTAGTTGTGACCTATCAAAAATATATTTTATCAAGTACAATCTTCGTGGAACACTTATATTAAACTACATTTGGGTTTCTCTTGTCGTGAAACATGTCAAATTGTATAAATACCCTTTAATATGAATGTGAGGATCCAGAACTTTTGGAAGTGGGGTGGGGTCCAGAATGGGAGAGAGTGCATATATGCGCGATTTTGATTGCTTGATTTTGATAACTTGATTTTAAAATACTTGTTAGTTTGTTGTTACACCACTGTTGCTGATGTAAGGGAAGTCCTGAAATTTGAGTGTGTCCTGCGGTTGGTATGCATCATTACTAAAACATTTTACAGTATTTACTCAGTTCCTCATATCTGTCACAGCCTTTTTAGCAACCTTTTGCTCACTTTGTCCTCTCCAATGAAACCTCAAGAAGCTTCTTGTTATGAGATCAGAGAAGTATGTGACACATCCGTGGATAGAGGCTCTACATCTGGCTGTGTATCACAAGCTTACTTAAAATGTATTACAAAGCCCCTGTTCACAGGAAACCTTTCCCAACTGCTTGCGGCAAAGGCAAGCTTTTTGGCAAACTGAGCAGTTCTGGCTGTTGTGGTATACTATCAATCCCCCAATTTGCTTGTATACTGGTTGTTTCAGTCTTTCTGTGTAAGGAATATATTTTGTGTGTTAGAGCCACTCATGTTGATGCCACTGCAAGACTACATGTATAACAAAACATTACAAGCGACGTATGAAGCACTGATTGAAGATAGTGAAACATGAAAGCTTATGGCCATTTTGCAAACAACATATAAATTTGATGTGCATGTATTATAAACATGTTCAGTAATGTGCATCTCACTTATTTTGATAAATTGTCCCTATTCCAATAGATTCCTGTCCAGAGCCTGCTCCAAAATTACATGACAAAATTGAATAATGTATACATCAACAGTCTGGGAGAATACCATCCTTTGGCAAAGATTGCATGGAGTTGTTTCAGGGTCTCACTGTGCCCCGCTCTCCCCTACTATCAATCCGCCAAGGTGCTTGTATACAGGTTGTTCCAATCCTTCTCTGTAAGGAATATATTTTGTGTGTTAGAGCCACTCATGTTGATGCCACTGCAAGACTACATGTATAACAAAACATTACAAGCGACGTATGAAGCACTGATTGAAGATAGTGAAACATGAAAGCTTATGGCCATTTTGCAGGCAACATATAAATGTGGTGTGCATGTATTTCCCTATTCAAATAAATTTCTGTCGAGAGCCTGCTCCAAAGTTACATAAGAAATTTGAATAACATACGTCCACGGCCTGGAAGAATACTATTCTTTGACAAAGATGGCATCTAGTTGTATCACAGTATCAGGGTCTCAATTTCTCTGACTCTATGTTTATTTCATGCCTCTCCATTGCATAACCAGGAAAAGGACGGATGACTTAGCGACATGGGATCTATTCAGTTCCGCTATAAACATACTGGTGTGGGGTGAATATGGCTACACAAAGGTCAGACTTTTTGGAGAGCAGCTTCAATAATCCTTGCTTCATTGTCATTTAGCCTACTGCCAAGTGTGTAAATACAGGATGCAAGACCCAATCATGCTGTCTTCTCAACTGATTATGTATGTAGTTTATTGTCCAAAGGACCAATTTAAAAAAAGGTACAGTCTTGAAATGACAAGAATGAGGCATTATGAAATTACAAAAATTTGGTGACAGCAAACATGATGTGCATGATAATTTGTGGAAAAAGAATTTTCACATAGACAGGTCGGTAAATAGTTAGTACTGTACAACACATGAAACGTACGGTAATACATTGCACTGAAGGTCTGTATTGGCCATTAGCAAGTTTCTCTTGCCCACCCAACATGTTTTAATAGTTATCCCTTGTCATTGCTACCTGAAGAGGCGTCACGAAGCAGGATGATTTTTGTGTTGCTGTTAATGTGTAACTGATAATTGAAGTCACAAATAGACTGCACTTAGTGTAACATTAACCTGATAAGCTGTGAAATATTAAGCCCTTTGCTAAGCACAGCAGCTTACTGCATGGTGAAGAGAAGTTTGATTCGAAGCTAGTGTAAACTACCAGAAATAACTAGGAAATTAAGTTTCTAAGTGATTCTCTTTAGATGAAGGATTTTGACAACACTCAATTTGCAGTGTGAAAATGATTTTAGTGTCATAGCTTTAAAGTAAGTTTGAAATTAAGAAATTGTTTGTCTATAGAAACTGCATGATGACAATTCAAGGGAGTTTATTTGATATCACTCATGACAAAATAAGATAAATTTCACATAGAACTAGAAACATTATATTTTGTATAATCATTTCGAATTTGGCAAGCACTTTAGCCAACTTTAGGCTTTGAAGTTAGGATTATCGATAAATTCTGGCTTTCTTGATAAAAGTGTGAGCAGATTTCTGACAAGTAGACTCGATTGTCAAATTTATGAGACAACATTGTTTTTGTTTTTTTACTGTCACCAAGATTTGAATAATCTACCAGCAATAGATTAATTCTCAAAATGTTGTCAACAGCTTTCTTGAGTTCAGCACATGATTGTGCTGTTCTCTCCATCACATGTTCTTTTCAGTCCATATTGATCAATTAACTTCTTAAAAGTATGTCTCAAGGGGCGTACAACGTAAACATGACATTGCCAATTTGCATTTGAGGAGGCTTGTCTTTTGCGACGTAGAAATGTTTGGTAGAAATTATGTTTCCACAACATGAACATACATGTAAAATTGAGATTTTTTCACAACGTTCAGTCACAATGTTGCCACAATGTTTGCATGCTAACTTAATATTTTGACATTGCCCCACAATGTTGTGACAAGGCCATTTCTACCATACAATTCAGTGTTATTTTTACCAACATCGTGATGTTGTAATGCCGTTGTCACAAGGTTGCTGCAACTTAGATGTGATGATTGGTGTTGGACTATCCCTCCATAGTAATAATACTGCATAGAGTATTTGAACAAGAACAAAGGAAACTACAGATACAAATTGCACTTCAGTTTAACAAGGAATGGAAAAGATTATCCATTTTAGTATATTGCCTATCTAACACAGGTACTCAATTTAATTGTTTCTGGTTCTCACATTGTACTGACGCAGTTCTTTAGAGCAGCTATTTCCATTCCATACAACTGTAACCGCCTTTGGCTAAGTGGATTTATTTACAACTACAGATAGTTCTATATGCCAGGGAATTTCACTGACTCTAGATCGTTATGTTTGATGATACTTTTCTTGATTTTCTTTACTAGTATGCCTTTTATTTAATGTCTGGGTTTTTTTTTCACAGAATTGTGAAGTACTTCAAAGCAACTAATTCTTCCATCTTGGGAAGTAATAATTAATATAGCATTCCTTTTTTTGTCTGTTTACATAAAGTGATTGGCAAGCCCAGATAGCATTAGTTTTTCTGACAGAAATGAATCACTCAATGAATACAACTATATATGTAATGAAAATGACATTATGTATGTAAAATTAAAATTATTTTACTGGTATCTTCCTCCGATGGTGACCAACAAAAAATTGCTTCTGAAATGGCTGTAATTTTAAATGTGGTGGCAAAGGACAGAAACAGCAATTAACTACATTGATTAGTTTTTATGTATGAGAGAGACATGGCAAGCTGCCATATTATTTTTACTTTGGGTGTCATAAGAGTGCAAGTTTGCTTACTTCTTTTATTGTGTTTGCTGACACTGGGAAAATGGCACCACAGAAAGAGTGTTTGAATAAGGACAATTGGCACAGATGGATGTCAGATGTAAGCCGCAGATGACCTTTAAGTGGATCAGCCCAGAAAAGCAGCTAAAACGCCTTTTTTTCTAACCAAAAAGCTCTTTGCAGGTTCTCTTTGACAAATTTGGTCCTTTATAAGATTGATTAAATCGCTTTGATGAGGCCTATTCTTGGAATGAAATAAGATTTTTATATGACGCCACGTTTCAATAATAAAATGGGTCATGATAACCAACTATTGTTTGATATTTGTCCAACCAATTGAAATGGTTGCTGTTTAACCAATATATTGGTTGTGACAACCAGTCTTCTCTTACCCAATAAAAGATTGGTTTTCTGTTTTTATATATTTTTTAATGAATTAACATAGCCCTGTAACACAGTATCTGAACTTAGTATTTGTTATTACAATTGATAGCTGTTAGCACCACAACTGATCTCTCATATGAATGTGTCTGCATCTGCGGCATAATGGAACCAAGAATTCCAGCTGTATAAATCAGAGTAAAAGCTTCTTACATTTTTAAACTGGAATGATTGAAAGGATTTTCCAGTTGTTATCTTTTCAAATGACTGCAAGGCTTTGTGTCTGTCTAATTAATTCCAATCTTGTTTCAATGGGTTCGTTTTAGCCTTTGTGTTTGAATTTGAGAAAATAAAACATATGTCTTCTATTTTAGATAAGCTTGATGAGAACAATGACAAAATTAATCAGTTTCAGACTTACAGGTGATCTTGGATAATGCCTTAAACATTATCTGTCCTCATAATAAATTTGATGATGTACTGATGTTGGCATTTCACAAGAGTAGTTGACCACTTTGTAAAAAATAACTGACTTTTGAGGAAGGAAAAAATATCAAATATATCAAGCATGTGTCTGACCTGATGCCTCGTTTACAGATAACGAAAAAGAGTGTACTGTTGCACTGTGAAAGTGGCACTTCGTGTGTCATCATACTGATGATTTTTCATACCCAATACTTTCAATGTTAATTTAATTTAAGGAGACTTATCCCTCTTTTTGGTGAAAGCCAAATGAAAAGATTATGCATCTGATTTTCCATCCAAAATCAGTTATGACAAGTCAAATGGCCTTCTCTTGACCTTGACTAATCATGTTTCCCATGTTGAAAGATCACACACTTCATCAGCTATCATGAGCACAAAATGCATTTTTCGCAGTGACCTGGTCCTCATTTTTCTTCATCAAAGTGAAAGACTGTTAGTGCTTTTTTCTAATTTTCTAATATAGCTATCATATAATATCATCTTCCCTGAGGTCTTGTTTATGTGTCATTTTCCTGTCAGAAATTTGCAAGTGACCCTGTGATTAACTTTGATGATAATACCCGAAGTTCACTTTTCTTCCTCACAGATCCAATTTATTTCTTTGATGAAATGCGAGTGAAGCTGCATGATGAACATGTCTCTTGCTTGTCTGAAAAGATCTCAGATGGTTCCATAGCCCAGGGCTATACTCCTGCTGCAGCATGCCTGTGATCAGTCTGTTTGTTTCAAGCTGTGATAATCAAAAACTGTCCAATGACAGATTCAGATGAATTACAGAAATAAGAAGCATGTTCCATTCACTACCTGTTTAGGGCTTGATAACTGCTTGTACACATGTATGCATTAAATGTAGGATGAGACCGAACAAAAATGAGAAACATAATGTCTTAAAATGGTTATTGTTCTTTTTTACGTATTATATTCTCTATGTAATGTACTGGAAATTAAAGGTACTACATATTGTTCTTAGAAATCACATGCACCTGGTGAATTGTATGGCTGTGTCATTTACATTAGTAATTTAATTAATAGTTGCAGGCAAAAAGTTGTGCATGTTATTCTGTGGTTTTGGTAAGGAGTATGATATGCTGACACGGATAAGTTGCATGGTGTCGTGAAGACTTCAATAATTTTACTTTCACTGCAACATTATTTCTCGGAATGCAGTTATCGCTGCATTGGATTTACAATCAGGAAATCTCAAATTGTCTCTGTGACTTCAGTTACACTCTCTGTAGTTTCAGTGCAATGAGTGGGTCTCTCAGTATTAGCAGGACTTCAATTAGAGGGAAATTAGTCGGGCTGCACCTGATTTTCCTTTACAAAAGTCTAATTACTACTCTCATAGCTGTGGGAGTCGAAGTGCAGGATTGATGCTTTGTTATCAGTATAATTTGTACCTTCTCTGTATAATATGCTTACAGTAGTTCCACTAATTGCGAGGAAGGATAAGACCTTTTCAATGTGCATGAAATGTGGGCTCTGTGAGTCACGATAAAGTCTGCTGATGTGTCATGTTCATACTTTTGACATGGTAACCACAGCGACTATTTAATAGTCATGCTCAAACAGTGATGCGTCATTACTGATTTTAGTGTTAGGATCAGATTCATACTGCTTGTATTCGTCAGTTTCCTACCTGCAACGTAGGTTTCATACAGACTGTATAAGTTCTTTTAAAATTAAAGTTTTGATTATGAAAAATCATCAGCATCATGATGCACAAAGTACTAATTACGTATCTTCTCTTGCTATTATATAGTTGAATTATTTATAATAGCTTTCTATTCTACATTGCACATTGTTATACACTCTAAAACAAATCGTGCTATACAGTACTTTTAATTATTTAAAATATATTTATCTATAACATTTGAATTGTAAGTTTAATTTTTTTTTTGCGGTGACTTGGGATGTAATACTGGAAAATTACTGTGAATATTTTCGTCTGTCAACATCCATTTCCATATTTCATGATTGGATATCATATTGATCAGGTAAATCAATTACTTTACTGTAGAACACAGTCTGGCAGTCTGGTCTGCAAGGTAGTATTGGTTTATTTTCTATTGTTTGTACAAATTAATTTTACACACTTCTGTAATTTTACAGTAATTTTCATGAAAGCAAGTTTACATTTTCACAAATATATATAGACACCATCATGTATACATCTGCTTAGTCACAATGTGAGCAAGATAAAGATGGTGCCCAGGGTGGCCTTGCATAACAGGGCTACTAATTCTTTTTTTCCACCCCTTAGGGGGGATGGGGAAATCTGACCACTCTGAACTGTACTCCCAAGAGCAAATATTATATTATCTATTCCCAACCTTTGAACAAGATTTTTAAAAGTTAATTAATGTTGCTAAATGATTGTGATTGATTGATGCAATCATTGTTGAAGTCAATGTATGATTATGAGACGGATAGCTCACTTTGCACTGCCATGGCATGTGTATTAAATTTTATGTGAATCATGTACGAGGGGCGTTCAGAAAGTTTGAGGCTTTTTTTTATATGGACTCTTATTTTCAATCTAGAACTATGAATTTTTCACAGGATAAAATTCAGCATATTTGGAATGGATTTCCAAAATTTGGACAGTTTGGACATTTCTAGATTGAAAATAAGTATCCATATCTGTGGAAGTAAGATGAAGTTGCATTCCCAGAAATAGAAATCTTGTCAACATCAGTGGAATGACATTTGGAATATAGTGTAATTCCATTTGGTGACATTATGGAAATGACAATTCATAGAAACCTCCTTATCTCAAATATTTATGTTGTGAGGGGATGCTGTTTGTTTGTGATTAAATAAGACGAAGCTGACATGCTAACGCATTTATGTCAGGTGTGTGCTCAAGGCATTGTTTTCAATTGATGCCATTTGAAATATGGTTATATTTTAGTAATAAATAATTCAACAAAAACCTGCAATAATCTTCAATAATTTGATACAGTGATGTTTTATTAGTTATGTTATTCACTGTATTACCATATTTAGTAATACTGCACACACATATATATATGCATAAACTATTATCAGAAAACAGGATATCACAAAGATACATGTGTCATACGAAAAATAAAATGAATAGTTTAGTGATAAACAGAAGATATATTCGAAAGAGGACTACATCTACGAATAAGAGCAGAGATAAAGTATTACATTGTAATTCACTATTATGATATTTTTAAAGAATATTGGTATTTTTATATTTCAGAATACTTATCATCATTAAATACTTTAATATTGTACAGTTTATAAGAAGAATAATTCTTGACAAGTTCACATTATATATATTATTATTACATATACTTAACTTACTGCCTTAGAAAACGTGCTTCTGAATCTCATGATGTTGACTTACCAAATGCTCTGTTTATGATTTTTATGAAATTATAACACAAGCTTCATGTACATGTTAGAATATTTTTTGGATTTGACAGAACTGAAAATTGACCAGTTCCAACAGTCTGGTGCAAACAGAGGACATGATGTGAAAAATGTCTTACTTAGGTCCATCTGGCATGGAATGGCCCACTCGACCCTGTCAGCAGCGTTAAGTTTAGCAGCATAAACTATTTTGAAGTCATGTTAAAAATTTTTTCATCATACATGAACCTGGAAAATTGATCAACTCCAAAACACTTTTGCTCTATGTGATGTAGCCATTTGCATCAGAAATTGGCACCTCTCACTTCAGAACCTGTTCCGTCTATATGACCAGCTTTTTGTAGGCTTCCACGATTCAATTATTCATGGAAGCATTATCCAAACAAAGTTACTCTATTGGCTGACTGGTCCCTGGTTGCTTTAGAAGTTGCTTGGTATATCCGCTATATCCTCTCTGAATTTACTTGGGAGTTAACTCATGACATCGCCAAAATTGTATGAGAAATTTTATCAACATTTACACTATTGGTTAAGTAATTCAATTTGTGCTTTGTAAACAGACATGGGTACTAGGGTGCATCGTCTGCCCCTATATCTTCAAAACATCATGCACCTCTGCATGATTGTTCCCTTGTATCATAAAAGAAGCGCTGAAAAATTCTAGGAAAAAATTCTAATGCAAAAGGGTGGCACAACAGCCTTGAAATTTCAGTATCAGGTCATATTTTAGCGATTCGCGGTTATAAATAATATTGTTAATTTTAATTGAACTGATTTGTGGATGTCACAGCCAGATTCCTTAGAAAGAGAGCTTTAATTTGAATACCAACATCAATGGTTTCCATCGAGTAGAAGGCGAAATTATGTGGAGATATTTTTTTTTTATCGTGTAAAATGTGATAAATCTAAAAAGAGGATGTTAATTGACTTTGAGGACTCAAAGAAGTCCACAAAGTGGGGATATGGTCTACTGCATCATCTCATAAAACCTTGATTGCATTATGATGTAGTCAGAAGAAAATGAGTGGCAGAACTGTGTCTCAATGAACTGTTGTATTTCTCGTATTTACATGTAATTTATGACAATTTGCACATTTGAATTTGATGAATAACTATATAGAGAAAATACAACATTTCCTACTTTCTCCTGCAAAGTGTTCCTTATGTTTTATTCTAATAATTATGCGAAAGCTAGGCAGAAGTTGACCTTTTAAGTTGAATTTTCCAAACATTTTGTCATAATAGTCAGAAACTTTGGCTTTCCAAAAAACTTAAGCATAAGACATTTTCAGAAACATACCTTTCTACCATTCATATTAAAATTAAAGACAATTTTCTTCTAAGAACAATGGTATATGAATTGAAATCATACAGCCAACCATAAGCTAGATATTACTAACCGCGACTTTTCAAAGCATCACTTTTTGACATTTTGAACTCAACTTTGACACAAAAGTACTACCCTAAAGCCACATCCGATCTTATTGAAAATTTTGCAGAAGGCGTTTCTACGGGCAAAGGAACAATATGGCAAAAGTGTAAATGAATATTTCAATTCTTTAATTTTAGGGGGCAGACGATGCACCCTAATGGGTAGAATACAGGCAAAATTTGGTATCTTCAAACTCAAGTAGATTCAAATGTTGCTTTGACACAGCTTCTTGGATGTGAGAAAATAAAAAACAAAAGCTTGTTGGATGGTAATTGTTTGCAGCACCCTTAATTGATTGTAAATTGGAAGTGGAATTGTGAATGTGTCTAGCATAAATGAACTGGAAATCCATTTGGAAGGTGCAATGGTGCATTTCTTTAAAATGGCTTGTGGCATCTGTCTTAAGACTAAGTAGGTAGTGAAATGAAACTTTAATAATATGTTTTGTTATTTGCAGGGTGAATTTCAGTAAAATTATTTTATTTCATCTGAAACAATGTGAGGAGAACATTAAAAAAAAAAAAAATAAAATCGAAAATAATAATAAAAACGACATAAATACTATATAGCCTGTCTGTTTATGATAACTGGTCGGTTGTGACCTGTGAGGAAAGTTATGTTTATCAAGTACAATCTTCGTGGAACAGTTATACACACTTTTGAGGTTAATTTATACCTAATTATAAAGTGTACGGCTCCACTGAACACTAAATGACACATTGCATTAAGACATAGAGCCTCTTAAGATATTTTCCATAGATTTCCACATTTTGCACAATAAAACAACTAATCAGTAACATAATATTTTTATGCCATTCATTGGCAGTAAAAATGTGAGTGTGCCTAGATGCTTGGCAACTTACTCTTGTATCACCTTTTCTCATCTCATCAAAATCAAATCTGAATATGGCGTACATGTAGATCTGTGATGAAGAATCTTATATACATATATATGGCACCAGATTCTCTTTTGGAGATTATAGCATGATGTCACAATATTAATATACCTTGTGAAGGGACTATATTATGTGAAGTATGCTCAAGATCTTATGTACATGTCACATATATGCTGCTGATCAGGATGCCTTTGAAATGGAGTGCATTCAGACTTCTGAAGTAACAAAAAAGGTAATAGAATTGTTAATATGCACTGTGTAGTGGTACATAAATCAGTTTAAAGTATCAAAAAGTGAAATTAACTCAGAGAAGCTCCTCAGTGATAAGATGTACCTGCAGAGTAATTTTATTTTATTTCCCAGTTCATTTTTATGTTTCATATAATTATATATGTGTACATATCCATAGATGTATATATGACTTTGAAGATGAAACATTTCTTCACTTTTATGCCTTTTTGCTCCATGCAGCAAGGGACACTCATATCAGACCAGAATATATTTCCGAAGCCGTCATTCAATATGGTGTCAAAAGGTTTTGTCAGAAGGTTATCAGGCCATCTTGTCTGGTGTTCCAAACAGTATGCCTTGGAGGTCTGACCATCTCAGATTATATTTACTGTACATGACTTTAATGTACATACAATCACAGACAACATATGTGTCTGTGATACAATGCAAACCTACCCTGTGGCTCCACTCTTTTTTCCTCATCAGAGCGCTAATATACAAGCAATGATGAATATTTGATGTACCTGCAAAATCTTCACATAACAGATCTGGTGTTGTATACATTCCTGGTTCTACGAAGTGACCATATTTGAAGACTTCTGAAGTCGCATTCGTTTATCGGCTGCAAATATACTTTGCACACATGTATGGAGTTGTCCAAGGTGCCAGAATAACACTAACTATTTTCCCTACACAGCTGTACCTTCATCGATAATTTAGCAGTCTCTTGTGGTTAACACAAGCAAAAGGAATCTAAATATTTGACCAGCAACTACTGTGGTATGTGTTAATTTGTCTACCGGATATAAATTTAAGCTAAAGCAAGTGAAATATGTAATCTCTGCTCCGTTTTGTTTAAATTACTTCTTACACTGTAAAATTGCATGAACTGAGTCATGCAGCGTAAATGATTGAGTGAGGTATGGTTGCACAACTTGTTTGAGCTAACATAGCTTGTTGTTTTCAGCTAAGATAACAGACAGATCATCTCACTAAGTCAATTGAGATGACGCAGTTCATCCAATTTTACAATGTACAAAAAGGTCATTTTAAAAAGGACTTATTGGCTGATTAATGTCATCACCAAAGGTATGTCCTGTTTTCTTGTCATAATATTATGATCATGAGAAATTTTGATTTGATTTTGTCCCCTTGTTTCAAGTGCCTGTGCTTTGCCGAATAAAGATTCACCCTTGGGTAAAGGCCAGCTGTAAACTGGTACAGGTGTAATATGCTCATCTCTCGCTTCTCATCAACCAACCCTTGGGATTGGCCATAACTGGCCTCAGAGGGCTGCACTTTCCATATCTATCAATGGTCACTTTGATGCGGTCATTGCTTGGTTTCATGTTGTGTTCGCCAAAATCATAATCTTTACCAATTTTCATAATTTACATTCTTGGTGATATTTTGTCGCTTTCCCACTGGCAGATACCACCAGCTTTTATTTTGTTGGATTACATGAAGCCGGCCGAAGACATCAATGCCAGGTCATTATCAAACCTGTCGCTAACAGCCTCATGAGTGTTACAGCCTTTAGAACCAGCCTGAACCATGGGTTTGAAAGCTTTATCTTCAAATAACACATCAGGAGAACATCCTTGATGGCAGGCTCAAGGCAATCTGGGGCATTAGGATCCATTAGTGACACTAGTAATTGAGATACTGGCTAATCTGCATCAGTTTAATACCGCAGCCTTGATTTTTTAAGTTTTAACCGGATAAGCGAGCCAAATAAAAATGAGTGCACAAGATCATTTATCTACCACAAGCTTGACAAGAAACCAAGTTAAGTGAATAACTGACAAATTCATAAAATGTAGAATCCTTGATTATGGGATTGATTATTCACTTGCAAACTCATGTGACAGACTTGTTTTTACCCCTTTGTAAGCTTAATGTGATGACAAAGACCAAGGAAACAATATTTTGTTCTTATAAATGCCAAAGGTTGGCTTGCGATGAGATGTGTTCATAACACGTTCGCACTCAATCCACAGATTGATTATCACAACAAGCCATCGGTCAGTATGTGTGCCCACTGCCTGACTGATCAAAATGTATATCATCTTGTTTTTCATATTTGATAATGAATATTGCTTTTTGCATTAGGCCTACATATTATCTGATTACTTGATGGTTATAACTATGACTATTTTTAAGGTACATGGCACTGCATGAAAATACGTAGTCTGTAACAGCGTCATCATCCATGTGACCAATCTAGTTGATTTCGGTTGAGGGTTGATGAGCGATCAATATCTTGCATTCTCTCACCTTTCACCACATTAACGTGCATTGTGATTTTTGTTCAACACATCCTTTGATAGAAGAAGAGGCTGCTCTCATTACCTGCCTTTTTCAATCTTTGCAGGAGTGAACCTGAATTTAATGCCAAGTTCAACATGTATCTGCAGGTAAAATGGTTTCAGACCATGGCTAGTTTGCGTGCCATTTAACATTATGGCCCAATAATTGAGATGTTGTGCGACTTGTCCCAAATTATCAACGATGCTACCAATTAACATTACATTGTAATTTGTATCATTGAGAAAGAAATTTTATCTTGATATATATAGTAAAAATATATAATATGTATGCGTGAACAAATATATTGGACAATGGACAATATACGTCGTGGGGTTCAAAGGTTAGCTGGTTCTCTGTGAATCATCTGTCATTCTGAGTTCTTCTCAAAAATATGTTTTGTGTAATCATTTATGTATTTATTTCCTTGTTAATATTATTATTTTCCATGTGATTTATGAAATAACATGAAACAATTAAACAAATTAATCACAATATTGTCTGAGCAGAACTCGGAATGATTGATGATTCACAGAGAAACCAGCAAACCCATGACTATATTGTCCCAACGAAACAAAACGACATCCATGGGTGATAAGGGCACAAGGGACTTAAAATTTAATTTGTAGTGGAGGTTAAAATGATTGGTCTGGTTGTAAAGTTGGCAAAAAATGTATTGAGTACTCAACGCCTATTGTAAAACATAGGCTGCGCAGCAGCAAACATTCAGCGAATAACACCTTTAGAAGATTACAATAATATCATAAAATTGGTGCATTTACGAAATTGCTTATAGGTATGCTATAGCGTTCAGGTAGTGGCCTTCAATTATCTCCTATTTGCCCGCTGCCCTGCCATCTTCCCATCTGCTTGCCAGGATTTGTAAAATCAGGGAAAGGCCTTATTAGACTTAATTTACGCATATTATGGTGTAGTTTCATGCATGTACAAAGTATAGGTTATGAGGTGTCTTTTGAAAACCAAAAAATATAACGCTGTTATAATTTTCTGAAGTTTTTCCAATGATTCATAAAGTGTTATACGCATCAAAAAGCACTGGTACATTCCATAGCTGATTTGTTTAGAAAATTGCATTACTGTATATGCAATAGTGGGCAAGTTTTGGCTCCGATATAAAAAAAAATATTTTAAATATTTTTTCTCAATGTTACAAAAACTATAGAAGAGCCATCTGTCAGACCTTGAAAAGGCACAACTAGGCCATATAAGCCATATGTGTACCAAACTTCATCCATGTATATGGAATAGTGACCGGATGTTGGACCAGAAACAAAAAATAAATTTTTATTATTTTTTCAATATTTCAAAAAGTATATAATATTTTCCATCAGACCTTTCAAAAGGCACAAATAGACCATATTGACCTTATGAGAGAGAGAGAGAGAGAGAGAGAAATTCTTTATTTACGTGAAATGGGCTCACATTCTAGCCCCCAGCCCTCTTGGGCTTACAATTCACTTCAAAAACAATAATACATCAAAATAACAGAATTTTCGTAGAGTAATACAAATTTGAATTAAATTTGAAATGATTTGTTGATATACATATATACATTAGTCCAATATGTAATAGCAATCCCAAAAAATATAAACTTTGTTCGAGTTATACTAGTAGATATATAATGCTATAGCATACCTAATGTGTACCAAACTTTATCCATGTACAAGCAATAGTGACCGAGTCTTAGGCCAAAACACAAAAAAAATTTGTTTTTATATTTTTTCTCATTTTTTTCAAAAAATATAGAATATCTGTCAATATGACCTGAAAAGGCACAACTAGACCAAATAGGCCACATGCATACCAAATTTCATCCATGTACATGCAATAGTGACCGAGCCTTGGCCCGGAAACGAAAAAAAAAAATTTTTTATATGTTGTTAATTATTTCAAAATGTATTTAAGATCTGTTCGTCAGACCATCAAAAGGCACAACTAGACCATACAGGCTAGATGTGTTCCAAATTTCATCCACATACATTCAATAGAGGCCGAGTGCTGGGCCAGAAACGATCTATCCGCCCGCCGCCCGACCGCCCGCAACTGACAAAATAAAATGAGACCTCAGTATATTCTATCGATCACCAAAGAAATGTGATATTGTTACCAAGTGCTGCTTATTTTACGCTTCCAAGCACAGGTGCTAGGCTTCCAGTTATTGTTTGTGTTTGCAACAGTAGATTTATATAAAACAATCTTGGATTAGATATATATGTTATAAAGGTGCTGCACTTAACAGAAAGGCATTGTTCTTTTTGATTTTATCAGAAGCCCAAGGTCACCGTTGACCCTGACGGCCCAGAATGGATTTTCTTGGATTTAAATGTAAGAGAATTGGTTCTGTTTAAAGTTTTGTTGGCTCTAATTTGGTTATAATATTTTTGTGTGGAATAGTCATTTTTAAATGATGTGTTTATTAATTACCACAGCTGTGTGAGTGACCACTGTTTTTGGCAACCTTAATCTCCAAGATTTGCTGGAGTTTGTTTGTAGATGAACACAAACTAATCCTTTAACTACAAATATGAGCAACAAAACAGACCTTGATATGAAAACTCTGTCATTATGCATGAATCAAGAATTTGCGTGAGGTGCAACCATAATCTCAACCTTTTCAGCGAATCCGAGAAGCTCAGAGAATTGGGTCAGGTAAGTCTGATGTTATGCTGGCCTCTGAATAAACTCAGGTAAAGTGAGGATTGAGGCGCCTTGTTTAATGCTTAGTCCTGCCATGTAGCCACGGGCCTATGTTCCAAGGGGTCAGTCTCGAAGCATGCCAAATATTTCAAGCTTTTACAAATTACATAGGTTTTTTTAAACATAGACATGATTAATTTAGTACATTATGTAAAATAAAAGATTCTACTGTGTACATCAATTGTTTTTGTAACGTCAGAACTGATAATTTGCTCCAATTTTTATTTTGAGTTTTCTTATCAGTCAAGAATTCATGGCATGGTTAATGGCATCATCCATTATTTAAGATGAAATGTCAGACTGCATAACACAGAATAATTTGAAGGCTACAGCAATGCATAACTGCTGATGACAGGGTTGATAATGGCACATGAGGCTAATTTGTTTGATTCAACTTGTAATGAGCTTATGAAACTTGTGTGCATGAAATTGCTTGTGATGTCAGGAAGTATAATTGCCAAAATGTTAAAATAGTAATTAATGTGAGTTGGATAGAACTGCTCATTGAAAAATATATTTTAGGTCAGTCTTGCTTCTTCTCTAATCTGTCCTTACCCAAAATTGATTGGATAAGCATGCCTTTCTACAATTAATAATTTTTAATTAACATAATAATCAGACGACTTAATTAAAGTTATGCAAATCGTCATTCTTCCGTTACTGCAATTTGAGTTACAGGGCCACTTGCTACACAGTATTTTAACTTCCTCTGATTGGTCCAAAACTAATCATCAGTCAATTAGAAGAAGCTTAGAAACCACCTCGCAAGTGGTCCAAGCAACTCATATACTTATTGAAATAGTAGTAAAGGCTTAAAGCAGGTATTATAATAAGACCAAATGGGTATGGTGGTATTTTGAGATGTACTCCACGAGTTGAAGATATCCTGAGTCCTCTGTACCCACGAGTGCGTCAGCACGAGTGGGTACAGAGGACTCAGGATATCTTCACGAGTGGGAGTACATCTCAAAATACCACCATACAACCATTTGGTCTTATTTATACCCCATAATGTAACTCCAAAGAAAGCTAACTTCACTCAAATGATCAATACTCAACAGTGGTCTCAGCCAATCAGAGCACAGATTGCAGCTCAACTGATGATGTCACAATGTTGTGACGTCACCATGGGCATGACGTCACAATGGCAAACAATGCAATGACATCATCAACAATGGTTAAACCATTTGGTATAAAAAAAACCATTGAGTATACAACGCAATACCACATGGGATATATCCACTGCTTTTTCATGTGGTATTGTAAACGTTATGGGGTATTAGTGTGAAAGTAGAATCATATAAAACAAATGTTAAGACCCATGGTCATGTTTTCCCAGTAACACTGAACCACTGGACGAAGCTCTCACTAAATCGGGATAAAGTGACACAACCAGGCTCAGGTTTGAAATAAAATAATTTATACCATTCGACACCTCTGTAGGCTAATCACAAGCCTTCTAGTTATTCATTGCAATAAATCCCATATTTCTGTTATCCACTTATTCTGCATGATTTCAATTTATTGACCACTAAAAACAAAGAAATACATCGTCATGGTACATAAAAACATTGTGGTAGGCTAACATCTCTTAGAGATATATGTGCCATTACCAATGAAAGACAGCGATAAATTGAAAAATTTGTTATGTGGTAATACTTGTGTAAAAAAGGAAATAATGATAATAATTATAATGATAATAATAATAAATTAAAAGCTTATTAATAACAATATCTACATAATGTCTTTTTACAACACTACTTTACATCATTCCATTCCAAGCACACACCAAATTGTAGGTAAGCTACAGTAATATATTATTAACTAATTGACAGTAAAAATTAAAGTTAAGGTAATGCCTCTGGTTGCCCTGCATTTGAGGCTGCCAAATTACGTTTACCACCCCTTAGGGTGGATGAGGAAACCTGACCCGACAGCCCCGCAAAGGCATCCAGAGACAGCTGTGTAGAGCAGTTCAGAATGTGTGGCATATCTATATTATTTGTCTTCAATAGTGCTGACATTGCCAGATATGGCTGCCGTATATCAAAGTAAGGATGCAATGTGAAACTGCAGAACTCTTGAAGATTATTGAAAGTTGGCAACACAAAAAAGTAGATGGCAGTAACAGCACATGAGGCTAATTGTGTATTCAACTGGTAATAACTGAGGTAACAACTAACCAAACCTGTGTCTGAAAAGATAACCATTTTCGGCATGTCGTTTTAGACATCGCAACAAATGACAGTTTCATCTTTTATCTTTAATGGAGCAGTTGTGTCCATAAGATGTATCATATGGCTGCTGGCAAAACATCTCAATTTATGTGCTGGTGACCACCTGAGACCTCTGAAGATTCAATAATTCATGGAGATACAATGCCCATGGTAATTTTGTTGAAAGTACCTATATGCACCCTGAGTTACACACATTATATGCAAGTGGGAGTAATTCAATACACTACAGAGTGTCAATAATTCAAGAAATACTGTTACTGGTGTACCATACTATCCAAATAGATGTAAAAATGTACATAATTCCCCATTCTTAATTTGTACAGTACATGGCTACAAACTGTGTTGCAGGTGAGCAAGATTGAAGATAAGATATAGAGGCTAACATCTGTTTCAAAGATTGATTTATGGCTACATTCCCACTAATTATTAGAATTGTGGTACAGGTCTGTTTGAAAGGTATAAGCATATAAAGCCACATTCGATGACTGAGGTCAATTAGTGGACCCAGAAACATGACTGTACACATCAAGTGCCTCCGGACAGGTCTATGATTACAGAAAGTTCATATTCCTATCAGAAGGACAATGTACCAGCCATAAGTTCCGGGGTAATATTGGCTGACTCATTAATCCTGTTATACAAAAGAAGGTTTGGCCCATATCATTTTGCTCTTTTCGTTTGTTCAATTCTGCATTAAATCTCTCTGTTTCGCCGCCTTCTTGACAGTGGTATACTTTACAACTGTATTTTGAATGGCTATGACTACTCCTCGTGCTCTGACACCCACTCAGTGCCAAGCTGTACTATACACCCCTGATTCCAAAAGTAGTAGTTCCAGTGATATGGTTTTCCCTGGCCTCCAGTCAGGGGAGGGATTGGCCCACTTCAACGACTGGCCCCTGGGGCCAGATGATGCATCTCATAATAAAGTTTAATTTCATTCCAATCTATAGTGTAGCGGATTGTCAGCTTTGTGGGATCCTCTAGTTATGTAATAAAACATAGAACCAGTAATGTCTTTCAATGCTTTCCACAGATGAAAACCTCAATGTACGACCTGTGTTATGTTGCAAAACCAATATTATATAATGGATGGTTTTCCTCAGAACACAAACTTGGTGCTCCGAAGCAGCCAAAGTAACCCTGTTCTACAGTAATTGTCAGATTCTTCCAGGATTCACCCAAGTTTTTCATACATAACATACCCTGTAGAGTGTAGAGTATAGACTGGCCCTTTAAAAGGAAAATGAGTTTCTATTTTTATCTGCTCGGCAATGCCTGACAGATTGTGCCAGCTTAGACCTGAGCATCATCAAGGTTCTATCTGATTATCTTCTTAGGTGTTGGAATGGCAGCCTGTAATCAGTGTCCTATGGAATACATAGATATTAAAGATAAAGATGATAAGTTAAATGTATATTTAAGTATTTTTACAGTATTTTGAATTAACAGTATATTCTATGGATGTATCCTCTTAATTGGTATGTAATATTTTGTTTATTGTTCCTGACTGCTTTATAGACTAATCAGATTTAGCTAGAATAATATGCAGCAAGTTTTAAAAAGGACCCTAGAATCACATATATAAGTGCAGTAATATAATTTGTACCTTGTGCAGATGGCACGAAAACATGCAATTATATCACAAATTACTTGCAATAAAAGTTGGCCTGGTTGCTCTGTAACAGAATATGATTACAGGTGCTAGTGTTCAAGCTGCCCAGACTTCACAAAGCTCGGACCTGATTGCCATCAGGGTTCCCTTGATTATCTGCTTTTTTTCTCCAGTTGCATTTTGTGTTTATACAGTCCTGCAGCTTAGCTTTGGCTTGTATCGTTAAGGCTAAGGCCAGGATGATAGCAAGTCTTCTATGTTTCAGTCAGGCTACACAGTAGCTTGCTGTTTTGTAACAAGAGGGATCAGCTGCAACATTTCACTTGAGGTGCTTCATTTTATGTCCATGCACAGCATTGCACACAAAATTCTGGCAGTCTAGTGGCCAGTTCTAGTGGATTACAGCAAGTACGGACCTGATTGTACAGCTGACTGGCTTTTCTGCCAGTGCTCTAGTTGTTTTGTTTTACCTTGCGAAAACTGAGGACTATTCCTTTAAAAAAAAATGGTGGGGTTCATTGTCTTCTATTTACTGAAGCTTGGATGTGCATTTATACTCTAGGACAAATATGGTAAGATATTTTCACATATACTTTCACTTAACTGCAGACTCAGTTTTATCCTGAGTTGTTTTTGTCATATCTGACTTTTGTTTGATCTTGTTATTTATGGTGAAAAATATAGCTCCAGTCAGCATTAGCTGTGGGTAACAGGAGCTGTGCCTGATGTGCTTTAGTTCCACCAAGTTCCTCAGAGACAATCATCCCTTTGATATCATACACACTTTGAAACCGTTATCTTTGCTGTGCTATTTCATAGTTTTTATGTGAATGCGATCAAAAATAACACAGGCAATCTCATATCTGTAAACATAAGGACCGTTTTCTGCATGTTATTTTTTATAGATAACACAACAAATGCCATTTTCCCCTTTTATCTCTCCAAGGGCAGTTGTGTCCAAAAGAAATATCAAATGGCTGCTGGCCAAACATCTCCATTCATGTGCTAGTGACCAACTGAGACCTCTGAGGATTCAATTATTCATGGAGATAGAATGCCCGTGGCAATTTTGTTGAAGGTAGGGGAGACCGGGGTTAGTTGAATCGCGGGGTTAGTTGAAACTTGGCCTAAAATCAGCTTTATTTTAAATTTTTGGTGAAACTGGTACTTTTGGTAGATACCCTGGTTATTGGCACATGTTATCATACCTTCATTCATTCAAAATTTCAAAATGCTAATTCTGTAGGCAAGAAAGTTTGTTTTTTGGGTGCTCTGGTAACTTGTTTGCTCGGTCTTCGAGGGGGGTTATTGTATAGCTATGATTTTAATCCAGGTGAACTAACCTTATTTCTAAATAAGCAAATCCATGACTAATCCACACCCAGAAGCTTTTTGTTGTGCGACTTTGATAAGACTGAAAAATAAGACAATATTGTGTTCAAGGTGTGATGGGGTTAGTTAAATCATGCATGGTGGAGTTGGCCGTAACACAGATTTCAAGTGTTCAAATTGCCTTGCAAGTCATTGTTAGTTGGAGTTACTGCAGTTTAGAACTACTAAAGTGCAAGTTTGCATTCCTGAAAGGGAAATATGGAAAAACCAGCTTTTTTGCCAAAAATAGACAAAAAATTTAGTAAATTACAGTATACAATTTCTTTTCAAATGAGTGTTGTACTGAAGCTGGTGGTCATCATAGGGATATCAGTTATGCAAAGGAAACCCCTTTTATAAGAAGCTGTCTCCAAATTTTTATACCGCTTCAACTAACCCCGGGGTCGGGGTTAGTTGAATCAAAATTTTTTCTCGAAGTTTGTGTCTGTGACACAAATTTTAATAATCATTTACAATATCTCTTGGGCTGATCATTGAGTTAAACACGCTCACTATCACATGCTAAAATTTGGTGTGCATATCTTGTACCGTTTGCTCTCCAGAGCAAAAATAAAAATGAATGTGCCAACTAACCCCGGTCTCCCCTACTCATCTACATGACATGTATTATATATAGATAGTGGATGGTGAGGAGACCAATATTTGCCATTTAAAAGAAAGCTACATTTATATTTAGCTTCCTGGCCAAGCCTGCAGCACCTGCGAGATTATGCAAGCTGGAGCTTAATCAAGGCTCGATCAGTTTATCCACTCAAGTGCTCCTGTGACAATCTGTAATCATTATCTTTTGGCTATCCATTGCCTGGAAATATGCTGAGAAAGAAGAAATTGTATTGCAAAATTTTAAAAGTATTGCTAATCATGCTAAAGTTGCTAAGCTATAGATCCATTTGTGGCTTTTAGTTAGTCATACATTTACCAAGAACCTAGAATAGTCATTTCGGTGGATGAATGTAAAATATTAATCATTCTTCTTTGTCATAATCCCTTATAACAATATATCAGAAGAAAACAGGCCTGTTCCCTGTCTTATCTCTATGAGGGGTGTCCCAAAAGTTCTGACCAATTTTTTTGGCAGACCTTTCTATTTGAAATAGCCAAATGAAATTTTCACAGACTAAATTTCAGGTATTTGACCATCTATTTTGAAAAAACCAAGACTGTAAGAAGTGTTTAAGTTACTGTTCTGTTACCATGGTTACGAGAGGTCAGTGCACCCAGCGCAGCTCAATTTCTCAGATGAAATTCAGCAAATATCTGTGTTAAAACTCAGAGAATTTATAGTAAAAAAGGAAATAATTGCAAGAAAATGTATTTCCTGATAAGCTTGCAGCATTTCAAGATATCTTCCATTAGATTATAAACATTTATTTATATTTCAACCTGATCAACTGAGGCAATTAACAAAGGCATTTTCCAGCAGTTGTCTAACAGCGCTTGAAACGGTTTGGCTGAAACAATACGCTGTCAAGAGGCAGTGCTCAAGACCCTTAGGTTCAAAACCCAATCTCATCTGCCTTAATTACCAGATTTGGCCTTCTGCAACTTTGCGTGCTACTAAAATTTATATACCAATTCAAAAATTAAAGAAATAATAGTCATAATGAGAAATGAAGCGGTCTCCACATATACAGAAATTCCACAATTTAGGAACAGCCCAGTTTGGAGGACCCAGGTGATCGCCTCAGCACATGGGTTATACTGATTCACAGGTAAATGAAAAACTTTGAGATACTGTTAGGTTTCCAAATAATATTTTTCATGATCATCCATTGGATATTTACAGTAAATTCCTTGGTTATTTACAAGCCTAGACACTTGGATTTGGCCTAAAATATTGAGCTGCGCTGGGTGCACTGACCTTCTGTTTCCATGGCAACAGAAAAGTTATCAAAAATGTTCGAAAAAGTACCATATTTTCAAAATGGATAGTGAAATACCTGAAATTGATTCTGTGAAAATTTCATACAGCTACAGTGCCGCCTGTAAGTAAGTGAAACGCATGAAATTGTGCCATTGCATCAATGCTAAACATCCTCAGCCAAACTGCTTGTGGAGGCATGAATTCTCATCGGATGAAAGGGAAACAAGTGGGTCATAAAGGCTGATGTGTGAGGCAAGAGGGATAAAAATAGCAGCCCATTTTCTTTCCTCTAGTCGGAGTTAGGTATGGGTCAAAGTCTTTGATAAGTAAGTGAACCACCCTTCCCTATGTTTTAACATAGGGCCTGCGTTTCACTTACTTATCAAAGACTTTGACCCATACCTAACTCCAACTCCAGCAAAGAAAATGGGCTGCTATTTTTATCCCACATGCCTCACATATCGGCCTTTATGACCCAAAATGTTTTCCTCTCATCGGATGAGAATTCGTCCTTCCAGAAGCATTTTGGTTAAGGATGTTTAACATTGATGCAATGGCACAATGTCCTGCGTTTCACTTACTTACAGGCGGCACTGTACTTCAAATAGAAAGGCCTGCCAAAAAAATTGGTCAGAACTTTTGGGACACCCCTCGTAGGCCTACAGCAGCTGTGTCCATAACAGGTTTGTGTGACTACTGTCCAAACATCTCATATCATCTACATGTTTGAGTGACCATAATTATTAGGTCTCTGAAGATTCAATTATTCATTGAGACATTCTGCCTCGGGAATATTGTTTGAGCTAATCTTGCATCTTGAAGTGCATTAGCAGCTGATGTTTTAGATGCAAGACACTTAATCCATAGGCTTGACATTTTGGATGCACGTACATAATCCATAGGCTCGATGTTTTGGATGCATGACACATAATCCATAGGCTTGATGTTTGGGATGTACGTACATAATCCACAGGCTTGATGTTTTGGTTGCACGCACATAATCCACAGGCTTGATGTTTTGGTTGCACGCACATAATCCATAGGCTTAATGTTTTGGATGCACGTACATAATCCATAGGCTTGATGTTTTGGATGCATGTAAATAATCCATAGGCTTGATGTTTTGGATGCACGTACATAATCCATAGGCTTGATGTTTTGGATGCATGTACATAATCCATAGGCTTGATATTTTGGATGCTTTTACGTAATCCGCAGGCTTACGATTCAGAGACATGTGCTTGGTAGGTCTATATTTAGTATTTAGTTATTGGCCTGAATTGTTATATTTGTCACATCTATAATATTTAAGATTATCTATTTGCATTTAAAAATTATTTAATTTATGCCAAATCAACACAAGAAAAGCAACAGAAGTAAATTACAACAAATGTCAAAAGCGAATCTTGATAAAATGAAGTGTGTCAGGACGTCTTTTTTTCCAGCCATTTGATTGGATTATTAGAGTGATTCAGCGTGAGTATGATAATACCATGTCATATTCATGCATCTGAATACAGTGACTGCATGGTTCATATGAAGCTCCTCTGGGGCCAAAATCAACCATAAGCAGGCATTTAGTCATGCATGTGTCACTCTAAAGAAGAATCAATGCTTTTGACACTTGCAGCAAAAATAAATTTAAATATATTAACTGAAGGGATATAAATTCAGTATGAAATTTGGGCATTAGAAGAGAAGAACTATTATTAATTAAGAACAATCAATCATCCTGTTGTTGTGATGGGCATGTTGTACCTGGGTCATTCCATGTCAATTCAACAAATGCCTCCCACTTGGCCCCCTCAGATTTTTCTGAAAAAATTCTAAAATAAACCTATAGTAGTTTAAAGGATGTGTGCCAAATTTTAGCTCATTATCTTAAATAGTTTTTCTTAGAAAAAATATTAAAGAAGACAAGGTAGAGGCTGTTTTTGCACTATTTATACTATTTATAATAATATTTATAAAGATAACCTATTAAACATTTAGGAAAATGGATAAGCAGATCTATTGTGATAGTGTATATCCATATAAATAGACAAACGGACAGAGAGGTATATATAATATGTTTAATTAGATATATAGGTAGATAGACAGACAGATAGGTTGGTAAATCGTAGAACACTATGCAGCCCCACAAATTCCTACTAGACAGATAATTCTCAAGCACCTCTTAAAGTGCATCACCGGGGCAGGCCTACCAAATCAGCCTATAAGTCAAGTTAATTTTTTTAAAATTATAGATTTATCTAAATATAGACTGGAGGTCATATTTGGGGTAGGATGCATTTCAACTGACACCTTCACAAGAAAAGAAGTATTAAAAATGAAAAAAAAGTATTAAAATCATAGTTATGATAAAAAATTCACACAACCTAAACGAATAAGAATGCCACAAAAAAATCAATGTCAATAGTGCCTATCGATATAGCCTTGAAAAGGACACTGGTTTGACATTGGTAACTGGTGTCATATTTTGGCGATTGAGCTTTGAAAATCAAGATTATTGCATTTTCGTCCAGATTTGAGGCCATTTTTCTAGGGAACTATGGGATTGAGGTGACCTCTGATGACCATTCTCTCTTACAGTACTGTAGTAAATTGCGAAACCCAAGATTTGAAGTTTATATGTACTATAGTTTAGGAGAACTGATGATCAGAAAATGCTGCCACAAAAATTTGCGCCAAATGGGTCGGCCATTTTGAATGCCTTTAAAAAGAATGTCAAATATAGGATATTCCTAAAAACCCGGGCCTAAAAATAGCTTTAATCAACTTTTATGACCTTAGATAAGATGTTGGGTTAAAATAAAGATTGTAACTTTCTTAATCTCAAGATATTCACATTTGAAAAGTGGTTTTCATTTGACGCTCCTAAAATTAGAGCAAAAACAGCCTCTTCTTTGTCTCCTTTAATATTTTTTCTACGAAAAACCATTTAAGATAATGAGCTAAAATTTGGCACACATCCTTTAAACTACTATAGGTTTATTTTAGAATTTTTTCAGACAAATCTGAGGGGGTCCAGTGGGAAGATTTTTGGAAATTTGTTGAATTGACATGGAATGACCCACCTGCATTAATTTTAATGAACCTTCGTATGAGACTGAGGGAGCCAGAGACATTTAGAAATAATAAAATTTTACGTCTTCACAACTGAAGCTGATGACATAACTACTTTTAATTACCTTACCATTTTCTATTATGATTTTCCTTGTGATCTCATTAACTATATGGACCTGTTACAGCTTGCTTGATCACATGGATTGTCAACTTCTTGGATTCGTTCCAGTTTTTTCATCACAGTGACATGCACTGTAGAGTGTAGAATTGCCCTTTAAAAGAAAATGAGTTGCTATTTTTTATCTGCTTGTCAATGCCTAACAGATGCCAGCTTAGTCCTGAGCTTCATTAAGGTTCCATCAGTTTGTCTTCTTAGGTGTTGAAGTGGCAGCCTGTAATCAGTGTCATACATGCCATCTGATACTGACCATCTATGAATCCATTTGTGCAATTTTGATTACTTTTTATTTATTCATATTTACTATTTCTGTTAAATAACAACTCTGTTATAGCGCAAGTTCAGTTTCTATATTTTCCCAACGGGACTGAAACGGGACCAAAATTTTCACGGGACTGGAATGGGAGTCCCAGGTCAAATTTGTGACGGGACAGGATGGGAGTGGGATTCAACTTGACGGGATGGGACGGGATTGGGATTGTAATTCACAAAATTGTATGGGACTCGGATTGGAGCAGGACCAGACAGGCCGGTAGCGAGCGGGAGCGGGAGGGAGCGGGACTGACAACCTGGTCCCGTGCAGGCCCTAATAGATGGCTTGGGATACCTAGAAACATGTGATCTGTCCTTCATTTGCTTTGAATTTCACTAAACATTATGTATATCCACCCAGAGAATCTACTGGAGTGTGTATATCAGGCTCAACTCAGACTCCATGAGTCCCTCTAGTATTTTTGACAATGAAAGTTGGTTTTGTTTGTATGTTATTAATTATCAAAACTTGTTATGTCACTTTGTTTTGCTTTCAGAGTTCCATCCAATTATCTGCTTGGTTCCTCCAGTTGCATTTCGGTTTATACAGTCCCGTAGCGTAGCTTTAGTAGAGTAGGTCGGGGCATGCGGCCCCCCTTAACTTCGAGGTGCGATTTGACCTACTTTTTATGGGCGATTATTTGAATGCTTATGCTGTCTGGAAGGGACCACTAGACTCTACTAATAACTAGTGAAACAAATGTCTACCAATTTTAATAAAGGAGTTACGGCCATTTTTGTAAAAAATTTAAAATGGCCTTCTTACCCCGTCCAACGGGCAAGAAGCCCCCAATTATAATCCTATGGCAATTATTTTTGCGAGCACATTCAGCCTAAAAGTTACTTCTTGGGGTTCGTCTATCATTTTTAAGGCATTCTGTTCACTTTTTCTGAATTTCAGAATTTTTCCGTTCATACTTTTATTTTTTAATATTTTTTGCCCAGTTTCAATTTCGAGCCAAATTTTTTCTATTTCAATTAGCTATTCTATCAAGATTTAAGGTAAAGTACACATTATTAAATGGTTCCTGAAGCAGCTTCGACCCCCCAGTGAAGGGGGCCTCATGCCCCATATCATGTGGGGCCTCTCGCCCCTAACCCACATATTTTAATTTGACCTCTATATTTTGAACTAAAATGTAAAAAACATGATCCAAATCATATTTATGTGATGGTCATAAAGTGAAGCAATGCAGATATCCATTATACTTTGAAAAGTTATTTCTGACAGCCCCTTTCAAAGAATTACAAAAACCATGCACATGTTTTTGTTTCTTTAATTTCTACTATGGTTTAGTGCTGTTTGCCCTGAAAATTTGTGACGTCACCTAAAAAGCCTCTACCTTCATTCCTATCAATAGATAAACGCACCAAAAATGTAAGTTTGGATATAAGCCTGGGGGGGCCTCTCACCTAACCCGGGCTTCATGCCCCGACCTACTGTATGCTTCAGCCAGGCTACAGTATCCTGCTGTTTTGTAATAGTCCAGTCTATATACAGTTTAACCCCCAAAAAATTGTTACAAAAGGTTTTTCAACTGATTCTGTTAGGTTTAGGTGTACTTTTTAACATACTAAAAGTTTACCAAAATCGGACCTTCGGAAATGTGTTTTTTTCAAGATGGCGTCCAAGATGGCCGACGCAACCTTCAAATGGCAATAACTCAGGAACTATCCACTCAAACTTGATGATCTTTGCATCTAAACCTAGGTTTTTGGGGTCAAGGAACACATTGAGAGCATCAAAAATAACATTGGACCATTATTGAACATTTACAACCCTAATATGGTGTAAAATATGGCTGCCGAGACCTCAATTAAATGGACTGTTCACTAAGATTTGGCCGTCTTTGTGTCCATTGCCAATTAAAAGGAACACACCTATTTTAAATGTCACTGAGTTGTTGAAAAATAGTTTATTGCATCTTTTTTCGATTTAGTTTCTAACAATCAACTATATATAAGTCTCCACCGACACCTCTGTCCAAGGAGTCTGTTTACATTGTTCAGTTGTCTGGCGCCATCATCGTCGTCCATATCATTCTCTTGAGTCTTGGTTGGACTGTCATAGTTTTCAGTTGCATGGTATTGAAAGTCCACTATGTCTACAGCTTTATCGGGAGGATTTGCATCCTGATAAACAGTTATAACAAATAACTTTCATAAGTTTGTCAAGAGCCGATTTCTTCTCCTTCATGACAGGAATTAACTTATATGGATCATATATGTTATATGATAATGATTCAAATGTACTGCCTATGATGATCTCAGGACCCTGGTTTCTAATGCTGCTGTTGATTTATGCCATGATTTTATGTTACTGCATGATGTTGATAAATTTGTTTTTATTTTTAGTGGCGTCAATTTAATTAAACTCGCAGCAAATATGTGTCTTTTAATCCTCAGAAGAAGGCGAGAACTGATGTATGGTGTTTAGGTTTTAACCAGTTTTTAACCAGTTTTTTTCAGTCTGTGATATCAATTTTGCTATATCTTATAAACTGTGATAATTTATCTTAATCTTTTTTTAAATTTTTAGAGTCTCTCATAATTCTTGAAGAATAGCCTCTATATATTGTTTTTATCAATAGATTTATGTAAGAGGATGAGACAATAATAAAATATTTTGTCTTCGTCTTTTGTCTATGATTCTGTAGGGTTCATGTTATTTGCATGCCATGATCAACCACACCCTAATTTGGTAGGACATAACCAGGCTACAGAATAATGTTGCAAGGGAAGTTGGGAGTTGGGACAAATGCCTTAGCAGACGCGACCTTCTTGGCGAAAATGTTATGACATGTTAATGAAAGTCTATTCTTGGACTTGCCACCAAGACAGCAATCATCATACCTTTGCCCAATTCTGTCATCATAATCTCTTCAGATTTATTTGAACATATGAATGTACCTGCACAGCCTTCATGACAAGATCAGTTTTCACTAATTTATGGAAAGGCAACTTTTCTGATGCCAATTACTCTGGAGCATGAATCACAGCCCAAGTAAGCCTGGATAAAGGGCAACTCAATCATCTGGGGAAAGATTTCCTGATCTTGACACCACAAGGAACTTAAGAAAACGGAGTGCGGGATCAATGGCACAGCCAGGAGCAGTCTACAAGGCAGTGATATTCTCAAATTTTTTTGCCTGCTCTTTCCGTGTGAATTTGTTGGTAAATGCTGACTTTCTGACAATATCTTCAATGATCTCTTTCCCAACCCATTTATAGTTATGAACAGTCACATCTGGCCCGGCTAATAGTTTTTGACAATATTTCTCAGGCTAGTACTCAAAGTAAGTCTTTTGATGCATGCTTCCAATGTATCTGTATGTTTTGGCCTTATCATATATAATAGGTCTGGTCTGTGAAATCTTGCACTGCACTGTTGCACAATTCAGAAGGTGAAGATTATCATGATTATGTCCGAAGGTTCTGCAGGTTCTCAGCCATCCCACTGCTTCCAGTTGGGACAACCAGTGCTCTTTAAGAACCTCATTAAAATTTCTTCTGTTACAAGATCACTATTTAGTCCTGCCCACAGTCCCCAGCACTGTTTGCTTTGTCAAACATCACGAAGACAAGGAACAGTTAGAAATCCCCCTGTAAACAGTTTAACATCAAGATGTGTATTCTCGAGGTTGCTCATTCCTTGCAGTTGGTAATGAGCACACCTCAAGTAGTTGAAATGCCCTGCTGTGGCAAATATACAAGCAGGTAAGGAATATGAAATCCCTGCAAATGTAGGAACCAACCCAATACAATTGCCTTGATTATCAGCCATGTCAGCCATTTCTGATAATTCAGCCACATCAGATGGTTTCAAATTTTATTCATCCCTGTTCCCTCTCTCAGTGCCCCAATAGTACCCAGAAAGTTCATACTAGTATCAGTATGGAAACCCCTTGACGAGATAACAATTCTTATTGTGCGGAGCATCAATAACAATTTCAGGTTCTTTCCAAGTCAAGGGCTGGTCAACATTCACCATAGTGGGAAGTGGGAACATGGACAAAAAGCATGCCTTGTATCGTGTATCCTGAGTACATATTTACCAAGGGAGAGAAGAATGCAACTGAGGATTGTCAAGGATTTGAGCAGCTGGATAGCCGAGTCGTTTCAAAAAGGTTTCCGCCTGCTCGGCTGAAGGTCTTGCCTGCATGGGTTCGAACCTTCGTTGGAGAACAGAAAATCTTCAGTGGTCAATGATTAGCAAAATCCTGCTTGGATGTCGCTCAGATAAGACATCAAATAGTGGCCCCATGTTCATTATCTTTGCTGGGCAAGTAAAAGATCACTCACATGAGGTAAATGTGTAAGATGTTGAGCACTCTCCAATCTGATCAATAATACTATTAGCACCACCCTCCCGCCAACATTTAAATTCATACAGAGTTATGGAGGCCTGTTGGGTACAGACACAGATCTCGAGCATCAATCGACCTTCATAACCTTACACATCTATCTATCTATAAATATAAGGATGCTGTCTGCCCTGATAAATGATGTACATCATTGCCTGCAAATTTGGGGTTACCTGTCTGAAGCCTAGGTATATCTCCTAAAAAATATCAATCCTCCAGCCATAGTAAAATAAAAATTGGGAAATCCTTAAATAATAGCTTGTTTCAAGCATGCTTTGCAAACCTGTATTCTAAGATGGGCAATCTTGTCATGTTTTCTGATGCTAGTTGAACTAGCCTGGTTCCAAGATCTCCTTACAGGAATAGAATGGTTCAAATTTCAGTGGAAAAGTTGTCTAAATAAAAGTATCTGTGGCCATATTGGAGTTTAACATCTCTATAATTGTCCAGTGTCTCAATGTGTTCTTGCCTAAAACATTCGTCTGGATTCAAATATCATCAAATTTGACTTTCTTGTGTATCATCAAATTTGACTTTCTTGTGTGCCCACTGCTATATATTGTCAATGCCAAACTGAAAAACTGAGATAATGCCAACAACATTTAAGAGATGTTAGTGACAAAAATGGTGGACAATTGAACACTTCAGAACAGTGTAAACTGACTTTATGAACAAAACCGTTTTCAAAGTAAGTGGTCATTTATGGCCACTTGCTGTGAACCAAATTGAATAATGATGCAATGAAGAATCATCTCTATTTCACTTAATGACATCTAGAGTAGCTACATTCTTTAATTGGCAATTGATACAATGATTGTCAAATCTGAGAGAACGATTGACTTTATCGAAGTGTCGGCAGCCATATTTTACACCATATTAGGGTTGTAGATGTTCAATAATGGTCCAATGTTATTTTTGATGCTCTCAATGTGTTCCTTGACCCCAAAAACCTAGGTTTAGATGCAAAGATCATCAAGTTTGAGTGGATAGTTCCCGAGTTATTGCCATTTGAAGGTTTCGTCGGCCATCTTGGACGCCATCTTGAAAAAAACACATTTCCGAAGGTCCGATTTTGGTAAACTTTTAGTATGTTAAAAAGTACACCTAAACCTAACAGAATCAGTTGAAAAACCTTTTGTAGCATTTTTTTGGGGGTTGAGGGGTTATTTTCCACAAATAGACTGGACTATAACCAGAGGGATCAAGCTACAACATTTCACTTGAAGTGCTTCATTTTACATCCATGCACACAGCATTCTAACAGTCTACTGGCCAGTTCCAGCTGGTTACAGCAAGTACGGGCCTCATAGTACAGCAGACTGGCGTTAGTCAGTGTTTTAGAAATTCTGTTTTACCCTTTCCACTATATTAGTGCCCATATATGTGACAGATGTGTAAGACTGAGGACTATCCTTTAATCATTCCGCATTCTGTTTTGGAATTCAATGTGTTCTATTCACTGAATCTCAGAAGTATACTCCTGGACAAATATAGTAAGATGTTTTCGCATACTTTCACCGAACTGCAGACTCAGTTTTTTCTTCACTTATTTTTGTCTTATCTTACATTTGTTTGATCTTGTTATTTATTGTGGAAAATAAACCTCCAGTCAGAATTAGCAGTGGGTAACGGGCGCTGTGCCTGATGTGCTTTAGTTTCATCAAGTTCCTAAAAGAGAATCATCCCTTTAATATCACACACACTTTGAAACCATATATATCTGTACAGTGCTATTTTAGAGCTAATAAACAAGTGCACTGCTTGCCTAATGGAGGTCTCTCACCTGTATGACTAAAAATATTATTGCATATATTTAGAATATTTTCCCTTACCTGGCAGAGATACTTTTACTATGCATGTCGTAGGCACGAGAAAGTTGCTGCCCTTGTCTGGTTGAATGCAAGTATTTCCCTCCTATCTGATCTATTTTAACTGGGGATGTACAATTAACATACAGTAGGTAAGAATTATCACAACTGACATGTGACACTGGTCTTCTTAAAAATGACACTGTGCCCCTTATCTAGTGATGGACACTAACTTGATTTGCCCTTAAAAAGTGGCGTACAACATTCTAAATATTTCTGTAACATTCTTATTGACATAAATAGGCCTAGTCACAATAGTTTTTCTAAAACTTGACACTCCATCTGTTAAACATGTAAATTATACTTCTCCTTCGTTTTGTTTAGCACAGAACCACATTATGGTATCGATAAATAATAAAAATGAAAATTTATCAAATTTTGCATCATGTTTTTGGAAATGGTTTATTATGGTAGCCAAAATAACAAATAACAAAACTAAAATTTCGTAATCAAATCAGTAGTATTTTTTGGCCTCACAGAAAACCTTTCTATCCGCAAGTAGTGACAAAGCCCTGTATTGATATATCTTGGCAAAGAAAATTGGAAATTGTGTTGGTAAGGAGCCCGCTTTTCCCTGCATGGTATGTGTCACATTTCACATGAACATTTTCATTGATGGTGATAAAATTCTTTGCTGGGCTCTGATGTCACCAAAGAACTTCATCATATTTTTCCCACTTCACCTTTCAATATTCCCGATAATTTCTTTGAAGGTGTCCCACCTGGTTTCTCATGTCTCACCATTACATTTTTATTCAGAGCTGCTTCTGGGTCAAGTGAGAGATTGCATGGTTTTAAATGTAGCTTGCAACACTTTGCATGAATGGTAATCAATATTTAGTTGACCATCTTATAATCTCTTTCGATCACAGGGGGCCCTACCTCTCATACAGTTATGGTGCAAGCGTGCATGGTGTCATTTAAAGTTGATGCTGAAATTATGAAAGATGGCTACCATAATTTAGGAGTAATTTTGTCGTGCAAAACAGTTGATGGTCAGGCTAATAATAGCTTGGGTAGTGGGTACATTTGAGGCTAATTTGTGTCATGGCACAAGTAATGATCTCAATGATCGAGTACTGTGCAAATGTTTATATTTGGTTAGCAAAATTGCAAAATTTTCATAGTTTTTGTTATGTGAATGGGTTCAAAAAGAACACAGGCAATCCCATATCTGTCAACATAAGGACCATTTTCTACATGTTATCTTTTAGATAATTCAATAAGTGACATTTTCCTCCTTTATCTCTCCCAGGGCAGTTGTGTCCAAAAGAAATATCAAATGGCTGCTGGCCAAACATCTCCATTCATGTTCTAGTGACCAACTGAGACCTCTAAAGATTCAATTACTCACAGATATCCAGTGCCCACGGCAATTTTATTGAAGGTGCTCATCTAACCTGACTTGTGTATCAGTTGCATGTGAGAGCAATTTACCGCTCAGCAGAATATGCAGCCAATACACATATTTTAGGAAATATTGAACATTACTGACTTGTCAATCTATCCCATGAAGATGTAAAGATGTGTATAATTTCCTACTCCCAATTTGTGCAGTGACTCAATAAGCTGCGTTGCAGGTGTGCAAGATAGGAGATAAGATACACAGGCTCACATCTGGTTCAAGGATTAATTTATGGCTTCATGGTACGTTCCCATTAATTACTGAATTGTGATATTGTATCATCATCCAGTAGCAATTGTGCCTATCATCATAATACTAACATACTAAGGTGCCCAAATTGACACAAAGAGAGCATTTAAATAACATTTATAGGAAATTAAGATGGCACATTTTAAAATATGCGTAGTACTCCATATTTACATTTAATGTTCTTCTTTTTCAAAATTTGAAGGTTGAAGCATATCAAAGCCATATTGGATTGAATAGGCGAATGACTGGACCCAGAATTTGTTTGAAACAGGCATGCACACATCACGTATCTTCTGAAAAGGTCTATGAGAACATTCAATAATAATTCATATTATCAGAAGGATGCTGTACCATCACTGCATTCTTTCTAATTTTTAGAACGGTACTGAATTTGGACGGGTAAATTCACTGCTAGGTTAATAGATATATATAATTTTGAAAATATTAAACTAATATGCACAAGGTGTAACCCTGGATTCACATAAGGTGACATGTGCCTGTTATTTGTGATCGAAGCGGAAATATGTTTGAGCTCAACAGCTATGAAAGAGTTCTGTCACATATTTCCACACCATTGAGGAACGAGGATGTTGGATTTTCTTAATATGCTGTATTATATATTGGCTTTTTCTTTTATGATCATCTCCTTAAGTTAGGCTAAGAGGAGAGATTGCAGAGTCCATAGAGCTATTGATATCAGATGAATCATCATGCGATTCATTAACGTCTTGCTTTTTTTCAGTATTTTAAAATTTGCGTTTCATGTACAACTTTGCATTAACTTGCCGTGTCAAAGAAATCGGCATCTATTTTTAGTTTCCTGGCAAAGCCTGCGGCACCTGCGAGATTATGTAAGCTAGAGCTTAATCAAGGCTCGATTAGTTTGTCTGCTCAAGTGCTCCTGTGACAATCTGTAATCAGTGTCTTTTGGCTTTCCTTTGCCTGGAAATATGCCAAGAAAGAAGAAATTGTATTGCAAGTTTTAAAAGTATTGCTAATTGTGCTATAGTTGCTAAGTTATTGATAAATTTGTGGCTTTTACTGTGTCATACAGTTACCATGAACCTAAAATACTCATTTAGTTGGATGAATGTAAAATACCAGCATGATGAGATCATTCTTCTTTGTTATAATCCCCTATAACAATATCAGAAGAAAACAGGCCTTTTCCCTCTCTTATCTATACAGCAGTTTGTGTCCATAAGGGGTTTGTGTGGCTACTGTCCAAACATCTATCATCTACATGTTTAAGTGACCATAATTATTAGGTCCCTGAAGATTCGATTATTCATGGAGACATTCTGCCTCAGGAATATTGTTTGAGCTAATCTTGCACCTTGATCAGCAGCTGATGTTTTGGATGCATGTACATAATCCATAAGCTTACGATTCAGAGGAATGTGCTTGGTAGGTTTTTATTATTTTATGATTTGAGTTATAGCTTTAGCTTTAGAGTTTCTGGAAGCAGGCTCTTTGGCCTCTATTTCCAGATATTCCAGTGTTTGTTAGCAAGATATCAATATATAGTCTGAATTGTTATATTTGTCACATCTATAATATTTAGGGTTCATTTAGACATTTATTTGCATTTAGAAATTATTTAATTTCTGAAAAATTACAACACAAGTCAAAAGCATTGTTCAAATCTTGCTACACTGAAGTAGAGACATTATTAAACAGAGAGCAATTAAATTTAAAAAATCAGAATTGTTTGAACAGTACAAGACACTGAGAAACAAAGTTACAGACAAATGCCGACTAGCAAAACAAGACTACTTTAAAAATTTGATCTCAAACAACTTGGAAAATTCTAGTCCGATGTGGAAGGCTTTAAAAAAAGTACTCCCACACACATCCCAGTCTACAACCATGTTACAAACTGGTGATGCTACACATACTTAACCAGCTGACATTGCAGGTGTTTTTAATGACTTTTTCTCAAAAATTGGATCCAGCCTGGCCTCTAGGTTCCCGGCAGGCATACAGATTTCAAACCCATATCCTGGATTTAAGGAGGTCTTTAAATTTAAACCCATCTCGATTGAATTTACAAAAAGAGAACTCTCAAAACTTAAAGCCTCCAAATCAACTGGTCTTGATGGAATTAATACAAAGTTATTAAAGGATGCTGCTGAAGTTGTAGCAGGGCCAATAACACTGATAATGAATACCTCTCTGAAGTCTGGTATTGTGCCCTCCATGTGGAAAAAGCAAGGATTACCCCAATTTTCAAAAGTGACAGTGCCTTAAATCCATCAAATTACCGTCCTATATCTATCCTCCCTGTATGCATGAAAATATTTGAATGTGCAATACAACATCAACTGGTAGAATATTTTAAACAAAATCAGATCCTGTGTGAAGAGCAATCTGGTTTTAGGCAAGGACACTCCACAGCTACTGCCACAACAATTGTGACTGATTACATACTAAACAACATGGATAATGGTCGTCTCACTGGTGCTGCCTTTCTAGATTTAAAGAAGGCATTTGACACTGTCGATATAGAGACCCTCTTGTATAAACTACAGTGTGTTGGTGTCACTGGAACTGAATACAGCTGGTTTAACGGCTACCTGAATCAACGGCTCCAGTGCGTAAAATTTCAAGAGTCTCTTTCATCTAGTTTACACGTCATGTGTGGAGTGCCGCAGGGATCCATTTTAGGGCCCCTGCTTTTTATATTTTTTATTAATGATTTTAAAAAGCAAATGTCATACTGCAAACTCCATATGTACGCAGATGACACGATTTTATTATTTGATTCAACGGATCCTGACGTTATAAAACAGAAGCTTGAATATGATCTGCAACAAGCTTCTTTGTGGTTTAGTGCTAACAAGCTCCATCTGAATGTCACAAAGTGCAAATTTATGCTGTTCGGCACATCACGTAAGCTGCAACAAACTCAACCTCCTGAAATTAATATTGGAAATGACAGGTTAGAACATGTCGAAAATTACAAATATCTGGGCCTATGGATGGATGCTACATTATCTTGGAAACGCCACTTGGAAAAAGCACGAAATAAAATAAAGCAGAGAATTGGAATATTGCGACGAGTCCGAGCTTTCCTGGACGAAAATCTTGCGATGATGCTCTACAATGCTCTGATATTACCCCGGTTTGACTATTGTGACATTGTATACGCAAATTGTAATGTAACTGAATTGATTAAATTGCAGCGACTCCAAAACAGAGCAGGAAAAATAATATTACAAGTTCCATATGATACATGTACCCATGATGTTCTTAACACTATCAAATGGTTTTATTTGTCTGAGAGAGTGTTTTATCACCGATGTGTTTTTATGCATAAATGCATTAATGGACCCTCTCCACCGTATTTATCCAGGATGTTCTCATTTTCTAGTCATGGCCATAACACACGAAGATCTCACAGAAAAGACTTGCTGATCCCCAAATGCAGAACTACCACTGGCCAAAGGGCATTCATCTACCAAGGGGTGAAAGCACGGAATGGACTTAGCATGGCCGTCAGAAATTCTACCTCAGTACATGTTTTTATTTTATATTTCTATTTTCTCTTAATCTTTTTACAAATTTATGTTTTTACCCTGTTTATTTATTTTTACATGTATTTTCTTTTGTATATATCTTGTCTAATTCTGTGTTTTTGTGCGTCCTCTGTAAATTTTGTGTGTCTAATTATGTGTCAGGACCTCATTGGAAACCAGTGTAAACTGAATGGGCCATCCTGGTTAAATAAAAGATTTTCACTCGAAAGAAGAATGAATGCTATTGACATTTGCTGCAATACCTGATGAAAAAAAATTGGATGTTGGAACTAATCTGTGATTTGCTTTGCAGCAATGAATAAACTGAATATGCAGCAAACGTAAATTTAAATATATTAACTAATGGGATATGAATTCAGTATGAAATTGGTGCATTAGAAAGAAAGAACTATTATTAATTAGAAACATTTAATCATCCTGTTGTTGTGATGGGCATGTTGTACCTGCATTTAATGAACCTCCGTATGAGACTGAGGGAGTCGGAGACATTAAGAATTTAAATCTTCACAGCTGAAGCTGATGAGATAACTACATGCCTAACTACATTACCTCAACATTTTCCATCATGATTTTCCTTGTGATCTCATTAACATATATAAATTTTATTCGACATTCAAATATCAAAAATGATACATATGTCAGGCAAAAGCAATTAGGCAAAACATAGGCTAAAATAGTAATAAATACATAGAATACACATCAATATATCGACAAAGTTCACATACATACAATACATACAAAATATAAAATAATTGTAGTTTTTAAGTTAATCCCGGTTCCAGCCACCCAGTTAGTCGAATAATTTAAAAAAAATATATATATAGATATATATAAATACATTTTTAGTCAATGTTTATCAGGTCCTGTACTTCAGATACATATATTATATAGCATTATAAATCTTGTTCATTGACCATTAAATACATAATTATTACTAAACTATTTAGGAGAGTTATATAGAACATTACACAGGGTGTTTTTAGAATAACTAATTAAGGAATCAAACTGCACATACTGTTGTTATTTGTTACAAATATATACATACAAAGATATGGCAGATAGGTAAATAGACATATAACAAAATTGCATATAGCAAGTTAAGCATTCATTAACATCTATTACATATAGAGCATTATTACAAGCATAATCATGTGGATGTAGGAGAAATCTGCTTTACACATCGGCTAATTGTAAGAACTTCCCTAGACTAATTAGCAATTCAGGTTCCTTGCATTTCATTATTTCAACAAATTTATTTTTATTATCTAATGACTGGAAGTTATCTACAAATTTAGACGCTGTTGAAAAGAGTTTATGTCGATTGCTTGCATTGCTGGGGCAAACAGTCAAGCAATGTATTTCGTCTACAGGCATATCCAAAGTTCACTTTTCACAAATTCTTTCAGGGGCTGGCAATTTTGGCCTCTGATGTCGCCCTGTTTCAATTCTTAAGCTGTGTGAACTAGTTCTAAATCTAGTTATTTTTGTTAACATTTTGCGGCTAATTCTTAAGAGAAGGTAGGGTTCTAAACGACAGTCAGTTTTATAGAGTTTATATGTCCTAAGTTTTGGCTGCTGTATGCTATCATTTATTGAAGCGATTAGTTGCTCTTGCTCACCACCATAAAGCTTAGTTTTAACATTACTACACACATTTTCTGGGTTTTCGATATAACTGATGTCATATTCAATCTCGCAGCTATTTATTATGTGACACACTCTTCCTAACCAATTCTTTCTGTTACCATTCTTAAGCATGTCTTTTTGGATGTTTAAGCATCTTTTCAGGATTTTTTCATTGCCCAGTCTTTCTAAACGAGACCAATAGTTTACCATTCTCACTTTTTGACGGACATGTAATTGGAATCTACCTGTCTCACCATAAACTGCCAAAGATGGTGTTTGTTTCCTTACCCCTAACAAGCACTTCAGGTATGCAAGTTGTAAATTTTCAAGTTCGCTAACAGGTTTTATATCTGTCCATATTTCACTGTTGTATTCCAGAATAGGGAGAACATATGTGTCGAACATTTTCAAAGATAGTTGGGGGTTGATATATCCAAGTGCCTGCTTGGAGTCTCCTTGTAATGCAAACAGCGCTTTTTGAGCTTGTGTTGTAAGATATTCTGTCATTTTGCTGTGTATATTACGTTTATTTGTTAACATATGACCTAAATATTTAAAGTTATCTACATTTTCAAGTTTTTCACCACTGTAAAATATGCTTCTAGATGTTCTACAACCAAATTGCATTACTTTGGTTTTATTGACATTAACAATAAGATGCCATTTTTTACAGAAGTTGTGCAATGAGTTGATACTATTCTGAAGGCATTCAGAGGAATCGGACATGAGAACAATATCATCAGCATATAAAATATGAGTCAGTGTCAAATTACCAAGTGTTATTCCATCAGATTCATTCAGGTAATTGGATAGATCAGACATAAATTCATTGAACAATTTGGGACTAAGGATCCCACCCTGCAACACCCCACATTTACTGTCAATAGCGTCCCCTATTCTACCATTTTGATTAACTCTAGCTTTGGACTTGTCATACATGCTGACTATTATCTTGAGCATTTTGTCTCCTATTTCTTGTTTCATGAGTTTGTAGTAAAGAGCATTTCGGTTAATATAGTCAAAAGCTTTAGTGAAGTCCACAAAGCACAGAAACACAGGTTTACGTCTAGCTTGCTTGTAGCTTATAACGGTATCCAGAATAAATACACAGTCTGTAGTGCTCGATCCAGGAGTAAAACCAAACTGAAATGGATTAACCTTAGTAGAAAATAGAATGTATGGAACTGTTACAGCTTGCTTGATCACGTGGATTGTCAGCTTCTTCTTGGATTCCTGCCAGTTTTTTTGTCACAGTGACATGCACTGTAGAGTGTAGAATTGCCCTTTAAAAGAAAATGTGTTTCTATTTTTATCTGCTTGGCAATGCCTGACAGATTGGACCAGCTTAGTCCTGAGCTTCATTAAGGTTCCATCAGTTTGTCTTCTTAGGTGTTGGAGTGGCAGCCTGTAAGCAGTTTCATAGATGGCTTGGGAAACCTAGAAACATGTGATTTTTCCTTTCATGTGCTTCGAATTTCACTAAACCTTATGTATATCCACTAAGACTCTATAGGCCGATTTCACCAACAGAGTTAAGCCAGGTCTAAGTGTTAGACCTGGTCTTAGTAGTTCAAAATTAAAACTATAGGATAAATTTCAATGTAAAAATGCCAGCACTCCTGGTAACAAATTACTTAAGACCAGTGTTAACCTTAAGCCTGGTCTAAGCTATTTTGGTTAAATCGGCCCCATGAGTCCCACTGGTACTTTTTCCAATGACAGTTGGTTTGCTTCATGTGTGATTAATTATAAAAGCTTGTTATGTCAATGTGTTGTGCTTTCAGGGTTCCATCAAGTTATCTGCATTGTTCCTCCAGTTGCATTTCGGTTTCTACAGTCCCGTAGCTTAGCTTTGATATGTTTCAGTCAGGCTACAGTATCCTGCTATTTTGTAACCGGAGGGATCAGGCTGCAACATTTCACTTGAGGTGCTTCATTGTACATCCATGCACACAGCATTTTAACAGTCTACTGGCCGGTTCCGCTGGTTACAGCAAGTACGCATTGCCCACCTAATGGATGTATCTCACCTATATAAGTAAAAATATTATTTCAAATTAAAAATATTTCCCTTGCCTGGCAGTGATGCTTTTACCTTGTCATGGGCACTAGAAAGTTACTAACCTTGTCTGGTTGACTGTAATTATGTTCCTCTTGTCTGATCAATATTAACTGGGGGTGTACACTGCACAGTGAAAAAGAAAACTTATATTTCTTAATTAAATTGGTAACAATTTTGGACGTTCAGAAAACCTTCCTAACCATGAGTAAGAAAAAAAGTCAGTCGGTTCGCAGCTCACTTTCCCATACATTATGTGAGATACATTTCACTGGAACGTTTTCATCGATGGTGATGAAATTCCCCGCTGGGTTCTGATGTTAAGAATGAACATTTTCATCTTTTTTACACCTCAACTTTGCTGATGCCCAATAACTTCTTCAAAGGTTTATGTCAGGTCTCTCATGTGTTAATATTAAATTTTGATTTGGAGCCATTTCTAAGCAGAATTTCCAAACTGTGATAGTTGATGATATAAACAGGAACACAGGCAATCCAGTGACTGTGAACATAACCATGTTCATTATTTTAGATATCACGACAAATACCATTTTCATCTTTTATTTTTCCTCAGGAAGTTGCATCGAAAAGTAGTTTCAAATGGATGGTGGTGAAACATCTCCATTCATGTGCTGGTGTTCACCTGAGACCTCTGAGGATTTAATTATTTATGAAGTATACAGTTTTGCGCATGTTTAGAAGGAGTTTAGTTTTGGTTAAAGCAATTTAGTCCATAGCAGCATGTCCAATACACTTATTTTAGGAAATATTGTTGCTGACTTGTCAATCTATCCCATAAAGACGTAAAAATGTGTATAATTTCCTACCCTCAATTTGTGCAGTGACTCTATAAGCTGCATTGCAGGTGTGCAAGATAGAAGATGAGATATACAAGCTGACATCTGGTTTAAAGATTATTTTGTGGCTACATCCCAGTTATTAGAACCGTGCTACTGTATTATCGTCCTGTAGCATAGGCCATTATTATCATAATTATTATCATTATGATCTTATTACTGATATACCAATGTACCTATATTGGAAAAGAGAGAGCATGAAAATAATATAGGTTTCTAGGAAATTAAAATGGAAAAGTAGAAAACTACGCTAAGCCTTACATTTGATATTCTTCTTGTTTCGAAATTGAAGGAACAAACATATCTAAGCTTCAATCAATGAATAGCTGGAGGAATGAGGGAACTGAACCCAGAAACTTGCAAACATCAAAATGGCCTCTCAAGAGTGGGTCGGGGCAAGAAGCCCGGGTTAGGTGAGAAGCCCCCCCACGGTTATATCTAAACTTACATTTTTGGTGCTTTTTCTTATTGATAGGATTGAAGCTAGAGGCTTTTTAGGTGACGTCACAAATTTTCAGGGCAAACAGCACCAAACCATAGTAGTAATTAAAGAAACAAAAAAAGGTGCATGGTTTTTGTAACTTTGACTAATTCTTTGAAAGTGGTTGTCAGAAATATCTTTGGAAATTTTTAAAAGTATAATGGATATCTGCATTGCTTCACTTTATGACCATCACATAAATATGATTTGGATCATGTTTTTTGCATTTTAGCTCAAAATATAGAGTTCAAATTAAAAATGTGGGTTTGGGGCGAGAGGCCCCACATGGTATGGGGCACGGGGGCCGCCTTCACTGAGGCCTCGAAGCTGCTTGAGGAACCATTTAATAATGTGTACTTTACCTTAAATCTTGATAGAATAGCTATTTGAGATAGAAAAAATTTGGCCGAAATTGAAACAGGGCAAAAAATATCAAAAAATAAATGTATAAAAGAAAAATTCTGAAATTCAGAAAAAGTGAATAGAATGCCTTGAAAATGATAGACGAACCCCAAGAAATAACTTTCAAGTTGAATGCGCTCGCAAAAAAAATTGCCATAGGATTATAATAAGGGTGCATCTTGCCCGATGGGTGGGGTAAGAAGGCCATTTTAATTTTTTTTAAATTGGTAGACATTTGTTTCACTAGTTATACCTTCCTGACAGCATAAGTATTCAAAAAATCGACCACAAAAAGTAGGTTAAATCGCACCTCGAAGTTAAGGGGGGCTGCATGCCCCGCGCTACTCTACCATTATAAATAGGCATTTCACATTCTTCTAAAAAGGATACTGTACCAGACATAGTTCAATCAGCACCACAATGTTTCTCATTTTTGGAATGACCAGTGTTAATTATTTGGAAGGATGGATCCATGGCCAGGTTGATACTTTCATAATTGTGACTTTCCAGTTTATGTCTGAAGTGTACTGTTATACACCTGTTACAACCCTGGATTTACATAAGACGCCAAGTACTTTTGTTGCTCACTGTGACCAGTGTGATGGCTATAAAAGACCTCTGTCACCCATTTTCACACCTTTAACGAAGCTAATGACATATTGGATTTCCTTGATAGGTTCCATAGTGGGTTTCCTTTTATGATCATCACTTTATCTACAAGCTAAAGAGCAGGCACTGCTGATTCTATTGACCTATTGATATCGAATATCATCACACGACTGCTTCTTTCACCCACTTGTTTTTTTTTTATGTACTTTGGGGCATATTATATAGGATTGTCCTTAAAAAGAAAGTATTTTTACAGTGTTTTTATCTCCCCTAGCAAAGCCTACGAGTACCTGCCGGAATGTGCATGCTAAGACTTGAGCTCCATCAAGGCTCGATCATTTTACCATGTGATTTGCTCACCTGTTCCAGTGACAGCCTGCAATCAGTGTCTTATTGTTTACCATGCCTGGAAATATGACAAATTATGAGAAAATGACATTATAGTCAGGCGGCATATGTAATCTACTTTGGAGTGCTTGCCAACTTTGATTTCTCACTGCTATATCTTCATTAAGATTCCAAGGAATAAATCTAAGCTTGTTGTCACATCTGCATTGGCTTTATTAATTATTTATTCACGTTACGAAGTTTCGAATCAAAAAAGCTAAAAAATACCTCATGGGCCGGATGCCAATTTTTTGGCCGACCACAATTAACTGCTATTAAAGGTTGTAGCATATGGATTGGTTGCTTAGACCCTAAGGAACATCCTTCAGGTCCACAAGCTTTCAAATTGGCTGCTCAATCCATGTTATTCAAGATGGCGTCCAAGATGGCCGCCATACACTCGTTCTTTGTTAACTTGGTCACTATTTCTCTTATTTGTTCAAGCGTTACATCAAATTAGGGGTATTTCAGGTCAAGGAATCCAAAAATTATGGTTTCAGTGGGATTTGAGGTGATTGATTACCCCTCTGTTGAAGAATCATGACAATATAAAAAATAACAAAGCATGTCATAACAGTTTCGACATCTGATATAATGAATCTGGATTCACTCAATAACAGCTTCCTCTGTTTACCAGTGAGTGGCAACTGGATGCTGTATCTATAAACTATACACTGTTTAAAATAAAGCAATTGTGTTCAAAAAGTTTGTGTCAAGGTGGTCTAAATGGTGACTGATGTGGTGTTTTACCCCTAATTTGATGTATCACATGAACAGATCATAGAAATAGAAACCGAGTTAATAAAGAACGAGTGTAACATGGACAGAGCACCTGTCTGGAAAGGCAGGTGTTCCTGTCAGAGGGTCTCATTAATTAATTAATCCATCCATATTACACAACCTTTTACAGAAGATCGTGTCTGGTTGAACCCTCTGGCCCCTAGGTAAAATACTTTTTTTTTAGATATCAGTTGAAAACTATTTCAAAACTTTAAAGGTCAAAAATAAACCTTAGACACCCCATTTGATTAATGTGACACTAATAAGAAACAAATCTCTTGTTTGGATGCATACATCAGGACTAAAGGTTGCATGTGATGGTCTGTCCTGGGGATTCTTCCTGTAACATGTATATGCTGGTGTACGGGGATTTACCTCCATTCTTAGCTTCTTTTTTTTGCTTAAAGATGATTTAAAGATGATCCTGGGCTGTAAAAGCAAGTCTTGTGGCTGTCTGGGGCACCAGACAAGATGCTCTGTTGTCACGGTGATGTGCGATTGTGGGTGGGTGGCAGTAAAAGATTCTTTCAACAACTTTTAAACTAACAAACCAGTAGTAATCAGCAGATGGTAGAAGATGTGGAATGTCTTGGACACGTCTTCTAGTATGCTGAAAATGTACACATATGGGGAATCATTGCACTGTATACTAGGAGGGGCAGTTTTCCCTCCTTTCCTTTTTGGAAAGTGGTTCCCATCTCAACTGTCAAATAATGTCTGTCTCATTGCTTGTGACTCCAAATTATGGATCATAGATGTTGTGTGTCATCTGCTTGCAGAATGCCTTCTAATAAAATGAGCCAGTATTTTCACATTATTTATTAAAAAAACACTATCATATCATCAGCTCTGCTTTCTCCTTACCAATCCAGGTATCTGTAGGTGTCTTGTATGCATAATCACCCAACTTTACTCCTAACCAAGGTTGTCTAATTATATGAAGATGTGGTTATACATGAAAAGCTATCAAGAGATTGAAGGCAGCATTCACTGAGAATACACAAAAGAGTTGTATCTGGGTACTTATGCATGACATCAAATACTTTACGATGACCCGTTGGTCACCCTCTTCTGAATTGTTGTGTTCAGCTTTTATTTTAGGTGTGGCGTTCTGATTAGACAAGAGTACAACAACTAGCTAATAGTAGCATTCATTCAACTGATTCCAGTGTAATGACCAGAAGCTGTGGTGGAAGATGAGGTTCCTGATACATTATAAATTTATAATCAGACGTGTCCTCCAAATAAAAGGGTAGTCCTGTGCAGGGGGGTAGGTTCCACCTTTGGTTCTGTGGCGGAAGATGCGGTTCCTGGTCTTTTAGGCCATTTATAATCAGGCAAACACTGGTTGACAGTTTGCCACAACAGCTCACCTGGAAGGGAATTGTCTCTCTCACCTGGTGGTTCCTTGGGGGCCATTTACGTACTTTGTGAATTTTCAAAGTTCAGAGAATTTGACCATTCTCATAGAAATAAATGTTAGCAATATCTGCCAAGTGCCAACCATTCCCAATATCACATTGCACTTGTGACTTGTTGTTACAGCAACTTAGGTCATTGCATTAAATGTGTAACATTTATTCGACTTAGTGAGGATTTGCACAATCTTGGTAACATTCAGGGTCATCTTGCTCCTTCCTTCTATTCCATCACTCATGATGGAGTGAACATGTCTTTCTTGGTTCAACTCAAGAATTATCTTTGTAATCTTGTACAACCCTGGAAAGGCAGAGTGCAATGGAGAAATATACTTTTCAAGAGCATTGTCACTGGCTACGAGTCCAAGATAGCCATATTCATCATCTTGTGCTATTGATTCAGATCTGGCTGTGAATGAAATGTCATTTTATGAAATGACAAAATACCACTGTTGCTGTCATCCAAACTTTTCCTGGCTTGAGGTCCCATGCTTTGTAGTTGTAACATGCAAGCATGCAATGTATAATGCGTTCGAGACAGTTTACAGCAGCAGACATCAAACTTTGGAGGTAATGTTATTATGTTAGCTAAACTTGCCTTTGATGGTAGAGAAAAGCTGGTTGGACTCTTAGAAAATAAGTTGATCACACTATAACATGCCATAAAACTTCATTTCTGAGGACAATCGACATATTCTCTTCAAAATGCTTCTGTTGTGGATACTCATTCGCAGTGTCTGTGATATGTGGCAACATGTTTACCAATTGAACAGAATTTTGACCACTACAAATTCTGAGATCACCAGTAATTTCTAAAAAGCAAATACAATCAGCAAAAAGGTTACTTAATGCTATTCCAAATATCTTTGGAAGCTGGAGATAAGCAAGATCTGAGTAACTTCACCAGTTCAACAGTTCAGAAGCACAAAAGAAAGTTTCCTTTCTTCATTTAAATCTTTAGACTACCAATCTGAAGATCCTAACAGCTAATCAAAGAAGATTTTCCTTCACCAGATGAAGTTTGGTGGGAGGAGACACGGGTACCTAACTTTCTTGTTGCACCTAAGAATGCTAAGATACAATTAGTATATTGTTTTTATATGCTCAAAGGAATTCATTTTGCCATTACTACTTACTACCCCTTCTCAATAGATGAAAATGAAGAACTTTGGATTGGATGGGTCTTCTCATAAGAACAATTTGAAGTCAAACGTGAAGCTATCCAATTGTGACACTGATGATCGAATCCTGGCAACTCTTCCCTGGGTATTGGTCATGAGCAATTGAGCATGGAAGCAAATTAAGATATGTGCATTAATCACTGATGATCCAAATTATCAGTTCTTTTACCTATTTGATATTTCATAATCTGTAGAAGTACCCGAGAAATTCCAGTGCTTGTGGTTTTGATTAACCTCGACACTCCAAACAAATTTGTAATTTATGACACCAAATTGGTCATTATTGTAAAAATTTCACTTATATTATAATAATTATGACATCTATAGTTATCCACCAGACTGGCACCTCATTGATAAGATCATTCATCAAGAAAAATTAATAATATTACATGCATTATGATGCACATATTGACTCCAAAGCTGTATCAAATTGTGATATTATGCTAATTAATTAGCGTAATTTGATTTGATTACAAAATAATTAAAAATCAATTTGTGATGTTGACAACAAGTTGGATTACCTTTATTATAGTGTGAACCACAAAGTTCAAGTGAAAAACTAGAGTTGGCAGCTTGTCTAAAGTAGCCTTGCAATTTTAACAAATGCCGCCTGACTATTACTTTGCATCAGTTATATACTGAACAAAAGATATCAAAGTTATCAGGTGCTCATTGAATATATTTTAACATCGTTCTTGATAACTTTCTCCTTTTTGTAGCTAGATATATCCAAGTTGGACTTGGTGATACATGTAGCTGCTAACTAAGCTAATGTTCTTTTCAAATGTGGTTTTTATCTTATTACAAATTTTAAAGTGAAGCTATTATAGGTAGGTGAAAGGGAAGGGAGTCTCTGTGACCCAGCAATATCTTAAGAAATTGGACAGTTTTCCTCTTATATCTCTCATACAGAAGCAAATTAGTCTGTTGTGTGCATAAGAAGCTTCATGTGGCTGCTGGGTAAACGTCTCCAGTTGTCTTCATGTATAAGTGACCATAATAGATCTCTGAAGATTCAATTATTGATTCAGACATACTGCCCATGGAATATTGTTGGAGCTAATCTTGCACCTTGAAGTACACCATGCGCCAGCGGCTGATGCTGTTGATACATGAACATTGAAGGATACCCTCCAGAGGTGTGTGGTAGGTGTGGATTTATGATTTAAATTTTCACCTCAATTGTCTTATGTTTACTTCTGCAATTTTTGTGATTTATTTAGAAATTAATTTGAATTAATTTATTTGATATAAGTAAAATAAACATAATGACAGAAGAAATTGAACATGGGATCAAGTAAAAATCGATTCTTTCAACAACAATAAATCAATTTAATGTAGAGTTAACAAAAACATGTCAAGAATATCAAATGGATTATTGATATAACTGAGTATATGACACCAGGGCAGAAGAAATGAAATGGAACAATTTAATCATCATCTTGTCATGATGGGTTTAGACTCTGCCTAGATCTAATGAACATCCAGGAGACTGAGAGACCGAGATACATTTGGAAACAAGATTTAGTTGTTGTTGTAGCATTCTCTTGGAACAAATAGTACTGTGGTCCTGCCGCCAGGAAAAAGAGTAATTCTGACAGGCTGACACCAGACTGACACAGTCTCTCTTTGTAGAACAGCTTTAGCTAGAGGAGATTGATGGATTTCAATGACCCAAATTCCATGCATGAGTAAATCCACTTATTTGCGACGTAAAATCAAGCTGTGTTTTTGACACTTATATTATTGACAGTTTAAAAACAGACATACATTCATACAATGTTATACAGGCAGCTTGGAGTAAATAAGTGTGTACCTTTAACACCAATGTTACCGACACCTTATTAAACCAAACACACAACGTTATATAAACAACCTTTTAAAAGTATCCGTCTCAACTACCAGCTGAGAATGCTTGCTAGTCCACATGGGCATTTGCTTTCTCATTCCATTGCTTACTGCATCTGAATTCTGGCTTCACTTGGTTTATAATATTCAGCTGTTTTAAAATAGCTTGCATCGTCGCGCAAATAATTAGTTTCTTCCTTGATTCATCCATCTTTTTCATGACATTTACATATACTGTAGAGCATCGACTTGTCCTTTAAAGAATACTGAGTGGTTCTATTTTTATCTGTTTGGCAACGCCTGACAGATTCTGCCAGCTTAGACCTGAGCTTCATCAAGGTTCTATCAGTTTATCTTCTTATATGTCGCAGTGGCAGCCTGTAATCAGTGTCCTATGCCCTGGAATACCTAGAAACATGGAAACTGTCCCTCGTACGCCACATATGTACATGTATATCAGCTTCCTCTCAGGAATGAGTCCTTGCTTACATATTCAAGGTGGCAAGAATATAAATTGTACAATTCAAGTGTTTTTTCATGCAATGAAACCTCATCTGAAGATGATTATTGAGACCATCGTAATCACAAAACCATTTCATTTGGCCCCCAAATCTTCTCCATTAACAGCTTTGGTTATTTGTTTCAGAATTAAAACCACCCCTATTTTCCAAATTTATACCAGCTAATTTGGTGACAAATGTTGAAATAGCCCAGAATTAAGACCACATGACTGACCAAACACCTGCTCCTTGAAATTATGATATTACATTATCGTTTAAGGAAAAAATACCCTGATAACAACAAGGAGACCCATCTAAATATTTCATGCTACTGGTCTTTCAGGTTCCCTCATGAAAAAATTATAATCTCTGATGCTTTTACCCAAAATATGATGGCCATCTTCAAACATTGATTCTTCAGAATTCGGAATAACCCATAATTAAAACCATTCACCTAAACTGCTAAAAAAACTGTGTAACAAGTTGGAGAAAAGATCCTCGAATTGTATACTTATTAAAACCAAACAGGAGGACTGTTTTGTTTTACAATTATTTTTTAAATGTAAGAATAAAGGCATGTTGTTAATTGATTCTTTTTCTTCATTGTGATAATATTCGACAACTGTTTCATTAATTGTGCAGATGATAGGTGGCCAGGTTACTCGGTTAGGTACAGAATGTCAGGGGCACCACATGATCTGTTATACCAATTATCTGTTTTGCAGCAGGCACCCGGCTAGCTGGCAAACTGTCTGCTAGGATGTTCCCAGCTAGCAAAGTTGTCAGCTTGGATCTAATTTTTACGTCCAACCGATCAAATTTGCAGTCAGGTAATGATAAAGCACTTGAGATGGCTGGCTGGGAAAAAAAAGATTTATATCAGCTGGCTGGTATGTGCTGAATGACGCTTGGGCTGGCTGGCAATCCAGCTGGCAGCATAACAGATATTTTCTCCCAGTTGCACAAAAAAATGAATCTAAGTGTCACAAAAGATGTGCAACCAGGAGCTGACACTAATATGGACATTATAACAACACACTGTCGTGAGGTGCCCCTGGAATGTGATTACCTCACTGCTCTCTGTCTTCTAGTTGCCCAGCTTGTACAAAGCTTGGACCTGAGTTCCATCAGGTTTCCTTCAGATTATCTGCTAGGTTTCTCCTGTAGCATTTTGTGTTTACTCAGTCTCGCAACCTGGCACTGGATTATATTTTTAAGGCTAAGGCCGGGATGATAGTCAGTCTTCTTTAATTTACCCAGCCTATAGTAGCCTACTGTTTTGTAACCAGAGCGATGAGGCTGCAGCATTTCATTTGAGGTGCTTCATTTTATGTCCTTTCTCACTACATTCTGGCAGTCTACCGGCCAGTTCCAGCAGGCCACAGCAAATATGAACCTGATAGTACAACAGACTTGCTTATCAGTCTGTGTTTTAGAAGTTCCATTTCACTCTTTTCACTCTCTTGATCTATACATGTGACAGATTGTAAAACTTAGGACTGCCCTTTAATCATTTCGTTGTTTGGGTTCTATGTTATATGCTTTTCATTATTTTAGTCACTGACATAAACAAGCAAAACTGAGGCCTTCTTTTAATCATGTCGTTATTTGGGTTCAAAGTGCCTTATTCATTGAAGCTGCAAAATCACTCTTAGTCATATAAGATAGGACATTTTGCAACAATTTCACTTAACTGTAGAAGGAGTTCTATCTTATTTTGTCTTATCTTTCTTTCGTTTGCTCCGTCTAATTATCTTTTGTTGAAAGTATAGCTAGAGTCAGCATTAGCTGTAGGATTTTTCTTTGAAAAGCTGATACTGATAAACGGAGCGGAGCGCCTAATGTGCTTCAGTTCCATCAAGTTTCTCAGAGAGAATCATCCCTTTGATATCGTACACACTTTGAAACTGTATACCTTTACTGTGCTATTTATGAGCTAATAAACAGGTGCAGTGCTTGCCTAATGGAAGTTTCTCACCTATATCAGACTAAAAGCGAAAGAGCAAAAGAAAAAGAAAAAAAGAGAATTAAACTTTTGTACTTGCGCAATCAGTATCATCAACAATTTACATTTGGAGCTGTATCGACAAACAGCAGACTTATTTCAAATCAAGAAATTTTCCTTTGAGTGGCAGTGTTACTTTATTGCACAGGAAAGTTGCTGACCAAGCCCAGTTTACTTCAATTTTCTTATCTGATGCATGTTAACTTTAATCACTATTTTTCTCTTATCTAATGCATGTTAAAAATTGTCACTTGCTATTTGACGCATGTTTTTAAAACTTCAATTCTTTTTTTGTTGCTTATCTGAGAGGTACATTAATGTAAATCACCAATTTTTCCTCTCATGCAATGGGTGTTTCCCTATCAAATTGCTATTTCACTTATTTGGTCAATGACTGTTTACTTTATAACTACACCTTTACCTTTCATTTAATGCATATTTATTTGCTCATTAAATTTCTCTCACCTGGTGCCTACTTTGGAAGTTAGACAACTTCTTTATTCTTTCTTTTGATGGATGCTTACTTTATTGCTGTTGTTTTTTTTTTACATCAATCTACATCAAAAGAATATGAATTTATTTGAGAAATCCTGCACATCCATGAAAGTACCATAAAAGTGCAGTTACTTTTTGTGGTAATGTTGTGTCTTCATTATAAAGCGAGTAGTTGTTAGAATGGTGGGTCTGAATTATTATGCTGTAAATGTTTGATCACATGTTTATTGTATTGTCAACATGGGTTTGGGTAATTTTCGAGTGACTCCATAAATAACTTCCATATAATTACCATCGCTGGCTATAATCAGGCTATGAGGATATCCATTACATGAAAACTAATAACTTTGCTTTCAGGCATGAAATCAATTCCCTTTTGGAAAATGAACCTACTTTATAATTGGATGTTTGCTGCTTAATCACATTGCTGTTGCTGGGAAAACATCATTTTATGAGTTTGGTAGGCTGCTCTTATAATATCCAGCTCTATTAAAAAGACAAAAACTCTATCTTTTTCTCTAAATTGTAACAGAGGCTCAGAGGCTCCCCATTAGGATAGATAGGTAGATAGGTAGATAGATAGGTAGTTAGGTAGTTAGGTAGATAGATAGATAGATAGATAGATAGATAGATAGATAGATAGATAGATAGATAGATAGATAGATAGATAGATAGATAGATAGATAGATGGAATCAGGTGTGTCCAGAACTGATGATAAAACATTTGGAAAAAGTTCAGCAAATTATTTTCTTAATGTTCGTATATACATGTTTGTATTCTTGCCAACCGAACAAGTAACAGCAAATCATAGGGTTATCCATTTGCAATTCTCAAGTTGACATTTTTGGTAAATGGGCCATCGGACGAATGGATGATTGGGGCTTTCTATCCTGTATTTCTGCACTTGGTAGGCTCATAAGAACAGGAGGAGACAAGCAAATGAGGCGAAGGATGCTTGTCCAACTAGACTCAGATGACGTGGCAAGACTGCTGGATTCGAACCGCGTACCCAGCAATTGGCTGCCCAGCATGCTACCACCAACACACAATCCCCTTGTAAATGGGCCTAAAAGTCTTTTTTGTGTCAGTAGAAAAGCAAAAGGTCACTTTGTCCTTTAAGTGGTCTTCCAGGAGTCTAATCTACACAAGTGGCAAAGGTCTTCTGCTGGGAAATGCCATGTAGAAAGTAGAAGCCAATTTAAGTGTTCATGACAAGCAACTTTTTTTTGTTGGTTTGATATATATCGTTGTTAGTGAAACAATTTGAAAGTCATTTCTGTATTTTCCGTCTTTGGATATAAAATTCATATCAAGGGGCAGACATGAAGTATTATCTGGGGAACACTCCTTTGTTGTCCACTTATCATCTCATGTTTTGACTGTTTGCATTTCGGTTATTCACCATTGGATCAGGAATATGTGTTTTGCAGTATTGTTTTACTTGCCACCAGTTTCCTCTATTTATTTATTTCACCTGGTTTGAGTTGCCTCTAAATAGCCCACACCAGTGCTGATGGGGCGTTGAACCCAAACTCGCTCACTCACTCACCTGGTTTGAGATATTTCGGACAGTGAGAAACTCCCGAGTGAGTTAGTAAAGTTCGTACAAGAGTGAAATTAATACAAACTTGAAATGTACATTGCTGCCAGTATTCAACCGGTGTATTGTGTTTACCTAAATTTCAAAATTATGCATTAGTGCATCCTGAATATAAACTCAAGTGTCTCTGCTCCTTTTACTGTTACTAACGGTGTGAGACAAGGTGGAATCTTATCACCTGTATTGTTTAATGTCTACTTTGATGATCTGAGTTCCAAGCTTAACCATATTAAGTGTGGGTGTATCTTAAACAATGTCATAATGAACCACTTGATGTATGCAGATGATTTAGTAGTATTTGCACCATCGCTTATTGGTCTGCAATTATTGTTAGACAATTGTGCTATATTTGCTGAAAATAATGATGTTATGTTTAATCCACTTAAAAGTGCTTGTATGATTTTCCGCCCGAAAAACAGCAATTATAAAATTGCTAGCTCTGTTTACTTGAATGGTGAATCTCTTAAAGTGGTGTCAAACACTAAGTATTTGGGACATAGAATTAGTAATGATTTATCTGATGACCTTGATATGAGTCGACAGTACCGTCAACTGTATGTTCAAGGAAATGTGTTACTTAGGAAATTTCGTATGTGTAGTATTGAGGTTAAATTGCGACTGTTTCAGACATATTGCTCTCCAATGTATACCCCGCATCTATGGTGGAATTTTTGTAAATACAGCTGGAGGAAATTGAACGCTGCTTATCATAATGTTTTGAAACTACTTATAGGCCTGTCTAAATATGAAAGTAGCAGCTTTGTCTGCACTGTCACTAATATTAGAAGTTGTGCTGCTTTAGTTAGAAACTATGTCTATAAATTTATGGGACGCCTTGAGAAATCCTCAAATGATATTATTCAAGATTTACTTAATACAAGCATTGTTTATGCGTCTAGAATTAGGAGTCACTGGCTCAAGTCATTATACTCAGGTGCTATATAATTTGTTTGCATGAACCTTTTTGTTTTTGTGTGGTGCTATGTAATTGTTACATGGTGCTATATTATCGTTACATGTATGTAGTTTGTATATGGACCGAGGTGTCTGGAATAAAGTTTATAAAAAAATAACCTAGAGTCCTTGACTTTGTTCAGCAATTTAGATTCACATTTCTACTGAAAACAGTTTCAAAACACCAATATCTGCCTCATGCCTCCTCTGAAGCCATTCAAGCCAATGTTATCTTGAGTTGTTCTTTGTCCTTATCACGAAGAGTGCTTGGTTATAATCAGAGAAAGCCTTATCATCTGCCATTGAAAGGTTTCATTCTCAACAACCATTACGATGATCATAAGAGGGCTTTACTTCATGTTTTTGTCATTTCAAAATTCAGTTGAAAATTCCTTGATGATGCTAATTTCTCTTGGCAGGTTGGAGGCCCCCAGGATAATAGGAATCTGAGGAGGAAGTCACGTGATTGGGACTGGTCATGTGACCTGAGTTGCATCACCACAACAGCCCCAAGGCTTGCTCCCATTTGGTATCTGATGATCTGAGGTGGAGGGAGAGGCAGTTCAGCAAGCTGGTGGTCTATCATCATATCATGAAGGCTGTCTGTGACAGGTGAGTGTGCTTGCAAAAGGTGCATTTTAAAACTGTATGTTTTTCGTAACGAGTACTCGTGTTAATCTGCATCTTCATATGCATTTCTGTTATGTATGATTTCGGGGAATATCTTTAAAAGTACACTTGCTCAGTTTTGGTGAAATAAATAAATAATTTCTGGCCAGTCTAGAAAAATAAATAATGTCTGGTTAGGGTCGTTCTTGACAAGGTGATGCTTGATTTAGGAATGAATATTCTGCGACTTGGCGCGCTCCAAATAAATAATTACTGCTATGTTAACAAACAATCAGATTTTCATTAATTTATTTTATTTTGCAAAAAAAGGCTTCGTTAAAGAAGCATTATTATAAGATCTAAGTCAGTTAGACACGTCATTTTTGACATGACTTTTTTTTGTCAATTAGATCATGACCGAAGGAATGAACCCTAAAAATTGGTGTCTATTTAAAACAGAACATAATAGGCCATTGGCAATGAAGATTTTGTTTAATAACAGCCAGAAAAAGATGAGCGATTAAATTTAGTTTTTCAGGGACAATGCATCAAATAGTGTCCTTGATGATTATGTATGTTTTTTATTGGTTGAGTATCCTTGCAGTTTTGGTAGAGGATGTTTGGCATTGACCCAATGGCAAACATCACCCATTTCATTTATTTCCAGCAGCACTGTATATGATTTCAAATTAAATGACAAACAACAAAATGTACATCGAAATGTTTGGATGACCGTGTGAATATGAATGAAAAATTTTATATATTATATATATATATATATATACAGGGTGGTCAAGAAAAAAAAACTTTACAGTCTCTGGCCCATGAGGCAAAACTCAGTGAGTTCTTATCCAATCAGTCTCATTCTTGCATAAAGTTCAGGTAGGAATCTCAGTATTATGTTTCTACTCTTGATTCTAATTTCAATAAGGCGTTATGACAGGAGACACATTTTGACAAACTATAGTAGCTTGCAATTTCTATCAACCTTCTTCTCTTTCAAGCTCCCCACTGGACTGAGTTTACCTTGAACAGAGCTGAAATCCTGGGACCAAACACCTCTGAAGAACTCTAAGTAACTGTAAGAATATGAAAGCAATGGTAAAATATTTGAATTGATGGCAATGCCTTGCATTCGGGACAGCAAGATGTGTGCAAATGGCCTTTTTTTTATTTCTGCAAAATCATAGCTCAAGATTACACATCATGTCCCAGGAGAACAAACAACAGATAATATGTCGCCATGACTACGAGGGGTGTCCCAAAAGTTCTGACCAATTTTTTTGGCAGACCTTTCTATTTGAAGTAGCTGTATGAAATTTTCACAGAATCAATTTCAGGTTTTCACTATCCATTTTGAAAGTATGGTACCTGTTAAAACATTTTAAATAACTTTTCTGTTGCCATGGAAACAGAAGGTCAGTGCACCCAGCGCAGCTCAATTTTTTAGTCTTAATCCAAGTGTCTAGGCTTGTAAATAACCAAGGAATTTACTGAAATTATGCAATGGATGATCATGAAAAATATTATTTGGAAACCTAACAGTATCTCAAAGTTTTTCATTTACATTTAAAGTCACTGTGAATCAGTTTAACCCATGTGCTGAGGCAATCACCTGGGTCTTCCAAACTGGGCTGTTCCTAAATTGTGGAATTTCAGTGTATTTGGAGACTGCTTCATTCTTCATTATGACTGTTATTTCTTTAATTTTTGAACTGGTATATAAATTTTAGTATCATGCAAAGTTACAGAAGGCCAAATCTGGTAAGTAAAGCAGATGAGATTGGGTTTTGAACCTAAGGTTCTTGAGCACTGCCTTTTGACAGCAGATTGTTTCAGCCAAACCGTCTCAAGCGCTGTTAGGCAACTGCTGGTAAATGCCTTTGGTAATTGCCTCAGCTGATCAGGTTGAAATATGAATAAATGTTTATAATCTAATGGAAGATATCTTGAAAGACGGAAAGCCTATCAGGAAATACATTTTCTTGCAATCATTTGCTATTTTACTATAAATTCTCTGACTTTTAACACAGCTAATTTGCTGAATTTCATCTGAGAAATTGAGTTGCGCTGGGTGCACCGACCTCTCGTAACCATGGTAACAGGCCAGTAACTTAAACACTTCTTACAGTCTTGATTTTTTCAAAACAGATGGTCAATTACCTGAAATTTATTCTGTGAAAATTTCATTTAGCTATTTCAAATAGAAAGGTCTGCCAAAAAAATTGGTCAGAACTTTTGGGACACCCCTCGTATCTTCTTTACATTGGAAAAGATTGGATAGTAATAGCACGCACATTTATAGAACTACGGAACTATACTATAGAACTGTATGCCAACGAAAGAGAGTAAAGTTTTTTCTTGACCACCCTGTATAACAGATACAGATGCAGATAATTTTTTGGTCACATACGTGAAATTCTTTTGTGTGGTACATTGCATACTACTATTTCAACTTAGACAATACGTATCAATTTAGAAATGTGGAAGTCATGTCCAATACAATTTTGAGTGGGATGATAAAAGATGTTTGCCTGCATGTCTGTATGACATTTCGAAGTAATTTCAGTATTATTGAGATGATTTGTTTCTTAGGGATTCCTGAGACGTTCTATTAAAGATAATTAGATTCATAGCAGTGTAAAAAGTGAGCTAAAGTGAACACTGAATAGCCTGTTTGAAAAAGGTAAACCAGACTTTTAAAGCATCTGAGAATCTATTCTGCAGGAGTCCTATCATGTGTCAAATACAGGTGTGGCTGTGGCAGTCTTTCTCAGTTGTTTGTTGCTGCTGCCAGGTTAATCTTGTCTTATCCTCTCCTTTTTTGACAGGCTCATATGACCCCAAAGGATGCAATTTGATCAGGCCGGAAGTGGCTCCTTCCACTAGAAGCGCTGCTGTTGTGATCATCTGGTCACGTGATACGAAAGGGCCCCCAAGGGGCCTCCCTGGCAGAGGATGTTCACAGGCAGATTTGCTGATTATCTTGGAGAGGCTACTTGGTCGTAGTGAATCTGCAACACTTCAAAGTCAGACTCCTAGGTTCCCTAGCAACTCTGGCTACCATCTAGATGACCTTCATGAGTGGTTCATCCCAGTTTTTACAAGCAATGCTGACAGGCTGAGCATCCACTTCTGAGGAACACAGACTTTATGGGGCTTCTAACATATCAAGTGCTCTGTCAGCCACTGGCGTTTGGATAGAGAGAAAGGCACGAAAGCGGTCATTAAACGAGGATTAGACCGTGTCGTTTGTGGACCTGCTATTCATTTGGGCTCGCTATTATCTACTTATCTTTTCGGAGCTACGATAGCTTGGTTGCAGTGTGTCTACTTCACAGTGTGTCTACATGACCATTAGTTTCAGTTACTTGAAGTTGGATTACCATTATAATACCAGGGACCACTGCAGTGGCACCTTATGATTTCTCAAGTTACGTGACTTGATTAGCTTCATTACTTGTGCCCGCTGTGTGTATGGATTCCCAATAGTGTTTAGCAAGATTATGATTATTAACCGCAAGGAGTGCTGATAATATCTGCAATAAGTGACCAGCGGTGCTTTCTCGACCTTCTTAATGTGGATATTCCCTGCATTCTCATTACGGTGGCAGACTGGCAAAGGTTATTGTGCTCTCAATTTGTCTCGCAGTGACCTGGAATTGCACTTCGGTCGCTCAACAGATGCATGGAGAGGTCATGACGAAAGGCGCTTGAGGTCTCATGGCTCAGCAGCCATGTCCTCTTCCACTGCTTCCTCTTCTACTCCGACTCGCAAGATCTCCTTTCCTCTGGAGGCGTTATTCCAGAGTGCGATTCAAGATGGTGACAACGAAGAACTCTGGAGAATGCTCAATGAATTCTCCAAAGACTTGGACATCAACGAAACCAACCATGCAGGACTGACCCCTCTGCATTATAGCGTTCTATCTAATAACCTAGACGGGGTTAAAATGCTTCTTGGATATGGTGCTGATGTAAATATTGCTGACTGCCATGGATTTACTCCCTTGCATACGGCCGCTGCCTGCGGCTACATGCAGATGGCCTCGTACCTGATAATATTTGGTGCAAATGTGTTTGCTGTGACAGATGAGGGTGACCTTCCTGTTGATATTGCCAAAGACGCCTCAACGGCAGCCATCCTCACTGACCAGATGCTTGTCTGTATTCGCCGCACTGAATACGTCAACTCATGGCTCGTGTATCATTCCAAGGAGCTCGTACGAATCATCTTTCAGACTCTTCTGTTTCTAGTCTCTTCATTTCTGACTTTTGTCGCCGATCTCTTTGCCAACCTGCAGTCTGATCAAAGTCCAAAGCCTCCACCACTTGACAAAAAGCACAAAAACAGCAAAGCTGATTAATGTGGTTTTTTCTTAGCAACATCATTACTCAAATTGCCATTAGGCTGCATAATGATTACCACAACAAAACTAGGCTAATTCCTCCTATGGTAATTACTGTTACTCACTGTATGCATATTGGTGTTCCATAAATGATGTTTATATAATCATGTTGTAATAAAATGTAAAATAGTTTCGTTATTGCAATTTGAATTTTGAATGCAGGAATTTATACTTGCAGTGGAATGCAGCATCTTTCTGTCTCCTAAATAAAAAAGAAATGCATTTCCTGTGGCAATGACTGCAATCCTTTCAATGGATGTGTGCTTGATATAACACTCCTGGCTATTTGTTTTCGAATTTAAATATCCAGTCAATGACAAGTTTTCAAGTTAATGTGCTGTAAAATTTTAATTTTGTATCAGCTTTTAAATGATTGAGTGAGATGGTTGCACAATTCCTTTGAGCTGAAATGACTTGTTGTTAAGTTAGGACAATGGAGCACGCGCATGCATACCAATAATACCTTATAGACAATACAAGCGTATGCAATTCGAATTCTGAGATTGCAGGAGCAGAGCCATTTTGCAAATAACACAGATATGGTGCAAATGCAGTAGTTGACCTTGTACATCACACTTATTTTGATAATGTTCTGGCATGCAAAGTATTTTTTCTTTCATAGTATTTGCATATTTTAAAGAAATACAAAACTGGTGGGAGCATATGTCAAAGTCACATGACAAATTCCAATTAGAATACAACCATATTAGTGATCACAAACTGTTATACATTTTTTGTTACTATTTGTGCGCGCAACAGTTAGACATGAGATAAAAATGTGTACGAATCTGCAACTTATCGAACTAACAACACCCAACAATAACTGTGAATTTTGAGAAAATGTTTTTCATAGTCAACTGTCAAATTTGATAGAATCTGTGACAAATATATCAAAACATGCATGTCCAGGGTATTTCTTGGACTTGTCATATGCTAGTACATGTATATGGATGGATTAAATTGATCTACAAGCCCTGACATACTATGTCTATCAATGACTGGTACTTCCGCTCATGCAATGGAGGGATTATCATAACTTAAAACAACAAGCTGTGTTAGCTCAAACAATCTGGAGAGAGATAATTCTGGAAGGTCGGCAATGTCTCACTATTCACAATTAATCATGACCATCATTGATGTGCAACAACCTTACAAAGGGAATATTTCCTCTGAAAAATTCATAAAACAAGTATCTTTCTTCATCTGCGTCCAGTTAAGTTCTTTGTCAGTGTCTATTGCGCCCTACTATTTCATTTAGAGTGATTAACTTTGGTACAGGAATTCATTAAAGGTGACTCTATACTCTCCAATTTTCGTCAAAAGAATTTCTTAAAAATAGTTTTAAATGACCTGAAAATGTAGTTTATAGCAACAATATACGAAAAAAAAATTTGGGGTCGTAGTCCCATTTTTTCATTATATTATGTGAGGTTATTTTCAAGAAAGTCAGAGCATGATTTTTTTGCAAAAATAATAATTTTAAATACAATCTAAACTGCTGGCTTATATTGCTTGGTCATTGCCTTATGCTCCAGTAGAGGGGTTTTGGCTCTGTTTGGTTGAAGTGCCACCTTGTGTGATACGACGAAAACCACAGAAAGGCAAACAGCCAGGTTATTATCGTTTCATAGCTACGCGTTTTTGAAAACATTGATTTGCAATTGAACGTGACATCATCAGGGTGTCTGCGAATCTGATTGTATTCTTCAATCTGTGACATATCAGTTCAGAGTTTGAAATCACGGTTGATGACAAAGGAATTTAAAACTGCGAGGCAATGTTTTATCTTTGTGTACAACCACAACAAACAACTTCTGTCTAAGCCGTGGTTTACAGCTTACCAAAAGAGTCTCTTTTCCAATGTTTCCCAAACAAAGTCTGTTTTATTTTTTTTCACAAGACATCGGTCATCAGAATTTCCTAATTTTTAAAATTTTTTGTTAGTCATTGAGGTTTATTCACGAATGGCCATGTGGCCAGACACGATTTTGAGTTGTGTTGCAGTTATAGCAATTCCATTGTATTTGACCACTGTTTTAAAACTCTCTTTCGTTTTTGACCACTATCAGTTTGGCAGACAGGCATGCCTGGTTACTTAAAAATATAACCAAGAGACAGTGTGAATAACTGCTCAGATTTGACTGATTGCTGAACTGAAGGATTAGAACTTGCTTATATTCAAAATGTGGGGACCAAATCATAGTTATCTCCCTGAAAGAGTTATTTTTTTAAAAACAGTTTTCTTTCTGTCTTAAGATTTAGGCTAACGACTGGGACTTTAGTTATTTTTCATGTCTTGACAACCAATGTTGGATCTGTAACCAAGGGTAGTTAAAGGATACAGATTACAGAAGGTAAAGCTGATGGTGGTTGAGCAGCGCTGAGTACCTGAGTTCAATTGAGGCAAGCCAAGGTTAGTTCCGGGGAGCCCAGGGTAGTTCAGGGAAGTTGAGGGTGGTTGATTGAATTTGAGGTTAGGTGAGGGAATTTTAGGCAAGATGAGGGAATTTGAGACTAGGTGAGGGTAAAAGGGGCTAAGATTAGGGAATTTGAGGCTAGAGGAGTCAGCGTGAGGTGTCCCGCCATGAGGAAATTGTTTCTAAAATACATCCCTGCACGTTTTGCCTCACATGAAATATGGGTAATCTTTTAGCATACTTAAGTGCAAGCATTCACACAATGTGCAGCTGAATAAAAAATAACAATGACATGGATGGATGAATGATTGGGGCTTTATGTCCTGTATTTATGGCCTTTGTAGGCTAATTAGGACTACAGGAGGGCACGGCAATGAGGGGAAGGGTGATTGAAACTCCTGTCCAACATAGGCCAAGGTGACCTGACGAGAGCTGGGTTCGAACCCTGAGCCCAGCAATTGCGAATAACGATGACAATGACAAGTTTAGTATATTTTGGTTTTGAATATAAGATAAATTTGCCATTGGCTAAAACGTGTCACCGAAAATAATGCCACAGAATAAAAATTGAGATGTTTGGTAAAGTTCTAAACAAAAATACAAATAAAACAATTACAGTTTGTCACGTCAACATTGAGACAGACGTTTGGCCAGATATCTCAGCAACCACAAGCCCCATAGTAGTAATATGCATACCTACGTATAGCTTAGCTCTGTTGTAATCTGAATATCTCATTTTTGTGATGTTTTGGTGCCGTTTTTGTCCTATATTTGCCAATGTATGAAAATGGCAGTCCTTTTTCGCAAAATGTTGACATTTGTTATGCTACTTATCTGACACACAATGGGCAATGACGTCATAAAAGTGCTCCAGAGCACCACCCCAGACTCAGTTCTACTCAAATTTGTATCAATGGATCCACCAATCTCATTGTGTTGATTTTTATGAACTGTACAAACAATGCTATATTTCTGTCTCAATGCTTGACGTGACAAACTGTATAGTACAGTTTTATGTCGATGATTCTGAGGCATATAAAAGTTTAAGTAAAATGAAGACGCACAAAAACTAAACAAAACAGGAACTATAAAAAGGAAAACCCATATAACGGTCTTCTTCGACAGGAACTAAGCCACAGTGCCATCGTGTCCCATGGCGAAGAACGGAATCTCAGGTCAGGCGGAGTATCAGGACTGATATTCAGGACAATGTCGTAAGTGAAATATACATTGACATGCATGTAAAATTGCTTCTCCAAAATTATTCAGTCATGTGACGTATTTATTCACAAGTCTTTGTGAGATCTAATAAACTGTATCAGAACCTTTTCAGCTGCAAGTGTTACTATAGTTCCATAACACACTCAGAGCCCTTCATTTTGGAAATAGACATGCTTGAGAACCTGTACATTAGTTGTGTGAGTGGGCTTGTCTGAATTTATCACTGATTTATCACTGAAGCTTCTACTGAATTGGCTCATCCTTGGAGAAAGTTCCATCTCATTAATCTTTCATTGTGAGAGCAAATGCGTGCTTTATGGTAATAAATTTATAGTTCTGATTCTTCCGCTATAATACACGTTTTTAAAAAGCCATAGCCAAATGGGCAAATCTATGTTGCAGCAACACAATTACATGGAATTGTTTGGTAGAAATTACCTTGTCACTACGATGAAGCGAAATATGTATTATTTGATGAGGTGTACAAAACTGGTAGTCCTCAATAAAATTTATCAAGCTGAGATGTCGAAAGAATTCTCCCCAAGGAAAAAATTCTCCCATATCCATCTATTTCTTGTTTAGGTCACTTGTCGCTTTGTCATTTTCCTTCTCTTATGATGCCATACACATCATGTTTTCATGTTCAGGTTGTGTTGGACTATTGTGTTTTTGCATTGCTCCATCAAATGGTTGTATTACCTGACCGAAATATTCGAACATGTTAAAAATTGTGGGTTAATGATATGAGCGCAATTAGTCCCATCTTGTTCTTGTTTCCGAAGGCCGCCACCTATATACATATATATTTTGCAGTACAGAGAAACTCTAGTCTACATGGTATGTATTAATCGAGGTTACTCTTCCCTTGGCCAGGGTTAACAAAACTTCAAACCGAAAACAAAATGTTTGTACAATTAAATCCAAGAAAATCCATTCAGAGCCCTCAGGGTCAAAGGTGACCTTGGGCTTCTGAAAAGACCTCAAAGAACAATGAGGTTCTGTAAAGTGCTAAACGCACCTTCATACCATATATGAATAATCCAAGATTATTTTATTTCAATCTGCTGTTGCAAACACAAACAATAACTGTGAAAGGCAAACACTTATGCTGTGTCAAAGGAATCATGTGGAGATTGCATATTCATAATCATCAACAACAAACAGACAAGCATGCTCATACATGTGTTTGGCAGGGTGATCCTGCACCAGTGTCAACAGTCCTGTTCCTGTGTTTAGCAAGTGGCCCAACCCTTTGTGACTTGAGTTTCACATCAACGATGATTCTGCTAGTCTCAAATTTATGCATCTTGATGTCATTGATATGTTCTGAAAATTATGTAGCTGTGATCATCCCTTGTAAATGTGTGGTCTTTCATTGTGCCATTGTGGGCAATCATGATTTTGTATAGCATTGAAAAGAGCCAGATTGGCACACAATTTTGTGATGAGAGACATTGAGGAAATTTTCAGAAATGGATGCACATTTCTGCAAAGATTTCTACTTGGAGCTACTCTCATACCAAAAAATATTCAAACAGAAAATTTTATCTTATTTAAATTCCACGGATTTACTGGTTGGTATTAAGAATTTCTACATTTTAGCTATTTTATGTGAGAATTCATGAACATCAAAGGGCACTTACTGGTAGGACAAATCTCTGTCAGTGGTGGGGACTTTACAGGGCTTCAAGGTGGACAAAATCCCCACTCCCTTGAGTCCCTTCATACTTTTAAAAAATGGCCTGACCCAGGTAAAACAAAAGCTGAATATAACTTAAGACCCGATGGTGGACTCATTATATCAGACATTCATCAGGCATCTCTCCAACTGAAAGCGTAAATGTGAAATAAAAGTGCCATTAGACACAATGCAATTGTAAATAATCTGGTGTTTGGCCAATTATGAATAATATATAAAGTAGACCCATCTACTGTTTGTTGCATACATTTATGCAATTATTCTTCACTCTTATATACTCTGGACTGACAAACCAATATTTTGTTACAGCAATATACTGGAAGCAGATGAGAGACTGCAACAGGCAAATACATCTAATTGGCAAAATTATTGTCGAATCGAGCAGTTATTCAATGAATTTGAGCATGGACCTGTTACTAGAAATTCTGCCAATCAGATTTGTAATTCGCAGAACTTCAGCAAGATAGATATCAAATATAACACCCCAGTAATAAAAATTTCATATTGTAGCCTGGCCCCTCTGACAAAACAGTAGGCTAGCGAAGCAGCGGCTGAGGCATGTATTTGACTGAGCTGCTAAAACAAAAGTGAACTACTTAGGCTTTGGCTGGCGATAAGGTGCTACCTTGGCCTGATTTCTATTCTATTAAGAAAGATGTACGACTTGGGAGCAAACGGTGTTGTCATCAATGTGGCAGTGCCTCCGGTAAGTGCCAAATGCATACAAATTACACATACTCTTCTTTTTTTTTAAATCTAGTTATTTTTGTTTTGAAATCTACTTTTTTTTTGCATGAACATAATCTGTTTGGTAATGTATCTGACGGTTCTGACCCCTGTTCAGATATTTTATTTGATTTTATATCTATGTATTACTCGTCTCCCGGGAAGCTTCAAAGTGAGGGTGCCAATCTTGCCCCATATCTTATGTGTTGATGACGAAGTTTCGTAGACCCAGGATAAACGAACAAATCTCCTTGCCATGGTTGTTATTTCCTTCGATTTTACACTATGTAAAATAACACTAGCCGCTAAATATCTTCACCATATGCTTTTGGCATTGTGCTTGCAAGCTAGTGCAAACTGTCCTGAGAATTATGCAGATTTTGTGTGGGATGCGACTGAATTGTCTTGTCATAATGTTATAGCCAATTCAGCACATGTGTTATTGGTAATGGAGACTGAAGTTATGATATCTTAGGTCCAAATTGAGAAAAGAAAGTTAATTCTTCAAATCAATTACAATAGCTGTTATTCATGGATATTTTTGCAACATAAAATATAAACAGTGCAATTATAGCACAAGAGTAATGTACATTTTTTCAAATTAATTGTATTGTTGTTTTTATTCAGGACAATCTGTACTTCAACAAAGAAAGTTATGTGGATGGCAAACGAGGCTACTCAGGACTTGTGATTGACATTTTGGAAGCCATTGCCCAGGGTTACAATATCAGGTGCCGTATTTTCCAATTAACCTGTTAATTGTGGACAAAGAAATTGCTGTTTGAGAAGGACTGGTTAAAACATGTTACGTATAAGTTAGACACCAATTTTGAGGGTTTGAACATGCATTTTTGTCAATTATATCACGACCAAATATATAGGCACCTAAAAATTAGGTGTCTAACTAATTTAGATCTCAAACACTTCTTTACTTTACCTTAAAATCATATTTTTTGCATTTTAACTATAATCTGATTGTTTTTACTTCTAAAAATACACTTCCTTAGCTTTGCTATCCTTCACTACCAACGTCTTTCCGCCCAGTCCCTGTGCAGTTTGCATACTTGACATGCTATTGCAGATCTAACACAGATTTCGAAAGAGATGCTGAATCGCTTGGTGGCATCATTTCGGCATCAATAGGCAATGTGGGTTTTCTGCCAAGGGATCCAGATACAGATATGCTTGGACGTTCGTGGGACCTAATCAGAGTAAATTTTGCTTCAAAATGGTACTTTTCATCTTGGTGGTCTGGGATGCCCCCTTCTGAATCCGATGGTACATGTATATTCTGTGTAAGGATAGGGTCGGTTCACGAGCGGAAGTACCAGTCATTGATAGACATAGTATATAAGGGCTTGTAGATCGATTTAATCCATCCATATACTAGCATATAACAAGTCCAAGAAATGCCCTGGACATGTGTGTTTTGATATATTTATCACAAATTCTATCACATTTAACAGTTGACTATGAAAAACATTTTCTCAAGATTCACAGTTATTGTTGGGTGCTGTTAGTTCTATAAGTAGCAAATTCTTATATATTTTTATCTCATGTCTAACTGCTAAAAGCACACATAGTAACACACAATGTATAACAGTTTATGATCACTGCTATGGTTGTATTCTAATTGGAATTTGTCATGTGACTTTGGCATTGGCTCCCACTATTTTTGCATTTCTTCAAAATATGCAAATACTATAAAAGAGAAAATATTTTGCATGGCAGAGCATTATCAAAATAAGTGAGATGTACAAGGTCAACTATTTCATTTGCAGAATATCTGTGTGTTATTTGTAAAATGGCTCTTCTTCTGCTATCTCCAAATTGAATTGCATACGCTTGCATTGTCTTATAGGGTATACGTGCGCGTGGGTTGGTTGACTGGTTGTCAGTTCCGACTTCAATTTATCAAAGGTGGCTTCTGTATCTTCATTCTAGGACATATTTTCATATCTGGTCCACAGCCTGGAACTTGCTTGTTGCATTCACAGTTCCAATGGGCATTGAATTAAATTCATAAAAACCGAGTGAGGTGGCAGTGAGGGCAGTTCTTTCTTTATGGGTGCACAGAAATTTGATGGTATCCATATTTGCACCAATTCGTGTTTAGTTCCATCCAATCAGGTCAAACTGAAACTGTCCTCTTTGCACGATACATTTAAAAATCTGTAATCAATAACAAATCACAGTGAAATATCCTTTTTCCTGACCAAAACACGCGGGAAGCTCCATGGACTTTTTGAGGGTTGAATCTGCTTTGCAGCTATAAGTTCATCTAGGTACTCCCTCTCTTTGTCAATCATGGTAGGCGGTATCCTTCGATGACGTCATTCAGATCGATTCTGTACTCGACCAGATTTGTTTGACCATAGTCCAGACAGTGCATAGAGAAGACATCTCTGTACTGGATGACCGGCACTTCGATTGTTTCTTCTTGAGCTGGATCTTCAGGCCACTGAACACAAAAAGAACCACTCTTGATGTGGCGCTAAAAACCAGAAACATCAACCAATTCAACACCAAAATCCTGTATACCATTTGCAACACTTACCAAACACTGCACACCAGGATTCCCCCGGCAACTGGTGTTGAGCAGACTCCTCTGTTGATGCAGTAATTTTAGGAAGCTTGGTGCTAGTTACCACAGTTTCATGAACCAATTTGATTTTGGAAGCCATGCAGCCTGGTTGTATTGTCACCTACTCATAGGGTACTTTGTAATATGCATATAATATTATGTAAAACTTGACTGTACCGCACCTATGATGCTAGGTTTCCACCACAGGGGTTTTTACATCAATATCTTTGTTGTTTATATCACTTTGTAATATATATACATATTTATATTTTACACCAAGATAATAGGTGCAAACCTCCTATGTATACCACCTGTTTTAATGTTGGAGGTTGGGGCAATATTTCATTATTTCAGTGACTTTGTTAACTCTCTGAAAAGATTAGAAATGAGTGGAGAGGTGGCAATCTTATGGGGAAGACCCTGATGGACATTAGGAGTGAGTTGTTGCTGGTAGAACAGTTAACCCTAGATGATTCATTCAACTTGTTTGATCCACAAATGGAAACCAGTGCAGTGTCTGAGGCATCTCATAATGAGCAGACAGGAAAACCTGACGAGGTCACTGAGGCTCCTACCATCAAAGACACTATTGTAGTACTCGGGGACTCAAATATGCGAGAAATAGCAAAACAATTTAAAGACATTGAATTCAATGTTGAGACTATTTGTTCAGCCGGTGCTAAGCCACAGGACATCGACGACATGTTGAAGGACTGTAGAAGTCCACCAGATTCAGTGAAGGTTGTGCTCATACATTTAGGCACTTGTAATTGGTCTAGTGACAGACAAGGTGACTGGATTGACACTGGTGACCTGGTCTACAAAGAGTACGTTGAGGGCTTGAATAATACGACAGACAAATTCCCTATTGCTGAGCTTCTAGTGTCAAGTGTTCCGCCACGATTATTGTCTCATGCTGGTGACAATCACAACCGCAAGATTAACGAAGCTGTGCACGAACTGAATTCACTTTTGAAAGAACTTTCTTGGACAGAATCAAACATTTCGTACATTAACAATGATCAGGTTTTGTTTGAAAAGGGTGAAATTTGCTCAAAACTGTACAACGAGCTGGACCAGTCTGGGGTACATTTCAATGAAAATGGTCAAATCAAAATGTCTGATAGTCTCCTAAAAGCTATGAGATACAGTCTACATAGCTATTCTGCAAATACGTAATCTAATTTCAATATGTCTTCAATCTCTGTAGTCACCTGCAATGTAAATGGTATGAATGACAGCAAGAAAAGAAGGTCGTTATATGAGTGGCTGCAGAGAGGAAATTGTGATATTATTTTCCTACAGGAGACTCATTGTCATCTTGAAAGACATGAAAAATTATGGAGCCAGGAGTGGCCTGGTAAAAGTCTTTGGAGCAGGGGTTCGAATCGAAGCAGAGGGGTTTCAGTACTGTTTAAAAGAAATTTTGACTGTGATGTGAAAAATGTTATTCTTGATAAGGATGGGAGGTATATTGTATTTGATTGTTTTATAAATGAAATTAAATACCATCTTGTGAACGTATATGCTCCAAATAATGAGTATGATCGAATGTCTTTCTTCAATAGCATGTCTCAATTTGCTAACAAGGATTGTGAAAATCTGATTGCTGGAGATTTCAATTGCACACTTGATAGTCAGCTAGACAGAAAGAACTGCATTAATAGAGATGATAAGGGAAATTTAAAATTGAAAAATTTCATGAATCAATTCGATCTGGAAGATGTATGGCGTAGACGTTACCCAACAGAAGCAAGATTTTCTTGGAACAGGCAGAATAAGGCTTCAAGAATTGATTTTTGGCTCATTTCGAGGTCTTTAGATAACCAAGTAGATGTCATTGACTATCAGGTGTGCCCCTTTTCAGACCACGACTCTGTCAGGTTGCAATTAAGAACAAGTGAAACTAAGCAGGGAAGGGGTATTTGGAAAATGAACAGAAAAGTCATTGAAACTGATTTGTTCAGGAAAAGCTTTATTGGTTGGTGGTCAGTCTGGAAAACGAAAAAAACATTGTATAAGGATTTGAATGTCTGGTGGGATATTGGCAAAAAGAAAATAAAGGAACTGGCAATCCAAATTTGAAGTATTATAAGAAAAGAGAAAATGGAGCGAATTAACCATCTTGAAGACTTGATTGCAACCTCACATCAGTCAGGCGAATGTAGTGACAGAACAGAAAGGTTGAAAAAAGAGTTGAAATACATGTATGAACAAGATGCCGAAGGTGCAAAAATAAGGTCAAGGGTGAAGTGGTTTGAGGAGGGGGAGAAAGCAAGTAATTACTTTCATAATTTAGAAAAAAGGAACGGTAAAGATAAAGCCTGGGAAAGAATATATGATGAAAAACGAAATGTTATAACAGGAATAGATGGTATAATGTCAATGAAGGAGCATGTGAACTTCTATCAGAAATTGTATCAGGCTCAAACAGTAGATACAAATGAAGCTAACAGGTTCTTAGCTAGTATAGACAAAAGCTTATGTCAAAAATAATAGAGATCTCTTAGACAGTGAAATAACGGTGAATGAGTTAACACAAGCAGTTACTAGTATGACAAATAATAAGAGCCCTGGTACTGATGGTATCATAATAGAATTTTACAAATACTTCTGGGATGAGATAAAAGCCGATATTTTAGAAATGTACAACAACAGCTTTGATAACGAAAGCCTTCCTTATACACAATACCTAGCAGCGATCAGGTTGTTGTTTAAGAAAGGGGAACGAGAAGATTTAAGAAATTGGAGACCGATATCTTTGCTAAATACGGACTTGAAAATTCTTTCGAAAGTTCTAGCAAATTGACTAATTAAAGTTCTACCAGAAATTATCAATACTGATCAGACAGGTTGTGTTCAAGGTAGGTTTATTGGGCAAAATATTCGACTTTGTCAAGATATTATTGATAAATGTGATGATGATGAATTGATCCTACTGTTAGACCAAGAAAAGGCTTTCGATAAAGTTGAATGGGACTGGCTTTTTTCAGTCTGGAACAAATTTGGATTCACGCGCAAATATATCTCATGGCTAAAGATAATGTATAAAAATATGAAAAGTTGCATCTTAACAAATGGTCATGTATCAAAATTCTTCAAAATATCAAGAGGGATAAGACAGGGTGATTCACTATCTGCCTTACTCTATGTCATCCAGGCAGAACCACTCGCTTGTTTTATTAGAAAGGCAGATAACATTCAAGGTATCCAATTGACAAATGATGTTGAAGTTAAAATATCCCAGTATGTAGATGACACTGTTTTATACCTGAAACATGACAAGTTGGCAAGTAGAGTTTTACAGATAATTGAGAAGTTTGGCAAGGCATCTGGTTCAGTACTGAATAGGAGAAAAACGGTTGGGATAGTGATGAAAGAACATTTCTTAAATGTCAGCGAGCCAGAAATTAACAGGACACTTGGCCCTGTCAAGCTTTTAGGTGTCCCTGTGGGAAAGAAAACTGACTCAGAGGAGTTCTGGGATGGCATTGTGGAAAAAATTCGGAAAAAGTACAATATGTGGAAATATAGAGACCTCTCTCTGAATGGCAAAATACATATTATTAAAAGTCTAGGAATGTCAACAGTGATGTACGCTTGTAATATGGTTGAGCTCAGTGATAAATACATCAATCAAATCACAAACTTGAACTATCAATTTTTATGGGATGCAAAAAGGAACCTTATCCGAAAGGAAATATGTTGCCTACCCAGAATACTAGGGGGATTAAATATGATTGATATAGTCATTGCAATAAAGGCCCAACGAATTAAATGGTTAATTAGGATACTGCAAGCGCCGGATGATGAAAAATGGAAATATTTGGCTCTGAAAAATATGAAATGTCTGGATAACAGATATGGGACAGATCTGTTTTCTTTAAAAGTTAATGCGTCGGCATGGCTATTAGATCAACAAAATATTTCCAAATTTTATAAAAGAATGATTCTCGACTTTCAGGAATTCAGAAGGAAAACTGTATGTGACAATGAGAGGCAATCAATTTGGTGCAATAATAATATTAAGTTCAATGGAAAACCATTAGCTTTTGCACATTGGGCAAAATGTGGGATTTTGTATTTGGATCAAATTGTTAAAAATGCAGAAATAGATGAAGTGTATATAAAAGAAAGATTGACTAGTAAAGCATCATACATTTTTGACATAGCAAAACTGAAGTCTGCCATGCCTGACAGTCTTTTGATAAATATTAATAACACTGAAGATTATGAGATGATTACACAACCTGACAAAGAACAAATATTGCAGACATGCTATTACATTTCAAAAGAACACAAGAAACCAATCAAACCATTAATCAAATTGACAAACAAAGATATATACAATGTCTTCTTGCATAATAAGGGTATTGATATGAAATCCAAAATTTATTGGAAACATAAATTTAATGACAATGAAATTGACTTTGATGCGTGGTTCAAGTGCAATTTTACCTCGAAAATCATTCCACGTAAATGTTTAGATTTTAATTGGAAAATTTTCCATGGGAAAGTAAGTACCGAAACTCAGATGAAAAGAATGAAACTATCTGATGGAATATGCACTATCTGTAAAACTGAGTTCGAAAATCTTGACCATCTATTACTGACATGCAGGGGTATTAGTACAATATGGAGAGACATAGAGAGTATCATAAACCAATTCTCCGCAAAAGATGTTTTACTTGATGCAAAATTAATTTTGTGTGGTACTTTGTCACAAAGCAACTATGAACTTGAAGTTATTATAACAAAACAACCCAAGTCAGGGTCACTGAGTAACAATATCACTCGCTGTTGTGTGAATTAATATCACTGGAGCCCGAAGGGCGAAAGTGATATTAATTCACACAACAGCGAGTGATATTGTACGAAGTGCCCTGACGCGTGGTTGTTTTGTTTTTATCACCTGGTTTTACCTTAAATTTTGAGTTATAAAGAGAGACTATTTTCTGCCATTACAAAAATGTGACGTCACCATGGAGCAACAATGGATATGACGTCACAATCCTATTGTTTTGGCCATTGCTTAGTTTGTGACATCATCGGCATCTGAAATGCCGGTGATGTCATAACCATTGTTAAAAAATATCGCCCTTGAAGGGTGGTATTTTTTACAATATCATAGGCCCTGATATTTTGACTGTAAACAATGATATTCAAAGCCAACCAGGTGATAATGACTTAATATTGTCTATTGCAAGATATGTTATATGGAAACGGCGAAACAGACATAGATACGAAGGTGATAATATCAACATTCAAGGCTGTTTGAAATGGATAAAACAAGAAGTTAAAAGTCATGTTGAAGTTCTATGTAGAGTAAAAACAATATTAAGTGATAAAGATAAATTGCAGATTTTGGAAAAGTTGTATTACGTCTTATAATATACAATGTAAATATCTTTTATTTGGGGTTGAATTTGGTTATTAAATAATTCATTATGTACATAGAGAGGGCATCTGGTGTTTTATTTTTATACGTCTGTTTTATTTTTATATATCTGTTGTATACAATGTCATGTGCCTTTTTCTTTTTTGTGAATTTAACTGAATAATGGTGGATGTCTAGCGTGGTACTGTAATTTTATATGTAAATTTGAGCTAGTAGAATAATTCAATGATTTGGTTTGCCTAAAATATGCAATTATATTGAGAATGAACACGATGAATGTACATATGATGGGACATAAATTGTAATTGCTGTAATTTGGTTTGTATTATGAACTAATGTTCTCTTTGGTTACCCTATATAACTTGTTACTGAACACTTGTTAATGCGTTAATGATTGAATAAAAAAAAAAATAATAAAAAATAAAAAAAATAAAAAACTCTCTGAAAACCGCCAATGTAAGAACTTATAAATGGTCTATTGTAACTAGGCATCTGCCTTTCATGGTCAGTTTAATCATTTTGCATTCAACAACAGTTTACTGTAGGAGTTATGTCACTTTTTTGTTACAGCTACAAGTACATAGCTGCAGATGGCTATTCGTCAGACAACGGTGTGATCAATTTAGTTCATAAGGGGGTAAGTGTTATAAAGACTCGGGATTTACCAATGAATTCAGTGTTCTGTGCAATTTCTGTATGTTGTATTGTTTGACTGTATGAAATTTTCACAACTGTGCACTGTGCAGAACACACAATTTAACTCATTGCTCATATACAGGATTTTTATTTTGAAGACAGGAAAATCAAAGCCATTCTTATTCTGTGACATCATTGCAATGTATTCTAGTGGGAAAATTACGTAAAAAATTTAATAACATCACTTTGCCCCATGGAATGACAAGTCCTTGAAAAATGTTCACATTAAGACGCAGTGTCTACAATTAAAAATAGTCTGTTATAGATTAAAAAAATCAACCCAATCAAAATGGCCAATTCTCAATTTTAGTCAATGGCAAAGTCATGACCACTGACCAGTGTATCAGACTTTGCTGGTGACGTTGAGACAGTTGTGTTGAAATCATGCTGATTTCTTGATTGATGAACTATACCATCCGGGTAGCAACCAGGAAGGACTTTTCCATGTCACAGCTCCACAAGAGCTTTTATTCCAAGCCCCTATAAGCTGTAATCACTGTTTTAACTGATGTTGCCCTTTCACAAAATACAGTTTTTCCAGGTATAGCTGTGAGAAACAGAAGCAACAACTTCAAACAGTGACCATGTACTTGTGGGTGACTAAAGTCATTCTAGAGATTACCGAGTTGTACAACCCTTATAGATCTTTGCGGATTGGTGGTCCACTGGAAAAATTAATTTTCTTATTTTTAACTTGAAAACTGGCTTTGCCCCACATCATCGGCAGTTTTCTTTTGGTCTCGTAATCTTCTCATTTGATTAAGTACCTTAAGCCATTTAATCAGTTCCATTATGTCTCCTATGCTGCCAGATATGATAAGCACTGAATCAACTGATTAACCATAACTGACACAAACAAAACTTTTCTAAGCCAGTGACATCACACGACCAAGTTGAAGTTGATTTTGAAACAGTTTGGGCCGCTAATCTGCAAACAGCTCTAAGACCTCAGGAAAAAAATCTCTGATAACCTACAGTATATAAACATCTCTTGTCACCTGCACCAGAACAGATCCCGGGTTTCTAGGCTTCAGAATAGGATGTGATCCACTTAAGGTCTGCCTTCAGATCACTTTCTGAGGAATTGTACCCTCACCTTTAGGAGAGATTCGAAAGAAGGCCTTTTGAGCAGTGCCTGAAAGTCTGGCATCAATTAACATTGCACCGCAAGATTTGACTCCTTGTTGCCCAGAATGCAACCTTTTAGGGATATAGCTTATATCCATGGCACAAGATATCTAGTTCACTTACGGACCATGCATATTCTTTCAGATTGCAGACATGGCTGTGGGAGAAATATCTGCAACATACAAGCGTTCACTGCTTGTCAACTTTCTGTACCCGTTCTTTGAGAGTGGCAACAGTTTTGTTATTGCGGACACATCAGGTGATTTTGACTCTGATATGATGTGGGCTGCCTTCAATCCTTTATCTAAACTGGTATGGATATATATCGCTTTTTCTCTTGGTGCTGTCTTCTTTCTGTGGACAGTGATTTACCTGTGTTATCCTGGAAATTCTGATGCCTTAAGTCTCTATGGTTGCTGTGATATACTTGTTCGGATCATTTTGCGACAAGGTAAGTATATGTACACATACTTTTAGAGAAGATATACGTTACTGACTGCTGTGAACTTGACAAAGTTTCAACATTCATTTATGTTATGAATTTGATGTCTGCTGCTTTTATACACATTATGGGTACCTTTAATAAAGATCTAAAGCTTGGAAGTATAATGAAGTTTTTCAGGATAAGGGAACTTAGCTGGCTACTAAGACACTAAGGCCCCTTATGCTTGGTGGAGGTTCCTTAGAGGGATTACAGAACTGTTTTTCTCAGCTTTTATATAATTTCATTGCAAAGTTTCTGTGTTTGTCATAATGTTGAGATTAAATATAAATATCCTAATGTGTGAAATAAACAAAGACCAGATTGTGTGCAAACATGGACTGTGCCCGAGCAAATCCACAATGCAATGACAAGGTTTACATGCATTACAGCAAATATGAGCATTTTTTAAACCTTCGGCAAAGCTTTAAATTACGTACACAAAAATCAATTTAATCGATCCATTTAAGACTACAAAATATCCATTGTTAAACTGAGGCCTTCTGTTAACACCATGAATTTGGTGTATGCATCCTCCTTCTTCAAACATGTACACTAACATAAATATTGTGGAATGGATATTTCTAACATTTGTCAGTGGGGCCTGGTACATGTGCAGTTGTGTATCATTCAAAATTTTAAAAAAGTACGGGAGACTTAGGTAAGTTGTGTCTTTTTCGCCTTGGGGTGATTTTCTATTTTAAAAAAACTTACTTTGTGAAGCAATTAAAACAATGGGACACAACAATTAGGGAGATAATGGTCGACCTTCACAGAGAGTTCTAGGTTGCACATCTGAACCCTGTGTTGCTGTAAGGTTTATCACTGGATTACTCACTCAGCCTGTAGGGGGGGATGATAAAGTGGCTTTTTCGCTGGGCCCATGCGGGGACGCTTTCAAATCAATCTTCATTGTTTTAAAAGTCCATTCATACTGAAATTTCTGGATTTCGGACCTGCTTCTAGCTGCTACTGGCACTTTTGTATGACAGGAAAAGTGACGTTTTTGTGAAATTTCGCCTATTTGCGATATTTGTTAATTTTAACATTTTTGATGATAGGAAGTTGAAAATAACACCATTAAACAGAGTGTAATTAAACAGAGCTTTCATTTGCATACCAACACTTATAGTCTGTGACAAATACAAAGATCAGATAAATATTCTTTTAAATTATATCATTAGGAAATTATCAAAGACATAGTGTGAAAATAATGGCTTAAATTATGACTAGTCATTTTTGGGAAATCAAAGACACTGTGGTCTGTAGAATCATGTTAAATAAACCATTAGCTTGAAAATGCAGTATCCCCAGTCACATGAATGTTTTACTGATTTGCCAATCAGTAAGGGTCCAACTGAAATAATCGAGCTAAATCAGGATAAGATATGGTAATCATTGTACTTAAATGAATATCTGTTACTTTGGAATATTGTGTACTTAAATATTTTTAATGGGTAAATAATGAATTACAAAAGTACTGCAAATAAATGACTAAACCCTGAAGTTAAATTTCTCTTGTAGCCTGCATGCATGGCAAGGTGGCAGTTCTGGTAACTGTGTGTACATTTATGTTAAATTCTATTAGTTTGCGCTTCTGAGAAGTAAAAGAAAATCACAAAGTGTACTGACATTGAACAATTGGCTTTGGAATTTTAAAGGATCAGCTTCATAATAGCATCACATATACTAGAACAAACTGCAAATTTGCAGCAAAATCATAAGTTATCGAGCAGAAAATTTGGATTGTACATGAGTAGGATGAACCCGTAGTTTCAGAAGTAGAAGTGTAACAAAATCATTAAATAAAAATCATAACTTTCAATATTGAAAATTAATCCATGCCATTTGGAAATGGTATTTATTCAAGAAGTGCCCAAATCCCTTACGTTACCAAAAAAAAAAGGATTTGAACAATTCAATTATTGTCTGGTTGAGACAATCCAAAGATCAGACATATTATATTGCACGAAGTTCTATTGTTTGATATCAGACAATCCTTTTTTTTCACTGTGTAAATAGGCCAACTGGACTGGTATAATTAACATTAACAAATGTATGTTTTTGGTGTGAGATATGGCAAGTGAAGGTCTGCCACAATATTTTTGTAACTATTTCCCAAATGGTAATCACAATCATAATATTAAGACTTGTATGTGTAGAAGTGAACAAAACCATCAGAATCATTGATTTATAGATTCTGACAACTTTTTTTTGGGAGGGGGATAGTAAATGTCAGCAGTATTTGGCCTATAATGTTGAAAATAATTTAACTCTGACATATCTAATGACAGATTATTCAAGCCAGAGCAAAATCAACCAGCACTACATCCATTCCCACACCTAATACTTGCCACTGTGAAACCCATGTAGCGGTTTACAATGAATTCCATGAATATTGGCAAAGCATTCATTATGGCTTTCATTGATTTGCAGTATAATTAGTCATAACAAAATTATTGCATTTTATATGCATCTACCATTCAGAGCCAAGCAATTCTGTGGGGGGGGGGAACCTCCGAGTGATTGACTGCTTATTTTGGAATTGGCAACTGCCACTATACTAACTCATGCTTTCGGAATATAATTCTACATTCTGTTTATGAAAGCACAGCAAAGAAGTGGCAGAGACACTGCCCTTTCCACACAACCTCTGAAAGAGCCATCACCAATGTCTTGTCCTTTACCTTCACTTCAAGCAGTCAGTATTGGCAATCCCCGAATGTGCAGTTAGCTGAACTAGCTGATGCAAGGGAATGAAGTGACCGTGATACTGACTTGCAACTCAATATCCAGAGTATTTTTCTATTTCTTGATGAAGTCATACATATTTTCAAGATCTTGGTCCACATGATTATCAGTTTATATTCTTGTCATTCTAAGACTCAAACAACATTTGATGTTTTGTAATTTTCATGGAACTTCTTTGAAACTAGACCATAAATGGCCATATCTCAAGAACCAGTGCACCTAGAAAGTTGAAATATACACCAAAATGTTCGGAATGCCCCATTTCCTATTCAATGTCAATACATTTATATGACTTAAAATCAATAGTTCTGATGGAAAATACTATTTTCGACATTTAAGAAGATGCGGTATCACATTTTGGCCAGTAGCAGGCTGAATAAGCCATGAAATTCAATTTGGTAAAAAGTTTCTTGATTCTGGAGGCAATGAGCAACTTTTAAAAGCGTCCCCACAAATTTTCAGGATTATCATCCCCCCCTAGGATTAGTCAGGTTGGTTGATCCTTTTTTTTTTTTAAACTAACATTGTATTTTACCTTTTTTTCACATATTTTAATCATTTATATAATATTTGCAGCATATAACTGGATTGTTATAGTATTTTATATTGACACAATTTATTGGTTGTCTAAATGTATCATATCATGCCACCAGTCACTCCAAAATTGGTTTGGGGACAATGTCACTCAAATTACAGCGTAAGTGTTACTCACAATTCTGAAAACGTATCAGTTAAACTTGTTAAATTATAAGTTACATGGGGCAGGAGACATTCATGTTGCTAATTCAGCACTGGCCAATTGTAAGTTTTATCTATAAATTTTGAGTACAGAATTTTCAGTCAAAAATGACATTTTTGTCTGGTGCAGATTTAGCCAAGGCCCACACCATCAGAATATGACCATCAATGGAGGCAGGTCTCGAACCTCCAACACTAGCTTCATGTATCAAATTAGGGATCATCTGCCTGATTTAGTTTCAAATTAACGATGGTTTATAAAAGTTACAACCTGCCCCAGTCTCCCCTAGTGAGAATTAGAGTAAATTCTGGAATGCATGCAGCATTTACAGTACAATTAAATTTTTTTGGTTCGGAAGATTATCTATCTCATTGATAATTTTATTCAATTCAAATCAAAATTATTGATTTAGAGGCACTGAAAATCAAGTAATAATGTTTTGGTCTTGACCCCACCCCCTCGTCCAACATCCTTCCAATAAACAGTTTGATTGTACATATCTGAAATTTTGGCATGTATATCAAGGTATTTTTTTACAGAAAAATTGATGGCACATGCTCCATCACATTGTTCCAGCAACTGAACTGTGCAGTTGTGGGTTGGCTGCAGCGCTTCTTGATTTGTCAGTTTTATCAAGATTATGTATGTGTTGGTAAAACAATGCAAGTCAGTTAACTGGTGTGTTTTCCTCAGTATGGGCTTGATGAACCAATGCAAAATGAAATCTACAAAGTTTGTCAAACAAAGGATTTTCACCTTAGGCATTCTCACTTCCGTAATCCTTCTAAGGGGACATTCTTAGTAGATTTCATGCTCTGCAAGTGGATGGAACTAATATAAGTACCCATAAGTACTTATGTTTGGCTGTTAGTGGATTCCTAGGTGACTAATGCCACAGTCTCACGGGAGATGACGGTAAGCTTTTTATCGACGGCGGCGCAGAGCCAGACGATTTCTTGCAAGATTTTCAGTTAGGACGGCGCGAAGGGCAATTATGTAATCAATTAAGGCTAATCGATAACCATGCAACGAAAGCCACGGCGAGGTTCTTTTTGTTCCCTGCGGGGAAGAAAAGTTGTACGCCGTCACCAAAAGTTCGCCGGGGGGAAAGAAATTTCCTCCTCCTGCGGGATACTTTTATATCGCCCCGTGATATAAAAAGTACCCCGCAGGGAACCTATAACTGCCCCTCAGGGAACCTATTTCACCGCGGCGGACTATATTTTCACAGCGCCGGGGATTGCTTTTACGACTGCGGGAATGGTTTTGTTCTCCACGGGGATGTCTGTAGGCCCGAGGGCACATCGCCGGGAATGAAAAGCATGACGCCGTTGTCAAGGGCACCGCGGCGGAGGAGGGCGCTGCGAAAGCCAATAAAAAGGGCCGCAGAGGGCCGCCTTGCTTCACTTGCTGCTTGACCTTTGATGGGGACACTCCTGGATGCTGGACAGACATGATGGCTGATGAAGATGCTGGGGAAGACCTTGACGTTGCTGTTGTTGCTGCTGTTGCTGGTGCTTATTATCTAAGAAGAATACGAAGGAGGAGGAGGAGGATGAAGAGATGGTGGATTCGGAATTGGCTGCTGCAGAGAGAACAACATGGCCATTTCTAACAGCTGCTGCCTGAATTGGCCAACAATGATGTCTCTGGCTACTACAACTTCTGCAGAATGCCTCCTGACATTTTTGCTGAAATCCTGGCTGCTGTGGCTCCTGCAATTACAAAACAAGACACCAACATGAGGAGGGCTCTGGAACCTGGATTGAAGTTGGCAGTCACCCTACGGTACATGGCGACAGGAGAGAGCTACAAGTCCTTGGCCTACGGTTTCAGAGTGGCTCCCAACACCATCTGCAATTTTATCCCCAGTGTCTGCATTGCCATCATGCGAGCTTACGAACATCTGCTGACCCTGCCAATGGATCCAGCATCCTGGAAGGAAGTTGCCAAGGGCTTCGAGAAGAGGTGGAACATGCCCCATTGCATCGGAGCACTGGATGGGAAGCATATTGGCATCAGATGTCCTCGGAAAGCTGGGTCAATCTACTTCAACTACAAGGGCTTCCATTCCATTGTGCTTATGGCTTTGGTGGATTCTGACTACAAGTTCCTCTACGTGCAGGCTGGATGCCAAGGAAACTCATCGGATGGAGGAGTCTTCCTGGACACAAGGCTGAGGGACCTGCTGGACAAAGAACGACTTGGGCTACCCCCTGCTGAACCTCTACCTGGCACAGTTGGGAATCCTTTTCCATACTTCATCATTGGAGATGAGGCCTTCCCCCTGAAGAGCTGGTTGTTGAAGCCTGTTCCAAGAAGAAACCTTGACATCCCCTCCAGAGTCTACAACTACAGAATTTCAAGAGCCAGGAGAGTGGTGGAGAATGCCTTCGGTATCCTGTCCCACAGGTTCAGATGCTTCCTAACTACGATGCCCCAGAAACCCGGCAGAGTGGCAGCCATCACTCTGGCAGCCTGCACTCTACACAATCTTCTGCGAGACAGAATAGGAATTCATCGAGCCATGGACAACGACGTAATGGACAGAGAAGATCCAGCAACCCATGAAGTCACTGAAGGACTGTGGAGAGGAAACCCCTTGCATGACCTTGGATTCGCTCCAGCATATGGAAATGCCACCAGACAAGCCAAACAGTACCGAGACTACCTACGAGACTACGTGAACAGCCCAGCAGGAAGTGTCCCCCGGCAGATGGAAAGAATTTGAAGATGAAGCAGAGAAGCAGCAGCAGCAGCAACAGCAATTCAATGCCCCCCTTAAAAAACCACAAATTAACCCAGCCCTTGTAAGGGCTTACCACTTCCTCCAGAAAGAGCAGGCCTTGTACACATCTTTATGTTGACAAAACCCCCCCCCCCCCAAAAAAAAAAAAAATCCCTCCCTGCAACAACTACACTTTTTGTGACGTACATAAAATAGCAGATTTTTAGCTTTGTATCTATCTGTACAACCCATTTAAATCACTTTCACTTCCTCTCTATCTGCCTATCTATCTAGCTATCTATCTGGCTATCTATCTAGCTATCTATCTGCCTGTCTATCTGTCTATCTATCTGCCTATCTATCTATCTATCTATCTGTCTATCTATCCAAGTGCAATCCCTGCAAAGTGACGATAACTGCTTTTGTTTTCTGCAGTGTAGATATGTAACGAGCATTGTGTTCCATCTATCTATCTATCTATCTATCTATCTATCTATCTATCTATCTATCTATCTATCTATCTGTCTATCTGTCTATCTATGTGCCTATCTATGTATGTATCTATCTATCTATCTATCTGTCTATCTATCTATCTATCTATCCAAGTGTCATCACTGCAAAATGACGATCACTCGTTTTTCTTTCCTGCAGTGTATATGCGACGTCCAAATTTTTTCTTCTATCTAGCTATCTATCTGCCTATCTATCTAGCTATCTATCTGTCTATCTATCTGTCTATCTTTCTGCCTATCTATCTATCTATCTATCTATCAAAGTGCAATCCCTGTGAAGTGACGATAACTGCTTTTGTTTTCTGCAGTGTATATATGTAGCGAGCATTGTGTTCCATCTATCTATCTATCTATCTATCTATCTAGCTGCCTATCTATCTGCCTATCTATCTGTCTATCTATCTGCCTATCTATCTGTCTATCTATCTGCCTATCTATCTACCTATCTATCTATCTATCTATCTATCTATCTATCTATCTATCTGACTATCTATCTATCTATCTATCTGACTATCTATCTGCCTATCTATCTGTCTATCTATCTGCCTATCTATGTATCTATCTGTCTATCTATCTATCTATCTATCCAAGTGTCATCACTGCAAAATGACGATCACTCGTTTTTCTTTGCTGCAGTGTATATGCGACGTCCAAATATTTTCTTCTATCTAGCTATCTATCTGCCTATCTATCTGTCTATCTATCTGCCTATCTATCTGTCTATCTATCTGCCTATCTATCTATCTGTCTATCTATCTGCCTATCTATCTATCTATCTATCTATCTATCTGACTATCTATCTGACTATCTAGCTATCTATCTATCTATCTATCTATCTATCTATCTATCTATATTAATTAAAGTGGTGAAAAAACTTTAATTAAGAAAGCAGAAATGCCACCTGTACTGGTTGAGCAGAAAGTGAAAATGGGCCAAAAAAAAAGAAGGGAAATAGCACCTTGCTTTTATGAAGGTGTTAAAAATTTATTAGGGCCAGGACCGGAATTTTTTTTTGGGGAATTTGTCAACTTTTTTTTTTGGGGCTCTTTTCATTTTTGCTCTTGTTTGTCATCGCAAGAGTTTTTTTAGTCAACATAAGATGTGTACGTGGCCAGCTCTTTTGGGAGGATTTGGTGGCCCTTAAAGGGGCCAGGGTTTTTTTTTTTTTCTTTTTTCAGACGACTTGAACAGGCATCACTTCCTTGGAGAGGACAGGTTGACTTGGCTCCACTGGAACGACAATGGAGTTTGCCGCTGGTGGACAAGTGTCGGCTGCTGCTGCTGCTGTAGAGACTGCTGCTGCTGCTGTAGAGACTGCTGCTGCTGCTGTAGAGACTGCTGCTGCTGCTGTAGAGACTGCTGCTGTAGTGGTGGCTGCTGCTGCTGTAGAGACTGCTGCTGTAGTGGTGGCTGCTGTTGCTGTAGAGACTCCTGCTGCTGCTGTAGTGGCTGATGCTGCTGTAGAGGCTGCTGCTGCTGCTGTAGTGGCTGCTGCTGTAGTGGCTGCTGCTGCTGCCCAAAAGAGGGTCCGGGGAAGCCAAGCTTCTGGGGGCTGTCAAGCATCAGCTGGGTGAAGCTTAAAGATGACTGCTGCAGGGCTGGAGTCTGGCTTCGAATTGGCTGCAGGGACTGGAACTGGCTGCTGCTGCTTGGCTGAGACTGCAACTGCTGGCGTGGAGGCTGGGACTGCATCTGAAGACTTGTCGAAGGCCTTGTTTCCTGGGGCTGCTGGGGCTGCTGCTGAGTTGTTGGAGGCTGCTGCAAGTCCTCGTTGACAAAGGATGGAGCAGGACCAGGAGGAGGGATGTATTGGTGCTGCTGCTGCCCTAGGATCATCTCCACATTCTCTTGCTGCATCATCAGGATTTTATCTTGGACGGCCGCCTGTACAAAGTAGTGGTCCGTCTGGCTCAAGGAGTGCAGGAGGCGAAGTCTCAGGGCACGGTTCATGTTCTTCCCAGATGTGAAGATACTCCTGCACATGTTCTGCAACTGGTGTACTTCTGGATCCAGCCTGTGAGCACTTTGTGGGCACATGTCACAGAATGGTCCTGCCGGCTGAGGTGGTGCTGGTTTCCTGGGCCTGTCCGAAGTGTAGTGACCAGCAATTGAAGTCAGGGCAGAGGCCATCTCCTGGTCTTTGTCCTTCCTCGTCTTGGATGGCTTTCGTCCTGGGAAGACCTGGGACTGCTGCTGGGATGGCTGGAGGGACTGCTGGGACATCTCCTGGGAGGACTGCTGCTGGCTGGCTGGGAGGCTGTCATCCAGATCGGGCATAGGATTGTAGTCCATGGGGGCATCAGAATCGGACGACAGGCGGTTACTTCCTCCTGGTCCAGTGAAGCTGGAGATTTCCACAGCACCCTTCGGAATGATGGAGGCCCTCAGGAATTCACACTTCGCCAGGATGTACTTGTCTCGGTCGGACATCTTTTTTCTGCCAGCTCCAGAAGCTTGAGGTCTGATGATCTTTCCGAAGGCAGTCCTGATGTTGCTCCTCCGTTTGTGGACTTTAGCTGCTGTGATTTCTTTCCCAACTAGCAATGTAAGTTCTGCTGCTTTCTCTGTATCCAGTCTGTCCTTCTGTGTACTCTTGAAGGTGGTGGAGCCCTTGGAGTACAGGTCCTTGTTGTCCCGGTACCAGTCGATCAGCTCATCCTCCTGCTCTTCTGTGATGCCCAGTAGGTCCCTGGAGTTTTTCTTTCTGTAGCCCTTCTTCTTCTCCTTGTGGACAAACTGGCCATCGGAGTCCTGGATCAGCTCAACCTCAGATCCAGTGTTGTCAGAATCTTCCGTCGCCTGGTTCTTCCCCTTGTTGCCCTTGGACTTAGCAGCATTCTTCTTGGGAGTATCTTCCTCTGTGGTGGCATCGTACTCGGACTGCAGGGTCTGCTGTTGGATTGCAGCTGTCAGAGTTGGTACGGAGTCATCATCTTCATCAGCAGGAGTATCATCTGGAGGTGGAGGTGGAGGCTGGACTGCAGTCTTGGCTCGGGTCTGGGCTGGAGTGACAGGCTTGACTGGAGGCTTGACTGGAGGCTTGACTGGAGACTTGGCTGGAGACTTGGAGGTGGCTTGATGCTTGGCTGAAGGAGACTTGCCAGGAGTGCGAGGCCTTCCCCTTGGAGCAGTCTTGGTGGGAGACTTGAAGACAGCAGCATCAGCCGACTTGACAGAAGCAGCAGCAGACTTGGGACGCTTCTTCTTGGCTGCAGCAGCAGTGGCAGGCCTGCCACGCTTGGTTGGAGACTTGACAACAGCAGCAAGCTTGGCCAGGACTTGATCTTCATCTTCATCATCATCATCATCTTCATCCTCCTCATCAGGTTGTTGTTGCAGCACTTTGGGTTGTGGGGCGCCCTCGAAGATGGTCTCACTGGTCACTGTTGATGTAGCAGTGGTCACTGCCACGATGCTGTCCGGCAAGCTGAACATGCTTGGAGACAATGTAACAGCTGTGTAGTCTATGAAAGGAGCTGGTGAACCAACTGGAGTTGAAGATGGAGTGGTCAGTGGAGTGCTGGCTTGAATGTTGCCCTTGGTTGGTGCCCTCAAGGTCTTTTTCCCTCTTCCTCTGGGTCCCATCTTGAAGCAGGATGAATCAGAAATGAAGCAGGATGAATCAGCAATGAAGCAGGATCAATCAGCAATGAAGCAGCGATTCAGCAATGAAGCAGCAATTCAGTAGGCTGTGAAGCAGAGTGTCATGGAGTATAGATGCGTTCGTCTTGAAGTTCAGAGTGGTTATGGTGCTCTAGTGGCTGCTCTTCTATTTATATGCGAGGCGCGCGCCAGTGCGTCTCCAAGGCTGACCCCCCATTCGCGCCGTGGCACGAAAGGTCGACGCCGCGATGCTTTCAGTACCCCGCGGACAAAGGATTTTGCTAAAAATAGCCCCTCTGGCGCCACTCTGTCTGCTCCTGGAGGGGGTCCAGACGACGGCGCGAAGGTTTTGCACACGTCCCGGAGCATTTTCCTTGACGGCGGAGTGCAGAAGAACCGCGGCGTCGACCTTTTTGGCGCCACGCAGAGAATCCCGCTCGTTTTACAAATCTACGGGAAAGTTTTTGCCCCTCAGTGGCGCGAAAACTTCGACGCGGTCTTACTTTTCTGATCGCGGCGTCGAACAATTTTCTGGTCTGCTCCGCGGCAGATTTTAAGAAAATTTGTACTGGTTGAAACTTTTTTTCTGCTCCGTGGCGATTTGAAGTGACGGTAAGAAGCAGGTTTCTCGACGGCGCGCAACCAAAAGATGTCCGGCGGGAACCTAAAATGCCCCTGCGCGATACGTAAAAAGAGGAAATATTTTTCCGTCTTTCCTGAAAATACTTCGACGCCGATTCAAATAGTTCTACGGGAGCCGCCATGAGAATGAAGCATTACAGTTGTCATAAGTAGCCAAATGTGCTGTAAGGACCCATTTAAGGGGCCATGGCTACTAGTGTTAGTACCTAAGTAGCTCATAAGTGGGTGTTTCATGTCTTAGTAACCACCTTAGTTCCCTTATCCTGAAAAACTTCAATAAGACCCAATGGGTGTGGTGGTATTCTTGGTGGTATGTACATGAATGGAGAAATTCTGACTCCTAAGTGACTGCGTCCTCTGTACCTACTCATGCTCACATGCGTGGGTATAGAAATACCAAGATCTCTTCAACTTGTAGAGAAGCTACATCTCAAAATATCCATTTGGTATTTTTATATTACTTTAAAAGGTATGGTATAATATGATAATATAAAACACAAACATATCACAGATATAAAACGAAGTAAAATGTTTATAAAATCATTAGAGCTGTTTGTGGATTAGCGGTCAAAACCGTTTCAAAATTAACTTTCAACTTGGTCGTGTAACGTTACTGGCTTAAAAATGTTTAGTTTGTGTCAGTTATGGTTAATCAGCTGATTCAGAGCTTGTCACATCTAGCAGCATAGGAGACCATAAACAAACTAATTAAATGACTTAAAGTATGCTTCATCAAATAAGAAAATTAGGAGACCAACAGAAAACTGTTGATGATGTGGCAAAGCCAGTTGCCAATTGAAAATAAGAAAATTAATTTTTCCAGTGGACGGCAAATCCACAAAGATAAAATCTGTGTGAATCATTAAAACCATCTACCTCACTCAGTCTAGCTCCCTCATAGTTCACAGATCATGGCTGTCACACTATTGGTTCCAGTCTCGTATGTGAGCAACTTAAAGATATTGAATAACTTTTCTCAGAATGGATGTGGTGACTGTCACTGACTGTGTACATTTCTGAAAAACATTTAGCCACCAGGTGGCTCTAAGTAGAAACCTTGTAAGTAGGAATCTAGTGTGAGTTACCGAAGTTGGAACAAAGTGATCGTCTAGCTGATTGGGTCTCTGTTTTCATACACTGTAGATGTCATTAATATTCCTATTCAATTTCTTTTGCAGATGTTGAAGCTGTCAAGTTGGGTTATGGCAGTAGATTCATGATCAACTCTTTCTCGTTTGGTGCCATAATCATGACTTTTGCATACTCCGCTAATTTTGTAGCAACTAAAACTGTTGTGGGGAATTCTGAAATTGACACTTTTGCTAAATTAGCCGAACGCAAAGAGATTCAAGCCATGGTCTTCAAAAACACTTCCACAGTAACTTTGCTGCAGGTAAACATGTAAATAAGAAAAATGACAAGGCTTTTCAGTGCATCAAACAGGATCCTAACTTCTTGTTATTCATACAGTCTCCTATAGCTCAGAGAACCCCCATAGCAGCTTATTTAATAAATAATAAAATACATGTACCCGAAATTTGAAATACTGAATCATGTACCACAAGGATTTTACAGAATGTGAAATGCTTTTGTATTGCTTGCCATCTGGTGGTCACAGGTCAGCAAGATCACCTGGTGGTATTTCTCTCTTTTCGATAATTTAATTTACCTTTTCATAGCTGATAATGAACTATTCCACCAAAACAGTGTGTGCAAAGGGTATCAGTGGACATTAATATTGAAAAGGTTTTTTTCCCATTCATAGCTAAATTATAATTATTCATAATAATATTTTATGTGTCAAATTACAGAGGTTGTCTTTATATACATGCATGTCCTTTGTTCATTCATTTCAGTCAGCAAAACAAACAGATTTACAAAGTATCTGGAAGAGCCAAGTCGAAGTGTCTCCAAATAACTTCATTGGTGTCGAAATGCCCCTAAAAAAGCTCGCTCAAGAGATTTTAAATCAAAGGAAAGCTTTCATCTCTAGTCATGATCATGCCCAGTCAGTATTCTTACAGGAATGTGGAATGATTATTTCGACAGATATGGTTCTCAAGACCCCATTGGCATTTGTTGTGTCAAAGAGTTTTCCTTACACAGAATTTTTCAATGAAAGGTAAGTGGACTCAAAAAGTTGTGTTAGCAATCATAAGTAGTTATGATGTATAATGGGTCTTCCATGTCAACGCTGGCAGTGGTTACTTGCAAAATATTTGATGATTTAACATCCTCTGAGACTATTTCATCAAGGTAAAAAGACAATAGTATGGCAGAAACCAAGTAGCAAAAACATTGAGATTTTTTTTTACAACGTTGCCATGACATCACATGCTAATAATTTTTGGGGCGACTGTACAATCATGTCTGCCTTGACAAAAGTTGCATTATTCTCTACCCTTTTTTTTACTTTCCTCTAATTCAGGTTGATGAGACTAATGGACAGTGGCATCATCAACCACCTCCGAGAAAGTTACACGAAGCATTTTTATAAGCGCGACAAACCAGTCTGGAACCAGACTGCTTCTTTCCCCATCCCCTTATTTATTGCCAAAACAATTAAAATTATTCAAATAACTGAATGCTCCCTTTTATGAAATACAGTATGCTCCCTAGGGTAAGATCTTTCTCCATCCCTTATTTGTTTCACAACAATTAAAAATTATTAGATTAATTGGATGATCCCTCTAATGAAACACAGTATGCTCCCTATAATGAGTTGCAAGCGCAGCTTGCAGTCTGGGAGAATTCAGCATGAATTAGAATCAAAGGGGGGGAGATAGAAATTGAGTCCACTGGGACACTTCATAATGATACACAGTATCCAACTATTCATTCGATTTGGACCAACAGACTGTAGCCACTTGTATGAGGCAGTTATAAGTTTGAATATTAGCAGACAACAAATGACAGTTATTTGTTTCATTTGTGCCACATGTGGCGCCATCTATACCTGTACCTCTACACAGGCTTTAATAAAGTCACTAACTTTCATCTATTATAAGCAATACATCAAATTTTATCATGCTACATGGGGGATACATACCAGATACACATCTTCATAGCATTACTTTGAGTTTTTTGACATATTAAAAGCCTGTTTACAGCGATTTTAAGAAAGCTATTTTGTGTCAAAATGTATGATGTGTGATTTTGATAAGAGCTGCCAAGCTTCCCTGTTTAGAGTTCAGAATCTTCCCGTCAGTCTGGATTTGGCTTGGGCAGGCACACTGATTTTAGTTTTGTTTCAGCTGACCTCCCATTTCTGACTGTCCCTCCACGATGTGGAGGCTTTTAATCAGAGGGACAGGTACAGTCTGGCGACAAACCATGTTTGAAGGAAAATAAATTTGTGTCTCTGAATGATGCCATTGGGATTTTTGCAATCTCTGGAATGGGAATTCTTTTGTCATTGATTGCATTTTTCCTTGAAATAATTGTATACCTGATAAAACAAAAGACAACTAAATTGAATGCTTGAAACAGATTTAATATCAGCCATAAATTGTGGTATTCAAATAGTATTCATGCCACAAGTCAAGTTTTGCACTTTGAAACTGTGACGGAGGAAATAATTACAATAAAGTCTTCAACAACAACAGTAAACTCAGCTAGTGTTGACCTGCACTTGGTATTTGCAGTTCGGATCCAATGTTTGCAGTTTACTTGATTTTGCAGCTTAGAATCATAGCTTTCGCAATCAATGGGCTCTAGAGTGTGATTTTCCAGTATTGACATGCGTTTGAAGATTGTCGAATTTACCGGTTTATTGGCTATTGATTAAGGTGCAACTCCATGTTTTGCCTCACACTATAATTTTAGTTGTGCCATGAATATATAATATTCAATGGCATCTGACCTTGCCAAAAATTGACAAAATCATCTACCTCATCAGAACATTTGTGACTTTGATCAACCAGGGGGGACAAGGGGGCAGGGTCTGAATCAGGGGGGTCCACCTTTGGCGGCATTTTTGAGGCAATACAAAGGTAAAAATTAACGGCGAAACAAGCCCTCTTTACAAACCACCAAGGAGTAGTTTCCACAAGATTTCTTTTGAATTAGTATTAAATCTGGACCTTTAAAATTAGAGCAAATGTCACTAGGCATAAAAAGTTCGGATGCAGGTTGCCCATTGCCAGATATTTTCAGAGAGAATGAAAAATTGCCAAATGCCTCAGAACTGTTTAAAGGGCAACCGTCATTCTGGAGAGACTGACCCCTGGCTCGGGTCAAAAAGACGGATGTGCTCTGCTCAAATAATTTTTTTTTATTTCTGAAATCTGAAATGGGGGGCCAGAGGGGGCCACAAACCATTTGGGGGGGCCTTGGCCCCCAGGCCCTCCCCCCCCATAGCTACGCCACTCCTGAGAGGGAAAATTTCAGCCCCAAGATCAAATATTAAACTAAAGTATCATATTATTGAAAATCAAAGATGTTGTACACAAAAATTGGGAAATGGTCTTGTATCAATTTTGTGTAATCTTGTGGAATAACAATGTCTGATTCCTTTGAAAGTCATCCCGTAAAGGGGAATTCATTTGACTACCCATCAATACTTTCTTCAAGAGTGAACATTTCAAAGAGGGGAGGGCTATTATATATGGGTTTTGAGTTTCCTCAATGGCAAATTATTTATTTCACAGACTGCCTTGAAATAATTAATTTATTTCACAAAAACTCAACAAGAAATTTTTTATTTCAGAAAAAATTCCTAATAATTGCCATAGCATTATCAAAGAAAAAGGTAATCCTTAAACTTATGGATTAAGGTGTTGTCTTTACCTTGGGAGTTACTTACAGTCAGTAGTCAGTGGTGCATGTCTTGTTTCGCTGCAGTAAGGTTTTATTTGAACACCACTACTCCTATAGGTCCCAAATAGTTGCAAAATGAAAATTAGCTTATCTGATGTAAGTGCAACCCAATCAAAAAGTTGATTCTATGATATATTTTTTTTCATTTACTGCTGAATCTCGAGAATCTCATACTAAATGAGACGCCTGTGAATCCAACAGTAACTAGAGTCATGTAAATTTCCTGAAATTAACTTGATTCATGCATTTATTCAGGACAACATGTACTTCAACAAAGAAAGTTACGTGGATGGCAAGCTTGGCCACTCAGGACTTCTAATTGACATTTTGGAAGCTATTGCCCAGGGTCACAATGTCATCAGGTGCAGTATTTGCCAGACGGATGCGGACCACTATTGATATAAGCGGCTTACACATAGTAAAATAGTATGTAAGAAAAAAAAGATTACGCGTCTTCTGATTGTCTTTACAGGCAGCCAATGAACTGGAAACAGTATTTAGGCTACTGAATTAAAATGTCAGATTGCCTTAACTTGATTAAGACCACAATTTAGCCATTATCTTGAGGTTTGGTGAGGGACTATTTTTTTTTAATCTGGGGAGAGTGTGAGCTGGTTACTCTAGGATTGTTGGCAAAACAGGGATGTTTCAGTTTCGGAGGCACATAGCAAAAATCTAGATTGCTAACAATGTATACCCTGCATGCCTACATGTTTGTAAGAGATGATACTTACATGGAAAAATAGGCCTATCTCAGGGAGGAGCAAATCACTGATGTGTTACATTAAAAATGTGCAGTAAATAAAAAGTGGTCCGCTCCCTACTAGCAGGGACCCGAAGAGTGGCAAAATGGCCAGCGGAGTATGATGGACCCTGCAAATGGCAATATTTTTTTATTTTTTTCAAATTTTGAATTTTTTCCAATAATTTTGAGCACTTTCAAGCAAGTCATAGGCAGTTATTTAGTCATTTTGGGCATTTTGCATAAAAATATGTGGAATGTGGGTTATTTTTCACCTTAAAAACTCCCAATTTCTCATTAAGGGGATCATTAATTAACTAATTAATTTGGGGAAGAATTTCATTATGGTAAGGACAGATTTCCTTGTTTTTACTCTGCATAAATCAGTTGCATTTTTGTGGTTATCACCAATTGCGGCGGCAGCCTTGATTTGGTGGCCAATCAACCTTCCTGCCTCGGAGAGCTAAAATGGCGCAAAATGCACCTCTGGAGATGGCTCCTCCGAGGGTATCCAACAAAGCTTGGAAATGGCAGTCGGTGGTTTAATTGTGAAAATTGTTGCTGTGCTTCAATCAGAAATCTGGTGCAGTTTTCAAATTTATGAAAAGTTTACAACTTTTGGAGGAAAGGTTTCTTTATTAGGATGCAGACCACTATTGATATAAGCGGCTTGCACATAGTAAAATAGTACGTAAGAAAAAAAAAGATTACGTGTCTTCTGATTGTCTTTACAGGCAGCCAATGAACTGGAAACAGTATTTAGGCTACTGAATAAATTATTTCAGATTGCCTTAACTTGATTAAGACCACAATTTAGCCATTATCTTGAGGTTTGGTGAGGGACTATTTGTTTTTAATCTGGGGAGAGTGTTAGCTGGTTACTTTAGGATTCCGGGCAAAACAGGGATGTTTCAGTTTCGGAGGCGCATAACAAAAAATCTAGATTGCTAACGATGTATACCCTGCATGCCTACATGTTTGTTAGAGATGATACTTTCATGGAAAAATAGGCCTATCTTTTCAGTAAATTAGGGGAGGAGCAAATCACTGATGTGTTACATTAAAAATGTACAGTAAATAAATAGTGGTCTGCTCCCGACAATTTTTAAAAGGCACTTCATCAACTTAGAAGATTAGAAGACCAACAAAAAACTGTCAATGACGTGGCAAAGCCAGTTTGCAAATTGAAAAATAGAAAATTGATTTTTCCAGTGGACCGCCAATTTTGAAAGAGCTACACTACTGCCACTTTCAAAAACTAACTGCTTGAATGGGCAAGATATTACAAGCATAAGCTGGTATATTACATCCAATGAAAGAAAGAGTACTTTTCAACTAAACAGATCAAACATGTTCCACCCAAAAGTGACAAATTCCATTGGGCTGGGTTATGTTACAATGTACATGTTATCAAGGTTGCTCAAAGGCCCATCATTCAAATGAACAAGGGTAGCTTCTGAAGCTTTCACACCACTATTATGCAGAGAACAGATTTAACCTGGCTAGCAAGAGTTTCAAACAATATTTGACAATGTTTTCAATCATTGCCTGCTCATGTAACATCTGCAGCAACTTATATGGCTCCCCCATTCATAAATTCTGAATGGTCCAAAAAAAAGGCATCAGCTGCCTGCAGTTCATCCCTCATCCCTAAATGAAAAAAACAAGAAATTATTAAAAAAAATAAGAATTGTAGGTACCTTTGTATGTAATATGAGTTTCTTCAAAAACATATTTTATTTTCCAAATGTTCAATTGATTGCCGATGTGTGTGTGTAGTCACATCTATACCTCCAATGTACCTACTGTGGTTTGACAAACCTACTGCATGTTCCCTCGTGATTAAATGCATGCCTAATTATAAGTGTTATAAACACAGACAGCAAACCAAGCAATGAGAAGCCCTTTTATATTTTTTGTCATGAGCATGAAATTTCTATAACAGCAAACTAATTCTGGCTTGCTTATTTGGATTATTACACTTTTCATGAGCTTGTCAACATCATAGGAGCTGTGAGAAGTTGAATATCTAATGCTTTCATAAAGTGTTTTTGTACACTTCTGTTATATGATCCCAAATCTTTATAAACTTAGGCTATATTTGACCGATTTCCTCAATCTCTATAGGATATGCTCCAGGAGTGCTTTGGAGATGGTCCTCAATCATTCAACTATATGACCAGTGAACACCAAAGTCATGGTTGAGCGGCTGCTGCCTCTCTGGTGTAGCTACTGTGTATCAAGAGGGGGCAATATATAGTATTATATACTAGATTTGTAAATTGTACTCACAGATGCCTCCTCTGTCACATGAGTTCCCTCCTTATATTGGAGGCCAATTAGGAGGGTACTCCTGCTGCAGGGAAAGTATCTCTGCAAGTCCAACTTGCTTGTGGCCCCCTCCAGAAACTTAGAAGTTACCCCACTGCAGTGCAAAATAATCGATGACAAATAGCGCTTGGCTGGGTATTTCTGTCCCATTAGTTAGGGACCTTCCATGTAAAGTCTTTCATCATTTGGAGCTTGTAACACAGATCTGAGATGGTCCCTACAATAATCTGTCTTAATAATATATTATGTGCAGACTGCAGAATCAAGTTATACATGGTTATTGGCAGTAAATGCTCGTGTGATAGTCTTTTTTTAGTCTTTTTTTAATGTAATAGAGGTGTTGTTGTAATTTATGATGATCAATCACAACCAAAGCACTTCCTACGGTGCAGCTGTCGTTATTGTATCATATTTTATCTCCACACATTTTTAGTGCAATCCCCAGTAACCCATTACAAAGCCGAATATCTTTGCTGGATTTCGTCCAAAACTGTAATTCCCACTCACTGTTACTCACAATACAAATTTATGGGATTTATCACTTGGCCTTTTTTTGCTCCACTTGTATTTGTAGTAAATGATTGATTGCTCTTTATGTTTGCTTCAGGATAACCTGTGTTAAGCAGGGGTGCCCTGCAGCAGCCCTTTATCGGGGTGTCTCAGTAGCTCCACGCAGACAATCTACCCTAGACAAACAAGTTTGGTGAGGCATATAGCCATAAAATATTCATATTTAACAATATCAGCCAATCAGAAAGAAGCAGGCCTGCACTGTAAGAAATGACCGTGTTTTTCTGGCTAAAAGAACCGTAAATTTATTGCTATTTTACCAGTATTTTTTTAATACAGACTTTGTCCGGGAATTTAGGGGAGAGCGGGGCACAGTGAGACGGCGGGCACAGTGAGACAAAGCCCGTAGCATCTACCTTGTACTGTTTACAGATCAACCCTTTTTTATATTGTCCAAAAATTAAGTAAGTGAGAGACTGGCCTATATCCTGAATAACTACGCAGCATATTGAGAGTGGAATTTCAATATTTTGGTTTTTAGCCAGTAAAAGTAAATAATTTTGCTAAATGACTTTTTGTTATAATTCCCAATAAAAATGGTCTAATGCAAATCAATTGCCAGGGATTCAAACCTCGGTTGTTTGTCTTAGTTTAGTGAGATGACGAACCACAATGCAGGCATCCGGTCCACAGGATTCAAAAATTTTATAAACAGAGCTGCGTGGGGCACAGTGAGACAGTTTGAAGCGGGGCACATTGAGACATCACAAAATACATTCGAAATGACCTGAATGTAATGTGTGGCTTACAATTCACTATTAAAAACAAAATGCCTGCTATAAACTACTGATTTTAGTGAGTAATTTCCACAGGGAAGCATCAAAGAAGAATTTTGATTAGGACGTAACAGGTGCGGCAGGTTAAACTAGATTTCACACCGCTAGCGGAATGTAACGAGGTGCCTGTTTGGGGTCTTAGTGGATATCTGGCTTCTGTTGGCTTTACTGCCTTGTCTTGTTATGGGCAGTCGGTTTTGTCATGATAGAAATGGAGTCTTGGAGACGAAATAGTGATTATACTTGCTTCTTTAAATAAACAAGTACATTGCATTGGTAATCTGTAATATATTGCTCTGTTTGCCTTTAACTTTTTATTAGTGCAACTGAGGAAGCTGTCTTTGATTAATATTGCAGCATTAACTTTAGAAGAAGTTTTTCATATTTCTATATATTGGCGCGTATTAACGTTACATTGCCCGCTATGCATTCCGCAACATGATAACCCGATAGACCCCCACCGGAATTTTCTGGATGTCCTCCAATTCAGTTTTAAAAATTATGTTTGTAGAATTGAAGGGCATTTTGTTCCTATATGATCCTACAAAGTCTTAGATTTCAGAAATGGGTTGAAGATGAATAATTACGAAAATTATATTTTATATATTTATGTAGTGTGGACAAATGATGTGCAGTGGACTAGACACAAATGAGACCTGCTTGCTGCTCAGCCATGAAAGATTACATACTGGCAGGCGATTTGTTTGATTGGTGGACATTTTGGAAGGGGGGCAATGACACATCAGGGCATCTTCCCCAGGTCAGCCAAGTTTAGCCAGCCAAATGTGCGTGTTTCACCCTGCCTGAGCCCCCCCCCCCCCCACAATACAAAAGATTTATGATTGCCAACAACTGCAGTATGTAATTTAATACTTGCTCTCACTTCATTTTGGCCATCATTTTCCATAAATGATGATAATCATTCTTTAGCTTGTGCTAATTCATATAGCCAGCTAAAAATATTTGGAAGACTGGTCATGCATAAAATATCTACATGTATCACAAAATTATATTTCTGATAGTCAGATAGATAACCAGATAGACCATCAGAGAGTTATATACATAGTCATATAGATAGTCTTATATGAAATGCTTTCAATTGACAGCTTATTTGTATACATGGAACTGAGTGGATGCCCTCTCCCCAACCCTTCCCACACAGTCCATTAATCACTGCACAGGTCTGGTCTGATCGAATACCTGTCCTGGCACAGGCTAAAAAGGTATGTTCTGATCCAATACCTGTCCTGATACAGGCTAAATTGGCGCGAAAATCAAACAATTCTGTGACCTACAGAGTCCTAAATTGGCGAATTTCACTGACTGATATAGGCTATTTAGCAAACGTGGATAACCTCCTGAATACCCACATGTAATGCTAAAGATATCTATGGGTTAATGCCGACACTTTTCCACTGTCATCCAGGCCAAGGAGAGGCCAAAAACATTACGAAAGTTTCAACAATTTATAACCAGCTTTCTGCAGCTTTTACGATTCCTAAGGAGGTGCCAGGCACCTCCAATAAGTCATGCATGTGTCCCATGCGATGAAGTTTCAAAACATGCTCAAAAAAGGACCTAAAAAATTACCTAGACAGCTACTTTTATTAGAGTGCAGTAGTTTCTGTAGCAACAATTGATAGAACAATTCCCCAGGTCCTGATGATTGGCGGTTATGACAGCAGATGCCCTGTCTTACTGTGCCCCACCTGCTGTCTCACTGTGCCCCGCCCACGGGGCACAGTGAGACACTTAACGAGCATGGACATAACTCAAAGTCTCTCCAAACCTGTAAAAGGTAGGAACCTGAAACTATGTGACAATACACCCAACGTCATTATCTATAATGTAAACCTGATCTCATTTAACTCGTTACTGCCAACATTTTGGAAGACTTGAAAATAAAAAAAGTGTCTCACTGTGCCCCGCTCTCCCCTACAGTTCTTTGTCAGTTACAAAATGGCTACAAGATAAATTTACTGCGACATGTCATTCAACATTCAGTTCACGTTAATGAACAATTACTTAAACCGTTAATTTACTGGAAACTTGTAATATGCAGACAAAACATTTGAATTGGCCAAACAATCAATGCACCTGAACAGATTAGGAACTATAAACAAGAGATTGCATGGACTTCAACCACAGAACATGTGGTGCCATCTATAACATATGCTTTACACAGCTGTTAATCAAACTTAATTTATAACTTATCTAAAGGTAAGGGAACATTCTCATTCATATGATCTTAAAGATGCTGTCATTACGCAAAAAGTTGTAATGTCTATATGTGACATTGACATTTGTGTGAGTCTTATGATGTGATCTAAAGAATGACACTATTAAAACCAAAATAACCCAAGCGCAGTCTGCATCAAACGAACATACTTCAATAAACTTGACACCTGGTTCTCTTGGAAAATATCCATCCATTTTATGGTTTGTGAGCAAACTAATTGATGGACTTAATTCCCTGCTGTCAAGCAAGAGATGACCAAGGCCGAGCCTGGAGTCACTGGCTCTCTCACTCTCTCAGCTGATTCCAGCTTCGATACATCCCTACAGCTATGCGACAGTTAAATCAAATACTATCCGTATTTTTACAGTAGATTCTGCAGCCCCTTGCATTCCTTACATTCTATGTTTGACAGATGATATAACTGTAAAATATACTTTAAATAAACTATTTTATATATGTACATTACACCGTAATATCACTTTGTTGAATCCGCAAAAATTACAGTTCAATGTACCAATCTGCATTTTACGGTTCATTGTCCTGTTCAGGTTTATTAGTACTTTTACAGTTCTTAGACCTGGAACAAAGTTGCCAGTTAATTTAACTGTAAAATTTAACGGGAATTTTTTGCAGTGTGATCGATTGATAATGTTATAAACATTAGGAGTAGGGCCTATTAACGCAACTTCTTGTTCAAGATGGCCTTTTACAGTTTGAGTGGAACATATGGCGAAGAACTGACATCTTTTGTCCTTGCATGATGACTTTGGTGAGGTGCCTATTTCCTGCATGTAGGGCTGTAGGCATGTATCAGGAGATCAACTGCAATGTCGGTTTCTTGGGCAATAGTAAAACACCTTCCCAGACATGGGCATAATTATAATCCCCCGCCGCTTGCGGGGGATTATATTGATATTGTTCGTTTTACTATTATTATTAAGAACTTCCCGTAGGGAAGTTCTTATTGATATTGTACGTATTCTTTATTATTATTATAAATTCCCCCGTTAGGGGAATTTATATTGTTTTTGTTCGGTTTTTTTTTTTCATAATCTTTTTTCCTCCTCTTCTTCTTATTTTTCATCACCATTTCTAAGAGCTATAATTCTGAAACCGATTGCAATAATCTTCTGAAAATGCAACAGAACATTGCTTTTGGCTAATAATTTTATGTGCCGGAATTACAGAGCGTAATTACCAGTAGCCTGGAAATTACGTGCAAAATTCCTAAAAATTTTGTGTCAACGGTTCTGGAATAACCACTGCACGAAATAACACCAAATTTTATCATAACTATCTTTAGAGATATACGCAGTGCGGAAAGGAGCATAATTGCAATATCTTGAGAAGTTTTTTTAATATGAATTTTTTTAAAAAGGGAATTTCCAAAAATGCCATTTAAATTTTTCAAAAACAGGGAAGAAATGCTCCATTGAAACTGAAAATGCGTGCAGTTACAGTCATACTATAGTCTAACAATCCACTAGAATTTCAACTTTCTAGCGTTAACGGTATCGGCGCTATAGCTTCCCAAAAACGCGATTTTCAATCGCCGATATCTCGGTCCCTATTAAAGCTACAGAAAAATGAAAACTACCATCAGAAAGCTCTGTTTCTTAGCTTTCAGATGGTATATAGCATTACACTGTAGCGATGTTCGTTAAAAATCGCGGTGGGCACTGAAAATGTTATCTCACTTTTCAGCTCCCAAAATGCTTCTTCTGCCTGGAAACACATTTTCCTGGCCATATATGCCAATTTCATCGCTTCTCATGCTTCACTGGCTGCACATTTTCCCTGTTAAAAGAAATGCTGACCCAATTATATTTTTGTGTCAATCAGAGGATGGGGAGGGTAGAAGGAAAAAGGGCAGGGGGGTAGAAGGGGGCAGGGGAATGGAAGGGGGCAGGGGAATGGAAGGGGGCAGGGGGAATTTATCTTTGTAATTGTGCACAATTACAAGTATACTAGTTATTCTTTATTATTATTCTTCCAACTTTTTCACTTTTTTAAATGTTGAATAACTTCTTAACCAGAAGAGATATATCAATTAGCACCTATACAGCATTCAGACACTATAAAATTCCTGCTATGGTGGGAATTACGCATCGGAATTCCATTTGACATAGGAATTACAGCCAATCTTCACAAAAAATTTCCGATTCCGGTTTTGAGAAAACTGTCAGTCAGAATTTCATGAAATTTTTTCCTGTTAATCTCTAATAGAATATCCAGTGCAGAAAGGAGCCTAGTGGCAATAGGGTGAATAGTTATGGAGAGAAAAAAGTTCAAAATCTGAGCAAACCGAAATTTCGAGGGGTGATATCATGGAAAACCATGATTGAACGGTCAGATTTTGATGTCCTTACAGGAATTGGTAGTGCTACCAGGGTCTAGTGTCTATGCAAAAGTATGGCATCTCAGGTCCAATACTTTTGCTGCCACAGGGCCTCAAAAGTCCAACATTTGATGGGCTGTATCTCCCTTAATATTGGTCCTAGAAACAAACCAGGGACATTTCTGGAAAGCTCAGAATGTTAGCTTTCCAGTGGTGTATAGCAATATCCTGTGTGACGTCCGGTTTAGAATCGCGGTGGACATTGAAAATTTTATGTCATTTTTTGCCCTGTCAAAACCTATTTTTCCCAAAAAAAACTATGAAGTTCTTCATGGATGTTCATGTTTATTTTTTTAGTGGTACCCATTGTGGCCCTGCATAATGTGTCCAAAGGAAATTTTTCTACTTCAAATACTTTTTCCTTAAGAATTTTTTTCATTTCAAAATTCAAATGTACATTGCTCAGCTTCTACTTATTCAAATGTCATGAAATTAACACCAAAAAATGCGTAAAATTATGCCCTTTTATGAGCTCCAAGGGCATATGCCTCTTGCTAATAGCCAATTTTACATATCACATTTTATATTTTCAATTATAACTCATTAAGTATTAATTAAAATCAATTAAAACTAATTTGACATATTGCTAATTTTTTGCTCTATTTTTCCATGTAAGCACATGTTCCTATCATGAAATTTTTTATCCTATTTAAACTCTTCCAATAATGTTTCAAATCACTTAAAATTGATATGATATGTTGCTTATTTGTTGCCCTATTGTTTGCAAATAGCCTCATATTTTTTCCATTACATTTATAATTAAATTATGACTCATGAAATAATGCTTCAAATCACTTGAAACTTCTGTGACATACTGCTGTCTGTTTGCCCTATGTGTGTATAAAAGCACATCTTCCTAGCTCTTATGGTTTGTCCGTAACAAGTCATTAGGGTTAGGGTTTCATCAAAGTACTGCTTTCAGGGTGGTACCATCGCCAATAAAAGGCCTGGCACCATGCCAAGTGACATGTGAGTGTGTATGCCTGTTTGTGCAGCTCCATGGACTATTGCAGAGAAGGGCAAAGCAGCAGTTTCGCTCATGGACAACCTAAACACACTATTAAGCAATGGAAAGGAAAGGAATACAAGCAACTAGAATATCAGGGCAGGGAAGGGATTGGAAGGAAGGGAAGGGATTGGAAGGAAGGGAAGGGATAGGAAGGGAAGGGAAGTTCTTCCTTTAAATTGCTGTGCAATTTAGTATACTAGTTATTCTTATTATTATTCAGCTCAGGAAAACTGTGATTACTACAAAACTATTGGAGATAACATCCTGAAACCTCAAACACAATATGTGACTCCGTTGCGTGCTACTTTGTGTGAAATTTCTTGATGAAATTTCACGATACTGACGCGTTATTTAGAAAATAAAAAACAAATTTCTGGCAGCGTTTCCAGGAGAACAAAAGGAAATTGGCCTTTGCTGATTTTTTGTAAGATACCTTGACTAAGTCTTCAGGTCTGAAAGGCGTCTCATGGAAATTTCATGAATATTTTCAGAGATATGAATTTTTCAAAATTGGATGTCATGAAAATTTTCTTAAATTTTTCTGAAAAACAGGGAAGGAATGCTTGTAAAAAGCTGAAAATGGGTACACTTACAGATGTACCCTAGTGTACAAACTTCACAAAGTTACGGACCGCTCGCACAAACGGTCTTGGTGCTACGGACGTCTAAAAACGCAATATTCAATTGCTCATATCTCGGTCCCTATTTGAGCTACAACAAAGTGTGACATATCACAAGAAATGTCTGTTTGTCAGCTTTCCAATGATGTATAGCATGATAGTCTCAGACGCACGACGTAGAATCGCGTGTAGCATTGAAAATTTGTTGTCACTTTTTGCACCTTTCGAAAAGTTTTTGGCTTAAAAATCAATGAAGTTCTTCATCAATGTCCATGAATAATTTTTCCCTTATACCCTTGTGAGGCCTCCATAATGTCCTGAAAGGACATTTGACTACATCAAGTGGTTTCTCCTACAGAATTTTTTGTATTTCAAAATTGAAATGCACATTGCTCAGCTTCTACTCGTTCAAATTTCATGAAATTAACTCCAAAAAATGCATAAAATTATGACCTACGCTGAACTGCACGGGCATACAGCTCATAGTAATACTCAATTTTACAATGATACTTTTACATTTGCAATTATAACTCATGCATTAATGTTTCAAATCAATTAAAACTGAAGTTACATGCTGCTTATTTTTTGCCCTATTTTGTGGTATAATCCAAGCTTACCAGTCTTTTTTCCTTTGCCTTGAAAAAAAAGTTTAAAAATAATTCACAGATGCATCTTAGTCTGCTGTCGGGGCCATTCTGCCTCACTGCCAGGTTTTGCTCCCAAGCAGCAGCATTACGCCATTGAAAGAGCAGCACACTCAAACACGGTCATCAACAACAGGGCAGAGGCTTAGGCCTATCATGACAGGGTAACAATATACATTGAAGGGAAAGGATTTTGTAAGCGTTGGCTGATAGGGCATATGTCCTCTATTTATGCACTAAAAAACCTTAATAGTATGAGCGGACAGGCGTGTTCATACAAATTATGGAAGTGAATAGAAACAGGAGAATAAGCGGGGCTAGGGTCAAACGGGGCCCGCGGGGGATTATCCGATATTGCCGTACGGCAATATCAGTTATACTAGTTATTATTAGATATGTGCATGGGATCATTTCTAATGTTGGCCACGACTCACCCAGGAAAGCAGATGAATATTCATGATTTCCCTCAAATATATTAGTGAGGCACTATGGCTTGCATGGGAGTAGTGTCCTGGCTGTGTAACTGTTAATTTCTGAAAGATGTACGGCAAAGTACCAAATGGTGTTGTCATCAATGTGGCTGTACCTCCGGTAAGTAAGAATTGTATACAAAGAGCAAGTGGAACACAGTGATTTTATAGATTTATTTCACGTGGAGGATCCAGGGGGGCCTACGGGTCTGACCCCCTCACATATAAGTTATAACTTAAATGGAAAATATAATTTTGAAGGAAATATGTGGCAACGCAGACCCGCGAATTCAAAATTGTGCCTCCCACCCTTATAACTGCTTCATCTGGATTCACCACTCTTTTCATAGGCTCACTTTGGATAAGGGTTTGGTGAAAAATATTCATTATTTTTCCCCCTGAATTCACGCAGAATTCTTGCATATTTTTTTATCCTTATCACATAAATGAATGGAAATGGAACTTTCTATTTTTGTAATTTAGTCTGTAAAAAGAAACAAATATGATGACTATGATCCAACGCACGCGCTTTTATCATTTCAGAAAAAAATATATATCAATTTACATTTGCACAACACGTCTGGATCAAGAATGCCCCCATCACATCTAAATGTATTGTCTGGGGCTAAAAGCATTTTGTACTTTGCATCGGGATGGATGCATATCACTTCCGTTTGAGTTATTTATCTTGTTCTATTGTCAACACATTAGCTTTTCGCTAATGCAACACAATGCAATTGAAATACAGTGCTATGAAGAAATTAATAATACTGTCCATGGTAGGAATAGACAATCATGTTTTTCAAATAGAAGAAATGCATGGCCATCATTTCATTTCCCATGCATTGCCAATAAACTAGGAAATCCAAAAGAAGTTATTTTTGCATTCTCCTTTCTTTGTAAAATTTTTTCTAAAATGAATTATAGGTAAAATAACTTCAGTAGGGGAGAGCCGGGCACAGTGAGACACTTATGTTGTTTTCAAGTGCAACGCAATGTTGGCAGTCAGCTGCAAAGGCTTCAGACCTGTGTTATACATGTAGATAATGAAGTTGGCCATATAATTTCAGCTTGCTAACAGGTTTGAAGATAGATTGGTATAAGTCTATGACAGTTATTTGTCTCACTCTATTTCCTATTGTAGATATGATTCTGTTCATATTCTTGGAACTTCAGCCAATTTCCAGCTGAGTTTTCTAAGATTAACTTTAAGATGTCACCTTCATTTACACAGGACAATATGTACTTCAACAAAGAAAGTTATGTGGATGGCAAAGGTGGCTACTCTGGACTTGTAATTGACATTTTGGAAGCTGTTGCCCAGGGTCACAATATCAGGTACAGTATTTCTCAACTAATTGATTAATTTTGGACCGTAATATGGGTTTTAATATAAATAAAGGGTGGGGACGCGAAACTTGCATTATCTGACTGATTTTATTTTTTTTCGGAAATGGAAGACTTAAACAAATCACAACAAATTCATGTTAACAGGACTGAGAAACTAGAGAATAAAGAATGTTTTCATGTAGTTACAATGATCAATCTTTGATGTCACAAAAGCATGAATTACACATTCAAGTGAGGGACGATCAAGGTACTTCTTCAATGCTCTGATGTTCTTGAGCTGTAAGTAGGCACCACACAAAGATTTCTCACATGTACATTAGGGTGGAGTGAAAAAAGTCAAAATGTGAAATTCAAAAAAGAGCCCCTCCAAAAACTTGTCAAATATAGTAAAATAACTATTTATGACCATTTTGGGTAATTTCACTCATTTCTGTAACGCCTACCCTGGGCATTTTGAAATAAACTTTTTCGATGTTTCGCGAGATGTCAAAAATGCTGTTTTTTGCCATAAAATGAGTTGTAAATGAGATAGAGACATGATTTAAACAGCCAAGCACAATGGACAATATTGTTTGTAAGACAAATATGCTTTGGATGATGTAATATAGAGATATTAGGATTTTTCTTACTATTTGTAGTCTTTAAATTCTTTGAATTTTGTTGTTGTAATAAAATGAGTTCTAAATGAGCTACAGGCATGATTTAAAGAGCTGTACATATGTGTATGACCATGCCAAGCACAATAGACAATATTGTGTTTAAGAAAAATATGCTTTTGGTGATGCCATACTGAGGTATTTCGATTTTTCTAATTTTTTGTATTCTTTCAATTCTTTGAATTTCGTTTTTGTCATAATATGGGTTAAAAATGAGCTAGAGCATGATTTAAAGAGCTGTTAATATGTTTTGTACTAGGCTTGAAATGATAAATAACTTTGAATATGAAAAGAAATGTCACCTCAACCGTTAAATTGATAAAAAGAGACAAATAATGAAATTTTTTTAGACAAGTACTTTTGAATTCATTAAATAATAATACTTGTCATAAATTGGGTTCCAAATGAGCTGGGGACATGATTTAAAGAACAGCAGATATTTACAGGACAATGCTGCATATGAATAATAATACTGTATGTGTAATAGGTGTCATATCTAGTGACACATAGGGATAACACGATATCTTTTTGCATTTTTTAGCTCCTAAAAATTGTTTAATAACTCCGAACAGGGATAATCAGATATAGGCCTATATATTTATTTCTTGAGCCTTGTTCTTAAGTCTTTATATTATCTTCCAAGGACACCTGAACATAATATAGATGCTCAGCAAAGGCAGCATGATATCCATCATGGAATTTCAGCGACTATATGCTAAAACAGTCTAGAGCAGTCATGCGACTGTCCCGCCTAAAGTTGAAAACATTTTAATGATTTTTTTAACTTATCTTTAATGTCTACATGCCAACCTGATGCTTATTGTATGTTTGGAAGATTAATACAAATCAACCAGGTTGAAGAAATAATGGTACTTAATTTATACCCAATTATCAATCTGTCAGATTACTTTCAAAAACATCTCGGAGCTTAGATTAAGAAATATAAATCATGTTATCCCCATATTTGATTAGATACGATAAATATGTCTTACATATAATGTCATTTATCATGTTTAACATGGTCTTAAAAATATCTGCAGCTCTTTAAATCATGTTTCTAGCTCATGTTGAACCCGACAAGTACTATAATTTCAAGAGCTGAAAAGTACTTGTCTCACAAAACTCTCTTAAAATCATAATATCTGAGTATCTCATCATATATAGTTCATGTCTCCCTCAAACAAATGGTCCATTTTGCTTGGAATATCTTACACATGTGCACAGCTCTTTAACTCATTTAGAACTCATTTTATGACAACAACAAAATTCAAAGAATTTGAAGACTGCAAAAAAGTAAGAAAAATGCTGATATCTCTATATTACATCATCTAAAGCATGTTTTTCTCACAAACAATACTGTCCATTGGCCTTGGCATGGTCTTTCACATATGTACAACTCTTTCAATCATGTCTGTAGCTCATTTAGAACCAATTATATGATAAAAACATCATTTTCGGAACAAAAGCAGTGCAAAAAGTGGCAAAAATCCTATTATTTCAATATTACATCATGTAAAGTAAGTGTTTCTGTATTTTTGTGTTTTCTAATAAGTTTGGTATGGTTATAAACTTACTTTCAGCTGTTTAAATCATGTCTCTATCTCAATTATAACTCATTTTATGGCAAAAAACAGCATTTTTAACATCTCGCGAAACATCGAAAAAGGTGATTTCAAAATGCCAAGGGTAGGCGTTACAGAAATGAGAGAAATTACCCAAAATGGTCATAAATAGTTATTTAACTATATTTGACAAGTTTTTGGAGGGGCTCTTTTTTGAATTTCACATTTTGACTTTTTTCACTCCACCCTAATGTACATCCACGGAAGCATGATGGTGAAGATTCACACCAAGACTCCGAACAGCTTTTGATGGTTTTATGACGCTGTCTTTGATATTGAGTGATGGAGGAGTGATTTTTAGGGCTGTTCTTTTATTTGAGATGATCATAAACTCAGTTTTTTCATCGTTCATTTTGAGCTGGAATTTGCACATCCATTGCTGGACAAGTGCCACACATCGTTCAATCTGTTGAATGCATTCTTTCATACTACCAGGTTTCACGCTCAAAAAGATGGAAGTGTCATCAGCATAGATGTGATACTGTAGTCCATTTCGCTGAATCAGGCAGCCAAGCACCCATGTATATATGGTGAATAGGATAGGTCCTAACACCGATCCCTGTGGCACACCACATGTCAAATCCCTCAAATCAGAGTATGTTCCCCCAATATTAATCTTCTGCTGCCTGCCGGTCAAGTAACTACGAAACCACTGCAAGACTGTTTGCCGTATTCCCAGATCTTCTAGTGTAGAGAGTAGGCACTCATGGTTGACAGTGTCAAATGCGGTTGACAGATCGATCATAGTAAGCAAGGTGACTTTCTGCTCACCCACAGCTTTAATGATGTCATTTTGGATGCGGAGCAGGGCTGTTTCGGTTGAATGGCCGGCCCTGTATGCACTCTGGTACGGTTCCTATAGGTTGTTATGAACTAAGTGTTCATTTAGTTGATGAGCAACTACCTTTTCCAAGACTTTTGAGATGAAACACACTGGTCTAAAATTTTTGGAAACCTCAGAATCAAGTGTTGGTTTTTTAAGCAGAGGAGTTAAAAGAGCCTGCTTAAAATCAGATGGACAAATTCCTGTGTCCAGCGATTTGTTCATGATGGCTGTGATAATTGGTAGAAGTTCAGGGAGCGCCATCTTCACCAGATGTGTTGGAAAAGGATCCAAATCGCAGCTCTTACTGGCATAGCTGCTAGTGATTTTTTCGACAGCTTGCTCAGTAACAGGCTTAAACTTTGTTAGCAAGTCCAGTGAGTCTGTTTGTATGTCAGTATTTGTGGCAGTTACTGGGGCTGGAATCGAGTCTTTGATGGTACAATTTTTTTCTATAAAGTAGTTACTAAACATATCCGCAATAGAATTGTCACTTCCAGAAGGCAAAGGTGACTGAACGTCCTTTCTGAGAAGTTTAATGACAACTCTAAACAACTGCTTCGTATCACTCTTGCTTTTGTTTATGAGATCTTTGTAAAATTCCTTCTTTGACTCCAGGATTAGTGAATTTACATGGTTCCTCTTCCCCAAATAGATCTGTCGATGAACTTCCAGACCTGACTTTCGCCCGGCACGTTCAGGCTTACATCGTACTTGTTTGGCCACATGAAGGCTTTGTGAGTACCATTCAGCCTCTGGTCTCACTGGGACCTGACGAGTCTTAATTTGGGCTAGGTTGGATGGTGCGAAGTTGACTGTGATACACAGATGATAATTCATCAGTTGAAAGCATGCTGGCATCACATAGAGGAACAGCTGACTCAGTGATAGCCTTCGATAGAGTGTCAGTTGTTACAGATTTGATTCTCCTGTATGACACTTGAACTTTTGGGAGTTGTGGTTTCTGCAGAGATAAACTTGCAAACACAGGGAAATGATCAGGAAAACCATGATCACATGATACTGCTGATGTAACTACTGAATTGTCAGATCTTGATAATATCAGGTCAAGTGTGTTACCATTACGATGAGTTGGACCTGAGACATGCTGTTTCAGATCAATAGACCTGAACAGTGATTCAAAATCTGCAGCATGGGTTCCATCTCCAATATGAATATTGAAATATCCAACAATCAGCGGTTGTCCTGCTGTTGTAAGGACATGAGACATTATGCCCACAAAATAATTTTTCCCATTTATCAAACCGTGGTTAGAGTCAGAAGTCTGCAGATCAGACATCAGCGGATTTAGCTTTTTTTTAAACTAGTACATGTTTTGGCTTATAGTAGTGCAGTAAAAGTCTGGGTCCTCTCATAAATGTTAAGGCCACAGTGCCAAACTTTTCTGATAAAGTTAGTATTACTGCTTGAGGCTTGACATCCATGTTTTACTCTCAATTAATTTTTTTTTGCCCAATTTCATAAAAATCATCTTAATTACATTTTTAAAAATTATACCAATGCAGCTTGCTCTGTTTATTTTTTCCATGTTGCATAACCCTCCTGACTAAGCGGCTTGCATCTGAAGGATGTGTAAGTGGTATTTAATAAACTTTCAAAATCATGTTTTCACAGTCGAAATCAATGACCAGTCACTTTGTCACTCATTGCAAAACAAACTCATTTCCAATGAGACTAATGGACATGAAAGCTGATAACATCATTTTAATCTTTGCCAAGTTGCATTGTCCACGGACTTTTACTTTTAAAAATATCCTGCCACAAAATGTGCTGCACGTTTCGCTTACCCACCCTGCATAATGCATGTGTCAAGACACAGGTAACAACAACCTATTGTGCTGTATTTTATGTTCATGCATGCATTCATTCATTTCCAAACAGTGAAGCACCAGTCTGCTCACAGACTCTAAACGAATAGCGCAGCTGGAGAGTCTCCCAGAAATCGGATGACCTCGAGCTGACACATTTATTAATATTCAAGTAGGTCAGGGCATGTCCTGGTAGAGGAACCTCTTCACTTGTGCTCATACGCACAGCTGAGCTGCCAGCAAGACATAAACAAATTGTTATCAACAATGTTAAACGATCATTGAGTGCACATGCACTGCCAATTAGTACCATAAAATTCTGAAGATTTCAAATCCTTTAACAGCTTTTTCCAGCATGATTTAAATGATAGTTTATAATGTTGCCTTTTTACCATTTAGCTGATTATGTATCAATCTTATTTATCTATTCAATATCAATCCATCTATTTATCTATATATGTCTGTCTATCTATCTATCTATTTTTCTAACTATAATATTTTAAATCTATTTTATTTTTTCTATTCTACATTTTTCTCTGTCTTTCTATGGGCCTATATCTGTCTTTCTTATTCTGTGAAATAGTTACACAACTGCCTTTCATGCATATATCGAATATGAAATAAAAATGAAAGTTATGGTGACACCATAAGTTCTACAAAAACTTCTATGTGCTGCACGAATTTCATGGCTGTGCCATTTACATATTATTCAAGTAATAACTACGGTCGTATTCATCACCACTCCTGGTGACAACAGGTAATAATACCTTCCCTCAACATGTGGTCATGCCACTATCCTATCTGAATGTGTTCATTTCGATTACTAAAACAAGGTTACTTTTATTGCAGCTACAATTACATAGCCGCAGATGGCTATTCGTCAAAAAATGGTGTGATAAATTTAGTACATAATGGGGTAAGTGATGATCTCATTGATTTGATCATGATCTGGACCAGATAATATAATCAAGAAGACATTTCATAATCATGTGATGTCTTATCCCAAAGAATTGTTGCAAAATGATAAGCTGAGATGCAATAACTCAGTATCATTACGCAATGTTGATAAATCATGCATGCGATAGATTCATAGAAAAGAGATTAACCAAAAAATTTGCTGATGTGTCTTGAAAATGAGAATTTCGCTATGATAATAAAAATGAATGTTTTTGTAGAAAAATACCGAAAATTAATAATACTAATTCATGTGACTTTTTATGATAAATGTATCGTACCAATTGATATTTTGATTAACAATGTATTTGTGAGCAATTGTACGTTATTCCACAGAATGCCACTGTGACTTATCGCACAGTCACATGGAAAAAACGTGAATCTCATATATGCACAATATTCTTTCAGATTGCGGACATGGCTGTGGGAGAAATCACTGCAACATACCTGCGTTCACTGCTTGTTAACTTTTTACACCCAATCTTTGAGAGTGGGACAGGTTTTGTCATTCCGGATACATCTAGCATTTTTCCCTATGATATGTTGTGGGCTGCTTTCAATCCTTTATCTAAACAAGTTTGGATATACACTATCTTATCACTGGCTGCTATTTTTTTCCTTTGGAATGTTACTAAATTTTGTGCTCCTGGAAATTCTGATGGCTTCGGTTTCCTTGATAGATGTGATATGGGTCAAAATTTGAAAACGGTGAAATTTCAGTCAGGCAAAAAGTTGATTTGAAAGCAAGTTTAAATGAGCTCCTTTCGATTTATTTTGCTAGGTAAAACAATCACTTTCATTGTACTTTGATGTCCAAGGGTCAGGAAGCACAGTTTTTATGTACAGTGGAGGTAAATACCAGGGTACTGCTTTTAGGCGTCATTAACATCACGCTGTAAAAACCCCCTATATTTCTCAAAATTAACACAATCATACCACCTGCACTAATGCAGAGGTAGTATGAGGTACAGACAGAACAATCATATAATAAAAAGAGTACTGCTATCTGCCTGACTGCAACCATAATCAAAATAAGTGGCAAATAATTACATTTTTCATTTTTTCTACACTTCCATTAAGTTTTTCTTTCACACTACTTGATTTCAGCACACCAAACTCTATTTAGTTACTAAACTGTACACATGCCAAATGATTCCTGCGAAAAAAGATCCTGAGTAACACTTTTTAAACTTCAAATCAAGCAATAAACGCCCCAAAATTAGCTATTTTTGACCTGTGAATCGTGACGTTAATGACAAAATATGACGCTTGTGACACTAATGGCTGGTAAATTACTTATGAGCCTCTTAATTGTGCATATAAGTTAGTAATATATCATAAGTGCAAAAGTTATTGGAAAAATGTAAGAAATTTTATTGTTTTATATGTATGCTGCACCCAGGAAGCTTACTGAAGTGGTATACTGCTGCAACTGTGCAAATAAATCAGGACTTCCAAAATGCATGTGACGACACATTTGCCAATGACTAGTGTCACTTCCATTGGGATTTTAGAGTGATAGCGCCAAAATTCCCATTAGAATCACACACAGTTTATCAAAACCATGTTCGTTAATGACATGTGACGTTAATGACAATTTTAAACGAATATTTCCTTGCAGCAGTGAATACATTATGTGATGCCAATCTTGGCTTACATTATGACTTGTGTACACCAAAGCAAGTTCCACAGTGATTTTTGTCCAGATATACATTGTCAAAATTAGCCAGGAGGGCGTTTGTTAATGACAAATCAAGGTAGGACAGCTGACATTTTGGTATAAATGGTGTAATTATCTATATTCTGTGCAGTTTATGGACTTGCAGCTGATTCAGTCAGCTGCTAGGGTTCATAAAGATCATCAAAATTGAAGTGGTATAAAAAAATGTTTGTCGGTTGATTTTTCATGAGAAAAATCACTGAGTGTGACGTTAATGACATGAAATTGGAGACAAAGATACAAGAGCCCCCTGTTCATGGGTAACAATATCAGTCAAGCCACTTGTTTTAGAATCTGATAGGGTGTTGGTCAAGGTTCAATTTGAGGTGCAAATGAGGTGGATTAAGGTGACAAGTTAAATTATTTGAAGTGATTTGTGAAGGAAAATGCTAGTGGAGACAGGCCATTTTCAGGGGGGTAGGGCACTTTCATTCAATTTTTGGAAGGGATAAAAGTTGTCTGCCATACATTTTCTGTGCCAATTTTTTTGCTGATATGTTGCTCTAAAAGAAATGACCACCACAAACCTTGCATGTACATTCATGTCCGTGTGAATTGCTCTAAGACACTGGAGACAAGAATTTCAGCTTTACCAAATTTTGACCCATATACTCATTAGGATCATTTTGCATAAAGGTATGTGGACACTTTGAGATTGATTTATTGACCATAAAGGATTATTTGATGGCTCACACATGCAACAAAAATAAAACACGTATCTACATGCAGTGCCGCCTGTAAGTGAGTGAAACATATCATGTTTTGCCATTGGCTCAATGCTAAAAGACATTGTTATTTCATTGGGAAGGGGGAATCTCTTACTCACCAACGATCTTGACCCATACATGTATGTAACTGTTTGTAGAGGAGAAAAATGTTCAGGCATTTTCGTCCAATTTTAGATTTAGATTTAGATCTATCTTACTTTTCAAACACATAGTACATAATGTATAGAACAGTTAATACAGCTTAAAAGTAGTGTGTTTGAAGCATGTGCACACTAGTCATATAACTGTTACAGGCATAGCCTGGCCTGCACACACAATTAGCAAAAAAAAAAGAAAAACAAAAAAGAAATAAATATGAAGATGATAGTAAAACTGCAATGTTAAAGGAATGTCGTACATTTAACATGATGCAGTTAATGATAACATTAACACATCTAAATATAGATTGATTATAAATATATTTATATAGATGATACAGACAAGTACAACATAATATTCTGCAGATGCATATCAATAGTCATTTAATTTCATTTTGGTTACACCTTTTATAAAAGACCCTATTCTAGTTTTATTTTTCAAACCATCAGGTAGACTTATCCAACAACCAGGTGCCTGTCCCAGGAACTGTACTGGAAGGTAGTGTGGTGCCCTCAAACTATTTCTATATTTTGTCATGTAAACTCAGCAACATTAAAAACGCACACATTTTCATGGTATCATAACTTCTGAAGCATTAGATTTATCTTAATGTCATTTGGCAAATTTGCTTATTAGCTTCTCAACTAAAGATTTTGAACGTTTGAACGGGTTCCGAGGATATTTCTAAGAACCAGACATGCTTTTGTGACATAATGTCAAATTTGGAATTTGCAAAATTGAAAAAGGGGTAGGAGGGTAGAGTACGAATGCTTTCACTTTATTATTGATTTCAAAAGGTCAAAACAGGTGTCCATCAAGATTTCAGCTCTAAATTTGACCAAAACAGGATAATTTCTGATGCTTATGATGAAAAAGTGTTGAAAATGATGTGACAAACAAATGTGAAAAACACCAACTTGACTGAAAAATCAACCAAAAACTCACAAAACCCCACAAAAAAGCGTGAGTGACCATCTTGATTATTTCCACACTCCAAATACTGAGCTGTGACAGACTTCACTTGCAATCAGTTTTGGACCAATTTGCATTGGTTGTGATTTTGGTTTTTGGACATTATGCACTAAAAGTGGCATAATCCAGCCGTTTCGCTTTCTTTCTTTATGAAATTTTCTGGACTTCCACAAGAGATATCAACAGACATCAGTGTAAAGTTTCATGAAAATATCTCTTTTACAAGTTGGTTTTTAAGTTGTTCAAAAATGTGTGCGTTTTTAATGTTGCTGAGTTTAGTTGTGGTTAGTCAAGTTGTGTCACTAGTTTGTCCTTAGAATATCTAAATGAAACTTGTAATAACGCCAGCTTAACTTGATCCTCAATTCTTAAAATCTGTGCTATTTTGTAAAATTGACTTAAATTTGTTTTTCTCCCCACTTTAAAAAGCATCCTTATCGAGTTGTTCTGTTGAAATGAAAGTTTCTTCATGTCACTCAGTTTGATCATTGGTCCCCAGACACTAATATGACTTTGCACATTTGCATGGTATATCATAAGTTTTGACTTCATTGGTAGCATATTTCTCACCATTTTCAGACTGTGATTCCCAGCTATTATCTTCGTCAAAACACTCTTCACTTGCATGTTCCATTCTTAATGTTCATCAATAGTTACACCCAAAAATTTAATACAATTTACACGACTTATATGCAGCCCACTCATTTTCAACGTTCCGCATTGACCCATTTGTTTTTGTTTTTGTCTAAACAATATGTATTTAGAACATTGATGGTCAAGGAATTGATGTTAAACTACTTACTTAGGCGAATAAGATCATCATTTACCTTCTTAAATATAAATTTCAGGTTGCTACCACTGGCAAACACAGTCGTATCATCTGCAAAAACAATAAAATTGCAGAAATTCAGGCATTTGACTAAATCATTTGCTAAGACAAGATATAACAGAGGGCCTAATACAGAACCCTGGGGTGTTCCATAATTCATTAAGTAACAAGAGGAAATCAAACGTTTATACTTAACTTTGATTTGACGACCTTGTAAATAACTTTCAAACCATGATAGAACTGTGTGACGAATACCATAAAATTCCAATTTCTTTAATAATGTAGAATGGTCAAGGCTATCAAATGCCTTTGACATGTCTAGGAAAAGGCCTAAAGTATAATGTCCTCTATTTAAACTTTATAAAATATTACCCGTTAGGTCGAGAATTGCGTCAGTCGTGCTCCTATTTTTTTGAAAGCCATATTGTCCTTCATAGAGTACCTTGTGCTTGAGAAAGAAACTTGCCTCAAATGTATTGAACAGGCTCCTAGTACTAGGAATGTATTTCTTCAAAATTGCAAATACTGGGATAAGGAAAATCTTTTGCATGCCTCAAAATTATCAACAGATAGGCCTAGAAGACATGAAGCCACAATATATTGTAACGTTACAGTTTGTAATGTCATCATTGAAGTTCTAGTTTTCATTGATAATACGGTTGAGTATTTGGCTCAAATTAATTGTGAATCAGAGTGATATTCAGATACGAGATTTCAAAGTGTACTTAGATTCTGCTGATATCAATTTCGAAGTTTTTGTTCTTTTGACACTCACAATGTCATTTCCAGATGTTGAACCCATGGAATTGGGCTATGGCAGAAGATTCATGATCAGCTCCATATCACTTGGTGCCATTATCATGACTTTTGCATACACGGCTAATTTTGTGGCAACCAAGACTGTTGTGGGGAATTCTAAAATCGACACTTTTGCCGAATTAGCAAAACACAGTGATATTCAAGCCATGGTCTTCAAAAACACTTCCACAGTAAATTTGCTACAGGTAAATTCATGGAGCAACATTGTTTGCCCTAGGATGCAGTTATAAAGATTTTCTTAAGACACTGTGACAACTTTATAACCTATTGTTACACTAAATTAGGATTAGGGTGTCCCAAATGAAGTGGAAGTCTGAAATCCATTGGGGCTAATCCCTAAAATGTTCTATAGCCCCTGTGTGATTCCCATGTAAAGTTTCAGCTCATTTGAAGAGCCCCAAAGATATAGTTGGGGGCTTAACATTTAATTATCATGCGAAAATGGATATTTTTGCGTATATAGCTCACAAATTGTTGGTTTCACTGTATCCAAATGAATGGACAGTTCATATAAAGATTTATGAATTATTCTGCACACTGTGCTACCAATTTTATATCTGTAACTTGCTTGGTTCATGCGTAATTGGCAAATGTATACTATTTTACTTGACGATTCGATGCCAAGACAAAGCACCTTAATTTCTCAATGAAGATAAATTTCAGTCTAATTTTGAATTTTAAACATGAGATAATCCCATATTGACTATATAGTTTAACAGAGAGACACAGGAATATCAGTCAATGTCTTACAATCAATTCAGACTATTGTAACAGTCAAAGAAGTTTTTTTTTGTTAACGAAAAGAGCATACTATATAAGTATATCCCATACGCGACATTTTATCAATGCCCAAGCAGGTTAGTTGCCCCTAAATGGCCCACACCGGTGCTGATGGGGCATAAAACACAAACTCACTCACTCACTCACTCACTCACTCACTCACTTGCCCAAACAGGTTAAAAATATAAAATTGTTACCACAGTGTGCAGAATAGTTTATGCATCTTTGTATCAACTATCCATGCATTTCGGTGGACTGAAACTAATAATTTATGAGCTATGAGAAAAATAGCCATTTTAGCATGAAAATTTAGTTTCTTGGAACACCCTCGTGTGGATATCAAATAAAAATCAGTTAATCAATCTGTTGCCAAATTGCATAAACTAAATTTTGCTATATTTTAATAGTCTTCTATTTATACCACTTTGCAAGTTTGAAATGGAACGGTAATGAAAACGGTATTTTGACACTAATCACAGAACTTTTTATTTTGCATAATTTTTACAACAATGTTTATACATAAATCTATTAAAGATACATTTTCCATTAATTTTTATTGCTTTGTTTTATTGATGGAATTCTTTGCCCTTATTCATTTTAGTCAGCAAAGCAAAAAGATTTGCAGAGTATTTGGAGAAACCAAATAGAAGTGTCTGTGGACAACTTTATCATCATCAATGCAACACCAAAACAAATGGCTCAAGAAGTTTGGAAGCAGAGGAAGGCTTTCATTTTAAGTTATGCTCGTGCTCAATCAGTATTCTTGGAGGAATGTGGAATGGTTATCTCCAAAGATATAGTTTTCCGGGCCCCCCTTGCATTTCCTGTCTCGAAGACTTTTCCATACACAGAATTTTTTAATGAAAGGTAAGGTATTATTGCTTCGGACAAGAAAGGGTGTTCTAACTTACATTAGAATATGGCCTAATTCTGATGTGCTGATTGCTCGACAAAGGTTCAACTGCAAGTTTAGGCACACCATCAATTAATTTTCAGGAAAATACATTTCATATTTTTCACATGACTACTTACAATTTAGTTACTTTAAATGTTTGACTTCTTCTCTTATTTAAGGTTGCTGAGACTAATGGACAGTGGCATCATCAATCATCTGCAAGAAAATTATACGAACCATTTTTACAAACGTGACAAACCATGTGCAAACAAAGAGAAAGTTGTGACTCTGTATGATACATTGGGGATTTTTGCAATTTTGGGAATGGGAATTCTTACGTCATTTATTATGCTTTTTCTCGAAATAGTTGTATACTGTGCAAAATATAAGATTGCAGAACAACGAACACGAGCCTAAAATGTACATAGGTGGCTGACGTGTACAGTAAAACCAAAATAAAGTAAGAACATTTTCTGTCAGAAGTCCTCTCTTAACTTACTTTGACCTCCTTTCTCCTCTCCACCGCAAATCACCTTTCAACTTCATTTGACTCCTCACAGCAACTTTATTTCATATTAAGAACTCTATCAAGACAGTTGGCAACATAATTGCAGTTAGCAAGGGGCACAATATTGAAGAAATCAAACACAATGGGGTGATGGAGTTTGAATTGATGTGGGCTTAATCAAAATCAAGGTAATTTCAGTGATGTAGTCGAGGCCAGGACATCCGAGACCGAGGCAAGGCCAAGGATTTGGCATCCAAGACCGAGGCAAGGCCGAGGCCATCAAAATATGGCCCCAAGGCTGGCCTCGAGGACGAGGCCGGTCCCAAGGCCTCCATCAATGGCCATTAGACACCCGAGACTGAGGCAAGGCCAAGGATTTGGTATCCGAGACCAAGCAAGGCTGAGGCCATCAAAATATGGCTCCGAGCCCGGCCTCGAGGACGAGGCCGGCCTCGAGACCTCCAACACTGGTAATTTTAAAAGGTCGTTTAAAATAGGTAAAGATATTGAGTGATTTGGGGGAGCCAAAACATGTGAAAGGGTAAAGTAGTGGCTGAATCTTCCTTCCTGCTAGGGTAGTCGTAATTTAATTTGGGTTGTAACGGTGCACAATGATCAGAAAACCAGCTGTGGGGGGGGGGAGGGGGGTTGTTTCTTCGTAAATGCCGGTGTATGGGATGTCCCTCTATTTTGGGTTTTATTTTGCCTTTTTTGGTAAAATCTACAACTGTAACAGTTGGCCCTGGGTTATAATTATAAGACTAAACCACCCGTTTCTCTTGGGCATTTTCTCCTCACTCCCTTCAGATTGCAGACATGGCTGTTGGAGAAATATCAGCTACATATATGAGCATTCATTGTTTGTCAACTTTTTGCACCCGTTCCTTGAGGATGGGACACGTTTTGTCTTTGCTGAAAAATCTGGCGATTTTGACTCTGATATGTTGTTGGCGGCTTTCAATCCTTCATCTAAATTGGTTTGGATATGTATCGCCTTTTTTCTTGGTGCTGTTTTCTTTCTGGTGATAGTTACTTATGCTGGGAATTCTCATGTCACCAGCCTCTATGACAGATGCGACATACTTGTTCAAATCATTTTACGACAAGGTTTGTACATATTGACTATTGAGTAAAATTAGTAAATGTGCCCAATGTGCCCCGGTTCTAAGATTTCCTACGTTATTTTAGTTAGCATTAATTTGTGACAAACTGATCTGAGCATATAGGTGGCAACACCTTCGTTCAGTATTTTACAAATTCACTGAATTATAAAAGAGATCACAGAGACCATTATAAGTTTTGGTATATACTATAAACAGTTTTGTGTAATATTTCATAAGAGCCTACTGTGCATAAAATTAATGAGTAGATATTATGGGTTTGGTTATTCATCATTGCCTTGAAAATAAAATACACAATGTCAGAATATCCAGCCATCTGGATTGACAGTGGCTGGTATGAGGACATGCTCTACATAGTACAAGAGTATCTCAAAGCTGTGTGCCACTGTGTGGAATTATTTGCAGTGCTAGCCAAGAACAGTGATGAATAATTGAATATTCACGATTTCACTCAGATATTAGTCAAGCACATTGGCTTGTAAGGGAGTAGTGTCCTGGCTGTGCAACTGTTAATGTCTGAAAGATGTACAGCAAAGGACCAAATGGCGTGGTCATCAATGTGGCTGTACCTCCGGTAAGTACAGAATGTTATAATTGCAATTACCCATCAATATATCTGATATTCTGTTTTCCTCTATAATATCTCATGATAGTTATATTAGATAGGAGTAGATATGTAAGCAACCAGAAAAAGCAGCAAAAATTAGTAAAGATTTGATTGGCAGTTTTTTTAAGTTTGCAAATATAGCAAGTCATATTTTGGTCAAGCAGAGTCAAATCATATTGAGTTTGATAACAGAACTATAACTGTGTTTAAAATTACCAAAAGCGCTTCTTCAGAGAGCAACTGACTAAAAAATTGTGTCCCAGTGTACTGAATTAAAAAATTTAGTCCATGTCCTATGGGCTGTCCACACACAAAGGCTTTGTCAGTGCTTTCTTATTGTACATAACATAGAGTTAGCAAAAAAAAAGTACATTGATCTATTCAAAAAGAAACTCATTCCACAAATTTCTCACATCTATTTGGAGACAAATTCATGTGACACACACTATGAGAAGTGAACAAACCGGTAAACTGTGCATTAGGGCGAACCAAAAAACAACAATGTTCTTTGATTTTTGCACCTGTCAGAGGAATTGTGCCTTTTGGTGAGTGAATCAGTTGGAAAAAAAATTTTGAAATCGGTCAACTCCTTATGCCGGTTTACCCCCTTTGAATAATAAGGGGTCTGAAAACACCAAAAATTGCCGTTTTTATGCAGTTTTTGTCACTAAAGAGAGTCATAGATGAAATATTTCACCCAAGTTGCTGTGCATACCCATCAGGCAAGGTTATGACATCTATATAAAACAAACTTGACAATTTTGTTTATGAAATTTATCTGTTTTGCCCTTTTTTTAAGCAAAAAAGCAAAAAATCACAATTTTTCGCTTCGTTTTAGCATGTTTTTCTTAGATACAGTGCCACTATAGATACTTTTCTTGACTTGAATATGTTTTTTTTTATTTATGAAGCCATTTTAATCTCATTGCTGACATCCTTGTGAACCCTGAAGTCCTTAAAAAATAAGCCATCTATTGCAAATAATTCTATTTTTACTCAAGTTGAAGCTATGAAATAATTAACCTTGTCGTTTGTCTTGTTACTTATGGCTAAAGTACCTATGAAATGTACAGTTTTACACTGCAGTTTGTGCTACAATTCCGTCATGGTTTTTTAGTTTTATGTATTATTTTGTAGCTAGTATTATCAATTACTATATTTGTTTACAGTTGAGAGGCCTATATTCTCAATTGCAATGATCCTAAAACGAAAATGGATTATAAAGACTGATTTATGTGCACTTTGCTAATCATTATGATGTAGGAACCCTGAACATACTCAATGCTACAAAATTGATGAATTGTTTTACTGGTCAACCTCTCACAGCAAATCTTTATCAACCATCAGTTATTAGAAACAATTCTGCTTATCGTTGCCTTAGCTTGGTAAAGTAATTGATACTGACTGTATGCCAGCTTGAGATTCAGATTGGGTTTTAAACTCCTCACGATAAGTCAATTTTATGCAGACTTGTTACTACTTAGATAAAATTATTTCTGAATGAGTTAAACATCATGAAATTAGATCATTCCCACAATGTAGACACAACACTGATTCAGTAAAAGTATAAAAGGCGGAAAGGGCTATCACAAATCAAATTAAATAAGAAAAATAAATAAAATTTACAACTTGAAATATTCATTTATTTGTGATATTAAGAACCTTCTACCAGTCAACACTGACTGGCATTCCCATGCTCAACCCTCACATGTATGCATTCCAAGTGTGGGCAAATTCCTGCTTCTTGTAATTTGCTGTTTCCAACTTCTTTCCCAGTACCACAGCACTAAGGTAATGATGGTGTAAAAGTGCTCACTTTCATAAATGACATAACTGATCTAAGAAAAGCACAATAGGAACTTATGGTTCTTTCTCTGTGGTGACAGTGTGGTGTCTTCTTTATGGACCTAACTTTTTTAGATAAAGGGTAGATTAATGTGGATTTAATATTTGGTATTCATGTGTGGCAGTGGCACCAATCGCATAGTGGCATGCAATGTGGTCTGCATGTAGCTACCCTGTATGCAGTGGATGTTCTAAGTTCCAACCCTACTCTTGCTATGTCTAGAGGTCATCATTGTAATGATTGGAAAGATTGTCAGTCAGTATGGTGATCAGCACTTGGTGAGCAGATATATTTTGGAATGGATGCCATTTGAATTAAATCATACTTTATATTGTTACGTTGCAGGTTATGTATTGTTATCATGAATGATTGCAGTCTTTACACAATATAGGAACTTTGAGATACTATATCCTTTTAGGTTCCTTGTGTGGTTATTGTCATCTACATGACATACAAAAATTCATATTGCAATTTATCGGCACAGTTCAACACAAGCAAGGTAAGCCGAAAGAAGATTGATATTATTCATATTATTTGGTATTCAGCATTGCAAAATCAAGATCTGCAATGATCTAGGGCACTAGGGTTGACAATGATAATACCTTTAGGGTAAAAAGGCTTCATCACTGAACAGAAAACACTTGCCAGATAAGAAATGTATCTGTAATGGACTGCATTTAGGAAAAAAACCTGCTAAAAATCAGGGGGAAATTGCGATTTTTTGCATTTTTGCCTTGAAAAATGTCAATTTTGACAAATTTCATCACCAAAATTGTCAAGTTTGTTTTATATAGATGTCATAACCTTGCCTGATGGGTATGCACAGCATTTTTGGTGAAATATTTCATCTGTGACTGTCTTTAGTGACAAAAACTGCATAAAAACTGCAATTTTTGGTGTTTTCGGACCCCTTATTATTCAAAGGGGGTAAACCGGCGTAAGGAGTTGACCGATTTCAAAAATGTTTTTTTCCAACTGATTCACTCACCAAAAGGCACAATTCCTCTGACAGGTGCAAAAATCAAAGAACATTGTTGTTTTTTGGTATGCCCTACTGTGCATACGTCATTTGATACAACTTTTCTTTCTGTTGTCATAAATTATTTGCTTTTGCTCATGTAACTCAATTTCATGCAAATACTATACAACAGGAGAAATATAATATGTGGACAGCGTGGCAATCAAAGCTAATCAAACAAGCATATTACATTCATTGGTACGCGATTCTTAGGTTCTAGACCCACCAAATACATGTCATTTTTAGTGAACCTGATTGGCTTAGAAAAAACAGAACGTCACATATTTGATTTATCAAACGTAGCAAGTGCTTGTTTAGCATTGATTCCTCACAGCCAAGTGTGAATGACAAGAATCGCATGGTAATGAAAACAACTGTAGGTACATGTAGCAAAATTCTTGCGAATGAAATAGGCACAGCGTCTTGCCTAATTTCCAGCAAATGTTGTCAAGTAAATTGGGATCTCTCCATATTTCTCCTTGTCAGCCTTTTTTTCGCTTTTGTCATATCAAAATAATTTTGAGGATTGTATACAAAAATGAGCTCATTGACAAGAGATTGAATAATTTAAATTTTTTATGATTAACACAGTTGTTTCCTTTACTCAGGACAATCTGTACTTCAACAAAGAAAGCTATGTGGATGGCAAACGTGGTTACTCAGGACTTGTAATTGACATTTTGGAAGCTGTGGCGCAAGGTTACAATATCAGGTGCAGTATTTCCCAATCAACTTATATATATACCTAAAGAAATAGTAGGAAGCATCCATTAAATACCTGCACTGGGAGGGACTTTTTTTTTTATTAAAAAAAGATTTTGTACTAATTCTGTGGGATAACAAAAAATTGAACAAATACGCAAGTAGCGCAGTTTTCAAGAAGGCGGCCAAGGGAACATTTTAAGACAACAAAATTTGAATTATGTTGGGAATTCTTTGAGATATGACAATTAAAACATTTTGGTGTATCGTACCACAACTTAAAATGATCAGTAAAACCTTGCATATTGGTTTAAAATTGAAGTTAAGTCTGTGATATTTTGGGGCCAGTTTTCACACATGCTTTCCAAACTTATTGTTAAAGAAGTTTGTAATTTGTAAAATTATTTTTTGTGTGCCGAAAACAACAACCATTTTGAATTTTAAGATACACAGACACAATTACTTCAGAAAACAAACTCAGTTTGCTTATTTTTTCATGATGCTATATAAAACTGCAGATTGGCTTAAACTTTAAATACACTGTTCCAGGTTTTTTTATTTTATAATTTATTTTTTTTCAAGTTTTCTAATTAGTGCATAGAAGGTACTCTGATCAGTTGCCGGTGGCATTTATATCATCTTATTTACTCACAGTAAATATTCAATACACAATTACTAAACCCATGCAGCATTGATTAAGGCCTGCATAACGACCACACTTTCTGTCTGCAGTTTGCTTCAGTGTTTTCTTTGAATTAACAGATTTTTTGTGTGCAAAACTATGAAATGTCTTGGAATAAAAGGTTAGGCCTAAAGGGGGTTCTTTTTAGGTCACACAATGGTGAAAAAAGAAATTCAGTTGTTATAAAGACAATTTAGATGAAATAGTGAATGAGGTAAAGCGTTTTTGCTTGATTTTGTATCTTAAAACATTAGTTTTACTTGTTCTTGTCCATCTATAGTCATACTAATTGTATGCGGACAATTTTACGAAAGATTCTTCAGCATGTTACACTGTAAAAAAGGTTTGTGTGAAACAGACAAAATGAATGTTAGCTGGTGTCTGGCCAAAATTTTGAATAAATTCAGACAAAAGGTATGCGTATTATATATGACATTTCTTCAAATCACGCAAAGAATTGTTCAGGATTGACAATTTCCTTGTCTGCTTCACATAAAAAGCTTGTCTGACATACATGTACACACAATTTTTGACGGACACCAGCTAACATTCATTTTGTCTGTTTTACACAAACTGTTTTGTCAGTGTATGATTTCACACAAACCAAAATGTCATTTTTGGCATAGCTTAAAAGACAGTGATTGTCACACACAAATAAATTAAATTCACATGTATCATACATACTTGCTACAAATAGGTATGGAATTGAAAATGTGTAGAGTAGGTCGGGGCATGCGGCCCCCCTTAACTTCGAGGTGCGATTTGACCTACTTTTCATGGGCGATTATTTGAATGCTTTTGCTGTCAGGAAGGGATCACTTGGCTCTACTAATAACTAGTGAAACAAATGTCTACCAATTTTTATAAAGGAGTTACGGCCATTTTTGTAAAAAAAATTAAAATTGCCTTCTTACCCCACCCATCGGGCAAGAAGCCCCCCTATTATAATCCTATGGCAATTTTTTTTGAGAGCGCATTCAGCCTAAAAGTTATTTCTTAGAGTTCTTCTATCCTTTTTAAGGCATTCTATTCACTTTTTCTGAATTTCAGAATTTTTCTGTTCGTGCTTTTATTTGTTAATATTTTTTGCCTTGTTTCAATTTCGGGCCAAATTTTTTTTCTATTTTAATTAGCTATGCTATCAAGATTTAAGGTAAAGTACACATTAATAATGGTTCCTGAAGCAGCTTTGAACCCCAAGTGAAAGGGGCTTCATGCCCCATATCATGTGGGGCCTCTCGCCCCAAACCCACATATTTTAATTTGACCTCTATATTTTTAACTAAAATACAAAAAACGTGATCCAAATCATATTTATGTGATAGTCATATAGTGAAGCAATGCAGATATCCATTATACTTTTAAAAATTTCCAAAGTTATTTCTGACAACCCCTTTCAAAGAATTAGTCAAAGTTACAAAAACCATGCACATTATTTTGTTCTTTAATTTCTACTATGGTTTGGAGCTGTTTGCCCTGAAAATTTGTGACGTCACCTAAAACGACCCTAACTTCAATCCTATCAATAGAAAAACGTGCCAAAAATGTAAGTTTGGATATAAGCCTGGGGGGGGGGGGCCCTCTCACCTAACCCGGGCTTCTTGCCCCGACCTACTCTACCAATGTACCATTGCCAATGGCATAATTTTGATAAGATGTTGCACCATTCCTAATTGGTTTAGATCTCCTAAAGCCATAAAAACGAGAGTCTGATAATCAAATTTAGAAAATTGCTATGTCTCAAATCATTCCCAGCAGATTTTTTTAAATGTTTGTCTTAAAATGTTCCCTTGAGTGTCTTCTTGAAGGTTAAATTTTAACCCCAACTTTTATTCAGGGATGGTGTGAAGCAGTGTGAGTTCAGCATGAAACTGTCTTTCCTTTTTACTTTTTAAGCAGAACTAGTGGTCTGGTCACACTGCTTGACAATTTTGGGCACCGCAAAAAGTCAACATTTTCCAATTTTTGTTTCACTGCTTTCCAAAGTTCCTTTGTTTAACGGAATTTTCTGTATGGTTGGCCTAACACCATAATGTTGCTACTTATTGACTGACAGAAAATGAAGCTTTGTTGTTGAGCATTGAAATGTAGTGAAATACTATTATGATTATTTTTTTAGCCCATGAGTGCATATCTGATTGGGCATATCAAGAAGAGAACAGGGTCCCCTACAAAATAATCACTGCACTCCCATAAAAGTTAATAGGCATAATTTTGTGCAACTCAGTGAATAAAAAAAAAGCAATTTCGTAACTGAAGAGTACAGAGAAAAATATAATGTGCTGTTGGCTAGGACAGCTGCATGAATGCATTGATCCAACAGCAACATCAGGCCTAAATCAACTTTCTGTCAGTAAAAGTGAATTTTATCCTATCTATGAGGGTTGACTCCAATTTACTTATGACGCAAAAAATGATGGTGTCAAATTGAAGATAATTGCACTGGCTTCCTGATCAAAGCAAGTCATGATAGACTCCTTGACGCAATAAACAGAAATACCTACTTACTATAGGGAAGCAACCCGGGGGAAGCAAGAAGTGCGACGAAATGATCATGTGTTTGATACTCAAGTGGCTTTGCCACATCACAAATTTCCACACACAAGTGAGCACAATATTATTCAGTGTATCACACTTCAAGATTATTACTATTTTTGTGAGACAACACCCTCTTGTACCAGACTGACACAGTCTCTCTGTGTCGAACAGCTTTAGCTGGAGGAGACTGTTGGTTTTCAATGACCCAGTTCCATGCATGAGTTAATCCACTTATCTGATCTGTAAAATCAGGCTGTGTTTTTGACTCTTATATTACTGACAGCTTAAAATCAAACAAACAATGTTATACAGACAGCTTTGAGTAAATCAGTGTGTACTTTAAACACTGATGTTGCCATCATCTTAAACCAAATACGCAATGTCATAAAAACAATCTTTACATATCTGTTTCAACTACCAGCTGAGAATGCTTGCTAATCTCATAACGTCGCTTGCTTTCTCATAACGTCACTTGCTGCATCTGAATTCTTGCAGATTTCACTGCCGGTGGCTGCTCACTGCTGTTGACTCCTATGCATGATGCAAAATTTTAACTCTGTGTGCAGAGTACTCTTGTACAGCAACCCAATAATATGTTTTACTTTAAACCAACTGCCATCAACAAGTTATTGGGAGTGCACACTGCACGGTGTACCAGTCAGGGCAGGGGGTGTTTTAATTCAGAAGTTTAGATTTCTTACCATTCAAATGACATGTCTTTGGAACTACTGAGTTCTGCACCGCTGAATATCATGATCCTGTCAGTGTCTCATTTCATTGGTCAATCTGATCTGGGCCAATAAATCGAGGTATATATTTTTCACTATTTGGCATGTACACGAATTTGTAAAGCTGCAAAAACGAACATATACACGAATTTTGCATTCGTGTAAGTGATAAATATTGCTATTCACGAATTTGTGTATGTGTAATTACGAACATTGCAACCTTAAACTTGGCTAGAACTAACTCTAAACCTAATTTTAACACTAAACCCTAATTATATGGCACTTCCACGAATGTTAGCATTGGCAAATACACGAATGAATAATAAAGCACATTTACGAGTGTTAGTTTTTACATGTACACGAGCACCTATGCTCGTTTTTTCATGTCCACGAATTCGTACATGCTCGTTTTTACACCTCCACGAATTCGTGAACATGTCAAATAATGAAAAATATATACATGATAAATCGGGGCAACAAAGGTCATGAAAGCTTTTTGCCAATGGTGAAGCGTCTTACTAATTGATCAACCTTGACATCATGATAGTATATGTGTAGGTCAACTCACCATTGCTTCGCAACTCACCATTGTTTGGCAACTTTTTGACTTCACAGTACAATAATTTTGCATTAAAGCATGCAAATGGATGTTTAATTGATCAGAAATGTGAAGTGAATAGTTTTCAACATCTTTCATTGCTTCACCATTGTTATTCTGTTATGGTTATGTTACAATGGATGGTCATGTGACATAAAATGAGATTTTTCAGGGGAGGTATGTGTGAGAAATTACCCAAATTTTAGTAAGGCACACAAATTAAGTTTGTTTCATATATTCGACCTACATCAACTTGGGCACCCAGTGCAAACTTCGAATATGTCAAAATATGTCTCTTTTATCACTTAAAACAATGTCAAATACAACATCATCAACACACTTTAGAAATGAAAGAGCAGCGTTGTGTCATTTCAAAGGTGTACACACAACAAAGCAGTTGCCATTGCAACACAGTATTTACTTTGGTGAAACATGACAATGATTTCTGAATCTTTGCAAAATATCATGCCTGTAGCTTCATTAGTTTTTGAGAAATAGCCACTGATAGGCCTCTTTGTTTTAATTGATAAATTGCCTATAACAACGTTACGTCACAATTTTGCCCTTTTCCGCTATGTGCAAAAAACCGCTTTTACCCTGCACTGGTTTTGAAAAATCTTGACCACTGTTCAACCTAGGAACCCATGGGATACATCAACGGAATCCTTAAAAAAATGTCTTCATATTTACAAAAATTATTTGATATTGCAGCCATAAAAACAAGCATTTTCCCCCCAAAAATGACTTTTGTCTACTTTACCCCAATTCCTAACACTATTAAACGGAATATCAAAAATCCGCTCTGTAAGTATGTTCATTTGGCTTTTCTTCTTTCAACAATTTTTTCAAAAAATTTTTACCATGACTATAACTTCAGAAATTTCACATCCCGTGAGCAGTAAAAATCAGCCTTTTTTCGCCTTTTAAACTGGTTACCATGGCAACCATTCATCACAAAAATGCAAAATTACCTGAAATTATCTAATTTAGTTAAAACCTATCATTTGATACCAAATATGAACCATTATTCTAAAAATTGCCAAAAAGTGCTCTGTCACCCATACCTCCCCTTAAAGTTTTTGTCATTTTTGCTTGACTTTGAAAAATAAAAAGCATGTTTTTGGTGCATAATTTTAAAACAACTAGAAAAAAATTAACCAGGAACCTTCACAAAGGTTCAAATGACTTGACTGGCTGTTTGATTTAGCCAGACAGTGATTAATTGTGGGCTGAATTCACTTTTTATAAGAAAAGTTGCCAAACATGGTGACCCCAAAAAAGGGCAGGATTTTGCAACAAATCATCTCCTGTAGGATAACCATTGCCCATATTTTTTTTCAAATTGTATGCAAAAGTTGATGATTTGGTAGAGTCAGTTTATGCAAAGACATCTGATCTGGTACATTTACCTAGTTTCTTAATATTGTCAAATAACTGCACCAAACTTGCGAAGCAATGGTGAGTTGACCTATCAGAATCAGCCCAGAAACAAATCCACCACCATGGAATCTTGCACCGGTGATTTGATTGATGAGAATTGACATAAGTTAAGAAAGAGTAGAAAGAATCATCACCGTCAGAAATTAGATCATATTATTGATATTTTAATTTTTTTTCATATTAACGTGTATTACTTACTTCGAAGAGCTAACTAAGCTAAGGCATACTTTATGAGTGAGAATAAATAAATATATATATATATTAATACATTTATATTACTTATTTGATTATAAAGCATTAGCGAATGCAAATTGAGATCGTTATCAATCCTTATGACACTAGTCATATATGCATTGAAAAATCATTGTAGTGCGCGTGCTGCATGAGCCAAAACGTGTCATCACCATCTTTGATCTTGCTTGCCGTTTGTTTACCTGTGAACATCACATCAAAATCGTTAATTGTTTTGTAAGCCAATATCAGATAGCTTAAACGAATACATCTGCACGTGAAAGTCTACAAAAAATTATTTTAAATACTTCCAAATTCAAAGGATTCCACTTTGCAGATTTTGCGAGAGCTGTTTTAGTTCCTCCTTTCATTCATGGAGCAATGACTAAAGTACCACCTGATGAAATATAGCAATAATGGCCACAAGCAAAAATTGACACACGCAAAGAAGGGCTACTCGACAATTCATGAAGCGCTTAACAGTCTCTTCTGACATGCAAATCACGTTAATTATTATGCTCCACTTGGGGGAAACAACTGTCCTTCTACAAAGTGCGTAGAATAATATTCGCGTAGCGACGGGCGGCGAAGCCGCCCGTCGCGTCAGCGAACTTAGCTTAACAACAGGTCATAGTAAATTTTGAATCTGTCAGTGGAGTGAGAATGAAGGACTGCCTGTACCTGCCATGGAGTTGGTCCCTGATTAAACAGTTAGTTTCGGTAAAAGTAAACATCCCTGAATTTCTCTTGCAATACTGCAGTAGTGTCTGAAAAATTCCATTTGGTTCTCAACTATCCTATTCTGTTTTGAAAATTTCATTTTTATGCTCATTTATGTCGTCTGCATGAAAAAAGCTTATTTTGCTAACAGGTGTCGCCACCGGTGTAGCATCATGCTTGCAGTGCCACACCCAGGGAAAATGACTGAACTATCAGCAGCCTGCTTGTGAGCAGTGATGTGTGAAGTTTATTTGAGGTGTGAAGTTTAAAAGCTGATTGCTATTACTGTACTTAAATAGCATCAATTAATTTAGGCCCAACTGATTGTGTTCTTGTTTATCATTATTATACCTCGACCATGAAAGCAGGGCTGTCATTGGCTGAGAGCTGGTCACATATCAGTCATTATTTTAGTATATTGACCAGGACTATTGCCCTCCAAAAAAATTTTCTTCATTTTTTTTTTTCAGAATTTTTTTTTTTTCGAAATTTTTTTTTTTTTTTCCGAAAATTTTTTTTTTCGAAATTTTTTTTTTCCAAATTTTTTTTTTTCCAAATTTCTTTTTTTTCAAATTTTTTTTGTCCCAATTTTTTTCAAATTTTTTTTTTCCGAAATTTGTTTTTTCTAAAATGTTCTTTCCCTAAATGTTTTTTTTCAACATTTTTCTTTCAAAATTTTCCATACATTTGCAATAGTGCAGGAAATTAATAAAATTAGGGCATTAATAAGTAAAGACCAAAAAAAACTAATCAAAACTAGTAATAATAGTGCAATGTAGGCTCATCTTGACAAGTCGTACCTTGACAAAACAGGCTGCTCTGGCCACTATTTCAAAGATTACCATATTATGACCTGGTTTACTTAGGTGGGTGTGACTTAACTTGGCCAGCCTATCAGCTCACCCCTTTGTAGACCACAACCAAAATGGAATTCCCCAGTTGTTTGCCAGTTGATAAACCCATGTGCTGTTCAAGATGTAAAGAAACCAGCTGCTGTGGTCTGGAGCTAATTGATGTATATAATATTTATATACATCTGTTCCATTTGAAAAGTGTAGTTTGAAGGATTGGTACAGGAATGTGATAAATTATTAGAGAGTTTGTGTCTCATGTAGACTTGGCATTTTTGTAATATATATAGGACTATATGCATTTAATGATATATTAATATTGTTAAAAGTAACATAATCCTAATCATTATCAGTACTTCAAAGACGACACATGGAGATGCTGTAAGTTCCCAGACTGGACACAGTCAAATATTATGACCAGCAAAATTGGAATTCATATGTGTAGAAAAATATGGGGAGGAAAAATCTAAAAATATATTTCTTAATATTTTTAATAGGCCTAAAGAAATGTCATAATTTAGGGTCACGCTATGTGAAGACAGTCAGTCACTGCTATCCAGCCAACCTCAAGAATTCCACACTCCTCCATAGACCTGGCAAAATAAAACCACTTCCCAGAAAAGACAGCATTCTTCAGAATGTGTTGTAAACACAGTAGCTTTTGAAATTTGCCACATGTGAATCACTCATGGGCAGATACAATCTGATTGGCTCATGTGACTTCAAAACTAGGCTAGGGTGAATATATTACTGCTTCTTAGGGCAGAAGCCAGGCCACTGAGTGGGTACAGCTTACATACATTATAGCTGCCTGTGTGGCCTGATTTAGCAGTGCAGCTGCCAGGAGTATGTGTAGGCTATGCGTCTGCTTATCTACCCTCCTGTGTGAAAGGAAAACTATTTCCCTCGGCCTTCGGCCTCGTGAAATAGTTTTCACTTACACACCCTCGAGGGAAATAGATTTGACTAATGCCCTCGAAATCAGTCAATATTTGTATACTATAATACGGTTTCGAAATAAGAACAGTTAATTTGAGCTCCGCGAATCTATGGCATTGCCATCTACATATTATGAAAGATCTTTAAAAATTGGTATGTGACCTCACACTGCTGGGGCATCATGGTTGGCTGTGGTGCACAGTATGATGCAGTGTTGGCATGTGATGAAGTGTCCAGAGTAGCAGAGTAGCCATATATTGTTGTGTGACACAGGATGACAGTCGTTAATATTAATCAGTTGGTCTGATGAATCTCAGCTCTGTCAAACAAGAAGATTACACATTGTGTTGGCTAAGCGAAAACTGTCGGGACTGAGGGGGCGACCATCTAATTTCCAGCATAGGCCGTACCCGATATATATCTTTTTCAGTAAAATGAAACAAGGTTGCTCACTCCTCACTTGGCCAAGTTGGCCTGAGTTTTCAAGGAGCCAAGCATAAGCTCAGACTAACCTCACCCAATTCTCTGAGCTTCTCTGATTCGCTGAGAAGGTTGAGATAATGGCCTCAATAATTAAATCCAAGAAAATCCCTTCCGGGCCTTCAGGGTCAAAGGTGACCTTGGGCTGCTGATAAGATCACAGAGAACAATTTGTTTTTGGTTACTGCTACACTTTGTCAATATTTAGGTAGGTATTATCTTTTGTTACAAATCCAAGCAATAACTGTGAAAGGCTTACACCTGTGTTTCCAGGATTGGGACTTGGAGTTTTCCTCAACAGAATTTATAATCTCTTACCTCATAACTTTTTGTTCACAGGGTATTACAAGAGCTTTGAAGATGACATTTATATACAGTTCCATGTTGATAATTAATAAACTTATGAATGTGCAAATGTGCAGATAAATAAACGTTAGGCAATTTTCCAGGTCGTATTAGAGGAGTTTCACATGTTCTTCTTTTTTCCATATGATTAGGCTCAGCTTTATATCATAACGGCCCATTTATATTAACGGGAAGTTCAGGGTCACAGCCAGAGATCCATAAGAGATCACAGAGACTTTAAACTTAAATGTTTAAGATGCACATATTCATCTCGGTGTGTTCAGTTCTATAACTTATGCAGTACCGTAATATGGGGTGAATAGGGACACTGGGGTGAATCGGGACAAGCCAGGAAATAATTTTTATCTTCAAAAAGCAACAACTTCTACTTGTTACAGGGACTTGATTTTTTGCACGTTTTTAGTATATATTCCAATGGTGATTCGTATAGATTTTCATGATTCTACCTGCAGGCAGCAATGAGCTGCAGCACCTCAAACATTGCCTGCAGTATTTACATTTTCACATAGTGGTCAAAACTTTGCTTGTACTATATAAAGTATACATTCCAGAGCCACCAAACTTGCAGCAAACTTTAAAATCAGTCTATAATGGCTATAGTGGAACCATGATCAAATACTGGATATGGGATTGCGTACATTTGATCCTGGGTGCAGATCCCAGTCAATGGCAAATTTTCCGGATTAACGAAAATAACCATACTAATTTTCATTTGAGTGTAGTTGGACGGCTTTTTGATGAATAATATTGAACGTGGCATCATTTGCAATGAAGTTAGTCCAGAATTAATAATTACAAGAAAAATTTGAAGAAAACTGCAGTTTATAACAGTTTTCTGTCATTTATCACATTTTTTTAAATCTGTATGTTATCAATAAAATTGATTTCAGATTTCCTAAAAAAATTTTTTCTGGCATGTTGAACACGTTTTCTAATATATATTCACAAGTACTAATCACTCAAAGTAGGTAGGGAGTATTGATAGTGGTAATAGTGGACTGTCCCGATTCACCCCAAAGTATAGGGTGAATTGGGACAGTGGTTTTCTGGGCCTTGAGGATTGGGTATTTAAGATATCATTTCAAACTTCTAGGGGTACTTAGACCTTGTGCCCAGACACAATTTGACACCAAATTTTGATTTCTAGATTGAATTTTGTCCATGCTATGACAGAAAAACGGCCAATTCTGTCCCGATTCACCCCATGTTACGGTATTACTTTTTATTGCAGCTTCAACTATATGGCTGCAGATGGTTATTCATCAAAACATGGTGCGATGACTTTAGTTTATAAGGGGGTAAGTGAGAAACAGGACCATCTATAGATTTTCATTTCATTCAAGGCTTGTCTTTTTCATGTAATTTTTAAAATGCATAAAGATGACAATTAGTTGGCCTTCGGGTGCATTTGACTCATCTCTGCTGTGCATAAAGTTTGGCTACTTCTTTGTACTTTACAACAGAAGTCAGAAGCATAGACATTTTTCAGAATGTCAGTTGCATCTCCAGGGCTGGAGTTGTTTTTTTTTCTCAATAATAATCATGTCTCAAGATTTGTCTTTATTCAGACACTGAATTCTTTTAGATTGCAGACATAGCTGTTGGGGAAATAACTGCAACATATGAGCGTTCACTACTTGTCAACTTTTTGCACCCATTCTCTGAAGATGGGACACGTTTTGTCATTGCGGATACATCTGGTGATTTTGACAATGATATGTTGTGGGGTGCTTTCAATCCTTTATCTAAACAGGTTTGGAAATATGTGGCTATTTCTCTTGGTGCTGTTTTCTTTCTGTGGACAATTACTCACTTGTGTGCTCCAAGAAATTCTGATGCCATCAGTCCCTATGACAAATGTGATACACTTGTCAGGATCATTTTGCGACAAGGTATGTATAGTTATGAATATTATTTTGGAAATTTTTCAATCAACTGCAAAGTTATAAGAACTATCATTGAATTTCCAATATTCAATTGTTGCAGAGGTGTTAGTTTTTATTTTCAGATGTTAAATCAGTCCAGTGGAGCTATGGAAGAAAATTGATGATCCACTCTTTATCATTTGGTGTCATTATTATGACTTTTGCCTACTCTGCTAATTTTGTCGCAACCAAGACAGTTGTGAGGAATTCTAAAATTGACACTTTTGCTAAACTAGCTGAACACAGTGAGATTCAAGCCATGGTCTTCAAAAATACTATCACAGTACCCTTGTTCCAGGTAAATTCACAAATTCCTTTACATGCCATGCATAATATTAGGTGTTATAAAAATTCCTAGGTAAACATACGCCTGCTGCCATCAGCATAAGATTGGCCAGGGGTATGTTTACTGTATTTATCTCGTGAGTAAATAATGTAAAGAACCCGTTACTGATAGTTAATTAACCTCATGAATTTATTTATGGACAACTTGATTCGTTTGTTTACATAATATTGAATTTGTTATAACTATATGAAGTCTCTTTGACATGGATTCCTTTGGGAATCACAAAGTGTATATATACTTTTGACCTTGACAGTAGATTTATAATTTTACATAATATTTCAATTTCCAGTTGGATGTCAATACTATAGCCATTGAAACCTCTCAGCTCAATTTGAAATTCAATCTCACAAAGTCTTGTAAAGTACTGTGTTTTTTGTTGATATTTATTTCAGTCCGCAAAACAGAACGACTTGCAGAGTATCTGGAAGAACCAAATCGATGTGTCTACAAATAACTTTCTTACTATCACGATGACCGTACCGCAAGTGGTTCAAGAAGTTCTGAAACAGCGGAAGGCTATGATTTTAGGTCACGCTCGTGCTCAGTCAGTATTTTTGCAGGAATGTGGAATGATTATTTCGAAAGACATGGTTCTCAAGGCCCCCTTGGCATTTCCTGTCTCAAAGAATTTCCCTTACACTGAATTCTTTAATGAAAGGTAAAGTTATTTTAATTCAAATCAAGGTGCATGTCAACATGCCAGAAAGCATTATCATGGGCAATAGTGACCAATGGATCAAAAATGTTTGCTGAGCATTATAGTCCAGGAGCCAACCTCTAAAATTGAGAGTTTTTGGCCCCCGACTGTTATATTGACAATTTTAGGCTCGTTTCGAAGCTGAGAATCTAAAGATTCACTTTTTGATGGGTGGCAAGCTTGCACCAATTGCATAACGCCACAATGCGAGGCAGAACGTCAAGACCTCCATTTTTTGGGGAAAACTGTGAAAATCATGTTTTTTGACTGTTATTTGATCAATTCTCATCAGAATTTTACCAAACTTGGTACAAATGTTGTATTTAATACCACTTGATAGGATTCTGGAAAACGTTCCTGAAGAGTGCATTTTTTTAAATATTTTGAGTTCATAATAGATATATAGAATGCAATTTTTCAACAATGGCTTAATAATGTTTTTTCCTGTTTCAAGAAAATGACTATTTTTGCATGAAGTTTGCACTCATTTTAATCCTTACATTCTCAGCTTTCCAATGATATGAAATTTATTGGTATCCATAGCACTCGCAAGGAAATATTTGGTTGCTAAGCAGCCAAAGTCCAATTTTTGGTGATTGGGGGGAAAAAGGTGGAAATGCTATTTTTCTCCTTTTATTTGATAATTTTTCATCAGAATTTCATCAAATATGGTAAATATGTTGAATTTAATATCAGTCCATGGAATTTAGGGGGAAAACTGCAAAGAAAATTATTTTTTTGAAATATTTTGAGTTCATAATCTCTTCTCAGAAGTTAATTTTCCAACTTAGTTTGATAAATAAAGCTTATACTGCTTCAAGAAATTCACAAATTTTGCTTTAATTTTGTACTAATTTTAATCCTTAGAATCTCAGCTTTTCAATGATATAAAAGTTATTGGTATCCATGGCAATGGAGTCAAAATATTCGGTGCTCAGACGGCCATAGCCATTTTTTGGTTGACTTGAGGAAAATGGTGAAAATGCTATTTTTATCCTTTTATTTGATGATTTATCATCAGAATACCAAAATATACGGTAAATGTGTTAAATTAAACATCAGTTTAGGGGATTTGGGGGAAAATTTTTTTAAAGTGCATTTTGGGAAATCTTTTGAGTTCATAATTTTTTTCGCAGAGGTAAATTTTCCCTCTTTTTTTGATATATAGCTCATTCTGCTTCAAGAAATTCACTATTTTTGCATGAATTTTGTACTCATTGTACCCCTTACAATCTCAGCTTTCCAATGATATGAAATTTATTGGTATCCATAGCAATGTCATTGAAGTATTTGGTTGCCAGGCAACCAAATTCGTCCTATGGTGATTTGCGGAAAAAGTTTGCGGGATTTGAGCACAATTCTAAAAATGCAAGAGTCACTGGGCTACCTAACTCAGTGCAGTCAATTGTCCTTAAAAAAACCTGGGCGCTGCCTTGGTGCATTTCTTCTGTAACACAGTAGGGGAGACCGGTGTAAGTTATGTGATTTTTTACTGAATCATGTAATCTAAAAATCAGATATCAAAATATAATACCTTGGCCAGAATCTTGTAATCTAAAAATCTGATATTAAAATATAATATCTTGGCCAGAATCGTGCCAAGTTTCAAGGCAACTGGACAATTGGGAAAATCATAAAATGAATTTGAAACAAGTAGGTCAAGAGGCACAACTTGCCCTGGTGTTAGGGTGAATTGTGGCGCATGATGGTAAGATGTTCTGCTTAGTTTTTGCGAAAAACCATGTAGGGGCCTACATGATGTACTTCACCTTTTTCTACAGATAGATCATTAGTATCATGTCTTTACCATGAGGCTTATATGTTGCATGAAATTTATCGAACATTTAAGAACCATTATATGCAAAAATTCAACATGCTGCACAAACTAGAATTATTTATTGTTAGGAGTGCACGCCTTTATCTGCTATCATGTGGTATGACATTTGACAAAACAAATATTTGTAAGACAGGAGTTAAAATATGATTGAGCCGATTGATTTTCAATTTCTTACTGCAATGCTGCAATTAAAAGATGTGTGAAAGAAACATCCTACTAAAATAATTCACAGATCAACATAAAGGGTGACCCCTCAACTCGCACATTTACATTGCAACAAAAATTGGCATTTACAATACAAACAACTCATTAATTTTAAATGGAAGTGACAAGAGCAAAGAGGATACATTGTATATTAATGCGAGTTTGGTTCACTTTTTAAAAAATTGGTCCAATAAAAGAGTTTACTCTTTCTGCATAGGTTTTTTTGAATACGTTTTAATTCAGTTGCTTGAATTATCTTTTGTGGTACTCCATAGTTTCATTGTGTACTAAAATGCAATATGCACTGTTTCCCCGTAAGGAATTGATAAATTTTAAATATTTCATTTAAGGGTGGACACAATTATGGTCTAAAAAATCCTTGCCAATAGATTTTCTAAAAAACTAATGCTTCACTCTTATCACTACTATTCACTGTACGTAATTTGAGCCTGTTCTTGTAGTTATGAGCAAGTTGAAGGAATGGCCTAGAAATTGTAAATCTAACTCGGAGCAGGGTTACCATCTCCCTGAAATGTTGTTACTGTTCTCAGATTTTAAATTGTTACAGCTTCTCTCAATTCAAGATTTTACGGATCAAACAGAACCTGTCTACTGCAGTCATAGCACACTTTTAAAAGGTTTGTGCTCGTGATATGAGCATTATAAAGCTGTTTTAGCTTGGTCTCACTGGAAAATAAGCAGTTTAGATTTTTGGTGTCCACCATTTTGTTGCTGGCAAGGGTGTTATTGTTGACTAAGTTAAGACTAAACTATTACATAGAATACACCAGCCTACATAAATATTTTTAAAACTCAGTCATGAAAAAATATGTCCTCGACTGTTGACAATAATACAGCATTTTTATGATATATGTATACATATATGCATTTCACCAACTTATATGAAAATTGAAAAATTTGTCTTTTCTGGCAAGGTAGCCAAATGTTTTGACACTGTTGCTATGGACACCAACAAATACCATGTCATTGGAAAGCTGATATCCTAAGGATTCCAATGAATGTAAACTTCAAACAAAAATAATGATTTTCTCGAAAATAATGATTTTCTCGAATCTTGTAAAAGCAACACTAAGGCAAAATTGGAAAATTGCATTCTCCATGCTGTGCCCATGGATACCAACACATTTCATCTCATCAAAAAGCTGACATTGTAAAAATTAAAATGGGTGCAAAATTCATTGAAAAAATGGATTTTTCTGAAGCAGAATAAACATATATATTGCCTTTCGCTAATTTATTATTACCTCAGAATTTTTCAAAGAATGCACTTTTCCCCGTTTTCCCCCCAATCCCATAAACTGATGTTAAATCCAACAAATTTACAATATATGAGGGAATTCTGATGATAAATCTTCAAATATATATATAAACTATATATATATATATAAACTTTTATTCGACAACGGAATATCATGAAGATACATGTGTCAAAAAAAAAAAAATAAGAATAAATAAAGGAGAAAGATAGAATTTTCACCTTTTTCTGCAAGTCACCCAGAAAAATGACTACGGCTATCTGGGCACCGAATATTTAGATTCCATTGCCATGAATACCAATAAATTTTATATCATTGAAAAGCTGAGATTCTAAGGATTAAAATTAGTACAAAATTAAAGCAAAATTTGTGAATTTCTTGAAGCAGAATAAGCTTTATTTATCAAACAAATTTGGAAAATTGACTTCTGAAAAGAGATCATGAAATCAAAATATTTCCAAAAATGCATTTTCTTTACATTTTTCCCACTAGAGTAGCGCGGGGCATGCAGCCCCCCTTAACTTCGAGATGAGATTTGACCTACTTTTTGTGGTCGATTATTTGAATGCTTATGCTGTCAGGAAGGGATCACTTGACTCTACTTATAACTAGTGAAACGAATGTCTACCAAATTTGATAAAGGAGATACGGCCCTTTTCGTAAAAAAATTAAAATGGCCTTCTTACCCCACCCATCGGGCAAGAAGCCCCCCTATTATAATCCTATGGCAATTTTTTTTGCGAGCGCATTCAGCTTGAAAGTTATTTCTTGGGGCTCTTCTATCATTTTTAAGGCATTCTATTCACTTTTTCTGAATTTCAGAATTTTTCTGTTCATGCATTTATTTTTTAATATTTTTTGCCCTTTTTCAATTTCGGCCAAAATTTGTACTATTTCAATTAGCTATTCTATCAAGATTTAAGGTAAAGTAAACATTATTAAATGGTTCCGGAAGCAGCTTCGAGGCCTCAGTGAAGGGGGCCCCATGCCCCATACCATGTGGGGCCTCTCGCCCCAAACCCACATATTTTAATTTGACCTCTATATTTTGAGCTAAAATGCAAAAAACATGATCCAAATCATATTTATGTGATGGTCATAAAGTGAAGCAATGCAGATATCCATTATACTTTTAAAAATTTATAAAGTCATTTCTGACAACCACTTTCAAAGAATTAATCAAATTTACAAAAACCATGCACCTTTTTTTGTTTCTTTAATTACGACTATGGTTTGGTGCTGAATGCCTTGAAAATTTGTGACGTCACCTAAAAAGCCTCTAGCTTTAATCCTATCAATAAAAAAAAGCACCAAAAATGTAAGTTTAGATATAACCCTGGGGGGGCTTCTCACCTAACCCGGGCATCTTGCCCCGACCCACTCTACATCGCATAGAATGATGTTAATTTCAACGTATTTACCATATTTGATAAAATTCCGGTGAAAAATCATCAAATAAACAGAGAAAAATAGCATTTTCACCTTTTTCCGCCTATCACCAAAAATAGCATTTTGGCTGCTTGGCAACCAAAAATTTCCTTGTGAGTGCTATGGATACCAATAAATTTCATATCACTGGAATGCTGAGATTCTAAGGATTAAAATGGTTACACCATTATAAGAGATAGTGAATTTCTTGAGGCAGAACTAGCTTTGTTTATCAAACGAAATTGGGAAATTGACTTCAGCAAAGAGATTATCAACTCAAAATATTTTTAAAAAATGCATTTTTTTTACAGTTTCCCCCTTCATCCCATTAACTGGTGTTAAATTCAACATAATAACCATATTTGATGAAATTCTGATGAAAAATCATCAAATAAAAGGAGAAAATTAGCATTTTCACCTTTTTCCGCCAATCACCAAAAATAGGACTTTGGCTGCTTGGCAACCAAATATTTCCTTGCGAGTGCTATGGATACCAATAAATTTCATATCATTGGAAAGCTGAGATTGTAAGGATTAAAATGAGTGCAAACTTCATGCAAAAATAGTCATTTTCTTGACACAGGAAAAAACATTATTAAGCCATTGTTGAAAAATTGCATTCTGCAATAGATTATGAACTCAAAATATTTCAAAAAATGCACTCTTCAGGAACGTTTTCCAGAATCCTATCAAGTGATGTTAAATACAACATGTGTACAAAATTTGGTAAAATTCTGATGAGAATTGATAAAATAACAGCCAAAAAACATGATTTTCACAGTTTTCCCCAAAAAATGGAGGTCTTGACGTTCTGCCTCACATTGTGGCGTTATGCGATTGGTGCAAGCTTGCCATCGAAACGAGCCTAAAATTGTCAATATATAACAGTCGGGGGCCAAAAACTTGTTAAATAAGCATCTTTTTGGGGGTTGGCTCCTGGACTAATAGCCCTAACTAGGCCCTGTGTTATACAAAACTTTACAAAAGAATGAATCTTTACAATGTAAAAATTATTATATTTCAGCTTTACCTTGATGTATTTACAATGAATTCAGTGATTTTTTACGTTACTGGATTATTGAGTTTGGCCTAAAATAATCAAGTCAAGCTACGGATTAAAACTTTTGCTTAGCTACCCACAGAGTCAAAGAAGACCTTATGAGTTTCACAAGTATCAAGAATCTCTGAAAAGTAAAAAAATTAAGATTTCACGAGAATGAGGGTGTGCCATGGTATAGCGCTGTTTATCATCACTATTAATTCTTTTTTTTTTTCACAAGATGCTTTCATTCACAATGTTCCAATATATAAATGTTCTACTTTAATCTTATTCAGATTGATGAGACTGATGGACAGTGGAGTCATCAACTACCTGCGAGAAACTTACGTAAAACATTATTACAAGCGAGATAAACCATGTCTGATGAAACATAAATTTGTAGCTTTACATGATACCTTTGGGATTTTTGCAGTTATGGGAATTGGAATTACTTTGTCTTTGATGGTGCTTTTTCTTGAAATATTGGTACATGGTAACTTATAAGACAAATTTGGAACAATAACACCAGAGGGAATAACAACATTCAACGTGGCAACCTGATGAATATTTTGCTTGTACCTCACCTACCTGAATTTCCCTGCATGACTTTTGATGATACTAAAATCTAAATATCTGCTAAGAAATTAAAAAAAATTATACTCACCATGAGAATGAGACAACATTGCAACTGAAATTCCAAGACTTTGGAACAATTCAGTTTGGAGAACTTTGTCGATTGCTTTAGCACAGCACATGTGCAGGGTTGAGGGGTTGAACATTTGAATTGTTGCTTGGAATGTTATGGAGAATAGAGAACCCTGTGAGGTTTTACTCATCATCAGTTTGCATATTCACAATAAATTCATTAGTTATCTGTGCAGTGAGATCATTGGATTTGTCTAAGATATCAAACTGCACTAGGTATACTGATGTTTTAATGGAAACAGAAAAGTAGTTTAAACACTGCAACAGGCATACAAAAATATATATGGTACAAACCTTCAATATGTTACGTGAAAAATCATTCTGCTATTTAAATCTAGGTACGAAATATTTACATGAAAATAAACTGCACAGTTAGATACTAAACACTAGTATGGCATACTTTAACATTGTAGAACATATTCAAAACCATAAATTAAAAATTATAAAGCTTCCTGACAGGAAAACACACTCATTAAATAACCAGTATTCACACATTTTCTCTATACATTTCTACCTGACAGCAGACAAGCCCTCCACCAATTAGCATCATTAATATGTTGATGTTGTTAGCCCCTTGCTCGTATTCTGCACTTTAGGGGATGCTAAAGTAACATATATAATAAATACGACGATTTTGAAAACCAGAACCATTCTAATCCGGAAACCAATGCCAAAACCACAAACCATTATAATCCTTTAGTAAAAATATCCACTACCAATTTAATCTTTATGATTTTTATACCATAGTAATCGTCTGTCAAGCCGATTCTAACGGTACCAAACACATTGAGGTTGCAGAAACGGGAACCAAATTAACCTGAATTCCCAAAAAACCAATACCATTTTAATCCTGGAAGGCCAAAAATCTAAACCATCCAGCGGAGCCTCCATATACACCCTTTCATAGTGAGTAACCCCCCCCCTCCCGGGCACCGGCATACCAGGAGCCGGAGGGGCGATCACTCCCCCCCCCCCCCGCGCGATCTGATAACATAAAAAATTCAGGCAAATATTCAAATAATGATTATTGGTAAACATTAATTCCTGACAATTTCATTAAATTTTGTATGAAATTCAGGCTGAAGTTGCTCGCCCTCCCAAGAAATCCATGTCTGGTACACTGGTGATTCAGTCTGGTGAAAATGAGAACTGCATGCTGCTGCCACCTGGCACAAAAGTTGATTTTGTATGCTACATCATTGCTGTCCCAAGAAATAGTTCCAATTTCATTGCACACTCACAAAATTTCTATTCAACATTGATGTATACCAGGGTCAGACTCGGCAATCACATTCTCTAATGAAGTAAACAAGGCCATCAGCACACTCAGAAACAGCCCCGGTGTCTTCCTGATAAAATTGTGTGTGTTCCTCTGATTGAAATGACATGGCCGCTCGCAGGAGCTCACGGAATAGCACACTAATCACTAGGTGGCAACGCAAGACAGAATATGTTCTGATCTGTGGCAATGCAAGAGCAGTCCACTTGTAGAAAGCTGGTAATTGGTTGTGAAATCAGTCGGCAAAAGGACAGACTGCATACTTTTCTTTTCCGCAGTTATTGCAACAATAAATATATATACGCCACCCAATAAAGGTCGAGTGCCCCCCAGGTGCCCCGAATATGATTATGAAAGAAAATTGTGTGCCTTCCTCCCCAGCGTCCTGCACTTGAGACTCCCCAGTTGCGCCAGTTTGGCAACTTTATTAAATCAACCCAAATCGAAGTTTGTTTCTGCTTTTCAAATATTGCATGGGTTTTAATGAGAATAGGAGACATCTACATCCACAGGCAATGTGACATGCAGTATAATAGAAATTAGAATGGCCCATAATAGAAAAGATATTTGAAAAATATCGTGAGGACCTGGCGTTCCGAACACATGGGCTTCGGTGCCAAAGGCTGGAATGGTCCCATTGACGATTGAATCCATTGGAACATGCACAAGTAAATCTGGAAAACAAAAAAAGCAGGAAATTGTTGACATCACATTTATGATCATCACCATCAGGTATACAGCATCACCATCACGCCTCTGGATAATGCTATATATTATATATATACAATGTACTAAAATGTGAAAATTATCCTAGCACATGCAACTCCATCTTATTGCAGCCTGCTCCTGCTGCATGGTTTTTGTCTCACAAATATAAATGCATTCATTAATTATAGTGTATTTTTCAGTTTTAATCGAATCTTAACAGTTTATTGCCTGTGAGAAAGATCTATCCAAATTGTAGTTGTTGTTGGGTGTTACATGTAACTTGGTGCATGGTCCCTTTCTATTTTTAACTTTGGTGAAGCTGTTGAAATCACAGATGGTGCCTGAATAATGTATAACAGTCTGTGATTGTCTTTATTTGTCTATAGATGTTATTATCGCTTTCATAGCTACGTGTTTTTCTTCCTCACTCTGTCCCAAGACTGCAATGACAGTGTAATGTCACAGACTTAGTTGCATAACTTTGTGTATGACAAGCACAGATTTCAAGAAACTGACCAAATGCATTGACAAATGGATTATGTATGTTAAGTTTGTATAGCTTTTGTACCTGTACTGATTGATAGATGCTTCGATGAACTATAATTGAATCAAACAGACTACTTATCCTCAACAGAGAGTTACAATGAATGACAACAAATTTTAAAAAGTTATTTGGAATTGTGATGACTTGTGTCTTGTGAAAAGCAATAACACACTTTGTTTGGAAAATTTTGTGACTCTTCTGGTAGTACACTCAACTTAGACAGAAGTTGATTTGCCTGGCATTTAAATTCCTTTGTCATTAACAATTCCTTTGTCATTAACCATGATGTCAAACTATAAACTGAGTGTCACAAGTTGAAAATTAGACCTATCGCATTCACAGATACCCGAATGACATTAACTGAAAAACACATAGTTATGAAAACAATAATGATTGGCATAAATTTGTCTCAATTCCTTACTCACCATTCTTGAAATCTGCTATGAAAAGGTACTTTGTGAAACTCGAATCACTGAACGTCTGCCGCGGATATCGGGAATCTTTAAATAGACACAATTTGCAGTGGTACAGGGAGCGTGCGAAGGCAAATGCAGAGCACAATTCATCTACTTCAGTACAAGCAAATGCGCATGATCGGACTGAATTCATACTTCCCACATCTTTTACAGAAGTGCAGTTGATGCCATCCATCGGCACGTAAAATGAACTCCAGTCGTTCCTTGCATTTACAGTTTGACCGCATGTAGTCAGCAAAAGCTGCAGTGTGAGGGCAGCACTTATTGTCTTCATACTTCTTGATTTCCCAAAATTGAATGATTGTTCTTTTGACACCGTGAAAATTGTTTTTTAAACAGTTGCGTCGGAGGAGAGCTGGACGCTTATGGTCCAGGCCTACTCTGATAAAGGTCTTCTTCTGCATTGGGTTGAACCCCAGTGTACCTTCAAGAGCAAAATCGATGATGGATGTTGTTTTGATGAGATGTTAGATTGTCAACACAATCTATCAGTGTCCCTGCTAGGCATGAAAGATCCCTCACGAGTCGCATAGGTTTAAGGTGTAACATAGTATTCGATATCTATCTTGTGCCTAACTGTTGTGGTGCAGTGAAACCAACTGAAGGACCACTGGTAATAAAAATTAGTCAAAGTTTTATTTGCATTTCTGTATTGTAGTATTGATTTCACAAGGTCAGCCTTATAAGAGAGTCCCTCATTAAGTTATTAAATTCATAAAGCTTATATATTCACAACCATAAAATGCTTATAAAAGGTACCTGTCAATTACACTACTTTGTCACAAAAAATAGTTATAGTCACCAAGTATATGCTTGTATTATATGTTTTATATCAACATTACAATAATGGTATCATAAACAATGTTTTATTGGTGCATAACTATAAAGTTTAAGTTTCCTCATTAATCATCTGCAAAGATGTATGGATATTGAATAGTCCTATAATCATATCATAAATCATAAAAATTATTGACATGCACTGGTTGTCTCAAGTATTTGAGCACTTTCTTTTAATGGGGGATGGAGGATTTTGAGTTTAGGAGTCTTTTTTACTTATTTTAGTTATGGGGGGGATCTCTTTGACAACAGGAACTCACTTTAGCCATAGCCAATGGGGCATTAAAAGGAGGCGGGTTGTATCCAGTATTCTATGCTGGGACAACTGAAAGACCCTGAGCATCCCTGAATTGATAGGGTAGCCAATTCATAACAAATTTATGATATTATAGACAGGGCTGAGAAACAAGACTGAGAACAAGGTTATAAACGGTTTGAATTTCTATATCTCCAATCATAAACGCAACATGGCCACCAATATACTGAGCTGATCCTCCATGAAGACAGACAAAGGATGAAAACACTCGGTTGATGACATTACTATGCCCCAAAATAATTTTCCTACAGGTTTTTCCAATTTTTCAAGACAATTTCATTTTATTCATGCTTGTGGCAGTACATGCACAGTCATATAGTACACATCTATGCTCAGGCCACTACACATGACTGTTGTGATAAAACTGGTGACTGCTTGAGGTTTTACATCCATGTTTCACAACAAAGTCAGCTTTTTGGCCCAATTTGATAAATTTAGTCTTAATGACCTTATATTTGGGAATACCATGCAGCTTGCTTTAAAAAGTGTCTTCTTCTCTCAAGATTCGTTTACACAAATAAAAACCAACCATTTTAGATAATTAACAGAAATACAAAACACATACAAAAGAAATGGGGAAATAGTATAATTTAATAGTGCTGGTGCAGCTTATAAGTGTTTGCTTCCTATGCAATGTCGTACATATACATGTATTATAATAATAATAATCCATCAAACAGTCTGGGCAAGTTGCTTAGTTCGGAGCAACATTTTTGTCAGACATCACTGTACCTTGCAGAATTTCTGCTTTATGGAACTCACAATTCTTTCAAATGCAGGAGTCATAGACACAAACAAAACACTTGTCATTATACGCAGTGCTGCCCTGCAACATTTCATTGTCTGCTTGGTTGATGAAATCCATTGGATATCCTCATAAGAGGGCAAATATATTGTTCTTGAGTACATGGAGGAAAAAAAGTATATTTCAGGAGTGCACAGAAGAACGCAAGTAATCCCAGTGAAAGCTAGGATCCTTGCAGATTTGCCATCAACAGAAGAAGAAGCGCCAGTCAACACCCTCCTACTGTGTCTGAAAATACAGATGATCTGAAGCAATCATGCTGACAGGATATGTATACAGAATCAGAATTTTATTTGGTCTTGAATTCTACAAAAATAATTATACATACAGTGTTAAGGCAGACAATCATTCAAGACCCGCACCCACTCTTTGTCGTTATCGAGTGGGTTGTGGGGGGGGGGGTTGGGGAAGACTATTAATATTTAAATAATAGAAATTAGCTACACACAGTATAACTGTTATAAGATTAATTAATGGGCACCTGTATGCGGATGGCAACTAGGATTGCAAGAAGAGAAGGAGGGAGATATCATCAAACTTATTGAATTGTGAAACGTAATTCAGTTAAGTTACAGAGAACACACGGAACAAATGATAAGATATAAAATTAATCTATGCATCATTATTACATAATTTTATGTAACAATTTGGGATATGACAAATGGCTGAGTAAGAAAGAATAATTGTTCTTTGAATAAAGAACTTATAGCCAACCACACTATGTAAATAAATTTTTTATTTGACATTTAAATTCATGGAATTGAAAAATTTAGGTATCCTAAAGCGTATTGACTTTTTGATAAATTTATGTTTTACTAAGGGAATAACATAGTTGCTAGAATTTCTAACATCATAAGCATCAGTCTCTCAATTTTTACGAAAAACTCAATCGAAATAAATCGGCAACTGCCCATTCTCCAACTTGAAGAAAAATTTACAATCATGCAACACACATATATCTCCAAATTAAAAATTTGGTGTTTTTCTTGCTGAAATAACGTACATCAGAAAAAGTGAATTGGAATGACTCCGAGCGAGGGCCAACTAAAATATTCCAAGTTTCCTTTGAAGAAGTCTTAATTGATGACAATGTTGAACAGTAGCCCATGAGCGTCATATTTTTCTGCGAACTCTGAATTATTATTTATTCAATAGAAAAATAGGAGAATCTTTCAAGTGGTCTATTCAATAATGGAGTTATTTTCTGAAGCCATTTGCTGACATTTCAATAAAGCTGTCACAGATACATAGAGACCAGGAAAGGGACACGATCAACAAAGCCATTTCCCCATCAACGTGTCTCCTTACAAAAGCTCTTTCTTCTCAGTTAAAATCACTTTTTAAATAATTTTATTACTTTTCATACTGTACAACTATACTAATTACTTCCAAAAATGTCCACATTTTCTTTCAAGTTTGAAGTGCTGCTTTTCATATTTTTTGTGTTAGATTCTTGAACACATCATTCCTGATGTGAAACCTAATTGCTTTCAAGGAAGCAGTTGTATTATAAATGTTTATTCAACAAAGTTTGATCATTAAATCTGATTTTTTCTAGTATATCCTCCATGATTCAAATAACCCCATGTGGCGTTTCAATTAACCCCGGCCCCGGGATTATTTGAAACACTTGGTCTCATGTTACTTTCTAGCTCATGGTGAGACCTTGTCAGTATTTTTGTCAAAGTTGTTCCATGGAATGTTGAGGTGAATACTGTAGCTAGAACTTGCCAAAGTTTCGTACCTGTATCTACTACCATAAGCTATAGGCAGAACATGACAAAAAATTGGTGCTTCAAATAGCCACGGTCTCCCCTAAACCTATCACTATGTACATCTGTGGGCAAAAGAATAAATATCAATAAAATAATCCTCAAGTATGTAGCTTTTTGCTCTTAAAAATACATTTTTTTATCCCTCATGAGGACAATTTTGGACAATCAAACTTACTGGTGATCAGACGTGCTTACTTTGGCACTCTGTGGAATCTGCTAAAACCAATTCAGGAAAATGTAATGATGTGTGAGTGATAAAAAACATCTTGAAAATTATTTTGGAACCATTTTTAATTGTATTGGTCATGATAAAACTTGAAAAAAAACTAAATAAATAAGAAAGACTGCTAATGTGTCTCGATTCTATTACACTACACTGAGGTTATATTAGCAACTTTTACTTCGGAATTTTTCTGTGTTCTTGCTACTTATTCAAATTTCAAATGTGAAATTCTAACATTTTATTGAAAAATCTGTCTTATTTGCCTACATGCATCACCAAAAACGTAAACAGCTGTGTGCGGTAGCTGGTTTTTTTTCTAATGTAACTGCAATTTCACATCTATCCATTTCATTGTGTTACATTAGCAAGATTTGTCTATATAAATTACGTTAACAAACACATGATTAGATCTCAATTTTTTTCTGAACAGAAAGTCAGGTCTCCCAGGAGCAGGCCAGGGGTGGTACCATGCTGTTTTCATTTATATTGCAGTAGTATCAGCATAAAAAAATTCCTCCTCTATCATCTAACATTGTTACATTTGCACAAGGCCATATTTTTAGTTACTCTGACCTACCAATCCGACAGCAAACAGTGTTTACCCATGATTTTATTCAATGGATTGACATAGTAAAAGATTTAGATTTCAGTTTTTTTTTGTCCTGCAAGTTATACCTAGAAAAATCATCCTGAGAAAATCTGAGAAGCTAAAAATCAATTATGTCTGGCCTTATCTGTCTTTGTGCTAATGTAACTTGTGGTAAGTCATTTTGCTGCTTTTCATGAAATCTGCCCTAAATAGAAGAATCACTTTGCACATACCTGGCTCTAGATGGAAGAATCACTTTGCACATACCTCACTCTAGATGGAAGAATCACTTTGCACATACCTTGCTCTAAATAGAAGAATCAAAGTTCCAAGAGAGAAGAAAGCAACACCTATAATACAGATTAGGCTGGGAATACGGAACATGAAAATTTGTCTAGCTTCCGAGAAGGTGCACATTCGGTAGTAACTCCAAGCAAGAATAGTCCGTGGAACAGAGATGGCAAGAGAGACAACAAGAACAATAACTGTGTTCTGAAAAAGAAATTGAAATAACAGTTATTTGGCAAATATGAGCATCAATAAATACATTTTGCACATGCTCATCTAATTTCATATTAAGTTATAATTCAAAAGAGTTTAAATAGCTATTTGCTACAAGTGTGAATCGAAATTTTTTCTTTTTTTAAATTGAAGGAGCTTGTCGTCAAGCCTCAAGAAATTGATGATGATAGCTTTGTGTTGAAGAAGAATATATAGCAATTATAAAAGGAATCAAACAATTCCAAATTTTGTACACACTCTACAAAAAACTTGCAATTCAAAATTATGACCTCATCTCAAACTAAAATATGACCTTCACTCAAACTAAAATATGAAAATGAACCATTTCTTTGTAATTTCGTGTTTAGTGGAGTTCATAAAATATAAGCTGAAACTCTTTGGTCTGAGGGCAAACGATGTGTCCTACCCGAATATAGCGCATTCTCCTGTTCAGCCTTAGATTCATTCTCAAAAAGAAGAACGGAAATGCCACAGCAATGAATCTTTCAAGAGTAATTGCAGTAATCATTAAAATGGTGAAGTTTTCTGTTACTGTTACAATCGAGTCTATTACGACACAGTTCAGAACCTGCAATTAAAATGAAAAAAAAAAAACGGATTAATGCACCAGTTATTTATAACCCACACCCCCTACCCCATAGATTGTGGCAGATGCCGGGGAACTGGGGATCACCTGGGAAATTTCAACTTGAAAATGCCCTCACCCCTTGGTGAGTTACAAGGATTACTGTACGTTATAAGTTTTCCCTAAGGGTCGGGAATTTATCCTTTAAAAGAAGGTTTGCACCATTTTGCTGTGCTCTATACATTCCTTCAATTCTGCATTAATCATAGTGTGACTTGGTGTCCTTACACAAATATCTCAGTATCACTCCCTTATCGACAGTGGCACACCTTATATTCATTATGTTCCAAGCAACACAGCAACAGGGGCACCCCATGATTTGTTATACCAAATATCTGTTATGCAGCAGGCGCCCGGCTGGCTGGCAGACTGTCAGCTAGGATGTTCCCAGCTGGCAAAGTTGTCCAATTTTTGGCACCCAACCGATGAAATTTGCAGTCAGGTAATGAGAAAGCAGTTGAGGTGGCTGGCTGGGAAAAAAAAAAGAAGATTTATATCAGCTGGCTGGGAGGCGCTGAATGACGCTTGGGCTGGCTGGCAACCCAGCTGGCAGCATAACAGATATTTTCTCCCATTTACATAAAAAAATTAATCTTAGTGTCACAAAAGATGTGCAACCAGGAGCGTACACTGATATGGGCATTATAATAACACGCTGTCGTGAAGTGAACCTATCTTTTAATTCTGCATTAATCGTGGTGTCCTTGCACGAATGTCTCAGTAACCCCTACAGGCCTACACATTGGAAATGTCTCCACAGTCTGGGGAAGTGTGGAGTGGGGGTTACAAATTGCTAGTCTGCACCATTCTGCTAGCAGAGCTCTCACCCCCCTTCCCAGTGTTTATAATCTTGAAGTTTGAGATGACTTACCTCTACTTTTTTAGTAATCATTTGCAGTATTAGCTGAAGTAAGGAAAGACAGGCATATGCCAAATTGCCAAGACTTGTAGTCGTAAGAAATGTGATAACAGCTTTATCTGATGATCTGGCAGTCCCAAACAAAATAGCCGTGCTGAGAAGGGCAAGCACAATGCCAAACCCTGGAGAAAGCAAGTTATAAAATTACAAAATTCTCGTTCAACTTGATATCTTTCTTAGATGTCTTGAGAAAACTTAACATATACATGAGGTAGGCCTATATATATTATATATGTACATGGATAAAACTACAATTTTTAAAAATATGTTGGCTGAAGGCTGTCAAAGACTTGTTTGGCAAATGAAACACAGTCTAAATGACATAGTGAGAAAAAAGGACTGAATTTCCATTTCTTTACATGTAGATTTGAGCCAATGTTTTTGTAATTGGTGACGAGATAAAATGAATATCGATTTGATTTGATTTTTATCAACTGAACGATCATCTTTCAAAATTAAATAATTACTTTGGGAATAAAGATAATATTATGTCAGGCTCTGTACAAATCTTGATTTACCAAGTAGTGAGAGAGGTATGTATTCAGTAGTAACAGAATCATGACCGTTGTCTTCTTCTGAAAAACACATATCAGTGTATGTCGCCCAGAATTGGCTATCAGGTTTATTTTTGAATAATACAGGGCAATGTTTCTTTGCAATTCGCAGAAGGACTACTTCTGTTGAGTCGTCATGATCATTGTCAACGGAATCCATGACAAGACATATGTAGACGAGCGGAGGTTTATCTACCACAAGCCATTCCTTGACACAGATGCTCCTTTTAACTGTGACATTACCAGCTTCCTTGCAGGATTTGCTTGATCCATGTACCACCCGCAAATGTTTCCTGGCAAATGCTGCTACTTTGCTGTCTCTCTCCAGGCAAGTAACAGCACTTCTCAAATTGGGCTGGCTGTTCATACAGTCAAAAGATCTTCTTAACATGAGCAGTTCCCCTATATCTGTGTATGTTGGCTTTAGCGTCTTAACACAAAATCTCACTTTATCATCATTGGTGTTGTTTGCGGCCAATTGCCAAATAGTGATATATTTTTCTTTTGAAGAAGGAGTAGAAGGCAAATTAAAAACATTACTTGTACTTGTGGGTGGTGAAGATGCTTCAACTTGCATTGTTCGGATGGTTTCACTGAGCTTTGCTGGAGCAGTCCTTCGCAATATATCTGAAATTGATGTGACTTTTTCACTTGACCCAGATATGTTCCATGGAGTTTCTTCAGGTAAGTAAGTGGTATACTCATCTGCCTCCCTTCCAGATGTAATGACATCATTTGTAATTTCTTCCGCAATTAGAGTAAAACCGTTCAACTTATGAATATTGAAATCCCCAGCGATATCTGGGTCTTTTGTTAAAGGAAATACATCTTTGCCAACTGTAATTTTATCAATAGACTCTGATTTATCACCTGAGTTGTTTGTAGAACCGCCAGAAATTCCAAAGCTATCGGTAGAACCAGAATTGTCAGTACGGCTGGTAGTCATAGCCGATGTATCACCAAGGCCTGGCATTATTCTAGATTGATGGATGATACTGGTAGATTCGGGTGAAGCTACACTATCACTGTTTCTCTGTAATAAATCACTTGTAATTGCCATGTCAGCGATTGTTTGTTGTCCCATATTTGGAGCAGATACACCTTTCATATTATTTTTATTGTTTGGATAGGCATTAGCCATTTTGAAACCTGATTCAGGAACGACTCTTCTCCTTGATCTATCAATGTGTTTAAATTTCCAGAGAGGCTTGTGTGTTTCATACGGAGAAAGGAATTCCCTTGGAAATTGTACAGAAAACTTACCACCAAAGCCAATGTTAAGCTTTGCAGCTTGTTGAAAACTTAACTCTTTCAAATTCAAAAGATTTTTACTGTCATATAAAGAAACTGAAGAATCCATATGATTTTCAAGAGAATTATTAGAACTCATCAGGTTAATTTCTTTATGATTACTGTTAATAGATAAACGATGATCGCTAGTTTTATAATCCTTTCTTAGAATATTTTTGCTGTCTTGCTTCTTTTGTAATTTTGGTATATTTGAATACTCATCTGTATTCTTGATAATATAAGCATTCAGTGAAAACATCATTTGTAATAGGATTAATATGACATTGAATACAACAAACTTAAATCTCACTGCGGAATGTTCTTTCATACGGAGGCACTCCTTTGCCAACAGGCAATATTCAGTGTTCCTACTTTGTGCTGCACTGTAGTGCAGTTTCAAACTAAGTTGATTATATACATATAGGCCCATGGAAATTAGGTTTTGTAAGAGTCACATCTGGGCATGATTTCTTGAGAAAAGACATTTTGAATTCTATTTTTGGGAAATTAGATCCTAACTGGCACCAGCTGTGGAAAGCTACATTTGCTCCTGTCCAACATGTTTTACATGCTTGGAAAGTAAAATAATTTTGATGAAATTTGCCTTCCTGCATTTGGTGAAAGCCCCCAGTCATAAGTCATCAGCTGAAGATATTTCATGACATTATGAATTGAATGACTAGCTACAATGTTATATATTGTATGCAATTGGAGAGTCAATTGAAAAGGCTGGTGCTCCCCCAAATCCATCACTAGATAATATGACACTCTGTATCAAGTACCATTCCATACATGATCAATCTGTATCCAAATCGAAATGACATGTTCCTCATTCCAACTGTCATTAAAGCTCTTTTTTTTATTAATGCACAACAACATTTCCAACAAATTGCAAAATACCACATATCTTGCAATGTCCGTTTTTATTAGGGCATTCTGCCCTATTGTTATTGGTCTTCCGTGGAATCTTGTGGACAAATTTTGAGACAAAATACTGCACCAATTTCATTCAAACTTTGCAAATGTGGTTTTATTTGGCAAAGATTGTGTTGATCAACTTTACTGGAACATGCACATTGTTTAAATACCATTTAGAGACCCAGGAAGACCTTCCTAGAAAAACAGGAAAGAGGGAGTCCTGTGATGTCATTGAGGGGCTTTCCCACCCCAATCTATTTATAGCTCAAATAGAATTTGTCAAAACAACAAGAGGTCAACATTTAGGACAAAATCAAAGCAGTTAGTGCCTTGAGCACATTATTTTTCTAAACTGTTCGACAAGATTAAGCTGAACTTATTATTATAGTAGGCCTAATATAATAGATAATATAGTAAATGAGGGTATCCTATTTATTTCTATGAAGTCATATCATATCTTGCACTGAACATACATTACACATGAACATCTCCCATTTCATGTGTGTTGAGCTCACAGATTCATTATTATATTTATACAAATATGGCATGATATGAGTGAAATATGCTGCAGGAGGAAATTCACATTGAAAAAAATATCATATTGCACTCGAATCATGCAATATGAGTTTTTATGATGTCGTCATGTGACTGATTTTGGCCAATCAACATTGCTCTAGCATAGTGGCCATGTAATAAAACCAAATATTTATAACAAAATGTACAGCATTGACAAGTTGCTGAGCTTGGAGCTGCTATGTACGATCAAGCAACGTTCTATCAGACATAATTTAAGCTATCTAAAAATTGAAATATCACCAAAAAGGCCAATTTTTACCAATTACGCCGATTACTGTCTAACAATATTCTCAGCAACAGGCATTATAATATAATAATAAATAATAATAGCAACACTGAGGTTCAAAGTTACCAGATGACAACTTCACAATTCATTTTAACGTGAGAGACATTTTTACAATTAGATTTACTTACCTCTGGATTTTTTACAATGAATTGCACTATAAGCTGGGCAACTGAAAGACAGGCTTATGTCAAGGCTGGTAGTAATAAGAAACGTGATAACAGCCTTATCCGAAGTTCTGGCAGTCCCAAACAAAATAGCGGTGCTGAGAAGGGCAAGCATGATGCCAAAGCCTGGACAAAACAAGTTGTGTTGACAAAAAAAAGAGGAATACAATAAATAAAATTATACATTTGAGGTTACCTGACTGACAAACCTGGTCAAACCAGCATCTTGTTATAATTTTAGTGGATTGAGGCTGCAGACTAGTGAAATTCAAGTAAAATTTGCCTGTAAGGCTACATTTCTCACGGCTGGATATTTCACAGAATATTAAAATAGTCTGTGATCACAGACGAAGAAGACATTTTTAAAAACTAAGCTACTGACTATGTTTTAGAATATTGTTGGCAATGTTGGGCCTCCTATAGATATCTTTCATGGCAATTAATTCCTTGAAAAATTTCAGCAGCCTGGCATACTTAAAGGGTAGGCCTATTTATGAATATATATATATTATATATACATATAATATAAATGTGCATGTTAGTGCAAGTGGTATGTATACAGTAGTGGCATCATTATAATCACCCACGCCTTCTGAAAACCACTCATCCGAGTATTTTGCCAAGAATCGACTGTTAGGTTTCTTTTTGAAGAGTCTGGAGCAATGTTTCTTTGCAATTCGCAGAAGAGCTTCTTCTGTTGAGTCATCAGGTTTGTTATCATAGGAATCCACGAGAAGATATATGTGTGAGAGTGGTGGTTCATTTGTCTTTGTCCATTCTTTGACACATATGCTTCTACTAATTGTCGTGCGTCCTTCATATTGGCAAGATTTACTCGATCCAAGGAGAACACGCAAATGTTTCCGAGCGAATGCTTCTACTTCCTTGTCTCTCTCCAGGCAAGTCACAGTACTCTTTAGTATAGACTGACCGAAGTGACCGTTGAGACAATCAAAAGATCGTCTAAACATGTCTAGTTTCTTCGGATCAGTGTATGTTGGTTTCAGTGTTACAATACAAAATCCCACTTCTTTGTCATATGATCCAAGTCCCAAATAGTGATGAAATCTTCTTTTGAAGGTGTAGAGTTCAGCTTAACGATATTACTTGTACTTGGACTTGTGGACTGCTGCAATTTATCAAATTGCATAGTATGCATGGATTCAGCACACTTAACTGAAGAATTCTTTCTCTAATTATCTGAAGCTGACTTAACTTCTGTACCAACTATACTAAAATGAGTCACTTGATAAGTCAATGGTGGTATCTTCTTCTGATACTCTTTCAAACAAATTATTGGTAACTGCTTCTTCAAGAGTAGAATGTTTTAACCTATCAGAAGATTCAGAACGATAATCCAAAGCAGTGTGGAGGCCTTCTGTAGAGCCAACTGTATGCTTATCAATTGATGGCAGGGTGTCTCTAGAATTTGTCAGGGTGTCTCTAGAATTTTTAGAAGAGCTTTCAGTAAAACCAAAATGCATAGCAGGTATATTACCAACTCCAAAAATTATTCCAGATTGATGGATGATACTTGGAATATCATTATAAGCTACAGTGTAGGGTGGTCCACATTCCTATGGGAAAAATCAAATCTTGTAAAACCCCCAATTTGAAAGTAGAAATTGATGACCACATAAGTACGACAAACACACGCAAAATTTCAGGCAAATCGGTTAATATTTAGAGGTGGCACAAAGTCTTTGAAGTTTATCATGTAATTCCCCATTGGCGCAACTGAAAAAATGGTCAATTTCCCAGATCTTTCTCCGAAGTCAATATTTTTTTGCGTTTTTTAGTATATGATAAAGTTGGCATGGAAAAGTAATATCTGGGGGTTATTTGTGACTTATTATTCATAGTAAGTGAAATATTTACCTGTTTTTATGAAACAAGAATCCATGGATTCAAAACCGGCCTTTGGTGATTACATATTCGGGATTGAAATCATGAACAGGGGGATTTATATATTATTACGTGGATTGTTTTGTATTAAGCAGTTATTGCCAGACTGATAGTGTTTGCTGCAAGCCATAAAAACTTTGTGGGGAACCTCTTAGCAAATGCCTATACCATATTTCAGAATTGTAAGTGAACTACTTAAGTCACAGTGGGCACTTCAAAATATGGTGTCCATTTCGGCAGCCATCTTGGAAATTTTCTCATAATTTATGAGGGAACCCCTAAGCAAATCCCCAAACCAAATAATAAAGTCTAAGTGAAATACTAAAGTCACAGTGGGCAATTCAGAACATCCATTTGGGCAGCCACCTTGGATTTTTCCAAAAATTTTGAGGGGAACCCCTAAGTAAATCCCTGTACCAAGGTTCATAAATGTAAGTGAAATACCAAAGTCACAGTGGGTATTTTAAAATATGGTGGCCATTCTGGCAGCCATCTTGGATTTTTCCAAATGTTTTTAACGGAACCCCTAAGTGAATCCCTGTACCAAGTATCATAAATCTAAGGAAATACTAAGGTCACAGTGGGCAATTCAAAATATGGCGGCCATTTTGGCAGCCATCTTGGGTTTTTCCAAAAGATTTTGATGGAGACCCTAAAGTGAATCCCTATACCAAATTTCATAAATCCAAGTGAAATATTAACAGCCTTAAAACTCGCTTGACCTTTCACAAGGCATGTGGGCCGGTAAAAACTGGTTTACAGGACCGCCAGAATTTTTGGCACTTCGTGAATCATCATATTGATGATTTGTCACGATAATTTTACTCTTAAGATCAGTCACATGACAAATCAAATAGCCTTCTATTCATCATGACTAATCAAACAGCCTCTATGTTTCCCATGGATGTTAAATTTGGGAAGATGACACTTCATCAGTTATTATGACTCACAGTCACAGAGTGCCAAAATCTGTGGGAAGCAACACTCATTTTATGCATATCAAATTTACAGGCTGTAATGATAAAGTTTGTCAAAGTATACTGTCAGAATGAGAAATGCACTGAGGAAGGCCCTGGTCTCTTGGGGGAGTTTAGTGGATGGGTGTTGATAGACATTCATTGCTTGCAGGAATAATTTGGCAATGGTACATAACTACATCATAGCACTGTACAGAAAGCTGGTGAAGAAGTAGACAATGCCAAGTGTTATAAACATAATGATCCACTGAGCAACCATGCTTCATCTAGGCATGAACAATTATTTTAAAACAATTATTTTAAAAAACAAGTACTTAAATGGTTTGACTCTCACAGTGCCTTGGAATTATAAGCAATCCTGACACAGGGGCAACTTCTCCAATGAGGCTCACAGGCCCACTGCTGGCTGCAGCTGTTCATTGCACCTGTAACCATGGTAACCCCTTACAGCTAACTGAATCCCCCATTCATAATGGGCAGGTCCATATCTGTCATTGGCCCCCATTGCTCACTGGGTTGCAGCACTGTGTTCAGAGGGGCAAGGAAAGTGGACAAGTGGACAAGTTGACACATGGACAAGTGGACAAGTGGACAAGAGTCCCATTTCACTTAAGCCCTACTCTATTAACCTGCCGGTTAAAAATGCTTGATAATTGACCAATGCAATATCTATGCTGACCTTCTACGAAACTTTGTAAGCCTAGTCTGGTGAAACTGAGAACTGCATGCTGCTGCCACCTGGCACAAAAGTTGATTTCCAATGCTACAGCATTGCTGTACCAAGAAATAGTTCCGATTTAATTGCACATTCACAAAATTTCTATTCAACATTGAAGTATACCAGAGTCAGACTCCGCAATCACATTCTCTAAGGAAGTAGACAAGGCCATCAGCACACTCAGAAACAGCCCCAGTGTCTTCCAGACAAAATAATGTGTCTTCCTCTGGTCGAAAGTAGGTGGACGCTCGCAGGAGCTCGCTGAATAGCACACTAGTCACTAGGTGGCAACACAAGACAGCATATGTTCTGATCTGTGGCAATGCAAGAGCAGTCCACTTGTAGACAGTTGTAAGCCATAAAGAATATCAGGACTAGATTGGGCATCCTTGACATACCAAAAAAAAGGTTATTAGATCAAAATAATTGGTCATTTTTTTGCAAAATTTGCAAATACCGATGATTTTGAGGTCTGCTGCAGGTGAATCGCATGTTAAACTTCAACAGCTTTGTGCCACCTCTAAATATTAATTGATTTTGCTGAAATTTTTACTCAATACCTTCTATAGATATAAGATCACAATGCAAGATTCAAATCAGAGAAATTTAGAAGAAAGTGTTTTTGGACCACCCGACTACAGTGTCACTATCCTTCTGTAATGAACTACTTGTAGTTGGCATGTAAGCAGTTGCTTGTTCAGTCAATTGTTCTGCAAAAGACAAACCTATATTTTGTTTTATTGAATAAGTTTCATCCATTCTGAAAGCTTTTTCAACATTCCTCCTTGATCTCTCAATAGGTTTTAATTTCCCAGTATTCCTGGGCTTTAAATAGGGAGAATAGAATTTCCTCTCGAGCAGAAAAGATTCCTCGAAAACCCATTTTGATCCTTGCATCTTCAGAGATACTTAACTTCTTCAAATTCAAATGATTTGGATTGCCCAATAAGGAAATTTTAGAATCCATGAGGTTTTCAATGTATTTAGGCTTATTGGAACTAGTTATATTGATACATTCATGAACTTCATTATTAGTATTGGCAGGTAAAGCATCTTTAGCAGTTTTATAATCCTTATTGAGAATAGTTTTAGGATCTTGCTTAATTTGTAACTTCAGTAAGTTTGAATACCCTTCTGTATTCTTGATAATATAAGCATTCAATGAAAACATTTTGTGTAGCATGATTAATGTAACATTGAATAAAACTAACTTAAAAGTCATATTGGAATATTCTTTCATACTGCTCATAAGTAACTGATGTACTCCTCAGTGGCAACATATAGTGTCTCTAGTGTTGCACTGTACTGCTGTTCCAAACTGAAGTGCTCACCATGACCTTATTATATACGTACCATCAAATCCAGGATGAATTCATTTGAAAATTATTTGCAATTATTAATATTCTAATAAATCAAATCATACCTGGCACCAGCTGTGCCAAGTAACAAGATCCCACTTATTTACATCTTGCATATTTTGTATTATTGGAAAATTAAAAAATTTTGATGAAGTTTGCCTCCATGCATTTAGTGTTAAGTATTCAGTTATAATAAGTCACTGACTAAAAAAAGGCTGATAATGGATTTCATGACATTTTAAATTAACTGATTTGCCATGAAAAGTCAGACACTCAAAAAGAGTCATCATTAATGAGATACTCCGCAATCCGCATCAATTGCTCTCCGTTTGAGCAGTCAGTAATCTGTTTCTAAACCACCTGCTCCTCATTGAAGCCTTTCTTGGCTTAATTTCAAAGGAAATGCTGAAAACTGCAACATCCAATCATAAGCAATTTTAAGTGTATTCAAAACTTTCTTCTGTGAGATAATTTATCACGAATGAATCATGACTTCAGCTCCATGCAGATATACACTTGTGATCAAATTGCTTGAATAATTAGGATTTTCAAAGAGTCACGACTTCAAAATTCTAATATTGGCCACTGAATGGTGAAAGCGCAACAATTTGTTCTTCAGACATTATATTTGTTTTTGCAGCATTATCTGAAAAAGGTCTTTCTTTTGGTAGCTCCAAAACATTGATCATTTTTATTGAAAAATCATCAAGAATGGTACACTGCATGCTACCCAAAACATCTTAATATGGTGAACGCCACATGTTTTGAAGACGAGAGTGAGCCAGCACAGGAGACCCTGTAGTGGGGATACGTAAGACTCTGGCCATTAGATCTACAGCCACAGCCAAGCAAGTGGACACAAAGTGGACAATTGGACATCACACACTTCAGGATGCTAGATAAGGAGAAGGATTGGTTTAAAAGAGGGAAAAGGAAGCAATCTATGATAGCCCTTTCACACTGGGGCTCGACCGGCTCGTACAGCCTCGTATGGGTTGCTTTTAACTCCGACACTGCAAGAAGGCCTACGATATTATAGATAATCAATCAGGATTCATCAGCAGCAGTACGTAAATTTTTTGAAAAATTAAACATGTTTATTTTTTTTCTGCGGATGCTGGCAGTTCATTTACACGAGGTCATACATAGACACACGATATCTCTTCATAATCAGCACAAAATATACATGATGCTACGAGATCAAACGCGATCTGGACGATATAATACGAGTTCTAAACGAAATTATACGCGCAGCCCACCTTCCAAAATCGAATGCCCGCGCCCGCCCCGCGCCCACAGCGCAATGCCCATGGGCAGTTGTGCCCGCAAACTTCATGCCGGCATATGCCGTGCCCACAAGAAGATTGTGATATCTTGTTTTCGATCTTACATCTTTTATCATTCTAAAGGCGATTTATGCAGTTCCTAATAATTTGAAAAAATATACAAGTGGTATAAAATGTTGTTGTTTTTTTTGCAATGTTAAAAATAACGTGCAAGCACTTTAAGCTGCGTCAAAGACTCTCCCTGCATTATATGCCCCCCCCCCCTCAGGCGACTTCTAGATACGTCCCTGCTATTATTGTGTGTCTCTGTGTTAATTGTTGTGTCGGTCTATCCATTTATAATCAATAGTCAATGGATGTGTGTGACAATTAAGGATTATCTGACTATTATAATCACTTGGCTCTTGATTGGTATTGAACCATCAAGTGTGATTCTGAAGTGCAATTAGTGAATTACCCCTCAGTAATTGATAAGATGTAATTCTGGCTGCCTCAACTGATCCCTTAAACATAATTGCTATTGAACATCCCCTGGTTAAACTTCAGTTATATCAAGTTATATGGTTCAATTGAGGGCGCTCCCAACATAGAGGGGATGTGCCTGGTGGAAGAAGAAGAAGATGCGCGCGCATCTCTGATAGCTTGACCGGGGGACGGTCAAAACGGCCAAAATCAAAACGGCCAATTACCTACGACGGCCACTTCCTATGACGGCCACCAGGGGTGACGGCCACTCGCTAGGACGGCCACCACCCAAAACGGCCAAAACAATGATTTCAGTCGATCATTTTCATGGAACTTTTCCATGTCTAATTTAAAAAGTTATTGTATCAATGTCAAAGTTTGTTTTTGTGCTTTATTTTATCTTCACTTTACTTCCTTACCCTAATAAGGAACATTTTAATACTTTAATCTATCTGGCTTTAATCTACAATATTCAAACCGTTACTTTCAGTTACATTTCTGTTATTTTGCCTGTTTTATTGATTGGTAATTATTAGCTTTTTGATTATTAAAGCATCTATAGCTGCGTACATTGTCATTGTCGCTTTTGTAAAGTTTTGTTACAGCTTTTAATTTAATTAAGACAAGTTATTACAACATCATTCAGCCGACTCAAAAGTTCAAGATTTCTTTATAAAAATATATAGGCCTATAGGCTTTTATTTAAGACAGCAGAATATCACATAGATAGGCCTATAAAAACCCTAAAAACTAGACATGTTCACGACCTTTTAATGCAGCGCAACAAAATGAAGCAGTTTTTTGCGTGATTCCCAGACATGAGTTCAACATAACAAAATTTATAACTAAATGTGGCAAAAAAATATTTTCCCACATCAACAAAGAGTCTGCATTTCTTGTACTCATGTACTCGTGACCTTACTTGACGTTATTAAATTAGGCCTACCTGTTAATCAATTAATTTGGATAAAATTTGCCTGGTCATTAGAAAATGAATAAATGCATCGTCTCTGCTTCTGTATGTCATAGAAACTTGCAGTTTTCTGCTAGATAGATGAATTTGAATTACAAGAAGTCAAGAACACAGTATTCTGGTACTTGATGTCAATCCAGGATGATGCAGTTTTTTGGTTTAAAAATCCGATCAAATTTGTTTCTAACACAGACACGCTTTCCATTTTAAACAGTGTGTCAGAAAATGATACATTGAATTCAACACTAAGCTATAGATCCACTGTAACGGCCAAATAATTGAAAATGATTTCTTTCCAAGTTGCACAGGCCTAAACAAAAAATAGGTTTAATTAATGTACAAGCAATTTATCTATCTTAGCCTATCTGGATCAGACTATCTATCTCAGACGATCTATCTCAGACTATCTATCTCAGATATATTTTGTTGTCACGCTACTAATTCTATTCTGTAGGCCCCGTATCCAAAGAAATCCAACCTCTTAAATTAATTAAATAAATATGTTGATACAATTATGATTTGAATAAAGGTTAAATAAAATAGACAAATAAATCGATTTGATTCAAAATATGACTTTAATACAATGACCTAAGTGGGATAATTAGATATAAAATTTTTTGTTAACTTCATATATATATATCTTAAGTAATTTTAAAAGTTTTATTTTTTGTACTTGATGGAAATTTCTTAATTACTATAAACATACATGTTTACCGGAACAATTAACTTGACACGCTTTCTTTCATTATGCAATAATTGCTCTGAAGTTTGTTCAATTAAGATAAAAGTGTCATTCAAACCCTTTCACAGCTTTTTAGACACAATAGAAAACGTTTCTTTTCTTTGTTTCACACAATTTATTCATAATAATATATATCTATTAATGTGTGATGGGCCTGGAAGAAAATAAATTTAATACTCGATCAGCACTTAATATAAAGCTTTGAACATATAATTTATATTAATCTGTCTACGATTATCGATTAATATTATGTTCAAAGTTTTAGATATTTAGTGGCTGAGCTATAAAGTTTTATTATTACGTTGCTGAGCTATAAATCATTTTAACAGTTTTGTTTTAATTTCGTGCTCAGTTTTGGTGAAAAAACAAATTCTTTTTGGGCAGTCGGAAATAAATAAATTTTGTTAGAGGTATTTCTTAAACAAGTGTACGTTGCTTGATTCTGGAAATTAAATGGTCAACCATAATTCTTTGTTAATTAATGTGCACGGCCTGTTGTCTACAGGCCACCTTCATTTTATATTAACAAAGAAATCAGTTCATGATATCCATTATCAATCAATATTCAATAATCAAGTAACTTAAAAAAGCATTTTTAGCTATCGGTCAATCAATCAAATTGAATATATTTTATGGATAGATCTAGCTATCTGTATCTTTATGTCGATATTTCTGCCTATCTTTCTGTCCTTCTATCTATTTTTTTGTCTATTGATAGATCTATCTATTTTTCTATTTAAAATATAGGCTAGCTTAATTTGTTTTTTTAGTTTGTCATGTTTGTAAATTGAATAGTCAGATCATGTCCAAATAATTGAAATATTTAAACACCCTGTCTGCGTGTATGGTAATAATAGGCTTACTGTAGGCCTACAACGGCTATAAATTGCTACTTTTCAAGACGTCAACAAGTATCTGGCTAAACAATACCTAAAGTAACTGATAACTAATAATATTACCTCACTAATAACTAATTATAAATTTATTGGCCGTTTCGGGGAATGGCCGTCCTAAATTTGGCCGTTTTGGGCTATGGCCGTCTCAAATTTGGCCGTTCTGGTTAGTGGCCGTTGTAGAATTGGCCGTTTTGGGTGTTGGCCGTTATGACTGTACTCCGCTTGACCCTTGACCCCAAAAGCAACAGTCCATTTATTTTCTTATTAATTTTTTTTGTTACGGTGGGCCACCAAAAACGACTGGGCTTTAGGAAAAAATCCATTGAGACTGGATTTCAAGTTTGAGTGAGATTAGTGAGACAGGGCGATCGTGACAGTGCTAACAAGATTTGAGCAAAATGCTTGAGGTAATAGCTGCTTGACGCAGCTAAAAATTAATCAACAGTACAAAATTGAGATTGGATATTTAAATGAAATTGTGTCTCCTATTGTCCCAAATGCTACCCCAATACTCCCTTCCAAATAAACCAATGAATAAACCTTGAAACAAACTGTTTCCCGAGCCCCAAGAATAAACTTTGCACTGCAGTTATCCCCCCCCCCCCCATTCCTTCCTTGCAAGCTAGTTACCCCTATAGTTTTCCCTAGAATCTTATCATGTTATCAGTTGTACACCCCATCTTTTGTTCAAAAATGTATATTAGCAAACAATAATTGAATATACTTGACCTGGAAGCATATTTGCAATTATCTATAGATTAGATTTTCACATAAGATGAATTATATTTATTATAAGTTGAATAAATAATTTCAAATGAATTGGCAATATTTAGGTTCACATTTGTTGACCAAGAACTTTCATTTTGAATTTGCCTACAAAATGTACATATAGCCTATCTGCATGTCTCAGATATTGACATGAAGGCTAGAATTAAAATATTTTTAAGTACAGAAAGGGTGATTGTAATAAATATTATATCAACATGTTACATAATCATTTACCTCATGTAAGGGATCTTTTACTGGCCCAGCATAGACACTGATACAGGGGATGCCAATTAGATAGGATATAATACAAGATGGTGTAATTCAGGGCCCTAGCCTGCAGGGCGGCAGGGGGGCAGCTGCCCCCCTAGAATTTGACTGAATTTTGACATACGAAAATTTCAAATAGTCTGCAATTTTACACGGTTAACATGCCTCTGGACCAGTCACTGCCCCCCTAGGATTCAGCCCAGGCTACGGCCCTGTGTATTAATTTAAAAGCCAGAATGGGTAGTCTTATCAAAATCCATTCCAGTTAGACACTGATTCTGAGGATTCTAACATACATTTTTAATTTTATCAGTTAGATGTGAAAACTCTACTGTGCGGGTGCCTATGGGCTGCCCGTGGGCTGCCCATGGGCGCGGGCGCCCTCAGCCCACGCGGGCATGCCCGGCCCGCACAGGTCTCTTCTAATTTGTGTAATCAAATTTGTGTCATCTTAGATCAACATCAATATAACCCAAAAAAGTCACAATTTAATTGATATCTATGTATTTTGTCAAAGCCAGAACATAGTCGATATATTGTTTGCCCAAGTTGCTTAGTTCAGAGCAAAGATCAAGCAACAGTTTTTGTCAGACATCACTGTACCTTGCAGCACTTCTGTTTTATGGAACTCACAATTCTCTCAAATACAGGAGTCATAGACACAAACAAAACACTTGTCATTATACAAAGTGCTGCCCTGCAACATTTCATTATCTGCTTAGTCAATGAAATCCAGTGAATATCCTCATAAGAGGGCAAATCTACTGTTCTTATGTACATGGAGGAAAAAAAGTAGATTTCAGGAGTGCACAGAAGAACCCAAGTAATCCCAGTGAAAGCTAGGACCCTTGCGGATTTGCCATCAACAGAAGAAGAAGCTCCAGTCAACACCCTCCTACTGTGTCTGAAAATATAGGCGATCACAGACAATCATATTGACAAGATATGTTATAATAAAGTCATTCTTCAGTGGCTGTGTGCTACAACGTAAACCTGTCCTGAGTAAAAGTTAAGTTCAAGTACTTTGGAAAAAAAATTAGAGGTCTAAAACCAGACTCCCAACCTTCTTCTTCATGGTGGTTGGACTAATATGGACTATGCAATAAAGAGTGCTCTCTTCTAAGGCTTTAAATGAAAATGTACTTCAGGAAAATCGCTTTGCACATACCTTGCTCTAAATAGAAGAATCAAAGTTCCAAGAGAGAAGAAGGCAACACATATGATACAAATGAGGCTGGGGATGCGGAACATGAAAATTTGTCTTGATTCCGAGAAGGTACAAATTTGGTAGTAACACCAAGCAAGAATAGTCCGTGGAACAGAGATGGCAAGGGAGAGAACAAGGACAATAACTGTGTTCTGAAAAAAAAAAAAATCCAAACATAAAAGTGCCATCTCTCTTGAGTCCATGTTTCACGCATAACTCTGTCCCTGTTCTCATCACACTCATCAAACGTTGCATGTGCCACATCACTTTTGCAATAGTACCTGTACTTAAACAATTCTGACCTTCTTTAAAATACACCTTCATTTCACACCTTCCCCTGAAACTTTTGATCAATGTCCAGAAATGGGTCATATGCTTTCTGTCAGGCTATTCAGGTGGCAGCATGGGCCAGGCACACTGGCAAGTGCTGCCACCACAATATTTATGCCTCATAAATACAAAGTGCATTTGTTTTCAAAGCCCAAAGTGACATTTTGCATCAATAGCAGACATATCACCTATATATGCATTTTATGCAACTGTTTGATATTAATGTCCATTTATGCTTATCAATTAGGACTGCCATGTCCTCCTTCACTGTAATATTCAGGCACACATATCCTAGCCTCACATACCTGCTTGCAATGGGTTTTCTAGTTACTATTATTTTGCTAAAGATACATACAAAAAATTCTGATAATAACAGTTACTGTTATTTAGCAAAATTGAATATCAATATATCAATGTTTCCACATGCTCGGGAAATTTTATATTACAGTTTGTCACGTCAAGAAAAGGACAGACGTTTGCCCAAATATCTTAGCAACCACAAGCTCCAAAAGAGAAAAACACATACCTATGTATAGCTTAGCTCATTTGTAATATGAACATCACATTTTCACGATGTTTCGGTGCTGTTTTTGTCCGATATTTGACAATTTATGGAAATGGCAGTCAAATTTCGCAAAATGTTGACATTTGTGATGCTGTCAATCTCACACAGAATGGGCAGTGACGTCACAAAAGTGCACTGCAGCACCATCCCTGACTTAGTTCTTGTCAATTTGGTATTTTCTGAACCCCCTATATCATTGTAGTGATTTTTATGGCCTGTACTAACTATGCTAAATTTCTGTCTCGATGCTTCACGTGACAAACTGTAAGTTGCAATTCAAAAGAGTAGTTCCTAGTTAAGCATCAAGAAAGTAATAGTGACAGTTTGATGTGGAAGAAAAATATACTACAATTATAAAAGGAACCAAAATATTCCAAATTTTGTACACACTCTACAAAAATTTTTTGCAATTAAAAATTACGACCTTATCTCAAACTAAAATATGATATTAACTCCAACTAAAATATGAAGGTGAACCATTTCTTTTTATTCTTGTGTTTAGAGGAGTGCATAAAACATAAACAGAAACTCTTTGAACTAAGGACAAACAATGTTCAGTGTCCTACCCGAATATAGCGCATTCTCCTGTTCAGCCTGTGATTCGTCCTCAAAGTGAAGAATGGAAATGCCACAGCTATGAATCTTTCAAGAGTAATAGCCGTAATCATTAAAATGGTGAAGTTTTCTGCTACTGTTACAATTGAGTCTATTATGACGCAGTTCAGAAGCTGGAATTAAAATGCAAAAGAAAAACATAGGATGCATAGCAGCAAACCTTCAGCTAAAAAGCACCATTCAGAGACACAACTACGCCATAAATGTGATGCGAACCAAATGTAAGTACGTGCAATAGTGGTCCGGTCTTCGCCTGAAATTATCTATATGCTGTCTGTCCTGCAATAAGCTGGTCTGGCTGCCAGGGTATATGGAAAGGCCTAACTAGACTAATTTACACATATTATGGACCAGTGTCATGCATAAAAAGAAATAGGTTGTGAGCTGTGGGTTTGGAACCAAAAAATATTTATTTGTATTATTCTAAATTTTTCTCAATATTTCAAAAAGCAGTAAAAATAACTATCAATCAGACCATCAAAAGGCACCAAAACATTATATAGGCATTGCGTAAAAAATTAATTTTCCTCTATGGACATGCAATGATGGCCAAGTTTTGGCCTGGAACAGAAATGATAATTTTGATATTTTTTGTCAATATTTCAAAAAGTATAGAATATCTATGAATCAAACCCACAAAAGGCACGACTTTATCACAGAGGTGACATGTGTAACAAATTTCATTGATGCACATGCAATAATGGTCAAGTTTTTGCCAAGAAATGAAAGTTATTTTTTTCACATTTTTTTCAATATTTCAAAAGGTATAGAATATCCATTAATCAGACCATCAAAAGGCACAACTAGAACATACAGGCTACATGTGTAAAAGATTTCATCCATGTACACGTAATAGGGGCGGAGTCCTGGCCCGGAAACGAAAAAAAAATTTTTTATTTTTTTTTTCTCAATATTTCAGAAAGTACAAAAGTTCTATCAATCAGACCATCAAAAGGCACAAATAGACCATACAGGCCACATGTGTACCAAATTTCATCCACGTACATGCAATAGGGGCTGAGTCCTGGCCCGGAAACTATCTATCCGCCCGCCACGGACGGACAACTTGACCAATATGATTACAATACCTTCTTCGAACTTCGTTCGCTGAAGGTAAAAAAGGATCAGTGCACCAGTTATTTATAACGTGCACCTCGTATCCCATGGATTTTTGGGGAACTGTGGAATTTCCTGGAGATTACCAGGGGAATTCCAGCTTGAAAATGCCTTCACCCCTTGGTGATTTCCAAGGAATCCCGTACGTAATGACTTTTTGACCCTTATACTGAGATCATCTCAGAAGATATTCACATGAGACATGGCACACTAATATGAGAAGTGTAATAACAAGCTTTCCCAATATTCCTCTTGTAACAGTGGATTCCTCTCGCAATAGTCGTGGCAAGCACTTCTAATAAACATAGGCTGCGCAGCAGCAAACCTTCAGCGAATAACACATTTAGAAGATTACAATTACATCATAAAATTGGTGTGTTTACCAATTTCCGTATATTATAGGTATGCAACAGTGGTCGAGTAATGGCATTCTATTATCTGTTATTTGCTTGCTGCCCTGCGATCTACCTGTGTGCTTGCAAGGGTTTGTAAAAGCAGGGAAAGGCCTTATTATACTAATTTACTTATATTATGGTACGGTTTTATGCATGCACCAATTTTTTTCCGATCATTCAAAAAGTGTTAAATACAAGTCAAAAAGCACTGCTACATTTTATAGGTGATACGTGTAGGAAATGGCATTGCTGTATATGCAATAGTGGGCACATTTTGGCTCCTATAAGAAAATAAGTATTTTTAATATTTTTTCTCAATATTACATAGAATAGTATAGAATATGTATCAGTCAGACCATGAAAAGGCACAACTAAACCATATAAGTCATATGTGTACCAAACTTTATCAATGTACATGCAATAGTGACCAAGTCTTGGGCCAGAAACAAAAAATATATTTTTTCTCTTTTTTTTCAATATTTCAAATAGCATTTAATATTTTCCACCAGACCTTTCAAAGGGCACAACTAGACCTTATAGGCCATGTGTGTACCAAACCTTATCCATTTACATGCAATAGTGACCGAGTCTCAGCCCAAAAACTAAAAAAAATACATATTTTTCTATTTTCCAAATTTTTGCGAAAAGTATAGAATATCCATCAATGAGACCATCAAAAGGCACAACTAGACCATATAGGCCACATCTGTACCAAATTTCATCAGTGCACATGCCATAGTGACTGAGATTTGGCCCGGAAACGAACAAACATAATTTTTTATATTTTCTCAATTATTTCAAAAGGTATTGAATATCTATCAATTAGACCATCAAAAGGCACAACTAGACCATACAGGCTATATGTGTACCAAATTTCATCCATGTACACTCAATAGAGGCCGAGTGCTGGCCCGGAAACGATCTATCCGCCCGCCGCCCGACCGCCCGCCCGCCCGCCCGGCGGACGGACAACATTTTTACCCAAGTGATTTCAATACCTTCTTCGAACTTCGTTCGCTGAAGGTAAAAAGGGAAGGGTTTGTTGACTTCACAGTGACGTAATTCTGCCATTGCTTATTACCTATAACCCCACTGGTAATATAATTTGCGTCCTATTGAATTTGATTAGTTATCCATCACACTGGTTAATAATTTTTTAAGTTTGAGTTGACTTACCTGCAGTTTTTTAGTAATCATTTGCAGTATCAGCTGAAGTAAGGAAAGACAGGCATATGACAAATTTCCAAGACTTGTTGTCATAAGAATTGTGATAAGAGCTTTATCTGATGATCTGGCAGTCCCAAACAAAATAGCTGTGCTGAGAAGGGCAAGCACGATGCCCAAACCTGGAGAAAGCAAGTTATAAGATAACAACAATTCACCTTTAACTGGCTCTTGCGAAAAATTTAAGATATACATGACATAGGTCTATATATGTGTACATTGGATAAAACTACAATTTAAGTATATGTTAGCTGAGGACTATCAAAGACCCGTTTGGCAAATGAAACGCATTCTGATTTCATTATTACAAGCCTTTATTACAAGGTTCAATTGAATGATCATGTTTCAAAATTAAACCATTACTTTGGGACTAAAGATATGTTAGGCTATGTACAAATCTTTATTTACCAAGTAGTGCCAGAGGTATGTATTCAGTAGTTACTGCATCACGATCGTCATCCTCTCCTGAAAAGCACGTATCAGTGTATGTCGCCCGGAATTGGCTATTAGGTTTGTTTTTGAAGAATACGGGGCAATGTTTCTTTGCAATTCGCAGAAGGGCTTCCTCTGTTGAGTCGTCGTGATCATTGTCAACGGAATCCATGACAAGACATATGTAGATGAGCGGAGGTTTATCTACCACAGGCCATTCCTTGACACAGACGCTCCTTTTAACCGTGACATTTCCAGCTTTATCGCAGGATTTGGTTGATCCATGGACAACCCGCAAATGTTTCCTGGCAAATGCTGCTACTTTACCATCTCTCTCCAGGCAAGTCACAGCACTTCTCAAATTGGGCTGGCTGTTCATACAGTCAAAAGATCTTCTAAACATGAGCAGTTCCTCTAAATCAGTGTATGCAGGCCTCAGCGTCTCTATACAAAATCTCACGTTTTCATCATTGGGGCTGTTTGCAGCCAATTGCCAAATAGTGATAAATTTTTCTTTTGAAGAAGGAGTAGAATGTAAGCCAATAACATTACTTGTACTTGTGGGTGGTGAAGATGCTCTAAGTTGTATTGTGCTGGAGGATTCAATGCCCTTTGCGGAAGTATTCTTTTGCATTATATCTGAAGATGATGTGACTTTTTCACTTGAACCAGATATTTTCCATGGAGCTTCTTCAGGTAAGTTAGTGGTATACTCATTTGCCGCTCTTCCAGATGTAATAACATCATTTGTCATTACTTCCTCAATTAGAGTAAAACCGTTCAACTTATCAAAATTGTAATCCGCAGTGATATCTGGGTCTTTTGTTACAGGAAATACATCTTTGCCAACTGTAATTTCATCAATGGACTCCGATTTATCACCTGAGTTACCTGAGTTGTTTGTAGAACCACCAGATATTTCGAAGTCATCAGTAGAACCAGAATTGCCAGTACGGCTGGTAGTCATTGCAGATGTATCACCAAGGCCTGGCATTATTCTAGATTGATGGATGATACTGGTAGATTGAGTTGACCCTTCACTATCACTGTTCCTCTGTAGTAAATCACTTGCAATTGCCATATCAGCTGTTGTTTGTTGTCCCATATTTGGAGCAGATACACCTTTCATATTATTTTTCTTGTTTGGATAAGTATTAGCCATGTTGAAACCTGATTCAGGAGTGGCTCTTCTCCTTGATCTATCAATGTGTTTAAATTTCCAGAGAGGCTTTCGTGTTTCATATGGAGAGAGGAATTCCCTTGGAAATTGCACAGAAAACATCCCACTAAAGCCAATGGTAAGCTTAGCAGCTTGTTGAAAACTTAAATCTTTCAAAATCAAAAGATGTTTACTGTCATATAAATAAATTGAAGAATCCATATGGTTTTCGAGCGAATTATCAAAACTTATCAGGTTAATTTCTTCATAATTATTGTTAATTGATAAAGTATGATCACTAGTTTCATAATCCTTTCTTAGAATATTTTTGCTATCTTGCATCTTTTGTAATTTTGGTATATTTGAATAATCATCTTTATTCTTGATAACATAAGCATTCAGTGAAAACATCGTTTGTAATAGGATTAAAGTGACATTGAATGCAACAAACTTAAATCTCAACGTGAAATGTTCTTTCATACTGATGCACTCCTTTGCCAAGAGGCAATATTCAGTGTTCCTACTCTGTGAGCACTGTAATGCTGTTTCAAACTAAGGAGTTCTCATGATTATATACATATACAGGTTCATAGATATCAGAAATTAGATTTTGTAAGAGTCACATCTGGGTATGATTTCTTGGAAAGGAAATTTTAATTCATACTTAGGGAAATTAAATCCTTCTGGCACCAGCTGTGGAAAGCTACATTTTCTCCTCTCCAATATATATATAGGCCTATTATGCATGATTGGAAATTAAAATAATTTTGATGAAATTTGCCTTCCTGCTTTTGGCGAAAACGTTCAGTTATTAGTCATCAGCTATGTGTAAAGAAAAAGTTCACAATGAATACCACGACATTATGAATTGAAAGACTAGATACATATTGTATGCAATTGAAAAGTCAATTGAAAAGACTGGCGCTCCTCCAAATCAATCATTAGGTAATAAGACACTCTGTATCAAGTACCATTCCCTACCTGATCAATCTGAATGCAAACCACATGTTCCTCATTCCAACTGTCATTCGAGCTCTTTTCGGCTTAATGCAAAGGCATTATTGCCAACAAATTGCAAAATACAACATATCTTGAAATGTCTGTTTTTCTAAACAGTTAACCAAAATTAAGCTGAACTTATTGTTATAGCAAAATAATAAATGATATAATAAATGAGGTTATCGTATTTATTTCTATGAATTTATTTCATATTTTGAACTGAACAGACATTATATACCTGAACATCAAAACATCGCCAGAAAAGAAAAGTTCAACTCTAATCTCATGTGTTTTGAAATCACAGATACATTATTTTAAAACCAAATAATAATATTAATAATTATAACCAAATGTACATCGTGACAAGTTGCTTAGCTCAGAGCTGTCAGGTATGATCGAGCAACGTTTCTGTTAGTCTTCACTGTGCCTTGCAGCACTTCCGTTTTATTGAACTCACAATTTTCTCAAACACAGGAGTCATTGACACAAATAAGACACTTGTCATTATACAAAGTACTGCCCTGCAACATTTCATTATCCGCTTTGTTGAATCAATCCAGTAAACATTCTCACTTGAGGTCGATTGAAATGTTCTTGAGAACATTGAGGAGAAGAAGTAGATTTCAGGAGTACACAGCAGAACCCAGGTAATCCCAGTGAAAGCCAGGACTCTTGCAGGTTTGCCCTGACCAGAAGTAGAAGCTCGCATCAGCCCTCCCCTGCTGTGTCTGGAAAAATACACAATCACGGACAATCATATACAGTGTACACTACAGCACAACTCAAAATAAAGTAAGAAAATTTTCTGTCAGAAGTCCTCTGTTTACATATTTTGCTCACCCCTCCACCCCAAATCTCCTTACAACTACCTTTGACTCCTCACAACAACCTTAGCCCCTGTTAAGAACTCTATTTAAGACGGCTACAAATATTATTGCAATTAGCAAAGGGGCAAAATATCAAATAAGTATTAAGTGATTCAGGGGAAGCCAAAAGGCGTGAAAGGGTAAAGTAGTGGCTGTTTCTTCCTTCCTACTGGGGTAATCGTATTTTATTATGGGCTGTATATGTGTGTGTACTAGGTTGATGCTTAATTGCTAAAGTTGAGGTCTTTCTAAAATGGTTAAAAGTATAATTATCAAAATAAAAACCAAAGGAATAAATTGAGTGGAGGGAAAACTAAGGTAAGGCCACAAGGTAAGCACAGGGTGCTGGAAGGAGATAAGGGTGACGGGCGACCAGATTAAAAGAGCAAATTACATTGATGCAACAAAATGTAAAAACAAATTTAAGCCATATCATCCTTACAGAAAGAATATAGAAAAGGATTTTTTCTGTAATTTCAGAGTATCACATCACATTGCAAAACTCCATAAGTTATGGAAGTCATGCAGATTTAGTAAATGACGGCCAAGACATCACTCCACTGCAGAAAGAAAATACCGTATCATCAGTGCATTGTACCCACAGCACATTCAGCACATGACAGAGTACATGGGGCAATGGGGCACATCCAGATTTAAAGCAACATGAAGCCATTGAAGGAAAGTTCTATAGAAAAACGCTCAGCACATACCTTGCTCTGAACAGGAGAATCAGAGTTCCTAAGGAGAAGAAGGCAACACCCACAATACAGATGAGGCTAGGGATGCGGAACATGAAAATTCTTCTTGCTTCTGTGAAGGTGCAAATTTGGTTATGACGCCAAGCTAGAATAGTCCGCGGAACAGTGATTACAAGAGAGAGGACAAGTAAAATAACTGTGTTCTGTAAAAAATATTAATTACAATTATTTTCCGAAACATGCGTATAAACGAATCAATCACAAATTTCCACATTTATTTCCACAAAGTTGTGAAAAAAAATTTAATATAATTAAGGTGGCTCGCTATCCACGAAATTACGTCACCTGCACACATTTCCGCGCAGCCAGGCAGGCCCTATCCATCGTAACGTCACTATTAGTCCGGTGTATGAGGGCAAAAAATGGACCCGCAAGTTAACCGGCTGGAATTCGGTCCACCTTGTGCCAAATTTTCTGAATTTTCCAGAAATGATAACCGTTTTGCTCCAGTCCGAGGCTATCTCCATGAAAAATGGTTGTCAAGGCAACCCTTTTCTGTTTTTTGAAATATGTATAAATAATGGATTTTGTCCTGTAAAATGAGGTATGTTTGATGAAATTGGTGGCATTTGACCTAAAAATCTTCCCTTGTATGTTTCATGATGTTTCAGTTGGATTTGCAACTTTTTGCAATTGTTATGTTACCATAGCAACGGTTTGAATGATAGAAAGTCATATTTTGCCTACTTACTACAAAAACAACATTGATGACAGGAAAAATATTTCAGTTACCAGAATGCTTTTTCCGGTATTTGAAAGCGCAAGTCCTAAAATTAAGAAAAAATTATCGCAGGCCAGCTGTGTTGATCAATTTTGCCATGGCAACAGATTTTAATTGATGATGCACATTTTTTGTAAATGAACCAATTCGCATATTTAGCCATTTCTCCACTTCTAATTACTGTAGAATCGTGAAATTTGGTACATCGACTGGAATTTTGACCTTCTTTATTTTTCTATAAATTTTTGAGATATCTGTTGCTATGGCAACCGTTTGCACCCCTTTTTTCAAACAATTACACATCAGCAATTATGCTTGGCTAGATATGGCTGTGTAATACAGTAAATTGATGTAAATTTGATTAAATGTGATGGTAGAGCATCATTGGTTTGTTTTCTTAAAATATCTTCCATTTTAAAGGTCACATGACCATTACCATGACAACCAAATACAATAACAATGATCTCGTTAGCCTAAAATAATCTTCCTCAAACTGGTAAGCAAAATGACTGAGATTTGTCTTAGTGAATCCATTCCTATCAACAGTTACTCTTATCTACAGTGTTTGAAGCTATTTTATTTGATAAAATACACAACCTTGTTCATAAATTACTGAGGATAAAAGAATAAACTGAAGGTTTTTAAATAAATGAGCACAGTTGAACGGCTTAAAACCTTCTAATTGTTCTATTGAAGATTGGGTTTCTAGGCATCAAAATGATCATTATGGATGTTAATTTATGGATAGAAGTACACATCCTGGCTATCAGGAATGCTGGATCCTGATTAATAGAAAAATTGATGGACTAACCTGTTTTCACCCCATTAAAGTCGGCCATCTTGGATTCGAAATGGCAAGTATAATTGCCAACTAATTTTGGTGAATGAACTGATTAACATTTTAAGCCATTTCTCAACAAATAATTACAGTATAGTTCTGAAATTTGGTATACAATCTGGGATCTTCTAGTTCTTTCATTTGCTGCAGAACAAAACATATTTGTTGCTATGACAACCATTTAAATCACACTTCTAGACCATTTCCTAGCAGCGGTAGCAATGCTGCCCTAAATATAGTTGTGTAATACAGTAAGTTGATGTAAATTAGATTAAAGGTGATTGCAGAATATCATCAGGTTGCTTATTTTTAAATATTCTATTTTCATGGTCACATGACTGTTACCATGGCAACCAGATACAATAACCATGATTTTATCAGCTTCAAAGCAGCCAAATGGCCGTTGTGTGGATGTAAATTTATTGATAAAAGTACACATCTAGAGTTACATAATCCCATAAAAAGTCTTAAGAGTCCCATGCTGTGGGAATACATATCATATTATCACTTCTGCTGTACTTCCCTCCAGTTTAAAATGTTAAGATGAAATGCTTATATATCTTAGCGTTGGTTTTCTTCTGTTGTATTAATATGAAAATGAAGTGTATCTCACCCCCTGCACAAAGCAATCTGAAAATGTTAGCAGTAGCTGAGTCTGGTCTAAAATTGCCTTATTATCTGTTTGTTGACTCTCCTTCTTTAAAGTTCTTTTCATTATAAAACATCTTGTAGTGGATTGGAAAATTTCGGTGAGTTTCAGTTGAAACAGTCCTGTAGTTTTTTCTCAATTGTGTTAACAGAAGGATGATGGATGGACAGACAGACACATGCAAATGAAAACATTAGGCCCATTCTATATCAAGCCTAATTAGGCTGCTTACCATAAAATTGTGGACTGTAGAGTGGGTTTCTTATGATAGGATCCTACTGGCACACTTGGCTAGGGGGTCAGCCCTTTAGCTCAGTGGTATGACATTCAAGAGGTAGCCGGATAAAATCCCACTCACTGTCGAGGTAACAATTATGTGAGATTGTGTGTCAAAATCTCAGTGAAGTTTGGCGATATAATAGAGTGCAGTGTATTGGATTGGGTATGTATGCATGTATGTTTATTATTGTTGACTTAATAGGACCCCAGAAATGCAAAATTGCTAATCTGACTGGGTATAATAAGTTGCTTCTAGCAGTTGGCTAGGGAACTGGCCCTCTTGCCCTAGTGATATTGCGTCAATTTTGTTTGAAGGTGTGTTAAATTATCATGAATCAAAAGGGTAACATTTCATTTGCAAGTGTCTTAATTAGGACCATTGAGAGAGGGTGCAACATCTGAATTACCCTCACTGAAATGTGTAAATGTTTGCGTGCTATTATGAATGTTTATATGCAATATTGATCTGCATTTTCAAATTACATATGATCAGCATTGAAGAGGCTACAAGCTCCAAAACTCATACAGCCTGTACCAGGACATTTGCTTTAAAATGTCCCTATTTGACAAATAAGGGGATCTAAAACTTTTACTTGATTTTTGGCTAATATGCCCTCGTATTCCAAGGCTACATACAGGCTTTTTATTTTTAAAAACAAAAGCAAGAAAAATACCATGTCAAGAAAAAAAATGAATTGAGGGCTCATAGCCCCTTCGCATAGTTTCAAGCTGCCAATAGCAACATATTAGTCTCAGTTACTGAAATATAAGTAATGGTATTGGCCATTTTGAATCCAAGGTTGCCGCCATTAGAGTGGATACTTTTCTGGTTGTCATTCTAGACAGCCCAGATGCGTACTACATGTATACCATTCATGAATTTGTGTCAACAACAATCGCTTCAATGCTGCGCAGCTCCCTTTTCACGAGTAAAATTTTATGATTTTTAGTTGTTCATTTAGATAAAAAATTAGGTTCAGGCCATGATCTTCAGTTATTACTAGCAATAAGCCCATGCTACCTGCAGAATTAATTGCAACATACATATAAATGTGGGTCTACAGATCGACTTTCCAGAAAATAAATCACTTCGTTCAAGCAGGACTCCAGAAATATGACCTGGTGCTCAAAGAAAATGAGCAACTGACAGAGACGTTGCAGGTGCCACCCTATCTTGTACAGTGTAAGAATCAGCTGAAAACTAATTATCATAAAAAATAGAGCATTAAAAGGAATGCAATGGCCGTGAAAAAGGGAGAGTACTACCTTGAGGGCCAAAGGAAGACACAGGGAAAATAAGAAGCCCAGATATTAAGTAGAAGTGGAGATAAACCCTAGACAATATCACTTTAATTGTATAAAAGAAAAGTCTTAGGTTCTTTATTTCAAGCAAACAAAGTATGGTTTCACACACGATGAAGAAAACTAGTCGTTCTTAGCAATAGATTTACTGATAAAAATCCAATTGTAAAAGACTGTTTTATGCAGGCTACAGCGCCTGCTCTTTTGGGACTGGAGGAAGCAGGCTACAACATTTCACTGGTGGTGCTCTATTTCATGTCCTTGCTTATATACTTTTCTGAGCAGATCTAGCTCTGTTCTGCAGGGCGCGGACCTGAAAGACAGCTGTCTCAGAGTCCTAGATGCCAATTCGATGCCCAATTCGACTTGAATTTCTCAAGTCTGCTGCTTGCTCCTCTCGCCTGCTCTAAACAGCGGACTGGCTTGTCTGTCGGTGTTTTATGCTGATAAATCATTGCTATTGTATCTGGTTGCCATGGTAACCATCATGTGATCATGAAATATACAAGATTTTAAAATAAGCAACCTGATGATATTCTGCAATAACATTTCATCTAAATTACAACTGTAATTATTCGTGGAGAAATAGCTAAAAACTGATGTCAATCAGATCACTCACAAAAAATAGCTGGCGATTGTATCTGCCATTTTGAATCCCAGATGGCCGACTTTAAAGGGGTGAAAACAGGTAAATCCATATTTTTTTCTGGTTATCAGGATCTACCATTCTTGATAGCTAAGATCTGTACTTCTATCCATAAATTAACATCCATAATGATAATATTTATGCCTTGAAGCCCCATCTTCAATAGGACAATTTGAAGGTTTTAAGCTGTTTAACTGTGCTTAATAATTCAAAAACCTTAAGTTTATTCTGTTGTCCTCAGTGATTTATGAACAAGGTTGTGTATTTTATCAAATACAATAGTTTCAAACACAGTAGATAAGAGTAATTGTTGATGGAAATGGATGCACTAAGACAATCTCAATCATTTTGCCTACCAGTTTAAGGAAGAACATTTTAGGCTAACGAAATCATTGTTATTGTATTTGGTTGTCATGGTAATGGTCATGTTACTTTTAAAATGGAAGGTATTTTAAGAAAACAAATCGGTGACATTCTACCATCACATTTAATCAAATTTACATCAATTTACTGTATTACACAGCCATATCTAGCCAAGCATAATTGCTGATGTGTAATTGTTTGAAAAAAGGGGTGCAAATGGTTGCCATAGCAACAGATATCTCAAAAAATTATAGAAAAATAAAGAAGGTCAAAATTCCAGTCGATGTACCAAATTTCACGATTCTACAGTAATTAGAAGTGGAGAAATGGCTAAATATGCGAATTGGTTCATTTACAAAAAATGTGCATCATCAATTAAAATCTGTTGCCATGGCAAAATTGATCAACACAGCTGGCCTGTGATAATTTTTTCTTAGTTTTAGGGACTTGCGCTTTCAAATACCGGAAAAAGCATTCTGGTAACTGAAATATTTTTCCTGTCATCAATGTTGTTTTTGTAGTAAGTAGGCAAAATATGACTTTCTATCATTCAAACCGTTGCTATGGTAACATAACAATTGCAAAAAGTTGCAAATCCAACTGAAACATCATGAAACATACAAGGGAAGATTTTTAGGTCAAATGCCACCAATTGCATCAAACATACCTCATTTTACAGGACAAAATCCATTATTTATACATATTTCAAAAAAACAGAAAAGGGTTGCCTTGACAACCATTTTTCATGGAGATAGCCTCGGACTGGAGCAAAACGGTTATCATTTCTGGAAAATTCAGAAAATTTGGCACAAGGTGGACCGACTTCCAGCCGGTTAACTTGCGGGTCCATTTTTTGCTCTCATACACCGGACTATATACTCTGCTGACACTGTTAAAGATCTTTTTTTAATTTTAAGAATTTCATGCGTCGGCCGCTTCGTTTGTAATTTGCGAAACTTCTATTGGGGATAGAGACTTCTTGTTTACAGCATTAGATGCGCTATGAAGAGGACTACATACAGCCGGAGTTTCAGCTTGATACTCTGAATAGAACATTTTTACAGGCGATTTTCGCCAAGCAGGTCTAATTTCTCAAAAATGACTTTGAGATATAAATAAATTTCTATATCAAAATCCATCGCGGTAGGAAACCTTCTCTTATGCATTTTATTGTTCCTCACAATATTTGGAAATAAATGACAAAGAAATGAGAAATCCTATCTAGCCAATTTGTTTTAGCGCCGTGGTTTATAAAAAAAGTTAAAATGGTCAAAATCAATATTTTGATTCCGAGCCCCTTGGAAAGCCCTTTAAACTAAATATATTTCTTTGAAATTGTAATCAGCTCTTCCATTGAAGTGTCTTCTTTAATTCCATGCCTCATTGAATAATATGGGGTGCATGACCACTGAATGACAGAGTAAAGTTCACAGTAAAAAAGTGAAGAAAAAAATTGAGTTTTTCAGGTTTGCGTGAAATGACTTTCTTGTACATTATCTCAAATATTTTGAAAAAAAGCCAGGTTGCGACCCCTTTTTTTTACATATCCTTGCTATAAACTATATTTTAGACCATTCTAAACTATTTTTATAAAAACCCTGTCTTAGAAAGTTCATGAGTATCGAGCCACCTTAAATCTTTTCCCCCCATGTCCCTTTCTGGCAACTGTCTTCAAGTCAAAATCATCCTTAACACAAACTTTTAAAAATATAAAATCTCAAAAAATCTGTCCATTACATCATACATGACTACAATTTACAACCTCTAGCAGAGTTCTGCTTGACCTCATTCATTGACTTGTAATGCGTTGGTAGTTGGAGAGTTAAGCACAATGGAATGGTATGTATACGGTCTGAATTTCTTTGAGAGTGAGCAACGTTTAGTATATCGTACCCGAACATAGTACATTCTCCTGTTCAACATGTGATTCATTCTCACAGTAAAGAATGGAAATGCCACAGCGATGAACCTTTCAAGGGTAATGGCTGTAATCATGAAAACTGTAAAGTTTTCTGATACGGTCACAATTGAATCCAATAAGACACAGTTCAGCGCCTGCAATCAAAATCAAAAGCCTTCCATAAAATTAATAGTAGTAATTTGAAAGACATCATCTGTATGAAAATGGCAAAAGGATAACTTCCGTTCTCTCCCTTTCCCCTTCCCTGGAGTTTGGGTGCGGGGCGTGTCTGTTAAAAGTACACTCTAAGTGGTCTCCCAAAGCCCTTGAAATATCACCAAAAAGGCCAATTTTTACCAATTACGCCAATTCCTGTCTAACAATATTCTCACCAACAGGCATTATAATATAATAATTAATAATAATAGCAACACTGAGGTTCAAAGTTACCAGATGACAACTTCACAATTCATTTTGATGTGAGAGACATTTTTAAAATTAAATTTACTTACCTCTGGATTTTCTACTATGAATTGCACAATGAGCTGGACAACGGAAAGACAGGCGTATGTCAAATTGCCAAGACTGGTAGTCATAAGAAACGTGATAACAGCCTTATCCGAAGTTCTGGCAGTCCCAAACAAAATAGCTGTGCTGAGAAGGGCAAGCATGATGCCAAAGCCTGGTCAAAACAAGTTGTGTTGACAAAAAAAAAGAAGAGGAATACAATAAATAAAAATATACATTTGAGGTTACCTGACTGACAAACCCGTATCCTGTTAACAGTTAAGTGGATCGAGGCTGCAGACTAGTAAAATTCAAGTAAAATTTGCCTGTAAGGCTACATTTCTCCCGACTAGATATTTTACAGAACATTAAAATAGTCTGTGATCATAGACGAAGAAGACATTTTTGAAAACTACGCTACTGACTATGTTTCAGAATATTGTTGGCAATGTTGGGCCTCCTATAGATATCTTTCATGGCTAAAATTTTTAGAAAAATTTCAGCAGTCTGGCATTCTTAAAGGGTATTTATGAATAAATATACATTATATATATGTAATTTTTGACAAAAACATGACCATGGAAAAACAAGTCAACAAAATGTGTCGGAATGCCTATTTCAATATTAGAAGCATTTCAAAAATCAGGAAGTCATTGGACAAGGAAACCTGTAAAACAGCGGTAAATGCTCTTGTCACACCTCACCTACACTATGGAAATGGTCTTCTTTATGGAACATCGAGTTGTTTGCTGTATAAACTTCGAGTGGCCCAAAACTCAGCCGTTCGACTCATTGAAAAATTGAGAAAGCACGACAGTGTAAGCCAGCCAGGGCCGTATTAACCTATGGGTAAACGGGGCAGTTGCCCCGAGCCCATGACCTCAGGGGGGCCCATGAAGAAGCTGAACAGAGTTGCGACAGTAAAGAAAGTGCGTCGGGTAACTGGCGCGCGAATGTACTTTTTAGAATTTAGAGCGTTTTTGGTGCGCAAGGGGGGCCCACTAGAAACAGTTTGCCCCGGGCCCAGAAATGCACTAATACGGCCCTGAAGCCAGCATAGGAAGCAGCTACATTGGCTGCCCATTCCAGCAAGAATACAATTCAAACTCATGTTAACAACTTGGAAAGCAATAAACGGGCAAGCTCCCTTGTATATTCATAATATGATTCAGCCAAAATCTGAACAAAACTGTAATCTGAGAAGCAATAACAAAATGCTCTTAAATGAACCACCCGCCTGCAATAAAAACAAGTATGAAGACAGAGCCTTTTCGCATGCCGCTCCGCAACTGGAACCAACTCCCAGAGATAGTCAAGGCCTCCAAAACACTTGAAGGTTTCAAGAGAAATCTTAAGACTTACCTATTTAAAAGTTTCTACAGATAAATCAAGCATGCACAAGAGCTAGTGAGCAGTTTACTGGAATTAGCGCTATACAAATGCCTATTATTATCATTATTATAGAATATAAATGTGCATGTTGGATTGCCCAGTAGTGCGAGTGGTATGTATACAGTGGTGACAGCATCATAATCACCCACGCCTTCTGAAAAACACTCATCTGAGTATTTTGCCAAGAATCGACGGTTAGGTTTGTTTTTGAAGAGTGTGGGGCAATGTTTCTTTGCAATTTGCAGAAGAGCTTCTTCTGTTGAGTCATCAGGTTTGTTATCAATGAAATCCTTGACAAGACATATGTAGGAGAGTGGTGGTTCATTTCTCTTTGTCCATTCTTTGACACAAATGCTCCTTCTAATTGTCATGCGTCCTTCATATTGGCAAGATTTACTCGATCCAAGGAGAACACGCAAATGTTTCCGGGCGAATGCTTCTACTTCCTTGTCTCTCTCCAGGCAACTCACAGTACTTTTTAATATAGGCTGACTGTTTAGACAATCAAAAGATTGTCTAAACATGTCTAGTTCCTCCGGATCGGTGTATGTTGGTTTCAGTGTTATAATGCAAAATCCTACTTCTTTGTCATATGCTACATCCACAGCCAAGTCCCAAATAGTGATGAAATTTTCTTTTGAAGGTGTAGAGTTCAACTTAATGATATTACTTGTACTTGGACTTGTGGACTGCTGCAATTTATCAAATTGCATAGTACGCATGGATTCAGCATGCTTAACTGAAGAATTCTTTCTCAAATTATCTGAAGCTGACGTAACTTCTGTACCAACTTTACTAAAATGAGTCTCACTTGATAAGTCAATGGTGGTATCTTCTTCTGATACTCTTTCAAACAAATTATTGGTAACTGCTTCTTCAAGAGTAGAATGTTTTAACCTATCAGAAGATTCAGAACGATAATCCAAAGCAGTATGGAGGCCTTCTGTAGAGCCAGATATGTCTTTAGCAAATGTATGCTTATCAATTGATACCAGGGTGTCTCCAGAAATTTTAGTAGAGCCTGGAGCAATTTCAGAGTTTTCAGTAGAACCAAAATTATCATTATGACTGGTGGTCAAAATAGATGTATCACTAAGTCCAAAAAAATACTTCAGATTGATGGATGATACTTGCAATATCATTATAAGCTACATTTGCACTATGCTTCTGGAATGAACTACCTGCAGTTGGCGTGTAAGCAGTTTCTTGTTCAGTCCATTGTTCTGCAAAAGACACACCTATATTTTGTTTAATTGAATAAGTTTTGTCCATTCTGGAAGCTTTTTCAGCATTCCTCCTCGATCTATCAATGGGTTTTAAATTCCAGAACTTCCTGGGCTTTATAAAAGGAGAATAGAATTTCCTTAAAAATCGAGCAGAAAAGATTCCTCGAAAACCCATTTCGATACTTGCATCTTCAAAGATACTTAACTTCTTCAAATTCAAATGATTTGGATTGCCAAATAAGGAAATTTTAGAGTCATTGTGTTTTTCAATGTATTTAGTCCTATTGAAACTAGTTATACTGATATTTTCGTGAACTTCATCACTAGCATTGTCGTGTAAAGCATCTCTAGCAGTTTTGTAATCCTTACTGAAAATTGTTTTTTGGTCATCCTTAATTTGTAACTCGGGTTTATCTGAATAGACTTCTCTATTCTTGATAATGTAAGCATCCAAAGACGACATTTTTTGAAGCATGATTAATGTAACATTGAATAAAACAAACTTAACACTCACTTTGGAACATTCTTTCATACTGATCATAAGTAACTGATGTACTCCTAAGTGGCAACATGTAGTGTTCCCAGCGTTGCACTGTACTGCTGTTCCAAACTGAAGAGCTCACTGTGACCTTGTTATATATACATACTGTCAAATTCAGGATGAATTCATTAGAAAATGATTTGTAATTAATATTTATTGAATTAAATCATAGCTGGCACAAGCTGTACAAAGTAACATGGTCCCACTTATTTACATCTTGCATATTTCATATTATTTGAAGATTAAATATATTGATGAAGTTTGTCTCCATGCATTTAGTGTGAAGTATTCAGTTATAATAAGTCATAAACTTTAAAAAAAGGTGACAATGGATTTCATGACATTATTAATTAACTGATATGCCATGAAAAGTCAGACACTCAAAGGAGTCATCATAATGAGATACTTTGCATCCAATTGCTTTCCATTGGAGCAGTCTTTAATCTGTATAAGAACCACCTCCTCATTCAAGCATTATTTGCTTGATTCAAAGGCAAGACTGAATACTGCAACATCCAATCATAAGCAATTTTAAGTGCATTCAAAACTTTCTTCTATAAAATAATTTATCATGAATGAATCACGACTCCAGCTCCAGATATACACTCATGATCAAATTGCTTGAATAATTTGGATTTTCAAAGAGTCAAGACTTCAACATTCTAATATTGGCCACTGAATGCGTGAAAGTGCAAAGATTTATTCTTCAGACATTATATTTGTTTTTGCAGTTAAGTATTATTTGAAACATTGCTTTTGGTAGCTCCAAAACATTGATCATTTTTATTGAAAAATCATCAAAAATAGTACATTGCATGCAACCCAAAACATCTCAAAGAGTCTGGCATCCCACATGATATTGAGATTGTTTTTTGGCTACAGGGCTACATACATGTAAACGTTGAATTTTTTGTATTTTTTGTATCTTATCTGTCCTGATTATCCATGATTGCTTTTTTGGTGATTTTTCAAGAAAAAAGATCAATATTTCGGGGCTACCTAAAGAAAGGTTTCAATTAATGCTCACATTGCTCAGCCACTGAAGTTATTGATACTCTATACATAAATCTGAGGAACAAATCTTTGCATTTCCGCACGTACAATGACCGATTTTAGAATTTCAAAGTCCTGAAAATCCAAATTAGCTCATGATCTAGCAGTCCAAAAAGCAATCTAGAGTGGCTGACTGAGAAGGCCATGAAGGTCCAGTTCATGGAAAGTGGGGATCAGTAGATAAAGTAAAACATTTCAGTTTTCACAAGGCTTATTTTGGTGAAAAGTGGCATTTATAATAAATTTAGCTTTTTTATTTTTTGGCCTAATTCAAAGGCAAAAGTATTTGCAGAGGTTATAAACTACTTCATTTTCCCAAATAAATGCAATGAAGATACTTTTAAAATGACAAACTAGCAAATAAAGAAAACTAATTTCTGTACTTATCCCCTTTAATAGGCAATTATAGGCAATTAAGTGCATTGTTATTGTTGCACTCACAGAACCATGCAGGCAGGCATATAAACAAGCAGACAGATTTGACCTAGAGGGAAAATAATATTATGAGGGAAAATACAAGGGAAATATAAGGGATAATATGAAAAGCCATGAAATAACACTTTGACCCAATTTAATTAAATAATATGTAAATGGCACAGCCATGAAATTCGCGCAGCACTTAAGTATTTAATATTCAATGTATGTAACTGTTTCAAAGAAATTGAAAGATGGATATATATGAAAATGTAGACAGAAATTTACCTATACTACAAACCGTTAGAAAGATAAAATAGATTAAAAAAAAGAATATATAGATAGATAGATAGATATGTAGCACCCAGTTGGTCCTCTGGTCAATTGGATCAGAGAAAACCCAAATGTTCCTTATGATTGTGGGTTCACTCAGCCATGAGGATTATTACTAACAGTTTAACTTTGTTTTCTATACTAATCTCTGGGAAGTTTTCATTCCACTGCAAGAGTTCAGAGAGAACACACACTGTTATATGCTTGCTATTTGTGACCAAATTAGCCCAATCAGGGTAAGTTGTAAACTTCATGTTTATTCTTTATAAACTTACTATTAATTCATTGTGAATTTATTGTAGGTTACATTAGAAGTAATACTATGTACATACTCATATCATTCATTTGTACATATAACCATGTTTCATGTATGTCATATTCTTACAAGTATTGTTTTATTTTATTGTAGGCTAAATGGTTTAAATCGTCTAAATGGTATATTGAATAAAGCCATTTTAAAGAAAAGAGAAGTCTTTGTCCATGTATACACGGGTTACAGATAGATAGATAGATAGATAGATAGATAGATACTTATATACACACATACATACATACATAAATTCATACATACATACATACATACATACATACATAGGATAGCAAATAAATAGGATTAAGGATAAATAAAATTGATAGATAATCAGCTAAATAGTAAAAAGGAAGACAACACTGAAAGCTGCCAAATTTAAGTCTATGCTAGATTGTTGATATTACATAATAGTGATAACAAAAACAACTAGAATTTGTGTCGCAAGCGGAACACATGCGAGTTCACTATGCGTATGTTGTTTTGCCATTTTTGTGAGTAGATTCTTGGGGAAAATGGTGTGGAATTTGGGGCCTAGATTTTCATACATGATCAGAGAAATAGAACAGACAATAAACTTAGCAGTGGTATCACCAGGAGGGGGGGGGGGAACTAAAAAAAGTACAAGCGGCTTACAACAAATTATGGCAATAGCAAGAAGGCCAGATCTAGAAGGTATTGAGATCAGTAGCATAGCCATTAGGGGGGGGGGGGTGAGAGGGCAGGGGGATAACTTGCCCCCTGAACAGATTTTGGGGAAATTTCTGCAGATGTACTAGCAAAATTAGAAAGGAAAATGGGGAAATGGTAAGAAGAATGGAGAAATTATGAGCAAAATGGGGAAATGGTAAGCAAAATATGGAAATTATAAGTAAAATGGGGAAATGGTAAGAAAAATGGCAGAAATGGTCAGAAATTGGGGAAATGGTAAAAAAGAAGTGGGAAATTAACAGAAAAAAGAAACTGAAAGAAAAGGGGATTTATACGAAGAGTTTTAACAGATTTCCCCATTTTTTCCACACAATTTCCCCATTTTTCTTCACTATTTCCCATTTTTCTGCCCCTAAATTAATTTGCAAAAAAACACCACAAAATTTCCAAAAGGTAACCAGCACCAGTGGCGTATCCAGGATTTTTTTTAAGGGGGGGCAAACCACCAAGATATTTCCCCTAATTGTTTTTCGCGACCAACAGCTCTGTCATGTGTCGCACATTGTACAATGTTCAAAAATTCTTTCAGACAACATTTTCAGTGTACCTTCATGAGGAAAATCCCAGCTGGATGTCGTTCGGATGAGACATTAAATTGGCGGACTATTGTATCAGTGTCTATGCTGGGCAAGTAAAAGATCCCTCAGATGGGGTAAATGTGTAACATGTTGAGGACTCCCGCTCTCTCTCCCATTTCATCAATCGACCCTTGTGAGCGCCAGAACTGGGCTTAGAGGGCTGCACCTACCATATCTATCTATCTATCTATGTGTGTTTAAAGAAGAAAGAGATAGAGCTTAAAAAGCTGACAAAATAAACTTGAGACAAACTGAAACTGTGGTAAATTTTGCAAATGCTTGTGATAAGTTCTAGGGAGCAGCCAACTTAATATTATATGTTCTAGTGTTCTCTGATTGGCTGGTTGTCTTGACTTTATTTGACATAGCAGTGTACCCGTCAAAAGACGGCTAGAGATTGCATTGATATTTTATTGTTTATTTACCCAATCAGTTGTGTGTATATGTCAAGATTATCTCTGTAAGAATAATTGTTGATAGTGAATTTAAATAATATTGCTACTTCTGACTGCCCTCCCCTTTTGTGTGGACGTGGCCTATGTTGCAATTGTGCTTCCACAGCTGTGCCTCACTGAGAATTACTGTGTGCCTAATTAACCCATGTAGCGTATAAATGCATGATGCAAAGGCCCAATCAACCATCCAATTTATCTCCATTCCTCCCATAGTGCTATTTTTGCTTTTCTTTGGGGCCTGGAAATTAATTATATCTACTCCTTCGCCATTGTGTTGTCCTTCTTGACCCATCGTATACAATTGTTTCGTGTATTGTTTGTCATGTTCAACACTTCTTCCACATATTTAAACTATTATATCTATCGGTCTATATATATATATATATATAGCAATTTACCTGTCTGTCTAGAAATGTGGAACTGTTTATTTATACATACCTATAGAGATCTATCTATGTAACAATCAAATTTTGTCTGTGTAATACATGTATGTATGTAGTATCGATGTATCTATATGTAGCTTTCTATGTTTCTATCTGTGACCTGTTGGTATGTTCCTTCTTTCCGTCCTGCCTCCTTGCTGTCTACTTTTCTGTTCCCCTTGTTTCATCCCTCCCTTAATTCCTTTCTTAATTCCCTCATTCCTCCCTTTATGCATCCCTCCCTTCCTTATTTCATTCCTTATTCCATTGTGTGATTGTTTCCTTAATTCCTACACTAATTCCTTTTAATGGCTTCATTCATTCTTTCTTTCCTTCTATAGTATAGTGCTTTAATAAATGTGAACACTCACTCTGAGTGACTGGCTGCAGTTGCTCCTGCTTTGACTTCAGCAGGGCAGCCATAATTCACGGAAAACTTGACATTTTAAAAATATTCAGAAGTTTTGATAAATTTGAAGCGATACAAACACAGTCCAGACATAGCAGGACACTGTGGTAAAATATTGTGGCAATCAGGTAAGCCATAACTGAGAACACCCGTGACAAAGGAATATGGGGAGGTGAATTTTATATATGTATATAGAAGATTAGTTAATTTGCTCCATACTTGCGAAGTCGAGAACGCATCTTGTGATGGCAGTGAGCCAGTAACTGATATTTTAGAAAGACAGATTTAATTGTTTAGATGGACAAATAATTATGTGTTTCTGTTGTAAGCTCCATGGGAGATGTTGGGGATTGCTTGATAGCATGATAGATAGATAGATAGCAAGATAGATAGATAGCAAGATAGATAGATAGATAGCGAGATAGATAGTTAGATAGCGAGATAGATAGTTAGATAGCAAGATAGATAGCAAGATAGCAAGATAGCAAGATAAATAGCAAGATAGCAAGATATATAGCAAGATATATAGCAAGATATATAGCAAGATAGCAAGATATATAGCGAGATAGATAGATAGCAAGATAGATAGATAGATAGATAGCAAGATAGATAGATAGATAGCAAGATAGATATCAAATGCTAATAAGAAAAGACTTCAAATAGCCCAAAATAAAATTGCCAGATTTATATTAAATCTTGGTCCAAGAACATCTATAGGCCAACAGGAACTGGACAAAATTGGACTTTTAGACACACGTCACCGTGCAATTCAAATGATACTAGGTCATATCTTTAATATCAATAATGACCTTGCTCCAAGCTATCTATCTCAAAATTTCACTCCAGTACAACATGAGTACTCAACAAGAGGCTCCAGTCATAATTATATACACGGTTCCCCGGCCTATTGGTGTTACCTATGGAAATTTCAATTATAATGGTTCAAAATTATGGAACGAGTTACCTTCCTGGATAAAATCCATAAATAATAGACTGTTATTCAAGAAGAAAGTCAAAGCTCACCTCAGAACTTTAGCCGCATAACATAAATATTTACATTAATTTATAATTAATTTATTTACTCGTATAACTAGTCATACTGTCTATATATATATAAATTATACATTGTTATGTTTGAACCATGATACCATTTTGTGATTTGATGGACCACACTGGAAATAAGTCTCATGTGAGACTTTTGTGTGTAATCCAAGATTTTTTTACACTTAATACTTTGTGTCTTTTTTATAAACATGTATGTATTGACTGTAAAAATATCTAAATAAAATCAATCAATCAATCAATTGTTAATTTATCTAGCTAAAACTTACATTCCTTGACTGATTTTAAAAGTATTAAATAACTGACTAATTAATATTGAGGCATATTTAGATTGGCATTGAAGTGTCACATCTTGGGTGTCATCATCAAGTATTCTAATTAACCCTGACACCTTTTCTGTAATTAGGGGTTAATGAAATGAAAATAACTCTGTCATCCAATTCAAGTTTCAACTTCACACCTTTTCTAAACAATAGACCAGCATCAACACTGCATTACACTTTTTACCTCAAAAAGAAAAAAAAATATAGGCCTACAATTTCAACGAATTCTCAGCAAGGAATAAAGATATCTTCATGAAAAAACGAATTGATATAGATTGATAAATCAGGATTCTAATGAGCCTACAATTGTACCTTTAGCCCCAATAGAAATGCTCAAAAACTATCGGTAAGACATCGAACCTGTTTCGGCCAATCAGAGGCCAGTAAAACAATAACAACAATATTTCTATTTCCTGTTTTGCCGTGATTTCGTTGAAACTAAAAACTTAAATTGTAATTAAACAAGACACAAAAGACACACAAAAAAGCAAGACGCCTCAAGTTAGCCTATTCTTCATTAATTTCATGAAAAAGAAACTTTGATAAGTGCTTCCTTGACTCTCACAAACGATCCAAAATTTCTGACTACCCCTTATTTAACTGGTTCGCTCACAAATGCGAGTGAACTCGCAAATAACATGATCTGCATGTAAATTAATTGCTCACTGTTACATAATCATCACTTGACAACAATTATGTAACTTTAATTTTGTTATATGCTTTGAAATTAAATGAATCACATGTTAATAATATAATTTAGCTTTTCAAGGCTTATAATTATGTGACTCCTTAATTAGTTATTTTAAAACTGGTTGTGTAACAATAAATTAAATCATTAGATTACTTTTATAATGTCCTAGATAACTCTCCTAAATTTTTTTAGTAATTATTATATTTATATATTTAATAATAATCTTAACTGGTAATTAATGGTCAATGAACAAAATTTATAATATTATACAATATATATATATGTATCTGAAGTACAGGACCTGAAAAACATTGACTAATATGTGTATATTTCTATTTCTTAATTATTCGACTAACTGGGTGGCTGGAACCTGTATTAACTTAAAACAACTATTTTATGTTATGTATGTATTGTATATGTATTGTATGTATGCAACCTTTGTGGATTTATCGGGGTGTATTCTATGTTTTTATTATTATTTTAGCCTATGTTGTTCTTAATTGCTTTTGCCTGACATATGTATCATTTTTGATATTTAAATGTCTAATGAAATTTATATATATAATTAACTATTCCATAAAAATTATAGATACAGGGAATACTACTGGAGAATATTGAATTTTTAAAACACTTTTGAATATGAATATGTCATGTTTTGTTAAATTCGAAACTAAATCATTGATAAGAAGCTGGTCCCACTTGACCTAATTTCCTGCTGTCAACCATTGATGTTCAGACCATCAATGCACAGAATTTTGAAACCTTTCTTGTGCTAAATTTTGCTGCGGCCGTTTCGCTGCGTGAATATAAATTTACAGGAGTTATTTCCCTGGACAGTTTTTGGTGTTATTGGAGACAATACATGGCTAGTCATGGAATAACTAGTTTAATTTAACTTGCCATCAAGCACCAACTCATTTTCATTCACAAACTTATTACAAGCACTCTGGCAAGTTGGCGACCATCTTTACCTGTACCAGTAGGCCTATACCAACACAGATATTGCAGATTATCAGCCTTTACTTATAAAACAAAGGTAGGCCTATAAGCCACCGTTTTAATCAAATTCAATGAATTATGAAATTTGTGTCCAAGAATCAGGATGATCCAAACAACATATGTTGAAAATGTCCTGTTGCGGCTCCAGTGTTAAAATCTGGAATATCTTATGCCACACATTTGTTCAGAGTGTAAGTAACCAGTGCATACGTTACACTTTTGAATACTTCTTGAAGTGAAACAAGTGGACAAATGTCGATACAAGCAGCAACGATTTTAAAACCTTCTATACTTGCCTGGGGTGAGGCCTGTAGATTGAAGGTAAGAAATTGCTAAATAATAGTCCTGTATACACTAACCAGCCGGGCACGGTGACCAGCGAAAGAAACGCAACACTTGATTTGAGCTCATATTTTTGCAAATACATTTTTTTTGCCAAAACCAAATTGATGGCATTGATTCTGTCGTCGACAAGCATAATCGTACCAAAAATCATTCAACTGCGATAATTTCCTGTCTTTCTCAGGTCGGTTTTATCAAATTTGAGTTTTTGCGGAAAAAGAGGCTTACGTTCAACTTATCACCGAAAGATTCATAATCCATTTAGACTCTAAATTCATTCAATTTGTTCAAAACACAAACCCGTGCCACAAAGACCTCCATGGCAAGGGAAACATTGTGTATTTTGTATATTTGAAGTCACATGCTATATCAACCGAAGCAAATAGCATTTTGTAACCGAATGACCATTAAAATTAAGATCATCTCACAGAACTGCACAAAAAAAGGTATAACCCTAGCATTCATTTTGTATTAGCTGAGTGCCTATTTAGTATTAGTCCGGGACCCAACCCCTCAAAATTGGGATCTCTGTTTACAGCGATCCATACCTCCTCAAATTTGGTACTGCAGGAAAGGAAATTTTCTGAATATTTTCGTGTTGCCATGGTAACAAGTAAATGCTGCGAAATCAAAATTTCATTTATAAATCAGTGAACCAGTAAAAGGCACCACATTAATTACTCATCGATGGAAGCCTTGCTTCCACAGCAACTGTGACACACTATGGTAAGTTTTATAAAAATTATTGTGATAAAAGCAGACTTGTTGCCATGGAAACTGAAATACAAACATCTCCGGTCCAAGCAATCATAGGCGTACGGGATGCACAATTTTTTTGGGGGGACCGACAATTGCCGAATTTCAAGATCTAGATTTAATACTATTTCAAATGACACCACCTGGAAATACTTATTTTCAATAGCAGGCCTATTTATTAAATCATCTGCCCAAATTTTTGTGGCCTTTTTGGCCGAATCTTACTGCTTCCCAAACTTTAGGTTAAGCACTTGGTAAATTAAAAGAGGAGCTGGAGTCAAAGAACAAAGCAATGAACCAAAGCATGCTTGAAACTGCTGTTCAAGGTCCAGGCAATCTTGCCAGATCTGAATCTGAACCCGGAACCAAAATATTGAGAGCCCAGGCCCTAGAGCACTATACCAATTGAGTTTACCCTCTCCCCCGAGACTCACCCAAACCACTGATAGATAAGGAAAAACAGCGGGTCAAGCTGTTGCAACTGAAACCAATATCCACCAAAGGATTAAGCTGTCCAAATATATTCTTCACCAACAGTAACTACAAGAAAGTTTTTCCATTTTGTTGTCATCACTACGAGCTTCTTTGAAACAAATTAATGCACAGAGGGAGAACTTCAAAGGCATGAAGCAGTGTGAAAATTAAAGTAACCAAAATGTTTATACATATAGCTTGTTTTTATTAACCAATATATATAAATGGAATGTACACATTGTATAATAAACAATATTTGTGACCATAAATAGAACTATCATAACCAAGAACAATTCGTTCTGAACATACAGAACATTCAACATTAAAATACTACCATCAGTACAATATAAATTAATGTACGCAATAAAGAATCAACAAATTAAATCACCGACAGCAATAAATAAAGGATAATACCACAAAATAAAATAGGTATATTGTATAATACATTTTCGGAGGGAGGTATTCATTTGGACGGACCAATACGACAATGATACGAGAAGTCGAGTACAAAGTACCATTGTAAATTGTTTTCAGAGTATCTTGAGCAATACAAAAACTATAATTTGACCAGAAAAACAAATCACAGCTACAATGTACGTAAACAGTAACTTATTGTACTTGTTGATCATTTTAAGCCACATATATCATTGAGATTGAGAATGGCTTCTTTAAAATAACATCTTTAAGATAATATTTTTAATCACAGATATCATATAACAAAACAACCCAAGTCAGGGTCACTGAGTAAAAATATCACGAGCTGTTTTGTGAATTAATATCACTCGAGCCCGTATTAATTCACACAACAGCGAGTGATATTGTACGAAGTGCCCTGACGCATGGTTGTTTTGTTTTTATCACCTGGTTTTACTTCAAATTTTCAGTAATAAAGAGGGACTATTTTCTGCCATTACAAAAACGTCATCAGGCAGCTGAAATGCTGGTGATGTCATAACCATTGTTAAAAAATATCACCCTTGAAGGGTGGTATTTTTTACAATATCATAGGCCCTGATATTTTGACAGTAAACAGTGATATTCACAGCCAACCAGGTGATAATAAAGTGATATACTTGTCACCCTGACATTGACAGGACAATAAATCGCCTGTGGAATAGTAAGTTTTGGCAGTAAGTCACGGATGGCACTTAATAGTAAGAATATTTTCAAAACTTCATATATATGCAAAATATCAAAACTAGCATTTTTTGATGAATCAGTAAGCTCAAAGGAAAAGGACTCATAAGTTTAAACAACTTTCTTACAGTTACTAGTACTGCTTGAGCTCAGACAAAGAAAGTAGCTCCAGTGTACAACATTTGAGAGTTTTGGCAGTAAGTCACGGACGGCACTTAATAGTAAGAATATTTTCAAAACTTCATACATGCAGTGTATCAAAACCAGCATTTCTGTTGAATCAGTAAGGTAACAGGAAAAGGACTCAAGTTTAAACAACTTTCTTACAGTTACTAGTACTGCTTGAGCTCAGACAAAGAAAGTAGCTCCAGTGTACAACATTTGAGAGTCCTTTGCAAACAATAAATAATCATCCGCACATTTCTGTGACAGTCAAGTTCACTGGTAACTGGCTCTTACACAAAACGTTTCTTCATTTTTGTCATCTTCATCATTTATAAACACAAGGATTTCTGTCGCCCCAGGAGCAATAGCTGGAGCAAACCTAAGTCCAATGTGGTGCGCCTGAAAGGAAAATAAATAGGCAAGTTAAAATATATTTTAATCTTTTTTATAGTAGAATACATAGGGTACATAGGATTAGCATTAATCATGTTAATACGGTCATTTCTAGGCTAGCCCAGCTCGTTCTAGGAGTTGTTTTCATCACAGCAGCTTGTCAAAGTAGTCATTGATGCCTATTCGTCAAGAATGAAGGTTAAATTGAACATAATTAGATTCAATAGCAAAGAAAAGCTGCTAGAAATACAACTTGCAATTTTACAGCCAGGGATATTGAAGCAAAAACAAGGTAAGCAATTAGAATACACTATATTAGACACAGAATCTTTTTTTTTCTTTAAGAATATTTCATAGATACAATATCATAATCTGCTGTGATATAATTATGAGATATGTACAGTTTGAGAAATGGTTTTCAGAAAGCCCAAGTCCGAACTTGGATTGCACACAAATTAACATGGTGATTATTAATTTTTCAGTCAAATTTCACTATAGTCCAAAGCTTTTTTTCAGGTAGTCAGGACGATCCGACGCCCACTATTTCGCACACTGGATATGTATACCAACCTCTCCAGGTGCCAAGTCCATCCTGGTATCTTTGAATTGTAGTAAGTCAGGGCGGTTGCAGTGGATCAGAAAAACTTTTCTTGAAGGGTAAGGATTGGTGTATGCTAATCTTTTGTTGGAGCCCTAGAAAAAAAGGACAATACCTTTTACAATGGAAGAGATTTCATTTCATCAATGGGTCAATCCAGACTTGTGCACATCCTTGTTTCAACATATTGTTTGATGATATCACAATTGTTTTCATGCAAAAACATAAAAACGTTTAAACCATCACAGTGCACTGAGTGCAGCATATCTATATTGTGGGCAGGAGACTGCATGCCTAACAATAATATCTCTGGCAGGGACTATCAAAAATTATCTAGTGAACAACAATATTGAATCTTGAATGAATTTGAATATATATTCAGGACTAATTAGAATAAATTGTCAATCATCCATATATAGGATATTTCCATGGTCTTACCTTTCCTCCTCCAACAGGCAGAGTCAGTTCATAGTTCTTTGTAACTAACGGCTGTGACATCGTTAAGCAGACCAACCAACTTCGGACCAGTTGATGGAATTCCACATCCACCACATTGATGTAGAAGAATTTTGACCCAGATACGGCTGGTCTGACACCCACTTCCAACTCCTAGAGAATAAATCATAAGTTAAATCAATATATGTGAGCTGTTCAGTCAATAAGGCCAGAGATCCGTTCCTCCAAATATATGTATCTTGGTGTGTGAAGAATACGAAGTTGGAGAAACACAATTAGCAAAAGACTGCTGTCCTTCCCAAAATCTGTGCGGTTCGGACAATAAGCCATCTGAGAATCTGTGAAACGCTACTTTTCAGATTTCAAAAGTAAATGAAATATGACAGGTGCTCTTAGCAACTGGCTTTCTAGCTTACAGCTTACAGTTCATCACTAACACAACATAACCCTTTCAGATTATTTGTTTTTGTAATGCAAAATCAATTTATATAAGTGCATCGTAACAAAGACGCATACTTCAGAATAAAATGAAACATGAAAATCAGGCATGAAAACTGACCTGTAATGTATTAGCTGCCAGCATAAAAGGATCATATGGACGGAGGCTCATCTCCAGTGGATGAGACGTGAAGCACTTGACAAGGCGAGATGCCTGGGTTCCCCTGTAACATTGTGTGATCAAAAGCTTGTTACCCAAAATCCCAAACTATCCCAAACTAAGGCAGATTATGGCCAATTGATATAGGGTAAAATTTTTTTATAACAAATGTACATCTTGTTGCAGGCGAAACTTTGTCCACGATCTTTCTTATACTTCTCAGGATACAAGATGCATAATATATTTTAAAAATTCTTGAGCCCCGTCAAAAGTGGCAGAATAATATGCTACACTTATAGCATTAAACTTGCAACACCATTAAAATTCTTCAGAAATGAAACACAAAATAATAACATCCAGGAAACAGCAGAAACCTACAAAGACAAGTAAGCACAGAACTAACCTGAGAATCAAAGTGAATCTACTCGTTTGACCCTCGCTTCCAGCAACATCCACTCTCTGTAAGGCATGGACAAATATCTGCCAGATGGTGATGGGTCTCGTCATGAATTGGTCAGGGTAAATAGCCAAGAAGAACTTCTTGACCTGAGGGGAGGCCCCACAAGCAACCTGCAAGAAAAGGAGAAATAGACTAAGACAAATGAATTAATTTGCGTCTACTTCATTAAAAGTTTGAGTTTAGAAGATTCATTGGAGGAAAAGTGAGCTTTCACAAATCTCGAGTTAAGAACTGAGGCTTTGCTATGCAAACTACAAACCTTTATAAAGATATCATGAGGTTCTCCTGGCTGGACTTTGCGAGATTCACAGATGACATTAGGGTCACTGCACCTGACGAGAAGCTGACTGATTCCTGGCCCACCTATGGGAATGCCTGGAAGGAACAAAAAAAATTGAAGCAACTGAAGTTATTTCAATTTAATTCATTTGGAAAGAGTGAGTGAGTGAGCGAGTTTGTGTTTTACACCCCATCAGCACTGGTGTGGGCTATTTAGAGGCAAATTCATTTGCAAACTACAACATTTCTTGTTCATGAACTCCAATTACATAATAACTTTCCTTTGAGCAGAAGAATATTGGCAGATGTTGAAACGAAAGCCATACCCTCCAAGTTTCATGTTATACAAATAGAAGTCTAAATTTATTAATGACACATTTAGGTAAACATGGGCTACAACTGGACAACCATCATTACATTAAAAGTTTAGCTTTCCAAACTTGATTTTTATAAGGGTTAATTTACCAGGTATTGTGTGTAAAGGTGGCAGTCGGATGGACTTCTTCAAAAAGCTGTGTTCAGGATGGTGAAATCGGAAAGTTTGGTCAATGATGTGAGGCTGAGGTTCTATCTTCACCTGCAAAATTCCTACTGGTCTTCCCTCTAATGTGTTGAAGAAAACCTGGCGGAGAAAAGTTGAAGAAGATTGATAAATACCATTGCCATCAGTTTCCATTAGAGCCGGGCACCCATAGGATAGTAGGAAATAAAAAATAGTTATTTACCTTAGCAACCCTTGTTGCCATGGGATCCCTCTTTTGTATTCCTGGATATGACTGAGCATCACTCTGCTTTCTGTGGGGGTCAGCAGGTGCCTGAAAATTGTTATTACAATCTTTGATATTGTAGAATTATTTAAAGAATACAGAAAGAGAACGAACAGCAAAAGATGAGAATTTATTAAAAGTTGATACTATTCTTACAGTTTGTCTCATCCAACATGCGAACTGATGTTTGGCGTGATTGCTCAGTATGTAAAATTCGCACAGTAGACCTAGACATACTCACAGGTAGATGTGCTGTTTTGCAATCTGTTTGTCACATTTCGCGAGTTTGTTGACATTTGTGATGCAAACAGTGACACAATAGGCCGTGACGTCACAAAAAACGCACTGCAGCATCACTCCTGGATTAGTTGCTGACAACTTGGTGCCAGTGCCACCCCTCAAAGTCCAAGGATTGGTTTTATGCAGGCTGTCAAACCAGAGCTATATATTTCAGTTCGCATGCAACATGAGACACACTGTAAGGTGCTCATTGAAATAGGAATAGGTCAGCTCATGAGTAAACTTTCGAAGGATTACATGTAAAATACTCACAGCTTGTAACGCAGCATTGTCAGCCTTGAAAGTCAAGAATTTGAATGGCACATTGACAGATTCTTTAGCTCTCAAAAACAGCTGAGGAGGGTCCACAGTCTTCCCAGCCTCGGCACTAAACATCCCTTCTTCGACAGACGTGTAAATCTCATGGGCCATTTTGAAATGTCGCCATTCCCTTGGATCAGTTATCACTCTGCAACGATAAGCAATGCAACTAAGTTAGAGAAGGGAATCATGATACAACAGCCACCATTTAATGGCAATAAACACTACCCACAATACTGCTATAGCGGAACTTTTGTTTAGACATCAAAACACTTGCTGAAACATTTTCGAACAGTTACCCTAAAATAAAACCATGGTAAGCAAGCGGGGCAATCTAAAATTGAAAATTAATTCACAAAATTGTGTATCACAGCGTTACTACAGGGGAACGAGAAGTACAACGAAATGATCATATGGTCTGTTGTTCAAGTGGTCTTGTGACAAGCCATTTTTCTATGCACCAGCGAGCACTAAGTGTAAATATTTCCCAAGCTGAAGACAACACTTTAATCCATTAGGTTTTTGATGATGCTGAGGTGAGGCAACAACCTTTATCTCAGAGGGGGGGGGGGGTGTTTGGAATTATTATTTTTAAAAATAAATAAATGAATAGTTTATTATATATTTCTTGAACTTGAGAATTTCTGAGGGGAGGGGGTATTTCTGAAAAGGGCGTTGTTTTACTCAGAAACAAATATTCTTATATGTTAAATTCTCAATATAAATCATTGCCTAATACAGGAATGCAAAAAAATGGTACAATCCCATTTTTGTATCCATGTTTTGAATTTTACCTGGGAAAAATATTTCATTAAAATTTAATCAAACGACCTCTTCCTCTTGCCCAGTATGGGGACTTGGGGAGGGGGTTAGCTCAGTTGGCAGTGCTATAGTTATATGGGCTTCCAATCTATGAGTCTTATAAAATTGGATCCCACCTAGTCAACTGCTGGACTTATCTTAGACAGCAGTTACAACCATCTTTCGTCTGACTGCCATGACACCTCCCCTAAATTCCATGTACCAGAGTTAAGAAATACAGGACTTATAAAATGCCCCATTTATTCATTCATCATGCCCATTAAGTCCGCAGTTGAGATTCAGAGATCAACAGATGAATTCATCCCCCCCCCCAGTTCACCAATATGTCAAATGCATTCAATGTGTACTCCCGCCAAGTTTCACTTGTTGATGACAGTTGCTTCAAAACACAACATAATTATCAGATTATTGTAGAAGAGGGCGTTGTTTCACAGTAACAGGAATAATCCTGAATTGTGATACTCAGAATTTGCTCAATCATGTATGAAAATTTGTGACGTGGCAAAGCTACTTGAACACCAAACACATTGTAATTTCGTTGCACTTCTTGTTCCCCTGTAGTAACTTACAAAACAACGAAAACGTTATCGCCAGGCTACAAAATAACTTTATGGTATTAAATTTAAAATCATCCAGCAAAAGCTCAATCACAATAAAGGTAGACAAAACACAGCACCAAATATACAACTTACATCAATTCAGGATCATCACACTGTATGGTGACTGTATGTTCCACATTGTAGGGGTTCTTTAGCACAAATTCAAAGAATTCAGTACTTCCCATTGAGGGGTAAATTACATGTTCTGTCGTCAAAGACTGACTCAACATGCCCAGAATTTCTTCCCGTTTATTCTGTTTGCGGTATAGATCAATCGTCTGCAAATCTCTGGCTCTCTCCTCCTTTTCTGTTCTGTACGACTGGAATAAATCATTACAAGAACTTAATTGGATGTGCCATCAGATTATATGTGTCATATGCATAAGGGCCAACATCTGAAGCCTGTCTGAAGCATTTTCAAAATATGCAAACTTGTAAGAAAGCTAAAAAGTTCAAATGAAATTATTTGAAAACAAGCTGAAATTTCCTTGATAAATCATAAAAGGTTACAAACACAAGGTACATACAGAGATAGTTTGTGTTTCGTTCTCATCCATCTGGGACCTCACAGCTTCCATTCTTGCTAGTTTTCTTTTTCTCGCTGCATTAGTTTCTCCTGATTTTTCCGTACGATCTTCATTTTTCCTCGAGAAAATCATTGAAGCCAACTCCTGGTTCTTGTCCACCATGTGTTTGGCTTTGCATTTCTTTGGTTTCAGAGCTAAAGATTATCATAATTATACTTGATATTTTAAAGAAACAATTGATTCAAGTAAGGGAGTGCCTGATATATATATTCTACTTCCAAAACAACTGTTACAACAGTTTGTGTATGTTATTGGCCTTTTGACCTGGAGCTGGAAACCAAGATATCTTGTGAAATGCAAAAGACAAAAGACCAGGAAAAACCTAAGTACTGGCATCCGCATACAACAGATTTTTATATTAATTACATCATGTACATAGTTAGAATTCTTCTATTTTCATGGATTAAATCAACATCCAACAGAGATCTACCTGTTTTAAAGTTATAAGTCTACTTACTGGCTGCAGTGTGTTGCATCATGGACCCAAGACTGCCTCCATTGCCGTTAGAAATACCATTGCTTTCAGAAGTCACAACCACTTTTGGCTTCACTGACATTGGCATGCGATCTAAAATCATATGAATATGAAATCATTGAATAAGGAGTCTGAAGTCAAATGACTTCCGTATCACTACAAGCAGAAACAAATGAAAAAAAAATCAAAATAATTTACCTGATTTAGAAAGTTTGGGATCTGCTGGTCGACCGACATTGGCCATTCTTAGATGGAGTTTTCCTTTAACCATGCTTTTCACCTCCATGGGTTTCAAGAATCCATTCTGGGCCATGTTTCCTGCAGGTGTTGGGGTCTCATAGTCAATGTATTCAGTCGCAATTACGTCAAGCTCGTATGTAACTTGGACACCTTCTCTGCCTTGGCGACACAAATGCTGGAAATGGCAGAAAAAAACTTTACCTATTGAAGTCTCACTGAAGAAGATGCAACATTTGAGCTTAATTCAACTTTTCTAATTTCTTCACATGAAAAAAAGGGCACACTATGGCATTATTCCTCATGAATCAAAAATTCAAATTTTTTTTTTTTGCTTTTCAAAAAAGCGTCACCCACTGCAACTCAAATTATCATAGCATCACAGGATGGGAGACGGACAACCGCACAAGAGCAACAGTTTAGAACATAAGAAATCTATAACAACAAATAGGCGAAGTGATTTTAATATCTTTACGAATTGATAGCGTGAAATATTCCTAATATTGATGAGCTTTCATGCTGCTTTTAAGACCGAGATTTCAACAGAATAACATGAAAGTTTGAAAACCTTTCAAGAAATCAAATGAAGAATAACAAGAAAATGCCAAGGGACACCAACCTTTAATTCCACAGCACTTGATCCAATGAGCATTAATGAGTCTCCGTCCCAAACATCAATGTGGAGAATTTGTTGCGAAAGATGTTGCACGAAAAGTCTACCTTCTCCAGGTTTCAAGTAGGCTGGGTCCACATTGTAGACAACCTGGTAAATAAGAGAATGAAAAGGGTACAACTCACAATTTTGATCCACACAAGCACTTTGCAATGTTCGTACGTCTAAATATTTAGGGAAATCAGGACCAAAAGAGTTTGTGACCAAAGCTCACTCTTCCACCGAATTTGGATAGCTTTACGAAGGAGACCAAAAAATTATCTTTCACACAAAGTTATAGAATGTTTGTTGAATAATTGCATACATGGCCTACAGTCTACAGACAACTAATCAATTTCAACCCTTTCCACGATTTATATAATATAATATTCACATTGTAATGATTGTATAGAATTAGTTTATTTTCAACATCAACATCAATATAGCAAGACATTGCATAGTGAAATGTTATAATATAATGAGATGTTGAAGGGTGCCCATAGAAACTCCATAGTTTGTAGGTTGGACAGCCCTGAGTGGAATGAAATGAGATGAGATGGATGATTTATGGCATCTACTATTCTAAGTGACAATAAAATATTCATTAGACAATTCTAAAATTAATTTAGTAAAATGTGTTTACCTGCCAACCAGGTGGACCTTTCTTGAGAGAGCCATCAGCATTCAACTTCTGCAAGATACTGGGCATCGCATTGGGATCAGATGTCAGCTGACCATCTAAAGTGCCCAGCAGCAATCTGAAAATGTACACGTTAATTGATATAAATACTCCATGCTATATGAGGATTAATCAATTAAGGATGAAATAAATCAGAACAATATCTTAGAACCTAACCTTTCTGTTGTCACTTGAGGAAACCTGTAGAACTGAAACGTTAAGAAAATTGACGAGGGTGTTGGCTTTTCTCGCACTGAATCCGGTGTCATAACTCTGAAAATGAACAAGCTGTTTTTCAGAAATTATGGAAAGAACGGTAAATAGATATATACATTGAGTAAGCATTTTTGGCTAGCATATACAATGTATGCATATAAATATCAGCGGGCTTTACTCTAAAAATAATAATGCTGATAACATCTTAATCAATAAATTTCAAAATATATTGCATCATTTCACATGCATGTAGGGCCTATGTACATCGTATTTTATTGAAATACACCTACATTGTTAGAGATATGGCTTGATTAAATGGCAAAAGTTGAATTCCAGTCTAATCAATCAATGCTACTATAACACTAAATTAGTACCAAAGCATAAGAAATGCTTCTTAATGTATTCATATATTTATGTACCTTGCATAAGCAAGAAATTGCAGAGTGATTTCATTTGTTTGCAGACGATCTGTTTCTTCTTTTGTCATGATAAATTGCAGTTCATCATTTGGATCAACGACTTCAGGAGGCTCTCCATGCTGGTCGAGAATCTGAGGAAAGCCTACTGTGAAAAGACGGGCATACGCTTGGCGAGACATCCCTGACATTCTGTGAAGAAACAAGGTCTGGTGTTATCAAAATATCAAGTTTGAAGCGTTTAAGATGGCATTGAACCCAGAGAACCTTTGCTGGAGTGAGTTTTGGTAACGCTTGTAATTTAGCCAAAAGAGATATCAAATTATAATTCTATCAAAGGGGCTCTCTCCAAGCCATAGAGGACAGAGCAACCTAAATCAAAGCAATGTGATGGATAGATACATGACTGAGGCTTCATATCCTGTAACCAATAGATCGTACAAACTTTTACATGTTGAGTTCTCTGGAATCAATTCTGCTCCAGAAATACAACACAACAGCAGTGGATATTATCTGCTACACCCACAATCAGAAAAGAAATATTTCAGAAATAGCGTTGACTTACATATGGCGACCAGGGACGGTAGCCATGACAGGAGCATGGACAGGTGTAAATGGCAGCTCCATTAGATCAGTAACCATTCCTGTCTGATGTTGCTGGAAATACACAAAGTTAATTAGTTCACAGTGATTTAAATAGATTACTTTGAACATGTACAAGAATTTAAACCAGTTAAATGTCTTCTAGAAGTAAACGAAACAATCATAAAGAGAAGTTTTTAGGTAAAATTTAGATCAAAAGTAAAAATTTCAATGAAATTTGTCAACCACTAGAGACTGATTTTGCAGATGAAAAGCAAACTTCGGCAAAGATTAATGATTGACGTATGTCACTTCACAAGTAGCTTCCTTTTTTACTTTCGATCACTAGCATTCAATTTGGTCAATATTGTATGTATATAACTTCTTTTTAAATTTGGTTAATAACTTTTTCATCAATTTTTTCAGTTTCTAGTTCATAATGCAAAAAAAAATCATTTTTAAATATATATATTGAAATATGTGACCATCAGGTAATGCAACTTCATTTTGTTATTATTTTTGATTAATAACAATAAACAAGAATACAGCATTAATTGAATCATTAATTTTAATGAATAATGTAAAATTTGCAGTTTGCACTCAGTTATAAGACTCCCATTCATCCACAATCCACATGTACATGTATACATTAAGTAAAGTTAGCAAAAGAAGCACTTGAAGTAATGCATGTACACAATTTTGCATGAATAGAACAATAAAGCTCCAAATTTGAGAACAAGTGGTGAATGTAGGGTGCTTATTGAAAGTTAGCAATTCTTACCCTTGGCACACCCCAGCCAAGACCCTGAGAAAATAGAACAACCAAAATATTTTACAAAACAACCAGGAATTCAGCCTGTTCCTTTATCAATGTTTAGATTGCCTGAATAAGAGTGTAATATTTCTAAATTTCAATGAACATGTAATGTGCTTGTTGATATCACATATATTACAAAAAGAGAGATCGTGGAGCACAAATTTTGAAAGATTAAATTTTAAGCGTTTAAACATTGACTTTTTTTTTTTAAACCTGAAACATCACCAATTTTTTTAAATTTCATTTTCATGACAGAATTTTACTTCTGCAAAAATTTTAGAAGCAATGTAATGTGATTCTATAAGCCAAAACAGTTTTAACTCCAAACTTTCATACTTACAGTAACTGAATCACGGACATGTGCGATTTCAACTGGTACATTCATTCTTGGAGACGGTTGATAGGAATGCATTGAGGCTTGTCCGCCATATCCCATGGGACCCATCATTCCAGGTGCAGTCGCCCCATAAAAAGGGGAATTTCCCCCATAGCCAGGTATAGGGGAAACCCCTCCGTACCCGGGTGATGTCCCTCCATATCCAGGCACCGAGCCATAGCCACTTGAGGGGTAGCCTGGCATACCTGGAGGCATGTTGTACATCTGCGTTATAAAGAAGAAAACAAATATTAATACAACAATCTCCAGAAAGCCAAAACTAAAACCAAAACTAAGAAACAGTACAAAACTCCCAAACCAAAGGCAGTCTGACAATTAAAAATACAAAATGTGATAGTATTTATAGTATGTGTGAAGTTGTCACAGACTTATCAGATGCCTGGGGCTAAAACAAATTATTGGACTGCATGTAAAAGGACTATTGCAACTCCCAGCTATTTTTCAGCAGATGTTCACAGTCAAATATTTTAATTACTGAAACCGGATTCCTACATGCACCTTTCCTGAATTTTAAACTGGTAGATATACATAGAATAATGAAAATTATTCAAGTAGTAGTAACACCATAACATTTTTGGAACTTCGTACTTTGAAATACAAAAACTGAGGAGCAACAATCTATGAACTAAATATTATGCAGTGCAGTGTCAGGACTCTTCTCTTTGCAGGAAAGGAAACTATTGCAAGATCTACAAGAGATTTGTGCTGCCCTGCCATCTATTAGGGATCACTCATCTCACCAGGCCATGGTTCACTTGCGATTGGCAAAATTTAAGAAATGGCTGGTTGGTGTTAAGTGGTACACCACAGGGAAACATTTTGTATTGAAACTGAACATCATAATTGTTTCTTGGTTCACCCATGATCCTTGTCTCGGCAGCAGCTTTTGAAAATTTCTCCGCTAAATCATGATTGGTTTTGATACCAGCATCCAGGAAAGTTATAAATTTCCTTTGATTCTTCCTGCTGCTTTGATAGCTGTTTTGAGAGTTTTCTGTACCATAAATCAGAGAATCCTTTTTGGAAGGCATAATAATGGAGGAAAGTTTTGAAATAAACAGAGATAGGAATGTAGCAATGTAGCATGGCAAATCATTAACATAAAGCCAGTATTTTAATCTCAATTTATATATCAAAGAAATAGTTCAAACAGGTTCTCACCTGGCCAGGATGGTACATAGACTGCTGACTTGCAGAACTTGCGCCGAAAGGATCCATGGTGCGTCCACTGCAAAGAAAGAAGTTATAGTAGGATAAAAAAAATTGTTTTCAACAAAAACTCAACTTGAAAAAGAACTATCGGTGTCATATCAATGTTTCAAAAATTTGTAAATATTTAAAGTAAAATTAAAAATAAGAAAATTACAATTATGTAAGCTTATCCATGACCACTGGAAGTTAATTTTGAGTTGTATGTGCAATGGATACAAGTTCAATTCAAACTTCAAAAGCAAAATTACTCTTATCAAATAGGCGTTAATCTTCAATGGAAAAATAATGAATTCCTTTAAGTTTTTAGCCTTCATTACTAATTGTAATAAAATACAAAGGGCAATTCATATAATCAATTCATAACAGGCATAAGAATTTTTAAAAGAATAAAGAAAAGGAAAAGCATGGAATGAACAATGGATGACAGTAACTCATAAATATGAATGAAGGTTCAACAGAAAGTTGAGTCAACACATAAATATATAACTTATTTATTAGTTATATAACTTATAAATTAGTTACAACATAACATGGAACTGAAACCCAATGACAATAAACCTTACAATATGCCATTTTCATAATTTTCTCTGAATAAATCTCTGTCAGTATGTTTTTCTGCTCTTCTCTGGCTCTGTGTTTCTTTCTTATCTGAAGAGTTTCTTTCTTTGCCCTTTCCTTTACCAGACGGTTTTTCATCTCTCAAATTACTTGGCATGTCCTTTTTGTGATCTTCAAGTTCTTGAAAAAGTTTTTTCTGAACCTTTTGCATTTTTGCCTGTACCTTCTCTAGGTTTGCAGTCTCCGAAAGTTCAGTTTTACCACTGGAAGATCTCTTGTCTACTTCAGAATTGGCAACAGCTTCGACAGTAGACTTGACATCAGATTTTAGAGTAAAGTCGTCTGTACAAGAGTCAAACTTTTTCAATGAGCTCTTCTTTTTCTTACCTTTCTCCTCTGCATTCTCTTTTCCATCCATTTTCCCTTCACAAATAGCAAAATCATCCTCGAATGTCATTGAACTCCCTGAACGGCTCTCTTCGGCTATCTGCTTCAATTTGACTTCGCGACTGAATGCCACTTTGAGTCGGAAACTGTCATCAGTCATCTTGGCTTTGTTTGCAGGCATATCTTCATTTACAGATTGTTTTTGAGATTGTTTAATTGGAGTCAATGCACTGACTTTCTGATATTCCTTCATTACTTCATCGTAAGTTTGATTCACATAACTTGGAGCTCTGCTGCTTAAACTTTCAGTGGAGGCATCTTCAGAGAAGTCAACACTCTCTTTAGACGGAAGAGATTCAACATCCTTGGTTGTATCCTCTTCTGATACCTTCTGACCCGTTGAAAGTGATTTTGGATATGCTTTTGCAGGACTTTTGGTGAAGGAGCTCGCTGATTTATCCTCATCAAATTCTCTGTATTCAATTGCATTCTTCCGACCAGCAGTACCAGTTACTTTGGAGCGAAACTTGTAATTTTTCTGCAGGCTACTGTCTGAACTGCAGCTTGATTCTGACATCCTGGTATAAGGAAAAGTGCCCTTGATTCTTCCAGTTGCATTGCATTTCTCTCCACATGTTATTTCTTCTGATAAAGTTCCATAAGGGATTGATGAGACTTCTTTCGTCATGCCAGAAAAACTGGATGATGCCTTGTTGCTCTTTTTACTGTATGTCTTTCTTGTATCTTCCTCAAAAAGTTCAACATATTCAGGCTCCAAACTTGCTTCAGATCTGGAAGCAGGGCTTGACTTGGACCTACCAATTTCTTTTGACTTAGATCTTTTGGCCAAATGAGATGCAGAACCTTCACCTTCTTCAGATCTATCATCTCCTATGCTAAGATTCACCACTTCATCTGCTATACTTTCATCCACGTCAGGTTGAACTGAAGGATCTTCAAAGAGCTCAGTGTATTGAAATACAGATGCTGTTGGCTCTGAAGACTTTGACTCAGATTGAGCATCTTTGTAGACAGACACATTCTCAGATGATTTTTCATTAGTGAGGATCGAATACCCAAAATTATCTACTGTCAGAGATTTAGATCTTGATGATTCCCTCGTCTTATCAAGTGAATTTGAAGATTTCACAGCCTCTTTTTCAGAGAGTTCTTCAGCTAGAACTTGGTAACTCAGTTCCGAATTTCGATAAATCTTGGAATCAGATGTGAATGTGTTACTGGCACTGCCAGCATTTCTCACATTCTCTTCTATGAGTCTAGTGAATTGGACACTTGGTGCAGAATCACTGGGAAACTCTGAACTCTTTTTGCTTTTCGACTTTGTTATGGATGTCAAACTTTTCTCAGTATCAATCCAGGTCTTTGGATCCTTAGCTGAAAATATATTTACTTCTTTGTCTTCGCAAGTGACAGAGATATCTTCTAAACTGTCAAGGTACTCTCTTTTGAATTCTTCATCAGATGTAATTCTTTCTGACAAGTTTGTGTACGGAACTGTCAATTGGAACCCTGAGCTGTGTGATGACAAAGGCTGCGCTTCAACAGGGTACATCCAGTCACTGACATCCTCCCAGCTACCACATAGTGTGGTCTTGCTACCATTGGCTGGTAATTTCTGATCTTCTAAACTTATTCCACTTTTCCGATCTTCTAAACTCATTCCACTCCGAAGCCTGTCAAAAGGAATACTTTCAACACTTTGGAAAGACGATTCTGAGTCTACCTTTCCAAAATCGAGTGATCTCCGAACTTCTTTTTTACCTCTTGGTTGAGATTTCTCTTGATTTCGTGAAGTTGGTCTGGGAGAAGGAGAATTAACATTGAGGCATAAATATTAACAACAAATACTGACACAGAGTTGAGAATTTGTCAGGGGTAAGGGACCAATTCACTGACATAGCAAAAATAAGTCACTGGCAGATCTACATGTAAGAATGAATTTTTATGTCACAATTTTGCTACAGACTACCTAGCAAATATTACGAAACTCATCAGTGCTAAATTAATGAAATCTTTCTGGTACATATGATGGTAATAAGGTGACGTACATATTGCTCACAGTGATCAGCCAATGACAACAAGGTTTTATAAACAAACATTAGGCATAATAACAAAGATTAAAACATAGTGAATCGAAATGTGGTCATCACTCATGCATTATGGTGAAACAAGCCATTGGTGACTTTAGTGTTTGCACTGTTGATGATAAATATGAGCAGCAATTTCCTGGATAATCAAATTCTTTTTAATTTGAACAAACCCAGTCAACACAGTACTCCTCTTCTGAATATTTTTAATTTAATTTTCAAAGATTTGGCAGAGTGAGAGCAGATAAACTTTTCAGGCAACTTCTTGTGGAATTTTAATTACATGCAAGGTGAAGTAAAGGACACAGAACACATATGTAGTATATAGCCATAGTATCATTCACATTAGAGTGAGGACATACATGTAAGCTTATTGATATTCTTACCCCTTTACTGGTCTTAAAATATCTTTGTCTCTGAATGAATAACCCAAGTTCAGTTGAAAAACATTTACTGATATTGAAAACTTAAACAAATCAATTGCAAAAAGAGTTGCTAATTAAATAGTTTTTTTCTTTTAAGAAACTTAGCATCCATTATCAATATCATCATGACGTCACAAAACACAGAAAAGCATAAGCGAAAACAGATATTTTAACATAGTTAATTTACTTAAACTGTAAAGAAGGAACCAGAATTCTGAGAGTTTGCTCCCACTCAGCCTATGTTAGAAACACAACCCTTGCTTACAGGTTATCAGTAGTTATGAAAAAAGAGAGGACCATTTCACTGTGACTCATGACAGCCGATGATATGTCATCAACATACATTTAACATGGGAAACATACCTCTAGGCTGTTTGATCTGTCCTGATCAAGAGAAGGCCTTTTGATTTGTCGTAACTGATTTTTAGTGAAAGAATCAGATGCATAATTGTTGCGTTTTTCAGCCACCAACAAGCAGTATTAGTCTTCTTTTATAAATTTACTTATATATTAAAAGTATTGGTATGATTATGACAAATCATCAGTATGATGACTCAAGAAGCGCCATTTTCACAGTGCAACAGTCCACTCTTTTGGCATAATACATCTACAGATGGTAATCACGAACTGCACTTAATTGCACAACAAAAACTAATGCTTGTCATCATAATCTTCACAGCATCTTGCAAATGTTTCATAAACTACTGCAGAATGAAACTTAGAGGCAAAGAGTTACTGACCTTGCTGGAACAGGGGGTCTCCCAGCCAGTTGGCCTTCTAAAATGTCAGAGGAGTCGTCATTGGTACGAGATGTGTCCGGCAAATTCAAAGTAGGCACATTCATGGTTGGCACACTTAGCATGGTCTGAGAGGGATCTTTTTCTTTCTAGAGAAGATAAAGAGAACATTGACATAGTCTTATTGCTCAAGGACATAAAACCTATTAATTTCTTTAAATTATTACCCCAACATTAATTTCAGGTAATTTTGAAACAGTATAACAATTTGTATCAACAAATACTCCGCAGTTAGATCAACTATTATTTCTTGTCTCAAAACAAAGTTATTTTGAATGTCATCTAAACTCAGTAACATCATACCAATCTGTCCTTACAAACTGTTTTCTATAATTGTATAAAATAATAAATCCAAGAGGCCAAAACCTGCCATGGAAATATTTAAGATTTATTCATGCAATTAGTGAACAATCATATTATCTTATTCACAAAAACTTTCATTTCTACTGCGCAAAATACAAGATAAATTAGTATAATACCATTAAAATAAGTAGGCTTACCCTTGTTAAAGGCGCTTTACTATTGACAAAAGTGAACTTCAGTACTCCTCCATTTAAAGTTTTTACACTGTCTAGACTTCCAATATTCTCAGGAGACAAACTGTAGACAAAGACGCTGTCCGGAACTGAGGAGGGGCCTCCTATTAATTGAATGGACTGTTCTGGAGATTCAATGTTGGACAGTGGACACCAGGCTGCCCATCGCACAGTGATGTTGAAGGTGGCTGCTTTTGCCAGGCTTGCCTAAAATCAAGGTGACAAATTATGAAGTTACTAAAGTGAACAATAATGAGAAGAAAGATTAAAAAGTTATAGGAGATTATGATGTTCATCATACATACCCTGGCCAGTAATAAACGATAACATAAATATGATTCTTGAATATTTTTCGACCTTTATCAAACCTTCAAGACAATGGAACTGTTGTTAAAATAAGAATAATGGCTTCAAAGTTGAAGCACTGTAATTAAACAAAGAAGTACACTGCAGCTACGAGTTGGTACTTTAGAAGTTAAAATGATAATGATAAAAAATATTTAAACTATAAGGAAATCTACTCTACATTTTGAGATGGAATTAAAAAGATACAAATAAAACAAATCAAACATATAAATAGATATCTAAATGTAAATTAGTCAAATTAGTAAATTTCATAATTGACGATGACTTCAGACAGACTTAGCTATAAATTAAGCCATTAACCTCATGAACAATATATTAAAGAAAGAAAAAAAAAATTCTATCTTCCGACATGACATAAATTCTCATCACATATCATTTTGTCTTGAAAAAAGAAATATAACAACAAAATTATTTACAAAAGAACTAATATCATTTGTGGAATGAATTTCCACAAAATTTCTCAGGTATATAATTAAAAGCATGCAATCGAGCAGTAATTATTGTGTTCAGTATTCTATACAAATAATTTATAAAATGTGTATTTTTATAAATATGAAAAATTTATAAAATTATCATGCAGTATTTACAAATGATTCAAAATAATTTGAATCAACTACCAAAGAATGTTGCATTCCATAGGAAAATTAAATTATGATCCAACAATATAAATACAACCTTATACCCTTACCGTTTTCTGTATAAACATTTTCAAGAACAGAAAAACATTAGTCATTTCATTAAAATATGACACATGTTATTCAGAAAGCTGAAGTAGCAACACATTTCGATAAATGCATCATTTAGAGCAATTTTTTGTGAATATTAGAGATTCATCCTTGAGGAGGCAGGATCAATGAAAGGATGATTGGGACTTTACGTCCTAGTTCTATGCATAGGATAGGCTAACATGGCTAGGAGCTAGGAGGTGGACATATCACAGTTCTTCAGAGAGCCCTTAATATTACTAGTGACCATCATTCATTCTAGTGCCCATATAAGTGTTCAGCGTTCTAAAAAGTCTGTCGAACAAAGACATCTGGGAAAGTGGAGAGATATGCTTTTGGAAAAAGATCCATCTTTCTGATTTCTATTTTAACAGAAGTTTACCCCAGACAAGATTGTGCATTCTACTTATTTTAAAGAAAATTTTTTTTTCTTACCCGCCTGTCCTTAGAGCTTTTACCAATTGGTTCCCCCAAGACATATTCAAGCAGAAAGACCAATGTGAACGTTGGGTCTCCAAGCAATCCTTCCAGCTCCACTCGGTTCTTGTGCACCAAAGCTGACGCCCCTTGCAAGGTACTACTGCCACTGGAAGTTTAAGCAATATTTTTAGAGATGCGTAATTTCACAATTCATCAACCATATAAAAATGTTAATTTAATTTTGTATACAGTGGCATTTTTTGTTTTGTTTCTCTCTAAATATAGATCACAGAGAATCTGCAGCAGAATCTCCCAAACAAAAGAAAGATTCAAGAAACCACTTATTAAATCTACCGAAAAAACTGCTACAAATTTAACCGTTGAAAGGTATTGACACAAATTAATTATCAGTCATCAAATTTCAAGGTATCTTCTCAAACTCTAAATTTCAAATTCTAAATCTTACAGAGAGGAAGTAGAAGGAGTCCTCTGGTGGCCTCTGCTTCCACTACGCCCTCTGGTGCCTCCTTTTTGAGAGGCGACATCTGGTGTCAAGTGAACAACCTCAGGTTTGTCGACGTAGCACCATCCATTGTGGATTCCGACCTGAAGCAACAAATTACAGGAGAGATTAAGTAATTCTAAGAATATATATATATATAAATAATTACTGTAGAAAATCTCATTTCACCATTTTTTGGGACAATTTATTTATCAGGATGTAACATATGGCATGGAATAATAGTAACAATGAGACTTGATCATGATATAATGCAAAATTTGAACACTGTCGGGAATCCATGTATTATTCTGAAGCAAAAAGTGTACATTACTGGCCAAAAAAATCTGTGGTTTTTTTCTGAAAATGAGGAAATAAAAAAAAAAAAACGAACCTGCAACCTCCTTTCAATGACAGAAATGCTGGTTCCATCAGCAACTTTGTTCTCCCTGTTGATCCTATCTTCATTCAGTTGGTTACACAATTCTTCCTCAAGTTTTTCTAGACTGGGGTTCAATGTGACCTGGATTTTCTCCAAATAACATGACATCGGTTTTAGCAATTTCGGTCTTCTCAGAAAATCACCACCTGGAAGAATGCACAATGTTAATTACAATAACTGTCACAATATTTACCACTGAAATAAAAGTTGCCAAGCTTAGCCTGTTTCAGAATTTCTAATCAATGCCTTCATCCACCAGCAATGACAGAACTATACATTGAGTGTGCACAAAATGCCACTGTACATGCAGTACCAATGTACCAATTTTTACCATGCCCACAGATTTTTGCACCCGGCAAATTTTGACTGAGAAAACGCAATGGTTCCACTTAGGCTGCTGCAACGGATATTAGCTATTTCTCTCAACATTTTTGAGCAGAATCCAACTCTCTGATTGGTCGGTTAAAACTCTTTCTTATTTTTTAAACTCTGCTACAAAATGTACTAACAATATCATGATCTTTCACATGATCTATTACGGTTCGTTATTTTCTTTTAATGTACATTTTTAAGTGTTAAAAAAAAAAAATATATATCAAAGTGATAAAAAATAGTCAAGACATTGTTATGTAGTTGCCAATTAATCTACTAATAATTCATCATCCATTCAAAAGAACCAGTTCTGTAACACTGAGTCTACAAAACACAGAAGCTTAAATGAAGTGATTTGGTTATGACAGAGAATAAAAACTTCTTGCTTGACAAGAAGTTTAATCATGCTGAGCGCAAAAAAGGCAGAGAGATGATAAATGGTGATTGTACTCTCAATTGCTATTACTTAACTGTTCCACCCATGGCAACCAGAAACATTATACTTGAAACAATCGCCATTTCCAAGAAAGGACCAACCAAATTTTACTTCCTGATTTGTTCTCTGATAAGCCAAGTTGGCATAAATGGCTCATGAAAAATGATATGCTGGAGAAGAATGGGGCCAGGAAAATTATAAGCGGCTAATGAATAATTAGCACATTCACAGCCAGGCCTTCAGAGTCTGGTACTTAGTGAGTTAACTCCCAACTCCCGACTTCTTTGGCTTTGTGAAAGTGGCTCCTACTCCTTATTAGGTCTCCTGAATTCTCAAGACACCGACTCCAAAGTCCGCTTATTGGCATTATTGCACACAATTACTACATGGTTGATGGGGAAGGGGGAGCGGGGACGGGGTAATTGCACAATGTTTCAATACGATTTTGTTCACCGAAAGCTATTCATCTACTTTATTTTTCGTTGTGAGTATAGCGTTTAAATCTTCAAGATGATTTTGTACATGAAACACCTTGTTTAGAAAGTTCTGTGTAAAATTTTAAATACATTTCGCATTGTTGCAACTGTACTTTTGTTAATTACATAAATTATTTTCAGAAGTCAGGAGCTAATTCATATTCAATTCGACCAGAATATCTAATTTAGACTCTGACTCCATCCAAAAACCAGCGAGTCCATGACTCCCAACTCCAAAGCCCTACTCACGGCAAAAGGGAAATGATTGTAAAGGGAAATGATTGTATGGTCTTTTATATATAATATACCACCAGTGATCCAATTGAATAGTGAAGTACCTGGCAACTGTAATGATCAGAAGCAGCTAAAGGTTTGATTTTACTGCCTCTAAATTTAAGAAATTTTAATTGCATTTCTTTAAATGGTTTAAGCAAATTCAGGACACTGAAATGCTGAGTCAAACATACGGACTGAACAGTTTTTAACTAGTGATGAAATTAATTCTACTTTATTTTATTTATGCTGTGATTCACCTTTTATACTTTTAAATTTATATTTTTAAACACTGACATACAAACACATACATTTACAAATCATGCTTTTCATAAATGCCTTCAAAAATCATATATAAACATAATTCCACTCATAAGTACTAGTAGATATATATATATGCAAATGTTATATTTTAGCTAATAAAAATATCAGACGGATGTTGGCCATCACACTCCCAAAACATCTTCTCAAAATATCCATGATGAAAGAAATTGATATAAATTGTATAGGCCTGCCGGAAATGTATGGTCTAAGTGATGGTGACCAATGCAGACTTGATTGCACTTTATTTATTTCAAACCTGCGTCAGCTTTGACAGATTGGCAATGAAAGACATTTGCTATTAGTTAAATCATTGGCAATTCCCTCAACAGAAAAGTCAGATAATATGTAAATGGCATTGCCATGAAGTTCGCACAGCATTGTCATAGAACTACTGCGTTATCTTCAACTTTCCATGGAGGCCAATTTATCTTTTTAAAGGACTGGGCAAATGGGCAGATAGATAGAAAAGATAGATAAGATCAGATATATAGATAGAAAAGATAGATAGATAGATAGATAGATAGATAGATAGATAGATAGATAAATAGATAGATAGTCAGATTGCACTGACAGCTGTGTACTTTAAATCTGTGTTAAATTTGGATCGTTTATGTTAAATGATTGATTTTACATAACTGAGATCAATAAAACTATAGCTATTTAGAGATGATTGCTTACTATTAGACTGTTACATAATTTGTTGATAGTTAATGAAGATTATGTAACCTTAAGTGTTGCTATGATTTTTCACTTGGTGAGCCATTTAAGTCATTAACTTTTGTGTTGACTTTTAATTTTCACTTCTTACAATCAGGGTTATGGAAATAATTATTTCCATTGCTGATACACATGTTGATTTAAATCCCTGAAATATGTCATTGCAGGTTGTTATGCGACAAGACTGAAATTTTAAAGCTATTTTGGAAGATATTTGAGGTATTTTAATTATTTACCAAACTAAACTCTGACTAAACTACTAGCTCCACTTTTATGGCAACTACAGGCACTTCCTGTTTAGGCAGTCACTGTAGACAGGACCACAACACAGAATGAGCTGTCCTTGTGCTAAGTGAGCTTCGCTCATGGCTGCCTTCGGCAGCCATGAGCTGCGCTCATATAAATTGGATTGCCTCACAGCATGAGTAAGTTTGCTTCTCTGCCTACTGGTGGCTAGTTTGCATCTCTGCCAACAGGTGGCTGGTCACTGAAGCATGAAATGGGTTGCATTCCTGGCAAAGTCCCAATATTTACCTATGGAGGGTTGCCAGAACTTGACTGGCCAGTGAAGAGGGAAGTCTGGGCTGGTATGCATCAGGATAAATATCATCAACAATACCATCTAATTCACTCCAATCTCATTTTTGCTTCCAAATTTTTGTTCCCAATTCACTATATGCATCAAAATAGCAACTAAGAAGGCCAAACTCCTTGCCTATCTTGAGATTTTGCGTATAATTTGCCACTGGTGAGAACCAGCCAAGAGTAACCAGAAGAAATGAAGTTAAAGAGCAATTAAAGTCAGTTTCTCACCAGTGGTAGATTTATCACTGTCAGATATTCCTGGGATAACATCTTGATGAGACACAAAAGTGTTTTCGGGAATGAGGTTAATGCTCTTCTGCATTATCCTGTGGGTCTGGATGACGTACTGCACTTGGCAGCCATTTGAATTCAAATGTGGGTTTCCTGCAAATTAAACAAGATAGCCCATGAAATTCAGATACAAAACATCTCAATGTTATTTACTCTTTTTTATGAAATCAATAATTTTTTCCTTAAATAAAGATGGAATCGAAGACTTACCCATTATTGGCTCATCCAGAAAAAGCAAGGCTCTTGGAGATCCATGAAACATGTCTAGTCTAAAAAGTTGTTAAAGTTGAAATAAGTTACAGATTACTTTTATTATAATTATGCAATAATTTCATTATAAAAGCCTACTCATTCGGAAGTCTGTCCACATAACATTAGTTTGCTAAGATACAGAGATTGCATACAAACTGATTGTCTTTTTCTGAATCAGGTATCTGCACAAAGAGAAAACTCCCAAAAAGCAGTAGTAAAAAAGTGTACATACTTGACAGTTGGCGGTGCAGCTCCTGATGTATCGAACAGTTTTTTGTCCTTTTGAAAAGCATGAAACAGGCCCCATCCACAACCCATATGCTTTTGTTTGCCATCTGTGCCAGGGGGCTCCACTGCCACCACTTCTATAACCACCACCAGGGCCTCCGCATCCAATGACGTGTGGAAATACACGTTCTGAAATTCAAATTACAACGAAAACGTTATAGGCCTAAATGTGAGAAAGTAACACGCTTTCTTTAGTATGGCATGAATAAGTGCATGCAGCACCGCTTCTAATAGTAAAGTCTCATGCATGATTTAAATTGAAAGCCATTGCCCTCAGAAGGTTTACTCATGACATTTGGTTCAAACTGGTTTAGAATTGACAGAAATTATTTCAGCTTCCAAAATCTATATATCAGAAATAACAAAACAAAATATTATGGAAATGCACTTGAGAAAGAAGGCACAAGGAGCTCTGAAAGTGTGCCTTACCTGATTGTACACAATCTTTGTCTTTCCTCCAGAAGATTTCCCTGGAACTAGTGGACCCGTCCATGTTTTTCCGTAGAACTGTTTGTAGGTCAAGTCGTAGAAGGTAAGCCTGATCTGGAATGTTGATCCCTTTGAAGTCTGAAATAATAGGTATACTATCCTGGTATAGGCTACAAATAAAAACGTAGAGATTGTAACCAACTCAGTTGATTTACTTGTGGAAGTTGTGGTGCCATCGGATTAACATTATGATGGCGCAAACACCAACAAAAAAAGTTTAATCCTTCCACTGGTGGTATAATAATGGTATAAAAATTATGATTAAAATGATGTACAACGAGGACAAGCAAATGCATTTCACACCATATCATAGGGAGTTTTTGGAAAGGTTGCATTAGTAACTCAAGTGACATGGGTAAGGAGGATTTGTTTCTGAACACACAAAACTCGACCCTCGTATTTCCGGGAGGTGTAGTGTTTTGGGCTACTCCCCGATATTGGAGAGTACCAGGGTCAAGAGAGTTTGTATCACGTGACAAACTGGTTCCTGTTTGAGTGAAGCTCTCCTCTTTTGGTTCCGGGCTACTGTCGTACATGTTCGGAAACAAACACGAGTCACTCTAGAGTCACCCGTGTTACTTGTGCAAGTCTTTCCACAGGCGGAATGATCACAATGGCTTAGCAGTTCTAGAGATAGAGAGGAAGGTGTATGGCTCATGTGCCGCCTGGTGGAGTGCAAATATAGAAAATTGATTAAAATTGCTCAAGGAGCAGCCTTTCACAACATTCTTGTTGGTTCTGCGAGATAATATTCTCTAAGCTACACTTAGAGATGATTTTCACCCACTAAACTGCATTTAGACTCGCATTAAACCCTGTTTGGCCAATCTTACCTATGTGTGCACCCATATCAGCATACATCACAAGGGAATTCCCTTTGACACCCAATCAGAATTTAGGAGACCACAGAGCCATCTCTTGATTAAAGTTGAACCTCAGTCTGCCCTTTGGTGAGCATACTATAGCCTGTTTCCCGGCCACCACAAAACAGGCCTGGTGGCCATGGGATATCCCAAGAATACTATTTATGGCAACTTCCGCAAATATGACCGCACACGACGACTCATTTTCCCATAGGGGGAGCTTGAGCAATACACCTTGGTATAATATAACAGAATAAGGGCAAAGCATGTGAACACTGCCTGTGGTCTTTCCGAAAAAAACACCCACAGACACCTTCACTTAAAAAAAAAATTAAAAGTTGGCAAAAGGTAAGTTAAAATTCGGCCAGAGCTTTTTTTGCTAGAGACCCATTTGTGAAGCTTTTGGGTTCAGAAGAGGAGACCGAGCAAAACAAAAGACCATTGAAATTGAAAGATACTATGAAAGTAATTCCATAAATGGAATTAAAAGGCCTCACAAAACCAGCACCTTTAATTTGGAAAGTATCTTTTTCTTTGTTTGTGTGTCTTCATCATCTTCCTCATCAACCGCAAGTTTGCTTGACGGAACGACCACATCATTGACGGTGCCAATTCTCACACAGTAACAGAAAGATTTTGTTTGCGATAACTTCTGTCTGAGATCATTGGGCTCCAGATGTTGTTTTCCACTCACGGTCTTGATAAGCGATATCAGCCCTTGAGCATCTTGGACCAGTGAAGGTTTATCAATGTTTTTTACGACACTGTTTACTATTTTGATCTGTTTAGCCACCTTATCCATGGCAACGAAAACCTCTAGTGATCACTTATAAATCATATATCATGAATCCAAATATAAATCATATTGTTCAGCCACAATAATCCAATGTAAGGTCTGTTCTTTTAGCTGCTGGAAAAACCAATCAATATATAGATCATGCATGCCTCCAGAACACTTGATTAACACACAGAGCTTCTATAAATGCCACGGGACCACAACCTGACAACATTATATATAGCTCTATAGCATTACATACTTTTTGTACGGCCACCATAGTGCCATATCTGTTTACGCATTCATTGGAGCCTTGGAAAACAGCTCATATTCCTTATAAGCTTTTCTTCAAAAAATATATGAATCATGATAATAGAATATCAAATCAATTGTTCTTTTGAGGTTTTCAAAACTTCTATGTTATGTGCATTGTGCAGGTAGATTCATATACCTATATATGTATTCCCTTGTATGGTACAGCAATTGAGAAGCTAGTGAAATGTAATCTAACCTTATCAAGAAATATTGATTTTCATCATGACCAGGTTAAAATTTCATCCGACAATCTGCTAACCAAAACTTCACAGAAGAAGAAATCATTTTCACACATTCATAGTGTTTAAAATGTTGTTTGTAAGTGAAATGGGAGATGTTTTGCCACTGAGTGAGTCAATGACTCAATGCTAAACATTCTCAACTAAACTGCTTGTGGAAGCATGGCTTCTCATCCGATGAGATGAAAACATATATTACGTCATTGAGGATAAATCATGGGTGATATTTGTAGCAGAAGGAAAACGAATGGCTGCCAATTTCACTACTCCACAAGCACTGACAAGCAGTGGGTCAAAAATGTAAATATGAAAGTAAAAGTGAACCCTCGTAGCCATTGAAATAACATTGGCCTTGTGTTTTACTTGCTTTTCAATGACTTTCACCCGTATGTAACTAGAGTGTAAAAAAGAAAATTGGCAGCCATTCGTGTCAGACATGCCTAAAATATATATCTGCTTTCATGACGCGACATATGCTTTTCCTACACTGGTTGAGAATTTATGTTTCAACAAGCAGTTTGGCTGGAGATGTTTAGCGTTGGCCCAACGGCAAAACATCATCTGTTTCACTTACTTACAAGCAGCACTGTACGATAATATAAATGCAATGCATTTCTTACAACAATTTACTGAAGAGCATACTGCTGTACTATTTATATTCGCAGTAAATTTTTTACGTCTTATCGCATTATCTATTTCAAATGAGCCTAAAATACATATATTGCGCTGCAACTCCATTAACCCTGCAACTTTTACCCACACTGCCAAACAACAAAACAGGCCAAGACCAGGTGTATTGTTACCTGGAACAGATGGGAATTGCTTTTAGGGCCATTTGAGACTTGCTCATGCACATAAAGTATAACTATATGATATTGATTAAATTCATCAGGTATGTACATTCATACTACAACATTACAAGCCTCCCAGCCAAAACTTGAGGAAAAAATATAGCAAAAATAGGAATCTTTTGACTAAAATATAGGAATTATAGGGGGAACGGGGGCACATTGGGACGCTTTTGAGGTCTACTAATTTTGCTCAATGCTGAAAGCACTGAAGAACTCAGAAGTTTGCATGAATATCAGCAATACCATTGAGCTTAAATGCAAGGCATTATAAACTAGACTTCACATACCCTTTTGCAGCCAGAGAGCAAAATGTTAGTCGAAAAAATGACTGTCCCAATGTGCCCCGCGGGGCACATTGGGACATCAGCCGGGGCACATTGGGACATCACTTGAGAAATCATTTTAACACTCCATGTGCAATAGATATCACATATAAGTAGTGCGTAAGACAATATACAGTGCATTAACACCTTGTAGTGCCAATAGTTCATAACTTTAAACAGTTTTAAACATTTAACATAAAATGTCCTGGGTGCGGACATCTATGTAAGTAACACACAGTGCTTTGCGACAAATTTGTTCACAGAGCATGGTAATCCACTATACCTCTATTCACTGTGGCCTGAACACCTGTTGTGTGCTGTCCCAGGTCTTTCAGTTGCCTTGGACACTTAAATTCTGCCATATTAAGTGCGTCCCAATGTGCCCCAAATTCACTGTCCCAATGAGCCCTGATATGACTTTTACACCAAAATGCTAATTTCTCGGACACCAGTGAGTGTGTTTATACGGATAGCAATACATAACTGTTCGTTAGGATATATAAATTCATACAAGCACTGAGAAAGCTTCATTGTTCATGGTTTGTCCACAGAATGGTTTGAATTGAACCTGTCCATATTTACTTCAGTAGTAGCAAAAACAAACTTCTGCTCGCCATACTTCTGCATGTGGCTGTAATTTGTCTATAAAACCCTGGAAACATCAGGATGTGAAATTACAAGATATGATTGCACTACCATATCATATACCTTGCCAGGATCCAAGAAAACCCCACTGTCCCACAGTGCCCCGCGTCCCAATGTGCCCCCGTTCCCCCTATAGGAGTTTTTCAGTCAGTAAAGTACCTTAATAGAAGGTTTGAGTACATAATCAGAAAAAAAGTTAAGCAAAACTCTACTTTGCGTCGTTCACAGAAGCCAATGCCAGTCTGAAATGGTCAATTTGGTTCAATTTACATTATTTCAACAAGTATCCAATTGCAATTGCAATTTTGTGGCCAGAACTGCCAGACCGATCGATCAGCGACCGGACATGTCCTTCGGACCGACAATCTTCTCTAATACTGGACACAACCATCTAAAAGTGCTTTTCTTCTTTATAATTACATGAAAATTAAGGAAATACAAGAAAATTGTCTAAATATAGGGGTTTTATAGGATACTATTAAAATATAAGAATTATAGGAAATATAGGAAGTGAACACTTCCTTGATGAAGAAATTTATGTCTGGTGTAGAGTAACTGGTAGGATATAGATTCTCTAAATTGTACCAGTTACTCTCTATTAGAGAGATAGATAGAGAGATATATGAGAAGTGCAGCCCTCTAAGCCCAGTTCTGGGCTCACGATGGTTTTAAAATTGATTAGAGAAGGAGATCAGGAGCCCTCAAAATGCTACACATTTAGTCATTTACCCAGCAGGTGAGCAATCTTTTACTTGCCCAGCACAGACAGACGTTGATACTAGGGGTTGCCAATTTAATATCTCATCCAAACAACATCCAGCTGGGATTTTTCTCACGAAGGTCCGCTGAAAATTTCGGGTTCCCCAACCGAGGTTCAAACCCATGCAGGAAAAGACATTCAGCGGAGCAGACGAGTACCTTAACTACTCTGCAACCCAGCTGCTGAAGTTACCTAACAATAAACATGCGACAAAGTCAACATGCAGGTGGAAAATGAAGTCTTGATAGCCGGAGAGACCAATTCAATTTTCCGTTTGCAATTAAGGCTCAAATGTCTAGGACTCCATCATGTCAGCATGGTGAGTAGAGTCCTTAAAATTTCTTGCTTTCCATGCCTCAAGGGCCAAGGCATTGCAACAAACAACACAATTTTGCCATACACATTTTTGTGCAAACAAAAGAGAAACATAAAAGCTTCAATAACGATAATATCCTATAATAGGCAATATTATTAATAAATCAGACTCCTTTCAAATTGCACGGCAAAAACACTAAACATTCAAAATGTGTAACAATGCTCCCAAATAAGCCTCCAATGCTCAAATGACATTTATTCATTTCTTGCCTTCCATGCCTCAAGGCATTGCAGCAAACAATGCAATTTTACCACACACTTTTTGGACAAAACAAAAGAGAAACATGAATTCTATAAACTTCACAAAAAATCAGCAATACGGAAGACTGATTGTGATATTGCATGTTTCAAAGGCTGTCGGTTCAGCGTTCCAAAAACCTTGAAACGGCATCACTAGTACCAATAGAGACAATACAACAGATAAAAAAACTTTTTTGTTTTACAATGCAAATCATTCAGCCTCCCTGGCAACAGGATAACCATGCACAGAAAGAGAAAAATGTTGTTGCTTGAAAAGTCAAATAGATTCAAAGTCACAGACCTTGCCAACTCAAACAGAAACTCTTCCAATTGATTTTCGTTTAAATGGCATAATTTAATTATGACCATGTCTAGACCCATTGTCTCATTGTTGCTGTATGTTGCATGTGGATTTATTGAATTGGTCAAGAAACAAGAAACAAGAATCCAAGGATTCAAATCATGTGAGATGCTTCCCATTGCCATTGGGCTCAGCTGCTTCGAAATAAACTTCAGGCATTCATGAATTATCCTATACACAACACCATAATTCAATGGTTAGATCCTTTGACGCTGAAAAGTTGGTAAAGGATATCCAACATCAAACTAATTTCAGAGGTAAATGTGTTGCCATTAGATTTTTAAAAAAAGTTTTTCCACTGTTTTAGGCCTTATTACCTTAAAAAGTAGGCTAAGGCCATTGAAGGTTTGTGTTTGTGTTTTACACCTCTGCAGCACCTTAATGGCCTATATCGAAGCCAATGAAGGTTGGACTCGTCTAAGAGGAGGATATGCCGATATGGTCAATTATCACTACCATTATGACATCTGAAACTTCAAACATTCACAAGTCAAACTATAAAAGGTCGTTCAGTGTTTTGGCCCTGCGACCTTTAGAAGTAGGTCAAGGTCAGTGAAGGTCAGATACATTCAAGAGGTAGATGTTGAAAATGATACCTACTAGTATGACATTCCAAACATCAGGCATTTTAATAACTTGGTCTTGTGACCTTTACAAAAGGCATTTTAATAATTTGGCCTTGTGACCTTGAAAACTAGGTCCAGGTCATTGAAGTTGTACTACTCCATCAGGATGATGTTGTCAATGATGATCCCTACGGGAATTCATATTCTCACTTCAGGCAGTCAACAAACTAGCCTATGCAAAAGGTATATTTCAGAGGCCCTGTAACCTTGAAAAGCAGGTCAGGACCAATGAAGATCGTACCCGACCAAGAGGAAATTTTGGTCAACGATCAATCCTTGCCAGTTTGACTTTATAAAGTTAAACTTATTTCAGCACTTTTGCCCTGTGATGTTGAAAAGTAGGTAACGGCATTTGAAGGTTGCCCACTCATCTGACTGATCTGAGAGAAGGAAGTGATCAATGATCCCTTATCCCTACCAGTATGACATTCCTTACTTTAGGCATCCATAGGTTTACCAACAAGCAAGGCTTTTCAGTGTTTCGGCCTTGTGACCTTGAAAAGTAGGAAAAGGTCATTGAAGGTCGAATTTGACAAGTTTCTGTCTTATAGCAATTTAACGCCACCCAATACATTAGCCTAGGAATTCCCAGGCTAACAATTGTGTGGGTCTTTGAGCTTCAACAATTTTTCTAAATTGAGTGTTATTTTCTCAAGGCTACTGGCTCCGACGCTATTTCAGCTTATAAACTCTAATGTATATATAAGTGCCAGACTCCCAGTCTTCTCATCCCATCATCAGGCGAAATCCAGTGCAATCCACCCGAAATTAATTTGCAGCTACCCCCACTAAAAAGGAGGTTGAGCCACTCCGCTGACCTAGGGTACATATCAGCACAACTCATAAGGCGCAACTCCGATTCCTCCATATCTATCTACCTATTCACCTATCTGTCCTTCCATCGATTTAGCATCTTTATTTCTTCCTGGCATACTATACAGCTTATACTATGCTTTGTGTTCCCTGCACAGTTAGCAATCACCACAGCCTACAACAAAAACTCCTCCATAGCAAACATTTATCATTTAAATATCAGATATCCTGTTACTTGCGAATAAGTTGTGATATCTGTGATTATTAAGAGCATTCAGCAAAAAAGTGAGGAAGAAACATGATACAGCAGATCAGTGGTTCAACATGCCCCACCCATTTTGGATCAATATTGGGATCACTGAGATCAGACATCATTATGCTGCAAGCCTGCAAATAGATCTCTCTCCAGAAAAACAGACCTAATTTTAACAAATTGTATTACTAATTAAATTCATCAATTCCCTTAATCCCAAGAGGAATTAAGATCGGTATTGAATCATCCAATGGAGCACAACAAAATACCAATTGAGCAGCAGTTTCAACCTTTAGAACAGTATTTAAAGCATTTTAAATTGAATGGAGTATTCAGGCTTCATTTAATGGGTTCATTGACCTTTTGTTTACCTGTTTACTTTAAAATGTAAATGAGAATTATCTAAAGAAATCGATCCAAGATTAGTAATAATACCAATAGAATTGCATGGTATCAAAAAAAAAGTATGAAAAAAAAAATTACATAAAAATTGCCAATCTGGGTTATTCATAGTAATTAATATAAATATGCAGACACTTAGGTAAGTGTAGATGTCAGTTAATCATCAGGAAATCTGAGAAATGCCAAGGTACTCAATAAAATAGATCTATATCTGGGCTAAGCAAATTGGAACGTCAGAAATCTATTAATATTGAATATGAAGGCGTTGATGAATTATTCATGTTTCTAAGTTTGGAGACTCATGAATCTTGCAATGTTTTCAAAACAGCAAAATGTCAACAACGTTTCCTGCCACTTTCTTATTGATTTCTTTAAATGGGTTATCTGGTTATTAGATAGCATTTCCAATTCCCAGTGAAAGGTAGTTTGAATATACTTTATATTCAATATCCATCTCTCTATCAATTCAAAGTATTCAATTCCATTTTTTTATCTATCTATCTATCTATCTATCTATCTATCTATCTATCTATCTATCTATCTATCTATCTATCTATCTATCTATCTATCTATCTATCTATCTATCCATCTATCTATCTATCTATCTACCTGTCAATCTATCTATCTATCTATCTATCTATCTATCTATCTATCTATCTGTCTATCTATCTATCTATCTATCTATCTATTCATTCACCTAATATATCTATTCGCCTCATATCTATCTCTCAGAGACAATGCCTGTTCCCATGATAGAGTAGAATTTTAAAAGTCATGATAATCGTTTTGTTATGAACTCAAGATGCATACTCCAGAGGATGGTAAGGAATTCAGAAAATCATAAAATGACAATAAAATCCGCATTTTAATCCATCAGCCAGATGTGGGCCTGTGTGCACACATTTCCTGTCACATTTATGTTCACAAGCATGCAGCTATATGAGGGGGAGGGGTGTGGCTGCAGGACGCAAAAAAGAACGCCAATCAATTGAACAGCCAATCAGAATTCGGTAAAATGTTTGCTAGTTGGAGAAGCCATGCAGACGAACTTCTACAGTAGTTCATTCTTTCAATCTTTGGAATAAAACTAATTTCGCACAGACTTTAATAGGAGTTTAAATGCAGTTGCACTTCTAAAACAAGGTTTGTATACATTTATTCATTTATCTTACACTGTTTAAAAAATGTGGTCTGGAGAAATCGATTTGTGTACACCACAAATGTTCAATGTTTTCAAAGTTGTAAAAAGTGAAACAACATTTTCATTCAAATTTTCCAAATCTGACATTACAATGTACATAGCCAATATTGCCAGTATCAGGTTCAAAATTGATCAAGCTTGATTTAATTGTCAGCTGTAGGGCCTAAATTAATTGACAGCATGCATTGCAGTCACAGCCAATGTTCAACTTCAAGAGACATGCAAAATTATAAAAGACATGCATTTGTCACAATAATTAAGATTAAGTTATTTAACCAATTAAATAGATAGGGGAACGAGGGGCAAAACGGACCGGCGGGGCAAAATGGTGTTTTAAGTTTTCTCGGAACGTTTTGACCTGTCTTCTAATTTTTCGAATGGAAAATAAAATAGGATACATGACCAACTTTTCCTGAGAGTTTCGTTGGTGAGAACATTACAGGTATGCAGTTATGTTAATTTGAAGTTTTTGATCGATTTTCTTAAAAAAATCATAATTTTTTGAAATGGTGTAGTACCTCCAATGATGTTCCCAGCCAAATAATTCATAGTCAGTGTTATAAGAGGAATACTAAGCTTGCTTATTAAGCAAAAAAATTTAGTATGGTGTTTAGTCATTTGTAAGTAGGTCATTATTAATCTACCCGGCATGGTTGGGGCAAGATGGAGTCCTCCTGGGGGGGCAAAATGGGAAGCACCCCGGGGGGGGTACTCGGCCGAATTTTGATACGGATGTGCGGCACGCGTTCGGAAATTTGTACCCTATGGTCAGGTTTTCAAGCCGAAATTTCATACCCTATGGTCAGGTTATTATATAGGCCCTATAGCCTATTATATAGACATATTAGAGAAAAGGTTATTAGAAAAGGTGTGAAATATAAATTGCAATTAAAAATGACACCTAACACCTGCAAGTTCAATGCAAATTGGACATTGCCTAATTGCAAAACAACACTGTCTGATGTCCAATTGAGAAGTGTACCCTATGGTCAGGCTCTCCTGGCCTCAAAAAATGACCCTGTGGTCAGGAAATCCCATAAAAAACCCTATCTTTTGAGCGGCACATAGGTAGTATGACTTCAATGTGAGTGCCCCCCCCCGGGGGAAGCACAAAAAAGCAATCCCAGCCTAGAAAAGGTTGAAGCTTGATATTGGGTCAATTCAACCATGACATTTGAGACATTTGAAACACTTTCTAGCCATAGAACAGGCAAAATTTTAAAAAATCACAAGAGATTTGTGGATCTTATCCATGTCATCAGTAATACCCTGAGGATTTAGGTTTAGTGGTAAAACCCTGTATTGTTGAAACTGAAATGAATGTAACTACCTTTCAAAAAGCATAGTCAAATCCAATACCAGTTTAAATCGTTAAATTATTAAGAAAACTCGTAAATCAGAGTTATGTGAATATTCATAAAAATGTCACATTTCCACAAAATTTAACTAATTTTGTTTCTTTTGTAACCTAATGTTTATGGTTAAATAATTTGTCAAATAATTACATAGAATGTGGAATAACTAGCTATAATTGCATCCTGTATTGAGATGTTGATTTTATAATTTATTGCTATGTTTACTCTTAGTATTCTGCAATATTCTCACATTGCAATGACATGAATTAATACATTTTTATTTGTCAACATGCTTTTTAGTTGGGCTATTATCAAAACAGCTGATTTATTGCAGAACTTTTGCAACTTTATTTCTTCCCATTTTGCCCCATATGAAATTCCATTTTGCCCCAAGCATGGGGCAAAACGGGATAAAGTTGCATTTTTGAAAATAGGGGAAAACTTGCATTGAAACTATTAAAAAAGCACTTTTCTGTGTTTGAGCAAGTAGTATTGGTACTTCTTCATGGATCACGCCTTATTTGGCATTCGCATGATATACCACCTTCGTGCAGTGAGCCTTCGAAGTTAGGCGGCCCGTTTTGTCCCTCGTTCCCCTACTACATGCATATACTTGTGAGATACTACATGCATATACTTGATGAAAGTAGCACTAGTTACTTCAAGGTATATATAAACAGACCTTTGATAATGTTTTCTAGGAATTATCCAAGAACTTTGCTTTTGAAATACCTTGAGTAAACTGTTACTGTTACTGTAAACATCAGGATAAATGGACCTAGTATTATACTTAATATGAAGTGACTTGTTGCCTGTTACTGCAGCCTGTAGATTTTAATGTAAAATAAAATTCCGATATTATAGATTTTCATTTTTAACCCCCCCCTCCCTCATTTTCTGGATCCACCCCTGCAAGCATCACAGCAATGATCGATCTCATAAACAACTTCATTGGGAAAAGCGCGGGAGTTCCAGTTGAATGAACTCACATGCTTCAGCGATTTTCTGATGAAAACTTCAAATAATTTATGAGGTTTACAAAGGCAAAATATTACGAGCTCTTGCAGAGTTTTCACACCATTCATATGGGTCACTCCAATTCAATTGTTATCCACAGGAATGTTATGTGGATCATATTTAATGAATTTCATGTCTTACACCAGTTAGAAAATCATGCAAAACTCGGCAAAAGAGACGCTTATAGAAAGTACTATTTATCAAAAGCTTTTGTTACATCAAAAAATTTATTATAATTGTATAAATATATAATACCAGAGTATATCTATTAAATATGGGATAACTTTTAAACAGGTCTGAGGCTTAGAAGATATATCATTTTAACTGTTTGGATTGATTGGTAACATGCATGCATGAAGAATTGAAGATGATTATAAAAGTAAAGCTTTCAATATTGTTCGATGATTGGTTTTTTTTACAAAAACACTTCATTTTCTTAAAGCAACCTTGGCAACAGTACAGAGCAATAGGCCTATAATAACAGTGGTGTAGACCAATGGCATTATGAAACTGATGCTGTATAACACAGCTGACAGGAACATGTTGAAGTAATCCATGCATGTTTCTCATTCTTTTTAAAACTGAGGATAAAAAATCAATATTTTGTCCGTAAGGCATCCAACATTCACCATAAATTGTCATTTGAAACCAACCAAGTAAACAGGCAAAGAAATTAATGGCCTCAAATGGAAATCGAATTTGTGTATCTGTGACATCCTAGCAACTGCAGCCAAACAATCATCTGACAACTGGCGTACACCAGGTCATTATCACTTGAGAAAAAAAAAAATACTTGCAATGCGTTAAACAGAGTATAATAAGATTGTATCTTAGTTAGTATTTCAACAAAGCACAGAGTAACAATCTTACAGTTACACTCAAGTAAACCAGATCTCTAAATTGAGTTCCAATCAACATGGTTGGCAGTGCATGGCTTTTTAATGTTTAATGCAATCAGCTTATAAAGTAATGCAAAAAAATTAGCTGATGACATAAATTCGTAGACCTATAAAAAACGTTACACTTTAAAGAAAACTGATTAGAAGTAAGTAAGTTCAAGCACAGAGGAATATTCCTGTGTGGTTCAAGCAACACTTCTTCATAAATGTATAGAGATCACTGCTCTCAGATCTGGTGCAGTAATAAGCAAAATGCGCACACTAGAGGGAGTGGCAGTCAATCTGTCGGTATTTAATGCCCCCTGGTGTGCGTTTTTCATAGCACCTGCCAAGAAAAGCTGCTAAATTCTTATGACTAACGTTGGCAAAATAAAACAATTGCGTAATTATTTATTAACTTGCCATTGTCATTTAGGCCTATATTTTACAACCCTATATTTGGTAGTATAAAGCCACAGTAAGGTATATATAGACGGAAAGTGTGACTTTTCCCAAATTTGGTATGTCAAGGCTAAATTCAATTTTTTTGGACAAAATCTTGAAACCTGGCACTTAAAAAGTGTAGAAAGAAGTGAAAAGTTCAGAATAACCTTCTTAGTTCTTTCAAGTGATCTATATACTCTTGAGTTTTCATTCTGCTTCGGTTGATTATGGCAGTGCAATCCAAACTCTCTGTATCAATGGTATCATAGATGTGAAACAGAAAGTGCTGATTAGGGACCATTCAGTATTTATGACGGGGGGGGGGGGAGGGGGCGCGAGTTTCGTCGGAGGTTAGTGAAAATAATTGATAACCCTCTCACCCAATACGCCAAGTAGAGCTGATATGAGAGGCTCTCAATGGCGTATTTGGGCGCAATACTAACACGCAAGAGATAGGAAACGCCGTTGAGCGCCACATATTCAATCCACGTAATGCCTCACCCCCCCCCCCAGGACATTTCTCGAAATGCCCTGTTCTTTCCCCTTTTAGTGCTCCCCGGCAGCAGTGGCATAGCTAAGATTTTGACATGGGCGCCATCTACATCCCCCCCAAAGTTGTCGGGGGTTGGGAGGCAACTTGCCCTCCTGGCCCCCACTAGCTACGAAACTGCCCCACAGGTCCCTCCTTCAGGTTTCATGTGGAGTTTTTGGCTTTTTGCATCTCTCCCACCCCTCAGATATTGAAAGCAATAAACGTAATGTTTATAATTTGTGCAAATGTATAGGATGTTCATGCGTACAGAATCGCAGACTTAGGCACATAGAAAGGCATGAATTAACTGGATGTGTGAGTGTTTTACTTTTTTTTGTCCAAATTTCATATCCCCCCCCCCCATGAAACACACGCTAATAGTTATACTCCCGTAACCAGCGGGCAAAACAACCCCCCTACTAGGGAGCCCCTAGTAATAAACCCCTAACAGTTTCATATATCATGTATATAGGCATACGGGACGGCCGTTTGGCAAGGGGGCTGTCGCTATTTTGCCCTGAAATTTTAACATGTTACGGATGTGACAAGGGCAGTAACTGTGAGTCTGCCCTGATATTGGACATGATTTGTCCTGACATCCCATTTGCCCTGATGCCAGCGCAGGGCAGGGGGCACAGCCCCCCTGATCCAATGGCCCAATGGGCAATACGCGTAAATAAACCTGAAATAATACATTACTTGTCACACTTCTAGCCAGCTACTCTTGTCCCCTGCTTCTTGATGCCAGATCGGCACCAAAACCAATACTTGGTATCAGAACAGAACATCCATAACCATGATAACAATAATTCATAACATATTAACAATATCTTTGCAAACATATGATACGGCTGAGATCTGCTTCCCCTCAGAGACAAAAGGCAGAGCACATCTTAGTCTCTACCCCCCTTGCTTTAATAATTATTAACTTTTAAGACACAAATTCCCGTCACCCCCCCAAAAAAAATTTGGCAGTGACAACAATTTAAAGTTTTTGTATTTATATGAGGGCGAAATTGATGGGCATATACATTAGATTTAAAGTTGGTATTTTACTATTTACCTCCTGGGATTCACCCTGAAGTGTCATCCCCGAAATGGTGTTGGAAGTCCATTATTTACTTCCGCCCAAGCCCAGAATATTGGGGACCATTCAGAATTTATCACTAGGGGGAAGGGTGGGAGCAGGGGCGTATCTAGAAATGGCCTGAGGGGGGGCCATTACATGGTGAATACGGGGGGCTCCGCGGCTTTTCCTATCTCTTCCATGTTAATTTTTGGCCATGGCACCACGGCCCCCCCTAAATACGCCACTGGGTGGGAGTTATGCTCCATAGGCGTTACTTACTTTTTACAAGGATTTCAAGGGGCGGGGGGGGGGGGGGGGGGGGGGAGGCAATTTTCTACAAGACTACAACATGTTGGAGGGTAGGAAATTTAAACATACAGCTTGTTGTTCCACAACATACGAATTGGTGGAATTATTGGTGTTTGGCCTAATTGCTAATTATCTTCAAGTTACACAGCAGAGAAATGCACACTCAAGAGTAGATTAGTAATGTGCAATATATTTATCACATTTTTGTGATGCCATTTTACCCCGTTTTTTACCACACTCGCCCATTCACACAAGTGGGACATACTGTAGAAAAAAAAATCATAACACGGACATATATCCAAAATTGCGCGAATCTGTAAATGCAATAGTAGTCCATCAACGACTTGATGTTGTTTAGTAACCAGAAGAAGACGAAGAGAAGAAGTCCACCAGAGCCTGACCAACTGCATCAGTGCCCACTCACAAGAAGTCAGGTCACCCTAACGCAATAGACGTGAATAGTCCAAGGTGTGCATATATACAGTGTGCATTGATTTGTATGTCGGGGGGGGGGGGGGTTACCCAAAATCTGCATTGATCCCACGACAGGGGGGGGGGACCTAAAGATTTAAACGACAACTTCCGACAAAACTCCAATAAGTCCCATTCCCTGCCCTGCCCCTGGCCTGGTCATGAATTCTAAACTGTCCCTAATCTAATATATACAGAAAGATCAAGTTCATCAACTGACCAGCTAATGACGGTGACGTCGACAAAAGACGACATGGCGGCGGGGGAGGGGTTCGCGATGATCACTCAGAACATCTCTTCAAGCTCTTTGATGTTTGAGTCTTGGCACTCAAGACCACAGATCAGATAGTGTCAGTGCTCAAGACTGGGCTTGTTTATCACTTTCTGCATGCTAAAACCCCAAATCGCCCTATTGTCGCCCACAGTAACAGGAATATTTAGCTCACATACCTTGGCATTTGATACTTCAAGGGTTCTGATCGATAGACAATAAGGTAAACTATCGGTGGAGGCTTCCTGTTGTCTGTCGTAAGCCAGGGGTAGTTCATTGTTGCCTTCAAATATTTTCTTCCAGGCTTTCGTTCTGCCTGAAGCCGCCATGATGTAAACATTCCACTGAGATACGGAAAAAGCCGAAACTGACCGAAGTCATACTCGGCAACCAATCAGGGACGAGTATTCGACCGCGCCCCCAAGTATTCCATGCTGACGACATTTTTGCAAGTTGGAGAGCAAGAAGGTGCTTGTGAAAATGCCAGTTCATTCACCCTCACCCACCCCTGAGAGAGCCATTTATGGATTCGTTCTCTACCTTGGAGCCTACGTTGGTTTGGGTAGGTAAAATAAATTGACTGAAAGTGACACAATTCTGTGTGGCAGTGACTGAGAGACACAATTTTAATGGCAAGGCTGGACCATGTGGACTGGACATGCAGTCATTATGGAGTGTCACACTTGACAGCAGTGTGGTCCTGTCAGCAGCTGGTCAGTGGCGTCACCAGGATTTATTGTAGGGGGGGAAAGGGGGGCTAAGGCAAGGGGGGACCAGGCCGGTCAACCGGGGTCATGTTACCTAATGACCTATGGGACAATGGGTTTAAGCACAAAATTAGGGGGGGGGGCAGAGGGGGGGGGGGGCAAGTCAATTTCAGGGGGGAGGGGGCACCGGCCCCCTTGCTCCCCCCCCCCCGCCGGTGACGCCGCGCCACTGGGTCCTGTGGAGCCAAAAATCTGTATCTGGGGAACCGGTTGGGGGGGGGGGGGGGGGACTGTCACGACTGTGTATTTATTTATTGTCCTATACCGTGTATACAGGCTATATATATATACCATACATGTGAGCCATCAGCCAATCAGAAGCCTGTATTTGGCTGGTATATATCCTATATTCTTTGTTGTTCACTTATACGCCCATGGGAGTATATAAAGCCTCATTGTTTAACAAAGCTCATAACACAAACAGCAAAGCTGTACCAAACAGTGGATTGCCAGTGAAAATAAAACAAAAGTATTATAAAACCGAACGCCTATGACAAATCCATCAATCCTTTAATTTAAGCTCAATTCAGATTTATAATGCAAATATCATGACTAAGGGGTCAACCACATTAGATCTCCAGGAGGGGGAGGAGGCTTGAAGGTTATTTCAAATAAATAATTTCTTGTCATGTTTTGGTAAAATAAATGAATTACTTTTGAACAGTCTGAAATAAATCCTTTTTGTTTAATAAAACCTCATAATAAATTGGTCTAATTACTGCTGTTACCATGAAATAAAAACTCCAACCCCCCCCCCCCCCTGCCATTAATATCTGATGGGCACCCCTAACAATCCAATCCAAATGGATATATTGTACATTCTCCTGATTTTTAACTATTTTTTCTTTTGCCCATTTCCTTCATATTTTTAACAATCCCCCAAAAAAACATTTTTTTCACCAATTAAAAATATATTTTTTTCTTACTCTCAAAATTTCCTTTTCAAATCTTTTTTCTTTTTTTTCACATACATTATTCCCTTGATTTTTTTTTGCCCTCATCTTTTTCCAAATTTTCTTTTTCAATTTTTTCCACCAAACATTTTGTTCCATATTGGACAGGTTATATTTTCCAAATTTTTTTTAAAATTCAAACTGTTTCTTTTTAGATTTTCACTCCAAATATTTTTTTCTAATTTTGCTACTAATTAGCTTACTATGCTATCTTTTAGGGGCATATATATATTCGAAGTGGGTAATTGGGAGACTTTTGCTTATGCCAAGTATTGAAATCACAATTGCTTCTACAATCAGTTTCTGAAAATATACAGGAAATCTCTTTAGCTTTTTTAATGTTTGATTGATAATTTACATACCTTTCTGATGCATTGGCCTTGTTTATCCAAGAAAATTCTCAGAATAAGTATTTATTTCATATCATATATGTCAACCATGTGGCCTTTTGGATTTTTTCTTTAACTGATACTTTCATGTTATTAAGTTCATCCCACTTGGCAAATTGTTTGTAGCTGTTTTCTCTCAAATCCTTTTTGTTTTATTTTCTTTTGGAAATCTCTTTGTTTTATTTTGTTTTGTTTAAGGTATAAGTTAGTTATATCCCTTGTTTTCGTGAATATGTGATATACACCTCGGCTAACGCCTCGGTAATTTAGGGTGCATCAGTTGCCCCAACTTTTTAGAGGAAACCTCTCCTTTTGCAGGAATGTTCCTTTTATACTAGAGACACATTGTGTGAAGTTTCAATAAATTTGAAGAATGTGTAGGGGTGGCACACTTGCATTGAAGTTTCTAGGATTTTTGCATTTTCTGTCATTTTATCGGTTACGCGGTTTGTTATATTTCACTGGTTATTAATCCAAGAACATTAAAAATGATACCATGTGGTAGCTCTCATCATGAGCTTCAATTTGAATACCAACATGATGGGTATATGACTTAGGGAACTATTTCATGGTCACATGAAATTTCGCAACCACATGTGATAATGCTAAAATAATGAACAAGTTATGCTATTTCTTTGTAGATTTTTTACCAACTAAAAGACACATGTAATTAAGCAAGATACCATAATTATATGAAACAGTTTATTGCTTGGAATTGAATTACCCATTATCTGTGGTGTGATAGTATATGCAAGTTATGTCAGACATATTCTCTAGAAGTAAGACACCTCGTCAACCTCCAGTTTCTGTCACGGTCCGTGGCTCACGGAGCAGCATTGCTAATTAAGTTCTACATTAATGCCACAATCAAATCTCGTACTTGTCAGATTGGTTCTTAAAGCACTAAAATACATAATAAGAAAAGCAATTTCAGCTGGTAATATGTTTCTCTACCAAAGTGCCAAGACCCTTTCATATTTTCTTATTTGTATTAGTTTTTTTGCTACTTTCAGCATGTTGAATGATGTTATGCACTTAAAAAAATTGTGAAAGGAATTAATGGAATTGATTTCTGTAGAATAGAATAAATCACTTTGTCTAGCAATCTTATTGTTGGCAATGAAGTGGTTTTAACTGTCATGTGAAACTGGACTTAGGGCAGCTGAAAAAAAAAAAAGACATCGCTAAAATGGTTTGATTGGCCTATACCAGCTGTAGGCCTGTACATATGGGAGAGGTTTGTGATTTTAAAAATTGAACTGCTGCAGGTTAGACTCCAACTGACAAAGATGAAAAGACCAGTCCTGACACAAAAAACGTCTTTCTGTTTATATGGAACAAATAGCTTTTGATGAGTGAAAAAAAAAAAACACATAAATTTGTAAAAGTTACGAAAACAATGCTAAAATATTACAGTTTGAATCCAGGTACAGAGTAATTATGATATGGTAAAGGAAAATTTGCCATGATGAGCATTTGGGATCTTTGGATTAGTATAAATCTATACAGAACGGAAAATTTAATCCCCCAAAAGAATTTAGGCATTGTCATGCCCATGTCACTTTGGATGAGTTTCTTTGATCAGACAACTTTGAAGGAAATTGGCCTGTTACCTTAAAAGATGAAGTTTTGACCTTGGTACTGTAGCAAAATATATTGTGCATTTTTTGACAGTTCAAAATCTTACAATTCCCATATAATGGCAATAGGTCACTTTTTGTGCTAGGTAGTTGAAATGCAAGTTTGGCACAACAAGCCCTCGGAAATCAGTAACATTCACCAAAATGCAATATATTGTGTAAATACGATGTTTATATAAAACAAGGTATCTGAGCGTAAGGTGCCCTCTAACGGATTGTTTATCTGAATATCCCGTCTGACATAATAATAATTATGGCAGTATTATAAATAAATAAACTTTCATTTATTCTAAGGGACCCAACAGTTGCTAATATCAAAAGTTGCTATTTATGTATTACTGCCAGATAACTTGAATGGTTGCTTTTAGTACTAGATATGGCTTCCTGGTACTCAAATTAAAGCTCTCTTTCTGCTCTACATCATGGTGCCTATTTTATTGTTCTTGAATTATTAATAAAGAAGTTATCACATACCGCAGATTCCATAATGAGATACTTTTGGTCAAAATCAGTTAAACTTTGGGGCATGCGTGCCACCCCTAGACATAGTCCGATTGTTTTGAAACTTCACAGGACATGTTTATTTAGCAAAAGGAACATAATTGGAGAAGGAGAAGGGAATCAAACAATTTTTTTATTTTTGGGGGGCAACCGATGCACCCTTCTCGGTATATATCACATATTCCCTCAAACGCGGGATATAACTGGCACATATACTTAATACTACAAGTACTATAGTCAAGACATTTTATTTTGGCAGTAAGTTTTTGGCAGATAATTAAAAACATACCTTACTCTTGACAAAAAATACTCGTCTCCTCCTGTTCCTGACACCTTGACCAAGCAGTTTCACAAAAATTTGAAAGTATTGGCATGTCGTAGCCCTGGTTTTGGGGTAGTCCCATTAGAATAACATTGCTGTCAACACAGCTGAAGAAGCCATTTTATTCTACTGCTTCTATTGCTGCTGTTGTTGTGACGTCACCATTGTTTCAGTGATGTCATAGAGCCAAAAATGCTGATGACATCACAATAGAAGGCTAAAGATAGCTCTAAATGTGCTGAAGAGCAGCAGAAATTTAGCATTGTATTAAAGTGCCTGCATGATGGAGCTGGGGGATCATAGGACATCAATTTATTCCAAATCATGCTTGGTCATGGACTCATGGTGTTCACCCTAATAAGCCAAAAATCAAGCCTAAAACTTAAACATAGATTATTTTATTGCCTAAAAACTTGCTGCCAAAATAAAATTTCTAGACTTTAGTACAGTGATATACCACCTGCAAACAGTTGTGTACAGAATTTTTTTTTTTTAATCAATTTACGTGAAAAATCTTTATTTCTAAGTTTTGATGGTTCTATTCATATTTTTTAAATGGCAGAGCAGTGAAAATTGTCAAATAACTGGAATGAATTCATTAAAATATTGTAGCATGATGTAAGTTAAGTTAATGGGCCAAATGTGTTATTCCTGAGTTTCGTGTGTTATTCCTGAGTTTCGTGTGTTTTACCAAAGTTTTTGCATGTAAAACATGGGGAGACTTGTCCCCAAGCCCCCCCTTAAACATCACCTGACTGTCCTGAGCCTCATTTTAAATGCTACTAGCAGTCAGCAGTGTTCCAGCCAGAATTTTTTTTGGGCATGCCAATTTTCTAAAAAGGAGGGCACTTTCCAAATTTCGAGGGCGTTTTCTATGGTGAAGACTGAAGACCCTTATTCATGTTATTTGCTCAATTTTTTACCCTAAAAATGGGCATGGTGTTCAAGAAGTTGGGCATGGTGTACAAGAAGTGGGGCATGGTGCTGCGCCATGCTCAAATAGCCTAGCTGGAACACTGAGTCAGGTGATGCCCAGAGTGAGGCTGAATGACTCGTACCAGACAGAGGCTTCAGTGAGTGTCTGGGTTTTTGCTACACTGCTACATTTTGTTAAATAAATGGAAAATGGGTTATGTTTGTAAGCATGAAGTACTTGGCTGAGAGTGTGAGGGGGGGGGGTCTGGTGCGTGAGTCTCACAGAGCCACAATAAATTGCCATAATTGGTAATGACACGTCATACACGTTATTATTCGCTATAGCGTCAATCATGCAAAATACGAAGTTTTTGACACAAATGCTTTCAAAACTATTGTTCATCCATCAAAAATTGTAAATTTTCTTGAAAATCAATCAATGATGTTGGGCCTCTGTGAAAACGCATACATTTTTTTTTGGTGCAAAAGCGTACATGTTTTTTTGGTGCTATTTGTGTTTATCACGCTATCACTATATGCACGTGCAGCACCGATTATCATCATAAGTCTGTGAACCGATATATTTCGATAACACCAAATTACATGTACTAGCATAATACCTGTTCTACGAACGGGAGGCGTAATGTGATACATTGTAGGCCAATGTACATTTGTAGGCCTATAAATTTTAAAATATGCAATATAAGATGAAGCTATAAAAGCGTGGACAACAAAGAAAGGCATTGGCTGGTGTTGACAAAAGGAATATAGTGAACATTGTAACAATTGAGCAGGGCACATCACCCACTTGATGTGGTGGCCCCCACTGGGTGTGCTGACGCCCAAGTGTAGGCGGGGGGCACTGGGCCCAACTTATAAGAGGAGGGCACTCATCGAAAATTTAGGGGCACTGACCACCATTTGCATGAGGGGGTACTGACTCCCACGTGTAGAAGAAGGGCACTGACCCTGACCTTGAGTAGGCGCTGAACCCTCTGGAAGGGGGGCACTGACCCCCACTGGCCGAAGGGGGACACTGACCCTCATCTGCAGGAATGGCGGTGACTCTTGTAGAAAAGGGGCACTGACCCCTGACCTTGTGTAGGCACTGATCCCTCTGGAAGGGGGCACTGACCCCCCGCTGGCAGAAGGGGGACAATGACCCCCATCTTAAGGAGGGACGCCGACTGCCACTTGTAGGAGAGAGGCACTGACCCTGAAATTGGGGAGACGCTGAACCCTGTGGAAGGGGGGCACTGACCCCCACTGGCAGAATGGGGACAATGACCCCAATCTGCAGGAGGGGGCACTGACTCCCACTCACTCACCCTGACCTTGAGTAGGCACTGAACCGTGGAAGGGGGCACTGACCCCTGCTGGAAGAAGGGCGGAACCGACCTCCACGGGCAGAAGGGGGGCACTGTCCCCCATGTGGAGGAGGGGCTGGCCCCCACTTGTAGAAGAGTGGCACTGGCTCTGACCTTGTGTAGGCACTGATCAACCCTCTTGAAAGGGAGGTACTGACCCCCACTGGCAAAAGGGGGGCACTGACACTCATCTGCGGGAGGGGGCACTGTCTCCCACTTGTAGGAGAGGGGCACTGGCTCATACTCCTCTGACCAGACCATGAGTAGGTGCTGAACCCTGTGAAAGGGGGCACTGACCCCCACTGGCAAAAGGAGGACAATGACCTCCATCTGCAGGAGGGGGTCCTGACTTGTAGGCGAGGTGCACTGACGTCTTGCTGCCCCATCTTGTGGAAAAGTGTGGTAAACACTAAACAAAATGGAGGAAAGTGGCCTCTTCCTCCCTCCATTGGAGTCCAGGGAAAACACAACTACTACCTGTACTACTGGAGGAAACTGAAATGTTTGGATGGTTGCTAGGGACTTCATTATGAGCTGTTGGTGGTTTGAGCACTTAAATGGAAAATCAGACCCCAGGGGAACCAATTAGGGGAATAGTTTGTGAGAAAGACGGGCAAAGCAAGGTTTCTAAACTGAAGATGGGAACATAAAAGAGGAACATAGCTGCTTGACTTTTTGGTCCTGTTGTTCCAAAACAGCTATGATGCCTGTCACCTTATAGAACTTTCCGCTATCTGTACATAATATTGGAACTGTAAATGGAGAACTTTAGGCCTATGCTCTGGTTCTTTGACAAGATATACATCAATGGCAAGTGCCAGTCAGTGTCTGACTCTATGAACGATGTCCTTAGTGCAGTGTTGAATGTGAGACATAGTGAGTTATATTATAACTCATATATATCAATAATAATGATTATTATAAATCATGATCATGATTGGTACGCTTATATTTTCAGCACTTTATCTGATTTGGGCCTACGTACCTGATGAATGGCTGCATGCAGTGGGTCTCACTTACTGGCCCCAAAAGTGAGTTTATTTGAATGAATTTCCTGAATTTTCCTACTTGAGTTGTATAAGCGATGCTCAATACTTATTAAACTCTATGATGACAATTCTCTTATGATTTCAGATACTGGGCCTTGGCAGCACCTACATATGTTGGCGCCTTACTCGTGTTTGGTGTCATTTGTTTAATTTGCAATAATCTGATCATCACAAAGCCACTGGATTCCATTCATACAATTACAGGTAATACCCTTAATGATGGCAATAGTAAGTGCTCGTTAGGGGGGAGGGTTGGCCTAGTGGTAGCGTGCTGGACTGCCAATCGCTGGGTCAAGGGTTCGAATCCAGCTCTTGCCGGGTCACCTGGGCCTATGTTGGACGACTGTTTCAATCATCCTTCACCTCATTGATTGCTGTGTCCTCCTCCTGTCCTAATTAGCCTACTAAGTGCATAACTACAGGAAGTAAAGCCCCAATCATCCATCCATCAAGTAAGTGCTGGTGGGAGTCCTTGGACTGGCCATAAATTAATGCATGCATATTATACAGCATATATGGCACTTATTACAGCCAGATGGAAGAATTTTGTTAATTGCGCCAATCAGATTCAATGAAAATACCTATCATTAATAAATTAACTGCGATTTGATGTGTTTTGACTGTTGCAAACTTTTCATTTTTCTGCTAGATGACCGTGCAATACCAGTGAATACCAATAATCTTGTAGAAGGCGCCATTCCTCCTATTGGGGACCTGACCGTTGAAGAAGCTAACAGAATGCTCTATCTGGATTCTTGACAGCTTTTAAAATGATCTCTTGTGCCAAAAAAGGAACTTTTGCCTGTGCCAGTTTGAAGTCTGTGATATTTAATGTTATGTATTTTTGAATTTATGAATGTCTATTGAATTTGTCTATATCATGTGTAATTTTGAATGGTTTGGTGTATAGTATGATATATCGTGCATGAAAGATTCATTTCAGTGTCTGTCAACTTAACAGTACTTACTGAATAACTGACAGTGACAGGCGTAACGAAATATGTGCTATACTGAATATTTTGAAATACAGCATGTACACCTGGGTTCCTTGAACTGTCCGACTGTGGAATCAAACATTAAATTGTAAAAAAACAACTAATTAAATGTTAAGAAAAGAACATTTTAAGAATGTTAGATTGCTTGGGCCTAATTCTGTTAATTTGAAATTAATTTCTTTGTTCCTTTATAGGATCATTCAGATGCTTGTGTTTTTTGCTTCACGAAGTAGGCTACTGCAAAATATTTTGATTTTGAAGGATGTTATATTGTTAGTTCTGCTGGGTTTCTTCTCTTCCCATAGGGCCTAACAAGTTTAGATAGACCGACCCGGCTGCTAGAATAATTGTACAATACTACAATTTGCGGATATATATGTAGACTTGATGGATTGCTTTGTCCGCTCATATTAAAATGCTTGTGCAATGGCATGTGAATTTCATCAAAGTATGGGTCAGGCATCACTGTTGTGGTACATTGCTAAATATCTTTGAAAAGGGGTTATAGATACGTCGCAAATATCTGATACTTTGTACCCAAGTGTACACAAAGACTCTTAAGAATGAATCTTGGACCCAGTCAGGGTCATTCGCTCTTAGGGGTCCTTCCCCACATTGTGGCAGCCCAGCCAGGGTTCCCACAGTCATGGAAAGTCATGGAAAAAATGGTGGTCATGAAAAAGTCATGGAAAATCAAAATATTTTGAAAAGTCATGGAAAATTCAAATTTTGACTACAATTCGTGCTAAAATTAAACAAATTTCTGTGTTTATGGTACACGGTTGGTTGATTTGATGGTTGGACAGGCTGCGATGGTCATCGCGTGAATTTGTTTCTGGTAAATCGCGACCTCGATGAATAAAGCATTGGTCACAGGGTTCCCACTCAACCTGGAAAACCTTGAAAACCTGGAATTTTGGGTTATGCTTTTCCCGGCCTGGAAAAACCTGGAAAATGTGATATTTCCACCAAAAACCTGGAAAAAGTCTGGAATTTGGGGTTCTCTTGCAAAAATTGAAACGGTCCAACAAATTGTGGACTTTGACGACTGTCCGTGGCGCAAAATCAGTTAGAAAGAATTGCAGGTTCAGGCCTTGAAAATTGGTTTTGGCAGCCTTGAAAAACCTGGAAAAAACCTTGAATTTGAACTTGGCAAAAGAGTGGGAACCCTGTGGTCATGGAAATTCTGAAATTTGGTCAGGGAAAGTCCTGGAAAAGTCAGGGAATTTCTGTCGAAAGATTTTGTTGGAACCCTGCCAGCTTATTGTTTCAAAGTACAAAATCTGGTCGTTCTTCTCAAAACCTTGGCGCCCTTCCCGAAATCTGGTCGTCTCGGGCGTTAGGACGACCGGGAATCTGGGACCCTGGACCCAGTTCTTTTTAACGGTCCTAATTTGATTCTTGATTGACATGGCATGGAAAACTGCTTTTTACCCCTATGGCTCATACCTTCTCAGTCAGTCTGCCTGAACAACAACTTTTAGTTTGAATATGAAAATGTTTGTGTGAATTTCATCAAAGTACGGGTCAGGTATCACTGTTGTGGTACAGTGCTAAATATATATTTTAATAGAAGCTATATTTATGGCCCACCCGCCGGAGTTGTTATGTCCAAGATATCCGGTATTTTGCACGCAAATGCGCTCCCAGAATCTTGGGATGAATCCTAGACCCGGAAATTTTTGATGTTCCAAAATTATTCATCATTGACATTTCTTTTTTATGACATTTGTTTTAACCATGTGTCTCATGTCGTATCAATTAGCCTGAACAACAATTCTTCTGGGATAATTTGAATATGAAAATGTTTGTACGATAGCATGTGAATTTCATCAAAGTATGGGTCAGGTGTCTGTTTGGTCAGCTTGTGGCACAGCAGTATTATGAGCGGTAAATGCGTGTGAATGTAGCATACCAGGTAATTGTAATCCGCACAAGCACAGATTGAAGATGAATTGCACATGATCAATTTTGTTCGAAGGTCCCAATTTCCATTCATCTACAATCAATATGGCATGGAAACTTGCTTTTTTACTCCTGTTATGTGTGCCATATCTTCCCGGTCATCCTGCGTGAATATTAATCTGCCCGGATGGTTAAAATGCTTGTCCAGTGGCATGTGAATTTCATCGAAGTACAGGTCTGCTTCTCCGGTGTCACTATTGTAGTGCAGAGCCAACTGTTTCTTTGGATAGGCCTATCGTCTTTGACTTCGCATTAAATTTTGTTCGCGAGAGGCTCTCGTCTGGTTTTCACTCTGGTTTCTTATCAGAATGTCCTTTTATTTAAAAAAAAAAAGCTGTGCTTCTCTCAGCATTCACCAGTCGTACTCTTGCGGCTTCTGCTTTGGCTGTACTGGGGTACCAGATAGTCGGCGGTCCAGTTCAAGGAGGACACATGGATTTTGTATATTTTATAAGTACACACCCTAATTATAAGATGAAATCTGGAACCCTTGACTCTCCTGCAAGTCAGCTTCTCTAATCCTATAGGACATGGCATGAAAACTTGCTTTTAACTTCTGTTGGTCATAATCTTCTCGGTCAGTCTTCACAACAAAATTTGACGGGATGGTCTGAATGTAAAAATGCTTGTACAATCGCGACAATAGCATGTGAATTTCATCAAAAGAATAATTTGTGGATTTTGTAGTGGTTCATCCTTAACTATGGAAATCCTTTAACAACCTTATTTTTTTTCATTTCAAGCCAGTACGTTACAGCTAGTAGTCAGCTACTACAATAATCGGTTAAATTCTCATGAGGTAATATGTTAAATAATAAATATGAGCATGCACTCCTGAAAGCCTGCAGAATTAATGCACATGATGATCAGCAGTTATATCTTCAAGTTGTAATTATCATTCAACATCTACCAAAAGATGGTTGGGTGGGGGAGGGTTGGTCTAGTGGTAGCGTGATTGGCTGCCTATTGCTGGGTCCAGGGTTTGAATTCAGCTCTTGCCAGGTCACCTGGGCCTAAGTTGGATGGCTGTTTCAATCATCCTGCGCCTCATTGCCGTGTCCTCCTCCTGTCTAATTAGCCCACCCAGTGCGTAAATACAGGTTGTAAAGCCCCAATCATCCATCCGTACCAAAAGATGGTGGAGGTAGAACACTGAAAGGTTACAGTTAAACCTTATACAAATGTTTCTGTTAACATACATTGAGCAACTGTTTCCATTCGCGGACTGTTTCCAGGACCTTGGGAATTAATGTAGGCAGAATGATTACAGCAGAAGGCTGGTGAAAAATGATCTGGCTATAGGCCTACAAATATTGGCATTACCTAGCTTTATCATTATGTGACAAAAACACAAAGTGATAGATACCTCCTCAGTGCAACAGCTGTGGTATTGTGCCAAAAGCTCTCCAACACCAAGTGCTATGGCTCTCTCATGACCTCTGCCACACCATTCGAGTTTTGTGTAGACAATTGTTTTCTTATATCTGGCGCCTTGATGTAGTAATTCAAGTATAAATTTGTCAATAATTGACCCATAGGCCACACATTGCTGTTTTCTGCCCTTGTCGATTAAAATGCTTTTGTTGTAGGTAGCATGTGAATTTCATCAAAATGTGGGTCAAGTGTCGGGGTTATGGCTCAGTGTCAAATAGTTTTGTATATAACCCTGTCAGCGTGCCTCAGCGGTCTGGCGTTGGCCCGGCGTCGGCCCGGCGTCGGTCCAATGTCAGCAGCATCGGACCGGCTTTGGGCCGACGTTGGGCCGCCGAGGCACGCTGATAGGGAATTGAGGTATCATATTTTGAAATCGTGATAATGCCCACAAGGGCACGCTGAAATTCTTGAAGTCTTCATTAAAGATTCCCGTTTTTACAATTCAATTCATCACACCATGGCATAAAAAGCTGCTTCGTTACTTCTGAGGGTCATATTTTCTCAATCGGCCTGCAAACAAAATCTATTGGGATTGTCAGAGAGTCAAAATACTAGTACAAGGGCATGTTCATTTCATCAAAAGATCTCAAACAATTCATATATTATACAGTTGTAATGGTTCTGGTCTTTGAACAACCTGGGACCTGAAATGCCCAGTTTTTCAAGCAAGTTGCAGCTTCCAGAATAATTTTTTTCAAATTGTATGTAAAATATTCATAAATTGTAGACTTCAGGCGGATTGCTACTTCTGCTCATGCTGTTTAAAATGCTTGTGCTTGTGAATTTCGTCAAAGTATGGTTCAGGTGGCATGGCGCTGAATATCTTTGAATATCCGGTCCCACCCAGAGGAAAAAATAGTACGCTTGCAGCACAAAAACAGTACAATATCAGTATATCCCATATATGGTATTGGAGTACATTGGAAGCACAAGAGAAGTACATTGCGCAATGACCATTTGCATGGTTGAGAGACTTTTTCACAAAAAATTTCAAGTTGAAGTACAAATGCAGTATTTTTGTAGTACAAATGCAGTATTTTCGCAGCATATTTACAGTACAAAAGGAGCACATTTGAAGCGCTCGAATTATTTTAATTATGCTCCATTTATGCTCCCGATATGCAAATCCATATGCTGCAAAAATGCTTCCTTGCAGGGAGTACAAAAGGAGCATACTAGCTGTGCATGCTAGCAGGAAGCATTTTTGCAGTACAAACGCAGTACATTTGAAGTATACAAAAATCAATGCTTCATTAATTTTGTAGGCCACATATAATATCACTTCCTCAGCCAGATCAATGTAATTAGAATAGCTACACATTTAATTATAATGACCTGCTTGAGAAAAGCTGAAGAGATAGTTTTTCCAAAGATGTCACTCAATTCAACATACAAGAAACCGGGGTGGTCTGATCATGTCCAAGGGTTGTATCAATGCTCTCGACAAGCTCACATTCAGTGGTGTGCAGGAGGGAAACCTCGTCAAGGCCCTCTTTTTGAACAACGCAAAAGCGCTAAATCGAAGTACAAGTATGCTAGACGTTTCATTTCTAGGAATGAAAATAATTTAAGAAAAGAAGCTTTGGCAGAAAAACTCTGTGATCTTGACCAAAGGGAATTTTGGAAGGAGATTAAACTGATGAACAATCGTAAAGCCCCACTTCCAGCCAGTGTGAATGAGGCTGTAGGGGAGCAACAGATATCAGTCCTTTGGAAAAGTCACTTCGAAGAACTATTCAATTGTGTTACTCCAAAGAACATGCCAAGTTGTACATTTGATGCGTTAAACAACTATGATGATGTGTGTGTGACCTGTGAGCAATTAAAAACTGCCATTAAAGAACTTCCTGTTGGTAAGGCATGTGGGCTAGATGGCATCTACTCAGAACACTTAAAATATGCTTCTACTCGATTACTTGTCTTATTAAGTGTATGTTTGTCTAGTCTGTTTACCCATGGTGCTCTCCCCGATTCCCTTATTGATGTAGTGTTAGTACCTGTTATAAAAGATAAATCGGGTAATATTACCTCTAAAGACAACTACCGTCCAATTGCCCTTGCGAGTATTGTCAGTAAGGTTATTGAGATTCTTATATTGAATCGTACATATGAATTTTTAAGAACCACTCCGAACCAATTTGGCTTTAAGAAAAATCATGGGACAGATCTTTGTATCTATGCTCTGAAAGAATGCATAAGTTCCTACAAAGCCTTGAATAGTTCTGTATTCACATGTTTTCTTGATGCGTGTAAAGCTTTTGACCGTGTGAATCACGGAGTTCTTTTTGCCAAGCTGGTTCGGAGAGGTGTTCCTGTTTACATTGTACGCCTGCTAATGTTTTGGTATGCCCATCAGAGAGTTTGTGTCAGGTGGGGAAACACATATTCTGAGTTTTTTACTGTTGTGAATGGTGTTCGCCAGGGGGGCATACTTTCCCCATTGTTGTTTAATGTTTATATGGATGACCTGAGTGTATCTCTCAGTGCATATAGTATAGGCTGTGCCAGCTCTGGTAAGGTTATTAATCATTTGATGTATGCGGATGACCTGGTCCTACTAGCGCCTTCTATATCCGGGCTCCAGAAATTGATTAGAGAGTGTGAAATTTATGGTTTGGCTCATGATGTGAAGTTCAATGCTAGAAAGTCAGCCCTAATGTATTTTAGGACAACGTTATTGCGTGGTGTCACTCTACCTGATATCTTCCTGAATGGAAGTGCTCTGCATGTGGTGAAATCATTTAAGTATCTTGGTCATGTATTAAGTGATGATTTATCAGATAATGATGATATTTCCAGACAATGTCGTATGATTTATGCTCTAGGCAATGTGCTTTTGAGAAAGTTTTTTATGTGCACTATTGATGTTAAACGAAAGATGTTTATGACCTACTGTACGCCTCTTTACACGGCGCATCTGTGGATTAGTAATAGGAAAGCTACAATTAATAAGCTCTACATTGCATATCATAATATCTTTAAACTGTTGATGGGCTTTTGTAAATACGACAGCACTAGTCTACTCTGTACTTTATTTGATGTGCCATCTTGTTCAGCCGTAGTTAGAAAGTTTATATACAGATTTTGTGTTCGGTTAGAGGGTTCTAACAACTCTCTTATTTTGTCATTTCTTGCCAGTGGTGTGTATTACATGTCTAGTCTGAGAAAGCACTGGTTAAGCTTGTTGTCGATTACATAGTGGCATATATGGTAGAGGCTGTCTCATTTGCTCTGTGCATGGTGTGTCAAATTGCCAATGTATTCTATATATATGGAACCTCCTGCGGGATGAGTCCGGAATAAAGTTTTAATAAAAAATAATAATAATAATTACTTAAGTCTAGAGCAAAAATGAAAGCTGGAACAATTTTATATCCGTTTTGTACTTTTTGCCACTATCAATAGTAAAACATTTGTATCTAATACAATGGAAATTATGCCAGTAATTCAATGTATTGTAATTTAAAACCGGGACACACCTGCAAATTTTCCCAAGTTCTGGAAGTGATCATGACCCACATGTGACTAAATCTAAGCAGCCTAAGTCATAGAAGTATAAATTCAGTACATGGAATGTTAAATGACATTTAGAAGTTAGAGGAGCACATATGCAGTACGTGATTATTCAAATTGGTTCATTAGAAGTATAAAATCAGTACACAATTTGCATAGAAGCACAAAATCAGTATAATGGAGTACATTTGCAGCGTCGGCCTACGTACTGCTTTTGTACTGATTTTGTACTTCCTCGCTGAGAAGCTGTACTGCTTTTATACTTTTTTTTCCTCTGGGCAGCTAACAAGTTGTCCATTTCCGAGAGGATGCACAGAATTTTTCAGTATTTTGCTATGCATACAAGTGCACACCCAGTTTCTAAAGATAAGATCCGGGACCCTAGACTTTTGTACATGTGCAATAGCATATGAATTTATCAAAGGAACTTCGGCAATTTTGTCCCAATGGGCACACGAAGTAAACCCCGACATTGCTAATTGGTGGAGGGCTGGTCTGTTGGTCACGTAGATATATGTATGGTAAGGATTATGTTGCCACAACGTGAACACGACGTCGGGGTTTTTTTACAACATTGCCACAACTTCACAAGCTAACGTTAAACCATTGACATTGTCTCACAATGTAGTGAAAACGTCATATCTTTGATGTTGCTTCACAACGTTGTGACAACATGATTTCTACCATAGGCTACAATTCTACGTCATTTGACGAACAGGGTGACATTGCAACGTTGCTGCAACGTAGATGTTGCTACAACGTATGATGCATTGGTTCTGATCCAAAGAAATTCTGTGTATTTCAATAATTCTAAACTTATTTTCTGATGTTTGCTTTCTGTTCTTTTATTGCCACAGTGCAGAGGTTTTTGAAGACTTCGACCTGGCTCAGTGGCGACAATATCAATGAGAAAAGCTACTGGCATCTATAAATGCAAAATCAAAATGCTTGTGCAATGGCATGTGAATTTCATCAAAGGAACTTGAGTTATGCTTGTTATCTTCGGAAATTCTTGCCATTTCTTCAACTAAATTCATGGTGGAAACTTGCAAGATGGCTTCTAGTGCTCCACTTGCCCTACCAGGTCTGTTGGATATTCACATCAGAAGCTGTATGTCCAAAGGTTCAACTGAGGTCCTTGATAAGTCCTTAAAAACTTCAAAAACTCCTGTGGTCCTTGAATCCTGTTGTAAATCTGCAGAAAAAGTTCTTGAAAATCCATTGATGCATGGATGTCTAGTCGTGTTGAATGTACAACCAATGTTCTCAAAGAAATGGCATTAACTTAGTAAGATTTTTTTTTCTAATAAAATTCCTTGAAATTTGACCATATAGTCCTTGAATGTCCTAAAATAGTCCTCGAATGTAGTTTTAAGATTTGAGTGGGAACCATGCCTTTCTGAAGGTGGCAGGCTTGTATTTTTCCACCAAGGTTCCTCGGAGTACTCAGTTTTGGTGCAGTGTACCGAAGATGAAATCTAAAAATTTCAATCTCGGTAGTGACTACCGAAAAAGAAATTTGAAAATTTCTAAGTTCTGAAATTGAAACCTGTAAATTTCAAAGTCTGAAATTTAACCTCCGGTACCGAGTAGGCTACCGAAAGAAAATAAACCGGAAAATTTTCTTAAGTTATGAGAAGAAACCTCGTTATAGTGTACAAGCGAAAAACTATGAAAATTCTGAAAGGAACTCTGAAACTTTATTTCTGAAAGGGGAAAATTGTATTGGTCAATGGCCAAGCGTCGACTGACCTCGAGATTCGGATCTCCCTCCTTTTTGTTTACTTTCTGCTTCTCTCTGATTGGTCGAAATGCTGCGCTCTGATTTGTCCAAAGTTTTTGGCAAGAAAAGTGAAATGTCTGCTGCTGCCGAGCATTTGTGTTCGTTGACAGTGGACTCAAAAGTCAAAGTAAATCCATGGATGCATCCAAACCAAGTATCAGGATTGTTAAAACAAGTTGTTCTTCAGATTAAAACAGGACAAAGCTAGATTTACCAAATCGGAGGAGCTATCCATGGACGAAAATACACCAAAATTTTATCGCGAGCGCATGGTTCAGGCCGGATTACAGGCCACAGCTGAAAAACCAACAGTGCTAAAAATCCCAAAGTTGGTGCCTAGAAATCAAAGTTTAAAGGAATTTAAATAAGCAAGCTTTCTGTCCGAAAATTCGGCAAAAACACAACTGGTAAGCGCTCTACTTTCTCGCCGTCACAGCCTACGAAAGGGCGACGGCTGTCAATAAACGACAAAATATGCCGTCGTTTCAATTCTCCTCCCTAAGAAAAGCTCATCCTTGAGCTAACTGAAAGGAAAATCAACCGCTGAAATTCAACAATATGAAAAATTTATTTTCTGAATAAATACAACAAAATCCAAAAATTCGCCTCACTGCCAGCAGGAAGGCTTGTGGGACATATCCAAACATAGGTCCTCCTTCCTGAGGGCTCGGATGTCCCTGAGGGCACAGGTTAAACCCTGTGGGGTCTCAGGGATCCGGTCCCGCAGGTAGGAGACTGACCACTCTGGGGGTATGAGAGGCATCTCTGTCCAAACCCGGGGCGGCTCCATCCAGACCTGATTCTCTGAAAAGGAAACTCCTCCCACTCTTCCAGGAGGGGGGGGGGCCGACGGGTCCAGGGTTGTCTCGCCGGAAGGCCCCAGATGAGCCAGTGACACATCCGGGGCAACAACCGAGGTGGCGTCAACCTCCCCTTCATTGGAAGAAGAAGAAGATAAACTTGAGGAAGAAGATAAGGGGATGAAGGGTGCCGCTCCTTCGCAGTGAAACAGGAGATGGTAATCCCGCCGGGCGTGCCCCTCACGGCAGGAGGCCCTCGGGAGTCATCCTCGGGAGTCATCCTTGGGAGTCATCCTTGGAATCGTTTCCTCCACCTTCGAGATGATATACATCCCAGGATCCACATATTCCCAGTTCTCGGTGATTGTAGATTTGCACTTACCAATAATATCAAAAAATTTACGTGCTCTATTATTATTGGTATGTTTTTTAAGACAATTAAGATCTTCCTTCCTCTTATAAGTGACGCGACTATCGGGCAGACGGCACACTTATAAGTATGGATGAACCTTTTATGTCTGGCTCTCCAATGCCTCTTCATGCTGGTGAAATTCGCAGCGGGAAAGGTTTCTCCACACAGACCGGGCACGGCATTCCCCCTTCCACGTCTGCGTACAGTAAGTCCGTCCTTTCTCCCTCCATAGGGTGGAGCGTAAGATCCACAACATCCGAACCACAATCCATAGTCTGAAAGCGCAAGATAACTAAGCAAAAACCCAAATCACCAAAGAAAAAAATAATCTCTCCCACAGAGTCTTTCGACCTGCAACCTGAAACCTTAAAACCTGAAATAGAACACTACACCTTGTCTCATCTCACATGCGAACTAATGTTTGGCCTGATTCCTCAGCTTTGAGAAGTCCTACAGTAGAAATACACATACCTACCTGTAGATTTGCAACTTTGTAATCTGAATATTGGATGTTCGCGATGTTTTGGGATCGTTTTTTGCCGAATTTTGATCAATTTCTGCCACGGCTGTCCATTTCCATTTGTTTACATTCTTGACGCAACTTGATTGACAGCCACAATTGCCGTGACGTCACAATGCCACTACAGTGCCACTCACAATAAAGTTCCAGATAGGATGGCACCAATGCCAATCCTCTAGGTACATTATATTGCCTTTGTACAGGCACTTGAAATGTGGCTAATTTACAGTTCGCATGCAACCTGAGACACACTGTTCAACAGCTAACGAGAACTTTCGGGATATTCCACCCTTAAAATCAGTCAATAAATATTTTACAAAATTTTTATCCGGAAAATCAACAACATTTTCGGGAAAATCTCTTAATAAATATTTTACCAAAAAAAAAAATTAAACTTTCCAAAAATTTTATTCCAGCTGCCTGGGGGGTTCCTTCCCCGGTAGGGTGCCAACAGATCGCTGTGAACAACACGAGGAGGGCCCTGAGGAGACCTAGGAATTTGGAACGTCACATCGTTAATTACCCTGGTGATCACCCAGCCCTTCCTCCATGGAGCGGACAGCTTCGCTGACTTCCCGGGCGGGACTGACCTGTCGTGCAACCACACCGGCTGTCCTAACCTAAGGTCTGCTGAACGGGTACCAACGTCATACCTTTTCTTCCTGACCTCCACCGATGCCCTCAGATGTCTACGTGGAAAAGACTGCCTGTAAGGAAGAAACCCAGTCAGAAGTATGTTGATCAACAGGTGCAGACGGACATCCTGCGACAATGTGCCATGGTGTTCTATTCTCCCTTCCAAAAATCATGAGATTTGGAGTATACCAAGTTGACTCATGGCGGGCACAACTGTAAGCAGCTTCAATGAAAGGGAGATACTTATCCCAAAACTGTTCTTCTTCCTTGGTAATAATGGAGATCATAGCCGTCAAAGTCCTCATAAATCGTTCCACCTGGCCATTGGCCTTCGGCCTCCAGGCTGTCGTCCAGGTCTTCTTGATACCTAGCAGCTTGCACACACCCTGAAAAAGTCTGGAAGCATATTGGGTTCCCTGGTCACTGTGAAGGATGTTCATCACCCCATAACGGCAGATGCAGTTTTCATCAATCACTTCAAACATCAATTTTTTTGATTGGGAGACCTCTGTAAACTTTGTAAAGGCGTCTGAAATGACAAAAACATACTTGTTTCCATTTGAGGACCTCGGGAGAGAACCCAAGATATCCACACATACCCGCTCCATGGGACCGTAAACAAAATAGGGTTTCATAGGAGCTTCATCTGGACAGGAACCTTTTCACAGATGTCTTAATGAAAACACCTTCACCACCTCAACCAAAGACTGAAGTAACTGAGAATTGCCTTGGACCAGTTTGCACACCGCACCACAGAAGCCCCAACAAAGTCAATCTTCAGATAATTCACAGACAAGGACTTCAGCCAAATGCAAGAAAAAAGACGATCTATCATCTGCCAAGAAAGCACCCGATCCAGTAAGACAAGCATGCTCAACAGACCACTTGTTACATCCCAAGGACAAGAGTAAGACGGCCAGCAGAACAGAACAATCCTCGATTCACAAGCTTGTCATCATTTCACAAGATGGCAGCCTGAAAGGTATGTCATCCTATGTCATCTACAAGACAATTATGGACATGATTAGCAAACCACAGTCCGTTAAACAACAACGTAATGACAATCTATTGGTGCAAGTCTCCACTCACGCCAGGAAATTATGCAAATTGAAAAAGATCGCTAATGTACCTGTTACCATGAAACTTCTTCAAATTTGAGTATGTCTCTGAATAGCCCACTCAGGTGCTGATGAGACGTAAAACCCACACACGTCCTTCACAATTTACAAGCTGATACATTACCAATGAAGAGGCCATTGATCTTTTTGAATGCTTGCCTATGATCTTCCACCGGGAAGTGCGGGTCATCATTGACTCTAACATATGGTGATTCTGGCTCCAATCTCTTCTTCGTTCACATGTAGGCTGAGGACGCCAGTGTCAGTGGCCTCTGCCGCCTAAAAATTTCATCCAGGAGGCCTAAATCTTTTGCACAGATCCATCTTGATAATCTGGTTAAACACAGAAAAAATTACTGGTAGTAGGTACTTTTAATTTGCTAAGTACTTGAAGAATTGTTTTTTTATCAAACAAATTGGTTTGAGCGCTGTTTGGTGAATGTTAAATTAATTTTGGAATCAAAATCAATTAAAAAATTCTCTAAACTACGAAATTCATTGCACTTGCATTGGCCACTTTGCCATGGAAGAAGTACTCTGGCGGAGAGCATGGATTTTCCTTGAACCATTTGAAAGGCCTCACTGTTCCCTTGGAAAAATGGTGAGGCGTGCTCTCAAAGAGGACCGCATCCAGGCTGGTCAGCACCAATTTTCTTTCTTTCAGGTTCAACATTATATTTTCGGAGCTGAGGTCTATGAGGCATGCGCCATTATCTTGGACTCGCTCGATGTCCTGGCATAGCTGAAACTGAAAACTAACATGACAATTAAAAAAAACCTTAATAAAAAACAACATTTTAATGACTTAACATGACAATACTACAAAAAAGCTATTAAGGTGGCTCGATACTCGTGAACTTTCCAAGATAGGATTTCTTAAAAACAGTTTAGAATGATCCAAAATATAGTTTATAGCAAGAATATGTAAACAAAAGTGGTTGCTACCAGCCTTTTAAAAAAAATATTTGGGGTTATGTACCAGAAAGTGAGTCCACGCAAACCTGAAAAACTCAATTTTTTTCTTATTTTTCCTACTGTGAAGTTTGTTCTGCCATTCAGTTGTCATGCATTCCATATTATGCAATGAAGCATGAAATTAAAGAAGACACTTTCATGGAAAAGGTGATTACCATTTCAAAGAGATATATTTGGTTTAAAGGACTTTCCAAGGGGCTCGGAATATAAGTTTCGATTTTGACAATTTTAACTTTTTTTATAAACCATGGTGCTAAAAAAAATTGACGTGATAGGATTTTTCATTTCTTTGTCATTTATTGCGAAAAATAGTTAGGAACAACATGATGATATAGACAGGCCTTCCTACCACACTTCAAATTGAAATAAACATTTATTTATATCACAAAGTCATATTGGAGAAATTAGACCTGCTTGTCGAAAATCGCCTGTAAAAATTTTCTGTTTTGAGTATCAAGTTGAATCCCCGGCTGTTCATAGTACTCTTCATGGCGCATCTAATGCTCAAAACGAGAAGTCTCTATCCCCAATAGAAGTGGCGCAAATTGCAAACGAAGCGGCCGCTGCATGAAATTCTCAGAATTGAAAAAATATCTTGAAGTAGTGTCAGCACAGTGGTGACGTTACCATAGATAGGGCCTGCCTGGCTGCGCGGAAATGTGTGCAGGTGACGTAATTTCGTGGGTAGCGAGCCACCTTAAAGGAATTGCATTATAAAATTCAGGAATTTTATGGTTATGACTGCTCTAGATTCCATGGCTGCCTGAACATTTCTGAAATGAAAATAGAAAAGATAAGGCAGGCCCATTACAGTTAATCTTGGTCTAGTGGTAGCGTGCTGGGCTGCCAATCACTGGGTCCAGGGTTCGAATCCAGCTCTTGCCGGGTCACCTGGACCTATGTTGGAGGCTGTTTCAATCATCCTTCGCCTCATTGCCGTGTCCTCCTGTCCTAATTAGCCCACCAAGTGCATAAATACAGGACGTAAAGCCCCAATCATCCATCCATCCAATTGGCCTTCCTGTAGAACAAAAGGAAAAACTTACCTAAATATTACTGAAATTTAAAGAAAACATTCACCTCTGGATTTGTTGTTTAATGTAATTTTCTTTTAACCTTTTCTTTTAGCTTTTAAGCATTGAAATGATTGTGTTTATGATACTCCTTAAGCGTTTTTTTTTATCTTACTCGCTTGGAAAAATTATATAGCTATAAATGAATATCTTCATTTGCTTTTTATAAAACAAACTGCTTTGAGTACTGTTCAGTATATTTTTTAATCAATTTTGCAATCATCATTTATTAAGATATTCTCGAAATTGCAAAATTCATTGCACTTAAAGTGGCCACTTTGCTATGGAAGAAGTACGCTGACGGGAGCACGGATTTTATTTGAACCACTGGAACATCCTGGTTTTCCCTTGTTGGAATTGGTAGGGTGTTCCCTTTAGGACAGCTCCATCCATGCTGGTGAGGACGAGTCTGTGTCTACTCAAGTCCAGCATGATGTTTGCATTGCTGAGATCCATCAGGCAGAGCCCATTGCTCTGACACTGTTCAATGTCTTGGCAAAGCTGAAATTGAAAACATACCCAGCAGGGATTTGAGTTTGGCAATTGATGGCCTCCCTACTGGATACATGCTCAGAAATGGCTCAAGCATTTCCTTGAAAGAGCTTGAATCCTCCTCCGCCAGAGCAAGGTTTTCCATGGCTTTTGCCAGAGAGTAAGTGCTGCTCTCCTGTATAATAAAAGGAAAAACTTGGGTTAATGCCATGATACTTAAATATTACAAGAAATTTCAAGAAAACATTCACTTTTGGATTTATTGTTAAATGTCCATATCTTTAACCCTTTTCATCTTTTAAGCATTGCAATGTGTTTATGATACTCCTTTAGCGATTAAAAAAAACCTTTGCTTGTCTGGAAGAATTGTGTGGCAATGAATGAATATCTTCATTGCTTTTTGTAAAACAAACTGGTTTGAGTGCTGTTCGGCGAATGATAAATACCTTTTGGAATCAAAATCTATAAAGAAATTCTCTAAACTACAAAATTCACTGCACTTACAGTGGCCACTTTGCCATGGGAAAAGTACTCTGGCGGAGAGCACAGATTTTCGTTAAACCACCGGAACACCCTGGTTTTTCCTTGTTTGAATTGGGAGGTTGTTCCCTTGATGATCACTCCATCCATGCTAGTGAGGACGAGTCTGTGTCTACTCAAGTCCAGCATGATTGCTCTGACACTGCTCGATGTCTTGGCAAAGCTGAATTGAAAACATCTATGTCTAAAATTGTCTATGTATATTTTAATATTTATTTTATGTTGATTTCATGGCTAGGCCTAATAATGATACTTTTAAAATATATTCCAATAAATAAAATACATAATTTATAGAATATTATCCTCCAGGATTCCTCCTCACCCTGAGGATTAGTTCCTTGAAAATGTCATTTGTATTTTCTTTTCGTCCATACTCTTGCCTGAACTGCAGGAATTCCTTGAGAGGAACTCCTTTTTGCCAATTCCTAGGAACTCCTCCACAGTTCCCCACTTATGGAACAGGGGGCTTTCAAAAGCTGAAAAATTTTACAATATTTTAGCTTTGGATCTTGTTTTGTTTATTTCATGATGACAGTTTGAAAGGCAACACCTGAGAACTTAGCTTTTGATTAATGATTTTCATTTTTTCTAGCCTGCCTCGAAATAACCCATTAAGGTGCTGCAGAGGCGTAAAACACAAACAGTTTAACATACACACACACTTCAGTTTTTGTAAATAGCGCAACTATGGCACTTTTGACTTTACTACATAATAAAAAGCGATTGATGAAGCAAAAAAATCGTCTCAGTTCCTTGAATATGCCGTCTGCCGTCCTGCCATATTCCGACCTCAGCCTGAGAAACTCCTTCATGGCAAATGATTTATTCTGTCCTATGGCAACAAAACTCTACAAGGAATCTCTAGGCCATCTCATAGGTCAACCTGACCCAGAAAGCTCTCCTAGAATTCTCATCACTCCACTGGCCCTCCCGGGGCATCCTACATGCCTAGTAAATTGCTACCTGCCCTCTGGAAACTCCAGTGAAGCAGTCAAGAAATTCCATGAAGATTTGGCTTGAACTCAAATAAAAATCTCATAAAAACAGGCAAATGCAACACCAATCAAGATTCTTTCAGATTTATTTTTTTTCCAATAGGCCTACTGATTCAATGCTAGAGTACATTCTAAGTAAAACAGAGCCTATTCCAACGTGAATTTGGTCAGTAGCTCACATACAGAGCATGTCATTGATTTCTAAACAAGATCATACTTCAGCCATGGGAGATCTACCTTCTCACTGTTTTGGAATTTTCTTGAATTGCTCATTTGTCTGTCCAATACAAGCTAATTATCTTTTGGTGGAGTTTCCATTTCTAGACAGCTTGCCAACTTCGCATGAGCAGTGTTTGGTTACCTGGACAATGTTTTCCATGGTGACTAATGGATCAACCTGTCACAATGCCATGTATTTTCTTAAAAATGCTTAAAAAAAAAGAAAGCAATAATTTTACTAATTTGAGAAACATTTCAAACGTTACTTTGTAAGTTACTCTTACTGCCATGCAATGTAATTGTACAGCAACTGTCAAACATCAAAATTATCTTTTCAGTCGTGTTCTACTTCACGAGGAATGGGAATATCATATGTATACACTTACTCATGAAAAACATTCAAAACATTAAATTGTCAGGGCAAAGTCTGGAAGTGGAGGTATTCCTTTTGGTTAAAAATGCAAGCGAGCTAAAAACAAAGATTAAAGTGTAGCAACACGCTGTACCTTGCATCCTCTGGTGTGAAAAGTTGCCTGACACGGCAAAAATCTGCTGTCAGTCTTTAAGTGTGACATTTACTACTTGATCGGTGGGACAATCGTGAAATCTCTCTGCTAAAGCAGATTGTCCAACATACTTTCCATGCACTGATACTTGTACATATCTTGGGGAAAACCTAAATCCGACAAAATTTTCCAAATCCAAACCTATATCAGAACAGGCCACCTGCATTAGGCAACCCATTGGTTCTTGTTATTGAAGCACCACATTTAGTACCGTAATATGGGGTGAATCGGGACAGAATTGGCAATTTTTCCATGATAACATGGACAAAAATCAACTCAGAAACCGGAAAATGGTGTCAAATTGTGTCTGAGCAGAAGATCTAACTTTCTGTTGGACCTTGAAATGATATCTTAAATTTCCTAGGCCCAGGGCCCAAAAAACCATTGTCCCAATTCACCCCACAGTTTGGGGTGAATCGGGACACTTCATTATTTGCACAGCCAATTCTTCCCAGCTTCTTTGAGTGATTACTTCTGATGACTAATCAATAGAAAACATCTTCAATGTGCAAAATATTTGTTTAGAGGAAAATCTGAAATCAATTTCATTGATAATATTCAGATTTAAAAAAATGTGATAAATGACAGAAAAGTATCAAAAACTGTAGTTATTTGATATTTTTGCAGGGAATTACTGATTCTGGACTAAATCCATAATAGATGATGCCAAGTTCAATAATATTTATCAAACAGCCATGCCAGTACATTAAAATGAAAATTGGTAGAGTATATTTTGATTATTCCCGAAAATTGGTCATTGACCTGGATCTTAACCCATGACCAAACATACGTAAACATAATATTAATCCCAAATATTGCTAATAAACTACCATGGGATCATTGTGGCCACATAGGATGACAGGTGTGATCATCAGTTGAGAAAATTTGGATGAATATGTGAGATAAACATCTGATTCAGTTTATCACATTGACTAATGTGGCTGAAATCTGTCAGATATCAATTGGAAATATTTCAGAATATCATAAAATAACAATTGTTAACTGTTCTATCTAAGTAAACTTGAAATACAGGCTTACTTGAGAAATTGTATGCACTTTGGTATTTTCCTTTTGTTTTTGGCTCCAACTGTCTCTGAATCCTTGTCCATTGAGCCACTGCAATCCATCAAATCACTTAAAATAATGTTGCATGGCCTTCCTAAGGTTGTTCACTCTATTGCGTATACAGGATAGCCCATTTACGCCAGTTGTTTACAAATGGTGTGCCATACTAAAACTATATGTGCTTTCATGGAGAAATCTCCATTGGAATAGCATTGAGGCCGAAGAACCACATTTTTGCCCCCTTCACGAATGAAGTTAAAAGTGCCCCATTGAGTTGCTGTTCGGACCATGCATGGAATATAGCTTGAAAAAGATAATGAATCTTGCTTTCCGAAAATTTGTTAGATTTTGGTGCCACATGGACATGTTTTTGCTTTGGTAAAATAGGACAAATAAATACAAAAGCGCACTGAACTTAGTGTGCAGCCTCCAATGTTTCATATTGTGACGCAAACTTTTAAGAATACAATTCTAAGGTAAACTAGAGCAATTTGAATCAATACAAGGCATGTTTGAGGTTAAAGAGTGCAAGAAAATGTGATAAACTGAACATAATGTTTATCACCAATATTTATCCTAATTTTCTCAATTGATGGTCACAACTGTCATTCTATGCAGTCATAATGGTCCCTATGTAGTTTATGAACATCATTTTGACATAAATACTAACAGATAATAGTGAATAGTTCACTTTCTACAACTTTGTTAAAGTGACTGAATAATTTTTGGTTCATGGAGTTAACAAAAGTCACTTTTTTCACCACATTTCTTGCCAATTTGCAATAAATTTGTTTTGTGCTGGTTACATGTAACGCCAAGGATGTTTTGGATTTCATGTTTCATTGGTTTACTTGGTAATTCCTTAAAATAACAACAAAACAGCAAGCGTCTGAATAATTCTTGGTCTGACTGTATGAAATTTCATCTCAATATGCGCTGGTATGTGTACTATACCTATGCCAAAAATGAATTCCCTAGGTTAAGTAGAAGTAGCCCACCTTTGAAGAAATAATACACATCCTTGTCTTGTCCCGATTCACCCCTGTGTCCCTATTCACCCCATATTACGGTACATGTAGTCTTGTCTCATACTGCATTATTGGCATTTTCCATGTAAATTACACCCATAAGAAGTATCACAAAGAGGAATGTCAGCAAATTTGCTCATTAACAGTCATTCTCATTTCATTACTACAAGTAATCTCCTATGTTGCAGCAGCAATGATTGACCCCACAGTGTCATTGACTGATGCCAATTCATCATTGACTGATGCCAATTCATCATTGACTGATGCCAATTCATCATTGACTGATGCCAATTCATCATTGACTGATACCAATTCATCATTGACCGATTCCAATTCATCATTGATATCGTTGATAACAGTATCTGAAATTCCATTTTTGAACGCATCGAAGAATGTTGTATCATCCACGTAAATTAATAATTTCATCTTTCTTGTGATAGAAAGGAGATCATTAAAATAGATTATGAACAGCAATGGACCTAAAATTGATCCCTGAGGTACACTACATATAATTTCTTTTTCACTTGATTTCATATTATTGATTTCAACATATTGCTTTCTGTTTTTGAAAAAGCACTTAATCAAATCTAACGACTTGCCCCTTAAGTCAAAGTATTCGAATTTGTCTGAGAGCACTTGATGGTCTAGAGTGTCAACAGCCTTTGATAAGTCCATGAATATGCTGCATGAGAATGTCTGCTAACCTTGAAATTTCTACCTATTTTTTCTCTTTGGCTTATGGTGGACGGCTGTTTCAATCATCCTTGGCCTCAATGCCATATCCTTCTCCTGTCCTAATTAGCCTACAAAGTGCATAAATACAGAACATAAAGCCACAATCCTCCATCCATCCATGTTACCATTGTCCTGTGCCACCCAAAATGCGCTTCCAGAGGATCTTGAGGGAATCGAGAAGTGTATACTTCTTCCACTCCAGCTTGCAGCAGGAATCTGATCAGGCTGCAAACTGATTTTACTGTTGGTCAGATCATCACATATTTTAGAAAGGGGCAATGTTACAGGTGATTCAATTAGCCTGCGATTCTGAGGTTCTTGGCAACTAAATACATAGCGTTTTTTGGTTAATCTGATTGGTTCAGAAGCCTCAGAATGTCACACTTCTAATCAAACGTACTTATAAGCACTTGTTTAGCATTGATTTGTATGTATGTATGTATGTTTATTTAAAGGAAACCAGAGAAGCTAAACAGCTTATCAAGCTGGCACCTTTGCATCAGTATTACAGGATCAAATTAAACTTGTAACAAATAGAGTCATAATTACAAAACAAAGCTACAGATATAGTATAGTCCTTGCCCTGGGGGTCATTTGTGTGACCGAGAGAGGGAGAGCGTTTGTCTTCATATTCTGTTACTATATGGTCTGGCCTTTAAAAAAAATCAGGGTAGACATCTGGCGGCATGGCAGTTTAGGAGAAATCCAAGATGGCGGCCAAAATGGCCGCCGTGCCAAGTAAAATGAGTTAAATTGCTCACAGTAACACTACAGAGGCATGTAATACATCAAAATAGAGGTTTTCTGGGATGCTGAATCCAAATATGTACAAATAAACCTCTTACTACATTTTCTCTATGGATATTCAAGATGGCTGCCAAATCTAGCCAAAATGGCTGCCGTGAATGGAAAAACACCTATTTTACGGAACAACAAACACTGCACAGGCATGTGATACATCAAAATAGGGGTTTTCAAGGTTGCTGAGTTCAATAATGCACAAATAAAACCTCTAGCTCCCTCCTATTTTGAGAAATCCAAGATGGCCACTGATATGGCTGCTACAAAGTGCTGCAAAAACATCTTTGTTACCCCAAACAAACACTAAACAGGTGTGTGATACATTAAAATAGGGGTTTTCAAGGTTGTTGAGTTTAATAATGCACAAATTAAACCTCTTGCCCCCTTCTATTTTTAAGAAATCCAAGATGGTCACTGATATGGTGACCTCAAAGTCCTGGGAAAAACCTATGTTGCCCCAAACAACACCTAATAAGGGTTACAAGGATACAGCAAAATAAGGTTTTTCTATGTTCCAGAGTTCCAATAAGCATGAATGATAATCCTTGCATTTTTTTTTTTAATTATTCAAGATGGCTAATGGTATGACTGCTACGAAGGTCTGGAAAAATTTATAGATTGCTAACAATACACACCGTTTGGGGTGTAATGCATCATTTTTGAGGATTTTAGGGATGCGGTATCCGTGTAAATTCTTCATATTTTCCACTATTAGATGGCTGCAATTAAATAGAACCAGTGTAGACACCTGTTCCGATGTGTGTCAGTAAAGTTGTTTAAAAAAAAACAACTCAAAGACTCGCCATGGATAGGGCAACATCATTTCCAGTGACAGGCAAAGTATCACCTGCATCTTTTAGGCCTTGCAGTTTATCTTTGTGGGGGAACTATAGCTAAGCACACACCCATTAAGAGAGAAAGAACAAGAGAAATCATTAAAATTTTGTCACAGTTTCATATTCTGAATTCATAGTACAAAAAAACTGTGAATGACCAACATACCTCTATCGTAACAATTCACATAGTTGACGTGAGGCACTATTCCAACTTCAAAATCACACAATGAATACATAAGAGTCTCAGTGATGTACTCCAGGCAGTTTTTCTCCAACCATTTATGGAACTATCTCTGGCATACACAAGTTTATTGGAATGGAGGACGAAGTCAGTTGATACGCATCATTCTTTATTTCGTAATATTCAAACGATGAACAAATGAATGTTTGGTTCCCTAAAAATGGAAACAAACAGAAAATATAAGAACCAACATATAAGTCACAACTAAAATGGACAACTAAAATGAAATGACAAATAGTATAAAATAATAAACTAATTAATTCAATTATTAACAACTTACAATTGTGACCAGATGTACTATTGGTCCTCCCCAACAACCAGATAAGTTCAGATAAGTTTGGTTTCAGGTTCAGGTTCCCTAAAATAATTACAAGTAAGTCTTACAAATATGCTAACTCATAATATAATTAATATAGATAAACTGAAATTATCACATAGTTGTGCAACAAAGTTGAAACAATCTGAGTTGAAGCAATCTAGTATTACAAGTGATTCATACCAGAAAATAATCGAAGTAAATTCTATACAAGAAATAAATTATAAATAAATTCACTTACATTGCTAAAATCCAGTATCACAGTTCAGATAAAATCCAGTTAAATCAGTGTTACTTCATATCAGATATCAGTAGATGTGCAGCAAAAATGCTAAAAGCAGTTGACACTCTGGCTTTCAGATGAAGAGTGACTGAGCTTCACAATTTTGGAGGGAACTGAGCATTACTGCCACAAGGTGGAGCTTTTACAATAAAAATCTAATTTACTGCCACCTGGTGTCAATGCAAGAAATAAACCACTGAATAGCAAAAAGAGCATACATTCCAACACAACAAGCAATTGCATGGTTCCTGTGGCACTATTCTTCATAAGATCCTCACCGTGAGACCTATTGCAATAACAGGGGCTACAGAGTGTCCATGCCGGCAATTATTATTTTCCCTACAAAAATAATCATTTTGTATCAGATTGTCACTTACACGATGTGTTCCACGTTGTGATAATACTTTGACTTCTTTGGTTAAATTGGGCCCATCCCATAGCTTCTGATCATAATAGTGAAATTTCGGAACTAGTGAAGTCATTTTCCAGAAGTATTCCCATGACTTTATTTTCCCTGAAAGGAACATGTGCCAGGCAACGTTGCTTTGGAGCTAGTTCCATAAATGGTTGGAGAAAAACTGCCTGGAGTACATCACTGAGATTCTTATGTATTCATTGTGTGATTTTGAAGTTGGAATAGTGCCTCACATCAACTATGTGAATTGTTACAATCGAGGTATGTTTTCTCATTCACATAGTTTTTTGTACTATGAATTCAGAATGTGAAACTGTGACAAAAATTTTAATGATTTCTCTAGTTCTTTCTCTCATAATGGGTGTGTGCTTAGCTACAGTGCCCCCTCAAAGATAAACTGCAAGGCCTAAAAGATGCAGGTGATACTTTGCCTGTCACTGGAAATGATGTTGCCCTATCCATGGCGAGTCTTTGAGTTGTTTTTTTTTTTCACAACTTTACTGGCACACATTGGAACAGGTGTCTACACTGATTCTATTTAATTGCAGCCATTTAACAATGGAAAATATGAAGAATTTTCACGGATACCGCATCCCTAAAATCTGCCATAATGATGTATTACACTTTGATCCTTGATATGGCACTTTAGATATTTTTTAAAATCATTGATATTGTAACAATCTTTCAGCTTAGCAGGCAACTTATTCCAACCAGATGCACCTCTATAAAATAACATAGTTTTATGTAATTCATTGTCAGCCAGGGGAGAGCGGGGCACAGTGAGACACTTTTTTTATTTTCAAGTGTTCCAAAATGTTGGCAATAACGAGTTAAATGAGATTAGGTCTACATTATAGGTAATGACGTTGGGTATATTGTCAAGTAGTTTCAGGTTCCTACCTTTTACAGGTTTGGAGAAATTTTGAGTTACGTCCATGCTCGTTAAGTGTCTCACTGTGCCCCATGGGCGGGGCACAGTGAGACAGCAGGCGGGGCACAGTGAGACAGGGCATCTGCTGCCATAACCCCCGATCCTCGGGACCTGCAGAATTATTCCATCAATTGTTGCTACAGAAACTACTGTACTCTAATAATAGCAGCTGGCTAGGTGACTTTTTTGGTCCGTTTTTGAGCATGTTTCGAAACTTCATCGCACAGGAAACATGCACGACTTATTTAACCTGCCGCACCTGTTACATACTAATCAAAATTCATTCTAATGCTTCTCTTTGAATATGACTCACTAAAATCAGGAGTTTATTGCAGGCATTTTGTTTTTAATAGTGAATTGTAAGCTATGCCTTACATTCAGGTCGTTTCGAGTGTATTTTACCATGTCTCACTGTGCCCCACCTCCAACTGTCTCACTGTGCCCCACGCAGCTCTCTTTATAAAATATTTGAATCCTGCGGACCAGATGCCTGTATTGTGGTTCATTATCTCATTAAACTAAGGCAAATAATCAAGGTTTGAATTCCTGGCAATTGATTGGCATTATACCATTTTTCTTGGGAATTATAACAAAAAGTCGTTTAGCAAAATTATTTACTTTTATCGGCTAATAACCTAAATATTGAAATTCCACTCTCGATATGCTGTGTAGGCATTCCGGATATAGGTCAGACTCTCACTTACATACTTTTTGTACTATACAAAAGAGGGTTGATCTGTAAACAGTACCAGCTAGACGCTACGGGCTTTGTCTCACTGTGCCCGCCGTCTCACTGTGCCCCGCTCTCCCCTATTGGTAAATGCAGATTCATTTGATGCTTTCTGGTTTCTATATTAGTAATATCAATTTCCATTATCAAATTATTCATTAGATAATCAGGAGCTAGACCATGTACACATTTAAATATAAGTAGGGTTTGGAAGTAGTAGTATCTTTCTCTTACGTCCATCCATCCTAATTTGTGAACAAGTTTCAATCCTCGAATATTTATGTAGTCGAAATTTCTTTCAATGATTCTAGCAGCATAATTTTGTAAACGTTGTATTTGATCTAAATTTCCTTGACTTGTACATCCCCAAACCGAAATAGCATAGTCAATATTTGGCTGTATCATTGAGTTATATATTTTCAATAATAAACATTTAGGTAGTGACTTGCTTAACCTCGAAAGCTTTGAGATTTTCATTGATAGTTTCTTGCATAATTTAGTTATATATTTGTTCCAAGACAAAGTATCTTCCAATTCCAAACCCAGGTAATTCATAGATTCAACATGTACAATTTCACAATCATCAACAAAAATCTTAAATACATCATTCATTGATTTCCTTTTCGATCTGACAACCATAGAACAAGACTTTTCGGCATTAATAACAATATTGTTTCGCCTTTACCATTCAACAACATCATTAACACAATTTTGTAGATTTTCATTTAGTTCTGTGATATTTGAAGCATTACAATAGATCAACGTATCATCAGCAAATAGATTAGCCGTGCCTAAACCAACATTTTGACTTATATCATTGATAAAAATTATAAATAAAAGAGGCCCTAAAGTGGACCCTTGGGGAACACCTACTGTGATATTTCTTTTCTCAGACAGCTTACCGTTACATTTTACAACTTGACATCTATTAGTTAAATAACATTTAAACCAAGTTAATTCATTCTCCTGAATTCCATAAAGCTGTAATTTTCTAAGTAAAAGTTTATGATCAATAGTGTCGAAACATTTCTTTATGTCAAAAGAGCAGACTCCAGTGAATGTGTTGCTACAAACATTGTCAGTCCAATCATCTATAACATGGTGTAATGCAGTTTGGGTATTATGATTTTTAAGATAGGCAGACTGATCAAGACTAATTAATTTGTTTTCATGAAAATATTCTAGTAGCTGACTATGAATAACCATTTCAAAAATCTTAGCAATATGGCCTATGACAGAAATTGGTCGATAGTTACTCATCTCAGCCTTATCTCCCTTTCCCTTGTAGACAGGGGTAACTTTTGCCATTTTCCAGTCATCTATAATCGTAGAGGTTACAAGAGAATCATTAAACAATTTACATAGTATAGGAGCTATAATTTCAGCAGAAATTCTAAGAAGCTTGCAATCAAACCCCAAAACGTCTGTGTTAGAGTCACGGTCTAGCCTCATCAAGGTCTTATATACCCATTCGTTTCTTACTGGGACAAATTTAAAATTCAAACTGCAAGGTGGATTTTTCCAGGGAAGATCTTCTGGTTTGTTATTATTTGTTCCGATGATCTTTTCACAAATTGTACTAAAATAATCATTAAATACATCGGCATTTAGTTCACTTGGAGGATTTTCTTTATTTCTACTATTCGTGATTTTATTGATTAACTTCCATACTTTATTCGGATTATTTCCACATTCACCCAGTTTCTCTTTGTAATACTCCTTTTTGTCATATTTAATTTTGCTTGTAATGCTATTTCTCATATCCTTATATTTTTTCCATGATACAACATCATTATTTATAACAGCTTTTCGTTTGAGGTAATCTCTTTGTTTCATCATGTCAAGGATCTCAGCTGATATCCAGGGATTGCATCGATCTTTAAGTCTCACAGACTTTGAGGGAGCATGTTCATAACTTATTTTAAGGAAATTTGACATGAATAATTTCCACCGAACTTTTAACTCATGACTTTCAAAATCAGTGTTGGTAATGTAATGAGAATCACTGAGGTCTTTTTTGAAAGCCTCAGAATTGAAGTGTTTATAGTCTTTGAAAGTGATTTCATTGTGACAAAGCTTTCTCAAATTGATTGTTGTATATATATAAACACAACAATGATCACTCATAGAAACATCAATTACAGAGGTGTTAAAATGCTTTTCACAGTTACTAGTTAGTATAACATCAAGTAATGACTTAGTTTTCATGGTTACTCTTGTAGGCATCTTAATAAGCTGTGTCATATCAAACAGTCTTTCCAAGCGAAATATAGGATTTTGTGACAAATTTGCATCTGTATTATAATCATAGTTTAGATCTCCCATTACAATAACATTCTCAGAAATATCCCTTGCCCTTTGTATTTCATTAGAGATGTTATCACAGTAATCTTTGTTAGAACTTGGTGGTCTATATATCGTACCCACAACTATATTTTGCTTGTCTCTCTGTTTGACAGATAACCATAGACTTTCAATACCATTACCAATTTCATCCATTCTACAATACTGAATAGCATCATTAATATAGAAACTTACTCCACCACCATATCTGTTTCTATCTTTCCTTATTACTGAAAAACCAGGTATGCAAATTTCTGCATCATCAATAGAATTGTCCAACCATGTTTCATTAACACCTATAATATCAAAAGAGTTTTCTTTTACAAATGTAGAGAATTGGTCAATTTTGTTGTACAAACTTCTTATATTCAGGTTTGCTAATTTCAATTTATGATGTCTGCTTACTTCATTTAATACTGAGCCTACTTTAGCAGAATGTTCATACTTTTTTGATTTTTCACATTCATTGATGCTTTTTTCAATATTACATAACTTATTATCAGTACACTCATTGTCAGCAACAGATACAACATCATCCAATTCATCAACAATACATGCATTGCTAATATCACAATCATTATCCAAACATGCATAATCATCATCGCATGCATTATCATCATATGTGATATAACATCTTCCGACTGTATCTTCACATAGGTACATATCAATAATTTTATCATCATTATCAATAACTTCATGAACACTTTCATCATCACAGGCTCCATCTCGTGAAAATTTTTGTTCAACTTGTGTATGTACATGATTAGACAAATTATGTTCATCACTAATATTGCAAGGACAGGTACATGGATTATCTAATGAAGAATTTGTTAAATATTTCATGGGTTGCAGTACACATTTTTCAATACAACACATAGTATCTTCAATAGTAAAAGCATTGCATGACAGCTCATATTTTGAACTCTTAAAAGCATGATCATTGTGGCCAAACAGTTTTTTAAAATCACAATTAATATAGCATAGTTCTTGTTCGGCTCGATTATCGTGGCCTATTTCCTAGGCTTGGCAGAACTTGGCTTTGTGCCCCCATGTCATGCATGTGTTACACTGGAGTTTCATGCCATGTCGACAGCTTTTTGAAATGTGGTTATTCTCACCACAAAACCAACAGTATTTTTCATTCTGCGAGTGTCGCCTAGGTGTTGGGCCTGTTGGCTCAAAATGTTCTTCTGAACTCTTTCGACCTATAAAGTCTCTGATGCTCATGAGAATCTTTCCCATGAGATTCCTTCCAGACCAATTGCCTTCTATGGATCGTGAGTCATGAAGTGAGGCACCTATACCCCAGGTCTTACTATAGGTAGCCTCACCGATGATGTCATGACCTGTTTTCAACAGGGCATCTCTGGCTGCTGCGTTCTGGGTGTACTTGGCCATGTTTGCCAAATACAGGATTCTTTCAGCTTCGGGTAACCATGCCTGTCTGTCGTAGGTCCTAACCTGTTTCTGTAGATCGATAAGTTTATATGGATCTGTGATTTCCAATGCTGCTGCAGCAGCACCATTGTCTCCAACAAACTTCGCCAACGTATAGGTATATAACTGCTCGTTGCAATTATATTTTCTGCCATCAACATATATCGGTGCCTCCATGTTGAGGTTGCTGAACACAGAGTCTTTTCCGTAAAACAGAGTGATCCCGTTTCGATTTTGTGCACATCCTCTTTTTCTGCTTCTGAAGTGGAGGGGTCTTCTCAGGAGTACGGACTTCATTCAAGTCACACTTGGCCTGCTTGTCTATCTTTAGGTTTCGCATCAACCTAATGACTCCAGCAGGTGAGAGGTGCAGTCCATCTGCTTGCAACAGGCTCTCGTCAGGTATCTCATTCATAAATTTAAAGTTGAGGTCATTGTTGACAAATTTGACATTGTGTGACTCAACAACAGTGGCAAGCCGTTCATTCATGCTGTTGAGCCTATCTACAGGTACTTTGTCTATTCTGGGAGGGATGCTGGATATTGTGACATTCCTTGCCTTGGCTTTGGCTGTCTTGAGGAGATTTTCAAGGTTCTCTGTAATGTTTTCAATGTCCATTTTTGTGGCAATATCATTTGTCCCACAAACGATTGTTATTTGACTATAACAACGTGCTGTGCTCTTCAGTTTCTTCTCACAGTCATAAAACTTTGCCCCTCCCATGCAGGCCACAGTAAGGTCATCACTGGTTGGATGGATATTGCGAATAAGCGAATCTCCTATCACCAAATGACCCACAGCATCCTCAAAGGCTTTTTTAGACACAGAGGCTTCTAAGTCTTCAGCGTCAGAGTCCTCAGAACTATCAGAGGTCATTGACCTGTCTCGTAGGTGCAGCTGCTGTCGGAGTCTCTCGTTGCAGGTCTTCAACTTTTCACACTCTTCAATCTTTGCGGCCAATAGTTCAAGTGAATGAGAGCGTTCTGATAGATCCTCATTCACATCTTGACTTGGGATGTTGGTGCCAGTTACAGGTCTGTTCATGTCTGTAAGCAGCTGGACTATGTGACTGACGGATTTCTGGAGATTTCGCAGATTTTTGGCCATCAGTCTGCAGCTTGGGCAGGGCCAGAATCCAATACCCTTCAGTTGCTTCTTTGTAGTGACAGTAATGCCTACACAGTCTGTATGGTGCCAAATTGTACAAAGGCAGCATTGGATAAGAAGGCTCTTCTTTTCTGCATCTTCGTTATTTCGAAACTTGCAGTCTGGGATGCAGGTCTGATTGGCATCATCATCTTCTTCATCTCCCTCCTCCTGAGTTTCATCCTGTGTCTCACTCTTCTCAGCGGGAATCGTCTCATCATCTCTCGGGCTCTCTTCTTCTTCTTTTGGCTTGTCTTCTTCATCTTGACTCTTCTCTACACTGGGGATCTTCCCTTCAGGGGGAGTTTCATCCACACTTTCGCCATTTTCCACCAGGGAGCTCTCTCCTTCATTCTGGGAGTTTTGATCCTCATAATTTTGATCATCAGGAGTTTGATCATCAGGAGTTTGATCATCAAGGCTGTCAAGGCTGTCATCATGATCCTCAACAACAATGGAACCATTACCAGGATCATTATCTTTTGTTTCAGGAGAGTCTTTGTCCTTGGTGTTAGCCATCACAGTTACTTTCTTTCAGGGCTATTGTCTTTCACAGTGTATCACACCTTTTGTGCCACAACAAAAGGGTGACAGGCTATTGTCTGCTTCAATGCCCCCCAACCTCTTTCCCTGGGTGATATTGAGGGAATGGGCCAAAATAGAAGCAAAAATAGCCAAAAAAGTCAACTGTCCTGTGATTTGATCCCTGGATCCTTTCGTATGGGTATCCTTGATCACATAAACCAATAGGTAATGATGAATGGATATCCTTTACTGTCCAGGAATATAACAAAAAATCCAAATTTTGAGAGAGCAAATATCAGGCTTGTGTATAATCTAGTGGCGACCTCTATTGAATAATTAAAAATAAAAAAAGGCAAGAATTATCATTCATGCTTATCTGATCTCTAGAACGTAGAAAAACATTATTTTGCTGTATCCTTGTGACCCTTATTAGGTGTTGTTAGGGGCAACATAGGTTTTTCCCAGGACTTTGAGACCGCCATATCAGTGGTAATCTTGGATTTCTCAAAAAAGAAGGGAGCTAGAGGTTTTATTAGTGCATTATTGAACTCAGCAAGCTTGAAACGCCTATTTTAATGTATCACACACCTGTTTCGTGTTTGTTTGGGGCAACAAAGATGTTTTTGCAGCACTTTGTAGCAGCCATATCAGTGGTAATCTTGGATTTCTTAAAAATAGAAGGGAGCTAGAGTTTATATTTGTGCATTATTGAACTCAGCAACCTTGAAAACCCCTATTTTAATGATCACACACCTGTTTAGTGTTTGTTTGGGGCAACAAAGATGTTCTTGCAGCACTTTGTAGCAGCCATATCAGTGGTAATCTTGGATTTCTTAAAAATAGAAGGGAGCTAGAGGTTTTATTTGTGCATTATTGAACTCAGCAACCTTGAAAACCCCTATTTTAATGATCACACACCTGTTTAGTGTTTGTTTGGGGCAACAAAGATGTTTTTGAAGCACTTTGTAGCAGCCATATCAGTGGTAATCTTGGATTTCTCAAAATAGAAGGGAGGTAGAGGTTTTATTTGTGCATTATTGAACTCAGCAACCTTGAAAACCCCTATTTTGATGTATCACATGCCTGTGCAGTGTTTGTTGTTCCGTAAAATAGGCGTTTTTCCATTCACGGCAGCCATTTTGGCTAGATTTGGCAGCCATCTTGAATATCCATAGAGAAAATGTAGTAAGAGGTTTTATTTGTACATATTTGGATTCAGCATCATTCCATGGAAAAACGCCTATTTTAGGAACATGTGCCAGACAACGTTGCTTTGGAGCTAGTTCCATAAATGGTTGGAGAAAAACTGCCTGGAGTACATCACTGAGATTCTTATGTATTCATTGTGTGATTTTGAAGTTGGAATAGTGCCTCACATCAACTATGTGAATTGTTACAATCGAGGTATGTTTTCTCATTCACATAGTTTTTTTGTACTATGAATTCAGAATGTGAAACTGTGACAAAAATTTTAATGATTTCTCTAGTTCTTCCTCTCATAATGGGTGTGTGCTTAGCTACAGTGCCCCCTCAAAGATAAACTGCAAGGCCTAAAAGATGCAGGTGATACTTTGCCTGTCACTGGAAATGATGTTGCCCTATCCATGGCGAGTCTTTGAGTTGTTTTTTTTTTTTTCACAACTTTACTGGCACACATTGGAACAGGTGTCTACACTGATTCTATTTAATTGCAGCCATTTAACAATGGAAAATATGAAGGATTTTCACGGATACCGCATCCCTAAAATCTGCCATAATGATGTATTACACCCCAAACGGTGTGTGAGCAACCTATACATTTTTCCAGACCTTCATAGCAGTCATATGACTCATATGTCATTAGCCATCTTGAATAATTAAAAATAAAAAAAGGCAAGAATTATCATTCATGCTTATCTGATCTCTAGAACGTAGAAAAACATTATTTTGCTGTATCCTTGTGACCCTTATTAGGTGTTGTTAGGGGCAACATAGGTTTTTCCCAGGACTTTGAGACCGCCATATCAGTGGTAATCTTGGATTTCTCAAAAAAGAAGGGAGCTAGAGGTTTTATTAGTGCATTATTGAACTCAGCAAGCTTGAAAAGCCTATTTTAATGTATCACACACCTGTTTCGTGTTTGTTTGGGGCAACAAAGATGTTTGTTTGGGGCAACAAAGATGTTTTTGCAGCACTTTGTAGCAGCCATATCAGTGGTAATCTTGGATTTCTTAAAAATAGAAGGGAGCTAGAGTTTATATTTGTGCATTATTGAACTCAGCAACCTTGAAAACCCCTATTTTAATGATCACACACCTGTTTAGTGTTTGTTTGGGGCAACAAAGATGTTCTTGCAGCACTTTGTAGCAGCCATATCAGTGGTAATCTTGGATTTCTTAAAAATAGAAGGGAGCTAGAGGTTTTATTTGTGCATTATTGAACTCAGCAACCTTGAAAACCCCTATTTTGATGTATCACATGCCTGTGCAGTGTTTGTTGTTCCGTGAAATAGGCGTTTTTCCATTCACGGCAGCCATTTTGGCTAGATTTGGCAGCCATCTTGAATATCCATAGAGAAAATGTAGTAAGAGGTTTTATTTGTGCATATTTGGATTCAGCATCCCAGAAAACCCCTATTTTGATGTATTGCACGCCTCAGTAGTGTTACTGTGAGCAATTTAACTCATTTTATTTGGCACGGCGGCCATTTTGGCCGCCATCTTGGATTTCTCCTAACCTGCCATGCCGCCAGATGTCTACCTTGATTTTTTTTAAAGGCCAGACCATATAGTAACCGAATATGAAGTCAAACGCTCTCCCTCTCTCGGTCACACAAATGACCCCCAGGGCATGGACTATAGTAAATAAAGTAAAATGTCTTGAACATGCGTAAAACTATACTTAACCGTACAAATGTATACAATGAAATTATAGGTTGTTAGAAATATGTAGTCATGCATTTGTCTTCATTCATAAGTAGGGTGGGCTGAAAAAAACTTTTTTTGGAATTCCAATATGCCAGTGGTATAGAAAGTTGGCTATGGCCAAAAAATGAAAATTTGTGCAAAAAAAATTTTGTGGCATGCGACTTGTGCCGGGCCACTCCGGCTTTTATGAAAATGCATATTTTCAGCCATTTCGCATGCCTTTTTCGACCATTTTCTTGGCCTGAGTCAGCTTCCTTGGTTTCAGAAGGCTCAATGGCATACTTAAATCTTCCTTGAAGGCCATTATGGATATGAAATGCCATAAACAGGTCCCTGATGTTTAAGATATAGCCATTTCTGGGTAAATGTTAGGAATCAGAATTTGGCTTTTTTTGCTAAAAATTGCCTGAAAAAATTGAAAATATCGAAATTGACTGCACAAAAAATGATTCCAAGTGAATTGTAATTACGCCCTGTCCTCCCTAATGCCCTGAAAAACACTTCCAGCGCATTACCTGCTTCAATTTGTGGTTTCAGTTTCCAGAATATGGGCAATTCCGTAAAGTCAGATTTACAGATTTGACACTTCAGCAGCTTGTGTAGCCCTACCATTGCACCTCAGTTATTTCATTGTTAAATGGGATGAGGCCAGGTAATAGGGGTATCAGACAAGCCATCAACCAAAGCTCCAAGTGCTATAGGAGCTGAGATACATGGCAAAATGTTATCGTGTCGTAACGTACAACGCGTGACGCCGCGTGAGTACATCCGACAAGATGACATTTTGCCCTGTAGCTCAGCTGCTATTGCACTTGGAGCTTTGGTTGATGGCTTGTCTGATACCCCTATTACCTGGCCTCATCCCTATTTAACAATGAAATAACTGAGGTGCAATGGTAGGGCTACACAAGCTGCTGAAGTGTCAAATCTGTTAATCTGACTTTACGGAATTGCCCATATTCTGGAAACTGAAACCACAAATTGATGCAGGTAATGCGCTGGAAGTATTTTTCAGGGCATTAGGGAGGACAGGGCGTAATTACAATTCACTTGGAATCATTTTTTGTGCAGTCAATTTCGATATTTTCAATTTTTTCAGGCAATTTTTAGCAAAAAAAGCCAAATTCTGATTCCTAACATTTACCCAGAAATGGCTATATCTTAAACATCAGGGACCTGTTTATGGCATTTCATATCCATAATGGCCTTCAAGGAAGATTTAAGTATGCCATTGAGCCTTCTGAAACCAAGGAAGCTGACTCAGGCCAAGAAAATGGTCGAAAAAGGCATGCGAAATGGCTGAAAATATGCATTTTCATAAAAGCCGGAGTGGCCCGGCACAAGTCGCATGCCACAAAATTTTTTTTGCACAAATTTTCATTTTTTCACCATAGCCAAGTTTCTATACCACTGGCATATTGAAATTCCAAAAAAAGTTTTTTTCAGCCCACCCTATTCATAAGGTACTTCATATCCAGTGCTGTTTAATAATTACAGTGCGGTTGTAGAGGGGTTACTAGTTGTTTTAGTTGTTTGCACGCTTCCATTTACTTTTTGGCTAGTCGAGGACTAGCCCTTAGAGAGATGACAAAAAAGCCCGCGAAAATCGGAAATTCAAATTACCGTAATGCAGATTTGCCTCAGAAAGCGTCAGTGGAGCCAGGAACAGTCTGTAAACCACCCAGCGGCCGAGAAATGACCGAAAACGATCGTCCACGATCATATTTACGATCGATGGAGCTCTAAACAATCCTGTGCAACTTTGCGTATGCGTCCGCCCATAGCAAGTGGACCCACTGGGACTGTCGGTATCCGGCTAGCCGGGCGTATGACGCTCAGGCAAGCGAGCGGGTCCAGTGGCGCTGTTAGCATCCCGTTGGGTTTACCTGGCGGGAACGCACCAGGGAGTCATGTCATCTTTTTAAAAATTATGTGCAAGGAGACCCACTGAAGCAATGCTTGTGGTTGCAGCTATATACCAAGCTGATGCAGGTACACAAGCAGCTTGTTGTGATTATCAACTTTCTGGTGTTCATATATAACCAGTGATATGGTGACAGGTCTGCAAATTTGTCATTGAATAGTAGTAAGTCATCCTAAATATTTGATCAGAACCTACCAACCATGTCATTATAAATAATATGACTTAAGTAAGGTAATAAGGTAAAAATTCCATTATGTATTTATTTATTGGATAATACATTTTTTAGCATGATATTACTGCAAAAACTACATTTTAGGTACAAGGTAGGCCTAACTTTAAATTATGTCTCTGAGGATGGGACAGCATGATATGCAATCTATGCTACTATGGGAAGGTGCCAATGGACAACTGCTTGAAGCAACAACATGCACAAGATGACTAGGCCAAGCAAGTAGAAATCATAACATAAGATTTACCTTTTTTCCTTAAGATGTACTGAAAAGCCATTATCCTCTTTTTCTCATCCTCTTTGGCATGTTCTTCTTAAAGCATTTCTTGTTGTACACTGAACAGATGCATCAAGGCTGGTCTTTTTTTTTTTTTTTTTTTTTTTTTTTTTTTTTTTTTCATGTTGATTGCATTTGCTATCATGAAGTCCCTAGCTTGGTCTGCATTTACAACTATGGGTTGAGCTAAATCTCCATCTATAGCATTCGCACTCGCTATTGCAGCCTGGTTGCTGGCGTCAACTGTTTGGTCAAAGATCAGCGTATATGCGGGATGTGCCTGACGTGTCTCGCCCTGTGCATTCTCCTGATAGATTGCACCGTTGAGTTCCGCAAGGATCTCATCACTAATGACAACAGCTGCCATTATTTATGGCGTTAGTCTACCTGTTGATATCACTGTTCCTTGTCTTTAATCTCTGGTTTTGCTTTGCTTTGCCGCATATTTTTCTATGTTCTGGATTTCTTGTATTCGTCTGATAAGTTCTTCTGTTTGTGGGGCTGTATTTTTCCTCATTTTGCAGTAATATATATATAACTTTGTTGCGCTCAGGATGAGGTCCAGTACCTTGTTGCGGAGGGTCCCAAATATGATTGTCGTCGGTGTAATGTCCAGATGAAATCCTGTGTTCTGCATCGTCCATTCTTGCACGTCTTTCCAAATATTCTGTACTTTCTCACATTTACAAAGTAGGTGGCTCGTCTTTTAGGTCCTTTATTTGGTTTATTCCTGCTCTTTGCCAGGTACTGTAATATTGTACTTGGTTCCTTATTTTAACATGGCTGTTATACCAAAGCGGCTGATCGTTTACTTCTTCCTCTGTCAGTTCACTCAATTCTTTGTGGCTGTAGTCTGCCCACTTGGTCAGAACCTCGCTCCAGAATATGTTTGTCGGCAGGAGTTCTTGACGTTGGAGATCTTGTGAAGAGATGTTCCCTTTCAGTATTTGTAAACCTCCTTTCGGGAAGCTGGCTAGTGTGCGCAGTGACCAGGCACTATCTGGGTTTCTCATAATTCTTTGTATCCAACTTATTTTTAAAGCTGAGTTCTGTTGTCTTATGTCTGGCATTGCGAGACCGCCTTTATCTTTGGAGTTCAGTATTATCGTTCTCTTGATCTTGTCAGGCTTGTTATCCCATAAGTACTGGTAGAGGATTTTCTGTACTTTGTTGAGAAATGATATAGGTGGAGATGGTAGTACTGTTAATTGATAGACAAGCTGAGATTGGAGATGTGCTTTAATAACTTGAACTTTGCCATATAGAGTGAGATTCCTTTTTTTCCAGATTTTGATAATATTTTCCAGCTTGGTGACTATTTGTTTATAGTTTTTTGCTAGTAGATCCTTCTTGTTGTTTGTTATGTGTATTCCTAGGATCTTGACACTTTTTGGGGACCATTTGATGTTTCTCTTTGAGTATAGCGGTACAACATTTTCTTTGATTGCTCCTATTGGGAAAAGCTCAGTTTTATCGTAGTTTACCTTCAAACCAGATATCCGTTGAAATTTATCAAATGCTAGTAGTGCATAGTCTATTGTTGCTGTTTCATATTTCAATATCAGGCATGTATCATCCGCAAACTGGCTCAGCTTATGTTCTTTTCCCATGATTGTTATACCCTTGATGTCCTTGCTTTTTCTTATGTAGCATGCCAAAGCTTCTGCTGCTAGAATGAATAGGTATGGTGAAAGTGGACATCCTTGCCTTACACCTCGTTCAAGTTCAAATGACGGTGTTGTCCATCCGTTGTTCAGGACAGAACTCTCAGTTCTTCTGTATAGCGTTTTCACCCATCTTATCATTGTGGTTCCAAAGTTAAATTTTTCTAGAGCTCTGTGTATGAATTTCCATTCTATGGAGTCGAAGGCTTTTTCAAAGTCGATAGCGGCGATTATAGCTGGTATCTCTTCTTTCTCAGCAATTTCCATTTTGTTGATGTTCTCTCCTATGTATCTGCCTTTTATGAATCCCGTCTGGTCAGAGTGAATCAGGCCTCTAAGGTGCGTCTTGATTCGCAGAGCTAAACATTTTGCCACCAGCTTGTAGTCCTGGTTCAGTAACGAAATTGGTCTCCAGTTCTTCAGGTGCAATGGGTCTTTTCCTTGCTTAGGGATTAATGTGATAACTCCATGTTGTGTTGTGGACATTTCTCCAGTTCTAATAGCCTCATTGATGCTCTTGAGTAGTGGTGCTTTAATATCAGTCCAGAATACTTTGTAGAATTCGGCGCTAAGACCGTCACTACCTGGTGATTTTCCGTTTGGTGTTACTTTTAATGCATCCAGTAATTCTGATTCTGTTATATCTCCTTCCAGCTGTAACGATTCTTCATTTGTAAGTTTGACGTCTATAGCATCCAAGACTTCTTGAGATTCTTCTGGGATATTGTTCTCTCTCATTCTTGAGCTATAAAGTTTCTTATAATAGTCGAAAATTTCTTTCCTGATTTCCTCTGGCTGTGAGAGAGTCTGGTTATTCTTGTCTTTCAGTCTTGATATCACCTTTTTATTATAATTTCTCTTTTCAAGGTTTAGGAAATATTTTGTTGATTTTTCTCCATCTTCGTACCATCTGACTTTGCATCGAATAATAGCCCCCTTGGTTTTCTCTTCGTGTATCTTCTCAATCTCTTCCCTGATCTTTTTGATTTCTTCCTTTTCTACCCCAGTGTTATCTCGTTCAGTTTCTAGATGTTGCAGAGTCTTTTCTAGTGATATCAATGTGCTGCTGGTCTTCCTCTTTTTTTCAGTTGCCATTTTCATGGTTTCTTGTCTTATTCTGTATTTGATCAAGTCCCAACCCAGCTGATCATTCATTTCTCTGTTTGCATTTAGGGCCTCTCTTATGGTGTCCTTAATTCGCGTGACATATGTCATATCTGTAAGTAGCGCATTATTAAGTTTCCAGTGGCTGCGTCCTCTTGGGTGATGTATGAGGTGTACTTTCAATGTAATCATTGAGTGGTCTGTACAGTACCCTGGTTGTATTGCTGTCGCTTCTATACTGCCTATCAAACTCTCCGAGATGAGGAAAAAGTCTAGTCTTGAATAAATTTGCACGGGCCGCTGTTTATGATAGGTGTATCTTCTAGAAGCTGGGTGCATTTGCCTCCAAATGTCAACTAAGTTGCATTCTTCTATCCAGGTGTTGAGAAATGCTTGGCTTTTCTTGTTTGCGTGCGCTAATGATCCGCCTTTCTTATCCATGTTATTATCTAGGACACAGTTAAAGTCCCCACCAATGATAGTGTGGTCCACATCTGCATCTTCCATCTTTCCTTGAACCGTCGCAAAAAATTGAGTGTCGTCTGTATTAGGTCCATATATGTTTGCTAGTTGTACTGGTTTGTTGTTGAGTAATCCATTCAGTTGTAGAAATCGTCCCTCGTCATCTTGCGTGACATCTTTAACTTCAAAATCCACATTATTCTTAAGAAGGATACATACACCTCTGGCGTCACCTGTACCATGGCTGAAGTATGCTTGGGCTCCCCATTCTGATCTCCATTGATTTTCCGTGTTGACTGTGCTGTGTGTTTCTTGCAGCATCACTATATCGGCTTGTTGTGTGTTGAAGTGGTGAAAGAGTTTCCTTCTCTTCATATTATTTTGAAGTCCTCTTACATTGTTAGATATTATTCTTATGCTGTTATCCATTTTCATCTTCCTTGACCTTCTTCCCTTGATTGGTAGACAGCTGGTGTACTTTTGACTGACATTTTTTAATTATATATTGAGTAGTATTGGTTTTTGATTTTGCAGTGTCGAAGTGTTTTCGGTAGAAATATAATCTGACTATTGTAAGGAGTAGTGAAAAGAATGACTTGAGCGGCTCGCAGTCCAAAATATATTTATTGAATTCCATTGAAAGAAAATCTTGAGGCAGTGTGTGCAGGGTCGGGAGAAATTCTATATTTTATGTCCAGCAAGATTTTAATTTAATTCTTCTATTTATTTTTCCTGGGTATTTGATTCTGTGTATGCTGTCTGGTGTATTCCTTTCGGTTTTCTATTGCTGTGGGAAAATTGTTTTCCATTCCTCGCCTTCCTTATAAATTATTTTTGCTATAGGCCCAAATGGAATAAATGCAAAGAGTCCTGCATTTCTTAATTCTTTCATTCTTGGGATAAGTGTAGCTCTCTTGTCTTGCGTAGTCTTTGACACATCATCTACTATTCTGATTTTTGGGTCCTTGAATGACTTCATTTTCTTATTCCCTTGTCTCAGTAATTCTTGCACTAGAGTTATGCTATTCAGTTTTACCAGTACTGGTGGAGCCCTCTGCTGATTATTTTCTGCACCTGAGCTTGAACTCTGCCCTGGTTGTTGACCTACTTGTGGCTGATCAGTTCTTGCACGTGCTGCTAGCAGACGTCTTGTTTCTGTGATGTTTTCACTGGATATCATTGGATTAGCATGCTTCAGTATTTCTACTACCTTGTTGTGCAATTGAGCTTGGGTTTCAAAGGGATTTGCAGGTAAGTTTAGCACTTTAACATTGAACTGGCGATCTTTATTTTCCAAGTTTTCCAGCCTTCTTTGCATAGTCTGGCTTAGATTCTTCAGACTTGCTATGTCTTTACTTGCATTTGTCAAGCCTTGGTCGTCCTGGTTGTCTTCTAGCTTGGAAACCCTTTCTTCTAAGAGTTCTACTCTATTGTTTAGGTTGACTAGCTTGGTCTCTATTCTGTCCAATCCACCCAGTTTATTGAAGACATCTTGTAAAGTTACTTCGTTTTGCTTCTCTTCAGTCCCTGGTGTTGTTGTTTTGGTCTGTGTTTCGTTTTCATTCATGCTTGAAATAGCTATTTCTTTTCTCTGTTGAAGCCTGGTTCTAAAGCTCATTTTTCTCAAATTCCTGGAGGTTGTCAATCGGATTTTGATTCACTTCTATGATCTACAAGCATTCATGCACTTTTGAGCAAAAATTCAGCTGCCTGGTCTGGCTGGAACTCTTGTTTTGAACACAGCTGATACTCCCCCCCACGCACGGAGCTGCTCACTCAACCATGACGTAACCGGAAGGCTGGTCTTTATATACCATTTACTAAGCAGTGACACATTCAGAGTTGACAGCTAGTGTCTAATGATTGCAATTACTCATTGAGCAGTGTCAGAGAAAATATCAACTCAATTGGCTTGAGTTGGCAGGTTGTGTCTAATGATTGCAATTACTACGGAGATCAGTCAGTGTCAAAGGTAATATCAATTAATGGAATTGGCTTGAGTTGGCAGGTAGTGTCTAATGATTGCAATTATTCATTGATCTGTGTCAAAATAAAATATCAAGTTATTGCAATTGCAGAATTTCTTGAAAGTATAACACAATGCTTTTAATTAATTGTAATTATTTTATGTTTTATATTGTAAATTACACCACAGTGTGAATGAGAGTAAATAATTAAAAAAGTGGTCATTAATGTGATATCAAGTTGAGCAGATTAGAAAATAAATGTCAATTCAATTTCACTTACATCATAACTTACATGTCTTCTTAGATTTATTTTGTCTTCTATCAAGTAAAATGACTGTCCAATACAGCACAATTTATGCAATAAGTACTATATTATGATTGATCAAGACATAATTTTATTTTTACCAATTTGGCCATGTAGCTTTAATTTTACAACCTTACTTTCCCGTTGGATTGGAACTGTGTGGAATATTTGGGTTCCAATATTTTGATTTCCTGCGTACCACATCACAACAATAGCTTGTTTATGTGTAGGCCTATAAACAAACAGGCCTTAACTCTGTTTCATTGGTGTTACAGCCACAGTGCTGTTGTTAAGAAATTTCACACATAAGCACATCACATTTATCAGACACAACTAATAAAAAAAATAAAAAAAACACTACAGATCAACAAAAATGTGCAGTTGTAATTGAACACAGCTCAGTGCAACTGGTCTGCTTAGTGATAGTATATATGATAAGTAATGCATGATAGACTGCAGCATCACAATCTGTTGAGTTTCATTGAACAATATTAAAATAATGAATTTCATTTCAGACACATTTCTTGATAAAAATTTGAGATCAGGGCAATTACTCCTCACTGACATTCGCATAGTTCAAAACTATGATAACCATATCATTCTGCAAGACAGATGTAATAGAGGCATATCGCTATCTCGGTTAATCACTGTTCTATAAATATAGGCCTAATACTGAATCGACTAGCCTTTGAATCCATGGATTCTTGTTCCAGAAATATGTTGAACTCGTGTGGATTCGCAATCGATATGATGTCATTTTTCAAAGTTTTGCATACAATTTTTAAATCTTTAGTCCACGTTCCAATAATTTTCTGCTCCCTTTTCATCTGCCGGCACTTGTAGAAAATATCCCTTTCTTCTTTGTTTAGATCTTCATTTAAATATATATTAGTTCCTTTCAATTTACTTCTGAAATAGTTCAATTCCCTCTTTCGCCAAATGTTGTTGAATTTTATCAATGTTACTGGTTTTTTGTTTTCTGGTTCCTCATTTTCATGACCATCCTGTATTTTTGGTGATATTTGTGAACCTGTGTCCATCACGGTGAATTCTGCATTCCTGTCATTTGTATCCTTCAAGCAAACATTCATCTTTTCTTTTAGGGTCTTTATAAAAATTTCCTCTGCTTCTTTGGTGTCTTTTGGTAATCCAACTATTCTTAAAATATTTTGTCGTGTACCCTTTTCAAGCTCCTCAGATTTTAATTGACAGGCATTAACCTTTTTTTCTTGATTTTGAATCTTTTTTTCCAGGTTGGAAATTTTCTCTTCTTGCTCCCTCAGTCTTTTTTCTTGACTCTTAATCAAGTTTCTGTTATCATTTATTCCATTCTGCAGTTCATCCAGTACTGGTTTTAATGCAGCTGTGATGTTGTTTGAGAATTCTTGACTTTTACAGATGGTTTCATATTTGTAGACATTTGAGTTAGAAAATACATCATTTTTCTTGCAATTTGCATTGGTTGAGAGAAGGTATGACACCACTCTCTCCTGAAAAGTGACATAGCATTTTACATTGGTGACCATGGCATTCTGAGCCATTGTTCTCCTAACAGTGACTGACTTTAGCAGTTTCAAGTGAGAGTTTCAGTTTGTGTTTCACACATTTTTGTAAACACATCCTGCAAGTCCAATAGGCTACTGTGCATTCAGACGATTGGGATCAGGTGACCGTGATCCATGTAAGGACTGTTTATACAACAAATAAACATGTATAATTGTGAACATAACATTTTCTCAGAGGAGGGGCTCAGCTCAGATGGCAGGACAATTGGCTACCAATCGCGGGGTGGCTGATCTGTTTCCCACTGTGATTTTCTTATGAATGTTTGCCACATCACTGGGCTACCATCCTGTCCTGAGGGACTATTCAGAATTTTATGATTCCGGGGAAGGGGGGAGGGAGGTTGGAAGTTCTGTTCGAACTTTCTGTCAAAAATTTATACCCCCCTTTGGTTTCATGCTTATTTGTACCTTCATACATTCCAAGCAGATTTTTATTATGTCCCCTTTCTTTTGCTAAAATTTCATACCCCCCTTAATCATGTTACGAGTAATAAGTACCCCCCTTGAAACATGTGTGAAAAATTGGTGCTCCGTCGGGCAAAACTCCCATTCCCCCCAGTCATAAATTCTATTTAGCCTGCAAGGTAAATAGTTTTTGGACAAAAGGCAAAAATTAGTACTGCCCCCCCCCCTTCTTGAAGCATGTAGCACCCACTCAGGTAAAACTCCAGTCTCCCCCTCAACCCAGATTTAACATCAACTGAAACAATCAACTGTTGTACACAGGAGTGTGAGATACAACAGTTCATGAAGAAATGAAAGAGTTCATGTGGATTGCAGTTTGACATGTGTAAACAACTGCCACAATACCAAGTTGGTCTTCGCAGTATACTATTGGTAAAAATTATGACATCCTTTTTCCAGCAATACATTGCTTGCTTGAAGCAAGCTGAAAAAAGTGACACGCAATAGGCAACTTGACCAATCACCTGGCAGGATTTTCTGATGTCAGACTAGAAATTTTGCAAAATATTTTGTTATTTCATCAATGTCTACAAATATGAAATCATCTGTAAGACATTGCAAGATCTTCTGTTCAATGCTTTGTAACGTTACGTCCTCATGGTTGCTAGGGCTGGGGGTTGCTAAGGCCTTTTCTGCTTGTCTTTTTGATCCTCTTGTCATGCCGTTTTTAGTTCTTTTTTCCTGTTGATTTTCCTCAGATATGTGTTAAAAACATATGTTGGATGAAGTCATGGAGGCTTTATGTTCAACTTGTGCAGGTCAAATATTTTTTTCACTTCCTCTTTCCATCACAAACTCCCTTATTCTGGTGAGCTGCCTTCCCTTCTGTCTTAGTAATACGGCGCCCTCTACAGGATTCGCACTGCCAAGTGTGAATGACAAGAATTATGTGGTAATTAAATCGCTTGTAATCCATAGAATTGTAGTTTAGAAGCATAAGACAGGCTTTGAGTTACATTTGGGTGTTGTCAGGCTCAAAAATTCAACTTCATAATTATTTTGCCGTAAAAGGACATGTAATGGATTGCAAAAATTTGATTATCATAATATGAAAAATATCAATGCGAAATATTTAACCATTGAAAAGTTGGACTTAAATAAAAATCTCATAAAATTTGCAAATACGACACCAATCAAGATTCTTTCTTTCAGATTTCATTCTTTTGCCGAACACAGACTATTCCAATGCGAATTTGGTTAGTAACTCACATACAGAGCATGTCATTAATTTTTAAACAGGATACTTCAGCCATGGGAGATCTGCCTTCTCACTGTTTTGGAATTTTCCTGAATTGCTAATTTGTCTATCCAACACAAGCTGATAATCTTTTGGTGGAGTTTCCATTTCTGCATAGCTTGCAAATTTCGCATGAGCAGAGTGTTTGGTTAGCTGAACAAATTTTTCCATGGTGACTAATGGATCAACCCGTTACAATGCCATGTCTTTTCTTAAAAATGCTAAAAAAAGGGAAAACAATAATCATACTATTAATTCACGGACCCCTTACGCTACGCTACTCCAACCAAACTACTGATTTCCCAGCCATGAAACTTTGCAAGCATCTTCTTACAACTGCCTACAATGTCCTTAGCCAGGTTTGGTGCTTCAATCTTATCAAAATCATAATACCCTGCTGAAAACAGCCCCCACCAACTTCATGGCCTGGCTAAGGCTTGCTTCACGGGTATAATGCTAGTTTTACTAATTTGAGAAAAATTTCAAACGTTACTTTGTAAGTTACTCCTACTGCTGTGCAATATAATGGTACAGCAATTGTCAAACATCCAAATTATCTTATCAGTCACCTTTTTTCTTCAAGAGGAATGGGAATATCAATTGGTTATAATTTTACAAAATATCAACACTGGTTATGACGTTTGGAAATTATGAACGTGACAGCAGGCCTTTCATAACTGCGCGTCACACTTACATGTGTCACAGCATAATTGTGTGGCATTGCCGCTCCTGATTGAGTCATTTAGCAAATTGTTTTGTAGACTTCTACTTTGTTAAACTTGAAGAATAGAACACAATTATGCAAACTTTATGACACATACGGTTATGTAAACTAATGATACTTACACATGAAAAACATTCAGAACATTAAATTGTCAGGGCAAAGTCTGGAAGTGAAGGTATTCCTTTTGGTTAAAAATGCACATGGCTCGATCTTTCTTCACTTTCTTTCGGCCTGACTGCTGATTGGCATTACGTTGAACTTGGAACTTCATTAGGAGAAGATGGTGGGGTTAAATCCAGAGTTTTCTTTTCTTGCTGTCTCCTCTTTCTATATCTTGCTGATGCTGCTTTCCAGCTGCGTCTTCTTCTTCGAAGTTCTCTGCTAGACACTTCAGCAACAACCTGTGCTTTTCCTGATTCCTTGGAATGCTGGTATCTTTCTTGCTTGGGTTAAACATCTGCGATCTGGTAGCCCAATTCCATGTATATATTTTTCATTATTTGGCATGTTCACGAATTTGCAGAGGTGTAAAAACGAGCATATGTGAATTTGTGGATGTGTAAAAACGAGCATAAGTGTAGGTGTATATGTAATAACTAACACTCGTGAATGTGCTTTATTTTTCATTCGTGAATCTGCTAACACCAACATTCATGGAAGTGCTATATCATCGTGCTACCTAATATATATATATAAGCTGATTACATATGTATATTGGCTGCCTGTGAGCCCAAGATTACGCTCACTGGCGATATTGTGTACTGGAGCCGGCTTGGTTATCATCAGCATATCTGCTGAGGGGGAGGACAAACTTCCAGTCAGGTACTCCGTCAACTGCCTACGCAAAACGTCTATGCATTCCTGAAGCAAGACCTTCAGGGTTTTATGCAAGAGTTCTCTGTTGTCTGACTCAGAGGCACCCTGTAATGATACAAGGACATCATCAACCTCAGGATTAAGTTCACTGCCAAAACAGGCCTTGTCGCATGAACGTATTGACATTGGGTTTTCTAAGAGACCTGTTAGTCTCTGAATGCAGTCCTTCAGCACAGGAACTGCTTCCAAACTTGACATGCCTTTCTCAATTGCGTACTTGACGCGCATCCGGTTAGAACCTTTCCTACAAGCAAAAGAGCCTGTAACTGCACTTGGATTCTAGGGGTACCGAGATCCTTTAATAACGACGTTCTGAATCCAGTCTGGCAGTTGCAGGACTTTTGCAAGTACATGATGAGTTTCTCCCGAAGGAAGAAGATAGACCTTGCCAGGCGGAACAGTACATGCATTCTATTGCCAACATACCTTGCCATCATGGAGGTCTTAATATCATTAACTTTCAATCAGTCTTTCATGAAGGTTTTGAAGCCTTTAGGGTCCCCTTTCCCATTTTTGTATCTCATTTTGGAAATTCCATAAATTGCACTTACTGCTGCCTCAGTGCCAAATAGCGATCCGTGAAATGTTGCACTGGCATAAAAAAATTTAAGCACTTTTCTGGATCCAGCAGCTATGCCATCAAGCGGATGGATGTTACATTTCAGCTCTAGTAATTCAAGATCCAGTTCTCTCTCTACAGTAGTTGTTCTTTGACGCAGTGGTTTACATTAACTCGATCTGACAGCGTGCTACCTAATTTTTAGCAGTGGCCTGATGACATTGGATTGGACTATGCCCTTGAACTGTGCATATGATGTCGTAACATTGGTTATTGCATTGCATATGTGCGTTACATAATCAGAGTTCCACTTGTAGAACTAGAGTTTTATGGGAAGTGTCATTTGCTCCATGAGTCATGAAAGTTCACATGGACATCATTTATACACGTAATGGCAATTTGTTTACTCTCTCTCTCTCTCTCTCTCTCTCTCTCTCTCTCTCTCTCTCTCTCTCTCTCTCTCTCTCTCTCTCTCTCTCTCTCTCTCGTGTGTGCATGTCCAGATTGCCGGATTGCTCACCCATTGGTTTAATGGGGAGCAGCACTTTTTATGATGTCCTTTATTTTGTTGATTTTTTCCTCCGTGGTCCTTAGTTTTATTATGTCTTCTGTGAAGATATCTCTGATGGTTACTTTCCCAGCCTCAGAGCGATCCATCTCCTCGCATTTTTCTAGGATGTGTATTTGTGTCTCTTCTTTTTTGCCACATATCCTGCAGTTCATGTTTGGGTACTGGTTTTTGAAGTTTACCTTTATGTCCAGCATTCTTGTTCTGGCAGCGAAGATGGTGCTCACTTCCTTTCTGGATAGTTTTTCCATGTATGGGGCTCGTTTTCCAGCCGTTATTTCCTCCTTGTTGTTTAGGTAGAATGTTGTCTATGAAACTTGGTCAAAATTTAATATACAATATAACTAAGCATCCTATATAGTTGAGAAGTCATCCTGAAAATCAACTCACCTTTTGTTTTCCACTTGATTTGATGTTGATTTTTTTAGCAGACGAATTCTGGTCCAATTGTAGCAGATGAAAAATTTGAAAACGAGGCTGTAGGAGAATCCCATTATGATGTCATGTATACCTAGGAATCCCCCCAAAATTCCGCATATTGAACTTAACTGAGTTATTTTTAGATCATATTATCACACAAACATCAAATCACGCTGCGCAAATCTGTGGGAGAAAGTTGTGACATTATAACGCTGAATGTCCAAGTACCTATTAAATAAGTAACGCCATGCATGAATCTGATAATACACACGCAGGGAATGAAAGTAACATGCTCTACTTGTAGGGGCCCTAGGGGCTGATTGGTCACAATTTTCCATTCATCTGCCTTGTTGACCTTCATAACCCAACAGTGTTGCTGGGCAGGTAAATAAAACATCACTCACTGACTCTACTTGAAGGAGGCAGCCTCTCCAAGGCAATGTATTCTGAAGCCATGAACAGTTCATATCGCATATCATCAGGTGAAGAGGCATTTGTGGACTGTCCATTATACAATGACACCATGAAGCATTGTCATGCCTTTGCAATATATTCTTTTGTAACAAAATCCGGTCAAAAAAATGCCGCAGTGTCCTGGATCTTCTTTGATTCCTGAATTGCCAAGGCTCTCTTTTTCCTAACCCCATATTGTGCAGAAGTTGCGCTACTGATCCACTGATTGAAGAAGATGCGTCGTATACATGTTTGTTACTAATTGCTTTCTCATTTCTTTTTGCATCTGTGTTATTACCCGGTTTGTCCAATATTGTTTCTTCCATTTTTTTGCCCAAAACTTGTTGTAATTTCTATCCAATCCTAATTATTTACGTTGAGTGGGAATAAGAATTTCCCGAAAGGCAGTAATAGGTCAACTCACCTTTGCACAAACTCACCATTGCTTGGCAACTTTTTTTTTTGGCTGAAGGAGGTAATATTTTTGTATTGAAGCATGCAAATGCATTGTCAGTTGATCAGACATGTTAACAAATGATTTCATAATTTTAGACATAGAGACTGAATGTGAATGTTTTTCTGACACATGTATTCTGTGGGGAAAAGTGACATCAAAAAACCTATGACATCATTTTCCGCTGTAGAATAACATGTCCTAGAAAAAATTCACATTCGTTCTGAATGTCAACAATTATAAAATCATCTGTGATGAATAGTTTTCAACATTTTTCCTGACCAGACCATTGTTTCTCTGTTACTATGATGTTACAATTGATGGTAATTTGACCAAACAATGGATTGTCTTGTCATTTTTGTGTGACTTTGACTCATAAAAAGTTGGTTTTTAGCCTTAGTTTTAAAACAAATGCCACAAACTTAACCTTCTGAAAGTTCATTTGACTTGACTTTTGGCAGGTGGCAAATAATTGCCAACTAAGCTCAACGTTTGTAGGAAAAGGTTGCCACACAATAGTGACTTTAAAAAGTGTATTTTTGCACAAAAGGCTCATATAAAAACCACTGCTCACAATTGTTTTTCAAATTGCATTCTACACTTGCTGATTTGGAGTCCGTTAATGCAGAAATGTCTGATCAGATTCATTCATCAAATTTCTCAATAATTTCAAATAACTGTCGCAAATTTGCAAAGCAGTGGTGACTTTACCCGCTGGTGAAGTTAAGCATCTATGAGTACTTCTTTCATGATGCTGGTCTGTGAATCATCCCAATGTCTGATCTGATGCTTTTGGCAATAACCAAATCTTGAATATATAATATCTGAATTTGCTGCCTTATATTTTATAATAATATTATTCTCCACTTGGATCACATCAGCCAATCGCAATCGCTTATTTTTGTCCACTATTACCGCTATATTAGGCAAAGAAAAAGCTATAATTTATTAGGTAGTGAAAAATTATTGGGCAGTGAGAAGTTATATTGGGCAGTGAGGGGAGGGGTTTATTGCCATATTATAGGGCAGTGAGGGGAGACCTGAGAGGAAACACCTGCTGTGCGCTGCTGCAGCAACAGCAAGAAAAAATGTTGTTTTTCACTTTTAGTAAAAAGTTAATTGCACGTCAAGGGGAAGACACAGAAAAACACTAATGATATCAAAAGTTGGGTAATGATCAGGGCGACAACATTTGATAAATGTAACATTGCTTACACAGGTTACGACAGTGGAGTCGTTTACAGAATACCATGTAAGGGATGTGATCAAGCTTACATAGGAGAGACAGCAAGACATTTGGGATACAGGCTGGATGAACATGAGAAGGATGTGGAAACCAAAGTCGAAGTCAGATACACCAGGGCAGCAAGGAAAACATCAGAAAAGGAATATAACAAATCCGCCATAACTGACCATGTCTAGCAAGTTAATCATGTCATCGACTGGAACAACATCAAAATAGTAGCGAAAGAATCAGATGCACGCAAAAGACAGATGAAAGAAGCCATTTTGATAAGGAAGGAGATTTCACCAATGAACAGGGACGAGGGGGCCTACAAACTGAGTCATGTTTATGACACTCTTCTCACCACCCTGCCACCTGGTGGTGCACAGCTCCATTAGCCAGTCATTGCTGAGGAAGGTGACAGATTGGTCACCGAAACTGTCCAGGTATGAAATTTTTGGATGTTGTCATATGAACATTATAATCTTTGGACTTTACCGTCCTTATGAACTTCATAAGGAATTTGGGTAATATATTGTCAGTTCTGCCACATTTTATGTTCTTCTAACACATATCCCACAATAGACACAATTGACAGTGAAGGTCTATTTTTATTGTGGGATATGTAGCTAAAGTAAGTAATGCTAATACAGACGCATTTCAGTTAGGTGATCCATTATCCCATACTCTTTTTGGTTTATATATTAAAGACTTAGCTCAAGATATTAGAAATTTGGAAATGGGTGTAAGTGCATGTAACCGACAGTGTTAGATTAAGTATTCTTATGTATGTTGTCGACTTGGCCTTAATTGCTGAGTCTGAACGTGATTTACAGAAAATGATTGATGTAATGTATCAGTACAGTAGTAAGTGGCAAATGAAAGTTGATATTGGTAAAACAAAAATTGTCCACTTTAGACATAAAAGTCTGAATGTTAGCAACTGTAACTTATGGAAATGAATCAATCGAAATTGTAAAAAACTATAAATGTCTGGGATTAATCTTGGAAGAACGTCTTGATTATAATGTCACATCAACTGCCTTTGCTAACTCAGCTGACAGAGTGCTTGGAAGCAGGGATGTTAATGAGTACTTGTGATTTTAAGTACATTAATGGGTTGTTTTTCAATCGGGGTACATAGTTTTGTCTCAAGGGGGTAAAAAATAAAGGTATTTTTTTTCTGGCCAAATTGACTTTTTTCTGTTGCTATATACCGTGCTGTGGAGTTCTGAAAATTTTAGGGCTACAAGTATTCTGAATTGTTTTTTATTTGACTGTTTGTGTTGTTGTAGATAAGTCAACACTCTGCTCATCCCTCTATTACTGGATGTATAGAACACCCAGTTGTATGGTTTTGTGCTGAGTGGATAGATATATATCTGACAATGATAAATCATCTTACTTGTTTAATTTTGGCCAAGAACTTTGTGCATGTCAAGGAAAATAGACATTTTTGGAGAGGACGGAGAGGACAGTTTATTTGACGAAAGCTGTTTATGGTGTTTTCCGCTACGAGGATTGTGCAGTTCGTACAACTGAAGTGAAACACTTACCCAAAAAAATACTCTTAATTTAATGTTATTGCTGTTTTGCTGACCCTATTTCGGAGAGGATACAATATTTGACGGAATTGACCTTCATGTGCTCAATGCAGGAAGAGACTAATCATAGTTGTTGCATGGAATTCTAATGTTGAATTCTTGGGACCATGTTGAAAGCATATTCACATTGGTTAAAACTTACTGTTAGGTCAGGACTGAAAAATCTGAAGCGATATTTGCCTAATTTGCAATTTTGGTCTAAAAAACACAAATACATTTTTTTTGGGCAGTTATCAACTGAATTGAATAATTTTTTCGCTACTGTAGGTCCGTCTCAGAATGTTTAATCATTCTGTGTAAATTTAATTTTTTCCACATATATGCATTGTATTTCTGGTATTTTGGATATTGTGTGACTTTCCAGAGCGTACCCCGATTGAAAAACAACCCTTAAGCACTTTCAGTAAAAAATATCCAACATGACAGCTTACAAGCCATATTGGATGAAGTGCCAATATTTTCCACAAACATATTTGTGAATAAATGACACTTCATAAAATCATAAATGTCAAGTTGTTTGTAAAAAGAAACAAACTTTTAAATAATACAATATAAAGTGCAGAAATATAGCAATTAGTAAATTGCAATTTATGTTACAGAAGAACTTATACTAAAGCCCATCAAAGCAAATAAGAACATTTTTATATGATTGCAATTAGACAAGTCATTACAGAGTCATAATCTGAGTAGTCAAACTATATTGCTGAACTAGCATCTCATTTTTTAAAAATTTTTTTTATGATGCAACAGTTTGAAAATATCGTGCGTACATGCATAAATTCACTAATTATTCATTAATTTCAATGCCATCTTTTTTTTTGGGGGGGGGGGTTCCATGTTCATTGAAGCATGTAAGCAATGTAAATATGTTATTATAAATGTTTCAATATTGTAGTTTCTAGACCAGTCCAGCAGTTTCTAGGGTGATGGACATTAAAATCAACCATTACAACGGAAATAATGTTGGAAAGGCATGTGAATTCAGACAGACATGGGCTAATGTTAACCAGGGAATTGAAACATTCCCATATTTATCTGAGTTTGATTTGTAACTTCAGTGGCTACATTTTGGTATGTTGCCGGGCAAAATTGTCAACAGGTCATCAGACTTCTTTCATTTTGTTCAAAAGCAGGGCCTTTGTGATTGGCGGTAAATGTGACCTCAGACCAGCAGATGCCAGAGGATATTGATGGTGTGTTTGTGTGTGTGTTTTACACCTCTGCAGCACCTTTAGAAAATAAATGGTACAAAACAAACAAAAAAACATCTGAGTAAGTGGCGTATCCAAACAGTCTTGGGGGGGGGGCATCGTTTCGGCACTCGCGGGCTCATGCGGACATCGTTTCGAGGGCCCGCATTGCTCCTTAATTCCTTAAAAATTATATTTCAATCTCAGTTGTTCTCGGCCTCCCTGTATCTGCAACTATAAATTAGAGCTTGAAATTGTTCCAAAACAAACATTTGTTCCCCTGATATTGAAAATTATTTATCAATCCATCTAGGTATGACATGGGACTCACTCTCCTCTACGAGTTAGTCAACAACATTGTTGCTGTGGACTTCCGCCATCAACTGACTCCCAAGACCGTCAAGACACCATCATCCATTGTCCTTCCAAATACCAACGGCGATGAGGCTGCATATCCAGAAAAGCTTTCTGCCCAGGACCATAGTTCAATAGAATAGGCTTCCGGCAGCAGTTGCTACCACGCCCTCTCTTGAAAGCTTCAAGAGGAGTGTGCAAGCCCTAACACACTGGTTGTTGTACCCTCTTCTATCTTTTTAGCACTCCTTAACGTACTCCTATCTGGTTTTACTCCACTTCTCTATTGATTTTTTCTTAAGCCTCGAAGAGAGGGCTTGCTTGGAAGAAGAAGAAGGTATCAATCTGGAGTATTTACTGAAACAATGCAATTTTTTAGTTGCAGTAATTTATTTTATATTTACTTATACAATACACAGTGAAAGAGTTGAATGTTCCTTTTCAATGTATTTTAACATTTATTTATATGATGATAGAAGCTATATCAATTTAGTCATGGGAATTATGATGTGTGCCTCACAAGAAAATGTTGTGGCTTATGTGGCTCCAAATTATTGTTTAGTGCATGAAGTTATACTTCTTGCAAGACTGGAAGTTCTGGTATTGTCAGCACATATCATCTTAAATTTATGTCTAAATTGTCGACTGGATAACACAAAAATAACAGGAAAGGTAAAAGGAGCCAATGTGTATTGAAATATCAAAATTGCCAGGAAAATAGTGTTCTTATCTATATCAACCACATCCTGGATAACCTGGATCCCAAATGAAAGAACTGACACCACATTGTACAGTGTAAAACGAGCCAGGATTAAATTGTCGGTGATTTTACTTTTCCTTCCGGAGGCTATACGAGTCTTGCTGATGAGTTTTGAAAGTGCCACATTTAATGAAGTCATCACAAGGCATATCAAGCCTCGCACAGTCAGGACCAAGGATCTCTCCATCAAGTTCAATTTCACCATACACTGAGGATTGGGTGCATCACCTATGCCAGTAGTTTGTATAATGCCAATGCTGGTAGAAAAAACGGACGCAAACAAAATCATGTATTGTTTGTTACATTTTTTCTTTGAGGCAAGAGACTTCAGTGTCCTATAGGTTTCAAAATACAGAAGAGTCGAAAGAAATGAGTAGTATAAGCGAAGCACAAACAGGCCCTTTGCTATCACTTGGCATTTCGACGACAGATTAATGTTGAGAATGAAATTCTCTGAGGCAGAAATTTGGTGGTGTTCGAAATCAAACACCAAAAGTAAAACAGCAATGACAAGACCATTCAAACAATTGTGGAAAATCAAATTAAAATATGAGATGATGATGGAATGATAAGTATATTGCATTGCTAGAAGGTTACAAAAAATGACCAATGCCAGAAAAAGACGAACAATCCACAGGTTTCCTGGGTATTCAAATGGACATAGATCTTTTCGCATAAGTTTAGTAAAATTTTGACATTTTGCAATCATTAATCTGGTTTTTAAACAACACAACTTCAAATTGCTGGTATAAAACTTTGACATTCCCAACATCAAGAAATCTTTAGAAACTGTTTTAAGTTTGTTGCTGCTGAAGAGTAATTCTTTCAGACTTGTTATTCCATAAAATAATGCAGCAGAAACCTGCATCAATTTGGAATCCGTTAAATCAATAAACTCCAGGTCTGGCAAGCGGCAAAATGAACAAACACCAATTTCATATACCTGTGATTTCCTTAATGACAAACGTGAAAGTTTAGGAAAATTGGAAAAGGCATCTTTGGTGACCCTGTCTAATTCCGTTTCATCAAGATGTAAGTACCTTAATTTTTTGAAGTACAGAAGCTGAGAAGAGAAACTCTTTAATGGATTATTACCAATATTCAGTTTGATCAGATTAGGAGCTTTAAGTTTATGTATTTGTACAACGTCTGATAGATTAGAATGTGAAATGTCAATGAACCAAACATTCTGCAGATTAACATCCTCCATTGCAACATGTGGTCTCAATCGTATTATAGCCATGGAAGATCTCCTATGTTCCAATCTGACTGGATTGATGCAAAATATTGCTCTTCCCAAACAGGTGCAATGTTCAGGACATTTTCGTGCACATGCAGCTTCATCGTCGCCAGACAAAGGACAGTGCAAAACGCCATCACATATCTCAGTTGGATGAACACAAATACTCTCTTTTGAACAACGTAACATTCTTTGGCATATCCAAGAAGTGCAACTTGTTTCATCATCACCCAGCGGACATTCAGAAATTCCATTGCAAACAAGCCTGAGTGGTACACACCAGTTTTGATTTTTACATATGTGCTTGTCTTTACAGAACAAGTTATCACATTTCTTACTCTCAGATGGGCAATTTTGAAACTGCCAGGCTTCTTCACATGGCAAAATGTTTCCATAAAAGTCTTTGTCGCGTACACAATCATAAGATTTAGGAAAACATACTGATGACCCAAAAGGGCAAATGTATTTTGTATAATCCACATTTGTGTAGTTAAAGAGCTTACTGGCATGAACATTTTCGGCACAGTTTATATCACATGCTTGGTGCAGCATTGAATTGAGAGCATTGGAGTCAGTCTTGACACATGACTGCCCTTGCCTTTTCGCAACTAAAGGGCTCCATAGTGTGTTGTATTGTGAATGATCTGGACATTCTTCTTCATCTTCTCCGAGTTCACAATCTGGTATCAAATCACATAATCTTGAAATTGGGATGCATGACTTATCTTGGCATTCAAAGTAAAGACTTTGGTGTTGGGGGTCTGAGCAATGATTTTTACAGTTCAATTCATCACTGCTGTCTAAGCACTGTGGTTTTGAATCACAAAAATAAGTCTCCAGTATACATTCCCCATTTTCACAAGGCCGAAAGCCGTCTTCACATGAATCTCTTATTGGCAGCGGTTCCTTCACGCACACTACTCCAGCCTGCAGGCCAATTTCAAGGCTTAAAGGCAATTTTTGTCTGGTCCTAAATAAAGAGTTACTTATCTCAGAAATACTCTGGGCTGATGTATACACACTCACAGTCTCATCATTTAGAATATCTATGATAAGATTAGAGTCATGATATGACAGCATCTGGTACATTAATAAGTGAACTTGATTTCTATTGGCAACCTTATGGCTAGTAAAGCCCCCAATTTGATGACAAGCTAACTCTAAATCATTTCTGTCAATTTGTTTTTTCCTTATGTAAACTATCCTAAGACACTTAGTGTAACCCCAAACCCATCCATTATCACAGTAATAATCCTTATTAATTCCTTTACAATCCTCAATATTATTGTGCGACGGTTTTATTTGTGATGTGTAGTGGCAAAGAAAAGTCACATGTGGAAATTTTCTATGGCAATCTATATAATTCCATGTCCCTGTGGAGGGAATCATTGCTAAACATAAACCAGTTCCATTTTGCTCCCTCTGATGACGTATGGTGAAGAGAAGGTACTGGTACTCACTGTCTCTGGTCCTTCCAGTTTTACTTGTAGAATATCTGTGTGACATATTCAAAGCTAATTCGGCTATTTTGTGGGGCGTGTGTAGCATGTTGAATTTAACTTCATTCTCAAAAGGCATATGTTTTGACTGAAAAAGACGACAAATTCAACTTAACCATAAAATGCTGTTGTTCATGGATCATTTCAGATTTCCTGTGCACAAACTAACATATTAATATATGTAAACAACTAGCTTTTACAAAGTTTATCAGGTAGATAAAAAAAAAATACAATTATGCATTCAACTTGAAGGTTACTCTGCAAAGCTATGTCAACCATCCAGTTAAATGTAAATTCGAAAGTCACCTCAATAGAAATGTTATCCCTGTAATCAATGGTACTGGTGTCTGAATAAATAGAATTTAGCTATTATCAGAGTGAATCAAAAGATACAATTATGCATTCAAGATTACTCTGCAGAGCTATGTCAACGATAAGAGTTAAATGTAGATTTGTCCAAAGTCACCTCAGTAAAAATGATATCTATGTAATCAATAGTACTGGTGTCTGAATAAACAGAATTCAGCTATTATCTGAGTGATTAATAGTCTTGGTATCTAAAGTTTCTAAACAAATAGAATTAGGCTTGTTGGTTTTTATGGGAAGGTTTGTGTTTGTAAAAATTTTATGTGACCGGCAATTTCATTAGTGCGCGAGTCTAAGGCTCTTTACACACTATATACATAGCATTTTTGCTTCATCTGATTGGTATAGAAACAACATAACGTCACACAGCTAATATATCAAATGTTGCAAGTGTATACATTGCATTGATTCCTCACAGGCAACTGTGAATGACCAGAATCGCATGGTAATGAAATCACCTGTAATGGTCAATTTTTTGATGAAGTTACTCGTTCCATAGTGATTAAAGTTTATCTGCAAATTGACTTCATATGAAATAAAGAAAAATCATACTACCTCATTGGGGTGCCTCGGCAGACCCAAATACATAAGCGAAGAAGAGCCAAGTGTGGTGACAGCATTAATTCTGCCATCGTAGTCAATGGCATCGGTAAAATCTGCATCCGAATACCAGTCATAGTTGTTTGAACGCATTACTTCGCTCCACTCTGCCTTTCCATTTACCAGCCAAAGACGACCACCTTGCTGCCTGCAGACTTCTTCTGATTCAAACCAGTTACCAGAAAAATTAGTATGGGTGCTAAAACAATCTGATTCTCCAGTACTGTTTCTTTTGTACTTTTCACAACTTTCATCCAAACGGTGACTGTAGCGGGAGAACAAATATGTAAATAGTGATCGAGACTCAAATATAGCATTTACAATAATCCACAATCTCAGTGGCACACTATGAGTGTCAGATGCATTGACCATGATTTTCAGATACTGGCCGTAACTTGTCCAAACAAAAGGAATATGCTGCTCTCTAAACTTATAAGAATGGACAGTATCAGTATCCGAGTTAGCGTATGTTCTGTCCAAAATGGTAACATCCATTTGCTTTGCGGAAGCTACTTTCTGTTCATTCTCTGACTTCTCTACATAAGCCGCCACTGAAAACTGATTTTTATATTCTTTGACATTGCCCCATTCATTGAGGAATGAGACATGAAATGCAAACAAATTACCAGTAATATCCAAAAAGTACATGAAACAAGGTCCATCAAATTTGGGCACATCTCGCAAGCTCTTGAGTGGAAAAAGAGTAACAGTTTTACAGTCCCTTGCCTTCACATCTGCAGATTCCACTGAAACTTTTAATAAGTGGTTTACAAAGCAGTTATACTTAATCACAAACTGATAGCTCCTCGATTGAAACTGATAATGTTTTTCCATAATTTTGATTCCACCCTCATATGATTTTGTCATGACTTGCTTTGAAAAGTCCATGTCTTGGACATTTACTTTGCAAATATTCTTCGCCTTGTCCTCCCACCTCAAAGAGAGTGAATATTTCAAGTTGTTGGACCCAAATGATATCATCTGCCATTTACAAGACTGCTTAGTTCCTGAATGGTAATTAGATGTAAGTTGTAATGATAGGCACTTTGAGCCTACCTTAAATACTGGGGTTCCTTCAGCAGTACAAGTAACCCTAGATGTGGGAAGACGGGCTGAATATCTGGCATACACCATGAAAAGAAGAGGTGGCAGAGAACATATCAAACATGGATCAATTATACCAATACAATCAGTTAAACTGGACTTTTTAGGAAAAAGGGCTGTGCCTTTCAAATTAGACATGCCATAGTCATAGCAAATAACAAGCATTATATCATCCAAAGAAGTTAATAACTGGTCTTTAATAACCAGCATTTGTGTTTCAGAACACAGCGGCCCAATTTGCAAAGCTGACTCCTCAATGTAAGATGAGCCCTTTGCCACTAGACCATGAAACTGGCAATGGTATCCTTGTGGACTATCTTCAAGAACTGAGGGTTGTATTTGGTAATTAATCCAAGAGATCATACCATAAATTACCAATATTTCATATGAAAAATAAGATGAATTTGCGAAATCCCATGAGAATGAGTGCTCAGTGCTTTCATGAAGATCAATAAATTTCTTTTGTTTGTGCAGGTTCACTCCAGTGAATGTAAAATTCAAATGTCTTGATCTTAACCTTCTAGAATAATGATCATATACCATATACAACTGGAACGAACTGGCAGTCCTGATAATGATTTCTTCTCCTTGGCAGGTAACATTTAGTTTTGGGTATCTATCAGTGGGCCCGTCATAAAATGTCAAGTTTTTGTTGCAGTTAAAAACCACTTGAACATATAATGAAATGGTTGTTCTGAGTAATATATGGTACTCAGTTATGTCAGAGTGAGGACTATAGGCATATGGCAAAAGTGACATGGTCTGTGTTGTGTTGAATTTTACGACGTGCTGAACATTTATTGTGTTGTAGCTAACTATTACTCTAGTTTCAATAGCCTTGACCGACAAAGAAAGCATCTCCTTCTCTTCTGAGTCTCTAAAGCCCATCTCTACCTGATATCTTTTATGAAATACTTGACCATCTTGTTTAATGATAGTAATAGTGTTATAGGTGACAGTCATGTTGCACTCAACAGCTTGGAAAGAGAAAGCTAGTTTACTCACCACGAACAATTTTGCAATCTTAACATGAACTACACTTGCTGAATAATTTGTAATTATATTGCTGTTAAGCTGATTTATATGGAAATGAATTCCAGATTGGGCTCCATTTTCCTTCTTGTCTATAACTGATAACAAAAAATAATCATCAGTGAACGGATCCCCATTTGGGAAATGATCAATAGTAATATTAATGCACAAACTGCCTGGTACTTGTATTTCCCACTGACAGTCAGTCAACCTGTCAGTTGCAATTTCAACCGACCCACACAGTCCTTTCAATGCACCATTACAATGAGCATAACTCTGGAGATAACATAATCTCCAAACTCTGTTATAACTATTCCAAGTATTAAGCAATATATCCACCAAGGTTGATGTATATTTCTGCTGTAAATTAAAAGAAATGCTCTTTGCTAGGTAATCACTCCACTGGGAAGGAGCATTTGTGCTGCGATTTTCTCTCGTACAAACCAGCATATAAAACATTATAATGAAAAGTAGTTTAACCATTTTCATGTTGAAAAGAATATTAAAATCAAAAGAACTTGGAAACAATACGTGTCGGTACTCCACTGCAGAGGAATTTCCGAAGAATGACAAGCCTCTAAAATTACCTGATTTTGTAGACAAATAACTTGATAGGACCGGCCCACTCCCCTGTACTTATTCATGATTCTGCATATATCTAACAAGGAGTATTTGTCATTTTCCTAATCTTTCCTAAGAAGACAATTCAAAGTAATATATGAGACATGTTAAACATGAATACCATGTTGATGATACCTGTAATTGATATCAATATACTGACGTGCAACTGCTACAGGCTAAAATATCAATTTACTGAAATGCATTGACATAATGACAAATTCATTGTTATGTGAAAATATGTTTTCAACTAGCTTTTCCTAATATTGACGCAAGCAATCTTAATTTTGGCTGCCAGTTGAGACAATAATCTGCAGTACATTCAGATATATATCCGCAAACAAATTCACTAAAATACTTGCCAAGTTATATAAAACAAACAGTTGGTGTATGAACAAAATATTAGTTCATATCAGGAGAATTTTTTGGGGTGTTATATTCCCTTTATTAATTTAATACAAACAGGAAAATTTCATCAAACTTATTGTTGGATTATTAACAAGTACTTTCTTAAAAACAATATTATAATTAGATCTAGAGTTATTATCATGAAGCCTGATATCTGAAATTGGTTTGCTTCTCTAAATTAATATAGGTAGTGTAATAGGACAAAATGGTGTCCAGAGCTTTAAAGTGTCTCTGTAGATTCATTTTTAGTACCCCCAGCCGTTTTCACATGGTCTTGGTATTGCAGAGTCCGTCTGTCCATCATCTTTGTGTACAAGATAACTCCATTTTGTATTAATCCTAGGATCATGAAAATGACAGGGATCGTGTATCACAGCAAGACCTCAAATAAGTTCTGACATGAATGACCTTTACCTACTTCTGCGACATTAGAAGCCATATTTGTGAATATCTTGAGTACATGATGTGTGTGTGTGTGTGTATTTGTGTTTTACGCCTCTGCAGCACCTTATTGGGCTATATCGAGGCTTGCTAGGTTGTTATTTCTCTTTGTTTATTTTCCTCATATTTTGTAGTATGTCTGCGTTTGGTACAAAAATGAGATTATGTTTTCTGGTTTATCTACGAGAAGTCGAAGTGGGTTTGTTGGAGAAGTGCATTTCTTTGTGTTTGGAAATCTGAGGGGACATTGGCATTTCTCACAAATCGGGGCTGGGTCACCCAGTAGAAGATGCGAATGTGTGAGTCTTGAATGTCCAATAAGACGCCTGTGAATCACAACCTGGTCTCTCCGTGTTCTGGAGGTAATTTGTTGTACATTCCTGACTCTGGGAAAGATTACTCTGAGTTTATTATTCTCACATGCGTTCCACATAACTTGCCATCCGGACTTTATATAATCGTTGATAGTCGGAAGGAGGTCCGTGTGCGGTTTAGTATCTAAAGTAAGATCTTTGGTAAGAGCATTTTTTGCCATAAGATCTGCTTTTTCGTTTCCAGCAATTCCCACATGTCCAGGAATCCAGCAGAAAACAATTTCTTAGCTGTCTAATCCAGACAGGAGCATGAGTATGTCTTGTAATATGGATGATCTAACCTCTTGCTGGCAAGAGCTTGGATTGCAGATTTAGAGTCTGAACAAATTACAAATTTTTCTTTTACAGACATTCCAGCAAGCCATACGGCTTCGTAGATTGCTAAAAGCTCAGCAGTGTATACTGAGCTTTCATTTGTAATGCGCTCACTGTGCAGGTTTGTTTTACAGGAAGTAACAGCGTAAACCGTTCGGTTTCCATCCTTTGAGCCATCTGTATATAAGAATTTGTGATCATGATATCTTAGTTTGATATCACAGAACCTTCTTTGATACTGTAACGGATCTGTTTCTGCTTTTTTCAGGTCTGCTAATTCAGTGTTAACAACTGGTGTTTCTATATTCCAGTGTGGAATTTGTGGAACTTTGTTCTCAGCAATAAATGATGTGTCTATGCCGGCAGCTTCCAGATGAGGTTTCATCCTCAATCCCAGTGGCCGAATGGCATTTGATCTTCTGTCATATCTATCTGTATGATTGGGATGAAAGACAATTGTGTATGCTGGATTAATAGGATTTGCAGCCAGTTTGACAGTATACTGTAGCGATAGCTTCAGTTGTTGGAGTGATAAAGGAGGCTCCTTTGCCAGAACATACAGGCTATCTACTGGAGATGTCCTGTATGCTCCAAGGCTCAAACGGCTTCCTTGATTGTGTACAGTATTCAGGCATCGAAGATAGGATGGTCTTGCTGAGCCATATACAATGCAGCCATAGTCGAGACGTGCTCGAGTCACTGCACGATAAAGCCTGAGAAGAACAGTGGTGTCACCACCCCAGTTAATTTTTTCCACTACTTTCAAGATGTTCAACGCCCCCGCAGGTCTCGGGCCTCCTCGTGGCGGTGGGTGGTAACACAAGGGTGAAGTCCTCTAACTCTTGTGGCCAACACGAGACAGTGCGCAAGCACACGTCTCCCCAACGGAAATGGGGCAACCTGTTTGCCGTGGGTTGCGACCCGTGTCGGAGGATGAAGGGGTCCTGGTAGTTGAGTTGGGTGGGCCTAACTTGGTCCCTCCCGTACAATACACTACTTTGGCCTGGATTTCTCCCAGACGGGAGGCTGGATTGGCCCGGTCCAGTCAATCGGCTTGTCATGTTGCTATTTAGGACTTCGGTCCTATTTGGCCATGGCTCATGGGTCAATCAAGGAAGGTTAGAACCCGAGTATTTGCCTGCAGTGGTTGTTATTATCATGATTTGAGGCTATATTGCAGGACTGACCTTTTAAGAGTATATTCCACATGTATCCCTGGGACTGGGGTACTGGGCTCTGCCCTATCCATGTCGATCTCCCCTGGTGGGGCTCCATGGTGGGTGGGGAGCATGGAGGATGAAACTAGAAATCTATATGGATTTTTCTCAGCGAAACCTGTCTCAAAGGCAATTTTATGGCTGTGAAATTGACCCCTGGCCAAGGTTCATTATATTGAAAGGAAAAGATGAAGAATACAAGAAGATGGGTCCTGTTACTCGTGCGAAAGCCCTGTTTCAGACAATTGGTAATCCAGAAGAAGTCAAACGATTTCCTGGTTCCCTTTTAATCAAATGCAAAGATAGAGACCAATCCCGAAAATTACTAGACATGAAGAAACTTGGAGATGCTGAGGTTGAGGTGACTCCCCATGAAAGGTTAAATAGTGTCAGAGGAGTAACTCACTCCTATGATAGCCATGAAAGCACAGATGAAGAACTGATGGATTGGTTTGAGTATCGGAAAATTCCGGTGATCTCAATCTACAGGATGGCCAAAAGAAGAACGAAAGAGGGCTCCACGGTTGAGACTCTAAGCCTCTCTTTTAAGGGAAATAGGTTGCCAGACGCGATCGAAATCGGATTTGAGTTCTGTAGGGTTCGTCCCTACATCCAAAGCCCAAGGCGTTGTTTCCGATGCCAGAAATTTGGCCGTATATAAACCGCACTTGCAAAAGTCGCGAAGAAATATGCGCCAAATGCGGAGCATCGGGACACACCCACACTAAGGACGAGCCATGTGAACATCCATCCAAATGTGTGAACTGTAAGGGGGACCACCCATCTTTTGATAAGTCTTGTCCAAGATGGAGTTTTGAAAAAACCATTCTGGAAATTAAAGCCAGCACTAATGTCTCCTTCCCAGAAGCTAGACGTATGGCACAGTCCCAGTATGGTGCAAATTCCTATGCGTCAGTCGCTGGTAGAAGCCGTGAAACTCAATCTGGCTCCCAGCTGTCTCAAGAATCTTCCACACATCATTCACCTGGACCAAGGGTATCTCAAAGATCAACACCCAGGAAAAGACTTGATCTTGATCCAAATCACAGATACTCTAAATACGACACTCACAAACAGAAAGACAAATTCAGTACATTTTTCGCCCATGCAGGAATGGGTGAACTGTGTGAAGCACATAACAAACTTTTGGATTACCAAGACAAGACAGACAAACCCCAATCAAAAGACACTCAAAACAAATCTACTAAAAGGAAATCTGACGGGAACCCTGGTGAAACAGCACCAGCAAAGATCCAGGCCACAGATTTGGAACTAGATCTTAATGACACATATGAGACTGAACTCTGAACTGTCATCATCAGAAGAAGAAATGGATCTTCTAACCATTCCCTCAGTTCTTGGGGAAGAACCGAACAAGCCAAACACCAGCCAGTCCACCCAGACTGCACCCACCATTCCTACAAGTGGACGGCAAGGTCAGGGAAATAAACTGGACACAACAAAACTTACTACGCAGGACCAACAACCAAAACAAACCGACAAAAATCAAACAAAACAACCAAAACAACCACAAAAGACCCAAACAAAGAACACAGGGCAAATACTACCTCCAGGCACAAAAAAACCTGGTTCATCTAACACCAATACAGGGGGAAGGGTAACACCAATATCACTCTGAATCGTGATCCCTTGGTGTTTACCTTTTCAACCCCTAAAAAGTAATACTATATGACTGATCAACACCACTCCATGGATAATATCATCCAGTGGAATTGTCGTGGCTTAAGAGCAAATTTTGATGAATTAAAAATACTTACATCTGAACATAAAGCGAACATCTTATGTCTCCAGGAGACATTTTTAAAAGCCACGGACAATATTACTGTGAGAAATTATCATATGTATAATTCATATGGAGAAATTGTCCTTGATAGGGCAATAGGCGGTTCTACCATTCAGGTTAGGCATGGTATAATTCATGCATGCCTAAATCTTAACACCACCTTACAGGCAACTGCTGTCCGCCTTACTTTACGTAAAACGATTACCGTGTGCTCCCTCTACTTGTCCCGGAGTATGCGGGTCACACTACAAGATCTGAATAACCTATTTAACCAATTACCTGCCCCCTCCATTATTCTTGGGATTTTAATGGTCACAACCCTTTATGGGGTAGTGCAGACCTGAATAGTAGAGGTGAACTGATAGAGGACTTTATAAATGGAAATGATCTTTGTGTCTTCAATGATGGGTCAGATACATTTCTACATTCAGGACATGGCAGTTACTCTGCTATTGACCTAAGTATAAGTGATCCAAATTTGTTTTTAGATTTTGAATGGAAAGTACTAGAGGATACACATGGAAGTGATCATTTCCCAATCCTATTGAAATCGTTAGATGTTGGTCCTAACTCCGGTTTATCAAGGTGGAAATTCAGTAAAGCAGACTGGAATCTCTTCTCAGAACTCTGCAACAAAAATATTACCCAACAGAAATATGCAGATTCCGATTCCCCTGTAGACCATTTCAAAAAAGATATTATAGACATAGCAAATAAAGCGATACCGAAATCTCAAGCCAATCCTCACCATAGCCCTAAACCTTGGTTTGACACGGAGGTCAAAGAGGCTATCAAAGCCCGCAAAAAAGCATTACGTGCCTTTAAATCTCGCCCAACACAGGAAAATCTAAATCACTTTAAAATCTTCAGAGCAAGAGCGAGAAGGATAATAAGACAAAAGAAAAGGGCTACCTGGCAAAACTATGTCTCTAAACTTAATACCCGTACACCCAGTTCCAAAGTATGGAAACTGACAAAGAAGATACAGGGAAGAGATACATCCACACATATTCAACATCTTGTCATCGACGAAGAAGAGATAACCACAACTGAGGAAATTGCAAATAGAATAGGTGACCCATTCGCATTTAATTCCTCATCAAACAATTACACCCAAGAATTCCAACAATTTAAAGAGAGGGCCGAGCGACAAAATTTAAATTTCCAGTCTGATAACTCTGAAGCAAAAATAAAACGGTATGTATGCACTTCTATCCTCCCCGAAGCTTTCAGCCGGATCCAATCCTAATGTTGGGAAATTCTAAAATCAAAGTAGTAAACCAGTACAAATTCTTAGGAGTTTTACTGGATTCTAAATTCTCCTTTATTCCACATATCAAAGAACTTAAAGCTAAAGGTTTGAAATCTCTTAATCTTCTCAAAGTAGTCAGCAAGCTCAGTTGGAGTGGAGACACCACTGTATTGCTACGACTATATAGGGCTATAACCCGATTACGTCTCGATTACGGGAGTATTGTATATGGATCAGCAAGACCGTCTTACCTCCGATGTCTAAATACAGTACACCATCTGGGCATTCGCCTGTGTCTTGGGGCATTTAGAACATTGCCAATAGAGAGTCTATATGTCCTTGCGAAAGAACCACCATTGTCACTATGTCGTATAAAACTTTCGCTGCAATATTTTGTAAAACTGGCCGCATGTCCAACAAATGTGGCTTTTTACCCGGTATTTCAGCCAAAGTACCAACAAATTTATATGACTAAACAAAGTGTTATAAAACCCCTAGGGCTTAGATTGAAACCCTACTATGACATAATAAACAAAGACAACTGCATAGTTGCTGAAGTGCAGGTTCCATCCATATCTCCGTGGACCCTTCCTTCACCAATTTGTATTCTAGACCTGACAAGTCTTCGAAAATCTTCTACAAGTCCCCTGGAATACCAGAGTAAATTCCTCGTAATAAAATCCCGGTATCCATCATACAAGTTTCTTTACATGGATGGGTCCAAAGATGGACTTCTGACTGGTTACGCAGTCACCTCCGCAAAGACAAGTTACTGTAATAAACGTATACCTGATGTGTGCTCGATATTCACTGCGGAACTGACAGCTATCTACAAGGCGGTAGAAATGGCAGTCAACTCAGAAACTAACAATTTTGTAATTTGCTCTGACTCAAAGTCTGCATTGCAGGCAATAGCCAACAAGCGGGTGGAAACCCCTCTTGTATTAAACATTCTTTTTACCTTAGCAGCAATGAAAGAAAACAAGGAGATTATATTTTGTTGGATTCCAAGTCATGTTGATATCAAAGGAAATGAGATGGCTGATCTTCAAGCGAAGAGAGCCTTAAGTAAAAACTTAACGGACTATGTTGTCCCTTATACGGATTTTAGAAAGCATATCAATGACTTTACCAAGTATAGTTGGCAAGTACGATGGAATGCTTGCCAACGAAACAAGCTACGTACAATACTACCACACGTCATGAAAGAAATAAAAATTAATGTGCACTCACGCAGAGAGCAAATCGTAATTCATAGATGTCTTATAGGGCACAGCAGATTAACCCACTCACACTTATTAAACAATGACGCAGCACCAATATGCGAAGGGTGCCAAGTACCACTTTCGATCAAACATATCTTGATAGAATGTAATAACAATCTACATCACCGACCCTTTCAATCAGGTAATCTCAAACACTTATTCTCAGAAAATTCAGTGTCCAGTATAACACAGTTCCTCAGAGATAATGACTATTTCTACAAATTATGAGAAATTAGTTCCAGGATAATCTTTCTAACCAATGTTGCCTCTAAATAGCCCACACTGGTGCTTATGGGGCGTAAAACACAAACTCACTCACTCAAGATGTTCAACGACTGTAGGCATTTTGCCTTAAGTGCAGTTATGTGAGGAATGAAGGAGAGTTTTGAATCAAATGTGACTCCAAGAAATTTATTAGAATCTACTACCTTGATTGCACAGTTATCAATTTTTAGTGTTGGCTCAGGATGGGGAGTTCTAAGATGGCAAAAGTGCATACATACTGTTTTGGATCTTGAAAATTTGAAGCCATTTTCTTGAGACCACTTATGTAACTTATTTAAATTTTGTTGCAATTGTCTTTCTATAGTTGACATTTGCTTGGATTTAAATGCAATGAGAAAGTCATCGACATATAGTGAGCACATGACATTTTCACGAATAGCTTTAACTATGCTGTTGATTTTTATGTTAGAGCAAGTGGGAGATAAAATGCTTCCCTGTGGAACACCCATCTCCTGGGGATATTCACTTGAAAGTGTTGACCCAACTCTCACTTTAAACCATCGATCTTCTAAGTAGGATCCAATAAAATGAGGAAGTCTACCTCTCAAACCAAAGTCAAACAAATCTTTCATTATGCCATATTTCCAGGTGCTATCATAAGCTGTTATTAAAGCGTCCCTTCAACGTTTCTAATCTAACAAGATGGTCTACTGTGCTTCTTTGTTTTCTAAAGCTACATTGGAATTCGGAAATTGAATCATTCGATTCAAGATACCAGACAAGTCTGTTGTTAATAATTCTTTCCATTGTCTTACACAAACCACTTGTAGAAAGAAATAGAAATAGAAATAATGTTTATTTAGTCTCGAATATAAAATAACAATATACAACAGCAGCTGGACAGCTGGTACTCGAGTTTAAAACAATCTACAATAAAAACAATCTACAAAACTAATAAAACAAAAAACAAGCCTCAACAATGAAACATCAGAGTAATGCCTGACAGTGGCAACACCTAGTGGTATTTACTTTCAATACATAAATGACAGGGGCTTTCCCTACATTTCCATGTCTTGTTCAATTCATTAATGAATAATTCGCCAGTCAAGTGGCATTTAATTTTCGATGGGAGTGAGTTCCACATCTTAGAACCCGTATATTTCAAGGATTGTTTTCCATACTTAACAGTATTGAACCTGCTAACATCAACTATACAGTCATCTCTCATGGTATACCTATGTTCTTTAACCTTATACAATTCACTCAGGTACTTTGGAACTTTTTTCTGTGTACAATTATATACAAAAACCGCAATATTCTTTAATCTCATTAACATGAAGGTACTTTTCCCTGTTTTACATAATAATTGTTCATATTTAGTTTCATAATCCTTTTCGGCAAATCTAATGCCTCTCTCATACAATTTTTCCATCTTATTTGTAAGTAGTCTATTGCAAAAATGCCACACTATTTGACAATAATTAAAACTTGACATAAGAAAACTTTCCATTAAACAATGTCTGTCCCTGACGTTTCCGACTCTTTTAGATAATCTCAACAATATCTTTAGATTTCTACTAGCCTTCTTGCATAACATATTAACATGATCAGTGAAATCCATTCTTAAATCTATATGCATTCCTAGCAATTTTACAGAAGTAACAGGGGATATCACGGTACCATTAACATTGATCGAGGCTTGATTATACATTTGACCACTCCGATCCAGGATAATTAACTGGAATTTCTCCGGGTTTGCCTTCATCATATTGTTTGAAAACCAGTCAATGCAAGTCTTGGCTGTGTTCCCCAGTCTGTTCAATACGTCGTCAAGGTCGTTCCCTATTACTGCCACGGTATTGTCGTCAGCATAATTATATAGGTTTTCGTCAACACAGTACATCAAGTCATTTACAAATATATTGTACATAACAGGTCCCAAAACACTTCCCTGAGGGATTCCCTTCTTTACAGTTGACCATTCACTTTTTTCCCCAAAGTATTTCACCCTTTGTTTCCTGCAAGATAAGTATGATGCCATTAATCGACATGCATTTGCAGAGAAACCATACGCATTTAGCTTGGCCACTAGTAGTCCATGCGGGAGACAGTCAAAGGCCTTGCTAAGGTCCATCAACAGTGAGCCTACTATTTTATTCTCATCAAGGGCCTTTTTCCAGTCCTCAATTACACTTATTATGACATGTTCGCAGCCGGTACCTTTTCTATAGGCACTTAACTTGTCATTAAAATAATTGCAAAAGTGCATGTTAACTTGTGCTACAATATGTTTCTCGACCACTTTAGATAATGCAGCCGTACAGCTGACCGGTCTATAATTAGCTTTATTGAAGCTGTCCTTAGATTTGAATACCGGCACAATTTCGTTTTTCTTAAATACGTCTGGGTATTTTCCTAGAGTTAGGCACTCATTTACAATTTTCGTGATAGGGGCTGAGAGCTCATTAGCTGCAACCTTTATGAAGTATGGGGAGATGTTGTCATACTCAGTGGCTTTCTTTACATTTATTTTCTTTAGTCCTTTCAGGACTTGATCAGATGTTACTCTTTGAAATTCAAAAGCTTCAGGATTCGGAAAAATCGCTCTTATTTTTGCGATGCTTGAGTGATTTGAGTGTCGTATTACAGCAGAGCGCACACTCTCGTCATCCAAAGCTTCATCAATTTCATCTGGTTCCCCGATATCATCAACTATCTTTTCATAGTAATCTTTGAGAATATTGCACACTTCGGCAGGTTTAGTTACTACCTGATCACCTTCCTTTAAAATAATACTGTTGGCATTTGTCTGCCCTTTGGCACTAAGGTAGGTCTTGAAGCATTTCCAGAAATCTTTTGGATCACTATTTATACTTCTTTCCCGAAAATAGTTCACCTCAGACTCTTTTCTTAATTTATTGGCTAAGTTTCTAATTTTTCTGTAATTCTCCCAGTTATCCTGGGTTCTGTATTTCCAAAATTTGTTACGGAGTTGATTTCTACGTAGAATAACTTTTCGCCAAGCCGAATTCATATAGGGCAGTGAATCTTTCTTTATATTCTTTCTTTTTAAAGGAGCATGAGTATTAATTACGTCGTGTAGAAGCCATTCATAGCTCCAGGTAATGTCATCAATGTCATCAAACACATGCGAGACAAAGAAAGGTATATTATCAACATCACACCTAAAGGCGGATTCATCGAAGTGTTTAAAGCTTCGGTAAACAATTTTACGTGGTTCTCTTCTAGGGACATGCAATCTAGTGCTTATGCTAACCATTTTGTGGAAGTCACTAAGTCCAGTATCATATACATGAGATTCATTGAAACGTTTGGGCTTGGAAACCAGAATGACATCGATTAGAGATTCATTTGTTAGTGACTTATAACAAGTTGGTTCATTCACTAAATTCTTGAAACCATAGACATCACAGAAATCAGTAAGTCTGTTGTTAGTGGTTTTCATGTCAATGTTCATATCCCCAATTAGTATAATGTCACTGCTGTCACACAGTAGCTGTCCACAAATTTTAGATAATTCATTAGTGAAAATTTGTTCACAGATAGGAGGAGGTTTGTACACTGAGACTATGAACCAGCGCTGCTTCTTAAGCCACACCTCAATAATAATGTATTGACTTTGACATTTCATCTTATCTTCCAGATCTTGCCGTCTACAGTGTGTCAAGTCAGATCTTACATAGGTTGCTAGACCATGCGACATTCTGGTCCCATCACACCTGTATAATTTATAGTTTTTCGGCAGGATGATATTATCAAGTACAGTCTTGTCCAATTTTGTTTCAGCTACAGTAATAACGTCAACAAGTCCCTCAGTTAGGATTTCAGAAAATTCACTAAACTTACCTAACAAACCATTGATGTTAAGGTAACTGACTATCATACTTTTAGCATGTGCATACTTATACATTCTTAACCCCTTGAAAGTTTCATGCTTCATTTCAGTCTCATCGTCGTTGTCAACTGTATTACCGTCCGTAGTTGTGATATCATTGTCCCTATCAGTTTCAACATAGTCTGTATAATTTGCATCGTAAGTCTCATGGAGCACAATTTGGGTACCACTGTCATTATTTTCAATGATATTCATACCTTCACTGCCTACAATTTTTGTAACAGTATCAACAGCATTAACATTGACAACTTTACCATTATTTACTTCCCTAGTAACAATGTCAAATTCATCATCACCAGTTGTAACAATTCTGGCAAGATCGTCTTTTAACAAATAATCATCACAGTCTTCTTCTATTATTGTCACATCATCATCACTTTCTATATTCTCTAAACAATCCTGATAACTACAAGTAGTTATGTCAAATTCAATAGGCTCATTCAAAAGTTTATCACAGTCATCACAAACTGGTTTTACAAAGTCCTTATTTGTAAACATTAAGGTATCACAGTAATCAGCAGAGTAATCATCACAATTACAAGTTAAAACATGGTGTACTGGGAAGTTATCGCTAACATCAGACATTGACTCCAATGCAATTCCATTATTTACATAGTTGAAATTAAAAACATCATACAAGTTTGTAAAAGCACCTTGTGACCGCAATTTTCCGTTTGACTTGGGCCTAAATCTATTTACAGCTCTAAAATTTTCCATATATAAATTTTCAACTAAGCAGTCACTTTGCAATTCCAGGCCGGCCTCAGTATCTTGGCCAGGCACCTAGTATTCATTATTTTGCCAGGGGCAAAATTTCTGCTTGTGGCCTTCTCCTGAACAATTGTAACATTGTAAAGGGTGGCGGTGTCGGCAGGTTGTGACTGTGTGTGACCTTTCGCCACAGTTGAAACAGTTTTGTTGTTCCTGGGAATTCTTGGGTCGATTGCGTCCATTTGTCCATCTGTTTGGGGCGACTTCGGGCATCGGGGTGAACCTTTGTCGATAACCATGGTATCGCTGCGACCGCGGGGGTTCACTTTTTTGGGCTACACCCACGAATGCGCTATGTTGTACATCCTGTATTTCTGGAGGAGCAGGTAGGTCCTTACGGATTGTCATTAACAAACGTCCGAGTACATTTTGAACCTCTCCTGTTTTGCCACGTCCCCAATACTCATGATTAGTATCTTCAATGAGAATATGATCATGAGTGGCCTTCAGTTCAAGGTTAAACCTCCTGCATTGCTTTGCTTTCTGTTGAAGTAAGTGGTACATGACACTTTTTTTGTCTTGATGCCACTTCTCGTCGGTGGTGATGGTATCTCCGATATTCTTAGCTGAGTTGCCACTCGGGGCCCTCAATATCCTCTCAGCCTTTTCCGGTTCATTCATGTGCTGAGCCTTGTAGTAGGCATATCCGTGTTCTGTGCTTTTAAAGTGTAGACCCCAAGCTTCAATTGGTGTCATGTAGAAATTGCTGAAGGGGGTGTTTGGACCACGGAATTTGATGATCTTTCTTGAGTCGGAAGAGATGCTTGATGGTCGTGGGGGGGGCTGGGCCTCTTGCGGTATTGGAAGTGGAGTTCCTGTAACACCAGTTACCTTCTTTGGTGAGGATGCCCGCTGGTGGTTATTTGTTAGTCTTCGTGTACCGACCTTTGCCTTCTCTTGCAGTTGGAGGTTTCCTAACAGTCTCTTTGTACCCTGGGTGGACAGGTGTAGTTTGTCCACTGGTTGCAGGAGAGACTCATCTACGGATCCACCAACATACTTGAAACTTAAGTCATTGTTTATGAATGTCACACCAGCTGCTTCGCAAGTCAATCTTAGTTTCTCATTAAGTTCTGACATCTTATTATCTGGTACCTTCTGATCCAGTCTTGGAAGGATACTTGAGAACTGGACGGACATAGCTCTTTCCTTGGCCAACTGAAGCAAGTTTTCACAGTCTTTGGCAATCTTTTCGTTAGTCTTGCTTGTAGCAGCGTCGTTGGTGCCACAGACCACCAAGATGTCTTTATACTTCTTGAGTCGAGGGTTTATGGCCTTGACATTTTTACGCAGATTATTGATCATAGCACCAGGAATGCTCATAACCGTGAGGTCATCTGCCGTTGATTCTATATCTCTCAACATGCTGTCTCCGAGCAGCAGAGTTCCCTCAGGTTCGACAGCATCTAGGTCGTCAGTGCCTAAGTCATCGTCCTCTTCAATATCCATTGAAGTCATTACTTTCTGGATACTCCCGGACAATGTCTGCAAGCTGCTGTTGGTTGTTGCGTGAGCTTGTAGCAGCTGTTGTAACGTCTCTTGTTGTTTGGTAAGCATTTCTGTGAATCTGTTGTTTTGCTCTTGAAGATCTCCAACTTGTTTTCACAGCGCATCCAATGAATTCGTCTGTGGGACGCTAGGTTGTGCTGATCCATCAGCAAGTCCGTTTGGAGAAATAGGAGTGTCTCTAGGTCTCCCCTCTTCCCCGAGGTCGTTTGTCTCATTCAATTTTTGCACCAATTCACACAGAGTCTGTTTAAGCACATCCTTAGTCATTTTATTTATCTCGGGGAGAGGTGGAATCCAAAGAGCAGCCATAGTGACTCAATGAGGCCTAGTTGGTGTTAGACAGGTAAAACTTCCGTGAGGAGCAAGCGATGGGCAACTTCCTTAGCTGCTAGGGGCTGCACAGGAAGCTTTTCCACCTCTCACTTCACGTTGGTATACCTGAATTTCACAGCTAGCCGTCTGTCACTGTATCTTTCTTCTCAAAGTGGGTTTTGATAGCCGTAGATATTATTCCAGCCCACCGGTCTTTAAGATCCTCGGACAGATGCACCCCGTCTGGCAGAGCCTCCTCGTCCAAGAGCCAAACTGTTTTTCTAGCCTTGCCTCTCCTTTTCCGTGAGGACTTATAACAGGTTTTGGCTAAATTTAATTTCTGTAACCCCCTCTCCTCACACTGGGTCTTCGTGAAAGAGTTTATCTCTTCCAGATCAGATAGGAGGGCTTCCTGCTCACTTTTCTGAGAATCGTCACAGTCAGTTAATTTGGCAGGAGGTACTGTAGATACCAGGCAATTCCCGTGATTTGTTAATAAGTCAATAATTATTTCTTTGACTTTTGTTTTCTTATCCTGCCTTTTCTGGATGTCTTTACTGTACGTAATCCTTTTGCTGTGTCTATCCCGTGCTGTGAAGTTACATATACCTCCAATAATTATGGCCAAGTCCCAATGTGATTTGGCAACAAGCTTTTCTCTCAACGTTTCTAGGGTTGCCCCAGAATAAGGTTTGAAGTCCAGCCTGTATTGTCGGGAGTGTCTGTATTCTTTAAACAGTCTTTTATCCACCCCCTTACCTCTCGAGTCCGACATAATCACAATTTTACGCACAGAAGCCATGTCCAGCCATGCTTCCCGCCATGTTGCCGTGGGCGATAATTGAAGAGGCACACTTCAAATTTCCGAAAAATCGTCTCTTTTGTGGTATAAACCACCCAAAAACAAGCAAATACTCCAGTGGTATGTCCAAGCAATGTTCATAAATCGTTTTATCAGAGTTTCAGCGGTTTTAAGGTGATTATAATCCACGAATTCGACGTTTTTTTCCAGAGCAATTTTCAAGACGTGCGTTCAGTTAACCGGAAGTTGCCAATGGGCCTGTAATTTGTAGGATCTGTATGATCCTTATTTGGCTTTGGGATAGGAATTAGGGTAGCTACCCTCCAAGAAGCAGGTAAGGTTCCATAATCCCAAATTTTATTAAAGGCGTTTAGGAGAACCTCTAAAGATGGAGGAGGAAGGTGTTTTAAGAGTTGGTAGTGGATTTCATCCGGTCCAACTGCTGAATCCACAGCTTCTTCAATTGCTTTTCGTAATTCTCCATGCAATGGTGAGAGGACAGTTATAGTCTTCAAGATCATTTGATTGTATGTTCAACTTAAGGCGTTCTGCCTGAGCTTTATAGCGTTGGAATTCTGGCGTATAATTTTCTGATGAAGAATTAAAAGAAAATTTTTCTGCAAGCTTATTTGATATTTGGTCGGGTGTTGTGTATTCTTCATCATTTACTACAAGATGACTGATTTGAGATGTTGATGTTTTACCCTTGATTTTGTTTATCATTTCCCAAACTTTCGACGGAGGTGTCCTTTCATTCAATTTAGAAATATAATTCTGCCAGGTACTTCTCTTTTTCTGTCGTACAAGGCGTCTTGTTTTTGTTCTTTGAATACGGAATTTTTCCAAATTGGCAGTGGTTGGATTGCTATTATAAATTCTCAGGGTTTTTTTCCTTTCTTTGATGGCGTCTTTTACTTCAGTAACATACCACGGCCTCGTTTTTCGTGAGGTGCCTCCTTTTGTTTTAGGGATGGTGCTATTTGCAATATTTATCAGATCTTCAGTGAATTTCTCGACAAGGGATTCATTATCCATATATGTTTGTAGGTTAAAGGTATTAGCTGCCATGTCACTGAATAATTTCCAGTCTGCTTTATTTAGTTTCCACCTGGGGTAGTGTGAAGTCTGCGAATCTGAAGCGGATTCTAATACTATTGGGAAATGATCACTCCCATGACTGTCCTTAAGGACAAACCATTTATAATCTAAATAAAGCGTTGGGTCGCTCATACTTAGATCTATAGAACTGTATGTGCCATGACCAGGATGGAGATAGGTGTAGGTACCATCATTAAAAAGACAAAGATCCGTCGTAGCAAGAAATTCTTCAATAATAAGACCCTTATTATTGGTATGTGGGCTTCCCCACATAGGATGGTGCCCATTAAAATCTCCCAAAAAAATGCATGGTTGAGGTAGTTGTTGATACAGGTGGTTTAATTCATAACTTGAAAGATGATGACTAGGAGGTATGTAGAGCGAGCAGATGGTAAACGTTTTGTGTAATGTTATCTTGATGGCAACAGCTTGTAGATTAGTGTCTATATTGACACGAGAGTGGATGGTCCCTTGCTTTACGAGAATTGAAGAGCCGCCATGGACCCTATCATGGATAATATTTCCATAGTTTTATACATATGATAGTTTCTTAATTGTATACTGTCCGTCGGTTTCAGGTACGTCTCTTGAAGACAGAAGATAATAGGTTGGTGGTCGAGAATCAGAATGTTAAATTCATCAAAATTAGCCCTGAAACCGCGGCAGTTCCATTGGATAATATTATCCATGTTTTATATGGTAGAGTGTGTTGTGTGGTATGTTTTACCTTTTTGGTTTAAAGTTGGTGTTGAAGTTACTTCTATTTATTGATCTTCCTCCTTTCTGATGTGTCAGTCCTTTATTGGACTGAGGTGTTTGTTTGGCAGTAGAGGTCGATGGTTTTGAAGTTTTGTTGACCTGCAAATCTTTGTTTGCAGGTTGTGTTGGTTTTTCAGCCTTGGGTGGGCTGACTGCGTGTGAAGCTCCAGTTTCCATGGAATCCTCTTGATCGTTAGATTCCAGGTCACTGGTGCTTTGGCATTATCAGGGATTAGACCCCCCGGGGGTCTAAACTTATAGACCCCCTTAAGCTTATGTAAAATACAACTGAATGAGGTTCATTCAATTTACCTCCCATATAAAAGCCCACACACAATAAACTGATTAATTAGTTTCATTGTGACAGCTTATCACACTTAGCTAACGATTAGTTGGTGGCAATGGTTATCTGTTTGCAATGGTCAGCTTTGATGGTGTCAAAGAGATTATGCCTTTTGTTGGGTGAATGCATTCTCCTTTTGTGTATTATATTGTACTGCTCTAGGCCCCTTTTCCCATACCTTATACATTGGAGACGGGCCTAAACCAGTACAATATTATATTGTACTGGATTAGCCCCGTTTTCCTATACCTTATACATTGCAAACGGGCCTAAAGCAGTACAATATATAGACACTCAGAAACATTAAGACAGAATATATAGAGAGTCGGCAAAATATTTTTCTGTATTATATTGTACTGCTTTAGCCCCCTTTTCCTATACCTTATACATTGCAAAGGGGCCTAATCCAGTACAATATTATATTGTACTGCTTTAGCCCCCTTTCCCTAAACCAGTACAAGATATAGTATAGACACTGTCCCAAATAGCAATCCAAAAGAAATTGATACTGAGGTCAAAATGTAGCTGTATTATATTGTACTGCTTTAGACCCCTTTTCCCATACTTTATATACATTTCAGACGGGCCTAAACCAGTACAATATTATATTGTACTGGATTAGGCCCCTTTTCCTATACCTTGTACATTGTATATGGGCCTAAAGCAGTACAATATGATACAGAGTAATAAGAGTATTTATGTATATAAATATAACATAGAGTAAACATTTTAATAATATTTATATATTTTATATATATATTTCAATAATAATAGTTTTTAGGGGGAGACTCCCCCCTACGATCTAAAGAGGGCGATATATTTGATGGGGTTAGAGAAAAAAATGGGGTGTAGTATTTTTTGGGGGAAAGAGTTACAATATTTGCCATTTTTAGATATTGGCATAGGGGTCTAAACCTTTGGACCCCTTCTGTATATAAACATATATGGATACGGGCCTAAAGGTTTAGGCCCCTTATACATAACAAATCATATGTAAACCGGTCTAAAAGTTTAGACCCCTTTATTGAATGAGCCCCATTAAGTTGTGCACCACAAGGGTCTAAGGTTTAGACCCCATGGAAGCAATAAAAATTGGTTTAGACACCTTTATTGAATGAACCCCATTCAGTTGTGCAACATATGGGTCTGAAGGTTTAGACCCCATTGATGAATAAATATTGGTTTAGACCCCTTGATTGAATGAATCTCAGGTTTGCAGAAATTTATTGAATGAACCCCATTCAGTTCTAAACTAATACTTATTCATTGATGGGTCTAAACCTTCACACCCATATGTTGCACAACTGAATGAGGTTCATTCAATAAAGGTGTCTAAACCAATTTTTATTGCTTCAATGGGGTCTAAACCTTTAGACCCATATGGTGCACAACTGAATGGGTTCATTCAATAAAGGGGTCTACATTTCTAATGTATAAGGGGCCTAAACCTTTAGGCCCGTATGCAGATCTGTTAATATGCCGAAGGGGTCTAAAGGTTTAGACCCCTATGCCAATATCTAAAAAAGGCAAATATTGTAACTCATTCCCCCAAAAAAAACTATACCCCATTTTTTTCTCTAACCCCATCAAATATATCGCCCTCTTTAGATCGTAGGGGGGAGTCTCCCCCCAAAAAGTATTTTAATTCAAAAAAATATATTAAAAAAATATATAAATATTATTTATATTCTTACTGTATGTTGGATTTATATACATAAATGGTCTTATTACTCTGTCTTATATTGTACTGCTTTAGCCCCATCTGCAATGTATAAGGTATAGGAAAAGGGGCCTAATCCAGTACAATATTATATTGTACTGGATTAGGCCCCCTTTCCTATACCTTATACATGGCAGACGGGTCTAAAGCAGTACAATATAATGCAGAATAATAAGACCATTTTTGTATATAAATAGAACATATAGAGTAAAAATATATTGAAACTGTATTATATTGTACTGCTTTAGGCCCCTTTTCCTATACCTTATACATTGCAGACGGGCCTAAACCAGTACAATATTATATTGTACTGGATTAGGCCCCTTTTCCTATACCTTATACATTAGGGTGGAGTGAAAAAAGTCAAAATGTGAAATTCAAAAAAGAGCCCCTCCAAAAACTTGTCAAATATAGTAAAATAACTATTTATGACCATTTTGGGTAATTTCACTCATTTCTGTAACGCCTACCCTGGGCATTTTGAAATAAACTTTTTCGATGTTTCGCGAGATGTCAAAAATGCTGTTTTTTGCCATAAAATGAGTTGTAAATGAGATAGAGACATGATTTAAACAGCCAAGCACAATGGACAATATTGTTTGTAAGACAAATATGCTTTGGATGATGTAATATAGAGATATTAGGATTTTTCTTACTATTTGTAGTCTTTAAATTCTTTGAATTTTGTTGTTGTAATAAAATGAGTTCTAAATGAGCTACAGGCATGATTTAAAGAGCTGTACATATGTGTATGACCATGCCAAGCACAATAGACAATATTGTGTTTAAGAAAAATATGCTTTTGGTGATGCCATACTGAGGTATTTCGATTTTTCTAATTTTTTGTATTCTTTCAATTCTTTGAATTTCGTTTTTGTCATAATATGGGTTAAAAATGAGCTAGAGCATGATTTAAAGAGCTGTTAATATGTTTTGTACTAGGCTTGAAATGATAAATAACTTTGAATATGAAAAGAAATGTCACCTCAACCGTTAAATTGATAAAAAGAGACAAATAATGACATTTTTTTAGACAAGTACTTTTGAATTCATTAAATAATAATACTTGTCATAAATTGGGTTCCAAATGAGCTGGGGACATGATTTAAAGAACAGCAGATATTTACAGGACAATGCTGCATATGAATAATAATACTGTATGTGTAATAGGTGTCATATCTAGTGACACATAGGGATAACACGATATCTTTTTGCATTTTTTAGCTCCTAAAAATTGTTTAATAACTCCGAACAGGGATAATCAGATATAGGCCTATATATTTATTTCTTGAGCCTTGTTCTTAAGTCTTTATATTATCTTCCAAGGACACCTGAACATAATATAGATGCTCAGCAAAGGCAGCATGATATCCATCATGGAATTTCAGCGACTATATGCTAAAACAGTCTAGAGCAGTCATGCGACTGTCCCGCCTAAAGTTGAAAACATTTTAATGATTTTTTTAACTTATCTTTAATGTCTACATGCCAACCTGATGCTTATTGTATGTTTGGAAGATTAATACAAATCAACCAGGTTGAAGAAATAATGGTACTTAATTTATACCCAATTATCAATCTGTCAGATTACTTTCAAAAACATCTCGGAGCTTAGATTAAGAAATATAAATCATGTTATCCCCATATTTGATTAGATATGATAAATATGTCTTACATATAATGTCATTTATCATGTTTAACATGGTCTTAAAAATATCTGCAGCTCTTTAAATCATGTTTCTAGCTCATGTTGAACCCGACAAGTACTATAATTTCAAGAGCTGAAAAGTACTTGTCTCACAAAACTCTCTTAAAATCATAATATCTGAGTATCTCATCATATATAGTTCATGTCTCCCTCAAACAAATGGTCCATTTTGCTTGGAATATCTTACACATGTGCACAGCTCTTTAACTCATTTAGAACTCATTTTATGACAACAACAAAATTCAAAGAATTTGAAGACTGCAAAAAAGTAAGAAAAATGCTGATATCTCTATATTACATCATCTAAAGCATGTTTTTCTCACAAACAATACTGTCCATTGGCCTTGGCATGGTCTTTCACATATGTACAACTCTTTCAATCATGTCTGTAGCTCATTTAGAACCAATTATATGATAAAAACATCATTTTCGGAACAAAAGCAGTGCAAAAAGTGGCAAAAATCCTATTATTTCAATATTACATCATGTAAAGTAAGTGTTTCTGTATTTTTGTGTTTTCTAATAAGTTTGGTATGGTTATAAACTTACTTTCAGCTGTTTAAATCATGTCTCTATCTCAATTATAACTCATTTTATGGCAAAAAACAGCATTTTTAACATCTCGCGAAACATCGAAAAAGGTGATTTCAAAATGCCAAGGGTAGGCGTTACAGAAATGAGAGAAATTACCCAAAATGGTCATAAATAGTTATTTAACTATATTTGACAAGTTTTTGGAGGGGCTCTTTTTTGAATTTCACATTTTGACTTTTTTCACTCCACCCTATTATACATTGCAGACGGGGCTAAAGCAGTACAATATAATACAGAGTAATAAGACCATTTATGTATATAAATCCAAAATAGAGTAAAAATATAGATAGCCTAATATTTACATATTTTTTATATATATATTTTTGAATAATAATAATTTTTGGGGGGAGACTCCCCCCTACGATCTAAAGAGGGCGATATATTTGATGGGGTTAGAGAAAAAATGGGGTATAGTTTTTTTTGGGGGAAAGAGTTATAATATTTGCGTTTTTTAGATATTGGCATAGGGGTCTAAACCTTTAGACCCCTTCTGCATAACAAGATATCTGCATATGGGCCTAAAGGCTTAGGCCCCTTATACATTACAAATCATATGTAAACGGGTCTAAAAGTTTAGACCCATTTATTGAAAGAACCCATTCAGTAGTGCACAATATGAGTCTAAAGGTTTAGACCCCATTGAAGCAAAAAAAAATTGGTCTAGACCAATAAAAGTGTCTGAACCAATAATTCTTGCTTGATGGGGTCTAAACCTTCAGAACCATATGCTGCAGAACTGAATGGGGTTCATTCAATAAATTCATGCAAACCTCATTCAATCAAGGGGTCTAAACCAATAATTTTTCATTGATGGATCTAAACCTTCACACCCATATGTTGCACAACTGAATGAAGTTCATTCAAACAGGGTGTCTAAACCAATTTTTATTGCTTCAATGGGGTCTAAACCTTTAGACCCATATGGTGCACAATTGAATGGGTTCATTCAATAAAGGGGTCTAAACTTTTAGACCCGTTTACACATGATTTCTAATGTATAAGGCCGTATGCAGATCTGTTAATATGCCGAAGGGGTCTAAAGGTTTAGACCCCTATGCCAATATCTAAAAAAGGCAAATATTGTAACTCATTCCCCCAAAAAAATATATACCCCATTTTTTTCTCTAACCCCATCAAATATATCGCCCTCTTTAGATCGTAGGGGGGAGTCTCCCCCCAAAAAGTATTATTATTCAAAAATATATATAAAGAAAATATATAAATATTATTTAGTGTCGCATTTATATACATAAATGGTCTTATTACTCTGTCTTATATTGTACTGCTTTAGCCCCGTCTGCAATGTACAAGGTATAGGAAAAGGGGCCTAATCCAGTACAATATAATATTGTACTGGTTTAGGCCCGTCTGCAATGTATAAGGTATAGGAAAAGGGGCCTAAAGCAGTACAATATAATACAGAGTTTCAATATATTTGTACTCTATGTTCTATTTATATACAAAAATGGTCTTATTATTCTGTATTATATTGTACTGCTTTAGCCCCGTCTGCCATGTATAAGGTATAGGAAAAGGGGGCTAAACCAGTACAATATAAAACACAAAGAAACCACAGGCATAATCTCTTTAACACCAACAGCTAACCATAATTACCATTGCGAACAAGTTACCAAATCATCATGTTGCCAACAACTATAAGCATTAAGGAAAGTGTGAGAAGCTGTCAAATCAAACAACAGTTTCTGTTTATATAACCTGTGACAATCGAACTGACTGTTTAGTTTGTGTGTGTTTTTTGCCTAGTCATTCAGTATCCATACAGTACTAATGGACTAAATATATTAACCCCCCGGGGGGTCTAATCCCAGATAATGCCGGTGCTTTTTTCGTTGTCTTGTATGTTTTCCGTTAATCCTTGTGGTGGCGTGAAATTCCTTTTGTCCATATGATCGAAGAGTCTGAGGAAGTTGTCTCTTGGTGAGATGTTGTTGTCTTTATTTGTGGCAGGTGTTCTGGAGATAGCATGTTGGTCTAGTTGTAGTTTACGTCATGGTGTGGTTCGTTGTTGAGGTGACATCGCAGCAACAGTTGAGTAGGTGGTTTCCCCAGTTGCGTGTTCGGCTATTCTCCGTGCTTCTGGGAAGCTGATGTCTCTCGTAGCTTTCAGTCGTTGGACTTCCTTTTCAAGCGCCCATTTTGGGCAGTTGCGATCAAACGCCGGATGGGTTTGGCCGCAGTTGACACAATTTGGTGGCTGATGGCACGGTTCTTCCTCAGAGTGTTTGTGATCTGCTGCTCCACAGTTTGCACATCTCTCTTGTGCCCTGCATTTTGAGATGACGTGGCCATATCTTTGACATTTGTAGCATCTCTGAGGATTTGGAATGTTATGGACGAACCTTACACATCTCAAAACCAATGTTGGTCTTCTTTGGAAAGTGGTTCCCAGGGAAGCTCAGGATCAGCAGTTGTAGTGGTTTTTTCTTTAGGTTGATTCTTTTCACCAACTCGATGTTTTTCTTCCTCAGCCATCTTGTCAGCTCTTGGTCTGAGCTTTTATGACTTTCCCGGGAGATGATGGTGCCTCGACATTGGTTAAGGGTCTTGTGTGGTTCAATGTGAACTGGTACATCTTCCAGCACGGTGGTATCCAGCAGCTTGTCCGACTGTATCTTTGTTCTTGTTTGTACAAGGACTGAGCCAGTTTTCAGCCTTCTGCCACTTTCGACGGGTCCAATAAGGTCTTCCAATATTTCATAAATTCTTATCATTGATAGAGAATCGAAGTCATCATTGGTCCCAGTAATTGTTATCTATCTGGGCCAGATATTACGGAACATATCATTGAATGCATCTGACAGGTCAGATGACATTCTGAAGCGCTTTGCTTCTGGGAGAGAGTTTGAATTAGAAGAAGCCATGAAGGATTCTGTGGTTCATCCTCCATGCTCCCCACCCACCATGAAGCCCAACAAGGGGAGGCTATAATGGGCAGGGCAACACCCAGTACCCAGACCCCAGGGATACATGAAGGATATACTCTAAGAAGGATACGTCTGCAATACTGCCTCAATCATGATATTAGATACCACGGCAGGCCAGTATTCGGTTCATAAACTTCCTTGATTGACCCATAAGCCATGGCCAAGAAGGACTAAAGTCCCCTTGGCTTAGCATGACAAGCCGATTGACTGGATCTGGCCAATCCAGCCTCCCGTCTAGGAGAAATCCAGGCCAAAGTAGTGTATTGTATGGGAGAGACCAACTTAGTCCCAACCAACTCAACTACCAGGACCCCTTCATCCTCCGACACGGGTCGCAACCCACGGCAAACAGGTTGCCCCATTTCCGTCGGGGAGACGTGTGCTTGTGCACTGTCTCGTGTTGGCCACTAAGGATACAGGATTTCACCTCAAGTGTTACCACCCACTGCCACGAGGAGGCCCGAGACTTGCGGGGGCTTTGAGTACATGATAACTCCTCTTGTATTCACCCTAGGATCACCAAACTAACATGGATTATGTATCATAGTAAGACCTTGAATGAGTTTTGACATCAGTGCCCTTGACCTATATCTGACCTTGGCAGCCATATTTGTGAAAAGCTAATGTACATATGACAACTCCACTATTATTGTCTCTGGGACCACCAAACGCACATGGATTTTGTATCACAGCAACACCTTGAATGAACACTCTTAAAACAGATTGATTGAATATACGAATAAAGATCATCCCCCATGACCTAGTACGACTATGGCTAAATCTTCCCCCATGAGACCTCCAAGAAGTAACAACATCATAAACTCACGAAAAAGATCATCTGAAAATAGAACCCAGACTGCCAATCAATCATCTTCACATTCATCCAAATCAATGTCACCTGTAAGGAAAAAGCAATCATCCTTGTCATCTCTAGCACAAAAAATCTTCAAGCCTTTCCTCAACAGGGACTTTACAAAAGGCACTAAGCACAAATAATGGACAAACTTATACAGTGGAACTGTCGGGGCTTCTGAGCCAATCTTGATGAGTTAAACATCCTGGCTTCAGATTTCTATCCATGTGTCTTCTGCTTGCAGGAGTTGACCTGAAGCCCACGGACAGTCCCAGACTAAAGAACTATTCATTCTATAATTATTAATTATTATTATAATATCAACCATGATAGAGCCTCTGGTGGCTCCTCTATCTTGGTCAGACAGGATATTATCCATTCTCCTGTCATTATACTAGACACCATCCGCCAGGCGGTTGCGATCCGAATATCATCTCATAAAACATTCACCATATGTTTGTTGTATATTCCACCAAGTCACCATCTAATAATCCATGAATTAAATCATCTTTATGAACAATTGCCTTCACCATGTCTTTTACTTGGGGATTTTAATGGCCATAACCCCATGTAGGGGGTTTCCCAAACAAGTAATAAAACGTTCATAATTGAAGATTTTATTTCCTCTTATGATCTTTGTCTCTATAATGACGGAACTTATACATATCTTCACCATGGTCATGCGACATACAGTCCCATACACCTTTGTATAAGTGATCCTGAACTTTTCTTGGATTTCAATTGTTATGTCTTGAACGACTGCCATGGTCCATTTTCCTATTGTTTTTTAATCCATATCACGCTCCTCTCTACCAAACCATCCTAGATGGAAATTAGACAATACAAGGCTGACAGGGACCTTTACATTAAATTAGCATCTAGTTGTATAAAGATTACTTCATACGTAAATAATGATTCTCCAATCGAAAAAGTAATGATATTATTACTATCGCCAATTTATCCATCCCTAAAACTAAAGGAGGTATTCCAAAACAAACAAGACCTTGGTATGATGCAGAAGTTGGTGTGTGTATTTGAGTTTTACGTCTCATTAGCACCTGAGTGGGCTATTTAGAAACATACTGAAACTTGAAGAAGTTTCACGGTCCCAGGTACATTAGCGATCTGTTTCAATTTGCATAATTTTCTGTCAGTTCATAGTTGTAAAATCTCTGTTTCCTTCTTGAAGACTCTGCATTCATGGCTGGAGGCAATGATGGTTCCATGAACAATTTACACAATGTAAAAGTTTAGATCAATGTTTGTTCAACTTTAAAATAAAAGTGGGGTCCACCTTTTCAAATGAGAACCCCCAAGAAATGGGTGTTCCTCAGGGAAGCATATTATCTCCCACTTACATTAAAATTGACAGCATAGGCCGTGATAGTAGAACTCTCCTTTTTCCAGCTCTCCTGTGTTGACGAGCAGAATAAAACTTATTTCCGGGAACAAGCTGCCGTTTTGTACCATTGCTGAGTCAGTGGAGCTGGCATTCCAGGCCCCAGGGCACTTTTAATCCATTGAAAACATTACGGATTTGCATACCCGAGTCTTAAATGAAATGTTTAGCATGGATTGCCACCATATTCCAGTACTGTCAGGCTGATTAGACTTTGTTACGGACCTTAGAAACCCTGGCTCCATTGTAAATTCCCAGGCTGATGTTTCCGGAAATAGTTTTATTCTGCTCGTCAACACAGGAGAGCTGGAAAAAGGAGAGTTCCACTAACGCCCCCTATTGTCAAAGCTATTCAAGATAATGTTATGTGCTAACTTCATCTTGATGACTTTCTCTTTGCTCTTATATCCAAACAAATGTCTACCATAGAGAGAATATTACAGATGAGTCTTAACTGTCGAAGTTAACAGACTTCATAAATGGTCTCCAGGAAATGGTTTTAAATTTTCAAAAGCAAATACAGTCTGTATGCATTTTTGCCATCTTCGAACTCTCCATCCGGAGCCATCACTTAAAATTGACAAGTTTGGGATCAAAGTGGTAAATTCTACAAAGTTTCTAGGTGTCACATTTGACTCAAAACTTTCTTTCATTCCCCATATTACATCACTGAAGGCACAATGCCTGAAATCTCTGAACATACTAAAGGTCGTGAGTAGACTGAACTGGGGAGGTGACACCACTGTCCTTCTCCGGCTCTATCGATCAATCACCCAATCTCGCTTTGACTACAGTTGTATTGTCTATGAGTTGGCAAGACCTTCATATCTATGTTACCTTAACACATAATCAAGGTCTCCGATTGAGTCTTGGTGCATTCAGGACATCGCCAGTGGAGAGCCTGTATGTTCTTGCTAAAGAACCGCCTTTGTCACTACAACTATTGAAACTATCTCTTCAGTACACAGTTAAATTGGCTGCCAACCCCATTGACCCAGCGTATTCAACTTTCTTTCATCCAAACCTGGCTTGCAGACTGGTTTGACAACCGAACGAGTGCCATAAGGCCACTGGGATTGAGGATGAAACCTCATCTTGAAGTTGCTGGAATAGATGGGTCATTCTCAAATTTCGGGACAATCTCACTGAGGTGCCATGACATAAGTTTGAATGCAATTAATATCTGCATTGTTACTCCACATCTGTTATTCATTTTTCTACTTGGAACCACTGTACTTGGAATGAAAAGTCATTTATTGGACCTTTTTTGGTACAGTTTGTCCAGTCACCCACGCTAAATTGATGGTTTTTCCATGTCACTGAACCTGATACAACGAAATGAAGTGTCAATTTTTCTGCTAATTCACGAATATTTTAAAAATTTCTTTGCACGATTCATGAGAATATAGACTTCAGTTAATATCTAGTTCACATTCTATTTTTTTTTTTCATTAATTTGATTGATATAACAGACATATAACAGACATGTCACTATTTTCTGTCAATTTTCTTGTCCACTCTGTTACTTGCCATAGCTTGTTTCGTTATTGTTTTTTATGAGCTATTTTCACTGAATATCATCAGGTGCATGTGCGCCGCAGTACCACTCCCTTGCAGACTTCATAAAACATGTATTCACTAAATTAAGACATAATTTTCATAGAAAATGTTTTTGGTCTCACTAAAATGTCCAATCTGTTTCCTTCATTTCCAAGCTCACCAATGATAGTTTTAAAGAGTGATTTCATGTAGGGGGAACGGGGGCACATTAGGACGCGGGGCACTGTGGGACAGTGGGGTTTTCTTGGATCCTGGCAAAGTATATGATGTGGTAGTGCCATCATATCTTGTAATTTCACATCCTGATGTTTCCATGGTTTTATAGACAAATTACAGCCACATGCAGAAGTATGGCGAGCAAAAGTTTGTTTTTGCTACTACTGAAGTAAATATGGACAGGTTCAATTCAAACCATTCTGTGGACAAACCATGAACAATGAAGCTTTCTCAGTGCATGTATGAATTTATATATCCTAACGAACAGTTATAAATTGCTATCCGTATAAACACACTCACTGGAGTCCGAGAAATTAGCATTTTGGTGTAAAAGTCATATCGGGGCTCATTGGGACAGTGAATTTGGGGCACATTGGGACGCACTTGATATGGCAGAATTTAAGTGTCCAAGGCAACTGAATGACCTGGGACAGCACACAACAGGTGTTCAGGCCACAGTGAATAGAGGTATAGTGGATTACCATGCTCTGTGAACAAATTAGTCGCAAAGCACTGTGTGTTACTTACATAGATGTCCGCACCCACGACATTTTATGTTAAATGTTTAAAACTGTTTAAAGTTATGAACTATTGGCACTACAAGGTGTTAATGCACTGTATATTGTCTTACGCACTACTTATATGTGATATCTATTGCACATGGAGTGTTAAAATGATTTTTCAATTGATGTCCCAATGTGCCCCGCGGGGCACATTGGGACAGTCATTTTTTCGACTCACATTTTGCTCTCTGGCTGCAAAAGGGTATGTGAAGTCCAGTTTATTATGCCTTGCATTTAAGCTCAATGGTATTGGTGATATTCATGCAAACTTCTGAGTTCTTCAGTGCTTTCAGCATTGAGCAAAATTAGTAGACGTTAAAAGCGTCCCAATGTGCCCCCGTTCCCCCTATTCTTTGCTGAGGGTGACAGGTTTTGATAGTCTGCAATTATTTTATCTAATCTCCCGTATAGAAAGCAGTATTGAGAGAAAAGCAAAAAATCATTCCACTCCGTTACCGTCCACTCCGTTACCAGATCATGAACAGGAAATCAACATTTAAACCAAAAATACTATTGGTATGCTGAAGTACATGTACGTCTAAAAATAATAACATCAATCTTTTATTATTTTTCTTTTTGTTGTTGCTCCTACAGCAGGTTTGTAACATCAAAATTCCACTCCATTACCACATCAATTGTCCCCTCCGTTACAGGACATTTTTCCTATACACATTGTCCCAAAATTTGAGAATGGCCCAGATACTCTTTTTATTGCAGAAAACAAAGTGGAATATGGAGAAACCTCTTGTGAATATGGAGTTAGAAAGGCTAAAAAAGGCGGAAACTCAGCTGATTGAATACCAAAGAAGGTTCCATGACATCAAACTTATATATCATGACCATAAATTCTCATATACAGATGGCTCCAAAGATGCAAGCCGCACTGCTTATGCAGTAACTACTTGTAAAGCGAACCTTCACAGTGAGCAAATCTCAAATGAATGCTCAGTGTACACAGCTGAGCTTCTAGCTATCTACCAAGCCGTCTGGCTCGCAGGTATGTCTGAGATAGACAAATTTGTAATTTGTTCTGCTATACAAGCTCTTGCCGCAAAACAGATGGATCATTCCATTCTACAGTATTTTCCTATGCACCTGTCAGGGGTAGAGAACAGAATTGTCTTCAGCTGGATTCCGGGACATGTGGATATTGCCGGAAATGTAGACATTATGGCTAAAAAAGCCCTCTCAAAGGATATAACTAATGAATCAAGTACTGATAAAATTCCGTACACAGATCTTCATCCAGTTAATATGAAGACATCAAGTCTGGATGGCAAGTTATGTGGAACCCTTGCGACGGTAATAAACTTCTAAGCATATTTCCCAGAATCAAGGAGGTTCAAAGTATTAAAACCGGAACGCGGAGGAACCAAATTGTGAACCACATCTGATGTCTTATTGGACACATGATTAACCCACTCCCGTGTTCTGCTGGGTAATCCAGCCCCAATATGTAATAACCGTCAATGTCCACTCACAATACAACATATATTAAAAGACTGTTATGTAGAGATTTTCGATGACAAAGAGACACACTACTCCCAACAAACCCACTCCAATTTCTTACACACAAACCAGAAAACATAATTACATTTTTGCATCAAACACAGACATATTGCAAAATATGAGGAAAAATGACAAAAACAAATATATAAAATTCTAGCCTGCCTCAATGTATAGCCAATTACAGCGAAACACTTTGATATAGAATTAAAATGGACTGTGGCACTGTGAAAATGGCACTTCATGTGTCATCATGCTGATGATTTGTTATGATCAAACCTAATACTTTTATGTTAATTTGATTGAAGGAGACTTGGTGACAGCCAAACGAAAGGATTATGCATGTGATTTTCTTTCTAAATTTTTTTATGAGAAGTCAAATGGCTTACTCTTGATCATGACTATTGACTAATTAAACAGCCTCTATGTTTCGCATGTTGAAAGTAGAGAAGATGACACTTCATCGGCTATCATGAGTCACGAAGTGCCATTTTCACAGTGCCACAGTCCACTTTAATTCTATATCAAAGTGTTTCGCTGTTAGGTGCTGCGGAGACATAAAACACAAACACACACACACACACACACACACACACACACACACACATGGACAGAGCCTCTGTGAATAGAACCCCGGTGAACAGACCCCTCAGGATAACCATGAGGAAAAAACAGAGAACCTTGGACTGATGGAGATGAACCATGGAATTCCAGTCATAAAATGAGATGAATGTCATGTCCAAAATAACAAAATTCATGTTGAAGAAGAGACGATCAGACTTTCACCAAATATTTAGGAGTTTATATGGATACAAAGTAAGGCTGGAATGTACAACTAATAAGTTTTTTAAAGAGTCATAGTCAGAGAAAACTGCAGATTGGGTGGCGCGGGGGGGGGGGGGTCAGCGGTTCTTGATGAAATTTGGTGGACTGAATACTTATACTGAAAAACTAAATTACCCCAAAGGATTTTCCGATGCATTTCCGTTTGAGCTGGAGCTATTAGAATAAATTGAGCAAATGACGGCCAAATGACAAAATTCAACTTTTCGGGATCCTGAAATTTAGACATTTCCGCTCTTCAATTTTTCGCAAAGTATCTAAGTTATGGCATTAATGTTGTACCCGTGGCAAGACTAATACTTGGAGATACCTCAGTGTAAATTTCACCTCATTTGGGTTTTTTACTAAAGTTGCAGTGGACGCTGATACAGGGTCCTTTTCTCAAAATTGCCAATTTGCTGCATGCTCGGAAATTGGCAAAATATAACTGGATATGGCTAACTTGAGCATCCGTCCCTGGGTAATCTGGTATAACTGTGGTGAAATATAGGCACTGTCAACCAATTTCCAAAAATAAAACCGTGGTGCACTCTGTAAATTTTCCAAAAACATGAAATTTCAACATTTTGTCCATTTCCGCTGTCCATTTTTTCTCAAAGTACATAATCTACATCATTCTTTTTTTGCACATGGCATAATTTATGCTTTGGGATACCCTAACAAACAATTCAGCTTATTTGATATTTTAGTTAAAGCTGCAGCAGCCACTGAGCAGTGTTATTTTTCCCAAAATTGCCAAATTGCCAAATGTCCGCAAATTGGCAAAATATAGCTGCATGTAGCTAACTTGAGCGTCCTTTCATGGATAATCTAGAATAACTGTGTTGATATATAGGATGTATCAACCAATTTCCAAAAATAAAACAGTGGTGCACAGTGTAAACTTTTTATTCACATCATCTTGAATATTGGGTGTTTCTGCATTTTCAAAAAAATATTAAATTTTAACATTTGGCCATTTCAGTGAAATATAACTGCATATAGCTGTCTTGAGCATCCCTTCATGGGTAATCCAGTATAACAATGTTGAAATATAGGATGTAACAACTAATTTCCAAAAATAAAACAGTGGTGCACTGTGTAGACTTTTTATTCACACCATCTTGAATATTGGATGTTTCCGCATTTACAAAAAAACATTAAATTTCAATATTTGACCATTTCAGTGAAATATAACTGCATACAGCTAACTTGAGCATCCATTCATGGGTTATCTAGTATAACTGCGTTGAAATATAGGATGTATCAACCAATTTCAACAAATAAAACAATGGTGCACTGTGTAAACTTTTCAATCAAACCATCTCGAATATTGGGCGTTTCCGCATTTTTAAAAAAAACATTAAATTTAAATATCGGCCATTTCAGTGAAATATAACTGTGTATACTGTATAGCTGACTTGAGCATCCCTTCATGGGTAATCTAGTATAACTATGTTGAAATATAGGATGTATCAACTAATTTTCAAAAATAAAACAGTGGTGCACTGTGTAAACTTTTTATTCACACCATCTTGAATATGGGGTGTTTCCGCATTTTTCAAAAAAACATTAAATTTCAATATTTGGTCATTTCAGTGAAATATAACTGCATATAGCTGACTTGAGCATCCCTTCATGGGTAATCTAGTATAACAATGTTGAAATATAGGATGTATCAACTAATTTCCAAAAATAAAACAGTGGTGCACTGTGTAAACTTTTTATTCATACCATCTTGAATATCGGGTGCTTCCGCATTTAAAAAAAATATATTAAATTTCAATATTTGACCATTTCAGTGAAATATAACTGCATACAGCTATATTGACCATCCATTCATAGGTCATCTAGCAACTGTGTTAAAATAAAAGATGCATCACCCAATTTCCAAAAATGAAACAGTGGTGCACTCCGTAAATTTTGTATGCACAACGCCTTGAAAATAGTGTGTTTCCTCAAAAAAAAAAAGAAGCACAATATGTTGTCAAAATTCTTTTTATACATTTTTGTTGTTCATTTTTTTTCAAAGGAACTAGACCTTGAGTTGTGTGTTTTCAAAATTCCAAGACTTACATTTATTGTGATATCCTTGTATAAATTTCAATTCATGCATGTTCTTTATCTGTAGGACGTTCTGAATATAGACAGCTAAAGTGCATGCCAGTTATGTCATGGCTGAGTGTAACAACCACATTTAAGCAGAATTGAACACATTCACTGGGTAATCGAGGGAATCTGTGTTGAATTATAAATATAGACAAATACATATATTATAAATATTTGAAGACATATCAACTATTTTGAAATTGGATGCTGTAGTGCACTCACTATACAGAATTTTGAAAAGGGTTGGTCACAGATATTTTAACAACACATAAAATTTTGATGTTTTTGCCCTTGCAGAATTTAACACATTCACTGGGTAATCGAGGGAATCTGTGTTGAATTATAAATATAGATAAATACATATATTATAAATATTTGAAGACATATCAACTATTTTGAAATTGGATGCTGTAGTGCACTCACTATACAGAATTTTGAAAAGGGTTGGTCACAGATATTTTAACATCACATAAAATTTTGATGTTTTTGCCCTTTTTAATTTTCTGACATTCCTCAGGTCAAAAACGTTTCTTGCTAATTAACTTGGAGACACCTTTGAACATAACCAAGTACAAAATCAGGGAATTCTGATTAGAGAAATATGTTTTGATAAATTGCTATGTATTCACCAAAACCAGCTGAAAATCATCATTTGTTAATATATATGATTGTGTGTATGACCAATATTTAAGATCCGTTATTGTGCTGGCACTGGGAAATTTCAAGATTCGCTGTTGAGGATACAAAAATATAAATTTCACAAATTAATTTTTATATGTATATATATATATATATATATATATATATATATATGTATATATATGTTTATGATCTATATTTAAAATCCGTCCTTGTGCTGGCACTGGGAAATTTCCACATGGTGGCACTCAACCAAACTGACAGTGAGGCTCTGTAGCATCGCCATATCAACCCTTTTTTTCTCCACCCATCTCCTTCGATAACCTTTTTAAGAAAAGGTGAAAATAAATATTTATAATAATAATAATTTATTTTATAAGGCGATTTTTATGGCATCTCACTGCTTCATAGGTGAGTGACAAAGTAAAGGGATACCACATAATAAAATTTTATTCAAAATTCAATCAAAATAGGACTTACCCGTAGTTTTTAATGCAAAAAACCATACAAAATGTAATTTTTTCATCTCATTGTTACATCTGCCCACCAGGCACCTTATGCTAACAATAGGGTACCTAAGTAAAACGTGTTGAGTTCTTAAAGAGTCAAGTATGGCAAATCCTCACAGGACAGTTTTACCAGTAGGGTTGACAGATTTCGGTGCCTTAACCTTCAATTTTTGTTTTCCGTCACACTACAGTGTACGTATACATATGAATGGTTTTCTTTTTGGCATGAAATGATGGAAGGAATGTGCCCTTTCCAATGGACTAAATATTTTTGTACCTATTCCAATTTTCCAGGAAATACAGCTTTAGCCAAAATTGAACGGATTTACCCTCCTTGACTCTAGTATTGTCAGGCCAATTTACGCAGAAAACAGTGACTTGACATGCGTCAGATGCTGTTTTCGCATGGAAATAGTTGTCCTACAGGGCCAAAACCTGTATCAAAATGTAGGAAATTGAATTTACAACATTATTGCACTAGGCCTAATTAAAAGTTGCTGCACCCTAAATTTATGGTGCTGCTATGGTAGTACTACATGCATTATATTTTTTACACAGACATTTTAGTAGAAATATGATTGAATGGAAATTCAACACTACTCCGCTGATACCTTGCCACCAATGCCTCAGAATGGCATTTCATTTACTTAGAAATAGTTATACAGTGTCTTATTTTTACCCCTGAGTGCTTTCATATAGAGCTTTGTATATATATAGGCCTAGGGCTTGTCTTGGATTCAGAAATTAAGCTTTAACCAAAACATGATAAATGATGTATTTATGTATTTTCACTCATTTTTCAACTTTTGCCTACAAAAATCTCTCTCAAATTGGATTTATTACTCAAAAAATTATGCCATGTTAAGATAAAATATCCAGAATATAGTTTTCAACAACTTCTGAAACTTTGAAAATGGTCAGATAATTGAGAGCTGAATTATTAAGCTAAAATCAGACACCATTTCACAATTGTTACCGTAACAATCTCTGCCCAGCAGGATGACGTCACGTTTCAGCAGCATTTGAAAAATGTGATGCAGGGCCAACTTTGAGGGTTCTTTAAGACCATTTATATTCCAACAATTAGCTCCCATATACCCTCATTGTAAAGGCCATGCTTTCTAGTATTTGCTAGGACTATAGACTTTCATTTCTAATCATGTTCCTTGTATTGGTATTTTGTTAAAGTTATGGTATTTTTGCATTTCATGAAAACAAGGCTTACTTATTCACATCTCACACCTTAGTTTATGAATTGCACCACGATTTTATTTTTGCTATTTGATGTACTAAAGTAACACTATTCACCAGTAAATCCACTTTTTCATGAGAGGGATGCTCAAGCCAGTAATATTGAATCAAAGGTGAGTTATTTTCGTTTTTTATCACAAAACTAAAAAAACGGGATTTTAGCATATTTCAAAGTGGAATAAAATGAAACTCACAACAGATATAGAAAAAAATGAAAAGCTATATGTAAAGTACAACTCCTAAATGTAATTTACCCAAAAGGTCAAACTTCTATGTTTTATAGCTTGGCTGCTGGGAATTTTCAAACATTACCTCAACTTCAAAGCTGAAAAGTGCAAATCGGCCAGAATCGGTCCAAATCGTCAATCTGGGTTGCCGTGGCAACCAGGCAATATATTAAGAAAATGACCGTACCATGGAATTTAGTTACCTATGGGGGTAAAATGAGCCAAGTATCGCGGTATTTGGTCGACCACCCCGTGCCACTTTTTTCTCAAAATCTGCAGTTTTCTCTGACAATAACTCTTTAAAAAAGCAAACCAAGTTGTGAAGATAAACAATGTTCTGCGTGAACTTAAACACCTACTACCAAGCTTTATCCTCAAAATAATTTTCCAAAGACCACTGCAGCCTCATAATGAATATGGTATCATAGGTTGGGGGAGGAGATGCTAAATGAAGTGAAACGACCTAAGACACTTCACACAAAAGCAATCACACAGGTTACAAAAAGTAAATTTAATAGCCACACAAGCCCACTTTTCAGAAAACTTAACCTACTTTTAATTGATGATTTATTTCTTAAATTGTTGTCAATCAATGTCATGGTTAATAAATTTGTGAAGATAATTCTGATGACAAAAATAACTCTTTTCTTGATAACAAATGAACAATGTTAAATAAATTTTAAATTTGACTAAATTATGACACCCACAATCCCACATCCTTGATCGAATCAACTATTTCAATTTCTTTTCCATTTAACTTGTAACTGCATAAAGAATTCCCTCCACATAAATGTTTCTTCTTGTCAGGGTTCAATTTCGTGTGCCACTTACTGTACGTTCCGTCATTGAGGACACAAAGGTCGTTGGAGGAAAGAAAGTCTTCAATTACGAGCCCTTTACTATTTGTGTGTGATCCCCCCCACATCGGATGATGACCGTTAAAGTCCCCAAGTAAAAGACACAGTGATGGCAATTGTTCATGCAGATGATTTAATTCATGGATTGTTAAATGATGGGTTGGAGGAACATACAAGGAACAGATAGTGAATGTTTTATGAGATGTTATGCCGATCGCAGCTGCCTGTAGGTTGGTGTGTATGTGGACAGGAGAATGAATAATGTCCCGTCTTACCAAAATAGAGGAGCCACCAGAGGCTTTATCATGATTTATATTATTGCAACAGTTATAAAATGTGTAATTGCTTACTCTGGGACTGTAGGTGGGCTTCAGGTAAGTCTCCTGCAAACAGAAGATGCCAGGATGGAGACTTTTTATGTGTAGAGTGACTCTTGGAGATGTTAAACATCCTGTTTCAGAGACGTTTTGAACTTTTTTGTGTTGTGGTTGGTGCTGGAGATTTTTTCTTCCGGTTGACATTGTCTTCAGTGAGACAGGATAGTTGATGGGCGTTCTGAGACCTTTTGGTCTCTGACGCCCTCTTGCTGGACTTCCCAGAATCAGATTGTGTGGTGTTCTTTTAGGAGAAGTTTTGGAGGCTGATTTTCTAACATCTCGAGGGTGGACGTTGAGTTCGGTAAGGCAGGTAGATTGTTGCGAGTCAGCTTCTTTAGAGGCATCAGCCTGGATAGGGGGGCCCAGAGGGCTGCTTCCCAGATCAGGATCTTCAAGATTGTGGCAGGAAACAGACTGAAGTGGGGAGAGTGTCTCGAGTTGCCAGTGTCTTCGGATCTTTTGTTTGGACGATGAGATCTGTTCAAACAGTTTTCTTCTAGTTGAAGTCTTCTTCTTGGTGTGGTGTGGAGTTGGGGTCCTGGGTATCCTACCAGTCCACATAGCTAGGGATACCGATTGCTGTTCGACAATCCGTCTCGCCTCTGGGAAGGAGTCTGCCATGTTTGCCTTCAGCTTCAGAATTCTATTTTCCTTGATCTATTTTGAACAATCTCTGCTATAGGAAGGATGATCCTCACCGCAATTAACACAGTGAGGAGGGGCCGAACATGACTGTTCTTTGATATTCGTGTAATCTTGTGCACCACAATGACCACATATCTCCTGTTGATGACACCATTTACCGAGATGACCGAATCGCTGGCATTTGTAGCAAGGACGTACCTTACATCGCTCCCAGATAATTTCAACGCTGTCAGGAAGTTTGGTGTCTGAGAAAGTTAAAATCAGGAGTTCTTGTCCATCCTTTTGGGAAATTCTGTGAAAGAACAAGACATTGGTGAAGGTTAGAAACCATTCAGTTCTTTCACTTACCGTGGATAAAACTGCTCCCCTTAAAACACTGTCAGAACACAAGAACGTGTGGCAGAGCCAGCGACTAGCTGCCTAAGAATTAATTATATATAGGAACATCTGAGCATTCATTTATCCATGTGGAATTGTTCATGTACTATAACTGTATTGCACGGAATGTCTTTTAGATGAATTGCCTGACGAGATAAATCTGAGGATGCTAATTTACCAGACAAGGTAAGACAAATTCTCCTCTGACCATGTCAACACAGAATTTTTTTTCCAGCTCACATTGAAGCTGGGGAGGCAATTAAATATCAAAGATGTTTCAAGGGTTTGTGTTGCATGGGTTTGGTCCACAGTGACCACATACTGAGTTCTTTGTGGTTTTCTATAGCTGACAGATTTAATTTTTTTTAATTGATATTTTCTAAGACATGTGATTGCTACAAGCTAATATTTTGATGAAACAGGAAATGTGATCAAGTGGCTCCACCATAGGTTCCCATGCTGTGTGAGTCTTTCCACTTTCCCATGAAAACACGTCAGCAATCCTGCAATGCATGACAGCAAAGTCTCCCATAATGCCACTCCTCTGCAGGTCATCTGCTTTTTCACTTTGCATAACCACTCCAGGTTCCTCATCAAACAAACACACTACGTTCACACTTGTCAACCACAACAATTAATGTTTGGGCAGTGAAATGATTATAACAACATCTTTTGTCACAAAAAAGTTGTGTTTGCAGTATGGGTTTCAGCTTTTAAAAAATTAAATTCTGCTCTTCTTCAAAGAAGTTGCATTGCAAAAGAAAGTAAACTTCTTTTCACTATCTGATTGACATAGTTTTCATTTTTGGTCGTTAGTACTTTTCCATACCAATTAACCAACTTAAGTGTTATATCTAGCCGCAGTATGCCGATTCTAAACTGTGCAAGATAAGATGGAGCCTAGCAGGTTATAACGTTTGTGAAGTATAATTCAACACAAAATAATTTCTAGATAATTTGTAATTGCATAATACAGGATTCATGTTGACTCACCATTCAATACAGCTGGGTTCATGTAAAATCGCCCCGGCATTTTTTAAATTGATAACCTTTCAAAAACTTGATTTGCGTTAATATCACTGAGTATTGTCTTCAGCTCAGATGACCAACTTTGCTGACCAAAATGCATATCACAGTTAAATTAATATCACCTTGACACCTTTGGCAGTCTTGTCATTAAATTTTTCTTTCAATTTGTTCCGAAGACCCATCATGCACAGCTTACGCCTTACAGGTGTTGACATCCAACCAATGTCTCCAGTTATAGTTGCATTAGGGGCAAATTTATAGACTCCGTGCAACATTCTTATGGCTTTTATTTTCCACTACATTAACTGCACTAAAGTTTTTGAAGCTCCATATCTCGCAGCATCAGTCAATAATTGGGGTAATTTCGTCTTTAAATATGCATACATTTTATGGAGTATTATTGTAGGTGTAATAATCGAGAGCATTTAGAGACTTGTACCTAACTTATAACCAACCCTAAAGCTCTGCTAGCGGCCTCGGCTAAATTTTGGTAGTATAATTAAAATCCGTATTCCCAAGTAATGTAACTTGCAACGTTGTCTAGTTCCTTTGTTTCCCCTATTGGTCAGGATCAGAGCTGGGTTCAATTATAATTGTAATTGTGTAATTATACAATTACAGTGTAATTGTTTTTATACTTGAGAAATTTAATTCTATTGTAATCGTTATTGAGTTGATTCTGAGCGGTATTTGATCAATTACCCGACCAATTACAAATAAATTACATAATCACTCTGAACATTTTAAGTCTAAGAGATAATTTATCTCTCCGATGTCAAACCAACTTTTTCCTTAGAAGTATTCCACCTGATTTTTATTTGTAAATATTATAATTATGAAATGTAACTAATAAAAACTTTTTCGCATTGATAAATGCTCAGCGTTCGAGGTAGCCTGGGTGTATCGTCGTCAATTGGGCCAACCCTGGTAAAGATTGACCATTTCCAGACATGTACTATGGACCATTTTCCCAAGTGGCAGAGCAAAATTTAGATGGTTTGAGTCCGAATTATGAAAACTTTGTTGGAAACTTCCATATAACAATGCACATAATAATGATTTCAGTAAATTGCGTGCCAGTATAATGATATCTGATACCTGTTGCATGTCAGTATTATGATATCGATAGCAGGTATCATCATCATGGAATTCATGTTTTAGCTGTCTGACATTATTGTGAATTGCCTTTTTAAGAAAGATGGGGGAAATTATTATTGCTCCTTGTTAGGGATATGCAGAATCATGATTAAGTACAAGGGAGTGTGCCTGTCTTATCAAGTTAATTGCCTTCAAGATCTGGTAATTTTAGAGGCTTGTCATTCTTCGGAGTTTAATCTGCAGTGGAGTACCTACACATATTTCAATCAGCCCTTATCTCCAAGTTTTTTTGGTTTCAATATCATTTTCATCATGAAAATAATTAAACTACTTTTCATTATAACATCTTATTTGCTAGTTAGTGTGAGAGAAAATCACAGTTCAAATGCTCCTTCCCAGTGGAGTGATTACCTAGCAAAGAGTATTTCTTCTAATTTACAGCAGAAATATAAATCAACCTTGGTGGATATATTGTTTCATACATGGAACAGATATAAGAGAGTTTGGACCTTATGTTATCAGCAGAGCTATGGTCATTGCAACGGTGCATTGAAAGGACTGTGTGGGTCGGTTGAAATTGCAACTGACATGTTGACTGACTGTGAGTGGGAATTACAAGTACCAAGCAGTTTGTGCATTAATATTACCATTGATCATTTCCCTAATGGAGATCCATTCACTGATGATTATTTTTTGTTATCAGTCACAGACAAGAAGGAAAATGGAGTGCCAACTGGAACTCATTTCCACATAAATCAACCTTTTAGCAATGTCATTACCAATTATTCAGCAGGTGTAGTTCATCTTAAGATTGCAAAATTGTTCATGGTGAGTAAACTAGCTTTCTCTTTCCAAGCTGTTGAATGTGACATGACTGTCACCTATAACACTATTACTATCATTAAACAAGATGGTCAAGTATTTCATAAAAGAAATAAAGTAGAGATGGACATAGGACACTCAGAAGAAAAGGAGATGCTTTCATTGTCGGTCAAGGCCATTGAAACTAGAGTAACAGTTAGCTACAACACAGTAAATGTTCAGCACTTAGTAAAATTCAACACAATGCAAACCTTGTCTCTTTTGCCATATGCCTATAGTCCTCACTCTGACATAACCGAGTACCATATATTACTTAGAACAACAATTTCATCTTATGTTCAAGTGGTTTTTAACTGCAACAAAAACTTGACCTTTTATGACGGGCCCACTTATAAGTACCCAAAACTAAATATTGGCTGTCAAGAAGAAGAAATGATTACCAGGACTGCCAGTTCATTCCAGTTGTATATGGTATATGATCATTATTCTAGAAAGTTAAGATGGAGAGATTTGAATTTTACATTCACTGGAGTGAACCTGCACAAACAAAAGAAATATATTGATCTTCATGAAAGCAGTGGGCACTCATTCTCATGGGATTTCACAAATTCATCTTATTTTTCATATGAAGTATTGGTAGTTTATTATGATAATTCTTGGATTAATTACCAAATACAACCCTCAGTTCTTGATGATAGTCCACAAGGATACCATTGCCAGTTTCATGGTCTCGTGGCAAAGGGCTCATCTTACATTGAGGAGTCAGCTTTGCAAATTGGGCCGCTGTGTTCTGAAACACAAATGCTGGTCATTAAAGATCAGTTATTAACTTCTTTGGATGAAATAATGTATATTATATTCTATGACTATGGCATGTCTAATTTGAAAGGCACAGCACTTTTTCCTAAAATGTCCAGTTTGAAAGACTGCATTGGTATAATTGATCCTTGTTTAATATGTTCTCTGCCACCTCTTCTTTTCATGGTGTATGCCAGATATTCAGCCCTTCTTCCCACATCTAGGGTTATTTGTACTGCTGAAGGAACCCCAGTATTTAAGGTAGGCTCAAAGTGCCTATCATTACAACTTACATCTAATTACTATTCTGGAACTAAGCAGTCTTGTAAATGGCAGATGATATCATTTGGGTCCAACAACTTGAAATATTCACTCTCTTTGAGGTGGGAGGACAAGGCGAAGAATATTTGCAAAGTAAATGTCCAAGACATGGACTTTTCAAAGCAAGTCATGACAGAATCATATGAAGATGGAATCAAAATTATGGAAAAACATTATCAGTTTCAATCGAGGAGCTATCAATTTGTGATTAAGTATAACTGCTTTGTTAACCACTTATTAAAAGTTTCAGTGGTATCTGCAGACATGAAGGCAAGGGACTGTAAAACTATTACTCTTTTTCCACTCAAGAGCTTGCGAGATGTGCCCAAATTTGATGGACCTTGTTTCATGTTCTTTTTGGATATTACTAGTAATATGTTTGCATTTCATGTCTCATTCCTCAATGAATGGAGCAGTGCCAAAGAATATAAAAATCAGTTTTCAGTGGCGGCTTATGTAGAGAAGTCAGAAAATGAACAGAATGTAGCTGCCACAAAGCAACTGGAAGTTACCATTCTGGACAGAACATACGCTAACTCTGATACTGTCCACTCTTATAAGTTTAGGGAGCAGCATATTCCTTTTGTTTGGACAAGTTACGGCCAGTATCTGAAAATCAAGGTCAATGCATCCGAGGCTCATAATGTGCCACTGAGATTGTGGATTATTGTAAATGCTATATTTGAGTCTCGATCACTATTTACATATTTGTTCTCCAGCTACGGTCAACGTTTGGATGAAAGTTGTGAAAAGTACAAAAGAAGCAGTACTGGAGAATCAGATTGTTTCAGTACCCATACTAATTTTTCTGGTAACTGGCTGGAATCAGAAGAAGTCTGCAGGCAGCAAGGTGGTCGTCTTTGGCTGGTAAATGGAAAGGCAGAGTGGAGTGAAGTGATGCGTTCAAACAACTATGATTGGTATTCAGATGCAGATTTTACCAATCCCATTAAATACGATGGCAGAATTAATGCTGTCACCACACTTGGCTCTTCTTCACTGATATATTTGGGTCTGCCGAGGCATCCCAATGAGGTATTATGATTTCTTCTTTATTTCATTTATAGGTCAATTTGCAGATCATACATTGATCACCATGAAATCAGTAACTTCAGCAAAAATTTGACTTTTTACATGAAATTCAGAATTTTAACAAACCCAAACCTGCCCATAAACACCAACAAGCTTAATTCTATTTGTTAAGATACCATTAATTACTGAGATAATTGCTGAATTACATTTATTCAGACGGCAGTACTATTGATTACAGAGTTAACATTTCTATTCAGATGACTTTTGACAAATTTACATTTATCACTATGGTTGACATAGCTTTGCAGAGTAATCTTGAATGCATAATTGTATCTTTTTTTGGATTTACTCTGTACTAAAGCCTGATAAACTTTGTGCAAGCTAGTTGTCTACATATATTAATATGTTAGTTTGTGCACAGAAAACCTGAATTGATTTTTGAACGATAACATTTTATGGTTTAATTTGAATATGTCTTCTTTTTCAGTCAAAATATATGCCATTTGAGGAGAAAGTGAAATTCAACATGCTGCACATACCTCATAAAATGGCAGAATTAGCTTTGAATATGTCACACAGATATTCTTTAAGTAAAACTGGTAGGACCAGAGACAGTGAGTACCAGTACCTTCTCTTCACCATACGTCATCAGAGGGAGCAAAATAAAAGTGGTTTATGTTTAGCAATGATTCCCTCCACAGGGACATGGAATTATGTAGATTGCCAAAGAAAATTTCCAAATGTGACTTTTCTTTGCCACTACACATCAAACACAAAACAATTACACAATGATATTGAGGAATGTAAAGGCATTAAGAAGGATTATTACTGTGATAATGGATGGGTTTGGGGTTACACTAAGTGTCTTAGGATAGTTTACATAAGGAAAAATCAAATAGATAGAAATTATTTAGAGTTGGCTTGTCATCAAAATGGGGGCTTTACTGGCAGCAAGGTTGCCAATAAAAATCAAGTTCATTCATTAATGGATCAGATGCTGTCATATCATGGCTCTAATTTTATCGCTGACATACAAAGTGATGGAACTATGAACGTTTTTACATCTGCTCAGAGTATTTCTGAGATAAGCGACACTTTCTTTAAAACAAACATTAACTTGCCATTGAGCCTCGATGCCGGCCAGCAGATTGGAGTGGTGTGCATGAAGGAACTGCTGCCAATAAAAGATTCATGTGAAGACGGCTTTTGGCCTTGTGGAAATGGCGAGTGTATACTGGAGACTTATTTTTGTGATTCAAAACCACATTGCTTAGACCGCAGTGATGAATTGAACTGTTCCAATCATTGCTCAGACCCCCAACACCAAATTCTTTACTTTGAATGCCGAGATAAGTCATGCATCCCAATTTCAAGACTATGTGATTTGATACCAGACTGTGAACTCGGAGAAGATGAAGAAGAATGTCCAGATCATTCACAATATAACACACTTTGGAGTCCATTAGTTGCAAAAAGGCAAGAGCAGTCATGTGTCAAAACTGATTCCAATGCTCTCAATTCAATGCTGTACCAAGCATGTGATATAAACTGTGCCGAAAAAATTCATGCCAGTAAGCTCTTTAACTACACAAATGTTGATTATAGAAAATACATTTGCCCTTTTGGGTCATCAATATGTTTTCCTAAATCTTATGATTGTGTACGCGACAAAGACTTTTATGGAAACATTTTGCCATGTGAAGAAGCCTGGCAGTTTCAAAATTGCCCATCTGAGAGTAAGAAATGTGATAACTTGTTCTGTAAAGACAAGCACATATGTAAGAATCAAAACTGGTGTGTACCACTCAGGCTTGTTTGCAATGGAATTTCTGAATGTCCCCTGGGTGATGATGAATCAAATTGCACTTCTTGGACATGTCAAAGAATGTTACGTTGTTCAAAAGAGAATATTTGCGTTCATCCCACTGAGATATGTGATGGCGTTTTGCACTGTCCTTTGTCCGGCGATGATGAAGCTGCATGTGCACGAAAATGTCCTGAACATTGCACCTGTTTGGGAAGGGCTATTTCTTGCATTAATCCAATTAGATTAACACATAGGAGATCTTCTATGGCTCTTATAAGATTAAAACCAGATGCTTCAATGGAGGATGTTAACCTGGAAAACGTCTGGTTTATTGATATTTCACACTCAAATCTTTCAGATATTGTTCAAATACAGAAACTAAGAGCCCCCAATCTCATCAAACTGAATGTTGGAAATAATCCATTGAAGAGATTTTCTTCCCAACTTCTCTATTTCCGACAATTGAGGTACTTAAATCTGGATGAAACAAACTTAAACACGATCACCAAAGATGCCTTTTCCAATTTTCCGAAACTTACTCGTTTATCATTAACGAATTCTGAAGTATACGAAATTGGTGTTTGTTCATTTTGCCGCTTGCCAGACCTAGAGTTTATTGATTTAACAGATTCTAAATTAATGCAGGTTTCTGCTGCATCATTTTATGGAATAACAAGTCTTAAAGAATTACACTTCAGCAGTAACAAACTTAGAACAGTTTCTAAAGATTTCTTGATGATGGGAATGTCAAAGTTTTATACCAGCAATTTGAAGTTGTGTTGTTTAAAAACCAGATTAATGATTACAATATGTCAAACTTTTACTAAACGTATGCGAAAAGATCAATGTCCATTTGAACACCCAGGAAATACATGGATCGTTCGTCTCTTTCTGGCCCTGGTAATTTTTGTGAATCTAATAGCAATGCAGCATACTTACCATTCTTTGACCTTCTCATACTTCAATTTGATGTTCCTTAATTGTCTCACTGGTCTGGTCATAACTGTTTTACTTTTGGTGTTTGATTTTGAACACAACCAAATTTCGGCCTCAGAAGATTTTTTTCTCAACATTAGTCTGTCGGTGAAATGCCAAGTGATAGCAAAGGGCCTGTTTGTGCTTCGCTTATACTACCCATTTCTTTCGACTCTTCTGTATTTTGAAACCTACAGGACACTGAAGTCTCTTGCCTCAAGGAAAAATTGTAACAAAAAATACATGCTTTTGTTTGTGTCTGCTATTTCTACCATCATTGGCATTATACAAAATACTGGCATAGGTGATGTACCTAGTCCTCTGTGTATGGTGAAATTGAACTTGATGGAGACATCCTTGGTTCTTGCTGTGCAAGGCTTGATAAGCCTTGTGATGACTTCATTAAATGTGGCACTTTCAAAACTCATCAGGAAGACTCGTACAGCCTCCGGAAGGAAACGTAACATCACCGACTGTTTAATCCTGGCTCGTTTTACACTGTACAATGTGGTGTCAGTTCTTTCTGTTGGGATCCAGGTTATCCAGGACATGGTTGATATAGACAATAACACTACTTACATGGCAATTTTGATGTTTCAATACACATTGGCTCCGTTTACCTTTCCTGTTATTTTTGTGTTATCCAGCCGACAATTTAGACATAAACTTATGATGATATGTGGTAACAATATCAGAACTTCCAGTTTAACAAGAAGTAAAACTTCAAGCACTAAACAATAATTTGAAGTCACATAAGCCACATCATTTTCTTGTGAGGCACAGATCATAATTCTCATGACTAAATTGCTATAGCTTCCATAATATAAATGTTAAAATACATAGAAAAGGAACATTCAACTCTTTCAATGTTTGTTTATTGTGTAAGTAAATATAAAATAAATTACTACAACTAAAAAATTGCATTGTTTCAGTCAATACTCCAGATTGATACCCAGATGGATTGATAGATAATTTTCAACATCTGGAGAACAATTATTTGTTTTGGAACAATTTCAAGCTGCAATTTACAGTGGCGGATACAGGGGGGCCCCCCCCCCAAGACTACCCTGTCTGGATCCGCCACTAATTTTTTTTTTGCCATTAATTTTCTTAAGGTACTGCAGAGACGTAAAACACATACACACAAACACACCATCAATATCCTCTGGCATCTGCTGGTCTCAGTCACACATCCGGCAGTCACAAAGGCCCTGCTTTTGAACATAATGAAAGTAACCACGGACCCAGGTGAAAGAAATTCTGATGACCTGTTGTCAGTTTTGCCCGGCAACGTAGCAAAATGGAGCCGCTGAAGTTACAAATCAAACTCGGATAAAAATTGGGAATTTTTCAATCCCCTGGTTAACATTAGCCCATGTCTGTCTGAATTCACATGCCTTTCCAACACTATTTCCGTTGTAAAAGTATATTTTAATATCGACCATCCTAGAAAATGTTGGACTGGGCTGACCATCTAACTGCTTAAGAGCCAGTTGCACTGAAATACAACGTGAACAAGTTGTGACACATCAACGAGTGAGTAAGTGAGTGAGTTTGTGTTTTACGCCCCATCAGCACCAGTGTGGGCTATTTAGAGGCAACATTGGTTAGAAAGATTATCCTGGAACTAATTTCTCAAAATTTGTAGAAATAGTTGTTATCTCTGAGGAACTGTGTTATACTGGACACTGAATTTTCTGAGAATAAGTGTTTGAGATTACCTGATTGAAAGGGTCGGTGATGTAGATTGTTATTACATTCTATCAAGATATGTTTGATCGAAAGTGGTACTTGGCACCCTTCGCATATTGGTGCTGCGTCATTGTTTAATAAGTGTGAGTGGGTTAATCTGCTGTGCCCTATAAGACATCTATGAATTACGATTTGCTCTCTGCGTGAGTGCACATTAATTTTTATATCTTTCATGACGTGTGGTAGTATTGTACGTAGCTTGTTTCGTTGGCAAGCATTCCATCGTACTTGCCAACGATACTTGGTAAAGTCATTGATATGCTTTCTAAAATCCGTATAAGGGACAACATAGTCCGTTAAGTTTTTACTTAAGACTCTCTTCGCATGAAGATCAGCCATCTCATTTCCTTTGATATCAACATGACTTGGAATCCAACAAAATATAATCTCCTTGTTTTCTTTCATTGCTGCTAAGGTAAAAAGAATGTCTAATACAACTGGGGTTTCCACCCGCTTGTTGGCTATTGCCTGCAATGCAGACTTTGAGTCAGAGCAAATTACAAAATTGTTAGTTTCCGAGTTGACTGCCATTTCTACCACCTTGTAGATAGCTGTCAGTTCCGCTGTGTACCGAGCACACATCAGGTATACGTTCATTACAGTAACTTGTCTTTGCGGAGGTGACTGCGTAACCAGTCAGAAGTCCATCTTTGGACACACCATGTAAAGAAACTTGTATGATGGATACCGATGACACATCAACGAATGCGAGTGAGTTTGTGTTTTACGCCCCATCAGCACCAGTCTGGGCTATTTGAAGACATCTCCCACAAAAAGAAACTTCTCAAATCAACCCAATTGGAAAAGTAAATGATCAACTTAACAATAGTGTTTCCAACGAGACTCGAGAATTTCTTGAGAAATCTAGGACACTGTCCTTCCAAAGGCACAATGGTACACTGAACAATTTTTTTACGTTCTGGTGGCTTAATCATTATCAGATTTGGCACAGACGTCACGTGACGTATGACCTGAAAAGCAAATTGTGAAAAAGGGTTGACTTTTCGCTACACACCAGTGACAGGACTCATTTTAGTGAGCTCTATTTAAACTTCATTTCACGGACTGTACTTTAATTATGGTTGGATCAAATATCACTTTTTACCATCACATCAAGCACGGAAAATGGTGAACTATCCTGACTAATTAAAAAATATTGTGGAAAGAACAGCAAAGTTATTGAAATGAATCATCACAGGATCTTGAAATTTTGCGACTTGCATTGTCAACAATTGTCACGTCAATTTAATTTGACAAAAAAGTTTTCCTCTCAAAAATCTGTAAATTTTTATGAATATACTGATAACAACGACTAAGTGTGTGCAAAATTTCATTGTAATATTTTGACAGAAAGTAAAATGTTTTAGCCATTTTTCAATGCTGCATTTTTTAATGGCACTCAGTGTATAATGAGAGAGATTTAATCATACAATGGATCATGTTTTTTTACTATTATGACATTTTTTTTTTAGTTTTAATGCTAATCTGTGTGGTTTGTTTTTATAAATCACAGCTAAATGTCTAGATATTATACAATTTTAAAACATTTGTACATGTTCAACTTCAGAATCTATCTGAGCGCCATTAAAAACGCAATATTTCAAAATGGCACACAAATGGTACTTTTTCTCAAAGTATCAAGGTGAAATTTTGCACACACTTAGTAGTTGTCACCAAGTACATTCATTACAATTTACATCTCTAAGTACGATATGTTTGTGGCAAATTAAATTCCTGTGGCTACTGTAGAAAATGCTAAATTTAAAGATAATTTGATCATTAATTTCAATTATGTTGCAGTTCTTTCCACAATATTTTTTAATTAGTCTGTAAAATGTACCATTTTACTTGCTTGATGGGATTGAAAAAAGTGATATTTGACCCAACCGCAATTAAAGATAATAAAATTAATAAAATTTTAGTGTCAATGCCGGTCTGGCCCCTACAGGAGCTTTTTGTTAAAATCTTCGAAAAATATGTTTTATTCAGATTTTTTTCAAAGTTTTGTTGTGGACTGATTGTCTGTGTTTGTGTTTCTATCCTGGGTCTGCATAACAACCCCATTGTTCAGTAGTTTGGGTTCATATGCTTTATTTTTAGATACCGATGCCAACATCTTGAATTTTCATTTAAAATCTGCTTTATCCTCAATAATTTCTTCAAAAAAGGTTAATGGGACAGCTTTTTTAAGTATTATGCATGTTATCGGAAAATTTCATAAGATTATGCCCATCCAACAAGCCACAAAATCAATATTGTCAATGGCAACAAAATTCTCGAGAATTTTCGTTTGAGCGAAAAAATGCTGAGTCATTGCTGATCTCGAGACTTCTCGAGAATTTTCAGTCTCATAGGAAGCTCTACTCAACAAAGGGAGAGTGCACAATCACTTCAGAACATACAGAAAATTGTTTATTTGACACCTTTGCCTTTGGCATTACGCACATAAAAGTCAAAGGCACAGAACTATATAATAAAACTTAATGGGAGTGTGGTTCACAGCAATAGCGGGCGTTAGTGGAACTCTCCTTTTTCCAGCTCTCCTGTGTTGACGAGCAGAGTAAACTATTTCCGAAAACATCAGCCTGGGAATTTACAATGGAGCCGGTGTTTCTAAGGTCCGTAACAAAGTCTTATCAGCCTGACAGTACTGGAATATGGTGGCAATCCATGCTAAACATTCCATTTAAGACTCGGCAATGCAAATCCGTAATGTTTTCAATGGATTAAAAGTGCCCTGGGGCCTGGAATGCCAGCTCCACTGATATGACTCAGCAATGGTACAAAATGGCAGCTTGTTCCCGGAAACAGTTTTATTCTGCTCATCAACACAGGAGAGCTGGAAAAAGGAGAGTTCCACTATCACGGCCTATGAACCTCAAGAATTTCAGGTCGCGGAAAAATACAACATAAGTCCGAAGGACGAGCGCTTGTTCTGGAGCCAGACCTGAAATGAATGAGGTTCAGTGCTGTGAACCACACTCCAATTAAGTTCTATTTATATCCAACAATAAAAATAGACTTCCAGTCAACTTCACTGTCTATAGTGGGGTCGACATATGTATTAGAAGACCACAAAATGTGGGAGAACTGGCAATACATAATGAAATATTGGGCAGCAAATTCAGATATATATTAAAGGAATGGTTATTGCCAAAAGCATCAGAGCAGACAGACATTGGGATGATTTACAGACCAGCATCGTGAAAGAAGTACTCATTGATGCATAACTTCACCAGAAGGTAAAGTCACCACTACTTGGCAAGTTTGAGACAGTTATTTGAAATTATTGAGAAATTGGATGACTGAATCTGATCAGACATTTTTGCATTACTGCAAATTCAATTAGTATGAGTTTCCTTGGCAAATTTTCTCACTGTCAATGTATCATTTTAAGCTTGCCTGATCGGTCTATGTATGAGCATTGAGCAGTTAAATGTCCACCAAATCCATAAATTGAACGTAGAAAGCAATGAGAAACGTCTTATTCTGCTTCAGTGACCAGTTGAGTTTGTTCAGTTGATCAGATTAGCAGTTTAAACATGCTAACAGTCACTGTCCATTGAAAACATTCCAGACACCAGTGAGACACGTTACAGGCTTTGTAATACGGTTTTATAGAGACGGCTAGGTCTCTGCGCGAATGGTAGGAGATAGAGCCATTCAGTCACACAGGGATATACTAAGGAGAACTATTGCATGCGCCAAACATAAAAAAGTGTGGGCGTTTATGTGACGTCATTACTAGAGAGAACACAATCGTGATGATGTCACAAGAGAGGTAGCTATACATGACGTCATAAAAAAACCAAGAGTGCTTGCTTCATAATGTCACAACACCAGCAGTGCTGCAGGTACTATAACAAAACAACCCAAGTCAGAGTCACTGAGTAACAATATCACGAGCTGTTGTGTGTATTAATATCACTCAAGCCCGCAGCGAGTGATATTGTACGAAATGACCCTGACGCGTGGTTGTTTTGTTTTTATCACCTGGTTTTACCTCAAATTTTCAATTATAAAGAGGGACTATTTTCTGGCATTACGTTACGTCACCATGGAGCAACAATGCAAGACACTGGAAGCTTATATACCGTACAAGGGTAGCTTATTTAATTTTGCATTCACAGAGGATCAATCTTTTTCAGAAATGTGTTCAAAGTCACCCCGGACTGTTCAAAGTCACCCCCTTGTACGGTACGACGAATCATCTTCGATCAGTGGCGCAACTTCTGCACAACATGGACTTGGGAAAAAGCCTTGGCAATCCTTGAATCAAAGAAGATCCAGGACAGTGCGGAAGTCTTTTGAAGGGATTTTGTTACGAACGAAAACATTGCCAAGGCATGACAATGCTTCATGGTGTCATTGTATAATGGACAGTCCACAAATGTCTTCACCTGATATTATGCGATATGAACTGTTCATGGCTCCCAAATACATTGCCTTGGAGAGGCTGCCTCCTTCCTACAAGCATCATCCCAAGTCATACCATGACAAAATGGCCCATAACCTTTGCTAATTCATGAATACTTAATTAACTGATCCAGTTTTGGCTCAGCCAATCAGGGACTGCTACATCACAGTTTGAAATTGTTGCTTCTGTTTCACACACTTACAAATGGAGAAATTGTGTATTGTTGAAAGGTGCTATCACAGTTCCGAAAATTCCATTGAATTATGTATTTTCACAGTTCTGAAATGAAACTGTTTGAAAGTTTGCTTGTTTTACACTGTTTTTCTTAGTTGCCAGTAATCCTCTAAGTTTGCATAATCGGACTAAATCTGCCCGCAAAATGCTTATGACCTAAATAAGCAGCCAATCACAGAAGAGGTTGGAAATAGCAGAAAGCCCTGTCCATTTTAGCAGGGCTTGCGTGGGGAGGATGTCCTACAAGTAGAGCACGTTGTTACTTTCATTCCCTGTGCGTGTACTATCAGAGTCATGATTGGCGTCACTCATTTAAAAAAATGTTCTTAATCCGGAGGAATATGGGTTTGTGAAAGGCAAAGAAGGCCTAACACCTGTGATGACATACTTACCTGCTGCCCCAGAAATTCTTCTGAAGGACATTCAATAATCTTGCAGGCAGCAGTTGTGCAGATCATGTACTTGTACCAAATATGGCTAACCCTGCAGACAGCATTGTGGACACAAGGGTGGTTGGCACCAGTTGCATCAACGGATGCAAGTGTGGTCGCATCGACGTGTAATTATTTCTGAGATTAAATTGTTTGAATTGTTTTTAAATCTGTAACCGTCCAATTTCATTAATTATTTAATTTACATACATATGCAGTGTGCACCTGTGAACTTAATTAACATCGTCATCCATATGACACCGACTTTCACATATTGTGTTGATTAAACTGTCATCTTTCACACTTATGGCGATTAATATAGTCATTCATATGACATGGATTCAGTGTATGTGTGAGCGTTTGTGTTTTATGCCTCTGTAGCACCTTATTGGGCTACATGGAGGCTTGCTTATATAGGTGTCATTTGTCTGTATTTCAGGGACTAACTTTGTAGGTTGGTGAAGAAATTATTTACGGATCTTCTGGGCTACTTTTAGCGCAGTTGATAACAAGTTGTGGCGGAAAAGAAGGATTAGAGCCCCTGCTCCTTCCTCAGTAAATTTGTAATTTTTAATAGCTTTGATGAGTTCTGACTTTGTACTGAGACCGACTTTGTTGAACGGCCCCTTTGCTTGTTTTGTACGTTTTACAAGTACACACTTATGGTGAATTAACATTGTCATTCACATGACATGGAGTGAGTGTGTGTTGGTGTTTTACGTCTCATCAGAACCTTATTGGGCCATTTAGAGAAAACATCCTTGGTTTGTATTAAGGGTGTTGATAATTCAGTTGACATATATATAAGTATGAGCGAATACGCAACATTTGACACATGCAAGAGTGAGTGAATGTGCAACATTTGACAGATACAAGAATGAGTAAATTTACATTTTACAACATTTTACTATATGAGCGTTACTGCAAATTAGCAACATTTGAAAAATACAGGAGTGAATGTGTAAGATTTATCACATTGGATAGAAAATCTACATTTTACACATATAAGAACGAATGGATGTGTAACATCTGCCAGATACAAGAATGAGCGAATGTGCGAAGTTTGACACATACAAGAGCGAGTGAATATGTAACATTGTGCACATACCAGAATGAATGGATGTGCAACATTTGACATATATATACATAGTTACGCGACTAATCAAGTCGTATTCAACATAGAATAGTGGTAGAAAACACACATTCACTGATAGGGTGTGTGTGGATGTGTAATTACTTGCATGAGTGGTTGTGCAAATGCTAAATAAATATATAGCTCACATTTCTACACGGTTAACAGAAGGTGTTTTCAATTTGTATTTCAGACAATAGCCCCCGCCCCACACACATGAAGACAGAGTCTGAGAGTATTGGGATGGAAGTGGAATCTACAGGTAACATCCGCTTTCCGATACACTGTTTCGGCCGGTGCTTAAAATAAATTACGGAAAAAATGACTGCAGTTCCTGATGAAGAATCGGCACATTGCCTCATATTGGGGACGACGGTCCATTATGGCAAGAATCTTAATATAAGTGACAAAACAGCTACAGCCCTAAACGTCACAATGAACTTCCTAACTTCTGCCTATTTTTTCAAGCTGAGCATTGTGGAGGGTCTTTCACACCTTTTCTGGAGAAGAAATCTTTCGTTTTTATTTACATTTTTCCACGTTCTGTAGACCTACAGTATTAAAAGTAATGATGACATACAGACGTTCTTGTTTTTTTTCATCTTTTATTATATATGGGTGTTGTAAATGTCATACATTGAAAAGTAAAATTACAATGTGCGCACCTAGACATAATATTACATGTATAAGAAAACCCTATGAGTCAGTGATCTGTTTGGGCAAATCAAACGAGGTGGGTGCCTCAAAAGGTTGGGATGTAAGCACGACATCCTAAAAGATGCGGAGTTCAGTGTAGCTCAAAACGTACTGGTGACTAGGAGACACTAACTTACTTCACTGGGAAGGGGCAACAAACCCCAAAAGGCCCAGCCGTTGACGAAGGAACAAGTGAGCAAGCTGTTCGCCTCGGGCCCAATGGGGTTGCACAGCCCACAGGCGCTGATGAACATGTTATGGTATGGAATGGTCAAGAGATTTGGGATGAGGGGATCACACAAATGTAAGTAGTTAAGGTGGGGGAAAATCAAGTTAGTAGAAGACACAGAAAGAGAATATCTAGAATGGAAGGAGAGGTTAACTAAAACTAGAACGGGATCTGGTCATCATCATCGGCCATATGCGCCTAAAATCTGCGAAAATCTGGAGCAGACAGAACGATGCATCGTTCAAGCATACAAGCTGTTTGCGAAAAAAAGACAGAAAGAGGCATTCACCGGAGACAGGAAATTTTTTTCTACAAGTCCGCCTAAGGTAACTATCACTTCAACAATTTGGTATAAAACGCTACATCTTGGGGTCTATTCTTTGGAATCTATAATATAGGGAAATCATACAAGTCAGTGATCTGTTTGGGCAGACCAGACGAGGTGGGTGCGCAGCAAACAGATCACTGACGTGTAGGGCTTCCCCAAGTAATCACACCCATGGTGACCACCTTCAATTTTCAACACTGACAGCATGTGAAATCCTGTGAAATCTGTCACGAACATGAATACGTTATGTGTGTGTATAAAAACAGATAATAAACTCATAACTCTGTTCCAACTGCTTTATTATGGCATTTCGTATTAGTCAACATTGTATAATGTGTGTGTGTGTGTTTGTGCTTTACATCTCATCAGCACCTTGTTGGGCTATTTAGAGACATCCTTGGTTTGTATCTAGGGACATTGTATAATGTGATATCATATAAGTGTACAGATCTCATCCTTTCTACGGTGAGTGACATACCTCCTTATTAAGTCAGGAACTCTACAGCCTTTTTTCTAACAGACCAAGATGTCATAATAAACTTTCTAACCTCTGCCTATTTTTTCCAGCCGAGCATCATGGAGGGTCTGTCACGCCTTTCCTGGAGAAGAAATCTCTCGTTTTTATTTACATTCTTCCACGTTCTGTAGACCTACAGTATTAAAAGTAATGATAACATACAGAATTTTTTGTTCTTTAAAATGTTTTATTATATCAGGGTGTTGTAAATGTCATACGAACAGATGTATCTTATCCGAAACTATTCATTGAAAGTCATGAAATTGATTTTGTCAATGAATTTAATTATTTAGGTATAATACTAGATGAAAATTTGAATTGGAAAAAACATACTGATGCTGTTGCTAAAAAATCTGCTAAAACAATAGGTATTTTAAATAAGATCAAAAACTTTGTACCATCCAACATTCTTTTAAATATTTATAATACATTAATTCTACCACACTTTACTTATGGCAATATTATATGGGGGTGGAAATCCTGCAGATTACTTAAATTACAGAAAAAGGCCATTAGGGTTATAACACAAAGTAAATTTAATGCACATACTGAACCTCTGTTTCATAAACTAAAACTGCTGAAACTCACTGACATTGGACGACTGCAAGACCTAAAATTCTGCTTTAAATTTGAAAACCATTTACTGCCTGCTTATTTTTATGTTGAGCTGGAGGACAACAATAACCCTCATCAATACAACACCAGACAAAGTCCTGAACTTCGCCTGCCGGCTGTGAGACATGATTTCGCCAAGCACTCAATGAAGTACAGATTCCCATCATGTTTCAATTCAATGACTCAAAATTTTAAAGAAAAAATATACACTCATAGTTTTGCAGGTTTCAAATTGTATATAAAGAAAGTTTTCATAGAACAGTATAATACCTTGTGCAATATTCCAAACTGTTATGTCTGTGGCCACTAGTATCTTCATGCTGGTCAGGTAAGTCGTCCTGTAGACATGACTAATCATCTAAATTACTTTTATCTTGCATGCGTTTAATATTAAGGTAAATGCTTTTAACCACTTTTTGGCATCATTCAACTGAATTATCTGTGCTAACTATTCACCCTGAGCCTCTGTTAAGATTGTTTATATGTAAGAAAATCTGTCACTCAACAAATAGAAACTATTGCTATTACTAAACCATCTTTTATGATTATTAATAGTCTATTTACTTATAATTGCTATGTAAATCCGATGTTAATTTATTTTCATTCACTGTAAGGTGGCCCCTCGATAGCGGAACTATATCCTTAGAGGGGTCTCCTTTGCCTAATTATTAATATTAACTTTTATTTCATGTAACTTGTGATTATTTCTTAAGGCAGAATAAACTGAATCTGAGTCTGAGTCTGAGTCATACATTGAAAAGTAAAATTACAATGTGCGCACCTAGACATAATATTATAGGGAAACCCTATGAGTCAGTGATCTGTTTGGGCAGATCAGACGAGGTGGGTGCATCAAAAGGTCGGGAAATAAGCATGAAATCCTTAAAAGATGCAGAGTTCAGTGTAGCTCGATACGTACTGGCAACTAGAAGACACAAACTTACTTCACTGGGAAGGGGCAACAAACTCCAAAAGGCCCAGCCGCTTACGAAGGATAGAACTTTTTTTATTCCAGGGGTAACTCATTTCGGCCATCATACTTAGCTCTTGGAGACTTGACCTCTATACTAATAGAGCTGAAACCTTTTCCAGGGTGCCGGGGCACGGGGAGGGTTATGCATTTGCCCGGGTCAAACTTGTCTGCCCGGGCTATCGTTCTTTTTTAAAAAGGGCCTGTATTTCATCATGCCACCTGTTCTCAATACAGTTGAGTCATGTTGATATTCTGAAACAAGCTCCAGATAACCTCAAATGACCTTAAAAGTGTGGATTCACCCCATATATCCAGACAAGTTCAGTGTAACTCGAAACGTACAGGCGACTAGAAGGGAAACCCTTCGAGTCAGTGATCTGTTTGGGCAGATCAGACTCGGGGGGTGCGCAGCACACTCCCGATTCTGATCTGCCCAAACAGATCACTGACTCGTAGGGCATCCCCTTTATCCCCCAGTATTCATACCCACGGTGACCACCTTCAATTTTCAACACTGACAGCATGTAAAATTCTGTAAAATCCGTCACGAACATGAAAAAATACATTATGTGTGTGTATAAAAACAGATAATAAACTCATAACTGTGTACCAGCTGCTTTATTATGGCATTTTCTGTTCTGACAGCAACTTGCTGTGTCACTACCCTCACACGACATTCACAACAGAGCGTCAACAAACTGTGTGATCTGAGCAGGCAGATCACACACCACACATCACACTCAGTGGTGGTTGATAATGCACTTGATGGGGGATAAATATAATACCATCTAGAGTATGAGGTCACCAGCTACCAGGGTACAACATAGTATGTAGTACCATAGTTACAAGTGATGAAATACAGGTTATTAGATACAAGTACAAGCCAGAAATATATAGAGTGTGTGTGTGTGTTAGTTTTTTACGCCTCTGCAGCACCTAATAAGTGGGCTATATCGAGGCAGGATAGGATTTTACATGTCTTTTTTTTTTCCTTATATTTTGTAATATGTCTGTGTTTGATGCAAAAATGTTTCGTCATCTCTCATGTACCTGATAAGTAAGAAGAAAGACGATTGGCGAAAGTGAAAGTAGGTATGAAGTCATATATCTTTAGCATAATTCCTGGAAGTAAACAAACCTGCGGCAAGCATGAATTGTGTGGTGTGCGGGGAGGGCACTACCCCTGGAAAAAGGTGGAAGATTGGATACGTAACCTCTCCCAGAACAATAAGCAAGGTGTTTCCTACCAGTACAGATGTTACACATGACCTATTAGATGTTATTTGTGACTCCTGTATGAGTGAGTGAGTGAGTGAGTTTGTGTTTTACGTCTCATCAGCACCTGATTGGGCTATTTAGAGACATACTTGGTTTGTGGTCATGTTGAGTTAGTCATCTCATCTTGGTTGATGGCATCGAGATCTTTGAGGTGTCACTTTGACAGGTACATCTGCAATAATTTTCAATTCAAGAAGTTTCCGTGCCTGAGTGGCATTTATGGCTTGTACCAATAAATTACCGTCAGGCTGTCGATCGACTGAGTGTGGTTTTCCAAATTTCTTCAGCATTGTTGTGTAGCTAACAAATGGTGATACATCCTTCAGTCTTCCATCTTTGGACTTGATGTGAAATTTAAGACCAGTGGGGAGTTCTTTTTTGCTGTTGGTGAGTGTCGTTTTACTCTTGTCTTTGTGAGGTAGCAAGACGGTTGTTGAGCTTTTTTGTTTCGTTGTCTTGGGCGGTGTCTTGTTATCTGGAGCAACATCTTTTTCCTTTGGTTGGTTGAGGGACTTCTCAGTCCCTTGGGTAACAGAAGAGAAAATTTTACGTTGTTGGATCATCTTCTTCGGTGATTCAGGGGAGTTCACAGGTTCTTCCTTGCTTGGCCGGTCTGGTGGTCGAGGCGGTGAAGTTGCTGTCATTAAGACATCTGTGAACAGGTTCCTGTCCAGATGAATCTTTCTCTGTGGTGATAAATGAAGAGCTGGTCTTGGGTAATCTGCTTCTAGGCAAGGTTTGTCCGGGTCCTGTTCTACACGGCGTTTGGCTTCGGGAAAGGATAGTTGTCTTTCAGTTCGTAGTTGCAGAATTTCTTTTTCCTTCTTGAAGACTTTGCAATTGTGGCTAAAGGCAGGATGGTTCCCTGAACAGTTGACACAATGTGGAAGTTTAGAGCAAGGGTTATTCTGTGTGTGTGCATGACCATGGTCACCACAATTGGCACAAATCGTTGATCTGATGCATGTATGACTAAAATGGCCATACATTTGGCAATTGAAACAGCGTTTTGGATGAGGAAAGTATGGAGAAACTCTGCACCATTCAAAGGCTACAGGTACTTTCTTTGGTAATCTTTCGTCTTTGAATGTTAGCAACAGTAACTCATAACCATTTTTGTGAGCAAGACGTTTGAATTTTGTGATGCCGTGTTTGTGAAACCAATTTGTAAGTTCATTGTCTGAGCAGGTCTTACTTTCTTTGGAAAAGATAACGCCCTTGCCTGATCTTTGAAAAGGTTCAATGACGACTTTGGTATTGGCTATCTCATGTATGCCAGTCAATTTATCTTGTTGATCAGAGGTCGCAGGTTTAAGAAGGAATGTGCCATTGGTTTGGCGCCTCAGGCTATCTGCGATTGTCGTGTCGCAAAGGTCTGCAATTGTTTCGTAGGTAGCAACAGATGACAGGTCTTCCAGTGATTGTGTGACACCTTTTATAACAAGCAAATTTTCAGTCTTTGACAGATGTGGGGGGTGGTCAGGGTCAGTCAAGTCATCCGGAGACGTCCTTGTCCATTGAAATCTTGGTAGTCCAGTCGCAAATTTTTCGATCTCAGCCTGGTTTCCCGCTGAGGGACGCGCACCTTGGTAACCCGGTTGACGTACGATCCGGTTTGGAATCATGGTAAATGACATATTCATTGATATTCCCCTGTAAGGTAGGGGACACACCGTGCATGCGCACTGTCTCATGTTGGCCACTAAGGATAGAGGTCTTCACCTTAGTGTTACCACCCACCGCCACGAGGAGGCCCGAGACCTGTGGGGGCGACTCCTGTATGAAAACACTGAGATTGTACCATAGCCAAAGTTCAAGAAATCCAGAAATAAAAGACACTGGGTCACTCCAGATGAGAGCTCTAGCATGAACGTCGAGCATGACGAGACAGGTGCAGCAATGACAGTCAAAACAAAGCTGCGTGAGCTGGATCCACTATTGAAAATCGTTTCTACCTTTGTATTCAAGCACATTTTAGCCCCAAAATATAAACGAACGCTTAAGTTTATGCATGACTCAGGCATGCCCCATTCATTCAGCTTAAAATTTACTGAAGAAGTAACTTTGAGCGCCCCCTGTTGCCTGCGCCCCGAGTCAATCATCATAAATGCGATACCAAATGACACCGTTGGCTGAAGATAATTTGCCATTAAAATATAACAAAGGTACACCAAGAAGGTACTGAGATAATAGGATTTGAAATTCGGACTTTGACACTATCCAAATTTTGGCCCTATATTTTCAAAGAGCCCTTAAAAATTACCTACAAGGTACTGAGGTCTAAAACTGCAATTTTCCCCACATTTTAGTAATTTTTGCCAATAAAAAAATTATGAACAAATCTTGAGTCGGGTGAGCATCACCCCCAATGGTGCCTGAATCTTAGAAAAACTGCCTCTTAAATAAAGGCAGTATGCAATCCAGTTATCTATAGAGCTCATGCAATCTTAATTGTACCTCCCCACTCCTTTATCACAATAAGCTAATTCTTTTCTATACCACACGCAGACTTTTAGTAAAATACTTGCTTTCATTTTTCGGCCATTAAATGTGGAATATACTGCTATTACTATAAAAGATTAATAGATTATGTTAAAGAAGATTTCCAGCTTTATCCCAAGTTCCAATTTAAGAATGCAGGAAGGAGCGGAATGGTTGCAAAAATAGCAAATTGCCTCGGCAGCTACAGGCCGGACAGAACAATGCTGATGCCAATGAAAGCTATGCCCACAGGAATGATCGAGTACCAAATGAACTTCTTCACAGCCAAAACTTTCAAAGAGGTTAAGTTGGAATAGATTTATAACAATCACGTCATATTTTTGCTGACCTTTACTTGTCGTAAACACCTGGCCATTATATTTGACTACGTACATACTAATTTAGGAGTATATGTGATTTGGGTTATATGCCCCATCAGCACCTCGTTGCGCTACATTGAGCCATGCTTGTTTAATCAAGATTCAAGATGCAAGTACGCAATTTATGAAAGTATTTATAAATGTAAAGGAATTTTTATCAATTAATAGATCACCTCTCTTACATAACTTAGATTTTGGGATAATTAGCAGTGAGTGTCTCGAGTCATAGACGTCATAGAATACAAGGTTTCATTATGATCTTTGTGCAAGTTGGCCATTTACTTCCGATCTAAGGCAGTTACTCAAATTGAAGTCTTCATGCTAAAAAAGCCCTAAATAAAGACAAAACGGACTACACTATCCCTTATACCAACCTCAGAAAACACATAAATGACTTTATAAACAATTTGCTACAACATCTGGGTCAATTAAAATATGTGTGAGAACTATCATACTGAAAAGAGGCATTCATATTAACATACAGTGTGAGGTATGAGGAAGGAGTAATGCCAACCTCTGATGAAACACTACCGCCAACAGACTTAAAGGAGCTATTCTCACACGCCCCATACAATTGAAATGCAAAATGAATTTGCTCAAATTACAGGATTTGATCTATTTTCACACGCCCCATACAATTGAAATGCAAAATGAATTTGCTCAAATTACAGGATTTGATCTATTTTCACACGCCCCATACAATTGAAATGCAAAATGAATTTGCTCAAATTACAGGATTTGATCTAATGAAGACCTTTGACGACGACCTTGACAAATACACAAGCAGCCCTCAATATCATGTAAGAAATGTTACTCAGAATTCATAAGTGTGAGCCCTTGGAGACAAAAATTCAGAAACAACATTTAAAATGAAATGACTATGTTATAGCCCCACATATGGCACAAGCTATTCCAACAGAAGTTAACTATAACAAATGTTTTCGTTCATATCGTCAAAAAAAGTTGACCAAACACTGCTGACGACAATCAGACAATGGCAGTCTGAATTCATGTATTGGATCGAAACAATCAATTCAACATAACATGATAGCACACATCACATAGTAAAATATCATCACCATTGCCATCCAATTGCTCAATAGATCCAGAAGATGTGATGGAACTCAGAAGTGCAACAGATCCAGGCAATGTACAAATGGAATCAGACATTCAGATAAATGTTGACCTTACCATTGAATTAAAACAAAATTAATCTAATAATTGATTATTGTGAAGGATAAGAAGTTAGTTTTTATTCTAAGAAGATTTCCAGCTTGGCCAATCACCAGCTCTGTCTGTTTTTATTTCCTTGTTTTTACTTGTCACCTAATAGCCTTGTGGCTAATGTTGTTTTTTATTTCTGTAGAGTGACGTTAAATAAAAATTTGTTACTATTGTTATTTTCTTCTGCTTCACCATCTTCCCCATCCAAATCCTATTTTCAACATTTGAAGTAAAATATCAGCCAGTTAACCAACAAAAAGAAAAAAATGCAGTTATTCCATTTATTAGAGACCAAAGATTTCATCAAAAATTCAATAGAAGCTATGAAGAACTTAAAAAACGATGGGAGAAGCAACATGGTGACAAAAATTGCAAAGTGTTACGGCAGCTACAGGCCGGATGGGAAAACGCTGATGCCAATAAAACTTAAAAGCTACACCCACAGGACTGATCAAGTACCAAATGAACTTTTTCACAGCTAGAACCTACAAAGAGGCAAGTTGGAAAAAGGTCTATGACATATTGTTGCTGGTGATTAGCTACACCAGGCTTAGGTCAAGCACAAAGATCATTTAATATATCAGCCTATCTTTTTAAAAAGGTACATACTAATGTAATTGGTGAGCATGTGTTTGGGTTTTAAGCCTTATCAGCAGCTGGTAGCGCTAAATAGAGGCATGATAGTTCATCAAGATGCAAGTGTGTAATTTATGAAACTTATTCCAAAGTCTCATTCTGGACCCCCGAAGGCTGCTTACGGTAAAACAATAAAGGAATGCTCACTTTTGAAAGATGCTCCGGACACTTCCTACTTTTCCATGAAATTAACATACTGTGAAGGAAATTTATTCCTTATCGATACAATGAAATATCAAATATACCAATTGTCCAAATTCACATGTTGTCAGTCCGTCATCGTGGTTGCTTCTGACGCGCCGTCCCCCCGCTGACCTTATATATGCGCCGTGACGTCACGGCGCCCGGAGCGCCGCCAGCGGGAGACGGCGGTTCCGTGAACTAAATTCACTACATTCTTCCCTCTTTTCTTCTTGGCAATGCGTGGTCTCATTCAGTCCCTCACATGGAGTGAACGGGGACTCCTCTTCTGATCTGGGAGGGGAGGATCCAGCCATCGGACCTACAGGCAAGGATGATGGTGAGGATCTCCCGCAGGAACATTGTCTTTGTGGAACGTCATCATCAGGGTCCTCGTTGGGAAACGTCATCTTCAGGGTCCTCTTTTAGCGAGACTATCATCTTCGAGGGACGTCATCTTCGGGAACATAGGGGGGGGCAGAAAAACTCCTTGAATAATACCAAACGGACTTCACCTCAGGTCGCGTAGTGGATCATGACGGCCGTCAGGGACTGAGGCCAGTACATAGGATGTGACGAACGGCCGTCAAATATTGAGGCCAGTTTTCTCACAATGTGCAACTACGGGAACGGATTCGCCCACACCCATTCCTGGTGGTGGAAACCAAGACAACCATAATACTTCCACCCAGACAGACGTATCTGGAGGAAGACGCTCTTAGTGCCATTAACGCAAAACCAAATAGGGAAACAAGTTTGAGTGGCCACCAACACAAGAAAGAGGTCCAGGGCCCAAGCAAACAAGTAACTTGTCCAGAAAATTATAATCGTCCACAAGGCGACTGGCTGATGATGTCATCCCACAAGAACTATCATGGCGATCGGAGGATGTTTTCGAGACATCAGATAGATTCATTATATCTGATGATTAACAGACTGATGATGACACTACAAATGATGTAATAATATTGGGCACGGAAATATGGAACCGTGTGACGCTGCCATCTCACTGCCAGAATGAAGGTGAAAATCAAGCAGTCCTGTGGCTACATGGCTACACTCCACAAAACCATGAAACACCCGTCGGTTATTGACTGTACATGGGAAAAAATGCAGCGATGTAACCACTTCTACTGCAACCTGCAAGACACAACTGTCCACAACCAGCTACCGGGTACGACGAGGAACATAATGAATCTGATCATCAAAAAATTTCGTCGCCAACGAGAAACGGGGTTAGTAAAACAACAAACTCAATATTAACCTACAAAACAACATGTCACAAGAACGATGTGCTATCAACCACAAACTACAAGACATACTATACATCAAAGATCCCTACAAAGCCAAGTGGCCACCCACACAACAGGAAGACAGCATATACCCAACCAAGGCTCGAGGCTCGCACCGTCAACAATTTACCTCGGACAAGGCAGCCGTCAGAACCTTGGAAGGCCAGTGCGAGCAGAAATAAAACCTAATTCCACATCCCCCCTCCCCCTGCAAAAATAAATTCCTGCAGGAGTGGATCCTCTTCATGGAACTTCACCTGACGCCCACGGGTAGCTGATGAACGTCCAAGAAGTTTGTTCAACGCTGCCTCCTCCTTGACTGCAACCAAGGCATCCCCAACTGTCGTTGGTCGCAATCTGGCGGCATCTCGTGCGGCATTGCCATCCCGGACTCCTTTCAGGAAAGCTTCAGTGGCAAACTTATTTCGATGCTCTTCGTCGATTCCCTCGTACGCAATTGCGGCAGACTTCTGCAGCCTGTCGGCGAAGTCTTCAAGTGTCTCATCGATCCGCTGACGGATATCATATATCTCGCCGCGGATCACCTCTGGGCGATCAGGAGTTCCAAATCTCTCCTTGAACTGTCTCTTCAACAACGGGTAATCACCCGTTGTCCCATCAGGTAACGTCATAATGTACTCAACTGCCTTGTCCGATAAACAGGCCTTGAACTGTTCCAACTGCTCTACTTCATCCCAGTTATACCGCCTGGCCATGCCCTCGTGTTGGTATATGAAAGGTTCATACTCGCCATCCGAACCGTTGAACTCTGGAAGACGTGGTCGGGGAAATACAGCACCAAGACGGGGCGGTTCACGATGATTAACAGAACGGTGAGCGCTGCACACTGGGAGAGGAACATCAAAATCATCCTCGTGATGGGCCCGAGTGGGTGGTGGCCAATACGGGGATGAATGACGCACTGAAGATGGATCCCTTGAGGGTCTTCCCGAATCCTCCTGGGTATAATCGGTCGGTTGACTAGAAGCAGATTCTTTGGAACCGTTAGGTCTCTCACCTCCTCTATCCTGCTCCTTACGCAACTGGGCAACTGTTTCACTGACCACCTCTCGGATACTCTCTCGGAAATCTGACAGAGACGGGGCATCTCCTTGAGGGATAGGGCGACTAAGGTTGGCCTGTACTCGGGCCGGGAACAGGTCCGGCTGCTGCTCAGGCCGCGCCCAAGAACCTGAGTATACCTCATCTCGGGGCGGAATGGATGATCCGGAAGTAGCGTAGGAGTACACTGGCTCCGGCGCCACAGGTTCAGGTGGGTGGCGCCGAGGTCGCAACTGGGAATATGTGGATGTGGTTCCCTGCGCGGGCTTCAATTCTCCCACCGAAGTCGAACTCCTTGCTTGCTCCAACCGTCGTAGAACATAAGGAATGGTCTTCACTGGCCGGGATCGAGGACTGATCCCAGAGACACGAGGGTCCGATCGGTGTTCGGCTGAGGGGCGGGACTTCACATCCAGGTACTGAGGAACAGCATAGCGCACCGTTGGCTCCTTAATAGCAGAACCAGTACTCCCACCGGATGGCGGGATGTCCACGGGCACTGTGGTGGCGAGGGAACGTCGTTCAGTCCTTACGGTATCTCGACTGGACCGAGAACCACCCCAACCGGATGGTTGGACGGTTGAAGTTAACTGAGGTCCCTGGTCCCGTCGCGGACCACTAGCATCGGAAAGAACCCGCACCTGCTCATCAGGCGAACTAGACGGAGGCTTCAATGGATGGGCGGAGGGGACCACCACTCTTGGAGCGGATCGAGGATCGACAGATGTTGCTACCAAGTTGTCACGAAGGGACAACCCCATAGAGTCCCACTTCATATCTTCAAGGGAATTCACCTCCACTTCGTCTTCGTCCAGAGCACTTTCAGCAGTTGGTCGACTAGGATCCTCATCAGCCCACTGTAACTGCTTCAGCACAACATCACTGGTTCGAACCGGTCCTTGTGGTCGGTCGGTGGCTTGGAGATATTTCTGGAATTCGGAGACGCCCTGTTCCCGAGTGGGTGGCCAATGAATGTGGGTAGGAGGAATCTGCCGCATGATGTGGCCAAATACCACAGCTGGGTCAGCTGGGTCCACCTCGAATTCCTCGACCGCCTCCTCTGGCACTTCCGCAATGGTGGGTTTGGCCCCGGGAGGCAGATCAGGCTCACCAACAGATCCTGGCGGGACCGCCGAGATAACATCGGTGTCAACACACGATCCAAACTGAAGACGACTCGCGCAGGCATCAATGTAATGTTCAATGTCCGCCTGGCGCGAGCGACCATTCGACCAATCCAACGGTCTTTCCGGAGAACGGGCACTTTTGGATCTCCGGGATCGGGTTGAGCTGGGTGTGCCGTTACGGCTACGTTGCACGGACAGATCAGCTAATTGTTCAGAAACCCGTTCCATGACCCCCTTGAACTCACTGGCAACCGCATCCAATCTGGATTCCAAACTTCCTTGGACACCACGGACCATATTTTCAATGTCCGTCCGTTGGCGCAAGACGTATTCTTCTGTATCATGGGCTCTTCGTAACATCCGAGACACCCACTTCCTTTGACTTTTGGTACTGCGACGACTACTATCTGATGCGTTGTCATCAGATGAGCTCTCCACCGTCTCCGACGGTACATCCACTGTCGAGTCCCGATATTTGGAGAAAGACGTCATCATTGATGCGGATGCCGAAGATGTTGTCACTGGAATGTTCATATTTTCAGGAAGGGCCTGCTGGCTCTCCACTTCCACAGCTTCCGGTGACACTTCCGGTCCGCCGACTGCACCAGCGTGCTCTGCCGCCGGGGCCACCATCTCTGAGGATTCCTCCATGGCAACAGCAGCTGACAACTTATCACCGGATTTCTCACCAGATACCTCCTGTCCAAAACAGATGACACCGCTATCCAATAACCGACGCCAATGATCCCCCAATTTCATCCGACTCTCCAGAATCTCAAGAGTTACCTCAGGAGTGACTTCGCGTTGGCGAAGTATCAGGGCAGCTTGGGCTTCACCAACTAGTGGCAAAGACAGTAGCTGTTCATAGGAGGCGGTCCTAATATCGACGGGGAGTGTCATATTGATCGGATAACGATTAAACCTATACCAAATAATTAATTATTTGGAGCTGCTACTGCCAGTAGACGGCCGTCAGGAAGCTGAGGCCAGAAACAAGCGGCAAGTAACAGAAGAAACCAATATATACTGAAATGAGGATACAAGGCTGAAAGGCCACCAAAATGTTTGGGGCCCTGACAACAAGGTATCCACAAAGCAATAAATATCGCACAATACGCGAATCAGTTGCAGACACAACACAACCGGATACGGCACCGTACCGTATCAGGCGACGAGTATCTGCGCACAGGACAATCAATTCTCCCTCTATGGATGGAGAACAATGGGTTCAATTATAGGTTTTAGTTATGTAATCCCTTAAGTCACACTTTAGTAAGTCACACTGGGGTTAAGTCACAAACGGGGTATACATGAGTCACACTTTAGTAAGTCACAAACGGGGTATACATGAGTCACACTGTAAGTTATATTAATAATTTCTCAAAATTCACACAATCTGTATGCCTTGGCGAACACCCAACTGTCAACTGACACTAGGATAGGACGAGTTGAGATTATCCACCCGGCAATACAGACTGCCCGACAAAGGAGATACCTGAGGTGACTACACTGAGTTGACTCACTATCTGATCAACCAGCTGGTACTCTGATTCACTAATACAACCAACTAACGGAAGTATGCTAGGATTTAACCTGTAACTTGAAATGACTTGGACTTACTAATTATTTCATTTAAAGTCAATTCAAAGGGTCCTTGGAACAAGTCAACTTAACCAGGATAATTTGACGAACAAGGGTAAAACACTGGGGGACAATGTCAGAAGGGCCACCAATCAGAGACGGGGCCACAATGTAGACATGTCAACCAACACCGGCTTTACTACAAGTTCAACCTTCCTGTAGACTCACCAAGGGAAAGCAACTTTTAACATAACGGCAGACATGACCTCAATTAGCATTGCAGCAATCACGCAGAATCACAATGGAAACAGTGAATAAAATTAGTCACCTGTGGCTTGCACCAAACCCTAAATGGAACCAAGTCCCCAGCAGAGTCTTGAATCGAGCAAAGTCTTGAATCGGGTAAAGTCTTAAATCGAGTAAAGTCTTGAATCGAACGAAGTCCTGAATCACCAAGTCTTGAAATGAGCAAAGTCTTGAATCGGGTAAACCCTTGAATCGAGTAAAGTCTTGAATCGGGTAAAGTCTTGAATCGAGTAAAGTCTTGAATCAAACAAAGTCCTGAATCACCAAAGCTTGAATCAAATCATTGATGTGCACAGTCAGAAGCAATCTGAGATCCAAGAGCACTGGGCACAACTTCCCCAAAGGCACTGCTGGATCAGCAAAAGTGAACCCCAATTACTGCTGTGATCCAAAAGTTGAACCCTAATTGATTATGTAATCAATTCCCATGCTTCCAAATTTAATCAAAATTTTTCACAAACTATTCCAACTTTCTCAAAATTCACACAATCTGTATGCCTTGGCGAATAGCCCAACCGTCAACAGTCTTTACGATAGGACAGGCTGGACTACCCCACCCGGCAATACAAATAAAAGTGAAAATTAAGATATCAGTATGTCACTGATTACTGTTACTGACTCAAAATAATGTAAACAATGCAGACAATACACAAAATTTAAATGTTCAATTTCAAGCCTGCCCCTCCCCCTCCAAAAATAAGGAAGGACCCAAGGCCAACGCTGAAATGTCAAAACTGACAAAGAACCAAATAATCAGGTTCAACAATACACAACGAGAAGCACAAACAATAGACAACGAACACAGAAAAAAAAACAATTCACTCCATGCTAACCAGCCATGCAAGCAATGCTAGCCAGCAATCTAACTCCAAAAATAGACCCACACAGCACACTGAAACGCACGTGCTTCACATGCCTACTGGGCCCAGATGCAACAAAGTAAAAAGTAATCAATATTCTGGACAAAATACCACCGTGGCACCAGCGTGACACGCTATAATTCACTAGCAAATTGGGCTAGAAAATCACCAAATGCCGAAGCACGGCCGCCATTGAAATGACAGCCAAGCCCAACTTCAGACCCAAACCAAGGCCACAAAAACGCCAGAAACGTCGTACTAGAACGTTCTAGACAAATGCCAGAGCACTTCCAGGCTCCAGTTCACTTACTGACACCAATGAAGGAAATTTATTCCTTATCGATACAATGAAATATCAAATATACCAATTGTCCAAATTCACATGTTGTCAGTCCGTCATCGTGGTTGCTTCTGACGCGCCGTCCCCCCGCTGACCTTATATATGCGCCGTGACGTCACGGCGCCCGGAGCGCCGCCAGCGGGAGACGGCGGTTCCGTGAACTAAATTCACTACAACTGCTCTTTTAAGACATTTCCACAAATTAATATCTTCATCAACCAAAACATTTGTCAAACTAGACAAACATATTCCAATGTCTCATCAACCTTCATTGAGAAAGATGTTATTCCATGAAATTCACGTTGTTGAGCAGTCTGTCACATGCAAACAATGCGAGTGGCAAATGCAAGACAAACCTAAAACCTGCCAAAACACATTGTCTTGGCACCACACAAAGACATTACCGAAGCATCTATTTGTGACAGAATGGCAGCAAGTACAATTTAGAAAAGCATGTGTAATTTCTTGAAGCCGTCCAGCTAATGTTACTACAGGATTTCAGTGACAATTGTCGCAATAAGCACATTATGCAACCATCAGAAGCACACTGGACATACACGCAGACAATATTTCATGCTATTGCTTGGCACTGATGCCCCAGGCAAAAAAATTAACCGTCAGTGAGGGCCTTTGGACACAAAAATTCAGAAACAACTGAAGCGACGGCGTATTTTGGTCATTTTATTGACAGCCTTCGCCATTTCGTAGGCTGTGATGGATAAAATTGTTGTGAAATATTTATCGACTTCCATGAAGAGATTTTTCCCGCAAAGGTTGTTGATTTTCAGGATAAAATGTTTGGAAAGTATTTATTGTCAATTTTCAGGATGGAATTTCCCGAAAATTTTGTTGCCTGTTGTAGTGTTCTATGTCAAGTTTAAAAGTTTTAATTGGTGGTTAGGGTTTAGGCTTAATTGTATTGCGCTTTCAGACTATGGATTGTGGATCAGATGTCGTAGATTTGACACTCCATCCGATGGAGGGAGAAAGATCGGAAGTGCGTTTCATCGATTGGAAAGGAGGAATGCAGTGCCCGGTTTGTGAAGAGAAGCCCGTTTGTGTTGCCAACGTCTCCAGTTTGAGGAGGCATTGGCGAGCCAAGCACAAACGATTTATCCACACCTACAAGTGTATCGCCTGTCCTTCCAGCCGGGTAACCTTCCAAAGAAGAGAAAATTTAAATTCGCATGTATTAAAGAAACACACAAATAATACCAGGGCACACAAATTCTTTGATATAATTGGCAAATGTAAGTCAACCATTACAGAGAACAGGGAGTACGTGGACCCAGGAATGTTCATCATCTCCGAGGTGGAGGAGATAGATTCGGAGGATGACTCCCGGGGACCTCCTGCCGTGAGGGGCACGCCTGGAGGGATCACCATCTCGTGTTTTGCTGCACAGGAGAGGCACCTGTCTTCCCCCTCGTCTTCTTCTTCTTCAGGTTCTCCCTCTTCTTCCGATGAAGGGGAGGTTGACGCCACCTGTCTCGTGTTGGCCACAAGAGATACAGGACTTCACCCTTGTGTTACCACCCACCGCCACGAGGAGGCCCGAGACCTGCAGGGGCCCAAGGGTGCCGGAATCTTAGAAAAACTGCCTCTTAAATAAAGGCAGCATGCAGTCAAGTTATCTATAGAGCTCATGCAATCTTTGCAATTGTACCTCCCCACTCCTTTATCACAATAAACCAATTCTTTTCTATACCCCACGCCAACCTTTACCAAAATACTTGCTTTCATTTTTTTAACTTGGATTAGAAGATTTCCATTTTTATCCCAAGTTCCAATTTAAGAATGCGGGAAGGAGCGGAATGGTTGCAAAAATAGCAAATTGCCTCGGCAGCTACAGGCCAGGCGGAACAACGCTGATGCCAATGAAAGCTATGCCCACAGGAATGATCGAGTTTCAAATGAACTTCTTCACAGCCAAAACTTTCAAAGAGGTAAGTTGGAATAGATCTATAACATATTTTTGCTGGCCTTTAATAGTCGTATATTTGACAAGGTACATACTAATGTAATTTATGGGTGTGTGTGATTTGGGTTATACGCCCCATCAGCACCTGGTTGCGCTACATTGAGAAATGCTTGGTTAATCAAGATTCAAGATGCAACTATGCAATTTATGAAATTACTTAAAAATGTAAAGGAATTTTAATTAATTAATAGATCACCTATATTAGATTTTGTGATAATCAGTAGTGAGCGTCTCGAGTCATTGACATCATAGAATACAAGGTGTCATCATGATCGTTGTGTTGGCCATTTACTTTCAAACCAAGTCAGTTACTCGCACTGAAGTCTTCATGCTAAAAAAAGCCCTCAGTAAAGATAAAACGGATTACGCTGTCCCTTAAACCGACTTAAGAAAACACATAAATGACTTCATAAACAATTTGCTGCAACATCTGGGTCTATGAAAATGTGTGAGAACTATCAAACCAAAAAGGCATTCATATTAACATACAGTGTGAGCTATGAGGAAGGAGCAATACCAACATCTGATGATACACTACCTCCAAAAAACTTATACTATTCTCTGACACTCGATGCGACTGAAATGCAAAATGAATTCACTCGAATTGCAGGATTTGATCTCATGAAGACGTTTGATGATGGCCTTGAAAAATACGCAATCAGTTGGTTAACCAAGTAAGAAAAAACTCCGTCACTCCATTCTTTCTAGATCTCAATAAGACAGTAACGGGAAACAATTTTTTAGAGGCCGAAGATTTCATAAAAAATTCAATAAGAGCTATGAAGATTTAAAGAACGAAGGGAGAAGCAACATGGTGGCCAAAATTGCAAAGTGTTACGGCAGCTACAGGCCGGATGGGACAACGCTGATGCCGATAAAAGCTATGCCCACAGGACTTATCGAGTACCAAGTGAACTTCTTCACCGCCAGAACCTACAAAGAGGAAAGTTGGAAAAAGGTCTAGGACATATAGCTGCTGGCCTTCACTGGTGATTAGCTACACCAGGCTTAGGTCAAGCACAAAGATCATTTAATATACGGGCCTATCTTTTTAAAAAGGTACATACTAATGTAATTGGTGAGAATGTGTTTGGGTTTTAAGCCCTATCAGCAGCTGGTAGCGCTAAATAGAGGCATGATAGTTAATCAAGAATCAAGATGCAAGTATGCAATTTATGAAACTTATTCCAAAGTCTCATTCTGGACCCCCGAAGGCTGCTTATGGTAAAACAATAAAGGAATGCTCACTTTTGAAAGATGCTCTGGACACTTCCTACTTTTCCATGAAATTCACATGCTGCTTTTCTAAGACATCCCCACAAATTAATATCTTCATCAACCAAAATATTTGTCAAACTAGCCCAACATATTCCAAAGTCTCATCAGCCTTCATTGAGAAAGATGTTATTCCATGAAATCCACATTGTTGAGCAGTCTGTCACATACAATGCAAGTGGCAAATGCAAGACCAACCTAAAACCTCCAAAAAACGCATAGTCTTGGCACCACACAAAGTGACAGTTGCTGATGCAATTTCTGATATCTGTGGAATGGCTGAAACATTACCGAAGGATCTATTTGTGACAGAATGGCAATTTAGAAAAGCATGTGTAATTTCTCGAAGCTGTCCAGCTAATGTTACTAGAGGATTTCAGCGAAAATTGTTGCAATGAGCACACTATGCAACCATCAGAAGCACACTGGACATACACACAGACAATATTAGCTGCTATTGCTTGGCACCAATGCCCCTGGCAAAATTAACCATCAGTGTGGGCAATTGGACACAAAAATTCAGAAACAACACTTAAAATGAAATGACTATGTTATAGCCAGCAGATATGGTACAAGCTATTCTAACAGAGGTTAACTATAACAAATGTAATTGTTCACATCATCATTTGAAAATAGTTGCCCAGAAACTGCGGATGTCAATCAGACAATGCAGTCTGACTTCATGAATAGGATTGAAACAATCAATTCAACATGATATGGCAGTATGCATCAATTAATAGAATGCGATCGATGTGTTTCAAAATTTGAAATTGAATATCAGGGAGTGAACTAACAAAGAAAAACAATTTTTTAGAGGTCAAAGATTTCATCAAAAATTCAATAGAAGCTATGAAGAATTTAAAGAACGATGGGGGAATAAACATGGTGGCAAAAATTGCTAAGTGTTACGGCAGCTACAGGCTAGATGGGAAAACACTGATGCCGATAAAAGCTACACCCACAGGACTGATCGAGTACCAAGCGAACTTTTTCACAGCCAAAACCTACAAAGAGGTAAGTAGGCACAAAGAATATTTTTATATATAGGCCTATCTATTTAACAAGGTGCATACTAACGTAATTGGTGAGCGTGTGTGTTTGGGTTTTAAGCCTCATCAGCAGCTGGTTGTGCTACTCAGAGGCAAGATGGTTAATAAAGAATCAAGATGCAAGTAAGCAATTTATGAAATTACTCATACAGGTAGAGCCTAGAGGACTTCTAATCAATTAATAGATCACCCCTTATGTTAGATTTGAGGGTAATCTGTAGTGAGCGTCTTGAGTCATAGACAATTTTTTTAACATAATGAAACGCCATGTGGCTATTAATTTAAGAACAACAGGATGCAAGTGAGACTAGAGCACAGAATAAGCAGAGAAGAAGAAGAAGTGATGATTAAGCCTTCAACGAAACAGTGGAAAACCCTGTACAATCTGCAGCAACATTAATTTAAGAGATTTCACAAATATTGCTGAAGAGGATGCCTGTAACAAGCACAGAAATTGATCAAAACATGAGACTTAGGATGCCTTTTTGGCCTTGTTTCTATGCATTTAGTAGGTCTGTAAGACCACCCCTAGACTTAAAAGGGGCAAATCAGGTCATGTGGGTCCTGAAACATCAGTCTGTGGGCAGATTGTGAGGTTTTATGTGGACCCAACATCCCTGGAAGACAGCAAAGTCTGGGAAAGGAATCAGTCAAAAATCTCTCTGTTTTGGCTGCCAGCTGCTGTTTATTCCTCCAGGCGGCGTTACCCCTAGCAACCAGAAACGATGTAAATACAGGCCGAAAAGTGGATCTGGGTCTTTTGACCATTTGGCACCGGAGAGGAAACATCAAGCCTTAGGAAAGGACTTCTTGCACCGAGTTGCCCTTAGGGCCTGCACTGGGTATACCGACCCCGCACCGGACAAGCGAGAGATGTACAGACCCTGCACCGAGCCTGCACCGGGCCTGTCTCAAGTCGCCTCGGACCTGCACCGAGTTGCCCTTAGGGCCTGCACCGGGTATACCGACCCCGCACCGGACATGCGCGAGATGCATCGACCCTGCACCGAGTCTGTTCCGACCCTGTCTCAAGTCGCGCCGGACCTGCACCGAGTTGCACCGAAGCTGCACCGAGCTACCCTGACCCCGCACCGGGTCAGGCGTGACCTGCACCGAGTTGCGCCGAGGCTGCACCGAGCCTGCACCGAGTCCACGGAGATCTTCACCGAAGATGGAAGGACCCAGCACCGAGTTGCACCGACCCAGCACCGAGTCGACGGAGGTCTGCGCCGAAGATGGAAGGACCCAGCACCGAGGCCACGGAGACCCCTGCACCAAGTTGCACCGAGGCCACGGAGACCCCTGCACCAAGTTGCACCGAGCCTGTCTCAAGTCACCTTGGACCTGCACCGAGTTGCCCTTAAGGCCTGCACTAGGTATACCGACCCTGCACCGGACAAGCGCGAGATGCACTGACCCTGCACCGAGTCTGTACCGAGCCTGTCTCAAGTCGCGCAGCGCCTGCACCGAGTTGTGCCGAGACTACACCGAGCTGTACCGAGCCTGCGCCGAGGCCTGGGAGATCTTCACCGAAGACGGAGGGACCCTGCACCGAGCCTGCATCGAGTCCACGGAGATCTTCACCGAAGATGGAAGGACCCAGCACCGAGTTGCACTGACCCAGCACCGAGTCGATGGAGGTTTGCACCGTAGATGGAAGGACCTTGCACCGAGGCCACGGAGATCTTCAGCGAAGATGGAAGGACCCTGCACCGAGTTGCACCGACCCTGCACCGAGTCTACAGAGGTCTGCACCGAAGATGGGAGAACCCTGCACAGAGTTCATGGAGGTCTGCACCGAAGGTTGGAGGACCCTGCACCGAGCGGCATCGACCCTGCACCAAGTCCAAGGAGGTCTGCACCGAAGATGGGAAGAATCTGCACCGAGTCCACGGAGATCTGCACCGAAGATGGGAGGACCCTGCACCGAGTCCATGGAGGTCTGCACCAAAGATGGGAGGACCCTGCACCGTGTTGCACCGAGCATGCACCGAGTCCACGGAGATCTGCACCGAGAAGAAGGAAGGACCCTGCAAGGAATTGCACAGAGTTCATGGAGATCTGCACCGAAGATGGGAGGACCCTGCACCGAGTACATGGAGGTCTGCACCGAGTTCATGGAGGTCTGCACCGAAGATGGGAGGACCCTGCACCGAAGATGGGAGGACCCTGCATCGAGTGGCACCGACCCTGCACCAAGTCCAAGGAGGTCTGCACCGAAGATGGGAGGACCCTGCACCGAGTTGCACAGAGTTCATGGAGGTCTGCACCAAAGACGGGAAGACCCTGCACCGAGTCCACGGAGGTCTGCACCGAAGATGGGAGGACCCTGCACCGAGTCCACGGAGATCTGCACCGAAGATGGGAGGACCCTGCACCGAGTCCATGGTGGTCTGCACCAAAGATGGGAAGATCCTGCACCGAGTCCACGGAGGTCTGCACCGAAGATGGAAGGACCCTGCACCGAGTCCACGGAGATCTGCACCGAAGATGGGAGGACCCTGCACCGAGTCCATGGAGGTCTGCAACAAAGATGGGAGGACCCTGCACCAAGTTGCACCGACCCTGCACCGAGTCCACGGAGGTCTGCACCGAAGATGGGAGGACCCTGCACCAAGTTGCACAGAGTTCATGGAGGTCTGCACCGAAGATGGGAAGACCCTGCACCAAGTCCACGGAGGTCTGCACCGAAGATGGGAGGACCCTGCACCGAAGATGGGAGGACCCTGCATCGAGTGGCACCGACCCTGCACCAAGTCCAAGGAGGTCTGCACCGAAGATGGGAGGACCCTGCACCGAGTTGCACAGAGTTCATGGAGGTCTGCACCAAAGATGGGAAGACCCTGCACCGAGTCCACGGAGGTCTGCACCGAAGATGGGAGGACCCTGCACCGAGTCCACGGAGATCTGCACCGAAGATGGGAGGACCCTGCACCGAGTCCATGGTGGTCTGCACCAAAGATGGGAAGATCCTGCACCGAGTCCACGGAGGTCTGCACCGAAGATGGAAGGACCCTGCACCGAGTCCACGGAGATCTGCACCGAAGATGGGAGGACCCTGCACCGAGTCCATGGAGGTCTGCAACAAAGATGGGAGGACCCTGCACCAAGTTGCACCGACCCTGCACCGAGTCCACGGAGGTCTGCACCGAAGATGGGAGGACCCTGCACCAAGTTGCACAGAGTTCATGGAGGTCTGCACCGAAGATGGGAAGACCCTGCACCAAGTCCACGGAGGTCTGCACCGAAAATGGGAGGACCCTGCACCGAGTTGCACCGGCACCAACCCTGCACCGAGCCTGAGTCAATGGGTGGAATGGTCTTATATGCCTTACTTGAATAGATGAGATGAGATGAATGATATGGTAACCTGAGAAGTCGGGAGTGATTCTGCTGTTTTAGAAGGGATGGCAAAGACGGGTAACTGAGCTTGGTACCCTCAGTCTTTCGAAGAGTGTTACACCAGCTGGAAACTTAGCGAGGTTTCACGAGGATACGACGGAGTGTCCTTTGTACTGTTGGATCGCTGGATGAAGAAACTAGGAACAGTATGCTGAAGTTGTGCACAAACTCAGACGTTCAAGAGTTTCATGTGATGTGTGGATAACGGGAGGTTATCCTTTGTGTGGCGCTGTAACATTCCGGAATTCGAAGTAAAGGCCTACTAGGATAGTGCGGAAGAGACTGTAATGATAGATTCTCTATCAAAGAGCAAGCCTTCTGAGACATGGAAACTCCGATGAATAAGAAGAATTGCGAAAGTCATAAATTTATCCTGATTGAAATGAAGAAATCGCATTTGAAGAAGAATCAATATCTGTACATATGTTTTATTGTTAATAAAGTTTATTGTATTTAAACTTTTAGAGTCCTTTTCCTTTCGCTAGGTTAGAAGTCTCCGAAATAGCCTGGGGGAACTAACATCTGCCACGACAGAAGCCTTACCTAGTGCATAGGATTAGAATACTCTACCGAAACCGACCCCCCAAGAAGGTTTCAATAATATAACATAAGGCGTCATCATGATCCATGTGTTGGCCATTTACTTTCAATCTAAGTCAGTTACCCACATTGAAGTTTTCTTGCGAAAAAAAGCCCTGAGTAAAGACACAATGGAATAAATAAGCTGTCCCTTATACGGACTTCAGAAAAAACATAAAATTTAATTTGCTACTATGCTACAAGATTACAGGAATCAATCTTGTGAGTGAGTGAGTTTGTGTTTTACGCCCCATCAACACCGGTGTGGGCTATTTAGAGGCAACGAATCTATCTCATGAAGATCATTTCATGATGACCTTGGCAAATACACAAGCAGCCCACAGTGACATGACACCCTGATCAGCTATCTGAGTTCCAGTAAGAAATGCTACTCTGGATCCATCAGTGTAGGCCCTTGGAGACAAATATTCAGAAACAAAATTACAATTGAAACAACTATGTTATAGCCCCACATAGAAACAACTGTTATAGCTGCACATATGGCACATAAGCTATTTTAACTGAAGTTGACTATAACCTATTTTATTGTTCATATCATCAAAAACAAAGATGCACACAATGGATTTTTTCATAACTTCCTTCTCAGATCAGCATGGAGACTAAAGTGTTAGAGAGGGATCTGACGACAGAACAGAATGCCAGGCGGCATGATGAATACCATGTTCGGCTGCCTTCTATTTTCATTATCAAATATTTTTTCGGCATGGTACTTTTTCGGCATGCTGGAATGAGATTGGTGAGAGGCCAACCTATAATACGCATATTACGTGGAGAGGCTTTCTCAACAATCCTGTGTGCAGGAGCTTGCTGATCCCGCTAAGAAACTTTAAGCAATCAAAACTTTTTCAAACCTATTTCAAAGTATCATTCTGGACCCCTGAAGACTGCCTGTGGTGACACAATAAAGGAATGTTTGCTTTTGAAAGATGCTTTGGACACTTCCCACTTTTCCATTCACATGCCATTCTTTCATGACATTTTCACAAATTAGGGTCATTATCAACCAAAACATTTGCCAAAACATATTCCAAAGTGTCATTAAACTTCATTGAGGAAGATGGTAGGCCTATTCCATGAAATTCACTTTGTTGAACAGTCTGTCATCTACAAACAATGGGAGTGGCAAGACCGACCTAAACCCTCACAAAAACGCAGTCTTGGCACCACAGGATGCAACAGTTGCTGATGCAATTTCTGATACCTGTGAAATGGCCAGAACATTACCGAAGCATCGATTTGTGACAGAATGGCAGCAAGCACAATTTAAAAAAGCAAGCGAAAATCTCAAAGCTGGCCAATTAATCTTAGGGGAGGATTTCAGCGAAAATCATCGCAATGAACATAGTACTATGCAACCATCAGAAGCACACCGGACTTACACACAGACTACAATATTTCCTGCTATTGCTTGGTACTTATGTGCCAGGCAAAATTATGAAGAGACACTGGAAGAATCTATTACAGTTGTCTCTGATGACATGAAGCACAACGCCTTGGCAGTTGAGGAATTTGAGTCTTTTTAATACCCGAGGGAAAACAGAGGAATGCAGTTTTCTCAGATATGCCACCTCTCTGATGGATGCACGGCTCAATTCAAAAGTGCTTTGCCCTTCTTACATCTTTCCAGAGCTCAAATTCAAGCAGAGAAGTTGTTCTTCAGTGGCTCTAACCATGGTAAATAGAGTTGCAGTGATGGAGAATTGTTTGTTTGTGTTTTACGCCTCTGCAGCACCTTAGTGGGCTATATCGAGGCAGGTGATCGCCGTATGATGATGAGATGAGAAGACTGTGAGTCTGGCACATACCCTATTAATTCAGGGATGCCCAGGGTCTTTCAGTTGCCCCAGCATAGAACACTGGATACAACCCGCCTCCATTTAATGTCCCAAGGGCTCGGACTAAAGTGAGTTCCCGGGGTGAGATTTGAACCAACGTCCTCAAAGCCAGTTGACAAGCGCACTTACCAGTTAGGCCACGGGGGAACTCCCAGTGATGGAGAAGAAGCAATGGAGAAAACAAAGGCGTCAAATTTTGTAAAGACTGGTGCTGCTGTTATCAATAGTGCTGAAGATCTGTTTATCTCAATACTCAAATTATGACTGCTCAGAACGTCCACTAGGGCCCTGCACGGGACTAGATTTTTGTCTCACTCCCGCCCGTTCTTTCCAAATCTGCTCCCGCTCCCGTCCCGCTCTAGGCATTAGGCCACACATAATTGATCTTTAGCTTCTCGGATTCGTCTCAAGGCACTTTTTCTAGGGTCGGTCGGTAGGACAAAAAAAAAAAAATGTGAAAAAAAAATTTTTTATAATGTCAAAAAAAAAATTTTTATTTATTTTTTTTTCATTGGCAGGTAATCTATTGAGTCGGCGGGTCCGCGAAGCTAAGAATCAATTTTGTGTGGCCTTACAATGATAAAATTTTCCGAATTTTGACCCACTCCCACCAAATTTTGTCAAGTTCAGTCCCGTTCCCGTCCCGTGCAGGGCCCTAACGTCCACACTATTAAACCATAAAACAAGGAAACTTCTATTGGGACAAAACATCCCAAGGACAAGCCGGTCAGAAAACCTGAAAACTCTCACCAGAACTCGGGATTTTCACCATGTAATCAGTGATCACAAGAATGGGTAGATTAAAGCACATGATCTTGCCTCTGCTTGCCAGTCGTGCTGGAAACAGGAATTGTGTGTGTGTGTGGTTGTGTTTTTTTTACGTCTCCTCAGCACCTTATTGAGCTATTTAGAGATATTCTTGGTTTATATCAAGGGTTAATAATTTAGTTAGAGAGAAACAGGAATTCCAGAACAGCATAAACAAGGAATACATATTAGAATTTGCCATGTTTTGTTTATTGAAGAGATCTGCCCAAGCGAAGAAGCTTGACCCACCAGCAACAACTGCTGAGATTGACGAAGATATAAAAACACCACAGCATTTAGAGAAGGACGATTCTGGTGCCCAACATTCACAGAGTGGTGCTCAACATCCAGATAATTCGCAATTTCAATGGACACTTTTGTCCCCCTGGCCCCTCAGTCGGACCCATACCCGACTCCTGCCTTGCCCATTACCAACATTTATGTACCAGTTTGTCAAATTTATGGCCTGTTCTCACATTTTGTCGATACCATGTTTACCTATTTTCTGCACCACGTTCTATGGCTTTCTGAGAAGAGAGTTTACTCTTAATGCTATGTCGAACACTCGCTTTTCTTGTCAGACGTCACTTGTGTTCCTGATCTGTCGAAATTCACTTTGTTCCGTACTTCCAAAACTGATCCCTTCTCCCAAGGCTCTCACTCCTTTGCTCATTCGCTTGGGCATCTGTCTGGCCTAAAAGTTTCTCTATTTTACATCTGTTTATTATTATTTTTGGCTAGTCGCGAGATCGTTCACCTGTTCTCAAAAGATCAACCTCCTTGCTTGAAGTCGAGCTCATTCATCTGCTTGCGTATGTTCAACTTCCTGTTTCGCCCTCAGGCTAATAATGTAGTTGCAACATTAGGCGGGTTTTGGGCTTTTGCTAGTTGAGAGAGAAGCCCCAATTGTTCGCAAACTTTAAAATTCCATTATTCTAATAAAACTAGGAAAACCAACCTTTGTGTTTGTTAAGCATAAATGCCAGTGTTTCAAGGCATTTTCAGAAAATTAAGGTCTTCACCAACCAAAACTTATTCCAAGGTCTTGTTATACTTCATTGAGGAAGATGGTATTCTATGAAATTCACATGTCAGTCCTTCAAGGCATTTTCAGAAAATTAAGGTCTTCACCAACCAAAACATCTCCTAAACATATTCCAAGGTCTCATTATACTTCATAGAGGAAGATGGTATTCTATGAAATTCACATGCCAGTCTTTCAAGACATTCTCAGAAAATTAAGGTCTTCACCGACCAAAACATTTGCTAAACATATTCCAAGGTCTCATTATACTTCATAGAGGAAGATGGTATTCTATGAAATTTGCATGCCAGTCTTTCAAGACATTCTTAGAAAATTAAGGTCTTCACCAACCAAAACATTTGCTAAACACATTCCAAGGTTTTGTTATACTTCATTGAGGAAGATGGTATTCTATGAAATTCACATGCCAGTTTTTCAAGACATTCTCAGAAAATGTAGGCCTTCATAACCAAAACATTTGCCAAACATATTCTGAGGTCTCATTATACTGCATTCAGTAAGATGGTATTCCACGAAATTCACATGCCAGTCTTTCACATTTTCTGAAAGTGAAGGTCTTCATCAACCCTGACATCTGCTAAACATACCGTCTCATTATCTTCGACTGAAACAGACCAGTTAATCCATGTAATGAACACATCATACCTGGAGACCTGCATTTCCATAAAGTCAGGATTTTCATTTGCCAAAATGCATGCATCGAATCTTCAAACTCATTCAAATGTCTCATTCTTTACAAGGACAAAACTGTTCCATGAAATTCACACACCATCATTTTTTGACGTTTTCAGAAAATCAAGCGGACTTCTGACTTCAACAACCGAAACATTTGCCATAGGCCTAAGTATATTTCATGGTCAAATAGTTCTCCACAGCCATGGTCAGACTATAACCCGCCAATGAATTTAACTCCATATTCCTAAGTTTTCAGTATCTTCAGCATATATCCGGAGTCAAGAGAATAAAGCTACCAAGTATTCAAATCCTTATCAGTCTTGATTTCACCAAGTATCGTGACATTTTCTAAGAATCAATCACGCTAACCACAAATCAATTTGATGAAAATCACATGCCAAGCATTGTAGTAGCTCAACAATTTAATACATCATAACCACTGAAGATGGATGGATGATTGGGGCTTTACGTCCTGTATTTATGCACATGGTAGGCTAATTAGGACAGGAGGAGGACATGACAATGAGGTGAAGGATGATTGAAACCGCCGACCAACATACACCCAGGTGACCCAGCAAGAGCTGGATTCGAACCCTGGACCCAGCAATTGTTAGCCCAGCATGCCACCGCTAGACCAACCATCCCCCCACATAATCACTAAAGAAGAGGCTTAACAGAGTGCACTTTACACAATGGCCATTCACTGTTATATCAGGTATAAAACATGGAAATGAAACAAGGAAGTCATTTTTAGATTTTACTGCAAAATAGAAGAGCTTTTCTTTTTTCTTTATGTCCTAATACAATTAGATTGACAAAAATATCAAACTAGTCAGTAAATGTCTAAATGATACATGCACCAATTGAGAGGCATTCAACAAGCAACAAATCTCAAAATATTTAATATCAAATGAAAATCAGACCTACAACAAAAATTATGCTGCACATAAAATAGTATTAAAGAACTTTAGCAAGGTTAGCAAATTACATCTGAAACTAAGAGTTGAGGTAAACGAAATGACTCGATAATATGAATGCAAATTATAACATTTTTTAAATCCTGCATTAGTGACTAAGCCTACACATTTAATATTGAGACTGAGATTAGACAGACATTATTTTCATCATTCTTTTCAAGAGTAATTTCATACAACTTGTCATACAATTATTGACATTGATCGATCAAACTTCGAACTTATTACAGATCCAAGTATGCAATACCTGAAGATAGCCTAACATCAATTCCAGGACTTACATAGCCTAACATCAATTCCAGGACTTACATTAACAGAAATTTAAAGTTCTATACATTAGAATTATAATCGCTCATGAATTACTTTTCTTCGTATTAGCATTAATTTAGCTGCTACCATTCTGGCTTCTTGCTTTAATATGTTAGCACACTTATTCAGTCAATAAAAAAATTCTTCGGTCAAAGAATAAACAAAACGTTTGAAACAAGGAGTATTGCACAATTCCTCATAATAACATACATCAAAATATCAATTAGTGGACATCAGGAAACACCATTGGAGCCTCTTGAATCCAAATATGTAAGAAAGCTTTTTAACTTGTTCATAGCTTTTCCACCAAGTTCGTTGGGGTGAGGTTTAGCGAAAACTTCGTCAGGTTTACGAATTCTTGCGATGCAACCCCGCAAGTCTTCGACAGACTTATTGACCAGTTCTAAACGAGGGTACGGAAGAGGAGCAACTCTGCTTTGTGTAAAATTGATTGTAGTTAAAGGTCCTTGCTCTAAACTGTCTGCTTTGGATAAGTAAATGTCGTCAGGAATATCGTCTATTGTGTCTGTGCAGCTCAGACTGCTTTCCCTGGTGGTGGAGCTGTCTTCGGCGATGGTTGAGGTGCTGCTAATACTCGAAGCTTTGTTGCTCCATAATGAAGATGACGAGGAACTTGTCCCGTTGCTCAGACCTTTATTTCGCTCCTCTCTCAGGTGCATATTGCGCCGGAGCACAGCGTGATTCATCGATAACATCTCCGACGCGATTTGTTTTGGCGGCGTTTCCGACAAAGTAAACACTTCATCATCTTCCGTACTCATGCTACTGCTGCTCGTATTGCTCTGACTCAATTTTAACGCCATCTTCTCCTGAGAACCTTCAGAACCCGCTAAAAACTCTGATTTGGTCTTTCGACACATTCTCCTCTTGGTCACTCTCGAGGGTGAGGGTTCGAAATCGGTCTCTGGCTCTTCGTTGCTCCGACTTCTGCTAGCCCTCGACGGGTGAGGTGCGACAGGAGTGTTGGGAGTGGACTGAGAGTACATGCAACTCCCCGAACCATTTGCATTGAATGAGTCTCTTGGAAAAGTATTCTGAAGATCGTCAAGAACTGAGTCGGGTAGATCATCATCACTGATTGAATCACTGCAATGTAAATGATGAACAAATTAACTAATATACCTAAACTAACAATATTCATTGTACATTGTACAAGTCAATGACCACTTTATTTTAAATGTGACGTTTGTGATAGCAGAGCTCCAACATCCTGAAACTATGATAAGTCAATAAAATCATGAATTTTATCTTTTTTTCCCCTCAGTTACAAAGGCTGCAAATCATTCTAACTGTTGCTATAGACCTATTACATATATTACAACAGTCTATTCTTCTGAAATACAACATATATTATAGATAAACATAAATTTTTAATTCTACTGCTCTGGTCTCCTACACATCACAGTATCACTCACCAACTTGGTCTGTGCATAGACCGAGATCGCCTGTAGCTCAAGAGCATAGCCTTTCCACACAATTCTACCCATTTGTCTCTCAATTCCACTGTCTTGGCAGACTGAAATGAAACCATAATTTTCAACAACTACTGCCATTTTCTTTGGGAGATATTCATGATTTTAAACGTCTTATGTAGCCAAAGAAAGTCCTAATCAAATTAATGGTAAAAAAAACATACAGAAATCGATGTACTATTCAATAAAATTTGTATTCTACCAGAGTATGTGATCTCGAAGACGTTACAATCTCAAATGGAAATCCTTTGGTTGGAGCAGCACAAGCGCGGACAGTTTTAGCAAGTGCCAAATCAATAAGCCCTCTGGAAATTATTCTCTGAAAAAGCAATTTGTAAAATATTTAGAATATTCATGTAATTGCCATCTATGTCTCATCAAATTCAAGGTTCAGTTATTCAATGAAAATAATATTACTGGCAACAAACGAGACAATGATGAGAAAAAAATATTCATAACTTTAAATATTCAGTTTAATCAGTTGTTAATGTCATGAATTAGACAACTATTGACAATTAGCAAACTAAACCTGATAACAGCAAAAGTAAATACTAAGTGCGCAAAATTACCTCTTTGTCTTTGTAATAACCAAGTTGATCCCCTTCGAGGACAAACCAGTAGTTCTTCCACGACCATGCTTTCACCTTCCTTTGTTTTTCCAGGAAACTCTCGTAATAAATGTCATTGAGAGTCACACTGCACGACATGGCGAAACGTCACATTGATCCTCAGGTGGTGTCAAAATTCCGCGTCACAAGGTCCGTCATTTTCTGTGAGAGAAAAACAGATAATTATAATTCACTTGGAATAAATGTCGCTTGACAGAGGAAGCAAGTATTAGTCAGCAATTTTTTTTAATCTCGAATACTTTCTAAATGATTTGAGCCAGTGTCGTAGTCGAGGCCCGGGACATCCGAGGCTGAGACACGAGCCTCCCAGACCGAGGCCATCTCAAGACCTCCGTTGCTGGCCATAAGCACCAGAGACAAACTGAAATACCTTACTTGCGTAAATTCGTTTTGGTTTAACTAGAGATGAGTCTCAATCTTGTCACAAGTTTCCACAACCCCTGCTACAGACTTACTGGCTTAAGGTTATAGCAATTACCATGAGACACATTTAATATGGAATTCAATGGACATCTTGAAGAACCCTTCCAACACTACACAGTTCGCTGTGGTCGCGGAACCGAGCCTCTCCTGAAGTGTGTGTGTGTGTATTGTGACTTTACGTCTCATCAGCACCTATGTTTGCTATGTAGACATTGTAGAGACATACTTGGTTTTGTTATAAGGAGTCTATAGCTTGTTTTTTTGTGTTTGTGACTTTGAGTAAGGTATATTATGTTAAAAGTTGTCAATTTTTTTGTGTGTGTTGGTCTTGCAAGTTGTGTTATTTCTTATCTTGTGAGTTTTGTTGTGCAAAATGTGGTTTGACTATTTTATCCATAGAAATACATAGAAGGGACATGAGGCTCTGGCAGATGAAGCAACCAAATCCACCATCTTGGAACTGCCCTGAATACTGGCACAATGGACCATGACGTCACCAATAACTGTGATGTCACTTATAACAATGCCATGACGTCACGTCATAATTAGTCTATTGTGACGTCATGTCTCAGGGCAGTTCCAATATGGCGGATTTGGTGACCTCATCTTGAGGTGGCATCATACAGCCTCATGTCCGTTCTATGTATTTCTATGATTTTATCAGTTTGATGGTAACTGCCCGGAGGTCATTATTACATTGCCAGTACTTCTCCTTTGGTTTTTTGTTTTATGGCCAGCTTTGATCAGCACATTTGGTTCTACCAATTAAGAGTTTGGAACATTTTTCAAAGCCAAACCTTTGTAGACATTTGGCGGCAAATTTTGGCCGTTGGTTCCACAAATTCATTGATGAATTGTTGGCGGGTAGGTTCTGAATCATTTAATACAATTTCATGTAAATATTCTCAACAGCTGTAAACTGTTGTTATCTGGCCTTGTAGAACATCTTGTTGCCTCTTCAGTTGTCCCTCTCTGCGTTCTTCAATCACCAATGGCATAATCTTGAGCTGATCCCACACGCGCACGGGACAGGCCTCTACAATGTTCAATTTACAGAAATGAAAGAGTTTTTAAATATTGAGATCTTGTAGAAACGAATCTAAATTCAATTTGTCTTCAATAGTTGCGAAAAGAGTCCTCCAAAGTTTCCAAACTTGATAAAAATTCAAGTGCCTAGTAGCAGGACATTGCTTTCAATGCCAATTAGTATAGGCACATACACTTTCAAGGACTAAATTCGGTATAGATTGTCATGCAGAAGTCATAGAGTTCAATAAATTCATGCGTTTCTTACTTTGCATAATTTTTCAATCAACACCAATATGCGGAAGAGGAAATCAGGTCCACAGCTGTTGGTGAAGCTGAGCCGATTAGTTTACCAATCATAACCTCGGTCAAATACCCACTTGTGCTAATGGGGTTGGCATAGTGTCTTGAATTAGGTCCTCTCAGTTGAGGTCAGCAGACTCTTTGTGTAGGCTGCAATTTGAACTTCGAAAAGCCAGCATTAAACACCATACAGTGATAAAAATTTAACAATTATTTACACATCAAAATATAAAGTTTCAAGCAAGTTTTTATGAATCAAGTTGTCACAAACTAGTCAGCCATCCTATTATACTAGAGTCAGATTGCAGTGCTTTTCCATGCCTTTAGCCACATTAGCATTGGCTAATGCATCTTCCATGTGGCTAGTGGAAATTGCACATATTTGCATGCAAATTAGCCACAAATCTATGCATTTCACTGAAATTGGCCTATGTGGCTGGTTGCATTTTGCTCCTAGGAAAAGCACTGAGTTTGCACCATTTCGCTGTGCTCAATACATTACATCAATTCGACATTAAACATGGTTGTCCTTACAAATGCTCAGTCGATTCCAATCTGTAATTGGGGTGGGGGGTATGGGAATTTGATGACCTCAGCCCTATGACCATATCTGATACCTGGCTGATCACATCCACACACTCAATGATCCTGTTAGTGTCCGGGCCAGGACACAGCCGGAATTGCAAAAGTCCTCATGTGACGGTAAACTCCACGACTGGTAGAGCACCACTCATGCAATACAAACGGATAGGCAAAGTAGCAGTGATTTAACTAATTCATCTACTTTAAGTCTCATTGTACCAAAAATTTAATAGTTGATACTTTTGTAAACTAAACTGCTTATCTTGCATCTTTAAACGGTGTTTGATCTTCATATTTCCATCAATGATTAATATCAAAGAATATAAAATTGTAAATAATTTTGACACCGAGACACAAATTGTGATAACTTAATAACATGTCATAATAAATAACATGAAAAAGCTTCTTACATTTTTGGTTGTTTAATGCACACTAATTAATAATATATCTCACACATAAATCATCTTAAAATTAACAAAATTTGAAAGTCATTCCATTGAAATGGTCAAGCGAAGTTCACTGATTCAGCTGTCCTTTCAATATCAATGGGTGAAGACAAATATTTAAATGTTACTTTAGCTTATTAATGATTCTGTATTAAGCTTGTGAAGTATCCTATCAAATGCCATACATTTTTAGCTGTTCATGAGGATTATTGCTGCTTCAATCATTTTTCTCATGTAGGATAATAATACCATATCCATTATTAAACACTGAATCGTCATTTATCTACTTTTAAAACATTTCACGGTCCTGACTGTCCTTTTTGCTTTACTATCGCTGACATGTCTTAACGTTTGCACAGAACGAACTGCCACTTGAATTAACTTGTACAAGGCCTGACAGAGGCCGTCTCTTCTTCGCTGATAGGCCTATTGGACAGCTTTTCAGATATCCAGGAATCCGGGGTTATTACAATAACACGTGGTCATACTCTTTTAACTCTGGTCATGGGCTTCTTTTCATAAGTATCTATTGACCAAGCTGCATACCATATTATCATTTCGGCCATAATCTTTAAAAAAAACATCAAGGATGTTTTGAAATGAATAATTTTTGTGACGGAGAATCAAGAAAAAAATACAGTACTTTCCGCAAATTGTTGAATCATTCGCTTGTAAACATGTTGTGTTACAAGTCCAGGATAATGTCTCATCATCAAGAAATGACTGAATGCTCGGCACAAGGGGTGGATTGCCAAAACTGTCGAAATATTCGCCATGGCCACATTCATCTATGTAAATGGCAACCCAATGCCGTCCGGGTTCATCGTGTGGATCTGTATTTAATACCAGGGCAGCAGGGTGTTTGACAGGTGGAATTTTGTCAGAAGGAAACACCCCCAGAAAAATAGGCCCCAGGGCTGGTCGAAGACACTTTTTTAATTGTTTTGTATCCATGGCTAATTTATGCAACTTCGACAAGGCCAATCAAAACACTTTAAATTAACAGTGGTCTCGATTCTCCCTGGACTACCTTCAAATCACAATTCACTTATAATTACGATAGTCGAAACTTGGAAAGTTTAATTCATGTGGAGCTTAAGCCTATAGTTAATTTAAGCCCACCTTTTTTAAACACACAGTAGTGGTAAATTATGGTACTGCTCCTCGTATTTTATGATATATAACACCCGGTAATAGGCCTACCAGGTCCAGGGTATGTAGAGTTTCAAATACCACAACAAGGGCGAAAAATGTAAGTTTCCAGGCAATTATTTAGCCGCAACTTGATTAAGTTCGGCAAATTTCCGCTGTATTACTATTACAGATTTTCAAACGATGAATTTCCAAATTTCCACTTCAATATGACAAAAACTGTCCCAAATTTCCACTTCAATATGACAATAACTGTTTCCTTTGTGCCAATTTCCTACAATTTCCAGCTTTGATGACCACAAGTTGCACAACCGCTAGTAGCCTAAGCAGAGACAACCCAGCCCTGCATCCAGCAGGTGCAGAATGGCAGATGAGATGAGACGGCCAGAATCTTCCAGAATGATCAGATAAGGAGCTATAAGGGGTCCGCCGTCATCCACGATCCAAACTTAGCTGTCTACTAACTTTACTTATGCCTGTTTGATAGACTGATAGTGTTTACCAAACTTCTAGCAGTGGGGTCTCGACTCTACCATGTCTACTGGCCAACCTGACTTGAACTTCCAAAGAAGTTTTGCGATTCTTTTCGAAGTATTTCTGTGCCTTCCAGCACGTATTTATGTGACCGTCTGCTTGTAATTTGAAGCACAAACACTTCTTCCCACTATCCACTGTCGTTATAACAGCCTTTCCTCTTCAGAAGCCCGTAAATAGTGAAATATTACAAGAGACTTTAGAAACACGTCTTACCATTCCAAAACCTTGTCAACAAATGAACATTTTGTACTGCAAAACTGTTTACCGCATAGTGGCGCTGCGAGCGGCTGTTCTTCTTCTTTTTGTTAAGCCCTTCCGTCCTGAGATATATAGCGCGGCGCACCACAACCTGCCAAATATTTGCAGCTAATTAAGTTGGAGGGCCACCATTTAATCTGGGGGGAGCGTTTTTTAAAATAATTTCTTACTCAGTTTTAGGAAATAAATAAATTTGTTGGGCAGTCTTGAAATAAATAATTTGAAATTTCTGAACTCTGATGGGGGTATTGTAGTTACTTTGGGAAAATTTGTCCGTCCAGCGGGTGGGCGGGCGGGCGTCCGGATAACGGGCGTCCCACTTGTGTATTGGGAGTAATGCCAAAACTATGGGATGTATACTTTTTATTTTTCGGACATTATTGTATCTTTTATCCTAGTTGTCCTTTTATGGGTTTAATCCACATGAGATTAATACTTTTCTCACAATTTATCAAAAAATGTTAAAAAAATATTTTGTGTGTCAAGCCAAAACTATGGCATGTATTTTTATCATTTTTGGTGAATATAGTATCTTTTATCCCAGTTGAGCCTTTTATAGGTCTAATCCCCGTGACATAAATACTTTTCTCACAATCATTGAAAAATGTGAAAAATTGTTTCGTTTTTTTTTGGTTTCTGTGACAGAACTAAAAAACTGCTTTTGACACTGAAATTTGCAAATTGTATGCATTGAATACCCAAAATGTGTTTTTTGTGGGTCTAAATGCTCTGCGGAAGTTGAACGGACGACAATTTACCAAAATACGAAAAAATACTATTATTTGAAACCTTCATGATTCCGTCAATTTTGGAGTTAAATCTATGAAATTTTCCAATTAGTTGTCTAACTTATGCCTCTTTAAATATCTCAACTCAGGTGGAATGTTGGTCCTATGAATTTTTATAAAAAACCCCAAAATTAGAAACAATCCCAATTTTCCAACATTTTCTGTGTAAAAAGCAAAAATGGTAATGGGTAAATTATTTAATCTTAAAGCTTATTGTAGTTAGACACACTATGAACTAATATTCACAGCCATTGCATGAGTTATTGCAAATTTTTCTATTGAAATTTATGATTTAAAATGCAAAAAATTGTTAAAATGTCTATTTACTCTCCAATTCATTCTGATGTCGTACCAGTCGTTGACATTTTTTTGGTCGAAATAAACCTAACTTTCACATCATCATCATGCTAATTTTGAACAATATGAAATTTTTTTTCACAGCAGAGGTCAATATTAACGAAATTATAGATAAACATGAAGGATTTTCAGATAATCATATATCAGTAAATATTTTGCCCTGGTCAATCAAATTTGCCACAATAATGTCTGAATTTGACTTTTCGTACCATTCCTCATCAAATATTATCAATAGGAAATATATAAATTTTATATAATTATGTGGGCTTTCAAAGCATTAATTAAGTATATTCAAAAACATGCATTTGTTTATTAATATTTTAAAATGTTGACACTAAATCTTTAACTCCCAATTATTATAACTTATATGCTAATACCTAAACTCAGTGATGTATTTTAGAAGATAAAGTAATGTCAACCCCCTTTCTTTAGTTATTTGCATGAAAATTAAATGTGAATGAATCAGACAGACTGGCTTTTGTTGAATGGAGCACTGGAGAAGTCTTGATTATGTAATGTTATGTCAGAGGGTAATTGTCTTCCCTGCTAATCCTTTCAATGACAGAAGTCAAGATCACTGGGGTAAAAACTTCAGTTGATATCAGGCTTGGCTGGTCCATGTCTCTGTATTGTGTAGCTGTTACATAATCTTATGTCAGTCTCAGTTGGTGGTTAAGTGGCTGGCTAATATGCAGAACACATCATAAGCAGCAGTCATGAAATTATGGAGATATATATTTTAATGAAGAAAAATGCTTTCAAAATATAATTTTCCAAAATCTCCCTTTATTAGTTAAAATCTACTTTATTCTGCTAATTTTCATTTTCTTTATTTTTCTTCCCTAAAATGGCTATACACTCAATACTATAATGATTATCATGAGTTTTTAAAGTTTATTTTTATGAAAATAACCATACAATATATCAGTCGTGAAAATCATTGCAAAATGGAAATAGCTTTTTACCTTCAGCGAACGAAGTTCGAAGAAGGTATTGTTATCACGTTGGTCAAAAGTTGTCCGTCCGCCGGGCGGGCAGTCGGGCGGTCGGGCAGTCGGCGGCGGGCGGATAGATCGTTTCCGGGCCAGTACTCGGCTTCTATTGAATGTACATGGATGAAATTTGGTACACATGTAGCCTGTATGGTGTAGTTGTGCCTTTTGATGGTCTGATTGATGGATATTTAGCACTTTTTGAAATATTGAGAAAAATATAAAACAATTTTTTTTTCCATTTCTGGGCTAGGACTCAGTCCCTATTGCATGCACATGGATAAAATTTGGTACACATGTAGCCTATATGGTCTAGTTGTGCCTTTTGATAGTCTTACTGATGGATATTCTGTACTTTTTGAAATATTGAGAAAAATAAAAATAATTTTCGTTTCCGGGCTAGGACTCAGCGTCTTTTACATGTACATGGATGAAATTTTTTTTACAGATGTAGCCTATATGGTGTTATTGTGCCTTTTAATGGCCTGATTGATAGATATTCGATACTTTTTAAAATATTGAGAAACATGTAAAAAAATTATTTTTTTAATTTCTGGCTCTAAACTTGGCCACTATTGCATGTATATGGATGAAATTTGTTACACATGTCACCTATATGATAAAGTTGTGCCTTTTGTGGGTGTGATTCATGGATATTCTATAAATTTTGAAAAAAAATATATTAAAATTATTATTTTTTGTTTCCAGGGCAAAACTTGGCCATCATTGCATGTCCATAGACAAAATTTGATATACGTAAGCTATATAATATTTCAATGCCTTTTTGATGGTCTGCTTGATGTTATTTTAATGCTTTTTGAAATATCCAGAAAAACTTTATAATTATATTTTTTGGTTTCCGACCCGTGGCTCACAACCTATTCCTTGTTTATGCATGAAACTGGTCCATAATATGGGTGAATTGGTCTAGAAGGCCTTTCCTTGGTTCAACATACCCTTGCAGACAAGCGGGCATATGGCAAGGCATATATATATAAGATAATTTCACGCCAAGATTGGGCCACTATTGCAAATACTTACATGCAATTTGGTTCACATCACTTTTGTGGTGTAATTGCGTCATTTAAGGTGACTCAAGCGTGGTCCACTGCACATACTTCTGAGCAGCCTGGTTGCCTAGCAACATAGCGTCACAACTGCTGCAGGCACTGACAAAGTTGTGACGTCACCATTTTCTGTTCTCTTTTTTTTAACAGCATGGCAGCCAGTAATTTGCTATTCAAATTAGATCTAATGCTGCTAGAAGCATAATTCTTTTTTTATTGAATGCAGTAACATCTATTCTATGCTAGTTTAAAGTTTCAGCTTCTCAGCTTTATCCAAAAAATTTTCTCGGTTAATTTCAGTCAACTGTGTCTAAAATTGTCTTTATTTATTTAAATTGACATAGGCACAGTCATGGTACTGCAGTAAAAAATTGACTCGGTGAATTTTTTTATTTTTTGCCATTTGTTTGACAAAAACTTGTTTATGATATGTGCAAATTAAAAAAAAAAATCTGTATGATCGTTTTCCTAAAATTTGATTACTACCAAAATTGATGCATGCAAAATCTGAAATTAATTAGCGTGTTGGTGCCCTTTGAGCTCTTACAGAAAAAAGTATTTAAACCTTTTTCTTCAACTTTATGGCAAACGTATTGGTGTAAATCCTTGGGAAGACACTTCTGACATTTTTGTGTGACAAACGCATGTAATGCTTTATTCTGTGTTAAAGTTAATCACCCTGAAGTACACCAGAGACACCTATTGTTTGTGGGAGCTTGCCTGGTTGCTATAAACAAAGCCTACAGAATCACATGACTGTCTGTTGTTCAATTGTGACGTCACCACAACTGATGAGGTCACATGCAGTAGCCAAGCTCCCATTGTGACATCATGCCCCTGGTGGATTAGAGACAGTACAGCTAAATTTGCCTGTTGTGTGTAGCTTCGACTGACTGTAGTGCAAAAACGGGTGCGGATGGAGTGCTATTTTTTTTTACGAATTTGTTCATAATAAAGCAAAGAACATTTTATTGGAATTTGAAAAAAACTCTAGCTATTTTTCTATCCATGATAACTAATAATTTGAGTATTTTTATTAACATTTTAATGTAACTTCAATTGGCCCTACTGAAAAATTTTGTGCGGATAGAACACTTTTTTTTTGGCTTGATGTGTAGCATTCAGGCCCAGTAACATCATACCGCAATTTCATAAATATGGTATTACTTTTGGATTTTAGGGTGATTAACTTTTTAAGCAGTCATCAGGCAAAACATGCCGTTACCATGGGAACCAAACGAGTCGGTGAAATTTTTTTGTTTTTCATTTTTGAAATGTATGGGTCCCATAGAGTACCTGTGCAAAATTTTAGAAAAATCTGTATGATCAAACCACCATGGGTGAGTCACCTTAATGCTGTTTTTTCGCTGAAGGTTTGCTGCTACGCAGCCTCTGTTTTAAACATCTTATTATCTAATGATACTCTACCAAAAAGAATAGTTAACGTATTTGAACAAAATGTACATGGATATTATAACAAAACAACCCAAGTCAGGGTCACTTCGTACAATATCACTCGCTGTTGTGTGAATTAATATCACTCGAGTCCTTCGGGCTCGAGTGATATTAATTCACACAACAGCGAGTGATATTGTACGAAGTGCCCTGACGCGTGGTTGTTTTGTTTTTATCACCTGGTTTTACCTCAAATTTTGAGTTATAAAGAGACACTATTTTCTGTCATTACAAAAATGTGACGTCACCATGGCGCAACAATGGATATGATGTCACAATCCTATTGTTTTGGCCATTGTTTGGTTTGTGATGTCATCAGGCAGCCGAAATGCTGATGATGTCATAACCATTGTTAAAAAATATCGCCCTTGAAGGGTAGTATTTTTTACAATATCACAGGCCCTGATATTTTGACTGTAAACAGTGATATTCACAGCCAACCAGGTAATAAAACACTAGAAACAGAGACTGCCCACGGGGTTGCACAACATACTATACAAATTTATATAAAGTTTTCTCGCCAGGGTACCAAATTTATGGTTGCAGTTACCAAATATTGTTAAAAATAAGAAGAATGTTAAGTTGTTTAGTAAGCAAGTAGTGATCTTAAAATTAGAATCCTATTGAAAAATTGTAAGAAATTATAATAATTTAAATTTTATCGTTGTAAGTAATAATTTCAACTGTATTGTTAATGTGATGTTATTGTTTTATATGAACTGATTTGTATATTGGTGCAGTGGCGTAGCTAGTGGGGGGGGGGCAGGGGGGGCAACTTGCCCCCCCCCCGACAACTTTTTGGGGAAAAATGGGGAAATGGGGAAAAAAATTGGGAAATGAGGGAAAATGAGGAAATGCAGGGAAAATGGGGAAAGAAAAGGGAAACAAAGAGGAAAAGGAACTGGATATCTACTTTAATTTGATGAATAAATTCCCTGTATTTCCTGATTATTCCCCGCTTCGTCGAATGATTTCCCTGTCCTTACTCGAGCTTAGCATTGTTCCATCGGAATCCAAAAGCCTGGACTTTTTGGGATTCAGCTCAAAACAGAGAGCATTTTTTCCATCTTTGCAAAAGTAAAACCAAATTCCCTGTTATTTCTGTGAATTTCAGGTCAAATTTTAATTCTGTGATATTGCCCTGCGGGTAATTTTCACCATTTTCCCTATTTTCCCTTTCTGGTGGATACCCTGCGGAGGGAAAGAAAGAAGAGCAAAGGAGAAGTGAAAGGAAATCTGAGGATATTTGTTGGAAATCCTGTTTAAATTCATGTTGGCAATATTTCAATTTTGCAGTATTACATACGACAAGAAATTTGACTGACACTAACCAAAGGGAGGGGAGTTAATCACAGAAAAACTAAATTGTTATCTATTTTGCTTTTGCTTTAGCAATAATTCATTATGTGTTTATCCATGAAATGATTGAAATCTGCATGGTTCTAAGTCATTTTTGGCATATTTTCGGAACATGTTTAAGCAGAAAACTGACTTTGTTTGAATACCAAAATTACTAAGGCCAAAATTATTCTGTGGTACTAAGCATTTTGCCACAAAACTATTGAATTAAACTTCATGCAACAAAGTCAGTGATCTAAAATTGGCGAAGTCACACCACAGATTTAGGCCATTTGTGCACAAAATTGAATTGGGGGCTTGGGGCACTTAATTGATATTAATTTAGGAATCCACTTTTTCTGCACATGTATTATAGGGCCTTCCTATGGAACCACAGTGCAAAAATGGCCTAAATATGACATAGGTAAATTTTGCTTTAGGCTGACCATTGTGTTATTTGAGAATCAAGTAAAGCTCAGAAAAATGGTTTGTCGTACTCCCATGTCGATGATTACTTTTTGGGGAAATTGGGGGTCATTTGCCCCCCCAGAAAAAAACCCTAGCTACGCCACTGCACGGATGTGACCAGGGCTTTGCCCTGATGTATGCCATTTGCCCTGATGCCAGGGGGCTGCAGCCCCCCCTAACCCCCTGCGAAATATGCCTATGAGTGTTGACATGTTTTCCTCAGAAAGAATGTGGTGCAAAACTCCGGAAGAATAGGGGGAACAGGGGCACATTGGGACGCTTTTAACGTCTACTAATTTTGCTCAATGCTGAAAGCACTGAAGAACTCAGAAGTTTGCATGAATATCACCAATACCATTGAGCTTAAATGCAAGGCATAATAAACTAGACTTCACATACCCTTTTGCAGCCAGAGAGCAAAATGTGAGTCGAAAAAATGACTGTACCAATGTGCCCCGCGGGGCACATTGGGACATCAGCCGGGGCACATTGGGACATCAATTGAAAAATCATTTTAACACTCCATGTGCAATAGATATCACATATAAGTAGTGCGTAAGACAATATACAGTGCATTAACACCTTGTAGTGCCAATAGTTCATAACTTTAAACAGTTTTAAACATTTAACATGAAATGTCCTGGGTGCGGACATCTATGTAAGTAACACACAGTGCTTTGCGACAAATTTTTTCACAGAGCATGGTAATCCACTATACCTCTATTCACTGCGGCCTGAACACCTGTTGTGTTCTGTCCCAGGTCATTTAGTTGCCTTGGACACTTAAATTCTGCCATATTAAGTGCGTCCCAATGTGCCCCAAATTCACTGTCCCAATGAACCCCGATATGACTTTTACACCAAAATGCTAATTTCTCGGACACCAGTGAGTGTGTTTATACGGATAGCAATTCATAACTGTTCGTTAGGATATATAAATTCATACAAGCACTGAGAAATCCTCATTAATCATGGTTTGTCTACAGAATGGTTTAAATTGAACCTGTCCATATTTACTTCAGTAGTAGCAAAAACAAACTTTTGCTCGTTCTGCATGTGGCTGTAATTTGTCTATAAAACCATGGAAACATCAGGATGTGAAATTACAAGATATGATGGCACTACCATATCATATACCTTGCCAGGATCCAAGAAAACCCCACTGTCCCACAGTGCCCCGCGTCCCAATGTGCCCCCGTTCCCCCTACTCTCCTCCCAGCTGACAAAAACTGGTGGTTAACTGATAGTTATCACGTGAAATTGCCCCTCAGTTATCACGTGGAAAACTGATAGGTTATTGCAAACGCTACCCACGTGATTTTCTCACCAGTTAACCACGTGATTTTCTGCGGGCAATCTTCACCAGTTAACCACGTGATTTTCTGTTGAATATCTTCACCAGTTAACCACATGATTTTCTGGTAAATATCTTCACCAGTTAACCATGTGATTTTCTGGGGGCAATCTTCACCAGTTAACCACGTGATTTTCTGGTGAATATCTTCACCAGTTAACCATGTGATTTTCTGAGGGGCAATCTTCACCAGTTAGAATTATTTGAGAAGAGGCATAATCTCCCACCGGCTAACTTAGCTCCTCATTAAGCCAGTCAACTCAGACTGTTTCAAGCATTATCTTGGGCTTCCAATAGCTATGGGGCTGAAGTAAAAGCCACAAGAACTTGCTGAAAATTTGTCACAACCAGTGTGATGCAGTGAGGCTCTTTTCAGTCTTCTTAAGGGTTACCAGAATCAAGGATTGTAGTCATACTTGATTCACATTTTGGATGACTAGTCTTTAGTGATAATATCCAACATGTGCTCCTTTTTGCGCTAATAAGCATCATTCCACCATATACTATGTATTAATCCAGATTTAGAAATCATAATCATTTGTTTAATTAGTTTAAACTCAGTTAAAGTAAACTTAGTGCGGAACTCGGTGCACAGCTGTGTTACTAGTACGGGTGGCTCCATCTATATTTCTTGGGGGCAATCTTCACCAGTTAACCACGTGAAGAAAAACACGTGATAACTCTCAGTTATGTCATGAAGATGGTCAAGCGTTAATCTGGTGACATTCGTCACGTGGTTATCCCGTGAAAATGTTGGGGATAGACCCCGAAGTCGACTCTATAAAGTCGACTAGTGAAGTCATAGTTAGGTTCCCAAGCAGCAAGTTAATGTTCAGTCTGGTCAAGTCAGACTTGAGTCAGCTAAAGTCAAGCCATAGTAGCACAACTTAGCCAATTTTCGTCTCACAGAAATGGTTTTGGTACCATTCAAAAGGGCATAAAGAGCACTAGTATTTCTAACTATTATAGTACTTTTGTAAAGTCTATAAAACATAAAAGCTCTCTAAAAATTGACACATTTGTGTATTACACAATAATCCGCGTCTGAAAATTTTGAAATTTCCGAAGTTAAAAGTACTGTTGAAAAATATTTAACAGATGGGCCCTGGGATATTGCACAAAGTCAGCTGAAGTTTGTTGAAGTCAAGTGAAGTCAGGGTTCAACAACTTAGCTGACTAGTCCGTTGAAGTTCTTGTAAAGCAAGTCAGAGTTTTAACTCTGACTGACTTCGGGGTCTAGTTGGGGAGTTTTTTCACGTGAAGAAAAACACGTGATAACTCTCAGTTATGTGGTGAAGATGGCCAAGCGTTAATCTGGTGACATTCATCATGTGGTTATCCCGTGAAATTGTTGGGGAGTTTTTTCACGTGAAGAAAAACAAGTGATAACTCTCAGTTATGTGGTGAAGATGGTCAAGCGTTAATCTGGTGACATTCATCACGTGGTTATCCCATGAAAATGTGGGAGTTTTTCTCACGTGAACTAAAACACGTGATAACTCTCAGTTATGTCATGTTCACCAGTTTCCCCCCGTGTTTATCACGTGAAGTTCACGTGCATTGTCAGCTGGGCTCCTGACTCTCCTCAGAAAGGATGCATTTTGATTTCCCACCCTGCTATAGTTTCCTATAGATCTATCATCCCCTCCCTCTCCATCATGGATTTCTCTCTACGCCTTGGACAACTTGTATTGGTAAACTGGTAAAGCCCTCCATAGTCCATAGACCCCCCCCCCCCCCGCTGCAAATCCCGACGCAACGTAAAACCCCACCGTCATGAGCGCTTTGTGCGCCCCTGGACGGCGCCGACGCAGTGGCACGAACGCACCAGAAGGGGCTTTCCGGGTCATCCTTGGCCAGAGATTGTCTAGGCGACCCAGAATCACTGGGCAAAGATCTGCAGGCTGCTAGTCAGATGACACTGGTGTTCCTGTTCACTGCCTTCTGACGCATAAGTCTGGACTCTAGGAGACATTTTTGTCTTCTTGAATGATGTAAAACTACCATGTTCTTGGAATGTGGTGATCCTTTGTTCCTGCATCTTGTGGATTGATCCAGTGTGTTGTGGATTTACCAAGCCAGGGTGGGCTACACCAGCAGCAGCTATCATCACAATGCCTGTAAATGGGAGGCCAATGACAATGAGGGGCAAACATGATCATGAGGTGAGGAGAGCCCTTTTTGCTGTGATCTATGAATCATACTGTTCACTGGAGCCAGTTATAAGGTGTAACCAGGTAACCATCTACCATTGCATGCACCTGTGTGAATAGATAGGCAGATCATACAGGTGCAATGCTCAACAAGAGCTATTTCTGTGGGCTTGTTCATTCATTTGGAAAATGTCTATATGCTGGCTAATTATGCATGTACTTGAATAAATATATGTACACAGTCCAGGAGTATATTATATGCTCTTGACAGATACATATCTGTTGATAACTTGATATAGCAGCTGGTGTATCAAGATAACACAGGCCAACTGCATACCTCAATTTATCTTTAATGACTTAGATTATCAGGATTTATCAATATTCATGCAGTAGCCTAAAATAACCAGTGACATAGTAAATGGCAAGACTGTATAAGTCATTCTATGCTTGTATGTATGTATCCTATATATATATGCAAATTGTATTTATAAAGATAAAATCAATACATCGCCATTGCAGAAAGCTGCCTGAGTCTACCTCAGAATTATTCATGCAATATATGGTTGCATGGGCAGGTTATTTTACTACCCAAAATTACTGATACAGGCACACAGCAAGGGAATATTTGCATGATCAGAAATTTTTGAAGCTTCACTCATACAATAGCTGATACCAAACAAGTTTGAAGCTGGCAAATTTCCAGAGTTACCTTGGCAAAAATCAGCCATGGACGTGTTATATTCTGTGACCCACGGCATCACATATAATTCCATTGTACTCGTATAACTTGTGACATACAATATTAGTGTGGCAAATTTGGAGAGCAGAGTCTAAAGGACCAGATGAAAAAGTATAACATTAACTACATATAAATGTAGTGGTGTATATTTTCAAAGCATGAAATTAGTCATCTAATAATTTTGTGATGTGTTGCATTTTACATGAATATAACAAAAATTCAATTTTCATAGTAGTTCTGCCAGTTGATTATGCAATAATCTCCACTCTCCACAGTAATTATGTTGCCTCTAAATAGCCCACACTGGTGCTGATGGGGCGTAAAACACAAACTCACTCACTCACTCCACAGTAATTATAGCTACAAGTGTTAGCTATTTTACATATTTCTATAATTTACAATGACTAAAAGGTTCTTATAAATAGTTTTATGGTTTTTTTTTTATGAATATTATTGGACAAACATAAATATGAAGTGAGAAACTGGACTTGTGAAGGAAATTTATTGAAAGTCTGCTTATGTGGACTGCGAATTAATTGATTAAAGTCCTGTTGCAGTTATGGCTGAGATCATGCTAATAAATTAGTTATTAGCCAGCTTAAGTCAGCAATATTAACTTTCTGGGTTTGGCTAGTATTTAAGTCTTGTAATTAAATGTTCGTATATATATTTATTTATATATATCTGTGGTAACTGGGTGTGTGATATTATTATAGTGAATAATCTAGGGCATTTAAATTTCAGTATTAATTTGACCTAAAGATTATAGGCTTTTCTGCACTTTATGTCAATTGATTATTAAACCAATGTGAGTTTGCTGGTCTGGAAACTATATAGGCATTTTTCTGAAAACGCCTCCAACATCATTTTGAACATGAAAAACATGAATGTCACAGAACCCATGCAATATGGGTACCAAAAAATACCTTGGTGTTTCCTGCTCCAGCTCATATAATTTTTAAGCCAAAATAGTTACAAATTAACTAAATATAGAGCGCCAAATGATAGTACAAATGGTAACATGTGACTGTACGTGACTTTCACATGTTTTTGATTTCAAACAAAAAAAGACAGTCACATTGATCACAAGCTCATGACCATATGTGACAGTCACAGTATCTCTTGGTCACAAATGTATGACCCTCATCTGACTGTTATGGTGTCTTGTCTGTGACTAACTGTGACCATTGGAGTTTAATACTTTAAATTTAAATATAACTTTAATTAAGTGAGGAATTTGGGAGGGTGAAGATTGGGATTAATGCTCTGTGTAGGTGTATCAGTGCTACTCTGTTATTGTTTGTTTTGTTTGTGTTTTACGCCTCTGCAGCACCTTAGTGGGCTATATCGAGGCAGGTGATTGCCGTATGATGATGAGATGAGAAGAATGTGAGTCTGGCACATACCCTATTAATTCAGGGATGCCCAGGGTCTTTCAGTTGCCCCAGCATAGAATACTGGATACAACCCGCCTCCATTTAAAGTCCTATGGGCTCGGACTAAAGTGAGTTCCCGGGGTGAGATTTGACCCCACGCCCTCAAAGCCAGTTGACAAGCGCACTTACCAATTAGGCCACGGGGGAACTCTGCTACTCTGTTATTAAAATTTATGTTAATTCAAATGAAGTTTATTTGTCCATACAGTTATGTTTTAGGCATGTTTCCTTAATTATTCTTCTCAAGAAGCCACTTCGTCCTGAGTATGAAGAATTTGTAATACCGGTAAAAGAAATACATTGATGTGTACTGAGTTAGCTCATTTTTTTTTTTTTTTCGCAAAAAAAGTTGCCAATCTGCATAAAATAGAATGCCACAAAACAGTAAAATTACATCATGTGACTGATGTGATTCTGACAAGCGTTGAGATACAAACAGAAGACAGTCATATTTATCACAAACTTGTGACCTTTTGTGACTGTCACGTTGGTTCCAACTTCACAAGTACCCTGTGAATAACCGTGACCATTATAATTCTCTGGGGGTGAAAACGAGGGATCATAGGCATAGGAGGCAGGGGGGGGGGATTAAAATCATATTTTTGTGCACTAGGTTTCTTGGGGCATTGGGGCAGTTTGGGCATTATTTTTGGGCAGCCTCCAAAGATTTTGACTGTAGCAATGTCATTGTCACTACTGTGTGACTGCTTGTGACCATTCGAATAAGTCCATGACAGTCCAAGTTTAAGAAAGGTTCTACATGAGAACTTATTTTCCCATGCTTGAGTCAAATATTTATTTAAGGCCTTTCATTCAAATTGAACAAGAAAGTCATGTTGATCACCATTTTGTAACCCTCTGTGACTATCAAAATGTTGCATTTGTGACTGTTTGTGACTGTTACCATTTTATGGTTACTACTGTGTGACTGAGTGTGACTATTCCAATCAGTCCTTGTTGAAGAATTTGTCCATATTGGCACTTATTTTCCTATGCTTGAGTAAAAAATGTAAAGCTATTCTTTCAAATTGAAGAAGAAAGTCATAATGATCACCATTTTGTAACCCTCACTATCTATCAAAATGCAGCATTTGTGACAGTTACTACTTAATGGTCACTGCTGTGTGACTGAGTGTGACTATTCCAATCATTCCTTGTTGAAGAATGTGCCACATGGGCACTTATTTTCCCATGCTTGAGTCAAATAGTTAAAGCTATTCTTTCAAATTGAACACTGAAGAAGAAAGTCATATTGATCACCATTTTGTAGCCCTCATTATCTATCAAAATGCCGCATTTGCGACTGTTACCACTTATGGTAACTGGTGTGTGACTGAGTGTGACTATTCCAATCAGTCCTTGTTGAAGAATGTGCCTACATGGGCACTTATTTTCCCATGCTTGAGTGCAATACTTAAAGCTATTATTCAATTTGAAGACGAAAGTCATATTGGTCACCATTTTGTAACCCTCAGTATCTATCAAAATGTAGCATTTGTGACTGTTACCACTTTATGGTCAATATTGTGTGACTGAGTGTGACTATTCCAATGAGTCCTTGTCGAAGAATGTGCCTACAGGGGCAGTTGGGCACTTATTTTCCCATGCTTGAGTCAAATAGTTAAAGCTATTATATTTCAAATTGAAGAAGAAAATCATATTGATCACCATTTTGTAACCCTCACTATCTATAAAATGCAGCATTTGTGACAGTTACCACTTAATGGTCACTGCTGTGTGACTGAGTGTGACTATTCTAATCAGTCCTTGTTGAAGAATGTGCCTACATGGGCACTTATTTTCCCATACTTGAGTCAAATAGTTAAAACTATTCTTTCAAATTGAAGAAGAAAGTCATAATGATCACCATTTTGTAACCCTCAGTAATTATCAAAATGTTGCATTAATTTTGTGACTGTTACCACTTTATGGTCACCACTCACTACTGTGTGACTAAGTGTGACTATTCCAATCAGTCCTTGTTGAAGAATATGCCTACATGAAACATCTTTTCAAATTTCAAGCTTACACTCTGACCAAGTCTTGATGTTTCTTTCAGCTGACAATAAGCATTAAGTGAACATAGAAGGTCATATAATCAACCTGTATGACTAGAACCTCCATGCTCCATTTAATATTTTTAAATCTTAAGTACGATTTGCATTGTCTCTCATTGGTCCCAGTGTTTTTTGATGATTGATGAATCACATTGATCAAGATTTTGTGACTAATATTGACCAATATAGCCCTAACTGCAAGCCTCATAAGCAAAGCAAAAAAAAAACCACTATTTTCCAAAATGATGTGAGAATGTACCACTGTTAAGGTATTGACAAAATATTTACATTCATCTTATAATTAAATTAAATTATTTCAGTCAACCAACTCAACAATAATTCAATGGCAAAAAATCAACCATTTGTAAAATATACTCTTTTGTGTAACATCTGAAAATATCAGAATACAGCCTACACTGGTATTTACTCAGACATAAAATTGACTAAACAAATTTTGAACCAATTTGCAACAGTAACCAAACTGACAGTCAGTCAAGATAGGGTTAAACATTAATTAGCAACCACTGTCATTGTTAGTCACTGATAGTGACAGTCACACCGAATGACCACCCAGACTGTCACAAAAAGTCACGAACAGTCACCAAAATATTTAATTCTTTCACAAAAGACAAGGATCTTGTTGGATTTTCAAAATGCTTAGCCACTGTGGCTAAATGTACCACAGTGTGAAATGAATAATAGCCAATTTCATAGTCCAATAGCTCGGCTCCTTGTGATCAGGCATGACACCATGTTTAACAGCAATTAGGAGTTTGATAGTGTCAAGAAAAGTTCAAGAATGTCCAGAATTGCAATTAGAATCTAGTGAATGCCTTGAACACCAACCACTCTTAACTACAAAAAGCTAATTGCAATTTTGCTCTTCTCTATGCCAGCAGCAATTCTGTCAGGCTGAAACATCACAGACAGTCAAAAGATGATCACAGACAGTCACAGATGATCACAGACAGTCACAGATGATCACAGATAGTCACGTTTTAGTGCTGAATACTGTCGTGACTATCAAAAAGCGTGACTATTAGCGTAGCGTTACACTGTGTTTTTTGTCCCTATGGTCTTAATGTATCAAAAAATCTGTGTGACTTTTATGTGACTGTTAAGTTCTCACAAAGATCTATCTGGTGCTGTATAGTAACGCACAGTCACTTTAGCCTTTCATGGCTTTGTGGCTGTTCAAAGTCAAGAAAAACTGTCACAAAAGCACCTTTTTCAAACTTTGCCAGCTTATTCATGCTGGCAAAAATCAGGAAAATTTTCTAAAAATATGCACTTTTGGTTTAATAAAAATTCAGGTCTTACTCTTTCCGATGAAATCAAGATCTCAGCAATATGTTGATTGGTTTGATTACACTGCCCTCATGAACTGGACATGTCAAAATGCACATTTCGGAAAATGGACATTTTGGGGGTTAACCCTATTGTTGTATTGTTCAGGTGAACATGAAAAATATGCCATATTTTTTTTCTGTTAGGATAAACTCTTCTCTTTCCAACGAGGTTAATATCAGCAAAATCCGACTTAAACTTTTCATGCTACAACATTCTAAAGTTGAAAAACCAAGTGGAGGCGATTTCAGAAAAATGCCTATATATTATACATTTTCACCACGGAAATATTAGATAAGCCTGACTCAATCAATATTCATGAATAAATTTGATATAATTGTTCATGAATATTCTAAGAGGAACTTCAAAGTAAAAACTATGTAGCATTTATCTGCATTTTAAATAAATGTCTTACACGATGCCCTCTTTTTGTTACGACACATGCATGTCAATATTCCTGAATCGGTTGGTTGAAATTAATCACATTGCTCCTGAATAAGTTATCTTGTTGCTAACAAGAGCGCCTAATCAAAATAGATTTCAATATTTGTTTTGTGAATTTTTGAACCTAAAAACTTCTTCAATCTTGATATTAGGCAAGAAAAAAAACTATAGAAAAAGCAGACTAGGGGAGATACTGTGAATATGTTTTCCTCTCTGATGTTAGCGAAAATTTGGATCCAACTCGGCACAGGTGATATGGGATGCCCTGTCAGGGTTTTAGATATATCCATTTCAACAGGGTAGCCTAAACCATGGGCATATCTAGGATAGGTAAATAGGGGGTAGGGCAACTGGGGTAAAACTAGGTGAAGCTCCAAAGGGGTAAATTCACAGGGTTGAGTTGGCATGCGCAAACATGAGCAGATATGCTAGAACTCTTCAAATAACTATTTTCAAAATTGAGCAATGAATTATTTCAATACAGAAAAGAATGGGCCCACATATATGATTTCCAAAGGCATGCTGAAGATAACAATTGTTCAACATACAAACTACAAAGTAAAAATAAATGTTTGACTTTGACATCATTCCTAGTTATTTAGTGGAAGGGTGTTACAACAGTAACAACACAAGTATATATAGAACTTGTACATTTTAAAAAGGAAGATTGTCAAGAAAATTTTGCTTCAGAAATACAATGATTACGAAATGAAAATCAACAGTGGTGAATTTGATTAAAGAAGTCTTTAAAATATTTGCCAGGGATCTATCATGGTCAATTTGAGATTCATGGTACTACTATTCTAATATATTAATATGGAACTTGGGATACATGACGTCACATGACCTCACGTCATGTATTTCCCTTTATTTCGGCCTTCTAACTTCACTTCCGTGAATTTTAATATAGCCCTGCAGATGCATTATCATTTTGCCTATCCATACATACCATGCATTAGCCAATTACCGCTATATCTTTTACGGTACCTCAACGATGCATTTTCTAGCGAGCGTCTTTGATCCGCCATGTTTTCTTTTATTTGTTGTGATCCAAACAGGATCAGGGATTCGCGCCCAACAGCTTCAGGGAACAAGCCCTCAATTCTCATTGCTGTTGAAGTGTCAACTGAAGTGCGGTAATTGATTAATTGGCGTCTATTTAATTGGTATTGAAGTGTCAGATCTTACGTGTGATTGTCAAGTGCAATTACCAACTCACACCATTTCAGAAACTTATTTTCTAATGAACCATCAACAAAATCCATTTCTGAAGCAACTGCTACTTACACAATTACAAGCAACATTGATGATAGACATAGCTAGAGAGATAGATAGCTAGATAGATAGATAGATAGATAGACTGATAGATAGATAGATAGGCAGATACATAGATCGATAGATAGATAGATGCTAAAGCTAAGGGACCATTCAGAATTTGTCTAAATGTATATATCATAAAGACTTACCAGGCCATAAATAGCCCTATAAATTCATTCATTCTCCAAACTGCCACATACCTGCCTGCCTGACATTTCTCTAAAGGCTAAATTATTAGATTTATCCTTTATCACGGGTAAATGCTAGTATGATTATTAAAAGTCCATAAGCCTATAATAATTGCTGACTTCCGAATGATCCATGAAGATAAATGGACTTGATTGGCTTTATGCAGCTTGATAAACTGGCACACATATTCTGTTTGCAGAGATATCAGAACACCCCACTGACTCTGTGAGACTCTACCCCTCCCCTTAGCCTATCCACCCTTGTGTGCATATGTTATTGGGGTGGATCATGTGTATACTTTCACCTGATGTGTATGATCAAGCCAACTGGCATGTCAGCCCATATCTATACTCTAGTATATATATTGCTACCTATCTAGGTCTCCTGAAGTTCAACTGGCTATGTGTATATGTACATGTATTTGCTGTATGTGGGTTGGAGCCTTGGAGGTCTGTGAATGAAACACCCAAGCCTTATAGCTGTTTTAATAGTTCTTTTAACTGGCTCACCAGCAGTTAGTGTCAGAGCTAATTAGCTCAATTTCCAGGATCCTTTGCCCCAAAGAAACGTCTCACTAATTATATAGGTGGCCTTGAAATGATGAGCTGTGCAGAGCTGAATATATAATAAGATAATTTATAGATTTGAGTTTCTCGATGTATCCACACCTGTCAATATTATTCTTTGTATCATCTTTGCATACCAATCCCCTGAGTCATACATCTATTGTGACTAATTGGCTACCATGGAAATTTCAGAAAATTAGTGTCATTCACAATTCATATTACGTAGGATTCACATTTTTAAAGCAGTTATTTAGTCGTTGGTCTTTATTATTTTAGAAAACTTCGAAGTGAAAGATCTTAGAAAACTTTCAGGTGAAAATCTTAGTCAACGTGAGCCTGGGCATATTATAGTTCTAATTTTATCATTTTCTGGAAAAGATAATGAAGTCTTATACTACAAATAATAGTATTACAGAGTTTAAACAAACATGTTAAAGTATGTATGTCAAATTGTGGTCTCAAGATAAGAGCATACATGTATGTATCTGGGTCTTGGTGATAAAATCTGTGAAGGGGACAGATAGATAAGAAATCTCAGAAAAAGAGAATCCTGAAATAACTTTTAATCTTGATTGTATGTAAAGATCTACGTTGGTCTGTTTCTCTTAATTTTTTTAAAAGAAATATAGGAAGGACTGTCCCTTTAATAAAATGTGTGATACATTGAAAAGCTAATAAACACCAGGGAATAAACCTAATCTACTAATGTATTGTTTGTGTGACTGATGTTCATTGCAGGCAAATGAAAGTGGATATTATTCAAACTATATTAAATTCTATTTTTTTTTTTTTTAAGATGTTTATTTGATTCTATGTGTTGGCCACTGTTGTAGGCCAAGTCTGAGACCAGCTGGCTTGATCCAGAATGACAGTATTTTTGCCTCTCTTTTTTTTTTATTGTGGTTTTAAAAAAAAGAAGCAAAGTGCTGAAACATCTTATGAATTAAGAAGCTGCAGAGGCTGAGAGCAGAGGATCCAGTTTTGGCGGGTTATTGGTATCCGGACTGAGTTGAATGATCCAATTAAATGAGTGACGTCATTGATCGTCCAGCACCAATCACAATAACCAGCCACATAAGTCTGCGCATGACCGCTGCGCATTCGCCTCTTGCAAGTCGGCCATTTTGTTTCCTCTTGTATGGAAAAATATTTGGATCATGAGAAAGCAGGGCTTTGAATGATTTTCTGGGACTTGAAAATACTCGATGTTGAAGCCAAGGAGTTGGCACATCCGAGGAAGCAGTCTAGACCAGTCCCCAGCTCCTCTAGACTGCAGGATCATAGCTTGAAGTGCTCATGTTCGCCGATGTGCAAGCAAGGGTTTGCTTTGACATTTTGTTACAAAGACTGCCCGATTTCCAGGGGTCGATCTCAGAACACACAACTCAAATTCCTGCAGTTGCAGCACCGCCTCACAAATGAGCATTTGCTCTATTGCATAATACCCTGCATCCCGGATTTAATTGTGTTATTGTCCTGAAAACGGCCTGGCGAAAAATAACGTCATTTATTATTCAAGATGTCTACCACGAGAGGCCCGCTGCAAACTGTTCACGAATCTCTCACTTCAGACCATGTCGTTAAAGTAAGTATTGCTCTACACGCGAAATGAAGGTGCTTGACAGCTAGTAAGGGTTCTGGAGACTTCGGGGAACTTGATTTTGTTCTTCTAAGTGAAGTAATTGTTGTGATTTTTTGCTTTTTTCAGACGACTGATGACAATGCCAACCCTCGCATTTCGTCTAGGAGCCGAAGTACTGATGAGCCTCACATAGGAAAATACCGATTGATCAAAACCATTGGGAAAGGTAACTTCGCTAAGGTGAAGTTGGCCAAACATGTCCCTACAGCTAGAGAGGTCAGTATTGCTGTAATCTGATGTCTGTGTTTCATCAAGGTCACTGGATGACATGGATAATGAAAGTGTAAAATATGTCCCAAGTCAGCCACTCCCACATTGCTGTTGCTTTATTTGACTGACACCAATTTTTTGCAAAGGGAAAAAAAATTTCTATGTGTATTGACATTACACCTACTGCAAACCACAGAAGGGGTTGTCATGTTTTGTTTGACCAAGAGCTATGCAGGTGCTACTGCAGGGGTTAGACTAATTGCATTGTTATTTGAGGAGGAGTATGCATCTTCCCAGTTCAGTTGGCAACTGGAGCATTCTCCACTTTTTGTCAAGACGCTGAATGCGTATTGGAATTTTGGATAAAAAGAAACACGATACGCATTTGCCAAACAAGACAGACTATCCTTGCCATTTAGTTTATTAGCCTGAGCTCTGTGTTATGGTCTTATTTACAACATGAACTATGTGTATTATACATAAGTGATAATGTATTATTTGCATGTGTTTATTATTTGTTTATATGCCCAATTTGTTTTGATATTTACACACAAAGATTCCTATTGAAATTACCCAATGTCAGATTTGTGCAGAGCTGTCAGCTGGATATTATGCGCATTTGATAGCACCATTCATTCGTATTGGGTCAACCTTGTATTGTTTAGGAGCAATTTGTTGACAATGACTGTATTTAGCAGAATCAAAGAGTGTTTCTAGTGCCCGATTCCTTATACAGTCAATTCAATGTAAGTTTATATTGTGTCCAGAAAAAAAAACTGCTACAAGTCGCATACAATTACAGTCAATTTATAGAGCTCTTTTTAGTACTGATTTATTCGTTGCCAGTTTGAGAAACCTCATTAATTCTGATCCTAAATCCTACTGTAGCGCGGAATGAAAGAACTGCCTAAGAAATTCCTCGAAGGCCAGGTGAATTGATGCTATTAGCTAGCCAGGGATCATTATGATCGACTAAGTCTTCAAGTCAGAGAATACTAATTAGCTGCTAATGATGAAGCTAGGACTGCTAATTGTATGACATTTTATCTTGAGTAAGATGAATAAGCAAGCAACTAACATCATTGCTATATTTTTAGAAAAAATTGAAGCTCAATTTTGGAAAGAATTCAAAGAATTATTAGTTTTTGCAAGAAATATGTCTGTAATGTCCATTTGATGGTCAATTTCTTACAAGAATATGAACTCCTGGTTATATATTGCTTTTATTCCCTGCCTAAGTAAATTACAATAAATTTAACGGTTAAGATTAACACTGATAATTAGTTACATCATATTGATATTTGGATATTTTGTGTAATGTTTTAAGGCATGTAATAGATTAATTGAATTGGTCAATATGAATTGATTAGAATTAAATTGTTTGATGTCTAACATAGAATTGGATGATGTAATAAATAGGGATTATGACAAATGATTAGTAATGTTGATTAAGAGTAAACTGCCGTGAAGTATTGCTGCAGTCCAGTATTACATCATTTCAGTAAACAAGAAATGGTGATCATTGGCTAATATTGAATAATGATCAACAAATTTGGAAAATGCTTCGTTCAATATTGTAGCAAACAACAGTGTGCTGAACTTTGGTGTGTTCCTAGAACCTTGAATGTTTTTTAATGATCAAATATTGTGGTCAATAATGGCTGTTATTAACTTCAAATGACAACTAACAAGGAAAGCTTTATTGATTTGACCAAGAAATACACATTATCTTGTCAATTTATTTTAAAATATAGACATTAAAATTGTACTGTATCTTAGTCCGTGTATTTCTAAATTATAGATGAATTGATTCTGATTACATTAATCCTAATACACTTACCGTTGTTGCTCATTAATAGATAAAAAACAATGATTTAGCATTGACATTTGAATTTTTTTTCTGAACATTGTTCAAGATAAATTTGCTATTTATTGTCCATGTCTATCTTCATTGTAATACAAGATGTAGCCATTTCAAGTTGTTCTAAAATGACCATTTGTTCTTTCAGGTTGCCATTAAAATAATTGACAAGGCTCAGTTGAATCCATCCAGTCTTCAAAAGGTATGTTGATTTTGTGCTTCAAAAAATTGAATTATAAATATGGCTGATGAGGTTGGGAATTAGCGTTGAGTCCAGGTTGTAAGTTTATCTCAAATATAGCATTTTGTTGAATAAGCCCTCGAAATGATGGCCAATCAATTAAGCCACTTGGGGAGTGCTGAAGATAAGTTATTACAGAAAATTGCAGAATATTAAAAAAGGCATCCCTCAAATAAATCCTGGGGGTAGACATGATATAGCAGACAATGAAATGGATTTTCGGAGGGGGAGGGTTGGTCTAGTAGTAGCGTGCAGGACTGCCAATCGCTGGGTTCAGGGTTTCGAATCCAGCTCTTACTGGCTCACCTGGGCCTAGGTTGGACGGCTGTTTCATTCTTCCTTTGTCTCATTGCCGTGTCCTCCTCGTGTCCTAATTAGCCTTCCCAGACTCCCAGTACATAAATACAGGACGTAAAGCCCTAATCAACCATCCATTCTCTCAAGATTTTTTGAGGGGGTAGCTCTGTTGGTAGTGGTCTGGGCTTCCGATCACTGAGTTGTGGGTTCAATCACAGCTCTGGCTGTGACCTGGGTCACTGGCACCTATGTTGGACAGCACTTTCGTTCAGTCATGCTTTGCCTCTTTACTTTGTCCTCGTCTCGTAGAATTAGCTTGATGCAGGACCGAAGTACTGGTTTCATAAATCATGTAATTGCAGGATGTAAAGCCCCAATCATCAATCCAAACTGATCCATCTCTGGAGAATTGCAAAACAAGTATGTTTTCAGGAAGTTGAGGATGTTGCAAGGGAAAGGTTGCAATTTCATGGTTACAATTTGGCAATGTCCAATTTGTCTTAATTATGACTATTAGATGTTTTTGAGTTGGTTTGGCAGAATCTTAGTATTGAACGGACAAGCAATACTTTAAAAAAGTAGCGTTGTTCCATTTTTGTATACAACCTGTTTGTGGGAGAGGCACCAATTGAACGCAGGTTTAATCATTAATGAAGGGAGTTTTAATATCAAAAGAGATTTAACTTATTTAATGTATATAATCTACCTGTTATTTAATTTGCAGCTCAAGAAGGTCAGTGACTCTGAATAGCTCATAAAAACAACACTACATGTTGATGAAACAAATTTTTAACCTTGAATTAATGGGACTAATTAAATTTTAAGGCAAGTAATGAAAAATTAAAACCAAGAAGTAATTGCTTACAAGAAAGCGAGGTAGATCTATCACTATCAGGGTTAGGGGAGACAGTAATTAATTAGTCAGTTTTGTATGGATATAATATTGCGTGATATTGTACAATGTTGTGGGAGTAGGAGGAGGTTATTGACACTGAATTGCGAATATACAATGAACACTTCTAAATGCTGAGTGCCTAGGAAGCCATTGATAAGCATTTCTACTTGCACCTGACTGCAGTGGCTGCAGTGCAGCTGTGGGCTGTCGTGTCTGATTCATTTGCCGGGTGGTGATGTTGCGAAAATCCCCCTGCATGGGCTGCATCCCGGGAGTGAACAAGTTGCATCAACTCGTTGCATCAAGTATTTGCATCAGCTTAGTAGTAGCAGCCTCACCTGCTGCATTGAGTCAATTTGACCCAATAGATGGTTGATAATCATCTGATATTTTTTTGTTGCGTACATAATGTATACATACACATGTACACACATTGCATGGTGCAAGTGCACTATGATTGATCTTCCCAAGTCTTCGACATACACAATACATATATATTAGTTATAACAATTAGCAACATCTATATATAATATGTATGGCTAGAGCATTGTTAAACTGGTCTATCATCACATGTTAAGCAATTACTCAATGCGCATCAATTATAAATGGTTGTTTAACCTCCTATTAGTGCCATGTCTGCCTACTGAAGTAGATGGGCAGAGAGAACTGTGAGATTGCCAATTTAGATAATTAATCACCCAGTTCAGCAGATCATCAGTCCTGTAATTGCTGGCATTAACATATTTAAGAATGATCACATTGCCTAGTTCATCAGTGACAATGGAATGGATCCATTAGGAAATAGCTTTGTCATGTTGATAGGCTAGCTGCTATTACTCAGCCTTTAAAACTCACGCTGGACCGTCTGCCCGAGGCCAGTAAAAAAGAGGTCGGGCCTGTGAACTCAAAGTTTCACTGGCCCGTGTGCCTAGTGAACCTGGCAGCAGCCAAAATGCCAAATTCGCGGCAATTCAGACTCGTAATTAACAGCAATTGGCCCTGCATGAATGCACCCCACCCAATCCTCCCTAGTGTCATCCTTGCAATGACTGATTGCAAGTATGATTGCTATTGAAGTTTCATTGGTATTGAAGTTGCATTGGTATTGAAGTGTCAATGGTATTGATCTGTCATGTATCTGAAGTGTTATTCTGAAGTGCAATTATGTTTAACACCTTCAAGTACAAATCTTCCAATTACAGTAAGTAGGCCTACTACTGGTACACTACAATGCAGTAGTTCATGTGATATAGACAAAGATTATTTCTTTATTTGACCTCCATTATTGGGGAAATAAAATGATGAAACAGAATAGCCTGCACATTTTTAAACACAGTCAGATTGGGTCTCCCTGTCTTTGCTAATGGGTGACACTGGCAGACCAATATTTTCAGAGATGTATATGCATACTTTGTTATAAATCTTAAATTTGTCAAATTTAACAAGGGAATTATTTTTACTAATCATGCTAATTGACAATGATTCCAGAAAAAAATCTGCTGATTTCCAATTACTAATTGAATTGGAAGTATTTTGCCCCTGGAATGACTTATAAAAATCACAATTAGGCCTCAGTGTATTCTGATCTCAAAGACGGGGTTAATGTTTTATAAACGGTAGGCCAAAAAAGCAGATTAGGAAATAATACACATAATTATATACAAACTAAACCAGTAAACAGGTGAATGTCCCATTTTTGCAGACAAGTGCTAGAGCTTTTGGAATTAAAGCTCTAGCACTTGTCGATTAAACATATAGAAAGGCTGTTTTTTTTTCATTGACTTTCCATAGAAACGGTTGCAAAATAGTGCATATCACCTGAAATAAGACGGGCCGGTAAAGTTTCTGACGGTCCGGTAAACCTCAGTTTTTACCGGCCCGCATGCCCTGTGAAAGGTCAAAGCGAGTTTTAAAGGCTGTATTACAGTCTTGTTCAGTGAATTTCTTGTGGAGGTTGTTTACAAGTTACAACTGCTGATTGTGTATGACAAGATTTGATGAAGATGTCAACACTTATAATTCTTGACTTATCCTTCTGTTTTCTCATAAATTGTGTCAAATACTAGTTATATTTTGTGGTATCCTTGACCCATCCAAATAGGCACATTAGCAGATTAGTAAATTGCCCTGTTTGTAGTGAGGCAAAGCCATGAAATCTGAGCCCAAATCTCAGTTCCACACCTTCGTTAACATGGGGATGCTGTATTATTGGCCATTACCTGTTGTTAACTAGTTGGTTGGTTTAATTGATGTTGTACAGAAACAGGTTTTCCTTTATTCTGAGTTCACACAGAATTCCTGCTGTTTTAGCAGTACACTCCGTATTCATTGGCTGTGTGTGGATGTCCTTGTCCCTCTGGCTTCTGAGAGTGTCATATCTCAATCTAGATGTTCCCTCTTTTGATATGCAGCATTTGCTGGGATGAGTTTCCTGCTCCGAGTCACTCCTCTCATCTCTGCTCATCACAGCGTTGGTAGAATGGTAGATGCTGTCTATGGGGGAGGGAAGGTATAGTGGTAGCATTTTAGGCTGCCAATGGCTGGGTCCAAGGTTCTAATCCATCTCTTGCTGGGTCACCTGGACCTATGTTGGACGCCAATGGACATTGATTCAATCACTCTTCGCCTCATTGCTGTGTAGTCGTTCTGTCCTAATTAGACTACCAAGTGTATAAAGACAGGGCGTAAAGCCCCAATCATCCATCCATCCAGATGCTGACTATGACTGTTTGAAACAAGGATACCAGTCTACTTGCTCCTATATATGCCCCGTATACTATACAGTTATACAATATACATGCCTCCTATTTGTGTTGTATTCTTCACATTCTTGTGTAGCTGTGTAATTGTACAATTCAGAATTGTGCTGATCTGTGTTTTAAACATTCTGAGCTGAGCAGTCAGCAGCCTCATCGTAGACAACTGAAAGTTTGAGCAGTTCTGAAGTACTTTTCAGTTTCACAGATTCCCATGTGTGGTCCATTTATCATTTGTGTTTTGGCTACTTCTGCTTGGTTTGAGTTTTGAAGTTGAAAGGAAATGAGTGGAATGGCCCAATGGTAATATAACAGCTCCATTGGCCATGTCTATTGAGTGTGGAGTTCAAGGCGAACAAAAAAGATCATAACAATGAGTCACTCTGCACTGCTCACTCACACTGCTCAGCCTGCTGGGCTGGCTAGATCAAAACTAGATCTAGTTTGTTGTTTTTATGTGCAATATGCAGGGCTGAATTGAAGGCAGCTGTTAGTACAGGGACTATAGAGTAGCCTGTTCTGCACTGGGCATGCTGAGTGTGCAGGGTTGAGCATGCAAAATGGCCTATTCTTCTTTTATTAATTTAGTAAACAGTTCACAATGTGAGAAAACTTGGTTCCACATCTATCAGAAATTGTTTTTTATGTGGCTCAGTGAATTTCTAGATTACTAAAACGTGTTAGAATTTAGGACTTGTGTTAATTCATCTGTTCATATGCTGGTATTAATTTATATGATGTTGTAGTCCCTAATCTATCCTGTTTTTTTTTGTCTTTCTGACAATTGTTCTTCTCTGTCCAATTTGTGTATGGTCTAGTGTTGAACAGTTGAATAAGCTTGTGAATTTGCTTGTGAAGTTGCTGAGTAGATAGGGAGTCTGATTGGCTCTAGTCAGCATATCATACAAGAACTCGCCCTTGACTTTTTTGCTAATTGGTCCGGCTGGGTTTCTCCTAGTTCCTGTTGGTGCAAAAAATGCACAAGTAACTATGCTGCTATGTTTTCCTGTTTACACCTTTGTCTTTACTGCTTTATGATAGAATGAATAGTTCTTACTTGTGTGCATTGTTTTTAATTGTCCATGGCTGTGTATGCAGACCGACACAATTATAGACTAAACAAGTTACTCAAAGCACATGTTAAGTTCTGTCAAGGACTCTGAAGTTTGATAATTCTGGAGTTACTAAGTTAGATGTGGGTAATGTTTCTGAACCATGTAAAAGTATAGGTGGTACCAGGAAGTAATTGTGAGAATTATTTTGGAGTGTGTCTTCTATTGTTGAATATCATTTTCTCACTTAATTATTCCTTGAGCATAAAATCCTGTGAAATGTTAGAACAACTGTATTTCGATTTCGTATACACTTGGTAATACCAAGTTGGTATATGCATGACATCAGCATTGTTTGGTTAAAATGATAATAATATTATAATAATTTGTTTAGTTTGATGATGTCCATTGTGTATAATATTCAACCTGGTGACGATGGACCTGGCCTATGTATGATATTTGGTTTTTCCGTTTAGTTTCGCATATATATGTGTAATTCGTTCAATTGATCTGTTGATTGATCTAGTTGGGGAATATCAGTATTATTAACAAGTATGCATTGCTTACCTAAGTTTCTATAGTAACAAAGTCAAACTGTCTGGAAACGGCAGAGGCATACCTCTGTGCTCTTGTATTTTGCCAGTGTTAGTATGAACCGATAAGCAATCAGCTGTCATGCAATACCATTATACCAATTAATTACCCAGTGTAAGTTTTATTTACCGATTTGCTGATGAAAGAAGGCTAGCGCCAACAAGTTGATACCAAGTCGGTCTGAACAAACACTTTGCATATGTTTTGGCAATTTGCTGCTAATTTGTTACGTCCGGGCATTCTCAATCTTAATTTGTTGGAAAATATTATTTTTTTCTTCAATTTATGCAGGATCATTGTGATAGGGGCTGGGCCCTGGAGGCTGTAATTAGTGTTGAATGATGGTCCTTTAAACATGTTGAATTGTGTGTGATTGAGGAATCAGGGTCAGTCTTTGATAGATATGAGTCATGGTTTTGATGTGAAAAAAGGGCATGTATCATTGAAAATTTGGTAATCTTGGATTTGTACCTTTTAAATCAATTGGAACTTTACTTATCATGGAGAAGGCTGGAAAATGTAAGCCAAGTATTTTGAGTTGTGTTATGAGATACTTTATGCACTTGTTCATATTTTTAATCTCGAGTCTTCTTGACCACACATGTTGTAAGGAGGACTGAGTGATGACTTTTTCACAGGTCTGTTGTTGCAACAGTTGTTTTGTGGTCGGAATAGTCAGGTCAAGGTTTCATGGATGTTGATTAATGAATACTGACTCTGATCTCAATAGATGTTCTTGAGAAGACTGATGACATTTAAGTTGGAGGATGGATCATGCAGTTAGCACGCCCAACTTATAATTTTGTGCCCTTAAGTCCTCAACTCAAGTTAAGACTGTTAAGAGCTCATTGAGCTCTGTGCATCGTGTCGGCATGGTTGACCAATACAGTGCTTTTCCTACGATCAAAATCAAATGCCATTAGCCACAGTGGCTTTGGAGTGAATTGCAAATATGCAATTTTTATCAGACACATGGAGGATGCATTAGCAAATGCTAGTGTGGCTGGGCTAGGAAAAGCACTGTAATAGATTTGACTCCCAGCAAACAACACCTTTTCATTTTAAATTTCAACCCAAGAATCGTTCTCATAGATAACCCATGGCATAAGTTGGCTTCTTGAGTTGTTTCTGATGGTCTGGAAACTTGTCTTTGTTTCTTAGCCAATCTCGCTTGTTACTTATGAATGTCGGATCACAGTGTCATGGGCATGGCTTTTGTGAAAGAAAAGTAAAGATTATAAGATTATGGTATTTTACTTGGTCTTTGCTGATTAATTACTGCTATTGTTCACTTAGTATGCTTAATTGTTTCAGCAGATCTGTTTAAAAGTTGCTTGGAAAGTGGAAATCTTGTTGCTTTTTTACTCGATTTCTAGCACAGCAATATCATTTGAACATGTTGAAGTCAGGGCTCGACAATAAGGGTTTTGAGCTGGTGACCCATCGGGCAACCATTTGTAGATATGTGGTTGCCCGAAGACAAAACTTGGTGGCCCGAAAACTGATCAATTACTCAGCCTTTAAACCTCGCTTTGACCTTTCACTAGGAATGCGGGCCGGTAAAAACTGAAGTTTACCGGCCTGCCAGAATTTTAACCGGCCCTTCTTATTTCAGATTTTTACGCATTTAATATTGAGCAACCTATTTAGCAATAAAACACCTTTCTATAGGAAATTAGTGCATTGTCATGGCCCGAATCTTCCTAAAATGTCACTTGGCAGACTGGTGGTAGCCAATAGAGATTTGGCTGCCATCAACCGAAGAGGTTGGCCTGTAACACACGTTGTGGGAACATTTTAAATAAAAGTTTTAATTAAATTGTATGGTGGCAGCAAAACAAGCTGACATCAGATGAGTTCTCACTGTCGAGTGTGTTAGTTCTAGCATATACACACTATTACACACAATAATCAACATGATAACTCAATTCTGCATTTCAAGTGGAGTTCTGCCTGGTAGTAAGTGTACAACTATATGTTAGCCTACAGCCCTATACAATCATCAAAATGGGTTTGACTCTCACAGTGCTTCTGATATTGGAAATACATGTACATGCCTTCACACTGCTGGCACAGGTTCACTGGAACAGCAGAGCAGGCCAGCTGCAGCCACACTGCAATCCATTTGACCCTCACAAGGAATTCTAAACAGCCCACTGTTATTAATTGGTTACAAATGTGAGTATCAAAAGAGTGACACAGGTCTACACATTAAAAATCTGCCAAAAATGCTTTAATCTATCTCTCGACACAAGAAACACAGCCTCTCCTCTCTGGGCTCACTGGCCAACTGAATCAGGGGTTATGCTCTGCTGATGTCAGCAGTCTGAGAGTGCACGTGCTTCCCCCATACAGGTAAATGGGTTGGTCCAATTAGAGCTTTGCCACCATTACCAAATTCCTGGCTGGACTTACTTATTATGGATCTGGAGGTGGGCCAGGTTGAGGGCTACTTTCTGCGATACATATGTCACGGTTGACTGTACACTTAGCCCAGAATCGTTCTTTGATGTGGTTGCCCAGTCGGGCAACTGGACTTGAGAAGTTGGTGGCCCAATTAGCAAATCTGGTTGCCCCGGGCAATCGGGCAACCGTTATTGTCGAGCCCTGGTTGAAGTGATCTACGGACGTTGCTAATATTGTTCAAAAAGTGTTTAGCTGGCGGATAGCAGTTGGTGAAGTTTGCCTTTGCCACTATTTCAACATGTGAAACTTTTTCCTCTCCAGAAGTTAGACTTGGTTGGGCCATCTGCGCAAGACTGACAAACTTTGCTGATAACTACTGGATGTAGTGTAGTGTTTACATTAAGAGCTGTGGCAATTACATGTGGATTGCTGCAGATGTCTTACAAAGGCTGAGCCAATTCTGCATGTAATGTTTTCTCAATTAGGTTAGTCAGCTTGAGGTAGACACAGCTTCCTCTTGCGCAGTGGCTGCAGTGTATTGTAGACAAAGTTTGGCATCAGCAGCTGAGCGGGGAATGTCAGGGATACATTCATTGATATATCTTTTGTGCCAGGATTCGAGCAGATGTTGACTGCTTTGTTAAGCTGTTCTGCTCTTTGCTGGATTGCAGGGTGCAAGACTTGTCGTCAGATTGTGGAGTCTTTCGCTGCATGGATGAATTCCAGTTTGTTATAGCATTGTAAAATACTGACAAAATTGGGCGTCCTTCTCAAAATCTGGACATGTTGGATGCCTGGGAATCTGGGCCCCAGCCTCCATACAAGATTTATCGAGCAAATAATGACCTGTGGCCAGTTCTGAAAATTAGTGAATGAAGCACAATAAGATGATCAAGCAGCTCAAGTCTTTGGAATGCCCTCCATATTCCGAACACTGTGGTCATAGATGTCCAAATGATATTGTTCTACATTATTCATTGCACTTACAAAGTGTTGCAAACTTGTGATCACTTCAGATTATGCCGATTGATCATTCACACATTACAAACTATTGTTACAGTACTGTATTCGGACATGTTGCTTCATGTTATTTATTCGCAGATCTATAAATAGTCTGATTTTCAGTGGTGCATACATAAATATAGATTTATTGGAATAGTTGAACAGTGCTCACTGCTCAGAAAAGTTTATTATGTCCGGCTGGCCAATTTGTTCTGCGCGTGATATATCTCGGGACAGAAATTAATCAGTCATGTCTTAACAGATTTCATTAACACCGTAATATCTTATAAATATTGAATCAATTTTATTCACTTATGTGTTGCTTGTGTCACGGGTTATACTTTTCATTGAAATATATATATGGGGGAGACACGATATTGATAATATGTAATATATATACCAGAAATGTATTTAGCCTATGATTCATGGACGATGTTGGATCAAAAGATGAGAAGAAAAAGCTGGACGTGATAACTGCTGCACTTGATATAGAATCTATAAATCTGGTTTTTCCAGAGAAATTTCATGCTTATTGTCTTTGTGAGCAGATGTATTGATCTGTGAATTCATTGGGAGATCCAGGGCCCTCAATATTGTGAGCTGATGACAGCTTGGTCATGTTCTGTTTTCAAATGAATTTCGGCTCATTGCTTATTGCATTTATAATCCTTTCTCCTTGTTTCCATCAGAAATTGGATTTAAAGACTTCACTTCGATGGTCTTGTGATTTAGGCTTAAATTAATGTATGCAGTGTTATTAACAACTGCAGAAAAAACCAAACAACATTCAATTCTCTATTTATGCTCCAGGTTTGTTATTGATTTTGGGTAGCAAAATAAGTATTAAACACCTGGGGCTGATCACAAACATAGATCTAATTTAAATGATGAAATATATTGAAATGGATGTGCAGATGTGCAGAAATAGTTATTATGGGTTGAGTAATAAATGGTGGTCTTTGAGGGGCTAGGTAGCTAATATAGGAAAGCTGAGCATCGTTCGAAAGTCTTAATGTGCTTCTCCATAGGACCCCGGGTTCGATCTAGTCAAGAAACTATTGAATGGCATAAAATATCTTGATGAATAATGTGTCTGTTGAATTAAATTTGAGGGGGACTTTATACTGATAAGTGGTGACCCTTGAAAACACCCTTGTATCAATTGCTATGTCTTTGTTTAGCAGCATGCCAATTGAAAATCCCATACATTGGTTTTGAAATTTATAGCTTGTCATTGAGTCTCCACTCTCACCTGGGCCTAGGGTGTAGCTCAATTGTAGTTTGCTTGACTCATGTTGGACAGGTCACAGTTGTGTTTCATCCTGTGTCATGAGTATGCAGGTCTGCATTGTAGTTCCTGTATCCCATTAAGCCAAAATTTTGCAAAAATATGGAATGCGAAGCCCTGTCAATGTCACCCTGTCGGCATGGTGGCGCCAACTCATCTCATTGATAGACACAACTTGTCAAGAGAGAACTCGCCTTTCAGTTTCAGGCTGTATTTTCCGAGCCTGTCTTAGTACCTACGTAACGTACCTGATAAAGATCGCATCTTGTGCTATGATATCATTGATACGATAGTGATCATATGTTGCAGGAGACTTGAGTAATGAGAGGCTTTACTAACAGTTTAGTAGTTTAGTTTGTCAAAGGAGTACCTCTTGAACTTACAATTGTTGGAGCTTTGGTTTAAACTGTAAACACACACAGTTAATTTCTATCAACTTGCTTTATGTGAGATTTCACTGTCATTACAATAAAAATTGTTCAATTCTGGCCAACAGTTTCATTAATATTCGGAATCAGTCAGATGACTTGTCCACAAAGTCACTGATAGACCGATCGCTGTAGTACTGTAGCTGTCACAGAGCAGTGTTGCCTCTGGTCGATGACCTTGCATTGCTCATCATGTTAGTGAATAGATAAATCACCCTTCTTTTGTTGTCACTGGTGTGTGACTTCGTCCCTCCATATCTGTCCAGATAAACTTCCAGATTAGTCAAACAAAATTGTTTCTGATAGCAAATTAATTGCTTTGTTTTTTCTTGCAGTTATACAGAGAAGTGAAAATAATGAAGGTGCTCAATCATCCAAATATAGGTAAGATTTTATAATATACATACTTAGATCTTGGAATACCACAGTTGTCAAATTTGTTGTTTGGTAATGCTAGAAATGTTTTTTTCAAATTCAATGTTATTGTAGTATCTTGGAATATTTATGTTGTTTGCAATGTTAATGTTGCTTGTCAGAGTTGCTCTAATACATATTTTTTAATCTAATACTCGTTTTATGTAACATTACTTGTCTTTCGTTTACAGTTAGGTTGTTCGAAGTCATAGAAACGGAAAAGACACTTTATTTAGTAATGGAGTATGCAAGTGGAGGTAAGGACTATTCTTGATCTTCTATAAAATGTCATGTGCATTTCATGTGGATCTATATCAGATGAATTTAGTTCTTATGTTAAGTGATAAATTGTTAAACTCTTTTATTTCCTAATATCATTGAAAATTTTTATTTTCATTTCCAGGGGAAGTATTTGATTATTTAGTTGCACACGGGAGAATGAAGGAGAAAGAAGCTAGGGCCAAATTCAGACAAGTAAGTTACATTAATTACCAAGATCATCAAATTGTAATTGATGAATACTGCATTTTCCTGTCTTTATTTCCTATGCTGTATGTGCAACTGGATCAGAGCGGGGTGTCGATTAATACCAAAATGCCTTTCTCTGAAAGGTATTGTAGTTCTTATAGTAGTAATCTTTGCCCAGATTGTCTGTGCTGCTATACCTCGAAAAGGCTTTTAAAAAGTCTTAAATGTGGTTTCAAGGAGACTGCAGAAGCCCCATTTGCCTCAAGGAAGCTGCAGACACCCTGTTTGCCTCATTGTTATGCTCCTTACCCTCATGTCATTGCTTCATAAGTGTGCTGACTTGTTTAATTGACCTTCATTATTTTGCCAATTTCAGATTGTGTCTGCTGTTCAGTATTGTCATCAGAAGCACATTGTACATAGAGACTTGAAGGTGAGCAGCATGTGATATGTTCATTAGCGAAAAAAATGTCTTGAAATAACTGGCATTACCCTGTACTACAAGTTTATAAGAAGTTGTATTGGTTGAAACCTGTCGGAAGTAGGATTTTGTAATAGAGTTGTTCATGTTGAAGGCTCACCCATAAATTTCACGTCTGCATGACATTACATGATATAAATATACAATAGATGCATTATATCACTTAATCCCTAATAATTCTCAGAAGATGTTTAAAATGGGTTATATGTACTGGCTAAACGTTAGTTTTATTTTTGCAGGCTGAAAACTTGTTACTAGATGGTGATATGAACATCAAAATTGCAGACTTTGGGTTTAGCAATGAGTTCACGCCGGGAAACAAATTGGACACGTTTTGTGGTAGTCCTCCTTACGCTGCTCCTGAGCTGTTTCAAGGTATGTTGTATGTTTTTATACAAGATACATATATTTTCATTGTAAGAAAGTATGATTTCTTGTCTGATATTGTTGGGGGAGGGTTGGTTAGTGGTAATGCGATGGACTGCCAATCGCTGGGTCCAGGGGTCGAATCCAGCTCTTGCCGGGTCACCTGGACCTATGTTAAACTGCTGCGTCATCCTTTGCCTCATTGCTGTGTCATCATCCTGACCCACTTAGCCTACCAAGTGCATAAATACAGGATGTAAAGCCCCAAACATCCATCTAGTCTGATATTGCCTATTTCCTAATTACAATTTTGCAAAGCTAAATTCTGTGACTTTCGTGTTTATTGTGTGAATGGTTGTATTCGTCTGGTCAAGTGAAAAATTATGATCTTGAAATTCTTTGACTCGTGGCGAGTTGTTTAAATGTGCACCAAGTTTGAGTTCATGTTAAAGAGGATCAGGTGAATAAATATTAAAAGGAATTATGTTATGATATGATGTGTCTATTTAGTCCAGTTTTCTGCAATTATTAAACTGAATGATTTTTATTGCAGGAAAAAAATATGACGGTCCTGAAGTAGATGTATGGAGTTTAGGAGTCATTTTGTATACTCTAGTCAGTGGTTCCTTGCCCTTTGATGGCCAAAACTTAAAAGTAAGTATTTTTATGTAGTTCCAATAAAATTGTATGAAATTAAAACAAAAAAAAGATGTGTGGTGGAGTATTCCAGCCAATGAGGGTACTTCAGTCATAACTTACTTTAGCCATTGTTTATGATGTCATGTTTACTGTGATGTCATCCGATAAATAAATCGTAAACAATGGGAAATGAAGTCTGACAATTGAATTGTTGCATTGTTGCATTGTGTCGAACCTATGTTGTAGTGCCCTCTGTTGGCTGGAGACTACACCATTTCCTGTTATAATCATCCTGATATGGTCCTAGAATATCTAAGAGCCCTTTCTCTTGATAAAATTACTGAATCAAGAGCCTTGCTCTTGAGAGCCCTTGCTTTTGGTAAAAAGTCTGAATCAAGACTTTCTAATAGTCATTCTGGATTTTGAGCGGTTATGTCATGGGTTTGTAAAAACCTGCATTTATAGCTATATAAAGATTATGTATATATGTCGAAATTTTCTTCCAGGAATTAAGAGAAAGAGTCCTCAGAGGAAAATACCGAATCCCATTTTACATGTCAACAGACTGTGAAAATCTTCTTAAGAAATTTTTGGTTCTCAATCCTCAAAAAAGAGCCAGTTTAGAGGTAAGTGGTTTATCAAACTCTTTTTGTTATTTTCGTATATTAAATTAAATATTCTTGAAATAGCTAGTAAATACAATTTTAAATTTCATGCGTTAATTATATCAATAATTACTTAATTTAACTTATATTTAAAAAAACATCATTTGATGTAAATACTTCTTTTGTGTTATATTTGTTTTGCTGATTTCATATGTATCACAATTTTTTATCACACTTGTGAAGCCATATTTTCTCAATGTCAGACTGGAAGTGTCCAAATTGTGAAATCTTGGTCTTTGAATCGGAAAGGTCAAGATCAATGAATTTTGGATTCTGAGAAGGATTGTTCCAAGAAATGTTCAGGTTTTAAGTTGAGAATTTGTTTTGACGAACAGTGGCACTTTATATGATGCATTTACTCCAGTCTTAGTTTTGGGAAAATATGGTGATTTCCACAGCCATGTTCCTGGTCATTCGGATGAATTTATCCCGACTTGTCAAGTGGAGTTGGTGTTGTATTTTGTGCTCCCTATGATATCATTATTTATAATGTCTTGTAATAAATGATATATGACAAATTAAGGAAAGTGATCTATACTCATTAAATTTTTATTCTTTTATCAATTGCTCCTTGCAGTTTCTATGAAATTTTTCATAAGTGCCAATATTTGAATTATTTTTTATAGCAATGCATGAAAATTTCAGACTTTGTAATTGAATTGACTTAAATTATACAAAATATTTTTACAGTTATCAAGAAAATAATCACGAATCATTGTATACTTTTGATTCTGAATAGGTTCTATTATTATAATTTACCGTGGCACTGTACAGATAAAAGTAATTTAAGTAATTTCGAAATATAAGGAATATGAAGTAGGAAGTCAGTTTGAACTACTGTAACTGTACATAATATTGAGTATTGACTATTGATATTGTGAATTACGTTTGTCAAGTTTTATCCAAATATATATGGACATAACCCTGTGCCGCCTGCATGCTACGAACCTTTGGAGTCCTTCAAAATCCTATATAATATGGACGCACAGATACACAAGAGACTTGTATTTTCATTTTCCTTACTTTGTTATTAATGCTAACACGTTTGATTTTTTGCATTCTCCTCATCTGCAGACAATAATGAGGGACAAGTGGATGAATATAGGTTATGAAGATGAGGAGCTTAAGCCGTTTATTGAGCCTGAAGCTGATTTTAATGATCCTGTTCGAATAGGTAACAGCAGTGTGTGGAAGGTCCACGTTGCGGCGTTTTCGTTTGTATGCGTGATGACAAAAAGTCTGAGCAGATAGGTCTATAATTAACCGGTCAAAATGTATCCAGTAACAGTCGTGAAGTAGAGAACCTGTGTGCGTTAGATCTGAGCAAATTTGTTGTCTTGTGTCTCGCATTGATCTTCCAGATTCTTTTTTCAGGGCATTGATTTTCTAGAAGTACTCTAGTCATCATTGTATCGCTCGCATTGCTTTTGTTGAATGACTGCTTTTTAATTTGAATGGGAATGCTAAAGGCTGAATCATTCTGAATCATTCTGAATGCGGTAGTGGATCTTTCATTTCAATATTTGGTAGATATTTTTCTTAGACAAGGGATTGACTGTCAACTTGTCAAGGGAGGTCTTTATTTTCATTGTAGTCAAATTTATTAACATTTTATTTATAACAACATAAATTTGAATGCTCTAAAATGCTTTCTGTTTATAAATTAAATATGGGATGGGACTGAAATCAATTTATTTGGGGTAGAACAACTAACCTACAATATTTTGAAAATGAACCTACGATATTTTGCATTCTGATAGTTTTATGAACCATATTTGTAAGGGCGAATGTTGTCAATCTCTAGAGTTGGGTTAAATGTGGAGGGATTTTATTATGTAAACTACAAAGAAAATTTAAATTACTACTATTGAAACAAAATTGTTAATACCAATTGTATGGGGAGAAAGGTGTGTTGACTGTTATTAGTGACTGTTTGGGGAGAATGGTGCGAGGTTGTGTGTGCTATGCTTGTGTGGGTGCTTGGATAATTGAGAAAGGTGGAAGGTCTGTACATGGGTTATGGCTGAGTTGGTGAAACTGGAAGGATATGGCTGGAAGATTGAACCTTACAGATGCAGAAGTCCATATTGTACAGCCTGTAGATCATAATGTTGTGCTTTCGTTCTTTCCTTTATTTTTCAGCACTTTCCCAGAGACTCCTTGGATCAATCCAAATATTTATGCATGTTGTTGTGTATCATATATTATTTACGCATGATTTATATGCTCCGATTTAATCACACGGTTCTGTTATTTGGTAATAATGAGTATAAATGAAGTTTTAGTTTGTTAGGTTGTCAAAATGAAACCTTAAAGGCCTGTCTGCTCAGACATGAATGAGTGAAAGTGATTTTAGACACCCCCACTGATGTTAGATTTGTTTTCTGCTATGTAGACCATTATGAAAGACCGCTGGATGAATGTAGGTTATGAAGATAATGAATTAAAGCCTTACAAAGAGCCTCCATTGGAGACTGACCCCCGACGTATAGGTAAACCAATCTTCGTTTTATTGCGGCTGGTGCCTTCCTTTTCTGTTCTCCATCTAATGCCCCGTTTCGGCAATAACCTGTGAGACGTTGTTGAAGAGCTCTTGCTGCTTGGAATTTAATGCTCAAGTTATCTCACCACTACTTTCGTACAATAACGTCCTCCGCATTTAATCATCTCCCTGCACAGCTAATCTCTGGTGTGAGTGCTTACTCAGCTGTTGCTTTAGAAGTTTCATTTAAGGCTTGAAATGCTATTGCAACCGTCTTACGTTTATTACTTGGTTTGTTATTGTTCATTGAACTAGCGCACTTTTAATCTGGAGTGATGATGATGATGATTTGTGAACATGATGCTTGGCTAAAGATATTTAACTGGAAAAGGGTTTATTTCATCATATATTTTTACCAAATTTACCGTCACACAAAAGAAAGAATAGACTTTTTTTAATCGACATACATACTTATATTGAAATTCTGACCTTTGAAACTGTAATTTTGCCAATGTCCTCTTGAATGAAAATCTAATTAAAACTGTATATCATCTGCTTTCGTAGGGGGTAAGTTAAAAGGCAAATATCATTTTACTATATTCTACATTTTGGTAGCAACTATTCGGTGTCTTTGTGGTTTTAGAAAATAAAAATCTGTTTGGAAATTTTTAACCTTTTTGTAACTGCATGTTTTTAGTAAAGTGTATTTTTATCGATATTGTGAGAGATCACATGACGCATTGTCATTGTGCAGTTTCGGCCGTTCCTGTGTGATTATGATCCGTGACGGAACAGGTTGCGATCAAGGAACCCTTTTCTAAGCAACGTGCAATGTATGACTTGAGTTTCTAAGTTAGTTCATAACCACTGATTTAAACTTAACTTTGTTCAACCTTTAAATATAGTTGCGTTTGGTTGATGTATTTTACCATCCGTATTTAATTATTGTTCCTCGTAGATTTTAAAACTTAGTTTTAAATTAGTTGACATGCATTACAAAAGTAGTCATTCAGTTGGTTTGCCAAATAGATTGTATTCATTCAATAACATAGAAACCTTCTTAAGTATTTAGTGAATATTTACCCTTTAATAGATAAGTTGTGTGACACGGCGTTTGGCGCCATGAATCCTTTTCCCTGTATGTTTTCGCAAGTGAATGGATTCAAGTGTTGTGAGGTCCGAAAGACTTCCGGGTGGAAGTTAGACTTAGTGTGTGTATGTGTTGAATGAGTGGTTTGGTTTTCCTTACATTTAAATTGTTTCTTCTTCCTTGCTTTATTACCATTATACCATTATTATAAAAGTGTCACCTCGTAATAATCACATTGCAAAGTACATTCTAGTATGATACTACTAAGTAAAGATGCCAATATGGTTAAGTAATCGCTTTTATAGACGCTTTTAATAACAGAAGTAAAGAACTTTCATGACCAGTTAACTTGAACTTCCTTATTTCCTGTAGTTTAGTTATCATTAACTTATAGTAGTGATGTGCTGTATGGTAAATTTTTATATTTCTGTATTTTTATTTTTCGAAAGTTGTGTGTCATATCGCTTGACTGACCATGTGTGTTACCTTTGCAGAAATCATGATCAACATGGGATACTCAAGAAAAGACATCGAAGATTCATTAGTGCAAAATAAATACGATGACATCACGGCGACATATCTATTGTTGGGGAGAAGAAGTAATGAGGTAAGCTGCTTAGGATATGTAAATATTTACTGATTTATATTTCCAATATGATAATCATTATTATATTGTCAATTCAACATGTTAGTTGCAATTTGGACATTTATAAAACGATACTTGACAGTGGAGACAAGACTCGCACATTGATATCATGGAACTAGTTTTAAACGCTTGTTAATTTATAAGTTCCTGCTATTCTTTTAGCTGATTACTAATTTTGTAGACTAATATATTTGTAATCCATTATTAGTACATATATTTAGTATTTTAGAGGTGTATGTATTGTTTTGAAAATTAAGTTCAATATTCATTAACATTTAAATATAAGTTCATTAATTGTAGACATTGAAAGAAATTTTTTTGTTGAATTAAGGTGTAAGGTACAGTAAACTAAATTAAGGTTTGTAGCGCCAATGTGTGAACTAAAACTAATCCCTTGGAGAGAGGAAAGCATTAGTATCAGTTTGAAAGAAGGGCAGTGAAGCCTGTGCTAAATTGAAATTTTTCGATTGCCATGCAATTTTGGAAATGATGGTATCTTCAAAATCGATATAGCAATTCCCATCATATTGTATTCCAAGCTGAAATTATGTATTGAATCTATTGATCGATAGCTAAATGCTTCCTTTTTTATTTGGACTTGGCACGAGATGACACGATCATCAACTAAATTGTGCTCTTGTTTGACCTTCTAATTTGGGAAAATGATGGAATTTGATCTCCAAAAATTGTGAAAAATTTGGTTTGGCATGCATTCATATTTTCAAAATAATGATATTTTCGAAAAAGAACTGTAATGCTCTTAGTATGTCTATAGTACATGACTGGAGCAGGAAAAGTAAATACTCCCGAAGTCTGAATGTTAATACTTCAAATCTCCGGGGACTAGTGAATTTAAGTTCTATCACACACTGGCCGCTACAAATGACGCTGAGAGGCTGCTCCTCTTGTTAACCCCCCGGCGACTGGCCGGCTCTTTGCTAACCATGTGCTAAAATCTTGTCGCTGTCCGCTATCCTTTTATAGTTGGAAAGTAGTGAGTCAAGATCAGGGAGTAGTCTCTCATTACGCCAACTGCAGATGACCCATCGGCAGAACAGCGAGATGAATGCCAACAGTTCGCAGTCACCCTCGCACGGAGGCAGCAAGGTCCAGAGAAGCGTATCGGGGTCCAATTCCAAAACCAGACGATCGTCGTTCGGTGACAACAAAACGCCCTCTTCAAAGAACAGTACGTCCCCATACTCGTATGGTGTGTGTCCGTCGTATATATGTTTTGATGCATGGAATTTGAAACACTGGTTCTCATAGCCCTTCTTCAAGGCAAATGATGAAGTGATGGTTGTTGATGTTGCTGTGAAAGAATGAGCTTTTGAGTCTTAATCGCATAAGGTTACAGCCGCATTAGTAGATACGTGTCTCGATATTGTTTAGTTACAGTTGAAAATCTTGAAATTATTTCTTCAATTTGTTAGCAATTGGTATATTTGTAGTAGTTCTGAACATCATCTCTCATATAACGTAATCTTGTAATTTAGTTGCAATTATTTGAGATGAGTATTGGTCATTAGTAGTGAGTGCACACCTCCCAAGATTTATGATTTGAAAATGTTTGCCAAATTTCTTGATGTTCAGTATGTTTTAGTGTACGAGGGGCATTCAGAAAGTTCAAGGCTTTTTTTCAAATGGATACTTATTTTCAAGCTAGAACTATGAATTTTTCACAGGATAAAATTCAGCATATTTGGAATGGATTTCCAAAATTTTGGACAATTTAGACATTTTAAAGTCATCCTGTGGTTGCCATGGAAACTGAAAGTTCAGCTTCTTGGGGCAGGTAACACTGAAACCACGAATGCCAAGAAATTGTGACTGTGAAAGACTTCTCTCTGTCACTTCTATTAGTGAGATTGACAATATTTGACACCAGAAATATGGTATTAGCTTGTAAGTATGCTTTCAATCACACCCAATGTGAGTATTCTTACACTGAACCCATGTAGGAAGCACTGCTGCATGCCAGATTTGGCGAGGGAAATTCAGGAGGCAAAGGTGTGCTTCCCTGACTACATAAGGACTTGTGAAAGCATGGATTCACTGGTATGAACAGGAGACCAAAATGGACAGCATTATCCATCCTAGCAACTCCTGTGTCATGTTGCTTTACATAAGTCCTGGTTTTCCCTTACTTTAGTCCATGGGGGCTAGAGTTTCAGGCAATGGAGGAGAAAAGGCTTTGGATGACCGAAATTCTTTCACAGAACTTTGTTTGGAGGACTTCAAGGAACATTTACTTCTATGAGTCAGGTGTATGAATCAATGATTTTGGCATGCCTGGGAGTATTTTTTACGGCTAATATTATATTTCTTGTGTCAAATATTGTCAATCTCACTAATACAAGTGATAGAGAGAGGTCTCTCATAGCCAAAATTCATTGGCTTTAGTGGTTTCAGTATTATCTGCCCCAAGAAGCTGAACTTTCAGTTTCCATGGCAACCACAGAATGACTTACAAATGCCCAAATTGTCCAAAATTTTGGAAATCCATTCCAAATATGCTGAATTTTATCCTGTGAAAAATTCATAGTTCTAGCTTGAAAATAAGTGTCCATATAAAAAAAAGCCTCGAACTTTCTGAACGCCCCTCGTATATGCGAAATTAGAATTTGATGTGTGGCTTGCAGGAGGGCTAGAACTTGAAGAGAATTTATGACACAATGAAATAAAGAAACTGAACATTGTATCAGATGAAAACTTTGCAATAAAATGTAATTGGTTTATAAATGATATAATTGATAGATGATTGCATGCATGAGTCGTAAGAATGATTATTGTTTTAAAAATTGTTAAAAATGCGCTTTGATTTGTTTGCTGAATGGGTTAAAATCTAAAAGTGTTCAATCGAAATCAAAATCTTTCGTCATTGAACAGTAGAATTGATGCCATAATTCGCAGGGTTCTCACTGTTATTTAAAAAGTCTAAAATTTCAGTGATCCATTCCAAAAGTCATTCCTTCGCTCAAATCCAAAGGAAGAAGCCGAATATGGTATCTTTCAGTTATGTGAGGGGTTGAAACGGCTAAAAGTGATAACAAAAGCATTATGTGCGTCATGGGGGAGATTGTAAAGTTCGGGAATAAAAATTATTGATATCTGTGTGAACCCTGATTCATGAAATTGTATTGATTGTGAATAACTAGTTGATCTAACATATTGACTTGTGTCGCTAGGTGGTGTGCCTTCCAGTGCCTCATACACTAAGCGGTCTTCACAAGGAGTAGACAGTGCTTCCAAAGACAATGCTATCTCGGGTGGGTCACGGTCGAAGGGACCATCGTCAGGCGGGTCAACGCCCACCTCATCCACTTCTGCCGCCTCTTCCATGCCCCAAGGAGAGTCTCCCAAGGTACGTTGACAAAAATGGTCATTGTAAATTGACTTATATCTTTTCATTCCTTGTGATAAAGACTGAGAGGTTGAAATGTAATGTCTTCTAACATTGTAAGTTTCCAATGAACAATAATATTATGAATGGATGTACCTGGAACCAAGAACAACTTATTCTCCATCGATAAAGAGTATTGTTTGTATGTATGATAACATCGTTATCAGGGCGCCAGAATTTGTTTTCCGAAAATACGGTAATTCCTTGGTTACTTAAGGATAACCATGTTAAGAAACAGTATTTGTTAAAATGAGCAAAAGAGGCATATCAATGGGATGACTTGCCGAGAATCTTGAACAGTGAAAGTGACTCGAAGAAATATATTTCATGTCATTCTGTTTTGCAGTTATCACAGTGCCTCTAAAATAGCCCATACTGGTGGTGCTGATGGGCATAAATCACTAACAATGACTCTTGAGTCAAAGGATGCTGTATGGTCAATCATGGCTTTTCCGGCTTCCTATTGAAATGTGACCTTCATAATGGACATTGATGGTTTATGGTTTTGTAGTCATATTTATATGTTTGACTGGCTTAATAGTTGCTCCATCTCTTTTGCAGATTCCTGCTGCAAGCAGTCCTGGCAAAGCGGCCATTCCCAAAAAGCCCCAGTCAAAATCGGGAACGGTGGGAGTAACGCGCAGGAACACTTTTGGTTACGGTGATAATAAGGGTCCTGCCATCGAGCGAACAAACAAAACACAAACACCGACCCCGTCTTCTAACAATTCAGACTTTCGAAGGTGAGCATGCTGTCTGTCTAGCAGTATCTGTCTATCTACGTCATAACGTAATCATTGTCAGGGTGTCCCTGCACCATGTACCTCTGTGCATGGAGTACTCACTGAATTTAATGTCCATTGATTCACATGCGTGTCACTAAATTTATCACCTAATTATTTATCATAACAATTTCGTAATATTGTTTTATTTGCGCTGTACTGACACTAGTTATGATTAAGGCAATTTCGACACTCATAACCACCAACAATCTAATTTAATTATTTTACATTAATGTCATTTTTATCCTCATCCATAAAATTAATTACAAGTCCAGCAATTATTTGATAATGATAAGTAAAACATTTTAAGATAAGAAATAGTAGTATGTGTACGAGGCAAACGTCAGTCTCTTCATGGTGATTCACATTGCAAAATTAGTGAATAGATATTCGATGTTGATTATACTCGGAACTTTATTTGCCCTTGGCAATTTTCATGTATGAGATGGCATCATAAAAAATCATTGTTTAGTTACATTCATCTGCCGTACAAGTTATGTTTGATTGTATAGATTATAAATATCTGTATACAATATATATTGGGGATTTTATCACTTGTGCGAAATCATGCATTAATGCAAAAATATATATATTTCAATAATCGACATTGGCTTGTGATTGCCATTTGCTGGACTTGATCCGTGAGCTTGCTCAGCTCGCTCGGCTTAGAGGGGTAGGGTTGTATCAATGACATGGCACCGCCTAAGGGCATGATATCTTGCTTCAGTTCTGCTCGGGCTCCACGCCGGGAACCGTTACAGCGGAGCTTCAGGTGAAAACCACTTGCATTTAAATTAGATTATGTTCGCACTGCACGGTTTTGGGTTAATTCATGGTGCACTGGGACGATTAATGCATCGCTGCTGGTTTCAGTCATTTCTTAATCCTTTTGCTCTTCAACTCAATCTCTTTCCTCGACTAACTAATCTGCATCAATCTGTCGAAATAAGTAAAACTTAAAAGATACAAAGAACTAAGTTCTGCCTCAGTATCTGCCCATTTCTCAGGGCCAAACTTTGTAGTGAGTCTCATACAAAGCTACTTGTCTGCACTTTTGTCAGTCCTGTGTCATGAGTGGTAGATACCTAAGATAGACTTCAAACTCTCCATGAGACTGTTGCTCTCTTAATGCATCCCTCGTCTCTTTACGGCAACCATATCTATTGAATAACTATCTTTTGTTGTGTTGATGAATTGCTTCATTGTCTTTTCATGAACGAGGTTTGTGTTTTGGAATAAGTCTTGAATGCTTTATGATAAGATAATGAAACTCTGTAGAGCTCTGGAAGTGTATTGAATAAATATGGTTTGCTGAATACGATTAAGACAAACTTTCAATAACTTACGAAGCATATAAATAAATGATGATTCATCTGTCGCCGCTGAATCAATTTTTTGTCATCCAAGCTCTAAAATCTGGCATTTCATCATGTTGTGATGCTGTCTTAAATTCAAGTGGATGATGCAAACTGCCCCAAACTTTTAAAAAAAAGAGGATAAAAAAAGGGGGAGAACAAAATTTTATGAAAAAAAAAGTGGATTAAGTAATGAAACTGTAGCTTCGGTGGTGGTTCGGCAACAGTGTATGGTAGGTGTAATATGGTATTTAACCAAATATGGTGGAAAGATCATAATCATTCATTGAAAGTCAGGGATGTGACATTTTCTCTTCTATTTCTGGTCAATCTTGGGAATATAACCAAAAAAAACTTAGCAGAATCTAGTGGTTTCTTCCAATCCTATCCTGTCTTATTTTTCACATCCCTGAAATGTATTTATAGTATAGATATTTAACTTGTATCTCAATCTGTAAAATACTAACCGTGATCATCCAATAGGAATGCTTTGTATTAGTCACTGACTTCATACTGGAATGGTTTACTGATGAATATTCATATGAACTATGTGTGCTTGTTTACTGGTAATGATCCCATTTGAATGTGAATGGTGCCATTTTGCAGTGTGGTAATTGTAAGGCCCTAATTAATGATAGTATAAGCCCCAAGCTATGACAGCTATGATTAGATGCTTGGTATTGCCCAAGATATTGCCTGTGACCAAAGTTAAGCGCAGCCGAACCATTTCAGTATGTAATTTGTTGACGCCAAGTGATGTGCTGTCTGTTTTGGACTGTGCGTCACGAGTCTGTCCCTCATCTAGAATTCTAGATCTGTGAGTCGTCACTGTGAGTCGTCACTCTGCTGTGAGTCGTTCTTGTGAATCACTTGTGTCGTGATGACTCGTACTGCTCGCACTCGTACTAACACTCGCCTAAATCACCTCGTTCTGTTACTTCTGTATTGACATACGTCCTCAATACCCTGTTTAACTTCACTGTTGGTCGTACTAACTGTTGGCCTCAACTGTTGGCCATACTAACTGTCAGTCTACTCACTGTTGGCCAAACCCTAACTGTTGGTCCACACCCTAACTGTTGGTCCACCCTGATTGACTCTTTGCAATGTTATCACTTGTCAGTACGACCTCTTGCATTTTGTGTACTGACTCCTGTACTCTTTGATTCTCTCCAACCAATGCCAACCAATAGCAAGAATAGGAGAAGCTATTCGCAACATGTTGTTTATAGGTATACTATCAGCTTTACCTCCAAACTTTTTCATATATATTTGTTTCTATTTGTCTATTGTGTCTCATTGATTGCGTACTCTCATTTGTCCTACAGATTTTGTAGAGAACTTTTATTTCGAGTCATGACCTTCTATATTATCTACATTTGTATATATATCTGAAAGTCTTATTCCTCCTTGGCGGGGAATACCCCTCGTTCAGCATGTGTCTGATGTGTCCCCATTCGCCCGGCGAATGGATTTTAGCTCGGCTAGATTTGCTACTAGATGAGAAGAGTACAAGTAGCATGTCGGGGCAGGGATCTGCGCTCATTCTTTTGCTCATTACTTTTCACTCGTTACTTTTCACTCGTTAATCTCATTAACTAATTCATGGTAATCTACATTATCCACTATTTGTCATTATCGTTACTCATATACTAGCTGCTCTCGAGCACAAACATGGTCTCATACGAGACCCTAACTTCTAGTTAATTCATTAAATCGTCAATTAACTCGGTATTTTGAATTATCATTTTCTTGTCGAATCATTTGACGATTAACTTGTTTAATCTGTGACAGGTTTGGTTTAAAAAAATTTATTTTGTTCTTGAAATATACAGTAAAAAAGTTTTTAAATGACAATATTAATTGTTTGCAATTAATTGATCGATTGTGAGTAATCAATTTGAAAGTAAAGTAATAATTTATTGACTATAATAAGACTTCTGCACTTTGATTTTGATTGTTATGATCAATTTGCTCAAAGACGGGACTTAGAGATAACAAGCTTTGTGAGCATGGGATGGGCTTAAAGTGTGAAAGTTGTGTGGCTTTAATTTGCATGCCTTGTATTTGAAAGTTCTAGCAAAGCTTTTTGTGAATAATTATCTTGTGTATTATAGTCTGAACAACAACTACCCTTCTTATTTACACTTAGTCCTTTCTTAAAAGTCATTGCTTTTGCCGTTTTGTCTTTTGCAGTCATTTTTATAGAAGTTACTTTGTGTAAGTCTAGGTTAAATTGTTAGGTTCTAGAATGTTCTGGTGATCTGTCAAATGCTTGTTTAATATGTCGAAGGTAATTAACAATGCATATTGATAATGTTAACAGTTTTAAAACACTAATCTTTAACAGATTTGAGTCGCACTGATTAATCGAAGGAGTAAGGAGTTACAGATGTATTTCATTGGTTGTTAATGTTATGGGTCTAACCAAGCTCTTGATCATTCTTGATAATACGCCTTGTTGGTTCTAATGATAACTAAAGTCTTTCCCTTTAGACGTACATTTAGTTTTCACTGATACTAAACTGGTGGATATTGTATTTACTCATGCAGACATCCCGAGAAACGTCTGGTGTTCAGTCAGACTACCATGTATACATTCAACTTTATTTCTTACTGTTGAAGCTCTTAGATGTGATCCTAGCATGCCGTTTGCCGTTTTATCTAGCAGAGACATCCCTACCTTTTAACATCGTCAAGCTGGCTAGACTTCGTTCTAGACTTTGTCTATATCACTGGATCTGTTCAAAAAAATACTAAGACAGTCCTGCCCCTCGCCTTTTTCCATTTAGATATTTTCTAAAAAACTTTTTCTTGGATTTTGCATGCTCGGATTTCTCTCTCTCTCTCTTTCATAGATGTGTCTTTAAATTTCATCTTGTAGTTACTCGTCTAGGTACTAGAAGATATTGTGATGCAATGGGTTTTATGTGTAAAGCAATGGAGCCTATATATTATCATGATTTAATGTTAAGATGCTAAATTACTTTATAGTGTCAATCACATAGAGCACTAAATTAAATGGTCTACAGTAAATTGCAATAGGATAATCACAGCTGCTGTACATATAATGAGTTAGCATGTAATGTTTGAGGACAGAGTTTTGTTTTTCATTGCATGCTTTAGATTCAGGCATGTGCACTGTTTGGGGTCGGGTGCCAGGACTCGAGTCTATCAAATGTACGATCTATTAAATGCATTCATGAGCTTAAGCTTTTCCTCTGAAATTATCTGGCTTCAATTACGCTGAAGTCTTTAAAGTTATAGCATGATTAATGCTGGAAGCAGCCCTGAGCCTCTATCCTTGCAAACCTGCACAGGTCTGCTTTTTTGCGTCATTTCTTTGCCTGTATAGAGACGGGACTAGAAGGGGTTTAGTTTGCCTCGTAGCCCATTTATATATAGTGTTAGCAGTCGTAAGTTAGTAGTATATACTAGCTGATAAGCCTCGATGTAATGTTGTTCCGTAGCCGGGGCCGCCGGCCAGGGTGTTGGGTTGGTGGCTGGATTTGTGGCATGTGTTGTGTTTGGCGGTGAGGCATGCAGCCCCTGCTCTAGATCTCTGTCCTCACAATCATCTTGTGGCTGGCTAGCTCAGATATCTCTGTCCCCTCTACTGCTGCTGCTGCTGCCTGGAATGCTCACTGCCTGCTCTCTGGTCTTGTTGTAGTAACATCCCATCCACACCTGCCAGCCAGGCCTCTGACGACCGCCCTGCAGCCCGACCTAAGGGTCACCAGAAATCTGCCAGCACCTCCCATGCTGTTAGAGACTTGGGCCTTCCGCATGCCGAACCTGCTAGTGGGGCTGACCCCCTGCGTCAGACGTAAGTAGCCCTCGCCCAACCTGTAGCCCTCCTGCGCGGTCTCTTTCCCCTATCGGTCCATCTTCAACATGTTCAAGTTGATTTAGAGTCTCTAGTTGTGAGACCTCTCTCTCTCTCATAGACCCCCACGACCAGCGCCATTTTGACTCAGCAGTCAGCTACAAGTTGGGGCTCAGTGCTGCCTTATTGTAACCAAACCACACTGCAATTTCACATTCACTTTTAAATGTGACCTATGAAACCTGCTGGCTGGAATCCTTCTTCTCGATCTACTTCTCTCTGTATGGGTTCCTTCGTTTAAATACTTTGCCAAATATAAAGGTCTGAGGTTTTAGCCAAATGCTGTAAGAGATCTGAGGTCTATTGCAAATGGCTTCTGATAGACAAATTCTCGGATGTCCCACAAGTAAACGTCTCAAGTCAGATACCCCAGTCGTGAAATGTACTCTGTTGGAGATTGAGATAGACACCCAATTGTATATGGACTCAATGGGAGATTACCCACTAAGTAAGCTTAAGATGGTGTATAAAATCCTCTCCTCAATGAATAAGATACTGTCCTTCTTTGTCTATAACTCTTGAATCAATGAATCTGACATTTGCATCCCTCGATAAGAGCATGTCATAGAATGACATTAATGATTTCCTCTGGAATGATTCTAGAAACTATCTCAAGTCTGCATCTTGAAGAGATTCAGTGATTATGCTCTGACGTATTCCTTTGAGAGAATTTAATCAATTATAGTGATAACTCCTGTCAATTCCTTACTGAGAGTCACGCTGATACGATAGGCTATTTAAAGCCGATTTGACACATTAAAAGCCGATTTGACACATCGCTAAAGTTACTATATACTGATATGATCTTATGCTTCAGCAGCACCATATAACATGCGTGTAATCCTGAGTGCATGCCCTTTACCCATGCATTAAACGCTGCGATGGTACCCTCATAAACCGATTCACCCATCCTGCCTTTTATTAATCGGATTGAAAGTTGTTGCAGGTCGGATTGTGATCCTTTATAATGTAATCCACGTTGCTGATAACCAATGATAATTGCATTTGTCTAACATTTAATTCTCTTGGATTGGTTCTAGTAGAAGGTTGTTGTATTTACTGCATGCAGGATGCATACGTTTATCTAAAAGTAGGTGGTGGACCGTACTCGTTTGATTTAATAATGACACGTTTCTCTATCGTCATTTCTCTCCGCAGGACGACCAGCTCCTCGCAGAAGTCGTCGGCGATCCCCGCTTCTCCCATGGCAACCAGACAGTTCCCCCGTAGCACCCCAGCACGCAGCACATTCCATGCTGGGCAGGTGCGTGACCGACGGGCCACGACCAATGCCTACAATGGGCCTGGGGGTCTGCCAACACACACGCAGGACACGTCGGCCATGGCGGCTCACAATCGTTTGTCTTTCTTCAATAAAATCACCTCCAAGTTCAGCAGGAGGTACGTACCTGGCCAAGAACTGGAGCCCAACAGGTAAACAGCCAGGCAAACTGCATCATTCATTCGTACTTTTTTTATTATTAAAAATTCTCTGACACCTTGGTACTCTTTGCACCACAGAAAAGAAAATAACCAAGCTTTCATCAATTAGTTGTTTTAGTGTGTAGTGAATCACCATCACCAAGTTCTGAGAAATCACCTTGCCGAGTCTCTGTTCACCGTACTTTTCAAACTATCTTAATATACTTATCTTTTTGTGTATAAACTTAATGTCTCACAGTGTGTACCTTTTTGAGCCACTTTATAATCACGTGGACTTCGACTAATTTCCAACTTTCATGCTACTTTTACCCCCATTTTCATTACGCGTGTTTCAGAATTATTTGATCGCAACTAAATTTTTGCTGCCTAAGTGGTTCTGCGCTTAATTCAGGCGTTCAGTTCTCCTTGAAATTGAGTTGTTTATTTGCATTAAAATTCTTGTTGGAAGAAATGCACCTCATCGATACTCAGAAAGGGACTTGAAACTGATGGATTCAACAACAGAAGTCCAATATTAAAATGAATATATTTACAAATGAATTACGATACATGCTGAACATTGTTCTTTATACTTTAACCAAATATTGGTTGTTTTGTATCCCTGTGTTACCCCCTCATTGGCATCGGGAAATTTGGTTACCTTTTCTTTTGGCTGCAAAGGACATCATGGTGCCAGAAGCCTTTTGTATAAATGTCAAAAGTGTTGGAATTTTGTTAAACAATGTTGTCAGTCTAAGTTCAGTTGGATGTTAATTTTTTTCTATTTTTTTTTCCTCAAGGAAGTTAGAAGACTAATGAATTTGTTAAATTCCTCCCATTTTTTTCCGATCAGTGCTTCATCAAATTGATTTATCATGGATTTATTTATGATGCAGTTTGCTTTGGTCTTTCCAAGTTGTGAAGGTCTCCAAATGGAAGATATTTTTTTAAAGACTTTGGGCTGTAAAATTTCAAGGACAGTGTTTTTAGGTAACGCAAAAAAATCACAAATTAACAAAATCATCATAACCTGTGCTTTGCCAAAAATTACAACCAAAAACATTTTAAGTCTGCGATATTTTACTATATTGCTGCACGCACTCATTTAGACTTAAGAAATATTATCGAATATCATATGGTGATACCTTCGGAGCACTGTTCATATATTGCATGGAAAGCACTGTTTCTTCAAACTCTTCTGGGTACTGGAATTCTTTCTTTTATATCACCTGCACTGGTTTACTTTACCCCTCACTGCTAGTCAAGATATAGACTGACTTTGGCTTGTGTTCTCATAATTCTGGTAAATCGCCTTTTAAAATTAATTGCACTCATTCATGAAAATTGCTACGAGATGCGCCAGCGTCCTCAAAAGATTACGTTCTCGATGGCCATGCATGTCTGCACATTAAAATTTTATCTCAGTTGATGAATGCAAACTTGAAAACTATTAATCTTCTACAAATACGCCTGCATGTTGCAACTTTGACTATGTGGCAGCTTCCTGATCGGTCTCTGCAACTGGATCAAGTTCAATTTGAATTTTCTCATTTAATTTCCTCACAGAACACAAGCCACTGATCAGCAGCTTTTACGATCAACATACTCATGCAAGCGCAGTGTTATAGCTTCAGTTTGTAGACATAGAACATAGTCCATTTACGTAGATATCTAGGTCTTAGTATATTGTGACAAGTTCCTGCAATTCTGTGGTGGCATTGACAACAATGGTTAATCAGTGTGTTTCTTCTTTGTTTCTTTTGTTTGGCTTATTGTTTAACACTTCTGCCTTTCTTTTGTAATGTTTTGCATGTTTTTTGTGTAGCAGCCTTTTAGCGCTACTGTTACGATTATACATAAAGTGTACCAGTATATATCATTTTAAAAACTATGTAAGTAAAATTTTACACTTCACTGATTAGCAAAACGGAAGGCATGCTTAATCTCCCCTCCCCTTTTGACAAAAATATACCTTTTGATATATATTTTATATATTATGAGTTAACACTTTATTCTCTCATAATATGGACCTTTTATATATACTCTAAAGGGTGCTACGAGTACTAGTGTTGTGCCGTACATAGCATCATAGCTGGCTTTTTGTCATTTGTCAAAATTGTCCTGCCGTGCCTAGATGCCGTGTATGACCATTTCAAACATTCGCTGTGGGGTAGAGGTGGGTTATGTGTATGAAATATATATGGGATTATGGGAAGAATTTATATCTATCATAAAAGGCATGAAATGGTAACTTCATATTACAAGAGTATTTACCATGCTGTCATCTGTTGATGGAATGATAAAGTGGGAGCTACACATACTATATGAGTGGGTAAATTGAATGGGAATCACTTTTTTTGCGAAGGTACATGTATTTCTAACACATTACTAAATTTTATTGGCGCAGTATGCTGTAGTTGAAGACAAAATAACAAGAGTCAAGTGGTGAGCATGTTACAGTGATTGACCAATGCATGAAAAAGGGATTCACACCCTGGTGGTCAAAAATGACCACCAGGCGTATTTAACAAAAAAAATTACATAATATGGTCTTACTAACAAACAACGACATCATGGCGAAATGGTCCTGAAAACGGTCCTGAAAAAGTTTACAACGTCATCTGGCTTGGACTGGTTTTGGTACGGTCTCAAACTAACATAAACAACCGTTTAATAACAACTGGCTTCGCATGCGAGCATGATGCCTTACCTTACTAAATGCCAATCAGTGAAGTATCGGGAGTCATGCTGGTTTACTTGTTTTTAATTTCCAGCAAATTGTTCCGTAGGTCCATGAATGAGAAGGATGTCGGAGGAGGAGGAGGTGGCATGGGGGGAGTTGGCCTCGGGGGAGGGGCCAGCGACCAGGTCAAACCGCGATCTCTACGCTTCACATGGAGCATGAAGACGACCAGCTCGATGGACCCTAACGAGATGATGAGGGAGATCCGAAAAGTCCTTGACGCTAACAATTGTGACTACGAACAACGGGAAAAGTTCTTACTCCTGTGTGTACACGGGGACCCTAACACGGATAGTTTAGTTCAATGGGAGATGGAGGTCTGTAAGCTACCCAGACTGTCTCTAAACGGAGTACGATTCAAGAGAATATCTGGCACTTCCATTGGCTTCAAGAACATAGCCTCTAAAATTGCCAATGAGTTGAAGTTGTGATTTTGTCACGGAGGAGGAGGACTGCAGAGAGGAGAAGCCTTCAGGAATCGCGTCATGGCCAGTACTGGCATAGAGGGCCTTGGAACACTTGATTTTCACAGTTTGGCAGATCATGTGTCTATTCCTTAGGATGACCATTGTTGAATGCAAATGAAAACTGCTCGTATTTTGTATACATTTAAAGGATGTGTGTACAAATGTACAGATACGTTTAAGAAGAAATGAAGCTGTGCTAATATTTTAGTAAATTTTATGATAATTAATTGTACATAAAAAGTGTACATCTTGCGCTGATATGAATGTAATGTATTTTAGTTTTCATCCACTGACTTTCATTGGAGTTTATTCTATGGAAGTTGAAACAAAGATAGTGTGTGTGATATAGGTGCAAGTTGATATGCGTCCGGAAGTGTCCCCCCCTGAATCACGGGGGTTGTGGACAATCCCCCCCTTGTACATATTAGGCCTAGTTCAAATGATGACGGACGGATATGGTCGTCTGCTTGTTGCTGTTATATCTCCCCAACCCCCTACTCGTCATGATCGTCAATTAAAGCATAGCCTCTTCGGAAATCTAAAAGTCGGCGTCTGCTCCTGGACTTCAGCACCAGTCATTTCCATGCACCTGTGATTAATTAATCTATTGATCAATCAATTAATCCATCAATTAATCTATCCCAATTATCATTAATGACATTTAATGTAGATATTGAACATTGAACAACAGTATTGTATCATGGTAATTTCTATTTTCAAAGTAGCCCTTGTTAAAAGTAATGTTCAGCACTTTGTATCTGTTGTCAAACAACCAAACATGGACAGAAAAAAAGACTAAGAATTATAAATAGCTTTTTTGCATGCAGTACATGATATGGTTGGGAAAACCGCGTTCTGGTTTTCTTGAATTGTTCATGTATTTATTTAATTCGCTCCCCTATCCCCAGCTGTTGTCGTGTAGATATGCCAATTTAACAAATTTTTGTAAAACTTGTACAATATGAAACGCGAGCTGGAGACCGAGGGTGGAAGATTAGCAATTCCCGACACAGTAGCTACTCATTACAATATTTAACGAATGTGTAGGTAGCGTTGAACCTGCACGTAAATATCTTCATAGTGTGGTAGTGTCATGAAGCCCTGTGAGATTAGTAAACAAGAACTTTATATATTCAAGTCAAAGTTGGTTCATGAATAATATTTTTTAAAGAAAGAGTTGTCTCGTTTTATGAAGATATGGTTCATTACATGATTAATAAATTAAGCGGAATTGTGGTGATTGTTTGACAATCTACGTCTAGTGCAATGTGAGTGAAGCTTACTTCCTATAAGAAGTCTAATTAAGTTTTTTGTTACCGTCAAGGTGTTGGCTTACCAGATACAGAAGTTACGAGTTAACAAGCGTTGAATGAAATACTACTGATACATGTGAAATGACCCACTCTACCATTTAATGAAATCAGGAAGAACTCATGGGTTTTAATTGTTCATTTATCTATGGAGACATTACACTACATGACATATATATAGTATATATAATATATAATACCTCGTAATATAGGTTGACTGGTGTTCCTTTATGTGCACCTGCTAGCTGTGCATGTGGCGCACCTGTAATTTCTTTGACTACACTGTTCGTTTCTCAAAATGATGGTGTGTCATCGCAAGAAACCCAAGGGCATATCTGTGTGAGTTTAATAATGACTGATTACAAAACTTTGAAAAGAGAAGCATTCAAAATGTTCTAGAATTGGAATGATCTGGTTGCTGGATTCGCAGTTGTTGCAAAAAATGATAATAATGAAATTTTTATGACATTTTTGAGCTCAGAAAAAAGAAAAATCATGGTTTTTCATTCTCAGGAATGATTTGCTTCATTTAAGACTACATGTATTTATTGTATATGATGCATAATCATACAAAACATCATCATACATTTGTTTGTCATATTGTTATCATTATTCTATAATTGTCTTGTATTCAAATGAGAGGTTTGCATATTTCATTTGAGAATGAACAAAATGCAAAGTCTGTCCTGTCTGTGCCATTCAGTTGTATTTAAGGTGAATCTGTAATGTTAATTGTTTTGTAGCTCCTGCTGCAGAATTTGCAGTGTTTAATTAATGAGAATGATTTTGTATACCATTTATTGAAACATTACTTACAGACTTACCCCAGACTTTCAATATTTATTAACACTAATTGATTTACCTACGACGGTTCATTTGCAAACAGTGAAACGGCACTTCCAGTGTGTGTACATCTCTGTTCTTAATCCTTCATGCTGAGTGTTCTGTACGATCAGGTACAGGATACGGAGAGAGATGGTCAGATCGTTTTGGTGTTTTTACTTCGGAATTTCTCCTGCTAATTTCTTAAAGAGTGAAAAAGAGTGATAAGTTAATTGGTGAAAGGAAGATAAGACTAATTAAGCTAGGTGCTCACTTTTAATAATTTCATAGCCAAGCTTTAAAATCAAATTGTGTGTGCAAGAATGAAAGTCGAAAAGAAGTGTAATGTCTCGAATGGTCATGCTATCCTTCGATTATGGTTGTACATATATATTTGAAGTTATCGGACATAGTGTGACCATTTGGATCTGTCATTCGCGGAATTTCTTCCTCATTGCATGTTTATAATATAGTGCTTACACATCAACATCATGTAAATTTACCATAAAGTCAACAGCAGGCTGTCCTCAGCAAACATACGGCTAGGTGTTCTATTGTACGACTTAGTTCGAATAATAGAGGAGGTTAGGGTATCCACTTTAAAAGTTGTAAAAATAAACTATCCATGTGTCATATTATTCTGCCGTTATAAGAACCAGTGAGCCAAGCACTTTGTTTCTTGGTGCTAGAGATAACTGTGGTTATTATTTACATTAAACGCTTATGCCATTGTCTTACTAACTCTCGAGAGGAGGATTTCACAGTTTATAAACTTCCAGCAGTGAGAATACCAAAAACAATTGGACACAATCTCGTAGTACAGTTTCATGTAAAGTTAATCTGTTGGATAAAAACTTGATTCTGCATGTGGACGATGCAAACCCAGTTTTATAATATAACCTCACTGTGATATGCGAGTCATTTTCTTATTGAAGTGAAAATGCGTAAGTTAATGTATACGAGTTGGTTTCTGTGCTGTCGGTACAAGTATCCGTGGAGTGGCAATGTTGATCTTCATTCTTAAACATGTTCTTGATAAATTTACAGTTACCAACTTGCATGAAAAAGGTGCCAAAGTGCAGAGGCTCAAAAAAAGATACGATACGTATTGGGTTGTGCGAACAGAAAGTGACGATTTTGTATCAGATTGTCGAAGGCTTAGTTTTGAGCAAGGACGGTGTGGTCTCTGCGCAAGGTTTTCTAGCATTATGATTAACGTGTAGTACTTTCCGTTTCTTTTATATAACTGGCATTATCATGCAGAAGCTTGTTTCAACTTTCTAAGTTTTGTAATGCGAACACCAAATGGTCTGGCAAAGGACGCCAGTGTACTTTTATAAGACAATACATGAAGCTAGTACATTAATCAACAAATACATGAAGCTAAATGCAAACTAACTTATTATAATTATCACAAATGCAGTTATTTGTCTGCCATTTTGATACCCTGTTATATATTGTGATTTCTTTTTGTTAGAAGTTAGTTTTCACAACAAGACACTCCTAATTAAATTATCAAAAGTTAATGTGGAATGAGCCCTGGCTGGTCCACACAGCTGTTGTAAATGAACCATTATATCTTTGTTCATGTTATTGCTAAAAGCCAAATCTAGTTGATCTAGATATTGTATTACATACACATTAGCTTTTAATATTTTTATTGAAACATTTCCAATAAGGTTGCTTGTCTTGAAATTCAGAGGTATCTACACTTAATAAGTGTGTTTTGTGTGAGAGGAACCAGTTACGTTTATTTACTATCCAAAGGATCATTAGGTGGTGTTCTCAATATTATAGGTCTGTGAATAATTTCATCATCCATTCATTCATCATCATTGCCTCATCATTCATATTTCCATGTATTCGCCGCATTATGTTAATATTGAGAACTTATGTATTAAGCTGGCTTGCTGATGTATAAAGAATTCTAAAATGAAATAAATGGGTCTTATAAACTGTGAAATGATTTTATTTGTCATATTGTGTTGAATCAATTATTGATAATGAACAATTCATTGAAAAAATTTGTTTTATTGCTTTTGCCTAAAATTTTACATAGGAACATGAGTAAATATGCTGCCTTTATAAACGAAAGCCCATAAACGCGTCTTGGCAGATATGGGCATTGAAAATTTATCAAATTGAGTTTGGTAACAGTACTACAGCAGTTTTCGAGCAGGCTTGGTCAGTTCACTGAAAATATCACTGAGACTGGAAGTGTGCTAATGCCCACCCTGACATCTGGGTAGACCCATAAACTTCTCTGCTGACCTTAAAAGTTTACTATTAGCTACTTAAAAACAAAAGAAATCTCTCCAAGGTCAACCAGTTGCAGTATATTGACTGATATTTTAATGTGATTTTAATAGTTGGTCAATTGCTTGATAGCTTTAGTCTGGGCTATCGAAGTTTAAGATCTGTAGCGTCTTCTCAGTGTACTGACCAAGCCTGCTCGAAAACTGCTGTAACGTTCTTACAATGTGTGATGTTCTAAAGGATCTTAAAAGATCAAACTTTTTCAATACAAGTCTTCGACCATAATGTAACTCCATTTGGTACATCGTTACAAATGTCTGGTCTCCAATTATTTGCCGGTCAGCAAGTGTGGTTTCTGGAATGTCTAGTCTGCGCACATCTAATCAAACTGTACCCCTTGAGCTGCTTTCCTCTTTTTGCTGCCTGGGTTGACCACGCTCATGTTGGCAGATGCTTTTGCTTGGTTTGCATTGGATTTCTTTTTGATATCCTGGTCGAAAATGCCACCACCCTTAGTAGGAGAACCTTTCGACTGCTTCAGTGTCTCAATGGTGTTGTTGGCAGTGGACAGCTTGGTTTGCAAGTCTAAGACTGATTCTGCAAGTCTGAAGATCACTGTTGAAAGTTCCGTCTTTCTCTCCATCGCCACAGCTTCGTAAAGCTGGAATGGCACTGAGCCTAATCCTTGTCCAACTTGCATGACGACTTTGTTCCCTGAGTGGTTGACGTTCACTTGTCCTGCTTCGAAGGCCGTCCTGAAAATAAAATCGGTATCGAGGTTAGACGAATAGCGTCAGAAAATAGCTCAAAATTTAATTGCTGGATGAATTGGCCTATATTAATTAGGACAATCGGCTGGTACTAAAAGAAGGGTAAAGTCATTGTGAGTGGCCATGCAGCTGAGGGATTTCTGGTTCCTCTTTGTCCAAACAGTATCTAATCTCTTAATCGATATTGGGCCTTTTTGGAAAGGTTGCACAAGTAAATGGTGTGACAAGGGTATTTAACAAGGATTTGTTTTGGAACACACCAGATCGGCTCTTGTGTATGTGTGACCTGTTTCCCGAAAGGTGCCAACGTCAATTCTCGAACGTAGTGTTCCGGCTATTGCCAGATATTGATCAAGGGTCGCGAGGGTTTGTACCACTTGACGAATTGGCTCGAGTGAATTAAGCTCTTCTCTTCTGGTTCAGGGCTACCCTGAGGCCTGAGTACCTGTGCATGTTAGGAAACAAACACATGTGGCCCACGTTACCTGTGTTACATGTGCAAGTCTTTCCGAAAACTCCCCATCAGCCCATGGCCATGTATTAATTTAGTATTACCTGAACTTCAAAAGAAATGCATCCATAGAGGAGACTTCTGCCAGATCTCGGTGTGTTTCCAGCTCATCCGGATCAAGGGCCAGTCGCCAGAGTTCTATTCCATCTGTGACACATAGGATCCAGGCCTCACTGGTCAGTCTGGTGAAGCACAGATATTTCTTTCCTGCAGTTTCTGTGACTGTTTGCAAGGAATCCACATTTGCATCACCAACAATATCTTTGATTAAACTCATTCTGAGGAGCTGTCAGTCTTCCAAATGTAATGTAAACAGAGTTCACACTTTCAAGATTACTACCAGGAGGTTGACAAGCTTGGCAGACCAGGAATAAATCAATAAATCACTCTGGAACACACAAATAACGAAAATTTGACAAATGTCAAAACATTGGTGATGTGTGAGAACAACACAAGAGGGCACCTGCTTCACCCAGAAGATGGCGTGATGGTGAGGTTGCAACTTTGGTCAGAATCCACATCCTGATTGTAGACGTCACCTTACATTTTCCACTTTACACGTCTTAAAACAAAAATTAGGTGAGTATTTGGTCTGCAATATGTGTAATCATAAAAGAGTAGACTTGGAAGCATAAGACTTGGTGTACTGTGTCTATGGCAGGGCTTGATTTGCCCAGAAAATCAAATGATGGGAGTCCTGGTCTTGGAATTTCAAAGTGGAATTGTTTACATTATTCAGTTGTCTAGTGTTGTCTGTAGAGATTGAGTTTTGACAGTCTTGTCTTGATCTTGAAGACTTGGATAAGCTTTCTGTTAACAAAACTCATTGAATCATTGACAAGTAAATTTGCAGCATGAACTTGATCAAGGTAATTTAAGAGGACAAATATCTAATTCTGAACTCTCATGTCAATGACAATGTCATGACAGTTGTAAGCGGAGAAAAATAAGACTTTACGGAATGATGTCACAGAGTCATAAGACAAGTCATAACTTACCAGGTAGTTATTGTTAATGCGGATGAAAATATTGATGACAAGCTTTTACTCACGATATGTCAAACTAACTTCATTATAATTTTACTCACCATTTCTTTTCAGGGTAGTTCGTTCGAGAGAAATAGCGGTAATCGCTGTCTGCTTGAACCTCCCTATTAGTCTTATGTTACGTCTCCAGTGACGTGTGGCAGTTGAAGGTGCAATTTGCAAGACTGCAATCTGGAATGCAACGTGGTGGTCGGCTTGTGGTCATTCCAAGAATGACTCAAGTCTGCAAGGTAATTAATGATGTTTTATTGCATGTCTGATAGTCAGGCACAGGGTCAAGATTTAACCCAAGATTCTGTGTGCAGTGAACACCCGCTGACCCAAGTTATAAAATCATTGTGAAGTTCTCACAAAATCGGAATGTCTGGTATCACAAAATCTGAAGATGTGGCATTTTAGATACCAGAGACATGTCAATTATTATGATGGCATGTATTTATAATTGAAAATATGAGGAGTATATGAATGACCATGCTTCTAATTGGAAATCTGGGACTGAATATTTTTGAAGCATTGACAAAAAAATTAAGCTAAGCTTCTTTATTCTGTGCCCTCTTAATCGGTTTTAACGGGGGATGCATCCATATTATATCTGTTTTATTGAACTAAGCATGTTATTCGTGATATAATAATGATAGTACAATTTTGTACTGGAACATTTCCTAAGTGAATAATGTACGCCATTTATTGATTTATCTTTATGACAGTTTGTTATGTAATGGCATTATGTAACAATTATGCCATCATGTAACAACAATCAATTATCTCCCTTGTGAAATCTTACATCAATTTCTATTGATTTTCACTTATCCTTATTGATTGTGTACTTTTGATGTCACACCAGAGTTGTACAATTAACAGGAACTAATTGAAGTGTAATTGAAGGCCGTTAAATCTAGTTTATGGTGAAATTAGAAATCTGTGAATCCGTGTTGATTGGTTTCAATTGAGGTAATATAAATCCCCGATTAAATCATGTTTTGAATCCCTGCAGAAATATTTGATATCAATGATATGCGTTTTAAAATTCATAGCCACACGTACACTTAGTCAATATTGATGATGTATAGGCAACATTACAATGAATATAAAAAAATTGTGTAGATTGTTATACAATGAATATGTGCTTGTTATATAACTGCTGTGGCTGAGAAGGCCAAGTGGATATGGTTGTTTGAACAGATTTTGAAACGAGAGTATTGTTTGATCTTTTGTAGGAGTGTGGCTGTTCCTGTGCCAGCTGTTACAGCGATGACAAGTAAGTGTTTCAATTGAATATTAGATTTATTATGAACAAAACACAAGGGCATGTTGTACGTGATGTAACACTGATGTATACACACAGGGGCAAAAATTCACTACAATGGACTAGCCTTGTAGGAGAGGGCCACTTTGGAGATGCCTTGCATATCTCTTGCACTGTCAGTTGCGGATCCAGTAGGGGGCTCTTCAGATGAAAATTACATTTTGAAGGAAATATGATACGATACGAGTAGTGTTTCAAATGGGGCTCGCTCATGAGTTTGGAGAATGGTCATGGTCTAGTGAACGAGAATCAAGAATTTCTCAAGAAATCTAGGACATTTTGCCTCCACCATCTACAATGATTTACCAATTTAGAAATTTCATCACGCTATGGATCTGGTTCTTCTGGCTTTTATGATATCTTTTGTAGTTTTAATGTTAGTAATTAACATGTTTAAGTATGTGCTAAACATCCAGTTACTTTCTCAGAAATGAGAAAGTGTTGAGTCATTGCTGATCTCGAGAATTCTCGAGAATTCCCATCTTCTTTGGAAACACTAGATCGGGCCCGCTAATTAGGGCTACAACAGTTTATTGCGGTACGAATAAACCGCGGTTTTAGGCGTCACGGTTCACCGCACCGTCACCACGACGAATAATTCGGTTTGCCGTAGTTCCGACTTCCGTCGCCAGAGGCGCCACGATTGCGCAAGTATTTGCTAAGCCAACTCAGCAATGCATGCATGGTAGAGCAGTGCACAGTGCAGTCAGTGGAGCCAATTCCTTCAAGCAATTGGAAGGTTCAAGTGGTTGCTAACTGATCTGCACAATAGGCATTTTTTGCAATTGACATTTTACCCCTTTTGACACCTGCCAATATCAGTCAAAGGAGGCAGAGGTGTGAACTTATGTGAAGTCTGAAGTGAATTAAGATTGTATGGGCCTACACTCTACAGTACTTACGGTTATGGCCTTATAGGAAAAGATTGTTGTTGTAGTTAGGCCTAATTGATTGGAGTAACATAATTATAACAGCTTCTTAAAATTCTGTATGTTCATTCATGATTTAGATCTAATATCCAAGATTTTAATAACAAAATGATGCTGTGTCATGAAAAAAACATTTCATTTATGATATGAATTCATTCCTGTTGGTATTCAGTGTAGGGCTAGTTTTACATTTATTAAAAGAGACTGAATCAGTCATTTAACTCAGTCATTGAAATGTATTGAGCCATCCGTCTCCATGATATCATTATTGTTGGCTAATTAGACTAGCAGGGCTAGTTAGACTAGCAGGGCTAGTCTTTAGGGATACTAGGTGTCGTCCAGTTCCGAGTCTACCATCTCCATGGCAACAACAGTAGTAGTACTGTCTATTTACACAAGGTGGCTACACTTTCTTCTTCTTCTTATTGGGAGTTCTCTCCTGTGTTTTTGAGCTCCCCTATGGATAGTTATGTCAATGATGTCAATCAATGTTAGTCAGTGAAGTCAGCCGGGATATCAACCAGTGATGTCAGCCAGTGATGTCAGCCACTGATGTCAGTCGGTGATGGCAGCCACTGATGTCAGTCGGTGATGTCAGCCGGTGATGTCAGCCACTGATGTCAGTCGGTGATGTCAGCCACTGATGTCAGCTGGTGATGTCAGCTGGTGATGTCAGCCACTGATGTCAGCTGGTGATGTCAGCCGGTGATGTCAGCCAGTGATGTCAGCCGGTGATATCAGCCACTGATGTCAGCCAGTGATGTCAACCACTGATGTCAGCCGGTGATGTCAGCCACTGATGTCAGCCGGTGATGTCAGCCACTGATGTCAGCCACTGATGTCAGCCACTGATGTCAGTCGGTGATGTCAGCCACTGATGTCAGTCGGTGATGTCAGCCACTGATGTCAGCCACTGATGTCAGCCAATGATGTCAGCCAATGATGTCAGCCACTGATGTCAGCCGGTGATGTCAGCCACTGATGTCAGCCAGTGATGTCAGCCAGTGATGTCAGCCACCGATGTCAGCCACTGATGTCAGTCGGTGATGTCAGTCGGTGATGTCAGCCACTGATCTCAGTCGGTGATGTCAGTCAGTGATGTCAGCCACTGATGTCAGTCGGTGATGTCAGCCACTGATGTCAGCCACTGATGTCAGACGGTGATGTCAGCCAGTGATGTCAGCCACTGATGTCAGCCAGTGATGTCAACCACTGATGTCAGCCGGTGATGTCAGCCACTGATGTCAGCCGGTGATGTCAGCCACTGATGTCAGCCACTGATGTCAGCCACCGATGTCAGCCACTGATGTCAGCCGGTGATGTCAGCCATTGATGTCAGCCACTGATGTCAGCCGGTGATGTCAACCACTGATGTTAGCCGGTGATGTCAGCCACTGATGTCAGCCGGTGATGTCAGCCGGTGATGTCAGCCACTGATGTCAGCCACTGATGTCAGCCACCGATGTCAGCCACTGATGTCAGTCGGTGATGTCAGCCAATGATGTCAGCCAGTGATCTCAGCCACTGATGTCAGCCACCGATGTCAGCCACTGATGTCAGCCACTGATGTCAGTCGGTGATGTCAGCCACTGATGTCAGTCGGTGATGTCAGCCACTGATGTCAGCCACTGATGTCAACCACTGATGTCAGCCGATGATGTCAGCCACTGATGTCAGCCACTGATGTCAGCCGGTGATGTCAGCCACTGATGTCAGCCAGTGATGTCAGCCACTGATGTCAGCCACTGATGTCAGTCGGTGATGTCAGCCACTGATGTCAACCGGTGATGTCAACCGGTGATGTCAGCCACTGATGTCAGCCGGTGATGTCAGCCACTGATGTCAGCCACTGATGTCAGCCGGTGATGTCAGCCACTGATGTCAGCCAGTGATGTCAGCCACTGATGTCAGCCGGTGATGTAAGCCGGTTATGTCAGCCACTGATGTCAGCCACTGATGTCAGCCACTGATGTCAGCCACTGATGTCAGCCGGTGGTCAGCCATTGATGTCAGTCACTGATGTCAGTCAGTGATGCCAGCCGATGATGTCAGCCACTGATGTCAGCCGGTGATGTCAGCCGATGATGTCAGCCACTGATGTCAGCCGGTGATGTCAGCCATTGATGTCAGCCACTAATGTCAGCCGGTGATGTCAGCCACTGATGTCAGCCGGTTATATGATGATGTCAGCTGATGAAGTCAGCCAATGATGTCAGCCGGTGATGTCGGCCAATGATGTCAGCCAGTAATGTCAGTCAGTGATGAGGTGAACAAACTGCTGATCGACCCCCTGCTAGTCTTGCATATGGAAATATGCTCCCGTCTAGTGTAATGATGTTATTGCGAAGAAAGTACAGATTTGCCAATTTTTAAAGAACCGTGAAAAAACCGAACCGTGAGTCTCAAACCGAACACCGTATCGAACCGTGAGGTAATGAACCGTTCGCAGCCCTACCGCTAATGCTAATGCCAAAACTTTCCTGGCCCTCTCCTAAATTACCCTGTCTGGATCTGCCACTGGTCATTGAATCATGGACTAATAGCAGGCTCCCACTTGTGTCCTGATTAATATTATGGTGCGGCTTTGGTGCCGTGGGGTTAATCTGCCTTTGGGGCAAATCTGGCCCAAGGAGTCCTCTGAGATTAAAAACAAAAGCGGACTGACAAACAAGTGGGACAAGATTTGCCCATAAAAAGTGGGCCAGATTTCCCATATTGTCCAGTTTGAATGTGATTAAAAAAATTATCAAGTGTCCGTCTTCATCTTTATTGAATGTTTGGTATGTACGGCTAAGTGCAACATGTATCAAGATCATTAAATCCTTACTAGACTGATCAATCCCAAAAAAACAATCCTGTGCTTGTGACGTCATCAGGGACAACTGCAGATTTTAGGGACATAAATGGCCCAACAGGCAGTAAGCTGGGGATGCACATAAATGTCCCTTTAGTCCGTTAAGGGTTAATTAAAATTGCTTAGATTATTAATGTCTATTTATTGCTAGCGAGTAAATAGTATTTAGCCTCAATGCCCCTCAGGCAGTTATGATTTTCTGCATCACATCTATTGATTTGTTGACAAATTTTGGTGCAATGTTATGACGTGACTTGGCAAAGAGGCATGCATTCACTGATTGTATACTTATTATATATATGCTTATTAACATCTGGACAAATTTGTAAGGGAGTTAAATTATATTTGCCTTACATGTTTTCTCTGATCAAATTCCCTGATGTCATCGACCTGTGGTGTCAGGCTGTTATGTTTTTGTAATTAATTTAATAATCAATTCTTTGTTGTGTATGTAATCTTGATTGATTATTCATATCATGAAGTCATTAATTTGGCTTACATAAGCAGTTACCAAAGCCTATTGTCATGATGAGATGATAGGGCTGTGAGTCTTTGCTGGCATGGGTTCAAAATATTCAGTGGCACTTCAGGAGCAAACTCCCAACTGGATATTGTTCGGTGACATTTGTATCAGTGTCTGTGCTGGGCTAGTAAAATGTCCCTCACATGGAGTAAATGTGTAACATGTTGAATTGTTGATGACTCCAATCTCATCCATTAACCCTTGTGAGCATCCAGAACTGGGCTTAGGCCGTGGGGCAACCATTGATCCTTAAGGGCGGGGTGGGGGCTTGGAGTTTTTTTAAAAATAAATTATTTCTTGCTCAGTTTTGGTGAAATAAATAAATTCTATTTGGCAGTCTTGAAATAAATAATTTTTCTGGAGGGGGTATTTCTTAATAACACATTGCTTGATTTGGGAATGTATATTGGGGGTCTGTACATGCTTGAAATAAATAATTATGGCCGGTGTTGCAGTGAAATAAATAATTTCCCGCCGAGGAAAACTCCAAGCTCCCCCCCCCCCGATCATTAAATGGTCGCCCCCTTACCATGTATCTGTCTGTTTGAGTTTCCATACTTGGGATTTTTCACCTGTGTCTGTATAGAGCACTATGTGCCAGGCACACTCAGGTTTTATGCATGCGATGGACTGAGCTGAGTTCATTTGAGAAGTGGGATGTGAAACCATAGGGGTACAATGCGCAATTTTATTTGGGGGGGGGGGGGCGACACCTGCCCGAAGTTCATGATCCAGATTTAATACCATTTCATATTAAATCGCCAAGAAACTGTTGCATTTATGTGATAGTCCGAATTGTATGCCCTCCTTGGTCGAGTCCTTGCCCTAATTTTCCGTGTTTCTCAAATCCCCCCACTATTTTTGAAGCTATGACCTCAAAGTTAGTGGTAACTGTTGCACACGGACAAATGCGCTTGACCGTTTCAGCCAGAGGCAAGTTGGGTAGTCTTTTAATATATATATTATACAGTTTTTGCACAACGAAGAAGAAATCTAAAAAAATTAAAATCTGTACATGTAAAGGGTGAATTTGAAAAGTTCTTCCACTGGTTGAATTTCCCTGAGTGATTTCTACATAACCACAATATAAGAAGTGCACTGCACAACTGACTACATCTGTCACAATCTTGTGTCTTGTATTGCTTGAATTCACTGAAGCATGGTCGTAATATATGTGTCAACATGGTCAATGACCTGAAGTTTGTTCCACCTCATTTTCTCATAGAACAGTGTAGAAGTAGCAAGGAAGTTCATGAGTGCAAGCTTTACAAGTTTAATATTTGGCAGTGTGTTGTGAACGTATTATGCAGAACTGTTGGGAGTGACATTAAACTTTCTTACTGAAATAGACTGGACCCTGTTGTCTTAGCTGAAATAGCTTCAAATATCGGCCGTGTAATTGGAAGCTATTTATTCAAAATTGGATTTTTGTTGTGTTCAGATGAATTTACACCATCTGTTGAATATTCGATATGCTACAGTGGGCAATGATTTGTCTTGTTATTATGCCTTTGCTATATTTGGCTCGGTAAACAATCAAATTATGCAGTGGAAAAAACATTAACATGTGATTAAGGGCCAGTATATGCTTATTGGTGATCAAGCGAAATTTTATAACATTCGGACTCTCTTAATCCTGTGTTGTATATTGCTGCATTTCGACGTTGGGAAGTTAATACTTTGGATTGCAACAACAACAAATTTTTGCTGATGTTTGGATAATTTCACGCTTCAGAAGTTTAGAGGACAACAACTAGAGCTTATCAATAATATCAAATTTCTCAAAAATTGACAAATGGATACCTTGGATATTAAAGTTCCTTGGGGGTTTTCTCCGTAAGTTATGTATTTCAATACTTTCTGTTTGTCCTTCAGTTCATTTCACACATTGTTGAAAACAAAGTGATTTGTGTCTCTTTGAGTTTCTCAGCTTGTGAATTCGCTTGTTTCTGAAGTTTAAAATTCAGATGACATTCCATTGCAATGTTATGTGAACTATGTTTGACGGATTTTGATAGAAGTCTCTTTTCAACAACATAGCTGGGGGGAGGGTTGGTCTACTGGTAGCATGCTGGACTGCCAATCGCTGGGTCCCGGGTTCGAATCCAGCTCTTGCCGGGTCACCTGGGCCTATGCTGGACGGCTGTTTCAATCATCCTTCACCTCATTGCCGTGTCCCCCTCCTGTCCTAATTAGCCAAGTGCATAAATACAGGACGTAAAGCCCCACTCATCCATCCATCCATCAACAACATAGCTATTTCCAGTACCCCATAAGCATGGGGTACTGCTATTTCTCATATAATTGACTGGTATTGAGTGTCAATGCAACACCAGTCAATGTCAGTAGATCATAAGTTATGTAACCTTTCATTGACTTACATAATATAACCTTGATTGGGCTTGAACAGTGTTAATTTGTTATTGACTGCTCATTTATCTGTTTATAAGGGAGGGGGATGGTTGGTCTAGTGGTAGCGTGCTGGACTGCCAATCGCTGGGTCCAGGGTTCGAATCCAGCTCTTTCCGGGTCACCTGGGCCTATGTTGGATGGCAGTTTTAATCATCCTTCACCTCATTGCCATGTCCTTCTCCTGTCCTAATTAGCTTACCAAATGCATAAATACAGGACGTAAAGCCCCCAATCATCCATCCATCCATCTGTTTGTAAGGAGGGGAGTTAGCTCAGTTGACAGTGCTATTTGCGTCCAATCACTGAGTCTCGGGCTCGAATCCAGCTCCAGCCAGGTCTCCTGGACTTATGTTGGACGGCAATTTTGCTCTCCTTTGCATCATTGCTATACTAATTGGCCTTCAAAGTACATAGATACAGGACAGGAGCCCCAATCTTCCATCCAGTCAGCCATCAGATGTTCATGCCATTTATGACATTTTAAAAGCTGTTTCTCAGGCTTTGTATTAGATGTGATCCTTAGAGCAGTACTTTTTGTGAGCAGATTTCATGTTCGCTGTCATTATTTTTTCAAGTGCAGCGTTTGTTATTTTACACACCAGAGTGTCATCTGACAGAATAATCTGATGTTTTGTCTGCTACGTGTGTAAAGGCATGACATTTACCAGATATTAAACTGTCATGGTAAAGGATTGTATATTGTTGAGTTGCTGTTTTTTGCACACAGACCTGACCTCCATTTTAACAAAATGACCCACTCCTTGAGGCCATAGTGGCGGAGGGAGGGTTATAGCTTAGTGGTATTGTGCTGGGTTGCCAATCGCTGGGTCCCAGGTTTAAATCCAGGTCTTATTCAATATTGCCTTAATAATCCTTCGCCTCATTTCCGTTTCCTCCAGGGGGGAGGGTTGGTCTAGTTGTAGCATGCTTGGCTGCCAATCGCGAGTCCAGGGTTCGAATCTAGCTCTTGCCGGGTCACCTTGGCCTATGTTGGACGGCTGTTTCAATCATCCTTTGCCTCATTGCCGTGTTCTCACCCTGTCTCCTAATTAGCCTACCAAGTGCATAAATACAGGATGTAAAGCCCCAATTACCCATCCTTCTATCCGTATCCTCCTGTCCTAATTGGCCAACCAAGTGCATGAAAAAAGGACGTAAAGTCCCATGGAATCATGCATCCATTGAGGCCATAGTAGAGTGTCATAGTGCTGCTCATGTATAAGTATAACAGCAGCTCTTTTTTAACAGAGGTGTGTGAATACAAAGACCCAGATTCTCAGTTTGTCTGAGCACTCGAGACGCCCATATTTTGAAAAAGCTGCCTTATTTAACATATTAATTAAACAAATGTTGTTCCTCCGGTGCAAGGAATAGTGTACTGCTGCAGAGCATATCTGGCAAGTAGTAAGTCACTAGCAACATACCTTTCATATTGATGAAACAACCAATCTAATAATTTCTAAAATTGGCAGGGAAACGCAGTTACACTGGAGATTGGCAAAATTCAAATCGAATTAGAAATTGAATACATAATATGAACTTCCATTAAGGTCCGCGCTTGGCATACCAGTGCAAGGTCAACTTAACAATGTGTCTGTGCGAGCAAGGACTTTAAAAAACCTCCAGTGAAATATTGTAGCCTGCTCTCTTGAGTCTCCTCTTGCAAAATAAGCTTGCTGTTTACAACTTGAGAAGTAGCACATGTATATAATCAATACTTGCTGCAAATTCAAAAAAACTTTGAATGATCACTGATCATAATGATATACAGTATTTATAATTGTTGGCTATTTAAAAAAGACGTTGACGCAGAATTTCTGATATTCTGGGTCAGTGACTGTTGATTTTGGGTAATCAATATTTGAGCAGTTATAACGTATGGTAATGAGCACACAAGGTGTTCTTTCTGATGGTATATTTATGAATTTGTGAGTCAGAAGTACACATAGTCCGAGTCTAACATACGTGGCAGTATTTTATTAAGGTGGTCAATGGTGTGATGGAGAGTTTTCTATTCCTTGGGGTCCATGCTAAGCATGTGAGGTAGGTTGATTTGAAGTAATTAATATTAATATTTGGTTGACATTGTTGCTGAGGAATTGATCATATGTGTTAGTAGTAACGGAGATGTTGAGATATCAATGAAGGTTACAGTTTATGGTTCAGACCAATTTTAGTATTAGTCTGTTGTTTCATATTCTGAAGTGTGTTCTTGCCTCTAAATAGCCCACACCAGTGCTGATGGGGCGTAAAACACTCACTCACTCTGAAATGTGTTAGCTCAGTTGGTAGCATGGGCTGCCAATCACTTGGTCCAGGGTTTCGATTCATGCTCTGGCCGGGTCACCAGGTGGACTAATGCTGGACAGCAGTTTCAATCATCTTTTGCTTTGTTGCCGTGTCCTCCTCCTGTCCTAATCACTAATTAGCCTGCAGACCAAGTGCATAAATACAAGAGGTAAAGCCTCCATCATCCTTCTGAAATGTGTTTTTTGTTTGTACAATTGAGATTTTTTTTTGTTTCAGGAATTATTTCTATGGTGTACTGACAATTGTTTACATTAGAATTGACATTCAAGGTGTTGCTCTAATAGCTCCTAATGATCCTGTTTAAAGTGTTTCTGCCTGAGAAGTGTTTGAAAGTGTCGAAAAAATCTGAGACGAGAAAAAACTGGACAATGTTTAAGTCTCGTTCTTGTGGCACTTGAAACACTTGGTGATGTGCTTCTTTTTGGCAATAATTCCTTTGGAATTAAGTCAAGGGGAGCGAGTTGAATTTATGGAGGTTTGCAAGTTAGACATGTGAAAGTATTGTCATTTCATGCAGGACTGGTCTCTTCTGAAGAAACCTTATCTTTTGTTTGCCAAAATAGCTTTGACATTGTGATAGGCTGGAAAAGCAATGAGATTGATTGACTCACAAGCAATAAGTGACTGAAGTCAAATGTGCTCTTGAATCGAAATATTTTGAGGCGTGTTCCCACTTAAGTTGAATGATTTCATTGATAATTTTGTCCTTGAGTTGTCTGGGATTTTGAACTAATATTGGTGATTTGTGATAAGCCACTGCAAGTCCATGAATGAAGTTAACATGTGTAGTATTGTGCTATGTGAATATTTTGGGAGTGGGCAACGCCAAGGATGGGTCGAGAAGTGTTAGAACAAAATTAGAACAAAGAAAATTCTAAATTCCTGCTCTTGTTCACAGGTTCACACAAGTTTAAACACAGTAGTGTACACTGTGCAAATAAAGTAAACTTTATTGGATCCTAAAGAAATGGATATTTGATTGTACAGTTTCGTGGCTTGTACATTGTTACTTCAAAATCTTTTTAGGGTTATGCTGAAATATTAAACTTAATGTCGATAATGGTTTGTGATCATATAATAGTTGTGAAGTGTACAAATTTACTACATACTCAGTGTCAGTAACAAAATAAACACTAAGCCTTGTTCTTTTCTGTTTTATGATGAATTTATGATGGCCTGAAAGTTTTATATTTATCTTACTGTGACTCTTCAATTTATAGCATTCGTTATCACTTGCCGTCAGGAGCTCTTTCTGGAAAATTTTTTATAATCTTGCTTCTCATGTCATTTAAAAGTTTTATGGAATTAAGTACTTCAGATTGGTGATTTTTGCATAAAGTATTGCACAGGCAAGGGTTAGCTCAGTTGGTAGCATACTGGGCTGCCAATTGGTGGGGTGGGTCCAGGGTTCGATTCCCGCTTCAACTTTGTCTCCTAGATCTATGTTGGACAGCTTATTCAATCATCCCTCAAAGCATTGCTGCATCCTGTCCTAATTAGCTGGCAAAGTGCATAAATACAGGATGTAAAGCCCCAATCATCCATCCATCCATGGGGAGTGGCATGATTTCTGAAAATATTCATTCTTCAGTGTTCGAAACAAAGAATGATATCACAAAACATTGATAATGAATAATTTTCAAAATGCTGACTGATTTATCTATTCGTTTGAATAAATTTACAATTTTAAAATTGCCACTGACACATAATATAATATACAGAGGATGTATAATAGTATTAGAAAAGATTATATTGAATTGTTACTATCATATGTATCACACTTTTATCCATTTAAGTTGCGACTTAACTAAGGCCATATGCTGAGCACATATGGTTGGGTATTGTATTGCTTCTATGATATATATTTTGAGTTGCGCCATTGTTACGTCCGCTGGTGTTCTACGTGTTTATCATCAGTTTTGTGAAACTTCTTTTGCAGTGGAAATATCATACTAAAGAGACCATGAATATGTTTTTCAGTTTGGACCTGCATCATGAAATCGAAGAACTTCGATCGAAGCTCAAAAAGAGTGAGTCACACGTTCTTCAGATGGAGAGAGACTTCATCGATAGTCGGGAATATGCGGAAAACGAGATCTCCAAACTGCAGGACGAACTAGCGAAACTCAGGGACAGATATGACAGGTAAGTCTGTGTTGTTGTATTCCTAGTGTTCAGTGTTTATGAGCCAACCGTAACTTACCAGTATGCTACTGGCTAAAATCAAAGGACAATACACGTATCTCAAATTGTAAGCTCCAAAAACTCCAGAATTAACTCTAGACAAGATGCCTTGAACCCCGGTGCTCCGATTCTCGAGACGTTCCACAACCTCTACACATCTATCATCTACCAAAGCCGACCAAACTTGGCTTCCCTCAACTAAACTCGCCTCTCCTCCACTAAACTCGCCTTTCCTCAATTAAATTCGCTTACCCTCAGTTACCCCATCGTGAAACAGTGGTTACCCCATGTAATGGGGATGAGGGTGTATGTGCCATGAGGCCTAGTGGTGAGATTGTCCTGGAGTCTGCACAATTGTCTGGCCAATTAGACTTCATAAGTTCAAGAATTCAGGATCACACTTGCCCTTCCATCTTTTGTCAAAGTGAGGTTGACTTTTGTTGCATAGCACAAATTATTAATACAAATTGCATCGTGGTGAGGAATGCAGATAAATGTAATTTGTATGGCATTGAATTACTAAGTCAATAAATCTTTGGACATGTGTATGTTATACTTATTACACACCTGCTGGTGTATGACTCAAAATGATTAGTATGTTCAGCGTGTTTGCTTTCCAATAACTAACATACCGTATCTATAGATTATATAATCATGAATGTGAATATCAATGTTCACGTAATTATGTCATTATGAGTGAAATTTTATCTCTTTGTTAATATCTTTGAGATAGGCAATTTAATAGCTTCTTCCGTTAAAATTTGGAAATTGGTTAATATCACATTAATGCACCCTTTGTATAATGCATTTGACAAATGCCTTTCATTACATAGAGTGGAAGTTTCATGGTTTGCCACTTTGTGAAATTAGTTTACCTTGCTATAACTGTGGTCACTGAGTCACTCTGTTACCTATTATTCCTAATCAGTACCGAAAAAAAATGTATGAAGCCTTACATCACCAGATTTTAACTGTTAAATAAATATTTTACTGTTTATTCAATTTTATTAGAACAATGTTGAATAAAAATAAGCAACAAAAAAAGTTGAAAAAAAAAAAATTTGCATTTCAAATGATTGAAATTTGTAACACTTTCTGTTGGTTTGAAATTGATAACTTCTAGTTCATTATGATAAGTCTATCTTACTGTATAGTAGTGAAAAAATGTGCCATGTGTGATCAACAAGTGTTTTTTATTGATGTTCCATATGGTGTATGCAAGTAAATGAAATTTAAAGATTTGGATCGCGCATTGTATTGAAATATATTTACATCATGTTTGCAGTGCAAAGACTAAACAATAATGCAAAACAATTTGCAAATGCAAAGTGCAGATTATCTCAATCAAAATTTCAATTATCACTAGCAGCAAGAACTGGCCTTAGCAGCTTAGAGGGTGTGCTTTATCTATCTATCTGTCTGTATCTCTCTGTATGTATCTTATCTCAAGATTTATCTATCTGCGTATTCAAATTTGGTGAAATTAAGTTCGGGTCTCAGAGGATGTGTGAAATTCAATTTACCAAGTGTACAGAAGATCTGATTGCCCAAGGATTTTACTTTTATTTTTCTTTAAAAAGGACACATTTGCCAAGATTCCCCTGCGAGACTTTGTAGGCGTGAATTATTTCCGACTTTGCCTGCGAGCATTTGTATGAATAACTTATTCTCGATATATTCTTCTCTTGGGCATATTTCACTTGCCAGATGACAATATGACGTTAAAACAACAAGAAGACAGATGTTCCAAGATTGTATAAAGGAAGCATAAAAACTGCATAAACAAAAGTTGAAAAACTCGATTGAAGAACATTAAAAACTTTCAAAAAAGTAGGTCAGAGTGCAAATTTGAGAACTTTGTTTAAAATATCACATGGATGATGGAAAGTCTTCGCATTTTCTCATGAATTGTGAGAACTAGTCTTTCAAAGTTTAAAAATTATTTGGCAAAGAATGTTTCTATAGTTTAACCAGGACTCTGCATTTTGAAGGCATACTGATTTTATGTAGTAAGATACTTTTTGGCTGGAGAATTCTGGAGAATTCTCTAGCCTTTTTAATAATGGGTTTTGGGGGTGTGGTCGATATTTGGAGGTGTGGCGCATAATGACAGGTATGCATTTTTGGCCATCATGCGTTGAGTTTGTGTTTGTGGTAATTGCTGGTTAGAAGCAATCTTAGTTGGCTAATTTGACAGCATTAGGCAAGGTGTAATGGGTTGACAGTTGTTCGGTTGAAACTGTGGCAGTACTTAAAAATCTTTAATTTTTGGGGGTGTGGCCATTTAGAGCCAATGAGAATGAGGGACTTGGTGGGAGTGGCCATTTCAGCCAATAGGGAGACATGTAGAATGCAAGGCCTGGGGGGGGGGAGGACACATCCAGGGGGTACTTGCAGAAATTATTTTTTTTGCTAGTTATACCTCTAGGCTGGGGGTCACCTCGGAGGGAGGTAATTAAAAAAATTTTAGATTTTAAAAGTCCCGAGGGGGGTTACCTCGGGGGGGGGGGGGGTACTCGCAAAAAAAAAATTTTCTGCCTGTTATATTGCCAGACTTGGGTCACCTCGGGGGAGGTATTAAATTTTATATTCTATACAAGGCCCCGGGGGAGGTCACATCCGGGGGGGGTACTCGCAGAAATTTTTTTTTTTTGCTAGTGATATCTCTAGGCTTGGGGTCACCTCTGAGGGAGGTAATTTAAAAATTTTTAGATTTTACAAGTCCCGAGGGGGGTCACCTCGGGGGGGTTACTCGCAAAAAAAAAAAATTTTCTGCCTGTTATATTGCCAGGCTGGGGTCACCTCGGGGGAGGTATTAAATTCTATATTCTGTGCAAGGCCCCGGGGGGGGGAGGACATTTCCAGGGGGGTACTTGCAGAAAAATTATTTTTTTTGCTAGTTATACTTCTAGGCTGGGGGTCACCTCGGAGGGAGGTAATTAAAAAAATTTTAGATTTTAAAAGTCCCGAGGGGGGTCACCTCGGGGGGGGGGGTACTCGCAAAAAAAAAATTTTCTGCCTGTTATATTGCCAGACTTGGGTCACCTCGGGGAAGGTATTAAATTTTAAATTCTATACAAGGCCCGGGGGGGGGGTCACATCCGGGGGGGTACTCGCAGAAATATTTTTTTTTTGCTAGTGATATCTCTAGGCTTGGGGTCACCTCTGAGGGAGGTAATTTAAAAATTTTCAGATTTTACAAGTCCTGAGGGGGGTCACCTCGGGGGGGGGGGTACTCGCAAAAAAAAAAAATTTCTGCCTGTTATATTGCCAGGCTGGGGTCACCTCGGGGGAGGTATTAAATTCTATATTCTGTGCAAGGCCCGAGGGGGGGGGGAGGACATTTCCAGGGGGGTACTTGCAGAAATAATTTTTTTTGCTGGTTATATTTCTAGGCTAGGGGTCACCTCGGAGGGTGGTAATTAAAAAATTTTGGATTTTACAAGTTTTTTTACAAAATTCTTTTTTTCTGCTAGATATATTGCTCGGCTGGGGTCACCTCGGGGGAGGTATTAAATTTTATATTCTATACAAGGCCCGGGGGGGGGGGGTCACATCCGGTGGGAGCTTGCAGAAATTTTTTTTTTTGCTAGTTATGTTTCTAGGTTGGTCACCTCGGAGGGAGGTAATTAAAAAATTTAGGATTTTACAAGTCCCGAGGGGGTCACCTCGGGGGTCACCCGGGGGGGGGGGAGTACTCGCAAAAAAAAAAAAAAGTTTATGTCTGCTAGATAGGCTGGGGTCACCTTGGGAGGTATTAAATTTTATATTCTATACAAGGCCCGGGGGGGGAGTCACATCCGGGGGGAGTACTTGCAGAAATTTTTATTTTTGCTAGTTATATTTCTAGGCTGGGGCTCTCCTCGGAAGGAGGTAATTTTAAAATTTTATATTTTACAAGTCCGGGGGGGGTCACGTCGGGGGGTGTCCTCGCAAAAAAAAATTTTTTTTGCTAGTTTTGCTAGTTATATGCTAGGGGTGAAAGCAGAAGAATGAGTAGCCTACCTGTCGAGACAACTGAGATAGCATGCATTTTAGCAGCCATCTTTCTTCATTCCTGGACTGCCAAATGTGACCTTAATATTTCACTTAAGAGTTATAAAATTTGGTTCAGGTGTACGCCTGTGGGTATTGATTGGGAACATGACGATAAATTCAAGATGTAGGCCTTTCTGGCAGCCATCTTTTGTCATTCTTGAACTGTCCATTTGTGACCTTAATATTCCGCTTATTTTAGAGTTATGAAATTTGGTACAAGTATTCCACATTATGAATTTGTCGGCCCATAGCTCTATATGGGCAGCGACTCTGTTAGACACTAGTGTCTGCTGTCACGCTCTACTCAAACACTTGCGCAATGCTCACTGCAGCAAGTTGCACCTATACTTCATTGCTATACCCTCACGTCAAGAGAATCTAGTTCACACAGACATCACCCTACTATACCTCAACCTCCAGTTCCACTGTTCCTACACTCATATTTTTTTACCTCAGACGCTCTCGCATGCTGCAAATCACACCTTCTACTTTCCCATAGGATTAACCAGCCATTGTATCCGAGGATGCTTGTTATATTTACGGGGAACCATGGAAACATAGAAGAACTTATTTTAAGCAAGGCGGTATGGAGTTCTCACAACATCATTGTAAACCCCACCCCTCGCAAACCCGGTAGAAATTTATGTAATTTTGGTTACCTTGGAACTCTCTGTAAGACTAACGAAGTTCTGACAAGCCTCGCTACCAAACAAAAGGCCATATACTACAGTGTACACTGTACCTTCAGGATAGATTTGGTCTCCGTAGCATGAGTTCACCCAGTACCCACTTAGCTGCATATTGGGTAGGCCTGCTGCTTATGGGAACTGGTTCAGATGAAAGTCTTTAAGAGTAAAATTCCAGTTTGATGTCGTTAGGATAAGATGTTAAACTGGCAGCTCTTTGTATCAGTGTCTGTGCTGGGCAAGTAAAAGGTCTCTCACATGGAGTGAATGCGTAACATGGTGAGGACTCGCACTCTCTCATCTCGTCAATTAACTATCTTGAGTGCCCGATGTTGGACGGCTGTTTCAATAATCCTTCACCTCATTGCCTTGTCCTCCTCCTGTCCTTATTATATTCGCCTACCAAACAGGGCTTTGGAGTCGGGAGTCAAGAGTCGTGGAGTCAGAGGTTTTTGGGGTGTAGTCGGAGTCTGACTTTGACTTTCACGAGGAGTCAGAGTCAGAGTCGGAGTCGGAGATTAATTTGATGACTTGTGACTCCTAAAAATAATTAATATAATTTGCAAAAATACTGGTACAACAATGAAAAATATATTCCAAATTTTACACAAAACTTCCTAAACAAGTATTAAAGTACAAAATCCTACGGAAACTTTGTTGAATTACTTTTCCCCCTTTGTTCACCATGTAATATTTTGGTGCAATAATGCTGATTAGTGGAGTCGGGAGTCAGAGTCGTAATTCAGAACACCCAAGGAGTCGGAGTCACTTTTCAGAAAGCCAAAGGAGTCGGAGTCGGTTCCCTATCTATCAACTCCAAAGCCCTGCAACCAAGTGCATAAATACAGGACATAAAGCCCGAAACATCCCTCCATCTTGAGTGCCGAAAGGAGGAGGGTTAGCTCAATGATAGCTTGCAGGGCTGCCAATTCCTGGTCGGCAGTGGTCGCGGGTTCGAGTCCAGCTTTTGTCTGGGCCCATTTTGGACAGCTGTTTCAATCATCCTTTGTCTAATTGCCATGTCCTCCTTCTGTCCTGATTATCCTATCTAGTGTGTCAACACAGGATGTAAATCCCCTATCATCCATCCTTGAATAAGTGCCCAGAAACTATCTTTTTCTCTGTCTGTGTCTGTCTATCTATTCTAACTTAATTGTGTACACTTGAGTCATATGCACACATAATATATCTACATACAATGTTCATTGATTTTGCATCGTATGACTTAAATATATAAGAGCAGCTGTTATGTTTTGCCAAAGCAAATTTCATAGCTGCAGATGAATTATACTTTTTTCCATTTTTTGCTAATTTCGAAAAATGTTGTTACTGTGTATGTTATTTTTTTGTTGTTTGTGAGTATTTCTAAACTTACGTGAATTGTTTTCTTGATTTTACAGGTTGTACGAAAGTCACAAAAAATTGCAACGGGTAAACCATAATTTGGAAGACAAATTGCTCAAAGTGGTGAGTTGGAATTGTGATTTATTTGTAGGATTCATTAGCGATAAATCATGTGGATTTTGTTGCTGACAAAACTGCCAGAGGTCCATCATGGTTATAATTTTGAAATTGTCAAACCAGAGAGAACTGTCAGGTCAATGTTAAAGTCCATGTGAAACAGTCAATATTAAAGGATATTAGCATATTTTATTTGCGTATTTGTTAATCATTTGACCTCAGTAAATTTAAAGGTCTCATAACAAAACTATTGTGCTATCCAATCAGCAACACTTCAGTGATTGTAGAGAGTGACTAATCAATCTCATGGCAGGCCTAGGCCTTAATTTACAATATTTAATGGCAATTTGTTATGTCAAATTCCAGGTTAACAAATTTGATGCTGAGAAGACAAGCCTAGAAAGAGAAGTGGCCGATATCACGACAAAATTAGTTGACTCCAAATCTTCAATATGTGAATTGGAAGAAGAAAATGTAAGTTTTCGAGTATGTCATTTGAAGTTTGTTGATTGTTGGCCTGAAGGATCCAGTTTGTCCTGACCGGGACATATAATCATTTTCTGAGATTCACCAATGTATAATCCTCACCTTTGACAGTTAATGTTTGTGTTGGTTTCGCTATACTCCCCTGTCATTTAACTAACCTCCTCAATGCATAAATACAGGCTGTAAAACTTGTGATTGATGATGAAAAAATGTATTTTTCAGGAGAGATTCAGAACAGATTGCAATATTGCTGTTCAGCTGCTTCAATGCAAACCATCAAACTTCATTGCTCATAAATTGAATACGGTAAGAGACACAAGAAAATTTAACTGGCTCATCTGCATATACATACATCCTGCATTTATAGCGATATCCGTTCATGTTTGTTTTCTGATTCAATAAAAAATTTACGAAATCACATATTGTGGAAATAGATATATGTATGTGTATGGGTCAATGTAAAACCTTTCTGATCAAATACTAATAGACCTAAATTTTGAGTAATATTGCTCGTTTGCCTGGTTGCAATGAACTGTGCAACGTTATTGTATTTTGGCAATATGTAAAATCTCTTAAATTGGGAGTCTTCCCTTAAATCCAGGAATCTGGGACCGTGAGTCTGTTACATTGATAATAGTGCTTGTCCCTCTACATTGCTTGTATGATTGAAGTCTTTTTAAAAAATGATTTGTTTTTGCAGTTGCCTGTTGATCTGCAGGAGAGGGTAAAGCCGCATCTGTCGAGAGATCAGTTAATTGAATTAGAAGATGGTGACCAGTCGCCCCCGGAGACCAAGATGATACGAGTGCCCATGCCTACGTTTCCCCCTACTGCCATGGTCTATTCTATCAACAAGGTGGTCCCCAATAACAACCAGGGCCCTCAACCTGGAGCTGTGCCCAATAACGCCCCTAGAGACTTGGTCCCCTCCTCCCTCATTGCAAAGGTTCTCACTCCGACTCAAATCCCTCGGAAGCCGAGAAGAATTTATGTTTGCACAAAGTGTAGGACTGACACTTCAGTGAGTGATGTTAGCGTGCAGACTGTGATTATTTATAGCACTGAGACGAATGGTTTCAACGGCAACCACCCCACGAGGACCACGACCCACTTCGGAGTTCCACACCCTGGCGTACACAGACCTCGTTTAAATTCTACCGAGACGGAAATATGACTAGGTTAGGTCTGTTAGGACTCGATGCAATTGAAATATTGAAATGAGACTAAACTGCCTTATGTAAAGTGACACAGCGACACTCATGGATGCTGTGATGGCGTTTGCAGTAGCACCGTGGTGGCGCTGCTGTGGCGCGGTGCTGTGGTGTCATGGTGATCGACTGATTATGATGGTGTGCTAACTTATTAGGTACAGTTTGGTGCAATATTATCGAAATCTAACTGAAATTTCACTGAAAATCTCATTGAAATTTAACCGAAAATGTCTGAAATCTTATTGAATTCTTGTCGAGAGTGGTCAAGAGTAGATCTAGCTATTATCACAGAGTGAAGACTTGCTAAAAATGGCAATAACAGGGTTTATCATAAATGTTTCTATTGGCATTGTTGTATCTCGATCCAATGCTAAAATTTGGCAATGCAAGTAACTGATGGCAATTTTTCATTTCTTTTTATGCTGTGATGAGTTAAAAAGAACATTCTTGATATAACTATGGGTCCATTGTGCCATGATGAAGTGAAATGATATTAAATGATGTCCATATTAAAATTATATTATATGTGCATTGTATTCTCTCAAAAACACTGGTACAATGGGTTTCATTTGATTTACGGGCATCGTCACAAGTTATGTGTAATATGTATAAACACTGTCTCATACACTGTCACTACTCTTAGAATTGAATTAGGAGATGCACAATGTCTTTCTGCTATTGTGAGATGCATTCACTGGGTAAAAAAGGGCTCTACAGGTCTTGATATTATATATTACAGGAGTGTATTTAGTGTAACAGCGTTCTAACATCAATGTGTGTAAAAATGTGTCTTGATAGAAAAATAACTTTAGGAAACTATTTAGGTGTACTTAATGACATAAAAGGTTGCTACAGAATCAAAATTTATGAACATATTGGAAGTTATCATGCACTGATAAAACGTGGAATTTTGGTAATCGGATAGGATTTTAGAAACGTTAAAAAATTGATGTTCTTGTCTGAAAACACTATTCAAGAACTGGGTTCTGTTTACATGTGAATTCTCCTACTGTATTTGGCAATTCTGACAATATTTGAAAACTCTTTTGATCTGTTTGTTCAAAATATTGATATATTGTGACTGTAGCGAACTTTGGTGTAAAAAATTTGAAGGGTCTTCATTAAAATGTTTTTTAATTTAATCAGAAAAATTAAATTGTAGTAAAATATATATGTTAAGTTGCACTGTAGTCAAAATTTACGCAGGGTACACTTCTTAGTGGTAGGCTGTAGTTCCTGAATGCTCACATTTGACTTGGGAGGTCACAGGTCATTTCAACATATTATGAACATTGTTTAGTAATATCGATGATAATCTAACCAAAACAATCTTTACCTTTCCCTTATCACGCTAATTGGGATGTCAATGTCATAATTTAAACAGACCTCCAGTCATTGGAAAATTTTAACGCTGGCAATCTTTTTAGCTGCCGAAACATAACAATACTTAAAGGACCCACCACTGGACTGACTTTAACAAACAACATTATCACAGTAATTATTTAAATATTAATTAATTGTATCTATGTGATGCTTTGTATGCGCATTGAGAGTTTCATCATTATTTTATTTTAATTAAACTTTTTTTTATCTTAGGCTTATCGATTTATGTCCTTTTGAAAACTAAAAAAAAAGCTGATTATTTCGTAGATTAGGCGACATTTTATAATTGTTCTTATTGGTTACTGGATTTGTAAACTTAAATTATTTCTTTTCTGCTATATATTCATTGAAAAGTCTGTTTATTATCTTAATGCTAAAAATTGTGCGCACTTAAAGTATAGATTCTCAACATGCTTAGTAATCTCTTGCTTTGCCAGGAGTCAAGCGTCTTAACCGAGTATCTTTAATTGATGTCTTGCTACTGAACCTTCCCATTTAATTCTAGTCAGTCCCTTTGTTTCATCTGCTCTTATTTTATTAAACTAATTTCTCTTAATGTGATATTGATTTCATGATTGATGATTAATCAAAAGCGAAACTTGCCAGTTTGTTGAATGCCCTGTATTAAAATGAAGTCTAACACAGAGGTAATGAAGTTTGGTTATGCTACTGAAAGAACATACTGTATGTAAAATTCTGAAAAACATCTCGTTTCTTTTCTGAAATTTTGGAATTTTAAGACTTTTGTTTTTTTGCAAAAAGAAAGGGGGTGGAGAGAAAGGTCTTTGTATAAGTGGTATGAGATGAAAAATTATGACTTAGTCAGTTTTGATGAAGGATTGTAGCTAATGTAGTAAGTAGGACAGTCATTACATGAAATTAACAAGCCTGGGTAATCATTTATCTATTGTACAGAATTGGCTTGGAAAAGCGCACAGTTACAAAGTGACTTATCAACTGTTATAGTACATGGTAGATTAATAAGCAAAAATCCTTGAGCCTAATTAGAATTGCTTGCTCATTTACTTGGTAGACTGTGCAAAAGACTCCAATCATTATGACATAATTGTCATATAAATGGTGATATATTTGACATAACTATTGTCCTTTCGTAGTATTGCACAGCCTTGCGTAACTTAAAAGCTTTGACATAGACCTGCACGTTTTGTAATACTGAATAGTGAACTTGTATTAGTATCTAGCATATTACTAGTCAATGTATTATGTATGATAGTGCATTTTGTTTATGGAATCTTAGCCATTTTGTTTCATTAATGAATCTATATAATTTCTGCATAAGCTTCCGATTGTAAAGCTGTAAATAGATAACTCAAGCTCAGAGAATTCAGATGACACTCGTTATAGGAACATGCATGTATTTAACATTTACCGGTATTAGTTTCTCGACTACTGTATAATCTCAAATGTCTATTATCCACCCCTTCTGTTATTATCATTTATCTTCCAAAATTTTGTCAATGTTTCTTTATTGAGTTATATTTATTCATTGTACCTGCTGGCCAGGCTGCTAAACTAAACTGTCTGACATATAAATGAAAATACTCCATTCTCGTTTGAGCGTTGCTCACAAAACTTTCAAAATTTTTGGTGGAATTGGTTACAAGTGACTTAAAAGACATTACTAAGTTGGTTCATGACCTTACGGAATTGAAGGTCTCTGGTAGCTGTCATGTCTAAGATTATAACTTGGGGTAAAACCTGTGCTAAAGTATGAAAATCTGTGTCTGGGACAAACATTTTACAAGGATGTGAGGACAGTGGGTTAATCACTTGCCAACCTTCCACTGACTCCCATAAAAGTTACACCAAAACCTTAGAAATGTTTGGTGAGTGACGCTCAAACGAGAATGGCAGTAAAAGTGAGGTTTCATCCTCAACTTACCTTCATTGTACATGATGTAGTACATCTATACTGACGACTCTGAACCTCTCTCATTTTCCATACGTACCTTCAAAAGGAGGGAGTTGGCTTTTACTTATAGTTCTAGGTATAATGAAGCTAAACATCGGCTATAATAATATTATTAGGGTGTGTATAGACTAGTGCTATAGCCTTATTAACCACCAGTAAAAAAGTAAAAATCATTTGTGCTGTCATCTTTTTAATATTTATCAATAAATATTGTTTTTGAGCACTGAAAACCAGTGAGCTTGTGCAACATACTCTGAGAAGTGCATGGTCTTCCAATTTATCTAATTAGTTAAAGTATAATTTCAAAACTAGCGTGTGAGAACCATATAACTGGTTTCTTATAAATGGCACTACAAAGAGATTATTTAGGTGAATATAGGTTACTTTGTGTATATTTACCTCGAGCATGTGAGTGTCTTGCACTTTAAACTGTGTTCTCTAGTCCTTGTAACAGTGACTGTATATGTGCACAGTTCATGATTATAACAGTGACATAATACCCACTCTGATATGTTATTACTGATGTGTATTTCATGAGCATACATGTACTGATAGTCCACGGAAGGGCATGCAGTGTGAAGAGCATTTCGTAGAGTTTCTTTTTTCTCAAATGGCCTGTTTTGTTGAATGTCAAGTGCACAAGTTGTCCTATCTTAGCATTCAGCATTACAATGTTGCCATCTCTGTCAGGATTGTCCTTAACTATTCAGCTTGTATCACCATCCTTTTCCCAGAAGATGAAGGATGTTAAATAGTCAGAAAAGGGTCGGACAAACTGGAGACTTTCGAATGTTTCTGACCTATATTGGATAGGCCTATATTTAAATGGAATATTTGAAATATTCTATTTTTTGTTCACAGGATAATAGCCACGACTCCCTTCTCTGTTTCACAAATTCTAATGACGTTTAATGTATAATCTCTTTGCGTCATCACAAGTTATTTAAATTATACTTTTGCATTACACTTGTGACACGAACACAGTTATACTGCATTTAAGTTGTGATAATATTTTCTTCCTGTACTAACCATGGATTATATCAGTCATATGTTTGAAAATTGTCGAGTAATCTTCCTTAAGCTGGTTCTCCATTTGTCCGTTTTTGCCATCTGGTTTACTTGACAGTGATAAAAAAAATTGAATATTCAGAAAATGATAAATGAACATGAAAATTTTTCAATAATTAAAAACATTTCAATGAAGACAGATGACAGTAAATCCCTTTCTATTAAATTGCCAATTTTAATTTCATTCATGGATTCAAAATTAAGCAAAAGGAGAGCCGGCTTAATCACCGATGTATCCTTGACCTTGTACATTATCAAATGCTTCCTCAAAATCAAACAGACATCTTCCTCATCTGCATGCTTTATTGCCTAACTAATACTGTTGCTTTATGAATAACTACTATATTCAGAATTCCACAAGCATTTACTGTGTATTAACAGCATTAGACGTTTATTTCAAATTACTATGTACTGGGTACTTGACTGATGTGTAGTATGTTATTCTGATGATGTTATGTATTATTAATATCATTTAAGTCATATATTCAACATCAATTCTTATTATCTATCCCTGTACTCCTAGGCATAAGTTTTAAGTTATTTATTTATCCGTTAACATACTCGAAGCACATAGAGTGAAGTCCTACTAGCCATTTTAATGTACTTTGTTAAACTGAAACATAGCTGTATCTGTAGAATGTCGTCTAAACTGTGCAGTATAGGTTTATATGTATAACAATTGCAAACATTCATTTTAGTGAGGTTTTAGTTTCTTCAGTGGATACCATTGAAGTTGTTATTGTTGTTGAATATGAAAAAAAATAAAATCTGTAAATATGATAAAATCGATTTGTATTTTTTACCCGGTCAGTAATACAATGAGGGAATTTCTCAGATTCTCACGCTACAGCAGCCTGCTATAGTTGCGAGCTTGAGCATGCAGGCTATATCATTCTCTGGAAGTGCTCTATTTCACGTCCTGGCTGACATGCATGTCTGAGCAACCCTAACTCAGTTCTGCTAAGTTCTGCTGAGCGTGGACCTGAGAGGCAACTGTCCTAGTGGCCTAGATCTCTATTCAATAGGCAGTTCCACTTGAATTTTGTCAGTCTGCAGCCTCACTGCGTCAGCCTGCCTATAAAGCAGACTTGTCAGTCAGGGAATTTCTTGTAAAAAAATTCACTATGCTATTCGTTATTGGGTAATATCATGTCAGCATGACATTTAACTTTATTTTGTTTGTCACGAGGTCATGAGGATTTAAAAGTATGTAATCTGTACGTGGATTTCAATTAGGGTTAACGATTAATATGTGATAATACACTATTGGGAAGGCATACATGCACAATAGTAATGGCGTGGCCTGCTAGAGTCTATATTCTGCACCAATTAAATGTGTAGAATTGACGAAGATTTGCTAGGACCAAACTTTGACGTCTCCACCCCATGTAGATCCAGCCACAGTGTTTGGCAGTTGAGGATGCCAAGCAACATCCATGCAAACCTGATTGTCACATTTCAAAGTTCTTAAAATCCGAGAAGTCCGGTAGTCATAAACAAACAACTGGTTGTCAGAACTTCCACTTATCACATATTGGCCGTCTGGACTGATATCACATCCAATGTTGAAGCCTTGGACCTGCAAAATAAGTGAAATCTTCTATCAAAATTTCCTGCCTCTAAAAAGCCCACAATGGTGCTGATGAGGCGTAAAACCAACTCACTCACTATATGAAAATTTCCTGACGTACACAAGGCATTCCCACCACAAATTGGTTTCATTTTAGTAGATCAGTAGTTTTAAATCAATTCAGAGAGAATGAAACTAAAAAATAGATATCCATCATTCAGAACTTCACAGTTGCTATAAAAGTAACCTGATCATCTTTAATCTGGTCACAGTTAGTGGACTATTCTTTACTGCATTTGTTCTCACCTTGTGACTTTCAAATCTTTTGCACTTGTTCATCTTGTAGGGTCTCACAGTGGAGAACAACGCGATATAGTCGCCATTTGTCTGTGCCAAAACGTCTCCCCCAGTTGGATTAGCCTTCAACCGTGTGCATGTAAATCGTTCCTGTATAGAGCAAGAAAGAGTTGTATAACTTCTTTATGATATTGAATGAAAAGATTTGAGTACTCTAAAAACTCTGTTGAAAAAAAAAAAGTATTGCAAAAAATAGCAAGTCTACGAATTGTACTCACATGATAAACCTGGTTGGAGAGAACCACACCAGCTACAAAATCCCACACCATGACGTTCTTGTCTGAAGAATCACGACTGACTAAGTCATTGCAGATAAAAAATTCTTGACCATAATTTACGAATTGAAGACTTTGCACCTGGAATGTAAAATCACACTTGTAAAGGCTAAATTAGCATGACTTTAGATTAGGAAAATTCATTATTTTTGACTTTAAATGTTTCTATGACATAAGGTCACATACCTGGCCAAAAGGCTCCTTGTAAGCAAAAGTCCTGACTGGGCGAGAATTACTTCTTTGGTCCCAGCAAATAATCCGATTCAAACTTCCGCACATAAAGTAGTTTGGATTTGTTGGATGGCTTTCAATGCAGCTCAGTAAATCTCTGTGGGAGAATTCCAGTAATTCACTACCTGAAAGACAATAAAGATTATCTATGGATACAGTCAAATTTGAGGCAAGCAATTTCAAATCTTAAACAGTACTAATGAAAAAGTATTGTTGTACAGTGCTTCATAACAGCTTGTTGCTTTCTGTTATACGATTACCTTTTTCAACGTCAAAAAGTCTAGCAGAGTTGTCATATCCGCAGGTTATTACTTGTCTTCCCTGATTCACCCATAGTCCATCTTTAACAGCCTTTCCATGTTGATGAAATTCTTGCACTTGATTTGTATCATTGGAAAATGCATTCCAAATTTTAACAGTTCTGTCCATAGAAACTGAGAGCAATAGATGACTGAATTCACCATAATTCCAACGTATTCTATTTACGGCCCCTGAGTGACCCCTTAGAGTTTTAGAATGACTCGGAGGTACACTGCAAGCGCTGGGTCTGTGGAGATGTGGTTGAACGCGATGATGTACAAAGTAACATTTTCTTGTCAAAGGGGAAGACTGATCGTTGGTGTCATTTCCTTGTCCCTGTCCATTGGCATTTCTACTTCTTTTGACATAGCTTGTGATCTGTTGTTCCTGAGAATTATCAGCATGTCGCTTTGGTCTATTTACAGATTTTGAGATAACGTCTGACGTTTGTTTCCATATTTTTTCTGGTTGATCCCAATTTTGGAGTTTGTCGCTCTTTTTCCAGAATGCTGAATTTGGCACAACAACTTTGTCAGCACTTGAATCAGCAATAGGAGTCTTTCTGTTAATTTTCTGGGCCTTTGCCAGTTGTCTAACATGAGCTACTGTACTGTGAAGGCTTTCAGAATAACTGCCATCACTGTCACTGTCACTTTTTATCCCAAAGAAGTTGTTGCATTCAGTCTCTGTGCTTTGTTTACTCTCCCATGTGTCATTGTTGACATCATGAGCATGCTTGTCAGTTTCATTCAACTCATTTCTTGCACCACTTTCAGTGCCAATTTCACTAAAACTCGGCCCCCGTTGTCTCTCCACTTCCTCCTCCTCTTCGCCACTTGAATCTGAGTAATTAGCAACAAGAGAAGTGAGAGCCAAAGGATTTTGTGTCATTGCTTTGACATTTCGTTATCAACAAACTTGTCAACAGGGCGCAGCCATACTGTATCCGTTTTAAGAAGACCAATCAGGAACGCTTTTGCGTTTTGATGAAAAAAATCATCCAATGAGAGACTCTGTTACAATCAGAAAAACCGATGAAAACGCCATCTGACGGATCCTGGCCACCTTGCGGACAGTGCGCGTGATGACGCAAGATCTGAGAAAAGCCACATGGTTGATTGATTGAGAGAGATTTCTTATCGGATTTTGCTATTTTAAAGACACTTAACTTACTTTGATTTTTGTCATTTAATCGTCGAAAAGTAGTTTGACAAGTGTGGACTTAATTAGTGGCTGTTGACTGTCTAATTTTGCCTGAATAGGCCTGAAAATGTCCTCAACAGTGGAAGCTCCCACAGAAAATATGGAAAATATGTCACTTGAAAAAGTTGAAGGAAATGTGGATACCAACTCAGAAGAAGCTCCCTTGAGTCCAAATGGGGATGTCATCACTCCTTGGGAAGTGACCAGCTCCTCAGCTGCTGGGGTGGATTATGACAAACTCACCAGTAAGTATGGGTGATGGATCTATTGACCACTGACACTCAATGGACATTGTTGACCAGTGTTGTCACTCATTGTGTCAAATAATGATAATGTGTATTGATTATTGGCAATATTGATGTTTTGACAGGTTCAATACTTTAACACCTTTGAAGTTTAGAACTTTACCTTCAGCTTGTTCAAAAATCTATATTAATGTACTGTGTGACATTGTTTACAAATTGAGTGATACCGACGGTCCAACTGAGGCCTAAATACACTAAATACAGCATTAAAAAAACAGTCCTGAAGTTTTCAACGGTTCAACAAATTAGTAGGCCTGTTATTAATATTTTTATCGTAAAATCTTAACATTTAAAGTTTAAGTGATATATATTATTACATTATAATTTAATTGTAACATTTTTTAATTCTTATTCTAGTGCCCCAGAATACCTTTATCTTTTTTGCTGTCCTTGAGTGATCTTATCTTTGTTTGCACCCGCTGCCCTATCTGTTGAAATTTTAAAGAAAACGTGCAATGTTAACATAGTTATTCGGTGACTGGCATATTTTTTTTACATCTGCTAAGAGTCAATGTAATCTTATCAGCTATGTTGTAATATTCTTTACCCAGTCAGATTCATAAGCATGGGATAGTGACATTTTGTCGCTTTTCCGAAAACTTAACATGCCTAAGTTATAAATTTATTGTTCACATTATTTCAATATTTGGCATTTGCTTTTGCTTAAAACTTTACCATGTTTGCAGGGGACCATTTTCAAAATTGCATTTGTCATGCATTAGAATATATATATACACTGTGATTAATGTGATCTTGCTATGTCTATGTCATCAGTCTTGAACTGTTATTTTTTTCGATGAGGAATGGACCCCTTTAGCTTTAACATTTCCCATATAAAAAAATACCAGCCAGACCCATAGGTAAATTATATAATATAATGCAGGTAAATTAGTTGGGGGGAGGAAGGAAGCTTTTCCTGAAAAAGAAAGGTAGTTCTTTTGACAAGCACCAAAGGTGAGAAACTTTTAACATGATTAAAGGGGTGGGGGGGTTGTATGGGACCTCCCACTCCCTTGCCTAGGAGCTTAGTCCTAAGGGGCCGACCAGATGATCTTTGGGGGGTGGGGCGGGGGCTATGGATATTTGGTGAAAAAAAAAAAAGATTGTTTCCCACTTGACACTGAAAAAAAAAGTTTGTTCAGCATATAAAAATTTTAAAAAAGTTTGTTTCCGTCGGTAGCTAGGGTACCGTAATGTTAAAATTCCGATAAAATAGTTTGTCACGAGTGCGAATGCGAAAAAATCGTTCGTCGACGCACCGCAAACGAAAAAAAAGTTTGTCCCGGGGGTAAAGTCCATAGCCCCCCCCCCAACTATCGTCTGGTAGGCCCCTAATGCGCTAGCCTGAACGATCATTTCCCATTTCACTTAATTGTTGATAGTTTGGGAATTGTGGTGTTATATTCTTTGTCATATAATTTGAATAGATGTCCCAACTCCCCAAGTAATGATCATATCAATAGAATAGATGTTATTGTCGTTTTCAGAGAAGTTTGGGAGCTCCAAGATAGACCAGGCTTTGATTGATCGATTTGAAAAAGTGACGGGTCGACCAGTGCACCACTTGCTCCGACGAGGGATTTTCTTCTCACATAGGTATGATTAAATTTACCCACAAAAAAACAGTTGATGTAAATAAAAAGTAATAAAATTAATCTTGTGATATTTTTTCCAGGGACCTACATCAGATGTTGACCCTGTATGAGCAAAAGAAACCTTTCTTCCTCTACACTGGACGGGGACCTTCTTCAGAAGCAATGCACTTCGGTCACTTGATTCCATTTCTATTCACAAAGTGAGTTAGCTACTTACAAGTTCACTATTATCATGTATGGAAATTTGAAACAATTTAGAAAGTTAGTTTGAATAGTGTGTATAATTTCGAAGAAGACTATATATCAATACTGTTAGTGGACAAAAAGATTTCTGACATAATTTATCTGTACTATTATTGATTATCCTGAATTCCCAATAACTTGATATTTGAAGCCTATAATTTGATGTTCTTTCGTGCAGATGGCTTCAAGAGACTTTCGACGTCCCCCTTGTCATTCAATTAACTGACGATGAAAAGTTCCTGTGGAAAGATTTGACGCTGGAGGAAGCTCAGAGATTATCAAATGAAAATGCCAAAGACATCATCGCTTGTGGGTTTGAGAAAGATAGGACCTTCATTTTCTCAGATCTCCAGTATTTCGGGTAAGTGGATCAATTGTGTTATATTTTTATCCAATTAGCTGAACTTATCAACATCTGTTAAAAACCCAAGTAATTAAGATCAGGACAAACCCTCTCCTAATTTAAAACTTGCATCAGTTTTAATCCAAACTCAGTTCTCTGCTGAAAATAACTTGTAAAGATGTAAAGAAATTGAAACCCGAAGGTTGTTGTCCGGTCAGTTTATTCGGTTAGAGATGAATGGATCTCTCTCTCTGTAGTCCTCTTCTTTCCTTGTCTTCTACGTGCTCCTCGAGTCTTTCCTTGGGGGCAAGTAACTTTATCCATTTATCCATCTTGGAATTCACCATCCAAATTGTAGGCTTCGGGGTCTATATTGAAATCATAAACATTGCCTCACTCTTCTCTGTATTCGTTTTCAGACAGGAACCTGCTTTCTACAAGACCGTAGTGCGAATCCAGAAGTGTGTCACCTTCAACCAAGCAAGGTCAATTTTCGGTTTCGGAGACAGTGACTGTATTGGCAAAGTGGCCTTCCCCGCCATCCAAGCTGCCACGTCCTTCAGCTCATCTTTTCCGCTGATCTTCAACAACAAGACCAACATCCCTAGTCTCATTCCCTGTGCCATAGATCAGGTGTGTATTGTGTAACAGTGTTAAACTTTTGGTATTTAATACTATTTATTCGGAACTGCAGAGTCCGCGAAAAGTGCCGGTTTGCCGGTCAAAACCGGCAAAATTAGCGTGTGTCCGGCAGAAATATAGTGGTTACCTGCCCAAATGTCCGATGGTTGAGCAGGAGAGTCAATGACTTGATAAGCAGCCAATGCAATCAGCACATGCCTTTGAAATCTCCAGTGCAATTAACAAACATCATTGAGTCACAATGACTCAAATTGGACTCAGAAATGTCAAATGGATTGCAATCAGCCTTTAACAAGTGTCACCAGCTCACCAAATTGCAATTAGCAATTGATCTGTATTGAGCTCTGGTTCCATGGTTTTCACAAACGATGTGAGCCCTGCAAGGCTGCTACCATTCGCCATTATTGGCATGGGTCCTGACAGGTTTTCTAGTAATAAGCGATGTAATACACCACAAACTATACAACTGGGAATAAATTTTAATTAACAAGGGACAAAATATTAGGGAAACAGGCATCTCTGGCTATTCTTTATAACTTACCAATGTTTGTTTTGAGACTTTATATTTTGGCTTGGAAAAAATGCATTTAATTTGAAATTAGACCAAAGAAAATATAATACCCCTATACCATATTTGATTAGACCTATTTGGTCTTGAAAAAATAGCAACAAAATTATGTTCAATGCTAGATGGTAGGTCTAAACTTACCAATGGGTCCAAAGGCTTTTTAAGAAAGTGATTAAAATGCAGATTGGAGTAACTTCATATTTTTGATGCTGTAGAAGACCGCTTGGAATTATTGAAATTGGAATTTCGGGCAGGTAAGATTTCATTCGGGCAGGTAAACTTCAGAATCTACCTGCCCGAATGTCCTGTGTGTCAAAAGCACTTTTCGTGGACTCTGCGGAACTGTGTTGTTTTCAAAAGGATCTAATATCTGAACCTGTCTTGACTCTTACAACTTTTCACTATCTGCTCTGTCCAATATTTTATGGAGGGAGAATATAACTTGGTAAGACTGATGTGAGCAACAGTAACCAGTAAACAGGAACTGTTTGTGATAGTAAATGATAGAAATTTGTAAATCAGCATATAAACTTTTTTCCCATCTTTCAGGACCCTTACTTCAGAATGACAAGAGACGTGGCCCCTCGACTAGGATACCCCAAACCTGCCTTGATGCACAGTTCTTTCATCCCTGCTTTACAAGGGGCCCAGACAAAAATGAGCGGAAGCGATCCCAACTCATCTGTGTTCTTGACTGATACTCCAAAGCAAATCAAAAATAAGGTAGATTCTGTCAGTATTACTATAAATATTTTGAACTTTCATATAAACCATTATGTGATCTAAATTGTTGAGATATGAAAATTTGAAAAATTGTGCAGTAGTTCTAGTCTTTTACTTAAATTTACCCATATTTTCAGATCAACAAGTATGCCTACTCTGGTGGTGGCGCCACTGTAGACGAACACAAAGAAAAAGGTGGGAATTGTGAAGTTGACATCGCGTTCCAGTACATGCGCTTCTTCTTGGAAGATGATGATGAACTTGAAAAAATTAGGAAGGTTAGTATGGAAAACCTTTAATCTATTAACCACGTATCATGGCCCACATTCAATTTTCTTATCTTCAAAAAATAATAGATGCATGAATGTGAAACATAACTGGGTACATGTTCATTATGAATCACATTGCGCTTCTCTATTTGGATGCTCTACCATCTAAGCTGTGTCAAATTCCTGGAGATTTTGACATTGCTGTGGAGAATCTCCCTTTGCCAAAGAAAATCTCCATTTGCCTGAGAAAAGCTTGTTTGCTCACGAGAATCTATTACTGCTTTAATAGAGAATATATTTTGCTGAAGGGAATCCCCGTTTCACTGTACAGGATATCTCTTTGCCATAAAGAATCATCATTGGCTGAAGAGAATCTTCTTTTGCTGATCAGAATCTCCCTTGACTGAAGAGAATCTCCTTTCGATGTCAACAACCTCCCTTTGCTGTAAAGAATCTCTTTTTGCTGAAGAAAATCTCCCATTGTTGAATATCCAATATATTAGGACTGCACGATAATAGGCTGAGATGCGATTTGCGATAAATGGATATGTTTGTCGAAAATACTTAAAATTTATTTATTGTACTTTTTGCAATAAATTTATTACTTTAACTGATATCTTGATAAATGATAAATTTGCGATTAATCAAGCAGCCCTATTATCCAGCCACATACTATACCCAGCCAATTAGCCTACCAAGTTCATAAATTCAGGACAAAAAGCCCCAATCATCCTTCCAGCAAGTCAAATTTTCATGTGGCTCAGGCCTCCTTAGAATGTGCAACTTTTCAATTTAGTCATCTTTTATTTTTCAGGATTATACATCAGGAGAGCTCTTAACGGGATACTTGAAAAAACACCTGATAGAAATTCTTCAAAAGATTGTTTCAGATCATCAAGAAAGAAGAAAGAACGTCACTGATGAAATAGTCAAAGAATATATGAAGCCTAGGAAATTAAAATACGATTACTAATGGTGATACTCTTACTTAATTATTTATTTTAGGAACATTTCACTCATTGTATAGTCTGCCCTTTTGCCATAGTGACTCACTAGTACTACCTTGCTTACGGTCAGGAAATTTTCTTGAATTCACAAAAATAGTGGAAATTGTGACTCTTTGTTAGTTGTGGAATAATGGAATTTTTGCAATAGTTCAGCCTCTTTGACCTTTCTTGGATAGGGTTAGCCTACATCGACATTCTAGTGACAATAACATTGAATACCTTTCTTAATTTATTTTTATCCTGGAAATGAAGGCCTATACTTTGCATGCAGATCATAACTGATTTAATTCTTTACATAATTATAAATGACACAATTTCATGACTGGTCACTGTTCGGAGAGTGGTATTTCTCCTGAGAATTGTATTTAATCACCGTATTTATAAAAGAACAATATTCTATGGCTTAGCTCTGACACACATTACAAACGTACATGTATATATATATGTCTTTGATGCAATGACCATTCAATGATTCGGTAGTTGACTAGCCAGTAGCCACATCTACTTCGAATGCAAAAACTAGTCACAGTGAATGTGAGAAATTATTAACCGTGAACTAAGAGCAGCCTAATTGATTTATTTATTGCACCAAGTGTGTTATAACATTTCTATTAACTATTCTTGCATGACTCATCCATAATGAATTTATTCAAAAAGTTATAAATGTCACAAAATGTTAATTGATCACAATGACCTGTCTTTGGAAACTTGCAATGGATTCAGATCCTTGACTAAAATTGAGTTTCTGCTTGTATTATTACGGCATGTTATAATGTTTCACGGTTTTATTTTGCCAAATTATTCAAATGTTAAAATATGACCAAGCTCTTATGTTAAGCAATAATTTGTCGATTTTTCAGATAGGCAGGGAGGTTTCAAATATTTAAGTTTTTTCGTGTGCAAAAAAGTATAATATATTTATAACTTATATTATATCTTGTTTTAAATTGAGAATTGTTACTTATATCGTTTAGGCCTACCTCACGTTTTTTCATAGTCCATGTATCTCAGTTATCTGTTTGTCTTTAAAAGTAAGTCATTCGGAAATACCACTTGTGTAAATATTTAAAAGTTTGGTTCTTTTGTAAATATTTAGTTGACTTTGAAATAGGCCTATAAAAAAATTAAAAATGTACAATGGCAATTGAAGTAAAATGAGTTATAAATTTATTATAATGTTTATGAAAATAATTATGGAAAATTATCACCTGATTCAATGGTGGAAGTGTACTTGTTTGACTGTTTAGTATAAATAGAGAACTTACTGTGTACATATAAATACATGAGAATTAAGGTTGAATGGCTGCATTAGCGCGTTTCGGTTTGCAGAGTATTTTTTTTTTCCAAGCAAAATGTAACATTGTTTCGAGTTCTTCTCAGTCTGTCCAATTGCAAATTTGATCAGATATCCATCTAAATTTTGATTTAAATTCAGAGATATATAAATGTAAAATTTTATGGCTAAATGTTTTCAAGTTTTAATTGTGCAAACTTTTATTCTGAGGTGACCAGAAATGTATGACAATGAGATTCGCTCTTTGTCAAATGTATTTAGTACTATTTACTATAAATTTATGAGATCCACCAGTCCCACCTGTAAACGTGACCACCTAAAACTGGAAAAGGCTTTTCTAATCTGCCATCATAATTGCACCTCTTTAATACCAGATTTTGAAATCTTAAAAACCACTCTCTGCTACTGGCAGACGGGTTTTGGCCTCTAAGGCTAGTATTGGTCATGACATCAGATGTTTTTTTTTTGTTTTGTTTTTTCAGAAAGGTAATTTTTTATGGATTTTCAATTTGTAATCATAAATCTTGCTTCTCAAAAGCAATGTTAAAATGCAATAACGGGTGAGTTTGTAGACAAAGGTTTGACTATTAAGTCTTACATATTACAGGTCTGCAATGTAGAGAATTTAGTACTTTGTCTCTCTCCTGCCATTGTACTCCAAACTGTTCAGTTCCACAACACACACGTGTGTGACTATTAAATTTGTTATTTATGCGCAAATATGTGTGTTGATATTTTGTACATGCAGACTTTAGTAGGCCTCTGAAAATGTCTTGGAAAGGGGATTGACATGGATTTTACAATGCCTATTTCATTCGACAATGCAATTTATTTGCTTGCCGATTACATTTGGCGATGCATTAGACATGCCACTATGATGACATGGTAGTGCCTATTTGATTTGACAGTGCCTGTTGGGGTATTTGGCCCCTGGCCTGTGAAAAAAGCATTTGGCCTAGGTAGGCCTCGGTTGGCCAAGGTTAATAATAAATTGATATGTTTTGGAGTGTGTCAGTTGAGCCTGTGTGGTACAGTGTACTTAAATAATCACAAGAGGTTGCTGCTCTATTTGATAAAATTAAGCTTTATGGACTCATTGAAAGTGAAATTACATGTAGAAAATCAAGATGTATCACATTGTGCATTACATTGCGTTATTATCCTCTTGTTGCGCATTTGGCGTTTGGGGTAAAGTTTCTTCTAGGTGGCGTTTCCGTTCTTTGTTTCGACTCAGAATTTGTTGAATGCAGTATTCTGATTCTTGGCCGCAGTCAGTCAGGCGCAAGTCCATCTCTGTGACTGTGTTGTTTTCTTCCATGCCTTCCTGGAGCTGCTTTCCACCGTCCTTTAAGGAAAGAAAAATTTATTGTTGTTAGTTTATATTGTACATATTTTTCATGAAAGAAGTTCTGTTGAAATCAAATTCCCGGGACTTTAGTTTCCACTTGGTTGTGTAACTGGTTAAGAGATGAAAAAAAAGAAGTATAAATTGATATTTAGGAGACTTCCATGTGGTCGGAATGTCAATCTGTTCGTGAGCATATTTTATGGACATTAGGGCATCACTGTGCCAATGCATTATTTAAAAAACAAGAATTTGTAGATTCAAGGCTAGGCTAGCAATTTATGGCGATGGCACATGTTCACACATAAATGAAACAAATAGATACATTGAATATTGTACTTACAGGTCCAAGTCTGTTGCAAGACAAGTCCACAGAGTTGAGGACCTTGTTTTCCATGAGGACCTGGGCAAGGAATGTTGCAGTTGGCTCTGTGAGATCATTGCTTCCTAAATTCAGGTCCAGGAGGGTTTCGTTTTTCAGGAGGGCTCTACAAATAGCTTGGCCTCCCTCATCAGCAAGTCTGTTCATTCTGAGGTTGAGATCTGTCAGAGTCGTGTTTTTAGTGAGAGCGTGAGCAATGGCTTGGGCTCCTGCAGCTCGAATGTTGTTATCACAGAGATTCAGCTTGACGAGTTGACTGTGGTTGTTCAAAAACTTGCCGATAGCTCGTGCTCCTCTATCGCTGATGATGTTGTGTGATAGGTCCAGCTGAACAAGCCCTGGATGGTCCAGAAGGTGGCTGATTAAAACCCTAATTTTGTCGTCATCAACTTTGCTCTTGTGTATGCGAAAAACTTTCAATGTTTTACAGGCAGCGATGCACTTTGCGAGTAACAAGCAGTCTCTTGCAGTGAATTGGAACAAACCCCATTCAAAGTTCATTCCGCAGTTTTTCACGCCATAAGTGACATGGAATTCCTCTAAATGTGGTAATTGTTTCATTACAAGCTCAAAGTCGAAATGGTCTATTTCATTTCCGTCTACCGATTCACTGTCCTCCCCATCTGAAAGATCTTCCGAGTCCGGACCTTTTGGAGCTTCTTTTACTGGAGGCAGAAGCTGCTTGATATCTAGACGTCTTATGAAACTTGATGATAACTTCATGGTTTCATTGAGTTCTGTTTCATCGGTCGTTCCTGGGACAAAGTTTTCGATAATCTCTTGTAAGTTCCATTCAAAATACATGCGTTTCCAGCTGTTGCCGAACAAGGACACATCTCCCGTAGTCTTTTGCCATCTTGCCTGGCAGCATCTTTTCCAGTAACCTTCATAGTCAACCAGCAATGCAGTCACTTTTAACGGAATATTTGTAGAAATGCTGTCCAGGACCTTTCTCTTGTGTTTCTCTGGGAGATTGTGCAGGATTTGCGAATTATCTGAAACAAATAATTGAAATCTTATCAATGATGTCACATATATGTGTGCTTTCCCGATGTGCTTTTAACTACTTTAGTGGTTTAGCCTTTAAAGTTTAGGGTATGATGTAACGGGCCACTTTATTTAATTGGTCTTGAATTTTGAAATAATTAAGAGAAACCCAAGTTGAGTTGTTGGCAGGCCAACCTGGTACTCACGTTCAAAGTTTTGCACGATGTGTTTGACGGCCAGTTCGTTCAGGAGTGGTACGGTCTCAAGTGACCAGTCGGAGTCTTCCGCCCTTATTCTTCTCTGCTGAGTGGATGCCAGGGGCAAAGAGGCGGTGGAGGTGGGCTGTGCACCTTTCATGTTGGAGCTCTTCGAGGACTTCAAAGATCTGCCGGATCCTTGCCTGGAGGCTTTTTTGTCATTGTCACCTCCTGCTATTCCCTGCTCTTGCTCACTTTGCGTTGCTTCCTTTGTCATGTCTTAATCTCGATTTAAATGCCAGAATTGGTCAGATTAGTCTTTGACAGATTGTCTTTGTTGACAAACTTGGAGGTGGCTTCCTCGTTGCTATGGAAGCCAAGGGAAATCCCTGTTTCTGTGATTTACCGCTAGGCGGCCAAGGTGCCCCCTGACGTATAATTTACGAACCAGGCTATATGTCAAATTTTCAACTTTTGTGTATTCTGCAAGAATTACGGCGTAGTTCTTGTATTTACGAGTCAAAAACTGCTCCAAGTTGTAGATTCAACATGTTTGGTTAATCGAAATTTAATCTGCACCGTGCAGTTGATCTCAAAGGTCGAGACTTCGCCAGAAATCGAGTGGCTTGCATCAGGACCTGCAGCATCACCTCTGTTTTGACTTTTGACAGCTGATTGACAGCTGAGAAAAAGGTCCAAGATGAGCTGCTTCGGGGGTAAAATGAATGAATACCAGGAGATATCACTGGACAGATTTGATGGGGACAATCTCAAGTCCACAGCATACTTCCTTTCTCATAAACATGAAGGTAAATTAGCAAATGTCACTAAGCTCTATTATCGCCCACTGTTGTTATTGAAGCCTCAAACTTAATGCTTCTCAACTATTGTATCTCAGTATATGTTATATTTCCAGATCATATGACTGGGTTGTCTTCCTCATCATTCCAATACCGTTTGGAAACAAAGTAAGTTAAAATGCGAAGCTTGTTCCATGATGCCTACAGTTATCATGGTTATCGCACAGCAGCGAGTCCCAATAATTTATTATCGCATCGAGGTGCCTAATAGTTATAATTGCATGAGGGCGTTTAGTAAGGATGGGTACCTTTCCCTAAAATTCGGTCCGGTCCAATATAGATACTTTTGAAAACGGCAACGGTCCGGTTTCGATACCAAAATCGATACTGAACACAGCTCTCATGAGAAAAAATTCAAATTTGTTTGTTGTAGAAGTATCAATGGGGTAGAAAATGGCTATAACAGAACATCCCAGACACTTGACTAGTTGTGCTACACAATATATATATCTATCATTTTCAGAAGGTAAAGGTAAAGGTGTTCTTATTTAACATGGGTAGCCAACGAAAGTCCCCACCTGGAATGGATGGTACAACTTATTTCCAGTTGAGCCCACGGCACGTGTCAGTTACCTCCCCGACATCCAGACTAGGCTAGTACTGCTGGCAACAGTACCCAATTAAGCAATCACCCAGCACTGAATTGTCAGTTGGGAACTCGGCCGCGGCCGGGAGTTGAACCCGGGCCGCCGGCGCAGCAGTCCAGCGTGCTAACCACTACACCACCGAGCCCCTAAAGTGAAAAATAAAATTATTTATCATTGATGACATGTGCTGCTTGTCATCAGACCCACTTGGAGGGTTAATCTGTCGTATATTGGTCATTCACGACGTATGAAAAGTCACAAAAGTATCGTTTTGTGTACCTTTTAATTAAAAAACTGATAATTCGGTTTAGTACACCTTGTTGCAAATCGATACCAGCAGTTCGGTCCATTTCGGTACCCATCCCTAGCGTTTAGTTTATAAGTCAATTCCATTTGCAAGTCTTAACTAAAAGTTATAACTTGGCTTTTAAGCTGCCTTATTATATTTTTCTTCATTGTCTTGGTCATTAATTAATTACCGGATTTATTTGCAAATCAATTGCTTACAGTTTGAAAAAAATTTTGTCACATTTCAGCTGCCACATCAAATTTTATTGCTCGGAAGTGACTAGAGATTTGTTGAAATCAGATCCTCGCCATCGCAAACTTGAAGATTACATTGTAAGTTGAATTGCTTGGATAATTTGTCATTTCTTGTTTTCATGTCTATACTTGATTTATTTGTTAACTCATGTTATTCTGCTGCAATGCTGCTTGAGAGAGATCACTTGATTCACTTCCTTGATTTATTATAACCATTGAATTATTTGGTTATTTTCAGGTTGCACTGAAAGTTGATGTGCCTTACAGCTTGAAAGTCCCAGATGCTGTAACTGGAAAGGTATGAATTAAGAGCAATGATAAGATTCAACTTTGTGGCATTTAGTTTTTAGGCCTCCTAAGTCTTGGTGTGTACCTTAATTACCAATTTGTAACAATTTCTTTCAGGACAAATATACTGTGACTGTAACGCCTCTTCATGCTGGTCATTGCCCTGGTTCTGTGATGTAAGTTTTGCATATAGGCCTATATACATTTATCTATATTTGTTGAACTTGCATACTTCATATATATATGCCATTTTCCTTTGGTTGATTTTAGAAACAGTTTTTAAAACACAAATTGAGAGAATATCCAATAATGATAGTGTGTTTTTCGCAGGTTTCTGTTTGAAGGCAGTGAAGGCACTGCATTGTACACGGGGGACATACGTCTAAATCGGTCTGACCTCCTAGGGTTTAAGTCTTTGCATTCTTTGGACAGGTATGTGCAAATTGATTCTCTGTGTAGGAATTCAAAATAATATATTTCTCATAGTTATTTGTGTCTGAAAGATTCTTACTTCTCAAATTAAAACCTGACAGGACAGTCAGAATTCTATCTTGAAGTCTTGGTCTGAATTTCATCTTGGAAGTCTGGCTGTTATAAATCATTATACTATAATGCTTCGGTAGCGTAGATATAATTGGAATCATAGAGCTCTATGTGTAGTGAAACATTGGCACATCTAACTGAAACTGTAAAAGTAATGGAAAAATTTTCCTTTTATTTCAGTCCCAAACACATTGATAGCATGTATATAGACACAACATTCTGTGTGCCAAATGCTCTATTCATACCCACGAGAGATGAGAGCGCAGAAGCTGTCCTCCGTTTAACTAAAGATTGGCTGTCGAAGGGACGGAACCATTTTGTGCGCTTGAAGTGTTCTGCTGGAATTGGTTATGAACACTTGTTTATACGTCTTGCTGAAGAACTTCAAACGAAGGTAAAAGTGAAGATTACGAGGTCATTCAACACTGTGTGATACCTATATTCCCTGTTAGTCGCGCACTATCTTATAAATGCAAACCTTTTGGATTTCGAGCAGTCAAATTTTAGTTAGTCTTATTGCAGTGTCTCCATCCTGATTATTTAATCAGTGATTCTTAGATTTTCTATCTTAAAGTATCTTTTTGTTGGCGCCATATGTATATGGCAGCCTACTATGTTTTTACTGTGTCACATGGCGGAATGGCGGAGGCTGAAGTGGCGGAGGCGTAGACACAGCTCAGGCAGAAATGATAGCAATCAATGATAGCTGTCAATGATAGCAGTCAATGGTACCCCCGAGGGTCACCCCAAGGGCGGGGGTACCCCCAAGGGACACCCCAAGGATGGGTGTACCCCGGGGACACCCCGAGGGTGGGGGTACCCCCGGTGGACACCCCAAGGGTGGAGGTACCCCGGGGGACACCCCAAGGGTGGGAGTGCTCCGAGGGACACCCCAAGGGTGGGGTACCCCCGAGGGACACCCCAAGGGTGGGGTACCCCTGAGGGACACCCCAAGGGTGGGGGTACCCGGGGACAACCCAAGGGTAGGGGCACCCCCGGTGGACACCCAAAGGGTGGGGTAGCCCCGGGGGACACCCCAAGGGTGTTGGTGTCCCCGGGGAGAACCCCCAGGGGAACCCCAACGGTGGGGATACCCCCGGGGGTTACCCCAATGGTGGGGGTACCCGGGGACACCCCAAGGGTAGGGGCACCCCCGGGGGACACCCAAAGGGTGGGGTAGCCCCGGGGGACACCCCAAGGGTGTTGGTGTCCCCGGGGAGAACCCCCGGGGAACCCCAAGGGTGGGGGTACCCCCGGGGGATACCCCAATGATGGGGGTACCCCTGGGGGATACCCCAAGGGTGGGGTACCCCCTAGGGATACTTTGAGGGTGAGGGCGCCCCCGGGGATTCCCCAAGGGTGGGGGCATCCCCGGGGGACACGCGTCGGTTGGGGCTACCCCCGGGGGATACCACAAGGGTGGAGCAACCTCTGGGGATACCCCACGGTTGGGGGGCACCCCAGGGATACCCCAAGGGTTGGGGGTTATACACAAGATAGAGACATATATATAGATAGATAGACAGAAAGTCTGTTAATTTTCTATATAAATGGAAAAATAATGCGCCAACATTTCGTCCCTGTGGGACAGCATTCCATACGCCAGATGATCCCCTATCTGATGCTGCCTCTAGTTAAACTTGTGCAAAACCACTGATTACTGATTTTCTATAATTATTATGATACGCTCTTTGTAGGTCCATGTCAGCGAACAGAAGCACAAGGAATACAAAAGCGTGGCTGCGTTTCCCAATTTCAGTACTCCAGATGCGAATGAAACCAGAATTCACTGTTGCACTTGGAGTGTAAGTCATTTGTTATCTCTTTCACACTTGTATGCTTTTCATAAAAAATGTATTAAATTAAGAATTTTTTGCTAAGCTGGCTGGCATCTCACAATTTACATAGTTTACTGGTGTGAATTTTTTTCTAAGCAACATCACACTATCTTTGGAATGAGATATGTGTATGAACAAGCATATCATTGCATTATCGGGCTCAATATTAAGGCCTCACTTAAGGTGGCTCGATACTCGTGAACTTTCCAAGATAGGATTTCTTAAAAATAGTTTAAAATGATCCAGAATATAGTTTATAGCAAGGATATACTAACAAAAGTGGTCGCTACCAGCCTTTCTTTCAAAACATTTGAGGTTATATTAAAGAAAGTCAATACATGCAAACCTGAAAAATTCAATTTTTTTCTTAATTTTTTTACTTTGAAGTTTTCCCTGCCATTCAGTGGCCATTCATCCTATGTTATCAAATGAAGAATGGAATTAAAGAGGACAGTTTTATGGAAAAGCCGATGAAAATTTCAGAGAGATATATGTAGTTTAAAGAAATTTTCTATGGGTTCGAAACAAAAGTTTTGATTTTGAAAATTTTTATCTTTTTATGAATCATAGCGCTAAAAAAAAAAGACTAGATAGAATTTTCTATTTCTTTGTCATCTGTTTCCAAATTAAGTGAGGAACAATATAATGATACTGACAATGCTTCCAACGGCCCTGGAAATTGATATAAAAATGTATTTATATAATAAAGTCATTTTTGCGAAATTAGACATGCTTGCCGTAAATCGCCTGTAAAAATTTTCTATTCTGAGTATCAATCTGAAACTCCGGCTGTACGCAGTCCTCTTCATAGCGCATCTAATGCTTCAAACGAGAAGTCTCTAACCCTAATAGAAGTTGGACAAATAGAAAACGAAGCGGCCGTCGCATGAAATTCTCAAAATTGAAAAAGATGATGAAGCAGTGACAACATAGCTCAGCTGCAATGGTGACGTTACGATAGATAGGGCCTGCCTGGCTGCGCGGAAATATGCTCACATGACGTAATTACACGAGTAGCGAGCCACCTTAAGCAAATTGTTAGCTTCTCAGATCGACTGATTCAGCAGCTTCTCTGCTGATGAAGAAAAAACTTACCCACAATTTTTATTTAATCGAAATGGTCAAACATTTAGATTACAGGATTTTCAGGGGTTTTTTTTGGCCTACACACTGGCCAAAGAAAAAGTGGCCCGAGGAGCTAAATATCAATTGCGTCTGACCTATATTAAATATGTGTACAAATTACAGAAAGACCGTCCCCAAGAATCGCGTCTTCCTTGTGGCTACCTGACCCCGGACAACAAGAGTTCACCGATGGAAGTGCGGACACTCATGCTATCAACTATGTGGTTCACTCAAGCTGCAACTTTGGACAAAGTAGCATGTGCGAGGAAACCTCCGTATTACTACAGAGTGTGCTACTCTTTCCACTCGTCCTACAGTGAAATACGAGACATGGTCATCTACTTGAAGCCTAGGACTGTTCAACCCAACGTCATTCCTTACAAGGAAAAAGATTTCTCGGCGGTGAGTTTCAAATATTTTCTGGCACCCATGTGATGTCTAATGATTACATTAGATGTTGCCATTTTCTTTAAAAAAAACTCTCATTTGGCTGGTCTATGTCTTCTTTAAGACTGCCTTTAAATGAGAGGAGAGGAGAGGAGAGGAGATGGGAGGAGAGGAGTGGAGAGGAGGAGAGAGGAGAGGAGAGGAGAGGAGATGGGAGGAGCTTAATTTATTGACAATGTAGGCCTACGCGTAATGCTGACATGAATTTGTTAGTATACAGATTGATTTTCATGTGTTTTTACCAACTTATTGGATTATTTATAGAACCTATAAAATATCCTTGCAGTGATCTGCTTTTGAGAGTTTTTCAATATCAATCGTTTGTCCCTTTTCATTTTCATGTATGGCGTACATTCTGTAAAGACAATAACAAGTGTGAAGTTATACATTGTTTCTCTTTAGCAATCTTTTTCAACATTTGCGTTTTATTGCAGGTGCAAGAGAGACTGAATCGCTTTCAGAAAATTGCTTGTCAGAGTGTCCCTGCAGCCCCCGACTCTCAGCCGAAGAAGCTTGGTCTGCAAAGGAAAAGGAAGAGAAAGGTTCTACATGTACCTAGTAAGTAAATAATTATGGATGTATTGTATTGATCTTTATAACACTTGTCTGAAAGTTTGTGTTTCAGTTCCTGTGCTGGAAAAGAAAAAAAAAGAATCCCTCACATAGGGTAAATGTTTAACATGTTGAGGGTCCTGCTCTCTCTTGCATCTCATAAATCAGCCCTCGTGAGTACCGGAACTGTGCTTAGGTATCTTATCTATTGATGAGCTGCAAGAGGATAGTGCAATGGTGACAAGTCTCTTATATCTAGAAATTGATTTTTGTGTACACATCATATTATTTGGCCTATCTATTGATTTAATGGCCTCGCCGTTTTAAACTTAGTCTTTTTATACAAAGCCGGATTAACTTACTTTTGCAATATTATGTTAAAAAAAGGTTCACAAAAAACTTCTCTGTCAAATGTTAGTGTTATCATTGCTGGAAAATCCGCCTTTATGATTAGTACAATGACGTACATCATGATAAAATATTTTGTTGAATTATAAGGAGTAGTGACTTTGTGCCTGGGACTTTCTTCTTAATATTGCATCTTTGTTCCAGGTGTATCAAGCGGATCTGAAGGGATGGACTGGGGCGACCTGAGCCCAGTGAAGAAACCAAAGATGTCGCAAGAATCTAGTTCACCTCTAAAATTCGCCGTGGATTACAAGGATTTCAGTTCATCGCAGGGTAGCCAGAAATCCTTAGAATCGGAAAAAGAAGAAGTTTACAGCAGTGGAGCAGAGGATGACGATAGTGATTTCGATATTCTAGAAGGACTAGAAGACGATGAAGATGTCAAGTTAGCGAAAGAAGCCTTCAAACCTGTTCAGTCAGGGTCGTACGGAGATTACGTGTCTTATGTTAGTGATATGAGTGACGAAGAGGGTGAAGTGGAGGGAAATTTGAAAGAAAACGAGCATGATAAGAAAGACATTGAAATGAGCAATGAGGGAAGTGGTGAGAAAGAGAAAAGTCCGAAAGTCAACGAGGTGAATGATGATAAAATAGAAAGTATTGAGAATGCTAAAGATGACAATGACAAAAGTGATGTCACGACAAAAACAAATGATGAGACCAGCAAGGACAAGACTGAAAGTGCCAAAAAACTGAATAATGACTCAAAGAGTGAGGAAAAGAAGGAGGGAAATGGTAGGCCGAAAGATGAGTTTGATGAAATTGACGACATTGAGGAAATTGAGGTCAATGAAGAAGTTGATGAAGAACAGTTACTGTCTGCTGAAGAAGATTTCACATTGCAACTGTCAGCAACCAGCGCTGCGTCACAAAAACAAGAAAAGGATGAACTATCTAAAACTAGTAAAAATGTACAAGAAGCAACTAAAACAGGTGACAATGATATCAAGGATGGAGAAGCTCCCAAATGTAATGGGGATGTCTTATCTGAAGAAAGTGACGATTTAGCGATCGTTAAGACAAACAAAGTTGATGAAGATTCAACGAAGAAAGGTTCTGGGGATAAATCAGAAACTGAGATTGCATCTGGTTCAGGGAAACAGTCAAAAGACAGTTCAAATACAGACAAAGATTCATCTAAAAAAGATGATAGGAGTACAAATAAGAAGTCTGACCAAAGGTCAGAGAAGAAAACTACTGACGATGAGACTGGAGAAAAAGGCAAAGAATCGAGTCTGAAAAAAATTGATAAAGAAAAGAATGGTAGTCAAGATGACGAGGAATTAGATGGAGAAGAAATAGACGAGGCGGAACTTTTAAGTATTGGCGAAAATGAGGAAAATTCAAGTGACGTTGAAGAAGTGGGTCACGTTTCCGGAGAATTAGGAGAATATGGAGAATTCGAAGAAGGTGAAGTGAACGGTCCACTGATTGACTTGACGGAAGATGACGAAGTAAGTGAGCATGGATCAGAGTCGTTGTTTTCTTCGGACGAGGAAGGTAGCGTCACATCGGGTGATTACGAAGGTGTGCACAACGGAAGGAAGTTTGTGATGAACAGTGAGGGAGAACTGTTTATGTTAGATGAAGAGGGGAGTGACGGCTCTGTTGACGAAAACACGGGAGAAACAGATGACGAGATTGTCATTTCATCGGACGAGGAATCGCCGCAGAAAGAAAAACCCACGAAACAGACCGCTCGCAAATCAACAGCCAAACAATCTTCATCTGATTCTCACACCTCGGACATAAACGGATGTGCAAACGGTGACAATAAATCGGACAGTTCCAACATTATAATTTTGGAGGACAGCTCAGATAGTGTTAATCTCCAAAATTGTAATGAAGATTCTGCCCAGGGTGACAAGGAAATTGTTGGAACGAATCATGAAGAAACTGTAGCTGACACTGACAATTGCTATTTAGAAAGTAACGGAGAACCTGAGGAATCAGTAGCAGATGAAATTACTGAAACGTCTGCTGTTCTTTCCGATAAGTTAAGCTCTGCAAAAGATATTGCTGAAAGTACAGATAAAGAAGCTGAAAATCATGCTGAAAAAGTTTCTGTTGAAAATGAAATTGCAGTGGCTGCAATTAGTGCCGAATCTGAGGAATTGTAGTCCTTTTAAACATTTTTTAAGTGAAAGTAAGGAAACTTATGAAAATAAGTGTCAAAAAAAAGGTTTTTAGACTTTTCAGATTAATCAATTTGAATGGTAATTTCAGAGAAAAGTTTTACATACTTCGTATAACTCTAATGTACATACTATATCTGTGTTGTACATATATATTATCAGTTTATCACATTAAATGTTCAATGATTTCCTGATCGCAAAATTAAAATGAAGTATATAATCTTCCAAAGGCAGCAAAATGTGTATCTAATAAATAGTATTACAGAATACATGTCCATGTAACTCGATTATTATCTTGTAAATTCCAATGCGTTTATTTTCATTGTGTGTACAAAGTATTTATTTTTTTTTGTTGTATCATGTTGTCTGTACATAAGTGTGTAGTTGTGAACCCCTATATAACACATAATGTCTTTAATTTCCCCGATTAATTGACTATTTCATGTAATCAGCTGTGTGCCTCCTTATATACATATGATTATACGAGTGCTTGTGTAATGTTGTAATTAATATAATTTTCTATATAATAATAAATATTTGGAGTGCTCTAACACCACTGTGTATTCAAGTTTTCCTCTTCTTAATTCTCATATGTGATCTTTAACATTTTACTTATTGCACAGAAAGACCATAGTATCAAATTGAGGCCATTAATTATTGTTTAATAGATTTGCTTTAGTATTTTATTGGATGATTTATTTTATTTTAAACAGAAGCTAGGGTCTGATGGTGGAGACTTGGGACCGTTTTTATCCTGAGCCTATTTGTCGACAGACCCGTTTGATTCGGGCGAATAAGAGGGGTTCAAAAGCGTTGGGGACCGTTCAGAATTTATGACTGGGGGGGGGTGGGAGTTTTGGCCGAGGGGGTACTAACTTTTCATACGTGTTACAAGGGGGGTTATTAATTTTTGACAACACTTCCAAGGGGGGTAAGAAATTTTATCAAAGAAGAAATGTTAAAAAACACGCATAAACTCATTTTATTAGGACTTTTTTACGCGCAAAAGTCCACAAAATATGACGCAAATCTGTACATGTGGGCGTGTATAACAGTTTATGTATTGCTTTGTATGTCAAAGGGGGGTACTAAAAATATGCGTGAAACCTAAGGGTGGGGTACTAAAAATCCACATGAATTAAACTCAAGGGGGGGTATCAATTTTTGACGGGAAGTTCCAGCAAAACTCCCCCCCCCCCCAGTCATAAATTCTGAACGGTCCCTTAGATTGAAAATGTTGATGTTGGTATGAAGATGCAAATTTTCATGATAGATTACACTTGATTGAAATCTAAAAGATGGTTGGGATTCATTGCACTTTTCCTGTCTCCCAATACACACTTTTTCATTTAATTCTCAAAATCTCCGGAATGCATTACTCAAATATCTGATGTTGGGTCTCTAGGAAGATTGCGGAGTTTGAAAATGCTGTGTGGAATGGGTAAATTCGAAGCTTCATATTGTCCCTAATAAGAAAGACTGCTGATAAGCTCTGATAAATCACAGTGAACGATATCTTTGATAAATTTATCTTAAAACTTAGTCATGAAAAAGAGCTAAAAAGTTAGCAGCTGGGATGAGGGAAATCTGCACTCTTCCAGGTTGGGTGAAAGGTCTGCTTGTGAAATGTTGTCAGGTATAGTAGGATGTCCAGTTAGAGGTTTGCAGTAACTGGCAACTTTGACTTCACTGGAAAGGTGTTGCAAACAAATTTGGCGCGAACTGATGCTGCGCAGGTGCTTTAGTCCAATTTGGCGGCGCCACTAGTCTTCAAATGTACGATCTCTTCGTACTTCCAGCGGATCGTGTAGAAATTTGGCGCGAAATCATTTCGCAATTTCTGCAAAATTTTGGTAAATATTTGTTGTTTTATTGTGTTAATGGTCGAGATAATGGTTAATGGTAAAAGGAAAGAAGTAACACTGGTGATATCCACTGAAAGAATGCCCAAAAGTTTGGGAAACACTAAGATTCGGGCAGAGAGGCTAAAAAATTCGGGCATATGATTAAGTAAAATCTGTTGAAAATTAATGATTTCCAGTTTATTTTAGTTGAAATGGTCTTAAATCTGGCTCTTGAAATTCGGGCGAATGTCGCTCGCCCGCTTAAAAATCGCGCGCGCCGTTCACCTATGCTAAAACGTCCTCACATACACTGTAGACAACAGTTTAAAATTTTCTAAGTCCCATAAAACTGTCTCCTCAAGAAAATAAAATGGCTGCTCAACTGTGATTGGTCTAAGCAGAGCAGCAGCACTGTTATGATGTCATAAACACTGGTGATGTCACAATCTCTGGTGATGTCATAGTGATTGTGTAAACAATCATGTTATGACATCACCATGCAGCTGTCACTCTCTCTTAGCCAATCAGAGCGCAGTTTCATTACAATGTACAAGAAAAAATTATTAAGCTCAACTTCAATGCCTTTGTATTGTATGTGTTTAATAGTGTCCTCACAAAACTGAAAATATGTGCTATCAGCAGCAAAAATTGTCTATTTTTAATATACCAACACACAATATCAGTGATTCATTGAAAACTTAGCTACAGCCATTCTCCTAAACCCTTGTTGAAAATCTCAAGTTTTTCCAATGTAGCGACCCATGACCCACGTGCTAGCACATGTGGGTCCCAGGGCTAGGTAATATGGGTTGATTGTCCCAGATTGAAATTTGATGTGAACAGTCTACTCATAGTGACCCATGCACGACATGGCCCACAACGGTGCTGATGGGGCGTAAAACACAAACTCACTCACCCCCATGCACGACATGATCATTAGGCCTAGTATTCTACTCCCAGCATGAGCAAGTTTGTTTCAAAATTAATTTATTGTGTGTCAAACGATCAAACAGTTAAATTTCAAACCCTGAAAAACATTAGATGTCTAAGAAAAGATTACTCGGAGGATAATGGATTTATTTGCCTTATCCTTATTAGTTATTAAAGTTTACTGAGTGTGTATGACGCTATTGTGGCTAGTTAGTGTGGAATATGCCAAGATTTAATAATTATAATTTTTAGCTCGTCTGTTTTCTTTGAAAACGAGGAGTTGTTGTCGTCACTTGATCAGTTATGAATTTGGTATAGGTATTGGCCTGTGGGTGATAATCAGGCACACATTGGTCGATTTCACAATAGCAGACGAGCCTTGAAACAGCTTGCAGTTCTGGTTGTATTAATTTGTAGTTCTATTTTATTTTGAGTAAAGAACATTTGTTTATTTTTTTTACAGCTAAGAAATCTAAACCGGATTTCGTGGATGAAAACAACTGCTTTTATGAGTTGACTCAAAAGGCCGGCTTTATTTTCAAAGATGGGGGAGAGGCTAACCAGACCAGTAAGTGTCAATGAATACTGTAAACTTGATAAGTACTTGTATATTATTATGACAATATCCTGCAAGTACATTTTGTGGTCTTCAGTGTCTCCGTTACGAAAACTTGTCTTGAAAGATTTCTAAATTTTATGAATGCAGTGTCAATGCTCAAATTTATATAAGTGAGCAACAATGCTGCAAATGCAACTCATCCTCCAGAACTTACTCGTAGATATTTGTTTCCTTTGCAGCCAAAGATCAAGCTGTCTTCCAGCGAGACATGAGACTGGCGATAAAACGACATCCTGAATATCCAGAGGTAAAGCCAGTTAAGCAATACATATTGTAGTAATAATCTTGTAGACAAGTTGTAGAAATTTGACAAATTGATTTAAATCTTATCATTCTTTTGATAATTTGTTTGATATTATTCTTTACTTTGATTATTTGTTACTTACAGATAATAGAAGAGTTTACGGAAGGATTCACTAATCACATTGGGGAAATGGAAAGGTGCGTATTCACGTCTTGGTGTAAAAATGTTGTTTTTCCAAAATTGTTCAATTGGGTGAGGAATATCTGTTGACAGACAGCAAGATAACGGCTAACAAATTTTCTTTGTGACATGACTTTTCGGCTTAAAATTTTTATGTTGAACTCTTGTTGACTTTCTCTGCAGATTCTTCTGGAGTCTGATGCCAACCACCACTGCCTCAAATGCAGAAGAAAGTTGTCGAGGGGGCAGCCAAGAGAGTTTAGTGCGCCTCTTGTTTGGAGTCGACTCTTTGCAGGTAAACATTAAATGCAGATTCATTGGTTAATTTGGCAATAGAAGTACTTCTAAGATCCGTCTTAGCCAAGATTCCTTTCATGGGGTACCTTTTGCTGGTAAACTGTTGATAGCTTACCTCACATTTTGGTTGGGGGGGGGGAGGGTTGGTCTTGTTGCAGCATGCTAGGCTGCCAATCGCTGGGTCCAAGTATCATGTAGAGTTCGCTCACGAGGGGCTTGGTGAGCAAGTCTGCTATGCTGTGTCTATAAATAGCACATCCTACAACCCCAGCTCTGACACCAGGCTGTGTGAAGCTACCCCAACACCTTGACCCTTGGCCACTGGTAATTACCTTTTGCTGAACCGTCTAAGGTGCAGGGCATTCAGCTAAACGCACAATATGGTGGAGAATCCGGGTATCGATCCCGGTACCTCTCAAGGTTCGAATCCAGCTCTTTCGGGTTACCTGGTCCTATTTTGGACGGCTGTTTCAATCATCCTTCGCCTCATTGCCGTGTCCTCCTCCTGTCCTAATAAGCCTACCAAGTGCATAAATACAGGAGGTAGAGCCCCAATCATCCATCCACCCATCCTCACAATTTTGTCCTGGGGTTTTAACTTAATGGGTGATTCTAACATGAAAAAGAACAATTGTAAAGTCATGTTTTACTTGCTTGAGGCTCTAGAATTCCTGGTTGTTTTACCATATGATACTTGAATTTTTATTTTTAATGGCTTTTCACTTTGTCAACAGATGCCACTGATGCAAGCGCTCTTGGAAAAAATGGCAGAATTTACGGGAGATGAAGAGTAAGTCTTTGGAACATGCGGTTATTATAGGTCATATATTTAATTTTGTGACTTGTTCATTGATACATCTTTCTGGTTCTATTTTTTTCAGAACTTACATGCACCAGAATGAAAAGGTTAATCTTCCTCGCCTCATTCTCCACCAGTTCCGATGGTTGGACAGGGTTAATAATAGCAGGGTAGGTTGTGCTACTTTTATGTCTATTTCCTGGACATCTTCAAGAAATAGGGTTTATTTTATTGCCATTCAGATGAGGGCGGTACAATTAGGCCTAATCTAAAATTGATTGTTATTGAGACATGAAGTAGTGCAATTAAGTTTCCGCAGAATGGTGCTTTAATTGAATTATAATATTTTAGTGAATTAATTTTTCTGAGCATGAAATTTTTTTTCCAGTCAGGAGTCATGTTCTTAATTTCATATATTTTTGATGTCGTTATATTTTTTTCTCAGGTAGTAGCCGAGAAGATGCTTGAGATTTTGTGCATTGTTACTTTGGAAACGCAGAGAGAAATAATTTCCTGCATTCCTGAGATCATTGATGATGCTGAACACGAGATGGTAGCCAAGGAAATGAGGTACTGCCACAAATTTGGAGCTTGGAGCCATTATCATTATCATTTTTCAATGCGTATAATGCCATAAATATGCATAGACATTTGTGTGGTCTCCGCTATCGTTCAGCGAATGTGGCAACTTGCTAAGGAAGTTTACTTTGGATCAGGGAGTAGTACCTTGTTGCAGAATCACAGCTTCATTATTTTTATCACTCACTCCATATTAATCACTACCTCTTAAATATAATACCGAAACAGCTAGCTTTGAATCCCCGGATCCTCTGGCTGCTGCTCAAATGGATATTTAACTACTCTTCAGATCAGTAGCATCTAAATTGCTTTTGTGTACCGTCTGTTTGTCTATATAATAATTATAAGGAAAATGGTCTCTTATGAATTGCCTGTCTTGATTTGATTAACTTTTATTTTGTCACTCAGGGAGATGCTGAAGGAGAAAAGTGAACTGACGACTTCAATTCTCGATTCTCTGTCCAATTTGAACTTGAAATCAGAAATGCTTGCACAGGTGAGTTTCTCTTTATTTGCTAATCTGCAAGTTCCCACAGACTTCTACACTCTAGTCAACTCAATGACAACTAAGGAAGTAGTGTTGAGCACCATCACCTTCTTTTTCTAGGTCAGGGCAACAGTGGTGGACAGTATTCCTGCAGTGCAAGTTGATGATCTTCCTGTCATCATCAAATTTCTGCTGCAAACGCTGACCAGTTCAGATGCCATGGAGGTAAGTCTAAATTATGATATCTCTCAAGGAGTCAGATCTCTTGTGTTTCTAATTAATGCTCTTTGGTCCTGCTGTCAGTGTGAGAAAACATTGCTTTCTCTTCCTACTGTCCTAATTAGGCTACCAAGTGCATAAATACAGGACATAAAGTCCCCATCATTTGTGAGAAATTGATTTCAGAAAGCCCTTGTTCAACTTTAAATACCAAAAAAATTAACAATGTTTGTTTTCTGTGTGAAGTTCAAATTCACTTTCCCGAAGCTTTTTTTTTGGGGACTCAGGATTATCAGACTCCTATTACTTTGCACACTGCTGCTGTTGGGAGTTTGTTGTTGCATATCTGTCCAGCATTGTTAAATTATAAAGAGCATAACGATTTGATATGATTTCCAGGTTATTGGTGAATTGAGAACGAAGCTGGACTTCTTGTCGATATCACAATGCAGAAAAACTAAGGAGAGCAAAAAGAGAGGGTCAGTATTTTGTCTCGAAATTCTTATAATTTGATAGCTCCACCTGAAGACCTGTCAGAACACCATGAACATAAATTAATAACAATCTTCCCTCTGACTATGACCCGCCCAAGAGTTCCTGCACAAACTCACTTTTATGGCTGTTCTTTTCGTAGGTGGACAGTGGTTTACAAGCGTCTAACAATTATTTGAACTTCTTTTCATTTTCAAACATCAGATATGTTTAATGCAGAAACCTCGTTTGATTTTTTTTCAGTGACTCAAATGAAAAAGGAAATCAGATTCTGATAATGGAAGCAATCAACGCTGGCATCTGCTTCCAGAAGAGTGTGGCTGAAGCCTGGATCAAGGTAAAATATTTTGCATTCTTTCAATGTTTGTATATAATAAGAAAAGCACATTATTATAAGGTATCAAACTGTAATTCTGTTTCACTTCATGGTCCCAGGGAGTTCCTACATTTTAATTTTGCTGTGTATGGCCTCCTGACATTACATATATATTGAATAGATTTATATATAGAAATTCCTTCAGCTTGTGCGTCGTCAGACCCGAAACCCTTGTTGCTCAACATTGAATATGATTTTATGATTATATGCATGACTTTTTTCATTGTGTTTGATAAATTCAACTTTTATATTCTAGGCCGTGGAGGGTGTTAAGTGTAGCAATGACCTGAAAGTCATAGATGTCTTGGCGTTGCTCTTGCTTCACAGAAATGGCTACAAGAAACCTGTGGAGAGTTCCTTGAGGAACAAAATCAGAGCAGGACATTTTACCGACTCTTTACTGCAGGGAACATTCAAGACTCCAAAGCAGGTGTGAAATTTTACTATATTAAGAAGAAGAACAACCCCATTGTCAAGCAGACATAATTAGAAAATTTTTAATAAAGTCCTCTGTTAATTTGTATTTTCTGGATGTTTGAAATTGATAAATTTGTTTTCATTTTGCAAGTTTGCCTTTTCTTTGACAAATTTTGTTGTTCTTTTGTGACAAAACTGTTGTGTTAATGTTACTTTTTGCATAACCAAAGATAAAAAAAGTTCTATTCTATGATCCACTGCTGAAAAATACTATGGTCAGGACTGTATGGAAGGTGAAACATTCACCTAAAAGATCCCAAAGTCCACAACCGTATAAAGACGCACAGGTCGCTTCAACGGTAGACTACGGAATGACGTCACAAGCGTGGATGCTCTATTCCGCCAGAGGGCGCCTTCTCGCGGCGTCTAAACAGTGGCATATCTGCGGGAAATGGCAAAGCGTCTCCTTCCAAAACTGCTATAATTATACTGTAACTGCAAGATAAGGCAGAGTGTCTGCACTAGGTCTTGACGTGTAATTATTGGAAACTTAAGATGTGTTCTTTTGCAGGTTCTGCGTGATGTTTTTACCCCGTTTCTTTCTTTGTCTGAAGTCCTCGTCCGATCTCCTGAAATTGCCATCAACCACATGGGATGCTCCATGTATAAACTTGCCTTTGGATCTCTGGACATGTATTGCCAACAGGTAATAATACAGGCTTGGCCTAAAGTTTAATAGTTCCAATCATTTTGAGGTTCTGCGTCTCTCTGATTGACTTGTAACTTTCCTGATGACGTAACCAACCTAATTTGACTTGCTGGTCATTTCACATTGGCACTAGGTGACTGTATATTGGATGTGAGCAAGAAAAAAAAATTTGTGAAGTTTTGAGATTTTTAATTAAATCATTTTAATGCTCTTCTGTTGATTCAAAGAGCCATTACTTCAACTCTGGTTATCCAATTTAAACTACTGTAAAAAGCATTTAAAATAAATTTTGTTCAGTAGGAAATTTTATCTTTCTCTACTTTCATTTTGTAGGAGATTGTGGGAAACCTGGTCACCCACATCAGTAGTGGGGTGGAGATTGAAGTGGACTCTGCTCTTTCCGTTCTTGGGTATCTGGTGGAACACCATGGAAACAGTATGGCTACCTTTGTCAATTTTGTCAAGGTGTGTATCTAAGTTATTGAAATTTCCGTGATTAAAAGTCTCCTGGATTTTATGTACAGTAAAACGGGGTAAAGTTGGCAATCCGGGAGGAAGTTGGCAAGCTGTTTTAACACACTTAATGGAGAAATGCCAACTTTCCTCACTTTCAAAGGTTTGTTTGGAAAATTTGCCAACTATGACTGTGAGGAAATTTGGCTTTTCTGCCATTACGTGGGTTAAAATAGGTTGCTAACTTTCCCTTGGATTGCCAACTTTACCCCCGTTTTAGGTAAACATACAACATTATGGATGTTATATTGGAAGCCTTTCATATGGTCCTCCACGCAGGCAGAAATTCACGAAATTTTTTTTATTTTTTTCAACACTGGGACACTATATATAAATTTCAAGACTCCTTTTGCCTTTCTTCTTGTTGAAAAGTCTCAGTAAGACACTAGATAATAGACTTCTTCATTCCACAAGAGGATGATACTCCATCTAGTACGATACTATACAAAAGAATGAAAGGAAGAAAGAAGATATATTTCAGTCATCAACTAATCTTTGGAAATCTATGATTTTCTCGTTTCCAGGGAGTTCTAGATTACCTGGAGCATCTCTCTGTCGGCCAGATGCGCCATCTCTACTCTCTCCTCAGCACCCTGGCATTCCGCACCAGTGCCAAAGAAGGCTCCATGCAGGACGAAATGCATATCATCATTCGCAAGCAGCTGACTAACAATGACCAGAAGTGAGTTCTTAATTGATAACTAGACATGTTCTGCTATATTGCTACTAAAGTGGGTTACAGGCCTTAATTGATTCAATGATTGATGGATGTCATATCAGTCTCTATGTTCAGCTGCCAGATCCATCCTATTGCCACTTTTTAACGCTGCATACAAAGGAGTGTCATGCCTGATATGAGCGCTGTCAGTCAAAACCGTCTATCTTCTATGTAAAGAGTACAATGTAAAACAGTACATGTCTATTTCTTGGTGAGTCTTCACATGTGTATTTTGGAATTAAATGATTTCAGGTATAAAAGAATGGGTGTCATAGGTGCTGTAATGATCGTGAAAAGTATGGCTTTCTACAAGTAAGTAAATGACTACAGTGTAGAGCTTTAGATTCCTTATCTCCGCATTCATAGATTTAAAGAATTTAGCTTCATGAGATGGTTTTAAAAAATGACTGAAATTTTACTCGATTTCCTAATGGTCTATTCATTAATCTCTATAAAGTTAATGTCTTTAAACTTTGGAATGTAGTTACAGCATGACAAACACATGGATTGCAGTTTTCAGTTATTATCGTTTTTGCTAAAACACATGTTTTTTGTCTCAGGGAAGGAGATGGCAACCTGAACGAAGCTGTGTACACCCAGGTCATCCGCCTCCTTCAACTCGTCATGTCCTCCTGCAGTAGAAGCCCGATCGCTTCAGCCCTCTTTATGGACGAGCTTGCCTCTATAATTAACTCTGGGGTTCTCCATCCTCAAGTTCTGGTAAGTCAGCGAGTGTGTATTATTGGCATTTAGATTGTGTTTCGAAAATCCTCTGTAGGTTTTCTGATTCCTTTCTTATGCATTGCTGATAAGTAATTTAACGTTTCTTGTAAGTTGTAGAAATTGTTAAGTGAAATAATGGGAAGGAACTCTAAACAACGGATGCAATAAAAAATGATCTGAGAGGTTGCTATTAAGACATTCTATTAACCAAAATATTAAGAATTGTTGATGGCAGTCTTGGAATGGTTTGTATAGTGAAAGAATCGTGGCATTTTTAAAGTGAATCTGATTTTCTTTCAGGGTTGGATTGCTGATCATGTGATCAACGACTTCCAAGAAGATTTTGTGACTGATTTGGAACAGGATAACATGTCTGGGTGAGAGACAACTCTTGTCAGTTCAATGAATAACCGTCAAATGTATGTAGAGTCCAATAATTGGTTGATTTGACTTTCTAGTTTGATGTTCAAGGGTTGATATAGTGGTAGCAAGCTGGGCTGCTAATCGCTGGGTCCAGGGTTCAAATTCAGCTCTTTCCATAGTCAGGCGGCATTTGTTAAAATTGCAAGGTTACTTTAGACAAGCTGCCAACTCTAGTTTTTCAATTGAACTTTGTGGTTCAAACTATAATAAAGGTAATCCAACTTGTTGTCAACGTCACACATTGATTTTTAATTATTTTGAAATCAAATCAAATTACGCTAATTAATTAGCATAAAATCGCAATTTGATACAGCTTTGGAGTCAATATGTGCATCATAATGCATGTAATATTATTAATTTTTCTTGATGAAATGATCTTATCAATAAGGTGCCAGTCTGGTGGATAACTATAGATGTCATAATTATTATAATATAAGCTTAGGGAATAAGAAATAGATCGGAAACTCACTTAAGTCATAAAACAGTTATCATTACATGGTCATTACCAAGGTTTCATATTGGCCCAGAGCTGGCCCAAAATCACTAATAAATTGTTAATCACATATTTTGTTTGATGTACACACTGCGCTTCAGTGAGCACAGAGCATCTTCATCTTCACCCCTTTTAAATATAGAGGCTGGAAATTACTATTTTTAATTTTTTGTCTCATGTACATAAAACCAACTCATATGCATCGAGTTGATTCAGACAATTCTATACATGTTTTGATTTTAATCATAGGCCTGTAATAACTTGAGTTATGGACCAAAATGTTGATAAATTCGGAAAAACATGAATTTTTAAAACTCAAATAAACCCTCCAATCCATGGAAAGCCGTAGATGAGACTACATTCATTAGAAAGCCAAGAATCTTGTCCTAATAATGGTTATAATGGTTTAATCTTCGAATTTCCTCGAATTGAGTTACATGCATTTAAAATTACTCATTTTTAGAAGACAAGTTGTAACTAGTTGGAGATCGAAAGCACTTTGATGGATCACTTTTTCACTAATATTGGGCCTATGGAATAAGCAGACCCCATTTTGGAAAGTTCTAACAATTCTCTGTCGATCCCTGAAAGATACATGGATGTATGATGATTCTTAAGAACAAAAAATGACATTTTAAAAAACACATCATATAATTATTTTAAAAGATATGTACCCCTAGTATTTCACCAAATTATAAGTACATGACTTAATGAGTCAGTCAATGAAACATATTTACTTTCTTATATAAATGTATCTAAAATCATTCAAATATATCTTTTTCATATCCAGTCCATTGTTTCTTATGGTTCTTAAGAATTGAATTGAGGTAATTACAGCTCTTATTTCAAAGCAATTAAATGGTCATTAGGCCCCTACCGAAACGCAGTGTGTACCTTTGAAGTACAGGAGTGTCCGATCTATTTCTTATTACCTAAGATATAAGTGAAATTTATACAATAATGACCAATTTGGTGTCATAAATTACAAATTTATTTTGAGTGTCGAGGTTAATCAAAACCACAAGCACTGGAATTTCTCTGGTACTTCTACAGACTATGAAATATCAAATAGTTGCAAGAATTGATAATTTGGATCATCATTGATGTATGCACATATCTTAATTTGCTTCCATGCTCAGTTGCTCATGACCGATACCCAGGGAAGAGTTGCCAGGATTCCAATCTCAGTGTCACAATTGGATAGCTTCATCTTTGACTTCAAATTGTTCTTATGAGAAGACCCATCTAATCCAAAGTTTTTATTTTCATCTGTTGAGAAGGGGTAGTAAATAGTGATGGCAAAATGAATTCCTTTCTATAAAAACAATACTAATTGTATTTTAGCATTCTTAGGTGCAACAAGAAAGTTAGGTACCCATGTCTCTCTGCCTCGATATAGCCCATTAAGGTGCTGCAGACGCGTAAAACACAAAACACACACACACACAGGTACCCATGTCTCCTGCCACCAAACTTCATCTGGTGATTGAAAATCTTCTGTGATTAGTTGTCATGATCTTCAGATTGGTATTCTAAAGATTTAAATGAAGAAAGGAAAGTTTATTTTGTGCTTATGAACTCTTGAATTGGTGAAGTTACTCAGATCTTGCTTAGCGCCACCCCAGGTGAGATGTAGTTCATGAAGTTGGTGAATTTGATGAATGTTCATGAACGGTTCATGAATGTCCGTCAAAGTCCGTCAAGATTCATCAAAAATGGTTCATGAACTTAGTTCATGAACAGTTCATCATCTCAGGTTCACGAAGTTTGATGAATTATGATGAACCTCAGATGAATTGTGAGGAACCTCGGCTGGACAAAAAAAACTTAGAAAAATTTTGTGAAATCCCTATGCGGTGGTTCATGAATGTTCATGAACTCAATTAACTTCATGAATTTAAATGGCCACCTTCAGGATAAAGTTGAAACTAAACCATCTAAAAACCTTGGGGTTTGATTCAGAATTAGAATTCTCATCACTTCCTGGGAGAAAAAGAGCATGCATGGCTCATGCTTGCAGCTTCTAAGCATATAAGTTGGATGATTACCAATATCATGGACATTTTTCACAAAATCAACAAGTTCCGTTCTCAGGATGCACTTGATGGTGTCATGGATTACTTTGAAAGTGCTCAGGACTGACAATAGTGTGTATTGGAGGTAATGTTACTGTTAGCTAAATTTGCCTTTGATGGTAGAGAAAAGCTGGTTGAACTCTTAGAAAATAAGTTAATCACACTATAACATGCCATAAAACTTCATTTCTGAGGTCAATCGACGAATTCTCTTCAAAATGCTTCTATTGTGGATACTCATTCACAGTGTCTGTGATTGTGGCAACATGTTTTCCAATTGGACGGAAATTTGACAGCTGCAAATTCTGAGATCACCAGAAAGGCATGTTCACTTCATCATGAGTGATGGAATGGAAGCAAGGAGCAAGATGACCCTGAATGTTACCAAGATTGTCTAAATCCAGCGTAAGCATGACACGGGTTTTTTCTTCTTTTTTTTTAGAAACGTTACCGAACTGTCAAATGTTACATATAAAACACTGAAAAGATGCAAAACTTATAGATTGAAGGTTGATTTTGCTGTGATGAGGTGTTTTTGAACAGTATAATTATCATCAGAAAAATCAGTATTGCATTGTTCTTGTTTGATTCCATCATGCAGTACTTTCTAATTAAACATTTGACATGTTCTGGTTCATCATTCCACTTATCTGCATTTTAGACAATTGAATAGTTTTACCAACTCCTTGATTCTCTGATGTGTGTTTGGCTTTGGTCAAAATACACTCAAATTTTCACTCTCAATCCCGTGCAGCATGTACTCATGCAGCGTCTCCAACTTCTTCTTTTTCATTACATTTTATTAAGCTATCAGAGTCTTACTTTGGATAGAGTCAGCATGAATTTCAACACTATTTCCACGGATATATAAAGTAAAAGAATCCCTTTTCTCCTCCTTTTCCCTTTTTCTTTCCTCCTTTTCCCTTTTACTTTCCTCCTTTTCCCTTTTACTTTCCTCTTTTACTCCCCCTTTTTCCCTTATTTTCCCCCTTTCCCTATTTTCCCCATTTCCCTATTTTTACCCCCATTTCCCCGTTTTTCCCCAAAAAGTTGTCTGGTGGGGCAACTTGCCCCCCCTGCCCCCCCACTAGCTACGCCGCTGGAAGAATCCCCAGGACAGACCATCACAATCATGCAACCTTCAGTCGTGATGTATGCATCCAAACTAGAGATTTGTTTCTTTTTAGTGTCACATCAATCAAAGGTGATGTCTAAGGTTTATTTATGAAATAGTTTTCAACTGATATCTAAAAAAAAACTATTTTACCCAGGGGGCCAGAGGGTTCAACCAGACACGAGCTTCTGTAAAAGGTTGTGTAATGTGGATGGATTAATTAATTAATTAGACCCTCTGACAGGAACAACTGCACAGGTGCTCTGTCCATGTTACACTCGTTCTTTATTAACTCGGTCTCTATTTCTATGATAATTAATTAATCTATGATCTGTTCATGTGATACATCAAATTAGGGGTAAAACCCCACATCAGTCACCATTTTGACCACCTTGACACAAACTTTTTGAACACAATTGCTTTATTTTAAACAGTGTATAGTTTATAGATACAGCAACCAGTTGCCACTCACTGGTAAACAGAGGAAGCTGTTATTGAGTGAATCCAGATTCAAAATGTCAGATGTTGAAACTGTTATGAGAAGCTTTGATATTTTACATATTGTCATGATTCTTCAACAGAGAGGTCATAAATCACCTCCAATCCCACTGAAACCATCATTTTTGGATTCCTTGACCTGAAATACTCCTAATTTGATGTATCGCTTGAACAAATAAGAGAAATAGTGACCGAGTTACCAAAGAACTAGTGTATGGCGGCGGCCATCTTGGACGCCATCTTGAATAACATGGATTGAGCAGCCAATTTGAAAGGTTGTTGACCTGAAGGATGTTCCTGAGGGTCTAAGCATCCAATCCATATGCTACAACCTTTAACAGCAGTTCATTGTGGTCGGCCAAAAAATTGGCATCCGGCCCCCGAGGTATTTTTTAGCTGTTTTGATTCGAAACTTCATAACGTGAATAAATAATTAATAAAGCCAATGCAGACGTGACAGCAAGCTTAGATTTATTCCTTGGAATATTAATGAAGATATAGCAGTGAGAAATCAAAGTTGGCAAGCTCTCCAAAGTGGATTACATATGCCGCCTGACTACCAGGTCACCTGAGCCAGTGGGCCTATGTTGGACGGTTGTTTAATCATCCTTCACCTCATTGCCTTGTCCTCCTCCTGTCCTAATTAGCCTACCAAGTGCATAAATACAGGATGTAAAGCCCCAATCATCTATCCATCCATCTAGGGTCAGGACACCATTTGCAGTCTGTCATGGATATCTTGACAGAAATCTGTTTCTTTGTCTCCATGCTCCTGGCTCTATCCATGCACCATCTAGTTGATAGTCACCCTATCATGATATGTTGCTGACCCTTGAGTCAAGGGCCTTGAGTCAATGCACATTCAACATCTCATGGCATTATAAATGAAAGTTAAAGACGTTTAGAATATTTTCCTATTTCAGAAACGCTGTTCTAGATTACAATGCTGAGTATGGACTGGATGAGTTGAAGAGTGATGATGACGTTCAGCCTATCGTTCTCAATCTGTTGCCGATTGTGGCCAAAAACAAAGACGGCAAAAACCCTGACAAGAGTAGCAAGTGAGTTCAGAAATTACTTTTTTTGTCCTTTTCATTTTCCAAGTATGCATATAGGTTTCAATTGAGCTGAGGTATGACTAGTAGAAGTTATTGATTGGTAGCTCTTACAAAACTATGGAAGAAATTCATATTGCTCTTAAATTCGCAGCAGCGCTCATGTCCTAGTTACAGTCCCAAGAAAAGCAAGTTCTATCACCTAGCGTTCAATAGTGTCCCTCAGTTCTATTTCTACTTTGCTGTGTAATATTCTCTATTAATTAAAAAATAAAATATATATATGATGTTAAAAGTGGTCTCTTATAATGATAGCCGAAATTGAAGAACCAACTGTCTGAGGACTTGTCGCAACTGACGGCTTCCTGCGACACATAAGCTGTTCTTTCAATGCTAACTGAAGTTTTGAGGATGTTACCTATCACAAAATCGAACGCAATTCACCTTATACTTCTGTCTTTTCTCAGGATCATATCTCCACTTAGCATCAGCCCCCACCTTCGCTTGCTACAAGCTTGTGAACTGAAACAGAGTGAGGGAAACCTGGGAAACATTGACGCTCTACTGGGTATGATAAAGATGTTATTGGACTCATAGAGTCATAGTGGCTTAAATTTTCTGCAATTCTTCTTTGATTGTCCGACTCATTATCCTGACAAGTTGACAACAATTTTATTTTATTTTGTAATGAAATTAAGTTTTCTTCAGTTTGTTCTGACTCATGTCTAAACCACAGCTATTGTGTCTTTTAAACCAAATGTTTCATTATTTTAATATGTCTCTTTCGCATAAGTGTAGTTGTAAATCTGTGTTTGTAAATATCCATTTTGATATATGTGTATTTATGTTGATGCGATATTGTTTATTATAGGTTTGGGGTTTATTTTTATATAAAATCAATGTATGTAGATTATAATTACAATTAATGTTCTTAATTGCTTTATGTATTCTTGTGTTCGTTAACTCCTGTGGCTGGAACCTGTGAATATAATAATATTATGTGATTTTGTATTTTTTATGACAATTATATCAAATATGATATTTGCCGTCAATAAAAAAAAAAAAAAAAAAAAATCTAAACGTTGGTTAATGATTTTAAGAGTCTCATTATATTATTTCAGGTTGTCCGGTGTATATGCCTAAGAACTCACAAATCGATAAATTTGACAGTTTGTCACTGAACGAAAGGAATCTCTTTTGCGAAAATCTCTTTTATTCTATAAACTGGTTCAGAGAGGTAAATATTATGTTTATTCCTCATAATTGCATGTGTATGATATCTGTTTTATTTTGACATTTTTGATAAACATAACCCTGTGTGTGCTTGTTTGTAAAGTGAACATTAAATTTCAAGTAATATGAATTCAATGTTGCACATTTACTACAAATAGGGATATTTTATATCTTTGTATTTCACAGATAGTGAATGCGTTTGCCTCTCAAGATGACACTGAAATGAAAGCGAAAGTTATCTCTCGATTGCATCACGTCACAGAACTCAATAAGGTCTTACAACAAGCTCTAGCAGGTATGTGCTGGCGTTCGATTTGAAGTAATGCATATATGTCTGGAGGCCTAAACATTTTTCAGATGGTGAAAATGCTTGCTTGATATATGTTATCTCCACCAGTGTCAGATTGACTTGCATCTCACAATTAAAATGATAAGATCCGGGAATTATCTCAAGTTATACTCAATGCCTGGTCTTCTTATTTTCCCTGTGCCTTCCTATGCCCTTCAAGGCTTGGGCCTCCCCTTTTGGGCCCTATCAGGCTCCTCTAAATGCTCCAATTAATTATGATTACTTTAAGCTAATTCATATACTAATTCAGATACAATACACAAGAGGGCAGCACCTGCAAGTTCTCTACCAGTTCCTCCCTTTCTTTGACCATCAGGTTATATTTCTGAAACTTAGCTGTTTCTGCATCTCAGTATAATTCATACATCTTTCCAACTAATTCTCTAAGTAGCATGGGCTTATTGCTAGATCAAAACCAATCGTCTCAATTTACTCTTAACGCCTCATCTTCCAATGTCCCATACATGTGTCTTCCTCAACCTACTGAAGCACAACTCTTCCCCACTCTCCCCTATTCAAGTCCACCCTTCTATCTATCTCATTGCATCTATTTTATTTCATTTTATCTGTTCCCTCCAATCTACGGGCAACTTACTAGTTATCATGAAAATAAAATTAGAGGGACTTCTTCAACGTACAATTTCTAAGTTTATTTCAGCACTGGCTCTCATTTCACGTTCTAAGAATAGTTTTACCTTCGGGATTCCGTTTCATGCTTGAAGTCGTTTTATGAGGTCTTAGGGGATTTTCTTAGCTAACTTCATTCACATCTTTTTCAGCCACTCCAGACTTCAAACCTCCTTTAGCAAATTTTGAACTTGAAGAGACGAAGGCGCCCTCTGCAGGCACAGCAGGGCCATCTGGTGGGAAGAAAGGACGGAAGCCTGGAAAAGGGTATGGTATTTACTGCTTAAAGTATAATGAACAATGTCTCCTATTCAAAGTTAGCTATTTTAATCCAACTTGCTCAGATATTCAAGTGAACGCTGAAGTACAGAGACTTTAAGTGGGCTGTGAGATGACAGTGTGGTTCATTGACCGATAGTCTGAGCTAAGACTTTATAAGAAACTCGAGCATATCTTGGTTCAGAACTAGCCTATAACATTCAGTTGCTTAAATTGTAGTCAGGTTTCCTCATTCTTTTATTTGGCCTATAAACGGAATGCTCGACCATAACTTAATTACACTAGTAGGCGCTACCAATAGTCCAAAATCTCATTTCAAGTCATGGGGATAATCGATTTATCTTACCTCTGCCATTTCTCACTACTGTATATGCTGTTTTTTGTTGTGCAGAAAGAAGAAAGATGCGGATAAGGAGAATGAGTCTCTTTTAGTTAGTCAGGACAACTCTCAAATGGTCAGTTGAGTTTCCTCCCATTTTAAACTAAATCTAAGTATCAATTTACATTTGTTATCGTTTGGATTGATTCTTATGGTATGATTGTCCTCAGACTGCTGACCAAAGTGCAATCGAGAAAACACAAGTGGAAAAGAGCGCCAGTGGGAAACCTCTCGTCAATCTTGCCAAGTATTCGCCATTCTTAAGGTAAGTTTATAAAACGAAAATTGACTTCTCTCGAAGAGAAGAGAAGGTGATCAGCCTCTTTTTCTAGAAAATAATTTAAGATTCATAAATAAAATAAAGAATGAATAATTCTACTATGATCTCAATTATGTTTTATATTTTAGGGAGTTGGACATGGATGTGTTTTGTGTCCTCACCATCAGTCTCATTACCAAGAAAGGCCTCGACTCCGAAATGCAAACAGAGGTAGAATTTTATATTGATGCTTAAAATCCTTTTATATTCATTTAAGAAAATGGAATTCAAATCCAAGGATCACAAATGTATATTGTATAGATAAAATTGTTTTCTCTCATTCAAAGGAAGAAACCAGCGTCCAAATTCAACCAGAACAACTGCATTTCCTTTTGGATGACATGGTTCGCAAACTCCAACGTGCGTTACCTGCTACTGCGTCAAAACGAAGATCCCCTTTTAAGGTAAGGCTGTAAGATCTTTTCCTTTGAGAGAGAGCATCAATAAAAAGTTAATATCTACAAGTTATTTGAGTGTTCATTTAACAAAATTTCTAAGCACTCGCGGTTGTCTCAGTTCAGAAAAATGAGTGCCTTGCAGAGAGTCTGGATTTAGAGTTGTGGAGGAGTTTGAATCAAATTACACATTAAGTCTGGGTAGCTGATTCAGTCCTCGACTGGTTTACAGTCAGGCCCACGGCGGCCGCTCTAACAGTGAGTAGCCAGATTGGATTTTGAACCTGCATCCTCCAGATTGCAAAGCAGCTGTGCTAACTATTATGCCATGAAACCAGATTTTGTGGGACGGGACGGTGCGGGACGGAAATATCAGTCCCGCACAGGGCTCTAGAAGCCACCCAATTGATTTGCGAGCAAGAAATTTTGTTATCTCATTTCAGGCAGGAGCTGAGAAACTGTGTGGCTTTTGTCACTTGGATGAATTGGGCAGCGAGCAAGTAGCAGTCAAGATGTTGCACCTTCTGCCAGCACTATGCGATCACTTGGAGAAGTGTTTTGCATACTTTCAGGTGAGTGTAATACCTTGAAGTAACTAGCACAGGAGAAGAAACATCATTAACTGAGATATGACACCACTAATTTTTATGACTTAATAGCTGAAAATGGTGTCAAATGTAGCCCAGGACCCCTGGAGAGCAACTCTTCTTTGATGTACCATGTATGTCGCCCTAGCCCTCATTAAGCTGCACCCCTCTAATTGCTGATCTCTGGAAACCCCCAACCCTTATGAGGATCTAACTTTTTGGGGCAAAAATTTTGATCAAAATGTTTATCATTACTTTGTGTATTTTTAAATATAAACCATTACTGTCTTTTTTCCAATAAAATATGACCATTTTTCAAAAAGTTACATCGAAACTTATATTTTAAAAATGCAAAAACATGACATCTTAAACATCAAATTTGACCAATTTCCCCACATTTGGCAGTGATGACACTTGGCATACTATCAGGTCTCAATGTCATCTTAAACATACCCTAAATTTTATTTTGTTCCAAAATGTTCCAAAGACCTAAAAATCCAGTTAAAAACTGTCTATTTTGGCTCAAATTTCTTCCTCATTAAGTACCATAAAAACTGCATTTAGAGTCATATCAGTACCATGAAAATTTGTGAGTGGGATCATTTTGAGGTGTTATAAGTGTACCTTGTACAATATTGTCTTCAAAAGTAAAACTTATGCCTTAAATTAGCATAAAAGTTGAAATTAAAACTCCTCTCAGATATGAATTTCATGGATACTTTACTTGATGGGGTAAAATTCTTGAGAAGAACAAAGGGAAAGATGAGAGAGAATGGGTGGGGTCATGTGGTCATTAGGACCTCATAGTGACGAACATGGAACATCATAAAACCATAGCTTGCGCCTCCTGTGCTAGTTTCTTCAAGGTAATACTTACAAATGTGTGAATTATACAATGAACAGTATGTCATTGAGTAGGTAACTGCACTTAAGCAATACAAAGTGGGTTCATTGAGTAGATTACAAAATATTGTACTCTTTAGTATGACATAAATCTACTTCGTATTTCAAAAAAATGTTCAACATTTGTTTGCAGACTTTAATGGCGGCCAATGATGGAGTGATGGATGCTGCCGGAAGCCATACTGAGGAGAGCGTGCTGATGAGCCAATGTCTGTCACTGCTGCTTCAAGTCCTCAATAGTTTCTTCTCATGGTCTGTGCCTTTCGTACTAATTTCACTTCTATGTCGAATACACTATGCTAAATGCTGCTTGATTCTTGAAAGATTTAAGGAAATAGGACGATGTAAGTGCCTACTAAGTGGTGATTCTGACCCTTAAATCACTTGTGCCTCACCATTGTAAAAACAATAATCCATATTTCGAAAGTAGCATACCTTGGATAATGGATATTTCTTGTCTTCCTAACAAATTACTTCAATTTATTAAATTGATCTCAGGTTTCTTGCTTTTCCTAATTAGCTACCAAGCCCGTAATTACAGGAAGTAAAACCCGAATCCATCTTGTCTGTTCTGAGGCTACATTTTCAAATTCATTTCATTTTTGCAACAACAACTATGCATAGATTGCTAAACCCAGAGTTTGAATCCTCAGATTCTTGTTGTGCTTTTCGCAAATCATAGGCTTTGGTATCCTACTTGGTATCTCACTTGCATCTATTTGCTTTATAGGACTGGGTTCCAACTACCAGACAACAAAAGCCTGCTCAGAGACGGTTTAATCGTCCTCGCTGGAAAACTCGGAGCTCAGGGAGTCACTCAGTTTGCTCTGGAAAAGGCCGTCAAGTGAGTTGTGCATTTGTCACTCGCAGAAATGTTGATTTGTATGATTATAAATGACTGAATTTGTGGCGCAAGACTGTGGTCCCCCCCCCCCCCCCAACACCTTTAGACAAGTCACTGAATTGAAATCCTGGGACTCCCGGATTTCACTACAGAGGAGCTAATATTGTGTTCATGAATACAAACCACAAACATGAAACTGCTAGGTTTTCATTTAGTGTATAATCTGATGTGTTAGATAAAGATACAAAATTGTTGAAATACACTTTTGGAACTGTCGGGATGTTTTTACTTTTTGATGGCTACTAAAAGTCATATTGATTGTGGTTTAGTTGTCTGTAAGCCCGCTCCTTTTTCACAGGTATGCATTTCGCTATATGGAGAAGTTTTCATCAACTGTTCCTGACATGGCGAATGCTGTAATGCTGGCCAAACTGCTGACTGTTATTCAGGAAAAAGCTGAAGTGGAAGGTCTCAAACAAAAAACAGGTCAGTCTGCCTCTCACTTTCAATGCATAGTAAACTAGAAGGCAAATTGGAATTTGCATATCTGGACGGTGATAATCGACCTGACCATTGTAAAACAAGCAAGGGCTAGTCGTTTGGTATGCTGAATTGTAGTAGCAGGGGTCCCATTTTAAGAGGACATTAGCCCTAAGTGGCCTTGAGAGGGAGAAATGCATATTTTGATTGATACTTATGTTGAATTGAGAGAGATGAAAGCTTGTAGGGCTGGAGTTATATCATGATGCATGCAATGGCATATGAGAGTATATTATTGCCAAAACAAGTGAAATCTCTCAGCAAACAGATATATTGCACTCATCAGGCACTTTCTTGGAAGTGCCATTGATGACATTTAGCCCCCGAGGTGCGCCCCCGAGGTGCGCCCCCGAGGTGCGCCCCCGAGGTGCGCCCCCGAGGTGCGCCCCCGAGGTGCGCCCCCGAGGTGCGCCCCCGAGGTGCGCCCCCGAGGTGCGCCCCCGAGGTGCGCCCCCGAGGTGCGCCCCCGAGGTGCGCCCCCGAGGTGCGCCCCCGAGGTGCGCCCCCGAGGTGCGCCCCCGAGGTGCGCCCCCGAGGTGCGCCCCCGAGGTGCGCCCCCGAGGTGCGCCCCCGAGGTGCGCCCCCGAGGTGCGCCCCCGAGGTGCGCCCCCGAGGTGCGCCCCCGAGGTGCGCCCCCGAGGTGCGCCCCCGAGGTGCGCCCCCGAGGTGCGCCCCCGAGTTTCGCCCCCGAGTTTCTATCGACCTCAATAAAGATACATTTATGACAATAATGATCTCGAGATAATCATAATTCATTAACTGTATTTGGTTACACACAAATATCTTTTATTACACGAGCAGGGCTCGTGTTTACAAGGGCTAGATCCAGTCATTATCCGGTTTTCAACCACGATCTATCAGTGCAAATCTCGTACTCATGCATGGGCTGCAAACGTCACATTAATGCGTTGCTTACCTGCCTAGTCAGTCATCTCAACTATGAAGATGTAACATGCCAATTCTGCAGCAATTCCCCACTCAATCTTTATTTAATGGCTTTATTTATAAGTGTTTGTGATGCCTTCCTCTCGCGATTCTCGAGGGAATGACCGGAAACAGAATTCTGTTTGTGTAGTTTCTTGCTTGCCCGCCAGAGGGGGTGGAGAGTGCTACGATCAGCGCCCTGGCGATTTGTTTCGGTACTACAATAACAATCTTGATGATGGCAAGATTGGATGATGGCATAGATCTATCTGTTTCTGGATGAGGATGAAAATGGATGGACTGGAACCATTGTAGGTTAATATTGATCATTGGTATTGCCCACAAACTAGTGCTACTCTTAGTGTCAAGCATTGTAGGTTACTTGATCATTGGTACTATTGGGCAACAACTATTGCTGCTCTTAGTGTTTAATAACTATGTCTATCACTGACATTGAGTTCAGACTTCAGTCAGTGTCTACTACTTTGAGTTATGCTAGTAACCAGTGATATCAATCAATGACATCAACCAATGATATCAATGCCCCCAATAATCCATTGCTTGATTTATTTAGAAATTCAGACTTACAAACTTAGGGGGCAACCATTTTGTTCCTGGAGGGGGGGGGGGGGCTTAGAGTTTTCTTACATGGGAAATAGTGCCAGTAACTTGTTTTTTCAAGTCTCCTTAGTCTCCAAATATTCATTCCCAGATCAAGCAAGCCCTTGTTACGATGTACCCCCACCCAAAATCATTTTCTTCAAGACTACCCAAAACTAATTTAGTTATTTCACCAAAATTAAGCATTTATTTCAACAAAACTCCAAGCCCCCCTCCCCCTCCTTAAATGGTGGCCTCCTTAAATCAAAAACTGTAACTATGCCACCTATCAATGCCAATGCAATTTTATTTTATTTATAAAAGCCTATGTGAAAATTGGTAGGCATGCACTTCTATTCACACTGAGTAGGGGAGACCGGGGCACGTTGGACCTCGGGGCACAGTTGGACTATTGCCAATATTTTTTTCATAAAACATGCGCAGTTATCCAAATCCCCGATGAAGAGACCTTTACTATTGCTGCTCTTAGTGTTTAATAACTATGTCTATCACTGACATTGAGTTCAGACTTCAGTCAGTGTCTACTACTTTGAGTTATGCTAGTAACCAGTGATATCAATCAATGACATCAACCAATGATATCAATGCCCCCAATAATCCATTGCTTGATTTATTTAGAAATTCAGACTTACAAACTTAGGGGGCAACCATTTTGTTCCTGGAGGGGGGGGGGGCTTAGAGTTTTCTTACATGGGAAATAGTGCCAGTAACTTGTTTTTTCAAGTCTCCTTAGTCTCCAAATATTCATTCCCAGATCAAGCAAGCCCTTGTTACGATGTACCCCCACCCAAAATCATTTTCTTCAAGACTACCCAAAACTAATTTAGTTATTTCACCAAAATTAAGCATTTATTTCAACAAAACTCCAAGCCCCCCTCCCCCTCCTTAAATGGTGGCCTCCTTAAATCAAAAACTGTAACTATGCCACCTATCAATGCCAATGCAATTTTTAGGTGGCCACAGAGTGGCCACCTCTTCTAAATGACAGAAATTCGGGTGTCACAAAGTCAATTTTCGCAACAATGATCAATTTAAACAACGTTTTCTGGCATTCAATCAATCAGTTTAGTCAGCAACTACGTTGTTCTCGTTGCATAGAAGTTAATCTTGCCTGGTTTTGTAGGTAGAACAACTTTATTTTTCTCCATTGGAGTCTATGCTTTTCACCTGAAGCAGGACGACATCGTGATTGCCTACTAGTATTGAGGCAGATGCTCTTTTTGATTATTTCTCTCTCCGCAAATTACAATGATAAAAAATTGCAAACAAATTTAAATCAATCCATTTATTATATACTGCCAGATTAAAACTAGTTTAACGTTAATGTGTGCTTCCATATTTAATTATGGTGGCCTCCTAAAACAAATGCCCTTTTCTTCTTCTTCTTCTTCTTCTTGGGCTTCCCTCCTGTATATGGAGCTCCCACAATGAGGTGTATGACCAGACCCAGCTTGGTTTCAACTTAGTTCCACTAATTGCCATTCAATAATAGTCAGATCTGATTGAACTTTATAGTGCTTAGCAATACTTGTAGGCCTAATTTTCATGTGATGTGATCTATCTATAGATTTATAATTGAATTAAATGGATAAACTAAAATATCACTCTTGTATGATTTTTGAAGACTTTTTTGTAGTGTATTTTAGTTGTCAAATTTAATTCAAATCATAGGGTAGTGAATTAGTGATAGGCCATTCTTTGGATGTGTTGTATTTTCAGCATTATGATAGGCAACCTCACCGGACTGTATGGCAGCAACTGATGTCTTCATTTGTTTGATCTGAGAAATTCCACATGATGACATGTTTTTTTTCTTCCTTCTTTCTTTCTTCTCATATCTTTTTCTTTTTTTTCTGTCATTTCTTTTTCTTTTTTTCTACTTTATCCATGTTTCTGTTTCTCTAAATTTAACTCAGATGATGACTGCTTCATTTTAAATCATTAGAGAAAGCAAACAGATCAGTAGGTAACAAGAGCTACTATAGTGTAATTATGGTTCCTCTTCCTCTGCTATTAAACACTCATCTGTTTAAGTTTTATGTCAAGTGGGTTATATATTAATTTTGTTAATATCATTTTTTAAAATTTGAGCAGGATAATTAGGCCTACATATCAAATAATTGGTTATGGCAAGTCAATTATGCTTAAGAAGGTACAGAGCTCTTGTGGACATGGCCTATAACTCTAGGCAAACGGTGCATTTACAGGGCTCGAATCCAGCTCTTGTCGGGTCTCAGGGGCCTATGTTGGACGGCGGTTCAATCATCCTTTGCCTCCTCCTGTCTAAATTAGCCTACCAAGTGCACTTAGTGCATAAATTCATTACGTGCTGAAAAATGAGGTGACTTTAAACAGTTTTCACCTCAATTTTCTTATCTTTACAATGTATAAGATAGACAAAGTATTTCACAGGACAAAATGTTGGCCACTGGCATGTACTTAAACTGTGAATCAGCATTTTGAGATAAATAGATAGCCTACATAATGTATAGGCCTATATATATGGCAATTTTAGTGGATAAGAGGGCGTTCAAACTCACCCCAAGATCGAGGATGACTTTGAACAGAGTGAATTCCAGTGCAAGAAAACGATCAATTCCAAGAAAACAAATGTTTTATATGTGACCTGCTCTACCAAAATGAGTTCAAAGTAGGCAATTTCTATTTCTCAGAAATTAGCAAAATGTGTCTGTCAAAAGGTCACATTTTGATCTTTTTTAGCTGTTGGTACCACGTTTTAGCCAAATTTATTTTCTTCGAATAATCAAGGCCGTCTTTATCAGCTTCTCTGCTTACTGAATTGGCTCATTGGGTCACATGACTGCCCAGGGTCAAGTCACAGGGACGGATGCAGGGGGGGATGGGGGGATGCATTTATATATTTTTACATGTTAATTTTATCCGCGCGCAGTCGCGTTATGTCGCGAATTATGCGTTCCGCAGTGCGGCAGCCCGATAGACCCCCCAACTGGAATTTTCTGGATCCTCCCCTGTCAAGTCGTGCGACAGGAGGCTGCAGAAAATTGGGGGAAGGTCCTAGCCTTGGTCTGGTCCTTAGACCAATTCTTACCATGGTCTGGTCAGTAAGCTGAAGAAGCCCATGAGAGAGCGGCGAATACAGATTATCATTTATCAGCTTTTTGGAAGATAACTCAAGCTGGGCATGGCCACCTTTGAATCCCCGGATTCTTGTATTTTATTTATAAAAGCCTATGTGAAAATTGGTAGGCATGCACTTCTATTCACACTGAGTAGGGGAGACCGGGGCACGTTGGACCTCGGGGCACAGTTGGACTATTGCCAATATTTTTTTCATAAAACATGCGCAGTTATCCAAATCCCCGATGAAGAGACCTTTAGTGGTAAGCCTTTTATCCAAAAAATGTCATGAGCATTGAAGGAAAAGTGTGAGTTCTATTTCAGGTTTCTTGATTTTCAGTATAAAAAGTGACTTTTTCCAAGCTCGATGGCTAGTTTACCCTTCTTAAAATATGGGGGATCTAGTCAGACAAGTTTCATAAATTAAAGTTTGATATAAGTAAGTTTGTTATAAGTTTCCGGAGTTCACATTCGACCTTGTCAGCGAGGCATGCACATTTTCATAAGAGCTTGGGACGGGGCAGGTTGGATCAGCATGGCCAGGGCACGTTGGACCATTATAATCTGGATGACTGACGAAAAGTTATCGGCAAAATGTCAGCTGTGTAATTATTAACATTAATACAGCACCTAAGTCATTCTTGTGCAACGTGAGGGTAAAATCAATTCAGTTGGCTAATCTGCCAGCCCTCCTAGCTGAAACAAGACTTCCTAAAATTATCTAGGTAAATATTCCGATATAATCATTCTGCAATGACACAAAAGTGTGTGTTGTGATCTATGAGAATAAAATGTGGTGTTTCCTCACTTTCTTCTACTCTGACTTTTATTCCGTGGTCCAATGTCCCCCACATGGCGGTCCAACGTGCCCTGGGTCAGACAATTTTTTTTTTTCAAACTTATTTTTCTCCACGCCTATAGAATGTAGGTCAACTAGGTTTGCCATAAGGGTAGTATAGATGTTTAAAAGTCAGTCACTAAAAAGATTGTTCAAATATTTAGAGAAGTTTTTCATTGAGAGCCAAAACATAAAAAAGCGGACCAACGTGCCCCGCTCTCCCCTATTGCTAACCATTTACACTACCTTACAATAACAAAATATATAACCACTGATGTTAGTATTTCTTGGGATTATTCTACTTGGGTCCACAGTTAATACCGCTGCTGAATTATTCTATGACCACGACTCACACGGGTGTACTGACTGTACTCCACTTACTGGGGATACTGTATGCGGGCAGCCGATGCACCCTATATCACATTCCAACAATCACTGCCTACCACCTGCTCGTGTTGCATATGGAAATATGCTCCCATCTAGTATGATTTAATTGTTGTAATCACAACTCGGGACAACCATGGCAAACCCAACACTATTCCATGCACCATCCTAGAACAGAATACAAATCCACTGGCGCTAGTACGCATTTTGCACGTTAAATTGCTACGGAGAGCGTCCCCCTAGCGGGAAACCCAAGAACTACTTGTTCACAGCAGAAAAGACGGTGGGAACCAGCCAGACGACATCAACCAATCACATCGCTGCATTCCAATGGCAACCAGCTACTCTATCAGAGCTGATGTATAGGCTCTGACTATGTATCGATGGACTGGTCCCCCCTAAGCTACAGACAGGTAGGCCAGATAGCAGTGAAATGCATCAGATTTAGTGATTTCTGCCTATTCTCTGCACTGTATGCATCTATCTACAGTTGTTACAGATAGATCTAGCCCTAATCTATCTGCTGCATCACTCTGACGCATTAGGATGGCATGTGTGCAGCGGTGGAGGGTGAAATAGGAGCTGAGTGGTGTAAACCACTATATGTCATGTTTAATGCTGGCAAAGTTGGCAGGAAGTCAAGGCTGACAGAAGTAGTAGTGTAGCCAAACAGTATCTGGACTCCGTCCAGATAATCATCAAAATCAAAAGCAGACCACTATATTGTAAAACATTATTTAAAAATTCTTTTCAAAATATCCAGTGTGAGTGTTGAAATGCCCAAATTGGTGATATTTTTTACAAGTATAAAAAATTATATGTCTGAAGTATCATTGCAAAATTAAAAAAAAAAAAAAAATTAATACTTTGGCAACATTCTCGTAAAGCATTGTTTGTGAATTGTGATCATTGTTTCGGACCAATCATCGCTAATGTGGCTCGGTCCTGGAGACTGATACAGACTTAAAACGTAGAAAAATCTTTGATTTCATTTTTGAATCTTTTGTAAAACATCTGACAAATTTAGAATGCACAACTTAATCCTCCACGTTATTTCAGCAACTATCTGTGAGGAGTTATTGAAACAGAAGTGGTTCAACTCTGAAGGTCAACCAGACAAAGGGGCCAAATTCAACGAACAGCTTCAACAGCTTCTCAAGTATGTCTGTTATTGTGTTGATTAGAAAATGCTGTGTTCTAATTATCTCCATGATCTGCATCCTCAGTTCAAAAATATTCCCCCAGGATTGCTCAAGTATATTCTTGTGGCAGTGAGCACCACCTACCGAGTAAAGTGTGGATGAGCGACTGACATCCAATTTTGCCATTTTAATAATGATGCCTTAATGATACGCTGAATTAACAAGCAAAATTGCACAGCTCTTAATAGAAGTTGTTCCTGAGGCATGTGTGGACAGAAGTTGTAAATATTGTATTGAACTCTTTTTAGTCCCCCTCAAGTTGCGTATGAATATGATATTTTGAATAGTGTCTTATCTTTTGTCGGATTTGTAATTACAGGCTTTACTTTGGCCACACAGACGACATCTTGGCATCACTTGAAGACATTGCGACTGTTGGTTTCAAAGAACTTCTTGATATTGATAGAGATGAAAGCACTGCCTCTTATGCCACACTAAGCAGGTAAAAATGACTTACTTCACTTTGAATGCATTTTAAAGTCACTGAAAACTGATCATTAATGTGTTGATATTTTATTACTTATGTCCTAATTTGAATTTCAGGTCCACATTGCCTGTGTATTACAGAACAGTATTAAATGAATTAACGGACAATCTCAAATCTTTCCCGTGCAAGCCAAGTGACACAGACAAGGTGAGAGCATCCTCAAAGTTTCTCAACTGGTGTTTTGTCCTCTTTGCTGTGCCCCTCTGAGATCCTCCTCATTCTGGCATTCATATTCCTCTCATGGGATTAGTATCGGATCCACAAGGAGTTTTTTTAGCCAGTTTGGCGTTAATCCATTAGCAAAAAACATTGCTGGGGTTCCCTTACATTCTAGTGGCATTGGATACGTGCATCTGGATAGGCCTTCATCTAACAAGGTGGTAGCCCTCTGTAGAGTGCATTGTCCTGCCGCTTGTATTCACAATGAAGCATGCAGTGGCTCCATCTTTGCCCGGTGTGATCATCAGTGCTTACCAGAGAAGCAACTTTTGCAATGTTCACAGACACATGGGAATGAAAATATTAGTCAAATCCTACTGACATGCATTTCTAGTGTATTTATAATATAAGCGACTTCTACGCAGTATGACTTCAAAATTCTGTTTATTTTTCCAGAATAAAATGGATGTCCTTCTCAGATGGAACATAGCCGTGAGAATATTCCACATTCTTGTCAATATGATCAAGGTGAGGAAAAGAAGATACATGTTTATAGTTATTCTGTTAATTTTGGTTTAATAAAATTTGAAATTTATTATATGAATGCTTTACTTTGTTACAGGCGTTCAATGGAAGAAACAATATATCCGCAATTATGAAGGTGAGTGATATGACAGCTGAGTTGATGGACAGGGAGAATGGTTAAAAAAACATTTTCTGCAGGAAAAAAAAAACAGAATTTGAAACTTGTCTTCAAATTCAAGGAAAACACAGAATTTTATTGTGCCTGTGTAATAATGTGGGGAAAAAGCCCTTTGTTTGCCAAAAGCTGTGAAAGTAATACTTAGCAGATTCTAAGAATACATCAATAAGCTTGAATAAGTCTAGGAAAGCATGGAAAATCATAGAATATAAAACAGGGAGTTGCTCCTCAAATTTCAGTGGATACATTGTGTATGCTCTTTAGTGGGTAGCACTATGGGCTTCCAATCTAGGGTTGCATGGGTTCATTCCAGATCTGGCCAGGTCACCTCGACGTATACATGATGGAGTCTCAAATCTTACTTCGCTTCATTGCGGTGTCCTCCTTCTGTCCTAATCGGTCTACCAATGCTATCATAGTGCATAAATACAGGAACTCAAGGGACCTTGATCATGTCATCTTCTCATGTCTTATAAATCTTGACCAACTGAAAGATCATGAATTGAAATCTTTGTGTCTTTGTGTCAGGGCTCAGATAAAAGCTTAGAAATTTGGAAACTTCTTGGCATCATCCAAATCGTTAGCCATAACCTGATATATATATATATATCTAATATTAACTTTCCCTTGCAGTACGGCCGAATGTTCATCGAGTTCTTTGTTCGTCTGGGCATGCCTCTCCTGGACAACATGTTCCTCGCCCATCGCAACAGTGCCCAGAGTCTGCTCAAGAATCTGCAGCTGAGCACTCGTTCTTTGCATTACATGTGTGGCCATTCTAAAAAGGTAAATGACTCCTTACTGTAGTTTACGGCATTGATAAGTTTAGTGATTATAGACTTCATAATCCATAATGAATTGTAGAGTTAAGTGGTCTTAAAATGAAAGTTGCTCAACATTTTCATTGTTGTGGTAGAGGGTGAATATAACAAGATGTCCGGCAGGAATGTTTGTTGAAATGTTCTTATGAATGTTGTTGCTTCATATTGTTGGTCATTAAACTTAAAATGATAGGTCAAAAAGGTATATGAAGTTCCCTCAACTATTTAAATGAATCGTGGGATTGTAACTAAAGTCAGTCTTTCGGTAAAATATATAGGGGGCCTGGGCAAGTCCACCCTATTTGTGTGAATCTTGTTTCAGAAATACTACTTTGGGTGTTGCAGGAATGTTAGGACTGTCTTTGCTAATACTATAAGTTGCTGTTAGTCGCTGTCTATCCTGTGCTTGAAAATATTGTGAATGACATGTGAACCCACCAAGTTCTGTTTTAAAATTGTTTATACCGTCTTCTGTTTAGATTCTGAAGGACGTCACTCTGACCAACCAAGTCCCGTTCCTGAAAAAGGCCTTGGAATCATTTGTCTACAGGGTGAAGGTCATGTTGACCGTGAACAAGTGCCACCAGGCCTTCTGGCTGGGCAACCTCAAAAACAGGGATATTCACGTAAGGAATTCAGATTTAAGAAGTGCAGAGTTATCTGCAAAATAATAGTGGGAGAAGCTGTATGTATATTTCTTAGAAATTTGTCTGGTTAAGGCTGCCAGTATTTGTGAATAGTATTAAAACATGACATAATTATTATGATTACTCAGTCTGGTCTTGATATAACTTAGTTATGAGCAAAATAAATCAATTTGACTTTTACTCTGGCTTTAATATGATGATAAATGCTTTTAATATGACTGGTGCATTTGGGATAAAATTGAAATAAAGCCAAATTGATTACAATCACAAGTCTTAAATTTTGTTATAAATATGTCTTCTTTGTCCAGGGTGAAGAAATAGTATCTCAATCTTCGATAAATGAAGACTCGTCGAGCAAAGATAGTGATGAAGAAGAATTGCCCGAGGAAGATGATGACAGTGATGTGGTAAGTTGGCTCTTTGTCTTCTACTACAGTTGTCAATTGTCAGCTACTGGGATTGCAGCAGTCATGTTACTTGGAAACAATGATTGTTTACTCATACTGGTACCGCTCTATCAAAGCCTTGTTGATGTTCTTAAAATTTTTGATCTTCCTTTCTCCCTGGTTCTGTTTTTTTTTTTAACTCCTCTTCACCTGGACTTACAGGGAACAGTGGTTTCAGTCATCTTTTGCCTCATTGATGTGTCTTTCTGTTCAAAATAGCCTACTAGAGTGTATAAATACAGGACATAAAGCCCCAAACATCCATGCAGCAGTTTCCTTAACTGGTAGCCTAAATTCGGTAAAAAAAATTGGACTGGTCAAATAAAGTGAATGTTCGACTGAAGGTTTAGTAGTTAAATCAAGAATAACTCATTTTGGAGGGCTAGGCTAGCCATTCCTACTTAATTATCTAAGTCATCTGACACTATTTTCTCAACCAAATGTCTCTTTTCATATTTGCAGGAAGTCAGTAATGCCGAGGAAAGAAGCACATTGGACAAGGATGATTCTGACACCGAAGGATACAGCGAAACTTACTAAATCATGGATGTTTTTCCCGTGTGCAAAGACGTTATAGATTTCTAGTTATGAACTTCCAATTACTATTTGTAGATCTGGGATTATTTACCAAAAAGCTTTAAAAAGATGTGAAAAGATTTTGTTAAAGAGACTACTGATTGGAAAACAAGGTCCACTGCAAAACAGAAATTAAGAGATTTTTTGTGCTTTGAGACTTTTGACTGCTCCACATCTTGCGTCAGATCCTGTATAATTCATGAAAAGGTCTGTCCTTTTGATTCTTTTGTTTGTTTATTAGAGTGATTAAGTTCTCGGTGCTTTGGCAAAATCTGTTGTCTTTTAATGGTGCAAGTTCCATTCTGATATTGAAAGGCAATCAGGAAAAATTTGTAATTTGGTTTCGCGATGCATGAAATGTTTGAAAACGATGTACAGAACCTGCAAGAATGAACTTAAATCATGGATAAAGACTGTTAAGGGCACATGCTGGTCGAAAAATGTGTGTATGCTGTCCAGAAGAAACTGTTGCAACTAGAGCTATGAAATTTTGTACAGGTCTTCAGAGCCCCAAATGATGACCCTCCGTGAAATTTTAAGTTGCCATGGTTACCGTTGCCATGGCAACAAAGAATTTTACATATTTTTAAGTATGCGGCCTTACAAAAAATTCATCTCAAGACTGAGCCATCAGAATAATCAGAACTCATTTATTTTCATAATTTGAAGTATTCGGATCCGCAATAAGACTATTTTCAGACTAAAAATACGCTTTAATAGGGTTTTTCTGGGTTCGCGAACATGGGACTATGGAACTAATTCACAATCTTTCAGGTTCGAATCGCTGTCCCACAGTCTTTAATCCAAATACAGTCCTGAAAATAGCCTTATTGCGGAAGCGAACTTGTCAGTAAGCAGTATGCCAAAATTCATTATGATGCCTTCAGCGGTTTTTGAGATGAATTTTTTGTAAGCACTCAAAGTCACTAAAATTTGCAGTTTTCGGAAAATGGCAAAAAAGGAAATAAAACTCTTAATAAATTTAACTTTAAAGGTAAGATTGGCAGGGTTGTTTACAGGGTTAGAACAGGAATTTTTGCGCAGTTTCAGTTGCATTTGTTGTCTGGACATCTGTATTTATTGAAACAGTCAAAATCAGAATTTCCATTTTCTAAAATATTTTCACCATTTTTCGACCAGCATGTGCCCTTAAAGAAGTGTGTAGGGTATTGTTTACTGTATGTTAAGAATGAGTCTTGTGAAATCCAGACTCCCTTTTTGGGACAACTGACTAACTACTTGAGACACCCAAGTGCCGATGTTTCAACCTCGTATAGCAGAAATCCGAAGCATCGACTCATGAGTGGCTGGCTATGTCAGGTTTTTCAGGCTAGTTTGATACCTCGAAAGTATGATGCTCTGAATCTCTTCTGAATCCATGCCTATGAATCCATGCTTATGACTTCTGCTGTAATACTTCCAACACGTTTTTGTTACATGCATGTTAATGATAATGTATTTCATACTGAATTTTATACTTTAATAAATTAATCAAGTTACATTAAGTATTGATTTGTCAATTTCCATGCCCATGGCATGCAGACTCGGATGTTCCATGAGTGTTCGGGTGCGGAACTCTGTTTATTGTTGGCGATCGTTTGCTGCATTGAATGAAGTTGATATTCCTGTGACTTTCTTGTCACTCAGTTCCTACAGTTTGGTTACTGTTCCAAGCAGTTTTACAGCTTATCAGCTTATTGAGAGATGACCTTCAATTTCTACATGGTTTCTCTTTGTCACTGTGACATTTGGCTGAGCAGCTGAGAGAAACTTCATTTCACACCTTCCAAGAACTGTGAACAATGTGCAGATTGGAAGTATCACTTCTTGTTGCTTTGTGTGGCAAGAAAATGTGTCACAACAATTGGATTTTTAGTTCCTACCCAGCTTCTTTGGAGAATGAATATTTGTACCTGGAGCATTGTTGATTTACAATTCTACTCTTTTGATAACTGATATCCCTGGAAAAGCAACTTTGTAGGCCTTTTTGACACCATTCGCAAGGAATTTGGACAATTTCCCTTGCTTGGATACTGATATCAGCTCTGGGAGACTCTTAAAGAATCGGATGACTCTTGAAATTTTTACTTGATAGCTTGTTGTTTGAACATGACATAGAGTTCCACGGGTATTTGACGAAAATACATTCAACCCAAGCTCAATGGATGCCAAGAAAGTATGAAACATTTCGGAAACACAGAAAACAGCTGCCTGCTTCAGGAGTTCAAGCGGAAGATGCACAATCTGAAGTACATATACAGTTCTGCCCAAAAGTTTACATACCCCGATGCAAAATGACCAATTTCTCGATTTCCAGGGCAATTTTTACAACAATAGGCAAATTATACATGAAATACAATGCACTGCATGCGGCTGAACATTTTTGAACCATTAAAAATTCAATAGCAATGACATTTTATGATATTATCAGTCAATTGCATTTTATGACATTTTCAAAAGTTTACATACCCTCTTGCAATATCATATATTTTCCCCCTTGGGATCATGAACAGATTGCAGGATTTTACGGTGCTATTTCAAAAGTCCTCAGACAACATCAGCAGCGATTTTAATCCATTCTGCTTCACAGAATTTCTGTAACTCCACGTTCATTGTTGGTCTCCGCCGGGACGTGATCTGTCTCGGATCAACCCATAATCTATCAATAATATTCCTGTCTGGGGGGTGTCAAACCACTCTAGGGCCTTTTCCCAACTGTCCTGAAAATATTTTTGGGTAGGATTAGTGGAAAGTTTGTGATGGTTGTCCTGTCGGAGCGACTTGTTTCATGCCATTCTGAACTTTCACACCGAATCATGTCGGTTCTCTTCCAAAATTTTATGGAAATCGGTGATATTAAACATTTCTTTAGTCTTGACAACGTCTCTGGTTCTATTCGAATTGAAACAGCTGCAAAGCATTGAAGGCGCACCACCCTGGTTCAATTTAGCAACGGTCTTCTTTTTATCGTAAGTCTGAATAAACTCCTTACAAACACAGTGCAAGGGTGAGTGAGTGAGTGAGTTTGTGTTTTACGCCCCATCAGCACCAGTGTGGGCTATTTAGAGGCAACACACAGTGCAAGGGAATGTAATGATATAAAACCTCAGCAAAGTCTTGTCTATCTAAAAACATTTTCGCAGATAGCTTGGGACTTACCAAACTGCTTTTGGTGTACTACAGCAAAGTTTGTCCCATAATCACCCCCGCCCTGTCCGAGGCATGTCTATCAGGAATGCAAGCAAAATAGTACCATTCACAAAGTGAACCAAGGTGGTGCATTTTTGACACATAGTGGTTATTTCAGTGCAAACCGCACGGGAATATTGGTCAAGACTATTGAAAGTTGTAATGCCACTGATTTCCATAAAATTTTGGAAGAGAACCGACACGATTCGGTGTGAAAGTTCAGAACAGCATGAAACAAGTCGCTCCAACAGGACAACAATTACTAACTTTCCACTAATCCTGCCCAAAAATATTTTCAGGACAGTTGGGAAAATAGCCCTCGAGTGGTTTGACGCCTTTCAGACAGGAATATTATTGATAAATTATGGATTGATCCGAGAAGACTGTGCCCCGGTGGAGACCAACATTTAATGTGGAGTTACAGAAATTCTGTGAGGCATAGTGGATTAAAATTACTGCTGATGTTGTCTGAGGACTTTTGAAATAGTGCAGTAAAATCCTGCAATCTGTTCATGATCCCAAGGGGGAAAATATATGATATTGCAAGAGGGTATGTAAACTTTTGAAAATGTCATAAAACTGCAATTGACTGATAATATCACCTGAATGTCATTGCTAATGAATTTTTAATGGTTCAAAAGTGTTCAGCCGCATTCAGTGCATTGTATTTCATGTATAATTTGCCTATTGTTGTAAAAATTGCCCTGGAAATCGAGAAATTGGTCATTTTGCATCGGGGTATGTAAACTTATGGGCAGAACTGTATGGTCAGCCGAATGAAAGATTTCGAAATTGTTTAACAGTCGACTCTCTTTCGACATCCAACAACACTTCTAGTTTCAAGACTTGCGGAATGAGGAAAAGTCTTCCGTTCCAAGGGTGAGTACTTATTTCTTTTTTCCTCACTTTGGTGTAATAACTGGGTATTTTGTAGCTGTCTACAGGGGGGAGGGTTGGTCTAGTGGTAGCGTGCTGAACTGCCAATTGCTGGGTCCAGGGTTCGAATCCAGCTCTTGCCTGGTCCCTTAGGCCTATGTTGGATGGCTGTTTCAATCATCCTTTGCCTCGTTGCCGTGTCCTCCTCCTGTCCTAATTAGCTTACCAAGTGCATAAATACAGGACGTGAAGCCCCATCCATCCATCGACATCCAACAACACTTCTGGTTTCAAGACTTGCGGAATGAGGAAAAGTCTTACGTTCCAGGGGCGAGTAATTATTTTTTTCCTCACTTTGGTGTAATTACTGGGTATTTTGCAACTGTTCACATGTTCTATGCATACCACAATTAAGCTGTGTGCAGGTAATAATACACTTCTGCAGTGTTGGTTGTCGTTTGTTGAACACTGTACACTGTGTCTAGAAAGTCGGACCATCTCTACTAAGTAATAACAGATAGGCCCAAAGTGGTTTGAAACAATACAAACAAAAGCATTTGCAAAAAAAATATATTTTATTCACAATAGCCTACAATTATGTAATCAGTTCAGGTTATTTAAATATCACAGATGCAGTTTTCAAAATATCAGAGAAGTCGGTGACAACAGGCTCTTCCGATTGATCAGAAAAAAAAATTAATTGAAAGCTCTCAATCATATCCAGATATTTACAGGAGTGACCCAAGTCCTTTTATACATCAAATGGATTAAGTCAGCCAATTTACCCTATTGGGGATCAGTAATTTGTTTCACACACTCAGGGGGCCCAGATGTGTAAATGAAATTGCCTGGTGACGTATGTTTCCTTCGCAGGAGACCAGTCTTGTCCAGTTATAAGTTTCGATTTAACTTTCAAAGTCGCATTCACAAATCTGGTGCCCTCATAGTGATCAATATAACTTTCACAGCTTGTATGAGATGCTTCCAAATTAAGTAAATTCACACATATTTCAGAGACACAAGTCCATACAAAAAACTGGTAGTTACTTCTTTCATGACTAATACCATTTACTATAGGCCTTTTTCTTACAAAAAAATTACACTAAATTCATTAAACATGTTAAATATTACCAATTAAAATTGATCAGTGAAAGACCAGATGTCTAAAGAGAAAATTAAGTACAGAATGACCTGCATTTGTCAATGTAATAATTGATAATTATTACATCAATTCACAAGTATTTTGACCATTGTGACCAATTTTTGTTCACCTTTTACATGTTCACTTCACACACACTGTTCCTTTTAACAGTCATATTCTCCACAGTCTAGTAGCAATACAAGAATCACAATATCCTTGCTTTTTAACCACATAAAAACTTTATGTCAAAATAAATAGGTTGTAAAGCAAATATACAGCAGAACTTTGTGAATGTGCCCATGGTGATTCCTACGATATGTAATGAATTGGAAATTCATCACATGAATAATTGTCGATAATAAATAGTCCATCATATTAAAACCACTGGTATAATGACAACCCTGAGTCCTGTGTATTTGATGCCCATATAATCAATATAATGAATAAACAAGCAGGGCTCAGATCTCACTTGTCTCATATCGTCACACTTCCGAAATGCCCACGGCGTCAGACAAGTGTTCAGTAATCGAGAACGAGCCATTACGTGTCAGTTTTGCGACAGGCAACACTTTTCAATATTCTCTTGTCAGTATTCAGCTTATCGAAGCTACTCCGCAAAGAACATTTTCTGCAGACAACAGAGTCCTCTTGTGGATATTGTATGTGCAAGCTTGTGGCGACACCTAGAAGGCTAGAAGATTGTTCCAAGTGCTAAGATCGAGTCCCTGGCTTCTTTCTGTAAAGGATAGTATAGGATAACTTCAGTGAAAGAATCAAAATAAATTGTACACTATGTATAAATTGTATATGTTATAAATAGGGAAGAAGGCCAAAATGCAATGCATAGCTTTGAATCTGGTTTATACGCCCTCAGTCAGTCAAGATACTCTGGTAAAAGTCAAGCTATAGGGCTGGCAGTGCCATTTAGCCCAAATTGGGTTTGTGAAAAAGGCCAGAAAGACTTACTTTGCTGGAATAGAAGATCCGCTGGTTGGGAGGCCTGTTTTCCTTGGATCATTGCCGTCGCTTGATCTCCTCTGCTTGGGAGCATCAGCTGAACCAGTGGACCCTCTGCGGCTGAGGTTGGACCCAGCAGAGCTCACCGAACTTGCCGATCCAGTCCTGAAATAGCAATTGTTACAAGTTAAGAATTGTTTAAAACAATCAGATATAAGTAATAAGATAAGATGCTGATGCTCTTCAGGTTGATGTAACTAACTTTACGTTAACCAGTAAAAATCTAAAATGTTTCTCGGACAGGAGTTTTAGAGTAGTCAAGCTAATACTGTAGATTTTAATTAAAATGTTTAAAAGGAATTGAGACTTTTGAGAGGTAGGACGTAGATGGGCAAGTGGAGCAGTTAGTACAAGGTGTGACAATGTGTGAATGGTGCAGCCCTGCAATGGCTTAGTCGACTTCTGGTGAAATTGAACTTTAGTTGGAGTTAGAATAGAGGGTCAGCTTAAATGTTTTTTTGATATTTGGCTGCTTCCACCTGCTTGACATGTGAGGCAGAGGTCGATGTGTGAAAGTCAGGCTTTCTGCGGTGTCCATTTACTCCATTATCATCTTATTTAATTCTTATTTGTTCATTCACAGTGGCAATGCTGATTAGGCCTAAGATGTCCCAAGGGGCCTAAGGCTTGTGAAGATTGTTTGGTGCATATGCAACCGCGGGGGTGCTGTAACATAACACGTCTGGGAAACGGTCCATTCAAAGAACATATGCCAACTTGGCAAGCACAGTTTACTGGGCATAGATGATTGGAATCCCAGAAGTGCTGAGAAACTCTATAATGTTTTGAGTAATTGAGTGAACCCCTCCCTAAATAGATGGAGGATATGCCTGGGGAGGAGTTAGTCAATTGGTAGCGCTCTTGAGCTTTCAATTGTTCTGTCTTGGGTTCGACTCTGGACAGCTCAGTCATCCTTTAGGCCACACATAATTGATCTTTAGCTTCTTGGATCTTCTCAAGGCTCTTTTTCTCTGGTGGATAGGAAGGGGAAAAAAAGGTGAAATCTGAAAATTTTATAATGTCAATTTGATAAAGATTGGGTATGCTCAATTTTTTTTTTCCGTAGGCAGAAAATCTGTTGGGTCGGTCGATCCGAGAAGCTAAAAATTGAAAAGTCTGGCCTTACCTAATTGCTGTGTCTTTCTCCTGTCCTAATTAGCCTACCAGAGTGCATACATACAGTAGGTAAGGCCCCAATCATTCAGCGGGGTATTCTCTGACTGCAACATGTTCTGATTACATACCTGGCTACTACTGTACTGGCCGTGGGCAGGGACGACCGGTGAGATGTGCCCCTTGGGCTTCCTTCTGATTCTCGTCGTCCACTTCTGGATGTTTTACCTGAAGGAATTACACAAGTTTGTTCAATTCGAGGAAGAAACAATTTCCACCATAAGCAGTGCATCTAATGTGAAGTTCAGCTGTTAATTCACTTGCTGTGATATAAAAAATTCCCAAACATTCAATTTTGATGGTTTTGAGGGCAGGGAATATATTAATAGGGCCACATAAGACCATTAGAAGATTTCATTAGCCTCAAAAAAACATGAGGTTTGTAAAAATAAAAAATATCCTCTTATGTGTACATATTGCAAGGTGTAAGTATAAAATAAGTCACATTTTATTTCATGTGGGGAAAACCAAGTGAAAAAAACTTCCATGGCTGAAACTTGCACAATAATTGTTGACCAGCACAGGATCATTCTGAGCTTGGAAAACAAAAAGTGTCAAGTTCTGGAAAATAAGAACTTGATCTTTTGTGGGCCACCCAGGCCCTGAAGTATACATTTTCTACTCCTACACAATGTGGAAAATGAGCTATTTGCCTAAAGTTTCTTCTTGATATTGAAAGGAACATGAGAAATCTGTTACACATACATAACAATTGATAAATCATAACATGTTGAAGGATTTGATATCAAAACTCTCTTGATCCAAGGGTAATCCAAAAACTTTGTTGTCAGATAATGAAGGGAGTGTCAAATAGGGAGCACACAAAGTTATGCACACAAATCCAATTATGGGGACTCATACTCTCCTCCTGGCATAAGTGGGTTGCTAGGGTGATATTAGGAAAGTCATGTGTATTGACCAGCCCTCGTACTACTACTGTTACTGAAATTTTAGGCTTGGTGCCCAGCTTAGAAGTAGCACGCTACATGGGCTCAGTTAGATTTCTGCCTCAGGAAACCTGTACATGGTTGGTGTAGTTGGTAGGGAACGAAACCTTTCGGATGTTGTCCCATTGATAAATAATGACATTCAGCGCAAAAATACAGGGCACAAAGCCATATCAACCCCCCCTCAATTACAAATTTTAGCATGAAAAACTACTATAATATCATCTTGACATAAAAAGTTACAGCCTGCTTGTATGACAATATAACCTACCCTGGTTTTTGTCGGTCTTAGTAGTCCTTTCTTTTGTTCCCGTTGGCCCGTTTGCTTTGTCAACACGACTAGAACTGCTGGATGCTGAGGAAGAGGTCTTTTCTTTCCCCGATGACAAACTGGTAGCCATTGGGATCTTGGTAGCTGAAATAAGCAATGATCATAAAAAAACATCCAAGTACTGAAGACTAATAGCAGGCATGTCACCTTCACGAAAAATTGATATTCCCAAACAATTTTCCCAACTTGACTTGGTGATAGGAAAAATTGGATCGAAACCAGATAAATATATTTGTGTACTCCCAGGCGAGATGTTTATGAATAATTCATGAACATTCATGAATTATTCATGAAGTATTCATGAATGTTCATGAATAAAAATTCATAAACATTCATCAAAGTCCGTCAACTGGTTCATGAATGTTCATGCATATTCGTGAACAACAAATGGGACAGGTGCATGAAAAAGTGAATGTTCATGAACTATTCATCAAGTTACCGAAAGGAAAATGTTTCTTGATATTTGATTAATATTCATGAACTTTGATGAACTTGGTTCATGAGAGTTCATGAAGTCACGCATGAGTCAATGTGTGTGGTGTCAGTTCATGAATATTCATGAAGTAATCATCAAGAATGTACCATAACTATTAATCAAGATTCACTAATCTTGGTTCATGAACGTTCATGGATTACTCATGAACAACAAAAATGGGACAGGTACATGAAACATGAACATTCATGAACTAATCTTAAATGTGTCAGTTCATGAACATTCATGAAGTGATCATCAATGTATCAGTTCATGGACATTCATGAACTATTCATTGATTCTTGGTTCATGAATCTTCATGAATTATTCGTGAACAACAAAAATGGGACAGGTGCATGAAACATGAACATTCATGAACTAGTAATTAAATGTGTCAGTTCATGAACCTTCATGAACTGATGGTCAATGTATCAGTTCATGAACATTCATGAACTAATCATCAATGCACCAGTTATATGAACGTTCATGAACTGTTCATGAACTGTTCATGGACCACATACCATGATGGTTCATCAAAGTTCATCAAAAGTTCATCACATTGTTTAAAGTACATGCACATATAAACAAAAGACACATGAAACCTAGCATAAATCAGCTTGCAAAGTCTTTTAAATCGCTTATGCCTGAATGTAAAATTTCAGTTAAATAACTCACTTGAATGAATAGTATGAATTATGACATCACACTGTCCTTGAGCAAAAAATTTTGTCCCTCAGCAGCGCCTCTTGCTTTTTCTTGTATCACATACACGCTGTTGTCAGTCCTGAGAACATTCAAAGTAATCCATGACACCATCAAGTGCATCCTGAGAACGGAACTTATTGATTTTGTGAAAAATGTCCATGATATTGGTAATCATCCAATTGATATGCTTAGAAACTGCAAACATGAGCCATGCATGCTCTTTTTCTCCCAGGAAGTGATGTGAATTTTAATTCTGAATCAAACCACAAGGTTTTTAGATGGTTTAGTTTCAACTTTATCCTGAAGGTGGCAATTTAAATTCATGAAGTTTATTGAGTTCATGAACATTCATGAACCACTGCAGAGGGATTTCACAAAATTTTTCTAAGTTTTTTTTTGTCCATGCGAGGTTCATCATAATTCATCTGAGGTTCATCATAATTCATCAAAGTTCATGAACCTGAGATGATGAACTGTTCATGAACTAAGTTCATGAACCATTTTTGATGAATCTTGACGGACTTTGACGGACGTTCATGAACTGTTCATGAACATTCATCAAATTCACCAACTTCATGAACTACATCTCACCTGGGCTATTGCAATTTAGTAGTTGTTAGCTTGGAGCCGTGCATCATTGAGCCTCCTCCGGGATGCACGTCAATACGATGTACATAACAGAATCTCTCACTTGAACAGGTATATTGTCACAGTTACTATGAGCAAGCTACTGTAATTACCGGCAGTCTATGTATTGAGATGGAAATGCAAGTATTGAACGTTCAATGTACTAGATTGCCAACCAATCTTGGGCCTTCTTGCTTGGTGTTGAAAATTCTATCAGTTGAATGGGTCCACATGGCTAACTACAAAGAGTTCAATGCTCTACACACATATTGATATGTATTAACTTCTACAGCCCACGCAGAAGGAAATAGATACCCTCCAACAAAAGTTTAATGATTTGGCAACTTACGAAAAAACACAACTTGGCATCTTGAGTGAATGTAAACTTATTGTGCTGAGAGAAAATTGCCGATGGCTAATGTTCCTTGTATTTTGTACTGATGTTCTCCCAAGTTTGTATAAATCTTTGTGTCTTTGTATCTTGTTGGCATTAAGGCCAGTGTGGGAGGTATAGGGATATCTTGGTCCTTCTCCTTTCAGTCTTGTAGGGCTGTCAGGTGATATGCATCCAACACTGTAACTGATACTCCGAAAGTTCCTCATTCTATCATACCATTTCATTGTTCCCTTTTCTCACTGCATCTATTATTCCTTCCTTTGTGACCCCTTGCCAGCATCAGTTATACTGACCTGAGGCGCCTAATTCATAATTGTCACCCTCATAGATAGATCTAAAGTATTATCTTATTGTAATAAGTAGCTCTGCTGAAGGCGAGCTATTCTGCTTATGTGAGGATGGGCAATTTCTGGGATTTCCCAATGTGCGTTTTCGTGTTTGTTAATCAATTCCTGCAAAACCTACACTTCATATGTACTTGCCCTTTGGCATCATGTCGTTTGCCATAATTTGATTGCCGTAATTGATTGCCCCATCATTGATTGCTCCATCACTGATTGCTCAGAAGTGCCAAGCCAAATGACATGATATTTTGGGAGGATGCCGTAAAATTCTGACCAGTTTTTCCTGCTAACAAGATGAATACAGAGATCGCCCTGTATAGAAAATGCGATCGTTGATCAAGCATGAAGGCATTACATAAAAATATGTCTATACTCTCATCACGTACCTTTCTTTGGGGTGGGTAGTTTTGAAGGACTGTCCTTCTTTGGGTCTTTCTTTCCTCTTTCTCCCTTTGCCGATTTCCCTTCTTCATCTCTCTTCTCCTTCTCTTCCTGTAATTAGTAGAAATATTCGATACTAAGCTTTAGAAGATGGGGTAATAATAGGGCAGACAATACAAGACATTGCAAGAGTTATTTGGGGAAGAATTTATAGGTATATACAAACATAAAAGGTGTTCCTAAAAGTACTGGTATTTCCAATTTTCCCAAAGAAATTCTCATCCCCCCTGATGTATGTCTCAGATTTTGAGTAATTGCTAATTTGGATACAGAATATAAATTATATGCTACAGAAAATATCTAGTGTTGGACAGAAACATAATAACAGAACAGACACAATACATTGATTGATACATATATATATATATATAACAATAAATTGATTGATATGGGAGTACATATATATATATATAACAATACATTGATTGATATGGGAGTATATATATATATATAAGCATTTTCTTTGTAATAAAATCAAGGTCCCAGGTTTGTGATCTGATGTTGTTCTATTCTCAGTATGTGAAGGATGCCCAAGTTAAAACATTGATAAAATGAACACAATTTTTGTTCTTCTCACAAGCTGGGCGTCTCGGGTATAGGATGCAAGGGAATCTTTCCTTATGGTACCAAATACTCTTCAAACTACTTTCTTATCTTATATATATCCAATATAAAAACATTGTGCTTCTCCGAACACATTTTATAAGGATTTTAAGTGATCATAGAAGTCATTGTAATTGAACAACTTGTATTCAGATACCTTATGACACATATCTTACAAAAAACAATTTGACGTTGTCACGATCAGAGTTATAATACCACTTTAATATGAATACCGGTTAACCACAGTATTACTTGTGTCTATTTTCTTAAAGACCATGATCCCTGCGCAATAACAGAAAATGTCAAAATAAATGAGTGTGCTAGGACTTCTCTTCGAAATGGTCACTTTTGATCTTTAGTATACTTTACTTTAATGCAAATTTAGATCACTGAAATAGCCTTTCCATGTGAGCTTGATAGCCACCAATTAGATTTTTTTTTATACCAGTCACATATATATGGGAAGGGAGCTTCAATTGAACCAGCAAAGGCATTTTGCTTCCCGTCCGTAGCCCCAGGCCTGCCTCATTCCCAATTTCCCTGCCTGGGCTAAGATGGATGGATGATTGGGGCTTTACGTCCTGTATTTACGCACTTGGTAGGCTAATTAGGACAGGGGGAGGATACGACAATGAGGCAAAGGATGATTGAAACAGCCATCCAACATAGGCCCAGGTGACCCAGCAAGAGCTGGATTCAAACTCTGGACCCAGCAATTGGCAGCCCAGCACGCTACCACTAGAACAACCCTCCCCCCGCCTGGGCTAAGATATTAATAGACTATATAGAGGCGACACCGTATGGTACTGCTTTTTTTTAGCATTCTTGGATTTAAATGGCTTTTCTTTAACCATTTCCAATTGATTGGTTTCTCGTTTATGTCACTACAACAAATTTGGTTCCGTTACAATTGCCTTTCTAAAGCCTCATCAGTCAAAATACAGGACATAATGCAGCCAAAAATGCAGAACATAACGGCCTTTAACTGACCCACTGACACCGATGATCCAAGATCAATAATGAACTAACATTAAAGTAAATAATCAGATTCAAATGGCATAATGATACTGCTGAGATCACTGTGGACATCAGCACAGAACTGTCAGTGCAAAAATACATGAAGTGGAGCCCAATCAGCCACATAATAAATCATTTACAAGAATCCATGGATTCAAAACCGGCCTTTGGCGATTGTATATTCGGGATTGAAATCAGGAAGAGGATGATTTATATAATATTACATGGATTTTTAGCCTGGCTCGCCAGGCTAATTCAGGAGTAATGGTGTGAAAATATTGTCCGTCAACTCTACTGTTCAATAACTACAGATTCAATATATCTGTTTTTGTGTTTGATTGGTTTGTTAGGGTAGCTAGATGTATGGAAATTACTTTTTGTTTTCAATTTCAAAATTTTTTTTTTCCCAAAATTTTTTTTTCCAAGATTTGAAAAAAAAAAAGTTTCAACTTTTTTTCGATTACACTAATTTTTTTTTTCAAAAAGAGGAAATCAGGCAACTTCTGTTTTTCAAAATTCGAACATTTTTTGCTCCAAGATTTAAATTTTTTTTCCTAAATTAAAAAAAATTGTTTTCCTAGATTTAAAAAAAAATTTTTTTGTTCCAAATTTTTTTCAATTTCGCCAATTTTTTCAAAGGAGGAAATTGGGCGACTTAAAGATTTAAAAAAATCGTACACATTCTTTTCGTGGTTATTTGGATATTATTTTGTTCATGGAACAACCACAATAACAGCACTTCACTTGCCGCAATTCAGAACCACCTTTCTCTGCCATTTCCAAAAAAGTAGACTTAACTATTTCACCAGCATTGCTACATATTTTGCCGTCATCACTGCCACATATTTTGTCGTCATCACTGCCACTTGAGCCAGGCTTTGAATCCGCGGATTCTTGTTTTGTATTGAGCAGTGATAGCCAGACTGATAGTGTTTGCTGCAAGCCATTAAACTTTGAGGGGAACCCCTTGGTAGATGCCTATACCAAATTTCAGAACTGCAAGTGAAATACTAAAGTCACAGTTGGCAATTCAAAGCATGGTAGCCATTTTGGCAGCCATCTTGGATTTTTCCAAAAATTTCTGAGGGGGATCTCTAACTGAATCCCTGTACCAAATTTCATAAATCTAAGTGAATTACTAAGGTCACAGTGGGCAATTCAAAATATGGTGGCCATTTTGGCAGCCATCTTGGATTTTTCCAAAATTTTTTGAGGGGAACCCCTAAGTATCCCTGTACCAAGTTTCATAAATCTAAGCGAAATACTAAAGTCACAGAGGGTATTATAAAATATGGTGGCCATTTTGGCAGCCATCTTGGATTTTTCCAAAAATATTTGAGGGGAACCCCTAAGTGAATCCCTATACCAAATTTCATAAATCCAAGAGAAATAGTAAAGTCACAGAGGGCAATTCAAAATATGGTGGCCATCTTGGCAGCCATCTTGGATTTTTCCAAAAATTTCTGAGGGAGACCCCAATGTGAATCCCCATACCAAATTTCATGAATCGAAGTGAAATACTAAAGCCGCAATGGGCAATTAAAAAAATGTTGACAAGAAAAGTTGACAAGTGGACATGGACATGGACACATTTACACATGGACAAGTGGACAAGAGTCCCATTTCACCTTAAGCCCTCCTCTAATAACCGGCCTTTGGCCGGTTAAAAATGAGTCAAGCTCCTTCATCATAAGCAAAGTCACAATAATTGTCACTGTTGACTTTTAAAAGCATCTTTAAACTCTTCATTGAAATAGGGTTGTCTTTAGGACACCCTGACAGTCACCAGCTTTTGTTTAGGTGTTAATTAAACTACAATACCTCCTTTGGCATGACAAGCATAGCTAACAGTTGCTTATCATTTAGAGAAATTCTGTGAATGTTAGAACGATCAATTGTTTTCCGTCTGTTTCAATGATTTTCTTTGTAGAAAATGCCCAACAAGCAAATCTTTAGCTGTTCAAAAACAGGATTAGAAATTGTTAGCTGTTCAAAAACAGGATTAGAATATTTAGAGATTGTCAGCAGGGTGAGTGCAAACTGACACAGGAATATGACAATAAGTGAAGTACTGTGTTCACAGTTGACACCCACACAAATATATAAACCAGACAAGGACACTGCAAATGACATCAAGTGAAGGCAATAGCTCCGTGGTAAATCAGAATCTGACGAGCTAAAAATAGGAGTTGCTTACTCTCTTAAGTTCATTACAATTTCTCTAATTGCAATTAGATATTATTGTAACCATTTTGAGATATCTAAAATATTCCCTTTCCTTGTTGCAATAATTATTACAATGTCCGTGAGTGGCATCTGGTAGCTTTCGAAATTCTAGTTCAGGTAATTGCTATGCCACAATTTGCTGCTTCCTCTAAAACTTCAAAACTTGTTGGACGGCGATGTTTGAGCATATATATATTTCATCATGTGGGCACATATCACGACAAAAATTTAGACCTTGTCAATTGATTTCTTCTAGCATTTCTTTCACAGTGAAAGTAAGACAAAATGTGATATGTGTCATAAAGATTTTAGGTTTCTTGGATCATTCCTTACTTTCAAATGGAAAGAAGAGCAAAAAAATTCCAATCATGTTTGGAAAAACCATGTGTGTAAAGCTTCCTAGCTTAGTTGGCCGTAAAGCAATGTAACTTCATGTCTGCTATTTCATAATAAAAATTTATGGGTTTGAAAATTTGGTTTTGGGAATTGCTTGTGGGTGTGGATCATGGGCATTTGGAGAAATTCAAGATAGCAGTCGAAACGATCGCCACAGACTCCAAATTCATGTTATGATGCAACTTTCCTTTGACGTGTTTCATAAGATGATCTTGGGAAAATTTATGGGCATTTTATAATGCTCTGGGAAATTTAGACACCTTTTCCTTTTTTTAAGACTCGAGTAATGAACTGGAAGATTAAATGAACCTGCTTGGAATCACCCAACTTCCAGAGGCGCGTTCAGTTCAGAGAGAAAATAGGGGAGAGAAGCTGACGTATCTTACCAAAATTGGCATGCCTATATCCCTGGGTTTTACAGTCGTAGGATTGAACAATTTTACAACTCATTCCAATGCTTTTTGAACAGTGCACCTCTAATACAAACTCCACTGACACCGAAAATCTAAGATTGAATTGGGATTTCCAGTGGGCGGACCCCAAGAGCCTGCACCACGCTGAATTGAAAACCCACAGCGTATCCCAGAGTCCTAAGTAGGTATACTAGGCAGGATCTCACAATCTTCCTCTTTTGGTAGCGTCAATATTCAGTCAAAGAAATTACCATCTGCTCATGACAACCAATGTCTTCAGCTCCACATGACCCTCACCCCAGCACTGTCATCTCTCTCCCATGACCTTCTCAGAGTGTCATGGCCCAGCCATGACTTAAGCAGTGCTCAAAATTATCTTTGACAGGCTATTTAAAAATAACTGCTTCTACCATCACTTCCAAACTTTGCATAAAGTTGTAGTATCCCAGTATCAACTGAACTAACTCTATAAATTTTGGCTTGCTTATCCATTACATAATGAGGAAAAGAACCCGAAGGCTCCAGAGAAATTAGGAAACTGTAATCAGCAGCTGATGACTTTGCGGTACCTCGCAAATGGGATAGAATATGTCCCGCTACTGTCATGCTGCTGTGTGATGAGGGTGGCTGCACAGAGATCACTTCTTTTGATACCCAACTGATCAACCCCACACACTCAATCATCCTGTTAGGGCCAGGACTTAGCAACAATTGCAATTGTCATCACGTGATGGTAATCCCCCAGACTGAAATTGGTCAACAAATTGTCTTTCATCAAAGGAATGATGTGGTCAGTGCAGACGGAAGTCTTTCATATACGCAATAGTATCATATACTGTACTGCGACACCAAGACATAACAATTTCTCACAAACAACGTCTAATCCTGACCTGTTCAATCTGTTTCTTCTCCTCCTCCTCCTTCTTCTGGTCCAAGATATCGTCTTCCAGAAATGCTTTCTTTGTTAACTGTCATGACAAAGAGAAATACAATATTAATACAAACAAAAAGAAATACAATAGTGATACAGGACATTACGTGGTATATCAATTTTGAAGTTAGCTTCTTTTGTTTTTGGTTGTGCTTCTGTTGTTTACACAATTGCATTTGCTCAAAAAGACCGTCGCAAGTATTCGCAACCAATTAAAGCCAAAATTGTAGAGGGACCTATGCAGAGTATTCATGCCTGGAAAAAGTAGGAAATTCGGGCATATCATTGCCTGGAAATATCCAAATCTCGCTGGAAATTTTTGAAGAAAGGTCCAAATTTTGGACTTGGAAGCAGTCGCTTGATTCGCGACCATTTGTAGGAAATTTGTCGTACTTCATGACATTGCCTGGAAATTCACATTTTTCCTCGCCCTGTATTATTGAATAGGGTACCCTTCCTTAAAGGAATGACAGTCACACCACTTGTCAGTAAAGAAATAAATAGAAGTGGGCTGTCCAAAATAATGCACACATATGGGCAAGGTAGAATTATTGGGCACTTTCATACACCAGTGGATGATGAGTCAAATATATATAAGCATCTTTTAACATCACACACGAAGGCAATAACACTTAAATTATGATTATAGTAAAGGCTTCAAAAACTGAAGTGAGACATACCAAAAGAAATGCTAACTCACACATTTTACATTCAATGTATCTGTGTTCATATTTTTTATTAAAATATTGCTTCATCGTTTATTTGACGGTGTTCTATGAATTTGACATAGTGAGAAAATGTTTCAAACCACTCCTTAACATGGAAATACCTATATTTGCATTCACGGTGTAGAATGTCCATAACAAAGAGATTGCATTCCCCGAATATCAATAGCAGCAGCCATAAATTGTGTTATCCATTAATATGACCATTGCATCAGGGATCAGGTTCTGGCTGTTCATTAGATCAATGGTTTTCTTTGAATTAAAATCAATGGTTTCTCATTGCAGTTGTGAAGAAAATGTGTTTATCGTGTCATTCCCAGAGTTTTAAGAACTGGGTGGCTTTAAAACTTTTAAACTTGAGTCTCGAAATTCCTGACCATGGGTAAACGGTACCTAAAAATTTACCCAAATAGAATCCTGGTCTCTTAATCACTTGATTACAAGCCAGGTCAGCAATCTTGGGTTGGGAATAAGTTGATCGTATATTTAAGCCACTAATTAACTGGCTCGTATTGCGGTGTCTTTTTAAAACCAGTTCTCTAACTAGAATACTGTTGAGAATAACAAATATGCCCAAGCTTCTACTTGTGTAAATGCAGTGAAACGTAAATAAGGGCACTCACCGATTCCATCTGAACTTTGACTCGGTCCAAATTTTCAACAGCCTGAAACAGCCAAAGATAGATGACAATGAAATTGCTGCTAAGGAAAAATAACTGAAACACAATTTTGATTAAAAAGGAAAAACGCAGGTAGATTTAGGGCTACAGCGGATGGCTGGAGATGTAATAAACTCAGCTTAATTTCATTTGAAACTAATTAGTCATAGCAAAATGTCAATTTCATTTTCCGGTCCCTATCTCGGGAAACCCCAAATGAATCCGTATCTCACTGTGACAGATTTAAATCTGATATAAAACAAAATATCGGATTTGAATGAGTTATGGTTCTACAGTATCAACATCATAGTTGCCCATCCTACTGCTTATCCAAGCCATAAATGACACAGAGAATAACAGATTAGACTAAAGTATCAGTACCTTTTGAAGAGAATTTCCCACGTCCATGTCCTTCTCATTGAGTAACATCTTGCGGACATTTGTCTCTAAGAGCTGAAGTAAGTGTCGGTCCGACGGTAGTTTGATATGCATCTGTAATGTGGGAAATGTAGAAGAAACCATTATTTTTTAGGGAATAACAAAAAGTTGTTTTTTTAGGATGGAAAACATTTATTTCTTAGGACGAATAAGAAACAGTTATTTTTTAGGATAATTGAGTAATATAAGTCACTGATTAGTTATTTTTTGGGATGAATGAGCTCAGTTGATACACTTGCAATTCAAAAACTTTGCTCAAAATGTTACATATAGCAAGTGTTCCAGTTATAACCTACACAAACTTTTGCCTGGAAGAATCCTTATAATTTGTGTTTTGCAGACTGAATGAAGTTTTAGCTGATAAAGGAGAGCCAAATGAGTTTAAAATAGCCACAAATATCATGAATCTGATTTATCTTCTATTCACAATTGTATAAAAAGTTGTTTTCCACATGCAGTGTTTCAGAATCTTAGAAGCATATGAAAGAACTTAAGAAGTAGAACATTTAGTGCATATATGCACATTTTTTGGGTTATAGTGCATTGAAAATCTTGTCAAAGCTTGATTAAATTCAGGTCTTTTGAATTGCTTGCCATAAAATATGGACATGCAATTAATTTTTTTTCACTTTAAAGGATTATGCATATCTCAAGGTAAAAGATGATTTTACCTTTAATTTTGGCAAGAGGGGACAAAGTCTTAATCTTATGTTGGCGACAGGGTCATAGGACAGTTCCAACAAAGCTTCAAAGAAGTGTTGTTTAAAAAATCTCCGAGAGTAAAGCTCCATAGAAATTGTGCAGGCGTCTATAAACAGGGTCCGTCGATAGCAATTACTTGAATTGCACAAATCTGGAGAGAAGATAAATAAATTAGTAATGCTACAAATAACCTTCAAAGGAGATTTAAGTTACATTATTAATGCAACTACATTTTAGGATGGTAAATTGTGCACTGGCAAAGGAAAACAACTGGTTGAGTTATGTTCAGTCAAGATTATAAAACATATTTTTAAGAAACCATCATTAGTCAAATTGTTGGCGACGTTCATCATGACGACATGTCAACAAATTCAGCAGATGTTTTTCTACTGACTGTATGAATTATTTCGGGTCTTGTAACATCAAAGTGTGTTGCCTAAAGCAGTTTAGACTTCGTGATCGTCTTCTGCTATGAATTGTGACAATTGGAGGCACTGAAAACAAAGAAATTTCAAGAATCGGCGGAGGCCTTTTTCTGGCACTTAGCAACGAATGCCATTTTGAACTTTGAAAGCCCAGTCAACAATTTTTCACAAGTCATCCACTTTCAAGAAGCCCTACAGTAGACAAAACTGCTGAAAACAATTAAAGCCGGCAGCGTAGGGTGACTCCTCGCTACTTTCAGGGAGAATTTCATTCTCCCTGATTATAAATAATCAAAAAAGTCATGGCTCTCCGGAGCTGCGCTATGTCCTAACGGACGGAAGAGCGTTACAGAAGAAGAAGATTAGTCAAATTGCCTTAAATTATATTGATCTTTCTTTTGCTAAATTTACAAAAGTCATCACGCCTTTACAAAAATGAACTTATTAATGTAATCAATTCTAGTCTTGAGAAATATGATGGAAAATATACAATCGGTTCCTGACTCACCTTCTACTAGTCTTTTGCAAAGTTCACTCCTCTGCTCCTGTTTCTTAATATGTTTTAACATTGATAATACTGTTCGGACTGCAGCTATCTTGACTGGTAGCGCCCGCTGAAATGAGGAAATATGAAAACGTTAATTTATCAGAAATATACTTTGTGTGTAAGTGTTACAGCAAAAGTCAAAAGCATTGATTCAAGCTAAGTAATAGTATTAGTTAGGCAGTGATTTTGAGGGGTCTAATACACCTTAGCAGGGCTTTAAATGTTCAAATTTCATATAGATCCTGGCTTTCCATGGTAAAACGATAATGTTGACTTTCCTACACACCATTTATGACATAAATAAATTTGAATCTAGTTCAACCGTGAAGTTGAAACCTTTACTTTGGTTTTTTCAATCTGATGTTTTGTCAGATTGATGCAACCGCATTACAGGGCTCCCACTCTTTTGCCCTCAATTTCAAGGTTTTTTCCAGGTTTTTCAAGGCTGCCAAAACCAATTTTCAAGGTCTAAACCTGCAATTCTTTTATTTAAAACTGATTTCGCGCCCCCGACAGTTGTCAACCCAAAATTCCAGGTTTTCAAGGTTTTCCAGGTTGAGTGGGAACCCTGCGCATAAATTCAGAAAGTAGTTAGACTGACAATTATGGTGAGATTCTTCACTAATGTCCAAAACTGAGACCTCATCTCAACTATCTGATTTTAGCTCCTTTGTTACCTAATGCAATATGTATTAGAAACAGGAGACATTGGTCATATATATCACAGGAAAAAGGAGTTTCTACGTATTTAATGATATAATAAGTGGTTTTACAATGTGGTGTTAGGATGTCCTACTAATTTGTTATTATGATACGAAAGCATCTGTTCGTGAATTTTTAAAATATGAAGAATCGTGAAATTGAAGTGTAATTTCTAGAGGCCTACTTATATCTGAATGTCTGGTACTTATTTGCGGTTGCTTCAAAGAAGTTGTAGTTTGCCTGTATTTTTACTAGAATGGCAGGTTTGCTCTTCAAAATAGCAACCTTCCAATGAAAGAAATATATGTTTGCCTTTTTGCGAACTGACCAATCACAGAACAGGATTCTCGAAAGGAACAGACATTGAAAACACTGCCAGGTAACTCGTGTACTTCATGCTACAAATGATGCATTGTCAATCAATATTCTGATATATATTATAATATATTATTATCAATTGCTATGGCTGAAATGATCATATATGACACAAACTTCACCTACCGCTGTTTGAAGTTTCTTGAGAAGTAGAGGGGAAAGTTTTTGGTATATCAGATCACTGGGAAAGCAATGGAAAGTATCACACATCTGCTCAACAAAAGAAGCCTGGAGTCGCCAGTTGTTCGACTGGGTTAGGGTGGTATCACATTGCAGTAAGGCTCCTATGATTTCACAGGAAATTTCACACTGAAAAGAACATACAAATTGGGTTACATTATTATAGCACTTTACATAATTATAATGATGTCCAACATTATGCCGGTAATTGTGGTTAGCTGCAATCCTGATATATCCATGGTCAAACTTCTTCCCAATTCAAATTTCACACCCTGCGGCATGAAATTAAGGCATGAAGGAGCGCAATAAGCCTTGTGAATTGCCAATTACTTATTACTGCCATTAAAAACTATAACATTATTTTAAACCATGACATCAAATAAATGAAATTGGAAAGGGTTTTGATATTTTTTATTTCAATAGATCTTTTCCTTTGAAAAAGACCATGACCTACAGAATAAACTTTTATACAGACAGGGTAGCATTGCAACAATTGAAGGTCTTTGAGAGGTTAATTTTAGCCCAGGTTTGACGCAAACACACAAATTGCATTTTTAGGATCGGTCTTCTTGACTTCATTGTCAGACATGAGTAAATAGGCATTCTTTGATGCATGTGAATATACAATGTATATGTCAGTACGTGGCATTCTGAGAGCAATGGTTTTGTAACACTTCTATTGTGCCCCATTTTAAAGCGGAAGTATTTTGCACAACATTCCCATAAGATATTCTCTAAGATATTTCTGTCTTCTGAAGGAAGTTTTCTGCTTGTAATTATGGGACAATCCCCATACACATGAGACAATGCTTAAGATATAAAACTTCGGAAAAAATCATTATGAAGATTAAGAACTTGTTTACTAAGTGAGTAGCAGCAACTTCAATGCACTAATATATGTCCATCATGATTGCTGTTACTGACAAAATGGCTCAAACCAAACAATCGCCTGTAAATGAAGTCTTTATTCCTTTATTCATCATATACAGTGATGCTGTTTGGAAAAACTAAACTTGTCAAACTTCACCTATTACTAGGTGAAGTTTCTTATTTTCGTATTTATTTATTATTCTTTGACACAACCTACCCTCAAAAAATTCATGAACGGAGCCTCATATGACCTCATCACATTCCCCAAATTTTTTTGACACCGGTCCATTTTTCAAGGTCACAGGTCAAGTTTACCTTAAAAAATTTCATACGTGAATAACTTTTTTAATTATTGCTGGATTTCATTTTCCTTTTAAATACTTGGTTCCTAACCCCTTTTACATAATGTGACCTAATTTTGTGAATGTAGGTCAAGGTCAATGTGCCCCATGGTCACTTTCAGTGTTTTATGGTTTTTTCTTATGCAATTGTACATTTTTTACTGAAAGTGGCCCAAATTGTGGCAAAATGTTGTTTGACTAACGGGACATCTGCAAGTGTATTGTGGTTGCATTTCTATGGCCGGATTTTGAGTTACGTAATTTTAAACATTGGTATGTCATCAAAATCGGTGACCTTCATCATTAAAGCATGAAATATTGATTTTGGTTGATAACATGCTATAGTAAACTATTCCTCTTTTTTGCCATTCACCCAAAATTGAGCTTCACATTTGACCTTGACCCAATTTTTCAAGGTCAATAGGCGAATTTCAGTGCAAAAATGTGCTATTATCAATGACCTTGAACACCATGCAATTTTCATAAAGTTATTTTGTTTGTTACTGATTCAAGTACTCATTCAGATGTTTTTTTATACGAAGAATTCATATTTCCAGTTAAATCAAAATGGCTGTCATTTTTTGATTGCCTACTGTGACCTTAGTATTTCACACACAGTTATGAAATTTGGTCCAGGTACTGGCTTGTCGGTATTGTTCGTACATGTGTGGAGAAATTCAAAATGACTGACACAAAATGGTGGCCATTTTGGAATTGTCCACTGTTACCTCAGTATTTCACCTCGAGTTATGAAATTATGTACAGGCTTGGTAGCCTACAGGTTATGGCCAGCGGGTATTGGTCAGGTACATGTACAATATTCAAGTGCTTGTACAATATTCAAGTACTTGTCAATGTACTTGTCAAAGTACTTGTCAATGCATTTGTCAATTTACTTGTCAATTTACTTGTAATGTTACTTGACATGTTACTTTTGCAATTGCTTTTGAAATTACTATTGAAATTACTTTCCAAGTACTTTTGAAATTACTTTGAAATTACCTTTCAAATTACTTTTCAACTTTTCAATTTACTTCTGTCATTTCGTTTTTTCATTGATACACCAATAGTTCTAGGTGAAGTTTTGTTACTGCTTGCAGTGACTTATTTCTAGTTTCAATTATTTTGAGAGTAAAAATTAAATTTTAAGTGTAATTACTAGAGGCCTACTTATTAATGTAGCTGACAATATTTCACACAAGATGCAAACTTAGTGGATAAATGTCCGAAATTTCAGATTTCTGTATACATATATATCCAATTTAGGGACCTTTATAAAGAGTAAATTTTCATTGAATAAAAATAGATGTGTATATAAATACAGCCTTTTTACTTAATTTTCATTCAGAGGAAAAAGTGTACAGAAAACAATAATAGAAAGAGACAAGATGAAAATATTTATTCTTAGTACCATTACCTGTTTTTTAAATAATGGATTTTTCATGATATGATACTTTATCTATTAATAGTATGCTGTTAGGCAATTTAGAACACATTTTATCGGACTTATTTCTGAGCCTGTTTTTCTCATATTGTGTCATTTTTTACTATCATTCTGCCACACCTGAACACATAATATTATAAACGTGAGTGTGTGAGGAATATTTTGTATTGGCTAATTATCATGCATTGCAGTCTCTTGATACAATAATAAGGGTTTTAATGGCATGAAAAATAGTAATTATTTTAGGAAATATTTGTCTCGTTCTAGTGTCAACAGCACAACTTTTGAAGCAGTGGTTTGCAAATTTACGGACAAATATAATACGATGAATATTAGCCAATTTGATTCAAATCTGCATAAACTATTGGGTTCCTTTAAATAAGTGATTTCAAGTATTGATGATTATGGGGGTGGGGGAGTGGAGATGGTTTATATTTCCAGGTCTTTTGAGACATCTCATTTTGTAATATAGGAGATGCAGGATATATTTGAACATCTTGCCTGAACAATACGATAACTTAAATATTTCGTCATCATTTATTCTGTTTGATTTTTTGACAATTCTGTGAATGGCTATGATGTCACAGGAAATGAGTTAACGCTATAGCAGGAGTGTCTTCAATGTCAAGAAATAATCTCCAGCTATGATTGCATAAACTTGAGTAACTTTTTTTCTCTGAAATAAAGGTTTAACTTTCCTCAGACTCAGGCTCCAAAGAACTTGTGCTGTTATATTATAAATGCAAGTCATTGAACTTTTCTCAGAAATACTATAAAGAGCATTTTCTGGACGTTACGTACCTTTAACTCTTGAGATTGCAGAGCAGCTGCCGTTGTCATGAGTTCTATTGTCGCCGAGAGTTGATTCAAAATTCCTTTTAATGCCTGGGGAAAGTGAAAAGCAGTTGATAGATTAAAGGGTAATTTAAATTCATAGATATACTTATGCAAGCACAATTTCCATCAATGCTACAGATTTCTATGGCCTTTCATTCATCACCAGATGGTTACTTGACTTTCTGAATTAAGTGATGAGTCAACAGGCCAACTTTTTGATCTCTCAAAGGGTTATGCAAGTTTTTTTTATATTACATCATATAATAATATCAAAGAATTAACATTTATGGAAGTCCCATTTAGATAAGAATGTTCATAATATGAAACCATATTCATGACAGGCCAACTCATTTCACAAGCAGTGTTCTGTTTAAAGCCTGTGCCTTCACACATTGCCATAGTAAAACTAGGTCTGACTGGCAATTACATGTATAGCACTAAAATGCCAAATCCGTTCCCGTCTGCAGACCCGCAAAAGATTGAGAACTAAATTTAATTACTTTACTGTGATATTCCACAAACATATTTCGAATTTTGACCATTTTTAGATCTGTATTATAGCAGATGATAACCAAAGACCTTCACATTTTCATAGCTCATTTAATCAAGTATTTCTCAAAATGGGAGCAAACATCTAGTTCACAGAAGTCCACCTACCTCAAGCGAGTCATCATTAAGTAGAGTTACCAGCTCTGGTTGAATTAAGACTGCATTGTTTCCAAGTTGATTAGCAATCTGAAAATCATTAAATCAGAAATCAGTCCAATATGGCAATACCAGTTTTAGAAGTTGAATCCCGACGTTGTTCTTTTTATAAATGTGAGTTCTCAGAAAGTTGAAATTTAGAAGACTGGCATTTATTATGATAGAACTTTCTTTGTTTCTGAATTTGTAATTTTTTTACAATCTAATACTGACCTCATGGAATCCTGCAGATATAGATTTTCTTACGCTGGGACTAGGGTCTTTGCACATTGCACTAAACGCACTTTGGAGGTCACTCTGGAAGTGGCGCACTCCTACGAACAGCACCATTGCCTATGAAGAGAAATATCAGTGAGCATAATTAATTACAAAAAAGTAGGATACAGTTATTTTAATTTTAGACAAAGCTGAAGCATTTGGGGACTACAGCAAGCTTGAATAATATGAAGTAATTTCAAAGTCATTGATCAAATCACATTAATAATACTGCCCATATTACACTATTAATAATCATGCAATTAATTCATGGACCCTTACGATATACTCCAGCCTAACTACTGATTGTTTAGTTATGAAACTTGAAAGCAGCTTTTCTACACTGTCCACAATGTCCTTAGCCGGGTTTGGTGTTTGTAATTACAGTCACAGAAAGTGAAGTGATGTTTTCTGGACATCTAACAAGGTTATAAGAGTAATCCTCTTACTACATTCCTTCCTCCCTTCCCATGTCTTCACAGGTGTTATGCTAGTATGATGCACTCACTGTGTGAACTGAAAGGATCATCATGACCTTTTCAGTATAATACTATACTCCACATGCCTATATATAGATTTCTTAAAGAGATTGTCATATTGTTTGTCACTTTTAAAAGATTGAATAACCTGCTTTCATGAAGACAATAATTATGTTTCTTATGATTAACTGTTGCGCATTTCATCAATCGTGAATCCTCCTAATTCCATTCATCAGCTAAATTCAAATGTCAAATTGGGAATATGTTGTTATCTGTTTTTAACGTGCTTTGAAAGTACACAAAACATTTTGACATATGTGCTTAAAAGAGGAGTGGGTAAACAAAAGAAAGATAAACATAATTCTGAAATATTCTCCATATAAGGTGAAAATTTTCTTGCATTATGCGCAGGTGGGAGTAAACAATCAAAGTAACTTATATAAGTTTTTCCAAAGGTCAATTTTACAGGGTGTGCCATGAGACAAAGGGACTGTTCATAAAGGTTGACAGAGCATTTACGCCAGCTACTATGGCTTAATTTTTTGACTGTATGGAGAAAGTTTTGAGATTTCACCAAGTCTAATATAAATTCAAAGTCTGCAATAATTGCAATCACACATAATGGGACAGTTTTGCTGAGCGTAGACCTCATTGACAACACTATAAAGTTAAATTCTCAATGATTTTTGTGTAACATAATGAAAAAGCATCGTTTTAACTTTCTGCACAATAACGTGCCAATTTAACTTCTGATCAAAACAGATTAGTTAACCTCAATGCAAACAATTTTTCAATGAACACCGCGATTTTCTGTATTGTGGTTGCATCTCAAGTTGCGAAAAACAATCAATCTATGTCACGTTGAATCAGAATGGAAAAATACAGCTTTATAAATACTTACAGAAAAAAAACAAATTTATGTAACATTAATAGTAATATATAGAATCTAAAACATCATAAATATTATGTTGTTAAGGGTAGTTAACAGAACACAGAATGCCTATAAATTACCAATTAAGATGTTTATGACAACCTTTTTTCCCCCGTCGAAAAAATTTTTTGCCTATTTTTTCCACAATGTTTCTAAATTGTATAGGAATAAAGAAACACTTTATGTAAATGTCGAAAAAGGGAGTAATTGTAAAAAATACAGAGCCAGGGAGAGAATTGAGACAAAGAAACTTACGGGAAAATTGAAAGCCACATGTTTTCTACATAAAACATCCTGATCCTCCTCCTGGTCCACAGTCTCCGTGGAATTGTATATCGTACTAGATATCTGAATCAATGCATAGGACAATACATGAGACAATATACCACAATACTTGATTTAACATGAAGCAATTCGCACGACAAAACATGAGCTAACACATCATGAGTAAATACATATATAAGGCAATGCATAAGCCAATACCTGGTGTACAAAGCATGAGGCAAAATATAAAACAATACATAAGACAAGATATCAGCTTTTATCTTAAATTCAACACCTCTGAGTAAATCGACCAAAAATTTTAAGAGGGAGACTGCTCTTTCGCTTTTTTCGAATATCAGGACACGAAAACATCAAATCGCAAATGACACAAGTTTTCAAAGGCTAAGATACCAATGACACCCAAAGAAACAACTGTCACTTCTGCTTGAACACCTGCGTAGATGTTTTGTGATTGAAATGGAAAAAAGATCACAATATCTCCATGGGCCCCCTCCCAAATACTGAATGAACTAAAAGTTTGGGCAAGGAGGCCAAAAATATGGACAGATGGTCCAATCTATTTGTTACATTAAAAAAAAGGGTTCTCAAGATAGTATCTGACATCCATTTTTTGTATTTGTATATCTTATTGGTCACAAAATTCAGGCAAATATCGCTCACCCTCTCAGCAAATCAGCTTGCAGTACATCTATGTGTATATATATTACGCTAACAATGGCTTACATCCTCACAAATATTGCACAAATATACTTACATTAAGTTTCTGCTGCACCGGCGCTTCTGGCTGAGGTGCTTGTGCACTCTTTGTGAGTCCGGTTTTACAAATTTGACAGAAGAAGGATAAAAATTGCTCGTGTTCATCTTTACTGAGATTCACTGGAAAGAAAGGTCATGAACATAAATGGCAGGATTAACCACATTAGTAATTTCAGATGTCATAATTTTCAAGCCATATTTTGCTGTAGTAGCAGTGCGGTAAGATTCGACAAGGTGTAAATTCCAGATAATACCTGCTTGATTGCAATCATATGCATATTATTCATTTAACACATTGTGGACATAGCCAGTCACAGAGGGCATGGATGCAGTGAGCTAGATTTGAACCTGCATCCTCATGTGCAAAGGACAGACATGCAGCCACATGCTAACCAGTAACCACTGTGCTATTATAGAATTAGAATAGTACTATTTATTGATCACATTGAGAAAAACATGAAATTTGTGTTGTATCCATACTGAGAAGTACACACAGCGATTACCATATAAGAAAACAATCTTTGTTTCTGAAGATATCTATTTCATTGATGAAATGCACAAAAAGATCATACGTGACTAAGAAAAACATTTAAGGAAAATGTGCATAAAACAAATACAATTTTGCCTGAAACTGTATAAACCACACAAAATGTAATACAAACAACCATCCTCTATGATTTTGTTACACGAACATTACATACAGCTTGATATTTATTACACAGGAAAAGTATAGAAATACCAATGAAAGAAGAAGATGCTTTAAAAACCATCTTCAATGCGATTTATCAGACACTTCCTCTCCCTACACAATTGTTTTCTAAGTGAATTTTTCATACATCAGGATTTGAATTTCATTAAGTTAACATCCCAGAATTGAAGAGGTTGAAGATCAAATTGCACTCGTAAATGTCAAGATGAAGAGGACGTTTAATAATTTCTTATTCTTTGAAAGTTTTTTTATCAATTATAGATGGTTATTGGGGGTAAATAAGGTAACATCTCTCACCAGAAAATCATTTTCCATAATGATCTGTCATATGCTCCCACCTACGTGTGTTCTTTGAAAATAATTAATTTAACAATTTATCAGTCCCTGTGTCTGAATGGGTGCGAGGCAGGATAAAAGTGCTTCGGTCATGTGTGAGAGCACAAAACAGTTTAGTACAGATTGCTGTCTGTGCTCACATACGCCCATTGTGCCTTTATATTTAGCGGACCAGCCTGCTGGTCTGATTTTGGACAAATTCATAGTTTTAACTTTTAGGCCAAATTCCATTTGTTTCATGCACATAATTCGTCTAAGGTCTGACAACTGGGCCAATCCCAGATTTCGAACTCCATAACATTCTGTTTTACCCCGCAGTCCAACAGATTGATTGAAACCTTTCAGCAGACAAATTCAGAGAGAATTTACCTGAAAGACCATGACATAGTTTGCCTATCTGCTTAGCCACCATAGGCAGAGTGGAATCCTCATTCTCAATGGCTTGTTCACAGAATTTGCACACAAGTGGAATGATAGTGTTTCTATGAGTATCTGAAACAGAAACAAACTAAAGTCCATACCAAGTAACTTAGTTGATAGAAAGAAGGTGTGACAGATTTAATGGATTCATTGAATTATTAAGACAGGATGACTAATCGAACGAGTATTAATGAAAGAGTTAGCGAGACATCATTGCACATTCTGCCATCTACCAAATGTCGTCATTTCCATAATGCATACAGAAAGCCATTTAAAAAAGCTAAATTTAAAGATAATTTCGTAAACGTGTTTCTTATCGGACTCTTACCTTCATCTAAGAGACTTAGTAGATTGACGACGGTTTCAAGACCAGCTAATCGAACAAAACTTTCCTCGTCATTTGTGAGCTCCACAAGCTCGGGAAGGATGGCATTTTTAGTCGCATCAAGACTGGAAGAAAATAACAGAAAATAGAACTTTACCGAGTTTGTGTTTTTGCGCAACATATATTTATATTATTGCTGCATGTAAATTAATTTCAACAAAGGTGGCCTCATTAAAGTAAGAGCTTGTCTGTAATACATCAATGATTAATGAAATAAAATGTAGATTGCTAGGTGGCAATATAGTGATGCTATGGTGGAGTTAAACACTTGTCATTGCTGAAATAATTGTGCCTGTGAATAGTGTTGACACTTTGAATCAGATGCTAGTAGAGAATCGCCATTCTTAGAAACTTTCTATTTAAATAGATGGCACTGAAGAGACACCGTAAACGTCATCAATACCAGATTTCTTAGTACATACATGTATTTTGAGCTATTTTCACATCAGCAAATTGCAAGATTATATTCCAAAGCTTACCCAAGACCTCTTGCGACAGCATCCAGTTGTCGGCACATGCAGCCTCTCACTTCATAATCAACATCCTGGCACAAGGACTGTACGATTGGAAGAATGTCCTTCTTGATTCTGACAAATGGAATTGAATTTGAATTTAATTTATTGAAATAAACCACACAGGAACATTAAATTGATGAATATCAAATACAGACGGATACCAATCCAGATATATTTCATCTGTAGCTTCTGTAAGATTTATAGACTAGGCCTATATCATATATATCTATAAAAGCATCTATTTATTTCAAGTCCTATCTTGACATTTAAAGATTAGAAATTAAACATTGATTGTCGTTGTTTGTTTATTTTAATGTGTCTGATATTTTGTTAGTTTGTGTCAGATATTTTGTTAATTTTACAAGTGAAGAACAAAATTAACTTAACATAACAAAGTTGCTTCTTGAATTAATCAAGTGACTGATTACCTAAGATATGAGAAACTGTTACTCAAACACTGCAACTGACTCATGTTACCAGAGCAAACATATCATCATTGTGTAGGCTGTCATCTCATTAATGCATACAAGATGTTCTTGATTCAATAAATAACTAATCAGCTAATTTTAATGAAGAAAGGATATTGAAATAATTATGATCACAAAAACTATTGATTACAATAAAGAGCACTTACACAAAAGGTTCAAATTTCGTGGCAATCTTCCCCAAAATGAGGCAACATGATAACCGGGAATGAACCGTCTGAGACAGCTGGCCTTTTGATATGGCAACACCTAATATCTGGAAAAGCAAAATCACGTTCTTGAGATCATGACCAGCAGAAATCTATAATGAGGATGGCATAAAAAGGCACTTCAATAACAATATAATAATTGATGACCCAACATTTTCAAGACACGTGTTATAGGTAACTTTCATTTTTGTAAACCTCCAGATTTCAAAAATTATTTTCCTTCCAATATTTTCAATAATATTCCAGTATACAAAGGCGGAAGGTGGAGAATTGTCAGTGATTCTACAGAGACGTTTTCGAGCCATTTTTAATTTTCGATAAACTCCAGAAATGCTATATTTCCAAAATTTGATTCACTTATCTTATGTTTTATTTCTTACAGCCACACTCCCTTTCACTCCTCCACAATTTTAAGTACATGTTGTCAGCATATCAAAAACATGTTTGTAAATTAAAGAAAAGCCTAAATTTTATATATTGGCAAATTTCCAACTTACGTCTTTCTTGATAACATCCTTTGGTAAAAGGTCAATTACATCCAACAAAGTTTCCAGCCACGCATTAGCCACATCTGAAGGAAAACAAACACTGATAATCAGATAATATACTTCAGAATTGCATTTCGAAAGAAACATTATAGAACACGTACGTCCTACACATAATATATCGTCAAATTACTTAACAGGCTTTGTTGTAAATATGTGGATTAATTGTTTAATTCCACATTTTCTTGTTTGCAAAGAATTCATTGAACTGGCATTTTTGCACTGATCTGACTGACAAACACAATTCATTTCTTGAAGGTTGTGTTTGATTATAACAATATCATCATGTTAGGTTTCTGTGCTTGTGCTTAACACTACCTTCAAGAATTGAATTGTGTTTTTGGAGAATGAAATGTCACTCAGATTAAGCCAGTAAATTACATAATATAAATTTACTATTTCCTTACGAAACCTAAATTCAGATTATTTCCAGGAAACATTCTCATATAATTACAGGATAACATGCAATAACAAAATTATTTCTGTAGTGTAGGACGGTCCTACTGGCTTGCAGCATCTGGCGTAAAGGATCCCCAATTCCCCATCTTGCTGCCGTATGCACACCATATTTGTATCCAGTGTGAAATTTAAAAGTGTGTAACTATACTGACTAGGGCTGCACGATTAATCGCAATTTATCGTTGTTGCGATATCAACTAGGGCGATAATGTTATCGCTTCAAGGGGTGATACATAAATTATAAAAATTTCCCATATTTTTGCCCAAAAATGTGAATTTATTTCCGGCAGCCTTTATAAAATTTCAAATACGTTTTTAGGTATCTTCACTAATCACCACAATTATCACTTCTAAAAGGGCATGGATGGAAATATTCTGAAACAGTTATAAATAAAGATGTTTAAAGATGCAGATGAAAGACTTCCCGTCCCAAATCAGTAAAGGTATTCCAATAATAAACCAATTTTATAAGAAAATCAAGAAGCTATCATGTTAACATTAATAGGCTTTTTCAGTTGATTAGTAAGTTGTTTACCCAATCAAAATATGCTGACATTATAGGGACCGTTCAGAATTTTGATTGGGGGGGGGGGGGATGGGAGTTTTGCCCGAGGGGGTACTAACTTTTCACAAGTGTTTCAAGGGGGGGGGGTGTATTAATTTTTGACAACACTTCTAAGGGGGGTAAGAAATTTTATCAAAGAAAAAATGTTATAAAACCCGCATAAACTAACTTTATACGCGCTTTTTTACGCGCAAAAGTCCGCAAAATGGCGCGAATCTGTATGCGTGACCATATATAACAGTATATTTGTGTATATTCGTTTATGTGTCAAAGGGGGGGGGTACTAAAAATATGCATGAAACCTAGGGGTGGGGTACTAAAAATCCGCATGAATGTCAAGGGGGGGGTATCAATTTTTGACGGGAAGTTCTGGCAAAACTCCCACCCCCCCCCAGTCATAAATTCTGAGCGGTCCCTTACAACATATATATTTATTGTCACATTTGCCATATTCAAGAGTGCTACTGAGCGCACTTTCAAGCGCTTGAATGTGCGTTCAAGCGCACCTTTCCTCTTGAGGATGCTATCACTCGCTCTCGTGAGTGTGTTATACAGCGCACACCTGGCCCTGCTATCCCTCGCACTCTTGAGGGTGAAACATATGACCTCGAGTGGTTATGCAATCCAGAACACTGGTGGGGGTGCGACTCTTGATACTGCGAGTGAGCGCATCTTGTATGCTCTTGGGCATGCTATTGGTGACAGCCTGCAATTACCAGACCAAATGCTCCTCAATTCACACTCAGGAGTGGTGGGAGTGCCATCCAGCGCAGCCTTCAGAGTGTAATCCAGCGCACCTATGAAAAGTTCCTAGAGTTTGTAGTCAGACTACTGGACTGATAGATAGCTAAACTGTGACACTGACAGATTGATAGAATGAGATAGATAGATAGATAGATAGATAGATAGATAGATAGATAGAGAGAGAGAGAGAGAGACAGAGACAGAGAGACAGAGAGACAGAGAGACAGAGAGGATAAAATTCTTGTGGTATAATAGATAGATAGATAGATAGATAGATAGATAGATAGATAGATAGATAGATAGATAGATAGATAGATAGATAGGATAAAATTCTTGTGGTATATTATTTCAATCTAATTGGTGAAACTTATTAAAGGAGTTTTGTATTGATATTTATGTAGATAGACAGCTTCCTTTTGCGCTGGATAACACTGTCGATCAGTAGTGTGCTGGACAACACCTTCAAGCGTGCGCTGGATGACACATTGCAGAGCCACGCATGCTAAATTAGGTGCGCTGGATAGCATAGTCAAGCCTCACGCGTGCGAGTGAATGCACATCCACGCGTGTGGCTGTACAGTATATAGCAGGCCCACGCTTCTCACGCGCGTGGAGGTGCAATCTGTGACCTCATGGGGGTGTTCTCACTCGCAATAAATATACTTCCTTACAAGTATAAATCAAAACAAGAAGCAAATAAATTTCAATCTTTTAGATATTGGAGATCAACGAAATATTTATATAAAGGTTAAAATGGAGATAACTGGCTCTACCAGGAATACCTGCTTAAGAAACTGAGAAAAAAAGTGAGTTTTTTACAGTCTGACATTCACTTCAACTAACCTTTCATATTATTAAATTCATCAGACGAAAGTCAAAAATTATTCTCATCTTAAAAAGATACCAATTCAATGACCAGTGTGACTTGCATTTTGCTTGTCCGCGGCCTCACCCCATAATTATGTCTGTCTACAAACTGGCTTTCAGTCAGCATGTTGGCCCTATTGTGGGCAATAAAATTTATATTTGCACTGAGAGTGATTCATAGCTGTTTTTGTCACATTTCCACAAAGCTGATAGGCCTACATTGTTTTTCAATAATTTTTGACGCAACAATTCAAAATACTACTGTAATGTAGAACATATTTTAATTTTTTTCATAGGACAACTTCGAAAGTAAAGTTTATTTTCACAAACATTCAAAGATGAATTAACCACACTGTTTTCGAATTGAAAAGCTTTTAAAAAACCTTTTTTAAATATTTGTCAGTTAATTTATGTTGAGTCTGTAGACCTGCAAAACTTGTAAAGAAAAACATTGAAAATATGAGAATGGGAATAAGAATTACCAGGGTCCTTGCTGTCTATGGCCAAGAGGATGGTCTGCAGGAAGGTGTGGGAGTAGTGCTGCAGAGGGACCAGTTTGTTCTGCAGGACCTGGAGGAAGGCTTTGCAAGCCTCGGCCTGCATTTCAGCATCCGCAACCCGTAACACCTCCTAAGAAAAAAGTGAAGATGAAATATATGAGGGAAAAAAGTCAAATAGTCTCACATTCATGATCAACGTCTTTCATACAAACAGAAAGGTATGCATATTTTGTATCGTTTGTATCATATGCAGGAACGACAAAGAAATAAGTGTAGGCCAGACAGAAAATATGATTTGGGGAAACAATTACGGGTACGGACAGAAATATAAACATCTATATCAAATAATAGAGAATTAACGAAGTTGTGTGAAAACTGAAAAAGTAGGAGAAATTAATTACTTACTGGAAATGATGTGAAGCCACAACAAATAAAAGAAAAAATATTTGCGGAAAAGAAATCATCTTGAGGTAAAAAAAATACATGGGAGCTAAATGGGAAGAATCTGCAGAAATATCTAAGGTATGTTGGCAATAAGAGGCACCTGGGCAAATATTCACAGCACTACTCCAGGCTTCTGAATAACAATGTATAATGCCCAGACTAAAAGGCTGTGGAAAGCAGCTTTGCTAACAAACAACCCCAAAAGAATACAAATAAACAAAGACTAGTATGGCCTCACTATGTGCAGATAACTAAGTAAATATTATCCAGAAGTGTTAGTAATCTATTGGCTTTCCATTATTCTTTATTTTTCTTGAAATTGGAAAACAGGCTCGAAGCAGACATAGGAAGAATCCAGGGTCATATTATAAATTGACAGATTTTTTACAGATTAACAACTTTCAAGATCTTTTCACCGTCAGCACAGAAGACATAATTTATCAATGAGCTCCCAATAGAAGACTTTCGCCCTGATTCAGGAGCTCTGCATCTCATAAAGATGTCAAAAACAACTTTTATTTGGAAAACCATACTATTATCTTTAATGTTAAAAAAATCATAGACATATATCTTGGTTAAAAAGAATTTTGATTTGCACTTCACAACCACAATTATATGACAGCTTTCAATTTCAAAGAATTGCCTTGGCTCAAGCAGAGTGTCTTGTGGACAATGAATGACATTCTGAAATTCATTAATTTCACACTTATGTTTGGATGAATGGACTGCATACATATCGCGATGTTGATAAAACGTGGGTTAAATTCATAGACAAGAGAATAACCTAAAAATTTGCAAATTTGTTGTTAAAAATTAGAATTTTATAAAAGTAAGCAGAATTTTGTGTCAAAAAATACTGAATATTATTAAGGTAAATTAATTGCATTCACTGCGATAAATTTATAAATGATAAATTTGCAATTAATCATGCAACCCTAACCCTGTACTTACCCGAACTTTAGGGAGGACCCTTCGCATGCAGTCGTCATAGTGATCTTGAAGAAGGTCAGGAAGATTTGCCACCACACTCAACTGTTGGACGTCTTGCCCGGAACTGCGGAAGAAAAGAATAAAAGTTCATTAAAACAATGAATTAACACAACAACTAGAAGGTACATATGATGCACATACCCCTGCTGGAAGTGTATATTATTTTGCAGCATGACATATTTTATCTGTCCGTCAATGAGGGTTAGTTGAAAGTTTCCACTAACGCACTAATCAACCATTAGAGCATCTACCTGGTGGAAAACATGGGAACAATAATTTTTGCACTTGGATGATCTGCTAAGAAGCAGAAGATCTCTGACACAATTAAAATATAATAATCATATATTCAGAGGACCACCAAGAAAATGAGAAGTGATAAAAGATCATGCAAAAAAGTTATTTTGTTCGGTGCCAGACTTAAACCCAATCGAAAAAATTAAATGTTAAATTTGTTGTACTGCATTTTTTGGTAATCTTCGATATATGTGGGCCTAATCCAACAATAGTACATTTATGTACCCAATGAAAAAATTATGAAATTGCATGATGAAACATTTTGCCAAAAGAAACAAAGACAGCTTGGTCATTTAAATTGACGTATTATATACTAAACTCATTTCGAGACAACCTCAATCTGCATGATCTGTAAAATTTTGGATATTTCTAAAAACTAATCCTGATCTCCTTTATCTTCAGAATCCAATGCATTAAAATTGTGCAATTGTGTCATTCAATTCAAAGGAAACCCAATAGAAAAAAAAACCATTAAATTTGTCGTACTGACATCATCTTTTGTGCAATTTATCGTGCCGTTGAATTGAATTGACATTGTCATTGCCGCATAGTATTTTTCTGAATGCAAAGTAGGCCATTATGCTCATTGAGGTTGCGTCACCTTTTTGAATTCTGACATATATGTCGGAAAATGTCACGAACAATACATTTTTTTAAAAAAGTCACGAGCAACAGACTTTCTAAAAAAATGTCACGACCAATTCACTTTCTAAAAAAAATTTATCGTCTTTGAAAATCAACATGTTGACAGTTGTCAGTGATTAGAAACACCCACTTGAATAATAGCACTAGAAGAGTTGTTGTGATTGAGGTAGATGATGTCGAGCCACCATACAGGCATACAAATTTCTTGATGAATGAAAACAGATACAAATGGGAGTGGCATATTATGGCAGAGGGTTTGAAACAGGGAGGGGATGCACAAGATATATATGCCATACATTGCACAGACAATTAGCACAGATAGCAGTATTGCGGCGGCAGTCTTACCACAAGAATTGGATAATTTCAAGGACCGGGAGAGACTTATAGACCAACTAGTAATGCCCATTGTGGCACATGTTTAGGGGGATCAAGACCCCCCCCCCCCAACAAACGATAATGGCAGATACAGATGTGGAATCTGTCTGGTACGCCTAATGTGAGCAATGTGCACATTGATGAAACAGGCGGATTGGTTTTGTCGTAATTGTTGACCTCTTAGCTGCCGTAGTGAACCTTGCATGGCCGAGGGTTGAAGAGTAATGAAATATTACTTATAGACATAGCCATTGAGGGGAATTTTTAGGGGGACTGGAGCGCCCCGTCCTCCCGACCCCACATTATATGTGAAAAAGAAGAGGTAGAATGGCAGTGATGGCAGTGGAAATATGGACAGGGAAATGATGAAAATCTTTAAAATGAGGGTAAGATGACGAAGATACGATGAGTAGAAGTGGGTCAGCCAGTGTGCAGGCATGGAAAGCAGGTGACACTGGAGTGTGTGGATGCTCGAATACTAGCTCATACGAGCTATTGTTTTTTGTAAATCACAATCGAGTTGAAATAAAATTTATTCTATTCTATTCTATTCTGATGGTTTTGGCGGGAAGGGAGACGGTGGCGCCAGCCTCTGGCGTGAGCAGTCAGTGAACTACGATTGAGATTCATGCGCCCCTGGTGGGGAACAACAGCAGATTCAGGAAACGTAAATAAGGGAGCTGTTTCACTGTTATTTGCGGTTATCAGAAGGAGAGGATAGATCAATAAGGATAGGTGGATAGTTTAGGTGAGTGGCATTGCTCGGGGAGGAGTTTTTAGCTGTTGAAGGTGTGAGAATGTCACCCATGATTTTTGTATCTTATACCCGGCAGGGCGTGAGCAGTCAGTGAACTACGATTGAGATTCATGCGCCCCTGGTGGGGAACAACAGCAGATTCAGGAAACGTAAATAAGGGAGCTGTTTCACTGTTATTTGCTGTTATCAGAAGGAGAGGATAGATCAATAAGGATAGGTGGATAGTTTAGGTGAGTGGCATTGCTCGGGGAGGAGTTTTTAGCTGTTGAAGGTGTGAGAATGTCACCCATGATTTTTGTATCTTATACCCGGCAGGGATTATGATAGCTATTGGCAGGAAAAGTGTGTCCAAATAAGATTTTGAACACTTTGCACAAGTAACTCACTTAGCACAGGTTTCGATTGACCAATAAAAGTATTGATTTAAAAATTCCAAGACTTTTCCCTAACTTGGGACTTGAAACAAAAAGAAAACGGATGATGCCTGGTTGGTCAAGATTCCTTGAGCTACAGATTCCTGATTTTAAGGCCGCTTCCTGTCTATCTCACTGGTCAGATGGGCATATGTCACACATTTCACTGTTGTTCTTATCACGAAACCATCGCCCTTTGTGTCGTGAATTAGTTTTTATGCAAAATTTCCTTCACCATGCAAGGTGAGATTTCACTGAGCAATCTCAAATTTCTCTGACTTTTCCTGATCAGTGGCAACCTTCTATCTAGTGTTGAGTTGCATTTAGGCTCATGTCATAATGCACTGGAACTGACAATGCCACTCAAATGGCCATGGCTTGCCGTGTACAAAAGGAAACCTGTACTGTGGTAAACCGGCTTAGTATTGCACAGGGCAGCAATGCAGGGCTTTGAATCTATGAAGCAACATACTAGACCTCTCAAGCTATCATAATCATAAACTTTGGTTGTGCCAAGTCCTCTCACTGTGGCAGATGAATTCTTGAAACTAAACTGATGTGATCAATTTCTTCCAGACAGACAATGAGAGAACTCCCTCTCAGTCAATAATAGGGCTCCATTATGTGACAACCCAAATACGGGTAAAATTCAAAGATAATTCTTCTATTCTTCTTCCTGTTCTAATTGGCTTATCTTAGTTCGCAAATACAGGACGTAAAATCATCCAGCCATCTATCCTTAAAATATTGCGTGGTAGATGATTCTCAGATACAAGGATTCCAATGCGGTTTTCACTTTTCAGCTGTGTTTCAGGTGGCAACCTTGCGCAGACATTGCAATGATTAAATTAAAACCACAACATATGTGTGATTTTTTTTTTCACATAAAATAAATCAATCACTTCACAGCTCTTTACCAAATGGTCTTATGAAATCTTTAAAAAAAAAATTACACTTAGAAAGTAATTGAGGTGAATCTGTGGGGGTGGACTTCAATAGCTGATGAAATCATCTGCGATACAACATATTAATATCAAAGGTAGTCTGACATTGGCAAATCTTATGTCAGAAGATTGGAGTATTTTATTTGAGAATCTAAGAAGTCTGGATCTGACAAGATGCCCTTCACAAAAAAAAGCAAAAAATTGTAAAGGAGAAAAAATTCAACAATACTACTTTTGGCAGAAGCTGGAATAAATATTTATATAGAAATAGAACATTTCAACAATGACATTGTACGATAGCAGTTTCGTTTATATGCATATACACGGCACAAAGTCCCAATCATTTGTTTTCTAACGTAGAGCCTGTAGGTGGTCGTCAACCGGACAAAAACGTTCCTGAGGTAACCTATCATCGTATAAGTATCTTGATCTCAATTCCCTATAATCATTACTCGTCAAAAATTTTGAACGATAACATTAACAACAAGAGGGGTGCACTAGGCACTGTAGACAGTATGAGATACTAGCAACAAGGGGCACCAAGGGCCTGGGGCACATGTGAATGGTATTCTGCAACCAAACCCAGCTGCTGCCTGATCTCTTGAGGAAAATACCAGCTCTCTTGAGAAGAACAGAAGCAAACTAGCAGCAATTGCTCTCAGCATTTGCAGGCATTTGTTGCATAACAGACTCAGAGTGAAACCTTTGAAAAAGCCTCCATACCCCCAAGAGCCACATACTAGCATAAAGCCTTACACCATACAATGTACATTGTACAAAACATTGCTCTAAAGAAAGTACTGTGAAAGTCTCAGTGGTTTTACAGTAAGAAGATCTTACAATTCAATTGCAATTCACTAGTATACAGTGATTGTTTGAGCAATGACACATCATGACTTACAAAGTGAAATGTTCACAAACAGTCCCTTCTTTCCCAAAGAATGATGAATTTCATAAATCGCTGTGAGAGAAGAGTTTGCATCCACATTCACCAGCTTGACCGACAAGTTGCAATTGATCACTTTTGAGTAATTTTGTCCAACCAATTTCAGTAAGATCATTGCAGTGAATGCCTGAATATGAGAATAAGCACACTCGCACCCAAGGCAAAGCATGATGAGAAATTGCAGCATACTTCCACAGTGGATGCCATGCCAAACCTATACCCCACAGACAGTGCAGTCTGGTGCATGGCAGCCATTGGCTCCCTGAAGCATGTGCAGCATGCAAGATCAAAGGGCTTCAACCTCAACCTTATTTTACAGCATTACAACATCAGAGCACTGACACAGCAGCATTAGAAAGCAATTGAGGCAAATGCAGCATCAGCCATCAAACCATCAGAAGCAATCACTTGATGGAGCTCATGGAGTGCCCTTGGAGTGGTCACAGCACAGAGGGTGCCCACTGCCCAACTGCATGCATTGTGGAAATGCAATGGAACAACAGTGTGCAACAAAACAAGCCTTTGTTTTACAGCCTAGCAGAGCATAAACTTCAATTTGCAAACACTCAGCAACTGAGCAATACAAAGTGATCTGTCCAGTGTCCATGTGAAGTTTGCAGTCTCCGGGCGAATACCACGAAAGGTACTTTCATCCTACTCACTGAAGCATAGAAATACATAGAACGGACATGAGGCTGAATGAAGCCACCTCAAGATGAGGTCATCAAATCCGCCATATGGAACTGCCCTGAGACATGACGTGTGGCAGGATACAGGGCAGTTCCAAGATGGTGGATTTGGTTGCTTCATCTGCCAGAGCCTCATGACCGTTCTATGTATTTCTATGGAGGTGACTGATTTCTTCAGTGCATAGAAATACATAGAACGGTCATGAGGCTCTGGCAGATGAAGCAACCAAATCCACCATCTTGGAACTGCCCTGTATCCTGCCACAATGGTACCGTGACCGGCGTGACGTCACCAATAACAGTGATGTCACTTGTAGCAATGGCATGACGTCACATCATAATTAGTCTATTGTGACGTCATGTCTCAGGGCAGTTCCATATGGCGGATTTGATGACCTCATCTTGAGGTGGCTTCATTCAGCCTCGTGTCCGTTCTATGTATTTCTATGGTCACCTCAGACTCACCTGAAGCGATAATATGAAATTCAAAGAACATAACAGGTCCACAGATAAATTACATGCATTCAAGTCAATTATTGGTCATTGAAGTCATTGAAGTCTACACAATTACATTTCAAAGTTTGAAAAACAATTTGACATTACAATTTGACATTGTGGTTGACTAGATGCAAAACGTCTGTGTAAAGTGAGAAGAAGAACAACAGGGACATGGTCATGACTTACATGTACAGTGTATGTTTATCAAAACTTTACAAAGGTCATGCTATTTGGAAGAAAAGATGAGGAAAACCACATATTTAAGACAATGTGGTAAATCACCTTACATGTAAACTGAAGGATGTCTGCAACGTAAATATCTGCCTAATTGTCATTGTTGCAGTTATATCTGGATCTATGTTGCTGGGTATACTCAAATTGATTCACGTCAAATTTTAGAGTTTGGTGGCAGTTTTGATATCATCCTTTGTCTACTTTACAAAGCGCCCCAAGTTCAGATACCAGGCATGTAAAACCCCTTCATTGCATTCAAAGGTTTCTATGTCAGAATGTCCAGTGTGGCCCTGCATGTCGAAGAAAGCTCATGAGCAGTGTCCATAATCTTTGCTGAACTATTTGGATATTCCCATGATCAAGACTGATCGAGGATTAACTTGCAATGAAGGATTCTAACCTCAGTATGTAACAAGCAGTTTTAATATTAGAAATTTAGCAAAAACGCAATGCCATCTCGAGGCGCCTCCATAGACAGCTTTCCCAAAGCAAGCCGTGAGCTGCATGGAACAGGATTACTTGATTAAAATCATGAATTATTCGATTTAAATCAATTAATTTGATTTAAATCTGATATAAATCATTTGATATTTTATCAAAATCGATAAAAATCACAACTCTGAGCTGGAATCGAATACACAACTCCGTGATTGGAAACTCGGGTCTCTTACCATTCTTCTTGTTACATTGTAGCATTAACGCAAAAGTTCGGTCAAGCCATAGACATGAGAATTAAACAAGTCAAATGTACCTGCATCGTTGTCTTCCGTGCTTTGAACACTGCTGAAACAGTTATACGATGTGAGTCTGGGACTGTATAAGTCACATAAGCACACACCTGGCTCAGCAACAGACTCATGGCAGCTCCTATACCTTACACTGAAAGAGAGCACTAAATAACTAATAGACTCTACATTGTATAGGCTGCCGAAGAGAACACTGAGAGAACACTGCTAAATGACTTATAGGCAGCAAAAGGTGGTTGGAGGGCATTGCCCTGAGGTACACCAAGGCCATGTTGCAGTATGTCTGCAGCCTCCGTCTGCAGTCTGTGGAGCTCTGATGATGTGCTAGTATTTTGTTCAGGGAATGGACCTTGTTAGGGTCTTATTAGATCCTTATTCGATCAAAGGTTCAACAAGTAAATAGAATTAGTCCTACAACTCACAAAGAGCAAAGCTGCCATATACAATAGCACCATATCAATGTTGGTTGGCCGGTCCTGGGATATTTAATCATATTTTATTGAACCTAAAAGGCGCATTGTTGCATGCAATGAGCATGGGTCCCAACTTCTACTTTAACAGGAAAACCAAAGCACCGCAAGAGTGTCAATACTCATCTGTTTATATGAGATATATATCGATGAACACCTTGGCATTGACCACTGCATAGGTTTCACATTTCGCAAGTTCTGGCAGGCATGAAGAATGGATTTGTGGCAGCCATTTGGGCACCCTCCCAAGACTGGTACCTAGGATGCCACTTGGGCAGCCTTCTTGGATTTATTCAAATATTCATAATCCACCCTCCAGGGATTCCCTATTCCGAATTTCGCAGCTCTGCGTAAATCAGGATAGTCACTGAGGACATTTCAAAACTGGATTTCTCCAAATGTTCCTGATCCACACACACAAATACGAAAGGTCACAATGACCAATTGGTGTTCATCGTATCTTGTCATCAAAGCTGCATCAACTTTAAGTTTGCAATGTGAATCCCCACGTCACACAAAAGCTGCAGCTGCATCAAGGGAGGGTCAGTACATGGACAGATAAAAACCTCTTTTTGTTCAATTAATCTAAATAATTGGAAAAAGTTCCTTGTTCCCAAACTGGAAGGTGCTGTGTCATGATTTACCCGAAAATGTAACCAGAAAATGTAGCTTATTTGGTTACTTTCATCAAATTTCTGCAAGACTGACATATTCAATTGTGTCATGATAGAATTACCACACATAAATATGAAATAAATATAAATCATCAATAAACGTGTGAGAATCAATTGGCTTTGCGTCAGAGGAATGCATTTTGGTAACCCAGTAAAAATCTCGCTAAAATTTTCGTTGGATGGTTTGTGCCCAGTAAAAATATCGCTCAAATTTTCGTTGGATGGTTTGTCGTTTGTGCCCACTGCAAGTCATGACCAAGAGGAGGCCTTTGGCGTGTCATAACTGATTTGGTGTGAGAATCAGATACATTATAATCCTTTTGTCCACCAGTCATCAACAAGCAGTATTGGTCTCTGAAATAAAAGTTCTACTGAAACTAAGCGTATGATCATGACACATCATCGCTACTCGCAAAGAGCAATTTTCTCAGAGATGGCGTTGTCCTTCATCTTGAATTGTGAAACTGCAGCAAATGATCTAGCAATCGGGAGGTGTTTAACGTGGAAAAATTTATTATGGATAGTCAGGAATGCAATTTCAGTAACTAATTAGAATTTAGATGAACTTTCAGTGGAGAACAAAAAATACTACTTCCAAGTATGTGCCATTTGCGTATAGCCATAGGCCTACTCTAAGCAATTGTTCATCCATTACGTATGGTTGCTCAGTGCATTCTTGAGAATGGCTATGTCCCAGACCAATTGGATACAAGTAAGTTGGCTAGTATGTGGCATGGTAATTAGAAAACAGAAGCGACTGGTCTATAAGGCTCTTATGACTGCCCAATTGTTTTGTCTCAGCCAGTATACTATGTTCTTTTGTTCAGACAAAAGTCCTTCTGTTGGAATGTCTCAAAAGTGACTGATTACAGGCCATCCAATCAAAATTTGTTGAATTAAAAATTTCCCACCGATGGATTATGATATATTTTATAATATGTTTCTTCACATATATCTGCCTGAGTCTATTTCCCTGAGTGCCCATTGAGCATTAAGTTATTTATTCATAAAGTGGAGATAAGGCACAAAAATATGAAAACAGCAAAAAGCAACATAGTATACAATGTAGTAGGGCTGTTTATTCTTGTCCCTGTTGTTGATAGCTCAGGTAGTATTCTGCATTGCTCTGCTCTATCCACATCTTTATACACAGCAGAATAATGCACCACTGTGCATAGTGCTATATAGCGGGGCAGGTATGTAAAAAAATAGTGCATTTATACATAGAAGCGTGAAACTTGGCACACACTTAAAAAACATCTATACAAACATATTTGGATAGGGAGCCACCTCAGATTTAGATTAGGTGGCTACAGGCAGCCATTTCCAAAATGGTGGTCAATTCTTCCATTTTGCTGCTTTCTGTGTAGTTCCTACAAATAGAATACTCGTAAAAATTGTTGTTTATTGCTTCTCTAAGTATTCAGTATATTACTATAACATTTTTGGTAGCCTTGGTCTATTTCCAGGCTTGTTGGAATCCTTTTTGTTAGAAATATTGATTAAAACACTGGATTTCGCGGTTACGGATGGTTACATCGATTCTCCATAAATCTCAAAATAAGTTACATATTTGAATTCCTTGTAAGAAGAGCTTTCAAATGAGTACCCACATCAATGGGTTTCGTAAATTTGGTACGAAAATGGAAAAAATGAAAATAAAATGTTTTTTGAAGATTTTGTTTTTTCTTTAATTTTGACAAGGAATTCACGGAAACTGTTGATGCGACCATTCATTTGAAAGTTCTTCTTACAAGGAATTCAAATATGTAGTCAGTTTTAAAATCAATTGAGATTCCATGAAACTACAGTAAACCGCGAAAATGATACATTTTCTTCAACAGTTCTAACAAAAAGGACACTGATTACCCTAAAATTCCTCAGTTCAGTCCAGAAATCAATTAATAATGTTTTTTAGATCTGTAGAAGGAATAATGAGCACTGTTTTCATACTTTCAAACTATAAGCACTTCACAGAAAGCAGGAAAATGAGATAATTAGCCGCCATTTTGGAAAATGGCTGCCATGGGTCAACCAGGTCAAATCTGAAGTGGCTCCCTATCTAAATATTTTCTTTAAGACGTTTTTGAAAGGTGTGCCAAGTTTCATGCTTCTATGTATTAATGCACTATTACTTCCCTATTCATGACAAATCTGCCCCGCTAATAGTCATATGTCTTGAGTGTGTATAATCACTTGGTCCAACTGTTATGTATAAGCAAGAGTCAGCAAGAGGACAGGTAAAGAGAGATATGATACTAGACTGATACTGGGTATTACTTGGTTTTCCTGTCTGTTTGTGCTATCAAGGTGCTTTACTACCACAGCCTGTCTGCAGAGCCCCACAAAAAAGCTATTCACAAAAAGCTACACAGCACATTGCAAGAAAAACTGCTGAAGAGAATGTGGAATTGTGGATAGGTGGAGAACCCATGAGATGGGGTGGGCATTGCTGGTGTTGATGCTGCTGCTGTAATATGTAGAAACCAGTAGATTATGAGGAAAATGTTGTTGATGATGCTGCATGTTGATGCTAACTTACTAAGTGTTAGCAACTTATAGCAAAGGCTCTAGACTGAATTACCATCAGAAAATGCAATAACCCTATCTTTGCATAAGGCGCCTGTTGGGCAGATGTAATGATGAGATGGGCGATAAATAGTTTTTGGCACACTGCAAATTTTGAATTTTGAGTTCTAGAGCTTAATTGATTGAGTGAGATGGTTGCACAATTCCTTTTGAGCCAAGATAGCTTGTTGTTTGCAAGTTATAACAGCATTAAGATTATCATAACTCAAAACAGCAAGCTATCATGGCTCAGTCAAATTTTGCAACTGTCTCACTCAATCGTTTGAGCTAACTCAGAATTTCAGAATTTACAGTGCATTAATAACTTTGGAAAAAGTCATATTTTGAAGAAATGTTGATGAAAATTCGGTCTTTATGCCCATTATGGGGGAAGATGAATTTTTATTAAGGGGTGAGCTTTTTAAAACATAAAATATGTAATCTTAATTCATTTTTATAACTTCTATCTCAGTAGCCTAATCAAAACTGCAGTAAATAAAACATTTTCCAAGGACATTTACAAAAGTTTCCTGTTGTCTAACCACCACTTAAGCTACTGTCGAACTACCTGTGAACTGTAGAGAAAACAAATTCCCAAGCCACAAAGCCACATTTCATGGAGAAGAATTTAAGAAAAAGAAGAAAAGAGATAATTTTGTCAATTACAGTGTAATGTCAAGAAGTCAAGAAGTGAACTTTCTACACTACAGCAATTTATCTCATTTCCTGAATTTTCTCAATCTGACTTCATTGCGAAAATCAAACTTCATTGCCCTTCCAAGGACGAAGGACTTTCCCCACATTTCAAAGCCAATATCTGATTATCTGTTCATGTTTAACTATGAGAAAGAACCCTAAAATTCTTCTCATACTACTCAGCAATTTCTGATACTGCTTCTGGCATTTCTGTTGCAGTTGCATGCTTGCTTCTTGCATCAGGGCTTTTCTTTTTTCTCATTTTTTTCCTCATTTTCCCCTTTTTCCCACGCGCATCACCACATGCATGCCAGCATAGCAATGCATTCCAAAGCTTCACATACATAGTACACAGGGGCATAGCAGGTTTATTAGCAGCCCTAGGAGGTTGGATGATTCACATTGATTCTGACTTGATGAAGTTCAGAACTTCAGAATAAGCCTACAGAATATGCCAACAAAAGCATGTCTCATCCAGAATGCTGGATGAAGAAGGCTTCAGAATGATGCATTGTATGCTTCAATGCCTCATGGCTCTAAAACAGAGATGCAGAGGAGATGGGGAAAAAAGCTTGAAGCAAGAAGCACGAAACAAAGGTACCAAATTTAACACACAATTTGATGCTTCTTCATTCATGAATCAGAATGCTCATTTAGCAATTTGGAAATTATCTAAAGATGCTGATTCATTAAATAATCATACTTGAAAAATTAACGTAAAGATTTTAGGCATATTCAATTTCTTCCAATTCTGCTGTGGAACGGTGTCTTGCGGAGCCATTTGTATGCTTCAAAATTAAATACATGACTAAACGATTGGATCTTTACGAAGTAATTTAGAAATGCTGGTAACTTCGTGTGGTAGTGGTCACTGGTCAGGGTTTCCAATATCTGGGTCCCAGGTCTGATTCAAGCTGAATGCCTCATTGCTGGGATCAATGTTGGCTAGCAGGTTCAATCATATGTCGCTTAATTGCCATCCTCCGTCTGTCTTAACTAGCCAAGTGCATCACTACAGGACATTTGTAAACCACAATCACCCTTCTATCTTTGATATTGTAATGCTCCACTTAAAAATTAGAATGCTTCAGCATTCTTGAGAACCATGCTTCTTGCTTCTGAAGCAGAGACGCAGAAAAAATGTAAAAAAAGAAGCATGTAGAAAGAAAAAGCTTCAGAAAAAGGTGCAGAAACTAACAAATGATGCACAGACCCTTAGAGCACAACCTCTCAGAAGCTACGAAATTGTGATGCCTCCTGACGGAGGGTAGCCAGGGAACAGCGCTGCATCTGAATGGTAATCCAAGACTGGAGAGGTCAATGTCCGCCAAGCAAGGGGGTGGGGGAGGCGACTGGCAGCGTCAGCCAGTTTGTTGGCATGTCCAGGGTAGTAGTGGGCTGTCAAACTGATGTTATATATTGCTGTAAGCCAGGATACTCGACGCAGGGAGGGCATGACCCTTGGGTCACGACATGTACCCTTGTTGATAATTCCCAGGGCCGCCTGGCTGTCACAGTGGATATGCACACGATGGTTGGCCCATTGGGGGGCCCAGAGAGTTAAAGCCACTTCTAGGGCTAGAACTTCCTTGAAGTTGATGTGTAAGTCTGAAGTGCCCTGCCAGGCAGCCCAAGGCAGGGTAAAATATTGTCCATGGTAGAAGCCCCCTGCAGCTGAGGAGCAGGCGTCTATTGAAGCGGAGAGGTGGGACCTGGATGCAAGCATGGGCACAGCGCCATTAAAGGTGCGCGAGAAAGCGATCCACCATGCGAGATCCAGGCGTATTGAATTGCAGATTCTTTTCAAGTGGCGGGGGCCACGCAGAGTTGAAGTATGGTCGATTAAGCGTCGGATGTGGGCACGAGAGCCATGTATCACCCTCGAGGCCCATGATAAGCGGCCAATTAAGGATTGTAACTGGCGCTTAGAAGCCGATTTGGCATGGTAGATTTTGCATACCTCTTCCAGGAGGGAATCCAATTTGTCCTTGGGGAGACGCAGGGTGCGGTTAGGAGCATCCAGCTCAACTCCCAGGAAGGTGATTTTTTGGGCTGGGCCCTCAATCTTGTTATAGTTAATTGCGAAGCCAAGAAATCGCAGCACCTTCATCAGGTGGTTGAGGGTCTCCATACATTGGGCCTTGGAGTCCTCCACAATTATGAAGTCATCCAAATAAACGGCAATATTCCTGAAACCTTGATTAGCCATGATGCGCCGCACAGCTTGGGACACCTGATGAAAGTTATATGGTGATTTCCTAGCTCCGAACATCTGCCTGGTATCAATCATGAATGTTGGTGATGTGTCGCCTGAGAACGTCCAGGCCAGGCCTGCTACATTCATGTCATCTGGGTGTAATTTGAGCGAGCGATAAGCAGCATGTAAGTCACATTTAGCCATCCAGCTACCCTCTGAAATGAGGGAAACTGCGTCTTGCAGAGACTGGTACGTGAACTGATCCTTGATCGCAAGGTCATTGAGAGAAGCCCCATGGGGTCTTGAACAGTCATGAATCAGGCGGACCTGTCGACTGCCCCTTTTAGGGATTGCTCCCAGGGCAGAAATGATGGCTGGGGGTGATGAGACACACAGGTAGCGGCCGTTGTTGATTTCTTCCAAAATCTGGGCTTCCACCACTGGCTTGAATGCAGGGTCAGTGGCGGATTTGTAGTTTTGCTGCCAAATAGGGGGGCCCTCATAGGCATGGTCCGTCACCCGGAAGCCATGCTGTATGCCCTCCAAGATAAAATGTCTATGAGGGTCCTCTACTGGCAGCAGGTATTCCCAGGCGGCTAGCCTGAGAGAGCCGTCTGCCCCTGGGGGGAAGGTCCGTTTTTTGGCACCGAGTTATTGGTTGCTGCAGCAGTCCCAGTAGCCTGGGAGTGGGTTGGCCGGTGTACGTATTTACAGCCCGCTCCGAATGGGCAAAATGTGTTGCCCGACGACAACCACTTCTTGCACTCCTCGGGTTGTCTAGTGGAACTGGAGTAGGTGGTGGGGCCAGCTGGCCCTGTGCGAGGGCGGGGGCCCACAGTGGTGGATGGGCGTCGTGGCTGTAGGACAGTAGAGTGGGCAGCCAAACGAAGATCTCCCCATTTAAGGCCATGCTCCGCCTGTAGCTCCCTGTATCTACTGTCGAAAGTAAGAATACTGGACCACTCGTATATGTCCAGCATATCATTAATCTGCACAGTGTATGACAGGTATAGATCCACTTTCTCCCGTTTTAGCTCTCCCGTTTTCAACAGCTCGCCTAGGATGCGCATGTTAGCCGAGTTCCATTCTCCGGGTGTAATGCTGTAAGTTTCCGGGGTCTTGTAGTGCATGGCAATGGCTCCTTCCTCAGACTGAGTCAGGAATAGTCTGTCTCTACGTGCCCTTTGGATCCGTTCTCTGACTTTTTCTGGCAGAAAATTGTAGATTTTTAGGGCCTTGTGGGTGGAGGCCTTCACCGTCAGGTGGATCGTAGGGTCATAGTCGCCCTCGGTGACTGTTTCTGTGTAGGCCTGGGGGGCTGTGGAGACGTCCAATCCGCCTAGGAGGTCATCAAGAGCTGCCCCAGCTGCAAGCAAATTGGCTGGCCGCAGAGGAGTCTGAGTCAGTGGCTGCTTAATTGGAGACTCAGGCCGTTCAGGTGACGAGACTCTGGATACCGCAGGTGAAGCAGGTACTGGTGGCACATTGTTGTCAGTGGAGAAGGCTAAATTGCCTAGACGCAGCAGGGCCTGACGTAACAGCAGTTGTTGTGCAATAGGCAGCTGAAGAGATTGCACATCAGGCGGTGTCATCAAAAGTAGCGTATCTTTATCCCGTAATCCATTGTCGGCCAAGCCCTTCCTTGTCTTGGCAGATAGTTTGGCAGTGGTACACCAACTAGGGAAGTTAAAGGCATTGTTATTCCGTAGCCGTGGAGGCATCTTGTAGCTGGACTCGGAGGTCAAAACAGAAGCTGCTGCTTGTTGCGCTGCTGGCAAACGACTGCCCTGCCTGTGGGGTCCAGCCAGGGGACCCCCTCTCTCCTCCACTTTTGGCCCCCCACGCTACTAAGCCCGCGAAAGGATCAGTTACATTTAAACCCCTTTAAACTTACAGCTTAATAGGCCAAAAAAAGAAGCATGTAGAAAGAAAAAGCTTCAGAAAAAGGTGCAGAAACTAACAAATGATGCACAGACCCTTAGAGCACAACCTCTCAGAAGCTACAGTCGAACTTAAAGATAAACTGACCAGAAATCATCCCATAAAGTTCACAAGAACTTCAACTCTGACCCTTCAAGTGCAAGAACTGAGGGCAAGTTGAAGTATCGCTCTATCAAACAGGAAAGAGGAATGTACTGCTATGCAGCAACAGTAGAAAGAAAACTGGCAAACAATGCTAAGAATTCTCTATATTGTCAAAAAAAAATTTTTTAACTCTCATACAGCACAAATTGGCCCACAATGGATCGCAAGGCCTTTTTCCACAGATTATCAGGGATCTGGGACCACCAGATTTTTCTCATTTTTTAAAGGACTAATCCAGGACCACTTATTTTTAAAGGACCTTTAAGAATAAGTATTTTCAAGTATACTACGGGAAGTTGGGAACCTTGATTGATATTTTCAAGTACCATGGGAACCCTGATTGATATTTGCATTTTCTGTGTTGCCCGTTTTCAGTGAACTGAACAGAAGTTTGTAGATAGCAACAAAAACCACATAAAAGATCGGTTAAGGATATCGACATGATTTTGTATTACATATATATTCAGCTAAATCTCATTTTATCAAATGGGATGTTTGTGAAGATTTTTTCAAATAAAACAGATCTATCACAAGTACTTGGAACCAATGATACTCAAGACTTGTCCAGGACCAAATCATTCCATACGCAACATATTATATAACATTTTATGAATATGTCAAGTTCTGGCCCTTTATCATTTAATACATTTTTAAAATGCCCCAAAATCGATGAATGTCACTTCAAAGGAATAAATACATCACAGATTATCCGCCATATGTATAATTGCTGTGGTCTACAAAATGATATATCGAATTTGTATTTGCACACAACAAATAGTATTTCTTGCTCTTCAAATAGAGTCATGCTCGTGATAACTTGATTTTTGAAGAGAAAAATTTCAAACAATTTCAGGACACCCATAGTCACGAAATTGGCCACTGTTTTGAAGATCTGTCACAACTAATAATCTATCAATATCATTTATACGCACAAATGTAGATAATGTTAAAGTACATATTATTGTAAAATTAATGAATGTTCCTTTCTTCAGTTATAATGGAAACTGCCAGTGGCGGATCCAGAAAGGGTAGTCTTGGTGGCGGATCAAGACAGGGTAGTCTGGCGGAGGCCCGAGCGTGTTTCGGTATTTATGGGTCCCCGTCGCTGCGTATTTCCTTTAAAATTTTATGTCATTTCAGTGGTCTAGAGGCCGCCCATGCCCCCTACTCCCCCCAACCCCCAACCCCGGATCCGCCACTGACAGGTTATTGCTCTCATTTTTATGACACATAGCTTCAATGAATTTTGACAAGAAATAAGCCAAGAAATTAAAGATTTCCTGACTGAAAGTCACTGACTGACTGGTATTCTCCTCTGACTGTTTTCCTGACCAGCCATCAATGTGGTCTCCAAAGGCACATGTTGCTTCAATACAAGATGGTGTAGCAAAATATTTGGAATAGGAGGGCAATCAGGACTATGAGGGGATCCGACCTCCACCCCAAAGGGCCCTCCCAATGGGCAATGGGGTAACTCAATGGGTAAAACCCAATGGGGTAAAGTGAGGCCAGATTCGTGTGCCCCTCGTCACATTGCACAGGGTCTTTGAAGTGACAGATCACACATGGTTTTCCTCACTCCTTAGTTACAAGACTGACATGCAGTGACAGCTCTAAACCAAGACTAGGAATTCCTTTACCAAGTTTACATAAGGACTTTCCATTCGTTTCAACCTTTTGATTTACTCACTTGATTTATGTTCAAGATCGAAAAAGAGCAGATTCGTGATTTATGGATTATTTTCTTTGACTCTTTCCTTTTTTGGTTAATAAGAAAATAATTATTTAGTATAACAAGGATCGGAAAGATAATTCCATAAGTCCATACCCAACATCCATGTTTTACACATGGTCTTCGTGTTATAGGAGGCTCCTTCCCTATGAAATAACATTGGGCCTGTGTTTCACTTACTTATCAAAGACTTTGACCCATACCTAAGTTTGACAGAAAAGAAAATTGGCTGCCATTGTTAACCCACATGCCTCACATATTGGCCTTCATGACCCAATATATGTTTTCCTCTCAGCGGATGAGAATTCATGCTTACACAAGCATTTTGGTTGAGGATGATTAGCATTGATGCAATATCATGCGTTTCCCCTTACTTACAGGTGGCACTGCATGACCAACTTGTTTTAAACACAATCCCAAGTTAGGTTTGAATTCCTAATTTAATTTGGAATCTTGTATTCGTAAAATTCTGACACCAGCGCAATACATATATATATATGGGATTCATACTGAATAGTTATTTTATCGCCTTGACACACTGATAAAAGTGGTATCTTGCTGAAATTACACCGCGAAGAGGAACTGCATCCAGGCAAAAGACCCTCATCATAAGTGCAGAAGGGCGGTCTCGCCATGCAGGGACCACTATAATTATTTGCAAAAAAAAGCAACAACTTCGTGATATGACATTTAAAATCATCTGTCTTTTTCTAAAAAAAATTATTCTAATAAATAAATACAATTATACACATGATACACATGCATGAAATAGTAAACCTCTTTTGTAGTCTGAAACAGTAGTCCACTCAAAGGAGTGTTGGTAAACTCATGTAACTTTGAGACCCATAAATCCTCTCTCTTTGGTGCAGACTCCTTTATTTGGGTATAAAGTAAACATTTAGGGAAAAATAGAAACATTTTGGAGAAAAAAGTAAGTTACAAAAACAAAAATGCAAAAAAGAGGGTCACAAAAACCACAAGGGCCCTCACAATTTTCAACATGTTACTTCAGCCTGATGGTTTTGAGGGGTCAGGTGTCAACAGCTTCTGGTATTTATAAACCAAAGTAAATAGATGTACACCTGCAGACTGAAAAAAAAATTGAAACTTTGCAAACTTTAATATACAACTTTTTAAAACTATTATACTGCTTTCCATCATTAAATTGAGAACTTCGGTGTCCATGCACTGACATATTTATGTCAATACATATATAAATATATAGGTTAAAGTAGGTCTGTGACTTGTTTTTTCCGAAGTGACTTACTTTTTCTTCAATGTGTTTTTCATCTTACTAATCTATGAGGTTCCAAGTTGTCCGGTTCCGGCACCTTTATGCTGCCAGAAACCGGATATCCAGTTAATCTAATATTTGGCCAAACACAATACTAAATCTATGTGCATTCCTAATACGACCTAGTGGGATACAATAAATACAAATAAGGACAACCCCTCGTTTTGTTATGCACAAGTTTAAAATAATAATGAACATTTAAATTAAATATACTCTATGGGGAAAAGATCCATTCAAGTGATTTAACTATTACTGGTAATAAGACCTCAGAGGAACAACAGGTGATAGGTACACGCCTACTACATGGCTTAAATGATCTCTCATCAGCATGTAGCCCTACATAACTTTTTCAGTGCAAAAATTGTTCAAAGAACAAACTTTAAAATATCTCGAAATTCATCCCTTACATTATCACAGCCACCACTGTGGGTAACCTCCATAAGAGTTTAAATTTTAAGATACTTTCACGTTCACTGTGATTTTCAAATGATATGAATCAGTTGTCCCCATCCTATGTCAAGACGGTTGTCCCAAGCCATGTCAATAAAGGTGGTAATTCAGACAACACTTCTACAACCACCATTACATTTGCATGTAACAAAAAGAACACTTGGTAGTACCTTAAAATAACACACACAGAGAGGACCATAAAAAAGCTATTAATGGATGGCCCTCATTCGATGAGGAGCAGATACTGTAGGAGATTTCCCCAAGGCAATAATACTCATGACACTGACCAGACCAGGTTAACTGACCATGATGGCCATGGGTCATTTATTGTAAACAATTCTATGGTCATTTGTATGCATTCCAGTGGCTTGTATGAAAGTTGGTGCTATGGATTTTAATGTGGGTTGAGTCTGATGACCCCTGTCCATTGAAAAACAACCACTTTAAAGACCATTTCCAGAAGCAAGCTTTCCAGGTAATGTCTATGGTAATGTCAGGAAACGCTACTCCAACAAAACTACTAATTGCCCAGCTATGATATCTTGCAAGCTGCTTTTCTACACTCTCTACAATGTCCTTAGCTACGTTATATGTTCAAATAACAGTCACAGAAGCTGAGGTGATGTTTTTTCATAATCTAACTGTAGGCTGTCACAAAACACCCTTTATTTTCCCCCTCCTCACATGCATGTCTTCACGGGTGTTATGCTAGTGTCAGGAACACAACAAAGGATAACCACAGCAATTTTCACATTCAGGTGGGTCCAATTAAGGAGTCTCTTCAGGCCTTTATCCACAGAGGGAAATTTGAAGAGAATATGAAACCGGTTGGATGTTGGACAATGGATAATTGGACATGGCTCCTACATCTCAGAAAATATTTAATGGCAGTTAATCTATCTGTCTATCTATCCTATCTGATCTATCTGTCCTACCTATCCTATCTATCTGGTGTGTTGTCAACAGGACCGGACCACCCTTCTCCCGGTCCAGAACTGTCTCAGGAGATGGTACTGGCCGTTCCAGGAGGAGACGGTCCAGTTTACCAGTGCCTACTGATTTTGATTTATGCTGCTTCCACACTAAATTTGCCAAAAAATCAAGGAAAAAAGAGAGAAATATCAACAGTGTGTTACGAAGTCTTTCGGTCTTTCAACCACACTTTTCCATATCGGTACAGACAAACACGGTACCGGTTTTGAGGTACTGGTGGCGGTCCAGTATTGAAGAGGTGGTGGCAATGGACTATACTGGTCCAAAACAGTATGGTCTCCAACACTATACTATTATTTCTCCTATCAAAATTCCTGCAATGCACTGAACTTCATTGATAAACAATATTGAACATGCTCTCAAATTTCATTGCAGTTTCCAGGGTATTTAACTTATCGTCGAAAACAAATTGGCCAGTAATTGGTTGTGAAGGGACAGCCAGCTTATCTCTAAGTAATTCAGCTGGGCCAAGAGTGGACCTACATGCATCAGTGACATTTTGGAGTGCTTTTGAAGTCAGAAAATAACCCTTAGTGCAAGAAAATAACCTTCTCAGTTTCAAGAATATCCCCCTAAGATTATCCCTTCAAAGTTCAACCTCTATAACCAACAACCCTACCTCCCCAACACTTAGAAAAGCATTGGCAACGATCCCTAACTCTTAGCAACAACACAATTTTCTCAGCTATTCCTCAGGTATTCCGAGCAACTAATCATAATAAGGGTGGCATAACCAGGTAGAAGTTCTAGCAGAGGGGCACAAGTTAAGGTCATCAGGATGTGATGGGGGCTTAACCCCCACCCCATGCCACTGATGAGCACCCTACTCAAGCAGGGCAAGTTAAACATGTTTAATGGGCCCAGTTGCACGCCTACCCAAACAGTCTGACTTTTTTCAAGGCTTTTTCTAATCAACAGATTTTTGTGAGATTTTTCTTAGCATCAGCTGAGGCCAACATGTATTTCAGACTTCATTGAAAACTTCCAATTTTTTTTAGTCAAATGCAGAATTTTTTATCTTTTTAAAATCTACAAACCATGTATATGAAATTTTAACAAAAGAAAAAAACCACAAAACACGCATACATTATGTGCATGCGCCTTTTTATGCGAAAAAATGCGACTTAGTATGACCGAAAAAATATTGGCCTACGCGTAAATGCAGAAGTCACCCAAGACTTCAGTGTGATAAACACCTTTTTCGATTTCGAGCAAATGACGACTATTCCCTTAGTGGGTCTCTAGCATTACTAACATTAGCCCACGTATTTCTCAGAGAGGTTAGCCATGGCAATAAGAACTGTGCAACAGTTACCATTTTTAAAATGTTAAAAACACCCACATCTGAGCAGGTTGGCAGTGATTTTCACTAATGAGAACATAGAGTGGGATGTAACTATCATGTAAGCAGGGTTTTTATTGCTTCTAAGAGGTTTAGAACATGCTGTGTTTGCAGTGTTAGTAACTTCAAACTTTTCTCATATTCACCAGGCTTCAACTGTCATTCCTATTTTAGGTTATACAGTATAGAGGTGGCAATTAACTGGCAAACATATTTTGTCTTCAAAAACAGGCCTTGGTTTACTGTACATATTACTTGTCTGCAGGGCTATACAATAATTGGCTGAGATGTGACAGGCGATAACTTCTGTGTTATATCGCGATAAACCATCCAATAAATTCACCTAGAAGCAGAAGAGATTTGCCAGAAAATTAGCAAATTGTCGTAGAAAGATGCAACTTCATGGAAATTAACAGGCTCATTGGTAGAAAATAGAACCAGAAAGGATTAATTAATATTTATTTATCGGACCTTCTGCGATAACGTTAATGCATTGATACTGCGATAACGATAGATTTTCGAATAACCATTCAGCGCCAGTTTACTGAATATATAGTAAAGGTTTACGGCTTGTAGCATGGTATTGTGTACAGTGGCTTTTTTTAAGACTGGAAAGCTTATTATTTAAACATGATAGGTTATTTGGACATGGCATGTATCTGATTGACTAGAGGAGAATGTGTAGTTTTCAGAAATATATGGTTTGATATGTGTTGGTTGATTTGCCTATCACTATAAATCAAAATTCTGCTCAAAAAACAAATTTTTTGCCTTGTTTATAGCTCATTAACAAATAGTATTGCTTATAAATGGTGATGATTTTGATATTTAGACAATTTTCAAAATGAAATAATTGGTTCAGTATCACAGACTGAAACACAAAGAACATATTTAGCTAAAAAAATTATGGTTTTACAGTGTTAGGGATCACCAGGGGAATTTTTTACATGGAGATGTCACTTAGTTTGAAAACCATTAATTTTCTTACATGCACTTTTGATCTCTCCCGGAATATATATCCTATATATCTGGAATATTGCTAATGGCTGTGTGGAAGCCCAATAGTATCCCTCTTTCAGACCAACACTTCTTCAGTTCCTGAGACCATTATAAGAGCACATTTAGGATACTTTTGCATTGCTTATGCAAATGTTCACAAGTACGTCGCGTTTTACAAATTCGTAGGTCTAGGCGTCAAAGTTTTAGAGGTAAAGTTGACATTTTTTTACAGATATTTATGTATCAAACTGCAATATAGGACAAAATATTAAGTCCCTAACAATTATATTGAACTTGTGAGAGCTGATCTTAGTGCGTTCACAAGTACGTCGCGTTTTAAGAAACCAACACTTCCTGCTGCTACGTCACCACGGTCATGTCAATTGCATGGATACTTGTGCATAACCATCAGAAAACACATTTAAGAAGCAAAAAAAAAAATTTTTGAGAAAAATCTGAACTCAATTATGCACAAAATTAGCATATTTTTAAAAATATGAAAAATGAGAGAAAACTATCAAAAACCATATTTTTTCTCTTAATTATGCTATAGACAGGTAATTCTGGATTAAATCCAATATCAATAATGCCAATTTGAATTATTTTCTTCCATGGACCATGCATATATTTTCAAATGAAAATTAGTAGGGCTATTTTGGGGAGAGTCAAAAATCTACTATTAACTTGGAACAAAACCCAAGACCCAACATCCTAAATCAAATACTATGTCTAATAATTAGGTTCCCTAGAACTATAACTAACTGATTTAGAATAGAATTTCCTTATTTTGATGCCTTTATCTCTATATTATGTCACATGATTTCTTGTTAATTTCAGGGAATTTATCTTATCTCAATATCGAAGTGTTTAATCATTATTTACCAATTTTAAACGGTTAAATTGATTTTCCACTATGTTTTAACCATGTTCATTATTCATTTCATATTACTAGACCCCCAATTTGGTTTTTTGTGCTGTTAGTAATCATTTATTTTCATCCGAAAATGACACTGAAATTGACTTTGGCTTTGATTTTGTTGAGTATAGCCAATGCTATTATGACTATGGTTACCATTTTTTCCAAAGTTAGTCAACACTATATCATGAATGTTTCCTGCTTGTTTGATGGATTTAATAATTATACTTTTTGTGGAACAAGTGTTTTGACCAGGTGTGGGGAATTCAATTTTTGCAGGGTGAAGCTTAAGATGCAGCTCCTCACTGCCTGCAGTTAGAAATATAAAACCCCATTAAAATATACTCCAGTATGTGTATTATAAGTGTTCCAAAAATTAACTTCCTGGATTAAGTTTAAGTACTTATTTTTTTATGAAATAAACCGTATTCCGGGTCCGTCACGATTCATCCCAGTGTACTGATTCAACCCATATTACGGAACAACGAAAGCTCGTTAAGCTCAATCCTTTTGGATTTAGTTTCCCTAATATATTAGCTATCAAAATATAAGAAGTAGTTAATTGTGCTATAACTTTCATTTTTCATCATCGGTGGCCAAATTGTGTACACAATAGTGTGCTACAAGCCTTACTCCACTTGTCTGGGTTGAATACTGCAAGGAAATTTTGTCCTCACTCTAACTTGTTAATTCAAGACTCAAGTGAGGCTGCAATTTGATAATGATATGATAATCTCTGGCATAATGAAAACATTCACTGAAAATATGAGGAGCAAACTGTACAAAATCAACCAAGTTTATCACAACTCCACACACAAATTGCCATACAATCAAACACAGATCATTTATTGTATGTGACAAACTCACAGTCACACAGAGTACATAGGCTCCAAATAGTCCGAAATGTGTTAGTTGAATCCATTATCCACTTAAAAAGCGGAAACTACAGGTTGCATAAATCCAAGCTTTTAACCTACTGAACTACAAAATAAATCCAAATTTATAAAGAAAATACAGAAATAGTAACGCCATCATGTGATGTTGGAGAAGTTTTCCTGTTCTGAATTGCTCTTTTTTGTGCTGTTGTAGATGATAGAAAAGGTTTGTTTTACTAAAATTAATTTTAATTGGATGGAATGCTCACTTCTTCTAATTTCTAATCAATAGCGAAATTGCAATTTCTTTCAAAATTGCATGAAATGGTAAGACATAAACACAATGAAGGAGAAAAAAGTTCAAGTGACTCATAAACTATAAGGGTACTTATTTTCTATACTCCTTTTAATTTTCACCATATCTTGTTCATTTCACAATTCAAGCTATATCAAATGCAAACAGCAAAATAAATTTATTCAGCCCACACCTCCATTTAATCAAAGGCCATCAAATAGGCCTGGACCTAAATTTACACAACTTCAGAGGACCTAATTTAACTCCACCTAATTCCAAATTTCGTGGTGACTGTGCCAGGAATGTGTCAGTGTGACCTAACACTAACAGGAACAGCTGCCAGTCATCAGGGCTATGGGGTGTAACAGCTACTGTGGCATATAGGTGTTACCTTCTATAACATGATACTGGAACACTGCACAGGGCTACTGGTGATAGCTACCTTGTTAACATGATACACAAGGTAACAGAATAAATCTGAATAATAAAACCAAGGATTGGATAACTGATAAAGTGCAGTGATAATCAAACTTGGATCAACACCTACACTCCAGGCTGCAGTATGATGCAGTATGAGTGGTGGGGTTCATGCAGATATATATTTCTGTGCTACAAGGTTGTGTAACTGTATAATACGATGCCTTTTACTTTTTTTTTGCCACAGAATTTGTCATTAAATTTGTAGGTGGGAAATGATGCATTTGATATTCTAGAACTCTTTTATAATCAAGATATAGTTATTGGAACTTTATAAACTCTTCATAAACTTCAGGATGCTGTCATCAATAACGTTACCATGCATCATGTACAGTTCTTGGAATCAATGTAAAATATGAGATCAGTTTTATTATCTTGTCTAGTACACAGTGTAAAATTTCACAAACACATTTTTAAAATTTCTATATATTTTTGATAGCTAGCTTAATTTGCAGTTGAAATCATGTCTTCTCGTGTCAAATAAAGAAATGATAGAAACGTACACTTTAAAAGTGACCAATAAGAGCATAGAATTTCTGACTAGACACAACTCATACAAGGCTTGAAAAAGATGAGTCGCATCGGTCGAAAACTTAAAATAGCATGATGGAGTTATCGCTTACTGCATTTTGTGTATATACCATGTCTAAAGTCATGGGTATACTGCTAAAATTTACTAACAATCACTACAATTCTTATCTGTTGTTGCACTGCACTTGGTAATGATTGTACTTCATAATGATGCAAACTTTTGCAAGAGATCTGACCCATCACACCACAATCATAAGGGTGCCATACCAGGCATGCCATAGATTCCTATGGAGGGGTTTTGTATTTGCCTCAGCTTAGTACCCCATGCTCGAGGGTGAATGCAGATTCCAATGGGGTGTCATATGGGTCAGTGAATTGAGTCCAGCTGGGTAAAAATCAAACGTCATTCACTGACCGGATACAGAACCTGGGTCTTGGCCTCAAGGAGAAGATCAGTCAATGTGTTTACAACAGAACCAAACAAAAAACACATGAACTGTCAAAGAGATCCATTCGTGATGTAGAGCAATGAAAAAAGGAACATGCTGCAAAAGTTCATTTTCATGAACTGAGAATTTGAGAAAGATACAAGCACTATGCAATAAATAGGAATATTATAAATTGTGTCTGCATACTTCTTGACTTTAGTTGAAATGACATTTGCTAACTACAGCAATTCAATGTCCCACATAAAGGGAATGGTAAATTCTTAATATTGTGGATTTTTATCAAAAAGAAGCCAGCTCAATCCAAGAGCAAGTTGTCACAGAAGTTTTCAAGAAGAAACAGGCAAATATTTCAGTGGACCTTTATGAACAACATGCCACCTGGATGTTGTTTGACTGAGACATTTAAAATTGGTGGCCTCTTGTATAAGTGTCTGTAGAGGGCAAATAAAAGATCCCTCACATGGGGTAAATGTGCAACATGTCGCGGACTCCCGCTTTCTTCCAAACTCATCAATCAACCTTCGCAATCACCTAAAACTTCGCTGAGAGGGCTGCATTTATCACATCCAACTATCGATTTATCTACTTATTCCCATGATTACAGATATTTTCTGTAACAACCGAACAATGATCCAAATATATACAGTGTAGCTGGATACTATGCTCAATCACTGCTAACAAATATATCTCAAAGTGCTATACCTGAGAACCATGTGGTAACCTGGATGGGTTAGTAGTCTATGGCTGAAGTGAAACTCCTTCTTTAACCCATACAGGATTGACATTGGGCCTATCTCCTGAATAGTGACTCGTTATGAAATACCACATCATAACATTTCAATCTTAGCTAATCTCATCTGACTTAAACATAGAAAGTATAGAAGTGACTATGCCAAGGGTAAAATGATGTTCAAAGTATCTCATCTCTGAACGCACGAAGACCAAGATAGCCTTCCGTCGCTTTTATGTTCAGTAGGCAACAACGAGAGTTTACACTTGAAGAATTAACGTGGAAATATTTCGTAAAACATATTTCATCAACTTCACTCAGAAGGCATTTATCAGCTGAGGCTCTAACTCATCAGACCCCTACTGCCCAACAGGATTTAAACATGGGACCAAATGACTGTAGGACTTAACCTCTTCCCCTCTCAATTCTGCTCCCAACATTTCTAGACTTCTAGTCCAATTCCAGGTCATAGTAGGTGTCTGGTTGTTTACATTCCTTTGACTGCAACCCAGCAGGACCTTGGCACCCATGCAACAACAGAATAACATGATAACTCCCATGCAGTTGGATTCCTGCATTGTTCAAGGACATATACAACTGGCAATGTCAAAATATGTCAAAAATATGTCAAAATGAGAGAATGATATTATGATTTATCACATCAGAGATATGTACATTGCACTGTGATTGCACATGACAAATCTTTTGCAAGAATTCTTACATGACACAAACTTCAAGTGTTACTAGAGTGACATGGTATGCAACATTTGCAATGCATCCATGCATCCTCCACCACACCAGAAGGGACCAGGCGGCCACATCCTGAGGGAGAGTTGCAAATTTCTAAGAATCCATTCCTTTGTATCCTGGAGGCAACCTGGATGCATCCTGGAGAAGGTTGTATGAGCAACGATGCTAGCATTGCCATGCCAATACCATGGTATTGCTGGAGATCAGAGTGATGGATCACTGCCAGGATCAGGTTGTCACAGGTCTTGTGTGATGACTGTGGTGACTACACCATCACAGGAAAACTGAGGAAAAGCATCAGGACCTACTGGGCTCAGCAGCAACCACTGGCTGGTGGTCTGAGTCTGACAAGAGCTCCGAAAGATGATAGGTTGATGCCTGAGTCATCCATAACAGCAGATTCTGAGCAGCTTCAGAGCAGGAGTCATTGACAAGCTGCGGCAGTCCTGCCACAGACCTGAGAGAGAGTTAAAGCTCTGCTGAAAAATCAGACTGTCAAAATCCTTTGTGGTGACACTTCTTCAAGATGAGACATTGCAAGTCACTGCATGGCATCAGCAGCATCAGATTCTTCTATGACATCACAATGACTCATACTCTCCATCAATAGCAGCATCATCAGCAATATATCATTCACTGATTGATCAGTGTCCCTTATGCTCTTGAAGAATTCTTCGCCTGCTTTAATATCTAGAACAACTTGTCAACTTTTAAACAAGTCTGACTCACTACAATATGCAATATTTGCATGCAAACAGAAAGTTTGGATCCAATTAATGACCTCCATAATTATGAACCTGAACCGAAACAATAAAAATACTTAAACAAACACTGGAACCACCAGCTGACTCCTAGATTTTTTTTTTGATTGCAAACCCCACTTGCAGAAAGACCACCTAAGATAAGAGACTGCCATGAACTAATATTTTTAATTTATACTAGACCTGGATGGACCATGGTGAGAGTCTGGGAGACCACACTCATCACTTCCTGGCTCCAACATAAACTTTTATAAGGAGGGAATTGAAAAATCAATAAGAGCAACAATAGACGACCCAAGAATTATCAAGAATGTAATATGAGTGGACAGGCAAGAAGTCCAATCATGCAGGAACTTCCAGGAAGTCCCTTCTGCCAAAGAAGTGAGTCAAACAATGACAACACAAACACATAAGGTCCACTTGCTGCCTTTATGGTGATTGCTTCTGGTGACTCACGAACTACATGTAATTGGTAAGCCATTTTGGGTGCTTCACAAGAGGTCCAAGGTTTAATTTCTGGGGATAGATGATATATACCCGCATACATATCAGACCAGGGAATGAGAAAACATTTAGTTTCACCAGAACAACACCATAATTTATTTATAGACCTTTTCATTCTATAAAATTTCATAGAGTTTTGATACATGTTGATGCACATCTGTCTCAGCAAATTCCAGTATAGTTTGTCAATGGTAACGCAATCAGGTTCGCAGCGGAAATCAATTTTTTTCCTTCAATATAGTATTGTCGCAAGACCTATGTGATCTGCGTGGCATAAAACTGGTACAGCTAAACAAATCCCTGACAAAAGAAATCTCAATTTTGTTCCAAAGAATACATCAATTAAGCACAAACTACAACAGATAATCATGAAATAGCCCTAATTACATGGCTAAAATTGACAAAATCAGCAAATTGCTGAAGGTCAGAGAAGTTTTTCAAAGTAAACTAATATGCCAAAATTGCTTAAGACGAACAGAACAATCTATTCATTGTAAAAGAAAATTGGTTATACAACTTACAATGATATTGTTATTTTTCCTCTTTTACAGGGCCTATAACTTTAAAAAAATCCTTCAATTCATTTTATTTTCTAACTTTTTTGAAAGAAAAAAGTTACACCCACATCATGGTGCCATACATTTTCATAAAAATACAATTTTCAAATTTGTATGATTACAGGATGTGAAGTCAATAGCCTGCCATGTCACAGTTTAGTGACAAAATGCTTTTCCTTTTAGAAGTATTGCACATGTTATGTCACATTTTACAATGCCTAAAAGGCTAAAATATTTTTAGTGTATTTACTATTTACATATACACAATTACTTATGCAGTATTTACATTGTGTGTCAGGTGTAAACACAAATAATGCTGAAGAGCACTATGTAAACTGGGAAATAATGTGGTTTACTGGATGTCTATGGGGTACAGTTAAACTACATACATAAGGCATGATCAACCTAAATTGGTGAAAAGCATGGGATCATCAATGTAAATTTCACGTTAGATCATCCAAAATTACTTTAACTGTGAATTTACATATTTATATTCATTACAACCATTTCACCGGTCAGACATGCCTGTCCCAGAATGTTGCCTTTAACTGGTACAGGAGGATCCCTGCGGAGGATCAAGATTAAATTCGAGGTTTCCATGGCTATTTAAGAAGGTTATATGTGTTGAAGTGAAATATAGGCATTAATAATAACGTCTGACAAATAACTATTTCATCTAATATTCTCACAATTTTCATCAGAAAGGATCTACAAATCACAAGCTCCCATAATATGAAGGTCTTGCAAGGTAAGCATCTGTAGATACATTTCTGCAGTATGGCCAATCATATTTCTGTTATGACAATTCCAGTTTCCCATATTCCCAACTTGGAGGGGTTCTACTGCATATATTCATAACTTATCACAAGTGCTTTATGATACCCCATAGACCCCTGATATGACTACAGGACAAGGAAATGACAACCTGCTCAATTCTGGACTGGAGCCAGCTTGTCAATATGGGACATGTGCAGGGTGCCAAATGAATGTTTATTATTAGAGAAGCCAGTGCAAGCCACTGCCAAATGTCCACCAAATGCCACCCACAAAACACTGGTCATGGTCAAAGCATGTTGAACACAGAAAAGTGGGAGATGTAATTGAAAGTATGTGCAGAATTGCCCAAAATATCAGTGATTAATTCAATCTAATTGTCTAATGATATAATTCCAAGGTCTACATTTGCTGTTCAGTCCCAATTATAAATAGGCCAATTGAATATAAATACATTAAACTTTGCCATCAATAAATGTTGTTTCTTGGCTAAGTTACAAACATATTTATCACTATATTATTATTTTTTTATAAAAGATATATTGCAAGTTGTTTGCAGCACAGTGACAATGCATATATGCTCAAGATGAGGAAAACAGTTATATTCGAAAGAGTTTCTCATAAAATGGAATCTAAAAATGGAATCTAAAAAAATCTATCAATCTAAATCTTCCCGCATATCTACCGCATTATCTTGTTTATATCTATTGTACTATCAATCGTACCATACTATCATCGCCTTATCATACTATCGGGCTATAGTATACTATTGTAGACAAAATATAAAATTAAACTATCCTAATCTGTAAACTATGGCATATATATTTAGTAAGGTTTTTTGTAGTATAGTAGATTTGTAGACTATAATTACAATCATATAGATCACAAACTCATAACCTATATCTAAGAATAATCCTTCAATCTAAGAATAATCCTTTAATCTATTTCCATTCCTACTTGTGTTGGCTGCGTTATAATAATCAGAGATTACTTACATAACTGCTTCGATTGGAGGTCCATTCTATCCACTAGTTTAGTAAGAACTTGGGAAATAAATGAACCTATCATTAAAGCAGCATGGGATATTTGATAAGTGATTATGACTGGCTTTGTGTGGATTAGGCTGCTTATCTTTAAATGCACTGACAATATTTGCCATAGCAGCTTAATCACCTAATCGTGCTAATCAATCTTAAGCAGTGATTCATATTACAAACTTTACTTGTAACTTGTAAGGGTTCTTCTGTTAGTTTAGCACTTTGTCATGGAGTTACTGTAAATTCAGTCTATGCAGACTCATGAGCCTCTGGTCTGTGACATGGGACTCGTGGCTGTGGCTTATCAGGCTCAATAATTATGCCCAAGGGCAAAGCAATTTGTAAGAATTATTGAAGAATCAATCACAGTGCTGAAGAACCTAAACCCAAGGCTCTTGATTACTGTGCTGTATATCTGAGATAGGCATCTTCAGTATGGACTTTGGAGAGGTCCTTTTTTTTTTCAGAATTACGGATCATGCCCACATAGGAGAGCCCCAAAAGGCCATCTTAGCAGCTCCACATACAGTATACACCCTGCCAAGAGTATACTGGGTGACAGTGTCCAGATCATAAATACATGTACCTGCAAATAAAATTTTTCGCTCTACCAGTTATCTATCTATGATGAATGTTCTGTCTTATATTTCTATATGATCTATCAAATCAACACATCTTTTGATCTGTCTATCGATCTGTCTATCGATCTGTCTATCAATCTATCTATTGATCTATATATCTATCTATCTATCTATCTATATATATATCTGTCTATCTATCCATCAATCTATCGATCTATCTGTCTATCTATCGATCTATCGATCTTTCTATCGGTCTATCTATCGATCTATCTATCGAATCGATGGTGCTTAATCTGATCTATTGATCCAGTTTTAATATTTTTTTATCTACATATCTCCCACCATCTTTTTAGGAAAATAACACTTCATTATCTATAACATCAATCTATCTGGCTTTGTGTAGCACATACCCAACAACAGTAACAGATGTGAGAAGAGCAATAAGTAAGAAGACACTGCAGGGCTTACATGTTATGATTGTGACTCTTGTGCTGCTGAGGTAAATCCAGGTGGTAGGGGTTTTCCGGGGGCTCCAGGTGGGGAGTGGGCAGGTGCAGAAGAAGGGGCCCCGGGTGGGGTTCCTGGTAAACATTGCCCCTTGGATCCACAATGACATCCAGGATAGGACCCCTCTGGACCGCTCTGTGGATTTGAGGAAAGGCCAAGAGGCTAGGTGGAGGTCCCATCGGTTGCCTCATAGGTCCTGAGTTCGATGCCAGGTCACTGTGACCCCTGTCATCATTGTCTACCCCATTAGCAACAGGGTGTTGTTGGATGGGGTTAACCAGTCCTTCAGCATCTTCTGCATGCTTCAGGGGCTGGCTGATGCTGCTGCAGCCCTGGTTAACTCTCTCTTCTCTTTGGTAATCCAGCATGAAAGCAGTTAGATCAACATTCACATTCACATCTGCATTAATCCTAAGTAACCATTAACTTATCATCTCAAGTTTATAACCACCAATATATCAATCCAATATAAAATTTCCAAGATGTTTAATAACTCCAAGTGTCTGTTGGTCCATGCAGATTACATCCAAGTGATGACACATGGTGATTAATGCAAACAGCTAGCTATAAAGATCCATAAATTCATGATAAAATTCATGATAACATGCATGGTCTCTGTAGGCCTGTACAGTACACCCAGACATCATTGAGGTCCATGGTGCTATGTATGTTGTCAGTCCTGTGTGCATGTGTGCTACATGTCATGCTGACAGGTCACATCCTTCATTCCTGATCTATATCCTGATAAGTTGCAGTATCCTGATATGTTACAGGCTCACAGAATATAGTAATGATACACAAAATCACTGATCATCAATGCAGTATTTACAGTTCTGATTGCACCATTCACCCATGGTGTGTGCATTCTCCAGTTGTTCAACAACCTCTGGGCCTGGGCCACCCTTCACATGGGTAATGTTCACATCCTGAGCACCAAGGCCATGTGCTGCTTCATCTGTGGGCCTCATCTGCGTGAGAGTGTACACACTACTCCACACTCAGTCTGATTCCTGGTCTGTTGAGCAGGGCAATAAGCTTGCCTCAAAGGTGCGATCAACAAGGGGTGGGGAAAAAAGCATCAGCAGAATAAGCAGACCTATCCATGCACAGCATCCAGTAGCAGCAAATTCCTAGGAGCAAATTACAGCAATGCAAGCTGGGAAGACCATTGGGTACTACTCCAAGTAACTGGGAAGACCTCTAGAAAAGAAGACCAGCAGCTGACAAGACCTTGTGCATTTAGTGACAGACCAGCTGTGAAGACCTGAATACAGGAAATTTAGTTCATTTCAGGTAGCTGAGAAGACCCGGAGTTTGGAAGATCAGCAGCTATATGCAGAGAGATCTTCTTAGACACTTGATAAGTTGGTTGACAGCCCAGTCTCCAGTTGCTATTCATGAAGACCAATAGCTTGGAAGACCAGCAAAGGAATTGGTAAGCAATCCATAAAGACCAACCAGCAGGTGGGAAGACTGTCAGCAGGGAAGTTGTAAACCAGTCCAGTTGTTATGAAGACCAGTTGTCAAGAAGACCAACAGATTCAGTTGATAGTCCACTTATGAAGACCAATCAGCTGGGAAGACCACTGCATGTAGATATTGCACATATATTTAGAGAAAATCCAGAAAGACCAAAAGTCCTGATGCAGTTACAACTGACCAGCTGGGTAAGACCACCTGGCAAGACCAGAAATCCAACTGGAAAACCAGCAACAGGCAAAGTCAGTAAAGTCAGTAACATCAGCTGATCAGTTAATAACACCAACAAGTAATATCAGTAACTCCATCCAGCCATTCAGACAGCAGAAAAACAATCACTATGTAATCTCAGGAGCTCAGAAGAGTCAGGTGACCAGCTCTATGCTGATGCAGTTTGTATACAGACTGTGTCAGACACCAGTCACTGACAGTCAGTGAGAGACTGTGAGACCAATAGAAAAGACCAGCTGGAAAGCAAGCAGTTAGCAGACCTGCAGCTTACTGCAGGACTTAATTCCACTGCAGGCCCTGCAGGCCCTGCATCCTTCTATGCGTCATCCCGGGCTATGACTGTACAGTTTTACACAGGACAGTGAATTAAACACACAGTCATACACAGGCTGAAAGATTCAAATTAAATCCAAATGCCCTGTTCCATAGGATGCTATAATATAAATATTCATACCATATCCTGGAACTTGGTTTACCAATGTGATAGCATTCTCCAAGTTGAATATTATGTCTCCAAGTTGAATATTATGTCTGTATGGTCACAAATTAGTCATGTGTATTTTCAATGTAATATGTAATATATTATCTCTACAACCACCAAATTGAGTAATTCACCATTTATTATCATTATCATGTCCCTGAATGATGTATCCATGAAAATTGTAAGTATCAAAGCAGCACTGCATCCATATCACGTTTGATATATTTATGAGCTAATGTGATATAATTATATGTAAAGAGCTTTATCATTAACAGGACTGTAGGTACTAAGGAAGTAGATACACAGTATAACCATGATAATGCAGCAAAAATATCCCTATCAAAGTGTTAACAAATTGTTCATTAAATGTTTTTTTTAATAAACAGTTATTTCAAATATAAATTATGAAGCAAAACTACTTCAATGTAATAATAAAAGTCACATTCTGCAGTGACACTGACAGTCAGATTTATATTGTTCCAGTGTCATCAATAAACAGACTATTTGGAATCCAATTGAATGACATATCATGTATCCTAATTTTGTAAGTATACAATTATATATGCATCCACATTTGCAAGTTCATAAAGATCATTCAAAGCTTCCCTTGTATGTAATACTAAATTGTATTATTCTCCACAGTTTTAAATATAGTCATTATGGTCAATCATTATATATATATGTCCAATTATCCCACTCTGAGTGAATTATCCATAAAGGATCTCTCAATTCAACATTGCAGAGGTTATATTTTGAAAGTTCCCAACGAAATACTCAAGTTATAAGTATTAGGTTATAGGTCTGACAGCAGGCTACTACCAATATCCTGAAGGCAAAAATAGTTGGAATCCAAATAAATAAAATATGTCAGATAACTAGGTAAGCATACAATTCTCTATTCATAGGTCCTGTTTCAAAATATATTTACCCAATGAATTCAGATCAATATAACTACAATATCACCAGATTTTTTTTATCTAAGTGAAGCAAATTCTTCTATATCCTGTTCTGTGTGCATGAATGGATAGCAGTGCATGTAAATTAAGTGGCAGCTCTATGATGTATGATAAATGATAGCAAATAATAACAGTACCAATTGATAAAATAATACTAAAAAACTAAATTATTAAAATTACAAACATTAAGTTCCTTTTTGATGCATTAAAGATGACTATCACAACAGTATTGTATATTTCATGTATATAGATATATGGTATATGTCCATCCCTATTAAATATCCCATAGGTTACTGATAGGGAGGTCCACTGAGTTCATTTACAAATGTATTAAGAAACTGAAAAGTACTTACAAGTACAAATACATCCTTTCATGATATCCTTTAAGTTTTTAACAAGTATAATGGACACCTGTGTGTCCTGTACAATACACTGTATGTTGTATCCTTTCAAACTGAACTTTTTTGTTTTCTGTTGAACACTGAAGCTGAACACTGAAGCCTATCCTTGTGGTGGAAGTCCTTTGGACATAGTTGACTGCACATCCTTTAAACTATAGATCTACGTTGTTACAGTTTGTAAATCTAAGGCTGTCAGCCTCAGGGGTTCTTTTTTTCTATTTTCCAATCACCCTATGGGGGTTTTTAACTCCTTTTTTCTGTCTTTTTGAAGTTTTTAAGCCAGCCTCTGGCATTTAGTGTACACCATTGCATGCTGAGCTATGCTTGCAATGAATGTAATCTACACACCACTCTGAACACAATCATGGCACAAATTGGAAACTGTAGTGCTAAACAATGAGTCATTATTTGCTGTCAAATATCAATGCAGCTCCATGTGGAAAATATGGCAACAACAAGTGTTCCATACCTCATATCACGATATTTTGCCAAATAGTTTTGAAAAATGTCCAGCTTAGGGATGCAAAATACCCGGGAATTTTCGTTAGGGAAATTTTCCATGGAAATTTTCGGAAATGTATGGGAATTTACGGGAATATTCGGAAACATTGGGAATATTCGGAAATTTATCCGATTACTTCAATTTCCTTGGGAAATTTATGGGAACATAACTGGATTAGATAACAAGTCAGCTTGTTGAAGCTATGAGTTTGCACTCAACATCTTATTTCATCAAAGTCTGAAATGTATGCAGCAAATCATGGAGGTTATTTGCAACTCATTTGAAATGCAATATAATTTTCTGACTGTACTGAAAAACAAAAGTTGCACTTTTGAAATAAAGGACACACACTCAGCAAGATATTGAACAAATTTACAATATTTTCACAATTAAGGTCTGTGTCTTTCATCATTAAACCAATCACAAATATAACCCTCGGAATCCAGGGTTCCCACTCTTTTGCCAAGTTAAAATTCAAGGTTTTTTCCCGGTTTTTCAAGGCTGCCAAAACCAATTTTCAAGGCCTAAACATGCAATTCTTTCAAACTGATTTTGCGCCCCGGACAGTCGTTAAAATCCACAATTTGTTTGACCATTTCAATTTTGGCAAGAGAACCCCAAATTCCAGACTTTTTCCAGGTTTTTGGTGGAAATATCACATTTTCCAGGTTTTTCCAGGCCGGGAAAAGCACAACCCAAAATTCCAGGTTTTCAAGGTTTTCCAGGTTGAGTCGGAACCCTGGGAATCAATCAGGTTCGTAAATTTCAAGGTTTTCCTCCTACAGAATAAAAAACTTCATAATCCTCATGCTGCAATCAGAATATTCATTTAAGTATGAAATAATAAACTATAGTACTCTTTAGGAGAGAATCAGATACAGCTGCGAAGATTTCGCTGCGCTGAATATTTACTTTGGAGAAGTATTCCGGTATTTTGAGCAGCATCTAAATTTCGGAAATTTAATTTTACACATGCCCCTACTTTGAAAAAAACAATTTCTATCTGAAAACTGGGCCCGAAACATGTGATGGCCCGTTTATTATGGTTGAATTTTCCTTAGCACTGTCTCTCAATGAACAAGCTTGCACAAAAAATATCTTGTTCCTTTGGTAAATATAGAATAATTTAGATGTTTACAAAGCAAAAAAAAAAAATCCCAAAATTTTGCCTTAAAGATTTTGAAATTTCCAACTCGAGAACGAATGGCAACGGATTTGACCCTCGTTGCCAGACCAATAGTCTAATATATATGCAACCTTGATATCCGGGAAGACCCAAGGACCACATACTGCTATACTGGCTGTCAAAAGATAATGGCAGATATCCAAATGACCACTATTAACAAGACAAATGACAAATATGTAAAGATTTAAGCAGTGTATTTGAAAATTCCCAAAATTCCCAATATTCCCGCAAGAATAAATTCCCGGAAATTTTCCATGGAAAATTTCCAATATTTCCGGAAATTTTCCCGGCCTTTGCATCCCTAGTCCAGCTTTTATACCATTTGGCTGTGATCAACGTACTGTTCAGAAATTGTTTGACATCTTGACAAGAAATTGTGTGTCATTTGGCAGCATGATGCATAGAATCCAATTCAATCCATGACGAGCTATTTGCATTTTTATTTATTTTTTCATAAAAATCCTAATAATATTGTTCAATAATGCTTATCAATTGCTGTAGCACCAAAACTTTTTTTTTTTATCCAGAGACTAATATGCAAGTACAATTACATGTATATAGATGCCAATAAATTGGTTGTGATTTCATAAAAATCTGAAAATTCCACAAAACCACATAGTCATTACAAATAGCACTTGAAGACCTGATAGTTGATAAGACACATCAAATTAGACAATTCATTGGCATGTAATAACAAATTCCACATACAATTTGAATATCCATCATCAGTCATAATGGCTGTAATCCATCATCAACAGAGTAAATCCACATACTAATACTCCACAGTATAGTTTCCACAGCAATATATTCATACTTTTTAGCACACACAATCTATTACACCTAGTTTACATGATGCAGAGTTGCAAATGAGTTGCCATGTCAACTACAATAAAAGTTGAGGTCAAAGGTCACCCCCAGGCATAATGACTATCTCCCATGTTTATGATAACACTTGTTGACATGTATTTAGCACTTAGTAGCATGTGGGACACGCATTCCATAAACACAGCCAACTCCAGTCAGAGGGGCTGATTAATTATAGGGGTCTGGTTTTAAACTGAACCACAACTTTCCATTATTAAAAGGAGTAATACAATAGTCCAGCATCTTTACATCAATGTGTCTATCTCGATGCATTACAATTGGCCATATATATTCTTTAAATAAATAATGATTTTAATGCATCCTGTCAAAATGTTTTCATAACTTCTTAATTGCTTTTTGAAAGCATTTATATAAACCGATTTAACCCATTCCAATGATTCCATCCTTTTATAGATTACAAGATAGGGTAAACCACCTTGTATTTGGATGTTTTGTATATTCAAATTAATTGTCCACCTTTACTTTTTTTCTTTTTCTTTATTTATTTTTCAGTCCATACTAATTGGGAGGGGAATTACCTCACCCCCTCTCCCTGTTAAAGTTATCTTAAAAGTTTTATTTTAATTTGGAAGTAATACATCATGGAACATTTTCCACAAAAAGAAGACTTGGACTTGGATTTTACACCAGGAGGTGCTTGGGATTGCCGAACTCCCAAATAATAAACATGGCCTTGACCTGTCTCCATGGCAACTATGCACACACCTCCAAGAGCACATGGTCTGCTAACCCATGCCAACTCACTCAGCTCTTGTGAACTATACAGTCTGTAAACTGTAGGCTATAATAGCTTGATTTTGAACTTAGATTAGACAGATTATTGGCTAGGGGATCAATTATGATTGTATCTTGACAGGATCAAAGTGGGAAAAACTGAAAAGTGTTACAAAAAAAGTCTGATTGTGTTTGTCAAATATATCATGATCTAAATAAACTGCCAAGTTGAAAACTAAGGGAGAAACTGTGCCAAAAAATTAAACAGTGCAATAATTTATAGGCATATATACCATATCCACATGAGAGTTTCCCCGTGGCCTAATTGGTAAGTGCGCTTGTCAACTGGCTTTGAGGGCGTGGGTTCAAATCTCACCCCGCGAACTCACTTTAGTCCGAGCCCATAGGACATTAAATGGAGGCGGGTTGTATCCAGTGTTCTATGCTGGGGCAACTGAAAGACCCTGGGCATCCCTGAATTAACAGGGTATGTGCCAGACTCAGTCTTCTCATCTCATCATCATACGGCGGTCGCCCGTCTCGATATAGCCCATCAAGGTGCTGCAGAGGCGTAAAACACAAACAAACAAACAAACAAACCATAATAATTCACATGATACAGCTCAGGGTAGTTCATTGATAAGGCATCGAGTGGAGAGATGTGACAGAATAACACATCAAGTAAGATTTTTTTAGAGAGATTACACCCAGGAAATTCGACTTGGCAAAAGAGTGGACTGTCACACACTGAAAAGGGCACTTTGTGACTCATGGTAGCTGATGAAGTCACTATTGAAGTGTCACCTTCTGAGATTCTTCTCTTCATTCAACTTCAGAAACATTGAGGCTGTTTCATAGTTCATGATCCCGGGGCCATTATCAAGAGAAGGCCTTTGATTTGTCATAACTGATTTTAGAGTAAAAATCAAATGCATAATCCTTTCGTTTGCCTGTCACCATGCAACAAGCGGGATAAGTCTCCTTAAATCAAATTAACAATTTAACATTGAAAGTATTGGGTATAGGCCTATGATCATGACAAATCATCAGCATGATGACACATGAAGTGCCATTTTCACAGTGCAGCAGTCCCTTTTGCATATCAAATTTCCTGGCTGTAAGAAAATTCCTTTTTCAGAATAGAACTCTATACGCAATTAGCAGGAGAGATGCAGACCCATAAACATAGACATTTTAAAAGCAAGGTGGAGAGCAGTTGAGATATCATCAAAAGCTCACCTGTTGCAACCTCACATCAGAAGAACGTAAGAATTGTAAAAGCAGGATACATGGAAAAGCCCCCTATATTCACAAAACACTATCTAATTGGTTTTCAGAAACTAATTATAAATCACGGCAATTCATAAATCAGACTTGTCAGAGCAATAGGCCTATTGTACTTTAATTTTTAAATTGGCATATGCACTAAAAATGCAAGAAGAAAACAAATTGAATACCAAATTCCAACTGCAAAATATTTTTTCCCTCTCAGTAATATTGAAAGCAATTCATCGCAAATGTTTCATTTGGAGGCGCCCCGAATGCACCCAGAACATACATATTTTTAAAATGAAATCTGTTAATCATCCCCACTAATATTTGAGTTAAACCTCAGGTCACATGACCACTCCTCTTGCCAGCTATAAATGAATCCCACAGGCATGCCACTCACCAAAACTATCCACCTATCCTTCTTTTGTTGTCCCCTCCTTCAGATGGAAGCCCACACAGGTGTAACTCATCTCTCATTTCTCTTTCTCTACTTCTCCACTCATCTCCCACCAGGAGTGCATGAAACAGCAAATCTATCATATTTTACTCCCCAACAGAGGGAGCCTCTTCTCATACTCATTTCCCCACAAGATGGCAGCACCTTTGTCTGCTTTTCGCTGGGGACATGGCCTGCACCTAATGCAACACTCATCCTGTATTCACATTTTCTTTGCCTTTCCTACAAACTACTCTTTTCAGTTTAGTCATTTCTTCTTTTCCCACATTTATGACCATCTTTCAAATACCATTCTCACATCTGTCTTTCACTCCTATACCTCAATGTCGAGCAACATGTAACATACTCCTCAATCTGTTTCTCTGCTGTCAATGGGCTTTACTAGTTAATGACATTTTGGAAGTACCATTATATCAACAAGGACGAAAATGATTGAAATTTAAATGAATCAAAATGCATTTTAGAAATTGGATGGTATTAAATGAGAGCAAGTTCATGCAATGTATCTACAATTATATACATTTTTTGCATAATCTGCAATTTCTTTCAGAATATTTCAAAACCCCTTGAAAGCTATGAACTTGTACATAATTCACTAAACGGGTGCAAAAAATAATATTAAAATATACAGCAGTATATTGGTACATATTGTAGGAAGGAAAAATGGACTGGCTACCAGGTCTAGTGTAAGCCCTAATGTAATTTTCATAGCCTAACAGAAAACATTTTATCTTTTCAGTTGGCCTATACGCCTACCGTACCAAATAATTCAGTACTAAATTGTCATTTTAATAAAATGCCATTGCATGACAGCAGTTGCAAACAGCGATTGAATTGTAAAATCTGGAAAAATTGATAGGCCTGTAGTAGACCAAATTATCTCTTTTTGTTACCGGTAAAAGAGTGGATTTTTTTTGGGGGGGGGGGGGGGGGAATCCTGCAACAGGTCGCAGTATGTATGGGATGGTTGGGGTGGCTAGTGTTTTTGGATAGGGGTCGTGAGAGCTGTGGGAGTCCCCGAACAGGTAGACCTGTGAGAGAGAGAGAGAGAGAGAGAGAGAGAGAGAGGGGGGGGGGTCTACATGCAGTTTGGACCTCAGGGTAAATTACGTGTCATGAATGTTGCAAACATGGCACGGTTCTTTGCGCATGAAGTCTGCATTAGCAACAATCAAATATCCATTCAATATCAAAAGTAGGCTACTAGCCTTAAATAGAACGACATATTATTGTAAACTATAAATTTACCTCAACAAGTAAACGGCCCTTTCAATGTCACCAAGAGTTTCGTCGACTGTCAATCGCTCAATCTCCTCCTGGGTCTGCAATGAAATTGCAAAGTGAAAATGAAATAGATCGCAAAAAAAAAAGAAATGATGAAACTAGTCAACAAATTGTTTGCAACATTTCTCGGGAATGCTCACCTTTAAAATGGGGACAGATCTCTCAAAGGAGAACTCCTCCAACTCCAGCAAAGTTGGATCGGGATCCATTTTGACCAAACAGGACAGGTGCCAAACAGGTGCTAACTCATTATAATCCAAAACTCCGTCGCACTTGAAAATGAAGTGTTCCACGACAAATCAAACAGTAACAATTCATCCACGAACATCCAGCTTGTTCCTCACAACTTTTCCACAACTTTTTGTCCCAATTAAAGTCATTCGTCGTGAAAATTAGGTCGCATTAATCATTGTTTATTTTGTTGCCATTTGCCATGATTGGCATCGCGTTCTTGACTTCAAAAGTTCTCGCAGGTCGCGAGAGAGCAAGTCCCAGCAAGATTAAAACCAGAGCTAATGTATAGGCTCTGTTAAAACTCCCAAGTCCAGTCTTTTCAATTGCTTAGAGCTGGATTACTATGTCAGGTCGATCAATAGCTGATTATACTCTTTTCCGAAGTGGGTCTAGCAGAACAGCCCAATAACAGCCTAACACAGGGTAAGAAGTAAATGTAAACAATAGCACGTGCTGTATTGAGTTCGGCATCTCAAGCCACGTGCTCAAGAAAATTTAAATCCCTTCGGAACAATACATGCCATGGTGAATGATGAGCACAGCGGCACAGAGGTAATTTTGGAATTTTATTAAGATAAAAATTAATATGGGCCACCGCCATTTTCCCTAGACTAGTGTAGTGTTTGTTTGTGGATCATAGAGCCCGGAACCATGTCAGCCCCTTTTTGTCAGCTCACTTGAACAAATTATGGCTGACTTTCTCAGCTGGCTGACTTTTGTCGGCTGCAGCTTCAGCTGACTTTTGTCGGCTCACTCGAAGCGCTATTTACATGAAATTTCTTACAGATGAAGAACCATTTATAAATCATAGATCTGTAAAAAATTAATTTATCTCATTCATTTTTTTTTTATTTCACTATAAACAGTACACAATTATGCTAGTGCAAAATATAAATGAGCATTAAAACCCCATATCTATTGATTAAACAAAAAGTGCTAAAATTGCCCTAAATACTTGGAAGTTCCGACATTCTATTCCTTTTTGGAATATTGGAACAATATCCTACCCTATACTTGACAATAAGTATCATAAAATTATTCATAAGCTTCCCATTAGGACAAGGGTGATGGCTAATTTTTTGCAAGGATCTTTCAAATATTGACCAGACTCAGTTTTTTATATAAAACTTTTAAAATACTTTCAATTGTCAGACTAGGCCTATTATAAAACACAATGTTAACCCTTTTGAGCCTATCATATCCATGTTATGGACTCACTTGTATCAAAGGTGCGAATTGCAATCAGACTGTAATGACTAATTACCAACATAAAACAAGAGCCCCTCTCAATTGCAATTATCAAAGTTCCATTGATCCTGTTACAAATTGGACTACAATAGCAATAGCCACAAGTGCTTCAATTGGCTTCAAGCCGGAATTTCAGCTCAGCTGACTTCTATCAAAGTCAGCTGCTGGACTGACTCATCTCAGCTGACTTCAGCTGATAGGAAAGTCAGCTCGCGGCGGCGGAAAATGTCGGCGGTTCCGGGCTCTAGTGGATCACCAAATTTTTAAAATGACATGTATTCTGTCTCTTGATTTATGAAGACCAAAACAAAGATGATAATGCCATAATTTCCCTTTTTTGAACCAAATTATTTATTCTTAAAGAAATTATGTTCAAATAGGGCCCAACCAATAAATGCAGTTATGACAAGGGTTCACTTATACTTATAGTTATAGATTAGATGTTCAATGTTCATTTTAAAAACTAATTTTGGTTATCCACTGGGTGCATCTTGTCTTTGGCTGGTGGTCCAATTTACCATCAGAAAGTGGTCCAAGTTATAACCATGGCAAGTATATATATATATTGGACCATTTTGCATCATTTCCACAATTTTTTCTTTAGAATCGTGCAGAACAAATGTCTCCGGACCAGAACTCTGGCTAAAATGTAAAATTAGTATACATGTAGTGAGTGCATGCAGGGGTGCCCAGTGGCCAGTTCCTATGGGGCTGGTGGGGCAGATGCCCCACCACTATTTTGTCAAAAAAGGGTAAAACTATTCCGAGCTTCCGTAACTCTGCTGTGCCCATTCAAAAACATTTTTAAAGTTGTCAATGCCCCACCACTTTATTTTGAAAATGACGCCACTGGGGGTGCCGGAAGGAATTGCGGGCGGCAGGGGTGGTCAGACAAAAAAGGGATATATATTTGCGTCAATTTTGCGTGACAAAATTAATTTAAACAGAGAGTCAATAATAATTTTGAATAATACTTACTAATTTGTGCCTAAAATTAGTGAAATAAGGCCTAATCATTTTTTTCTTTAAGATCTGAAGGGCACCCTTGCCCCCCCTGCCCCCCCCTGTTCCGGCACCCCTGGGTGCATGCCCCCCCCCCCAGAGAATCGGGTGCCTTCCAGGTGCCCCCTCCTCCGCTCGAGACCCCCCAGTTATGCCACTGGAATCATGAAAGATACAGGACTCCCCTTTCTGGTGGTTGAAGACAGATAACCAGCCTTAAATATTAGAATGGTCTTGTATTTCTATCTTCACTGCTTACCAAGTTATAGCAGCATTTGCTTAAGTGGCCAATATACCTGACTTTCCCCCTAGCCCTGCAAATATATAATAATGTACACAATTCCAGGGCCATAGGCTGGGCTGAATCCGTGGGGGGGGGGAGGGGGGCAGAGACTGGTCCGGAGACATTTGAACCCCCAGGAAAGGAAAATTTGACATTTTTACACAATAGGCCAATAATGTGCCTTTTTTGGCAAATTCCGGGGGGGGGAGCTGTCCCCCATGCCCCCTGCAGGCTACGGCCCTCAATTCATTGAATTAAAAACAGAATCTCACAGATTATGGTATACACTTATATTTTAGAGAAAATCAGTCCATCTGGAAAAACCAATTTTGCAGCTGAATTGAATCTGGAAATCGTGGTCTGGATAACCATTGTGTACCATGTATTCCACGAATAAAGAGAATGTCTCAGAAACATGACCTTTTTAATTAAAAATATATAAAGTGAGCATGCTACCTTTAAAATTGTAACTGGACATATATATATATATATATATCTAGATGATAAAAATTGTTTTCAGTCATGATATGTTTAGCCTTTTGTTACTTTTATTAGTTTTCGGAGCTTAATTCTGGTTAGATTATTATCTTTAAGAATTATTTTTTGGTTATAATTGCTGAAAAATTCTGAAAAAAAAGAAGTTTTTGTAGGCATAGGCATATATATAATTGGAGCCTTGGAGGCAGGGTGAGGGCCGAGGGGTACGGAGGGGGGATGCAGCCCATCCAAAAATGTTTGGGGTAGACCTAATTCAGGCAATATTTGTGGTGCAACCAGGGGGCAAAGTGGGGGCAGTGCCCCCTCCTGAAATTCATCCCCCCCCCCTAATTTTGAGGTTAAACCCATTGCCCCATAGTCATTAGGGGCCAACCGCAGGATAGTTGGGGGGGCTATGGCTATGGATTTTACCCCCGGGACAAACTTTTTTTTTCATTTGCGAAGCGTTGATGAACAATTTTTTTCGCATGTCTATGTGCGACAAACTTTTTTATTGTCATTTTAACATTACTGTACCTAACTACAGGCAGAAACCAATTTTTTTTTCATATTCAACAAACTTTTTTTTCAGTGTCAAGTCCATAGCCCCCCCCCCCCTCCCCAAAGATCACCTGGTCATGTGGCCCCCTCCCCCACAATAGGGTATCAGTGGTAAATTAACACCAGATGACGACACCATGCAGGGGTTTACCCATTATACCCTCCTCTCAAGTCTCAACTGTTCCCATGTATCCTTAGAACCTGGTACCACTTCCTGGCACTGTTACTGTGTTATTATCATCTATATAGGCAAATAATCAAGTGGGCAGGGGGTGGGGCAGCTGCCCCGTAAGAATTTGACAGCATTGCAAATTGACATTGAATTTGAGCAAATGTCTGAAAAAATTTGGGCAGAATTGGCCCAATATTTAATGCATTGCCACCTAAAAAGATTATCTTCCTATTCTGACGGTCCGACATTAAATGGAAGAGGGAGGTATCCAGTGTTCTATACAGATACAGATACAGAAAATTTATTGGTCACATTGTATAAATCGATATATATATATACAACAGTGAAATTTTGGTACTTGGTACAAGGTTAAGGTACCGTAATATGGGGTGAATAGGGACAGAATTGGGACTTTTTCTGTCATAGCATGGGTACAAATCATCTCAGAATTCTAAACATAGTGTCAAAATATGTCCTGGCCTCAGTTCTAAATATCTCCAGGAGCTCTTGAAGATATCTCACATTTTCAATTATTTAGGCCCAGAAAACTGTTGTCCCTATTCACCCCTCACTTTGGGGTGAATAGGGACAGACTCTTATTTCCACAATCACTACTTCCTATCTTGTCTAGATGGTTGACACTTGTGAATAAACATCAGAAAACGTGTTTAATATGAAAAAACTTTATATTTAATAAATCTGAAAGTCTATTTCCTGTAAAATAGGCGTTATTAAAAAAATCTGATAAATTACAGAAAAATATAAAAATCTGTAGTTTTTTGAAAATTTTACTGATGATAACTGATTCTGGACTAAATCATCTGCAGATGAAACCATTTTCGAAAATTTTAACCTAAAAAAACATGAAAATGAGTTTAAATGAAAAATAGATGGTTTTTTCTTGCTATTTTTGGAACTCTGCAGAGGGTTTGGATCTGAACTCATGACCGTGGAGGAAGAATCTGATATCCTGTCAACCGTTCTTGTCACTTCAAACTATTTGAAACCAGTCTGTGTCAAAATTGCTTTTCTTTTTATGTTCATCTCTTTGAGAATTCACACGATTTCTGGGAAATGCAGGTTTACCGCAAATTTTAAGGCATTTAACCTATATTTATGAATTTCTGTCAGTTTCAGCAAATGTACAACCATCTAACTGCCATCTCCAAGATGTTTTTGATAATACCCCATCTCTGGTTTAGTTTCTGGTGCAATTATTATATTATTACTGCTGTTCCTTGACACCCCCAAAATTAGCCTAAAATTGCCTTCGGCTTGGTTTTATTTGAATAACATTTGTGCTAATTTAACTATATCAGTCAAATTCGGCAGAGACGCCCATAACTATATAATAAAGGTGCCCTGTGAGTTTAGTGTTTGTAGCTCGTATACTTTTTGTGCCAGAACAAAAGTTTTGACCACTTTGCGAAAATCTAAATTCTGCAGGCATAGGTTTAAGGTGCTGCAGTTCCTACCTGCCTGCAGGCTGAAGTGACAAAAACCCATCAGAGAATTCAGTAGTATACATACTAAAACTTTGCCAAAAATCATGTTTCTGAGTCAAGTGGAAGTTGTCCGTTTTTGAAGAAATAAAAGATTTCTGGTTCTGTCCCTATTCACCCCCTTGTCCCTATTCACCCCATATTACGGTACATTACATTGAGGCATTTAACAGGGAAACAGGTACAGGAAGGAATGTGTCTTCAAAACGCTGTGTCCTGATAGAGGGCATTCGATATCTGCGCCCACTGGGCAAAAGCTCGAAGAGTTCATCAGTGGCGTAACTGGGGAGTCTCGAGCGGGGGGGCACCTGGGGGGGGGCACGCGATTCTCTGGGGGGCACCCTCTATACTAACTGCATATTTTAGCCAGAGTTGGAAAGTTCATATGGGGGGGCACCTGGGGGGCAGAGGTCCAATATGGTGGGCACGTGCCCCCCCGTGCCCCCCCATAGGGACGCCACTGGAGTTCATACAGTGGGTGTGTAGTCCCGCATGATCTTATTAGCCAGGCTAACCACACAATTCTTATAATGAGATTCATTATTGTCAATTACATAGTTCCGTTTCAATAAACGTTCACAAACTTTGTTTGGCCTACTCAGTTCATTCTTAAGCTGTTTACTCAGCAACCCAAAGAAAGCCACACTGGCATACATAAGAACTGGTGTAACAACAGAACAACAGTGCTAAAGAAAGACACAATCAAATCATAATTAACGTTCAGTTTAACCAGAGACTTTACAAAATACAATCTTTTTGATGTTTTTTTACATTGAGTGTTAACATGCGAAGCAAAATTGAATTGATTGTCCACAATAATACCCAAATATTTGTAATTCTCAGAGATGTCCACATTCATGTTACCAATATTCACAGGTTGTGGCTGCATTGATCTACTACGTCTAAAATCCCAGACTATCTCCCTGGTCTTTGACACATTCAAGTCTAAATAATTATCACTACACCAATCACACACATAATCAATACAATTAATATATTCACTTGTGTCATCTTTCTTTAATAGTCCTGCCACAATTGTATCATCTGCATATTTAGTTATAAATACATCACTTGAGTGCCATTTCAGATCATTGGTGTATAACACAAATAAGACAGGGGATAGAACACAAATGTCATCCCTGGGGGGCACCAGTGTTTAATGTGATGACATTAGAGATTTCATGTTGCATGCGCACAAATTGAGGTCTATCAGTTAGGTAATTAAATATCCAGGACTGTAGTGATGTTGGTACTCCAAGGTTTTCCAGTTTGCTGACCATCAAGTGCGGCTGGATCGTGTTGAAGGCGGATGAAAAATCATATTGGCATTGCTGCAATTTGCTGGGGCAGCTGAAACAAACCCTTAGCATCTCTGATTGAATAGAGCATGTGTCAGACTCCCAGTCTTCTCATCTCATCGTCATGCAGCGGTGGGCAGATCCGGGATACCAGCACAAGTTGCACAACAAAAGCAACACAAAGCCTAGTGATCATTGGGTGCGCTCGTTTGTATCGCCCGGTTACGCCGACCGGTGTAGCCCGACCACGAGGTTGGTTGACCGGTCAATCGAGGACAGTTGATAGCCCGGTCAATGTGCCAGACTGAGCTGTTTGTTTACATATGGCAGCCGTCGTAACAAGTATAAATAAACAATTAAAACCCGATTTCGGAGGTTCCTAAAGCATGTGTTTGTGTTATTTTGACTTTTTCACTGCCCCCAACATTGGAACCCCACAACAACAACAAGCAACAACAAGCTAACTGGCGGCTTTTCGTGTGTGCCAAAACCCGGAAGTTTACTTTGCCTCATGTTGGATTGATAGACCGCAATACACCGAGCAAAATCGGCCGTATTATACGGGATACACCGGATTGATGTGCGCGCATAACTTCCAGCGCAAATGAGGACCGCCCGTGATAAACCGGTCGACCGGCGGGTGGTGATTCGAGTGCACCCTGTGGTTATAAATAATGAATAAATTTTTCGTTACAAATATGAAATATGTTTTTCGGATTTTGTTTCTGGCCACTGGCTGTCACAGCTTGTGGCTTAGTTAAGAAAAATTATTTGTTTCATGAATCCAAAATCTTCAAAATCTTAGGAAATGAGAAACTTGATTGGTTTCATAATGATGAATATAATGACCACTAGAACTTCTTGTTAAAAAAGGGTAAAATAATAGTCTTTTTAAAACTATACATCTTGTTTGAATACTTTTTATAAGTTCAAACCTTAACCATCGATGACTTTTAACAAACGGAAATATAATTTTTTTTTTGTTTATACTCCCATAAAATGGGGGAAATCTGAGCAAGTCAGTAGTAAGGTATAGTCTTGATAGAATAGGGTTACAATGGTATAAAATAAAAGACATTTTGTTGGCAGAATGAACAAAAAGATATATTGAAAAGGGAGAAGAAAATAATGAACGAATACAGCGGATTCAATAATTTCCTCTATTTTTTACCCTTGGCAATGTATATTACCAAGGGTATTGTAGTTACTTTAGTGTATACATTGGCATCCGCCACACAGACGTCCGCCTATGTATATTGGGCATTATGCAAAAACTATGGTACATATATTTGTTATATTTAACACATTAATGGACCTTACAACCTAGTTGGGCGGCCTTTTGATGGTCAAATTCACAAGTACTTTTTCAATGAAGAGAGAAAATTGGAATTCTTTGTTTCCGGATCAGAACAAAAATATGGCTGTATATATGGTTGAATAGGTACATTTACCTCGGTATAACAGTAAATGATATTCGAAAGGAACTTTAAAAAAAAATTTATTGTTTATCATAGATTTTCATATAAATAATATAATCATTATACTAGTAATTCATGGACCCCTTACGCTCCTCCAGCCAAACTACTAATGGTTTTCGTAACGGAGCAATCTGCTGTTTGGCTTGAGTAGCGTAAGCCGTAAGGGGTACATGAATAAATAGTATGATGATATATATATATGTTAGACTTACTGCCGATGCTCTGTCTTCATTTGCCTTTCTTTGATTGCCTGATGCCCTGGGTTTGTTGCCGCGCAGCCTATATTTATTCCTTTTCATTGTTTTCAAACATGTTTTCTTAGTCAAAAAATAACAAAAAGCAGGAAGCCTCAGGTGAGTTTCATAAATGACGATGCAGATTAATTGGTCCCCCTGTGCAAAATTTAAATGGCTGAAGGATATTATTGTCAGAACTCAGAAGTTGCTTTCAAACTGTGACAATATTATCCATATTATTATCATTGAATCAGGACACATGGGAAAGAAATGTTATGGTAGAGGAAACAATGCTTTTCTTTTTCTCAATATCTAATTCGACAAAGAGCAATTAAACAAGAAAATTTTTTCAAAAAAAAATAGAGGCGATTTTTAAAGCAAATTCAGCTTGTTCCACATATTTGACCCAACTGCATTTAGTTACGGCCGATCCTGCACAAAACGACCCGTTCCGCAACTGTGTATCCGCGTTTTATTACGAAATCCCGCTGCCCGCCGTTCCGCAAATTTGGTCCGCATTTTATGCACGACGCTAGCCCCCGTTTTGCTTACGCAGTTTCACAGGATGATTTTCCCAATCTTGGAAAAAGCCTCCTGTCGGGAGTCCTGTGGCCACCTATACAGAGGCGAGTGGCTATATATAGCATCACTAAGAATATATCAGCGCAGGGCTGAAGCATCGCCTCTAAAAAAATCTGAAGATATAAAATTGCGCACATTACTCAAGATTTCGCAAGTGTTTTGTTTTTGAGTTGTATATGGTTGAGAAAAGTAGTTCTTGAAACAACCATATATACCTATTCCCTATTAGGCGCGTGAGGGGGGAGGGTTGGTCTAGTGGTAGCATGCTGGACTGCCAATAGCTGGATGCAGGGTTTCGACTCCAGCTCTTGCCGGGTCACCTGGGCTTATGTTGGACGGCTGTTTCCATAATCCTTCGCCTCATTGCCGTGTCCTCCTCCTGTCCTAATTAGCCTACCAAGTGCATAAATACAGGACGTAAAGCCCAAACATCCACCATCCTATTAGGCGTCTACTATAGACAATAACTGTTTCAGGAAGACCAACTTCCAGCGCATTTCGAAGACCTCGGCAAACTTTTAAAACATCTACAAGGATAGGCTGCACAGCAGCAAACCTTCAGCGAACGACCTTAAACACTCGGGCTTGTTGGTCTATAGAAAATAACTTACACAGTAGACATTTAACTCAACAGAGAATCGTACAGTAAGAATAGTGATTTTTAAAACCACAAATGGTAGTTAAAAACTATATAGATATATATAAACAATTTTACAATATTGTCAACTCAAAGTTTTCTATTGGTGGATACAAACATGAATTTCTTAATATTATTCTCAAACTGGTCTAACATATTAAGGTTTTTGATGCCAATTGGCAGAGAATTCCATACTTTAGGTCCAATGAACAAAATAGAGAACTTAACATTTTTCAATCCTTGGAAAAGGTAAACACAAATTAGATGCATTTCTCGTGGATAACAAGTGAATATTTCTTCTCGATTGAAACATACATGTAAAACTTATTGGCAAAGGATTGTGCATTTATTTAAACATTAAGATACAAATGTGAATATCATTAATTTCATAAACACAATGAACCTTGGCCATTTCAAAGACAGTCCTAGTCGGAGTTAAATAATGTCAAATAAGAGAAGTTTGAAGGGCCCTCTTTTGTTTAGTAAGCAATGGTTTAAGGGCTGTTTTGTAGTTGCCCAGAAAATGTGGCAATAGTTTAAATATGGATGAATTAGTGATTTATACAGGTTTAGTCCATTCTTTGTTCAAAACATATGTAATTTATGACATAGCGAGGTATCTCGCTCTGTCTATCTAATCAGGTAAGAGAACATATAAGGGAGTTGAGCCCAGAATGAAAAAACATGGATTCCGGCCAAATAACACTATGTCAACTGAGATTTTTCTAGCTGGAGAACTGGAAATTGCTTTTTAGACAACGCTTTTTCATATGGATAATTCTCAACTAGTAGAATTTCAGTATAAAGCTGAAACTTGAAAAAACTCTTGCAGACATCTCAAACTTTCAATATTTTGGTTGCCTGCTGAAACAGATGCTCTTTAGCATTTTTGTTTTTCTTTCTCAAAAAAAAGGAAATAAGTTTATTTCCATACTCTTATTATCTACCACAAGACAAAAAGTAGTTTTAGGTTGATACATACTCCTATATTTATTTTTTACAGTGACCTCAAATAGATGCTAAAAGTTTCTTGAACATTTTTGTGACAAAAACCCATAACCCAATTACATTGTATCAACTGAAATTTCCTTTGGCTAGTTTTATTTTGTTTTTTGTCTTTTACAAAAAATGCGAATACATCTATTTCCATCCTTTTGTCATCTCCTGCCAGAAAAAAAGTAGTTTTATGTTGGTACATTTCTTCTATATATGTATTTTTTATGTTGGCCTCCTCAAGCAGATGCCAAAATTGTCTTGAACATTTTTGTGACTTAATTGTATCAATTGAAATTTCTCATGTTCAATTGGTGTGATTGGGGCTAAGCAGTTCTGTCTGACTCAAGTCAATTGAAATGTCCATAAATAAATTTAATCTACTGTTAGTATAACTCAGACGATTGTAATCGCAGAAAAAAATTGTTAGTTCACAAATTGCCTTTTTGAAAAGTAATCACACCTTAAAAATAAAAAAAATGATCCTAAGCTATGTCATTGAGTCCATGGATTCTTGTTAGAGGATTCCTATTGGTTTTACTGTTTTATATCTGTCTTTTTCATGCGAAGGGCCGCATAAAAATTGAAGTATTTAATATCGCTGATTTTGACAATATTATTATTGAATATGAAAAGATGAAAAGTGTGCAAAATTTCTTGTTGTTTTCTTTGGTAGAGTTAGGGCTAGGGTTATTATGTTTTAATGTTGGATTAATTTGAAAAGATACACAATCAGGAAAATAAAAGCAACAAATATGGTTCCAGACAACTATAAGTGTGGACATCAAATTGTAAAATGAGGCACATGTATTTGGAAAACAGCACATAACAATGACTGCATGAATAATTGAATATGTGGAAATTACTCCAAAGGGGTGTATCTTACCCCACTATTCTATTCTTTATGGTTCTTCCTGAGTCAATAAAACTCTATATCCCTTATTTCATCGGTTAAATGGTTAATACATAATATAACATTGTAGCCATTTCCTCTGTTTGAGGATGCTCAATATACCCCTGAAGGTGTAGGCCTACAATTATGAAGAAACCCAAATTGCATCAATTTTCCTTTCATATATATTCATGTGTACAGCCTTGAGCATGACTCATTGGACGGTATATATTTATTTTTTAAACATGAATGTTGTGGTGTGTCAAACATAACAAAATCCCATATCAGCAATTTCTTTTGGACCCACGCAAGTCAACATTGCGGTATCGAAGTACTGTTCAATTGTGTGAAACACGAATTTATAAACATTTTCAATGCAAAAATGGAAGTGTAGTGGAGAAATGAATAATGTACTGAATAATTCAAGGATATTTGTATATTCAGATTACAAAAGGGGGGATTCAAGATCACTTTCTCATTTCTTAAAATCTAGGAACCCCCAACCGGGTGTAGGATTTGACCGATTTGTTTATTTTTGCTAACATTTCCACTCCATCCAATTTTGCAAGCTTGCATATTGTCATGCCAATGTCATGGGTATGCCTTCAAAAGAGACCAATTCAAAGACTTTGTTTACAAATGCTCTGGCTGTTTAAAGCAGTTTGAAGCATGTGGGGAGCAGTTTTAGGTAGTCAATGGATGTTATGAGAACTGTTTTGTTTATGCAATGGCCTCTCTGTTTGCCCTCCCACAAGCAGACCATTTATAGCCAAGAAAAGACAGGAAAAAGTGAGGTTGAGATCCCTTTATACTTCAAACAAGTAACTCTATACCTTCCACAAGGTCACACCCAAAACCCTTCAATAAGTCATGCAGGAGACAATGATTCCTTAAATAGACTAAAATTGAATACGATTAGGGTTTTCAAACGGTGAATACACAACCCAAATAAGGAATCTTTCTCCAAATTGACAATATTAGCCATTGGGTGGTTCCTAAACATTCACAGAATATTAATTAACATCCCCGTAGTTTCCTGTTAGGGACTTTATCTTGCAAAAAGTTTGATATTTCTATTTTTTCATTTATTTGTGAACTTATCTGTACCAAGCTGTACGAATAAAATAATAATAATTAAAAAAAAAGGCCTAAAAGGGTGTGCCCACCGATTTGAAATTGCAAAATGTAGATGATTATCCAAATATGCATCATGACAATTACTCTTTTATTCAATTGCTACCTAAAGGTGAGATAGGCTTATATAGTTAATTAGAAATGTTATCTTCTAATATTGAAAACCTTCACAAGTTTTGGAATTATGGCAGAAAGACAGACCAAAAAAATAGCTCTTTTACGGATAAATCAAACATTTTGGATGTGTTTGAAATATTTTGTTAATGAATGCATGTTGTTTGTATAATGTAAATTATATTAATAATGTAAAATTATTAGTTGTTTTAAAAACTACTGATTTCTCTGTGGGCCTACAAGTCCACCGGGCTTGATATATACAGTGGGACTCTTCATTTCCAGCTCTCCGGCACAGTGTTGGAGTCGAGGCCAGGACATCCGAGACCGAGGCAAGGCCAAGGATTTGGCATCCGAGACCGAGGCAAGGCCAAGGCCATCAAAATATGGCCCCGAGGCCGGCCTCGAGGACGAGGCCGGTCCCGAGGCCTCTATCTCTGGCACAAAGACACCCGAGACCGAGGCAAGGCCAAGGATTTGGTATCCGAGACCGAGCCAAGACCGAGGCCATCAAAATATGGGTCCGAGGCCGGCCTCGAGGACGAGGCCGGCCTCGAGGACTCCAACACTGCTCCGGCATCCCCTCGCAAACATCGGCCACCATTACTGCCCCATTAGGCCCGTACATTGTGAATGGGGCTGGTTTTCCGAGGTCAAGAACACAGTAAAATCAGCTTGATAACACTGGATTATTCCAACCGAGTTGACTTCTTTACTTAATCCATGGATACTGCTAGTTAAACAAGACCTACCAGTGGTTTGTCCCGATATTTGCCCGACGAAGTTCATCTGGCCGACTCCTGCCACATTTTTCCGACTTCACCAGGGCATTAATGATGGTAGAAGTCGTAAATTGACTGGATAATGAATGGAATCCATTATTAACATGCCATTTAAGACTCGGGTGATGCAAATCCATAGTGTTGGAATTGTTGCTCTACTGTACCGGGGCTCGGAATACAAGCATCCATTGGATATGCCATGGTACAAAATGGCGGCTGATTCCAAAGATCACAACAAACACACGAAATCAGGCGGTGAGATGTGAAAAACATATGAGGCCTATTGCCCTATGCGCATGACAGAAACAGGATGAAGTGGATGCAAAAGTTGGATGATGCTGAGCTGCCAAGAGACAATGACATAGAAACAACAGTCAGATTCATATATATTGATAAACATCATCATATTAAAAAATGCTTTGCTGGTCACAATTGTGATGAACATTATATTTATTAATAGATATTAAACTTGGCTATTATATTGCCCCTTAAACCTAAACAGTCATTCGATAGATTTAGTGGCTTAGCATAAAACCGTCGCTGAAAAAATAGATTCAGGCCTATATTATAATGAGTCATGACATGCTCAATTTTAATTATAAGTTTCTTCGGTGTTAGAACACTTCACAGTTACAATTATGTCTTGCGCATGAAATATTCAGAAAAAGCAACAATAGCCATAATAAATATTATACAATTATGGACTTCGGTTGAGGTCAATATCGGTTTTACGGACCTGACCGGTGATATTCACCGAGGCAGAAGACCGAGGTGAATATCACTAGGTCAGGTCCGTAAAGCCTGATATTGACCGAAACTGAAGTCCACAATTGTTTTGTTCCATGATAATTTTTTTTGAGGGAAATTTTTTATTTTCGCAAATTTTTTTTTGGAATTTTTTTTTTGGGAAAAATGTTTTTTTGGAAGTTTTTTTCCGGGGAGGTCAATAACAAATGTTATATTTACTGATCAGTGAATAACACATTTGTTATTGACCTGCCTGTCACACACCACCGCACACAGGTGAACATCACATTATGCAGGTGGGTTGTAGGCCAATCAGAGGGCTTGTTACATAGGGGTCATGGAACAATGATAAATATATATCGAGATTATTTCTAGCGTCCAAAGGGAAAACCTAGTAAGTCGCATTTTGGAGTTGCTGAGAAAATTGACTTTGAAGTTCCAGTCCTTGCAGCAACAGATGGACTTACTGGGATTTGTCAGTGTCATTCTGGGGTAACGGACCACTTCTTGATAATCTAAACTTAATGAATATATAGAAACATGTCTCAGAAGTCCTATTTTGACCTTAACTCAATTTGACCCAATTTGTGACTTACTAGGTTTTCCCTTTGGACGCTAGATTTGAGGGCCAGACGGGTGCCAACACGCCTAATCATTGTATAATACTTTACTTCTATATTGAAGCATTTGAAGCGGATCCTTGATTTCTGTGCCTGTTATACAACAAAATCTGTGAAATTACACTTTTTGGAAAAAAGCCAATCCCAAGATCAGGTGCCACTTCGGTGTCATATTGCATTTCCAAGCATAACTTCTGTTCAATAAAGATAACTATGGGCTATGATTTAAAATGTCACATGTAGCAAATATCATTGTGGTCATGACTGCTTACACATACGTATCGTACTCCCACTTTGGTGATGTTTTATCATTACAATTAAAGAGAATGAACTGATTGTGTCCCAAATCTATGGCAGAATATAAGTCCCCATGCAGGAATCGGTAGCACAATTTAACTTTTTCGATCAACGGTGGCTTTGCTGCTTCCAACATGGTGTATCACGCTGCATTTGATGAAATTGTAGCTGTTTGCACATTGGCGGTCAATACAGTTTCAAAATTAACTTTCAACTTGGTTGTGCGATGTCACCAGCTTAAAAATGTTTTGTTTGTGTCCATTATGGTTAATCAGTTGATTCAGTGCTTATCATATCTAGCAGCATAAGTGACAAAAGACAAACAAATTAAATTACTTAAGGTACTTCATCAAATAAGAATGATGTGGCAAAAACAGTTGGCAAATTGAAAATAAGAAAATTTTTTTTTCCAGTGGACCACTGATCTGCAAAGTGCTCTAAGCAAGCAGGTACTTCACAGTAGGTAGTATAAAAAACATTTGGGTGGCAAATCGGGCAGAACGTTGTTTATCCTTTTCACATTAAAAAATATTCGGACGAAACATCTTCCATATAACTTTCATCCATTTTCATTATGGCAAAGTTGAGTGATGTCATATTTCTCAAATATTTTGGTGTCTGATGAAATTATGCAAAGTCATCATATTATGTAGAAGGACCTTATAAGAATGTTAAAAGGAAAAAGTCAACACACATAATAACATTATTGTCCATAGTAGTTTTAAAGAGCAATGGGACTTCTCGATGCAAGAAATTGCCACTTGTTATTACCCAAGACATGCCAGGTTTTATCCAAAAAGTCAAAAAGTGGTGTTTGATCTTGGCTATAAAGCAAAATGCAAGGTGGAGAGATACACAATTGTGAAAACATAAATAAACCACAAAATTAATTTGGTCCATCAGCAACACATAAATTGCTGTACACATGCACAACTTTCTTTCTGTGTTCTGTGTTGAAGTTTGTGGTCTGGCAAAACTGGTCTACCTTTCTTGCAAGATTGCACTATATTTTGTGCTGATTTGCAGTGATCCTTACTTTGTCTTTAAATGATGTTTACAAAAAGCTTCTTTTTCATGTTTTGTCGCATGCGAAAAATAATGACAATTTCCAGCTAGAATTATATTTTGGAACTTCATTCGAGTCACGATTGCTCCAAATCAGTCATTCAACAAACAAGAGTCTCATGGCTTCTTGCAAAAGTCTGTCCCCTCACATTTTCAAATCGACAAGACCTATCAATTTTACCTCGTAATGTCACTCACGCTGAAAATATTTTTCACTAATTAAATAAGTTATCATCTCAGTAATTATCTTAGTCAAAATTAATATGATAATGGCACGGCCATGTGATTCGCGAAGCGATTATGTTGAGATTCAGATTTTTGAGTTTTCACTCTAAATATTCAATATGTTCAAATAAAACTTAAAAGAAAGTAACAGCCTGGGACCCAATAAGTGCCATTGATGGCTGATTGCAGTTAAAGTTCACAGCTTGACCAAAGTGACCATCTTGTATTGTATGTGTCCAGTTGCACTTAAGAAATAGATCTACCTGCTCTTCAAAGCATAATACGATGATACCGCAGCATGGAAGACGGGAAGTGACACCTCGCTTTGCTCTTACACTTGTTTTTTATTTCAAAAAATTTGAATTTTTTCACAATTTTGTTTGTTTTTTTTTTTCTTTGTTTTTTTCTTTTGGGAAAATTTTATTTTCTTAGGAAATTTTTTTTTTGGGAAAATTTTTTTTAGGAAATTTTTTTTTTACGGAATATTTTTTCTTTTTTCGGAATTTTTTTTTTTTTTCGGAAATTTTGATTTTTTGGAAATTTTTTTTTTGGCGGAATATCAAACAGAAGAAGAAGAAGGTAGTCAAGTTGTAGTCACACGTGAGCCTGTGGCTCTGTCCCGTCTATTAATTGCCATTAGCACTGCATGACTGCCCAATCTGCACTCTTGAAGCCAGTCAATCGTGCTGGTGATTCTGCCACCAGGGGGACTGTAGTCAGCACTCTATACGCGGTGCCCTCTGGAGGGCTCTGCCAAAAATTGTCTGACCTAGTTCTGAGGACGGCGCGCAGGCGCTCATCTGCCGTAAATAATTATCAAACACTGGAATAATGTATGCTACAAAACAATTGGAATATTGTAACAATATATTGAGGAAAAAAAGAGGTATGTTTTTTAATTGAATTGGATTCGAAACCAACAGATTGCTCAGTTGCTGGACCTATTTGACCTACATAAATTGTCGACCATCAATGTTTCTTGGTCCACTGTGCTGTCAACTGATCATTGTCTGCTTGCTGTGCTAAGTGAGCTACGCTCACGGCTGCCTTTGGCAGCCGTTCGCTTCGCTCATATTAATTTGGTTAGACACTAAGTCTTGATGGTGCCTTAAATTCTCAGTCTTGTTAGTCAAAACATGAATTCCATGGTAACGGAATCACAGAAAAATCACAAAAATTACACTTTAATGATGCATTATAAAATTTGTGATTGCTGAAATTATGACTTGGTGATCTATTTCGACTTAAATGAATATAAACTAAAATTTTTGATTGATAGAATTGCTTTGATCAGCAAGTTGAACACAGCGTAACGGAATGACGGACAAAAACAGCAAATTTTGTTACTTTCTGTTTTCATTATCTGATTTAAGAAAACTGCTCCAACTATGGAAAAGATAGACTGACCGTCATCATCCAAGGATATACTCTAAAAACATTTTAAAATCAATTATGTTTGAGATTGCACAGATAGAAATTGTGCTGCCCTCTTTTGGATAAGGTTCTGGTGAAAATTGTGTGATTCTGTTAGGCTGTCTGATGTGATTCTGTTACACTTAATTGCAATTGGCTTATACAGTAACAAAATCCTACTATGGCAAAATTTCTAAAAAAAATTGTAAATTTCAAGTGTATTAACATCAAACATCAACACCAGCATATCCATTTGTATTGCAGCCTTATAAAATAGCATTTTTCTTAATTTTTATCAGCCAAAATAATTTAATAAATTAAAAAAAAAACATTTCCTAGAATTATATAGCAGAAAATAATCGAACTGGCACCAATTTCTCAAGAGTAATGATAATACAGGATGAGCAAACATATCTGGATTAGAAATATTTTGTTTCGTGTAAATATCTTGAAAATTGTCTTTTCAATGCCACTTAATGTAAAAAAAGGACATGTTCCTGAGCCATTCCCTATTATCATGGAATTCATGAAAAGACTAACTTAATTTGTTGTTTTAACTTAAGTTAAATACTACACTGATAGCCATTTGGAAGAAAAATAACTCCTGTTTTTTTTTTTTTTGAGGTGACTACTATTTTAGAAGCATTTCCAACTCTTCCATAAAAACCTTCTGATCTTCATTTTGCCATGATGACAAAATATTTGGCAATTAGTAATAATTTCAAAAAGTGGAGGGCTTAGGTGATTATTTCAGTTAAGTGTAAGGATATATCTTCTTTCGTTATGGTGCAGTCCTCTTCCAGAGTACTACGTGATGGTGTGTAGTTCGAAATAAGATTGCAGATGTACACGTAGATTGGTGCGAGAGCAGCGAGACGATAAACACGGTGGAACACAGGCTTTAAAATATGTATTATGAAATGTAAGGTCACACTAAAAAATACAGATAGATATGAGGAACCTTTTGCACTTAGAATCTACAATGTACCAGTATTCTTACAATTTGGTATTCCATGAACTTTTTCCTTGCGTCATGGTATTTGCCTAACTTTTGAAGGTGTCCGACTTCAGAAGTCTTTACACAGTAGACTGTATTTTTGTATGTCGATAACTACTTCATATATACAGAAGTGACAATTTTTTGACACCTCAGAAATTGTTGTCAGAACTTTCTGTCTCATACACGGGAGAGGAGATCAATTGCTCACATGTCTCTGTCGTGAGGTTTCTATAGCTTTCTACGTATTGTTTCGATTTTTCTCAAGGGAGAGAAGTTCAACTGAGATACATTCAAATAAGCCAATATGTGCACCAGAGTCGGAAATAGTTCTTGCTTGCTAAATGAGGAAAACATCATCAGGGCTAATATCATCAATTTTGCACCTCAGTATCAATATTGATGATCAAGTTTGTCACTTAAAAAATAATCTTTTGATTCACCCCCGGGCCCCGCCCCACTAATTAGGAGCTGCTGCTGCTGGCAGAACTTTCAAAACCCCCTTCAATAAATTTAAAAGGGATTAGTAGTGCATCATCATACAGCAAAATGTCGTGACTAATTACAAAATATGCCAGATATTTCAACAGTGATGTAGCTGCTTATCGCTCTCTCCTGCGTTGACAGATCACATATCATCGCAAACTTACCACATGCACAAGATGTTACATCTAAAATCTGTGCTGAGATGGTCTCAAGTCTCAACATCATGTGTCCAAAGCACAAAATTAGGTCAAATGGACCCAGCTTCTTATCAATGATTTAGTTTCATATTAAGATAAACATTCCGCATTCATCCTCAAAAGTGTATTTAAAATTTCAATATGTATATTTCAAAGAATACCGTCAGTACATATCACTATCTAGACGGAAGAGTTCACTTTTAGCCACGAAAAGCTAAATTGAATTTTTAACAAGTTATCATTTTAATTCTAAAAATAGGTTAATATCAACAAGAAATCACAACTAAATTAAAATGATAGAATCTTCATTATATCAACTAATTAATGATTATGTAACAGTGGGAATTTAATCTACACGTGAACAACATTGTTGATTGTTCGATAATGTGATATCTGAAAGTCTGTCATAGAGTTAAAGTGTTCTGCTAATTTCATGGATGTGATGTAATTGGTGTCAGTGAGCAATATGGATAATGCAAGTTGTGATATTGTGATATTGATATCTTAAAATTCTGATATATTCTTACCAAGCCCTAACATGGGTAGGTAAGGTGCAGTGCACTTCCTGTTTGATCATAACAATGTCTTGTAAAAAGCACTTAGGTACTTAGGTACTATCTTGACGGAAGAGTTCACTTTTAGCCACGAAAAGCTAAATTGAATTTTCAACAAGTTATCATTATAATTCTAAAAATAGGTTATTATCAACAAGAAATCACAACTAAATTAAAATGATAGAATCTTCATTATATCAACTAATTAATGATTATGTAACAGTGGGAATTTAATCTACACGTGAACAACATTGTTGATTGTTCGATAATGTGATATCTGAAAGTCTGTCATAGAGTTAAAGTGTTCTGCTAATTTCATGGATGTGATGTAATTGGTGTCAGTGAGCAATATGGATAATGCAAGTTGTGATATTGTGATATTGATATCTTAAAATTCTGATATATTCTTACCAAGCCCTGACATGGGTAGGTAAGGTGCAGTGCACTTCCTGTTTGATCATAACAATGTCTTGTAAAAAGCACTTGTTTGAAAAAAAGTCAAATTACTATGAATCTAATTGTTGTCAGCAACATAACACCATGCAGAACTGTCTATGTAATCATTGTTGGCTATATCTATGCAAAAGTAGACCTTCAGACTTCTTTGATACTGAATTAGATGGCTTCGAAGTTGCTAGGTAAGTTGGCAAAAGTTTTCTGTGTTGACATGGTTTTAGGAGAATTTTGATCTCTTACCTTGCATTTTGTCGTCTACAGGGCAATAGGTGAAATTTGCCCTCTCCAGGTATATCCCTTGCAATGAAGGTTTAGTAAATAGATAATTCCATGTTGATTAATAGACTTGAAAATGTCTAAACTAAGATATCTTTGGCAAAAGATCCATGGCTCTGAGCTGATATCTTCTGATGTCTTCTGCTTTGACAGTGTTCATGAATCATGAGGCTCTTTCAAGAAACAGGTGACAAGATTTTGATCTTGTTGTATTGTTTTGCACTGATTGCTGGCTATAATCCCCTGTCTTGAACCTCAGGTCAATAGACTCTGAACTTGACACCCATTTAAATGTGATTAAAACTGGATTCTCATTCAAAGGGTTGTGTGACCATGTCTAAGCTTATGTGTCCAGTATATAAATATACACATGCATTCAAAAATGTCACTGATATCTCTATTTGCAAGAAAAATGTTCTCCCATGACTTGCATGAGAGAATATAGTTGTCAATCGTCAATTGTTGGCATATTGTACACTGTACTATATTATAAATTCAATTACTAGTTTGGTGAGAAATTCATACACCCGTTTAACAGAGTGATCAGTCTGGAGAAAATGAGAACTGCATGCTGCTGCCAACTGGCACAAAAGTTGATTTTGTATGCTACAGCATTGCTGTCCCAAGAAATAGTTCCAATTTCTTTGCACATTCACAAAATTTCTCATTTTCACCAGACTGTACATTGGCAGTAAGACACGAAAAGCTGGAAAATTGTAAATTTGAAAAGTAATAACATCTGATGGATTCAACTTTCCTAGTGCAGGTATAGTGTTTCATTTATAAGTAGACCTCCAAAAAAGACAATTTTTCTAAATTTTTCAGCAAAATTTACAACCCCAATAAACCATAATTTCCATCAATATCTTTAAGAAAACAATCTAGCGAGCATTAAAGTCTAGAAATGAATAAAAGTAACAAATGACCAAACTTATCAAGATTTGATTTTATTTCATGTAGGGAAGGCGAGGATCAGAAGTCACAAAATTCAGAAAAAGCCCCAGAACAGAGCAGGTGTTTGTTAGATCTAAATGACCTTTGGCACAATTATGCAGTATTTAGTTGACTATAGTTGTATCACACGATAGCTGTTGTGCTGTAAATAGGCTTTAGTCAGTTCACAATTATTTAAGGCAAAGTCCGATGTGACTTTTTACCCCTTGTCAGGGTCAAGAAGTCACAACCATGGGGTAACAAGTCACATGCATTGTTGTGAACATACACCACTATATGAGGTAAGATGCAGACCTAGACTTGATAGTCATCCTTGCACATGAAATTTATAGTGAGCCTTCCAAAGCTATCTGCATACAATGACAATGCATCATCAGCAAAGGCGGCGTCAGAAATTGCCCAAAGTTGCGAAATGAAATTTTGCTGCAATACTCTCTCAGATGTATTTGTGATGATGGATGAGGATAATATTGTAGCAAAAAGCCTCCAGTGCGGATTATTTTACTTTCCTTGGCACAGGATATTGAATTCATGGTACCCTATGGTAAAATATCACAGTGCTGGGGTGAAATGTCACAGTGTGACATTTCACCCCTCTGCTGTTTTTTAAATTCAACACATGATCATGGCAACTTGGTGACCAAATGGCCAAAAATAGGTTCACAGCATGAAAGACAATTATCCAAATGACCTTGAAACACTAGCACAACCTCCTATGTCACAGTGACCAGAATCAATAAAACCTGTTTGGGACACCAAAAATGCATGTGGTGTTAAAAACCCACTTTGCTCAATGAGCATAATTTTCATATTCCCTACAGACTTTCTTCTCATAAAAGCGTCCCAAATGATGATTTAAGCTTAATAATTAGGTCACTGCAAGTTGGTCAAAAAGGCCTGTGACTTTTTACCACTGTGACTTTTCACCTCCTCTTCCCCTAAATAATTGAAAATTGTGTTTGCAAGGTCACTTTCTATAAAGAAAGCTGATATTCCTCAAATTTTCCACTTTTAAGTGAAATTCATGATTTGGCAACCATGGTCTAACACAGAAGAAATATGGAGAAATACTGGTCAAAATCCAAGGATTCCTCTGAATTGTATGCTCAAGTGAGATATTTATTCATTGACATAGATAAGCCTTTTTGGGAAGAGAAACTATTTTTCGATGGTAACATCAGTAAGACCATATTCTCATGGAGATACATGGAGTACTATGCAATTCGCAGTAGCTTTACCGAAGTAAAGTCGTTTTTGAGCAAAATGCGTTTAAAGTTCAAGCTTGCATTGGTTTGCATGCATGGTCAATAAAAGCACATAATAATACAAACAGACCTAAATATTAATTTTAAACATAAAACCCGGCCTACATGTATGTTCTTCTTGTGGGTGAGAAAAGGTTGCATGCAAGTTTTTGTGGATGGGCACCCCATATTTATAGTAGAATTTTAGACTTTTTTTTATGAAAACAATTTTTGATCCAAAACAGCCATGTAACACAGATTGGACGACCAAGGTTGTGACATGCGACCATGTGACTTTGTTATATCAGTGTCTGATCATTTATCGAAACCAGAAATGTAGCTTAAAATTATTAGCAAATTAGCAAGGGTCTGCTGTTTTGAAGGTGTACATCAAAGGTATAGATACTGCATGTCAAATAGTGTTTTTGTGTACTACTTATACATATATGTACCTCTGATACCCAATACACACACCCACTCTATTTTGTTCTTTTTAAATATCTCATGATTACTGAGAAAAATGGCTAAGCAGTAAGCACAATCCAAAAGCCACAACACAGCAGCACATAAATGATAAATGAAAGAAAACTGACCCCATCGACATATGCGAGCACAACAATACAATTTTTTATGTGATTTTGCAATTTCACATTACAGCAGAATTCTATATCAATTTTTGGATTTTTGCAATAACAGTCATGATAACATAGTTCTTGTATATGTCGTTGAAAGAAAGTGTGTATACTTCTCTTGAGACAAAAGTATTATAAAATGTTTTATTATTCAACTTCAAGATAGGAATGTTGTGGACATTACTTGATATTTTGATATGAACAAATGTGTAGATTTTACTACAGAATTAAGCTGTAGACATATTTGTGACAAACCTTCCGGTTGCAAAATCATTGCCTTAGGGCACAACCATTAGACAATTTGGGGCGGGCTTGGAGTTTTCCTCATCAGGAAATTATTTATTTCTCGGTAACAGCCACAGTGATTTTATTGTTTTCTGTGTGCGACATCCTCAATAATTATTTCTCAATCAAACAATGCCATGTTAACCCTCCTATGGTCCACCACAATTTGTGAAACGAATGGTCTGTAGGGGCCTCTGAGGCCCCCCTCAATTTACGCCCAGAATCACTATGAATTTGGATTCAAAAACTATTCTTTTAATACACGACAACTCAGCCTCATTACTTAAGACCATTGGGGAACAGTAGTATAAAGATTTATGTGCTTTAACATTATTGTAAAATGACCTGCTTTAGCTCTGATTTTGCATGGTATCGTTTAAATGGATATCGCTAGATAATAATACAAGTTATACAAATAGTGTTCAATGCACAAATCTGTTATTAATCTTTATTATAGTCCTAGGAATATTTTGAGCCATCATCAGTGATTAGAAATTTTAAAAGGTTAACATGCAAGAAATGGGCAGTTGAGGGGGCCTCCAAGGCCCCTGTTGACCTTGCGTGCCAATTTTTTTTTGGTCTGTTGCAATTTACACTGGCTGTACAGTGTATACTTGGAACACTTAAGATTAAACTGCATCTGATTCCTTTTCAACTAAGGAAAGATTACATGTGCCGATAAAATTTCTTTGTCAATTTGTGTTTCAAAGACAGAGCATCGAAGTTAGAGGGGGGCCTCGCAGGTCCCTGTGCACCGTAGGAGGGTTAAGAAATACCCCCATCAGGAATTATTTATTTCAAGTCTGCCCTGAATAGAAAGCATTTTGTTTATTTCACTAACACTGCATGGTCCCCCACTTGTCATATAATGGTTGCCCTCTTAGATTATCCTATTGTATATTAGCGTCAGTTCAATTCAGGACTATATATTTGCATCATTCAAACTTTTCCTCGAGTTTACGATTTTAAATTTTGATACATTTATGAAGGCTGCCAATGCCAACAGCAAGAAGTTTTACAGGAATCAGTGTGCACTTTGAAACTCCTCCCTCTCAAACTCTAGCAAGCCTTTAGGGACTGTTCAGAATTTAAGACTGGGTGGGGGTGGGAGTTTTGCTGGAACTTCCCGTCAAAAATTGATACCCCCCCCTTGAGTTTCATGCAGATTTTTAGTACCCCACCCTTACGTTTCACGCGTATTTTTAGCACCCCCCCCCTTCGACATACAAAGCAATACACACATATATACTGTTATACACGGCCACACGTACGGATTCGCGTCGTTTCGTGGACTTTTGCGCGTAAAAAAGTCAAAAGTCCAAATAAAAAGAGTTTACGTGTGTTTTTCAACATTTTTTCTTTGTTAAAATTTCTAACCCCCCCCTTGGAGATGTTGTCAAAAATTAATACCCCCCCCCTTGAAACACGTGTGAAAAGTTAGTACCCCTTCGGCCAAAACTCCCACCCCCCCCCCAGTCATAAATTCTGAACGGTCCCTTACTTCATGGGTGTGTCCAACTTCCTTCTCTCTGATTGGCCTGATCCCCTCTTTTCGACATCCAGCCACTTCAGCCTCTTAGGGTTTAGTTGTTTTTTTTTCTCTTACAATTTTTGTGCAGGGTGGGTTGATTGTCTTGCAGAATTACCAGTAAACTGGTAGTTGGTTGCAAATCATTGCAAAATGGTGTAATATTACATGTAGTATAGGTCTACAGGAATTCATGCTGTGATTTCACAGCAAATATTTTTGGTTGATTATTCAAAAAAATTCTAGTTCAACCACACTTTGTGTTTGGCTAGAAAATAGAGAAAAGATAAAGGAGAAATTGAGCCGCGATGATCCAGTAAGAAAACAATGGAATAAGTTTTTCTGCTTTGTATAATCATTGACAACAATATTAAGTCATTCAACCATGTCAGTCAGTGCAAATTCCTATTACAAGGCCAAAATTACCCTAATGTAAAAAGCAACATTGGTTTTCAACCGTAAAATGACTTTTTTCTCAATCACTGTAAAATTGGATGAACAGAGTCACCTTAAATGATTGAGTGAGATTGTTACGCAATATCTTTGAGAAAACATAACTTGTTGTTTTCAGCTAAGATAATCTGTCTGTTATGTTAGCTGAAAACAACAAGCTATGTTAGCTCAAACACTGTGTACTCACCAAGTGACCTAATTAAGGATTTTTTTGTTTACATTTTCCTAGTTCTCATATATAGAGCCAACGAAAGACTTAGCATTATAGCCATTAGCCAATATGCTGTCTTATAATACAAGTTATACACATAAAAATTTTGGAATCAATGTGTTAGGTTTTCTGGGAGATTAGGCAGTTTTAGTAAATAATAGTGCATTTTTCACCAGAATCCCCAAATCTTTTGATTGTTGAATATATACGAGGGGCGTTCAGAAAGTTCACGGCTTTTTTTTATATGGGCACTTATTTTCAAGTTAGAAAAATGAAATTTTTACAGGATAAAATTCTGCAGTTTTGGTATGGGTTTCCAAAATTTTGGAACATTTGGACATTTTTAAGTCATTCTGTGGTTGCCATGGAAACCGAAAGTTTGGTTAGGTGGAGCAGGTAGTACGGAGATAAAAAAAAATCAAAGAATTGCGGCTGAGAAAGACTTCCTTCTGTCACTTAGTAAGATTGACAATATTTGACACAAGAAATATGATATAAGCTTCTAAATATACTTTCAAGCATACCGAATGTTTGTATTCTTTCAGCGAACCAATGTGGGAAAGCACTACTGCATGCCCGATTTGGCAAGAGCGATTCAGGCGCCAGAATTTGAGTCCTTAACTACATCAGGACTTATGACAAAGCATGGATTCACTGGTATGAGCAAGAGACCTAAAGGGACAGCATTATCCATCCCAGCTTTTCCTTTGACATATAGCTTTACATAAGAACTGGTTTTCCATTACCTTAATCACTGGGGGCAATAGTTTCAGGCACCGGAGGAGAAAAGGCTTTGGATGACTGAAATGCTTTCACATAAACTTTTCCTGGAATGCTTTAAGGAACATTTATTTCAACGCATCAGGTGTATGAATTAATGCTTTTGTAATACTTGCGAGTATTTTTAAAAGGTAATATTATATTTCTTGTGTTAATTATTGTCAATCTTACTAATACAAGTGGCAGAGTGAGGTCTCTCTCAGCCGCAATTCATTGATTTTCTTGATCTCCGTACTACCTGCTCCACCTAGCCAAACTTTCTGTTTCCATGACAACCACAGAATGACTTAAAAGTGTCCAAATTGTCCAAAATTTTAGAAATCCATTCCAAAACTGCTGAATTTTATCCTGCAAAAAATTCATAGTTGTAGATTGAAAATAAGTGTCCATATAAAAAAAAGCCGTGAACTTTCTGAACGCTCCTCGTACTGCTTGCAGTTTCACATCAGGATGTCTAATACATAAATACAGCATATCAGTTGGCCAAGTTAAATGGTTTTCTGGTCCAAAATTTGATATTTTATGATTAACTACGTCGCTTCGCATAGAGCAAACGGTACACAGTGTAAAAGAATAGAGTTCATCCAATTTTGCGTTGATGGCAGCTGTCATTATAAAGAGATGTGGCTCATTTTTTTACATGCGCAATTAGTAAGCACAAGCAAAGAAATCGGTGGTGCCACGAGGATATCACTTTAACAAATAACTACCAGTCTACCATCCTGTCATTATTTGACTCATTGGTCAGTAACCTTCTTCCGGTTTAAAAATGTTGCAACACACTATTTAGCTAAGCCATTTAGTTTTAAATTAGATTTTCCTGACATTGCTATTCTTGTAATGGCAACTGGCATTGAATTACCTTCCAATTAAAAAAATATTGACACAATTTCCATTTCCCAGGAGGTCCAAGGTGCCAATTTATGATTTTATATGCTTCATCCGGTGAATTTATACCTACTGAGTCGAAACCTGTATGCAATTAAAATAATGGTATCCGTAAAACTATACATAAATTGTATAACTAAATTAAAATGTACTTTAAGGTTTCAAATTTAATTTGTGCAAGAAAATGTAGGCGAAATTGAGCATATGATATTCTGAAAAAATAATGAATGTATAAAAAAATATACAAAAATTGACACTAAATTTTGTATTTAATAGTCCATTACAATAATCTGAACCTCGAAGACTGCCAGTACGTCTGCAGGCAATGACAAAGTTTGTTTTAATTGTTTTACTGTGAAGGTGATGACTGATAACCTTCGAATATTTTCTCAGTAAATCAACACTTTGATTTGAGCAAATTTATGATTTTATTCCCTCCATATCTTACTATCGACCATCTTTGCACCAGGAGACCCAACATCCGACACAAACAACGAAAAGTTTTGCTGCGAAAGATGAAAGTGTAAACACTGAAAAAGTCTTTTTTTAAGCAGCGCGTCTTTTGGCCAATGCATCTTAATGCCCGAAAAATTCATACCTTTGCCAAAATTAAATGTCAATTAACAATTCTGCCAGATTTTCAGCATCCTTGGTTCTACACCTATGTTGGCTATGTTCCACTCTATCGGTGAAAAATTGTACATGCGCTGCTTAAAGTGCTTGCACATTATTTTTGTTATTGTAAAGTAGCTATATATATTTAGCTATATCTAGCTAAAGCCACTTGATATGCTGTTCACTTAATCAGCATTTACTTGATTTTTATTCGGAGGGAATGTGTCTGGTATAAAAAGCTGATGGCGCTACGTGAGACTTCAAGAGACTTCAAGAGGCGGGGTGAAGGTCTGAAGCGGGTCTGAGGCGACTCGTGGTTGTGATGCGGCGGTGTTATCATAAAGGTATGCGGAGGGCAAAGAGGTTGCCTTTGTGTCAAGCGCTTCTCTTGTTATACACCAATTGCATGACAGCTTTCGAGTGTGTACAATTGCCACTGGGTGATAATGCCCAGCTTGTTTACAGTCACCACCCAAAGGAAGACCTTGTCTGGAATGCGCCACCAGAGGGCGGGGCACTTCCTTTCACTCCCTTCTGTCCCTTCATCCAGAGGATATAAGGGTGGAGATGCTACCAGGGCAGTGAAATGAAGTTTACACAGCTAGGATGACCCTGATAGTGACAAATTTTACCACCCTTGCTCTTCAAATAGAAGTCTGGTTGATACAAACAAACTGCTTTGCTACATTGAGGCAGTTTGACAAAAGGTCAAGGAAGATGCTTTCGGGGATCTTTTTAGCAGGGAAAAAATTCTGAAGCAGTTTGTCATGTCACTGGCAGTGCTTTACAATTTACACCTTTTATATAATTTGTACTGATAAGGCTAAATAGGATAGGCAGGGAGTCCAGGGACAATCGTATGAAGCAGGATATACTTGTAGCGCAGGGTGAAACATCGGTCGGACCTGAGTCCCAGAGTTGCCAAGCGCTCTGCCTCTGAGCTTTGCCCAAGGACTTACTTTTATCTTGAAACACATGCAATTTGATGTCCCTTATATCTATAATGTTTAATGAAGATAAAGGGCAGAAGAAGTAAGAATGGAATGACCTGATCTATGTTGAAGTTCTGTCGGTCTGCTGTCATCCGCTTTGCTCGCTTTCGAAGGTTGGAATTTGGCGCTCCGCATTCCAGGCAGATCCCCAGTCAATTGCCCCTCCAAACCGTACCCAAACGAGCTTAAACTATGTGTCTGAAAAACACTGAGGTTTCAACGCCTGTCGGCTTACTAAGTATGGTAGCTGCGCACCAAAACAAACAGTTCACTGTGTAAGTCACTTGTAATTTGATAAAAAATAACAAAAAATCAACATCATACTGCATTTGTAGGATCCAATGGCAGGCATAGGCCTATACATTGAAAAACTTTGGTCACTATTCACCGTATGAAAGAAATAATTTTGAAAGGTCAACGCTTTGTGCATTTTTGGGAGAACATTAATGACAGGATGTTCTGGCTGTTTAACAACATCTGGCATTTTGTTGATCCTAATCTGCATGCTGCTGAATGATGTTGTCTGCGGAATCCAAATAAACAATGATATATGATAAGCTTTATTTTGAGGCTGGACACCACTCGCCACAAGTCCAAAACGTAGGCTATTGATAAAGCTGAAAAATATAATTTAGGATGTTTGATTGTTGATGTTAAATAATGGTAAAAATAAACATGATTGGCATGTAGATTGATTGCTCACTTTTACACAATCATCAATTAATTACTGCAAAGTTAACGAAGATTGTGATGCCTCAATTTTGTTATGATATCTTGCAACTTATTGACCTGTTTCAAATGGAAAATGATTTCTTGTTAATAATTTGTTTAGCTTTTCGTGACTAATAATGAATTATTCTACCAAAATGATATGTGTACACGGGGTTATTATTGGAAGATATTGAAATTTTGAGACACTTTCGAGGATGACTATGGTATGTTTATTTAAATACGAAACTAAATCATTGATAACAAGCTGCATCCATTTGACCTAATTTCTTGCTTTGGACACTTGATGTTGAGACCATCGATCGCTGCACAAATTTTAGATGCCACTTCTTGAGCCAAGTTCACTTGCGAAATTTATGCAAAGGCTGTTACGTTGTGGGAATATAATTTTTGCACATGTTCGGTGGGTCAGGGCATATCCATGGACAACTGGGTCTACACTATGTAGACTAAATCCAGGACACTTCTGAGTATCATGATGCTCAGAGGCATCTTCATGGGAGTCAGCATATTTCCATCGGAGCGCTACATATATGTATATATATAGTGAGTCTTTAAATGCTCTGAAAGGGGCTGAGATCGCATGCAATAGAATCACAACAAAACAATTTTAACAACCTTGGAGAGTTGATTATTTGTTGTTGTTCGGAGAAAAAAATAATCATTTCCTTTCATGAAATTCAGTGGAAACATGACCACACAGAAATCTAAAATAACTCATGATGTGATGAGCTGTGTGACGCAGATATGCAGAGCGAACTGTCGGTTTTATCTGTTAAAAAACTCCCCACTACACCAAGAAATCTGGTTATTGGTCTGTCTTGACCCTCAACTGCAGAGTTAAAAATAACGTGCAAGCACTTTAACAGCTGCTTGTAGATAGACTTATAGATGTGTCTATCTAAGTATCTATCTAAGTATTTATCTATGTGTCTATTTATGTGTCTATCTATGTGTCTATCTATGTGTCGATCTATGTGTCGATCTATGTGTCTATCTATATGTCTATCTATGTGTCTATCTATCTATGTGTCTATCTATCTATCTATCTATCTATCTATCTATCTATCTATCTATCTATCTATCTATCTATCTATCTATCTATCTATCTATCTATCTATCTATCTATCTATCTGCCTACATGTATACCCTCCCTCTCTCCTCCCCCCTCCCTTTTCCTTTTCCTTCCTACTTTCCTTCCCTTTTCTTCCTTTTTTCTTTCCTTCATTCCTTCATTCCTTCCTTCCTGCCTTCCTTCATAACCTTCCTTCACCCCCTGCCTTCCTTCAGCCCTTCCTTCATTTATTCATTGAATCTGTAGACACTGGATCTGACTACTGCTGTTGATGCTGGTTTCACTGCAGCTGATCATTTGAAATTCGCGCCAAAAACGATCATTTTAGCTTCGTAAATAAAAAGTTTAATGTCACAGAAGTTTACCAAAAGTTGATGGAAGCAAGATGAAATTATATTGAGACTGTACACTAAGTTTCAATGTGATAGGTGAAATAGTGCGACCTCCTGTATGGTCAGAACCTTACCAAAAATGCCTTGTGTAATACAGGCTGCAAGCAGCTGTAAAAAAGCTGCAATGTTTTAGCTAGGCCTGATGCTTTGTGCATTTTTGAGAGAACGCGAATGGCAGGATATTCTGGCTGTTTATGTAACATCTGGCATTTTGTTGATCCTAATCTGCATGCTGCTGAATGGTGTTGTCTGCAGAATCCAAATTAAGAGTGGCCAGTTTTGTGCCCTGGGAAAGATACTGACATAAAATGTGTTCCTAATCTCGAATGCAATGTTTCATGTTATTAGAGCCTAAAGAATAGGACATAATACATTTAAGTGTATATTGCTTGGCACTTTTACAGTGGAATTGGTATTTACTGGAACATTAGTGTAAGTTTTACTGGAAAACTGGCACAGTGCATCAACAGGAACCTCTGCTGCTAGCTCTCTGCTTCTTGGAGATGTTGTTGGCTTGGGGCTACCAGAAACCACTTGCAAAAGTCACTTGCACTGTCATCGAAATTGCTGGCATTCTCCTCATTGCTGGTTGCCTCTAAACTGATAATATTTCCATCAATCACATTAAAAAGAGCAATAGTTTAGCCGACTTCAAGAAGCGTTTCAAGCATCACCGCGAAGGCCTGAAACTAGGTTGGCACGCGACTCGGGTACGGAAATCGCCACATGCCCAAGGAATTTGGGTGTTGCATCCCCTGCAGGCCAGTGCAGACCCTTGCAGACCCTAGCAGCCAGGAATACAGGAAGTGCCCCATAATCACCACTTGTAAACAGATACATCCTAACCACTTTAAAGATGGACTGCCTGATGGAATTGCTCAAATTCTGGGCATTTTCAAAACATTCTTTCAACTGAGATGGAAGTCAAGTGTCTTGGTAGAATTTGCACAACCCTTTTTTGTGTTAAATGCTGTCTTTGAATATTTTACTGTTCAATCTTTTGTGCTACAAATGCTCTGACAATGGCAGTTTAGAGGCGTACCAAAACGTTTATATGCAGTTGATAATGTTAGTTGAATGTAAGCTAATGTTATGGACATGCTCGGTGGCAACCAATTTTTATTCAGGTGTAACTGGAAGCATAAAGCCGAAGACAACAACCTTGTTTATACCATTCAAAACCTCTGTCAGCCATGCAATTAAAAGCCTGTATTTCTATGCGATAAATCCCATATTCTTTTTAGTCCACTTATTGTCTCATGTTTGACTGTTTGAGTATTTGTCTCTTGGAGTTATGGTGCAAGCCGGTTATTCACCATGGAATTGGTAATATGTGTTTATCACACCTCGAGCTAAGGCTCTTGGGTGACAAATCACATATATTCCCTCTCTCGTGGTGAATAACCTATAGGCTACTTATTGTGATAAAGGCAATCATTACTTCATTAAAAATGACAGCCACAAGCATCAAATTAATATACCTGCTGACTGTTAAGGATGTTCCTAAACATCACCTAGCTTGCCAAACTCCCGAGCCAAACTCCCACCTTTCAGAGCTTTCAGTTTTGCACAACCTCAAAAGCGCCATGGCCGAACTGAAAGATGCAAAACTGCATGCATCTGCTTTCATCCTGCGACACATGAGAATGGCATTATGCTTTTCGACACCATTAATGTTCTTATCTAAAATAAATGGCAGATTATCGGTGTTGGAATGAAACAACATTCTAAGAACAAATTCAGTTTAAAGGTTTTTCGAAGGTCTTTCAGGGAGCAAGAAGTTTGATTATCAATTTCATATTTCATTAACTTTATTATCCATCCAATAACTGTGTATCCTTCAAATTTACTTCACTGACCGAGAGCATGATGTGATGCTGAGGATGGTTGGGGATCATCCTTGGGTTTTGAAATTCAATGTTTTGAAGATCGCTTAACCAAACTGTTGTACTATAACATACATGACATGTACATTGTACACTGTACAGGCATGAAATAATTGTTTGTTATTGGATGCATAATAAGCCTGTACAGTAGCAGACGAAAGTTTAGACCGCGTCAACATTTTTCCAATATCGGGGCAAATAGTAAAAAATTCTTCAATTATTCTCTTGCCTATGTATCAGGGGGGTTCTATAATAAACTTCAATTATTTTTATCACTTACTTGAATATAATTATATGTGTTATAAACAAAAATAGCAGGTGTGCTAAACTTTCGGTCTGATACTGCTTACATCCATAATGGCATTTTACGTTAGAGGAAAGGACTGGTGGGTAAAGTGTTCCAACTTATTTTAGACAAGTTATTCAATCATGTTTCATATTCAAGGATTATTGAGTACCACAGTTTGGTTCAGTGATCGTTAACTGCTAAACACAAGGTTCATCCACAACCATCTTTAGCAGGACGTCATCATGCTCTCAGTCAATGAAACAAATTTGAAGGATACATGAAAACATCTAGATAAGAATGTCGATAGCATTACAGGCAATTTCATTAGAACGCAATTCTTGTCATTCACAGTTGCCTGTGAGGAATCATTGCTACGTTTGATATATATATGACGTTCTGTTGTTTCTAAACCAATCAGATGACGGAAAAATGCTATGTATTTAGTGTGTAAAGAGTCTTAGAATCGCGTACTAATGAAATTGCCTGTAATGATATACATAAATGTCATTTCCACATGCAACGGCCGATGCAGTTTTAATTCACATCTTTTGTATGGCCCATAGAACATTTGAAGTTGCACAAAAAAAGAAAACGGAAAGCTGTGACATTTGCCTTCTTTCACCATTTGCAATTTCAAGCGTGTGTACAGATTGCAATTTGAACCTTTTATAGGCTGTTATAAAACAGCAAATGTTTAATATTTTGAAGTAGGTTGTTAATTACATCAGTGCACTGGAGGCAACATAGGGCCTACAGGAAGATAAGTTCGACCTACTCATGATTATCCTTGACATTTAAAAAAACATAGGCTGCGCGGCAGCATACCCTCGGCTAATCAGTGGGCATTCTGGAGGCAGTGAAATCAAGTGGCCCTCAGGAGGCGCGAGCTTTGAGGGGGCAAGGTCCCTAAAAACTTCAAATTGATGTCCGTTTCCACCAGGTCACAGCATGTGCCATAATGAAAATCGGTAAAAATTTAAGCGAGAATCAGGCCAAAATTTGTTTTGGTAATTTGTTGAATTTCCACCACCACAATGTTTTTCATGAGTTTCCCTGACTTTCCGTAACTGCAGAGCAGACACTTAAATACAGTTAAAAAAAACTTAAGCTATACTTGATTCGTAAACAAAGACTGGGTTTTGAGGGGGGAGGGTTGGTCTAGTGGTAGCGTGCTGGACTGCCAATCGCTAGGTCCAGGGTTCGAATCCAGCTCTTGCCGGGTCACCTGGGCCTGGAATGTTGGATGGCTGTTTCAATCATCCTTTGCCTCGTTGCCGTGCCCTCTTCCTGGCCTAATTAATAAGCCTACCAAGTGTGTAAATACAGGATGTAAAGCCCCAAACATCCATCCATCTTAAGAATACTGTTCTTTTATTGCATATAGAAGTTCATTTTTAAAATTTCTTTAATTTTAAAATTAGAATTTATTGGATATGACTGAAATTTGTCTACACCCATTCTATGAAATCTACAGATCTAATAGTAATGTACAAATACCGTATGTTATTAATGCAATATTAAAATCCAGTTGCACAAGGAAATTAATTATTTGATCAGTCAGTCAAACAATTAATTAAACAGTCATTCAATCAGCAGATCAGTCAATCAAACCACCCTGGTGGCCCTCGTGTAAACTAGAAGAATAATTCTAATAAAGCAGCTTCCAATCAAACACTGGAACAACCTTGCAAATAGATAATACAAACAAACAGGGCCAAGCGACAGTCAGATTATAGGTCTGAATAACAATAAAAACGACAAAAAGCTCCGTAAAGTGACACATTCAGTCCCATTTGCTGAATTTAGGTGTTCTTGATACTAAGACAATATGTCTGAATCTTGGATGACATGTTGATCTATCTATCTGTCTATCTATCTATCTATCCATCTATGTATGCATCTATCAATCTATCTATCTATATATATCTATCTATCTATCTATCTACATGTGTCTATCTATCTATCTATCTATCTATCTATATATCAATCTATCTATCTATCTATCTATCTATCTATCCATCATCTATCTAGTCTATCTAGTCTTAGCTATTCTTATCATAAATTACAAATATGGAATATGGGTCTAAAAACATAAATTATAGATAAGATGTCTCCAACCAAAACCATTGTAAATAGTAAGACTAAAACAAGGTTTATGCCAGTATATATATATCTTTTAAGACTAAGCAAGTTGCTAATTAATACAAAGGTTAAATGCTGGTCAAACTTTGAAGAATAACAATAGCTGTAAAGAAAAACAAAACAAAAGAAACATGTCCCAACTCTGTGTACAGCCTGTATGGGTTACAAAAAGTCATATCTCAGCTTCTACTTGGCCTAAATTTTTTATTCAAATTGGAAATTTCTTTATTTGTTCAATATAAAACTACAAAGTTGGTGTCAATGCAGTTTGGACATATTTCTAAGAAAAAAAGAAAATTTGTTAAAAAGCTGAGGGTGCTGTGCACTGCTTTTGTGCTCCTTTGTTCCTAACTTTGGTCACTGGAGAGGATTAGTGACACAATGTTACATAACATGAATGGCTGGAGGGGAGGGGTACAATGCAGCACAGACACAGTGTCTCCACTTTTACCCCCTAAACAATATTTCTTTAAAATGCTAAAAATACAATTGGAGTGAATTTTAAAATGAATTAAAAGACAGATTTATCCAATAATGTCTTAAGATGTAAAATAACACACTGAAATTTGTAGAAATGGGGTTTGCATGCCAAGTAATTTTCTTTAATAACCCTCTATATATACATAGTGGTCTTATTGCCATTCTGTCTTATATGTTCATATTTAATTTTCATTAAATACCAAAATAAAAGTAAGCTGACAGTACTTCATATGTTAAAATGTACAAAACTGAGGTCAGATTTAAACCATTAAGTTAGAATTGAGAGTTTATGTCTTGTCAAAGGATTAGCAGGGAAGACAATTACCCTGTGACATAACATTACATAATCAAGACTTCTCCAGTGCTCCATTCAACAAAAGCCAATCTGTCTGATTCATTCACATTTAATTTTCATGCAAACAACTAAATAAAAGGGGCTGACATTAATTTATCTTCTAAAATTTACATCACTGAGTTTAGATATTAACCATAAAGTTATAATAATTGGGAGTTAAAGATTTAGTGTCAACATTTTAAAATATTAACACATAAATCCATGTTTTTGAATATATTTAATTAATGCTTTGAAAATCCACATAATTATATATAAAATTTATATGTTTCCTCTTGATAATATTTCATGAGGAGAGGTAGAAAAGGTCAAATTTAGACATTATTGCGGCAAATTTGATTGACCAGGGCCAATATTTACTGACATATGATTATATGAAAATCCTTAATATTTATCTAATTTTGTTAATATTGACCTCTGCTGCGAATAAAAATTCTCATATTGCTCAAAATCAGCATGATAATGATGTGAGACATGTCAGGTTTATTTTGACAAAAAAATGTCAACAACTGGTATGACATCAGAAGGAAATGGAGAGTATACAGGCATTTTAATGATTTTTTGCATTTTTTCAATCATACATTTCAATGGAAAAAATTGCAGCAACTCATGCAATGGCTGTGAATATTAGTCAATAGTGTGTCTAACTACAATAAGACCTAAAGTTAACTAACTTACCCATTGCCATTTGGCTTTTCACACAGAAATGTGGGAAAATTGTGATTTTTTCGAATTTTTGGGTTTTTATAAAAATATATAGGACCAACATTCCAACTGATTAGAGATGTTTAAAGAGGCATAAGTAAGACACCTACTTGGAAAATTTCATAGATTTAACTTCAAAATTGACTGAATCATACAAGTTTAAAATAATAGTATTTTTTCATTTTTTTGGTAAATTGTCGTCCGTTCAACTTTCTCAGAGCATTTAGACCCACAAAAAACACATCTTAGGTATTTAATACATACAATATGTAAATTTCAGTGTCAAAAGTACTGCAGTTTTTAGTTCTGTCCCAGAAACAAACAAAAAACAATTTTTAACATTTTTCAATGATTGTGAGAAAAGTATTAATGTCAAGGGGATTAGACCTATGAAAGGCTCAACTGGGATAAAAGATACCATATTTACCCAAAAATGATGAATATGCATGCCATAGTTTTGGCTTGACACCCAATACACAAAATAATATTTTTTCACATTTTTCAATAATTGTGAGAAAAGTATTAATCTCATGTGGATTAAACCCCTAAAAGGCACAACTAGGATGAAAGATATAATAATGTCCCAAAAATAAAAAGTATACATTCCATAGTTTTGGCATTACTCCCAATACACAAGTGGGACGCCCGTTATCCGGACGCCCGCCCGTCCGCCCGCCCGCCCGCCCGCCCGCCGGACGGACAAATTTTCCCAAAGTAACTACAATACCCGTCGGCAATGTATACATTGCCGAGGGTAAAAAGTAGGGAAACAACAACATTTTAAACAAAACCTCCACGCATTAATGTGCCCACAAGAATAAAAATCTTGGAAAGACTAAATGTCATTCAAATGTCAATTTTATGGATCATGACAGTGCGATTTATTTTTATTTCCTTTAGGGCAGACATGATTGATTTGTAACTTCTCGGATCTCTTTGAGGCACTTTTTCTAAGGTCAGTAAGTTGGAAAAAGAAAAAAAGCTTTAATTCTTTATAATGTCAATTGATAAAAAATTGTGGGCAAGCTCAAATTTTATATTTTTCGTTGGCAGAAAATCTGTTGGGTCAGTCGCTCCGAGAAGCTTAAAATTAAATAAGTCTGGCCTTGTTTATGGGTTTCAGCACAATGAAAAGAAAACAGATAAACAAGTACAGTCGCAGGCATTTCATGCTAAATATTCTGATTTTAATAAGTGTTATCATAAGCTGAATCTCTTTATATTCACGCAGCGAAACGGCTGAAGCGAAATTTAGCACAAGAAAGGTTTCAAAAATCTGTGCAGTGATGGTCTCAACATCAATGGTCGACAGCAGGAAATTAGGTCAAGTGGGACCAGCTTCTCATCAATGATTTAGTTTGGAATTTAACAAAACATGACATATTCATATTCAAAAGTGTCTTAAAAGTTCAATTTTCTCTATTAATATTCCCTGTTTCTATTATTTTTATGGAATAGTTCATTATAAGCCCTGACAAGCTAAATTAAATTATTAACATGTGATTCATTTCATTTCAAAACAGACAACAAGAAAACAAAATTAAGGTTACATAATCTTTGTCAACTTGATTATGTAACAGTGAGCAATTAATCTACATGCAGATCATGTTATTGTTTTTGTTATCACTATTATGTAATATCAACAATCTAGCACAGACTTTAATTTGGCAGCTTTCAGTGTAGTCTTCCTTTTTACTATTTAGCTGATTATCTATCAATTCTATTCATTCTTAATCCTATCTATCTATCTATCTATCTATCTATCTATCTATCTATCTATCTATCTATCTATCTATCTATCTATCTATCTATCTATTCTATTTTTGATCTATTTTATTTTTCTTATAGTTTCTAGTCTAAATTTCTCCTTGTTTTTCTATATATATCCGTCTTTCAATTTCTTTGAAACAGTAACATAACAGCCTTTCATACATTGAATATGAAATTATAAATTTAATGAAGGTTATGGCAAAACCATAAGTCCTAAGAAAACTTTTTAAGAGCTGCGCGAATTTCATGGCTGTGCCATATACATATTACTTAATCTTAAAAGCAATTTTTTAAGGGAGCACCCACATTCTTGGTAGGCCTAATCTTGACTTAACTTAAATACTGTGCTGGTATACTCCGGATCAGCTGGGCAGCTCTTTTTCCTTTTTTGTGGGAGGAGCTGTACATAATATTGTTGTTGACTTCTGATTCATTCTCCATTTCTTTCCCTTTATTTCTTTCTTTCTCTCTCCCTCTAACTATTTCTTTTCTTATTTATTGTGTTTTTTTGTGTTTTTTTCATTTTCGTTTATTCTGTCTTTTTCCATCTTGGCCTATCTGATACGTTTATATAATAGATTATGGAATAGATTTCTCAGTATATAACAAGAAAGGTGTTTTATCATGTAATGTGTAAGTATATATAGATAGGACAGGTGTGCTCCTGATGGGTTAGATATATAATTTAAGAAATATGCCGTGAGGTTATGACTGAAGTTGTGCATGAATTGTTTCTCTTTAATGATTCAGTCTATGTCTTCTAAATATAGGTCTGGAACCCATTTAGTGACATAAATCTCAGACACGTCAATAATATAATGTTGCATAGACTTCCTGTTTCAAAGAGTCAGGAAAAGGGTTTGGCTGCCAGGAATTTGATATTAAAAGGGTTTAGATTGGTCTAACGTGGGTTGCATCATGCTCCCTGGCTCTTTGTGACAAAAGTCAATTAAAAACTGCTAAAAATAGATATTGGGAGGAAGTTACAATATTGTTTGTAGTGTTCACGGTGCTCAACATGTGCAACTTATATAAGTAATTCGATTTTTAATTTACTTGCATAATTACAGGTCATTCGGATATTGAGAGAGGACGTAAATTGTTTGCACAGTATAGGCCTATATCCAAGAAAGTGCAACTGTAGTACGTAATTTCCTTTTTAATTTACATTCATAATTTTGTATTAAACAGTTATAACTGGAACTCGGACAATGATTGCTTATGGGGTGTGGGCTGAATTGTCTTTAAAATTATTTTCTGAATAAAATTTTATAACTTTAAATTGACCACAGACTGGTATTTCAAGACAACAATAGATCTATATATAAATGTATATATTTATAACGTCATGATTCTTACATTACATTTGACATGGAGATAAGTTATTGGAAGTAATTTAATAAACGTTATTGAATTTATTTAACAAGTAGGTCTAATTTAACATGCCTGAATGCAAAATTATTATGTCTTTATGATATATGATGATATATGATATTTCTGGCCATGTAGACCATTTTAAATTGAAGGTGTGATAAAACATGATACCGTAATATGGGGTGAATTGGGACAGAATTGGCCATTTTTCTGTCATAGCATGAACAAAAATCTATCTAGAAATCCAAATTTGGTGTCAAATTGTGACATCAAGGTCTAATAGTTGGGTCATATGTCACAATTCCGTGACCGTTGAGAGCGAAGTAAGGTTTTATGATGGATTTGTCATCTATAAAGGTTTATCTAAAAATTAAGCGGGGGTGACCCTCCCAAAAGTGCGGGCTAACTCCGTGAGAGGCCTAAATCCAAAATGGCCGCCACCGTCACCTTCGGAAACTAAATTTTCAATGGTTTGAGCTGCAGTGATGTGCAATACATCAATTTTGGGGTTTGTTTGGTCAAGGAATTCATATCTGGGGGTATTTTGGTGGTTTGACCTATATTTGACCTAAAAATCCAAGATGGCGGCCAGTTTTCACTAAAAATTTTATTTTTTCAATGTTTCTCATATTCCTTCAATGTGAGCACTTCTGGATAGGTTGAACTATGCAGTCATTTGGTGCTTGACTGTGTTTATGAACTTTTGAGTCATTTAGAAGGACAGGAGATTAATAATGACAGGTTAATGAGGGCACAGTTTCGGACAAATTTCGTAAAATATGTGATTTTCAATGGTTTGGGCTACAATGATGTCCAATACATGGATTTTGGGGTTTTATGGGCCAAGGAATTCATATCTGGGGTTAGTTTGATGATTAGAAAGTTTGTAACTGAATAAATCACAAAGTGTTTCCTAATATTGCGTGGAAGAGTGTTTTTCTTCAACTTAACTGTGCGTTTCCTGAAATTGTAACCTTCAACAAACTGATGATTGTCAGGGCCAGATTATAGAATCTAACAAATTCAGATGTCATTTCAAATGCCATCTGAGAGACCAACTCAATGGCATGAGTCAATAAATGTTGTTATGTAGAGATGGCTAATGTCATACTTCAAAAGGTTTTCATATAGTTCTTCACTTCTCGGTTTGGTTGTCATGCTCTGTTGAATAAATTATGTGGTTATCATGTCGAATCAACAATTAAACATGCCTCTATTTGAGCAACTAAGCTACTTGAAGTTCATCAGGATTACAGTAAACTACAGCATAACTTGTTAATTCTTCTTGCCCATTGCAATTGCTCAGTTCAGCGGCTTTTCTTGAACAAAATCAATGGTAGACATTCAGAAATTCTTTTTATTTCATAATCTGTATTTCAAAACCTTTAAGATAATACTTGACTAGGTTTCCTGCTGATCAGAGTTAGAGACCATTAATGCTAAAAAAAAGCTGGGTGCAGGCTTGCCAATTGATAGCCACCAAAGGTTTCTCACATGTGTGACTAGTCATGAACCTTTGTGGTCACCCATTGACAGGCAGATGTCTCACCATTTTCATGACAATAATATCAAGTCTACCATTTAATCTATCTCATCTCAATGTTGTATGACTGTGATGATGCTCCTGCAGGTCTCTGAGAACTTGATCCCCAACAGCAAGTTAAAGCTGATGCCTTCCAGAGCAATTTTGACATTTTTGACCAGTATCTTTACCGAGAGGCTAAAGATTTCTGGCTCTAGTCTGTATTTAATAGTAAAGCATTGGAGTTGAACATGGTAGGTGAATATGAATATTTTAATGCACTGGTCCATCTGTACTGGATGTACTGATGAACATCTATAAACTTTTCTGGTTCAAATTCCAATTTCCACCAGTCAGTAAAATACATGTATTTCAGTTTTGGAAAATCTTGGAAAGACATAAAATGTCCATCCTTCTAACTGCCTCGTGTCTTCTTGGCCACTGCATGGGTGACAGCAGCTACAATATTCTTCTGTTTAAGGAATTTTTAACTTCTGCCTCCTACAACCAAACTTTAACCTGTGTATATATACACTGTCACACTGTCAATTTTCCTATTACTCCTTGGTTAGTTCACTGCTTCCACTGTTATTTTTCGAACTTTCAAAGGCTGTAAATCTCATTCTGTTGATATTATTCATTTATTGCTATCAACGTCTGTGAAAATTGAAAAATAATTTATTTTATATAGCACTATCTACCATCATTGAATATCATTTTCAGAAGCGCTGAACATAAAAGAAATAAGATTGATAAATCATGTAAATAGTTAAAATCAGGGAGAAATGTTTGACATTAAAAATTTAATAAATAAAATAAATGTCTTTTATTATCTTTTTAAAGAGTTCAGTTGTTTCTGCTGCTTTGATATCATTGGGCATGGTGTTAATTATAGTTTACATTAAATGAACCTAAACTTGTGTGAAATTGGCAGCATTTGCCCAACTTCTTTTTTACTTTTGTGTGTCTTCTAAGAACACAAATAATTCTTCCATATTTACCATGAATAAGTAGCCCATCCACAAACTCCAGCAACCCAGTTCAGTATAATTTAGATGTCACTATGTCTTTAAAAATCTCACTGCACCATTAGAGGAAGAGAACATAGTTGACCAGCGATTGTTTCAGATGCAGAATTGGATCTAAAACAATCTCTCGTCAATATAAGGCCACACCAAATAAATTTTATGGATGACGGATTTTTGGGGGGAAAAAGTGGAGCGAGCGAGCGAATTTTTAATTTTAATTTTTTTCTAAATTAATTTTTGACAAGGTTTGAAATGGAAGCGAGCGAATATATTTTTTTAAATATTATTTTTTATTCGCAGAAAGCCATAGATTTTGGGCGAGCGAAAAATTAGAGATTTTCATATCGCTTAACTCTTTCCCGCCTCAATTGCATTAATGTTGTTACACAAACAGATGAACAAAATCCAAGCTGGATGTTGTGGGATGAGATATTAACTAGACGGCCCCTTGTATCAGTGTTAGAACAGTCTGAATTACAATCAAGATTTTTTAGTTGCCATCCTAACGAAATATACTTCAAAAGCCCTGGAATAATAATCTGCAACATGCTTCCAATTCGAAACAATTATGCAGGTTAGAAGCGCAAATTTTAATGCATACACATGTGAAAAATAATAGTTTAAAAGCAATGTATTTACATGGTCAAGGCAGAAACTAACAGAACTAAAAACGTTTTAAAATTGACACATGTTGTGGCTCAGTCCAGTCTGACTATGTGACTCCCTTGCCTTACACACTAATACATCGAATGGGATTCTGGACTCATTTCCAATGGATATCAGCCAGAATAATTTTGAGGGGCATGAATAACATAAATTTCAATTTATCGCTCACTAAAAACAAAGAAAATATGATACATAGTCATAGTCCATAAATTAATGTGGTAGGCAGGCTGACATCTCTTGAGATATATGCCATAGATATGCAATGAAAAATAGATCGATAGATAGATAGATAGATAGATAGATAGATATAGGCATTATGCAATTCGGGGGTCTCTTAAAGGCTAAAGCAGTCTCTTTCAAATGGCATCACAGAACATAGAAATATAGATCTATGTAGAGATAGATACCTATTAAATATATAGGCCTATATATTATAACATAGATACATAGATTAACACATAGAATATACTATTATAGCATCCCAGATAAATAAGAGAATGGATAGGTCAATAAAACAAAGAAAGAGATGCAGACTGGGAGGCCTTCACAGAATAAAAGTGCCAAATTAAATTAAGTTTTTAATGGATTTTCTTGTTTTAAATGTCCTTAATTACAACAAAAACTAACCATATAGCTACTAATCTATTACAGGGACACGGGGAATTCTCTAAGCTTTCTAAAATGGGGTCTGCCGTGTTTGTACATCCGATAGTTGTCAATCTGTGATTATCAATCTGAGGGATTTAATTTTTTTTTTGCCAGACTCTTGTGATCCATGCGGGCGCAAAATTAATTTTGAAATTAATATTAATTTCAATTTCCCGATTTTAGAGGCGGCGATTCCGTCATGCATAAAATTATTTTGGTGTGGCCTAATGTAAATTTGAGAAAAAAACGACTTCATGAACTTTGAGGTTATAACCATGATATAGATGATGTCCATAGTTATGTGCTACACAACATAATATTTAGGAAAATCTTTACTCAGTATTTTATGTAGTCATTCGTTACAAATACTTTTCCTACAACCATATTTTTAAAATGACATCCAACAGGAGGACTTATTTTATTTTTCAGAATTTATCCCTTGTGTTGAAGAAATATCAATAGCACAGTAACTCAAACTGAAGCTTGTTTAATAAATGGTTCCAAGGGCATTGTGACCATGTCAGTTGGTCAACAGGGCATAACAATCAAACCGAGAAGTGAGGAACTGCATAATTATGAAAACTTCTTCAAAGTACGACTAAAAGCCATTTCTACAACACAACTAAAGTAATTGACTCATGCCATTGAGTTGGTCTCTCAGATGACTTTTAAACTAATATCTGAATTCATTAGATTATAATCTGTCCCTCATCAGTTCGTTGAGAGATACAATTTAAGAGAACACACCATTAAGTTGAAAACAAACACTCTTCCACGCAATATTAGGAAACACTTTGGGATTTATTCAGTTACAAACTTTCTAATCATCAAACTAACCCCAGATATGAATTCCTTGGCCTATGAAACCCCAAAATCCATGTATTGAACATCATTCTAGCCCAAACTAGTGATGCAGACCGGACCACCTTTTAGAGGGTGGTCCGGTATTTACAAAAGTGGTCCGGTCCTGGTCTGGTCCAGGATGAGGTGGTCCGATTTTGTTACTGGACCGGTCCAGAAGCGGTCCATCAGCATTTCAAAAATTATGATAAAATGAGGGTTAAAACATTTCTATATGACATAAATTTCATTTTTAGGGATAACAAAATTCATGCGATACTCTTCATGACATTAAATATCACTGGACCGGTCCGGACCGGCACTTGACTGGTCCGGTCCAGCTCTGGACCGGTTTTTTGTAGGTGGTCCGGTATTTTGGCGGTCCAGGGCTGGACCGCGGACCGGACCGGTCCAAGGCGGTCCGGTCTGCATCACTAGCCCAAACCATTGAAAAGCACATATTTTACGAAATTTGTCCGAAAACATGCCCTCGTTAACTTGTCATTATTAACCTCCTGCCCTTCTAAATGACTCAAAAGTTCATAAACACAGTCAAGCAGCAAATAACTGCATAATTTAACCTATCCAAAAGTGCTCACATTGAAGGAATATGAGAAATATTGAAAAAATATTATTTTTAGCGAAAACTGGCCGCCATCTTGGATTTTTAGGTCAAATATAGGTCAAATCACCAAAATACCCCCAGATATGAATTTCTTGACCAAACAAACCCCAAAACTGATGTATTGCACATCACTGTAGCTCAAACCATTGAAAATTTCATTTCCGAAGGTGTTGGTGACGGCCATTTTGGATTTAGGCCTCTCACGGAGTTAGCCCGCACTTTTGGGAGGGTCACCCCCGCTCAATTTTTAGATAAACCTTTATAGATGACAAATCCATCATAAAACCTTACTTCGCTCTCAACGGTCACGGAATTGTGATATATGACCCAACTACTAAGTACCATTTGGAGCTTGATGTGATATCTTGAATTCCAAATGCCCAAGGCCCAGAAAACCATTGTCCCAATTCACCCCTTACTTTGGGGTGAATCGTGACACACCATTATTTCCACAATTAATATTCGCGCAGCGAAACAGCCGTAGGCCATTTCGCGAAGCGAATTGAGCACAAGAGAGGACTCAAAATTCTGTGCAGTGATGGTCTGAACATCAACAGTCCACAGTTGGGAATTAGGTCAAGTAGGTCCAGCTTCTAATCAGTGATTTAGTTTCGTATTTAACAGAAAATGACATATACATCTTCAAAAGTGTATTAAAAATTCAATTTTCTCCAGTTATATATCATGTACCAATTTTTTTTACGGAATAATAAATTATTAGCCTTTTACAAGCTAAATCAAATTATCAACACATGATTCATTTTATTTCAAAACAGATAACAAGAAAACATAACAAAATTAAAGCAACATTGTCTTTGTAAACTTATGATTATGTAACAGTGAGAAACTAATCTACAAGCAGATCATGTTATTGTTATTGTATTGCTATTATGTAATATCAACAATCTAACATACACTTGACTTTGACAGCTTGCAGTGTTGTCTACCTTTCTACCATTTAGCTGATCATCCATCAATATTATTTATCTATTAAATATATATATATCTATCTATCAATTTATTTATCCATCTGTGGGACAATCAATCTATCTATATATCTATCAATATATCTATCTATATACCTGTCTATTTATCTATCTATTTATTTGTCTATTTATCTGTCTATTATATTTTTTGTCTATTTTATCTTTCTAATATTCTAAATGTATGTCTTGTCTTTCTATGTATCGGTCTTTCTAGTTTTTTTAAACAGTTACATATAACTGCCTTTCATACATTGAATATATGAAATAAAAATAAAAGGACTGATGGTAACACTGTAAGTCCTACAAAAACTTTTAAAGTGCTGCGCGAATTCATGGCAGTGCCATTTACATATTACTCACTACCTTCTTACTCCCTACCTTCTTTGAGTGACTGCTACTTGTGAATAAACATTAGAAAACATGTTCAACATGCCAAAAATTTATTTGGGCGAAAATCTGAAATCAATTTCATAGATAATATGCATATTTTTAAAAATGTGATAAATGACAGAAATCTATTTAAAAATGTAGTTTCCTTCAATTTTTTCTGATAATAGATAATTCTGGACTAAATCCACAATAAATGATGCCAAGTTCAATAATATTCATCAAAAAATCACGCCAGTACACTCAAATGAAAATTAGTAGGGTTATTTTGGTTAATCTCGAAACTTTGTCATTTGACCTGGATCTGAATCCAGGACCAAACATACAAAATCCCACACCCAGTCTTTAAAACCATAATAGAATGATTTTATAGTTTGCAACAAGTTTGGTGGCTCTAATATTTGAACTTTATATGACACAAGCAAAGTTTTTACATGCAAGCTTGTAAAATATCAATACTGCAGTATAGGGTGCTGCAGCTCCTCACTGCCTGCAGTTAGAAATACAAAATTCTATCACAATATGCGCTGGTATGTGTACTACAAGTGTGCCAAAATTCTAATTCCTAAGGCTAGTATAAATTGGTATTTATCAGCAAATAAAATGATTTTCTGTTCTGTTCCGATTCACCCCAGTGTCCCGATTCACCCCATATTACTGTACAGGCAACATTTGGTGCAATTGTGACAATTTACAATTGACAATTGCTGTTACGGATTAGGCCCATGACGCAGCTTGTGTTGCAATGGCCTTCCTGCCTTATACTGAAGCCTGCTCCCTGCCTGTTAGCCTGTTGTAGCCTGTGATGTGCTACAATTTCTGCTGAGTGGGCCGGTGGGGGCGGGCGCCTCTTAAAATGCCTCAAAGAAGTGTAATGCACAACTTGGACAGACTTATGCACACACACAAGCATGGCTTTACTAAACACTGTCTTGTTAATCAGGATCTTGGTGCTACTTATGACTCTGTTATCGTGTGTGGTGCCTTTACATCACCAGAACAGTTTTTCCCTCAGTGATATACTCCTCAATGGCCTAGCATCTCATCATTCCCATGGCCGGTCTACAAAGGTAGAACAGCGCAGAAAGAGCTCCTCTGGTCACGCATGGCAGAAACCTGGATGCCATCAATTAGGTGAGTGATTTTTTGATTGATTAAATGTATAAAATCATAATTAAGATACTATAGGCCTACTTTTACTTTTTTTTTAAATTTAAAACTTCATATATATATGAAAATAAAGTCTTCAGAAATTTAGAAGGTACAGGCTACCAGACCCTACCTATAATATTATCGATTTCTATTTGAAAATATTACTTTAAATGATATATTTCCGGAGTTAAAGTGAAAAGGAAGCTAGAAGGGGTGATCCTATAATGATTAGCCATTTGGGCCCATTTGCTAGATTGATTGATTACTATACATTAGGAGCTTAGAAAGAAAACAACTTGACATGAAGATTGAAGAAGTGATGGTTTATAAAATACGATCTTCAAAAATTGTTTGCCTGGTTCCTTCCAAACTGAAAGTTTCGATATTCTCAAAAAGTTTTAATTAATATGTCTCTTTAATTAACACTGACAAGCAGGGCGAGTTCAGATTTACCCCCATTTGCTCTGTGTCGTAGATAGTGGATAAAAAGAGTAAACATTTTTGAAAGTGTTCCTTGAACTTCCTTCTGGCCTAAGATATAACTTAAAACAGTCAGTCACCAACTAACTAGTGTCGTTGTGACATATATGACGATCTATTTATTGAAGAAACACCATAGTGCTCTGCAAAGTAGTTCTGGTGTTCTACTGATATATCAGTTAAGCATCAATTTAGTCTGATTCTTCTTCTGTAACAGTTCATGTGAACTGAAGGAAGACTGCATAAGTGTGCAAAAAGCAGTGAGAAATGTCTATAAGCTTCTATACAAATGTATTCTTGGTAACATTATTATCCATCCAATAACTATGTATCCTTCAATTATGTTGTCTTCTTTGCCTTAAAGATGCCATGATGTCATAGACTGAAGCTGATTGTGGATCATCCCAGTGTTTGGCAATTCACAGTTAAAGATCACTAAACTAAACTGAATTAAGTAACATGTACATGCTTGAAATAATTGTTTGTAACTGGATGCATAGTAAGCCTGTTAGTGTTATTGAGTACCACAATTCGGTTTAGTGATCTTTCACTGCCAAAAAGGATGATCCACAACCAGCCTCAGAATGACATCATGCTCTCGGTCAATGAAGCAAATTTGAAGGATTCAAAGTTATTGGAAGGATAATAAGATAATGATGATCGATAAGTTTTGATAATGTACAAAGATTACTATTACGTCGACTAAGTATAAGTGGCTAGCATGAAGAAGTCAGTTACCGTCCCCAAACAATATCTGTATATAGTATAATAGAGAGGTTTTCTGATAATTTCTCATTTAAAAGTCAAATCAAGACAACCAAAAAAATGCGCAATTAATGAGAGTCTCTGGACAATAAGGTATCCCGGTGGTACCAATTCAATGATGACTCGGAGACTATTTAAAAAAATGTTTATGCTACAAGTGATCTTTAAATCATCATCATACCCTTAATTCATGGATGCTTTACGCTACTCCTCCCAAACTACTCAATGCCCACACCTAAAACTTTGCAAGCAACATTATATCACGTCTTACAACAACCATAAGCGGTTCTGGTTTCTCAAACTGTTCATATATTATACCAGTACACTTATTAATCATTTAGTCTATGCACGCCTATCAGCTCCTATCAGTCTTCTCTAATGTTATAGTAGTAGTTGTTCTGTTTTCCCTCGACTCCTACTCTCTTTATACCCATGATCACGGGTACTATGCTAGTATATTTTAAATGATGAAAGTACAATTTTTAGATTTTACAATTTAATTTAACATTCAAAAGAGTACATTCCGAGAAATTTTCATTGAACTATAAATGTTCAAACTAACACCCCTAACGGGCCTAACTTACTTTTCCAAAACGTAAGTTACTTTTCCAAAACGTCAAAAGAGTCTTTTGATTCTGCAACAGGATTTTTTTTGCAGAAGACAATGAGTTGAAACAGGAAGGTGTCTCGTTTTAGGTTTCCTTGTACTCTGGCTATACTGTTACGGTTTCAGAACAGTTACCTGGAAAAGGAAGGCAAATTTTCAATGAGAATTGTGTTTTGTGTCTTCATGCTGAATTGCTGATGATGTGTCATGATCAACCCATTATTAGTTAAATAACAGTTTGATTTGATGAAACTGATACTGCTGATGGTTTAAACAAAATGACCTGTTTTATTATTTTTCACAAGACAGTATACTGTGTAGTTATCACAGTTTCAGATAACTTTTTAAAATTAGTTGTCAGTCATTGTTATATCTCTCCTTTGAGGATAAGTAGGCCTACTACTATTAAGTAGTCTGTTTGATTCAATTACAATTCGCTGACACATCTATCGAACAGTGCAGACCTGTATGAAAGCTAAACAAGCTAAACATGCATGATCCATGTGTGAATGCATTTAGTCAGTTTCTTGAAATCTGCTCTTTTAATAAATGAAGTTATGCAACTAAATCTGTGATATCACAATTTTGGGAGAAAGTGAAGTACAAACTGGAAAAGCGCATGGTTGTGAAAATGAAAATGATTAATGACTCATGATCGACAGGAGGCCTTACAGCGAAACACTTTGATATTGAATTACAGCGAAACACTTTGATATAGAATTAAAGTGGACTGTTGCACTGTGAAAATGGCACTTCGTGTGTCATCATGCTGATGATTTGTCATGATCAAACCCAATAATTTCAATGTTAATTTGATAGAAGGAGACTTATCCCACTTGTTGGTGACAGCCAAACGAAAGGATTATGCATCGGTTTTTCACTCTAAAATTTGTTATGAGAAGTCAAATGGCTTACTCTTGATCATGACTTATCAAACACACTCTATGTTTCCCATGTTGAAAGTAGAGAAGATGACTCTTCATCGGCTATCATGAGTCACAAAGTGCCATTTTCACAGTGCCACGGTGTTTCCTGTAATTGTGATAGTTGATTTTACTGAAGAATTGGTGCTTGTCAGTCTACTTAAACTAAAGTGCTACTGAAACTACAATGGTATGATCACGACACATCATAAGCAGCATGAAACATAAAAGGCTATTAAATTACAAACTGCCAATGATAAGAGCCTATGGCTGGTTCTTATAGAAACATCTTAGAAATGCCCAATTAGATTGTGCTCTAAGATATGTTTGTACTGAAGTTCGAATGCATAATCCAACTTCGTAATTCCCCTTTTAATTTTTTCTGAGCTATTTCTCAAGCAATTCGTGGTTTTGAACTGTGTTGTAACAATGATTACATGACTAAAATATCATTTAAATATGACCAGAACAGTGTTTACCTTTCATTATGGATGCATAATACCACAGGCATGTTTGGTTGTGGCAAATTTCCTCATTTCATCTGCATTTAGATCTGGAAATAGCTGTTGAATGTTGTCTGGGGTAGCATTTTCGTGCTGTATTGTCTTACTGGGCAAACTGGGGAGAAACCACACTTTTCAGGACTGCCTGTTGAAAACACATTAGCAGAAGGTTGTCTTCAAAATATGATTAGATATCCTTTGAAAAAGGTGTGGTGCTCTGACATTCACAATACACCACCGAAACACATCACCTCCCACGCCTCGATATCATATTTCCATTACAATCGTACCAGGTTTCTCCCATCATATATTTATTTATATTTCAAGCGTCTTTCAAAAAAGTAATAAACATGATTTCTGGGCTTGCCAGCATCCAATAAGAAATACCAAAAGGCCAGAGTGATTTGAAATGTTAATATAATTTATGAAATTCTAACATGTTATTTTTTAATGAAATTGAACCAGAATACGACTGCAATTGAGGTGTTCATTTTTCATACATACAATAAAGTTGAACTTCTGGTCCTGATGAATGTTTCATGTACACGTTGAGAAAATGAATAAATCCTTCTTGACCAAAAGACCGGTGTTCCTTTAAAGATAAATGACAATAAAAGTAGATCACGCATTTTATCTACAAGTTTATGACAACATTTCGAAAACATCAATTGCGAAGTTTCCATGAAATGTAATTTTTCTTTATTTTTCTCTGCCTGAGACTATTCATGATTCCCCATGAAACAATTTGATTTTTGTTCTTTTCAGGTCACAAGCGGCTTGTCCGAATACCAGGATGTGTTCTCTTCCACGTAAACACCAATGCCTGTCGCGGTTACTGTCCTTCCTTGACCGTTCCCACAAACCTGACGGAAGCTAGAGTTACCAGAAAATTCCTCACCTCAAAGTCACAGTGTTGCAGTATCACGAAGACGCATAACGTAAGTCTGAATAATGGATAAGAAGGACACCGTTAGATGCTATGCCTGCCTATGATTGTGGGCTTTGTGGCTAAATGCAGCATCTTCCCTTTAAATTTTGATCAACTCGACAGTCAATGATAATATTTTATTACGGATAATAGCATTCACATCTCAGTGCATTTAGGTGATTTACCAGTAGTTTAGAGCTTGAGATGCAGCAAAGCAGCAAAAGACCTCATAATAACATTGAGATGACTGAAACTTTTTCCCCAAGTTATAAAAAAGTAAATTTATCATAATTAAGTACTTTTGTCATGTAATTATAATAATATTTTATTGACGCTGTAAAGGTAAAAATTACCTATGTGTCATACACAAATGGTGTGGAAATACTAACAACTTAATTTAAAATATAAAATTGATAATTCACATTAGATCAGTTGCAATTCTTTTTTTTTTCATGCAATCATGAACATATTTACCTATGGCACCTATGACCACTCCATCACTATTCATCATAATTAATCTAAACCTCTCTGCTGTTGCTAAACTGTACATGAAGACAGTTCTAATTTTTATTTTTATCCTGGCTATATATGATAGTTCTTTGGAAGAGCCCCAAGGCTTTGTGGCTTCAAAATTAATAGCAAATAGAAAAGTTATTATATATGGTTGACATTCACCTTATGTTATAGGAGGAATTAGGGTTGTAGGCTTAAACCAGGTACTAATGTTGAATTCTTTCATAGCAACATCTTATTGTGATGTAGACCTGGAAAAAAGTTTCTTTTAAAAAGTTAGATACCATAAACAGCCGATGTAAAATAGTAAAGGGTCCTACAATGTCACTTTGAGTGCGTGAAATGTCATCAAAAAGTGTGTGGCTGGCTTCACTACAAACATATGTTTGATTTGTGCAACATGGCCTAGCACATACCTGATTCCTGCATGTCTGTGATGTCTGATTAGAGTGGTAACAAATGTTGAACTGTGTTTGATTGTGCAAACACACCCATGAATACCACAGCATATATGTGCAATACGTCTATACAGTATACACTGCAATTTAGGTAAAAATCCCTGATGAAATTTTGACAATCTTAATTTGACGTCACATTTGTTGTGCTTTTTCAATGGCAACTGCTGCAAAAAGAGCGCTTTTGTTATCATGGCATTGATGGTAATTCGCTTTCAAGTTGACACATTTTCCCTTAATTGTTACTTTGACGTGACACTGTTGTTGTGGGAGATCTCAAATTAACCGTTTTCATCAAATGTGATTAGATGTCGATTTTGTTGACGTATTGTAAATCTAGAATTACATTATTACATCCTGACAGAGCAAGATGATATTTTTCTGTCACAAAAGCATTGATTGTATATGTGAAATTTAAGAAACTGGGTTAGTTCATTTTGAGATGTTCGAATAATGACTATGGTATGTATCAAAAGATATTGAACGGATGCATTTCAAGGCCAGTGTTGTCGTGTCGGAGCATCACCTGTGCCATATTAAGCGGGATGTGATGTAATCCAAGGCCATGTATTGTCATATTGAGGGTTTGCAATTACATCATGTATTTGGAAAAATGATGCATTGTTATTTATAATGCAAAAAAAAAAATATCATCTTCTTGAGCTCCCATCAGTGATCTGACATACATGTTGTCTTGAAGATGTTTCACAGAATTTGAAGTCTGTCCTCGTTTCACAATAAATATTCCTTTTGGAAGGTTATAGTGTTGAAACTGTGATGCAGAGTTTAGATAGATGTCCACTGGGCTAGAAGCTGGGGAATCCGACCCAGCATAAAATGAAATCACAGCATGTAGCTATTTTACATATTTATATTGCGATGCTAGAGCATAGGGATGCCAGCTCTGACACTGAGTTCTACCTGACATCACGTTTCAACAGTTTGGAAAAGAACCTGGATTCCTCATAAATATGACAGACGCAGATTCATGTCATCGGAATGCCCTTGAAAGTCCACTGGAATTGTTTTGGTTCACTCTCCAAGGCGTCCAGGCTTTGAAACCCATGTAGGAAAAGACTGTCAGCAGAGCAGGATGGACCATTAAAATTCAGTCACTCAGCAGCAATATCTATTGGGCACAGCAGACCCAATGGTGCTCATAGCCAAATCGTGTGATTTCTTGAGTGATGTTTAGGTCAACAGCAACATGAAGAAATGTCTGTTTTAACTGAACAAACTCATTTTTTAGACAAACAAGATATTAAAGAGAAGATTCAGCACATTCCCTCTGTCCATTGACTCAATTCTAAGTACTTGCCCTTCGAAGTCGTATCAGATAAGCTAACTTGTTACATTTTTTGATGTATACAGTTTTGTGCTAAAGCCATGGGATCAAGTGAAGGTTTTTAATTAGTCAGCAGAAATTGGTAACCTGAACTCGAAAATTGTCGCTGTTGACTGTGTAGCTTATCGCTTTAAAAGTATGTTTTCAAACGTTCATTTTATATTTACGGCTGAAGCAAAGCTGGCCAATTTCCTAAATTTCACAAGGTGATTTAACGCATTCCATTAAAAGTGTGGTATTCTTGTCGTGGTTCTGCATCGGTGTAAATAGATGGCTGGATGATTGGGCCTTTACATCCAATATTTATGCACTTGGCAGGTTGATTAGGAGAGCAGGAGGACAGAGCAATGAGGCGATGGATGACTGAAACTGGTGTCCAACATAGGAGACCTGGTCAGAGTTGGAAGCGAACCTTGGAGCCAATGATTGGCAGCCCAATGTGCTGTCAACTGAGAAAGCCCTCCTCCCCGTCCCAGTGTAAATGGAAAAAGGGATAATGGTGTATGCATCCAATCATTGGATTCTAGCCTCCTATTGGGTCTGTCTCCATATGGGGATTACGACAGGTATTATGGGTAGGGCTATTTTTGTCTTTGGGGAAGCCCACCAGATGACATTTTATTTGGTTTGTTTGCAAATTAAATTAAATCCTGTGACCAACAGATAATAATAATCTGGTTGTTAACATGTTATAATCCCCAAATCTGTATGATTCTGACTAACAACACACTTTTTCTGTTGAACTGCTCTTTTGAGAACATAATCAATAGCTGACCCAAACAATCAAACATTCAACAAACACACTCATTTTGTCAGACTCCTTGGCTTGGTCAACAACACCAATCACCTTGTTGAAAGACAAAGGGGATTCCAACACAGTTCCTATATGTGTTGCTTGGAGACACCACCTATACGTAAATTCAGAACTGCGGATGGAGACAGACCTATTTTGGCTGTGATCCTTGATGGAATGCATGATGTAATTAAAGAGACAAAGTTATCCCGACGCAAACTTTCTCTTGAGCAACCTCTCTCTTGCCTTTAGAAGGCGGGGGTGGTGAGATGGTTGTCGCAAAGACGATAGGTGTGCCCGGAGCAAACATATTTTTGTCAATGACCTTTTGTTAATGTTAAACCTGCTGTCACGGATTTTCTCCTACAACTTTAAAAGAAAGGAGCAGCTGCTGTTACTGTATTGCATTTCAAACCTTTGTGACTTGATACACTACAAAAGGCAATTATCTTTCTTCAGTTGTAAGAAATATTTGATGCTTGTGTTCCATATTTTAAAAATCTTCGTGTCTTTGTTTAGAGGCATGTTCCAGCCACCGAGGAAAATTGAGCAATCATGGATCCAGTGTTTGCATTACCAGGAATAGCAACACACTTCTTTGATAATTGGACACAAAAACACAGAGATTCCTTTAAATAGGTATTTTCCTGGAAGACATGTGCGTAACGTCAAAGGTTTTTAGCTGCCAGTCAAAGAAATGGCATCACCAAAAAGGTGCCTAATAGTCTTAAAAATTTCAGACAAAATTGGTTTTTAGATTCAAAACGGTTTTTTGAAAAACCAAATTTCAATGCAAAAAACCAACATGGATTTAAAAAAAAAACCATTTTGAATCTAAAAAAACAATTTTGTCCCGACATTTTTTAGAGTGCACATCATTTATTGAAAGCGTGTTGCATGATTCCCCATAAATAGTTCTTTGCAAAATGACGTCCCAAACTGTTGGGAAATGAATATTCAACTTGGCCTTGTAAATTGTAATGTTACAAATTTCGTGGTCTCACAACTCCTCGACACAGCCATCACCATTGACATAGATTGAGTAATTGCTAAGAAGGGAAGAAGAATGTTGTCATTTAGACCCCGACTTATCCAATTCGAAAGTGTCATGTTGAGGTCTAAATTTGATTAGTATAGGTTATTCACCACGGGGGAGGGAATATATGTGACTTACAATGTATCACCCGAGGGCTTTACTCCAAGGTGTGATAAACACATATTCCCGATCCCATGGTGAGTAACCAGCTTAGCTTATACCATGAGAAAAAGAGTCAAACATGAGACGATAAGTGGACAACAAACAATATGGGATTTATGGCAGTGAAGTACAGGCTTGTTAGGCTGGCAGAGGTGTCGAATGGAAAAGCTGATCAGTCAAACTAACAGATTACACTTTGTGTTATTGATGTGGCAAACTGAGTTTGCAAGTTAAAAATATTTCTCTCGATCTGCAACGGTCACTAATGATGTCGCAAACAATTTAAATGTAAAGCACCACACGTTCAGTTCAATTCTGAACATGTAGTATATAGACAACAAAAATATTCAAACATTTCATAACATTTGGCATTCTACGTTTTGTTAACAGCCTTTGATTTCTTCGAATACTCACTGTAGGTTTTAATCAGTGGCACACTCTACTTCCTTCCTACGCCAAAAATGTAAAATCCTGAGATCGATTCAATTGTATGTTCTTTTAGAATTGCTTTTAGCAACAGCTTGTCCTTTTTTAATGGAGGTGTTTACACACCGCCATTTTTTGCAGTTAGTGAGAAAGTGTATGAGAGAGTGGATGAGAGAGTGTAAACTTTAGGCGGGAAATTCGAAATTGGAGAACAAAATCTGAAATAACTCTTTGCTTATTTCAAATAATCTCCTAATTGTTAAATTGCCCACAACTAGAGATGCAGGGCTGTCATTGCAGCCTACTTGTATTGATCTCAAATAATTCTAAGTACTCCTTTCATCTGTTCTTTGATTGGAGTTTTTTTTGGGTGTTACAGTCCACCATTTTGAAAATAATGTGTATTGTGGTTTGTGTATGCAAATGAGCTGTCCACCATTTTGAAAATTATGTGTATTGTGTTTTGTTTATGCAAATGAGCTCACCTGCTATGTCAGGGTTACATTTGGATGTGTATTGGTTATTTTGCTGACTTGGGAATTTATGTTATCATAATACTGGGTCACAGAACATGGAATTCAACAGTTATATGTAAATTTCCAACTATTTCAATGCAATTTAGGGATGGGTGTATTTATGGATAGGCCTAAATTAATATACATTTCTATAGACAGATTGCTTGCTAAATGAATGAATAGTTAAATACCAGTAGATAGATCGAAAGAGTTGGAAAGAGATAGAAAGAGATAGAAAGATAGACAGGAAGACAGAAATATAGATAGATCTATAGAAGATTAGATACTAGATCATTACATTGATAAAGAAGGATGTATGAATTTTATGGATTAGATAGATTGCATGAATTAGATGGATAGATTATAGAGATGAAATAAATAGCTTATACTGATTAGTGAGACAAGACAAAGACTAAACTTCTTTATTGGTCATTCATGAAAAAATTAATATAGAATGAAATTGTCGGTGCAAAGACACAACATATTACACAGATTTATCAAAAGGGTAAGCATGAGCAATACATTGCAATTTGGTACATTTGTTGTAATTTGTGACATGGTCCAACACGTTCGGGAGGAGGTAGAGTTAGCTCAATTAGTAATGGAATGGGTTGCCAATCACTTGGTCCTGGATTTGAATCCCACATTGGCGAGGTCACCTTTTCTTGTGTTGGACAGTAGTTTCAATAATCTTTTGCTTCATTACCATGTCCTCCTTCTGTCCTAATTGGCCTGCGTAAATAAAGGACTTAAAGCCCCAATCATCCATCCATCTGTCCAAAATATCCATGCAAATCTGACATAGGATTTCACATAATTTCAGCTCTTAACAAAGTCTACAAGTTGTCAAGTATTCTAAATTTACCCCATTTAAGGAATCCTTTACTTGCCCAGCACAAACACTGAAACACAGGGGCTGCCAATTAACATCTCATCCAAACAACATCGGTGGCCACATGTTTTCAGTCGGAACTCCTGAGGGTCATTCTTTGTAGCTTTGCCTGGGTTTGAACCTGGGTCCGTCAATTTGGAAAATTCAGTTTACTCTCAATATTGTTATGTCTCGCAGAGTTGTTCAACCTATGATCACCCATATTTCTCTATCTATCTATCTATCTATCTATCTTAAAATACCTGTCTGAATAGTAAGGCAGTGTGGTACAAATGATCTGCCGGATTCACGGGATGCGAACTTAGACACCACACCACCTCCATTTTGAACCCCTGGGTTCTTGTTAAGAAGATACGAGTGATGCCAATAAAATGACAATGATGTATCATTTGCAAGCACACTCAAATCCATAGCAAATTGTTTGCTACATTTAATGAACTAAATCAGCGTAAGCCTGTCATCTATCTATATGAATAGTGCATCATCCAAATCAATAGGAGTAGAAAACAATGGATATGTTTTCTAATTTCTTGCTAAAAATATTTTTACGCTGTGAAGGTCTTTGCCTGCATCAGTTTAAATCAGACTGACACTCTCTCTGTTGAACAGCTTTAGCTGGAGGAGACTGATGGTTTTCAATGACCCAGTTCCGTGCATGAGTTAATCCACTTATCTGATCTGTAAAAGCAGGCTGTGGTTTTGACTCTTATATTACTGACATCTTAAAATCAAACAAACGATGTTATACAGACAGCTTTGAGTAAATCAGTGTGTACTTCAAACATTAATGTTGCCGTCACCTTAAACCAAACACGCAATGTTATAAAAACAATCTTTAAGTTTCTGTTTCAACTACTAGCTGAGAATGCTTGCTAATCTCATAACGTTGCTCACTTTCTCATAACGTCACTTGCTCCATCTGAATTCTTGCACAGTTCACTGCCGGCGGCAGCCCACTGCTGCTGACTCCTATGCATGATGCAAAATATAAACTCTGTGTGCAGAGTAGGTTTAAATCCTGGAACCTAAATGTGTTCATTGGACCTCCAAAAGCAAACTTCTAGCTGGATGTCGTTTGGATGAAATGTTATGCTAAATTGGCAGTCCCTTGTATAAGTGTTTGTTCTGGGCAACTAAAAGACGCCTCATTAGGGGTAAATCTATAACTGTTATAACATGTTGAGGCCTCTCGCTCTTTCCAACATCATCAATCTACCCTCACGAGTGCCCAGAACTGGACATAGAGGGCTGCACTTACCGTATCGATCTATCTCTCTTATTCAGTGAAAATACCTCATGTGTGTTGTTTACATAGATTCCTGAATTCTTCTTCATTCAGGTTTTACAGACCGAAGTTTCTTTAAGTATTCTGCATTGTCTCCCACACCCAAAGACATATGATTACATTTGGCAGATGGATTTAAATCCAGACAAAACAAAAGTATTGACTATTGGTATTAACAAAGTGAACTTTAATTTTTTATTGAATAATGAAATTATTGAAACTGTCAACAATATTAATGATATTGGAATTACTATCCAGTCAAATTTGAAATTTACACTCCATTGTATAAACATTACCAGGAAAGCGTATTTTGTTCTTCATAAACTTTTTTCAATTTTTAAGAATCACAATTACAAGTTTTATCTCAAAATGTATATATGTTATGTCAGACCACTTTTAGAATATTCTAGTCAGGCTTGGTCACCAATATTACAATGTAATAAAGACAAAGTAGAACGTGTGCAAAGGTATTTCACCCGACGTATATTGAACTATGAAAATGTTTCGTATGAAGAAAGATTACATTTTTTGAACTTAGATTCATTGGAAATTCGAAGAAAAAATTCTGATTTAATATTGTTTTACAAAGTTATTAATTGTCATACAAATCTCAATATAAATGATAAGGAAGAAGTTTATAAATTTGTACATAGAAGTAGAGGTCATAATAAACAGCTGTATGTGTTTTATAGCCGTACTGATAAAAGAAAATATTTTTGGAGCAATCGAATTGTAAATAAATGGAATAATTTAGATGAAAGAACTATTAATTCAGTGTCAATCAAGAATTTTATAACTAATTTGAAAATGTTTAATTCTGCCAGTTAGTGGGAGTTACGTTGTAATTTTTACTTAAACTCCCATTGTTTTTGTATTGTTCATATGTTGTTATTTTGAATAAATAAATCAAATCAAATCAATCAAATTAGCTATATATTTACAACTCCATTGTTTCATAGGGTTTTGTTTCGGATGTTTTCGTCAACCGTCTGAGTATGTACAATGTCTTAATTCTACTGGTAGTGCATTATTTGCTGAAACATTCCTGGTGCAATAGATATATATATATACGTATTGTACAACTTCCATTTGTATCATCAATACCGCCAGAAAATATACGTCCTCACCAAAACACTTCACTCGAGAGATGTTATTCGAATGATTCAAATTCCAAAAATTCCCTTCCTCTTTTGCTACTTCAGAGTTGAGGGTCTGATGAAATAAACTACTTGAAATATATCTCAAGTAAATAAATATATTTAGGAAGTTCATCCAATATGATTATACTTATAGTGTGCAATACACTCCAAGTCTCAGACTGGTATTTAAGGCATTCCATTTATCGCAGTGATTTTGACAGTTTGTTGGATATCTGTCAGTATGAAAAGTTGACACTATTCTTTCGTAAAACTACTTTATTGTGTACGGCTTATAAAAGTATTTGTTCTGTATCATGATTATCCTTCATTGCTTCCGGGTTATTTAAGGTGACTCCGGGAAATGTATATCCATTGTTCATAAGGTAAATGCAAGAAGGGCATTGTAACCGTTAATTTTCTCACGAAGAGAAAAATTACAATGTCAGGCAGCTGTGAGGTGTCTGACATTGGATTGTCAATTTGCCATTAAAATATTCAATATCCCAATTATGCCAGTTATGTAGGCATATGGAATTTTGATATTTGAGCCATTAAGCTTATTTGGGATTAAGCTCTTAATTACCACCCAATTGCATTGACGACATGTTTGCCATTGACTCCTCCTTGACCGTCACCTTGAGTACCCTTGACCGTTAATTGGGAATTTAAATCCATACAAAATTAGTAAGTCGATCCAACTTGATCGTTAATTTTTTTCTTTCGGGTTTTGATGTGGGGCACATTGTGTCGTATTTCCTGATGTGCTGTTTTGGGACATTGTGATACCGTTGGTTTATATTTGGCGTGCGTGGGAGTCATTAAAAAAAGGAAATGTTTGTTGAAGGACAGAAGGGCACTATAAAGGTTCTAGTGTCATTTCCCCATGTGTTGTTCCCTTATTGACTTAATAAAGTGAGATCTAGTCTCTGACATATGAAAGCTAAGCATTTAAAGCAAACCATTGCTGGCTACCAAACTCCAAAGAGAACTGTTTTGCAATGCCAGCTGTTGAACTCCTGGTGAAAATGTGCATGATGCGCATAAGGCTAAAACCCAATTGAATTTAATCGATTATGTTTTAATCGTATCTTTCATGATTTCGTAAAATATGCTGTCTTTATGTTTTAGATGCTAGCTGTAATGTGTTAAAGACATTTTATTTGTTTTGCGAATTAACAAAAAAAAAAAGAAACGAAAAAACAAAATTTTTGTGTAATTTTTACCAAAAGGGATCAAAATACTCCTTGTGAGGTTACATCATGCGCATGAATGCCAATAATACCCTATGGACAATACAAGCGTATGCAATTCGAATTTGGAGATGGCAGGAGCAGAGCCAATTTGCAAATAACACACAGATATGATTCAAATGCAATAGTTGACCTTGTACATATCACTTATTTTGATAATGTTCTGGCATGCTAAGTATTCGTTCTTTTGTAGTATTTGCACATTTTGAAGAAATATAAAACTAGTGGGAGCCTGTTCCAAAGTCACATGACAAATTCCAATTAGAATACAACCATAGCAGTGATCACAAACTGTTACACATTGTTACTAAATGTGCTTTTAGCAGTTAGACATGAGATAAAAATATATAAGAATCTACAACTTATAGAACTAACAACACTCAACACCCAAAAATAACTGTGAATTTTGAGAAAATGTTTTTCATAGTCAACTGTCAAATTGATAGAATCTGTGACAAATATATCAAAACACAGATGTCCAAGGCATTTCTTGGACTTGTCATATGCTGGTATATGGATGGATTAAATCGATTAACAAGCCCTGATGTACCATGTCTGTCAGTGACTGGTACTTCCGCTCTTTGGTTACATCCTTATACATATCATGTTATACAGTAAGGTCATACTCATAACTGATCACTCATTTTAATTTAATACAATGATGGGTGAGCAGTCTTATATATACTCAGGTCCTTTTTCCGACTGAAACGCTAACAACAACAGAAGTTTGCTTGAATGTTTTATATTAAATGTTGTTCTTATCAATGTATGTCTAAACAGTTCTCTTTGTTTTCTTGCAGGTGAAGGTTCGAGTCCGATGCCAAGATGGTGAAGGAAAAATGCGATACAGACAGTTTACTTTTAAGTCTGCTGCGCAATGCAGTTGCTCGACTTGTGCCGTTACATAGGACTTTAAAGAAGTATATTAGTGCTATTGAAATGTGATACAGACTCTGAAGTTCCGTGGAATTTGATGATGTTGATCCTTACGTGTCGTCTGAGGAGTTACACTTTGGTAAAAGGCTTTACGAAATAGATGTTTACACATCAACGTACGCCTACATTACAACTGAGAATACGAGAATGATCCTTAACAACGGTTGTGAAGTTATAATTCAAAGACACGACAAAATGAATTCCGTCAAAAACTGTTGCTTCATTCAGTTCTTTGAAACGCAAGAGACTTCTGTGAACACTGAACAGGAAATACAGAATTTGGGATTATCGCTTCATGAAAGGAACATGACAAGGTGATGCATATGAGAATAACTGTTAGTGTCACTGAGTAACAAAAACAGAATCGTATGAATATTAAAATGTGGAACTCTGGTGACAGACGAGTGAATTTCGAAGACGACTGTACGATCAACTCCAAAAAATTCAAGCCCAGCTAGGACGGTGATACTGTGATATTAGTTTAATAATAATATATTGCATGGATGTTTTTATGGTATGTCATAAGTGCATGGTGATACGTAATCATACCTAATTTGGCACATACGTTTCGTTAAGTTTAGATTTATTTTTTGCGACATTTCATCATGTAATCGACTGGTTATCACCTCATTCAAACTGCGTTATACTTAAAAAATTTGTTGTTTCAAAGCGATAATTAATGGACATGCTTACTCGTTCATTCATCACATATATTTATTCATTACCTTGTATTTTAAGATCTCCAATACTGTAATGCCAAACCATATTTGTGTTGTATATGTAAGCTGATTTGGTGATCTCCTATTTCTAATATTGTCTATAGCTTCACTGTAAATATCAAGATTGCATTAAGAGCACCTTTTTGCATTGTAAAAACTTTCTTGTTTAAATAACTTATATACTGTAAAGATAATGTGATATAGTGGCCATTCTCGCATAAAAGATAATAATATTATATTTAAAACATTCTGCTAAAAACAAGAATGGTCCAGTTGGAAAGGCTGAAATTCTACAAGAACCGGAAAAATATTCAGCTAAGTTTAGGAATATGCTTATTGGCATTTTGCTAACAACAGGTTTGGTTCAAATTGAATGGCTGAAAACCTGTTAGAATGGGGGAAAACATTCAGCTCCGATTAGGAATATTTTGTCCTAACATGGATTAAAAGGTGCTCTTTCTTGTCAACTTATCTTTTACAGTGCACAGATGTTTTATGGGAACTGACTGTAGATAAAAGTGTGCATTCCAAAAATATAATCATGTGATTTATTGATATATCAATTCATCTGTATCTCATGTAGTTGTAGGATTTGAATGCTTCATGTGTGTTTAAAAGTTTATGTTTTTATCAGTAGTTTGTGCTTTTAATTTTATTTAATGCCATGATAATTAATTTTGTAGATGTTGTTTGCATTTATGAGTATAGGTGTCATCAAGGAATCAAGGAATCAAGGACTTACTTTAGAAAAATGTGCTATTTCAGAAGTAGTGTCTCATCAGCGATGATTGAGGGTATGATAAGTGGAAAAACTTCATTTTGTATTGTTCTGTTTTATGCCAATGTTTAGTGTTGGGGATGTTGCACTTTGCAGTTGCAAACAAGGGTGTGGTCTGAGACAGAATACAGATGTAGAAACACTGCTTGAAACATTCTATTCTAGACACAATAACAAATCTTGCTGCCTACTTTCATTTAAAGTGATGTTTAAAAGATAGAATCACAATATATCCGTTGACAAAGTTGCTATCATGGAAAGCGTCTGCTCTGAACGATTTGACTTCAAAATATTTGTCACCTCCTGTGTTTTCTCGTTGTTTGTTCTCTATTTGTGGATGTTTAATTTCTTGTGTAAAAATAGATGTCCATTTAAAGTACCTTTCGAAAAAGCCTCATATTAATGCATGTAATAGCTCGTTTGGTTAAATTTGCCAGACCATGTCAGTACCATTTGTGGAAATAAGTGCATATTTTCTCATTTAGTGTCAAAGTAGGGAATGGTAAAATTGTAATCTGCCTGTAGCTTCTTATATATTTTTAGGTTCTCTGAATATTTTAAAATTACGTGATGTAGGTAGAAACAAACCATCTAGTCGTTTGTAATTTGATTATAGTGTAATTTATTTTCAATGAATATATCAATTTGAGAGATGTTTTCAAGATTATATATGCATACCATATATGCACTAATTGATTTTACCATTGACTGATTTTGTGATATTAATCTAGTTATCTTAGGTCTATAAATAGCTGTAAATAGAAATGTATGATTTGTATATATACCTATATATAGATCATCATTATTGTATTTCTGTAATTCCATCATGCAAATTCAAGATTCCGTATCCATAATTAATAATATGACATAGAATATTTATTGTTCATTATTAGATTGTTGGCATTGTTAGATACTGCATAACTACCTATTTATTTTTTAACAATAAATTTACAAAATATACATTAATAGTTGTCTTCTCATTACTTTGAATTGACGATGGACTGCGACATCACGATGCTTTTTTGTCACTTTGAGAATATTAATAGTCACATAATAACAGTCACAGAGACCTCAAAGGTTCTCCAGGGACGTGACTCATTGACTCACATTAGTCAGTGGTCACATGGGTCCAAAGAATGAACTGATCATCAACATTACAGCTGAAGTAAAAAGTGAATCATTTTTATTTTTCCACTTTTTCTGAAATCGCCCTCCTGAAGGTGTTAAGTTAGCAGTGTTAACATTATGCGGCATAAAAATAATATTTTTGTTCTTATTGTCTGACCTTAAGCAAGGGTAATCAAAATTGGTCCTCAGTCTGGCAGCATTTCAAATATATGAAACGGGAAAGAAAAGAAGCAATTTTCTAAAAATACACGGGCACAGTGCACACCCAATGAATATTATACCATATTGAAATTTTAATATTCCAAGAACTACTTCTAGGATGTAGGCAAATATATTGATAGAATGTCTAGAAGGTGTAACTTTTTTTTACATTGTGGCAAATTCAATTTATCGGAGTAGTAACATTTGAGTGTTAGTTTTTTTAAATGAAACATGATTTCACTTTCTGCCTAATGCATTGCCAATTTCAATTGTTCAGTTATGAAAAACTATAACCTAAGCGATCTGAAAATATTCCGAGCATCGTTGCCTAAATAAGCCTACATTTTACGTCAATCAAAATACGTCATGTCTAACAAGATCACTGTTTGCTCTTCAATTTAGGTGGCTGCACCATGTGACTTATAAATAACTTTTGTCAGTTTTTGTCACCTCTGTCAGCCTGCCTGGCAGTATATCACGAGCCAGTATTTCTCTGCAATCAATCCCATAATACTATTTCTGTTGTTTTACTAAAATGCTTAAATGCTTGAATGTTCGTCCCATGGTATAACCTGTTATTCATCATAGGATCTGGAATATGTATTATCACAGCTCTTGCTGGCTCTCGCTGGATAAATCACATATTCCCTCTCCCTTGGTGAATAACCCATACTAATATTTTGGTGGCATAACAGCATCACACAATCTTAAACTGATTTCAATTGTTTCTCTATGATTGTGTGGAGGCCATTCAAATGTCGACCTATATTATAAATTAAATATAAATTGAACTGAGATTTTACTTTTAAAAGTTGGCGAAACTGTCCATCAGTAAGCTTTTAAGTCCTCAGTTTTTACAAATTTTGCAATAATGGTCAGTTATTTTGGCCAAATTACTATTTTCAGGGTGGCCAGTTCATGGCTCATGTTTATATCTTTGACTGCATAATGTAAGTTTTGTAGCTTGTCAGGATAGCGCTTACAATGGTAAAATTTTCAGCATTCTTTTTTAAAACCAGAAAATTCGTTCACAAAGTAAAGGAGATCAATTAAGACAAAAATATTATCCAGACATTACTTTGCTATCCAAAGTTTACCATATTAGTATAAGTTATTCAGCATGGGAGAGGGAATATGTGATTTATCAACCGAGGGCTTTAGCCTGAGGTGTGATAAACACATATTCCTGATCCCATGGTGAATAACCGGCTTATACCATGAGACAAATCAAACAGTCAAACATGAGAGGATAACTGGCTATAGTGATTGGCTGACAGAGGTGTCAAATGGTATAGTCTATGAAATTGGCAAATTTTTATTAACATGGTCATCGAGTCTCACACCAAGTTTCTAGAGTATTGGTTTTTAAGGTGACCCTAGAATATCCATAAAATATATAACCAATTTTGAATTTTTTTTTTTCAGTTGCTTTTCATAATTAATTTGTCTATTTTATATTTCATTCTCTCTAGTTTTGTAGGTGCATCCAAACATTTTTTTTCGTGAGATGTGCAGTGTTTAAAAATAAATCTATTTGATTATGATTTGTATGATATTATTGATGGCTTTTTTCTGAATCAAGATTGTTCCATTATCAGGTGGTGTCCCTAATTGTGGAAATATGAGAATTTTTTTGAAAAGAAACATTGTGATGCGTCATAATTGATTTCAATATTATTCGTGGCAACTGCAATGACCAACTTGCCTATGATTCATCATCAGACACTTCAGGAAGACCAAGTTACCATTTGAAATTTTGCGTCATCGTGCCTAAATCTTTTATTAGTTAGACACCCACGGTAGAATGAGGTGTCTAGATATCTTAGACCTCGTATGTTTCTTTAACTGTATGATAGCTTTAAGTCGTTATTATTTTTGAAAATAAATGATTAATCTGATAGTTAGTTTGCTGCTAATCCTTAGCAGGGCGCTAACATAGAAAATGTTCAGATAGATCCCGACATGCCTGGAATGTTAGTGCTAGGAAGTCTGAATTTGGAAGTAGGCTTAGTTTGTTTGTTTGTGTATTACGTCTCTGCAGCACCTTAGTGGGCTATATCGAGGCAGGCAATCGCCGTATGATGATGAGATGAGAAGACTGTGAGTCTGGCACATACCCTATTAATTCAGGGATGCCCAGGGTCTTTCAGTTGCCCCGGCATAGAATACCGGATACAACCCGCCTCCATTTAATGTCCCATGGGCTCGGACTAAAGTGAGTTCCCGGGGTGAGATTTGAACCCACCCCCTCAAAGCCAGTTGACAAGCGCACTTACCAATTAGGCCACAGCGGAACTCTTTTGGAAGTAGGCACTTATTTCTGGAGGATGCTGTCAGCCAATCACAAGCCTGCATTTCGCTGCGATAATTCCATTCTTTGTTGTCCACTTTTTGTCTCATGTTTGTTGTATAAGCCAGTTATTCACCATGGGATTGGGAGTGTGTTTATCTCACCTCCGGCTCAAGCCCTCAGGTTGTGAATCACATACTCCCTCTCCCAAGGTGAATAACCTATACGTGTACACTGTTGAGATCCACCTGATTTTATGCACAAATCTTGGCAACTTGCAGTCAGGAATTATTCTGGCCCAGAATAAACCTTTACAAAATTAATATTGTTCCCCTTGATCCCTTCAAGAATTGTCCTGCATTAAGTGTGTTTTAGGTGGAGGTGTTTTTACACACCTTTCTTAATTACCCCAATATGGCAAATTGTTTGCAATGCAATCTTAGTGGCCACTGGACATCTTTGTTGACAATTTTTAAAATCATTTACATGTGGATATGGTGCCCTTTCTTCTCATTACAGCCTCTTTCAACTTCGCAAATCCCAAATTTGGCATGATCTCACAAGATTGTGTCAGGCTCTTTACAGCCTGTCATTTTGATACCGAAAAAGAGTGTACTGTTGCACTGTGAAAATGGCACTTTGTGTGTCATCATATAGATGATTTGTCATGATCATACCCAATACTTTCAATGTTAATTTGATTTTAGGTGACTTATCCCTCTTGTTAGTTACAGCCAAACGAAAGGATGATGCACCTAATTTTCAATCCAAAATCAGTTATGACAAGTCAAATGACCTTCTCTAGATAATGACTAATCAAACTACCTCTATGTTTCCGATGTTGAATGTATAGAAGATGACACTTCATCAGCTATCATGAGTCGCGAAGTGCATTTTTCACAATGAACTGGACCTCATTTTTTCTTTATCAAAGTGAAAGGCTGTAAAGATAGATCATGGATTCTCTTTGGACTTCTATTATCTTTAGCCAAACAGTTAAAGGACCACACTCATCAAAATGACGGTTTCGTTCATTTTTTTCCTTATGAAAGAGTGGGCTAATGCAAGTACATCCTGTCAACCTTAAAATTGGTTTTAACCACATATCAAGAAAAATATATATGAAATTGGGATTTGAGCAATATCTTGTTTCCCTACTGCATGTTCAGTCAGCTGATGAGTGACGTAGGATAGGGTGGGCCTCCCCCCTATCTTCCAAATAATTGAACAAATTTGAGGTTTGGATTCCTCCTATTTTGTCCACCTAACATGCCTGTGACAAACTGTGAAGGAATTAAGAAATATGACTTGATATAATAGTAGCTGTGAATTTGCTACACTTGGGATGAAGTTCTTATTTGTGCAAATGACAATAGGTGTTAAAAAAACTGAATAAAACAATTTACAACTTACAATCATTCAGCCATGCACTGAAATCTGATTGGTTGATTTTCTCAAGGTTGAGAGAGTAAGCAGTGACTGATTTGGACCACAATTTGCATTCTGGACTTGGCAAATATGAGGCAAAATAACCAGTGCCAAATAAAGTAAAAATAACCAGCCAATCAGCACCCCAGAATTTATAATTATTCTTATGATCGACAGTTGGGCTGAGTTAGCAGTGCAATAGACCTTATCACAAGCATTTGCAAGATTTTCCACAGTTTCAGATTTATTTCTGTCAGCTTTTTACGCTTTTTCATCTCTTTGCTCATAAAACATTTCACTGCTGGGCCTCACTTATCTTTAATGCTTCATCTATTTGTTTATTCATTACCCAGTCCTATGTGACTTTCTCAGTTTCTTCCTACAGGAGTCGCTTTTTCTTGTGCCAAAATTTTGGCCAAAGTCAATAATAAAATAATTTTTTTCATGGGTTTATTTTGGGAGAAATTCAAAAGGATCACTGTCGTGTTACTGTAAATGGCGCATTTGAAGCTCTCAACTAATAAAAAATTGCACTATTGAGTGCCTTTGGAAAGTTACAATGAGTTCTATTGAGTAGTCTACAATTCAGTTCTGTCACTTTCAAGAAGTGTGACTTTTAAGTGTTAGCAGTCCACGTGTCAATTAATGAATAAACAAAAGTTGTATTCTTTTCTATGAAAGTTATTTATTCAAACCAGAAAAAACTGTTGATAAACTCATAATAACAATGAATGAACGCCAATTTGAAATTAAAAGTAATCATTTGGATGTGAAGCCGGTGATTATTTTAGTGAAAACCAATCCATGAATTTGTAAGTTAATTTCAGTATGACAGAACAATTCAAAATGCAACTAATAAGACAAATGCCATTTCCATTCCTGAAAGAGTGAATCATTTTGTATTTTCTGCAAATGTTTTATAGAGATTCGCAGCTGGCATTACTGCGAGAACAGGGTTGACAGACACAGGAAACTGCATCGAAGACCTTCGCAAATGGCGCGGGATGATTGTCTCCGCAGATCCGGACTGTCCGGGGCCTCACCTCTCCGTATGTGCACACCGGATGGTTGATGATCTTGAATGGAACCTTGTAATCAGGAATCTGCAAAGGAACACACAATTGTAAATATATTAGAGCAAAGCATCTAAGACAAGATAAAACTTAATTTCAAGTCGGAGATGACAAATAAAAGTTCAAAACACAAGCCACATGTATGTAGCTTTTAGGCGACAAATCAGTCGGAACTGAGTGACAGGTAGGTCACATGATCAGCTGCAACAATCATACATAAGCCACTAGACTGTAAAATTTGAATTTTGAGTTAGCTCAATTGATTGAGTGAGATGGTTGCACAATTCCTTTGAGCCAACATAACTTGTTGTTTGAAAGTTATAACAACAGAAAGATTATCATAACTCAAAACAACAAGCTATGTTAGCTCAAACAAATTGTGCAACCATCTCAGTCAATCATTTGAGCTGTCTCAAAATTTCAAATTTTACAGTTTACAGAATGGTGGTGGGTGCCTGCTGATGTGGAAACTCAAGAATCATGTACACAACGTAAATACGACATTTCAAATTGGTGGTGGGCTCAGCTTTTGTCACATGTTAAAGTGTGCTGTAGAAATTATGTTGCCACAACGTGAATACAAGGTGCTTTCACAGGATGCATTTTGGATTTTGGGGCATTTTGTTAAGCAGCAGGCCTACTAGTCGCTCGTAATTTCACATCTATAACAACCCAAAACCAAAGTTTTGTCAGATGATAAATTCATAAATTTGAATAAGCATTGCAAGGAGTCAACCAATAATAGTACTAGTTATTGCTTTTGGAACTTTATAATCATGTTAAAACCTTTCTGATTGGCTGCAATCCAAAGTAATTTCTTACAGCTCATGCACATGTCTTTAAGAATTGTGGAAATGTGATACTCTGGTTACTATCATTGTATGAATGTGGTTAACCAGAATGGTCTTGCCTGAGTGTAAAGTTGTAAACTTTAATTTGTAATTCTATTCTCATGTCCTGCAACATTGGCCTCTTTTCCTGTTTTATGACAATGTTCTCAAGTGTTGATTTGATTTGAATTTATTGTGTTACTATCGGCATGAGCAAAAGTAACCCAACCTCTCTTCTTTTTTCTATTAAAATTTTCTATTTTTGTTTTGTCTGATTATATTTCTTGTGATGCATGATATTCCATATGGAGGTTAAAAACATTACATGAGGCCACATGATATATATTGCCACTTGTGAGTAAGTGAAACGGGTGATGTTTTGTCATTGGGTCAATGCTAAGCATCTTCAACCAAATTACTTGGGAAGCAAGGCTAGGCCTACTCATCTGATGAGAATAAAGCATATGGTTCATAAAGGATGATATTTGAATATATTTGAGGTATGTGCCATAAAATTAAGTGGCTGCCAATTTTCTTCGCTCAACAAACAGTTAAATTTGGGTCAAAATCTTCAATATAAGTAAGTGAACGCCAGCGAATCCCAGTCCCCGTGATATTGCATTGGCCTTGATATGAGTTTTACAAACTCATCAAAGACTTTGACCCATACATTACTCTGAGAACAGCAACAAATGGCAGCCTTTTGTATCCCATACCTCAAATATTATTCTTTATGACCCAATATGTTTTCATTTCATTGGATGAGAATTCCTGCTTCCGGAAGCAGTTTGGTTGAGGATGTTTAGTATTGACCCATTGGCAAAACTCTCCCATTTCACTTACAGACGGCACTGCATGTAATAAAATCAGTCTGTCATATTTTTTTATGAACCACTGACACATAGCTGTCTGAGGGATGGTGTCAGTTCGACCATGGATGCATCACTGTAACACAATTCAATCAATCACCATTAATAGTGTGTTAGCCTTTTAATGCAGAGTACAACCCAAAATAAAGTAAGAACATTTTCTGTGAGAACTCCTCTGTTTACCTATTTTTCCCTCCTTTCCCCTCCTTTCCCCTCTTCAGCCCAAATCTCTTACTACTAGTTCGGACTCCTCACTACAACCTTAACACATATTAAAAACTGTATTAAGGCAGCTGGAAATGTACAGTACATCCAAGATAAAGTAAATTCTGTCAGAAGTCCTCTGTTTACCTATTTTGCCCTCCTTTCTCTCCATCCCGATTCCCATAACAACTACCTTTGACTCCTTGCAACTACCTTAGCCCATATTAAGAACTCTATTAAGACAGCTTCCAATGTAATTGCAATTAGCAAAGGGGCACAACATCAAATGAATCAAACACAATGGGGGGTGATGGCATTTAAATTGGTGATGTTTAAATGTAACTTTGATGTAATTTTAAAAGGTAGTGTCAAGTAGGTAAAGGTAGGAAGTGATTCAGAGTTAGCCAAAAGGTGTAAAATGGTAAAGTAGTGGCTGATTCTTCTTTCCTGCTGGGGAAGTTGTACTTTATTATAGATTAGATAGATAGATTTTTATTTTGCCTCCAAAAGGAGAGTACATAAAACATGTATAACAAGTGAAAATAGCACAGTCTAAAATCGGGTAAAATACTGAACAGGTTTCAAGTTTAAAATGAACTTAATAAATTGTTAACATTTGTAACGTTAAAAGAGGTTTGAAGTAAGTATTTTATGGTATCTGCGATACCACATGGTGGTCTACTTTTTATAACATTTTTACATTTTTGCTGGTAATTATCATCACATAGATATTGTGCTAATGAAATTGTGTATTTTTTGCAAGTTTTAAGAACATCACTGACTAGATTTCTGTGACTTGAAAGATTGCCGCTAAGGGCACATGACAATAAATGTTGATAAAATAAACTACAACGTGATGTGGACAACAACATAGACCTTAACAGAGACAACTTCTTGATCTCAACAGACACAGATATACGATCAATACCTAACGCTTGTAGAAGTGGAGAATTTTTACATGATCTTTTAAGTCCTAATGCTGATTTTAAAAATTTAGCCTGAGCAGATTCGATAGTTTTAAAAGCAGTTTTATCCTGATAAATACACTCCATACCATATAATAGAACAGGCCTAACTGCAACTGACATTATATGTGATATGGTACTAGGACTGCAGCCACCAACACAGATTCCTGCTCCCTGCAGGGAGTAAAAGGCTCTTCGTGCCGAACGGATCCGGGCTTCTGTGTGACTTCTGTTATTATTGCACATGATCACGCCTAGATGCTTGACTTCTTCAGATTCTGCCAGCTGGATGTTCTCCAGGTACCATTCTCGTTTAGACAGTGGGCTCTTCCCAAATGTGGTACAGGTGGTTTTCACAGGGTTAAAACTTAGACCGTGTTGGATAATGTACTTGTTGGCATTATCTATCAGTCTCTGCAGACCAGACATGGTTAGACTACAAAGAAGGATATCATCCGCATAGCAGCAAATTTTATAGGTGGCTGACCCAATACGAATTCCACAACTCATGTCTGCGAGATCCTTCACCATGTCTTGATACAGGAGATTAAAAATGAAAGGTGATGCTATTGTTAGTTGTACTATAATTGCAATCAGCAAAGGGGCACATTATCAATGAAATCAAACACAAAGGTGGTGAAAGGGTTTAATTTGGTATTGGCTTAATGCACATTTAAGGTAATTTCAAAAGGTAGTACAAAGTAGATTAACGTAGGAAGTGATTTGAAGGGAGCTCAATGGTGTGAAATGGTAAAGTAGTGGCTGTTTCTTCCTTCCTGCTGCGGTAATCGTACTTTCTTTTGGGTTGTACTGTAGATCTCCACAGACTTTGTTGTTGTATTTTTGCATTTTTAAAACATTTTGGTCTAAAGTCACTGTGACATTTTCCTGAACGCGGTGAACAGATGTATTTTCATCTCTCAAGCCACAAAAAGAGTTTGCACAATTGCCAGAAATGTTCTATATATCGATTATAATATGTTGTGATGATGTTGTAAATCATTATGCTACCATGGATCTGCAGGTGAAACTTATCTTCACCTCTAGCATTTTAATTCTCAGACATATTAATGCATGCATTGGAATTAAATTTTGGTCGACTCATTTATAAATGTGGTGAAAAATTCCACGTAAACTCTCCTCTAACACTTCTATAAGTAGCATATTTAAATTGATTTTATTGTTGTCTGCCAACATGCATTGTATATATGTTAAATTCTTTGCTAAAATAAATCTCCTTATATACTTTTTGCATATAGTTTCCAAGAAGTGGTATATTACATCAGTTTTTTACCCTACAGGCAATATTATGTAGGTGTGCGGCTTGACGTTGGTTTCGAATTTGATTCTTTTTCAATTCTCTCACAGATGAGCTGCAACAGTTGGCGTTCAATATTCCCAGGGAAGTAGACAATATTTGATGAACAGACAAAAACATATTGTCTTTCATGTGCATAGCCTTATCCTATACCCAACATTTTATATTCTCAAATTCTCTTTTGTAGCACGGAAGTTAGTTGAGTATGCTTATAAATGCAGTTCTGAAAGGTTCTTTTCCAATACAAAGGGATATTTTATGATGGTATGTTATTGAAAGGTTTAAAGGTTCTCAACATCTAAGGTTATTCAATGTTGGAGTCTAAACTCAATTTTGACCTGACGTGTGTTGTGCTGGTGTACCCCGGTCAACCACCATCTTTGTGGAGGGAGCAGCACTTTTTATTTTTGGTGGCCGCCTCATGCTGATGAGATGAGAAGACTGGGAGCCTGGAACATACCCTATTAATTCAGGGATGCCCAGGGCAGTTTGGTTGTCCTAGCATACTAGAATATAGTGGGTATGTTATAGGCCAAATAGGGACAAACCATTTACCGGAATGTTAGAATTCTTTTGGGCATCTGAGGTGATCAAGCCGGTAAAAATGCATAATTTTGGCCCAATTGGGTAAAAATAAGATAAAGCCTCAACGATTCCCTGAAAAATCACGAGAAACAGGTTTTTTGCCTATAAAAATGTAATTTAATGCTTTTTGTGGCCATGTTGCTAATACTGGGTACTGGATACAACCCGCCTCCATTTATTGTCCCATGGGCTCGGACTAAAAACGAGTTCCCGGAGATTTGCCACAATTTATCAATCTATCGGATCGATTCTGTTGAATAAGTTCAGTAGAAAGAGAAACAAGACTCACCTCACTGGTGTCGCAGCCTCCTGCGCATATTGAGACCTCGACTATTGCTGAACAAGGAATGATTGTGCCATTTTCTGCCAAATAATCTCTGTTGACTGCGATCTTCCAATGGTGGTACAACCCACAAGATGTCACAGAATTTCCATTGAAGCGTTCGTTTCTCTTTTGTTTGGCTCTGCTGTCACCTGTCCAGGGGTGTCCTGATGACGTCATCACTGCCATTGCAATCACCATTATACTCAGCAGCCATAATAGCTGCCCTTTGCGCCCTCCACCTGTGCAAAAGAATGATAAAGAATAGACTGTTATGGGCATTACAGGACATATCTCTAAAATTGGAGTGTCTTTTAAAATCTACACCGTTGCTCATGAATATGGAATACTTCAAAATTCTCCATTGAAATTAACAACTTTAGCAACTTCTGTTGGAGCACATGATCATCTGATTCAATGGTATACTACTTCCAATGACCGCTCAAGGGAAGAACATGCTGTCATTTAAAACGCATGCTGCAGCATTAACCCAAGGAAAAGTTACAGCTGCGCTAAATATGAAAATTCAGGAGTTTTTTTAAGGTTAGGTGCATTCAACCAAAAATTAACAATTCTCACAAAAAAAATTGTTGAGGCTTGCAAAGAGTGATTAGAGAAGATGACTTGATCTTTATGATGTACCTTGCTTACCTTCACACTCTGAAATTTACTTTTATTTGACACCCTTTTTCCAAAAAAGTATTCCATATTTATGAGCAGGAGTGTAGTAAACTAGACCAGTATCTATATGTAGCCAGTTGCGACTAAACTTAGCCTAAGATAGCACTGTATTTTCGAAATTGAGAAGTGGTCAGAAAATTGGCTGCTGAAATTCAATCCAAAGAAACAAAGAAATGTGTACAAATGAACTTATCAAGTAGACATGATAACATCCAGGAAGGAGTCCTGATCGGGTCTAATGGACAATGTGCAAGGAGTAAGATTACATCTGCCAAACACAACTATAGAAAAGGATAGGAGTGAACATTGATTGTCAATGAAAATCTGAAGAGCCCTTTGGCATTATCAGCAAAAAGGCTATTAAAAAAATCCCAGATCTGATCAGATGATGTTTCACAAACTTGCGCAAAGGTGTCTTCGAAGCCACTTGGGATCTTCTCAATCAGTATGGACCCTCTTAGTACTGGGGGAAGTACTTAAGACTCGAAAACATGAAGCGAAGACACCGAAGAGGCACAACTTCAAATAGATTGTTTCCAACGAGTCTCGCTTGTGACTCTTGAGAATGGTCATGATCCAGTGAACGAGACTTGACACTTCACGAGAAATCTAGGACACTGTTCTTCCATAGAAATTTAATCACCCGATGGATCAACCTACTTTAGCTTTTATGATATCTTTTGTAGTTTTAATTCCAATCTGTGTGTTTTGTTTACATAAATCACAGCTGATCATCCGGATAATATACAATTTTAAAACATTTGAACAAGAACTTCAGCATTTATCTGATAGACAAAATTGGGACTATCAGCAACAGATATTTTGTGAGTTGACAAAAAAATCTGTGTTGACAATGTCACAGACCCACAGGAGAATTAGTCTTACTTTAATTGTCTTGTAAATTACATTTCTTAGAGTATTCCAGTTACATATTCCATTCAAGAGATATCCCATGCTATGTAACTATAATAAATGAACAGTTCTATATGTGGATAAATGGATTCTCAAAAGTTTCTATAAATAAATCTTAGGCAATTAATCCCTGGCTCTGCACATATTTGTATGTTCTGACAGTGTTTTAAGGAGCCCTGCTACAAAATAGCAGGCGTTCATCTTGTTTAGCATTGTTTGGCATTGACTTCTTGTTATAATCACCTGTCTTAAACCTAAGGTCAATAGAGTCTACACATGAAATGTGATTGCCACAGGAATAGGTTGTGCGACCATGTAAATTGTTATTGGAAATTATCTGCATTGTGCAGGAGAAATTCTGTTTTAAAACTGTCAAATGGATTTAAAGGAAAACATGTTTTTATGCAAAAAATCAAATGAATTGAATATCTATATGACTCACAAGCTGGATGGATGATCTGGAAAAAGAGACAATACTTGCCTGCTTCCAGTATATAACTAAAACTAAAATTAGGCCTAAAGAGCAGTCTGCTCTCTCAATTACTACCAGTCATAAGCAAAATAGGCCTAAATATATCTGGTGTCAGAACGATTTTATTTTCCACTCAGATCTATTTGGTTCCTCGCTTCCGTTTTAAAGGCTGTTTGGCATGTTTGAGACCAACACTTGATAAGAGCTGACCAGGTTTATAATATGTCGCTGATTTGCTTCTGTAAGACAATATGTAATCTATACACATGCATTTATTCTAATAACAATAAGTGTTGGAATCAATCATTTTGAATTGAAATGCCATATTCACCTTTACATGTATTATGTCTAAATTAAGTTACACGTGTTTTCTCCAGACAAATAATTTACTGGAAAGTGGATGTCTAATCTTATCAAAATAATATGTAAATGCTAAAGCATGACGACGGGACCGTCTGAACACGAAAAATACATTTTAAAGACTCTAAATTGTAATTATCTAGATTATTTCTAGAAATTTTTTTTTTTTGGGGAAAATCGAAACCCTGTTTTTTTTTTTGGAAATTTTTTTTTCCAGCATTTTTTCTTTTTTTGGAAATTTTGGTAGGGGAGCCGGGGTTCAGAAGTCACAAAATTTAAAAAAAATCCCAGAACAGAGCTGGTGTTTGTTAGATCTGAATGACCTTTGGCACAATTATGCAGTATTTAGTTGACTATGTTTGTATCACATGATAACTGCTGTGTTGTAAATAGGCTTTAGTCAGTTCACAACTATCTAAGGCAAAGTCCGATGTGACTTTTTACCCCATGTGAGGGTCAATAAGTCACAACCGCGGGGTAACAAGTCCCATGCAATTGTTGTGAACATACAGCCAGGGTTGGGTTCAAATACAGATAAAAGTATTTAAATACAAATACAAATACTTTCAATCTTTCTAAATACAAATACAAATACAAATACAGTTGAGCTCAAAAGTATTTAAATACAAATACAAATACTTTCAATTCTTTCAAATACAAATACAAATACAAATACTCAAATTTTGAAAGTATTTAAATACAAATACAAATATATTTGCAAATATATTTGAAAATACTTTCTATAATTGTGTCTAAGAAATTCAAACTTGTCTTTTTAAATTGTTTCCAATCTGACTCCAGCTAATGTTTATGAATACAATAAATTGTCATGGGTCTGTATGTTATATACAGTTTTAACAAGTAATAATAATAGTTATTAAATTTTTCAGAATATTATTATCAAGTTCCTTCATTAAAATCTGTTCAAATCGGGACATTTGGGTAATTTACTTACCCGATCATAAACTGAAGGGATGCATATTACGATTTTAAAGACGGGGTTAAGGGGGTACCGATAATACCCGGGTACAGCAATTATATGCACCTATTCCCTGATTGGATACCTAAAATTGGGTATTGAGTCACTATTGACCAAGCATCTGCTTTGAATACTGCTATATTTCTAATGCATTGGTCAATATGCTATAACTTTGTTAATAATGCTCTGATATGAATAAACATTTCAGGATTGATGTTTTTTGGCATATCATACATTTTCCTTAAAACAAACTAATTTCAATGTAATTCGGGGTTTCTTTGAAGTGGACAGTCCTAATGACCCTCCAGTTGTAAGTTTTCATAACCAATCAGCTCACAGCAGTTCATGTTCAATTTTTAGCTAGAATTTTGATTAAAATGCGACTTTTATGGTCTTACAATGCCCTGATTTACTTAAACCTACAATCATATATTCTTTTGTTACGAAATATCATGTGGTTGAAAAATTGAGTTGTTTCGTGCAGTATTATTGCTGGTATTGATGATTTTAACTGAGGAAAGTGGGAGATGTTGAATGTGTGAGTGCAAGATTTAGAATGAAGGTTACCTTGACTGGTTCCTTTTATAGGTTTACCCCCTCCTTTAAACATGCAAAATATTAATTTATCTTACTCTTAATTGATTAAATATGATGTTCTGCATATCAATAGACGAATATTGATTTATCTATAACTAATTCAGAAATAAACCCAGTAATTCCAGACACATTGGCTTGGTAATGTTGTCTATTCACATTTGTGCTTTGTACTTAGGTGATGCTGACTTTAAAATGAATAAGTAAATTATTAAAATGACTTCCTACATTATAAGTCAAAGGACTTGGTAAGTGAAATGACTAAATTTGTATCTAATCAGATATTTTCCACAAAACAGTGGGCGAATTGCCTCAACAACTACATTGTCTGTGATTGGCTATGGGAAGGTGCACTTGTGGATACTGCTCTGTGATTGGTCGAGACAGAAGGTTCTTTTGGATCAATTTTGTTAGGGTTCTTTTGGAGATAGAATAATCATGGTAGATTCATTAAAATGCCGTGTTTTCCTTCTTTATGCCACATTTGTTTCATTACAATATCTATTTTCAGTACCAGGAATTCGTTGAATGATTGATAGGAAAGTTTGTGAAAAATTAAAGCACAATAAAAAAATTAATATAAAATAGAGAAATAGGTGTTTCGTTCATTTAACAACATTTTTCGTCTGCTAAAAATAAGTCTATATTGCAAATAGGCTTATAACCTTGGTGAAATACAGTCTCAGTCAGATTCAGGACATATCTTTGCCACATAAAGCCATAACTGGAGGCTGGAAGGCATTGTAATTTAGAAGTTGTTCCGTGGTAGTGAGGCTATAATAATGAATAATAAACAAAACTATCTGGAAAACACTTTTTTTAAAGTTTTCTTTTGCTTATAATTGACCTCTAATTGAATAATGATGTAAACATTATAAATGCAAAATAATATGAACTTTATATAACTGCTAGATGTGTATGATTAATGTCCACACAATAGTACCCCTATATAATTACAATGCACCATTGCTCACAATAGACAATGCATGGCCTGTGCCTGTGTTTGAATAGCAATTAAGACAATAGCCATGCAGTGTCAGAATAGCAGTTAACATACAAAATGGGTGTAGTTATGTCTTTCATACTATTGGACAATATAAAATGGACATTTACCTGTAACTTTTAGATAAATGTGAAAAAGTGAGATGTATCAGGGTATATTTCACTTGTATCTTGTGAACAAATATTTTCTCAAAATTGGATGTTTGGATAGGACAGAGGCATAGTTGTATTTCACTTGTGCAGTCCATTGAATTCTTGAATTACTATTAACTTCTTCAAACTTAACAACACAGAGACAGTGATGATCTCTAAACATGTATGTTTGTGTATAGACCACAAACTAAGCATTTCAGGGGAAACTAAGATGATAATTAATCATTAACATGCTACTCTTTCAAAAGTAATATTTAAACTAAATATATTATAGTCATACAAAATTTCAAAATGATTGTATAAAGATAGACACATTAGTTATATCCACTTTGAAGTTAAGGAATTCATGCTCCTTTTTTATCCATTTATAAACTTTGTATTTGAAAAAAGTATTTGTAAATACCAAATACTTTGATGCAAATACAAATACAAATACAAATACTTTTGAACTCAGCCAAAAGTATTTAAATACAAATACAAATACTTTGCAAAGTATTTAAATACAAATACAAATACTTTCAAATTTCCGAAAAAGTATTTAAATACAAATACAAATACAGTATTTACAAATACAAATACAAATATATTTGTATTTGAACCCAACCCTGCATACAGCACTATATGAGGTAATATGCAGACCTAGACTTGATAGTCATCCTTGTAGGCCTACATGAAATTTATAGTGAGCCTTCCAAAGCTATTGGCATGCAATGACAATGCACCATCAGCAAAGCCTGTGTCAGAAATTGCCCAAAATTTGCGAAATGAAAACTTGCTGCAATACTCTCTCTGACTCAAATGTATTATTGATGATGGATGATTATAAGATTGTAACCTGAAAGCCTCAAGTATGGAATATTATACTTTCCTTAGCACAGAATACTGACTTCACGGTACCCTATGGTAAAATATCACAGTGCTGGGGTGAAATGTCACAGTGTGACATTTCACCTCTCTGCTGTTTTTTAAATTCAACAAATGATCATGGCAACTTGGTGACCATATGCACTGTAAAATTTGAAAACTGAGTTGATGCAATAATTTGAGCTGTCTGAGAATGTTTATAATTTTCAAGCTATGATAGCTAAATCCTATAAGTTGTCAAGGTATGATAGCTCAATGCTGTAAGTTGTCCAAACGAATCATAACATTAAGCTGTGAAAACATGAAAGCTTCAGTTGTTGCAGATAGCTTGACATCTCAGTCATGCCACATATAGCGCTATCTATAACAAGCACTTCTCATAAGAATGCATTAAGTTTTAAATAATTATTTACTTACAAGAATAAATAACATTTATATTACACTATCCCAGAGAAAAAATGAGTAGCACACCACTTTAGCTGGTTACTTTTTTATTTTTATCTCTCTTTAATTAATTTGTGGGAGTAATTAGATGCATGCTTTCACACGTCAACCAACATTTCCAAGTCAGAGTGTGTTCAAATATAGGCTTCTAGCACTGTATACCAACTGAGATGAGCCACAGGCCATTGGGATTTATCCACAAGAAATTAATTTTTAAATCTCCTTGTGATGCAATGGTCTTTGTTGAATGCATCTTGGGCCTGTCCATGATGTGCTGAAATGAAGCATACTGGATCAGGTAGATCCCCTTGAGAGATCAAACAATATTTTGGGATTACAGCCCACATTCATAAATAACTTTATAAGACAGGTCACAAATATAAATAAAAAACAACTAAAAATAAGTCAACACAGCTCTAAATTTTGAGTTGTGTCAGCTTGGATCAATAAGTCAACAAAACTCAATATTTTGAGCTGTAAGTCAACACAACTCATTGTTTTGAGTTTTCTCAGATTGAATACCTTAGTCAACATAGCTTAGTATTTTGAGCTATCTCAGCTCAGTATTTTGAGTTATCTCAGCTTAAAACATTAATCTATGTTAGCTCAATCAACTTGTGCAACCATCTCACTCAATCAATTGAGCTGAATCAGCGAGTCCGATTTTACAGTGTGGCCAAAAATGGGTTCATAGCATGAAAGATTATTATCCAAAAGACCTTGAAACAGTAGCACAACTTCCTACCCTATCAGCATGCCTCGGCGGTCCAACGTCGGCCCAGCGTCAGTCTAATGTCAGTAGCATCGGACCAGCTTCACCGAGGCATGCTGATAGGGTATGTAACAGTGACCGGACATTAATAGAGAAAGTTCAGAGTAGATAAAACCTGTTTGGAACACCAAAAAAGCATGAGGTTGGTATAAAAGACAACTTTCCATAACGAGCATAATTTTTATATACCCTGCAGACCTTCTTCTCATAAAAGCGTCCCCAATGATGATTTAAGAATTAGGTCACTGCAAGTTGGTGAAAAAGGCCTGTGACTTTTTACCCCTATGACTTTTCACCCCCTCTTCCCCTAGTCACGCGTGATGACCAAAAGTGCCAGGATCATATTATGGGATGTGTGTATCACTTCTTTTGATTGAACCATCTGGTTCACTCCTCGCATGTTCGCTATACGGGAGAAGACACCTAGCTCCGCTCAGCGAGCCGGTGGCTCTATACCATCTAAAAGATTTGCGGCATTAAGTCATCTTCGCGCAAGCTTTTTATTCCATTCTGGTATATATGTATAGGGCTTTAAAAAAAAAATTGTGTCCTATTATTTATGATGACGGTTTCATCTGTTCAAATGTAGTTAAAAATACACATTCAGAAGGATGGTATTTTCCAAGAGAGATTGAAAACGAATCAGTAAACGACATAACTCAAAGTCATTTTCCAATTGAAGGAAATGTCATGTCAAATTGGCATTTGATATGACAATGTCTTTCAAAACTGCAACACCCTGTCATCCATGCTCTTCAGTCAAAGTTCAGTGTGTGATAAGAATCCGCAGTGGTCCTTGCATTATAAGATCTCTCCTGTTAACTGGCATTTCAATCAATTGCCTCTTTAAATAGTACGCAAGTAGGAGAGAAAGTCTAGACAATTCTCTTAAACCAACAACCCTTCACCCCAGTAGTACAGTGGTTACAGGCAGGTGGTGGATTCAGGGACTTGCAAACCTTGGTGTGTCTGTAGTAACCGTGGTCATGCACAAGAGTGTTGTGAACAATTGTACACTGCATTCCTGTTTTCAGATGAACTCACTTTAGTCCGAGCCCATGGGACATTAAATGGAGGCGGGTAGTATCCAGTATTCTATGCTGGGGCAACTGAAAGACCCTGGACATCCCTGAATTAATAGGGTATGTGCCAGACTCACAGTCTTCTCATCTCATCATCATGCGGTGATCGCCTGCCTCGATATAGCTCACTAAGGTGCTGCAGAGGTGTAAAAAACACAAACAAACAAATCCTGTTTTAAGATAAGTAGCATTTTGTCTGCATTCATACCCCCAAAGAGGAGCACATTTTTAAAACAAGAGACCGCTTCATGACTGCTTCATGACAGCTTCATGACCGCAGATGGGGTGTAGGTAGTCATAATGCATTGACCACTCTTTGCTTACATGTAAAGCAATCAACTGTTACAGATGATTCTTCTTTAGGTTTGTTCCTTTTACCTTAACGAAGAACTGATCTATTGTTGGTGCATATTGCTATCGATGCAGCAGATTTAATATTATACAAACAAGTTCTACAGTTTTAAAATGCATGCATTTGTATGTCTGGGAATTAGCTAACTGCAGTGCAGGAGGTGAAGAAAAGTTCCACCTGCAGATCTCTGGCATGTAATGATTTACAACATCACTAATCCACCCCTCATCAATACACGTATATATTTTAAATTTTACACATGTTTCCAGCTACCAGAATCACCTACACAGTTCCTACAGATCCTTTCTATCAAAATCCTTCACATCATGAAAGTATAAACCGAAGTGAGATATCGGTCAAAGAACGTCAAACGTCACAGAACAGATGCGCTGTGGGAGAAAGAAGCAGCCTGGTACTAAAAGACTAAAGCTTTCCCAATCTGTAACAATAGGGGTTCTTACAGGTATTTTGACTGACCCGGTTGTACCTTACTATACTTGTTACAGATCGATCAACCTATATCCATCAAGGTTGCCACAGATCACTATGGATCGACAGATTACAGTTTGTCTCACAACATGCGAACTGGTGTTTGACCTGATTGCTCCTCATCTACAGGTCACACAGCAGAAATACACATACTCAAGGGTAGATTAGCAAATTTTTAATTTTTCTTTCACATTTTTGTGATGTTTTGCTGCTTTTTTGTTGGACTTTTGACAATAAACGTTCATTCCAGAAATGAGACAGACTGTAGGCAAAATTCAACCTGACATGCCACTTTATAAAAGCTGTACAGTGGTACCTGCGGTGTTGTAAGACTGACTTGCCTTATGTGACCTCCTTCTTATTGCTCTAAGTAGTATTTTTAGTGCATTTTGCACCCCAACGAGAGACTGCACCCCCACGAGAGACCACTTCATGACCGCAGAAGGAGCGGTCTTATAATGCAGGGATCATTGTACTGTACCGTGTTACTGTGCCGCGTAACAGGAATGTCACCTTGACTTGTTAGGCTCCTTTCAATTTTCGCAGTGATTGACACATGAGTTAGTAACTGATCATCCATGCGATCTATTTTTCATAAAAGCATCAATGGAATTAAGATATGCGATTACATTGTACTTATGTAACAAGAAACTAAACATACATTAATATTCTTGTTTAGCCTCTCAAAATGTCAGAATGTGATTTTAAAAGCTAAATTTACACACATATCTTATTTCAATGGACTCCTAAGGAGCTTATGGGAGAAGAGCAGTGATTTCACAAATTGCCATGACAATTTCTTGGCATGACTTAAGAACACATAGGAGCCAAATATAGCTTACAAAAAAGAGTTCTGCATTAAGAGGAGTCATATTAAGCAGTTCAGCAAATATACGTATTGTCTAACAGGCTTATACCCTTTCAAGATCAAAAGAAAACAGAAGTACAGGACTGCTCAAGTTCTTTCTTGATCAAAATCGGGTACTTTTCCCCTGTATTTTCTGCCCTTTCGGAACTCGAAGGCACTTTGTGTCTTTCTTTTCCTGCCTCCCACATGGAAAAATGACCAAGTCCATGCAAGATATTTGCGGATATGACCTTAATTTCCTGGGGGGGGGGGGGGTTCTCGCCCCGAAATACGACGGGGGTGCTCAGCTGAGCGTCTCGTACCCAGACCCAGTAACGGAGTGCCGTGAACCAAAAAACAGGACCCTGGACTAGGGAAAATTCGCCCTCAAAGAGGCATTTTTTTGAGTCGGCAGTATTATTTTAATTATTTGTGCCAAATAATTTCTTTTTTGCCGCCATGGATGTCTTTCGGAAGGTGATTTTTATGCGAAATTCGGAGTGCTGGAAATGTTGGACCATGTCTAGGAATATTCAGACCTCATTTTAGGACCCTTAGTTAGGGAAAATCAGCCCTTGAAGAGCCCTTTTCAGCCGAGCGTATTTGTAGACCAACATATAGTGAGAACCCCCCCCCCCCCAGGCTTAATTTGTTATTTACACCAAAATGGTAATGCAAAGTCTTGAAAGTGCTAACCGTGTTATCAAAAAGGTTGAGCCTTGGTGGAAACCCTATAGGCTATTATTTTGTTTTGGTGCAACGTGTCATGGGTGCCCATGGTGGAGCCACCTGGGCATTTCCTGTCTCATCAAAACATTGCCTTGGAGCATGCTTGGAGAAAGCACAAGTCTCAGAGAAAACAAATTTATCAAAAATTAAATTGCTGTCAGCTAAAGAAACCACCAAGAACTGTGTATGTACATGTTGTCACTGTGAACTAAAGCTATGCTAAGTATAACCTTGAAACGTCTTTGATATTGGATTAAAACCCTTACTGGACTGAAGGGACATTTATGTGCATCCCCAGCTTACTGCCTGAAGGGCCATTTATGTCCCTAAAATCTCCTGTTGTCCCTGATGACATCACAATCACAGGATTGTTTTTTTGGGACTGAGCAGTCCAGTAAGGGTTAACATGCCTCCACAGTTTCCATGTGAGTTCGCAAAAAATATGGTGTTGACATGGTCAGAGGAGAATTTGTCTTCCCTCAAGTTGTCTCGTAAATTATAGTCATCAGAGTATTCCAATTAGATATTCCATTCAAGAGATATCCCATGCAATGAAAGTAAAATAAATTAAAAGTCCCATGTTGGTAAATGAATGCTCGAATGTTCCAATAGATAAATCTTAGGCAATTAGTCCCTGGCTCTGCCACATATTCTTACATTTTGACAGTGTTTTTAGGGTCCCTCTTATCAAAATAGCCGACTGTATCTTGATTAGCACTGTTTGCCATTGACTGTTTGTTATAAACACCTGTTTCAATCGTCAGGTCAATAGAGTCCACACCTAGAACCAATTTACAATGTAAATGTGATTGCCATCTTACTAAACTAAGACAAGCAACCAAGGTTTGAATCCCTGGCAATTGCTTTGCATTATACCATTTTTCTTGGGAATTATAACAAAAATTCGTTTAGCAAAATTATTTACTTTTACAGGCTAAAAACAAAAATACTGAAATTCCACTCTCGAAATGCTGCGTAAGCATTCAAGATATAGGACAGTCTCTCACTTACTTAATTTTTGTTCTATACAAAAAAGGGTTGATCTGTAAACAGTACCAGGTAGATGCTACGGGCTTTGTCTCACTGTGCCCGCTGTCTCACTGTGCCCCGCTCTCCCCTACTTTCAATTCTCTTCATGAGAATGATTTTGCCTGCCATATTTCTGTTGATTAACATAGTGGTGTTCATCCCAATATTTTATGAATTTCACAAAGCTCTACCTTTGTAAAAAACATGATTTTGTATGCTTCTTTTGTAGTTAGTTCTAAAATATAATCCTGCTAAGGTAATTAAAACCATAAACACATTTTTTCCACAAAACTAGGTTACTTAAAATGATGCTGGGTACAAATCCAGCATTTAATCCTGGCGACAAAGCTTGTTTAATGTCCAAAATAACATATGTGGGTAAATGTTTTATCTTTTGTGACAAATAACAAAGCTCAGCACCGAATAAAAACTTCCTTGTGTATTTTAAAACAGGAAGAATAAGAAGGATTTTGAAACAGGAAGATGAGGTAGGATTAACATCAAAAACACTCTATGCTACACTCTACAAAATTTCAGACAAAATTGGTTTTTTAGATTCAAAATGGTTTTTTGAAAAAACCAAATTTCAATGCAAAAAACCAACATGGATTTTTTTAAAAATCCATGTTGGTTTTGCATTGAAATTTGGTTTTTCAAAAAACCATTTTGAATCTAAAAAACCAATTTGTCCGACATTTTTTAGAGTGTATGTATGTAATGCTGATGCTCGCCTTAGTTTTCCATGAAATGACGTTGACCTCATTTATTTAGAAATTAATGGGGCCGATACAGTATTTCCTGGCTTAATTGCCTAAAACTTCCGAATGTGGGTCTCTCCTACAACTGTTACAACACCCCCTCAACAGGAATGTTGAAAAATATGTCTGATGTTAAACAGATCTTACTTGAGGAAAATATGTTACTTTTCATGCAATTAAAGTAATGTTCTGTACCGCATTGTATGAACGCTTAACATGGGTTTTCCTTAAGGTGACTCAAGCATGGTACACTGCACATACTTCTGAGCAGCCTGGTTGCCTAGCAACATAGCCTCAGGATTGCTTCAGGCTCTGAAAAAGTTGTGACGCTACCATTTTCTACATTGTGTTTCTAACAGCACAACTGCTAGTAATAGGCCGTGATAGTGGAACTCTCCTTTTTCCAGCTCTCCTGTGTTGACGAGCAGAATAAAACTATTTCCGGGAACAAGCTGCCATTTTGTACCATTGCTGAGTCAGTGAAGCTGGCATTCCAGGCCCCAGGGCACTTTTAATCCATTGAAAACATTACGGATTTGCATTGCCGAGTCTTAAATGGAATGTTTAGCATGGATTGCCACCATATTCCAGTAGGTACTGTCAGGCTGATTAGACTTTGTTACGGACCTTAGAAACCCCGGCTCCATTGTATATTCCCAGGCTGATGTTTCGGGAAATAGTTTTATTCTGCTCGTCAACACAGGAGAGCTGGAAAAAGGAGAGTTCCACTAACGCCCTCTATTGCCATTTAAATTAGATCTAATGCAGTTAGAAGCATAATTATTTTTTTGTTTAATACAGTGATATCTATTCTTTAGTACTTTGAAGTTTCAGCTTCCCAGCTTCATCCAACAATTTTCAAGGTTGAATTCAGTCAACTGTGTCTAAAATTGTCTTTATTTCTTTAAATTGACATTGGCACAGTCAAGGTACTGCAGTAAGAAAATGACTTGGTGAAATTTTTATACTTTTTGCCATTTGTTTGAATGTAAATAAATTATTGTATACGATGTACACAAATTTAAAAAAAAATCTAAGATCGTTTTCTTAAAATTTGATTACTGCCAAAATTTATGCATGAAAAATCTGCAATTTATTAGTGTGTTACTGCGCTTTGATGACTTACAGTAAAAACTATTTTAACCTTTTTCTTCAAGTTTAAGGCAAATGTATTAGTGTACATCCATAAAAAGATATTTCTGATGTTTTTTTGTTTTTGTGTGACTAAATCATGTAATGCTTTATCCTGTGGCACATAATCGAAAACTCAATTTATGACTTCTGAGCAGTCATCAGGCTAAACATGTCGTCACTATGGCAACCAAACCAGTCGGTGAAATTTTTTTGTTTTTCATTTTTAGAATGTAGACTACAGGTCCCGTAGAGTGCTGGTGCGAAATTTTAGAAAAATCTATATGATCAAACTACCATACTTGAGTCACCTTAAGTGGTTAACTCCTATAATTCATCTTCTGACGGGGTTACTGGCAAAACATTTGTCACGTTGTGAATTCAGCTAATTAGAACTAGTTATCCAGGTAATTCATATTCAGCATTGACACAATATCAGTAAAAGGACTTTTAAAACCACTCTAGGATAACACGTGTGTTAAGTGTTGACACAATCTGGTACAGAGACGGTTGCCCTTCTGATGTCTCTGTCTGGACATAAAGTTTGGGAAGTTATGGGATATTTTCAACAGTGTTGAATAGGTGGTCATAAAAAGCAAATTGGTTCAAAAAGGCTCAAAGTGGGTGTCAAGCTGTTGTCAAGTGTTTCTATTACTTACTAAGGAACACCCAAAACTCGTTGCTTTGTCTCTCAATGGGTGCAAGCTATTAGGGGGCGACCATTAGATAATCGGAGGATCGGGGAGGGGGGGGGCTTGGTTTTTTCCTCAATGTCAAATTATTTATTTCGCGGTAACTGTGACAATAGGTACCGGGTATTTATTTTGAGTGTGTCACATGCTCATTCCTTAAATATTTGTTTCTAATCTAGCTATACCAGAAATTGATTATTTCAAGACTACCCGGAAAGAATTCATTTATTTCACAAAAACTGGGCAAGAGATTATGTTAAAAAAAACAACTCAAAGCCCCCTCCCCCAGGAGACCCAACAGTTGTCCCCATAGTGGAGATTTTATTGCTGGGTGGGAAAGCCACTTAAGGAGGTTCGACTGGCATTTACTTATGGAAGACACGTTATCCAAACACAGATTCACCAAAGACACACCCAAGGCCAAGTTGGGCCCTTAGAGGGTCTCTTATGGCTTTGTATGTACAATCTGAACAAGATCTCCGCCTACACTTCAATTGTATCCTTTGCACAGGAGTCTCTCTGCGGAGTGCAAGCAATTGCATGATTTGCAAAATAGTGCGTAATCATAATCACAGGGAAAACTTGAAATTTATTGATTTGATTTTAAAAAAGGTCTTCTATTGGGGTAATATATTCTGGAATATATATCAGGACTGCAGAGTGCCATGTAATGGTCTAGTGGCTAAGGTGCATGCTAGCCTACTGAGATGTCAAAGGTTCGAGACCCGGCCATAGCATGGAGGGACTGAGCATTAACTCCACCCAGGTGTAAATGGGTACTTAGCCATAACCAGTGATGGCTATTGTAGAGTGACTTAGCATTGTGGCACTGATAATGGCTACTTATTCAAATTATTCTACGGCGAGTAAACGAAGGCTCATGCTTAAACAGGCCTGCTGTGGGTGTAATTTTACAGTCTGTTGAGATGGACTTTTTCGATATAAAGGACTATAAATAAGTCGACATTTACAAGTCAAAGCCAAGCAATTGACTGTCATTGGCAGATTATGAAAACACATGTCTGTGGGGAAATAGCTTCAGCAAATGACACCAGAAGAGATCACCACAACAGCTTTGCAGCAGATTGTCACAAGAATGGCTTTGATATATATAAATAAACCACTCTGCGGCAGTTTGGTGAAACTGAGAACTGCATGCTGCTGCCACCTGGCACAAAAGTTGATTTCCTATGCTACAGCATTGCTGTCCCAAGAAATAGTTCCAATTTCATTGCACATTCACAAAATTTCTATCCAACATTGATGTATACCAGAGTCAGACTCGGCAATCGCATTCTCTAAGGAAGTATGCAAGGCCATCAGCACACTCAGAAACAGCCCCGGTGTCTTCCAGACAAAATTGTGTGTGTTCCACTGGTCGAAAGTTGGTGGACGCTTGCAAGAGCTCGCTGAATAGCACACTAGTCACTAGGTGGCAACACAAGACAGCATATATGTTCTGATCTGTGGCAATGCAAGAGCAGTCCACTTGTAGACAGACTCTGCGGCCTGTAATCACAGCAGTTCTTCGATTTCATTTTTGCACATTTTCAAAAGGAGTAATGTATTCATTGACGAAGAGTATAGAAATTTCTTTGTGTAAAACAGCACACAGTATTGCTTTACTGGTTGAATGTTATACTTTAATAAACTGGCATTTCTTTAACTGGCCATCAATACATTCACAAGCAGCTTGGTGGAAGAATGGTTATAAGATTCCCAACTGGGCTGCAGAAGGTCTTGACCTTCAGGGGTTCGGACCCCGGATGGAGGATGCAAAATTTTCAGTGGACTTTCAAAAGCAAAATCCCTGCTGGATTTCGTTCGGACATGAAATTGGTGGCCCCTTGTATCAGTGTTTGTGCTGGGCTAATAAGAGATCCTTCACATGGGGTAAATGTGTAACATGTTGAGGGCTGCCACTCTCTCTCCAATCTCATCAATCAACTCTTGTGAGCACCCAGAACTGGGCTTAAGAGGGCTGTACTTTCCTTATCTATATATATATATCTGCCTATGCTGTTTTTCACCTTGGCGCTAACAAACAGTCTTAATTGTCCTTGTGGGATTTTTCCTCAGACGACAAGATGCCGCAATAAGTGCCTATACCTAAACGGATAGACTGTATGTGACTGGCTTCTCCAAAGATCCATTTATCATCGCAGTTTTATAACATCTGATATCCGCTTGTCCGAAAGCTTCTGTTTCATCAAGCTCCCATATGCTTTTACAAATGTGGCAGAAACATTAAATATCAGAAGTGCACATTCAAAAACATCTGTTTAAAGTGGATGGACATTTTGAAAAAGGTTCTTCAAACATCTGGTTGAAGTGTGATCTTTCACTTGTACTGATGTATGGGTACTTAAGTGGCCACGTACTCATTACAGTCAAGGAATATGAGTACTTACATTTACCCGTTTGAGGACATCAACAATATCAGAACAAGCTCAATACTTTGCACTGAATTGAACTGTCAATTTGTCATGGAGCAACTTGTGACCTCAGTGGTGAGTGCTATAAAGTTACTGCATTGGAAGTATAGGATGTTACCTTACTGGCTACCTCTAAAGAGCTCGTTGCCGAAGGAAGCAGGACGAACTGGATGCAGAGACCCAAACCCCCCAAACCCCAACAACCCACCTGGACCTGGACCAGGGTTCTCCTAAAAGAAGAGGAGGAACCTACAAAACAAGTATGCAAGTAAGTATGCAGATTGGCGGTCACACGGAAAAATCAATTTTCTTATTTTCAATTTGCAACCTGTCTTTGCCATATCATTGACAGTTTTACTGTTGGTCTCCTAATCTTCTTATTTGATGAAGTACTACCTTAAGTCATTTAAATAGTTTGTTTATTGTCACCTATTAACCATAATTGACACTAACAAAACATTTTTAAGCCATGCAGGGACACCAAATGACCAAGTAGAAAGTTAATTTTGAAACTGTTTGGACTGTCAATCTGCAAATATGGCTATAAGAGTCATACTGATTAACATGGCTTGGATAGGCTCACAGAGGAACATTCTGGTGCATTTCTGTAAGCACTTGTTATTTGTCCTGTGTGACACTGTGACAGCCCTGGCAAAATTGCGACTTGTTATTTCCCTTCTCCCTATAGGCCTATTATACCTGAAGGATTTCACACAGAGGAAGAGAGGCCTTAGCATCTTTATTTGTTAGAGATTTCATTTTTAAACGTTGAAAGTGGGTGAGGGAAATTTCGTTATGAAGAAACCATTGGATACTGAAGGCAGCGAAGAGAGATTTTACGCAAGGTCCATGGTTTAAGTTGCCATTAACCTCCCATTGCATGGAGGGACAGTAACGTAACACCTTTGCATTAACGCCCTCCTCTACATGCTCCATGGGTAGACAACTATTGCTATGCTAACCACATTAACATTTTGGTGTCAAGTTTGGACTCCATTGACCTGCAGATTTAGGCAGGTGCTTATAGCCAACAATCAAATCCAAACTGTACAAAACATTATAATCCAGTCAGCTGTTTCTCGAAAAAGTCCCCTTTAAAATAATTTAAGACTTGCCAGAACAGAAGCATTTCTACCACTGTTTGCTTTTTCTGGCCAATCGGAAGGCAGGATTTCGCTCTGATATAATGCATATCACTGCTCATACACCTGACCATGATATTGCATGCTTGGCTGACTACAAGTTGACAAAATTGAAGGAAACACTGAAACAAAACTGACCAACAAAGGATTAAAACTGAACAACACAGACAGTAAACAAGGAGGAAGATTGTTTCAAGTGTAACTGGTCTCAATGAAAAGGCTATATTCACTCTTTTTTATAAATACCATTATCTGAAATAGTGATTAAATTTAAGTTCACTTGATAAAATAGTACATTTGGGATATGTAAGCTGCAAAAAAAATAGCGGAGCAGCAGACCAACAATTTTGGCCCCATTTGGCAAGCTCAAAGAATTATTTTTTCTTCTTAATTCGTGGGCTGCCGCCCCCGAACCCCTGCTTCTTCTTATTTCGGGGGCTGCTGCCCCCGAACCCCTGCTCCTTGCTTTCTGTTATTTTTCAGTTGTCTTTCATAATTTAAAATGACATTTGCTAAGTTACTGTAATAATCTACCTCCCCAAAGTGACCTTGGCTGAGATGGCTGCATTATCGACCTACCTATATATGTATCTATCTATCCGTCTATCAATCTATCTGTCTATCCATATCTATCCATAAAATTAATCAATGAAATTAATGTATTGTGTTATTTCCATCTATCTATCGATCTTTCTATCTATCTTTCCATCTATCGTTCTATCTATAAAATTAATGTATTGTATTATTTCCTGAGAACAAAGAATTCTGACCTGTTGCCTTCAGGGCTGCCAACCTTCAAATGAACTGAGGAACATGAATGTGCAACAAATACCATGAAATGTTGTCAAACAAGAAGGATTGAAGGCAAACAAAGGGATTTAAATTAATTTGTTTTGTGCTTAGTGGTATAAGTTAGATAACACCCTTGTTTGTGACAATATGCAATAATCCTTGGGCTAAAGCCCTCGGATATATTGCATAATGTCACAAACGAGGGCGTTATCTATTACATATTGCAGAACCATGGACTAATTATCTTCATTTGATTTATCTGAACATTTGAACATCCATGGAGATTGGAAAATTGTTCTTGGTTCCAGGTATATGAATAACTATACTATTCGACACCTCTGTCAGCCAATTACAGTATTTCAGGGGAATAATTCCCATATTCTTTGTTGTCCATCCTCTCATGTTTGACTGTTTGAGTGTTTGTCTCATGGTATAAGCCAGTTATTCACCATGGGATCAGGAATATGTGTTTATCACACTTCGGCCTAAAGGCCTTGGGTGATAAATCACATATTCCCTCTCCCGTGGTGAATAACATTTATTATAATTATTGTTCACTGGAAACTTACAATGTTTGAGACATGCCGTTTCAACTCTCAGCTACAGGTCTTGTTCACATGTGAGTGAAACAACAAACACATCTAGTCATCCTGTGTTTCACTCACATGTGAACAAGATCTAGCTGAGATGTTGAAATGTCATGTCTCCAACATTGTAAGTTTCCAGCGAACAATAATTTATTATACATTTGAATATCCACTTGTAAATTCACATAGAGCTGTTTATTTTTTATTTGTTCATCTCACTCATCTCATAGAATAAGTCTTGTACATCTCAATGTAATGCCCCATCAACAGTAAACATCAGGTAAGGGCTATCTGATTCTCCTGGGACAATGTCAACACAGAAAAAATATGCCAACTCCCATGGGAACTCAGAAGGCAGAACTTTAATAATGCCAAAGAAGTTTCAATGTGGTTTTTGTATGCCTACCAATGAATGGTCTATAGTGATAATATACGAGTACAGTTATGAGTGGTTTTATGCAGCTTACAGGAATTCGATTTTAATGAGACTTTATTTGAGACATGTACTTTCCACAAACCAATGGTTAGACTTATCAGGGATCACCAAATAGTATAGCTCCTCCAATCCATCGGACAGTGTCGAATTCTATTTTATAAGCTTTTATAACTATATATGCTTCAGGGCAGTGGCATTAGGATATAAATAAATTGATAAAATGAAATTATATATATATAATTGTGCAGATTACCTGTCACATTAAATGTAAAATTGAAAGTTCTGCAATGTGGTTTACAATTACACGTGTCGTGTCTGTTCTGTGATTTAAATTGTAAATTACAAGTTATATTTTAACATGGATAGTAGAAACACACATTTGAAAGGTATATATATCTGCATTGTTAAAATGCCATAGGCCTACTCCTCCACAGTATTCTCATTTATGTTTATATAATTTGTTTTAAGAATTTCAGATACAAATGTATGATTTCTTAAAATGTCAATTTGAAGTTGTGACTTAAGAGATCAAACCAGCTTTTGTCGTGGCAAAAACATCACACACATATGTGTATTTCATAGATATTCATGTTCTTAAGGCATAATAAATCTTACAAAAAGGTTGCTGAAAAATTGCAGGAAGATCATGACGGACAAAAAAAGATGTCAAAGTCATGATACACGCCTCCACATTATATGATTTAATATGAATTCACCTGTTTCGTGGATAATTAAATTGTGACAATCATAGTAAGACACCTTATGTGTATTATTGTATCACATGTATGGTAATCATAAAGTGTATGTATACATACTGTAAGTGTAATTTGGTGTGTAAGCTTACCTTTATTCATAACAGGCAGTTGGTGAGAATGTGTGTGGTTTTCTTTGCTGGGTAGGTGGCTCCACTTATCAGGTATAGCATGGACTTGCCATTCACCTCCTCATCCATTTTTAATGAGCTGCTCCTTGCCTCAGCACAGCTCCGTGGGTGTGGGTACTCTCTCGCCCCTTTGATGTCAGCCAATCCTCTGCTCTCCCTGGCACACTACATGGACGCCCCTAGTGTGCAAACACACGCCCACAGCGATCCTAGTGGACGTATAGTGGTTTGCAACGTTCCATACTCTTTTTCAGAACCTCACAATATGTAATCAACGTATTATGTCAGTCAGATATTTAAGCTGACTGATGGAAATACAAATGAAAGTATCTATAGCTGCTGCAGTTTGTATATACAGTTCCCAAAAGCTTCTGAACTAGCTTCACCTGAGAGAGCTTTGGTTTTTACCTGCAGGCCTGTATGCGGAGCTCTGCAGGCTGCAGCTCTGCTGATCAGGCTGCTCAAGTCACCTGCCTTGAAAGCTTTTGCACTTGCACAGAAGTTTTCTCAACATTTTACTGGTCTCTATGTCACATTTCTAAAACAGCTCTGGCTCATAATAAAAAAAATACCAAAACTTGGTAGCCTATGCCTATAGATCCATGCAGCAGACAAAAATTACGTTAATTCATGACAGTCACAATTACAGCCTTCCACTTTGATATAGACACAATGAGGATCAGTTCACTGTGAAAATTGCATTTCTTGGCTAATGATAGCTGATGAAGTGTCATATTCTCTACTTCAACATGTATGGGAAACATAGAGGCTGTTTGATTAGTCATGATCAATAGAAGGCCATTTGACTTTTCAAAACTGATTTCAGAGTGAAAATCAGATAAATAATCCTTTTCGTTTGGCTGTCACCAACAAGCGGGATTAGTCTCCTTAAATCAAATTAACGTTTAAGAGTATTTGGTGTGATTATGACAATTCATCAATATGATGACACACGAAGTGCCATTTTCACAGTGCAACAGTACACTCTTTTTCTTTATCAAAGTGGAAGGCCGCAAGAGACAAAATGTCAAATTGAGACTTTGTCTGAACATCTCGCAAGAGGAAGGGACAAGTCCCTTATATTTGACAACGTTTTTTCAAGTATTAAATGGAAAGAAAAATCTAATGTCCTAACTTCAAAGCTATAAAAAAGATGATTTCTGAACAAGAAGAAGAAAACTAGTGATGAGATGTTTGAGAGAGAGGTGAGAGAATAAAAAAGCAAAAGATGCCACTTAGAAAATGTCATAAGTACAAGTCAATGCAATTTGCATACTCTCCATGATACCATGACGAAGAAATTGAAATTAGCAAGAAATGAAATGAGGGATGCAGGGTTGAAATAAATTTTTACAAATACGAGGGGTTTTCCAAAGTTTTGTCCAACTATTCATAATTTTTGCTAGATTTGATGTAGAAACATTATATTTGGGTCAGATGATACTGACGTGATTTGCAAACAACAACCAAAAAATCAGATCATGCAAATAAAAATAAATGCTTTATATGTTGCCATGGAAACCGGAAGTCATGAAATGCGGCCCAGATTTTGTAGTGCTAACTTCTAGTTATTGAACACTCACTTGCATTATCTATGTCATGACTTGTTGAATTAAAGTATATTCATAATTTTTTTCATGAAATACAATCGGCTTATTGTAAAATCATTAATAACAATGGAAACTGGTATTATTTTCACATCTTAGTCACCTTACCATCACTCATGTAGCTTCTTAATTTTTATGAGATGAGAATTTTTTTTGGATATGGATGAAATCTTATAGGCCTGTTGTATTTCTTCAATTAAATTGGATAAAAACGAGCAGAGAGAGTAAGAACCTTTTATCATACCTACGTGGAAGACTATATGAGTTACAGAACCAAGTGGAGATTTTACAAACTTTTTCTGAATCAAGAGAACACTCATCGGAAAACCTAAGAAAAGAAGACTGGACAACGCCAAAACTGACCTAAACGTGAAGACTGAGGTTTCTTATTTAGACATGGTTAAAAAGTATGAGATAATGCATTTACAGGGTCCCAGTCATTGGTTCAGCAAGTTATGAAATGGCTATGAATGTTTTTAATATATTCTGTTCTATATCTCACGTAATAATTGCATATTTGACCAGATATATCAAGTATGAATCTGTTAATGCGCTCTTGGCCGCATTTCATGACTTTTGGTTTCCATAGCAACAAATCAACAATTTAATTTTACTGACCCAAATATCATATTTCTGTATAAAATCTTGAAAAAGTTACGACAGGTTGGACAGAACTTATGGAAAACCCATCATAAACTACAAAAAGTGGCCAAAACACCAACAGCAATTTAAATATGAGGAGTTTGAGGCATTGGTTTTTTAAGGGATATAAGGTTAGAGCAAATGGACTCAGTGTCAAGATCATTATTTCAGGAATTTGGGAAATGTTAGGGATTAGTTTTAATAAGTTTCTTGTCATGTATCTCTGGTAAAAATTAAATTTTTTACAAGATATAATGAATCTGTGTCTCTAAAAGTGCCCTGGGCCGCATTTCATGACTTTTGGTTTCCATGGTAACAAATTAACCATTTATTTTCGTTTCTTTGATCAGATTTTTTGAGGATTATTTTCAAATTACATCAATATTATCTGACCCAAATCTCATGTCTCTGTATTAAATATTAAATATCAAAATTATGGAGTTACAAGTCATGAGTTAAAATGGTTTAAGGTGACTCAAGCGTGGTAGTTTGATCATACAGATTTTTCTAAAATTTTGCACAGGTAGTCTGTGGGACCCATATATTCCAAAAATAAAAAATAAAAAAATTTCACCGACTCGTTTGGTTGCCATGGTAACAGCATTTTTGGCCTGAAGACTGCTTAAAAGTTATAAATTGAGTTTTTGGTTATGTGCCACAGAATAAAGCATTACATGCATTTGTCACACAAAAATGTCAGAAATGTCTTCCCATGAATGTAAACCAATACATTTGCCTCAAATTTGAAGAAAAAGGTTAAAATACTTTTTTCTGTACGAGCTCAAAGGGCACAAACACACTAATTAATTGCAGATATTGTATGCATTAATTTTGGCAGTAATCAAATTTTAGGAAAACGCTCATGCAGATTTTTTTTAAAATTTGCATATATCATAAACAGGTTATTGTCAAACAAATGTCCAAAAATAAAAAAATTTCACCGAGTCGTTTTTTAACTGCAGTACCATGACTATGCCAATGTCAATTTAAAGAAATAAAGACAATTTTAGACACAGTTGATTGAAATTAGTTGAGAAAATTCTTTTGATAAAGACGAGAAGCTGAAACTTTGAATTAGCATAGAGTAGGTGTTACTGCATTCAATAAAAAAATAATTATGCTTCTAGCTGCATTAGATCTCATTTAAATAGCAAATTACTGGCTGCCATGCTGTTAAAAAACAGAGAGCAGAAAATGGTAACGTCACAACTTTTTTCAGGGCCTGCAGCAGTGGTGACGCTATGTTGCTAGGCAACCAGGCTGCTCAGAAGTGTGTGCAGTGTACCACGGTTGAGTCACCTTAAATCTTATTTAAGTGATAGAATGGAATGTGTAAAACAAAATAATATCCTTTCTAGCCCACTACAAGTAAACATTGGTGTACCACAGGGTTCTACCCTTGGTCCTCTTTTGTTCATGATTTTTGTTAATGATCTCCCTATGTTTGTCAATAATGGTAGGTGTAGTATGTATGCTGATGATACGATTATTTATTGTAATGATGCTAATATTGATAGTCTAGTAGAAAATATGAATGATACTTTATGTAAGGTTAATGAGTGGTACAAAGCAAACCGGCTTGTTCTAAATGTTTCTAAATCTAATTCAATGTTAATATGTTCATCTGTTAGTGATACAGAACTTGACAATTTTCAAATTATGCTTGATGGCAATCAGTTGAGTTGTGAACAGTCTACTAAATATCTAGGTGTTTATATTGATTGTAATTTGAAGTTTGATGTTCATGTTACAGAACTAACCAAGGCTCTAAATAAGAAAATTGCTTGGTTGGCAAGATTACGACATATTGTTCGAAATAATATTCTCAAGTTGACTTATCGTACGTATATAATGCCCTTATTTGATTACGCCTGTACAGTATGGGGCTGCACGAATTCCAACATTGATGTAATTCAGAGACTGCAAAATCGAGCAGCTCGAATTATTTTAGGAAATTTTGATATAATTAATGTTAGAGGATTTCACTTAGTTAAAGAGCTTGGTTGGTTCACTATTGAAGAAAGGATTGATTATTTCCTGAATGTTTTGATGTATAACTGTGTTTATGGATTGGCTCCAGTAAATCTTTCAAATTCAGTTGTGATGGCATGTGAGGCTAATGATCGCAACACAAGACTTAACGATACTCTGAAAGTTGATGTACCTTTCTCAAGAACTAATGACTTCAAAAGATCCTTTATTTATAGAGCTTCCAATGTATGGAACACATTGCCTCATGACCTTCATATGTCCATCACAGCTGAAAATTTTAAAAATGCATACAAGAGATATGCACGGGCCAGCACTGCAGTATGTTAAAATAATATATTATGTATATTTCTTCCCCTGTTTTTAATCTGTTTTTATCTGGGTCGCATGAAAAACTTTTTATTAAGATGTGTTACCCAGTATAAATATATTTGTAAATAAATAAAAAAAATATTGCAAAAGTTATGGCAAGTTGGACAGAACTTTTGGAAAACCCCTCGTAGGAAGGAAAATATCATAACTGACGTAATTGGCCACACAGTTGTATATTTGTACAAATAGGAAGGAAAAGGACCAGCATGATCAATATTTAGAGGAAATATTTTAACAGGTGAATAACATGAAAACTATGACATATCTCAACGGATCTATAGGAAGTGCAGGAATGAGAAGATGAGCCTACTCATTATTTTAGTCATAAAGATCTCACAACAAGGTTATAAATACAAATTTCAAAACATTTGGGGTGGACAGGGCCCATCAAAGCAAATAACTTAGATCATTTCCTGTTTATTATGAGTGAATATGATTTGCTTAACAGACAAATGTACTGCAGAAATACAATTCACTCTGAAATATACACTCTAAAAGCATTTTGTGGATACTGGCCCACGTAGTCCATTGAACACATTGGAGGTCCTGGAGTAAAAACAGAAATGGTCATGCTTTTTCTGATTACATTTTGATGCGACATAACACAAATACATATAGAAGCACAAAACAACCCACTTTGTAAATTGAATTTATTGACACCTTTCAATACATCAATTGAAAAGTAGAATCAGCAAATTAAACATTAAACATTTGACCGAATTTGATAAATCATAAAAGCCACAAGAATGAAATTTATGCACAGGAAAAGGACAAAGGAAAACACAATTTGTATACAATACATTTACACTTCTAATTGATCATTTATTTTTACTCATCCTTGCCATATGAGAAATGCAATAATCTTTAGCATAGAATTATAGGCAAATCAGGAAAATAACATTTAAATGCAATTCTGAAATAGAATAAATCGGGAAAATTTAATCAAAATTAACATGATTAGTGTCCGCAAGGAATAATAAAATTGCTACAGAACAAGTTAAACTCTCATTAAAAAAAAGGAAATACATATCATATACACAGCGCAAATACAAGAACATCGAACCAATGTGAATGTAAAGTAAAACTAGATATACAGATAATTATGTACAAAAAAATAACAATACATTGAAAAAGTGAATGATATTCAAATCCTCACAATATCTTTCCTTCCTGAAACTAAAATTCATTAAGAAATTGCTTTTTCTAATAAGAATCAAAGCATGGTGAAAAAATGGTTATTTTTTTTAACAAATAGGAGGATTATGAACATTGAAGAAGCTACTCAAAATAATATTCGCGCAGCGAAACGGCGAAGGCCGTTTCGCAAAGCGAAACTTAGCACAAGAAAGGTTTCAAAAATCTGTGCAGTGATGGTCTCAACATCAATAGTCGACAGCAGGAAATTAGGTCAAGTGGGACCAGCTTCTTATCAATGATTTAGTTTTGAATTTAACAAAACATTACATATTCATTTTCAAAAGTGTCTTAAAAATTCAATATTCTCCATTAATATTCCCTGTATCTATTATTTTTATGGAATAGTTAATTATAAGCCTTGACAAGCTAAATTAAATTATTAACATTTAATTCATTTTTTTCAAAACAGACAACAAGAAAACATAACAAAATTAAAGTTACATAATCTTTGTCAACAGATTCATGATGCTTGGTGTGCAATTTGGATGACCAAAACAACATAGTGCGAAAAACACCCCAGTTCATCATTGCTTCTCAGGGTAGTCGATCTTGTGAAAGCTTACCTTGATCACTTTGTCATCTGCCACAGTTTTGTGAAGTTGTAACCTAAAGATTGACTCTCCACCGGGTGTGATGAACATATTAGCAGTTCGAGTTACAGATCTCTCAAAGCAATTGAATGACTGGAGTGTTTCATCATAGCCTGTTTGCTGTTTTCAATGAGCAAAAACACCACAAACAATTAGTTAAAATTATGCTGGAAAAAAGCTGTTACAGAACTAGAAAGCTTAAATATGTCGTTGCGGCTGTAGCGGGCTGTTGGCAAGGCGAGTAATGGGAGGATGCCCCAGACGATGACACACCATGCACTGTGTTCTTCACATTTGTATTTTTGCTTTAACTCTTTGTTGAAAAAGAAATCTTTGCTGTCTGGAACGCTTAAACCCAAGAAACGGTAATATTGCATAAAGGCTGCATAGAGTAGGTCGGGGCATGCGGCCCCCCTTAACTTCGAGGTGCGATTTGACCTACTTTTTATGGGCGATTATTTGAATGCTAATGCTGTCAGGAAGGGATCACTTGACTCTACTAATAACTAGTGAAACAAATGTCTACCAATTTTAATAAAGGAGTTACGGCCATTTTTGTAAAAAATTTAAAATGGCCTTCTTACCCCACCCATCGGGCAAGAAGCCCCCCTATTATAATCCTATGGTAATTTTTTTTGCGAGCGCATTCAGCCTAAAAGTTATTTCTTGGGGTTCTTCTATCATTTTAAAGGCATGCTATTCACTTTTTCTGAATTTCAGAATTTTCCTGTTCTTACTTTTATTTTTTAATATTTTTTGCCCCGTTTCAATTTCGGGCCAATTTTTTTCTATTTTAATTGGCTTTTCTATCATAATTTAAGGTAGAGTACACATTATTAAATGGTTCCTGAAGCAGCTTCGACCCCCCAGTGAAGGGGGCCTCATGCCCCATATCATGTGGGGCCTCTCGCCCCTAACTCACATATTTTAATTTGACCTCTATATTTTGAACTAAAAGGCAAAAAACCTGATCCAAATCATATTTATGTGATGGTCATAAAGTGAATCAATGCATATATCCATTATACTTTAAAATATTTCCAAAGTTATTTCTGACAACCCCTTTAAAAGAATTCATCAAAATTACAAAAACGATGCAAATTTTTTTGTTTCTTTAATTTCTACTATGGTTTGGTGCTGTTTGCCCTGAAAATTTGTGACGTCACCTAAAACGCCTCTAGCTTCAATCCTATCAATAGATAGATGCACCAAAAATGTAAGTTTGGATATAACTCTGAGGGGGCCTCTCACCTAACCTAGGCTTCTTGCCCCGACCTACTCTACATGCAGCATGAGACAGTGTGATGCAAGAATCATTGTCTGGGGGGCGTGGGGGTATTTTTGACATGTTGTTTGACCTTCCAAATTGGACACCATGCTTCATGAAACAGAATATCCAAAGGGGTTATGTTGCCTTGGTTTGAAGAGTAAATATCCTGGATGAGTATTTCCAGCGGACAGTGGCCTCTAATATCATATGTGCAAAAGAACTTGAGAAACTGTGATTTTTTTGAGAAGCTTTTTCGATGTTCATAATCCCTTTATTTGATATTTTATCGAAAAATAACAAATTTTCATCATGTTTCGATTCTCAATCATAATGAATTAGACTTTCAGGAAATAATTCCAATGTGCAAATTTTTATTAACTTTTTTTCAATGCACTGCTATTTATTGCACTGGCTGTTCAAATTGAAAAACAGTGAAAGTAGAGCTCTTTTTCTGTAAATAACATGCATCAAAAATAGAGCCACTATTAAAAGAAACAAATGTGTCAATTCCCTACATTAAAGATATTCCATACATGTCGATGATATATTCAGACATGAGTGGGCAGATTGATTTCTCTTAATTGGCATCTAACCTGCTAAAGATTACTTTGTTTTGGGAATAAATGTAATGTGCAGACATAATGATAACAATTTGCAGTTAACAAACAGGTTTTTCTTGTGGGAGTAATTAAAAATACTCAAAAAGTTGTTTTTCTGACATGCTGAAATGAAAGTGGAGAAAGACGAACAACCGTCAGGCGGTTTACTTGACATTGAAATTGTTTCTATGAAACGAACAAAAATATGTTCTAAAATATTAAATGTAGAATACATTCAAATATTTGATACAATTGAATTTTTGTCAATTATTATCCATTTACTAACCTTAATGTATAGTAGTAGTAGTAGTAGTAGTTTATTGGTTACATCAACATACATGAGAAGGGCACTCCAAGGTTCAGACCTTTTTTTGGCAGACCTTTCTATTTGGGGTAGCTGAATGAAATTTTCACAGAAGTAATTTCAGGTAGTGGAATTAATGACATAGGCCCAACACAAAATAAAAAAGACAATTTATTAAAAAAAGAAAATTGCATCATATAATCATTATTAAAAATAACAAAAGCATTTCATGACATTATAAAATTACTATTCTTCAAAAAAGTTAACAAAATCCGTTTTATCTTTAAAGTGTGTATGTGGCGCAGGAAGCACAACATGTCCGCCCCATGTTTCCTGATAAACAGGTATTTGGCGAACGACGAACGTACTCTTTGCACCAATCGAATTGGTCTCCATATTCGCAACCTGGAAAAGTGACAAGTTGATTGTTATGGGAAGTATCAAAATATGTATGATAAAAACATGACATAGAACTTGAAAAAAGTGCTGATGTCCATGAAATTCTCCAAACACTGTAAAATTTGAATTATGAGCTCAAATAATTGAGTTAGATGGTTGCACAATTCCTTTGAGCTAACATAGCTTGTTGTTGAAAGTCATGACAACGGACAGATTATCATTATAACTAACTAGAATTACCCAGTGATAAATGAATAAAGGAGGAGGACTGCAATTGTGAATATTTTTTGTTTAGGGAGGGTGGTGAGGGTTGCAATAATGTGGTCGAGAGACAGAGTGATGTGGGCAAGACATGCTGCGAGATTACTGCAGTATGGTGTTGAAGTGAGGGACGAATAGTGGAATTTGGATTGTAAAATGTTATATGCACTTGCGGATCTGTGGGGAATCAGACAAATGGGTATTTTGGCCTGAGTCCTGGCGAATGGTGGCCCTATGAGAGAGGGTGGGCAAAAATGTGATGTCTATCTATGTATCTATGTATGTATGGATCTATGTATCGATGTATCTGCCTGTGTATCTGCCTATCCATCTGCCTATCTGTTTAGAGTTTATCTATCTATATCCTATGGATATCCTTGAAACAAACATCATTCATGTATCAATCTATCTATCTATCTATCTATCTATCTATTGGGCTGTGGATAGGTGCGAAGGTAAATAACAGTTGACAAAGTGACACATTAAGTGCCATTCACTCAATATATTTATCTTCATTTATAGGGGAAGATAATGTATGTATGCCAACATTAATTGTGTATTTACACTAACACGGAGATATAGGTGTCACTATATGTATGATGTGTAATCAGAGCAATATAATGTAAAACATAACTTTAGAAAGATTTTCCATAAATTGACTTTGAAGCCTGTCTTAAAAGTAAAGTTTTTTGACAATTGAAAAAAAAAACCCATATGACAAAGGCATTATAATTTGTGAGAATGGTTCTTTTATCAAAGTGCTAATTAACATGAATGTGTAATTGGCATATAATTGCACTTCAAGTGTCACAAATCAAAACTGCTGTGTGCTGCAATGTGTGAACAATTCAATGCAATTGAACAAAGCAGGATTGATGCCAGATAAAGCTTATAATAGCATAGGACACACAAATAGAGAAGCACAATGGTTTTTTGCTGTTTGGTGGTCGTGAGTTAAATTCATGAAATGGCGCGAAATGCTGGATCCTCCTGGATCACAACAATGCATAGCAGTTTAAGTAATAATTAGCTCACTCTAAAAAATTGTGGATATTAGTGGTATTGTGCAAAACCAGTGTGTACAATAAAAAACCAGTTTGGTATTTTTCAACTATATTCGGTTTTCTTCAGAGCAAGTGGTATTTTTCATGAAAATTGGTTTTGGTCATGGGGAATTATGGTATTTATAAAAACCAAACTTCTGAAAAATCACCTTTATTGTGATCCATTTTAAATATACTTGTGGAACAATGATTTGAGATGTTTAGAAAATTAATGTTATGGTTAATGTTTTTAAAATTCATGCATGTTACTTTATTTGGAAGTTTTAAGAGAGGGGAATAACTATGCTGTATATCAGTCATGGCTAGTGGAATATCCTATTAGGTATTTTAATAATCTCTCAGGGCTCACTCACTGGTGGACCTCATCTAAGAACACAAAACTGTGAACATGTTGCCTAACATGAAAAGCTGTTTGTTCATCAATAAAGACTTAAGAAGGTTTAAGGCAGAGTTTATCAGTCTCAACACTGCAGTAGAAGAGTGTGCATGTCAGTGTGCAGAAGACTGAGAAGAACTTGGTAAGTTTTTTTTTTCTTAAATTCCTTAATTTAACTGTTAAGAAATATGCATTCTGAATGCAACCGTGTTTATTTTGGCAAGGTGTACACAATGTCTGCTTCATATATATGACATTATATACATAAATCAAACACATGGATAGTGTTCTGATATAACAATGACCCAAGGCATTCAATATTGTGTTTATTGCATTCTGCCTGTAAAAGGATTCATGATAATTTAAGGCAGCATGAAATTGTGGTTTGGCATATAAGATACCCAGTTCCATATATTTCAATTGAACAAAAAAACTGCCAAATATTATAATGTGAAAAAGTGTCTATCAGAAATTTAGTATTTTTGGTTGAATGTACTCTGAAGACCAGCATTATTGTTCTTCAATTGTGTAATTTGGCATTTGATGGAGTGACAGATTTCCGCGAAAAAGACATATTTTGGGCAAGTTGTGTATTGGTAAGCTGTGCCAATGGTATGATATGGGATTTTAATTCTCTTTTGAAACATGTTTGCTTGTTTCACACACAACCCTGTAGATGTGGTGAAGAATTTAAGGCTATTAGAAGAATTTATAATTACAAACATGTTCCAAAAAGCATATATACTGATTATACTTTTGAAGTTTTTGGGGGGGTTATATGGGCCATCAATGTTCTGTGATAACTTTCATTTCACGTATTGGAGCACCAGAGCATCACTGCATCAGCCATAATTATGTCATACACATGACACATATTTTATCTTTGAAGAAATTGGTGAGATTTGAGGTCTCACCAGATACACTGAGCTATACAACTTACCCCATCATGTGGCACAACTTACCTGATAATGGTCCAATTGTGCTGACACCTATACTACATTATGATAATAACATTATTATTTTCATATCTGATATTCATGTTTTTCTCACAAAGGTACAGTCACCCACAAATTTTTACCCACGTTGGGTTGAGTTGTATAGTGTTTCTAATGTGCTTTACTATTCTTTAGGTGATAAGTGTTACATATGCCTGTGAATTATACAAAATTACATAGAGTACTTTTACTGATCTTTTTAAAATCTTTGACATTTTAAAAGATAATTTTTTACTTTCTGTTTCAGAAGAAGAATGGCATGTTCCTACTAAGGCCCTTAATAAAAAAAACTACCTTTGGAAGAATTTTGCGCCATAAAGCAAGTTGGGAAAAATATAGACAATGCTTCTCAAGGTATGTACAAGTTGAATAACAGCTCCTCCTTATCTTTTCCAATTGACAAATAATTATTGTATATATAGTATTCTGATATTCTCTTGTGTTAAAATGAAATTATTTTGACCAATCTTCAGTCAAATAATGAGTGAACAGGGGATGTTGCATAACCAAGGCATTGATTTAATTCAATGAAGTTATTTGATATATTTTTGGTATTATCCTCCTTGCAAAAACTCATAGATGTATCTACCTACTATTTCAGATCTCACCAGGAAATGGTTAACTTGCCCCGCCTAGAGTACCAAAGGAAAATGTCTACTTCCTTTTAGTAATATTGAGGTGAGTGCGAACAGTGTGAGATCTTTTACTGGTAAAACACACAGTGAGAAGACAAGAATTCAGAATTCATATTCTGCCAGTGTGTAGGGAAACTACAAAATAATGGAAGATTTTATAAATGTTAGTCAGTAATGAAATGTGGAGTTTTAGCACGAAAACTTCCATTGAAGGTTTTGCAGATAAAGTATTTGATGTGTAAATAATGACTACCTTGACTGAGTAATTTGTTTTTGCCTAGAAGTGATATTTGGATACCAATGCTTATCCACTTTCCACTTTCAGGATCACAATGATGCACACTGCAAGGTTCGATTCAAGAACAGTTGTTCACCTTTCATCCATCCAAATTGACCTAAAAGCGCATAAATAGTGATACGAGAAGGAAAACTTCAACCAACAATCATACCATCCCAGTACTGTGCATTAATAATGACAAAAAAATGTCCTCTTGGCTACTGAGAGGGGGGAGCGTTGGTCTAGTGATAGCATGCCAGGCTCCCAATCGCTGGGTCTTGGGTTCGAATCCAGCTCTAGCCAGACTCATTGCTTCGTCCTCCTATTGTCCTAGTCAGCCTACCAAGTGCACTAATACAGGACGTAAAACCCCAATCATCCATCCATCCATCCTCAAGATTGGCTGCTGAAGACTTTCGATACAAACTAATGATACTGACATTTCGATTGGCACTGCCACCCTGATTTGCCACTTTTGGAAATATAACCCCAGTCATTAACAATATAATGTTTTCTACATGTTATCTGTCTTTATTTCAACCAATTCATACTTTTGTTAATCTCCGCTTTAATGTGTTTTGACTATCAATGACTGCTGTGATGTTTTTATTTCGTGTGTGTGATTACCAATGACTGCTGTGATGTTTTTATTTTGTGTGATTACCAATGACTGCTGTGATGTTTTTATTTCAAAGGCCAAAGTGTAATAAATGAGTGACAATATCGGTTTTTCAATAAATTTGTATCTAGTAATATCAATATATACAATTATTATGAATTTTTGTGAATTTGTATATTTAAAAAATAAACATTGAAATCAGATCCATAGAATCATTACTTTTTTTATTTACTTTTAACTACAGAATATTTTAAGAGAAATGCGAAAAAAATGATTATTTATTGATACCAATGATGAAATACTGGTAAACCTGCATTAAAAAAATTTGGATCACAATAAATCAAATTTGGTATTTTCCAAAATGATCTGCCTCCCTGTTGGATGGTTCTGATTGCCTGATTAATCATATTCGATTCATTCCAGTACCTCGAATAGCACCGGTTATATCAATCCTGAAACTTTGAAATACTATTTTCATTGCAGCTTTCAATTAGTATTGGTATTTAAAAATGTCTATGAAATGATATGGAAAACCTGCAATTGGGTACCAATATGAACATTATCCATACCATAAAATTTTTAAAAAGGTCTTATAAAATACCCACCAATGCATAATAGGAGAATCAATTTTTCAAATGTCAAGGAATAAAAAACCCATTGAGTTTTCTATTGTATGCATGTAAGTATTAATGGATTTCTATGATGGAATTACAATAGCTGCAATTTGAAACATTAATATCCACAATTAACTTCCTGAAAATTAAACAAAAAACCAATACTGATTTTTTCTTGTAAAAATGCAACTGGTTTTTGAAAATATCAATTGTTAATGGTTTTTTAACTAACCAAAAGGTGTTCAAAATACGGGACAAGCTTAAATACCAATATTGGTATCTTATTAGAACTTTAGTTTTTAGAGTGCTGACGAAGCAATGCAGTCAGCAGCAAGGCAAAAAAACTGCTAAGATATATGCAACCAATCCCGATTATGTGAGTTGTTGACATTAATTCTTATAATTTATATTTTTAAAAAAATATAATGATTTCCTTCAAATTAGGGGGTTGATCAAAAATAAATAAAGTAGCAAGCATTACTTTGTTTAGGTTAGAGCCTATAGCCTGTATTACATCTGGTTTTTTATCTGACATCAGTGCAATAAATTTTTCATTTTCATCAAGACTACTTAAGTTGGGCATAAGGGCTACTAACTCTGTCAAAAACCTCTGATCTGCTACAGCATAAAAAAGCGGAGAATCTCAGCATTCCAAAATGGGGTCTGCCATCTCTGTACACCCAATGGTCGTGTGACTGTGAGCAATTGATTGTCTGGGCCTCTCTGGTAGCGGAAAATGCAGCAGAAGTAATGTAGCGGGTGAAGCTACTAAAGGGGGTAGTGGGCAGTGTTGTATCAGTGTCTAGACTGTGTTGTATCAGTGCCATCCGCTACCCGCTACCCGCTCCTCTCCAGCCCGCTTTTTAGCAAGTCCCCTTGTATCATAACAAACTCTTCAGACCGGAAGTATAGCCACGAAGGGAATGGTGTGCTTGCTCTGGCATTGCTTGTCATATTAGTCCATGGACATTTGAATCGAAGGAAAAGAGCCATCAGGAATTGATTTGCATGTGGACTCATCAGAAGGGCATGTTTGAAAAAAGAGGAAATGTGCACATTAGATGGTGTGAGGAGTGGCAGGACTCTTGAAGGTTGTGGACAAAAAGAGGACTGTGAGACCAGACAGAGGCTGATCCAGATACTGGGGGAGGGGGCTAAAAAGAGCTGTGTTTGAAATGAGAAAATCGGGTGGTATGAGTGAGTAGGTTATGTGGATATGGCAAGTGAAAAATGTTTTGATGCATATGGGGGGTGGTGAATACAAAAGAGGTGAAAATGGGGCGATTTTGATGACGTCAGAGGTGGGACCCCAAGCGACGAATGTGCCACTGGTGTTACACCTTTATTTAGATAGATAACTTGCTGCGGTGCAGGATATGTTTAACACTATATTGTCTGATATAAGAAAGATATTTCAAGACTTTGCATGTTTGAAAGAAAGAATTGAGTCTGGCATCTTTAGAAAAATTCGTTATTGGCATTGATTTGTCACTTATAGGATTGCGACATGGCAAGATAGTACTGAGAATAAATTTCCATGCAGTGGGTGAACTGGAATTGACCTTCCAGGAAATCTCTCCGGGTAATTTAATGTGCAAATAAACATAATTTGATTCCATGCTTGTATCTATTAATAGAACAGAAAAACAACAAAATTTGATATGGCCAACAATTAATTTGTTGGTGCTTATTTCGAAATGTGAGAGTATAGCAATTAAAAACAGTTACTGCTATTTTTAAAACAGGATGTGATCAGTTTTGACATTTCTTTTAATTAGTTAGAAAACATGTCAAGCCCATAACTGACATAAAATCAAATCTGACGTGCCCCCATTAGAGCTGTTTGCAGATTAGCGGTCCAAACCGCTTAAGATAAAATGTACAGTTTCAAAATTAACTTTCAACTTGGTCGTGTGATGTCACTGGCTTAAAAATGTTTTGTATGCGTTAGTCATGGTTAATCAGTTGATTCAGTGCTTATCATATGTAGCAGCAAAAGTGACAATAAACAAACTAATTAAATGACTTTTAAAAGGTACTTCATCAAATAGAAAGATTAGGAGACCAACAGAAAACTGTCAATGACATGGCAAAGCTAGTTTGCAAATTGAAAATAAGAAAATACATTTTGCCAGTGGACCGCTAATCTGCAAAGAGCGCTTAAGATAAAATGTTCTTTTTCAGAACATAGCTGTCTGTAATTGTAATTTTGATTAAATGCGTACATTGTGGATGGCATAATGTTACATCCTGGCATTAATCAAATAGGAAAGGATAAGGGTGAGGAAATCTTTGTTTTTCCAAAGGGAATTTGATATGCAGCGGAGTGCAGGGAAATTTTATGTAGATCAATAAATGTAGCCTAGGGTAAACAAGGGTCACAAACACTTATCTCACCCTTGCAACAAATACGTGGCCTAGCAATGATAGGCCTATATTTTCCCCTTGAAACACATTATTGTGAGATTTAACCTTTTTCTATAGGGTCAAAATTCTGAAAACTACAATGACCTGCTAAAATCATTAAGAATTTCAAACACATTACGTTAAAAATCCAGTGATCAATTTGATCAAGAAATATAAGACACCACATTGCTTAACATATGACTATTTCTACCATCTCTGCTACTTTTTAGGGTTTTCCATGATTAATTCAGATTGCCATTATACTTGCCTGCAGGTCCCTTCTTCCTCATAGTGCAGGTGGCACAGCATCTTCTCCTGTGGCTGTCTCTGTAGCAGGCACCTGCAGGTTGGTCGTAGCAGAAATAACCTGCACTGTCCTCACAGCCTGAAGCAAAATTATCAAATACAGTTATTGCATGGGTAAATAATTGATTTGCTGATATAATAGGGTAATCGTCTCAGGCAATGTTGTTAATATAGAAATGAGATGGTACATCAAAACGTCATGATGCGTCATGCTGACTGACCAAGAAATTATTGTCATTTCAATCAGGAGGAATAGAAGGCGCCAGGCTTGACATCTTTTGGGTCACAGAAAATTTGACGTTCTGCATCAAACACAAAAATTATAACAGCATCTCTGTAATGTAGCTACTTTGCAACTGTGTTTTATTACGCTTTATGTGATTTTTCTTCCTACTGGCTATTTACTATTAAAAATCATTAACCATTCATCACTACTGGTAGCAAAAGTAGATATCAGTTGTAACTGTGAAGGTCATATCAAAAGAAAAACAATTAATTGAGAGACAATTCTCCAACATCTTAAATTTTTTAAAAACCTTTTTTTGTTGAAAATCGATTATCTTTTTTTGTCCATTTAAAAAAAAAAGGCTTGCCAAATTTGTCGGCATTGTTGGATGAATGTCCTTGATAAATTCATTTCAGATAGTCTATAAGCAACAGGGCAAAAACGCTATATCAAAAGGTTCATGACAGGAAATTAACTTCTAACTTCTAAGGTCAGAAATTTAAAACCACTGACATTTATTGAAACATCAACTAAACTACACTCAAGCCAAATAAAAAAAAAGGATGTCAACTTCTTCATAATGTAATTCTTTATGTCAGACATTTCAGATTTAATAAAAAAAAAGAACATGATATTTTCAAGGGAAATTTGGGTGCGATACTTTACATGTAGGAAGGTCATGATATCACTAGAAATCATAGAAAGCTTTTTTTTTTCTTTTACATATTGTTTTACTAGTGTTGACCTTATAAATGAAACAATTTGCCAGTTTGAATCAAATATTTGAACAATGATCACAACTAAAAAATGTCAAGAAGTTAAGGTCATTTGGCATTACGGATGGCCTTTTATTATTTTGCCAACTTCTGCAATTTAGCAGTGCCATGTACGGTAAAATTACACAAGCCACAATAAACATGCTTCTGATTAATTTGAAGTTAAAATGATGTTCGCCATTTTTGGAACTCACGTAGATAATTGTTGGCGAATACAAACAATGTTTCTCTGGTCCAAATCCTATCAGATCTGCGAGAAGCAATCTTCAGTTGTGAAAACCACAAATATATATGGGACAAATTCCTCACCTTGAGGTATCCCATATTGAGCCTTGGCAGTTGAGCATGTCTGGCAGCAGTCTTTCCAGTTGTATGGTTTGTCGCAGTATCTGCTTGTGCAATATGGTCTTCTGTCTCCAAAGAGGCAATCTACAAAGAGTGATACAATGTCATCATCTCACACTCTAAACATTTGGTTGTCAATGTGACAAGTTTATGACTACTTAAGGGTAGTAATGGTTGCAAAAATCTGGTGGTGACTTCCTTGAAAATCATTTTGACTATTCTATTATAATCAAAATGGCTACGTTGATTATGTAAGTGTCCGACAGGTAGTCAATAAAACACCATCTGGTAGCTCTGATTACCAGGGTAGTATAGCTTAGGCCTACTAATCCTATATTTGTCACATTGACAACCCGTTAGTAATTTTGACTCAAGGAGTTGTCGGTTTAGGCACCGGGAATTACCACTTTAGAGTTGTCATCTTGTCCACCCTAAGTTTAGAGTGCATATGAAATTAAACATGAGAGAAGCAGTGCAAACTATGTCTTTTTTTTTTCAGCTTCACATTGAATGTGGCGATGGCAAGCAATAGACACATATAGGTAGGTTGGTAAGTATGTTTATTGACCAGTAGTCCAAAATGTTGATAAGGATGTGACCAATTAAAATGTACAATAAAATCAAAGGAGCATCAAAATTTCATGCAAGTGTCCAATACATGTGTTCAACTGCTCATTTCACAATCTGAAGATTATAGATCGATTCAATTCACTTTTCATACATGCTTTACTGTTACAATATGACAACTAATTGATAACTTGTTAAAAGCCTCAAGAGTGTTGAACAAATGCCAAACCTTACTGTTATATCTGCTATGACAGCCTTCCCGTAACATTTTTGTCTGATTTACAATACTTGCCACTCAATCACATTGAACTCACTACCTTGATTGTTGGTGTTGAATTTGGCACATGTTTGACAGCAAGCTTTCGCCTGGGAATAACATGTGTAGCCTTTTATGTTGGGACACCAGGAGTACTTGTCACCATATTTGCAATCAGCAACACCTGCAATTGAATTGAAGATATCAAGTGCAATTGATAGCAGACCAATGCAAGTGCAATTGCATTGATTGCCCTGTTGCAATTTTTTACAACAAAAATGAAATCTTACAATACATTTTCATAATTCCTACACTCCTTGCAACTGAAATAAGTAGAATCATGGCTTGGTGTTTTCTCGAACTCAAAGTCAGAGCTTGGTGGTAGATTGTCAAGCATGTGTAATAATGTTCAGCTTTATGTCAAACTTTTGAAATTAGTTAAGATTCCATCTGACACCTCATGTTGTCCTGCCTCATTTTTAAAACTACCAGATTTCAGAGGAAGGTTTGAATATATTCAGTAATAGAAGTTTGAACAGCGGTTGCTGGTCTTGCATTTGATTTGTACCTCGGGCTGACAATGAACACTGTAGGGCTGACAATGAGGCTCTTGGGCTGCCAAAAACCTATGTCGGCCCATATAGCTCATGTTATTGTTACATTGACGTCAGTGCGAAAAGTCGAGTTTCTTTAGAAATATTACTGTCACGAATTGAGGACAGTTGTTGTTCCATATAATGATGCATTATTGACAACTCTGAATATTGCATTACATTTGACGAATAAAACATGCACCACAACAAAGGAAAAGGTATAGTTATCTCTGCCCACAAAGCAAGATTTTCCAACCTTACAGAAAGCAAAATACGTAACAATACGGCTAACTTTTCTATTATGATTATTGTAATACAGCTAGCAAATGAAAAAATAATGTGTTTTTGCACAAACATGTTTACTAGAACACAGAACATTCAATTCTTTAACAACATTTAAATCCTTGACATATGATACAGGGCTCTTTAGGGGGAGGCATGGTGAGCTATATCACGTTTCAAAGCCATTCAAAACTTCAAAAGCGAAAACTGGGTAGTTTCAGAAAAAATTACAAATAAACATGATTTTCTTAGAGTGTATTGAACAACCCCTTGATACAGGCAGTGTTAGTGTAATTAGAACTGAATTATTTGTACCAAGCTGAGGTGAATAAATTATGACAATTTAATGACCATAATTATCTTGGCCAAAACTTTTTTTAAATTATGGCTTTTGTCAAGTCACAAAATAATCTCAGCAGTCTTACAGTTGGTGTTTTCAAACATTTTGCAGGAAATTCATGTTTATTGTTCCATGGATTCTTGGGAAGTCAGAGTATGGTTAGGTGAAAAAGTCATTGAAGGCAATTTGCAGTACATGTAGTGACAATGCTTTGACCACAGTCTTTATTAACCGTGTTCCAGCCAAAAAGTTGAAAATAGGAGATTGTTTTGCATCTATACATATAATAATAATATAGCCGTTATGGTTTTATATAGCGACCATTCCAGATAAGATTTTAATGAAGCTACACTTTGCGAAGTATCACTTCAAGGTGGAGTCAAGTTATGGTCTGCAACATATACAGGAGCCCCGGCTCACGCGAATCGAATAACGAAGGACTCAACAACCTCACCTGTTACATCGATAGTAGCAACCCTGGGAGTATTGCAATGTTCGGGGATTTTAATTACCCCAATATTGACTGGGAACTATTCAAAAATAAAACAGATAACATGGATAAGGAGTTCAAGTTTTTAGAAGCTGTAAAGGATATCTACATGCACCAACATATCTCCGAACCGGCAAGAGGCCGCGGAACAGACAGACCGACAATACTGGATCTAGTACTGACAGATGAAGAGGAACTGATAAGTGGGATAAGACATGAGGCGGTCATTGAGGCCCCCAAGGAAAAAGTGAGCCTGTGGATCTAAGATTAGGAAAAAATGTGACAAGGGCGACAATGACAACTTGAGGAAGAGGATGAAAGAGTGTCTGTTGGAAGTAGTGGATAATGGAGATAAAAATGTGGACACCTTCACTGGATAAATCACATATTACCCCTCCCTATAGGAGTTCCCCCATGGCCTAATTGGTAAGTGCGCTTGTCAACTGGCTTTGAGGGCGTGGGTTCAAATCTCACCCCGGGAACACACTTTAGTCCGAGCCCATGGGACATTAAATGGAGGCGGGTTGTATCCAGTATTCTAATGCGGGGCAACTGAAAGACCCTCGGCATCCCTGAATTAATAGGGTATGTGCCAGACTCACAGTCTTCTCATCTCATCATCATACAGCCATCGCCTGCCTCGATATAGCCCACTAAGGTGCTGCAGAGGTGTAAAACACAAACAAACAAACAAACAAACAACCCCTCCCTATAGGTGAATAACCTATACAAATTTTAAAAAGTGATTTGAAATTGTGATGACCAGTGTCTTATGAAAAACGACAAAACATACTGTTTGGGGAGCATCGAAGCTGAGACTCTTCTGGTAGGTGTGACATTCAACTGAGACAGAAGTTGATCGTTGCGGTTGTACACAAATGATATCATTACTTGACAGTTTTAAATTCCTTTGTCATAAACCCTGATGTCAAAGTCAAAACTGAGTGTCACAGGTAGAAGATGAGACCAATAACATTTCACTGATACACCATGCTGGTTTAACAGCATAACAAAGTTTTCAAAAAACTTGCAGCTATCAAAACGATAATAAGTTGAATGCTATGAGATAATTTTTATAAGAATTTCTTTTTGGTCTTACTCGATTGTGCCAGTCTTCCGGTGCATGTTGTGCAACAGTCTTTCTCGGCATAGTAGCAATCCCTTGAGATGATGTTCTGGCAGTATCTGTATTTGTCACCATACTCACAATCTGTTGAAGAGTGAGAAGAACAATATTGAATGTTCAATATCACTATCAAGAAAAATTAAAATATTAATTATATAATAATTTCATAAAAATTTATTATATTGTTGTGCGTTGACTAGTTAGCCATTTTTCTGCTAGAAATCATCTTAAGCTGTCCAACAGACGTAAAAAGTCCTCCGGTTCTCCCCGTAAGAACGGGCCAAAACACTTGAAAGGAAAGGTTATCGCAAGATACGAGACAGTCATATTATTACCTTTTCGACTAGTTTTGAATTTGTTACAAGTGGCACAGCAAGCCCTCTTGCGGTAGTCCTGATAACAGTCTCTGGGCTGAGTGTTGGAGCACCAACTGTACTTGTCCCCATACTCACAATCTGTGTAATAAATAAAATGAAACATAAATTCTACACTTAGGGAAATAGACTCAGGCAAGACTGTAAAGAATAAGATATTTTCATAATCCATGGGAAAATTTGAAATCAAGACATTTTGATTGGATGGCCTGTGATCAACCACTTTTGAGAAACTCCCACGGGAGGAGTTATCTCTGATCAAAGGAACCTACTGGCTGACGGGAAATAACTGGGCAGTCATAGAGTCCCAAAGACCAGCCTCTTCTGTTTTCTAATTACCATACTCGGCAACTTACTTGCATCAGATTGGTCTGGGACAAAGCCATTCTCGCCAAATGTGATAAGGTCTTTTTTATAAGGTGTAATTCAAGAGGTCTCCAGTGAATTTTACCTTGAGAATTATATAATGATTTGATCATGCTGATCATGGAATGTCCCAAGTAACACAGCTGAAACTGTGAATATACCACCTTGACATCAATATGCTCATACGTACTGACATCACAAGAGCACGGTGGCAGTTGAAAAGAACAAGGCACACTAATATGTGATCTGTTACAAAGTTGAAATTACCCCTGTTCTGTTTATCCCTGATTTTCTCACAAGCAGCACAGCACATCTTCCTGTAATATTCAATGTAGCACAACCAAGAGTTTGACTGAGCCAGTTCATCGCAAGTCATCTTTTGGTCAACTCTTCCTTTGAAATCTCCCCAGATACAAGTATCTAAAAAAGAGACAACCAGACAGACAAATTCAGACAATAAATCTATATCATTGTATAATCTGTGTAAAATATGAATAGTCAATATGGACCCCCCCCCCCTTCCACCCAGGAGCTCACTCCATTTCATTGTGTTGCACTATTTCAGAGAAGGTATGTATATAGGAGGTATATAGGAGGTATGTAGAAGGTATGTAGAAGTATGTAGAAGGTATATAGGAGGTATATAATGGGAGGTATGCAGAAGGTATGTAGAAGGCATAGAAGTTATGTAGACGATTTATGTAGAAGGACATTTGCATAAACATTTTTCAAACGCTATAATATGCTTATACATCTTTGTGAACATTACGCAAATTTTAAGCTTTATTTTTTTATGTAAATTCACAAAATGCCAATTATGACTTTCCGAGCAGCACTGTTGACAGTTTTTCTTTATGTCACTAAGGGCAGAGAGGTGATATTATTGTTGGTCATAGGAACATAAAATAAAACAATAAAGAATGTAAGGAATAGTCTTTGCTAAAAAAGCCACTTTGCATCATTAATAAAGGTCTGCTGTTATTTGTAACCTTACCTGGAGCACTCGGGGCGGAAGTGTCTCCCACACATCTGCCCTGTTTGCACCACTGGAAAAGAGAGAATGCCAAATATTATGAGGTTATACCATGGGTGGAGGCAGTATATCCCTGGTATAGTCACCCAAGATCCAGTATATCCCGAGACCCGAAGGGTCGAGGGATATACGGGGTCGAGGGTGACTATACCAGGGATATACTGCAGCAACCCATGGTATAACCTTTTTATCCCATGTCTTTTTTTAAAAATACTTTTATTTTATATCAATGTAAAACAGTTTGAAACACTCAATGTGAGTGTAGCTGTGCTACAAAAAAAATCAATACTCTTAATTGGCAGCACTTAATTGTCTTAAATCACAACAATCAGCAAATATGCTTGTATCTACATGCTAATAAGCATGATATATAGGGGCACTGTTGTCTTTTGATTGGTCAGTTCCAGTATATCCCTGTTGATCTCATTATCTTTCAGTATATCCCTGCTGGCTAATTAGCCAAAGGAATTTGATTGGTTGAACTAAATAAATCCCTGTTTCTTTCTGTTGTATTTCCCTCTCCAGTTCGGCAAAAGTCAAAATTCGGCAACGTTGCCGTTTAAGGCATCCCCGCTGCCGTGTGAGGCATCCCGCTGCCGTTTGAGGCATCCCCGATGCTGTTAAAGGCAGCTGTTACTGTTTTATGTTCTTTTCAGTGCTGTAAAAGTGTGATGCACCACTCCTGTTATATGGTGGGGTGTGAAAGTTTGGGTACCTCTTGAGTGGGCTGGTATTTTTTCACATTTGGGCCTAAATACTACCAGCCTGCCATGTGCAGGATAATTCAATTGTACTTTTAAATTAATGGTACCCCAAAGATTATAATGATGCCTAGGCATCCAAGCTCACAATTCCAGCTTCAAGGCTGTCAAGGAGCAGTTAAAACATTCAAATTTAAGAGGACATTAATTTTTTTTTTAAATTGTGTGTATATATAAGTTGCTACAATATTTTTATGTATGTTCCATTTTATTGTAAGTACTCAAGTTGTGCGAATAAAATATCCTATCCTATCCTGCTACACCCTTACCACTTCTAAAAATCTATATGTTATCACATGGTACATATGTCAAACATCAGCCCCCATATCGTGGTGCATGAAGCACTAAAGGTCATGTATTGACATGAGTAATGAAGGCCGATTCAAGATCCCAAGGGCAGATAATTGTGGTCTAAACATTGTGCAAACTATGTATTTTAGATGGTCATAAACATCACTAGGCCTATATAGAGCAGGTCGGGGCAAGAAGCCCGGGTTAGGTGAGAGGCCCCCTCCCCCAGGGTTATATCCAAACTTACATTTTTGGTGCATTTATCTATTGATAGGATTGAAGCTAAAGGCGTTTTAGGTGACGTCACAAATTTCCAGGGCAAACAGCACCAAACCATAGTAGAAATTAAAGAAACAAAAAAATTTGCATGGTTTTTGTAACTTTGACTAATTCTTTGAAAGGGGTTTTCAGAAATATCTTTTGAAATATTTAAAAGTATAATGGATATCTGCAAATTCTGCATTGCTTCACTTTATGACCATCGCATAAATATGATTTGTATCATGTTTTTTGCATTTTAGTTCAAAATATACAGGTCAAAATAAAATATGTGGGATTGGGGCGAGAGGCCTCACATTAGGCCTATATTGGGCATGAGGCCCCCTTCACTGGGGGGTCGAAGCTGCTTCAGGAACCATTAAATAATGTGTACTTTACCTTAAATCTTGATAGAATAGCTAATTAAAATAGAAATAATTTGGCCCGAAATTGAAACAGGGCAAAAAAAATTAAAAAATTAAAGTAAGAACAGAAAAATTCTGAAATTCAGAAAAAGTGAATAGAATGCCTTAAAAATGATAGAAGAACCCTAAGAAATAACTTTTAGGCTGAATGCGCTCGCAAAAAAAATTGCCATAGGATTATAATAGGGGGGCTTCTTGCCCGATGGGTGGGGTAAGAAGGCCATTTTAATTTTTTTTACAAAAATGGCTGTAACTCCTTTATTAAAATTGGCAGACATTTATTTCACTAGTTATTAGTAGAGCCAAGTGATCCCTTCCTGACAGCATAAGCATTCAAATAATCACCCATAAAAAGTAGGTCAAATCGCACCTCGAAGTTAAGGGGGGCCGCATGCCCCGACCTACTCTATAGTATATTGACAGCCAAAAGCTAAGGCCTTAATGGCCAAAGTCACTTCTAAAGGGCATTTTTGCTGTTTGGTACTATGGGAAGCTTATGACACTAATCAATACACATGAAAGAAAAAACTGTATTTCAAATAATATATGTGCCTCGAAACTCGAATTAATTTTTTGCTCATTATTCTAATTTAACAGGGCCATGTTGACAATATAATTCATTGGTATCGTGGAAAAATCATCCATTCCATGGCTAGGCAAAGACAAAAAATTTATATTAAAACTTTTTGGTCATCGGAACAAAGATGGCCTTTATTCCATTTCTCACAGAGTTGTAAAAAAAAAAAAACGTAGGCCAGTTTGCTTTTGGGTTACTATAACCAAAAAAATGCATACCGTAAAACGGGTAAAGTTGGCAATCCGGGGTAAAGTTGGAACGCTATTTAGACCCACTTAATGGCCGAAATGCCAACTTTTCCTTACTGACATGTATGGCAATTGTGCCAAAGATACTTGTGTCAGTGAGGAAAGTTGGCATTTTTTCCATTAACTGGGTCAAAATAGCATGCCAACTGTACCCCGGATTGCCAACTTTACCCCGTTCTACGGTAATGCAGAGTAAGCACAAATATAGAAAGAAACTAAGGAAAAAAGTAAAGATGGGAGAGGCAAGGGCTATTAGGAGATAATCGTTAGAGGGAGGCAGACTGGCAGAGAGGGAGTAGACAGGAAGGAGACAAGGGCTATTGTGAGATGGCACCCTTGCAAGCTACTAGCTGGAACTGAGGATGTGAGAAGGCGGAGATAGGGAGAAGAAATCAGCAGGGGCGGACTGGCGGCATTTTGGGCCCCGTGGCAAAATAAGACAATCAGAATGGCCCACCACATTCCTATCTTCGGCACAACTCCATTTGGACCTAGCTTGAATGGCCCTTTTCTATACGGAGCCCTCTCGCATGGGGGCCCTGATCTAAAAGTTTGATTGTTTCACAGTTGCAAATAAAGAAATTTTGTTTTTCCTTTAATTTTTTTAAACATTATTTGGCACCTTGCACGGGTCCCCGTGAGTGCTTGGGCCTGTGGAAGCTGCCAATCTGCCGGTCCGCCCCTGGAAATGGGTACAAGGCAGAAGATAAAAAGCTAGGGAGGAGGCAAAAGCTTGGGGTGATACAGAAAGGGATAAGACAAAGACAGACACCGAGGAGGCAAGTGTTATTATGAGCAGCAAACAGGTTGGGGGTGGGGGTGAAGTAGACAGGGAGAATGCACAACAAACAGAGGAGGAGCACACTGAGCACTAGCCCCAGTGGTGTCACCAGTATTTAATTCAGGGGGGGGGGCAAGGGGGGCCAAGGGGGCCAGGCTGTTCAACCGGGAAAATGTTTTTTAGGGCTTTGGGGAGGAATAATTTTTTGTGGGGTCAATTCCGATATTTTCAAGTTTTTTTCGAACAATTTTTAGCAAAAAAGCCAAATTCTGATTCCCAACATTTACCCAGAAATGGCTAAACCTAAAATATAAGCAACCTGTTTATGGTGTTTCATTTCCAAAATGGCCTTCAAAGATTTAATTATGCCATTGTGTCTTCTGAAACCAAGGAAGCTGACTCAAGCCAAGAAATGGTCTAAAAAAGCATGCGAAATCGCTAAAAATATGCAATTTCATAAAAGCCGGATTATTTTTTGCTCCTATTATCATTTTTTGGCCATTAACCAACTTTCTGTACCACTGGCATATTGAAATTTAAAAAAAGTATTTTTTAGCCCACCCTAGTGTTGGTGCACAATGTAATTAACTGAGTCAGACACCCAAATTAGCAGTTTCATGTCAAATTAGTTAAATAGCTTCTAAAGAACAGCCAAATAATCAAAAATGCTGGGATAGATTCACATTTTCCTTGGATAGATCTATAGAAATATATATTAACTCAAGGTGGAAGCACATACGTCACCCCCGATCATTTGCGCCTCCTGCCGAGATACATCGGAACTACGGGGATGCCGAATTCGGCATCTCCTCGATGCCGTATAAGGCAACGGTTGCCGAAAATGGCATCGGGGGATGCCAAATAAAGCAGCGCTGCCGAATTTTGACGTTTGCCGAACTGTCTCTCAATCTGTATTGACCAGGGAAAAGCTCAGTATGAGGGACAAAAGTTGGCTAGACATGGGAGAAGAGTTATTGTTACATGACCACTATGCTAGAGCAATGCTGATTGGCCAAAATCAGTCACATGACGACATGATAAAAACTCATATTGCATGGTTAGAGTGAAATATGAGTTTTTAAATTGAAAAAATAATTTATTTCCATAGCGGTCATGTAATAAAACAAATACGGCACTTATTATCATGCAATATGAACATTTAATTGCACTCGTAAATTTCCTAGTGCAAATAAATTTTCACATTGCACTCATATCATGCAATATTTGTGTGATAATGATAAGTTCTTTCTTTTTACATAATAAATCAGAAAACACTGTCCAGGACGACTTAGATAGATATTTTCTGGAATTTGGTTTGGTAATGACTATGATTGGCTAGATTCAGTTCAATTTATGAAATATCAGCTGCATAAGGAAAGAAGTATGGAGATGGATACAATGAAGATCTAAGGATAATCCATAAAGAACATAACAAAAGAACAACTGGCAAAGTTGTACAATGCATTCAATAATGCATTCCGCTTCCTTTGAAGGTTATCGATATGGCCATGAATTGCAATGTATTATTTTCGAATCAGTCATCATAATCGTTCAATGACATATTGCTGACCCATTTCAATGTTGAGACATACATGTAATTGATAATCATATGTAATATGTAAATGGCACTGCCATGAAATTCGCGCAGCACATTAAAAAGTTTTTGTAGGACTTGCAGTTTTACCATAACTTTCATGTTTATTTCATATTCAATGTATGAAAGGAGTTGTGTAACTGTTTCAGATAATCAGAAAGACAGATACACGGAAAGACAGAGAAAAATGTAGAATAGCAAGATAAACTAGGCAAAAAATATAATAGATAAATACATGTAGATAAATATATCGATAAATAGAGAGATAAATAGATAGACAGATAGACAGATAGATATAATGACTGACAGATAGATAGATAAATTGATAGATAGATATATATATTAAATAAATGGTCAAAAGGCAGACATCACTGAAAGCTGCCAAAGTCAAGTCTATGTTAGATTGTTGATATTACATAATAGTAAAAATATGTAGTAATACAAAAACAATAACATTGCATGTAGATTATCTGTTCACTGTTACGTAATCATCAGTTTATAAGATTATGTAACTTTAATTTTGTTATGTTTTCTTGTTGTCTGATTGAAATTAAATGAATCACATGTTAATAATTTGATTTAGCTTGTCAATGCTAATAATTAACTATTTCATAAAAATTATTGGTACAGGATATATTACTAGAGAAAATTGAATTTTTAAGACACTTTTGAAGATGAATATGTTATGTTTTGTTAAATACGAAACTAAATCATTGATAAGAAGCTGGACCCACTTGACCTAATTCCAAACTGTGGACTGTTGATGTTGAGACCATCACTGCACAGATTTTTGAGTCTTCTCTTGCACTCAATTCGCTTCGCTCAACGGCCTTTGGCCGTTTCGCTGCGCGAATATTAGGTAATGATTCATACATCTCCGATTGTGAGTTAATCTTGAGATCTTGGTGGATATTCGAAGCAATGATTCGGATAAATTCTGCAGTAATTTCAGAGTCACAGAAGCTTGATGAAGAATTAACCTAATAGAGATGATCAGTTTATCCAAGTATAATATCAATTTTGTGCTTTCAAGTTTTGAATCAGTCTGGTGAGGAAAGCCATGATTTTGATCTTAGGTGGTGTAGAATAAGAAGAGAATTAACAAATTAACAATTTGGAATATTCTATATTTTAGGGTTACATTTATAAATTTACAATAAGCCTAATTACCCTCCTGTTCCCACAGGTCGTTCCCTCATAAGCCCTGAGGTCTGACATCAGTTCACACCTCTTCCTGGCAGGGTGGTAGCACTAGCAGGTCATCAGTTCACACATCTTCTCATCATTTTCAGTTCCCTAAAGTGAAGCACATAGAGATGCAGATGTGATTTCAATCAACTTCAAACAAATATCAGGGATGTATAATATATATATATCAGCAATAACCAACTGACAGCACAGTAGTAAGACTGGTCTCCAAACATGGCCTGGCACTGCTGGTCTGGGTGGTAGGATTGCCCTGCTGGTCTGTTGGTCACATCTCTGATGCCAGCTGGGTCGAAATTTGGTGCTTGGTTGTACAAACATAACCATCCATGTCTGTAAAAACAAAGTATGTACAGCCAATAATAATAGTGATATTTAATTTAGTTCGAAACTTTTGTGAGATATATTGAGTAATGAGTATGTAAGTGAAAGATGTAAAATCTATGCATTTTGAGTGTTTTTTTCAAATTAATTTGTCAATTAGTATGAAGGTGTTTAGCAAGTGCGAGATTAAGTCAACTGTTGAAGATATACAATGTGATTACAGTTAGTTATCGATTAACTAACAATAGTTGTTATGGATTAATTATACTTTATAATATACAATGAGAAACAGTTATTTCGAATTCCTTACCGATTCATACGATTCAGCCAAGCCTTGATCTCTCTGATGGAGCATCTCGAGAAGCGATATGGATTGAGCCTCGTCCTCGATGTAACTGCTCTTGGCGCATACGACATGATGAACGAATCTTCAGCAGAACACTCGGACGAAATGTCATGGAGAGCACCAATTCTGAAGTTGCAATTAAATGGCGTGATTTTTATTTGTATTCCAAACACAATCATACTGACCAAAAATGCAAATCAATAAAATTTCTACTGAACTCTAACACTTACGAATGTCCCAACTCATGAGCAATGGTTTGGATTGTGGCAAACAATCCATTTTCTTTTACGACTGAGACTTTGTGAAATGTACATGCACCCCACATATCTGTCAAACCTAAAAGAGACAATTGCACAAGAACTTTTAAGAACAAAAAAGAGTGTAAATCCACAAGCTACAGCGAGTGGTCAACAGAAACTGAGTGCGAGGAACTAGCAAAAATTCGGTCTGGAAGAAGCCATGGCTATTCGTCTTGTCTGAATTGAAGCTTTGTGAATGTGTAATGAAATTGCAACTATTTCTTGGAAGCAGCAATGCTGCAGCATATGAAACTAACTTTGAGCCAGATGGCATTAGCAGACAGTTCTCGGTGTTTTTTAAACAGACTGTGAACCTACCAACCACAGTTCCGAAGAGACAGGCATTTATAATATGTACCCGTAGCGAACTGAATGAATAATGGATATATGAGTGATGGGTCATATAGGTCGTGCCAGTGATATTTGATTGAGAAATAAATATTTTCATCAGCAGCAGAAGAATAGGACTCTAATACATAGAAACAGTAATATTAATGATCTATATATATGCAATTACCTTTTATGTCTCGTCTTGAGCCATCACGAGCCCGATCTCTGTAAATTTCATAGCTGGAAAAACAAGATATATTTATCACATTGGAGATCTGTAATCAAATTTAAATATATTGAAACTGATGAGTCAAAGGTTATTTTGAAAAAACCTTATCGACTAGAAAAATGACTTATTATTGCAATATTTATTTGTAACTGGCATACCTATCTAAATGTATACCATAATACCAAACAAGTACAGAAATAGATGCAGGCATGCAGTAATTAAAGAATAAAATTATTATTATCAAATTTCTTATGGATATATAGTTGTTGATTGAATGGCCCGTTTCTGAGACTTTCCTTGGAAAGGAGTTTATTGACTTTATTTCTAAATAAAATAACAATAGGCCAAGTGCAAAAGAGTGGCCATTTTCATGTAGTTCTCCAACTGACATACCGGTCAACCAACTTGGCTCTAATTGCCTACTGCCCAGAAAAGACCATTCTGAACAAGTGCCAGATTTTCTTTATCAAATGAGATGTTACCAATTTGCCAAAAACTGAAAAATATACCAACTCAGTAAGAACCACTGCAGCATCAATTGAACCAAACCGGTCCCCAGTGCCATTGAGCCAGTCTTTGAAATTGTCAAGAAATTTGTCTGCTTGGATCCAAGTGTATGGAGACCCGGGCTCCTTTATGTCTTCAGTCCAGGCAGCATCGGACGGAGTCTACAAACACATGTAGTAACTTTAGAAGGGTTGCTAAAGATACAAATTCATGTTTGTTGATGGGGTTGTATAAAAAGCATTTCATTGTAGAGGAAGTCTTCAGTCTAGATGCGCGAAGATTTATTTTCAAAAATTTTAAATTACATATCGACCTCTTGTTTTAAATTCTGAAGAGTCCTTTATTCCATGATTGGCTGCAGCATCTTCTTCATTTATCTATTAAAGTGATTTGACTACATAATATCGTGGTAAGTGTATTAAAGTATGTTAGCTACCTTTGCGATGTACATTCCGACGAACTTCAGAGATAGGCTGAAATCCGGATCTCTGACAGATTTAAACCTCATGTCAAGCTGCAATAAAGAATTCAGGGTATGAAAATTGGAATCTGTTAAAAACCCTACTTAAACAGTTTTTAATGGACAATGTCTGCGGAGTTCACCAAACTTGTTTATAAACTTTCCATTGACAAACATCCGCTATATTTTCAATATTTTCCAAAAGGAAGAACTTTTATTGCCAATCGAAGTACAGCAAAATTATATTCTTAACTTGCGCACACTACAATTAATGATCCTAATTCCTAAATTGTATCTATGGCTTGTTTACACTTTAAAACGTTTTTAAAGGAACAATATGTCTTGTTCTTATGCATTTATAGTACTTCTAATATAAGGAAGTGGCAATCATGTTGTAAGACGAAAGGTGCTAAAGACTTTAGTGACAATTTCACCAAGTCATTTTTTTTCAAGTTGATAGACAACTATACTATAAAGGCATCCATAATATGATGAGGACTGAAAAGAGCTTTCATAAAGGCTGAAAAGTCCAACCTCACAAAATCCAAAACAGGATGATGCCGCCGTATTGCAAGATGCAGAAGGCATGCCTGCGCATCTCTGTGACTTTCAGTTTTCAGTTTACACCGTCTCACCCCATTCATAATGTGCATGAAATAGAATTTGATGTTTGTGATTGCATCATCTTCTTTGGCTGCAAATCCTTGGGCATTGCTTTGGTCGACCCATCTGGAAAATGAGGGTCATTATCAAATTCAATATTGAGATAATAATTTGGACATTTGTGTTGGAAAGTAGGGTTGTGCCTTCAGATGCTCTCAGTATTATACCTTAAGTTATTTTGGAATTTGCTTACTGGAGAATAAGTGGTAGGCAATTGTCATTTGTGTTCCACCATCCAATAATCTCCTTTTGTGTAACATTGAACCACATTAAGTTTGACTTTGAGTTTACAAGAGCACTTTGAAATTATGAAGCAAATGTTGAATACAGTTTCCTTTTTGGGCAAATTTCTTATGAAAATAATTCACATCGTATTTGTTTGCAAAGTAGGCTACGTCTTAGAATCTGTCAAATAACATTCATTCATGCATTCATGCTTCATAAAAGCATTTATTTTTTACGGACAATTTTTCTTGGTTGCAAAGGCACATACGCCCGCATTTTCTAATGGGCAATGTTAATATTATTGTAGGGCCTATAACTAGGTTTCTTATATATATATATATATGTTCAATAAATAATGGTTTAGTATACTTGCCTATTAAAGATGCTGTAATCTATGAAAACAAAAACCTCAAGGGTAAAAGATTTCCCTCGGATGTTGGAAGGTGCATTCGGATCACTATCAGGCCAACCATTGGCTGAAAAACAAGAAGGAAATCTGTAAATACATGTATGTGCAATATGAGCATAAATTGAATGAAATATATGAATGTATAAAATTTATATTGACATCATGATAGGGGTTCCGTATCCATCTTTACCCACACCCTGTCAGCATGCCTCGGTGGTCCAACGTCGGCCCAGCGTCAGTCCGATGTCAGTAGCATTGGACCAGCTTCGGGCCGATGTTGGACCGCCGAGGCACGCTGATAGGGCAATGCTCACTGAATTCGTATCATGTGGCCATTGCTGGGTGATGTCACCAATGCTAAAGATGAAATTATTAAATTTACTAGCGATTATATTTGTGAAGCGTTTGAGAAACGACAAAACTACATTTATCAATAAATGTCAATATTTGTTTTCTTATTTTTGTAATGTATATAATTGCATCACATATAATTGTATTACATATAATTGTATATAACTATAACTACAACATTGCGTAAATGAAATATATATTTTTATATTTCATGTTCAATAACAAAAAAAAAACAGTATTTATGTTCAATGTTCCTATTACATTTAAGAGTGATTGTAAGCCCAAGAGGCCTGGGGGCTAAGCGAAAGCTATGAGCCCATTCACAAATAAAAGAATTTTCTCTCTTTTCTTCTCTCGCTAAGGCATTGTTAAAAACAGAATATCATAAGTTAGGAAGTATAATTTACCACTGTAAGAGTTGGATCCAAGTATTTGTTCCTCCCTCCTATACAGCTCATAATTATTTGTAACCTCTTCAATCGCCCTTTTCCGTCTCTTACGGCGTTCAGCTCGCATCGGCTCCATAAAGAATTCAGTTGTGTTGCACAATATTGTCCCAGTCTGTTGAATAAGAAAATAATCTACAGGATAGGGAGAAATGATTAAGCAAAGGTACAGATATGCTTCACCTCTACATGTATGCTAATTAAATCATTCAAATTTTCATTCTCATGCATTAATAACACAACAGTTTCAGTTTAAGTATGCAATTCTGTATGTCTCTTTTTCAACTTCCAAACATTGCGTTTTACTTGAATTTGGTTGGCTCCATTTACTTGTTGAAATAATCATATGAAGGTAAAAATATTACTGAGCAATTTGAAAGAGAGTCTCATAGAACCGAATATTTAATGTAACTGCTGCACAGTGGTCCCTGCATTATAAGACTGCCCCTTCTGCGGTCATGAAATGGTCTCTCGTGATGGTGCGGTTTCTAACCAGGGTGCAAAATGCATTAAAAATACTACTTAGGGTGACAGAAAGGTGCAGTCATATAAGAGCTTATAAGGCAAGTCGGTCTTACGACAGGGGGTCTTATAATGCAGGTACATTATTGCTTGTTATGTATAGTTCTTCATATAACTTCTGCTATAAATCGTGTTGTGCTGCATTGTGACACAGAAACTTCATCACTCACAAATGCTGGTGTCTCCTCTCCCTCTGTCTGGTTGAGCTGCATGATGATGGAAGCTCCAGTTTCCCGATCCAGGTAACTGATCAATTCCGGTCCCTTCTTCCATTTGAAATAACTTCCACCGGAAGCCAAGATGACCGGAAGTTCATTGTCAACATCGCGGTTCCTTCGCAGACTGAGGTTGACGGTTACATTGCGATGTAGCAGAGTTAGCGACCTTCCTTCTAAGTTACTGGGGTTGAAGGAATTGTCAACTAATGAAGCTTCTTCAAAATTGTTCTTTACGAGGCCAGCTGAAAACAAGCCAACCAGTGCAATATTAAGGCTTGAAATTGGTACGAATTGGAAATAATAAACCACATTACAGGAAAAAACTTTCAGTGCCATGCACTTCAGTGTAAAATGTATAAAATTTGCTTGGGTACAAACAGCTTATAATATAACACTTTTTCCTTAAAAGTCTGGTGTCTAACCAGTTGAACTAAAGGGCTGGCCCCCAAGCCAAGTGCTTAGGAGCAACCTATTATACCCAACCCACATAGATACTATATCCCACAACTTCCTTGATTTTGACAAAATCCAGTCAATAATACCACCAGCAACCACAACCGGGATTCGAACCAGCTACATCTGAGTAGCCTTGGGCCAATTCACCGTATAACATTTCCCCTTAATAGTCTGGTGTCTAACCATGAGCTAAAGGGCCGGCCTCCAAGCCAAGTGCTTAGGAGCAACCTATTATACCCAACTCATTATACTATAATAAGTATTTGTTATTCACCTTGGGAAAGGAATATCTGATAAATCCAGCTTTAGCCTGAGCTGAGATAAAACACCACGAGACAACACTCAAACATGAACTTTGCAGAATAAGAGAACAACAAAGAATATGGGATTCATTTCAGTGAAATACTGACTCGTGATTGGTAGACAGAGGTGTCAAATGGTATAAGGAAGATGTCGATCCTCTTATTTCAAACAAAATCAGATGTTTAATCAGTGGTTACAGGGCCTCAAAATTTGAGTTCTGCTCTACTTGTAGGTTATCATTGATGTGATGTCCCTAGGGTGATGTCCAATTACTGATGTGATGTCCAATTACAAAAAAAAAACCACATTAACAAAAACCCATAGCACACGAATGACAAGAAGTGCATGTGTTGATTTATTGTTTCCTTTTTTTGCAATACATTTCACTATGTATATAGTTCATGGGAAAAAGCATTAAGATAATTATCTTCCTGATATTGAACTGCCCAAAACAAGACAACAAACATAGGCTGCATGACGGACAACCCTCAGCGGAGTCTCATGTGCTATACATATGGTTTTATTGTGATACGACAATAAAAGACATGATTCTTACGCAGCAGAATTCATTCAAACCGGTCAAAAACATAAAGTAAGTCAACACATAGCAAATGCAGGTTTCAACTAATTGATGTCTGTTGATCTATCTCTCAATATATCTATCACACCATCTATCTATGAGACTGTGATCTGTCTTTGTATACCTTTTGATCTGCCTATATCTATAGATCTTTTCATCTTGCAGACTTGCAGTGCTATCAGATCAATTGAGTTCGAAATAGTTCAAGTTCGGAATTGAGAGAAGAAGACCACAAGATGTCACTCAATGTTTTGATAAAAAATCAAGAAGCACATTTAGCTACTCACGCGGAACCTCATACATCATTCCATTGGCCAGATGCATTAATCCAAGAAGAAGAAGGAGCTCCATGTTACACTGCACAAAATTAAGAACAAATGCATCAGTTGAAAGATACATGAATGTGCAAGAAGAAAATTAAAAAAAAGCCTTCCTTAACTTGATCAGTAAAATCATTACAGGCAAACACTTTGATATAGAATTAGACTGGACGGTGGCACTGTGAAAATGGCACTTCGCGTGTCATCATGCTGATGATTTGTCATGATCAACCCAATACTTTCAATGTTAATTTGATTGAAGGGGACTTATCCCACTTGTTGGTGACAGCCAAACGAAAGGATTATGTATCTGATTTTCACTCTGAAATCAGTTTTGACAAGGCAAATGGCCTTCTATTGATCATGACTAATCAAACAGCCTCTATGTTTCCCATGTTGAAGTAGAGAAGATGACACTTCATCAGCTATCATTAGTCAAGAAATGCATTTTCTCGCAGTGAACTGATCCTCATTGTGTCTATATCAAAGTGTTTTGCTGTAAAGCTAACAAAAATCATCAAAGGCAAATTGTGCCATATACAATAGTCACCGATGTATGCTGACATTAACTTGATTTGGTTGCAATATTAGTCTGTGCAAATAAAATATTTACGTTTTATCACTGGAAATGTTCACTTTTAGTCTTTCCTTATCATACAAATCAAAATCAAATTTCTGTGAGAAGTTTTAAACATGAAACTAAATTGATGTTTCTGATTAAAAAAAGAGTTAAATGACCAAAGCCCTTACCTGCTAATTGGCTGCCTTCAGAGCTCCCCATAAAAACCACTGGTTTGTGAAGTCCAGAGAAAATATTAATTTTTGAGGGACCCTTGTGCGCTTTCTCTTTTGAGGGACCCAACTAGTCATGCTTCACCAAGTGTGACATTATTATGCTTTATTTTTCCTTTTTTAAACCATTTTTGTTTCAGAAACTTCTAAACCGAGATGCGGGTTGCAAAAATGCTACAAAATTCCTTAAAAGATCCCAAAATATTTGAGTGACAAGTTTGCCATTCAGGCACGTAAATATTAACCTCAAACTCAGGGAATACCACCCAAGAAAAATTGGTGAGAATTAAAAGCATGCAGTCAAGTCTAGGGAAAGCATTTCGTGGAATATGAAGGTAAGTATTGTTTAGTAACTGCATGGCTAAAACCACAAATATCCACCCTTGTTCTGAACACAAGGACAAGGGTGTTGGTGATTTATTTAGGGCATAAGTTGAGGGTAGCATTTAGGGTTAAATGAGCACACTGAGGTCAGAGATTGAGAAAGAACCCCTATCAATCTATTATTTTGTCATGATAATAATAGAAGAAATATTCTTTAAAATGTCAACATGTGTAACATTTACAGCTCAGTGTGATAAGCCTATAGGTGTAATATAATGTTCAATTTAGGAAGTAGTTCTTTGTTTCAGGGCCTTGATAAAAAATGCGGGTAAAAAAATGCAGAGACTTGTTATCCAAGTTTGCATATTAAAAAAAAAAAATCCTGTGAACAACAGTTAGTTAAATAATCATCTAATTATTAACCAGTTATAACCCCCCCCAAATCAATATTATTCTAACCAACAACACTTTTCCTGTGGACTGCTGTCTTCAGAACATAATCACTAGCTGACCCAAACTATCAAACATTCAACAAACACACTCATTAAGTTAGACTCCTTGGCTTGGTCAACAAAACCCAACACCCTGTTGAAAGGCGAAGGGGATTCCAACACAGCTTGGATATGTCACCTGTACATAAATTCAGAACAACAAATGTAGACCTATTCAGATCTGTGCCGAGTCTTAAAATTTGGTTTCCCATTTATCTGGGCATAATCAGCGGTTTTTATTAATAAATTATTTGGCCCAGGTAAGAAAGGCAAACGATTGAATCTTCACTTTAAGCGTAAACATAGGCTGCGCGGCAGCATACCCTCGGCTAATCAGTGGCTATTCTGGAGGAAGTGAAATCAAGTGGCCCTCAGGAGGCGCGGGCTTTGAGGGGGCAAGGTCCCTAAAAACTTTAAATTGATGTCCGTTTCCACCAGGTCACAGCTAGTGCCATAATGAAAATCTGTAAAAATTTAAGCGAGATTCAAGGCCAAAATTTGTTTTGGCAATTTGTTGAATTTCCATCACCACAATGTTTTTCATGAGTTTCCCTGACTGTCCGTAACTGCAGAGCAGACACTTAAATACAGTTAAAAAAACTTAAGCAATACTTGATTTGTAAACAAAGACAGGATTTTGAGGGGGGAGGGTTGGTCTAGTGGTAGCGTGCAGGACTGCCAATCGCAGGGTCCAGGGTTCGAATCCAGCTCTTGCCGGGTCACCTGGGCCTATGTTGGATGGCTGTTTCAATCATCCTTTGCCTCATTGCCGTGTCCTCTTCCTGTCCTAATTAGCCTACCAAGTGCATAAATACAGGATGTAAAGCCCCAAACATCCATCCATCTTAAGAAATACTGTTCTTTTATTGCATACAGAAGTTCATTTTTAAAATTTTATTAATTTTAAAATTAGAATTTATTGGATATGACTGAAATTTGTCTCCCATTCTATGAAATCTACAGATCTAATAGTAATATACAAATACTGTATGTATTTAATGCAATATTAAAATCCATTTGCACAAGGAAATTGATTATTTGATCAGTCAGTCAAACAATTAATTAAGCAATCATTCAATCAACAGATCAGTCAATCAAACCACCCTGGTTTTATACCAGGTTGCCACCCTTTAACTTCGGATAGAAACGAGAAATTTGGTTAAATCTGTGATAAGTGATAACACATGGAAAGAGACCATTTTTTATTTAAAAAATCTGTTAAAGTCAGTTTAAGGATTCCATTAACGCAGCAATAAATGCAATTGATGTCGGGGAAAATATGTCTGGTGAAGCAGGAACAATCATGAAAAAACACAGAGTATTTGTTCCAAAGCTTACTGTGCACTAAATTATATTATTTTAGCTATCTTTAGTTTCATTTCAAATATTAGCTCCAATAGGCCTACATGTAAACTAGAAGAATAATCCTAATAAAGCAGCTTCCAATCAAATGCTGGAACTACCTTGCTGACCACATTTTCAAATAATACAAACAACCAGGGTCAGACGACAGTCAGATTATAGGTCCAAATAACAATAAAAACGACCAAAAGCTCCGTAAAGTGGCACATTCAGTCCCATTTGTTGAATTTAGGTGTTTTTGACACTAAGACAATATGTCTGAATCTCCTGGATGACATGTTGATCTATCTATCTATCTATCTATCTATCTATCTATCTATCTATCTATCTATCTATCTATCTATCTATCTATCTATCTATCTATCTATCTATCTATCTACCCATCTATCCATCTATGTATGCATCTATCAATCTGTCTATCTATAGGCCTATCTGTCTCTCTCTATCTTTCTATCTATCTATCTATCTATCTCTATCTTTCTATCTTTCTATCTATCTATCCATCTATCTATCTATCTATCTAGTCTTAGCTAATCTTATCATAAATTACAAATATGGAATATGGGTCTAAAAACAGAAATTATAGATAAGATGTCTCCAACCAAAACCATTGTAAATAGTAAGACTAAAACAAGGTTTATGCCAGTATATATATCTCTTTTAAGACTAAGCAAGTTGCTAGTTAATACAAAGGTTAAATACTGGTCAAACTTTGAAGAATAACAATAGCTGTAAAGAAAAACAAAACAGAAGAAACATGTCCCAACTCTGTGTACAGCCTGCATGGGCTACAAAAAGTCATACCTCAGTTTCTACTTGGCCTACATTTTTTATTCAAATTGGAAATTTCTTTATTTGTTACAAAACTAAAAAGTTGGTGTCAATGCAGTTTGGACATATTTCTAAGAAAAAAGAAAATTTGTTAGTTGAGGGTGCTGTGTACTGCTTTTGTGCTCCTTTGTTCCTAGCTTTGGTCACTGGAGAGGATTAGTGACACAATGTTACATAACATGAATGGTTGGAGGGGAGGGGTACAATGAAGCACAGACACAATGTCTCCAGTGCCCATTCAACAAAAACTGGACCCCTTCCAATGATGACACTTTTACCCCCTAACCAATATTTCTTTAAAATGCTAAAAATACAATTGGAGTGAGTTTTAAAATGAATTAAAAGACAGATTTATCCAATAATGTCTTAAAATGTAAAATTACACACTAAAATGTGCAGAAATTGGGTTTGTATGCCAAGTAATTTTCTTTAATAACCCTCTATATATACATAGTGGTCTTATTGCCAGTCTGCTTTATATGTTCATATTTAATTTTCATTAAAGACCAAAATAAAAGTAAGCTGGCAGTACTTCATATGTTAAAATGTACATAACTGAGGTTAGATTTTAACAATTATGTTAGAATTGAGAGTTTAAGATTTCTTGTCAAAGGATTAGCAGGGAAGACAATTACCCTGTGACATAACATTACATAATCAAGACTTCTCCAGTGCTCCATTCGACAAAAGCCAATCTGTCTGATTCATTCACATTTAATTTTCATGCAAACAACTAAATAAAAGGGGCTGATATTACTTTATCTTCTAAAATTTACATCACTGAGTTTAGATATTAACCATAAAGTTATAATAATTGAGAGTTAAAGATTTAGTGTCAACATTTAAAATATTAACACACAAATGAATGTTTTTGAATATACTTAATTAATGCTTTGAAAGTCCACACATATATATATAAAATTTATATATTTCCTATTGATAACATTTCGTTAGGAGAGATAGAAAAAGTCAAATTTAGACATTATTGTGGCAAATTTGATTGACCAGGGCCAATATTTACTGATATAATTATGATTATCTGAAAATCCTTGATATTTATGTAATTTTGTTAATATTGACCTCTGCTACGAATAAAAATGTTCATATTGTTCAAAATCAGCATGATGATGATGTGAAACATGTCAGGTTTATTTTGACAAAAAAATGTCAACGACTGGTATGACATCAGAAGGAAATGGAGAGTAAATAGACATTTTCATGATTTTTTGCAGTTTTTCAATCATACATTTCAATGGAAAAATTTGCAAAAACTCATGCAATGGCTGTGAATATTAGTCAATAGTGTGTCGAACTACAATAAGACCTAAAGTTAAATAACTTACCCATTACCATTGGGATTTTCACGCAGAAATGTTGGAAAATCGGGATTTTTTCGAATTTTTGGGTTTTTATAAAAATTCATAGGACCAACATTCCAACTGATTAGATATGTTAAAGAGGCATAAGTTAGACACCTAATTGGAAAATTTCATAGATTTAACTTCAAAATTGACTGAATCATACAAGTTTAAAATAATAGTATTTTTTCATATTTTTGGTAAATTGTCGTCCGTTCAACTTTCTCAGAGAATTTAGACCCACAAAAACACGTCTTGGGTATTTAATACATACAATATGCAAATTTCAGGGTCAAAAGTACTGCAGTTTTTAGTTCTGTCCCAGAAACAAAAAAAAACAAACAATTTTTCATTTTTTTCAATGATTGTGAGAAAAGTATTAATGTCATGGGGATTAGACCTATGAAAGGCTCAACTGGGATAAAAGATACCATATTTACCCAAAAATGATGAATGTGCATGCCATAGTTTTGGCTTGACACCCAATACACAAAAAAATATTTTTTCACATTTTTCAATAATTGTGAGAAAAGTATTAATCTCATGTGGATTAAACCCCTAAAAGGCACAGCTAGGATAAAAGATATAATAATGTCCGAAAAATAAAAAGTATACATCCCATAGTTTTGGCATTACTCCCAATACACAAGTGGGACGCCCGTTATCCGGACGCCCGCCCGCCCGCCCGTCCGCCCGCCCGCCCGCCCGCCGGACAAATTTTCCCAAAGTAACTACAATACCCGTCGGCAATGTATACATTGCCGAGGGTAAAAAAGGGGCTCCAGAAGTCAGGCCAATTCTCCTGTCAGAAAATTGACCGAGGCTGACAGAGGAATTGAGTCAGCGAAATCCATGATTCATTCATTTCATTGTGGCCTTACTGATCCATATGTAATAAATAATATGCCAGAACAACAATTATATACATAAACATAACAAATTATAGTGGGTGTACTCTTTATTCAAATCAATTTCTTGAATGGACATAGTTCGTATTCTGATATTTCTGATGGACACACGTCTATATTCCAATATTATTATCCTTCCAAAAAGTACGTAGAAAGTGATTTTTTCTTGTAAGGTGGAAGTGTGACATCATATGGCATTTCCCATAGGTTAGCATTGGAAATCAGGCGTTCCATGTGAGGTCACAGGTTGTTCACCCAATCATTGCTCACTCTGCATAGTATGTCATATCAAATCTGTGAGGTAGTATACCAGCATATGACTACATGCCATGTGTGTAAAATGAAACACATTCAGTTGTGGCCCGCAGTGGCACATCTAGAAATGACATTGGAGGGTGCATGTAAATCTTTGGCCTGAGGGGGGAGACATGCCCCTCAATGTTGAACCAAGGGCACACAAAAATGATTGCTCATGATTTCGATATAGTGATTGATCACAGAGTTGATCCCTGCCTTCCCCAGAAGAGTTAATCCATCCATAAAAATGTGCAAATGTGTATCCCCTTCATGAGACACCCTAGCTATGCCATTGGCAGAAAACAGTAAACAACATTCAGATCAGGCAGTTTATCAGTGACAGTTGTTTATTGATTCACACAGCTTGTGATCTTCTTCTTTGACTCAGTTATGCTTCATGGCACTCTCATACTATGTCATATACCATATATGGCAATTCTGTAAACTGCATCATGTGCCAACACTACATCATACTCCGCACCTCAGCCAATCACAATGCCTCATCTGTGTGAGGTCACATACCAATTTTGCTAGATTTTTCAAATTCTACATACTTTTTGGAAGGATAATAATTCAATCCATATCATGGCATGAATTTATTGCGAAAACCTAAAAATCATGTTTTTTTTTGCATAATAAATATCTTGGCCAGCTGAGAACTATGTGTTATGGTAAAACATGCTTGTTTATATCTAACTCAGTGTTTCTGATGCAGGTTAAATATCTTTTCGACTGCGAAACAGTTCATTATTGTCAAGACCGGCATTTGTGTAATTTGACGTGTGTGGAAAAAAAAGATTGAATGTCATGGCTTCACATCTTGCTCACATTTTTGTGTGAATGTCTACACATTATAGTGGATTTTCTAATAAAGATGCGGGTATATATATATGTGCTAAATATCTTAGTTGTGGGACTATGTTTTTTCTTTGCAGTGTCATGTTGTTTTGGAAATCACTCTAAAAAATGTCGGGACAAAATTGGTTTTTTAGATTCAAAATGGTTTTTTGAAAAACCAAATTTCAATGCAAAACCAACATGGATTTTTAAAAAAAATTATATAATTCCACTTCTTCATAAAACACGATCTATAAACGCAAAAAGTTTTGAGGCTGAAAGTTATTGTTTTAAAATTGAAGTTTGCTGCAAATCAATCTTTTTTAAAAACCTTAGCTTGTTGTCGACACTTTAATCTCAAATTATATTGCATTTGCAAAGTATTAAAGTGGGTACTAAACCACTGATTGACTTATTATAATGCATGATCATCAATTTCTGTCTTTGGAATCAACCTCCTGGCTTCTTCGTCCTTGATGCATCCGAAGGTGTTTCCGAGGCTGTCACGGAAGTAAACGTGTAACCCGGCCAGCGTCGGTAGATGCAACATTGGAATGGCCATCTCCATTATGTAGTGAACAAATAGGAAGGTCTTGAAGGTTCCAGACTTCTTTCCCTCAAGACTGAATTCTGCATCGAAGTTAGCCATCAGGGAGCAGATGATGCCGGGCAACATGAGGAGACCGAAACTAGCGCCCAACGCGATGTAGGTTGTCGTCAAGGTCAGTTCTTTCTTCTCATCTTCGTCATCTGGGTCGCCATTTCTCTTCTTTTGAATCGCCCTCACAAGAGTTGCTGAAAATAATTTTACAACCAGAGGTTGTCATGTTCAGCTGTTTGAAGACATTATAGCAGTGTAAGTGTAGTTGATATTTTAGTGAAAGTGTTAGCACAAAAGAGTTGGATAATGTACCAAATTTTTAAAATAAATTGTAATCCAAAAAGTTTTCTGTTTTGATGTGTGAAGTTTTGAATAATCATGCAGTCAGGTTTTTAAATTGTGGTATTTACTTTATTTTTTTAATTTTGTAAATCTGTAGTCTCACAATATGATTTACAAAAAGGACACCATCATCAATTGCTTCTCATTATGATAAGGTGCTTTCAAGTACAGAATGTTTGTCAATGGTAATTCCTGGTAGGTTAAATTGCTAAATACTTTTTAGGCACTAATCCGCACTGTCATTAGATATGTCATGCAGGCAGGTAAACTATGGGAAAGGAGGTGTTATACAATTATGACGAATTGTGTCTTTAGTATCAGAAGATATTTATAAAATGATGAATTAATTTTTTAAGTTCATAATTACTACAGATAATAAGTAATGAGAAGGTGGGAGTATTTGGAAATATACTTTCAGTATGTAAAGCATAGAAATGTTGCCTGTACAGCAACTACAGTCATACAGATAAAATATGGAATGGTCTTGTAAACTCCTGTTTCACATCATATAAATTTCTATTGAAGATGTACAAATTTGTTTACATCTTAAACATTTACTTTTTGCACTCACTTTTAAATGCGCTCAAAGCGGGAATTTTGTATGCACATTACAGTGCCACCTGTAAGTAAGTGAAATGCATGATATTGTGCCCTTGCATCAATGATAAACATCCTCAACCAAACCGCTTGTGGAGGCATGAATTCTCATCCGATAAGAGGAAAACATATTGGGTCATATAGGCCGATATGTGAGGCATCTGGGATAACAATGGTAGCCAATTTTCTCTGCTGTAGTCGGAGTTAGGTATGGGTCAAAGTCTTTGATAAGTAAGTGAACCACCCCTCCCTATTAAATAACATTGGGCCTGTGTTTCACTTACTTATCAAAGACTTTGACCTATATCTAACTCCAACTACGACAAAGAAAATTGTCTGCCATTATTATCCCACATGCCTCACATATCGGCCTTTACGACCCCTCGGATATGAATTCATGCTTCCACAAGCAGTTTCGCTGAGAATGTTTAGCATTGATGCAATGGCGCCATTTCATGTGTTTCACTTACTTTCAGGCAGCACTGTAGTTGTTGTTAACTTTTTTAGGTTGTCAACATTTAGTTCTTTAGGTGTTACACACTTGGTTGTTTAGACTATACACCTGAAAGTGTATAGGTATTGTTTAGAGTTCTAAACAAATAAAAGGCTAAAACTAAATATTTTTCGTCATAATTGTTTAGGTTGTACCTTCGCAGTCGCTTATATAGCTTGTTTAATTTGGCTAAACAAAGTGTTTAATAAAAAAAGCTAAACGCTAATAAACGCGCTCAAAGCGGGAATGTCGAATGTTCAGGGTTTGTTTAGGTTCTCCACATTTCCAATTTAGAGTGTTGGTGAGCAATGCATGGACCTTAAATAGAACATCTCTAGTGAATTGTAGTGTAACCTGCTCCCTCTGGTCGTAGACAACAGCAAGCTACTGATTGGAGCCTGCATTAATTAAGCAAATTATTCGCTTTCAGATTTTAGATCAAATCAATACTTTCCTGGCTGTTTTGATAAGACTTACCAATCACCAAAATTATGTTAATTATGACAAGAAGGTGGTGCACAATGGAGATGGCGATCATTCCAGATGTCCTGGCAGGGCTGTCTCCCCCAAAGCTGGGTCCGAGTAGAATGAATGTGGTGGCATTGGTGTGATAAGGGGTGATGGCCCCCACAGCTAGCTCAAAAAGAGATGAAGTGAAGAAAATGCATACTCCTGTTCCAGCAGCAAGGATGGCAAGAGGATATTTAGAAAAAGGCAACTTTGGAGCAATGGATGGCAGCCAGCACGAAAACACCCTTTCAAAGCCTAGGATAGTGATGAACAAGGTGATGACCCTTCCACCGATGACGGACATGTATGCAGCTGTCTTCAAGGCGTAAGCGACATTTTTCCCTCGGCAAGTCATGTCCCAATCCAACAGCCGAGCCAAAAAGTGGACTAGACCCGATGACACAAGAACAAGATCACCCAAAGACATTCCAACTAAGAACTTGTTGGCAGGAACCTGCATGTCTCGTTTCATCAATCCGATTAGACAGAAAATACCCCCAACTAAACCAAGAACGCACAGGACAGGTAGGATACCCACAAAAAGAGCCACCTGAAACAAGAATGGAAAAACAGACCTCAGAGTTATTTGTGTCATTAAATTTATGGAAGTTTCATGAACAACAGAATTCTTTTCACTGAGGGTTCTACTTTTATAAATCCATTATATGAAATATAATTTTTAAATTCATCCCCACTTTTACAACTCTGAGCACAATTTCCATTTTTTGGTTTAAATCTCCTTAAATTCATCTTTGCTCTGCAACTCTGAGAATAATTTCCTTTTGTGGTTTATTTATGGTTTAATTTTTCTTAAATTCAACTCCCTTTTTACTTCTGAAAACTCAATTTCCTTTTTTGGTTTTTAACAAATCTATTAAATACATCTGCCTTTTATATTGAGAACACATTTCAATTTTTGGTCCTGTTTCCTAAATTCTTCTCTATTTTTGCACAATTCAATTTTAGACCATTGCAATTCAGTATCACAGTGTCATTTAATTGTTAGTTTCCTCTTCAAATACATACAAAGAAAAATACTCAGTTTGCTTGAATAATTATCCAAACCTCACCTCAGTAATAGGAACATCGCCTCTCAAGACCTTGGCGTAAAGGACATCACTGCAGTTTGGTTTTCCTCCAACGTCATCCTGAGGTTTGAATCTCTGGGAACTTCCAGAGTGAGCATACACTATATGCCCTTGTTGCCAGGCATTTGCCACAACAAGGGCCAGAAGCCAAGTCAGCCTACCCATTTTCTGATACCATGAATAGGTAAATCATAGGATTAGACATAGCATTTCGATATAGACAATTAGACATAGACAAAGACAATGTTTATTTGAACAGTTTTAACAATCAGAGACTTTATACGACCAGTGTTAATATTATGAAATGCTAAAATGATTGTTAGTGGAGATAACTAGGACTTCGTATCAAAAAGGAAAGAAGTTGTCAAATATAATTAATTATTTTCCTTATCAATATCACCAATGTGTGTCATCAATGGCATTTGATTTATTTACTACATTTTAGATTTAGTGTCATTTTGGTGATATATCGAGCAAACTGATTATTTACTGAAAAAAAAAAGAAATAAAAGTTTTTGCAAAATGTATTCAAATATATGTCTATAGCTGTATGTATATTATGGAACAAGAACTATTTTTGCTGTAAGCCCATTCAAGGCCATAATATGCCAGAAGATCTAACTGAATGATGGCACATGCCTTCTTCCACATATAAAATCATAATGATGCAAACCGCCAATTAAATAGAGGGGAATTCATTGTGTAAATCATATTTCATACCTTGCATAAAACCAATAGAACACAATCGAACAAATATAATATCAATTCAAATCTTACCCCTGTAAGTTGTACGAGTTCTTCGAAATTCTGAATCAAATTGATGCTTGCTGCACATCCTTTCTTCGTCTCATTTAATTAAGTTATTTGGCAACTTCATCTGTGCCATTGTTGTGGGATCAAGTAATACAACAGATGATAGAAATATTATGTTGGTGTGATGAATGGTATTCACTGATGAAATTGGGGTGTGGTCACAATGCTCTGTCAACAGATCTCGATATTACAAAAGACCATGCACAAAGACTCAGCCGTCTATACTCCCCATAGATGATATTTAATTTAGTCAACTCAGATATTGCATTTTTTGAAAATTTGAATTTAACATAAAATGGCACATATACTATATAGGCCTACATGAGAAGTAAAGACAGAAGACTTACTAAGTCCAGTTCGCTGACAATAAATTTGAGTTTATTTAATTTAGTTAAATATTGGGGCAGTTATAATATATACAAAATATAATGTACCAAGTTCTTCTTACTGTACACCATTATATTTGACATATGAAATTGAAATAGCAAAATATATAAAAGAGTTAAAAGAGATATGAAGGATTGAACATTTTGCAGTTAAAAAGACAACAAAACAAGTGGTTTTCATTGAATGGCCTTTTACAATATGTAGGCCTAATATAACTAAAAGGCTGAAAAATGTCCTTTTCAAATTTACACTAAATTTGCTTTGGAAATTATTACACTTAAATCACTGGCATCCTATTTTACATCTTACAGCTTACATATGTTGCTGGTGCTTTAATAAAGAATAAGAGGATTGTGGTGACCTTTATAATACAAATCCTGATAAAATTGTGAAAGAAGCATGCCATTTTCATTGAAGGAAAGGTATTTTTGTCAGAAAATTGAATCCTGCATATATAAATATGATAATCATCTTGTTTGGTGTTTTACACACAGAAAACAAGGGTTGAATAAGAATGACGTTGTTTATTATGGAGATGCACAATGTATGAGGCTTACAGGCCTCACAAGTGATGACAAACCAGTTTTATGGCACCTACCTTCTTATATCCTCTCAATCCCAATACTGACATGTTCACCAATAGTTACAGTTGATGAATTACAAGTGCTTCCAAAATGCCCTGGAATATTCCCTGTGAGGTAATACACCTATTCTTTCTTGCCATGAGGTCATAAGTTATACAATGACAAGTTTATAGTTCATTTGAATGGGATGGATAGGGCCCCTTGTAATGTCATTTACATCTAAAAACAGCTTGATGTCCACATAAGTACTCGTAATTCTTTGACCGTGAGGTACCGGACTGTGACATTTTTTGTGCAACAGACAAAAGGTGGAAGACATTTGAAGTGGGATATGTTCTCTTAATATTATATCACATATATTACAATATTATTGTGAAATCAAAGTAGGCCTATACGATGTCTGTAGGATGGTTGCAATCAGTGGAAACATGAAAAGTGAAAATACGAAGGTAGGGTCTCATCCTAGTTTACAAAGAAATTTCATGGCAGCTATCGCGACAGTATTCTTCTTGTTTTTAACACATCTCAGATGTATTGCAATGTCATTATCCTAAATTAATTGCCTAAGTCAGATACTCTATCGTCCATTCTATTCTTTCTCAAATATTTACAAAACTTCTGAGCTAGCCACCATCTTCTTATACTGCCATCTTCTTCTCCCAGTGCTCTCAGTGACATTTCTCTTGCTCGGATTGCTTCCGCTGTTGACAGTTTACTCACATACTTTTCGGCTTCCAATTGCAAGTATTGAAGGTCTTTCAACCTCTCTTTCGGATTTTTCTTCTTCAAAAACAGATGTTCCACCTTCTCTTTATTCCTCTTTTGCTGTTTCTCTTTAAACTTTGTTGTATCCGTAACTTGCATTTCGGTAAATTTACGAATCTCTGTGACTTTTCTCAAATGCGGTGGTCTTTTCAATACTTCTAACATGTTAACCGGTTCTTGTCTTGGAGTTTTCTGATCGACCCTTTTGTCAATGTCAATCTGAGAGGTTGATGTAATCTGCATGCTCCCTAAATTATATGCGGCTTGAACAACATTGTTTTCCATCCGTTTAGTTTGTTGGATTTGAGAACTTTTATACAATTCCCCATACGACACCATTGGCTTGGTGATAGCGTCTGTTTGGGGAGTTGAGCTCACCAATTCCTCATAGATATCAGGAAATTCTTTGACATAACGCAGATAGTGAAACACAGGCAGGGGGTTCTCTGTGTGAAATGAAGCACCATAACCATCTGCGATGTCATCGTACTGATGTTGAACACGAGATAATAAAGTACTTGCTGAGAGACGACGCTGTACCATCCAACGCTTGTCTTTATCTTCTTCGGTCATCTGATTTGAACTTTTCTTTCGAACAAACGTTACTCTCTTACTAGCTCGATTAAATTTCTCTATTTCACTATCTGGCATAACTCGAAACGGAGAATTTGAAGCCTCATAATGCTGGAATTTTGAAGGCTTTTTGACATGTTTTACCTTCTGTTTTGAATGCTTCAATGTTGAAAAGTCACCACTTCCAGGACCCATTGAAGATGTACCCGGTTCGATAGTTTTAGAAAGTCTCAAATCGTGAGGCGATTCTTCTTCACTATCATCCATCTGTTCTTGTGGTTTGGCCTTTAGAACAAGACTCAACAAACTCAACTTTGGTCTTTGAGGTCCCGCATTTTGATATGAAGCTGCATATTCGGCAGAGCAGGTGAGAGATGAATGAATTTCAGTGTCATTATCATAATCTATTGAATAATCATCATCATCATCACCGGCACTTTCTTCGGACATTCCTTCTTGAATCTCATCGATAGTTCCTAAATTTAATAAATTTACATCAATTTTCTTTACCGCTCTTTCGTTTTGAGAATGAGTACCCTCAGTTTCTTGGTCAACTGTCCCATCTTGTTTTCCAGATGATTCATCTGACCCTGATGGTCTGTTTTCCCTCTTTTCTGATGCAGTTGTTGGCTTGGAATAAGTTGGATGCAGAGCGTTGTCGTTGTTGACAAAAAATGCTTCACTGAATGAACTGGATCCTTTGGAAGTAAAGCTTTGTGAGTCGAAGGTATCACTCTCACTATAAGCCTTCCCTTTCTTTCTGAATCGGAACCAACTACTCTTTGTTGACGAGTCATCAGAGGAACGGCCGGCTGAAGAGGTGCTTGGACTTCGCAACCGTGACGATGTTTCAGATTTTGATTGGATTGAGGATCGAGCTGTTGACATTGACAGAGATGTTGAGTATGACCTTGTTGATGGATTGTCTGTAGATTTAGAGGGTGAAATCTTTGATCTTCTTGTCGGTGACCTGGATGACCTGATTGGTGAATCAGCTGATGACGACAATGAGGGGGATACTGTGGATGATCTAGAGGGAGACGTCATCAATAACCGAGAAAGTCTTGATCTGACAGGTGATCCACTTGGTGAACGTGATGTCGGTTTATGCGTTGGAATTGGCAAAGATTTTGTCAGAGGATCGGAGTCCGGAATTCTTTGATGAAAGTCATAAGCATGAGCACTACTAGTGCTGTCACTTTTTTTAGGAATGCTACTTTCCCGGAGAGTCTGTTTGATCCTGTTTATTTGATTCACAGTGTGCGAGTCATGCCATCTAATATTATATGGACTTGCTTCACCATATCGTTCTTTATTAGAGGCATTTTTTTTCTTGTTGAATTCTTTTGACCTTGAAGGTGCCCTCGAAAATAACTTAGACGTTCTTGATTTTGGTCTAACTCCTGAATTTGCATCGCCAAGTTCCGAGGATGGTCCGTTTCGAAGGTCTGAACCAGATTCTAACTCAGTTGGTTTGTCTGTTTTGGAAGAAGCATGTCTTTGACTGCCTGTTCTTCTGGAAAAGAAAATATTTGATCAGTATCAATGGTGATTAAAATCAGCATTAATTTTTAAATAATAAAATTCATCGTATTGCTCACCTTTTGGATGAAGGAGAATGCTTTTTACATTCACCCTCTCCTTTCTTCACTGAAGATTTGGGTTGATCTTTTTCTGGATTAGCATCATCACCTCTTATTGGAGCTATAATATCATCCGAAGGGTAAACTTCACCCCAGGCATAACGAGAGGGACCACTGAAATTTGGCCTCGGCGTGGAACCATTCGATAATACAGTGATATCTCCTTTGACATCCTTATATTTTGTATTACTGCCACTTTCAACAGTAGCTGATCCTGGTCTTACTATAGCTTTCACTGTTGTTTTCCTCAGAAAAGGCATTTCCAAATTCAGATGTCATTCAAGCCAATTTCAAAGGATGTTGATTCATAGTCGGATAGAAAATTCTTCATTTTGTTGTGATGATGTTTTGAAAATCAAACAAACAGTAATCCGGCGAAATAGTTTGTTTTTAGTTTTAAATCAAATATCATGTTGTCTTACCAAATCCTTTCAGGAACTAAATGTAATTTGCTTCATAATTGGATAAAAGATTTGTAACAGACACTTGAGTCAACCCAAGTCCTAAATCCAATGTCTAATTCAGAAGACAACTCGACTCTATATATCTCCTACGAGATCATTGGGCTTAATATCAAACGGTTGGCTGAATATAATGCATTAGTGAACTGTATAGGCCTAAAGGATAAAAATCATTGACATGAATAATGACATTAGGTTCATGTATTAGCATACACCTTAGTGACAGTGGATTGTTTTGTCTCCAGAAAAAGTGTAAGCCTGCAAATCTCCAAAGTCTTCATAAAAATATTGACATCATTTTTAGATAACACACCACCTGTTTTTCAGATAAATACCTAAGAATCTTTGAAAACATTGTATTTCTCTGAAAGCACCCAAGCTTTTAATAAAACAAAACGAAGAAATGCAAACATTGTGATAACAATTCTGTAAAATGCACTTGATTTTTTACTAGAATATGGGTCGAGAAGTGGGTCCTTAATTATGCAGTACTCCTGGCTTCACTTCATGCCAATCAAAACATGACTTACATTGTAGTGCAGAATTTCTGCACAACAATGTAAGTCATGTTTTGAATGAATAGTAAATAATTAACCCCAGTGGAGAGACCGCTTCCACAGGAAAGACCAGTTCATTTTGAATACATTTTTGTAGGTGCAGTGCTGCATGGAACCAAATAATTGTAGTGTACCAATATACACATTTGTATCTTGGCAATAATATGACTCGTGGTGGACGCAGACAGGCTAGTCTAGGGGGGGGGGGCAAGCTTCGCTTCAGTATCCGCGAGCGTCCTTTCGGTATTTGCGTGCCCGTTGTGCTCGATATTTTCTTCAAAATGTTATTTCCATCTCAGTGGTCGGGGGGGGGGGGGGGTCTGGATCCGCCACCGATGACGTTTTATAGAGAGGGAAGAGGGAAGAGGGAAGGAGTTGAGTACAGCTTAGAGCATGCACATTTTTTTCCAACTGACAACATCCATCAATACATATTTGTGTACTGCCTACTATATGAAAAAGTGTTAATTGGTATATACTTGGTATGGAACTTTATAGATATGATCAACGTCATTAGTTAATCCAACTTAGCTAGGTGTGCTAAATTGCTAATACAGTGTATAGCCAATAAGGTATTGATTTCCTATATCAAAAGTTTCATGGTTGACTTCTTATTATTGCCATAAATATAGTTCATATAGCCAGTGAAATTTAAGTCATTAGAGCAAGTAGGAGCATAATAGCAATAGGAATACTGTGTTGGCCTTTGCATGGAATGAAACAATGAGTGAAAATGGGGATGGCGAAGAATTGCAGGTAGGTCACGCATTGCTCTATTGCATTACATGATTCTAGTTTTTTGCAGAAGGAAATTGAAGGAAGTTCCAAGACCAATCTGTGCAATTATAAAGCTTGGTCTGGGCAATGCTTTCTGAAATTGGTCAATGATTATTGGTTTTCTTGACCTGTTAGTGACTTGGTATTTTGTGCAGACAGACAGTGCATGTATGTATAGTTACACTAAAGACAGTTATATAATGGCAATTGACTTCCTGGTGTTTGATGACTTTTTCTTGTTGTTCAATATAGGCTTTTTTGAAACGCAGGGGTTTTTGCACCAAACATTTTTGTTGTTTATGGTATTATTTATATTTACTCAACAGTAATAGATGCACGAACCCCTGTGATCTGAACTAGCTTCGATGTGTGGCATTATGTGCCATGGCATATTTGTTCGCCTGATTCTGCACGAAAAAGATATCATGCTGAAACTAGCGAATGTTTGCCAGGCTGAAACCTTCACTAGTTTCAGCATGATATCTTATATCCATTTTGTCTCGTATGCAGGTAAAATTAGATGAGCTTTTGATTTCCATCCCAATATTATAATTTTACTTTTTTCAAGTGGTGACTTTTAAAAGCACGGCATCAGTAGAAGGTCAGTCAAAAACCTGGCTGAAAGACAACATTTATGGGACATAATTCCTTGGCATAATTGTGAGGTCCCCTCCTGACCACAGTCTGATGTCAGTAGGAGATCAGTCAACGGACAATGTCATGCTGACATTTGCTTTTGACTTCTGTGTGTAGGAAAACAACGTCACAATGACCATATAATAAAACTGAAGGTCACTCACGACCTAAAATAAATAAAATACAACATCAGACTGACATCACAATGCCCGCTGCATGGGATATTGCCCTCTTGGAATACCAATGCATAACTTCCAAGATTATAAGGCCATGCATGTAATAGGATGGGGCTATGGGCTTGTTTTAGAAGCTGTTACAGGGGGGGGGGGAGGGTACAAAATGAGCTATTTCTGAGTGTGTGTACTATTTGAATGGCCCAAAAGAACTATGTACTCTTACACTGCATTTTGAAATTATTTGAGAATTTCTAACTGCAGTCCAACAATGCTCCAAGCAGACTTCACAGTAGACTGTCCGTAATCAGTGGTCAAGATGGTGAGGAAAGAGGAGGTCATTCTCCTGTCCTTGGTCATGCCAGGTGAGTGCTTATCATGTCATAAACTCCAAAATTTGAATTTTGAGTCTGCTGAAATGATTCAGTTGCACAATATGTTTGAGCTAACATATAGCTTGTTGTTTTCAGTTATAATAACAGACAAATGACCTCAGCTGAAAACAACAAGCTATGTCAGCTCAAAGATATTAATTGTGCAACCATATATCCCTGAAACGTTTGAGTTGACTCAAAATTTCAAATTTCACATTTCAGGGATATTGAATGGAAAGGGATGCAATATATTAAAAAAAAACTTTATGCAATTTATATTTCACAGATTCCGGAGAATAAATTCAAAGTCAGCTGAAGAAAAGGGAGTTTTGATTACGGAGTGCAAAGCCGAAGACTATTTTAGCCGCAGCAGCGAGGAAGAAGATGAGGCAGAAGAGGAGGAAGAAGACAGAAAGAACTACTTTGGATACAATGATGACATTGATGAAGAAGAAGGCTATGACACTGACTTGGAAGTTGATGATGACGGTTAGATTCACCAAATTCTACTGGAATTTCTGATGTTTCAATTAAGTCAGCTCATAAATGTTACTTTTTTACTGACTGCAGTTCCTCTTCAGAACAATCCTATTTTGAGGAATTTCAAGTTTCTTAAAATGCCACAATTGGATCGAATTTTCTTTTTTAATTTTAGTTATACGATCAGGCATTGTGACCTTCACACATACTACAGCATTTTTGCAGATGAAGAGTTTTTTGTTCAATGTGTCTTTGTCTGTTTATTTTGTCTTACATTTTTAAAGACCATTAACCTTTAGTTTTTTTACAAGGTGACTTCCATTCAAATTTGTTCACTTTAGACATTTTTTCTTTGCAAAATTCTCGGAACATTTTTGTTGTTCTTTATTAAAAAAATTTCTCCTTTTTTCTAGAATGTTTTTAGAAGTTTTACAATGATGTCTCAACAATCTCAAATTGCTGAAATTATGAGGTTATGTTACAGATTACTTGAAAGGAAAAGAAGCAGAGTTTGACACGAGCGGAGTGAATGACTACGTTCAGGAATGCAACCGTCTCGGAGTGATACCAGCATCTTATTTTGTGAGACACGTCCAGGACAGCAGATTCATCATGAGATACCATGGGCTGGGTCCATTAGGAGCTAAAGCAATAGCTAAACCCCTAGAGGTAGTCAGTCTATATCAAAATCTTGCAAATATATCATTGACAATGCAACCTCACCAAAGAAGACATATATACTGCTAGCTGTTGGCAACAGCAGTATTGTGATTTTAAAATCGATAATCATGCAACATTTTGCATGAAGCACAACTCATTTAATTTTAGCCTGTGTCATCTAAGCTTTTGGTTTTATAAAAGCACACCAAATGAAAACATAATTAGAGTGTCTTTGACAATTAGCAAACTTGTATTGGCTATTAATTTCTATATTTTTTAGATCAACACCACCATAACCAGACTGGACCTGGAGGGGAACTGTATTGAGTCATTTGGTGCCAGACAAATAGCAAGAATTATGAAAGAAAATGTCTATATCAAAGAACTTGTAAGTGTAAATTGAGAAACCATAAAGATAAATTTCAAAATTGATTTATGTCTTTTAAATATTCAGAATCTTGATGAATTTAATTTAAAAAAAAAACTACATTGCATAATACCTGTTCTATACGTGCATACGTAAATGGTAATAAAAAAAAATTCTGCAAATGCCAACTTTGATTAATTCGTATTCAATTATGATACCTTGTATATTTTTCTAGATATTATCGGAAAACAAAATAGGAGGCCGAGGGGCCAAGGCAATTTGCGAAATGATGCATAATAATGTTGTTGTCCAGGTGCTAAACTTATCCGGTAAGAATGTGTTTGTGGCTGTTATATGATATTGTACAATTGAATCAACAACAAGTAAATTATTCGAATTGTTGATGGCAATTTTCTGTTTATCTTTGTCCAGGTAATAATTTGAAAGACACAGATGGAGAGATGTTTTACAACATGTTGGCAGTAAGTATGTTTCCAAGATTAAAAAATAATTCAATGATTAAAAAAAACTGCAAGTACTTTTTAAAGCAATTCTTATATAAATTCTCACTGATGGAGTAGTATTCTTGAACACACCAAGAAGAAGAAGAGGAAGAAGGCTGCCTTATTTTCGTAATTTTAAAAAGGAATAGCATGTAAGGTTTTTTTTTGCCCTATTAAAAAACTACGAATGTTCGTCTTATGAATTTTGACGGTTGGTGTTTTCTTGTTCTGTTCAGAAAAACAGCACATTGAAGGTTCTGCTGCTGAGTCACAACAGATTCGAATGCAAGGCTGCTGGTTGGTTCAAGAAGGCTCTCACCACCAACGAGAGTTTGCGAGTTCTGGATCTGAGCTGGAACCACTTCCGGTTGAAGGGAGCAGTCGATATTTCAGATGGAATAAAGGTAGGGATCAATTGCAAATTGAATGATATTATTATCCATTCAGTGACTATGTAAAGGTAAGGTAAAGGTAAAGGTGCTCTTATTTAACGTGGGTAGCCAACGAAAGTCCCCACCTGGAGTGGATGGAAAAACTTATTTCCAGTTGAGCCAACGGCACATGTCATTTACGTCCCCGACATTCAGGCGATCACCCAGCACTGAATTGTTAGTTGGGAACTCGGCAGCGGTTGGGAGTTGAACCCGGGCCGCCAGCGCAGTCCAGTGTGCTAACCACTACACCACTGAGCCCCCTGTCATTCACATTTGCATCATTGACCAAGAACATGATGTCATGCGGATGCTGGTTGTGGATCATCCTCTTGTTTGGCAGTTTAAGATCACTAAACTAAATTGTGGTACTCAATAACACTTACAGGCAAATTACTTAACCACAAACAATAATTCAAGCCTGCACGTGTAATTGATTACCAAAGTTCATATAAGGGACGACCTTTTTTGTGAATTGCCAAACACAAGAATTATCCATAACCAGTTTCAGCATGACAATGATGACATCATGCTCTTAGTCAATGTAGCAAAATTTTATTTGAAGGATATGTAGTTATTGAATTGATAATAAATCACTTCATATTTCATGTTGCAGGAAAACTATGGATTGACAGACATCAGATTAGCAATGAATGGCTTTGGGTATGATGGGGCAACAGCCATGGGACATGCGTTGAAACACAACCAGAGTTTGACGTCTATCGATCTGTCTTGCAATCGTATCCCCCCATATGGAGCCACTGAAATAGCGAAGGGATTGAAGGTCAATGAAAATCTCACACAGTTAAAGGTATACATGTGTTTTAGTCTCATGTTTATACACAACAATTAGGGAACCCTGGCACAGTTATTTGATATTGAATTAATTTTCATGTAACCGGCTATTTTTATATTATTACGTATTTCAAATGGCAGTGGGTAAAAAACAAGGTGAAAAATAAGCTTACACCAGGCCAATATTACAATGCTATTATAATGAATAATAACGCAATGTACTAATTATACATAAAAACTGCTCGACGATTAAAACTTTGCTGTATTGAATTGTAGTTATCAGCAAATCCAATAGACACAACAGGATCCACATCTCTCATGGATGCGATCAAGAGAAATGCAGGATCAGCGATGAAGTTGTTAGATATTCAGGTAAGTCCGCAGAGTATGCACACTCTAAAAAATTTCAAACAAAATTGGTTTTTTAGATTCAAAATGGTTTTTTGAAAAACCAAATTTCAATGCAAAAAACCAACATGGATTGCATTGAAATTTGGTTTTTCAAAAAACCATTTTGAATCTAAAAAACCAATTTTGTCCCGACAATTTTTAAAGTTCACATTGCACTTGCAAAATCAAATGACATATAATTATACATTACTTTTCCCTAATTTTTCCCATTCACTGCTATTATAAGAATTCTTTGAAGAAAAAGGGTTATCACTACCTTTGTATACTTTATAACCTAGCTTTTATCATTACCCTTTTCTCTTCATTTTTCTTTCCAAAACTAGGGCACCTTGGTTTTAGAAGAGTTTGACAAGATGCACAAAGAGATTCTGGAAAGTCGTCAATTAATTGTGGTTCATTCCGGAATCCTGACCAGTAAGGAGCTGAAGTTGGAAGGGCCCCCTCCGGTTGATCATGAGGCGCTCTTCTGGTCCGACCCAATGACGAAGCTAAAGAAGTTTGCTGAGACAAGCGGATTGAGACTTGTAGATCTTTTCAAACGATTTGACCGCGACAACAGCTGGACGATAACGAGAGAGGAATTTATACAAGGAGTAAAGGTGAGACTTAACTGAATGTGGTTAAAAAAAGCGAACGCATGCAGGGTCTGCCTTGTATATTTTTAATGTGAAGACAAAGGTTCAATCAATGGACCTTTGGGACTTAATGTAGGATAATTAGGACAGCCGAAGGACACATCAATGAGGTGACAGGTGATGAAACAACACTGAAAAAAGGATTGTCTAATTCAGACAATTATTTGACAATGTTGGTACATTTTATTAATCGTCTAAACTAGAAAATTGTATTGTTCAAAAATTCCAAAAAACTGTATTGTCCAATTCGATCAATTCTCTAAACCAGACACTTCAGAATGGAAGAAATAATTAATAGAATGGAATTATCAATGTTCCGTCAAATTCTGAATAATTCAATTATCTGGTTTAGGCAATAAATAGAATGGACATCAGGGTTGCGATTTTCATTGATTTTTATAAATAAATAAAAATCGAATGATTTAAATCTGATTTAAATCAAATAAATCGATTTCAATCAAATAAATTTTTAATCAAGATTTAAATCACTTGATTTAAATTACTGCAACCCTGATGGACATATGTTTGATTGATTTATTATTTTCAAAAAGCAAAAAACATACAAACACATATAAAATTTTCAGCGTTATTGGCAAATTGCAATTTGATGGAGATACACCCGAGTCTAAAATACCATGCCCTAAAAGGTGGGTGCACCCCCTTAATAACCCGAAGAAAAAAAAAAAAAAATAGTGGCACTTTGTGCTCAGTAATAAAAAAAAAACTGCAATTGTCTCTTGCTTGAACCTTGGCCTCTCTTGATGCCTAGGTCTAAGTCAATTACTGTGTGACATAAACACAAGAACTGGAAAGAGAGGGCCCAGCATGAAATTATCTAACTACTTTATATGGCACATGTCGATTGCATTCAAACCACAAAATGGCAAATAAAAAGAAATAATTGTCTGCACTGTCTAGGATCGCGTGATTTGCAAACAATTGCGCAGAGCCGCAGAATAATTTGTTACGACTGTTACGTCATGAGACATCAAACTTTCATCCACAAGCATGGTTGCGTAGAGAGGTAGCTATTTGATTTTACGTTAGTTCTTGTAATGCTTTAAAACTGATATTCTCCTTTAAGTTAGATTTTCATTCAGTAACTTGAAATATTTTAAAATGTTACAATCATGGTGGGTCATCAAACTTCGAAACAACTTCAAGCGGTGCAATTACTTCAAGAAATAAAGATACATCTGTGAATTTTCCAAAATAGGTAACAAATTCGAAGTACATATTAATTGTCTACCAAGAAAGAAAATGGCAAACTGACATTCAGAGTTTGGAGAAAATTACATTAGGCCTATATATATATACCTTGTGAAAGGTTGCAATTACTCCCACACCCCGGTATTCGTGTTGTGGTCAAGCGAAGGTCAAAGAATTTGTTGCATGATCTGATATATTATCAGTTACAGGAATTATCCTTTGATAGACAATTTTAGCAATGTGGAGAAAGGTCATAATGCTGTGGTCTAGAGAAAAACGGACAGGAAAATGGTGGGTTACAGCTGTTCATGCTGGTAATGGTTAAGTGACAGTAATAATTTGTGATATAATGCATGTTAGAATGCTCTGACCCAGCCAATGTCACATAGTTAGCCTACATTCATAGGGGACTATTACTTCACAACAAAACCATAGGCCTATGTATATTTTCACATAATTGGTTGATAACAAATTTTCCAAACTGATACAGCTCTCTCCTTATAGGCCAACGTTATTCATAAGGTAACACAAAGACATGTGCCACTGTGCCTGTGCCCCTATGCTGGCTCAAATATTTGTAGCACTTATTCAATCAGGGACAATATTATATTTATTTTTTTTTGCACATTTTTAAAAGTCTTATTGTGTTCATTGTGCTCCCCTGTATATGAAATGGAGGTTTATAAAACATACCTGTGCCTAACAATGTTATGCTGTTACAGTCACAATCAACATCACAATGTTTCCTCGTAAAATTTTCAAGACTCTTATAATTTATGATCCCAAAGGACACTTTGACATTGCAACAACGATGTTCCAACATCATGAAAATGTTGGAATGTTGGTGAGTATTATGCAGAATTGCATAGGAGAAATGATGTTCGCACTGCTCTAATAGAAGGGCGATAATCCCATTACTGCAATTTCACTTAGTATGAGTTTTTATGGCAAGTTTTCTGACTATCTACATAGCATTTTAGGATCACCTGATTGGTCTGTGAATTGGACATATGGGAAGCTGTGAAAACGTATTTTTCTGCCTCGATGAGCTGTGAAGTTTATGATTTGATCAGATTTACAAGTAACCACTTGCACTGTGACTACCATCACCAGACGCATCACTGGCCTTGAGTTACGCTTTTGAGCCATTCAAATGAGTTTTATGTTATGTAGTAGAGTGCCTCAACCAATCACAAAAATAGCATGCAAGCACCTTAAGAGATGCTTGTCGATAGACTGGCCATCATAGCATCTACCCCTTTGCCTGTCACCTGCACAAGGGTATATGGCATGGGAGACCTGCACAAGGGTATTTGTCACTAAGACCTGCTGGAGGGTATCTGGCCTGTGACATACTTTTGGTGATTGACCTTTGACCTGCAGAAACTCAGCCTGTTTGTTTTCTTTATTAATTTCTTCATATCAGAAAGATAAAATTCTATTGAGACTATATGCAAAGTTTTAATAATAGAGATGAAACAGCATGACCAAGGCAGTTGTCATAAGTTTCAGAGCCTTCATCCCACAATAGAGATGCCGCTTGCAAGCAAGCAAGCATCTCTAAAAACTATATTTGCTACGTTTCACAATCATATTGCAGAAAGTCATACTTGTTGAAATTGCAGTAAGGGGACACGAGTTGCCAAAAAGTATAATTTTATAAGCATTATTAATTTGCAGGAGCAAGATGAGCAAGTCAAAATAATGACACTTCAAGTGCTGTAAAATCTGAAATTTTGATTTAGCTGCAATGATTGAGTGAGACGGTTGCACAATATCTTTGAGCTAATGCAGTTTGTTGTTATAAGTTATGGTAATCTGTCCATCATAACTTTAGACAACAAGCTATGATAACTCAAAGATATTGTGCAACCATCTCACTCAATTGTTCATACTCAAAATTCAAATTTTACAGTGTTTCAGACCTTCCCAAATCTAATTGTGGAAACTGACCAATCCGATCTTACCATTCTTGAATACATGGTGCTGATAATGCCACAGCTGTTGCAAACAGTTGCAACTAAGGCATATTTTTTAATAGGGTTTTGGTCTTACCAGTCATCATTCTGTAATCTGTAACATTTTCAGGCTGCAGACATCCCAATCACAGATGAAGAAATTGATATTTTGATCAGTCGTTTGGACCAAGACGGAGATGGGGAAATTGACTACAAGTGAGTATTCGATTCATTTCATTGCATATTTTACCGACACAAATTTTGCTTTTACATATATTATGTAGAGAAGGTGGAAGATCCATTGAATTTGAACAGCCTGTAGAGTTGAATACGAGTTAAATACAAAGAGTACAATAAAATAAGTGAAGCTGGACACAAATGACACCGAGACTGTACTTGTGTTTCACGACTAACTTTTACTGGATTCTGTCAAGGTGCAAACCATTGGGAATTGACATTACAGCCAAACACTTTGATATAGAATTAGAGTGGACTGTGGCTCTGTGAAAATGGCACTTCGTGTGTCATCATACTGATGATTTGTCATGATCATACCCAATACTTTCAATGTTAATTTGATTGAAGGAGACTTATCCCACTTGTTGGTGACAGTCAAACAAAAGGATTATGCATCTGATTTTCACTCTAAAATCCGTTATGAGAAGTCAAATGGCTTTCTCGTGATCATGAATAATCAAACAGCCTCTACGTTTCCCATGTTGAAAGTAGAGAAGATGACACTTCATCGGCTATCATGATTAACAAAGTGCCATTTTCACAGTGCCACAGTCCACTCTGATTCTATATCTAGGCCCACAACATTTTCTTCATGATAAAAAAAATCTTGTAATTGCAGAAACTTATTATCTTGCGCAGAACAAATGTAAAGGCTCATCGCCACTAAAATGTACAAAAATTATGTTGTATCTAAGAAAGTATTATTTGGATGTTGACGCATGTTATTTTACAATGAAAAGAGAACTGAGTGAAGGCTATGAAGACAACAGGAAAGCCAAGATTAGTTTGATGAACACTAAAGGAGAAGAAGTGGTGGAACCTTGTGAGATTGTGGACCCCCTAGCGGATTGATTGTAGCGGTATATACTGCCCTCTTGTGGATTGTGCAACATAACAGTGCTTCTAAGAAATAATATTTTAAGCTTGATTTTTGCTTGCAGCTTGGGGTTCTAATGCAGTAATGCTACTGAGTTTCTGTGATTGTTTTGAAGCAAATATCATTTATCTTTCTTGGCCAGCTGTCCAGATACCTTCAAAATAAAATTGATTGTTCAAATGGATCTCCTTTGCTCCTATGATATCTTTTGGCGTGCCATTAAAAGCAAACCACTTTTCCAAACTCAATACTGTGTTTTATGTCGTAAAATTAAATGAACTGAGTAGGCTCAAATGACTGAGTGAGATGGTTGTTCACAATTCTTGTGAGCTAACACGATAGGCAGCACACGATTGAAACGCCGATTTTGGCCATCAGCTGTTGCCGATTTCCCAGTTTTCCGAAACCAGTCGTGTGTATTTGGCGAAATCCTGGTGGATACAACATTTTCACCTGGGGCCGCCTCCAGAAATGTGCATGAACTGAGGGAATCCCAGGAAATCCCAATACTTTAACATTGTGTGACATCATTTTCGTCATTTCCGGGTCGGCCTCGCCGCTTTCGCCGGGGTTTTCAGTTCGGCCAAGTCGGCAGCTGCCTTCGGTGCAGATTCGGCAACACCAATCGTGTGCTGCCATAGCTTGTTGTTTTTTAAAAGTTATGATAATCTGTACGTTATCGTAACTTAAAACAACAAGCTATGTTAGCTCCGAGGAATTGTGCAACCCTCTCACTCAAACATTTGAGCGGAATGAAATTCAAGTGTATCTGTGTGAACCTTCTGTGCAAGAAGCTCTAAAGCGCTCATTATGACTTTTCACATTTCTGCAGATTCACATGTTCACATGCACATTTGGAACAACCCTTTCAAACTTTATGTTATGTAAACTTTCTAGAATGTCTGACATTGTTTGTGTTTCTTTTTTATGTGAGTTTTTATGCAACGTTTACCTCACCTTGAAATGCTGAAGTCTCATATTTAGAAATTGAGTTTGTCGTGTCAAATTAATCATTTATAAATGGAACTTATATTGCCATGTTGTATAGGCCATATGTTTATATCGACATGTGACATTTCATTCGATTATGCGAGGTATTCTCAAAACCATTACATGGTGGTTTTTTTTAAATGAAAATGTTCTAACCTGGCATTGGTGAAATAAATAAATTCTTTATAGGTAGTCTTGAAATGAAATATTCCTGTTTAGGGTATTTTTTAACATGGTGTTACTTGATTTTGACATTACATGCTCAAAATAAATAGTTACTGTCATCAATGCCGTTGAATAAATAATTTAACATTGAGGAACCCTCCCTGAATATCTAATGGTTACCGCTAATCAGTTTTCTTTATTTTCTTTACAGAGAACTGTCGGATGGGGATGAATCGCACAGGGCCCAGAAGAGATATGTAGCAACACTGAATAAACAGAAAGCCCCAGAAAAACAAAAGGACAAGAATCCTCTTGATGATGATTAATGATTAAATACTAAAAAATCATGACAAATTAATGAAAAGTGATTAATTCCAGTAAATTCTCTGTCAAAAATCAAAGTAAATATTATATTTGTTTACATAGATAGGTCATGGTTTTTAAAGTTCTGCAGAACAGGCATTTGTCCATCAGCATGTGTAAGTCATATAGCATGTATCAGAATTATTAAAATATATAATACAATTTTGCTTTGTCTTTTTTATTATCACCCCTCCCTAAAAAAAACAGTTTTTCATGTTCGAAAAAAGTGATGATTATTTTTAGAAATAATCCAGTGTATGAAACTTTTCTGTAATTGAAGCTTGGAAGAATAAGCACCTACTTATTCATCCAAGATTAAAGCACTTGATTTTGACAAAAATATCTTTAATCAGCATCAAAGTAAAAATGCCTTCAACGTATCTTTACTGTTATTATTCTCAACTACCATTTTAATTACATTGCCAACTCGATGTCAAAATTGTAAATGCATACATAGTCATCATCTTAAATGTAACTGCATGTATTGCAACTACCATCCGAAATTCAGTTATTCCATACAAATTCCCCAAACGGAACTATTCCAGATAACCATGTACAATCCTAAATAAACTCTTTCAAAATGGCCATCCTAAATGGAAGTGTTCTAATCAATCATCCGAAATGTGACTCTTTCTGGTGAACGGGCTTAAATATCTGCATATATGGAACACTGTATGCGGTTATTATGTCGTATCCACTATCCACTGAACGGATCTTCACCAAAATCAAATAAAGCTCTTCATAAGGGCTAATGAAAAATCCAAACTACCATCCTAAGTGAAAATGTTCCAAACTACCTTCCTAAAAGGAACTGTTCCAAACTGCCATTCTTAAATAAATTACTCCGAACTTAATGTAATCCATGGCATTACCAAACCATCAACTGAAATGAAGCTCTTCAAGCTACCATCCTGAATTGAGCATCCCAAAACTACTATCATAAATAAAACGATCTCAAATCACAATGCCGGATAAAACTATTCAATACTACCATCCAAAATGTGACTATTCCAAACTCCATCCGAAATGAAACTATTTCAAACTTCCAAAATGGAACTATATCAAACTACCATCCTAAATGGAACTATTCCAAAATACCTTCCTGAATGGAACTATATTAAACTTCCATCCTAAATTGAACTATATCAAACTACCATCCTAAATTGAACTATTCCAAACAATCATCCTAAATGGAACTATTGCAAACTATCATCCTAAATGGAACTATATCAGACTTTCATCCTAAATGGAACTATATTAAACTATCTTCTCAAATGGAACTATTCCAAACTATCATCCTAAGTGGAACTATTACAAACTGTCATATTAAATGGAACTATATTAAACTACCATCCTACACTGCCAAGGTATTAGGCAGCGATGGCTTTTTGCCATATCTCCTAAAGTATTTGGAATATTTTTATTTCCTTCCCCCACAAGTGTGAGTTAGGATAGAAGATTATTCTGAGCAAATTTTGTCCCATTCCGTTCACGCAGTCAGACGTTATAGCATTTATTACAGGTTTCGGGTGTGCGAAGTTATTAGGTACACTTTGCATGTTGCATTAAAACATGGACAAAACCTATGAAATCTCAAATGAAAATGACCTGAATATATTCCAAATATTAATTTCCATAAAGTTATGCCATATTCGGAAGCTTTCGTACCTGCACTTGGAAGCAATCCACTTTATTCTGCTCCATTGGAATACCATTGAATTTACCCGAATTTCGACAAACAAAGCCTCTCCCAGACTAAAAGTAAGTCATATCACTAAAAAGATTATATTGTATGTTACTGTAAGCTATTAACTTTATGCTGCAGGAATTTCAGACAGATTGTAGCTCATCAACCAAGTCAACAGCAAATCAAAAAAATTATGATTTATCACATCCTATTTGCAATGTTATTTCAATGGGAGTTCGTAATGAGACATTTGACAAGTTTTTGAATTGCTCTGTATTCACGTACAAATGCCAGAATTGGCTGACACAGGACAAAATCAATGGCATCAAATAAGACCAGGAGGAGTGTTTTTGTTAGAATGACTGATTTCCAACTCAGGAGAGGCTTTGTTTATCGAATTTTAGCTAATTCCAATGGAGCAGAATAAAGTGGAATGCTTCCAAGTGCAGGCCTGAAAGCTTCTTGTAACTTTGTGGAAATTAATACTAGGAATATATTCAGGCCATTATCATCCGAGATTTTAAATTTTTTTGTCCATATTTGAATGCAACGTGCTAATGTACCTAATAACACCCAAAACCTCTAATAAATACCATAACTTCTGAATGTATTAACGGAATGGGACAAAAGCTGCTCAGAATAATGTTCTACCCTAACCCACCCTTGTTGGTGAAGGAAATGAAACAATTCCAAATACTTTAGGAGATATGGCAAAAAACGATCGCTGCTTAATAACTTGGCACTCGGTGTAAATGGAACTATTCAAAACAATCATCCTTAATGGAACTATATCAAACTACCATCCTGAATTGAACTATTCCAAAATATCATCCTGAATTGAGCTATATCAAACGACAATCCTAAATGGAACAATATCAAACTACCATCCTAAGTTGAAGTATTTCAAACTGTCATTCTAAATGGAACTATATCAAACTACCATCCTAAATGGAAACATTCCAAACTAGAAATTCTAAACTATCATCCTAAATGAAACTATATCAAACTATCATCCTAAATGGAACTATTCCAAACTATCATCCTAAACAGATCTACATCAAACAACCATTCTAAATGGAACTATTCCAAAATACCTTCCCGAATGGAACTATATTAAACTACCACTCTAAATGGAGTAATATTAAACTATCATCCTGAATGGAACTATTCCAAACTATCATCCTAAATTGAAATATATCAAACTACACTGTTAAAAATTTTGCGTAGAGGTACGGAAAATTCTGTTAGGCTACAGAAAATTCTGTTTCACAACTGTAACTTGGGTAATGCTTACAGACGCCTCTCTGTTGGCACATTGCCAACAGAACATCTCTGTAATCAACTGTAAACTGTAATAGTACTGGCTTTTAAGAATAGGTACAGACATGTCTGATATTCCTCATGCATTGTCACCAAAGTGTTGTTTTATCACAATTTGATAATTTCTCTCAGTTTTCATTCGCACCACTGAACAGAAACACTAAGAGGAATAGAACATAAAGTCAGTTTGAAGGGGACTTTGTATTTGCCAATCTAAACAGCAGAGAACAGAGAAAGGTAAGATGTATTTTTCTTAATTTTATGGAGAGAAAAGGCAACTGCAGATTTGCAGTATCATGCAAGTGCTAATTTGTAGGTGCAGGTGCTTACACTGAAACTTTGAAAAATGATATGAAATATTTATATCTGGCCAATGTACAAAAGGGAGACTGGGGTAAGTTGTGCTACTCATACCCAATGTTGTAACAAAACTGATTTAAAAAAAAAACAGCAAAGAAGGTAATGACACCCTATGCCCACATTAAGAAGCATTACAAAAGCCAGTTATTATAGTACTGCTTCATTGAAAAATTAAATCTATTGTTGAAAATTTGATGTGCTGACGATAGACATTAATGTTTCTCAATTTGCACAATATTGAAAAGGAGACAAATCTAGGGTTTTGTGTTGTCAGATTTGATCTAGGATTGGCATGATTTGGTAATCTACTTATTTAGTAGGTTATAGGCTACGTTTTTTTGTTTTTTTTCCCACATATGTTTTGCTGTGGTTATGACTTACATGTTGTGAAATAATTGGGATTAAAAAGAAATTGCATGTTATTCCTTCTTCCAACGAAAATTATAATTTGGAATTTTTGTTTTGTATAGTTATGATATCAATGCTATATTTAGCCTTATGCAAGAAACATTAAACAAGTGATTAGTGTGAATAAGTGGTCGCCAATCGCTGTGCCCATATTAGCCTCGGGCCTTCCTTCAGCCCACAATTACACTTTGTTCAAATGAAACTTCCCACATTTAACTTGCAAATTACTCCACTTCAGGAAAGTTACACAGTGGTGGCCATCTATGCAACCATCTTGGCTTCCATCTTGAAAGTGTTCATTACGCCACTTCAGGAAAACTTTCTATCTGTTTTCTCATCCATACTTTTCAGGCATCAAATTGCCACATTTTAATATCTTTACTGTGAGCTTAGTATTGGTTTAGAGATTTGCTTGTGGTTGTGTATTGGGAATATTTTGAGAAATCCAAGACAGCTGTCAAAATTCCACCATTCTTAATTTGCCCACTGTATTTCACTTAGAGCATTGAAATTTGGTAAAGAGAATCGCTTGATTGGATGGTTCAATAATATTTGAGGAAATCCCAGATCTCTTCTACAAAGTGGCCATCATTCTTGGTTTGATCATTCATTATGAAATCTGCCATACAGATAGATAGATAGATATGTTAAGTGCAGCCCTCTAAGCCCAGTTCTGGGCGCTCACGAGGGTTGATTGATGAGATGAGAGAGAGAGTAGGAGTCCTCAACATGTTACACATTTACCCCATGTGAGGGATCTTTTACTTGCCCAGCACAGACACCGATACAAGGGGCCGCCAATTTAACGTCTCATCCGAACGACATCCAGCTGGGATTTTGCTCATAAAGGTACACTGAAAATTTCGGGTTCCCCAACCGGGAGTCGAACCCATGCAGGCAAAGACCTTCAGCGGAGCAGGCGGGAACCTTAACCACTACACCACCCAGCTGCCTAGACTTGTTTGAGTGTCCTACCAGAGGAACATCATCTTATTACAAATACCAAATGAGGGAGAAACAAGAATGTCAGTCTTCAGCACATTTAAGTTTTCAGCAGCAAAATTGAATTTATGAGTCTAGCTTTTCATGCCATTATATTTGGTAGTTTTTTTCTTGGTGCCTAACGATGTTGACCAAGTGGGTATATATGGGTGGCATTGCCTTCTTTACCCGGTTCTTCATTTCACCCCAATAGTGGGCAGCACAACCCCGTGGCACAACTTACCCCGGTCTCCCCTACTCTTTTTTCCTCTTGGAATCAATGTATAGAAGGCCTATTTCAAGCAATTAGGTTGGTGGATGAGAAAACAAAGATTTAACGTGCAACTCATTTTATAGATCATTTAGTATTATAAAATATGCATCATACTTGTCAATTTCTCTTTTCAGAGTAACGTCAAAAATACCATGGATGATGGATGATTCAAGTTTTACGTTTGGTATTTATGCCATTGGAGCAGGATGCAACTGCTGGCCAACAGAGATTTACGTGACCCAGTCAGTACGCAGGACCGAGTGCACTACTGACTGCGCCACCTCCCAAGACCCAGAATGGCATGATCACAAAACAATAGAAAACGACAAATGATATGACAATGTTGTCCTATGTCTGTTTCAGAGTCTCAAATGAAATCTAATAATATGTAATTGGTGATTTTTATTGTTTGATTATTCAGAGTGAATGTGTAGTTATATTTCAAGTTTTTCTTATCGGATCATTTAAAAATATAGAATATTAGAATAGAAACTGTCCAAATATCAGGAATTCATGGTCAATTGTAGGACCTCTCTTCCAATGAAGTCAAACAATATTTTTGTGTGACATTTTTGAAGAATATATGTAATAAAAGTATAAACATGTGAATCTCTCTGAACTATGATTTTATTTTATTTTTAATGCTACAGAGAATGTGTGTATCAGCAAAGGTAGTGTATACACATCAGTAAGTAATACACTGTCAGAAATTTGGCTTCCTGATTGTTGAACATATGAATTCCAATTATCATCAAACTTGGATCTGATGAATGGCAAGGCTGATGTCAATGCTGGAAAAAAGTAGGCTTGCAGTTGAACTCGATGCTCTTCTTCAGCTTTAACATATATTAGACATTTTGGCATTAGCAAATTTATAAACTCTCATGGCGAAAACTCTGCCGACTTTTTAAAAGGTATAGTTTAAATGAGAATTTGAAAACTTATGCCGATTAAACATATTTTTTCAGTTCTATGATGAATTTTTGCTTGATATATATAACAAACGTATCTAAAGTCGGTAGCTGAAGTGTTAAGTGCCAATGACCTGATTAAATGGTTGCAAACTTGGTTGACTGAGTGGTTACAGTCCCTTCCTCAAATGAAAGTCTGTCAAGGGTTATAAATATTGTGATAAACAAAAATCCATTCATCACTATGAACACTTAAAAATGGCCTTAAAGGGCAACACATGGCAACATCATATTATGCAAATGCAGTCAAAGAAAGATCCAGAAATACAGGAAGAGCAGTCCCCCCACCTCCTAATTTTTCCAAAAGGGGAGGGGGGAGCCCCCCTCCCTATAATTTGAAGCACTAAGATATGGGGCAAAAATGCGGAACAATTTGGGCCGATGATGAGATAAACATTTTTGAAATTCAATGGTTTCCCATCAACTCCTCTATAATGGTATTAAATCCAGATCTTGAAATTCGGGCTAATGTCACTACACTACGTTCATGGCAGGGACCACTGTACCCCATCCCCAAAAAAATGTTTTGGCCTGCGGAGGTGACCGTTCGCCCCATACAGGGGACCATTTGGAAGACCCATTCTTTCCAGAAGGTGTCAATTTGCTCCGGTCTCCCCTACAAGTGATTCAACCAGAAAAGGAATCAACCCCCCCTAACTTTATCAAGGTTGTTTGAAAATTGTTCAATCTTTTATCTTTTATTTTCCTTCAATACATTTACTTTTTTTGTTTGGATAGATTCAGATGAAGTTTTTTGGTTGCAAAGACGAAAAAAAAAAAAAAACTTTTTTTTTCATGCCTCAATGGATTTTCTTGAAATCATTCACTGCTTTGCCCTGAAAGTCTAATATAGAGCCTATAAAATTAATTTTACAAGCACATTGAAACTTGCTTTCATGCTTACTGGAACAAACATGAAACTGTCAACCTCAGTTTCTATATTTGTGACGCCTTTCACAAATCACTAATGTATGACTGATGCCATCTGTAATCCCACACAAAAGTACTACACAAACTGCCTGTGTGATTACAGAAATCAAAAGGATACATACAAATGAATTTCTGTAACCTTACTGACACCTCTGGAAAAAAAATTTCCCGAAATATCTGTAATGTGACAATTATTTTTTAACAGTGTACCATCCTAAATGGAACTATTCCGAACTATCATCCTAAATAGAACTATATCAAACTACCATCCTAAATGAAACTATATCAAACTACCATCCTAAATGGAACTATTCTGAACTGTCATCCTAAATGGAACTATATCAAACTACCATCCTAAATGGAACTATTCCAAAATATCATCCTAAACAGAACTACATCAAACAACCATTCTAAATGGAACTATTCCAAAATACCGTCCTGAATGGAACTTTATTAAACTACCATTCTAAATGGAACTATATAAAACTATCATCCTAAATGGAACTATTCCAAACTATCATCCTAAATTGAAATATATCAAACTACCATCCTAAATGGAACTATTCCGAACTATCATCCTAAATAGAACTATATCAAACTACCATCCTAAATGAAACTATATCAAACTACCATCCTAAATGGAACTATTCATAACTGTCATCCTAAATGGAACTATATCAAACTACCATCCTAAATGGAACTATTCCAAACTATCATCTTAAATGGAGCTATATCAAAGTACCATCCTAAATGGAACTATTCCGAACTATCATCCTAAATGGAACTATATCAAACTACCATCCTAAATGGAACTATTCCGAACTATCATCCTAAATGAAACTATATCAAACTACCATCCTAAATGGAACTATTCCGAACTATCATCCTAAATGAAACTATATCAAACTACCATCCTAAATGGAACTATTCCGAACTATCATCCTAAATGAAACTATATCAAACTACCATCCTAAATGGAACTATTCCGAACTATCATCCTAAATGAAACTATATCAAACTACCATCCTAAATGGAACTATTCCGAACTATCATCCTAAATGGAACTATATCAAACTACCATCCTAAATGGAACTATTCCAAACTATCATCCTAAACAGATCTACATCAAACAACCATTCTAAATGGAACTATTCCAAAATACCTTCCCGAATGGAACTATATTAAACTACCATTCTAAATGGAGTAATATTAAACTATCATCCTGAATGGAACTATTCCAAACTATCATCCTAAATTGAACTATATCAAACTACCATCCTTAATGGAACTATTCCGAACTATCATCCTAAATGGAACCATATCAAATACCATCCTAAATGGAAATATTCCGAACTATCATCCTAAATGAAACTATATCAAACTACCATCCTAAATGGAACTATTCCGAACTATCATCCTAAATGGAACTATATCAAACTACCATCCTAAATGGAACTATTCCAAACTATCATCCTAAACAGAACTACATCAAACAACCATTCTAAATGGAACTATTCCAAAATACCTTCCTGAATGGAACTTTATTAAACTACCATTCTAAATGGAACTATATTAAACTATCATCCTAAATGGAACTATTCCAAACTATCATCCTAAATGGAACTATTCAAAACTATCATCTTAAATGGAGCTATATCAAACTACCACCCTAAATGGAACTATTCCAAACTGTCATATTAAACGGAACTATATCAAACTACCATCCTAAATGGAACTATTTCAAACTACCATCCTAAATTGAACTATTCCAAACTATCATCCTAAATGGAACTATATAAAACTACCATTCTCAATGAAACTATTCCAAACTGTCATCCTAAATGGAACTATATCAAACTACCATCCTAAATGGAACTGGTGGCGCTTTCTGGCTGTGAGCACAGTGAAAAATCAGCAGTGGATATTTTCGTCTTTTAAAGAAGTTCTGGGCATATTTGACTGCTGTTCTTGTGTGTGAATGTCAGTAAAGTGTTTCTTTCCTGTTATTTACCCTTTTTATACAATAACTTGCAATTTAATTGCCTGCTATCTCCAACATCGTTTTCTGGCTCCAATCCACATTGTTTTGACCTCCATTTTCGCTCATTTTGCCTTCGTTTTTGCACATGAAAAGCTATCTAACTTTCATATTTTCTATTTCCAGCACTCATTTATGTTTCTAGACACATCCCACAACACTTGACAGCATCAATTAGTGAGATTTTAAGTTTGAAAAGCTGAATACACTGCCAATACACATCAAGAACTCAAGACTCCAGCACCAGCTTCCTAGAAATATAGCCTACCAGACAGCAAACCCCCAACCACAACAAGATATATTTTATTTTCCTAGACTCTTCCTTTTATATATTACAGGCCTAACTATATTATATTATTGATCTAATTTCAGATTTGAAAAAAATTAATTTGAATAAATAAAGTATTCAACACTAAGTATTCTTGCAGGAAACATAAGCTGCATGACAACATAACCTATCTAATTATCATATTTTGTCTCTTCAGCTTTTACTTATTATTCCAGGCACTTTCCAAATCACTTGACAGCACCAGTTAATTGAAGTTAAGTTTTGAAGATCTCAACACTGCCAATACACATCCTTTGAAGATCTCAACACTGCCAATACACATCCTTTGAAGATCTCAACACTGCCAATACACATCGAAGAACCCAACTCACCACCACCCTCGCTCAGCCCAACAGACAGCATATCTTCAATAACAATTTCACATATTAATCTGTTGTAATTCTTATATAATTATATTAATTGATTGTACATTTATACATTGTTTGTCCATCGTTCATCCTCAATTCGTCTTATCTACTGTTTTGATCTAGTCACTAACTGACAGATCGCTATTAAATTGTTTTGATCTAGTCACTAACTGACAGATCGCTATTAAATTGTTCTGATCTAGTCACCAACTGACAGATCGCTATTAAATTGTTCTGATCTAGTCACTAACTGACAGATCGCTATTGAATTGTTCTGATCTAGTCACTAACTGACAGATCACTATTAAATTGTTCAGATCTAGTCACTAACTGACAGATCACTTTTAAATTTTCTGATCTAGTCACTAACTGACAGATCACTATTAAATTGTTCTGATCTAGTCACTAACTGACAGATCACTTTTAAATTGCTCTGATCTAGTCACTAACTGACAGATCACTATTAAATTGTTCTGATCTAATCACTAACTGACAGATCGATATTAAATTGTTCTGATCTAGTCACTAACTGACAGATCACTTTTAAATTGTTCTGATCTAGTCACTAACTGACAGATCACTATTAAATTGTTCTGATCTAATCACTAACTGACAGATCGATATTAAATTGTTCTGATCTAGTCACTAACTGACAGATCACTTTTAGATTGCTCTAATCTAGTCACTAACTGACAGATCACTATTAAGTTGTTCTGATCTAGTCACCAACTGACAGATCACTTTTAAATTGTCTGATCCAGTCACTAACTGACAGATCACATATTGCTTGCTTATCGAATTCTGACATCAAACAGATAGTAACAATGCACACATATAGAAAGCTTTATTCTGATGCCTTGCGAACTGGTCTAAATAGACATGTCAATGGGCTACGACCAGCAACAGCCGCAACTCAGTCAAATGTAAACCGTGTAATTCACAACAGTAGCTCAGTCAAACTCTCAAACAGATTTGAGATTTTAGCTCAAAATGACTCCATGTCAGCTTCTGCCGAACATATAAGCATTCATCCCAACAAGACTATTCTCAAACCAAACAATATTTTGAAAACCTGTGTGTGGAATGCTCAGAGTTTGAGACAGAAAACGCAAATTGTTAAGGACTACAATGACGAATATGATCTAGATATCTTTCTTTTCACTGAGACTTGGCTAAAAGATGATGATAAAGTTGAAATCGGCGAGTTGGAGCAAAATGGTGGATATTTCTTTCTTAGCTCGCCTCGCTTAGGAAGACCAGGTGGTGGAGTAGGTTGCCTTGTCAAATCTGGCATTCAAGCAATTCAAAAAGATCGCATGAAGACCAAGACCTTTGAACACATGGAAATCCAAGTCCAAATGGACGGGAAAATTGTCACAATTCTTCTAGTTTACCGCCCAGAGTCATCCAACAAAAATAAATACAGTATTGCAGAATTCTTCACCGAATTCACAAGGTTTCTGGGACACTATCAAACATTCAACAATGAAATCATAATTACTGGCGATTTCAAATTTCATGTGAATAAACGGGACGATAAAAAGGCCATTAAATTCAATGACATCCTTGAAATGTTTGGTCTTGTGCAACATGTCCCTGCACCAACACACAAAGATGGCAATACACTGGACCTTGTTATTACTCGAGAAAAATCCATATTGAATAATTGTAGGGTCAGTGACCTGCTCTCTGATCATAACTGCATTCTGTTTGACATTCCAATCAAGAAAGCAAAAAAACCCAAGAAGAAAATCAGTTTCAGAAAAACTAGAAAAATTGTCGTTCAAGATTTCAAACAAGACATTGGAAGACATCTGTCTGTAAGTGGGATGGAACAGAAAGATCTTAATGAACTTATTCGACTCTATAATTCTACCGAAGAGGTTCTGGAGAAACATGCTCCCATTAAAATCAGAGAAGTAACTCTACGCACACCCACTCCATTCAACAATGCTGATATCAAGCTTCTAAAATCAGAAAAGAGGAAAGCAGAGAGATTATGGAGGAGAACCAGACTTGAATATGACTGGGAGTCATTCAAAGAAAAAAGAAATGCATTGAATCTGCAGCTGAGTCACCTCAAATCGGAAGATCTGCGAGTCAAGATTAAAGATTCTAATGGTGATGCTAAGAAGTTGTTCAAGTTACTGAACTCAAGTCTGAACAGAAAACAAGAACTACCTCTCCCACCACACACAAATGAAATTGACCTGGCAAATGATTTCAATAGGTTCTTTGATGAAAAGATTAAAACACTCAGGTCTAAGTTGGACTCCACGCAAAATGATACTGCTAACAATATCGAAACTGCCCCTCATACACTCCGACACTTCAGAATGCTATCTCAAAGTGACATAAAGAAACTGATCAGAGAAATGCCAGTTAAACACTGCCAACTTGATCCTATTCCCACATGGCTTTTGCTCCAATGTATTGATGAATACCTCCCACTCCCAGTTATAACCAATGTCGTCAATAAGTCACTCACACAGGGAGAAATGCCTCTTGAGCTAAAACATGCTTTAGTAAAACCTTTGTTGAAAAAATGTGGATTGGATCTAATCAAAAAGAATTATAGACCAGTATCAAACCTGTCATTCCTTGGCAAACTTATTGAAAGTGCTGTTATTAAACAATACACAGACCATCTTACTTCAAACAACCTGGACGATGAGAAACAGTCAGCTTACAGAAAATTCCACAGCACTGAAACCCTTCTGACAAAGATCCATGACGATATCACGTTGAATATGACCAAAGGTGAAGTAACGATGCTTGTACTGTTGGACCTTTCAGCCGCTTTTGACACAATTGATCACAAGATTCTACTGAAACGTTTAGAAAGCAGATACGGTATTCACGATTCTGCGCTATGCTGGTTCAAGTCATACATTTCTGAAAGGTCACAGTCGGTGATAATTAATGACAAGACATCAACCAGACTGCCACTCAAATTTGGAGTTCCTCAAGGTTCAAAATTAGGACCAATCCTATTTAATTCATACATCGCTCCATTAAGTGAAGTGGCTGAAAAACACCAAGTGAAAGACCAAAAGTATGCCGATGACGAGCAACTTATACTCTCTTTCAAACCAACTTTCTCAGAACAAGAAAATGCCGTAGTCAAAATGGAAAAGTGCATTGCTGATATCAGAAAATTTCTCCATGAAAACAAGCTTTGTAACAATGGAGAAAAAACAGAACTACTGCTCATTGGCAGTCCACATCAACTTAATAAACTCCAAGTATCATCAATCAATGTCGACAATGTCAAAATTAATGCAGTCGATCATGTTAGAAATCTGGGTGTAATCTTTGACAAAAACATGACCATGGAAAAACAAGTTAACAAAATGTGTCGGAATGCCTATTTCAATATTAGAAACATTTCAAAAATCAGGAAGTCATTGGACAAGGAAACCTGTAAAACAGAGGTCAATGCTCTTGTCACACCTCACCTAGACTATGGAAATGGACTTCTTTATGGAACATCGAGTCGTTTGCTGCATAAACTTCAAGTGGCCCAGAACTCAGCCGTTCGACTCATTGAAAAATTGAGAAAACATGACAGTGTATGCCAGCATAGGAAGCAACTACATTGGCTGCCCATTCCAGCAAGAATACAATTCAAACTCATGTTAACAACTTGGAAAGCAATAAACGGGCAAGCTCCCTTGTATATTCAAAATGTGATTCAGCCAAAATCTGAACGAAACTGCAATCTGAGAAGCAATAACAAAATGCTCTTAAATGAACCACCCTCCTGCAATAAAAACAAATATGAAGACAGAGCCTTTTCGCATGCTGCTCCGAAACTGTGGAACCAACTCCCAGAGATAGTCAAGGGTTCCAAAACACTCGAAGGTTTCAAGAGAAATCTTAAGACTTACCTGTTTAAAAGTTTCTACAGATAAATCCAGCATGCACAAGCGGTAGTGAGCAGTTTACTGGAATTAGCGCTATACAAATACCTATTATTATTATTATATTATTAACTATTCCAATCTATCGTCCTTAATGGAACTATGTCAAACTACCTACCTAAATGGAACTATAACAAACTACCATCCTAAATGGAACTATTCCAAACTATCATCCTAAAAACTGTTGCGAACTACCATCCTAAATGGAACTGATAATGAAATTCTTCATTTTATCATCCCAAGTGGAAGTATTCCAAACTACCATCCTAAATCAAACTTTTCAGAACTACCATCCTAACTGTAACTACTACTATCCTGAGAGTTGGTTTCCAGTAAGATCATTAATACTGATAGGATGACAGGGTCAGGTGCAGGTCTGTTGATTGATTCGATATCTTCTCAACTAATCTGAACTGATTGTTTCATGAGAACAGTCAGTCGAACAATGCCAAGGAAGTGGTCGGGTGGTTAGATGATCAGTCAGTCTGTGGTCAAGAGTTTCAAGTGTTCCCCATGAGATGTATTTAATGTCGGTGCTTCCTAATTAAAAGGCAATCAAAAGAGGACGTTGTCTTATCATGCATCTTGTGGGTGGCTGCATCTTGGATCCGGAAATAGAAAATTGTTTATTTCAAGTGCACACAGGTGAAGTACAGGTGTCTTTTCCAGTTAGCGTCTTGAATAATTGAATCGGTGATTGGTTTTCTTTTGCAGCTAATTTGAAGAGATAGTAGAAAAAACAATCTGAAACATTTCCGGGCAAAAGGGTTAAACTTATTCAAAAATTGGAAAAAATTCATAACTAATTGATAACAATTGAAATTTATAAATGTAAATTAATGAAAAGAATAAAAACAAAGACTTATGGATTACATCTTGTTTTGCAGTTCAGATGAAGATCATAATAGGGGAAGAGGGGTTGAAAAGTCACTGGGGTAAAAAGTCACAGGCCTCTCTGACCAACTTGCAGTATCTAATGCTGAAGCTTTAATCATTTTGGATGCCTTTATGTGAAGAAGGTCTGCAGGGAGTGTGAAATTTTTTTATCTTTATGTAAGGTGGGTTTTTACCCAACTCGGGCATTTTTGGTGTGCCAAACAGGTTTTATGGATTCTGAACTTTCACTTTTAATGTCTGGTCACTGTGACATAAGAGGTTGCACAACTGCTTCAAGGTTGGATAATTGTCTTTCATGCCATGAACCCATTTTTGGTCATATGGTCACCGTTGCTCCTGAAAGTAAGTATGCCCCACAATTATTTTGCACACAGGCCTTGGTCTGAGAGTGTATAACCTACCAGGTCTATCTCCATATGGGGATTACGAGAGGTATTGTCGGTAGGTGGCACTATAATAAGGGGGAGGGCTATTTTTGTCTTTGGGGAAGCCCACCAAATGACATATTATCTGGTTTGTTTGCAAAGTAAGTGAAATCCTGTGACCAACAGTTAATTGTAATTGGGTTGTTAACATGTTACAATCCCCAATAGGTTTGATAACAAAACACTTTTCTATGGAACTGCTGTTTTGAGAACATAATCAATACAGTGTAGCTGACCCAAACAATCAAACATTCTACAAACGCACTCATTAAGTTTGACTCCTTTGGCTTGGTCAACAACACCAATCACCTTGTTGAAAGGCAAAGGGGATTCCATCAGAGCTCCTATTGCTTGGAGACACCAATGTACATAAATTCAGAACTACAAATGGAGACAGACCTATTGGCAGCATGTTGGTCTATTTACCCATTGAGCCACTGGTCTGGTAATCAAATAAAGTGATTAGTTTCTTCAAGATCCAAATCAGGAATTCCTTTTGATAGATTAGGTCTGAGTTATGTTCCGTTAGAAGCTTATCTATTGATTAGTCGAGTTAGTCCATATATCTGCTTGAATGCCAGACCCATAAAGAGTAGATCATGATATTGAAGATTATTATTAGGATAACTCATTTTATCCATCTTTTCATTTTACAGTCACATTGTTTAGTTCCCTTTCCAAAGTCTTTTTAATGAAGGTGATACTACTTTTGGTCTCAACACCGAATTTTCGCACCAATAGGCTAGTGAAATACCAGAACACGAATATTCATTCATTTATAGATTTATAGTTTCACATTCTACAGTTTAGCCACAGTGAATAATTAATGCAAATTAATTTGGCCCAATTGATTACCCTATTGCCACTAATAGGACAACTGTTAAGATGCTGAGAGTGTTGCCATGACAGCAATTAAACAGCCTGGTCTTAATGGGCAATGGTGTTTGGCCAGTCACGTGGTTTAAGCAACTCCTTATTTGGGTGGAGACATTTTAGTATTGAGATTATATTGTTAGCTCTTCAGAAATAGACTTGGATTAGACAGTATGATTGGATCATTGCCTATTGTGAATGTAATACACAGGAAATCAATGGTTTACATTGATACATTTATTGATACATTTCTTTTGCTCTATTGAACAAATTCTTGACAATAGTTATGTGGTCATATAACAGTCAGGACTGTAAGAGCAACTGAAGGTGGAGCAAAACCATAATATCGAATTGTGTTCAACATTTACCAATTGGAAACAATTTGTGTTATTACTTTTTGCAACTAAAAATGCATGATTATAGAATGTTTGACATCTTATCTATTTAATCTGCCAACTTGTGATATTAATTTCTGCGAAATTATTTATCTACATGTATTGGTCAGATAATCAATTGTGGTTACATTATGAACTTTAGATGCCACAGACAAATATGATATTGTCAAATCAGCTGGTAAATATTACTTTCAAATATCAATATTACTTTTTATAACTGACGTTTCTCTACTTGAAATTTGGAAATCTGTTTTCTGCAAACATTCTCAGGCTTATATTCAGCACTGAGTTCAAAATCCATTTTTATTTTTATTTTGATTAGTTGGATTAACTCTTCATCGATTTGGGCCGCTATAAGTATTGGGATTTATTTAGAACTTTTTTTCACAATTTACTACCATACACTTTGCTGGAGTGCTACCATGAAGAGTTTTACTACCTTTTCACACCATATTTATAAGCAGTTTGGCTAAAAACCTGGATTAATTTCGTATTCAACTTGGATGTTAGATTGAACAATCAATATCATATTTTACCATCACCTTACATCAATTTGTAACCATATATATTACCATCATCTTACATCAATTTGTAGCCACCAACAGTCCAACACTGTTACATGTAACAGCATCTCAAGTACCCCTGAGGGCTTGTGTAACACCTTGTTACAAGTCAGTTACAAGTCAGTTACATGCCCATATCACAGGTTGTTGGCACAGGCTGCAGAAGTACTCAAGGCATGAATTAAGACCTGAGAAGATCTTGGCAGATGTAACAGGTGGAAGATGTCTTTTGGATATAACCTTTTGCCAATTGAAGGATTCAGATAAAGCTACTTTGATTAATTGCCCTGGGTTGGAGTAACCATGGAGGAATTAAATTTTGAACAGGACCACCAACTCAATCAGGAGATACAGCAGGTGGAGATGGAGAATAACCCAGAGGTGAGTGACATTAGAGCTAATCACAATCAATTACATGTTTAAATCAAAGGTAAATATGGTAATTGGTGTTGAAATTACTTTAATTGAACGATTTATTGCACTATTTAATTTTACTCTTCAGGAGCATAGGTTGAATTAACTCTGGAAGTGATTTATAAATAACTCTAGAATTGATGTGATTGCTAAATACTTTGTAGTGATAGATATATGAAATTAGAGCTACTAACAATCAATTACAGGTTTTAATCAATGTTAATTATGGTAATCGGTGTTGAAATCAGCTTAATTGAACAGTTTATTGCTATATATCAATCAATTCAGAAGAAATATGAACATCTTGTAATGGTTAAACAATCAATGATTTTGACATGTTATGAATTTACATCTACGTGTTCTGATGTCAGTGAGCACTATAGATCTGGCTTTTATATCATGAAGAGCTGCTTTAATAATTATTAGGATAAGGTGCCTTAGGCAGATTTGTAATGACACATTGGTAAGGATGTGAGTTCACTGGACAAGGCATTTCCTCTTCTCAAAAGTAGGGCATTTGACTTTCCTTAGCCACATTTCTTTCATCTGATTGATTGATTGATTGTTTATTTAAGTGATATGTACACGACACATTTTACCCCAAAAATGGAATGCAGCTGGAGTGACACTCAGGAAGAGCGCTCAGGCTGGGATTCGAACTTAGACCATTAGAGGAGCGGTTTTAAAAGAAGTTACTTTTACAGTGTTCAATATCACAAAACATTATCATTCTTGTTGGGCTTAAGAGTGGTTTTAAAAGTTCCTGCCTGCTCCGCTGAAGGTCTTGGCTTGCATGGGTTCGAACCCCAGTGGGAAACCAGAAATTTCAGTGGACCTTCATTACCAAAATCCCAGCTAGATATTGTCTGGATGACACGTTCAATTGATGTGCTGGGCAAGTAATAGATCCCTCACACGGGGCAAATTTTTTTTATGTGTAACATGTTGAGGAATCCCGTGCTCTCTCCCATCTCATCAATCAACCCCTGTGAGTGCCTAGAACTGGGCTTAGAGGGCTGCAATTACCATATCAGTGTATAAAAATAATGATTGTATACCACAAAATGCAACATTTTGTATGTAAAGGGATGCTGTTGGTTTTGCTGTGCATGTTCCTGAAGCGTTTTACCATTAGCATGGCATTAGTTATTATTTTGCAAGATTGATCTTTTAAGGAAATTTCCAGCATGCAATTAGACCCATTACAGGTAGTCATTAACATTTTATAGGTATTGCATATTTCATAGATTAATTGATTTATCAGGGAATATAGTCTTTTTGCACCACATTAATGTCATTTCCAAACTATCTTCAGAAGTTTGTTTGACATTTTTAAAATTTGGATATTTTTTTCAAATTTAGAACATGCAGGCATGAGTTCAAATCTTGAGTCAGCCATGTGCATAATGTATTGGGAATATTTCATATAAGAGACAGAGACATAATGTGAAAATAATATTTAGATCAGTCTAATAAATCCATAATTTCAATGACTTCTGTACATGATATTGCACTGATTCTCAAAAAAGTGCAGAGACTATAGAAAAGCCACCAGGATCAATGATCTTAAGATTTTTCTGCAGATTGGCTGCTTTTGTGATGGTGTTGCTATCCAGAAAAAAAATCATCACAAGGTTATGTTGTCCCTATTGAAAAGATTTGAAAAGCCCCTGCTCAGGTATGCAGGTGTAATCAGTAGGAAAGCCATGGTTCATAGAAACCTTATGTTGCTTCATTCAGTGGAAGAAGGAATGCATTGTCGAAAGGACAAATGAGCCAAGATTATTGATCAGGAACCCTTGGTAGATTCTCTATATTAGAATGGACTCAGTGGTCTGCCATTATATATGTAAATTTATAAATATATCTTGACTATCAGGGATCATGTGTATGCAACTTAATGCAGTTTAGTTTGTAATGCAGTTTAGTTTGTATAAGGCCAGTTCATAACATAGACGTCTAATTTCTTATAATCCACTTCATTGCATTCAATGTCGGTTTTTTTACATAGAAAATTTACTGAGAGAGTTGGGTGGGCACCACTTCAGCAGAGTAGATTCTCTGGGTGGTGGGCACAGGATGGACAAGAAAGTCTTTTTAGATAGCCATACATTTTCAAAAGCGGTTACTGTGTAGTTTCAAAATATTTACATGCAATTTTCACCACTAGTCAAGTGTTCAAGTGTGTTAAAATAAGGCCATCAAGGGAACAAAGAAATGTTTGAGTGAATATATATTATGTCAGTGAATAAAAAAGCAAGAATGCTTTGAAGTTTGAACCTTAGACCAGATTGAACCTGGAATCTCCTATCAGCATAGGCGTACGGCGCGCACGATTTTGGGGGGGGGGCGAGCGACATTTGCCCAAATTTCACAATCTAAATTTATAAACATTTCAAATTAAATTGCCTGGAAGTCATTAATTTTCCGTAGTTTTCATTTAATTATCTGCCCGAAATTTTTAGCCTTTTTGCCCGAATCTTACTGTTTCCCAAACTTTAGGGGGGGCGATCGCCCCCCCTGCCCCCCCCCCCCTTCGATACGCTTATGCCTATCAGCACACTTTCATTGCAACTGATTGATGATTAACTGAATCCTGCTCCTTGCCCGGCGACATAAAATTGTTCCATTATTGATTTAACGGAACTCTCAAAGAAGCCAGGAGGCAGCAACACCGCATCTTAACCAAGATTATGTTTTTAGCTCCCTCTGGTGCCACTTGATGACTGGCCAAAAAGAGTTAAACCATTAATTCCATTCTTGACCGACTTGGTAGTGACTACCATTATTGCAGACTGACCACAGTTCCTTTGTTGCTGAACAGCGCATGAGTAAATTCAGTTCATTCATGTTTAAACTCCCATCTGGGCCTCTGTTTCTGGTTATACTAATGATATTCTAAAACGAATCATACCATGTGACAATAGAGGCTACTACGTTGTCAGTTTCAACTTTCAGGGCAGTTATTCCACCACAGGGGCAGTTGCCTGTCAGCTGCTGCGTGTGAATTCTGACGGAGTTCACTGTCTGTGAAAGCTCACTGGTGTTGCCTCTTGTATAGAGAGATATAGAGAGTACAATTTCTTAATAAATGTTCATTATGAACCGTTACTGTGAGCTGTCTAAAGAGGAAATGCCTAAATTTGGCGAAGAAGTGGAGTTTAAGTCTAGTGAGCTTAGTTCTGTGTAAATTTTACGGTGACTTGATCTGGCTTTTCAGGACCCATTGGCAGACTTTTCATGATAATTCTAGCAGCCTCGACATTCAGGAGAAATGTATTTTGTAACCTTTTTTAAAAATTTTTATTTGGGGGCTTTTATGCTGGCTGGAGGGTATTATCTTACTATTAGCCATATTTGCAACTTTGGCTCAGATTTAACGTTTGTTTAATGAACTATGACATTAAATTCTAGTGGCCAATCATTGGGATTGTAAGATTTTTAATATAAAAGAAGCTACAATTTATGTCCGTCCATTATGTCAATGACTGATTTTGGCATGATTTAAATTAATTATATGCCAGGAGACATGCAACTAAAAAAAAATCACAAATTTGTTTTTACTTGTACACTGGAGACTAGGTAAAAAAAAACCTTTGTCTGACGATAACGTCTATATAAAGTGTTCATACTGGTCTTGCGATTGATTTTTGGAGGTTTGGTATGTCATTAATTTTAGTGAATGCTGACAAGGCTTAATAGAGCCGAAGGCGCAAATTGCGAGCGCTTAGCGATCCTTCCCACACTAGTCATGTACGTACTGAAAAATCATGAAATACTGTCCCTTCAATCTCAGCGTGTCATTCGCCATCATTGTTTTGACCACGTGATCTACATGCTCGCCGCCATTATTCTACCGCGCATGCGCAGGTGGGTAAATAGCATGACTCCGTTCATAACGCCGCAAAAAACGACAGAGGGCGCGCCGAAACAGTGGCGCCTCTAGCGGCCGTTCACGAAATCAGCAAAATGACGAAAATTTCTGATCTGATTGATTGACAATTCACACACGCACACAGTAATACAACATCATTGGCCTAGTAAATCTACACCTGCTTACCGCTCTCTCCTGGCTTGGCAGATTACATATTAGTTTAAATTTAATTCTTGTCGACTCAGTCCCAGTGGTCGAAATAGGCCATGTTATTTGGGGGGGTCTCTCAGTTGGAAGACCCAAAGGGTTGAAGTCCTTGTAGCTGGCAGTCCGCCGACCGCCAGCGGGCTGCCAGGGGTGCCCTGAAGCCGAATTTTATGAGATGCTCTAAAAATGAACTTTGGGCTTTTTAAAGGTATGTTTTATCTCAGAAAATGAGTTGTGAAAACCCTATTGGTAATGTTTCTAAATTATAAGAGGTTTTTGTTTGCTGATTAGGCTTTACTTGCTGCTTCATGCTCACTTCTCAGCACTCTTTCAGTATTTGGGGGGGTTTTTTGAGGACCCCCCTCTGGGTCCTTTTGAAAAATGTATTTGAGGGGGTCCCATGAGCATTTGGGGGGGTCAAACCCCCCCTGACCCCCCCTTATTTCGACCACTGCTCAGTCCATTAAAATACAGTCCATGTCACATCAACAAATTGGTCAGTCTCCATTTGTATTTCTGAATTTATGGATAGGTGGCACTGCAAGGCAATGGCACGAGTGAAAGTTTAAACTTTTGTTCTCAACACAAAAATTAAATTCTAACCTGGTTAGTATTTTATTTTTGTGTTGAGAACAGAAGTTTAAACTTTCACTTATGGATTACAACCAACACAGATTAATTCACATAAACATAATGGCAGGAGTGTTGGAATCCAATTTGGTGTCGTTGACAAAGCCAAGGGGTTTGACTTAATGATTGTGTTTGTTGAATGTTTGGGTCAGCTACTGATTGTGTTCTCAAGACAGCATTCAATAGAAAGTTGAGTTGTTGGTAGATTGGGGGATTATAATGTGTTAATAACTAGATTATTATTTACTGTTGGTCACTGAGTTTCATTTAATTTGCAAACAAGCCAGATAATATGTCATCTGGTGGGCTTCCCCAAGACAAACATAGCCCTGCCGCCTTATCGTTGTGCAACCTACCTATAATCATTGTTGTGAGCACCATATATGGAGACAGAACTATTATGTCTTTAATAATCAATGATTCATTTCAGCAGTAAAATTATTTTTGAAACTTTTTGTGGTTAATCCCAGTCCATGAAATGCCTGTCTTGATTTTATAAAACACACATAATTGCGTCTTCTGCATATAAGTAAGTTTAAATTGATGTACTACACTTCTCTGATGAAACAAATGTTATATATAAGTGGTCATAATGGCCAAATATTGAAGCACTTACAGAGCATATTTATTACAGCAGCAGGGCTGGCCTCGATCGGCATTCGAGAGCTCCTCGCTATTTACTTGACCTGTTGCCACACATCGCATGATACAACTTAATAAGAATTCTGATCAATTAAATTTGAATAGATTCTTTCTTCTCTCGTTAGATTATTTTCAGTCAGCCAAAAATGGGAATAATTGATGACCTGGCTTTCACTGAGGATTAATCCCATTGCAAGCATTGAATTGGCATCCAAAAGTGTGATAAACAACCAAAACGTGGAAAACAGACATACTAACTTGTATTTACTTCTGCCAGAAACATATTAAGGAATGTCGCTTTTATCCAATTTCCAAAATTCCTTCATTTACCTGATGTTAGAATCTTTCAATGATTTTCTAAACAGTTTATGATGCATAATTATAAAGGGCATGTTTCACTTTGAGTTTGTTTATAATATTATAGTTCACAAAAAAGGCATGCTTGAGTTATGCTTGGAAAATTAACTAGGTCAGCAAAGGATGGTCTAATGTAACTTATATAAGATTGTAAGAATGTCAACAAAACTGGATCAAAAGGCCTTCAACTGCGGTCAAAAATTACTATGATCTCCCAGACCGGGTCACTTCCAGATGACTTTCACCATATGAAGTGGCGTCAGGAATCGAAAAATATCTTAAGTTTTGGTACCAAACATTCAGGCTTTTTCTAAGAATGTGTTTGAAGCTTCTAGCCATTAGACGGTAAAAAGATATGAGGGCAAAACCATTGCACTGGCACTTAGTTAATGATTGGCCATCTCTAACACACAAAGCCCTGATTAAGCTGGCAAGGACCCACAATTACTCCCAGGATAGCTCATTTAAGATTCTGGACAATGCCTGGAGAATTGGAAAAAGTGCTCCACTGCCAGGAAGCCTACTGTTGCTCAGCATTCATTCATATGAAACAGATAATATCAGGAATTAAGAGCAACCTCAAGACCACTTGAGAAAGGCACAAATAGGATATTGTTATCTTAATCGTTGTTGAAAGTTATCAGTCTTCAGCGTCAAAATGGGGAAAAAGAAACGGACTATTCAAAAATTTATACGAAATGATATGATAATATCTCTCGGATATGATATGTCGGTGAGTTCAATCGAGCAATTGTTGGTGTCAATTTTGATCTTTCATTCAGATCATTATAACTTCATTGATGTGTACGAATTTCAACTTATAATTATAATTTAATTAAACCATTATTTTAACTCCTTTAAGAACTTATTTTGGCTTCTTTAAACAGTAAGTTGCTACAATAATTTATGTTAATAATAATATGTACAATCCAAAGTTGCGATTGTCCAATATTCAGATTGAGCGCATGTATTTTATTTTGCTTTTAATTAACATTTATCAATTAACAAATTAACTATACAGGCCAAGTGGTATATTGAAGATGAGAGAATGGGGCATCAACGTCTGGCGAACGTGAGTCATACCACAAACACTTGTGCATCTCTAACATGTCTTCGAATGTGTCATACTTTCATCTTTTGTCTGCATCTTTATGGATCCTGATACTCTTGTGTTTGTCAGACATGTATGACCGAATGTTCTATCCATGTGCCGCCTGTGACCATTATGCATTGTATGACCACAAAATGTGATTTTCTGTTTCTCCAGTAACAAGTTTGTTCATAGTTTGCCCCTGAAATTTGTTTCAGAAGGAATGGGACAAATCAGTTTATGTACCTAGTGCTAAACAGAGCTCCATTTTTATCGATTCAACTGAGTAACAGATTATTACACACTCTTACAGTATTTATAGGTATCATCTCTATACATTTACACAACTTATTAAATTTATTGGCATCATGTCTAAGCTGCCCGGGTTAAGATTGCCAAAGACCGTTTTTGAAAAATGGACATGAATAATTATATTATTAATGTTATGTCCATTATTGACCACTTCAACTACACTCTAAAAAATGTCGGGACAAAATTGGTTTTTTAGATTCAAAATGGTTTTTTGAAAAACCAAATTTCAATGCAAAACCAACATGGATTTTTTGCATTGAAATTTGGTTTTTCAAAAAACCATTTTGAATCTAAAAAACCAATTTTGTCTGAATTTTTTTAGAGTGTAGCACTTTCGCTTGTGGTCATACTGCTTTCTTTGTGACCTCTGACCACTTGCGCACAGTGTCACACTACATACAGACCTGAGGTAATCGCATTCTGTATTCCTAATCGATTACAGATGAATACAGGTGTCACTGTATTCGCATTCGCATTCAAATACTTGTTGAAAAAATGAAAGTATTCATATTCATAATCGAATACATCTGAAAAGTATTCCTTATTAATGAATAATTTCATGAATACTTTCAGAGAATTTCTAATGATTACCAAGTCTGTGCACTGATACAATGCAATTACAATCCATTATTTAGGCAATCGCATCAGAGGTGACACACTATATAATATATAACCAAAAGTTGCATAATTTTTTAATGGATTAGATTTGTGCTCCAAACCAGGACTTAATCAGTTCAAGAAGCATTTATATTTTCATTTTCACAGCTATGTGTTTTTCAGTTTGTACTTCGCAGCAAAGTACATCACAGTCTGAGGACAAAGCGAAGTCTTAACTTTATCCTCAGACTGTGGTGTCACCGATTTAGTTGCATAACTTTGTATGATACAAGCACATATTTAAACAAGAACATTAAAAAAAAAAAATAATAGAGGCGATTTTTAAAGCAAATTCAGCTCTTTCCACATATTTGAACCCACCCAAATTTAAATATGGCTCATCCCACAAAAAAAAACGTTCCATCCTGCAATTGTGCATCCGCGTTTTTTTGCAAAATCCCACGGCCCGCCGTTCTGCAAATTTGGCCCGTCCGCATTTTATGCATTACGCCAGCCCCCGTTTTGCTGACGTAGATTCAGGGGCTGATTCTTGAATCTTAGAAAAAGCCTCCTGTCAAGAGGCCTGTGGCCATCTATACAGAGGCGGATGGCGCCAAATCACTAAGAATATATCAGCGCAGGGCTGAAGCATCGCCTCAAAAAAACTAACTAAACAGAATACATTGACAAATGGGTTTTGTTTGTTTAGCTTGTTCAGCTTTGATACCTGCACTGGTCACTCTGAGAAAAGCAAATTATATATTCAACTGACTTTACTTCATTATGATAATGTTGCTGCTTCCACATATGTGCCTGAGGTTACTTTCCCTGAGTGGCACTTGTTGATAGATGATTCAATGAACTGTAACTGAATCAAATAGAATACTTATCCTCAAGAGAGTTACAATGACTGACAACAAATTTTAAAAAGTTATTTGGTTGTACATACAAATGTAACATTTCCTTGCAGTTTTAAATTCCTTTGTCATTAACTGTGATGTCAAACTCTAAACTAAGTGTCAACGGTTGAAGAATAGACCAGTCACATTCACTGATACCTGATGATGTCACTGTTTAGTTGCAAAACAAACTTTTCAAAAAAACACATTGCTATGAAAACTATAATAAACATACATCTGCATTGTGTATAGTGGATGTCTCAACTAGAATTGCTGAAGAGAAACTAGGTAAAAATGGAGCCAGTGGTTTATACCCTTGTTTAATTTCGAATTCTGACCCAGTTTCAGAAACCAAGACATATCCAGATGCATGATGTTTTTGTTTTTATTTACTATTTGCATGCGTTTAATAAACTGAAGTAATTCTGTGGGTCTCTCTCTCTCTTTCTGCAGCTGTCTGAGGTCTTGTGCAATGTTTCTATCATAAACTTATCATAATCACGAATACATATTCAGAAATTCATAATTCATTGCAAATTATCCGCATCACTTTTGCATGTCTGTGTCTCAAAAATCTTTCTGTACTGGTTTGACTGTTTCACAGTGATGTGGACCAACATATTCAATTATTCATACTACCATATAGAAAGGAAGAGTGCAGAACTTTGTCAAACTGGAGATATCTATTTAGCAATATTGAAATTATCAGCAACTATTAATAGACGCTCTAACAATTTGCTTTGGGATGACACAGTGCCAAAAAATTATAAGGTATATTTTGAAACATAGAAAATGTAATATTAAGGATATATATAGGGCAACTTCAGAGGTACTTACATTTTCTCCATTTTTCCTCTTCGGCAAGTTATGCTGTCTTTCTAAACAAAATCAATGCGTGTATGACTGTACTATGTCTCAGAAATGGTACAGTTTTACTTCGATATACGCTGTATCATTTTAGATAATTTAATTTTATGTACTGTGACAAACGAAATATTCCAATAATCGTTGTCATAAGACATTTTAAGATGGAACTTTTGATATGTGGTTATGTGATGCATACAAAATTGTACAATAATTTATGCAAATATATTATTGTCAGCCTAGTATGTGTCATTATCTTCATTTACACCTCATGGTTGAACACACAGCCTAATTTTGTGAATATTGTCTGACTTTAATAACTTGCTATTGTAGTCAATGTCTCAGCACAAAATATTGATCCTTTTTGACGAAAGCATTAAAAAATATATTTGTGGAAGCAAAGAGTCTGAGTGCAACAGGACCACTTTGTTAATTTTAAAACTGCAATGAAAGCTGGGATAACCAATCTTGATGTCTATGGACAATTAATTGAGGTAATGACATGCAATATAATTTGAATCCTCTCTAAAATTTGCCCTCGACCAGTGCATTAGATTGATTATACATAACAAAAACGATTGCTCACCTGTTTCTTCGGGACTGTCGTTGGGAGCCCAAGGCACAAAGTCCCTGGAAAATTAGAACTGCATGCTGCTGCAACCTCGCACAAAGCTTGTTTTGTATGTTGCTCCAACAAATAGTTCCAATTTTATTGCACATTTACATAGTTTCTATTCAATATCAAGGTAAACCAAACTAAGACTAGTCAATTGCGTTCTCTAAGGAAGTAGACAAGGCCATTAGCCCACTCAGAAAAATAATGTGCAAGCTCTTTATGAGATGCTTGTAGATAGACTGCCCATGATAGTAGTATCTACCCCTTTGCCTGTCACCTGCACAAGGGTATATGGCATGTGAGACCTGCACATGGATATTTGTCACTAAGACCTGCTAGAGGGTATCTGGCCTGTGACCTATACTTTTGGTGATTGACCTTTGACCTGCAGAAACTCAGCTAGTTTGTTTTCTTTATTAATTTCTTCATCTCAGAAAGACACCAAAAGTTTATCAACGCGCGATAAAATTGAGACTATTTGCAAAGTTTTAATGACAGAGATAAAACAGCATTACCAAGGTAGTTGTCATAAGTTTCAGAGCCTTCCTCCCACAACAGAGATACCGCTTGCAAGCAAGCAAGCATCTTTGAAAAAAACAGTCCTTGTGTTTTCGAGACAAAATTTGAGTTCCTCAGTTTCTGTTGACTGCTAACTGGAGCCCTCGGAATTACACACTGCAATTAGACCAGGTGGCAACACATGACAGCATATGTTATGTTCAGGCTGGAGAAAAGCACGGGCAATGAAACAGTGGTAAACTTTTAGACAGATTGCCGACATATTGCAAATGGAGGCAAGTTGTCGTCACATAGGCTAGTACTAGTAGCAGAAGTTTGGGACTTTTTACTTGCCCAACATGGAGACTTTTGTAAACACCAAATTTAGATATTTTACCGTCTCAGTTAGGCAGTGTAAGCAATAAAGGAAGACATAAAGTGATTTAGGAATGTTATTCGACACTCAAATCAATTCATCCTCTGACAGTCCGGCAATTTTACTCGATCTGTTCGAGTGCAAGAATACATGTACTTGGTAATCTTGAGTACACAACATTGTATTTGTCTAGTGTATTTTTTGAGTGAGACCAGGTACGGTTTTAAAAGTGTGGTTACTTTACTTGAAGACACACAATCAACCAATCTAAAGAGATGGAGTTTTGGACATGCACAATAACCAGAGTGCCTTCTATTATACCAACCAAATAGGTAATTGACCTTTGGAGATCTTTCCATGATATCCAATAACCTCATAGACCCAGTGGCAAGAGGCCAAGGGGAGCAGCTCAGTGTCCATGTGAACAAATTACTTGCAATCCTTGATAAGTCTTCTCCTTGAGTCCTTGTGAATTATTGAGAGAACCACTGATTAGAGCCACACAAACATGAGGATTCCATATAAAAGCAGCTATCTTTCAGCCTTAATCACTCTTACCCTGTAGCATTGTGCTTCCAGTAGGCTTTCACGATCATTGAAAGACATTAAACTATTTCTTTTCTGGGATTAATTTGATATTACAAACACTAGAAACATGGATAATGATCGGATGCTCGCTGTTGGACTCGACAAATCTCACAAAGTTCATCACAATAATATATACGGAATCACAGAAGAGATGGAAGAAAGAATCTTGCGTGATTATTTGCAGGTTTGCCCAAGAGACAGTTATAATCATATGATGTTTGCTTTTTTAGAAACTTGTTGGGTTCAAAATGTCTATGTTATTGTTTTAACTGGGATGTCAAATTTGTTCAGACAGGATATCAATATACGTGCAACTCCAATATTAATAAGAATGCATGAATATATGAACTGATGGGTTGACAAAAATATTTCTTTTGAAATAAATGTTGGCCAATGAATAGGGTCATAACAAAATAAGCAAGATAGAAATAACTTCTTTCTCTGTTCATTATACTCAACGAATCCATCAAGCGGTATGCTTATATACATTACTTCAAGATTTGTAGACATTTAAAAAAGAATAGATTATATTTTGTGCTGAAACATGAACTTTGTGAACTTGTCACATTTGATGTAAACTTAAGTGTTGTTCTTGTCACATTTTTCGCTTTGTGTAATGGCTTTGCTTTATTTGGAAAATTGGCAGCGCGGCGCAGACAGTGATACACTTGGAGATGGTAGTACGGTGTTGGTGAGAAAAACAAATCTAAACAAATCACGAGTGTGTGTGTTTGCGTCACACAGAATGGTGTAAAATCAATGAAGGGAAGAGGAAAATAAATTCTTATGATGATGCTTTAGAAGCAAAATAGCAAAAGACGGTCTTCTTTCTGAAGCAGCAAAATCTATTTTATACCGAAACGTGAACATAACAATGAGAACATTTCGTGAATAACACTGTGTGTTTTGAGGTTACAGTAGCTGTAGAATAAGTCAAAAGGTTTTTTGTAGTGTGCAGAAGTAGTATAAGTAAGGTGTAAAAAGTAGAGATAGGACAAATAGATTAGTTAAACACTTATATGCATGTTTAGGTGAACACTGACCATGCTTACCATGTTAGAAAAGTTTCTTTACAAAATTTCTGACAAAAATTTGGAAGATTAATGAACACTGTCGTTGATTGAAAAAAAGTTAAAAAATATTTTTTCAAACAAAACATGATATTGTATTTCGTCCTCACATTTTACAGGATGACACATCCCAGTCATCTGGCAGCAGACCGGAGACTAGCTCATCACGGCCGATTACCGCTGGCGGTAGGATTCCATCTCAACAAGGCAAGGCAAGATTGAGCCGGGCTTCCCAAAATCATTCCTCGGACGAAGATGAGGATGACGATGAGACCGAAAATGTCCTTATAACAGAACTCAATGAAGGAGGTCAGCTGGATGAGATACAGGCAAGGCGAAGGAGAAAAAAAGTCATCCAAAATCTCAAAACTCCAGAACCTGTCAAAGAAGAAGGAGCGGAATGGGACACTGACTTGGAGTTAGATGGTAATGATGCTTACTTAATAATTTCAAAAGGTCTTTTTTTGTAATATTAGTTTCAAAACCAATAATCAGCTGATGATATTACATTAACACTTTTGAAACAGTTACTCTGTGGAAAGGTTGGCATTATCAAAACTACATCTTTTGCAATCAAGATTGTAGGTCCTCTACCCAGATCAACAGAATCCATAATGTTGATGATTATTTCACTTTTAGGGGATCTGTTTCTTTGTCCACAATTTTCAGCGATATGGATATTGCTAGAAACCCTGGATGAAAAAACCAAATCTCCTTAAGACACATTCATCAATGTTATTATTGTGATGTCATTGCGATGAACGTCTTTTTGTAAAAAGCGCAAAGTCTCCATGAATAGTTGTGAGGCAAATGCAAGGGGCAGTTTGTTTTCTACATCAGCCATTTTGAACAAATAGGCACGAGAAGTCTGAAATTTGCGTACTTCTTTCGACAATATCAAAATGTGTACTATTTCCAGAGGAATGGATGGACAACTTTCTTGGCAAAAAGAAAAAGAAGAAAAATGGTAGGAGTCACAACTCCACATATTATCACTCCATTATGCTATTTATTTAAACCTTGTGCATTATTGGAAATACCTGCATGCTTTTTTGTGTCCTTAGATGAAGAGCATGATTCCGACACAGATAGCGATATAGATTCTGACTTCTCTGGTAACTGTATGCGCTTGCATGTTATTTAAATGTTTCTCACATGGCCAAATTAATCATAACAACTAAAGGTTAAAGTATGAGTCTCGACGACTAACTTATCTATCCGTATGTTCTAGCAACCTCATGAGTTTCTTCAAGGAAAGCTTTCATTCTCACATTTAATCGGACTCTCGAAATAAATACATTTGTCTTTTCACATAAATCTTAATAACTGCTAAGAACCTCGTAACGTCCACAAGTATATTGTTGATAAGTACTGCATGTGCACTTCAGTTTTTGATGGCATTAATTGTGTAATTAACAACAAATACTTGATGTTTCTTGTAAATTGTGTGCATGGAATCCACCAATATATAATTGTGCTTAACAAATGGAGTTATGCATCTTTTTAATCAGTAATTGCCAGTGGTGGGCAACGCAAACAAAAATGGACTTCCACAAACGCAAATCAGCAAACCTGATCCACAACTTCCACAAACGCAAATCCGCAAACTTTTGGAAATTTGACATTAGCTAGTGCAAACGCAAACGCAAATGCAAACGCAAACAATTATGTTTATAATCGCGGTAAATAGTCCTAAATTTTGCAATAGATATAAATTTTGAAGTTAAACGTGAAAGATATCCTGGGCATTTTACATTGACCAAAACCTATGAAGATAATTAGATGAGTAAAATTTTAACTTTGGAAAAAGATTTATATAATATTCACCAATAGGCCCATAATTATAAGCCTCTAAAATAAAGCATCATGCAGATTGGCCTTCAATATTATAGCTGAATGGCAGTGCTCCGTGATGTAAATCATTGCTGCTTGTTATACAGAGATAGCGCTATGGCTGGTCTTGCCACATGTGGCGCCATCTATACCAATCCTTAACATGACCTTTTTAAAAAGTATTTTCATCTTTTATCTGATGGTAGCATGAAGCCCTAAAGTATATCAAATTAAATTGCCTTTCATGTCACACTATGTGACCGAAGCTTGAGCTTGCCAAACTTGTTTGCCCATTGTTATGATGAATGAAAGTCGGAATGCAGTATGACCCAAAGATTGATGTGTTGTTGCTTATATATTGTCCATTTGGCCATTGGGCATGCAGTTAGATAGTTTGCATTTGCGCAAGTTGATTGATTTTAGTTCTGCAAACGCAAAGCACAAATTTAATTGCCAATCAGTGCAAAATGCAAACTACAAACGAAAAGATACTTCCGCAAATTGCGGAGGTTGCGGTTTGCGGAAGTGTTTGCGGAAGTGCCCAGCACTGGTAATTGCACACAACACAAATCTCATATTGCTAAACATTAACCAATTGGAAGGTGATCTGTAAGCTAAATACTTCAACAGTGATACAGGTGATTATCGATAGTACCAAAATGCTCCTCTCGAGGTCATACACTGTAAAATTTTAATTTTGAGTTATCTTAAATGATTGAGTGAGATGGTTCCACAATTCCTTTGAGCTATCATAGCTTATACCACTGTTTGCTTTTTCTGGCCAATCAGAAGGCAGGATTTCGCTCCGATATAATGCATATCACAGCTCATACACCTGACCATGATATTGCATGCTTGGCTGACTACAAGTTGACAAAATTGAAGGAAACACTGAAACAAAACTGACCAACAAAGGATTAAAACTGAACAACACAGACAGTAAGCAAGGAGGAAGATTAATTAATTGTACCAAGTGTAACTGGTCTCAATAAAAAGGCTGTATTCACTCTTTTTTACCAATATCTGAAATAATGATCAAATTTAAGGTCACTTGATAAAAAATGTACCAATGTTCAACACTGTGTGAAATAAAGATATTAAATAATAAAATAGTTCATTTTGGATAGGCAAGCTTCAAAAAAAAAATTGCGGAGCAGCAGACCAACAATTTTGGCCCTATTTGGAAAGCTGAAAGAATTATTTTTTCTTCTTAATTCGGGGGCTGCCGCCCCCGAACCCCTGCTTCTTCTTATTTCGGGGGCTGCTGCCCCCGAACCCCTGCTCTTTGCTTTCTATTATTTTTTGAACGTATTTTGTTACTTCAAAATAAAACTTGCGCAGCAACTATAATAATAAGCCTCACCAAAGAGACCTTGGCTGAGAAGGCTGCACTATTGACATACCTATCTATATATCCATCTATCAATCTATCTGTCTATCTATATATCTATAAACTTAATCTATGAAATTAATGTATTGTGTTATTTCTATCTATCTATCGCTCTTTCTATCTATCTTTCCATCTATCTATCTACAAATTAATGTATTGTATTATTTCCTGAGAACAAAGAATTCTGACCTGTTGCCTTCAGGACTGCCAACCTTCAAATGAACTGAGGAACATGAATGTGCAACAAATACAATGAAATGTTGTCAAACAATAGGGATTGAAGGCAAACAAAGAGATTTAAACTAATTTGTTTTGTACTTAGTGGTATAAGTTAGATAACACCCTTGTTTGTGACGATATGCAATAATCCTTGGGCTAAAGCCCTCATCATTCCCTGGCTGTAAATGTTTACAGGGAGTTGACATGTGACATGTCAAGATATTTCTCATATTCAATGGTCTGTAATGTCAGAACGCGTTCTGCTGTCACACAACAGTCTTCCGCATGGTGCGCTGTCTCTCTTCTTTGTCAACGTAAAAATTGGTGCAGCCTGATTGTGGTCATAACAAGTTAGTCATCTCTGGTGCTTGTGGAGACATCTCCCTTCATTGAGGTACAAAAGGATTTTCGAGAAGCGTCTCGAAGGGACTTGAAGTCTATCGGTTTTCTTTTTCTTAAAAATATCTTTCATGGAGTATTTAAAAATTTATTTCCAGACAAATCGGGAGCAGAAGATGGAACTGGAAGACTTGCTTACCAGAGAATGTGCGAGAGGCTTGGGGTGGTCCCAGTTTCCTACTTCATGAGACACATTGAAGACAAGAAGATAGTCATGAGGTGTGTTGTTCAAATATTAACATTCAATACGATGATCTATCCCTGTGTTGTAGGACTGTCCCTTCTGTGGTCATGCAGTGTCATTGTAGTAGTCTTTGGAATGTTGATGTCCAAGAACAAACACTGCATGGTATTTGCGACATTCGTTGTTATAGCGTAGATGTATGAGATGTGGGCAATATATGAAAATCATGAAAATATTGACGTAGATTTTAATTTTTTTAAGATATCATGGTTTGGGTGCTAATGGTACAAGGGCCATTGCCAGGGTGTTAAGAGAAAACATCACCCTGGAGGCATTGAATCTGGACGGCAACTGGATGGAGGGAGAAGGCGGGCTGCATATCGCTCGGATGCTGACAGAAAATGACACCATCAAAGATGTGGTAGGCATCAAACTAAATACAGAATCTCATTGTATGCTCTGAATGACATCCTAGGCCTATACTTCCACCTTTAATCAACGTTAATGCATCTAGACTCTTACCTCCTGTAAATAAGTCATATAATATATCTGTACTGTATTATGTTATCAGCACATGTTAGGCGACTTAATGAATGATATCGCTAACCATTGACGTCTCAATACACTCTTTGACAATTTTATCGTCTCAACGGACCCTCCACATCGCTGATGTTCCAAACCGGCGAATGCAGAACGACTGTAGTTAAACCAAACTCAACCTGATATATTTCTTGATCCTTGTGGTACTCTGTTTCAAGATCAAGTTCACCCTAGTGTCTATTGGAGAGATTTTAAAAACTACATCGTATACCAATGTTGATCTTAGGATGGTTTATTTGTTTCAGTCAATAGCCGATAATAAACTTGGCTCCCTAGGTGCTTATCATTTGTCCAAGATGATGTTAGTGAATAACGGTTTGCGGATATTGAATTTATCAGGTAAAGATGCTGTTAATTTTGTGCTAAATAACATAATTATATATTTGTCAGCATGATAACAAAATGATTAATTTTGCTTTTTGTGCACTGACTGTAGGAAATGAGCTGAATGACAAGGAGGCTCCCTATCTTGCAGAAGCGATTGATGTAAGTACGCTGATGGTTTACAGTAAACTAAGAAAAAAATGAACTTATGTAATTTCATGCACCTACTAATCTTAAAATAACTTTGGCTGTGAAATATTTAGAATGAACAACAACATTACCATAAAAATTATTTTTCTTTTGGAACTTGTCTGATGACATATTTCTCTCCATGGAAGTGTAATTGGAAAAAATAAATGACTTTTTTTCAGAAGAAGTGTCGTCTAGATTTCTAATGAAACAGCACTGTATTCCTACGGATACAGGCGCACATGCGCAAACTTTTGGGAAGGGGGGCGGAGTGACATTTTCCGGAATTTCCATATCTAGATTTGATAATATTTCAAATGATATCACTAAGAAACCACTGATTTTCAATATTATTTATTTAATAATCGGCCCATTCTTCTTTTTTCCCCCTTTTTTCCTGAATATAAGTGTTTCCCAAACTTTGGGGGTTGGGGGGGATCTGCCCCCCACTCCGGTATATGCCTCTGCCAATGGGCAGCTAGAGATAGCTAGCTGACCATCTACCAAAACCTCTTCCTATACTTACAAAGTATTTTCCTTTGTTGTTTACAGCAAAATAAGATGTTGAAAGAGCTCAATCTCAGCCACAATTGCTTTGGGGAGGCTGCAGGAGAAGTGCTTGGGCCAGCCATAGGTCAGATTATCTTCATTGATTTCTTCTTGTCTTGGATATTCTGCACATGAAACTTTCATTAGAACTTCATCAGCGAGTATTCGAAGACCTTGAACCATCAGTAATCAATATCCCATTGATCGATTTAGAAGTCTGATGTTTTGGAGATATAATGAAGGTTTCTTAGTCTGGTGTAAATGTAGTGAAATAAACTTGGACAGAGAATCTTAAACAAAATCTTTGTCAAAATTTCACAAGAATAACAATAAAATGTCATTTTGTTAGCTTCCTGGACATCCTGGTCAGACAATGATGGAAAAATTGGGATATAACATCTTAAGTAGTGATGAATTGATAAGATATCTCATCTATCTTAAGAAATAGACCAATTAATCAATTTATCTTAAGAAATTGACCAATTTATATGATATATCTTAAGAAATTGGTCAACTAGGGCCTAATAGAAATTAATCAACTGATGTGATATGTTTCAGGGGCAAATGACATTCTGGAACACCTTGACCTAAGTTGGAATCAACTGAGAAGAAAAGGAGCAGTCGCAGTTGCAAAAGGAATTAAGGTATTACGCGCTGTTTGTGAAAATATCTATTATAATCACATGCTTATTAAAACCGCTGTACAGTTTGTCTCACAACATGTGTACTGGTGTTTTGTCTGATTTGTCCTCATTTGCAGGTACACAGTAGAAATATGCATACTCACAGATATAAGAGCCAATTTGTAATTTATCACATTTCTCTGATGTTTTGGTGCTTTTTTTTTCAGAGTTTTGACGACGACCGTGCGTTCAATGATACATTGATACAGACTGTTATTAAGAGCTTGCCACTATGAAACATGTTTTTGTTTTGCAGGAAAATGTCAGGTTAAAAACATGTAACCTTGCATGGAATGGTTTCGGTCAGGAAGGGGGCAGTGCAATAGCAGATGCAATTGCAACCAATGACTCGTTGAAGGAACTCGACATTGGAGGAAACCGACTGGAAGGGTTGAGCGCATTTCTGATCGCAAAAGGTTTGCGGAAGAATGAAGATCTGAGTACGCTCAAGGTCCGTAATATGCACTGTATATTACATTTGATTTACGTGTATGATCATATTATCAGATGTTCGCAATGTTGATGTTTACTTCCATGAGAAAATCAATGGGTGTAAAGGGGTATTGACTATACATTCAAAACCCTGAAACGGTCTTGGCCTTTTAATTACGTAGTAGTTTCATAAAAATTAAGATCAGGAAATATCCGGAAATAAATTGGCCCTTAATTAGGCCACTGCCCAAAAGAAATTTCAGATCAGGAAATATCCGGAAACTAAATTGGCCTTTCAGCCACTTCCCAAAAGAAATTTAAGATCAGGAAATATCCGGAAACAAAATTTGCCCTTCATCCACAGCCAAAAAGAAATATTTTTTAATCTTATTTTGTTGCTTATTGCCTGACAAATCTCCTTTTGTTACTTTGAGTTGCAACAGTTGGTGGTTCCATAGGACCATAACTGTTACTGGAAACTTTCCAAGGTCTTCCACACTACTGCAAAAGTTAGATACGTACTTTACAAAATCTAGGTAATGTATCTAAAAAAAAACAACAACAACAACAACCAAACCCAAACTTACTTTTTTTTCTCTACTACAAAATCAAACACGTATCTGTTTGGTGCTCTCTGACCCCTATTCATATGATCTTGTATGAAAAATGAAGTTATTTTCGACATACGGCAACTTTTACAGATCGATTAAATTATCATAATCATCTTTTTGTTTTTTTCAGCTTGGGAACAACCCTGTGTCAACATCAGGAGCAGTGGCAATTGTGACTGCCCTACATGAAAATGAAACCAGTGCCATGACACTATTGGACCTCACAGTAAGTACAGGCCTAATCAATAGATTTTCTTTCAAAAACTGCCTTTCAGTTTGAGTGTACTAGTGGGTTAGGAAAGAGACTGATATAATTGCCCACCCAGCAGTCGTTAATTTTGAAAACTACAATACCCATTGGCAAAGTATAGAGGAGAGTTACAGCCAAAACATTTTTTGTGGTTCACAGCGATAAAAATACAATAATAGTGCCATTGTTCATTCATGACATCATTCTTCTCAGACCTCATCTTGTTTTGATAATCTTCTGACATTACAAAGAGAGAGTGTTTCTGGGTCAACACCAATCATCACTTTTCTGAGACACGTGGGTGTCCCACAACTGTTAAATTCACACTGGGCACCTAAATAATTGTTCTGCCCACAGTCAGCACACACGAAGATCCCATGCGCTTGAAGGGACTGGTAAGATGATATACTAAGAGAAGGTGCAACGTGCCTCACAGAATTCTCTAGCTGCTTCCTGTTTAAATTTTACTGCTCTGTGATTGGTGCAGGCTTCACACCAGGTGACGTCATGACTGTTGTCGCCCTAGCAACCTATGACAGTTTGATCTGTGATGTCACAGAACAAGTTGTCCAGAATGCATCGCAGCAGGAAGACGTCCTATCACAGAAAGCACACTTCTTAGCATTGCATCTCCTCCATATTCAGCACAGTGGGCTACATGTATGTATTTGGCACTTCCAATTCAACAACCTGCCAAACAGTGTGCACTTGCTCAAATTTCATCCATCAACTCGATCCACCATCATGTTGACGTTCTCTTTTGGGCCATCATCAATTTGCTCGCCAGGGGTCGTTCCTCCCACCTTTGCCTTCACTGGATTGCTATGAGGCCGATCGCAACATGCGCATATTAATTAGGAAGATGACCCAGTTTGTGACACCATTCAGTATCGTGATGACAATGCAGTTGAAAATGTCCTCAACTTGTGTTGTCAATGCTCCCACATACGAAATGCTAAATTAAATCAACTGACTTGATTTACAACTGGAAATATGCTTGCTCATTGCAAAGGCATAGTTCCAGCCTGAGTGCAACAATTTTGAAACTTCAGATTCATCCTCACGCACGTGCGAGCCTCTCCGGTGTGATTGGCCAAGACGTCACTCTCCTGTCACGAAGTTAGACTTGGTGAAGCAAGTCCGTTGGATTTGTTTACAATTCACGGGAACATTTACACTGCAATTTCGGCCGTTTTAGCGTCGGTAGACTGTTCCTGATGACATGAATGGGTTCCTGTACATCTACTAACTTGACAACAAGCCTATGGTAGGTGCGACAATCCAAATCCTTTGATTTGGCAATTTTGACAGATCTGAGCACATGGCCTCTACGGAATATTTTCGGCAGTGGAGGCAGCGATGGAAGGAGGCACGATGGGAGGCGCTGCAAGCAGCTTGGGCCATCATGAGTGACATTATGTTGCATAGCAACCTTAATAGAAATGACGTCATGCAAACAGGCCGGGAGGTGGCGCCACAAAACTTGATGAGCACTGCAGTGCCCCTACAATTTATGCTGACAGTGATCTGGTGCTACACTGTTGTTGCATGCTATAGTTTGGGTAAGGGACCACTATTTCATCTCAAGGGGGGTTCATATTGTCAGACTTAGGGTTCTGGCTCCTTCTATTTTTTTTCCAATTTCCAAAGAAAAATTTTGCTAATTTTTTTCTTTTAGGAATTTTTATTTCTACCCACGACCACCAAATTCGTAGTGAACTTATATTGTCATACTTAGGGTACAGGGCAACTTTTCTCAAATTTCTTTTTGACTCCCAATTTTTTCCAAACATTTTTTTGCCAAATTTTTTCCCTAAATTTTGCTGCTGCTCTCGAATTGCGTGTTCATGGACAAAATTCTATAGACCTATCAATATGCCTATGAAACAGTGTATGTGGCACTATGTGCCCCAACGGGCCTTTCTAGTTGCCTCATATCAGGCTTGAGCTTCAACTCTCTCAGGTGCGACCATAGTGAGGCTGAGTAGGGTACATAGCTTTGAGCCTCAGTCTCAATCTAAAAAAAACCATGATTGTTGGCTTTGTACTCATGCTAGAGACCCGTCCCACCGCCCCCCCAGAACATAGCCATTTGGTATTCTTTTACTTGGCAGATTTACAGAGCAATCCTTCAGTGGCGTCATTTTAAAAATAAGTGGTGGGGCATTGACAACTTTTTAATGTTTTTTTTGCATGGGGACAGCAGAGTTACGGAAACTCTGAATATTTTTACCCTTTTTTTGGGCAGAAAAGTGGTGGGGCATCTGCCCAACCAGCCCCATACGAACTGACACCACTGCAATCCTTGAAAAAAGGTGGATCCGACTAGCTGGCCATTATATTTAAGAGGATTGCATTACCCCGGGGCTATGACTATGTACATAATAAAGAAAAATTTGAGAAAAAAACAGGCAAGAGTAATGATGGTTTTAACAATTTAATATCGCTTTCTTTTGAAATGCTCACTCTACATCAAAATTTAATTCTAAAAGATCAATTTATACAATTTAGTATATAAGTATTTAAAGAGGGACAAAACAGTCTTTCTGAACATAGACATTTACCCAGTACATATAATTTGTTCCATACAATTTAACTGGTCAAAGACTTAAAATAAAAATTACAAATGTATCAGAGAAGTAGAGTTAATGTCAGATTTTTTAAAAATCCACCTATCAAATTTTAAAAAGTTAACCATTCTGTTTAATCTTGAATAAATTACGAAAAAACTTCCGCATTCTGGACACATTAGATGGTCTTCGAGGACCTAAAAAAAAAAAACAACAACAACATTAGAAGTCGATAGATTGAAAAGTTCACTGCAGAGTGTAGAGGACCAGGTCACCACACATTGTTGGCAAATCAAAAACATTTGTGATAAAGAAATATCTTTTGTTCTGAGGGCTAAGCTTTTCAAAGAGCTATGAAATTATTGTCATCAACTACCACAATATCAACAAGCAGAAAACCGAACGGCTTTTTCCGGAGGAATCTCGTAACAGTGCCTGGATCATTCGGATTGCGAAAAAACTTGGAATATAGAAAATTATTTTTCCATTGCTCCATAAAACACAAAACATTAATCTTTTCTGTGAATAGTTTAAAAAAAAAACAACATTTGGAAGGGCTTCTTGGAGTGGGCCCTAACATTAACCACAATAGAACCCACTGCATTTTCTTGGTCATAATTCATTGGCTCCACTTTAGTAATTTTTCCTCCACTTTCTAATAGTTTGTATAAAATATTACTAACCATAATATCTGTAACATCTTAAGACACAGAAGAGGAGGTTGATTTCATAAACCAATTCACCTGGTACATCTTCTGGGACTGAGTGATCGATGTCATCATCATTTTCTGATTCTGAACTGTCGGAAGTTGAGTCGGAATTTGATTCGGAACTTGTAACACCATATTCAGAATTGTCGCTCTCTTGTTCAATCTCGACTTCCAGGAACTGGACATCCATGTTTGGTGTTCTCAATTCCCTGTGTTGACGCAAGTGCTCCGCCATCTGTGCTGGAGTCATTACTGGATAGGAGTATAAGTCCAGCATATTGGAAGGATTCTTCATAAATGGAAACAATTCCTTCATCACGGCTTTATCCACATAATTTGCTCGATGTTTGACTGGACCAAGTGTATATCCTCCCATTTGCCTTGGTTGAATTGATTCTTGTTGTCCCATTTTTAATGTCACTACTGCTTCATCTCCATGAACAATACAATAATTTTCTCTATTGTGCCTCATTTTCAAAAAAAATTCTGACAAGCGTGCGTTATTGTTGCCTAGGTGCTGACGTACGACACCTCATTCTTTCTTCTTCTTCGGTTACGCTCTTCCGTCCTTGGACATAGGGCGGCTCACAACAACCTGCAAAATACTTCTATTTTTTGCTAACTGTTCATGATCAAATCATTAATATGTTCCTACCATTACAATTTACAACTGTAAGTTTTATAGGCCTACTTATCAAAATCTTTTTCCACAAATATCTGCCACGTCTGTTTCTGTCCTCCCCTTGGCCTTGGTTTTTTATATTTTTTCTTGCTTCCCTTAGCGCTCCCTTTGCTGGGGTTTCTTCCGGTAGTGTCAATAATATCACTTACACCCTGCTCGTTTCGAGGGTACGGAAATATATTATTATTAGAGTGTTGGATTCGGTCCATTCTATTGATTGTCTGGTTTAAGAATTGCTCAAATGGACAATCAAGTTGTTGACATTTTAATTCAATTGCCTGGTTTAAAAAATTAACAGAAGGCACTTTAGAAAATGATATGGGCATTTCATTTCAGTCAAATGTGGTTCAAAGTTTGTTAGTCAAACTAAAGTTTTTGTCTTCAGACCATGTTCGTAAATTAATCTGCTGGAAAGATGACATTATTTTGTAATAGATGTTTTTCAATCATATGGGTGAATGTTTTAGTCTCTAGCAGGCTGTTCTTCTGAAAATCTGTTTTGAGACATGGGAGCCAACATTTGTGATGTTGTATTATAATAGTTAAAAATAAATGCTATATTAATTTCAGGATATACCAGTCGAATATGAATTTCTCCGGGTGATGGAAGAACTGAACAAGAGAAATCCGGACTTCCGTGTATCCCACGGACCTGTACTTCGTTCCGGGAATACCCGAGAAGATATTGGGAAACCTGCCCTGGACCCTTATCCTAAAGATCCACTACTCATCCTCAAAGAGCACATCATCGTCAATGACTTCCGGATTCTTGACATCCTTCAACGGCTCGACTCGGAGTCAACTCTTTGTGTCACACCTGAACAGTTTGCGACTGCCTTGGATGTTCGTAACATATTTAACTATTTATTTGAGTTGATAAAACAAAATTGATTTAATTTTTTGAAAGGGGAATTGTCAGCAGATGTAACCAAAATTTTGAAATTTGTCTAATGATGGATTGCAGTTACATATATAACCATGGACTCATTGGACTGGGATATTACATAATTCCAACTACAAGATATATTTTATTCATATTCTAGATGCAGTTTTGTATCTTTTCAACATTCTGTGTGTGCCCTGTAATGCACTAAATGTAAAAATTGTTTGTTTACACTTCTAAAGGAAAGATTTCTCCCGTCAGCTTAGATTTTAAAGAAATCCGCTGTTGAAATGTTACCAGAAGAGTACTCAAAAATATTGTAGGCCTGGTGTTATGTTTCATTTCGTCACAGGTTTGATGCTAATGAGTTTTGTGCAGACAACCCCCCTTTAATAATTTTTCACCTTTCAGGAATTGGGAGTCAGAAACACCAAAGCCCAAATAGATGAAATTGTCACAAAGATGGACAAGAATAATGATGGCACAATTTACTATGGGTAAGTTCACATTAAACCCTGAAAAAATACAGGGCCCCATTTATCGAAATTTAGGTATAGAAATCTAAGTATTTCAGAAGTCACAGACTCACAATCCTGATTGTGAAAGCCACTTCATTCAGGACCATGTACTTTGTCAAGCTGCTCAAATAAAATCTGCACCAATTTCTAATATCATTTCTTGTTCCCACAGAGATATCTTGGAAGAGGTGGAAGCCGCTCGAGCAAAATCAAACCAGAACTTAGAAGGCGGAGGGGAGTTTGGAACATTGTCCGAATCGAGAAGACCCTCAGTTACTGAGAATGTTGAGGGAGTCGAAAATGATTTATCAAAAGGACAAAACGCAAGACGGTCAATTAGCAGAGATGGAGCTCAAAGTGAAAATAAGGAGAACAATAGCATTTTGAAATCCAAATCTGACCTCGCTGAAAAAATTACGACTGCTGTGGAAAGCACAATGCTATCCAATTCAGAAATCGCAGTCGAAAACTGATTATTATTGATCAACATCATATTCAATTACCAATAAATTTCTTATGCTGACAAATGGTGTAATTCAGGACAAGCATAGTGTAGCTGTAACTGTGAAAGCAAATTGTGATGTCAGCAACATTGTGCCATGAGAACTCATTGAGAAGTTATTCACCAAAAGATTTGTTACATTACATGTACGGTACCTCAATAATAATTCCCATTTTCATATGGTCTATTTTATTCCATCATTCCCAAAATGACATGGTATGTTGATAAACAACAAACATCTTAGTCGAAAAAACAAGAGATCCTGCAGAAGTGTATTAGAGGTAATAGGTAATAATATCTCAACAGATTTGAAGTTAGATTTTATAAAAGCTGCATATGGCAAGTAATTGTTTGAGGAAAATAATGCAAGTCATTGTGTTTGCATATGAATAGCCCACAGATCTAGAAACTCATGTCCCCACGTGCCTGCTCATTCATAGTTGGCATTTAAAAAAGAAAATAATATAAGACATGGAAATTCAAATAAGGTATCAAAGAAGAAAAAAGTTTACATTGTAAACCTTTGCCCTTGATCCTTCATTCTTTTTTTATACAATAAATACTCATGGAATATTTCCTTAATGTCAATAGTGAACCTTAAAAATGTCATATAAAAGCCAGTATGGAGACCAAAATATATTTGCAGTTCTAGATTCACTGGAATAGAGGGGGGGGGGCTTGGATTGGCCCAGTGCCTCAAATGGACCCATCCAAGTTTGACTTCAGATATTAAAAATAAATATTTATCCTGTAGAGAGAACTTTTCATCTATTTGGAGTGAATCGTAATAAAAAGTAACAAATGATCAGTGGAAATAGTGATTCTATTCAAAATTACGAAAGAATCCTGTGTCTCCATGCAACAAACAACCTTGATCCCTGGGATTTACTATAACCTGGCAATACCACAGAATTATCCATTGGGAACTATTAAGTTATTATTACTTTAATGCTTGAATAAATTCTTCATGGTTTAATATGAATTCATATTAAAGTCGCAAGGATAGAAGCTAGTAAGGCTAGAGTGTTGAATTTTCCCTGCCAAGTCAACACATACCAAAAATTCAGCTTGCACAAAATACTCAAGAGGAAATTATTTGATACAGTGTAATGAGTGTATCTATGGAGTTCCTGTGATGTCTGTTCTCTTGTGAAGGACACCTGTTCATCAGTGCAAGAGAAAGTTATCTTAAAATTAATAGACCATGACAACTATTTGGTATTAAAAAAAATTATCTTCTTTTTAGATCATTTGGTCTTGCATCTTTATCTGAAGACATGTTGTGGCTTCACCTTTCAAGTCAAGCAATTTTTTCATTTCCGTGACATTGTAAGACTGGCACACAGGGCCTCAAAAGTTACCCGACCCAATGTCCCAATCCGGGCAACTCTCCCCTAATATCAAGGCATATTGGGTATGTGTAAACAGTGGTGTAAACAGTGCAGACCTAAATGGATATTTGACATTGCACATATATGTTACTAGATATTAAACTCTTTTAAAGCGAGCACAGCACACCAGATTTTATTTAAATGTAGATAATCCTCGCATACATGTATATTGGGCAAGGGACTTTAAAACACAAATCAGCCCATGTAAGCGTCTGAGTACATTGTGCCAGATTTTATTTAAATGTGGATTTCCTTAGATATATCAGCCAAAGGACTTTGACATTTGCGATACAGCGCAGCAAGCACCTCTTTCAAATTCTAAAGGTTCACTTGCAAAGAATAGAAGAGGATCATGGCGGAGAATAAGAAACTTCCTCCAGATCACATTTATGATGGGATGCTTATGCATGGCATATTCCCAGCCTCAAGTCTAGATGGAATCAAAAACACTCAATTCCATGATGACGACATCATCATTTCTACATATCCAAAGTGTGGTAAGTTTGTCACGTTTTTATATTTAAATTTTTACATTACTTAGTTATAAACTCTTATATATGAGTAAATTTGATAAAATTCAAGCCCCGGAAAAATGCCTTGTACTTTATGGCTGTGTGGTGGTGCAAAAAAACTTAACTCTTTTCACACTGAAAAATTTATAAAGGTAATGAAGCAGTGGACAACAAATTCAGATTTAAAATATTCACAGGAATATGCGGTAATAATCATAATGAAGCATCAATGAATTTCTGAGTGAAGTATAATGTTAGGGAGTCTAGTCCTGGAGACTAACATGCGCTTATAGTCTAGTGGCATGTGGGTCACCTATCACTGCACCCATTATTTTATTATTATGGCTTGGTATATCCTGCAGATAGCACACATTTTCAGCTTTGTGTTACAGTCCTCGTCATATTTATGCGGAATCTCAAGTTCTTTTCTATGTACTCAAAATGTGATGTCACATGTTAACTCGGTGTTAGCCAACAAGAATCCACTTCAACTGAGCATCATAGTTTCAACTCAATGTGAGAGTGAACATTTGGTGAGGGAGAGCCGCTACAAGGACAGTATAAAATGACATCACAGTTTGTAGCAATTTTACACTATCTTGCAATGCTGGAGAATAGGGATGCAAGCTTTGACACTTGAGTTAACATTTTACATCACTGTTCAACAGCATCTAAAGGAACTCGAGATTCCACGTAAATATGACAAGGACTGTAAAACATACAGAATATAATTATACTTATCGTTTTGAAAGTGAGTCTTAACATAGAACTGAAACCGTCATATTAGCTGAGTGAGAGTAAAAGCTGCATTGTGATGCTTTAATATGATCACTTTAAATAGTTACTATAACATCGCGAGAAATATTGAAAAGAGCAAAAACAACTACATTATTCTGATACTCTAAAAGTGTAGACCAAAGGCTCAAGCTTCCACACGATACAACAAAATACTATACAATTCAATAAGAATTTATTGTCATGTAACACGTGAGATTTGTTTTGACAATTACACAAGTAAACATGCAAATTATGATGGGGGTCAAAGAGTGAAAATGACAATGTAGAAAAAATGGATGACATATTATGCTTTTTAATTTTCAGGAACAACTTGGATGCAGGAAATCCTCTACTTAATTTACAGTGGTGGTGACGTGGCCACATCAGACAAAGTACCGCTTGATGAAAGATATCGGTTCATTGAGATGCATTTCCCTACAAAAAAGAGTGAATTCAGTGACTACCAGTCGAAACCTTCTCCTCAACTAATCAAAAGCCATTTGGGAAGCAATTTCTTTGAAAAAACCCTGAAAAATGGGAAAACCAAGTTTATTAATGTCTTTAGAAACCCAAAGGATATGTTGGTATCTTATTACCACTTTTACAAACTCATACAACCAGAATTCAATGGAACATGGGATGAATATTTTGAGTTGTTCAGATCAAAGCAGTTGAGCCATGGAGATATTTTTGATGTCCAACTGTCTTGGTGGAAATTGAGAGACAATCCGAATATTCTGATCCTCAAGTATGAGGATATGCTAAAATCACCAGAGGGAGCTGTGAGACAGGTGGCGACACACATTGGGAAAGACATCAGTGATGACCTGGTTAGCAAAATTGTTGAGAGGACATCCTTCAAATCAATGAAAAAGAATCCTTCGTTGAACTATTCCCACATGCAACCAAAAGACAGAGAAGCACAACCTTTCATGAGAAAAGGAATTGCAGGAGATTGGAAAAATTATTTCAATGAAGAACAGACAAAGTATGTGGACCAGTTGAGCGAAAAACTATTCAAACCTGTTGGACTCTCTTTTGAGGACTGAAAAAAGTTAGCCCTAATGTCAACTGAACAATCCTGAAGACTCAGTGTAATAATGTTGGCAATAAATACTCTTTCAAAATATATTCATGCTTTAGTTTTACTTATTCTATTTTCCATGGGTGTCTTCTCTATCAATTAAGAGAAGCAAAGTCAATCATGAGCAGGTAGCTAAAGGTACAGTATCTCCAGCTGGTAAAGTAAGTACATCCATGTGGCAGCATGACCAGTTTTATTTCTGATAAATCAGCATCTGAGTGTAATAACAGTTAAACCATGGTATAAAAGTTGTGGAAGGTAAAATTTGCAGAAGCAGTCATTGCCCAACTTCAATGATACTTCGATGGAGGAAGAGATTCCTATACTTCATATACATGTATTTCACCCTCTGCAATTTTCACTGTGACGTTAGAACTTGACTGTCCATTGAGGCATTATACGAGGGGCGTTCAGAAAGTTCACGGCTTTTTTTTATGTGGACACTTATTTTCAATCTAGAACTATGTTTTTTTTACAGGATAAAATTCAGCAGTTTTGGAATGGATTTCCAAAATTATGGGCAATTTGGACACTTTTAAGTCATTCTGTGGTTGCCATGGAAACAGAAAGTTTGGCCACGTGGAGCAGGTTGTACGGAGATCAAGAAAATCAATGAATTGCGGCTGAGAGAGACCTCACTCTGCCACTTGTATTAGTAAGATTGACAATAATTACAGCAGTTTTCGAGCAGGCTTGGTCAGTTCACTGAGAAGACCCTACAGATCATAAACTTCGATAGCCCAGACTAAAGCTATCAAGCAATTGACCAATATTAAAATCACATTAAAATACCAGTCAAGATACTGAAACTGGTTGACCTTGGAGAGATTTCTTTGTTTTTAGGTAGCAAATGGTAAACTTTTAAGGTCAGCAGAGAAGTTTCTGGGTCTACCCAGATGTCAGGGTGGACATTAGCTCACTTTCTGTCTCAGTGATATTTTCAGTGAACTGACCAAGCCTGCTCGAAAACTGCTGTAACACAAGAAATATAATATTACCTTTTAAAAATACTCGCAAGTACTACAAAAGCATTAATTCATACACCTGACGTGTCGAAATAAATGTTCCTTGAAGCATTCCAGGTAAAGTTTATGTGAAAGCATTTCAGTCATCCAAAGCATTTTCTCCTGCAGTGCCTGAAACTATTGCCCCGAGTGATTAAGGTAATGGAAAACCAGGTCTTATGTAAAGCTATATGTCAAAGGAAAAGCTGGGATGGATAAGGCTGACCCTTTAGGTCTCTTGCTCATACCAGTGAATCTATGCTTTGTCATAAGTCCTGATGTAGTTAAGGACTCAAATTCTGGTGTCTGAATCACTCTTGCCAAATCTGGCATGCAGGAGTGCTTTCGAACATTGGTTCACTGTCAGAATACAAACATTTGGTATGCTTGAAAGTATATTTAGAAGCTAATATCATTATTCTTGTGTCAAATACTGTCAATCTTACTAATACAAGTGACAGAGAGAAGTCTTTCTCAGTCGCAATTCATTGATTTTCTTGATCTCTGTACTACCTGCTCCACGTAGCCAGACTTTCTGTTTCCATGGCAACCACAGAATGACTTAAAAATTTCCAAATGTTCCAAAATTTTGGAAACCCATTCCAAAACTGCTGAATTTTATCCTGTAAAAATATTGTTGTTCTAGATTGAAAATAAGTGTCCATATAAAAAAAAAGCCGTGAACTTTCTGAACGCCCCTCGTAATAAACTCTGTAAGTGTGATAGATCTATTTTGCACTGAGAGTGCCATTTTGCAAAATGCTAAATTTCAATGCCATTAATATGTGATACCTGAAAATTACCCAAGGGGATCATAACATAAATGCAACATTGTTACAGTCCTTATCATATTAACATGGAATCCCAAGTTCTTTTGTATGCTGTTGAACTGTGATGTCAGAGAAGACTATATTCTCTAGCATTGAAATATATGTAAAATAGCTACAAGCCGTGATGTCATTTTAAACTGGGTCAGATTCCCCAGCTTCTAGACAATGTGGATCAACTTAACTAGACTTCACAGTTTCAAAACATTGTCAGAGTAAGCCCCTGCAACCACATCATCACAGCCTGATAGCCAATGGGCTGACAGTAAACTATGCATCACAGTTTAAACATTGATATGTTGAAGGAAGCCACGGATTGTGACCCAGTTTAAAATGACATCACACTTGTAGTTAATTTACATATTATACTGCAATGTTAGAGAATACAGTCATCTCTGGAATCACAGTTCAACAGCATAGAAAAGAACTTGAGATTCCACATAAATATGATGAGGACTGTAATTGGAGTAGGGCTCATCTGGTGTCACATGGAAATGTATGGTCAAAATTATGTTGCCTCAATGTTAACGCAACGTTGAGATCATTTTGCATATCTATGTCATATCTTCACATTCCTTAAGACCAACACTGCAACATTGTCTCAAAATTGTCTCAACACGATCTCAACATTGTCTCGTCATTGTCAAGGCATTGTTTTGATATTGTCATGACGTTGTCGCCACGTTGTGTCCATGTCGTCTCCACGTCTTCTCCACATCTTCTCCACGTCTTCTCTGCTTTGTCACGTGGGTGCATGTACTCATACATACATATGGTATTTGAAGACCAATAAACCTGTTTTGCAAAAAAGATAATCTACGAAAATAGGGTCATACTAATATCTCTAGCGAAGTTGAAGTTAGATTTTGTAAAAGCTGCAAATTGCAAGTTATGACTTGACGAAGTTAATACCAGTCATTGTTGTTCCACATGTGTAGCCTACAGAACTAGAAATTCTTGTCACTACATGCCTGGTCACTCATACTTGGCTTTTTAAGAAAGATATTTGGGTCAAAATTATGTAAGTCTGAAATTCTTGTCTCCTGTGTTTAACAATAATTCATGATGACAGAAAGGTACATGCAGGACCTCTTGATGTCATTTGTCATAGACAAGGATATTAGCAAAACTTCTGACACAAAAAATATGTGGAAGGTTATTTTTAGCCCATCTAAAAATAGCATTGAAGTGGCCAACCCCCCTGAAAATGGCGTGTCTCCACCAACATTTTCTTTGAAAGATTGCATTACAAAAACTTGTACAGGATCCTAATTCAATTAAACTCTTCCATACATGGAGACTTGACTATCACTCTTCTAAAATATAGTTTCCAATTTCTGAAATAATATCCTGTATAAGAGCAGGAGGTTGTTGTGTCAATGGCTCCAATCTTGCGTCATTAGCATCACACTAGTTTGGTTTCTTTATAAAAATGAAAGGGACACACATTTTGTGAGAAAACCTTGTGTCTGACATTGTCTGAGAACCCAAGAAAATAACTGCGGTATCTGTAGCTCTGTATCATTTATGTAAGCCAAAATATTTGAGTATTTCTGTTGGCATGTCGGTTGTCCTATCTTAATTTGTCATTAGCAAACGCCTTGCTGCTCTATTTTGACTGCATATTTCTGGACCAGAATCAACGTGAACATGCTTCTGGTGTTCATAAGATCATTGCATGCACAAATTGCCAGATTGCCAGTTTTGCATTGGTCCCTACAAAGATTTTTATCTTAATTATCATTAGCATCATGCTGTCATTAGCATCACAACAAAAAATGGCTTCTTTCCTTTACCTCATGAAAAAATTCTGTTGCAGGTGACAGGAGTTGAAATTGTGTTCAATATATATTATCAATTAATGTTTTGACAAAATATTACACAGAATTTTTGCATTTTCCTTGCATCTGACATGCTTACAGCAGTTATCGAGCAGGCTTGGTCGGTTCACTGAGAAGGCCATACAGATCATAAACTTTCAGATAGCCCAGACTAAAGCCATCAAGCAACTGACTAACTATTAAAATCATATTAAAAGATCAGTCAAGATACTGCAGCTGGTTGACCTTGGAGAAATTTCTTTGTTTTTAGGTAGCCAATGGTCAACTTTTAAGGTCAGTAGAGTAGTTTATGGTCCTACCCAGGTGTCAGGGTGGGCATTAGCACACTTCCAGTCTCAGTGATCTGCCCAATGAACTGACCAAGCCTGCTCGAAAACTGCTGTATTATGAATTTTGACGCTTCTCTGAGATTACTAATCAAATATGGGGCGTCAGTGACATTTTACCATTGTCTAGCACCTGAAATATGGTTCAGCAAAGACATTGAGCACTGGAGGGGTAGTGGAGATCATCTTTGTTATTCAGAATCCAAAATTTAGGTGAAAAGAGTATTTTTGTTTCTGTTTGTAAATTTCTAGTTCAATAAAATGTTCTTTCTTTATAAGTATTGGTCGTAGAGACCTGAAATATAGCTCAATGTTTGCAGAATAGTCACTTTCCCATACGTTGGTAATACATTCTTCAGCTCTAAGTGGTGCAGATTTCAAGTTATAGGCATGATGCTAATGACACACATATTCGGCATTTAATTGACCAAAATGCATTATCTCAAAAATAATTGGTGCTAGAGACCTGAAAGTTGGCCTAAAAGGTGCAAGCTACCTGCCTAATCATTGGTAATCGATTATTTAGCTCTAAGTGGTCAGGATTTTTCAGTTATAAGTGTGATTTTAATGACAGTCAAAAAACATCACCGCTGTAAATATCACCTCAGTACAGATCAGCAGAGCATTTGGGACCCTTGGACATGACAGTGCAGTGATAGCTGATTGTTTGACCTACCCAATGCCAACTCAAAAAGGCATTTCTGGACTAAAAGAATTTTCAAATTTTTTTCAGCTGAAATTTCGAGGTTTTCAAATTTTGACCCATTTATATAAGATCTGGTCTTTCAAATAAGATATTAAAGGAGAAAAAAGTGTACAACCTTGAAACTCATGGGATATATCCTTTATGTCAACAATGAACCTTATAGACATCTCATCATAAAAGCAAGTGCGGAGATCTCGTTAAATTACGTATATGCAGTTCTAGATTCACTGGAGGAGAGTTGTTTTGATTGGACCAGTACCACGAATGGACCACTCCAAGTTTGAAGTTAGGCCTCAGATATTAATTTGAAGATCTGTCAAGCTGAAAAAATTGTATCCATTTAGAATGAGTAAATAAATAATGAGTGGAAATAATAATTCAATTCAAAGTCATGAAAACAATGCTGTGTCTCCATCCAACAACCAAGCTTAATGCTTATGATTTACTAATCTGGAAGTATCACAGATTTAATAAGAGGTGACCGTTTTATAAATAAATAATTTCTGATTAAATTTTGGCGAAGGAAATAAGTAATTTTTGGGCAGTCTTGAAATATATAATTTCTGCTAGGGGTATTTCTTGTTGCTTGATTTAGGAACGAAAATTCGGGGGCATTCGCGCACTTGAAATAAATAATTACTGCTGCTGTGAAATAAATCATTTGTTATTATTACTTTTTTGCTTGAATATACGATGTATATTCTTCGTGGAGTAAAGTGAAATCATGATAAAGTCACAAGGATAGAAACAAGCTTGTGAGAGGGACACTTAAAAACATACCAAAAAATTCAGCTTGTACAAAATTTTTTAATGGAAATTATTTGATACAGTGTAATGGGTGTATCTATGCCAAGGGAGTTAACGTGGTTTCTGTTCTCTTGTGAAGGACACCTTGTCACCAGTGCATAAGAAAGTTATCTTAAAATTAATAGACCATGACAACCATTTGGTATCTGGCCAAGCTATTTTTTCATTTCCATATGACACTGTAAGACTGGCATACGGGGCCTCCAAAGTTATCCAGCCCGATTTGGGCAACTCTCCCCTATCATCAAGGCATATTGGATATTGATCTGCACACTGTTTAGACCTGCGTAAACAGTGCAGACCTAGATGGATATTTGACATTGCATGAGTTCTAGATTTTGGCCCCTTCTAAAGCAAGCACAGGGCACCAGATTTTATTTAAATGTAGAAATTCCGGCCTTGCATATATATGGGGCAAGGGACGTTGCCATTCACCACACAGTACATAATAAAAGACCTCTTGCAAATTAGAAAGGTTCACTTGCAAGGAATTCAAGAGGAGCATGTCGGAGAGTAAGGAACTTCCAGAGCACATTTATGATGGGATGCTTATGCATGGCATATTCCCAGCCTCAAGTCTCGATGGAATCAAAAACACTCAATTCCATGATGACGACATCATCATTTCTACATATCCAAAGTGTGGTAAGTTTGTCATGTATTTTCAAATAATTTTACATTACTTATACATAGAGTTGTACAGCTTTAATATAACTATAAGTAGACAAGATATTATTCAAGTCTCTGGAGAAAATGTCTGGCACTTTAAAAGGCTGCATGTGATGCAAAATAAGATAACACTTTACATAATGATCAACAAAGTATTTTTTAACTTATATCATGAGTCCAATACCATATATACTGAAGATGTCTTGTAAGTTTGGTGTCTGTAGAATAGGGTCTACAGTGTTACTTGCGATACTTGCATGGTAATATGTCGTTGTCATAGAACTACTGCACTTTCTTCAATTTTTCGGTTCAGACAAATATTTTCATGCAGAAAATAAACCATCAGTCTTCTCCAGCTGATGTTTCGGAAAAGAGGGACTATGTCAGTCAGGGTATCAGGTATCAGCAAGGGCGCCAGAAGGAAACGAGGGTGGCAGGGGCGGTCGGCAAAGAAAGGTCAAATTAACTTTGTGGAACAAGAATTTATTGTTAGGTCAATACTCAATAACAATTTTGAATACATACTTACACATTTTTGCTGAAATTAAGACCTTATAACTTTTTTTCTTTAAGGGGAATTTTCTTTAACGGGAACAGGGCACACCTTGTCCAGCCTCTTTTCTCTGCCTTCACATTGAAAATAATGTTTAAGTTTGACATATTTTGATTTTCTTTCAGGAACAACTTGGATGCAGGAGATCCTTTACCTAATTTACAGTGGCGGTGACATGGCCACATCAGACACAGTACCGCTTGACAAAAGGCATAGGTTTATTGAGATGCACGTTCCTCCAAAAAAGAGCGATTTAAGTGTCTACCAGTCGAACCCTTCCCCTCAACTAATCAAAAGCCATTTGGGAAGCAGTTTCTTTGAAAAAACCTTAAAAAGTGCAAAAACCAAGTTTGTAATTGTCGTCAGAAATCCCAAGGATGCGGTGGTATCTTATTACCACTTTTACAAACTCGTAAAATCCGAATTCAATGCAACATGGGATGAATATTTTGAGTTGTTCAAATCAAAGCAGGTGAGCCATGGAGATGTTTTTGATGCCCAACTGTCATGGTGGAAATTGAGAGACAATCCAAATATTCTGATCCTCAAGTATGAGGATATGCTAAAATCACCAGAGGGAGCTGTGAGACAGGTGGCGACACACATTGGGAAAGACATCAGTGATGACCTGGTTGGCAAAATTGTTGAGAGGACATCCTTTAAATCAATGAAGAAGAATCCCATGCTGAACAAAGCCAACATACAACCCAAGAACAAAGGTGCTGAACCTTTTATGAGAAAGGGAATTTCAGGAGACTGGAAAAATTATTTTAATGAAGAACAGACAAAGTATGTGGACCAGTTGAGTGACAAACTATTCAAACCTGTTGGGCTCTTCTTTGAGGACTGAAAATGGTTATCCTTAAATCAACTGAATTATTTTGAAGATTCATTGTAATAATGTAGGCAGTAAATACTCTTTAAGAAATATATTCTTTCTTCTGTTTTGCTTATTCTATGGTCCATGATGTCTTCTTTATTCAGGGAAATGAAATCAATGATCAGCAGGTAGCTGAAGAAACAGTGATCACAGCTAGTTTAGTAGATACGTGTATATCCATGTGGAAACATGACTAATTTCTAATAAAACTGCACCTGAATGAAATAATCCAGTTAAACCAGGATATGCTATCCCTTGGACCATAGAAAATGTCTCTTTAAACATTCAATGATGTGCACCTAGGTCTAGTAGTACTTGTCGGTGATTGATAGTAATTGAAAGTATTTTTAAAAAATGGATAAACATGCAGACAAAAAAGATTTTTAAAAAAGAGTCAAATTTGAAAAACTCGAAATTTCAGCTGAAAAAATATGAAAATTTTTTCGGTTCAAAAATGCCTTTTTAAGTTGGCCATGGCCCAATGCCCCCCCTAAATACGCCATTGTTGTCATTTTGGGAACCAGCCATCACTTTGCACATTGCCCAGTCAATGGGGTCAGGTTTTCCGAGGTCCATAACAAACAAGTACTTTAAACACTTGACAACACACAATTGACCCAACAGAGTCGATTTCTGTAAAAAAAAATCCATGGATCCCTCTAGTTTTATAATGGAAATTGTGGTGCAGAATATAACAAATAGTTGATGTTGAGTCGACCAATATTGAGTTTTATTGGCCGAAGCAGTAATATTTCCTGCTAAGGCCAATAAAATTCAATATTGGTCGACTCAACATCAACTATTTGTTATATTCTGCAGCACAATTTTCAGACTGATAAACATTTGTAAAATACTTGTTATTCTGAAGATACTTACCTTTTTATATGATATATACATAATTTTTCCCATTATTTACAATGGGCATATTTATAAAATGATAGATTGACATTTAAAGAAGTTAAATTTCCTCCTACCCAGGCCTTCCCTTAAGTAATAGCCAATTAAGTGCATTGTTGCTGCTAAGAGCATAGGGGCACGCCAATATCACTCTCCACACACCAATAACACTTTTAAGACACCAATATCATTATTTATTGGCTTGTCATGTGACTGATCTCCTGGTACATGATTGACCTTCAATTTTTGATGCAGAATATATCTATAAATATATATATTTGTTTTAGGAAAGAAAAACACTGCTTTGCACTGCCCAAATCAATAAGATCATCATTGTGACCAACTTCAGAGACAACTTAATGGCATTACACGTGCTTTGTAATTCACAGTAGCTTGAATGAAACGAAATTTGGACTTTTCATTGACTTGTGTGGTGAAACAATTTTTTGGTATGATACATAGACCTAGTCATTGAGAAATCCTGCTTGATATTAGTTTGTATCAATTGAATAGGTCTATTTTTGACTTTTTTGAAGAAAATGTTTTTGGTCGAAAACAGCCTTGTAACCATTTTCACATTGTCAAAGCCTCTAGTGCGAGCTGGCACAGCGAGGCTTTGACTCTGTTGACTATTTTTCCTGTGGTTTTAGTGACATTTAGATCAGCCATGCTCCAGTGGCATCAGCCAACCAGAATGCATATTTCATATTATCCATAAATGTTGAACAATGAAACAAAAATACAAACTGAAAACAAGAAACCGTCATCTGAAAAATACGTAAACTGTGAAATGACTGATGATTACTAAGACCAAACACTAAAATTGTGAAAAATTCAGATGTCAATCATCATCCATGCATTTAATTATGACCTAATTGGTCATTAAGCTGCTTCTAAAGATAATAGCTTCATGGACAGTGATTGACTTGGTCCAAGTTTGATATTTTCACAACGCATCTCACTGCCAAGTTGTTCAGGGGCAGCCATAAGATCTTGGGGTGGGGGAGGGGGTATATAAAGGTTTATATAAATAATTTCTTTCTTGAGTTTTGTGAAAATCTATATATCTATGACACATCTATAATTATATCTATCTATCTATATAGAGATCTATCTATCTATATTATTCAATCTATCTTGATCAATCTATCTTATTCAATTTTATTCAAGTAATATTATTGAATCTATATCATTCAATCTTTGTTATTCAATCTATATTTTTCAATCATTCGAGATTTAAGGGAAAGATACATTCATGCACCCAATTATTGGCCAATATTTAAAAGTTAAGGTGCTGGTTTGTTTAAACTGTTTTTTCTGAGGAGCCCCTAATCCCCTTAATTTTCACAGTTGTTGCAATTCAATGACATGAAAGTTCATAATCACTTGCAAGAAACAATGTTATGCAATGATCAACACTTGACTGTAACAGTCTCTCTGATTGGGTGCGTAGGCAATCCTTCGCAACTCAGATGCATAACCACAGTAATTAGTGCTATCCAAGTCAGAGGCTCACTGGCAGAGCCAGCTCGAAGTGATCCGATGACCACGTGAGAATGCCTTGTAACATAAATTGTACGATATTGCAACACCCGACCAAATATGAAATAAGGCAGTTTTGTAAAATTTTCGAGGCCCTTTTTTTAGCATGATGATGGATGACCCAAAAATCATCAGATCAGGTTCACTTTATATCAATACAAAAATATTCATTATCTCAAAAATTATATCATAAAAAGATGAAGAGAACATGAAGAGAACAAGTTTAAAAAAGATGAAGAGAACATGAAGAGAACAAGTTTAAAACACTAAGTACAGTCTTACAATTGCTGTTTCTGTTTTCCTGCTATCAAGGCATGTTTTACTTAGACATTGAACAATTTAGGCCATGTTCTAGATACACAGTGATCCATTAAACCATAACAGGGTACTATGTAGGTCAAGCAAATTATTCAAATGAAAGGTACATTCTACAGTAGAGCTATACACGGATATATACGCTGAGGGACTTTGACATTCACAAAAAAGATAAGCACAAAAGAGACAAGCAACTGTATAAAATTCAAATAGTTGTAAGGAAGTGAAGAGGAGCCATGTCAGAGAGTAAGAGACCTCCAGAGTATATATACGATGGGATGGTTATGCATGGTGTATTCCCAGCCTCAAGCCTAGATGGAATCAAAAACACCCAATTCCATGAGGACGATATCATCATTTCTACATATCCAAAGTGTGGTAAGTTTTGTCTACATGTATATATTTACAACCATTATTCATCTACTTTTTATAAATTGCTTGGCAAAATTTCAAGGTTCTCCACCAGGCATTTGTCCATTGTAATAAGGACAACAATGCTTGATAAGGTTATAGCTTGAATTGTTTACTTGTGCAAATACATGGCAAGGAAAATGGGACAGGCGCCCCCGCCCCCTAGGTTACTGCATGACTGTACTGTATGGTTGGCAAAAGCCTCAAGTTTTTCATCTCAGAGTGGGAGTGACACTGACAAGTCCAAAGATTCACTTTGAAAATAATGGTTGACATATGTTTGATTTCGTTTCAGGAACAACTTGGATGCAGGAAATCCTCTACTTAATTTACAGTGGTGGAGATGTGGCCACATCAGACAAAGTACCGCTTCATGAAAGATATCGGTTTATTGAGATGCACTTCCCTACAAAAAAGAGCGAATTCAGTGTCTACCAGTCGAACCCTTCTCCTCAACTAATCAAAAGCCATTTGGGAAGCAATTTCTTTGAAAAAACCCTGAAAAATGGGACAACCAAGTTTATTATTGTCTTTAGAAACCCAAAGGATGTGTTGGTATCTTATTACCACATGTACAAACGCATAAATTCTGAATTCAATGCAACATGGGATGAATATTTCGAGCTGTTCAAATCAAAGAAGTTAAGCCATGGCGATATATTTGATGTCCAACTGTCATGGTGGAAATTGAGAGACAATCCGAATATTCTGATTCTCAAGTATGAGGATATGCTAAAATCACCAGAGGCAGCTGTGAGACAGGTGGCGACACATATTGGAAAAGACATCAGTGATGATCTGGTTGGCAAAATTGTTGAGAGGACATCTTTTCAGTCAATGAAGAAGCATCCTATGTTGAACTATTCGGACTCGCATCCAAAAAACAGAATTGTAGAACCTTTCATGAGAAAAGGAATTGCAGGGGACTGGAAAAATTATTTCAATGAAGAACAGACAAAGTATGTGGACCAGTTGAGCGACAAACTATTCAAACCCGTTGGACTCCACTTTGAGGACTAAAAATTGTTTCCAAATGGCAACTGAATAATAATGTAGACTCAAGGTAATAATCAGTGGCGTTAACTAGTTGATCCTTAATCATTAATCTGTTAATAACAAATCTAACAAATGTAGTAACTATTGGCTAAGTTATTATATTTCTTTCACATTAATGTATATTATTATAATTATTCTGCAGAGCAATTAAATAGGACGTTAGCATCAGCAATCTGGGCAATCCCCCATGTTAACTGATGGTAAGTCACACAGCAGAGGGTGGTTAATCATTAATGTACAATTTGATGGTCATTTTTGAGACCGTTGCATTTTCTACCAGGTGGCAAACATTAATGCACAGTTTCACCATTATAGATCTTTGCAGATTAGCGGTCCAAACAGTTTCCAAATTATCATTCAACTTGGTCTTGTGATGTCACTGGCTTTTCATGTTTTTAATGATTTGTTTGTGTCAGTTGTGATTTAATCAGTTGATTCAGTGCATATCATATCCAGCAGCATAGGTGTTATTAAACAAACTAATTAAATCACTTATACCATTCGACACCTCTGTCAGCCAATCACACTACAGTATTTCAGGTGAATAATTCCCATATTCTTTGTTGTCCAGTTATCCTCTCATGTTTGACTGTTTGAGTGTTTGTCTCATGGTATAAGCCGGTTATTCACCAAGGGATCAGGAATATGTGTTTATCACACCTCGGCCTAAAATCACATATTCCCTCTCCCGTGGTGAATAACCTTTACTTGAAGTACTGATCTGAAAATAAGATTAGGAAACCAAACAGAGAACTGTCAATGACGCGGTAAAGCCAAATTGCAAGTTGAAAAGAAGATAATTTATTTTTCCAGTGGACCGCCGATCTGCAAAGACCTCTAGTCATAGTGCAACAATGGGTATCAAGTCAACTATTAACCATGGCAACTGGTAACCAAACAACTGGTAACCAACCAACTAGTAACCAACCAACTGGTAACCAAAAACCATACCAACTGGCAACCTTCCATTTTTTGTGGGTTATGAAGTCGTAACCATGGATTTCAATTAATTTCATGGCCATTCCAACTAGTAACCACCAAATTCTTGCTAACTACCAAGTCGTAACCAAAACTAAATAATAATAAATAATAATAATAATAATAATAGTAATTTATATAGCGCCTCTTCCAGTAAACTGCTCAGAAGCGCTTGTGTGGGTATAAATTATTTGCAGAATGTTTTAAATAGGTGAGTTTTTAGTTTTTTCTTGAAACACTCAAGAGTCTTTGAAATGCGAACACTGTCTGGTAACTTGTTCCAGAGTTTTGGTGCAGAAAAGGAGAAAGCTCGATCTTCAAATTTATTTTGACTGTTAGACGCTAGCTCTGTCAACAAGATTTTACTATTGCTTCTCAGATTCCAGTCTTGACTTGGTTTAAGCTGGACCAATTGTTGAATGTACAAGGGTGCTTGGCTATTTAATGCTTTCCAGGTGGTTGTCATCAGCTTAAACTGTATTCTTGCAGGAATAGGCAGCCAATGAAGTTGCTTTCTGTGTGATCCCACACTGTCTTGTTGTTTCAATCTCTCTATGAGACGAACCGCTGAGTTTTGAGCCACCTGAAGTTTGTTCACCAGATATTGAGAAATGCCATACAACAGTCCATTTCCATAGTCCAGATGAGGTGTGACCAGAGCATTTACCGCAGTTTTAACTGTATCTTTGTTCATGGATTTGCGAAGTTTCGAAATGTTTCGCAGATTAAAATAGGCATTTCTGCACATTTTATTAACCTGTTTCTCCATGATCATATTTTTGTCAAAAGTGATGCCTAAGTTCCTGACGTTCTCTGCTGTTTTGATTGAAACATTTTCAACATTGATTGATGAAACTTGGAGCTTATTTAGTTGGTGTGGTGTGGCAATTATGAGAAGTTCTGTCTTGTCGCCATTGTTACACAACTTATTTTCGTGAAGAAATTTTCGGATTTCAGTAATGCATTTTTCCATTTTCTCAACAGCATTTTCTTGATCTGTGAAGGTCGGTTTGAAAGATAAAATGAGCTGCTCATCATCAGCATACTTTTGATCCTCAATTTGATTTTGAGAAGCGACTTCACTCACTGGAGCAATATATGAGTTGAATAAGACTGGGCCAAGTTTCGAACCTTGAGGGACGCCAAATTTGAGTGGCAGTTTTTCTGATGTTTGGTCATTTATCACTACAGACTGTGATCTTTCAGAAATGTATGACTTGAACCAGTTGAGGGCTGAGTTGCACACACCATATCTGTTTTTCAACCTCGTCAATAGAATACTGTGATCGATAGTGTCAAATGCAGCAGATAGATCTAACAGTACAAGCATGGTTATTTCACCTTTGCTCATGTTCAACATGATGTCATTGTGGATTTTTGTGAGGAGAGTTTCCGTGCTATGAAATTGCTTGTAGGCTGATTGCCTGTCATCATCAAGTTTGTTCCGAGTGAGGTGATCCATATATTGTTTGATTACAGCGCTTTCAATGATTTTGCCCAGGAAAGACAAATTTGACACTTTACGGTAGTTCTATTTGATGAGATCAAGACCTGCTTTTTTCAAGAGTGGCCTGACAAGCGCATATTTCAGGTCAGTCGGCATCTCCCCAAGAGATGTGTTGACAATTTCAGTTATTATTGGAAGAAATTCGTCTATGCACTCCAGCAGTAACCATGTACGAATGGGATCAAGTTGACAGTGTTTGACTGGCATATTTCTGATCAGTTTCTGCTTTTGATAGCATTTTGAAGTGAGATAATTTGTGTCCGGTAAAGTTTTCAACAATTAAAGTGTTATTGTGTGTGTTGCCAGAATCAAGTTGTGACCTTATTTTCTTGATTTTGTCATCAAAGAATGTGTTGAAGTCGTTTGCTAAGTCTTTGCTGTTTTCGTGATTTGGCAAAGGCAATTCCTGTTTCCTGTTTAGGTTAGAATTAAGTACCTTGAACATGGCCTTAGAATTTCCCTTAGTGCTCTCGATCTTTGCTTTCAAATCATCAGATTTCAGCTGATTTAGGTGATCATTTAAAGCATTCCGTTTCAACTGGAAGTCTTGCCAATCTTTTTCCATTCCTGTTCTTCTCCATGATCGTTCTGCTTTTCTTTTCGCAGTTTTAAGATTTTTGATATTGGCATTTGTAAACGGAGTTGATTTGCGTAGTGTCACCATCTTAGTAATAACTGGAGCATGTTTGTCCAGAATTGTCTTTGAGGAATTGTAGAGTGAGACAAGTTTTGACAGGTATTCCGACGATTTTTCCTTTTGCATTTTCTGTGACAAGAGCTTGCTTATGTCGTCTTTGTATTTTACCAGATTGATATCACGTGTCTTTCTGAAAGATATTTTCTTTTGCACACGCTTTCCCTTGCTAATCGCCATATTGAAAAGGACACAGTTATGGTCCGAGAGCAGGTCACTGACAGCACAATCTTTCACATTTGAATTTTTTTGTGTAATGACCAAATCCAGCGTGTTCCCATCTTTGTGAGTCGGAGACGACACATGCTGTTCAAGACCATACATGTCGAGGATGCTATTAAACTGCCTCACTTTAGCATCATCAGGTTTATTCATGTGGAAGTTAAAATCACCAGTTACAATAATTTCATTGTGATTTGCATGGTAATGAGCTAAGAATTGTGTGAATTCTGTGAAAAACTCCGATAATTTGTATTTATTCTTGTTTGAGGGTTCAGGCCGGTACACGAGAAGAACTGTGATAGTTTTTCCACTCAAATGTATTTGAATTTCCATATGTTCAAAAGTATTGGTTTTCATGCTATTGATTTTTGTCGCTTTCGTGCCTGACTTTAAAATGCAACCTACACCACCCCCAGGTCTCCCTTCACGAGGTGTGCCAATGTAGAAAAATTCGCCGTTTCTTTCCAGGTCACCAATTTCTACTATATCATCTGCTTTTAACCAAGTTTCTGTGAAAAGAAACAGGTCAAGATCAAATTCATCTCTGAAATTCTTCACCACTTCTGTTTTTTGCTTTAAACTTTGAGCATTCCATACGCAGGCTTTTAAGATGTGGTTTTCAGTTTTGCCGGTTGTGCCAGGGATGTCATCAGGCTTGTTTGAGTCCATCAAAATATCAAATCTGTTTTTGACTTTAAGTGATTCAGTGTCATTGGTTCTGTTTTGGACATGTGGTCGAGAGTCAGGTTTATATGATCTACCTTTGTGACCCATTCGAACCTGGAATCTCCTGATCCGTAGTCGAAAAATAAGATTTAAACCCAAGAAAATCTCTGTAAATTTAATGAATAAATAATAACATGTGTTTGTCCTAAGATAGATTATCCAAATATAACTTATATAAATCTAAATATTTATAATTAAAATGATAAAATAAAATATTGGAGATTATAAGTTGGTTACTAGTTGGTTCACTCTGAATTTCCCTGGTTACCAGTTAGCAACAGCCACTGGTTACGAGTTGGTAAACAATTTTCTTTTTTTGGTTACTACTTGGACATGGCCTGTTCATTACATGCTGTACATGACTTCCTGTTTGATCAAAACATTGGCTTGGAGTAAGTACATGTTTCAGAAAAAGTCAATTCATATAAAATCAAATTGCTGTCAGCTATAGAAAACCACTTAGAACTGTGAATTTAGTCACTGTGGACAAAACCTATGCAAAGTGTAACCTTGAAACACCTGTGATATTTGATTAACAGCCTTCAAAGTTTCAATATGACTTGGCAAAAATGTCTGTGTTGACATGACCATAGGAGAATTTATATCTTACCTTTTCTTATGAATCGGTATCCCACGATTTGTCCTGTTAGCAATTCCAAATAATAGATACCCCATGCAATATAAATATAGTCAATGAACAATTCCATGTGGATAAATGGATGCACAAATGCTCAAATTAGAAGTTCTTTGGCAAAAATTTCCTGGCTCTGTGAGCCTCTGTCACATTTTCTTATGCTCTGACAATGGTTAAAGGGGCCCTGTTACAAAATAGCAAGCTGGATTATCTTGTTTAGCATTGTTTGGCATTGACTATTTGTTGTAATCACCTGTTTCGAACCTCAGTTCAGTGGAGTGCACCAATGTAACTGTAAATTCTATATGTGTGGTTGTGGGACCATGTCTAATGCACAGTTTTGTAGGCCTAAATGAGATTGTGATTTTTATACCGGCAATAAAAAAAATTCTAAAAAAAGATAATATTTTTTTATCTGGCCTAATGGCTCTGGCCTTAATGATACCTGCCCTTGGTTGCCAGTCATTAATCACCAGTATTAAAGGCCCCCAAAAAAACATTGTATAATTATAAACTTCCATTAATTGTCACTTAATTAAAATATGGTTAAGTTAACAAAACAAAACAATTTTAGGTTAAAAAAATGGAAAAAAGATATATTTTTAGGGTCACAAAGACTCAATTAGACAAAAGATAACTAAATTGTGAAACTCAGCAAGGCATTGTCTGGGTGCATCCATCCGGAAGTTTTATTGTGCCTCTCTTTGAGACAGATGAGTAATAAACAGTTTCACAAATATTTTCTGATGTTTTTATTGAAGAAAAACAAACTAAACTTTTCACTGTAACTTCCGATTATCTTTGTTTGCCATAAACTAATAATGATTTATTTGTTTGCTGTGCATACAAATTTCATTGCCTGTCTTTAATGATAGCACCAGAAATAGTCTAAGCCTCACAGATATCATTTAAAAGTACATAAATATAGAGACCCAGTGAAATATCCTACAGTTCTAGATTTACTGGGCCATCATCAGGTCTTGTTTGATATTTGATATTGCATCTCAAAGTAAAGATTGGCACCTTCCAAAGGAGACACTGAGTGCCAGATTTTATTTAAATTAGATATATGCTTTGCATAGTTCAGAGCTTAATATATGCCACGGCCCAAGTAGACTTAAACATTCGCGACAGGACATAAGAGTGCTGTTGTAAATGTTGTAAATTCTGAAGGTTCGCTTGCAAGGAATAGAAGAGGATCATGGAGGAGAACAAGAAACTTCCAGATCACATTTATGATGGGATGGTTATGGAGGGAATATTCCCTGCCTCAAGTCTAGATGGAATCAAAAACACCCTATTCCATGATGATGATATCATCATTTCTACATATCCAAAGTGTGGTAAGTCTGTCATGCATATTTGTAACCATCATTTATAAACATTTATAATTTGACAAGATAGATAAAAATATCAGTCTCTGGACTGACAAATGCCTTGCATTTTGTAACATGGCTGGTGAAGCTAATTGATATGAGGCATCACCAAGATACTAATACCATTGGAAAAGCTGGTATCTGACTGACAGTTTTGCATGATAGCGCCCAAATAAGGATTAACACTATTAATAACAGCAAACAAACAATCAGATTATTGTATAATTTGCAAAAAATTAAAGTTAAAAAGTATAATAGAAGAAGTATGATGTCTAAGTCAGTTAGATACCTCATTGTCGGGTTCTCCAAATCGGTATCTAACTAATACTGGTACCTGTTGACAAGCTAAACAAGATTTATTTAAGGCAATCAATCTTTCAAAAGTATTTGAGATGCAACTGAATCTGGTATGACATTTGACAAAAGCTACATTGTTTGAGCATTATGAGTTTCTTGTTCGGTTTAGTTTCCTCCGCTCAATTTGGAGAACGTTCTTCTTCAAGGAGTAGCATTGAGGTTCTGTAGTCCCTCTCCTCACGCAGCTTCTGAGGAATCAAATTTGCTGGTTGATGTGATTGCGTTTATTTTGTACTAATTACCCTCACCAATGGCCATTGTCATCGGGTATTGTAGTTACTATGGAAAATTTTTGTATGTCTAGCAGGAGGGCGGCTGAACGAAAGTCACAAATTCTTCATGATTAGGGTGTCAGAGTGGGAGACAAACTGACACATCTATTTGTTATAATTTAATAAAGTGTAGCTTTGAAATAATAGGTACAATTCCTTTTCTTTCAGGAACAACTTGGATGCAGGAAATCCTCTACCTTATTTACAGTGATGGAGACGTGGCCACATCAGACAAAATTAAGCTTCATGAAAGGTACCGTTTTATCGAGATGCACTTCCCTCCAAACGAGAGTGCATTCAGTGTCTACCAGTCAAACCCTTCTCCTCAACTGATCAAAAGCCATATGGGAAGTTATTTCTTTGAAAAAACCCTGAAAAATGGGAAAACCAAGTTTGTCATTGTCTTCAGAAATCCTAAGGACACATTGGTATCGTATTACCACTTTTACAAACTCACTCGTCCTAAATTTAATGAAACATGGGATGAATATTTTGAGTTGTTCAGATCAAAGCAGTTGAGCCATGGAGATATTTTTGACGTCCAACTGTCTTGGTGGAAATTGAGAGACAATCCAAATATCCTGATCCTCAAGTATGAGGATATGCTAAAATCACCAGAGGGAGCTGTGAGACAGGTGGCGACACACATTGGAAAAGACATAAGCGATGATCTGGTTGGCAAAATTGTTGAGAGGACATCCTTCAAATCAATGAAAAAGAACCCTTCGCTGAACTATTCCCACATGCAACCCAAAAACAGAGAAGCAGAACCTTTCATGAGAAAAGGAATTGCAGGGGACTGGAAAAATTATTTCAACGAAGAACAGACAAAGTATGTGGACCAGTTGAGCGACAAATTATTCAGACCTGTTGGACTCTCCTTTGAGGACTGAAAATATTTCTCTGTAGTATGAAATGAATACTCATGATGACTGGCTGTAATTATGTAATGGCAATAAAGACTACTTCAATAACTATTAACATGCTTAAGATTTATTTGTTCTATGTTGTAAGACCAACTTGCCTTCTGTGACCGCCTTCCACCCGCACTAAATTGCATTTTTTGTGCATTTTGCATCCTACGAGAGACCACACTGCAAAAGAGACCGCTTCATGACTGCCAAGGGGTACTTTTAAAATGTAGAGACGACTATACATCCAATGGAAAACGTACATGTATGTATCAGAGTGACCTAAGTACTTTGCAAATTTTATTAATGACGTGGAAATTTATTATTTAGCATCTCATCGTAGAATAGATCACAACTTATGTTTCCCTAGAACAGCAGCAAATCCGCATGGCCACAGTAAGAGTTGTGGAAAATGTTGCAGAGGTGGCCATCATCTGACGTCTTCGATGCAACTTAAATGGATAAGATAGTCCTATACAAATTGTCATATTTTCACTTGGATATTTTTTATTGGCAAATTAATCTTGGTGTTGCACGGGTGTACTAACTATCTGTCCATACTGTAGTGTAGTAAGATAGATAATTAGAGCATTCTTGCCTGACTCAATTTGCCTGCATTATAAGATCCACAAATTACTGCTCCTTCATATTAAAAACTTTTTAAAGCATTATATTAATTTATATTTCATGAAAATTTAGATGTAATGACATGAAGAAGTATGCCTGTTGTACTTGTACAACTCGTAAGATTATTATTTAAAAGGCTATTTTACAACACTAAGCATAATATAATCATGACATCGGAAATCTGTAATGTCCATGATAAAATATCCCTTATCTAAGAAATATCATTTAATAGATAAACAGAAGTAGATCAGTATTACGTTGCTGTTCTAGATTTACTGCCATCCAGTTGCGCTTTACTTTAGTACTGCATGTTTTATGAAGTTCTAGATTTTGGTTCTAGATTTTAGTTTAGGTTAGAGATAAAATTAACTGAGCCAGCATTGTACTGTAGAGCTTTCTAGGTCAACCATGACACAGATCATATAAGCAGCTGTTGCAAATTCCATAGGTTATCTTGCAAGGAACTGAAGAGGAACCATGTCGGAGGATAAGAAATTTCAAGATCACATTTATGATGGGATGGTTATGCATGGCATATTCCCTGCTTCAAGTCTAGATGGAATCAAAAACACCCAATTCCATGATGATGATATCATCATTTCTACATATCCAAAGTGTGGTAAGTTTGTCATGTAAATATTAATTTATCTAACAAAAAGTACTAACTGGGTCTGGTTTAGCTTTATTTCAACTATGGGATGACCGGCCCATATCTGACAAAAGTCTTGTTGAAATATAGCTATTGGATAGAGCTAGAATAAAACAACAATACCCAATCTAACAATAAGTGTACACTGTACATAAATTTCTCTTTATGACAAGGGCGATGTTGTTAATTTTTGCAGGGCTCTTCAAAATGGCTTTCAACTGTTGGACAAGGTTCTAAAAAACTTTTTTTAAGAAGTCTTTCAATTGTCAGGCTAGGGCTGTAACTAATGATAACCCATATATAATTTCAGAGTAATGGGCTCATTTGCATCAAAGGTGTGAATTACAATGAGATTAGAATCACTAATTGCTATTATGAATAAGACAGAGAAACTGGGCCCTTCTCAATTGCAATTATCAAAGTTCAATAGACTTTGTTACTAATTGGACAACATTAGCTATAGATATAGAGCCCGGAACAGCCGACATTTTCCGTCACCTCAAGCGGATTTTCCTGAAAGCTAGAGTCAGCTGAGATATGTGAGTCCAGCAGCTGACTTTGATAGAAGTCAGTTCAGCTGAAAATCCAGCTTGAAACCAATTGAAGCATTTGTGGCTATAGCTAATGTTGTCCAATTTGTAAAAAAAAATCGATTTAACTTGATAATAGCAATTGAGAAGGGCTCAGTTTTGGTAGAAATGTTGGTGGTTCCGCTCTCTACCTTGGAGTTAGCCCTAAATACCATAGTAGACAGGCCATTTTATTCGTTTGAGGAGGCACTTTTTGTGCGACTTTAATTTATTGGCCAAACTGCATTTGATGTAGTTTCCGGCTAAAATGATTCGCCGTCAGCTGATAAAAACTAATTATTATGAAATGGTTGTGATGATGAAAACAGCTATAACAATGACTCCATCCTGATTATCCTGAAGGTAAGATTGTTTACCATGTGGAGTGACACTGATATTGTTTATGTACGCCTGCAGCATAAGTACTATTCTCTGAATGATGGGTAGATAATGCCTTGTCATTCTCTTTCAGGAACAACTTGGATGCAGGAAATCGTCTACCTAATTCACACTGATGGTGACATGGCCACATCAGACAAAATACCACTTTACCAAAGGTATCGGTTCATCGAGATACAGGACCCTCCAAAAGAGAGTGCACTCAATGTCTACTTGTCAAACCCGTCTCCCCAACTGATCAAGAGTCATTTAGGAAGCAATTTCTTTGCAAAAACCCTGGAAAATGGGAAAACCAAGTTTATTATTGTCTTCAGAAACCCTAAGGACATGTTGGTGTCATATTACCATTTTTACAAACTCACAGATTTCGATTTCGATGGAACACGGGATGAATATTTTGAGTTGTTTAAGGCAAAGAAGTTATGCCATGGAGATATTTTTGACGTACAACTGTCTTGGTGGAAATTGAGAGACAATCCAAATATCCTGATCCTCAAGTATGAGGATATGCTACAATCACCAGAGGGAGCTGTGAGACAGGTGGCGACACATATTGGGAAAGACATCAGTGATGATCTGGTTGGCAAAATTGTTGAGAGGACATCCTTCAAATCAATGAAAAAGAATCCTGCGCTTAATTATGCCAACATACAACCAAAGAGCAAAGATGCGGAACCTTTCATGAGAAAAGGAATTGCAGGGGACTGGAAAAATTATTTCAATGAAGAACAGACAAAGTATGTGGACCAGTTGAGTGACAAACTATTCAAACCCGTTGGACTCTTCTGGGAGGACTGAAAATTCTTTTATCAGATAAAACTGCACAAATAATTGTCATAATATTTTATGAAAACTCACGGTAATAATGTTATAAAAAATAAATGCTTTGATGACAAATTTCCACATAATTTCATTTTATTAATTTCTTAAGTCCATGAATATCTTCAGAGAGTTAGAACAAGCATCAATATATGCAGTCAGGTAATAATAAATACTGTCGACAATGCTGTATTAACACCATATAATACTAGCTCAGGTATCATCCCTTGATGAAGTTTTACAGTCCTCGTCATATTTACGTGGAATCTCAAATTCTTTCTATGCTGTTGAACTGTGATGTCAGAGATGACTCTGTTCTAGCTTTGCAATATATGTAAATTAACTACAAGCTGTGATATCATTTTAAACTGGGTCAGATTCCCCGGCTTCTAGCCAATGTGAAATTGTGAATCCACCAAACCGAGCATCACAGTTTCAACTCAGTGTCAGAGTGAAAATTGGGTCTGGGAAAAGCCATGCAAGTTCGACATCACAGCCTCTTAACCAATGGGCTGCCAGAACAAATATACTCACATAATCCACGTGTTTACAAAACAATTGTAAAAGCCTTTTTGTTTAGCAAGTTCCATCAAAGTTTATAGTTGTAAATTAGCAAGTTTATAGATTAATCAAACAACTCTGTGGATATTGTAACAGTTGTCTACTGTGAATGCTCACAAAGCTGCCATTTGGCGGGATTAGACTGGTGATTGCCTGTTATAGATCATTGGGATCGCAAATATAATGCTTCCTTCAATATATCAATGTTTGAACTGTGATGCAAAATTTACTGTGATGATATGGTTGTGGGGGCTATCCCTGATAAAATCCTCACTCTGACACTGAGTTGAAACTGTGATGCTCAGTTTGGTGGATTCACATTGGCTAGAATCTGAACCAGTTTAAAATGACATCACAGCTTGTAGTTAATTTACATATATTGCAATGCTAGAATCGAGTCATCTATGACATCACAGTTCAACAACTTAGAAAAGACCTCGAGATTCCACGTAAATATGACGAGGACTGTAAACAGTCAACCTTCAGTAATCCTTTGCAAAGCAAAACACTAACAGTCCAAGAAGTGCATTACTAGCTTAACAAGCCACTAACTATTTTTTAATATCATTGTCCTTACAAAGAAAGAGAGTGTACAATTTCATGTATTAGATTTCGTCAAAATTATTTTCTAAAATGTCATGAATTTATGCCTTTTGATGGCCCACTATTTTGGTTCAACTGAGAGACAATCCAAACATGTAATGATTCTTCAGTAGGAGGATCTGCTTTTAAAATCATCAGAAACAGCAAAGCTGTGAGACAAGGGGTTAGTGGTGACACACATTGGCAAGACATCAGCGATGACTTGGTTGAAAAAAAAAGAAAAAGTGGCAATTCGTGATAGTGACACTCTGTCAACGAATCTTCAAACCTACATAACTTCATACTAAGGCAACAAATGGTTACATAATGATATTTTACTTCACTTTTCCCAATGAGAAACCAGTAAAATTATACACATACATGTATCACAAGCTCTCACCCTTTTTGTTGCAAATACCCCCTTTTCCCCCCAGGAAATCACTTTAGTCCGAGCCCATGGACCATTATATGGAGGCGGGTTGTATCCAGTATTCTATGCTACGGCAACTGGGACATCCGGAATAACATATGTACCGGACTCGGTCTTCTCATCACTCATCATCACACAGCGATCACCAAAACTTGAGAGTTCTACAACCTGATAATTTGAATGTGTGATAAAAGTATAACGTTGTAAGTAGGGTTTTTCAGGTGCCCCCAATATTTTCCGATCCTTCTTGACCTTGGTCTGGTATTGCCGTTTATACAGTAGAAGTCTCATATAAAATTTTGACCCATTCTATAAATACCTACCTTTACCAGAATCCACTTGAAGTTTATAATATAATTCCCCATTGGTGAACATGCAAATTCTCAAGATACTTCAAAAACCAATGGAGAAATCAAATTTTTTTTCTCAATCCACAGTTCCTGAGTAAGTTTTGGGAAGGAAATTCAAATCTGGTGTTATTTTTTGAAAAATCCCATTTGCCAAGCTGCCAGAAGCTGTCAAATTTGTGAATAAAATGGCAGAATTTTGGGAAATTCAACACTACCTAGCTCATTGGGAAGACCTGCTGTAAAATAGCTGATGCCAGATTCGAATTGCCCTCCCAAAACTTATTCAGAAACTATGAATTGAGGAGAAATATTTATTCATTAATGTATTTTGGCAATATCATATAAACTTCAAGTGAATTCTGGCAAAGGTAAGTATTTATAGAATAGGTCAAAATTTTACATGTGACTTTTACTATATAAACTGCAATACCAGACCAAGGTCAAGCTGGATCGGAAAATATTGAGGGCACCTGAAACACCCTTGCGGTGAGATATGAACCCACGCCCTCAGAGCCAGCCAGTAGGAGCAAATACAAACAAGAGCAGGTATACTGCCTCCATATCCCCCATGCCCTACACATCTACCAATACCCACCAGAATTCCAATTTTAGTTATGCCAAATATTTCCACCAGGGCACAATTGTGCATACATGCAAGGATGTGGACTGTGGAGACACCTGGGGGTGGAGTTCGCTTTTAAAAATAACATGGCTGCAGGCCAAAAGCACAGCATTAAGTATTTGGGATGTGGGAATGGTTATGATATTTATTGATTTATGGTCAGATTTGACAAGTTTAGGGGGGTCTTTGAATGTTGGGAAAGGATGAGCATTGTGCATGGTGTGGTGTTTGAGATATCAGTTCGGCAAACGTCAAAATTCGGCAACGCTGCCGTTTAAGGCATCCCCGCTGCCTTGTGAGGCATCCCGCTGCCGTTTAAGGCATCCCCGCTGCTGTTAAAGGCATCCCCGCTGCTGTTAAAGGCTACTGTTACTGTATTATGTCCTTTTCAGTGCTGTAAGTCAAAGTTTGGGCATACCTCTTGAGTGGGCTGCAATTTTTTCACGTTTGGGTCTATATACTACCAGCCTGCAATGTGCAGGATTATTCAAATGTACTTTTAAGTTAATGGTCCTCCACAGATGTTAAGCAGCTAAGCTCACAATTCTGGCTTCAAGGAGCAGTTAAAACATTCTAATTTAAAAGGACATTTAAATTTTTTTGTGTAGATATAAGTTGCTACTACCTCACACTTTAAAAAAAAAATATATATGTTAAAATCTATATATATATATGTTATCACATGGTATATATATATCACAATATCAGCCCCCTATATCGTGGTAACTGCAGTCTAAAAGGTGATGTATCGACACGAGTTGTGAGGGTTGATTCAAGATCTCTAGGGCAGATAGTTGCTGTATAGACTTTGAAAAAACTGTGTATTTTAGATGGTCTTAAACATCACACTTAGTCTAGTCCTATGTATTGTATATCATCAGCCAAAAGCTAGGGCCTTTATGGCCCAAGTCACTTCTAAAGGGCATTTTTGGACTTAAGTACATGGAAAGCTTCTGACACCAACACGCATAAAAGAAAAAAAACTGAATTTCAAATAAACTAAGTGCCTCAAACCCGAATAAATCTTTTGCACATTATTTTAATTTAACAGGGTCAGGTTAACAATGTATACATAGTTCACTGGTATCCTGGAACAGGAACCGAAGGGTTCAAAATGAAGGTGGTTAGTTATTAATATAGTATGCGCTGAATTTCAGAATTCTACAAGTCAAGTCAAGTCAAGTCAAGTAAACTTTATTACATCCACCTGGGATAACTCCATGCTCAATTAACCCATTCAAGCCTCACAATATCGTCGTGTTATATATATATATATACAATGTAATATGGAAAAATGAATAAATTTGGAAAGAGCTTTAAAATGATATATATGGAAATGTGCGTGATTAGCCCAGTAGCTCAACTTCCTTTTTGTGGAAGGAGCTGCACATTCATTTTCAGGGGCTTAACTAGAAATGGCCTGAAGGGAGGGGGGGCGCGGGCATTACATGGGGGGATTATGGGGTGCTCCACGGCTTTTCCTATCTCTTTCATGTAAATTTTGGACCTGAGGGGGCCATGGCCCAAAGCCCTCCCCTCTAAATTTGTCACTGTTCATTTTGGTGACCATCCTACGTTAATGAGATGAGAAGACTGGAGATATTAGACATACTCTATTCACCTATAGAATTACTTTGTCTCTGGATTGAACACTGGATACAGTTACTGACATCCACCAAAATGCCATGGGCTATGACAAAACTGAGTCCCAACACAAAATTAGTATTAAACTATATTCGAGAAAATATCAGAAATCCTAAATTATTTCAGATTTTTGGTTTTTATGAAAATTTCATAAGTTTGGCTCTGCAAATGAGCTTAGTTATTTAAAGAGTTATAGTTTAAACATTTAAAGATTTATAATTTAGACATCTAAATGCAAAATTCAGAGGTCTAACTCCAAAATTGATGGAATCATGGGGCGTTGAATTTTTTTTTTTTCACATTTTTGCTGAATTCCCTGTTATTAATTTTTGTATGGGCATTCAGATACCCAAAAGGCACATTGAGGGTATTTAAGACATAATAGGGCAGATTTTCATGTCCATAGGTGTAACCCTTTCTGACTTATGCTCCGGAAATGAAAAAAAATTAATTAATTTCTAATATTTTACAAAAAAGGATCCAGAAAATTCCGGTGGGAGGATCTATCGGGCTGTCATGTTGCGAAACGCATAATTCGCAGCATTACATGACTGCGCGCTGATAAAATTAACATGTAAAAATATATAAATTTTGGTCCAGTAGGGGGGGATGCATCCCACCCACCACCCCTGCGTACATCCCTGCCTTTTTGACCCCAAACATCTCCAAACAAAATGGCCAAGTTGGGGCCCAATAGACATTTTGAACATGCTCAAATTTCAAATTTCCCGTTAAAACTTTCTATTGTCATTGTGACTGCATAAATGGAGATGTGTACGCACCTCCATTAAAGATTATCCATTCCATGGTTTGGGAAAAAATAACATGAATATTGCCTTAGTTTCTTTTTATCAGAGAATTGTAAATACCTATAGGCCAATTTACTTTAGGCTGACAATAACCAAGTATAGTAGGGCCTATCTCCACTGCAGACACACAGAGAGAATTCAAACATCGAGCAAGCACACAAGGAAAGAAACTAACATAGGCAGATGGCTCATGTTTTTTTTTGGGGGGGGGGGAGCGACATTTGCCCTAATTTCAAGATCTAGATTTAATACAACTTCAAATTAAATTTCCTGGAAATCATTAATTTTTACTTGTGTTTATTTAATCATCTGCACAAATTTTTTAGTCTTTTTGCCCGAATCGCACTGTTCCCAAACTTTTCGGAGGATGGAGGAGACAAGGACTATTAGGAGACAAGCGTTAGAGGAAGGCAGAGAGAGAGAGACAGATAGAGAGAAAGAGGAGACAAGGATTATTGTCTCATGAGAAGGCACCCTTGCAAGCTACTACCTGGAACTGAGGATGATCAGTGGTCGAAATAGACCCTGTCTCTCAGTTGCAGGGCCGGAAGGGTTGAAGCCCTTTTAACAGGGCCAACCACAGGCCACCAGACGCACCTTGAAGCGAAGACTTTAATTTAGAGGCTCTCAAAAAAGAATTCTGGGCATTTAAAGGATATTTTGTCTCTCAGAAATTTAATTTTGAAAACAGTACTGCTGATTTATATAAGGGTTGTTGTATGCTGGTTAGCCATTACTTAGTCTTACTGCTTCAAGCTTATCTCTCCATAGACCTTCAGTATTTAGGATATTTAGGGGGTTTTCTCAGGATGCCCTCTGGGTCCTTCTCAAAAATGTATTTGAGGGGGTCACAGGAGCATTTAGGGGGGTGACCCCCCGTCCCTCATTTCGAACATTGAGGATGATAGGAGAAGGCAGAGATAGGGAAAAGAAAAAATTCTGTGATTTTAGCCAAACAATTGTGGTTTATTAGCTTCCATGGGGGGATAGGGATAAGACAAAGACATAGACTGAGGAGACAAGGGTTATAGGCCTATATATCATGTCTTGCCTTTCATGGTAGACAGGTAGAGTTATTTCTCCAGATTACTCATAATGGATCTCATGCAATGTCAATTGGTTGGTTTCAGTGGCCCAAAGCAGCCTTTAGACCCCTTAAAATCCTAATTGGGGCCCTTAATACTCAAAAATGCTGGGATAGATCGATCTTTTTCTTGGATAGATTTAAAGAAATACATATGAACACAATGTGGCAGCACTTCCATTATCGCCGATCATTAGCGCCACCTGCCGAGAACCGTTTTAAGTGCGGGAGATGCCGAATTCGGCATCCCCCCGATGCCGTATGAGGCAACGGTTGCCGAAAATGGCATCGGGGGATGCCTTATGAAGCAGCGTTGCCGAATTTTGACTTTTGCCGAACTGATATTTGATGGATGCCATGACATGGAGACTAAAAGTAAAATCCCCCATAGCATAGCATGGGGGATAATTATCATAATCACTCTTAGGGAGTTGATGAGTCACCAATTTAATATTCACCATGTAAACAAGACATCTGGCAACAATTATATATAGTCCTATACAGGGCTATATTTGACTATTTATTGAGAAGCAATTAATTCGAAATTCATAATGTGAATGAAAATTCAATTATCAGCTTAATATTTGTTTTGATTGAAAGAGTGCTTTACCAGCAGAATCATAACAAACACTTCTCCATTTAATGATTTTTTTTGTCTTTATATGAACAAGGTTTTGTCGGAATACAATGTCATAGGTAGCAAAAGATCTACAGATATGTACAAAAATATGAGAATAGATGAGTGATCATTGATTAGTGTTCTATCTATTCTATATCATTTTTTTAAAAGCTCTGTGAGAGAAACTTATACAATATACATTTACTCATGTATCTGTTGGTGAATGCCAGAGTTTCACAAAACAGGAGTTGATAGTTATATTGCTGAAATTTCTCTTCTGTGCATTTTTGTCTTTTTAAAAAACATTCAAATAGTCCGGAACCTCAAACCATTGAGTCAGAAATACAGTTGTGCCATTAAAACTTGGAGGAAGTAGTCACTCGATTACCCTTGCCATGCAGATAGGTTGTGGCTCTGACGTTGGGTGGCTCGGCCTGCTCCACTTCCGGTAGCTCTCTAATGGAATCGTAAGTGGTCCGTAACGTTGGGACGTCACCGGTCATGTCAATCACGGCTCCATTGAATAGCCTTGTTTCAAGCTCTTCTGTTTTCTGTGGCGGTGGAGGCAGGGGAGCATTCTTCTTAGGCGATGGAGGTTTCAATGCTGCGATATCGGGAGGAGGCATTTTGAGAGGAGGGGGGTTAGGGATTGGAGGGTCATCTCTGCCTATCATGACAGCATGCTGTTCAATGTCCACTATCCTTCCATCTTGGTTTCTCCTCCTGTCTATCTTCTTTACGTACTTCAGTTTAGATTTCGCCATAAATGAGAAAGGTCGTCGGCGTTCAGACCTGTCGTAACTGATGTAGAAGCTTGAAGGAAGCCTGGCTTCCAAGTACAGAACAAAATTTGCCCTGACCCAAACCCAATTTTTGTCCAAGATCTTATGAGTCCTTCTGTAAGTATCAGCAATCATAGCAAGGAGAAGAAAAAAGATGAGGACAACACCAACAATGATGTGAACAATGAAAAGAATGATACCAATGGCTGGTTCCCTTGATCCATCCACAAAATCAGAATTTGAAAGAGCAAAGGTCATCTTAAAAAGTGTTAGAGGAGTCTGGAAGAAAGTTGCATTAGTGTATTGAGGCACGATAGGATCTGCCCATTGGAATGCAATGTAGGTCGATGCTGATGTTGCCAAAAGTATGAATATATAAAGAGGCAGAAATCGAGGAATAACATCCTTTACGACGGCCATGTGCATTGCAATTGGTAGAGAACCTGTACTCCTCCAAGCCCCTAGAAACACTGTTGCATTAAACCATCCTATCAAAACAGCAATAGCAAGAATGACATCTTCATTTTCATTTCGCACGCATCTCAAGATCAGGACAACAAGAGTAAATATGACGAAAAGAACGTTCAGACCTCGAAACACTCCGAACCAGTTCCAGACGGCTGACATTTGAAACCTCTTGTTGCAACACATCCTGAACTCCCCATACAAGAAAAGAGGGAGACAAAATAGACAAACAAGTTCCCCAATAAACCTAGCCCAATCTCTGTTTGTCGAATACATCTGGTCGAAGGTCGTTTCAGAGAGCGGTGGTCTTTCGAAGGCACAAGCAGTGTAGACACACATGTATAGGAAGTATAGGAAAAACATGAGAAGATAGAAAGGTTTGTACTGGAGCCATTTGTCCTCTATGAGAGAGTAAAATGGTTCTAGACGTAATATCGGTCCAGCGTCTTCAGGCTTTCTTTGAGTCACATAATCCAGAACGCAAAGTCCTCCTGGAACGGTGTTGCTGTCAACATCATCAACGACATATCCTTCATCTCCGGTGTAAAATCCAGGCTCGAAAGGATCGGGTAAGAAATGGTAAGGGATATTTGTCATGATCTTCTTCATGATGTATGCTGAGCCAGTTGATGCTGCATACTCCACAATTGACATTCCTTTCTTTTTCTCAAAACAATGCCAGAAGAGATACTGCAAAGCGCTTTTTCTTGCGGCTGAAGAACCATTGCTGTATTCACTCTTCCCTTGGTGCCGTTCCCACCATCTTGAGGCATTGTCGTACACAGCATTCATCATCTTTGTGACAGCTACCTCCCAGTCCTCACTGTTTCTACTCTCTAGCTTTTTTCCTGATAATCTTACAAGTTCATGGACTATTGTTCTGCCTTTTTCATAAAGGTCAAATTCAGCTCCTTTCTCTGCCAAAATTTCAAAGCACTTCACATCCCCTCTCCTTGCAGCTTCAAAGATTGGCAGTATCTTTACCCCTTGGAATATGGATGGTGAATTTATTACGATGATTCTCTGTCTATCATTTAATTTATTCAAGAGAGATAGAAGTACTTCAGGGTTCTGAGCTCCTGCTGCACTCTTCAAGAAGTCACAGATGTTGAATACCTTAGCATTCTTCATGACTTTCTCAAACATCGAGGACACATTTACATGACCAACTATATGCTGTGCACATATCTGCCTGTCCCAAATCAGGGCCAGGTGAAGAAGAGCCTCATAGAACACTTGATGTTCTGCAGGCTTCCAATCTGGTATGCTCTTCTTCAGTTGTCTCATTAAGACATCAAATCGTTCTTCCTCGTCATCCATGACCGCCTGAAGAATGTAACCGATGAGATTGATGAAATGAGGCGTTTTGGAGATAGGAAGAGTGAGTTTCTTGATGAATTCTCTTCCTCTGTGGTCATTGACGCAATGTTGACAAAGACCCGGTGTAAATCCCTTGGTGTTGAATTTTGGGTTTGTCCTTGCTTTCGTCGCAATGTCAGAACAAGCGCATTGGCTGGCGACGTTGACATCAGCCGTTGGTTCAAGATATTCCGTGATTTCCATCTTCTTGTCTTTTAGGTGTTCCAGAATTTCAATCAGCATTGCTCGGGAGTCTTGGATGTAGGTCTTTGGCACATGAGGACCAGGACAGGTGACATCAATGTCCTGGATTGCTTTCAGAATACCATTGTTGCCCTGTTGAAGTTGGAGCGAGACTTTCTGTAAGCTGTTCAAACGGTCTTTGAGATGTTCGAGTAAGTCCCCGCTGTTTTTCGTCTTGTAGTTATGAAGAATTTCTTCTACATCTAACAATAGTTGGTGCATGCTGTGGACTGTGTTTTCAGGAACATGAACCCCTGGACATGGTTTATTCTGCTTCTTGAGTTCTTCGCAGATGAAAGTTGTTGTCTCTTCAATGGCGTCTTCTTTTCGTGAAATCAACTTCAGATGCTTCATGAGATCTCCGAGGGTAGAATTGACCCTGTCTACCATACCATCCGGCACATGAGGCCCTGGACAGGACTTCTTGATCTTCTTTATGAGGTGGAGAATGTCATCAAGGGTGTCGCTGTAGTCTGGTATCTTAATGGGATCTGGTGGGACCTCGATGCTTTGCGCCACTTTTGTTTGGGTCGACATGTTGTGTATGTGATTCTTGGCCAATTTGCTTGTAGAAGATCCCATTAAGGCAACCTGGGTGCCCCTCTGAACCATTTCAGGACCTGAAATAACAATGTCACTGCATTAGACATCTAGTATCGATCTATCGCTCCCTGTAAATTAAATGGAACTGCCACACAACAGTTTAAAACTTTATATATTATCTAACATAAACATACAGTCTGCAAAAGCATCCTCCAAAAATGCATGCTTCACCAAAAAAGCTCTTTTGAACACTTGACGGTTTCAAAAATTGAGAATTTGAGGATGACCTAAACACATTCGTTTCCATATAAACAATACAGTTTTTATGAGTGTTTCTCCTTATTCATTGGTGATAATTTGCATTTCATTCAAAACTAAACCTAAAATGATCAAATGAATGAATCCAACCTACATAATATTATATCAACATGCGAAATTCATTTATATTTTCATTGCACTAACCTGGTTTCTTAGGCTTCCAATGGCAGTGCGATCTTTCAGCTTCTCGGCCATACCGAAACCGTTTGGTGCTCGTGCCGGACGGAGGTTGAGTCTTGCGCAAGGAGTTGTCATCGTAGTGGGCTGGAAATCTGGCGAAAGCAACTGAACTGAGCTTGTGAATCTTCTTGTTCTTTAGACTTTCTTCTAACCAAGTGGCAAACGGCCCTTTATCCTCCGTGTAGACGGTATCGAAGTGGTCCGCCTCGACCAAATTTGCATCCTCGTCACTTTCTGGCTCGTACTCAATCACCACCCCACTGTCACGTGACTTGGGCATACTCATTTGTCATGGGGTAACAGCACTCAGCCAAGCTATAAAAAAATATTGATTTCACATTAATTACTGCTTTGTTGAAGCTTTTAACATTTAAAGATCAGAGTTGAATATTAAACGATCTGTGTCTGATTTTGAGAGAGCCATAAATAAAACTGCTGGTTAGTTTACGAAGCTATTTTATGTGGTATATCTCTTAGAAAGAGTGAAAAATTGTATAATCTTGAAGTAAATGAAGAAATAGATAATCAGATCTCAAACGAAATGTTAAATCCTTTGATTTGAGATCCATCAGTGCATATGTTGAAGTTTTAGATACATGTTTATGTCTAAGCCTTACAGTCTCAAAAAGAGTGGACTGTTGCACTCTGAAAATGGCACTTCGTGAGTCGTCATACTGATGATTTGTCATGACCATACCAATACTTTCAGTGTTAATTTGATTTAAGGAGACTTATTCCGCTTGTTGGTGACAGGCAAACAAAAGGACTATGCATCTGATTTTTTACTCTAAATCAGTTATGACAAATCAAATGGCCTTTCTTGATCTTGACTAATCAAACAGCCTCTATAATATGTTTCCCATGTTGAATGTAGAGAAGATGACACTTCATCAACCGTCATGAGTCACAAAGAGCATTTTTCACGGTGAACTGGTCCTCTCTTTTTGCATAACTAATGGATAGGCTGTATTTGAATGTTGTTTAGTCTTAGTGCACTTTAATGGTGTTTAGTCTTAATATCAATAGGTCTGTGATACTGTAAGAGGGTGGACGGTCTGTCTGGGTTAATGTCTCATATTTTTGCTCTGATTAGATTTATAAAATTAGTAAGTGACAGAGCTGGAGATGATCAAGAATAAGCTGTTATATGTTGTTGCATCAAATTTACTGAGGAGTATCAAATATCTACTATTTATAATAGGCCTTTGCTTTCAAAATACCACTAAAACTTCTGAAATTACAATAACAGGAATTTTAGAAATAAAAGGAATTTGATATACTTACTTGAAAAATATATCCACACCAGACCCAGGTAAGCTCACCAAACATGGCAAATATGGTATACCCTTATCAACCTTGTTGCTAGGAATTAAAGTCATTATAATTCTGGCTAACATGTGAGCATTTTGGCAGGTCATGTTTCATGGAGATTTATTAATCTGATATTGGATAATCGTGTTAAGACTTCAGAAGTTAGATGAGTGAAGATTAAGCTTAATGTGAACAGAAATAATGTAAAAATCGATGAGGAATAGGCCTACAACATTATATCTAGTCAATACCTAAATGACTTGATTTTATGTATAGATGTAAAATTCCTTATTTTCATGTCCTTTGGATTTATAGCACAAATATGTAAGTTCAGTTATTCTCAATCCATTTTTGTTAAATCATTGAATTATCATAACTACAAACTTTACAACCTTGCCTTAAACCTGATATTTATTTGTTTGACCACAAATGAAGAAGTCATACGTCAGATATTATCAATTATCAAATTGTCCTGAATGGTGAAACACAATGAGATGGAGTGAGGTATTGAATTATCGCCAGATAAAATGAAATGAAAATATATGGTGTCTTAAAGTATGATATATGTAAGGCATGCCGGATACCAATGGCTGTCAATTTTATCGGCTGTGCAAACATAAGGTCAAGATCTTTGGTCAGTAAGGGAAATCCCACAGAAATAAGATTAGCCTGGTGTTTCACTTAATTACCAAAAACTTTTAACCACAATTAACTATGAGTACAGCAAAGGAAATTGGCAGCCATTAATTGTTATCCCACCTCAATGTGTCATAATCTCACAGGATGAGAATTCATGCTTCCACAAGCAGTTTGTTTGAAGATGTTTAGCATTGATGAAATGGCAAAACAACTTCCTTTTCATCTATTTACAGGTGTCATTGTAATTCTATGAAAGAATACATGCACAATGTGCACAGAACATGTTCTAAATAGGACAAAGATGTTTTATTTTTCTAATTAGGATTTGTCTTTATGGAAGATAGAGACTATGAGGGAACATAAATAAAAGTTGGGTTCCCATGCCATGACCTTGAACTGCTTTTCATTTATAGTCCTTATAGCCACAAGCCCACAACTTCAGATGTGGAAACCTTCCTTTTGCACCATTTTTGCAATAGTTTAAAGCATATATTTCTTACAAATACTCTTCGAATTGTACCATTAAAATATAGCCATGAACAGAGAAAACCAGTTATTCACAATTTGTCATAGTTTAATGTCGTGGATATTAATGATCTCAGTCTTTATCCTTTATGAATCTACTTGGATTTCTGTATGGCTTACTGGTGTCAAAATAACACTAGGTGGAGCTTTGTGTGATAGCTTGTAGGCATCGCCATCTATGGTCAGGACAGGCACTTAAACTGTCATCCTCAGTGAAATAAGTTGGAAATGATACGGAGAAAGTCAGTGTGAAAAAGGCAAGCAAGGAGGCAAAGAAGAAAAGGAAGAAAGAAACAAGCAAGGAAGCGAGATCAAGTGAGAGAAAAAAGAAGAGGAAACAGCTAGAAAAAAGAAGAGTAGAAAGCAAGGCCTAAAGAAAGTTAGAGAAAGAATCTAAGAACAAACATATATGAGAGAAAGAAGATGTTAGAAGAATGAAAACGAGATGATAGTATATCATGATACTGACGAAAAATAACAACCATTGTCCATATTAGCACTGGCAGATCTTTTAATTACTCTAGTATCTCCTGTGGCAGCGTGGGAGTTTTAGAAGTCAATATTATCGCATGAGACCAGGCCTTATCATGTAAGTATATACACCTTTGGAAGAATTTTGTAATTTGGCCCTTCCAGGAATATTATAAATAGGCCTATTAGCAGGGGTTAAACAGAAACCTTGCCATGCATTGAGTTGCAGTGTCACAATTCATGCTAATAAGAATAATTCTGCCCGATTTCCATAGATCATGAAGATCAAGGGAGGTCAGCTACTGAGTTTTGGGCGGTGTTTTCAAAGAGAGCAACGGCGTTTTTGGAACGTCTTCAAAGAGATGAGACAGCGTCCTGAACGTTCTGGGCAGCGTCAAAAAGTGCGTCATCACGCCCTGGCCTGATACTATATGTTTACTATGTGTGGGGGAGCATGTTGAAAAGCGAATGAATTAAAATTTGATGTGTGTATCTACAAGGGAAATTAAGTCAACTCAAGTCTGTCTATATGAGGTTTGGAGAAATAAAAGGGTGTTTTGGGGAGGGCAAAGTCAAAAGTCAGGTGTTATGTTTTGGCAAGAGGAATTTGAAAGTTTTTTCTCCTTTACAATTTGAGTATGACAGGAAATGAAACCAGGACTTACGTATTAATCTAACATTGACAGAAAATGCACAACAACAAAAAACTAAGCAATTGGCCTATGTAATAACTAATAAAGAGCTGGACAAAAGAATTTCAAGACGTTTTCGTACATAAACATTTTTAATAATGATAACAAAGACATTTTGAAAGATTTTTTTAAATTCTTATTAATTAATTATTCTGATTTCGTGCTTTCTCTTCTGTTTTTGTTTGCGTTTTGTTTTCGTGTAGGCCCTATTTATGTTTTATTTTGCAATCTCCTGATTTTTGTGAGGTAAATAAAATCTTATGTCTCATTATCACGTGTAGAAACCAGAGGGGCAGCTTCTCCCTAAAAATATGGCAGATTAAAATTGACATTTTAAATCGGGCCAGTACTTCAGAGTCAGGCAGGGTTGCATAAAAATCCGATTTAAATAAAAAAAAATTAAAAAAATCGGATTTATTTGATTTAAATCAGAATTTTTTTATTTAAATCAGATTTAAATCAAGCTATCGTATTTTTTGGAATATAATGGTTTTCAAGGAACTTGAAGTTATGATAAATGATAAACTGTCCTTAATTAGGTCTTCTGTAATGGGAAAATTTATTTCACCGCCAAAAAGTCATGTAATCAAGTTGAAATTCGAAGATGTAGATCGCTCACATTTTTTTGCTTTTTACAGCTGCAAAAAAATCCCTCAGAATATCAATTTTACGCCAATTCAAGTGTGAAATTTTGACAACCTTTTGGAGCTACTATTGCTAGGAATGACCAATGACATATCAAAAGTTTTACTTGGCTTCCAAAAGAGACTTAACAGGGTTTGATCCTATTCAAAGTCCAAATTTTCCACAGAATATCATACTTTGGAGCAAAGGAATGATTGAAATTACTAATGATGACCACAGAATCAGTATTTTTAATTACTATTGTTTGTTATTGTTGTTTTCTTGTTTAATGAGTGCTACTTTTGGCATGAGATTAGGAATTTGATGCATGACAGAGGAGATATTGTATTTCATCTTAAACTGGATTAAAGTAAGTCGAAAACCACCCTGGTATCTGAATCGTAGCTGTGATTCGTAACACATTCAAGTGTGAGGGTGCCAACTGATCCATTATAGCATTTATACGCAAACTATTTGCAGTTTTCTAACATATAGTGATTTTCAATAAAAATCATTGAATAAAATCACTGATTTAAATCAAGTGATTTAAATCAAATGATTTAAATCATGCAACCCTGGAGTCAGGCAGTAAGTGAACAGACTCCTTTAGCTTTCTGAAAGGCGACTCCGACTCCTTAGGTCTCCTGAATTACCACTCAGTCTTCCCGACTCTTATCAGCGTTATTACACACAAATATTACCTGGTTAACAGGGGAGAAAAATTCATTCAACAGTTCCGTGGGATCTTGCACATGAACAGTTGTTTAGGAAATTTTGTGTAAAATTTGGGATAGGTTTCACATTTTTGAAACTTTGTCTTTTTAATTATTTTTTTTTTTAGGAGTCAGGAGTCACAAAATTAATTTTTGACTTTGACTCCGCCTACATCTGAAAATCAAAGTTCGACTCCGACTCCATGCAATTAGGCCTACCTCCAACTCAGCAACTCCGACTCCTGACTGTGACTCCGACTCCAAAGCCCCGATTCAGGCACAGGGAAGAAAAATATGGACAGAAAACCCTGTTGCAAAATAAGGTAATGCCAAAAGATACATTTCTGGAATCCTTTTAAAAATGGAGGTACAACACATTTTTGAGACCTAACTCAGGCCTAGGAACTTTCTGACATCATTCATGTTGTTTTCCCAATTTGCAACTAGTATTTGCAGCATTCTGATTTCGAAATTGTCAGAACAACTTTTATGCTGATCAGCCTGACCTGCAGTGGGATATAAAACAGGGAATTCAGCCGAGCGGAGGTCACTTGATGAGTTCTGGAATGTCACGTGACTCGTGACGTCATGCCCTAATGACCTTTATGACCTCAGGAGATTCTTAGATAATTAGCATTCTAATCATGACTACTACAACTGGTAACATTAAGACAGTGCCAAAAAATGTTGAAGAAATGTGGAACAAAGGGAATTGTTTGTGTCTTGCAAATGTTTACAAGGCATAGCCGAAACAGGGCATCATTAGAAACGGTTTATTGGTTATAATGGATGGATGATTAGGGCTTTATGTCCTGTATGAATGTAGGCCTTCCAGGCTAGAGCGTAAATCACCCAGCGATAGGAAGCCCTGGAATAGACAGATGATTGGGCTTTACATCCTGTATTTATGCACTCGGTATGCTAATTAGCAGAGGAGGGGGATATCGCGATGAGGCGAAGGAGGACTGAAACAGCAGTTCACCATGGGCTGACGTAACCCAACAATAGCTGGATTCTAACCCGGGACCCAGCGATTGGCAACCCAGCATGCTACCACAGTACCACTTAGCTGACCCTCCCCCAGTTTTCTTGGTTAGAAAATGTTCCATGTAGCAAAAAAAAAAAAAAGAAGAAGTTGCTTCTTGAATCTCAGTTATTAAAAAGGTGCGTCATTTACATAATTAATAGATAAATTAGATTGTGTATCTCATATCTTCGTGTTATCACTGGAGTCGATCGATATTTTCTTGAATGCTTAAGGTGCCAACCTGCTTCGCTGAATGTCTTTGAATGAATGAATGAATGAATGATATATGTTTATTTGCAACAAGGGTTGTACATTGTTGAAATATGTATATATATTTGCCTGCATGGGTTCGAACCCCAAGTGGGGAACCCAAAATTTTCAATGAACCTTCATGATCAAAATCCCAGCTGGATGTCGTTCGGATGAGACGTTAAATTGGCGGCCCCTTGTATCAGTGTCTGTGATGGATGGGTAGGTAAAAGATCCCTCACATGGGGTAAATGTGTAACATGATGAGGACTCCCACTCTCTCTCCCATTTCATCAATCAATCCTCGTGGGTGTTCAGAACTAAGCTTAGAGCCAGTTAGAGTGCACTTACTATATCTACCTATCTATATATCTATATATCTATCTATCTATCTATCTATCTATCTATCTATCTTCATTACGATTGCCCTGACATCTCGGACTCTCAGTATACCAATACATGACAATAATATGTACATATTGTAGGCAATCATATACCACTTACAATATGATTACAAAAAATGTCCTGTAGTAGGCCAATAACATACAGTCAACAATCCCTCATTCTTGGGTGTCAATATAATGATGGTGTTAAAAACCTGTCCCAGCAGAGACATGACCAACCCATGAAGCTTCTACCTAATCATAGTCATAATCACATTCTGATTAATTCTGAGTGAACGCGTGGACTTCAAACGCCTGGGGCAATTCAGACAAACCCTAAACACACTCAAGTGACATGTTGCTGAATCAAATTATGCTAAGTTCCTCTTAAACCTGCAGTCTTTGGAATTAAATAGCTTACTGCCAACTTCTTGGGGCCAACTCCTTGTTGTAGAATTGAATTTGAGTAATCCCTGTAATATCAAAATGCTCCAACCAAGTTGAAAGAAAAGTTAGTCTGCACTGACTTATTACAAGTGTAATGTTTATCAGAATGACATTGGATGGGTTAATGTGACATGAGGTGAGATAAGGAGAATTGAGGTCCTGAAATTAGTGTTTTGTTGAATCCCGAAATTAAGGTTCGGTTTCGGATGTACCACCACAACCAAAACTGGAACCGAAGTTCAATCAAACAACTGTCTTTCGGTTGTCGTATTTTATTCAGAAAATGATAAAATTATAAGCAAAATTGTGACCCGTTCACTCACCCAAAGAGCACACCATGCTACAACTGAATTTCCGGGTCGAAAAACCAGTTGCGGACAGGATGCTAAACCTCGGATCACAAAATTGTGTTGTACACATTGCGGATCGAAACCTAGACCAAAACCACGGTTCTAGGATAGGAAATTACCCAAAACCGAACCTAATCAAATATTTCAGAACCACCCAACACTACCTTAAATTGTGCAAGACATTATATAAAGTGAGGATATTGGATGAGATGGCGTGAGGACCTGACATGATACAATGAGAATAGGTGAGGTTTTGAGAAGAGATGGAGTGAGGTCCCGAAACGGTGCAACAAAATGAGATGAAGTGAGGTATTGGTTTGAGCTGATGGAATGATGTCCTGAAATGGTGCAACACAATAAGATGAAATGAGGTATTGATGTGAGATGATGGAGTGATGTCCCGAAATGTAGCAACACAATGAGATGAAGTGAGGTATTGGTTTAAGCTGATGTAGTGATGTCCTGAAATGGGCAACAAAATGAGATGAAGAAGGGTATTGGTGTGATTTGATGAAATGAGGTACTGAAATGGTGCAACACAGTGAAATGAAGTTAGGTATTGGTGTGATTTGATGAAATGAGGTACTGAAATGGTGCAACAAAGTGAGATGAAGTGAGGTATTGGTGTGATTTGATGAAATGAGGTACTGAAATGGTGCAACACAGTGAGATGAAGTTAGGTATTGGTGTGATTTGATGAAATGAGGTACTGAAATGGTGCAACACGGTGAGATGAAGTGAGGTATTGGTGTTATTAGATGAAACGAGGTACTGAAATGGTGCAACAAAGTGAGATAAAGTGAGGTATTGGTGTGATTTGATGAAATGAGGTACTGAAATGGTGCAACACAGTGAGATGAAGTTAGGTATTGGTGTGATTTGATGAAATGAGGTACTGAAATGGTGCAACACGGTGAGATGAAGTGAGGTATTGGTGTGATTTGATGAAATGAGGTATTGAAATGGTGCAACACAGTGAGATGAAGTGAGGCATTGGTGTGATTAGATGAAACAAGGTACTGAAATGTTGCAACACAGTGAGATGAAGTGAGCTATTGGTGTGATTTGATGAAATGAGGTACTGAAATGGTGCAACACAGTGAGATGAATTGGGGTATTTGTGTGATTAGATGAAACAAGGTACTGAAATGTTGCAACACAGTGAGATGAAGTGAGGTATTGGTGTGATTTGATGAAATGAGGTACTGAAATGGTGCAACACAGTGAGATGAATTGGGGTATTTGTGTGATTTGATGAGAAGGAGTCCTGAAATGGCGCAACACAATGAGATGAAGTGAGGTATTGATATGAGGGTGAGATCCTTAAATGATAAAATGAGATGAAATGAGGTTGTGAGATGAAATGGAGTAAGGTCCAAAAAGTTAGACTAGATGTGGTGGTGAAATCGAAATTTAACATGATAAATAAAATATATATAAAGAAAACACAATAAAGAAATTATGTTTTGTGCAGTCAACCGAAGACCAACATTTTCTGCTGTTGCACCATCTAATCATGGCACCATTGGAACTGGGATGCGGAAAAATCAAGAGGCATATTCTTGTACAAAGTTCACCCCCCCCCCCCCAAAAAAGCAAAGGACAGGCATAAATACCAGCTTTGCTTTCTGCAGCGTGGGTTCAAACCTGGCTTTTGACTTAGCTAGATGAGTGGTAGGAGGTGCAGACAAAGAAGCCAGTCAGAGACTCGGAGCTACTTATAATAAGAATGGGATAAAGATATGACAGTTAGTATTAGTTACAATAGTCTCTGATTTGCAGGCACCTCAGAGACTTACAAAGAGGCAGAGAACCAGAATTAATAGAGGAAAAATATATTAAAATGTAAGCAGATGACAAGAGATTCTTTGTGAGGCATTGTTCTTTAAGTAAGATCATAATATTGAAAAACATTGTCTGGTCTTGCAACCTAAAATACAAAACTTGAAAATTGACAAAAAATAGAAGAAAACCTTTAATGTGTTTAGATGGTTTATGATAGGAAGTTGGCCTACGATAGACAGATAAGATGGAGGGATTAATGGAAGAAATTCTGCTTCTGACAAAATCATATGTCCATCCACAATATTGTAGTATATAACCATTACAAAAATAAATTTTCAAGGAATGAATGGTTATAGTGGTTGTGTCAGTAACCACCATTTGCACCCCCCCCCCCTTTTTTAGAGATATAAAATCTTTGCCACAAAAAGAAACGAATGTTACTGATGATGTGAATGAGAGGTTGAGAGACGTCACCATGGTACACCATTGTCATGTCACAACTCATGCTGCAGCGCTCCAGTGTCAATGAATGAGCCACCAAACCATTGGACATTGTTGTACATATAGTCATGTCCAATGGTTTGGTGCTTTATTCATTTTTGTAAAAGTGAAGTCTCTGAAATACGACTTGTTCCTGATTTTTTTACATAATTTGGCTTGTAATTTCCATAACTTTCTTGTGATAATAGGGGGTTTCATGGTACAAAACAGTTGTATAATAAATTGTGGAACATGAGATATTTACACCCTCGAATGTCATGTAGAACTCAGCCTTACGGCCTCATTGTACATTGACATTCTCGATTGTACTTATATCTTCATGTCCCACATTTACCCATTTAGACAACTGTAATATGTATGTAACTAAATGTAAGATCTTCAACTCATATCAACTTCCCAAAAGATATTGGTTAAACAGAATGAACAATGAGTAGCCAATACCCATACATCATTTAGCGTCTCATCAATACAGCTCTACCTTCACAAAATACATGCTACAGTTCATAGAAAGTAGCTCTCAGCACTTTAACATCCATTTCATATGAACTTCCCAGCAGACACTGGTTCAATAGAATGAGCAGAGCAATAGCTAGTACCCATATATCTTTTAGCATCTCATTCGCTGGGTGGCAGAGTGGTTAAGATGCCCGCCTACTCCTCTGAAGGTCTTTGCCTGCGTGCGTGGGTTCGAATCCTGGTCGGGGAACCTGAAATTTTCAGTGGACCTTCATGAGCAAAATCCCAACTGGATGTCGTTCAGATGAGATGTCAAAAGGCGGTCCATTGTATCAGCAGTGTCTGTGCTGGGCAAGTGAAAGATCCCTCACATGGGGTAAATGTGTCACATGTTGAGGACTCTCTCTTTCCCAACTTATCAATCAACCCTCGTGAGCCAGAACTGGGCTTAGAGGGCTGCATTTACCATATCTGTCTGTCTATATCTATCTATCTATATCTGCTTATCTGACAAATGTAGTTTTATAATATGATAAAGCATGTAACTTAAATATTTTAAGATCCAACTCATATCAACTCCCAAACACACACACTTGTTGAGCAGAGTGAGCCATGGGATGGCCAGTGTAGCACTAACTGAGAGAGACTCAGAGATAGCTGGAGGCCAAAAGTGAAAGTGGCCACCCCTAGCATCAGCAGCAGCAGGACCTGTACTGTGTGATGGGAACCAGTGTCACCTGAGTACTGACCACTGAGTGGCCACCACTGGACCATGGTCATTCACATTAAAAACACATATTAGGATTATAGCAGAAATAAGGATGGTATAGATATTGGGATTAAAAATACATATCAGGACTATTTTGGCTACTTTGGATTATATGATGGAATTTATCTCATGATTGGATCTTAGTACATGGATTTAAGACTCTTCAAGATATTGTGATTTTGTGACTTCTGGTTGTTATCTTATAGGCATTTAATGTCTTTTTTTTCATAATTACTGTAGAAATAATAATGATATAGATACTGAAAACTCTTCTTATTTCTTTATTCGCTTCTTGCACTATTCGCTTCTTGCACGACTGTGATATTGAAGTTTAACCGATTCTGTAGTTTATCAGAATCTTGATTAGTGTCAAACTACAATTTTACCAAACTTTTTATAATCGATATAACAAAGATGTTTTGAAATATTCATATTACACCAAATAGCAAGAAAATAATATTATCAAGTGTGGAAGTTGCATCAAATGGTAAATTACTTCAAGCTTCTTCGGAGCAATCATTAAAACCTTAAATACAAGAATCTGATATTCTCAATAAGTGTGATATTGACAAAACGCCATTTGGATAAATTGTACAAGTGATGCACCATTAGGATTACCTTGAGCACCGATTGCTGCAGGATGGCTTGGGACCAGCAGAATCAACTTGCCTCTATGGAAAAGTTTTACACAGACTTTGGAAGAGATGTACTGTCCACAAGGTAAGTGGAGAATGATGTCAATTGGAAATTCCTTAAGTTTTGGGTTCATGATTCTTCCAATGTGTATACCTTTCTGTTTCTGTTTGTGACTCTTTCCTGTGTTTTTGTCCGATAGAAACTTTCTTTCAGGCAAGTTGATACATTTCCAAATTGTGATGGATTGATGGTGTATTATGATAAAGTCACAAATTATGATAAAGTCACAAATTATGATGAAGTCACAAATTATGATAAAGTCACAAATTATGATAAAGTCAAAAAGCATGATGGAACTTTGTGATCAAGTTTCATAACTAAAATCTGAAAAGATGGAACTTCTTGATCAACAAGATGGAACTTCTTGATCAACAAGATGGAACTTCTTGATCAACAAGATGGAACTTCTTGATTGACAAGATGGAACTTCTTGATTGACAAGATGGAACTTCTTGATTGACAAGATGGAACTTCTTGATCAACAAGATGGAACTTCTTGATCAACAAGATGGAACTTCTTGATCAACAAGATGGAACTTCTTGATCAACAAGATGGAACTTCTTGATTGACAAGATCGATCATATCAATAAAGCATTAAGTCAAGAGAGAACATGATATTTTGAAGTTTCCAATCATGCATTTGGTACAGTTTGAAATCATGATAGAGCATTTTAATAAAAATAAAAACAAGATTGACTATACTAATTAATAAAACTTACGAAAGATGGAGCATACTGATAAACATATTTTGTCAAGCTTTGAAAAAAGTACCTCATAAAGTCATAATGATGCTTTAAAACATATTGAGCATATTTATGAAGTTTCATACAGCTTTTATAAAGTTTAAACCAGATAGAGCATCGTGATGAAGTTTGAAAGTTCATCACCAGCAGACAGAGAATGTAACAATGTCAGGGAATGAACTTACTATGATGTAATGCAGACCAATCCTTGTTTTTTAAATAATATGCCATTCAGGATTGAGACCAAAGTTTTTGAAACATCCTGGCCCATTTTTATTAGGCCAGCTCTAAAATTGCTACGTATGTATGACATATGTATCATAAGCCATTGTAATAAGATTTGAAATTACTAATATGCAAAAAATGGTGATATTTAGATGAGCTATAAGTTTAAGATTTCAAAATGATAAGTTTCAGCTGTAGGTGCATTTACAACACTATCATGCACAATTACTTAATGATCTTATAACTTGGCTATGGCAGTATGTTATATAGGAAAGTCCTCTGAAGTTACATATATATGCATTTAAGTAAGCTGCAGTAAGAATGATGCTCTGTATGGACTATTTTAAGGATGCATTTTCAGAATGTATGCAGATTTTTGCATCAGTCCATTTTGAGTGCAGAGGGGACGAAATGCAAAAATGCTGAATTTTCACTGAAATCCACATTCTTAACATGTGACAAATAGAAAGCATAACCCTTCAAATGTGGCCTGAGGCACGTTGGCCTGCTAGTGATGGTGTTAAAACGTGTTTTCATGGTTGGACAAGTTGGAAGTAGGCAAGTGACAGGGGGCAGAAAAGCTAGAAAAATCTATTTAAGCAGTTTAAGTAATGAGAGGGGAGCCTATAGGAGAGCCTGCCAGAAGCTGGGCCCTGTCTGGGGCAGGGTGCCAGCATGAGCTCAGGAAAGCTGTTTGCACAACTGACGGAGCACAGTGTTTTAAAGCAAAGCCTCTTGTCTTTTCTTTCGGGCCTTATGCTGACAACCAAATGATGATTTACCATAGCCAAGGCCAAGCTGCAGCTAGGTGTCCCACTGCCAAATAAGGGCATTATTCCCTCTGCTTCACCCCATTCTTCATAGTAATACCCCCCCTCTCATTTCTAGTTCTTTCCTACATAAGGCAAAATACGCGACAATCCCCAACACTCACCAAAAGGCACTACTGGCCTTAATAAGCATACATATTTATAGAATGTTATTTATAATTTCATACAGGCCAACATATTTCATTACTTCATAAAACACAATACAAAAATAATTACTTCATAAGAAATACTACCAAAAAACAACAATTACTTCATGAGAAACAATACCAAAAACCAAAAACTGTTTACACTACTTTAAAGGAAAAATAGTCAGACCTAAATAGCTGAAACATGCACACTGCACAGATACACCAGAAATATATCAAAATTTTGCTTGACAGACAGACAAAGAAATCATGTTGCCACAAGACATCACTAATAGAGAAAGAGAACATATTGATATAGAAGGATGACAAATTCAGATAGACAGACAGATCACCCGATAGAAAGATATCATACTGTAACCAGACAAATATATTAGATAGAAATGTGACAAATTCAGCTAGACATGCAGATAGACAGATAGACCAGCAGTTAGGAAGACATCATGGAAATAAAATATGTAGAAAAATATGATAGAAGATCTCAAAATTCAGTTAGACAGCTGGTCAGATAGAAAGATAATCCAGACTGATATACAAATAGGTCAATGAGATATCAAAATGTTGCTACAAAAGTACAGGGATATAGACCAGGTATTGAAATGTCTGAAAATGTAGAGAGCTGCTCTGCAATTCAGTAAGGTACTCAGATTAACAGATAGATCTTCAAGATATCAAAATAATCCTAAAAATATACAGATCATCAGACAGAGACAATCAAGCATGGATGTATTGTGCTTTGTACAGGCAGATTCAATTGACGTGGTCATGTGATTATTACATAACATCATGTTACACATGTCTGACATTTGCTTTAATTGACTTAGATAATTATTATGTTAAATGTTCAAATCCACGTGGCAGGTGCCTGCATTTCCATAAGCATCTATTTGCCTTAATTTTACGACATTTTCTTTGAAGACTACCCATAATAGTTGACCTATCGACTCCTCATTACCTACTAATTATCTGATCAACATCTCACAATCATTAACATCAGTAAAATGCACATAATCTAGCAATCAAATTTGAATCCATGCATTTAAAAAAGCCAAACTCACAAGACTGGAGTAAGTTAGACATATGACCATACTCGTGCCAATTGACTTTATAATTACTAATATTAATAAAACAAAAAAAATCGAATTAGCATAACAACTATAGGTTAACAGAGTAGGACTCAATATTACTTTCATGAGATAGAAGGATAGAGTTGATTAAGTGGGCGATGGATGATGTGCCTTTACTGTATTTATGCACTTTACCAAGCTTAACAGGACAGGCAGGGACCAAGGTAATGAGGTGAAGTACGCTCTTGGCACAGGATGAAATATCCATCTGACATAGGTTGCCCAGACTGGAAATTGAACCCAAGTCCCAGAGAAAAGAGGCTAACAAAGAGTGCAACCACTGAGTTAGTCTCTACAGGCCCACACCTAATGTCGATAGTAAAAAGATAATAAGATAGAAGATAGTGAGACGTGTTTCTATCTATCTATCTATCTATCTATCTATCTATCTATCTATCTATCTATCTATCTATCTATCTATCTATCTATCTACCTATCTAGTATCTATCAAGGGACATATCAGCCTCATATAAACTTTTTGACTTTTCAGACTGACTGACTGACTGACTGATGGAAATATAATTATTCACTTCATAATTACCATAAGCCTATAAATTATTTCGTAGACAAATTGTCTTTATGTCCATCAATTAGGATTACATTACACTTCATATATCTGATAATATAGCACTTACTTCCGGGTGCAACATAACTTATAAAATTAGTTATAATGAATGCCTCAGGCAATTGTCCATATGAATTAATTTCAAAACAATACACTAAGCCATTTTAATGTTGATAATGATGCTGGATGGGTGATACGGTTCTACATCCTTTATTTATACATTGACTAAGCTTATCAGGACAGGCACGGACCACAGAAATGAGGCGAGGTGCACTCTTGAAACAGGATGAAACGTCTGTCTATTATTGGTTGCCTTGACCAGGAATCGAATTAGGGTCCCAGAGGTTAGTGGCCCAGCGCTAACACGGGCCAGACCTAAGACCCAATGTCAAATAGGATGGATGATTGGGGCTCTACATCCTGTATTTATGCACTTGATAGGCTAATTAGGACAGGAGGAGGACACGGCAATGAGGCAAAGGATGATTGAAACAGCCATCCAATATAGGCCCAGGTGACCCGACATGTGCTGGACTCGAACCTGGGACACAGCGATTGGCAGTCCAGCACACTACCACTAGACCAACCCTCCCCCGTGTCAAATAGGAAGATAATCATGATGACCAATGAGTCTTATTAATAAGACAGTAATCTTTTTATAAAATATAAGTTAGTCATTTTATGTATTTCCTAATAGCATGTTACATTTGCATGTGAATATATGACAGGACAATGATAACATGCAGTGCTGTCTTGTGTCATCTTGAAGTACTGTCTGTCTTGTGGTAGTTATTACACAAGATTTAATGACGTCTCACACGCGTTATACTGATCGCCAACGTGCTAGATGACGTCATGCATGTTCACAGGTGTCTGACATGTCAAAGGTGTAAGGGGAAGAATTTGCTAGGAAATTTGTCATGATATAAAATCGCACTTTATGTCATAATGATGTTTTTCCATTACTGTAGGATATCTTATTATATGAGTGTCAATCATAACTGCCAATGAGAGGCAAATTTGTTCCTGTGTACTACTTGTATCTATTGTGAAGGGCTGATCTGGAAGTGTCTGAAAATGTCCAACAAATAGGAACTAGTAAGTTGAAAACAAACACATGCTTATTGAAAGAGCTGTGATACAAAGTATTCTTGACATTAAAATCACCAAGCATTTGGATTGTCATTCTGCCCAGTAAGGTGCAAAGATGATTGACATACTGAAATAGATTGAGTTCGAGCTATAAAATATGTACCAGGTATCAGAGGAAAAATATGGTTTCTCCTCAAGGAAAACTTTTATCCAGGATTGGTCTCTGAGAATAGGATGTTGTTTCATCTTCGGACGACCATACACTGGGTCCCGGGCTCGATTCCATCTCTGGATGGGTCATATGGACCTATGTTGGACTACAACTTTAGTCAATCATCCTTATCGCTGTGTCCTCCTCCTGTCTTGATTGGCCTGCAAGAGTGCATTAACCAGGGGTCAGCAACCCAAATCCAGTGTCAAGACTAAGCATTCATTTCAGATTAGCTTAGACTCCTATTTTTTGCCATCGGAACTTGTCAGTGAGTGATAACACTTGTTGGGATTAAAGAACAACAATAGCCAACCTATTAATTCTATCAATTAAATACCCATTATGGGTCCATTCTGCACTAAGTGTGCACTTGCTGCCCTTCCGCACAAGATGTTACAACTCGTGTTTGACCAAGACATCTGCATCGGTTATTTGCGAGTTCACTCGCATTTGTGAGCAAACTGGGTTAAATAAGGGTAGTCAGAAATTTTGGATCGTTTGTGAGAGACAAGGGAGCACTTTTTAAAGTTTCTTTTTCATGCAATTAATGAAGAATTGGCTAACTTGAGGCGTCTTGCTTCCTTTTGGGTCTTCTGTGTCTTGTTTAATTACAATTTAAGTTTTTAGTTTCAACGAAATCACGGCAAAACAGGAAATGGAAATATTGTTGTTATTGTTTTACTGCCCTCTGATTGGCCGAAACAGGTTCGATGTCTTCCCGATAGTTTTCGAGCATTTCTATGTGGGCTAAAGGTACAATTGTAGGCTCTTTAGAATCCTGATCTATCAATATATATTATTTCGTTTTTTCATGAAGATATCTTTACTCATTGCCGAGAATTCGTTGAAAATGCATAACAATATAAAAAATTCTTTTTGATGACTTAATAAGACTTGCTACCTTTTGTACATGTAAAAACTGACTAATTACTGAGGCATATTTAGATTGACATTGAAGTGTCACATCAAGTACAATTAAGAGCTTAATTGTACTTGATGTGACACTTCAATGTCAATCTAAATATGCCTCAATAATTAGTCAACAGTAATTTCAACAAAGATGTCATCATTAGGCCTATTGAAGTTGGCTAACAAAAAACTTACAGCTATCGACGACCACATTATTGGTTGGATGTTATTTAAGTTTACTACAGACAGATTTACAGTACTAAGTGGGTGTCTGCACTTATTTTTTTCAACCAAATTCCAGACTTTTCAAAGACTTAACACCCTGATCTATCTATCTATCTAATAGTATCTATCTATCTAATAGTATCTATCTATCTAATAGTATCTATCTATCTAATAGTATAATAATCCATCCATCTAAACTGCATACCTGCTTTTCCAGGTGGGGATATGGGGGAGGGGTTAACTTATCCATAGATGTTATATTTAAAATTGAAGTGCTAGAAATATAATCTCTTTTATTGCAGTGGCTTCTTTTTTAAATATGTTTATCATTGCTTATAAAAACAACAATTACATTTTTTAACATAGTGCATTTAAAAAAACAACGTCTTAATATAAACTCACTGAAACAATGTTTCAATTTCCCCTATACTGATTACCTAACCTTATAAGTGATATCCATTGAATGCATAATTTCTCAGGTCATTATTAGCACTGGTCCTACAGTCTGTGTAATGCTGGAGGAGGTGGTCCAGCTTAAGGTCATTATCAGATTATTATAGGGGTGAAGTCTTATCTCATCATTTCCTGCACCCCTTCCATTATAATACATGTATAATAGCATTTATTGGATAATTTTGCTTAGAAAAGACGCACACCAGTTGTCTATCAACCACTTTTCTAGCTCAAACGAGCATAACTCTACTGCTGACTCATATAATTAATTGTGACTTTAATTTTAAACATATCTCTATCAAAATAAGTGCATTGTATAGCTCTTGCTGCACCCTATTTAGTCTGCATGACAAATAATTTTTAAGATGCATTTATCTATTGATTTATCACCTATATCTGTTCGATCTATTAAATTTAGAGTAACCTCCTATCTTTTAACATTGCAGTGACGCGAAAAGTGCACTCAGTGACCCTTGCTGGCACAGAGCCAAGTATTGAAGGACGTTACATCTTATTACGTAATCTTATCAACTCTTATGTGATTTGGATCTTTTAGCTTCTTTTGGATCCCAGCGTAAAAAACATTCCATTCATCATCCCATTTCCTAGCCACTTTCCATCTATTTTGCCAACTTTTGTCTTGAATCTATAAATATGACAGTCAGGACTTTTTTCCTGTATGTAAGAACCAGGCATTATATAAGGTGAATCAACAATAAGTCAGCACTTTTCGTTCATTGATATCTAATTATTTAAAAGTTGGAGCCAATCTGGTATATATATATATAAAACAAATTTAATCATTATGTAAAGGAAGCATTTTATTTACAGTAGTCTTTGTAGGTGGGGCCACCCCCAGGGGATACCCCAAGAGTGGGCCCCCCGGGAATTATACCCCACGAGGGCCGCTTTAATGTGCCTTGTGCACGTTATGTTTTGAAATAGAAATATTATTTAGAGCTCTATGGTTTTGACAATTTGGATTCATTTGGTACCGGTTTTTGCAACCCATCATGTTTGGTATCGTCACAATCGGCTTGAAAAGACGATTAAAATGGTTTATTAAGCATTAAGATTATAATTAAATACATTCTTCATATTCAGGTGACAAAAGTCCATAAATTACGTAGTTCATTATATGTGGAGAATGTGTTGCTATCTATCTATCTATCTTTCTATCTATCTATCTAGGGGAGTAGGGGGAAGTTGTGCCATTTTTTGCGTAGGCTGATTTTCTGAAAAACCAAAGCTTAACCATTTAATCTGATTGAACATGAAAATATAATACGTTGGCCAGAATTGACCAAAGTTTCAGGGCAGTCCGATCATTGGCAAGATCATAGTAGGCGTTTGAAAAAAGTAGGTCAAGTGGCACAACCTCCCCCGGTGCCGGGTAAGTTGTGCCGCATGACTTCAAGTTTTCACCAGCAAAATTGAATTTATGAGTGTAGCTTTTCATACCATTATATTTGGGGTTTTTTTCTTGGTGAGTATTGATGTTGACCAAGTGGGTATAATATATGGTTGGCATTGCCTTCTTTACCCAGTTCTTCATTTCACCCCAACAGTGGGCGGCACAACTTACCCCATGGCACAACTTGCCCTGGTCTCTCCTATCTATCTATCTATCTATCTATCTATCTATCTATCTATCTATCTATCTATCTATCTATCTATCTATCTATCTATCTATCACCACAGCATCAGTTTAAAAAAAAAGTTTTTTCCCTCTTGGAGGGGGGCACCTTGGAGGCGGGCACCTTGGAGGCGGGCACCATGGAGGCGGGCACCTCGGAGGCGGGCACCTCGGAGGCAGGCACCATTATTTTCCTACCCAGGGAATTGTGAGTAGTCCCTGTTTGTCAGCCAAAGCTTGCCCTGACCACAACATGCATTATTTGTGAAATTGAAACAAAAAGATTAACTCTCCTCAGGTGTGACAGACATAATTAACTAAGTAAGTAAGTAAGTAAGTAAAACTTTATTTAACGTCGAGTAGATTACAGATAATAAAACAACATAAGCACAGGTGCTTGTAATCGACAATGATAAAAAAGATGAGTATTTACAATATGAAAATGAAATATGTACAAATGACTTAATAAAATAGGATATAAACGTTTCATATAAAATCATGTAAACAACTTTAGATCACAGAGTACAGATTAAACATGAACCACACCTACACACAGGCTTCCATGACTGAACTTTAGTTTTAAAATCGGGCAAACTTAACTCTTTAAAATCATTAGGTAATTTATTGTATAACATGGCACCATTGTACTTAAAAGATCTGTAGCCATACATCACAGTATTAAATTTAGGCTGGACTAGAGTAGCATTTCTTAGACTATAGTTAGTCACCTTTTCTTCAAGAAAATCAGAAGTTAAGGGTGGTAACCCAAAATATCTCAACTTGTGTATATCACATAAAATATCATGTAAACGACTTAAATACAATGTCTTTCTACCAGCTTTTAAAAGTAAATCTTTGTATTCTGAATTAAAATCATTGTAAACATATCGAAGAGCTCGCTTTAACAATTTTTCTAGTTGCATAGTATCACTTAAACTACAGTAATGATAAATGGAATTACAATATCTTAGGTTAGAACATATAAGAGCATCAACAATTTGTAATTTTGACTCAGTTGTTAACATATTACTCAGTCTACCAATAACATTTACTTGTTTACCACATTTTTTGATAAGGTGTTTAACATGATGTGAAAATTTCAATTTATTATCAATATTAAAACCAAGCAGTTTAACACAATCCATACTTTCAATGAGAGTGTCACCAATGGCAAATTCAAGATTTTGATTATTTCTACTCAAAGTCATGCATTGAAATTTAGCAGGATTCACTTTCATAAAATTATCATGAAACCAACAAATAGCTATTTTTGATGCCTCCTCAAGGGTGGACTTTACAACATTCGCATCTTTATGACAAAAAGCTAAAGTATTATCGTCCGCATAGTTGAAGACATCACATGTAGTATTCAATAACCATAATAAATCGTTTATAAAAACATTAAATAAAACAGGGCCAACGACCGATCCCTGCATGTTTCAGGTCTCTCAAAGCAATTGAATGTTTTATTGTTGTCCGTTTATTGTTTCAATTAGTTTGAAAACTTCAGAATTTTATGGTGCTCATTGGTAGTGCATATGCACTCATTGATCATTTAACATTGTTGATTACGATTTTTTCATATCTTGCTGGCAGCTCAGATGTGCACATGAGCACAAGTGATGAGGTCCCACCTGGACGTGACCTGACCTACTTGAATATTGATAAATGTGTCAGCTGGAGGTCATCCGATTTCTGGCAGAATCTCCAGTTGTGCTGTGACCAGACTGATGTTTTGACATTGGTAGTACGGATAGCTTGAAATCAAACAAACAATGTTATACAGACAGCTTTGAGTAAATCAGTGTGCACTTTTAACACTAATGTTGCCGACTCCTTAAACCAAACAGTAAAATAGTAGAATCTGGGATCAATGAGCTTGTTAACTCCAACAGTCCTGTCTCCATGTTAAGCGGTTCCTATGGCCATGGGGTAGATCAGGGTGTGCCTACTAGTACTCTTTTTATGACACTGTTGATGGTCCATTTTAGGTCTTTGGTATCCTTCTTCGTAGTGTTTACTGCTTCCCATGCATATGTGGCAAGTGGTATTATGCAGGCCTTTATCACCTGCCATACCGTTCTCATCTCAATACCTTTTAGGTCTGGGCTTCCTGCTATTGCCATAATTGTGTTGTAAGCCACTCAAGTGTACTTTCTTTTTTTCACTTCTTAAAGCTGTCCATCCATTTCTTCACTTTTTGCAACCATCAGCCCTAGGTATCTGAATTTCAGGGGGGGGCACCGACCATTCTCCCAAGAATCAACGCATCAAAATTGCAAAACAACATACGCATGGTGAACTCGCATGTGTTCCGCTTGCGACACAAATTCTAGTTGAAAGTGATGGATGATTATCTCACATGTAGAAATAAGAATTCTTTTTGTGTTGGAGTCATTTTTTTGTTTATCATTCCTCTACTGGAATGGCAACCCTTCTGTAATGAGACACTGATATTTTGTTAATGATTCTATGACCTGGCTAGATCCTGAATCGACCTAGTGATAGGAAGCCCGGGTATAGATGGATGATTGGGCTTTACATCCTGTATTTATGCACTCAGTATACTAATTAGGACAGGAGGAGGACACAACGACGAGGTGAAGGATGATTGAGCAACCATCCAACGTATGCCCAAGTGACCCCACAAGAGCTGGATTCGAAACCTGGACCTAGTGATTGGCAACCTGGCTTGCTGCCACTGAGCTAACCCTCCCGCCTTGGAAGCCAAGGGCACTATACCAACACAGCCAAATCATCTCACCTATTTCTTCAAATTCTAATTTAATTATTGCAATCAAAGCATTCTGCGTGTACACAGGTAAAAGTTGGCCATTCACAAATTCTAGAAAATGATTCTGCTCAATATGAGGACAAGGGTATCATTAACTTCAGACATTGATGTTTTTCAGGAAATGACCAAAATTCTTTAACAATCAGACCATGTTTACTGAACAAACTGAGATTGATTTCATTATTGTGTGAGATGACTAATCACCTTTGTCGCGAGTTTTAATTACGATTCAATGATTAATAAAATCTTCTTTTGTTTCAAATAACTGAAATTTCACAACACCTGTGTCTTTGATGTTGGGAATATTGTTTTTCAAGACCCACAACATCAAATGCATTTTCTCTTCCTTTTCTACGGGACATAGCTAAGTATTAGAGTGCTTGGCTGCCCACATCTGCTACCCGGGTTCGATTCCCGGTCAGGGCAACCCATGTTAGATGGATGTTTCACCCTGTGCCAAGAGTGCACCTCACCTCATTACCGTGGTCCTGGCCTGCCCTGTGAAGCCTACTCAGGGCATAAATAAGGGATGCCCTATCACTCATCTACCCTATTCACTCTCAAGTTTTATCTTGGTCAAGCCATCTATCTAATAATGTCCATCTAACTATTTAACTATTTATCTTTAATATCGATCTACCTATTATCTACTATCTATCATCCTTTCTTTCATCCTTTCTGTCTATTTGTGGATTCAAAGCCTTTCGCAAGATGGCAAACATGTATTTAACACTACATGTATATGAAATTTGACATTGTCCAAAACCATCAAAATCACGACATTTCACTTCTGTGGCAATTAATTGTATCACAATGCTTTCACCAATTGTCAGAATACTTCAAAGTGAGTTCCTACAATCGTAACAATGGATACAATCGAGTCACATGGTTGTACGTCACACATGATCAGAGCAAACGTTTAATTACAAGTGTCAATCTTATGACAACAACAACATTGCCTCTGGCAATGACCAACCCTAAAAACAGAGCACCTTTTAATACCCATCAATTTAAATGGCACATGCTTTTCATATAGGCATACATGTGCACATGCAGTGATAACATATATGCTATACAGTTATAGCAGGAGTGAAATGGGCTCCACATACCACTCCTATTTTCAGAAGTCTTGACAAGAGTTTGGAAAACTTTAAATAGATAGAATGGCATCTCATTGTTGTGTATGTAAGACTACATTACCCGTTTTTGGCCATTTCTAACATCACTTATTCACTTCATCACATTTAGGCGATCTGGGTGGTATTTCTTGTGCATAATAGTCAGGAGATTATCTGTATACTGGGGGTAATGTCTTAATTTGAAACAAGTTCTGGTGGGATGTAATACCGTTTATTTGATGAAAGAGGCACAAAAAAATGCTACTAAGGTTCGTGGACCTTTGATTTCAATCATTCCAAGCCAATGACCACTAATCTGTGTCATTTTGGTATTTTTTCTTAAGCTGGTACTGTACAAATGACAGGCCACTGTTTTGACAGGCCCGAGAGCAAAATAGTTAGAGAATTTGAAAAAAAAAAACATGTGAAATTCTCACTCTATAATACATAGCTAATCATTGCTGATATTGTTTTGCCTTAGGGCACAATCCATATACAAAACACAGTCCAAACCCAGTCCAAGTCCAAAACAGAATTTTCACAGGGTCCACAACCTCCACCCTGTCTTTCAAATGAACAGGTGAATACAATAGAATGTTAGCAGATGTGTGTCATTTTAGAGTTAACATAGTCAACAAAATACATTTTCATTGTTTTGAGGTCCTGTAGACGATTTGCCCCCTGGCCTTGTATATGGGAAAGTTGATCCCATTACTGGAACATGCAAATGAATTCTCCAGTAATATATGATCATATATGCACCTGTTATACATATTCACTTCCATATTAACTCTTATTAAATGTAGCAAATTGGCCACAACGGAAATGATAGCATTATAAATTCATTCATTATCATTCGAAGATTTTAACAGCAATACTTTGCAATTTAAACAAGTTCATGGAAGTAAAAACATAATTAACATAATTCATAATGATCATAATGGTCTCATCTAATATTAGACTAATGATCTTATGACAATCTTTAAGTGCAGTTTTTAGTTATGTTCACAACATAAAAGAAAATTGTGTACAAGTGCCTTTAATACCTAGAAGTAATTGACTATTCACATGTATTCAATAATATCTTATTTGCAATGCACTTTAAAAACACATTCTTTTCATATAATGCCGTACTGACAAACGATGATCAACCAATGTTGCTGGAGTTTGAATAATTGTGACTGTATAGAATAAAACAAGACACTCATATTCAAGAGTTTCTCCTCCCACTAAATACAGATCACCTGACTCTAACAACTACCAACTTCATCTGCCAAAAGGAGTCATGCCAAAGCCATAAACAGAGGGCATATCCATGGCACTACTTGAAAAAGTTCATTTATTATTTCAAATTCCACATTGAATTATCAAGTTCACTATTTTGAAAATATGTCTCAGGAAGAAAAATCCTATCACAAGCTTTTGAAGTCAAATGTTGTGACAAAATATCTTGGGCATAAGTAACGTTCGAGATATATATACTATTGATGGGATTGGGCTGCCAAAGACTGTTACAGTACATTTACTATTGCTTACAGGAATTAAATTTCAACAAAATATGGATATTATACTTCTTTCCTTATTGTTGGTCCATTGGAAATATTTATTTTCTTATTTTCAATTCGCAAACTGGCTTTGCCACATCATCGACACTTTTCTGCTGGTTTGCTAATCTTCTTATTTGATGAAGTACCTCAAGTCATTTTATTAGTTTGTTTATTGTCACCTATGCTGCTAGATATAATAAGCGCTGAATCAACTGATTAACCATAACTGACACAAACAAAACAAGTTTAAGCCAGTGACATCACACGACCAAGTTGAAAGTTAATTTTGAAACTGTTTGGACCGCTAATCAGCAAACAGCTCTAAGTCAAGACTTCGGGAAAGTGAAAGTTCATAACTTCGGTAAGGTCAAAGCTTTCAGAAAGGTTTAGGAAAAGACTTGTCAATGTTTTGGCCTTTATAAAGGTGTGAGGTAAGCAGTCAACAGTCTTTGGGCTTGTCAAGGCTGAGGGAAATACCTGTCAACCAATGCCCAAGGAATTGACAAAGGGAGCCAGAGCATGTGATCAGACAGTCATTCCTTCTGACTGAAACATCCTATTATGGTCATTTCATAATTTGACAGCAAGGTAGTTTAAAGACTGGTTAGCATTTCCAAATTTTCCATTGCAGAGACTGAAGTTTTCTTTCCTCAAATATGGTTTACAGCAGACAATATCATACTAAAATAATCACCAAGTCTACATTTATCTTACATTACACCAGATTTGGCAAACTAATCACAAAAACAGACATGTAAGATAATCAGATACTTTCAAACATTTAAAAAAAAAGAGGGATCATGTTAATTGAATGGTGTTTTTGCTAACTTTTTTGCAGTGATGTTGAGTCATTTGTTGACACATTAGGTGGGTGGTCTGCTGGTATGACTTACAAAAAATTAATGGCTTCTAAGATCACAGAAATCCATTTGTCTTTCCCACTCAAATCAACCTTCTTTTAGCTCAGTGTCATTGGTAGTATTCTCCCTTTAGAGTTGTTTTCGAAAAATGAACCACTAGTACCCAGACAACTTCTCTGACGCTTTAACCAGGTACTGCCGATCTTAATCCTAAACAGCCTATCCAAAATCCTAAATAATAAATGTGTTTGTTTGTTTGTTTGTTTGTGTTTTACACCACAGCAGCACCTTAGTGGGCGATATCGAGGTAGGCGATCGCCGTATGATCATGAAGATGATAAGACTGAGTCTGGCACATACCCCATTAATTCAGGGATGCCCTGGGTCTTTCAGTTGCCCCAGCATAGAATACTGGATACAACCCACCTCCATTTAATGTCCCATGGGCTCGGACTAAAGTGAGTTCCCGGGGTGAGATTTGAACCCACGCCCTCAAAGCCAGTTGACAAGCGCACTTACCAATTAGGCCACGGGGGAACTAAATAATAAATGTGTAAGTTTCAGCTATGTTTTAGGACCAGATATTTTTATGAACAACAGCTGACACAACCTGATGGAATACAACCAAGTCTACTCTCACACAAGGCAATTCAGAGACATTTTTTTGTGATTTCTAATTTTCCTTTTCCTCCACCCACTTTCTTGTCACTTTCTTTCTCCATCCTTCTGTTGCTAAACCAACTGTTTTGGATCAACTCAGGAAGTTGTTTCTAGATGTCAGAAATGTTGGTTTGAGCGCACTTGATACCAAATCAACACAAGATCTGTACCTGAAGTCAATTTTTGCATACATGTGCTATTATTCCTACAATCAATGCCTGTTATTTGAAGACTTACTACTTTTGTTGACTGAGTTGACTTCACAGCCTTTGTACTAAATTCTGATTATTCCAGCTCTTGGAGTAGTTGGCACGATTTTTTTTCACAATTGAGGAGAAAAAATGGTCTCTGATTTCTTGAGATATTGTGTCATCTTCTCATGTCCCTCATACAACATGGGTCTGTTGTTATACATGAAACCATGGCAACAATGGTCTGTTTGTGTTGTTGTCTCGTGAAATCTCTCAGGGCACGAGATGGAACGAGATGAGGCAGAGGTGCAAGTGGGCTAATTCCTGGGGGATCTTTTTCTCCCCCTTTTCTTTTGCCCTTCCAAGAAGAGGCGAACTGTAAAAGAAGTTGCTGTAAATATTACAACCACTTGGCCAGATTGGAAATTGCAGTCTCGAATATCCATGAATACATGCCTTGGACTTGATTTCAATTGCAGTCAAGAAAATACAAGTGGTTTCCTGAATTATTTCAGCAATCAGGTTATGCCATATCTCTGTACTTGCATCTATACACCAGTGTTGGAGATCTTGAGGCCGACTACGGGGCCATACTTTGATGGCCTCGGCATTGGCTCGGTCTCGGATGCCAAATTGTTGGCCTTGACTCAGTCTTGTGTGTCTTTGGGCCAGTGTTGGAGCCTTGAGACCTGGCCTTGGTGCCACATTTTGATGGCCTCTGCCTCAGTCTCAGCCTCTGAGGCTCATGCATTGGTCTTGGTCTCGGTCTCAGAGACCCGGCCTCGACTACATCACTGCTTTACACACATGTGATGAGTAATATCCTAGCAAATGAGTCATGTATGTGTACTCACAACGTTATTAGCAGATGTCAGTGAATAAGTAATAACTCTAGAGCAGATCTCATGTCATCATGTCTCTATGCTTATGTAAAATATATCTGCCACGCTGTAATCTCTGACGTCGTCATCACTGAGCCGAAAGTAATCACTTTCATTTCCTTCACCATAAATCATGTGGCGCAAATCATTGCAAAAAGTACAGCTGATTCTTACAGTGTAAGAAGATCAGGTTTGGGACTTAGGGTCTAAAGCACTTTTCTCCTGTTGGTGAAAAAATTGCTTCAACAAATATGAAAATATGTGGAAATAAGGGAGTCCAATATACACCTATTAATAATTCACTCACTGTGTTTTGCATGTCATCAGAGCGATACCCAAGGGCCAGATAGCATTACTTTAACAAATTGTGATACAGGGTGAACCTTGGTGACGGGGGCAAGATTGGCCTCCCAGGGTTACACCTTCGACCTTCACCTCCAGGTCAAATCCTTGGGGTTAAGCTCCTATTCCACAAATTCTTTTTTTTACACGGCTTTGTGTTATCTGGTGGGTATACCAAAATGATCGTATAGGTCTACCACAACACAGAAGTACAAATATTCTGAAATATTGTTAATAGACATAAGAAAGTCAGATAAACCTGTTGAATGTTTTAGCCAAGTTGTAATCATGGAATTACAAAGCTTATAAACTTCCGTATCTCACTATCTTTTCATCCTCATCTCTTATATCAGGACTACTACATGTACCTTACTATATTTATATCCTCATCTCTTATAACTGGAGGTCTACTAGCTCACTATTTTTTTCATCCTAATCTCTTATATCTGGAATCTACTAGCTCATTATCTTTTACCTAATCTCTTATAACTGGGGGTCTACTAGCTCACTATCCTTCAATCCTCATCTCTTGCATCTGGAGGTCTATTAGGTATACCTTTTCATCCTCATCTCTTATATCTAGAGGTCTATCAGGTCTCAATCTTTTCATCCTCATCTCTTACATATGGAGGTCAATTAGGTCACTATCTTTCAATCCTCATCTCTTATATCTGAAGGTCTTATTATCTATAGCCCACTATATTTTTCTTCTCATCTCTTACGTCGGGAGATCTACTAGCTCACTGTCTTTTCATCCTCATCTCATATAAATTATCTGGAGCTCGACGAGCTCACTTTCTTTTCACCTTATCTCTTATATCTGGAAGTGATCTGGCTCACTATCTTTTCATCCACATCTCTTATATCGGGAGGTCTATTAGCTCCCTGTCTTTCTATCCTCATCTCTTATATCTGGAGGTCTATTAGCTTACGATCTTTTCAACTTCAGCTCCCATGTCAGTAGGCATATTGTCTCACTTTCTTTAAAGATTTCAGAAAAGAACCAAATAAACAATTTTCATGGGAGCTGGAAAGAACCCCGATTTAAAGCATTTTCCAGAACATGTGTTAATTCAAAGTTCAAAGACGATATAGAAAATTTGACTTTATGACTAGTCATAAGGTGGTCATAAGATATTTTTCTTGGTGTCCATATTGTGGGTCAACCTTTTTGATTGATCATCCCGAATATCTCCAAACAAATAGGGAGGTCAGGTGACACTGGCTCCCGTGACAACTATGGTTGAACAAACAAAAACATATTATGTAACCAATAACAAAATTGATGTTGTCAAAGACTACTGGGCTGACCCCTTGTTTCATCCGGTACCACAAGGGCAGCTGGGCTAGGTACTGTCATTTTAACCTGTCCCATACTACCCCATCACTTTCGAAATACAGGATCAAGAGCCATTTTGTCAACCAAAAAGGATTATCTATTTTTGAAAAAAAAAATCCATTCCAGAATGTTATGTTGGTGTGAGCCTCCAATATAAATATAATTGCTGGTTTTTTACTTCAATTCAATGGTCCAGGATTTTGGTGCACTGCTGCAACGTGGCTTACCTCAAGGAACCAGACTTGACCAAAGCATATTGTATGCATTTATTTGCAGATATCAAATGCAATTCTTCTTTTATATATTCACTGAATGTCTGTTGCTTGTACTACACTATTTGCCCTGTCAACAATATCTAGATATGGCCATTGGGGTGATTGGACAGATTATGGTCCAGACTACATTGATGACAAGAACAGGATCTTTTTTGGCCAGTATGTTCTCAGAATCTTTTGAAATCCACCGGAATCTATTGGGCAACATTGATGAGAGCAAACATGTTTGATCAACAGCATAATGGGCTAATAGAATGGTCAGTAAACTCAGCAACTTGTCAGAAGAAAGTTTCCAAACCGACCAAGATATGTTTCTGAGCTTTACTATCATGAGTAGAACAGAGTTGTTATTTGTGGATAACATACATCCACTATGGTGATATGCTTGCTAAAGTAACTGCTTTATATCATGCATGAGAACAATACCATATTTCAAGGAAACTAAAACCTCTTTATTCAAGACGTAAACAAAGATATTTTCTAAAGTAAACTGATGCTGTAAAAGCAGTAAAACTAACTGCTTACTGATATCAGGCTGTCGGGCAGTTCAAAGAAAGAATTAGTAAATATTATCAATTACAGTGTTTGCAAACCAGTAAAAATGACAAACTAAACTTCAAAGGTGCAACTATTATCATAAAGCAACATTTCAGTCCAAAATTGAGAGCTGCTCATCTTTGCATTACACAAAGCCAACTCAACATGCTAAATAATTATTCCTATAGGTGGCTGATTACCATAGGTAAAAAACATCCAAATTAGTGAACATGACCAACTCAAATTTAAAGTACAACTACAATAAAGTAGCGTTTCTGTTTCCAGAATTAAGAATTCTCTTTTTACACAAAGCCATCTCAACATGCTAAATAGTTGATATTATTCATACAGGTTGCTGATGACTCCAGACGCACATAGGTATGGTCAATTAGTCAATTATTCCGGATCTATCCGGGGAGGGTCTAATCTAATCCTTGCTGGACTTGGGTGAATGACCTCCTCCACTTCGGCTCCCACAAGCCCTCCCGAGCCTTTGTGTTTCTGCCTGATTGCAGACTTGCATGTAAACCAACTGCTTACTGATATCAGGCTGTTGGGCAGTTGAGAGAAGGAATAAATAAACTATTATTGTTTACAATGGTCACCACTTGTTGTTGGTTCTGTTGTCTGTAGACATGACATCACAGGAAATGGTGTGTATATAGAGTGATACACAAAAAAAGCTAAGCACCTTGTAGAGTGGGGTGTAGGGCTTTACATCCTTTATTTCAGCACAGATAAGACAGGCAGGACCCACAGTAATGAGGCAAGGTGCATTTTTGGCAATATTTATGCCATTTCACCAAATATCTATCTTTTCCATTGCAATTATATTTCTTATACAGTGCAGACAATTTCAGGGTTTTTTTTTTTTTGCCAATTTCAAATCGATCTCAAAGTTCAAAAGAAAGATTTCATTTCATGTTAAATTGTCAATGTGATACCAGGTCTAAGTTTAGCTAAGTTTGCTGTCATCTGATGCCCAATTTAATTACTTCATGTATGCTACATGAAATTTCAAAGTTTTGTTTGAAATTCTGCTGTTATACCTGAACATATGAACATACCCTATATTCCCCTCTGGCTATGTTATCCATGATGTTGTCTATGCTTTAGTGATTTAGTTGCTCGTTTGAGTGACGTCATAACAAACAGCGGAAGCTATTGCACTACAATATCACATTTTATCGCCCAAGGACAATTGCATAACATAGACTGACCAGATAGGTACCACTTGATGGGAACTCTCTGAGAGGGGGGGGTCATATCTAGTTGTAGTGGACACTTTCCCTGCCCTTTTGGAACTGGCCTTAGTTCAACATCAGAAGCACTTGTTTCTGCCAAAATGATCTCTTTTCCCACACAAAGGTCAAAAGTAAAGGTCATGGCAAGATCATCATGACCTAGATTCCTGGATCACAAGTTTGACTCAGCTGAAAATGCAGCAGTAGCAAAAACTGGACTTCCCCGCAAATGTTCCTGTTTCAATCCCATGTACTACAGGTAGTAGACTGTTTTGTTGGAAAAAAATATATGATGGTAATTGGGTTTATTAGAGAGGGAAGAGGGCCAGAGGGGGGAATACTGTTCTCACATAATATGCTTGGTCTAATGTCATTTGTTTATCCTGCTTACATGGCATATACATGGCATATACATGCATATTGGTTGCTGATTTCATTGTAAATTGCAGAGATTTCATCCAATGCAATTCTAAAAGTTTGATAGAGACATTTAGGCACAATTTTGAGTCTCGAATTAATGCCTTCTTCTTTCCATCAGACAATCAGACAGGCCTAATCAGGCATCAGGCTCCCTATTCAGGCATGATCATTCAGTGGCCTTTGCTGCCTATGCATCAGTATGCAGGTAAGTGGGGTAAGTGGCCTGCCAAGTTGTGACAAATCTTACTGACAGAATTCAGTCTAACACTGCCCACTCTAATAACTCATTTCAGAAAACTGAACAAGGCAAAAATAATCTTAATGTCCAGAAATGTTACAACAAAGTCTTAACTGCACAGACTGCAGAACATCCTACAGCATATCCTGGCAGCATATGCACAGTACCTGCAGCAGCTGCAGTTAGCAGATTTCACTGCAGGGGAGACACAACTGCCCTCTGTCGGAAATGCCTTGCCTGCAGGACAGCCAACTGACTGCACATGCTGCAGGTGTAACCTCTTCTGCAGCTGCTAAGTACACATTTTCTTAAGTGTTAAGGTGTGAAATGTTGCTCTCAAGTGATAAAGTGTGGGAGACATTTCTTTTTTGAGTAGTTCGCCTTCTAGAATTCCAAGCAGAAACATGCCATTGCTTGGAATAAGAATGAGAGAAAAGAATTAGTTGGGGCAAAAGACTTCCATTCTCATTGACTCTCTATTTCTTACATTTTATGTTTCTACAAACTCGAAACCAAAATCAAGATTGGATGGGATAGAATAGGACAGGACAGGACAGGACAGGAAAGGATAGGATAGGATAGGATTGACTGATTGATTGATTGATTGATTGATTGATTGATTGATTGATTGATTGATTGATTGATTGATTGATTGATTGATCCCCATGTCCATATAGATGGATAGATAGATGGATGGATAGATAGATAGATGGATGGATAGATAGATAGATAGATAGATAGATAGATAGATAGATAGATAGATAGATAGATAGATAGATAGATAGATAGATAGATAGATAGATATATAGATAGATATATAGATAGATAGATAGATAGATAGATAGATAGATAATCCCCAAGATACTATTAGATAGATAGATAGATAGATAGATAGATAGATAGATAGATAGATAGATAGATAGATAGATAGATAGATAGATAGATAGATAGATAGATAGACAAATAGATCACTTTGTTCGTCACAACAGTTATGTGAATGCTCATGCTTAATTTAGTTTATTTAGTTAAGTTTAGCTTATTTAGTTTAATTTATTTAGTTTAGTTTATTAAGTATATAGTTTGCTTAGTTTAGTTTATTTAGTTTAGTAAATTTAATTTTAGTTTTATTGACCACTTAACAAGAAAGACAACAAATATGAACATTCACGTATAAATGAATAATATTATTGGAGAGTTCAATTGGAAAAAAAATCCGCAAACCAAGCATTTTTCAATCAGTCTCATACCTATGCATGTCATTTCTAACTACTTCAGAAAGTTCCTTTTTTAGCCAAAATTAGTGATTTTTTATTCTGGTGGTCTTCTAGACAACAGGTGTTTGCCAGCATAGCCAGTCCCCCTCAGCATCCTAATAACTTTTTATAAACAGATTTCCAAAAAATTATTCTGCCCATAATTCCCAAGATATTGGCTCATCGTGTTTTTTTTGCTAATTTTTTTCCTCCAAAAATTTTTAAAACTTCGACCACTTTACAACAAAAGTGATGAATTGGTTTGAAAGTATAGAAGGATTAAGTCATCACTTTTTTGAAAAGACAGAAAGAGATAATTGATGTTTTAACTTCTTTTAAATTCAAATGTAACAACTTTGGTCCAGTGGAATTGAGACATTGAAAGTCAGGATAAATTTACAAAATGTTTTAAAAGCTCAGGGTTATTTGATTTTGATGGGTGATAAACTGATTTATAAGAATGGCAAATGGATACTACAACCAAGCAATAGGCTTATGCCCCAGTCTCACGGCACGTTACGGAGAACTTTTTACCACTGAGGGTCAGCTTGAGTTGAATTCTAGGAAAATAATGACCATCACGGCGACATACAATGTTTATAAAACCATTACATAATTAATTAAAAGCATATCACGGCGGGGTTCTTTTTGTTCACTGCGGGGAAGAAAAGTTGTACGCCGTCCCCAGAAGTTCGCCGGGGGAAAGGAATTTCCTCCTCCTGAGGGATACTTTTATATCGCCCCGAGATATAAAAAGTACCCCTCAGGGAACCTATAACTGCCCCTCAGTGAACCTATTTCACCGCGGCAGGATGTCAAAAACTGCCGGCGAGGCTTCAAATGTCCTCCCAGGGGCAGGAAAGGTCCCCGCGGGGGCAGGAAAGGTCCCCGCGGGGGCAGGAGAGGTCCCCTCAGGGGCAGGGGATGTCCTAATATCCCGTGGGGGGTGGTGTTTTTGAGGCGTTCTCACTGAAAAAATCCACGCCGGACATCCAAAAATTAAGAAAATTTTGGGCTCTGCTCCGCCGTCATGAAAAAAAAGTATGTACCTGTTGAATCTTTTTTGACATCCACGGCGCAGTTTTCCCATTTCTAGGAACCGCTGAGGGGAACAAAAACTTCCCCTGGGGGGATGTTAAAAGTCGACGGCGGATCACCCAAATTCATCCAAATTACCAGGAAATACTTCGACGCCGATCTAAATAGTTCTCCGGGAGCCGCCGTGAGACTGGGGCATTATACATTCCAGAGTTGGCGGTGAAATACCATAATTTTAAACATGAAAATTGACATTATTTGATATCTATGCCTGATTAGGTATGTGGCTGCTAATCAGCTTCTTCGTATGTCTGAACTGGAAAAGAATTACCAAAGTTCCATTTTTGGCCTAATTATGACCACATCTAAAGTTATAATAGTTTTCAGCATAACATGTACAAAACGGTTAACCTTCACAATGGCATATAACCATTAATTAGTGTAACAATACTAGCTTGTTCCAAATTCCTTTAATTCCACTACCTTCTTTCAAACACTTCAGTGCAGCGAAGGCCAGACCGGAGCAAGGGAACGATGAGCAGAAGCCCCGGGGGAAGTAGAATGGCAGCACGCAAAGCCCCCGGTGCAGTCCCCGGGCAAAATCCCCCGGCGAAACTCTGTGGGCAAGGAGTGTCAGCCCAAAGAACGCATAACTCCCATGCCCCCGCAACTTTAGCCATGCTTAAACAAGAGAATTATGACATTACATATATTCTGTAATGCCCTAAAGACAAAGCACCCAGGTGATAGCATGGCACTCGGGTCAATACAATGACAGGTGGTATGTCCGTTGATTAATGAAATGTAACATTACAAATTACTCTTATAAGATTGGAATGCCAGCTTCATTCCATAGTTCAGTTAAAAAACAATGCACAAGTTTATGCGTTTAGAAAGCTTTTGATGAGACAATACTTTTCTGAAACAAGTTTAAAAAAAAGAAATATTCTTTCCAACTTGACATGTATATATAGGTTATCAATACAGGCTGTCATGGAGTGTCATCCGCAAATAATGTCAACTGCTTTATGAATAGTTTTTGGCTGAGACTTGGCTAGGACTGAGAAAAAAGTTGAGGTTTTCTCTGAACCAATGATCTTTTTGAGAATATTCTAGGCTATGTAGCTTTTATAATATCCAAAGGTAATTAATGATTGAATAACTATGACACTAGTATGAGAATTAGATGCTCAGGTTGACTTTCTTTGTGATATTCCCTACCCATCCGCCGATTCGTCATTCAGTAAAACATGTCACTAATGAAAAAATACACAACATGCAGTCTATCTCCAAATATTAGGCCTAAATATTTAAAATTTCAAGCGTAGCTTGATATAGTCAATAATCTAATAAGATTTATATAGGCCTAGGCCGTGCATACTTTAAAAATCCACAAAACCGAATTTTCCATTTTTCTCAGATAACACCCCAAAGTGTCGTGGTGTTAACCATAATATCTGGAATAGATGGTGACCTACCTGCCTACAGAGAACCAGGAAAAACGTGTCCCCTTCAGACATGACACTTCTCTTGGCTACGTGACAACGCGAATTGATGGTGCTCCAGCAATGGTAGCACAACGATGCCTGCTTGCAAGACTTCGTTTCATGCTGTAACGTAATAAAAATATTGGGAAACATGATTTTCACTATTCAAATTGTGTGTGGTGTTACATACAGATAAACAAATAAATAGACAAATAGATAGACATATAGAGAAATAGACAAACAGTTAGACAAACAGTTAGACAAACAGTTAGACAAACAGTTAGACAAACAGTTAGACAAACAGTTAGACAAACAGTTAGACAAACAGTTAGACAAACAGTTAGACAAACAGTTAGACAAACAGTTAGACAAACAAACAAATATATAGACAAATTCATAGAAAGATAGATAGGCAACTAGATAGACAACTAGATAGACAAATAGATAAACATATAGACAGACAAATAGATAGACAAAAGAGACAAAATAGATAGACAGCTAGATAGACAAAATAGATAGCCCAATAGAAAGCCAAACAGACAGATATAGGTTGACAAATAGGTAGACAAATAGGTATAGACAAATAGATAGACAGACAGCTAGACAGATACAGACAGATAGATAGACAAATAGATAGACAAATCTATAGAGTATGAGAGAATTCTATAGTTTATTAGAATTGGGATAGAAATTAGGCCTCACAGGTTGATGAAAAAGTCAATCTTAAATAATGTAGGCCTACAATAAAAAATTATCTTTAGAACTCATCTATAGTTTCGTACAGATATATAATAATTATACAAAAGTAAAGAGTTCCAAAAACCAACACTTTGAAGAAAACTTATTTTAAACATTTCGTATTTCCAAACATAAAAGAGGCTCCATATGCCCCCTGCCCCTCACCGCCCTCCCTCCCATGTTGAACATGTTGAGGTGACTTTTTGCTTGTTTACTCTCCTTATAACAAGATTCCCATTGGGCTACGTGAAATGCTAGCACTGATTCTCTTATTTGTAAGCATATAATTCTGCTGGCTCCTGTTTACCTGTGGTACTTTTAAATATTTACTGCAAAACAGAAAACAATGCATTAGGGCCAGAATACCTGTGGGAAGCCAGCTAGAGCAGCTCAACTCGTGTAGGCCAAGTGCTTGCTCCTCATACATTTTTGTGATACCTGCACTTCAACAACTTGAAGAAGGCAAAATAAAAGAGCTAAAAATTGTGATGACAGATGAAAAAGGTTTTTATAGATTTTTTTTCGCCACTATAGGAGTATAGGTTTGCCATGCCCTGCTTTTTGTACTGTTGCCTGAATTCAACAACTAGTAACTTTATCACACGAAAGCAATAGGCCTATACTTTATGATTACACAATACACACATAATTATCAATGATTAAGTGCCCCATATGTTCATAAAGTGCTACAATGACACATAATGTGTCACATGTATAGACCTATATATAGTATATGTGCTCTTTTTAAAATTATGTTTTCTTCTTATTTTTTTAGGAAATAATGTCAATACACATTACATACAATTACACAGCAAAGATTTCATACTAATAGGCATGTCCTGAAACATAACATTACCAAATTTAAATTCAGTTACAATTAGTATAATTAATTCTGGTAAGTTAATGAAACATTATTATGACAATTTAACCGCCCCCCCCCCTCCAATCCCTCTTTCAATTCTATTTCAATCAACCCCCTCCCACTTTCCATTTCATTTTCCGCTGGCCTTTTAGTATTCTGGACGAGTCCATCATGTAACTGATTTGAGGCAGATTAATTGAAGCTGTGATGAAGTGATGATAGTTCATTTAGTGTTCAGGCAGGTGAAACATTTATTCCAAGCAGGTTTCACCTGAAAACCACTTTGCAGCTCTTTGGCCAGCCACACGGCAAGACCCTTTTCACCCCACTGCCCATAATTGCCCCACTCCCCCCTACGCACAAATCTACTCTTAATTGCTACTTGAGGCTCCACGTTACAAGGTATTGCCATTAAAATTTAGAACAAAAGCAATGGCTACTCACATAACATGATTAATGTGTTTTATCTTTCATTTCACAAAACTCAAAATCACAAATTTATGGGTATAAAGCATCTCATCATTAGGTCTGTTCCCTGCATATTCTCCCTCCTCTTTTCTTCATTCTTTACCATCCTTCCCCACGTTTATCATCCCTTGATCTACCTTCTTTCTCATCCAATGGCCGTTCCCATACCTCCTTTCTCCTGGACCCATTCGCTCCCCTCCTTTTTTTTCGCAGCTCTTTTGCACCTCTTCTGCCTCTTTCCTATACTCGTCCTCCTCATTCGAATCTCTTCCTCCCCCTCCTCCTCGTCTCGCCTCTTCCATCCAACATGTATTTCATTTTTCTTCATTTTCCCGTAATAAAAATTAAATCGCACAAAACTCACCTTCTTTTTTTTCTCTTCATCTTCTTCTTAAGAACAATGCTTCTTTGAAGCCTCCCTTAACACAGCTCCTGGTCAACAATTAAGTATCTTAAGGTAACAAAAACTATTAATAGATAACAATTAACTGACATCCTTTGTGTTAATCCCGGTAGACTTGCAACTTGAGTTCACAGCATTTGTGTGAAATTAGTTTTGACAAGAGTGTTCTTCGATTGTTAAAGGTAAAATTTAGATTTTAATACAAAACTATCTATCTATCTATCTATCTATCTATCTATCTATCTATCTATCTATCTATCTATCTATCTATCTATCTATCTATCTCTGTTTATCTGCACGACTGTTTACCTGGCTGTATGTCTATATACATGAACCTATCTTTCTATCTAAGTATATCGATCTATAGATCTATCTATATCTATCTATGTATCTATCTAGCCACTAATTATCTATCGAGCTATCTAGCATTAATCGATGAGTTCCCTGTTGCGCGTCTCTGTTACAACCGTTGCATGGTTTGAATCCACGACCTTGGTGGCATACACAGTAGCAATGGCCTGCCAACTACGCCACTTTCAAATGTCTTTACACAATGCTCATTCTTTACACAAAGCCATTTCTCCCTCAGTTGCTAAAATAACAGTTTCTTTTAGCAAACGGACACTGTAAGGATTCTGTTTTAAGCTCTTTAAAAGTTTTACCTTTTCAGTTTGCATTGATGCTTAGAGGTGCTGGCCTAAAATAGCCATTTGACACTGGAAGGGAAAGGTTTCTTTGAAGAGTCCTAACCCACAGAAAAGTGCAGTTGACACTGGGTAATATGATAAGCTTAGAAACTGACCGCTGACAGCTGTTCTGGCCTGTTGTGCTGTGTCCAGAAATCTTAAGAAATGCTTACCAAAGCACAATGAATGCATGATGTGCAAGATTGAAGATTCCATGTGGTGAAATGCTGCTCTGTTGGTCTTCCCAGGAGTTATGACTTTCAAGACTTTTATATAATCATAGATTTTACTTTGTTAAATTAAGCCTTCCTAATAAGTTATCTGCAGTTACTGTCATTCAGTGGGGTTCCCCAGTGGCCTAACTGGTAAGTGTGCTTGTCAACTGGCTTTGAGGGCGTGGGTTCAAATCTCACCCCGGGAACTCACTTTAGTCCGAGCCCATTGGACATTAAATGGAGGCAGGTTGTATCCAGTATTCTATGCTGGGGCAACTGAAAGACCCTGGGCATCCCTGAATTAATAGGGTATGTGCCAGACTCAGTCTTCTCATCTCATCATCATACGGCGATTGCCTGCCTCGATATAGCCCACTCAGGTGCTGCAGAGGCGTAAAACACAAACAAACAAACTGTCATTCAGTCAAAAAGTAACTGTCTTCAGGTTGCATCAATGCATGTAGACAAATGTCCCCAAATTCATATATACTGTATAGGTGGAGTAGAGTAGGTGGCTTGTGATGATCAGTAAACAACCCAAATGAGGGACAATTGTGACATCCTCATATCCAAATTAATCCAGTCTTTTGATAAAGAGTTTGGAGTTCTTATAGCTTTACTTTTCTGTTTGTAAATCCAGTAGATTTATAAAGTAGATCACATAAAAAAATATATGTATTGCCTTTCCATGAAACGATGTATCAGCACTTTAGATAGTTTTGTACACATATTTTTCATCCATGTTCGAACATATTTTTTCTCATGGAGTTCTCTTTTATTTTAGTCAAAACATTCTCATTACTGGCCCATCACCTCTCCCCTCACGTTCTTTGCAGCATGCTGCACAGTGGCTGGGGGAACCATCCATCCCTTTGTACATATATCCTCTGATAAAATCTGACAGCTGATGTCAGGGGCCTTACTCAAATCATGTGCAGGTCCACAGTCGGGGAACTAAACAAATTGCAACATAACATTTCCCCAAACATGTCCTGTCTGCTTTTCGCCTGTTTTTCGGCTGTTTTTAGCCTGTTTTGTGTGTAGCAGAAACTCTAGACGCCTAGCTGCAATTTTACTTCATTCTGTAATGCATTTGGTCGCTGATGGGCAGGGAAATTTAATTTGCAAAACCTAGGTGGCGGTGCAATTTTGCAAGATGTGATCAGAATGGCCTATTTTCTAGCAACATCAGCAGCTACTGTGAGTTGCGGCCATGCGGGGGATGACTGCATGGTCTGGCTGCCTCAACAACTGCAGTTGGCTTGTAGCAGGACATGATTCACTCAGTTTCACTGGTTCAGTATCATCATCAATTGTGACCTGCACTAATATTTAAGACCTTCTTTTTTAAACAACTTATCAAGACTTGGTGTTAATAACCTGTAGTTACATACTTACAGCAGTTTTAATAAGTAAACTGCTCAGTGCTCACACCTAAAGACACACACTATTTTGTGTTTCATATCTTCCACAAAATTGCATGCATGGTAAAGCATCAATTTCCACTGCATCTGTTGCTCCTGCAGCCAACCTGCAGTACTCACCCTGCAGTGCAGGATCGTACAGGGGCTGTGGAGAGGGTAAAAAGGGTTTTTGAGGATGAGGGCAATGAGGTGAACCCGATACCCAATCCATAATGAGAACACCCTGAACAACACAGCTCAGTAAACAATTAAGAGAAGAAATCACTCAATCAAGTCTGACTGCTGCTGTTTATCCTGGGGTTTAGCTCCAAAGAGAGAGAAATCTATACCACTCATGGGGTGCCTAATTGTAGGTAAATTAATTATTGTTTCGATTCATTCTAACTGACTCCATTGCCTGTAGAATGTATATTCACAGTGAGCTGATGTTGAATTGAAATTAATTTTAACATTGCCTAATTCTAATGAATTTCTTAAAGAGTTTACAATTTCAAAATAACTGATTAGGCCTTGTCAAAATAAATGGCATTGTCTCCCAGATTTACCAAATCTCAAAGCAGAAGAATTGTTGCACATCGAGAAGGTGATTTAGAGTGAATATAAGTCACCAGTCCAATTAATACAAAATGATTAAGATGTTGGTTTAAAATAATAAATTACACAATTAAAGGTCATATCTTCTATAATGACAGAAAAGGTCAATTTCTCACTGAGAGACCCTGTGACATCAGTGGTGAGTGATATCGATATTACATATTCACTGACATATTCTTATAACATACATTGCAAGAAGTGCATGTAGGAGGTCTTGAGGCTGGCCTCGAGGCCATATTTTGATGGTCTCGGCCTCCGTCTCGGTCTCGGATGCCAAATCACAGGCCTTGGACTTGGTCTCGGGGTTCCTTTGGCCAGTGATGGAGGTCTCGAGACCCGCCTTGTCCTCAAGGCCGGCCTCAGGCCACATTTCGATGGCCTTGGCCCTCAGTCTCTTTCTCGGCCCTCAGCCTCTGTCTCGGAGGCTCATGCCTTGGTCTCAGAGGCTCATGCCTTGGTCTCGGAGGCTCCTGCCTTGGTCTCGGAGGCTCATGCCTTGGTCACGGAGGCTCATGCCTTGGTCTCGGAGGCTCATGCCTTGGTCTCGGAGGCTCATGCCTTGGTCTCGATCTCGACCATGGATGTCACAGCCTCGACTACAACACTGATGGGGAATGGCAAGTACAGTGGTATGACATCACTGAGAGCTTTCATGAAACATTAATATTTCCTGGGCCATAATTGACACTTGGCCACCATACATAGTGTCAATATCTAACATTGGATATCTGCGAACAATTAATCAGAGGGTGAATTCCATCATTCAACAAATTCTATCAATCATTGTCAGATATGATCCCATCATGCCAATAGAGCTACTCTCTAAAATCACTTGCCCTCCTCCGTCCACTGCAGTTACCCCCTCCCACTCAGTTACCCCTTCCCACCCAGTTACCCCCTCCCTGTTTAAGCCCCATTCGGATCCAATCAATCGTTGTCCCAATGACAAACAAGAAATACTTGTTCATTGGCAAATGTCAAGACCTGCAAATTTTGCTGAAGAGCATTCCAATATGGGATGCTCACCAGTCAGACATGTTTGATGCTAGGAACTATCCTGTCTGGTCTGTCTGTTGGATTGTCAATCTGATAGTCTGTCATAAAATACAGTGAAGAGGAGAGGAGGGGTTGGATTATCTGTCATTTATCTATCTATCTACCTATATATCTATCGATCTATCTATCTATCTACCGATCTATCTATCTATCGATTAATCGTACTATTGATCTATCTATTTATCGATCTGCTATGATAATCTTACCCTATATTAGTACCTATCCTATCCTCTTCTATATCCTGTCCTACGGTGGCGTCCTACGCTGCTAGTCGATGGGTGTTCCAAACCCCGCTCTTGTCGGGTCACCTTGGCCTATGCTGGACGGTTGTTTCAACCATCCTTTGTCTCATTGCTGTGTCCTCCTCCTGTCCCAATTAACCTACCAAGTGCATTAACATACAGGACGTAAAGGCCCAATCTTCCACCCTTCTATCTATCTGTCTTTCTATACAGATCTATCTGTCTATCTCATCAATATTGCTATCTCTCCAGAGCTATCTATGTCTATCTCCCCGATATTGGTATCCATCCTATCCTATCCTATCCTATCCTATCCTATCATACCATACCCTATAGATCCCATCGACTCTTTCGAATGTACCCATTTTATCCTATATGTCATCAAATAGTCTTCATTTTGAGGAAAATTCTGTTTTATCAACATATTTTCATTTCCTGTAATATTGTTTCGGCATAATGAGCAGTGGGTTTTTTTTTTCACTTTAACAATTTTGACCTTGATTAAAGGCCAACAATGAAATTTTCCATTAAACTTCATATTCCAAATTTTATTGATATTCCCAGGGATAAATCCAATATTTTTTCCCAGGGACCTTGATGGTTGGGAAGCTCAGGATTTTATTAGATTTTCATAATTCCACACAACAAAATGACAACATCTCAATGTCACTTTAATATATTTTCCTTTGTGTTTTATCAAAGTGGATTTATCTTGAGTGCAATTATGGATGGATAAATTAAATATCACACAGTGTCGACAGGAAGTAACAGATTCAGTCATGGTGCAGAGAAAGCAAAATGGTTGTCCAGCTGGGCTGCTGAGTGGTTGTGGTCCAGGCCTGCTCTGCTGAAGGTCTTTGCCTGCATGAGTTCGAACCTCAGTCTCCGGGCTGTGAGTCCAAAATATTTCCACTGGACCTTCATGAGCAAAATCCCTACTGGATGTCGGATGAGAAGTTACTTCGGCAGTCCCTGATATCGGTGTCTGTGCTAAGAGATCCCTCGCATGGGGTAAATGTGTAACATGTTCAGGACTCAGTCCTGACTGCTGTCTCTCCCACTCATCAATTGAGCACCCATAACTGGGCTCAGCAGGCTGCACTAACCATATCTATCTAAGGATGCACTTACCATACGTATTTGCACATACACTGTATACTTATAGTTGATCAACAGCACAAGACAGGCAATAAAGGCAGAAACGGTGAAAGGACAAAAGCCCACCAGAAGTAACAGTTTCAGCAACAATGCAGTGCAAGCAGTAACTCAATCAGCACAGTTATTCAATTACATGTTGGCTGCTAATCCTATGATGGTTGTGAGTTCCGACCCATGTTGGGAGACAGCAATTATTGCTGTTCTGATTAATCCCTGTTATCTAACTTCTTTCCTGCTTTAACCACCCAACTATTTATACACCCCCTCCCTATGGCTCGAATGCAAAGTATAATACCCCTTTTCCTGCCCAGGGACCTATTTGCTCTTATTATCTTTTATTACCAGTCAGAATTTTGGACGCGACCCCACCAGGACACATGGAGGGCAAGATCCATTTCAATAATAATATTGCAATTACACTCTAAAAAATGTCGGGACAAAATTGGTTTTTTAGATTCAAAATGGTTTTTTGAAAAACCAAATTTCAATGCAAAACCAAAATGGATTTTAAAAAAAATCCATTTTGGTTTTTTGCATTGAAATTTGGTTTTTCAAAAAACCATTTTGAATCTAAAAAACCAATTTTGTCTGGAATTTTTTAGAGTGTGGAGGGCAAGATCCATTTCAATAATAATATTGCCATTAGGGAAATTTGAAAATGCCTGGATGAATGATGGGACCATTGTATGGACCATGGATTAAGATAATCCAAGGCAATGATTAAAGGATTACGAGGAACGTGAGAGGAGTCCTACTAACTCTCTTGTTTTAATAACTCCCACGACACAAGCTTGGCGAGGCTGCAAACTGCTCTGATTTCTGACATAAATGTTTGCACTGCTAATGATATGGCATACCATAAAGTTGAGACATATCAACCATACTTCAGGAAAATATTGTTGCAGACACTAAGTCTTGCTTTTTTTCTGTCTTTTTTAATTCATAAATTTATAAGCCCCTAATCGTCTATCTTTAGATATGTACCTATCATTCTGCCTAAAAGTTTCTTATCTATCCATCCATCTGTCTATCCATCTGTCTATCTGTCTATCTGTCAATCTGTCTATCTATCCTTCTATCTATCTATCTATCTATCTATCTATCTATCTATCTATCTATCTATCTATCTATCTATCTATCTATCTATCTATCTATCTATCTATCTATCTATCTATCCTTAGGTAATAAGAAATATTCCCTAAGATCTATCTATCTATCTATCTATCTATCTATCTATCTATCTATCTATCTTGGCCTATCCATCTGTCTATCTGTCTAGCTGCACTTGTTACATATGTAGTTCCTGATTGCTGGAGGACTTGCACTAAGGGGGAGATATGTATCTGGGAATCAACCCCAGTGCCTGTGATATGTAGATGACATATCAGTGGAGCAGTTCTGCAACGTTAACTGGCAGTTAGCAGTCCAGGCATGTATGCCCAGAAACTCTAACTAGCCTCTGACATGGCTTCACAGTCCTCGGCTTATTTTTCTAGGATTGCCTTGCAGCTTAAGTTATTGAGATAATCTGAACTGCCATCAGCAAAGGATAGGAAACCTAGCAATAACAAGTTTGGACATGGATCCTAGGGGTCAGTTTACTTTGAGGCTTTGGTTGGCTTTGGTCAAGCAGTCACTGCAGCTACCCATTGTCTGTTGCCTTTGTCGTTTCGTTGTTTCAAATGTCCATTCCAGTTGCTGTTGCAATGTCATTGTTGCCAAATGGTTGTCCGGTGATCTGTCGTTGATCTTTATGTTTTTTGGAAGGTCTTCATCCCCTTTCTTGTCTCAAAGACTTGGATTTCTCTCAAAAGCTTTGGAGATTCCAGTCTCATGTGCCCAAGTATCGATCCTAAAGTTGTGCTCTTTGAATCTATAGTACTATAGCCTGCTTTAAGGTACATGAATGTCTTATTACACTTTAAAAATAATTCACATGCAAAACCCTGAGTGTTCTTTTTTGAGCTTGCATAATTATGTCCTCCATATCATTCAATTAAAGATTTGTTGAAATCTAAGGCAGCCAAAAATGGAATGAAACCAAACTCAATTAAAAAAATCATCATGTATTTAAAAGAAGCATTTTGTATTTCAAAATCCAATTTTGTACAATTTTTTCGCATGTATGTCAAATAGCCTGCCTGACACGGTTTGTCATATATAGGCAACTATGAGAGAAGTCAGACCGTTGTGGATTTTGACTCGGGTAATTTTTTTTTCAAAGGAAGGCTCCTTCAGTTATAATGTGAATTAATTTCTTTTATTGGCATTTCAGCACATGCTTGTCATTGCTGTCCATTTTTCCACTGCTCTATAATAGGCCTGAACTTTTCATGCCTTGTGATGCCTTCAGTCACTCAATTCTACATGGTGACAGCAATGGGCCCAAATGCTTTCAATGGGTGCTCGCATGCTCTCTTGGTCTTTCTTCAATCCCTGCTCCTTTGGCAAGGGGTGCATTGGGTCTGCTCATTGGCAGTAGGTTGGCAATGGGGAGTTGTGCATCAGTATTCTTGAGAGCTCCCTTCAATTCAAATGAGGGTAGCGACAGATGCACGGGAGCATTGGCGTTGTTTGAAAGTATAAGAGGCCAGGGCTTGAGACTGGGATCAACTTTCATAGCCTATGCGATTATTGTCGCGCCCAGTGTGACAAGTATCACTAAGGGTGCCTTCTTGCATGCCCATATGCACACAGGCCCCTGGCTCCCAATCCAAATATTGTCATTTCTCCTGCTTAAGTCCACCTATTTGTTTTGATAAACCTGAGGAAAATAGCTTATTGGTGATTGTGCAAAGGCCCACACTGGCCCCACAGCCACCAGAAGGTTTCAATGCAGCAATGTCACCCTCAACTTGGTTCCTGGTCCCTGGTCTCAGAACTTGAGCTGGAATGAAAATAATAGTCCGAGATGCAGGCTGGCTCAAAGGGAAATTATAAAAAAGGGAATGTGCATCTAATTTGAAAGCAGGTTTAGGCCTACCTTTTGATAACAGCTGCACATCAGTCTAACAAGAAGCTTGAGCTGTTTGACATGACGGCAAATTATAGAATAGATTTCGAAGAGCAGAGGATTGTTACTTGGGAACTTGAGACAGGAATCTGGCCAAAGAATTTGAAAGTCATCCAAGGGCTTTGTAATCTTCTTCTTCTGTAACGCTCTTCCGTCCGTTAGGACATAGCGCAGCTCCGGAGAGCCTTGACTTTTTTGATTATTTAAATCAGGGAGAATGAAATTCTCCCTGAAAGTAGCGAGGAGTCACCCTACGCTGCCGGCTTTAATTGTTTTCAGCTGTTTTGTCTAATGTAGGGCTTCTTGAAAGTGGATGACTTGTGAAAAATTGTTGACTGGGCTTTCAAAGTTCAAAATGGCATTCGTTGCTAAGTGCCAGAAAAAGGCCTCCGCCGATTCTTGAAATTTCTTTGTTTTCAGTGCCTCCAATTGTCACAATTCATAGCAGAAGACGATCACGAAGTCTAAACTGCTTTAGGCAACACACTTTGATTTTACAAGACCCGAAATAATTCGTAAAGTCAGTAGAAAAACATCTGCTGAATTTGTTGACAGGTCGTCATGATGAACGTCGCCAACTCAAATAAAGGGCTTTGAGACGACAACAAAGGTGACAAAGACCTCCAAAAAGCATAAAGATCAACGACAGATCAGCAGACAACCATTTGGCAACAATGACGTTGCAACAGAGACTGGAATGGACATTTGAAACAACCAAGTGACAAAGGCCAGAGACAATGGATTGCTGCAGTGACTGCTTGACCAAAGCCAGACAAAGTCTCAAAGTAAACTGACCCCTTGCCTCGAGGAGCAGGCAATGAAGGTCATTCTGAACGTTCAGAAACCAGTTCTGATCTCTTCAGAATGGATGGTAAGCATTTTCACTTTTTGGCAGTCATTCGGTCTACTCCGTTCAAATCCAACCCTCTGAGCAGACCTCCAGTCCTCAGTGAGGACTCCTCACTCTCAGGAGGGTATTTACCAGCCTAGAGGGTCCAGGTGAGGGCCTAGCACCAACCCTGCATTTCACCTCTTCATGAGTTGCATACTGCAATTGTTGACTTAGCAGTTCACGGTGTATCAGTTATAATCCCTCTTTGCTTCAACTTGGAACCATGTAAAGCACCCCGAAACAAGTATTCTTGTCAGGGTCCCTGAAGCATGCTTTCGGAATAGCAACTTACCATTTGTTTAGGCTCCTTTTCAAAATCATTCATTTCAGATTTCACTTAAAAAGGAGAAAAACCGAAGCTGGTTATAACCTCCCGAATTAGTAGGAATGTGTGGATAGCAGCCATTGTTAGGAATTTTTTACCATTTCTTATCAAACGATTGCTCCCCCTTCAAAATCTTCAAAAAGGTGTTTACCCACTTCAGAGAAGAACTGCCTCCAATTGGACTCAAACTGCAGTTCATGATTCAAATTAGACTCCTGTGTGGAATTGCTGTTGTAATTGACAGGCTATAAATAGGAAATGGGATTTTTTTTTGAAAACTTGAATGTTTAGTTTACAGAAAATCCCAATCTGTACATGAAAAGATATATATCTGATTGTTTTATCATTAGCTCAGTCAGTATACTGTCTCAAGGTCCATCAGGCAACCTTGTATTGGATGTAAAAGTTATGACCAGATGGCAGTAATTTGAACTCCTAGACTCTCTTTGCATGTGTAGGAAAGGTGGCACTGTTGTTGCACTTCCTGTTTGATCACAACAAAGTCTTGAGAAAAGCACATGTCTAAAAAAAAGCCAAATTACTATAAATCTAATTGTTGTCATAACATAACACCAAGCAGAACTGTCTATGACATTATTGACTATATCTATGCAAAAGTACACCTTCAGATTTCTTTGATACTGAATTGAAGGGTTTCAAAATTGCCAGGTGAATTGGCAAAGTTTTCTGTGTTGACATGGTTTTGGGAGAATTTCGATCTCTTACCTTGCATTTTATCATCTACGGGGCAATATGATTAATTTTCCCTCTCCAGGTATATCCCTAGCAATGAAGGTTTAGTAAGTAGATAGTCCCATGTCGATAAATGGATGTTAAAATTTCCAATTAAGATTTTCTTTGGCAGAAAGTGCATGTCTCTGACACATATTCTTATGTTCTGAGAGCATGCCACACCTAGGAAAATTTACCCATCAGCATGTCATGTTATGTTCCAGAATGGAAATTATAGATGCTTTATCTGCTGATCAATTTATATGAATGTGGTATACACGATCTGCATTTAATTCTACATTCTTTGATGCAATTTGTTCAGCATAGATTATATATATAGTTTTATGCAGTCAACTTTTGGGATGCACCTGAAAAAGTATGTCGCAGAAGAGCAAGAAAGGGCATCAAGACAAGGATACAAGCTGATACAGGGCCGGGTATCTCTTTCTGGTAATTAGCAGGCAGACCACGCTGGGGGCAAGCCGATACAAGGCACCTAGAAATACAATATCGAAGGACAATAGGGCACCACGTTGCTCATGGAATTCACGTGCCCGCTGCCAATGCTATTCATTTAGGGCCTGCTAACTCTATGGCCGCGTAGAAAGTGTCATTTGGATCAGATTTATGGATATTCTGCCTCCATCCTGTCTTAGTGCTCTAAACAAGTGTCTCCGTCTTGTCACATAGGTCGTGCTGGATCAGCGTCTACTCCAGGCCTATCATGATCGCATCCACCACCGGGCATTCTAAGCAGTAGGCCCTTGGCGAAATCCTGGTTGCTCCTTATGGTGATTCTGTTATGCCTGCAGGTTTCGTTTAAGATGTATTCTGAAGATGAAGGGATGGGGGGGGGGAATATGGTTTCGATTTTTTTTATTTGAAAGATTGAAAAGGAAAAGTTCTCCTGAAAAATTAATGGTGGAGAACAACTTATTTTCCACTGGTTTGGCGACATATATCTTACTCTCAGACCATTGTAATACTGGCAAAAGTTTGATTCTGTGATTGACCAGAAAGATGGTACAAAAATCTAAATTCCTAGAACAGGTGCTGGCCTTCGAATATTGTGTGGTGTGGGTCATCTGCATTTGAAGCACTTGCGTCATCACAATTACCTATAGAAGGAGCCGCATCTATGACCAACGGTCCAACAGCTTTCAAATGTAATTTCAGTTTACCAATGGATTCCTAATTTGGAGGTTTGGATGACTTCCTGATCTATCTGTTCTTAAATCAGCTATATTATATAACAAATACAACAATTTCATATAACCTATACAGGGAGTTGAGATTAACTTTTTGCACAAAGGAAATTTCTTCTATACTACAATCACCTACCCCCCCCCCCCCTGCCCAATTCAACAGCCCAATTTGGTTACCTAGCTTGGAACATAGGACGGATTGAGGGGCATGTTAAGATTCCCCTCACACGTCAATCCATCACTTGGTGGGGACTCCCCCTCCCCAAGGACCAGACCTTAAATTAATGATACTCAAGGATTTCTCGTCTGCTTATTTCAAGGGGATCTCTCCTCCTGATCGATAGTGACAGATTCAATCTATTGCTTTTAAGGGCAACAACAAACAAAAGCAAACACTTAGGCCAATTTGTGTTCCTACCACAACAATTTGTGCAATTCTGAGCCACAAGTAGTGCAACAATCTGTACCATTGACACCTTTGTAATGTCGACTTGTGTCTCGAAGAAAAAGTTTTATGCAGTATCACAATCCAAGCTAATTTGGTGTCAAAGGTTGCATACTCAATGTTATACAGTGTCAGATCGTCTGTCACATTCATTGGACATTGGATTGATTGCTTGCCTCATTCACCGAAACTTTGAAAGTTTAGAATTTGTCAAGAATGGATGGCCTTTCACATCATCGACAGATTTATTTGGTTTTTGATGGTATGTCAGATTTCCCTAACAGTCACTGTTTCACTTTTGTTCTTCAGTTTATTTTATTTTTTCAAGATTTCAGATTATTGCAATTTCTATTAGAATTGCCTTATTGCCAGTTCAGACTATGGTCATTTTACATGCATTGGTCCGGATTGATCATTAGGGACCCCATATTGACTGTCTTTTGTCAGCAAAATCAATATTCGCCAGACTCTCATGTGGACTCACGTTTTTGTTATCTCGTCATGACATCTGCCTTTGACAGCTGCTTATATACGCTGATATATTTTCAGGGCCAAAGAAGCATGGACACATTAAAATATAGATTTTGATGCATCGATTTTAATATTGATAGATATCGGTAGAAATGTTGTTTTGTTTCTTAGTTGCGGAGTAAGGCTCTTGTATGATTGTACGAATGCTGATTCAGTACAATTATGCATGTTGCAAGTACATCCAACCTGAACCTGTTTTCTTGTCTATTGTTTGCTGGTCTTTCCTGTTTGTTGCTATGTTTGTTGCCTCCTTGTTTGCTTGGCCTGTTGTTTGTTAAGCCAGTTTGTTAAGCCAGGCCATGAAAGTTAATGTTTTGTCATTCTTGTCATGAGGCGCAGGGCGACCTGGCAGACCCGAGCAGGACCTTGCAAGACCTTGTGTGTTGGGCAGGGAGGACCCTTTGCCAAAGATAGCTACACGAATTGTACAAGTTTGCTGTCATTTGTGCAGCTAATTGGGGAGTAGAAAAGCTACAATGTAGTGAAGGAAATAGGAGTGATTGCATACTGACTATGTTGTTGACATATGTCAGTGTTCAAAGGAGTCATATCCTTCACCAATGATTCAACGTGTCTCTGCATGACAAATTACCACTAGTTTCTACATTTTATGTTAAAGATGCCTTCAGTACAAACCCTTCATGCAGCTGAGCCTTCAGTACTTCCAAAATGTGGAATCTGTGGACAAGGTACATTGACTGCAACTGTCTGAAAATTTTCACTTTATATTTTACACTGTACCTTTGTCAAACAAGGATCCTCAGTTTGCCCACATGTTTTGCCCAATTTCTTTGCCTCCTCCTCAGCCTGTTTTAGTTGCTTTACTTGCAGGGTGTGTTGAAGGCAGCTAATTACACGCACATGGCTGCACTGGCTTGGCCACTTAATTGCTCTCATGATTAAAAAGACACACATGGGCGAGTAGGAGAGCCGGGCTAATCCTGCCATTAATAAGGGTTAATCCGAGCCATGTAACCGGCAAACACCTAGCAGCCACAGGCTGTGTTACTGGCACAACAAGCAGAAGGAGGTCTGGGGAGGGTAACCAAGCAAAAAGTTGGGATTAACAATGGGGAAAGGTGATGACCTGAAGGGGTAAAGTGCACTTAGGGAAATTTGAAAAACCTGATTCCTTAAGATTAGTTGATACAGGTGATATATGCATCTTCAGCTAGATGTTTATATTCAAGTGATCAATGACTGTGAGTGACGGGGAAATCCAGAAAAAATCATGCATATATGTAATTTTTAAGAAGAAATGTGTTGATGAATAAATGGAGTTAGCAACTTTGCCAACCTTATGTCATTTTGCTGTGGAATTATGTACAACATGGGCCTGGTTTAGACTCTTCTTCTTTTTCTTCTTCTCCCTCTTCTTCTTTTTTTCCCTCATCTCCTTTTTCTCTCTCTTCTTCTTCTCTCTCTTCTTCTTCTTCTCCATCTTTTTTCTTCTTCCCCATCTTTTTTATTCTTTCTCCTTTTTCTCACTCTTCTCATTCTTCTTCTTCTTCTTCTTCTTCTTCCTCTTCTTCTTCCTCTTCTTCTTCCTCTTCTTCTTATTTTCCCTCCTCTTCTTCTTCTTCTCCTCTTCTTCTTCTTCTGCTCTTCTTCTTCTTCTCCTCTTCTTCTTCTCCTCTTCTTCTTCTCCTCTTCTTCTTCTTCTTCTCCTCTTCTTCTTCTTCTCCTCTTCTTCTTCTTCTCCTCTTCTTCTTCTTCTCCCTCTCTCTCTTCTTCTTATTCTTCTTTGAATCACTTAAACTTGTATAACTGTTTTCATGTGTATAACTAATTAACACAGAGAGAAGGCAGTTAAAAAGTAGCCTCTTTTGATTTCAACTTTGAATGCAGTTCAGAAAGTGATCAAATCGAGTAATTCAACTTTAATTTGCAAACTCAGAAATGCATTTCAAAGATGTGACTTCATAATAATTTGATGAAATTAAGAAATGCAACTTTAAGTTAATATGCAATTCTGAAATACTCTTCAGAAATGCAACTCAGACTTGCTTAAGATTGTGGGGAGGGGGGGGCACAAGACTTGGAATCATTGTGCTTGTTAATCCAATTCGGTGGACATTGCTTCATTTGAGCTGCAATCAGGCCATCAGCATGTGAACACATCCAAGAAAATCAAATCATGGCTCACAGAAAAGGTGTGAAGAGCAGATTACTGGCTTGTTCACTGCAGACATCCTTTGCAAAGAGCTAGAAGTGTCTGAGAAACTGTCAGTGAAACTGTCTGCAATGTCTGAACAACTGTCTGCTGCATGGGACAAAAGCAACAGCTCAGCCCAATTTTAACTCTTGCCTAATGCACTGAATACAGGGGAAATTAGTGGTAATTTGAGGGAAATTACGGGGACTTGTGCTGTTGCTGGCACTAGGCAGGACAGGCCTAGCTCATTGTCTTCTTGCTGGCTTTATCAATGTCACCAAAACTGTCTTCCATTACATTATTACAAGGCCAAATTACCCTATCCTGTCTTCCCTCCCTCTCCCTCCCTGTCTATCTCCCTGGCTGATGTTCAATGAGTTTCTCTCACTTTCTTAGCTGCTGTGCCTTCCTCCTTGGATCCCCTCCCTTCCCAGTCCCCTCCCACCCTTTTTTGGAACAATTTCTCTGGCTGCAGGGGTACCCCATCACCTGCAGTTCTGCAGTGGATCTGCAGGCATAAGTCTTTTACATCCTGCAGTTGTTCACCTGCAGTACCTGCAGTAGCATACACATATACCTGGATCCCCCATGGATCATTTCCCAATGGATCACTATTTGCCCCATTACCCCTTTGCCCAGGGGTATGACCACATGATCCAGCCTCACTGTGACTATCAAGGACACACTGACATCCAGTCATTTGTCGAGCCCAGGTATCAGCACTCGTGGTATGTCACTAACTTTATATTTTCACAAATGTGTGTCAAGTTTTGTTTAAGTTTCTTGAAATTGTGTCAAATTCTGTCTTGTTTGTTTGAAATTGTGTCAAATTAACTTTTAGTTGCTAGAAATGTGTTGTCAAATGCTATTTTAGTTGCCAGGAATAATAGTGTCAATTTGTTTTTACTTGAAATTGTGGCAAATCCTGGTTTGCTGGTTTGAAATTCTGTCAAATTCACTTTTAGTTTCTCGAAGCAGTGTCAATTTCAGTTCTATTTGTTTGAAATAGTGTAAATTTTAGTTTTTGTTGCTATTGGCCAATTTCAGTTTTAGTTGCTTGATATATTGTAAATTTCAGTTTTAGTTGCTTGGAATTGTGTAAATGTCAGTTTAGGTTCCATTCTCTAGTGTAAATAATCAGACTTTTACTTTGTAATTGTATTAATTTCAGTTCCCATCCTTGTGGTTGTGTCAAATTTGGTTGATTTTCCTTCAATGGTGTCAAATTCAGATTTTGTTGCTTTCTCTGAACATTGGAAAAAGTGTTAAATTCAGATTTTTGCCCCCATTCATTTGCCTTCCATATATATATGCACAATGTTTCTAACTTTAAGTCATTTATGACAGGATGCAGTTATGAATTTAGCAGAGAACATATCAAAACCTCTCTTTCTCTTGACAAAAGTGAAATCTTTTGACTTAGAAGCAACCAAAATTGGTAAAAAGTACTTTCTTGGCATCACTGTCGAACAAAGCAGGGTAACTGCTTCCAATTTTGAAAATTCATAGAAATGTTAACAAAGGACCAGCTTTGTTGAAAATAAGTTTTTCTCAAAGTTGATGCAGAACATTCCTGGAATTCTAATTGATTTTGGAGGGGTCTCTGGCAGATGTTGTATCTTTTCAATTAAGTTGTTATGCCTATCAGGCTTTTGGGGAGGGTATTTTGATAGGTGAACCCCTTTAAATTTGGAGTGACCAGAAGTTTCGTGACTTTAAGGGATTTGAGGTTATTTGAGGGATTAGCTTGATTATCGTGTGGATAAAGGGATTCTCAGTTCATTGAAGTTCGTGACATAACTGTATCCATATTGACAACTTTTTTGTCACTGTGAAACTAAACTGTGACTTGTTCAACTCTTTAAAATTAGTTTTTAATGAGTTTTCTGGTAAATCTTCATCTGATCCTGCTCATTGCAGATTGGTTGTACATTGGATATAATCTTTCAGTTGCACACTGGCTTTCTGACACCATTGATAGTTTTCTGTTAGTTTTACCAATTCTCTTACCAGGTGCATGTACATATATACCTGAAATTAATTAAGAATGTGTTGCATGTGCTGAATGACCAGGGACTGACATAAACAGATAGTTTGAAAAAGAGACCCACTAAATGACACTTTAATAAGTGACATCACAAGGCAAAGTTGAAATTTCATTTTGAAATTGTTTGGAATGGCATGTCACAAAAAGCTGTAATCTTCATTTTAATATACATGCAGTGCATAAGAGAAGTGCAGACCTCTGAGTTAGTTCTTATTTTCATGATGCACGAGAGATAAGGAAGAAGAGGGGAGGGTATGTTACATGGGATATTCTGAAGTAGTTGCTGCATTTTTGAAAACTACAGTCAAGAATTGACTGAAATGTTCACAATAAAAGAAGTGTGCACCAGTAAATTTTACAGTAGAAATGTTTAAAGTGTGACTTAACAGTGTGACTTTTGTTCTTATTTGCTCAACAGTTGCTGTTTTTCGACCCTTGAAATCAGTAGATACAAAAGCCAGCCTGCTACCAGCTTGAACAGTTGTTGGAGTAAGCAGATGTCAGGATATTTGAAAAGACATTTACATCCCTCCCCAGAATACGAAACTCAAATGAGGGAGTGGAGGAGTGGAGGTGCATATCTGAATTTGTCTTTGTTATTAGCTATTGTCATTAGCAGTTGGGCCTTTCTAATGTCCCCCAGCCTTACTTGCCAAATTCGACTTGCGTTTGCCAGAAATGTCTTTCAGCCATTTCTCTATTGTTGACTTTTCTTATTGAGTCGTAAGATTTCAAAGCCCCACACATATGACATGAATCCCAATCCAGTCAGAAAAGTGAGATTTCAACAAGATTTTCTGAACTTGACAAAATGCCTTTCAGACACATTCAAAGATATTTAAAGTATCAGAAGAAATCTGACTGATGTTAGGGAGATTGCCAGTTCACCACTGTCTCAAAAATCTGTTCTTTGTATCTGCTGTCAAGTTTGGCTTTTTCAATTTCCAATTTTCCCCCCTCCAAAATCTGTAAATTACATTTTGCAAAAACGTTTTGTGTCTTATCTATACATTTTTAAAAGAATGTGTCTCCAGTATTGTCTTGGAATCAGATTTAAAGTGATGTGACATTCTGGACAATGCTGGTTTGAGATAACAAATTATTGGCTAATAAGGCTGTCATAATTCATAGATGAATCTTCTTTCTTTCTTTTTTTAAGACTAATGGCTAGTTCTCACGAGAGTGGTTAAGTGACGGCGAAGTTGTAGAGGTTCCAGGAACTGCAGATTCGCCCACTTTCGGCGTTTCAAGCCATTTTTGGTCAATTATATAATCAATTAGAGGTTCTAAATCGTCGTTGATGGTTCCTATTACGACGAGGCTCTCGTTTTTTACGCCGAATCGCTCGTAATTACGGACGAGGCAAGAAGACACTTGTGTCGGCGAGTTGTCAGGAGCCTCGACGCAGTTCCATTGCTTCAATGTTAAACTAGATTCGCCCAAGGAGTCTCTTTCTTCGCCCTAGCATGCTCTTTCTTCGCCCTAGCATCCTCTTACTTCGTCCTAATGTTCAATTACGCCCAAGCAAATACCTGTTACGGCCAAGCAAGTAGCTGTTTCGGCGTTTCAACAGCCTGTTTGTGTCGGCGAGTTGTTGTCTTTTTTCGCCGAAGTTCCATTGACTCAATGATAAGTAGCCTCGCCCAAGCTGTCTCTAACTTCGCCCAACCTGTCTCTAACTTCGCCCAAGCTGTCTCTAACTTCGCCCAATCATTTTGGGGGGCTTTCTGGTCTCTTGCATCGTGGTTTCTTCCTTCGCAAAGATTCAACCGGTTGAATCTTTCGTGAAGCAAGTTCTTGCCTCACCATAGGGTCATGTGACTTCTAGGAACTTTTGGCGAGGAAGTTTAAGAAGCGCCGTAGACGAAAATATCGTCGCCGAATTGTTGAATCTAGCTTAAGAACCTCCCACTTTCCTGGAAAAGCAAGAAGCGACGCAACAAGAACCCTCTGTTACGTCTCCGTGAGAACTAGCCATAATGCCTAGATCACACGAGAGTGGTTAAGTGACGGCGAAGTTGTAGAGGTGCCAGGAACTGCAGATTCGCCAACTTTCGGCGTTTCAAGCCATTTTTGGTCAATTATATAATCAATTAGAGGTTCTAAATCGTCGTTGATGGTTCCTATTACGACGAGGCACTCGTTTTTTACGCCGAATCGCTCGTAATTACGGACGAGGCAAGAAGGGACTTGTGTCGGCGAGTTGTCAGGAGCCTCGACGCAGTTCCATTGCTTCAATGTTAAACTAGATTCGCCCAAGGAGTCTCTTTCTTCGCCCTAGCATGCTGTTGCTTCGCCCTAGCATCCTCTTACTTCATCCTAATCTTCAATTACGCCCAAGCAAATACATTTTACGGTGAAGCAAGTAGCTGTTTCGGCGTTTCAACAGCCTGTTTGTGTCGGCGAGTTGTGCTCTTTTTTCGCCGAAGTTCCATTGACTCAATGATAAGTAGCCTCGCCCAACCTGCCTCTAACTTCGCCCAACCTGTCTCTAACTTCGCCCAAGCTGTCTCTAACTTCGCCCAATCATTTTGGGGGGCTTTCTGGTCTCTTGCATCGTGGTTTCTTCCTTCGCAAAGATTCAACCGGTTGAATCTTTCGTGAAGCCAGTTCTTGCTTCACCATAAGGTCACGTGATTTCTAGGAACTTTTGGCGAGGAAGTTTAAGAAGCGCCGTAGACGAAAATAGCGTCGCCGAATTGTTGAATGTAGTCTAAAAACCTCCCTCTTTCCTGGAAAAGCAAGAAGCGACGCAACAAGAACCCTCTGTTACGTCTCCGTGAGAACTAGCCATAAAAGTATTACTGATTTTTCATTTTTTTTAATAAAGAAACACCTGTTACGTATATATATATATATATATGAATACTCTCAGTTATTATATATGGGCCACTTGAAAAACAGCTTTGCTGAAGTGCTACCCATTTTAAATATATTCAATAAATAAATATATGGCAGAAAATCATCAAATCAAATTAATAAATTGAAATTATATCTTAATTTGGAGTTTTTTAACCCAGTGTCTCTGCTGGAAGACCCCACACCTGGAGTCCTGGACAAATGCAGTATTGCAGTAATTTCAGTAACCTGTGACTTTTCATTTCATCATTACGTCTATATACCAAAGTTTCCATATAAGATGACTGAACTCACAGACGCTAGTAAAAAATTGAATACTCTTAAGTTATTGTAAGTCAATTGATATTTAACTGACAGATGTATGCCCTTATTGTGCTTCGTGATTCTAGGAATTGGCCATTGATTTAGGCTTATCTCGTTCTTATGTTTCAAGTGCTAATTTTGCCATTTCATCTTTTTTTTTCTGCTTAAAATTGTGTTCTTCCCAGAAGTTTTCAAACAGAGTTACATTGCATTTTTGACAGAATCAGGGGAGCTGACTTTGACAGTGATTTGCCCCATGAACGTGGGAGGTCGCCAGCAGTCAGTGCTACACCGTTACACTGAGCAGTTCTGAAGTCTTACTTTCCAGTGACACATGGATAACACCCGATTCATGGATGGGGAATGATTTGACAATGAAAGAAACTATGAAATTCCACGTATTGAAATGGGTCGTAGGCCTAATTTAATTAGACGATTAGACTAATCAGATCATGAGAATAGATAGATTGATTGATGAGATAGATAGATAGATAGATAGATAGATAGATAGATAGATAGATAGATAGATAGATAGATAGATAGATAGATAGATAGATAGATAGATAGATAGATAGATAGATAGATAGATAGATAGATCATGCTTGGAAGCTTAAGCTTTGTAGTTTGAAAAGGGCACCCTTATGTTCATTCTTCCAAAAATTATTTGCCAAGTCTTTTCCAAAGCCCAATGCAAGAAACAAGATAATTGGCTGCCAAAGAGATTGATTGAGAACTATATATGATAAAATAGTCCCATTTATGAGATTCATAGAGTAACAAATTGTATCTCACAATACAGAGACCAATCACAATGAGCCCCAAGCACAGAGGTGTCGGACAGTTCTTTGACCAGGCAGCACCCTGGCCCAGGTATCATGGCCAGATCAGAGGCACGCCCCTGGCTTAATGAAAAGGCCCCTTGGTCCAACCTGCATTAACTGGGCCCGATAACAACAAGGGATAGATAAGGCTTATCTGGGGGATCAGGGGGGTATAGGAGATGGGTAGACTGGCTTGCTTGGAGCCGGTGAGGAGGTGGCGGCTGATCCAGCCACGCCCAGAAATCTACCTATCCCCCCCCCCCCTTGAATAACTCAGTGCTGTGTGTTGTAGCTCTCACGTCCTAGCTGTCCTACACATCCCCCTGTTCATGATGGGTGATGCGGAGTTGGTCGAGCACGGACACAGGAGAGGAAAGCTCGATGTTGGGGATGGTAGCAAAAGCTGCAGTAGAATTCAGTCTCTTTATATCATGGATTGAATTCAGTGAAGTAGTGGCAAATAAAATGTTTTAAACAAAGATTTTGGAGACATTCAAAATTTAGAAATAAGGAGATTATTTGGCTACTAGCATGTCAATTTACTGTCAGCCAAACATCATTTGAAGCATCGTTAATCTAATAGATATATCCTCCGATAATCTTGGCAATTGGATCCTGAAACTAGACTTATTATATATTTTTGTTTAATTGCATAAGATATTCTCAAATTAACAGATTGATGGTAGTAATAGCTACTATTTTTCACACTTTTAAGTTACACAATTCACAATTTTTGTGCAAAATACATCTGTACAATATAAATAGCAACTTTGATACTCGGGATCTAACTCAGACCATCCAAAAGTGCATTCACAGTGCCTATCCACGAAGAGCACAGTGTGTTGAATTTGATCCCCTTTTATAAACTGTTGTCCATTGAGCTCTCAGGGGCTGACAGGGTCAAGTTTTTCCACTCTGGATGATGCTCCACTACAATAAACACAAGCTGCTCACTGAGGGCTCTTGTCTTTTGCTCCTCAATCCATGCTGTCTGGATCTCTCACTCTGTTGATGATTTTGTGTCAATGCTTTTGCTGTTAGTGCTGTTGTGTTAATGCTGTTTGGTGGTGTTGTTCATTTGATGGTGATGATGTTGATGAAATAGTGTTGTTGATGATGATACTGTTAAGATGTTGAGAGCTGTTGCTGATGACGATGATGATGATGATAATCATGGTGTTGACAATGTTGTTGATGCGCTGTTTAAATGTTGTTGGGTAGGAGATTGTGATGCTCTGGTGATGATGATGTTGCTGCTGATGTTGTTGGTGATGATGCTGTTAAATTGTTGAGTGTTGCTGCTGTTGATGATGATGATAATGGTGTTGACAATGTTGTTAATAATGTTGATGTGTTTGTATAAATGTTTTTGTTGTTATGGTGATGTTTATGATGCAGGCTGAGTCTGATGTTTTAAGATGATGTTGTGTGCTGTTGATGATGATGATCAGCTATGATGCTGCTGTTGATGATGTTGGCTGACTGCATTTCCATTTCAGTGATGCTGACTCTGCTGTTATTAAATGATGTAGAATGTGCTGTTTGTTGATTGGGTGGTGATGTTGACAATGATGATATTGCTGTTGATTGTGATTGTATGTGACAATTTTTGCTGTTGGACATCTCACTGTTGACTATGCCTGATTATACAAGCTGTTGATGATTTGTTGTTGGGACTGAACTGATACTACTGACAATCATGACAATGCTTCTGTTGTTGTTGACACTGTATACTGTTGTCCACAACTTTGACAATGCTGCTGTAAATGTTGTGGTGGTTGTTAATATGGGGCATTGCTACATGCTTTTATAAAAGCCGTTAACATTTTTGTCGATATTGCTCTTTCTGATGTTGATATTTTGACCATTTTTAAGTGCTTAAAATTTGACAGGAATTTTGACACTATTTGATCTCTCTTTTTTGCATCACCTTTTTTCCCTGGACTGATATCCACTTTATTGAGATTGATGACAGTTTTCACTTTAATTTACAACATACATTTAATGAAGTATTCTGAAATCAATTTTCTCTTATTTAAATTCACCATGAACCACGCGGAATAGGTGCAGAATTCATAAAACCATCCCCTATAAATCATTGTCTTGCCATATTGCAAAAAAGTGATTGATAATACATCATGTATGTACGCCAGGTATCGCGACGTATTTATCTCAATCTATCTCTTTATTCACTTGGATACACACCGTTTTGATCATGTTGATGCTGCAATAGGTAGGATAGTCTTGTATGATCGGCTCCATTTTGAACTGCTTCCTCTTATATTAGAGCGGGTAAACTGTTCTCCCCTTGTCATTGCTGTTGCGGCTGCCGCTGATGTGGTTACTGTTGTTACTGCTGTTGCTGCTCGTGCTGTTGAGCACGGTCTTGCTGTTGCCCTGCTGCTCTTGCTGTTGCTGCTGTTGCTGTTACTGATGTTGCTGTTGCTGTTGTTACTGTTGCTGTTGTTACTGCTCTTGCTGTTGTTGGTCTTGCTGTTGTTGGTCTTGCTGTTGTTGGTCTTGCTGTTGCTGGTCTTGCTGTTGCTGGTCTTGCTGTTGCTGCACTTGCTGTTGCTGGTCTTGCTGTTGCTACTCTAGCTGTTGCTGCTCTTGTTGTTTTTGCTCTGGCTGTTGCTGCTCTTGCTGTTGCTTCTCTTGCTGTTGTTGCCGTTCTTGCTCTGGCTGTTGCTGCTCTTGCTGTTGCTGCTATTGCTGTTGTTGCTATTGCAGTTGCTGCTGTTGCTGTTGATACTGTTGTCGCTTTTGCTGTTTGCTTCTATTCTCACTCTGCCTTCTTCTGGGCTCCCCTCACCCTCGTTCACTTCTGCGTCTCCTTGTTGCTCTTTATCCTTCCTTCTCAGCCTTCTCCCGCTTTCCTCGTCCTTGTCCTTCTTCGCTTCTGACGGGGGAGGGTTGGTCCAGTGATAGTGTGCTGGGCTACCAATAGCATGAGTCCAGGGTTCGAATCCAGCTCTTGCCGGGTCACCTTGGCCTATGTTGGATGGCAGTTTCAATCATCCTTCGCCTCATTTCTGAGTCCTCCTCCTATCCTAATTAGCCTACCAAGTGCATAAATAGAGGACGTAAAGCCCCATTCATCCATCCATCCATCCAACTCCTCCTCCTCCTCCTCATAATAGTAATGGGATTTAACCTATTTTCTTCCATTTCGAGCTATTTCGCTTAATATACCCTAGCAAAAAGAACTGTCAAATGTACCAGCTGATAGCATGGCAGTTTTTCACAGAGAAACACCCAGCAAATGACAAGCATTAGTATCTGTCTATCCGTAGAAAATGGGCCCATGTCACATAGTAGCAAGGCTCGTTTTATGAGGAGAGAGAATGAGCTGGCTTGAGATGCTCTTCCTTTCTCCTCTCAGACCTCAGCTGCAGCAGCCCCCATCCCTGCATGGTGCGGACGTGATGTAAACACTGCGTCAGCTAAGCAAGCTTTGGAACAGCTCTGGAACAGGGCTCTGGAACAGCAAGCCAGGAGCACCATCTGAATTGTGTAGGTCTGCTGCAGCTAAAATCTTAAGAAGCTGCCATCAGTAGGTGAAAGCTTCTAAGGAAGTGCCTGCTGCCGACTTAAAGAATAAAGATTCAGTATAAACTGTTTAATTTTTTTTTTAATTATTAAATTTTTTTAGTAAATTGGGCTTCCCTGTTAAGAATTATTAATTTCTTACTTTGAGGTAAACTGCTCTAATAAAGAAAAAATTGTCATTTTGAATATGCTGGCAAAATTATAAAACGTCATCCGGAGAAATGGACTGATGACCGATGGAATACTTTAAAGCATACTATTATGATTATTGGGCTTTTAAAAAAATCTAAATTTAATATCATGTTTCAAAATATTTTTTGGTTGTTAATGTCAAGAAAGAAACAAATCTACCCACTGAGATCTGAAGAAGAAAGCCTCCGTTATTATAGTCTGGATTGTTCATTTCTGTTGTTATAACTGTCTGTATATAGTCTCTACAATCCTACTGTGCCATTGTATGTCTATATCCAGCAGTAGCCCTGTCAGTGTATCTGTCAGTGACATCCCTGATTTGCCCTCATTGAGTAGCTCTCCTGCAATCAGCTGACTTGTGTTGCCCTTTTTATCCCCTGAGAGGCCAGGGGCCGATAAATTGTCCTCTGCCTTCTTGATCTCCAGATAAAAATCCGTCAACATCATGAAACGGCGCCTTGCCCTCAGAGGGATAATTTGAGGTCAATCTCAAGGTCACCAGGTCACGTTAATGGGTCAAGGTCATGTTAAAATGACAGATAAGAAAGCTTTCGTGATCAGTGGGTTTTGCATGTAGCCTCATCGGGTTGGTCAAGTCCTCAAGGGGGTGTTTAAGTCAGTTTCAATGAGTGACAATGCGGACAATCTGATCACATCATATTTTTACATGTAGAATTATGGATTTGAATTTTGTAGTTTTATCCAGACTCCTTGATAAGATTTAGCAGACTGTTTCTCTAAAAATTCTCTTCATGCTTTTTGCAAGCCAGTCTCAGAAAAATGTGAAGCACTTTCAAGTCATACCTTGCGGATATATACACTATACAGTCCATCTCCATGATAATGGAATTCAGCAATTCAGCATTTCTGAGAAGCGCTCCCTCAGAGAGATAATTTATTGTCAATCTCAAGGTCACAAGGTCATGTTAATGGGTCAGGGTCAATTTATTTTTAAAATTCTCTCTTATCAGCTAACTACAAGCCGCATGTGAAGAAGTACCGTCAACCATATTGTCATTCCGTTATTCCATCGCGTTGTCATTCCGTTATGCCATCGCGTCGTCGATAATACAATCAGTGGACTCCGAGAGACTCTTTCTGTATATATTTCTTGTTTTTTAATAATGAACACAAATAGTGGCAAATGACCTACATTTCTATAAATATCATACAATTCAATAATTATCCTAAGTATAACCACATTATGTGTGATTTAAAATAAATTATGTCTTCCCAAAGCTTGTCATGTTTTGTCAATTGTCATTCGTATAGCAATTTGATCAATTTTCTATGCACAGGACATAATCATATATCCATGAATAAAGGAATTAGAATTATTAGATCATCTTCACATATGCCACATGTTGAAAATACATATATATACAATAATTTCAGGGCTTGCAAATCAACTTTTATGCTCATAACGAGGCCTCACTCCACTTTTAAAGTGGCAAAAAAAGTCAAGCAATTTTAGAGAAAATTGTTCACAATTTAACATGTAAAAACAACCCCAAAAGTGTAATTTTTGTCTCCTATTTATTTCAAATTGCTGTCGAAAACCTTATATACATGATTTTGTATGAATAATCAATGCAAAGTAGAAAATAGGCTTAAACCAAGCATGACATGCTTAAAAGTACATGTACACTCAGCCTTTTTCCAGACTGAAAAACTGGCATTCGCCACAAATCATTCCTGTGTTAATCCTTCTCATTTCTTCCTCTTCCTGTCTCATGTTTGCTTGTTTTCTTTTTCGCACTCAGTTATCTTTTTGATCTTTTTGACTAAAGCTCTCCTCAACAGACTAATTTCTTCTGCACCACATCTTCGAAGTCCAACTGATACTGTTGCAAGTGACACTCTTGTAAAATAAAATAACAGAAAGTATTCTTCACACAAATTCTGTCAGATTCTCCATTTTTGCCTTCTTCTTCTTCTCCTATATTTGACGTCTGCCTTTTTTTGTCTCTTCTTCTTTTCCCTTTAAATTCCCTTTAGTCTTCATTGTATTCTCTTCCCTTTTCCCTCGGGCTTCTATGCTGCCACTGCCTCTTCTCCTGCATGCCATTTCTGGTGCTCATTGTAAAAAATGTCCTCCTTTCCTACAGTAACGACTTCATCTCCTTCTTTTTCCTTTTCTCTTCATCTTCCTATCCTCCATCCTCTCTTCTTTTATGCATCATCTTCTTTTATGTTTTCTTTTTCTGATCACTCTTCTTTCTTAGATCCTTCTCCTTCTTGTCCTTCACTTCCTCCTTCTCCTCATTATCCTCCTTCTCCTCCTTCTTCATTCTTCTCTCGATCTTCTTCTTCATCTCTTTGTACATGTATCTTCTTCTCTTGCCTCTTCATTTTCTTGTATCTTCATTTTCTTGGTTTCACTCATCTTTCTTCTTCTCATCATTCCACTTCTTCCTCCTCCTCGTCTTCCCCCCCCCTTCTTCCTCTCCTTCCTCCTTTTCTTCCTCTTCTTATTTTCTCCATATTTTCCTTCCCCCTCTTCTCCAATTCTCCTTGCTCCTATGTATACATAATTATGCCACTCCAATGCGTACTCCTTTGCCTCCATTACATCTTACAACCTTCTTGTCCACCTCTTGTCCACTAGTCTTCCACTTCTTGTTAATTTGTTTCCCTGTCTCCTCTTTTACACAACATCTTCTACAACTTGTCAGTGTTTGTGTGTTGTGAATTTTCAACTCCCCGAGGGCCTTTTTGAGGTCACCCCTCAACTTGACCGATGACCTCTCCGGGCAGCTGAGGCCCAAAATGTCCCTTGGAGGTGACTGCTCTGGGGCGAGATGTTTATTGCACTTCTTTTCCTATCTGTTATGCAACTGCAGCAATAACTTTGACGAAGAGAAGTTACAGGATCTGTCTGCTGAGGCTATAGTAAATAGTAAAACATCCTACTGGTTTGTAGGACTTTCTGTTTTGGTTCAAAGTTCTTCAATTTTCTCGGTGGGTTGCCTTTGGAGATGTGTTGAAGACTCCTTATATCTATAGTTATCAAAACCAACTACCATCAAACAAACACGTCTTTCATTGCCATTGTCTACCAACCAGAATATCTCTAAGCATTAGAGAAGGTCTGAAATTAGTTAATTTTTCTGGTTAGTTTACATCTAGACTATCGCTGCTGTTGCTTGGGACATCTGAGGCTGCTTTGGATTAAGAAACTCCAACTGCCAATGCTGTGGATGGTAAAAGTTGCTTGAAAAATTGCTGAAAATTCTGTCAGGCACTACTATTTACTGATCTTGTTTCAGATGCTTGATATAATGTCAAATGGATAGGTTGAAGCGAGTTGAACTCATGAGCAATTGACCATCTAAATCTATCACCTCAACATCATGAGCTAAGGAAGACCACATAATATTATGTCAATGCAGCACCACTGTATTGGTATGGTCATACATGTACTTCTGATGATTGCAAAAAGAACATTTTGACAAATGGTCCAAGGCAAAAGAGCACAGCTGTGTAAGATGTGAGGGCATAGCTGGGTCATTAATTGACCTCCCTGGAATATTCAATGTGAACATTAGCCATCCGATACTGTTGGGGGTCCCAAAGGGAGCCCTATGCACCAATGGTAATCCTATGATTCATCATAATCATCATCATCATTATCATCAAATACACAATTATCATAATCTTTATCATTGCTGAAACTTCAGTTGCAGCTTCTGGCAGAGTCCGCGAAAAGTGGTTTTGACACACAGGACATCCGGGCAGGTAGATTCTGAATTTCACCTGCCCGAATGAGGTCTTACCTGCCCGAAATTCCAATTCTAGTCATTTCAATTGGTGATCTGGAGTTGGTGTCACTGTGCCTTCATAATTAATAGTCATGAACTATGAAGTTACCCCCAATGCAAAATTGTGTACATTTGTATTATCCCATTGGCTGTACATGTATAACATTTCAAAAATGCATGCATTGAACTTAAGTTTTTAGCCATTGCTTGAACAGGTAGGCTTTATTTCAAATTGATAATATTATATCTAATTAAAATCAATTTCATGTAATGCATGATAATATCCCAAAGTATTACTTATTTGTGTGTTTACAATTCACTGGATTTCCAGAAAACCAGCCCTTCACTTCCCTGCTGACATCAATAACATAGCTAAAAATTGCAAGCTTGGAGGGCCTCAAATATATATGTAGACACTTGCTAATGCTGAGCATCGCTAATTGCCATGCTGAGGTATTGACACTTCTTACAATGTTTAATTCTTACAATGGGAGTTCAAATAAAATAAATAAATAAAAAATAAAAAATTGCAATCCAATTGAGCTCATTTGACACTTCTGTCACCAATTTGTGTCATTGAAGTTTGTCAATTGCACTGGAGATTTCAAAGGCCCCTGCTTACTGCTTCTGATTGCTATACCAGCTCATTGACTCTCCAACAAACAATCGGACATTTGGGCAGGTAACCACTTTATTTTTGCCGGTCACACGCTATTTTTGCCGGTTTTGACCGGCAAACCGGCACTTTTCGCGGACTCTGGCTTCTGGGATGTTTGTGTCTTTTTGTGTCTTTTTGTGTCTTGTTTGTGTCTTGTTTGTGTCTTTTTGTGTCTTGTTTGTGTTTTGTTTGTATCTTGTTTGTATCTTGTTTGTATCTTGTTTGTATCTTGTTTGTATCTTGTTTGTATCTTGTTTGTATCTTGTTTGTATCTTGTTTGCATCTTGTTTTTATTTGAATATTTTGGAGTATCTGACCTTCTTTATCTGAGTTTCAACCTTTGGAGGTCAGCTGATAAATTTGTTGCTGAGATTCATTCTATTAAGAAATATTTGGTCATTTATGGAAACTCATCCTCTCCGGATAATTGTCTAAATAAAACTTCATTAAAGCTACAGTCACTATAATTATAATGCATGAACTAAGTCATTGAACTGGCTTTCAGGGTAACTTGGAGGAGTTTCTGATCTTGTGAGAAACTGAAATCACTACAAAGCATCATTCAGGTATAGTTCTGGGAAACTGTAGCCTTAGAATTACATCTTTCCATTCTTTATACATCTGCAACTTGTATTTGGGGACCTTTTCACCTTTTTGTGACTATACAGGTGTTCTGACGAAAAACAGCTTAAAAACACTGAAGCATACTCAAAAACAAAACATAAGAAACAGGTAGAAATGAAAGGTTGAAGTGCTCCTGACACACCTTCTGACTCTTGTGTGTTTCTGTGTGGAAATTGAGAGAATTTCTTTTAATCCTAGAAACAAAAAGCCCTGGGAAGGAGTGGTGCACAGATCTGTGTTGTGCATTTATCTGGAGTTTTTAAGATCTTTGCAACATGTGAGCCTGCTTAGAAACCTGTGCCAGAAAGTCTCAAAGAGATTAGGACCCCATAGGCCTTTCCAAGCATAATCATGAACCAGGTGTCCCCTACTTGTTCCAGGGAACGTTGGGGTTGTCACATCCACAACAGCTCACTGCATACTTCAGTGCATAGAGACTTAGATACTTTTTTCTAAGTGCAGCTTACAGGATCACTTGTATCAGTGATATACTGTTGTCAGTGCAACTTGAAGGCCCCCCTCCCCCTAAAGATGATTTGTTTTTAGTACAATATATTCCTATTTCAAGCATTGTACTTTAGGTTTAAAACATGAAATGTAGGCCATGCTCGTATTAGGTACTGTTCTGTATCATTCAGAGAAACAAGAAAATACAAAACTGAGGTTTCACCAAGAGGTTTTGACAGAAGGTTTCTCTGAAATGTTTCACCGATCAGTTTTGTTTAGATATTTCACTAAAATGTTTCACCTATGGGTTTTGTCCAGAGGTTTCACTACATGTTTTGCCAAGAGGTGTTGTCAGGAGGTTTCACGACATGATTTACCAAAAGGTTTTGTCAGGAACTTTTACTGCATGTTTTGCATTGAGGTTTTTTTTCGGAGGTTCCACTATATGCTTTGCCATGAGGTTTTGTCAGGAGGCTTCTCTACTTGTTTTGCCAAGAGGTTTTGTCAGGAGGCTTCTCTACTTGTTTTGCCATGAGGTTTTGTCAGGAGGCTTCTCTACTTGTTTTGCCAAGAGGTTTTGTCAGGAGGCTTCTCTACTTGTTTTGCCATGAGGTTTTGTCAGGAGGCTTCTCTACTTGTTTTGCCAAGAGGTTTTGTCAGGAGGCTTCTCTACTTGTTTTGCCATGAGGTTTTGTCAGGAGGCTTCTCTACTTGTTTTGCCAAGAGGTTTTGTCAGGAGGCTTCTCTACTTGTTTTGCCAAGAGGTTTTGTCAGGCGGTTTCACTACATGTTTTGCCATGAGGTTTTGTCAGGAGGCTTCTCTACTTGTTTTGCCAAGAGGTTTTGTCAGGAGGCTTCTCTACTTGTTTTGCCAAGAGGTTTTGTCTGGAGGTTTCTCTACTTGTTTTGCCAAGAGGTTTTACTACAACGTTTTGGTAAGAGATTTTACAACAATGGTTTGCCAAATGGTTTTTTATCACCATGAGATTTCGCCAATAGATTTCAACCTTTTGTTTTACAATGCCTGGTGTTTATCGGGGGATTTCACAATGAGGTTTCATCAGGACGTTTCATCAGCATGTTTGTCTCACTCAGAGACGGCATCATCAACAATTGGATGATCATTGTCACTTAGGGTCAGACATAGTTCTTGCAGGGTAAGGGAGACTGACAGTTGTGGCAGCTACATACGGCCTATAAAACACAATTGAAGTGCATGGGAGGCAGGGGACCATTGCTACATCCACACCTCAACAAGGCATGCATAGAAATTTGCACAAATAGTGGAGAATTTCCCGGGAGTGTTGGATCCCTGAGGACCATTAATAGAATCTGAAATAGAAGGATGGGCAGGCTGGGCTGGCAGGAGGTTCTGGGCAGGTTGCAGTGGGTTGCCTTGCAACAGACCCCATTGCACTTAATATAATTCCTGGCCTGCAAATCTGAAATTTGTGCCATTTCATTTGGTCCTCCATAGGGCCCCTGGAATTAGAAAGTGAAAATGCAGGGGATTAAGTTGATTGTAGGAGTGACCAGTCTTTACAAGGGAGCCCCACAGCCAGAATGCAAGCCCTTGCTAGACTGTGAATTCTCACCAATCAGCGTTGGCCCTCCACAGCACATGACCATCATACAAATGACCTTTGGTCAAACGCTGTGGATCTCTGCGGTCAGCCCAACCCTGCTGGACCTATACAGCCACCGAATGGCTTGATCTACAGCTGCTCTAGCAACCTCAACTCCCCTCATAATACAGCTAAATATAGACATCTGGCTGAGATATGGTTTATCCAGTTCATGATGTTCTTTCTCTAATTCATGACCAATATAGATTTTAGTTAGATTTAGAATGCTGTGTTTTTTTTTTGTCTTAAAGCAATTCATATCTTCATCTGAGGATGTTGTCTTTCCCTACGTGTCTCAGGTCCTGGTTTGGGTAATTTTCTTGAGTTGGGGTTTTTATAAAAGTCATTAAATTCTGAAGTGCAGATTACGAAAGTATTGGATTTCTGATAGCCGTCACAATTAAAGAAACTTACAAAATGGGATATTATATTATTTTACAGGCATAGTTCTTGACTGCCTCCCTTCCTATATATAATAAGTGTCAGCGTAAAAATGCTGTCTTCTTGGCTGTGGCTTCAGTTTTCAGTGTGTGCAATCGTATCATGGAATTATGGTATCATCATCATTGTGTCTGTGCAACATTGGACGATTTGAACCCCTTCCTGGTGCATGAGACTACAAGACAAGGCAACCATGGCATGGGGCAAGGCACAGATGTTGCTGGGCTTTCTTTACAAGGCAATTGCCAGCAATTGGCCCATCGATCCAACTTGTTCGCGCACCTAAGGTGGCCGGGAAAAAGTTTATAAACACCCGGGGCCACCCTAATAACCTCTGGGCAAATTAATTAATCGGGCCAGGGCTGAGCCCAGAAGCCCCTTCATCAATCAAATTTATTTACATGGCTGATTTTGTGCAATTTCATTTGAGCAAGGGGTGGTCGGAATTATACTGATGCCTACTAGAGGCCCCTGGCATATTGGATAAAGGGGCAGGACCCACTATCAATCTCCCCTCTCTAATGTAATATATACTGTTTGGACTGGTGCTGGCTGAGCTAGTGGCCCTTCTATCATATTTCATTGAGGCCAAAGCAATTGTTATAAATGGTCTTTTGCTCCTAGGTGGCCTGTGCCCAGCCAGAAGAATGGTCTTATTGCCTTGCAACATATTGCTAACTGACCATTTGTAAAACACGAGTGGCACACAGTGACAGTTCCTGCACTGGGAGGCCCTGTGGTCAATCTTGGCCACCGCACCCACTGCAGCGAACAAGTGAACAATGTTTAACTACTATGCATTTAATCGTATATATACAGAAAGACCGATAGGCAGACAGATGAAAGGTGGATGGATGGATGGGTGGATGGATGGATGGATGGATAGATAGATAGATAGATAGATAGAAGAGATAGATACAAGAGATAGATACAAGAGATAGATACAAGAGATAGATACAAGAGATAGATACAAGAGATAGATACAAGAGATAGATACAAGAGATAGATACAAGAGATAGATACAAGAGATAGAATAGATAATGCCTTCATGTTTGAAACCTTTAGTACCTCTCCAGTAGAACATAACTTTACTGTTATGTTCCATGGTTTCAGGTTACCTTGAGCAGAACATTATATGAAGGCCTGCTGTAGGTTGCAGCCTAATTGATTTATCAGAGATATGCCATTAAACTTGGGCATGAGCAGTATGTGGAGCACCCATTATGTTACCCAAACTCTCCTTACCAAGATGAACCCTACCCTTGCTTTCACCTGGGTCTGCTCTTAATTGATTCATCCTTTATTTTGCAGGGAGGCCTGGCTCTGTATGCATGGACAATGACAGTTCATTATAGCCCAAGTAATTGCTGCTGATGACTCTGCTGAAAACAATGCAAATTACGAGCAGGGGCCTCTGGGGCAGGCCCATAGGTTGGCAATGGTTGTAAAGCAAGTGCCCTGTCTCTCTCAACATGTTTGCCCATCACTCCACACCATGGCTCTTCACTGCACACACTGCAGAGAGCATGGTGTTGATTCTTTGGAGTTGTGGCCAGATATACAAGGCAACATGTTCTTCTTTGTTGTCAGAAAGTGCAGAATACACTCAAAATCGGATTGGTTGTGAGTCTTGTGATATGTTTCTATCCAATCAAAATGGTTGTTGATCTTCCCAGACTATGGTTTGATCAACCAAATACTGGTTACTCTTCAACCATTTCCTTTGTTCTGACAAATTATTTTCTTTTACCAATTTGCCTGCATGGTATAAGTTGTACAGAATCTACAGATTAATTATGTAAGTTAGAGATTGAAAATGCACTCCAGTAAGTTGCTGGATTATCATCCCTCTTCGTCTCTTTCTTTCTGCTGCATGTCCTGTGTTGCCATGTGTGGTCGTCTTCTGTTCTGATCTGTTCTCTTCTCTACTCCTCCCCCTTCATCTTCTCCTTCTTCTCCTTCTTCCCCTCCTTCTTCTCCTTCTTTTTCTCCTCATTCTTCTCCTCTTCTCCTCTTCTCCTCTTCTCCTCTTCTCCTCTTCTCCTTATTCTCCTTATTCTCCTTTTCCTCCTCCTTCTTCTTCTCCTTCTTCTTCTTCTCCTTACTTATCTTATTCTCCTTCTCCTCCTTCTCCTCCTGGTGTGTAATGCCTCCAATCTGCATTGGTGATGTTGGAAAGTAAAAGGCCTGTAAGTCAATAAGAGCAGATAGAAGCTGCAGCCCATATGACTTAACAGCTTCTTTTAGCTGATGGAAATGAAACTGGCTTCCCCTTACAAGGATTAGGCGTGATGGGCCCAGAGGTCAAAGTGTTGAGTTGCTTCTTGTGGTATCTAGTTCAAAATGAAAACAAATACACGAGCATATGAATTTTACACATTTTTTGGTCTAATGACGAAAAATAACTATTGCACTTGTCAAAACATCCTCGACATTCTCTTTCCTCTTTTTAACACATTGTCAGCAACAGGTCTGAATCTGTGAATTATAACAAGTTGTTTTACATAAATGGAAACAGAAACCGATTCATTCTGGGGATAGAAAACAGTTTTAGATTTGGAAACTATGAAAAACACGCTGCTGTGTGTGCAGGTGTTCATGCTACACGAAATGGAACGCATTGTGATACTGAGTCTCAACTTTTGATAATTCTATTTATTCATTTGTTTATAAGATATATATTTAATTATTTATACAAGGTAAAATATTTAGTAAAATATACTGTTTCTCAATTTGCCCTGATTCAATGATAATCTTGTTGAGGGAAAACCTTACAAGGAATGTTGTATTTTATTTGAAATAGATACGGAGCTCTATACTATTGAGTCTTTTCTGGTCATTTCCAACCTGAATTCTATTTCTGCTGAACTCAATCTGTTTCTCACCTTTCTAGAAAGAGGAAAGAGTGTTCTTTTTTATTTCTCGTTCTATTGATCGTTGGGGATTTATAGTTTTCCAATCAAAGCGTGATGAAGCAATTAGGTTGCTTAGCAGGGGAGGCAGCCACTGGCACTAGGGTAGGATGCTAATGTCGCGTAGTGATGAGGGAAGCAGGGCTCCAAATTGCTTCAGATGATGATAAATACTAGCGAGGGGAAGACTAACAAGATTTCTCCTAGTGGGGCGACTAGGGTGGCCTAAGGGTCAACAGGCCTCACATAATCACCCGCTAAATAGTTTAAGGGTCATCTGATATTGATCACAATTAGCAGCAAGCGGATTATGTCTGCTCATGGCATTGCTGTCTTGCAAGCCAACTCTGCTGCTCTTCTTGCAGGTTGGGCATGTTGCAGGGTGGATGGATTGAAACAGGTTGGGATGGAGTTGAGTGGAAGAGCTTGAAAGAAAGTAGGTTGATTAAAGCAGACACAGAAAGAGTTGGAATGCAGGATATTGCAGGTGCCCATAACATGAAATTAACATGATAAATGTATATTGCCATTTGAAAAGCAATAGAATGATCATAAATTATAAAGGGCAATGTGTTACGTATGTTACCTTGGGTTTCCTCTGATCACACAAAGATTTGCTCTTTGGACATTCCACAAATGGGTTGTTGAATTTTGAAAAACCTCTGAAACAGATTTTGACTCTTGTGTGGATTTTTCAATTCCTGTTAAATCAATTTGATATGACCCAAACATACCATCATTTACATGTACATTTCATATAGGTCTACTGCAGAAATATTTCAGGTGAACAAAATGCCTAAAAGCAAAGAAAATTCGAATTTTGCTGACACAGCCAATGAAATAATAAAATTGCTGTTGATGCCATTGATTCTTTTTGTGGATACTTCTGATTTCTGCTGAAGATGATGTTGCTGATGATGCTTCTGATACTTCTTCTGATGCTGCTGATGCTGTTGGTGCTGAAGCTGCACCCTCAAGCACAACCTGTCATCCAGTGGGGCATCTATCTGCACCCTGTTCTTCCACCCCATTCTTCCTCCTCCATTGCTGCCTGCTCATGCTAGTCACCCCTATTGTTTGAGGACACCCTGTGAGGTCAGGGGTCGCTTCATACACTGGATTAGGTGCTAATGAGTCAAAAACATTAATCCTGTCAGAGCACAACCTGTCAGGTGTGATTACTTTCCATTGTGTAAGAGGTTTTTCCTCCTACCCTCATGCCAAGCTATGCCAAAGCAGAGCAACCACAGGGTGAAAATTTGCCTTTGATGGAATTTGCCCCCAAACAAGGGTGCTCACCCCCGTTACTCAATCTCTATAGCATGTATTGAGATGTGTAGAGCAGGGGTGATCTGGGTGTATGACTTTCTGTCCCCTTTAATCTCTCCTATAATAGATAACAAGTGTTTCTTACATCACCAACATATACACTGTATTATGGTGAGGGTCATTCTGTCATTTTATAGGCTTCTTCAGATGATACTCTAAGAAGGAGTTGGTTGTGTTTTTTGGTAGCCTACCTATATTGATTTACATTGTATTATTGTTGAATTTAGTAGAAATGTATCCCAAGCCGATCAAGCCCCCCAAAATGACCCCCCCCCCCCTCTGAAGCAAGTGATGTAGTAGTTTACCTACCAATTTTGCTGCCATCAACTTGCCACAACTTCTCTTTGATACATCCATGAAATTCAGACGAAGCCATGGCGTGTTGTCAAAGTATAGAACACACACTTATCTTCTCTATCAGGTTTTTCATAATGTTGCTATACGAACAAAAATTGACCATATATTGACTGGATTTTGTCCATAAATGAGCCATAACAAGGGAAGCTGGCCTTGGTGCAGAATTTACTTTGACATAACTTCCTTCAAAAGGGCATAAAGTGGATTTGGGGCTGAAGCCTTGTCCTTGGTCCCACCTCCAAGAAACAATGGACTTTAAGTATGTTTTATTACTTTTATGATTTATTATGAGGGGAATATATGCTGCACAATGTACATGCAACATCTTCATTATATCATGCTAACAAAATACGACAACTCCAAAACAGAAAAAAAAACTGACACTGAGATTTACTGAGCACTGATATTCTAGTTGAACTACTTGTAGTTTTATTTATGTACTTTTACCAAGACCAATTAGATAATTTCAAAACTTCTGACTTGTTCAAAAGACTAATTTAAGGTAGTCTCATAAATGTGGATGTCTCTTCTTTCATATTTTGTTCTTACTTGGTTTTCTGCAAGAATTCCATCACAAATAAGTCCCAGAAATGTTATATCAAATGAAATTCCTTCTTTTATTTTGTCAGTTCAGTATAGAATAGTCATATTTCACTTCTATGAATTTATAAATCAACTAGTACAGTCCACTCATTGAACATGTTGAAGTGTGATTTTTTGCAGGGGGTTCACATTCTTATGCACAGCACTGTATGACTTCATGGTCACTACTGGGGACTCCTACATGTAATCATGTTTGTTCAGGATGATTATGTACATAATTTGTATTTTTCTTTTGGAAATGGCTTGGTCTTTGACAGCATATTCAATAAGGGTGACACTGGCAGATCAAGTCTGGCATATTTCGTATCCCTTGCACGAATTGACAAGAACTTGCGAAGACCACACATGGAGCTGTTTTCTCAAATATATATATATCTAGAGAAATTTCTCTCATGTATAGGTCTGTTCATATATTGGAGAAAAAAGAAGTGGTAAGGCAATACTCCTTGAGTTTTGGGCTGATTGCATAAACAAGCATGGGAAGACCATTGTACAGGAGTTTGGCAATGTTGGGTGCTAACTAGACCAACATGTTGTTAATTGGGAATCATGAACCCCCAGTCTCCTGTCTCTGTTCTCTGCTAACTTCTTCTAAAACACAACCTGCTACCCATTTCCTCAGAAATTACACCCCAACCTAATACCCAACACAATGCTACCCCCTGCTACCAGACTACACCACCGGGCTGAGCTTCCAAGCTGTTGGTCCCTGAGCTTCCCTAGTACGTGTATACAACTCCCAGATATCACACAAGGAAAAGAATCACAAAAAATCACACAACAAAATATCTCACAAAATTGCTGACTTAAAGCACAAACTGATCCCCTCTTTATTTACAGCCCACAAAGTTACAAGCCACATTGATATGAACAGCCTAATTGTACCCTCAAGCATGTCAACACATTCTCTGGTTTTGCCTCGATCATTTAGGTTCCTGTTTGTTCTTTCTAAACATTCTGTGACAACAAAGGTTGTGAGACAATGGTCTGATATCATGTTTTCACAAAGGTATTGTTTGTAACACCTTTATTTAGGCCTGTGTTCACAACATATCTCTGGCACTGATTTTAGACTAGTTGGCTGCCATGACTTATCTTATTTGCTCATCTCTTTGCAGAGCACATGATATTATGGAATTAAAAACTGTTGATGGCAACAGTTTTCAAAATAATTTATGTAATACTATTGCCTACCTATATAGGCCTACTTACTGGGCATATGGCGTGTGCAGCTGCAGACCTAGAAAAAAAATGCTTTGTCTGTCTGCACGTCGTTCCTGTAATTGTTTTTCCTGGAAGTTATTCCATCTCTCATTGCTGGGTACTGACACTATTTAGCTGTCATTCTGCAACATAGGCAGAAAATTGACTTGGCATAGGTCTGGTTGCTTGAAAATCCAAATTAAGATTAAGAAATATTTTGGGGGTTGCCTTTACATGATGTACAGAAAAATTAAGAAAAACTAATCTACCTCTATTATGAACTAAAATTAATATGACAAAAACAAAATTGAAGTTTTCTTGGAGTTTCCAATACCTCATGCTCAACAATGCAGGAAGTAAAACTTATTTTCGTCTGCAATTAATTCGAATTAATTAGGCAGCTCAATTTGCAAGGGGTCAATGTGTGGGTCAATCCAATCGACCTGAACAGACTTGTTTTCAGACTTCCTGTTGAGACACAAGAGTAAAAATCAGCAGTCATCATTCTTGCAATGAGGGCTCCCTTCTCGGCCATAATTTGGTTTTGCTAGTTGCATACAAATGAAGCGGCAGTCCTTAATGCCTCATAATGCAATAGCATTAGCAAGAATTACTTTTGCAGAATAAAAATGCCCAGGCCCAATCGAGTTTAGCCTCTGTGAGAATTCAATGAAGTCTCAGGTTGATTAATTGAGTGTTATGGTAATTAATACATTAATTTGAAGCCGCCCTTTTATTGATTGGGTGAAAAACAACGCCCTCTCCAATTGCTCCAGATCTGCCCTTTTATAGTCAGTCTGTTCCAGTTTAATTCAATCAGCCAAATTAGTTTTGACAAGGTTAGAATTAACTGGGCCTCATTAGAATTGACCTGGCACAGATGTACACCAAAAAGCAACAGAGTTCTGAATCCATTTCTGAGTCCAGTCCATGCCATTGAATTGTAGAAGCTCGCAGATACAGACTGTCATGCTTTATATGGAATACAACACAGCACTTGCTTCCAAGAATGTAATTCTTGTGCAGCAGCTCTTCTGTTAGCAGATGCATCAGCAGATAAACAGTCATCCTTGTTGGGTGAAAACAGGCAGGGAAATCCCCTAAGGCCAGATTGAAAAGATAATGGCTGATATGATTATTCAAATTTGCCAGTCACTCATAATTAAGGATGAATGATGTGCTTTTTCCCTTTCCTTTGTCTGCTACAAGGGGCAAAAGAAAGGGGCAGAGAGAGAAGGATCACAACAATGCTGGCATCCAAGAGGGTGATAATACCCCCAATTAGAGTTGCCCTGCTCTGACTGCAGGGGGCGGGGTCAGACAAGTGTGTGTGGCGTTACGTAACTTGACAATGAAGCGACACCTGTCCGCCAAACTGTTCTTCATTATGCGCTCAAGTGCTCAGTAAATGTTCAGTAAATGCTCAGTAAATGATCAGTAAATTTGTCTGACAAAACTGTCAGCTCACACAAATTCTGTTGCATGCAGTTATCTTGAGTTTTGCATGACAGAATGCAAACTCAAACCCATTCATTGACTAACACCCATTTCATACAATCAACCCTCAATTGACTCGTGTGAAGTTGTATTCAAGTATCTTCAACTGTGACATTGCTTCAGTTTGTGGCTGCTCATGCCATCCATTTAATTTCATTGTGTTCATTGAGCTCATCAACTCAATTCATTCTATTCATGTAATTGAGACGTTTGAGCATCAGCTGACATAAGTCTGCTGTAAAAAAAGCTTTTTGTCAGTGCTTCTGTCGCATGCCCAATTCATTCATTCACTTCTTTCAATTTATTCAATTCAAATTGGATTTCATTCAATTCATTCAACTGTTCTTTTTTGGCTGCCATAAGTCAGTTGACTCCAGGTTAAACTGATCAATGAATGAAACCAGTTGGTTGATTGAAAACCATTCTTCTGGAACCATAGCCACTTGAGTTATTTCATCAGATGTGTCAATTACAACAAAATAATGTAGCAATTACAACAAAAACGTGTCAATAACGACCAACAAAGTAATTAGAATGAAAAGGCCTGAGCACAAAGTGTAGCAGCAGTCGTCAATTGACAGGATTTGAAAAATGGTTTCTATTTCCAAAACTGATTGTTGTTTATTTTCCGATTGCTTCTTCATATTCTTTTTCCCTTGTCATTTTTGATATTTTTGTTGTCCTTCTTCCTCCTTCTTCCTCCTTCTTACTCCTTCTTACTCCTTCTTCCTCCTTCTTCCCCTTCCTTCGTCCTCCTTCTCCTTCTTCCTTCTTCTTCCTTCTTAATTTTCCAGCTGGCTTCTTTTTATCTCTTGTCTTATTCTGCTTGTTTCTTGCGATTTTCTCCTCCTTGTTTATCCTCCTTATTCTCATAATTCTCCCCCTTCTTCCTCGGTAGGGAATTCGGCCATTTGGTCTTCTCCTGTCCCTCTTGTTATGTTTCTTCTCTCCTCGCTCCTTCTTCTTTTCATCATCCTTCTTCTTTATTATTATCCTCTTCTTCTAGCTGTTCTTCATTCTTCTCCTTTTTCCTTTTTCCCTTTTCTTCATCTTCTCATTTTTCTTGTAATTTATCATCACCTTCTCCCTATGTTTTATTTGTGTTTTGTCGGTTTGTTCTTCATTTTCTTTTTGTCATCCTGTAGTGAACTTTATCAACAGGCCTAACATACTAATTTTAATTCAACTTTGATCAATATTCTGAATATTGGATTCCCAGAAACAAGGAAAAAACAAAGATTTATTGACTTAGGATTGAATATGACAATATGATTCTGAACTAGCAGACATTAAAACTTTTGCTATAGATCATGTTGGTATTATTTATTTAGCAAAATTTCCCATTTGTTATACTAGACATGAATAAAAAGTTTCCATTTACTCTTGATTGTGAATAAAAGTATCAATTAATTCCATTCTTTCTGGCTTTGATTATAAAAATTATATTTGAAAATGCCTTTCCTTATTAAGAAAGAACATGTTTCTAAATAAACTATTACAAGGGATTAGCATTTATTAGCTATTGATATGGCCATTTTTGGATGTCTGGCATTGTCTCTAACCAATTAAGTTGGTTTACATAATTACTTAATAAATCTGTTTAATCCTGTTATATATTGTTGAAAAAGTGTTCGAAAAGTTGTTTAAATAATTCTTAAATAAATCTTGAGTTAATCCCGTTATATATGGTATTTGCGTTTCATCTCCAACATAATAATGAGGGAGGCAACGACACATCGATGCATTATTCTATTCATATGGCTGTTAATTTTTTCAAAAACAAAATTCATAACTGAAATTTGAAGGATGGCTTTAGAAAAAGTGTACGCACGACCTGCGCATCTTTCCTCTTTGTGGCTGAAGCAGGGCTGGTGTTTTGGGGGGAGTGAATTATTTGACGGGCCTCAGATGGTGTGGGGGGCAGAGACAAATGCTGTATTGTTGTAGGGGTGAGGGAGTTGTGGTGTAGGGAGGGGGGGCTATAACTGCCTTTTGTGGGGCCAGGGTGCAGACACGGGCCAGCCAGTTCACCCTCTATGCCTCAGCTCTCTGCCTGCTCCATGATTTATTGGAGCAAGTTATGTCACTGGAAGTGAAGTCACAAAAGGCTAAAAAGCTAAACAATGAGTAAACAAAGGTAAACAATAGCCGGCAAGGGCAAGGTGGGCTGGAGGGGCGGCCCAGAGGGGCAACTGGGGGTTCCTTAAAGGGTACATGGGGTGAAATGCATACAGGTAGTCTATATGTAGCATAGAAAGGAAGTCTACCCACCTGAGAAATTTGGTTTGAAACTTTCTTTCGTCTGAACCTAGATGTGCCTTTTTTTAAATACCGGACAATTGTAACAACATCTCGATCTGGCACATCAAAATTTTGAAGGAAATATTGATAAAAATTAATATCGCTTTTCACCACCTTTTTATCAACATATTTTTCTAAATTGGAAACAGGTAATTCCTATTAGATCAATGTCATTTCTTGAAAATATCCCTACAGGTGTGGATTGCCTAATTCTATATCCTTCATTGATTTGCATGAACTTCCATGAAGTAAGGCATTGGATTGAAAGATAAATGTAATGGAAGTAAGGCATTGGATTGAAAGATAAATGTATTTATGTTCATGCAAATCAATGAAAGATATAGAATTAGGCAATCCATACCTGTACATGTACTTTATCAAATATCCAAACAGGCCTTTATACATTTTCTATAATAATATGGATTTATATAGCGTTAATTTCAGTAAACTGCTCAACACCAACTACCTGGGCCTTTCCAATGTAGTTACGGATCAGAGGACTTCAGACCTCTTCTCTCCTTCTTCCCATCACCCTTTTTACCATCTCCACAAATGCGAATTCCACCCACCCAGTTCTACCCCATTGCTTTCTTGTAACTCTTGTAACACAGACTGCTGATTCCACATAATAGTCTAGTGAAAATCTACTGAAGGTCTGGTGAAAAGCCAGCTTAAAAAGTCTAGTGAATATCTAGTGAAGGAAGCCAAAAAGTCAAGGATGGGTCATTCCAAGTGCCATAAATAAAATGCAAGTAACAGTTGTTCAAAGGGACCGCCCACCCCTGTGTCACACCTGCCAATGGCCAACAAAAACATTGATGGATGTGACGCCATTAGCTCAAGGTGACGTCAAAGTGACGTAATGACTTGTAACCCCACTTGGGGTGAAACTACCTGCTACAGCAGCAGAGTATCTTGTGTGGGGTGTGGGAATTTGAGAGGCAGGTATTTGGGAGTCGAGGGGTAGGATGATAGAAGTGGACTTCAATGGACTGCAATGGTCTGCAATGGTCATTCAGATGTCAACATCTGGCAATAGGTGACCATTGTTTTGGATCCTGCTCTTTGACCCAAGAATGTAAGAAGTGATTTTGGGTTTGTGAATGGATTTTCAGTTTCCAACTTTACATGTGCATGGAATGTGTCATTGGTTTCCGAATATTCCAAAATTTATTCTCACAAGTAGGATCAGTGAGACTGCTAGGGTATACTTGACAAACTCACTGACTGACCAAACTTACTGACTGGCAAAACGCACAGTCTTATTGTCTGGTTAATACGATGTAGTTGGGCTTACAAATACAAATATCTGTAGTAATACTCTCTATTTTCTTGTGTTTCTCTTACTTATATTTTTGATATGGTGAATAAATCGATTGATGATAATACATTGAATAAAGTATCTATCATCAGCTCAAGCGTTAGTCTATTTTCACTTCTGTCTCTTAGAAGCTTGATTCTATCTTATTCTCCTTTCTCTATTCACCCTTTTCCCTTAGAGCCCTCTGTCAGTCCCCTCTCACAGCCCCTCCCAGCCCTCTGGGTCCACACGGGAAATTAGACTGTGGAAAACACAGACAAAAAAACAATCAATTAAAGTCTCCAGTCTAACTAAGACCTGGCCTCATAAATCAGCCTGCCTGCTACTTATTGGCTTTTTCCAGGCTGTGAAGTGAAGGAATGCCTGTAATAATGACAATGCCATTCCTCAGGGATCCATCATTGTTCCTAATGAAAATAAATCTTCAATAAAAGCATGCAAAAATATTCATCCCATTGCGTAACTGTAATGGCAGCCTTAATCACGTTCTTTGATCTCTGGTAAATGACTGTGGGCAAGGAAAGAGGCATGATTACTTGATTGTCTTTCTTCTCTATATTTAAAGTTCTCGATATTTTTCTTCATCCTGACATAAATGGCCATATAATTATACTCAGTACCTTATCATATCAATCTAATTACTCTGGAAAAAAAAAATTTAAATTATTATTTTTGTTTCATTCCCTCTTTACCACTGGGTAGTTACTAACCTGTATCATATTGTGTCTACTTCTCTATCAAACCATATTTTTTCTCATTTTTTTCTAACCACATATTTTCTTCTGAAGATGAATTGTATTTTTTTTTATTCAACCTGTTATATTTCTTCTGTATGTGTTTTTCACTTTCAATCTTGTATTTCTTCATCATTTTATAATTTCTCCTTTTCCATCTGTATTTTCCTCGTCTATATATATACTTACATTTTTCTAGCATCTTCATCCATTTCCTCATCTCTTGTCTGAATTTGCTCTAACATTTTCTGAAGTTTTATAGTGTATGTGTCCTTCCCTTATTAGGCCTATATAAAATCTAATTTTCTTTTCTGGTATCCTCCTTATCTAAGATAATGAAAGAAGAATCCAAAACTGTAATGAGTTTTGTATGTTCAGATATGACTACAAAGATCTCCTTGGTGGCTCATTTTCTTGCAATTATAGCATATTATGCTGCACATCACAGTCATTACAGGATGTCGATGCCGCACGTATATTTTTTGCAGGCGGAACGACAGAGCTCGAGTTCTACAGCTGCTCTATGGACATGAATTGCTGACTGACTTTAAAAATCTCAGATACAAATCTACTTGGGGTTGATTATTTTGTTCCTTTGTGTTGTTTCTTCCTTTCCATTCTTCTCTACATTTCTTTCTTTTCTTCTTTAATTTCTATTTATCTTTATTCCTCCCCTTCTTTCTTTCTTTCTTTCTTTCTTTCTTTCTTTCTTTCTTTCTCTCTTTCTTTCTTGCTTTCTTTCTTTCTATCTTCATTTCTCTTCCACTTCTTTCTTCCATCCTTCCTTTTTCTTCTCTCTCCTTCCTTACTTCTTCCTTACTTCTTTCTTCCTTCTTGCTTCTTTCCTTTCTTCCTTCCCTTCCTCCTTCCTTTCTTCCTTCCCTTACTCCTTCCTTTCTTCCCCACTTTCTTTCTCCCTTCCTTCCTCCCTTCCTTCCTCCCTTCCTTCTCTCTTTCTCTCCTTCTCTCCTTCCTTCCTTCTCTCCTTCCTTCCTTCTCTCCTTCCTTCCTTCTCTCCTTCCTTCCTTCCTTCTCTCCTTCCTTCCTTCCTTCCGTCTCTACTTCCTTCCTTCCTTCCTTCCTTCCTTCCTTCCTTCCTTCCTTCCTTCCTTCCTTCCTTCCTTCCTTCCTTTCTTCCTTTCTTACTTCCTTCCTTCCTCCCTTCATGCAGTTATATTCCCTTTTATAGCCCTGCCATTGTGAAGTATGATGTCGTTAGGATTTTGTCGATTTATTATATATTTTTAAAACCTGTAGATCTAATATCATTGAAATATGTGAAAGTTTTCCCAGCTAACTATATTATGTCTATATAGTCAGACCTTACATATATAGCCTTTACTCAAAACACATTGTTTTTTAACTGAAGTGCAAATATAGACTACAGCTTAACACAGTAAGAGTTTTGTTTGAGTTGATAGGTTGTGCTGTTTTTCTTGCAAAATTTCTTTAACTCAATTTTGTCAGAAAAAGAAAGTCAAATAATTACTTGTGTCTGAGCAATTTTGAAAATGGAGCAATTTTCAATTTGTATTTTCTATAGTTTTTTGCCGTTTAACAAATTGTTCCCCAAGGCATAAATTTAGAAAAGATATGCTTTAGTTATAGTCGACTTTAGTACTGCATTCACTGTACAAGATTGCACAGTGTTTTTTGCTATACATCATACATATTGGAAGTTATTCAACATTCCATTATTCTCAAATTTCAAACACTTTCAGCCTGATATTAGAAAATGTGGCTTGTCATTCATTCTTACTTATAACATTTACTCACTCTTTTTTTTTTCTTTTTTTAAAGTATTTCTTTAAATTCCATCAAATACAAAACAGCACATGGCGATGAAAAGTGTTTGACAAAATTAGAAATGACTTGAATTGAGAAAAGTTTATTCATTGCTCTATACTTGTCTGATCCACTGTGAATTGTGAGTTTTGCTATTAAACTTAGAATAGCCCTGTTGACTTAAAAGTGTCACAATTTTGTCTCTTTTTGCTACTTATTATATTCTTTATTCTCCTTTATTTCTAAAGTTCCTTTATTGTCGTTATTCTTCTTTTTTATATTACTTTTTTTGCAATTTATTTTTGACTCGTTATTTTTTAGCTGCCCCATCATTGTCAAACAGTTTAGTGCATGATTGCCCAAGCAGGGTGACAGGCTTTATTTTTACCCCTCAACCCCCTGTAGGTTATGTAACAGTTGACCGAATAGGGCCTTAGCTACCCCTGACTATACATTTAGCTACAGGTTCAACTAAATGGGTCATAATCTAACAGTCTATCAAGAGTCCCATCAAATGTGAATGGTGAGCTGGGCACCAGAGCGTCCTATCATTTGATATTCCTATCAAATTTGTTGTTAAAAGGTAGCTGCTGTCACAGTCCAAATTAACATGGACAGAGCCACATGTATAAGTTTAATGTGCTCACATATGCAGTAACATTGGCTACAATACAAGCATTTACTATAAGTTACTACGATCTTGTTGAATTTCACTACTCAGGAAATGTTAAGACTTCTGACCATGCATTTTACATTTTTGACGTTTCACTCTGGATGGTAATTTTAAAAACATTAAGACCACTGTGAAATTTCCACTTTCTAAAGGATCAACCTCCAACTTGATGCACCCATGCACTTGAACCTGAAGGTGCTATACTTGGAAACCTGAACAGAAGGCTGGTTGAGATTTTTGAAAAACTAAAAAGAAAAAGTTTGGCGACACTTAACTTGAAGAATGGGAAGGCGAAAAGTACCAGCAAACACAAACTATCACAGTACTCGAGTTAGGATTGGACCTAGCACAGTGCAAATACTTGGACAGACTCAAGGATTTTCACTTCTTACTGGATATATCTCACTATAAAGCTGACTACCATGGTCTTGGCTTGATTATAACTTTTCCAGGAGTCTGTGCCAGTAACTTGGACCTATAAACTTGTGTGCTGAACATTACAACCCTTACTTTACTTGTTACATCGTCATTAGAATTAACTTACCAGAGTACAGAAGAGAAATTTCATCTTGTGAACTGACAAATCATTATATGTCTTTGCTGGTAGGTCTTCTGGCTGGGTAAATGTACAGTGTGCACTCTGTGGACTTCTTTCTAGTCACATCTATTTGGAGTTCTTACCTGAATCACACAACCGTTTTCCTCTGAAACAGCGAAAAAGTAAACCATCAAAATATCACAACCTCCTTGGATTACCTTTGAGATGTCAAGTGTCGTGATATGACAGAAGATGTGACAGGAAAGGAGATGACAGGACCACCCTGATGCAACACCACAACGACTCAGGGTCTGTCTATATTATTTCAATTTATTTGCACTTTTAACAGTACTGTATAATGAGGTTACAATGACATGTCAAGCAATCTCACAGTATGCATTCAGAATTGTGCCAGTCTTTGCTATCCATGTGTAGAGCTGCCAACCTTTAAACCATACAGATATCTCCCCTAGATATATTGTTTGTCAACATTTAAGCTTACCTTATTTTGAGAGAATGACTTTTTTTAAATTCTACATATTCATCACACAGTAGGCCTATATATCTTGATGTCCAGAAAGGGGTAACTTCCGATGAGAATCCTAAACTGACCTCTACATTTCATACAGTCATTCATGTTCCTCAGTCATACTTTGCACCATCTATTATAATAAGACCAAATGGGTATGGTGGTATTTTGAGATGTACTCCACGAGTTGAAGATATCCTGAGTCCTCTGTACCCACGAGTGCGTCAGCTCGAGTGGGTACAGAGGACTCAGGATATCTTCACGAGTGGGAGTACATCTCAAAATACCACCATAAAACCATTTGGTCTTATTTATACCCCATTATGTAACTCCAAAGAAAGCTGAACTTCACTGAGATGATCAATACTCAACAGTGGCCTCAGCCAATCAGAGCACAGATAGCAGCTCAAGTGATGATGTCACAATGTTGTGACGTCACCATGGCCATGACGTCACAATGGTAAACAATGCAATGACATCATCCACAATGATCAAACCATTGAGTATACAAAAAACCATGTGGTATACAACGCAATACCACATGGGATATATCCACTGCTTTTTCATGTGGTATTGTAAACATTATGGGGTATATATATATACTCTTATAAACAATATACTTACCTTATATATATAACTTTGATCTTACATCTAAGATAACTTTTATACCAGAATTTTACACATGACTTTCACTTTAATGAATAAAATGACATATATCTCAGATATCTCCTGAAAACATTTTATAAATCTCAGGTGATTCTTTTGAACAATTTTACACACATTTACCTTTGAATAGATGGAGCACGTCTTACAAACCATTACCCAACCAACATCCCTGTGTTGTCATTCTAAGATGTCACTTCTCCTTGGCAGTGTCTGCCCTTTGGTCACCTTCAATCTAACCGCCCCTCTGATCTTTTGAAAACTTCAAATATTCATCTTTCCATTTTTCACAAGAATGAGTTTTACCTGTAAAGAAAAATCACTTTACTTTGTACCTTTGACATGACATGATCTGTGATGGTAAAGTGGTCGAATTTTAGATTTGGTTTTTGTCTGAAAAAAGAAAGAGGGCGCTTGGAGAGAAATGTCTCATGACAGAAAGGTTTGAAAATGTTTTGGAATCTTAAGTTTATCAAAAGGTTTGGATAGAGCAATACCTGATGCAAGGTTATAGAAACAAACGAAAGTTGTTGCTGAATGAAAAGCTCTTCCATATTCAGATATATCTTATAATTTGACAATTATTTGCGTCTGAATAACAAACATTGACTAATCATCAAATTAACACTGTTGAATAGTATGATTGTATGCATCAATACAGTTTTGCAATTAGCTGGCCTCCAATATGTGTGTAATTCTACTGTGAGACAAATAGAACTGCCATGACATTGATTCATGAGGAAAATGCATCTTTGCTATGACTGTCTTAATTAATAAAATATTACTGACAAAAATAGTTCTTCTTCCCACATTTCAACACAATACAATGTGTTCCAAGCCAAATGTTTTTTATTTTGCAAAATAACCCTTTTTGCCCCACATTTCAACACATTATACACTAGATTTTAATGAAAAATCGTCATATATATGTCTATAGTAATGTAATTGATGACTTTGATAATTTACCAAAAAGACTGTGTATTGATGATGTGGTTCAAGGACACGGTGAAGAACTTATACATTTTGTAAAGGACTCTAAATTATGTATCTTAAATGGCAGATTTGGAGAAAAAAGTAATATGTTCACATATACTTCTGATAAAGGTAGATCGGTTGTAGACTACATGTTAACACCTCATGATTGTTTTACAAAATGTGTTGATTTCGAAATATTACCTGTTAATCACCTATTAGAAAAATTTAACCTGGAGTCCTTGGTGTCTACGAACTGTAAGCCACCTGATCATGCAGTTCTTAAATTGAAACTTTGTACACATGACTACTTTGAAGTTAATGCAGAAGTACACAAAGAGGTTGATGTACACAATTTCACAGATGACAGAGTGCATGAAATGTATAAACACCGAAAATACTTTTTTGATAAAGTGCCTGATGAATTCTTACGCAATGAAGATTTTATATACAGGTTTAATAATTCTGTAATCTTGCAACTGTCGGACTGCACTGTCCAAACTGATATTGATCGAGTTTATTGTAATTTTTGTGAAATTCTCACAAAAGAGATGGATACTTGCTTGAAATATGTTGATGTTAAAGATGTTAAAAATAGCCGTAGTAACAGAATGAAAGATCAAAAACAACGGAAACCATTCTGGAATGATGAGCTTAGTAATTTATGGTCAGCTATGAATGTTGCAGAAAGAGATTATATGAAATATGTGACTTCCCCTATTGTAAGGAATAGATTGAGAAATGAATATTTATATAAAAGGAAAATGTTTGACAAAACTTTAAGATATACAGAAAGACAATATAACAAGAAAGTAATCAATGACATAGAGACTTTATGTACAGACAATCCAAGAGATTTTTGGAAATTTTTGAAAAGTGTTGGTTCAAGGAAAGTTTCTAATATACCTATGGCTGTTTATGATGAGGATGGTTCCTTAATAAATGATATTGGGTATGTACTAGAAAAATGGAAGAGTGAATTTTGTAAACTGTTGAATAGGCCAGACAATGACTTATTTGACAAAGAATTCTATCACTATTGTCAGTTAGAAAAATCCCAACTACAAGCTAACATCGAGCCATTTGATGAATGCTTAAATTCCGAAATAAGTGTCACTGAGTTTAAAAAAGCTCTTGCAAAACTTAAATGTAACAAAGCCACTAGTATTGATGATATACCAAATGAAGTTTTAAAAAATGAGAAATTATTCTCCCAACTTCATCATTTTATAAATAAAATTTTTAATCTTTGTACCATACCAAGTGCTTGGAGAAAGGCCCTTATTTCCCCAATACCTAAGTGTCCCACTAAAGATCTAAAAATACCATTGAACAGCAGAGGAATCAACCTTCTATCCTGTGTAGGGAAGTTATACACAACTTGCTTAAATTTACGGGTTAGTAGTTTCTTTGAAGAAAACAGAATATACTTAGATGAACAAAATGGGTTCAGAAAAGATAGGTCTTGTGAAGATCACATATTCGTCTTGTCAACTGTAATAAGAAATAGAATATCTGAAGGGCTTCAAACATTCTGTGCTTTCGTTGACATGAAAAAAGCCTTCGATTGGGTTGACAGAGAGCTGCTCTTCTATGTTTTATTAAAAAATGGAATAAAAGGAAAAATATATAAAAACATTAAAGCTTTATATGAATGTACTTCAGCCAGTGTAAAATTGAATAATTACACTACTGATTGGTTTAACATAAAAAGCGGAGTAAGACAAGGTGACCCCCTGTCTCCAACTTTGTTCTGTATTTTTATTAATAGTTTGATTCAAGAAATAAATGATTTAAATGTCGGAATAGAAATTAATGAGAGTCGAGTTGCTATATTAGCATTTGCAGATGATATCGTTCTTATTGCAAAAAACGAGGAAGATCTAGAAAAGATGTTGTTGACTACTGAAAAATGGTGCAATAAGTACAGGTTAGAAGTTAACACTGACAAAACAAAAATAGTAAACTTCAGACCAAGAAAGAAAAAAGGGACAACTTGGAATTTCAAATTTAATAACAGTACTTTAGAAATTGTAAATAAATATAAATACTTGGGTTTAATTTTTAATGAACACTTAGATTTACATATAGCCTCAGAGGTACTAGCAGGCGGAGCGGGTAGAGCCTTAAGTGGAGTTATAAATAAATTTAAAAACCTGAAAAATGTTGGATTTAATACTTATAAAAAACTATATTTTTCTAATGTTATACCAGTTATGGATTACGCTTCGGGAATATGGGGTTACAATAATTCTGCCCATGCTGATAAAATTCAGTATAGAGCGATAAGGTACTATCTCGGTGTCCATAATAAAGCTGCTCATAGCGGTCTTGAAGGTGATATGGGATGGAATGTTAGCAAAATAAGACATAATGTAAATATGGTTAGATATTGGAACAGGATTTTGCTTATGAATGAAAATCGCTTGACTAAAAAAGTATTTACATGGGACCTTTGTAAAGTAAGGGGTTGGTCGAGTTGTATAAAAGAAATATTTAAATATGTAGGTCTTTCACATTTTGATGAGAGAAACACCTGTGATTTGAGACTGATAGAAAAAAGGTTAATTGATATAAGAAATGTTGAATGGCATGAATCTCTATTGTTAAAACCAAAGTTAAGGACATATATGAAATTTAAAGATAAATTGTTATGTGAAGAATATGTTTATATAAAAAATAGAAAACAGAGATCATTAATTGCACAAATTAGATTAGGAATTCTCCCTATAAATATAGAAATTGGACGGTTCAGGGGCATTAAGTTAGAAGAGAGAACTTGCGATATTTGTAAAAGTAATTTAATTGAGGATGAGTTTCACTTTATTTGTGTATGTCCAGTTTACCAATACCATAGGGAATTGTTGTATGCTAGTATCTCTGTAAATAATTTTGTACATATGACAGATTTTGAAAAATTTATACATATCATGACAAATGAACAATATAAAGTTAGCACATTTATTATTAGTGCTTGGAAATCAAGAAATGACATTTTATACAATACTTAATTTGATGTATCTTCTTTATGAAATTATGTATTAAGAAAACCTTTCATGTGTTTTGACAAAAATTATTGAAGTTCCAGTTATATGATATTGTAATTGAGTGTAATTTTGTAATATCTCTACATTTAAAGTTCACTTGTGTATTTTGAAAGAAAGTTCTAATTGTTACATTTAATAATTCAATATGTTGTGACAATTATGTAATTGTAATTTGTAACCCTCTGGTATATTTAAATATTAATTGATTTATAGTGACAGATAAGCCCCCAGAAGGCTGGGTACCACAGGTCGTTTATGTTGTATTATTGTTAATTCTTATGTACCTGTCACTTAAATAATAAAGAATCAATCAATCAATCTATAGATCTGGATTTTCTTTGGTATGAGTATACCCCCTCTCTGTGTACAAACACACACTGCATTTGCAGGATCCACATGCCTTCCAATTACCCTCCTTGGCTTGTCTGGTTATGCAAATAGTGTGTTTTCATGGTTTCAAATGTCTTACATAGCCTCTGCTTGGATGCTTCAGCCTTGTCCAACTGTCATGTTAATTCTAGCCTTGCATTTCAGAGTTGGCATTCTTCACATGTCTGTCATTGGTTTCAATGGTTTCTCATTGTATGGGGGAGCTCACTATGTGTGAGTAAAAGGTCATTATTGTAAAGGCTAAAATGTATCATTATGCATGGAGAAATGTTTCGTGGTGATGACTGATTCACTGATTCTATGAAAAAGGAAGCAATTCAGTCAACTGACAACAACATCACCTAAAGTTTTAATTTCCAAATCACAGTCACAAGAAATATTTTCAGGCAGTATCTCTATGTATACATGTACACAAGACATTGTGACATGATTGTGACATGGCACACTTCTAGCATCATTGATTGAATAACAACTTTATTAACTCAACAGAGCAAACTGAAATATATTGAAAATTCATAGATATAGATATAGATAAAAGAGATTGAGTCAAACCAAGTGGGAGCAATGGATTAATTGGGATATTACAACAAGTTCATTGTATGGGGGGGATACTGTCTCATTGGGAAAATAGGACTTTGTGTCGTTCTTAACTTCCCAAGCTACAAGTATCATGACACATCATCAGCTATTCTGACTCAGCAAGTGCAAATTTCACAATGAAGTTGTTTTACCATTCCCCAGAACTAATTATACTGCTGTAATTTACGATTGGCTCATCAATACCCTTTGTTTGCTATTAATAAGTTGTTATGCCTATGCTGTTATTGAAATTCACGCACATTTATACATTTAGTTGCATATTGTTTTATTTTTTATGGCTCTCTGTTTGTAGCAGTCCAATGTATCCACCTCTTACTAGTCATTGTGTCTGTCTGGACGAGTTTGTCTGTGTTTGATTTTAGTATCCTTGGATTAGGTCATAGTCTGGATGATTTTATTATGTATAATTTTCAGTCTGACTGATTTAAGGGTGGACAATTTAAGCATATTTGGATGAGTTAAGTCTATGTGGGTGGTGTCTGTCTATCTGGGTGACTCTAGATAGTCTATCTGGGCTTGTGGATCAGTTCATCAGAGCCCCAGTTGAAGCAGAGCTAAGCAGAGCATGCCAAAGACAAGGCCATGATAATTAGGGGGCAATTTGAGTATTTGCTGGCGAATAGACAGGTCAAATTGCAGTCTATGAATTACATCTAATTTGCAACTTCACTGCAATCTCCATAATATGCAGTACACAAGTTTAAATAGAGATATTATGCAGGGCTGTTGTGTTGCTATTCCAATGTCATCGTGCTAAATGCTAAAGGGTTTCATGACTCTCTCTCTCAGCTGATTTGGTGCACTGTACATGAACAGAGTAGGTGTACATTGCCACAGTGCCATTCAAAATGAAGTATGGAAATCTGACGATATTTGAAGTTTCTGTAAATGTTTTATTTCTTACAGACATTGAAATACGCGTGACAACTAAAGTGTGAAGAAATGCTCCTTGTGAGGTCATATCCCTGTACACGCCATGTTATTCTTGATGACTCATATCCAGTGAGTGAGGTCATAGCATATATACTTTCCATTTTATCAGCACAAGCCAGTGAATGAGTCCTACCAACATGCAGTGAGATCACATGTATGCTTCCAGAGTGCAAAATGATCACCCATTTGAATGTGAAAGAAACTACCAATATGACGTCATTGTCGTTCTCTAACAACCGAGAGGAAACACTCATATTTCTTCTGCTGTAACAGCAAATTCTCAACACCAATGCCACAGCAAAAACACTAAATTCAACAAGAATTATCAGAAGACCTCTTTTTATCATTGACGATTAAGCTGCAAACAGTGTCACTCATTGAACACTCGTAGTATCATGACTCAACAAGAGTTCATGACTCAACAACATTTAATCTGCTGCAAAATTCTCCCAGTTTTCCCCAGGTAACATTGGCTTCATTGCAACTTATTCTCTTGTTTGTTTGTTGTTGTTTTTTGTGTTTTTTTTTTTCAACAATTAAGCAGTCAGTCTGTTGGCTGTCCATAATATCGAGATCAAACATTTTCATACAACTTTCATTTCTTCGACATGATTTTATTCTGGGCTGACTTAGTGCTGTCTTGAGTGACTTTTTAAATCGAAATCTATAATACTTTTTATACAAACATTGTTGTTGCTAAAATGGTCAAAAATGTTGCACAATTGAGCTTTGAACCTGAAAGTGAGCCATGTGTGATATGGAGGGTGATTCAAAAGCTTTTAAATTGTGTCAAGATTTTAGTTTATGGCAAAAGTGAGATGGTGGAGTTGGGGAATATAGCCAGTGTAGCATAGATGTCACGTCTGGCTTTTTGCAATATTTGATGGATTACTTTATAAATGTGAGAAAGCAGAGATCTTTGACGTGCCAACCTGCTGAATAGTTCATTGGAAAGTTTGACTTCTAACCAAAAGGTTTGATACAAGTTTAGCACCAAGAATATCAACATTGAGGCAATTTGGATTTAGCTTTCAAAAGTGATGGTAAGTTACATAATGTTGCAAATACTGTTTTGTAAGATATGTAGCAAGACTGATAGATGAACTCAGCTCTATCTTGCTATCTATCTTGTTGTCTATCTTGTTGTCTATCTTGTTGTCTATCTTGTTGTCTATCTTGTTGTCTATCTTGTTGTCTATCTTGTTGTCTATCCTGTCATCTATCTTGCCATATATCTTGCTAACTATCTTGCTATCTATCTTGCTATCTATCTATCTTTCATATCCGTTGCTGTTTACTTGTCTATTTTGATGAATGAATAGAGGTGTTGACACTAGTATTTTGTGGTTTCCCGTGGAATATAAAAAAGGTAAACAGGAAATTTTCGTGCTAAAAACTGTAAATACACTGGTTGTTGGTGAATACACTTGGGCAAGTTCATTTCACCAAGGATTTCAGAGAGTTACAGTGGAGATAGAAGATCTGATGGGTTTTCTTTAATGTTGGAACAAATGTGTTTTTGAGTCACTTTCCTTGGGAATTCAAAAAGTAGTACTTCTATCTACAGGGTGTCTACAGAAAAAGAGGACAGTCAACACAATTTGATTTGTTTACATTTCATTTTGTGCAAAGCATCATTATTCAACAAAACATGATTTGTATATGAACAGTATATTCAGAACAGTCAAATTACTCATTATTCGCACCCCTTGATGTGGTAACTTTCTGCAGATGAGACATAAATGATGCAAAAGCGTGTTTGATGCTCTCCATGAACATTTTGCCCCATGCAGACATGGCGGAGGACTTTAACTTTAATGCGAGGGTTGCGATAACTTGCTGGATTCTGTCTCCCAATTTGCCCATACTAAATAATCCACTGGGTCCAGCTCAGGAGACAAGGGGTGGCACTCTACCTGGCTCAGGAGGCTTGTTTTGAGGCACTCCTGAGTCTTCTTCGCAGTATGAACAGGTGCTACACCTTGCAGGAAGTTGATTTTGCCAACAAAAGCGTTTCTCGTCTACCGCCATGGCACCCCAAATTATTTCAGAATGTTATCATAAACATTTGCATTGATTCCAGAACTCTGGTCAATGGTTTATTTGAGACATTTTTGTGATTTTCGTGTCATCAGATGACTCCATGTTGAAGACCAAGTGTTCGGTCCTGAATTGAATTATCGGCAGCTGGAGCATCAGCGAATGTCCCACTACTTACGCATGACTCATTCCTGGTCCAGTGCCGTGAGTTGGTAAAATTTCAGTTTTGGGCCAATATGCACTTACATTTTAGGTCATAACTCAGCCCCATAAAGGAATATATGCCAGTATTATGGATCGAATGATAGGCAAAAATATCTCCTTTGATGTAAATAGCAGCAGTTGCATCCGTATGTCACTGGTCTTGAGATAATGAGTGATACATGATTGCAGTTAGGGAAATTTTTGGTGTCCCGCCGGGACACTGCATGTAAAATTTCTGCATACAACTTTCAAATACTAGAAAAGGGATGGATTTAGGATCAAAATTGCAATGCATTACTGTTCCCTGATTAAGTGGGCATCTTGTGAATCCAGAAAAATGGCAATTGGATGTTTCTATACTTTTTTAATACACCTTTTGTAATCCTCAGCTGGTGTGTCCCGGGTGAAGCTTAAAAGTGCAATGTGATTTTTGATGCCACAGATAAACCATTGATCGAACCATTTTTGGAAAATTTGATATACCAATGCATTGCTCATGACCTTGTCTGTCAGGAATGTATCATTTAAAGTGGCTAAGGCTGTTGTGCCAGAAACTGTGATGGCTTGAGTAAGACTGACAACAGCGCGACGCTCTTATATTCTGCAAACATTCTGTGGGACTTCTCTTGTTCGGGTACTTCCTGACGAAGGCTTGTTGCTGGAATTCTTGCATTCTTGGTATCATTGTCATGCTCATGAGCCTGGCTTTGTATTAGTGTATAAAATAGGGTAGAAAGTCCAACCCATAATGGCATTAGAGCCCTATCTTTGAGACTGACAAAAAATGCGACGCTCTCACATTTTGTAATATTTATGAGGACCTTTCTTCTTTACACGCTTCTTGATGAAGGCTAGTGGAAGGAAAGTTACCTTTTCTGATATAATTTTGTTGCTCATGAGCCCAGGTTTCTATCGGTCTATAGAACGCTGTTGCACATGTAACCTATCATGGTATTAGTGGCCTGTCTTTGTCACTGACAACAAATGTGGCACTCTTACACTTTGTAAAAATGTATGTTCAGACATGTCTTGTTCAAATGCTTTGTGATAAAGACTCTTTGCTGGAATTTCCACTTGTTTGATATTGTGTTGTTACACTTGAGCTTAGCTTTCCATTGTTATATACTATATGGTTTTTAGTCAAACCTATCATGGTATAATGGCCCTGTGTTTATGGCTGACAAAAAGTGCAAAGCTTGCTTTCGGCATTACCTGCTAATTACACCATAGAAGGTATGAGAAGGCAAATAATGAAAAATATGTTTTTTGTTTGTTTTAAGAATATTATTCAACAAAACATGTGCAAGTTTCATAGTGATATCTTAAAAAGTCTTTGCTGCAGACGTATTTGAAGAAACAAAGTTTCGTTTTGAATAAACTGCATTTGAAGTTAGTATTTTCTTCACATTCATGTTTAAATTAACTAGCATAATGTGGCATAGACGTCACAAAAACGCATATACAACCTCAAATTTTTGGATTTGGAATCTAATAATACAGAGGAAGCATATCAGTGATTATTGACTTTTAGGCCAATTTCACCAGAAATCCCAAATTTTACCAACTTGTGGCATTGGTCCTCCTACTCTCACAAGCACCATAAATGGTGAAAAATTTCTCATCAAGAATGAGGAAAACAGGACGACCTTTTTCAGCTCAGAGTACTGCAAGGACTTTTGCATATCATGCTTGCATTTTGCCTTTAGTAGTGATCTAATTCACAAATAAACATATTTGCAATAGACCTAATATGGCTGACTATCAAATCCATTCTTATCTTAGACTTATCACCAAATTCTGAACTTATATGAGTGTGAAAAAGAAGAAAAGTGACTGTCCTCTTTTTCTGTAGACACCCTGTACAACAAGGCCTCCTCTCAATCATGCATATATATTTATTGTCACATTTGACACCTTCAGGAGTGTTCCCAAGCGCACTTTCAAGCGCTTGAATGTGCGTTCCAGCGCATCTTTCTCCTGGGGCTGCTATCACTCGCACCCCTGAGTGTGTCATGGAGCGCACTCTTGATCAGGCCTTCCCTCGCACTCCTGGGGGTGTCATTCATTACCTCGAGTGGCTATGCCATACATGGCACTTGTGACAGTGCGACTCTTGACCCTGCGAGTGAGCGCACCTTTCTCTGCTCCTGGGTGTGTCATTGGTAACATCCTATAATAAGCAGACCACATGCTTTTCGTTACACTGTCAGGAGTAGTGGGAGTGAGATCCAGCGCACCCTTTGGAATGTCATCCAGCGCACCCTTGGGAATGTCATCCAATGCACCTTCTCATCATAAAACTATACACATTTATATGACAGGTCTGGAACTGTTTAGTGAACTGTCCAAGTCCAAGTGTGACCCTTCTCAGCTATCTATCTATCTATCTATCTATCTACCTATCTATCTACTGCTCATTTGATAATCTTGCCCCCCCCCCTGTGATGTTTGGCAATTATCTGTTTATCTATCTGTCTATATATCAATCTATCAATCTGTATTAGCTATCTGTCTATCTATCTATCTATCTATCTATCTATCTATCTTAGCTATCAATCTATCTATCTTAGCTATCAATCTATATATCTCTATTATCTATCTATCTGTCCATCTCTATTATCGATCTATATATCTCTATTATCTATCTGTCTGTCCATCTCTATTATTGATCTATCTATATTATCTATCTATCTCTACTATCTATCTATCTGTCTCAGCTATCTATCTATCTATCTCTATTATCTATCTATCTATCTGTATCAGCTATCTATCTATCTATCTCTATTATCTATCTATCTATCTATCTATCTATCTATCTATCTATCTATCTATCTATCTATCTATCTATCTATCTATCTATCTATCTATCTATCTATCTATCTATCTATCTGTCTATCTATCTATCTTAGCTATCTATCTATCTATCTATCTATCTATGTATATATATATCTATATTATCTATCTATTATCTATCTATCTAGTTGTCTAACAGTTTGGCTGTATAGATTAGATTTAGATTTATTTTACTTTCTCACACATTGTACATTATTTGGCAAGTATAACCATCGTTCCATTAAAATGTTTAACTACAAAGTGGTGCTGTCTCTCTTTCTGTCTATCTACTTGCATAGGCGTACTTAAGATCTGAAATGCTGTCCATCAGCCTACACTTTTTCTCCTGAGAATGCTCCTGAGAACACCCTCAGTAGTGCTCCTGGGAACACCCTCAGTAGTGCTCCTGGGAACACCCTCAGTAGTGCGCTGGATGACACATTGCAGCATCCTGACTGTGTGCTCAGTAGCACACCTGAGTTGTCAATATCTCCCGCGTGAGAGCCTCAAGGTGCGCTGGATAGCATAGCCACGCATGCTATTAGGTGCGTTGGATAGCATAGTCAAGCCTCACGCGTGCGAGTGAAAGCATATCCACGCGCGTGGCTGTACACTATTTAGCAGGCCCACGCTTCCCACGCGCGTGGGGGTGCAATCTGTGACCTCGTGAGGGTGTTCTCACTCGCAATAAATATACCTCAATCATGAGTCATCAAAGTACTATAGTATCCAATTCAGAGTCATTCTCGTAATATGGGAATGACTCGTCATGGCTCTCATGTCACAAATCATGTTGAGATTTTCACTTTCCTCAGTCCATCCAACACAACTGTAGATTTCAGGACTGCAGCACTTTATTGTTTTTGCTGTGGGGGAGTCGAACCTTGTCTGCCATTGCAGGGAAATCTCCCTTTTTAGGGCAGCAGTATACAAGGTTCTGTTTCATAGGTGATTGTGACCAATGAGGTCCCAAACCGAACTGTCTTGTTGAGCTGAACTGCCACTAAAATGTCAAACAGCATGAACTGTTTGGGAAATTTTTGATTATATTTTATGGAAGTCCATACAGATGTTCTCTACTCAATAATTTGATTAGGGCTTTGGGGATTCTGAAAACTCAGTTACTCAACTTGTAATTCAGGCTGATGAAACAGTAGTGGTACACATTCATTACTTCTGATGCTTCTGACAAGAGAAACAGTCTTTGACTAGGAGCAAGTTTTCTGAACATACTAGATGATAATTTTGGAATCCTGCTCGGGTCTAAAATTGCTTTACAAAAGTATTTTAGAATCAGTTTTGTTATGTATAACACTGTGCATTATGGCTAGCCTAAATCATAATTCAAATACTGTGAGTTGATTCCTGATTCTATATTACTGACTATGTTTTCTGTCTGTAAATGGTGATAAGAGGGGAGAGCAGAGAGGCACAGCATCCAGCTCCTATGATCCAGACAATTTACTCCCTCAGACTGGGCCTGGGTTTGAACAGATATAAACTGCCCTGTGTTGTGATGTTGTGTTGATGTACCCATTCTCCTTCAAAACTCCTAACGCTACTGAGAGAGATTCTCCCACACTGCCTCCCTCCTGCACAGCCTGCCTCTCACTGTGAGCGCTGCATGTGCACAGAGCTCTGTGGAGAGAAGGCTGGGCCCGATCTGCTGTGAGGCCTGCCAGAGTAGCTGCTGAGCTATAAGCCAAGGGCTGGCCAATGGCTGAAGAGCTGGCCTCATCAGAATTTCAAATCGCTTCAGATACATGTACACGGAGCGACCATGGACGTGAGGGGCGGCTATCTCACTGTAAGCCCTGCCCAGCGGCCCAGCTCCCAGTCCCAGCTCCCCGGCCTGTTGTCTATACGTCACGTCCCCTAGAAACTCATACGTGTGCTCGCCCCCAGTCACATCCAACGCCAGCCCCGGTCATCCCAGATCTTGGAGCAACTGGCAGCCACCTATGGCAGTTCATGGCTGATTCACAGGCTTCCACTGCAACTTTGGCTTGCTTTGGCAGTATTGGACTTGCACTTCTAGGAATGGGACTTACACATCATAGCACTATGCACAGCCATAGGAGTTTATTAAGACAATCTGGAGTTTAAATTGTCTTCGAACAGGACTTTTTAGTCATCTTACTCACAGGACTTTTTATGTGAAAATTGTGCTGTTAAATACTTTTACTCGAAAGCCTATGTATTTCAGAATACATTTGAGTATCTATAAATTGCGATTTATGACATAAGTTATAGCACTTTAAATGATCACAGGATTTATTATAAAAATATTTCATAAAAACTGACTTTACTTATCAAGGGACATATAAAGCCCGTCTGTCAATTTGCCGATTCATTACCAATGTACAGGACAAGTGGTACATGATTTGAGGAAAATGACTGTACACTGAAAACTGAAAATACAGTGGTTTACTATCAAGATCTCTGAAGGGTCTGGAGTCATAAAAATAAGATTTTCAACTAAATATTTCTTACCCTTTTCCCTACCTCTGTCTAAAAACAGGGGTACGGGTGGGGAGTACACTTCGCCATTCTGAAAATCACTTCAAGTCCTTTGTAGGACTGATTCGCCTCGGGGATAATCCCGACGCCCTTATCATTAGGCCAGGCTTCTTGTAGCTAGGCCGACGACCCTACCTGCACGCTGTCTAGTACGTGGGAACCCAGCCCCGCTGCTGCGGCCGCCTGGATGCACGCCACGAGTTGTCACCCGGCAGCCAACTTCGCCATGTCCCTCTGCCACATGGACTGCTCGGGCTCCAAAATGCCCATGACCAGCCTCCCTACGCAGGTCTATCCTGGTTCTGCCAACTTCGAGGGGTCAGTATTCATCAATCGACAATTAAACGATCTTTAAGAATGTTTTTTCTCGAAGAGAAAAGCCCCCCTTATAATATCTAGCTTCAAGGAGCTATTTCTGAATGTTTGGGTATCTTGTATTCCTTGGTGTGTTTGTATGTAAGTTATGACGTATGTTCTTTTAGATTTTAGTGACATTTTATGAATTTTATTGACATAGATTTGGCAATTATTACTAAAAAGGGGCAACACTGCTTCATATTTTAAGATTTCTGACCGTCTTGAATTTGGTCAGAAGAGTGTTCTTCCTTGGCTTTTAAAAGTAGGCATATAGGTGTGGTATCCTTCCAGTTTTGCAGATATTGGAGAGCCATCCAGTAATTAATTATAATAATTGTTTCAACTGTACCTCCGTTTCAAAATTTACTTGCGGTGATTCTGCGGCACCAATTTTAGTAAATTGCTCTCAAACTGACCATTGCGCCATGGGCTACGTGTAAGTGACCGTGTCACACGTGAAGAGATTGGGTCACTTTCACTTCAACGCAGACTCTCTCAACAGCATCGCAAATTTACATGATGGGCCTTAATTGAGATTTTTGAGTCATTGATTTAAGATTCATTCTATTTTCCCATTTTGGGGTTGCCTATGACTTTGAGTTGACTACTTTATAATTGACAAATTGCACTGATTATTTTGTAGCCACTGTTGAATGGGTGTCATGTTTTGAAGGCTCCTCGTTTGGTGACCTGTAGATTTTATCATGACGTAAAAGGTTATGGCACAAGAGATATCATCAGAGTGATAATTTTCTAGGAACATAATAGATTTCACCAGGTAATATATTAACACTTTAAATTTAGTTTAAAAGTGATAAAAATCATCAATGCATGAAGCGCCTGTTGGTTGGTATGGTTCAGCTCTTAAAGGAATTATAACTTTGGCCTGTTCATTTAAGTTTAATTAATTTTCTTAAGGATATCTGACAGAAGACAGAGACTTGAGCGTTGAATTAAAGTCGAAAAGATGAGCACATACGAATTTGATTATCCCTCACATAGTCACCCTTTCTTGTTTATTTTCATTTTGATGCAGTTGCATTCTTTTTTCTCTCGGAACTTTTTTCTCTGACTTTTTCTGGAAATTCCTGTAGATATCTGGAACTTCCAGTATTTCATCTTTCCCGGCATATCCTCCCTGTTAAAAACTATAGTATAATGGCCTTCCTGTTGAAATAACAAGCAATCACAATCTTTTCAAATAACCACAAGGTTTACATCCATTATTTTATACCTTTCCGGAATACAAACCTCAATAGAAGATCTAGATGAAATTTGGAAGAATCAAAATCCTTTGCTCATTTAGAATCCATTTCCTTGAAAATAGAGTGTTGGACGGCTGTTTCAATCATCCTTTGCCTCATTGCCTTGTCCTCTTCCTGTCCCAATTAGCTTACCTATATAGTGCATAAATACAGGGCGTAAAGCCCCAATCATCCATCCTTCCATCCTTGAAATAGATACCTAGCATTTTGTGTTACTATATAGGAAAGGACTATTATCGTTTCTGTAGTTTATAATTATAAATATAATTTCTGAACTTATTTGCGTTGGAGAAGTCTTCTCCAGAAATCAGAATGCAGTTCCTTGAAAAAAAAAAGTGTATCCTTTTTAATGCAGTGTTTAATTAGAAATGCCTTTTTAGTTGCTTGTGTTGTGTCCTTGGTCAATTTTATTGAGCCGTCATGAAACAGACATTAGGCTAAGACCATTAATTCAACACCTAGTGTTGGAATTGTCCCAATATCACTTGTATTGGCATTTGAGGGGGGGGGGGCATAGGCCTAGAAGAAAATACATTACACAGTTAATCAAATAAAAATGTTGCGATTAAAAAGGACTAGTTAGGGCCATAAATGTTGCTTTTCCAAACTTTAATTTTGAAAAAGGAAACTGATATGTTAAAAATCCAATCATAGTATTAGTATGAATAAAAAGAGTGTCTTGTGGTCGTAAAATGTCACTCATTAATAGACTGATGAGAGGCATATATTCATGATCTCAAACGTATAACTGTTCCCATGATTTGTACAGATGATAGCCTTTGATACTTAATTAGGAGTTCATAATAGCTGGGCAGACTCTTCGCCTGAATCTCAACAAGAAAATGCTATACAAAACCTTAAAATGCCAGGAAAATAATATCCTTGAAACTGTGTGTCTTTCCAATATAGTATAACTGACAATTGATTATTAAGATGCAAGAACGACAGCATTTTTGTTGGCGAAGAACACAACAGAATCATAATGCTCATGCCTACATTGTATATAGACACCAACCCATATAAGACCATCCAGAACACTACACCATAAATCACTTATGTTGCTAGAACTATATGGTTCACCATGTTCACTTAGATGGGGGGGGGGGCAGGGCAGGAGCAGCCTCATTCCCCGGCGAGCATAGCCTGGCCAGCCCCTCAGCCCCAGGTGTCTGAGTTTCCAAGCCCTGGTCGTGTTTGGCCTGCCTCCTACGTGCCTAGCATCCTAACTGCCCGCATCAGTTGCTGCTGAGGAGGGAGCTATGTGCTATAGAAGGATAGCAGGTTGCTATAGTTCTCTGTTTGGTACTATGTGCTTCTATTGGCTACTGTTGAGAATTTGGCAGTGCTTAAGAATAGTGTATCTATAGGTCTACACTTTAATAGCCACAGTCTTCTAATAAAAACAAGTATAGTCTTAATTTTACTACAGAGTACGTTGAGATGAGGAAGGTAAAATTATATACCCTGTTTTTTTAGGTTTTTGTACTATTTGCTTCAGGTTGATTAATATTGTCTTCTTGGTTCTGGAACTGTGTAATGTCATTGATTTAATTGTGGAATGTTGGATAGATATAATCAATTGATTTTTTTAAATCATGCTGGCTGTCTCTGGATTGTGCCATTTTAAAGCAAACGACTTAGAAATAGTTATTTGGCGATTTATATAATCACTGTTTCAAGCTTTCCTTTCTGATTGTTTTATTATCTTGAGTTGTTGACCTTCTAAAACACCCGATTTGGAGAATTTGTGTCATCAGTGAGCATGCTCAAATGGTGAATATGGGAAAAGAATTTTAATAAACCAATGAAACATAAACTAATTTTGCAGAAATACGATACCTAACTTTCACTCGTCACCTTGATAAAACATGATACATAACTTACCAATAATTACACATTTTACATGTGATTGAACTTATTCAATTACACCAATAATGTTATGTTTTAGACCTGACTTGTATTTTAAAATTTATAATTCTACTGAAATATTTGCTCTGTACCTTTTAATTTATTTGACATTTCACCTTCGAGTTTGTAGAATAAAGTGAAATATTTGGACTTTATGTTAAGAAAATTAAGATTTTACGTTTGGAAAATTACACATCAAAAGAATTATTACTTTATAATTAAGACAATTATGGGATTTTAACATGCAAAGTGAAGTCTTCATTACTTTTCCTTCACAAAATAAAGTCAAGTTTAGTTGATAAAATATTCAAACAGACATTAGTACAGAAACTGATACAACCAATTTCACACCTATTTTAACTTATAGCTTGAATGTGCTTACCTAATGAGATAGGGGAGAAGTGCACTTTTAAGTTGGAGATTATGTGTTAATTGAGGTGCATGCCTTCTGGGATGGTAGTTTGTTCAAATATGTTGGTTTCAGCCTCTAAAAATACTATGCATATTTTGTCAATTTACAGATAATTATTTGAAGAATGTTCAAATAGAACAATTGAATTATGGTACCTTCACATGTCTCTCAATGCAATGTATTACTAAGTATATTGAGACTTGGTCAATAGAAATGTTAAAGAATAAATAGGTAGGCCTAGGTGATTTTTTCAAAATCGCACTTTTTCAGCAGACCACTCCACTCAGTTAATACCATTTCTCAAGTTCTCATATTAGAACATATTTTTAGGAACTTGTATTATCAAATCATCACCTTACATAATATTGTTCCAAGTACTGCATTTGTACCACGAGAAATATAGAAGGCTCTGGGGTTACCTGTGTAAATTAGAGATCACCCTCCGTAGGTATTGTCAACATCTCAACCCGACCCAAATTTTGTCAAAACACCCACCACAAAAATCCACCCTTCTGCCAACCTTACCTTAAAAGGAGCCCCCCCCCCCATCCCCTCTCAAGAAAGCCCCCCTCAGCCCTATGGCTGTCCATGGTAGCCCTTTCAACCCGAAGAATGACTTTTCTTTCACCTGGGGCGAGTTGACCACTGCGAGACACGCGTACTAATTGTCAACAAAAGAAACACTCTGTGGTCAAACCGGCTGCTTTATAAACTGCCCATTATGGCCAAACAATTAGCAACAGTCAAATGGCCAACACCATTTTCAAGCCATTTACACCCTTCAATAGCCCTCTGGGTGGTGCCTTCACAGTGACAGAAGATTTTGTGGTATACCAGCACTAGAGTTGAGGGGCCAATGTTATTTCTCCATTGCTGAAATAGAATTGATCTTTCACTGTGTTGAAATAGATGGGTTAAAATAACTAATGTACTGGAAGGAAGTTCTTAGTCAATCCACACCCACCGAAGTGTCTTTGTTTCTTCCTTTTTTGCTCAAGATTCTTCTTTTCCCTTCTTCCCTACTTCCCTTCTTCCCTACTTCCCTTCTTCCCTTTCTATTCTCTTTTCTTATTATCTTCTCTTATTTTCTTCTTCTGATATTATTCCATTTTTTATTTGCACCATCATTATTAATTCTTCTTTTTCTCCTTCTTCCTCTTCTCCTTCCTCCCTCGGCATCATCATGTTCTTCTTCTGTGCCTTCTTCCTCTTTCCCTCCCCTTCTTCTTTTCTTCTATACCCCCCTCCCTCTGCCTTATTTATCATAAACATTTAACCTTACACATACAGTTACATTGCAGTGTAGCCATACCATTTGACTGGAGTATTATATTTCCTGCATAGCCTTGTGCACTGTGTGTTTACATGGTTGAAAGAGTGTCAAATTATTGGGTTATTTATTTTCACTCCATGCGGTTAATAGCAGCAATAAAGGCTGGAGAAATGTGGCCATTTATAAAAGAACACCTGTAAGGCTTGGCAAGAGTCATTCTGTGAAAAATGCTAAGGCCATTGGTGCCACACTGAGTCCCGAACATGAGCAGGGGGTGACGTTCATGAGACTGAAAGAAGTGTTTCTTTTAGGATGGTAGTCAAAAAGTAAGAGTGTATAGAGCCTGTTATATGTAAGCTCTACTGAGGATTCTAACTCTTTGATGTTTCACACACTATCTTGTCTTTACCTATTTACCCATCAGCCTATATATCTATATTATATCTTATCTATCCTAGCTAACCTATCTATGCTAGCATCCTGTCTATCCCAGCTGTCCTTGCCATCTATCCTATCAGTCTATCCAATCTATCTCTCCTATCTATCCTATCTATCCTATCTATCCTATCTTACACATATCTATCCTATCTATCTATCCTAACTATCTATCAGGACTGTCTGTATCTTTCAATCTATCTTTCTATCTCCAATGTTTGCCTGAGTTAAGTTAACTGTTTTGTTCTTAATCAACTCCAATATTTTAAAGGAACCAAGCTAAAAATCATAAAGTGCCTCCAGAAATGTTCCTACCCCCACTGGTCCCTCAGGCCACAACCTGTCTCTCCCAAATGTCTATTAATTCCCCTTCAGCACTTCTGCCATCAAAACACTCCCCATTATTTGACTCAATGTTTTAACTACGTGACTTGTCAAAATGACTGTACCAAGTACAATCTGTAAACTCGAAATGCTCTTTTTATGCAAACAGATTTTCTGCAGCACTAAATTCCAGCACAGTCTATTCCTGCCAACTGCTGTAAACAATAAGCCTTTTGTTTTTCCACTCAAATTGACAGGTTGGAGCACAATTATTTGAAAATTATTTGAAAATTTCAAACTGTGAAAAGCATTTAATTTTATATACAGGAATCATTTGGATAAAGTATTATATGAGGCAATTCGTATGCTTAGTATATGCTGTAAATATCCACAAAATATTCATCCCAAAACTGGAATATTCATTTTAGCATTATGCACGGTCTGGATCACTGATTCTTTTACACCATTTAATTCTAAGCTTATTCAAGTGAATGAAAAATATGTGAAAATTATAAGCTGGAAAAGGACAACAATTTAACACAAAAACTGACGCAATAATTCATTAAATACTCTTAACTTGCATATGTATGAATATATATAGTCACATTGTGGAATTATTAGCCCATATCCAGATTCATTTTAAAGTGGGAGGGTTTCTATCTATCATGGTTGTTTTTTACATGCTTTTATAGTGTTCTTTTGTTGTCCAATTTGAAAGAACTGACCCGAAAAATAGTAATTCCTATGCAAGCAGCCAAGTGTCATATCTCCAGCATTCTTCAATTATTTTCACAAACTGTTGAAGTTCAACACCATGTTTTTCTGCCTGATTAATAGGCCTTTAAACAAGCATTCTTCTCCTGTTATTTATTTTCAGCATTTACAAAAAGTCACAATCGCTTAACTGAAGTTAAAATAGCTCTTGAGATAATTTATTTCCATTTCTAAAGGTTTCTTTTGCTAACTTCTGTACTGAGCATAAAAACATTGCTACTACTTTCATACCTCAAATGTTTATAGTGAAGTGATGGTATAAAAGTCTGAATAGGTTTTGTTGTTCCAGTTTATCCACCTCTAAGCCAAGAACTTTTAGAAGGAACTAGAAGAAAGACCAATAGACTGATAGAGACTATTGATTGACTGACTGACTGATTGACTGACTGATTGACTGATTGACTGATTGACCGATTGATTGACTGATTGGTTGCGAGACTGGCTGTTTATTTCACTGGTTGGGTGATCGATGGATTGGTGGATTTATAGATGGACAGACAGATAGTTGGATAGATTGATTGACAGATTGATTGATTTATTGATTGATTGACTCACTAATTGATTGATTGAAAAGAACAGTAACTGTCCTCATTACACTTTTGAAGTTTTAGCTTTGTGAATATGTTTTTGTGAAGTTCATTTTTAACCAATATTAACTTACAGGTCCATGAATTTCATATTTCATTTTAATGACTCCACTAGATGTATTTGAATACACCATAAACTAGCTTTTTTTCTCTTTTCTCTTCCAGCATCTTGGAAATCCGCAAGGAGAAATCTCGGGATGCCGCTCGCTCCAGAAGGGGGAAAGAAAATTATGAATTTTACGAATTGGCAAAAATGCTTCCCCTGCCAGCGGCCATCACCTCCCAATTGGACAAAGCTTCCATCATCAGACTGACCATCTCATTCCTGAAGCTAAGGGACTTCTCCTGCCATGGGGATCCCCCCTGGAACAGAGATGGACCCCCTCCCAACAAGTCTGTCAAAGGTAGGACTGCTGTTCTTATATTGTGAAATTTATTACAGGTAGATGGTCTAAGATAATTTGTGACTTGTAGTTGATGTACTTGTATTTGATGTACTTGAACTTGATGTACTTGAACTTGATGTACTTGAACTTGATGCACTTGTACTTGATCTACTTGTACTTGATGTACTTGTACTTGATGAACTTGGTCTTGCATCAACAGACAGAATTTTCAGCTTGTACTTGATGTTCATTACTTCACTTGTACTTGCAGTGTCCTGCACTTTGTCTTGCACTTGTGCCTGTACTTATGCTTGCACTTATGCACTTGTACTTTTCTTGTCAAATGGTCATGTACTCGTACTTGGACTTCGGTACTTGATCCCAAGCCTGCAAGCAAGTGAAATAAAGATAGATAGATAGACAGATAGATAGACAGATAAACAGACAGATAGATAGATAGATAGATAGATAGATAGATAGATAGATAGATAGATAGATAACATATATGTAATTGAAGTAATAATCATATTTATATTTATGAAGCAATCATGTTATATATAAATGCAATAATTAAATTGTTTTATGAAATTACATGCATTTGCCAGGAAATAAAAGATCCTTTTTAATTAATGTCAGTCTCGATTATTATCAGTCTCCCTTAAAAGAGGAGATCCATCTTTTAAGTTGTCCTTAAGTAGCATGGGCGATGGTTTAGTTCACTTTGTTTTGCTTGCTATCTATTAAGGTGGTCATATTTCTAACTCCTCTGTCTGTCTATACAGTAAAGGGGCATCTGTCCTGAAAGATCAGGGCAACTCAACTGAATTAATGAATCTCTAACTGTGCCCTCTGTCAGGACATCTATATAGTTTGGCCAGATTTATATACTTGTTCATGTTTGCACAGAAATTGAGTTATTACAGTTCTTGAAAATATGTTTGCCATTTATAAGTCGGGAGGAGTATGCCTAATCATATATTCGTGATAGAAATAGAAGTTTGGCAGTCCACTTTTTCTGAAATAGTAGCTTGGGGGTCAACTTTTTCTGAAAAGTGAATGATTGGAATTATAGGATTGTATTGAAGACAACTTAATGTGTCATCCTCATAAAAATAACACTGATTCCTATACAGTATACTGGTATAGTTAGTTTTCTCTGAATAGTTTAATTGTGAACCTAATTGAATTCCTGAGAAATTCCTCTTCAGGAATATAATACCTAACTTCATGTCAGAAAGGCTCGGAAGAATTTGACATACGTTTAATAAAAAGAGATAAAATTCCTTCAAATCGGTGGCATTGCCTACATGGCAGAATAATGCTAGGTATTTTTTCTGTGTATTTGAGAAACACAATATGCTTTATGATATTTTATGATATTTAGAGAGATATAGGTGACCACATGTTTTGTGTGTTCTCTAAGACATTTGTGGACCTCTGGCTTGATCAAACATTATTTACAATGGCCCTAGCCCCATAGAACTGGCTCACTGTAATAGGACCTTATCCACATGATATATGTTCCCAAACGAAGGTCCTCAGTAAACTTAAGGTCCAACCATAGGGCCCTGCTACCCCAGTTGGCTGACTGCAAATATTATCTGAGCAAATTCCCAGCTCCCAATTGCTCAAGCATCTTACTTGGAGCAAAAATATCCAGAAATATATTAAAAGAATATTAAATGATTTTGGGGAGTTTGTATAGATAGATAGATAGATTAATAGATAGATAGATAGATAGACAGATAGATAGACAGATAGATAGATAGATAGATAGATAGATAGATAGATAGATAGATAGATAGATAGATAGATAGATAGATAGATAGATAGATAGATAGATAGATAGATAGATATGAAATCACTCTTAACAGATGCTTGCCTCTATCTAAACCATTGGATGGGCAGTATCTGTATTGCCTGACTGAATGACTCCGATTAGAAGTCAAGGGGATGCTTTCAGTATCCGTTACACTGAGCATTTATGAGTTGTTTGGGAGTTGATTTCTGCTTGTGTGAAGCTCATATTAATTTGCCATTTATTCCAGTTTCTTAAAGTATCATGGAGATGGCAGGTTTTTTCTCGGATTGCCAATCAGCACCTCTTTGCTGGGCTTGGCAAACAAGAGAAATAAATAATGCCAGGATCAATGTCACACTTCGGGGGATGGGGCCTTATTTATGAATATTTAAGGCCCCTCTAATGGCCGACATTGCTATGCTCCAAGGGCCTTGAGTGAAAACTATATTTCTACATAAACAGCAATATGCTAATCACGAGTTTAATACAAACAAAGGCCATCAAACTTACAATTCTAATTGGCTTGCCAAACAGCCATATCTAATTCCAAACTCATAAAACCTCATTTTCTCGAAAACAATAAGGCCAGACCCGTAAGATCCATTCATATTTGCTTCAGAGTTTTAAACGGATTTTCTGCCATCATTTGCTTTTGTAATTTTTCTTAAAAGTGGAAAAGAAATGAGACTCCCAACACCACTAATGCAGCAATGCTTCCAGGAAGAAAGCTTCAAATGTTTTCTTCTATATATTATTCTCTGTTTTGCTATATATTTGAATAATTCTCATCTCTACCTTCCTCATTCATGTTTTGTGAAATTCACTAATTAAATATGACAGTTAAACGTATATAAGATTTAAATTAGATAAATGTTATGGTTAGTTCATGCCATTCAAACTATCTACCAAACTATCTATCTGTCTATCTATCTGTCTATCTATCTGTCTATCTATCTGTCTATCTATCTGTCTATCTATCTGTCTATCTATCCGTCTATCTATCTATCTATCTATCCGTCTATCTATCCGTCTATCTATCTATCTATCTATCTATCTATCTATCTGTGTCAGCAACAATTTTTGATTCTCAATGCAATGTGAAAAAATTGGTTTGGATGAAAATTTGTGCAATTAGATGATATGATATCTCAACTAAGTTGAACTCATACATGAAGTCATTTTTCATTCCTACAAAAAAGTACAATGGTACCCCAAGGAGATAATGTTAGGTGCTTTGCTACTTTTGTATTTTGATTGTTATGAACTAATCAATTATTGGGGTAAAACGAGACTCCAGAGGGGGTAACTGGAGGTACCTTGGGGGTAACTGGAGGGTAACTGAGATGCAAGGTGAAGGGAAAATACTCCTTTTTTGGAAACCAGGGTTAAGTCACCTGTTATTATGAATGGGCAACAAGTGGCATGTCAGCTGAAGGGTTAAGGCTTTTGCCCCCCTTATAAATGTGTTTTTAGAAATGCCTAGAGGCCTGGAGTACAAAAATTAAAAGGCAAACAATATGACACAATAGCTACAATGTAGTGATTAAAATAATAGGGTTAAAAAACAACTCCTTGACAAAGAGGAATGGGGAGAGAACCTTCAGAGTAAAAAAAATTTATATCAGAATTTTGATATAAAAGCACCATGTTATAAAAGTTAGTGAAGAGAAAGCCTACTGAGGAGTAGATTCAAGAACATAAGAACTTATTAAGAACCTATCTTGTATTGACCATTAGATGAGGAGCATCGTCTTGAATTCAGAAAATGTTGTCTATAACCAAAACATAGTGTATTCTTTAGGCCCCCTATATATTTTTCCCTCATTTCATTGTTCTAAAAACACAAACTGAGAGGAACCAGCCTTATAAAATGATTTACCCAAATTAACAAAAGGAACTTTATGCCTGATATAAAATTCTGTCTTCTTTTTCTTCCCTCCTCACTTCTTACCATTTTCCATAATAACCGGAAGACGAATTACGCTGAGGTCAAAGGTCAAGGCTTATGGACAACAAGACCTGTCATAATAACAGGTTAAGTCAGTTCAAGGTTTGAGGTTGTACTGTAAAATTACAGCTCTCAGAATTGCAAATGAAAATCTTTAATGTGAATGAAATCCACACTGCTGGAAGAGGCTCTAGTTTCATACAAGTCACTTTTGTGAATGCTACAGTGCTAAATAGGTGCAGGTAAAACCAATGCTATCTTCTGATTCAAATTCTGAAGCAATATATTTCTCAGTGCTCAGAGGTCTGGTAAGATTGCATATATGCTATCTAACAGTAATTTGTATGTATGGTGTAATTAGCAGATCAGTAGGAAAATTGCAAATTTACTTTGCTTATTGTTAATTAAAGTGAATAATTGAGTTGTTCTAGTACTAGAAAAGTCAATAACATCAGCTGACATGACATTTTGGGACATGTATGGTTAGTTGGCAGGTAGGTCTAGGAATAGTGCAGTCATTAAAGGAAAGGTCTTGCAGCTATAAGTCTTTTCAATACCAAATAAAAAGTGACTACGATCACGAGAGGCTGATCTTGTGAACGGAGCACGTCACAAATCTCAGTCTCTTGATGTCTTCTTAAAGTCTCGCCACGTGCACCATTCTGACGAGATTTGGAATGATAAAATGGTTACTTGGGATTGTGTGGGAAGAGTGGAATAATACTCTTGCCAAGCACAGGCACATGTAGCAAGGTACAAATATTGCATAATGTGAAAATTCAAAACTGGAACTATGATTTAAGGAGTAGAGGTGTGTATGCCCAAAGCATATATAATCACTCACAAATATCCACAAAAGACTGTCATGGATTTTGGCTTAGCCTTTTGACTTTGACCAAGGAGCCTATTTGACTATTAGCCTATTTGATATTAGGCTCAATTTTCATTGGCTGTTGGATATTAGATTGGAATCTCATAGTGTGTCCAATGAGAATGCAGCTTAATATCCACTGGCCAATCATGGCTTTGTGGATATTAGGCTTGACAGTCATTGGCTAGGATATTTGGCTGGATTCTCATTGGACAGGATATCAGGTGGCATTCTCATTGGTCAGACTATTAACTACAGTGCCCCCTACTGTGGATATTCGCGCGGATTCTCATTGGTCAAGATATTAGGGCGTATTCTCATTGGTCAGTTCACTGTTATCCAAAGTTGGATATTTGTCAAAATCCACAATAGTATAAAAGAGTTATTGCGAGTGACTTGGGCAATGGGCATGTATCCAAAGTATAAGATCTTTGCCAAAATCCACTATGGTCGGGTGTGAGCGACAATGAGTGATTTAGGCATGCGCCCAAAGGACCGATATTTTGCCCAAAGGCCTCGCGGATATTTCAAAGGATGCGATGACTTTGAGGAAGTCTTGCCAAAAGGAGTCGTAATGCCCAAATGCCCTATAGTTTGCCCAAAGACCCTATAATTTCCCAAAAGTTCCTGTATTTTGCCGAAACGCCTAATATCCATGCCCAATAGGCCTATTGGGCACAATAGTGGATATTGGCGGTAACAAGAGGTGCACTTATTATTGCTGATGTTGTGGTCGAAAGTTAGCATTGTCTTCCTATCAGCTGATCTGTGCTCAGTGTCTGCTGAATACGCCTGTACCTCTGGATCTATGTTTCTCACTGTTAAGCTAATAATATAATCATAAATTAGCAATACTATAATCATATATTGCAAAATTTGAAAATTCCGACTGGAACAATGATTACAGTAGAAGTGCACTTATTATTGCTGATGTTGTGGTCGAGAGTTAGCATTGTCTTCTCATCAGCTGATCTGTGCTCAGTTTATGCTGTATTCGCCTGTGCCTTTGGATCCATGTTTCTCACTATTAACCTAATATTGCAAAATTGGAATGTTTCAACCGGAACAATGATCATAGGCCTATAGAGTAACTGAGAATTTATTGCTGATGTTGTGGTCAGGAGTTAGCATTATCTTTCCATCAGCTGATCTGCCAGTTTCTGCTGAATTCACCTGCCACTGGGTCCATGTCCCAAGCTGCATTCCATACGTTTCAAAATGTGAATGTGGATTGCAGTAGAAGTGCACTTATTGCTAATTTTGTGGTCAGGAGCTAGCATTATCTTTCCATCAGCTGATCTGCCAGTTTCTGCTGAATTCACCTGCCACTGGGTCCATGTCCCAAGCTGCATTCCATACATTTCAAAATGTGAATGTGGATTGCAGTAGAAGTGCACTTATTGCTAATTTTGTGGTCAGGAGCTAGCATTATCTTCCCATCAGCTGATCTGCCAGTTTCTGCTGAATTCACTTGTGCAACCTGCTCCGTGCAGCTGTAGTTGTGAGGTGGCCTGTTCCCCACAACACTACATGCAGATCCCGTGATGGATAGCCCTATCTTAATTCTCTTGGATCATTTGGATCCCTCGCCTCCACCCCTCTGATTTATTCACTCACACTGGATCCTCCAGATTAAATATAATGAGGCCCTCCTGCCTCCAGCCCGCACTTTCTCACCAATGAGGCTCTAGTGGATAGCCCCTCCGGATACCCTTTGTGGGTAGCCTCTGCTTCTCTGTGGGTAGGCCTACTGGATAGCATGCTGCTGGATAGCACTAGTGGATGGGTACTGAAATAGCATGAGAAGAAATCAAGAGTGAATAGAATGACAACACAAAACTATGTCTTGCATTAGAGGTTGATCATATACCTGGTGAGATTTAAAATTCACTGAGCAATCATACCACATACTGCTAGAATTGATTCATAGACACAAGCATGTCATTGCCTGCTGCAGGTGTACAGGGAGGACAGGGAGACTGTAAAACAAGTCACAAATGGATCCAGTTTGGATCCAGCAAAAATATTCCAAAACAGGATTCAACACAGCTAGGTCACTCAGTGCTACATAAGTAACCCCCCTTATCTTTCCTCCCCCATTCTGTGTGCAAGACCGAGCTGGTAAAATATTCCTGGACATGATACATCGTTTACATGTCGCTGGCAGATATTTCTGTAACATTTAGCAGCACGTGGAGGGCATGACTAGGATCATGAGAAGCTGATCTTATGAACGGAGCACACCACAAATCTCAGTCACTTGATGTCTTCTCAAAGTTATGCCGCATGCACAATTCCGACGAGATTTGGGATAACAAAATGGTTACTTGGGATTGTGTGGGAAGAGTGGGATAATACTCTTGCCAAGCACAGGCACACGTTGCAAGATCCAAATGGATCAACTGTGTGATCAAAGAACTGTGTCTTTTTCTGTTCTTTCCACTTTTCTTCTTCTTGGCAGCTGGGTGGCTGAGTGGTTATGATCTACTCCGCTGATGGTCTTTGTCTGTATAGGTTTGAATCTTAGGCCGGGAACCAAAATTATTTTCAATGGGCCTTCATGAGTAAAATCCAACCTGGATGTCGTATGGATCCAATGTTAAATTGGTGGCCTCATGTATTAGTGTATGCGACAGGAAGTTAAAGATACCTCACATGGGCAAATGTTGAGAACCTTGTGAATGGTATCTGAGCTAGATAGGTAGATAGGTAGATACATAGGTAGATAGATAGGTAGATAGACAGATAGGTAGATAGATAGATGGATAGATAGATAGATAGATAGATAGATAGATAGATAGATAGATAGATAGATAGATAGATAGATAGATAGATAGATAGATAGATAGATAATCCTCTTGACCTCACAAATCACAATGCTCACCTGATGTGATCTACTCATAAATATCAGATATATCCTGGCCAGAAAGTTCTCTGACCATCGTCCCACCAGAATGTGCACCGAGAGTCTTGGAAGTGCACAGAAGGGCACCTGAATTAACCCTGGTTCTGCATGACATTACATGAGGCTACCTGACATTGCATAACATTACATAACTGCAGCTGCCCCCTGCACCCTCTCTGTAGTCCCTGCAACAAGTGTGTTTCTGTTTTTCAACACATCTGTTGCTCAGTTGCACCTTGACACACTGAATAAACACAAATAAAATTTCATAAAACCAACATGACATTAATAAAAGTCAAACATCAGTTAGTCTAAAAAAAATTAGAAAAAGAAAAATATTAAATTCAGGTCAAATTTCATAATAATCCAAATTCATAATCATAATTAATGAAATGCATTTGTATAATTAATCCAATATCTGGGATAGAGTAGACTAGACAGCAGTAGACTATAGTGGTAGATGCTGTCCTGTTGGTGTTCAAAAAGCCAGGAGACATGAAATAAAAGTAGACTTATTATGATATTCCAAAAGAATTATCCAAGAAGACAAGAAAATTTAATAGAAATTATAGAATAGAATATTATAGAATGACTCCATGCAAATGAAATGTGATGTTATATCTCAATTAATTCCCAATTATGAGATATCATGATCACCTTCTACTGTTTTCTAGCTAGGAGAATTTGTCTTGCTCTTGAAATAAAAAGATAATATTCAGATTCTACAAATGGTATTTGCCTAAACTGTTACTTGAGTGTAATGTTCAATCTTTTAACACATTTCACAAAGGTCTGAGCAGGAAATGGGCCAGGTTATTCATTATTGATGCTCTGCAAGATTATCAAACACCTTGATTTAAAATGTGAGCAAACAGAGAAAAATGGGAAATGAAGAGAAAAGAAATAGTCGGGAAAATGAAGAAAAATCAATGTTGTTTTATGCTCTATTGCTTTGTCAAACTAGAACTGCAAATATTACCTAAATATATGGCTTTGAGAGTACAACTTTCCATGTTGAAAATTCAGTAATGGGCATCATATATATGGTCTTAAGGTCACATGGTAAGAAGAGTGAAATTTGCAAACAATACTGTCAACAATGATTTTAAATCTTTGCTGATGTAAATATTTTGACTCTTGGTGTTTTCTGGACTCATGACAATTGATTTGAGATGGGGAGGGGGGTTGTACACAGACGTCACAAAGAAATGAAAAAAAAGAATAATAAATAGAGTAAGAAGTCTCAGTGATGTCTCACTTTTGTCTGTTTTATGGAATTGTTGAAAGAGGGGGTGACAAAGCCAATGAGGTGCTCTGGGCTGTCTTTGAAGAATTGATTTCAGATTTTTCATGTCGTCTTTTGGGGGTAGGGTAGCTTCACAATGCTGGAAATGCAGGGCCATTGCAAGAGTGGGGATCACAATTAGCATATGTTGTGATTGGATGTCACTTTCAATATGGAGATATTATCAAAAGTAAACACTTGTCAGGCTCATTTGTATTAATAATTCAGGGACAGGGGGGCATCAGAAGAGAACAGTGGCAAACCCCAGCAAACCCCAAGACCTCCATCCTGCACATTGAGCCCAACCCCCAAGGATCCATTACTCTACAAACAATGATGGAAAGTTTTGAAATATTACAAATCTTTTGCCAAACACCAGGGTCAGAAATTAGGAAAATCAAGATCCATTGATAAACATTGCCCATTGGTGGGTGAAGTCTGAGACAGGTCACAAACAAAAGGAATGTTTGATTATCATTGCCAATGTGGCCAGGGTAACAAGAAACTTACAGACCCTTCCCAAAACACACAGGAAACCCTCTTTATTTGAAAGACAAATCTAAAAGCGACACACTTGCCATTTATGCCACGAATGGTGCTATCTGCCACTGCACTGACACATCAAGGTGGTCTGATTCTCCCCCTCTTTGTTGGACTTCTGTTGTGTTTGTTTTTTGGGGGTTTTTTTCTTCTTCTTCTTTTGGTCAAAAGTAGAATAGCTTTATGATTTATCTCTTTGGATCTTGTTGGTTTTGGTTTGATAAGTTTCAGACCTTGATAAGTCAGATACTAAAATTATCTGGAAGTAATCAGCCTTATTCATTGGTGAAACAATACAGATCTGGAAATGGAATACTTCTAAATGTCTTGTAATAATTGGAATTACAATATGCATTGTTTATCAATAAGGGTCTTAAATAGTAATATGTCTTGTAATAATTAACAGCCCAAGTCATCTGAACAAAAGCAACTTTTACCAACCGTTAAACAGCTCTGATTTTCTCTGTTCTTGTTAGTATATCAATATTTGCCAATGAGTGGCACAAGAACACTCAGAGAACCCCAAACCAGAGAATCAGTGATGACTATTTAACAACTGTGCCACCAGTAGAGCTCATCTAAACTTCTGAGGCAGAACAAAACAACATCAATTTAAACCCTTTTAACAAGCCTCAAACAGATCTGTTCCTGCATATTGTACATAGCATTGTACATAGCAGAAGAGCAGTTAACAGTGATTGGCATTTTGCTTGATAGCCCTAAGAGAGGGCAAATAGTAGTCGAGGTCTAGTGAACGGGTAACCAGAAGTGGAAGCTGTTTACCCAGCGGGTACCTAGTCACCCTTTCTCATTGCAAATGATAGATGTCTGACCCATGACCCCCAAAGTCTCGCCTAATCCCACAGCACCACGCGAGATTTACCTCCGAAATCTCACCATTCAACGAGAATTCATTATGTCATGCAGCAGAACAATTGATTTGAGCCAATTATCCCAACCATATTGATGATGGCCACCTCATTGTGTTGTGTTGCACATTTTTACAGACAGATGCTTCTTCTTTCTTCTTCTTCTTCCTTTATTTATTTATTTCTTCCTGCTTTCTTTTTCTTTTTTCTTTTTCCTTCCTCCTCTTATTTTATCTTCTTCTTATTTCTCCTTCTTCTTATTTCTCCTTCTTCTTATTTCTCCTTCTTCTTATTTCTCCTTCTTATTTCTCCTTCTTCTTTCTCCCCCTTCTTTCTTCTTCTTCTTTCTTCTTCTTCTTTCTTCTTCTTCTTTCTTCTTCTTCTTTCTTCTTCTTCTTTCTTCTTCTTCTTTCTTCTTCTTTCTTCTTCTTTCTTCTTCTTTCTTCTTCTTTCTTCTTCTTTCTTCTTCTTTCTTCTTCTTCTTTCTTCTTCTTCTTTCTTCTTATTACTTCTTTCTTTTTCTTCCTCTTCTTTTTCTTCTTCTTGGATAGATAGATAGATAGATAGATAGATAGATAGATAGATAGATAGATAGATAGATAGATAGATAGATAGATAGATAGATAGACAGATAGACAGATCGTGTTTTTTTCAGTGTTTTTCGTCTTGTAACTCAGTATATCCAAGTTGATTTATATGAAAACAATTTCATTGCACCAAATAGTTTATTCCTGTATCCTATCTCAGAAATATTAAATCCTAGAATATTGATGTTGCATAGTTCAAAATTGAAACAGAATCGCATATGCACTGAACACTCAATTAAACATTAACGCCTATTTTCCAGTGCAATTGTGCCTGTTAAAAGTATCATTTAAATGTATTATGAAAGTACTTGAAATGTACCAGGATTAACTTTGTATTAGAAGTACTTACAACTGCACAAATGTGACTTAGTTTTTGCTTAATTCATATTTAAAGAGCATATTTAGGTATATCATTGTTTTCAAATCCCCTCATCCTAGAAAACAAGTTCCTTCAGCTTAATTCAAATTCAAAATATATTGATGACATCAGAATTGCAAAAAGTATGAGGAAAAAACTTTATTATTTCTTTCACTTGGATGCGATAATTAAATTCACTATTTATCTAACCGCACCTGTCGTGTTGACCTAACTTTACATCTTGTTTATTCCTTAAGTTTTTTTCCCTTAAGAAATTTAAGGACTTGATTATTGGCTGTTACTTAAGTAAACAATTCTTAATTGATTATTGGAATAACGTTTCTTAAATCTTAATTGTCTGGAGCTGTGAGATTTGTCAATAATTTTACTTTTCAATAATTTGATAGAAGATTATTTAAACTTGAACTAAATATGTACATCATATATCTATCATTTGAGTTGGGCCTATGAATATATTTTTAATTTATTTTTTAAGAATAAACATTAATATCATTTTCAATGTCATAATATGTAGGGCCTACTAATGAGAAAAACATATACAATGTATTGCCTAAAAGTTATGGGAAACTTGTTTTACTAATATTATTGAAATATTTCTCAAATGATTTGAAACTTTTCTGTATGAAAGTCTATTCAATGTAACGTACATAATATATTCTTGTTTATGTCATAAACTGTAGGCCCCAGTTAGTTTCCCTTATACAAAGTAATAACCTTGATACATAATGGTAATACATCTCTGACAACTTTTTGGGCTAATTATCTTTAAAACTGACAGTTAGTGGGGCTAAATTGTGACTTTTTACGCCTAGTATGCACCTCTCCATACATCAGAGAGTTTTCATGAAAGGTAGGCGGAGATAGCTGTCTAATTTACGATTTGTTTTAATATATTTGCTAATTGTTGCAATACTTCTAGATGTATAATCATGCCTCTAAAGGACACTGTGCGAACAGGACAGTTTTTGAGGAAAATATTTGAGATCGGATCATCCTGAAACAGTAGTTGCAGGAGTTCGGTTTTGGAACCTGTTTATTTTATACTTTACTTCAGTATTCATAACTTGAGAATATTTTGCAGTTGTTGTATATACAAGGAATTGTGGAGAAACTTCATTTGAGTTTAAAGTGTCGCCAAAGTAATTGCAGTAACCTCAGAATGGTATTAATACAACTTTTAAGTCAAGTCAGTTTTCAGAAAATATAAAAAATAAAATCCTTTTGAACTCAGGCTGTCTGCCATGTAAATATATACTATTATACTTACAGTGTGTATTTTTTATCTCATAATCATAGACGTGCCATTCTAATGTAACATTTCCCATAAATTATCTACTTTATCAAACTTTGTAATATTATTTTCCACTAAATCACAAACCTATCTAGGCTGAAGTGAAATTTGAGTAATAAAATCTTGGCATATTTGAAATCTGAATATATTTCTGTGACCATGCTGTTGTGAGAGTTTAAATGGGTCGGTTGCTTTAGTTTTCTGAATGGCAACTTAATTTTCAATCCATCATCTGAGTCTGCATTTGAACATTTTTGATTTCATTTAAAGTGTCTGCTTATGTAGGCCAACTTAGGAGCAGGTTGTTATTTGCCATAGTGTCATAATGTACATGAATTGATAACTCGAGCTGTGATTTACATAGTTGAATGTAATTTTACAGTAAAGATAGCAAAATCATGGGCCACTGACACATGTCTCTGTCAGCTAATTTACTATTCAATTGAACTATAATGGGAGCCCTGGCAGTTAAAGTGAGAGTATATTATATGAGCATAAAAACCCATGAAATATGTGCCTTTTTAATGGGCGAAAATTGTCAGCAGCTGTCTTTTTTTGCAAATAGAAAACACACTTAAATCCAACCTATATATACAACACATCATAGCCAAAACATCACTGAATTCTGACTCCACATCTTACATAAAGCTACATATCTACATTTTGTAGTTTCTGGAAGAATTTATTGGAATAAAAAAGGCATGTAACTTGCAAGGAGAAATGTTTTTGATGTGATATTTGTGACATATAAATTTATGTTGACATAAGGCATTTTTCACGAATAATAAGTTATAATCTTCACATTAAGATATTTTAAAGCTTAGATTATTTCTATTTGAAGTTATTCACCTTTAGAAACAGAAGTCTGTAATAATGGCCTTCCCTAAGAATAAATTCAGCTTTATCTTATTATTTTGTATAAAAATATGTTATTTCCATGATTCAGGAATGTCAGTCTTGACTTCCTGTAAATTCTTAAACATTTATGCAGAAATGTGATGTCTTGTGTTTTTATTTTGCTGCTTGTCTGTGTATGGCTGTTGTTTAATGTTATTTTAGAATATTTTGATAAAAAGTCAATATATGATTTCATGGTGTTATATTACATTGAGAATGACGTCAAATATGGAAATTTTAATATACCATGATATTGGGAAACTATATTAAAACATTGATGATATCTAGGCACGTAGATTGACATGATATATGACATACACAGATGTAGTTCCAGGATCAGCTATGCTGTTTGGACCTTTTTGAGTTTGTCAACAAATCTGTATGGTTAAGATATTGAGTAGTATCCCAGAATATGGGTTTTAGTATAGGAGTTGGTATTCCAGTTTAACAAACTTAGATTTCCTTTCCCCTCAGCCAAAGGTTCCTAAAAGTTCCCCAAAGGTAGGCCTTGCAGATGTAACGGTACCCCTGGGCAAATAGAGCATGTTTGACTGTATTTGAGGGGTCTACCTTTGCATACACAGAGTGTATTAGAAACCTAAGAAGTCAGGATATCTACTGATGAGACCACAGCCACTTTTGGCCGCTCTAGCCTTTCATTGTACCTTCAGTATTTGAGGAGACACTCAGAAAAAATCCGACCTCACTCACCCCACCTCATTTGCATAGGCAGGATAAACAGGCCCCTTCTACCTTCTAGAAGGCTTCTACATGCCATGGTAGCTGGGCAAACTAAGTTAGCCAAATATTTTTTGCCTTACAAAATTTCATATCAGGATTATATGAAATCTAAGTTGACGATTATTTGCACAGAGGACTCCGCGCGGTGTTTGGGCGCACTCGCTCTTGGCGCTTACGAAACGCTGTGGAACGGAGTCCTCCCCTTTCCCGCGACTTAATCCCTTGATCCGGTTGGGTTTTTGGAGTCATTCGAGTATGCCGATGATGGTGAAGTGCAAATAGCAAACTGTCAAATGATAGTAAACATTAGACCCAGCATTGAACGCTGACTTCAACATTCAAAAAGTGAAAAAAAACTTCGACAAAAGCATCGACGTATTCGGCACGTATTCTACTTAGCGCTTTCCTGAGTTTATCAGAGTTTAGTCAGAAGATTAACTTCTACACAAGTGCTTCCAAAGTCTTTTATAAAGTACCCAAAAAAGGTCTCCTAAATGATGAGAGACTATTGAGATCTCACCTTTTATGCTCCCATATGTTTACCAGGGGAAACAATACTCCAGTATATTGACTCGTCGAGCTGTCACAGTTTCACGTTTCACACTTTTCAACTTCTGTATTTCTTGAAAACTTCTTTTTTTCCTTGAAATGTTTGGCAGTGAAATTTGATAGGTTGACTGACTGGGATAGTCAAAGATTTCGTGCCCATCACCTGTTTGTACTGCTGAATCACAGACTGTGTGCTGACTCTGTACACATCCAGGTCTGCTGGACACAATACAATTGTACTTGCCCTAAACCTCAAGTTGAGGATTAAAGGATGAGAGGAAGAAAGGAGGGAGGCTGGTCGTGAGAAAGATAACTGTCAAATTTTTGAAGAATGAATGGGTCTTGATTTGATGGTTTATATTCTTGATATTTGGATTTTTGAAATTGGAATATTTTGGTCAAAAGAAAGTCCAAATAAGAAGAATAAATAGGTCAAGGTCCCAGTGTCATAGCTGATAGTGTAAATATTTGTTTTTGGTTTTGGTAGAAAATTAACATATTCCTAGACTTTAACAGTAGATCCAAAATAGGTGTACTTTTAACTGTGCTGAGTCCTTACACATATACTTTTATTATATATCTAATTAAATTCTACACATCATGAATAGATTTGTGAAATACAAGAAACAAAAGAAATAGATGAGCATTTGACTTTTTGTGGAATGTTGTCAGGTATTGTCAAAGGATTATATTCTGTATATATTTCTAATGGAAAACAATTTTACTAACCTGTCATTGTCGTAAACTAAATCATTACCATTTGTTGTCATTGAGGTTTTGGGTTTCTTACTAACAAAGACAGCTTTGCTCCCAAAATTGATAGAAAATTGATTGTGTAAGTCAATTTATTTGTCACAAAACACTAAAATGGCGTTAGGCACAGCTGTCACACATTTACAAACATAAAAATTCACAGGTCAGCCAGTTTTGAAATCTCTTATTCAGTAGTTTTAACTATATAAACTATTACTACATCATTGGCATTTTGGTTTTTATTGAGTAGCCTATAGTTTAATGCAGTGAAATGTTTTGTTTTGCCACAGTTTATCTGATGGACATATAGCTTAAATTGTATTTATTCCCTATTTATGTGACAGTTTCATGTTTTTAAACAAGTCAAAATATAACTGCATTATAACAACATGAAAGTAGGCCTTTCTGGACTTCGTGATTCACCGACTTGGTGATTCCTTAAAATTATAATTATTAATCTATTCATTTTGTTAATTCTTGTATGGTGTTCTAGTATAATATTCATCCTTATTCGACTTTGCATTTTTGTCCTTCAAGATAAGATGAGTTAAGTCATTTGACAGGGTCAGTCAAACAAGATGCCATATTTGATGTGGGAGGCTAAGAACTTCTGCAAATGAAACGTTTTTATAGACCCTACAGTGTGAAATCTGGCACATAATCTTACTGCACAAATAGAATGGTCATATATTTTGCTGGAAGTATGAATTTCCAAATACATGTAGGCCTATATTATAATCTTAGAAGTTCAGACAACATTTGCATCTGAAACATTTGTTCATGGTACTTAGGATGTATATAATATGTATTTTGGCATAATTGGGAAGTGTTTTCAGAAGAATCCCATGTGCCTTGTTGACTCCAATGGATTTTGCCTTGATGCTAGCACCCTGCATATACGGCTACAAATGGCACAACACCCATTGCTTATGTGGTCCACTTCAGAGCCTTCAGAACATTCATATCTTGAAAGAGACTGTTGTTTGCATACAATTCAGATTTAAAAGCCCTCTAATATGAGATCAAATTGTAATATAATATACAGTGAATAATGAATACCCCCTGCTTCAGATCCATCAGTACTTCAGTGCTATACTTTCTGTGCAGTGCTATGTTAGGGGAGCTACTTCAGAGAGGGTTGGTGGGTTGGGTGGGCAGGTACGTCCATCACTTGGCACGTTTGAGCTTGATGATAGGGAAACTCCTTTGGGAGTGACTTTAAGTAAGGCTATGGGCAAGCTAGATTGCCAGAGACTCTGCTCATTTGCTTTATATGGACATGGAGCCCAGAGGTGCCATTCCGGAAATATGGGCATGCATGAATCCGTCAAGTTCCATATGCAGGCCACTCTAAGCAAAGGGCCATCAAGGGGTATGTGGTCCCCCCTCCACTTGTCACAAACTCTGCTACCCCATCAGAGGATCTGTACATCAGGCCTTCCTCAACCTCCTGTTGATATGTACAGATGAAATGATCTGCACTTGCAATTGATATAATGACATATGTCGTATAGTGTAGAGAATTTCAATTTGATGTTTGTTTGAATTTGGAGCTTTACGCTAGATGGCCAAGTGTGATGTCATGCTCTTAGCATCATGTCACAGACTATATGGGGCAACAGGCCAATCACTGACCTGTTAAATGTCATGCTACAGATTGTAAATTGTAGTTTCTTGTTCATTTGCAGCTGAACTTTGTGGCGGTTTACTATCTATTCATAGTTCTGAAAGTTATGGAAAATTTGGTTTTTGATGTAAATATTTTAGAATTATGCACAAACTTTAAGTTGAAGTAATTCTCTCACTTCAACATAGCATCCCCCACTATCTCTCTCTTTCTCAGAAAATGAGCCATTTTCCACTTAAATATGGTAAATTGTGAACAATGTTGACATATTTCACACCTCATAAATCATTGCATTTTTCAGCCAAACACTGAAATTGACTTCGTGTTCCATATTCAGGGAATAGACAGTAGATTTGCAAAGGACACTGACTGTAATAGGTAGTAATAATTTGTAAATCTAGGTTTATGGAATGATTATGGGGAGATTACAGAATTATTATTGAATGGAAATTGAATGATTATGGAATTACCACATGATTACTATAATAGCACACATTTCCTTTATTCCTGACTGAGGCAGAAACAGCAACTGTGTAATTGAGGCAGAAACAACAACATTTGTAATTGAGGCAACAACCCTTGTAAGTGTCGTCGTTTACTATGTTTCACAAACTGTGTTGCTCAAACTGCTGTGTTGTTGCACAAACTGTGCTTCACAAACTGTGGCAGTAGCCCATTTTTCAGCAATTTTGTTTGTACACATCTGCTGATTTTCACATTGTGTGGCCCTAATGCTATTGCAAAATATTGACCACATTATCCACTGCAGTTAGTCTCACTCACTGGCCCAACACTATTTTTTGTTTTTCCAATATTGCTAATGGCAAAAAGAGCCATGAAACATGGTCATGTATGTAGTGTGTATGTGATATATGATCAGTGTGAGTGTATTACATAAAACATCCAACATTTGTGCATTAGCTAACATACATATATCAACAAAAAAATATCCTCATTTTGTCAATAATAAAATAAAATCAACTTTCAGTGCACACATAATATATTCAAGTAGGTCAGGGATATTATACTGAATTATAACATTATGCTGGTGCCCTAGTTAACTATAATCCAGTCAATAGAATGCAATTACCTCTCTTTATCTATAAATTTCTCTACCCGTCTCTAAATCTAGTTTAGCCAATGTTTTGATTCCAACATGTAGCCAGATAAGATACATGTGGTTTTGGGAAAGATGAGTTAGGATTGCATGGTTGTTTATTGAGGTGATCAGGATTCAAAACAATGCAGGGTGCAGTTGATTGCTCACACATGCAGTATCATCACACATCTTGATTTTAGTCACATAATGTGTGGTCATACATGTAAATTCCCACAAGTAAAAAATATATCTACCTTTTAAAAAGTTGGTTCAATGTAATGTTGTCGTGTAAAGTGTTGTTAAAATATATACAAAATTTAGTCACTGCAGATTTAGAGATTTTTTCTGTCACATACTTTCATTATAAAGAGTTCATGTAAGTAAAATGCTTTTAACATTACATTGTCTTTTCAATGTGTCCCAACTCTTCAGTAAAGCATTAAAATATGTACTCAATGACTGATAAGCATGAATAAGACACTGCAGTCTACTATCTGGAGTTGTCACTTGTTGCAATCCGTTACAAGATAGCCCTATAATATGATGTATCTATATTGGTTGTGATATTTTTGCAACTTAACTTTCCACAACATAAACCCATGATACTTCTTGCCCTAGTTGCGGCTTGAGAAATCTATCATTGCCAAACTTTGCTGTAGCAAGTGCAGCGAGATGCTCCAAGAGTTGCTTTAAGAGACATTTAATGGCTGTCCATCAGAGTAAAACACATTATGGGGTTAAATGTGTTGGGAACTGGGTCAGACTGGTGATTGAATTGCTTAGAACGGGTCTGGATGTGCCAGACTGTCAGCCAATAAAGTGTTGCAACGGAAAACATTATTGTGGCCTAATGGCTGGCCAACGATGTCCACTGACTGGTCAGAGGCTAGAGTGACTGGTCAGAGGCTAAAAACCCTCTAAAACATGTGTAGTAAATTTACTCGTTCTGCAAGAACTGCAAGAAGGTTGGAATTACAAGCAAATTAGTTAAGATAACTGTTGACATTTGCTGAAATTGGACTTCATAGCCTTTTCACTGTAGCTGTTACCCCTGAAATGCAAAGCATGACTTCAGTTTTAGTATACAGCCACACAGTGCTACATAGAGCAGAAACGATGGCAAGGCAGAAACGATGGCAAGACAGACGAAATATTGAAATATGATCATTTTGGAATTAGGCCTCATGTTATTTCGCTGCATCTACATTTGAGTTATCTGAATAATTTACATCAGCTGTTTTGTGGCAATGTCGATGTGAAATCTTCAGTAGCTTACTGTATCTTACAGTGCAAATTCCAGCAAGAGTTGACAGTGTCATAGCTGTCAGTGGAGGTGTTGGGGGGAGATGGAAACATTGGCTGACTCAAGCAAGGCCTGTAATGAGCACTTGGCCATCACTTTTGAGCAATGGTCACTTGCTCGTGTCTTGTGTGAAAGAGTATCACTCCTGCTCATTACTCCAGCATCATTCTTGCCTATTCTTGCTTCTACTTGCTCATTACCCCCAGTCCGATGAGCTACAGCTTCACTGGTCACTTTATGATGCTTGACCATAACAAGTGACCCAATTGTGACCTCTGCATGACCTCCAGCTGACCTTGTGACCTGGTCAAGTTTCCCCCCTGACCTCTGACATTAAGAACTGCTCCCTACGCGTGTACTGCCAAATTGTAGCCTTTGCTCACAACACTGGCACTTGCTGTCTCACCGAGTCTTGCAACCATTGGTCACTACCCTGTCACACCACTGCTCAACCCACTCATTGCAGTTGACCCATTTGAAAGGCAAATTCGGGCGATATTTCTTAGCAGCAGCAACCGTGTTGTCTTGTTGCCCTTTCTCTTGTCAATGGGTTAAGAAATAAGAGCTGATTGACCTCTTGATGTATGACCAAGTGGACAATAGCTCCTTCAATAGTTCCTTCAAACAAATTACTTTTCAATGTTGTTCATCACAACTACTCTCCGATAACATGTATCTGTAGCTGGCTATCTAACTGTCTTTCTGCAGGTCTAGCTTTTCAGTTGTCTATCTATCTATCTATCTGCCAATATGTCTATCTATTCATCCATTCATCTATCTACCCATCTGTTTGTCTATATCAATCTACCTATCATCTTGAATAATTGATCCCAACTCCAACTCAAAACAACAGTAGTATTCCAAAGAGCAAATTCCATTGTAGCCACTCTCCAGTACCATCCGTAATGCTGTCCAATTCCTTCCATGAAAGTGGTTGTCTTTATGTTATTCCTGTACCCCTAGCCCTTGTATCAAACCTTCGTTAGTCTTGGGATGACATTCTCAATCACAGAGGCCTGCTCCCCAAACCTTATATCTGCATATCCAAGATCATAATCAGTAGCAGTCTGCCCTAATTAATTTTATGCCTAATATGCATTGGCAGTCACGATTTCTTTTCTGCAGATATTAATTGAATAGGCTGACCAGTGGTGACCAGTGGGTGCCCTCTATGACCTGGTCAGTTCAAGTTATGCTCATTCCACTGACCACTGCCCACTCCTGTCCACTGTGTGCAGTACATGTCAGACTGAGGTCTCAAAAGAGGTCTCAACAGAGCTCTATGGATTGCAAGATCTGACAGCACAGATGTGTATTGATATGCTTTGATTTGATTAGTGTTTTAGTGCTGATAGATCTGACAACAGAGGAGAATGGCAAAATCTAAGTGATCTGAGTGATCCATTTGTCTGATATTTCTCTTGATGTTCATACATTTAGCCTAATTGCCCTGGATGATAATATTAGATTCAGCAAAATGAGAATAACATCCGAATTTGGATGATTTTTTTCTATGATGTCTTTCAGTCTCTGGTATGACATTGTTTATCTCACTGTTATCCAAGTTTCTATTAGACTGAAATTGATATCAATATTTTACAGAATCGATTCTGTTCCCCTCAAAGAACAACCCCATTAGTCTGTGTCATTGGACATAACTAGTTTGTGTTATGTATGGTCCTGATGGGTCAATGGGGCTTATTTCTCATTTGGATGGAGTTATCTGCAATCTTGAATGATAGAGCAGTTGGGAGGAAGGCATCCTGATCTGATATCACATTCAATTGAGATCCCTGTCAAAGGCCATGATCATGCAGGGCTGAGAAGGCACATGGCAGAGAGAATGAGGTTGGGAGGTTGAGAGGGGGACAGGGGAGGGCAACCACATGATGGGAACAATCTTGAGGTCCAAAGAAGGTCCAATAGGTCCCTGAAGGTCCCTGAAGGTCCCTGAATGTCCAATAGGTCCCAATAGGTCCTGGGAGGGCCACTAGGTCTGGCGCTGAATGGATTGAAAAGCCCTCGGCCCTTGACCTCACCAGACATTAGTCCACATTCCTTGCCTAAGAGAGGACCTAACAACCAGAACCTAACAGCTAGAGTCTATGCTCACAGTGTGCTCATAGTATGCTCTTGGCAGACCATTCCCTGCAGCTGATTTCATTGTCTGCAATAAAGCAGCCATCAAATCTAGGGTCATGCAGGGTGCTGACATTGGCCACTTAATCACAGGTTGAGGTGAAATAAGCTTGTTATGCACATCAATGGCGGACAGCATAGCTCCCTGTAGTACTCCATGGCAATGGGATGTTAGGATTCCAGCAAGAATAGAACTGTCCATGTCCATTTCTGTTTGTTTTTCATTTGACCTTGTCTTTTCTTATCCATAACAGTCTTTATAGGTCACTTCAACCACTCCTTTGCTATTTGTAACCAAATAATTATTCAGAATTAGAATAGGAGAAGGCATCATTTCCTTTGATTTCTTTTGATTTTGTCTCATTCAATCTCTGTGATCCTTTCTTAACCTGTCTCAGCTGATGAAAGCTGTTCCTTGTGCCCTTAGGAGAGCCTTAGCAGAGCCCTAGCTGTACCCTTTTGCTCTTATCCCCCTATTGCTTTCATTGCATGAGACTAATTTCATGAGCAAAGCCACCCCCTCCCCTTCTCTAGTCGTTAGCATACTGTAACCAGATTTATTACACGTTTCCTATTGCAATCACATTTGCAAGGGGCACCCAATGCCACCCTGGATGCTGGGACATTGTCAAGTGATGCTGTTATTTCCAGGAAAAGTTGGGGAACTTGTCGTAAAAAGAATGATCTCTGTTTCTAGAGCCTTTTGGAAATGTCAGAAGACAGATAGTACCTTATTGTGAGGAGTATCTTTCTGCAATATATATGGCATTTATAGGCCTACACCAATATTGCTGTATTATATATAAATGCTGCAAGTAAAATGGTTGCTGTAAATAATAATTCATTCTACCATAACAATATTGCCATGGTTTCTTCGATGAAGATGTGAATTATCATTCTCAGTTATTCTATACCGTAGATTTAGGTGAAGGTGTATTCGCTAGAATATAGAACACTGTATTTGCAGTGTTACTGTGGATTTTAACAATTGTTAAAAATACTCCGAAAGGCTGCAAAATTACAGTGGATTCTGTAATTATATTCGAAAATGTTTCACAGTGTTTCAGCTCACTGAGTAGGGTGAGCGTTGGGTGCTTGGGATCCAGCCACAACTATTGCCCTTTCTAGGGGGGCCACAAGACAAATGACTTTAGTGTCGTCAGCATCTGACCTCAGTCTGCAATTTTTCTGCATTTATTTCAATTTCTGGGACCTAGGCTGCCATTAGAGCATGCCTGGTTAGCACTTAGGGCTGAATATTCATGCAATAGCTGCCGTGAGGGCACACTAGGAATCTTTCCATTCTCCTGGTTGCCAAGCTGGAGTGTAGGGCCCTTTGGCATCCCATAATTGTCTTGGATTTCCTTGTAACTACATGTTGTGTCCGGTGTTTTTAAAAATAACATTGCTAACCTGAGTGACCATTGTCCTTGCTCGTGAGTATTTCTATTGTCTGATTAGTGTCTTCCTATTGTCTGGCTATTGGATGTCCTCTACATGTTTCTGTAATGTCCCAGGATGGTTTGGATGCTTTTGGAGGTTTTCAAGCCTGTGAAGGTGCTTACTGGATGTATTGGATGTTGGATATTGGTAAACTATTTTAAAGTAATTTGCTGTAATGCAGTATATTGGGGCTCTTTTGATATCACTTCTCTGTGAAACAGTGTTGGAACACCGGAGTTTCAAGTAACAACTTAAGAAGTGTTCTTGTGAGGGCTTTACTGTTAGTTCTGTAGGCAAAACCCTGTGGCAGCATTGAGAAATAGTCAAATATCCTGCAGGTTGATTAAACAATGCAACAGCAACTTGTTATAATTTCAATTTCAACAAACTTCAACAATGTGCTGATTGGAAGTCAGTGGACACTGGCTCTTGTAGAATCTCCTCACCATCCAATCATCATCTGGCAACATCCACTAACCTTCGAATCACCAATATCACCATCCACTCACTATCATCACCATCCACTCACACTGCTCACAACAATGCCTTGCATCCTCAGCATCCTGAGGACATTGTGAGGACACTGAGGACAATGTGAGGACATCCTAACACTTTGATTTCTTACCTCCCTGCATTGGCCACATTCCCCAGTGTCTCCGGGACTGCCAAGAATGCAAACTATCCCCTCTGACCACAATAAAGTGACCAGCTATTGCGTATAAGCCTAATGCTATGCCACCACCTCAGCCCTTTATTGCCCCCATTTGTCTTGTCCAGTCACCTCCAGGTCCAGCACTGTCTGTCTGTCCATATAGGCCGAGGTAACCATACAGTCCTGTAGTTATTGTTGATCATAATCCAAAATTGTAATCATTTTGATGACAGCATTTTATGTTATGAAAGTTACTATAAGTGGCACCATTTTTGGACAATTGCAAGCTGATTAAACTTAAAAATTTCTCTCTATTTCTTTCCCGAGTTGTTTATTGCTGGAGTGGCCATTCAATATTCATGTTATTGTGTAGCTTCATGTATAAGAGGTCCACTAAAATATCTAGAAGGTGCTTTTTCTAAGTAGTGCTATACATAGTTACATAACCTGAAGGCTAGATGTATCTGAATGCAAAATAATAAATTCAAGCCGTCTTTCCTTTGGAAATCCCTTATTAGTTTCTCTGTTCATTTCTGGTCTATGGGGGATGTCTTCTTCTGCCTATTTGCACATCTTTATTGCCTTGGTTCAAAGAGCCATTCTGGGTGCAATTCACACCTTCATTTTACATTGATCTTTTTGGGTGGCGTATAATTCCAATTTGCATAAGTTGACAATCAAATTCTCTGAGACAGGTGGGCTTTTTTTCATCCTGCTTGTCCTATCACACCTATCTCATAGGACATGCTTTTTGGGGTCAAATGTCAGAATGTGATGGGTCACAAAGCCAGGATGTAATGTATTATAACACCCTCTGTTTACCCCGTTGCTAGGCAACCAACAATTGCTTCAAAAGGAAGGACTACTTCTTACGTGACATTTTGAAATCCTTCTGTTCTTTTTTCTTCTTTCTTCTTCTTTTTCTTCCCTCTCCTCTTCCATAATTTATTGTCCCAGTATCCTGTCCAACATGAAATTTATTAGAGCCATATAGCCCTCATTTCATTGTATTCTCCTAGATATATCTATCCAAGCTTTAAATTAAGTGTCTTCACTTTGAAATTGTACGTGACTGCCAGTATTGATTAAATTTGAGGCACTTCAAAATTGTCATGCCTTCTTTCCTTATTCAATTTTTTTTTGGTCAAAATTTAGTATTTGAAAGAATCATTATCAATTTAATCAAAGATTCAATATGACTATGCAAAGAACAGGCTGCTCATTAATTTATAACTGGTGCAAATTAAAATTTGTGAAAGTTCTTTGCAAATGCATTTGCCTTGGTATTGGTCATAGTTCCAAGCAGTTCCACGAGGTCTTCCTTGGTTGGAATAAATGATTCAGATTGGGGAGTTGAACAACAACTTTTTTTCACCAATCTCCAGATCTTCTAGCAGTTCTTTAATAAGTTAATGAAATTCAATTCAACTTGACTTAATGCCTTGGGGGCTGTGATTCTGGGGATTGGCAGTTGAGTGTTGCCTTTAATTTCTTTTGGTGGTCATCGTGGCAGATTGAAGCCCTGCAATAAATCCCTTTTGGGGGAGGTCTTAAGTGTCCTGGACAAGTGTTGCTTTAATTTAGGAGAAGGCAAGTTACAGATGGGCTATGGATCCTTCTTGACGTGGGATTTGGAAGCAGCTCAACTTGCTCAAGGGATGAGGAGGAGGGAGAGGAGGTTGGGTCCATCTTTTGGATGCAGACTTAGAAGGAGATTCATCTTTGAGCTTCATCTGATGCATCTCTTGAGTTAGTTGTCAGATGACTTTGGTAACTGTTGCATTTGACTATAAAAAAGGCTATTAACACGGGTGATTCTTTTGTCTCTGGAGAACTATAAACATCAATTTGGTAGTATTAAAGGTAATGTTTGGTGACGTTTGACGTGTACACACTGAGGAAGATGCCGAGGTTTCGCGACTTAAATTATGTTGACTTTGGATTATAGATTGTATTATGCCTTATTTATATGAGGAATGTGGTCATTGGACGTCAACCAAAACCAATGTCACAGGAAGACCTTGTATTGACAACAAATTACATCATGAACTTGCAAACTTTGATATACTGCAGCACATCTTCTCATCTCTCTACATCCATTCCTCGTCCATCCATTCTTCTCAGACCATCCACACAGAAGCAGTGAGTCTGATGGAATCTGTTGGAATCTGAGAGACTCTGGCAGCCCAAGAGTAAATCTGGGAGAACCAAAGTAAATCTGAAGGTGCTTAGTCTCCTTAGATGCTTGGGAGGTAGTGCTTTAGTTAAATGAGGATTTGTAGGGGGTCAACAAGGCAACTTATCCCCCCTCTGTGGGGTGATTTGGGGGTAATTGAAGCAACCTGTCCAGTCCAAGCCCTCCCCATCTCTCCCCACCTTCAGACAATTTGTAAAGATGCAGCAAAAAGCCTCACTTAAAAGCAATGGAACTTGGTTGGAAGCTCGTCACGTGGTTTGAATAAAGTGCATGCTGGGAGGATTTACCCCTCAAAGTATACTCTCTGCCTCCCAGACTCTGTTCATCACTCAAAAGTTACTTCAACTCATCTATAACCTTCTCCTTTCCCCTTTGGCGACTTTACTACATCAGTAAAGTGATAGTTGTTGGTGCTTCTAATTATTTTAAAAGTGCAATATGATAGCTATTCTGTCATACAATTTGCAATCCTTCTTATCACAAGTCTATAAGTTTCCAGTGTGGTGTCCATATTTCTTTAAAGATTTACCGTAGTGAATCTCTCATGTTCAGGCTATCTTTGTAATAATTTCTGTACATTTCTTTATTGATCAATATTCAAAATTCCAAAACTATGATAAGTCTTCTACAAATTTAACAACAGATTCAAGTTTCTTATAGATGGATCCACACGTTCTGTAATATTGTATAATTTTAGTTACAGGTCTATTATATTTGCTTTCTGACAATTCCAAAACTGGTGAAATTGAATTATTTGCATGTATAATGATATTTGACATATTGGTTTTATGAGTGTACAGATATCATTTCCACTTATTTGTTTTTAAGGCCACTGACTTGGGAGTCTGTCAAGAGGCTGTTTTTGTTGACCGTTTCGGGACATGGGCAATTTGACTAAGCAAACTTCAGTATGAATAAAGGAAACCTACACTTTTCTCTAAACATACTTTCTCCATGTCACTCCCTTTCCCTTTTTAAGTTTTTTCTTGTGTGTTTCTAACCGTTACCCCCTGTACATGTACAGCTGTAGGAAAATTTATGACTTCTTATTAATGTTGAAAGTTTTACAAACTTTTAATTTCTACCCCTTAAGAGGATCCTTTGAAGTCGCATTACAATCATGATATGCAAAATGATCAAAGGGCAAAACCTTGTAGGTTTGCAAATGCTCACTTAACTCAGGTAAATGCTTTGTATTTATTGGATCAAATTGCCATTTAGATTTTAATGAATGTACATTATCTACCAGGGTTCGTAACTCAGGAAAAAAATGTAAAAATGGTATGCAAAGTAGTAAAGAAAATATAAAAATTCTTTAAAATGTATACAAAAAACCTCTTAAATGTGCAAAAATATTCCATAGCATGGGGTAAAATATATTTGATAAGTTGAAAACTCACAAGGCAAGTCCCTGGCAGGTCGAGAATGGAATTCATTACTACAAAAACAATGTCGAAAAATCCTGGAACAAGCGAAATGGTTAAGTCAGGATGGTTGGTGTGTAGCTGTCTGGTTTAGTAGAAGCAGAGTTGGGTAACTTTCTGTTAGATCAGAAAATAATTAGTTACAGGTCTTAAACTTTATCTCTGGTACAATGTGTATTGAAAGGATTGCACAAAGAAAATTCTGAAAATCAGGAATTATTGTGCAAGTCATGGAGCTAATTTTTCTTATTATCTTGTCAATTATTCTATTTCAAAGGCTAGGTTATATATATTTATATTCATTACTAAGACTAGGCAAGTGTATATTGAAATATACATTTTAGAATGTTGTACAATTTAAAATATCATTTAGTATATATTTGCTGTAAGGAACACATTTCAAGCAAAACTTTTAAACTGTGGCAGATGATAACTTAAACATGACACTGAAATTATCATAAGGACGTAGACCATGTTCTACCTATGTTGAGGTCTATGAAAAAAGTTCTGCAATTGGCAAGAACATTCCCAGTTCAGCATCACATGGATCTTGTTGGTATGCTGGAACAGCCAAAAACAGGAAGAAAGTATGCTGTTATTGGGTACGTTGTGTGTCCTTCAACAGCCAACTGAGTCATATTTAGAATCCATTATTTTTATTTCCTTGTCAGCTGGTTAGTCAGTTTGAATTTTTGATGTGACATTACAAATCACACAAATGGTTCAGAGTTTATTCAGGTACATTGAATTTGGTTGAATATCGTATAGAATGCCACAGGTCATATTTTGGTAAATGCCATATTAAAATTTAAGTAGTACCTAAATTGACGTCCCTTATTACAGTGCCATTTTAAAACTAATCCTATTGCTCTTACTAATGCCTGCAGGCTGCTTTGGCTTAATGCAAAATACTGATGTACACAACAGTGTTTATATTGCTACAAGTGAAACAGTAGAAAAAGAGGCCTTTATCCAAAATGCCATTCTATTCTACAGTCCTCCTCTTAATTAATCTGCTGCATTGATAATGCTTTTTCTTCATTTCTACAGTCTGTAGGAATTCAAATATGTGTAATTCACTGCAGCATTATTGCATAATAAGGTGCACTAGTGGGGTGGAATGAAGTCTATGATAAATCTCCTCTCTCTGTGGCCAATTTTTCATTATTTTGTCTCTTCTCAGGGGGTCTACAGTGTGGAGCTGGGACAATCTCAATGAAAATCTTGAGTTAAAAAAAACTTTAAGAGTTTAATGGGCTCATGGGGAGGACCTGTGATAATGCAGTGGCAAATGACAGCCTAATTTATTTGCTTGCTGTTTTAAAAAGCACGAACTTTCAGCACCTGTTTTATTCTTAGGACTCCCTTGACATCATCTAATACATCAAATTACTTTGAGGTCACTGCTTTGGCTTTTCCTGCTTTCATTCCACCAGATAACTCCTTCTTTATTTGTAGAAAAAGGGGTGAAAATTGTGAAAAACTATTTAACTCTTCTTTTATTATCCTTTCATTTATTTTTTCAAGATCTAATATTGTGAAAGCAGTTAAGAATGCTACCTTAAGTTCCTATCTCAGTGTTTAAAAGACAAATGATTTAACCTAGGTCAAAATTTCTACTCTAAGAACTACTATAATATAATGCTTCCCTAGTTCTGCCCTAGAGAGGTTCAGACAGAGACAAATGTGATTTAACATGGCCTCAAAGATGGAGAAAGGCCTGAAGTGGAATCTACTTAACTTTTAAAAGGTGCTACATTTCACAAAATCAGCCCTTCTATGGTGTTGTTAACCATGAAACTTTGGTATTTTGGTTTATTTTTTTCCACAAAGGGAGTGGCATGGTAGTGGTTACTTGGGTATTGCTCACATTAATTCCCTGTGGCTTTCAAAATAAGATGTAAATATCATACAGTGCTACACTAGCATATATTAGGAATTTATTGTGTCATTGAACTGCAGAGTTACCCTGACAAAATTTGTTCTACATACAAAAAGATGATTTTTTCCTGAAACTTTTGATTTTAGAGCATTTTAATACGATGTAAAAATTTGGAAAACCAGATTCAAGAACCGCATACTTATTTAAACTGCACATTTTGCAAATTTTTTTAACTTTTGTAGCGCTCGCCTGTAGATCCAAATAAATTATACCATGATATTCTCCAATGTTACATCCATATTTTCAGAGAATAAGATCTTGCACATGTTAGCATAATGTGGGAATGGCAGAAGTGTCAAATATCATCTCCAAAACAATGCCACAGAGGTCTTGCCACATAGGCCTATGCCTTTCCTAAATATACAGACAAATATTGTTGTGATTTTATCAAATAGATATGAACTGTTTTAACAGGGGTCTGGTTTCTTATTGCATTAGGTGTTTGATGACTGAAATAACTTTTACACCAGTCTACATCCAGATTGCGCATACCTGAATCATCAACAGAGAAGGTAGTGCTTTGGCCTTCCAATCACTTGTTTCCGGGTTCAATTTCAGCTGCTCTTGACGGCTAACCTGAACCTATGTCACCTATGTTGGACAGCAGTGTCAATCATCCTTCACCTCATCCCTGTGTGACTTTTGTCCTCCACTGTCCCAATTAGCCGACAATAATCAGTAGTGGATCTAGGCCAACGAGAAAAATATTAGCTTTTTGAAGAAAAAAGGCGGTAACGGGGACCACGAATGCCGTAACACTCTGGGTACCCCTAGACTATCGTGTCTGGATCAGCCACTGAATATTACACAAATACAGGAAACAAAGCCCCAATTATCCGTCCACCCATCCTGAATCTCATCTTTTCATCTTGGAATTTTTATCCCATGACATTTCTTTCTGTTACATTGGTTATGATGATTGTGCTTGCAAACCTCACCAAGAGTCGCCTGTTCTGTGTTATTGGTGAAACCCAAGCCTGAACAGGTGGGGCGGCCTCTGTACTTCATCAATATTTGTTCCCATTGTATATGAATGTGATCCCTGCATTGGATCCCATTCAACTGTTGCTGTTACCCCCAGTGCATACAAAGGAGGGAGCTGCTGCAGGACTGCATTATATTCATCTGGAACTGAGGAGATCTCAGGGTTCTGCAGGACATTTTGATGGGGGACGGTCGGTTCTAGAAGGATGGTTGGTAGGGAAATAATAAAGTATTATCTAAGCCGCCATAGCATATCAAAGTGTAAGGCCCAAAAAAGTCATTTTTTTTATTTTGAACGGTCAGAAAAAATTCTGATTTTACTCTGCCATTGGCAGCACAGATCTGCGGTCCAGAGCTGCGCTGCAGCTCTCGGATTATTGAATATTACAAAGAGTATTCCTCTTTTTCTGATTCATGCATCTGGGGTAGTTGTCTGATGGTGTATAAAAAAATGGAAGAACATAAAGAAAACAAATGTTGCAAAATATGAAATTGGATCTTGGGGATGTAACAGTTGCATTTGATCTGGTGTATCAGGTTTGTGGTGTCAGATTTTGCATCAGGGAAACAAAATATGATTTTCATGTTTTATTTATGTGATGTCTCATGTAATAACTTGAGAAAATATTAGGAAAAAGGATCCTTACTCTTGACTGATTTCCGGTAGTTCTTGAACCAACATCATACAAGGATGTGAAGATGTTATGATTATGCCATGGGTGTGTTACACACAGTTAATAATACAGATTAATTACATGTTACCATATATACATACAATGCTATTATGAAATAACTATTTGATTCATTCATATGCAGACCATGATTTTGCCATTGTCTTGAAAAATGGCTGTCCTTCCGTTTGATATTGGTCAACTTTTATTCTACTTTTTTGAGGATGTCTATTTTTTTAGGCCTAAATAATTTAGCCTGTATCAAAACAGGCCAAGGAGCTCCAAAGACAATCTTGTAAAGTGTATACAACAAAATCATAAGCTCTTATAGTATTCCATGATCTCCACAAGAAAAGCAAATTTAAGGAGATTGCAGTTAATCTCTTTTATATTTTGGCTAGTTTCTCAGAGAACAGGACAATTAGTATGCAATGCACAGTCTTCTGATGGATACTGCCAACTTTATATTATAGCTGTGGGTGTTTGTCAAGCTCCGGGCTAAATACCTATGATACAAATATGGATGCATTTGATACACAGTGTGCATCATAACATATTTCTTTCTGTTAATCTATTTATTTATCCATAATTCAAGATGTTATACAGATATATAAGGTGCAAAAGAAAGATGAACTGAGCTTGGGTGAACCATCATGTCCATATGGATGGGAAATTAATTTTTGTCTCTTAGGATGTTCAACCACATTTGGTATAAGTAGGTGAATATTTGGTGATCCCTCAGCTGTGGGAATGCCCAGGTTAAATTCTGCAACTTGATTAAGTGGTCTGTTGTTGGGGTGCAGTCTGTTCTAAGACAAAATTTCATAAAACGCGCTGTTGCTGGATGTGGTCAGACGTCTCCGGTAGTGGTCGGTTACCCGGATGCGTCTATACGTGACAGGATACAACTTGTTGCTGAAAACACAGAAAACAGCAGATCATGCAAGTGACCTCTAGATATATATGGCTAGAGCAGGGTTTGAATATTGGTCTTGAGACATTCTACACACAAAGCGGGTATAACAACTTTTAGTGATAACAACTTTTATTGTTTTTGAACCATTTAGTCATGTTTGATTGATTATAATTTTCCAATTTGGTTGATTCCATTGCATATGAAAGTACTTCAGAAGGTATTCAGCTAACTTTCTTCTGAAAAACACAGTTAATGGTTTTTTTGCCATTTACTGATACAATGACTAAAAATATTTAGTTTTCATATGGTCTTATAACATATAAATACCATTTAACTTAATCCTTCTTATTGCCTCTTTTAATAGCAAACCAGTGCAGTAATCAAGGTTCTACCTCTGTATATATTTCTACCTTGTATACTCTGTGTATATCTTCCTCTGGCCTTGGACAAACAGTAGAAAAAACGACTGAAGAATAGCAATCAGCTGACTGTTTGATATCCAGATTGGTTATGCACACATCCTTTGCTGTCTATGCAATTATACGACCATTTCTCCTTTAATTACAAGTTTTGTGAAGCAGAATTAAGCCATAGATCAGCACCAAGGAATTCTGTGAAAAGAATCCAGCCTTGCTTTTTGCTACAACAGTGCAATCTAACAACATCAATTGGATGAAAATATTTCCCTGACATTTCTATTAGCTTAATTGGTATATATGTCCAATTTGGGTGGTTTCGTAGCTTAAATACTTGTGGCTACTTATAAGTAGTTGCAGAAGTCTTACTTGTACGGCTTGTCAAAAATAATATGTCCCCAACTACCTTGATTAGCAAGTGTTTGGTGTGGACAATTGGGTAAATATAACAATTATTTAATTAAAATGAATTCATAAGGGAAAGACAGGTTATCAAAATATTTTTTTTAAATTTCCATCATTGCTTTATAAATACGTATCCAAAGGAGAATTGCCTCTAAATAGCCCACACCGGTGCTGATTGGGCGTAAAATACAAGCTCACTCACTCACTCACTGAAGAAGGAGAATGTGGGGAGAGTGATTATGGTAGTGCATGAGTGACATTGGATATAGTGACATTGCATCTCCTCATCACTTTCAAGAAAATTGAGCCAAAATGATCAAAATGGTTCATATACAGGTTATTCCTGTTTAGTAGGGAATGAAAAACTTGATGTGATATGTCAGATTTGACAGGATCCCTGTGAAGCAAGGTGAGAAACAAGAAATGTGTCATCATTCCACAAGACATTTGGTAGAGAGGGTGAGGATCTCTTGTGGAAATGTTACAAGTATCAGAAATGTTGCAAAGTATCAGATTGGGAGGAGGATGTTATTCTATGAATGGTTGGGTGATACTTTTGTTGATGGAGCTGGGGATATCTGTGCATGGCATCAGAGATGGTCGGATGGCTGCATAGCTGGCTGGATAGCTGGCTGGATAGCTGGGGATGGTAGGATAGTTGGTGGATAGTTGCTGGATAGCTCTGAGACTTGGTGAGACACCTGGCTGAAGGTCGTGCTGAGGCAGGTCGTCTAACCATCCTCGTGCCTTGATGGGTCATGCTGTGAGGGATGTGCTTTTTCAGCCAACTCAAACAAACCATGGCACTGCTGGAGTTACAGTATGGATCATATAATTTTTTGGTGTCAGCGACCGGTCGCATACCAGATCTTCCTCGTTGATCCCAACGGTCTCCACCGTATTATACTAGTACCTGAAAAATGAAGATTTTGGAAGAACGATACATGCATACAACCACACAGACCTAATAATTATCTTTAATAAATGAAAAGGAATACGACCTTGTTTTGACAAGCGAATATATTTAGTTATTGAAAATTTTCAAAATAAACTCATTTTATTTTGTCCTGCATTCAGAGAGCATAAAGAAGACAGGAAAATGAATCATGCTGTTGGTTTTAAATAATCTAATTGTAATAATATCATCTCTGATACCTCTGACACCAATAACTTTCTGAGGTTGTCCTGTATAGTGGAATTGCTACATTGCCAGAAATCTGATCAAGTGTGAGCAATTCTTGCAAGACACCTTACACCCATAGTGTCCAGAGGGAGATTGGGGAGCAGTGTAAGGGTACGATCTTAGTCATCTGAGCTTGGGATTGGCATGATTCTTTACCCCACCCTTGGGGTATATCTACATGTACACCAGCTACAGATACACCTGAAGAATCCCAGATACACCAAAAGAATCCATGATACCCCCAAAGTATCCATGATACCCCCAAAGTATCCATGATACCCCAAAAGTATCCAGGAGTATCCAGGTACCTGTAATGCACAATAATCCTCCCTGTAACTCAACTACTGGAGAAGCAGTTTGCTGTTGTTATTTCTTTGGGTCAAAAGTAGACCTGAACCTCAGTATCAATTGCTAATGTTGGTCGTTGCAACACTTTACACTCTTTTCCACAGGGGCTGTGTTTCGTGGTTGTGGTAAAATAACAAACATCTGCTTCCCCTGCCTTTCTTGATTTCAACTTCTTTGCTGCTTCATATTGCTGCAAATACAACAATGGCTGTTGTATTGCCAAGTGAATATGTGCTGTTTTACTGACAGCAAATATATCTTTCACATAACAGAACAATCCACAGCAATCCTGGAAATAATGCAATGAGAAACACAACTGAACTTCAAAAACCAGACTTTCTCTTTTTCCATTTGTAAAACAAGCATTATGTGACACAATTCAGTCATTTATTACCTTCCCCTTGAGCTATATTTAGAACTTCTGATTGTCTATAATTGGAAAGTTTGACTCAAGTCCAGGAGTCTAAAGACTAAAAAGTATCCAGTCAACTTTTGCTGGATAGCTCTTTACTTGCTTTTTTGCTGTCTTCCATAGACTCCACAGAGTCACACTGAGTCAGTTTAGGGGGCAAAACTTCTAAGTACAAGCAAGCAGTTGATTGAAAAGGTTCTTATTGCCTAAAAAGCATTAAGAGGAGAATATTTAGTGAGACAAGCAAACAAAAGACTTGACCACGTCCCATTTACTTGAAATATTGAGTCAGTAGTCGCTTAGCTGGATCTAAAAGAAACATGTCTTGCAAGTGACATATGCTTGGTTGGGGTGAATCATTTCCTCATTAAATTTACACACTGTGTAAGTGACTGTTCAGCTTGTCTTTTTTGCTTGCTCAGGCTGCACATTGCACTGAACAAGCAAGTGAGCAAAGATTGTTAGCAGAAATTAATTCTTTGTGAATGTTTTTAGTTTTTACCCTCTTTTCTCTTCTCTTCTATTTTTTTTTTTTTTTTGCTATTTGCCTGTCTGGGTTTTAATCTGGCTGTACATGGCTAATTAAAGTCAAATCAATTATTTTTTTCAGGGTGATAGCATTTTCAGGTCGTTTGAAATGATATATAATTTTGTTCATTGGAAGTTAATGAGATATTCAATTAAAATTAATTACCTTCTGTTTTCTCTGGCAAGGAATGAATGGTGCCTCTTGCTATGGGAATTGGTAAAACCTTAATCACATTCTGGATTACCTTTATCTAGGTGATGCTAAATTCATTGTGCAATGTAAGGTTATGACTTGTACCAATAAATGTACAGAATTGTGTTGGTAAACTAAAATTTGCATCTGATGTTGTTGCTTGTGACCTTTACGATTATATGACAATTGGCAGGTATGTGGCCATTCCACAGCATGGACTGCTTTCTGCACACTGTCCTGCTCCTATACTCTCTCCTCTCTCATCCTCCATCCATTTGCTGATGGACTGCATCCCTCTGCATCACATCTCTTTGCTGCATCCCAAGGGATGAGAGATACTGGAGCAACAGCTTCTGATCAACCTTGTTGCAAGCAGCATTAATGGCCTGCAATGGACCTCCATTGGACCTCTGGCACTCAGCAGTGAGTCTAGTGGCATGCAGTTGACCAGAGGGTGACCTAACATTGACCAGAGGTGGCTTGTGGTCTGTAGAGGTCAAAAGGCAAGCTCTTCTGGGGTCTTCAATGACAGTCAAAATGCCACTTACTGTTTTGGTCAACTAGAAAAGGCCTGGGTTGCATGAGATACACCAAAAGAGCACATTTACTTTGTGGTTACTTTGTTGCAAATTACAATATTGGTAATTTTACTGAGGTATAGTTCTTGAGGGCCACATACTTGCTTTTGGTATTATTACCACAACACCATTGTAACCTTGATGGCCCTTGATGCAGTTTATCAAACTGAATCTGATATCCATAGAAGTGCTTTCCACTTTTAGATATCCTTCCTTCTTCTGATGTTATGGTGTATCATTTACTGTTATATATTTCCAATCTCGAAATGCTCTACTCACCAATGTAGTACCACCTATATTTGTACTAACCACCCTTATTACCATCCTATTGTGCTTTCATCGTATTAGAATAATTCCATTTGATGGTGGAATTTGGCAGAAGGTTCATGTTTGACTAACAGATTATTCAAGGCATTTGATGGTTTGGTAAATACTTCTAAAAAGAGATTGACCAGTGGCCAGTGTTTGAGTGAACATTCATTATTATAAGACTACCCCTATACTCAAATGGCTCATGTGTTTGTTTGTTGAAGAATAATAATACAAAGTCCATGGGGTACTGAATTACATGGTCAACAACATTATGGGAAGTATGGCAAATTCCATAGCTGGGGAATACAGCAGTGTAGGGTCTTTGTCAGAGAAAGTTGACACATGCTAAATAGCCATTCTTGGCATGACCCTACAGTATATATTTCTGAAAGACAAGGGGCAAGTGTTCTCATAATCATATGCCAGACAAATTCCAGCCATAATTTATGCTATTTACATTTGTTCATTTTATTTGGACATGGGCCTGGAAGAAAATTAGAGAGGCTGCTAGTCAAATAAGCTCCAATCTTTGGTATGTGTCGGAGCATGGTCATGGTGACAAGAGGCCATGGTGTTGTTCCTGGCTAAATGCAAGTAAATTGGTGCTGGATCCCTCAACTCACGATCCTAACTTTTTGAGCAAACAACCCAGGGTGATTTTGCCCTGTGACTGAATAAAATTGCTGCCTTTTTACCCCTCGGTTGTTGTGTTTATATTAGGTTTTGTACAGACCTTATTATGAGGCAACTTTCCCAGACTTGTTTTGTGAACAAGCCCTCCCACTTAGACCAATAAAAGCAATGACTTTATAGTTTGTCTACAATGCCCCAACTACTTAAATGCTTCACACTTTAAATGCTTCTGGAATAAGAGCATTTGCTTGACATGCAGAACTCCCAACCTTGAAGTGATGGGTATTTTGGTTTTGAAGTGCATGTGGGGTGGTTTGGTTGAAGAACACAAAGGGGACGAGATTATATTGCTCATTATCTATCTACGTACTATCTATCTATCTGTCTATTTTTCTATCTATCTATCTATCTATCTATCTATCTATCTATCTATCTATCTATCTATCTTTCTATCTATCCATCTATTTGCCTGCTTAGTACCTAATGCTCCTGCCTACATACTGCTTTACCTGGCTACCTCACCAACTGCAAATGCCTTATATCACATTTAAAGAGACAATACTAAACGTACTAAAACAAGCACTTGTCTTGAGTGTTTGTGTGTAGTTTTATTAGATGGCCTGTCAGTCTTACTGTGGTGTATACTTACCTTGTTGATAAGGTTATTGCAGTTATATTGGTGGTTTGTCATCACCTTAAAGTAGCAAAAATTTAATGCTTCATATACTTGCCCTTATCTGTTCTTGCAAGAATGCTTCTAAGAGTTTATAGAAATAAATTGTAATTTGGTCTGATGATAAAAATCATAAAACTTCAACATAATTGGGTTGCTCAAATGTCAAAAATTTACTATTATACAAGGCCAAGCAAAAACGTTTTTCCTCCAGTGCTGATTGAAATAATACTTATACATACATGCATTCAAGTAAGTCTCTCAATTCTGATTAATTTCAAAAAAATTATTCATGATTCAGGTTAGATTCAGGTTAGTCCAGATTATCTTCTTTGCACTGTAAAATTTGAAGTTTTGAGTCAGCTTAAATGATTGAGTGAGGTGGTTTCACAATTTGTTTGAGCAAACATAGATTTTTGTTTTAAGTTATGATAAACTGTCTGTTGCCATAACTTAAAATAACAAGCTATGTCAGCTCAAAGGAATTATTCAACCATCTCAATCAGTCATTTAAGGTGACTCAAAATTCAAATTTTACTGTGTACTCACAGAGGTTAATTTTGTAAGATTTAGTCATAGTGATTCAGGTTTATCTCACCATTCAGCGGAACCCAATGTACTGAGAAGGGCTCATTGTACAGGTAAAGGGGACCAATGAATCCAATTGCTCCTCTTTAATGTAATTGGTAATCTGCATATATATCTTTTTGATAATCTGGCTTAAGAGGAGTAAGTCAATTAGATTGATTGGTGTTGGACATATCCAGAGAGGGATGCCTCAATTATCAGCTTCAGAATCCTTCTTTCTGTTTCGCTCATTCCGCTTAACTTGGTAAAGAAGTTGCCTGATCAGCCCCACATTTAAATAACTGAATAAGAAGACCAGGGGGCACAAAATGAGTTTTGGGAGGGCAGAAGATAAAAGGAGAAACGAGGCAGATTGCTGAATTGGATTTTCAAATTGGATGCCTCCCCCCCCCCTTGGTACAGGGGGAGCTGGGTGGGCTGTCTTTGCATTGTATTGCATTGGTGGACTGTCGTAGTCTCATTGGCTATGAATCTGAGAATGCCCTCTTAGTGTCCATCCACTGGACCAGCTTTCAAGACTGTTTCCAATCCCATTTCCAATCCACTTTTCAATCGAGATTTGCAAGCATTAAGAGGATGCAAAACAGGAGGGGATTGGAGAGGGGAGCAAGAGAAGGGGGCAGACACCTATCATATACACAGTCCAGTGGGTCCAGGGCCTTTGTCTAACACTGTTAATTGTCCAAAGCCATTAGTGCATTCATTGGTATTCTGAAGGATGATACAGCTGCCTCCTCATCAGCAAGAGAATGTGATGGAGATGTCTTCTTGGTCTTGCTACTGCATCAATGCACCTCAGCCTCCACAAGCCTCCACAGGTCACTTGCAAAGTGGACATCTTCATGCTCCATTAGCCTCTAGCTCTTGCTCATGCTCTCTTCTGATGTTGCTTGCAACTTGGTGCTTCTTGCTGTTGCTCAACTCAACGTCATGTTTCTTGCATTCACATTCGCATCCCCTTTCTGTTGTTGTCACTGTTGATGAAGATAATACTGACGTAGTCTTTGATGTGGCCACTGTATAGGTAGGCTTGCACACTTGAATGGTGCTGTTGATGATGGCGTTTCTATCTATAATTTCAGATGTTGTTGATTTTATTACAATAAGGTTGTTGATTCAGCTTATGCATGTGTTCCTTTTTGTATCAACTATAAGCTGTTGAAAATGCAGTTGATAATAAAAATAACTTTTTATGATAGCCCTAAAGAGGAACAAGTTATAGGTATCTCTCTCTTGTTACTCTTGCTTGTAGCATCTCTACGACTTTGACTTCAGATTTTTTACTTCACTCTTGTTGTTGTAACTTTTTCTGCCATTACTCATTCTTCTCATCCTCCTTCTGCTGTAGATGCTGTTGGATGCTAATGCTGTTGCTAATGCTGTTGCTGATGCAGATGCCAGTGAAACTTCCGCACTGCTCTCATTAACCTTTCACAGCCTGCAACTCTGATGGGTCCTCCCCCTTCCTCTCTCCTTATACTTGGTAATTAAGCCCCTTAATTCAGCTCACAGCCCCAACTTTATGAAATGTTAATTTGTTGATGGACACAATTCAGTCAGGCGACCTCTGTGTAATTCTTAAATTGCCCCAAGCCCATCACTTAGAGAGTTTCTCCAAATTGGTGGCCTCAGATGCTTTCTCCCTCAGATTTACCTTGATTTGGGCTGCTTTTAAGGCATCTTGTATAGTATCAGTTCATTGTGGATCATTCAGGTGTTCTTGTGGTTCTACATGTGAAGTTTGAGAGATTTGAATGCTGAGATATTTTGAAGGGAACAATGAGAATTTGAAGATGAGAGCAGAGATCTTTGGAAGTAGAACAATAAGAAATTTTGAAGCTGAAAGCAGATCAATGAGAGATTCAGAAGTTTAATGTAGATCAATGAGATATTTAGAGTTTGAAAGTGAAGCACCATGAGAGTTAGAAATTTATATTTGAGCAATGACAGATTTAGAATTTTAAATTAGAGCAATGAGAGATTTAGAAGTTGAAAGTAGAGCAATGAGAGATTTAGAAGTTGAAAGTAGAGCAACTGGGGATTTTTTGTAAGAAATGCCTTTACATGACAGAAAAAGGATCTATCTGCAATTCACTGTCTGAGAAACTTTAAAGTGTGCTATTGCTTTTGCAGTCTTCAAATCATTCACCTTAGTTCTGACCTCAAATCAAGTGTTGAGTGTATTTAAGAGCAGTAACGGTCGTATCCTGAAGGACCTCTTGTGAACCTGTGGATTTTCTGCAGCCATTCCTCTTCATTTTCTGCCATTGGCTGCCATTGACTGCCATTGGGCTGCCCTGTCTGCCACTGGGGTGTCCAATGACCCTTAGTCCTGAAGGCTTGGAGGGTGCAGTGTCATGTCAGTGATGCATGCGTTTTCTTCAACTGGGTTAAGTGGGATTCCTGGTGCATTGTTTGCCCAGACATGACTGTTGTGACACCTTGATTTATGGCAGTCTTTACAAGGACTTATCCAAGCAGTTGGGCAAGGCTAGCATGGCACAAATGGCCAGGGTTAAATGCACTATTTGGTGCCAATATTTGCAGGCAAATGACCACTGGCCAGGGGTTAACAGAGACTTGTGTGGGGTCAGCCTGGCCCTTACAGACCTGTAGCCTCTTTCAAAGTCGTGTCAGCAAGGCAAGACAAATTGAATTTAGCTCCATGCGCTGGACAAATTTGTTTGGCTTGAAGTGTAGTGGCAAAAAGGCAGGTTGCCATTAGGAGCGCCTAGTCCTATCACCCTCACAAATGAACACGAATGAGGGTGCAAGTGGGTTGGCCGCCCTCCTATATCTGCCTCCATTCAAGCGATATTGGCCCAATCCAACATGATTTGCTTCTGTGCAAATTTAATGCACTGTGTCCAGACTGACCACTGCCCATGCCTTGGGTCCCTATGGTGCCCACCACACACAAGAGGGAATTCATATTTCCCCCTTGCCCCCTTGCTTCAAAAGACTTGCAAATTCGCCCCTCAAAAGCTCTCAAATTCTGGGAGGAGGAACCTAGTGAAGCTACTAGTCAAGCTAGCTGCTGAAGCTGCTTGATGATGATCACCTATGCTGGGCACAAACCACTGGGTTTTCTAGCAAGTCCACTGACACACTCTAATTCCTTGTGTCCCTGGCCGCCTCTGGCTGCTACTGTCTTGTAAATTCTTCTGACAAATTTGCATTAGCACAAGAAATGTGGCATGATTGGCGGCTTTACTGCATTCGCCCTCTAAATGGGCCCTGGCCACCCTCCTCCCTGCCCATGGCTCCCTGATCAATACCCGCCACATTTGCCCAAATTTACTGGATTTCTTGATGATTTCATTGTAATTTACGCAGTCTCACTCCTCATTCGGCCCACTCTTGCTCATTTGACAGAATCTGATGCCTAAGGCTCTCTTCTCTCCCGGTCTCTCTTCTAATACTCCAATGAAACTATCTTAGTCTATCTTAGTCGAAGAATCGCCTCTTCATTCTTTGCAGATCTTTCCCAAAATGAATAACAAAAAATGTATATCCTACAATTCACTCTGTTTTTAGTTAGAAGGACTTTCAAGAGTACGTAGATGAGTTTTCAAATCAACATACTACCAATGTTTCAGATTTGTCAGTAAAATGAGACCATATCTTTAGACATGTATGTCTTATCATTCCTAGTTCACATAGCCAACATAGAGAGCTATAGAGTGTGTTGATCATCAAATAGTCACAGAAATGGTCTAAGCTTGTCTATTGTAAGTTTCATGTTGTTCCAGACACAATTTTGTTATTATAAATTTACTAAATTTGTACCCTATCTTTTCAGGAGGACCCCAGAGACGCAGAAGCATGGCAGCAGTGGCCATCGAAATTTTTGAGGCCCACCAAGGAACACACATCCTGCAGGTGAGTGTCTCTGATTGACTTTAGGGGTCTCTGACAGTCGTGGTTGTTCAATCACATTAGCATCACAGTCATGTGACTCACGCCATGTTGGTCACATGATGACAAGATGGCTGCAAGGGGTCACGTTATGACAAATGACTGATTGACAAAGACTTTGGCTGAGAACTTTGAGAGAATCATTCGGATTCATTCCCCTCAACTGCACAAAATGACATAAATGTCATATTTATAGAAATATGGGTGGTCCAAATGTCTTTCTACTCGAGCAGAAGATGAAAGAGAGAAGAGTGTCAATCTCACATGGAAACACACAATTGCAGTCATGCAGGAGCAATAACACAATAATATTTACAATAACAGTTAAACAACGTTCCTTAGATGTCAGTTTTGCTTAAGCTTTCGAAGGTTTTTGTTTGTTTATCTAGAAATGTGACTATAATTTCTGGTGATGATTTAATACTTCGAATTGCTGTATTGTGAATTTTTGTGCAAATGGAAGTTAGAAAGGCATGCCTTGCTCTCACATTCAAGGCAAGCTATTTTCTAAACACTGTAAACAGGCTGTATTTTATTTTAGTCATAACAATGTCAGGTGCCAGACTTTGGATGGTTAACTATAGGCACAATTGATTTCTAAGCTGCACCTTTTCATTCATGTTACTTCCAGCTGATGCTACATCTCAGTTACATCTTCAATTCCTCTTTAACATGTTTAATCCTTCAATAAAACTTGAAGCAAATCGCATGGAGATGGATTGCAACACTGATGCAAAGCTATTGCCATTGACAACATGTGATTTGCAGCAATCCAATTGACTCAGAGGATTTAGGGGTAAGGTGTAACCCTGCCCTTGCCTGAGTAACCCCATAGGCCCAGTGGGGAGGGACTGGGTCTGCTCTCTATCAGGATTCAGTCACTTGGTTGCACAAACGCCCTCACAGATAGACCAGTTTTCAATTAAAGATCAGCAGGCTGAAATTTAGCAGAGCTCAGGTTTCTTGCTCAGAAGCAAAGCTCTGAAGCAAAAGCAAAGCTCCGAAGCAAAGCAAAGGCTTCCACTATGTTTCCACAAGAGTAGGACCCCCTATAGATCCAGCTGGAGAAACTATAGTCAAGAGGAACTACAGGGCAAAAGAAACACTAGCCCCCTACAAATCCTGCCTCATTTCCCACAGGTAGCAACAATAACAATTCTCAAGGGTTGGAGGCAAGACATATTGCAACAGTCAAGAAGTCATGATGCTGGATGTTACTGGATGTCTATGGGTCAGTCTGGACAATGATAGGATCATATAATAAGAAATAAGCAGTTCAGCTGACTAGTCAATTCCATTACTAAAGTATTTTGAGATGTGTTTTCTCTGTACCTTTCTTTTCAATCATCTGTTTCACGAATTTTTCTGTGCAATTTAAAAAAATTAAATTGCAACAATCAAAATTAAGTAGATATTTCATTGCAGAAATGACCATTTTTTCATCTGAAAGTCTTCCACGATGTGGAATAAGAAATGGAAAGTGTTGTTTTACTCACACTTAACCAAAGCTTTGCTGGTGCTCACAGATGCTATTACATCAAAGCAGTGAGTCAGACTTTGACTTGGGAAGTGTTTTGGGAGCAGTGCAGGGAGGGAAGAGCATCTTAAAATGGGAGCGTCATAGGCTGAGAGGGGACAGGACAAGCCTTTGCTTTTATTACAATGGGATAGTCAGACACAATTGTCACACGATGATGCTTGGGGTTCAGCTGGGTCCTTCGTCTAACCTTGATGTCACCCTGAGCCATTTTTGCCACCATTTTGGTCAATTCTCTGCTCCCTTCAACAATCTACAGACATTTTGGACCATCCAATTGCGTTTTGGTCAAGTTCACGTTGAAGCCACTTTGTCAAGTCAAGTTTTCATGTCCATCCATACTATCCATAACCCTTTTGGTTACTTGTGGCTATTTCGTCAAACCTGTATGTTGCTACTTCTTATTGACAATTTGAACTGAATCTGGTAAAAGATAAGATAAGATAAGATAAAACTTTATTTCAAGTCGGTGATGACATAAAAACAGATAACACAAGCTATAAAGCTTTTAACCGACAATGTGAAATAACAAAACAAGATGAAATATATATACAGATGAGTTAATGAAATTTGAAAGAAAGTTTACAAACTTAAAGATGCACTTAAGCTGAGATCATTATACTTTACAGAGAATATCTGAGACATAGTATACATTTTGTACAATCACAATTTTTCAAGCAATTGCTCTTTCTTAAAGCAGACTTAAATGAACAAAATTCTTGAAAACATTTCAAGTTACCGGGCAGAGAATTCCACAACGAGGAACCTTGATATCTGATTGACTTTTTTCCAAACTGAATAGTGTTAAAGGTTGGTAGAACTAGTCTGTTACTGTCACGCATGTTGTAGGGAGACACCTGTTTAATGAAAAAGTTACTTTCCAAGGGTGGTGCTAGGTTATTAAGTACTTTGAAAACAAATTCTGCTAAGTTATTTCTACGATTTACATACAGCATGTTTTTGCCAGTTTTTATTAATAAGTCATCATAAGTGCTTTCATAATCATTACATACCAGCTTTAAGGCTCTTTTATTTAACTTTTCAATTTTTCGACACTGGCCAAGAGAGAAACTATCATATGCTAAAGAGCAGTATACAAAATTTGAAGCCACAAAAGCTTCGTATACTCTCAGTTTACCTTCATAATCAACATACTTGCTTATTCTTTGCAAAGCATTTATTTGTCTAGCTGCTTTTTTCGATATTACCGAAATGTGGTGATTAAAGTTTAGCTTTTGGTCAATGTGAATACCTAATAGCTTGACTACAGCCTCAGACTTGATGATGTTATTTTCCACCTTAATTTCAAAATCTTTGTTATCACGACTGAAACATATCGCCTGAAATTTGGATGGATTAGCTTTCATGTAATTTGCCTTAAACCAGGTTAATGCTTGTGCTGATGCTTCCTCAAGTTTACTTTTAACAACTGCTAGATCCCTATGGGAATATGACAAAGTGTTATCATCTGCATAATTATATACTTCACAAGTTTTCTCTAAGTCCATCAAGAAATCATTGATAAAAATATTAAATAGGAGAGGGCCCATAAGCGATCCTTGTGGGACGCCAGTCTTTAAGTTTAGCCATTCACTCCGTATACGTCCTAATTTTACAGCTTGCTTTCTATTACTGAGGTAATTCATGATATGTGTGCATGCCTCCAACGAAATACCATAGGCATGTAGTTTGGCTATCAGAAGTCCATGCGGTAAGCTATCAAATGCTTTAGAAAGATCAATCAAAATACATCCAACATTACAGTTGTTGTCTATGGACTTTCTCCAACTTTCAATACATTTTACAAGTACATTGTTACAACTAAAGAGTTTACGATAAGCAGAAAGATCATTTGACAATGAAATTGACATAAAATTCATAAGTTGATCACATAGGATTCCTTCAAAAATTTTTGAAGTGGAAGGAAGGACACTCACTGGCCTATAGTTTTCTTTAGCCAGTTGGTCAGATTTTTTGTACAGAGGAGTTACTTCAGCCTTTTTATTATAGTCAGGAAACATATTGGTTTCTATGCATCTATTAATAATTGGAGTGAGAGTTACACTGATATTGTTGCTACCTTTGTTTAGAAGTTTTGGAGAAATGTGATCAAAGCCAGTTGCTTTGTTTGTTTGTAGAATTTTAAGTTTGTTTAGAACTGTTGATGAATTAACTGGGGAGAAATTAAATTGTTGTCCATTGTTAGAGTGTTGTTTGATTGTTTTTACACTTGGGTGATCTTTGTAGTGGTCAATGACCTGATCAGCTGTCATTTGCTTCACCTCACTTGGTTCACAAAAATCATTTGTTACATTTATAAAGAATTTGTTGAAGGTGTTACTTACATCAATTGGTTTGCTAATTATACAGTTGTCTTCATATAATGTAATATTTTGATTGCTGGATTTTACATTATTGGTCATAAATGGCTTAACGACATCCCAAAAGTGTTTTCCCTTACTTTTCTGAGTGTTACAGTTTTCATCAAAATACTTTCGTAGGGAGTTTTTCTTTAGTTTATTGACCAGACTTCTTTGTTTTTTAAAATTTTGCCAGGTTCTTGGCATTTTGACTTTTGAAACTTTCTTCTTAAAGATGCTTTTACATTGATAGCTTTGCGCAAATTGTTATTCATGTACGGTAGCTGTCTATTTTTTACAAGTTTTTGCTTTCTAGGTGCATTATTGTCGATAATGTTTAGCAATAAAGAATTATGAAACCATAGTTGGTCATCGACGTCATCAAATATTTGAGATACTTGAAAAGGCGCAGTTTCCAAATCTTTATTATAGCAGTCTTCATCAAAATTTTTAAAAGATCTGTACTGTATTACCTTAGGCTCATCAGACGGGCAGAAAACTTTAGTTGCAGCACTGATATAATTATGGAAGTCACTGATTCCTAAGGATAGATTTATGGTTTGTCTAATAGATCTAGGACTATTTGTCAGAATAATGTCTAACAAAGTTGGCTGATCGACACTTTTAAAACAGGTGGGATCTTTTATCAACTGTTTAAGGTCATATGTATCGCAGATTTCTGAAAGCTGGTTATTAGCTTTTGCAAAGTTTATGTTTAAATCTCCAATTATGTAAACAATTTCACTTTCGGACAGGCACTTGTTTAGCATAGTTTCTAAGGCATCACTCAAAAAGCTAATGTGAATATTTGGAGGTCTATAAACATGTAAGAAGAACATATTTTTATTTGAAGTTTTGATTTGAATTGCTATAGTTTCAATACCATTACTGTTTACTGCAATATCTGGCCTGCTTCTGTGCGGTATTGTTTCTTTCACATAGCATATAAGGCCACCACCATGGGCGTTTCTATCAAGTCGATGAATGGAGTATTGATTGACATGAAATTGGGCATTGGGATAGGAGTTATCTAGTTTAGTTTCACTTAGGAATAAAATATCACTTAGACCTTTGAATAATATTTGGTGTATCTCCACAAACTTGCTTGACAGACTGTTGATATTCAAATGTGAGAATACAATATTTTTTGCATTAGTTTTAGAAAATTTTGACAGGTCCTCATTAGGGTTTTCTATTGAGTTTGGAGTTGGTATTATTTTTCCAATCATTTGTGAGCCTATTTGCAAACAGCAATAACTATTTTGAAGCTATGTATTTTGGTATCGACGACTTTGAAGCCATTTATCTGTTGTCAACCTTTATTCATTGTTGTCTATTTAAAGAAAGAACTATTTTGTCCACTCTTTGCTATTTTGTCAATCCACAGCAATTTTTGCAACCTCTTGTCAACCCAGATCCATTTTTGTTAACGATTCCCTTGCCATGGCATGGGCCACATGAGTTGTGCATGTAAAGTGATGCCTTATGTGTCAGCCTCACTGTCAGCAAAATGAGGCTAAAGTGATGGCATTACTATGGCATTACTGCAAGCTCTGTGAACCCCCAATGTCTTCTGTGGGATCCACAGGGCCTCATGAATCTATGAAAACCAAAGACAATTGTCACCCATTAGGGCAAGGTTCAATAAACTAGGCTCATGTGTCCCATACAACCTCATGTGCTATTCAGTAACTATGCAGTAACCTAGAGAATATTCATAGGCCAATTGAGGTATGCAAGCTAATTTCAGAAAGGTTGAAGTGACATAGTCCTTTGCTAAGTTTCAGCAAGCTTCTAAGGTATTTTATACATGACTCGACATATAAATTCTTTGTATGGTATGATGCCATTTTGATACTTCTATTGTTGTCAATCTTGAGCGACTGAGGTTAGTGTTATCACAATGTCATTTAGTAATAATCAAATTAATTTGACTTTCTTGAAACTTGTTTTAGGCAATTAAACTGTAATTTGATGTCAAGACAAATGTGCTGAGTTGAAATTAATGAATTATTAATGAACAATTTTATGTTTTCACTATTTTGTCACTCTGTATAGATCTGTATATAGATTATCCCTGAATTGGCACTGCTAAACAACACTGCAAACATGCATTTATAAAGTGCTGTTATAGAAGATGACACACTGCACTTGTTGATTCTTTTTGCATTGGTTGAAAATAGTTCCCTGCTCAAAAAGGTACAGGTTAAATTCTTGATGTAGAAGATGACAAAACTCTTCCCCACTCTCTCATGGGTAGCTGGAGTCTAGCGTTGCTCCTCTGTCTTGAGTTTACCCTGGTGCACGTGCAACTTCCTGTGTGCAATGTAGCTTGCTTTTTGCCTGGAACTGTGCGCCACAAAAAGGCATGTCTTGTGTTCTGAGCAATTGTATACAGAGGGATGAATACAGGCCCAGAGGTGCTGGAGGAGGGCAGGCTGAGAAGACTGAGGTAGGATAGCATGAGGAAAGTGATGATGCTGGACTCATTAGTAGCCTATTGACATTAGCACCCAGTGCAGCATCATGCATGTATATGTGTGCAGAAGCTGTCAGACAAAGTGGGCAAACAGCCCTGACAGATGTATAATGTGGGTCTGGCTTTGTTAGCAACACAAGACCAATTTCCACAGAGCTACTGTTAGCCACGTTAGGAGCTGTTAGGAAGTCTAGATGGCAATGGGACATCTGTGCATACTGCAACAACACACATCAGGCCTACCAATGGGCCATGGCATTTCACAGAGGCATCTCACAGAGGAATTTCACAGGGGCATCTCACAGAGGCATAGCACACATATCTGGAGTCAGCAGAGGCTCAAATTGGAATGCCACAAACCATTGTTTATGGGGAAGATATGAGAGGACTCGTGAACTTTTGTTGGTTCCTGTAAATACTGTGTGTATGTGTTTGGTGTCAGCAACATGTGTCATATGGGAGGCTGTGTCTAGGACAGGAGCCAGACTGAATGGCATCACTCCATGAATACTGATGCTGGAGGCAACTGGCCATGACAGCAGATCCCAGGGTGCTCGATCCCACAGCACGTGCAGCTGGCATCCCAAGACCCATCACTTGCAACAACAGCACCAATGGCAGCAACAGCAATAGCAATAGTATCAACGACGAAAGTATGAGCAACATCTTCCATCAAAATTATTATTGCCTTTTGAGGTACATTGCTTTGATTGCACTTGATATAGAATATCTCTTTTCACAAATAGTATGCGATATTATATTATGCATTGTAAATTTGTATGTAGCTGGATTCTTATTATTGATAGTGCAACAAAAAGTGTCCTGACTCTCTGATATCGCCTTGTGGCTCAAACCAAAAGGTCAATCTTGGATTTTGTTCACAATTCAAAGGGCAGGGAATAAATTTTGTACATTGTTGCCTGAGAGACAAAGCTCAACGAGCTCCTAAGCTCAACGAGCTCCTCTCTCATGGCGTATGCATACTACAATTACTTTATTTCCTCAGTGAGAGGATTGGTCATTTTTCAGTTCATAACTATGAAAAGTTGATAACGATGAAAACACAATCTCAACTATTATTAGCATCAGTATCAACAGCATCATCTTCATCGTCATCATCATCAGCAGCAGCAGCAGCAGCATGTTGATAAAAAGCATCCTGGATCACCAGGTCCTCCTCCTGTGCAATCTTCAGCTCCTTGTCAGCCTCTCACCTATTCACTGGAGCACTGTTATCCATGCAGGAACAGCAGGCAACCCATTGACTTGACAAACCCCTGCCATTCTCTAATATCATCACAATTACAAGCCCAGACATCTCATTTCCCGCTCTACAAGAAATCACCAGGGCTACCTAATATAAAGTTTGCTCAGAGGCAATGAATTGGGGCTGGCAGGTCAATGACCCTACTGCTTGCCTTGTTTTAGTGGCTTGCAAGCTCCTCTCCAATAAAACAATGCCAAGTGCAGAAGCCAAGTGACTGTCAGTGCTAAATGAGTTTGCATGCTCTAGGAATACACTGCTTGATGGCTTGATGTATAATTGAGCAAGTTTAGTTGGATTGCCCCTAGGACTCCTAGTAGGAGCTGTTGATGGGCTGGTGATGGAGGGCAGGGGTTTGGAGGTCCGGATCTTAGGTCATTGTGGCCCCTGGGCTGTCCTTCACTGTAACATCACCAGTTCCACCACATCACAAGCCATTGGCAGGCAGGCTGATGTGCATCAGGGTTCTCTGCTGGGCTGTCCATCCTGGGAATCGGACCCTGGTCACTCGGAAATATATCTGGACAGTTGATGAAAGTGCTGAGGGCTGACCACATCAAGTGAGGCACCCCTGGGCCAGCCTGTCCAAAAACGGAGGCTACTAGGGCTTATCTGACCTGCCCAGCTCCGACCATGAGGGTCCCATGGACGCTGGACCGAGACGCACCCTGTTACTTTCCAGCGGACAAGATAGCCCTGTCGATAACCGCCCATCTTCGGGGACCACACTCATTTGGTCTGCCCGTAATTAATGTCATCTTCTCCTTGCTCGCTATGAATTTAAGGGCTGCTACAAGTTGCCGGGAGTGAACGACCATCTCACAGTTGGAAGATCATGGGCAATTCGGAGTAATGAAGTGACGGTCCGGGATATGGAATCAATGATGGGCCGCAAGAACTGCCTCGGGCTGACCTTTGCCCCCGACACACACTCCCTATCAATCGGCCCTGCTCCCAAATAATGACCTAATGCTCTCTTTTATTCATGGCTTCCATGCAACATTAAGCGAAGGTCAGTTTGCCCATTTGACAATTCGGCAGCTGACGACTCGCTATGCAGCGGAGAGAAGAGCGCAAAGAAGAAGCGCCATTTGTATCGACTGACAATCGGACAGCCTTCTGTTGTTGCAACTTTAAGCAAACTTACCCACTATGCCTCTTGCTCGTATCTTGACCTTCTGTAATCAATAGCATCATTAATGACCCCAGTAAGTTAGCTCAAGTTGCCAAGGTCCCTTATAGACATTAGATCCCAGGAGGTGCCTCACAGGTCCTGTGGACACTTCAATAAACAAGAGCTGTGTTTGCAGCACAGCATTGGCCCTTGGACAGGGGCCCAAGTGGCTTCATTGCTGGACTACAAGACCTGGCCATTACCCCTACTGGTCGGTTGGACCATAGCCACAATACAGCCCGGCTACTAGCCGGCTAGCCTTTGTCAATAAGAATGACACGTGAAATGACGACCGCGCTCCCTTAAGACTTTCTGGCAATCTGAGCATTGACAAAGCCGGGTCAGGTCTCCTCAACATTACAAGGCCTGGTCAATTCATCGCTGCCTGCTCCCTGCCCCTTGCTCAATATTGCCATTGTCCCGAATTATGCGGATCTCCAGGACAAGTTGCACCAGCCTGATTGCTACAATTGCCTGCTTAACAGTCTGGGCTAACTTCGTAGTGAAAGATTACACTGGCACAGCTCTGTGACAGAGGCCCAATAGATCATGCTGTCATAACACAAGGCTCTTGTATTACTACAAACACTGCAATGCTATTAAGGAAGCTGGAGGAACTAAATGTACGTTGTATGCAGCTAAGCATTGAACTGTTTCTTTTATGCAGAATAGAGTCAGGTACTGTGCTGTTAAAATGTATATGAATAGTCTCTGCCCAAAATTTGTCTTTGCCTTGGTATTGCAATGAAAATGGACCTCTCCTCTAGCTGGTGAATATATCCAGATCACAACGCCTTACTCATTAATTCATTCTCTATCCACCCAAAATTTGCCCGTTGACGTTGCTAGTCAGGAATTGAATCCAGAACCTGGATGTTTTAAACCAAGCTGGGGTGGTTTGTCGCACCATAACCAGCTTGCAACACACATTTCGGCAATGCTAAATTGCAGATATGAATAATGAATTAGTGCATATACATTGTAACAGCCTGCTTTCTCGTGAATATCTTCCATGTCCACCCTTGATTGACTTCTCCATAACCACAAGCCTGTGTGGTCACTGCCTATCCCTGGACCCTGCCTGAAGCATGTATTCAATTGTATTGTCTCCATGGCTTTTGCATTGCATATCTGCATGGACAGGGGTCAGTTCCACACAGTGTGGGATGACTGTCAACCAGACAGAGCCTAGTCTTCCGCTCTGCTGCCTAGATGTGTCAGCAAGGCAATGGAGCCTGTGTGATCAGCTTTGATGCTTCCACCATCTGCTTTTCTCAGCTTGGAACACTCTGATGAGAAGTGTTGGGCCAGCTCTTGGTCCACTCAACCAGAAGGGTCTTCTTGTGTGTAGTGCTGTGTACCCTTGTTTGTGCCACCCAAGGTTCAGAACATGCATCATTGGCTTTATTCAGTTCCTTGTGCATCGAAGACACACGGAGCACTGCAGGGGCCTACAATGTCGCATGTATCTATTAAGGCTAGAGAGGTTTATGTTTGAACTGAAGTTCTTCCTTCTCATTGATCTAATGTTGTTGTTGTTGTTGTTGTTTTTTGGCAATTTCTGTTCACCAAGGATTCAATTGACCAGCTTTTAAAACTTGGTCACTTCAAATCCAATTTTAGAAAGGTAACTGCATCTAAATTGAATTGCTCGTTTGAAAGACTTACTTGCAATTCTGTATATATTAGCTTTCTCTCTATTATTAATTGAAGTAGGGAGGTAAAACACATCAATCCTAAATTGCATATGGAGTCCAATGAATATCACAGTTTATGATAAATAAAGTAGATTTAAATTTATATTCTTAAATATGCATTTCAACAATATGTTGAGTTGAAGTTTAACATTTTTCCTTTGGAGATATGGAGACTGGTTAGAATAGGATTTCTTGTCTGTCATATTTGTGTTGAGCTGCTCTTTAGCAGTTGATTTATGCAAGGCTGCTTTACAAAAACCAATTAGGGGCTTCCTCTTGCATGCAGACTGGCTGGGCTGCTAAGTTGTTTAAAATGCATGGGTGAAAAACTGGAGCCTTGAAATACCCCTTGAGGCGCTTGCAGAAAACCTGTCATTGCTAGACAAGGATGTTTGTCTACGATATGACATGACATACTACATACAGATTGCCTTGGCTTTGTTGGCCTGGCTTTGTTGGCTTGCTTATGGATTGCCTTCAGCTAAAGAAATGCCATCAATGTCTCATTGTGCAGGGGGGAGGCAAGGTGGAGCCAGCAGGTTGAGATGATGGAAATCTAGGCTACAGTGTACAGATGCTATACTTACTCTATATTAACCTTTTCACATCTCTACCACACTTGTTTGAGAAATCTAGAGCATCATTTTTTTTTTACAATATCAAATTAGATTCTTTCAATTTTTTGGTAAAGCGATTACATTGGTTTGTCATCGTATTTTATATATATCGTCATCTCCCAACTTCTACACACCAAATCTCCTCGTACTACTATTTACTCTTTTGCCTTCACTACTACTTTGGCAGAGCTTGATCTCTAATGCTGTGGTGGGTTCAGGGATGAAGCTTTCAGATTCAATCTGTGGCCAACAAAGTAGTTCTACAGGTTTCAACAGGGTCACATGAAAGTGCATTTGCATTTAGGGGAGGTTCAGGCAGTGAGCCTACCTGGGACCTTGGTGCTCAGAACCTGACCAGAACTGCAACAATGGGTAAGCCTAGGCTTAAAGAGCTGATACTTTTGCTCTTATCTCAATCCTGCTACTTCAGGGGCTGTTAGTTGAAATGCTGCTGGCAAATCCCTACACAGAGTGTGCAATCCACTGCACATAGTGTGTTCAATCCACCTCCTGGCAAATAGGCCACTGGAGGGATGCAGCCATTTTGCAACCACTTTTCTGCCTCAGCTTGCTCTAGCCTTTACAGCTGCATGGTGTTGCCTTTTATTCAAACTGTCCCTATTCCAGACCATTCCATCAGTTTTCACAAGTAAATCAGAAGCGTTTACCTTTTTTTAATTCTAATGCTAGGAACAAGGTCTGCAAAATCATTTATTTGGAATAAACCTGACATTCAGGTTTCAAAAACCTTGCCCTTAAAGCCATTCCCAATTTCAAACCCAAGCTGAATTTATTAATAGCTGAAGTCCTGCAGCTCTGTTCCTAAGCTACACACAATCATTTACCCCATAAGTCCACTGAAGCTTCCCTCAAATCATGACCTGACAATCTTTAGAAGTTATCTGACCATCTTTCCCAAACCAGTGCCACCAAGACACTCTCAGCCAAACTTCTCTGCATGTAGCTCTGTTCCTCTGCTCCACACAATCACTTACTCAGAATCAAACCAATAAAACCATCCAAGCTGCTCTCAGCCCATTCCCTCAGCCCCTCACCCTCAGCGCATCACAGCCATCCTCAGCAACCATCAGCAAGCCACCCTCAGCCTCCATTGCTCAGCATTTCCCAGTCTCCAGTGGCCTTTCCCTGATGAAGCCCAATGCAAAGCTGCTTCAAGATTATCGTTGACAATCAATACAAGATGCGGTGGGGAAGTGCACATCTCTGATCTGCTTATAGCCGGTTGATACGGTTAAATGCCATTGACTCCTCTAATGGCCCTTTAGAAATACCCTGCCTCCCAGAACTGCTCACAGACAAGTGTTAAGCTTTCTTGTTGAACCTGATTCTTTCGTTGCCTGAAATAAATTATTTCAGATGAAAAAATCATAGATAAAGGCTATAATGTCACCTCTTTTCAATGATTAGTGCTCGCAATATTTGATAGAATTTATTTATCGTGTACACATTCTCATATGATAACCTCGATTTTCTTCCTCAGACAAGATGCCTATAAGTTTCATTGATAAAGATGCTGACAAGCTTTTAAAGATCACCATTTTACTATTCATAGTAACTTTAAGAGCAAATTGTCTATTGAGAAGCCGATTTAATTTGAAACAGACCATCCGAAGGTGCTCATAAGACGCCCGTCGGAAGCTTGTCAGAAGCACAGGTGCTGTCGGTGATGATGTTGCCAGCAGGGTAGTAGGAAGAGCCACAGGATGGGTCATTAGTCGCCCTGGCAACCAGGCATCAGGTGCTGCCTCCTCAGCATCCAATGAGGTCGTCAAAGTCAATATGTCCATGTCCAATTTGGCCTGAGCTGGCCATCAAAATGTCAGCCGGAATCTATGGGCCAACTCACTCAAGTCTCCAAGTTTATGTTAGTCAGCGAAGAAGTATTCGTCAGGCTTCCAGCGCCAATACTTCAAGGCAACAGGCAAGTCCTGGGAAAGTAATACAGGCTTTAGATTTATGTGCCATATTAGTTACTCTATGTAATAACACCAATAGACTACAGATTCCTGAATGATGAACAATTTCATATAATGAAGCAAATTCAAGAACATTTTACTTAAATTTGCTTAATCAATCATCCCCAACATCCATAATGAGTTGCAAGAAGGATGATCCTTTTCTTGTTTATCTTTCTGTTCTATTCTTTGTAACTTTTTATATATCTAGTATTGATTGATCTATCCATCTATCCATATATTGCTGGCTATCCAGCTATCTAGCTGTCTGTATCTACATTCTTATCTATCTTACCGGATACCTGTACCATCTATACAACCATACACCACAGAACAACAGGAAGGCTATGGCCTACCTCAAGAAACAAACTCTCCACCATTAGCAGAGCTGGGAGGAATGCCAGGGTGATCTGGCCATCTTCAGAATAATCCAGTGGTTGGTTGTGACACTAAATGATGCACATTGATGCAGGCTAGAGGGGCACAGTGCCACCTGCAGCTGTTTTCATGCTTAGATTGCCACATTAACACAACATCGCCATCCACAGGCTGTGATTCTGCAGAACAATGCCTTTCTAAACATCCCCAGTTGTCTGGACTGTGTCACTGAACTCTCCAGACAATGCCATGGTCTGCCCGAAACAAACAGAAACAGATTGCATATTGGGTTCGTCGACTTGCAGCGACTGCAAATTCAGGTTTCCCAAACTCAATTTGAACTTTTCTGAAAGCGCGCAGTTTCTTTTGCTGTAGCGATTCTGCTTGACATTCTTCAGGTTGCAAGCTCCTGAATGTGATGAAAATTTGAAACTGAAAGAAATATTAGGATATTTTTTTTAGTTATGATTCTCAGTTTTTGCAGAAACCTTCACCTATTTTCCCTTGTTTTCACTCTCGTTTTTCACTCTTGAGTTGAGAAAATATTTAGTTTTGTCAATTTATAATGGTTCTCAGGTTCCAGATAATCTACATTCCTATTCTTGCTGCTGTTTGCCCTTTTTGTTGCCTTTTACTATCTCTGTTTCCAACTTGAGCTGTTATGGCCACAGAGGGAGAAGTCAGCGGTTACTTTTTATCTGGAAGGAAAGCCAAGGAAACCCAAGTCATTACGATCTGGCGACCACATTAGAGTAATACCAAAGAATAAGGAATGTCAGGCAGGGCATTAAAGCAAAAGGCACCTAAATCAATTTCCCTTTTTCTTGCTATGCAAATGGCAAAACAGTGGGAGAAAAGAGAGGGGCTGCAGTGTGTATAGCTGGAGGCAGCTGCAGTTGTGCCTTATCAATGTGTTGGAGGGGAACTCCGTGACTGGAATACAAGCACCTAAGCTGTCTTCATTGGTGGCCGTGATGCTGGGACTGCGAAACGTACAGAAAGTAACCCAAACGTGACATACTGCGAAAAGCACATTATGTGAAGTATTATGTGATGTAGGCCATTGGATGAAGGTGCAGAATGCAATGTGCAATGTGATGTGCAGTGTTGAATGTATTCTTTGTCCAGTGTCCACACTGTGACTGAAATATTAGTAATGTTTGATGCTAAAATTTATATTTAGAAGAGTTTCTTCCGAAGGGTGTACAAAAAGTTGGTATTAATTGAATTTCATGGAGACTGGAGTGATCAAGTAACGAATAATTATGACGTAAAATGCATAAGTACTGTTATCTGGATAGCCTAAGCCAAAATCCCCCCTCACACATTCAAGCCTCAATGCAGGATACGACGTAGGATGGATTGTATGCATATAACACCAAAGGTCCAGATTCGCGAGACGTGGGACAGTCTGGACACGTAACAGTATGCATTCTTTGTTCTGTTCTTCCTTGGTCATGGTAATGCCCTCTTCTCAAACTCTTGGGCATTGTGTCTGGGACTCCAGTGTGACAAGGCTGGTCAGTGATGGATCAGGTAGATCTATAGACAAGATTCTCTCGCCTTTGTTCCTGCCATTCACTAAAGCAACGCGAGTAAACATTAGTGCGAATCTGCGCTACGGAGTATCTACGAGATGTAGTATCTTTGAGCGTATCTAAGATTGATAGTGATTGATTTTGAGTGATATAGGTTGGACTGTTTAGAACTGACTTAATAATATGGCAGTTGGGGCTTTTTGTGACAGTGAGTGACCGAGTATTATTCGGTATCACTGGAAATATGCCAACGCGCATTCGGGAGCAATTCAACTGACGATAATTGTATTCTTCAGAAACTGCATTTTAAAAAACTATGGTGATTGACTGGTTGTGAGTGTCCTGCAAGTCTTTCACACCTTAGTATGGAGTCTATGAACCACTCCGAGACCATACTGAGGTAGTCGCTTCGGCACAAACTCTTCACACTCCGCAGTGAGCCATCCATCAGTAGCAATGCCTCATTTATCAGCACCCAGTCTGTCATGTCTGCCTCCTTGCCTATTGTCAAGCAAACGGGGTCTTAGCCTTTCTCTTTGGCCTATCTGGCCACTTGACCCCGGACTGACCTGGTCAACAACCTTCTTTGTGCTGTCTTCCTGCCGTCAATCTACTCCGGCCGCTGCGGGTTAAGATCTGAATGACGATGACCGCCAAGAAAAAGATCTCCCTCGGGATTGCATGATAAGGGTAGTCCAGAAGGGGAGAATCTACCTCAGTATCTGACCCTATTTCTGGTTCTGTAATTACACCTTTATTGTCCTAATTGTTTGTGGACCTTATTTCCAAATCAACCATGTGATATGATGATTAAGTTTTCTTTTCTTTTGGCTCTTCGAAAGCAGCAGTCTTATTTTTCTTTATACCATTCTATCAAATTTTGTTGTAAATTGTAGTGAAAATTTCTTTATCTCCTGATATTGAAGGACCATGTCTGTGTATACACTGTGTATATAGAATCCTCTTGTGCCAAACTGTCAGTCTCACAACTTGATACTCTGACTACTCTGACTACTCTTGCTCACCCCCTCACTCATGAGTCTCTCCTCAGTCTCCCTCTCCACCAGCTGATTAAAGGCAACCGCAGCTGGTCAGTCCAAGGGCGGAATTACAAATCCAGGCTAGTAATTAGAGAGCATGGGGCTCTGGTCACGCCTAAGCATAGCAACCAGAGCAGAGTGCAAGGCAAAGCAAGCCACAGCCAATGCAGTTCCAGAGCAGACCTGTTATTGTCCACGCCTAGAAAGATTGAGGTGGCAGTCTAGGTCCTTGCCACACCCCATACCCTCTCTGCCCTCTACTTAGGGTCAAGTGCTCCATAATGCCCCTTTCTTTTGCTTTTGTCTGCTGACCACAACACTCACCCACATGTTTATATCTGGTCATTTTCTGTAATAATAACATTTGGGGTCATAAGAAAGTCATAAGAAATGTGCACATTGCTGAGTGATGATATTGAGTGATCGCAAGAAATTTTGAGTGATGGTGACTTGTTCCCATTTTGATGGCCGGCAATTATGATAATGGGTGTAAATTGCAACGTGAGTCACTTTGAGGTGAAAAAGTTTATACTTTCTCCAGTATTTTCTCCAAAACTAAGAAAATAACAGATCTACAACCTTGTCTTGATGGCATGGAAAGATATTTTCATCTATTTGGAAAAGGCTGTGTAGGGTCTTTCTGCATTTTCTGCATTGCAACTTGTCTCGTTCATGCCATACCAGTGTGACAAACACATCTGAGCCTTTTTGAAAAGATCAAACAAGTATTGACAAAACATGGAATAAATTGGAGATACCATATCTGAATTGCAATATGGCTGACACAGTGTTGTATGAGGTTAGATGATGGACTGCACCACTGATTTAGTTTGATGTATTTGAAATTATTCCTTTCACTCTAACTGCCATGTCTGCCAAGAGCAAGAAAAGCAGAATCCATCATGTTGATGGGATAAAGGTGAAAGAAGCAACCCACTCTGCTTTAGATACACATTGGAGTCTTCTTCACATTGTTTGCCACATCATCTTACCCATCTTGTTTGGCCCATCTTGACCGCAAGACCCCTAACCTGCATCTTATCAGCCTTGTTTCTTTACCTTAAGTAAATTACTCCTTTAAGTTGCCTCAGTGGTGAGGTTTCACTTAAGTAGTGTTAGTGGGGTTGAAAGCTTTGAAGGGTGGAAGTTGGTGGGCTTTAGCAGCACTGGGGTTCTCTATGATAGGATTACAGTGTAATCGGCTTAGCTCCTACAGGTGCTGAATCATGGAGGCAGGCCTCCCATGCCAACATCATCCCCCCAGTCATTTATTTTATTCATACTCCTCGGGGTGTTATGATTCTGGTTTGCAAATGCATCACTTAAATCAAGCAGTCATTCTCTTAAGGTTGTCAAAGCAAGAAAGGCTGCATGATGTTATGAGGAGTGGGGATGTGCCAGGCTCCCTCTGCCCTGCGTTTATGTTTCATATTAAAAGCAAGGAGTCCTCTCTCTCCCTGACGCCACTATTCACAGTCTAAATGGGTGCTCAGCCAAGTAATTAATTAATAAATTCAGTTATGAAAATCCAAGGGTTGGCCCAGTAAGCCCGGCTCATATGGCGATAATGCCTTTCCATCTCGAGGCGGTGACACTTCGCAGTCAAAACCATAAATCATGGCAAATAATTAAGAGAGGCCGGGTGCAAGTTCATATTTCTAGCACCTCGCTAATCCCCTGTCCTATCTGGCCCAATCCCAGCAGATGAAAAATGTGAAAATGGCTGCGATAAGGAGAGAAGCGGAGACTGGCAGAAACTGCGTGGCTGCGACTCACCGGAGAGGGGCAGGCTGTAAAACGATGGGGACGGTCGGGGCTTCATACATCAGGTGATGCGGAGTAAGGATGGAGTCTGCTGATTCTGCTTCAGCAACAGCAAAGCAGGCAAAGCAGCGGCATCAACAGCAGTGCTCAGCAGCAGAAGCAGGGGCCCCATATTACTGGCTTACCATGGCTGTTCACTGACAGGCCAGTGCTGTGTATTCGGATCACGATCTGGCCTGATCGCTTCTATGATTCGCCAGGGGCCGAGAGAGGCAGCAGGACTATAGTGAAGGACACAGCAGCGACCCTTGTCTGATGCCGCAGCCTGTGCTCTGTATGCCGCTGGCATCGCCCACCTTTTAGAGGGGCCCGCTCCGCAATATCTACACGCACTCTTGGTCCGCATTTTTCCTCCACAAAGCACAATTTCCCTGCTCCAAGAGTGCTAGAGTAGAGCGCCTACACTACTTTGTGGGTAATTTCTATGGAAATGCCGGGTCTTACTGGCAAGGGCCTGAAATTTGGAAGTGGACTGGACTAAACAGACTCGTTGTCGAGTCAATGGGGGCCTTGAGCGGTTCGCCCATCAGGACACTCACAGGACCATGTTGTCCTCTGAGCCCAACTGTTCCTGCTCAAATGCCATGCTCCTTTGCCCTTCCACTTTTTGACCATCCTCTTTTTTCTTTTTTTTCTTCCCCTCTATTTTTGCTTTGTTGTTGCCTTTTTGCACTGGCTCTATCCTGCCCATGCATGGTGGACATTTTTGGTATTTCTGACCATATGTCTTCCAAAAGCATAGTACCAACCAGAATGGTCAAGAATTAAAGATGAAAGCCTTCAATGAAAATTTATATTTTTTGTCCTGTCTCTGGGTCTGGAAAGTCACATTGTTATAAAAAGAAGTTGATTTCTTCCTCTGAGCAAGAACTTAATGTATACTTCTCTGTGCATGCAACAATTAGAGTGGGTCGGGGCAAGAAGCCCGGGTTAGGTGAGAAGCCCCCCCAGGGTTATTTCTAAACTTACATTTTTGGTGCTTTTTTTTATTGATAGGATTGAAGCTAGAGGCTTTTTAGGTGGCGTCAGAAATTTTCAAGGCATTCAGCACCAAAGCATAGTCGTAATTAAAGAAACAAAAAAAGGTGCATGGTTTTTGTAACTTTGATTAATTCTTTGAAAGTGGTTGTCAGAAATAACTTTGGAAATTTTTTAATGTATAATGGATATCTGCATTGCTTCACTTTAAGACCATCACATAAATATGATTTGGATCATGTTTTTTGCATTTTAGCTCAAAATATAGAGGTCAAATTAGAATATGTGGGTTTGGGGCGAGAGGCCCCACATGGTATGGGGCATGGGGCCCCCTTCACTGAGGCCTCGAAGCTGTTTAGGAACCATTTAATAATGTGTACTTTACCTTAAATCGTGATAGAATAGCTAATCGAAATAGAAAAAATTTTGGCCGAAATTGAAAAAGGGCAAAAAATATTAAAAAATAACTGTATGAACAGAAAAATTCTGAAATTCAGAAAAAGTAAATAGAATGCCTTAAAAATGATAAAAGAACCCCAAGAAATAACTTTCAAGCTGAATGCGCTCGCAAAAACAATTTCCATAGGATTATAATAGGGGGGCTTCTTGCCCGATGGGTGGGGTAAGAAGGCCATTTTAATTTTTTTTTAAAAAGGGCCGTAACTCCTTTATTAAAATTGGTAGACATTCGTTTCACTAGTTATAAGTAGAGTTTAGTGATCCCTACCTGACAGCATAAGCATTCAACTAATCGACCACAAAAAGTAGGTCAAATCGCTCCTCGAAGTTAAGGGGGGCTGCATGCCCCGCGCTACTCTATCTAAAAACTGGACAAAGTGGCAATAAAGATTAAAGATCTTCCTCTAACTCAAGAATGTAACAAATTAACGTTGTATCAGAGTAATTAAGAGCCAAGGAATCCAACAATACCAAAGAGATATGACTCACACATTATCCTCTAGAGATGTTTGATGCATATTTGTGTGCTTCATAAGAAACACACCTTTTTCTGTGAGGTCACTTTCTGACTGGAGATGAAGAGTGACAGTGGTGTCAGAGGAAATAATTTGAGGTCATGACCTCTAGGATGCTGGTGGAGCAGTGCAGGGCAGAGTAACAAAGGAACTACATAGGACCTCTACAGTTTCTGCTTTGGTTCCTTGTAGGTTCTTGGTGGACCTTTGATGAACCGGCCGGACCTTCGGAAGACTCTGGAGGACCTCTGGAGGGGAGGGGTCAAGAGTCGAGGGCCTTTTCTTTTCCTGTTCTAATTGAAGATGTTTAGTATTCTGCTGAGTGAGCTGGTTTGCATCTCTGGACAGCCTAGAGTTCATTTTGCCTATTGTCTTACAGCGGCAGAGGCTGGCCAGTCCTAATTGACCAAACAAAGCAGCGGTCAGCAGGCTGCTCCCATCCCAGGCACATATGCCCTCTGTCCAATTATGGAGATGTCCTGCACCACCAGCCCCGCCTTCCTCCCACCACCCTGCAGTGCATCACAATGCCCTCTCTCCCCTTTCTTCCTTTCTTTTCTCCCCCCAAAATACGACCAACTGCCTCCAAAATAACCTTTCTGAATCTCTTTCTGGGTTTCCTTTCTGTTCCTTAAATGTTCTCTCTTTGTCGCTTTCTTTGCATGTTGTAAGGTTGCAGTGGTTCCACTCTTCAAGATTTTCATGTTAACTTCTATGCTTGTGTTCCTCCTGGGTGGTTTCCTTTGTCTTTGCCACTTTCATAGTCTCTTTTACAGTGGTTTCATCCATTTCAGCGAAAGAAGAAGATTTAACCGTGAAATCTGTGTTACGTGCATCACGACGCTGATGATGTTCCACAATGAAGGCATTAATTCGATAGCGTTTAAATTTCAGCAGAATATATTTCTTGTTAATACAAACAAAAATACTGTATGAATAATATGTGATTCTTACACCAAAATCAGTTATACACAACAAACCTTCTCTTGATCATGGCTCGTCAAACTAAAGGATTCACGATGACAGATGAGGAGTCATCATGATTCACAAAGCGCAAATTTCACTGCGAAACATTGCTCTCATTCCCCATAAATATGGGAACCACTGTAATATTGCCATCTTTGTAGTACTTAGTATAAATCTTAGTCAGGCGCATAGTCTCTTCAGGTTTACGACTACACAACAAAAGGTCACAGCTTACCAAAGTAACCTGCAGACCTATTACAACAACAAAGCTGAGGGCTTTGTTTTTAGTCACAGCTTAGGGCACCTGATACAGATGTGAAATACCTTTTCCTACCCACATCTTACTTTAGGGTTGGAAAAAACAAGGTTATTGAAAGGTCTAAGCCACTAGCACAAAGGTGTGAGGTTGCAGGCCTGTGCTTGGTTGTGATATCTGTGTATTAGCTGTAACACAACCCATTGCTTTTTCTGACAAAGGTGTGGAGTTTTGGGAACCGATATCTGAGTTTATGGTGTTGATAAGGCAAGAAGGCACAAAAAGTTATGGTTTAACTCTCAGTTCTTCTATTACACCAGGTACAGAATACTGTTAATTAATCATTGGTAAATTGTTCGGTTACATGTATATACCGGGTAGTCTTGCGGGCAGGGGTCCCTTGTCTAATGGCAGTGTCTCTTCTTCGGAGTGTTTTTTTTTTCAATTTAGAAGTTGCCGCGGTTGCTTGTCAGAGGGAGGCTACTCGCGGGGAGAGTTTTTTGTTGTAACACATCTAATAATATCATAATAACACTGATGATTCATCGGTGTTATTAGGTTCCGGACAGGTATACCTGTGTATCTGATGACTATGTCAGCACCATTTAGCAATATTGGTTTAACTGTACTGTATCTGTCTTGGTTATGTCAAAGAATTGTAACCAGACTATTTCAAACTTTTCTCTTGTTGACATGTTTTTAGATGTTCCGTTTCTGATATTTACAGCCTACAAGTTCCCAATTACCTTTGTTTGATTGTGTAATTGTTTAATCAAACAGCCTTGGCCACTTGGCAGGTGCACAGATTGCATTAGTGGATAATAACTTCATATTTAAGTGCTGGGCGTTACCAAATCCTAAGCTATGAGAAAAAAAAATAAAAAACGAAAAGTGGGTGTTCTATTTAGGGTTACAGTTCTGAAAATACCTAGTGCAATTATGTGGTATTTTTAGCAGTTTGTTCAAATTTGAATACCAATGATTCAGTTGTAAGTGAAAAGCTCTTGTTGACATGGGTAGTTCAAATTTTGGCCAAGATGGCATACAGTTATCTTCTGGATAACACGAATGTGGACTGATACTCCGAAACACCATGCAATAACTTCAAACAGTAATTATTTTAAAGGTGTGCCAAACGATGCTGCCATTTCTCTATAAGAAACAGATACTTCTTCACAACTGGCAGTGTTATGTTGGCCCATTTAGGTTTATGCATTGATATTGATATTTATGTGATCTTCTATAACATAAAGGTAAATGCTCTATCCATTATTCAGGGTTCTAAGCAAAGGAAGTGAGATGGATGAATCTTGAGGGCATGATGATAGTTCTCTGGATGAATGGATGAAAGTTTCTGATGGTGCGGACAACCCTAAATTCCACATGGTAAAAAGTGGGTGTAGATTGGGCACTTACTTCAGAATTTCAAGTTTACAGAGAGTAGATGTTAATTCATAAGGGTAGTGGGAAAATCAAAACTAAAGTTGTGCAGTGATTTGTACTTGCTGCTTAATGTTTTAAGCCATACTTTTACTTCTTTAGTATGTTTAGAACCTGGTACAAAAGGCTTTTGGAGAATTTGCAATGTCTTGCTTAGAAATAATTAAGACTCTTTGCGAAGTTGTGGAACAGTCTGAAGATTTCCAGTCAACTTTTAATGGTGAACATTTCCACAGCCACTAAAACATACAGCATTGAACTTTTGAAGAACATCATCACATGCACTTTCCCATCAGCACATGGAGTTCAAACCCAACCAGTTCTGAAAGGGGTATTTCCATTAGCCCAGTCACCGCCTGTGCCTTAATGATTTGCCTTGTCGACAGTGATGCTCATAAGTTTCCGTGAGGAAGACGAAGTGGGTTTGCTTTTGGGACGGAGCAATGGTTGGTAATCAAGCTGTCTTTGGGAGCTGTTGGCACATCTCCGGTGCTCTGTTGACTCCTGACCCAGTTTAATTCCAGCAAGTGATGGCTGAATCGCAGTGAACTGGGACACAACTGGGTCACAGCCAAATGTTTGATTAATTAACTGCATTGACAGATCAGATGGAATTGTTCAAAGTCTGAAAAGATGTTGCAGTTATACTTTGACAATGCTTCAAATGCCTCATTGTGAGTTGGATAATGTGTCTCCAGGCTAAAAATTGTGTTATAGCCAAGGAAAATTACATTTCTGTGTCAAAATGATTCCAGACCAGAGAAGAAGAAAATAGGAAGAGAATCAGGGGAAGAAAAGAAGCACACCTACAGCTGCGTTTTACCCATCTAACTGTCAAAAATATTCCCATGTCTTTCTTCTTCTCTTTTCTTCAATCACCTCTAAATACTAAATTCCCCAATGCAGTATTATCAAAGTTCAGTTTTCAGTCGGGCATGGTGCAAGGTGCTTGATTGTGACCCTGCTTATTCCAAAGCAATCCTCAAGCTGAACAGCCTTGTGCTACCCTCTTCACAGAGTGCTCAGACATGGGATGACTAGAGCAGTCAGCTAATGATCCATTGTCTCCAATGTGCTCCTCTCCACTCCCCATTGATGGTCAACTCAGCCCAAGTGTCCTCCTGGCTTGATGTTCTCCTTGCTTGATGTTCTCCTAGCTTGATGTTCTCTTGACTCTGCAGCAAAGCAACTACCATCAGCTAGCATCATCAGCTACCATCATTATCTACGTAGCACAAGATCTTTGCACTAATAGCATCTGCATCATCAGCATTTTTGTTACTCTCATTTTCGTATCAGAAATGTTCTTGTTACATTGGCAATCCCTACAACAACTTCTGTTGCCTCTTTCTCATTTAGTGTGTCGACCACCTAAATTGTTTCACATTTCTTTTCATGTTCTTTTTTTCCTCATTAGCATTTCTTCTTCTGCTTCTTTTCTTATTCTTAATTGCATCTCTTCCTTCTTCTTTCTTCTTCTTTCTTCTTCTTCCTTCTTTTTCCTTCTTCTTCCTTGATATATATATATATCCATGATCATCATCCTGATTTCCTTGTTGCTTCTGCCTCTTTAAAGTTCTTCCTCTTCATTATCATCCCCTTCATTTTCTTCTTCTTCTTCTTCTTCTTCTTCTTCTTCTTCTTCTTCTTCTTCTTCTTCTTCTCCTTCCTTGATTCTTCCTCCTCTTCTATTCTTTTCTGTCAACTATTTCTATTTGTGCTACAACCATCTTCATCTATCAGAGTAAGGCTCAATTGACAGTCAAGTCAACAATCAAACATCTTAGCTTTGTGTGCTGCTATTATGGAATGCCTTTTGAAAGAGCAACAACATCAACAACAACAGCAAGAGCATGAAGAGCATCAATAGCCCCAGGCAAGAGCATCATTGTCCTCTGCATCAGCAGCCATTAAAGTTGTTAAGGGAGGCTGCAGTAATTACGACATTTCACCTCTGTGAGGGCAGAGGCTTTCAGCTGCTTTTGACTTTTCTGTCAAGCAGGCCTCATCATTAGATGTCTTTGATAAGAACAATGGAGAAACATGGAGGGAGAATGTCGTTATTTAAAGAGCAAGAGATGCGATTATGCTGCATTGAATAAGCCAATTAAAAACAAAGCCATTTAGAGGGGGCTTTTGTCAGTTTTTATGCATCAGATATCAAGGGTGGAGTTGTTGGGGCTTTGCTATTATCAATCACATAGGGGTGAGGAAAGCTGGGCCATCCTGCAGGCATCCTTCAGGAATCCTTCAGGCATCCAGCAGCACCATACAGCATCCTGCAGGCCATGCAGCAACTTAGGGGGATCCCCTACATCCAGCCAATCTGCAAGGTGATGTCTTGGCGGCTGCTGAGGAGACAAGTGCACAAAAAGATGAATTGGCGCTGGGGCCAAGATGGCAAATATTTGGTGGTTTCATTATCTGTAGGATGTCAGGCCCAGTAATGACGCAGGACGGTAATCCCTGATGAGATCGGAGGGGACTTATGCAACAGATGAGCCCGGCCACAAGCTCCCCCCGGCCCCCCCATCCCCCTCACACCAACCGCCCTTCTCCCTATAAATCACCGGAGCCAAATCCCTCTTGCCAGCTTCATAAATTCTCTATAAAATATGGAGCGCTGTGAAATTGGATGGAACACGGTGGGTGAAATAGGAAAAGGCCAGCGCCAATATTGCCCAACAACTAATTATGGGCGACCCAGGGCTCACTGAGGCCTCACTATGGCTGGCTGCAGGCTCACTTAAGGTGGCGGGGGCTGGGAGGGGACTGCCAATTTGCCCTCTGACTGAATTGGCCGCGACTCTGAGCCTTGCTTGACTGCATTACATGCAAGGGAATCTGTCAGGGGGGCCGGGGGGAGGCCAGAGGGACATGATCACCTCCCTTCACTTCTTAGACATCCACACAACCCCAACCGTAACCTTACGCCCCCAATAAATCAGGAAATATGAAAATGAAAACAAAGCCACCCCCGGACAATCAATCAAAACCTATCAAGCGGCTGTCTGAACTGCAGTGTGGCCCATGCAGTGTGAGCCAACCGTGTGTGGCAACCAGTATATCAGAATAGGAAAGGGAAGGAAAGGAGGGGGGGGGGAGAAGTATTTATCATCACATATTGCTGTCAGTGGGTGGCTGTTAAATCAAGGTGCTTCATGCTCCACTGCTCTCATTGAATTAAATTGATCGTAATGGAGACAGAGGAGCTAAAAGAAAGATTGGCACCTTTTTTGCTTGCCTTTGCCCTGCTTTAGGATATTGCTTCTGGTGCTAGTGATGATGAGGGTGCTGACAGACTTCCAGCTCTCTGATATGCTGATTTTGACAGTGATGCTGTTGAATGGAGATTCTGATACTGCTGTTCTGCGTTGTTGATGATAAGTCATAAGTTTCTGAGTATACGACTGAGGATGGTAGTGACTTTTGGTCTCCTTATATCCTACAGTTGAGGTAGTTGTTACTGCCAAATATGTTTGAAGCAGTTTGATAAAATGTGATAATGTTGATAACCTTGTGGTCAGTGCTCACATATATGCATTATATGGAGCTCCTGTGACTACTGCTTGCAAAACTTATCTGACAATGTTTCAAGAATGAAGTGGTGCTGCTAGTGCTTTAGCAATGCTGCTTTTAATTAATTTTGTATCATGTTGTGACTGCTGTAATGCTGCTGCATGCTGCTGTAACTGCTGTAACTGCTGATGCCCACTTTGCTGCTGAGATACTGCTGCAGGGCTACCACGCCCCCAGCTCATTTCTCCCCATCACCACTTAACACCCAGTTGTTATCCGATGCCATCATATCAGACACACAAAATGGAAGAAATGCTACTGAAAAATGGCCTCTGAAATTACCCTTTCCTATTATGGCAATATTTACCCTGGGGCTTTTAGGCACCTGGTGTAATGGGGTAGCAAGCATGTCATTCAGGTGTGTTTTGTTATTTATTTCCTTTCACCCTCCAGGGGTAAAATAGGTGAGATTGCACAGATTTGTTTTATTGTGATTTTTCATTGTAATCCTGCATAGTGCATCAATGCCATCAACCTTTTTAACCCTCCTTTATTTAAAAGTGCCCTCCAATTACTTTGAAGTGGTGAGACATGTACTGTTACGAAATATTGCCTATGGGGTATATAAAACATATATATCTTCAAGAAACTTTATTATGACAAGATAGTTTAGTGAGAAAAGCTTACACTCATTGGGCCAATGTTTATGTCTGTAAATATTTTTTTTCAAATAAAAGGTTTTCAAAAGGTTGTCAAGAGTCATAGACCAAGTGTTGATTACTGATTCATTTCCAGTGACAGAAACCTGTTGAAATATAAGTTACACAGTCTCTCAATTCAGGCCCACTCTAAATACACTTCTTTTTTCAACATTTTAATAAATCATAAGATTATTACCCCCTCTGAACCATGATTAACTCTTGATTACATAAAATAAACAACCAACAATTAGCCAAACTTAAAGCATCACACGAATTTCTGTTTATGCACAAACAATGAAAAAAGTTTTATAAACTTGGAAAAACTCCATATTTGAAGGAAGTGTACAAATGTCTCTTCAGGTGGTGGCCCCACCTGCAGCTTCATCAGCAGGAGTCTGCAGGTGGGTTGGTCATGCTCTGGTGATTTCCATCCCACCTGCCTGAGCTGCCTCAGCAACTGGGTGTGAAACTTCATCATCCATCATTTGTAACGTCAAGTGATGAAGGCCACCAGCTTCCGCATCAGAATTGCACACTGTGCACACTGTTCACACAGCTCCATGCTTCCATTCTTAGTTTGAATTGTTTACTTGTTAGGGTGAAATTGTGTCCTGCTCTTATTACAGTTGTGCCACTTGAACTGGGGAAAAGCATAACAAAAGTTTGCAATGCAATTTGTGCCTTGTTAGAGGTGATGATTCTTGACCAGGCAAGTTCATATCTTGGGTAGGCCTACACCCTTTGGTATTATAGATATATTAGATATATAAAGATTGAGAGAAGCCCTTGTTGTTGTTCTAAAGTAAATTATATCTTTTATAGAAAGACGAACATCTGACAACTTACTCAAGTGACATTTTCTACTTTCACCAATGAAGTAACCTAATGTACATGAATTATATTTTTGGTTCCAACCACAAAATAAATTCCACAAACCGTCAGTCTGCGTTTTATAATACACAATGATCAGCTGAAATGAATTCATTCACCGCCTATTTGTCGGGTGTAGGACTGCAGGTGCAGGTCTATACTCAATCATAGTTACGCAAGATATCCTATCTTGAAGTTGGCAAAATTGTAGATTTAATCATTCCATTAGGCCAGAAGATCACTATTAAGATATGCAGTGAATTCGAATGAAAATAAATTGATGTCTCAAAATCTGTTCAACATCAATGCCAATCTGAATTGTTCAATCGTATATCTTATCTGATGCTCTTTACATGTCGACCATCGACCTATATCCAAATAATAAATTAGGCTCATTTAGTCACACCACATTGATATATTTTATGAAAGCAAAACAAGAGGGTTAAATTATATCCATTTTTTATCAAAAGCTGTGTGCTTTGTTTAGTCCTTGGGGTATCAGTTACAGTTTTCCACCCAGTACTCTTAGACAGACAGATGCTGGTTTCATGGCATTCACAAATGACAATAAAGCATTCTGTCACTGTATCAGTCACTGTGTATCAGTCACTGTGCATCAGTCACTGTGCATCAGCCACTGTGTATCAGTCACTGTATCAGTCACTGTATTAGTCACTGTATCAATCATTGTTACTTTATCAGTCATTGTCATTGTTACTGTATCAGTCATTGTTACTGCGACACAGGGTCATTGTTTATATTACTATATATTACTGTATAGTGGCCCCATACCACTATGTAGGAAATCTGAATCATTCCATTGTTACTGTATCAGTCATTGTCACTGTCATGGTTACAATGACTGTGATTGGAGCACTGTAGTGCCAACTACTGCCAGAAAAATCAGAATCATTATGGACAGGCTGAACAGAGAAAGAGAGGGGAGGACAGATTAGTGCTCTTGTTTCTGTGTGATGAATGCCCCTGCCACATAAACAGAGGGCAGTGGAGCAAGAAAAACAGGCAAAGATGGGATCAATGGATGCAGGGGGCTGTCAGGAGGATCAGGGTTGAGGCTATCACCCCTCTTTGCCCCTGCCAGGTCACAAGTCTTGACCCAGGGGTCACACCCTTTGCCCTCTTGCCTCTACTTGCCTGACAGACCCTCAGATATTTCACTAAACGTACAGTTTCAATTTGTTGTCTGTCTCCTAGAGATTACAAGCCAACAAGCAATAGGCAGTGAGGTTGTGAGCCTTATGTCCAAGTTATGACAATCATTTTACCACTGCAGCCATTGATCTCCAGTACTACCCATTGCAGCCATTGATGTCCATTGATGCCCATTGCTTTCCTTTGGCATAAGGCATTAAATCCATTGGGCATGGGATGTATTATCTTTTACTATATCTCACTGTTACTTGTCAGAACGCATCAATCCCCTCTAAAAGATACTACAGTCATCCATTGACCATCTACATGTATTCATCCACAACTAGGCTACTATAAGATAACCATAACTGATCGCAATAAGTCAGATTCGTAACAGAATTATTACCCCTCTGATTTCTATCCATGCAAGGCACTTAAGCAACCAACAAAGCCAATGACCCATAACTATTCCCTAGAGCCCACTGATGATGTAATAGTTTCTGTAGATCATGCAGTTGATTAACACCAGAACTTGTAATATTCTCTGGATGTTGTGGGTGTGATAAGGCATATTTAACATATTTCACAAAGCAAAATTCTGCAGATTTTAGAGAAAAGTAAAGAAAATTGAATTTATTTTAAGTCATATATGGCAAGGATTTATAAGTTGATCCCATAGTTATAACCACTGTTTAAAAGACAGTAACTGTTTAGTCAAGCAAGAGATAGATTGTTTTAGGACATTTAGTTCAAATTTTGTGGAATTCTTACACTGATGCTATAGTAAAACTCTCCACATAGAAAAAAATGAAAATATTTTTAAATAATCATTTGTTTGTATACATGCAGATGGACAATAGATAGTTAGCCTATCAAATGTGAGCGGACAAATAATATGAGACATGTAGAAACCATAGAGACAGAGACATAGAAAGAAACAGATGGTTGAGAATGAATGATGGGCTGGCCATCTCTCTTGACAATGTGGAAAACACCCTGCTGGTGGGTCATCCCTCACTCTCTCATTTTGCTGTCATTCTCAAATCTAATTATGTTTTTTGATAGTTGTTTATTGGACATAATGAAAATTGATACAGATAATGAGGAATTAATTAATTGGTTTTCTCCAATTGTTTCCACCTGATGATCATAGATTCTACGAAACTGAAATTCTGAAGTCTGAAATTGCCAATTCCTATCTGAAATTATTGGCATTAATGTAGATCCCTGACTTTCAGAATGTCACATAGAATTTGGATTAATAATTTGATTAATGTGCACTGATTGTCTGATTCTATATAATATTGAATGATGACCTAATTGTACAGATATATCCTACAGTGCATCATATATGATGAAAAGAGCCATCTTGCAATGCACCAAAGCCAACTTGGTTGTGACTTCTGGTAATCATTACTGTGTGTCAAGTATTTGGAATCGACCAATCAGAACCAACTTGGTTGAGACTTCTGTTAGCAGCAACCTGTCAATTATTTGAAAATGACCCATGCGTTCTTTTTCTCAGGCACAATTCCTATTGATGTGAGAAGGTCTTAAAAAGTAAATTAAGGCCATTCAATCAAATCAGTTAATACCAAATTTTATAATAGGATTGTGATAATTGGTCATGTTTTAGATCTCTTCACGAGTCTATATATTTCCCTTTGTAATTGTCAAGGTGCAAGCTGCTCTATCAAACATGGCTTGAGCAGTCCAGACTCCTGACCACTGTGTTGTATTGAACTATGGCTGTTGGCTGCTGGTTCTTCCCCTTGCTTGCTTCTGCCTGCTTCTCCCTGCTGCTGCTTTTGCCTTTGCTTCAGCCTTTGCTTCAGCCTTTGCTTCAGCCTTGCTCATATGCATGAGTCCGCCAAAGATTTCCCTCAGGAATAGGAGGTCCGCAATTCACAATGCGCTAAAGCTCATCGTCGGCCTTACTACATGACGGACCATTAGATTGGCCACACTTTAGACAGCGGACAAAAATGAGTTGACAGCGATGAAGCGAAAGGGTGCGAAACTGACCGAACGCATGCACACAACTCCCGTTCTCATGCCTCCGAAGTGTGGCAACATGCGCCCAAAATATATCCCAATTATGCCCATGCACCCAGACATTGACATCAATGGTTAGCTTTTACTGGCCTTTAGCTTATAGCTTCTGAACATCATCGTCATTTCTCAAGTAAACAATAACATGAACTTGATATTATTTATAATAGAAAGAAATATGCCTTTTCTAACCTACAGGAATGTTCCAGTGTTCTTTCCATATTATAGTGAAACCTTTTGGAGAAATGGTAATGTTTCAACAGTAAGGAAATCATATGATTTTTCTTTTGTGATGCCAAATGTATTCTTAAATCAAGGGAAAAATTTAAAAGAACATTCATGTCAGATCACTTTCCCAGGAAACACTTTTTAATAGATTTCATTTGAATCAGTTAGATAACAACTTGACAATGTTCAAATAATTGACAGAGTGCTGATTACCAAAAGTCTCAACCAAGTTGGCTCTGATTGGTCAATTCCAAATAATTGACAGGTTCTTGATTACCATTTATAAGTCTCGACCAAGTTGGCTTTGACAGGTTGGAGGGAAGGATATTCCTGACATAACACAACAAGATCTACGGCAAATCTTAAATGAGGGTTCTTGTCCTCCATTCAAACTATACCTTCAGACATCTAATATTTCACGGTAATTTTCTTTTTGATGGAATCCCCTTTTATTATTTGAAAGTTGTTCAAGAAGTTCTTTGAAATTTCTGAGAAGCAAGAATTCCATCTCACTCTTACTCATGGACTAATAGAATATCTGAAATTGAATTCTGTTTTTTTATGTGACAAGTCCCAGGGCAATATGAAGCCTTATTTGGGGCTTATTTAGAGGCATTAGTTGTTGTGATTCAAATATAGCAATCATATGAGGCAAAAATACCAGAAAAAAATCAGTCATAAACCTATGAAATGGAATTAGACATCTCTGACTGGAAAGCTGTGGAAGCATAAGTGATGGGAGGGGGCCACATGCCTAGAATTTTAAGTGGCTCCTACATATCATGGTTTTTCTGAATGTCTCCTATAGCAGATAAAAATGAGTGTAAACTGCTTAGCAAGGACCAGAATTACAGACACACAGCTGTCTACTCCTGTGTTTTGTAAACATGGGTTTGATGAATGCTTGTCCATGCAGGTGTGGTAGTTGTAGTACAATTGCAGACAGCATTGCTTCTCCAGATCCCTGAGAGAGTTACACTTCTTTTGTTTTATGATTAACCTTGTTTCTTTTCCTTTTCAAAGTGTATTGATATCTTCTTCTTTTGTCTATTCTTCATCCTATTGGTCAGGTCATTTGTATGCAGACCAAAAAATCATCTTCAAAAAATGCTTCAAAATTCAATTTGGTTTTAGCCATTTCCCACGGATGATTTTGAGGTGAAATGTTGAAGTGTATACCTAGCCATAAAAGTGCTTTTGACTAGAACCAGTCCAAAGTTAATCTTCAGACTTTATAGCCATTCTACTATTCTTATCAAATTTCAAAACTACACTGGAAATTCACTGTCTTGTTCTTTTTGTAAACTTGCATTTTCAATTTTCTGTCATCAGTTCTACCCCACTGTATTCCTGGTATCCTTCACATCTTCCCACTAATTAGAACCAACAGATGTTGTACCTTATGTATACCAATTCTGGAGGTTTGTCCCATTCCATTCTTTGGAGAATTGATTTATTTTCTCACAAATCTAATGTTCACAGTATACACCTACAAGAGCAGTACAAGAGTTTACAGGCAAAACCAATGATAATAGAGTGTATTGCTGTGCCAGCATGTTGACGTGTAGGAATCAGGGCCCATTCTGGGGGCTAAGATATATGAACAGATATGAGTGGAGCTGTCACTCAGGCTGCCAGTGATAAACTTGCAAATGCTACCCAGATGTGGTAAACAATAGAAAGTGTTTGTCAGACAATCACAGCTAGGGGTGGTCTCCTACCTTCCACCTCTACATGTATGGCATTAGCAAGGGTAAACCTATACAACCAGGCATTTTTTGCAGCCAGCTAAAACACATGCCTAGCCCCTTCCTTGCATACTGATGATTAATGTGGAAGAGAGGGTAGGGCAAAGAGAAAATAATCGAATGAAGAGCTATATTTTGGTTGTCTGAGGGCCAGTCTGAGATTCATGGGGTAATATAACTGAGTGAAAGGACAAGACAGGAGGGCATCCAATGGGGTATCATAGGAATGGGCCACCACACAAGAATGGGGCTCAATAGGCCTACACGAATATGAGGCTCAATACAAGAATGGGGCTCAATACAAAAGTGAGCCTCAATTCGAGAACGAGGTTTCGTAGAAGAATAGGGGTGAAGAAATACAAGATGTGGGAAAATAACAAAAAATTAATGGATATAGAGTTAGTCTAATTGAGGACGTAACCATCTCTATGTTGCTTTGAAAAAGACTTGTCCTGACCCGGAATGATTGAGGTTGAATGCATTGTGTAGAAAACTATATTGTTGAATTATAGTAACTGAGATGGTAAAGCTCTAACCACCAATGTACTGTAACATCTCAGTATTTAACAAGTATTTCATGGAGCTCTAGCACTTTGTGCTGTACTGACCTCAAGTGAATTTGTTTATATGTAAACAGTGGACCTTGTTTAGCAGGTAGAATAACATAACTGCACTGCAAATGGAGGTCAAATGATGCTAGGAGATAGACATAGTCTGACAGACTGAGAGTGGGCAGTGCATTTTGCCCATAGACTAGAAGATGATGAGGCAGTGCTAACAACCTTGGATCAACTCAATGAGTGTTGCTAAGTCCACTGGGCTGATGAGTGCAGTAAATTCAATTAACATCTCTTCTTGTCTCTGCAGCAGCAGCAGCAGCCAATAGAGCAGCAGAAGGAGCAGCATCTGAGCAGCTGAGCAAAGATGGAGAGGAGTAGGGATGTAGAGTAGTAAGGAGATGTTGTCAGTCAGTAGTACTGTAGTAGTTGTGCGATATGATGAGCAACCCTCTTCCGCAGAAAATTGTATTTCTCTCTTTCGAAGGGGAGCAACTATGCTTGCAAACACTTTGTCTCTCGAAGCTCTTTGAAATATATTCAGCATACGCCTGATTGAAAGAAAGAGGTTGCATATCGAAAATGTGTTGACTGTTGGTAGGACGTTTGTCCAACTATCTACAGTACTGACCTTGTCGCGGGTAGAACGGGTTCTTTCAATGGAAGGCTAAAATACAGAGAAACTGTACCGATTTAAAAAGTGAATTTTGAAATGCACATGATCATCAGTTTCAAAATTTTCAGGAACAGCAAGATGTCAACATCTCTGCATTTTGATGGTGTTCAAATTTCCCTCTTTTTCTGTCATTCTGCCAGTTCAATTGCATTACTTGATACTTTTGGAGCACTCCGTCTAATGCAATTTTTGGCTCATTTTCTTTTTGTCGCCTGTGTTTATTTTCTGATTTACAGACTTGATGGACGCACGCCACTGACTTAAGTCACCTAATGGTTGCAATTACCATTAATGGGCAGGGATAGTTAGAGGACGTTCATTAGCATGCAAAGAGGTCAATTCGGGTCAGGAAGGGTCAAGTGAGGCACTGATGGGAAGGTGCAATGGGACAGATGTCAGGTGGTTAGCCATTTTGCTGGTTGAAAGTGAGAGTTATTCCCCTTGATGGATTGGTAATGCTGGGGTGGCAGAGTTAAGGTGAGAAATTCTGAGTATCTTGTTTGGGGGGGTCACAGAAGGGGTTGTGTCATGTTAGGGTTGCTGTCCACACCATCTTTGCCCCAGGGGTGTTAGGGGGGCTTCAAGGGTGAGGCCCCTACAGACCCCTGTGCCCCTTCCAATGAATCATCAACTCTGCATCTATGATGGCTTTGCTTGCTGTCCAGTGTCCATGCTGAACGCGTCCATGCTCAGCTGTTTTCCATGCTGGGCACATTGGGCATTGGGCAATGTCCTTGCATGCAGTGTTGGAAATGCCTTTGCTGTGATACCTTAGTTTTGGTGATAAATCTTGTCAGCTTTCATTGGGATTTCAAGCAAATATCACAAAATCTTTAATCTGTTTGGATCTAGGTTGATTTCAGTGATTTCTGTCTGTCAAAAACAACCCGAGACTTGTTGGATTATATGTAGAATTGTATTATGACAATTACTATATCCTGATATAATTAAGATTTTAATAATAAAATTCAGACCATTTGAGGAGAATTGAGTTTGATAATCCAACTTGTTATCATTTTTTCAAGATTTATATCTCTAAGGCTTGCTCTTTTGCCAAGGTGCAGTCAGCTGTGTTTTTGTGCTTTTCACATTGCCTTACAAATGCTGCTGCACAAGAAGTGCTGAGTCCAACACAGCACAGAAATGACACACTCCAAGCAAGGGCCACATGCCCTCCTGGCCTGGGAAACACCAACAAACAAGGGGCCACAAAGGTCAGAGCCACAAGGAATAAGATGTGCATTCTGATGATGTTTGAAGAACTCCCTTCCTCATCTCATGATTGCTGGGGATGCTGATGTTGCTCTGTCACAACAGATGTCCACTTCCAAAAATGCTTGTCATGCCAGCCCTATGAACACCAATTTACAACTCATCAGGCCATAACAAGTGTCAATGGACAGGTCAGACTGTAGCTGATGCAAGACTGGACTTACCAACTTCAGGACTGATTGGGAGTCTTGTTGGTATATGCTTGTCCTAAATTTTTATCATTTGCTGTCATTGCAAATTTGGTGCTTTTTAAAAGTTATTTCATTTTCCAGTTTAAAGGGATAAGTTTTGACTAGAAACTTCAAACTTTATATTTGACAGTGACGGTAAGCGTTACATAAGTTGGTTCGCACTGATGCCGTAAACTTAAAGCAAACACGTTCCAGGAATGAAAGACTGGGGCTATACTGAATTAGTTTGCTCCATCATCCTAAAAGAATAAGCATAGGCAAAGATAGTTGAAAAGATGAAGAAATTCCTAATAAAATTTGTAAAAATCAAGTGCCTTCAGAGTATGACTAAGTTGAGCTTTGAACGTCCAACCTTGGCTTGACCGCAATAGAGACAGGTCACTGAATGATTCAACAGCCCTAGATGAAGTGACTAGACTTAGGAGAGGTTCAAAGTGTTGTCCCATGGCTGTGCACAGGACAGCTTTGATTGGCAGAGTCTGATGTCCACAGAGAGAAGAAATTAATTCAACAGAGCTGGACAGAGCCCTGCTCCTTGCCTGACCCCGCTTAGTCCCAATCGCTCCACGCCTCCACTAATGAAGACAATAATCAGATTGAAGGACGTCATTTATTAGTCCATTAGAGTTCAATCCATTGGATATTGCAGTAAATATATCCATTAAGGCAACCAATGAGCATTCATGAGTTCGGACAGCCGGACGAAGAAACGCGAAAGAGACGCGGAGTGGGCCGCACTTGTCTCAATTGAATCTCGATATGGAAAGAGATATTTCTGGTCGAGCAAACGCTGCTCTGGGAAGCCAAAGACTGCACTGCTCTTGTCTAAATCAAGTAGAAACCCTATAAGAAAGCAAGCAAAGGGTGGCTTACAAGAGTAGCGGTCAGTGAGGGTCAAGCTTTGCAGTGGTCAAGCGCACCGATCTCACATTTCCTGGCCTATTGATTGCATCGAGCAATATTTTGGGTAACTAGCACCAATATGGTGGGAGCCAGGGGCAAGGGGTGCAGGGTTTCAAGGATGTTTGTGGGGCTATTATAGTGCTGAGGAGGAGTTGTGTGGGGCTAATCAATGGACCCTAATAGAGCAAAGGACAGGAGCGAGGCCCGTTATTATACGGAAGGGAAAAAAGGACTTGGTGAGACTAAGTCTGCGGAAGGCTCTGACAGCCTCTTGCATTCATCACACTTAACACCCGTAGTGAGATACATTAAGGGCCCTCCACCTCCGACACATGTGTCCTCCTCCTGCTCTCCCTGCCTCTTTCTGCCTCTTTCTGCCTCAACCTGGGGATCAATCAGGCCTGCCTCTGACACCCACTTCCTGCAAATCTCTTCATTTCTGCTCCTGATCTTTCCATGGTCCTCTCATGGTGCTATAAGCTCCACCAAAACAACACAAGTCACATAGATGCATGTACACAACTGGACTTGTATTGTATGTTCTTCCTGATTTGAGTGATGATTGATTGGTAATAGATTTCCAAGACAATGTACAATGTACACGTACATTCACTACATTGTACAAAATGGAGTTAGCCAGGGTGCAGACTTCCACTGTATGCTTTATAAATTGATGCTTATGAAATAGCACCTCAGTACCAATATCATGCAACAGTCAGTAATTAACATATTTGTTTAAATGAAATATTTCTGAAGAAAATTTGGTGAACATAGTACCATCCTAATTGAATGTTGGTGCAAGGTTGCTTGTGATCATCTCCACATCAAACACAACTTACACAAGCATGGTCAATTACCCAGATCTGTCTGAATCTGTCTGAGTACAAGGTTATTACAGACACAGGTGGTTATGGAAGGAGATTTTAATAATTCAAGCTGTCCAATTGGATTTTATGGCAGCTTATATGGTGGATACAGAGGGCAATCCAACCATCTAAGGATCATTCTGCTATTAAGCCACTTTGGGCTGCTATTGGCTGCTTTGTGCATCATCCTATTGACACGCTGTATGCCTTGACCATTGGTCAGTGGGGGCTAGAGTCATGGTCAGTTGTCCATTCACCCTAAGTGCTCCTCAGGGAACTTTGACCCTCACAAATTACTTTTATCTTCTGATTAAGAAGCCTTCATCTACAGGCAATCAGGCGAGAAGTACCAGTAGCAATCTAAGCTATCAGGCCAAAGATGGATCTTTGAAAATCTCAGCCAGCAACAAGGTTTATGATCCTGCTGCCAACTGATCAGTCATAGACTAGTAAGATAGAATTGAACAGCATTCATGGTCATGCACTGAACTGGACACTGAAGTGAATGGTGAACAACAATATAAAGCCATGTTGAGAGTGCGAATCAAGCAAGTGGAGAACATCAGCCTTTTTGTGCTAAGATGAATCAGAACTTAGCATAAATGACTGCAAAAATCGTTTTCTTGTGGGGAAAAGTTTGAAATTTACTGATATCTTTTAAATTCAAAGCCAGTTAAATGAAGAGGTCTGTCAAAACTCAATTGTTAATTTCCATGACTAAAAGGCTTTGGAAGTCAAGCAAAAAAGCAATATTTCATGTTGTTTGGGCAATGAATATTAGGCCTACCTTCCTAATGCTTAATAATTATGAATTTTGATCATCTTAAACACACTGATGATTCATGAACACAAAATTGCATCACTCATCCTTTAATCGTAATCCTTCAATGGCTGCACAATGAGCATTTTCTGATGATTTGCAGAATCATTTCTTACCAAAGCAGAGGTTGAATTAGGGGCAAAGAAGAATGCATTAATTCGGTTACCAATGTAATGTTTTGTGGGCCAGGCTTCCATTTCCTTCTTTGATTATTTCTTTGGATTTGAGTGACAGCCGTCAAACACTTGTCATGTGACCTGTCAGCTGACACGTCACATGACCTGTCACGTGATCCCACCACATTCTTTCCTCCTGTCATTTACCTAATTACAAGACTCGTGCCTCTGAGGTCCAATTTCCAATGCAGAATAAGATGCAGAAAAACAAGGCATTCGAGACCTCTCAGTTACTCTACTTTTCTGTTGTGTGTTAGAAACATATTTGCAGCCTCTTGTTTTTTTGCCCTCTTTCCCTAGATGTTCAGGTAACTAGCCTCTCCCAATTATTAGTTGCAGAACTGGTTGGGTATAGGAAAGAAAATGCATGTCAAGCAGGTAAACACACTACTAACTTCCGGTTATAGCACAGGTTGCGAATCAACAGCTATTAACCAGATTTTTAAAAGAAGATACTTCAAGATAGACAGATAGAGAAACACATTGATGGATACAGAAGGTGGCAGAGACAGAAGTAGAGATAGAAAGATACAGATATTCAGATATAGATAAAGAAATAAGGATACAAAACTGAGAAACATGGACAGAGATCTATGATGCAGAGATTATGATATGTTCAATTAGGTTTGTTTGTCAGTAATTAGAGTAACATATTACACTAAATATTGCACATCTATACATAGGTCTATTTTTAACCTCATAACCTTGAGTTTGTTGTCTCAGACAATGGATGGTTACAAGCTACTACTACTTTTCACCTTCTTTCAAGGGGCATTCCTGGGGATTGTAAGTGCTGATGAACATTGTTCCTGGATCTGTCAGACATGTTGGCAGTAATCAGTGTTGTCAGTAACAAGGTGATTCTGTGTAAATGTAGACAGCCTTCACAAAACCAGATATCTACTAGAAGTCTTTCCTGGAAGCTGAGACTGTAGAGGTTTTAAATATTTCTGGCTGATGTCAATGCCAGCTGAAAAGGGATCTTTGATGAGCCCTCTAAATAGATTTACAATGTTAATGCAGAGGCCTGGCAATCAAGGCTGCAACTTGCTCTGGGCAACAACTGTATTGTGGCCCAGTGGCTGCAGGCAGAGTGTTGGAGGCTCTTGATTTTGAGAATTTTCAGATAGGGTAGGCCTGTAGACAAGATCATGATTGATTCTTGGTGTTTCATTATAGCAAACAACGTTTGTCATTCTGGCTTATCTTCAAATGTTTAAAGCAAAATTATTATGACTTCTACCTTTCTTCGTGCACTGACAGAGGATGCTGACAATAAGAAGAGATACATGTAATTCAATGAAAGCTTTCTCATTTCAAAATATATCCCGAGACTGACCTTCCCAAACCTTCGGGGGATAATTTTAAAATGTATAAGTCTTAAGCATCAAATATTTTCTACACTTTGAAGCTGCTTAGCAGCATCATTTTCTCAAGTCTGACTAAAAACAGCCACTGTCCAGACACGTCAGAAAGAGTCAGCGCAGGGGGCACAAGAAGCAGAAAGCAAGCAAAGACAGGAGGAGACCTTGTTAGGCTGAGGGCAATCACACCTCGAGTGAACTCAATAAAAGGAGGATTAAGGGAGCAAATGGCAGGTCACATTCGGCCTCATGTCCATAACTGAGTTAAGAGTAAACAGTCAGACAGCAAACGTGCCCAATTCCTGTTTGATGTCCTTTCTGGTCCTTCTCAGGTCCTTCTAAGGTCCTCCAGACTCCTGCTCAATCCCAAAAGGTCCTCCCTGTGCCCTTGGAATGCACAAAATGCCCTAGGAATACACTTAGGATGCCCTTAGGATGACCTCATAGTGTTCTTAAGCATGAGGTCTTCCTCAACATACTCATTAAGTGACCTAACTCAGCAATGGAGTTGACCAAGCTTTTTCCCCAGGGTCAAGGTCACCTAACCACCAAACTGTGCCTGTGTGAGAATGTCTAAGGTCATCACCCAGATAAACAGCAATAACTGACCAGCCCCAGTAATTACTAGACATTTCTTAAACAGACTCTGGAGATGGAGGTTAGAGGCAAGATGAATCAATAGATAAATTTATTTTACAAAGCAATGCTGAAATAAATTAATTTGAAGAGTAAGCTATATTGTTCTGAAGGTTCAATGGAAAGCTTCAGGTTTAATTTTAGACTATGCCTCCAAATATAGACTTTATGTGCTGAGCAGATATTTGATTGTAGACAAATAATACATTTTAATCGCTGACAGGGTGTGACCATACGACAATAATCTTACAGTAAGATTTTTCTATGGTTTGCAATCCCAACTCAATCATTAATATAACCCCCATTAATTAGAAGCAAAGACTCCACGCAGTAGTTGTGTATAGTTTCTTTGCAAAAAGGTAAAATTTGTAGCATTACCAGCACCATATGGATATGGTCTTAGGATTTTATTAGCTTATTTGCTTGCAATGCTTCTGGACCACATTAAGTTCAGCTATCTTCAGTTAGGGACTCTATTAGCTGGGAAACTACAAATGAATAATGTACGGAGAAGTCATCAGTCTGCTGCAAAGGAGGGTGTAAATGATTTGCCAGGAAATAGCTTGTAGACAATGAGTCATGGCTTGGCACTCTTTGGCTTGACATATTTGTAAACACAAAATCTGGAGAAGCCAAAAGCAAAGCAAAAGCAAGGGGGGAAAGCAAAGGGAAAGCAATGGAAAAGCAAGGCAAGGGGAAGGCAAAGCAAGAATGGATGAGGGGCATTTGGCTCTTGCACGTGGACACACTGTGGCCTCCTCTATGGTCTCCTCTATGGTCAGTCTTTATGATCTGTCTTGTTAGGAACCCTCTTAAGTAAACACCCCAAGACTGGCAAGCTCCTCAGAAAGGACCCATGGAAGGACCTTTGGAAGGAGGTGGGCAAGACCTATGGCCCTCTTAAAGGGTATACTTCATACTTTGCCAGTGTTTAAGTGTCAAGCCAATGGCTTCTGCGTTATGACTGTCCCATAAAGTGTCCAACAACTTTCTGTTTGGCCTGGACACTGCCCTCACTCATTACTGGCCTAATACTCCCTCCTATTACTCCAGCCATCTATTAGCTCAATGACCTTTCCTCGCTGCTTGCCAGTGCTTGGACAAATGAAGATAGCCCTCTAATCACCTCAATGTGGCTAACTTTCAGGTTCTGCACACTAACATTGTCTTTTAATCAACTTTCATCAACATTGGATAATGTATTGGGGGCTAAATGTACATTTAACATTGTCAATTTACCACTAAATTAAAAGTCTTGTAGCAACCAAAACGCAGAGCCACATTGAAGCATGTCATTTGAGTGACACATTGACAGTTTTGGTGATAGGTTAGACTTATAACCTCAGCATGGTAGAATTGAAATTGCAAGACATTTTGAACTGCATATCAACATCAGAACTTGCGGACCCAAATAAAATCATAACATAAAGATGGAGATACAATACATAAATTTGCCTATTTCATTTTCAAAGCAAACTGATATTTCAGGGTGCAGGCTAGCATGCATTGCTCTGTGGATTCTTTCCCAGCCTACCATATCTTTACCAGACTAGATCTAATATTGTAACTTTGTGAAGTTTGTGACTTGCAGACATGTTGATTCTCAGAGGTGATTTATTGGCAGAGAGGAGTTGAAAAGTTGAACAAAACAGGCAAAAGAAAGTTGGCTCAACCTGTCAGGAGCTTGTGAGGTAGTTCCCCATCCATCATTCCTACTTCATAAGCAACTTACAATCTTCTGTCAGCAGTAACCTAGCAACATATACACATTGCTTGCTCTCTAGTTATGGAGGCTAAAAAAGTAGTGATCTGCATCACAAAAGGTTTACCATGTGTGAACGAAATAAATATAAGGTCACTTTATTGCTCTTGGAGTGGCTTGCTGCAGTTGTAGTGTATTGGAGTGCTTGTAAGCTCTTGTTGTAGGCACTAATGGGAAAAGGGTGGACTGTTAGCTGCTGTTTATAGCAGTTTTTCTCACTTGACCATGGGTCAATTAAGATGGACACTCCACCTAGGATCGTTAATGAGTCACAAGAGTGTGTAGATTAAGAGCCGTATGAATATTTGAAAGTTTTTCATTGTAGACCTCAGATTTATGAGCTGGTCTTGTCAGTGGCAGAGTCACTGTGAGAGTATTTGTGGTGTCTGCTGCCACCAGAGGCGCTCCACGTCGCCTCCTAGTGTTGTTATCAGGAACTGGAGTGATGCAGTAATGATGCTGGGCCACAAAGGAGGACCTCGGCCAAGCATGACCCCTGTGTTTGCCACAGAAAAGGGTCAGGGGAGCGTGAAAATGGGTCACAAAGGGTGTGCAATGCATTATGATGTGATGGCCAGGGATACAGGCAGGGGATAGGCATTGTTCCCTCCCTTGATCTGCATGGACATTCTTCAAGCTAGAAATCTGCACAATGCCTGCACAATGTCCAATAAAGGAGGTCTATTCACTGGACAGGGATTAGCCATAAATCATTGTAACAACCTGCATCAACAGCACCCAAAGCAGCACTTGAAAGCATCTTCACTTTGACTGTTTCAGCAACAGTGATATTGACCCTTGCACCTCTTTTAATAATTGAATTATTGGCTCATCCGCTACATGTAGCAACATTTCCCACCTATCCGAAAGTCGTCTTTAGAGAATTTGTGAGACCGCAGTCTATATTGAACCGTTCTTTGAAATACCAAGTTACAGAACAAACGTACTACAACTTCTTGAACAGTCAGATTTTCCAGTCGCTTAACTATTAAACTACCTAATAAAGTAATTGAATAACAACTATATTTCTGTCCATCCACCCATAAGGCACATTGGTAACAGTAACACTGGTTTGATTATGAGCATGCATTGAGGTTTACTTTTTTTGACAACCTGACAAATTGAAAACACATTCGGTATTGTGACATTAAGAAAGTGATATATTAGCTATAGAAATCTTTCATGTGATTCATATCAAAATCGTACAATCTACATAGATGGATCGGTGTATGCTATGGGATGACACTTGAGTCTAGCATTCTCCAAAACCAAAGCACACCAATAACACCATTTAACAAGCAGGCAACTACCCCCCCCCCCTTCCTCCTTTTCTAAAAAGCTCTAAAACAGGGTGCAGTAAAAAAGTAGTACCAGCACAGTGATAGATCATGAAGCTGTCAGGCTGAACAAACTGCTAGAATTTCACAATTTGTCACCACCCTCATTAAAGAGGTGTTACATGTTTGTAAAAGAGAGGAGCAGTGCATGCCAATGGGTTTCTGACTCTTTTCAACCACTTAGTGATTTGTAATTCAATAGTTGGCCAAATTGAGTGATTAATTATCAATCATGAATGGGTGTAGACAGGTTATGAACATCTCAACAGTTAGAACAGCAAGGCCCAGCAAGGGGCAATGGGTGATTCATAGACTGTTCACTGTTTAGATGATTTAAGGAGTTATTTTGGAAAAGAGGCATCATAAAAGATCATAAATATTACAAATTGAGGAGCACACTGCTTTGTTCACTGTTAAACTGCTTCACTCTTCATCTAATGGCATTTTTGAGAGGTGATTCATGATTAACTTGGATCATCATAATCAGAATCAATCAAAATATCATCAGAATTTCATCCAGATTCAAGAATCTTCAACATGACAGGTGATCAAAATGATCTTCATTCTTCAAGATAATGTTTAACTGAAGATGAACTACAGCTGATATCATGTTGAAGTAGTTTACATCAGAGCCAAAAATAGAAGAATCACAACCATTCCCAAACCTTGAGCTGAGCCATAACATTTACCAAAGCAAGTTACAATTTAATGTGAAGATGATTTCATTTCTTGGGAATAGATTAATCTTAATTACCATCATTACTATCAATATCAGAAACTGTCATCAGGATTTAATAAGATTCTTGTTTTAATTCCTAATAAGAATCTTCACACAAGATCAACAAGATCTCCATTCTTCAAGATGATTTTCAAGATCATGCTGAAGATGATTTCAAAGATGATATCATCATGAAAGCAGCTTTATTCCCAACCAATGCTAAAGCTACAAACCCCTTGTCCTCCTGCATCAAGCAACCTTGACACAAGCCTATTAGATTAAATTAATCTAATCAAATTAATCAAAGCAAGTAGCAATTTAATGTGATTCTAATTTCCTGTTTTTTCTTTCAGTCCTTGGATGGATTTGCCTTCGCTCTCTCCAATGATGGTCGTTTTTTATACATCTCAGAAACTGTTTCCATTTACCTTGGCTTATCACAGGTGAGTCCCTTTAATCTTTTAATCAGTCACTTTCGTGAATCTTGATTGTATTCACTAATTGATTTTCATGTACAGTTATTTCAAATGTATCATTCAATATGATTGTTTTCACATCATGAATCACATACAATTTTAATTACTTCTGTCAAAGATTACAATCTTGAGTTCTTGACTGCTGTTTTGTGATGAGCCCATGATACAATAACCTTGTTCCCTAACAATGCAAGGACAATATTGTTTTGACCAAAAAATGAAACATTGTGGTTGTGAAGATTCAGACCATTGAGCCTTCAGCAGAAATTAAATCTCATTGCTAGACCAATGTTTTAGAGAGCCAAAACCAGTTAATTGGAACAGGCAGCTGATGTTACTGAAACTAAGTTTGCAAAACAAAATACACAGAACTTTTTATACAAACACTTGATGACTGTTCAAAAGGGGTTAAGCTAAACCCCATGAAAACCATAGTCTACAGATCAACAATTCACCCCTTGATCTCCAGTTTGTCTGGTTTCTGATCTACAAGGTCTAGAGCATTGCCCCTTGCTGATCATACATCTGTAATTCCACAACCAAGTCAGGTCCAGCTAGGCCTAGGCTGCTTAGGCAGGTCTGGATAGAGACATCCTCTGGCCTTATACTGACCTGTTGCTAATTGTTAGGGGGAGCACTTCATATTCTATGGACCTCATGTGAACCACAAATGTGTGAGATACAACCCTGGAGGGACTCAGAATACTGAAGCAACTTGCAGCCACTTTGTGGGCACACTTTGTGAGTCCAGCCTCAAAGGTCCATAGACTTCATATTCAGTCTCTGAGGCTTGTAGGGCATTGCCTTATAAGGCAGGTGTAGGGTGTCTTAACAGGTCAATGACCCCTCAAGGTGCTATTAACCCCTCTCCTAATGCAGTCCTTAATCAACCAGCATGGTTTTTGCATAAAAACTATGGACAACCTCCCAGCAAGGAAAGCCACTTTCAACAAAATTGGGATATGGGATGGCATATTGGTCTAAATTTCAGAAGCTTGCATTTTATGTGAACAATGAAGCTAAGGCCTATATTCATAAGCCCAATGAGTCAATGGCAAATCTTTCCGTGCTGTCTTAGTGCCAGGGTCTTTGAAAAAATGTAATATTATATTATACATATATATAATATAATTTTGAAGGAATATACTAAATTTATACAGTTTTGACCTATCATAAACCACACGAATGCCTAGTTATATGTATATAAAATCAAAATTTCTTTTCTTAAAGAGTCTGCAAATCTGACATTGGTGGAATGTAATCAGTTGAGTCAATAGGCCTAATTATAACAGAACGACTATAAAATTGACAAAAAGAGACTAAGGTTATTACATTTTGACAGTATTTTCACATCTTCACATCCCTGTGGTGGCATCCACAGCCGCTGAATCAGTGCTGCTGCTTCGTCTGCTGCTGCTGCTTAGAACTGTAATTCCATGCTTCTCCTTGCAGCATCCCCTTCTATTCCATCCAATTCCATTCTTCCGCCATGTTCTTCGTGGGGTCCTAATTGCTTTCTTCATTATTGACAATCAGCTTCTTTTAATGACATCAACAAGAAAAACATGATGAAATTTGGATGAAAATGAATTTCTCAGAATTAAACGAATCAAGAGATTGATTCAAGAATGATTCAAGAATGATTTTGGCAATTGTTACAGAATGTGTTACAAGTTGATTTAATTCTAACAACCTGAAACAAAGCAACTCAACAAAAAAAGAAATGGGAACCCCACTGAAAATGTGATTGGAGACTTAAATAGGATTTCTGACAGCTCCCTATACATTTGTCATCAGGCAAAAATGGCTTCCAATAAAATGGAAATTTTAAGCTGACTCGACTGCAATGGGATATTTCAGTGATGTTAACACCAGATCTCATCTTTCAAAGTTTAATTAAGAAGTAAGGGTTTTTCTGCCTCTAATTACAACCAATTTGAATTTAGACCAAAATATTAACTAGCACAAAGAGTTACAACAGCCTTGTGGCTCTAAGATTTGCCTATAAAATATATATTATGTTGCACAATAATCTCTATTTGTCTAATTTTTATCTATATATCTATCTAATAGTAGTTAGCATGATAAAGGCCTAAAATAATTAAAATATATCATGCTGGTTGGTCTGTATACATCTTGGGATGGTAATCAAAACTAAGAGCATGTACACTAGAGACATCACAATCCATACAAGTCCTAAATTAAATCAATGCAACTTCTCATTCTGTCATTATGTCTGCTTCTGGGCCATGTAGAAGCTGTATGCTGCTTGATGCCAGTCTGACACAGAATATCAGGGGTGGCCAGACAGGTCTTAGGGCCATTCTGGACCATTCTGGTTCATTCTGGACCATTCTGGACCATTGCGGGCAATTGTGGGCCATGGGGCTCCATAGCAAGCTCTACAGCAAGCATTGGCAATCTGGGGGTGGCAATCAAAGATCTTTGGATGATCATACGGAGCCCCACACACCCTGGGATGACCACCAAAGCAGATCCAGGGGCGAATTAGGGCCATTTAGGGGCAGTTGATAGTCCTATCGCCCCTGCACACCCCCATTAACACTGGGAGACATCGACCTGAGGCCATCTCCACTCAAATCGGGTCCTCCCAGGAGCGGGCTGTTGGGCAGGGGGGCTGCAGTCATGGCCTAAGTCTTGGCATCAGGGAAAGTTTATGACAGTGAATTTGAAAGCTTTGAACAGACGATTTTGTTGGAAGAACTTTGTCAGAAAATCACATGCATGCAGAAGATCAGCTGATAATCATCAAACTACAAACTGTTTCAGCGTTGGCCTAAATATCATATAGAATATCATAGAATAAGGCTTCGTAATTTATAGTTTCAGTAAATAATTTGGATTTAAAAACCAGCAGTTTTGGACAGAGGCAGCTACTAGTGGGTGTAAAGTAGGGGGGGGGGGAGAAAATCTCAGAAACAAATAGGAAAATTTCTCTCTGCTCAACAGTGAACATATTTTCTGTTTCTTGTGTGGATCTCCAATTTTTTTGGTTAGTTTCTTTTGGAAATCATCTGAAACAAGCCAGCAGACTGTCTAACAGCGTATAAAAGCCAGACTGGATGTTCCACCCAAGCAGACTTCCTTGAGTTGTGACTTATGGCTATATTGATCATATTGATCATGGATGGCAGTGGTAATTCTAATCTAAATCAAGAAAATGTTTTATTATGGTCTTGCAATTTGAGACTCTAACCAAGTCACTGGCTGAATACATTCTGGTTGATAAAGACTGTTATCGACCACAAAAATGACTGAGTGCTGCATATATATTCTTCTGAGAAGGGGGGGGGGGTCTTTTTATGCAAATGAAAGGTCCCAAGTGACCGGTGGGCAGTGAGCTGGGCAGTGGTCATTTGCAGGCCAGCAAGGGCAGGGGCAGTGTCCACTATGGTCAGTATAACAGCTAGATGGTCATATGTCACCAAGGCTGCCAGGCTGTAATCAGTCCCCAGCCACCGGCCGAAATCACTCTCGTGAGCAGCATACCCCGGCAAATATGACATACATCTGCCGTCATAGGGAGGGGGGGGTGTTGGAAAGGGTAGTGCACAGCATAGCATAGCAAGAGTTGTGGGCGAGTGAAAGTGAAGGAGCAGGGTTGGCTCTACCCCCCCCCCCCCAGCTGTACGTAGTCCTCTAATGACCCTTCAGTGGTCAAGCGAAACTGACCAATCAATTATACCATTAATCACCCTCCTCTGTTCTCCAAATATTAGAGCTTGCTAGATCCCTGATTATCGCCTGAACACACAGGGTATTATCCATTTTTGCTATTTCTGAGGTTTTGTAAAGTAAATTAAGGCATGAAATAAAATGAGTTTTTTTTTACTTTAAAAGTCATGCATTTACCCACACATTTAAATATATATATTCTTGGATGACAGATCCATATTTTGGGGATTTTGCTTGAAATTTTTAATCACTCATCCAAATTCAGAAATACAAAATTTGAAAACTGGCATTTATAACTGGCAGATTTTGTCTACTCTAAGGCCAGTAATGTACATTTCACTTTATACTTTCCTTGGAATATTAGATTTTTTCACTAAAGTCAAATAATCGAAAATCAAAATCTCAACATCTTACTCAGTCCCCGACTCCCTGTGGGTGGGCAAGGGTGATCTGAGAAGGTCACACTTTGTTCAACCCACACAGTTCTTTGTAAGTAATTCAGAAGTTATTTAATAGTATGTGATTGCACAACTTCAAAGCCATGGCCTGATCTTGAACTGCATTTGATCAGCACCTCCACTATTCACTGAATCAGCAATTAGTATATGTGGCAGTCAAAATATTCACCTGGGATCATTACACATTCACAGCATGTCCAACTTTGCACACTTGATTTTATGCTGTCAGTAGATTTATTGTGACTGCGCAGACCTCTTCAATGCCACATTATTATTAAGCAAATCAGGTGAATATGATTTGCAGTACACAGGTTAAATTGACCATTTGAAGTTTATACTTCAAGTCAGAGGTCCTGTGGCTGTGTTGACTGAGAGGGGTAGGGTGACATGCACAGGATTACACACAATAAGTTGATGTGTGTCGTGAGGGCATTTATCTGCTTGGCAGTCGACTGGGGATATTTATCTGTGATAAAAGATGACCTCTGGCGGTTGCTAAGCCAAGGGCAGATGACCTCCAGAGGCCCTCAGTAGCCTTCTGGGCTTTCTTCGGCCCTTTTGGGGTGGCTTATGCCCTTTTTGGACCTTCAGGTCCCCTTGAGGTGGTACCATCATAGAGGGCGCCAGTTGCAAGGTTGCCATGGGTCAGAGGACTTTGGTTGTTTTGGTGACCTTTCCGCAAGGGGTCGTGGCTGTAGTGGCTAGGGGTAAAGGTCATCTTGGAGGTCGTTGAGGCCTTAATGTCAAGGTCAGCATCAAAGTGTTCATTGGACAATCATTGGCCATCCCAGCGCCCTCTTTAGGGTGGCCCTTTTTTAGGCCCTTTTGCATAAGTGACAGTAAACAGCTAATGGGCCATGCAAAAACCAGCAAAAGGGCCTTTAGTTGAGTAATATGCCGTCAGAGGGCAGGTCAAGCAGAAGGGCCTGCACAGGTGAACTGACCCATATGGTTCCTCTCAACATGCTCACCCTGACCACACACAGGGTAGGGTCCCTTGCGAAATATACCATCATAACTTCACATGATGTCATTTTATGAATATCACAAAATACCAGGATTCAAGTTTAGAGTGAGATTATCATTCTAATATTCAGACTTAACACCATTATTCAGATTGTGAAGTGTATGCCTCACACCTTTCCTGTTTCAGCTGCAAATAATTGCTGACTCCCTCTCTCAGATGCCTCTCCATTTAGAGCCTATACAATAATTCATCTCTTTTAAAATATTTTTAAAATGTAGCTAATTCTCAGAAGCAACTTTATCCAATTCTTGGTATCCCATCCATTAAAACCACTTGCTAAAATATTCTATCAATTTAATTTTCCAAACTTTTTTTACTGTCGTGATCAATGGGAGTCAAACATTTCATTAATCCCATGGGTCCAAAGTCACGCAACCCTTCATAGAAATTTATGATCTTTACGTAACACCTTTTAAAAGTATAAACACGTACCATACAAATGACTGGACCACTCAATCAACTGATGATGATGATGTGGTTGAATTTGAAAAATGAACGTTCTCACTTTTCGACTGTTACTTCAGTTTCATTTAGGATGGTACCGAATAGTGTCAATGTCAAAATTTGAAGTTTCATTTAGGATGGTATTCAATAAGTTTATATAAAATTGCACTACCACCCGCAATGTAACACACTATAAAGTAAACATTGAAGTATTGAATTACGGATGGTAGTGAAAAATTTGTAACATTGAAGGCTTATACTCAGAATATAATCTTGCGCCTTTTCACAGCAACTTTGATAATCATTTGATTCTTTTCAACTTGCTACTTTAATTTTAGCTTTTAAAATGTAAATTTATTTGTTTTAAAAGAATGGACCAGCGATATCATATCACTAGTATACCTAGTTACAAGATGACTTCTTAGTGATATTTTCCACTTTGAACAATGATGTGTCAAAAGATAAATATCAAAGCAGTCCATTGAAAAAAGACTAAACAATAGGCCTTTGATTTTCATAATCACTTCAAGTCATGGAAATGTATTTTATAACATTGAGGCTGCCATAAAATTAATACTATCCTGTGCAACATTACATTACACAGTCTGCTCCATCTTGCAACAGAGACATTTTACAACAAGAATGGTGCAATGAGGAATCTCAGTAAAAGACACTTTACAACAGGATAAGGAGCACAATCTCTACTGCCACCTGGTAGATTAACAAACAAACACCCTCCACTTTCTCTGTAAGATATCGTAAGAGCTGCAACCATTGTGGATGATAGATTCTTGGCAGCAATTAAGGACGGGGGCAATTGCACTTCCTTGTGTTACACTTTGGAAAGTTTGAAGGATGCTTCATAAAATAATGTTGAAAATGGATTGGCTTCATTCTAGGTATATAATGATGATTTGTCATTTAAGAGGTAGACCAATCTAACACCTCTTTGATAATTCATTGGATACACCACATTTAAATCCTAACTTATAAATTTAAAAAAAGAAGATGACCAAATTTACAACTAAATTTTAAAGATAAAGTTTACTATCACCCACACAGTGGAAGTGAGAACCTGTCTTAAATATCCTAGGATCACTTCAAACTTCACAAAATTTAACACTTGAATCAATAAAGCTATTTGTTTCAGTAGTAAATATGATAAAATCTTCATATCACTGATGTATAAATATAACGAAAACTTAACTTCACCTTTAGTCGTATTTAACCCCAACCCTTTCAATTCTCCAACAGCCCAATCAATTCAACTTTATTTGGGTGCTGCTGATGTTGCTGCAACAAGCAATGAAGATGCTTTAGATGGGAGATGGGCCTCATCACCTTCTATGTTTCTGTATCCATGATACACTGGCATTAGTAGAAGCTAGCTCAGGATGCAGAATGTCTAATTGCACCATTAACAAAAGCTGTGTGCATTCTGTAGACCTCCCAAAATCACCTCCCATCAGCACCCTGCTGATGATGTTGGGGATATTGAACTTGGTGATGTTTGTGAAATTTGTGATTTTTGAGATGAACTTGTGATTATGATGGTTATGTAGATGCTGAAGTTCAAAATAGTTGAGGCGATAAAAATTAAAGTTAAAAAGTATATAGACAACTTTATTGTTTTTTTTTGGACAAATATATGTGGTTTTATATTCAAAACTACTTGAACAACGAACACTATAGACTCGATATCAATAGCATGGGTTAGACTGGTATTACAATCCAATCTTGCTTGTGATAGTAGCCTAGTAGTAATACACACATGTGGCAGCTAATTCTAGGTGCTATCATCTGAAAAGTTCACAATGGAATCTCATTTCTAAACATTGGATGGACTCTGCATTGGTGCCCATAAATTGGCATTTAGGTGTGGTCTCTCATTATGGCTGTTTGACAAGACAAGGGACAGTGTGGCTAGCTGACCACTAGCTGTCCAACCTATTGTCTTTCAGTGTTCAGAGTGTCCACCCAGTGTCAGTCAGTGTCAAGCCTTGTCCATTCAGTGTCCAGTCCAGTGTCCAGTCTTGTGTCCACTCATTGTCCACCCTTGTCCAGTGGTGTAGGACACATTTCATGCATATCATGATGCTTGACCAATCAGTGGAGATCATTAGGCATTCTATGAGCAGGCTTAGCAGACACTCATTAGCCCCAGCCTGTCAGTGCTATACAGCAGATAGGAGGCTTTGGCCCCTTGGTCATTTGTAGGCTTATAGCATCACACAGCCCAGACAATGCATCATGTTTTGAATACATTTTAATGCCATGCAGGCTATGCTTATGATTTGCCTGTTTGATCAAGGGACTTAACCACTGGGTACCCCCCAGCTTGCCCCCTTGGGGTGTGGGAGAAGATTCAGGCAAAGGGGAGGGGGTTCATACCCCCTAAGAAGCCCCTTGTAGACCCTGCACTGACCAAAGTGACCATGTTCACACTATGCTTGGATGGTTCCAATCTGCCCAAATTTGGCCAACAGCTCCACTCCAGTTTTAGAGGTTCTATCACACTTTACATGCAATATATTAAAGTTATTTAGACCAGAATATCTGTCTGGCTGATTAATCTACCAACTCTATAGCATCTTTAGCAGGGGTAATTATAAGTTTGAAACTTGCCAATCAGGTCTTGTGTTTATCTACACTATGGTTCATTAGGTCTAGAATATGTTTTTTTTAATCAGTTCAGCCCCAAGGGGCAATATATTCAAGGAAGCGTCTGTACAAGAACCAACACTGTCAGTGTTACTGGAGGTTCATAAAATTAAAACCATTTCTATAGCTGAACCGTTCCTTTAAATTGAAACCATCCGTTTTTAAAACTGAATTGGTCGTAAAAATTGGAATTACTTCAGTACCATAACTGCTCAAAATTGAATCTTTACAATAAAATTCTGCAAATGAATTTATCACAACCTCTGACATTTATGAACATCCTTCTGTGGTGTTGACACTTGGCATTTACAACATTTTTCTTTCATAATTTTGACAAACACCATGCATACATGTATTTATAACTTAAAATCATTTTGCTTACATGATTACTCAATGCAATTATATTTTGTATCTTTCCAGGTGGAAATGACAGGGAGCAGCGTGTTTGACTATGTGCATTACCAGGACCATTCGGAGATAGCAGAGCAGTTGGGTCTTTGCCTTCCCTCTGCCACCTCTATGCCCTCTCCTAGGTCTGACGACGGAGTCAACTCTCAGGCTGCCAGGTCTGTCAGCCCCCCTCTACCTGACAGGGGTAAGTGACATGATTTCAGATTAGTTCTATTTGTAAAGAAAGGAGAAAAAGAAAGAAATAAAGAAATAAAGAAAGAAGGAAAGAGATAGTGAAAGAAAGAAAACGATAGAAGGAAAGAAAGAGAAAGAAGCTCTAAAGAAAGTGGATTGAGTTAAATTTGAGACAATTGCTTTGTTTTTGCATATTGGAAAACTGGGTAGATTTACACCACAGAGAATAGGACATCATACAGAGAATAGGACATCATACAGAGAATAGGACATCATACATGACTGGGATCCAAAAAAAGTATAGAATTGATAATGCTCAGAAATGATTCAAATGAATATCTATTCTTATAACTTCTTTTTGACAGAGAGAGTGTCTGTATTTTTTCTCAAAATTTGGTAAGAAGTTCGATAAACTTGTTTTTAGCCTAGAAATGAAATTTATTGAAACAATGATGATTTTGACAATATTTGAATGGCTAGCATTGAGTGCCCAAGGCAAAAGACTGAAACACAAACATAATGGGTGTTAATGGCCTGGGTCCCAACTGTTGTAATAGAGTTGTTACAAGGGAAACTTTTAGCATAGTTAATGAGTTGAATCCACGTTTCCTTAGCCCTGCTCTGAGCTTAATGATTTACGTGCTGAGAGAGGAAGGACCTTGCTAATAGGAGACTTTGATGTTGCATGGCAAAGTTTGGGCTGCATACACAATAGGCAAAAAAGCCTGGTCACTTTTCTAATTAATGTACTCTAGCTTAGTTAGTATGCTTGCCACTAGGGGGCAGCACACTCTGCCAAGGTGATCCTAGCATCAACTCACTCTCAGCAGCCGCAGTCACCTTGCTACCTTCACCATGAAAGGCTAAATGATGTTTTTGTGTTGCTTCTTTTCTTCTATTAATTTTAGTCTCTTTTGATTTTTGTTACATTTTGGCATGGCCCTTAGCGTTTTTTTTTTCTTTTAGAAAGAATATATTGTGCAAGTCATCACCATTGAAGTTGCTGGTGTTGAATTTAATAAGTAACAAAATTAAGTTTGGTATTGGAATGAGCTGCAGATTCCATAAGATAAAGTTAGATTTGGACAGGTAGATACGACTAGAAGGAGCAATTTAGGAATTTCATAAAGGTGTGAAAAAAATATGAAAGATGTGTTGTACAAACAATAGAAACTGGACTTTGGCAATGACTTCAAAGACATTATTATCTCTTTTTGAAAAAAAATACTGGACCTTGGCTCAAGTTGGCTGGAGTTGCAAAGAGAAAAAAAATACAACTGACCTGTGAAAATCCTTGATTTATGGCCAATTATGACCAAGATGTGACTGGCATAATTTGTAAATTCTAACTTTCACAGCCAACCATAATTAATGAGCGAGTAGTGAAATTTCTGACTATAATCACACAGAGAAAAGATATGTCGAAACTTCAGATATCATATATATACATCTCACACGATAACTGATCAGTGATGACCATTTAAATGATGATTTAAATATCTTCCTTTACAAATTAATCAACTCACATGCACAATGCAAAGTTTGTTAAAAGCTTAGCTTCATTTATGATTCTCAAACTTCAACATATATTTCTGATTTCAAATTCTTTCTTAAGATGTACATGAGACACGATTTTTGCTATATCACAGGAAAACACGCTTTGATATTTGTTAAGCTATCAGTTAATATGGGCATATGTACCATTTGGAAAAATTTTCATTAAAATTTGTTTTAAATCTTAAACTTTGTTTTGTTGCAGCTATTATGAACCCGAATCCAAACAAGGGCTACGACAGATCCTTCTGCATCCGAATGAAATCCACTTTGACGAAGAGAGGAGTCCACGTCAAATGTTCCGGATACAGGGTAAGTTTGTTGATCAGTGAGTAATTGGGAAGAATATATCGAAACTGAAATGTATAACAAGAGAATACACCAACCTAACCATTAATTAACAAATCTCAAATAAATTTTACATCTATTTTCCTATGATTCCTCCATGCACAGCCTCAAACACATTTTTAGACCAACAAGGCAATTCTCTTCAATTATAGATCACGTGACAGTAAAAGAAGATAACTTTAACTTACTATGGGTTTTTAAGTCATATTTTCCTCTGCTATGAAGAAGCAGGTATGTCTTTATGATAATTTCCTTTTTCACCTTGAAGAAAGATCATTTCTAGCACAAGAACAACTAAACAAGCCCAAAACAATTAGATTACCAATCATCAGGAGAGCAGAATTTCCAAAAATCACCTTAGTTGATCCTGCTTGATTGCAGTGCAAGACAAACCAAAAAGCCCTCCAGGTCAAGGTTAAGAGGCAAGGTCAATTGAGGGTCAAGTGTCAAGGTCAGTCAGCAACCTTCTTGATCACCTCTGTGACCTTGACTCCTGACTGCCACCTTGCGGCAATGATCAAAGTGCAGTCAAGTCAAATCAACAGTCTTCATTTATAAAAAGTCGCACAAAGCAAAAGATTTTGAGCCAATAAGATTCCAAATGTGAGTTTTTAAAAAGCAATTGGAAGCAGTAAGCTCAGTTGGTAGCACAGCATAGGGCCTCCAATGAATCCTGGGTCCCGGGTTCGACTCTCACTCTGGCCGAGTCCCCTGGACCCATCTTGGACAGCAGTTTCAACCCTACACCTCATTGCTGCAGGTGTCATCCTCCTTTCCTAATGAACCTACCAAATGTATAAATACAGAACATACAGCCTAAATTATCCATACATGCCTCTGAAAAAAAAAATATATTTTTTCTTAGTTGTTTGAAATTTCATAACCATAATTCTATGTTTCTCCTTCCAGGTAGTGCAAATCCTCCTGCACATGAGACCCCAGTTTTCCTTCTCACTGACGAGGAAGCACCCTCCTCCCCTCCTGGGGGCTGTGGGCATGGCCATCGCCCTGCCCCCTCCCACCATCAATGAACTCGTCATCGACAATGATATGTTTGTCATGAGGCTATCTCCGGATTTCAAAATCATCTACTGTGAACCAAAGTAAGTATCATAAGTTATTATCACCTAAATTGTAAAAAAAAAAAAAAAAAAAAAAAAGAAAGAAAGAAAATTATCTCTCCAAAGATCTTTATAACAATTGAAGTAAAACTATAGTTGCAGAACTATCTACCTTCTACAAATATACAGAAATTCCAATATTTCCATACAGTGGTAGCAATGAAATATATAGCTGAGAGGGCTTTAATTTGGGAAAAGGGAAAATAATGAACAGATAGATAGATGGAGAGACAGAGATTGTGAGAGACAGAGAGAAAGGTAAAGGACAGAAGGATAGGAGGGTAGATGCAAGTCCAAGTCTCAAATCTCTTCTTACTTTGAAAGACTATTGAAATATATCTGTCGGCCAAGGATATGAATTGTGGTGAACATCTTTCTGGTATGGGACCATGGAGCACCTTAGGAACTCCCTGGGATGTTGAGTCTGGTGGAGGAGCCATGCCGCCATGTTTGTAAACGGTGTCTGAGGGAAAGAACACACAGATAAAGACAACCCAAGGCAGACCAACACAAACGTCTGCAGAACAACACAAATGTCTGCTGGAGCCACACAAATGTCTGTGGAACCTTGGAACACACATGGTTCTTGGCCCTTAACAATAGGTCCAGCTATGAAGCTGCTATGCTATCCTATGCCCTCTCAGAATATAGCACGTGCCCCATATGGTTAGTGTCTTTTATCATAACTAAAAACTAAACTGTGAGTATTGCTGATCCTGGCTGTCTTAAACAGATAAGGGGGTTAAGGACACTCCATCCAAACAAAAACACACCTCAACCAGCACACTGAAATGGAGAAGGCAGAGGCACGAGATGGATTCAGGGCCTTGTGGGTCCACGATATAAAGGAATGCTTGGCCACTGCATGGTTTCAGTTTTCAGATTAATTTAATTGTTAAGAAAGACAGAGGCAAATGTCCTTTCCGACTTACTATCCTTTTGGAAGTAAATTCTGCATGATCACAGAAAATTTGGAAACCATATTAATTTTGAAGGTCTCAAAAGCAGTGTGGTGACCCAGAATTAGCAGTATATCATCTTGAAAGCATGTCAGCGATCTTTGATTAATATTGATCACAGGCCTAACAAGCTGTGTGACTTTTCAGTTAGCCAACTTGCAAGTTTATCAGTTCCTGTGCCTCTGGTTTCCTTAAAGGGCCACACTAGTCCACTTTTTTTATTTGATATATAAATCAAACCTTATTTTTTATATGCATTGGCACAGTCATTCATACATTTATGCAAACAAAAGTCCAATAAAGCAAATATCAATTTTCGATTTTTGGCCTGAGAGATGGCACAATTAAAAGCGACCCCTTGTGAACTATTGGCAAGGTGCCACGTCAGGCTGGGCAAAAAGTAAACAAAATGGCAATTAATACCATGCAAGAGATGGCAGCACTTTACAGTTGATGACCAAAGACAAAGGTATGACTGCCATGCAAGATTGCATGGTCAGTGGTCACTCTTGCCTGACTGAGCCTGAGGGAGTGAGGGGGCCACCCAGCCTTACGTCATTCATACTAAATGGGCCAGCTGACTGGCAGGCCTTCAAGAAGGTCCAAAACCATTATTTCACATGGCCTTTACAAAGTGTACAGATTGCAAAAAAAATTTTTAACTATCTTTATGTGCTAATAAGACCCAGTTTTAGCAATGAAAGGTGTGTTTGTAGAAAGTCGGGATTTGATGAGTGTTTGCCTTTAACTATACAGTTTCAACATTTTCTTTAGACAAACTCTGAACATTATTTTCATAATCTTAATTATAATATCAGTTAATTTCGTCAGGATAGGCCACAAGGGGTAACAAGGCCAATTCCACTGTCCTCACTGTCCTTAAAACTTGTTTGGATTCACGAGAGTAGTAGTCTGCAGAGCAGCAGCCCCACAAGAGCAGCTCTAAGAGAAGAGGAAATATTTGGGGGTGTTCAAGAGTCGACAAGGTGTTTTCAAGGGCTGGGCTCCTCTTTGTCAATGGGGTAACTCAATTTGACAGGAACTTCTGTTGGTGGATCCTCTGTTCTGATGTTATTATAATGTTTGAATTGACAAGGAGCCACTCAAATTGAAACACAACATTGGCTCAGTGTATTTGCAAATGCAATTGAGAAGTATTGGGAGTGTGAAGAAGCGAAGAAGCTGGAAAGGCACATTGCACATGTCAGCGATGGGATGAGGGTCTGCTATGAAGCTCACTGAAGTGCTGTACAAGTACACTGCTGAAGTATACATGTTGCAGACTTGCAGTGAAGTGGCAATATCTGTTGTGAATAACAAGGCAAAGAGCTTCAGCATGCAGAAGCTGGAAAGTATTTGCAAAGAAGAAGCAGCTTACTAGCAAGAGATTGAAAGTGTAGCATCATGTACTTGCACAGAAATAACAAACCTGTGATGGTGCATAATAATTATAAAGGACTAGAAAGACACGTAGGCCTAAAGCACTTTTAAATTTCACAAAATAGTTGGAACTGGAAAGTACTTGCCTACAAGGAAGTGGTAAATGAACAATTACTGCATGTTTCAGCAGAATTGGGAAATGAATTGTGAATTACCTATTAATAAATACCGTAAGCTGGAAATTATTTCCCAGAGACAAAGTAGTACGGTTGGTAAATTCTTGTAAAAAAGTAGGGGGTATGGCCATCCTTTGACAAAGAACTAGCCAAGGATATATATATATATATATAAATAAAGAGAGAGGGGAGTACAATACATTGTACATTGTTGGTCCTTTTGGTAATTTATTAATACCTGAAGGATTTTAATTTTTGTTTCCTTGGAAAATGTTCCTTGTAAAATTATTTTCAAGCAAACTAACCAACTTTGGTTTTTCTTTTCCAGAATTTGTGATCAGATGGACGTTTATGCAGACGATCTCACCAATAAGAACCTGTACGATTTCTGCCATGCTGAAGACCTGCACAAAGTGAGGAAGGCCCATGTTGACTGTGAGTATGCCTTGTGCTGCCCTCTCGTGAAAATTGCATGTTGCATTTCACTCTGGATGGTGGTGGATTTCAACTGCTGGGTTGAGAGCATTGCTCAACACTCATTAGACTTTCGCAGTCTGGTGAAACTGAGAACTGCATGCTGCTGCCACCTGGCACAAAAGTTGATTTCCTATGCTACAGCATTGCTGTCCCAAGAAATAGTTCCAATTTCATTGCACATTCACAAAATTTCTATTCAACATTGATGTATACCAGAGTCAGACTCGGCAATCACATTCTCTAAGGAAGTAGACAAGGCCATCAGCACACTCAGAAACAGCCCCGGTGTCTTCCAGACAAAATTGTGTGTGTTCTTCTGGTCCAAAGTTGGTGGACTGCTCGCAGGAGCTCGCTGAATAGCACACTAGTCACTAGGTGGCAACACAAGACAGCATGTGTTCTGATCTGTGGCAATGCAAGAGCAGTCCACTTGTAGACAGAGACTTTCGTTTAATTTTATAACACACTTTGAGATTCATAATAAAAATAAATTAGCAAATTCCACTTTGACCAAAGTACAATTGACCAGTATCCTTCCATGTACTGATCCTTGTAAATATCCAGTTTGTTCATTGTGCATTGCACTCGGAAAAACTTCAGATTTGAAACATCTATATCACAATTTAAAATGATGAATTCAACATTGACATTTAGCTCATTATACTAAATCATACCTGTAAACATTTTCAACTCCCTGCTACATCAACCTCACCAACCAAAATGGAGCCAAAAAGGTACTTCAACTAAATTTGTCTAGACTCCGGTGACTCACTGCAGGTCTTCCAGAACTTTCATGTTTAGAAGTAAACTTTGCCAATATAAATCTGACCATGAGCATATTTCATCAGGTCTCTCTTTTAAGTTACTTAAAAAAGTTCTGAAATCTGATATAATATATGGCCCTCATTAAATCATTCAATTAATCACTCACTTTTTATGAGCAAGATAATGCATGATCATGGTCACTTAGATTAATTGGCTTTAATATAAGCTCCGGGAGGGGATGTCCCATAGATGCATAGGCTGCTCTAAGTGGCAGTTTAGGTTATGGGTGGGCTGAAGATAGCAGCCTCATGAATGTTAAGTACTTGGTATGATCATAAGAAGGGTTTTAGGGAAGAGTATGGAAAGACAGGGGTGGTTGAAGGGTATCAAAGTCATTTTGCAATTTCCAGTTGGAGAAGAAATCAGTGGCGGCGGGATTATAAAAGATTTTGGGAAGGTAATACTTCTGCAATGGTGATCTGGGAACCAATAACAGATTCCAGCTCTCTTTTACTAGGTCTAGTGTTCCTGTCATTCTAAGTTAAAATTTGCAGCCAATGAAACATTCTACTCGTTGTTATCCCACAAATTCTATCAATTTTCTGACTGCTTGCATACATCATGGATAAATAAGCATGAAAGAATAAGTATGGAGGAAAAAGCTCAATGGTTATACATCAATGCAAACTGCGATATATATAGAAATAAAAAATCCAATGATTTTCAACATTTTGAAGAAATGAGTGACTGAACTTGGGTTTATAGAGGAGGTATTTGGAAGAAGCTACCCTCAGCTACAGGTAGAATTATACACTAATTCCATATCATGTAAGACATGATCCAGGATTCCCCATTCAAAACACCCTTTCCCCCCTTCAGGGTCCTTCCAGTGGAGCATCCACCTTCTCTAAATTCTGCCCCGGCTGTTTTGCATTCATGGTGCTCCTGTCCTTCATTTTTATTCTATCTCCAAATTCCCTGACCCAATCAAATTTGATAAAGTGTCTGCATAATGGCTGACCAGCCCCAGGCTTAGGTCAGCAGCGGGCTTTAGCAGCAGGCTTAGGCAGAGCTCATAAATATGCATAATGTAAGCCAGGGCTATAAGATGCAGAGGTTTGCTACAGGACCAGGCCAGATTGACAGCTAATTGTCCTCTGCCTGTCCCAGAAAGAGACCCGCAGACTCACAGAGTGACTCCCAAACACATAGGCAGCACCAAAGCAATGCTGATCTGGTTCAGGACTGTTCTCCCCCACCAATTGAATTGTCAAATGTCTGGGAGGGAGAGGGAGGCAGTCCTGACATATTATGGACCTATTGGATTCCAGTGATGGATCGGAGAAACAGCAGGGGCATAGTGATTAGGGTACATTGCTCTATAGCTGGTCAGGTTGGCCTGCATACTGCATAGGCGCTGCTAAGGTCTGCATACTGTGCATTGACCTGCCAGTGATGAAAGAAGTAAATTAAAACAATTGAGTCTAACAATCTGAAACAATTTGATAAAAAAGTTTCAAAACCAACCAAGTGCATGTAATGTCCCATTGGTTGGTAGCTTTGGAAGTTTTTGTTGAGGTCTTGTGGATAAACAACATGGAAACAAGTGGAATGGATATTGAACAGTTATTCAGAAAATTAACCTTATGCCATACCTCACACTGCAAAATGTAAATAGGCCTATATCCCTATCTCTCCAATCAGTTTAAAAACCAAGTTTTAACCAACTGACCTCTTACTTTTCATTTTCAGTGCTAAACAAGGGCCAGGTGTTGACAGACTACTTCAGGTTGATGAACAAACATGGAGGCTTCATCTGGTTGCAAATGTGTGCTACAATCATCTGCAATGCTAAGAATGCTGAAGACCAGAACATCATAGCTATCAATTATGTCCTGAGGTAATTATTACAAGTAATAGCTTCAGAGTTATTACATTTTGAGATGTGAAGCTCACTGCATTCGTAAGTGCATGGACTCTTTGCTGATGAGTGATAGGTCTTCATTGAAAGGTCTTCGGGTGATAGTAACTTTGTCTTGTTACCCATACTTTGGCAGTGATAAAATTTCTTTCTCCAAGACAGCAAAAGTATTCAAATTTAGTTGTGAAGTCAAACATACAAATGCTCGCCCAGCAAAAAAAAAAAGAATTCTACAGAGTGTTTTTTTTTTCGCTGGGAAAGCAATGACATTAATTTCTGTCACATGACTCTGTGAGGTCCTTACATGAGATGAATGGACAGCTTGTGTTGGTTCCAGTCTAAAATGTTTTTCTTGTCATTTTCAGTGGGGTGGAGTACAGTGGCTGTGTCATGGACATCAAGCAAATGGCGATGATGTCGAGTTCAGAACCCGATCAGTCAGACAACTCAGAGGGAGAGAACGGATCTGAAAAAGGTATATAACAGAGACCAATACTTGTAGGCCAAATGATAATGAATTCAATATAATTATATTTCATCCCATCTCTTGTAATTTAAAAGGAGAACTCTTTACATTTTTCTGAATATTTTATCAAACAAACTGCGATACTGTAAAATTTCATCAAAATCTCTTGCAAATGTTCGATGGTGTCAAATCATTTCATCTCTTTGTAGAATATCAAAATGGCTGACAATGCCTGATATTGATCATTCTGATTCATTCATGATAAAATGATGAGCTGCTGCTGTTCTATAACTATAGCGTTTGTTACTGCTGTGTACACTAAAGCTGTTTTATACAATAAAGCTAATTCAATACCTTTTATTTTTCACAGATGACGGACAAGATGACCACAAGTCATCGGCGGAACGAGACAAGTCAATACAACAAGAACGTGGAGGTCAAAAAGTGTCTTCGTGCAGCCAAGGAAATGGCTCTGCAGGAGACTTAGCTGACAGCGAAGCAGCCTCCCCTGCGAGTTCTCTCGGTCTACTTTACCAAAGTTCAGGAGAGAGTGATGATCATCTCTCGCACATGTACGACGACGAAGCTGCGAAGTGTCGGTTAGATACAAAGAACTCCCGTCGCAAGATGGAGAGACCGAGAAAACGCAAGAGAGACATGGAAGAAGGTGATGGCCCCCTTGATGATCAAGCTAAGGTAGCTAACCTAGATGGTCTGGCAACCAACGGAGAGGGCCCGCTTGAGAACGGCACTAATGGCGCGACCCATTCGAGTATGCCCTGCAGTCCGCAAGGCACCAACTTCAATGCCATGGGTAACAAGATAAAGTCACCCGCACCCGAAGACCTTTCTGTCAAGACCGGTCACTCTCCTCATGCAGCGAGAAGTCCGCTGACGAATGGGGTGAGTCTCGCTGCTCTGTCAGCCTCCGCACCTGGTGGAGACGTGTACGCCGAGGCAGCCACGACGACGAGCTCGGTGAGAGATTTAGAGGAGGTGATGAACAAACACCTTCCCGCCCTCCCCTCGGACGTTGACCACCTGAGGTCCGGCTTCCACCCAGACTATGCGTCGCAGAGCATGTTGTTCCAGAAGCACAAGTCGACCATTCAGTGGATAGGGTCGCAGCACGCCCAGACCCCCGAAGGCCACCCGGCCACTAACCTCCTACGAAGTCTTTACGCTAACCGTGAAAGTGTTATCCGTACTAACGTCTACAACCCCCGTCCACAGTATTATGGTGACATGCAGGCTACCCTGCTGACTCCACCAGGGGGAACCACTGACTTTACTGGTGTCAACCAGACAAAGAACTCCACTTCTTCTTACGGACTAATGTCAGGGTACGGGTCTAACCCCATTTCAGTGACAATGTCGGCGGCAGCCAACTTGACGGAACCCTACAGCATGACCCCACCTTCCTCCGTATCGCCCCAAGACAAGTACGGATCAACATTCCCTGACCAGTGCCACGTGGACTCTAGCCAGCTGCGCTATGCAGACTCTTCCCATCACATGCCCATCAAACCCCAGGCCTACCCTCTCCCTGCCCATGCTAATGGACATATGGCATATGACCGAAGCGCAGCCCAATACGCCACCACTGGTTACTATCCCTCGCCCTCAGCCTACTACAACTCTAGCTCAACTCATTATCGCGACGCAACAAAAAACGCCACCTGGTGAATTTTGTAAAAGTATAGTTATTCTGCAATTCACAAGGGGTCTCCACTTAGTTTTTAAAAGCAAAATTCAAAAACATTATTGGCATAATTATGCCACATTATTGATACAATCAATCAAAAGACTACAAATTTAGATCATCAAACTTCCAGGCTTTTCTTATATAAATAATAACATCACGAGAATGAGCAAATTTGATTAAAATTGACTATTTATGACCATTTTAAAACCTCCCTTTTCATGCAGATTGCTTAGGAATATGGACAATACTGGTTTGCATCAATCGTCACATTTTTTTGTGAATGGATGGATTGTGATTGTGTGATAGACTGAAAAACTGTTTATAATAATTGTGTAAATTAATCAGAATGTTGTCATCCTTCAATGTTTTGTCTGTTTATGGAGTTGCGAGTTTTATACAAAACGCTAGTTAATTCAACCCGTTTTTGAATAATGTTGTCTTTGCATAAACATGTATATAATGCATGTCCGACTGCAAGCGATTTAATAATATGAGTGGGTTAGATGCCATAAATTTGCATTGTGTAAATGCATTGTATGACAGTTATTGATAAGAATAACATTACATTTCTAATTGAGGGTCTTCGGCAGTGTAAATTGTAATATAATCATCTGCATGTTTCATATGACAAGGTAGCATTTGAATAGAAATGTGACCTATGCCTTTGTAAATATATGATCAAAATAAATACCATTTCCCTTTAATTCAGATATAGGGCCTTAATTAATCCATATTTATAGCATTTTGGATTAAAATCTCAAATGCATATTTATAATGTAGTATCTAAGGGTAAAATCCTCAAATCCATGCAATATTAAGAATTCCAAAAACTTAAATATTTTGTTCCTACCTCTTTTCTATACCTGCTGTGTATCTTGACTTTATCATGAAAATGCATAATCGCTTGGCCCTACAAATAGAAATCAAAAATACCAAATAAATTTTTATCCTGGAATGATTTCTAGTCAGTAAGGCACTTACTCATTGTAAACAAAATTGTGAAGAAACATTTTGATAGAATTGATAAGGGCATTAATTTCAACCTCCTTAAAATTGAATTATAATGCCTGAAATTTAACAATTATTTATTATTTTAAGAATGGCATAACAAGTTTTGCTTACAATGTTCACTTCCACTTCTTTTATTGTAAGTGATTAACAACCGAAGGTGCTGAATTAAACTGAATCTGTTTTAATTAACTGATGTCTTCTATTTAATATTAGATTGACCTATTTATTTATTATTTATTGAGGATGGAATAATAACTCTACACTCTAAAAAATGTCGGGACAAAATTGGTTTTTTAGTTTCAAAATGGTTTTTTGAAAAACCAAATTTCAATGCAAAACCAAAATGGATTTTTAAAAAAATCCATTTTGGTTTTTTGCATTGAAATTTGGTTTTTCAAAAAACCATTTTGAATCTAAAAAACCAATTTTGTCTGGAATTTTTTAGAGTGTAGTTCTAGCAATAGTTTCTAATCTATTCATCTACATTCCACTCTGTAATAAGTTTATGATAGCATAAAGAAACAATGTGCCATAAAAAAAAATTGAGAATTCAAAAATCTGAAAATCAGTTTCTTGTGAATTATTTCATATTGTGAATTAATTACATTGGATTGAATTGAATAATAACTGTCATAAGTTGACCTTTTGATGATCGGGTTTTATCATTCATTGCTGAAATGATTGTATTTTTGAAGAGAATAGTAATTGGTGATACCTATTTAAGAGAAAGTGTGTTGAAATGTATAGATATGCTTTTTGTTGTTATTTTAAGTGCAACATGAAGTTTGGTGTTATTTGTGAATCACATGAAATATTTGTTATCTGTTACGAATTCATTGTGTGTATTTGTACATTTGATTGGTTAAAGAAACAGCCTCTAACTGAATTTAATCAAACACAATTAAAGAAAACCTCAAATTTATCAAAAGTTTTTTTATACAATTGTCTGTTGATAGAAATAGAAAGCTCATAAATTATTAACCTATCACAATTTTTTTTTGTGTTTTCACCGAAGAATTTATTGAACATGATTAATTTTCAAAGTTGAAAGTATTTTATTCAGTCTCAGTGTTACTTATTGTCATATCAGTATGCAATAAATTTTTTTTAAATTTTTTTTTTCACTAAGTATTGAGTATAAAAAACTACTCCATCTTAGTAATTGTAACTTATTTTGGCCCAATATAAATAAAAACATGTAGATTGTTGAAAATACAGGCTAATAAGTAAAAACTGCATTGACAGGTCTTTGATAGAATGTGTTTGAATCTGAAATAACATAATCATGGGTGTCTTGTATAAAATAAGACATTGTTTATGAAATATGGTATGCACTACATGTAATGGACAAATGATATATATTAAATGGTTGAAAATTTCACATTTTGTCTTGTTGTTCCTGAATTCATACAATTTACAATTAATAAGAAGAGATTAGAGATGTATCAATTCAGACTTTAAGAGTCAATTTAGATTTTTTTGCTGTGAAAGTGACTAAGGTCCCCAGTATCTTCTACAATTTAACTTTTAAAAATTCAATAGGGAATACTTACATTATATAGTTTTAAAATACATTTTTTGAGAGTCCTATAAGTTTGCTCAAGTTTTTCTGAAAATGTGTTATTAGCTGTTATTCAATCTCATTTCTAAATCCTTATGTTATTTTCTTTAAAAAAAAAAGTACTCCATTTTCTCTTGTCTGAATTACAAGGGCCATAATCGTTATACACTGCAGGCGTGTTCTAAATTAATAGAGGATGCTAGAACTTGAGGAACAATTTAATATTGATCACAGTTCCTTCACAAAGTATTTCATGTGAATGAAAGAAGCATCTGGTTCATGGAGGGCACAAGGGGTTAGACCTAACTAAGGGTGTGCACATTTAAAGATGCACAGACTTCAGTGTAACAGCTAATGATATAAGTATAGCTATGAGTACCCTTTAAAAGCCGTATACATAGGACGCCTATATGCCCATAGGCTTGGGAGCTAGGGGGGCCCCCGGGGACACAGCCCTAAAATTATGGAATATAGAATTTTTAGGGGGTTTCGGGCAGAAAATTGAATTTAGATTTTTGGGGTATTTTGGGCAGCCCCACCCCCAAAATTTATTGATCTCCACCTATGCCTATGGCTATGCCTGTGCAAAAAACCATCTGCCCGTTAGATATATACTGTAACTAAACTGAGAGACTGAACCCAGTGGCATCAGTATAGATGGGACCATAGATGTTCATGTATGAATGTAAGTTTCGCCCTGACATCTTCCCTCAAGGTTTTGGCCAAATAAAACAGTTGCCACTGAGGGTGCTATAGATTTCATGATTAGGCCTATGCCACCCTTTCCAACTCACATTTTTGTGCTCATACATACCTACTATCACCGTTTGTCGGTTTGCTGGTTGGGTTCAGGGCACTGTAACTGGAGTGCTAAGCTCCTCAGCTCTGATATTGGAGTGCTGCAGGGTCCCCATAGCCATTTGGCGGGAATAAGATAAAATAATCAAAACGTGGCAGCACCTGCTAGTCACCGAATCCTCCTGGTGAAAAATTGTTAAACAACTTTATTTTTTGCATCGTGTTTGCTAATTAATTATAGATGATCAGATAAGTTATCTTAATTAAATTAGCATTGAACGGATAATAAATTCGTCATTATATTACCTTATGAGATTTTTTATGAGTTCGAGAAATCACAAATATTTTAGCTTTCACTTACGAGGCAATGTCTGTTCGTCGGGAGGAAATGGCATAAACTTTTTTCAAGAGTCGGTCAAAACTTGAGTTGTTTTTTGCTTCTTTGTGGCTTTAATCTTGACATCTTGGGATTGAGGTTGTCGGATGAGTTGCTTTTAGTGTCTGTGCAGATAGACCCGAGCAATATGGCAGAGGGCAGTCTGAAAGCAGGCTTCGTCAGGGTCGAATTGAACCGCACTATCTGGGAGGTGCCTGCCCGCTATCAGAACCTTCAGCCCGTCGGATCCGGGGCCTATGGACAAGTTTGGTAATTATTGTATTTTTACTAAGTTTTCGTTGTGCATGTTACTCTCTAATCAAAAAGGAATTAACAAATATTTTTGCAACACCGTGCACTCTTCTGCTCTTTCCAAACCCGCAGCTGATTTCCTGTCAACTGTCAAAATGCAATCCACAAACAACTGTCATCTGTCAGTGTCAAACTGTCAAAGCCCATCCTTGTTTTGGTTGAACAGCCTTGATGGGATTGGCATTGTTTATGTTGACAGGAGCTGAAATGATGTTGAGTTATGCACATTTGTGTAATCAAACTGTATTTTGACATTTTTGACCTTTTTCTGCTTTGATAATAGTAATGTCAAGTAAGTTAAGCATGGGGAAATGGAAATCTGAACAAGGCTTTAAAATTGAAATTATTACTTGTAACCAATACTAACCATGTACCCTGAAATCCCCACTTTCATCTGTGACTCATAGGTCCTGAAAGGTCTCATGTCTCCTTCATGCACTGTCAGTTTGTGGACAATAAAAGAGACCGACCAATGATAATGTCATAATTTTTCAATTGTACAAAAAATATATAACTTTTCTTGCTATCTTTTGGTACCAAAAAAGAACATGCTGTTGTCGCTTTGAGCGAAAAATAAAATTTTTCTTGTGTGTACAACCACATAGAAAATGCAATTGTTCCATTTCATGCGTTGCAATGGATGTTGTGGTTTTATAGAGAGTAAAATAGCTCTAATCCTGTAATCTGATTTGTCCATAGACAGGAAGTGCGTCTATTCTATATGTTCGTGTGAAAGGTCATGATTTTGCTTGGTACTTGAATTTTTCAGATTTTTTTTATGTAAGTGAAAATCATGAACTTTCACACGAACATTATCACCCATCACTTTTTTCCCAAACCCAACTCGGCCAACTGCCTCTACTATTATCATGACACATGTATCTATATGATATTTTTGATGTCAAATAAAATCTATCATGTCACCCATACAATAATGTCGCATCCAATTGGTCTCTCATGTGCTATTACATGTGTATAACTTGTCTTTTTCCGTTTTCAGCTCTGCCCTGGACCAGAAACTGGACATGCGAGTTGCTATTAAAAAATTAGCCCGACCATTTCAATCTGCAATTCATGCTAAACGTACTTACAGAGAAGTTCGTATGTTGAAACATATGAACCATGAAAATGTTATTGGACTACTAGACGTCTTTACACCATCCACCTCCCTTGATAATTTTGAGGATGTGTAAGTAGTTATTTGTTTCTATCGCAAGCTGTTAAGAAAAGTAAATAGCGCATGTGTGAAATGACTCATTGAACTTTTGGTTCAATTTGCTGAAGTTTAGTTTTCAGGAATTTGTAAAGCCCCAATCGACCCTCCATCTGCATTTGGATAATGCTTAAACTGGCCCTAAAAAAGTATGCTAAATTGCGAGAAAAAAAAACATAACTAAAGAAAGATTTTGATTATCTGAATAATGATGGATAAGAATATTCACTAAACAAACGAGTAACTGATAAGGTTCGTCGATCTGAATATCACATAGTTACTACATTCCGTGACATTTTACTTGTAAATTGCCAAAAAAGGCCAGTTTGACAATTCTTAAAAAGAGTAAAACTTTTATGTCGCAGGTTGTTGTTATTGCTTAAAAAATTCTCTAAAAAAATATACTTTCATTAAACTTTAAACAATAATCAAGTAAATTTTCATAGTCGTTATTAAATGATCATGTTTGACTTTGCTTTTCCTTGCAGATACTTAGTCACGCATTTGATGGGTGCTGACTTGAACAATATTGTCAGGACACAGAGGCTCAGTGATGATCACGTACAGTTTCTTGTGTACCAAATTCTCAGGGGATTAAAATACGTCCACAGTGCAGGAATTATTCATCGGGTAAGTTGCACAATATTCCATTTCAAGTTTGCAGTTTGTGATTTGACATGACAATTTCTTAAGTTCTTGTGGGTTTTACAATACAGCAGTTATCGAGCAGGCTTGGTCGGTTCACTGAGAAGACCATACAGATCATAAACTTTCAGATAGCCCAGACTAAAGCCATCAAGCAACTGACCAACTATTAAAATCACATTAAAAGATCAGTCAAGATACTGCAGCTGGTTGACCTTGGAGAAATTTCTTTGTTTTTAGGTAGCCAATGGTCAACGTTTAAGGTCAGCAGAGTAGTTTATGGTACTACCCAGGTGTCAGGGTGGGCATTAGCACACTTCCAGTCCAGTGATCTGCCCAATGAACTGACCAAGCCTGCTCGAAAACTGCTGTATTTGGCAGTAACTGCTATGTACCTCAGTACCTGTGTCTCATTTCACAATGAATACTATTGAAAGATCGGGAAATATTTCAGTTAATATTTTGAAAGTGTGTTTTCATGTAATTTATGTAAAAGCAACGATTACTGATTCTCTTCTGCAAATTGGGCCAAATATAATAGGTTTTTAGTAGCGTCTCATGTCGGCTGATCCAACAGATTTTCAGCCTGTGAAAGAAAGAATTGAGCTAATCGACAATTTTTATTAAATTGAAATTATAAAAACTTGAGAGATTACAGATTTTTTTTTGTCCTACTCCAGAAAAAGTACTTTGAGAAGATCCGAAAAACTGAAGATTAATTATGTCTGGCCTTATGGAGATAAATGTTATTTTTGGTGCCTGGTGTTAAATATCCCGTTCATTTTATTATAGTTCACTGGAAGCTTACACTATTGGTAGACATGCCGCTTCAGCTGAGTCTTTGTTCAGAACTTCAGACATAGGTCTACTCATTAAATTACTTTTACAAACTTTAATTATCCCATAGAAGACTTGGTACTACAAACTTAAACTTGGATTAAACTTCTTTATAGTTTGTGTTGTGCTGAAAAAATTGTTGGCAGTGTGTCAAAATCTGTGTTAATGCTCTTGAAATTTTTATAAGAGATTATCTTATGAATTATGCCTTTACAATACATATGTCCTCTTTTAATGTACAAGGTTCATTGAGCAGGTGTTTAAGGTCATATTTGGGAATTTAACTCTAATAATCCCATAAAAATATGTGTATGTAACATTATAGATTAAAATCTATTCTAGTAAGACAATTCATTTCTTTTCAAAATTTTTTGTCGTATGGGAGATTCAGGGAGAAAAATTATTTTAGGTATATTGATCGAATGATCGTGACAATACAGTTAGCTACACTGTCTAAAGATATGCAAATGTCAAAATTGCCCAAAAAATAATTTTATTTATGCGAAATATATTTCCGTCATTTAAAACTTGTTTTGAATCACAATTTGTGTGAGTTGTACGATGAAGTTTCTTAGCATTACTTGGTTGCTTGATGTTATTGAAGTTAACATACCTTTATGTCTTTAGAATGTTTGGCTGTGAATGTAAATTAATTTTGTAAAGTTAGTGGTCTGAATGATTGGCTATGATTTTGCAGGATTTAAAGCCAAGCAATATCGCAGTAAATGAGGATGTTATGTTAAAAGTAAGTCTTCACTGCGACTGTCCTTGGTGTGGGTGTTGGTTACACGGGCCTCGGTGAATGTTTCTGCTGGAAGGTGGAGATCTCTTGAAAAAGAGTTAGAATCGTTGACAAAAAGTTGCATTCTTGAGAAAAAGTTACAATTCTTTATGTTAAAATTCTGAACAAAAGAACTAAAATTCTTGACAAAAAATTGAAATTCTTGAAAAAAGTTAAAATTCTTGACAAAAAGTTAAAATACTTGACAAAACTCCAAAGATAGTAACTGGTGCGAGTCTGCTTTCTTTGAGTCTTGTTTTATTCTTGAGGCATTGCTGTCCTGGTTTTTCACAATGCCTGAGAAATGACCATTATTATTATGATGTCCACTGTAAAACTGGCCACTCATGGTTGGACGTCCTGGTCACCTAAAAAATTTTGCTCGCCCTCTGAACTTTTGATATTTCCTGAAATACAATACCTGCTTTGGTTATGTTCAAACCTTCAGATATTATTAGGTTTGATCCGAACATGAGAGATTCACTCCTCCCAGCAGAAATATTAAGGTAACCCCTGTGTTGTCTGTTGTTAAGTTTTGTTACATTGAGTACTTTGTCCCCCACAGGATTTGAAGCCCAGTAATATTGCCGTCAATGAGGATTGTGAACTGAAAGTAAGTAAAATGTCATCGCATGGTCCCTTTATGTTCGGCCTCCTCATTTATTTATTTATCGTGCAGTAGTAATGTAGACTGTTAAAGTAGTTTAGCTGATTAGAATTCATTGAATGCTGTGTACTTGTAAATTTAGTGACACTACTTTTAAGAATGTGCACTTGTATAAATTACATCATAAATTGAACAATGTTATGTATGATTGTCTTTAGTGTTATTTGGTAAATACAGGACGTAAAGCCCCAATCATCCATCCCTCATAATTTTATAATGCCCTGTATGTATACACTGCACTTCAGAAGGAGCAGTTCGAAATAATAACGACCATTGGAGTCAACTATTTTAATTACACTTGACATTTTAGAAATGCTTGTTTTAACATTATTGCTAATTGCCTAATTTTGTGGAGTTTTGTTTGAGTGCAGTTTCCGTGTAAGAGTAACATAGTAACATACTGGCAGTACAATGAGTACATGTTTTGTCAATTAGTGCTAAGTTAACATTGTATACATAAAATTTGACATTAATTAGTCATTCTAAATTTTAACATTGCCTTTTATGTTTAACGTTATCTTGAAAATAGCTGCCTCAACATAAATATGAATCATCTCTACTTCATCAGGATAATGAATGTTTGGAGCAATTCAATTTATTCTTTAACAATTTGTCACTAACTTTCAGATTCTAGATTTTGGCCTAGCTCGGCAGGCTGATGATGAAATGACGGGCTACGTTGCTACGCGCTGGTACCGCGCCCCAGAAATTATGCTCAATTGGATGCACTACAACCAGACGGGTGAGTGTGTACAATACTGTAGTACTAACGGGCTACAACATTTCCCTGCTGTTGCTCTATTTCACATCCTTGCACACATGAATTTGTGAAGCAGCCAGCACAGTTCTGCAGGACGCGGACCTGATTGGCAACAACGCGGACCTGATAGGCAGCAGTCATACTGACCTAGAAGCCAATTCGATACACATTTCAACTTGAGTTTCATCAGTCTGCAGCCTCGCTGCGTTCTACTGCCTCTAGAGCAGACTGTGTTCAGTCAGTTGTACTACAGTGTAGCTATAAGTCCATATCCTGGTGTCTTTAATTGGTCTGATCAGCATTTTTTTTATCATTTGACATTTGGATATCCTGAATTTGAATGTTGAAAGATACACTATCATCAGCATTGTTTCAGACTTGTTTGTATTTATTTATACGGAAACTGGATTGTCATACAACCATACCACTTAGTCATTGGCCCCTAATGTATCAGTGTCTGTGCTGAGCAAGGAAAAGATCCTTTACATGGGGTGCATGGGTAACATGTTGGGGACTCACGCTCTCTCCCATCTCACAAGTCAACCCTTATTGTGAGTGCTCAGAACTAGGCTTAGAGGGCTACACTTGCCATATATATATAGCTGTCTAATTAGTTTAATTTCATTAAAATTTATGAGTATTAAGAGTCCCTTATGATCTGATGATAGAATGTAAGATTAGCTGTTTTCAAATTTTTCAAGCTGACTTCAAGTTAAGTAGGAAGTTGACTTGGAAATTAAACACTCCTTTTTGCCAGTATTCTAAGCATTTCTTTGGGGTTTTCCCAAGGCCATTATTCCTACCTGTGTGTGAAGAAGGGGCAAAAAGAACTGAATCTTGGTTATGAGTCTAGATAAAGTGGGATTCTACCCTACACTAGTGGTTATAACTGGTAAATGCAGTGATAGTTTTGGCTCTTCTGAATGGCATCTGAGGAGGTTTGACAGAATGAATGCTTAATGAACATGGCTCCTAATTAAATAATTCAGGAGTAATGGTCTGAAAATATTGTCTGTCAACTCTACTGTTAAATAACTATAGGTTCAATATATCTGTTGTTGTGTTTTATTGGTTTGTTAGGGTAGCTAGATGTATGGAAATTACTTTTTTTATTCAATTAAAAAAAAAAAAATTTTCCCAAAATTTTTTTTTCTCCAAAGATTTGAAAAAAAAAATAAAAAAATTTCAACTTTTTTTCAATTAGGCCTACACTTTTTTTTTTTTCAAAAAGAGGAAATCGGGCAACTTCTGTTTTTCAAATCAAAAAAAAATTTCAACTTTTTTTCAATTAGGCCTACACTTTTTTTTTTTTTTCAAAAAGAGGAAATCGGGCAACTTCTGTTTTTCAAATCAAAAATTTTTTTGTTCCAAGATATACAATTTTTTTTCCTAAATTAAAAAAAAAGAAAAAACTTGTTTTCCTAGATTTAAAAAAAAAACAATTTTTTTTTGTTCCAAATTTTTTTTGAATTTCGCCAATTTTTTCAAAGGAGGAAATTGGGCGATTTCAAGATTTGAAAAAATCGTACACATTCTTTTTTTCGTGGTTATTTGGATATTATTTTGTACATGGAACAACTACAATAACAACACTTCACTTGCCGCAATTCAGAACCACCTTTCTCTGCCATTTCCAAACCATAAAGTAGACTTTAACTATTTCACCAGCATTGCTACATATTTTGCCGTCATCACTGCCACTTGAGCCAGGCTTTGAATCCACGGATTCTTGTACCTTAACCTTGTGAATCTGAAAATGTATGTATGTTAATTGTCTCTGGATCTTCGGGAAATTTGTTGATTCTATAAGATCTACTGTGTCAAACTGTAAGAGTTAAATTGATAATACCTCTGACAAGCTGTGTTATAAATTATCCAATATTTCAGGAACCTTCTTCTATTCTTCTTTTCAGTTGATATTTGGTCGGTTGGATGCATCATGGCTGAACTAATGACGGGGAAAACCCTCTTCCCTGGAACTGATCATATCCTTTTTTTGAAAAAATTTCGATATATGTTATTTATTTATATATCTAGACATTTTATCAATTTTATTTTGTCCATTTTAACTCTTTTTTTTCCTCTTTTTTTTCCTCTTTTTTTAAAAATGCTTTTATATATTTCTTTTATTTTTTTCAACATTCAATTTTATTTATTTCAAATACTAATTATTTATTACAACAACACTTTAAGTTCATAACAAATTTAAAACAATTTCTTATTTTTTCTTTTTCACAAATTGTTATTCATAATGATATCTCTCAGTGTTTTATAAATACTTAACCATACTAACTTTAAGGCATTGAATGATATAATACTCATAGTTCTCAATGCGGTTTAGACTAAATTGAGCATCAGGAAAATTTTTTTAGAAAATATCACACCTAAGGACTCTATTATCAACAGCTGTTCAGCAGTTGGTATTTATTTTTACAGATCTGTCTTAAGTGTGTTACTTACGTAGCCTGATACTGAACTGATAGTTACTTACCATAGACCTGACTGGTTTACTTCAAGCATATACTTACTGTATTCACTGTACATTATAGATTTACTGGTAGTTTCAATATTTTGTACCGAAAGCTAAAAAAAAATAGTTGAATTTTGACAAGTTTTGGGTCATGTATTAAGTCCACCAATGTTTTAGGAAGACTATTAACTTGGCACACAAAAAAAACTGATATATTTGTGTATGTCTTAATTCCCCAAGTCCCTATCTTGCTGACTGAAGTGATGTAAAATATTCCATCCCGTAGTCATAATTGGGCACATGATGTGCAAACAGAATTACAATATTCCTAGTTGTTTTGGTTATACAACACAAGAAAATTGACTTGGCACTCTATATAATTTACACTGGCAGTTTGTTGTGGTTAATGTTCAGCAATGTTTGTACACTGTTAAATTCTGCTGACATGCTTTTTTTTCCTCGGTGGTTTGTGCATTGTCTTGATTGTATTCCCAGACTTTCTCCAGTTTGTTTGTATTTAGGCTTCTTCTTTTTTTTGGTCTCTTCTTTTTCTTGGGCTTCTTCCATCTGGCACCATTCCTGGAATGTATACCTTCTTTTCTGCTGACGTCTTTTTCACTCCACAAGGGGGCAGCATTGGAGGTACTGATGGGTGATTCTATACTCTCTTGTTGTTCTTCAGAGTCTTGCCAAGAGAGGGCACTGCAACCAATCAGCCTCCCAACTTTTCATGATGTCATCAATATGTGATGTGTCTCCGAAACTATTTTCAATGAAACTTAACAATGGAATGGCTTTTGGATAGTGATGCAGTTGGACTCGCAATAATGTGAAGACTGATTTGGTCACACTAAGTCACTAACCAAAGTATATGGAGAGACAATCGTCATTAATCCGTTTGTTATCTAGTAACTACATACTTTTAAAATACTGAAGTTCGCTACACACTTCTGATAATTTCTCTACCAAGATCTTTTGATGTTGTTACAATATTACAATGGTTACTCCTGCATGGTTTGGAAGTTGATACATGAGTTACTTATATCACACAATTCCCCATACTTTTATTCTACTTCTTTTTTCTCGGCTCTTAGAAATTTTCTGGTTTTGGAATTCCCGTTTTTCTCATTTTCCTCCCTCACTGTGCTCTGCATCAAGACTCTTCCTTCTTTTTCCTCCATATTTTGAATTTGTTATTTTATTGGCGTAATTGTGTCATTTTGCTCTTTTATTTTGTTAATTTGATGCTCTTTAGTTTCTGCACCCTTAACATTCTGCACATATTGACCAGTTGACCAGCATAATGTGTTTAGTTGGCACCCCTCCGTCGAGTCTCATTGAGAAAATTATCAGCGAGGAGGTAAGGATCGTCCAAGAAAGGTCATTGTTGAATCATAAATTTGCTCAGTTAATTTCTAAAAGTTTCTGCGTCTGTATTGGTTTCGGCAACCAAATTGCATAAGTCCCATGTCAGAATGGTTTGCCTTTTGAGTGACTTTCAACTGTTTTCCAGTGTTGAATAGTTACTTGTGTGGTGGTACTTCATGGTTTTCTCAGGCTCTTGGACAGGGCACTGTAATAAATCGCCTATCAGGGGTTGTTGATTATTTTGGCTAAAATCTTACTCTCAAATTTTAGATGTTAACATTAGCTTATGAACATTTCATCCTGTGAAGTCCTTATTAGTGATTTCTAATAATAAGTAGGAATACTAACATTCTTAACAATGGTAACCCAAGTTTGATTTTGATTTACATGTTTCTCAATTTGGTTTTAAACAAGCACTTTGAGAAATTTTGATAGAATTTCTCTCTTAATTTATAATAATTGATTCTATCGCTGAAAATTCATCAAAAAAAGTAGTTAATAAGCAAAGCAATATTTGAGTTACCTTGACCTTGGGCAAATGTCGATCAGTTGAAGAGAACCATGAATTTAGTTGGAACCCCTTCCCAAGATCTCCTTGCTAAGATCAAGAGTGATGAGGTGAGTAAGATTAAGGATAAGATTCAGATTTAGATCTGTTAAAAATACTTAATATGTTATTACAGAAAAGGACATACTATTGTTGCACAGTAAATTGCCGTCTGAATGTCTACTGAAAGTTTATGAAAAAAAAAATTCTTTTTTTTTTTTTTACTTCTGAAGCATAATTTCATCAATATATAAATTAGTTCTACATTTTGCGAAAAAAATAGATTTGTTATTTTTTGCCCATTGTATTTATGATAATTACATTGAACTTGTGTTATTGTGTTAATCTATGATGTTTTTAAAATTCCTTTAAACACTTTCTGACATGTTGATTTATTACTACTTCTAAAGTGATTGCACAGATGAATGTTATTGCCTTTTTCCAAATTGATGGAGTCATTCCTTAGGGCTATTCCATTTAAAAACCTGGGGGGGGGGTGGTCAGGTTACATTTTTGACCCCCCCCATGCATCTAAAGTGAATTAAGTTCGACCCCTCCATGCGTCAACTTCGATATTTTTGGAGACCCTACATGCATTAAATGCGAATTTTTTACCCACCCTACATGCATCAAATCCAAATTTTTTTTCCCCCCCCCCCACGACAAACATCTTTTGACCCCCTCCCCCCAAAAAAAAATCTCAACCCTACATGCATATAATTTTTTTTAAATTTTCACCATCAAAAATTAAATTTGCTGGTTTGATTGCAGACGCCAAACTTTCCATTTCACAATCCAATAAATGTGGTCTTTGGCTGCACTTTATTACCTTTTAACTTCCAAGTTGGAATTGCCTTCATGAACTGCAAGAAATTGTCTTAATCTTCTGTGGCTATTAAATGCAAACAGTAAACCTCGAAAGTCGGATTTGCATTAAAGTTAATGGATCTCTGCCTATCTCAGACAATTTTCATCGGAAAACTTGCTTCATATTTCTGACTAAGAGTTCTTGGTCTGATATCAGGGCCGTTGCCTGCAGAGGGGCAAAGCTGCCCCCCCCCCTAGAATTTGGTCAGTAAAGGTGCATTACAATGATATATATGTAAAAATTTCAGATATTCAAGGGTTTTCCAGGGTGCACATGCCTCCAGACCGGTCTCTGCCCCCCCCCCCCCCCAGGATTCAGCCCAGCCTACGGCCCTGGATATTCTCTTAACTTGGACAGAATAGTGCAATCTATTTTTGTCTGACTTCCGCAAGGTTAACTGTTCTCCGTAATATGATGGGGGTGAAGCCAGCCAGACTTTCCAAAATTCTTGAATTTATTTCTTATTTTCCGAACAAGCTCTCAGAGATATGATGGAGGTGGAGGCAGTTCTCCGTGACATGATGCAGGAGGAAGTCAAATCCTCCAAAATTCTTGAAATTAATATTTATTTTTGGAAGGGACTTAATTATTCCATTTTTCTTGGCCAATATTTTCTAGTGTCTTGATGACTCCATACTGAGGCAGAGGCTTCTCCGTGCGGAGGAGGAGGCCTCTCCGTGATAGGACAGGGGCCTCTCCCTGATATATGACAGAGGCATCTCCCTGATAATGACGGAGGCATCAGAGAAGAATGTTAAATTTCACAAGATAGTCAAAATTTACAATTTTGTTTCAAATGATTCCAGGGTGCTCCCTTGATCCAATTGATGATTCTCTCAAGAAAAAGTCATTTTATTCATTTTTAGCATTTTCTGTATTACTGCGACCCGGCAACCCGGGGTATCCCAGCACACAGCAGAAGAAGAAGAAGAAGAATGTAACTTGTCCATGTTGTCTTGAGGCAGAATTCAGATGTGAAGCATCCATTAAATTATAATATATATTGCCTCCTAAGATCTGGCTCAAGATTCAGAGCTGACCCCACCAGAACTGTCAAGATATATATTTAATTTTATTTAATTAATCACTGTCAATGAACTTTCTGGAGACTCCCATCAAAAGGACCACAATGGAAATAAGAGTAATCTTTATTGTGTAATCCTACTGTTTCATTTTTAAGTAGAGTGAATAAATTTAAATCATATCAAATCATATCTTACAAAATAACTCCTAGCATACTGAAGAGGATGTATACCATTACTCTCCAAGTGAGGTTCGCCCTAGACAGAGATGGGAATCAATCTCTTGAAGAAGAAGAAGAAGAAAGGTCATGGCCGTCTGAATGTTTATTTCTTTTTTGATGAGGACTTTTATAGCTGCATTTTGGAATAATAAGCTTAATAATGACTGACAGGTACCGAAAATTACTTATTAAAGTGTTTGTGCACATTTCTAAATAGTTTTTTAGTGGTTTCATGTCCATTTCAGGTCAGCAGAAGCCCCGAAGTTAGGCCAATTTCGGCGCTCGCGAATTTTGACAATGCGTTGACCTGTCAAATTTCGTCTGAAATGATGGTTTATTTAATTTCTTGTAGCATGTATGTAGCAATTATTTATTTATTAGGTGTAGGAGGGGGTCAGAGGCCCCCCTACATGCATCTGAAGTGAATTTTTCGGGTACCCCCCCTGCATCTATATCGATTTCTTTGGCATCCCTCCATACATCTAAAGTGAATTTTCGCCGACCCCCCCATCCATCTTACGAAAAAAAAATCAACCCGACCACCCCCCCCCCCCAGAGTTTTAAATGGAATAGCCCTTACATATTTTCCTGTTGCTTCAATATTCATTTATTCTGAAAAAATTATTTGCTGATGAAGTCACTTTAGAAGTTGTAATGTCTCTGTTATAATTGTCTTACAAGTTTGTTAGGGCTGTTCCATTGCAATGCTGTGTGAAATTAATATTTTCCCACAACTTTCCTCGCCTTTTGTACATTGGAGGCCAACCTAGTGCTGGTGTTCTCCTTTGGTTCCCAAGATCTAATAAATGGGCATGGAAACCCTCGGTGATGAATATCTCAGAACCAATGTGTACTCTGTTGTGCCGTATTTATCTTCACCTACTTAAAGCATTACAAATCTAGGAACCTCTAACCATTTCAATTTTAAAAATTGGCTGTTATCGCAATTAAAACTTGTCGATTAGTTGAAAAAAATGTAAATCTTAGTATCAGTCAGGGAAATTACCAGCATATGAGGACAATTGCAATTCCAGCCAAGTCCTGGCCCTGACAGGATGATTGAGTGTGTGGGGTTGATCAGTTGGGTCTCAGAAGAAAGTCTGATCTCTTCGCAGTCATCCTCACCACACAGCAGCATGTCAGTTGCGGGACTTAATTCTATCCAATTTCACGAAATACTGCAAAGTCATCAGCAGCTGATGACAATTTCCTAATTTCTCTGGAGCCTTCGGGTTCTTTTCCTCATTATGTAATGGATAGGTCTGACAAAATTCATAGAGTTAGCTGACACTGTGATACAACTTTATACCAAGTTTGGAAGTGATAGTTGCAGTAGTTCTTTTTAAATAGCCAGTCAAAGATGATTTTGAGCACTGCCAAAGTCATGGCTAGGCCATGACACTGTGAGAGTGTCATGGGAGGGTGATGACAGTGCTAGGGTGATTGTCATGTGGGGCTGAGGACACTGATTGTCATCAGCTGGTGATAATTTCCCTGACTGAGTATTGTCCCCTGAATCCTGACCCTATCTTATCACACATTGGAACAGCCTCATAACATTCATATAAATATTATATGCCTTTCCATTACTTTCGAGTGTACGGATAATTAATTTTGTGTGTTGATGTTGCTTTATATTGTTGATATGTCATACCTTACGTCTGTAAATTACAAAGATCATGGAGCAATTGATTTCTGAAATAAGTGAAGATATGTGTGCTGATTCGAAAAAAATGTGATCTGTCTGATTCATTGTGCGAATAATGTCATTTTTCTGATAATTTCATGATTTTATTTGACGTCTGTATGATTCTGTCATTCTGTTTGGTCAAATTTGTGAACAACTAAGTACATTGTGAGACATATTTCAAATGGCTCCTGACAAAATTTTTAATCTATACATACATATAACATGTTTGTTTCAGTCAACAGTCTTCATTGTCATTTCGAACCTGCTGAATCTCTTCCTTTCTTTGTTAAGCCTTTCTTGTCGTTTGGTGTATTACTTCGAAAAATAGATAGCAGATTGCCTTCAGATGAACAATATGAAGGTGAAGGTCACAATTTTCAATGATGTCTCTTTGTCTCATCAGTCCTCCTCCTGCCCTAATTAGCCTACCAAGTGCATAAAATACAGGGCATAAAGCCCCATTCATCCATCCATTATCTCATCAGTCTGAGGCTGAGAAATCATGACTGTATAGACCAACTACAATGGCACTGTGAAGATGACAAGACATTTACTGGAAATTATGGCTAAAATAAATTCACCAAGACTATAAATTCACCAAGATAAGACAAAGATAATTTGTGATTTGGGCGATCGAGAATCTTTACCTAGCATGTTTTGTAAATATATTCTTTAAAACTTATTTTTGAAATTTATAATGAAACTTCATCATCTACATCAGTAGTATGAACTGACTCTTTGAAACTGTTGCTCCTCGAATTGTGTAATTTACAGACGTGTGATTGTAATACTTTACGACCCTTATTACTCCTTCCATGTTGTTGCATGGCTTACTGGCATGGCTTGATGTTTCCATTTTGTTCTCTTCAATTGCTGATATTTCTAGGCTCGGCGGTACATCCACTCTTTATCAGTTATGAAACCCAAAGATTTCAAGGTGGTGTTTGACGGAGCCAATCCTTTAGGTGAGACTCAGGTGGTGTTGGTGGAGAAACTGGTGGTGAAACTGGTGGTGGCATCTGGTGGGACTCATTGTTCCCGATTGCTCGGATGTGCTATCCTGCATTGTTCACACTTGCACGACGCTTATTAAAAATGATCAGTGTGGTCTGGGGATGTCATCTCGCTGCCAGCTTGATTTGCCCTCTCGTAGAGAGAAATGTATTTTTTGGTCAAAATGTGTCATGATGCACTCCTGCCCTAATTAGCTTTCTCTGTTCATAAATTTATACAGGATGTAAAGCCCCAAATCATTCATCCATCTTGTGGTCCATATGTAAAATTCTACTTAAATATCAAATTTTGTTTTTAAATCAGCATTTATATGAAAAAGCCAGTGTTCCAGCATCTGTACAAAATCTGCAGAGATTTAAAAAATAAAAATTCTCATGCAGTCGTTTCCATGTGACATGTATGAGTTGCATGTACTCAAAGAATTGATTTGGATGCATATTCGCATACTGTAGGCAAAATTCTGGCAACTGATCAAATCCCTGGATGCACACAGCCTTGCTTTAGTATTTTAGATGGGACTGGTTGAGCATGCAGGAGCATGCGGTACCTTGAAGGTGTAAAGCTGTCATTCTGATAAGCATACGACACAGCTTGCCAATTTTGCATGCATAGAGTGGTGTTTAGTATGTTGGTGTTGTGCAAAGTGATGTTTGTTATTCGTGTTGCGCCCTGTGGAGGTACAGCAACTGTTGTCTCTTGTCAGATGATGTTGTGTATACTCTTTGCTATCTGTGTATGTGTGATTTGGTCAAGTCAGATTTAAACGATGTGTCATGTAGACCAAGTAACATGACTTGCTGGCTTCTGATCAGTTTCAATCTCCTGTCATAATTGGCGTACCAAGTGCACAATTACAGGACCTTAAGGCCCACTCATCCATCCATCCAGTGATACTGCGCCAGGTTTTGATTCATGGGCTAGACATCAATGTTAGATTCATCCTGTACCGAGAGTGAGGTAGCTTCATTGCCATGGTCCCTGGTCGTCCTATTATGCCTAATCTGTGGAAAAATACAATATGTAAACTTGAAAAAACCCTATCAGTGGTTTTAATTATGACCTTGATCTGATGACATTGCAAATCATCAGTTATAAGATTACCTTCCAATCTGACTTGGTCACAGTGCCATCTGTTGAAAGCAAGATAGCACTAATGTGTGTTTACTACTGTGTGTTTGTTGCTTCCGTGTGTGTCAGTGCTGTGTCAGCGTAACTGTCGTCCATGCGTATTTTTATTTGGCGTTGCATAATATCTTATTTCTTTTTTTAAAATCCCCCTTTTCAAATGTATATATGGCATAATGATTATGCTGTTGTCATGGAGGTGTCCTGCCATGCTCGTCCGTTACTTGTTTGTTAAATGACCTTGCGATGACCTTTTGTATGATTTGAGTGTTTGTTTTTTGGCATGAAGGCAAGGCGCTTCGTTCTTTCACTGCCCAAGCAAGAAAAGCAATCGTTCAGCCGCAGGTTCCGTGGAAGTAACACCCTCGGTAAAAAGTCTTGTCCAATCACACGGCATGTAGCTTAATGTAAAAAAGTGCCGTCTTTCACGTCTCTGTCTTTATAAATGTGTTTGTCTATATTTTGCTGAAATGATTGGTTAGATTTAAGTTATACACTGAATTTTCTGCTCTTTGCTGCTTCTTAGACTTAATTAGATTATGGCTTATAAGATTTACATCTTAATAATTTTAGTATTAAGGTTTTTCATTGGTGGTGACAGATTTTTGAGTCTTAGAAATGGAAAAGTTTTCTACGTCACTTTACAACTTCAACATTTTCATAAAAATGCATTCAACAAGTTTTCACTATCAATGCATATTCAGTACAATCATTTGCCCAAAATAACAAAATGGCCTAATGCCATCAAACAGTTGTTAGATTTTGTATTTGAAGTCCTCACAGTGAGAAATTTATTTATAAGGTTTCAATCAACATGTAGCTAGTACAAGCTATATTGTTGATTTCTGTTAGTATGACACATAGTTGATGATATAATGTTGAAAAATCTTTGTCACTGAGTATTTTAGACAAGAGGAAAGACATTTTGATGTGCGTATTTTGCATGTGAAGTATTCTGCATATATAACTCCTTTCGTACTTTTTGCTCTAAATTAAAAGAGTTAAGATTCAAAGATTTGTCACCACCAGACATAGAATGCTTTCTGATTGTTAGAAATGCCATGGTCCACGGTTTCTTTCACAAAATCTTTTTAGATGGAAAAACAACGGCACAATTTGAAAATACCCTTTTATCATTACATTATAAATAGAATACGAAAGTCCCCAGAACACAATCTTATAGACAATTCCGGCACAGATGCTGTAGGCAATCCTTTTCACCTTCATGCTCGCCCCCAAGACCCGTACATTTTCTACATTGAGTCCGTACGCTTTTCCCATTCTTTGACACAAGAATATTTATACAGCACCATGTACATAGATTTTTTGCTGAATTTTCCAATTTTTAACAAAATATATTTTCACCTGGGCATTTAGCAGTTTTGGCTTGGAATTTTAATGTGCATGTAATTTATCATTACGCAATCTGCATGCACCAGAGGATTGAGCTGTATGATTTGATGTACATGTTGTAGAATGCATGGTGAATTTTGATCTGATCAGATATTTTTAGTGTCAAACAGTTTTGTAATTTGACGTCATTCTCCTTTGCAAAAGATACATAACAATTATATTAAAGTAAGTCAGTCATAATGGCAATATTGCTCAAATTAATAAATATGTGAATTCAATGAAGAATGGATGTATTATACAGTAAAAAGGATGATATTTGCAGATTTGTTAATCCTATGGATGAATTTATTATGATATAAACATAATCTGAACATGTAGTGCTGACAGTACAGTTCGCAAATTTGGGTAAATACTCTACAAAATAGATGATTGTAAATCCTGAGAGTGCCTCATATAATTATAATGAATTTAATTTGATTAAATTTTAAATCTAACCTCTCCATATTTGTAATCAATTATAATAAGTTTCAAACAATTTCATTTCAAACGATCTGTTTCATTATTGCAGCCATAGACCTTCTAGAGCGTATGCTGGACCTTGACCCAGATACAAGAATCACTGCAGAGGGCGCTTTAGCTCATCCGTATTTGGCGCAATATGCCGACCCCGAGGATGAACCCAACTGCGAGCTGTACGATCAGTCGTTTGAGGAGAAGGAGTTGGATATTCCCAGCTGGAAAAGTGAGTGTTGATATATCAGAATTTAAATGTAGATGCAAGATGATTGGCACCAAAAACCTGCAGTGGAACCCCTGTGAAATGGCTCTGTATAAAAACAGAATGGGATAAATGAGTGCATGTATGTATAGGCAATGTGAAACTGAAGAAGAATGTTATCAGTTTTCTTTCCCCCCTTTTCAGTTGTTCTGACTGATGCATCAAAATCTTTTCCTTAACATTAAGTGTCATTTCATCCTTCTCCAATGTACTTGAAAACTATAAAATCATTTCCCACTTGATTGATTGATTAAAAGGTGAATAATTTTATCAAGGGTTCCACTGCATTGGAGTTGGATCTTGCACACTTTTCTCATGTTTTCTGCACATTCAATGATAAATCACTCTTGTACTGCTACTACCATGGCACCACAAGTGGCCCTGTATTCCCTCCCCCCTAGACCATTCTCTTTTAAGTAATGGATCAGACAACTTCAGAAAAGACTTAATTCGGTAGTCAAACGAGAAGTAGTCCTACAGCTTGTAGTCCACAACATTTGTTGTAAAGTACTTTCGAGAGATACAATTATGAAAAGCTCAATTGGCTTGGCGGCTTGCGTATGAAGTCTTTTCATATTAGATCCCTAGAAACCGTGTACGCTTACATGATGAAAGTTACATTTCCCCCGGCAAATTTAAACTGTCCTTTAACTGTACATATCTCTTACGTATAAATGTAATTTCCCAAGCGTTTGCCCGCAATCCCAAAATGACAGATTGTTCGTGTCTCGAACTTGTCTCAAAATGACAGGTTGTTCGTGTCTCGAACTTGTCTAGGCCGTTTGGCGATTGTTTCTTTTGTTGCATACTTGAAGTTCACCTGTCCAGGGACGGTGTTTTCAAGGTATGTCCCCTTTAAGTGCTCTAGTCTTGTGTATAGAAAAAGCATGTATTAGTGGGGGTTGATGAAATATTTGCAGATACTCAGGCTTAAAAATTATTAGGGTTGTTCTTTGATTGCAAACCCTTCCGCCCGTCATTGTAACCAATATAAACTCGGAATGTTTGTTTGGACACCTGAAAAACCTAACTTGCATTTTTCTAATTATAACAATAAGGTGAATTAAGGATTTAAAGTTATTTATTTGCAACTTTGTCAATAAACTTAATATTATTAATTTACGACAGTACTTAGTTAATTGCCCGTGGTGCTCTGATCAAACCTTATATAGAAGAGATTTTAAGAAAGTTGATTTTTGGCTCTTAATAGATTTGTGGATTTCTATAATTCAGTACTTTATGAGTTTGCATGCACATCCTGTTACTTTTCTATGTTTTATATGAAAGAATTTAATGGATAGGCCTTATGGAATATTTGGTTACGTTAACTTATGTTTTTCGAGAAACATAATATCACAACGTTCCAGTAATGGCAGGATTATTTTATAAATTATTTATTCTTGGGTAAATTATGAAAAAATTTGTATTTAACTCGTGGATTCGCGATGACACATTGTTAATTGATTGTACATCCTACTTACACTGCAGCATTTCATGATACTTTAAGAATCTGCCTGATTTGTATAATGCTTATTGTCTTTTTTTTCAGAACTAGTTTACGATGAAGTCGTTGCGTTTGTCCCTCACTTGGAGGCCATGGAGGATTCTTAATTATGTGTGAGACGTCCTGCAGATCCCGTTGCTATGGCAACACATAGCAACAACAATCTTAGCGATTACCCTAGCAACAGTCCGGCCCTAGAGCTACTTTTTTGCAGTCAGTGGCAAGCTTTTCCAGTGCTCTGTCTCTGGCGCTGATATAATCTGTTACTTCCCCTTGAACTGGACACTGGAGTGAGAACAATTATTGTACGAAAGACATAATACGGAAGAGAGAAAGCATTAGAATGGATTATGAAGGATCAGAATGGATTATAAAGATTAAGAATGGATTATAAATTTAGAAAGGATAAAAACGACACTGATTCGAAAGAGTGCACATGTGTGGTTGGTTGTAATTCAGTTCGTTGACAGGATATGGCATTTCACGTTTTTGTTGTCAAAAGTTTTGAGTACATAACACATAAACTTTTGTTTCAAAAAGGAAACGTATCATACGAAGTGTGATATGACACGGATGGAATGCTACAACCGGAGTGCATGTTTTTGTTTTATTACTTCGCTTATGTTTATGCTATGACCTCTGTACAGGCTGATAATGTGAAAATCAATAATGAATTCAAACATAACATAATCTTTACAATAATAATAATAATAGTATGTAAATGAATTTTTTTATACCCTTGTAACTTAAATGCATGTAACATTGGCCACAATAGAGATCAATAAGTTAAGACAATGTGATGATGTCATAATCTGACATGGTTCTTTCCATGACGTCACTAAAATTAAGTAAGTGATGGTCGCAGCTACCTTTGTCAGTGGCAATGTCTCTCTTTATCATAATCAAATTTTAAAATTGTGAAATGTTACGATTATCAATAATAATGTATTTTTATGAACCTTCAATGTTATAGGCACTGTAACAATCATGTATAGCTCTTAAGATCTAAAGTAAAATTAATTTGCAATGATTTGTTTGAACATTGACTAACAGCAAGATATTAACTTATTGTTTGATATAGAGTGTATATTAATTTAACTGGTGACTACTGGTACGCGCTAAGCAGCAGGTGCCTGAGGTTGTTGTTAAAACCTTTAGCATTTTAATTATGTAATTGTAAATTTGCAGGACCAATCTTGTAAATATTGTTAACATGATGCTTGCAGAGATGGACTGAGGTTACTAACATATTTTAACCGTTGTGGTGCCGCCATGTTAGCCTGATTCTTTGGTCTTAACATCATTAAACTTAGAATTTTTCTGCAGAGTTGTGAATTAGAATGAAATTGTTTGCAAGAACTAATCATTGCGAGAGTTTGAGAAAATTTAGTTGCAAGCTGCACATTTTAAGTAATATACATGTACTCCACCAAAGTCATTTGCAGTGATTTTACGAATCATGTGTCTTGATAGCGGGAAGCTACATCATTTTAGTGAAGCACTTACGGTTCACAAATGCACTAAGGCCAATTTGATGACCCCCTGTCAGTCTGAGAATCATTTAGAACAAGAATCCGTGGATTGCAAAATGGGAGTGACATGTCAGGTTTCGGACTTAATCCTCAGTACAGTGTTCATTCTTGATTCTGATTGGCTTATACTATTAACTTATAGGTGAGATCTGTGAAACCATGCATAATTTTTACTCGTCACAAAGTATATTGCCATCTGGAGAATACTTAGAACTGCTCCAGTTTGATTTCCCCTAAAGAGAAGCTAATATTTTTCATGGGACATTTCTCTGTTAATTTTGCAAAACGACAGGTAGCCCACAAGCTACATTTCAGCATCCTGACACGGAATACCCTGACAACTCAGCCTGGACTTCTGAGTATTCTGCGTCAAGGGTCTTGACGCATCACTCAAGGCCATACAACACCCCTTTACTGCTTGTTTACCATTTTTACCCCCTCCCCAAATGGTCTGGCCATTGGCCAAGCAGATTTAAGAAATTAGAGGTGTCACTCAAAGATAAAAGAGTGGGGTGACTTGGCTGGGGTGTGGCTAATGTGTGAACAACAGATGTCTCATTGGCTGGCCGACCCTGTCTATTTCAAATTCAGCAGATTTATTACTTGGCCTATATACAGTGAATCTGAGGCTGGATTGTCAAGGCCTGCCTATGTCAAGATGCATTTCAGAGGTGCTAAAGTGACATCAGCTCTCACTTTGTTGAGTAAATCGATCAAAGTTCCCTGGATTGCCGATTCAAAGGGTAGCTCCAGAAACCAGTTTGATCTCCTAGTTGACTCGAATGCCCCGGTCGGCCACTGCACTCTGGCCTATCTTTAACTTTTTCTGCAAAGGCCCCGTACCGAGCTCATAAAATGATGTAGTTTTCTGTCTATCGTTAACAATTGGCATTTTTGACACAAGTATTATATTTTGTACCTGTAGCATTTTTCAAGCATGGTAGCAGAGGATTCATGCTACTGTTTTTTACTGTGCACATTACATTTTTGCTTAATTAATGGTTTAAGAATTTTTCATAAATATTTTGTGTTGATGTATGTTTTAGTATTGTCTTAATTTCATGATTTAATAGCACATACAATTTGTTTTAGAACTTTTTGATATTCGAAAAATACTTGGAATTGTACAATATGCAAGATTGACGATATTACGCGCAAATATTTAATTGAATATCCCTTAAATTACATTAACTATGTAACAGGATCGGATATATCCAAGGCCTCCCTTCTGCATATTAAAGACGTTTTTGTATTGCAAATTGTATTGCAATCCCAACAGATGGCGCTGTCTTCTGCCCACAGAGGGAGCTGCTACCAGTCTCTGTTTAAATTTATTATTTAATCAACTTATATGACTGAGACAATTGGATTTGAAACATCGTCCAATTTTATGGACTTACCGGGTCGCAGCGACCTTTGTTTGGCACAGATTTCTCCATTGTGATGACATTTCCTGAAGTGCTATTTGCAACCCTATTGTTATCCATTACAGCTGTTACTTGTTGTCCATTTTTACATATTTTGTACAAAATGCTGATATAATGCACTGCTACCTTTTATGATAAGTATGCCCAACCCAACAGTATCATCATCCAATCAACAGTTTCTCTGTTTAAGTGTTTTGTTGGCTTAGATTGAAATTTGGGTCCCATGCACAGAGACATACTACAAGATCTTCAAATAAACGAGGTTGTTTCAAAAATTAGCAATTGTTGTAATAATGAAGTCAAAGAATTACGCAGATAACTTTCAGTGTGTATGCATAACCTTTTAAATGTATCTGATTATGGGAAAAACTCTAAGAATGCCAAAAAGAAAAATATAGCTCTACGAAGTTTATTTACTTTGTTCACTTTGAAATTTACTTGCCATGTTCACATTTAGTATTTGAATTGAAATTGTGGAGGAGTTCTATTGCGGACTCCTTAAGACATGCCTATAACATATACTCCTTATAGTTTCCATTGTGCATGGGACCTTCATTATATTGCCATGAAATGACAGCTTCTTAAATTGGTGTGACAATTTTAAACCCTTTTCAAATTTTATTCATGTGTTAACGGCACGAGACTTAAGTTATGAAAAATTTATTTTGGTTAGTAGTAAATCTGTTGTATTGTTTTTTTAATGACTGCATGTCTATTTCCATATTATTTGCTCACTTTTCATTTTAAAGATTTATTTCGTTATTTTGAGAGCTTGCAGATAAAATACTATTGTAAATTATGTTGGGAAAATGAAAATAAAACTGTTGTTTTCAGAAATTGTCTTTTCTGTGTGTACTCGTTGAAATTTATGGTTGGACTGTGGATGTCTGGTTTGTGGAGGTTCTGGAAATAATGAACAAATGTGGCCAAATGGATAAGGCTTATAAAATCTATTGCAGTCTATTCATGCGTATGTCTTTGTGGCCGACAGGAAAATCTGCAGGGTTCCCACAAAAATTTACAACAGAAATTCCATGACCAAACTTTGGGTTTTCCATGACCAATTTGAAAACAGGCTAGGAAATTTATTCAGACTTGATTTAAGTTCCATGTGACAGCTTAGTTAGGTTGTCCGAACAAGACTCGAGCAAAATTGATGCTTAAAAGCCTGGATGAGATTCAGAAAACTCATTGCTGGTCATGAAGATCAGTTTGATCACAGAGGTCAAAACAATATCTTTACGGTTTGATGAAGGAATTATTCTTTATTAGCAGGCGAGGAGTTGCAATATATATCAGTTGACATAAGTGAACAAATGTATAAGTAATGTAATTGAATTTTGGTGACAATGGGTATTGGACCTAATAAGAATATTCTGTAAATGGTAAAATAGTTGTTAACAAAGGAAGGTTACTGACCCCTTGAGGTGAATAACCTAGCAAATGATGCCTCCTATTAACACCTGTAATTCAAGTATAATGGAAAGTATTATGCTCCAGGTCACTCAATTAGGGATGCTATTAATACTCCAGAATATGTTTAGCATACTCGTATTATTTACTTTTTTAACAAAGACTGGAGAAGAGAGTCATATTTTTTATGCAGATAATTTCTCTCTGTATTCAAACAACATGATTAAAAGTTGAAATAACACAATTTAATCAACTGCTTAAAAATAAGATCACCTTTGTAATCTATGACCCACAACGAGCAGCACTTTGGGATCAGAAATCATTTGGTGGCCAAATGGTAAGAGCTTTTGCTCCACTGGAGGTCTTGGGTTCAATTCTTAGTTCAATTCTTAGTTTTTGGGACAAATTTATTGGTAGGCCTACCCTTTTATCAGCAGCAACAACGTAGCGGGCAACTGAATGCCCTTTGCAACAGTTACTTGATTAGCCAAAAAAAAAAAGATAATACAGCGAAATGTGCACAATGTTTCAGAATTCGGACTCAGATCAATCCAGCGTAACTGAATCCCAGAGGGGTCAATCTATAGCTATTAGGTTATCAAATAATTTGTTTTTCAATTTACATACATGTAGCTCTATATTTTGCTAAGGCCTTAATCAGGATGAATATGAGAAATAAATTAGCCCTATTCTGAAGGTCCTTCTAATTCTATTAATGCAGTTATCAATTTCCGGTAATTATTACGTAGGTATAATTTCCTACATGCCCGTTTTCTGATATTGATTTCAATTTACAGAAAGTGTCCAGATTTATATAGGGAGTGCCATAATATCAGGAAATACTCTGAATATCTCGTATATAATCCATAAACCCTAGAATGGAGCATATCTTCTGTATAGCATACATGTAATTGACCTCTTAACATTGGCACTTGGCCTGATTCCCTCAGGCTGTTTTCAGACAATGATCCATCTGCCAAAATTAGTGGGCCACTGACAACATGAAAATCAAATGTGTGATGTTATGTTCTTCTTGGACACCATTATGACTAAAGTTTCGGTCCCTTATTGTGATTTCTATGGTGCAAAATGAAGCTCCATCACTCATCCAAAATTTAAATATTAGCCCTTAGTCTTTTTAGTTCTTATTCAGTTATTATAACAGACCTGCATTATTTAGTAAACTACTTGCATTGTAGAACTAATCCTAAAGTATTTTTATTTTTTTCTATGATTTTGTAAAATTCTATGCCTGTGTGACACTGTAAAAGTCCGTAATACATAACTACCCGGGTTAAAGATTTCCATTTTAAAATGAAAATAAATGGACCTTCTAAAATTATGGAGGCTTTCCATTTATTTCTAATAATTGAGGCTCAATCAGCAATTCAGCATATTTGGAAAACAAGGTGTAACATCATGCAAACTGAATTATTTTCAGGAATGGTTTTTCAAACGCTGACAGACTTCTCTGAACCTAAGCCAAAGGTCAAGACCTGTGGCTTCAAACTGGACAGTGATGAACTCCTGCAAGCAAGGGCATCCCAGTCCCCTTCTCCTCCACAGGGAATCAACACTTTGCCAGAACAGACCCTCCCAGCCTCCGAAGGAAGACCCAAAAGTCCTGGACCATCCATGAGTCCGAGATCTAAGAGTCCCAAAAGTCCAAGAAGAGTAGTAGGTCAACGGAGAAGAAGGTCCGACCCCCACGAGCATTACCACGACGACTTCAGCGACCTTCAAGATTCCATCACTAAGCCAGTCCCCGCCAGAGGGCCTCGCAGTTACTTCCCACCAAGATAAAAAAATTTAGATTTTTAGAAGTTATATTTTCAAAATTGAAACAAAAATTATTCAAATCTTGTACCAAAATGCAAGATGTTTTAAGGGACCTTCGCCAAAACGAAATCGAAAGTAAACCATAAAAGGCTGCAGAGCAGTCACAAATTTATTTCTGTATTATAATCTGTAACGCTTAATATCACATGTAAATTGTTAAAGTAATTATCATACTGTACTTTAATACTAATGGGAATATTTTGCCCCAGATTATAATTGGATGACCTAAAATGAATGGCTTTAACCTGCAAAACTGAATCAAGTTTGACTTGAAGAACTTGCCAAATTAGCTTTGTTTGAATACTGTGCAGTGTACACTGATCTTTTTGTAATATGTTATCAGATATCTGGAATTGTGAATGTATGTAGGAATATATATGTATACATACTAACGAAAGCAAACTTCTGCTCAATTTTACTTCAGCCAAGCTGATTTCTTTTTAAAGATTGCGCTTCCAAACCTATTACTTTTAATGTACGTTAATGTAGACGGTTACTTTGCAACATACAGGACATTTATATAGTTTATGTATTTTGTTGTAGGAACATTCCTTTAATAGCTTATTATGTGCATTTATATTGTTTAATAGCCAATTTTTATTGCCGAAAAGAAGAATTCTTGTATGTGTTCAGTGACTGGTGACTGATGAACCTTGAAAGCTACATAACTTCTTGTGATATATATATAAGAATTTTAATCAAGCTGTCAAAATTAATGACTTGAGGATGTCCAGGCTAATACACTGTACATAAGGCACCTTAACATGCTTAAGATTGGATGACATGCAATAACACTGTGGATTCGACCTGGATGACATGCAATAACACTGCGGATTTGACCTATTTTGTTGAAGTTATGAAGTATCAAATTTAAATGGCTTCTTGTGAAGACTGCTTTTAGGCAGATAATATTCAGTTGTGTTATTTTATAACAAGCTTATGGATACTTTAGAAAACTGAGAGTGACATTGACTGATTGAACATTTTATATTCATGTCATATTTTATCGCATTTAAATGTTTAATTTTTGGGAATTGTTGATGTGTGTTAGATCTTCACTTTTAGGTCAGGTTAAGAAAGATTTGCCATGTGGCATGTAAAGCACGGATAACTTTCGTGACACAGTTTGTTTCCGAACATACACGAGGATCACTCGAAACCAAAACAGGAAAGCTTTATTGGGGCAGGAACCAGTTTGTCACAAGGCACAAAACACGAGACCTTTGTACTCCCCACTATTGCAGGAGTAGCTGAAAACCAAACTTATAAGAACGCAACACTGGCACCACCAACTACTTTCCTGGAACATGATAGTCGAGTCGGGCATGTTTGGCAACAAATTCTTGTAACCCTGTGACACACATGCCTGTGCAACATTTCCAAAAACACCCCGGGTATTCCACAGTGACATGATTTCATGGTATCCACCAAAGTATTTTGGCGACACTGAAATCATGTCAATGTGAAAATTGTTTAGGACCAAAAGAGATTAATTTGGTCCCCTGCTTTGAATTAAATGGTGTTTACAGCAGAAGTCATAAGCATCGACTCAGAAATGGTTGGGTATGTCATGCTTCGAGCCCCGTAGAGTGGTGTGAAACCATGACGTAGTAAGCGTATTCGGGGTCCATGCAGTGACACCACATTGAAATCATTTTCTTAAAATTTCTGCCATGGATCCATCCGATATGGACAAATTTAACTAATTTTTCATTTTTGTAATGGATTGTCATTCATGCATATCTAACAGATCTATATACTAATAATATGTGAGTTAATATGTGAGTGATAATATGTACAACTTGAATAAAGAACCACAAGACAAATTGCAAACTATTACATTTTTTCTATTTTGACAAAGTCATTTTGTACATAATAATATGAAAAATCAGGGTAACAGTCATGATTGAAAATATATATATAACATTCAAAATTAGATCACTAGGATCTAGAGAGGAAACAACTCAAGGTAATCAATCAACATGTGTTCAGTCCACCCATCACCCTCTCCCATCGATTGCAATTAAGTGAAAAGAAGCAATTACAACAGCCAACAAATCAGAAAACACTACCGCTCAGATTGCAATTGAATTCACATCCAGGAATCAAAACAGTCAGAATCATATACGAGTTAACTTATAAGTTTTAAATAAGTTAACACAAAACAACAGGGGGAATTAAGTTAAATCTAACGATCACATATAAGGAGATGCGCGAGATGTATTTCGGATTGCAATTGCAACTTTATGCTTTCATATTTTTTACGGATGTCATGGATCACACCAGGTGAAACTTAGGGCAGTCAGTACTGTTCAGAACTATTAGATTCAATGAGAAATTTCACAAAAGATTTTTCTATAAGACATCCAAGTATTTCAGAACATCATACTCTTGAATAAACCATGGTTAGAGACCCACAAGCGCAATACAATGCATTGCGATGGACAACTCCATAAGTTTTCTCAAAAATATTTCTGAGCTTTTACTTTCCGTTATTCTAACAAATCAAAACTTGGTATATCAACAGCAAAATATTGTACTCATATTTTTCAGGGAGTCTTGAATTTGCATCCACTATTTGGACTATTTCCATTATTATTCCAGTATTTATATTGCACATATGTATTGCCAGCAAAGTGAACATTTAAATTGACATTCACTTTGAAGTTAGGAGGTCATTTGTAAAGAGGTATGGCTAGGGTTAGGCGATAGCTAACTTGGTGCTCAGTTTATCTGCAGTTCACTAATTAGGGACAAGGAATTCTGATCGTCTCATGTAAGATTCTATTGAAGATATATGCTATTAACCACATTCTACTCCGTAATTTATTTATTAACACCACCCGGGATAGACATATTGAAAAACAATTGTTCAAAAAAATCCACCAAAACAAAAATGCATCTAATTGCCACATACTACACAGTAGTTTTAAAAGTGGGGAACTAAATTCTAATCTTACCCTGAATATATTTTCTAATTTTCGAGCCAAAGACTCGTCATCCATAACAACTTATTTTGAATGTTCGACAAAAAATACGCAATAAAATAATCCAGTCAAAGTATAAGTTTGAAGACTCAAATTCAATTTGAGTTCTTCGAGGCAAAATCATAGCATTGAGACTAGGGGCTATATCAGAGACTGAATGCAAAGTCACTTAGTCATTATTAGTTTTATACTTTTCCACAAAATATTCATGTACGGGTATGTAACATATAAAGATATCAAAGCCAAAAAACTTTCAACAGAGAAGTTTGATACCAGATTGTGTGTTTACAAATGTATCACCAATTGGAAATGTAATTCTCAGATGGAATGATTAAACTGCGTAAAATTCAATCTGGTGAAGTTTTTAATCATATTTGTCATTTCAATCTTTTTAAAGCCAAAATAGTTTAACCTCGAAGTCTGATCCACACGTTACTAGTCCTGTGAAATTAGCAGCGCATTCAGTCTAAAATATAAAAGCCCCGTCATCAAAACACATGAGTGAGCAAAATAATTCAATTATATACACATCCTAAGTGCCGAGATTGACCTCGAACAAAATCCTAATAACATGAGGATATAAAGTAACATACGCTAGGATACGAACATTCTATAATGAATGCATATATAAATGAATTAATAAACCATGATACAATAAACATCCTAAGTTATAAGTGTCAATCAACCTAAATAAATTGGACATCTTAAGCACCAATGACTCTGTCACATATTTGTATTCGTGTGTATCATTTAATTTTAACAATTTATATTGATATATGTTTGTTTTACCTGAGTAAGCCATTTACTTTGTAACTAATGTAAGCTGGTAAGGCTGAAGTAATAATTATACACAAGTAAAATATAACATAGCATTGTTTTGTTTTTGTAATTTTACGTTTTGGGTAGCTCGTTTTCAGCTCCAAAACCAAACTGAAACCAAAGTCCTAATTTGTTTTTTTCAATTATACAAGTACATGCATGTCTATGATTCTTATTTCTTACATTGTATAACCGAAAGTTTCTTAATAATTTTACTTCTGAATTTCAGGAAGTTTCTTTTTTCAAAATATATGTTTAACTATTGCTTCATATCAACTTGGTATTACACTTTAAAACATTTGTATCATCAATTGAAAGTTGTCTTTCTAAGACTTAGTTATGAATATGAGCACTTGAAATTATTTCAATAGTGGATTTCAAACTGGAAAGAACTGGTGAAATAAATAATATAATAATGATGTTGTAAATTTGCAATGCGACAGAAATGTACAGAATATATTATTTCAAAGTAATGCACAAAGAAATATGTATTTTATCCCATTTTTTTTCAAGAAAGACTGAGAAACATTTCAAGGTTTTACTTATTGTGGTCAAGGTAGAAAAGCTCATAGTGCACTTTCTATAAAGTAGCGTGTTCTTTTTAACAACATTGACGCAGATATCCGAGCGGCCACAAACTGCCCACAACATTCACTCTTGACTATAATCATACGGTAATCGTCACTTAGTGAAATATACAATTGAAAATGATAAACACTTCTACCTCAATCAATCAATCAATGGATCAATCAATGGATCAATCAATCAATCAATCAATCAATCAATCAATCAATCAATCAATCAATGGATCAACGCCCCGCACTGCAGTATACACTCACAAAGGACATTCAATGACTGTGAAATTCACGGAGAAATTTTCAAGAGACATGATATAGAAATTTTCTTTATATTGAAAAATTTTGTAAGTTTCAGAGAGAATTCTAAATAAATTTTGACCCAAAAAACTTCCACGAACTTCTTTGCACGAAATTTCAGAGAAATTTCACATACAATCTTCACAAAAAGATTCCGAGAAAATTTCCACAAAATACTTCTATGCACAAAATATCATGAGAAAACTTCACATGAAAATTTCATGAACATTTCACAAGATCATTTCTCAGGGAATTTCACAAGGACAGGGGTTTCTTAAACTATCAACAATCAAGCGCATTTACAGAATCCCAAGAATGGGATTATTTCAACATCATTTTCAACAGCTACATGTACACAGTATCCAGTCACAGGTCATTCAATATGATCACTCGATATATTACTTGCGAAAAATTACTTGTGCAAATTACTCATTTGTAACGATCACTCTAGCTCACGCAATACAATAAGATCATACAAGGGCATCCATGCAAGCTTAAATTAGTTGTGCATCCACTCATAAAAAGATGGTTTGTATAACGTGTTAAGCCACAAGATACAAAAATACAAATTAACACATTACGTCTCATTAGTTGCAGTTACCAGTAAGTTTAATGATATACGCAATGATTTATCAACAGCCATAAACTTGAATTATCATCTTGCAAGTGATATTACAATGTATAAGGCCTTGAACTAAATATCCCAATTCCTGTAAACAAATCCCAATTTCCCATTTAATTTCCAATCCTTAGAATTCCTGCAAATCCAAAATTGTTTAAACATTTAATTATCAAAAGTTTACTGATGAAAAATGAATTTATTCCAAATTTTAATACAAAATCTCAAGCCAAAAATAACACCAGAACCTCGTAAAAATTTTGAAATCCAAGGCATTTTACCGAGCCTTTAAAATGTATAATAATTTTTGCAATATTAAGGACATACTCCACGAAGTAGATCTTGCAGTTTCTTTATATCTTGTGTTTCGTACAACATTCTCCTTTTGACAGCTTTCTTACGAGGGAGTTACGAATCAAAATAAAAGCAAATTAAAGTTACCATGTTTTGCTAATTTCAGGCACAACCCAGATTTTATACAGCCATTATATCAAACATAATCTAATGCTAGCAATCGCAAGGTGACAGCCAATTTTGATACCAATATACACCACTAATTACTTTAAAGTTGTCATATTCCCATATTGCTTTGTTAGGCAAGATAAAATCATAAACGTTTATTGTATTCATGTTAAAAGAAGTATTAATTTATTTGTATATACGTGTATAAATTTTACATTATTTTGAGCATTAACTTTAACCTCTAATGCAAATAACTTGTCTCAACTTTGAACATTATTTAAGAAAACTTTAAAAATAAATAATATATATTATAACTTACAATAAATACTTTCATAATTTGTTAATTAAACTGTCTACACGACGGTCCGTAGACTCAGCACATCATAATATAAGATTGACATAAGCAAACAATTGCCAAATATTTTCCGAAATACACTTTCAGAGCAGGTGGAAGTCAAAAATAAATGTAAGAAAATCCAAAACGAAGGACGACAACTTGACTTGCTTTCGAGGCTTGCACTTCTCTTGGGTAATCCACTTTTTGTTTCAAATACTTGAAGCCTATATCACGATCGTATAAGTCCAATTCTTTGTGTTCGTTTGTCACATTGTTTCATTTCCATACTTGTTCGTTCTTTTGTTTTCAGCGGATTCGTTTTTTAAAATTCTTTCGAGGTTTCTCGTCACGTACGATCTCAATCAACCATCCTATCACAATGGACAGACAATAGCGTAATTTTATCTTCGTTCTTTCGTTCATATATTATATAAATACTGAATAATATTTCCACTTTAAGATGAAGTTAGATGTCCACTTGCATAATGGTGAGGGCGTTAGGTTAAGTCATACAAGAAAAAATATCAAGTTTGGTTTTTTCTCACAATTGAATGACCTGACATGATGGAGTAGACAATCTCCGAGCGTAGTTGCTTTTTTTTTATTTGTGCTTCGAAAGTTAGAAGCTGTGCGAAAAGTAGATAGTACACTGTACTACACAGCTTACATGACCATGCAAGCATAGGCTTAGAGTTAATGTCCTTCGCACGGTTGTTTTTTGAAAACTTTCAGTCGAAAGCACATCAGTCTGCAGCAGCATTTTACGCTGGTCATGTCTACCACGTTGTGCATTATACAGGCGTACTTCTTCCCGATTCAACACTGCTGCTCATATCTGAAAGGCAATACACATTAAATTTTTAACGGATCGTTAAAACTCAAGTTATTGATTCTTACAAAGACACAATATGTATCAAATAGCAAACTGTACTGATATGATGTACCATGACCAAATCTGACCAACAGTATAGAGCCCTAAGAGGATAATCTTAAAAGCATTTACATAAGAAGTGCCTCTACAAATTGAATCGGATCAAAATTCTAACTGCTCAAAACCAATTGTCATCTTCATGTGTTAGGAAAAACAGTATAGGTTTAGGAAATAGAATTGAAAGAGATATCACGCCTGGCATGTCATTCAATTGACGAAAGATCAGTTCTAAGGGTTCTATACAGGTGTTGTCATGTAGGTATACATATACTCCGTGCGTAGTTCTAAATGATAAACAATACCGCCTTAACGAGTCAAAAATAGAATAAGAAAAGATTTTTCTGACATACCCTGGGGAATATCTGCACACTCGCCATTGCTTGGGGGATGTCTGATGGCGTGAGCTGGACCCCATATTCGGACTGTTCCGTCATCCGCAGCACTCGCCATCATGCAAGGGATTCTGGGATTCCAGTGCACGCAATTCACGGTCCGGGTGTGACCCTCAAGTTTTGCGATCGGGATCTCTCTCTTTATGTGCCAAATGTAGACCTTGTGATCTGAAAAAGAGACGAAGAAAGTTTCTGAGGGTGCAGAATTTGACAAAGTTATTGTTCCAGCAATAAGTTCTCTTGTAAAAGAGATGAATGAAATACACATTCAATATCACAGGCATTGCAATTATTTTCCCACCCCACTCTATGGCCTGCATGATACTGGCCTCCTTAAACAGTACAAGAAAGTTGGGAAAGTCTGGGCAATTCCCTTGAATCACCCACCCTGCACCCCATTGGCATAACATTACTGCAGGGTGGTCGATTCAGGGGACTTTCCCACCTTGGTGTATCTGTACCACTGGTAGTGTCTAGTGCAGAACTGTTGTAAACAATTGTGATGCCTGTGTTAAATATACCAGCATTCTCCTCATGTCCTGCAACGACCTATCAGTACCAGTCCCTGAGTCCCTATACCGGGAGAGGTCATCAATTGTAGAAAGTTTTTAGAGTATAATTATTAGAAATATTGATGACATGGAAGGGCACTTGCAGAAAGATTGTTCTCTCTTTGAGAAAGCTATAAAAGCTCTAACAGTGTTCCAGCCAGGATTTGATTCGGGCATACAATTTTCTAGAAATGAGGGCACTTTTTTAAATGAGGGCACTTTTAAAAAAAAAAAAATTTTTTTTTTTTTTTTTTTTGGGGCATGGCGGACGAGGGTTGGGCATGGCGCGGCGCCATGCTCAAATGGCCTTGCTGGAACACTGTCTAAGCCTCTAAAATCACACCATATAAGACAATAACATTCAACAGACTAGATGTACGTTAATAACAGCAAGTGGAAATTTTAAGAAAGACGTCCCACCTTCACTACCACTGGCAATGAAGTCCTGGTTGACTCCTCCGAAACACGAATGAATCGTGTAGAAGCCTTGTGTGACTCCTTGGAACTTACGCACCAAAACCCGGTCTTGCAGATCCCACAAATGTACCCCCTGCAAACAACAAATTCGCATTACAAATAGCTGCAAAAAAAGAGAATTCTGGCCCAAGATACAAACTGAAGTTCGAACAACAAGATTAGCAAATTGACCGCAACTTTGAAACATACCATATCTTTATCTATGTCTTTATCTATCTATATTTGATAACTACATGTAAGTAACGGATTAGTTTAACTTCTCACCTGAGTAGCAACATTTAAGAGCGCTAATCTTCCTGACTCATTCAATGTGAAAGACATTATTGGGTGGTCCTCTTGGATTCTGGAAAAAAAAAAACAATGGTTCAAAATTAATCTCTGCCATTTCAATCTCTGACAGCTATTTCAAAACAAAAGAACTAACTATGGAGTAACAATTCAAGATTTCTACAAGCCTCCTGCACATTCGTTTACACACATTTATCATAAGACATTTCAGAATTACTTGAGAACTAATAGGCTATAGGCTATACTTACAAATGGCGATCAGTGAGGTCCTCAAAATTGTATTCTCTTATTCTATGGTGAGTATCTGAAGCTAATACAGTTTTGTTATCCTGCCGACAGCCTAGGCACTGAACTCTCACTCCCTCCCAAGACTCCTTCACGTCTCCGTCAAGATTCTGCAAATGAAACAATAATTCATCAAATACAACTAAGCCTTGACGAGTAAAGTGAAATCATCTTAATAGTAAAATCTAGTTAAATATTCCGTGTACAAGAAAATCAGAGTCCCTCATCTGTAATAACAAAGTTGTTTCTGTTGATGGTCTAGAACTTGCTTCTCAATCGAGCTTGGTATCAATTCCAAATTGACGAAGGAAATTATTTCATTAGTAATCATATTATTTCTTAGCTTAGGTGGCGCAAAAGGCATTTCAGTTTTGGAAGTGTTCATAGCAAGAAGATAGATCTTTTACAGATTATTAGCCCTAAACACTATTATAAGGAAACGCTAGAGTCATAGAATGATAGAAGAAAGACTTTTCTGCCACCAATATTTATCAGAAGACTACATTAGTGATTTTTTTGGATGAGAAGAGTAAGGACTTACACAGAGATAGAACTGGCCCCGTGTGCCTCCAGTCACAAACTGCTTGCCGTCAGCTTGCCAAGAGGTGCTGGTCAAACTGTCATCCGGAGAGTGGCTCATTCTCTTGCGCAGCTCTCCAGTCTGGAAATATAATACACCATGACTCCATATGTGCTACAAATACCACAGGAAAGGGATGAATAATATCAGAGGTTTAACAAGATTCACGAATAAAGATATGACGTGTTTTGAATGTTGGATTTTAACAAAATTGATATTATATTTATGGTTTATCGAACATGACCACTAACAAAACTTTCAACTCCAGATCTTGCATTTTGTAAGGGAAGTTTCATATTTCTTTCCATTTAACAGGGATAAATAATTAATGTCAAAATTTCACTCTTCAAGAAGAGCAATGACGCTACCTCCATCTTGTCCACTTTTACCTATCTACATTGTACAGCCCTAATATCACCTTCTCGAACATTTATAATTCTAAGCATGAAGGTAGTCCAAGTATGAAACTTGTAAGAAGGTCTCACCTCAACATTCCAGACCCAGAGTTCAGAACAGTCGTCAGGACCACAGGCCACAATGTAAGTACTGTCGGGACTCCACGACAAGTATGCCACTCCGTACGAGTGGCCGTCAAAAGTTTTGCAGAGCCGACATTCAAAGGTGTTCTGCAAAGCAAATAGCACCATGTATGATTTAATACACACAAATTGATTTTACTCCTCAAGTTTCTGCACGCACTGTTAGGATTTATGGACGAATTTAATGGAAGTGATGAAAAGTTAGAATTTATCCATACCTCGTCAATTTTCCAGATGTTCATGGAACCGTCTTTTGAACCTGTGGCTAGTTTAGTGCCATCTGGTGAGAAGCGGCAGAACCAGACTTCGTCACAATGGTCGTTGAGAACTTGCAGGGTGCAGCAAGGAAATTGGTCCCTTCAACAAACGGAAAACCATGAGGAATATTACATCAGTAACGCAGCGGTCAAGATTCGGATAAATTTGGGCAAACCTATCCTTTACATGAAATGTGTTCTTGTAACTCTATTGCAAGTAACCAGGCAAGATTTGAACCTCAATAATGACTGCTTTTCCGAATTTCACATTTCTACAGACATTGTAGTCTTAATTTTCAAGAAACACATATACAGGTTAACTAGCATATTGTCTGAGCCTTGAATGAGGACAAGATACATACAACTTCACAGACACTGAGACAGATAGACCAAAGATGCTACTTACTTGCTGCAGACGTGGTCGATGAGGAGGGATACTGAGTCGAGGTCACTGTCGTATTTGGTATTGTGATAGGGACATTTGTCTTTCTGCAGCTCGATGGCTTGGTTCAGCAGCGTAACCAGACGACGTGGGGGTAGCATCACAGTGGGTGGCAGGAATTCTGAAGAAAATTATTATAGACGTTTACAATAGTATTCGGAAACAGGTTTCTTGAATCGAGATCGAGTCTCGGCGAAGATCAGCATTCGGAGAAGGGGTAATGACCGTAATGGGCAATGCCACCTCCCCCCCCCCCCCAAAAGGGCAAACTCACATGGTAATGATACGAAAAGACAGAAGGACTGAAGGCAACCAAAATTTCATGTAAAGACTTTCGCAGAGACTAGGGATTACCTAATTAGAACTAGAAATTGCATGGGTGCACAACAGAGTCCCAGATTTGTGGTTGACTGGTAGTGCCATAGCAAGAGACAACCAGGCAATTTCAGTCAACCAACCACTTTGACAATGCACTGAACGCAGTTGTCTTTCGGACACAAAAGAAAGATTTTTTTAATGAATTTCAGTCTCATTTTTCCAATAAAGGTCTTTGTTTTAAAGATGAAGAGGCCAAAAAATAATTTGAAGCAGTAATACTTCTGACTAAGCCCAACCTACACTTTCGGGATGACAATTACAAACTCAGAATTAGCATTTTAAACTGCTCTTATCAAGGATTTGACCCACAGAAATGTGCATAAAACATAAGGAAAAATCCCAAACAAAAGATGAATTTGAACATATTTGAATTGACAAACCTTGTAACTTCTCCATCAAACGTGTCCTGGAAGGGACACCCTTTCCATCCCAATGGGCCATTTCACGAAGATCCGCAGCATTGCTGCACATGATGTATCTGCAAGTAACACATCAGATTCATAACAACTCTTATAAAGTGTTTCAATAAAGTAATGAAATTCCAAACTTAAAAGATTTGAGTAGCACAAAAGTTGACCAAAATTGCAAGCCCTGCAGATGCACAAACTTCGTAGCAACACATATCTCAAAAATCTTGGCAAAAAATTGGTATTTTAACTGTGGCCAGAAATCTAAATTTATGTAGTCAGTGACCTTGCAAAACGTATGATATGGCAGATTTTCTTTTCATTACTAATTGAAGCAGCTGACAACAAATTTCGTATCTGATTGAATACATCTTAATTCCGCAAGAAACAATCTAAATCGCAGCCATGATTTAAAGGAAGCTATATAAATAAATGGCAAGACTTACGTGCTCAACTCATGGACCCTCTGAGTGTTGTACTTTAGTGGAGTGAGTTCATTTCGAAGGCAATGCAGTGCTTCGAACACATGAGAATCTTCCAGATATTCTAAGTATTTCTGCTCCAGAAGCAGGAATTTCATTTTCTGAAAAATTTAAATACTCATGATATAATTTTAATACATTTTTCTTACAATTAAGTAGAATATAATATTATATGCAGCACTATATAATAGTCCTAAAGCGTGACCGAAATGACAAAAATACTTTTCACCAATGACAACCTTGGAATGCAAATTAGACATATGATCATTCAACTTCAACGTTTGGTGAAAAAGTAAGCAAAAAAAAATTCAATTTGCATTTCAGAAAACAAACATGAAGTGAACACCTCCAGACGAGGATTTCTAAGCCTCGACTTCATGCTTATACATGCTTCAGGAACTAAAAGTCACAAGGTCATTTCAATTTCTTAGCCTTAGCGAGAGTAACATGAACCCATAAACTTTTCTGACTTTAGCCCAGGCATATTCTACTTGCATAGAGTGGATGTAAAAACTTTTTTAGAGCTTGAAAATGTCACCTAAACCTGTAATTTTTTTGAAGTGAGTGTGCTTCATGCCCCGTCAGCACCAGTGTGGATATAGAGGAAAGTAATTGTTCTGGAAATAAATCAATCATAACTAGATACTTACCAGGAGACCTTGAGGACTCTCAACCAAAGACTTGAGTTCATTGAGATCGGACTCAGCCTGCAAATACATAATTTACTTTATTAAATTTATGAATTCAACTGAAATATTTCGTAACGGCCCTTGAAACATTCTTATCATTCAGGTAAAGTTAACTGAAAACTATACTTACAATTTGTTTCATAAATCAGAATTATTAAATTCATGGAAAAAGCCAAGTCACACATAAGAGACACACGAACTCTCACAGGGTGTCTGCCGCTTTTTTGAAACCAAATTCCAGGCTTTTCCAGACCAAGTTTTGCAAAAATTCCAGGCCAATTTGGTGAAGAATTGACCAATAAACAACACGATACACACATTTTTTTCTGAACACAACGTTTGTACTTTTGGCTGATCGTCGCTAAAAATTACCAAACATTTAGCAGTGGACTATTTTTATTTCCATGCAAACTAAACTCCAGGCTTTTCCAGGCCTTTTCGTTCAAAATGCTGGTTTTTCCAGGCTTTTCAAGGCCTGGAAATTGAGAAACCAAATTCCAGGCTTTTCCAGGCTTTTCCAGGATTGGCAGACACCCTGTCTCAGAAAGACAAACAGAAGCTCACCTTATCCCAGTCTCCCTCCATGACATGATTGTGAAATTTAGCAGCAGCAGGATGTTCCAACATGCACCCTGACTCCTGCATCAGTTGGTCTACAGTACGACTGAAAGAGAATTGATTCCATGTATCAATATGCAGATAAACAGGAAGTAATTGAGGAATAGATAGTTTTAGTCTATACATTAGACTTAATGAAGGGCATTAAGCCGAAACAATAAACATTAATGCATTCACAGTGCACAATTTCGAGATCATCATACCATCACTATGGACAGGCTATCATTATATGAAGTGAGGGCATAGTATATGCCAGGGTCCAGGATCCCTGTGAGTCCAATTGCCTAATTTTGCAAAAAATATGCCAGACTAATGTTAATTTTGCATTATAACCTAAGCCTGAGGACCCAAGCCTAGAATTGGACAAATTTAGAGACCTGTAACCTGCTTTATTTCATTTATGTTAGATTCTAAGAAATGACAATACATGTCAGAACCTAGCGGTTTTAGAACTGTTGTTATTATAGCTGGCTCTTCTTGGACACATCTTAGATATTTTCCTTTACTATTACTTCATAACTTGCAATTTAGCAAATGACAGAATTAATGGGGCTTGGTAGTTTCCAAAATAAACATCATCAACTCATGCTGTGTTTAGAGGTTGGGGTGTGATAAAATCAAGGACATCACAAAAGCTTGCATTGAGCAAAACAGGAAAAACTGGATAGTGGTATTCTGAATTTCTGACACACCATTGAAACAATATCATCATATATTTATAATACACATAACGTGTTCACTACTATAGTCACCAGAAATGTCAAAGCTTTCTTAATAAATGTCAGACACTGATCTTTCTTTTTTAGACACTGATCCTTCTTTTATAGGACTGGCATAAACTCTTTTTTATTACAATCCATTCCTCGTCTTAATTACTGTGTCCATTCCTAGGAAGCTTTTTTTGTAGTGGAGCAGTTCCTCAAAGCGTAAGTCTCAATTATTAATTTAGTGACAACAATAGGAGTCACTGGGAAAACCCAAGACATAGTGATGTCATGCTAACAATAACGCTCTTGTATCAAATTATCATAATTGGGATATCAAGTTAGAAATGTGGAGTCACACAACTAGTTAGAAATCTTGTCATATTTCTGAAGTTATTACGCAATATCTGGTACTAGCAATATCATAGAAATACATAGAACGGACATGAGGCTGTATGAAGCCACCTCAAGATGAGGTCACCAAATCCACCATATTGGAACTGCCCTGAGACATGACGTCACAATGGACTAATTATGATGTGACATCATGCCATTGTTATAAGTGACATCACTGTTATTGATGACGTCACGATACCATTGTTTCAGGATACAAGGCAGTTCCAAGATGGTGGATTTGGTTGCTTCATCTGCCAGAGCCTCATGTCCGTTCTATGTATTTCTATGAGCAATATGTAGCACAGTCCCGTGTTTATAAACAATGATTTAAATGTTCCATGCAGATTCTACATGTTATAGGCCAAAGTTCAAGTTGTCCTTACTTAGTATGTACATGAAGTCATGCTGGTACTTCATTGATTCACTAGTTATCTTTTGATCATGACATAGAAACTTCATTGGCTATAATATAGGTAGGCTCATATCCCGGGGGGGGTACTCAGCCAAATTTTGATACGGATGTGCGGCACGCGTTCCAAAAGTCGTACCCTATGGTCAGGTTTTCAGAGCCCGATTTTCATACCCTATGGTCAGGTTATCATATAGGCCCTATCGCCTATTTTATTGACATTTAAGAGAAAAAGTCGTCAGAAAAGGTGTGAAGACTAAATTGCAATCAAGAATGACACCTAACACTTGAAAGTTCAATGCAAATTAGACATTGCATGATTGCAATTTCAAAGGCAAAACACCATTGTGTGATGTCCAATTGAGAAGTATACCCTATGGTCAGGCTCTCCAGGCCTCAAAAAATGACCCTATGATCAGGAAATCCTCTTTAAAACCCTATCTTTTGAGCGGCACATAGGTAGTATGACTTCAATGTGAGTGCCCCCCCCGGGGCTCATATAATCCACAAATCAATACATGACCAAGTCAGAACCATCAAAACAACAGAAAACCATTGAAACAACATTGAGAATTCAACAAGTTGGCTTGGTTTGTGATTGCAATTTGGTAATCTGTTTACCCAACAAATGCAACAATGTAAGCTTCAATTAGTTAAACAAAGTGTTAGGTTGGCACCCTTTGTTTCATGACAAGCAGTTTTGACATTTAAGTGCAGATGGTAAACATTGTGATCTTGAGAACAAAGCACTTGATCTGACTGCTGTCAAATGTCAGAGGGGCATGGTGTTATAATGGATAGGGGTGTCTCAACACTTAACTAACCATTACGTAATGGTGTAAGGGTAACCATGCCAACTGAGTACTCCTTGTCATGAATGACGTGCCTTTTATTTGTTTGATCCCATGAACAAAATTGTGCAATTACTGATTCATAAAGGCACTCACTGTAGGCCCAAACTGCGGAGGTGCTGACCGATTAATCGGACGATATCTCGGTCAGTTTGGCTCATCAGGTAAATGGGGGACATCCTGTCGTGGTCTTGGTGAACCTGGCCATTGCTGGTCGAGCTGCAAGAGCCGTTCATCTGCGATGTTGAAGGCTCTGTCGTGGCCCCATTGTGCTGTTGCTGACAGCCATTGGCCTGCATGTTGCTGGTTGAGCTGCACAGAAGTCGTTGTTTTTTGCGCGGTGGGGAGGGGATTCCTCCTTCCTCGCTTCCCGAAGAGGAGGCCAGACTGGCAGTGCTACAGCTTTGGGTGGTATTGTGAAAATAACAACGGTTAGACCAGCAGAATCGATCATAAAAACACGAAAATATCACCTCGAATCGACCCAATAAAGTTCCCCTTTCCTCCTTTATTTTGCTTGGTGACGTCACATGCGCAGTGCACGGACTTCTGGGAAATTCCTACACTGCACTTTACGACAAAAATATCAAAATTGCTCGTAATTAATTGCAATTTGGGGATGGATCTTTGTTCATGAAGGGTTAATTGATAGTAATACACAACTTTGCATTAATTGCCCAGTTAAATTTGTCACCAAAACAAAGAAAAAGAAGAACGAAGTCAGCTGAGGTCAAAGGGCGAGTCCATGTGTGTAGCGACACAGCAGCTGAGCACGTGTGTTTATATTTTGATTCTAGCCTAATCAGCATGCTGTCATATGCAAATTACCCCTATGCAACTTAGAAATATCCTCAAAAATACGGAAATATCCGTGGATAGCACCAAAAATGGATAGATTAGCATTTTCATTGAAAAGTCTCTTCAAAAAGATAGTGAAAATGTAATAATCTTCTGACTTACCAGGTTCTTTTGGGAGATGCCATTTCGATCAACACAAAAACGTCGTCCCAGTGTATTCATTGCAAAATACCACCTGCTGCCAAAGTGCATCAGAAAAGTTAATCCAAGAGAACATTAATGGAAGTTTCTATGTCCACGATGTCACAATTGCCAGCATGCAGGCACCTGTCTATGTCTGGCAAACAGGGATCCAACAGTGACCTAATTATAGTGGATCATAACTAGCAAGCAGGTTCTCGTGTCAATGAACTGCGCAACAGTGCTCTCCTGAAATGCGGCTATGCACCAAAGATTTACGTCATATTCCTCAAAGAATGGTAGTCTTGGAGGCTGCAGTTGTTAGTGGATCATTCCACGCAGGCCTGTACACATGTCAGACGTCTGCAGGTTGTTGTCAGTGAAAAATCTGAGCAGCCTGGAGACAGCCTGAACGCATCCTGCCTTATTCAAATGAGCTGTGCACGCACGCGCCTGTCAGCTAAGTGGGCGTGGCACGGTCATGCATTGCATTTTGCACAATGTATACTTCACAATCCCTGGTGAAAAATGCTCATCTCGACGTCTATAACTTGCCATCGTATTTCTTACTGCGTAGGCGTGGCATTTTTGTTTGGATTACTCGAGGACTTGCTGTCAACATAGATGTCACTCCAGTTGAAATTTGACACAATTTCACAAAACCAGGGCTCCCCTGGTGGTCAGATTCCGAACTAGAGGACCTTTAAATAATCAATTAGGCCAAGCAATCAGCTGGGCCTAGGCCATGCTACAGGCTCCTATTTGTAGCTGTTCTCAGTTGGTAAATCAATAGATGGCAGAGTCAGGCAGACCTAATAGCCAATCCTTTACTCTAAATACTCTAAATTGCAATAAATGCCACCTGTGTGCAATATCAATTTTCATGCACACAAATGTGCAATATCAATTTCCATGCACACCAATTAACTTACACGGTGAAGAATGAAAATGCAATATTTATGTTAACAGAAGTTAATATTTTAATCAACAACAGACATATTATGCCACGTAAAAATACATGTAAAAGAAAATTGCCCAGATAAGCACCTGTTAGGCCCGTACACATTAAAGTAAAAACAGATACACAACAAATTCATATTATAACATATTTTGAAGATATCATATTTTTTAACAGCACAACCAAGTCTCACAAAATTGTAGAATCACATCATTTGAACAGTATATGTTACCGTTATAAATTAACTATCAATCACAACCTGTATTAATAATAAATCAGCTAGTTTTTAATTGCCAAAGTTGGCAAAATTCCCATAACTCTTCATTCATCAGCAAATTATTTGTAAAATTTATAAACCTTATTATTAGCCTAATATTAGGCCTACCACACACAGGCAAGAGACTCATTGCCAATTATGCACAAATACAAAATTGACTCACACTGCCCCCACCGGTGCTGCCCCTCCTTTCAGACACCACAGCACAGGCACAGGATGGGAACTTGGTAATTCCTGCTCAAGAGCTGTAGCAATGGGGAACAGTAGCAAACAGAAACAGGAGCTAAGGCCACATATAATTGATCTGTAGCTTCTCGGATCCTCTCACGGCACTTTTTCTAGGGTCGGTTGGTAGGACAAAAAATTTTTTTTTATAATGTACATTTTAAAAAAAAAATTTTTTTTTTTCCATTGGCAGGAAATCTATTGTGTCGGCGGGTCCGCGAAGCTAAGAATCAATTATGTGTGGCCTAACAGGAACAGCGAGTTGCACACTTTTAAACTTGGTTTAGGCCGCAACTAAGTGGTTGCAGGACTATCTTGTATAGTGTCCATACAGAGATTGGTCAGCAGTGATCAAGCACTGGTGGGACAGTATAAATTGTACACGATTGTATCGCTATAATGCATGGGATACCACACTCAAGTAGGAAAATCCAGCAAAAACTCATCAAGCACTCACAGGTATATTATGCCATGTACACCCAAGGTTTGCACATCACATTGATCACAGCATTAAATTGTAGAAGTCACTTTAAATATTTTGAGATCAACAATAACCACAGGATGACCTTCCAGGCAAGAACTCCCAGTTGTTGCCCCAGAATCCCGTGCAGAGGTAACCTCCAGGTCCTTTTGATTGGAAGTCAGGTCCAGTTATCACAAAGTCAGGCAGCATGTTGGAGAACTGTGCAAAACAAAGACAACCTCATATAAATTTACAAACAAACAATTACCAGTCAAGAATTTGTGTGTGGCAATGGATGATATCATGGATAACTCCACCAGGTGGTGCTGCAGTGAACTTTTCATCGGCCATTTTCTCTGTCTCTTCCATTACCCTGGGTAAAACCCAGGCTAAAATTAAATTGTTAAATTATACTCATACTCACGGGAGACCGAGTCATTGGAGGAATGGTAGGAGCGGCCAAGGACACCACATCATGGAGACCAGGCAAGGAGTTGGACATGAGAACCAGAGCAAGTTTATTAGCAGCATGAGGGGCAAGGAACAGAGCACCGGAATGGCCCTCGCGGAATGTACAAGATCCAAGTCGCAAATCTGCAAAATAAATGACAATATCTGTCAGAGCCCATTGAAGTTGATAAAGTCTGAATCTATAGGCAACCTTAAATTTTATTAATTATATTTTTTTAGTGTTGAATTGTTGCTTAAAGTTTTGAAAATGTGCATCAAATTCTATAAATAACTCAATGTTTTTCTAGGCACTCACTTCCGTCCTGGACACTTAGGGGAATGCTCTTGAGGTACGTCTGAGTAAGTAGATTCTCCGAAGGTCCTCCAATTATGATTAAGTTGTGTTTTTCTGCTTCTTCAGGAATGAGATCAGTGTCTTTGACAACCGCAGCTAAAGTGTCACTTGTCAGGAAGAACAGGTTTGCAATGTAAACAGCAAATAGAAGCAGTTCTTTCTGGTACTTCCCAGACTGACCTGAAATAAATTGAACAACAATCAATATTCAGTGTAAGCTGTAGACACCTGTAGACTCAGACTCAGACTCATTAATTTTTTGCTCAGAATATAAACATTATATATAAACTGAACCAAATAAAAAACGCAAAACTACTGTCAGGGCTTTATTTTTCTGCATATGATTCAGATGGGCTGTAGTTTTCATGCATACATGTAACCAGGTATCAAAGGACTCAGTTCCATAAAATCACTCAATTATGACCTTTGCTGGCACATCTGCGGCCGAGTTTATCACATTGGGGTATGACCTATGGACTGGGGTGTCAGACACCCCTTAGAGCAAATCTAATGATTTCATGTGAAAACCTGAAGAAAATGATGCAAAAGGCCACACAATTCATTTCAATTGGTGCCACTAAACTTATTAAAATTTTGTTTTTCGGGAAGTCACGTCAGAGTTTGTCACACACAGTGATATTCCAGTGGAACAATGCAACTATGGAAAAAGGTCCTCGAATGGCCTGTACAAATGCAACAGAGTGAAAAGGGCTAAGCGTTTATTAACAGGACCTAGCACAACCTGTATGGCAAGTTTGGAGAAACGTCAGTGCCATACGTGACTTCCTCCTGCCTTTCCTACGGGTGTGGATGTGTAGTTGTGAGAACAGCACAAGGATGGCACAGACGATACTGATTTTTACCTCCGCAGCTCTTACACAGGTTGCGAGAGGTCTTTCTGATGGACCCTGAGCCTTTTTCATTCCGCAGTTATCGGATAGGCTGTTAAACGACTTCCTTCCATAGTTGCATTTTTCCATTGGAATAGGATTGTGTGTGACAAACTCTGACCTGACTTTTCAAAAACCTAGATTTTTAGCAAGTCAAGTGGTGCCAACCAAAGTCAATTTTGTGGCCTATTGCATTATTTTCTTCAGACTTTAACATGAAATCATTAAATTTGCTCTATGGGGTTTGTAACATATCGGTCCACTGGCCACACCCTAATGTGATAAACTTGGCCACAGACATGCAAAAAATTGACACACTTTAGTGATTTTATGCATTAGAGTTCTTTGACACCTGCTTATACATATGCATACACTCACAAGCCTATCTGAAGCTTATAGAGAGAAATACAGCCCTGAAAATAGTTTTGCGTTTTTTATTTGGTTCAGTTTATATACAATTTTCAAAAAAATCAATTCCTTCTGTTCCTTGTCTCGCTAACTTCCCCTGTGTCCCTTGTCTACCTAGCCTGCCCTGTGCTCTTTGACTGCCTTGCTCCTCGCTCCCTTATGTTCCTTGTCTGTCTTGCATCTGTTGTGTTCCTTGCTAGTTTTGAACCTCCTTTTTGTTCCAGGTCTGGCTGGCATCCTTTGTGTTCCTTGTCTGTCTTGCCTCCCTTGTGTTCCTTCTATCTAGCCTTCCATGGATGCATTCCTTTTTTGTCTTGCCCCCCTTGCATTCCTTGCCGGCCTTGCCTCCCCTGTGTTCCTAGTCTGCCTTGCCTCCCATGTGTTCCTGGTCTGTCTTCACTCCCCTGTATCCCTAGCTTCCAAGGTGTTTGACTTCCCTTGTGTCCCTTGTCTGCCTATCCTCCTTTTTTTCCTTGTCTCTCTAGCCTTCCTTTTCCGTTTAGTACCTTATTTAGTGTGGTAAGACACAACTATGGATCAAGGTACAGTTTGATCGGTTGACATTAGGGCAACTGGTGCACCCTATTTTCTGAATTGCCTCCCTTCTCTTCCTTGTCATCCTTGTTTGTTTAGCCACCCTACTGTTCTTTGTCCCTCTCGCTTCCATTCTGCCCTTGTCCCTCTTGTTTGCTTTGTTTTCCTTGACTGTCTCGCTCCCTTGTGTTCCTTGTCTGCCTTGCCTCCCTAATGTTTCTTGTCTCCCTTATGTTCCTTGTCTGCTAGGCCTCCCTTATGTTCCTTGTCTGCCTTGCCTCACTTATGTCCCTTGTTTGCCTTGCCTTCCATGTGTTCCTTGTCTTTCTTGCTACTCTTGTGTTCCTTGTCTGCCTTACTCTCCTTGTGTATTTTTTCTGCCTTGCCTCCCTTCGTTCCTTTCTGGCCTTGCCTCCCTTGTGTTCCTTGTCTGTCTTGCCTCCCTTGTGTTCCTTATCTGTCTTGCCTCCCTTGTGTTCCAGGTCTGCCTTGCCACCTTTGTTTACCTTGTCTGTCTTGCCTCCCTTGTGTTCCTTGTCTGTCTTGCCTCCCTTGTGTTCCTGGTAAGTCTTGGTTCCCTTGTGTTCCTTCCCATTTGTTCCTAGTCTGTCTTGCCTTCTACACGTTCCTTGTCTGTCTTGCCTCGATTGTTTTCCTTGCTGATCTTTTTTCACTTGGCCTCTCTTCTGTTCCTTGTCTACCTAGCTTAGAACAATTATTGTGGTTTTTGTCTCACTAGCCTCCTTTGTACTTGTCGTTCTAGCCTTATGGTCCATGTCCCTCTTGCTTCCCTTCTGTCACCTGTCCCTCTTGCCTGCCTTGTTCCTTGACTGCCCTGCTCCCTAGTGTTCCTTGTCTACCTTTACCCCTTTGTGTTCCTTGTCTGCCTTGCCTCCGCTTCTTGTCTGCCTGTTCCTTGCAAGCCCAGCATCCTTTGTGTTCGTTGTTTGCCTAGCCTCCTTTGTTGTTATTTGCCTGGTCTGTCTTGACTCCCGAGTTCCTTGTCTGTCTTGCCTCCTATGGGTTCCTTGTCTGTATTGCCTCCCTTCTGTACCTTGTCCCTCTTGCTTACATTTTGCCCTTGTTCTCCTTGTTCCTTGTCTGCCTTGCCTCCCTAAAGTTTCTTGTCTCCCTAACGTTCCTTGTCTGATTGGCCTCCCTTACGTTCCTTGTCTGCCTTGCCTTCCATGTGTTCCTTGTCTGTCTTGCTTCTCTTGTTTTCCTTGTCCGCCTTGTCTTCGTTATGTTCTTTGTCTGACTTGCCTCCCTTGTGTATTTTTTGTCTGCCTTGCCTCCCTTCGTTCCTTGACTTTCTTGCATCTGTTGTGGTATTCTTTGCTAGCCTTGCCTCCCTTGTGTTCCAGGTCTGCCTTGCCTCCGTTGTATTCCTTGTCTGTCTTGCCTCTTTTGTGTTCCTTGTCTGTCTTGCCTCCCTTGTGTTCCAGGTCAGTCTTACTTCCCTTGTGTTCCTTCCCATTTGTTCCTTGTCTGCCTTGCCTTCCTTCTGTTCCTTGTCTCGCTAATTTTCCCGGTGTCCTTTGTCTGCCTAGCCTCCTTTTTTTCCTAGTCTCTCTAGCCTGCATAAACCCAGAAAAACATCTCTCTTGTCTGCCTTGCATCCCTAGTGTTTTTTGTCTGCCTAGCCTCCCTTGTGTTCCTTGTTTGCCCTGCCTTTCTTTTCCATCTTGCATCCATTGTGTTCCTTGCAAGCTCTGCCTCCTTTATGTTCCTTGTTTGCCTTGCCTCCTTTGTTGTTATTTGCCTGGTCTGTCTTGACTCCCCTGAGTTCCTTGTCTGTCTTGCCTCCTATAGGTTCCTTGTCTGTAATGCCTCCCTTCTGTTCCCCGTCATCCTTGTTTGTCTAGCCACCCTTTTGTTCCTTGTCCCTCTAGCTTCCACTATGCCCTTGTCCCTCTTGCTTGCCTTGTTTTCCTTGACTGTCTTGCTCCCTTGTGTTCCTTGTCTGCCATGCCTCCCTTCTGTTCCCCGTCATCCTTGTTTGTCTAGCCACCCTTTTGTTCCTTGTCCCTGTAGCTTCCACTATGCCCTTGTCCCTCTTGCTTGCCTTGTTTTCCTTGACTGTCTTGCTCCCTTGTGTTCCTTGTCTGCCTTGCCTCCCTTATGTTTCTTGTCTGTTTTGCCTCCCTTATGTTTCTTGTCTCCCTTATGTTCCTTGTCTGCTAGGCCTCCCTTATGTTCCTTGTCTGCCTTGCCTCCCTTGTGTATTTTGTCGGCCTTGCCTCCCTTCATTACTTGTCTATCTTGCCTCCCTTGTGTTCCCTGTTCGTCCTGCCTCCCTTGTGTTCCAGGTCTGCCTTGCCACCTTTGTTTACCTTGTCTGGCTAGCCTCCCTTGTGTTCCAGGTCACCTTGCCTCCTTTGTATTCCTTGTCTGTCTTGCCTCTTTTGTGTTCTTTGTCTGTCTTGCCTCCCTTGGTTTCCTGGTCAGTTTTGGTTCCCTTGTGTTCCTTCCCTTTTGTTCCTAGTCTGTCTTGCCTTCTACATGTTCGTTGTCTGTTTTGCCTCCATTGTTTTCCTTGCTGATTTTTTTAGGTAGTCGTTCGTGAACGACTACCTTTTGCAATTGACAAGTGGATAAAAAGCCCGGGAAAATCAGAAATTCGAAATACCGTGATGCAGATTTGCCTCAGATATCGTCTATGTGAACTGGATCCATCTGAAAACACGTTCTAGTACTAGCTATGGCTCAAAGGGATGATCCACAACCACACTTACGGACGAGAAAGTTCTGTACACGCCGATCCTTCCTTTGAAATGACACGTCGGCATGATACTCAGGCAAGCGAGTGGGCCTAGTGGGGCTGTTTTGACCCCGTTGGGATTAACTAGTGGGATACCGCTAGGGAGCAATCAGTGATTTTAACTGAATTTACCAACGCTATTAAGGCTTCAAAAACGTCTTTTCATTTGGGAATTTTGGGGAATTACAACCTAATTATTACTTGCTATACTCTTAAACAGTTAATTATATTAAGTGTAACGAATTTAAGAAATTTAAAACAATTTATTTATACATTTTATGTCAATTTGAATTACCGACCGCTCCCTCAGCTGATGCATGTGCACTGTCACATCCTCAGTTTCCTTAATTTCCATCCTCAGTTTCTTAAATTGCCATTGAAGAACATGGGAAGCTGACAGGTGTTAAAGATGATTGCACTCATAAATGTACTTTTGATTGGTTTACAGATCTGTACTAGCCTTTGGCATGTTATTTTATCAGGTCAGTGTTTGATGATCAAACTTGGGCCCTAGTTGACAGCAGGCCAGCCCTTGGTTGGACCACCTCCTCCAGCATGCTTTACACAGACTGCAGGACTAGTGCTAAGGCCTGTCCTCACAGAGTTTAGTCGTAATTATCTACAGATAGTATAGTCAAAAATTTCACACCATGAGCGCAGCTGCTAACCTCTTCTAAACAGACACTAGGGCCTTAAGTAATGCAGCCAATTTGAGAAATAAGTGTTCATTTGTGTGATATCCAATTGACCTGATCATAGAATAAATGCCAATTCAATTGCACTTACATGTCTTCTTTGATTTATTTTGTTGCCAATAATGATAGCTCAGTAGAGCACAATCTATGGCATTCTATGCAATACAATAATTGCTATATTTTGACTGATCAAAATATAACTGTAAATAATTTTGATTTCTACCAAATTAAGGCTATGGCCAAATTTGGTAAAAATCACAATTATTTACTCAAACAACTTCCTTCCATTAAGAATTTATTGATACACAAATACCATTAATTAATCTTTCAAAATTAATTAAGAATTTCCATCACAGGTAAATGATAGTGATAAGTAATGGACAATAAACAGCAGTACCATAATCTGATCTTTCATGTTTTCCAAATCTGTGTTTAGTAGGCCTAAGTAAATATGTCTATTTTATGTACATATACAAACTCATGATTTCAAAAGATCTATAATATACCGTAATATGGGGTGAATAGGGACACTGGGGTGAATCGGGACAAGCCAGGAAATATTTTTTATCCTCAGAAAGCAACAACTTCTACTTGTTACAGGGACTTGATTTCTTGCAAGTTTTTAGTAGATATTCCAATGTTGATCCATATAGATTTTCATGATTCTACCTGCAGGCGGCAATGAGCTGCAGCACCTCAAACATTGCCCTGTAGAAATTACATTTTTAAAGGTGGTCAAAACTTTGCATATACCATATAAAGTATAAATATTGCAGCCACCAAACACGCAGCAGACTTTAAAATTGGTTTAAATGGTTTTAGAGAACCGTAATTATAGGGTGGATATGGGATTAGGTATATGTTTGGTCCTGGGTTCAGAACAAGGTTCATGGCAAAGTTCTGAGATTTACCAAAATAACCCTACTCATTTTCATTTGAGTGTACTGGCGTGGCTTTTTGATAAAGAATGTTAAACTTGGCATCATGTATAGTGAATTAAGTCCAAAATTATCAATCATTAGCATAATCAATAGAAAACTACAGTTTTGGATACTTTTCTGTCATTTATCATACTTTTTTAAATATTCGTATTTTACATTTAATTAAGTTCAGATTTTTCTCAAATAAACTTTTTGGCATGTCAAACATATTTTCTAATGTTTATCCACAAGGAGCAATCCCTTACACAAGGTAGCAAGTATTGTTTTATAGAAATAGGGGAGCGTCCCGATTCACCCCATACTGTGGGGTGAATTGGGACAGTGGTTTTTTGTGTGTAAATCATTGGAAATTAAAGTTATCTTCCATTGCTCGTAGGGATAGTTGGACCTTGACCTCGGACATAATTTGGCACCATATTTGTATTTCTAAGATGATTTGTGTCCATGCAATGACAGAAAAACTCCCAATTCTGTCCCAATTCACCCCATATTACGGTACATGTATAAGAATCTTGGGTGCACAATGCACACAGACTGCACACTGTGTACAGTCAACACCAGTCTATATAATACAGGTGGCGGAACGCTTCGAAAAGTGGGGGGGAGGCACCGGGCTCCAGGGCACCTTGTCTACGGTAATTTCAAGGAGAAAAAGGGGCATTTTATGTATTTTTGGGCCCAAAAGTGGGGGGGGGGGCACGAGCCCCAGTGCCCCCCCAGCTCCGCTGCCCTTTATATAATATATACAATACATCAAATGTTTCAGGATTTTGAGGCTAATTTCTTCCAAAATGCTCAATTTTGATGCTGGGATACTGTGTTTAGTGTATGTTTTTACTGATGAGCTTCAAGAAATTTACATCTTTTATAGTAATTTTTCCAAATCCTCACTTGCCTTTTCTTATGTTATATCTTAACATTTTACCAAAAACAACTTTTCAAGTTTACACAACTAAAGGTTCAAAGAGATAGGTCCTAATTTGTAGATATTGATAAACTTATCAAATTTATACTTTGAATTAAAACCTGTCATTTTTTCGCAAATCACATATTATTCATATTATTTAAAAAATATGATAACCATGTCTCCAGTAGAGATGTAATATACAGGAGTATCACTATCACCCACTCCATGTTAATCAATAATCACTGCACCTTCAATATAATACCGAAACGACTACCTTTGAATCCCTGGATTCTTGTTTCACTTGGCCTCTCTTCTGTTCCTTGTTTACCTAGCTTGTGTTCCTCACTGGCCTTGCCTCCCCTGTGTTCCTAGTCTGTCTTGACTGCCCTGTGTTCCTTGTCTCTGTCTTGCCTCTTTTTGGTCCCTTTTCTGTATTGTCCGCCTTTTGTCTGCCTAGCTCCCATTGTGGTTTTTGTCTAGTCTCCTTTTTGTCCTTGTTGGCCTAGACACCCTTGTGTTCCCTCTTGCTTCCCTTCTGCCCTTGCTTGCCTAGTGTTCCTTGACTGCCTTGCCTCTTTTGTGATTTGTGTCTACCTATGCTCCCTTGTGTTCCCTTGTCTGCCTTGCTTCCTTTGGGTTCCTTATCTGTATTGCCTCCCAGCTGTCCCTTGTCTGCCTAGCCACCCTTGTGTTCCCTTGTCTGTCTTGCCTCCCTTGCATTTCTTGTCTTGCCTTCTATGCGTTCCTTGTCTGTCTTGCCTCCATGATGTCCCTTGTCTGTCTTGGCTGCCTTATGTTCCTTGTGTGCCTTGCCCCCCTGGACCCTGGTGTTCCTTGTCAGCGTTGCCTCCCCTGTATTCTTAGTCTGCCTGGTCTCCCTTGTGTAAGTTGTGTTCTTTGCCTGTCTTGCTTCCTTTGGGTTCCTTGTCTGTATTTCCTCCCTTCTGTCCCCTGTCTGTCTAGCCTCTCTGGTGTTCCTTGTTTGTCTTGCCTCCCTTGTGTTCCTTGTTTGCATTGTCTTCCTGGTTTGTTCTTGGCCTCCCTTCTGTTCCTTTTTTTCCTACCTTCCATTGTGTTTTTTGTCTCACTGGCCCCCCTTTTGTCCTTGTCTGCCTAGCCTCTCTTGTGTTCCTTGTCTGCCTTGCCTCCATTATGTCCCTTGTCTGTCTTTGCTGCCTTCTGTTCCTTGTCTGCCTAGTTGGTTTGGTCAAGATTATCTCTACTTAAATAAGAGTGTAAGGCCAGTGGCACATTCACCAGGTGGGGTCTCACTTCTTACCTCATCACAATCATCCCATTTCACCTCCTTCCCATTCACACACCCCCATATGCCTCAAAACATTATAACTTGCCATATCCACATATAAACCAACTCACACATACCACCCTAATTCCTCATTCCAGCCCCCTCCCCCAATCTGGATCTGCCTCTGGCTGCCCTCACTGGTACGTTGTCCAAGCTATACAAGAACCCTGACAATCCTCACTCCATCTATTATAGACATTCCCTCTTTTTTCATACATGCTTTTCTGATGAGTACACCACTGAACCAATTCCTGCTTTCTCTTTCCCTTCGATTCAAATGTCCATGCATCAATGTGCATTGATAGAACAAGCAAGCAACCATTCCCTTCGTGACTATACTTCCGGTCTGAACAGTTTGTTGTGATCCACCAGGATCCAGATTTTCGCGCCGTTTCGTGTATTTCATTCACGCCAACCACACTCCAAAAAAACATTGTTCTGTCTATGTATGTGTATTACCCAATTAATTGCCAGTTCTTTTCTTCCATGATATTAATTGCTGCTTTCTTCCAAGTGGATTGAATTGCAGCACATTGATGGCAATTACATATTGTAAATTGTAGGCCTACCTATTAATGTGTCACTTTGTCAATTGTAATTTACCTTCACGCCAATCCACAACCCAGTCACAGAATTACCAATTTAATCATCCATTTTATCTTCCCTGTCTCTTGATTTACATGAATGAAGGATCTGTACATACATATATATACATGCATAGATAGATAGATAGATAGATAGATAGATAGATAGATAGATAGATAGATAGATAGATAGATAGATAGATAGATAGCCAGTGCAGCATTTGTGCACAAGCACTATTAAGCAGACTAAGCAACTGCTTAGGGCATCATTGCTCACAGGGACCCAAGATCCAAAACATTTTAAATGCTGCCCGAAACAATCATTAATGAATTATAGCAAGAGAAGTCAATAGGAATGGACACTTATAGTCAGTGCTTTTGTACTAATACATGTATATATGTTTTCTAATTGAATAATGCACAAAATTCAAGTTGTTAGACAGGCCCCAGAGCACCACACTACATAGATAGACAGATAGCTAGATAGATAGATAGTCACTCATAGATACATAGATAGACAGCTAGACAGATAGACATATAGACATATAGATAGATGGGTAGATAGATAGATAGATAGATAGATAGATAGATAGATAGATAGATAGATAGATAGATAGATAGACAGAACATTTTGCCCACTCTCTCTCTCTCACAGGGCCGCCATTTCGTGGGACTTGACTCGAAATACCACTTTTATGATTTCTCACAAGGGCATACAATGTAGAACAATCCAAATTCAATAGGATTGTGTGTGACAAACTCTGACCTGACTTTTCAAAAACCTAGATTTTTAGCAAGTCAAGTGGTGCCAACCAAAGTCAATTTTGTGGCCTATTGCATTATTTTCTTCAGACTTTAACATGAAATCATTAAATTTGCTCTATGGGGTTTGTAACATATCGGTCCACTGGCCACACCCTAATGTGATAAACTTGGCCACAGACATGCAAAAAATTGACACACTTTAGTGATTTTATGCATTAGAGTTCTTTGACACCTGCTTATACATATGCATACACTCACAAGCCTATCTGAAGCTTATAGAGAGAAATACAGCCCTGAAAATAGTTTTGCGTTTTTTATTTGGTTCAGTTTATATACAATTTTCAAAAAAATCAATTCCTTCTGTTCCTTGTCTCGCTAACTTCCCCTGTGTCCCTTGTCTACCTAGCCTGCCCTGTGCTCTTTGACTGCCTTGCTCCTCGCTCCCTTATGTTCCTTGTCTGTCTTGCATCTGTTGTGTTCCTTGCTAGTTTTGAACCTCCTTTTTGTTCCAGGTCTGGCTGGCATCCTTTGTGTTCCTTGTCTGTCTTGCCTCCCTTGTGTTCCTTCTATCTAGCCTTCCATGGATGCATTCCTTTTTTGTCTTGCCCCCCTTGCATTCCTTGCCGGCCTTGCCTCCCCTGTGTTCCTAGTCTGCCTTGCCTCCCATGTGTTCCTGGTCTGTCTTCACTCCCCTGTATCCCTAGCTTCCAAGGTGTTTGACTTCCCTTGTGTCCCTTGTCTGCCTATCCTCCTTTTTTTCCTTGTCTCTCTAGCCTTCCTTTTCCGTTTAGTACCTTATTTAGTGTGGTAAGACACAACTATGGATCAAGGTACAGTTTGATCGGTTGACATTAGGGCAACTGGTGCACCCTATTGTCTGAATTGCCTCCCTTCTCTTCCTTGTCATCCTTGTTTGTTTAGCCACCCTACTGTTCTTTGTCCCTCTCGCTTCCATTCTGCCCTTGTCCCTCTTGTTTGCTTTGTTTTCCTTGACTGTCTCGCTCCCTTGTGTTCCTTGTCTGCCTTGCCTCCCTAATGTTTCTTGTCTCCCTTATGTTCCTTGTCTGCTAGGCCTCCCTTATGTTCCTTGTCTGCCTTGCCTCACTTATGTCCCTTGCTTGCCTTGCCTTCCATGTGTTCCTTGTCTTTCTTGCTACTCTTGTGTTCCTTGTCTGCCTTACTCTCCTTGTGTATTTTTTCTGCCTTGCCTCCCTTCGTTCCTTTCTGGCCTTGCCTCCCTTGTGTTCCTTGTCTGTCTTGCCTCCCTTGTGTTCCTTATCTGTCTTGCCTCCCTTGTGTTCCAGGTCTGCCTTGCCACCTTTGTTTACCTTGTCTGTCTTGCCTCCCTTGTGTTCCTTGTCTGTCTTGCCTCCCTTGTGTTCCTGGTAAGTCTTGGTTCCCTTGTGTTCCTTCCCATTTGTTCCTAGTCTGTCTTGCCTTCTACACGTTCCTTGTCTGTCTTGCCTCGATTGTTTTCCTTGCTGATCTTTTTTCACTTGGCCTCTCTTCTGTTCCTTGTCTACCTAGCTTACAGGGTGGGTAAGAGAAAACTGGAAAATTGCAACAGATGCAGAACTTTTTTATTTTCAACCATTTCCACTAAACACAGAACAATGATTTTTGCAAATAAGCAAGTTTAGACTATAGACAACATTTTAGTCTATGTTACAACCATTTTCTGCAATCACAGCCTCAACACGCTTTCGAAAACTTTTACCACTGTTCGTCACAACATCAGCTGACATCTTGCCCCACTCTCTCTATATGGTTTCTTTCAGAGACTCATCATTGGGGTGAGGGTTTCTATTGGTGGCCTTCTCCAAAACGCCCCAGGTTGCGTAATCCTGAGTGTTAAGGTCTGGGCTTGAGGATGGCCAGAAATCTGGAGTATGGAGGGCAATTACAAAATTCCTGGTCCTTTTTGTCTTCCCACGGCTGCCAGGCTTCCTCTGCAACCCTTTCCCACTTGCTACGGATTGTTTGATGGCATATACAGTGCTCAGTGACACACCAACAATGTCAGAAATGGTCCGAGGCTTCACTTGGGCAGACTGGAGATCTGCCACCCTTTTCCTTTTCTGCTCCTGGGTTGCCATTTCTTGTCCAAGTATTGCAAAATTTACCTGATTTGTGGTTGATTAACCACTGTTTCTTGTGTTGTTGGTTTCAAAACATTCCATTAATCTGTTTGCGCTATACAGTAACTTAAAGATCATTCCAGATTTCCCTTACCCACCCTGTAGAACAATTATTGTGGTTTTTGTCTCACTAGCCTCCTTTGTACTTGTCGTTCTAGCCTTATGGTCCATGTCCCTCTTGCTTCCCTTCTGTCACCTGTCCCTCTTGCCTGCCTTGTTCCTTGACTGCCCTGCTCCCTAGTGTTCCTTGTCTACCTTTACCCCTTTGTGTTCCTTGTCTGCCTTGCCTCCGCTTCTTGTCTGCCTGTTCCTTGCAAGCCCAGCATCCTTTGTGTTCGTTGTTTGCCTAGCCTCCTTTGTTGTTATTTGCCTGGTCTGTCTTGACTCCCGAGTTCCTTGTCTGTCTTGCCTCCTATGGGTTCCTTGTCTGTATTGCCTCCCTTCTGTACCTTGTCCCTCTTGCTTACATTTTGCCCTTGTTCTCCTTGTTCCTTGTCTGCCTTGCCTCCCTAAAGTTTCTTGTCTCCCTAACGTTCCTTGTCTGATTGGCCTCCCTTACGTTCCTTGTCTGCCTTGCCTTCCATGTGTTCCTTGTCTGTCTTGCTTCTCTTGTTTTCCTTGTCCGCCTTGTCTTCGTTATGTTCTTTGTCTGACTTGCCTCCCTTGTGTATTTTTTGTCTGCCTTGCCTCCCTTCGTTCCTTGACTTTCTTGCATCTGTTGTGGTATTCTTTGCTAGCCTTGCCTCCCTTGTGTTCCAGGTCTGCCTTGCCTCCGTTGTATTCCTTGTCTGTCTTGCCTCTTTTGTGTTCCTTGTCTGTCTTGCCTCCCTTGTGTTCCAGGTCAGTCTTACTTCCCTTGTGTTCCTTCCCATTTGTTCCTTGTCTGCCTTGCCTTCCTTCTGTTCCTTGTCTCGCTAATTTTCCCGGTGTCCTTTGTCTGCCTAGCCTCCTTTTTTTCCTAGTCTCTCTAGCCTGCATAAACCCAGAAAAACATCTCTCTTGTCTGCCTTGCATCCCTAGTGTTTTTTGTCTGCCTAGCCTCCCTTGTGTTCCTTGTTTGCCCTGCCTTTCTTTTCCATCTTGCATCCATTGTGTTCCTTGCAAGCTCTGCCTCCTTTATGTTCCTTGTTTGCTTTGCCTCCTTTGTTGTTATTTGCCTGGTCTGTCTTGACTCCCCTGAGTTCCTTGTCTGTCTTGCCTCCTATAGGTTCCTTGTCTGTAATGCCTCCCTTCTGTTCCCCGTCATCCTTGTTTGTCTAGCCACCCTTTTGTTCCTTGTCCCTCTAGCTTCCACTATGCCCTTGTCCCTCTTGCTTGCCTTGTTTTCCTTGACTGTCTTGCTCCCTTGTGTTCCTTGTCTGCCATGCCTCCCTTCTGTTCCCCGTCATCCTTGTTTGTCTAGCCACCCTTTTGTTCCTTGTCCCTGTAGCTTCCACTATGCCCTTGTCCCTCTTGCTTGCCTTGTTTTCCTTGACTGTCTTGCTCCCTTGTGTTCCTTGTCTGCCTTGCCTCCCTTATGTTTCTTGTCTGTTTTGCCTCCCTTATGTTTCTTGTCTCCCTTATGTTCCTTGTCTGCTAGGCCTCCCTTATGTTCCTTGTCTGCCTTGCCTCCCTTGTGTATTTTGTCGGCCTTGCCTCCCTTCATTACTTGTCTATCTTGCCTCCCTTGTGTTCCCTGTTCGTCCTGCCTCCCTTGTGTTCCAGGTCTGCCTTGCCACCTTTGTTTACCTTGTCTGGCTAGCCTCCCTTGTGTTCCAGGTCACCTTGCCTCCTTTGTATTCCTTGTCTGTCTTGCCTCTTTTGTGTTCTTTGTCTGTCTTGCCTCCCTTGGTTTCCTGGTCAGTTTTGGTTCCCTTGTGTTCCTTCCCTTTTGTTCCTAGTCTGTCTTGCCTTCTACATGTTCGTTGTCTGTTTTGCCTCCATTGTTTTCCTTGCTGATTTTTTTAGGTAGTCGTTCGTGAACGACTACCTTTTGCAATTGACAAGTGGATAAAAAGCCCGGGAAAATCAGAAATTCGAAATACCGTGATGCAGATTTGCCTCAGATATCGTCTATGTGAACTGGATCCATCTGAAAACACGTTCTAGTACTAGCTATGGCTCAAAGGGATGATCCACAACCACACTTACGGACGAGAAAGTTCTGTACACGCCGATCCTTCCTTTGAAATGACACGTCGGCATGATACTCAGGCAAGCGAGTGGGCCTAGTGGGGCTGTTTTGACCCCGTTGGGATTAACTAGTGGGATACCGCTAGGGAGCAATCAGTGATTTTAACTGAATTTACCAAAGCTATTAAGGCTTCAAAAACGTCTTTTCATTTGGGAATTTTGGGGAATTACAACCTAATTATTACTTGCTATACTCTTAAACAGTTAATTATATTAAGTGTAACGAATTTAAGAAATTTAAAACAATTTATTTATACATTTTATGTCAATTTGAATTACCGACCGCTCCCTCAGCTGATGCATGTGCACTGTCACATCCTCAGTTTCCTTAATTTCCATCCTCAGTTTCTTAAATTGCCATTGAAGAACATGGGAAGCTGACAGGTGTTAAAGATGATTGCACTCATAAATGTACTTTTGATTGGTTTACAGATCTGTACTAGCCTTTGGCATGTTATTTTATCAGGTCAGTGTTTGATGATCAAACTTGGGCCCTAGTTGACAGCAGGCCAGCCCTTGGTTGGACCACCTCCTCCAGCATGCTTTACACAGACTGCAGGACTAGTGCTAAGGCCTGTCCTCACAGAGTTTAGTCGTAATTATCTACAGATAGTATAGTAAAAAATTTCACACCATGAGCGCAGCTGCTAACCTCTTCTAAACAGACACTAGGGCCTTAAGTAATGCAGCCAATTTGAGAAATAAGTGTTCATTTGTGTGATATCCAATTGACCTGATCATAGAATAAATGCCAATTCAATTGCACTTACATGTCTTCTTTGATTTATTTTGTTGCCAATAATGATAGCTCAGTAGAGCACAATCTATGGCATTCTATGCAATACAATAATTGCTATATTTTGACTGATCAAAATATAACTGTAAATAATTTTGATTTCTACCAAATTAAGGCTATGGCCAAATTTGGTAAAAATCACAATTATTTACTCAAACAACTTCCTTCCATTAAGAATTTATTGATACACAAATACCATTAATTAATCTTTCAAAATTAATTAAGAATTTCCATCACAGGTAAATGATAGTGATAAGTAATGGACAATAAACAGCAGTACCATAATCTGATCTTTCATGTTTTCCAAATCTGTGTTTAGTAGGCCTAAGTAAATATGTCTATTTTATGTACATATACAAACTCATGATTTCAAAAGATCTATAATATACATGTATAAGAATCTTGGGTGCACAATGCACACAGACTGCACACTGTGCACAGTCAACACCAGTCTATATAATACAGGTGGCGGAACGCTTCGAAAAGTGGGGGGGAGGCACCGGGCTCCAGGGCACCTTGTCTACGGTAATTTCAAGGAGAAAAAGGGGCATTTTATGTATTTTTGGGCCAAAAAGTGGGGGGGGGCACGAGCCCCAGTGCCCCCCCCCAGCTCCGCTGCCCTTTATATAATATATACAATACATCAAATGTTTCAGGATTTTGAGGCTAATTTCTTCCAAAATGCTCAATTTTGATGCTGGGATACTGTGTTTAGTGTATGTTTTTACTGATGAGCTTCAAGAAATTTACATCTTTTATAGTAATTTTTCCAAATCCTCACTTGCCTTTTCTTATGTTATATCTTAACATTTTACCAAAAACAACTTTTCAAGTTTACACAACTAAAGGTTCAAAGAGATAGGTCCTAATTTGTAGATATTGATAAACTTATCAAATTTATACTTTGAATTAAAACCTGTCATTTTTTCGCAAATCACATATTATTCATATTATTTAAAAAATATGATAACCATGTCTCCAGTAGAGATGTAATATACAGGAGTATCACTATCACCCACTCCATGTTAATCAATAATCACTGCACCTTCAATATAATACCGAAACGACTACCTTTGAATCCCTGGATTCTTGTTTCACTTGGCCTCTCTTCTGTTCCTTGTTTACCTAGCTTGTGTTCCTCACTGGCCTTGCCTCCCCTGTGTTCCTAGTCTGTCTTGACTGCCCTGTGTTCCTTGTCTCTGTCTTGCCTCTTTTTGGTCCCTTTTCTGTATTGTCCGCCTTTTGTCTGCCTAGCTCCCATTGTGGTTTTTGTCTAGTCTCCTTTTTGTCCTTGTTGGCCTAGACACCCTTGTGTTCCCTCTTGCTTCCCTTCTGCCCTTGCTTGCCTAGTGTTCCTTGACTGCCTTGCCTCTTTTGTGATTTGTGTCTACCTATGCTCCCTTGTGTTCCCTTGTCTGCCTTGCTTCCTTTGGGTTCCTTATCTGTATTGCCTCCCAGCTGTCCCTTGTCTGCCTAGCCACCCTTGTGTTCCCTTGTCTGTCTTGCCTCCCTTGCATTTCTTGTCTTGCCTTCTATGCGTTCCTTGTCTGTCTTGCCTCCATGATGTCCCTTGTCTGTCTTGGCTGCCTTATGTTCCTTGTGTGCCTTGCCCCCCTGGACCCTGGTGTTCCTTGTCAGCGTTGCCTCCCCTGTATTCTTAGTCTGCCTGGTCTCCCTTGTGTAAGTTGTGTTCTTTGCCTGTCTTGCTTCCTTTGGGTTCCTTGTCTGTATTTCCTCCCTTCTGTCCCCTGTCTGTCTAGCCTCTCTGGTGTTCCTTGTTTGTCTTGCCTCCCTTGTGTTCCTTGTTTGCATTGTCTTCCTGGTTTGTTCTTGGCCTCCCTTCTGTTCCTTTTTTTCCTACCTTCCATTGTGTTTTTTGTCTCACTGGCCCCCCCTTTTGTCCTTGTCTGCCTAGCCTCTCTTGTGTTCCTTGTCTGCCTTGCCTCCATTATGTCCCTTGTCTGTCTTTGCTGCCTTCTGTTCCTTGTCTGCCTAGTTGGTTTGGTCAAGATTATCTCTACTTAAATAAGAGTGTAAGGCCAGTGGCACATTCACCAGGTGGGGTCTCACTTCTTACCTCATCACAATCATCCCATTTCACCTCCTTCCCATTCACACACCCCCATATGCCTCAAAACATTATAACTTGCCATATCCACATATAAACCAACTCACACATACCACCCTAATTCCTCATTCCAGCCCCCTCCCCCAATCTGGATCTGCCTCTGGCTGCCCTCACTGGTACGTTGTCCAAGCTATACAAGAACCCTGACAATCCTCACTCCATCTATTATAGACATTCCCTCTTTTTTCATACATGCTTTTCTGATGAGTACACCACTGAACCAATTCCTGCTTTCTCTTTCCCTTCGATTCAAATGTCCATGCATCAATGTGCATTGATAGAACAAGCAAGCAACCATTCCCTTCGTGACTATACTTCCGGTCTGAACAGTTTGTTGTGATCCACCAGGATCCAGATTTTCGCGCCGTTTCGTGTATTTCATTCACGCCAACCACACTCCAAAAAAACATTGTTCTGTCTATGTATGTGTATTACCCAATTAATTGCCAGTTCTTTTCTTCCATGATATTAATTGCTGCTTTCTTCCAAGTGGATTGAATTGCAGCACATTGATGGCAATTACATATTGTAAATTGTAGGCCTACCTATTAATGTGTCACTTTGTCAATTGTAATTTACCTTCACGCCAATCCACAACCCAGTCACAGAATTACCAATTTAATCATCCATTTTATCTTCCCTGTCTCTTGATTTACATGAATGAAGGATCTGTACATACATATATATACATGCATAGATAGATAGATAGATAGATAGATAGATAGATAGATAGATAGATAGATAGATAGATAGATAGATAGATAGATAGATAGATAGATAGATAGATAGCCAGTGCAGCATTTGTGCACAAGCACTATTAAGCAGACTAAGCAACTGCTTAGGGCATCATTGCTCACAGGGACCCAAGATCCAAAACATTTTAAATGCTGCCCGAAACAATCATTAATGAATTATAGCAAGAGAAGTCAATAGGAATGGACACTTATAGTCAGTGCTTTTGTACTAATACATGTATATATGTTTTCTAATTGAATAATGCACAAAATTCAAGTTGTTAGACAGGCCCCAGAGCACCACACTACATAGATAGACAGATAGCTAGATAGATAGATAGTCACTCATAGATACATAGATAGACAGCTAGACAGATAGACATATAGACATATAGACATATAGATAGATGGGTAGATAGATAGATAGATAGATAGATAGATAGATAGATAGATAGATAGATAGATAGATAGATAGATAGATAGACAGAACATTTTGCCCACTCTCTCTCTCTCACAGGGCCGCCATTTCGTGGGACTTGACTCGAAATACCACTTTTATGATTTCTCACAAGGGCATACAATGTAGAACAATCCAAATTCAAATATTCATCCCCGGCTTCAATGCCACACTGCAGTAATGTTGCAGCATGTCCTGCCCGCATCACTGTCTATCCCAGCGACAGATTGCAGCCCTCTCCCTTTATTCATTTATCACTGGGTAATTCTAGTCACTTTAATAATAGTTTTGAACATCAGCCAATCTCCAACTTCATTCTTCACCGTCTTATCCATAAAAGGCGGATTAGTGCAAAATTAGAAATTGATAAGAACATTTCCTTGGATAGATTCCTTACCTGCCAAACATGACCAACCAAAGATGGTAGGAGGCAATGTATATAAAATTAGACCAGTGAATTAAGTAAAGGACTTACCAACAACAATCAGGAACTTGCTCTCAGCAACTCTCCTTGCTGGACCATAAGTAGCAGGGCCTCGGTTTGTAAAAGTTTGGAATGTATCACAGTCTTGTTGAATCTCCCACTGACCTACAAAGGATAATTACAAACAATTATTCACCTAATTTGAGACCATTTGATACATGATGCCTAAGGTTGTGACATCGGAATTTTGAAGGTGACAATACAATGTCATGTATTTCACAGAAATTTTATAAAATTTGAGTAATAATTACCATCCATCTTCAAGACACACAAAGGTTTTTCATTTGTTATCCTTGTTCTAGCTGAGAAACTACCGTCAATCTGCAAATAATAAAAGACAGCATGAAAGAGTTCTGACTAGATACATGAAATGTCAAGTCGAGGCTTGTCTACTGGACCATCATAGGCCATCCTCACTGAGTCTCTTTCTCTTTTCAGACCATACTGATCCCAATAATTTTGTTAACATCACATTCTTATTTGTATGCAATTCTTTAAATAGGCTTACCGTGATCAACAGCTTCTTCCATCCAATAGGTCTGATAAGAGGTTCGGAGATCATAATCCTTTTTGCATTCACCGTCTTCAGGCTAATGGAGTCTCCTTCAAGATTGGCCTAAACAAAACACAATTAAATGAAATTGTGAATTTTTTTTCTTGATAATAACAAAGTGCAAAGGGAAGAGAGCATGTCATGAGCAGGGCACTCAATTGCTGCTCGTCTTGCTGCTCGTCGCTCAGGTCAAAGTGACTCCTATTTCCTTGATTAAAGAGATTAATCTTATTACCAAAATGCAGTTCACTTACATCAACATAGGACATCACTAAAGGTACTTCTTGTTGCAAGATCTTGATGCCCCGGTAACTCTCGCCAAATGCTGGATTGATAACCGTATATCGGAAAGACTCTTTTTCTTCCTTGTACCTACTTTCCACCACACTTTGATCCTCACAACCAGATCTTTCGCATGTTCCTTCCAATGTTGCTGGTATCACACTCAAAGAATTTGTGAAGTCTCTGATTTGCTTGTCATTCACTGCACCTCCATCGTTTGTGTCTCTACAAAGAGATGAAATAATTTTGGGGTATTCAAAAGTCAAAAGCATGTTGATACGATATAACTTAACACAAGAAGTTATTCGGCAGACACCGGGTTTTCGCTTCAGTTAGTTGAACACCTTTAAAAAGACAAAAGACAAGTCAAAGTAGGAATGTTTATTTTCTGTCATATCAAATCAAATCAAAGACAATAAATCAGGCAAATTCTAATCCGAAATTCATTGATTAGATTCACAAGAATCTGATGATTCAATGTCTGAGGGGAAATGATTTGCTTGCAAGAGTGCCGTAGTGTGATACACAATCGCGAGCTCACATGATATAAAGCCTATTTTCTAAGAAATTTGCCACATCCAGTTCTTATTCTGTATCAATATTATCCCCATATAACAGAAATATTGCAAGAGTCGTTCTTGCAGATCAGTATCAAAATTTGGTTCAACCACATCTGTCACAAAGAACAGAAACAATGAGGCAGATAGACATTTGCATGCTTTAAATCAACTGGGAAATAATCAGTAAGGAATTTCTTCAACAGACATTAACTGAATAGGTATTTATTTTTAGCACAACACCATTGAGCTTTAGCAGGGCTAATATCAGAAGCTTTCAGAAGATTGACATGTAGACCCACTTTCATTACCACCAGAGGGCAGTAAAAGCTGTTGTAAACTGAACACTAGGGGCTGTTGCAAGGAGACCATTCAGGGTTAAGAGAGATAAATTTGGAGAGAAGAGGAGATGGGGAATGATTTCTTCTCTTAATTGAACAGTTTTAGCATTCTGTGAGTATCTACTAATGATGCTGTTATGATAATTTAAATGCTAGTAAGTTCGGCTCAGATAGCACACCATGTAGTCCTGATTTAAGAATTATTATGGGTTTCATTGCAGTGTAGTCACTGAAGTGCACAATCATAACAATGTAGGTACATGCATATTGGAAAAAAATATTTAACCATTTTCCCTTATATAAAAGACCCAATTTAGAATTTGAACCCAAACAAGTCTGCACCCCATCATGATTCCTGCCACACACAGTCGCACAGCATACATTTAACTCAATAGCCCAACACTACCCATCCCCAGGGTGACCCCCCTCAGTCACCAGTCACCCACCCAAGGCCCCTGAGGATTCAGCTAGGCTAATCAGCTGTTTAGATTCTAAAACCTTGAGGGTGAAAATTATAACATGACATATATTCCTTCGCTGTTCCAGCATGTGAAGGTTACATTGTGAATTGCACAAAATGTAAACAAATCGGCCCTGCTGAGGGTGAACACAGCATCAATTATCATTTGCTCACACTTTCAAAGGGAGGAACAGTCTTGTTACTTCAAATTCTACATTAATCTAGCCAAAAATATTACAATTGGGTAGAAATTGTACTCACTAATACAATGCAATCTAAATGTCACTTTGCCATGATTGTTTGGCACATATTTGAAGACATGTCACCTTTAATATGAGCAATTTGTTTTGTTGAGGCTTTTTTGACAGTTAACTTGACAGAAATATTCAATTATATTTTCAGACACCTCGATATTGGATTCCTGGAGATGGTTTACAAATGATGATCTGCAATAATTGGACTACTTTAAAATATCTATTTTCCAGTCACAAACAACTTATATATTTCTGGATTATCTTTATCAGTGCTCATACTAGCAAGCATGTACATTTGCCTATCAATGGTGTAGATGATGCAGTGGAAAGGGCAAATCAAACTAAAAATATGACATTTAAAGGCTTTGAAGCTGACTACATCAGACATTTCCTCAGATATATCTTGATAAACTTACACATTGATTGGAGATGTGTTATGAAGATAATTTATCCACAAAAATAAACACTGAAATATATTTGTGAAGACAACATTGACTATTGTTTAAACTTGCCTCACACATTTTCCACGACAATGGTTGAGAATCAAATTCAGCAGAGTACCCGGAGTGTAAATCATGACACACCAAGCTTGTCGATGGATTGTGAGAGCATTGAAAGCTCCTTCAACGAATGTGATGTTTGTGGAGAAACTTTTGAAGGTCCTGATGGATTAAAAGACCATCTCAAAACTCATATTGATGAAGAGGAGGTTGTCATCAACATTGCTATCAAACAAGAACCAACGGATGACCAAAATGGTGTAAAAGTCGTCGAGCTAGAAAGGGATAAGCAATTGAAAAGCCAAATTGAAAATGGAACAGACCAGGAAGGACATGACGTGAAACGACATGAGTGTTCTGTTTGTGGAACAACGCTCAAAACTGCTGGAGATCTCACTCTGCATTTACTAAGTCACTGTAGCAAGGAGCCACCTCATACTTGTGTAGTATGTGCAAAATCATACCCCTATAGACACACTCTTAAAGGACATTTGAGAACACACAGTGGTGAGCAGCCTTTTAAATGTTCCGTTTGCGGGAAAAATTTTACAGAAGGATCGAATCTCAAATTACATATGAGAATTCACAGTGGAGAGAAACCCTTTAAATGTTTGCATTGCAATAAAAGTTTCATATCAAAATATAAACTGAAAAGACACATGACAGCACATGGAGACAAGGAGCTGTTCACGGAGGGAGAACCAGTGTATGACCAAATGGGTGTGCAAGACGAGGTACAAGAGAACAATGAAACGGAGGTAGAAACTGAGTTTAAAAGAGAAACTGATCATGATTTGTCTCTGGGAAATAACATTTTCCTCAAAACTGGACAGTTGGTAATTAAAGACGAGCCTTCATGCAAAGAAAATGATATTTTGCAATATCAAGCATTCGTTGAAAAGGAACAGAATCCACAAGTGACAAAGGATTTAAAGGAAGACAATTTAGACTTGAAGAACTGTGTCAATCAAAATGCTATTATTGGAAGGGAGTTTAATCTTGAAACTGCTGCTCAGCATGACACCAAACAGGAGAATGTTACAAGCAAAGCAGAAAAGAGGAATCTGAATAATGTTTCTGTAGTAGAAAATGAGACTTTGCAACATAAAGTCATTAAAATTGAAGTCGGCGAATCTACTCAGTGGATCGAAACTGTACATAGCAAAATGAAAGCAGAAGAGACTGAATTGTATGCAGGGTGCCAAGAAACTACTCAGTGCAGTGAGACAGAGTTTAAAAGAAATTTCAACACAAATCAGGGTACAAATCTCACTTCTACATATTCTACAACATGTAATTTCCAAGATACTGTTATAAAAATAGAACCTGAAGAACCTGCCTCTGAAGCAGAGGAATGTCTAACCAAAGAACAATGCCCTGACATAATTACGATCGACCTTACAGAAAATCCTGATATCAATGAAACTGATGAGTTGGAAAATCATGGCACAGCACCCAGTCAAGAGGAGCTGCCACTTCGGTGTTCTCTGTGTGCGGAGACATTAAAAACAACTAGAGATCTCACGGAGCATTTATTAAATCATTGTGGAAATGCGCCGCCATACTCTTGCATTGTATGTACAAAACCATTCCCCTACAGGCACACTCTCAGAGGACATTTGAGAATTCACACTGGTGAACAGCCCTTTAAATGTTCCGTTTGTGGGAAAAATTTCACGGAAGGATCGAATCTGAAATCACACTTTAGAATTCACAGTGGAGAGAGGCCGTTCAAATGTTTACATTGCAACTCGGGCTTCATATCAAAATACAAACTAGAAAGACACATGGCATCACGCCACACCGAGAAGCAGCTGTACAGCTGTTTGGTTTGTGGAAGAAATGTGAACTCAAAAGAATCCCTCGTGAAACATATGAAAGTACACAGCAATGATCACGCTGATAAGCCGCATAAATGTTCAGTCTGTGAGAAAATGCATGTCTCGAAAGCTGCACTCAAAAAACACATGGCCAGTCACATAGAGGAAAGATCACATTTATGCGCAACTTGTGGTAAATCCTTCACGACAATAGCATTGCTGAAATCGCACATGAAAACGCATAACACAGAGAAACCACACCGATGTACCACTTGTGGTGAAGGCTTCGCCACTGCACCGTACTTGAAAATACACCAGATAAAACACGTCCAGGAGAAATCCCACGCCTGTTTGGTGTGTGGGAAAATGTTCACTAGTAACAGATACTTACTGAGGCACGTCAAGACGCATTCCGACGAAAAACCACACGTTTGTCCTACGTGTGGTCAGAGTTTCAAAATGAGAACCACCTTAACAAACCATATAGCAACGCACAGCGATGACTTGCCTCACAAATGTTGGGTGTGTGAAAGTGCGTTCCGCTTGAAAGAAACACTCGACACACACATGAGAACACACACTGGAGAGAAACCGTTTAAATGTTCGATTTGTGCAAAAAAGTTCAGATCTCACAGTCAGCTTAGTATACACAAGAGAACCCACAGTGGAAGGAAACCGCATGGATGTTCTGTTTGTGGAAAATACTACAGTGATAAACGAAATCGCGACCACCACATGAAGACACAACATGGAGTAACGCATGATTAAATCATTAACTTGAGACATTCTGTGATGACTTAAATTTTAATGATGATTTGAAAATATGACCAGCTTTGTTGGAATTAGTTCTAAAAGACTGATTATGTAATTTCATTGTTCGTTTTTGCCTCTTGTATTAAAGAAATAAACTGATAAATGAAAGTCTGCATAAATATGGAAGGCTGATTTAAAATGTGTTTCCTATGTTTGTTTTTTATGACAACTAAATTCTCAAATAAAATGCCATATTCATTAATTAGGCCTAAGGATGAATTCATACAGCCATTGGAGCATCCACCTAGTGGAAAATATGGGAACAACAAGTTTTGCACTGTGATGATCTGTTGTAGATGCATCAGAGGAACACAAGATCTCTGCCTCCCAGCAGAGATAATTATGTCTCATGGGGACTGTGGTTGGGAGGCTGAAGCCCTCACAGTCCCTTGAAACTGAAAACTATAAGATGCTGCCACCTGGTGTAAAGTGGTTTTTTATGCTCCAAAAATAGCACCAATTTTGTTGCACATTCTTAAAGTTTCTGTTCAGTATTGAGGTAAACCAAAGTCAGACTAGGCAATCATCTACTCTAAGGAAGTAGACAGGGCATCAGCATTAACAGAAACAGCCCTGGTTTCTTCCAGACTAAAGTTGTCTGGAGCTCCTCATGTGCAGTTTCTGTTGACGGCTCCCTGGAGCTTGCAGAATTGTGCACTAGGTGGCAGAAAAAATTCTCAGCATAGATTTACTTACACTGTGTCCCACCACCAATGTTCCAAATTCTTGATCTCTGAGTAAGTTACATTGACGCCCCACTCTAAAAGGACTCTATGCATTCGCCTGGTGAAATATGGATGGACTGTCCTGTCATTCGCTCCAATCCTGATGAGAACAGGGGCACCTACAGAGAGAAGGTAGACAGCAAGTGTGAAAATATGCATAATCATGAGTGCATACAGCAGCATATTGAATTGGTACTGAATGGTTGACTTCACTGTGAAGGGAACAAAGTGAACTCTTACCCTTCAAGTTAGATGCATGTCGATCGGCATCGTTTTCTGTGACGCAGGCCTCCATGATTGCTTTGACTGCAGGGTCCGCATGAGCAGTGGAAACATCATGCCTGTCAAGAAAATGCAAAATGTGACATATAAACGAAAACATACCATTTCAAAATGATACAAGAAACAATACATATAGATCCTAATTAGGAATTACTGTTTTTTTTTTTAAGTTAAATTACTGTATTAATTTGCAAGTTTGAGAAATTGTTATGAAAAATATGCGTACACACTATCACAATTGCTAAGATATCTTATAATCTACCTGAAGAACAAGTTGCTGTCCCCATAATTCTCCTTAGAAATCCAGCCAGCCAGTGACACTACAGCAAGTGCTCTGTCTGGAAAATGAGTGGACAGATGCCAAGCTCCATGTCCTCCCATAGAATGACCTGTGAAGAAAAACAAAGTCGTATATGAGCAAGTACAATCATTGAATGAAGAAACAATGACATGGGGCGGTGAACTCAGTTTCTGCCCAGTATTTCTGCAGAGCAACTGGGAAAAGTTATAGCAGGAACTGAACCCAGGACACAATGGGTGGATGGATGATTGGGGCTCTACATCCTGTATTTTTGCACTGATAGGCAGGCTACTTTTTAGGACAGGAGGAGGACACGGTAATGAGGTGAAGGAAGATTGAAACAGCCGTTCAACATAGGCCCTGGTAACCCGGCAAGAGCTGCATTCGAACCCTGGACCCAACGATTGGCAGCCCAGCAGCATGCTACCACTAGATCAACCCTCTCCCCGCACAGGACACAATAAAAAGTATTCTAATACCGAGCAAAAACAATGGTTGGGTATAAAGTTAAGACAGAAAATAAGTCATTCAACTAAAAAGTTACCTGCGAACACAATGTGAAGGGGAGACAACTTCTGGGAGATCCAGTTCTTCGAGGAGACAATTCCAGCAAGAGCATCCACAGCAGAAATAGCAGTCAGAGCACCAGGACCTTCCCAATTATGAGCTCCATGTCTGCATAGAAATTGAATTGAGTCAAGTCCGGTATACCATTCAAATAGTGCTGTTGGGCAATAACTTTATAACAAGAATCCGAGGATTCAAAGCAGGGCTGTAATGTTTGTTGTAAAATGCTGGAGGAGTGTGTTGAAAGGACATGTAATTCCTCCCTGACACAACAAAGCATCTGATATGACTGTTGCAGCAAAGCAATGTACTGGAGGCATTTTATCAACCAAATTATGCACAATTACAACCATTAACTGTTATACTTTCCCTGAAATCAAAGTTGAAGAATGTTGACTTTCACCTTCTTCAGTCTCTCTGACAATAATAGCCTGACCAGAGCCCAGGCTAAAAACACAAAATATCAATTGGAGACTACGAGAACCATATAATGCTTGGAATTTTCTAAACAAATTTTAACCTAAACTACAAATGTGGAACATAGCACTAGCACATTATTACCTTGAAGGAGCGACTAGCCAGGCTCGCTCAGCACCGAAAGTATAGTCCTGGTCAGACTTCTTCTCCTTGAATTTGTAGCTGTCAGCTTGGTTTTCTGGAGGCACAGTTGTCCCATGGAGGGTAAGGAGAACTGGACAAAGGTTATTAACACAATCTTGTTGGGGATGAATTGCAGCAGCTCTTTGCACAGACCCATCATGATCTAGGAAGGTGTAGAGGAAAGATTGTCGCAAACTTCGACATCTCAATCGCAGAGTGTGTACCCCTACTCCAATCGAAGTTTTCACTTTCAGTTGCAGTTCGATAGTTTCACATTTATCCGCTACATGCTCGTTACCATCAGAGCGTATTAATTTGAGATTTATGGGAGCAGTTTGACCAGGGGCGATAGCAAAATCCTTTTCACAAACCAATTCAACATCAAGAGTAGAGCCTTCACTTTGAGAAAAGACAGCTACTTTAATTCCTTTCAACCACTGTGACGCATGGTAATTAGCAATGGGCAAGGCTATGTAGCGGCCAAATAGACTACCCTCATACACATCAGGCAAAAATGGTGGTGGTAAAATTTCAAAAGCAGACTCGGGAGTCTTCAAGTGACAAGAAAATTGAGCAATGCCTTTGGCTCGTAGTCTTATTGCAATTGTATGGATTCCTGGAGTTAAACTAGATACTGCGAACCACAGATTTTTCCTCATGTAGACATCACCAACAAAGGGTAACCCATCGATGTAGACGGTGTGCATTCCAAGACACTGTATGACTAACTCTTTGTCTTTTTGATTGACAGCGAAGTCACCCACGACCCAACCTTGCCACTCCGTAACGGCAGTCGACCCAAGAGCATTAATGAGCTCATTCCAGTTCACAGAGGGCGACACAGTCACTGGGTCTGCCGCAGACTTCTGTTTCAACTGCTGCCACGTCACTGACCCTCCAACAAGCAACTCTGACGGAAGACTGAATTTCTTCTTAAACCTGTATTGACTGACGTTCTGGATTCCCCCGAAATAAGCCAAGGGATCACCGTCTACCTCTAGTTTTCCAATCGTAAATGGTCCAATGAAACTCCATTGTTGAACTGGCGTAACCACACCCCCTTGTTTCACAGCTTCTTTGAATACTCTCGTAGATGCAGTCCTTGATTTGGCATCACCAAGTTTTTGATACAAATCACCCAATGCTGCTATTGCTAATACATCGTTCTCCTGGCCCTGCAAATACTTGATGTAGCACACTAATGCTTTTTGAGTCTGAAAACAAAAATTAAATACGCTCGACTCTCGTATGCCATGTAAATTATATATTACAAATTATAAGGCTTAATTATTATCCTGGTCCAGGGCAAAAAAAAACCTTGCTGTTGTGACCAGTGTATATGTGTTAAAGACACTCTCAAAACTGAACACAGTCAGCAATTTCATTTCCAAATGCTTGAAGATTGCTGCATTCAAGTAACTTTTTGAAGTTGTGAGGCTTGATTACACAGATTTTACTTTCAAGATCTATAGCAACAAAACATGCCCAAGCAATTGCTCTGTAAATTTTATATTAAACGAAAAATTAAAAAATACCTACATCTCCAGTTATCCTCAAATGACTAAGTGAGTTAAAAGACAGTGACTTGAGAGAACACACAGATCCCTTGGAAGCAAATTCTTCAGCTTGCTCCTCCAAAAACCCTTTCCATGACTGAAAAGAGAAAGAGACGTCTTCAAGTTCTTGCCTGTGCAAGCTATTTCGCAGTGTTTCGGGACAAGTTCGAGGACTTGGGGCTTTCATTTGAAGTGTCTAGTACATGTTGTAAAAACAAGAACCCAGGGGTTGCAAAACTGAATGATGCCGATATGTGGTAGCACAAGCCCCCCAAGTGTACTCAGGTTTTGACAGCCATATTCACATATTCAGAAAATCATGGTCCTCTGAATTTCAAACATAGGACCAATCTATCTGTGCAAACATGTGTTGGAATGTGAAAAAAAGGTACACACGAGGTTACAGATTTATTATTGCCCGAAAAAGGAATCTGGAGACACATCTTTACTCTGAACATGACTTTGTCCCTTTGTTATCAGAGAAACACCGTTATGGTTTTCTCAATTTTTCTTCTGATAGCATGATGGCCAGTAATTTTGTATTTAAACAAGATCTAATGCAGCCAGAAGCAGCTCTTTTTTGTTGTTGAACATGGCAACATCTATACTCAACTCCTTTAAAGTTACAGCTTCCCAGCTGCATCCTAACATTTCCCAAGTTGTTTTCCATCAACTGCACCAAAAATAACCTATACATGTATTTCTTTAAATGACGTAGGAACAGTCATGGGACTGTAGCAAAACAACGATTCAGTGAGATTATTTTATTTTGAGCCCTTTATTTGAAACTACAACTGTTTAAAAATGATGTACGCACATATTTCAGAATCCATCTTCGTTCTCTTAAGTTAAAGTTTGGTAACTGCCAAAATTGATACATGCTAAAACTGAAATTAATTGTGCGGTGGTACTTTGAAGTGTTACAGGAAAAAGTATTTTAGCCAAATGGGTAGGTCCCATAGATTAAGTTTGCAAAATTAAAAAAAATCTGAAGTTTTGTCAAACTACCACGTCAAGTTCATGCAACTACATTCCTAGTGGCTCCATCTATAATCCAAAGTTGGTACCACCAGCTGTATATCAGTTTATAAATAGACTTCTGGATCTGGATAATTACTCGGCATTGTCACATGGATATTTCGCTTGAGGGTTGATCGCCATATGATAAATGAAATGACAAGGCTGAGAGTCAGGAACATACCCTATTAAAATTTTTAAGGCTACCCTGCATAACTCCTCACATATTTTGTGTGTATGTATACTATACATTGTACAGCTAATCTATCACAAAAAAATAGCTCAGATTTTCTGAAGATATATATATATTTTTTTTTTTAATCTTTCCTTTTTCAGCAACACTTACTGTTGACTGGGATGTCTATCATTCACGCAAATGGATAAATTATATAGTCAAATGCTGAACAAATAGATACATATGCTCGAACCCATGCAGGCACAGCACTTCCCCATAGGAGCCCGACGCTCTACCAACTGAGCTATCCCCCCTCCTCTTAGTCTAGTTCATGCAACAGTTTTTGCAACTATAATTCTAGTGGCACCATATATAATACAAGGTTGGTACTACCAGTGACCCAATGGAATAGTAAACTACCTGGCTACTGTAATGATCCGAGACACCTAAAGACTTGATTTTACTGACTGTAAAAATGTATATTAAAGAAAGATTTCAATTGCAATGATTTTAGACTGTTTTTAAGCAAATTCAGGACTCTAAAATGCTGAGTCAAATATACATACTGAACAGTTTTTAACAAGACATGAAACTGATTCTATTTTATTTTATTTTATCAGTTTATGCTGTGATTTACCTTTTACATTTTTAATTATGTATTTTTTCACATTTGCAGACATACATGTACAAACCATGCTTTTTAGAAAATGCATTTAATAATAAATGATACTATAGTATACATAACTCCACATGAGTACAACTAGATAATATTTATTCAAATGTTATATTTTGCTTACAAAAAATATCAGATGAATGGTTTCCTTCACTCCTAAAAACATTTTCATATTCTCAAAATATCCATGATGGAAGAAATTGATATATGTATAGGTCTAGACTGGAAATATATGGTAAAAGTGATGGTAATCAATACAGACTTCATGGCATTTAATTTGTCTATTTCAAACCTCTGTCAGCTTTGACAGCTTGGCAATGAAAGATATTTGCTATTAGTTCTAAAATTATTGGCAATTCCTTCAACAGACATCAAAGCATGAGCTAGTTTGCATCTCTGCCTACAGGTGGCCTGGTGGCTTGTTTGCAACTCTGCCAACAGGTGGCTGATTACTGAAGCATGGGTTGCATTAGGGTTGCATTCCTGGCAAAGTCCCAATATTTACATATGGAGGGTTGCCAGTTCCTGGCTGGCCAGTGGAGAGGCATCTCAGGGCTGGAATGCATCAGGATAAATATCATCAAAAACACCATCAAATGCACTCCAATCTAATTTTTGCTTCCAAATTTTTTTGCACATTCACTCCATACATCAAACTAGCAACTAAGAAGCCCAAACTCCTTGCCTATCTTGAGATTTTGCGTATAATTTGCCATTGGTGAGAACGAGCCAAGAGTAACCAGAATAACTGAATGAGCCTATGGCTCATTCAGTTAAAAATTAGTAAGCCCCCCCGGGAGGCGGGCACCGTTTCACATAGGGGTGGACATCGCTTGCAAAGTTCGATACGATACATATCGTCGATATTCATTTTCGGTTTTCGATACGTATCGCGACACACAAATTGTGCCATAAACTAATTTTACTGAAACTTTATGCAGCGAAACTCACATTTTGATTCTCAAAATGAGATCTTGCGTGAGACAGAAATCTGAAGTGGCAACAATCTCACGTGTTTCTCAACATTTTGTGACATTTTAAACCTAAACTGTGCAAATGAATACATTTTTTAAGCAAAATAACGCAGTTGAGGCAGTATCGGTTCGATATGATATTGCTAATCATTCGATTTCGATTATCGTATCAAATGATCGATACGGTTTAACCGATATATCGTGAAACGATGTCCATCCCTAGTTTCACACAAAATTTCAGGAGAGGACTGGCTGTACTTATATGTTTCAACAATTAATTTTCATATGGGGTGGAGGCAATGGATTAATATCGGATGGGGCAATATGCTGTGAATTGGCATAAATAAGAGACCATTAAGAATTTAAAGCCCCCCCCCCCCCATTTCAGCATTCGAAATCCCTCCATATTTATTATGCCACTGTCAGTGAGGACGGAGGACCACAGTCTAATACAGAGATGTTCACTTCAGGCCTGTCAGTGCGGCATGTATAAATCAGGCCAATATTTATTTGAAGCTATTTCGAGTGACTAGTATTCATAAATAATTTGTATCAGGGAAAATCCCCCAATATCACAGGTTTTAACACCTGTCGGTCTCTCGTTGAGGACCACATCATTTATCATCACCCACCCCTCACCAATGAGCGTACCCACTATTATATTTTCACTGGAATATGTGACATCACTAAGAAATTGAGTGGTAGAAATTACCAAGAAATGATCTATGTGAACGATGACAGTCTTATGGATAACATTAAGAACAAAATTACGACCCTCGAGAAATTTATTTTTGATCAGGGTGCCGTCCCTATCTTCTGCACAATTCCAAGTATGCAGATCCAAGTGTGGAATGAACACAGACTTGCCAGTAACAAAACTTCGAGTTTAGTATACCAAGAATCGTACTATCAAATGCAGATAGATCTAGAACTGACCATCGATCACATAAATGACTTCCTAACCAAGTGCAATTTGAATAATGGAGTCGCCACACCTTTGACTCACACTGCCCTTTTCCGCCAAAAACACGGGAAAAGATTTATTTTGCACAAGTGTCTCCACGATGGGTGTCACCCAGATGATTATACTATAGGAAAAATCATTACCTCGCTCAACAGGGCCATACTTCAGAATAATCATCTTCATTAATAACCACCCCCAACCATCTATCATCAATCATCACCACAGTTGTTCCTTGTTTTTGTTGTTGTTTTTATATAAAATCAATTCATATATGACTTTCCACCTAAGAGATAACCTTATCCTACGGGGGCATAGTTGTTCAACTTTGAACCTTTGACCCCGAGTATTAAAAAGCCTGTATTCGGGCCAACTGAGAAACTAGCAACATGTGAGCCGTTCCCCTCTGCCCTAATACTACATGTCGTTCAACCTTGAACCAGTTTTGTTGGGGCACTAACAGAGGAGGTAAAGGTCCACTGAGCTTGGCATTTATCTATCCACATTTGCTTTTGAAACCTATCAGTCATCCACAGCGGGAGTCATATCATGAAAAAATATAATAAAATAAAAACTAACAGTGAAAAAAATATATATATATATATTTTTATCATAAATAAATAAACAAAAATTATAACTATTTTTCTTAATTATAAAAAAATAAAAAAGGCATATTCATATTTATCTTGTTGACGCACGGTGTTGGTTTACAATTTTTGTTCAGGAAGGTTGGAGTGAAGGTTTTTAACTTGATGTTATTGTAATCTGGCCACTGGTAACATTATACACCGTCGACCTGATTGTCTACGCATGGAAGCGCAGCTTCAAGACCCGAAGACCAGAAGCGACAACAAGGGGGGCCAATAACCGAAGAGGTTACGGCCCAATCCAGCTACAAAGCTACAAAGGGATCACTCAGCCCCAAAATGTTGCACACCTTTTGCTTTCCAACAGCAAGGTTAACAATTGTTGTAATTAGCAAAAAGACCCTGGCCAACTTCTTGCAGTCCAGCCTAATGTGTGCTAACAGCACCATCTCTCCTTGTTGCTTATAATCAATCGATTTTCGTGACCATAACGCTCCGTCTCTTCAGATCGCATGCCGCCATTGCGTGAAGCCGGCCGGTTTTGAAAGTTGACGATTTGACTGGCGACTTCAGTGCCACCTTTCGTTTTTTGCCGTCTTTTTTTCTTTCGATCGCCGAAAATTTCTTGAGACACGCGTGACTTGCGATTGGTTTTTGAGCCGGTCTTTCACAAAAAACCACTAAACAACAAATTATTCCGAGTTACAGACGACACAGAACACCATCATGAGCTCCATTGGGACAGGTGTAAGTTGAATACCACGTTTATTTGGAAAAGTGTAATGAATTTCGTGAGATTTTCTTCTTGAAAAGTTTGCAATGGGCGAAAATGGGGGCAAGGTTTATTATGACAGGACATTTTTGACAGCTTTGTCTGACAGAAAGCCATTTTTCATTGATTTTTGATAAGTCCTGTGAATTTTTTTGATGCAGTAAAAAAAAGTTGCACTTTAGTCATTAAATCTTCAGGCTCAAACTTGTTTCCGCAAATTACTCTAGCTCTCGCTTGCAACTATAAGAGGCAGCACACGATTTGTGAGGCCAAATCTGGCGCACCGTTTGTTCCCGATTGGCTGCCAATCTTGCCTTCAATATTTGCCTTGCTGAGCTTAAAAGCCCGGCCGAAGCGAAAGTGACCAAAACAAGGTCACCCATCAAAAAGCATTGGGATTCCCGGGATTCCCCGGAATATCCGCCTTCATGCGTATTTCGTCAGGCGGCGCCATGAGGAACACTATCCTGTATTTCGCCAAATGTGCACAATTGCAGTCGAATTGGCAAACTTGTGCCGGCGGTCAAGTTCGGCATTTCAATCTTGTGCTGCCATAGTTCTATAAGAGATGGCATGGTACACATCTCCAGTCAGGATCACATGCTAAAAGCATAGAGGTAGATGTTTTCATCGACCCTCTATGTATTCATAGAGGTAACCTCTATGAATCCATCTACCTTGCAGTATTTCCTCCCATGCACAAATTAAATGAAGATTGCACTAAATATTTTTGCATGAACTGAAAGAATACATGTTTTGGAAACTTTTCGTCGCGGGAAATCAGAATTCCTATGTGGCGTTCTCCAGCTGGAGTCTGTAAAATCTGCAGAAGAGATGCATTATGGGTGGTTTATTTATGTGATGAAAAGTGAGCTAAACCCTTCCTTTTTATGCTGGAACAAAAAAAATGTGTTTAATGTTTGATTGCTTTCCTTGAGGTGCCAAAAAAGAGTAAAATTGTCAAGGTAGATGAATTCATAGAGGTAACCTCTATGAAAACATCGAGCTCTATGAAAACAGCGACCTCGATGTTTTTAGCAAGTGGCCCTGACTGTCTCAGGCGGTGTCTCATGTCAATTTGAGCAATTCTGACATTTTACGCCTGTCTCTGCAAAGAGTCACAGACTCCAAGCTAATTGAACTCACCTTATGACAGTAATGTTATTTCTAAAGTACAAGAATAAAAATATTACAATACATCTGAAGTTAGATTAAAAGGGCTAATTCTCACTTTTCCCCCTGTTGCAGTATGATCTCTCGGCATCCCAATTCTCCCCAGATGGGAGAGTTTTCCAGGTTGAATATGCACAAAAAGCCGTGGAAAACAGTGGGTAAGTTTGATAGCGTACCACGTTTCTAACATAGTCACAAAATGTATCAAGGTCAAAGTCGTATGGTAGTATATCATAATTTTTTTTCCATGTTTTTGGTTGTATTTTTGCTATAAGGCAATAACATTACTGACGCTCCTTTCAATTTCAGGACTGCTATTGCAATAAAGGGGAAGGATGGCATTGTTTTCGGTGTAGAAAAACTAGTCCAGTCAAAATTATATGAAGCCGGTTCAAACAAGAGACTTTTCACCATTGACAGACATGTTGGAATGGTTTGTATTTTTAACTCATAATTTGTTTATCCATATTTCATAGAAATTCTAATGATGTCAGCATCACCTGTGTCTTTATCATTTGATATTGAAAAATACTAATTAAAACATTGGTACATTTATAGAGAATTTTTTACATCTCAAATCTAACAAACAAACTATTGATATAAATCTGTTATTTTCAGGCTGTAGCTGGATTGATAGCTGACGCCAGAGCACTCGTTGATGTAGCCAGAGATGAAGCCTCCAACTACAGGGCCAATTACGGAGCAGACATTCCCCTTAAGGTAACAATACAGAGTTCATCTTGAGTTGATAATCTTGATATAATATATTAAATGTTCACAGCACATGTGCAGCCAAGCGAATTGGAGAATAGGCCACAACACCAGCCTCTTGCAAAAAGATTCGGGCCAAGTCTAAGCATAGGATCTGATCCGACCATTACTGTTAAACTGAATATAAGTATTCGAGTAGAGGGTCGAATTTTTCATTATCTTAAATGAAGCGGAAATCTCCATTCTCATGGACTTTTTTCTTTCTCTTTGCAGTACTTGGTAGACAGAGTATCAATGTACGTACACGCCCACACACTGTACAGTTCAGTCCGACCTTTTGGAACAGGATTTCTTGTAGGAAGCTTCGAAGATGGCAAGCCAGAACTTTACAACATCGAACCTTCCGGGATCTCGCTTGTAAGTTGATGAAATACAGTCATTAGTCTAATGCAATTTTTTGGAAAAAAAACATAAGTTAAGTCAGAAAATAAATAGAATCAATGTAATCAGTAATCAATGGCTGAATGTTAAATTTCTATTGAAAATTTAACCTAATTTGACAGTTTTATAAATTTATATGATATATAAATCAAATCCGTAGAGTAAGCAATTAAAAAGAGTGTTCAGATTTCACTACCTTTTAACATGCTATTTACTTTCTTTTAGGGTTACACGGGATGTGCTGTTGGCAAAGCAAAACAGAATGCCAAAACAGAAATAGAAAAATTAAAGGTATGCTAAATTTCCTTACACCTCTTTGTGCTCTTGTACATACTTAAATTTGATATAACCCGTCTTATTATGCATGAAGAAAACATTCAATTTTCATGTATACTTTGAGCTTAAGATATCGAATAACAAAATTCTGAATTAAAATATATAAAACACAATTATCTATCTGTTTGCATGTTGAGAATTTGGATTGACCAGAAAAAAAAAATTCCCCTCTTCAGGAGAGTGTTGTAAAAGAGTAACACCTTTTCTTTTAATTGTCTTTCAGACCAAGGACATGACAATGCAGGAACTTGTGAAAGAAGTAGCTAAAATGTGAGTACTACAAACGCCAAATAAAGTAAAATTTTTGGTATAATTTATTTCTGGATGATTGTATTTAATTTGTTTTTATTGACATTTTCAGCATTTACATCGTCCACGATGAAGTAAAGGACAAACAATTTGAACTGGAACTCAGCTGGGTTGGAGAATGTAAGCTTTATGACATTATTTTTGGTTGATAGCTAAAATTTGATTCATTTAGATATGTATGTACAACAGGGTCATAGATCTCTGCCTGCATACATCTTAAATTGCTCCATAATGAAAATATCAACTCTGACTTTTAACCTTTGATAGCTCCAGTCAGGCTGAACTTTTAATAGGGATTAAAAAGTTGTCCAGTTGCTTATTACAGGAGCTGAAATTAAGCAAGTTCTTTAAAAATTGTATTTTTGAATTACAGCCACAGGAGGCCGACATGTTCTTGTACCTGAAGACATCAGGACACAAGCAGAGAAAGCTGCTAAGGTAAATTATTTTAAAATAACATTTTGCATGATTTTGCTTTCCGTTTATGCTAAAATGGGGAAAATTCGGGAAAATGTCAATGGTTTTCTCAATGAGACTCCACCTGGTCCGCAAAAGTAATTTAACATAGCCAAAGAGGTGCCCACAGTAAATTTAAAAGTTTCTTCTCTGTCTTATAAATTTTTTAAGTGTGGAAATTAAATATATTTAATAAATCCTTGACGGGGTGAGACACACCTTCCCGGTCATATACTTGGAGGTCCTTGCGTCGTGTGACCCACTGTCCTCAAAATGGTCACGTGACTGCTTCAATATACACACTTAGAACTGAGGAAAGAGACTGGATGGTCTCTGAAAGCTCTTAAGAGTCAAATTATGTTGCGAGTACACCTCTAAATTCTCTACAATAATAAAAAAAATTTTCGTTGATTTGCAGGACGCAATGGAGGAATCAGATGACTCCGATGATGAATTGTAATTGCTTTGAGAAGTTTATTGTATTTTTATTTTGATAAATAATCATCAAATATATCTGTTTAACCATGTACACCATTGTTACTTAATGAATATTTTGAGAATTTTCAACTTTGGAATGTCTCAATGACATACTGGCTATGCTACTGGCTCCTAAGCTAATTCAGAAGCGGACGAAAATAGGTTGCAGTATTGAGTCCCCATTACGAGATAGCAATTTGTTGCCTTATTGTTTAGGCGTTAAGTTTTAAACCCTCTGATGTTGCCAATTGGTTAAGGCAAAGGTTTTCTCCGACGTTGCTCATGCTGACTGCGGAGTCCTAGGGATGAAGTGGCTCAAATATAGTTGGCCAATAATCTTGTTCCTTTACTACAGTCGCGAGGCATGTTGGATGTCGTCCTCATAGTAAGTAAAGTATCTACCTTGAATATTTGAGTTAAAACTCGAAATTGAAGCTAACGAATCGTCACAAGCACTACACTAATAGCCAACCACTTGGCAACAGAATATTCCAAATCTGTCCGGAGCAGTGTAAGAAGCAAATGCGATGGTTTTCTCCTAATCATCAACAAAAACAATGGTGTATATAATAGCTAAACTCAGTATTTTATTAAAAGTAATCCCTATATAAATATATTCTCGAAATAAACCTGATTTAAAGCAAAATACAGTGATGCAGAATTTATCTTCGGTCCATTATATAATGAGACAATTGGACGACTATTATGATGAAGTTTTACATTGTACAGTGTATTCAGCAAGCCCCATTGGATTCCAATGCTTATTTTGACAAGGGTGCTGTAAAATCCGCAATATTCACCCTTCGTACTTGGCAAAATGTCAATAAAATTCCAGTCAAAAATCGTTTTCAAAATGACAACCGTATGACCGTATTGGTGGCTTGCGATAAGAATGATTATGCAAATAGACTTTATAATTCAGAGCAAACATGAAAACAGAAGCGATACATTCTTAATGCCATCAACATTTTTCGAAGTCGTAAATTCTCAATATATTACTCAATAATTAGATGAGGCTTTTTGATCAAGAATAACCTATAACATCAACAAAAGAAGCAAAATTAACTTAAACGGCATAATAACATAATATTTCTCCTGTTGTACAATAAACACGAGAATGTGTCTTACCTAGCAACAATTTCTAGTCCCTAGCAACCAGGGGTTGTGTACATTGCATGAAAACCCAACTTTCATAACATAATTTATTTAATGGCAGCTAATTTATACATATAATAAATTATTTCATATTTATCCATTGACTACATATTTTCTGGTGTAAAACAACTTAATGAATCATTTTGAACAATAATAATTGCATAACATTCCAGAGATCTCTCCTGGCCAGCTTATTGACTAAGTCTTATTTCAGCAACTCGCTGCCATGTGCAGGTTTGTCAGCGATAGTCTGCGCTATGTCTGAATTCATATCAAATCAACAACCATAAAAATAACAACAAACAAAGCTAACTGTTATTAGAATCCCTGATGAGGCGTCTTGGGCCTCGTCCAGCGGGGCCCTTTGGTCGACCAAACTTCTGTCGTGCAACGTTCTTGTTGGGATGAATTTCTTCGTACAAAAATTCTTTGGTTAACTCTGATGCATCGTCAATTTCAATCTGTATAGGAAATAATATTACCAATTCCTAAAATTGTCCAGACCAATAGGTAGAATGTTTTCTTAAATTTTTCCAAAACAACGGCATTACCTCATTAAAACTGAGTGAGTTTGTGTTTTACACGCCATCAACACCAGTGTGGGCTATTTAGAGGTAAAACCTCATTAAAAGAGTCTTGGACTATCATACTTGATAATGCAGACACTAATAAAATCTATTTCCGTCCCTTACCTTTTTGACGATCTCCATTTGCATATCTTGTTCGGCTACGTCTATCAAGGGGCTTTTGCAGGACGAATACAACATTCTTTCTTTGATTGAGCACTTGTAGCCAGGCATTGAATAGATGAACACTGTAAATACAAGAGTCATGTTAATATATAAGTGTCTCATGTCACTCTATGTCAATAAACTCAAAATATTTCACCATGCTGAATTTAGGTAGAAGTGACGGATTTCATGGCTGACCTGCTGTTTACAGAAACTTAAATTTTATTGACAAATGGGATATGTTGTATATTGTCCTCCATTTAAATAAACTACATTCAAATACAAAAGCACTGGAAGTACCTGTATTAATATTTTTTCTAAAATTAGCAAGAGGGGCACTGTGATAATTCTAGAGTAGAACACCCAATAATGGCAATATGAAGTGTGGAATGTCTCCAGTTGTTCATTAATTATCCCTAGAAAAGAAAGTAGGGTGCGCCAGTTGAAAGCTGCATGTACTCATAGAGTGTCCTATGAGTGAAAATTATGTAGCACCTACCTATGGACTCCATATAGTCTCCCTCGTGCGTGTGCTTGAATACGAAGAAATGATATCTTGCGTTCTCTGGGGGAATTTTGGATATGAGACGATCTATGTCAATGTTGTCATAAGAGGCCAATTCAATTGTCTCCTTCTTTAGATCTATACTCTGCAAGAGAAATATTCCAGTTTCAGAGAAAAACACTTAACAGGGCAGTACGGTAGTGCAGCCCTCCTGAAAGAGTATTTTCCATTGATATATGTTAAATCAAATGTAGCGAAATTTAGTATTGTATTCATGTCTATTCAAGAATCATTCATAAATGGCATTTCTAATCAATGAATGGTAATGTATGCCATTCGCATAATGTTCACTTCACTAAAGCATTTTGAGAGCTGAGATACTTTTGTTTTGAAGTTTTACTAAATTTACTTACAAGCTGTACATAGGTGATTTGTCTCTGTTGCAACATCAACATTTTGTCCATGGCATCCTGAGAAATAGGAAACGCAATACCCTGTAGTGTCTGGTGTTTGGCATCAATGCTTGTGGCTTTCACCTGAAAGTAACCATCGTAGATTAATTAATATGCAACATTGTGTAATTTGCACAATCAGAGTAACCGGCTAACTGCTGGCATTTGTTCATAAGTTTTGCCCAATACTGTAGGAAAAACCAATACATTTGATTGTAGGACACATTAATTCTCAATTTCTGTCAATACAATTCAGCTTATTACAAGCACTCTAGAGTCTAGATACCTACTGCGGACAATGTTACAATACCTTTGGGTCATCTTAGTCAGTTGTTGCCTCGTGAATTTAATAAGGGCCTAAAGGAAATTTTGCTTACTCTACAAGATACACAATTGGAGGAATCTATTGAAATACTGTACACTTAATTCCACTGACCTCAGTCTTTTTGATCAGCTCCAGTTCTTCTTCGGCCATTGTTAGAGGGGCTGGAGCACTCCTGGACACAAGATGCTTCTGGTAGCCGTCAAAGTTAACATCCTCCTGTAAACATAAATAGTTTTATTATTTCAACACAGGAAAATAAATATATCATGCCGACTACTGGTGATGAAATTTTCAAAACTACATTATTCTTGGTTAGATTTTCATACATTATTCTTCACTTCAGTAACAAACATAATGTTGGCTACTGGAGCTGAACAGCATTCCAGTTGGAATAGTCTGCATCCATAGTCTCTGCACAGAGAGCCAATCAATTTAGTCTCCATCTTCAGCCAATCAAGTAATATCATCTAGAGACAAATTGGCTCAGCCAATCAAGAAGTCTCTACTGTGAGCCAATCTAGTAGTCTGGTTTTAAAGCCACGAAGTAGTTTTCATCCAAAGCCAATTAAGTAGATTCCCACCTAGAGCCAAACAAGTGGGCTTCATGTGAAGCTTATCAAGAAGTTTCCACTTTCAGCCACATGAGCAGTTCCAATCTCGAGCCAAGTCATTGAAGCAGTCTCCATGTAAAGCCAACCAATCAAGTATCTTCCATCTTATGCCAATCAAGTAGTCTTCAGCTAGAGCCTTCAAATAATTTCCTTTTAAAGCCAATCAATCAAGTATTCTCCATTTCATGCCATTCAAGTCGTCTCCAGTAAAACAGACCAAGCAGTCTCTTCCTACAGCATCAAGTAGTCTCCATGCAGACCCATTCAAGCACTCTACCATCTCCATGTAAAGCCTATCAAGTTGTCTCTTCATATAACAATTGTATTTTTATAAATTACCGAAATAAATCTGTCTTGAACCTTGAATCTAAGAATATTTAAGTACCAGTGAAATCATCCAACATATTGCAGCTAGAAGTTATCTCGGCAACCAGTAGAGACGCTATCAGCCTGTCAGTGAACATAAGCAAGCTAAATCACAAACAAATTGTTGGACAAAACTCTATTTGGACTTAAGATAAAACAACAGATGTTCACCGATCTAACAATTTTTTTAATTGATGCACCTGGTCACCTGCAACTAAAACTTAACTATTTTAAATTTCAAATTAGTTTGATTTGACCAGTCAGCGTTCAGTTGTGGACATTGTGCCAAGTCTGACTCTCAGTGGCTTCAACCACCACGAGAGTTCTTCCACCAGTGTTTGGTTTCCTTGCCTTGTGAGCATCAGGCCCAGGCTCATTGCCAGACCTCCTCTCATCATAAAATATCCTCCATCTTTTTTTTGTATATTTCCCAACAAAATGTTGACCAAGAATAAATATAATTTTTTTACATACCACTGTAGTTCCGAACACCTCCTCCTTGATCTGCCCTCCGCCGAATTCTGATTTTAAAGTGGCCCTGGTGGCGGCGTACAACATCTTCTCCCGGACCTGCGATTAAAGTCACTTTAGTTATATTTCCATAAAATCTTGTATTTAGGTACTTGGTATATAACACTAGGTTTGGATGGTGCTGCATTGGTGCAGGACTCTATTGCAAGTTCTTGCCATTAATGAGGGTACCATGTGCGGGATCTTTTACTTGCCCAGATACTGATACAAGGAGCAGCCAATTAATTAAATGACGTCTCAGCCAAATGAAATCAAGACGAGATATTGTTCATGAAGGTCTAACAATAAATTATTCTCCAAAAGCTGCAAACGGGAATGATAAAAATACTCGTAAAACAATTGGAACATACCGGAGCATGGTCAGGGGAGTAACTGACGAAGACCCATTCATATCCTTGTTCATTTTTGTTGTCCAGACGGTATAACACATAACAGGGTTGTTTTGGTTTGAGCAATGGAAGCAGCAGTGCGTCATAATCTGAAAAAGAAATTCAAACCTTTTAACAAATGCATCGATAAAGAGTTATACGGAATCCCTACCTTGAAGTTCAGAATCATCAACAGCCATTGTAACGATTGCGAATAATGATCAAAAAGTTCACAGCTTGTGTTTGCCTATGTCGGACTCATTAATATATAACATGACTAAAGGTATTTTTGACTTCTTGCGAATCTTTTTCCCACTGTTCCACGCTCCTGTCATATCAAACTTACAGTGAATACTTGTCAATATTCTTTTTGAAAACTCTTTGGTGCAGTACGCACATTTGTGCAAGAAATTGAAAATGCCGGATGGATGGATGAATGGGGCTTTACGTCCTGTATTTACGTACTTGGTAGGCTAATAAGGAAGGAGGAGGACACGGCAATGAGGCGAAGGAAACAGCCGTCCAACATCAAAATGCCCGAAGAGCATCAATAACCTTAAATACTCTTAAATTATGAAGTTTTGATCTCACAAGATTGTATAATCTAAAATTCTAAAGTCTATATATGCGGACAGTATCCTTTATCAATACATGTATTGTTTTTCAGTTTTGTCTGACTATGTCGGTCTATGAGATACACAAACTTTAATTTCCTTGAAGATTGCATGGCAGGGACATCATGGGATTTTATCAGCATGCAGCATAGGGGAATTCCAGTATCAAAACACAACACAGATAAACAGATAAATTTGGCCAAATGACCATATGTTGTGCAGCTGTGTTTGTCTTAAGTGCAATCATACACATCATGTTTAGATGATGAAATTCTTTACATTTCTTAAGCGATTTTCTTGTATTTTTTACATAGACCAGCTGATGGTACTTTTTCAGATGTTGACCAAATTTCTCAAATATTTCTAACCTGATCAGGAAATCATTAATTTGAAATTGATACCTACCTTGTTCCCACGTACCCCTTGGTGGGCGATCTGTCTCCAAAACTAGTTTTTCTGCAAAATAATCATTTTAAAAATCAACACAAGACTCCAATTGAAGAAACAGTTTTTGATAAATCCTATTATTGTCAAAATCCAACATTAAACAGGCCCATAGGAAGACAATTTTATATAATTCTGGGGTAATATTACAAGAAATTCCAAATATATATATATGGAGTTCCTGGTCCCTTCAGTCATTTCTCACCAAAAAAAGTCCATTTAAAGGAGAATTACCAAATCCTATAGGAAGTTCCCACTAAAACAAATTGCATATCTTCCAGTATAACAAGCTGTAAACAGGCCAATTTAGGGGCAAAGGGGTAAATGCTCTTCTATTTTTTTTTCTTTTTCAGAAAAACAAATATGACAAATTTTTAATACTGCTTTCTGGCAAATATTGCACTCAAGTGTTACTTGTAATGTCATGCTTTAGTTTTCAGCAACTCAGTTCACACAGTATTGGTGGGCTAATACAGTTACTCTTGAAAGAAAGTACATCGTTTGACGATGTGCCACTGAAGACCATGTTAAAGCTGTTTAATGGTAATGGCTATAACTTCACTGACTTCGCTTGAATCATTGAAATGATGCTTGTATGATAACATAGAGGCTTCCTACTACATGTACTAGCCTGGTCATTGAATTTATATCAGAGGCCAGATAGCGGTCATAATCTTGCTAATGTAAGTACATCCCAAGCCCAATGCCATTCCACATGATAAAAGCATAGTTACAATGATTTATGGAATACCAGTGATGTCATATTCATTATACAATGAGACAGCCTCAACATGGTTTTCAATGGCAAATAATTGAAGGTTGTACTTACTTTTAGGAGCAACTGTAGGGCACGCAGAGGGCCAGCCCAAGAGCTCTCGAAAGGAAAGCTTCCAAATTTTGATACACTGGTGACCAATTACTACGTTTACTGACCCAAACAATCTTTTTGGCATGCTTTACCAGATCTCTTTCAATCTGCAGCTTTACTATCATTCAAAACATGGAAATACATATCACACAATGGTAAAGGTCAAAAGCAGAAATTCCCAACGTCAAAACACTATAACAAAAACATTTTGATATGTTTTCTTTTATTTGAACAACTTAAAGTCGTGCTTGTTGATTTCTTAGTAAAAACACTTCCTATTCAAAAACATTCCAACAACTCGGTCAAATGTTAGTAAAACTTTTGAGACCAAAAAGTCATCAATCAACTCAAACAAACATGCTTCACCTTACCAGGCTTGATCCCTAAAACATTATGACAAGAATCAAATTAATTTCTTATTCTAAAAAATTCATAAATTTAATAAAATTTCAGTTAACTCAATTATTATCGAACAAGTCTGCAAGTTTTGACTTTTGAGAGCATAATCTTTAAGAGCTATATTGAGCATGTGTATTAGATTACACAAGATTTATAAAATGACAAATTTACATCTACCGATATCAAACATACCTCCAGCTGCAGCTATCAGTTTTTCTAGAACAAGAGCTGTCGCAAAACTTTCACAAAAAAAAACAATCCCCATAAAATTTCAATCTTTCAATAAGAGGGAGGTTAGTTTACAAATGTTTGCATCAAGTTTTCAGTATATTTCAAAACATGAAGCTGCATATAATTATATTTACATCGTGTAGGCCCCCCTATGTACTATATATATATGTTTATAGCAAGAATTGCAAGATACAATAACCGAGTGATCTGTTATAATTTCCAGGTCAATTTTCATATTAAGGACACTACCAAAACATAATTCCATATTCCAAGTCTGACCTAATTAGCTCTGAAATCATTCGACAAGGAAATTAAATATGGATTTTAAAGTGTAGTCATAAATACAGCGTTATCTCTAAGCTTCCCTAGCTGCCGCAACTTCTATTTATAAGCCTATATATTTCTGGTATCTCTAAATATAAATATAAACTGTAAATTCTCAGCTGAGTGTACAATTAATTAGGCTACACCATCTGCAGGCCCAGAGGTGGCAGAGCAGAGGGGGGGGGGGCAAGTGGCCCCGACCCGCCTAAACTCCTCTGGGAGTATGCAGCCCTATTCAGTACCATACCACACTAAATCACTCAACAATCGGCATCCCTGTCTATAGCTCAGTACCCATTTACAACCGGTTGGAGTGAAGCAAAGAGTTATGGACGATTTGCTCCTAAATGTTTTTATCTACCGTGATGGCGTGATCTGAGCAAAACAGTGCATCTAGAGCTGTAGGCTACTCGTGGTGTGATCACAGATAGTGGTTGGGGAGGAGACCGTTTTGAGTTTTATAGGCCGAAGCAGTACAAGTTGAATTCTAATGCGAGGTAAAACTGAAAATCATATTTTATACTCACCATCGAGAATTGAAATCTGGATGAGCCTCACGCTACCGTCCCTCGCACGAGCGAGATAGGACCGCAGTTGCTCCGAAGCTGAAAATAACAAATTGAAGAATATTTAGGCCAGTATACAGGTACCAAGGCATGTGGGCAAAGGTCTTAGGTTGATTAACCATAATTTAACCCCTTTCATTACAATATACACAATAAACTGGGGACTTTACATGTACACTAAATAATAAGTAGATATATATAAGATATATAAATACTCCTGAGATTTTAAAATGGACTTCATCACTCCACACTCAAGAGGATAATACTCCTTCTGAGGAAGTTCAAGGCGATATTAACCCCCCCCCCCCCCCCCCCCCCATGAACCCAATCATCATTGGCCCAATGCTTGGCAAGCAAGTTGGTCTGAGCTAATTTGGATTTACTAAATCTTAAAGTAGATAAATTTTGTCTGCATTGATACAAGCAAAGACTATTTTGGCAAACTCAGCAAACAGCTCAGCTGTCAGTGTCAAACTCAAAGCTGTCAAAACTTCATAAGTTCAGAATCTGAGACTGCCCTGCTGTTGTAACTTGTAAATTGGTGTCTGGTTCAGCGATTTTGATCTTTACAGCTTCTGCACAAAATGCAGCTATTGTTTGACCTAATTCGACCCATTTTAACCCTTTAATTACCTTGAATTCCTGTTTGATGTGACATTTTCTGAAGCCACTGCCCTTGTTTTCATGGGCGTCCGTCAGGAAGCAGGAAGTTTACATGGGGCGCCGGGTCGGGTCAAACCGGCCACAGACAAAATAGGTCCAGAAAGAAACGGCCACCTGACTGATAGGGCATATCACAAGCTTTCTATTTGTTACATCTCATTTGACACATGAGCATTCAAGCCACCAAAATTGTCATAAAAATTCTGGGCCAGCATGAGCCAATAATTGAACAAAATTAAATTAAAAAATATATACGGTTATATTAATTGCATGTAAAAACATCATGCTCAGTATTGTCACAAAAAAAATAAATACGAAGAATTTTTTCTCAATGAAGGAATAGCGCAGAGACTTTTATTTAACCAAAACATCGACTTTTAGTTAACCAAAACATCAAAATTCTGGACAATAAAACGTGCGATTCCAAAAATTGCGTCCTCTTAAATTTAGAAAATTCCAATGAATATGGAGCTCTGACTATGCTGAAGTAACAGCACAAGAGCAGTCGGAAATCTTCCTGTTGCCATCTGATATACTACATTTCATTTTACAGAATTTTGAAAGCCAATTAATTTAGGGTTGAATTTTATTTCTTGATTCAAAATTATTTTTCTATTAATTTCTTGTCATATTGGTGCTCATGTTCAAAAGACTATAAGAAAACTTTTCTGACCAACCATGCTAAGGAAAAGAATCTACCTTTTACAGCCGATGCATATAAATCTGATCGACCTTTACCATGAGGCCATCTTAATCAATGAACTAAATTTACATGTCGTCATTTAAAAAATAATTTTCAACCAAAGATTATTTCCAGCCAAGAACTTGAACCACGAAAATCCAATATAGGCCATTATCACCCAGTAATGCATCACTCACCATAATAATGCAATAAAATAACACTTTGGCATATTCTTTACATTCCTAAGATTTATTTCATCAATAACATTACACGCGAATGTGTAAAGTTGATATTTCTTCTTTTGTCAACTCATCTCTAGAAATTAGCAAAGCTTCCCTGAAAGGAAAAAAGGCAAAATTAGTACTATTTATCTCAATAAAACATTGAATCACAACAAGAATCCAGAGATTCAAAGCCGGGTTGTGGTATGTCATAAATAAAGAAGGAGTTAATAAAATTGTAAATTGATAACAATCATAAGCAGAATTCACTTACTTTTCATGTAACAACTCATCATGGATCCTTTGGTTATGCAGCAGATCATAAGTTTCACCAGATGCATTCAATGCACCAGAAATGACAAGACCCGCAATGCCCCTGAAATAATCCAAAAACACACAACCATTTAATGAAGATATTATCAGATACCAAGTCTACATGGCCTATTAATTATGAAGCTTGCTAAACTTATAAGGCCAGGGAATTTTTAAAGCCTAGAATGAGGCATTTTCATATTAGCAAAAATCCTCGTATCTAATAAAGCTTTGGAAGAAAATAATTTAAATACACATTTTACATTTATATTTATAGACGATCTCGTCACTCTGTTTTCGGACAAATTTTAACACAAATGAATTTTTAACCATACTTTTAAGTTACTACATCATGAAACTTTGGCAAAATTTAACAATTGATAATCTGAGTTTATATCTTACCCAAAAACGGCACCGATTATACCTCCTCCCACCATTCCTTTTGGTCCAAGGTTAAACTTAAATAATGACCCTGTGACTCCTGCAATGAAGCAAAGTAAAACAATTTTTAACAATAAAGAGAAAGCCTTGTCGTCAAATTCACATATTATTGTACTGAGATTATTTAAAACTTTAGATTTTGAAAATTAAGAATCACCATCTTCAAAAGTGTTACAATTGTAACTTACAAATGTTAGTCATGTTGATTTAACAACGCATACGAGTACAAACAATAATTCTCTATCTCTAGAGTCTTTCCCTATCTCCAGATATATGTAGCACTCCCAACCCCCTCTAAATATTTATTGGTACTAAACTCAGAACTTATCACATGATATTTAATGGGATATTTCGGTTTATTTCAGAGAGATTTTCAGATTGTAGACATCAAAGTTGTTGATTATTTATTTACCAACTAATGTAGAAATTCAAGGACGCCAGAACAGCACTGTTGCATTGAATGATTTTTTAATGGCTTTGATATCTGCAATGGCTGGGGCTCTTTACATGCATAGTCATCATGATACATACCTCCGCCAAATGCAAAATCTAGAGGTGACGTTCTGTTGAAATAGGCTGACATGATTGTAGAAGACATGCTGAAAATAATAACAACATAATTAAGTCATTGTTTTAACAGCACATCAAAAATGCATAATTATAAGAATAAACAACTTTCAAATATTTCACTTTTCTTAATATACTCCCAAATGTACTTACAAAAAGGAAAATGTAAAAAGACCAATTTTCAAGGCATAAATTCCTCCAACTTTTATACCAGTAAAAAGAATTGCATCTCGGTATGCTCTCTGGAAAAAGTAAAATTAACAAATTATCAGAATACACGTTATAATCCACAAAATGGGCCCTACTAGCGATGTCATGCTCTGGCTAATGTAAATTTAATCTTAGAATGCTTTTATTTCATGTACCACTAAAGCACAAGTTCTGTTAGATTTCTATTCAGCTGAGTTAGCTTTGATACAAATTAATAAATAGCCAAATAAATATAAAGATTGAATAGTTAAGCTGTTGGATCAATGGGGGTCCACATTGAAAGGTACAAGTGTTAAGTTTTTAGACCATTTGAATGAATGCATACTATACAACTTTGCTCCAACATACTTTGATATTTGATGAAGTAAAATAATAAGTAAAGTGCTCTGAAGTCATATCCATGTAAATTCTGCACAGCACTAATACTCAAAATTTCCTGAAAGAGCAAAAAAAATTTCACTTACAACTGCTCTGAATTTTGTTTTGAATTTGACATGTTGATGTTTTTTGATGAATTCCTCCCTCCCTTGAATGGACCCAAGAACTGACATGAAAATAAATGTGCAGAAGCCCGCTGCCTTCGCAACACCAAAAGCAGTCAAAAAGTCCGGGTGATATTGGTCAAGATAGCTGAAAAGAAAAGAAAGTGATGAATGGAAGAATGATTGGGGCTTTACGTCCTGTATTTATGCACTTGCTAGGTGAGTAAGGGCAGGAGGACGACACGGCTATGAAAAGGAAGTGAAATTGTAACTGGATTATATATAGAAACAGCCAAAAATACTAAAATTTCCAGTTTTACACCTTCTGCATTTTAATCTTAGTGATCAATATATATACAGTGTATAGCAGAAACACTTGAAGTATTCAAATGAAAAAATATAACTTTTTTCAAAAGAAAAAATTTAAGTCTTACTCTTTCTGGAAAATTGCATTGACTCGCCCGGCACCAGTTTCCATAGACACTCTGTCTTGAATTTCTTGATCCGTTACGAACAACGCAGGTTTTTTAATTTCTAACATAGGTTTCCCCTCGCCACTAATGCCCTCATCAGCGTGAACTGTGGGGAAAATTGTCCATTTGAAGAAACGTCTGTACATTGACGCTGAATGTCTGTGGTTACAAGAGCAGAGACGTGACGTTGGAGGATTGAAAATTGTCCCTTGATGTAGCCGCAGCATTTTCAGCATTGTTTCATCCATTCTCTATGAATGAATGAATATATTTTATTGACAGAAAAAAAAAGGTCAATATTGACCCACATGTCATTACAACAACAAATACAGAGCTACATATTAACTACTACTACACAGACTACAATAAGACTACTTATACAGTACATATATGCTTGGCCTGGTATATCAGTACCTATAAATCGCAGATTTGAATTTGTGTATATTAGTGTAATTTGCTTTAAATTTAAAAGTCAGTGTCCACGTTATGTTACAATATAATATTACATATCACCACAAGTTCAAATTTTAAGAGTAAGTGTTCGTATCATTGATTTGAAAGTTCATCGTAACTCAGTTGTATGTGGCAGATTTTGTGTATTACAGTCATTGATTATGTTAAACATAGCAATAAGTGATACTATAGTAAATTAAGAATATTACAAAAAGTACAGCAGCGGGAAAATGTTACAATGAGCATTACAGCAAGTAGTGATAATAATAAAATGGTTGATTGCATATAATAATAATTATGAGTAGAATGAAAGGAGCAACAGCAGATTAATGATCAGATTACTCAAATACAATTCTCACTAACTTAGGACCATAATAGGAATGATTTATAACTATTTTACAGGCACAAAACATTGTCATAGTACTACAGAAAGGAACTAGCACACAGTGGTAGCAGCACACATGGTCTAGTGAGCACACATGGTCTTGTGTCAATACATGACTTAATAACAGTAAATGATTATATAATTGACTTTCACATGTAATTTTCAATATTATAGTAGAATAGAATTAAAAAGAGTAGGTGAGTATTGAATTTAGCAGATGAAAGGTTCCGTTAAGGCAAATATATAAGATAACAGAAATAAGAAATATCCAACAAAATATAATTGTACTATCTACAAATTCAATGCAATTATTTACTAGCGCACTAACATGGCATTTCAACGAGCACACAGTGGTATTAGCACATATACTTGGTTAAGATTAAGTAATACTGTTTAGTTTATATCACAAGGTTATATGACACTTTTTACAAGGATTAATTGAAAGATCATAATCAGTTATTAATCACCAAAATAAAAATAATAATTGTCATGATATATTGGACGGCATTCATCTGGCTGGGTGGCAAACACCAATCCCAGTTATAGATGTGTTGGACGGAAGGAGTGATGATGCGGATGGCGAGCATGCTTGCATGATGCGAGCAATGCTCCAACTCACTGCCCCACAATTTCATTTTTAAGGAAGGTGCATAGGTTTAGTTTTTTTTTTTTAGTGGTGAAAGTGATTTGCATTTTGACTGCATTTACTCAATGGTTATTGAATTTTGGTTTCTTTTGTTTAGGCAAGTGAATATGTATTTTCCTAGTGCATTGGTTACAATTTTGTTTTTGCTTTTCATAATGCTAATGAATTTTTCATCTTCATCTTGGTTATTATGAGATGGGATCAGAGCTGTTATGGATTCAAAGAGAGTGTGACGCTCATTATTATAAAGGGGGCATTTTAACAGGAAGTGTTGTTCCGACTCAACCTCATTCTGCGTACAGTGAATACACTCTATAGAGAAAATGTCATCAGATTGTAGTCTACAGGATCTGAAAACAAAGGGTTAATAGACCTTATTTCAACGTCTACCTGACACATAGGCGTACAGGACGCGCGATTTTTGGGGGGGCGAGCGACATTTGTCCGAATTTCAAGAGCCAGATTTAATGCCATCTCAAATGAAATTGCCTCGAAATCATTAATTTTAATTATATTTTTTTTAATCATCTGCCCAAATTTTTTAGCCTTTTTGCCCGAATCTTACTGTTTCCCAAACTTTTGGGGGGGCGACCGCCCCCCCTCCCATACGCCTATGACCTGACAGCACCTGTTTATAGAATGAATATTCCGGGATTTTGCTTGAAATAAAAAATACTGGTGCTATTATTGTGAAATTTATACAGAGGAAAACTGCCTAGCCCCCCTCCCCGATTATTAAATGGTAGCCCCCCCACCCCCAGGGTAGCCCCCCTTTGGTCAGGCCAAACGGTCAGTGAAATCATAGTACTAAATAGACTAGATTAAAAATATTTTAAGGCCGGCAATTGAAAAGGCAATGTATCGCAAACTGATGATCCGACTAAATTGAGGGGCTATGGATTTAACCCCCAGAAAAAAACTTTTTTTACACGAAGCATGCAGCGGCAAAAAGTGATAGGGCTTGACAAAGGGCGCCGCACTTGAGATAAAGGGCATTGCCTATAGGCCTATATTTCTGGGCTCAACAACAGTCCAGCTTACACTGATTGACATTTGTGGCCACAAAAAGATAGTCATTATTAATGTGCTGTCTGCAATGCAGACAAATACATTTGCACTTATTTTTGTCTATTTTAGTATTTATCTAGACAAGAGAGAGTCATACTGATCTCAATACTTTGCATGTGTATTACAAACTTTCTCCTTACCCTTTACACATTCTTACCATCATAACTCACCATTTAGGCACAGATTTTATTAATTTTTCCGTTCCCTTTCAAGACAACATGGGCAACCTTGACTTTCCAGGCACTGAATAGAGATAACACATCACACACATCCCACTTTTCATGCTGCAGCGATCCCAGCGGATTGACAAGATTGAGCCTCGAGCGCCACCTGCCGATTTGTCCGGAAAATAATAAATTTTCAGAAAAATTTTGAGTTGATGGCTGATGTTGACATTTTTGTGGGTAATAACATCGTGATTGACCCCGATGTTTATCAACTTTGGATAAATGGTTACTCTGGTAAGTTATGCATCTTTTCGCACAGTTTCTCGAGCCTCTGAGAGCTCAGTTTCGTGACTGACACACCAAATTTGCAGCCAGTTGCATGACATTCACATGTTGTTGTTGACCTGTCAAAGTTGTCAAAAACCAGGACATTTGACCATGTTGACTGGGGATTATATTTGAACCAGGTCTATATTTATAGTTATTGACAGCTAGCCAAAGCACAGAAATTTAAAAGATTATTATCTCAATTGACTGGAGTAGCCCATTGCCATAGTCATCAACATTGCATTGTGTAACATTAGTTATCATCATGCCATTTATGTCATCATGTCCTCAAAGCTCCTCACCTCAAGCTTGGGGCTACTAAATGGCACATTCTAGTCTATTTCTATACTTTATACATGCTGCACCATGATTTATAAATGCCGAAACGGTCCTTAATAAATTTACTAATCATCCGGGAATTGCCAAATAGATAATCTACTGACTGTACTGGTCGGCCAATATGAGCTGCCAGCGACTGGGCGTAGTCAGATAGTCCTATATAGTATGAGAGGGCTGCACTGTCAGCTAGAAACAGGCTAGAATTTTTGTTCACTATCCACTGCTGTCTGTCTTTTAAAATTCCATCAATTGCAGTGATACACAGGTTCCATGTGTAAAACTTCAGTTCTATTTTCAGCCCAGGAGGCTGCTGCCAACCTCCAAAAGAGGGGCATCCTGCAGCAGTATGGGGCGACCTTTGACCTCCTCCTCGGAGACACCATGGATCACTTCCGCACGTTCCAGATGCTAGAGCGACTCATCCAGCATCCTCCGAGACTCGCTGAGCAACTCTGTTTCCAGATCCCTCCTGACACTCAGAAGCAGCTCATAGAAAAGTATGTGTTTCAATTGGTGTCACAATTGCTAAGTCTTACTCCTACATGTTATTGCCAGGGAAACCCTATATAGTGATTACAAGATGAGTGATAACATTTGGCTATTTTAAAGCATCAATGATGTCACCACACCAGGACCTATCTTTTACATTAAAATGAGTGGAAAAGTAATTAATTGTCATTGCTACACTTTCTTTAAAAACAAGTTTTAAAATTCACCGTTTTGAATTTTCAAAAAAATTAAATGAAAGCATTGCATGTAGCTCTTGCTAAAATTACTTGCTCTAGTTTCTCATGGTGTCTTTTAATGACTTTTTGCTGTGTAATTTTTTACAGCATTTCTCACCACCTCAAACTTCTACAATCAATATTCTGTAAGTGCACATGTACTTTGACATGATAAATGACCCAGCAAAATTATTAATTAAATTTTCAGGTATTTCCAGTTCGATTTAGCCGTGATCCGAGAAACTTTGGGCAAAAAATTATCTACGAGGAACAGAAATAATCTGGATGATGTCAGTGAGAAGACCAAGGTGCCTCTTCGGAGCTGTAGGAGACAGGTAAAAAATTTAGCGTGCTTATTAATAGCATATTAAAATTGTAATTTTGCAAATTGTCTACAGTATAGTGTTTTAGTAAACCAGCTTATTCTAATAAATCCAGTCGTCTTTGGATAGTTATTGTTGTGCAAGTTTAGCAGCTAGTAAGAGTGACATGTAACAGAGGTTTGCACATTTCAAGAAATTTAATTTAAAGTGTTCAATTCAGTTCAATTTGGTCTGTTCAGGCTTACATTAAATTTAATTCATATATGAACTAGTTTTAATTGATTTTTGGAATTAAGTCAATCTGTTCAATTCGTAGAGGCATGGAGAGACTCGAGAGAGGGACTGCGATTTTGTTGTTAACTGCAACAATTTGGCAGAGAAGTTTTGACTCTTGATGGTATTTTCATAGTGTTAAAATAATTTATATTCTTCAGATATTTTATGATTCAAATATTTTCAGTTTGACAATGTCAAGAGGGTATTTAAGGTGGTTGAGGAGATGACAGGATCTCTGGAGGATAACATCAAAGTCAACTTTTTGTTGAGTGACATTTTAGCGCAGTAAGTTTTTTTCTCTACTTCCATTTCTGTCTAGTAATTATTCGAGTACAAATAAGTATGTCCTAATGTGAATTTAATATCCTTGAATTTATCCATAACATATTTGTAAGTTGTAGTCCAGTCATTCTACTGATGGACCCACCACAAATTGCAATAGTAATGATTCTGGTACCAAATTGATTTTTATAATCTATAGCAACTTTCCTGAAGTTTACCCATAAATTTATGCATTGGAACATGACCTAATTAGCATAAATCCAAGATGGCGGCAGTGAAAATCATGTTTTCTACAATAACATGGAAACTATTAGGTTTAGGCCTCATATCTGTATGAGACGTGAATAGTGAATATAAACTTGGGTATTACGAACATTTTGACACCATTCACTCTAAAAAATACCAGACAAAATTGGTTTTTTAGATTCAAAATGGTTTTTTGAAAAACCAAATTTCAATGCAAAAAACCAAAATGGATTTTTTTAAAAATCCATGTTGGTTTTGCATTGAAATTTGGTTTTTCAAAAAACCATTTTGAATCTAAAAAACCAATTATGTCCCGACATTTTTTAGAGTGTTCCCATGTCTCTATCTCTATTAGTTCTCAAGATATGGCATATTAACATATCTCATATTTCAGGAAATATCTGAAAAACGGCCAAAAAACTTAATTATTGGTCTTGATTCCAAATACTTAATTTATGATTTTGTTGTTTTATCCATTGAGGAATCAAACGGAAATATAGTGGACCATTTGTAAACACATTTTCCATGTCTTTACTTCAATTCTATACCCCCATCCCACGTATTGCATGTTGATGACATATCTAGAAAATGCATCGTTCGCTGAAAAATAGTGAATTATTTAACCAGCAAAGACCCCAAATTGGGTCTGCAGGGTTATTATCATGCCTCTAAAGGATATGATGCCTCACATGCCTATTTTATATAACTACAGCTATCTAGATGAGACTACATGGGGTAAGTGGATACCCAGACTATGTAGATCCCCGGAATAAATTGATCTGTTTAAAATTGAAGGACATACACTTATTCGAATAAGGCTCACACTAGACCGAATCATCAGTTTCTTTCGCTTCGTGCATTTCCGTAAGGGGGCGGGCCTTGTGAGTGAGGCACTCGCGAAAACTCATGGGCTGTCGCCCACTTGCCCGCCCCCCAGACCATGAAGTTAGATAGACTTGTCGATCTAGGCTCACACCCTCGATTCTAAATTTGTGAAGTTTTCATAGGGAAAGTTATGAATTTATGAAGAAAAACATTTTCACTATTGAAAAGTGAAACTGCTTTGTGTTCAGGTTGGTGCCAATTTGGTTGCATATTTAACAAGTGCATGGATGAGACTCTCCAGATTGGTCAACAGATAAGGGTTGCATTGAGGTGCTTTTGTCTGGTGGATAGAGTGCTAGATTAGTTTTTCCTTAGAGCACATGGAATCGACTTCAAAGTGAAACTAAGCAAGATTCTAGTCAGTCAATACGGCCATATAATTTGACCACTGCAACTGGTGCATTCGGTAGTTGTGTCGGCCACAGCACCAGTCAGCTTTCAAACCCAGTGACATAGCTGTTGGGATCTGGAAAGATCTGTAATGGAAACCGTTCTCAAACGACAAAGTTGAGCTATAAACCAAATTTCTGAGGATGATTGAGTTATGATCATCAGAATATTTGATTCTTTTTTTTCCAACACTTCCCCTTACACTGACTTTATGTACTTCTGTCAGGTAACTGAGGAAAGTCTTCAATATTGTTCTCCCATCCTGAGTGACAATTTTCCCCCAGGAGTAACTAGTTTAGTGACATTGGTATTCAGAATCACAGAATACACCAGGGACATCATATTTTATTGTATCTTTATTTTTGGGACTTTTGTCAAAAAGGTTCAGGTACTAACTTGCGCCTTACCAGACATCAACTTGGGTTTGGTTAATTCTTTTCAAGGTAGATTTTCAATTTAAATGTTACACACATCAGAAAGATATTTTTATAATTAAGAGGAATTGACAGTCATTGAACATGTTGAAGAGAAGCAAAAATGTTTGCTTTAACTTGACATCCAGAAAGTTGTTAGCCATTGAAACTCTCCAGGGCACAAAATTTGACACAAACGTCTACTCCTGTCTCCCCTATACTGCAATAATTGCTCAATTAATGCTTTTAAACATCAATGTCTTGAAGAAATGTGAAGTGCTTAATTCACTTATTGTAACATGGCTGACATCTGTTGTGCTTGTATACCCTGGATCAGCCGGGGCAGCTCAACCTCCATCTTTGCGGAGGGAGCTGCACTTTCCTTTCTGGTGACCGTCGTATGATGATGAGATGAGCAGCCAGGGAATCTGGCAAATGCCCTATTGATTCAAGGATGCCCAAGGTTTTTCAGTTGCCCCAGCATAGAATACTAGATACATCCCGCCTCCAAGCCCTCCATTTAAGTCCCATGGGCTCGGACTAAAGTGAGTTCCCGGGATTAGATTTGAACCCATCAGAGCCAGTGAACAAGCATGCTTAACCATAAGGCCATGGTGGAACATTAAAGGGGGAGGACAATTATAATGTATTATTAAGATCTAGTATAATTAGAAAAGGTACATGAGTTGGTTCAGATTTTATCCTGATCAATTTCCACAAATGTGGTAGCCAATGGTAGGAGTTTGGAGCAGCAGTAGTGGAATTCAGGCCAGTGTTGCATTTGTATGATTATAATGCCCTCAATACTAGCCATATTACCATACTTCATAGATACCAACAGAATCTATTCCACTGTTAACTTTCTATTATAGTTACTAACCATGCTAGTAGTGCTTCAAAATAGGCTAAATTCAATGCACTTGACTACTTATATGCTTAAATGCTTAAGACAGCTGTTAAGAGGCATGACCATCAAAAATACACCCAATAGAAGTTATTACTTTGCCGTGAAATGGACAATCTTCAATAAATAATGCATTTTCATGGCATGACTTTGACATGCAAGAGATGGGATAATAGGGGGATAGAACTGAGGTAAAGACATGATTCACTTGTGAAATGGCCCACAAGGAGTCCCTTTTGCACCTCAATGGATAAAACAAAAATCATAAATTAAGTATTTGGAATCAAGACCAATAATCAAGTTGTTTTGGCCGTTTTACAGATTTTCTGAAATATGAAATATGTGAATATTCCATATCTCGAGAACTAATAAAGATAGAGACATGGGAAATGTGTCAAAATGTTCGTAATACCCAAGTTTATATTCATGTTTCATACAGATATGAGCCCTAAACCTAATAGTTTCCATGTTATTTGCAGAAAACATGATTTTCACTGCCGCCATCTTGGATTTATGCTAATTAGATAATGTCCAATGCATAAATTTATGGGTTAACTTCAGGAAAGTTGCTCAAGATTATAACAATCAATTTGGCACCAGAATCATTACTATTGCAATTTGTGGTGGGTTAACCCCCCTATTGTCCTAGAATTACTGGACTATTGGAAACATTTTTCTTTACAGACAGTACGCGGCAGTCATGTTTATTGCGAACAATCGGTTTGAGACGAGTAAACGGAAACTTGGTTATTTAACATTCGATGATTTTGTCTTCTGTGCAAACCAGATGATCAAAAACTGGTCCTTCAGTGCTAAAGGTAGGCCTGATATCAAACCAATGTTACCAATCATCTGGGAACACTTCTTTGTAATAACCCAAATTTCTAGTATCTTATTGTATTGTCTGTGTCAATATGTTGGCATCTAATTTGCAGCTTTCCTCAATTTATCTTTCCTTGAAATAATCAATTTGCAGCTTTCCTCAATTTATCTTTCCTTGAAATAATCAGTGTGATTAGTAATATGATTCTTTCTCATTCCCTACTATTCATATTTTTCTTTAATTAATTGTCTTAAATGAATGAGTCTATTTAAAACATACATTTCTCAAAATTTGAAGATTGCATTTTTACAACCAAAACGCACATTTTCTTTGCAAAAAATATTAAAATTCTCTTGTCTTTTCCAGAATGCAAAGACCACGAGGATCAAGACCAAGACCTGGACCGGGATTTCCTGCATGACATGAGGGAGCTGAAGATATTGTCAGAAAAAGAACATTTAGATGAGCACAAAAGGTTTGTGCCATTATGATGCATTTATTTGCCCCCAACTTTATTTTAATAGAAGTAAACTTAACAATCTTATTGATGTACCGGATTTGTACCATTAATGTGACTGGATATTGAAATGGCTCTGTAGCATGATGCAGAAAACTAGATATTAAACCTCTAATGTAAAACCAAACATTTTTTGTGGAAGACAGCTCGCTGTATCTTTTCAAATATACTTTAAGAAGATTCAATCCACTTTTCCATTTTACTCAAATGACAGATGTTTTACATAACAAAAATTTTAATATTGAATATCTTCTTTTCAGCAAAACCATTTATATAGTCAGGGGGAAACTGTCACCTCCCGCCTGTGCAGATATTGACAGTATGTCTAAGGTAAGACCTCTATAATTGGTCATGATTAACCTTCAATGGCATATATATATATATGAAAAATTTCCTATGATGGGTTATAATATTGGAACTTCTGGGTTAATCTCTTTCAGATTTTAGCAAAAACTCTGGTCAACATAGCGTACAACCTAAACCATTCCAAAGAATTGCGAGACATTTTTATGGACATTGTTGAAAAGGTAAGACACTCTAATAACCGCAATGTGAGGGTTTCACCTTGCTTTGCACTGCTTTGACACCAAATTGGAGTATAATCATAAATATTAAATATAAATATTTTGATTTATTCTTAAATATTTATTTTGATTTTCAGATAATTGATCCTTGCAAACAAGCAGGATGGAGTCAAGAAGATCTCAGAAGTTTTCTCACAGTCTACACAGATACTGGTCTTCAGTTGGAAATTGTTAAAAGGTGAGGACTGTTTTATAAGTAGCCTACCTTTATCATTTATGAGAGTTTGCATATTTTTCTGTCGATCATATTCAGGTACGCGCCTTATTTGCTTTTAAATGATATCACTGTTTCTGTTCTGAATATTTTGGGGAGCTATCCGACACATGCTGTAGGTTCAAGGCAGACTTAAGTATAAGTACAGTCTATAAGGCCACGCAATTAATTATTTAGTTCAAAATACATGCCACAATTACCAGGTGCACACAACAGGAATACATTTCATTGAGTTAATTGTACTGGGTCATTGGTCAGCAAATTGTTTTGTGAGTTCTCTAAGTTTTCTTGTTCAAAAGGATTTATTGTTGTTAATTTATATTTCAGAAATCCGAGGATGGGAGTCGTGTGGGAGCGTTACATGAGGACCATGACAAATTGTGTCGTACAGATTTATCATCCGTGATTCGGCCATGAACTGTAATTTATGAACCTACACTACAGAGAAGACTCTCAAATTGACTTTCTAATTAAGGAGAATATTCAGGACAGTGCGAAATATTTGAAGAGATCTCGGAAATGTGAATAATCAAAAAGATATGCCGAAGGGACTGAAGTCAAATTTACACCAAATGTATTAATAGCTTATCATCTTAACCTTATTCTTTGAGTTAAAAAAGCTGATATGAAACGGTCATTTAATATTTGGACTTGATCAAAGTGCACAATATGATCCACTTTTGCTATGTATGTTATTATGCAAGAAGCACAAATAAATTGTTTGTTATGTATTTGAAATTGTCGCATATTTATGGTTATCAGTCGCTTTATAGTCAGATTTTATCGCTTCACTGGCCTTTGCGGCAGTGCAGCTGAACTCACAAGCTCTTTTGTGTACTTTGTCTTCGTCAAGGTGTTACTATTACATTTTTTCTGTGCCAAGCCAAAATTTAGGCTGCTTGTTTTTAAGAATGTTACGTCAAGTAGCTTCTAATTATAATTTCGCCCAGGGTGTATGTGAGCATTGCTAGTCATGCCATTATATATTTCTAAATTTCATATAGCTAGTTCAGAAATAGAAAAATGAAAAACAAAGATATGTTTCGATCTTCGGATTCTAAAAATTAAGCCTGGCTTAAAAATTGTGGAAATTCTGTGAAGAAATTCTCTTACTATTTGTTATGTTGACTTCAAAAGAGGTCCAACAAACTGAAAACTATTGTTCATTTATACTCTTAACATTTTGCTGCAGCTCAATTTTAGATGGTTTGATGCATTTGGTTGAACGTGAATGAGTAAGAGGAGCGCATACAATTGTGAAAGTATAATAGTCTCAAAAAGATTTGTCTGCATTTCTGACAAAATACAGGAGTTCTTGACGGGGAAACAACAGTCTGGTAATTGCTGTTAGAGACTTTAGTGAGACTTAAATGCACCCAGTAGCAGCTTCTTCCCAGGTTCCAGTAATTAATGTGAAGCCAAATCCCATTTGGAGCGTCTGTTCAGCTTCCAATCAGCTTCCAGTCAGATGTTCAAAAGGGAATGTGGATTGAACAGAACTGCTGTAGCGACTGGGCCCAGTCTCGAAGACAGGACCCAGTCTACAACGATCGAGCGTGGTGTACAGCACTACAACTGGCAAGCACACATATTATACATCTGTAATCAGTCGACATATTTGATCAAAAGAGCCCGCATGACATTTTCAACTGAAAGGTGCAATATATTTGCAGTTTGTCACAAGTTGGCATCCACTGGACCCAATGAAGCTATTGCAGTCCATAAACAATGATAACAAGAAAATGTTTTTGAAAAAAAAGATATATGCTGGCTGTAGTGATTACGATTTTAAAATTTACAATAAGAGTATGTTTTGCCAAAAGAATTTTAAAATATGGTATAAGAGAAACTACAGATGAACCCATGATATGGTATAAGAAGCTATAAGAGGAATTATAGATGAACCCATGATAGATCTATCTATCTATCTGTCTATCTATCTATCACCCTCTCTATTTCTTCATCCCAAGGGGGCATGGGATAATCCGGAGACACCAACTATACTTTTTCTATATCTCTCACTAACTAGGTCTGGAACACACATATATCATGGGTTCATCTATAAATCCTCTTATAGCTTCTTATACCTGCTCTGCTGATCTACACTAACTTGTGTATTGTATTGACTGTTATTTTTATTCCTATGACAGTTTAGCTGGAGTTGGCAAGTTCATATGGGGGGGGGGGAGCATAGGTTCAATATGACTCACTATTAATTAAGTCACTATATATGACTGTCAATCCCTAACTGTTAATCAGGCATCTCTTGCTGTTGTTGGTCAGTTAGTCACTACCTGTTAGTCATTAAGTCTGTTGTTTTAGTAGTTACTATTTGTTAGTCACTAAATATGTTATTTAGTCACAAACTGTTAGTTAGTAAAAAAAACTGTTAGTCAAAACTGTTAGTTAGTCAAAACTGTTAGTAGTCAAAACTGTTAGTCAGTCAAAACTGTTAATTAGTCAAAAACTGTTAGTCAGTCAAAACTGTTAGTTAGTCTAAAACTGTTTGTAGTCAAAAACTGTTAGTAGTCAAAAACTGTTTGTAAGTCAAAATGGTTAGTTAGTCAAACTGTTAGTAGTCAAAAACTGTTATTCAATCAAAAACGGTTAGTTAGTCAAAAACTGTTAGTTTAGTCAAACTGTTTTTAGTCAAAAACTGTTAGTAATCAAAAACAGTAAGTCAAAATGGTTAGTTAGTCAAAGACTGTTAGTAGTCAAAAACTTTGTCAGTCAAAAACTGTTAGTTAGTCAAAAACTGTTAGTCAAACTATTTGTAGTGAAAACTGTTGGTAGTCAAAAACTGTAAGTCAAAAATGGTTAGTTAGTCAAAAACTGTTAGTTAGTCAAAACTGTTAGTTAGTTAAAAACTGTTAAAAACTGTTAGTTAGTCAAAAACTGTTAATTAGTCACTAATTTCACTAACTGTTAGTCACTAACTGTTAGTCAGTCACCAACTGTTGGTCAGTCACCAACTGTTAGTCAGTCACCAATCACTAACTGTTAGTTGGTCACTAACTGTTAGGCAGTCACTAGCTGTTGGTCAGTCACTAACTGTTAGTCAGTCACTAAATGTTAGTTAATCATGTAAGTCAGCTAGTCCTTAACTGTTAGCAAGTAACTGTTAGTAAGTTACTAACTGCTAGTCCCTTACTGTTAGTCATTTTGTCCCTAACTGTTGTTCATCAGTTGGTCACTACTGTTAGTAAGTCACTGTTGTTAGTCACTTACTGTTAGTAAGCACTAACTGTTGATTCACTAACTGTTTGTTAGTCTTTAACTGCCAGTTAGTCACTAACTGTAAGTCACTAACAGTCTGTTAATCATCCCAAGTATGTGCCACCTATAAATTGGACCTATAAATAGAACAAACTGCTCTCATTACTATTCACCCCCAATTGTTACAACTCACCCCCAATTATTTCAGGTCCTGCAACAATTGTATCTGCACCAATTGGTCGATTAATGAGTGGCAGGTGTACTTATACATCAATGCAACAATATTAAGTATTTGTGATCACTTAGTAAGATATTTTGTAATGCTTTAACAGTTAGTGACTTTAGGACAAGATTTGTTATAGTACAGTATTGGCTCTGCAGCCAGCATACTATACTGGTTGCCCCATACGGAAAAGTGTCTAGCTGATATTACTAAATGGTGGGGACCAAACTGGTTGACACTTTTCCGTATGGGGCAACCAGTATAGTATGCTGGCTGCAGAGCCAATACTGTACTATAACAAATCTTGTCCTAAAGTTCAAGAAGCCAGCATAAAAATATGCTTTAGTATTGTCAATCTTACAAATGTTGAAGTCATATGATGCATTTCAGCTTTATGACTTGTCTGTTCGGATATTGAAAAATTTCTCAAAAACCTTCATTATCGGACCCTGAATAAATACCGCATGGCCCAGATTCCCAATATTCTCATTATCATAATATTATGGGCAAGCTTCAAAACTGAAGGATGCTAAGGCATGGAAACCTTAGGAACCGTTCAGAATTTATGACTGGGGGGGGGGGGGGGAGTTTTGGCCGAGGGGGTACTAACTTTTCACACGTGTTTCAAGGGGGGGGTACTAATTTTTGACAAGATGTCCAAGGGGGGGTAAGAAAATTTGACGAAACATATATATGTAATAAAACACGCATACACTCAGTTTATTCACGCTTTTTTACGTGCAAAAGTCCGCGAATTCGTGCACGTGACCGTCAAATGGGCACAACAAACAACATGTGACGGATGTCGGTTCATGGCCGAGAAATCGGTTCAAACCAAATGTTATTTGCCTCGGTTCAGTGAAGTTTTACAAAAATTTTCCATTGCATTAACTAGTCCAACAACATGATGCGAAACACGTGATGGAATACAGCTTGTATTGCTTCAGCCTCATCCAACATGTTATCATTTCATAAATTATGATGTTTTCAGAAAATAATGTCAATTTTAATGACAAATGAGTAGGATTAATCCTGAAGAAAAAGGGAAAACATAACATTTTTTAGCAAGTGTTCCCAGACAAATATTGATAAGACAAAATTAGGAGAAAATTTTTCCTTTTTTGTATATTTTTCTGCAAAGATAATTTGTGTTATTGTCATATATTATGACCATTTTTTCACGTTTAAAATGTCAAGTCATCCAATATTTTATCACATGGACTTTGATTTCATCTCCTGATGTTTCCTATATTTCAAATGTCAATAGTCATCAATCATATCAATTACTGCTTTTATTTCTCTTTTTAATCACAGTGCTTTGAGGGCACTGCGTTCAGTTCTTTTCTGGAATGCTGATATTAAAAATGTCATTTTGCAGTTATTTTTAAAATTTTTATAAATTAGGAATGAATTAAGCTTTCACTTGAAGTTCAATTCAAAATAGGGATCTAATTGGGAGATTGATTGAAGAGACTTATTTGTGGTTGTTTAATATAGAGAGTTGGCCCTAGAGAGGAATTTTAGTTGAATTAGGAGTCAAATTTGAGGTTAAATTGGCAAACAAACACGGAGTCAATTTGCAAGAGTTACTGGGGCCAAAGTGGGAGACTGATTGAGAGACATATTTTTGGTTGTATAAAGAGTTATTAGCCTTAGTGAGGACTTTTTAGTTGAATTTACTAGACAAATGGTTGTCAAATTGGGAGACTGATTTAGAGACATATTTTTGGTTGTATAAAGAGTTATTAGCCTTAGTGAGGAATTTTTAGTTAAATTGGGCGTCAAATTTAAAGTCAATTCGGCAAACAAACATGGGAGGCAATTTACTAGACAAATGGTTGTCAAATTGGGAGACTGATTGAGAGACATATTTTTGGTTGTATAACATAGTGAGAGTCGGCCTTAGATAGGTTGAATTGGGGTTAAATTTGAAGTCAAAGTGGCATGCAAATATGGAGCCAATTTACAAGAGATACTGGAGTCAAAGTGAGAGACTGATTTAGAGACATATTTTTGGTTGTATAAGGAGTCAGCTTTGGAGAGGAATTTTTAGTTGAATTGGGAGTCAAAATTGAGGTCAAATTGGCAAACAAACGTGCAGTCAATTTACTAGAGAAATGGTTGTCAAATTGGGAGACTGATTTAGAGACATACCTTGGTTGTATAACATGTTGAGAGTCAGCCTAAGACAAGAATATTTTTAACAGGGTATAAAATAAGCATGCAACGATCCCAAAATGTTCAGTGATCAATCTGAAATGTGCAGTGATCAATCCGAATTTGTGCAGTGATCATATTCACCCTGTTTGTGCTAAATCATGGTGAACTGTAGAATCCCCACAATATACTTTGTATTTCAACCAATTTGATATCTTGTGTCTGGCTGATGATGTTCAATTGGTCATCTTTTGGAAATTTGTAATGCTTGATATAATGCCAGCCCTTAAGAACACTGATTTGTTACCCATATTAATGGTGATAGTTTGCGCAAGACAATATGCGTACTATTGTGTAGTGATAAAATTTTTACCCTGATTTTTACCCTGGGTTCCCCAGGGTAATTTTATCTGAAAAACCAGTCTGAGAGATTTTTGGAAAAAAGTTTTCCCAGCCTTAATACAGGTGTGGATGTGGTCAAGTGGGCCATTTTGTGTTCATATAAAGCTAAACTAAAATGCGTTGTGGAATTGGGGATAGTTTGATGTGATTTTTTTTTTTTTTTATAAAAAAAAATTTTTTTTCAATTAAAAAAAAAAAAAAATAGTTTGTTGGTGTCATAGATCATTTGAGTCTTGAGGGGCTGTTTTCAAGCTGACCTTGCATTATAACATCGTCCACACGACGATCATCCATGCGTTTCAAGGAAGGCCAATAATGCATTTGGCAGTTGCTTTTTGCAGTGCATCTATTCTCAGAAGCAGTCTAACAATGCTAATTGCAATTCTGCAAGTTCTAAAGCCTTTCTTCACCCTCAGTTTGCCAAATTGCTTTGAGAAAGAGCACTTGAAGTCAATCTGACAGGTGTCAAAGCTGATTGCACTTCGCAGTGCATTGCTACTTTGATCTTGTATCCATGGATCTTACGCTTTTAAAATTGCTAATTCCCAACAGAACCCAGGGTTTGAATCCTCGGATTCTTGTTTAGTTGAATAGGGGTTTAACTTTGAAGTCAAATTGGCATGCAAAGATGGAGTCAATTTACAAGAGATACTGGAGTCAAAGTGGGAGACTGATTGAGAGACATATTTCTGGTTGTATAAAGAGCCAGCTTTGGAGAGGAATTTTTAGTTGAATTGGGAGTCAAATTTGAGGTCAAATTGGCAAACAAAAGTGCAGTCAATTTACTAGACAAATGGTTGTCAAAGTGGGAGGCTGATGGGGAGACATACCTTGGTTGTATGACATGTTGAGAGTCGGCCTAAGACAAGAATTTTTTAGTTGAATTGGGGTTTAACTTTGAAGTCAAATTGGCATGCAAATATGGAGTCAATTTACAAGAGATACTGGAGTCAAAGTGGGAGACGGATTGAGAGTCATATTTCTGGTTGTATAACATATTCAGAGAGGGCCTTAGATAGGAATTTTTTTGTTGAATTGGGGGTTAAATTTGAAGTCAAAATGGCATGCAAATATGGAGTCAATTTACAAGAGTTACTGGGGCCAAAGTGGGAGACTGATTGAGAGACATATTTCTGGTTGTATTAAGAGTCAGCCTCAGAGAGGAATTTTACATGAATTTGGAGTCAAATTTGAGGTCAAATTGGCATGGAGTCTATTTACAAGAGTTATTATCATGTAGTTGTAGGTTCCACCAAGGGTGGCTCTGCAGTACTGGATATGTCTGTGTGTCTATAAATAGCTCACCCTCACCTTGCATGCACCCCCAGTAAGATCTCCAGGTGTTCAAGCATTACCCCAACTCTAACTCTCTAGCTAGAGAGACCGTCTCCTTAGTACAGTGGGTTTGATGCTGGACTAGTAAGCTTGAGAAAACAACATGGTGGCGAACCGGGAGTTCATGGGTTCTAGTCCCGCAAGGGGCAGCCCATCCAAGATTCACTTATACATGTCTCAGCCATTAGCCTAACACATGGGCTACAAGTGAATCTTACTTAACAAGGGGGCATATCATGTAGTTGTAGGTTCCACCAAGGGTGGCTCTGCAGTACTGGATATGTCTGTGTGTCTATAAATAGCTCACTCTCACCTTGCATGCACCCCCAGTAAGATCTCCAGGTGTTCAAGCATTACCCCAACTCTAACTCTCTAGCTAGAGAGACCGTCTCTTTAGTACAGTGGGTTTGATGCTGGACTAGTAAGCTTGAGAACACAACATTATTGGAGTAAAAGTGGGAGACTAATTAAGAGACATATTTTTGGTTGAATAAAGAGTCAGCCTTAGAGAGGAATTTTTTTGTTGAATTGGGCGTCATATTTGAAGTCAAATTGGCATGCAAATATGGAGTCAATTTACAAGAGTTACTGGGGCCAAAGTGGGAGACTGATTGAGAGACATATTTTTGGTTGTATAAAGAGTCAGCTTAGGAGAGGAATTTTAAGTGAATTGGGGGTCAAATATGAGGTCAAATTGGCAAACAAACACGGGAGTCAATTTACTATACAAATGGTTGGAAATTTGGGAAACTGATTGAGAGACATATTTTTGGTTGTACAACATACAGAGAGTCAGCCTTAGAGAGGAATTTTTAGTTGAATTGGGAGTCAAATTTGAGGTCAAATTGGCAAACAAACATGGGAGTCAATTTACTGTACAAATGGTCGAAAAACTGGGAAACTGATTGAGAGACATATTTTTGGTTGTACAACATATTGAGAGTCGACCTTAGATAGAAATTTTTAGTTGAATTGGGGGTCAAATTTGAGGTCAAATTGGCATGCATTGCCATGCAAATACGGAGTCAATTAACAAGAGATACTGGAGTCAAAGTTGGAAACTGATTGAGAGACATATTTTTGGTTGTATAAAGAGTCAGCCTCAGAGAGGAATTTTTAGTTGAATTGGGAGTCAAATTTGAGGTCAAATTGGCAAACAAACATGGAGTCAATTTGCAAGAGTGCTGGGGTCAATTGAGAGGCTGGTTGAGAGACATATTTTTGGTTGTATAACACAATCAGAGTTGGCCTTAGAGGGGAATTTTAAGTTGAATTGGGAGTCAAATTTGAGGTTAAATTGGCAAGCAATTAAATACGGAGTCAATTTACAAGAGTTACTGGGGCCAAAGTGGGAGAGTGACTGAAAGACATATTTTTGGTTGTATAGAGAGTCAGCTTAGGAGAGGAATTTTTAGTTGAACTGGGAGTCAAATTTGAGGTCTAATTGGCAAACAAATGTGCAGTCAATTTACTAGACAAATGGTTGTCAAAGTGGGAGGCTGATTGAGAGACATACCTTGGTTGTATGACATGTTGAGAGTCGGCCTAAGACAAGAATGTTTTAGTTGAATTGGGGTTTAGCTTTGAAGTCAAATTGGCATGCAAATATGGAGTCAATTTACAAGAGATACTGGAGTCAAAGTGGGAGACGGATTGAGAGTCATATTTCTGGTTGTATAAAGAGTCAGCTTTTGAGAAGAATTTTCAGTTGAAGTTGGTAGTTAAAGCTGCTTTAAATGATAAAATCATTTGCCAAATACAGTTCGTATTACATGCACTATGACATAAACATGTGATCATTAAAGTTTCTCATTAATTTCTAAATGTATTTCTTTGATTACTTAGATTATTTAGTTATTTTTATATTTTTCCTGATAGTTTTTCCATAGAATTATACTACAGTTCTATGGTTTCTCCCTCCTCCAGCACACCCAATTTGAATGACATTACAATGACCATTGTTAAAAATATATTGCTACAAGTTAACAAATTCTTACAATGCTGATGATGTCACAATGTTGATTGCACTCAACTTTACTTTTTTTTTTTGGTGCGTAACCGAGATAAATCTAGGGGCCATTTAGGACATATTTTGGGTCATTTCAGTAAAAAAATATATCTCAAAAGCTGAGAAATTTTGCACACTGGCCAGTAAGGCCACAATACACAACAAAATGTGAAAATTAGACAAACTTTTGTTTGCAACCTGACTTATCATTTGTGGCAACTTCAAAATTTGAGGTCAAATTGGCAAGCAAATGCGGAGTCAGTTTACAAGAGATACCGAGATCAAAGTGGGAGACAGATTGAGAGACATATTTCTGCTTGTATAACATAGGAGACAGACTGTCAGTCTTATTTGGGATTTTATATATTCTATAATGTGTATGAAGTCAGCCTTTGAGACAATTTTTTAGCTTAATTGGAGTCAAGTTTGAGCATAGATGGGGGTTGAGGTCAAATTGACAGACAAATACAGACTGAATTTGCAAGACAAACTCAGTTCAAATTGGGAGACTGACTGTCAGTCATTTTTGGGGATGTACAATCTGTAGTGAGTCAAGCTTCAAGACAAATGTTTAGTTGAATTAGGAGTTACATTAATTGAAGAAACAATTTATAGTCTAAATAAGAATGTGAATTGGGAGTCTGAATCAAAGTTAGAGTCAAATTGGGCATTTGAATTGGTAGATGATTTAGAATACAAATTTGGGTCATAACTATGGAGAGTAATCAGAAAATATTTTTCGAGTATAAATGAGTCTAAATGAAGTGGCTCTAAAATTTTAATTCATTTTCACGAAAGGAGAATTCAGGATATTACTTGTTCTTGCCCTTGACTTTCAAAATCTGGCATTGGTGAAATTAATTCTTACGAAAGACTCTTGCATAAATGGCGATAAACCTACGAAGCTTATACGACATGCGGCTTTGTTAAATGCAAGGTCAAGTAGTGTTGAACTGATTTTGCGCCATGCGTCAATATGCAAATGCGGCAAGCCTCCAATTTAACATCTTATCTTATAAAATTGGAATGATTAGATTGTGGTTTTAATCTTATCTTGAAGCATTATCATGGGAAAGTTACATGTGGACAATTTTCAAATGACATTATTGTCCATTTCTGAAAAATACATATTGTGGTGCAGTTTGGTGACTTTATATAAAGGCCAATGGCACATTATCCATTGGAGACATGCTAGCTTTTGAGTTGTAAGACCAATAAGTTAGAGGTCACACTTAAGTGCAGCATGTGCTACCTGTAAAGGTCACTTGTAAAAGACACTTTTACAAAAGGCCTTGAAAGCCTTCATGTAATGTAAACTTTATACAAGGAAATTAAGGAATTGTCATCTAAGTATCATTAGAAGCTTACCCAGAGCAAAAAAGCGCACATTTGAAGCGATGAAATTTTTTTAATTACCAAATGTACTCCGATTGTACGGCAAAAATGCATATACTTTTCTACAAGGGAGCAAATTTGGAGCATACAGATTTGCATAATGGGAGGATAAATGAAGCGTTATTTAAATAATTTGAGTGCCTCTCCTTTTAGTGCTGGGTTAATTGGGAGAAAATATTTCTGTATGACAGTCCCCTTTGCCAAGTTCTCTATCTTGGTAACAAAAAAAATATATAATCAGAGCAAAATTGGCTGAGACCTATGGTAATTAGAAATGGGTCAATTATTAGGAATTAGCCAATCACAGCCAATTTGGTTGAGCCTGTTGGTAATCAGCACCTGTCAAGTATTTTTAATTGACCAATCAGAGCATAACAAGTTGAGACTTATGGTAATCAGAAACGGGTCAATTTTTTGGAATTGACCAATCAGAGCCAACTTTGTCAAGGATAATGAGTAATCCACCCGTTAGACGTCTGATCTTGGTGAAAACACCTGACTGGTTCAGGTTAAAAGTTTCTCGTCACTGGTGAGCAGATTATTTTTTTCCATAACAAAATAACTTATCTCTAATGGAAAGTTATTTTTGAAATATCTGTAAGTTATTTGTCAAGAGCGAGTAGGCGGATGTTTTAAAAATACGCATGCCTAAACACCTGCCGACTCAAGTGCATTAGCCTTATTTTTGTTTCACCAACAAATACTTGATGTTCTTGAAACTTGGTTACGTGGTCATGGTTTAGGCTGAAGAGTGTACTTTGTATGTTCTGATTAGATGAATTAGAGATAATTAATTATTATCGCCTGATTATGCGTTAGAGTTTTCAGGACTTTTTACTCCTCATGCAGAGCAATAAGCAGGTACTCGAACTGATTGCTTGTCAGTCTGACACTTAAAGAGTATAATGATTTTGTTGCTTGCCGGTATCAAAAATTGTGTCTTTTAACTGGGCTTTTACTTAAGTCTTGTCTCACTGCATAAGGAAAATTATAAAGGGAGTGGCTGAGGGTCGACTCCTAAAAATAAGCTATGCATATGAAGTAGCAGAGGTTTCTAGGGGTGGCTGAGGGTGATAAACAAAAAGTAGGTGAGGGTACAGTGAAGGAAGCTGGGGGTAGAAATTGTAAAGTTGATGGGCAGTAGCTGAGGTTACCACAGGGTAGAGGTTGCTGGTCAAGGGTACCTGGGGATGGTGGGGGATAGGCGAGGGTGTAGAAGGGGTTAAAAATAGCCTTGGTGAAGCACAAGCACCAAGGATAAGCAAGGGATTTTAACAAGGGAGAGTCAAAATATAGGCCTATACCAGTTCGGATAGTGAGAGGGTAGGTGGGGGTAATAGTGGTACAGCCAGGGGTGGCCGAGGGTGGTTGGCAAGAATGGGCAGCAAGGAGAGTAATGGAGTGACTGATCGTATGCGACGATCCACGATATCAGGGTACAGTGATGAGGGTAGTTATATCCCATGACACTGATGAAAGCAAGGGTGGCAAGAGGGTGGCTGTAGATTATCGATATTAGTATATTACAGTGGAAAGGCTGCATGGAAGTAGGAGGGTGTGCATAATATATTCATCTTGTTGATCTTCTGCAGACAATACGTGCCTTTTGTAAGAGGCCGACCAGATGATCTTTGCAGGGGGGCTATCGACTTTTGGTGAAAAAAAAAAGATTGTTTCTCACTTGACACAAAAAAAAAAGTTTGTTTTCACCTGTAGCTAGGGTACCGTAATGTTAAAATTCCGATAAAAAAGAATGTTGCGAGGGCGCATGCGAAGAAAAATTGTTCGTTGACGTGCCGTGATTGAAAAAAAAAGTTCATCCCGGGGGTAAAGTCAATAGCCCCCCCCCCCAACTATTGCCTGGCTGGCACCTCAAGGAAAATTATAGAAACTTTACGCCCAGCCGAGCACGTGAACACACTCAATACAGCAATGTCTTATAGTGAAGCGTACTTTTGTACTGTATCTAAAGACTGCTTACAAATCAAGTAATCTGTCTATTTTTGTGATGACCATCACAGGTTTTTCAACTTGTGATGTCCTAGACTAAAAACAAATAAAATGTCAAGGCTAGAAGTGTGAGGATAATCTTCGTGACAAGATACAAATTATGTTTTCTCTCACACTTCCAAAAGTCAACGTAACTCGTCAAAGTTGTGTAGTAGGCCTATAGTGTTAACTTGACAGGTTTTGATTATCTATAGATAATAGATTGTATTTGATAAAGATAGGGGAGACCGGGGAAGCAGACACTGATTTCAGATTTTGCCCTCCTGCAAATACATTATCATACCATAACAACATTAGGGGAGTCAAATGAAAGCCAGTGTCATTTCTCATTATTTATCAAGTATCAAGTATTTTACTGAACGCAGGTCCTCTTTAGGTCCTCTATGTTCAGATCTTCTTAATGCTCTAGATGGTCATTGCCCTCTACAAGCATGGCGAGCGCCGTATGATTGATGAGTGATGATAAGGCTGTGCTGTGAGTCTGCTACATAATCTATTAGTTCAGGGCTGTGCAAGGTCTTTCAGTTGCCCAAGTATAGAACACTTATGATTATCGGTTACATCTTTATATCTCTCTGGTCCCTTGTAATTCTACTTTGACAATTTTCTTCAGAAAGGATTAACTTACCCTGCACAGTGACTGGGTAATATGAACATTGTAATGACCCAGGCTTGCCAGCCTCCTAAAGAGTAGCAGTATACTCTCAATTTAAAAAAAATCTATTTACCCAGGGGATCTACTTACACCGGTCTCCCCTAAATCATGTGGCTAATATCCAATATCTATGCAAATGAGATGTGCACGATAAGATGGCTTCATTTGATTTATATAAATTGTGCACCATGCTGCATGCGCTATAACAAGATTATCGTTTAAATCACTGCAACAACTTAAATGATGGATCGAACTAGCAAAGAATTTGCAGGAACTCCTTGCGAAGACTGCTGCAAGGAAACCGATGCTCTGAAGCAATTTCCGAAGGAAGAACTGGGAGTCGATGAGCAAGTCAACATCGTAGATTTAGAGTGCAGAAGAGATGCGAACCTTGAAGGAGATGATGAAGCTGAAGTGATGCTCAAATCTGTTGAAGAACCCTTTAAGACATCTACAAAAGAGTCTTTGAGAGAACCTTCAAAAGAGGTTCTGTTATACTCCAAGAAAGACTTAAAAGAACAAGAATCAAAAGAAGATTTGCAGCAACAATATTGCGCAGAATGCGAAAGAGAAAGAAGCTCGTCAACATCAAGCAACCAAACAACAAGTTCAACTGGAAGTGGGAACTGTTCCTGTTGCTTGATCAGAAAAAGAAATCAGACAAAAGCCTCCAAAGACACTCCTGAGAAGTTGTATGGGCAGATCATTCTTCTTTCAGTCTCATTTTTCTTCATGTTCTGTGCCTACAATGGGTTGGAGAGCTTGCAAAGTAGCCTAAATGTGAGTATTGGCCAGGCTTCTGTTGGGATCATCTACGCTATGCTGATAATCTGCAGTTTGACGGTTGCTCCGATCTGCGTCGGAAGATGGCAGCCAAAAATCTGCATCTGTGTCTCCTGGTTTTGCTACATAAGCTTCACTTTGGCAAACATGTATCCTGTCTGGTGGACCATGTTCTCCTCGGCGATTCTCCTCGGCTTCGGAGCTTCTTTAGTGTGGATCGCCCAAGGCGTCTACATAACAAGTCTGGCTGAGAAGTATGCGGAACTAACGGGGCAGAACTATGTCGCAGTCTTGAGCAAATTTAACGGCATCTTTTTCATGATCTACGCTTCTACTTTGATATTCGGGAACCTCATCAGTTCACTTCTTTTTCACCACAGTCAGCAAGTCCAGAAACAGATCAACGAATCTGCAATCGTGTGGTCTGATCTCCTACCAACTTCTGCATCAAATGCATCAGAAAATGCAACTCTCATTCTAGAGGTTGACCAGGTCTGCGGAGCCCAAAATTGTCCATATCTCCAGGCTCACCAAGTCTACTCAAGGCCTCCTGATGCTTCCTTAGTTCAGATGCTCTTCTACATTTTCCTCACTTGCAATACCATTGGCTTGGTGAGTATGATGGTGATTCCACAATATTATATATCTCTTCAGGAGTTTTGCTCCTTGCTGTCAATTGCTCTAGATATTAGTCATATATATAGTTGCTCCCGGAAGTAGGTATGCCCTCAGTGGATGTAGTATAGTGGATAATACATTACAGTAAGACGCAGTTCTTCGTCAGTAGGCATGGTGGCTAGTAGCAGCTTGTGTGCACTCCACTGATCCCTGGGATTCAAGCTGCACCCAAAACCAAAATTCTGGCAGATCGAACATCACATGGTGGAGAATCCGGGTATTCATGGGTTTGAATTAAACCTCGCAAGAGCCGAACCGACTAAGTTTCACTTCTATCTTACGTCAAGGAAGGGGAAAATGAATATTTAGTTCTTCATGAGCCTGTTATACTAGGGCCTACCAAGGTACAAGTTAACTGGGAGCAGAAGAAGAAAATAAAAAATATGCTCTGTGAGAGGGGAGGTTATAAACTATATTAACCCTTACTGGACTGAAAGGACATTTATGACATCCCTAGCTAGCTTGTGACGTCACAATCGTCCTGGGAGATTGTTTAGTTTGAACAGTCCAGTAAGGGTTTTAACCCTTACTGGACTGAGCTTTTCCAACTAAACAATCTCCAAGGACGATTGTGACGTCATCAGCATGTTCCTGAGGGACATAAAATGGTCCCTCAGGCAGCTAGCTAGGGATGCCATAAATGTCCTTTCAGTCCAGTAAGGGTTAATAATACAGTTTCGGCATGTTCTGAAGTTCTGTTGTTTCAAATTTAAGTATATTGGCAATGGAAACCAAAGAAGCTGGCTTGGAAAAAATCACAGACACTTCAAATTTATATCTCCAAAAGACATTATAGAGAAGCATAGGCCTTCAAAATATTATTTTTTCAGACAGAAAATCTTTCGTGCAATGAACCTTCAGATTACAGTTCCATATAATGTGTGGTGGAAAAGGTAAACAACCTTCAAAGATGATGCAATTTTGGTTTAGATATCAATAACCATCAGCACACAGTTGGTATCTTTTAACTATCCAAGTTTCTGCTAAGTAAAAGTTGTCGGATAATTTATTGATATATTCATTGATAAATTGGTTTCCTCTCCTTAAAATGCTTGACATTATCTACAAAATGATTTTCACCACATTTGTAGAAATGTCTGATTCTGTAATGTAATATATGTATAGCCTACTTTGCTGAATCAACTCAGTGTAAAGGTTACAGAGTTCACTTATAGGGACTGAATGACATTACAGGCTGGAGAAAATCCTGGAAACGATAAAAGCATTTTTTTTTTAGTTTTAAAACCGACGACTCCTTTAATTTTTTTCAGGTAACAGCTTGTTTCCTGACAAACCTTGACTCAAGAGGACCAGTGACAAACACACTGCAAGTGAAGAAGAATTTGAAAGAAGTCTTCTTCCTAATCAAAGACCCAAATCTCCTTCTTCTGATTGTGCCCCTCATCTCCATCCGGTTCTTCCAGTCCATGTCCATTAGTGCTTACAACCAGGTGAGTTGGATTTTGTGAGAAATTGAGAATATATCAGAACTTCGGAGTCATGCAGTAAGTGAACCGACTCTAACTCCCGACTCCTTTGGCTTTCCGAAATGCGACTTCGACTCAAGACTCCTTAGGTCTCCTGAACTACGACTCCCGACTCCGCTTATCGGCATTATTGAACACAAATATTACATGGTTAACTTGGGAGAAAAATTAATTCTACTAAGTTTTCATAGGATTCTGTATATGGACACTTGCTTTTGAAGTTTTGTTTAAAAATGGGATTCCTATTTGTAAATTATATTAATTATTTTTAGACATCAGGAGACACCAACTTAATTTCCGACTCCATCTGAAATCTGACTCCATCTGAAAATCAAAGTTAGACTCCGACTCCAACCAAAAACCTCCAACTACACGACTACGACTGCAAAACCTTGGAATATATTAAACAGTTTTGTCAATGATTTTTAGCATTGATCCAAAACATCTGAAGATTGACAAGTTGAAGTGGCAGTAGTAAATCATATGTCCCATAAAAGAGGACGGACCATAGACATTTTCAAGTATCTCTCAACATAAGTGGTTATTAGTTGTTCTGCAATTGATCAGAATCAACAAGCATACTTTTTATTTGGTTGGAGATATGTGTAAGATATCACAAACACGTTTCACATTATACAAATTATATGGGCACTTTGGAACTGATTCACTGATAAGTTTACAGCTGTTGAATCAGCTGACATTTTTTAATACTTTGTTTCTGAATTTGTACAAATGATATTTGAGCGATGATATTTGTTTGATATCTAGGTTTCATATCCGGGGTTCACATCCCAGGTTCATATCCAAGATTCATATTCCAGAATCAATTCCGGGTCATTCCAAGATTCCATATGGATCCAGGGTTCATGAACTGAAATCACATATCTAGGGTTTACATATCCCAAGTTACATAATGTTTTCGAATGCAGGGTTCACATCTCAGCCTCATATCTGGGTTGACATATCCTCGGTTGATGTATCGCGAGTTCTTGTGGTAGTTTGATATCCGAAGTGCACATGTCAGGTTCATATACTGGGTTCAGATAATCAGGGTTCATATAATGGTTTGATATCCAGAGTTCATATACTAGGTTCACATATCCAGGGTGCTCATAACTGTCTCATATCCAAGGTTCACATATCGGGTTCATATCCAGGGTTAACCTCTTAGGTTCACTTATCCTGGGTTCACATATTTTCATATATATACTGGGTTCACATATCCTCGGTTCACATGACATGTTCAAATCCCGGGTTCATGTCACAGATTCATATCTCAAGCTCATACCCCTGGTTCAATGGCCAGGTTCATCTGCCAGTATTATAGAACTTTCAAAGAAGCATTCCATCTTGCAATATTAAACCTCTCGAAATTCATAGCATGTTTATTTTTTTTACATCATTTTGTTCCAATTGCTTATCAAAAATTGATATCAAATAAGTACTAGAATCTGATAACCTTATTGTATTGCTGAGTGCATGATAATTTGCTCACCTACAGGTGGATCTCTGTAATGACTAATCATTTTAATCATAATTCTTACTTTACTATGACAATTTGATAATAAAACAATTAAATTATTTACATAAAGAATCACAGTGCAAAAAGTGGGCCGTTGTAAACAGAAATTGGACACATAAGCTAGACAGCAGTAGATATGCCTAAAATATTGTAGGCCTGATTTCTCCAGGGTGGTAATCTTAATCAAATTGATTTTCTTACGTAATTCTCCTTCAATTATTCTCATGCATGGATAAAAAAATTTTTTTTCAAAAATTGCAAAATCCCTTTTTCATCAATCAATCAATATAATCTATTTATGAACGTACTGTATGTATAGGGAGAATTTCATAACAGACGTAGATACATGAAACGTCGGATGGGGGGGGGGGGATTTAAGAATGGAAATGAACTAAAAATATTGCAGTTTTTCCCTCTCTTTCATTAAAATCTGCAGGCTATTAACCCCCCTCTTGATCCACAACTGTGATACACATTAAGAAATTATCACAGAATCAAAAGATTATTATTGGTTGCATTTAGTGTGTGTGAGTGAACTGTTTTTCATCCATTTCCTATTTTTTTCCAGGCTTTCGTAACATGCAGCCTTGGTATAGGAATGGTGGGTTACGTGATGATTTCTCGAGCAACTTTCTACATGATAGCTTCATACATTTCTGGCCGCACAGGACAGTCTCTTCACAGAGGAGCCCATTTCGCTGTAGCAATGGTCCTTTATGTCATAGTGGCATTAATGTGGCTATTGTGGACTCCAAATAAAGCACAACTCTGGATGTTCTTCATAATTCCCTCATTGGAAGGACTTGGAAGTGGTCTATGGAGGGTCCAAGTGTCAGGTTTGTACTGTGATTTAAGTTACCAAATAAAAGCTTTCACCACTATAATGGTAAGGGGAATACATTATACACTTTATAGGTCGGTGACAGGGGGATCCTTGGCACTGGATGAAACACATTCCTCTAACTTAACTTGCCCGGGTTGGAATCTATCCAAGGTCCCAGTATGCTACCAATCGAAGGCCATTTTAACCTTATGGTTAAAGACTTTATGACATACTAGAAAATACCCAGAGAAATGCAGGTAGTAAGGAAGGAAGAATGAGGGAAGAAAAGAGCTGGAAAGGGGCTCAGTATATGTAATTGGTAGCTATTGGTACTGAGAAGATGGTACATATGTAGGTGATGTTCTTGGTACTTGGGGAAAAATGACTAAAGATATGTGAAACATTAATAGGAGAGTTGTACTGGGGGCGTGCATAATGTGTGGAGTTATAAAAACCATTTTAAAGAAGCGCAGATTTAAATGAAATTATTTAAATGAAGTAACCATGCTGCAAGCCCTCCAAAGCAGGTAATTATGAAATGGTCACCCCATGCTGGATTTCTTGCTTCATAAATAGACCCCCTGGATATAAAATAGTGGTCCCAAATAAGCATTGATAGGTAGCATTTATACAATGGTATTTTGTGAGGGAATGTATGAGTAGGGCTGATAGAAAGTGTCATTGTGTACTTTGATCTATAGGAATCAATTTGAGAGTGAATTCAGCAGTAAACCTACACAGTGATATAGTCGAAGGATGACAGGGAGGTGTGAAAGAGAATTGCACTTGAAAATGTGAGTGTAAACCTTGATAAGAATTAATTGATTCAGTTGATTGGACAATGGATACACTGGTGTTGTAATTAAAAACAAAGAAAGGTATTTGGAATTGACAAGCGCATTTTTTAGTTCATACAAATTTCCTCAAATGGGAATATCTATCCGAAATACAACTTTAAACAGGCCATCCAATAAATCAATTTATAATACACACTCGCTGAGACTGTGAATATCAGTGAATGTTTATGCATGTATGTTATAGCATACCTTATAAGGATAGGAATTTTAGAAGAACTAAGAAGTTTCATAACACACAGATAAGATGATACTTTCGATTTTCAATATAAGTGTACTTGTAAGTGTTTCAGACATGTATAATGTTCCAGAATAGTAGCATTAGTACATTTTTCTATATCACTATTATTACAATCTAGAATGCTTCATAACCTCACTGAAGCAATTGCTACTGAAATTGGGAGCCCCCTCATGAGTACATATAGGCCTAGTATAGACAGCCAGGAGCGAAGGTGGGTGATAGGGGCTGTATTTCGGTACTGATAAGGCAGCCAGAGACCACGGCAATGAGGCAACACTTATGGCACAGCACGAACCTTAAATATTAGACCACTTTGGGATCGACCAATTCAAACTAGTCCAATTCTTTTGCATTAACCATTATGCATCTTTCTTTTTCAGTTATTCTCGGCTGGCTATTTTCGAACAAGAAAGAAGCAGCATTCGCACATCACAACGCTTGGCTGGGTCTCGGCAGTTGCATAGTATTCTCATCTGGATCATTCTTCTGTTTTTCAACTAAGACATTTTTCATCTTGGCAGTTATCACACTTAGCACTGTGAGCTACTCAGGACTTGAGTTAAAGATACATAGAGCAGCAAATGGCAATGATTGTGATAACAACCAGTGTTAATCGAACTCGAAAGAATGTTTACGAATAAGAAGATACAAGAGCAAGATTTGCCATTAGGCCTACTGGAACAGTGTGAATAACAGTTTATGTAACAGTTCATAAATGTCCCAGATTATTTGGCTTTAATGCAAGTTTTAAAGAAAACAACTGGTTTCAAATTAATGCCAGTTAGAGGACATTCCAATTCATCGGTATCATTCCTTCCAAAACTTGAATGCGGCAATATTCAAAAGTTTGAACATTTTCCGGTATGGGAACGCTTCAGAATCAAGACAGCTTGAACAATACCTTTCTGCTCAACATTTCCATAAGTTTTCACACCACTATGATCTCAGCGACACCAAGACTTGCTGTCTTGCACAAATACGTCTTAACGCGTTATGCCCGATCAGCACCAGCGCGGGCTATTTAGACAAATGCATCTTAACGTTAGTGCGTGTTGCATGAAACACGCGGCCATAAGACTCTAGCAATTATTGCACTATTACTCTCGACTGCATGTCTAAAATTAGCACAATTAGACATTGCTCATTCCTAGGTGCTCATTTCAACTGGAGTTCAGGCAACAGCTGTCTCCATACATTCCAATTTGTGACACAAGAGCATTTTATTTTTTGCACTTTTTCATTTAGTCTTTAAGTAGTAAACGACGGATAAGAAACACATTGCAATTTGTTTCTTTGTATATTACATATTATTTATTTCTTGTAAAATCTGTACAAAACATTAATAAAACAATTATACAGTGGACGTTATGATTCTGCGGGTGTTTCCTTTTCGATATTTACAAACAAATAATATTGTTTCCATGGCAACAACACTTCAATAAATTACACCAATCACACGATTAGGACATAAAACAGTCTCACAATTTACTATTGAGCATGTGTCTTACATGCATCTTAATTTTCACATAAAACAGATGTTAATAACTTTGGTTAGATTAGTCTCATAATGTTAATTAATATCTTTTGGTTTTTTTTTTTCGGCATTTTGTATCTGACATTTTCTTAAAATTCCTAAAATTTTACATAAAACAGTTACAGGTTGCACGGCATGCAGTACATTAAAATTTTGAATATTTCTGATGCGAAAGACATTCACAAAGACTTTTTCACAAATTTTAAATTTACATTTCGATCAAACAACACACAGGACACTTTGAAGCGTATTTCACATTGAAAGTTAAGAAACACATGGCAGTGTTACGCAATTATATATTTACCGATTAATTAGTTAGCATGGCAATCTTAAAATGTTCAAGCACATATCAATTATGATAAGCATTAATACTTTGAGGTGTGAAGTAAATTACAAAACATATATGTCGTTTATAACCACAGGTTAAATGTTAAGATGAGACAGTTTAATCGACCATAAATGGATGATCACAAGTTTAATGTAAAACGATCACAAGTTAAAATGTGTAACACATAAGAGTGAATTACTTATGTTACTTGATAATTAGTCCACAACTTTACAAGCTTCACAAAAAGAAGTCTTCACCGCAGTTAAGGCAAATTAATATTCACACTATATTTACAATACGGACAAGAGCCTTTTGGCAATAACATTATGCACTGAACACGCCTCTCTCATTCACATATTTACAATAACCATTTACATCACTCAATATCATTTACATCACTCAGTATCATTTACAGTACTCCATATTTACAAAATAAGTTTCACTTGCCAGCAACTGCAGTACATTAAAAAATTTACAAAAGAAGTGCGCAATAAATTACAAAATGCTTTTTAGTGTTACCATTCGGGCAACAAACTTAATTAGTAAACAAGATATAGATATATCATTGACATCACAGCATAAATTAGTTTACGTTATACCCACGGCTCACCACTCTCATTGGACCTGGCGGAAAATAAAAAGTAAATCCATTAAAATTTATTCATGTCCCACTTCATTCTACTATGTGCATGCAATATTACATAAATAATACTAACACATGCATTAATCTGTAGGGTTGACACGGAGTTGGTACACTTGGAACAGGATAACGCTTAGTGTTTGCAAAGAGTAGCCCTGCTAGTCCAATTACGTAGCTAAAGATCATTCATTTGATAGTTCTATGAAGAAAAATATCTTTATCTCAAAATTAAAAGAGACTCTTGGTCAAATTTCAGAGGTCTGAACAGTCACAAAGCTTTGATAATTTTAACTGTTCACAAAAATTATCTTTTAACTTCCTACAGACTACCTGTTGAGATAAACATTTTCTTTAAAGTATGGTAGACTAAAATACTAAATAATGACCAAAAATATTAGTAGACACAGACGACAAAACTTTACAAAAGACAGAACTTAAAACTATTTTTTCCGTTAAACCAGCGTGATGTTAGCACGTACGAGAGGGGTTAGAACCGAGGCGTCCACTGATGTTATAAAAAGGACTCGAGCCTACAATAGAACAAAAACGAGAAACACCATCACTATACTACACATGCGTGAGGTTAAAATTGAAATATCATACCAATAATTGTTAAATCAGAGCAGCGGGCGGCATCCTCAGCGAATGTTATACATGAACTCTGTGGGAGGAAAGAGAAATAGCGCAAAAAGATCAGAACATGCGGAAAGCAGTGAAACATTAATTAGTGCGAGTGATTGTGTGATTGAATGTGCATCATTTATTTATTTAAGAAGTGCAACAGGAATGTGTAGGTCAAGAAGTAAGAAGGTAGCATTATTTCTTAAGGTCTAATTCTTGCCGTTTCAGAGATTGACTCAAAAACCTGTCTTAGTCTCGACAGTACACTTGTTAGGTGACAGGAAACTGACATCCAACAGTGCTTAAATGCTAATATTGAAGCGATTTTATTTCAGATTTAGACTTAACTATCGCTCTAACAAAGTGGCAATTAAATATGTGCATTTTTCAAGACTTATAGATAATTATAGAGTGTAGCTTGAAAAGCCCAGGCCAGAATGTGCATTTGCTTTAGTGTAAAAAGAGTCAAACCCTTAGTATTACAAGCATTTAGGGCATGCATCACAGCGAAATGCCATGTGCGGTGTATCAAATTACAACTAATTAGTTATTATGGTGCAATTATATCTTAGGAGATGTGCAATATGGCGTGTGTAAGCTCCAGACAAGATAAGGCGCATTAGACTTTAATTTAGTTTTAGAAAAATTTATTAAACTTACTCAGACTGTGAGGTGATACTGCCATTGTGGGTAAGTACTTTTACGGAGATCTTTTCCCTCGGAGACTGGGGACTGGACCGCAAGGACGGCAAACTGTCTTTCCGTTCGGGCGGCGTTAACAATTCACTTGAACCTGAAAGTTAAATTCTGTCAGTTAGGACTTGGAAGATTCAAGACATCTGCGCAGTAGATATAACATAGAAGATCACACTCAATAATATATATATGTTAGAAATACAAATGATTTGATTTATTCATTCTTTTAAAAATTCAACATTTATTCAATTACACACATTAAAATGGTCATACATACTAACTGTGCCATGGGACAATATTATTAATAGAAAGATTTCGTAAGTAGTGGTACAAAGTACAAAAGATTAAGTTATAAATAAAAAATTCATGCAGACAGATTACGGCAGAGACAAAAGCAGACAGTTAATGAAAGTGCAAGAGACATCAAAAACTTTTAAGAACAGCAATCTACGACATTTTAATCAAGGAAATAGTCATCAAGTGGATTTAACCCTAATTTCTTTAAATTTATTTCTTTATTAGCTAAGCGAAAAGCATACAATTAATAGAAACACTTTCAGACCTGCCAACTGACTGACACAGTTTATAATTGATTGATGTATGATGTACGGAAGATTGGGGGCTTTGGGGCTAAACTTCCTTAATTTATGCTCTGTAGGTTGGCTAATTAGGAAAGGAGGAGATTACATAGTTTGCTATTAAGAAAAGCCTCATAATACAGCATTTAAGACTTTTTCAACCAAAATGAACAAAAGAAAACAACAATTTGGGTCAGTTGACTAAGTAAGTTGGCAAATCTGTGTTAGAAAATGTTTTTTTTTTTTAGAAATGCCCCATGCATACCTTTACGATGAGGAGAATGACTTTTGTGATAGGGGTCAGCGTGCCCCGCTCGCACATCCGATATTCGGAGATGTTCAGGTTTTTTCTGGTCAGTGTCACTGACCGTTGTAGTGGTGGACAAGGCCTCCCCCGGCCAATGCCGAGGTGGGGTCATTGCAACTGAGTAAGGGGGAGGGGCTATAGAAGCAAAAGAAACGGAAAAAACGCATGCTTAAACACTAACTTAACACTAAAACAATCACAATTGACAAAATCACAATTCTTTCACTGATTCACAGCACTGGCACTGATTAAAGACTAGAGACTTAGAGATCTATAATTACAATAGTTAAATCACAATTGAATCAAGAATCACAAGACAGAATCAAAATCACACAGAATTATTGACAGAATTGGACGATAGAAGAGTCATTGAAACAATTTTAACAAAATTAATCAAATTATTAGGGTAGTGCTTCATTAATTGTAACCTCATTACAGCAATTAAAGTAAAAGCATTTATTGAATCAAATCAAAGTATGTATGACTGCGTCACACACACAAGTTCATTTGATTGAACCTCAATGTACAATTGTACATTCTACACAATGTCATGCTTAAGCGTAAACTTAACAAAAAGAAAGAATCAATCAAATACCTGAATGAGTGTTATTTAAACTAGGAGATGACTGTTTGGAAGCTTTTCGGCCTTGGACTCTTTCTGCAAATCAATAAAGAATGACAATTTAAGAAACAACTTGCTAAGTAGTAGCAAAGATAAATCGAGCAATTCCAACATCGAAGCCTTCCGTTATCACATTAGGCACATTATAATAGCTTTTGCATGAATTTGTAACTTTTTTAATCACCGCAATAACCTCAAGTAGGTACATGAAATAAATTGTTTGAAGCTTGAATGCAGTTTGCACATACCCAAGTGTTTATTTTTTGGGGCGCCCCATCTATAGGGGTCCTCTTCATCATCATCTGATGAATGACTAGATGCTAAATCCATGTCCCGCTGCTCATTCCCCGACAGCTCTGACTCGGAATCGGAGTCTCGATGTCGGTTCTTGTGCCGCCGGCGCTGGTAGTCACCTGGGTTAGGTTCTGAAATATCAAGTACAAAATTATTTGTCAAGGCCTAATGTGGTTGTGGTTTATATCAATTAGTATATTAGCACATAGGTATCGGTCATCGATCATAAGGAATACATTTTTTTAAGTTCAATATATTGGTTATTTGACTCATAAAAAGTATCAAAGTGAATTGTGCTTTAAGTTTTCAAACCAAAAATTTTACATGGTTGAAACCTTGTCATTCTTTGAATCACCCTAAATTTAGAAATATGTTTTCATCCTTACTGGACTCATAGAGCAATGTTATACTTGCTCATATGCCTCATTTATCTGAGCACATTAAATAAATGAAATCATAACATACCTCCAGCAGCTTTTGCATGGAACATGGTGGCCTCGTAGCCGTACGGCACCGGACCTCCCGGATGGCCACCTGGATGACCACCCGGATGGCTCCCCGGATGGCTGCCCGGATGACTACCAGAATAACCACCTGGATTCCCTCCAGGGTGGCCATGAGCACCCGGATGAGAAGGGTACTCTCCTATAGGAGGCATATTATTGCCTGTGCTAGTGGAGGTGCTGTGGTTTAAGTAACCATCAGGTCTATATAAACCTCCACTGCTTTTTGATGTGGACCTTGATGTGGTTGAAGTTGTTGAAATGCCCTGGTTAGTGCGATTCAAGGCATCCATTGATGATTCGTGGTGGTATGCTAATACTGACCTCTGCAAAACGGAAAGAGAATGTTATGTTACAGGTTGTTCAATTATGATATATTGAGTAGTTTAATGATATTACAAGTTGTTTAATAATAAACAAAACAAAGGAGTCTCCTTAGAGATCAAATTTGTGAAGAGGCCAAGTAGGGCAGTAATAGTAAGGTCGTATTCTATAAAATAATTTGTAAGATAATTCCTAAAATTTCTTTGGTCCTCTTTCTGAATTCACATCGTCTTAGTGGTTATAAATGTTTCAGTTTGCTCTTAAAATGGAAGTCCAGGAGAAAGCTTTCAAAAGCTTAAATAAATCACACCAGATCTACCATAATTGTCTTAAGTATGTTTTTCCAAAATATGACTATAAAAATTTTGCAATTCATCTTATTTCAAGTTAAATTATTTCTAAATTCTGATGAACTTACAGTAGTGTTAGTGTCAGGGGTTTCTTCGTAACCTTTTTTGCCGTGACACACGACATCCCTGAACTCTTGGAGGACTCTTTTGTTGAAGATGACATGAGCTAAGAAGATGAAAATTCCTTGGAGGAGACATGAGACAGCGAACAAATAATGGAAGGCAAGGACATTGTCATTCACAGAGAGGAGGCCGAACACCCAGGCCATTCCTAGGAGAGGGAGGAGCACCAAGGCCGCTTTCAAACCATACCTGAAATGGACAAAGACATTTTCTTTTTAGCTAAAGGCAACAGATACTGTATTGTAATACTGATGATGTCTGTACTGACCCTTTGCTAATATAAACAGTGTGAAGTGATAAACACATGAGCAATAGTCAAGAACCACATGATATGTTGGGCATCTGTGAGTCTTCACGTTTGACAGTCAATATTTGAAATCTTTTGAATATCATATTTGAGGTTTTATTTACATGGGAGTTCAATTTATAAACTAAGAACTCACTTGAGCCTGGAGAACTCAGGATCAGCTGCTTTGCCACGACAACTGGCTGCTACAGCCATGAAGAAGACAATGATGTTGAGCTGAAAAGAAAATGGTCAAAGTTAAAGGACAATGGCCAAAGTTAAAGTATTGGCAATAGTTTTCATACCATATGCACATCTTAAATATAATCTATAATCCAGGAAAAAGTGCGAAGACACGGAAGAGCCAAGATTGTCTACTTACTGCAATGATGCATATGATGGGTCCTGCCAAACTCCAAATGATTAGATCAGATGTTTGTAGCCAGCAGCTGAAAGATAAGATTAATATACATCAACATCACATCATTTGAAAGAACTGACACATCTATTTGAGAATGAGAGATCTAAGCTTGAAATTAGCAACTGATACTTACAATCGCATGTTGCCATATCCATCTGTGCTTAGACCCACTGCCAGTCCAACAATTATCCCAGGTATTACTGAAAAAGACATAACACATTTTAATAATATAGAAGTCAAAACAACAACCACAACAATTCACAACTATCATAACATGATGAACTGTATTTTTATAGTCACAGAATTTTCATTTATAATGTAATACATACCATATCCAATGACGTAATAGAACTTCATAGCTCCGTGGTTGATGTTTCTTATTTCTGTCAGCATTCTGTACAAGTGAAGAGTCTCGACGAACATCCAGGCGAAAGTACACATGAAGAAATAATGAAGGACGATAGCTACCACTTTGCAGAGAACCTGAATTAAAGAGGATGTTAGATTAATCATCAACATTTTTGAAGAAATTTCTGACCAGACACATGCATGTATACGATACATCTTACTTTGCAATCAATTGAAAAATTTTATATTCGTATAGTAAGTTAAAGGCAATTTCATAGAGGCACAAAGATCTAGCTAATTTACTTCAATTGATAAGAAATGATATTCTCAGCTAAGATACCACATCTCATTAAATGAATATTTTCAAAAGTTAGTTGGCTATAATTCACATACCTTTGGCTGTGTTTGATTGATGCCAGTGATATAGATGAGGGAAGCAGCGATGATGCTGAACACGAGATTGATATGGATGGAATTGGAGTTGGAATGCAGGTTTCGGAGGCAACAGAACAGCACCATGGCAACAAACAATAGCAACAGACCAATCGCCACGGCAACGTAAGTCACAGCTTGGATGGTAACGGCATAAGCACTAGCTTTGGCAAGATCAAATCTGTCCATGACGACTGTAAAGGTTGAAAGATGGTTGCATTCACAGCTGACAATATCCTTCTCCGTGTAATGTTGAACGGCCACAAGTTTACAGCCATCCGGAGACCATTGTCTGTGAAAGAAAATATTGTAATATTTAGTGTTTATCCAAAATATGTTTCATGACATTCTGGGTACCTAAGCCTATAAGTTTCATTATTTTTAGGGTCTTTCCATCGGAATAACTACATCACCATCAGCCATTCATAGAATCTAGCAATATCATAAAATAAACTGCTCGACATACCTGCGAGTAAAAGCTTATGTTACAAATTGAAGAACAATATCAATTAATTTGCACAACTGAAGTGTTGAAACAAAACATAAGCACAAGATACACTTACCCATTATCAAAGTCCCAGTAAACACACTGAGGGTTGGAATAGTTGACACTGTTGAAGATCTTGAAATCGATGATGATGGGAGCGTTGGTTGGGCCTGATATTGTTTTGTTGCCATCCACAATGTTCAATGTAAATATAGGAGCATTCACTTCTAAAGGTATAGTGGTGTCATATCTGGAAAGAATAAAACATTTAACAAATTAAACTAATGAAGATATAAATTAAATTTATTGTGAGCAGCTTACTGAGATCAGTAGTCCAACAATCTAATAGTCACAATGATAAATATGTTGTGGAATACCACAGTCCACTGTATCTCATCAAATAATCTCTAAGTTTAGCAATATGCCTAAGACAGAGATAAACTAAATATATTAGTATTATTTACCTTAGGGTGGGTGCATATCGGTGGGGAAGCAACAAGCCGAGGTCCTTATGAATGATGTAGCCGATGAAAGCAGAAGGCTTGTTTCGTCCAATAATATTCTGAACCATGTCCGCCATAGAGTTGGGGTAAAGGACAGTCTTTGACAAGCGAGCCTTGGTGTCTTTGTCAAACATATCAGGGTTGGGCACTTTGTTGTTGAATTTTGGAATGTTGAAAGTAGAGAGATTCTGTTTTACCACATCATCCAGTCCCACAACTGAAAAGTAAGAAATAGGCAAGGATTACATTAAGTTAGGTTAACAATTGAAGAAATACAGATATAAGATTGAAACTCGACAGATTGAGCAGAATAGTTTTCACTGAATGTGACACTGATCAACTTCTTGAGAGACACCAGTGCCTTGACGGTTTATGGAGAGAGGCCAGAACGAACTTACTTGTTGCAATTATTGGTTTTCTTCAGAACATCCTATCTTTAATAATGTTATATTTCTGAGGTTTTTCATAAAATCAGAGCATACCTTGAAATATTTCACCTGGATCTGAAATATATTCTCAAGCGCAGCTTATGATAATTCATACTTATGGATGATATTCAAACCTTCAATCTTATGTACAACTACAAATTCACCCCATTATGCAAAACTACTCCAGTCGAAGATTTCCACAATATGTTAAAATATAGTTCTATATACTTACTGACATTATCGCTGACTGAATCAAAGGGGTTGGTGAACACGGTCCTCATATTAGCTGCTAAGGTCGTCATGTATCTTTCTAATGCTTCGATGACCTCAGGAATTTTCCGCTCGCTTGAAGCACCAGACAAATAAAGGGGATTCAAAGTTCTTCCAATTGTGTTCACTAGATTCTGAATGAAGTCTCTGTCTTGGGCGTGAGTAAGATTGAGACCAGCTTGTTGAGATTCGTACTCTAAGATCTGGAGTAGGGTACGGTGAATCACGTTGACGTCATGGGGGTACAGAGATTCAACGGATGTAGCTGCTTTTGCCATCTTCTCCATCAGCTCTTTAGATAAGAAAGTGTTCACATGCATAGTGCCACTTTCAAAGTACTTCACCTGCAAGTAAAAAGTACACTCAAAGTTCAGAACTAATGCAAATGGAATGGTCGCCAATATAAATTGGTGCCATTGTGATGAGAAATTTATTGCCATGATATTCACCAATTAAAAAGAGATGGAATTAAGCGTAAATCACACCAAAAATATATTTATCAGAAAAACATTAAAACTTAAATAGGATATTTCAAAGTGAGTTAAAGCAAAATATAGAGCGACATACTTGACATTATCTGTTGATAACTACCATTTTCTTTAAATGCCATCACAGACAAACCCCTGCTGACCTAAAAAAAAATTTAATGATAATCTTTCACATACCTGTTTCTCCACATCAACTAATCCTGAAGTGAGACATCTGCTGAGGTCAGGGGCCTTCCACCCTCCAGTCTCACAATGGCGAACGGCATCCCCAACTGATCCTCTAGGGCAATCCTGGGTGGCATTGTCTCCGTGGTCCGTGCGGTCCCACCAGATTCCCATAGCAAACGATCTCGGACATGAGTCATACAACACTGCAAACAAATCAATTGTAAGTTTCATGGAATGAATTTTTTACAATAATCATGCAAATGTTTTTTGAGTAAATTCTTATGCCAAAGATAAAGTTGGAAGGAGTTGGTTCGTTATCACGGCATGACAGGAAAGATTCCAACTTTCTAAATCATAATGTCATACATTCAATCAGAACAGGACCATATACAGTACTTTTACTATCAAAACTGAATGTCACACAACAAGATTTGGCCAATTGCCTTAACTTTCACCAAACACAGAATCTAAAAGGTTTAAGGTATATCAACAATCTCCACATCATCTCTATCATTGCAAGTCAGTAATCTTTAAATGTTTACCTTCACATCCTCTTGATGTAACTTCAGCAAAAGGACTGGAGCAAGCGTCACACATTCGTCCGATGACTCCTCTTGCACAGGGACACTGACCGGTGACTGGGTCACAAGCCAAACTCTTGGACCCAACAGAATAGCAGTTGCACGGGTAGCAAGTGTCTGTGTTGTTTGGTTTAAAGTGGTGTTTCTGCAAAGAGATAGAAACATCAAATATTAGCTAATTCTTTTATTTATTTCATGACACATTAGGAATGTTCATGCAAGATGGAGAGGAAATATAAAAGCCTGTTATTAGCAGATATGCAAATTTTTTGATTCCAGGTGACATACTTTCTCCATAAGAAGGTAGAGGGAGTTGTACTTAGAAAACGTTTCTTCAAAGATTTTGATATATATACATTCCACTTTTAAAGTTTTAAACATATCTTGTCATTTTAAGAAAAGAACTAAAGGAAATATATATTCTGCCGTGCATAACTCACCTGACAAGAACACTCTCCATTGCGTTTGTTACAGACTGGGTCGAATCCTCTGTCAGTGGGGCAGTTGCAAGGACCACAGATAGGACTACCCCACCAGGTGGCAGCACAAGTCTGGTCGATCTTACTCTGGCAGTATTGACCCTGGAATCCTTCGGAACACTCGCAGGTGTATCCACTAGAGGTCACTGTGCTGTTAAGGCATGTTGCGCCATTCATACATGGGTTGTAACTGTTGCAGACGCTAATGCAATGAGGGCCAATGAATCCTGGAAAGTAATTTAAGAGAGAATGAATAAGAAATAGAACAGAACTATTTATTCATAACCGGTTTCTTGTTCCTTTGAATGTTACCCCATCCTCAACAGTTGAACAGCACGTATGTCTAGTCATACTGGAAAATATCATTACAATAATTAAATATTAATGCCACTACCTTCAGATTACCATAGTACACTAATAAGAATAACATTACCACATTCTACACAATGAATCGCTGAGATAATTGATGCCAAGCAAGATCTCAAAGAGACACATTCGGAGACTGATTCATTCATGTAACTTCTCATTACGACACAAAAGAAACATACCAGGTTCACAGGCGCAGATGTGTTTTTCCCACTGGTTGATGCAGTAAGAATTTTCTGGGCATGGTGAACTACTGCAAGGGTCGGACACAGGACACCCTGGCTCCACATTATATTCTTGGGGTTCGTTGAGAATGGAATTGGGACTGCTTCCAACTCTTACATCCTGAAATAGAAATATTAATACAACAATGAAATTCAATTAGCTATGTTGTTTTAGAGGATGATTATGATAGAATGACAAAGACACATTAGAGGAACCCAGAGCACATTTACACATTGTGATGTGAAAGAAAAATTAATTTTTCTTCCAAGTTAAACTGTTTGATTGTCCTCTAAAGTCTTTTTAAAAGTGCAATAACTAGAATTGACAAAACATGGTGCAAACTTTTAAATGTCTGAGTATCATTGAGAAGACATCAATATGATATCTCAAAATCATTATTCCACAACAACAATGAGAAACTCTTTATAATTACAACAAAAAGTCAGATTCCAATTTCGAGCTGTGGAAACCTATCAATCAAACAAACTCCATTCCTTGACAATCTCAATTTCAACTGCTCATCTGTCCTGATTTAAGCATCAATAAGACCAGTTATTCTCAAACGAGTGCCATTTAAACTCACCTTGAAGCAGCCGACTAGTCCTTTCAACACAACACGTGTCCCTGAGACTTGCTCCGCCAGCCCTCCAACATAGACGCGAGAGATTGATTGTCCATTCACCCAGCTTCCCATGTCAACTTCAACCTGCAGAGGAATTCAAACAGAGAAATGTTAGAAATGTTAGAAAAGTCAGAGTGCTTCATAAAATGCTGACCAGACATCATAACCATCACAGACCAGGGGGATGATCTATCAATCCATAATATTGCTGAGTGAGAGTTACATCAAATTATTCGGTTTCTTTAAATTTTGTGTTATGGCCATTTTAATATTTACTATTTGTAAAAGAATTAAGAATGTTCATTTGCAATTACTTTTAAAATCAAGGAAGATAAACACACACACACATATGATATTGTTCATCTGACAGGACAATAATGATACACACCTGGGATTGTCCATAGTCCAGCAAGAGAATCAATTTTCCTCGACGCCATCTCATTTCTAAGAAATGCCATTTTCCGTCATTCACAAAAGTGTAATCAAGAACCACAGTCTTCTGAGGGTGTACTAAATTTATGGCACCATTCTTAATCTGAAAAAAATTTAATTGGTGAAGTTTTAAATGCAACAAAACAACCAATCTCCAAAGGCACATTCATTTGAAGAAATATCATTAATTTCACAAATTTATATATTTTTTAAAGTTTGTCATAATTAATTTCCTGCATATCACAAGATATTACCAATAAAAGAGATTGCATCGATAAAACATTTTTGTTCAGCATCTTCAACTCTTACCTCTGTGTTCACTGAATCGCCATTGCTCAGCACCACAGACATGAGCAGGCCAGTTGACTGTCGAGTCCTAAATCCGATTCCACTGTACCATGGAAGTTGAATTGTTTGAAATCCCTTGGTATAGAGCAAGTAGCTACTTCCTTTAAGTCTCCTAGGTGGTTCAATAACTGAAAGAAAAAGTTAAGAATTCAATGAAATTCCTGGCTTCTCTCTTGTAATTCCACAAAATGTCCACTTTTGTAGAAGCTTTCAAGGAGCAGTAACAGTTGCTATTCAGGAATAAGTATTTTGAAAGAACATAGCATAAAGTTGATGTGAAGGCTGGTAAGGAGCTGAACCCAAAAAGACCTAATTCTGACCATAAATAATCAAGGTTCTGCCAATTGAAATAACAAACCTCATCAAATATTGAAGTAGCATCGAAGAAATATTGCACAAAATTCAAACGAAACAGTGAAAATACCCACCTTGACTACAGTCCTTTCCACCCCATTCTGGAGTACATTCACACTGGTAAGTGCCCCAAGCTTCAAGGCAGATTCCTCCATGTTTGCATGTTTCAGCAGCGCAGTACGACTTCTTACTTCTGCAACCCTGGACTGTGCCATTGTTGTACACAAAATCATTCAAATCGAGGAACTTCTGGTCGATGTTGATGTTACGAATGCACCCTTGGTAGGACGTATGGCGCACTTGGAATTCTGTTGGTAAGCTTGGCAGACCACCGATTTGCAAAGGCCCTGTTAGATCTAAGAATCGGTGACATGGCTCTGTCATCTTGTGACACCTGAAGCATAAACATATTTTATATTAAGTAATTGGAAAAGGAGGCTTGGAGATTAGGGTACTTCTAATCTTGTCATTAATCTCTGGGCTTGATTCACTAACACAAAGATTATCATATGCCATGAATCAGATCAGTGAATTAATCTCTTGGTTTTATTATTTAATGTAGATCTAAAGATCATCACACCATTAATGACACCAATCAACTAATTAAGGTAATACGATACGGAAAAATCCATAAATGCATTACTTTTGCCGGACCTTCATCACCCTTATCATAAAAGACAGTAATCAACTAATGACTCGCGTTCAATAGAATTTGTAGCAACATTACAGTGTAATCACAGGATAAAAAGAGATTAAACAATTAATGTGCAGATTAATTAAGGAATTCAAATGAAAGGTGAGAACCCAGGCATAACATTACCTGTCTTCCAAGACCTTGTGGAACCTAGCAGCGCAGGAGTAATTTCCAATTTGACGCCCATGTTGAACGGCCAACTCTGTGTCACAGTATTCGCCTACTGTCAAGCTTGCAGTCTGAAATGCAAAATTGTTGAACTTGCAATTTTTGTCTTGAAAACTATAAAAGCTACATGATATATCAATATCTAAAGCATATCTAGATAACACTGATTGATCATTGGATTCTCTTGCTGGTCTTATAATACATGTTATTTAGACATCTTCTTTGGCACTTCTTTGGTTTTTTTTTCAAAGATGCAGACAACCTGAAATAAATAAGGGCTTGAAACTGAGCCATGGAAGCTGAGTATGAAATTCAGCAGCTCCGGTTACATTATCTTCTTTGTCATACTTGGAATATCGCCGATGAATATCTGAATTTTCTTGCGATTTTTCTTGTGATAATTGATTCAACAAAGTGTAAGGCATATATATATACATCTCAATGCCCTGATGTCTTGGGACTCCTGGCAAACCATCTTGGCTTAGAAGAAGCAGCAGGACAATGCCATGGCAATACCAGGGCAATTCATTGGCAATTAGCTTTTTATTTACTTCCGTCGCCAGGGCAACAATGCACCATATCCACGTGACCTGCGCAACAAGCAACCATGTCAAGGAATAATGTCTCGATCTGACCTCCTGAGGTCCCCCCTAAAGTCTCCCAGACCCCCATAAGGCCTCCCTGACCCCCTGAGTTCTCCCTGACCCCCTGAGGTCTCCCCACCCTCCAAATAAAAGGAAAGGAGAGGCGTGAACCTGCAGCAGCAAAGCACTGTCCCCCTCCGCATCAATTACTGATGATGTTTGCTCGGCAAACATTCAGAGTCAGTCGGAGTCACCGAGAGCAAATAGAAAGAAGCCACTCACAAGATTGAGATTGCAAGATCTGTCAATGCTCGCGCTAATTGTTAACAATAATGCAAATAGGGCAATTGGCACCCTTAGTGATATCATGCTTAAAGAGAGATGAATACATGGGACGCTTGGAGGCAATATGTTTCCATATGACGGCTTCATGAACAGTTGAACACTTTGTCTTTAACGACTTTCACAAAACAGATATTCAAATATATGGCTGTAAATTGCACGTTTATGGACCTAAAATATCCCAATTTTCACTCTTATTTGAAATTAAAAGATAAATACCAAATTAACAAAGAGCAATTAAAGTGATGAAGCAGTTCTGCTTTATATGCATTTCATTTACACAAGACCACTCAAAATACCAGCAAACACTCCAAGAAACAGAAACAGAAGCATTAACAGACAAATATCCACATTTGTAACCATTTAAACCATCTTTGCAGCAGGAACACCACATTCTTCCAATTCACCACATTCAAAAGAGGTTAATTTTCTCGCAACAGTTTGCTCTGCGCGATCCTCATTGTCCCATTAGTTTGTTTGCACTTGACAAATTCTCGGGATCAAATCTCATTGTGGATGCGGCCATCTTCCTCCTCAAACACTTAAGTGTGCGAAGAAACATGCAATTGAAATCTCAGCACCTCACTGCTTCACACTTGAATTTATTAAGAAATGGAGAATGAAACTTCGAGATCTACAAATATTTTGATCATTTAATAAATACATAGAGGACCAATTGACTAATGATCTTCTTGTTTTCACTGATAAAACTCTTGAGACGGCAGGATTATATCCTTGTTTTATGAACTCTTGGCACTTCTATGAGGTAAATTGACATTACCCTTGAAGTTCCAAACTCAAAACTACTTTTAGGCTAGTTTTATTCCTATTAATATCAATATCAGCTAGTCGGAGTGAAAAATAAATTTGGCTAAATGTTATACATACCCTGTTGAAGTACTCAATAGTAACAGTATGCCAGTCACCATCCGCAACACCTCCAGAGATGCTGGCACTGACTCTCGACACATCAGTTCCAAGGGAGAATGAAAACTGCAATTGGCCATCGACGATCTCCAGAGCAATGAAGTCATGTCTCTCATTGTACCTGCCATTGTAGAAGAGGAGGCCGTTGCGATCTGTGGTGGCAAATCTGTAAAGAAAGAATAGATGTACATTAAAATTTAGTTATTATTTCCTTGCATAGATATAACAGGATATCACATAAGAATAATCACCAACATAACCCAATATACACTTAGAAGACACAAAACTTCAAGGTGGACAAGAATTTACAGCAAGGACAGTTCTCATTCAATCAGTGTTATTCATTTTGAAGACCGTCGAAAAAATTGCAATTTTAAGTCTATACTGATACAAAACCATCAAATGCTAGAAGCACAGGAACCAATTCCAAACGAATCAAGCATAAAGTTAGATAATTTCAAAGAAGTTGATTCACTACTGAACAAGCATGCTAGACATTGCTAGTTTTTGCAAAACAGTTGCCGCACCATAAATTTCCTGTCTCACTAGTAATTAGCAAACTACAAATCAACAGGACAGCTAGGCCACAATTTTGAGTAGTTAACTCCAAGACAAATTATGCAAGTTTTTGCTAATTAGGCCACACAAGATGCGTCACAGGCTACCCTTTTCACTCTCGCCCAAAAAAGGGTAAAAAGATTTCACTCCCAGAGGCATTATAACTGAACAATGGGGGTCATGTGACCCAGAACAATAGACGCTCAAATTAGATTCACTGTTTAGCAAGCGAGCATAATTAAATAAATCATTTCATTAAACAAACCAGATTTTAGAATTTTTTTTCTCCTCATCTCAGAATATTCAATGTGACACAAAGCAATACACACTTGTACAGCGATTCTGATTAAAAGCAAACATAAGTTTGCACTTTTTCGTTTAATATATGATATTTAAGAGGCGACTGAATGAACTTATTGGTGAAAAAGTCTCTTATTACCACCCAACCACTTACCAAAGGCATTTAGATTTAACAAAAGACACAAACTCATTGTTTTTCAAAGCAACACTTTTCCAAAATCCATTATTCCCATCTTACACAAGTTACGGTGACCTCAGTGTGATCTACTTTGTAATGCTATTGATATTACAACGTGAATTGCAAGACCTTTCACCTTTTACCACAATTACCCAATTACTCTGAAGCTACGGACGCAGAATTAGCCATCAACAACATGACTAACAAAGCACAGGTCGTATTGACGTCTCCAATAAATCACAACTAATGGGAGCTTGTGTTTTTATTGAAAATAACCAATTCAGTGAACGTCTGACATCCTCCTTATGGCCTTTCAACATGCTCCTGTTCTGACGAGAGGTCTGGTGAACTTTTTTTGTGGGGATTGAAATCAAATTGAATTCAGATTGTCATGAATAGCTATTTATCAATGATACAATGATAATTGAGAATTCAGAAAGGGCCAGATTTTATACAAGGTAGCAAAAATATTATGTACAAATCACAAGCTTAGTTTAATACACTCATATCATTTGGAGCTGTGTTTAGACAGCATTTAGTCGAGGTTAAATTGCAGCAAAACTTTTATGAGATATCCAGTCTTGAGTTTAGAGTACCCATCTCTAGATTCCCGTAGATCATGAATTTGAATTATCAGGTGATCGGAGAATTTGAAATCTGCCCATCTCCTCAAGGTTAAATCATCGATCAAGATAATTTAAGGAATTAGGATGATTAGCACAAAATAATTCATCAAAACTATGCCACAAGAACACAAGCTGTCAGTGAACTCATACAAACATAGGTTGTTTAAAATACAAAGCCTTTTAAGTATACACATGACTTTTGTCCATGTGCTCCACAAAAACTCCATTCAAACTTCATCAAGGCAAATTATAGAGAAAATGTTTGTCTCCAGAGACAATGTTGAAGAAAAGTAACATGCGGAGATACATTAAACTTGAATGTAACTAAGGTTGATTTCCCCTCGGAGCATCGTAGCACCAAGCCGTAATGAAAACAACTGACCTATTACGATAGCAATGACATTACTACGGAGACAATGTAGAGCATCATGCGAGATGCTCGTTCAACCTCCGCAGCCTCAGCCAGCCGCATCATCTTGTGCAAATGATGCAGCTTGGATGCTCAAGGATGCAACTGGAATCCTCTGCATCTGTTGCTGATTCTCATGTAACTTGCACATAAATGAGACATAATTCTCTGATAATAGTGATGTTACGTGAGAAATGTTACGAGAGAGCAACTGGTACAATGTGTGAGAGTCCCTGAGACACACACCTTCCTAATAAGTAATGTCCCTGTGATATGAAACCTCTCCCAGTTCCTTTTGGCTTAATGGTTAAGAACACTTGTTTGTGCATTGTGGAAACACTGCCTCAGAGGTTGTGGGTTCCAATCCCACTTGTGACTCTTGCAACAAAGCAAGTCGATTGTCTATCGCATGTGACGTAAAGCTTGGGACTCAGCACTGTATCATCTCATCACAACATTTGCATATTGCAGCCGCTCACAGAAGCAGGGGAAGATTGAAACAAGCAGCATCAACCAAAGACACCAGTGCCAAAACCAGTTCCATAAATTCTCATTACTTAGCCCAAGAACAAAGCCTTACAAAGCAAAACATGTTTTTAATGGCCACATAAATATTCAGCAACATAAATATTCCTTAACCTGTTGCTATGTCAATTGGTGTCAATCCAGGAGATTTGTCACAGAATTTATGTCAAGAGAACTATCGATTGTCTGCTTACATGACCAAAGAAGCTCCTACAAGTTGCAACATATTGTTCTGAAGCTTCGCAACGCCTGAAGAGCATGTAATTTGTATGAATTCTGTATATGAAGAATGACATCTCTTTGTCTTGATAAGACTTGATTAGCCTACCCTTAATGAGGCACAAATGATGATAATTGTTACATCAAGAGAATTTCCTATGAAAGCTGTCTTTATTTTACTGGTTTAGATAGGTAACATTCATTACGTCATTCACTACTTAGGAATAGACATTACAATTTCTGGAAGCAACTAAGCTAACTTTAAATTAAGATTACGCAAAATTTACTCTTGCTGAGAGCCAAGTACATGTACACAAGTACAGATCGAACACTACCGACAGTCCTTTACATCTACTAATGACCAAAAAAACAAGCCGACAGATCAGAAGAATTCTGGTCTTGCCTCCAAGGACATAAATCTTTGGCCATTCCATTTGGGGGCACACAACTGGGACCTACAATGCTCCAAAAGCACTCTAGATCATGCGAGTGCTTTTGTAGGTTTCGACACCCTTCCCAGGTGGGCTAAAAATCACTGCGGGTCGAGTGATAAAATGTTAGCAATGTTACGGACCACTGCAGAGAACTCAATAAATCTATACACACTTTCTTTTTTATTCAATGAGACTCGGACACACAAAAAGAAACCTAAAAAGCCAAATATGTAGTGTATGGTATTTTAAAGTAGAAAGTGATTTATCTTCTTACTCATCAAAAACAAGTGAGTCATGAATACATGCACAATACATGACAGTAATTATGGACATTCACTGTCGTTTTGGATTTGAAAAAAAAAAAGATAAATTATTCAAAACTAGACTTCAGAAATATTGCTACTAGAGTGAAAAATATCCCAAAAATATCAGTTTCTCCAATCCACAGTACTCCGGCAATACACCGTACATGACAAGTAACATGTCTACTGTCTAGGCAAAAATGTCAGCATATTTTTGCCTTCCCTCAGAAAAAATCAAAGCAAACCCAAAACATTGCCAACCTGCCCAGTGACTCATCAATAAGAATCAACCGGTGGGAGCATAAGTGTCATCACCAAGCGTTTCCAGGCAACAACATCATTTGTCACACTCGTAAGCAGATACTGTTGAAAAAAGTTCTAGCAGGATAGAGGCTCTATTGGATCAATTAATGGATATTGCAACCCATTTTTCTCACAGCAGGTCTGAAGTTACAGCTATAAGAGACATTTTCCTACTTGTAGCACTTGGCATTATCTGGGTGAGCTGTTGCTTGAATTATTCTAAGGAAATTCAAGAGACATTCAAGAGACAGACTTTGTAACGTTTAAGGCATTCTTTACGTGATCAATATGGTGATGTCATTAAAAACATTTATGGTTATCACTCCCAATGATGTTCAAAACTCCAAAAATTCTTATTCTTTACTTCATAAATCACTACATATAACCTGAAATAAGCGACAAACAAACTAGAGCAACAGATTGTGCAATGGAATCAAGCTTTTCTTCCGCAGGGAGACATTAATCATAAACTCCCATTTTTAATTTCTTGCTGTTATTTAAGCCATAAATGACAGCTAACGAAATCTGCATCAAATGAGCCATCCTGAAATGGGCTATTAATTTAATATTTGGAAAATTAACAGGGAGCTGTCAGGGTGTACCAATGAGTTCCATGGTGCTACGGGAGGTTGCAAAATAATTGATGAACGTGGAAATTGCCACACAGAGTGTGAGGCTCACCGAATGACCTAGATGGCAAGTTTCTCAAGTCTCGGAGAGTGTCGGAGAGAGGATGTGTTTAGTTTCTTAATTAAATGAGGGATTAATCTGAGCAAGGATTACCTAAAGAAACGAAGGTGCAGATTGATGGGGTGGCACTTCATGAATCATTCTTATCTTCCCATCGACCTAACGACTTGCGAGAACAATCTTGAGAAGCCAAACAAAAGGGTAAAGCCAATCTAAGCCAATCTGAGGCTCAATCGATTGTCTCTCTAAGGCTCTCCCTTGTAGGTCAGAGTTTCATTGCACCTGCGGATCTGCTTCCGACTAATTTGCAGCTGCTTTGTTCAACAACCTAACAGCCAATTTGTCAGATAGAACCCCCTGAACTAGGAAAAGAGAGTCTAAAGGAAATGGAAACGCATGGTTCTGCTCGCAGTTGCAGATGAGTTGGATTTAATGAGAGTGAGAAATGATAAGTGAAGAGAAAGAATGTCTCATTACGAGTTTTTAAGACATGTCTTTATGTCTGAGAAGTCGGCGAAGGAATATCATCGACAAGAACTTGAAAGATATATATCTCAAGAAACTAAAAGCACATTTCAAAGATTTGGAAATGGAGGTGAGCCAAAAAAAGTCCAAACCAAAGAAAGAAAATAGCTTTCTTTACGAGGTTATCTCTCAAAGTCACAATTAACAAATTACAATTCAACGTTTCTTACTTATAAGGCTACATTTGCTATATCCAAAGTAAAAGCACAGAGCTTACAATGTGGTATAATGTACAAACTTGTATGTAATAGGTCTAATCACACAGTGACAAGGACATCTTTTACAGACCACTGTCCAAACAAGCGGAGAGAAGAGGGCAAAGCACAAACACCGAACCAACAGGACATGAGCAACAGCATTGGTTGGGCCATTCATTAGCCCCAGCCCACGTTTGCTTTCTCTTACTGGCCTTCTTTCTGGCCTCCTCTGGCTGGTGACCTGAGTGGAGGCAATTCTGCTCTGTTGCCATGACAACTCATCAGGCTCATTTGGAGCATCTTAGAGGGTCATCAATCTCCAGGTGCCGCATCTGGGACACGGAGAACCAACAACAGGAGAAACAACTAGTGATCAGAACAACAGCAGGAGAAATAGCAGAAGAAGTAAATGGAACAGCAAGTAAAGAACAGAAAAAACAGCAGAAGAAGAGAGCAGAAGAAACAGAAGAGCAACAGCAGAAAAGGGAACACAAGAAACAGCAAGCAGAAGAAAAGTTAACAGAAACAGAAACAACAGCAGAAGAAAAGCAGGGTAACGCAGATGAAACAGGAGGGGAAATGTACAAGAAACAGCAGAAGCAACAACAGCAGAAGAAACATCAGCACCAGAAGCAACAGCAGAAGCAACAGTAGATGAAAAAGCAGACATAGAAGCAGCAGCAGAAGAAACAGCCGGAGCAACAGCAGTGAACGGTCGCAAGCACCTAAGTAAAAGTTATACCCTCCCAAATCCCCCCAGCTTCAATCTTCTCATGTCTCCCTGAGTCTCCCTAATGCCCACGTTGCCTACTTCAGCTCGATCGACAAGCGAGAAAATCCCCTCAGATAATATTTTACCCATCACCAGGCTGTTAATGACAGAAAGAGAGCGTGCGGGAGAGCATGCCTTAACTGTATCGACACATTTTACACAGAATATCAGGTTGATGGAAGTTCACTGGATATCATGAAAGCTTCAATGAAACTACTCATTTCCTTCACATAATTAACTTACAACTATGGAATGGAAATCTCGAGAACACAGCAAATCTCGACCAGTAAAAAATATTGGTGAAAAACTGTGAAAATTGAAACCTTTTGAAAATACACCTTTGTCATCAAAAACATAGAATTAATACGTAGAATACTGATACAATATACTGGAAACATCTTTTGACATAAATTTACACATTTTTATCTAGTTATCCAGATATATTTCACTTAGTACTTACTCGAGAGAGATGGTAAACCGATGTCGCCTCTTCAATGAAGGAAACATCAAGAAGGATCCTTTCTCAAAACTTCTGGTTGTCAACCCGCAGAATTGTGTGTGGTATTCCAAATCCTTGCAATCCATGCAGAACTCATCCTGGAGACTGTTTTGCGAAAGAGGAGGACACTTTTCGCAACGGAACCCTCCTCTGATCAAGGGAGCACAGCGTGATCCTCCTTTGCAGACGTCGAAGTCGCAATGAGTGATCTTCTTATGCTTCATGTCGATCTCACAATGATCTCCTGTAATTAGAAACAATCAATTTCAGTCAAACAGTTAGAATGGAAATAACTACATTTCTTCTTCAGTTCCAAATCTAATAAGAGCAAATGAGTAAATAATTTCAATGATGTAACATTTTCATCATCAGATACAGGCAGCCTGCTCTTGTTCACGTCTCTGAGAAAGCAGAACGACAACATTTCAATGTGATGAGCTTTCGTGATGGTGCAGTCACATATTCCTATCTTTCTTCAAATTAATCTGGAGGAATTCTGAAGAGCAATGTTGGAATTGAATGCCTCAAAAGCCTATTTAATTTTCAATTTCAATTTCTACCACAGACTGACTGATAGTTGCTGTCACTGTGGCAAAAATTCTATCCGTATTTCTTATATAACCATCAGGAAAGCTTCAGTAGAACAGGTACCAATGTGTCTTTTAAAATTTTCATAAACAATTATTGTGCGAATCAATTCAAAACAGCTTGAGTTCATATATTCATTTTTGGAAGTTTGCATCAGGAAAAGGGAAATTTGTGAAATTAATGCATTGTCATGATTTTTTCCCTAATTGTTTGCCTTTAATGTCTCTTTACAAACATAATTGATTGAACCAATTTGAAAGCTGTCCTCATGCCATCAGAGAATGTTTACTCTTCATTTTCAGTTAAATAGAAACCTGTTTCATTTCGACTTCATCAGCGAATGAACTGTGTCCTTTTATCTATCAAGTGAGAATAGCACAATAAATATCAGTTTCAAATGTGCAAGACAAGTTACTTGCAGACATTTCACAATGGTCCTATAATACTTCAGTCAACTAAAGAATATAATATACATTTTAAGGATCAGTTTATATTTCATTTTTGAATCAATGGCTCAAGCAATATTAGGCAGAATGCACTAAAAACTTAAATATAACTTTTAACGTAATAATCATTGATCATTTTGCCATCAATCACTATATATTCGCTATCAATCGCTATCTATTGAATTCTATGCATTCTATCAATATGTCATTTGGTTGAGTCAGATCAATCAAGGCGATGTATGTTAATCAATGTTTGAGGTGGAAGTTGCTCTTTGTCGAGTCCTTTGCTGGAGTGATGATGCTTTTCAACATGCCAATATCAGATTGCAAGAGCACCGCTAAAGCACTGCAACATCCTAGTTTGTTCCTGCGTCTCTCAGGTGATGATGGCCCACATCAAACAGCGTCATCAACCTCAGCATCCAGCGAGCAGTAGCCGCATCCGAAGGCAAGCAGCATCCAAGCAGCACCCTGGCACACCAACCGACAATCTATCAAGATTTGGATGGCTTTGGTGCCTCAAGAGGGCTCATAAACCTCGTTGATGTTGATATTCATTCCACAGTAACGGCTGGATGTGCAGAGTCTGCTAGCTGCGCGGTTGAGGATGTAGCGAAATTAGTGCTGCAACAAGTTTTCGAGTTCAGACGAGCAAGTTCTCGAAGGGCGTTGTATGTATTATTGCAGAAGTTCTTAAAACTTCTAATGAGCTATAGAATGGCACCATAACACCATAACGCTATGGCTTTCATATGAAAAGAAAGAAGGCAACAAAGATTTTATTTGCATAAACATTCAGTTTATGTCAAATTCTGATTAATAAGTCTAGTCAGGGTGTGCCCTAAATATTACCTAGTTTTTATCCCTGAAAAGCCATTATTTCAAACTTGGATATTTGCAGATGTTTTTGTATGATACACAGATAATAGTTCTACCATAAATGGCATTTTTCTTCAAGGGAAACCATATACAACAAGAAATCTTATCACTATGTTACTACCTTTACTGTGCACTCGTATCAATGGCAACAGAGAACTTGAGAGACGACAGCACCTTCCAATCCGCCACAGACCTCCTTCTCGTCAGATCGTGACACCAACAGAACTATGCTATCTACAGTCTTCACGATAACCTAACCTAGGTTTGAATAGCTGCTTTTGCCATAAAGGCTGACGATAAAACAATTTGTGGATGGCAGGCCAAACAGAAGGACTGAGTTGTTCAAATATTAGCAATGGGGCAACAGGCACATAATCCCATTGGAGCCTGTCAGGGCACAAGCACTCTCTCTCCCTCTCTCCCCCCTTCTCCCATTAGTTTCATCCCTTCAAGGATTTCTCAAATATTTGCCCAAGTCATTTGCCAGCCATAAGCTCATATACACCCAGACACCAACACTGCGACTTGGAATGAAAGCGTGCACATGGAAGCAATACAGAGGGTAAGTTTTACCATTAATATGATCAAGAAAGTATTTTTGGTAGCAGCAGATTATCAATCTGAATTTCAAATAGTTGAAAATAGCCGAAAATTAACATTTGCACAAGATATAATATTGGGAATTATCAGGATTATCAACTAATATAATTTTTTAAAAATACTTCTTTCAATCAGAGGAATTACTCTTTTAAAAGCTGAATAGTGCTGTCAAGAGAAAGCTATTAAAGCTGGCCATTGAAGCTGTCATCTTCAGGGGAAAATTCACTACCATCCACAGTTGAATAACAGACCAACAGGAACATTTTCCTTTTTAAGTATCTCTCCTGCACCTCACAAATTCTCTTTGTCACACATAAAACTTTACAGCGAAATTTACAGCAACATCACCAAATTCACCATATTTGTTTACAACTTTCCACAAAGACAGAGCCATCTCATAGTCTCCTAATAGCCGCAGCATCAACACTTGAGCGGAGAGTCCAAACTCCACTTTCCAGACTCTCTTTGTTTGGCAGCTACTCCAGAACAGATATCTCATCCAATTAATGTCAGAGGGAAAATGATGTTCAAACCTGAACCAACCTAGCCAAGGGCCCATGCGATGGCCAATATTGTCTTTTATTTGCACAGCCAAGATTTGTGGACTAACTTCGTGCGCACTGCCGTTTAGTTGAGCATTCTGGGTTTTCCTGCTTTTCCGGCTGGTCTCTTGGAAGAAAGGGGTTTCATGTGACAGTCAAGACATTACAAATGAATTTTGTTGAGAAAATTAAAATGATTCTAATGAATGCACTACTAGACACTACCAAAACAAATTCTTCAGCATTTAATATATAGGATTATGACAACTTCTCTGACAAGACAAATTGTTTTGCTATATAATATTTTATCTGTAATTTCTGTAAATTCTGCTAGTTTTTTATGACTCCTGCATCTTAATTTACCATGAGTGAAAGATGTTTTTGCATCATAATACAATGTGATTAGAAATATGACAGGCAAGAATCACAGAGACATAAGACATGTACGAAAACCATAACTTTGAAGACCTGACAATCTCGTGTACAGGTGTGTACAAAAGCTAATCAAATAAGTTTCACAACTGATGTGTTTATCACTTTCATCATGCACAGTGTAGTCTTCTCTGAATCACTGCAACTGCAATAACTCTTCTTGGAGCCTGTCATTATCACCTTTTAGTCTCCACCCACTTCATACCCACAACAATAGCTGAGAGAGGACAGATAATTATAGAATCTCTCATGGACATGCAATGCTTCTATGGTTATCAGTGATATGTTCTGATTGTAGCAGCCATGTATCAAGTTATGAGGAGTTCTCTTATTTTTCGCCATACTGGGTATCATGATATTCGTGACTATCAGGACTCAGAACTGGTTCCTGTCACCCGACTGTCACAAAAATTGCAATAATGATTCATTTTCCAATACTAGACTCTCCTTCGCACTCCTAATAAGCCCCATGCACATGCATGCATTTCTAGTATTACTACAGCCACTGCCCCAAAAGCTGTCCTGTCAAACTCCCATCTATCTTCCCCACCTTTCATGTACCTGCAGTGGGTCTATGAGTCATTGGTTACCATGGAAATGCATTAGTCTCCAAGGAACAGGAGCTAAAGGACAAGGGCATGTCTATTTGCAGCAAATTGTATGCATGCTCCTCCTAAATATTGAAGTAAAACAGACTAAGTAAACATTGCACAAAAACCTTATTAGTAATTGAAGCGAAGAGTTAGTAAATATGAAATACTCTAGCGTAATTAATCATACATACTTTTATCGATCGAATCTGCAACTCATCTGATTATATGACTACTAGTATATTTGTAAGCCAACTCATTAGGTTGCTTCAAATTCAAGAATCATCAGAAAAGTAATGCCATTTCAATGAAAATTGACAATATTCAACATTTTTCAATATTGTGCAATATTTCCACAAGTTTTAGAGGTTTCTACCGAAAGGCAGTCATATCAGCATTCCAAAATCATCATTTCTACTTGCTAACAATGCAACTTCTCCTGAGCTAATGTTGCTTCACTCACATAACTTAAGCCAATCTGAAGGCGAAGAGACTTACAAAAGAAAGGCTTCTGTCTCATCCCATCGAACAATAGCGTACTTAACGGCGAAGTCATTCATCGTGCAAGAAAAACATTTTGGGAACAGAAATATTCAGAAAGCATCCCCATGCACATTGCACATCACATTGTGTTGATAAATCCCATTATGAATCTCCTTTTTGCTAAGGAACTGCATCAGATCTGATTCCTTAGAAATGTTTTTTGTAGCATATGATATGGAAAGCTTCCCATATTTCGATATTACTTGCCAGAATCAAGGTGTAGATAATGAGGTTCTTCATCTTGTCAGAAAACCCAAAGAAATGCTCTTGATACACAACCAAGTTGAGTCAACAGAACCTTTTCCCCATCCACTGACACCCACTCATCAGACTCATCCCTTTGAGCTTATCTCTGTGTAGCACACCTTCCTCTGCACAAGAGCTCCATCTCACACTAACATTGGCAAGTCCCTGAGGAAGTCCCACACCTATTTAGGATCTACTAGGCTGAGGCAAAGCAGTATCCAGCACAGCTACTCCCAAAAGAAGTCTGCAAGAAGTCTGCCCTGCCAGTTTCCACAGCAGCACTGAGTAGGCAATGCAGTCTGCCCAGCACATTCTGCTTCTATATGGGGTAACACAAGGCTCCACTTCCTTGCCAGCAATAAAGCACTATCTGAGACCACAAGCTGACTTCTGTCAGACAGGATCTCCCTAACTGTGAATCATGTCTTGCAAGGACCCCACTAACAATGAGTCATGACCTCAGACCTTCTTTGCACCATTTCCTCTCCTCAGCAGGTCAGATCCTGTAGGTCCTACAGCTACCTGCTACTTCCAGCTCCCCACTACTTCCCCTGCCAATGCCCTCTAATCCAGACCAATGACCTTTTCTGAGGTTCCTTCTGATCTATGACCTAGTGAGGACCTAGTGAGGTCGTTAGAAGCAGAAAACGAGACAAAATGGTCCTCCCAGTCTCATCAACCGGTGACCTTCTACTAGGCAGCTAGTTATGCCCTTCCATAAGCAGCATGCTCTGAAGCCAAGCTCAGAAGCCAAGCATTGGTTGCAGACAGATAAATTGCTCTTCACACCATGCCTTCTATAGTCACTGATTATTCAGGCAGGAGATGGTTTTTCTGGCCTGCTATTATTAAATGCAAGTGAGTTAAGTTAACGAATCATATTATTTTTTTATGGGAAGACCTGTTTTTCCAATTGTTTTTTTCTCTTTAACAATTTCATTAAATGTACATCCGGTAACTTTCTACAGAGTGCGTCAGATATTTTGTTAATTTACAGCTTACAGTGAATACTGATTACAAAATATCCTGACCAATATATGAAATTACCAAATCTCCAGACAGAAGCCTAGAAGACGAAAATTTTCTAAAAAGCAGGGATCAAACTTTGTCCACATATATTATGTATCAATATCTATAAATTTTATATATTCTTGTCCTTTGCTTTTTGGTTTACTAGATTCAACAGATTGGCCATCAGGTTGTTAGCAGAAAAGGTCAAGTTGTGTATCCACCTTATCCCTTATCCATCATCCCATTGTGTCTATGGCCAATAAGGACACTCCACAATGACATGGTTTCACTGCAGAAACCATTCATTCTCTTCACAAAAGGTCAGAAGACACCAGTTAGCCAATATAAGCCTGAAATATTGCACACAAAGCCATGCCATATGCTGTCACCTGGTATCACCAATGAGCAATATTGTGGCATGCTACAGCCTATGATCCAGGTCTTCAGCTTTCAGGCTCATTCTATGGAGGTCTTGGGTTGCACATGACACTGATCTATTGGTGGTTGACACTTCCACAATTAATGAACATTTGATTAATCTAGGAGATCTTCGTTTCATCTGCGCATCATCAGTAATCATCCGCACTCCGCAGTGTCATCTGCAGTAATTACTTGTGCCAATATTATTCTGACACCATTCTCTCTCAGGTTCTCTCAGGTTTGAGAGAATGTGGGTAGGAAATGTGCACATCAAAATTATATTGTAACATCAGTTTTAGTAAGAAATGCAAGATATGAACCCACTGCCATTCAACAAGAAGACATTTCTATTTTTACAATTGTTTAATGAGGAGAATCAATGCAAAGTCATCTAAAAAATCACATAATTCAATCAGTTGACAATCAGATGACAGGGTCGATCCAATTGACACAATTATTCATTGAGAAGATATAAATAAATCTTCTGCAACATTTGCCAACACCAAGATGTCAACTGACTCTGTGAATCTATGGATTAGGAGAATCAGTCCAAGAATACCTTTATCGGGTGTTAATCAGTCTGAGAGAATATTGCCCTCGTGATCTCCCCTTCCTTCTCTAGTCCTCTCTTTTTGTGTCAAGATAGTCTTTCTTTTATCTTCTTCTTTCGTCCTCTTCCATTTCTTTTCCACATATCTTCCTTCTCTTCTTCATCTCATCTGTTCTCTTCTCTTCTATTCTGTTTTCTCTTTGACTTATATCCCTATTTTCTCAATTTCCTCCTTTTCTTCAATGTTCTTCATTTTCCTTTTCTTCTCCCTTCTTCATCCTCTTTCCTTCTTCCAAAGAACCTACTCTTCATTCTCAATCTTCCTTTCCTCCCTCTCTAAGTTTCTATGCAATCTGCCTCTCCTTTCTTTTTTCCCCTTTTTCACACCCTCTATCTCACACTTGAGTCACTTGCCTTCATGTCCTGCCACATCTACAGCACATCTACATGCTCATGATGCAGAGGGTGTTTTGCTAGCCACTAGGGCAAGCCTTCAGCGGGCCATCAACACCCTGCCAGCTCCATTACCCCGCTGATTCCCTGTTGATCCCTGCTTGATTACCCCCTCCATCTTCAGGCCTCAATGTGCAGAACAAGAAGCATCAACAGCAGTGGCTGTGGAGTGTAGAGTTTGTTGTTGAAGTAAGGAGTAATGCAAGTAAGCAGAAGATAGGTAGCAAGAACTGATACGGATGGTGCAGTCCTATGCAAGTTATTTTTCCTCGCAGTTAGTTCTTTTTCGGCTTGCACTTACAGACAGAAGGACCAATGGCAAAAGACAGAAGAAGAAGAAATTAGATAGAAAGACAGAGAAGATGCTTCATCAAGACAAATAGATATAATCGACAGACAGATATCGATTTCTGACTTTTCCCGATAAGATTGTTTCGGGATTGGAAACGCATGGCTTACGGGCAAAAATTACAACAAGGGCTGCTTGATGATATTGGTGACAGAGAGAATCCCTTGGAGAGAATACCCATAACATGTAGCACATCAACGGTTTCCCCAAGGGAGTGTCAATTTACCGATTTCGGGGCTACACCGAAGGGACCGTACATTTAGCTTTTTTTCTGAAAGTTTGCAAACGGTGTTCTTCGATAGGGAATCGAATCATGGACCCTCCAACCACTGGATCGACCAACTGCAGGAAGTTGCCGGTTAGGACTATTGATGCCTCTAAAATGTAAATAGATTTAAGGAGACAGGTGTCCTCAAAATATTGTTAATACATTTATTCTATATTTCCTAGCATAGTCTTCGATATAAGGTATCGCAAAATTAGCTTCTCCCTAACAACATCCATCAGGGATTTTGCTCTTAAAGAGTGTTTCCTACCTAACCGGGAACTGAACTCCGGACCTCCGCTGTCCTTCAACAGCAACAACACTGGAAACATGACAACAGCACCAAAAGCACTGAGACAGCAAGAGCATCACCACCAAGCATCAACAGCACTGACATTACAACAGCACAGAGTCCACAGACACAGGAAGGAATCTATGTCACCCCACCCTTGGGTGTCTCATCTGTCCTCATCAGGAGCTTATGGCACCAGAGAAGCACATCCACATCATCAGCCCCAGCATCAAAATGATGGCCATCATCACTAGGCCAGGAGGCTTTTAATATCACTGGGCTGCTACAGGGAGAGGTTGTAACCCAGGCAGTCTTAAGCTTTCAAGGCCCATTATGAATACATGATGAGATAGTGAGAAGCATACTTCAGGCTCAGCCAACAGATACAAATCACAGATTGCAGATAAATTTCCTCTTTTTTGTAGAATCTTAAATCGAACAGGCTTCCTTGAGCTCTAAATGTTCGCTTGTCTAAATCTTAGATACATGTAAGAGTGATTGCCTAAATTAAATTGCTACTTTTCTAACAAGCAGCTAATTCAAATCTTCAGTGCAGAAAACCAAAAAAAAAACAGTGAACTCGCCCTAAGATATTAAGTTAACTTGACCGACACAAATATCTAATTGTTTTATCGTTGACAAAGAGAAATTCATGGCAATTAAAACACTTCAATTTCCATTTTCTTCAACTGCTTTTCGATTGCTTTTTAAAGACCTTTTCAAGTGGTACTTTGCCCTCAATGCAGTGCCATATAAAACTGCTTCTTTCCTTTACGACTTCTTGTGAACCGCATCGAAAACCACACAACTCTCAGAAATACATCACAAGGAGCGGGGTGCGCTTTTCGCAGTACATCAACCTGTGGCTTTGTAAAGGACCGGCTGAGCCAACAAAGGCCCTCAAGCTAGTAGTAAGGATAAAATACAAGCAAAGAGGTCATAAAATATCCCAAGGCTTCATTGCACAATATATGACACAGTTATTGGGAGCCACAAAGAACTGGACCCATCATTTATGAGACCTTTATTCCTAGTTTTCTCACTACACAGACTGGTGTAAAGACAGACCTAGTTATTACTACACAAAGGCAGAAAGAGAGAAATTGGGATTGGACTACCTACACCTTCAATGCACTATGAAAGGACCCTAAAAGTTTCCGAAATGGATTTTTGACTATTCTTTTAGCGTTGACGATGATTGCAACAGTGATAAAGATTGCAATAGTGATAAAGAAAGTAAGCATTTTCAAAGAACACCTGAGAAAATCTGGACTGTAAGTCATACATTTTCATTCAAAGATTTTATATCACCACAAGAAACATGTCAGACCATCATAAAAAAAAACAGAAGATGTACACCATAACATTCTCAAGCTGCTCAGACAAATCAGTATCTTCCAACTCTAAGCATTCTCTGAACATTGTCTTTTGCTTATGAAGACAATATGGCATCACATGGTGTGAATTACTGCTTTGGTAATGACATAAATCACTTAGCTGTCTTACTCTCACTCGGGCAGCTTCAGTTGATGCTTTTAAGATGTCTTTTTTCTATTTCCCAATGCACCAGGCCAGGAAGTAGCTGTTTCCCTCCTGTTGTTAGGAGATTTACCTTCCTCCCTCCCCATTACACAGCTGTCTTGAGGACATTCATCTAATATTTATCACAACCCAGTCCACTTTGACCAACAGACTGAACAGAGACAGGGCAAGCCAAGGCAAGCCAGGACAAGAGAGGACAACCTTGGGAGGTCAGGGGTATGGCAATCCAGTCTTGAATCCACCTAATATCATACATGTTGAATTGGATAGCTTAAATTATTCATCACACAAAACTTAGTCATAAATCAGCTTGGCAGATTACTCAAAGAAAAGGACCAAAACTCGGAAAAGGACAGAACTTCTCGAGATCTGTTAAGCAAAGAAGTGATCTAGGCAACATCAACTTCTGCAATGGCGAAATTATTTTAAAAAATTCAGCTAACATAACAAAATAAACTGTCAAACCCAGTAATTAATTGTCAACAATTTTTGATAAGCAAATGAATTGGAAATAAATGCCATATTTGTAATAGAGACTTATTTACTGTCTGACTAACATGATAAAAACATTCAATAAAACTTAAATGTTGCTGCTTTCATTGGCATCTAATTCCACAAGTTTCGACCAACTTGAAATCAATCCTATTATCAATCAGTCCATTGATTGACTACTTATTAAAACCTGTCATTTAGATGGTCTGACATCCAACTGCGACTGTTAATAATATAACAGTTTCTTAAAACTTGCAATCAAATCTAAAATTTCACTATTTGAATTATTTCTTTGACAACAGCTCCACCTGATGGATCATGACAACTGCAGGCACTAGCACTAGAGGGTGTTTTGTCTTCTTAATCCCTAACCCAAACACTTCTTCAATTGATCCTTTTTCAGCAATCCCGAGGGCTACTGCGAGTGTTGAACAAAGGATTAATCCTCTGCCCAATTCCCCTGCGGATGACACTGGGGAGTGGCATTTCTCGCGAGAACTGAAAGGCTTGGTTTTCAACTAGTATTTACAGATTTAAAGTGATCTGACACCATGAAACTCAAGCTTTGGAATTAATCAAGATTGATGACTAAAAGTACTTGGAGATCTATATAAAGTTTGCAACTTAAACTTGAAATTTAAAAAATGTTCTTCTCCCCTCCCCCTTTTTCCAGTGAAAATTTTACTCAGTACCACCCTAAATGAAATGATAAATCTGAAAGATTTGGTTACAGTTCTACATTTTAACAAACTTTTTCTCTTTCCCTCAGTATATACTTCAACTGTAACTAAACCCCAATCTATTGTAACAGCAGTTATTCCCAACTAGACTTCACAAAATAACATGAATAGGGGTTGAAAAAAGTCTATTATACAGTTTATCTATTAGGTATCACATGAGTTGTGCACAAAAAATAGCACCATTGTATCATAGAAATTTAGGAAACATAAAACTCTTTGGATCTCAATAAATTACAAAATGCTGTCATTCTGTCCAGAATCTGTTAAGGTTTTTTGTGCAACATTTCTCGCATACAATTATAATGCAGAGTACAGTGGCTATAATATGATACCGTCAACTTTTAAGAACTCTGAAAGCACTCCCAAGTGTTCTAACGCTTCGAATTACTGCGAACAAATCTTCCCATTCAACCAACAAACTGTCTACTAGTTGTCCTGACTTGTCCAAGAGATAAATCATTACATGCATTTGATATTGTCATCTCTTACCTCTGCACTCTACTCTGAAAGGCTCAGAAGTATTCTGACGCTTCAGATTACTAGGAACAAATCTTTGCATTCAAGAGTGGTTCAAGAAAAGTCTAGTACATGTCCAAATGATATATATCATTTGATAAATGGGAGTTAAATAAGAATACAGTAGGGCCTGCACAGTGATACTACCTCCAATATGAGACCAGTCAGACTAAACTTGTCCCGAAGTGGTCTATCAAGAGGGACTGTGCCATGTTTCAGCAACTGACCATTCTCACTGATGCTAATTTTTAATTTCAAAATATTATTATACAAGTTGATAAATTTAGCGATTGCACATGATACAGTTTATATTTTGTACCTGTTCACCTTACAAAAAGATCTCCTGTTATAGAGTGGTTTCAGAATGCAGAGTGGTCTTACATTGCAGAGATGGTCTTACAATGGGGGTCACATAACACTGTACAACTGTATAGTGTATTAATGTTATATTCATCTAGTATACTGGAGTCAATTTTTTTTCATTAAACTTTTTAAAACTACCACTCACCAGTGAAGCCGTCGCTGCATTTGCAGGTGTAGCCTCCTTCCCTCTGAATACATGATCCATTATTCTGACAGGGGGAAGAGTAGCACAGGTTCACCTCAATGTCACACAGGTACACAGCGTCTCGGCCTGCAAAAGAAAACACACAAAATATATATTTAAAAGTCAAGAGGCCTCATTCCAGACAATTTAAAAGAAATTTGACTCAGTAGAACTGATACAAGAAACTTGATTTCAGAGTTTTGAGGATTTTACAAGTTGAAATGCACTCAGAAGATGTAGAACATTGAGGAATTCAAACACAATTTCAACAAACAATACTATATTGACCACTCTAGACCAACCTTTCACTTAGCCTTGAAAGATACCCTTTTTAAGGACAAATGATGACATGCAGGTTTGAAACTTTCATTGTGGAATCTTTCCAATATTAATATACTATAGTGATTTTTTGACATCATTAAGTTGCATTACAACAATTTCGGTACAAAATAGATTACACTATGATAACCCTTTTCTGAAAGTAAACTTTAAGCCGTACAATGTATTCATTATAATTGCACATGATAAATAAATTATCAACCATTTTTTTGTTAGAATTTTTCTCTCACTTTTATTTTTTTTACAAATTTCAACGAAATGACTAATCCTTTTAAAACCATATGAAAGATTTATCGCACATTATGAGGGCTCGAGTTTACACAAGGAGGAAAAATCAATTTGATATTCTGATTAATAATGTACAAACATGTCAATGACTATTTATTGTGCAACTGGTGGGCTGTAACATTTATCATAATCAATGAGGCATCAATGAATTTATTGGGAGGGGTAAAAAAGAGCAGGGAACTCTGACATTTGCTGTCACTGGTACATTATGATATTGGTAATTGATCAAGCTACCTGTTTAATCCAAGAGAATAATTCACAGTACATTATGGGAATCCTAACAAATGCACTTATGAAACAATATTTCTTTCATCAGGTGGAACTCGCACCAAAGATCATATTTACCAACACTACATTTGGTGCAAACTGAAGTGAACTTTTTCGAAATTTTATAAATCATTGGAAGTGGAAATAGCTGAGTATTTCTAATTTGTCTTGATCTAGATGGACAAATTTCAAAATTGACAAAAAGTTGGACATACTGTACTGTCATATGTGAAATAGAATGGAAATAAATTACAACCAAAGGTAAATTTAAGCGAAGTCTCAAATTGGTCTCTGGTATCTTTCGCTTGTCACCATTATTGGCTTTATTATCAAAAACTTAGAGAAGGTTGAATGGGTCCTAAAATGAAGGTAGCCTTTATTTCCTGAAGCAAAAAAGGAGCTTTGATGTCATAAGGAGGATCATGAAGCATTTCCACCTGTCAGTGACAAGTCTGCCTGTCAGCTTCCTACCCTGGTGACTCATTCCACATGAAGCCATGTAGGCAGTTTGGTAGCTTGGTGATATTTAGTGACAATGCAGCATTGACAATTTGCCATCCATATGAAGACTTCATGAAGTTATTCAATGAAGGAAAACATTGGACGGATATTAGACGGGTTTTAATTAAATATTTCCTCCGACGGAATAGTTCAAAGTGCTATGCAATTTTGACCTTGAAATACAACTTGAAAATGGACAATTGTAGGCTTGTTGCTCTTAGATGTCAAAATTTCATTTCAGACTTATATCAATATTTTCAAACATATTTGCAAATAAGACATATTGCATGGAACCGTTGAAATCCAATTTAACCTTGCCCAGGGTAAGGCCTATTCATATGATGTGCATTGGTCAAACAGGGGTATTAACTTTCAAGTTTGAGGGAAAATCCAACAGTTATATATAACCTCAGACCTATTGATATAATGTATCCATACTGTCCAAAATCCTGTGGTCCTAAGGCTGTTACCACCCGATGCTTTAACAATTGCTGGACAAAATTATACAATGAATACAAACATTTCCTTCAGGCTATGGGGTAATCTTGCAGAAACTACATTATACCATGACAAATTTAGAATCCAGCAGGTAGTGTACAAAGGATATATCATACAACGTAATACAATACATACAATATTTGTATACTGTAATGTACTGATTGAATCGTATTGTGTTACAGATTAATAGACCAAATATGGCATTATATTCAAAAGGTAAAAGGGCCTAAAGGGCAGTCCAATTACCCAGAGTGAAGAGGTATAGGACTTACCCCACCCTACAGGCTACAAGGGCCCCTTCGTCACCCCGGCCTGAGCCTGACCTCTGTTATCACAGCAGAGCAGGTGCCCCAAGGACAAAAGGGCCAGAACGAGGCTCTACAGGCCAAAATGGGGCTCAATATGTCTTGCACAGGCCATTAACGGTACACAGGCTTGAGCAGTTGGGAGACATGACCTCTCAGGGCAAACAGACAGGATTTAACACCACTGAAAAGATGCTTCTTAATCATGTCTGTATTCATAGTACACTGTAGACATTGTATCTGTCTAGGAATATTTGTCCTCAAAAAGGTGGAAGAAGCTCAGCTTGACAGCATCATGAATGAAATCTTCTAACATATATATATAGGCTTTTATTGACACAGAATATCAACAAGATACATTTGTCATAACAGTGTCTTAAGGAGAAACCTTCATCAAGAATCCTTAGAAAGTTGTCTTAAAAAGTTCCAAGCTTTCTGAGGACGTAACAAACGGGGTTAAATGTTATAATACAGTCATAATGCAGCATATTAATGTCTTCTTTACCTTATTGAACAAGTCTACATGAACATGGCATAGCTATTCATGTGCATACTCCATACCATATAAAGGCTAAATGTACAGCTACCAATGGAAAATGAAGAGAAGACTAAAATTAATTTAAAGTATGATGTACATATGGATACACTTAATTAAATTACCTGCACTCAAGTCTCTTGTATGCTTAACAATGGCATTTTGCATTCATCTTGACATCTTTCAACCAAGGACTAAACTTGTCCATGAACATTGCACACTTTGCATATTACTTAGCAATAGTGAAGATCACATTACATGACCACCTCTGAACAATTTATACTTCTTTGTAAATTCTTGAAATAGTCAGGAATAGTTCAAATTCAATTTCAGGTTTCAAATTTCTGATTACTTTTTCACAGGTGAAAACTGTTGTTTTTTTTTTAAAATAAATTTTCAAGTCAAGTGAAGTCAAATAAATCTGAATATTTCACAAGTGCAAACATGCAGCAAATTAGCAGGGCTAAAATGTCATTAAAAATATCATTACATGCCCTATTGGCAAACAGTAGGCAACAGAACAGAGGCAGAAAGGCAGACATGGGGTAAATAAAAAACATCAAAAACCCCCTTTTCAAAGAGCAATTTCTAATGTCACTGCATAAGATTGATGGTACATCGAGGTAACCTGAGTCAATATGCTGCAAAATTGCCTGGATTCAAAGGCAGCTGAACAATGATCAGCATTAATTATGCAAAGACATGTATACTTGAGCAGATCTAACCAAAGTGTGAAATCCACAAGACATTTAATAACTACCATATTCATTTGATTGAGACCAGAGAAATTGGACAAAAGATTTAGCGTATGCAATAGTCCTATATAAGAGCAGCCATTATGGACTTGTGGTCTCCCTTTTGTCTACATACATTTTTTTAAAGTTCAGATGGAAGCGGTTACATCTTGCAGAAAAGTTAGACACTTGATTAATCATCATACCAAATCAATTTGATAATAGCAAATGAACAATCTTTCGTCTAACATATTTCGTTTCATATAAAATTTTGTCTTCTTGTATCGAAAAAAGTAAAAAAAACCGAGCAACAAGATATTTTTGAAAAACAGACTTCAATCACTTAACTCACTTACTCACTATTACTGTGGTATTAGCACTGGAGTCAGTGTCTGAAGGTGTCATTCATATGAAACTCTTGAGTTTACATAATATACATGAACCATACAGTTTGTTCTCTAAACCTCGAGGGCATGCTAACACAATTGTGCCTTTATTATACAAGTTTAAAAAATATGAGCAAACAAAAAGGTTTGAGGACATGCTATGCTTTGTGAGCAAGGGCTACCTGTGTCTAATTGCTATGTATGGCCAAATAGTGGCTTGCTGTAACTTTTGAAGTCCTCTTCGAGGCTTTCTTTGGCCTTTTCTGTCACTAATAGGTCTTTTGCCCAGAGCATAAATTCTGCTCAGTAAATAACAATATCCTGCACTTAGTAAGTTGCCTCTTGCAAAGTGTGGTCTGATAGCTTCTTCCCTGGAGTTGGCTATTCATTGAAGTCACAGGAGTTACTTACTCATAAATTGTAACACACAGGAAAAAGGCCACTTTATAATACTAAGGCTACACATTACACTTATTTCTTCATCTAATTGAAATTCATAAATTTAACAAAGTTACAGACAGGTAAAGGGACTTGAAGACATGAGAATGAAACAAGAAACGTACATCTAACGGTACCGCGGATGTCCACAAATGGTTAATATGCCATGATACTTAATATGCAAAGGTTTAAGACATTGGTTAACATCAATTTACTCTTTTATTATCAGTACTTACCGGTAAATCCACTTGGACACTTGCAAGACACAGCATTAATTGGATGAATAGGTCTGAAGAGCATTGTTGGAGAGGAGACGACTGAAGATGCATTTCCAAACTGGAGGATGGACACACAGTCTTCATAGTTGAGGCAGGGTTCTCTCAGGCACAGGTTGTCATCAAACGGGAGAACCTGAAAGTAAGAAAATGTCTCAATAAGTTTAGGTCTATCTGGACAAAACCACAACCAAATTTATCATTTTGAATATGACTCAAGGCAGAATAGACATCATCGAAAGTTTTTGAGAAAACATATATCAAACTTGGGCATAACAAGAGGCCAACAAAGGTTAGATAACCTTCAGTTCAGGTATTTCTAGATATTGCACCTAGGATTTAGATATAACTATCACAATATTAATTTATTTACAAGTGCATCCTTTTTGGAATTTGTAATGAAAATTGTATAAACCATCCAAAGCAATATCACACACAGAAGAGAGGAAAAGCAGAGCTTTCATATTTTCTTTCTCCGCATGACACCAGAAATTTATATTAATTTCCATGAATATGGTGTCATAGAATCCTGCCACAATATGGCACAAATGAGAATTTATGTCTGTGTGCCACCAAATGCCAAAATAAAACCAAATGAAATCATATCTTCGTTTATGATCTTTAACTATTCATGAGAATTTTCATGAAGAACCTTGTGTCAGATTAGCAATATAGGGTATTTTTGGCCCTACGAAGAAATGCATAAGCATATATTTTATCAAGGCATATCATATAAGCCAAAGCAAATCTCTATGCATAACATGGTCTGCATTTAAAATATTCATAAATATTACCCTATTTCTCTCATATCACTGCATGAGCACAATATGGATATACTGAATAATTTTTCACCAAGGGAAATAAGGAGCTTTTTATCTATACCTTGGGAAAATATTTCTTTGTACGGTATCACAAGGTATCTTGTAAATGCTTTCAATTACATAAATGATGCATGCCAACATGAAATTTCTCTATGCACGTACAATCATACCTGAGCTGCAATTTGTTACCTGATTGTGCATAATATTGTACAATTTTATCTGACATTCAATCACATAACATACTATCTCATAAACCTATTTGTTCCCTTGAGTGCCAGCTTTGGCTGTGACCGTTGTGTGTTGTACTGATGATTTAGTATTTTACACCTGCGTCCCTGAATCCTCAAAGCTCTGATAATTTTCATAAATTTATCATCTCCTATATGATTTTATCTTTCAAGTGTTTCCTGTATAATTGTCCGTAAGTTGTATGCAACGTCAGGTGCCAACTTTTTGTTTTTCTCTCTCTTCTATCAGCCTTCTTTCAATTCAGAAGATCACAGAACCTCAGTCAATGGCTTCTAACACCGAGTCAGACACTCATTATTTCTCAATCTAACAATTAGCCAAATTTCCAAAAACAAATGCTCATCTATCATAATACAATACGGCCATAGATAATAACATATATATATTTGAACCCAGACCATCATTCCTCCCCTTTGATAAAAGCAAACATATAGTTCCAAACATATGCGGACCTCCTCCAGCAGAGCAGTTTTGAACTCTTAACTACATTCTAACAACTGACCAAACATATTGTAACAAGGTGGAGCTGTTGTGCAGCCATGCGCACAGAGCCCTGTCACACACGCTATCTAGACTTCAGACTGACAAGACGTATCAAGGAATAACTACAAGTTCAACACTGTTCAACAAACGTTTCAGTGGTGGCAGTGGTTCACCAAGGTGCCTCTTGTTTCTGATAAGAATAGGCAGTATTTCTGCTGCTGTTCGGCAGCTTTTTCAGCCTGTTTTTAGCTATTTTTTTCGGCGAAAATTGCCGTTTTTCCGAGTCTGTTGGACGCCATGTGCGCTGTCAAATGTCAAATTGATTGACAGGTGACTCCAGGGCTTGTCTTCGGTAATTTTGCTGATTATTTTAGCTTCATTGTACATATATATTCTATGTTTAGAGCTGATGCTGTCCGGCATCCACTCAGTTAGATTTTTCTGAATTGAAAATAGCACGTGGAAAGTTGTGTATTGCACCTGGCAGTGCATGGATTAGGTTGATGCTGGTCGTCTTAACATAGTCTGAACACTGTTACAGTCAACTAGATATTTTTTCGGCATTGCATGTGGCCTAGGGATTAGAAATAATTGTCTTTTCTGTGCGTTTCAAAAGTTCCACGGCCCCTTGAGTGAATAGGCAGTACATTGAATAATTAGCCACGTGCTGCTGCAAGCATAATTCCTTTTCTCAGAATAGATTTGAAGGTCTATAATTTATTCAGCTTTTTGTGAAATTTTGAAGTGAAACTTCGTTTATTCAGGGCAGTGTTCGTTGCTCTTTGAACATTTTCACTTGAGTAGACTTTTGACACAATTAAGAGCTATTAAGGCTGCGATTTAAAGATCTATTCTGCTAACCTGCGGATTAAGAGAAGCTGTCAAAGTTGACTAGCAATTGCTCAAGTGCATTGAACTGTCAAACTTGTAAATATTTTCGTCAATATGACAGTGGCAGATCAGCTGGTATTTATTTTGTGATTTATATTTATTTATTTTATACACAGTTTAGACACTTAAGTTTATCATATACACCTTAGTTTAGACAATTAAGTTTATCATATACACCTTTTATACAACAAAAAGAAGAAAAAAAAGAGGGAGTGAGATACATATATTTGGGTCTTTTTGTAAATATTTTGTCACTCATTTTGTGACATTTTGGCCAATTGAGTTATAAATTAATGAGGCCAAGTATGTGATATAGGCCCAAGTATGATATAGGCCTTTTGAATGAGATATATATTTAGGCCTTTATGTAAATATTTTGTCACTCGTTTTTGTGACATATTACTGGCCAGTTGAATTAGACAGTGATAGAGGCCCAAGTTTGAGATATTAGACCCCTTTAATTTTGGGAGTTTATGTGAATTCATGTAAATATTTTTGTCACTCATTTTTGTGACTTATTGGCCCCATTTAAAGTGAGTGAGGCTAAAGTATTGATATTAGACTCATTTGAATTTCGGTATTTTACAAATATTGAATCATTAGTACATACTTAGTTTGAAGTGTGCAGTCACAATTGTCTAGTTTTTGAGATTAGGTTTTCTCTTCAGACTAGAAAATATATTGCATTTAGTTTTCGTGTTGATTGCTGTTCGGCATTGCAACATTTCTGTGTATATACTCCCTTCATTGTATATAGTGAGAGCAATCCTGTGATATTTATTTGATAAACTGTATTGTATCATGTTCTCATTGTTGAGGTAGATTGGATTATAAATCACAATGATTCCAGTGAATGTAAACACTGCCTCCTTTGAAGAGTTATGTTCCTTGGGAATCCGAGATGCCACTGCAAAGCTCATCATCATATGTCGCCATTTCTATGTACTGGATCCTGAGGTCATGCCCTTCATCACTGGACTTAGACGTTGGTTTTGGGACCATTTGATGAATTGTGGACTTATATGCTTCAAGGTGGAAGCTAGATCTGAAAATCAGACGACTAGATTGCCCACCCATAAATCAACTCAAGTTCACCCACGGAAGTCCCAACCATCCAATGAAGAATTGCCTCTTGATGATACCAGCGTGATTGGGTATAGGAACAAGGATGGCATTTTTGGAACTGATGTTTCGGCTGAGGATGAGACAAGAGAAGGTACAGAGACGACAAAGTTGCCTTTTCCCCCACCTCCTTTGCAATCACGAGGAGAAATAGAAGTTGAATATGAGATGGCCAAGAAGATGATGGACGAGTTATGGTTCTGTGTTGACAGGCTACGAAGAAATATCCCTCATGCTGACCCAAACCTCTTTCTGGAAGACTTAATTGAATACTTGCTTCGTGAAATGAGTGCATGGATGGGACGCTTCTTCTCACTAGAAAGACTTCGCCACAATGCCTTCATGACAGAAGTGTACAAGGTTGTGGAGACAGCTAAAAACTTTGAAGCAAGGAGTCCTTCTGAGAAACAGCAGCCCTGGAGGGAATCTTCAAATAATGCTTGTGCGTTAAAAAATGTTTGTATGTCAAATAACACTCTGATTCCAGGTATCCATAATCATGTACAGTCTTCACCACAGTTGCAGAGTGAGACATCAAGATCCTGTCCTGCTGAATGTGATATGACTTCATCTGTATCAGCATTGATCAGTCATCAGCCTGCTGGGAATGTGCGTTCCCTCAGGCGTTCAGCTACCTCTACAGAGAAAAATTACTTAAATTCTGATGAAATGTCACATCTGCACAAGGAAGCTCGTCCAGTTAGTTCTGCCAATGCTGAAGTCTGTTATCCTCAACATTCACCCATCATCCCTCGACACTCAGCCAATAGTCATCCTGTCTGTTACAAGCAGTATCTTCGTCATAGTAATGATGCAGCTCAAGGAAGACTTAAGCATCAAGTTACTCCTGTGTCATCAGGACATCTTCAAAGATCCTTTCCTTCCGGGCATGACGGAACTTCATTGTTATCAGTGCCTTCCCGTCATCAATCCGCTGGGAATGTGCGTTCCCGGTGTCATTCTCAAGAATTACATCACTCACCTCCAGGCTTTCCTAATTGTCATCCTTCACATCATGTTCAGCATCTTCCGGTATCACCTTCTCTTGGTAATGGCACAGCCCATGGAAGAACGATGCAGCAATTTGCTCCAGTGTCATCAGAACATCAGATTCTGCCAAGATCCTTCCCTCCAGGATCCGTGAAACAGTCTCCACAAGTCCATCCTTTGCAGGGAATAGACGGAAGCACACGACCTAGAGCAGCTCAAAGTCTCTTCCTGCCTGGACAGAAGTGTCGAGAAGGTGTGGCTTCAGCTAATCAGAAAAAGTCTTCAATTGCTCTCAGTGGATCATCTAGTTGCAGCAGCTTTTCCAGTAACAACACATCAGCTATTATGTTTAACTCCAGCTCTTCATCAAGGAATTGTGCCAGGGAGTTATCTGACACTTCTTCCAATTCAAGTATTTCAACCTCAGCTGATGATGAATCCGCTTGCTCTTCAAAAAGGTACAGTGAGGAGTTAAAGTGGGAGTCCTGCAAGTCTGCACTGAAGAAGAGTGAAATTCATCCGTATGACGTTTTTCGCAAATGTTCACAGCAGAGTGGTGCTGTTCGGCGCCTGTCTCAACAACCGGTTGGGTCAGAATCTACAGATGAGTTTACCCCACGAGTCAGCCTTCCTGATCCATGTGACAAACAGCTAGGAAGACCATTTATTACTTCAAAAGACGATTTCACACTAGCTGTTCCTGAGACTTCTAATATCAAAAGTGACATACAGGAGCCTTTGACTTTTTTGGAGCCTAAGTGCTCTACTGAATTTACTGAAGTTGATAATTCCATGTATTTATTGGAGCTGTGCGGCTCCTCTGTGTTGCCATGTGTTTCATCCTCATTTTCAGATTCCAGTCCTGGAAGTGCAAGACCAAAAGAAATGCCAGTACACCAGGTTGGATCTCCCGGGTTGGATGAGCAGTCTGATGGCCAAGCAGCTGAGTTGCACCCAAGTTTCATGGCAAGACCAAGGCTCCCCATTATTCAGCATTCCAAGCCTCCGGAATTTGATATGATGCGGAACCTTGAAGTTTTCTGGCCCGATGACAGTCCAAAGAATTCTTCGCCTTGGCCTCTGTTTGATGAAGGGGGAGGGGGCCAATACAATTCATCGGATTTGACACCAGACCATCACCATGGACAGAGTTCAAGTGGTGGATTCACAAACTACTCAGGTGTCTTCACATTGCCAACTACAAGAAAGGAGTGGCTGAGCTGGATAAAGAAATCTGGACTTCAGTAATCATTGTTGTTGCAATTGTAAATTGTATGTAGATTTTAATGAACTTGTTTGGTCAACTATTGTTTTTATGTGGACTATTGTCTAACACTTTATGCAAATGATATTGCTTCATTTTGTTTAAAATTAGTTGCTGAATATTGTGTAAAATTGTTGTCTTTTGCCTTTTAGAATTTGAATTGGTTATGACATTTTATGTAAACTTTGTGTAGAAGTGGTCTCCAATATTTTAGCAGTTGAATTGATAGTGAATTTTTATGAGGACTCTCTATATCAAGTGTGATGTTACTAGACCTTTTAACCAGTGATTTGTTGTATTCCAACTGTAAGCCTGTTATACTATCTTTGTGCATAGTACTGTGCGGTACCTGTGCTTATGTGGGCCTGATGCAATCTACAAACAGAAGTCATAGATGATGGAATTGGAAGGCTGTGATGATCAAACATCTTCGTATCAAGACTCTGGAAAAGGACTATAGTTATGGACTATGAAGATCAAGTTCTGCGATGTGAAGACTTAGCCTGAAAATCATCCGGGGCCATGCTACCATAGTCAAGTCGCCAATCGGAGCATCTTTCCATCACTCCAAAATTAACTGAAAATCAACAGCAAACAGCAATGCCTCTCCTCAAAGCTAAAACATCAAAAAGGGGGAGAGTGTAACAAGGTGGAGCTGTTGTGCAGCCATGCGCACAGAGCCCTGTCTCACACGCTACCTAGACTTCAGACTGACAAGACGTATCAAGGAATTACTACAAGTTCGACACTGTTCAACGAACGTTTCAATATGATTACAATGAAATCACAGGCCAGTCCAGGTGACCACTTATTAGTTTTGAGTTATCTCTCTAAACTTTGTTGACCTCGAATCTCACAGGTGTACTGACCCTACAATTATCAGTGTCTGGTAATTTCCAACCTGACACTTGTAATTCATCATTGGGAAACATTAAGTTCTGGAATTTTGAAGTAGAAGTAGGTTTCGGAAAAAGTCTCTTATGTACACTCTAAGAATCGATTTTCCCAAGTATGAGTGAGGGTCCTTGTCTGTGTACTGTATTTGTGTTGTCTGAAAATGTATCATGTACTCATATCTAATTGGAATGTAAAGAGCACAAGAATGCAGCCCACTTACAACAGAGACAGCATACTGATTATTATTTAAAAGACATTGAAATCCCCTCAACTATTCGACTTTCTTCATATTTTCACAAGTTTAAAGCAGAGATATTTGAAGTCAGTGATTCAAATGTCAACAATGCCAGAACAGAGAACTTCAGTAATTTCATTGTATTACTTTCTGGATGGTACTGGTTGCATTACATTTTGGATGGTACTGGTTCGAATGCTTCGCCAGCTTCATGACCAACTGCAGTGTTCAACATGAAATGGTTCATCTCTATAAGGTCATCTGGAGGCCCAATAGTTCAAGAGTGTGATTTTCTCTCCAATTGGTGATCAAAGGAACAATCCAGATAATTCAAGATAAAAGCCCCATTCAATAACTCATATGGATCTCTGGAACCAAAATTTATCTCGAAATCTCCTTGAAAGTTGAAAATCAAGAGATAAGGTTACCGATCATCTCCATTGTATAGATCAGATCTGCATTCTCCCATCTACCTAATTACTGCTCAGACAACAATCACATATGATAACGGTATCTAACCGATATCTCACCCAACCAACCATTGTGAAAAATGATTAATTCCAGCACCTATCGATTTCATTGCTTTAAGGATTCCAGCACAGTTAAATTACCTTCAAAGGTGACCTGTGAGGGAACCAACAACATAGTCACTAAAGTCAATACAATTTGCATGATCTATCATTTACAACTGACCAGCAGAATGGCCACTGAGTGCCATTGACATAATTGGGGACTTAGATGCATTTGCATGTACCCACTGGCCGATAATGCTGATTAATGGGACCTTTAATCACAGTTCATGTCAAAAATGTCACCCAAGGTCATTGGACCTTCTCAGGGTCAGGCCCTTGACAATGCCTTTCAATTGTTATTCCTCTTTGATGGCCTGACATGCTGTGATGCTGAAAATAACATAGAAACCTGATACAGGTGACTTTTCTTTAATTCTTTAAATTCCTTCAGATATACTTTTGAATGACCAGTGTCAAGTTACAAAAGAGTTTTATACACAGCTTGATAGCATTTATGTAGTTCTTATTTATAGAGACCGTTATAATTGAAAGTGTGGATGGGGGAAGAGTTTGTGTAAAATGACAAGAAAAAGATAGATCACCATCCACCAGTCGACATTAGTCCAGTTATATCTCTGGGCAGATTAATGGTATACCTTGAGCCAAACAGAAAGTACAATGCTTTTGTCTTCCATATATATTTTTTTTAAATTTATGTCTCTCTGAAGAGGTGACACTTGAAGATACATTTATTAGGTAATCAATATTGCAATCTATGCTTAGAGGAACTGATTGAAGCACACAAACATTTTCTTTTAATTATAAAATTTAAGATTCAGACATTTCATAAGTGCTGCCATCTCCCATCACAAACCGCACAGCCTACCCATGGAGATATTGTCATACTATTGAGATGGTACATACAACACAGTAAGTTTCAGCTCCAGTAATTCCCAATTTTACCCTGAGCAGGCTGAGGGCTCCACAATCTCCCATGACCCTATTCTGACCCTAGGAGCAACACAACCAGTAAGCTCCACTTAATCGGATTACCAACACCTGTATGAATTGAGTAGCATTAAGAGATTAGGGAGAAAGTGATACAATAATGACAATTAGCAGGCTACTGTCATGCATAGGAAGAATAGTTCACTCTAATTACATGTAAATCTTAAGTAGGTTATAATCAAAATGGATTCTAAAATGGTTTAAACTTCCTCTCAGGTAATCTAATAATGAATTTGGCTTTCTCCCAAGCATTGTACTGGAACGTGTGAATTGTAAGCTGTAGGCCTTTTAGCTACCCAATTTTCAAGATATCTGATAATCTTCAACTAATTTGATGATATCGAGGAAAAGATATTGCTGACTACCAGACACATTTCGGGTCTCGAGGTGTGTATCTAGCCAACTCATCACATTGAAAGAAGGGAGACCCTGTCTCTGTTCGGGACTGTCAAGTGGCAGCAGAATGCTGACAGTCCCTGGAAAATCGAATTGGGTCAACAATAATTTGATCTGTTTTGGACAGATCACCAGATCAGTTCAAACAACAGCTGTCCATATTACTACGCCAAACTACTTTCACAAAGCATGGTTGCTGGCAAATATCCTGTCCACTGCTTTGAATGAAAATGTTTGGAAATCATGAGACAAAAAGAAAGTTTTGAAACTTTAGCATACACTTTGCCTGAGAAAGGGATGATTTTACTCATCAGAAGTTTGATGGTATTCAATCTACTTATGCCATTTAGTGCATGTTTTTGATTGATTTATTTGGCCTATTAAATATAATATATATACATAATGAGACCCTGGATGGCACAATAAAGTTAAAACTTATTTCCATTGTGGTCCAGTGGTAAATGGCATGAATTGGTAATAACATTATATGGATTTTATGGTGATATATGATGGTAAATTGTGGTCAGAAAAGGGTCCAAAAAGAATGCATTCTCACTTATTCACGTGTCCATACAAAGCCGATGTTTTTGCTTTGTGATATCAAAAATGCTCTATTGTATTTATTCTGTTACTTTATGGAGATTTACGAACTAGAACAACAATATAATTCACAATTTCATAAAAGCTGTGTTACACTCAGCAAAATGTCCTGTCCATGCCACAAGTGGCCCCCTCTATACTGGTAATATATGTGAGCTACATTGTATACATCCTCAATGATAAAAAATAGTTCCAACTTATTTTGGTATTTACAAGCTGTTTGCTTAAAATTGAAGCCAACCAAAGTCAGATTAGACACTTGCAGAGTTTTTGGAAATAAACTAGACCATCACTAAATGATGGAACTGTCCTGGTTTCTTCCACACTGTCCTGGTTTCTTCCAGAGGTCGAAATTCTGTTGACCGCTCACAGGAGCTCGCGATTTTGCACCCTGGGTGGCAGCAAATAGCGGTCAATTTGTAGACAGAGGGAGACCTATTACTCTACATTATTGCCAGACGCTACTTCTGACACCTCTTTCTTATAAATCAAACTGTTAAAAAAAATATATAGGGGCTACATTTGCCAATTACATAATGCATTAAATAGGCTGAATTTAAAAAGTCAAGTAGGCCTATTTCTCCAAAATCAGTTATCATGGACAATTGCTTTCCAGGTGTCGACATCCTGTTATGCAGACTCCCTTGGAATAAATTTTCACTAAATTGGACCAAAAAATAAGAGACAAAACTCCTTTAAAAAGCAGCTTGCATGACAATGCATGTGTGCCATTATCTGTCACATACACCCACGCTAACCTTTTAGTTTAATAAGAGCTTTAGTTCATCCATTAGCGTGCTGGAGTATATTGTCACTCTTGGGACATGATATTAAATCTTTGTTTTACCCTTAAATACGGTTCTATCTCCAGGTGGTAATAAGACACTCGAAATTTGGCGTCCCCTCTCTCACCTGGTTGCTAGGGTGAAATCAAGCGTTGCCATGACAGCAGACCACTTCTTCTGCTATTTGACTCTATTCATGGCACAAGTCGTAAAATTTTCAATAAAGCTCCAATTTTCTGTGATATTACCCTTGTTATTATGCATTTTATTTGCATAGCTGCATAGGAAATTAGGGATGCAGATGCAACATTTCTTTCAAATTAATTCTGGTTATAGGCACTCAGTAGATTCTCTGTGTGGGTTTCTATAGCAGGCCTAAAATCTAAAACTATCTTTTTCAGACCCAGAATTCGCTAAACATAAGCATAGACCTACTTTGAAATAGATATGTGTGAATATAGGCCTATGACTGCTTTTAAAACGCAGGCCTATAGGTAGTGACATCATGCTCATCAAAAGTGTCTTTGGCAACCAGAATCACTGAGCAACATTTTACACAGGACAATGTTTTTCTCGAAGTGTGACTGACACCATGCTTCTTCTGGCCTTGGTCAAGGGTCTTGGGCATTGAAGTCACCCACCAATAGTGCTAATCAAACAGTTTAACCACTTGCAAGTTATGTAATTCCATTCAAAGGATATCTGACTACAATTCTTTATCCCTATAAAGAATACTTCTGAAGTACTACTTCAGAAGTCGTCAAGTACTTTGCATAATTTCCTTCTTAAGACATTTTGCCACTTCTCTGATTTAATCCTTGCATAATTTGCATGGATTTCATGTCATATTATTCAACTTGCATGCTGAAGAAGCAGGTGTGGTGAATACATCACTTTGAGATGCAGCCAAGCTTGCCAGAAGAAAAGCCCGTCACACTTGACTTGAGTCTTTCTTGATGATGCTAAATCAATCAAGCATAAATTTCACGCGCTCTCTGCTCTGGCTACTGGCATGTGGAGGCCTTGGCAAATATTGCATGATTCCACATAAAAACATCCAACCTAAACCTATCACGCCTATTGTGAAAATAGTAGGCCAGGTGATGTGGAAATTTGCGAAACATTATGCATGAGAACGTAAGAAAGCCATTGTAAATCTATTATTATTGAAAATTAACCGTAGTTATGAATGACTTGCCTCCCGTTCCAGCTGCATTCCATTACATCAGCTTTTAACAACATTCCTGACAATTCGTCGTTAAATAATGAATTGCCTACCCTCATCACTTACATTGTATTAAAGCAAATATTTTTTAGCAAATGTCGTCTGCAAATTGCGCCCTTTTTTGGCACGTGCATAGAACGTGCTTTTGGAACGTTGCACGTTCTGTCAATGTTGTGACACCTGGCGATATTGAACAGTTCACCAGTGCATCAGTTCGTGATTTAAGGAAAACAATTTCTACATTTATTCCAAGCTTGTTCAGAGTTGTTCTAAGCCTTTTTAATCACTCTTGATTGATTTGCACCAGTGATGGCATCCATCGAATGTTTTGATAGGACTAACAAGTTTGTTTTGGATTTTGTTAACGAGCTCATGATAGCCTGAAAGGCCTACAAGAAAGAAGAAGAAGAGCTCTGTAAAGTAACCATCAGTTCAGTTTTTCAAATAAACCTTTCATGACAACTTTGTCATTTGAATTAATTGCCAGCTTCAACAACATATCAATCAATCAATCTATATATCTATATATCTATCCATATATCATTCTATCTATCTATATCTATCTATATCTATCTAACTATACCTAAGACAGAGAAAGTTCTTAGCCTGTAAGACATAATCAACCAGCAGTATTTTCATAAATGTATTCATCCAAGTCCAAGATCTCTCTCCAAATAATTATATCACTCAAAACTCTTTTGACTTCCAGCATCTTCTCAATTCTCAGCATCTGTGCACTGCAGCAGAAGCATTCAGGCAGTGACCAATATGCTCTGACACATCGCTGTCACACATTGAACTTCAAAGAAGTGGCAAATCAAAGTATCAAAGGAAGTCACCCTGAGTGAAGGAAATGTTCTTTCTTGGTAAATTCTCACACTTCCTTCCTTTCAGTTTCCTGGACCTTTCAAAAGAGCACATGTTGGTCAAACAAATCGCCCTGGTCAATGCATACAACTACAAAATAGGCCTCTTTGAAACTGTATGGAAACTACTATCTCAAATTCAAGACTGACCATTTGAAAGTGTGTAAATACTTGAGCAAACAATGTACAACTGCCTATTATTCACATAATGCAATGTGTACACACAGTAGAATGTCATTGTCCATGAAGTAAATTCAAAATCATGACCTGTTACACCAGTTGACAGCTTCTGACAGGTAATATTATTTGCATAACATATTCCACACCATTTGCACCTCCTGCACAGAATATTTTTCAAGACATATAAGAGCTCAATTTCAATGTATATTTGGCCAATTGACTAAGTTTCCTATGCAACTGCATTCATATCCTGCCTTTTAGAGTATAAATGCTTGTTCCCTTGATTTAACAGCTTCAGGCCTATACTTTGAAAATACTGAACTGAAATTGAAATCTGACAAGTTAGTAAAACTGAACACTGAAGTGACTGAACAGCCATCCAGTTTGTCAAGTCTAAAACTATTCAATTAATTTCCAAAGGAATACATTTTAAAACTATTTTTATAAAACATGAAAACTGTGCTCTATGTTTACTATTTCTAGAATTAAGAAACCTTTTAAACAAGTTCTCCTGTCTCTTTCTGACTCAATTTCAGATTCCCACACATCTCTATTCCTGAATTTCCTTTTCAACTGTGTCAATATATCTGTGCTACTTGATTTTGTCTTTTGACAGGGTCCCAATTTGGACCATACTTGGAATTGGGAACATAGAAAAGGTCAAAGGGACCTCTGTGGGGCCCACCTGTCTCTTGTTGACCATTCAAGGACCTTGATATTTGAGACCATTGATGAGAACTTGAGGACTTTCCAAACAAAAATTAGAGAAAGACCAAACTGGAATCTCTTTAAATTGAGTTTAAATTCCTTTGATTTCACTTGGGTGAAGACAGGACTTCACTATCATATGGCCCTTGAAAGAATATGTTGAAGTAAAAGACCTCCTTAAGAAATGGAATACCTATTGGGAGTCTTGGGGCAGCCAGGAAGTGGGAAAGGTCAATGTTGGTAGAATGGGTACTGTGTGTAGAGAGTAAAGAATGCCAGAAAGGTGCTAATTAGATATTCCAAATTTCCAAGATATTTTTGGTCAAATAGCAGTTTTTGAAATGTAAAACAAAGATCTATATTGCAAATGCAATGCACTGTTAATGTATAATCCCAAAATCGTTAATTTTATATAGGGCCAAATCATTCAATTTATATAAACCAACTAGCTACAAGTACAAGAGGCAGACATAATGCTGAGATGAAGAATGAAGACACTTCCAAATCTTCTGAATGACAATGATTAAATGAATTAAATGACTAAGAGGGATGGTTACTAGGGATGCTCGGATATCCGGCACAGTATCCGGTATCCGGCCGGATATTGAAATTTGCAGGATATCCGGTATCCGGCAGAATTAGGTATCTGAACCGGATATCAGAACCGGATATTTGTCATGGTCAAAACTTAGTGAAAGGCTAAAATTTCGATAATAAATTAAAGAGTGTTATTTGAACAGAGTAAAAACATGATTCAATCATCTCCAAAATCAAATTATTCAGTCACAGAACATTATAAAAACATTCCACCAGAGGAACAGTCCTCCTGCCGAACATGGTATCTTTTGGCTATGAGAAAAAAAAATTTATTATCAGCCGCGAATGCCGAAAAGCACGTTTTTCATATGTTTATTATCCGGTTCCTACTATCCGGTTGCTATCCGGTATCCGGCAGTGTGTCTGGCCGGATTATCCAGTATCCGGCATCCGGCTATTTTCACTATCCGTGCATCACTAATGGTTACTTCCCATAGACTACAGATCTACAACTACTAAAGAGTTTGATAATTTTAGTGACCTTCTTTTAACATTAAACTCACAATCATAAAATAATCAAAACAACTTATTACTTACCTGTAAGGTGGACAGCTTTGCCAGTAAAATCCTTTGTAGGTACACTCTCTCCCTCAAGAACTGTTGACTGTAGAATACATCCCTGTTGTTGTGAATTGTCTTCCTGACACTGAAGCTGACATTGAGTATGGGTTCTGTCACATCAGTGTCATCCTGGACATTGATGAGGAAAACATTGTCTTCAGAAGTTGGTATGATTGAAGCAAGAGCTGAAGTGAATCTCTGATATAATGGGGAGAGGAAGGCTTCTTGGGATATGTCTTGGAGCCTTATTGTGATGCTGTTGAAGAGCATTTCTTGGGTGACCAATCTCACATACAACTTGCACCTTGCCTTCACTTCATTGATGCCATCTGGAATTAGAGAAAAGAGATAATATTTAGATATTTGTGGAATTTGTGAATCAATTGCACAGAATAACACGATATTTATTCCATGTTAAAAGGTATTGAGACAGAATGACAGAACCACATATTTGGCAGATGTACAGATAAAATTGCAGAATTGTAATAAGCTTCATTCATTTTTTGGCATTTGCTTAAACTTCCATCAGCAATTATGAGGAAAGTCCCTAAATGTAAATATTTCCTTTCACAAGTTCATATGGCATAAATGTACATAAGAAATTCCCTTTTCCTGTGTTTCATGTTCTCATATTTTGCTGGAAAAAAATCCAGGTTGAAGATTGAAGAATAACAGGACTTCTCCAAAATTTTTTTTCTCCAACAATTTCTTTCTCATTTCATTTTATTTGTCTACTCTCTGAAGGAATGTGTCTTTTTTATCATGCTCTCCACAAGGAAGTGACATAAAGCTAGTTTACACCATATAGAACGTAGAAAACTCATGTATAGCTCTCAGACTTCAAGGAACTTGTGGGGTGTTTCAAATTAAGCAGCTCAGTACTCTTGGCATTCTTGATATCAAGGGTCAAGTTTGTGTCACTGCCAATCTGTTTTTGCAGACCTTACAGGTCACTTCATACTACATGTTAGAAGCATGTTTGGCCAAGAAGTCGGTTGAAGTACTGCTTGAATTCCCTACAACAACAGATGTATACATTGTAGCCCAATAAAAGTTCTTGTGAAGAATATAGGCAGGAGTTCAGCGATAGTGTGTTTTGCAATATACCAATGCAATTCAAAACACTGAACATACACAATTATAAGTCTGGTTAATAGAAGACACCAAATAACTAATGTTCCAATTAGTTTAATACCAAGCATGCTAGTCTACCCATAGCTTCCAATCAAATTTATCAATTTATCTATCCATTCATATGGACTATCTATGTATACTATTGTATAGTAGTGATCTGTCTCCCACAAAACAAAGAGAAGGAACAATTCTTCCACTTTCTTCCATTTCCATTTGATCCACAACACTACATTGGTTCATTTGGGGTAAAGTAATAATGTTGATTTAGTTCACTTTAAACACTTAAACCAACATCTCACATAGCAAAAACAATTCCAGAATCTGTCTAACAGCATTTGTTCAACATTGGTGGCAAGCACTTTGGGCCATTCTCTGCTACAGGGTTCCTGTTAAACCCTATTTTCTCAAATGTAATTACTTAGGATGAGGGGGTAAAAAAAATATTCTCCTCTTTCTATGAACAGGAGGGGTTTTGTTTATCACCACAGTAAAACCAAGGTAAAACTAACAGCAGGTATGTCAGGGCTCTTTATTTCCTACCTTTTTTCTGTATTACCTTTGACTTCAGTGTCTGCCACCTTGGAGGTGGGCTCCTTCTTATAAGTTTCCTACCCTCATTTTCTCTAATAACCCTCTCTTTTACCCCCTCATTTACCCCTTTTTTCTCTCAGTCATCCAATAGACAGCCTGTAAAACAAAGTTTGAACAGTTGGTGTCTTGCTTTAGTTTGCTGATAAGTGTATATTATCCAGCTGTGCCCAACGTCCATGTCATCAGACATCAAAACATTGTAACTGATGATGCTTCCTTCTGACCATTACCCTTCTGGGCTGTCTTGGCCCTTGTTGGCTTGGCCCCTCTGGGCTCCTCTAAGCTCCCCTGGGATACACAGGCCCTTCTAGGTATTCTTGTAATCCTGCAGTTCAGTTTCAGGGCTCTATGATGAGTAGCTGCAGGCAAGTCAAGCACCCTACCCTTTGTCTTAGCTCTGGGCAAAGTTGTCAATGCTTTGAGAATACATCTTGTATGTTTATAGACAAGATTGGTTTCAATTATCGCCATGGTGACCTCTGACAAAGCAATGCAAACAAATGCTATGATATTGCAAGCTGTTGAAGCCAAGTAATAAGAAATCTCAGAATACATCAAAATATTTCTATCAATATTCAAGCATACAAACTTTAATGAAACTGGTGTAAACTGTATCACAGATTATTGAAGCAGCAATATTTGTCAAAACTTTTTAAGGTCATGTTGACAAAATATTTAACAAATTTCACGTTTTCTTTTTCATAATTACCTACTTAATAACGATTTCCAATAATTACAACCATTTAGAGGCCTAAATTATTTACCTTATGAATCAGTGTGTATCAAACATAAAGCACACACCAGTTGAAACCACGTACACACCGAGGCATAAACATTTGATCAATACTCATTATTTTGAAATCCCCTATATTAAATAGCCTGGATCTTTGAAACTTTTCAATGCAGTAATTTTACTGTCTACCTGTTGACACGGTGTAGTTATTAAATTGATCAGGGTTTTTCACCAGTGTTTTGATATGGATCTATCATCAATTGCAGCAAATTAGTGTTATCATGATGTTCGTTACATGCACAAAACCAACTCATTATAGGTTTTGTGTGTGTCCAACAAACAAATACTTTTATATTTACACTAAACTTGTGCAAATGTGTAATATTGTAACTGAATGATTACTTTTTCATGAGCAGATTGTGAGCCAGTTATTGTTCAATCATAACTTGCTCATAATATAATCATAACCCCATAATAGCCCAGAGATGAAATATTCATAATTCAAACATTAAAAGAAGTTATCCAAACATCAACATACAAAGACCCATACATTTGTAACATGTAGGTCTATTAGCATTAACTTACTTAGTACTAAGTAAGTACTTATTACACACTATTTACACTAAAGCTACAGTTAAAACTTGCTACACCACCTTAGGCATTTCATTATATACCTTAGGTTCCTGAATTATCAATATCTCGTCAAAAGTGCCAATCCTGCGCTAATTAAGAGGTTTACTTGGTGAGTTTTTAACTCAAGGCGAATTCTCCATGTACATGACACTATTTGACACTTGAGGACATTTCAGGCCAGAGAGGTCCTCATGGGTCCTCACCAGGTCCTCACTGTCACAACATTCAGCACGAATAACATGAATTATGTCATCTCAGGTATTGCTGTGATGAATGGGATGATTGACTCTTGTCACTGACCGATGACCTCCCTGTAGGACCTAGGTGACACACACTCGTATGTGTACCTCATGTTGGTAGAAATCAAAATTTTATACTTATTAATGAATAATAAATGTGCCATTGTGGTGAATTTTTTCAAGAGACAGGTCTGCAGGGATAAAAGTTGCAGATGAGACTATACCCAATCTCCATATTGTGGTTATTGTAAGGTCTTTAGTTGTCGTATCACACTACAACGAAAGACTCCCTGAAACCATTCAATCATGAGATGGAAATACCAACTGAATGCCGAAGCGAATGTAGACCTAGATCCAGAAGCAATACATACTATTTTCCAATTTCCATCCTCTATGGATTCTAAAGAAAATCACATGTCACAACTGCGAAGTCAGAAAGGTTTTTAGATGTTCACTGAGACCCTAAACTCTTTTCCAGTTACTCCCAAAAGTATTGTCAAATTTACACTATGCCATGATGACTATTACTGACAAACAATGACAGCAGACTTTCACTGCACTATGGGAGTAATTTGGAGATGACAGGAGCTAGTCAGTAGCCTATCAGACTGTGGCAGACCCTCTAGAATTAGTGAGTTACAGGTCACAGCAAAGGTGGGGGTCTATGGGGGACCATGGGGTTAGGGTTGTGTTGAAAGTATCCCCAGGATTCCACAAATACAGACTTCACCCCAAGGTGGTCTCTGGATTACCTGGGTCAGCTGTCATTGCCCAATCTATGCTTCACCCTAGTCTTTTTCACCTGGGGGTAATTGCAACTTGCAGATAGCAGAGAGAACCACTACTGAGAGTAAGGATACCATAAAGTACTAAGAAGTTGGTGAGGAGTGCAAAGAACAACACTTTTCAGAGACTGTGGAAGTTTGTGCTGAAATGTTACTCAGTTGCCTGGGTGTCTTTGCTGTAAAATGTTTGTATTCAGCTCAGATGAAAAATTATCTTACCCTATATTCATATTCAGACAGAAAAGTTCAAATCTGTAAAAGCGACACAGATAATATGTTTTGCAAATACACTCTTTTCAGAGACACAACGAACAGTAAACCGCCCACAATACCTCGAAAAATTTAGTAATATGTCAATGATCTACACAAAATTGGTTAGCCTGTCATCTCTATTTACCTGCTGTTATTTATGCGTTGTCTGATCATGTTTAACAATATTTACCAATTTAAAATATTCCTGATCAATTTAAGGACAACACAAATCAGATAATTACACACATATTGACAAATTAGTTTCTGGTCAAATTGCACTCAATTGCAGTTGCACAGAATATGTACAAAACCCAGAAATTATGGAAAGGGCTTGGCCTTCAACCATTTGGCCAAAAACAGGAGAATATATGGTTTATCGCAACAAGTCTTCATGGCAATATACATATCATATGCAACAGTCCAACACATGTATTTCCAATAAATGTCCAACAAGGCAGAACAAAGGTGGGGCTGTGGCAATTTAGCAAAGTCAACTTCTGACAAGATGCAATCCTCCATGCCAAGTTGCCAAGCATTGCTAGGGTGAAGGGTATAGGCCCAACAGGGCAATACAGGGTAACAGAAGACCCTTGGGGCACCCCTCCCTTGCTAGATCAATGCTCAACCCCACTGTCAGTTACCCCAGACACAGGGTATGAGGGTTGTTGTTAGGGTGGTGACCTAACAGTTTCATCTTACAAAACGAAATTAACCACCCAGCAACCATGTGATTGGTTCACTGCTAAGCATGGCATTCTTGTCAAAGACCGTTTCCTGTGATGGCATTTGGAGTTGTTCCAAGCAGTTGTGCATTGCAATTGTCATGGGCCCTTGGCAAGGATGCATAGGAACTCAGGAAGGTAACATTTCAGAAGGACGATGTATGGTAGGGTTAAAATGTATTGGTGTCATTCCCATAATATTCACATGCAAGAGGCTGTTAAGAGCATCTTTCACACCAAAATACCTTATTCAATTGCATAACAATAAATGGAACTTTAGATAGATCGATAGATAGGCTTGTAAATTTAATTGATAGATCGGTTGGTTGATTTATGAATTGATAGTTTGACTGATTCATTGATTTGAGATTTGAGCCTCCAGAGATCACTGTTTCAAGTTTACTGTTGTTTCTTGTTTCCAGCTGCCAAAGGCCAAAGGATGCCTGTAAATCAAGGACCAACAGCTCCCCAAACTGACCAGAATGACTGATGAAACAGTGATGGAGTGTGTATAGAGCAAATGAGTAGCCCTAATGCTATTCTAATACTCTGGACAGCTCTGGGCAGACTGCTATAGGGTAGGGGGCAAGCTCCCCACCTGACAAACACAGCCACACATGGGGCATGAGGACTTCCATCCCCAGGCTTTCATTGTATGGTTTTGACTTGTGTATACATAGAAGCTAGACCAGGTCTGTCTTTGCCTTTGGGCTTTGTTGTGGGATATTTACAGATGAAAGTTTTGGAGAGTGGTCAGTTACAATTGAGGACCATAGCATTAACTGATATTCCTTATAAACATTTGTAAGTTGGAAAATCAGATCTGAGAAACTTCAGCAAGCTATTGTGAGATAACTAGGAATTATCAGATTATGTCCTGCTTTTCAGTTGTTGGTTAAATCGATACTATCGCTGAGGTTTAATTGTCATGTACTGTTTTTGGGTTCTGCCTACAACAAGGCAATATCTAAGGCATCAAATTTGGTGTGTAAGTACTGTAAAATATACAATGCTACAGTACGCCATATGTTAGATGCAAATAACTGAAATTTGCAAAATGATTGTGGAGAAGACTTTCTTTCTCTGCAGCCTTCCACAGACTCAGTGCAGCCTGACTACAGCCTCTGTCAGGGCAGGTATGAACCAAGAAGCAACAGAGGTGAGCCATGAATTAGGGTGTTTGCAGCTGTTCTTAGGGTTCTACCTGGCCACATGTTATGACTGGGTCCATTTGAAGATGCTCAACCAGCACTTCAAAGCAACTCCATCCAAAATACACTTATTTCTGCTCAGCTTCCCATCATAATTATTACAGACATACAAGCTCTATGAGTTATATGCTCCACCCCTTCTGAGGTAGAAAACAAGGTACAGTTGCCATGGTAATTGTTTATCTCATTTTTCACAGATCTTAGCATTTTTGCCAATTTTTTGGCAATTCTTTCCTAATTCCTGTACTTTTTCTTCTGTGGTTTTGTTTGTTACACTATGGTGTAGACAATGTAGCAAAATGTAACACAGTCTTCTGGAAAAACAGTGAATGCCTCAGGGATATAATTGTAGTAACTGTTTTGGGGAATGGAGATAACTGGGTAAATGGTACCCTATTCTGTAAACCCAGAACCCCAGACCCTTACAAGAGCAACTGATAATGAACTCAGTATATATACCAACATAAGAAACTGGAAATCTACAGCTAAATAACAACAAGAACCCAGGGGTTCAAAATGGAGGTGGTGTGGTGTCGAAGTTCGCATCCCCTGAATCCGGCAGATCATTTGTACTGCACTGCCCTAACTATTCAGACAGGTTTTTTAAGATAGATAGACAGATAGATAGATAGATATGGGTGATCATAGGTTGATCAATGAGATGGTAGATACAGCAGGAGTATCCCACATGTTGCACGTTTACCGTTTTTGAAAATGATCAAAAGAGACAATGATTTACTTCGAATGACACCCGTCTGGGACTTTGATCTTAATGTTTAAAATTTATATTATAGGTTTAAAGTCAACCAAATGACATTGAACAACTCTGCGAGACATAACAATATTGAGAGTAAACTGAATTTTCCAAATTGACGGACCCAGGTTCAAACCAAGGCAAAGCAACAAAGAAAGACCCTCAGGAGTTTGGGCTGAAAACATGTGGCCACCGATGTTGTTTGGATGAGATGTTAATTGGCAGCCCGTGTTTCAGTGTTTGTGCTGGGCAAGTAAAGGATTCCTTAAATGGGTAAAATTTAGAATCATTGACAACTTGTAGACTGCCAACATTACGAACTCAATCTATCAATCTAGACTTTGTTAAGAGCTGAAATGATGTAAAATCCTATGTCAGATTTGTACGGATATTTTGGACAGATAGATGGATGATTGGGGCTTAAAGTCCTTTATTTACGCAGGCCAATTAGGACAGGAGAAGATTATTGAAACTACTGTCCAACACAAGAAAAGGTGACCTCGCCAATGTGGGATTCAAATCCAGGACCAAGTGATTGGCCACCCATTCCATTACCAATTGAGCTAACTCTACCTCCTCCCGAACGTGTTGTACCATGTCACAAATCGCAACAAATGTACCAAATTGCAATCTATTGCTCATGCTTACCCTTTTGATAAATCTGTGTAATCTGTTGTGTCTTTGCACCGACAATTTCATTCTATATTAATTTTTTCACGAATTACCAATAAAGAAGTTTAGTCTTTGTCTTGTCTCACTAATCAGTTTAAGCTATTTATTTCATCTCTATAATCTATCCATCTAATTCATGCAATCTATCTAATCCATAAAATGCATACATCCCTCTTTATCAATGTAACTATCTAGTATCTAATCTATTCTTCTATAGATCTATCTATATTTCTGTCTTCCTGTCTATCTTTTTCTATCTCTTTCCAACTCTTTCGATCTATCTACTGGTATTTAACTATTCATTTATTTAGCTAGCAATCTGTCTCTGTATATTAATTTAGGCCTATCCATAAATACACCCATCCCTAAATTGCATTGAAATAGTTGGAAATTTACATATAACTGTTGAATTCCATGTTCTGTGACCCAGTATTATGATAACATAAATTCCCAAGCCAGCAAAATAACCAATACACATCCAAATGTAACCCTGACATAGCAGGTGAGCTCATTTGCATAAACAAAACACAATACACATAATTTTCAAAATGGTGGACAGCTCATTTGCATACACAAACCACAATACACATTATTTTCAAAATGGTGGACTGTAACACCCAAAAAAAACTGCAAGCAAAGAACAGATGAAAGGAGTACTTAGAATTATTTGAGATCAATACAAGTAGGCTGCAATGACAGCCCTGCATCTCTAGTTGTGGGCAATTTAACAATTAGGAGATTATTTAAAATAAGCAAAGAGTTATTTCAGATTTTGTTCTCCAATTTCGAATTTCCCGCCTAAAGTTTACACTCTCTCACCCACTCTCTCATACACTTTCTCACTAACTGCAAAAAATGGCGGTGTGTAAACACCTCCATTAATAAAACACTGATCTACCAATGCTCTCCTGTAACATATAAAGGTTAATATAATCTTCATCAAACCGCACTGGAAATTACACTAACCTTTCACCAACTTTAATACTTCACTTTGAAAATATATACCTGGACATTCTACACTTTGTATCAGATATAAGTTGCCCTGAGGAGTTACCAAGTACAGTTATTTACCTGTAAGGCATATCTCCCATGATCAGAATACATGTGTAACATAGAAACATCTTTGTTTATGTTGGTTTATCATCTACAATACTCCATCTGCTATAGCATGACCTGGTGGGCCCTTTGTCTCAACTAAACACCCCTGTCAATCACCTGAGCTGTCATGCAACCCCATACACGACCTTTGCTGACCTCCACATGAGGCCTCAAGTACTAATATTTAGGTCCTCATATCTAGGTACTTCCTCTTGTTAAATACTACAATATAGGCAAATGGTATTCCAAAAAGGAACCAATAACATCTTGGTCAATATAATATATTCAAAGCTTATTTATCCCAGGTAATGACATGCAGCCATATTGAACATGCTAAAGGAAAATTTTACTACAACAAAATATGGCTGACAAGTACCTCCTCAAGTGATTTCCATGCAACTTCAAAGTTTCAGACAAAACCACGCGTTTCTCTGGCTTATTACCATATTTCTCAACAAACTTGGCTCTGATTGGTCGAGAAACTTCTAAACATCATGTGATTGGTTGATAACATATCATGTTTCAAGTTTCAACCATTCACAACTTCACAGAAAGCATAGCAAAGCAGTAGTACTGCTATCACAAGGTGCCCAAAACACTAAAACATGCCAAGTATACACTATTCACACCTTACAGCCCTGCTCAGTGCTCCACTCAATACTCAACTCAATCCCAGTAGTGTGGGGCCAGGTATTTCTGGGGTGGGATCAAAGTGCTAACCCTTGTGAATTGGTTTTCATTCCAAACATCCAAGTGTGGTGATAGGAAGACCTAGCCCCAAAGGCCACAGCATGGAATTCAGGAATATGTTTCCCAAAATATGTAGATGTTTGAAGATATGTGCTATGTGTGTGGGATATCAAATCATATAAATCCCACAAAACACATGAAGATGCCCATGTAATGCCAACCCCAGAAGCCTCACAACACTCAATCTTTGTGTTGATATGTCATGTTAGTAAATGTCAAATATTTGATATTGGTGGAAAATTTCGAGCAAATACTTGGAAAGTCCTCCCAGTTTATTGTCCACTGTGCTAAGATTTTGTTGTAGAAGTAAATACCAGAGCAAAATATTTAGTACTTCTCACAAAATGATCCAAGATCCAAGAAGGTCATTTTCAACATGATATTTGTAGTGTTTGGACAGAATTCATTTATTTATTAAGTTTGTACAACTTTCATGTGACACCAACGGATACATGAGGAAGGACTTGCATCCATGTGAATTAATGTCAGTAAAATGAGGTTACATAAATCATAGCAAATTTTAACAGACATGTCAATCACAATAGAATTGTGACGAGTTGAATTCTATTTTTGAGCTCTTTCAAAGCTCCAATACCCTAATTCAACTCCTAAATGTATCTGAAATTTGACAGCAGTCACGTTAAATACATAATCTCTCCTCATAATCAGAGAGAACGTGTGGGATCTATAGAAAGAATCCTGTATTTCCATTAGAACATAGACATGTCAGCCATTAATACATTAGCCATATGATGTGAAAATCAGGCACATTTTGAGATCTTTACAGCTTATAATGACAGACAGCCAAATATACAATATATGTATGCCAAAGGGAGAACATGTCAGAATTGACTCAGAACCAGTGAGAATCAGAGAGGATCATGTCAGAAGTACAGTCCAGATCCCAGAATGTGTCAGATCTCAAGGTTCATGTCAGAAGTTCAGGTTCATGTGAGATCTAAGTGGGTGGATAGCAGCATTTAACAAGATCTTAGCATATCTGATATTCCTGCATCTTATCTCAGCCAGTGAGAATTGGGGTACATAGGGCGTTAATAACTTGTGGGGTACATGTATCTCACCTAATGCACCAGGCCCCACCAGCCAAAGTACCTATATGTATCTGACTCCCTTCACCTCTAAACAGCCTTTGATAGGGTAATAATAGCTGTAGACCTAATGCAATAGCTGCAGAGATTATGTTCAGGTAGAACCCAGGATTGATACTTGTACATTAAATATATTAATCATAACTTGCACATGCAGTTATTAGACCATAGAAGCACTAATACAGTGTATGAGAATCCACCAAAGAATTTTCTTCATAATAAAAATTAAGTGGTAATTTTTACAGGCCTAAATTTATGTATACAACAGATTATAGTGTTGTGGAAAAGAAAAATAGATTTACTTGTCATCATTGCTATATTTTATTGTGGTATAATGGTATTACCTGTCTACAGACTAATACCAAGACAGGAACAGATAGGAATTAGATAAGAGTTCGATAAATGCAAGAAAACTTCCAGACACTTTCAACAAACCAGATAACTGAATTCAGTGACGTTAGCAAGATGGTTAAAAGAATTAGCACTCATCCAATATCTTATCTTAGTTGAGTAAACAGTTAATTAGCTTGGGCTAATTTGTTCCTGTTGAGTGATGACTAGCAGACAGTTGAGATAGTGACATGTTGGTATTTACACTTGATACCTGACATAATCCAGTGCATTTACACGTTTATACTTCAGAATTTGAAATGATTTGGTTTGGACTAAGAAAACATGTTCTTAGGTTTAATACAGGCAATCAGATTTTATCATTTTTATCCAGACAAATATATAAGTGATGTTATTCTGTTGATCATCATACGGCTTGTGTGTGATATGATTATATTGAGGCATATTGAACAACCATAGCCATTGCATTAGTGCGAAACATCTGCAGAAACGCAGAAATAACTCCCTGCCCTGAAAGTCTTTAAATTAAATCCATATTAATTAGTCAACATTCTCAGGAAAAGCCAATTTTCTTAATCATAATAATCGAAATTAATCATTGAAGTCCGTTTCCGGGTGATTTGTGACTTAATCAAGACAGTCAATGGGCAATCAGTGTCAATCAATTGTCATTTTCTGCATCTTGATCCCATTCAATATTCATTTTACCCATTCAAGTCAAAGCATTCATCAAATCAGGGGCCAATCTAGTATGCTTGAACACAATGCATACTGCATTGCTTGAGGGTTTTGAATGTGGCATAGTGCACTGTTTACTGAAAATACTCAGGAGAGTTAATTGAAAAGTAATTGAAAAAGTTCCAGTCCAACAGATCTTCCAGGCCTTTTCTGGATCCCAACACTCCGAGCATTGAAGCAAGGAAGCCCCTCCAGCAATCTACTTCAATGAGTGGCATAAAGTAGATGAATGAACATAATAGGAATCCCACTCTTGGTAAAAATGTCTGAGATTATCACTCTGATTATGTGAGATATTTGTAGTTTACACATGCTTGTTTTTTATCTAGATGAACCCACTTGGGGCATCTCAGGGGTGAATATTGGGGGTGATTTTAGGGGTGATTCCATACTCGCCCTAGCGGAGAGCCAGTTCGTTAGAACTGGCACTCGCATTTGACGCTTCACACTGATAGGGTGCAAGGATATCTGCCCTGTCACTCATGTAAACAGTGTACACCTCCGAGGAAATAGTCCTGGGGCACCTGTTGGTGACACCAGTATGGAAGAATTGCTGATGATAAACAACTGCACACACGATCCAGGCACCTGCCACTTACGCCAGTAACATTGTAGGCAAGTGTTGACACTTTGCAGGACCATTTGAAGCACTAGGCAGCATGTCTGGCATGTTTACAACGTTTTGTAATGGCGGCCGTTGCAACGGACAAGGACCCATTCCCAGAATTCACAGCATATACGAGTGACGGATTCCCTTTGGGAATCCGAGTGAGGGCGAGTTTGGGGTGATTCCTGGGGAGAGGGTGCACAAAAACACCCCATGGAACTTCAATATGGAGAGGTGAACATGTGCTCAAGTCTGGATCTCATAGACCCACAATGAGTTTGTATATAAACAACACATTTACACATATAGAATATATCATGCTGGTCCATTAAAAGTTAGAGCAACACCTTGATGTTAAGCACTTCCAATATCATTGCATTTCCATCACAAATAGGAAATATCATGCTTTTATTCTCATAATGACCTCTCAGATGCAAAGAACATGAAGACATACAAGATATGAGGCCTTGTGACTTAAAATATTACTAAAAGGCACAGCAAACCAGACATAATATTTTCCAGACCTACAAAACATGTGCACAAACTGTTAGGGAAATATTTACCTGTTCTAATTGCATTCATATTAGTTTGGAAGAGAGAAATGTATCATACTCTGTCACGAAAAGGAAATGCATATAAATCGAGAAGAATTCTGGCTCGAAAGTTGAAACCTTGCAATGTATAATCAGAACATCTTAAATATGTAATTCAAGGGCCAACTTACAATTTTAAGTAATACTTTATTAGTATATATGAATGGAATACCAGTATAATGAGCACCTACACACCACTATACATCTCCCAACACATATAATTCTTCTCGGTACAGGTATGACATACCTTGGCCCTATTCATAACAATGTTTTCATAACCACAATTCAATACCACGAGTAAAATCTGCAGGTATATAGAGCCCACTGACCAACATGGATATAGCATGTTTAAGGTCAATTTATCTGAAATTTATATCACATAGCCCAGGGGTACATCATGTATTAAACATACATTTCTGCATTGCTTGATTGATTTCCGTCAATGCACCATGAAGTATCCATAGAATACATATTTGATTGAGAATGGTGTACATTTAGCAGATATATCCAATATTTCAATACTTAGATATCAGGTTTTGAGTTGGTTTATTGAAGTGGTTAAGTCCCTTTAAATGGTCACATATCAAATCAACATTGACCCAAAGTCTTTATTGTGGTCAAACTGGATATGGGGACTGAGTATTGAGTATTAGCAGTAAATCAATATTATAAACCTACCCACCCAATAAGTTGAAAGAAATAGAATCAATGTAAGTTATTCCAACACTATACTCCTGGAGTCCTTGTACAGAGCTCTGTCATTGTTCTATACTAATTATAATATCTTTGACCTTAAACTTGCAAAACTGCCCACAAGTCAAAGGATTAGAACTTAAATGTACATCATGCCAGGAAGATAAACACTACAATCCCTTATGACTATGCCCCATAGGGTCCTGGACAGGGGGAGGGGATCATAGCATACATGATTAATATGATCCCCACTTGATTTATACAAGATCAACAAGGCTAATCGATGGTCGATAAACTGCTAGATTCATCAATACACTGGCAGGGTGGGTGTATGGGAGGGTCAGTGTGTGTGTGCCACTGTACATTTGCATGGTCAACAGGTTTGCAATGCTTTAAGCAGAAAAGTAACCAATGAACTGAAGAAAGTCAGTCTGCCTGAAAGCTTGGGGTAGTCTGAAGTATTCTTCTCAATATGTTCCACAAAGACTAAATTGAGAATGAAGAGTTTGAAGACTCAACCAAAAACTCCGAAATACAGATTTCAACTTCAAAGTTGTACAGTTACACTGAAGTAAATTCAATGCCATCAATGGACTATTTACACAAGCAGTATCAATGATGGCCAACATGTCAATATATAACACCAAATCAAACCAAATCACCAACTGTGCAAACATAAGCCAATACTGAAAATATTGGAATTGATCAGATACGTTCAGTTCAGATGTTAAGATTATGCCATGCATCTGTCATATGTGCAGTTTCCACACAGAAACTACAGGGAGTAATATTTGTGTTTGTGCTGAAGTCAAGAAAACTTTGTCTTTATCTGTCTACTGGCCTACACTGCAGTAAGCATGGCCACCTGGAGACTGCACTGAAAACAGAAAACATGAAAGAGTGTGAACCAGGTGTGTAGGGATGAAGGATAGAGGATTGAATGAACTGATGCATATGAGGCTGTTGCTGAAAAAAGAAAGAAAGAAAGAAAGAAAGAAAGAAAGACAGAAAGAAAGAGGAAAGGGAGAACGAAAGATAGATAATGTCTGTATCTATCAATTAAGATACAGAGACATGGAGAGAAAGAAAGAGTAACAGAAACACAGGTAGATAAGACTGAGGTCTCTGGATAAGTCTGGATAAGCAAGTTATTGTTTGGTAGTGATAAATGCACTCCTGCTGAGTAACACCTGATGTCAGTGATGTCACCAATGAGCATCATCACACCATCAATCAGTAAAGCCCAGAAACTTGAACTGGTGAAGAGCAGAAGCAGAAGATGTGAAGTGAGGAAAGATGTCAAAATCTGTTGGGTGCTAAAGTGAGAAGAAAGTACTACACTAAGCACTGAGCACTTCCTGGGTATTCAACCTGTTTAAGTTCTGAAGGGTATAAAATAAAAACTTTACAAAAATGAAGCATAATATAAAAGCAAAGAGCAAAATAAAAAAGTCAGACATCTGAAAGATCAAGAGGTAAACATCTTGGTTGCTTCTAGGACACGAAGTGCTGTTCTTCGGCTTGAAAAAAGTATATGAGTGCCCTGCAAAAATGATGTGGAGCTTCAGCCACGTTCAATGCAGGGCCATTGCAGGGCTGTTCCAAAACCTCAAAATGACAATTCAGTCCAGATGCAAATGGTCCCTATGCATTTATATGACATGTTTTAACACAATTGTTACACGTCAACAATGTGGCAACACTGTCATAGCAGTATGAAGGACCACTACCCAATTGATGCCAAGTTTCAACAATGGTTTGTTCACCATGTTTACAGGATAGTTATCTAATCATAATAATAGCCATAGCAGGAATCTCATCTCACTCATAAGGCTTTTTCCTCTAAACCCATAAGACCGTAAATTACACTCCTAAACCTGTCAATTCATCTGAAGTTCCCGATAGGGCAACTTTTACCTATCAACAATAATTTCAACATTCATTAATTCCATAGTAACACAAATTTATCTTGGGAATTTGACAAAAAAAAAACAAGGTTTTTCACATAAATATATCCCACCTGTATATTTATCTGCCACAACAAGGCCTGTAATGCATTTGATATTAAAGGCCATTGAATTCCGCATCTTTTAATATGCAGAGTGACATTCTATGGCCAATATAACTACCCAGTTACCAGATATTCCTATTGGGAGTTTCACAAAAAACACATTTTCCACATTCAAATCTGGAAGCTATATATTTCCCTGCCGAATCAAGCCCAGAAATGCATAACATACTGCAGGCCACTAAATTCCGCATCTTTTGCCACACTGATTGCACTTCTATGTCCAATATAACTAACAATTTCCCCGAAATTTAGTTGCGTTATGATTTTAGAAAAAATCATATTTTCCAACAACTCCAGTCTCTTATCACTGTTTGCAGTGCAGTACACCCCGCTGTAGTAGTTCCAAACAATCCACATTACTTCGTCCAACTTAAAGCTGACTGGAAGCTGCAAATAGCGATTAGGAGCTGCATGGCTTCCCATTACTCTAACCTGGGAAGAATCGGGAACTCGGCACATTTTTGAAAAGTGACAAACCCCAACGGGTGAACAGCTAGTAAATATATATTACACATGAAATTATGCAGAGAAGTGCATTAATTTGTACATTTTTATGTATCAACATTCAACAGAGGTTGTCCAGATACAGCTTCATAATTGCACACATTGCATTAATTTGCAATGCCACATGTACAATGACATACACAAGACCACCAGTGATGACAGATCTGCATTATAAGCATCATGATATATCATATTCACAGATTATGCTTCATGTTTTCAAATTGTTTTGCAACAAGAATCCATGGATTCAAAACCGGCCTTTGGTGATTACAGTTGCTCTCGAAAGTAAGTACACCCCTGCAGGATTATTGCATTTGGCTCATTAATCAATATCAGGTCATGATTATCCTCTCGTTTTTGCAATAAAGTGTATCTCTTTGAAGTCCTACATAATATGTAATTTGGATTTCTTGATATATCAAGCTCATTTTGACCTTTGACCTCCAATGAAAAAATAGCTCATTGCAAAAGTAAGTACACCCTCACAATAGTTAGCCTTTTTATCGCTTTATACCCTCTGTTTTCGTCAATCTGCTTTTGCCTTTCAACCCTAAAATGTTTGTTGTTCCGCCTGGTTGATTTTGGCACCTTTATTTAAATTTCCATCCTCCTTAGCAATACTTAACAATTGAGCATCCTTAAATTTGCTTAAGCAAGTCATTATGGTTTGATTGATGGGTCAGTCACCATCCCTAAAACTTTGGAACTGTCTAAAAGGCTAAGAAATACTATTATTTACACCTCCAATGACTAATTTGGATATATAAGAATATTTCTGTACAGCTTGGGGCTCATATATCGACTATCAGGAAGTTTTATTCAGATGGAAGGAGCATAAATACACAAACTCATCAAGCAGGATGGGAACACCAACAAAGATGTCTTGCAGAACATCCAAAAAATTAATACAGGAAGCAGCAAAATACCCTAAGGTTACATCCAGGAATTAAAAGAGCAACTGACATTGCCTGGAATACATGTCTACACATTAACTATGTGGAGGCATTTGAATGAAGAAGGCTTCACTGCCAGAAAACCCAGAAACAAGCTCCTGCTGACACAAGGAACCAGGCCTATACTTTGCCGAGAAGCATTTTGATAAACCAGAAGACTTTTTGGCTAATATTCTTTGGACAGATTATCCTAAAATTGAATTATAAGGTCACACAAACAACCGATACATTTGCTGCAATGTGAACTGGGCTTGCCAAGAGAAGAACCTGGTGCCTATAATGAAGCATGGAGGTGGGAATATCATGTAGAGTGGGTTTTTTGCTTCATCAGAAACTGGCAAACTGGTTCATGTAGTAGGAATCATGAATCCAAAGCTCTATTATGAAATCCTAGGAGATAATATTGTCCAATTGGCGAAGTAGCTTGGTTTACAGTGCTCTTTGGTGTTCCAGCAGGACAACAATCCCAAACACACAAGTGTGTTAACAAAATCCTAAATAAATTAAAATAAATACAAGCTTTTGGAATGACCCAGCCAAATCACAGATGTGAATTCCATCGAGATGTTGTGGTTTGACCTCAAAAAGCGGATGAATACAGGTAAAACCCGGATATTCAGTGGTGACACAGTTTTGTAATGAGGCATGTTGGAAAATTCCAGTGCAACAATGTTAGAACCTTATTCTGGGGTAAATGAATCATCTTCAAGTAATTTTAGCCACCGGTTTAGGAAACACAAGGTATTGACTGTCTAAAATGAGAAGGGTGTACTTACTTTTGCAATGACCATTTTTTCCATACTTAACTGTATTAATTTAATGAGAGACTGAATTTGTGAATTAGTAATATAATTGTATGCACATCTTTTAGGTTGACACTAAATAATTGTTAGTGTGTGATTATATAATAATTTGTACCCTTGAGAGAAAAAAGTTTGAAAAATGGCATGGGGTGTACTTACTTTCGAGAGCAACTGTATATATTCGGGATTGAAATCATGAACAGGGGGATTTATATATTATTACGTGGATTGTTTTGTATTAAGCAGTTATTACCAGACTGATAGTGTTTGCTGCAAGCCATAAAAACTTTGTGGGGAACCTCTTAGCAAATGCCTATACCATATTTCAGAATTGTAAGTGAACTACTTAAGTCACAGTGGGCACTTCAAAATATGGTGTCCATTTCGGCAGCCATCTTGGAAATTTTCTCATAATTTATGAGGGAACCCCTAAGCAAATCCCCAAACCAAATAATAAAGTTGCAGTGGGCAATTCAAAGTGAACCCCTATACCAAATTGCATAAATCTAGGTGAAATACTAAAGTCACCGTGGGCAATTCAAAATATGGTGGCCATTTTGGCAGCCATCTTGGATTTTTCCAAAAATTTCTGAGGGGAACCCCTAAGTGAATCCCTATACCAAATTGCATTAATCTAAGTGAAATACTAAAGTCACAGTGGGCAATTCAGAACATCCATTTTGGCAGCCACCTTGGATTTTTCCAAAAATTTTGAGGGGAACCCCTAAGTAAATCCCTGTACCAAGGTTCATAAATGTAAGTGAAATACCAAAGTCACAGTGGGTATTTTAAAATATGGTGGCCATTTTGGCAGCCATCTTGGATTTTTCCAAATTTTTTTAAGGGAACCCCTAAGTGAATCCCTGTACCAAGTATCATAAATCTAAGGAAATACTAAGGTCACAGTGGGCAATTCAAAATATGGCGGCCATTTTGGCAGCCATCTTGGGTTTTTCCAAAAAATTTTGACGGAGACCCTAAAGTGAATCCCTATCCCAAATTTCATAAATCCAAGTGAAAAACTAACAGCCTTAAAACTCGCTCTGACCTTTCACAAGGCATGTTGGCTGGTAAAAAGTGGTTTACAGGACCGCCAGAATTTTTACAGGCCCGTTTATTTGTGGTGTCAAGCGTCTTTTTGCAACCTTTTCTGCAGACTACAATTAAAACACCGCTTTAGTTTACAGTCTAAAACTGATATCCAAACAGAGTGGGCTGTTGCACTGTGAAAATGGCACTTCGTGAATCATCATATTGATGATTTGTCACGATAATTTTACTCTTAAGATCAGTCACATGACAAATCAAATAGCCTTCTATTCATCATGACTAATCAAACAGCCTCTATGTTTCCCATGGATGTTAAATTTGGGAAGATGACACTTCATCAGTTATTATGACTCACAGTCACAGAGTGCCAAAATCTGTGGGAAGCAACACTCATTTTATGCATATCAAATTTACAGGCTGTAATGATAAAGTTTGTCAAAGTATACTGTCAGAATGAGAAATGCACTGAGGAAGGCCCTGGTCTCTTGGGGGAGTTTAGTGGATGGGTGTTGATAGACATTGCTTGCAGTAATAATTTGGCAATGGTACATAACTACATCATAGCACTGTACAGAAAGCTGGTGAAGAAGTAGACAATGCCAAGTGTTATAAACATAACGATCCACTGAGCAACCAAGCTTCATCTAGGCATGAACAATTATTTTAAAACACAAGTACTTAAATGGTTTGACTCTCACAGTGCCTTGGAATTATAAGCAATCCTGACACAGGGGCAACTTCTCCAATGAGGCTCACAGGCCCACTGCTGGCTGCAGCTGTTCATTGCACCTGTAACCATGGTAACCCCTTACAGCTAACTGAATCCCCCATTCATAGTGGGCAGGTCCACATCTGTCATTGGCCCCCATTGCTCACTGGGTTTTAGCACTGTGTTCAGAGGGGCAAGGAAAGTGGACAAGTGGACAAGTTGACACATGGACAAGTGGACAAGTGGACAAGAGTCCCATTTCACTTACAGCAGTTTTCGAGCAGGCTTGGTCAGTTCACTGGGGAGATCACTGAGACTGGAAGTGTGCTAATGCCCACCCTGACATCTTGGTAGACCATAAACTTCTCTGCTGACCTTAAAAAGTTTACCGTTGGTTACCTAAAAACAAAGAAATCTCTCCAAGGTCAACCAGCTGCAGTATATTGACTGATCTTTTAATGTGATTTTAATAGTTAGTCAGTTGCTGGATGAGTTTAGTCTGGGCTATCTGAAAGTTTATGATCTCTATGGTCTTCTCAGTGAACTGACCAAGCCTGCTCGAAAACTGCTGTAAGCCCTCCTCTATTAACCTGCCGGTTAAAAATGGTGTTGACTTGTCAGATAAGCCTTGTGTGAAGTTTTTGCTTCTATACAGAGTACAGCATGTATATTGAGAACACCTTTTTTATGAAAGAGTTTTTCATCTCTTAGAAGATATGCCACCCTCTTTCAGAAAGTTTCACAAACTTTTCACTGTTCGCATGTACTCTATAGTGTACACCTCTGGATAATATAACCACAAAAATCCCCCTGAACTTACACAGCCAGTTATACAAAGAGGCTAAAATCAAATTTTGATGTGTAGACACCACTTAGCACCCTAGACTTGAAGTCAAGAAGATTTTGAGACCTTTCAAAGGTGGGAGAGTTGGGGCATTTTAGCACAGGTGACCTCACTAAACTGTTTGGTGATTCTCAGGTTACTTAGGCTCAACCATGCAGACTGAAATGCACAGAGCTACAGACAGGTGCACAATGGCCCAATACAATGAACACTGTTTGGTCACTGGCAGTCACTGTACACTGCTGTAGGAACAGATAGAACAGAGATTGGTTGCACAGGAGAACAATGCTCCCTACAAAAGATTAGCATTGAGCATTACCCCCTCCCCATTAAGCATATTATACACAATTTTGCAGGTCCTTAGACTCCTTACATTGTATATAGATATAGTACTCCTTAAATTTAGAGACTCTCCCTTCAATAACATAGAAGACTTAAGTGGTCTTTCTTGAGGATGTGGTCTTCCCTTTCACAGTGTCTTATTACCTAACTTCTCTGAGGTAGTATGGCTTCTTGTGGCTGTCTCATGGCAGGTCTTGTGGACAGAGTGGGGGTCTTATGTCAAGATTTTAACCAAAGCTTCAACCTGATCTCAGATTGTCTAGTCTTCTCACCTTTGTTGCATGTGGGAGGTCATTGTGTTCAGTCCTTCAACAAAAGACTTCCTGTGCAAGTTGTATACTGAGCCCTCCTGACATGTATTGCAATACATTTCAAGATTTATGAACTCTTAACTGTAATTCTACCAAATCTCTCTACTGTTAAAATAGAGAATGAAAATTAAAGTATACATTATCTTCCCATTTTTAGTGAAACCATATCATGAGTCATATTAACACTTGAGAAGATTAAGAAATTCTCCAAGTGCAAATATTCCAGACTTCCCCACTTTTAAGTTCATAAATTTACAGGCAAAATATTAGAGAGAAATGCCATTATGCCATGTACATTATGGTACTATTTCAGTGTCTACTCACTCTACAATGCCTTGACATGTAATAACTCTCACAACATCTGGTCACACAAAAAAGGTTAGTAATTCAAAATCATACTTCTGGACATTCTCATACCTTCCATAGAAAAAACACATACAAAACTTATGTACAACTTTCTGAGTTCTTGCACTTGTAAGTTGAATACATGTCAAAAACACTTACTGAAATGTTTTACAAGATTGTTTACATGGATATTTACTAAGGAAATGAATTTTTGAGAATAGCTTGTGCATTTCATGCCACGTGATCTGATTTTCCACTTATTTACCAAGCTTTAGAACTCCAAAGAACCCAAGCAAGGCCTGATAAGATCCATGCTTAGATATAATGCATAATGCTGATGTTGTACATGGTTATGTAGGCTAGACTGCCCTTCATACAAATTTAAAGGGCAAACTTCTGAGCCAACTGCAAACTTTGGTGTAGTAGATTGCAATACAATGGTGGCATGAAATTCAGATTTCGTGATCTCAACATGCTTCAGTTCAACAAAGAGGCTTATACCATGGTATTCTGAAGGTATACATAACAATACACAACATGCAGTACCATAGATTCCGTTCTGAGATTTCTAACTCAAGAGCACAGAAAAATAAAATACAAGAATGTTGCTAAGATCAAAAAATGTTAAAGATATTAAGTCCAGATCAAATAGGTAGGCCTATACAATGTACATAGAAAGACAGACATGAAGTGAAGTGCACTGAAAACAAATGCATTCACGTAAAACAAACACTAAACATGCTAGTAAATGGTACATTCTAAGAAAAATATATATCACTGAATACCATGGAATCGGCACTTTAAGCTGGACATCAGGATTTAGTTTTTTAAACATGTTAAAAAACAACCATGAAGCTATACCTGCTTGGCTCTCCTTTGCAGATATGACAATATGTGAAAGAGTCAAATAAGATGTATATTCATTTGATATGCATACATGTACATGGACTTGACCATACATATATGCTTCTTTTATAAGTTTCTGAACTAAACATAGCATGATGCTACACAGCTATGTAACAGCTGGTCAAAAGAAACACGATATACCTTGACAACATTCTGAAGACAGTTCCAAGTTAGCATGACAAGAAAATTGAGAGTTAGCTATGAGTCTAAATCAAGTACACACCCCTTGTTAGAACAAACAGTGGTTGAAAGACAGGTTGTCAGGAGGAATGATGAGTTGTGTCCAGACACTCTAACAGGGAGTTCGACTCAGTGCATGACATGGATAGGATAGTCTTCTGAGTTTGGAGTACTGGACAGTAGAAAGACCGGTTCATGGTTAGACCATGGACTTAGTAGCTTATAAAACCTCCCTGGTTAGACAGAGGTAAATAAATAGACTGAGGTAGAAAGATAGGAGGCCAGACAGACAGTCTGAGCAGGGAGGTTTTATAAGTCCATGGTCTGAGACACAGAGTCATTGAAAATGTCTGTCAAGCCTGCTATGTTGCAAGGAAGGAAGGGAAGAAACATATATATAATAATAGAATAGATAGACAACAATAAATAGAATAGATATAGATAGACAGCTAGACAGATCGATAGATAGATTGATAAAAAAATATACCGTTTACCAGTAATTTACCACTGCATTAACTTGAAACTGTTATGCTCTATACCTCAGTCATTATATCTCTTTAATCATACCCTCTTAAAAGAAGACACACGACTAATCTTGGTGCTTCTAGACTCTCAAAGAGCAGGTTATATGACAATGTTCATGACACCATGGCCAGGGAAAGTCATAAGGTTATTGACTGGGAAAATTGGAGTCCAGAAATTGCATCTTATGGCTTTTTGCCTGAAATTGCTTGCATGCACTTGTTGACAATAAAAGCCGCAATTTTCGCTGCTCACTCCCTCAGAGCTTGCAAAGTTGCCTCAGAAAAAGACTCTAAATATTTCCTGCATAATTATTGAATTACACACGCCACCATGGCCCCAAGGACAAGGGAAGGAGCCATAACTCTCCAAAGGTAATTTTTTTCAGCCACAGGTAAGCTTCTCAATTATGATCACAAAATGGCAGGGTCACACAAGTCAGTGCTGCTGCAATGGTCAAGCAAGTGGTCTATATTGTGGATGAGGCACCAACTAATATCAGAAATCTAAGCAAATCTTTATCTCTGTTAAAAGCCACAGTTTCTGTGAAATCTTCTTCTAGAAGAAGGCTTCAGGGCACATTTATACCACAACCGTTATTAGTCAATAAAAATCCAATTTCAACATTATCCAGCAATTATGTAATTATTTTGAGACTTGGATAATATCGAATAATCATGTTGTAAATGTTACTTATGGACCATTATTATAAGTACTTTGCAGTCAATGCAGCATAAGTGGTACATTAAACAAAATGGCCTTATTTATGCATAATATAGTCATCATTCTTATCACTAATACATAGTATTACATGTTGTAAAAATATAAAATCTTGATGAACAAAGCTTACTGTATAAGAAACAAGATCTAGAAAAGCAATTATTGCCACTTCAATGTCCATACAGTTTCATCCAACCATTAAATTGCACCAATGATACTCAGAAGAATACTAACTCAAAGTGGTCCATACCCTGTAATTTAAACATATGATCCACTTAATTTCACTACATAAGGCTAGAGAAATTGGTTTTCTAATAAGAAACTCTCACAGCCAAAGCAACATGTCGAAAACTTGAATTCTTTAAACCCTTTTTATGTTATAAGTTCTAAATATTTTTTACCAATCTGTCATATGTTTTTTTGCAGGTGTAACATGAAAGGATTTTAATTACTCCAAAACCTGTTACATTGATGAATTGTGCTATAATAGTTAAGAACTATAAAAAAAAGAATAGTTAAGAATTTGACACAAAGGGGCTACATAAGTATGTTTTACTGTATTCCACAAGAAAAGAGAGTTTAAAATATTTCACTCGGACTCTACTCGTAAAACTGAACATTTGAATAACCAGAATTGTATTTGATAACTCTGCAGTGCAATGCTCAAGTCCCAGACCAAATTATCTAAAATATATACTAATAGAACATGACAGCTTCACAATGACCAATTACTTACAGTAAAATCATAATATAGGCAGCCTATATTCACATAATAGGATCACAACAAATTTAAGTAACATCAGAAATTTCGCGATATAACAAAACACAAATTGGAAAGCAATTTTGACAATTATGGACAATTAATTTCAATGAGGGGCAATCAGAGAGATCAACAGATGTGCAAGACCTAGAAACTTCAATCTCAATCCGAAGTCCCAAATCAAACATGACAGCCTAAAAAAGACAGCTATAAAAAGAGTAATTTCCAATCTCTGCAGCCACTCTTCCAATTTAGTTGTTCCTTGATTTACACTAATTGATTTTTCTGAACCATTTCATTCAGAATGATTCTCATTTGGAGAGCAATTAATAACAAAAAAGACGGGAATCCCCCAGCAGACGACGTTCCATGATGACGTCACTTGTCAAAGTAGGTCACACTTCAAAGGCCCGGATGACAGGGATGACATGCAGTAGCTGATTAAATGCTGCAGGCTCCCTAGGGCACAACTAATTACCTCTAGAATACAAGATCTAGCAGGACTGGGCCTAGAAGGGGTACTTTGAACTACCCCAACATTATAATTATCCCAGGAAGTGGAGCAGACTGAGCACTTTCTCAACAATATCTGTCCATTTTTCACTTTTTCTGTTTCAAATTTCACATGCATTCTGTAGGCTTCTTGTGTAGGACTGGTAAATCCATGGGTGGTGCCTGTCCAATAGACTTGGAAATAAATATCACCCCTAAAGGTAAGCTGTATAATTAGGGAGTAACTCTAGACTGAGCCATGTAATAACAGAGTAGAAGCTAGTTAGAGACTAACAGCCAAAAACTAACTTTTGGCAACTGCATGCTCAGACACGAGCTAGATTCACATGGTGCATGACTTCCAGTAGAACTTCAAATACCACCCACATGAGATTCAAAATGTAACATGTTTGCAAGTCAGAAATTTCATTTTCGATTTCCTTCACAGCAATTAGATCACAGGAACAAACAACAGAACTATAATTTGTTAGTTAAAAATATACAAAATCAAATGCTGAAACTTTTTTCAACATCAAATTAGCCACTTTAATAATTCTTGGAAAAAAGGTTGAAGTGGTTCATGTAGTAGGCCTACTAACTTGGCATATACAGAGGAAGAGTGATTGTGATTCTATATGATGAAAGTTGATGGAACCATTCTAAAATACAACCAGAGACCATATATTCAAATACAATGTAATTTAGTCTCAATGCAAAAATCAATACTGCATGCTAAAATTGATGCTACAAACTAAAATATGGGTCATAAAATGTCATGCCACAAATGGAAGTCGCTTCAAAGGAGCCAAATGTCACAACAAGGCGTTTGACTGTTTGAAAGCATTTCAGTCACAGTGAGTCACAAGTCATGCTTTGTATAGTGAATAGTCACAGACTATTTGGTCAATTTTGCTGAAAATTGGTTTGGCTTAATTGCCCAATTTGCAATCACTCTGCCCAATGAGCCAGTTGCCTGCCTCAACATTTTCTCACCTCCTTTGTGGTCCTTGCCTCTATCAAGCATTGAATCAAGTATTGAATCAAGTATTGAAAGGTAAGCAAAGCAGCAAAGTGTTGACACTTAGGACCACCTTGTGATTGGAGATCAAAGAAGGTTAAGAGACACTTCAAAGAGCCACCCAATGATCCAAGGCATCTTTGCTTACCCTCCCAGAAGTTGCCTGGCCTAACACCCCTCACCTCTTGACCTTGTGAACCATTGACCTTGACCTTCAATCGATTCTCAGTAAAATTTCTCACTGCCTCACTAAGTCACAAATTGCTGCAAAACTCTCAGAACTTCAGAAGTTTCAGATAATCTTTTTCGGAATCTTTTTCATTTTCAAAATCTCCTATAGAATCTCAGGACCTCCTTTTTCAATCTTTTTTTTTAGAATCAGAATCTTCTTTAAAAGCAAAGAACCTTACTGTACGAAAAATTTTCCCTGAAGTTGAACCACCTTAAGAATTTTTTTTTTCAAAATCTTCTTTAGAATCTCAGAACCACCAAAAGAACCTTTTCAAAATACACTTTAGGGTCTCAGAACCTAGTTTAATATGAGTTATATACATACATTTTTTAAATCTCCTTTAGAATCTCGGAACATACTTTAGAATATTTTTAGAGGCAATTCTTTACCAGAATCATTTTCTAAATCTATTTGGGAAACTTTCCCTAAATCTATTTCAGGTGATAGTGCCATAGAAAGTTGAGTTCAGAATGTTTTCAACTTCTTTTAGCACCCAAACAGTAATGCCACCTTATCTCATGTATCTACAACTCTCATCGTCCAATTGCCTGCTATTTTCAGCTATAAATCACTCAAAATGAAGATACAATCAGTAAAATACTGCATGGCACTCTGTACTGGGACAAAAGTACATAAGTAGACTATTATCATTCACTAAGTTTCCCATGTATACATTGAGATTCCCTTGAAGCTCAAAATGGAATACTATACATACATACATTATAGTAATAAAATTTACAAGTCATCTTGCCCTATGTATAAGAATAATGATTTGGCCAACTTAGCCATTTTACCATTTTTCCTGTGGCATTATAGTTATGATAACTACAAGAATTGGCATAATAGATACAATTTGTGACAGCTGTAAAAGAATTCAACCTGTGCACTCCAAGATACACACAGATAATGATATAATAACAGCATAATAATAGAATTACCCTATCTAATTGCCATATCATATGTACAGTACAGTACTTTATGTCAGTAATTACATAAATGTATCAGATGTTCTCCTTAATTGCTGACTGGAGTTGACCCAGTTGACTCTGGAAGAATAAGTTCCTCTGAGGTTGACTGTATACCAATGTTTTGTTTTGCTACAAAAAGATAGATAGAAAGATAGATAGACAGCTAGACAGATAGATAGCTAGATAGATAGATATACTAGATAGATAGATAGATAGATAGATAGATAGATAGATAGATAGATAGATAGTCAAGATAGAGAGATAGATAGATAAGATTTCTGAGGAAAAGGTAACTCCTTGCCAAACGTCAGTAACAAAGTTAGGAAAGAGACACCAGGAAAAGTTTAACTGGACAGTCTCTTTGCAGTCTTTTATTATGAAATATCAGTCGGAAGTCATCTATAACTCTGTATATATACACATGACAGCCAAGAGATGAGCTGTAATAGAAAATGGTGACATATCTACTCAGGATCACTCTTCCTGACAAAAAGGGATGAGTTGTAAGCCATGAACCCTTTGCAAAACTACAGGACTGTGACGATCTTCCAGGGTCATTTTGAATGCATTTGGGACTTTTAAAGGGTATACAAGACTCCATGGGATCTCAAGTGACTCCATAAATCAAAAGGTCCCTTGTCAGGACCAACAAGTTCTGTGGGTGTACCTGAGGCAGCTAACAGCAAGGTTGACAACTGGGGCTCTAAGCCTTGTCCATGTTGTCTGAAGGCAGGCTATACAGCACACATGGCATTGAAGTGGCAGAGAGTGAGACACATCCAACTTCAGTATTCATGTCATATCCCTGGATTCCCTTCACTATAAATAACCCAAGGGCTCCCCAACAGGTCTTCAGCATAACTGCTTTCATGCCTTTCAAATATGAATTGAATATTAAGCCTAAAATGAAATGTTAAAAGTTTTACATGATTCATGAATATATTTTAAATGATTTATAAATTATCATTTTTCATATAGGCCTAGATCTAACATCAAAAGTGCAATTCAGTTTTAACATTATCATTGATCATATTCCTTCAATTTTATGCTCTCTTGCTTTTTATCACTCTATTATTCCAAGTTTAATGCTCATGCATATATAAGTCTACAAAATAGCTGGTTTTACAAAATAACTATTGAAACTTCAAATAAAATGTGTACTTCATAATAAAGTCCTTGCAAGTACAACTCAGCTAATTAGTTTATACATTGTAAACTCTCATACAACATTATCTTTTTCATCTGATCAAGTCTTTTTAAGACACTCAGAAATGAATTATGGTACATAAAATGCATCATGCCTTTAATTGCCTTTTATACAATTCCCAGAACTTTTTGTCCAACAATTAGCACAATATTTACATGACATATCCTGCAATAAAGTATGACAATAGCAAGCAGAAAAGACAATAATTCAAAAGTTGTGACAATATATGATGACACTAGTTGTGATGCAGTCAAAAATGACAAGCATTAATGTTGTTTGGGGCCTTAATTACTGGCACGTGGCACTATACAATCAAGTGTAATTGCTCCCAGTGTGATCTCATGATTGTACTAAATTATAGGTCACAATCACTGTCACATGTTGAATGTACTTTTCTATTATGAGGTCTGGATCTCGTCCGATTGGTAAACAACCGAATCCTGGTTTCATTTTCTATGTTTTAAAATCATCACAAGACTATCGAATTCGATTTTGATGCAATAGAATTTTTGCATGAATGGTTATGAACACATGTAGTGTATTACAATGTATAGTGTAAGTGAATTGTAAAACTTTTGAATAATAAATTTAATTTCAGGCAAAATTAATGCTCATTCAAAGCCAAACGAAGATGAAACTTTACTTTAAATCCACAATTTTTAAAGCATTCAATCCGTGTGCCACTTCCACACTGGAAAAGTAAATAACCTTCAGCCCTTTTCATTGTACTTCGTGATCTTTTAAATGAGCTGTCTTTTTCTGATGTTGCCCTGATCCCTGTATTGATTTCTGGCTTTCGTAGTATCAACCACTGACACCTCTGTAGTGGGATCTCTTCTTCTTTGTATTGACCTGACAGTCACAGGGTTCTCCATACAATTTAAAGTCCACAAGAACACAAGACATGCCCCGACCAGGTCCTCCTGCTCCTCTCAGCCTTGAAGCTTCTTCAAAGGACCTGTGGGTGTCTTAAGGACCTATCAGGGTATCCAAAGGACCTTGTAGACCTCCTCAAGCCTCCTTGACTGATGTGAGGGCCTCTAGAGAATGTGGATCATGTAAGCTGAAAATGACCTCTTGTATCACCTCCAGTACTAGCCCTAGCATGATGCAGTAACATGGACCTCATTAAATAGCAATCTGAGGACCTAGATGACTAAGAAGGGATAAGCTAATCCCTGAGGACAAGGAATCAATCTTGGATCCCTTTATGCTCCATAGTGAGCCACAAGTGGAGTGATGATAGCATGGTCATATCAGAGATGAGGTCTAATAGATAGTCAAAGATAGTGTGGCTTATTATGTAGCCAATTAGCCAAAATGATCAGAAAGCCATAGTCGTGTGCTCTATGCTGTGACTCATATTGAGATTAACAAAAAACACCAAAGGATGAAGCAACAAAAATGTCACAGGAGCATAATGAACCAATCAACCAATGAATCAACCAATTCCAATATATCACCGAACCAAAATCTATCTATCTATCTATCTATCTATCTATCTATCTATCTATCTTACTTTCTTTCTATAGATCTGACAATCTATCTTTTATCTGTCTATCTATCGGTCTGTCAATCTATCAATTTATCTATCAATCTATCTATCTATAGGCCTATGTATGTGTCTCTCTGTCGATTTATCCATCTATCTGTCTCTCTATCGTCTATCTATCACAAGGAAAGACTTCGTCACTGGTGTTCAGGTACTTTTCACAGAGGATAGCAACCTGCCCTGGTTGACAACTTGACAGAGACCTTGCCAGGTGGGTCTGCAGCTGGTGACAGGTGCAGGACCTTCTCTGCAGGGGCTCAAGTGTGGGTCTCACCTGTTTTGCAAGACCTGTAGAGACATTAGACACTTCAGACAGTGCAACAGGCTATTATGGCCAAATATTGACAAACAATGTTCAGTATTGAAAAATAAATTTTTCTTGCCACCACAAAACAGATCATTATACCTTAGCAAATAAGCTTATGCCCAAGATTATACCAAAGGCATTCAGAAATTCGCAAAACAATCAGACAATACACCGCACACTAACAGTTCAGCTTGTCATGCAGTAGTTCCTCTTTTCATGACATATTACATGTGAACTTCCAACTTTTCAGTTCTGACAGTTCTGTCAGCAAACATGCAAAAAGCTAACTCAGTCCACATGTCATTTTCAGATAAGAGAACCAAAATGATCAAGTCGACTATGTTTACTAGCAATTCTCAATGTCATTCTAATCTAGAGTCAACACAAGTCATAAATTACTTCCTCCAAAAACCCTTGTTTTGAGTGTATAACCAATAAATTCAATGCAAATCATGTTATGGATTCGTATGAGAGAGTACAGTTGAAGAGTTCAGCTCCAAACTCAACATGCTCAAGATTGGATGGAATGAGCTCCCCAAAATTGCAAAAATAAATCTTTTTGAGTGGATGTGATTTTTTTCTGGGTTTTCCAAAGTTTACCAATTCTTGAAGACTGAATTTATGACAGAGCCATAAATCATAAATGTTATGAATATGAAAATCATAATGTATTCATTATTATAATTGTTACGACTTATATAATGAATGCCAGAACCTACCAATTTTACACACCATACAAGTGGTAAATAACAGTTCTAGAAAAAAAAGTTTTAAAAAGGCAAGCAAAAAACCTCAAGATGGATTCCACTTGTTTGGAACTAAAACGAGGGTAAAAAATAATGTTTTAAGTTCAAACAAGGCAAGTGCACACAGCTGGAAGGAAGCCTCTTTTTCTCAACAAATTCAACATCGTTAATCTGATAGATAGATAGATAGATAGATAGATAGATAGATAGATAGATAGATAGATAGATAGATAGATAGATAGATAGATAGATAGATAGATAGATAGATAGATAGATAGACAGACAGACAGACAGACAGACAGATAGATAGATAGATAGATAGATAGATAGATAGATAGATAGATAGATAGATAGATAGATAGATAGATAGATAGATAGATAGATAGATAGATAGATAGATAGATGTAGATTGAAGACCAGAGATTTGATATCCCAGATCCATGGCTAAGTGGACAACCACATAACTTACACTTTAGGAAGAGCAGGTAATAAATCACTAATAACAATATTGATAATTCAATTTCAAACCAACAGCAAACTAATTCAAATTCTTATTATAGCAGAGATAAATCAATTCTCAGAATGAGGGGCAAAATGAGATGCAGACGTCAGTCCAACTTCCCTGAGACATGGTACTAATAGCACCAACCTAAAGTAAGTTGACAAAAGCATTCCACTGCTTTTTAGGAAAGCAAGAAAGGGGTGAAAATGCAGGAGGGTTGGTTTGGGACAAGAGGGGTATTTTACACCTGGTCTTACTTTTCTTTCACCTTGTCTGGTCTTCCAAAGTTCTAGAGCTCAGCAGAACAACATGTCTATCTCTACTGTAGACCTACATGTCTATCTCTGCCTCTACATGTCTACCTGTACCTTCCAGTGACTTCCAGTTCACCAGTTCACAGCTTATACCAATTGGTTCTTGTAGGCTGTGTCTGAGCTGGTGCAGTTGTTTTGCCCCACCCCAGTGCTCAATACACTAAGCTAGGCCCAGGTGAGTGCTGTTGAACCTGTGTAAGGCATCTCTATTTCTCACTTAATTACTTCTTTCTTGGTGAACTGCATTTTCCTGGTTCTTTCTTCACAAGAAGCACTGCTATTATATGATTACTGCATTATTACTAGACAAGCACTGCAATTACACATTCACAAAACTGTGACCAAAGTGGGCAGTTGAAAAAAAAAGATTACTCACTGCTCTAGACTACCTCGCTACTAGTTCTATAGTAACAATCACTAACATGGTGAAAAGTGATTGATTGAACTAATCATACCTATTACTTCTGATTTTAGGACCCATCAGTCTTGTAGCATCTGGCAGTGGATGAACAGGTTCTATTGTGATAGACATGGTTATAATAACATTGTTAGAACTTAAGATACACATAAAAATAGTGCATCATCTGTGGCTACATTGGTGTTCAGTAAAAGGAATTAACCACCATTATCATCATCATTGTCACTATGTGTGATTACTTACTTAAATGGGCACCTCAGTTTGTTACACAGGACATTATGAAGTTTTTGTTCTCCATACATTGCATGCTATTCAGCTTTTACATGGGGTGACATGTGGTTGCATTAAAAAAATTACAAAAACTAACAACATACCAAGTTTTGCAACATCTTAACAACTGAAATAACACAAAGAGACACTTTCCCATCTTGAAGACTTGAACATCCTGAGATATCTTTTGCAGTTCTTCAATTTTGACAACTCTTTAAAATACCCAAAAGAAAACCTCTTGAGGTGCAGGTTTTGCTAGTTTCTGCAAAATCATGCACATGTCATACTATCTCAGGTAACGTTACCTATCTGATGAGATTTGGAATTCAACAATAAAGGAAATATCTTTAATTTCTTTATAATGCATCAATAGTACAAGATCACATTTTGACAAATTTTGTAATTGCAAAATGACAATAAACTCATACAAATATGGACCACAGACAAATACAAATCGCAGAATATCATTCTCCAGCTAGCAGCTAATACCCAAGAGACGAAGGAGTGCATGACATTTCTGCCTTCCAAAGTCCACCATGCAATTGCTCCACTACCTTGCTGTGGGCAATCCATGTGAAATCCATATTGATACAGGATAGGACAAGACATCTGTGTGTCCAGGGACAATACTCAACAAATCTTGACAATTTCCAACTACAATAGACCATCACAAGTAGCATTATAAGCCCTTTAACCCTCCAAGTAACAGGTGATTCAAATATTAGTATATTTGTAGTATTTTTTGCCTATAGACTTTGGCGAATGGGAGCTCCACCTTCGCATGTTTGGAAAGTAACAACCAGAAGTGGTACTGCTACACCATTAGTACATAGAGCTAGCAAATAGGTAAGCACACAAAATACACAAAACACACAAAAGACAACCTATATGCAAGTATGACATGTGGAAAGTGTGGGTGGACAGAGTAACTGAAGTTGTAACTTGTAAGATATATGTTGTGTATAACAGTAGTGTGCCTACTCCATGTAAAGTGCTGAAATTTTGTCTGAATTACATGTAGGCGAAGAAGATGACAAGATTGTAAGGCTCATAAGGCATATTCATCAGTATCATTTCTTCAGCATTTGAGTTTCTGAAAAGGTAGCCTTAAACCTTAGGGAAAAAGACAATCCCTTTTCATATATGCCACTTACTCCTTCATTTAATATGTAGCTAGAATATTTCCAAATTTGGAACAAACAACAGGTAGAAAACTTATCAATATTATCATAAAGTGACAAAACAATGAAAGCGAAAAACACCAGTGTAGGAAACTGCCAAGCCATAAAGAACAAATCATTGAAATCAATGTCTCTTCAAAGAGAAACACCTAATTGCTGAGTTTTATCCAATACTATCATTCTTGACCGTAACATTTTTTATGACCAAGATCCTTTTTAGCCCAATTCAGAGCAGAACATGGGCCAGATTAGGGACCTTTTTACAAGGTCATTAACACTGAGCCACTAGTACAGGTCCTTGCCTAGAGGCCCTTTTTCTCCAGAGGCCCTCGAGGTCTCCTGCAGTATTTGCAAGGTCCATTGATGTCAGGTCCAGCTGCAGTGATCAAGTCACTTCAAAGAGGGCCCATGCATTTTTTGGGACATGCAATATGCCCCAAGGTTCATGTCCCAATTAATGTTCAAGTTTACAGCTGCAGACCTTTTAAGTCTACACTGCCACATGGATAATGTTGACAAATTCAAAATGACATAACCAAATCATCTGAGGAATTAAATTTAATGGAGTGTGGCACTTAGCTTGGATCTCCTCTTTTTCAAGTTGAATTTTTTGCATTAATGAAACCATTTATAGCTACAGAAGCATTTGATGTGCTCTCATAAGCATCAGATCAGTAGTAGGTAATTGAAATATTCAGAAAGTGGTCATAAAATAAATGTCAATCCCTCAAGCTGTGACCATAACTGTAATGAATTCAATGATTCATTTTCAATCAGCAACTGGTACCTACTGACCAAAGAGACCATCCATGTGGCAACCCAATAGTCATTCAGCATGTTTAGGCCTATGAAATTAGCCCTCTGTTGAAATACAATGGTCAGCAAATTGGCAACAATTCCAACACAAGTCAAACACAATACTACCAATAATGGCCTAAAAGAGGCAAACCCTATTAATTTTCAGCAACCTATAAAATAATTTTATGGCTCCATAGACTGCGCACAAGCCAGGTGATTGCTGAGCATCACACAATATCTGCATCCAACTGGGCTGGAACTAGCATCCTGGCTGCATCCAGGTTGGGTGTGCCAGCAACAATATAAAACAACAATACCATCCATGCATCTGCCCAACCAATGGCAACAACTTCTATGGTACTAGTCACGCCAAATTCCAATTCCATTGTATCTGGTAGACTTCTACTATTCCATTCATTGTGACGTCACAGAGCGTGACACAGGTCAGAGGTCACCAGCAGATGGTTAATGTTCAAGGCATTAGCACATTGTCTAACACACCTTTTTAGTAGTTTACTGCTTTTTAGTACAATGCTGGAATTTGAGGTTTGCATGAACATTTGACTTCAGCAGACATCCAGCTGTTACTACCTGGTTCCACAACTTCAATACTCAGAGCAGTAGGGAAAATACATTCTTCAAATGGTCAGCCAGGTCAATCTGGTCCTGATTTTGGAAGTGAAAGCAGAAAAGAAAGAAAGGAGGTAAGAAGAGTGAGAAAGGAGTAAAGAAGGAAAGAGGGAAAAGGAAGGGAGGGAGGGAAAGGAAGAAGAAAGGAAGAAAGGGAGAACTGAAGCACTTCCATCTCTACCAATTCTCCTATCACAAATCTTGGCTTCACTCACTTAGGAAGCCCAGAGTTATGAGGATGCATCTACCTTTCTATATATATATATCCATCTATCTATTGCAACATTCAGTCAGTAGCTAGAGAATCTGACACATCAATTGGAATTGACATACACTGCGACTGCATACAATATATTCTGTTATGACTCATTTCAAACCAGTGATTCAATAATTGAAAGAAACTTCGTAAGAAAAGTTGCTGCTGCTGCACATTTTCTTACAACAATATCTATTAGAACCTAAAACTTAAACTTAAGTGGTAAATCCAATGACCATTAGCATGACTATTAGGCTATACTTAATCAAAACAAAGTGCTAGAAATAATGTATGAATCAGCATGAAAACCAGCATGAACATCACTCCCATCACCTCCATGACTATACCCCCTGCCAAAGGCCTGCCTCAGCAGCTGTTCAGTGGCATTTAGCATCAATGACTGCATCATTGCCGCATCACAGGTGACTTGTTTTCCAGACTGGGATCGATCAGTTAGACATGCATCAGTATTGATTGCTGCTGCCATTGACTCAAGGGATGTCTAGGCTAGCTGGCACTGTGTCATAATAGATAACAATGCACTCACAAACAGTGTATTGTGTGTCTTCAGACTCTCGTTAGAAAAGAAAAAGAAACTATGATTACATAAGAAAAGAGAGGTTGGGAAATCAGTAAGGATTAGCCATGATGGATCTCCATATTTTGAACAAATACAGCTGGAATGGGGTTATGATTTCTATGTTAGGGTGTCTTGGTAATGCCTATTGGATTAATACATTTTAATAATAGATCTAGTTTTATTTTAGTGCAGCATCATATGTCATTCTTCAACAGTCAACATAAATTGTATGTCAGGTTGAGTTCCATCTTTTATTTGGAGATACTAAATCTTTCCATGCAAGTTGGCCAGTGTTGTTTTCAAAGTGAAGTGAGACATACATTCACTTATAATTTGTGGGAGGACACACAAATCTTCCACATGGCAATTTCGCAGAATTGTACAACAATTGCTGAATTCACAAATTCACAGGTACTTTAAAGGAGACTGAGTTTCAATTAAATGAACTTCTGAAACATGTAATCAGCTTTTCAGAGTTGCTAACTTATGTAAAAGCAAATTTCAGGTTGTCAGGATATTTGCAACAGTGTGAATGAGTACCCAGTAATTTGCACCCCTATATTTCACAATTGAAAAGTTGTGGGGGCTAATTTAAGATGCTATAATTTACCCCAAACCCATTCTGTGAATCTGTAATTGTGTGACACTGTTGCACACAAGCCTAAACTTAAATTATTTCCAGTAAATGGCATATTACTGCGTAGATCCATTCACTTCACTGGATTTCGACAGTTGAATCAAAGTGTATTGTCCAGTGATCCAGAAAATAACACCAATCACAGACCAAGGCACAGGGGGGACCCTGAAGGCCTGGACCATCCACAGACAACAACAGCTTTCAGACTGCACTGATTGTGGAAGTTTCCTGTAAATACATTGCATCTGAAAGTCAAGAGTGGAATTAAAAAATTTAAAAAAAAACAGAAAGAATATACAAATTAATAAATACTAAAGAGTTGATTGGTCATCAGAATTCCCAAAAGTAATGCATTGTACAAATAACATTGAAAACCATACCAAATACTTCTGAAAACCATACGGAATATATATAATTTGAAGGTCTTAGGGACATTCAAACATTCTTAACCTACTGGAACTTATCTGCTTATAGAATTCCAGAAAGTGACAGATAGACTTTCAGTGTGTGGTAATTATTACAACTGAATGATTTACAGTGGTTAACAAATACCCTGTTTGCATGTTTTCCAAAAATGTATCAATTGGGAGTACAATACACAGTGAATACACATTTGGATACACATTGTATGCTTGACCACTGACCAGTGGCTCAGACTCAGACTCAGACTCAGACGTAATTTATTTCAACATTATACAACATCAGATTAAAAACAAACAAATATATAAAGAGAGAGGAGACCCTCCCAAAGCACTATGTGCCGCTACTGGAGGGCCACCTATACATCATAATTATTTTATACTTCTACCAAGCGCGTCCATGTGAGTCATGAGGCATCCAGATCCAACATTGCCCTTCAGGTTTAATTAGTTAAAAAAAGAAAGTAATTCAAGTGGCCACTGCACGAAGAGATGACCTGAGAGGTCCACTTCATTTGCTGACATGTCTGTTGGATCCTCAGACCCAAGGTCACCTTCAAGGTCACAGCAAATGACCTTGACATTGTGCCAAGGTCATTAGGGCCATCTCAGCACAAAAAGGTCATGCACATCTGAAACACTGTGTGTGAGAAAAGACACATGTGCAATGATTGTGCATGACAAGGAAGAAGGGTCTCTTTTGGAGAATGAAACATAATTCGTGTGTTTGGGAAACTTTAGGGTGTTCAGGGTGTTAAGTCCTAAACAATATGACTGAGATTGTAGTGTTTTCAGGCCAAAGCTTACTCACTTGTGATATATATCTGTTGAATAAGTGCTCCATTTTCAAATTCATCATTTGCCCATGAATATATTTTTATTAATTACATTTCCAATAATCCAGTTTCACTTTCTTGAAAACCGAGAAACAGTACAGTTCAACATTAGACTTTGATCTACTACAACTCATTAAGCACGTTAAGTTTCACAAAGTCTACCTAATTTTGTGGCTCATATATATGCATGTGTTGTTCACTTAATGCTCACAGCCAAGATCTACATTTGTTAGATAATGAAGTAACCCATAAGCATCACACAATAATAAACATAGGTAATTCTGAAAACCCTCCAGTGTTGACTCATTGAAATAGAGAAGGTAAACCCACGTACCCACCCTGGAAATGTGCTGTCCCCTGACACTGGCTGGGCTAATGGTAAACAGTCCAGCTTCCTGGTTTCACAGACATAGACCACGTAGACAGATATTTAGTTTGTGCTGTATTTAAGTTTGATTGGAAGTACAGTTGCCAGAATTAATTGATCAAGTCAATGCATGATGCAGAAACAGTGGCTGCATTTAAGAAACTTTTAAGAGACTAGCATGCAAATAGCACACCACCCCATCAGCTCGACACTCTCACCATAGAGGACTGCTGATTAAATATCCAGATCCAGATCCAGACCTAGAATTCGATCATTGACATCATATTTACCAAGAAAGATAATCTAATGAGAAACTTTAAAGTAAGTCTCGTTGATGCTTCTAAAGATCATGAAGATGAAGCTACTAGCAGATGATCCACCTCAAAAGTTTTTACTCTCAAGGAACAAAGATGCTTCCAAATCGTTCTTGATAACAATAGAATAGTACCACTAAAAGAGAAGTACAGCAATTTGCAAATTTCAGAAATTGTACCAGACACATCTAATGGTCCCTTTTTTTTTTTCTTTCCCACTTTGAAAGTACGTCATGGAGAATACTTTGCAATAAACAAAGAAATAAATGCCAACTGATGACATTTATTTGTTATCTGATATTTGCTCTTGGTATACAGTGCTTGTTTTTTGTCTTATGTACTTTTAATTACTGCCAAGTGCTCAAGCTAAGTTCTTTATTTCAAAAATTTTGAAATATACATGCTCAAGTGAGCTGGCATCTATTGAGTATTTGCAGTTTCACCAAATGAAGAATATCGCCTTCAAATCTTAGCCAATCCTATAGCATTGAACCTTCAATTTATTCTTCCATGAAATACCTTTACTCAAGGAGTATTTTATGCATGTTCACCTTGGAAGTAGATATGAAAGGATGAAATTTAATCTGAGGTCTCTACTTGTTCTAACACTTTCTCAATTTATTGTGTACTTTGCCAAAAACCCATGCAATACAGCATAATACAATAATGCAATACAATACTAGAACATTTTCCTGAATTCCTGATGCATTGGTATCTGGTACACTGGTAGGTGACGCTGAGGTATCAAATTTTAGGCATCACCATCATTTTTGATTGACCTCACTTAACCCTATGGGCCTGGCCATAGACATCCCTGATTGAGGTAGTACCTGAGGAATTAGCATGCATGGATTAAATATCAATACCGTTTATCCCATATCAATTTCAGTGATGTATGGATACTTCTTAAAGAGTACTGGGTTAGAGAACAACAATGAAAGCTATCAACTTCAAAAGCATCGTCATACATTCAAAATAAAATTCTTTGGCAGACCACACAAGAGTTTCCCCCAAAATCTAGTCTGTGGGCCTATACTGGAATACACAATGTTCGTTTAGAAGCATGGGAAGTATAGACGCATGGTTTAGATTGGCTACACCTAACCAGTTAAAAGACACCATGAACTATACTAAGAACATGAAATCTCCTGTGACAGTACTTTTTAAAGAGCAATTATACCCGGTATTGAAGTTCATATCTTTGTGCTACTGGTAGTTCTAATGTACATGATACTTATAAACTAGAGGCAGCAACCAATAAGCAGTGACCCACTCTATCACATAGTATTAAATAGATCTGGTTTCAGTTCAGAGGAATAAATTAGCTTTATCTCTAAGAGGTGGTCTAGTTTTACCTTATTTGCATTCAGTCCAGTAAACCAATACCAAGCTAGCAGATGGCTTATCAGTTTATCTCGACTATTTTTAAATATCATGTTTGACAATCATTTGAAGTCTATTGGGTTTTTTATGAGCCTCTCCAAGCATGAAATAGTTCTTCAGGTGCTTTATATGTACATGTATGGTGGTCTTGCCCAAAAAATAATATTGAAAATAAAAATAGTGTCAAGACAGAGGAATGCATATTTTTAGCTTTTTTCTTGAAGTTCATGATAATATTTTATTATTCATGTGAGGGAAGCACATGTTCTTGACACTTGCCTATACCAATCCAAATATCCTTCAATTTTTGTTCTTAGGCAAATACCTATATCCATATTCATGCATTTTTGTTACTTCTCTGTATACTTGCACTTGAACTTTTTTGAAAAAGATTTCCCAAGTTCCTGTATATGTTCTTACACTAGAAGAACATACAAGCAATTTGTACTGTACAGCATGGTTTCTTGGCTAAGTGAAGACACAAAGCATAAAATATTCAGTACTTAACAAAAATCAAGCAGGTAAAATGCACCCAGTACAACTAAACATACAAAATTGCCATCAATACTGATTCGATAGATACCAGATTCATGATTCATTTTCTATAATTTAGAGATTCTGTAATTTACATCAATAGTATTAACAATAAAATCATAGCATTGGCCAGAAAAGAGCGAACTTCTACATTTTCACTCATAATGTTTATGCATTTCATGTTTTGCCACAATAAATCCTACACTAATCTAGCCACTAATTTGCTAATCAATCCCAACAATTCCACTAACTGATATCCAATAATAGTATTGCTGTTATTCATGACTAAGCCCACTTAGGCCATATTAGAACCTGTGCTGTCAGTAATGTCAGCCGACGTCAGTAAGGTCTAGAAAATGTCATAAATCAACAGTTTACTTTTGCCCCAGAGCTTCACTTGTTGATGGGCTAAGCTACAAATGGTTGCCATGGGAGCAATGCAGCTTCCTTTATAGGCAGAAGAATCTTTAGGGGGCAATTCGAAATGCCACAAGTCACTTTAAAGAATGCTTTTCCAGACAAGCAATGGCTTAGTATTGGCTTACAAGCCTTCAGCAGCCTGCAACAACCTTCAACAGCTTGTGGTTCAGCAATCTTTGAACAGTATGGCTTCAATGTTTGTTGTATTGTTCTGTGGATGACACTGGCACATTCTGGCTTTTTTGCCATTTGTGAAGTAACCCCCCTTCTTTACACACCAAAAGTAAAGTTTATCAGTCAATCAATCGATCGATCAATCGATCGATCTATCAATCGATCTATCGATCGATCTATCAATCGATCTATCAATCGACCTATCAATCGATCAATCAATCATCGATCAATCAGTTATCTGTATCTATATCCATGTATGTTGCATCTAATTAATGAGCACTACTGGGAAACTGCAGATTTATGATCTATTTCAGCTTTAGTAAAAACAGCACCGAAGCCTTTTAGAAATGGATTGTAAAAATCCTAGAAGCTTTAAAAAGCCTATATTTAACCATGATGAAAGATAGCCATATATTTGGGATGATAAAACACAGTGCTACACCTAGGTTGTAAATTACGTCATCAATGAAGCCTTTTGAAATTTCAAATTTACTGTTACGATCAACAGTGATTCAGTGCCGATCCACAAGATCAAAGTGGTTGATGATGTAACTTTTGCATCATCAAGGTTACCTGGGCAGGTGATTCATGTTTCATGTTGGTGCAGACTGATTAGTTGTCATGGAGACAGATGAGACTGCTGGTGCCATCTAGTCTGCAGTAGCAACCAAATTGCTCCCCTCAAATCTAGTTAATGTGCTAATTGCAAAAAGCTATTTTCTGCATTGAGTAGTAAATAGCACTGCTCAATTATTCACTGAAATTGAGCGACTGCTCGCGAAAATGCAGTTAAATATGGTAAATGCCCACTGCTCACCAAATGCCTATCAATTAAGGCCCTAAAATAATCAGTGCTCAATTTTGAGTACTACCAACTTCCATGAGAAATACAAAATACTGAATATTGGATAGTTCCATAATGTTTTATAAATTATCCTGTTTAAAACTTTAAATCAGAAATTCAGTATTGAAAAGTCATGCATCTCAATGACGCAATTGTTGTCGATTTTTTCAATATCTAATGAATCTAAATTCGGATTTAAGTCCATTATTCACGTTTTAGTACAAAGTAACTTTTTTCCAATCCCTGTTAAAATGATGATAGGTTGATAACAGCCCAATTTTCACAAATGGCTGATCTAATTTTATGCTAGATCAATTTTAAACAATTGTCACTTTTGTAACTCTGAAATAGGCCTGGCCTACCTTTCATTATTTTGCCTAAGGGTTGGAATCTATTCAAGCGCATCGTTGCATCACAGAGTCTTTTTCAAGCAAGTTTTTATCAAAAGTCAGATAAAACTTCAAATACTGTTAATTTCAGTTAATTGGGGTGAAACACGCAAGCTGGTCGTGTGTTGGCAAAATTACAAAGTCGATAATTACTGTTTTTAAGTTGATGTGGCAAATAATTAATTTCACATTTATAATGATTCACTTTCCATGAAATATTTTGTCAACCTTAAGAGCTGTGTATTTACTAATATAAAATACGTTTATTTAATAATTCTAAATGTTTAGTTATATAAATTAGGAAAAATGTGTAATAAATATGAAGCTGTCTAGCTCAATTTAACTCAGTTAAAAAGTATCTCAATCAGAAGGAATTCGATGTAATGTACATGAACAAATTGAACTAACTACTGACAGTCGAAATTTATTACAATTGACTTGGAAGTCAAAGTTGAACATCTCAGAATATGTTGAAGTGTATTCCTTCTGGCACCAGTACAAAGTGAATAGTCGCACTTCCCAACCCCAAGGGGTGAAACTCAAAACCAATTTGAGGGTAGTACCTCAGGGTACAAACTTCATCACTATACATGGTGGGGCTACAACACAATAGTAAGCTAGTAGTACGAGGTAGGCCAGGTAGACTCAGGTACTCCACCCCCTAAACTGTAATGTGCTACACCCTCTCAACTTTCTATGCATTATTCACAAATCTACAAAATTTCAAAGATAAAATTCCACCCCCTTGGGTTTAAATGTATTGCAGGGGCGGATCCGAAAACTCTTCAAGGGCAGAGGGGACAGTCATTTTGCTTACATTGAACCAAGTGGAGTTTCTACTTCCAAAATAGTATTGTTTAAGGAGTATTTTATGATATAAGGGTTTTAATAATCGGACAGGTTGTTATCAAGGTGATACAGAATTTAATTGGCCAAAAACATGCATAGCACTCGCGTGGATGAATAATTACCAAATTGATAATTGCTGTGTTGATGCCAAATTAATTAACTGTATCACCTCCTATGTGACAGGGCTAATCTGTCAAAATTCTGGGAGACTGCAAACGTTGATAACTGAAGGTTAAAACGGAATTTTATTGAAATTTTCATTTACATTACAATCGGACGCAGAAATATTGATAAAAATATCAAATATTACTAATAGGACTTATCATACAGAAAGGAACATGTAGGTAGGCCTACTTGGGTTTCACCCCCCCCTTCTCACTTTCTTAGTCCTAAATCCGCCCCTGTAATGTAAATGCAAATGTACTGCAAATAGCCAAAACTATCTTTGAAAATGCCACTCAAAATGCCCTTGCAACTCTCAGATATAGTAGCGTTAGTTGTTCTAGTCCAGTGGTCACTTGTCAGGGGGTTTTTGGTCATTAGGGTGTCCACCTTTAGCTTCATACGGGTCTTTCAGTTTACCCCTTTCACATCTGCTGTACCTGAAGGACCCCTGAAGTGACCTATTCACCCCTACGCCATTTTGCCCTTCATGAAAGCATGTTGAAAGTTTCAAAGCAATACATACATTATTGTGTTGGATACCAAGATTCTACCAAATAAATAGAGAATTTGTACTAATCTATACATTAGAGTGACTGGAGTGACCCACAGGGTTACAATATGAATATCAAAGCTTGGTGGGGGGGGGGGGGTACTATAGTAGTCAGTCCTTCAATTACTTACTAATTATAGCCAGCCTACCTGTCTTGATTAAGAATTATACTAACCTAATCTAATATAACATTTTCTATTATGGGAAAATATAGCCTATATATTGCAACCATACTTCCTTTTGACATTTTTCTACAGAACAGTATAGGCCTAGGCCTCTTGCCCATATATCATAGAAAAGTATAAAATACATTGTAATTATGTATTATTCACATTACATGCGAGTATACATTTACTCATTTTCTTGGCAATTTCTACAAAACCAACAAGCAACTGTTACATATAATTGGCAATATTCCATTAATTTGAAGCAGAAGTCAAACTCCATTGACCAATGCCAACTATTGCCAAGCCATGTACAATACCAGGTGCAGTGACATTACCTAACATGCATGGATAGCACTAGTACATGAATTATTTAATGAAATTGACTTTCCCATGTTTGGTGTAACACTCCTACCTTGTTGAAGGGATGTTAGATGAGTTTGCACTAAATTAGACATACAGGGTAGTACTTGGAAATTCGCTAATGCATAGAAAATTGTAAAACAACTTGAATATGTACATGAACGATGAAAAACTGATTTCATTAAGACAGTACCCCATAAGCATATGGGGTACTGATTAGGACTATAGACTTAATAAAACACAATATTTTGGAAAATTAAAATGTTTGCGAAAGGCATTTATCTAAATTCAGTTTATAATCTGACTATGAGGCACTGAATAACCTGCTATGCAAATTTTAGTCAAATCTGAGAAAATTATATTGATTACTGAATTACCCTAATCAAATTTAAAGGAATTCGAAATTAGAACTCAGCCTCGTCTTAATTAATACTTGACATCCATTAGTTCAGCTTTCTTAAAGTCTTATAAATTAGCTGATCAGCGGAGCCCAGAACTCCAGCAATTAAAACTTAATTAAAAGCAAAGAATTGTGCTTCTCTTTAATTATTTACTAGTGTTTGCATACTTAGGTCAGCACAGGGCGAGTGATGCATACATTTATCCCAACAATGTATGCAATTTCACCCTTTCATCCTATTAATAGGTTTAAACAATCTCTATATAAACAATGTCATTATGACGCAATCCTGCTAATTGCTTCAATTATTTAAAGTACCTAGAAAATCTAAATACACAAAAGACAATGGCATCATGCCTCCTTAATTCTGATGACACTAGACAGATTAATTAGTGAAGCAAGTATTTTGAAAGGGTTTAACAGATTTCCCGCCTCTCAAAGTAGGTCATCTAATCACTTTAGATTTGGGAAAATGATTTTGTTTCCTCAAGAAGAACTTGTTTTGAAGATCCAGCAAATATCAACAGTAAAATTTGGAAAACTATTCAAAATACTAGAAGTGACAGTTGAAATAACACAAGAGATGGAAAAAATCGTATAACAGATGGTTTTACAATACAGCTCCTTTAATTCTTTGTAGATTTTTTTGCCAGAAAAAAATGTAAGGAAAATACCCTTTGGTTCATTAGTTTAGTACTGGTGTTGCCCCCACACATCTGTGTGTTATGCTTAGAAGCCAAAGCCAAAAGGTACACAGTTATTAGGAAGGAGCCCTCCCAGGTATGTTGGGAAACAAAAATACAGCCTCAGCTGTCTGCGCGATGGCTTTTGCAGATTTTCCTGTCTTTTGAAGTTGGTTTTAAAGCTTTTGAAGTGTCCCCCTAGGGACTCACTATAGTCTAAACTGTGGGAAATGTTTTGGTTGAGAAGTGTGAACTGCTCACAAAATAGCCTGGAATCGAACCCACGACCTTTTAATGAACTTTGAAAAATTCCAGAAGTAATAAATTTTGCTATAATTAGTCACTCTTAACGACTGAGTAAATGTTGGGGGCATTATGATGTCCAAGAAAGTTCTTCTGGACCATTTATATTTTAAAATTCATACTAATAATGATTGTTTCTATACCAAATCCTACAAAAATCCTTCAAAATATTTCCCGCCTAAATACTTCATTGAAAGCAGACGATAAAACCAAGAATGCATTGATTACGTTCCATAGTGTCAAATTTCGTCAGGGCCACACGAGCCAGACAATGGAATTTCAGCTTGACAAAAAATGACATACTATTACATAAGAGAAAGTCTAGGCAACCAACTAATTACGGTAATTTGAGCTTCATTCATTGACATTCAATCACCTGTCAAATTAATATTGCTAACTTATTCAATATGATGCAATTTCTTATGCAACATGTCAACAGCCCATTCAAAATGATTGCAAGTCAAGCAAAAACAACATCTGATAACCTGGCTAATAACTCAAATAGCTTTTCTTAATGGGCAATTTATGTTATTCAATACACAAAAGAAGTAAGAATGTGTATTGGCATTCCAATTGCACACGATCATTTGGCATTCAAGATTTTTCATAAAGGGCAACAATAATTTGACCAAAAATACAAATACATGTAGGAAAGTATGAACCTATTTGAAGCAGTTTCCTTTATAAGTTTTGAAGTTTGAATAATTAACATATCATTGCAGCTTTGACAAAACTGCATTTTAAACTATTCTGAGAACTACTGATACAATCAAGCCCACATTTTCAGGAAGACATTCCTTTCAAAGTTTCGTCTGCTAAAGCCATAAAATTGCTTTGCTTGCTGCAAATGACTGGATCTGAGCATTGCTTGACCGTTTGCAGCTGATCTAATGACCATAAAGCATGCAGGTTCTAATGCCATAGCTGAAAATGACCACCTACCATGCAAGGGGAGTGTCAATTTCAATAAAATTCGATAGATCATCAAAGTAAATGTGATCAAGGTCTGAATTAGTAATGATTATTTTTAGAGAGCCACTATAGACCTGCTTTGAAATGTCTGAAATTTCTATATATTTTACCATTGATCATGGATGTATTGTAGTGTTTCCAAGATTTTACGATACTGTATCACCTTTTCTTTTTTAAATTGGCCAAACTTCCTGCATATCAAAATCAAAAAATTTTAACTATTTCTTAAGTTATAGTTGTAAAAGCATGACACTGACATATTCTCCAGAGAGCAGGTGGTCTACAATCACAGCTGATAAAATCTCTAGTATTCTCCAGAAGAAAAATAAAATGAAAATAAAACATGATAACAGCATTTCACAATAGCACAGAAAAGATAACAAGCTTCCATAGACCAATTGCTGCCCCAGCCCAAAATTGCCCATTTCCAATAGATTTCTATCATTTGCTAAATCTGGTCTGAAATAACATTGATAACAATACCAAAATTTCGCAAACCCCTTTCAAACTGTTCAATAAATTGCAACAATTATTGTAATTTTAATGTTCACCCAATGTAAATACGTTCATATTTTTTCTTCCTTTTTTCCTCAAAATGTACAAATTGCAAAAACATACAATGATTATCAGGGTATGAATCTGATGAACTTTTTGAAATTATACCTTTTCTGGCATCCTGTATCGCCCTTTTTTGGCATTAAAAATTCTAATTTTTCTAATTTGCCCATATGGTACTGCACTGTGCACATTGGTGCATTAGTGTGTTGATTGTAATAAATGATGTGATCAACCGATAATTGTGCACTTCCCAACCCCCCCCCCAAAAAAAAAAGAAATTGAGGGGGTACTCTGGTAAATAATAGCAGGGGGCAGGTGGCAGGCGCCATAGCAACATTGTCATCAAGTGAAGGACAAAATGTCTGGCGATGCTAATCTCTGATTGTGTCAAAAAAATGGAGGGGGGCACAAGAAGAAATCGGTGGCTGGGGGGGGGGGGGGGCTTTTGAGGGGGGGGGGAGGGGGGTTGGGTGATGACCTGTGCTAATTTGTGTCAATCCTCAAATGCTAATGATGGGAGAATGGCTGCAAAAAGTTGTAGCAGCAAAACAGTTTCCTATTTGCTGTTCAGCCTTGAAAAAGCTTTTTCCAGCAAGCAATGAATTGAGTACTTGCATTCTAGGCTTTTTCTTTGGATGTAATACATGTATATATGTATGTATAGACAGACAGTAGGACTAAATGAAAAAATTGTCATTTTCTCAAAAAGAGTTGTAAGATTGAATTAAAATCTAATACTTCAGAGCTGTTTCTGCAAGATTGAGCAGATAGTAGTATAGTAATTAGTCCCAAGAGCTGTCTTTTAAAGTACACCAAGTTTTCAGTTGATTTGCATTGAAAAAGCCATGAATGCAAACTATACCGCTGAAATGTAGACTTTTCAGTGTTGGGGCTACCTTAAAGGTAATATAAAGGTTAATTTATGACAGATCTCTAACAAATTCCAACAAATCAAAGAATTTCGAAGAAAAGAGGGTTTGTCCAGGAGGCCATTACCGGTAATTCAAATGAGTTCTATTAAATTGCTATAACAGGTCTACTAGAACTTTCATGAATGGTGACCTCAGAACATATCTCACAAAGAGACATTCACAATTTTCACCAATGTCTTCACAGAGGGGGGGGGTCTATAGAAGGGGGGTCCAAAAAAGCCAGGATTGCACATCCTGAAAGGTCTTTTGTCAAAAATGACCCCTCAAAGCGTCATGTTGCTAAGATACCCTCAGGGGTTAGAAGTCAGACAGTGCTAGCTAGGTTTAGCATTATTTAGCCTTCTTTAGGCAACAGGTTCAACTGGCAAATGTAGACCCATGTCACCTGGTTCACATTAGCACCTGTGGACAGGTACAAAATCATTTTAAACTTATGAAGTTGAGAAAATGTCACCTTCATATGAAAGAGATTGCAATGTTACATTATAAAAATGCCCTTTGAATACTCAAGTTCAAAGTTACTACACACTTTTCTTTAAATGCACAGATAGACCAAGAAGGCCAATATAATATGCAACTAAATGCACTTGATATAGATCACTTATTTGTTTGGTAAGTGTATTTTGGTTCATACCAGTTCTCCAAACACTAGATTATTTGCTCAATATTGGAAACACATTATAGGCCTACACCATTTGCCAATAGCACCACCTGAATGATCAATTAGACCGATTAATTACTTCATAAACAACCCAGCATATAGCCAAGCCAAGCACCTAAATCTGATAAATAGATAGATAGATAGATAGATAGATAGATAGATAGATAGATAGATAGATAGATAGATAGATAGATGTCAATGAAGATAGTTCAAGATACAATCCTAATCTGATCATATTATCATATTTTAAACTTCAATTTTCCCTCCATATCAAAAACCTCCAGTTCACATAGTCAGAAACATACTTCAATAATTGAGATCAGTGAAGTATGAAACAACCAACCAAACTGAACTAATGTACCCATACATGCAGAGCCAGAAGTTTAACCAGGTAACTGTTCTTCACACCAGACCCGCGTCCAAACTTGCATGACAAGACAGCACAGCTGGGGCAGGCGTGTGGCCCCACCATTGCAGTAAATGATGCTCCTGGCCACAGCTCCGGTACGTTATAAAACGCGGACTGGACTCGGACCCGGACCCGGACTGGACCCGGACCCGGACTCAAGAATTGTTAGGGCCAGAAAGATCAAAGAGGGCTGCTGCATGTCGTATCTCGGGTGACTTTAACTGCTCTGGCACCTCCCGCCCCCCCCTCCTTTCCCTCAAGGTCAGGAACCTTATGGGTTTGCTTGTATTGAATAGCCATTTAGGCCCTATGGTATATTGAATATACTACAATAATGTGAAATTGGTTAAATAAAGTAAATTTCATTTCTCTCTGTAAAATTGCAATAATTAGCATTTAGAATACAATGTAGACTTGGTGATGTAGTTTTTGTCTTGTATTTGCATTTTGTATTTTATTATTTTTATGATGACGCATGTATCTGCTATTATATGAAGATGTCAGTAAAAGGTTGCATATTTGTATCTGTCATCTATCCAAGCAATATAAAGAAAGTATCAAAATAATAACAATACCACAGAATAATACACGCTTAGGCCCACAGCTGCTCTTCTTTCACAACTTGTACCTATATTTAACAATAGCACTGCGGATTTTGCTTTATTCAAGACCACAAAAAGTAAAAGAATAGGACACATAGACAAATCCTTAGATAGATACTCAGATAGATAGATAGATAGATAGATAGATAGATAGATAGATAGATAGATAGATAGATAGATTGCTCGATAGATTGATAGACAAATAGATAGAAAGATAGATAGATAGATTAAATTGTCGACATTAGGTCATATCATGACATTTACCTCAGTGGTAACTGTCTTGGTCAAATGCAATTATTACCATTTTGTCCAACTGGCCTGATTAAAATTATCAGATACTTTTTCCATAGATTTATAACTTAACATGGATCTATAACTTAACAAGGGTGATTTTTAAAACTCTACTGAACTCCACTTACAAGACACGAATTGAAGGAAGACAGCAACAAAGAAAATTTAAGATTAACAAGAGAACAATGAAAGGAAAATGGAGATCCAGAGTTTTACAGGCAGATCCAAAGAAAAACTTTCATTTGAAAGATAAAGATATTTTGAAATGACTAGTAGCCGACAAAATGTAGGTCGGTAGAAAGAAAGATGAAAGAGATGCGTGGCTGTGCAAGGGGTGTACTGGTCAGTGCATTTATGGTCAAATGGCTTGGCTGGTCAGTAATTGCTAAGTCCGTGACTGAGTCCGGGCCCGGGTCCGGGTCCAGTCCGGGTCCGGGTCCGGTCCGCGTTTTATAACGTACCCACAGCTCCTGGCCTCAGCCAAAAGGAATGCCTAGAAATGGTCCATCTGCCTCCCCATCACGACATCACCTGCTTTTCCTCATCATCTTTAGCCCCTCTGAAGTACAATAATGTATTGCCCTCATGGTCTAGAGAAGCCAACTCAAAACACCTTGATTAGCTCTCACAGGAGGAAGAGTAAGGGGCACTGAGGGCCAATTTTCGTGATTATCTCTGCAGCTTTTGTTTGACTGTTTCAATAGATTTTGGCTTGTTTTGATTTGGAGCTTGAGAGAATGAATTTATTAACATTTTTGCAACTGCTCTAGACCCCAAAATAAAATGTGACTCCTTAGATACAGTAATAATGCAATTTTGAATATAGATAGGGATAGATGGATAGACAAATAGATAGATTCTAATACACTGAGGACTTTATCACAGTAATATCAGCCTGTTGACATATTCACATCTGATACAAAACATAAACCCATGTCTTTTTTTATTCGTTTTTCAAATGTCTGCACATCAATTAGGTTGAACCTGGACATTAGCAAAATTCTAATTTATAGTTCATCCACCTGTTGCAACAGCCCTTTCCCCAGAAGTTAATACTATGCTAATGTATTCCCTGGAATGTTTTCTCACTTTGAAGTATCATAAGACCTATATAAAGGTTTTATTACAATCAATTAATACACTCTAAAATAAGCAAAATTTTGATTATTAATTTATCATCTGCTAGTCACGAACTTATGATCTGCTGGTCATAAAATTAACAGAAAGTCCAATCAATTTTCAATTTGGGAAGACAGTAGGACATTTCAAAGCTCCAATGTCTTGGCTTCAAATAGTACACCATTTTAAATGTTACAAAATAAGTTGAATCAAACACAAATTGTGACAGAATGGAAGAATTCCGAAAAACACATTTCCAGTATCCATTAATGACTTCTCATGGAAGCCAAATAGCCTGAACTTCCAGGAAGGTCAACACACTAGTCTTGTTCAGGGTGCTTGGGTACACATTTACCCCTCTCTTCAGCAAACAAACATTTCACCCCCATTTAATGATTTACATTTAAATATTTTAGCACCAAATTCCTTCACAATCACTGGAAATCACTGGCATTCACTGAAAGCCACTCTCCAATGAAAATCCAATGTAATTTCCAACGAAACCTTTTGGCAGCTTTGAGACAACATTCATAATCAATGAAATTCAATGAATCAATGTTTCTCAACAAGTTTGGCCAATACCGGGTTGTTAGAACTGTCACTCGGTCTGTCGGCTAACTGAGCTTAATATTGATTAAAACACAACTTTGTAGTATCAAATAAATTTTAATATATTCTGATTGAAGAATTTGTGTCTATTCAACGGTGATTGTGAGTTGTATATAAAATGTACCATTCACAGACCATTGTTATATCAATGACAGCTCTGACAGCCAGTATAGTATACAGCCAACCACAGGTGTCACCCACATTGCTGATGGTAATAAGAGCATTCTAATCAAGACACTCAACATATCAATGTGCTCCACCCCTATCATTTCATGTGTTCAGCTTGTTGTCTTTCCTGTGATAGTTTATAAAAGAACAGAGCTGTTGATCTGTTGTTGATTCCCCAACCTGGTAGAAATGCACATTTAGTCAGTCAATTACTAAATAAGCTAATTCATTGAAGTTGGTTAAATTGCCCAAATTATTCTAAAATGTCAAAAATCATGTATTCTCCAATGGAATGAAAACCTTTCAAATGTATATATATATTCCATAAAGTATCACCAAAACTTAAAAGCAACCGGCTAAAATTTTCACAGCTTCATTTATGCGACATGACAGAAATCAGGCCTGTGATTGAGAACATGAAACATACTGATGAATGTTACCAAACCCTGTAGATTCATTGACATCATTGTACTGTTTTAGGTTTATGCCATGTGAACTTGTGTGAAAAGTCTTCATGCAATTCAAAACTTTCCAAGTCATATATATTTTTTCAAATTTCTTGCTCTGGAACAAATAAATCATGACAGAAAATTAAAGAAATGGGGTCCTACCTGATACGCTGACTTGCAGACTGGCATTAGTGGGTACATCCGAATTGAGCCGAGAATCCAACTGAATAAACCCAGTAGTCGGGTTCAGTTGAAGAATGTTTGCATCATTTCCGGATATAAACCGGTACGACAGACGATCATTGACATCCGGATCCATGGCCGGAATGCGTCCGATGTATCCGGTTGGAAAATGGTTCCGGAAATTGTTGAAAATGATGGTGAAATCGGACAGTTGAGGCATGTTGTCATTGACGTCAACCACATGAATGACAGCAGTGACATCTTCAAACAGATGGAAAGACCTCGCCCTGACCATCACCTTGTATTCTGTCTTGCCGCTTTCGTAATCCAGATCCACGAGTGTCGTGAGCACAGCCGGTTCGTTCGGTCTAGTCGTAAGAGCAAACGAATCCGCATCTACTCCTCCGACGATACTGTAATCCACCTCAGCGTTTACCCCCTCATCCGGATCTTCAGCAACCAAACTATCCACCGTAGATCCGATCGGACTGTTCTCCAAAATATCAAAATGGATCTCCTTCGATCCAAATTGAGGAGAATTGTCGTTGATGTCATCGATGTAGATGTTGATCAAAACTGATGTAGATCTCTCTGGGACTCCTCTGTCTATGGCGTAAGCCTTCAGTTCATACATGGAAGTTCTCTCTCTGTCCAAAGGTTTAGAAACTCGTAAGATTCCCAAAGTCGGCTCAAGGACAAAATCGCCATTTCCGTTGTTACCGCCTTCGAAAGTGTATCTTATTCTTCCGTTCAAACCTTCATCTTCATCCGTAGCGATGATTGTCAAGATGCTAGAACCTACAATAGCATCCTCTGAGGCTCTTCCATTGTAAACTGCTTCAGAGAATTTGGGATCATTGTCATTGATGTCACTGACAATAATCTCAACATCAGTTGTATCTGATTTCGGTGGTCTACCGTGATCAGTAGCCGTGACACTTATGGCGTAACCAGCCGTCTTTTCTCTGTCTAACTCTCCTGTAACTGAAATCACTCCAGTCGAAGGATTCATGCCGAATTTTTCATTCTCATCCATAGTGTACGTAACTCGGGCATTTTCGCCAACGTCTCCATCAGTCGCTAAAACTTTGTAGACGCTCGTACCGATCTCAGCATCTTCGGCTACTCTTATTTTGTACGGAGTACCTTGGAAAGCAGGCCTGTAAGTATTGGCATCAGTGACATTGATGAAAACTGTAGCAGTATCAACCAGATTGCCAGGATCAGAAGCAGTGATGGTTAGGATATAATGGCTCTGTTCTTTATAATTCAAAGTCCTCGCAACAGTCAATGAACCTTGCCCCATTTGACTCATGATACTAAAAGCACCCCGAGTGTTTCCGGATGCTATGGTATAGGTCACTCGGGCATTTTCATTCGCATCTGCATCATTGGCTGTTACGGTCAATACATGAGTACCAGGACTATCTTCTTCCGAAACTGTCTCGTAATATACTCTCGGGTTGAAAGTTGGAGCATTATCGTTGACATCCCTGATATTAATTTCAACAGACGTCGTAGCAGTCCTGGGAGGCCTTCCTTGATCTCTCGCCTCAACTTGGAAACTGTATCTCTTCTGTATTTCTCTATCTAGCAACTGGTTGGTAGTGATTATGCCTGTGTGTCTGTCCAGACTCACAGGTAGGCCAGATGGAGGGTTGATGATGCTGTAAAGCAAAGCTGCATTGCTGCCGGAGTCAGCATCATAAGCTTGCACTCTCATCACTGTGAATCCTGTGGGCACATTTTCTAACACTGCCTCTTGGAAGATGTGGGTTAGAAATCGAGGCTCATTATCGTTGACGTCAATCACTCGGACTAATACGGTAGTGCTGTTGCTCTTCGGAGGAGAGCCGCTATCTTGGGCCCGTATTCTCAACCTGTAGCTACTGGTCAACTCATAATCAAGAGGAATCAGCAAAGATAGTTGCCCGGATATGGTATCAATATTGAAAGCATTTTGGGAATTGCCTCCAGTGATGCTGTAGCGGATGGCCGAGTTGTCGCCAGCATCTCCATCAGTTGCTTTAATGACGGCAACTAGAGGTCGCCCACTTGGATCGAGGTCTTCGCTCACATCTACAGTGTACGAACTCTTTTCGAATTGCGGATAGTTGTCGTTCTCATCCGTAACAGTAATTTCCACTATCGCATTTGCTTTTTGACGGTTCGTAACAGGTCCTTTGTCAGCGGCTTGGATTTCTAAGGTGTAAAACTGAGTCTTCTCTCTGTCTAAAGTTGCTCTTGTCATGATGCTACCTGTCCGCGAATCAATCCTAAACACCTCATTGTCCCCCGAAGGATTAACGATAGAATATTCGATATCAGCATTTGGCCCGATATCTCCATCACTTGCTCGGACAGTTAATATGGTTGCTCCGACTAAGACAGACTCCGATACTTCTCTGGCATAACTTTGTCTTTCGAATTCAGGAGCGTGGTCGTTTACATCATCTACATAAATCGTGAGGGCGGTCTGTCCGTTAACTCGGGTGTTGACTGCGTCTGTAGCATAAATCACAAAATAATGGACAGTTATTCCTTCTCGGTCTAAATTGTCAATCGTCGTGACTTGACCACTTGTCGCATCAATGGTGAACAGACTTTGACTTCTGCCATCTCTGGATGCTACTAAGGAATAGGAAACATCCCTGTTCTTGTCTATGATGGCATAAGTTCCTACAACCACTCCAGCTCCTTGTTCTTCATTGATGTGGGCAACATAGAGATTTTGAGGGAAATCTGGGGGCATGAAACTTCCAGTCTGACGTTTGTGTCTTCTGTGAGCTTTCTGATACAGGTGTAACTCAGGTAGGGTGGATTTCTTGAACATCAAAGTCAATGAAAATGGGTATAAGATGGTTTTCCTTGAAATACATGACACTGACACATTTCCTGTGATATGCATTTGGCTTCTTTCAAAACACACAAACTGTGAAGTCCTCAATTCATTCTCTTCTCCAATATAGAATGCATCCTCACTGTCTATCCTATGAGAGCATTTACATGAATCCAAGCCTCTAGGAATGAAATCAGATAGTTTGGCTATGGGTTCTTCACTTGTTAAACAACTGTCCTGGTTTAGCCATGTGTGAAGCAATATTTTTTGTTGAAAAGCATCAAAAGTCATGGAAGGTGGCATTTCCATGCCTTTGTGATCAAATAAACAACCCTGGCCATGCAAATGAACTGAGAGAGGAATCACCGTAAAATTGGATGGACTAATTGAATCTGTGTGAGCTGACACACTCAACTTAAAGGGGTTTGTTTTCAACTCTCTGCAGTCAATGGGCAAGGCAATCATCACTTTGCCATCGGCAGTCAAATCAACATGTCTCAAAACACTGTAGGAACTTTTCAACTTATCCAAATGGTACTTCCAATCACCTTGTAAGCTTGCATCGAACAATATCGTTCCTTTTGGAAGACTGTTAAAGTGCAGATCCAGCGCAAGAGACCGTGAAAATATCAGACACAGCGATGTCACCAAAAGACGCAACGCTGTGGTGTAAAAACACGGCCTCCCCCTCAGCTCCATGTTGAGAAATCGTCAGGTAAACTCCAGTTTTAAGTATTGTCCACTCATCTACTGTCTTCTAAATAGTCCTATGACAGTGTGTGATACTCTGGTAACATTCACATGGTGCTATGAGCCCGGTAATTCCATAGTGCTGTGTTTAAAGTTGTGTGTTCCACATGAATTACAGCGTCCTCCAGCACGTCGACGCTTGAACTGACGTTCAAAACGCAGCGCACTGAGACTGCCCCTTCCCGCCGCCTCCCAGCCAATCAGCAGGTGAGCGGCAGGGGCGGAGAATAGGTGGGCTGGGGGGGGGGGGGGAGCAAGAAATTAATTAATTTAGGGCAGATGTACAGCAGGCCCCAGAAAGTACAATTGTGTCCACCTCTGCCCCGTTTCTTTTTTAAAACTCCTATATAGTGGCCATAAAAAAACCTCATGCGGTATGTTCTGTCATTCTTCTTCAATATTGGCATGGAATTATGAAATTTATTCCTATATTTCAATTTCAATTATTTACTAAATTTACGTCAAGGACCTAGATACATAAACTGGTTTACATGTAAATGTAATTATTCAATAAATAGAAAACTAGATTTAGACCAACAAAAACTCTGCTATCAGGTTTATTACAAATTTTGATTCTGATATAGAATATAGATTTGCGACAGCAGAATATTAGAATTAATCTGATTTATTTTATGTCAAAATTGTTCATAAAAGTCTATAACGTTTCCATGATTACTTTTTTTTCACTTTTCTAAATTAATTCAAACTTGTGCCAGTAAATAATACCCCCATCGGATATTGATTGAAACCAAATTTCCAGGAATAAAGGGTAATTTACCCCCTGGTTACGCAAACAATACCTGCATGCTTCAAGATATCATTTCTTTGAATTGCAATAGTTAAAGATGCTTTTCTGAAAGAGAAGAAGCTCATGGATTACTTGTAGAAGCATTTGCCCCTATCACAAAGCTGACCTCTTTACCCGTGAAACTTCAAACTAATTGCAATTCAACTTTGAAAGGGAAGCAATTGTTTGATCAAGAATGCAATCTAATTATGATTATGGCCTCAAGAGCAAATACCGCAACAGGCAAACCCCTACAGGCCTACAGTTAGTCTTAGCATAGCTCTGACTCTGAGAAATGATAGTCACTTTTCCCTGAGTGAGCTCTTGAGTGACACAAGAAATTTCCACTTAGAGCCAGCTACTCAGGGAAATTTATTAGTAGACATTTCAGGAGATGCCTTTTGGGTATATAAAATGTATTAAATTTGCCATAGGCCACTATTTTTCAAGTGTTTAAAACTGTCACGGATATCATTGCATTGAGCTAGTTAAAGCTTCAAGAGTCAAAATTCCCTATTTTTTAGCTTGAACATTTCCATTTGTCTATCACAAGGATGATGACCCCTGGCCACATGGGTATCCCGAGTGATTTCAATGTCAACCAAACCACTGTATTGTGTCGCCCTCTCGTGTTAGACAAGGTAGTTGCCCAGTAAAAGCTGTGTTGCAAAATGCAGTTTCCTTGCCAGCTGAGGTTATCCAACCTATCAGCTCTTATCATACAGATTGAGCCAATCTTGCTGAGAGAAAGAATTCCCACTTTCAACTGAGAGAATTGAGCTATAAAGTTTGGTCTTTCAGCAACATTATGTTACATGCGACATACATCGGGCCTAGACTTGACACGATCAAGATTTACCATTAGTTGAGGCATTTACCACCTATCATCTCAAAGAGCAAATTAGATATCATTTGGATGCAGGATGATTTATTGTTAAAATAATTGTCTTACATACCATGGTTTACATGAATGTTACAATTTACCAGAGTGTACAATATGTAACAGAGAATGCACAGATCGCCAAGCAAATGTGCAAAATACGATATACACACATATCTTAAACTGAAAGTTTCAAGATTTTACATTGGTTTTCTTTGATCCTTTACTCAAGACACTGTGACATATTCTCGAGGACGACAATTGTATCAAGAGTCATCAATTGACAATGAAGAATTTCAGAAAAAAAAAGTCACACAAAATATTTTAAAAACTTTCACAAATATCAACACAATATCAGGTTGGCTCAATATCAGCCACAATTACATAACATTTGTATAGACTCAGGCTATATATATATAATATATACACAAATCTTTGCTAATTTCATATAAATTAATGTATAAGATTATTAATAACCATAAGGCATAACAATCATTTACGTAAATTATTGCATTGTCAAAACAACTTCGCATAACTATCAGATAATACTATAACAACACATAATTCAATAAAGATAATAAATAAACGGGATAGATAGAAAACCCAATAAGACAATAAATATATATTTTTCAATATACTGCAGCATAGAGAAACTAAATATCAGACCATAATATAGCACCTACTCATGTCTTAAAGTGGTATAACGAAAGCAATAACACCAAATAAATAAGTTAAATACGAGTAAGGACTATAAGAAAGTATCAATCAAAGATTAGTTGTCATGGTGAAGACTTCATCAATTAATTATTTTTTGGGCCTTATTGACTGCCCCAAAAGGGCATTCTTGAAATTGTGTGGTTTCATTGACCCCCTTGGAACAACTGTGGTCCAATTTGTGTTTTTATGTCTTTAAGACTTAGGAAAAATGAAAACCAAAGATTAAACCCACTTAACAATGTGGACTATCAGAACAACGACAATTATTTAAATTGGCTGAACTACAGCAGTCCAGTGGGAGATCAGTTTTCACCACAGGGTCCATTTGAAAATATTGGAGTTGCTTAATGGACAATAATAATACACCTTTTTTCTTTACCTTTCCAGGCAACCTTCATATAATTTACTACACAAGAATATTAGTAAACAATGAGCAATTTTTTATCTCATTAAAATGAAATGAGCGTAAATGTGATAACTTCAACATGTATAGAAAACGTAAATTAAAAGTACACCAAAAACTAACAGTTAAATTAATTTTGTGGCTGAAGAATATATATCAGACAATATGTTTGCATGTAAATTATTTAAACTAACAAGACAGTTAATACCTTTGCAAATAAATACAAGAAATGAAAGAAAGCACATAGAAATGACAACAAGTTAGATACATCATAATCATAATATTTAGTATAGGCCTAATTGAATCAATCAGTCAGTTGATATAATGGAATGAAGAAGCTTAATTACAATGACTAATATACAATAGTTACGATAATGAACAGTAATGAAAATATAATAAATAATATCACATAACTGTACCATCTCTTTAGTACTGAGCTCGAATTGTCTTGAAGACACCGTCTCAAGCTGAATTTGCCATTTACACATTATCCACATGCATCATTTTCAGTTAGGAAATAAACCACACAACCACTCAGATATACCAGGCAATACTCAATAGTACAGTAACATACATGTGTCGTTCATTGGTCAGACTTTTGTCATATTATATAATTATGGTTTACTGTAATTATTGGCAAAGTGTAATGTTGCAATTCAGAAATAAAATAAACTTGGAATTAATTTGCATGCCCATATTCGCGGGGATTCAATTGTTTGATTGAATATTGAGCCATAACTCCAAAATTGAACAAGCTCAAATTATTGCTTTTTGCATTAACTAGACTCAGCTAAGAAAGCTTAACCGGCCTGGAGATTGGAGAAAGTGTGCAAACATTGCAGTTAAATTATTTTTTTAGTATTCTTTAAAACACAAAACGTTTTGATTGGGAGACAGGCAGATAATGCCGAAAACAAATATAATCTTTATTCTGACTTTAAAAAAATATGATATTGGTGGATCCGTAAACCATAAGATAACAAAAGTCAGACCAAAATGACTTCTTGTGACCAATTAACAAGTTTGATATAACTCAGTTTTAAATCTTTCAAGCATTAGTATTGCAATGTGATCTTCACAACAATTGACCTTGCTTTCTATTTAGTCAATTCCTTTCAAAAATGGTCGTTAACAGAACCACAGTCTCACATCACATTCAACATGCTCAACAACTCATATTAAAACATTTCTCGATTTTGATAAATTTGATGGGAACCAGCAAAATTAAGAACAGTCACACCTCGATCAATGATAGCAATGCAGAATACCATAACATCCTCTAGTATGAAGACTAATTTTAGACAGATCAGATCATCTGAGGGCCCCTGGATATTACCTTGGAGTTGAAAATGGCAGTTTGAACATTTAGCTTAATATTTCATTTCAAAGTCACAAAAAAAAACTTCGCAGTTAACAGTGCAAACGTAAGAATCATTTTCTGGACCAGACTACGGGTTATTAACTGCTCATTTATGTATGTATATTCAACATTTTGCACTATTTATTTCTTGTTGAATACATTTAACATGACGGCAGCTCAAAAGAAGTATTTACTGCAAATGCTTTGGATAAAATCAACGCGCAAATTTTTCTTCTCCTTCGTTTAAGGTTCAACGAAATTTCGTACCAATTCAGATCACATTTGCTTTCCGCACACACACCTGAGTTTTTTTTTTTTAGCGTAGACTACCTCGGGATTCCAAACCACTCTTTGGAATTAGGTTATTTGATGATAACTCATTTACACCTTCACATGATTTTGATAAAAACCTGCAGAAGTACCACTACATTTGCTAGAGACTACATCCTTTTGGTTCCTAAATGTATTAACGATACAAGTAGCTTTAAAATAACATTTCAAACATTACTACTGTGAAGTACATGTATGCCAGAGAAAAATATAAGCAATATGTACTATTTGTGGATTTCAGGAATTTCACAATTTTTCATACCATTACATATATAGCAAGATGCACAATATTCATCGTAACGTAACATGTGAATTTGGTTGATTTACGAGCGAAATGAGACGTGGTTCGGGAAGGCGGGTATTGCAGGAATCAGCGCTGGCTTTCAACAATTTCAAGTAGCGTACTCATTGTCCCCTTGGATCATAACATGTTCAGAATCGGCTGTGGACCCCGGCGTTTGAGGGTCGATGGCTCCGTACTGAGCCATAGAATTTGACGTGCCGTTTGCTCCCGGTTCCAGACCTTGGTCCTCTTTTGGCAACAGAACTCGTGGAATGAAGGGCTGTGGAATGGAGAAAATTATTCAATAACTCTGCCAGATACAATTAAAGTATTAATCACCTTATTTGTCTTCAATTTTAATGAGGACTTATAGATGCACAGCATAAATCAGAGGCAAGAATCTTTCCAGTTCCCTGCCAGCCAAAATCACATTTCAGTGGACACTGGCCCAACTAGTAACCAGGTGATGGCCTGGGTCTCACAGAGCCAACGCCCAGCACCTCAGGGACCTCTCATGAACCATATATCAATATCTTTTCAAAACAAAGCCCAAAATGTCCAGGGGTATGAGATGGTGCCAGTCTGCTTCTGGTCATCAAAATTACATAATTCGGGACCTAGATACCAAAAGTATTGGTTAACAAACAGCCTTTAAACATGTCTTTAAATGCAAGCGAAGTATTCTTACCTTTGATTCAGTAACAGGAGGGGTGACTTGATCTTCATCGTCATCTGTGTGTTTCTGCAAAATGAAACAAATTTATGTACAAGAGAATTTTAAAATCTTGAAATACTTCAATATGACAAAATCCTTCAATCCTTCGTTCTATAAAGGAAAGCTCTACAGACAGATTATGCAAAATTCAAAGACAGAGCATTTCATGAGAAATGAGCAATCTTACCCTGTATGAAATAGGACTGAATCCTTTAAACCAGCCAAAGCAGAGTCTGCCGGAGAAAATGAGGAGAGTGATGAAGAGGGCCACCAGGAGGAAGATGGTGATGGCTCGCACTTGCTCTGAAAAATTAACAGGTACAATATTGACACGTTATTCAGATTTCACAATTCTAACAGTTTTGAGTCTTTTTAAACAGGTCTCGCAACACAACAGAGAACATGACAGATGGAACAAAACTTTACTATTTCACACCACGTTCATTATTCTAATCATATTCTTCATTTTGTGAGAAATCTTATACACACTGTACAAGGTCACAGATGCACAAGCGGTCTTTTTATACTCATTGATGACGGTCTGTGTTAAAATCTATGGTTATTAGCTTACCAGTTCTGAGCAAAGTAAAGAAGACCACAGCACACTGCAGCAAGATGACCCCCACAATGACAAAGTTGATGGCACTCGTGTGGATGTTTTTGTCAATCTTGGAAGGGCCATAAGCAAAATAAATATTGTATCGGTCCACGGCATGCTTCAGCAACAAGTACACCAATCCTGCAAGAGAAATGACTCATAAATCGTCCACTTCAGAAGATCATATAATTTTTTCGCCTAATAACAAATTTTTGCCACTTTTAAATATGATGAGGACTAGAATTCAAAGGAGATAAAATAGTCAACAATCAATATCTTTCTAAAGAAAACGCCTAAATTATTAAATTTTTTCACTCACCAAAAGGAGTGATGAGTGGACAGGGGATGCTGAAGGCCATGACGACCGCAAAGACACACAACATCCAGGCGTATTGCACACCGAACTGGAACTCCCACAGGACTGACTGGAAAAGGAAATAAAACATTAAATTTAAGCAGTTTTAGGTTGGAACTCCATCCTTTATCAAAAACACAAGCCAGAACCGATTCACAAATTTTATGTTCCATAGTTATTTTAATTTTCTACAGTGTGACACAAGTTGATGTGCCATATGTGTCGCACAGCCCAATGAACTTCAAACGAACAAAGCAGCCCAGTTTAATAATATTTGTATTGCAATTTGACCCAGTTTCTGTCCCTTTTAAATTTAGCAATTCGTCACCGGCAAAAAGAGAACCATCAAATTTTTCCATTGAATTTGCCTTGACTTGAATTTTAAATAGCCATCCTTGTCCACTATAGAATAGTCATTTAAAAGGAAGCTCAAGCAGTAATTCAAGTCAAAAGACTTCCAAGATTTTATTACAGAAAAGACAACTAGATACACAAATGGACTAATCATACACAAAGTCCTTTGGATATCAGAGAAAGATAATCCTTACCTTCCTAACAGAAGTCCTTTCAGCGGCAGACCGGGCCCAGAGCAGCTTCATTCCATACATGAACAGCTCAGGAAAACGAATCAATTCCATGGAAGTCCCAATGAAGGCAGAAGTTATGACATAGTTGACGAAGAATGCGCCATTGTCCGGGATGAAGATACACTGCCAACGGAACTTGTAATTTTGTTCGTTCTTTGTTGCTAGCCACTCTAGTAGGGCCCATGCACTGCAATTGAAACAATGCAAATGTATTCATATAATTCATAAATGAAGGGAAAGTAATCAATCTAAATGGATTAACATTACCTTTACACCAAACATTTATTCAGTCAGAACATGTATGTTCACGAGAAGCAATTGGATGATATTTGTGATAACCTCAAAAATGAATCTTTGTTTCAACTACACCTGGCATATTTGAACTTTGCAGCATATTGATTAGGCAAAATTATTAGTAATTTCATTACAATTGGCATTAATCGAACCATGAGTTAAATCAAATCAAAGTACCTTGTTAAACCTAGTGACGGCAGAATGAGAACCATGAAGACAAGGAACATGTAGCATTTTCTCATAATTGCATGATGTTCTGCAGATCTGTAAAACAACATTGAAAGTAAAATTAATTGTTTTTCTCAATTATCCCGTCTATAGAAATTCACCAATCATTGGGTTACGATGCATGTGCATGGAAATTGTGCGATTCTATTATGAACATCGGCACTATTCAATTTGAAACGGCAACAAATCGATATTTCTTTACCTTGTCCAATGGCCAATGAACTGGTCAGAATAGTAGACTAGGACTGGCAAAAATGCTGCGAAGGCCCACAGGATCAGAGTGGGCAAAAACTGGGCCAATAACGGATTCTGCAAAGGGAAATATATCTGTGAGGCATCTGATAAATATAAACAGTATGACATCAGTAAACCGCAATTCACTCCTATAGTGCAAGGGAATTAAACACAAGGCTAGTGGTCATCAATAGTGCAACCTTCCGTGGACATTGTATACGGATTACAAGAGGTTCAACACAATTCCAGCAAAACTTCACTTTACAAGTAAGCTAACTTTCATACAGTGTAAATTATTCCAGATATATATTAAAAGAAGGCTTTGATCATATCAGAGAAGACAATGTCTTTAAGACCCGCATACATACATGAAGGTTTTCAATGGCTTTCTTGTACTCCTCCTTGTTGCTCACGATGTTGAGGAAGAGGGAAGGAGTGGTGAGGAAGAAGAGGAGGATGAAGAGGAAGAAGTTGATGCAGATCGCTTTGCACCACCAGGTGGCGTCTGACACTGCTAGGTTCTCCCTGGAATGTCAAATGCATGAAATCACAAACTAAATTACGAATTACAGTGAGATTACAAGTAAGCCCAACTTCCGTAAAACGAGGTAAAGTTGGCAATCTGGAGGAAAGTTGGCCGGCTATCTTAAGCAACTTAATGGCAGAAATGCCAACTTTCCACACTGGCGCAGGAGGCAAATTTGCCGAAGAAACCTGTGTCAGTGAGAAACGTAGGCATTTCTGCCAATAAGTGGGTTAAAATAGCCGGCCAACTTTCCCTCGGATTGACAACTTTACCCCGTTCTACGGTACACACAGGAAGTCATCACTCATCATAAAGACCTGCTAAAACAGGCCATTTTTAAATGGCTGGATTTAAAGGTCTGTCTTGCGGCTGACCAGCTTAGTGCCAATTTGCACACACACACACACAAAAAATGTCACTGACCAATTTATCACTGTCTCTGAAGACTGTACTTTTTTCATTATTACAATCTTTATTCATACTAAGATGTATACAATTGTGGAATAATTAGGAACAACATTACTCAATTTTTTTGCTTATTTTTATTTTATTGAGAATTATATACTCACCAGTAAATATTATCGGGCGATGGGGCATACCTGACCTCCCAGTTGTGGACCCCGAGTTCTCTGCTGACGGAAGATGGATGCGGATTGTGCGCCCCTTTGCAGGACACTCGGAAGTCCTTGTGGACTCTATGGAAATCAAAAGGCCAGATATGATACAAGGATCACTTACCAAATTTTCTAATGCCACTTATTGAATCAAAATGAATTTTGCATACTTTAAAATTCAGGCAGCCCAATATTGGTCAAAGAAGACAGTGACTTTCTAGTCCCTATTAAGACCTTTCAATTAAAATAATACTTTTTAAATCAATTCAAAATCTCCCTTCTGAATATCCAAAATGCCAATCATTCTAAGCACAGTATCTCCCAGAAACTCCACTTGGTATGGAACAGACACTTATTTGACTAAATTCACTATAAGATATCCAGAATCTCAAGAAACAAACCTGGCAGCCACGTTATCGTCCTCAAAGGTGACGAAGGCCAGTCCAAGGGTGTGTTGGAAGGCTACAACTTTCTCTTGGTCACAGAGGTGAGCATATTTTGCTTCTTCATCTCTGTAGTAGTCAATGGCATCCTCCTAAAAAACAAAACAATATTGCCACTATGATTATCAATTATACAATATAATTATGCTCAAGGCTCATTCTGTTCAAAACGTATTACTTCTACTTCTAATAAGACAGTTATTATCTCAGGCTAGATAATTGACTTATCATTCTGGGTAATCACATACTGTCCACAGGGAAGATAAGTATTTGACCCCCTGCCACAAGTGAGTGATACTCCATCCAATCTTCAGCTTCATTGTCAAGCACTTCTATTGAAACTGAACGGCTACCCCAATGAAGTGAAAATTTATTTTTGACCAACAACGAACCTGCCGACAGCCATTACAGTTGCAGCAGCACACTTGACCGCAGGGAATAGGACGTAGCAACGGTCTCAATCCTGATTTGCGGAGAATGGCGTCCGAGTTCACCAGTCCATCTTTAGCCCAGGATCTGAGAGAGATTAAAGTTAAGAAACTTAGAAATGACCCCAGTAAAATGGATTGAGGCATTTACTGTGCAATTGTTTTTGCTGTAGCTTCTTTATGAGACTGCAATATTTTAATGCTCATAGTACAATTGCATGGCAGGCTGCTGAACAGACATTAAATTCAACACAGGCTAAATTTCGCAAGTCGGTATCAAGCAGATTGAAATATTATTGGTCTCACCGTTTCTTGTCAAGTTTTGCTAGTTTAGAGATATTGTATGCAAACTGGATGTCCTCAGGCGGGTACTCCGGGTATGCTTCCCTGTAAGGATAATTCACTAACATCTTAAAAAACATTCAAAATAAATTCAAAATCTCGCGATTTCTTGTGACAATGTTTTTTTAAATCGAAGGAAATTCCACTATACTGCATCACAAATTCTTCAATACATTTGTATTTACAAGACCATAATACTATGGTCTGTAAAAATCTAGCTAGTAATTTTTGGGAACTTAACATGATTGCTTCTTATAATCTCTCTGAAGGCCTGGAATAAAATATAACAGCAAAAAGTTGAACAACTCACTGGAAGTGCTGCAGCAAAAGGTTTCTGGAGCATTTGTCACGTGGAATGTTTGAGATCATCAAGGTTTTTGTCGCCTGCAAATGGAGAGGAGACTTTTATTTGTTATTTCACAGTAGGCCTACATAATTTATATTCACCAAATAAACTGAAAATGAGTCTTCAAATACGCACAAGTATATTATGCAATAAAATTTTAGTTTATTCACAAAGAGTCATCTACCGGTAACTATTAAAAGAGGATGATATTTTGTGAGTTTAAATTGGAAGATTTGTTATTTTCATAAAAACTTTTCATGTAGAGACAAACTGATACGAAGCTAAATAAATGAAGCAAAAATTTTGGGAATTAGGAAGTGACAAGAAACAGAAGAGAACTTTGGCCACGCTGAATGAGGGGGCCTTCACCAGGCCAGGGAACAAAGACTTGTAGACAGTTTAGGCCAAAAGGAAGGATGGATGAACGACTGGGGCTTTATGTCCTGTATTTATGCACTTTGTAGGCTATTTAGGACAGGAGGAGGACACAGCAATGAGGCAAAGGATGATTGAAACAGCCATCCAGCATAGGTGAAGGTGACCCGGCAAGAGCTGGATTTGAACCCTGGACCCAGCGATTGGCAGCCTAGCACGCCACCACTGGACCAACCCTCACCCTCCCAAAAACAAAGACATCACAGAGATTTTAAAAAATTTCCATGTCTCACCTGCTCATCCTCCTCAAACTGGACTTGTAGTTTGCCGGAGAAATGTCGCATGAAGAACACAATGATCACCAGGTAGACCACAGAGAACACACTGTGCACCCACAGGGTGGGCGAACTGAAAAAAAAAAGAGTCCAGTATGAAGTTTATTAAAATGTCTAACTTGAAGTGGAAGTATCCTTGAATTCTCTCTGTGAGTTCTCTCTGTGGGTCTTCTCTGTGACTCCTTTAAGTAAGTTGATTACCATCATCAATCCATTTTTCACTTTTCAATGATATACCAGCAACACATCTAATGTCATTCATACAATTATACTTTACAAAAAGTTCTGCAGGTAAATTTCTAAACAAGTACTTACTTTGTGTTAACGTTGCTAATAGTTGTGTGCCCAAAAGCTTGGGTATTTCCCTCTGAAAATAATTTACGAAATCTGTTACATTTCTGAGAGATTTGGAAATAAAGTATTTTTTCAAATCAATACAAATCCTAAGTAATTTATTGGTCTTCTAATGCCACAGTAACAAAGATATTGCTCAGTCTAACATTTTTATATCTTTGTTTCACCTCTGAATCAGTTAAAGTTCCATGCACACTGTTTTATAAATGAAGAGAAGTAGACGTACCTAAATCACCCTGAAAGTTGACAGGCAAGATGACACCGATGGACAGAACACAGACAACACTCATATAAACAAGAAGGTATCGCTGGAACATCAGGTATTGCACTGCATCCCGACCACTCTTTGCTAAAATATTTTCGTCTCTGAAAGTACATAAAAATAAACATCAAGTACTGAAATTGTGACATTAAATCTGTGAAGCTCTAGATGAGGTTGGAGTCCCCTTGTCCATTTTACTTTTAAAATCCCTGTCCGCCATACCTAGCTCCAGTGAAAGTGCCCAGTACAAAGAACAGTTACCAGCATTAGGAGGGCTGCACTAAGTGCAGAGCATTATTCATCTTTTATCAATCTATCGATTTTAAAACGAGGTTTTACGTTCAGGTTTAATTGTCATTACTGAGAACTAATTAATTTTTATATACATTGTAATTTGTACCCTTTGAATTTCCAGATGTTAGAAATCCACGATTAGTAGGCCTACATTTAATAAGAAATTATTCATAGACGAAAAAGATTACCTAATGCGCATATAAGCAGCTATCCAGGAACAGATACCCTGAAAGAATTAAGAAATTTCAGATGATTTTAAGAGGTTAAAACGTAATAACTCCTCCAATCAAATTCAGAAACACACAAGTACGAAGAGCTTGAAAGAAAGATGACAGTGATGTATTAAGACACCTTTGGCCTACATGTTCCCATTCCAACTTTAATACACACAAAAAAGAGAAATTAGCCAAGAGCCATTCCCTTCTTGAAATTTCATTTCCACATTACAAATTCACCAGCATTCCAGAACCAACACACACGTCAAGATTTCTTGTATAGAGGACAAAGAAATCAAGACAGAATTCTAAGAAAAATTCCTCATATTAAACTATACCTTAAAGTCTAAAGTATGATCTCAGTCATTGGCTTAATTTACTTCAGAAAAACATGAAGAAGCTGTTGTGTAATTTATGCAAATCACATCAGAAGATTTACATCTAATAGTTACATAATTTCAGGAAGCTTAACTTTTTATAATGCATCATTAACACCATACCACCCGTAGCGAAGCGAATATTAGAAAGCTAAGTTAAAGATTGATTTAGATTTATATAACATGCATACCAGTATATTCTTATTACAACATTTATACCTCATCATTGACTTCTCGATTTATACTCTGCACAAATGAAAATGTTCAAAAACAAAAGCATAAAAATCAAATACGAAAGAGAAATGGTAAAAGAGTATAGAAACAATGAATGTAAGAAATTCAAAATCAGTGAACACAAATTTGAAATACAGGTTAACTTTATTGATACAAGGAATAACTCAAAGACCTCCAGACAATAATGTACTAGTGGGCAAAAAAAGCAATATCCACTTATTAAAAATTTTGACGTTTCATCTAAAAGTAACAAGTACACTTTGGTGCAATAAAAACATACTGAAATTTGATTAATGACAATAAAAGCTTACATCTTCACTCAAAAATTGACCGGTAGTAAATAGATTATTAAAATAAAGTTCAAAATTTTCTATTGAATGTTTCTTCACCAGAAACCGCACTTATAAAACAAAATAAAATACTGTCAGGTTAAAACAGTAGTCAAAATAGTTGATATCTCTACAATAATATGGCTACATGAGGTATCAGTGCCAGATGGTTTCCGAAGATATCAAGTCCTAATAGCTGTTTGGGTTTCGCATTATACATAAAGAAACTCCAAATTCTCATAATAATACAATTTAGTGAAAATTAACTGACCTTGTCTTGGCGATGGACCTGGGTGTCCAGAGATTCTTGGGAACCCCTCATATCACTGGCGTTCGTGTGGTCCCCGTAAAATAAAGACGTCCATCTGGAAACAAGATAATAACCCTTACGAGATGTCAAAATGAGTATTTTTTCAATATCAGAAAGAGAAACACACTAAGTCTTATACATTTGACAAGTGGTTGAAGTAAGAAAGCAAAACATGCGTCCATGAATCCATTACTATTATACACACTGTATAAGCAATAACAGATTTTTTTAGAGTTGACCATTTTAGAGGTTAAGCTAAAGTACTGTCAAGATATATGAAATTTGAAACAGTAACTTGCTTCCATTATGATCCATTTATATAATAACAGCATAAATATTTTTTAAACGGTAAGCAGTTCAAGTTATGCAATATCCACAAGCATCGATCGGCAAATTCATCACATAATCGCTGACTTTCGTGAAGAGATAATTCTTAAACTGCATGGTTTAGTTGACATTTTCCATAAATCAGAAATAACATTCATAACGTAATCAAATATTATCATAATTATTAGACATGCATTGTCGATTTGAACATTAATAACATTGAAATAACTTCCAAGATGCACAATATAGCGTATCAGTACATTAATGAATTTTGAAAGGTTCAATTCATTACATCATTTATACATTACTATAATTACGTATTTCAATGTCTTGTTAAAATAATTTTATTCCAAGGAATTATTTAACAAGCAGCAAACGATTAAGCAACTAATCAACCAAGCTACCATACTGGTAAGTGAATTAATTTATCAAAGATCTTGAGAAGAATTCAGCATAATATTACATCCCATCACCACACACCTGAAGAGATGCAATAAGTTCACTTCTATAAGTTCTAATCATTAAATCTTTGCTAAAAAGGGAAGAAAAAGTAAGATTGGCGCTTTAGAAGCCCTTCATTCTCCTTACAAGATCAGAATCAAGAGTAACCTGGATAATGACATGACAAAAAGTGATTCCACAGCCTTTGCCTTAATGAGTTCAGTTAATATTGAGAGATAAATATTTAAACACAGATCTAAAGGAACATTACTCTTATCCTAACTTATTCCTAAGAGATTCGCGGCAGCTTTACTTAACATTAACATTATGCACACAGCTCAGTATCAAATTAGTCAAATTTAATTTAAACAAACACACACAAAAATCATTAGATCTTATTAAAGTAAATTAATGCACCAATCAGCAGCTTGAAAAATTTCCTGAACCACCTTAAACCAAATCTGAGGCTTAAACTCCACAAAATACAGTGAAAAGAGATAAACCATTGTCCCACATTAATAAAGAATCTAAAGACCGAAAACAAGAGTATAATGATAATGAAATCACAATTGCGTGTTGGGGGCTTCCTCGCCATCAAGTAAAGGTGCATCCCCATCAACCTCCAGAGTGAGTCTGAATTAAATTTAGTCGCAGAAAGTCTTCCGTTTAATAGTAAATTCTACGCCAAAAAACAAGATGGGTATCTAATCATTTACACTACAAAGTGACAAAAGCTGATTTTGAATTTTTGATAAAAAATAAGGTTTCATATCATCTGAAACAAATTTGGCAATTTTAACATTCAAATTATTTTCAGTTTCAAATTTAGCTAAAAAGCTAATAAATTTCAAAGCAATTTCTTTGATTGTTTACACATTGACAATTTGACAGACATATGATTGCTGCAATTTCGATCTTACATGTAACACAATACAGTATTAGGGTAATTTTCGCGAAAACGCGCAATTTGATGTCCTGCCTTCGTGTGTGTCTGCCTTTGTAGGACTGAAATTGATTTTTGGTCAAATATTTAGAATAACATCTTTCCTAGAAGAAAACAAAAATTTACGTTGGTGCGATCATGCTGAACATGCTATATCACGCATTAAGTAGTCCAAATGTCCTTACCGTGGCATGTCCGCAACTCAACATTTCAATTTCAATCTTGTGCAAATTGAAAATTACTGCATAAAGTGTGAGATGTAAAGTGTCTAATGTCTATATCTAGATATTTGTTACATTAACTACCTAGAAGTGTTTTTTCTGAAATATAACTAATATATCCACATCTCACGACGCGTAGAAGGTGTGTCCCAATTTTGAAATTACCTCCGTCTTTACCGTGACCAAAGAGTTTAAGTTGCCACCAGAGTAAGTTAATACAGCATGATGCCTCCAGATGCCACTGGAGTGTAAAGAACCAGGATATAACTACTTTTTTACCACATCATTGGGAAAGCCAGAGCTGCCATCTGTTAGTCAGACGATGAAATAGGTTTTATCTTGACTTTGTCGCAACTAAACTTCGTCTTTACCGAACCCTCAACAGCAGAAGGAGTTCAAAAAGTATGAGGATGTAAATGACACCATTGGTTTAAGAAGCTGTTCGAGAAGTAGTTATGGTACTCTGAATGATGTAGTCCACTTTCTCTGGAAGAAATGCTGCATAACATGTCTTTTCCATGGTCAAAATCTGTCTTTACCATGGTCAAATCAATGCAAATATACTGTGACACGGTAAAGACAAGGCTGGCCACGGTAAAGACATCTGAGTAAATTTGCTTTTATTTCATTGTGCATGGTAAAGACAATTTTTCCAAATAATTGAAAATGTGAAATATTCACCCAAATTACCTATCCTGTTACATGCAGCATGGTAGTACCACATATTGCATTATGTAAACAGAAAAAAATAGTAGTTGAGTATTAATGGCTCAGCTTCCTGACATAAAAAGGTTGGTTATGTCTTTACCGTTACTGCGCGTTTTCGTGAAAATGACCCATTACAGCAATAGCAGTAGCAATACTAGTAAAGCGATGACAAATGCAGTAGGTTCACTAATAATTTTCATCTGTGCAACATTGTAACAAATATGTATATGAATCCGGACCATTCCCAAACATCGCAAAACAGCAAGGCATAAATTGTTGTAAATTTCACCATTCTTCAAAAATTTTAATAAAAATAAAGCACCGAACCATTTAGCTTAACAGCCTCACACATAATGCAACAGACCCCAACATAAAAAGTTTGGTGCCTCTTATTTATTGAAAAGGCTGATAACTTCTTCATATATAATCCATAAGCACAGGTTAGTGACCTAAATGAAGCAAGTGTTTTCGGCACTGAGATTGAGTTGTTCCAGAGCAAGTATGGTAACATTTGAATTTTTATATAGTTATAAATGCAATAAAATTTTGATAGATGTTAGTAAATTTTTTTACAGATCCGTGCTTGTGTATACTTCACCGAACAGAATGTGTACTACAACTCAAAGTAAGTTGGAATGGAAAGTTGGTATTAAGTTTTGTCAAGGGTCAATTTTTTTTAAATGGCAAATTTTTTTGTACATTTAAACCTCTCACAGATGAAAGTTTTATACTGGATCCAAAAAACATGTTGTTCAGGGATCTTTTAACATTTTAAAGATGCAACGGACAGTTTGGTTTTATATGAAGATCCAATTAAGGTTTATAGTTATTACAAACTTTGAATGAGAAAATATCATTAACAAACCATACTGCTCTGAAACACAACCATCTCAGTGCGGCTGATTATATACCATACTTCTACAGGGTGGGGACCCAGAAATTCCACTTAGTTCCACCGGAAAACACCATTAAATGTGCAATTTTTGTGTCTTACCCGGTACTTTTATATGCACTAACTGTGGACCTGTAAATACTGTATCTGTGATCTAAAATATGTACGTACTAACAGTGGCATCCTTATGATTAGTAAGCAAATTATGCACTTATAACAAATGCATCAAAAAGCCAACCTTATAATCCAATCACAGCAAACAAGGCATGCAAACTAAAGAAGCAAAAAGATGCTACAAACTGAAATGCCTACACATTATAACCAGATTCATCAGGAAGGAGATTCCTAGAAACAAAACCAAAATAAAGTTCAATACATATAAGAATTCATAAAATATAAGAGCCATGAAATGGTACTACTGACGACGTCACTTTATGAAGTAACATCAGACATGGATAATACAGATATTTCAGAAGTATAAACTCAAAATGATGTAACTAATTTGATAAATTCCAGATCTAATCTTCATTGAGTTTTACATATTTCTAGACTCAAAACATCTAAAACTATAGGAGAATCTAAAAAGAGACCAATTTATAATTTACTAAGATAAAAAAAAAACAATCTACTTTCAAGTAAAAACATTGGGAATTACAATAAATATGAATAATATCATACAATTTAGGACTATACAAAATATTGCGAAAGAAAAATATAAACTACACACTAATAGTCTACCACTGTACAAGGTAAATAACAAACACACATTTTAGAAAAAATATGGTTCTTGAGATTTCAGAAAACTATTCTCACCTAGCTTCCGTGCGACTGACCAGTGCCAGTCGGCCATAATCCCAGGCAATTTTCCTCAACAGAGAAAATAAGATGAGCAAAACCTGAAAAAACAAATACTCATTTTCAAATTTCCATGAGCTGGAATTTTAAGCATTATGAACAATATACATACCGTAAAACGGGGTAAAGTTGGCAATCCGGGGTAAAGTTGGCACGCTATTTTGACCCACTTAATGAAAGAAGTGCCAACTTTCCTCAATGACACAGGTATATTTTGCAAAGTTGCCATACGTGTCAGAGAGGAAAAGGTGGCATTTGTGTCATTAAGTGGGTCAAAACAGTTTGCCAACTTCACCCCGGATTGCCAACTTTACCCCGTTTGACGGTACAACCCCCAAAATTAAATTTATCATGACAAAAATGCTTGATATCTGGGCGGAAATACATTTTTTGGCCACCAAAAGAATACCTCAGGGATGGAAGGATGATTGGGGTTTACATCCTACATATATGCACTTGGTAGGGTCATTAGGACAGGAGGAGGAAACGGCAATGAGAGAATACCCCAGGGATGAGATGCATATAATCATCCACAATTTAATTCCGTTAATTTTCAGGAGGTGCATCGTGGATGTCATCATGCCACATTGTATTAAACAACTTTTTTCCAACCACATATTCATATCAGATTCTGTTACATACTTGCATGGGTCATAAACAAGTAAATAATAATAAATATAAAACATAGGCTGCGCAGCAGCAAACCTTCAGCGAATAACACATTTAGAAGATTACAATTATATCATAAAATTGGTGTGTTTACCAAATTCCGTATATTATATGTATGCAATAGTGGTCGAGTAATGGCGTTCTATTATCTGTTATTTGCCTGCTGCCCTGCGATCTGCCTGCGTGCTTGCCAGGTTTTGTAAAAGCAGGGAAAGGCCTTATTTTACTAATTTACTTATATTATGGTTGGGTTTTATGCATGTACAAAGTTTTTCCAATCATTCAAAAAGTGTTCAATACAAGTGAAAAAGCACTGCTACATTGTATAGGTGATATGTTTAAGAAATGGTATTGCTGTATATGCAATAGTGGGCACGTTTTGGCTCCAATAAGGAAATAAGTATTTTTAATATTTTTTCTCAATATTACAAAAAGTATAGATCTGTGTCAGACCATGAAAAGACACAACTAGACCACATAAGTCATATGTGTACCAAACTTTATCCATGTACATGCAATAGTGACCAAGTCTTGGGCCAGAAACAAAAAATATATTTTTTCTCTTTTTTTTCAATATTTCAAATAGCACTTAATATTTTCCACCAGACCTTTCAAAGGGTACAACTAGACCATATGGGCCATGTGTGTACCAAACCTTATCCATTTACATGCAATAGTGACCGAGTGTCAGCCCAAAAAACCAAAAAATACATATTTTTCTATTTTCCAAATTTTTGCAAAAAGTATAGAATATCTATAAATGAGACCATCAAAAGGCACAACTAGACCATATAGGCCACATCTGTACCGAATTTCATAAGTGCACATGCAATAGTGGCTGAGATTTGGCCCGGAAACGAACAAAAATAATTTTTATATTTTCTCAATTATTTCAAAAGGTATTGAATATCTATCAATTAGACCATCAAAAGGCACAACTAGACCATACAGGCTACATATGTACCAAATTTCATCCATGTACACTCAATAGAGGCCGAGTGCTGGCCCGGAAATGATCTATCCGCCCGCCGCCCGACCGCCCGCCCACCCGCCCGCCCGCCCGCCCGCCCGGCGGACGGACAGCATTTTTCCCCAAGTGATTACAATACCTTCTTCGAACTTCGTTCGCTGAAGGTAAAAATAATCAAGAGAACACACATTAATAACACCATGAAAAGCAATTTTACAAAACAACAATTATAGAGATGAATGTTCAGTCACGAGTTACACGATTACAAACATGTTGTAGTTGTCTGAGGCTCTGAGCTAACCAACCTATGGAATTTATGATATATTTATGATATTATGAATAATATAATCTTAATAATTCACTTACCAGCCATGCGCTGACATTGATGATCAAGTTCTCGGGGATGCCCTCGTAACCCCCGTAGATGAAGTGTGTCTTGTTGTTCTCCGTGTAGTAGCGGTCACACTTGGGGGGACCGGGCGGTCCGATGGTCGGAAAGTCCATCTTCAAAAGGGGCTACCACTACGATCTAGGCATCACTCCTGCAAAAGAAACGAAGAGCTAAAGATGCCAGTTTGTCAGTTGTAATCAGTAACTAATCAGTTTTGGACACAAAATTTGAGTAAATTATAAAATGAACACATGCAGATGGATGGACGAATGGCGCTTTATGTCCTGTATTTATGCACTGGGTAGGCTAATTGAGACAGGGGGGGACACGGCAATGAGGTGAAGGATGATTGACACAGGCAGCCATCCAACACAGACCAAGGTGACACAACAAGAGCTGCATTCGAATCCTGGTCCCAGCGATTGGCAGCCAAGCACGCTACTACTAGACCAACCCTCCCTCCAAACACATGTAGATCTAAGAAGAGCAGTAGATTTGATGAACTATACTCTGGTGACAAAAACATACCACACCCTCTGACCTCATAGCTTATCTTCATTTATTTATGACCTTACTTTATTAATAGTGTTATTGTTAATACTGAAAAGTCATTATCTAAACTTATGAACAGTAACTTCATTGAGAACGATGATAATATGGAACCAGATGATGTGTATGATATGAGCTCATTGAGCTGGCATAACTTTTCATATGATAAAGTGGTCTTTGTTTTCCGATACTACTCCAGTGAGAAAGCCAATCTATATGCGAGACACTCTGAGACAGATAACTTCATAATGACTAGGCATCGTTTATTGTTCAAACAGTTTTTAGTAAATTCAATTTGCATTGTGATTTCAGCCATTAAACATATTCTGAGCACTAAGCAAGCAGGTGGACTTCAAAGGTAGTAGTTAAATTTTTTGGCCTTAAAAAATCTTAATTACACACAACAAAATAAATCTCTCAGCAGGATCATTCAACAGATCGATGCTCAAGTCAAAAAAACCTGGGAGAGAAATGTATAACATACATGTAATACCAAGTATCCAATCTACAAATGTTTAGGCTTTTCTATTTGTTGGTGAAGTCTAAGGACTACAAAGATAGGCTCGCGAATTTATCTATGACATAAAATATTACCATTGTTTATTGGTTACTGAAAACAAATATTGAAATATTCACTGTCTTACACCACAGGCTCAAAATAAACGGGCTTGCAATGACTATATCCAACGGAGCAAGTTTTATTACTAGTGATGTAATGATGAGATGACCTGACATGAATAAATAGCAGTCTTGGGTGGGTGACAGGGTTTCACGTCCTGTATTTATGCACTGACAGTCTGACATGGTTAAATGGGACTGATAGGGACCATGGCAATGAGAAGAGGTGGCACAGATGAAACATCTGACCACAATATGGGTTGCCCAGACCGGGATTCAAACCCCGGTCCTTGAGCAGCCTGGCGGGTTACCGCTGAGAAAGGCTCCAATAGGAATAATATATGGAATAATATATATTATCAATGTGACTGATATACGTCCACAAGTGACCACCTCATGTTCAGATTTTAGATGTGGGATCCCGTCCTCTTATAGATATCGATATGGATTCCATCATCTATAGTCTATACCTCAAGCTAGGAATTACTACTGTGTTGAAATAATGTCACATTAGATAAATATGTCAAGCTCGGCTATTCTAATGCTGAAGTGTATTGAAATGAGACAAGTTCACAGCCATAGAATGATAAATTGTCTACAAGGAAATGAGCTAAAATTACACGATTAATTGATTATGTAAGGGAAAACATGGTCGTTATCAAATATTATCACAAATAAATTTATCACACTTATTTCATTCATAATCCAATAATAAAACAGCACATTTACCCGCACACTTATCTTCATTGATATAATCCTTATAATCTGCTATGAATCTGAACATACTGACGGTGCTTGACTGTTCGCCAACTGATCATGTTATATGACGATCACATGGTGTTGGCTATACAGTACTCGAACATGAGGGAAAAATGAATGTATTGTACAGTTGAAGTATATTTTTGTTCTGTGAAATCAGTGCTGTTGAATCTACCGATGTTCAATCATGTGATAGTCACAAAGATATTGATATATATATATAGCCATGACACTGGCACAACAGTATTACAATCAATTTCCTGGGAATCACAATTTGTAATCAAAATGGGGATGGGGAATCTGTATAATAAATGGCACACCTAAACACTTAATATCAGATCATTTATCTTTCTTATCTAGTGACTGTGAAAAATGTCTTGAGAAGACAAACATATCATGAAGAGTTGCAATGGATGAAAAACTTACAGGGAAACCAAGAGCTCATATTTCAAAGCAGAAATTTCAAAAGACATAATCTTGTTTCATCATGTTCATGAAGCTGTTGTTCAGCTCTTCACATACAAGGACTGACGGATGATATGATTGGGGTTTTAAGTCTTGCAATTATGCACTTTCATAGGCCATCCAGGATACTGAAAGGATAGACGGATGGATGATTTAATCCTGTGTATTTTATGCACTTGGTAGGCTAATACGGATAAAAGCAGCAATGAGGCACAGGATCATTCAAACTGCTGTCCAACATAACCGCTAAGGGTGGGTATCAAACCCTGGACCAGAGCTGGAATCAAACCTGGGATTTATGGTCACACACAAAGACCATAGCTCTAACAACTGAGCTAACTGCCTCCCCTTTCACATACCAGGAAGATAAAACACTTTGTAAAAAGCAAAGGTATACTGAAATATTTACAAAAGCAAAGCAACGAAAAAGGCCTAACCTGCCCACACAACACTTGAAAAGTGATACACTGTCGGGAGTAAGCTCAAACTCCTGAGTACCTAACATTGAGCAATATTATACTGCAGTTAGCAACAGCACTGTTGATAAATGGAAAATTCAGTTCAACCTGGACTACACAATACAAAATATATTGAATTGGTGATATTAATAGAAAATATTGGATCTGAGATTTATTGCCCAGGTGATGACTGATGAATGCAGGTTGTATGCAAACACACACCACAGTGTCCAAAACTATACCCACATATGGATATAATAATATATAGCAAACACAGAGACACAACTTAGTGCAATACTCAGGGTCCCTGGTCTGATTCCTGCTCTGGCTGGATCACCTGAACTTATGTTGGAGAGCCGTTTGAATCATCATTGCCTGATTGCGTGTCATCTTTCTGTCCTAATTAGCCTACCAAGTGCATAAATACCTGATGTAAAGCCCCAATTATCCATCCAATCGTGTAACACCAATTTGACTAATAGGGAAGTTGTCATTCAGTCATTGACATGATTGCAGCATCTTAGACATAAGTAATCATTTGAGACCCATTACAAGAATGCAATTAGTAGCAATTGGCAGATGGATTTCTAAATACCTTAAGAGTATTGACAAGGTAAATATGCAACAATTCATTCATTCGTTAGACGCTAAGCAACCACTGTGCACCAGGCAACGACAAATTTTACCGCTCATTGGGAATGAGTCAGGCTCGTCTGAGACTGCCATATGGCACGGCAGCCCACATGCTACAAATCATGTTCAAGGGATGCAAGGGGCTGCAAGATCAATAAATGCAAAGGTGAAGAAGCATTACAATCAACCAATGATTTAAAGACATGACAAACACCACACATCACATGTATTACAAATGATTTAAGACATAAATGCATCGATAACTGGAGAAATACCTGGTGCTACAGAATGAGCCGGCAAGCTGCCATTGAGGGCTACTGCTGCTGAGGCTGCTGCAGACACAAGTGATGCGGCAGCTGAGGGATGCTCTGCTACCATCAGCAGCAGTTGCAGCAGCAGAGCTATAGCAGCGTCGAGTCACCAGCACTACATCGCAGACTTATCAAGCACCATACATAGTGTTACAAACATTCCAGGGCTTTAGTATTTTGGGCCAGGAGCCAAGCTCAGTGACACATACAGTGCATTGCTGCCAACCATTGCAGCACAAGGACCTGGGTTCAGTTCCAGGTCTCCGTAACTAATGGATGGTTGAGCTGTTCCAGAAGTCCTACTCACCTCACCTTATTACTTATTTCTCCATTTCCTATCTTACTTTTGCTAATATTGAAACTCAGAATCAGTGCAATGGATGGATGTATGATTGGGGCTTTACGTCCAGTATTTTTGCACTTGGTAGGCTAATGAGGACAGGAAGAGGACACAGCAATGAGGTGAAGGATGATTGAAACAGCCGTCCAACATCGGCCACGATGACCCGGCAAGAGCAGGATTCGAACACTGGACCCAGCGATTGGCAACCCAGCAGGGCCAGTACGCTACCACTGGACCAACCCCCCCCCCCCCCAAATCAGTGCAAAAATACAGGATGTAGAGCCATTCAATATGCCCTACTGAAAGATACTGAAGGGCCGGAATCATTGTCATAAGTCTCATAAGTCTCTCTCTTATCGCTTATGGATACAGTCTAGCAAAGTTTGCAACAGACTGAGAGCAATCCACACTATTCTGGCCTGCTATTATCACACTACCACAAGTGACAAAGGGCTTACAACATGTGCTGCCAATATGACACAAATTATACAAGGCATAATTTATATAATTTGTGAAAAGGCCCAAAACCATCAATTCATATTAGGCCTTAAAAGTCACAGGCAGCCAGCCAATACAAGCAATATTTGAGTTGTGTGGTGTCCAGCAATCATATGATGTAGGAAACTTTATGTTATGACCAGAACATGAATTACCATTGACTATCGGACACCATGTAGCATTTAAAAGCATTGTGCAAGCAATTACAGTGTAACCATAAGCACCACACTCATTTATAAACTTTAAAACACTATATTTAGTCAATTGGATAGACATATAAATTATTTTTTGTTGTGCGCTTTTGTGCCTAAGTGCGGCATAAAATAAATAGATCTATGCAGTGTCCTGTCCAACAATCAAACACATGGTAAATACACCGATAGGTGTCCACCAACCATTTTATTTGCTATCCATTGTCTTATATGTTCATGTGTACTGCTTTAATAATGGTCCAATAAATAATAATATAATATAATAAATATATAATTCAGTGTCTAACAATGCAAATGGAATACTTAAGCAGTCTTGTTAACTGTTTCAGGATGGATGATTGGGGCTCTACATCCTGTATTTATGCACTTGGTAGGCTAAATAGGACAGGAGGAAGACACGGCAATGAGGCGAAGGATGATTGAAACAGCCGTCCAACATAGGCCCAGCCGCCCAGGTGACCCGGCACGAGCTGGATTCGAACCCTGGACCAAGCAATTGGCAGTTCAGCTCGCTACCACTAGACCAACCCTCCCCATTAACTGTTTCAGATATATCTAGACATTTAAACACTGAGGCAGAGAGAGCATTGGTAAGAGTACATGTAGTGTCCAACAATTCAATTAGACAGAAATGAACATTGGACACCAGTGTTATTACACCAACATCATACAAAGTAACACACACATGGACCATAAGGCACAAGCGCATGAATCACACGAATCATAAACATCAGGAGCATCGCATCTAGTATGATCAACAGCCATCGAGAGCCATCCACAACCTCCAATAGCCATTGTACAATGTTGTAAGCCATTCAAAAGCCCTGTAAAAGCCATTGTAAGCACTTCAGAGCCATCCACTCACTACTTCATGGCCATGGCCTCTAGATAACGAATCCCTGGCCCTCCCAACATGTATTGTGCCACAGCCGCTCAGCAAATACACTCCAGTGGTCCATTCCTCATTTGTCTGATCATACTCGATCTGTCAATGACTGTCATGCTCCACTATCACCAATGATTAGCAATCACATGAAGCTTTTTTCTGGCATCGCTGATTAAATTGTTGATTAGGTAATTCATTACACCATTGACTGGCACCGTTAAAATTGGAAATCGCCAATAAACTAAATGTGCTCTCTTTTTCTTCTTTAAGCTGCCCGTTTTTTTCAGACTTTGGTGATTTAGTTCAGGATAAAACACTCTCCAAAATAAATTCTACTAACATAAACAAAATCTGCACAATCAGGGTTCACATTGCAAAGCTGAGGACTCCAGTAAATCAAAACCAGCAGCTCATTGTCATCTCTGCAAAATGGCATATTATTATGACTTGGTCGCAATGGAAACCAATTTGTGAAAAAATGCAATGTTTCTCAACTGCATCCCCAAGTTCCACAATCTACAGAATTTGAGACTCCGAAGATGTATAGATTGTCCATCCCTATTTCGGGGTGAAGAAACAGCCCATTTTTTCTCCTTTGCTCCTGGACCAAATATCTGTTGCGCAGATCTAATAATTTATCGAGACAAGAAATAAACATTACTGTCAATATTGGTGAACAGAGTCTACATCCGTCAGCTTGTCCTCAATGTCTTGCGAGCTAATCATGATAAGCTTCAGACCAGAGCATCTGCACAAGTCACTAATCCAGTCAATTCAAATCTGATCTGAAGTAATAGCTAATGTAATTTACGTTTTTGTCAAAGCAATGAAATCCACTTTCATGAACTTCAACTTTCATAAGCAGGCCTACTGAGAATGATTCACCATCATACACCATATATATCAGTGTGACATCATTGTCATGTGAGGCCTTGCAATCTTTCTGTGCACTTCACAGGTTTTTGACGCATTTGTATATATAGCCTTAAGAGTTAAGACTAAAGTAGAGGGCCTATGGGCACTACAACAACCATTTACACACACTATTGCTTTTGAAAATCCCAAAAATCTTTCGAAAACCTCTTGACTCTTGACACTCTTGAGGATTTTCTCACATATCAATAAAAACCTTAGTATTGGCAATAAACATGATAAAGGAGGTTCATGCAAACAGAGCAACAACATATTAACAATTTCCATTGAACTTTAAATGTTCTCTGTAGATTTACAGTGCTTTTCCTTGGGCCAAAATGCGATTAGCCACAAAGGCCAATTTTCAGTGAAATCATAAATGTGTGGCTAATTTGCATAAAAATATAGGCAATTTCCATTAGCCACCTGGAAGATGTATTAGCCAATGCTTAATGTGGCTAATGGCTAGGAAAAGCTCTGGATTTATGTTATTAAGCATTTTACAATTCTTGGTATAACAATACAAATAAAATACGATTACACTTTTACTTGCATGTGTATATGTATTGATATATTCAGGTAATTTGGTAAATAAATGTGATCAAGAAACATGACAGGAGCAAAGCTTACAAGTGAAACATTGGCCTATATTTAGCTGCAGTTGTTTGTTAGCAATATTAATTCCACCAGTAAGTGCTCATAATCATACGGCTACTTTAACATGTTTAATCGGGATGAAACTGCAAATTATGCATTTATAGTTCAGCAAAACAATAGCAGATTAGCCCAATGGATAACACAAAGAGTCACTAATTAACAGGCGAATAGTCGCTAAATACTGCTTTTGCTCGAAATATGACTGCTAAAACAGTTAATTCGAAAAGTGGATGAAGAGTCAAATAATAATTTGTCAGATATCATGAGAAAACAGATTTGTTAACTGTTGATTAACTCGCTTACAGGTACTTACAGATAGCCATTTCTACTCATTACTTTTACAGGGTTTCATATGACCATGTGTTTGAGACAGGCAATGCAGTTAGCATGGTTAGAGACTTTTAAAAGAGCGCTCCCCTGCTATTCAGGAAGGGGTCCAAGACTCTGAGTTTGATGCCCATTCGGAGGGAACAGTTTATTGTGTAAATCAACATACCGGTAGCTAAGGGGACCGACATGACTAACATCGCAGCAGGAAGTCATTTGGATAAGATATTACATGCGATAAGGGCAATCAAATGATAAATAAGAACATCAATTGAACAGTGCAAAAGGCACAAGAAAAATATTCAAATAGTTGGCAAAAACTAATTATTAAATTTAGTAGAAAATTTTTCTGGAGACTCGTTTTATATATTTTAAAAAGCCATTTGCCTTTGCCTACTTCAATAATGTTACTTGGAAAAATGGTTACCTTCAGGTTCAGGTCTTTAAAACTCACTTGCCATAATTCTCACTGAACATGCTGAATGGTACTCTATCACACACAAGTTCAAAAGCTTTACAACAGAAGCAATGACTTCATCAATTTACCGGGTAAAAGGTGCCAAAAAACGTATCTGCCAAGTGATACTACTTTTCTCCCATCAATATATCTGTATTCTTATGGCTTACGATAAACTAGAAGCACAATCCATTCTATGAAGCATCATATATGGCCATAATATGGGTTTTCCACAACTTGCAGTCAAAGAGATCAATAAACTGGCGAACAGTACTGATCACATTTGATCATGGTGACTGGTTAGTAAAGCAATGAGCGATGACCAGAAAATATGCAAGACCACCGTCATGCATAAGTTCAGCTATTGCATATATATTTATTGGCATATTTGACAGGGTCAAGAGTGCTACTGAGCGCACTTTCAAGCGCTTGAATGTGCATTCCAGCGCATCTTTCTCTTGAGGATGCTATCACTCGCACTCCTGAGTGTGTAATCCAGCGCACACCTGAGCCTGCTCTCCATCACACTCTTGAGGGTGTCATATTATGACCACTACTGGTTATGCAATACATGACACTCGTGACAGTGCAACTCTTGATACTGCGAGTGAGCGCATCTTGTATGCTACTGAGGCTGCTATTGGTGACAGCCTTTTGTTATATAGCAGACCACATGCGTTTCAATACATTCTCAGGAGTAGTTGGAGTGTCATCCAGCGCACCCTTGAGAGTGTAATCCAGCGCTCCTTTTATAAAGATGCCTAGATTGATAAATTGTCATATCAATGTGAAAGACATTCATGCATCATGTGCATTTTTTGCTTTTGTTACTATTCTGTCTTGAGAAAGTAACAATAATTATTGGTCATTCAAGCAGAAGAGCACCTGTGGAAACAGGGACTGTATAAAAACATGGTGCTCTTGAATACACATTCTGTTGTGCTCCTGAGAACACCTTCAGGGTGCGCTGGATGGCACATTGCAGCTTCGTGAATATGTGCTCAGTAGCACCCCTGAGCAGGTAATAACAGCCGCGTGGGAGCATAGGGATGCGCTGGATTGCATAGCCACGCATGCTATTATGTGCGCTGGATGGCATAGTCCAGCTTCACGCGTGCGAGTGATAGCATACCCACGCGCGTGGCTGTACAATATATAACAGGCCCACGCTTGTCACGCGTGTGGGATTGCATTCTGTGGCAGCGTGGGGGTGGTCTCACTCGCAATAAATATACCTCGCTATTGACATGCCATAAATAAACACACATTTTATGAATGACAAATCCAACCCTGATAAATTGATAATGCAGAGTACTATCAGTTACACCCTGCTCGTTTCGAGGGTACGGGAATATACACCACGAAGGACTCCATACACCACGAAGCCGAAGGCTGAGTGGTGTATGGAGGCCTGAGTGGCGAAACCTAACTTTTGCGATGTGGGCACCTCCACCTCACAGACGATCGTCGCATTTCATGTGCATAAACTGGCACCTCATCCGTAAATTTTGAACAGCCCATCAACTTTGATAACGCCTTATTATTAAAGGTGAAAAAAAAAAGTGTAGGCCTAACTGTCCGCGGGGGGGGAACCCCGAACCGGATTATTCAGCGTCATTTGGCGCGGGGGGCGCATTTTGGCGTTGGTGAATTTCTGGATTCCAGGTAGTCTAGACTGATTGCCGGTCAACTAGGCGACAGACAACTAGGCTACAACACTACCAACCAGGCGACAACCAACTAGGTGACATACCACTACCAACTAGGCTACACTTTTTGGTCAACTAGGTGACAGCAGATACCCCCCAGATACCATCCAGGTGACACATATTTTATTTGGGATACCAACCAGGTGACAGATCACCTTCAGTGGTGGTCAATTAGGAAATGTATTGTCACCTAGTTGGATGTGTTTTGTGAACTTATGTCACCTAGTTGGAAGTGCTGTGTAAATTTGTGTCACCTAGTGGAACTGTTTGTCACCTAGTTTGCACTGGTATGAAATTTCAAAATTTCTTGTCACCTAGTTGGTACTGATGGGTGTCGCCTAGTTGGTTTGTCACCTAGTTGACCGTACACCGTCTAGACTAGGGGGGGCCCTGGCCTCCACCCCTCTGGATAAGCCACTGATATTAATTAATAATATTCTCGGTGGCCATCTTGTGTGCTCATTTTACACTCACCCATAAGGCTTCCTCATTTTTCCACTTAAGAGTTATGAAATTTGGTACAGGTATGGGGCTATGGGCATGATTTGGGCAGTTGTCGAGAAATCCAAGATGGCGGCCGTTTTGTGGCGGCCATTTTGGCAGCCATCTTTCTTTATTCTTGAACTGCCCATTGTGACCTTAATATTTCACTTAGAGTTACAAAATTTGGTACAGGCATTGGCCTGTGGGTATCGATCAGGAACATGTTGAGAAATCCAAGATAGCGGCCATTTTGGAAATCCAAGATGGCGTCCATTTTGGTAGCCATCTTTCTTCATTGTTCAACTGCCCATTGTGACCTTAATATTTCACTTACACTTATGACATTTGGCACAGGTATAGGCCTGTGGGTATGGATCAGGAAAATGTTGAGAAATCCAAGATGGCGGCCATTTTGGCAGCCATCTTTCTCCATTTTTTTAACTGCCCATTCTGACCTTAATATTTCGCTTACAGTTATGAAATTTGGGACAGGTATTGGCCTGTGGGTTTTGATCTGGAACATGTTGAGAAATCCAAGATGGTGGCCATTTTGTGGTGGCCATTTTGGCAGCCATCTTTCTTCATTTCTTGAACTGCCCATTGTGACTTTAATATTTCACTTACACTTATGACATTTGGCACAGGTATTGGCCTGTGGGTATGGATCAGGAACATGTTGAGAAATCCAAGATGGCAGCCATTTTGGCAGCCATCTTTCTTCATTTTTTTAAATGCCCATTGTGACCTTAATATTTCGCTTAGACTTATAAAATTTGGTACAAGTATTGGTCTGTGGGCATTGATCTGGAACATATTGAGAAATTCTAGATGGCGGCCATTTTGTGGCAGCCCTTTTGGCAGCCATCTTTCTTCATTCTTGAACTGCCCATTGTGATCTCAATATTTCACTTAGAGTTATGAAATTTGGTACAGGTATTGGCCTGGGGGTATCGATCAGGAACATGTTGAGAAATCCAAGATGGCGGCCATTTTGGAAGCTATCTTTCTTCATTTCTTGAACTGCCCAATGTGACCTTAATAGTTCACTTACAGTTATAAAATTTGGTACAGGTACAGACCTGTGGGTATCGATCGGGAAAATGTTGAGAAATCCAAGATGGCGGCCCTTTTGGCAGACATCTTTCTTCATTTCTTGAATTGCCCGTTGTGATCTAAATATTTCGCTTACAGTTATGAAACTAGAGGCAACATAAGATATAGGGGATCACCAGCACATGGAATGCTGTCCCGCAGGGACGAAATGTCGCCCCAATATATAATTATTTGTTTTTGTAAACAATGTCACAACCTGAATATCCTACTAAAGTGCCACATATTTTATTTGGGATACCAACCAGGTGACAGATCACCTTCAGTGGTGGTCAATTAGGAAATGTATTGTCACCTAGTTGGATGTGTTTTGTGAACTTATGTCACCTAGTTGGAAGTGCTGTGTAAATTTGTGTCACCTAGTGGAACTGTTTGTCACCTAGTTTGCACTGGTATGAAATTTCAAAATTTCTTGTCACCTAGTTGGTACTGATGGGTGTCGCCTAGTTGGTTTGTCACCTAGTTGACCGTACACTGTCTAGACTAGGGGGGGCCCTGGCCTCCACCCCTCTGGATAAGCCACTGATATTAATTAACACTAGTGGCACTTTAGTAGGATATTCAGGTTGTGACATTGTTTACAAAAACAAATAATTATATATTGGGGCGACATTTCGTCCCTGCGGGACAGCATTCCATGTGCTGGTGATCCCCTATATCTTATGTTGCCTCTAGTTTCATAACTGTAAGCGAAATATTTAGATCACAACGGGCAATTCAAGAAATGAAGAAAGATGTCTGCCAAAAGGGCCGCCATCTTGGATTTCTCAACATTTTCCCGATCGATACCCACAGGTCTGTACCTGTACCAAATTTTATAACTGTAAGTGAACTATTAAGGTCACATTGGGCAGTTCAAGAAATGAAGAAAGATAGCTTCCAAAATGGCCGCCATCTTGGATTTCTCAACATGTTCCTGATCGATACCCCCAGGCCAATACCTGTACCAAATTTCATAACTCTAAGTGAAATATTGAGATCACAATGGGCAGTTCAAGAATGAAGAAAGATGGCTGCCAAAAGGGCTGCCACAAAATGGCCGCCATCTAGAATTTCTCAATATGTTCCAGATCAATGCCCACAGGCCAATACTTGTACCAAATTTTATAAGTCTAAGCGAAATATTAAGGTCACAATGGGCATTTAAAAAAATGAAGAAAGATGGCTGCCAAAATGGCTGCCATCTTGGATTTCTCAACATGTTCCTGATCCATACCCACAGGCCAATACCTGTGCCAAATGTCATAAGTGTAAGTGAAATATTAAAGTCACAATGGGCAGTTCAAGAAATGAAGAAAGATGGCTGCCAAAATGGCCACCACAAAATGGCCACCATCTTGGATTTCTCAACATGTTCCAGATCAAAACCCACAGGCCAATACCTGTCCCAAATTTCATAACTGTAAGCGAAATATTAAGGTCAGAATGGGCAGTTAAAAAAATGGAGAAAGATGGCTGCCAAAATGGCCCCCATCTTGGATTTCTCAACATTTTCCTGATCCATACCCACAGGCCTATACCTGTGCCAAATGTCATAAGTGTAAGTGAAATATTAAGGTCACAATGGGCAGTTGAACAATGAAGAAAGATGGCTACCAAAATGGACGCCATCTTGGATTTCCAAAATGGCCGCTATCTTGGATTTCTCAACATGTTCCTGATCGATACCCACAGGCCAATGCCTGTACCAAATTTTGTAACTCTAAGTGAAATATTAAGGTCACAATGGGCAGTTCAAGAATAAAGAAAGATGGCTGCCAAAATGGCCGCCACAAAACGGCCGCCATCTTGGATTTCTCGACAACTGCCCAAATCATGCCCATAGCCCCATACCTGTACCAAATTTCATAACTCTAAGTGGAAAAATGAGGAAGCCTTATGGGTGAGTGTAAAATGAGCACACAAGATGGCCACCGAGAATATTATTATAGGATTAAGTTAGAGATTAACATGATCAACCCTTTAACAAATAGGCGGCGGCGGCCCAGGGGCGGCGGAGCTGGGGGGGCACTGGGGGCACGTGCCCCCCCCACTTTTGGACCCAAAAATACATAAACAGATAAAATGCCCCTTTTTCTCCTTGAAATTACCGTAGACAAGGTGCCCCGGAGCCCGGTGCCCCCCCCCACTTTTTGAAGCGTTCCGCCTTCTTTTGATCTTGATATCATCTTTGTTTAAGATACTCAATGCATTGATGTCAGTCACTGATGAAAGCTGAGTGATGCCACTGAAGTGACTGATGGAACCTGCAGCTGCTGCAGCAGCTGTCATGACTCTCAACCATAGGCACTGCTGCAGTTGCCAGAGAAACTGACCCGACTGCAGGTTCTAGACAGAATGATGAATTATGCTTACCATAACGAAGATAACTGTGTCCCCTTGATAAACAGCCAATGATCCAAAATGATTTTTGACGTTTTCTCTTCAGACCAACTTGGCAAAATATCTTGATCCTGGCCCAAAATGCAACCCACTTGCCATAAAACGTAGATGGCGCGGAATTAGAGAAAGTCGGATTTCAGCGGGTTGTGCGGAACAGACAGCACAGTATCACCGAGTTCCATCCACAGTGCTGCACTATAGGCCAACAGAGCCTTCACAATGATTGTTGTATATTTTTTCATAAGAGATTAATTCAGTAATTTCATGCCTGCGCCAACCTGCCGGGAGATCAGTTTGGTTTGGCCTGGTGTAGCCTGACCAATTTTGCTGAACAGGGCTCTAAATTGCGTGTGTTGACTGACAAGAGAGAGCCGAAAGTAGTATCCACGTTTTTCACTTGATTATATTATCCACGTGCGGGCCCTTTTGATTGTCCACAGACACTTGACAAAAGGATAGCAAATTTTATCTCTAATTCAGTGATCTCCAGCTGGGATGTTGCTCAAAGACCAGCAATCAAACTTGGGACCCTCAGAACTTTGAACAATAGCCTTAACCAACTATTGGCCACTCAGCTGAAATCAATTATCTGTTGCTCATCACCCTCCTCCGAAAATTATATAAATTTAAAAGACAAACAAAATATTTAAGCCTTGGAAATTTTATTAAAATATTCAAATTTTCTATATTCATTTTCAAATAGGACAACCGAGAATTAAACATGCATTGGCAATTGCTCAGAAGACTCAAGCTTACAAGAACTACAACATAAGTCTAACATAGCGACCATCAATGAGAACATAAAAAAATCTTTCTCATAAAATATAATTCCAGATTGTAAAAGTATATTTTCAGACACTGACATACAAATTATTCAATTTTATTTCATTGATTTTTTATTAAAATTCTTAAACATTTTTTATGATTTAATAAATTTAACCATTACTATCAGACCTATATATATATGAAGTTCAGACATTTTTTTTTCATTTCCAATCCATCTGAGTTGTGAAATGCCATACATCATAAGAAGCACAAATACTGTAGTTTGTAAGATTATAAGCCAAGGAAAAATAATATCATAAAATATATTACGCAACTAACTGAACTGCGAATTGGCTGAATGTAGTAATTTTTCGGTTTTCTACATTTGATATTACAATATTTCCTTCAAAAATAAAACTCTATCACATTTCATTTTTCACAGTATCACACACAGATCTGCTAAAGCAGACAAACCATAATTTACACAAGCAACAAACGCATACTCTCACAACATTGAAGCACAGTGCAATTAAAAAGATAGTGTAAGGCCAGACATACAAATAAATGTTTTTTTTTAGCTTGTTACATCAACTGACCAAACAGATTTTCAGCTTAGGGAAAACAAAATTGAGCTTCCCCATAATTTTTATTAAATTGACATTAAAAATATTAAGAACACAGTTTTTTTTTTGGTCCTACCCACCGACCCTTGAAAAAGGGCTTCGAGAAAATCCAAGAAGCTAAAGATTAATTTAGTCTGGCCTAATTGTAGAATAGCATACGAAGCACAGACATTTAATTCAAATGTAATTAGATTACAAGTTTACAACTTATATCTTGAGGCTCAAGCATAATATCAAACCATATCCATACTAATTGATGATTAATAATTGTAAAGTATAAAATCCTAGATATTTCGCATTAACTAATGTTTGCCATTAGGTTCGTCCTGAAATAATGCGCACAGGCCAATGTCTTTATTTTCGTTTTCCACAATGTCTTGCATTTTCCGCTGACTGAGTCTCTGCATCGGGGCCAAGTTCTTAATCTCAACACTCTTCGAAAATTGTTGCGACAGGTTTTTCTGAAGGTAAGAAAACAAAGATAAAAGAAAAATACATGATTCAGATTATTTTAAAAGCAAATTATTGACACTGTCACCCAGCCCATGTTGGGCTCAGGAGATCTATAAGCCTCCAAATTCCACTAAAAAAGTTATATTTTCTGGACAAACCATTTACCATAAGGAAATATTGAGTCAAGTGCTTGCTAAAGAAAACATCAAAACCATAACTAATAACAATGAGTGGTAGAAAGAATAAAAATAGAAAAAGGTCAAATAATGTCCCAGGTAAAAATGAGGCCTATTTTGCAGTGAAAATTTCGATTTTGCTGGAATTTGAAGTGGAATGTCACTAAGGTCCAGTCACGAAAATAAAAACATCAAAACGAGAGAAGAATGTTTTTTCACACTTACTCCGATTAGACCAAGGACAAGAGCCTTGAATCCTTCTTTCTTCTTCTTGTCTGAAAATGCTTTCTGTGTATTCTGAGCATAAAGTCGGTCTTCAAATGCCTGAAAAATACAATTAAACAATAACATTAAATATCATTAATGAGTAGGTATTCATTAAATTTTATTAGGGGAACACATTAATACACTACAATACAACCTGGTTCCCACAATATCTCTCAATTTCAAATTACCTGCAACTTCCAGACTTTTTTTAAAAGAAGTTTGTCATTAAAATGAGTAATGAGCATCAAACAGTTTTGGGAAAGAGACCAGTTCATCATTTCAATAATTTTCCAAGTAACAGGCAAGTCAGAATGAGTAATACTATGTCGTTGACTTGTTATCCTCTTGTAATATTGCCACACCTACCTTCAAAGCATTGGGATCACAGGAAGGTACTTGGAGAATGATTTTGGTCAGCTCCTCAAATTTCGGCCTCTGTTATTAAAAGAGATAATTATTAGATCTGTCAAATGAGATCTGTAGGACTCATAGAATGGATGATTGGGGCTTTACGTCCCATATTTATGCACTTGGTAGGATAATTAGGACAGGAGGGGGACACGGCAATGAGGCAAGGATGATTGAAACAGCTGTCCAACATGTGTTGAAGTGACCGGCAAGAGCTGGATTTGAACCCGGGACCCAACGACTGAGCCATCCCCCTATGACTCACTGAAGTTTTCAAGAAATATACCCACAGATTTAACTGAATAATAGGACTTCAGCCTAACAAAAATTATTTAAAATATTAATCTCAATTTCAGTTTACAGATTAGACCACACAAAATAGATTTTTTGCTTCTCAGATAGATGACCCACCAGATTTTCTGCTTTCGGAAAAAAAAATTAGCATACCCACAATTCTTTATTCAATTGACTTTCTGAAAATTTTAGATTACAGTTTTTTTTGTCCTATTATGATTTTAGGTTTTTCTTGTCCTATTAGGAATTTAGGATTTTATGAAAATTATTAATTACACAAACTTGAAGGAATTAACTTACCAGGAATTCATAACAGTTCACGGCCAACAAGAGCAAAACTGCCAGCACATCTTCCACGTGGCCATGAAGTTGAAGACCGAACAAAATGGAGGTGAACAGATGACACGCGTCTTGGCTTTCTAATTTTTCCTTTTGGGTCAGCTTAAATCATATAAAGAAATTACTTGATAATTTTCAGACAAAGCAAAATCCATCGGTGACCCATAAAACTGACTCACTACTCATGTACAATTATTTTACATTCACTTCATAGTTGAGGCTCTGGATGGGGTTTTGCGTCCCCCTGTCCCTTGGCCATTTTACTTTTGAATTCCCAGTCCCTTTGCAATTTTTCTAATTGACTTTTCAATTCCTCACCCTCAGCCCTAGAAAGGGTTTTGTGTCCCCTATGTCCCTTGGCTATTTTACTTTTGAATTCCCTGTCTCTTGGCTGTACTACTTTTGAATTCTCTGTCTCCCATAACCCCCCATCCAGAGCCTCATAGTTGTGTATCAAATACCGCAGAAGATCATACAAGGCCTGTAGGAAATTTATTTGAGAATTAATCACCATATATCTTCTTGATTAGAAATTTCGATTATCCCATATTAAAGATACTTCGTGTTTCACTGACAGTACTTTCACTTGTCAAATTTATTTCTTGCCCGGCCATATGTTAGCAAAATATTTTAACCCACTTAGTGCAAGGCAATTAAGAAATAGATCATAGCACTACCAGGTTATCATATAAATTGGTTGAAGCTATAGTCCATATTAAAATTATGTACATGTACTCCTCTATGTAGCCAAAAAATACCTAACAATGTTACAGCCGCAAATATCTTTTTTTATTTTCTTATGACAATCATTTTGAATTGCATTGATGCATACCTGCTTCACAAGAGGGAACCCTATGTAGCAGAGTCTTTTACAGCAAAGCGTGTCTGGCCAGCTGAGTCCTTGGAAAATGGTTAGCACCAAGGAGGGGTATACGAGCTGCAAAGAAGTAGAGAAACATTAGCAATCCATATAAAATAAAATTATGGGTATTAAAGCTTTTCTCTGTCAGCCGAAAATTGGTCGTATTGGTAAGTCCAGTTGGCTGAAAATAAATTATGTTTTGCCTTACAAATTGCAAAAACCTTTGATTGGTGGACTATTTTTAACATACCCCTACAAACAAAACTCACATCATTGCTTATCACAGCATTTCCAAGATCGTTGAATCCTTCGATTTTCTGAGAGGACAGGTCAGGAACGGGCTCCTCTTCTCCCATCGTTTCCTCTGTAGACTCCACAGGAACTGACGCTCGGCCAAGTTTGGTACTGAGGAACACATTGACTGAAAGAAAAATACAGATAAACTAGTCATTCAGCAAGGTTGTAGACAGAGTCAAAATGAATAGGCTTTTTACAAAAGGATGGATGGATGATTGAGGGTTTACACCTTTTATTTATGCACTCTATAGGCTAATTAGGACAGGAGGTTGTTGCGTAAAAGTTCTTATGTGACAAGAGCATTCTTGAGTATGTTAAACTAGACATTTGTACATAAAACAAAATCATGTATGCTGTGCAGACAAACAAGAACTTACACAAAAAGTCGGCATATTCTCTCGTCAGGAGTCGAGTCAGCTGATCTTCAAGAACCTCTTGAGCTTCAGCTTCTTCGTCCTCAGTTCTGAATAAAAGTCACAACTATATAAGCTTTCTCCTGACAGAACTACTTAAAATGCAACATGACCATATTTTTATTGTTTCATTCTACACCCAAGAAAGGTATGAAAGTGCACTAACCTTTCTTCAGCTCTGTTCTTAATTAGTTCCCATCTCTGCTGCAGTCGCTAAAATGATTAATATGAAAAAATTGTTAAAACATAGGCCTACCAAAATATATTGAGATGAAACTTCTAATTTTACCTTCCCCTCCCAGACACAATTCAGGATTCCCAAATATTTTATGACCAAAATTCCATCATTTTCCATGACTTTCCATTACTAAATCTTGGGACGTTCCGACGAAATCTTTACTCATTGCATTCAGAATGCACCCCAAACCAAATTCGCAAGATAACCTGTTTCCACCTGGTCCACACAAGAGTCATAATCACAGAAGTCAATACAATTTTAGCGCAAATTAAGTTCAAAATTATTATTTTCCATGACCTTCAACATTTTTGTTTTGCCATGACATTCCACGACCACAATTTTTCCCTAGACTTTCCCTCAACTTTCCATGACTTTGCGAACCAGGAGTCATATATCACGCAAAAATATTATACGGATGAGCATCCACACCCCTATAAGTGACCTCTCCATGTACTATTATTAGAAGAGGGTGCTTATCGACACAGGCAAAACAGCAGTCATCACATTTACAATCTCTAAGTATTTACGTGAGGAGCAAAATCATGAATTGATCAAATAAAGAATCACAGCAAAATACCTGCAGCATGAAAGGTCCAAAATTTCCTAGAAGGGGTACTATGGCATGGTTGTAGAATTCTTTGGGACAGCTGCAGATGTGTGACTTCAAGAATGTGCCTGTTTTTCAGTTAAGGAATATCAAGCCAAAATACAGACGAGAGCTGAAAACACCAACATTATAAAATGCAATTGACGATCACATAAACCACTTTCATTGTTAATTTCTCGACCCCAAGGGATAGAGAAGTTGACAATCAAGTAAGGCTACAACTGCTAAAAGGAGTTGATGTTATCCTACTAGAACGAAACCTAAATAAACACTGTCACTGCGCACAACTAGAACTTAATCTGGAGTGTAACTGCAGTTACAGTCTAATTTGAGTCACAGTTTAGCACAACGATTGTACTAGGCAATCTCAAAACATCTTTACAAGAATGACAGAATTAGTCATGTACAATATCTGGCAGATGATATAAATTTTTCTTGACTTTTTCACAAAGCAAAAGGATACGTATGAGATGTCGTAATCTGTAGTCTGGAATGTGTTGGAGATTCGTGAATGATGAATGGAGGAGAGATTGTGTCAACTGGGGAGCAGAGTACAATTCATAGCCTAAGCTCTCCCCAGCATTGCCTAGAATGTGATAACTGAAATAGAAAATAATATATAAATAGTATTTTTATTATTTGAAACCAAAATTCTACAGCTTTATATTGATATCACAATCACAATATGCACATAGTTATCTCACATAGCATCTTAGCCTGTCGTGCAGCCTTATGTACAAAATAGAATGAGAAAGTTATGTACCTGTTTTCGTGAATAGCACTGAAGAAATGCTGCATCCTTTCAACTGGATTTTTACTTGAAGGGGAATTGGAGTTGTCTACACATGGAGGTTGGATTCCTGAAATACAAGAAAAAGAGCCATATCATTATTATAAGATAGTCAGACACAACCCCAAAGCTGCGTGTGAACAGAGCTTCATACGTGTTATGTAAATGAGGCCGATTTAGATGATTCACACACACACTCCCATAAATTGCAGAGATGTGATTCTTATGGCACAGCTAGATTTCTCTGAGGGCTTTAAAATGACACGCAAAATGTCTCTTTGAAGTGAATTATAATTTTTACACATAATGCCGCTGAAGACTTTTACTGGCCAGAAATCATGCAGGCTGATTGATTATGAAATTTGTGATATAAATTGTACAATACACAACATGTACAAATGATAAACATTTTCATTTTCATTACCAAATTCAAAAAGTTTTTTAAAACTTACCTAGGATACAGAGACGGTCAGTCTCCATCAGATCATAAGCCTTTGCGAATGCTGGATGTCTCTTCTGTAAGTACTCAGGCAACCAAATGGCATTCAGGGTTCTGCAACAGAAAGATTTTGAGGAAAACTGAACATCCCACACAAAACTTTTCTCAAAATATACATCATAACTTTACTAGAACTTTTTTTTAAATGTTATAGGCCGAAAAAAAATAATTTGTATTTACAAAGATAGAAGTAGTGGTTGTAAAATTAAACCTATAATCGCAAATATCTGGCCCGCGACTCATTTCGCTTTACACTCAATTGAGAAATAAAATGACACACTAATAATTCAGCTAGTTCTACATTTTTCACTCATATTTCAGAAAAAAAAGATCCTGATCTCTCAACTCTCTTCCATCTCATTCCTCTATCTAAGTGTCATATATATACCTTGTTAGTGCAAGAACATGGTCCAACATCAACCCTATGTGTGGCATGCAAGGATTTCTCAGGTAGACTGTTCCTTCTGGTGAAGTAGCCATGAACCCTCCAGCTTTTGCCTCCTGAATAGAAATTCAACAAGAATCTGAGAATTCAAACCTGGGGGTTTAGCATTTTTTGCGCAGTTTCCATAGTTGGTAAGACATGAAATTGCGACGATTTTGACCCCCCCCATGCATCTAAAACAATTTTTTTTTATCCCCCCATGCATTAACTTCGATTTTTTCAACCTCCCGTACATATATCAAAAAAAATTTTCATTAATACATTGCGTAGGCCTCAATAGAGCGATAGTCCCCCCCATACATCTAAAGAGAATTCAGCGAGTGCCCCCCTAGCATCTACATCGTATTATCGCTCACCCGTACATACATCATACGAAAAATAACGGGCCCAACCGCACCATCCCCAGAGTTTTAAATGAAATAGCCCTTACATGAACTTTTAAGAAAACCCATTTTCATGAAGGTGTACATCAATCAAATACTGCCTTTCCTTACCTCAGGATCACTAGGCCATTTACATCTCTTCATAAATGCCCAAATACTGTTTATGCAGTAAAGAATCTGAAATATTAGAAAATAAAGCTTAAGTGAGGGCAAACTTCTGAACTGCAGATAAACAGGATCCTAATTAGGTCAAACATTCACAGGAGTGACCAGTAGTTTAAATGAAAAGGTAGCATTTTAGCTACCAGATTCAATCACTGATTCATGCATGAAATATTTTGTCCAAGAACATCCGGAATACAGATAAAACCAAAGGGGATAAACCACAAGTGTGAACCAGTTTTCTAAGCTATGATATAAGAAGCATGCATTAGAGCAATTTTCAAATATGATTTTAACTTACGTGAGAGCGATTGATACCACAAGTATCAGCCTCACTAGGCTCAACGGGGGCCTGGTCCACTCCAACATAAGTGATGAACTTGTCTGTGTTCCACAGGGCTGCCTTGAACTCGGCGTTATTCAGCATTTCCTTAACAGGTGCAAGGACTTCTCCTATGAAGCTGCATTGGCGCTCAAAGTTCTTGAACTGATTGCTGAAAACGAAAATTTCGAGTATATTAAATTCACTTCAACTTCTTCAGACAAATATCTATATCATTGAAGGTCGGACGCGTAGAAGGGGAGCATGTAGACAATGATCCCTCTCAGTACGCCATTCCTAACTTGAGCCATTCATCAGTCAGCCTACACACAAGGTTTTTCATTGTTGGGGCCCTGTGACCATGAAAAGTAGGTCAGTCATCCATAGTAAAAAGCAGACAACAGCAACATTCCTTACAACCCCACATGCTCCCACATGCATTTGCTGATCCTGCAAGTTCTCTCCCAGATTGCTTCCAGCTAATTAACACTACCCACTCCAGTAACCTGGGACTCCCCCAGGCTAAAATCCTAGGCTCCCGCAGTCTAAAAACTACTTAAAACGTTTTTACCTGATAATGATAAGGGCTTCATTGAGAGTACATTTCTCCATTTGTGACAACTGGTTTGGATCACTACTCAGCTGCTTGATGTGAGTGTAGAGACGATCAAAACCCGGCTGAAAGAATCGGTAAACACTAAATTAAAACTTACAGCAAACACATATATATCGTTGGATTTATTGGAGAAATACCCAATCAAGATTATAACAAAAGAGAAGATCGAACTGAAAAAATTAAAATCTTTACTATTTACCAGTAATAGGTGAGGATAATGCAGGCAGACTTTGATGAGCACAGAACAGGCATGTCGCCTCACGTTCTTCACAGCTCGACTGCGAGTGCCCTTGGTCTGTCCATTGAGACTGAACACAGCCGTTGAGAAAATCTGCAAAATAAAGTCACATAATCATAAGCATTCATCAAAATTCTGGACATATAATGAGGCATTCTCCAGAGATTCTCGGCATTGCGATTACAGCACTTGATGACACAACAATTGTGATGATGTAATTGCGTTAAAAAATGTTAAAACATCAAAGAAAGTGTAGCATCATTACATTGTTCAGACTGACCTGATTTAATCAGGTGATTTTGAATACTGTCACCTCTATGGGCAGGAGTCCGCTGATTTTATTGACAAAATAGATACATTATGACAAATCTAAATCAATTTTAATTCCAAGCCGATTGCTTTTGTCCAACATTTTGTATCGAAGTTTAACAAATTAGAGAAAACTTTTTTCAATATATCAGACACAAATCTTTAGCTTACCTTGTCCAGCACAACAGGCAATGTCTCAGGGGCATCAGCAATATACGGGAAAAGTGCAGAGATGCAAGACAGAACGCAGGAGAGGATGAGTGGATCCTGAAAACAAAGTCATTTGGGTTAAAAAAAAATTAATGTCAGGCTCTATCCTGCTGCACCAGACAAACTGCTTGTTAACCGTCATCTGCATTTAGCTTAATAATAATGTTCATATATGTGAATTATCACCAGCTAGGCCTTCCAAAAAAAATTGTTGTATCATTAACTCATTTGATCAATTAACAATTACTCTTCATTTATCATGGCTTTCATGAGTAACTTTTATCTCAAAGGCCAGCATATCTCATATTACAACATTTCCAGTTATATATCATACAAACTTAAGTGTAAGAAGAAACCTCAGTTTTTATGAACAGCTACATTAACACAAACAAAGGCACAAAGCAGCAATCCATAATCCATTAAATTTACCTGGCATTCATAGGAGAGTAACGCCCTCAAGAGACCAATTCCTTCTTCAGCGCTTGGCTTGGATCCCTCTGCATTGGGCAGCCTTGACATGACAGCTTCCATGAAACTAGTGATGGCCTCCCACTCCAGGAAGACTGCAGAACTCATGTTACAATGGTCTCCTATTCAATAAATGAACCAAAGTTATTACAATTAACCAGACTGATGTGGATGCATGAGCAAGATGTGGTCACTGGACTTATGAATAATTCATAATTAATTTAATAATATTGGCACATGTTTAGAATTTAATTCATTGTATTTGTATGTAATGTATATTGGAAGGGCACCCCCCTATAGGGTATAGTAAATTTTTTGCTCGGGTGTTCTTCCATCAACTTACTTTGGTTGGTATTGTTTAAAGAAATTTTATCAAAATGTATTGTACTCCTGTAAGTTGCAAATAAATCTTCACTCATTCATGCACTTTGGTAACATATCCCTGCCAGACTAATATAGAAAAGATGGATGATTGGTGCTTTACTTCCTGCATTTAAATTCACTCTCAGACTGGTAGGCTAATTAGAACGACACATTAGTCATAACAATGAGGTGAAGGATGTTTGAAACAATCAACATTCAATTTTGGTCCAGTTGATGAGGCCAGAGCAAGAATAAAATGGAGGACCTTGTAATAGTAAGCCAGAGCACTACCAACTGAGATACCTCCGCCCCCCCCCCCTCCCCCACCCCCTTGCTAAGAAATGCACTTTACCAGCAGTTTAAAGGGAGTCTAGATTCTCTCCCTGGAAAAATTAAGACAAAGAGGCATCTTACCAACTTTAATGTCCAACGGAGTCTGCAGACGACTGTTTAACCACTCAGCAACAATTCCAAAGGTCAACATAGGCATCCTGATGGTTATTAGGCGAACAATGTTGGACACTTCTTGTCTATATCCTGTAAACAGTGGTAAAGTAAACATTCAAAACTAGAGACTCTTTTCAAGAAAACAGTGTCTCAAATCTCATGCAGGTGCTGTAACCTAAATTACGTGATACTGAATTCCGTATGAAGTAACACAAATTCTTCTTGCATTCTTTCAACAGACATTTAAATGATTGACATCGCAGTTTCAATGACTTGGGGATGGATGGATGATTGGGGCTCTACATCCTGTATTTATGCACTTGGTAGGCTAATTAGGACAGGAGGAGGATACGGCAATGAGGCAAAGGATGATTGAAACAGTCGTCCGACATAGGCTCAGGTGAACTGGCAACAGCAGGATTCGAACCCCGAACCAAACGACTGGCAGACTACCACACTCCCACCAAACCAATTCTCCCTCACTCCCACCCCCATAATGAAACGACTGCATTGCATGTGAAACATATAAGAAATCATCTTACTCATGAAAAAGTTATTGAATTCCTCGTCGCTTTCAAACTCCATCCTGGAGAAACTGCAACTTGGGGAATTGTTCTGAGACGGGTGGCCAACCTGGAGAAGAAAAGGGGCACAAACAAAAAACATATAAGGCTATATACATATATATATGTTTTTTGGAAGTGAAACACATTGCAAAAGACTAGAGAGTTAGGGCTATAAAATTAATTGTTTATCAAGATAACAAGTAGCGCAATAAATCTATCGCAGAAAGTGCAACAAATAAATTTTTTTTTTCTTTTGTTTTTCTGCCAAAAAATATCATTTTCGTGCAATTTGAATTTTTATAGACAAGCTTGAAAAATTTTCGCTTCGTCTATCAATTTACTACATTTCAGGACAGCACCACAACATCATTCTGGCTAAATTATTCTATGCGCACTGAAATATGTATCATCTTAATATAAGTGAACCAAATTAAATAATTTTATTTCTTTTTTTCAAATCCTCACCTTGTACATGTTTCCCTTGCAAGCCATTACAACTTTCGGCAATAGCGAAACAAAAACTTCATCATCTTTAATGAACTCATGGCGCAAGAATGAAGACCACAAGCTATTGCAATAATTGACATTCGTCTGGCTCGGATGGCCCGTGAACTCCAATATGGCATTCAAGTACGTCTGGAAATTTTTTGGTCTGCCAATGTTAGATTCAGAATCCTGAAAGAAATATTTTAAAGAACTGAATTTAGGTACATCAGAATCGAGAATAGAATCATTTAAGCAAATTGTACAATTCAGCAGAAGAGGATATTTAAAAAATAGGTATATAGTTTTCTCATCAAGGGAGATATGGCGATCACATAAATGATCAAAAAGGAATAAAAGTAGTTCACATTCATTATCCTGTACTTCTTAGCTTCGAAGTGAGGAACATAAATCAACTTCCATTCTCAGTAGTGAAAAAAGCGAAAATTCAAAAACTCAAAACTATAGAGAATCTTAAAGGCCGAATCCATTGAACAGAGAAAGAATTCTCACCCAAATAGAACACAGTTGTGACCCAATAGAGGTCAGCACTTGACAAAGCTTCTTCAAGAACAAATAGTGGTACTCCGTTTTGTTGGCTTGGGATGATGCCCTGAAGAACAAAAGAACAGAAATGAAAAAAAAAATTAATATGGCTCAACAAAATTAAAATATGAAAGGAAATCATATTATTTTCTTATTGACTGATCACCCAAGTTCAGTAAATTACTCACAATGATACTCCCATAAACATGGGATTCATGGCTTCATCATTAAACAGCATGAGGATGGGTCGTCTCTCTTCAGCTTTACCCTGAAAATACATAAAAACTTTTTGGAACTGTAAACAAGAACCTAAGGATTCAATGCCATGTAGTAAGAAAAGAATTAGGTATTTGGCATGGGAACAAATTTCGGTGCAAAGAATGACCAGGACAATTAAAGGCATATTCCTGCAGCAATCCTGCTTAACATTCTGATGTACTGAACAACCAGAACAAACTGGATTACAGACAAAACGAGGCCTGTTGATGCATTCAACAATCATAGCAAATAGTTCATTCCTAACTTCATAAATTCATGAGTGAGGTTGCATGCAAATAGGTCAAGGTCGTATCCAAGTTTTAGGGAAGATCTCACTCAGCTCAGCAGGTGTGTGGACTGTGTGGTGTCTAATAGAGCTCTATGTCCTGTATTTTTAAACTGCTTAGACCTAGTAGGATGCATGACATCTATTCTCAGATGTTTTGAAATATAAATAGACACAATTTGAAGTACATCTTACCTTTCTGTTCGTTATAATAAGGAGACATTCAGCAGCAAACAACTGTAATTGATCGTCAGTGACCATGTGGCATAACATGTGAAGAAGGGCGCCATTATTTTCCACAATAGTCGCCATGTTGACCCAGTCCAAGTAAGCAGTTAAGGTCTGCAGAACTGACATTGCCACCTTGCAATGCACTTTTGCCTTAGTTTTAGTTTCTTCTATTGCGCTGTTTCTCTGAAATAGTTTAATTTATCAATATAGAACTTTATGTCCAACCGTTTCATTCAGGGCTATTCATTACATTTTTGACCCCCCTCATGCATCTGTGTGAATTACTTTCGACCCCCCCCCCTTGCATTAAATGCAAATTTTTTACCCACCCCACATGCATCAAATAAAAATTTTATTATTACAATGCGTAAGCCTTCATGGAGCGATAATGCATCCCCGTACATCTAAAGCGATTTCTTTTGCATCCCACCATACATCTGAGGCGAATTTCCGTCGATCCCTACATCCATCTTACGAAAAATAAATCAAGCTGACCACCCCCCTCCCAGGTTTTTAAATGGAATAGCCCTCATGGCAAGTCAACAGCATTTTATATCTTTCAACAGTATGCATTGACCACTCATGATAGGTAGTCAACCAAGCCAAACGACAACTAATTAGGCAACATTCTACTCCTAGCTGTAAAATTTGTTAACTGCATGACATCATTACAACATCAAACAATTGCTTATTATTATTGCTCATTTGGTCGTACTGTCTGTTGCCTGTTAGGAATCAATTTTGTTTATCCTTAACCTTTGTTATTTATGTTTACCCCTATTATTTTACATGTACTTTCTTTACATATCACTTGACTACTTCTGCGTTTTCTTAAAAGCCCAGAAATTTATGTGTCTTATTATGCGTCACAGTGTCAGCAATTTATTGGAAACTGAAGCACACTTAATGAGCCATCCTGGCAAAACAAAAGATTTTTTGTTTTTTGGCACATGACTGCCTGCTTCAATGACGAAACTCACCAGTTCCTGGTAACGGTTGTTATGCTCTGTCAAAGTCCTGACAAAGAAGCCAAACAGTTCTCCCGTTTTACTTGTTAACTCCTGGACCATCTCCCGTCTTCTTTGAGCAGGAACCGACATGAACAACAGAAGATCTTCCGCCAACCGTAACAGGGTGAGGAGAACTAGTTCTGTCTGGGTTTCCTGATATAAGATCAACAATTTCAAAAATTTAATTTGCATTTTAAAACAAGAACAATTTTCATAATTCAAATTTGCAAAACTAATCCTTTTAGAATGTAATTTCAAGGAAATTATACAAGAAACTAATAATTTATCCACATTATCCTGGCATAAACTAAACTAAAACTGTACCTTTTAATTTCTATATTAAACAATTTTGCACGGAAGAAATGAAATCTTGATTACATTGCAGATGGACATCTTATTCATAAATAACTTCTAATAAAATACATTTTTTGTTTGTCAAAAGCATTAAATCCACATCGACAAGTACTTATTGGAATCAACATCAGATCATTTCTATTGAAGAGGCCTTAAAGGGTTCCATATTGAGGACTATTCTGTGATCATAATGAAGAGATATGACACAAATGAGTATCACGTGATAACTTGTTTGACCATAACACAATTATTCAGCTAATCTTCCATTTCAATTTACTTACTCCAAGAGAACAAATTTCGCTGAGTTCTTGAAGGAAGGAGGGCCACTGTTGAGGCCATTCTCTCTTGGCCATTTCAACAACTACTCTTGTGAGGCCATCTTTGATGTGTGCTTGTTCCGTTAACAAGTCATGAGTTCCCTAAAATTAAAATATAAGTGTCATTATTATCTGTTCAATTATGTCAAAGAATCACAGACCGGATTTTACAAGGAAAGCATAATGGTTTGATGGTGGTCTCCAGAGAACCAAATAAATGACAAATTGTTAATATTTGACAAAAATGTTCTTACGCTGGCCATTAGTTTCATTGTGTGGTCTTTAATCATTAACTTTATTTCAGGATCCATCTTGTACCAACGGAACCTGAAAAGCAAAATTAAAGTATAGACAATAGTTGTTATGCAATGTTTGACGTAATCATATAATTAAACTTTCAACATTACGCGAGTATTTCTTATCAGCACGAGAATACTAGTATTTCACCAAACCATTCTGAAAAAATGATTTCGGCATTATAATAAATGTAAGCCTATATTACCATTACAAATTAAGCAGTTCAATGTCAAAAGAATTGATTTACGGCTCTTCCACAATTTTACGGTATTTTTCTTACTTGACACAATATTCCAAGAGTTGAAGACCAAAATGGCGGATGATGTCAGACTCCTGGGGGTCGCACATGGCGAGGCCGCAAGGCACACAATGATCAGAATTTTCTTTGAAATCTTCACATGCCTGCAAGAAAGTTTAAGTATTGGAAAACAGATAGGCTTATGCAATATGCACTCAACTAAGAGACACAACTGGCAAGTAGGAAATTGTTTTTCTGGAATTGTGGAATTCACTTTTATGCAAACAATGCTTTTTTTTCAAGAATCAAGAATTTCGTGTCAGCAGAAAAAGCATAAACATTTTTTTGCCTTCTAAGATCTATCACAAATGAGAGCTTTATGTCTCACTGCTGAGACGACTACCATTTTCCAACTTTAACTTGGACCATCTTGTGTCTTACACAGCGGCATAATACAGAGCCTCTGGATAGGGTTCTGCGTCCCTTTGCCATTTTACTTTTGAATCCCTTGGCCATTTTTCTAATTTGAATTTCCAGTCCATCTACTCTGTATGGGATTTTAGGTCCCCACGTCCCTTGGCGATATAACCCCCTGTCCAGAGCCTCAATACAATACCGAGAAGCAGCCACCTTTAATCAATTGATACTTCTGCATTGGCCACGGGGCACACGTCACTTTGGATAAAACAATTGAAATGGATTTCACTGGAACTGATTTTTTTAACAGAATCATGAGAATGATTCAATGAATGAATGAATGAATACTTTGTGAATTATTAGGCCTAATAGGCCTATAATCAGATAATTGGATGACTTTTCATCTTCTCCATCTTCAAGATTAAGTTGAAAAGTATTTCATTTTTGATCAATATATATAAGGGAGTCTGAAACAGCATAGTGAGAGCAACATGAACTGGTAACATTGCAGAAAGTGGTGAATATTTTTTTGCAATTTTGAGTCATGTGTAATGTGAGCGATAATACAGTGAGTGAAACCTTGTACGCTTCCATGCGGTCTTGAGGAGCTGTCATGGGATTCATCGTGACATCTATGGCCTCCTTCAGTTTGGGAAGGATTTGTTGCACTGCCGGGTCCATTTTGGCTGCAAAAACCGGACCACCGGCAGGAAAAACAGCAGAAAACTTGGTTCTCCTTTCGCAGTAAATTCTCAACAGCCGGACGGTGGCGCCCCCAGTGCTACAGCGGCAGAAATGGAAAATTCCCGCCAAAGTGATACCTGTGCACATGGCCAAACATCTCTCCAGGTAAGGTTCTTGTTCTTGGTAGGGAGCTGTTAAGGTGAGCACTGTACCAATGCTGCAGCATATGACATTTTCTTTCAATACCACCAATGGTCCACGTCCGCCTTGAGTCCATGAGCAAATGAGAGCAGTCATTGTGAATTTTCGATGTGAACAATAACTAACAATTAATTAGGGCCAATAGTTGGGGGGCTATGGATTTAACCCAGGACGAACTTTTTTTTCATTCGAGAAGCTTCGACGAACAATCTTTTTCACATGCGGACCCCGGGATGCGGACGCGCGACAAACTTAACATTATTTTAACATTACGGTACCCTAGCTACAGGTGGAAACAAACTTCTTTTTTTTCAGTGTCAAGAGGGAAAAAAAATTTTTTTTTCACCAAAAGTCCGTATATATATAGCCCCTAAAGATCATCTGGTCGGCCCCTTAGCAAGACAACATGCAAGTATGATGCAACAGTTCCTGAATGCAGGACAAGTTCAGGGGAGGATAAAGGAATTTGGGGTGGAGGGTGTATGATCGATCAGAGTTCAAGGGAGGGATTGCTGAAAGATGCGAAGCGTATACCTGGGGGTTCTCGCCCCGAAATATGACGGGGGTGCTCAGCTGAGTGTCTCGCACCCAGACCCAGTAACGGAGTGCCGGGAACCCAAAAATAGGACCCTGGACTAGGGAAAATTCGCCCTCAAAGCATTTTTTTGGGTCGGCTGTATTATTTTAATTGTTTGTGCCAAATAATTTCTTTTTTGCCACCTTGGATGTCTTTCGGAAGGTGATTTTTATGTGAAATTTGGAGTTCTGGAAATGTGGACCATGTCTGGGAATATTCAGACCTCATTTTAGGACCCTTAGCTAGGGAAAATTAGCCCTTGAAGAGCCCTTTTCAGCCGAGCATAGGTGTAGACCAACATAATTATATATTACTAGATTTACCCATGATAAAAGGCAAGACGATAGTGCAGTGTTACGTACACTGCAACCCGCTGCGTGCACATTATAAAACAAAAGTAGATGGCGTTAAACACAATGGTGAATGGGCACACTGTTGTATTGAGGGTAATATGACACAGATGCAATGAGTAGAAGTGGGTGAGACACTGTGCACTATTGAGGTTGGCTGGTTATGGTTTGTATGGATGTTTTTGGCGGGAAAATGGAGACGGTGGCGCCAGTCCCTGGCGATGTCATAAGCGGAACTACTGAGCAGATTCATGCGCCCCTGGTGGCAGAGGACAGTTGCCATAGAAAAACGTAAATAAGACAGCAGTGGAACTGCTTTCTGCTGTTATCAGGATGAGAGGATAGAATAATAAAGATAGGTGGATAGTGCAGGAGTGTGTGAGGGCTGGGAAATGCGTTTTTAGGTGTGGCAGGAGTGAGCATGTCACCCATGATTTTTGCATCTTATACCCGGCAGGGATAGTGAGCATATACAGCTCTGCTGAGCTCTCAGTATAGGGAGACTGGGAGAGCACTGCAAATTATTTTAATTTTTTCGCCATATAACTTTTTCCTCTAATCTTTTGAAAAAAAAATTATTTTTTTCCCAAAAAAAACGTTTGCAATTTTATTACAGAAGTTTTTGGTCTGGTTGTTGGCTACTGCTTCCTACTCAATTTCTGGAGTTGCCGATGACACAATTATTTTTCTGTTGGTCTGAGCTTGTAGATTTTAATGTAAAAATGTATAAGTGCGTTTTCATTAATCAATCCGACAGGATTTTGTGGATCCATCCCTGAACACATCTGAAGCATTTTATTAACAACTACAATCAAGCCAAATGTTTCACTCCCAATTCTTGATTTCCTTTTTCATTTTTGTTCACCCTGCTTCCGTCTAGGCCCTACTTCTTTTTCTGATAATAATTTTCTTTACTTATAAAATCAGAGGTCCCTTTCCCAACCCAGTTCATTGCCATATTCATCTAAAGAATATATCTTAAAAGTAGCATGAGGCAGAGGCACATTTATGTATAGTTATCATTGGTATGTTTAAATATATAGCGCTTTTCATGGTGAAATAATTATGGTTACATTATGATTTCAGAGACAACACAACAACATTATTTTAATACAATTTACAAATTTATTCACAACTCTTACTGACATGACAATAAAATATCACAAAAAACAACAAAAAACATTTAAATTGAAATTAAGAAAGACATGCAGCAACTGAAAGATGTATCTTTTGGTTTATTTTGATGCATTTCTTTTTTTTTTAATCAACAAAACTTTGTTTATACCTGATTGTTTACTTGGTAGCACCTTTTGGATAAAGAATTAACATTGATATATTTGTATAAATAAAATGATTTGATAAAAAAACAAACAAAACGACAAATAACGACAGTCTGTGATGAATAAAAGTTTCAAAAAATTTACAACATATTCTTTATAAAATGAATTATGTACAATCTTAATAACTCAGCCGTGTCAGCACATAGAATACACACATATATATATACTAGAGGACCCCCATGCTTCTTGGAATAAAGAGATAGGCCTATAAATGAGTAGCAGTGTGGAGTATTGTGGTTTATCATTGTGGTGCTGACATGCGTTGCCCTCCAGTGTAAATGATGATTGGAAAGGAGTTGCCGTCTGGTGAGTGGAGGATTAAAAAAAGTACTGTAGGTGCAGAAGTCATGGATGTTAAGTAGTGTGAAGGTAAAAATCCGTAAAGGAAGAGTAAAGAGGAAGATTGATGTATGACATGGCCTGATCCATGGATAATTGAGGATTCCTATGCAGAAAGAAAAATGTGGCAAAAAGCTTAATTTCTAACATGGAATAGGATATAAAGAATTAGGCAGTCGATAGGGGAAAGTAGAAAGGATTGATATAGTGTAGTTTTGTTAAATTGGTTTTTAGTGTCCTGATTTGTAACAAAGAACGTGTTGTGTATTGTTTATTTGATGCCTCCCTCTTCTGAGCCCAGGGAGAACAACCCACTACCGCCAGTGCTGGCACCTGAATAGAGGTGTGTGGATAGCATACATGTGTGGATGGGGTGTTAGAAGTAACAGATAGTTCTGTAAAGATAAAAATCTGTAGAGCTTTTGAAAAGATGAAGATTGATGTATAGCATGGCCAGATTCATCAAGAATTGGCGATTTGTATACAAAAAGAATATCTGAGCAAACAACAAAAATATAAGATAGGATATATGTTTAAAATGAACAATAAACAATACTGAAAAACAAAGTTCAACAAGTGTTCTGTAAATACAACTTCTCTCCCAAATCTGGTAAAGAGGTTTTAAAAGCCAGATAGCTTCTCACTCTGTATAATTTTCTATACAATGTATACAGTAAGGCGAGACACAATTGATCCTTAGCTTCTCGAATCTTCTTGAGGCACTTTTTCTGGGGTCGGTCAGTAGGATGGGGAAAAAAGCTGCACTATGAATTATAGGACGATAATAAGCTGCCGACGAATGTCACGATTATGACAAGCATCTAATTTTTTCTAAATATTTTTGCGAAATTTTAGTATAACATAAAATCGTGACATTCGTCGCCAACCCACTAAAACAGCCGACTTCCGGCAATCTGACCAATCAGAGAGCCAGATTTTTGACACATTAAACAGCTTGAAGGGTTGCAACGACGCAAACGGAACCCAGAGATATTCATAGTGAGCTGTAATCTCAATTTGTTATACTGTCAATTTTATAAAAATTGTGGGTAAGCTCAATTTTTTTGCATAGGCTGTTAATCTGTTGGGTCGGTCGATCTGAGTAGCTAAAAGATTTTAAGTCTGGCCTAAGCCAGGAAAAAAATATTCCAATCTCATTCTCTTGATTGCAATCACAACAGTCTCTTCAATGTTCAAACCCAATTGCACATTTACATGATTGACTCCCATGTAAAGAACAGTTATAAAATGTCATGACTTAGTTGGATTGTATAGTTGATACAAATTATTTGACATATCCATGTTCCTTCCTCCATTTGTCCTCCAGTTGGGTGTGCAATTTGTTCAGTTTGCTTTGGTAGTCTTCTTGCAGGGCTCGCAATTCTCCAACTGTGTCTTCTTGTAGTTTGTTGAGGACCTCCTGTGCCTGAAATCAAAAGAAGACATTTTGTAACTGTTATGCTTTTACAGAGGTCGACTAGTTCATCAAAGTAATCAATTGAAAATCAAAGGTTTTATCCTTAATCATCTCAAAATTTGGATGGAATTTCTTTGAATCGCGACAAAAACTGGATTAAGAATACAAATTCCAAGAAATCAATTCCTTGACAAAAAAATGTAAGTCTAACACTGCAGCAATGCAGCGTGACCCATGTGTCAAAAGGTGCATGTTTTTTTACATTTTGTGAAAACTATTGTGGCAACTTTAATCAAGATAATTTCATTTTTAACTAACAAGAGCCACAAAATATGCCAGTTAAGTGATATATAACAGAATGTCAGACGTTGCTAAAAGACACAAGTATGCATTTTAAGCCATTTCTAAAAAAGTTTCTGTTGACACACTTCTGACACCTCTGTACATTGTTAATTTCAGGTAGACAAAATGGCTTTGGCAAGAGGTGTCTACATCCATGCCTTTGCTGACTGATGATTGATAAATAGACTGCTGTCTGACTCCTGTCTAAAGATCAAATTCCTACTTCAAGGGGTAAGATAACTTAAGATTTCCAGACAAATTTGCATCATTCTTGGCATAAAGTCACAAAAAATAGTCTGACTGCATTATAAGTTATCCAAAAGAGCAAAATACATGCATATATTTTTCTTTTTTTTTGCCTCATTATTTCTTGGAGCGAATATAGTTTGCGAGAAGAACTTACCATAAAAAATCTAGAAGCATATGCATCTATAGAAGCATATGAATTCATAAAATGTAGAGATAATTTTCTGCATACATACAGTATAACAACTCTACTTGTATTATCCATACATTATACACCATATACCATCCCTTTCCCTCTTTTATATATTGTAAACTAAAAATTATTTATAAATTATGTGAAAAAAAATAAATAGCTTTTAAATAGTCTTTTACCTTGATCCCGTACTCTAGCGCTTTATCTCTCCCTGTCGTTTTTTCAATTCTCGCAGCTTCTCGGTCAAAACCAGATTTCTTCTGAACAATTGTGTCGAGTAGTTTTCTGTAAGTGGACAAAATATTTTGTTTTTAGCTAAATAACTTGGAAAACAGAAAGTTAGCACCCATCTTTGATAATTGTTGATTGATTAACAACAAAATCTTGTAAAAGGTTGGGAATCTTTAACTTCAGGGTGATTATTAGTTAATAGTTACTCAATTTTGGGCCCAGACAATTTAAAATGTAATAATTATCTTTGAAGGTCAGTTCATCAATTCAATGTGCTCCATTTAATTTGTCACACTGGTAAATTGAGCTGATGGGCATCAGTCATCCAATTAAGATATGGTGATCAGTGATCAATCATGAGTTAGCAGTGAATACATTTGAAGCAATTTGAGTTAAGGAATCCCGAGGTTGTCTTTTTTTTTCTGAAAGAATGCTGGCTAGAAAGACATCCTGACACTTTATTTTGTTCAATTTTCTGTGTTCATATAAAAATAATTTTTAGCGAGTTAATTGGAAACACACTTGTTTTCCAGGGACAATGCGAAATTTCAAAACTTCGTTTTTAGGTTTATGATTATAAGTACACAATCTGAAATTATATTTCCAAAGGCAAAATGTATGCTAGTCCACATAATATTATGCCCAGCAACTTGAAACCAGGTTCTTGAAATTTTACACTTCACAAAGAAATTTGAATTTGCCAAGCATCTATTTTTAGAAGCATGAGGTATGTGGTGCCTCTAGCGCAGAGTCCGCGAAAAGTGCTTTTGGTGTACAGGACATTCGGGCAGGTAGATCTGGAATTTTACCTGCCCGAATAAGATTTTGTCTGCCCGAAATTAAATAAGTTCCACTGGAATTCAGTTACAGTGTGCCATCGGCTTCAGAAATACCCCAGTGTAGAGTCAGTGTAGTGTAGCTAAAGATGGCAATTGAATTGAAACAATGAGACATCATGTATCTATATTTCTTCCCATGTTAATAAAGCCTACTAACTCATTGCTGGCGGGAATTTAAGTCTGGAATTATAAGATTTCAAAATCCGTGTATTGAACATTTATAATTCTGTTGCTTTTGACCAGGTCAGGTATAAATAATGACATTTAGGTTCATCATTAAAATTGATCCAAACTGTATTTGTGACTGGCCTACACGTGCATAATCAGCTTGGTATAAAAGCCAGCTGCATTGCTGCAACACAAAATTGATCTGTGCTGATGAAAGCTTACTGATGAGCTAAAGATGATCATTGCTGATTGTTGCTAATTGCAATTAGCTGGGGTATTGACCGTCATTGTAGTATTGATTGCAATCCAATTGACACTTCTGACATGAATTTGTGTCATTGATGTTTGTCAATTGCACTGGAGATTTCAAAGGCCTGTAGTAATTGGATTGATTGATGCGTGAACTCACCACTGCTCATTCACTCTCCCAACACAACCATCGGCCATTTGGGCAGGTAACCACTTTATTTTTGCCGGACACACGCTATTTTTGCCGGTTTTGACCGGCAAACCGGCACTTTTCGCGGACTCTGCGAGTCTAGCGGCTTCAAGAGGACTTGAAAGGGGTAATGGGTAACACCATTGCAATCTCAGGCTTGAATAAAGCACAAGAATAAACAACATTTAAAGAAGATTTTACCAATTGCCCCTTTACTGAAGTTTCAAAGGTTTACTTACCCAAATTGTGCTGCTAATAACTGATCATAAACCATCTTTGTCTGCGTCATCATCATTCCATAGTCTCTGTCCGGAGCGACCGCTATTCTCACTGTTGGGGGAGCGTTCAACATCTGTAAAGATATGAAATTATTCCATGAATCAAGGAAGGATAACAAGCTAGAATTTAACTTGGGGCAGTCATATGTATTACATCAAGACAGTGAAAGCATTGGAACTTCTTTAAACTTTTTAGGAATGATGAAAGTACATTTCAGGTCCTTGTTCTAATTTTGATTGAGGTAGGCCTATCCAGTATCAACAATTTATAATGCTGAAAATAAATAAGTCCAGCAACTTATGCATAATCCAGGAAGACAATATGAGGAAGACTGAATTAAGAATGCCATTGAGAGAAAATCAATACATAAATGAAAATAATCCAAAAACTCTTGCAAAATATTTAGTCAAAATAAACTAAAAATTAGTTAATGATGTCGCAATTCGAAACTTCTGGCGAACTCGTAAAATGAGTATCCTCGAAGAGAACAATGTGATAAAAATGTGTTATATTGATATTTTGATAATTGCATTAATTAACAATTAATTAATATTGTATCAAATCATCCATGTACTGACCATAAAACTCATAATCCTGAATGAGTGAACCCAGATATCTATCTTTGTACAGAGTTGACAACTTAGTGCTCCCCTGAGTGAAAATGATGCCAAACTCTCCTCCCATCCCTTAATATACTCCATGCAAGAAAAAGGGGCTAAGATATTCATAAAATGCAGGGGCACATATAATGCACTTAGTGCATATCCCAGTGGGTGAATTCATGTCTCTTTTGCTTGATAATCTCATAACCTATTCACTGTATTCAGTGTCAGGCCTAAGAATATGAAAACACTCAAAAATACAACAGATAGGTATGAGGACCAATGATGCAGATGATGATGTGATGGTTTATTATCGTTTTCATAGCTACGTGTTTTTTTGAAAACTTCGTTTTGCAGTTAAACCGTGACATCATCGGGTATCTGTCAATGTGATTGGTCTAATCTTCAATCTGTGACATATCAGTTCATAGTTTGACATCACAGTTAATGACAAAGGAATTTAAAACTGTCAGGCAATGTTACGATTTGTGTACAACCACAACAAACAACGCATGTCTAAGCTGAGTGTTTCACCTTATTAATTGTTTTTCATACAAAATGTGTTACTGTTTTTCACAGGACACCAGTCATCAAAATTTCAAACAACATTTTTTGTTAGTAATTGCCACTCTCCTTTGAGGCTGTAGTCTGTTTGGTTCAGTTACAGCGCAGAGTAAAACATACATCATCCGTGTGTCACTGCACTTAGTCAGTTTGTTGAAATCTGTGCTTGTAATAAACGAAATTATTTAACTTAATCTCTGACATCACAGTTCTGGAATGAAGCAAATTGCAAACTTGAAAAACACGTAGCTATGAAAACGATAATAATACCCTTCATCATTACATGTTATGTCATTGGTTGAATGATGGTGTAGTTTGCTGGGGACATAATGGTTAAGCATTGTGCCAGGTCATATAGGCTACACAATGCATATAAATGTACTTGTCAAAAGATAATATACATGCATGATTGAGCCAAAAACACCAATATTTTTCATTTCTCCATCTTTTTGGGGGGGAGGGGGGTATGGGTGGCTGATATAAATTCAGACATAATAGAGTAGATGCCATGTCTAAGGTGAACAATTTCCCACACAGTTTCTGCCAGTACAATTTAAATGACCCTGGGTGTCAGTATGAAGAGATGGTGGACCAGTAATGGCACAAGGGCCTAAAAAGGGCTTCAGGCTATCCTGTCACATTCTCACTCATAGAAGTGATGATAACACCTTCTTTGAGAGTTGGAGGGTTTGAGTAGTTCTGAAGAGGTCTAAAAAATCCCAACAGTTCTTTGAATACCTTTGAAATTCAGTAGCATCCAGCAGCAATCTAATACCAGTAACTTGAGCTTGGGTTCTATAGAAGACCACCTTTGAATTTAAAATTCACTCTCACTTACAAGTACTTATGTTGAAGTGCTTACCAATTTATAGCCCTTTCCTGAATACTACATGGAGTTTTTATAAGGTAAGGGTATAGACCTCATAGTAAGAATTAAAAGAACCACTAGGAGAATAAATACCAGAGTATGAACACCTATTAGGACATCAAGGGCAACAAAAATAAGGTTCTGTAGATCTAGGTAGAAACCTGTCATTGCTATCAAATTAAACCCTACAGACCTCCACTGAAGCTATATTTGTAAGTAATGATAGACATGTCACTTATTACTCCTGAAAGGTTTACTGATATAACGGGTTTTTAGCCCTCAAGCCCTTTGGTGACCTCTTGAAGATTCATTTAAGTGGAAATGCATTTTAGCTCTGGATTGCTATCTTGCTGTTCTAAAGCATTCACTTCTACCAGATGTAAGTTAAGTCAGTTAGTCAGTTAGTCAGTCGGTCGGTCGGTCGGTCGGTCAGTCAGCCAGTCAGTTGGTCAGTCAGTCAGTCAGTCAGCCAGTCAGCCAACCGTGTCCTCTATCTGCTATGAGTTTTGAGAGCATAGATAAAATTCATTAATTGTTTGATTAATTGGTTGTTGTGAAGAATCTGTCAGCATAATCCATCACCTTCCCTCTAAGTACTTCAACAGTCTTGCCCTTCCACTTAAGAATTTATTTTTCCTTTCCATTAACAAAAAAGACTAAAAAAACAACAACAAAAAACAGTGGCCTGTACAAAACTGAGCAACTGACAAATAAAAAGGTAAATTTATAAACTTGCACATCAATACATCCTTAGTTTAGTATGTGTAGCTTTATATCAAATAAAAACAAAAGGAATCCAAAAGGTTGCCAAGTTGGTGGAGAAGCTATTGCCAGTATTGTCTCTATAGCAATTTCACTTTCCCTGGGTTTGAATCCTTGTCTGGGCACTCCCTCGTGAGTATAGGGATTTGATAAGATTTCTTGGAGAAATAGGAGTGACTGCCAAAATACTCTCAATGATGCCATATTACTGAACAATGTACTTTCCATGTTTTAAAAACACACAATCATGACACATGTATTTGATTACTCATAATCATATATGTGTGTTATCAGAAGATCCAGAACATGTCAGTGGGTGAGTCATATATATATATCACTCTCCTGTGATGTCACATGTCTAGCTCTCAGTGACAAAATGGCAACTCATTTCAATGTAAAAGATAGGAGCTACAGTGCATCACTGACACTTTAAAACTGTCAAATGTGATCACTTGTCCTTCACTAGCTGTAATTAGGCCAGGGTTATCAGGCCTGCAAATGATTTATCATCTTATCATTATGTTTACTTACACTATAATTATGTGGTCAAACAAGCTCACTTTTAAGCAATTATGTACCACTTGTTTAAAGTTTAGTTACTTCAAGAGATGGCTTAGCATCTGGACCACTCAGACAAGCAGTATCGAGACAATGAAACACAATGAAATCCATCTGTGAGGTGTAAACATAGGAGGTTGCTATGGTTGATGTATCAGAAATCGTCACTTGATCCATTCCCGATAAAAAGAGGGACACCCACTTGCGTCACATGTCTTCTACTTATCAGTAAAATAATACACGGAAAGTCTGTCTGGTATTTTCTCACTGGTTTTTAAATCCAGCAAATTCCTCATATTTTGCCCAAGTCTTGTCCTCTCTCTCTAAACACTCAAGCACTTGAAACACAATACATTGAAGACAAGGTCAGAGGAAACTGCGTCTTTCATCCACTATACAATCTGAATCTGTTTTGCAAAGAATTATGTACAGCTCAGGAAATACGAGTAATTACTTTTGGCTGCTTTAAAATGTTAGTGATGTCACTGCAAGCTGCAGAGCCCTGACTTTCTCATTGAAATGGGTGATAAATTTGTCACTGAGGGAGACGTGACATCACTGGTAAATCAGCAGTGACTGATGTGACTCATTCACTGACATGTGAATATGTATGTATTATTTGTATAAGATGGATATGAATCATCAAATACATAACGATAATGATATACTTTATTTGGTCTCCAAAACAGAGAAATGTACATGCATATATCATGGAAAGTACAGGAATACCTGTACAATTTCATTCACAACCTGCAGGTAATCGTTTCGATTTCGGAAGATGTATTTGTCAGGTGACTGATTGTTGGAGAAAGACAAAAAGTCACCAACTGCTTGTATACGAATAGAATGCCAAACCCATTTCTTAATCTCAACAATACTCCTGAAGAAGTATAGAAAAAGTATCTGAAATTAATTATATCCTGATAACTAGATTAGGACTGGATAATCATAAGTGTCACTTTTTAGTATACGACTATGTATACGCCCTTCTATTCCTTTGAATATAAATACAGGAATTAGGTCAAAGGTAAAAATAACACTAACTGATCCACAAACAAATTCCATGTGTGTGCATAAGTTTGTCCAAAAAAGCTAACTGAAAATGACACATTTTCATCACAATAACATGAAAGAGTTGGTGCACTACTTTATGCATGCAGTTCCTCTGTGTTGCTGGTGGTCTCAACTCCACCTCTATAACCTTTTGTTTTGCAAACTGTGATAGTATTCATATATTGCAAGATTTACATACTTTGCAATGTATATATAAGCAAAGGCTCAAAAGGTACAAAGTCACTTTGAGAAAATATGCAACCACAGCCTTTCAAAAACATTGAAACCATAAACATAACCCTCCCCCATAGCTACAACAAAAGGGAAGGACTGTTTATGACTAATCAGAATAACAAACATTTGGATCCTTCACAAATCCCAATGGCAAATTTTGACAGGCATTTTGTCATAAATAATCACACATAATACACAATGCATGTATTGTTGTTCTGTTGACTTTCATGAGGAAATGAAAAATTATAAACACCAAAGCTAAGTTTGAAGAAAATATTTGAATGTCAATATAGGCAATAGGACAAAGACTGACTTGGTGGACCCTGAAGAGTTGAGCCAAAGTGGACTGGAGTCATGCATGGGACCTTGGAAATTGCTACCCTCTAAATTTTCATCTGAAGCTTTTTAAATGAAGCATCTGAAATATTTTTAGGATATAAAAGATAAAATAACGTGCAAGCACTTTAAGCGGCGTCAAAGGTTCATGACTAGTGAGGCTCTGGATGGGGTTTTGTGTCCCTCAATCCCTCGTCAATTTTTCGTATTGAATTTGTAATTGCCTGGAGGGGGTTTGGTGTCCCCATGTCCCTTGGTCATTACACTTTTGAATTGTGTCATTAAGATAAATACACTAGTGTCAAATAAAGAAAAGACTTATAAGGCTTGGGCCTGTGATCTATCCATACCAAATTTATTTATTTATTTATTTATTTAAATATATTTATACAGGAGTACAATTTCAGTAAATAACTGTTTTTAAAAAATTGGTCCTGTGACAACGAAACTAAAACATATATACAATATATACAGATAAAAACATGTAAAACTTAAAAATGGTTAAAAACATAGTCCTTTACAACACGTTTAAAAGCTTGAAGATCGTTAATATCCTTAATAAAAACAGGTAAGTCATTCCATAGTAAAGCACCATTATAAAAGAACGAAGACTTCATCACAGCTGAACTTAAATATGGCACAATTACATTTCTACTGTCCATTGATCTCAGAGAATAATGCTGATCAAGTTCATTGTACATTGTGAAACCGTTAGACATATAATCAGGAGCAGACCCTGTCAAACACTTAAAGACCATTATCAGGGTGAAATAGTTGCGTCTTTGGCGAATGTTCATCCATAAAAGTGACTTCACAATATCTATGCCACGTATATTTATATAATCGAAATTTCCAACAACAATACGGGCAGCATAATTATAAATATATGTCTGCTTGTCTGTCTATCAGTCTGCATGTCAGTCTCTAAATATAAAGGAACATTTAGATAACCTTAATCTCAGATTGATCAAAGCATGTGTGATGATTTCCAAGATTTGAAGAGCAATCAAGTGACTTTGAAAAGATTAGTCTCTATGGCCAATTACAACAAGTAAGTTGATTGCAATAAAGAAGATTCAACAATAGCTGTCCGTCTATTTACATTTGAATTGCTCTACACTTTATAATCGTAATTAAACTTAACACCTCCGAGCTGTCAATTGATACAGTTGCAATGACAATGTCATATGTCTATAAGGCCACTCAATATCATCTGAGACAAATTGTCTCAGATATCATTGCTCACATGCCACGCCCCCTCACGGAAATGCACGAAGCCATCAGATTCGCCTGACCCCTGACCCTTGAATTTCAGTCTATTTAGTTTCTTTATTAATTTTTTTTTCGTAACAGTGGAACACCAAAATCGACTGGGCTCAAGGAAATATTCAATTGAGTCTGTATTGAAAGTTTGAATGAGATTGGTGGTGGAGGGAGATCTCAGCAGTGCTAACAAGATTAGCCAAAATGCCTATAGTAACAGCCGCTAAAAACGAAAAGTAATATTTTTTAGGATATAAAAAAAGGAAAAGAAAAATACTATACCTATCTTCAGTGCATTGTTAATTTGTTAGAATCAATATGACCTGTTAGATTGAATTGCTGTTCTGACTTCTGAGCATTAGGTCTTGGCATTATTAATTAAGAAGGCAATTAATTTTAAGATTGTATAGTTTGTGAAGAATATGAAGAAGTAGATACATTTAAGGTTAGGCCTATCTTGAGAGAAGGGTGAATGAAAAAAGAAAAAGAAAAAAAAAACAGAAAAAAAAAACCCCCATCAATGAGGTCCCCGCGCGCCGCCATTACCTATAGAGGGCGCTGAACGTCAACTCAGTCCCAGAATGGTGACGTCAGTGATCTCTATGTCTGGATTGGCTGAATGCCAAAGCGAGGCGAGATGACGTGGGTCCACCATGTTACTGGGAACGCATGGCCCAGCAAGGTAAACAAGCATGGATCAACCTGTCTGAAAACACTGAACACTGTAGATATGTGGGGTATTTTGACTTCAACTTCGATGCATAACAAAATCTGGCCTCTGAGGAAGGTGGAAATACTTTTCATAGGTGAGTTAACATTAAATTATCGCCGTTTTTGGCTGTATTTACCGCCGCGCTGTTGCACTTCATTGTTCATTTTGCTGCAAATTTAGCATGTTCATCACTGTCTGAGTTAAGAATTATGGCTTGGCTGGTTGTCAATGGGCTTATAGGCCAATTGGGGCTCTTGAATACCAACAGGTTATGGCTCCTAATTGATATTGAGGTGTCACATCATGTGAACTTCAGAGGTGTCATTCTCAAGTGCAATTGTAGTTCTAGTCTTGACTCTTGTGTAAGCAACATGTGAACATTTCAATAGGCCTACCTGGTAATTAAAGAAGGGGCCAAAATATTGAAAAAATGTTTAATATTATTACCAGGTGAAGATTAGATTAAATAAATTTTGCAATGGAGGTATTTTAGGCCTTGCATCTATAGGACTGATATTGCTTGAATAAGCTTGTATGTAAATGTGATTAAATTACATTTCTTTTTCTTGTGGTATAATAATAATAAATATTACAGGCCTATATATTTTATTTTTGTTTTTTACAGGGTACCTGTTTTAAGACTAGCCAAAGCAGAAGGACTGGTTGATGAATTTCGACCTACGAAGATGAGATGACGGACACCTTCAAAACCATCTTACATTACTTTCCTGCAGAGCTCATCTAGAAAACACGCCCCAGACGCTTTACATGGAATTATGCGCAGAATTGCATCGCTGTCCTCCAATTTGGACAAAAGAAATTTGTTTGTGTCTGAATATTGGACTGAATCAAAATAGTGAATTCTTGTCAATACACTCGGCTGTTTTCCCCGTGCTGCACCTTACGCATCGCAACACCAGTCTACAATGCACTCGGAGCACTCCACTTTGCACCATACCTGAAAAATTTGTGATTTTGTCGCTACTACATCAATTTTGATTAAAGACACGTTAAACTGAACACCAGTTCGTCTCAGACAATTCACGAAATCCTTTTCCAGTTGCAAAGACTACTTTGACAATGTCTTAACATGAGTTTGTGCAGGAATGACTCCTCCTGATTCTGAAATTTTTGAGATAAAGATCTGAAGAACTTCAGAAGAATGATGAAGACATTTTTATTGGGCTTTCTTCCCGGTGATTAAATAGAGGGCCAAGTCAAGGCCTCGGATATCAAGTGTCCCGACTCCTTTTGCTTCCTGAAAATGACTCTGACTGAAGCTGCATAAATTAGCTGGGACTTAACTCCTAACACCATTTATCAGCATTATTTCGAACAATATCATTTGGTTAGCACTTTGTACGAGAAGGAAGAAATTCGCACTTGTTAATATTTTTCACATGAATACTTGTTCAAGAAGTGAAGTGTGTGTGCTCTTTAAAATGTAAATAGAGTTCATTTTGTTGCTAATGTGTTTTTGCCAATTTTAGAAATTCTTGGCCTGAGTACATTGCGACTCCTGACCGTGACTCAAAAGTCGTGGGTCAATCAATCTATAAGACCACTGTAAGACTAATTGAAAAATGTGAAGCTGTTGTGACTGCTGCACCTATACTAATTGTTTGTTGTTAACCTTTGTTCAAACTGAAATGTTATGGGCCTATGGCCTACTTAAATGTGTCATGCTTGTTATTCATATTTGCATTGGAGTATGGTGGTTTCATTTGGTTATCATTATGTCGTCCATTAGTTCCCATTAGGCCGATTCATGAAATCTGGATTCAAATTATTTTGGAATGAATTTGCAACTTACAAATGCACAACACATTCTGATAAAATTTCAACAATGTCGACTGAAGTAAGTTGAAGGAAGAGCAACCGAGTAAAAAAATTACTGTACCCCAATGGTGCCTGCCCTTTCAATATACATTACACGCAAAATACAATAAATTAAATTCTATACATGTGCCAATGTTTTTGAATAAATTATATAAATTATTATTAAGTCAAGTGACCATATCTTGTTCATGCCTTAGCCGCGGTTGCTGCATAGGTCTAGAGTCCAGTGTGGTTACAAGGCATCCAAAAGGCTTCAAAATATTAAAAATTGTTTGGTCAACTTTTCTAGACTAAATATTTTCATTTGTTTTTGTTGCATAGGCCTAACAAACTTTTTATTTTATAAATGACTCATTGTTTGAGATGTTGGAGACTATACTTGGTTTTGAGAAAATGCATTGTGAATTTGTGTCGGAACCGTCGATCCCTGTGGTGCTCAACAAGGTGTAAATTTATGTGACAGGCCTTATAATTTCTGCACAATGCAGAAGTAGCAGTTGAAAATAACAAAATCCAGTTAAAGCAACAGTGATTGTCATAATTATATTGAGTACGGAAACTTGAAACTGAAATAGAGGATAGATGCTGATTTGTTGCATTAATGCTTGACAAGTTATAAAAATACTTAGGCTTATATCACTTGAGTATGTGAAAATTTACTGAGAATGTAGTAATTCCTGTCATTAGAGCCGACATTGTAGCTCAGCCTGTTTTGTTTATGCTCAGCTCTATATATGGTGCATACACTGCATAATGCAGTTTTATTGCAAGAAAAAATTGCTATAACATTAAAGGCGCTTACATATATACCAAGCAAACCAAAGTCTTTTTTTCTGATTAATAATATCTGTGTTACAATGGCTTCGAAAGGAAAAGGGAAGTATATGATATAAATTTAGATTTAAGTAAATGTAGACAAAAGCTCTGTTCTAGGCCTGTGGTTTAAACAGTATGTATTCTATGGAAGCTTGATGGTTACAAGCAAACAGTCAGATTCAGTCCTACACTATATTTTGTGTTGGAGAGCAGGAAGCCATCATGTAGGCTTATGTGTTTCAGACAACCAAATATTCAGATTATGCAGTAGTCTTTGTATACATTCACTTGAAAAGTTGAGAATTTTTCGTTCATTGTGATTTATGACCATTAAATCTTACTGCTGACGATATTTTCCTGCATGGGTTCGAACCCGTATGGGGAAACCAAAATATTCAGAGAACCTTCATGAATAAAACCCCATGGCAGCTGAATGTCATTCAGATGACAAATTAAATTGGCAGTCCCTTGTATCAGTGTCTGTGCTGGACAAGTAAAAAAAAAATTCCTCACATGGAGTAAAATGTGTAACATGTAGAAGACTCCAGATTCGCCCACACCAAACCAGGAGACCAAGATGGATGGATGAATGATTGGGGCTTCACACCCTGTATTTTAATTTCATGCACTTGGTAGCTAATTAGGACAGGGGGAGGACATGGTAATGAGGCAAAGGATGATTGAAACAGCCATGCAACATAGACGCAGGTGACCCGGCAAGAGCTGGATTCGAACTGTCGTCCCTGTGATTGGCAGCCCAGCACACTACCACCAGACATACCCTCCCCTCCCCTGGAGACCAAGAAGTAGTACCATTCCAAGAGGAAAAAAGATTACATTTACAGCATCGAAAAGTACAAAATCAGTATATCCATATTTGGTATCGGAGTAAATTTAGAAGGACAAACGAAGTATATTGCGCAATGATGATTTGCCTGGTTGAGAGACTATTTCACACAAATTTGGCATTTGCAGTACAAATGCAGGATTTTCGCAGCATATTTACAGTACAAAAGGAGCGCATTTGAAGCGCTCAAATTATTTAAATTATGCTTCATTTATATTCCCAATATGCAAATCCATACACTCCAAAAATTCTTCCTTGTAGGGAGTATAAAAATTAGGCGTATCAGGCAGGGGGGCAGGGGGGGCAATCGCCCCCCAAAAGTTTGGAAAACGGTGGAAATTCGGGCCAGCAGGTTAACATTTCGGGAAGATGATCACACTAACATTGAAAATCAATGGTTCCCAAGGCATTTTACAATAAACTGCCATGGAATTTGGATTATGAAATTCCGGCAAATGTCGCTCGCCCTCCAAAAAAATCCGCTCGCCGTATGCCTATGATAACTTGAATTGGGGCCATTCAAAATTGGCACTTCCCCAGCAGTTCATAATTTTTGAATAACGTTTGATTGTCCCATTGGGACGAGAGATCGCCCATTATGTGCACACCTGACTTCATAAGCCTTGACAGACTTGCCAATAACTGCTCTTTGAAGAGCCAAGAAGCTGCAGGTGTTGTGGACGACATTTATTGTTGAGGACAATTTTTGCGGACGACACAATTGTGGACACAATGATGTGGATTGTTGACAGGATGACTGCAGAGATTGCCCCATATGAATATGGGCAATCAACAAAAAGAGCATAGGCCTACTGGCTGCTGTGAATGCTAGCTGGAAGCATTTTTGCAGACAGTGCAATCGGAGTATCTAAAAATTAATGCTTCATTAATTTTATAGGCCATATATAATATCAGTTCCTCAGCCAGATCAATATAATTAGAATAATTACACATTTAATTACTTAAGCTTAGAGTAAAAAAGAAAGCTGGAACAATTTCATATCCGATTTGCACTTTTTGCCGCTATGACTATGAATATTAAAAAATGTTTATCTAATACTATGGAAATTATGCCAGTAATTCAATGTATTGTAATTAAAAACCTTGACACACCTGCTCATCTTCCCCGAGTTCTGGAAGTGAACATGATCCACATGTGACTGAATCAAAGCAGCCTAGACATAGAAGTATAAATTCAGTACATGGGATGTTCAAATTACTTTTAGAAGTTAGAGGAGCACATATGCAGTAGGCCTATGTGATTATTCAAATTGGTTCACTAGAAGTATAAAATCAGTGCACAATTTGCATAGAAGCACAGAATCACAGTATAATGGAGTACATTTGAAGCGTGGGTTTCCGTACTGGTTTTTTACTGATTTTGTACTTCCTCGCTGAGAAGCTGTACTGCCTTTTAGCCTAGACGCTCAGCCTACCTGATGTTATGTATACACAAAGTTCGCCAGTCTTCGGGCTATACTGCCTTTATACTCTTTTTCCTCTGGGATGCATGTTTTAGTGATGCCCAGAGGAAAAAAAGTGCATTTGAAGTGCGCGAACTATTTAAATTACCAAATTATGTACTCCAATTGTACTGCAAAAATGCCTATAATTTTCTACAAGGGAGCATATTTGGAGCGTATGAATTTGCATAATTATAGGGAGTATAAATGAAGCGTAATTTAAATAAAAAGAACAATATCAATATAATCCCCCGCAAGTGGCTGGGGATTATAATAATTCGAGCGCTTCGAATGTACTCGAGATCTTCTTTCCTCTGGGCCAGTGGTGGGGGCCTCGGGACCGACCTAGAGGCCTTATTTTGAATTTTTCATGGTTTTGGCCTTGCCTTGGTCTCGGATGCCAAATCCTTGGCCTTTGCTTGGTCTCTGGTGTCCTGGCCTCCACTACATCACTGACACACACACACAGACTTATACATTTAATTTACTTTTGACTATGAATAAATTATTGAACTATACATGGAGCATGATCACATCACAGGCCTATCTGGAAAAGTTATGATACTACCAGAATTCCAGTATTAAATATGTTAAATATAAAAACTCTCAGATCATTCACTCTGTTGCTACACAAATTTTGTCTACTGCAATAGTTGCTCTAAATTATTTATAAGTGGAAATATGATAGGAATTTGCACCAAATATTATTGGCTATAGATTTAATTAATAAGTGCCAACTTGCAGTGAACATGAACCTCTTTTTTTCCACAAACAATAGCCCCCCCCAAAAAAAAATCAACTGCCTGGCAGCAACAGCGTAATATTTTATATATATAATAACAGTAGACAGGGAGTCTGTTGGATTTGATCTGGGGGGGGGGGTGTGTTTAGGCCAAGGCTCCCTGGACATCATTCCCGCCTCCATTTTATTGGTAGTGATAAATTCAGATTATTTTTAAGAGGCAACACTTTGGATCCCAAATATTAAATTCATTTCGTTTTTGTGACCATAGCAGTCAAATATAACACAATAATATTGAAATACATCTTGGAATATGCTATACTTTTTAAGGTTCTTTATTAGTTTAAAAAAACATTCAAGAAGATAGCATCTTTTGCCTCATTTACTTCGTCAGGCAGCAAACTTCTGTTTGTGGATTATGTGAAGGTGAGTACTTGAAGACACAGAATGATGGGGAACATCACTGTCATTGTGTAGTACCGTTTTTTGGATACAGGAGTGATATCTCAGGGGTAATAAGCCATATTTTGTCACAGGAGCAGGCTCAGCCAACCCACGTGCCTTTGTTGACGTTCAGCTGTTCCCAGTAACATGGCGGCACCATGCCAGCTCGTGACGTTACCAGGCAGCCAATGGGATCTGCCCAATCCATTCATAGAGATCACTTCATAGAGATCACTGGGTGACGTTATGTGGCAAGCAGGCAGCAGAACAGTGTGAAGCAGCGACCTGCTTCACAAAAATGGCTCCCCTGACCTTAATACTGGACCGATTTACAAAATTTAAAAAGCACCACAAAGCCAGGAATATTCCCCAGCTAGCCCGTGTAAAAAATTGGTTGTGTATCCGTAATTTGCTCACAAAAAAAATCGTCAACTTCAGAAACAACTTTTTTTTCTTAAAAAAAAAAAGATTTTCTCATTGATTGTTATACAGTAAAAACAATGATCATGTCAAAAGTTGTTTACTAAGCAAGACTTATAGGAAAAGATTATTACACAATGCTACAGAAACTTAATTCTCAATATATACAACATTTAGAGCCCAAAAGAGTACTTTTTCACTCAATTTTGGGGTACACTGGCTCATATTTCGCAATCAAATGCAAATTAAACATAACCAGAGACTTGTATATTTGAGGTAGAGATTCTAAAAATGTAAAATGTAATGGTATGCAGTTCAATTAAGACAGCTGTGGTACAGCTGGCCAGCAGGCAATCAACTGGCAGGCAGCATGCAGCATTCTGTGAATTTTAATTACTTCAGCATCTTGCAGAATTAACTTACAAGAAAAATTAAAAAACATATTTTATCACACGACACACATATACATCCATGGTCTATATGTACAGTATTATGTAAAAAGTTATATATAGGCCTATAATAGGCCCAGTGGTCGAAATAGGCCCTGTTATTTAAGGGAGTCTCACAGTTGGAAGGCCCAAAGGGTTGAAGCCCTTTTAGCCAGGCCAAAACTCGGACGGCCAGACGCACCCTGAAGCCGAAGAGTTTTTGAGCCTTTAAAAAAGTATTAGGCCTTATTATGGGCATGTTGTGCTAAGAAAATTAGTTTACTTGCTGCTTCATGCTTATGCCTCCACATGCATTCAGTATTCTGGGGGGGGGGGGGTTTCAGGACCCCCTCAGGGTCCTTCTGAAAATTGTATTTGAGGGGGTCACAGGAGCATTTGGGGGGTCAAGACCCCCTTGACCCCCCTTATTTCGACCACTGAATAGGCCTATATAACATCATGAACATAGCCAACATGGCATTTATTTTTATAAGGTCAGCTGTGGAAGCCTGCCCCTGGATGAAGCAGTGAAACAAAATCAAAGCAACTGTCAGGGAATTAAGTTGACCCTATTGTCTGATGACAGCCAAGTGGCAATACACAAGTGTCCACTGCACTGTACAGTCACCCAGTGTTGACTTTGAAATAATTGCCAATTCTACATGTGTAATATGTGAATGAATTCATGCTTTTTAGATAACAACTTTCACAATTTTGCAATATCTTTGATCCATTCAATCAGTTGTTTATTTCTGGGAAACTCACATATATATAGGAATGAAATACGTCTCTTTATTCAGCTTTTTTTTTCAATTATTTTTTGTTTTGTTTTGTAAGAATATAAGCTTAAAAAATGGAATTATTTAATTTTAAAAAACACATCTTCCCATCTATACTAGTTCTCCTGCTATCTTAGAAAGAAGATTCTATTGATATACCTTTCTTACAGTCTGTCACTTTGATAGAAGAAGAATGGACTGTTGCACTGTTAAAACGGCACTTCATGTGCCATCCACCCAGTGGGCACACGACGTAAACCCCAACGTTGCTAATTTGTGGAGGACTGGTCTGTTGGTCACGTAGATATGTATGGTAGAGATTATGTCGCCCCAACGTGAACACGACGTCGGGGTTTTTTTACAACATTGCCACAACGTCGCAAGCTAACGTCGAACTCCTGACATTGCCTCACAATGTTGTAAAACATCGCTACAATGTCGCATGCTAACGTCATATCTTTGACGTTGCTTCATAACGTTGTGACAACATAATATCAACCATACAATTCTACGTCATTTGACGAAAAGTGTGACGTCGTTGCAACGTTGCTGCAACGTCGATGTGCCCATGGGGCATGCTGATGACTTGTCATGATGATACCCAATACTTTCAGTTTCAATGTTCATTTGATTTAAGGGGACTTGTCCCCCTTAGAGCGAAACACTTTGATATAGAATTAAAGTGGACTGTGGCACTGTGAAAATGGCACTTCCTGACTCATGATAGCCGATGAAGTGTCATCTTCTCAACTTTCAACATGGGAAACATAGAGGCTGTTTGATTAGTCATGATCAAAAATAAGCCATTTGACTTCTCATAACAAATTTCAGAGTGAAAATCAGATGCATAATCCTTTCGTTTGGCTGTCACCAACAAGTGGGATAAGTCTCCTTCAATCAAATTAACATTGAAAGTATTGGGTTTGATCATGAAAAATCATCTGCATGATGACACACGAAGTGCCATTTTCAGAGTGCCACAGTCCACTTCAATTCTATATCAAAGTGTTGCGCTGTAATTGTTGGTGACAGCCAAACGAATGGATTATGCATCTGATTTTCACTCTAAAATCAGTATGACAAGTCAAATGGCCTTCTCTTGATCATGACTAATCAAACAACCTCTACTTTATTATAATTATATTATTTTTTTATTTAAACTCCCTTTGCAGGAAAGAAAATTTATGTACATTGAGTTTGTATTTACATCAAGACAGAGACAATGGTGGCATATGTAATTATGTATCATACGTAACATAAAATGATATAACAATAAAATCACATATAAGCGGTAAAATCACAGGCAACAATGTAAAATCATAGGTAAAGTGTAAAACATCAAAAAGATTTTAAAAACAGACTACTGAGTAGTAATAAAATGCTCATCAGAGTATGGCCTGAGTGAGTTAATATTAAGCAACAGGTAATGTATGGAGTCAGATATTCCATCTTGACTAAGACATACTTTGGCAGGGGGCTTATAAATTAATTTTACAGGAGAAAGGCGGGACCTCAGGATACGATCAAGTAAAGAATTATGAACAGTGGTTCTGTGGACTAAGTAGTGTGCCAATGCTAAAAATCGGTGGTAAAGGCTTGCCGTCATCTGCTCAATCAGGTCAGCCATTGAGGGGATCTCCAGTGCTCGAAGAAGGCTTGTGTGGTGAGATCTTTTACTGAAGCCCACGGCTCTCTTAATGATTGAGCCTTGTGTAGATCTCAGTTTGGTCATATCTTTGTTGCTGAGAGAAATACTGTCCAGGCCATATAAAAGAGTGGGCGCGCCGATGCTGTTCCAGAGGTAGGCCTTGACGTCTGCTGCAAGCCCAGGGTATGACATCCTGATGGTGGTCGACCCTATGTTTCCCATGTTGAAAATAGAGAAGATGACTATCATGAGTCACAGTGAACTAGTGCTCATTTTTCTATATCAAAGTGACAGACTGTAACTCCCAACTTATTTCAGCCAGTTATTTAAAAATGAGCAATTTGAGCATCCTACCCAGACCCATGTAATTTTACATAACAACAACCCATACAGTTTGCAATTTCATGCAAATGTTTAGGCGCCTTTTTGGCCTAAATTGTGCCTAAAAGAAAAATCATCACATGCCTATACAGGCACTGTGAGACACCTGTATCCAAATCCCAATTTGTAGGCTTACTCCCGTTCAATCAATTCATAAAAAATATGTTGCTTTGGTCAAACATTATTTTTTTCTGATAGGAGAAAAGGTTCTGGTCGGAAAATGTCCATGTTCACAGACAAACATGATTGATAGATCAAAACATAGATATGTCCCAATAAGCCCAGTTCTGGATGTTCACGAAAGTCGATTGATGTGATGGTGGAGAGAAGGCCTCATGGCACATGATGACAGGATATATATACACACTCAGTGGTCGAAATAGGCCCTGTTATTTAAGGGGGTCTCACAGTTGGAAGGCCCAAAGGGTTGAAGCCCTTTTAGCCAGGCCAAAACTCGGACGGCCAGACGCACCCTGAAGCCGAAGAGTTTTTGAGCCTTTAAAAAAGAATTAGGCCTTATTATGGGCATGTTTTGCTAAGAAAATTAGTTCTGAAAACGATCTTACTGAGGGATATAAATCACAAGAGGTTGTTGTGTACATGCTTATTAGGCTTTACTTGCTGCTTCATCACTGCTTCATGCTTATGCCTCCACATGCATTCAGTATTTGGGGGGGGGGGGGGGTTTCAGGACCCCCTCAGGGTCCTTCTAAAAATTGTATTTGAGGGAGTCACAGGAGCATTTGGGGGGGTCAAGACCCCCTTGACCCCCCCTTATTTCGACCACTCTATACACTCCCCGCTCCCTTTTTTTGTTCCCGTAATATCAGTTACCCCACATTTTACCCTGGCTCTCTCCCCTGCTTACCCCCATACAAGCCCCAACTTATGTATACATCCTGTCTCAGGCTGTCTGTCATGAAGCCTGAGAGAGAGTGGGAGTCCTCAACAATCAACATGTTACACATTTGCCCCGCATGAGGGATCCGAATTAAAATTTTATGCCATTTCAAATTAAATTGCATTGAAATTATTAATTTTCATAGTTTTTATTTAATCATCTGCCAGAATTGTTTAACCTCTTTTCCCGAATCTAACTGTTTCCCAAACTTTTAGGGGGCTACTACCCCCCCCCCCCCAAGTGCTTTTCCTAGGACCAAAATTCATTTAGCCACAAAGGCTTATTTTAAGTGAAATTTATTGATGTGTGGATAATTTCCATTAAAAATTTGCAATTTTCGTTAGCCACATGGAGGATGCATTAGCCAATGCTAATGTGGCTAATGACTAGGAAAAGCACTGCCCCCCGTAGCCCCCCCCCCCCCCGGTACACCATGCATGCACCTGTGTAATTCTCCCTCTCTTGTTTTGTTTTTGCTGACGGAAAATTTCTGGAAGAATGTCACCCAGAGATTTTAGCACATTACGGGTACCATTTATGTATTTTGGGGGAAGTTGTGGCATGTGAACTGAGGAATAAATCTGAGAGTTTATTAACAGTCATATTTAGTACAAAGCTAGACCTTATGAAAATACATGTAGAACTGTGAGTGCAGGCGAGCGTAACATCTAGAAAAAAAAAACAAATTTATTTGCTATCAGTCATGCAGTGTCAGCTAGCTGTCCAGGCATTGTTGAACACAGACCTGGTCTGCAACTTGCTGCAAGATAGTCAGGTATATTCCGATCATTTCAGGCTTTCAGCTATTGTATAAGCATAATTCAACTCCCAGTGAATTAGCTTGAATTCCACTTTAAGATCTACACTTGTGCATATTATATACAGCATAACAAGGCTTCTGTGATGACGATGGCAGACCATGTTCCATCATTCAGATCAGTCATTGTTTACAGGCTGCTGTGCGCGAAACTGGGTCAGCTTGACCTGCTGGTGCACCAGGACTGAGTTGCGTCATAGCGCCACCTAGGAGATAAGCTTCGTGGGGACCCCATTTACTGAGTTTTTTAGGATCTCCAACTATGTCATGGCCAATGCCCAATGAATTGTCTTGATGTGTGTCCCTGGGGTTATCTTCTACCCTAACCTGTGTCTGCATCTTCACATGCTGAAGAATGCAAGAAGAGACAGATACCCTGAAATGACCTGAATGATAATGGACCACTTTGATCCCTTGCCCCATGCTGTTGGTGTTATGTAACTAGGCCCCCCAAATAAACATAGGGGCGCCAGAGGCAGGAAATAATTGGCAAATTTTGCACAACTTTTGCCAAAGGGAACTTGGTTATGGATCCATATATTCTAGTAATAACCCTATCCACAAGTAATATCCATTATACCAGCTCATTACATATACACAATTTGTCCATGTCAATATATGGTTGACATGTAATATGGCATTTATGTCATTATGTGTAAAGCTCTACTAAAAATATGATGTTAAGTTTTTTTGTTTTTTTTTTTGTCTTTTTTTAAATATTTTACTTATACTTTTTGTTGTGTGGTAACATACAGCAAATCTGGATGGATTAACATAGCTCCATGTTGGTGTAAAAGTAGACTCATGCACACCCCGGAAATGGACTGAAAGCACTGAAGTTGATTTATACTTTACATATTTGGAACAAAAATAGGAGAAAAAGTTATAGTGGCATGACGATCCATGATGATGGCATATACTGTTGGAATGTTTGACAGTGTTACTACATGTGGTTTGTCACACCTCCAGTGTCTATTGCATGCTTTCAGGAATTTTGGATAAATATAGCACTCACCAAGTGCCATGAACCTTCAATATATATATATATTCTCCACTCGGATTGTGTCAGCCAATCACAAGCGAGTATTCTTGGATAATATCCTTGCTGTATTAGGCAGAGAAAAAGTTATATTGGACTGTGAAAAGTTATATTGGACAGTGAAAAGTTATATTGGGCAGTGAAAAGTTATATTGGGCAGTGAAAAGTTATATTGGGCAGTGAAAAGTTATATTGGACAGTGAAAAGTTATATTGGGCAGTGAAAAGTTATATTGGGCAGTGAAAAGTTATATTGGGCAGTGAAAAGTTATATTGGGCAGTGAAAAGTTATATTGGGCAGTGAAAAGTTATATTGGACAGTGAAAAGTTATAATGGACAGTGAAAAGTTATATTGGGCAGTGAGAAGTTATATTGGGCAGTGATAAGTTATATTGGATCCGACACACAATAGTTCCAACTAATTCACTCCAGGCATCACAGTATTTGAATAAAGAGAGCAGGCTGACAATGGTGACGCCACCATTGCCTGCTCTCTCATGGTTTGATCTTTTATAACAAGCATACTTAGTATTCAGAATCCCCACACATCAGAATCTATCTATATCAGTCTGTCTTTCTGATAGATGTATTGGTTTGAAATAATTTAGGTGAAATTACGTACAGCACAAGTTGTGTCCACCACTCCCTAGGTGGCAGACTGCTCCAGAATGGAAGGAATGACCCCTGGTGTGCAAATTAGACAAAATGGTGGCTTGAATCAAAACCAGAGAAGCATGCTTTAAATTCTTCTGGGAAGTCTCAATGTTATCATAATTGGTTGATTGAAAGTTAGATTTGAAATCTTCACACCACTTAATGTACGTTCACAAAGTTTCATGCACATACATGGTGTGGTCTTTGTGATATTTGATGGATGCCATTATGGATATCAAAACTAAATCCCCTACAGCATAGCTGTGTGGGGATAATTACAGCTGTCTGTTTGGTTAGTATTGAGAATCAGAACCCTTCTAAACCTTCCAAATTTTTTCTTTTAAATTAATATGGAAAAAGGATAATCTTAACTCCAAACCGTGATAATTTAAAAAATCTGAACACAAATTTTCCTCAACCATTTGACAGCAAGTCAACTTCAAAGGAAAATAAAAAAACTTATATTGGATGGAGAATATAATAGATATTAGATGGTAAGTCGTCCAATATAGAGTATAATTGGATTCATAAAAGTTATATTGGATTCGGCTACGCCTCATCCAATATAACTTTTCTTCATCCAATTATACTCTATATTGGACTCCTTCCCATCTAATATTTATATAATATATAAATTCAATAATAGACTCTACGAGGCTTACTTTGATAAATTATAAAGAAGTTGTAATTGGTATAATTAACATTTCCTGGGTTGTATAAGATGCCACCCCAAATGTGCCTTAGAGAGGTCTCCCTTCCTGTTACATTTAACGATTAACTGAAATAATTAAACATTAAAAATTATGAGGAAAATAAACAAATCTGAATTTAATTCACTTTGAGAGTTTAATTTAGAAGTAGATCTACAGGAAGTAAAGGAAGTAACATTTGGTAATGTTGGCAAATTATGGAATTGTCCAATTTAAATATACAGAAACTGCAAGGTCCTCCAAATGTTCCTGCATTAATTTGTCGTGGAAATCTCTCTAGTCCAGTAATATGTGGCTGATATTGGGAACATTACTGGGATTGGAAAAACCCAAAATACATTTACTATGGAAAAATGAGTCCTTTATGGGGGCAAGACTGTTTGCCGATGCCTGCAGCATTAAAACAGCAACGGTATGATTACAGCTTTTCAAAGGAGGCCTCAGGCGACTGAAGGGAGGGTTGTCAGGCAATGCTATCGTTATTGGAGAAAGAGACCCTTTTAAAAAGCCCAAAGATCGATTGTTTTGGACGTGATGAACATTTGGTCTCCCTGCTAAAGAACTCATATGAGTGTTGTTGATCTATGGTTTAGAGACTGAGTCTTGAGTTGAGTAAAATACTATGGAGATTTCTTTTTGGAAGATTTGTGAAGTTATAGCTCCTTAATATTGAGGTCTTGGATATGTAAATATTGCATTAATAAAGAAACTAGATAAGCCCCTTAAATGTTGTAATTATAAAGAAATGTCTGTTGTGGCTGGTTTCTGGAGGTTTTGCAAAATAGAATATCCAGAAGCTTGTTTCTATCGGCTAGCTTCTCATAGCAGCTCAATGATGGACAACAATAAGACACCATGATTGGTAAATGATTGGTAAATGAAGGAGCAAATTAATTATTGGACTCAGTGGTATCATCTCATCATCGTGACTGCCTCTAGTTTTTGTTCACAATCTGATATTGCTGAGTGTAACTCTATAAAAGCATTAAATATGATTATTTTAAAAATCACAAACATTTTCAGAGCTTTTTAAAAACACGCCACCATAAAATATATATTGTGTTTCTCATGCATTAGTGTGTGCATTTATTACACATTTCTAAGGGCTTTCTGTGAGTCCTGCCTCTGTGCTGCCTCTGTGAGAAAGGTAGATATTCCCAGCCATAGAATTTCTCCTGTATTCATTGCACATGTACTTTTGCACCTGAGAAGGGTCAACTGGCAATAAATATTTACCCTGTGACCTAACAACAAAAACAAGCCATATAACTATCCTTGGATCCTTGCATAACTGTGTGCTTTGGGGGAGGGGGTCATTTCTACTACATGTTTTCTGACAAACAGTTATTTCAGTGCTTCTCTTGTGTGAGTTATGGTCTTTGATTGTGCTAGTTGAGAGAGGAAAATTAATCTAGGTCCATTTTATGGTTTTAGATTATTTATAAAACAATTAATGATATTCACTTTCGTTCAGCTCAGCTCTGAATCATTATATATAGGCCTATATATCTTCATGTAAATTACTGCTTCGGCTTTTGGAAAATTGGACATTTATTATTATAAATCTAAATTTTCTATAAATTGTCTTTTTAATAAAGGAATCAAACCATGCAGATTTTAAAAATTATCATCATGTAATATGTAGCCATGCAGTGACTACTTAGGAAAAGATAGTGCCAGTGACATTACAATATAACTTGACCTAATATATAGTACATCAATTATTCGTGCAGGTTGAATCAGATATTAATGTTTGGATCACTGTTCCAATTTAAGAATTATACAAACTAAAATCCTTGTGAAGAATTTGACATACCTCCATTCTGGAATTCCTCAAAAAACCAAAACAATGTACGATGTACAGATATCAAGAATTCCACTATGACTGGACATATATCCTTGATGTGTGTTGTAGCACTAATTCACACCAAATACCACTCCTTATCAATCTCTTTAGATCATGTCCTTTGAGTGTTTGAGTAGATTCCAAATTAACTGATAAAATCAACTAGGTAGATATATAGATCACCGACAGTTATTGCATTTTGCTGTGTATATCTGTACCGGTGTGACTAACTCGTGTGTGACAAACTTACTATTTTTGTTTGCCACCAGACCGCCTTAACAGCTTAAGGCATTAAGGGCTAGCTCTATGTGACAGGTGAATTGGCAATCAATGACTTTCTAGTTTCTGTGACCCTATTAAGGATTATTTGTATGTAATCGATATCAGCTAATATTCGCGCAGCGAAACGGCCAAAGGCCGTTGAGCGAAGCGAATTGAGTGCAAGAGAAGACTCAGAAATCTGTGCAGTGATGGTCTCAACATCAACAGTCCACAGTTTGGAATTAGGTCAAGTGGGTCCAGCTTCTTATCAATGATTTAGTTTCGTATTTCACAAAACATAACATATATTCATCTTCAAAAGTGTCTTAAAAATTCAATTTTCTCTAGTAATATATCCTGTACCAATAATTTGTATGAAATAGTTAATTATTAGCATTGACAAGCTAAATCAAATTATTAACATGTGATTCATTTAATTTCAATCAGACAAGAAAACATAACAAAATTAAAGTTACATAATCTTATAAACTGATGATTATGTAACAGTGAACAGATAATCTACATGCAATGTTATTGTTTTTGTATTACTATATATTTATACTATTATGTAATATCAACAATCTAACATAGACTAGACTTTGGCAGCTTTCAGTGCTGTCTGCCTTTTTACCTTTTATTTAATATATATATATATCTATCTATCGATTTCTATCTATCTGTCAGTCATTATATCTATGTGTCTATCTGTCTATCTATTTATCTCTATTTATCTATATATTTATCTATTTATCTATTATATTTGTTGTCTAGTTTATCTTGCTATTCTACATTTCTCTCTGTCTTTCCATGTATCTGTCTTTCTAAGTTTCTGAAACAGTTACATAACTCCTTTCATACATTGAATATGAAATAAACATGAAAGTTATGGTAAAACTACAAGTCCTACAAAAACTTTTTTAAAGTGCTGCGCGAATTTCATGGCAGTGCCATTTACATATTAAAGTGTGAATAGGTGTATCATATCTGGCTGTTCGGATGATTTGGAGGGATTTGTGAATATTAACTTTATCAAATTGCTTGTTTGACCAATCAATGTCTGTAAATATACGTGCAATACAGCTGTATCATTCTGATTTGCCATGTGCAGAAAGTGAAGAGCTTATTATCTTTGCCAATTCAATGTGGATATATTGCATACTGTGTGAATAAGCTGACTAAGGGTCTGCAGGTTCTTTCTGAATGTGTGATCTAGTATATTAAAAGCTGATGTACTTTTGTATAAGTTTTTGAAATAATAGACCTTAGTACACAAAGCATAACTTTAATTTACACATGCATAGCAATTTATCAGCATGGATTCTGCTGTTGTAGATTATTTACTGGATGAATAACTTCTATGGTGAGTAGTAACTTGGGGAAAGTACAACTGCCAATAACTGACTACTATACATCTGCAGCATTTGGCGGGAGATAGGGAAAATGTCTGTCACCTGATGAGAAATATTATGCTTGTTATTTACTATCTCACTGTGAAGTTGTTCTAACAAAATTAATATTTCATCAGTCTTTATCACCTATACAACTTTTTGCTTGCGGGTGAATGGTGATATATCACTACAGTTGTACTGAAGCTGCACTGGAAACATTTCTGTAATCTTTACAGTTTCAGTGGATTTTAATGGTAATTTAAAGCCTTGTTGTTTAATTAAAATATTAAATAAATCTGTAAGATTGCTTCGAGTAATTTGAATTATGCAGTCAAAGTCAGGTCACATAATTATTATCTACCAAAGGACAAGGTATACCCTGTCAGCATGCCAGCTTCGGGCCGACGTTGGACCGCCGAGGCACGCTGATAGGGTATAGACTTTATAAAGTTATTTTACTTGACCAGCATAGACACCGATTCGATGCTGATGTAGAGAAGGGACAGGGGAATGTTTAATGCAAATTTAAAAGTGAGTGAGTTTGTGTTTTACGTCTCATCAGCACCTGATTGGGCTATTTAGAGACATACTTGGTCTGTGGTCATGTTGAGTTAGTCATTTCATCTTGGTTGATGGCATCTAGATCTTTGAGGTGTCACTTTGACAGGTATATCTGCAATAATTTTCAATTCATGAAGTTTCCTGGCCTGAGTGGCATTTATGGCTTGTACCAATAAATTACCGTCAGGCTCTCGATCGACTGAGTGTGCGTTTCCAAATTTCTTCAGCATTGTTGTGTAACTAACAAATGGTGATACATCCTTCAGTCTTCCATTGTTGGACTTGATGTGAAATTTGAGACCAGTGGGGAGTTCTTTTTTGCTGTTGGTGAGTGTTGTTTTACTCTTGTCTTTGAAAGGTAGCAAGCAGAACGCAAATTAAAAAGAAAAAAGAAAAAAAGTTATTTCCTTTATTGATTTCAAATTATGTTATAAACAAGGAAACAAGGACAGTCAATACTGTTTTTTTTTTTCAAGAAGGTCATTTACATCTAAAATAAAATGGCTGCACACTATAACATATATATATGTAATTTGCTTCAAAATATTTACAGTGAGTGATAAACAGCAATGAAAAAGAAGAAGACACAGAAAGAATAGCATTCCTAGAATGAATGGGACGAGATGAATGAGGGTGGGTCCATGTCTGATCAAGACTTCAAGGGGCAGGAGTTTTTTTATGACCCCCAGAAGTGCCACTTTGTTTTTAGCCAGCCAGGTGTGGTACAGTTTGAAGAGATCAGAAATGCAGTAAAGCCAGTGGGACTCCAATGGAAGACTTTCTGAAATTGATTTGCCTGTAAAATTTTGTGTAAGACAGGCAGACTTTCATTTGCAGATACAAATTGCAATTGAATATGGCATGCATGTACTTATCATGATTTCTTAATACACAATTTTTGCAGCCTTCTAGTTAAATTATTATTATAGTATGTGCTATAAAAATAGTATGTATACATAAAAAGTAAAGATGATACATTATTTATGAAAAACATTGTTGTTCCCAGATGGAATAAAATATAACATTGTATAGACAGTATGGGTGAATTTTATTTGGCTCCTTTATTAAGGAGACTTTGAAACCTCAATCTCCATCCAATTTATCAACATAAGGTAAAAAAAGATGTTTCGTTTTCTCTGATAGTTTGAATAACTATATCTTTATTATCTGTGACAATACAAGGGATTCTCTTGGAGTTGACGGTCTCGAAATAGCGGACCTGTTTCCTGACACAGATAACAGTGAGGTTTAGCTGTATTCTACAGGAAACAGGATTCTGACAATTTCCTGGCTATAGTAAAAAAACTCAAATTATCAATTTCCTGGAAGTGGGCGAAATTATGCAATGTATTCTTCCACATAATATATTTTTGTTGAGTCATTTGATGCTTGGGATGCCATTCTAAGTTGTATGTCAGAAAAATCGACAATAAATATGTAATCCCCACCAATTTTCTATTTCTTTCACAGCCATCCATTTGAAGATGTTTTTACTGTGATAAGCAGGTAAGATTTCTTGTTCCAGTACCTATTCTGGGAATTGTAGGTCCCACCCAAGACTTGCTTGAGTGACAAATTCTCTCATATTAATTCAAAGATGGTTGGATGGATAAATAGATTGATGGTTTCCTTGTGTGACAACCTTTATTCTCCCATAACAGTCAAAAATAAAAGAGAAAGAAAAGACAGAAGAAATAGAAAAGATAGATAGATTCATTTGATTGAGTGATTGACTAGTTGATTGATGTGATAAATTATTATGGATTGATTGATTGGTAGAATGGGTGTACACATGATTGGCAGACTGATTGATTGTATATATAATTATGTCGTGAGTACAATTAAATTACAACATTGCCAGGACAATTATATTATATTCATCAGACAAAAATTAATTAGGTCAGCCTCATCTCAGACACTCTGTCTTCAGTCTTCTGAGCACTATCAATCAACTTGGTTTACAAACACCATCACTGGTGGTAGTCAGAACTGACAATACAGCAAAAAGAAACAAAATCTTTTTTTTTTTCTTTTCAGGAAAATCTCCAGGAAATTAACAGTAGTTACTTTTCCTGTAAACCTGCCCCACCCCTGATCTCACAAGACAGGCATTCCTGGTTGATGTAAACAAGCAAGTCATCCTACTTTCCGGAAACTTTACCTGTCAAACATTTTTTCCCCTTTTAGTGTTTTGTAGGTTCTTTCAATAAAAATCAACAAAAACCTACTTGCTACACCTTCAAAACAATTTCTGCTGACAATTACCAGTACCTGCTTCAAAGATACCTGACATTTTAAATTTTTGACTTCTGTTCTACCTGGTTAAGGAGTAGGAACTTGGATATAATGAAATCAGAATGTCAGGGGGAGGGTGAGTCAGTGCCTCTCTTATTAGTAGGATTCTAATTGGCAGATTTAGGATGTGGAGAGTGCACCTAAAACTTCATTGCACACATTTCTAAAACTTCATTGCACACATTTCTAAAACTTCCTTGCACAAATTTCTAAAACTTCACTGCACACATTTCTAAAGCTTCATTGCACACATTTCCAAAACTTCATTACACAAATTTCCAAAACTTCATTGCACACCTTTCTGAAACTTCATTGCACAAATTTCTGAAACTTCATTGCAGACCTTTCCAAAACTTCATTGCACACATTTCTGCAACTTTGTTGCACGCATTTCTACAACTTCATTGCACACATTTCTACAACTCCATTACACGCATTTCTACAACTTCATTGCACACATTTCATGATTTCTAAAACTCATTGCACACATTCCTAAAACTTCACTGCACAAATTTATAAAACTTCATTGCACACATTTTCGAAAACTTCATTGCAATACTTCTTTCTGGACCCAGAGTAATAAATATAATACAACTGAGTAAATACTAAATGTTGTGATACAACTGGATTATCATTTGTAAAAACAAAAAATTGACATACCCTCCAGGCGTATAACATTTATTTGCTCGTGAACAATTCTGACACAACACCTTTGGCAAAATGCAACATATTTCTAGACCATCTGCATATTTTGCTGAATATATATTTTGGCAGTGAGTCTAAAATATGTCCATGAAATGAAGCAAACATTGTTGATCCACTTCATTTATTACAGCATGACCTCAGACTCATTCATGCTTGGTGTGTATGAACACAGGTGTAGACCCACCTTCACAGAGGTTAATAATGTAGCAAACAAGTCAATTAACTATAGATACATTTATCACATACCATTTTGATGACTACATATAGTACATACATAGATGATATCTATTAGATATATGTTGTTCTGGCATTGTGGCCATGTACCTTAACAAATTTATGCATAATTAATCATAAATAAATATATGCCACTTAATGCATGTTGTCTTCATTTACCAGGGGTTACCACTATAGGCCCGAGTTCCTCCGTGGCCTAGTGGTTAAGAGTGCTTGTTTGCACAACCACTGGCTCTGAGGGCGTGGGTTCGAATCCCACCCCGGAACTCAATTTAGTCCGAGCCCATGGGACATTAAATGGAGGTGGGTTGTATCCAGTGTTCTATGCTGAGGCAACTGAAAGACCCTGGGCATCCCTGAATTAATAGGGTATGTACCAGACTCACTGTCTTCTCATCTCATAATCATACGGCGATCGCCTGCCTCGATATAGCCCACCAAGGTGCTGCTGAGGCGTAAAACACAAACAAACAAAACAAACAAAACCACTGCAGGCCCTGGCCTCAACCTATCAATTAGCATCAATTAGTAATAAAATGTCATTCTGATAAGATATATCATTTTATGTTTTAGATCCGGAATTTTTTCTAAAGACAGGGCAAGAGGAGATGATGAGAAAAATGATGAAGTGTAAAACATTGCAGTGCCAATACGAACATCCTCCCCAGCTTCTCATGTTTTTATTTTATTTTTTGTTGAACTGGACCACATAATTATAATAGTTCTTTAGTTCTCTTACCCTCCAATTCCACTTCAATGCCCAGAGCTTTTAGAGATTCTGGATTCTAAGCCAAAACACTTTTAAAACACTTAAGCGGAGAGGAAGTGCTTAACCCCTGGCACTGAGACCCCTACCTGACAGGTACAGTGTTAAAAACCTCATAAAATACCTTATTTCCTAGTACAGTAGCTTACAGTAAGGGTGTTGTGTTTGCTCTGTTAATTAACTTAATTTTATGCTAATGTTGACTGATGTGTGCATTAGCAATTTGCCTGAAATTATATTAGCAATTTGCCTGAAATTACTTTAAAAGTTACTATTATTATTATTACAAGTAATATGAGTGAGTGATTGCCAAGATGCTTTTCAGTATTTTGCAACAAGCATAAAAAAAATATATTGCAATGCATATTGACTTTGAGCTACTTTTGTCTGAAGTGACACGACTGCTGCTTCCGTTGATAACAAGAATCCGCGGATTCAAAACTGACCTAGCGCAATGAAATTGAAGGTGCCATTGCTTAAACCACTGAGCAACTGATATTGGAAGATAGGAGAAATAGTTGATTGGAAGATGCTAGACTATTAGTATAGAATCAATGCAATTTGAACAGATTTCTAAAAAAAAGGAAAGATGGCTGCCAAAATGGCCGCCATCTTGGATTTCTCGACATGGTCCTCATCCATACCCACAGGGCAATACCTGTACCAAATTTCATATCTATAAGTGAAATATTAAGATCACAATGGCCAGTTCAAGAATGACAAAAGATGGCTGCCAAAATGGCTGCCAAAAAGTGGCTGCCATCTTGGATTTCTCAACATGTTCCTGACTGATACCCACAGCCCCATACCTGTTTCAAATTTCATAACTCTAAGCAAAATACTGAGGTCACAATGGGCAGTTCAAGAAATGAAGAAAGATGGCTGCCAAAATGGCCGCCATCTTGGATTTCTCAACATGTTCACAATCCATACCCACAGGCCCATACCTGTACCAAATTTCATAACTCTAAGCGAAATATTGAGGTCACTAATATTGAGGTCACTATTAGCAGTTCAATAAATAAAAAAAGATGGCTGCCAAAATGGCCACCACAAAATGGCCGCCATCTTGGAATCTTGACATGTTCCCAATCCATACCCAGAATTCCATACCTGTACCAAATTTCATAACTGTAAGTGAAATATTAAGGTCACAATGGGCAGTTCAAGAATGAAGAAAGATGGCTGCCAAAATGGCCACCACAAAATGGCCGCCATCTTGGATTTCTCAACATGTTCACAATCCATACCCAGAGTCCCATACCTGTACCAAATTTCATAACTGTCAGGGAAATATTAAGGTCACAATGGGCAGTTCAAGAATGAAGAAAGATGGCTGCCAAAATGGCCACCACAAAATGGCAGCCATCTTGGATTTCTCAACATGTTCCCAATCCATGCCCAGAGTCTCATACCTGTACCAAATTTCATAACTGTAAGTGAAATATTAAGGTCACAATGGAATAAAGAAAGATGGCTGCCAAAATGGTCGCCACAAAATGGCAGCCATCATGGATTTCTCAACATGTTCCCAATCCATGCCCAGAGTCTCATACCTGTACCAAATTTCATAACTGTAAGTGAAATATTAAGGTCACAATGGGCAGTTCAAGAATGAAGTAAGATGGCTGCCAAAATGGCCGCCAAAATGGCAGCCATCATGGATTTCTCGACATGTCCCAGATTCATGCCAATGGTACCACACCTGTACCAAATTTCATTACTCTAAGTTGAAAACTAAGGTCACAAATGGACTTTTACACATATGTTGACAAGAAATGTTTACACGGACACATGGACATCGTTCACATGCTGCCAAAATGGCCACCAAAATGGCAGCCATCTTGGATTTCTCAACATGTAGCAGATCCATGCCCATAGTACCATACCTGTACCAAATTTCATTACTCTAAGTTGAAAACTAAGGTCACAAATGGACTTTTACACACATGTTGACAAGAAATGTTGACATGGACACATGGACATGGTTTACATGAGTCCCCTTTCACTACCAATCCCCCTCTAATAACCGACGTTAGGTCGGTTAAAAACTGAGTCGCCCCTACTACTACTACTACAACAACATCTGCAACTTTTACAACATCTGGAACTTTTACAATTCCCACAACTTCTGTTACATTTACAATTCCTACAACATATACTATGACTGCAACTTCTATAACATCTACAACTTCTACAGCATCAACAACATCTTCAACTTCTGCAACATCTGCAATGACTACAGCATCTGCAACTTTTACTAATGCCTATAACTTTACGACATCAACAATTTCTACAATTCCCACGACTTCTATAACATCTACAATTCCTAAAGCTACTACAACTTCTATAATGCCTATAGAACTTCTATAACATCCACCAACATTTACAAATTTTGCAACACCAGCAACTTTTGCAACATCTATACAACTTCTGCATTTGAAATTTCTACAGCATCTACAAATTTTACAATGCCTTAGAATTCTACAACATCTACAACTTCTACTATGTATGCAACTTCTACTTATTACGGCACCTTTACCACTGATACTATATATATGGGGGAAAGATGGGTGCTGGTACTCACAGTTTTGAAGCTATCAATTAATGGAGCAGAACTTCTGCGACTGCAAGCATCATATAAAAGGCAAGTTACATTGCAAGCAAACCAATTTTGCCCACATCAATCTGTAATGACCCATCCATTCCTATCTATAGCTGACTATAGATTTGAAGACTGACCCAACTCACCCAAGTATGTTCTCCTATAACCAGACTCAGAACCGTCAAATGAAAGGTTTGATGAGCATGACACATGCTAGAAAGGCTGTTGGTGATCTCTGCAGTCTTGCAAACCCACAGTGAACTGCAGTTGCAGTGATAAAATGCATTCCTGCGGACCACTGCTCACTCAAGCATCTGACTAATGAGGGTTTCAGTAATTTATGGAAAGCTGGAATATTTTACTATTTTGTACTGAGCTTGGGTTGATGAGGAACTAAGCAGGGGCATTAAGTTAACTTTTCAACAATATTGATCTACTGAGGAAAAAACAAAACATGTATAATGAGCAATATTAATATTTCCCCAAATATATATTTGTGATCTCAATTATTTAAGGTAAAGTAATTTAAAAAGTCATGCAGAATATATATATTTAAACAGAAATAAATAAGGATTTAGTTACACATACCCAGGTATATATATATATCTTTGAGGAACCTCAAACAATATAAAAGTGCAAAGATTTGCCCGCGCAAAGGTTTGACCTTTCGTGGCACTCAAAGATTCGAAAGTTCATGCAATTTAAAAATATTCATGAGGCTTTTATCACGTAATTATAGTTCAAAACACTTTTTATGTGATTATAACTTCCACGAAAATGCAAAAGGTGATTATTTTACAAACCCACTCTATATTGAGTAACAAGACCTTCAAGGCTTGTCTGACTTGCAGACCATGCCAGACCCAGCACTGATTGATGGATTTTAGGTGCACTCACTAGACCTTAAATTACATTTTAACTAAAATGCAGGTTAACTGTAATTTCTGTAGTCTTTTGTAAAATTACATTTTACTGTGATTTTAGGTTAACTGATTTCAAGTGTTTTGTGGAGGTCGAAGCTTGCCGTCCAAGGTAGTAGGCGTAGTGGCACTAAAAGTAGACTTGAAGTATAGACCTATGTATTATTGTATTTGCTGGGCAAGTGGGCAAGTAGGGCCTAAAAGATCCCTTACATGGGGTAAAAGTATAACATTCTGAGGACTTGAACTGCTCTCTCTCCCATCTCATCAATCAATCCTCGCGAGCACCCAGAAATGGACACAGAGGGCTGCATTTACTGTATAGATCTATCTATCTATCCATTGACCTACAGCACAATTATTGCTTCCAAACGATGAGTATTTCACATAGATCTATATGGAATATTATTCTTTTTAAAAAAATAGTGGAAATACTATTTTCATAACAAGAACCACCCTCTTCCACTTCTTTTTTTTCTTATTTTTTTTCTTTCTTTTTTCTTTTTTTTTTTCTTCTTTTTTTCCCCTTTGGCCTTTGCTTCTAAAAATAACACTTAAAGCCTTGATTGAAAACATGAAGGTCTCGTTGAGATATACACAAAAACCCTAAAAAGATTGTGTGAGAAAACCTCATTAGAAGATGCCATGATACACCACGCCTACATGATGGCTTCCAGATGAGGTACACCATCACCATCAACGCATCAACTAAAAGTGATCAGATTCTGATCCATCACTTGCTTCCAAAAGGTAACATAGGCCTAAAGCTACCATAGCATGCATGGGCATGGGAAGCAAATCCCAGAATGAATTTATGTTTTGAGTTTATGTCCTGTTTTTATGCACTTGGTACAACTTGGTAGGCGAATTGGGACATGAGGAGGACTTAGCCATGAGGCGAAGGATGATTTGTCCCAGCTCCAACCTTCAGGAAAGTTCTGATAACTTTCAGCACATTAATGTCACTTCACTTTGGTAAATAGGCCTACAATTAATGAAGACATTGTGAAAATGAAATTTACAGACATTCTGGCACAACTAAGTATAATCTCGAAATCAATTGTGTTCCATGCAAAATATCACCTATAAATTGGTGTATCGAAAGTCCTCAGGATGACTCTGTGTTTATTATTATTTTTGGGTAGGTCTGGTATTTTTAGCATACCCTACCATGAAAACTATTCTCATTGTCACAAAAAGGTGTTGTTCGGAATATTATACTACATTTTCCATGACAGTCCCTGAAAGGTCGTGATTTATAGCCAAACCCCATAATAATGATAGTCAAAGCACTTAAGGTCATGGCATTACAAACAATTTGTCAAATTATGCCACAAATTCAAATAACCCAGCTTAACACATTTTTGTCACGCATTTTCAATGTTTTTGCCATGTCAGTCACTTCATTTTTCTGTGTGATGTCATGCTTCCACTTTAATGGTCACCTTCTCTCATAATTTATGCATAAACATGAAATTTTGTATAATTTCCACAGGAAAACTAGGCAAAAACATCAGATGAACACATTTTATCATTTTATGTTTAAATTCATTTTGGATAAGGACTTTTTTGACCATGCACTTTTTCTCCATAATATATATATATATATGATTTTGACTTATGACATAAAATTGTGAGAAAGTGAGCTGACATTCAGTGGCATGTAATGTATATGATTAATCGTACATGAGTGAATTCTTTTCTTTTCCCTTAATATATTCTTCTCTTGAAACTAGCTTAATTGGTGATACCATTTTGTGATTTGATGGACCACACTGGAAATAAGTCTAAAAAATAAATAATATCTAAATAAAATCAATCAATCAATCGGTGCTATGATAGTCAGTGTCAGGAACCCAATTGAATGAATAATTTTCAATTTCAAGTCATTGGCTTTTTGTAAATTTAATGAATTACCTGACAGAATGGCACATATAAATGCCATGCAATGATTAAAAAAAATACACCCTTGATCATAAATATGGATTTCATTTTTTGAGGATAAGTCAGCATATCATTATGGATTTGAGATGCTACATGCAAGCAATTTGTCCATTGTAAAGACCTAGTTGTCCTCCCTAATCCCTCTTTGCAAGACTCATCTGCAGGAATTTTACATTTTACACATATAGGCCCCACAATTTTCATATTTCAACCTGGTGTTGGTGAAGGTACCTTGGGTTGATGCTGTAACGCGGTTTTTCATGTGCCCCAGCAGAAGTCTCACAAAATGCAGGTCTCTGGTTCAAGACTGGTTGAATCACTCATGTCCTTCCCTTGGCAATCTTTCAACATTTTTAACTCAATGACTCTTGTTTCATTAAACTAAATTTGAGTTGTGATTCTAAAATAGTACAGAACTATTTCATATTTTTTCAAGTTATTTTAACAAATCAAGTATGTATTGTGTGCCAGTGCCCACACACTTCCATAAAATACTTATTTGTGGACATTTATATCATCCAATCCACTTTGTAAAGACCACCTGAGAAGTGGAGTTAATAACCACCAATACAACCTGTAATGTAACCCATATCATTTCTTTATTGCCACCTAAACCTGAACACTTCTTAATACACCTGTAGGAATCCGAATACCTGTGGAGATATGCAGGGAAAAAGCTATGGCAAAAAGTGCCCCCTTCAGAGGACCCTTCAGAGAATATCAAGCTAACTGTCAGAGGAATGACAAAAACAGGTCTAGATGACAGGTGATTAAAATGACTTATCACCAGTCCAGTTGTTGAAATCCAGTCAGAGGGACTAAGTAAGGAGTCACTGTGAGGGGGACACAAGATTCCTCATCAAGGACAGAATTGAGATCGATTGGTCAAGCCTCAGCACACTTCCAGAGACAAAATTTAATGATTTGAAAACCATTTATCTAGGAATTTATAACAGTAGACTTTGTAATTTTGCTTGAAATGTTCAGGAGGTAGCTACAGACATTGTAACAATCAATCAATCAATCAATCAATCAATCTATCTATCTATCTATCTATCTATCTATCTATCTATCTATCTATCTATCTATCTATCTATCTATCTATCTATCTATCTATCTATCTATCTTTCTATCTATCTATCTATCTCTCAATCTATCTATCTATCTATCTCTCAATTTATCTATCTATCTATCTATCTATCTATCTATCTATCTATATATCTATCTATCTATCTATCTATCTTTCTATCTATCTATCTATCTCTCAATTTATCAAGCAACCTATCAAGCAAGCAAGCAAGCAAGCAAGCAAGAAACCAACCAACCAACCAACCAATCAATCAATCAATCAATCAATCAATCAATCAATCAATCAATCAATCGATCGATCGATCAATATCTATTTTGGTTCAATTATTTTAATGTGGTGGCAAGAAGGCCTTTACTCACAATCACTGGATTTTAAAATCAATCAATGCCAATTAGTCAGTTTATCCATCTATCTATCTACCTATCTATCTATCTATTTATCTTTATTAAATTTAATCTGATGGACAGTATGCAGTCACAACCAAACACAATGCATCTGATCAATGAATCTCTCTCAGTGTTCCGAATCAAAGACAACCCATATTTTTCTCAACAAATGCCAGGGTCTAGGGACATGGGTTTTTGAGAAAACAAAAAATTGCAAAAAGGGCAATTGAGGTGACCAAAGTGGCCAAACACAAGTTGTGGACAGAGAAAACTCAAATGAATGCAAGTTTTGCTTGACCCCAAACTTTGAAGCTCTTTGACTTGGATACACAATGGACTTCCAAGATCAGAAAGGTGTTAGTCCATGGGCTTGAAGGTGAGGTGGGAGGATTACAATTTTAAGGTGAAGTGGATAGAATGACAACCTGGATTCCAAATAATTAGCCAGATAGAAGACTTTGGTCAGACTGCATGAGATTGAGATAGTCCTGGCTGTAAATTGGCCCATTATGATTGATTCTGCTGAATATGATTACGTTTTTATAAAGCCTTTAAATTAAAACTAAAAGGTATGAGAAACTAGAATATTTTTCAAAAATAATACAATTTAATAGGAATTTATGTTCATCAGACAAACTAGCTAAGACACACATTATTTAGAGACAAACAATATAATTTTTATTACATAAAGTGAATTTTATATATATAGGCCTACCTGATCCATGAAAATGCCAGGAATATTTTAGCCGATATTTTGACTGATAATGTCCATGAAGATGATGGAAAGTCATAACTTCTCAATTTTCTTAACTGCTGAATATTAACTACTCAATAGGAATCTCCCTGTGTAAAATTATCTAAACTACCAAGAAAATTACAGAAAAGTAAACTCAGTTGATATTTATATTTAAAAAAAAACCTACCTTCTTTTTTTTTATTCCAATCTCAGTAAATCAACGAATTAAACCTCTTCTTTCAGACCAAATCCAATGTGTGGTGATTTCAGCCCAGTGCTCAGCTGTCCTTCTGCTTGGATCCCAAACAGTAATCTGTGGAGCGTGCATTCAGTGTGGGTTTATATAGGACAGCATGCCAAAACACCCCTGCACAGGCCTACATGCTTCAGAAAATGAGCCACCTTCAAAGAAATGGACCCAATAGACCGTACAACACCAGAATCAATCCATGAGTCATTCCATAATTACAAAATGCCATTTCCTGAAATTATTCATAAGATGATTTTTTGCTTCTTGGGACTTCATATGAATTGTTTTAATAATTAATGTCACATCAAAGGCCTTAATTGTTCCACACATGAAACAAAGTAGTTTTTCTCATTAATAATTGGTTATTAATTCTCAGTCTCATAAAAGTTATTACTAATTTTGGTATTTTTGTATTTACTGTTAATTTGCTTGCATGATTTAAATTGGTTATACTTGAAGTTTTCACCATCAACATCAAATAAGCCATTACCATTAGATTTAATGATGAATGCTTTAGATAAAACAAGTTTTCATATCATCATAATAAATGACTGTGTGCATGTATATTGCTTATTATTCTCATCACCTTTTAGTTTTGTTTGAAACAACACTTTTGTACAAATTAAGTTGAGTATAGTTGCATTTTCTGCTCTTCTCAGGTGGTGTTCTTGGCACTTAGCCATTTTGACCTGTGCAGAGGGCAACCCCGGATCCTCGGATTCCCCAGGTGTGATTCACCTGGGTGACGTCATACAGGTGTGCTATAAATATATTTTTCCCATAAAAGTATGATCTTCGTCTTCTGATGAATATTTACAGGGAAATGGTCATATTTTGAAAAGGTCGAGCTAAATAGTCTCAACTCAATATAATTATATATTTTAATATAAATTTATATTGGCCTACTATGGCTCTAATTTTATACTAATTGCAAACTCATATATATATATATCGAATATATATAGGCGTATCGCATATTAGGGACCGTTCAGAATTTAAGACTGGGAGGAGGGAGTTTTGGCCGAGGGGGTACTAACTTTTCACACGTGTTTCAAGGGGGGGGTATTAATTTTTGACAACACTTCCAAGGGAGTACGAAATTTTACAAAGAAAAAATGTTAAAAAACACGCAAAGACTCATTTTATTTGGACATGTTTATGCCGAAAAGTCCGCGAAATGACCTGAATCTGTACGTGTGGCAGTGTGTAACAGTATATATATATGTGTGTGTTTTGCTTTGTATGTCGAGGGGGGTACTAAAAATACGCGTGAAATCTAGGGGTGGGGTACTGAAGGGGGGGGTATCAATTTTTGACAGGAAGTTCCGTAAAACTCCCACCCCCCCCAGTCATAAATTCTGAACGGTCATAATATATATAGGCGTATCACATATTTTTTATTGTCATCATTTAATATGTCCACTCATGTATATGTAATATTTAATCATCTTTCAAATAAAGCAAATCAAATCAAACCCAAAAAAATATTAAAAAATTTTGGAGGGGCGTAGAGGCGCAATGTCGAGGGCTATGCGTTCCTCGAGACCGTGACGCAAATCCCGAAAGATCTCCCCCCTCCAGTTGGAATTTTCCGGATCCCTTTTCAATGGTGTCTAGAATTTTGTATAATATATTTGTAATATTTGTAATCTGAGTTCTCTAAAATCCAGTCATCCGACTCATCCCACAGGAATATTCCTCTGAGGCATGGTGATGAATGTGTATTCTAGAAAGTTCTTGTAGTTTCCAGGAGATGGCCAACATTCTAATAGTGCAGAAATGCCACCTGGTGTGTAATGTTTAGAATTCTCGAACGTCTAGATTGGTCTAGAACCAATTTGCTCGCGTGGGGTCAGGGGGCACGATGGGAGGCGCTGCAAGCAGCTTGGTCTAGAACATCTATATGGATTGGTCTAGAATGTTTGTAAACAAATGCACGTGGGTGAGCTGTCACTTTCTGGATTCTTCTCTTGGAAGATTCTGGAAGGATGACAACCTGTATAAAAGCTTGGAATGGGAGAGGGAGGCCAAATCACCTCTCAGCACAGACCAGAGACTACACAACTACACTGTACGAAGCTCTGCATTACAGCTGAACACATCAAACTACTTCGACATTCTGCTCCACACACAGTGAAAGAAGGCAACGGAACGAATCATGTTTTTCACCAGATACAGTCCAGCTTATCCAGACATGTTTGACTACAACACGCAGCAGCAGTACCGGCCATGTCAAGCAACGAGGCAGGCAATGAAACAGTTTTCTCCTCAAGATTTCTTGGCTCTACTCAACCCTTGGGAAGCTCTACAGGGCCAAAGAAGATGCGGAGGTAAAATGTGCAGAAGAGATTCCAAAGCGCACGGAAGTCACACCAAGGGAGTGCGGAAGATCATAAGTGTCACCGATGAGCCCTGGAAAACATCCGTAAAAGCTGATGGTTTCGAACAGAAAGACTTCACAATTTTTCTCCGAGGAAGAACTCTTGTCATCCATGGAAGACAGTCAGAAGGAAATGAAGAATCAGGAATTGTTTCTAAGGAGTTCCGGAAGAATGTCGATCTCCCGAAAGATTTCATCATGCCATCTTTGGACGTCAACTTTGAAGATGGTAATGTGTTGATATCGGGAAAGCGACGTATTTTCAAGGAAAGTGAACGCAACGAAGAGGGTGCGGAGAAGCAAATATCAAGACCTGGTGACCATAATGAGAAAGAAGATGAAGAAACGAGTAGCAAAGAAGTGGAAGTAAGCATCACAACGGAAGATTGTCAATGCGACTCCAAAGATGAAGAAAGTTGCAAATCGAAATGTGAAAACTGCGACTGCTCTGCGAAGTCAGAATCAGATGTTACGATGGAAGACATTGGGTCAGAGGAGGAGATTGATGGAGTAAGAATGGAAGTCAATGAAACAGAAGGGAAAGAAGAACAGACTTCTCTGACAAAAACTGATGTCAACGATACTGTGGAGGTGGGTGATAAACCAGAATCTTCCAAAGACTCAAAGAAGGTTGAAGAACATTGCCAAGAGGTTGCCAAGAAAAGTGAAGATTCGTCCGAATCGTGCCCAGCTATCAGTGAGTACAAACCAATTCAATGGTCTATCCCTTTCGAAGGTTTCGATGCCAATGACGTAAGAGTACGCTTGGAAGACAACACTGTCAGAGTCTTCGCTGAGCACAAAGAAGAAAAAGACGGCATAACATTCTTCCGTCGTACAGAGAGGTCCTTCGCTCTTCCACAGAATGCAGACACGAACACACTCACTTCACGATTCAACACTGACGAAGGAAAACTCACAATCCAAGTTATGTCAGACAACAAAGGTATCGAGAAGAATCAGGACGAGGAAGCGACACCACAGAATTGCAAAAGTCATTGGATGACAATGCCAATTATGTTTATGTGAAAAGACCTCAGGCCTACCTCAGATTTCTCATGAATTTAAATGGAAAATTTTTCTCAAGTATTATTTGTTTGCCATGTATTTATTTTACACATATATTATAACTATTTAATGTTATAACAATTTAATGTCCTGTGTCACTGTGCTGTAAGTTACAAATTGTAATAACGTATTTGATGATATATGTATACAAATCCGTATATAATTATTCATTAATAAAATGTGTAATGACACAATTTAAACTTCAAAATGCAGTTTGTTCTTTTAAAAGTTTGAATATATTATAATGCATTTGAATAGAATGTTATGTTATGAGGGACAACGTTTAGGTCTCTGCTGTGCTGCGCACATGCGAAGCACCATTGGCGCCCCAGCGGCGGTCTTTCGGTGGAAATGATTCTTGCAAAGTCACACTCACTTGGATTCTCTGAGGGAATCCGTGACTCGTATATATATGCTTTGAATTCTGGGGAAAATCGTCATTGGCCACTAACCGTTGCAACGGCCGCAATTACAAAACATTGTCAACATGCTAACCATTCTGTCACGAAGCCTCTAATCATCTGTGAAGTGCCAACACTTTCCAAGATCGTTTTTGATAGTTTAACTCTCTTGTTTTGCTTGTGAATACCGTTTTCCCATTGGCAGATGTCAGAGGATGTCCCAGCATTACTTCTTGTGTGTAAACTCACTGTTTACCCGCGTTATTATGCCATATCAATGCGCCATGTTAAAGTAAACCATCAAACCTGAGAGCCAGTTCTCGCGAACTGGCTTTCTGCTGGGGAAAGTATGGGATTCTTGATCTCCTGCACTAGATCTGGTCCCTGATAGGTGGCAGCATGTATCTGTGTTCTGTTTCCGTTTCCCTCTAGTGGAAGATATGGGGTCTGCCTGCCAGCAGTATGTCACAAATCCCTACGCGATTCATAATAGCGTTAATATTGGCGTTTTATCCGTAAAATTAGATGTATGATAATGATTATTAACCAAACTGAATCATATGTAATTTGCCAAAACAGGAGAGAGCGGCAAGCAGGTCTACAATGCTGCCTGTAAGTAAGTGAAACGCAGGATATTGTGCCATTGCATCAATGCTAAACATCCTCGACCAAACTGCTTGTGGAGGCATAAATTCTCATCCAATGAGAGGAAAACATATTGGGTCACAAAGGCTGACATGTGAGGCGTGAGTTTGTGTTTTACGCCCCATCAGCACCGGAGTGGGCTATTTAGAGGCAACTGACATGTGATGCATGTGGGATAACAATGGCAGTCAATTTTCTCTGCTGTAGTCGGAGTTAGGTATGTCTAAGGTAGGGGCCAAAGTCTTCGATAAGTAAGTGAACCACCCATCCTTATTAAACAACATTGGGCCTGTGTTTCACTTACTTATCAAAGACTTTGACCCATACCTAACTCCAATTACAGCAAAGAAAATCGGCTGCCATTGTTATCCCACATGCCTCACATATTGGCCTTTATGACCCAATATGTTTTCCTCTCATCGGATGAGAATTCATGCTTCCACAAGTTTGGTTGAGGATGTTTAGAATTGATGCAATGGCACAATATCCTACACTTCACTTACTTACAGGCGGCACTGTAAACAAGGCCTACAATGCTGAACATTGTATTGCCCAGATAATGCTAATTAATTTGCTCTTTCAGCATTCTGGGTGGTCGAGTCAAAAGATGAACGAAAATTCAGTAAATATCATTTTCGTAATGTTAACCAGGGTTTATGATTGTCATTATTGATCTGAAGATTCTTTTTCATCAGTTGGCCTATTTGGTCAGAATAAATTCCCATGAAATGAACAACATGACATTGTAATAGAACTGCAGTTTATTACTCCAAAGAAATAGTTCATTGGCATGCGTCAATACATTAATCAGTTTGGCAACAAGGAAACAATTGCATATAAAATCATAATGTACAGTACATTGCATCTTCATTGTAATACTTAATTTGAGGAATTTAATTACATTTACAATGTAACATTTACAATGCATAATACAATACAATGTCATACATTGACATATATGATAAAATATATACGATATCATATATATATAGCAGATAGGTTAAGATATGACACATTTGTCATCTTTCGATTTTCTATGGCGGTGGGAAGGTCTTTTCCCAGGACTACTCGTAGGGGACACCGGGGGTGCAGGGTATGCGTGCCGGTCCTCTATGTAAGCAATGTGAGTCGCTCTGTATGGCTGGTCCAAGTAATAGTCAAAATCAGAGTCTGACGACGAGGAAGAACAAGTACTGCAGTAATCATCGTCCATGTAAGATGAAAGATAGTTGTCATCTTCATTATCTGGTTGCAACGCCCGAGCGTCCATAGCAGCCTGGTCGAAGCTACTCTGTTGCAAGCTTCGGCTGCGAGGGAAAGCGGACACCCCCATCTGGACGTTATATCGAGGCCGAGGAACGGGAGGGCCAGGTTGGTCTGTCTGTTCTTCGTGACCGTTTCGATGACGGTGGTGCTTGTGTTTCCTCTCCCTTCCTCTCCTCCCATGCATCTTTGGAACGGATCGTGAGCGACCGTGTTCGGCAAACAGTTCTTGGCGGGGGTCGAAGTGAACCCGTAAATCCTTCTCCGAACCCGATTGTTGTTTACTCTTGCTGCTAGCAAGATTGCTCTTGCGAGCTTGGTTTTCAACTGGGACGTCTGCAGGGGAGGTGAGGTCAGGCATGGAGGAGCGTAAAGAGTTCAATTCCAAGCTACCATCTTTGACGTAATTCTGGAAACTGTACTGGGAGCCTTGCATGGAACCTTGCATGGATCCTTGCATAGATCCTTGCATCGATCCTTGCATCGACCCCTGCATAGATCCTTGCATAGAGTCACCATCACTGGGAGGACTTGTGGGGATAGGTGGCGGAGGAGGGAAAGAAGGGATAGGGGCCTGCCGCATGTGTTTGTGAGGATGGCCATTATTGACTATCACTGACCCATTGAGGACTACGTTGCCTCTGGAGTAGATGTACCTATCACCTTTATTTGAAGGCAACGTGGTCTGGGAACAACCGTCACTTCGCATCACTCCAGCGTGACTTAGCTGTCGGACATGACCGAAACCATTGGCTTGGTCGAATTGGGGGGCACTTTCTGACATGGGAGAGTCGTAGTCACTGAAGGGGGCATTTTTAGAATCACTGTAGATACTGCTTGTTCTCGAGGGGGGACCATCGAGGCGAGTCATTGGCTCCAGTCGCTGGAACTGGTCGACCAGGTGGTCGGCCGCATTGTATGCATTCAGTTCAGCGTATATCGGATGGGAGGAGACCTGCAGCTGGGTGGTCGATATTAGGGAGTCCGGACCTTTGCTGCAGTCTATGGAGCAGAAGATAGCTCCATGTTTGGGCAGGAAGGGCAACCCTAGGAGGGGGTGGTGGCAAGTCGTGCAGCAGAAACATTGCTCCGAGGCGTGCCAGTGTTGGCCATCATGGGTCATCTGCGCTTGGTCAACACCGATGTGATCCCCGCAGCTCTCGCAGTATTCAGCGTACAGTTTCTCAAAGCACACACAACAATAGGGCCGCCCCTCTCTCATGATGTACCTCTCCCCTCCTAATTGTTTGTCGCACTCAAAGCAACAGAAATGCTTCATGTGCCAGCTCCTGCCTTCCGCTTCCGTGCACTCCTCTGCGAAGATGATCTGCAACAAGAAAAGAAGACTGTGAGACATGCTGCAAATTACATGCTCCTAACATGGAATTACATGTCATAAATTCAGTCACAAAATGGCAATAACCAAAATTACTGCCATAACTCAGTCTGGAGATTATATATGACAAACCAGGAAAATAGTCATTAATGATAGAAAGAACAGTCACATATTGGCAATTAACAAAATTGATTTGGTGTCAGTTCGTGGTTTTAAAGAAAGACTAACACCAGCAGTTCACAGACTAAAATTAAAATGACAGAGCACTTCCATCTTCTCAACAACAAATTTTGAAACATTCAAAATGTAAGCACATCTCAGTTCATGTACAATGAATGTGGAGAGAAAATATTGAGAACAGTAATTCAAAGAGTGCATTTGACGAAATAAGCCAGTGCAGTGTACCAATATCCACTTATATTGGCCTGATTGCTTTAGATTTACAGAAAAGTACATCAAGATTGACAATTAAATAACAGTGAATGCATGACCCCAAAATCAGAGGTCTCAGACTCCACAGAATCCCCACACTGGACCCCCATAGGGCTTTGGCTCAGTCACAACAATGGGTATTTGAACGCCCTTGAATGTAATTATTATCACTTTATGCATCTGTTAAATGTTCAAAATTGTGCTTATATACTGTAACAAGAATTTTATACCACTGGCAATATGTTCAATCCACCATTTCACAGTTTTTTTGCATGTTTAGTACATGTGTTTTTGTCTTGTAATCTGACGTGTAATGTCTAATTTTCAGTGGTCTAAATGAGTAGATGCAGAAACATGTATATAAAATATTTTATATTTTCAGTGGCCTAAATCAGTAGATGAAGATACGTGTCTATAAAATATTTTAGGCTGCTCTTGTCTTGTGGCAAAGATCTCTGCCCAGTAGGAGGCAACTATAACATTTAAAATGCAACCAATTCTAATAGTCCTATTGTTGAATATTCACCCTTTTCAAGTGTTGTTAAATATTCTTTTTAAAGAAGTTTACAGAGCTTTTTCTTTGTCATTCTTCCTATTTTTTAAGAAAGAAATAACCCAAGACAGACAATAAACATCAATTCATCATCTGCTGACTTTACATTATCTAACTGTGAGGGTCTGACAAAGACTGACATAAATATATTAAGGGTACACCCCAGAGGTCTCAAGACAAAATAATAGTGAAACCTGATACAATTTTCTTGAAAGTAACTAATTCATTCTTTTCTTGATAAAATTGTTGACTTATCTGAAGTATCTGTAAAATTTTCTGTTGGCTAAAGTTACAAGTTATTACATGGGTGACACATCCATCTCTGGGACACTGACAAAGGGACCTAGTACATGTTGTGGTATATAATTTACTGTATGGAATTTCCACAATACAATTATATATGCTTAGCAAATGTTGCTAAGTGAATAACAAATATAAATTTTCCATCCTTTGCACATGACACCATAACTCATTGAGTTGCTATTACTTTTCTTATTACTTTAGAATGTAGTCTACCTTTTTCTTGGCATCAATTCAGTAAAAGTAGTACCCCATAAGCATATGGGGTACTGGTAAAAGTACATAGGCAGTGTTTATCTTTCAGAAAAAGACAAGGCCTACACATGTAATGCATTTTGCATTTCAAAAATTTGAAACAAAGTGAAAAACAAATTCATTTTTCAAGCCTCATTTAGCTGACATGGCAATAGTCCAATAGATTCACAAATGTCAATACAGACAAAAGCATGGGAAATTTATATATTGGGTGATAGGATTGTGTGATGCAATAAGCATGATTAATCTCTGCATTATATTAAGTGTGCTTAACCAGGCACCAAAATGGATTTAAATATTCAGTAAGTGTCCAGTAAGTGAGTGAAATTGTCCAACAACCCCAAGCCCAAATGGCAATTGTTGGATTTTTGCTTTCATCCTGATGACATGGGACTATTAAATCCTTTCAAAAGACAAAATAACAGCAATTTCAGCCACTTTTATCTGGCATGTGCCATGGGTAACTACAGTTTGATGCTGAAACAAAAATAGCTTAAATTGGCAAATATAGGACATCCCCATATACTGCAGCAGCCATAATAATTCCCATCACAGATACATAGACCACAGATGATACAATATAAGTACTTATGCATGGTGTTAAACTTTGCTTCAAAGTGTCATTTTAGCATACCAACATGCCAAACTGTTCATGTGATGAATATGATGAACATTAATATTTTTTCTTCTCATATTTTTCGTCTCTCATATTTTTCGTCACCATACATCTAATGGATACATATTTTGTTACATTCAAAACACGTCCAAGGCATTATGGTCCTCTGTATTTAGGGAGGCTTTCATTTCATCTAAGGACAAATTCTTTTTGGCAAAACTAAAATTCATCACACTAAACACATCATGTGGTTGAACACATAGTCATAAGGATAAAGGATGAAAGATAGATAGATAGACAGTTTTGATTTAAAAACTACTTCCATGAGATGATCTTAAAAGACAGATCATCAATTAAAATAAGTTAAAATGTTTCATAGCTGCAATATTCAAATGTATATTATACATTTTACTTTACATTTCTTTCTTAGTCTATTCCTTCCAGTAACTATCCTGAAGCCTGAATTCTTGGTGAATATACACTGGTACACCAGTCTTGACAGTTCATAAATTCAAACCATACCTAAATCTTCCCAGGTATTTCAGCATTGCTCTCTGTCGTCAAACAATTTACCTAAACGTCATGCCAGTTATTGGTGAAATGCAGAGGTATGGGTCTGTTGCTACTTTTGCATTGAGTGCTGAGAGGAACTATTGAGTGCCATAAATTTCAAGGGTGCACGATTTCTTATGCTTAGGTATAACTAATGTTACAAGTGGACCTTAAGAAGGCTCAATACATCCATTATACAGCTTACCGGTAGTGTTATTATAATATTCATAACTTGTGGGTTGTCATCATACGTTTACAGCCAAACACTTTGATATAAAATTAGAGTGGACTGTGGCACTGTGAAAATGGCACTTAGTGACTCATGATAGCCGATGAAGTGTCATCTTCTCCACTTCCAACATGGGAAACATAGAGGCTGTTTGATTAGTCATGATCAAGAGAAAGCCATTTGACTTCCCATAACGGAGTGAAAATCAGATGCATAATCCTTCGTTTGGCTGTCACCAACAAGTGGGATAAGTCTCCTTCAATCAAATTAACATTTAAAGTATTGGGTTTGATCATGACCAATCTTCAGTATGATGACACACGAAGTGCCATTTTCACAGTGCCCAGTCCACTCTAATTCTATATCAAAGTGTTTGGCTGTAATATCATTTTGCTACCTGATGAATTCTACTTATCAAATGTACTGCATTACTCATGCTCTCGAAAATGTATTTTTCAAGCTCTCAAAAATCTAGGGAAGTTTCAAAATGTAAGGAGACAACTCAATATGGTTGACATTGATTGTGTGGTTGTCACTCATCAAGTTTGTTTGTTTGTTTGTGTTTTACGCCTCAGCAGCACCTTAGTGGGCTATATCGAGGCAGGCGATCGCCGTATGATGAAGAGACGAGAAGACTGTGAGTCTTGTACATCCCCTATTAATTCAGGGATGCCCAGGGTCTTTCAGTTGCCCCAGCATAGAACACTGGATACAACCCGCCTCCATTTAATGACCCATGGGCTCGGACTAAATTGAGTTCCGGGGTGGCACTCATCAACTTTAACATGTCAAGTATATGGATATGACCTCACAAGGATACTTTTGGCACTTACGTCTATTTTTCCTGACCGAGTCGTCAACACTGGCACAATTTGATTTAAACAACTTTAGCTCAAAAGACAGCACCTGCTTTTGCAGCACCAACAATTACATAAGGCCATAAAAATCATATCTTTTGATATTAGTTACAGAAGCTGGGCATACATCTTTATGCTGCATTTTATGTGAGTTTTATGAGAATGTGGCTCTTGACTGACCAGGCTTATTGGGACTTCTGACTCATGGCATAAAGCACTGATAAGGCTAGGCAAATACATCCCTGTACTTTACTATCACCAGAATTTGCAATAAATAAATGAATTATGATGTCTGACTAATAATCTTTCACCAATCAAAATGGGAAAGCCTATGTTGCTTGGGAAATATAATAATCTGAAACTTTTTTAACGATAATTATCTGAGATTCTCAATCTTCGACCTTTTTGCTGCTTTTCGCGAGTCTTTCGCCAGCTTTTTGATAAAAGAAGTGATAAAAAGCATGCGCTTTCCAATAAACTGATTATTTTCTGATATTATTTTGATAGATTACCTTTCACTTGTTATCAGGCAGCAGGTAATGATAATGGATTATTAGTTTTTTATGAAAAATGAGGGTAATGAGCTGTATCGAGAAAGAGAAGAGTTTGTTATTGCAATAATGTAGTCGGTTATTATTAGGTGAGGCCGACAAAACTGCTTCTAAATTTTTCTACAATATAATCATCAATAACTTTGATGGACACTACAATTTACAAAAGAAGTTGATGACATTGATGACATCCAAGAAATATCCCAAGATGTTTTCTCAGAAAAAGATGCATTTTTCCTTGCTGGGTATAAATATTGAGAACTTAGTACTCAGTACTTTGGAATAACTATGAAAGTGAATTTTAAACTGAAAAAGATGCCAATTATTGTATTATTTTTTTATTAGCTTTGTTGAAATTTTAATTAGTCATAACGGTACAATGGGCATTTGAAAATTATCATAGGCGTATCGGAGGGGGGGCAGGGGGGGCGATCGCCCCCCCAAAAGTTTGGGAAACAGTAAGATTCGGGCAAAAAGGCTAAACAATTTGGGCAGATGATTAAATAATCACTATTGAAAATTAATGATTTCCAGGCAATTTCGTTTGAAATGGTATTAAATCTAGATCTTGAAATTCGGGCAAATATCGCTCGCCCCGCCAAAAATTGCGCGCGCCGTACGCCTATGAAAATTATTTTCAAAGGGTTTTATGGAGACTGTTTTTTCGGGAAAGTGACGCAAAAAGTGAAGCGATAAAACGTTTCCTTTCACTTTGAATTTTTCTTCAGAAATCGAAGTTAATAAAAGTTAATAAAAAAGGTGCTGAGCAATTTATGAGAGATTTTATCTGGATCCTTGAATGTAACCTGTTATCTTGACACTCCGAAGAAAGCTCAGAATTGCCAAGCAGCCCGCTATTTTTCTGGCTAGATCAATGAAATCAAACATTTTTCAAACGCTGACAAGCAAACAACTTGAGGTTTGCTTAGCTACCAAATCATTCCAGTCTCTCGATGAGTCTCATTAATCTACACAAAAACTTCTGACGTTGCAAAACGTGCTTTCGTCGACAGTTAACATCAGCCATCGATTTGGAGACACACTTATGATTGTCCGGGGCTTGGAGAGGTTCGTGCAATTTATTGGACGTGGAAATAGGTGCTTGTCCTGTCAGCGAAACCCCTCATAAATCCTCTTTTTATTTGCCTCCTTCACATTTACGTATCTCATACAGCAAGTTTAACGTCAGACTAGCAAACACAGACAATGATACTTCATGATAGTCAAAACAGCCTTTTACTGATCCGCTGTGACGTTAAATGATTGCGTCCGTGAGATGACGACTAAAATCCCCCGTGATCGTGTCTATATTCCAGAGCGATAATCATGATAATGATCATATTGATGGTGAAAACAGAAGTTACAGGTGGAAAAATCATCCATCACCACTCCACAAGAGTCTCCATGGTCAAAAACTCAATAAACGATACAGTTCTCGGCTTGTTTGAGGCAAATATTTAACCCATCACCAGTTGCTGGGATTATCGAAAGAGAAAACAGGAGTAAACAGAAGTAACTTTCCGCAGGGACTTTCAGAAGTAATTTCCAGGCGTAACTTTCCCCAACTCACACAACGTATCATTTATTGTAGACCAGTTAGTTTGGTGACATGCCATTCCTATTTCCCCAAAGGATCAATTTGGTGTGAAACTGTCATTGCCTTCTCCATTCTTTGATAGAGGAGGTTTGCACTACATCGTTGTCGGAAGGCAATCCGGTTTTCCAATATGTTCTTCCTGAACTGACACATTTCTGTTCTATTCTTTTCTGATTTGAATTCAATTGTTATTTTGAGTTAACTTATATGGTATTATTGAGAGAATGTTGGACCATGAAGTCTATCACTAAAACCTTCAGACGAATGCGATATGCCTGGATTATCCGGCTTTTCTCCACAATTTCTTTTCGCTTTGTGGATCAAATATCATCATTACATACTAAGTATAATCAATGATTCTAGAATGAACACTTCTGAATTTGATTTAGCTCAAGTACGAATCCAACAAAGTGGATTTGTGAATGATTGGTAGGAAGCCATAAGGAGAAAGTTCTATGTAAATTTAAAAATAAATGTCTCAAATTTAAAAAGTCAAAGATTGAAAAAGACGTAACAAACTACCTCATCGCAGGCTGCACATCTTGGTTTCAACGTTTCGGCATGATGTCTACCACAGTAAATGTTTCCATCTTTGTAGAAATAAATAAGGTCCACTAAAGATTCATCACAGGTCGCACACACGAAGCAGTTCTGATGCCAGAAATGGTGGGGACTGGCTCTGGAGGCAAACACTACCATATCTCCCAGGGCAGTTTTGTCTTTACACTGAAACAGAAATGAATCATTTTAGGCCCAGGTAATATTTTGGAGTTTTGTGAACTGAATGGGAATTGCAATTAAAAAGAAAAATTATTATTGAACAAGAAACTTCCTGATGAAGCAGGAAATAGCCCCGTTACAGTATGTAGGTTAATCATGTTATATCAATATGCTGAAGGAATGGTTTATTAGCCAATTTAGTGTTTTTCCTCATACACAACACCAATAACCGATAACCAATGATAAGCAAAAAACTTTCTTCAGAGGCATCATATCATGTTATCGTGTTATTACTTGGTATTGTAAGGTAAACTGCATGCATTACTATGACAAATAAGGCCTTAAAATTAAAGTAAATCATATAACTGCGGTACAATCTGCTATATTAAAAATTTGAACATCACTTACATGATAACACGGCAAGTTGTCGAGGGCAATCGGTAGAGGGCGCATGCTACCTCTCCCGAGAGCCTCTCTTTTTCTGCGCGCACTAAACAAACGTAGTTCTCTCTTCTCCTCATCGCTGAGGCCATTGCAGTATCGGGCCTCATTGTCATGGGGCGGAAGTTGGTGCAACAATTGCTTTATCCGGGACTTTTCTCCAATCGTTTTGATCTCGTCGTGGTCCAGGTTGTTCATGTAGTCATTGACCTGAAATGATAAAATGTGATTCTGATTACCTCTTTATTCAATACTGTTATATGCAATAGCTCATGAATGTATATCTTATGCAGATATGAATGCATGTTACATATATAATTGTTGGAATATCAAAGAGATCAGAAATTTTACCCTGTTGCGAAAAATACTAATATTGGTACTTAAAGGAATTTCAATATCAAAAGTAGAAGGTTTCCCCATTAAATTATATGAAATAACAACAATATTGCATCCAATGTATTTCAGGCAATCCAATATCAACTATTTATTCCGAATCTTCATTTGATTTAATTATCTAAAGACACTTCAAAGGCACTTTCATAATCAGAACTCCATATGAAATGAAAGCTTTACTAAATGAATTGGTGTTGGGATGACATAAAAACAGACTTCCTGGCATACATCAAGATAAATTAATTTTAGTACAAGACATATAAAGAGACCATTTATGGGACACTGATATATTAAATATCTCTTCCTTCAAGCACACAGTGAGGACAAAGCTAAAATGATTAAAGACACCTAAGTGTTATTCTACATGGTGAGTGTACTTCAGCATGAAATCTATGAATGAGGTGGGCAACTCAGGGCAGGACATGCTCTCTGATTATATCTCACTAAAGAGAAGCAGCTTACTCAAATTTCTCCTGCACTTCAATGATTCTAAGGCCTTTTCAAAGTCTTAGAGACGTTCAAAAAGCATTTGACAATGTCCAACAGCTCTATAGTTGTTTGTTAGTCCTATAAAAAGCCTCTGATAGCTCCATCCCAATATAAAAAGCCTCTCATACTCCAATGCCAATTTCTCATGTTCTAAGCAAAGACTGGTATCTATTGTTGCTCCTAGGGTCCGTTAGCAATGGTTAGCAAATAAAAAGGCAGGCTTGTGCAATCTTATCACTGCCTAGACAATTGACAATGACCATGCTGTGTCAATAGAGGGCAGTCCATAAAAGTTCGAGTGTTCAACATCAATTCATTTTTCTTTGTGTGCATCACATGAACACATTGTTTCATCATGACCCATAAAATTTGAACATTTCCAGTGCTATGCAATCAAACTACACACAATGAAACTTGAACATTTTCACTCCGCAGAATAAATTGTAGACCAGATGTATTTCCAGTACTTTCTTGATTATTCCAATGATAGTGAAGACATTAAAGTCACCCTTAAGTTATCATCTCATGATCAGCTGAAAAATATAATTGTCTCATTGTGATATCTTTTGAAATTGAGAATGATGTTTTTGAATATAAACAGGGAGTAAGTTGTAAATTAAACAATAAACAATCATTCCCTTGTATCATGGAGATGTTCTATGCTTGTATCTTGGAAGAATAAGCACTTATTCATCCAAGCTTAATTCAAAACGTTGAATTCGAAAGAAATTCTTCATGCAGGAGAAGCGAGGTAGACCTCTATATTGAAAAAGTAAAACTATACTTAATGCATTGCAAAGTCATGTTAACTTTTAAAATTATTATACCATTTGACCCGTAGACTCGGTGTAAATCTCTATCTTGTCTATACTTGACGTATTTCTGTCACACCCCAGATTATTAAAATCCTACATTTAATGACCTTTATCATCTGAGTGTCTGCAATGTTTAAGTATCTTGATGTAATTGCCAAGTACTTTTGACTTTCAAAAAATGGTGTGATCAAGCCAAGTTATACAAAAATCTGAATTCCACAAGGTCAAATACCCAGTGCACATCTATGAAATGGATTACAATATCTGCACACAGTGTTATGTACTTTAGAATCATAACATATATATAATTTCATGAAATGTAGGCCAAATATGCACAGTGTAGTGAAGTTGTACAGTTGTGAAGTTGTATGTAAATTTGTTCAGTACACCTGACAGTGCAGTGGCAAACACTACTACAACTGAGTCAAATTCTTTGGCAGGCTCAACAGAGAAAATAACAAACAAGTTATTCACAATATGTTTGATATAGATCTGTCTAAACCTGTTGCCATTGCTCATTTTTGACAGCAAAAACACCAGTTGTTCAGTTACTTCAACTGTAGGCCTACAGTTGAAAATACACACAAATGCTTTTAAAATATTTAAACCCAACAGTTCTGGCATATTTACCATTTGCATCAGTCATCATAATTGCTGACAATTTGCAGTATCCAATATCTTGAGTAAATTCCACAGAAAATTGTTTTATTCAACTTTCTTCAGGCAACTGAAGTCACAAACAGTCACTCAGACAAAATTATTATTGATAACTTCAAAAATAAAGATTTTAGTAACAGGATAAGTTTCAGAGCATAATGTCTTGTCTGTGTCAAGTAAATCACAGTACAGTTTCAGTATGTAAAACCTCAAATAGAACCATATGCATTTATATCCAAATCAAATAGGTGCACATTTCAGCTAAGAGGTTAATTTTGCAAAATAACTACTGGAAATTTTGCAAGTATCCATGTATTAAAAGCTAGTAAATAATAAAATGAGCTTCTACTTTATAGAATATGTTATAGTCAAATTCAATATCTCCACATTGTATCTCCAAGGAGCATATAGAATATCCAGTAAATGACAGGAGACTGACAGAGAATCAGATAGAGTACAAAGGTGGTCACTAGTCATCTATATTCTGGGCATACATACAGTCTGTTCAGTTATCAATTAATGACACTTTGAAAGTCTACAATATGTCACAGTCAACATGTTGTGTCAACATGCTCATGACCTGACACTTGGGTCATTCTCATAAAGATAATTCAATCTAACATAGAAAATTTCACTCCAACACATTCCATCATGGCCATAAATTATATCAGGACAAAAGTTAAATCACTGTTGATCATGCAAAATGGCAGTAGAGCATTGTGTTTGTGTAGAAAATGCAGGTTTTGGAGTAAACTTTTTAGTTGTTTTTGCTCTAATTAAAAAGATCTGAAGGACACAAAAATCTGGAAGTCAATTATTTATGTCATGACACATGAAATGGAAGAGTGTGCCAAAGACCAAAGTAGCTGTTGTTTCATAAATTTAATTCATAAAATCTCATCAGATGTCAAAGCTATCTTCATCATGTTCATCCAAGTCTCAAAATATGAATACTGTACAGTAAACCTAGAAATCTAGAAATGTAGTTTGCTAAGTACTACAAAAGCAACCTGTAGAAAATTTGCAATCAATTCTTCGTTCAACTTTGTTCCAATGGCTTTGATTTGAAGGGATGGTTTAATGAATAAATTAGTAAAGATTGATTAGTTTAACTCACTTCAGCCATTTTTGGCTCATTATTTCTGACATTTCCTGTTTCAAATTTAGACCCAGTTCTTTTTGGTTCAACCTGTCCAAGTCAAAACAAAGCCAGCGTTATCTGGTTATGCATTATATCAACAGAACGGCCAGTATTATCATGGAGTTATAAACAATCCGCCTCTATTTGTTTTCCGAGGGTAACCTGAGGGAGAAATGGGAGCTGGCGGGGTAAGTCGAACCACCTGAAATATCAGCATCATCGCATGATCTAAGCCTGCGATTCCAACATCTGAACTCAGACCTTACCTAGGATCTAGGGGATCTAAGGCTGGATCTTAGATCTGATGTAAGGTTTTTGATCTATGCTGGGTACAAGAGCAATCTCCTGATCAGATCTAAGGTCAAAATCTGAACCTCTATTAGGCTTGTTCAAGGTTAAAGGCTCTAAAATGAAGGGAAAACACCCTGGCAATCCATGTAGCCAAGGTGAGAGGGAATGGTATAGTTAAAGGAAATAATATTATGTTTCTGTGTTTGGACTGAAATTTAGCACTATTTTGTCCCATGAAGGCCATTAAAGGGCCTATTTTGTCTGTCTTATTCAGAGAAAAAATTGTCTAATAGAGGAGATATCATAACTGTATGTAGCTATTAAGTTCTTCCATGCATTTCTAGATACCAATGTAGGAAACAGTTAACTCTCATCATGGCATTAACCAGGCCTTTAAGTTAGTATAACTGAACTGCAAACATTGGAAAAAGCTTTCTCCAAAATTATGCATTGTCTAATCTAAACTAGAACAGGAATAATAAGATCCAGATAATGTATCTTATTAAAGAGGACCTCTGAAGATCTCTAGATAACTGTATTCCAGAATGACACTGAAAGTCTCTGAAATGACCTGAGCTTGGGTCAGATCTTATCTGGGCCAATTCAATGCAATTGCTAATCACCCTATCGCCTCCTTGACCCCCCAACTCACACTGAATTACTAATCATGCTAATCTGCTACACCCCTGTCACCCTCACCCCTCAGGCTGAATTTCTGCCAGATTCTGGGCAGTAGGGGATCAGGAGTCTGTGATTTGTGGTCACAGCAGAAGGCAGTGGTCACTTTGCAGTCCTATGCAGTCCATTGTTGTAATCTGTGTGGCATTATGCTTCATTACATGACTAATACTCTATGGTACAATACCTTATTATGCTATTAATCTGAGATACAAGCCCTTGAAAGGATGATACAACCTGGAATAATCAACAATCTGATAGTTTTTCAAAGATGCAACCAATCATACTTATCAACAACATTTTAATGAAGAATGAGAATGACAACATATTATCATATTTCCAATTATCCGAAGATACACATCACCATCCCGATCCTTAGATGTCACAAAGGTGTTTTAGCCCGATGTAGGACTTTCGCTCATCGAAGATGGGAAAATCGTTGTCTTCCATGACATTTTTGATTGCTCGTGCACTTGAATCTTCAGTTTACAAATCAAACATGTTTTAAGTGTTGGTTGGGAGTTCTGACACAAGAGAGTGGAGTGATAGGAAATTCTCACAACCCTTGTACCTTTTAAGAATACGAGTGTTCTGTATACATGCCAATATACTGTCATTTCCACTTTCTTGCCGGCACTTCTCGTTGACTGTAAAACTTGACGTTCGAGTCACACGAGTAGGCGACAAATCGAATCAAAAATGTCCTGATGTCACCTCCAAACAGTACAATGCAATAAGCAGATACATCCAAGGAAGCTTTTCTTTCATTAGTCACACAGCTTGATGGACAGTATGGAAAGAGAAAATGGTCTCTATATGCAAATGTACTTACTATTGATCAGTGATAACAGCTGATCAACATTCTGTGGGTACATTCCTAATTTCTTGGGGACCTCCCCTCCCCCTCTATTGCATTATTGATTTAGTCATTTTATTGGATCATGCGAAAAGCCCTTCCTGTGCTACAATATCCTTCAGGGAGAGGACTGGATTCTTAGACAAAGTGAAGTGATACACCTGTGGTGGTTGGTAGTGGGGGATGCTAAATATTTGTAAATGATAATTACCCAATACTATTTTGGAGTATCGTTTTTTTTTCTGTTTCTACATTGGTACTTCGTAAAGGTATAAATTAAGTATTGTTAAGCTCTGCCTTTAATAGTAGTAGTACCAGAAACCTTTTTTGGTATCACAGTAGTAGTAGAAGTAGTTTATATTTGACAACAAATGCCAATAACTATTATGTTATAAAATGTAGCCTTCCATCTGGTAAAATCATGATGGTTTCTTCTTGCAACTTTTTCAAAGGAGGCAACAATTCTGATTACATTTCTACATTTACAGTATAGATGAACAATTTCCATAAATGAGCGTCACTGTGTCAGTGTCAGCTTCCATGCCTCATATCAATGTCATAATTCAACCCTCTCCTCCAAGTCTCAATTGCTAATTTCCATTGACGCCTCCAGCAGGGTGCTCCTGGCAGTCCTGAGCTAGAATCCTCCAGAGTCCTTCCAGTGTCTCCCCTAAAGTCTCCAGACCAGTCACCCTCTGCATGGCCATGGTGCTGATGCAGTTTGCTGATGCAGTTTACTGGAGCACACACAAAACTCAACAACACACATCCCCAGCTCTTAACAGCACAGTCATGTGACTAATCTACTGATTGAATTGACCATCAATCATTTGGCAAATGCTTTGACCAGCAGCTGCCCAAATGCTGCTGCATCATCTTGTAGTTGCTGGTGACTCACAGAATTGCAACGATAAGGGTAAAGCCCTCAACACATGCACCCTTTCTTTGTAGCTGTGGAGAGGCAGGAAGGGAGGCCAAACAGCCATGAGCAGAATTTCAGACAAGATCATGTGAAACGAGCCATCGGAGGCAAGCAGCAACCAAATTGAAGGGCAAGCCTGTATCAAAGTAACTTTTGGAAGACCCTCTTCCAGCCTTCAATCACAATCAGGTGTTCAGGACAACTTAGGATTATGTCCACTCATAGCCAATCTAGTGAGAGTCCTGATTTAATATTACATTGGTGATATTGCTCTGCTTTTTCTCTGATGAAGATTATTTCTTCCCCGAAATCTCCCCCATACAATACTCCATAGATCCAAGAATAACTTTCCCCAAGTTCTACCTTTGAAAGCCATACAATTTTTAACTTTTTCCTCAACACACCTTTTTTTCTGCAGACAGCTTACTCTGTTACTAGTTTCTACAGCTGCAGTACTGAGGCTGGACCAGAACCCCAATTCCAACCTAAAGCAAGTTGCAGCTTCAAAGCAAACTTTCAGCCACACCAGAACCATCCTGTGTGCATGTTGGCAATGCTTATGGAGAACTGCTGCTGGGTGGGTACTATAGATTCTACCTCACAGCACCCTGCACTCTCTGAGTACCCTTGAATTAGTGCACTGATGGCACACTCCCTGGTTAGACCAAGTTAGACCGAAAGAAGTGTGTTAATTAACTTAAATGTCTGATAATTTTCTGTAAACTTAATAAAAAAAGTCTTACGAAAAATTGCCTGTGGTTATTCTTTTGCATACAACTCGCAAACACTCTAAAACAAAAATATTCTACCAGTTTAAATGTCAAAATTAATGAATTGAATGACAGTACATTTTTTACTGATTATGAAAATTAACATTGATTAAGAAAGTCTTAATGACATGATTGGCATCAAATTTATCTGTCTATCTAACTATCTATCCACAGTTCCCATACTGTACTTGTCAATGATCGAGTCATAATCAACCTCAATTTTTCAAACTACCATGGAGGAATAAACTCTATGAACCTACCAAAACCAACCACCCACTGGCACCCAGTCCTTCGGTCTAATAATCTCAAGCAGTGAACTGCCAGCCTCTTCCTGTCTTGGGTGTCTGCACCTGAGAACCTGCCAGGGGAGTAGCCAGTGGAAAAGCAAAGGGAGCAGTGGACTGCTTGTGGAAAACAATATCATGGGCAAACCCAAAATTTTAAACATTTTAAATTTTAATAATAGGTTTCAAAACTTTATCAAAGCTGCAGGTATCACAAATTGAATGCTTATATAACAGAGATGAAAAAATATAGACATAATTATCCAGACTTACAAAGGTTTTCAGTGTACCTGGTATGTGATGCTACCTCCAAAAACCAGGATCTCCTATACAAATCACTGTACATATATTCTACATTCCGTTGGCGTACACACTTGGTATAAACAAAAGTTTACGCGGACAAGTCTTTGATATTGTACCCTTTCCTCATAATCAAGTTCGAAAAATTACGACAAGAGTTTGAATAAATAATTTACCCCGTAAGCATCATCTTGGTATTTATAGTTTCCACTGAAGTCCCCTTTCCCCCCAAACAATTAATTTGTGTGCCCCTGAAATTCACATTCTGCCAAGCATTGGCAAACCAATGCATATTGTGCCATGCAATGCTCTTGCTGGCCCATGAGCATGCTGAGTGTGGTAGAGGGGTAAAGAGCTGGCTGTAGTGTTTGCCACAGAAAACCCTGGAGGTCAATTATTAGCACAGCGATTATTGTATTGGTACAGGGGTGAATAATGTTGAAAGAGTATGAGCATGGGCCATAATGGCTTAGGGTTTCATTGTGTTTCCTCAATAACTTGCCTCTCCTCCGGCCTCTCCTTCTATCTTTGGAGGGGAAATGACTCAAATGAGGCGATTTAGCCCCATTTTCAGGGATCCTCGAGTAGGTGAGAATAAACAAGCAGGGTTTGAACTCGAGACCCTCTAAATGAATCAGTTTCCTCTTTAACCACTTTTTTCCTCCAAGAGCCATTAGCAGCTTTGAAGCATTCGAGATAAGGTCCTCACGTAATCACGAGCAGTCAATTAGAGCACCAATGTCACCAATGCTTGAATTTTCAATTCAATATTGCATATTGTACATGAAGCCATGAGGTTAAGATCCAACTTTTCATGTTAAAGATACATTGTTTAAACTTTCCACGACCTTCTGAAGTTCTGATGCTGAAACTTTACTGCAATGTTCTAATACCAAGCATGAGGTCACGAACACAAAAAAAACAAAACTGCACAATTAGACTATCAGAATAATTATTGCAATCAGTCCTGTAAATACAGTAAATTGGTGTTTCTGGTTGAAAAAAGGTTTAATGTCATTTGAATAATTATGGACGTTATCTCTTAATATTCTAAATAAATCATTCTTCCATCGAGCCATGGGTCTATACTGTTATGATGGGATAGTGGCCACAGTAAATTTCTGAGTGTTTGTACTTGTTAGACCTCGATAGAACCAGCACATAATTTCACATTGTACAATGTATTATTATACCACACCCCCGAGTGAGAATACCACTTATAATGTATATCACTTACAGCTGCTGTGTAAAAGTAATAGGTTTACCAACTGCCATAGACAACACTGCAGATGCAGGAGTACAACAATGAGTAACAGAGCAAAAATACGTTGCAGAGGTACAGGGGTAGGGTGTAGGACTTCCTCACAAATTCTCCAAATCTTCTAATTACAAATGTATGAGGATGTGGGGTAAATGCCAGACACATAAGACAAACTCATCTGTCTCAACTGATTCAGAAAAGCAGGATTAGACTTCATTAAACTTACAAACAAATCAGACAAGAAGCTGAAGGGAGATGTCTTCCATAGCTCTGCCTGTTGTTTATAGTCTATCCAGCTATAGGCTGAGTTGCTTGAGTAGTCTTTAATTTAGTCATCAATGTAAACTGCCAATCAACTGCATGACTCAACAGCTGAAGAACAGCTGAAGTTATCCAATGATAGACAAGAGTAATTTTGGAGAATTTTGAGTTGGGAGTTGGAACTCTCATGAAGTCTCTTCGCTGTCGGATCTCGTAAATGGGCAAATGAGACCTGGAGTAGATTTTGACCTGGAAATGGTGATCCAGTCCAGAATCTCCAGATTCCATGTCAAATCATGTGTGTCTATATCAAATTGTTTAAAATTCTTCTTCCACAGATTTGAGCGAGGTTTCCAATTGTCTGTGAGCTATTGCAAGGTTCAGATATAAAGGCTGAGATGTTGAACCTTCAATGGATATGTTCCAGGCACTTACATTATCACAAACTTCTGGGTAATCACAGAAAACCTATACAAGTTTACATCCTAGTTATATATTGTTAAAACTGTAGGAATACCCAGCAATTATATTGTAGTCAGGGTTTCTCTGAGATGGAATACATCACTAGTCTGTGTATGGTCAGTAAACCTCATTAGACATAAAACAAGCATTAAACTACTAGTTATACTCTAGTCTAAAACACCTAAAACAATGTCTTGCATAAAACTACAGCTGTTTCAACACAGTTTGGATGCATTGATACCTCTCTCTCCTCATAACATACACATGCACAAGTATGTACCCTCAACACCAAGTTTTGTATGGAGACACCTCAAGTTGTGTATGTACTGCTGTAAACTTGGGAGGAAACATGGTATCTCCTTGACTAATTCTTACCTGTCTATAGACTGCAGTTTATGTAGTGCTGTTAAGCTGTTTATACCTGTGGCAAAAAAAATTACTTCAACTTAGTGCATATGACCCCAGTCAGAAAACATTAGCACCAATCTACTCCAAAAAAGTCCACTACAAAAAAAAGTCTACCTAGCTTTTTTAAAGCACCTTTTTTTGTTTACCCCAGGCTGGTATTTTTACCCCAACAACACCTAATGGTCTAGCCCAGGTGTATTACCCTGCTCTGCTTACAATAGCTAGACGAAACAGGAAATAGAAGGAGATCTATACCATGTATACCTCTTTGAGAAACATGTCTGACCATCTTATGCAGGGAAGTTAGACCATCCAACACCACTTATCAAACAGAGAAAAAAAAAACCACGAAATTCATATCATTTATACATATGATTTGAAAAGAGATTCTCATGATTTTGTAACTTCTTTTTGTTCCTCTTCCTGTAGCATTGCAATATAATCTATAATATCCATATATTTTTTTTCTTTCAATCTACAATCTACATGTAAAAAGAGACTGAATAAATCATTTAATTACACAGAAATATCTATCTATCTATCTATCCTCAATTCAATACAAACGCCAAAAGCTTTAGGAACTTACAATATTGGGGTTGAACTGCATTGGCTCCTGTGCCTGTATCACCTGCATTGGTGAAAGGTAGTGCCTTCTTGAAATGAACACTCCACAACACAGGGTGTTAGAATTACCCCTTACTCATCTGGCTACTAAGAAAGTATGCTTCACTGAACACATTGGTCAGATGTAGACATTTGGACAATGGTGACTTTCAGAAATTGCCATTAAGTGCAGCACAATGGCCATTTCCAAGACTGACCTTTCAATGCACTACGAGGGGCGTTCAGAAAGTTCGAGGCTTTTTTTTATATGGACACTTATTTTCAATCTAGAACTATGAAATTTTCACAGGGTAAAATTCAGCATATTTGGAATGGATTCCCAAAATTTCAGACAATTTGGACATTTCTAAGTCATTCTGTGGTTGCCATGGAAACTGAAAGTTCAGCTGGTCGGGGCAAGTAATACTGAAACCAAGAAAGCCAACTAACTGTGACTGTGAGAGACTTCTCTCTATCACTTGTATTAGTGAGATTGGAAATATTTGATTCAAGAAATATGATATTAGCTTCTACATATACTTTCAAGCACACTTAATGTGTGTATTCTCACACTGAACCCATGTAGGAAAGCGCTCCTGCATGCCAGATTTAGCAAGGGAAATTCCGGCGGCAGGGGTGGGTTTCCCTGGCTTGTCTGGCAGTGGCTACTTAAGGACTTGTGAAAGCATGAACAAGAAACCAAAATGGGCAGCATTATCCATCCCAGCTATTCCTGTGACATGTTGCTTCACATAAGCCCTGGTTTTTCATTACTTAAGTCCCTGGGGGCCAGAGTTTCAGGCACTGGAGGAAAAAAGGCTTAGGATGACCGAAATGCTGTCACGGAACTTTGTTTGGAGGACTTCGAGGATCATTTATTTCAATGGGTCAGGTCTATGAATTAATGCTTTTGGTGAGCTTGTAAGTATTTTTAAAGGCTAATTTTATATTTGTTGTATCAAATATGGTCAAACTCACTGATGCAAGTGATAGAGAGAGGTCTCTCACAGCCAAAATGTATAGGCTTTCTTGATTTCAGTATTACTTGCCCCGACCAGCTGAACTTTCGGTGTCCATGGCAACCACAGAATGACTTAGAAATGTCCAAATTGTCCAAAATTTTGGGAATCCATTCCAAATATGCTGAATTTTATCCTGTGAAAAATTCATAGTTCTAGATTAAAAATAAGTGTCCATATAAAAAAAAGCCTCGAACTTTCTGAACGCCCCTCGTATACTGCACTGAATCAGAGAATCGGATCTGGAATGGACGGATACGAATGAGGGTTTGCACTTCTAACCGAATAGAAGCATTGCAGATAGACTGAGATAGTTCAGACAATGCAATCTACTTTAAATTATTCTTGACGGATTTTAGTCTAGAATTGAGGCCTTCGTTAACCTATGCCACTTTGCGGTAGAGACTGTTTAGTGTTTATTTTATAGGAACGGTGCTAAAAAATACTCGCATATAACTCGAAGGATTTGCTAGGTTTCAACCCGCGGTTGCCCACCCCTAACCCAGCACAACTCCAGAAGACCCTCCGGCTTGACAAATCCATCGACTGCTGTTGACAGCAATTGAAACGAATTTGTGCTTGTGAGCTAAAAACATGACTACATGTATATTTCAATTATTTGGCCACACACAAAATCTCTTTGGAAGTTTCACAGGAACCCTTAATACATGGATATATATGCACCAAACAAAACTCAACAAGAACAAGACGTTACTCTCCAGGTCTCACCGATTACTTGCTGTGTCTCACCGATACTCCCGAGAGCTTCCGTATGTTGCCGGGTAGCTTTGGCTCCATCTGAGTTTCAATTTGTTTGTTACCAACAGTGAAACAGTGACATTTGGAAACCTCAAAATATCTGATGACCGATCGGGCTGCAGTTTACCCAGCAACTTGCAGCAAGGGATTCTTGTTTGTGTTTCAAACGGTCAGGGCTTTAGAGCTGTTGACAGTAATTATGCTCAAGGTGACTGAAGACAGGAGTTCCACCTCAATAAAATCTTCACACATACTTATCATATTGTTTTATTGCTTATTTTGGGAACTTTTTGTACCATCTCGAACTGTGTACTGTGCATGGTACACACCAATCACAGCATTGTAATTCCTGACATGTACCCATTATGTTTTTCAGCAATTACGTCATTCCATATATAAATTATTTGTGCAATTAGTGCTAATTTGTGGCTATTGATTAATGAGCTTATGAATGTCATATGTGCATTACAAGCACACATTACACTCAGAAAAGACCTAATCATGTAATTACACAAATTGGGAACTACCATGCCATCACTTATGATCATGTTACATGTAATGCACAATGTATGAATTGCACTACACTGCTTATGGCACTTTTGTGACACAGGCAATAAATCAAGGCAATGTACTGGACAAAGAACAATACTTAGTGCAAATGACATTCAAATTTATGTTATTCTGCTTAAACAATGAAATGTGTATGTTATTCAGGAAAAACCATGGAATCAAGTCCAAGTATGTTTGATTAAATGTACATTTATGTATCTGATAAAGGAACAAATTAAAAGGAAACAAGTTTGTTATTTTGGAAAAACAAAGTGTTTGTGACACTTCAAATATGTACTAAAGTCTACCTCCTGTCTCATCTTGTTTTAAATCATAAATAGCGTTCTGGAAAACAACAAAAAAGCGTCATCTATACAAAAATCTTATTTTTGCAGAAGAGTCGATCTTGGAATTGATAATGAACACCAAAATGCCGGTCCAGTAAAAAAACTAGAACCAGGATCGCAAATTATTGACACTTTGAAATTTTTGAAATGTAAAAGTCATTTTGGTCGACATTGGATCCAAACTATCTTGATCCTGTCCGGACTCAAGATCCTTGAACTGGAGCAGAAATTGATCATCATACCGGAATATACGGCTGATCAAGTGCCCCAGTCCACACAATACCACTCGAAATTAACCCTGTTCTGCCAATATCAACATCTGGACCATGACACACAAATTAATATTGCACAATGGTGACAAAATCCAAAATACGTGCCATGGCTGATTCGCAGGGCCGTTGGCGGTCACGGGCATATTGGGCGAATTATAAAGCACACTGGATGGCATTGCGCTCCGAGTGGCACAGACCTCTTGCAGAATTGCCATTATTGAGAGGCTGCCATGGGTGTGCTTATCTCCAATATCTTGACCACATCTTGTCCACAATGATCTAAGTGTCCAAGTGAGCAAACATTATTCAGTCAGACAACACAATCAAGTGCCAATATTTGGGATTGAGCAGAATTGGTTCCCTGTTGAATCAACAACTAATATTTGCATACACAACAGCCAGCCAGCAGTTAGCCCAGTCAGCCAATACTGCCCAGGAGGAGTCAATAGTGTTCTACAGGCTAAGTAAAACCATAGACATGAAATGTCACTAATATTGTCACTTAGTATTACTGATATGTGGAATAAGAGGGATATTGTGTCCTGCCGTTTCTTCAGAGGAAGAAAAGTTATTAGTACCATACTACCTTGAAAAGCAACAGGGGTTCTTATTTTATTCTTTGTGACCTGGTCCTCTTATCTTTTCCGGATAAATATATATTATATGCATTTTTCATATTCAAATGGATTATATGCATTCGTTCTAATGTGTGTGGAGTTATCTTTCCGCACTTCCTCAGAATTGGTGATTCTTCGAGAGAGGCGGCTAGTTTTGAGAGGGTGCCTTTTCAATGAAATGCTATATGTATACTTTTACAAATTTGTTATTCAAGAAAAAAATTCTGCTTAACACATTTTGTAATTTTGACTTGGCAAGTAAATGACTAACCTAGTTCAGACCCCTAAAGAACATAGTAAAAATAAATTTATCAATAAATATTGCGATTCAGACAACCCGAAAGCACTACAAACAGAACAACAGATTTGGCTAAGTCAAGCAGACTGACAAACTGTAATACCGTTTCTGACATCCTGCCTGACACTTAGGCATTTTTGACTCTCTGTACATATCTGTACAGCTATCAGACTGTCAGAACCAGCTCAGCACAGGCACTTGCATAGGTAGTGTAGTTGTCAAAGGGGAATGATGCATGTTATTAATCTATCAATTGCAGACACACATCCCTGAGGATAAATTAGGATGCACACATGTGCTCCATCCACTTGTCTCTCCATCATAGTTCATTAGTCATGCTCGACACATGGCACTGATCATGTTCAGAGGCTACAGACCGAGGCTACAGGCCGTTGCTAAGCAATAACCTTGCAGAAGCCCTCAAGAGAATATCTAAAGCAAACCTAACTAAACTTAAGCGGTAAAAGGTGGTAGGGTACAAGGCTGCTAACTTCCGGGATCCGGGTACGATTCCCGAACCAGGCAACCCACGTGAGATGGATGTTTCATCCCATGTCCAGACTCCAGAGTGCACATCGCTTCTTGTCAGTATCCAACTAAATAAAATTTGCAATTTTGAGTCAGCTTAAATGATTGATTGAGATGGTTGCACTATTCCTTTGAGCTAACATAGCTTATTGTTTTAAGTTATGATAATCTGTCCTGTTGTCATAGCTTAAAACAACAAGCTATGTTAGCTCAAAAGAATTGTGCAACCATGTCACTCAATAATTTAAGTTCAATCAAAATTATATTTATGGTGTATCTCATTCACCTCAGAAATAATGTTCAGATAAACTCGACTACTTGCTAGCAAATTTTACACTAAACATAATACATTATATTTTTTAACCAAAAGTAAAGTTTTCCAAAGGAGAATTTAAAGTCAACATGGAGACAATTTGTCGCCACTAGTATTGGTAAAAGATTTAAATATTAGTTTACAATATTGGTTCACAAATGTTAAATGCAGTATGTGTATGAATACCTATACATGACAGCTATTTGAGAAGTGTGCCACAAATTGTTAAGAGGATTTCAGTTATTTGGACAAGGATCTTCCAGTCCATTCAGGAATCACGACCTCCACAACTCCCATTCCAGTGACCAACCAGAATAAAACTTGTATACTGATAAATATATTAGTACTTACACTACTTAAAGGTTGGAGTACAACCTTTAATTTACTAAATTTTGACTACTCTTGCAAGCTATGGTTGTCAATGATTGCTATGAACTGAAGAGACATTGACGTGTTTGGCCAGGTTCAGTGTTAATATGTATGCATTTTCTTGTTCTTTAGCAGGAAACTGAATTGTATTATAAATATAACTTTAGGCTAGTTTAAAAAAGGATCATCTGAGTCAGTAGGGAAAATAAATATATGTTTTATGACCAAGTAATAGCAAATATATCAAGTAGCTTTCCTTATAACCATCTTTAATTAATGGAGGAAACCATTAATATAAACACCTATCATTCTACTTCAGAAAGAGAACAAAGAAGAAAATGCAAATGAGCTACATTTGTTTTTGAAATTAAGGCAAAATCCAATAAATGCCTAAAATGGTCATTTCAAGAAAACCCTTGGGTGTAGTATTCAAAACAATTACAACAATTACTGGCCACCAAAACTAACTTCCATTAATCATTAGAAGACAGAAATAGCCCAAAGCAAAACATTTATTTAGCAGGGAAGAAAACCACCAATTACCAGGTGAGGCCTGTAATGCCAATATTTACATATCAAGCCTCCTACGGTTTAATGCATGACTGGATTCATCCATCACAGTTTTCAAAATCAAATTTCAATTTTGACCTTGTGAAATACTTGTGGGGGTATCTTATCTACTTTTTATTTCCTGGTAGCTTTTCTCTGCTGCCTCTGTGCATGTGAGTGACTTTCATGGAGGGCAAGCCAGTCATGAAATGGCCTTGATGATAACCATTGTGACATTGTCTTGATGAATAACCATTGTTAGCATCTATTGGTTTTTTGCATTCTGTGGAACCAGCTTGCCAATCCCAGCTCCCCCTCCCCATGCTTATAAAGACCTTGAATACACACTGACACCTGGGTTCAAAACACAAAGCTACCTCAAGTCTCAAAACACTGACAGTGTCACTGAACACACAATGACCATATTTTCCTTATTTTCCATCCTTGATTTATGGCCATAACACACCCAATAGAACAGATGTAGCCTGTTTTTTTAGAGTCATGGAGCTCTGGACTCTACTTGTAGCAGTGGTAGTATTTACTAATAGTAACCATTGTTGTTTGTTAGCACAGTGGGATTCCATGACAAGTAAATCTGTCTTTGACTGCACAGTAGTAGCACACATGCTACACAACAGAAGGGCCAGTGTAAACAAGAACTTACAATTAATGTAATTGTAGAATGTGTATAGGTGTAGTTGGTTAAACACAATACATGAATCTGTGCCAGCAAAAAAAAGTTGTGCAGTTCAGAGGAACTGGTAAAAAGTCAAGAACTTGGTACAACTGACTGTGGTTCTTCCATTGCAAAAAGTGGTCATAAAATGTATTGATGTGGTTTTAGAACAACTAGGGGTGTGCCGATACCAGTTTTTCACTTCCGATACTGATGCTGGTATTACTCCACTGCCGATACCATTCTGATACCGATGGTCCGATACAATTGGATACATGTGGAGTAAAGCTCCGATCTGATACCGATATTGCCTTTGAACCAAATAATTCCACAGAGAGAAGCCTGCGAATGTGGTGTACCTGACCTCCACAAAAAAATCAAAAATTACTTTTTTTGACAGCGAGTCACCAAGTAATAAATTTGTGAAAAACCAATAACTTCTCACAGCAATGAGAAACCACCTCAGTCTGTTATTGACCCCACTACCCCAAATAAACAAAGCCTTTGTGACAAAAAAAGACCATATTCCAATCCACTTGACCTCACCACCTGTCTATTATAAAACCATCCATGTGGAAAACTACATAGAAAAATGAAGACATAAATCCACTACTTGAAAGAACAGGGGACAAAAAAGACATCATTCAAAGCTATCCAAGTGAGACAGGTGTCCACAGTGGTGGAAAAGATGTTTGATATCTTGGCAATTTAACCTTGCCCAAGTTGCCTGCTCACACATTTTCTCACAAAATTAAATACTGACTGTGAGTCATTGGTTGACATATATACTGATATGTAAGAAATTATTCACATGAGATTTAATACGATTTTTTGCTTGTATGTCTTCAAGGGGTTTGGCAATACGTTGCTGTTGTCGGAATGATATGATTTTTCGTGAATATCAAGGTCCTTCAGAAAGACTTCACATAAAATTCGCAGTGCGGAAAAAAATCAAACAAAAAGTAGCCTTTCATACAGGACAGTCTCAGGACAAAGATGGTCACACAAACCATGTAGATGCCATATTGCAAAAAAGAGTCACAGACTCTGGGAAAAAGTGGTCTTTCCTATGGGAAATATCAGGACAAAGATGGTCACATATAGGACGATGATCTTACACTGTCAGAAAGAGTCAACCATACCAAGTACACATACAGTATACTGTAGTTTTGTCTGAAAATATTGCAAAACACTGCAAGTTTTCTTTTAATCCTGAAAGATATACAACCTAATCCATATGTTCGACCATTCCACAAAATGGACTAATCCAACATGATCCTGGGAATCCACATTATCCAAGATGATTCACTGGAATCAGAAATTGCCAATACACTCTAAAAAATTCCAGACAAAATTGGTTTTTTAGATTCAAAATGGTTTTTTGAAAAACCAAATTTCAATGCAAAAAACCAAAATGGATTTTTTTTTAAATCCATTTTGGTTTTGCATTGAAATTTGGTTTTTCAAAAAACCATTTTGAATCTAAAAAACCAATTTTGTCCCGACATTTTTTAAAGTGCACTCCAGGGAGGAGCCATAACTGACATTTTGGCTGGAGTGGCAATGAAGATAAGCATGTGGATCTCATGCAATAAGTCTGAGCAGCTGAGATGGGCTCTGTCTTAAAAGAAATCAGCTTCATCATGTTCATCAATGATCAGTAGACAAGTCTGGGTCTACGCCATTTGTCTTGTATAGCTGCCTTGGAATATTGTCTATAAAATGTGATCTAAAGCTCAAAATGTCCCCTTCAGTGAGTCTCGAAAGAGCAGCCCCTAGAAGTATTGTGTAGCAGCAAGGACTGCACTGTAACATTTGAAATTTTGAGCCAGCTTAAATGATTGAGATAGTTGCCCAATTTGTTTGAGCTAACATAGCTTGTTGTTTTAAGTTATGATAACCTGTCTGTTATCTTAGCTTAAAACAACAAGCTATGTTAGCTCAAAGGAATTGTGTAACCATCTCACTCAATCATTTAAGCTGACTCAAAATTTCAAATTTTACAGTGTGTGGAGTTGCAGTAAAAGCGTCCGACTGTCGGGGGTTTTTTGGGTGGAAATAAGGGACCTTCAAAATTGTATTGTTCCCTAACGAGGGGATATATACAATACAGTAAGACCACCTAACCATACTGTGATGCAACACCACATAAAACTTGTAAAAATGGTAAAGCCTGCAAATGTGTCATGCACAAAAGCCAGAAGTTAGCAGCTTACTACAATGAGAAATAGTATTAAAGATGCAAGGCAAAATTGTGAAAACATGACAAGCACTTCACAAGTCCACATACAGTTAGTACAATTTAAATATCACAAGGAGTTATGAATCATGCAGGTGCAAGAAATGATACGACTATGACAAAATGATTGATATTCAAAAGAAAATTCATATAGTCCCAAGTACTACCCTTAGAGAAATATTAACTGGAGATGAAGTGGAATTTGGCCTCTAAAGAAAATCATATTTCATGTAAATTGTATAACTTTTACATTGTTGAAGGTGATTTATCATAGCTTCACAACATTTGGCTAACAACTTCACTCTCCTGGCAAAAGTCTTCTTGGTATTATTGCCTCATAGATCTATATTAAATGTTTGTTATAATGGGAAAAGTTAAGAATTTGCATTTGGAAATGAGAGTTTGTCAATGGAATCAATGGAGTGGAGCCAAGTGAATGATTTAATCAATCAGTTAAGGCAATTAGTGATGATAAATGGCTGGAGCAGCTTTATTTGAGTTTGTCATGATTACTTTTGCTCCCCTGAGCTAATTACCCCTTGTTTGCTATGATAGGGAACTCTCACGAACTAATAATCAGTCCAAATAAACTCACCGATGTCACAGGATATGGGTTCTGAAGTTGGTGACTCCCTGACTGCTTTCATGGCATTTCATCAACAATTTTGACAGCTGAGTATACTCCGGAGGGAGCAATTACCAATTAGACAGTCAAAGTCTTCATTAGGGTCTGATTATGCAAAATCGAAATTCAGGAAGTGTTGAGGTGAGACATTTGTTTATGTGAAATGACTTCCAATTGGCACTTTATTTGTTGTGAGAATATATAATGAGATCAATTAGGTTGTAAGATGTACTGAGCTCAGAAGATATGATTCGAGCTGACAGTGCAGTCCTCCATACATTTTTTGCCACACACAGGAGTTTGATAACTATTGCTCAAAATGTAATTAATGGTTAAAGATTTAATATTACTAAATTTTAAGGTTATTGTGTCAAATAAATAGACTTAATTGATTATTTCCAATATGTATGCTCTATTCATACTTGCCAATTGGTCAAATGATATGATACATTCAGCATGATTGTCAATACTTAGGCCTCCAGGGTTACAAGATTGTACAGTACATTTGCATAGAACATTGGATTGATGCATCATGTTCTATGATCAGCTGCTGATTGATCTGACAATATCTGAAGTCCTGCCATGAAAAGTACATCCTTCATCTGAATAAACAAGTAGTCAGACAAGGTAAGACTTGTAAGACAAGATTACATTTTATGTACCTTACACCTCAAAGGAATATGCAAATTGAACATCAAAAGTGTCTACCTGCCATAAAGGTAAGATAAAAGAACTTCACCTGAGGCCATCTAGCATCTTGAGGTGAGCATTGATTGAAGGTCTTGGCTCAAGGTCGTTTTGGGGTCAAGACCAAGGTCAATGACCTCTAATTAAAGGTCACACACCTGAGTCAAGACTGAGATAAGAAGATGCTAACCAAATACAATAACACCTTACACTATTGGCAGACCTGGGTAGATGTGCAATAAATCATGACTGTTATTCTCAACAGATAGGTAATAAATTGAGAGCTATTGACATGTCATTGTTAAACCATGTTAAATGTCTGCAAGTGACAATATAAGTGACAAAGTCATAAATAAATCTTAGCAGACAAACACATTAATTTATATAGGCCCAAACAAATTTAAATCATGTAGCCAATAAATATGCCATAATAGGCCGATAGGAGACAGTTTCTTACCAATCCATTTCATTGCTATACACGCAAATTATAATCATAAATCTGGATAATATTGTATTTGATAATTCGTGTCAGTAGAAACAAAAACAGGCCTAATTTTTTATATATGAATCTTCCCAATAAAGTTAAAGATATGACCAAAGTTAGGACCACATCACCAAACCCTGAAAGTACAGGTAAAGGGTCTATTTATAGACTTATATGAGGCATTTGAGTGACGTGACTATCATTCACTCTATCACCTGATAGTCCTATCACTTATCACATTACCCAATAGAGCAAGTTGATATTAAATTGCCTTTAGTGTCACTTACACACAATGCCAGCAGGGTGTCTGGTCTTCAAGTGGCAATAAATAAACACACAGACATATTAGAACGATTGGAATGTTTATAGTCTTATCATTCAAACCTTTGGAAGGTTGCGTTCAAACTTTTAGAAGCCAAATTCACCAAAGACTGATTTAAAATTGTGAAAAGTTTAAAATGGCAACCAAAAAAGAAGTCACTATTAAAAAAGAACTATCTCTTTGGAATAAATTACAATGTACACAGTCAACAAACTTCACTTTGTAAATTTTTTCATTCTCTGAATAAAGCTCCAGGTGAGCAAACTTTTTGTTGAGCGCCAATGAGCGGCACTGTCAAAATTCAATCATGATAAAGCTTTTTTTTCTACTGTTTTTTTTTTTTTTCAAAAAATAGGTGTTAGATTATCTGTTTCATAAGTATTTCTGTTATCCAAAAAGGAACTTTCTTTAAAAAATTACCAAATGGTCCAAAATCATATCAAACTTCCAGACTGCAGCTGGCCATTGCTAACAGAAGCAGGCTGTAGAAGCCTTTGAAATATCGCAGCTTTGATTGGCAGTGATGGGAGTTTGATTGTTTTAATCGATTCAGTTCGATTTCTCCCAATCTTCCAATTATTCTCCTTGGTAGGATGAAAGGAATGGGCAAATTGCATGCATGTCATAATTTCCATGCAGAATCTTAAATGAGGATTTCTGATTTATCTTGAGGATTAAAAGTGGGAAATCCCCCTCAGGCTGTTTAAATGCATTAATTTGTTGTCAAAATAAATTTAAATCAACCAGGTGTGCTTTAATGAAGTCAACTTCAAAGGGAACTAACCTAAAGATAGAAATTAAAGAGATATCTACAGATAATATACCACAGATGCCTATAAATTAGTTCATGATACCCAGACCAGACATATCATTATGCAGTTGCGAGTTGTGAGTTGTGACATAACATATATTCAAGAGAAAAAGAAAAGATTGAAGAGGTAAAAATCAGCAAATATATATTAAAGGGAAAAAAACTCAGAAAATACTTCTTGTTACATTGCTAACAAATATTATAAGACTCTAAATTGCAAGACCATTTCAATTTATCTAAATTTAGTCTGAGTCGATTTTTCCTGGAACTTCACCTTCCATCTTCACCAAGTTCTGCTTCAATGAGCAAGCTGAGCCTGCTGCACAAAGCTAACAATTCAATTAGCAAGCAATGGGCCCTTGGTGGCATGTACAGGCTGCTGGAAGACCGCCCACCTGCTTAGCCATGAAATTATGGGCTTATGGTTTACAACAAATTGCGCAATTCCACTGTAATTATTAAATTGCCCCATCGAAGGCTAATTCCATTGTGCCAAGCCTATTTAGGAGTAATCAAAGTTAGATAGTATTGAAAACAGCTGTATTGGCAAACAACTTGAGGCCTCACTTTTGTATTCTTAGTGTACATAGATAGGCTCAGACAACCAAAACACCTGCTTATGCAATTTTGTGTCATTCATAACTCGTAAATAGCCAATTACAAGCATATTATGTATGCCTGGTTCAACTAGTAGCACTTTTCTATACAGTTTTTAACAGGAAAATAAGAATTTTGGCAAGGACTCCAATAACTGACACATTACAAAAGAAATAGTACTACTTCTTGGCAAGACCAACTCTCTACTTCCATAGACTCACAGAAATAGCCTGCTCTGGTGTATTTAGAATTAGCAGATTTTAGAACTAAATACAAGAAAAACTTTTTAAAAAAAGTTGTTTTTAACATTTCAGTTGATAGCAATATCAACCCCAACATTCTTTAGTCCTATCAAACACATTATTGAAGTGGTTCTAAGATAGTGACAAAATTAACAGCCTTTACCACTCCTATCTAAGACTGAAGGTAACAGGAAAGTTTATCAATTTCTACAGGGTAAGAATTATCTCAGTTCAGTGCTCATTCAACTTTATTCTTAGAAAACCTTTCTAAATCGCATCACCCATTTCAGAAGAGAGTTTCTGGCTTATTATAATGTCCTTCAAAGAAAATGTTAGACCTATTTATGTTAAAGTAAAAATGAAACAAATTGCAGTAAAGAAATATTACTATAAAAAGCATTGCACCATCTTTACCAAAAAAACAACAACATTTTCTTAACTTTAACTTAAACAGCAACGCTCTTTCTTGACTTTGGTGCTAATGAGGAAGTACTTGGTACTTGATGGTAAACTGCTGCATTGGCCATAACTGTATAAGAGTTCGGATAACCCAATAGCCCTTGGACATTTTAAAGAAATTCTGAACAGTAAATATACATGATATAGGATTGATAGGAATTCACAGGAATGATATCCGATGGAACAGGATAGCCTGGATTGGCCTGGCATTGCTTCATGTAAACAGAATCCGGAAGAGCAGAACAGGGGAGCAGCCAGCCATAAGCCAAAATGCCATGAGAACTGCAGGGCACTGCCAGAGAACTGCAGAGCCCTGCCAGAGAACTGCAGAACACTGCCAGAGAACTGCAGAACACTGTCAGAGAACTGCAGAGCCCTGCCAGAGCTGTCCTGAGCTGCTCTGACTGGGGGAATGCAGGATTAAGGCAGTTGCTCATTGTTGTTATTTGGCCCCATGACAAACAATGGCAATTGATCAGGTCAAATATTATTGTGTTGGATTCCCCCCACCCCTGACCTGCAAGAAACCCTATTCTCCACATTTTACCCCATTTTGGGAACCTGGGACTGTCACTATTTGGACCACAGAAATAATTCTACCCCCTCATGGCACTGCTCATGCAGGATATTCAGCTGGCCTGTCAGGTATCAATATCCCATAGCTCATTCCTCAATAAGCTGTCAATGCTAACTCAATAAATTGCAACAACATTTGAATTATTTCCTGTTGTATTATTTCCAATTACTGACATTCTGTGTAACACACTAAGACACAGCAGCTTATCTTTCATTGATTACAAAATGATGACACATTCATAACGAAAAGAAAACTTTTAAAGTACAGCGTCAATATCTTAAAATTGACCACAATGTACTGTGAATACCAGTAATGTGCTATATTGGCATTCTGTCAGTACCAGAAAGCATAGAGACTAATATGTTTGTGCATAGAAGTTACCACTGTGATACAACTTCGGCAATGCCTTGCAATGTCTTCAGTACAAGGCAATATATATATTAAATGCATTTTCAAATGGCTAATACATACGAAATCGCTCTATTGTAATGCGGTCTGTTTAACTTCTGTGTGCAGGGATTGGCTTTTGTAGAACAGTCAACTTGAGCCAAGGAAAAGTTATAATATTCCTATTAGTTTCCTAATCAGATATTGAATAATCTTCAAGGCCATTCACAAATCCCTTGTCTGGAAATTAGGAGCAGTAAAGCAATTCAGACTGATTAGTCATACAAGAACTGTCTGTGGAAATTTTATGAATCTTTGTGTTGAGGAGAAGTCAAGACCAACACCAGCAGGTAGGTATAGAAAGATAGCAAAGATAGATAGATGGATAGATAATAGATAGATAGTAGATAAATAGTATAGATAGATATTATAGATAGTATAGATAGTATAGATATATAGAATAGATAGATAGTATGGATAGATAGTATAGATAGAGGATGGCCAGATTGGTGTATTTTCCAGGTGTAATAAAAACCTTTTAAAAACTTAATTTTTTGACCTTGGGATAATAAGCTTGATTAAGTTTTCACTTAGTTTATAGTAGTTTGATTGTGAAATAAAGGAATGAGACAAACAAATTTGATTTTTAAAAAAGTGTAAAAACAATCTGAATTTACATGACAAAAAACAACAGCAAATTCCACAAAAATGTCAATACAACCTTTTGTGCGCACAGCAAATGGGACAGTTTTGGACATTTTGAATGGTCCTGCCAAGTCCACATATGGATTATGCTCTGAATAAGCTGAGTATCACAATAAGTACATCACTAGTACTTTACTACTTCTAGTACATTTCAGGGAATGGATGTACTACCAGTACATGGTGGTTAGCAGTGCATTGAAAACTTTGCCAGAATAGATTGCCAAGTGTCAGCTCTGAGGTGCAACAGCAGGTCAAGAGAGGGGCTTACAACTAAACTCAACATAAAGGATCCCTTTACAACTCTCCTATTACAACTTTTTAAAAGGGACAAAAAGAAGGCTAACATTTCAATTAAATAGAAAAAGCCAGTCAAAAATTATTTACATTTCAAAAGTTAAATTTACTAAAAAAAAAATAAAGCCAAGAAAAAGACAATCTTTATGGATAAAGCACAAAATGTTTATGGCCAAGTTAAGAAAAGGATGAAAGAAAAAACTAAAGGTGAATTTTTCAACGGTTAGTCTGAATTTATCAGCACCACATGTTGTTCCATGCAAGATGCTGCAGTTCACTGTTCAGTTCTTTTGTGTTTTAAGTTTTAAATTTAAAACACATTGTAATCTAGCTCATAAATGAATTCGAAAATTCAAAATCTGCCTTTAAAATTTCACACACCAGTCGTTTTCAATTTGAATCATGAATTCATTCCTCTGACATATTTTAGAACCCCTTGATTCTCCTTAAGCTTAAATTTATGAATGTTAATAGTCAGTGTAGTAATGCATTGACATACAGACATATATTACCAAGGAATTTACAAGCTGATTACCAAGCCTTTAATCAAGGATAAACAAAATTGACAGACAGGTAAATAATCGTAAATTTGATCAAAAGCATATTCCTAGGAGGATTGAGAACTTCAAGGAAATATACCACAAAATGTTACTTCAACATATTTTTATCACTATTTAAAAGTTTGTAATAAGGTAATTTACAAATTGTACAATATATATGCCAGCCTGACACCATAGGTGTATTTTGCTTGGCATTAATATTATGCTCCAAATGTATAACCTTACAATGATGGAATGGAGTTACCATTGTGGCATACACATACATAACTTGTTTGGGTGCAAACTGCAAAGCATAGCTTATAAACAAGTATAAATCTACCAATCTGGCTGCAAATGTGTTGAATGCAGTAAATCATAGGCTGATATAAAAAGACCACCATGACAGCCCCTATGAATAGCTGGAACATTTTTCTAATCTTCAGAAGTCTACACATCAACGCAGGACTGCAAGGCATCCTTAAACATCATGAACATGTGGGAAGCATAACTCCTAGAAGTTTATACAGCAACTGTGAAGACTTCTAATCTGTGAAACCAGAAGCTATGTGATCTTCAAGTTGCAGACCTCAACACCTCAGCCATTAGATGTTGATAGCATAAACCCTGGGTCCTGGGACAGTTGCAGGGTGTTAACAGGATCCCAGGAACTGGAGGAACTGGATCCCTAGTAGACTTGGTGAAGCAACTTGAGCTAGTCAACAGCTTAGCTTGGAATTTATTGGATTTAAGGGGAATCATTCATGGAAGGTTGAAATTGAGATTATAGGAATTAGGAATTTTGGAAAGTGAAATTGACACCACCAAAGCCAAACCCATGGTGCTGATTGCACTGCTGAAGTTTGATTTTGGTGATGGATTTAATGAAGGTGATACTGCAACATAGCTTTTTAATCAAGAAAATGTAAGACTTGGCTTGCAACAGAGAATTTATTTTACTTTTCCACAACAGATTGACACAATCAACTTCCAGTTAATCAATGTTTTAAAATATTTTGTGTTAGCTTATAAATTTTCGTCTCTCTCTTGCTGGACATTACAAGAAATTTAAAGGACCAGGACCTTGAAGTTAAAGGACCCCAATGCATTGATGCAATCTCGTTCGAAATGGCAGGCTTCGTTTCACTATTTTACAAAATCAAGAACTTATTTGCCTACTTCAAAGTGTTCTTTTAAGCCCAGTTACTACCGAAGTAACTCATCAGACACCACATGTACATTTTCAGGATTTATAACCATACCAAGAATCAGTAACCTCAAAATGACAACATAGTAACATAGCCAACTTAATGAACTCATTATCACTGAGCACAACCATGTCAGTTGGAAACATGCTGGGCTCTGTCAATGTGTTTCTGGGTTCTCACAGAATGTACACTGTGAGCACTGAGCACTGTACTACACTTTCCACTGTATAACCCCAAGTCCAAGTCCAGAATAGCACAGACTAACACAGTACACACAACTAGCCCCAGTGGCTAGGTAGCCTCCAGAGGTAGCCTAGGGTAGATAGATAGGGGTGCACAGATTCTGTTCTTACCCCAACCAACTTCAACTGTACAGCACAAAGTGAACAGCAGTTCTGAGCTCATCTGAAGCTCAGGTCTGGAGCTATCTCATCTCTTGGGGCAGTCAGGTTGCAGAGGCTGCACAGTATACACAGTGACTCACTTTATGTCAGTATGGGGGTTTTAAACATGTTTAACTTACCTCCAATTTCTTGTTTAAAGTCCTGGGTGGAGAAGTGTCCAAGTTCTTCGTAGGAGAAATTAAAGGCTGTTTTTCCCAATGGTACAAGCCACTCTGAGACCTTTGCATATTCTCCATGGCTGTAAGTTGTTTTGGAGTCAATCAGTACTTCCATAAGTGTGTAATAGTCCTAGTAGCTCCTATGATGGTTGATATACATAGTTGTCAATAGCACTTCGTCATCAAAAAGTTGAAATTTGGTATTCCCTGTATTTGTTGTTGTTGTGTATCAAGAACAATGTATCAGCCGACTCATTGGTTTCAGCTGATTTGAAGAAGTTGGCTTCCCTCTTTTCTTAATTCCATGTTCGTTTATAATTCCTGTCAATAGTTCTTGATAGTTTCAACTGACTTCCATCAAGTTTTCATAGTGAGTGCACTGCTCAACCCTCTACTTTCACTGAATACACACTGAATACACAGCCCCAGTGGGTACCCAGTAGGTAGCTCTCAACACTGCTAGCATGGCACTGTGCACTGGAGCTCTCCCCAGGCTATTTTGTGCTCTGCCAAGTGACCTAGTTAGGCCTCTGAGCAGTCAACCATGCGTTCACTGACAACAGGGCTAGAACAGAGCTGTGGCCCTCACTGCTTGGCCCTCTGCTCAGGCAAGGGACAGCCCCCTTCTTTTGTACACCCAGCAATCTTTTGTTACTGCCCCAACGCCCCCTAGCAAGCTCCGACAGAAGCAGCTCCAGGAAAAGTAAACCGAAAGCCTGGTTGTTTAACAATTGCATCACCTCTGTTATCTGCTTTTAAAACCCGACGGAGCTGCAGAGCATCCACTTATATTGTTACAAGATTTAGAAAACTGAAGTCTCACTTCTTTATTTTAATCCACCCTTTTCATTAAATGGACTCAATTTTTTTAATGTTTATTGTACAAACAGAACTAGAAGCAACATAACTTCAAATCGGTGATTAAAACCTGTTTAGTTTAGAACCAATTATACATTGTTTTATATGCAGCTCGTAAGGGCTTAAAGAAACCATAATTCAAATACATAACCAGTAGGCCTACACAAAATGTGAAGTAAAACTTTACAGTCTACACCAATACACAAAATTTCAAATTTGAAACTAATACACAAGACTTGAAACCGAAAAACAAACACATTTCAAAGCAAAAGGCAAAATTTTAAACCAACACACAATGTAAAACCAATAAGAGTTGAAAGCAATACACAAAAAAGAGAAACCACTACACAAAAAAATGTAATAGCAACCAATATCCGTAATTACAGTCCTTGTCATATACTTACGGGTATCCTAGTTCTTTTTTCATGCTGTTGAAGTGTGATGTCAGTGATAACTCAATGTCACAATTGGCATATCTATTCTCTAGCATTGCAATAAATGTAAAATAACTACAAGCTGTGATGTCATTTGAAACTGGGTCAGATTCCCCAGCTACTAGCCAATGTGAATCCACCTCAACTGTGCATCACAGTTTCAACACAACATCATCAAAGCCTGATAGCCAATTGACTGACACTATAACTATGCATCACATTTTCAACATTGTTATATTGAAGAAAGCATTACATTTTATCCTGTGATCAGAACGTTAGTGTTGATGTGATCAAAATTATCTATCAATTCTAATCTGTTAAAATGTCAGTTTGGGAGCATTCACAGTGGAATCCCTACAAAGTTGTTTGATTAATCTGCAAACTAGCGACTTAAAACTTTAACCTTGCCAAAAACAAAAGGCTTACACAATTTTTTGTAAACACATGGGGTACATTCGATTCGATCTACTCTAACTACCCCGGAAGTCACATATCTACTCCAGGAAGTGACGTTTCTACTCCTGGAGTAAACTACTCCAAGATGGGTCCAAATCGAATGAAAAGGAGTACTTAGGAACGTCACTATTGGGGGGTTTCCTTCCAGTGAGGATTCCCTTGCCAATGGCAATTCAAGACACCATGTGGCATTTTCAATTGATTGCCGTAATTGAGTCAATTTAATTACAGCAATGTACATAAAAAAATTGCAATCAGGGACCAAATCAAAGCTTCTGAAGTGCCATTTATTTATGTAAACAATCATACGTCATGGGATATCCCAATTCCTATCTACTCCAAACTGCTCTAATCTACTCCCGGAAATGCAAAACGAATGATCTGGAGTGAAGTACTCCACTCCAAGAGCACTTTGGAGCAGCGAAACGAATGTACCCATGGATTGTGTGACACACAGTTGTTCTGCCAGCTATCAGGTTGTGATACGGCACTTGCATGGGCTTTTCCAGACCCAATTTTCACTCTTGACATTTTGTTTTAACTTTGATGCACAGTTGAGTTGGATTCACATTGGCTAGAAGCTGGGGAATCTGACCCAGTTTCAAATAACATCACAGCTTGTAGTCATTTTACACATACTGCAATGCTACAGAATAGGGATGTCGATCGTGAGACTGAGGTATCGCTGACATCACACTTCAACAGCATGAAAAAAGAACCAGGATTCCACGAAAGTATGACAAGAACTGTAAGATCTGAAAGCAAAGTGAAACTTACGGTCAACACAAAAAGTTTAAATTGATACACAAGGATAATACATAAAAATTGACACTAATACACACATCTTTTGAAAACAATACACAAACGTCTATTGAGTGACAGAATAAAATTTTTGGGAGATGGCATAACAAACTGTATTTCAGAAGCACCGGGTATTCAAACTTAGCATGTGTGAGACAAGGGGGCAAACTCCTGCTCTTAAAATTTATCACAGAGTTGGAATTCACCAATTAAAAAAGTTTTTTTAAATTGCTGAATCTAGGAAATACAGCCCTAGGCTTACAAATACCATCGAGTAGGCCTATTTTAAAGGAAAGCTTATCAACTGGCCTCCTAATTCCAATCAATCTGGCAACCAAAAGTGAATAACTAACCAACAGCTACATCAAGATTATCAAAGAATGTGGATTCTCAAAGCATGTGGAGTTCCTCTTCAACATAACCATAGCCCGAGGACTATTGAAGAAGGGGCAATAATTATTTTCTAAAAAGTGCTATTTTGTTCCTCACTACAATAGACAATGCCACTTTTAAATAATTATATGGTATAAAAAAGTGTAATTATTTGATGAACTGATAACAATGTAAATAGTTGGTCTCAATTTAAAATTATAACAAAACAGTCTTCCTTTGATTGCAAATACCCTATGTATGATAAGGAAAACACATAGACATGGGTATGGTTAAAATGCTCGTTGTATTTTTAAAACTTCCTCACTTTAGATGGCATCAATCAATCTTCCATAAATGACTATATATTTTTAAGACATAATTAGTAGGCATATGTATTAATTTGTATAGTTGTTTACTGTCAGAATAGTCGGACTACTAAAATGCATAGGCAGCCTCAGCAGCCCCATCACATGCCATTAGCTGCTGGGCTAGGTGCCCCATTGGAAGGGGGGGGGGTTCTTAGAGAAAGGGGGGCAAACTTAATTAACACATTCAGCTCTGCAGGAGTTAATAGTAATCACTGAACAGGCTGCAGTTGTTCCCGCAGAACATGATTCACTGTCCCCTGCATCCTGCAGTCACTGTCCTGTGGCAGCTGATTCTGTTGTCAAACTGACATGACTGTGTCATCCAGCATTTTCTTGAGCATGTTACATTATTGTAAGTGCCCAACCTTTTAGATGAGCACAAGAATGTCAGGGTGACATGCCATACTAATCCAGCTTGCTCCTCTTATGTAAGTCTGAGTCATTCAGGAATTACACACAGAGGGTGACATACCTCTGGTGACTGATGACATCACATTCTTAATTGATCACTTAGTATTTAAATTTCTGGTCTGAAGGTTATCTCAGCTTATCTGGAATTTAATATTTTTGGGACAACATGACGAATCCATGTTTTCTCCATATTTAGTATATTCTACCGAAGTAGCATTCTCATTTAATTCCTTAGTACTGCAGGCTAAAAAAAAAAAAAACTCGGAAAATAGACCTAATTGTAAAACAAGAAAAAGAAATCAATCAATGTTTGCATAAGATAGTAAGTTTTAGGCCACGATTCAATTAATCTCTCCATCCCTGCTTGTCATGTCCAAAAATTCCAAAACAATTTCACCCCCACAATTTTTGCAGACAATTGCAATTGCAGAGGCAGCAGAGCAGAGGACTCACAGAGGAATAGGGTGAGAAGGGGTGGGGTATCAAGAAGGATTTTCCCTCCTGTCAATTAGAGAGCAAATTTACCTTGACACATGTAATCCTCTTAAGGACATCATCTTTGATTCATCTAATAACCAGTAATAACAGGGTGGATGTTGTTAGAGACTTACTTAATTTAGACATTCACCTTTCTTTCTACTTCTTTGTTCTTTTAGCTTATTACACCCTGTAATTACTGGGTAATTATTTCGATTATCTATTGTTAACATGAGTCCTAACATCAATTTGGAAGTCTGAAATCAAGAATTTGTCGACTTAATGAAGCCATTGTATAGTTACAGTCCTTATTTTCAAAAGAACATCACTTCAAGCAATTGTATTGCCTCATTGGTATACCAGAAGATTCCTGTATAGATCGGCTGACATAAAACAGATTCAGTTTCATAACTGAACCAAATTATAACTCCAAATTTTTTGTATACATTTACCAAAATTCATACAAAATGACATTGAAACATTCTGGAATTAATATTTAGTCCCGCCGAATGGCAGGACTAAGGTTTTCATTCTCGTGTGTCTGTCTGTCCATCCGTCATTCAACAAGGCTAAGGAAAAACCACTGTGCACAGTTTCGTGATTTGAGAAGGAATTACAGCCCTTCTTCATGCAGCTGCCACACTTTTACATCAACAGAAATCTGAGATGTTCCAAAAGGAAAGTTATAAGGCAATTTAAATGAAGTGAATTGGTTCCAAAAACTATTGACCAAGTTGATTTTCACATTAACCTATAAACCTTCACATATATTGCTGGTAGATTTCCTATCTAAGGAGAATAGACGAGAAACATGTATGGAGTAACAAGAATAACAGTTTTCAGGGTCTCTGAATCGTTTCATATCCTCCTTTATGACTTTCCTCAGATTGTGCCAGGCACTGCAAGCTGAATGAAGAAGAGCTGTAGGTTTGATTGAAATATGTCAACCTCATATGCAAATTGGACAAAACTGTTATCGGACTCTGTCCATACTACAGAGAATAGCAAGTATTTCAATCTGGCAAAGGCAGCAAATTGTGGTCGTTTTTGAAATTCTCCTTCCCACACCATAGTCATGTTTGTACTGAAAAAGTGTGCTTTTGCTGGTCTTTGTCTGAGTTACCTCTGCATTTCCTTCACAGTTACCTCTGAGTTACCATTGAGTCAGCACACAATTATACCTCTGAATTACCTGTCAAGTACTTCTCAGTTTCTTCACAGTTACTACTGAGTTGCTTCCTGCCTGTCAGTTACTTTTGAGTTACCAGTTAGTTACCACTGAGGGACTGTGAGAATCAACATTTACCTTCCCTGAGTGCACTGAGGTAACTCTTTAGTAATTCAGCGGTAACTCTGAAGTAACTCGAGAGTAACTAAGTAACTGTGAAAGACCTGAGAAGTAACTGAGAGGTAACTCAGAGGTATAACTGCAGAGGAACTCACGGCTAACTCATAGGTAATTCAAGAGTAACTGCGAAGGAACTGAGAAGTAGGAAACTCAGAGGTTACTATGAAGACACTCACAGCTTACTCAAGAGGTACATATCTATGGAGGAACTCAGAGGTAGTTTTGAAGGAACTCAGAAGTACCTCGATCAGAAGTAACTGTCAAGGAACAGAAAAGGTAACTCACAGGTAGCAGTGGTGGGACTCAGCGTCATTTCAGAGGTGATTCAGAAGTAACATGGCGGTAACTGTGGTAAAAATGACAGGTAGTAACACACAGGTAACTCAGAAGGAATTTGCTTCACCATTTCAGGTAACTCAGAAGTAATCAAGGCATAACTGGGAAAAGGAACAAGCTTCACCCTTTTCCGGTACACTTAGAAGTAACTGGGAGAAGGAACTGGCTTCACCATTTCAGGTTACTCAGAAGTAACTCAGAAGTCATCAGAAGTAGGAACTTACTGCACAAGTCAGAAGTAACTAAATGTAGAAGTAACTGGGAGAAGGAACCAGCTTTACCATATCGGGTAACTGGGAAGTAACTCAGATGGAACTAAAATGTAGGAACTGGCTCAACTGAATACTTACTGCTCTTTCCTGCTGTGGCAGATCATTACAACTCTTCAGTGCACTTGTTGTACTGTTAAATCATTAATCACTTAAAGATTTATGACTCATTACTTATCCACAAGTTTACCTCTTCTGGCTCAGGGAAACCTTGCTGGGCTGCTAGACTGCCATATCATTGTGCGCAAAGACTAAAGTGCACCTCTAATCCTTACCATGGTCCCTGCCTGTCCTTTCTAGCCTAACTAGTGCAAAACTATGTTACATAAAGCCCCAGCACCCAATCTTACGCGCTTGTTTCCAATTCGATCATCATGAAGTATCACTAGGAATTCCAGGAAAATCGAAAGGAGAAACACTTGAAAGATTTCGGTTCTACTTTGGCAAGATAATGCATTGGTACCAAAGGTTCATGACTAGTCATGAACCTTTGTTGGTACTCAATTTCAAAAACGAATTCTAACTGCAAAAGGCCAGCCAATTCGATCAAAAGTCAGGACTTAAAACTTTCCTTGAACGATATATAATCTCCTTGTGATTTACCAAAGAAACAAAATAAAAAACATGCAGGTTTATTCATCACCAGGGGCTTTCTTCAGCCAACAACATATAATATTGTTCAGTGAAAATCTACTATTTTTTTATTTTAAACCAAGTACCTCAGTATAAATGAATGGACTGAACATACTTTTAGGCCAACAGCACAGAGCAGGGACAGTTCCTGCACAGAGCAATCTCATATATATACACTGTAAGAAATGGCCGTGTTTTTCTGGCTAAAAGAACCGTAAATTTATTGTTATTTTATCAGTATTTTTTTTAAACAGACTTTGTCTGTGAATTTACAGTTCTTTGTCAGTTACAAAATGGCTCCAAGATAAATTTACTGCAACATGTCATTTAACATTCAGTTCACGTTAATGAACAATTACTTAAACCGTTAATTTACTGGCAACTTGTAATATGCAGACAAAACATTAGAATTGGCCAAACAATCAATACGCCTGGTCAGATTAGTAACTATAAACAAGAGATTGCATGGACTTCAACCACGGAACATGTGGTGCCATCTATAACATATGCTTTACACAGCTGTTAATCAAACTTAATTTATAACTTATCTGAAGGTAAAGGAACATCCTCATTCATATGATCTTAAAGATGCTGTCATTATGCAAAAGTTGTTATAAATATTTATATATGACATTGACATTTGTGTGAGTCTTATGATGTGATCTAAAGAATGACACTATTAAAACCAAAATAACCCAGGCGCAGTCTGCATCAATACAACATACTTCGATTAACTTGACACCTGGTTCTCTAGGAAAAATTCCATCAATTTTATGGTTTGTGAGCAAACGTGTGCGAATTAATTGCTGGATATAATTGATGGACTTACTTACCTGCTGTCAAGCAAGAGATGAGCAAGGCCGAGCCTGGAGTCAGTGGCTCTCTCACTCTCTCAGCTGATTCCAGCTTGGGTACATCCCTACAGCTATGCGACAGTTAAATCACATGCTTAGTCTGTTGTTTTACACTTGTGCCATAAGTAAGAATAACACATATTATCCGTATTTTTACAGTAGATTATACAGCTCCTTGCATTCTTTACATTCTATGATTGACAGTTGATATAACTGTAAAATATACTTTAAATAAACTGTTTTACATATGTACATTATACCGTAATATCACTTTGTTGAATCTGCAAAATTACAGTTCAATGTACCAATCTGCATTTTACGGTTCATTGTCCTGTTCAGGTTTATTAGTACTTTTACAGTTCTTAGACCTGGAACAAAGTTGCCAATTTATTTAACTGTAAAATTTAACGGGAATTTTTTGCAGTGTAGGCCTACATACAATGTATGAGAAGAGCCAAAACCGATGAAAATTCCTACATCCAGCAGCGGCTGCAGTGCATTAGCCTGATTCTATGATTTCCATCTCATATACAACGAGCTACCTTAATTCATCCTGGAGCAGACATGAGAGCTGGTGCTTTTTTCCCTGGGGCTACTCAATTGCTGTGTCCCAAAGTTTACACAAGTCAGGGTTGCCAGGCAGAGCACAGGTCAATGTTTACTCTGTGTCTTACTGTGGCGAATGGCGATTTACTGGAAGCAATAATCCAGTCATAAAGTATGAAAGTGCCTAAGAGGGCTGCAAAAAGCTGCAAGTGGCCAACACAAGTAGCCAACAAAGTCTTGACTGTGTGTGGACGGCCCTCACCTCATGCGACAAGAAGCCCCGCCATCTGTCGATCGCTGTAAAATGACCCTCCAGTTGGACATCGAAAAATTGTGTGTTTACAGGACAGTGAATGGGTTGGTGAAACTTTGAAAGTTACCTTCTGTATTATGTATTTTGCACCGATATGGCTAAACAGGACAGGCAGGGACCATGGTAATGAGGCTCTGGATGTAACATGCCCAGGCGAGGATTCCAACTCAGGGTCCAAGAGGTTAGCAGCTCAGGCTGCTATCACTGAAGTATCATTGGCTCATTTGGCAGCATAGTTCAGAGCACAGTGCGAAGAGAAACTTTCGGCAATCATAGTAACACCGAGATCCAACTAAAAAAAAAACAACAACCCAGTTGACATGCGAGTCTGCGCAACACATACCGTGAGGTTCATAAAACTCGCATGGTGATGTCATGAAGGAGGGTGTCACATTGTTGCAGTTGACAAATGACGAGTACTTACATTCAGCATTGCATAGACTCAAACTTTCAATTTGTCCTAGGGTAACTTGGGACCTCACTGTCACTGATACTCAGTTGGTGACTTGTGTTGATAGCACTGAAAGTATAGGGTATGACCTCGTAAACTGCCTATAGATGAGTCATAGAAAATATAACATAGCATGTATAGGGATATGACCTCACAAGGAAAATTTCAGTCCAATTCTGTATGCACTTGACCTTCTTTGACTGTACCATGACAAGCAGGGACCATGACAATGATTGTCTGGATGTAATGTGCCCATTGCCCAGACGAGGATTCTAACTCAGGATCTCACTCGTAAGCAGTTTTGCATGCTACCACTGAAGTAGTTGCTCATTTGGCTGGACAATTCAGAGCATCAGCAAAGAGAAACTTCGTAATCATTGTAAATGTGTGACTCAACTTATTAAAAAGAAGCCGGTTGACATGAGTCTGCGTAACACTCTCCATGAGGTCCAACATACTTGAATGGTGATGTCACAAAGGAAGATATCACATTGTTACAGTCGACGATTATGAAGTGCGTACAGAATCGGACTGAAATGTTTTTTTCTGAGGTCATATTCCTATCAATGCCATGTTATTCTCTGACTAATAAGCAATTTGTGAGGTCATATGATATACTTTCAATGCTATCAAAACCAGTCATCAACTGAGTATCAATGAAGTACTCCATGAAAAAAATTACAGTTCCTTTTAATGCAACGAACAGGGCCTGTTTTGAGGTCACTAATGTCCAATAGCATCACAACAGGCCTATATCCATCACATTGAAATAAACCGTCAATTTTTCATTGGGTAGCTTGTGCACTCAGTGAGGGGCGGTGTGACTCATTCCGTGACTTGTCCGGAATGGCACTGGAGCGGTATTTTGAAAGTGGTCTGGTATTTTGGCGGTCCAGGGCTGGACCGCGGACCGGACGATCTAAGGCGGTCCTTCCTGCATCACTATTTTCGCAACCCACTTCTTTACAACACTTTAAATTTCCACCGAAAAAGGTCTATAGGCATATCATAGAACTCCAGCTCAAGACACAACTGTCCCACAAGTAGGCCTATAGCCCTATACATGGCAGAGATGGCTCTTCCATGCCCTTCAACACTCTGCAAGACCATATATCCTCCAGGATCAAGACTCTGTCCTCAAGGATAAAGACAATGTCTTTTAGGACATGCTCAGGGGCAGGGTCTTAGCCCAAAGGCAATCTGTAGTCGACGAAGGGCAATGACACAACTTCATACAGGGCAAGGTCATCACTTAAGAGATGCAGCAAATTCAACCTAAAATTAACCTTTCTTGGCAATGTAATTTGTCAAGGCTTATAAAACTTTTTTACCAGTCTTTTTTACAACATTCTTTGAATAAATGAGCGAAAATACAATCTATTAACATTCTTCACCAAAGCATCATTGACATTCTTAAACCAAGGGTTACACAAACATTGTGGTAATGCATCCTCATGATTCACAAGTATCTGCATTGGAGCACTTTACCATCACTTTAAGAAAAAAGTTGCAACAAGAACCCAAGGGTTGCAAAGTTTATGTGCTGCGGAAATTTCACTAATGCTAGCATTCATCTACCAACAATCTTTGGATCAAGGAGATGTCCCATTACAATAAAAGGAGACAAACATTGTGCCTGTGTTAAAAAAATTAGAAAGGTCAAAGCCAGCCAATTATCCCCTGTCTCTCTCACCATGGTACATAATGGTCTCTTTGATCAACAACATACTGACTTTCAACATGGGTTCCGACAAATGAGATCATGTGAAATGCAGCTTATGGTCACCGATCATGAACTGGCAAGGGCATTCAAGGAGAAGAAGCAGACAGTGATTGAATTGAAACTAACTACTGAATTAATCAGAATTATGCAATAATATGCGTTCCGAGTAAATAGAAATACAGACAGCCATAGGCCTATAAATAGATAGACAGATAGATGGATAGATAGACATGAGTAGTCAGCTGGTGAATTTTCAGCTGACCAGTGAGTTGTCACCTGCATAGCGAGTTCACTATGCCCCCTCTGTCTACAAGTGGACTGCTCTTGCATTGCCAAGGATCAGAACATATGCTGTCTTGTGTTGCCACCTAGAGATTAGCTTGCTATTCCGCGAACTCCTGCGAGCGTCCACATCATTTCGATCAGAGGAACACACACGATTTTGTCTGGAAGACACCGGGGCTGTTTCTGAGTGTGCTGATGGCCTTGTCTACTTCCTTAGAGAATGTGATTTCCGAGTCTGTCTCTGGTATACACCAATGTTGAATAGAAATTTTGTGAATGTGCAATGAAATTGGAACTATTTCTTGGGACAACAATGATGTAGCATACAAAATCAACTTTTTTGCCAGGTGGCAGCAGCATGCAGTTCTCATTTTCAGCAAACTGATACCCCCTCATTCCACTTGTGGCCCAAGCGCATGTGTAAACACGTTTGGCTGACCCCTGACCCCGTAAAAAGCAGCCCATTGTATTTTCTTTATTACTTTTTTTCATAACATTGGGCCTCCAAAAGTTTATCCACATGAATTAAAATTCAGATGAGGCTGTATATTTAGTTTAAATGAGATTGGTGATGAGGGGCACCCATGGCTATGGTCATAAGTTTTGGCCAGATTTCTTCAGGAAGAGCTGGCTGCTTCGCGCCGCTAAAAACCAACAAATGGATTGAAAACTTCTTGTCAGACAGGAGACAGCAAGTTGTTGCTGATGGCGAGCACTAAGAAGAGGCAAAGATACTCTCAGGCGAACCACAGGTGTCCTGGCACCAGCACCCCTCCTTATTTTTATGAATGACATCACAGAAAACAGGAGCAAGATTTGCCTGTTCGCAGAATTGCCTTCTGCAACAAAATCGAGAGAGACGGACCACCAAATCCTCCAAGACCTCAAAATGCTCATTGCTCAACCAACTGTATAACTACTCGGCACAGAAATGGTGAATGGCCACCAAGCATCATGTGCATGTAAAACCCTGCAAAGTTCTGACACCAATGACTGCAACTGACAGTACTGATTTAAATCCACCTAGTGTTAAATGCCATCAACTTTCAGAAGAGTGGATTCCCCGACTTTTCCCCGTCCCGAAACAAGTTTTCCCTGACCACAACTTAATAACTATCAAACAGGTTAGACGGACATGTGTCATCAATTTCTGTGTCGTTCTTATCACGAAACCATCGCCATTTCTGTCGTTTGTAAAGTTTTTATACAGAATTCCCCTGACCAAAGTCAGATTTCCCTGACATTTCGCAAAATCACAAATTTCCCTGACTAACTTCAAAGTTCCCCGACTTTTCCCTAACCTTGAATATCCCTGACTTTCCCCTGACCAATGGCAACCCTGAATTAATCCCAGCAGCCAAAATGATTCAGCAAATTTTATGCGAATGCTGCGAAACCCTCAGCAGTGTCAAGAGTGAATATTGCGATCCAGAACAGCAACACAAACCAGATCAAGACACTCAAATACCAGCTGCACCAGTCCACCATTATGCGATGTGACCGAGTAGGCTGAATAACAATGTTCTACTTATAAACTGAATCCAATTTTCAACTGGCCTGGCAGCTCCGTTGGAAGTTTCTCCTAGCATGGCCCTATAATTCACTAACCAAGATCCAAATATTAAAGGACCTTTTTTGTTGGACTGGGAATTTTGCCTGTTGGAGGACCATTCTCCTGCCCAGAACAGACTGGTATGTCAGTCTGGACTTACAAACACCTTTCCCCTAAAGGTGACTGGTCTACCAAAGCCTAACCATGCAAGACACAAATGCTGGGTCTTGCAAGAACAGAGCTACATTAAATTAACATTCCTGTAGATTACAGGTCAACACACCACTTAGAACCAGTGTTGGTGATTAAATATTGTGGGCAAAAAGCAAATCACAGCAATACGAATACCTCAACCAAAGCGGAAAATTTGAATTTCTTTTGATGATAATCACATGCTCCGATGCAGAACAATTTAATAAACCTTAAACAACCCATCAGTCATTCAACAAACAACCGTATTTTTTTGCCTATTTATTTCAATCATGCTCCATGAATTGCACTTTAGAAATAAGTATGAGGACGCTTGGTGGTGAAGCGTGGTGTGTGCAGTCTCTTGGAAATTCTGTGTGGCAGAGGGAACTTGATTTTGCTGTCCTGCAAATATAAACAAAAACATTCAATCATCTTTTAAATTTATTTACATATATGTACTATTATGCAGCACTTTCACTCAACAGTTGTGCATGATTTAAGGAATTTTCGAAGTGACGCAACCAGATTACTCATTAGTTTAAGGGTCAACTTCTCGGAAGACAGTCACATCTAATGAGGAGCAAAACTGAAGGACACAAAACAGTGACAATGTTGCTTCAAGTCGGTCTTCGGCACAGACTGCACAACCACATTCAGTTTATGACATAATGAAATTTAACAATACCACTATCAAGAGTTTTGTGTACCATGTATTTAAAGCGGTTTATTGGATGACATTATACAGTGATTCATACTATAATAATCTGATATCACACAAGGTAATGCATATGATCAACAAAATTTCTATTGGGTCTTGCTACGTTTTAATTTTAACTAAGGAGGCAACTCCATCAAGCAAGAGCGAATTTGTGCGACACCATCCGCACTTTTTAAGATTTGAAAAGAACTACTCAGTGTCAGTAACTGACACTAGAACCTATCAATTGAAACAAGATAACTTACGTGAAACTGCTTGATGTTGGCTCGTCTGCACTTGGCGGCTGGAATGACTTCCACGCGCATGATCTGGATGTTACAGGCTCTGGCACGATGTCTGGCGCCCATATCTCTGTCTGTAATACAAATAGGGAGAGAGTTATCAGTTGCTCACATTTAAATAGAAAAGACTAAAATAAGACTATTTCAAGCCAAGTCAGGGCAGCATTGATGTCAATTGCAGTATAATATCACAACGGCAGCACACACTTGTCATGCTTGAATATAGATCACCAGATCTTATTGACACTGGAAGGGCGAGTTGAAAACTTTTAAATAGTGTCAAGTATTTTAATTTCATTGAAGCTAATGTTTTACAGTACTGCCTTGTCAAACTAACATCTTTGTATGTTTGAGGTTAATGTGCAAAGGTTTGTTTGTGTTTTACGCCTCCGCAGCACCTTAGTGGGCTATATCGAGGCAGGCGATCGCTGTATGATGAGATGAGAAAACTATGAGTCTGGCACATACTCTATTAATTCAGGGATGCCCAGGGTCTTTCAGTTGCCCCAGCATAGAATACTGGATAAAACCCGCCTCCATTAAATATCCCATAGGCTCGGACTAAAGTGAGTTCCCGGGGTGAGATTGGAACCCACGCCCTCAAAGCCAGTTGACAAGCGCACTTACCAATTAGGCCACGGGGGAACTAATGTGCAAAGGAGTTGGTTCATAAGTTTAAGGACAAAATAGCTTCATTACTTTCTGGGCATCAAAATGTCCCAAGAGATCTGGACCAAATGTGTTCACCAGATTTTTCAAGGTAATCTCATTTCAAGCATCAAATGGCAAACATTTAAATAGAAACTTCATCATCCATCAGACAAAACAGAACAAGATAATCATGAAATGCGATTCATAGCATTCAGCACATCCAGTCTGACAATAAACAGAACAGTCTCCAAAACGGGTTAAAGATCAGCTAGACTACCACACTGCCAATGTCATCTTAGCTTGACTGCCAATTTGAGTGCCAAACTGCCAATCTCACCATTCATTGATATGTAACAGTTCTTGAAATATATAGTTATTTGAAATCCATTTGTCAGCACTCAAAGCTACACGAGATACTTACAGCACTGGGTGACAGCACTAGCAGTGGTTAAATCCCTGTATTCCCTGTACATGTTGTGGGTTCCACTTCTGGAGTCGTACCTAAGCCAGATTCCGAAGTTCTTGATGACGGAGGGTCTCCTCTCGTGAACCTGCAAAACGCAATTTATGTGAATATCAGAATATCAACGAATATAACATTCACATTAAACTTTCACTTAAGACCCATTTTTTTCACAGAAATGTACACTGAACTACTGACGGTTAGAATCAACATGGAATGTATTCAAACCAGGGATCATCAGTGATTTGCTATCCGCATCTTCGATCAATCATGATAAACAACATGACATTGTCCGCATGAAAATTTGCATGCCACACAATCTCATAGATGCAAGGGGGGCTTCATTTAAAATGACCCATATCTACAGTTTCAAAATTGAGGAACTACTGTTTTTGCTCAAATAGAAGTATTACCCCTTAACAGGACTGACCAGTGTATATTTCAAGACCAGATTTATATTTCAGTTAATATGGTATATTTGCAACAAATGGCATCCTGAAGTCCAAAGGCTTGAAAGTGAAGACTATTTGCACCGAATATAATTATTTGAATGGCTGGAGATTAACCAATTCTACAGAATTCATCAGAAAAATCAGTTTTTGCAAGAGCGAGAAATAGATGCACAATCTTCTCCCCCAACATATTTACCACAACTTATTTGCATATTAGTTTTATTACCTGCTGGCAGAGAACAACCTCTCCCTGGGTCTTCTTCATCTTACGCAACATAGCGCAGAAGTACCAGAAACGAGACCTGGCAGTGATGGGATCAGGGGCGAAGATTCGCAGCTGGTACAATGGTGGCACACGGTTCTTCTCTGTGGGCACCATACGCCCAATCACTTTGTATTCCTTCAACTGAAAAAGAAATAGCAAGACCTTAGATTTTAGATAACATATTATTAATTTATGGTCAATCACAAAACAGCCACTTACAAATTAAGTCAAACAGGACTAGTCTAGTCTAGATATGAAAAGAATGGGTTACACTAACACTACATATATACATAGAACTTGAAATGAATTGTGTTTTGACAGTTTTGTCCAGCACTGCCTGCACACTGCAGTCTGCAGACTGTCAACTCAGTTGACCACTGTCCACTGTGCAGTGCAGATGGCAGGTTTGACAACTGAACGAACTGATGACATTTCACCTGACACCATTTTAGCCTTTACCTAATATCAAGTAGGCCTTTGTGTCTAATTTCCATTTCTACTGCAGAGGCATTCAAAACGAAAGAATTTACATTCTCATTCCAAGTTTAATACACAACTTGCGCATGGTCTGTGCCATATCAAGCCAATGTGACAGTTCGCAAAAACACGTGCGTGGTTTGAAGCCGAAATATTTACCTCTGAAACACAACTAAAACAAGGATTTGGAGCTATAATCTTAACATATTCGGGATGAGGGAAAGTTAGGGTTTCTCAAATACACTATCTGAGTAGTACAATTCAAGTATTTAAGGCATAAAAGGTCCATTTTCGGGAGCTTCTTTACCTGCCCACGAGCCTTCATGGTGGCGATCGGATAAGAGGAAGTAGAGAGTCACGTGATCAGCCAAGTGCGAGCTCTAAATTATTATTTTTTTCTAAATGGACAAATAATTGCAAACAGTACCACACATAAATCATTAACATGTACGAAAAATAACCAAAAATTGTTTAATTAAAGTTCCATTCAAGAATATGAAATTCAATTTTCAAAGTCGGCCTCATTGAAACGGCACAAGATTTCAGATAAAATGACGTTTCTTTTTGCTATTTTATTTTTTTTTAACAGAATTGAAGTTACTATTATTTTCTTGTGTCTGAAAAAGGTACAGTCTACGGGGTCAATAAATAAAATGGCAATCAATCAATTTGTTTTATTTACTATCTGGAGAGACGCCGATTCACTTTAGGCCGGATTGACTAATCCGTTTCCGTTAGCCCATGTGGGTTGACAGTTCGAGAAATTTCAGCAATATCTAGCTGGTGGATAGCGGTCGTCGCTGATTTCTGTGTCCTTCGGGCCGATTTGCAGTGGTAACTATGGCTAAATGGGGTGAAGGAGACCCACGGTGGATCGTGGAGGAGAGAGCTGATGCTACAAATGTCAATAATTGGCATTGGTGAGTTTTATTCAATGAATGAATGTCAACCTTCATGTTTTGACAACTGACAGTTTTGTTGTTGTCAGCACAAACTGTACACATTTGATGATTTGAGACTTCAATTTGCTTCTTTTGTTTTGAGTCCTTGCACTGGCACAGATAAAGCATTTTGCTATTCATCAATTTCCTGGTAGATTGGAATATTGTGGAGATTGAATATTGATTACTACAGGAACTGAATTTATAGATCTGAGGTCATGTTTTGACCTGCAAGGCTGAAAGGTGAAAGTGAAAGTATTAATAAGTGGCCTTAACATTCAGTCTTTCATGACCTGACTTGTCTCAATGTGGGCAATCCGCCTTCGGTACATGTCTCAATACAATCTTTTTTGTAACCTCATTCGGCTTTGCATTTATTTGTAGGTTAATATTTGGCCGTATAACATTTATTTTGTTTTTGGCCCCTTTAACTTCTTTTTTATAAGTTGGTTGAAAAAAGGGTCTTTAGCATTGTTTAGATTTATTAAATTGCCTTTCATGAAAGGAATATCAAACTTCGTAAACCAAAGTTCTTGCCTTTCTCTAACTCTCCAGTATATATGGTCAGGTCTCCACTCGTGAGGAGGTGTGGTCTCCATCAACTCCAGTTCAACACTTTCATGTAAAAGCTATTTCACTGGTTCCTGTACATTAAATCATTTAGATTTATGTTTTTTCTGGAAATTTTTAAGGACATAATTCTGTTTTTGCTAAGCAGTTTTTTGTGGAACACACAATTTTGTTCTATGATGGTGTTGAACAGGAGTGCAAAGGAGTCCAAAATGTGACTACCCATGAGTGTTAAAATCAAGCTATTTCTGACTCTGATAGTATGTGTTTCACTTTCAATTACTTAAGTACATTGATTATGTTCACTATAAATGTTTCTTGACTGAATTAAATCATTTCAAGGGGTGGCGAAACGGAGTCCAAAAGACTGATAGTGTTGAACAAACAACAAATATCATGGTGTTGAACATGAGACCAAACCGTTTCGACTCCTGTTCGACAACATAAAATGTCATTTATAGCTCTTCTGCTTAATGGCAAAGCCTTCAAAATCAATCAAAATGTTCCTCTGACACTTAGTAACAACTAGACTGACTGGTGACACATTTGAAACTAAAGACAAGGCTAGAATGAGAGAAAAACATTGGTGTTGAACAAGAGTTCACCACTCACACTCAAGATCGACACTTAATAAGTAAAATGGTGTTGAACATGAGACCAAACCGTTTCGACTCCTGTTCGACAACATAAAATGTCATTTATAGCTCTTCTGCTTAATGGCAAAGCCTTCAAAATCAATCAAAATGTTCCTCTGACACTTAGTAACAACTAGACTGACTGGTGACACATTTGAAACTAAAGACAAGGCTAGAATGAGAGAAAAACATTGGTGTTGAACAAGAGTTCACCACTCACACTCAAGATCGACACTTAATAAGTAAAATGGTGTTGAACATGAGACCAAAACATTTAGACTCCTGTTTGACAACATAAAAAGGTCATTTATAGCTCTTCTGCTTAATGGCAAAGCCTTCAAAATCAATCAAAATGTTCTTCTGACCTGTGGTAACAACTAGACTGACTGGTGACACATTTGAAAGTAAAGTCAAGGCTAGAATGAGAGAAAAACATTGGTGTTGAACGAGAGTTCACCACCCAGACTCAAATTCGACACTACAAAGTCAAAATGGTGTTGAACATCACCTCTGAACTCCAAAAACTTTCTATTATCAGAAAAGTTTGTCTGTAAGTGGTCATGACAGCAGATACAACAACCAATAGGTAAAATCATGTTAAATTAGCAATTTAATACAACATATAATGGGGAAAATAATCACTTTTTGGTGTTGAACAAGCTGAATTTGGAGTCCATTAGGTTGGACTCCAACTTGCTAAGGTGTTTCTCATTGGCCAGTCCATGATGGTCTATGTTTTGGTGGCCTCCTGAACAGATCCTTTCTTGAACATTTTTGTTTATTGGGTTGAACATATTTATAACCTTTGATTTTCATACATTATTAATCCAAAAAATGCATCTATAGGGTCGAACATTTTGCAGTTAAAATCATGTTTTACTTTTTGGAGATGCCTCTCAGAATACAGCCTCTTTTTGGATTCAACCACCAGTCAACTAATGAGAACTTAGGAAAAGCAAAACATCCTGCTGTGTGCTAAAAAGATCATAAGATTTTAAAAGACATTTTATGGACTGTTAAAGGGTTGAACGTAAGGTGGAGTCCATGTTCAACACTAACGTCATTCTTGAAAAAAGCTTATCTCATTCTGTTGCCAGTCACCAAAGATTATTGGACTTAGTGGGGATTTCAAACTGACTTTCCAAGCCAGCATTCAGTGCCTGAACAAATGTTGTGGGAAGCATAGGCACTGTGCAACAAAAGAAAAGGAATGGTGTTGAACACTTTGGAGTCCATGATTTTTGGGTGAAAAAACAGATGGACTCCTTCTTCAAAGTCACTTTACTTGTATTTCGAAAGCTTCACAAACATTATAACCTGACTCAACAGGTAAGTTAGACTTAACTCCTAATGTCCATTGCATCTTTTTGATGAAATTACTGATATTTGTTGGAAATATTATCACTTGAAGTGTTACAGGTTGTAACAGGAGTCCACCTCCTCACAAGTGGAGACCTGACCATATGTGAACAAAATAATGATAACGAAGTGTATGTTACTCAGTGATTAAAAAAGGGGCTCTCCAAATAAGGGTTTTACTTTGTAGGGTATGATCGAACGCTTAAAAAATGGTCTTCATATTATAGGATTAATTACGATTTGGGCAAAGTTTTCTCCTGTTATAGATTTTATATAATTATGTGTAATGTGTCTTATTGTTACCGTTGGTTATGGATGATGTCACAATTTCTATTATGCATTCTTAAAATTTCTTTTTTACCTTCAGGACAGAGAAGAATGCCACCCAATGGTCGAAAGATAAAATCAAGTCTTTACTGGAAGGTCAAAAAATCGAGGATGACACGTGTGAGTGGAAAAGTATCTTAAAGTAGTAAAGTTTTTTGAAAAACATTACTTTCCTCAATATTTGATCTGGAGCTGTATTGTTGTTATCAACCAATTGCATAAATGGGTTTATAACGAAGTTACAATAATAATGTTGTTCCTTTTCCAGATTCTTGCAAGATTGAAGAACTCACTACTTTAGAAGGAGAGGCCATTGCCAACAACAGGAAAGCCAAGCTTATATTTTTCTATGAGTGGGTCATCAAAGGAGAATGGAAAGGTAGATATTAATTAATTTACCACATCCACATCTTTATTTTAATAAATTATAAATTTATCAGATTCTGCAATGCCTTGCCTTGCATGATGGGTACTCATTGTAATGTATTAATTTTAGAAGACTTCATGGTTTTGTGTCTGCATTATTTCTACACTAGTAAAATGGAAATTATTTTTGATTGCAGGAAATATTGTTGGCCAAACCAGTACTCACAAAGGAAAGTTTGAAGTTCCCAACCTAAGTGAAGAAAATGACCGCAGCGAATTGGAGGTAAATCAATTTAGTAATAACTTGCAACAGAAAACAATTTACTAATAAATTATTGCACAAAAGATTGTGTGGAATTTCAAGAAAGTTTAATAAAAAAGTGTAGATTTAAGTTTTGACTTGTGAAATTGATGATATCAACAATACCCTGTCAAACTTTGATAAGAAATCTTGGGCAAAAAATTGCGATATTATCTTGCTTTTTATTTTGATGTGAATCAGATTGGATAAGCAATAATTATTGTTGTTCTTTCAGGTGACTGTCACTGTCTCAGATGAAAAAGATGACGATGCATTCAAGCTGAAGGATTTCATGAGGAAGCAAGGAGCTAAGTTTATCAAGGAACAGCTGGGATCTTACATTGATGGTCTCAAAGAAGGTACATGCATACACAAGAATAAGATATGAAACATACCTTTTCATATGTAATTGTTGGAGGAGATGGCCATGGGCTCAGTTGGTAGTGCGCAGGCCATTTGCTGGGTCCCAGGTTCGATTCCAGCTCTGGTTAGGTTATCTGGACGTATGTTGGACAGCAGTTTCAATCTTCATTATTGCTTTATCGGCCTCCCCCTGTTGCTATTAGCCTACCAAAGTGAATAATTATTGTACAGCTCAATCAGCCGTCTGTCTAGTCATTGTGTTGTTTGTAAACTGAAAGAATATACTTTATTAGTGTCTTTGCTTCTTTCAGAATATAGTCAAGGAATGATCCTGCCATCTAAAGCAGGCCAAGGAAAAACCAAAGAGTCATCTCAAAATGCTGTGAGTTATTCAACTTGAGCTTTTGTTTATTTTATAAACACAGGCTATTATAATTCTATCATTTTACTTTGGAATAATGTTACAGTTTATCATTTTGCATATCACAAGGAAGTACCGGTATATTCAACAACATCATCTAAATTGAATGATATTTTTAGCACTTGCACTTTCATTGTCAAGTAAAATGAGGAAATATTTTTTTCACCTAAAAAATCGGTATATTTATAAATACTATGTAAAACATGTAATGCTATTAAAAGTATGAAAAAAAGTCAAGAATATTTGATCTTCACCAATGTTTTGTCAAAGTTAAAATGTGAGTAATAAACTAAAATTCGAACTTAAGTGCCGTTTGGAAAATCCCTCAATTTGGGCAATTTCTAAATTGTGTCATTTCTTCTTCTTTTTATTCAGGAAAATAATATAAAGAAAGAATTAGGAAAACTGACTGTCTCCAGCAACAGCACAACCGTTGGTGTTCGAATCCCCTGCAAGAAATTGACAGAAACACAAAAGTTCTTGTGTCAACCACAGGATTTATACCGAGCCCTCACTGAAGAGAGCGTAAGTTTTAACGTTAAGAATTTTTATTTCATTAATTTGTATATATATGTATATAAGATTGGACTTAATATAATATTAATTTTCTGTAGATGTAGAGTAGCTGTCGATTTCATTGTTTTTCATTTTCTTATGACACATGTATCTTTTTGATATGCAGATTGTCAAATAAAACTTTATATATATATATATATATATATATACTTATTACAATTCAAGGTCACAAAATATTTTTGGCTGGGCGGAAATTAATAAATATAGTTTTGAATCTTATGATGCTGACGAATAGTGCAGTATTCCAAATAATTATTTGCTGATATGTTAAAATTGAATAAGAACATGCTGGTCATTAGGTTATAGAAATTCATAAATACTCCTGTATGCTCCAGCATAGGCCCACCATAGTTATGGCATAGACTTGTAGTTGTAACATACAGGAATAATATCATATGGTTTCACAGAAAGGTACAATTACCACTGATTACTTGATTGTGATGTCCTCTATCATGGCTATTGTTTAATTACTTTTTAAAAGTGTTATAGTTTCAAATGATTGCATTATGTATGCCATGAATACATAATGCCATAAATGGGTTGTGAGCTCTGAATTGTTTCCCAATAAATCAGTAAGTCAGCTGAGGAGGATTTGAACATTGGTCTTCTTCATCTGCAAGGCAGATACGCTAAACACTGAGCCACAGAAATGTTTTTAATGTCATTATCCATGATTTCAGATGGTGGCTGCATTCACAAGAAGTTCTGTGAAATTAGACGCTGAGAAAGGTGGCAGATTTTCACTCTTCGACGGCTCTATCACAGGAGAATTCACAGAAATGGTAAGATATGACATTATAAAAAGGAATATTTGGCCTACATGGGTCAGATTCTTGGGAATTGGTTGCTTTAATGTCCTTCATGCAAACTGAGTAAGCTTCTTTCTTACTCAGCCTGTTGCAGTTTAGTTGCTGCTGCATTTGGTATGAAAATGAGTTTATACGTCATCATTGTTATTCCAATTTCAGACATTAAACGAGCGACTATCAATGAAGTGGAGACTGAAGTCTTGGCCCACTGAGCATTATTCGGAAGTCAAGATTGAACTCCGGGAAAAGGATGGAGAGACAGAACTTAAGCTGACACAGTCTCTCGTTCCTGAAGCTGAATTTGAACAAACAAGCCAAGGATGGTTGCGTTACTACTGGCAACCAATTAGACAGACATTTGGCTTTGGTGCCAGCATCTTCTGATACATAATTTTTGTAGCAATCGTAAAAATATCGTACATTTCAATTCATTCTCATTGTAATTTTTCATTTGTTCTGTGTAGACATCCATGCTTTTCATTTTCCATTTTCGTAGCTACCCACTAATCATTGTCATGATTTGCACAGACATTCACCTGTATGTAAAATAAATTATTGAAAAATGATCAATGTTTCTTTGTTGTATATCAATGTTTAGGCTGCCTATATGAGGTCACAGTCCTCGGGCAGGTAGTTTTTCCCGTATTTAATTGATAGGCTAATTTGGATTATGGAAAAATTGTGATGCCAGGAAAACCAAAATGTCAATTTGATTATAAGATAGATACACCTGAACTTCGTATTGTATGGTGTAGGCCTAACACATTTTGGAATTTATGGGGAAAGGACTGGCTGACTGTTGCCATGAAATAAATGTCTATGACAAATTTTCGTCCTGCGGTTGACAAATGGACATTCAGTCATTTTTAATGGAGTGACAGTAGTCACTCCATTGTTAGAAGGGTAGTCATAATGGAGTGAGATGACTTGCTGTTGCTTGTCAAATCGTTGTTTTGGTCATATCTCTGTAATTAGAACTCGACAACATTTCACATTGAGTAAAGCCATTACTGGCTCACATTGCATACATCTGCCATAGGAATGAACAGTATGGGTGTTGGCATTTATATAGAAATGAAGTTTTTTACTTGCCTGGCCAGAACTTGAGAGCAAGACCAGTGTACATCAACATTGAGTCCCACATTAAGCAATGTCATTGTGACATGAAGCAACAAGTTGTTCATGGTGTGCACCATTCCCAGCTCATTTGCTGGCTGAAAACATCACTTACATACCTAAATGTCCTTTGAAACTCTGCTATCCATCTTTATTTCATCAAATGAAGAGTCAAAAGGCATTAATAGGACTGTTATCCATGGAATGAGGCATCATTTCCAAGAGCCACCACAGTGTGGTTCTGACATTTTGCATGTGCTCATGGTGCCCTGTCACTAGCCTGGCCAGGACTGGCACTAGCAAATTTCAAGACAAATTTGGTCTAAAAAGTCAGTTAACACATAAAGATTATATTTATATTGCTATAATTTCCCATTATACACATGATAGCACTATCATGTTCAAACTATAACAAAATATATTTATTTTTTAAGGAAAACATCAATTTGCTTCATGCACAGGTCCTGGCTCAGGCTTGTTTGCAGTCCTTTTGGAGCAACAGTGACTCAGCTCTGGAACTGAGATAGCACTGGTCAGGGCACCCTGCCAAGACAAGCTGCATGGGAGGGTGGGTCAGGGGTGTATCTAGAAATGGTCTGGGGGGGGGGGGGCAACTGGTTGCAGGGGGACACCCTCACTCATTACTTCATTCATCCCCTGTATATATGTGTGTGTGTATTGTATATGACTATCTGTGATCCCAAATAAATCAAGCCTATTTCAAATTATGAAAGTAGATTAAGTTGGCTGTTAACAATTAGGTAGATCTGTCTAGACCTTGAGGTAATGCTAAGCCAATTGAGCGTCTCAAGTATCAGGCAGATGCAGATTAGCTATCCTTTGAAATTAATTTTTCTAAACAATTATTAAACAGCTTCTGCTTCCTGAAATAATGTGTTCATTGCTGGGGTTTGAATCTTTTAGATACTTTTGAATTTCTTTGACTTGGCCTGGAACTTAAAAAAAAAAAAGAGCCCGTCGGTTGCAAAATAGGAAAATGCTTAACTTAAAAAATATCCTAGTGTTGTGTATGTTGATTAGCTAGAAGGAGCCTAAATTGCCTATGTGTATTATATGGCCTAAAATTGGTGATGAAGATCTGTCTATGCTGCTGGCCCTTAGTTTGGAAACACTTGGAAGATGTCTGCATGGTTTTGAGCATTTGGGTAGCTAACTTAAATTTTTGCAAGTTAAATTATCTGCTGGTTGTAGACAATACTTTCACGAATACAGAATGAGTGGCAGTTCATTAGATATATTATGTGTCAGCTGCATTCAGTGCAAAGAGAATGTTATCTCAGGCTCCCAAGATTTTGAATTCATCGGCCCACTTGGTGGCTGGTGTACACTGTTGTTTTCAATCAAAACAACCTTATTATGTCAATAATCTCATTTATAATCAGTCGAGCTGGAGTGACAGAACCCTAAAAGCACAGCGTTCTTGAAAATAAAAGTAAAAAATCAACAATGTTAAGCTTCAACTCTAAAAAGATAATTTAAAGATAGAAATTATTTCCCTACAGAAATCCAATTTTAAAAACTTGCAAATTGGTCTAAGGGCTTATATTGGTCATGAACACTGGACAGCAACAGAAGGCACAAGAATTTCTCATGCAGCCTCGTGATTACGTGTGATTTTGTGCCGTTGTTGTCATTTTGGGAACCAGCCGCCATTTTGTACCAATTGGGGATGGTTTTCCGAGGCCCATAACATTGTTAAATCAGCTTGTCAACACTGGATTAGTCCTACCGAGTTGAGATCTGTACCTAATCCATGGATCCCACTTGTTTTACGAGACCTACCTGTGATTTATCCGGATATTTTGACCGACGAAGTTTGTCTGCCCGACACCTCCACATAGCTAGGCCATAACTGAAGATATATACGTCGTCAATTGACTGGATAGTTATTGCAATCCACGGTAAACATTCCATTTAAGAATCGGCGATGCAAATACATAGTGTTTTCAATGGATTAAAAAAGTGTTCTGGAGCCCGGCATGCCTGCTCTATGGACTCAGCAATGGTACAAAATGGCAACGTGTTTGCGGAAAAAGTTTTAATGTGCACGGGGACGTCGGAGAGCTGTAAATTGAAGAGTTCCACTATCGCGGCCAAGTAAACCAAATTAGATTTTGTTGACTTATTTATGAGTGAGATATTGTCAAACAAAATCCAACAGAAATTCTCGTACACTATATAATTATATAATTCATTCTTAGCCTGACTGCATAGATGCAGAATGAGAAGGATTTACACAGTTAATTTGATTGGTGTCTTGAAATAAATAAATGTCTTCTATGCTTCCTTGGAAAGCTCTCCAATGACTGCAATTAATTTTAAGTTATTTATAACAGCTTTCCATATCCACATCAGTTCCACACCAGGTGGTTTTTAAGCCTGCAAGCCCAGACTTGTGGTCTACATGTGATTTTAAATGGCCAATTCCCTTTTGGAACTGTGCTAATCATTAGTGGGGGAAAACACAAACTCACTCAATCCCTTTTGGAACTTCCTGCACTTTTACAAGAATGTTTAGGATCATCATCTACTCAGACCACAATAACACTTACTCAACTTTAACTTAAATTTGCATAGAGGTTTTTAAATCTGGGGCAATTGTTGAGGTACTCAGTGGTGCTGTCATTGGGAAGTGTTGAGGTACTGTCATTTAACAATTTACAATCAATCTCCAGAACCTTAATCTACTTTCATGGCACTCCATTTTGAATCCGCGGATTCTTGTATAGAGAACCTATTAGTGCATATAATAATGCTGATTCTTTTATGTCGCCCTATTTTCTGATTTAATACTATTTGCTGGTGTAACTTGAGATTTCACAAGAATGACCCACAGCTGCGTTGCCTAGACGGTTATGGCAAGTGAAAGTCTAGAAGATTCTACTCTTAAAAGGAGTTAAATTGTGTGTGCGTTATCTTAGCCTTTATCGCTTTGGCACATATGTTTCTTCCCAGTGTCATTCCAACCGCTCCCATATGCTGCTCCCTTCCTTCACTGTGATTCCCCCAGGGGGGAGGGTTGGTCTAGTGGTAGCATGCTAGGCTGCCAATTGCTTGTTTCAAGGTTTAAATCCAGCTCTTGCCGGGTCACCTGGGCCAATGTTGGACGGCTGTTTCAATCATCCTTTGCTCCATAGCCGTGTCCTCCTCCTGTCCCAATTAGCCTATCAAGTGCATAAATACCGGATCTAAAGCCCTAATCATCCATCCATCTGTGATTCCCTTTCTTCTGTCTTTCCTTGTCTCCTCCTTCAATACTTCTCCATGCATCATCCTTCCAAGTGTCCTATACCCTCGTCCCAAATCCTTCTCTTCTAGGCTCTTTACAATCCGAGCATTGCTTCTGATCCCAGAAATATCATCCAATGTTTCTTCACAGTTCGCTACTTTCAACTTCCCCTTCCCTGTAGTCTCATCTGGCCCTCCCTTCCATACATTTTTCTGGCCTCTTCCCTCCATGCGTCCTCTCTCAGTAATTTCTGTCCTAGTGTCCTTCCTCCTTCAAAACCTTGTCTCCTCCTATTTCCTCCCTTCATAGCTCTAACAGCATCATTTTTCCTTGTCTACTCCTTCATATACCATCATCTCTAACGCTTATTCTCTCTCCCCTGCTCTATTTCTTTTCAGTCTCCCTCCAACTGTACTCACTTGCGGCCTCTTGTAGTAAGCTGTACCTGTCCTATGGTCTGAGCCCCTTCCAATATGGCTAAAGTCTCATCTGACCCTCCTTGGAGACAGTTGGGAGTCCTTGCCAGGCTTGCCTCCTCCTAGCTTCCTCTATGTGTCCTCCCTCCGATACCTTGTTTCTGTTCTCCCTCGGAGTCCCTCCTAGTCGCCTTTCTCCAAGCCTCATTACTACCTGCCGGTTTCTTTCTGGTCTCCCTTCCTGCCTCTTCCTTCCATAGCTCTCCATTCGTCATTCTTCCCATTCTTGACTCCATTGTACCACACCCTAATAATATGAGTGATCCCTAGTATTGCATAGCCTCTTCCCTCCCTAGTTTTTTTCCATTATTCCAACTCTGCTCCCTGCCGCCTCCCAACCCGTCCTGTGGTCTCTGTGAGATTCTAATGACTCTATCCCCTTCAACCGGTCTCTTCCAAACCGCATTGCATTCTTCTCCACTCATACATACATCATCTACAGTCTGGCCCTCCTGCCTCTATGTGTCCTCCTTCTGTGAATCCCCCCATTAATATAGCTCCCCTCCCCCTATACATACACAACACAGGTTCTTTCCTTTGCACCCACATTGTGCAGACAACAGATGACACATCCTTGAACTGGATTTACTGAGACATCACACCATCAATCCATAAATCCTTGTCAAGAATATATAAACTTGAGAACATGACACTATGGTCTGCAATCCGGCAGTTCAGTGAAAGTCTCCAATAATTTGCCATCAAACCAACCTCCCCTTAATCACGTTTACCTTGTAATTTGTAGAAGAATCTGAGGAATGCAGAGACAAGAAAGAAACCTATGACAGAAGCCGACATAGCGAGAATTACGTTAGTTCCGAAGTAATAAATTAAGTCATTCTTTCTCCAGTGTAAACCAGCAGTACTGAATAATTCTCGACTTCTCAAACCAAGAGTGAACAGACGAGCGATTCTGAACAAGTGCAATCAAGAGTGGCCACTGATCAAATATACTGAAGAAAACTGTCAGCACAACAGCTTATGTTAGCCCTATCCATTGAGCTGAAAGCCAAGACACTTAAGTCTCTCCTTCAGAAGCTGACAAAAATTGATGTCCCAAATGAAGACAATGCAAGACATTACAAAATTGATGATGATTGTCAGGCCAATGAAACATTCAACAGCAAGTCCAAAATATCCAATTTTAGAACTCAAAGACTATTTATTAGAAACATTCTGGAGGGTTCAATTGCAAGATTCCATTATTTTCTCAAAGACATCAAAATTCTTCATGGCGTTTTCTCTTAATAATGAATTTTTATTATGGCCTCGACGCTACAAAAAACAATTATGCCATTGGACAAAATTGCAGAATAAGTTACATAAACAAACTTAATTCTAACATGATCTGCTATATTCCTGGCAGTAAATTTTTCAGTACAAAACTTTATACACCACAAAATACATTTATAAAATTACATGCATCTTTTACCATCATGTACAAAAAGTTTGTCGCCTTATACAATCAATACTGCTTAGATGATTTCTTTCGCAATTCATTGTGTGAACATTACAATAAGGAAGAAGATATTGAACTCATTGCCTACTACTAGCTGCTGGCTGCAAGTGATCATGTGAACATGAGTAAAACACCGGAAATAAAACAAGAAATTGAAGAAAATCATACTTATACAGACAGATTGAAAAGAAAAAATTGTTTCTAATAACCAATCAATACATTATCACTTCAGTGGAGCCTTCAGTGAGAAAGTCAAGACAATCACACCGGCACACCCCTCCCTCCCTGCTCCCCTTCCCCCCCGACAGCCCCTACAGATCAATTACATACTTCTGTAACTTCTACAACTATACACCCATACCTATTCTCTGCAACAGCAGTTCGGAGCAAGAACCAAATTTCAGACAAGTTTTTTGCAAAATTCGGACGACAAACTTCTGAATAGATAAGTTAGGTTAACTTTTGAAATGTGGGAGTTTTACGACTGACTGGGATGCTTGTGATGCAAATTTAAGATTGTATTTAGTAAATACTATTTACAGTTATCCGCCATTCATCTGATTTAGATTGTCAGGGTGCATATTAAGCCCAATCTATCAACATCAAGTGGATGAGCAATGACTGCTTGTCAGTGCTTGACGTCAAACGGTTTCCTATTATCAATATTTACATCATAAAAATCATTATTCTCCCAGCCAATCAGATCGCATTACACGTCAGTGGCGAAGGTACTCATTTACCTTAAGGACTTCTGTAGCAGGTTCCATCCTAAGGGCTATTCCATTTAAAAACCTGGGAGGGGGGTGGTCAGGTTGATTTATTTTTCGTAAGATGGATGTAGGGATCGACGGAAATTCGCTTCAGATGTATGGTGGGATGCAAAAGAAATTGCTTTAGATGTACGGGGGTGCATTATCACTCCATGAAGGCTTACGCATTGTAATAATAAAATTTTTATTTGATGCATGTGGGGTGGGTAAAAAATTTGCATTTAATGCATGGGGGGGTTGAAAATAATTCACTTTAGATGCATGAGGGGGGTCAAAAATGTAACCTGACCACCCCACCCCCAGGTTTTTAAATGGAATAGCCCTAAAATCTATTCATGTCACACCAAGAAATTTAAGTAAACTACACATTTATTGACTTTTTCAGATTAGTAATTAATAATAAGAAAATAATTTAATTGGCTGTACAAGGATTCTCTATTGTCAACACCACTCTTTGGCACTGTGTTCCGTACTTAGCATCGCGCATGACCAGCATGTCATGCTATTCCAGTGCTATTTCATCAGAAGGATAAATGGCCAAAGAACTCCTAAATTCGATATATCAGAAACATTTTTTCTTTTCAACCTGCCATTAGACTTTTGCTATCATAACTTGCATAAAATTCACTAACAGTAAAAGAAACACTTACCTAACATTGTGCTAAGACGCAACTGATGCAAACATTTAGTTCAATTGGCTGAGCTTTTTGCACCATAAAAATAATTAACTTGTCCCTTTGCAGTGGTTTGTTGGTGTCAAATTATATACAACAATATTTACAGACCTATGACGTGTCATTGATGTCATGCACAAAATAGCACATATATTATATACTTTAACAAATTAAATGATGAGAAAAATATACAGCATGCTTTTTCAAAGTGAAACTTAATGGATGCCGATATTTTTCTTTGGTGGAGATCAACAATAAATACGGTTCTGTCTGATTTCGAGTGAAATTGTTAACAGTTATATCATATACACATTGAATTTTCTAGACATATTACGAATGACAAAATATAATTAATATTTAATATTTAGGAACAATTTAAACACTATATTAATCCTCTTCTCTTCTTATAATCTGCTAAATTTAAGGACCGCCGCGGCGCACCGTCTCTGGCTGATTGTGAAGGTTTTGGCGCCGGAGTAATAACTGAAGCTGTAAAAAAGACAATTATTTTTTAACTATCACCAAGAGTAATCATGATTCTTACTCATTAACTGTAATCGGCATTCATGTATAATTAAAAGCACTACAAGCCTTCCAAGCGACAAATAGGTCAGAGGGTGGTATATGTTGAACATGCACAACTCTTAATATTGACAAAAAGTTCTTGAACTTGTGAGGAATTATTAATCGAAGTTCAGTTTTGAGGACTCCAAAACCAAGATTTATTTTTAAAATGTACCTAATTTACAAGCATACAATTGACCAATGTCAATTTCATGCTTTTTACAAACTATCAAAACAAAAATATAGTGTTGCTATGGAAAAGTGATCTTCTTTGCAAAGCACTTGTGACATTCAGTTGATTTCTGAGATGTTCAATCTCCCAGTCCATGCAGTGACCATAATGACTAAATAGCAACATTGTTACACAAGCAATAATATTCAGGTTGTCAAAACTCCAAATTTTCCGAATTGACAATTAATCGCATTAATATACAGTTTAAATGGACAGGATCAAAGGCAGTGTGCAACTAGACAGCTAAATTGGTAATTGTGCTTGGGACTTCTGATGATAGTAGGATAAGAAAGAAAACATGGGTTTGCCTATGCCTGCAAAGCTTATGATCAATACAATCCAGTACAATAATGTCAAACTTACCAGAACATAATATCATTATGTGGCATGATAACAGATCACAACATGAAATGCTTTTATGAATAATCCCAGGAACATTTAACTTATACCTCACATTAAATTTATTGATTAAAGCGAGTAGTTCCTTTTTTTTTTCCAACCTTATTATAAAGTGTAGCTTTTTAGTCTTTATTCTACCACATGTAAATACATACATTAATGTAGGATGGTGGTGGTAATACTTCCGAAATAGGACCTAAATTTTAATCCCAATACATATAAGTCAATTTGAAATTTAGACCTGCTACTGGCTATTAATACTTTAGATTAGTGAACAGATTCTTCAATGTTATTCATCATCTTTACTACAAGCCCAAAATTATCATGATATTCAAGACAGAACTTACCAGAGCCAGGTACATCGAGGTCAATTTCAATGTTGAAATCATGGACGGAGAAGAGGTCGTTGGAGCCACTTTTTGGCTGTCCATCAACGGAATCATCACCATTGCCTTCCGAATTCAGATTCTGCAAGAGGTCAAAGTAAAAAGAAATGGTTATATTAGATTAAGTTTATGTTTTCTGGCGTCTTGTTTACAGTCGGCACATGTGGCAAGCAATAGATAGATATATATGGTAAGAGCAGCCTTCTAAGCCCAGTTCTGGGTGCTCACAAGGGTTGATTGATGATATGGGACAGAGAGAGCGTGAGTCCTCAACATGTTACACATTTACCCCATGTGGGGGACTTTTTACTTGCCCAGCACAGACATTGGTACAAGGGACAGCCAAACTTGTTATTGTCTACAAAATGACAAAATTCCATGTGTTTTCCGAATCACACCTTTTTTCACATACATATTGAAAATCGAATCAATCAAACAATATATCATGCCATAATTTTAGTATCTATTTCTTAATTAATTAAATTAAAGAATCTTACTAATTTCTGTCTCTCTGCCTCTTGTTTTTTTCTTTCTGCCTCCAAGGTTTTCTCAGCTTCTTCTCGAATGGAGTCTTCTGCTGATGTGTCTCTAGCCTGCAAAGAAGCATTCACCTTCCATTAGAATAGTAGAACTAAGGTAGAATAGGTAAATATATAGACCATAAGCTGTCAGTCCATGTACTTGGCTAGAATATTTCTGCAAGCCAAATGAATAATATCCAATAATTTACTTGATAAGTTTGACAACATCTGCTAAAATGTAGGTGCATGTGGCTGAAGCCATCACAGAGATGCTTCATACCTCACCACCTTCAATTTTGAGCCACATAATATTGATAGGCCTACATAATGGGGAAAGAAATTGAACATCTTGAGATTGTCTCACTTCTCATAATTATGTAAACCATTAATTTTCAAGATACCGACAACCTTGAGGTGGTGTAAAATTTAGAGATTGAGCTCAGAAACATTTCACAGTACCATTTTCGGCCATTATAAGACAGAATATTACATTACCACTAAGGGCTATTCCATTTAAAAATCTGGGGGGGGGGGTAGGGTGCTCCTTCTGCCCCCTAAAAAAGAAATTTTTTCTGGATCCAACCTTACTTTTTTTTGGTGGTGAGGTTATCAATGTAGACCATTTTTCTGAAATTTAATGAAATTTGAAGAATTCCTAGGTGTAGCACATTGCAATTGAAATTTTGTAGTTTTTCGTAATTTCGAGAGAAAAGCCAAGAAATAGCCAATCAAGAGATAACATGGTTTGCATGATAAATCAGATTTAAACATACATAATGAAGTACAGACACCATTTGGGAAAGATAGAGGTCAGCTAAGTACTAGGTACCACTTGCCAGGGTCATCAATATGATAGGTGTACAACATCAAGTTTGCGCTGTTTTCTGTGATTTTGGCGATAATTCAGGAATTGTCGACCATACTTGTAGTTCATTTTGAAATCGATCTTCCTTTCTTGTTCTTAATAATCTGCCTCCAATTTTACCCTCTTTCTGCACAGTCATTTGTAACCCTAAAGGCACTGGAGATCTTTTACCCTGATATGCATCTGTCATATTGTCATTCAGAAGGTTCGTATGTGTACATCAATCTCCAAAAAGGATAGTTCAATCTTCACAATTGAAGAGTAGAAATACAGCCAGACAAGATCAAGTATCAATACATCATCAGAATTAGGGTACCTTCTGAAGTTTTACAAAAGGTCTGCCACAATCTCTTTCAGCTCACTGAGGAAAGGCTGCAAACCATTATCCGCCATTGACAATGAATGACATTTTTTGGGGTAAATTTTCTCCTAATTTTGACATAATGATGAACATATTCATGGTCCTGTGCCCAGGCACTGTGGCAGGAGTCTTTCCTCTCTTGATGTTTTATTTCAGTAACACTTGAAATTCCTCATAGTATTAAATATAAATTTAGTCCAAAGTCATCTTATTTGGGGCTGACAGGAAATATGTGCTCTCTCATAGAAAGATAAAACAAGTTCAGAGTATTTTTTTCCAAATATCTTCCCTGTGAGCTATGAAGCTCAACAAGACCTGCTTCCTTTGGGAAAAATTGTAGACACAGTTTCTTGTAAAAAAATACCTTGATCCTATCGTCTTGACATGACTAAGAATGCTGCACAAAAGGACTATCCCAAGGATCTGCTGAATTTGATGATTGACATCTTTGTAGGCCTTTAAAACTTCAGAAATGTCCTTCACACTTTTACCATGTGAGGTACTGTGCAGCTGGTCACATTACAAAACTTTAATTAAGTCACTACTAGTGTCACAAGTAAATGATTTAATGTGTAAATAAACACTGCATCTTGAAACTCTTGGCAACTTCTTATTTTTCAACTCATTTAAATGATCGAAATTCTAGTTTCCATCAAGATATAGCCTTATTTTGATAAAAGCATTCAAAGAAGTGAAAAAGTTTGATTTCTAACAAAGGTTACCTTGTAATCAGGGGAAAAGTAATTTTAGTTGTTGTATAATATGCTATATATACTAAACCAGCCTTTTTATCAACAATTAATGATTATGTTATGACATTTATAGACAACACAATCAGTTGCCACCTACAGTGCCTTCCTGAACCTAAGCTGAGGCTTTAATCTGATTTTAAATTTAGAAATGAGTAAGATATGGATGGAAAATGCTGTTTTGACCCAGAAATCTTCTTAAACAATATTCAAGGCTATTGAAAAAAATATGATAGATAACCTTGTAATTCACAAGAAATCGCACAATTTTAAGGAATTTTGACAAATTTCAATCCAAATGTGCTACACCTAGCCATCAATAAAATTTCTTGAAATTTGGCATGATTACTTCTATTGACTAACCTCACCCACACAAAAAAGTATACGAGGTTCTGAGCAAGTTGGGGCAAAAGAAGCACCCTAGGGGGGGGGGTGGTCAGGTTACATTTTTGACCCCCCCATGCATCTAAAGTGAATTAGTTTCGACCCCCCCATGCATTAACTTCGATTTTTTTGGAGACCCTACATGCACCAAATGCGAATTTTTTACCCACCCTACATGCATCAAATCCGAATTTTTTTAGACCCCCTCCCACGACAAACATTTTTTGACCCCCTCCCTCCAAAAAAAAAATCTCAACCCTACATACATCTGAATTTTTTTAGTTTTTAGACTGAAAAAAAAAAAATCTCAACTCTGCATATGAATTTTTGAAAGAATCTCCATCAATGTGTTGAATATGTCTTTGGCTGCACTGTATGACATATCAACTTCAGATCCTAGCCTATCTCAGATGGATGGATGGATGATTGGGGCTTCGCGTCCTGTAGTTTTGCACTTGTACTAAGTTGGTAGGCTAATTAGCAGGGGAAGGACACGGCAATGAGGATTTGCATATTAAAGTTGAGTCTTTGCCTATCTCGGACACGGTCATTGGAAAACTTGCTTCATATTTAACTAAGAGTTCTTTGTCTAGGCCTGACAGCTAGATATTCTCTTAACTCGGACAGAATAGTACAGTCTATTTTACTCCGACTTAAGCAAGGTTTACTGTTCTCCGTGATATGACGGAGGTGAAGCGAGACTTTCCAAAATTCTTGAATTTATTCCTTATTTTCCAAAAGGCTCTCTGTGATATGATGGAGGCGGAGGCAGTTCACCGCCGTGATATGATGGAGGAGGAAGTCAAATCCTCCAAAATTCTTGAAATTAATATTTAATTTTGGAAGGGACTTAGTTTTCCATTTTTCTTGGCATATTTTTTGTAGCATCTCGATGACTCCATACTGAGTCAGATGCTTCTCCGTGCGGAGGCGGAGTTCTCTCCGTGATATGACGGAAGCCTCTCCCTGATATGATGGAGGCCTCTCTGTGATATGACGGAGGCAGCAGGGAAAACTCTTAAATTTCACAAGATAGTTAAAATTTCCCCATTTAGTTTCCAGTCAAATTATTCCAGGGAGCTCCATTGATCCGATAGATGATTTTCTCAAGAAAAGTAATTTTATTCAATTTTTGGCGATTTCTGTATCAGTGTAACTTGTCTTGAGGCAGAGCTTATTCTCTTTGGAGTCCAGGTTGTAAGATCACATGTGAAACATCCATTACACAATATGTATTGCCTCCTAAGATCCGGCACAAGATCAATAGCTGATCCCACCAGAACTGTCAGATATATATTTTTATGTCTTACAAAATAATTCCTAACATACTGAAGAGGATATAAATAATTTTGAGGTCCTCCCCTATCGGGATAGGACCAGTCTCTATGAGCTCATGGCCCACAGACTTATCGTCATTCTAAATAGAAAGAATGACGACGTTAACAGTGCATATTCATCTCTTGAACTTGAGTTCAAGCCTATTTTAGCTGAGAAGATCAAATTTGGCGCCACACCAGACCACATGACCTATGATGTCGTATCCTACCCACAATGCCTCACATCTGCCTCTTTTCTACGAAGCGAGACGCATAGACACGTTCCATCGCGGGGATGGTTGGGTGGGAGCACTACGGTATAAGTCTGTGGGCCATGAGCTCATAGAGACTGGTCCTATCCCGATAGGGGAGGACCTCAACTCTATGTCACTCATGGCCCACAGACTTATCGTCATTCTAAATAGAAAGAATGACGACGTTAACAGTGCAGATGTAGCAAAGCGGCGGTGGGGATGGAACCCACATGCCTGGGAGGCATTGACACCCCAGACAGAGCGAAAGCGCTGCTGGTTAGGGAGGCCTCATGGTGGTCCGGTTTGTGCTGAACAAATGACTGATACCCAAGCAGAAAAACCAACTCAGAGCCCACAAGGGGTGAGATGAAGTGGGCAACAGAAAGGACCCCGAGCAGTGCCACTGGTGGGACTGGAAAGGGGAAGAAGTGGTTCGGCCGAGCCAAGGCTGTGGAACGGCCATGGAAGCTGCAGGAGGAGGTACAACCGAGGAAGACGGGTACCCAAGGACCTCAAAACCCGGCCAAGCAGGGTGGAAAGGAGGTAGCTGTAGAAGAGAGCCCCACGCTGTGCTATGACAGACCACAGGGCCAGAGACCAGCTGCCCAAGCCCGGAAGCTGTGGGAGCAAGAGCTGGAGGCAACGAGAAAATCCTGGTCAGGCTGCAGAGGGGCAGACAGCAGGAGAACACATAGGGAATCCAGAGATGCCCAAGGAGCAGCGGAGCGATCCCAATTGGCGGGGAGCCTCGCTCCGAATCCAAGGGACAGGCGAACTGAAGACAGCCATTGCAAGCGGAAGAGTCCCGATGCAGTCCCAAGACACAAGGAGCAGGGCAGTCCAGGGAGAAGAGAACCCGCAGACGAACCCCTACTGGTGAAAGGGAAGGCCGACAGAGTCGCCCAACTGATTCGGAGAAGGAAGAAACAGGTGGTGTCACCACGGATGGGAGACCAATACTGGTTGAAGAACCAAGGAGTGCTTGCGCCAGGCAAGACACCCACCCAAGAAGTTGGCTGGGGCCACAATGGCAGACCGTGGTGGCCAAACCAGATGCAAATTGGCTGAGAAGCAGCCAGCCAAGCAGAAATGGACCTGTGAGGAGGCAATGTTGCCAGGACCCCCAGGATATGGCTGGCCGAGATCCCACTGGTGCGGCCAAGTCGAGGCCGCGAGGCAAGCGCGCTCCCCCCCCTTTTTCAGAGCCGGGACCGGCCAGAAAGAACAGGAGGCAAAGGAGTCTCCCACAGGGCCACAACCAGGGCCAGGGGAGATGGGAAGGAGCCAGGATCCTCCAAGCCCAGCCAACCGGAGAGGCCGACGGTCCAGCAGGAGATGAACCAAGGCACGCAGGAGGAAGGAAGGAGCCTTCCGAGGACCTACAGGATCAAAGGGATGGTAGTCCGCGGCGACCAAGGCTGGAGTGAAGGACAACACCCAGGGAGCAAGCCGAAGGAGGACGGGTATGCCGAGCCCCGGAGGCAAGAGGGCGTGACCCAGCAGCGGCAGGCGAAGACGGGGCATCACGGCTCAGGCAGAAAGGCACATTCCAGGAAAGAAAGGTAACTGGAAACATGCCAGACGGTCAAAGGTGGGGCAAAAGCACAAGGCCTGAGCCCGCACCGCAGACCCAAATGGACGAGCAGCCCGCAGGAAGAGCTGGAGGCCAGGAGTAAAGGCCACCTGGGAGAACGACCGTACTGGTACGGGCAACCCCAGCAGAACCAAGCCCAGGGCATAATGCCAAGGATGGCAGAGGCCCCAAGACAGCAAATCCAAAGTGGATAGGTGAAAGGTCCAGGCGGACGGACCACACACACCGCAAGCAGAAGGCAGCCGGAGCCTGCCCAAGGGAGACAGGACGAGGAGAGGGTGATGTCCCTGACAACGTCCAGGAAGGAAGAGTCGGAGGAAGCAGCTGAACAGCCGCAGCGGAGACGACGCCCGAAAGGCCAGAAACACAGCAATGAAAACCCCAGACCGAGCCGATAGCAAGGCCAAAGGGGCATGCTGAGGCCACGACCAACCATGCCGGAGCATGGGGAGGAAGACCAGCCAAGGCAACCTGGCTGGTAAGCCAAGGAGAAGCTGACCCGGACAAGCAGACAGCTGAGGCTGGTGGGAAGACAGCCGAAGGACCCAACCGACCAACAACTCCCGGAGGAGAAAATAGAGCCACCCAGGCAAGCCGCATAGGGAGACTGGGCAGGCAGAGGCCCAGAGTCCTCAGCACCAGACCAGCCAGTGAGCTGACAGAACCGCAGAGAGGACCCGGGAAAAACGGCAGAGCCCTGGAGGGGAGCCCACCAGGGACAACCAGGCCAACCAACTAGGTGGTGCCGGAGCAGCCACCCGAGAGAGGACATACGACGGGTCGGAAGCGGCCCGAGGAAACAGCAAGACACAAAGGAGGCGGGAACCACCAGGTGCAGACACACCGGAAGGAGCTGGTCCACCAGCAAGTGTTGCGTCGACAGCAGTCAGGACGGGGAGCCTCCCTAACTGCATAGCCCCGGGCCGGAGCCCGAGGGGGTGCAAGACCACGGGATGGATGGACAAGACTAAAGCCAGATGGGCAAGTCAAGTGGAGGGTATCTGAAGAACCAGATAGCCAAGAGCAAGCGGATCCCAAGTCAGCAACGCCTACCGCAGAGGAGTAGCGAGAAAGTGCCAGATAAGGTAGACCCTGGAGGCCTACGGAAGGGCAGCCGAACCAGCCCGGAGGCCGGTCTAGCCGGGAGGCTGTGCCGGATGAAAATACTCATGCCGGAGCATGCAGGCGAATTATACCCCTGGGAGTAAGGCTGCCAACCAGCGGGGGTTGGGAGCCCAAGGGCAACCGACAAAATCCCAATTACGGGAAATGAGAACCACAAAAAATAGCCCGACAAGAATGGGACAGGCAACACAGAGGAAAGTGCCCAGTACAGAACTGGGAACCGTCAAACAGCAGGGCTCAAAACAAGCCAGGCAACAAGAATAAAGTAACGATCCCGCAGGAGACCAGCAAGGGGAGAAGGATGGCGAAGAGAGGAGACTCCGGAGAGTCCATGATCCCGAAAGGCAGGAAAACCTAGGCCCAATGCACTGAGTGCAAAGGCACTAAGGCAGAGGAAGACCAACTTTGAATCCATAGATTCTTGTTGGCCAGCCAGGAGAAGATCACCATCACAGGTCCAGAACACAGAAGGATCTAGCCAAAGCTAGGGTCAGGCATTCCACCAGGCCAAGAGGACAGGATGGAAGCAGGAATGGCGAAATTGGGATCCGGAGAGCCCATCCAAGAGCCTGAAACGCCGAAAAACGCCTGCTCGGGGCAGGTTCGACGCTTACGGACGGCAGGGGCGGCCATGACTGGGGCCGAGTTGACCAGACGAACAGAAAATAACCACGTCTGTGCAGACCAAAATAGTCTTTTGGCGGTGCCAAAAACGGCAAAATAGCCATCCACAGGACCGTCCAGAAAGGAATAACGCCTTGGAGAGGTCCAGGAGACCCCTCCAAGGATGGAACAGCCAGCAATAAACCCCGCCAGAGCGGGAAAAGCACGTGGCAGGCCGCGAGGCAAAGCGGACGGCCTGACCAGGCCCCAGACGAACGAAAAACCGTCGTCTTTCCAGGCCGAAAAACGTCGATTTGGCGGGCCAAAAACGACGAAAAAGTAGTCATAAAGCCAATCCAGCAAGGATTGTAACTGGGGATTGAAACTGGGGGTCCGGAGAGCCCCGGAAAGCGTCTAAAAGCGACGCAAAGAGCCCGGCCGGAGCGGGAAAGCACGAGTCAGGTCGGGCGGCCATGACAGTCCACCCAAGACGCCCGAAAAACGGCGACTTGGCAGTCAAAATATAAAGAAATTAACGACTCCCAAAGTCGTCCAGTGACAGGAACATAAAGGATAGGTGTCCGGGGTTCCGGGGAACCCCATACAACGGTAGAAATGAGAGGATTTCGTCCGTAACCGACGAGAAATTGCAGCGGTGTCAGACCGGCGGCCATGACAGTCAGAGAAATACAGTAGAGTGGACACAAGACGTACGAAGAAACGGCGGCTTGTCAGGCCCAAATTAAAGAAATAACAGACTCCCAGAGGTAGCCAGAGACAGGAACACCAAGGATAGGAGTCCGGGGTTCCGGGGAACCCCATATGACAGTCGTAATGGGAGATTTGAGCCGGAAAACGAGCAGAGATGGCGGCGGGGTCAGACCAGCGCCATGACAGTTGTCAAGACGAAGACGAGCGAGAAGATGTCGTCTTTGCAGGCCTTAAACTAAAAATTAAGGCATTCCCAAAGCAGTCCGGAGACTGCAGTCAATGGAACGGTATTCTGGGGTCCGGAAACCCCAACCTGACGGCAGAAATTGGAGAATTTCGTCCGTAAACGAAGCTGGAAAGTCGGCGTGGGCAGACCAGCGCCATGACAGATTTGACAATCCACGGCCGGCCGAAGTCCGGGGACTTCGACGGTCGATTCTGACGAGGAACAAGCCAGAAAATCAGCAGAAATGATGGAAATCAATCAGCAGTGGCACCAAGAGCAAGGAAAATTAGTGTTACTACTGTTAGAGCTTGGAAAAGCGTCTAAAGCACTCGGAATCACTTGCAAAGTCGGAGAGTTGGACGCTGAGGTGAGCGGTCCTACCGACGATCTTTGAGGCAAGAAAACTAATAAAATTACTTACCTTACCCATGCTTAGCTCTGTAAACATGGAAAGAAACCTGAAAGGAAACCTTTGACAACAACCTAACCCATTGTCAATGCCTCAATCAGCCAAAACAGGCAGCTCCAAAAAAACATGTCTGATGCCTTTGGAGCTGAGAAGAAAAGAGGCAGATGTGAGGCATTGTGGGTAGGATATGACATCATAGGTCATGTGGTCTGGTGTGGCGCCAAATTTGATCTTCTCAGCTAAAATAGGCTTGAACTCAAGTTCAAGAGATGAATATGCACTGTTACTACAGGGGAACAAGAAGTGCAACGAAATGACAATGTGTTTGGTGTTAAAGTGGCCTTGCCATGTCACAAATTTTCATACATGACTGAGCAAATTCTGAGTATCACACTTCAGGATTATTTATGTTACTGTGAAACAACACCCTCTTCTACAATAATCTAATAATAATTTTGTGGCTTGAAGCAACTGCCATCAACAAGTGAAACTTGTTGGGAGTGCACATTGCATACAATTGACACTCATTGTGAATTGGGGGGGGGGAGTGCGGTTATTTCTTTAAATGGCGTTTTTTTTTAAATTCAGAAACAAATATTTCAATACATCGCATGTTAGAAATAAATAATGACCGAACACAACACAAGAATGCAAAAAAATGGTACAATCCCATATCCATATTTTTGTGCAAAACAACTTTGTTCATATGTCTTGCCACATGGTAATTAATTTTACATGGAAAAATAATCTCATTAAAATGTAACTAAATAACCTCTTCCTTTTTCTCAGTATGGGGAGGGGGTTAGCTAAGTTGGCGTTGCTATATTTGGGCTTCCAAAATATGGGTCCAAGGTTTGATCCCAGATCTTGGCCGGTCAACTGCTGGACCTATCTTGGAAAACACTAACAACCATCTTTTGCCCAATTGCCATGACACCTCCCCTAATTTGCATGTATCAAAGTAAAAAAAACACAGGATTTAAAGCCCGTTATGGCATTCCATTGTCTGTAGTTGAGACGCAGAGATCAACTGAATTTATTTATTTATTTTAAATACATCATTCATTCATTCAATCACTCACCGAGGTCTTGCTTATCAGGCAGAGTACGAGCAGTTTTTTGGGGAGGGACAGATATTTGTTCAAATTTCAAGATGAAGACTTCAACCATTCAAACAGCATATCTTCAGAAATGCCCTGTACAATAGTATAACAATGAAATAATATTTGGGGAGCAAAGGCTCCCCCTCAGAAATTATTTATTTCAAAACAGTCTACAAAGAATACAATATAAACTTTCACAGTTTTTATTGAAAAAAAAAATTCCAAGACCCCCCCCTCCCCCTCTGAGACCTAATGCTTGCCCCTTACCAATTATTAAACAATTTATGGATTAAATAAAAGTGTTGTCTTCAGCTTCGGAAATATTTACACTTAGTGCTCACTGGTGCATAGAAAAATTGCTTGTCACAAGACCACTTGAACAACTGACCACATGATCATTTCATTGCACTTCTTGTTCCCCTGTAGTAACGTCGTCATTCTTTCTATTTAGAATGACGATAAGTCTGTGGGCCATGAGTGACATAGAGATATACTACCAGGAAATACCTATTAAGAATGGAAGAAAGGAACGAAGAATAATATGAGTTGTCAGATTTACATACAGCAGAAAGGACCCACTGCAATGGCAGAGGTATTGCTGTATGTATGCAGAAGCCCTTGCATGTGTCATGCTCTGGTATAGGAATAAAAAGGTTTGAAAGTGGCAGCATCTGATGAAGACCTGACAGGGAATCAGTGTTTTTTATTTATTAAAGTGTTTTGCACATGTCTGAATAGTTTTTTAGTGGTAGGCAGGAAAAACATTTATATACACTGATTGGCCAGTGGTTCGCCTGGGGAGAGGCGGTATATACATGTATAAGAAGAAGAAGAAGAAGCCTAGTCAGCCAAAACAAACATGGCTAAGTTATTTCCCAGTAAGTCCTGGTAAAAGTAGTTAACCACTTTAGGATAACCATGTTAAGCTTTTATACAATCTGGCACAGCTCTCCATCCTCCAGCACCTGTCCAGCACTAACTGCAGGAAGGTAGAGCTCTCCACTTAGACAGGAAGCGGCGTCCGGCGTCCAGGGAAAACCACCAACTACCAGTCGCGATCTTGAAAAATGGCAAAAACGTGGTGCAAATTCGTCTTAAATGATGGTTTATTTAATTTCTTGCAGCATGTATGTATCTATAATTTATTTATTAGGTGTCTGGAGGGTAGGAGGACCCCCTACATACATCTAAATTGAATTTTTCGGGTCCCCTACGTACATCTAAATCGATTTCTTTGGGCCCCCACCATACATCTAAAGTGAATTTTTGCCGACCCCCCCATCCACCTTACGAAAAATAAATCAACCCGACCACCCCCCCCCCCCAGAGTTTTAAATGGAATAGCCCTAAGCTAGAGCGATGCTGATTGGCCAAAATCAGTCACATGAGTGACATGACAACATCATAAAAACTCATATATTGCATGGTTCGAGTGCAATATGAGATTTTTTCCAAAACTTTTTTTTTTTTAATTTTTTTTTCTGATTTTTTCATATTGCATGGTTAGAGTGCAATATGAGTTTTCAGAATTTTTTTTTTCAGATACGCTATAGTGGTCATGTAATAAAACAAATACATCACTTATTATTGTGCAGTATTTGTATAATATTGTACCTTAGTCACAAGTGTAGGTCGGCACTGCCGCCTCGTGAAGGGATCAGCCTTAGCAACTTTCATCTCAGCGACCTCTATCTTGAAAGCTTGCTCGGCTAACACAATATTTCGTTGCCTGTTTCTTTGGTTGATGTAACTGATGGAGTTGATGTTTGAGGTTCGTTTTCTGTCTAATTCTGTGGCCCTTTCCTCCAGCTCGTCCAACTGCTGAGCCAAATCTGTGACCTTCGTTTCATCACCCTCCAGTGCCGCTGCATCCTGAATTAAAGCAATATTTAAGGGTTTTATAAAAGTGACCAATCAAGAAATACCTCAAATGCAACTTGCAAGTTCATTACAAATTGAAAAGATAAAATCTTTCATTTATATCACTTGTCCAAAGGAAAGACAGGTCAAATTCCCAAGTGTCAAGCCCTGTTTATTTTTACTTTTAAGAACCTTACCCTTGCTTTCATAAGTTGAGTTTTCTTAACAGCATAATTGTGAGGATTCTTCTTGAATTTCTTTTTTTCTTCAACAATCTGAAAGAGTTCAAACAGCACAATTAACCATAGCGAATTCCTAAACAATATTTGCTTTCATGATTCCCGGAGCTCACTCCAGCAAAGCTCCTGGAGGCTGTCTTTAAAATATTTTGTTTACTTGACCAATTCTAAATACAGAAACTTTCATTTGAATAAATATACGACCATAAACTGAACTAGAATAAATATACGACCATAAACTGTACCATACCTCAGCCAATAGTTAATTTCAATGTGTACTTTTGAGAACTTGCAAATTCTATTACTTGCATCAACAATAGAGAATAAATATTAGCACTTCTATAAACTTAACATGGAAAAGAGCAAGGTCATCATTCAAGACTTCAAAACACATCAGCTGAGAAGAAAACGAAGATGTCATATACCTTATCAATATCTTCTTCTTTACACCTGAAGGTAGCGGCAGTACCCATGTCTTTTAGTTTCCTAGAAATTTGTTCATCGGTTGGAATATCTAAACCATTCAGTGCCATGGTCTCCCGCCATTTACACCACTCGGTTTCAGTGAAATCCTGGTTTGAGACAAACTCAAGTCTGTAGACTCTCTCTGCATTCCCGTGCCTGCAAAATTAGTCAACAGTGAAACTTCCAACCTGCACAACACTCCACAAGACAATAGAGCTGATGAACAAATTTACACTGATTCTTCACAAATTCTGGCAACAATATACATTGGAATAACAGGTACATGTAAAACATAAACCATTCAATTTACACGAACAAGACTATTCTGGGCATAGTAAGAAAACATAGGCACGGAGCTGAGATAGAAAGAAAACACTACTTTTTCAAGACTAAAATTAATTTTTAATATGCCCTTACACTGACTGCCCTTTCATTAAACACAATAAGCCAATAGGCCAAATAACATACCTTAGTTTCAAGCCTTTATTTGTTCTTGTTTGTCCTAACTGGTAAATCTTGGCTGTTTCAACAGTTCCAATAATTTCAGCAACCTGAAAGAACAGAAGTTGAACTTCAAACATCATGTATCAATCCGCATTACTTGACACTGTGTACCGTTTGCTCTATGCGAAGCGACCCAGTTAAGGCTTGGGTTTGGCTTCAGTCAACGCTTTAGACAGTTTAACAGATGTTTTTTGTGCCTTAAGTGAAACTACATCTTTCATGCAAATTCAATCAAATGTTAATATAGCCAGTATGCTAGACTATATTCTCACCTATACAGTGCATATTTTTATATATCAAAATATTTTTTGTTGTCAAAGATTACGTGATTCTAATACGAGGGACTTTGGAAAAGTTGGACTATATTGTGCATTTTTGATAAAATTGGGTACTTATACTATGTTTGAGGCTGAAATATTCTCCAATGTGCTTCACTTTGCTGGTATGGATATATTTCTAATGTATCCTTAAGCTTGCAATGAAAAAATTCTACTGAAACATAGTGTTTTAGTTTAGGTTTGGCATAGAACTTACGGGTTTGGCTTTTTTGAACGCTGGTGTTGTAAATATGTAGAGGTTTCATACTTATAATTTTTTGGTTTGGCGTGTCAATAGTAACTGACCTCTATTGTTGCATTTAGCAATATGTACAAATGCAGAATAGCTAGATGCGGCCAACATTTTCAATCATGGGCAGGACGGACGTACATGAAAGAGGAAAAGCCCGTGGAAATGAGGCTGAACATCAGTGCAGAGTTTGTGGACTAAAATTTTACACGAAGACAGCAAGTACAACAAAACTGTGCAAAAAACGGAATTTGTCAGTTTTTTCTTGTACCTTAAAATAAAATCTGCATTTTTGGTACAGTCAACCCTTTTACCCTTACCAATTAACATAGTTTCCACCACATACCATGGGCTACGGTTTATCATGTAAAATTTGGAAATCATACAGTCAATACTGTATCACTTCGAATTTGAAACATGTATTACTATATCACCAGATACCTTAGGATAAGCACAATGACACATTAATCCCCGTACCTTAATGTCAGCACAAATACCACCAAATGAACAAATTTATTAATGCCAATGAGTATTAAACATTACTAATCATCATCCTCAATTAAAGGTAGTAATTCCTCCGCCAATTCTATGTAACATTAAACATGCATTTACAGATCATAAACTGATAGATTTAAAGTACAGTATACCCTTCCAATCAACAGAATTACATGTTTTCCATAATTAAGTGAGTTTAGTTGATTGTGAAGCCTTAAACTACTTGAGGAGAGCCCTGCATTTCTTGATTAGTACACAATAACAATATTTTTTTACGGCATGAAAACTGTTTGTGTACATTTTTGAAAGAATCATATATATAGCTTTGAATGACAGTGAACTTGGTTGTATGGATAGGCTTAATATGACTCTTATCTTTCTGTTGGACAGCATTTTATTCAGGCGACATACAAGCTTTATAACTAACTTTGATTTTACAGCTACATGTAATTTCACAAGTGATAAGTATTACAAATACAGCATGTTTATTTGGAATTACAGGTGATTTCATTAGCACGCGATTCTGGTCATTCTCACTTGGCTGCCAGGAATCAATGCTAAACAAGCACTTGCTACATTTGATATATCAGCTGTGTGACGTTCTGTTCAGGTCTAAACCAATCAGATCAACCAAAAATGCCATGTATTTTGTGGGTCAGGAACCTTAGAATCGAATACTAATGAAATCGCCTGTACGTGGTATTATCATATTTTATCATACTTTTCAAGACATGCCTGCTGTAGTATTGTCATTAGTTATCAAACAAATGTGAAAGATCATTAAAATATCACTACTGCATTAATCACCACAAATCATGTTGTGATATGTGCTCTTGAGAAAATCATCCCTAGCAAGGCACAGAAGAGAGAAGCATGACCCACAAGAACATCTGTGCGAAGCGTGTGGCTCCAAGTTCTCAAGCCAGCGCCTTTTGACATTTCATTCAAGAAGGCCCATAGAAAGATGCAGTTGGAGTTTCAAGCCTAACTGATTTTCATTTTCTTGTCCAATTTGAAACTGAGTGAAACAACCACTAATGACAACAATACCAGCCGACACACTATACAGGAAAAAACTGACAAATTCTGTTTTTGCACATATTTGTTATACTAGCTGTCTTCATGAGAAATTTTAATCCACAAACTCTGCACTAATGTTCACCTGCATTTCCATGGGCTTCTCCTCTTTCATGTCCATCCATCCTGCCCATGATTGAAAATGTTGGCAGCATCTAGATATTCTGCACCATACATCATATTACAGCCGAGTCATGTGACCACATGCTCACCATTGACAGATTTTAATTGGGTCTGACACATTGGTCTGACACCTTCTGTTAATTTCTTGTCGATTTTTTACCTTTTTATCCAAATACCAACAACTTGCACTGCCTTCTCGACATGTTTCTATTACAGTTTCCTCTTCCATTCAGCTCTGTTTCCCAATGTGGTTGCCATCCCATAATAGTCCTACATTTGTTTACTATCCTACTGCAGCCAAATTCCAGGCAAATGCACATGGCTATATTGCCAACTTGGGCAAGTCGAAGCACATAGCCTTACTTCCCTAGCAACAATTGAAGGTATCAATAATTAGACTGCGGACAAGTTGCTTTTCATTTTCAATTGTGTATACAATACATATCAAAGCTACATCAATTGCTCTTTACCTTTTAAACGCAATCCACATTCACAATTCCCTCTCAAATCTCAACCAATTTTGGCAGACATAATCAGCTGATTACTTCAGTCATTAGTACAATATGCGAAATTATATGTACATGCATTGCATAGACTAGGTTTACCTTGTAGGCTTCATACAAACTTTTATCATTGCAGGCCTTTCCGCTATTCAAAGCCACAGCCTTCACAGAACCTTCCTTAACCCTCTCCTTCTTCTCATAAAATCATTTCAAAATCGCAAGTTTCCTTCGTCTTTAATTATCCTTTTCTGCGCTTTCAATGGGCTTTACTAGTTTGTACATATTACTGAATGCAACAACAGAGGTCAGTTATATTGACACGCCAAACCAAAAAATTATAAGTATGAAACCCCTACATATTTACAACACCAGCGTTCAAAAAAGCCAAACCCGTAAGTTCTAAGCCAAACCTAAACTAAAACACTATGTTTCAGTAGAATTTTTTCATTGCAAGCTTAAGGATACATTACAAATATATCCATACCAGCAAAGTGAAGCATATTGGAGAATATTTCAGCCTAAAACATAGTATAAGTACCCAATTTTATCAAACAAGAATCCGCGGATTCAAAGCCTGGCTCAAGTGGCAGTGATGACGGCAAAATATGTGGCAGTGATGACAGCAAAATATGTAGCAATGCTGGTGAAATAGTTAAGTCTACTTTTTTGGAAATGGCTGAGAAAGGTGGTTCTGAATTGCGGCAAGTGAAGTGCTGTTATTGTGGTTGTTCCATGAACAAAATAATATCCAAATAACCACGAAAAGAATGTGTACGATTTCTTAAAATCTTGAAGTCACCCAATTTCCTCCTTTGAAAATATTGGCGAAATTGAAAAAAAAAATTGTTTATTTCTTAATGTAGGAAAACTATTTTTTTTATTTTAGGGAAAAAAATTTTAAATCTTGGAGGAAAAAAATGTTTAAATTTTGAAAAACATAAGTTGCCCGATTTATTCTTTTTGAAAAAAAAAAAAAATTAGCATATTTGAAAAAAAGTTGAATTTTTTTTTTTTTCTCAAATCTTGAAAAAAAAAATTTTGGAAAAAAAACAATTTTTGAAATTGAAAAAAAAAGTAATTTCCATACATCTAGCTACCCTATCAAACCAATAAAACACAGAAACAGATATATTGAACCTGTAGTTATTGAACAGTAGAGTTGACAGACAATATTTTCAGACCATTACTCCTGAATTAGCCTGGTGAGCCAGGCTAAAAATGCACAAAATAGTCCAGTTGTTCCAAAGTCCCTCTTATTAGAATCACGTAATCTTTGACAACAAAAAATATTTTGATATATAAAAATATGCACTGTATAGGTGAGAATATAATCTAGCATACTGGCTATATTAACATTTGATTGAATTTGCATGAAAGATGTAGTTTCACTTAAGGCACAAAAAATCTGTTAAACTGTCTAAAGCGTTGACTGAAGCCAAACCCAAGCCTTAACTGGGTCGCTTCGCATAGAGCAAACGGTACACAGTGTTGACTAGAAATGATTACAAATACCAGTGATCGACGCATGGATGATTCGGCCATTATGTCCTGTTTTTATGCACAGGAGCAGAACAAAGCAATCAGGCGAAAGATGATGGAAACTGCTGTACAAACAAATACAATCATGATCAACAATAATGAGACAGTCCAAACAAAACAAATATGCCAGTATTGACCAGGTTAATCAACTTACCCTATAAACTGGACGGCCATCATGGTTTCCAATTCCAATTCTTACAAAGCATCCACTGACCACTTTATCAAAGAACGGCATATGGCACCATCTGAAACGAATCAAGACTCGATGAAATTTTGAGTCATTTCCTTATCAATTGGATCAGGGTCTAGAGATGAAGATTTGGAGCATAACCATTAGAAGATTTATATATAAAGAGAATTAGAAGGAGCAGAAAAATCAATTTACCTTTCCAATTTGTGCCGTGACAATCTAACTTTGGAGAGTTCTTCTTTGCTCATAATAAACTCAGGAGGTTTTCTCTTTGGTTCATCACTGAAAAAAAACAAAATAAATATTCATTGAAAGAAAAATATGATATCACCAAGTGTAAATCAATATTTTGATGAAATTGCCAATTCCACATCAAGACCTGATTTGACAAAAGACATATTTGAGGCTGTCTTAAGTTTTTTTTACTTTACCCCTCATATAAACTTGAATCAACATAAAATATCTTAAATATCTATAAGTGCATCAATTTCTGCACTAGAAATCCATATCTACATCTACAGAACTATCAGAATATAATTCCAGTTCAAGAAGCCAAAACCAGTGGAATAAATGAATCCACTCACTCATCAGAGTCAGAGCCAGACCGACTCGAACTGCGACTGCTTTTGTTTGACTCTGAATCTGAGTCGGAGTCAGAGGAAGAAGAGTCATCTCTCCGTGACTCTTTTGCACGTTTGTCTTCTTTCTTTGGCTCCTCTTCGTCATCATCATCGTCGTCATCATCATCATCATCATCTGAATACACTTCACTAGTCTTCAACTTCTTTTGATCTTCTTTTTGCTGAGCTATTTCTGATGGGTTTAAAGAGATATTTTAGTGAATGACTCTATGTCAAAAAAAAAGAAAGAAAAAGTATCCTGAAATGGTTTATAACATATAATTGAAGAGATTACATTTCTGAATTTTTGTCAAACTCAAGATACCCATGAGAGCTTATCCCACAGGGTAGGCCTATAGTGTTCCCCCTTGGGCCTGTTAATTCTAATGTTTGAAAAAATTAAGAAATTTCTAATGTGTTGAGTTCAGTACATTCGAATTCATCAATTTCCCCATCTAATCTGACATTTTCACAATCCGCCCACCCCCTTGTACAAACAGTTGCAAGTCATTAATGTTATATTACCAAATGATATACCAAAGTTACCTTTAACACACAGGACAGCTTAACATGGGCCAGTAAATTAGTTTCCTTCCCTTAGTTCAGTATTTCTGCAATGCAATGATAAATTGATAATGAAATTTACCTTGCTGCTTCTTCTTTTCTTCACGTTTAGCCTTGAGGTCCTCCAAAGCAGACACTTTCTTGTTGTCCCTCTTGTTACTCTCCACCTTCTGCCTTCTCTCCGTGCTCCTCTGACTGACTGATTTCAGTTCTTTTTCACGACTGTCCGTAACCTTTTTCGCCTTCTTTTTCTGTTCATTCTTCTTGGCTTGGCGCAGTTTCTTTTCAATCTCAAACCTAGATGAAAACAAAGAAATTGTGTTATTATGATGTTTTTATAAGTCTGAAACAATGTAAACTGTACCTACCAGGTGTCAAAAGAGATAAGAGACGGAAAAAAATACATATGAAAGAATTTAACATTTTGTAGTGTTTGGCCCCAGACAATAACATGTCTCATGATAGATGCCTTTTTATAATCATCCTACTCTTAAAAGTCTATCTCTTCAACTTTGCTGTCACCTCTACTCCTCCATATCTACTCTGCTCACACTCACGACATTGTGCATGGAGCGTCCTATTGACATTGCCTTTGAGTGTGGCTAATAAAATGCCAGCAAATCCTCCCTTATTTCTTGCAAATCAGCCTTTTCTACAGCCCTTCTCACGAAATTCTTTCATGCAGCTCCAGGACGCCATTAATTTGACACTCTCTTCACTTGCACCAACTCCCCCTGCTCTTTTCAGTCAGCCAATGTAATTCGGAGGGAGGCACAGCCAGTAAAGCAACAGCTTCAGCTGTGCATGGTACACACAAAGCATTTTCGCGGGCTTTCCTCTGGATACTGGATATATACAAAGATGCCAAGTCATGTTATAAAACCATACATATGAATATAAAGCACAACAAAATACACATAGGGCACATTAATAAAAAGGTTAGATCTGAATAAAACACAGAATATCATACCTTGCCACGCAAATATCAGACATAGGCCTATTATAGACCATAAAACCATCAGTGTATACATAGGCTATACTATAGCCTACACATACCACAGTGAGAAAACTTTACAGCCTACAGCATCCCAATCAAGGCTGTTATTGAAATTTCACACTTACATCATCAATAGGGCCTATGCCATATCTTACTGTACATGTGAAATTACAGACACCACCTAATTTACCCAACCCATTCATCTTCAGTAGGCCCTCACGTATAACAACACAATCACATCCCAATACACATGAGTTCCTAATTTTATTACAGCTCTAACAGTCATTTGCCCTGAGTTCATGTTACAATCTAAATGTCAAAATAATGTTCTTCCACCTAATTCCCGCCTAATTGCCACTGTGCCATAGATAATTGCCACTGTGTCATAGATAGATAGATAGATAGATACATCGATAGATAGATAGATAAATAGACAGACAGATACATATATAGATATATGGATAGATGGATAGATAGATAGATACATAGATAAATAGATAGACAGCTAATTAGACTGTCCCACCAATTAACATTGAAAATCCCCCCCCCCTCACAACATACAACTGAAGCCACCATCTCAGATTCGCACAGCGAATTGAGCCCAAGAGAGGACTCAAAAATCTGTGCAGTAATAGTCTCAACATCAACAGTTCACAGTAGGGAATTATGTCAAGTGGGTCCAGCCTTTTATAAATGATTTGCTTTCGTATGTAACAAAACATACCAAATTCATCTTCAAAAGTGCTTTACAAATTCCATTTTCTTCAGTAATATTCTCTGTACTTATTATTATTTTTATGGAATACTTCATTATCCTTTTAAACAGTCAAATGACTGCGTTTCATACTTTCAATAATATAAAATACAAATGAAAGTTATGGTAACACACTAAGTCCTACAAAACTCCTGCGCGCATTTCATGACCATGCCAATTACATATTAAATGCATACACCAAACTCTTCATATGTCACAAATCTATTTCCAACGGGTATTCTAGTTACATTTTTAAGACCTGCTCGCCTTTTCTCTTTACCCTGGTTAGATTTAACAAACAAGCATAGGGCTATTTCATTTAAAACTGTGGGGGGAGGGTGGATAAAAAATTCACATTTAGTGCATGTAGCGAAATTAGTATAGTCTGGAAAAATTCACATTTGATGCATGGAGGGGGTCAAAAATGTAACCTGACCACCTCCCCTGCCCCCAGAGTTTTAAATGGAAGACCCTTTACCTGGTTTTAAGGATTTCTCTTTTCTGGAAACGGTTGAAGATCTCCTGTTCTCGCTCCTTTTCTGACATCTGCTGCAGTCTTTTTCTGTCTTCTTCATCTCCAATCAAATCTTCGCCATAACCGTCATTGAATTCTTCTGGGCCAGAATCATCGTCACTGCCTTCGCCACTTTCAGAGTCAGACACTTCACCTGCACAGAGCAAATCAAATTATTTATTGAGAGAGTCATGTTACACATGTATTAAAACGATGTGAGGGATCTTTTACTTGCCATGCATAGTCACAGATACAAAGGGCAGCCAATTTAAACGTCTCATCCGAACAACATTCAGCTGGGAATTTGCTCATGAATGTCAATTGAGAATTTTGGATTACATGGGGGTTTGAACCCATGCAGGCAACCACCTTCAGCAGAGCAGGCAGGAACCTTAACCACTCTGCCACCAAGCTGACAAGCTACAATTAACTTCATAGGATGGATGATTGTGTCTTCATGTCCTGTATTTATGCACTCAATAGGCTAATTGGGAGAGGAGTGCACAGCAATAAGCGAAGGGTTAGTGAGTGAGTGAGTTTGTGTTTTACGCCCCATCAGCACCGGTGTGGGCTATTTAGGGCTATTTAGAGGCAACAAGCGAAGGGACCACGAAGGATGATAGAAGCTGCTGTCCAACGCAAGTCCAGGTGACCCAGCCAGGCAGCAAGCATCGAACCCTGAACAAAACAATTATTGCTCTACCAACTGAGCTCAACCCCCCCCCCCCCCAATTAACATCATAGCAGTTTATGATCACTCACCTTCTTCAGGCTCCGATTCCTTGCTCTTGTCATTTTCGTCTTCGCTGTCAGAGGAGAACTGCACTACAGGTTTCTTTACAGGTTTTTTGGCGGCCGGTTTGGCTTTCTTTTTGACAACTTTCCCACTGGCGTTCCACTAAAGGAAGAAATATGATACATGAATTTATTAAAATTTACTGATAATCTATGCGACAGTAAGCTTCACACAATAAATATTGACATTTACAGTGTATGACACTGTATCACCTTGCCCTAAGTAACTTGACCTGTCTGCTTGTCTATATATAATTACTATTTACAATTTTATAGCCAGTGCAACTCATAGGTCTCCATACTTACTTCAGTATCACTGCCTGACAAGTCATCGGAGTCACTGGAATCATTCTGTGAGTTTGGAGCTTGTTGTGCAGGTTCTGCCTTCTTCCTTTTGGTTAGAGCCCGCAATTCCTAAATTAGATGAACGTTTCCATAAGTAAACCATGTGGCACAGTGTCACTAAATGAGAACATTGTCATTGATTTCCCCTGATCATACGCAGCTCTTATAAATAACACAGCAATTGGTACAATACGATGTCAATAGACAGCGTTAGTAATCTTTTTTTCTTCAATTTTCGCAACTGAGCAGAGCAGTTGATGATGTAACAATACGACAGCTTTTTTTGTTTTGTGAATTGTGATGTTTCCATTTGATAACAACGGCAATCTCACATCATCAAACTTTTGTCTTTTCTGTTTTGTGACCATTTCTGGTGCATGAATTAAACAAAGCCTAAGGCTGAGATAAAAAGGCCTAGTTGACACAATGACATGCAATAGATTCACTGGTGCAGAAGAGATGATAGATCTATTTAGGGGGCTATGTACTGTTAGATCAATTTGATTTTTTGCCCAAAGTTTTCAGACCTTTACTCAAATTTTATGTAAATTTACAATGCAACCATATTTTTTTATAGAGGGAGGCCTCCATTGGTCTCTACACGTTTTTAGAAAAGATTAGGAGACCAACTTTGTTACGGCTCAAATATATATCACAACGAGCCAGTTATTTTTAGTCAGTTCAACATTACCTGAACTGAAGACGGCCAATTTGATATTATCATTAAACTGTTTCGGCTGCTATTAAAGGCCAACAAATATTCTTCAACTTAGTTTCAAGTAGACTTCAGTCTTTACTTAAGACTTCACAACATTAAGAAATGTGTAAAATCTTGAAATTACTGACTAACAAGTTTAAGTCCAGTTTATTAAGAAATATTTAGGCCATTAGGGTAAGGGAATTGAGAAGGGAGTGGTTGAATATATATATATAACTTAAAAAGAAGCAATGCCAAGAGCTACTTAGAATGAAGAGAAGGCAAAATGACCATTCTCCATTTTGTGTATTCATTCTGGTATTTGGCGTGTTCTCAACAAGCCGGGAAAAGCAAATCAAAATGCAAGGGGGAAAAGGGACTACATTTTGGGGGGCATTTTCTTTCATTTAAGCGCATTTTTCAGTCAGTACCTCATCGAGGTCAGATCCTCCATCGCTTTCTTCACTATCTGACTGAATTTGAGCCTTCCTCTTGGACATTTTACACCCAAATTACAGAAATTTATGAATTCAAGATTTGCGCTTATCTTGCTCGTCCGGTCTTCTATGGCGCAGTGACACCCCGCAGCCAACTTTTGTGATCGTCAAAAAATTACTGATCAAACGCTGATCAATAATTTTGGTCTCAAAAACATTAATAATAATTAAGATTTTAATGAGTAAAGTCTAATATTTTTTTGATCGCCAATTAGGAAAAACGTGTACTATTTTTTTAATTTAATCCCGCACCGCGGCCTTGACCTTTCACGGTTGATGATCATCACAAAAACAAGGGATTCATGACAGTTCGATTTTGACACCTGTCACCCGCCACACAATGGCTAAACAAAGCGTATCGTCTAAAAGTTATTGCGAGGAGAAGTTCTCCTGTGATGGGGACTACGTAGAAGCCGAATATGAGTGCGGAGAATGCGGGACATTGCAGTGTTCAGTGTGTGAGGGCAGCATGCATGAGCTGTCAAAATTTGTGTTTCATGATAGGAGACGAATCCAGCTGCCACCACAGGATCAGCTTTGTCAGTTGTCATGTTCAGATAGGAATTTTGCTGATGTCAGGTGTGAGGACTGTCATCTCCAGTTCTGTAATGATTGCTTTGAGAAGATCCACTCCAACAGCAAGCGCAAGAATCATGTCATTGATGAATTGCAATATGCTCAGCAACGCAGAGATATGAAGGAAATGTTGAAACCAAAACTTAATGATGAGTCATCATCCCATGCTCCTTGTATTAGTATCACTAATGACAACTATATGTCATCGCGGTCTACAATGAGCGAGCATGACAGCATCCGCAGTTTACCTGACATCGCCGCAGAGACAGGAGTTGTACCCTCATCACCAATTAGACAAGATTCGACACCTGAAATAGAAGTGAGACGATTGGAGGATGACATCGATGAAGAAATATACAAGGACTGCAAGAGTTTCGAACTGACCGACCAACAAGAGAAACTTCAGGTAATTTGGGAATTTCAGTTTGGCAGTTTTCTGCTTATAATTTGTCTGTGACCAAGGTTATAGTCCATTGTCTCTCATGTGTGCAATGACATCATGACAATCACAAAGGCATCAAACAATGGGACACTATAGTGTGCTTGCAGTGCCATCTATGGTTTGGAGAGTGCATGTTGCATGATGAGTTAAGGACTTTAAATTTTAATGTGAGGGTTTGTTAAGGTGGCTCGCTACTCACGAAAAGACGTCATTTACGCACATTTATGCGCAGCCAGGCAGGCCCTATCTATGGTAACATCACCACAGCAGCTGAGCCCTGTTCAGCATCTTTTTTAATTCTGAGAATTTCATGCGTCGGCCGCTTCGTTTGGCATTTTTGCCATTTCTCGTGGGGCTAGACTTCTGGTTTGAAGCATAAGATGCGCTATGAAGACGACTAGAATCGGACATGATTTCAGCTTTATTCTCAAAAAAGTCTATTTTTACAGGCAGTTTTCGTCAAGCAAGTCTAATTTCTCAAAAATGACTTTGTGACATAAATAAATCTTTATATCTATTTTAAGTGTGGTTGGAAGGCTTGTCTCTATCATTTTATTGTTCCTCTCTATTTTTGGAAGTAAATGACAAAGAAATAGAAAATTCTATCTCGTCCTTTTTTTTTAGTGCTATGATTCATAAAAAGATAAAAATTTTCAAAATCGCAATTTTTGTTCCGAACCCCTACAAAGTTCTTTTAACTAAATATATCTCTCTGGAATTCCAATCAGCTTTTCCATAAAACTGTCCTCTTTAATTCCATGCTTCATTTAATAACATAGGATGAATGGCCACTGAATGGCAAGGAAAACTTCACAGTAAAAAAATTAAGAAAAAAATTGAGTTTTTCAGGTTTGCATGGACTGACTTTCTTTTACATAACCTCAAATATTTTGAAAGAAAGGCTGGTAGCGACCACTTCTGTTTATATATCCTTGCTATTTAAACTATTTTAAAATAATCCTATCTTGGAAAATTCACGAGTATCGAGTTACCTTAAGTCATAGTTTGTCACCGAACAGACTGATAGTAACAACTAAACGTATTGGATATATATCATATGATATATAGATCCTGTATGTTATTATAAGTATATTTTTGAAATGAAAAAATAATATCAGGACTGCTCCTGTTTAAAAGTACATGCTTAACAAAGTAAAAATGCTTTCACTTACCTGTCCATCCAATATATTTCACGCGTTCAATAGGCCTAATGGATGAATGGAAGTTCAGGAGATCCAGATTAGAGATTCAGTCTCTGGATTGGGTTTTGTGTCCCTCTGTCCATTGGCTAAATTTTACTTTTGAATTCCCTGTCCCTCTGCAATTGTACTAATTGTTGCTGCAATATTCATATTGCAACTGATATGTACCCAAAGGTTGGGGGCACCCCTGTGGGATACCCCAAGGATGGGGGAACCCCCGTGGGATACCCCAAGGCTGGGGGCACCCCGTGGGATACCCCAAGGCTGGGGGCAACCCCGTGGGATACCCCAAGGTTGGGGGCACCCCCTTGGGAAACCCAAGGTTGGGGGCACCCCTGTGGTATACCCCAAGGTTTGGGCCATCCCCGTGGGATACCCAAAGGTTGGGGGCACCCCCGTTGAATACCCAAAGGTTGGGGGCAGCCCCGTGGGAAACCCAAGGTTGGGGCACCCCTGTGGGATACCCAAAGGTTTGAGCCACCCCGTGGGATACCCCAAGGTTATGGGCACCCCCATGGGATACCCCAAGGTTGGGGGCATGCCTGTGGGATACCCCAAGGTTGGGGGCATCCCTGTGGAATACGCCAATGTTGGGGGCATCCCTGTGGGATAACCCAAGGTTGGGGGCACCCCCATGGGATACCCCAAGGTTGGGGGCACCCCAATGGGATATACCAAGGTTGGGGGCTACCCCCTTGGGATATTCCAAGGTTAATGGCGCCCCCCGTGGGATACCCCAAGGTTGGGGCACCCCAGTGGGATACCCCAAAGTTGGGAGCACCCCCATGGGATACCCCAAGGTTGGGGGCACCCTGTGGGATGCCTAAAGGTTTGGGCCACCACCGTTGGATACCCCAATGTTGGGGGCACCCCCATTGGATTCCCCAAGGTTGGGGGCACCCCCATGGGATACCCCAAGGTTTCGGGCACCCCCATGGGATATCCCAAGGTTGGGGGCACCCCCGTGGGATACCCCAAGGCTGGGGGCACCCCATGGGATACTCCAAGGCTGGGGGCAACCCCGTGGGATACCCAAAGGTTGGGGGCACCCCCTTGGGAAACCCAAGGTTGGGGGCACCCCTGTGGGATACCCCAAAGATGGGGGCACCCCCGTGGGATACCCCAAGGCTGGGGGCACCCCGTGGGATACCCCAAGGCTGGGGGCAACCTCGTGGGTTACCCCAAGGTTGGGGGCACCCCCTTTGGAAACCCAAGGTTGGGGGCACCCCTGTGGTATACCCCAAGGTTGGGGGCACCCCCGTGCACCCCCCGTGGGATACCCCAAAGTTGGGAGCACCCCCATGGGATACCCCAAGGTTGGGGGCAACCCCATGGGATACCCCAAGGTTTTGGGCACCCCCTTGGGATACCCCAAGGTTGGGGGCACCCCCATTGGATACCCAAAAACTGGGGGCACCCCTGTGGGATACCCCAAGCTTGGGGACATCCCGTGTGATACCCCAAGGTTTTGGGCTACCCCCGTGGGATACCCCAAGGTTGGGGGCACCCCTATTGGATACCCCAAGGTTGGGGGCACCCCCATGAGATACACCACTGTTTGGGCACCCCCTTGAGATACTCTTAGGTTGGAGGCATCCCCGTGGGATACACCAAGGTTGTGGGCAACCCCGTGGGATACCCCAAGGTTGGGGCACCCCCTTGGGAAACCCAAGGTTGGGGGCACCCCTGTGGTATACCCCAAGGTTTGGGCCATCCCCGTGGGATACCCAAAGGTTGGGGGCACCCCCGTTGAATACCCAAAGGTTGGGGGCAGCCCCGTGGGAAACCCAAGGTTGGGGCACCCCTGTGGGATACCCCAAGGTTAGAGCCACACCGTGGGATACCCCAAGGTTATGGGCACCCCCATGGGATACCCCAAGGTTGGGGGCATGCCTGTGGGATACCCCAAGGTTGGGGGCATCCCTGTGAAATACGCCAATGTTGGGGGCATCCCTGTGGGATACCCCAAGGTTGGGGGCACCCCCATGGGATACCCCAAGGTTGGGGGCACCCCAATGGGATATACCAAGGTTGGGGGCTACCCCCTTGGGATATTCCAAGGTTAATGGCTCCCCCTGTGGGATACCCCAAGGTTGGGGGCAACCCAGTGGGATACCCCAAAGTTGGGAGCATCCGCACGGGATACCCCAAGGTTGGGGGCACCCTGTGGGATACCTCAAGGTTTGGGCCACCCTCGTTGGATACCCCAATGTTGGGGGCACCCCCATTGGATTCTCAAAGGTTGGGGGCACCCCCATGGGATACCCCAAGGTTTTGGGGACCCCCATGGGATACCCCAAGGTTGGGGGCACCCCCTTGGGATATTCCAAGGCTGGAGGCACCCCGTGGGATACCCCAAGGCTGGGGGCAACCCCATGGGATACCCCAAGGTTGGGGGCACCCCCTTGGGAAACCCAAGGTTGGGGGCACCCCTGTGGGATACCCCAAGGTTTGGGCCATCCCCGTGGGATACCCAAAGGTTGGGGGCACCCCCGTTGAATACCCAAAGGTTGGGGGCAGCCCCGTAGGAAACCCAAGGTTGGGGCACCCCTGTGGGATACCCCAAGGTTTGAGCCACCCCGTGGGATACCCCAAGGTTATGGGCACCCCCATGGGATACCCCAAGGTTGGGGGCATCCCTGTGGGATTCCCCAAGGTTGGGGGCATCCCTGTGGAATACCCCAAAACTGGGGGCACCCTTGTGGGATACCCCAAGGTTGGGGGCACCCCCGTGGGATATCCCAAGGTTTTGGGCTACCCCCGTGGGATACCCCAAGGTTGGGGGCACCCCTATTGGATACCCCAAGGTTGGGGGCACCCCCGTGAGATACACCACTGTTGGGGCACCCCCTTGAGATACTCTTAGGTTGGAGGCACCCCTATGGGATATACCAAGGTTGTGGGCACCCCCGTTGGATACCCCGGGGATACGTCAAGGTTGTGGCATCCCCCGCGGATACCCCCAAGGTTGGGGCACCCCCGGGGATACCCCAAGGTTTGGGGCGCCCCTGGGGGATACCCCAAGGTTGGGGGGCAACCCCCATGGATACCCCAAGGTTGGGGCACCCTCGGGGATACCTCAAGGTTTGGGGCGCCCCTGGGGGATACCCCAAGGTTGGGCCACCCCCAGGGAATACCCCAGGGTTGGTGGAAGTGTGGGGGCCCCTAGGGCAGTCCCGTAGGAATTCAGCCACTGCTTCAGTAAAAGCAGCAACATTTCATCCCTGTGGGACAGATTACGATATATTGGGTAATCCTATATCCTATGCTGCCTCTAGTTGTACTTCTAAATTCCCTGTGCCCCACCTTTGGGAGGGTTTTTGTGTCCACCTGTCCCTTGACCATTTTACTTTTGAGTTCCCTGCCCCCCATGGCAATGGGCATAGGGAGGCATCCCCAAAAAAAGAATTCTGGAAAAGCTATTTTTCATTGAGTTTCAGGCAAAAAAAGGTGGTCAATTTATATTTTCCAATTTTTTTTGACCGCCAACGCCCATGGCCCCCCATTTAGGGTCACAGGTTATAAAATTCATTCCAAATTTTTGGAGAAATCTTATTTCATTCCTCACTGGCATTGTGGGGCTGAGGTCTGAGGAGTCATAAATTTCACCCAGATCACCTGAATGTTCATTAATCATGCTACCATCAACATTCATAAATATTTCATTCCCAACATTCATAAATATTTTATTCTGATTTAGTCTCTTTAATCTCTTGGCCAATTCAAACCTTTTTTTTTTCAGGTGAAGAATGAAGTAGAATTCCTGGAGAAGTTGGGTTGCGAAGACACCACTTTGGTCAAAGTTGTGTCTGTATTCGGGAACACTGGGGACGGAAAGTCACACACCTTGAACCACACCTTCTTTGGAGGAAGGGAGGTTTTCAAAACTTCGGCCGAACAGACGTCCTGTACAATTGGAGCTTGGGCTGCCTTTGATCCTGTTCACAATGCCATTGTTGTTGACACAGAGGGGTTATTGGGGGTCACAAGCAATCCCAACCAAAGAACCAGATTGCTGCTAAAGGTCCTCGCTATTTCGGATGTCATCATCTACAGAACCAAAGCTGATCGTTTGCACACAGACATGTTCCAGTTCCTCGGAGATGCTTCTAAAGCGTACCTGAAACATTTCTCGGAAGAATTAAAAGCAGCCTCCAAGAGGAACAAGATGGACTTGCCACTTTCGAATCTGGGACCTGGGGTTGTGATATTTCACGAAACAACACACACTGATATTCTGGGAAGAGGTAAGATTGTCTTTTAAGTTCTCACTGCAGTCTTTGCAAAGGACCTGTCTGATCGTGTGTCAACTGGTCAAGCAGTCCATACCAAAAAAATGTCATCTTTTCAACATTCAAACTAAAACTCAGCCGACTTTGGTGCACTTAAACGTCTTTCCCAGGCTCCCCACTCGCCTGAACTATCCACATATCCTTATTTTTCTATCCTATCCTTTTTTGCCCTGTTTGTAAGTAATAATGTTTCAGCCAAAATGTTTTAAAAGTAGCTGAAGAGTTAGTCTTTGCGCTTTAAAAATATCATTTTAAAGTCATTCAAAGAGAAATTTTTTTAGAACTTTCAAGATGCAAAAAATTTACCGTTTTCTGTTCTGTACTTAGTTTCATGTTTTCATTTAGGCTCTCCAAGTGAATCGGCCGAAACCTATTTGCGGAAACGATTCCAGGACATCGCTCTCTCCATAGATGCTTTCAGCGCTCTCCAATATGTTGGAACGAGGACAATAAATGCCCCGACTGACTTCAATGGATTACTTCTTGCTGTCAAAGCGCTGATGAGGAATACCGCTGTGAGGTCCCACAGGAGACCAACTGTAGTGTACAAGGCTTTAAAGGTAACTTTTGGATGTAAAAATCTTGTTTTTGCAACATAGTTGATATTTTCTACCTTTGCATATATTCATTCAGACTAATGATTGAGTTTTCTTTTGACTATTTATGTTGTGGAGTCCAGATGTATAGTTATAAATATGAGAATCATGTGATATTGTAAATTTAAAGTTCAAATCTGCTGAAGGTAATTTATTCCATCCTTCAATCATTCATTTGATGACTTACAATGTACTTGTATGTGGTGGATATATTGTCTATCACTTTATATTTATGGCGTATAGATTCAGTTTAATTGCCTGTTTACATCAAGCTCTATACAGTGTACAAAATGTATTATGGTGACTACTTCAAGCAGGGTTGGAAAAAAACCGGGTTTTATTCATTTTACCCGGCCCACCGGTCAAAACCCGGTTTTAACCAGGGTTTTTTCCCAAAATCCGGGTTAAAAGCGGGTTTTATTGATTTGAACACTGGCTAAAATTTCTGTAGTCTGCTCTCAGTGCGTCTGACCATGGAGTAATGAAAACAGCATTTGCAAATCTTTGTCAATTAAATATTAGGCTTTAACACATAGCAGAGAGATGACTACAGATGTGTATTTCCTGCCTTATATTGCAAAATTGCATCTGCAAGGGTGTCAATCCAGAGTTTTGCAAGCTTGCAATGAAGCTTCTGAATATGCCGGCAAGTTCAGCCTCAATAGAGCGAATTTTCTCTAATTTCGGACTGATAGAAACAAAAGTTAGAAATCGTCTTGGCCTGGAAAAGGCAGCTAAGTTGGTTACCTGCTACCGTCACCTGAGGGGTAGAGAGGAGCTGGACTGGTGATACAGTGGTGAATCAATGATTTCACAAATTTTGCAGATGCACTCATGATTTTATAATTACATAATCAGACCGAGTTAATGGTATAATACTAAGTCTTATTGTTGCTTACATTTACAGTTGAACAGTTGGACAGTTGAGTCACTTCAGTGTCAAAATAAGGCTATCTATTTTGGATTCAATGAATTTGTTTTAAGTTTCTCTGATTTCAGCATTGTTTCTTTCCAATTTCTGCTATTTGCAAGCAAATTCTAAGAGAATTTGCCATTTTACCCGGATTTTGACCACTTTTTGGGAAAAACACCATTTTGCCCGGTCCGGATTAAACCCGGGTTTAATCCGGGTTAAACCCGGGGGGTGGGCTTTTTGTGCCAACCCTGACTTCAAGTGTCTTCCGTGACATTATATTAAATCTTATCTTATCTTTTTAAAACTAGGTGATCAAAATTAGACCTTGTTTTTATTACCAAAAAATGAAAGAGATTATTTAAAATAGAAAATACTGCAAGTTCAAGGCCACAATTTCACAGTTTGATTTATATATATATGTTTAGAGGTTACTTTTCAATTAAAATTTTTTTTTTTTTTCAAGGTTTTGAATGAGAAGTTCAATGGAGACATAGAGCGATCAGTTCCTTCAACATTCCCTGACCAATATTTCACATGCAATTCAAGCTGTCTTTCTTGTGGGTAAGTATTGCCATGTGATGATTGAACAACTTACTAAAATTTATATCATTAATAGAGTTTTTTGTGCCATGATGTGGATTAGATTGGCCTAATTGACTTCAGAACTACAATTGGCTTTGTCCTGTTTACAGATCACGATGTTCCCAAACCATGAACCATTATCAAGATGACATCCCTCACAGCACCGAGAGCAGGTGCAAGTACCAGCATCAGTTCGATAACAAGATTTTCTATTGCAAGGTATGTTTTATTTATATGGCAGAAATCGTAGTATTTTTCTTGAATTTGCTACCTTCTGTAACTTGTTGCATGATTGTGATTCTTTGGCTACATGATAGTCTACAACAAGGGATGATGGATGCTCTTCTATCTACCTATCTATCTTCTATCTATATGGGTGAAGTCATTTTAAACGAGGCCAGCCAGGATTTTGACCTTTAACAGGACATAAAAAATGTTTGGCTGGTAATAAGTTCTTTAAAATTCTCTGAGATGTAGAAAACAATTTTGTCTTCATAATAAATCCACTTTTACGTGAAATTATGGCTTCATCATTGAGACCAGGGACTGCAAACTCTCAAAATGGTCCATTTTTGGGGATGTCAAACGTCACATTTTCAAACAGTGTTACCTTGACAGCTGATGGTAGGCAACTGAAGTAAGTTATGCTCAGTTTTTTTAAATTTTAATGACTACCTATATACCTGAACTTAAGTTTTTTAATTCCATTTGGTATGTGAAATGTTCTGGGAATATTTCTCGGGCCACCGAAACCTCCCGTCACGTACATCATAAATGTCAAACATGGTAAATCCAGAAAAAACGTTTTCTAAAAGTGGGTTTTTTTCCTATTTAAGTACCGTTTGGTTGATTTATTTTCCACTGAATCAAGAAAGTCTATGATAAATAATCACATACCATTCAGCTTTAAAAAGAATATCCAGCTACAGTTAAATGGTCACAGTCCAAACATGACACCTGCAATCACTGAAAAAATTCTCACCTACAGGACGGCAAAATTTCAAACCAAAAATTTTGACACACCCAGTAATATTTTTGTGGGTTTATATGCTGCCAAAATAAGTATTCCACAAGATTTATCTAAAATGTTTAAAAGGATATCCTACAGAGCAGAAAAGGCTGTGATATGGAGGATGCAAATTTTGAATGTCAATAATTCTGGGATTCTCACCTACAGGACAGATATGATGTAACGTCACTGATAGAGGTGTTCGCATGTGCAGAGAAGCATCACATCAATCAAAATTTTTCATTTTGCTGTGAATAATAAGTTTTGTTTCTGAAATTGGCCTTGCATGAAGATACAGGACTGTCACACAACAAAATGTGTCATATGTCAAAAGTTTCAAATTGGCACATCATAATGGACAGTACATCATTATTGACCAAGAAGTAATTATTGGTCAATTATGATGTACAGATGAATTTTCGTGCTTTCTGATATGAAAAGATTACCAAAGTAGAGAAAAGTTGTGTTAATTTAAATTCCCAGACTTCTGTTGTCCTTGTCATGAGATTTCACCCATGCATTTCATTCTTATCTAACAATAACATAGATTCTTTGATGTACATCATATTTGACGCTCGTAATGTCAAGTATGATGTACAGCATAAATCTTAGATATATGACAGTAATCTCTACATTAAATTAAGAATTATAATATATTTTGGCTAGCTTCATTTACTAATGCAGTTTATCTCAACAATACAATGTGTTTGATTTCGTTCAGCCAAGATTAATAGGCGTACATCATAATTGACACTTCATGTAAAATTTTTCTGATAATTTGTATTTTTATTGTTGTTATGAATGTGGATTTTAACAAATCTAATTTACCTTACTTATTCTTTTATACATTTTATGGAATTTCAGAGAATTTAAGTTCTAGCTTGAGTCGGTTATTCATATTCAATGTTTGGTGCATGTGTGTAGCTTCTGGCAACTTATTTTCCAGCTTCTCTTGGTGAAATTTCTCTTTTGTGTTATATTAGGGGGAGTTAACATTTGACACTTGTTTGTTTCTATTGAAATGTTTATAATTGCATTTACTGGTAAAGTTTATTAATACACAATTTGACATAATTTTTTTAACTTGGTCCATTATGATGTACGTTTGACAGAATTCTCACCTACAGGACAATGTCAAATATGATGTAACGCTAAAAATATGCCTATATCTTTTACACAACAGGTTAGATGGCTTGGATTTTACCTATCTCTCATACATTCTGTGTGTTTTTACATTTTAATCCAAAAATTTACTGAGTATTCCTATGTGCTTTATTTTGACACAACATCGAAGAAGCAAAATTGACGAACATATATTTTCGTTCCGTCAATGTGTGTATTTCAAAGCAAAATGGTATTTGTCAGCTAAAATTGTTTTAAATGATCATCTATACCTGGAACAATGATTATATGATCAATGTTTGCTATTATCAACAATAGGGATTAAATAAAGTGGAGTCAACCAAAATTTCTCACCTACGTGACGACATAGACTCTCCTCAGTAAAATTCCATTTGGGGCAGTGTCAGTGTAACTTAAGGTCATAAAAAGTATATTTCATAAACATTAAGACTATGGAGCACAGGCAGGAAAAGGAAAACATCCTAAAACATGCATTTTAAAATTTACCCATATGTGACACTTTTGGCCTCATTTAAAATGACTTCACCCATATTTATAAAAGTTTAGTCTCGGGGATCCAAAACTGGGGACATGCCTTCGTTTGTCAAGGTGTTTGTCCTCATTCTTCACCTCATTCATGTCTCCCCCTTCCTAATTGCATACCGGCAAATACAAGGCATAAAGCGCATCCATTCATCTTTGTCATAATGGGAATTTCTGGTGATATAGAATAATTTGTGCTATGCTCTCTTGAATCTTTCAGGCTTGTTACAACAGAGGCCAGGATGTCCTAGTTGTACCAAAGACATCTTCTTCTAAGGACACCAGCTGGTTTGGACTGGCCACTTATGCTTGGTCTGGGTGAGCGTCTTCTTATTTTACTCAACAGGAGAGATCATGTTCAATTGAAATTTCCTTCATATTAATGCCTTAGAAAGTTTTTATGCTACAGGAGAGCTCTAGTACATTAACTGATGATAAACATTTAAACATATTGTTGTATTTCTTTAGATATGTTCTTGAGTGTCCCAACTGTGGTGTGATATACAGAAGTCGTCAGTTCTGGTACGGCAACCAAGACCCCGAGAGGTCAGTGGTGAGGATTGAAGTGCGCCATGTGTGGCCTGATGTAAGAACACCTTCTTGTTTTCATGTCTTTTCAATTTTGCTAAAATTATATGAATATGATAGCTAGCAAAACAAACTTTTATCAGACCAGAGTTAATGGTCTGAATTTCAGACATCATGTTTTGAGCAAAGGGAGCATAATAAATTGACTGATTACTTGCTTTCTGGCCAATATCATTGCCTTTTGTTCAGGTGACTGATGTCGATGATGTTTCTTTTGACCGTCAGAAAGAAGAATTGGAAAAAAAAATTAAGTTGAAAACATAACATAAATATTTGAGGATAAATTATGAGGAAATATCTGCTTTGAATTAAAAAAAAAATCTTTTTGACATTCAGGGTAATCCAGTTCTTCAGGGAACCCACAATGCAGGGAGGCGTTTGTTGGACAGTCTCAATTATGCTTCTGAGGTCATCACGTCAGTGAGTGCCAAACCAACAAAAGTTGTCAGCAATTGGATCACCGACCAGATCGCACCTCCATATTGGGTGCCCAATGCCATTATAACGGTGAGTTTGGCTCCGTGTTTTAAAATCGTAACAGGGTGAGGGTTCTGCAGCAGGGCCATCAGCTAAGCGGAATCCTGGGTTTGCGTGAAGACCAATCCCGAAGCATACGCGCCCCGGAAAAACTGAGAAAATTCTAAATTTTTATGTTAACATTTTTTAATTCTAGGGGGGCTGCTCCCCTGCCCCATGCAGGCTGTGACCCTGTGCAGTGAAAAGCATTGATGCTCTTTGAAATTAGTTTTTCACTGATTTCCTACTATTTTTTCCAGCACTGCAAAGGCTGTTCCGTGGAATTCCACACTGGATTGCCAATACACCACTGCAGAGCATGTGGGCAAGGATTCTGCGATGACTGCTCTTCCAAGAAGAGGCCGTGTCCAGAACGAGGCTGGGGTATGGAGCCAGTCAGAGTCTGTGATGGATGCCACAACAATGGGCCAAGCTCACCTGGTAATGCAGTGTCCGTTAGCAGTCAGTATATATATTAGTCCCTTCATTTGATTGGGTTGCATGTGTGGTGTTTTGGTTGTTTTTGCATGAATGTGTTGTGCCTGTAACAGTTTTGTCCCTGGCCATTATTTTATGTCAGTCATTTAGTTGTTGGACACACACAATTTATTTGCACATTTTAGATATCATTTACCTTTTTTTGTGCAAGATAATTATAACGAAAAATGATAGCTTTGTTTAATGATCTATCTTCAAAAATCAATCGGCACATCTGTGTATCATTTTGATATTTTCTAAATTCCTGTAAATTTTATTTTACTAGCCAGTTCATCTTGTGTTTATTGATTTGTTAGGCCAAACTTATGGGGAATGAAAATTTTTTTTTTTTGTTGTTAATATTGTGATGTTAGTACATTTCTGCTTTACAAATTTATATAAGTCATTATCATTTTATCATATTATGGAAATCCATTTGCTATTTATTCCATCCTCATCCATTTTATTATGAAAAAAAAGTTATGCTATTGGATCAATTTCAGAAACACCCACGGATGCTGAGGGTAACCAATTGACAGCCAGAAAAGTTGGCGAAGTTATTGGCTCCACTTTCGGTGTTGTGGCATCTGCAATGGAATATCCCTTGGGTGAGTATAAAACATTTTCATTTTGGAGCTGGTTAAATTTGGGAGAATCACTGTACAATAGGTCTTTAGAACTGACTAGTTATAAATTAATGGACGTCTGCATTATTGGCGTTGGAGCAACTAAAAGATCCTGGACGTCCCTGAATTAATAGGAGTGTGTACCAGACTCACAGCCTTACAGTAGTTACCAATACCAACTATCAGTGCTGCTACCTGACTGCAGTTAGGTTGAGCTAACCCGGTGACCCGGGACACGCACACCACGAGATGATGATGATGCACTCTGCAGTATTGACACAGGGTCGTTTTTGGAAAGGTTGCACTAGTTACTCGGGTGACAGGGGTAACGAGGATTTGTTTTCGAACACACCGGACCCAGCCCTCGTGTTTCCCGGAACCAGAACAGGAGAACTTCACTTGAGCAGGAACCAGTTTTGTCACGTGGTAAAAAACTCGAGACCCTAGTACTCCCCACATTTCGGAGAGTAGCCGGAAACACTACACTCGAGAATTGAGGTTGACACCTCCCGGAAACACGAGGGTCGAGTCTGGCGTGTTCGTAAAAAATCCTCGTTACCGAGTTACTAGTGCAACTTTTCCGAAAACACTGTGGAATATTGGCAGTAGATTTCTTACAGGTAGACAAAACATTGAAGGCAGGATTTCAGCCATATTGGCTTGAAGATACGTGTGATATTGGCAATGGTTCTTTTAAATATTGTCTAAAACATTAGTTGGATGATGTCTAAAATTTTTACAGTGGATGGACTGCGATATTCAGCTCTGTCTTACATTATCACCTGTACGTTTATGTCAAGTTGTCAATAGCTCTTAATGTTCCATATTTTGTTTTCAGACATGCTGCGAGAGTCGGCACGACCGGCCTATTGGGTACCAGACAGTGAAATCAAGGCATGCGTCGTGTGTAACACTGAGTTCAACTACAAATTGAAGCTGCACCACTGTCGAGCATGTGGCCAAGGCGTGTGTGATCCTTGCTCTCGAACGAGGAGATCTGTACCTTCAAGAGGATGGGACGACCCGACCAGAGTGTGCAACATTTGCGCAAAAAAATCGGGAAACTTGTGATATAGTTGTTGAATGATATGCATATTTGAAGGACAATTTCTGTGGTATATTTAAAGGACAGTTTCCATTATTTAATACAAGATTAATCGTTGAATGATATGGATGATTTAATGTTGAATTGATTCATCTTATGCGTGGCTTATTAGTAACTGCATTTATAGCCTTTTACAGCTGTTATAAGACTTGGTTTGACTTTCGTTTATGTAATAAGTCTGTATATTTAGTAATAATGATCTCTGTTCTATTAGTTTGTCTTCTTATTTAATTTAGGTGCATATTTTTCCTACTTTTCCAAGTGTTTTTTTTTTCCCTTCCATCACCGATTTAGGTTGAATGCAAAAACAAGGATGACCTGTTATATATTGTGATATATCTCTTTTGCAATTCTGATATTTGATGTATCTTTTTTGTTGGTATATTTATCTTTAGAACATTTTCCTTTGCTTGAGGTTGGAAAAGTAAAGTTTTGTTGGCCTCTGGCTTTTTCAATTTCAGTTTTTTGAGTGCTCATGCAAATAACTTGAATTATGAAATAACTCTATACCTTTTCTGAAAGCATGATATGACCATTTACAAAAGTAACTTTAATTTTGGTTTTCTTCAATTCCATGTCAATTTATACTTTCACTAATCTTCAATTCTTCATATACAGGTTCATTTCAATTGTATGGTATATATATGCAATCATTAATCTTATGTTTAGGTTAATTGGAATTTTTTGGTATTTCAAGTATTTAAGTTTAATTTATTTGTATACTATATTGTACTCCATAACTTTTGATTATTATGATTATTTCTTAAAATTCCAATGCAATCTTTCACTGATTAAGTCAGTTGGCAAAACTTAACATTTGAAATTTTTGAATTTATGACATAGAAGGCTTGTCAAGATAACACTATGTAGCTATCATGACTCAAATTTGTTAATTATTATTAATTTATTATTTCCCAATTATCTTCAATCGTAGCAGTTATTGAATGTTTCCATGCTTAAAAGTATGTATTATGTTCACCCAATTTAAAAAAAACATTGTGATTATTCTCTTGTTTAATACGATTATCTAAAAATGCAATTGTTACTAAAAATGTATTGGGCTGGGCGCACCTGTGTTTGAACATTTCTGAGATTGACAACACAATAACAAAGAAGGAGTCTGACAGGCACTGTTCAGAAATACATGTGTATGTGCTGGGAGAGGGATATTCTTAAATGAGTTGCGAGTGACATTTTTCCTTGTAAACTGCATTTGGATCGTTCATTCTGTGTTAGACATCAGAGTCTCTCTGATGTCTAACAGAGGATGAAGTTACATGAGCATTATGACAGAGTACTCTCGTAGTTTACAAGCAAAACTATTTTATCTTAATATAAGTTAGTACAGAGACCTAATGACATTCATGGATATGGGAATTTAAAGGTGAAAATATTATTGTGCCAACATTGACACAGGCCACAGGGGTGTCCATATATTGTACATAAACTGTTCAGGGCTAATACTAGTAATAAGTGGAGATGACTTCCAAAGTTTACACATACTGTATTTACTAGATTAAAAACTCCCTCCCCCTTATATTTTTTCGGAAGGGTTTCGAGCATGGTCTCTATTTGGGTTAGCATCTATTCGAGGTTAAAGATGCATAGGCATAAGGGATAAAATGGTTTGAGGGCACTAGGATATGTATGCGCTTCTGAAGCTGGTCAAGTGATAATTAAGAATTTACCTATGGTAAATTCTATTTGTTTTTGTTAATATTATTAAGAATTTACCTATGGTAAATTCTATTTGTTTTTGTTAATATTATTATTCTTATTCTTATTATTCTTATTCTCTCAAAATGGTTTTATGTTCACAAAAGATTGGCATAAGGTAAGTCAGTTGTTGGGTATTACGTAATTGGGTCATTTGATGTCATTTTCACAGTTGTCTTTTTCACAGAGCCGTTCAAAGTCGAAAATTAGTAAACTTTAAAGGCTTATAACTCAAAAAGTATTTGAGATAATCAGATAGGATTAAAAATCCTGTGACAAAAAGTGGTTGTCAATGTATTGGTAGAAGTCATATGACAATTGGTCTAGCGGGTAAAGGGCTATTGCACTTGAGCAGTTTTCAGTGTTGCGCAGGTTTCTCCAGTTACATAATAGATAGAAACATGGTGATGGTGACTATAGTTAGCCAGTATCTGGGGCCAGTGCTGATTCAACAAATGGTTGAAGTCAGGCAAAGACTTTTTGAAAAATGGCAATTTTTCAAAATCGTGGGTTCAATATTTAGGTGGAATTGTGAAATATCCATGAAGGAGTAGTCTGAGGTGATCAAAATGTATAATGAACTACCATTAACTTTTCCCAGAAACACTATATTGACCAAAACATTTTACCTATAGGTGATATTTGAAGGTGATATGAGCCATCAAAGTCGAAAAAGTTGAATTTTTCAAAAATTCTGAAAATTATGTTTTTTTTCCACAATCCTCTTAACAGTCTGAGGTATACTGGTCACTAATATGGTTATCAAAAGCCCCCTATTAGAATTGTTTCAAATCCTCAACTTAATTTGTAAAAAATTGTGAAAAGTGGCACTTCACAACTTACATGACATTTTGCATAAATAATTTAATTAGAATGGGAAATATTACTCCTACAGCTTTCTGTAAATTAAATGAAACCCAGACTCACATTCAGGCAATCACATGAGCACATAAAATTTGACAAGTAGTCTCATTCATCATGGTCAAATTTGAGGTCAAAGATGAAATGAAAATTGACCATTTTCAGAGATGATTTTTTTCAACTCAGAAGGAATGTCTCAATTTTCTTCATTTTAAAGGACAATGTGAACTGAATTGTTGTGGTCAACTGTGGTAAACAACAAGTCTGTAGCTACAGCCATCTCTGAGCAGTAAAGGTCAAAAGGTCAAAAAATGACCAAATGGTCAGCAAAAAAATTCATTTTCACATGATGCAGGTGAGACAATTTCACACTCCACCTCAGGCTGGCCGCATATATTAGCATACATTATCCATATATGAAAAGCTGTTCTGGCCGTTTCAGGTGACGGGGCCAGTGTATGCTACTAACTAATGTTTATATACATATTACAGTCTCAAATGACCGAGTGCAGTTGGGGATAGGAGTTGTAGTCAGGACCCTGATCCAGGGCCCTGAGTCAGGTCTGTGAGTCAGGAAACTGAGTCAGGAATCTGAGTCAGGACTCTGAGTCAGGACTCTGAGTCAGGACTCTGAGTCAGGACTCTGAGACAGGACTCGGAGTCAGACCTCGGCATCAGGACTCGCAGTCAGGACTCGGAGTCAGGACCCTCGGTCAGGACTCTGAGTCAGGTCTGCGAGTCAGGTCTGTGAGTCAGGTCTATGAGTCAGGACCCTGAGTCACCCTAGGTCAGTACTCTGAGTCAGGTCTGTGAGTCAGGACCCTGAGACAGGTCCCTGAGTCAGGCCCCTCTGTGAGTCAGGTCTCTGAGTCAGGTCACTGAGTCAGGACCCTAGGTCAGGACTCTGAGCAAGGACTCTGAGCAAGGACTCTGAGTCAGATCTGTGAGTCAGGTCTGTTAGTCAGATCTGTGAGTCAGGTCTGCGAGTCAGGACTCTGAGTCAGAACTCGGAGTCAGGACTCTGAGTGTCGACTATGAGTATCGACTCTGAGTCTCGACTATGAGTCAGGCTGCTGAGTCAGGACTCGGGATCAGGACTCGGGATCAGGACTTGGAGTCAGGACTCGGAGTCAGGCCTCGGAGTCAGGCCTCAGAATCAGGACTCGGAGTCATGATTCTGATTCAGGGATCTGAGTCAGGTCTGTGAGTCAGGTCTGTGAGTCCGGTCTTTGAGTCCGGTCCTTCAGTCAGGACCCTAGGTCAGGACTCGGAGTCAGGCCTCAGAGTCAGACCTCTGAGTCATGACCCTGAGTCAGACTCAGAGTCAGGACTCTGAGTCAGAACTTGGAATCAGTACTCTGAGTCAGGACTCTGAGTCAGGACCCTACATTAGGACTCTGAGTCAGAAGTCAGTACTCTGAGTCTCGACTATGAGTATTGACTATGAGTCTCGACTATGAGTCAGGCTGCTCTCGAGTATGAGGTTCGAGTACGAGTCTCGAGTACGAGTCTCGAGTATGAGTCTCGAGTATGAGTCTCGGGTATGAGTCTCGGGTATGAGTCAGGACACGCTGAGTTGGGACACGCTGAGTCAGGACACGCTGAGTCAGGACACGCTGAGTCAGGACTCTGAGTCAGGACTCTGAGTCAGGCCTCTGAGTCTCGACTATGACTAATGACTATGAGTCTCAACTATGACCCAGGCAGCTGAGTCAGGACTCGGAGTCAGGACTCGGAGTCAGGACTCGGAGTCAGGACTCGGAGTCAGGACTCAGAGTCAGGACTCGGAGTCTGGACTCGGAGTCACGCCTCGGAGTCAGGCCTCGGAGTCAGGCCTCGGAGTCAGGACTCGGAGTTAGGACTCGGAGTCATGGCTCGGAGTCATGACTCGGAGTCAAGAATCTTAGTCAGGTCTGTGAGTCAGGTCTGTGAGTCAGGTCACTGAGTCAGGCCCCTAGGTCAGGACTCTGAGCAAGGACTCTGAGTCAGGACTCTGAGTCATGCCTCAGAGTCATGATTCGGAGTCATGACTCGGAGTCAGGACTCAGAGTCAGGACTCAGAGACAAGACTCAGAGTCAGGAATCGGAGTCAGGAGTCTTTGTCAGGACTCTGAGTCGGGAATTTGAGTCATGACTCTGAGTCAGGACTCTGAGTCTGGACTCTGAGTCTAGACTCTGAGTCAGGACTCTTAGTCAGGTCCATGAGTCAGGACCCTAGGTCAGGCCTCCGAGTCAGGTCTCTGAGTCAGGTCTGTGAGTCAGGACCCTGAGTCAGGTCTCTGAGTCAGGTCCCTGAGTCAGGACCCTAGGTCAGGTGTCTGAGTCAGGGGTGTAAGTCAGGACTCTGAGTCTCGACTATGAGTCAGGCCGCTGAGTCAGGACACGCTGAGTCGGGACTCGGAGTCAGGAATCGGAGTCAGGAATTGGAGTCAGGAATCGGAGTCAGGACTCTTAGTAAGGACTCTGAGTCAGGACTCTGAGTCAGGACTCTGAGTCAGGACTCGGAGTCAGGACTCAATCAGGTCTGTGAGTTAGGACCCTGAGTCAGGGCTCTGAGTCAGGTCCCTGAGTCAGGAATCTTAGTCAGGAATCTGAGTCAGGAATCTGAGTCAGGAATCTGATTCAGGCCTCTGAGTCAGGACCCTGAGTCAGGACTCTGAGTCAGGACTCTGAGTCTCGACTATGCGTCTCGACTATGCGTCTCGACTATGAGTCTCGACTATGAGTCTCGACTATGAGTCTCGCCTATGAGTCTCGACTATGACTCTCGACTATGAGTCTCGACTATGAGTAAGGGGACGCTGAGTCAGGGGCCGCTGAGTCAGGCCACTGAGTCAGGACTCTGAGTCAGGACTCTGAGTCAGGACTCTGAGTCAGGACTCTGAGTCAGGACTCTGAGTCAGGACCCTGAAATGAACGTTCTCACTCCTGACATGTAAAACATTGATGAAGGTAGTGAAAATGTGAACCAGTCCCGTCGAATATTATCATTTGCGTGTGTCCTTGAGTCCTTCAGTTTTGTCTGTCTGTCTGACCGTTGGTCCGGCCATTTGTCTGTCCATTTACAGGCAAACTTTAGTTGAAAGTAAAGGTAAATTCTTTGTAATTGTCCCTGATGACAATTACCGTCTTCTCTAGTTATTATTATTCTTATTATTTCAAAATGGTTGTACGTTCACGAAAGGTTGTCAATAGGTTCGTCAGTTGTCGGGTATTGCGTAATTGGTTCATTTGATGTCATTTTCACAGTTGTCTTTTTCACAGAGCCGTTCAAAGTCGAAAATTAGTAAACTTTAAAGGCTCATAACTCAAAAACTATTTCAGATAATGAGTCATGAGTCAAAATCTTGTGACAAAAAGTTGTTGTCAATGTGTTGGGAGAAGTCATATGACAATTGGTCTAGTGGGTAAAGGGCTATTGCACTTGAGCAGTTTTGAGTGTTGCGCAGGTTTCTCAAGTTACGTAATAGATAGGAATATGGTGATGGTGGTAAAAGTTGGCCAGTATCTGGGGCCAGTGCACATTCAACAAATGGTTTGAATTGGTGCAAGACTTTTTGAAATATGGTCATTTTTCAAAATTGAGTGTTCAAAATTTAGGTGGAATTGCAAAATCTCCATGAAGGAGTAGTGTGAGGTGATCAAAATGTATAATGAACTACCCTTAACTTTACCCAAAAAGACTATATTGACCAAGAAATTTGACAAAAAGGTGATATTTGAAGGTGATATGAGCCATCAAAGTCAAAAAAGTTGAATTTTTCCAAAATTCTCAAAATTGTGTTATATTTCACCAATCCTCTTAAAAGTCTGAGGTATACTGGTCAGTAATATGGTTATCAAAAGCCCCCTATTACAATTGTTTCATATCCTCAACTTATTTTGTAAAAAATTGTGAAAAGTCGTACTTCGCAACTTACATGACATTTTGCAGAAATTATTTAATTTGAGTGGGAAATATTACTCCTACGACTTTCTGTAAATTAAATGACCCCCCAAAATGACATACTGGCAATCACATGAGCACATAAAATTTGACAAGTAGTCTCACTCGTCATGGTCAAATTTGAGGTCAAAGATGAAATGGAAATTGACCACTTTCAGAGATGATTTTTCTAAACCCTTAAGGAATGTTTCAATTTTAGTCATTTTAATGGACAATGTGAAATGAATTGTTGTGGTCAATTGTGGTAAACAACAACTCTGTACCTACTGCCATCTCTGAGCAGTAAAGGTCAAAAGGTCAAAAAATGACAAAATGGTCAGCAAAAAAATTCATTTTCACATGATGCAGGTGAGAAGATTTCACACTCCACCTCAGGCTGGCCGCATATATTAGTATACATTAGCCATATTTGGAAAGCTGTTCTGGCTGTTTCAGGTGACGGGGCCAGTGTGCGCTACTGTCTAATGTTTATATACATATTACAGTCCCAAATGGCTGAGTGGAGTTGGGGACAGGAGTTGTAGTCAGGACCCTGAGTCAGGACTCTGAGTCAGGACCCTGAGTCAGAACTCTGAGTCATGACTCTGAATCAGGACCCTGAGTCATGGCTCTGAATCAGGACCCGGAGTAAAGACACTGCATCAGGCCTCTGAGTCAGGACCCTAAGTCAGGCCTCTGAGTCAGGACTCTGAGTAAGGGGTCTGAGTAAGGGGTCTTGGTCAGGACTCTGAGTCAGGCAACTGAGTCAGGACTCTGAGGCAGGGTCCTGAGTCAGGCCTCTGAGTCAGGACCCTGAGTCAGGCCACTGAGTCAGGACTCTGAGGCAGGACCCTAAGTCAGGACACTGATTTAGGCCTCTGAGGCCGGACTCTGAGTCACGCCTCTGAGGCAGCACTCTGCCCTAGGCCTCTGAGTTGGGCCTCTGAGTCGGGCCTCTGAGTCGAGCCTCTGAGTCTGGCCTCTGAGTCGGGCCTCTGAGTCGGGTCTCTGAGTCAGGACTCTGAGTCAGGCCTCTGCCTCAGGCCTCTGAGTCAGGACTCTCAGTCAGGCTACTGAGCCAGGCCTCTGAGCTTGGAGTCTGAGCCAGTCTTCTGAGCGTCTTGAGCCGGGCCTCTGAGTCAGGACTCGGCCTCGGGCCTCAGACTCGGGCCTCGGAGTCGGGCCTCTGAGTCGGGTCTCTGAGTCAGGACTCTGAGTCAGGCCTCTGCCTCAGGCCTCTGAGTCAGGACTCTCAGTCAGGCTACTGAGCCAGGCCTCTGAGCTTGGAGTCTGAGCCAGTCTTCTGAGCGTCTTGAGCCGGGCCTCTGAGTCAGGCCTCGGCCTCGGGCCTCTGAGTCGGGCCTCTGAGTCGGGCCTCTGTGTCGGGCCTCTGAGCCGGGCTTCTGAGTCGGGCCTCTGCGTCGGGCCTCTGAGTCGGGCCTCTGCGTCGGGCCTCTGCGTCGGGCCTCTGCGTCGGGCCTCTGCGTCGGGCCTCTGCGTCGGGCCTCTGAGTCCGGCCTCTGAGTCGGGCCTCTGAGTCGGGCCTCTGTGTCGGGCCTCTGTGTCGGGCCTCTGTGTCGGGCCTCTGTGTCGGGCCTCTGTGTCCTTGAGTCCTTCAGTTTTGTCTGTCTGTCTGACCGTTGGTCCGGCCATTTGTCTGTCCATTTACAGGCAAACTTTAGTTGAAAGTAAAGGTAAATTCTTTGTAATTGTCCCTGATGACAATTACCGTCTTCTCTAGTTTTTATTGGATTTAGATAAAATATGAATACTTTAACCTTGGAAATGTATTTGGTTTGTCAAGGCTATGTATCAATTTAATGACGTTTATGACCTTTATCATACATAATACACATTGAAATTTTGTTGCTCATACAATATGGTAGCTATCAAAAAGTCATATTGCTTTAAAGGTGAGGTTTTGTGTCTTTTAACAAAAATAGCAACCCATCCTGTGATTTTAATATAGTGTTTGATTGTGTGAAGAGAATGTCTAAATATCTATTGTCAAATGAAACTGTTTCAAAACGCAAATGTTGTAGGCATCATGGCATATAACTGGTGTACAAATAGGCGTAGAAAAATTTTTACACTGCATGTTAAAATATAATTAATGATAGTGCATGTATATGAATACTGTTGCATTCATAATTTTAAAGTGAATTGTGTATATATTATATATAATGGTAATAATTGCAGGTTTTATATAATCATTATCAAAGTTACGATTGATCAAGTTAGTTATAAACACAATTCAACATTCTTTTTTTGAAGACTTAAGTGACTCCACTTGTACTAGGCCTACTACAGCATTTGGTGACATGTTATAAAGGTATTACTTCTTTAAAAAGCAATAATTTTGTTACATGTTTGATTATTTTCTTGTCTCCGGAATGGTTTTTACCAAGATAAAGGGAAAAAAATGACTATGTTCCCAATTTAAGATGGATTTACTGAAAATCACATTGTAGATAAAAAGCTGTTCCTAACTATATTCTGCACTCATATATTCTGTATGTGCTGTAGGGGACTAAGTGTATATATTTCCACTTTTGTATTGAATAACAAGGATGACAAAACACATTCCCCTTTCACCGCTTAAGTGACATAAGTGTGACTGCTGTGTGCTCCTATTCTTTGCCGTTTGTTAGTTTAATACCTTTACATAAATTATTACACTCCTGTACATTGTTGAGACATGCAATAAAATCATAAACCTTTGATACGTTTTATTCTTAGATTTGTTGTAAGTCTTCGATTGTTATGTATTGACTAGGCCTTCTAAATCATGGTACTTGATCAATCTACTTAGTAATTTAGTTGTACGCAAGTGCCAGGGTCCAAGGCTCCCCAAGTGTCGATGAAAAGTGCTCTCATGTCTGGCATGCCTCTGGAGCCACCTTTAAAAGAGAAGCAATTATCCAAGAGACACTATCATACAAGACTTAGAGTAACACAATCATCCAAGAGACACACATTTATCCATTACAGACATAATCATCCATTAGCGACACAATCGTCCATGAGAGACAAAATCATCCAAGAGAGACACAATCATGCAAGAGAGACATAATCACCCAAGAGACACACAATCATCCAAGAAAGACACAACCATCCAAGAGAAACACAATCATCATCGAGAGATTAATTCATCCTAGGGACACACTATCATCCAAAAAAGATAACAAGCATCCAAGAGAGATGCAGTCATTCATGGAGACACATCATCGGAAGACACCATCATCATTGGACGACACAATTAACCAAAAGAGAGAAAATCAACCAAGAGAGGCACAATCATCCAAGAGAGACACAATCATCCAAGAGAGACACTATTATCAAAGAAAGATCTAGTCATCCATTGACACACCATAATCAATGGAAGACACAATCAACCAAAAGAGATACAACCAGCCAAGAGAGATACATGTATAGTCATCCATGGAGACACCACCATCCAGTAGAGACACAATAATCCAAGGGACCACAATCAGAGACACAATCATCCAAGAGAGATAAATCATCCAAAGGAGATACAATCGTCCAAGAAAGTCACAATCATCCAGAGAAACATGATCATGCAAGAGAGACACAATTGTCTGAGAGAGACAAAATCATCCAAGAGAGACACATTCATCCTAGAGAGATACAATCATCCAAGAAAAACACAATAATCCAAGAAAGACACAACCATACAAAAGAGATACAATCATCCAAGAAAGACATAAACATCCAAGAAAGACACAATCATCCCAGAGAGATACGATCATCCAAGAGAAACACAATCATCAAAGAAAGACACAATCATCATCCATGAGAGACACAATCATCCGAGACAGACACAATCATCCAAGAAAGACACAATCATCCAAGAAAGACACAATCATCCTAGAGAGATTAATTAATCCAAGAGACACAATAGGGACACAATCATCCAAGAAAGACACAACCTCCAAGAGAGACACAACCATCCAAGAAAGCCACAATCATCCAAGAAAGACACAATCATCCTAGATGGATTCATTAATCCAAGAGACACAAGAAGGACACAATTGTCCAAGTAAGACACAGTCATCCAAGAAAGACACAACCATCCAAGAAAGACACAATCATCCTAGAGGGATTCATTAATCCAAGAGACACAAGAGGGACCCAATCATCCAAGAAAGACACAACCATCCAAGAGACACAACCATCCAAGAAAGACAAAATCATCCGAGATAGACACAATCATCCAAGAAAGACACAATCATCCTAGAGGGATTCATTAATCCAAGAGACACAAGAGGGACACAATTATCCAAGAAAGACACAACCTCCAAGAAAGACACAATCATCCGAGATAGACACAATCATCCAAGAAAGACACAATCATCCTAGAGGGATTCATTAATCCAAGAGACACAAGAGGGACACAATTATCCAAGTAAGACACAATCATCCAAGAAAGACACAACCATCCAAGAAAGACACAATCATCCTAGAGAGATTAATTAATCCAAGAGACACAAGAGGGACACAATCATCCAAGAAAGACACAACCTCCAAGAGAGACACAACCATCCAAGAAAGACACAATCATCCAAGAAAGACACAATCATCCTAGAGGGATTCATTAATCCAAGAGACACAAGAGGGACACAATTATCCAAGTAAGACACAACCATCCAAGAAAGCCACAATCATCCAAGAAAGACACAATCATCCTAGAGGGATTCATTAATCCAAGAGACACAAGAGGGACACGATCATTCAAGAAAGACACAACCATCCAAGAGAGACACAATCATCCTAGAGAGATTAATTAATCCAAGAGACACAAGAGGGACACGATCATTCATGAAAGACACAACCATCCAAGAGAGACACAACCATCCAAGAAAGACACAATCATCCGTGATAGACACAATCATCCAAGAAAGACACAATCATCCAAGAGAGACACAATCATCCTAGAGAGATTAATTAATCCAAGAGACACAAGAGGGACATAATCATCCAAGAAAGACACAACCTCCAAGAGAGACACAACCATCCAAGAAAGCCACAATCATCCTAGAGAGATTTATTAATCCAAGAGACACAAGAGGGACGCAACCATCCAAGAAAGACACAATCATCCAAGAAAGCCACAATCATCCAAGAGAGACACAATCATCAGAGAGAGATTTATTAATCCAAGAGACACAAGAGTGATGCAACCATCCAAGAAAGACACAATCATCCAAGAAAGACACAATCACCCAAGGGACACACTTTCTTCCAAAAAAGATACAATCATCCGAGAGAGATAGTCATCCATGGAGACACCATCATCCATGAGAATACAAAATAATCCAAGAGAGACACAATCATCAAAGAGAGATAAAATCCAAGAGACACAATCACCAAAGAGAGATTCATTCATTCCAAGAGACGCCACACATCTTCCAATCATCCCAGAGAGATAAATCATTCAAGAGAGGCACACAATTATCTGAGAACACACAATCATCAAAAAGAGACACAATCATTCAAGAGATATTCAATTCATTCAAGAGATAAATCATTCAAAAGAAGCACAATCTTCCAAATGAAACACCATCATCCAAGAGAGATACAATCACCCAAGTCTGGTCAAGCCTGTCAAAATAAATTTTGATAGGATCCAGATTTTGAACAGAAATCAAATCGAAGACTTCAGCACATGACAACTATTAGCCTTACTGACTGAGCACAGTCTGCTGTTAGAGCAGGCGAGCTAGTGAGGCTGCAGACTGACGAAATTCACATCGAATTGGGTATCGAATTGGGATCTAGGTCACTGGGAGTGCTCCCCCTAAAGTCCGTGCTGCTGCCAATCAGGTCCGCGCCCAGCAGAACTCAGCAGGACTGTGCTGGCTGCTTCAGAATTTCATGTAAGCCAGGATGTGAAATAGAACACCAGCAATGAAATGTTGTAGCCTGCTCGCTAACGCTCGCAACTACAGCAGGCTGCTGTAGCCTGTTAGCCTTAACCACCAGGCCACTTCAAAGACAACAAAATATTCTGATTGGATGGATGATTGAGGCTTTGTGTCCTGTATTTATGCACTTGGTAGGCTAATTAGGACAGGAGAAGGACACAGCAATGAAGTGAAGGGGGATCGAAACTGCTGCGATTGAAACAAAGGCTCAAGTGACCCACCAAGGGCTAGATTTGAACACCTGACCAAATGATTGAAAGCCCAGACTGCTACCAACTGAGCTACCCCCTCCCCTCCGTGAAAGCAAGAAAATAGACATCCACTACAAATTTAAATTGTTTATTCTTTATCTCAAGATTATCACATCCTTGGTAATCTATTAAAGCTCTATGTCATGATCTTGGAGGCCAACAATGGATTCGATTGGCACAACAATGAAATTGAACTGAGACTAGAAATATTTCTTGATTAGTATGATTTCTATGTAAAATTAATCAATAATCATTGTTAACTTAATGAAAAGTATAATTTAGAATGACTTGTTACCGGCACAATATAAATATAACAAATATTCAGCGCATGGTACAATGGAAAAGTCTATAAATGCGTGTCTGTGACCCCAATTGAATAATATTGAATTATCCACATTTAAAATGCATAAACTTTATTAAAGTATTACTCAAACTTTATATATAACCAGGCCTAGATAACAACAAAGTATATATAGGTCTATATTTTTGACGCAATAATTACCCCTATAAAATATATATTAGTATCTTAACATGTTAGATCTGTTACTCTTTCTTGATAGCCTTTTCGGGTTCGGGGTTATTTCTCCACATCCAGAAGGTCAAGAAAGAGGCGAAGGAGACCCACCCCAAATATGGCAACATCAAATATGAGGCATTGCTGTTGATCTTGCTGAAGTAGAAAATACACGCTCCGATGTTGCCAGCCAGCATGAAGATCTCAGCTGTCGCCTGAAATTACATTTCGAGATAGACAATTACTTATTTGACTACAATCAGAGATCTATACAGAATCTATACATACGAGGGGTGTCCCAAAAGTTCTGACCAATTTTTTTGGCAGACCTTTCTATTTGAAGTAGCTGTATGAAATTTTCACAGAATCAATTTCAGGTATATCACTAACCATTTTGAAAATATGGTACCTGTTCGAACATTTTAAATAACTTTTCTGTTGCCATGGAAACAGAAGGTCAGTGCACCCAGCGCAGCTCAATTTTTTAGGCCAAATTCAAGTGTCTAGGATTGTAAATAACCAAGGAATTTACTGTAAATATGCAATGGATGATCGTGAAAAAATATTATTAGGAAACCTAACAGTATCTCAAAGTTTTTCATTTACATTTAAAGTCACTGTGAATCAGTTTAACCCATGTGCTGAGGCGATCACCTGGGTCCTCCTAACAGGGCTGTTCCTAAATTCCGGAATTTCAGTGTATATGGAGAATGCTTCATTTCTCGTTATGACTACTATTTCTTTAATTTTTGAACTGGTATATAAATTTTAGTATCACGCAAAGTTACAGAAGGCTAAATCTGGTAATTGAAGCTGATAAGATGGATATTTGAACCTAAGGTTCTTGAGTACTGCCTCTCGACAGCAGATTGTTTCAGCCAAACCGTCTCAAGCGCTGTTAGGCAACTGCTGGAAAACGCTTTTGGTAATTGCCTCAGCTGATCAGGTTGAAATATAAATAAAGGTTTATAATATAATGGAAGATATCTTGAAAGACTGCAAGCTTATCAGGAAATACATTTTCTTGCAATCATTTGTTTTTTTACTATAAGTTCTCTGACTTTTAACTTAGCTAATTTGCTGAATTTCGTGTGAGAAATTGAGCTGCGCTGGGTGCACTGACCTCTCGTAACCATGGTAACAGAACAGTAACTTAAACACTTCTTACAGTCTCGATTTTTTCAAAATAGATGGTCAAATACCTGAAATATATTCTGTGAAAATTTCATTTAGCTATTTGAAATAGAAAGGTCTGCCAAAAAAATTGGTCAGAACTTTTGGGACACCCCTCGTAAAAGACGGGTCAGTCATTTACAAATGCATAATTGATTAATTTTTAATAGTGCTGCACAATAGTAGGCTGAGATATGATATAAGTAAGTCACCGTACAGTAAGTGTCATATTGTGATTTAGATAAATCATACGATAAATTCATAGACAAGAGAATGACCTATAAATGTGCAAACTTGTCTTTAGAAATTAGAATTTTGTCAAAAATACTGAAATTATTAAAATAAATTTATCTCCCTTATAGGCAATAAACTTATTGCACTACTTGATATCTCAATATTAAAACAATAAATTTGCTAATTAATCACGCAGCCCAATTATTATCATTAATTACCTACTAACCCCGCATCCAAAAACATTTGATGACATGTATTTTTTACCTCTACTAGTGTCTGACACTTTTATGGCAATAAAATTTAAATATACTCACAAGACCAAGTTTGTGAAAACCAAAGAAGATGGGAGTCCAGGCCCAGTTAAGAGCCAGCTGAGATCCGTAGAGGGCCAGGGCAGTTTGTGCTTTTCCCTCAAAGCCACCTCCATCACGATAGACCAAGTAAGAGGCGTAGCCCATACCAGTGTAGAGGCAGGTCCATACTGGGCCAAAGACCCAATTTGGGGGTCTCCATGATGGCCTGTTCAAGTTCTGTAGAATTAAAAAGATAAGGCTACTTTGTTGGTTCAGGTCAGTAGATTGGTAGGCAGATGGATGTTCAATAATAACTATAATCAAAATTTCTACCATCTTTTTTTGCTCATTTTGAATTCAATAAATAGTAAAAGAAATGTCGACTTTTGTCAGTTTTGTCGAGTATAACATTTTTTTTTTTTTTAAGTAAGTAAGTAAGTAAGTAAATATTTTTATTTGCAACCAAAGGTTGAAAAAAGAGTACAATAAATAAATTAAGAACCTATCAAAACTGACATTAAAATAACATTGAGAGAATAAAAGTAAAATTTGTCATAATATATACAGATATATGTTTTAAAATTAAAACTTATTAATACAATAAGGTAAAAACGTCTTTGCATAGCGGTTTGTATGGCACAGTACAGTGTTAAAATCATTAAAATCACATAAATCATAAACATTACTACGCTGACTAGGTAACAAGTTGTTCAATTTATGAGCAGGGTTTTTCATATCAGAAAACAAACGTCGACACTGCTCTTCTCTTCTTTCACTAAGATGACTTAGTTTAGACAAAATTAAACAATGTTCATAATCGTCAATGCCATAAATTATGTGTAGTGCCCTCTTCTGTATCCGTTCGACCATATCACTGAGGTATTTGGGGAGACTGCTGTCACAGTGCTGTGCCACACCACTGCGCAATATTCCATGGATGAACGGATCAAGCTTGTGTAAATGGCACGCATATCACATTGTTTTAGACCTGCTCTTCTGCATAATGTCAATAAGTACAATCTTTTGTTGGCCTTTTTTAACATATTGTCGATATGGCTATTCCATTTGAGGTCATCACAAATAGTAACACCAAGTATCTTTGCCTCACTGACACGTTCTATGGTTGTTCCATTAATGGAAACAGGTAAAAAGTCATGCCTCAATTTTGTGAAGTTTGTGACGTTGAAAATTTATGACTTTATGAGGAACGTTCCTCAAAACAGTGAAATCTATGGACATAGATAGTTTAGCAAACTGTTATAGTTACTACATGGGTATATGTGATGGATAAATAGCTGCACAATCAGTTGATTGCATTAATGAGACAGATTAACAGATTATAATTGATTTTTTTGTTATTGGGAGGGATATCACCATTAACATTAACATTGACATAATATATAATTACAATAAATCAGACATCATGGACATCTTGTCATTCTGCATTTTTAATACATTTACTAGTAAAATCCAATTCTAAAGTCCGATTTATTATTATCAGCTGAATACATTATCAGACTAATCTGATGAATGGGAATATTTGCTGACTCTATACATACCACCTATCTGCTCTAGAAGGTAGCAAATACGTGAGCAACTTCACGTTGTCTCATCAACTTAGGCAGATATTCAAAGTCAAAGCTCAATGATGATTGATGGATGATTGGGGATTTACCTCCTGTATTTTATGCACTTGGTAGGCTAATTAGGTCAGTAGGAGGACACGGCAATGAGGCGAAGGATGACTGAAGCCGTCCAACATAGGCCGAGGTGGCCCGGCAAGAGCTGGATCCCAACCTTGGACCCAGCAATTGCCAGTCCAGCACGCTACCATTAGACCAACCCTCCCCCCCCCCCCCAAAGCTCACAGCCTATCACCGACGCAGTGCTGTCTAATGATCAGTTTTCAAAATACCAAGACACTGAACAGCTCCTTTGCTATTTTGGTGAATTAGTGAGTCAGGGAGAGCCCTGCATATATAATTTAAGTGACAGTGCATATACTGACTAACCATAGAAGATTAATTAAAAAAATGTTTTCCCAAACTTTTACATACCTCATACCAATTGGGGATATTCTTCTTAGTAACAAATGCCCCAGCAAAGCCTCCAATGTGAGGAAACAGGGAGAAGACTATTGGCTTGACGTAAGCCATCTGAAAAGAAGCAGAGATATAATCTAATACCACAGCAATAAAGTATCAAATTATTATTGTTATATTGTTGAGACATTTTAGGCAGTCAGGAAGCTTTTGGCTAATAATCAACTCTTCAGCCTGTTTCTGTATGTTCTACATTGACCATGTGAATTTGTTTGACAGGATTGCAGTGATTGCCGGAATGCGATATAGGGTGCATGTTTTTGCCCCATACAATATACCCAGTGAGTTCACTGACTAGACTCAAGACTCAAGACACATTTAAGACTAACATCACTGACTGATGTCACTGGCTGACATCTTCCCCCGGCACCGGCTGAAATCACAGTCTGCCATCACTGACATCACTGACTGACATCATTGACTGATGTCACTGGCTGACATCACTGGTTGATATCACTGACTGACATCATGATCACCGGCTGATGTTACCAATTGATGTTACCAACTGATGTCACCGGCTGACATGATCACAGGCTGATGTCAGGTTGACATTACTGGATGACGTCACAAGCTGATGTCACTGGCTGACATCACAGACTGACATCATTGCCTGACATTATTGGCTGACATCACTGGCTGACATCACTGACTGACATCATTGACTTACATCACTGATGTCACTGGCTGACATCTTCCCCCGGCACCGGCTGAAATCACAGTCTGCCATCACTGACATCACTGACTGACATCATTGATTGATGTCACTGGCTGACATCACTGGTTGATATCACTGACTGACATCATGATCACCGGCTGATGTTACCAATTGATGTTACCAACTGATGTCACCGGCTGACATGATCACAGGCTGATGTCAGGTTGACATTACTGGATGACGTCACAAGCTGATGTCACTGGCTGACATCACAGACTGACATCATTGCCTGACATTATTGGCTGACATCACTGGCTGACATCACTGACTGACATCATTGACTTACATCACTGGCTTACATCACTGGCTCACATCACTGATTGACATCACTTACTGATGTCACCAGCTGACATCACTGCCTGACATAACTGGCTGACATCACCAACTTATGTCACTGGCTGAAATCACTGTCTGACATCACCCACTGACATCACTGAGTGACGTCACTGGCTGCCATCACCAACTGACATCACTGCCAGATGTCACTGGCTGATATCATTGGTTGACATCATCAGCTGACATCAATGACTGACATCACTAACTGACATCATGGGCTGACATCACCAATGGATGTCACCAGCTGACATCACAGGCTGACATCACTGGCTGACATCACCGGTTGTCAATGGCTGTAATCAGCTGACATCATTGGCCGACATCACCAACTGACACCACGATATCAATGGCCGATGTCACTGGCTGACACCATAGGCTGATGTCACTGGCTACGTGACCAGCTGACCTTACCGGCTGACATCACCTGCTGACTTCACTAGTTGACATCATTGACTAATATAACAGACTGACATCACTGACTGATGTCACCAACTGATGTCACCAACTTATGTCACTGGCTGACGTCACTTGTTGACATCACTGACTGACATCATGATAACGGCTGATGTCATCAACTGACGTCACCGGCTGACATGATCACAGGCTGATGTCAGGCTGACATCACAGGCTGACGTTACTGGCTGATGTCACCAGCTGATGTCACTGGCTTGACGTCACAGGCTGACATCATTGGCTGATGCCAATTGGCTGACATCATCGATTGACATCACTGACTGGTATCACTGGCTGACATTACAGGCTGATGTCACCAGCTGACATTACTGGCTGACATCAACTGCTGACATCACAGGTTGACATCATTGACTAATGTAATTTGTAATTTGTTTGTACATGACAATAACAAACAAATGAATTGCACCAGCTAGCATCACATCATCAGCTGACATCACCGACTTACATCATCAGCTGACATCACCTACTAATGTCAACAGCTGATATCACTGGCTGACATGACTGGCTGACATGACCAGTTGACATCACCGACTGACATCATCAGCTGACATCACCTACTAATTTTACAAGCTGATATCACTGGCCGACATGACTGGCTGACATCACCGGTGGAAATCACCGCTGACATCACTGACTAACATCAACGATCAAGGGCTGACATCACCAATGGATGTCACCAGCCGATATCACTGGCTGACAGCATTGGCCGACATCAATAGTTGACATCACTGGCCAACATCACTGGCTGACATCATTGGCTGACATCACTAACTGATATCACTGGCCGACATCACTGGCAGACATCATTGGTTAACATCATTGGCTGACATCACTGATCATGCTGATTGACATCAATGACTGATGTCACTGACTGGCATCACTGGCCGACATCACTTGCTGACGTCACCGGCTGATGTCACCAGCTGACAGCACCTGCTGACATCACTGGCTGACATCACAGACTGACAACACTGACTAACATCACCAATGGACATCACTGGCTGACATCACTGGCTGACATCAGTGACTGATATCACTTGCCATGGAGATGGTAGACTGGGAACTGGACTACACTATAAAATTTTCACAATTTAGGTGCAACTTCATTTTATATTTTGATGAATCGAAATAACAAAATTGTAGGCCTATATTTTGTTATAATTTTTAAAATAATACTTCGTTATAATTTTTAAAATAATACTTCGTTGCAACAAAATGAAAATAAATTTGTGAATGTCCTCTCCCAGCCACCTTGATTACTACCTGCCTACTCGGGTGAGATTTAGTTTAAAACACCAGACTCTACGAGTCCCTAGTATTTTTTGCCAATGACACGCACCTCTAGCCAGCTAGTGAAGGGGAGGGGCCCGGAGTCGGCCACACCCTGTGGACACTACCAGGGTATTAAACATTGATAAAGTCCATAACTCTTAATTGGCATACATGTACTCCCCACAGGAGTCAGGGGGCGAGTCCTCTCCCTCCCGGATTCTCCGCAGAGTCGGCGCAGGCCACTATGAATATAAGGACGATAATCAGATGCCGACGAATGTCACGTTTCTGACTGACATCTAATTATTTCTAATTAACTAAAAATTTTAGTGCAACTTAAAATCGTGACAGTCGTCGCCAACCCACTAAAACGGCCCACTTCCGGTAATCTGACCAATCAGAGAGCTGTATATTTTGACACAAACGTAACCCAGCGATATTCATAGTGAAGTGTTGCAACGACGCAAACAGAACCCACTGATATTCAATAGTGCAGACTCTTATAATCTATAAATTCAGTTAGCGCCCCAATTGGCCCAGGCCCATATATGTTTTATTGGCCCTCAAAGGCCTAATTCAGTAATTGGGAGTCCAATATCAGTTTAACTGATTCAGTTACTGTTTTTTTTTTTGATCTGGTATCACCCACACAGGCAAAGGTAATTGCTAATGTCATAACCAGTCTTTCGACTCTTTGCAACAACAACTTCAATTCAAGTACTACTGTACTAGGTTGACTTAAGTGACAGTTAAGTCTTTTTGAAGTAACAGTCCATATTACAACACTGTCAACAGTAGGCACATGCATAACCAGACCATTAACTTTTAGTTACCTAGCTAAAGTAAAGTTACCAATGAAATCCTTCTTCCTTCTGTTCTTCACCAAATATGAACAACCTCTGTCAAATTACACTTTCCAACTTTACATAACAAGTTCTCTAATCTCACACATGGGGGCACTTCTTACATTCACCATCTCCACGAGAGGACGACACGAGTCCGAAAAGACGTTTCTTTTGTGGGCGAATTGACTGTTGTTGAACATTTCTCGGTAGATGTCGCTCAAGTATTGATTTCCTTTGCGAGTTCAGAAGTTTGTTTTGGATCCAATTAACTGGTAATTTTCAGGTGATAAAGTTATAAAGCTTTATAAAGAAATGCCAAAAACCTGTGGGAAAAAGGCAGAAAATACACCGTGTACTTAGTGTTCATGTAGGCCAAATGCAATGGTGAATACAAGATAGTAAATGGCCCCAGCAATATGTTAGTGACCACTTGTGATTCTGTCAATCAGCAGAACTAGTCTAGGATCTTCTTGGTACACTCCACCGGTACACTAAGTACTAATATTAGTAGCATTGAAATAATTGATTTCCTCCATGTCCACATCCTCGACTTCATAAGCAGCACACGATTTGCTGTCGCCAAATTCACCTCCGGTGCGCAGTGTGCCCTCGTTTGTCTGTGGCTGCCGATCGTTCCTTCAACGCTGAATTGTAGCTCGCCGATGTGCTGAACGGAAAAGCCCAGGGAGGCGGCTGTGAGCCAATTTGGAATGACGAAAACGAGGTCACACATCCTGAAGCTGTTCAACAATAGGCCTACCAGTCGTGTGTATTCAGCAAAATCCTGGAAAATCCCGGATCCCGTTTTCGTCTTTCCCGATTTGGCTTGCTACCACTTCACCGGGCTTTTCAGTTTGGTGGGTCGGTGATTTCAGAACTCCTGTAAACTCTCTTGATCGTAGGTTACCCCGTCATACAGGGAAGTAAGTCCTTTAAAAATTCGATGGAGTTGGCCGTGCTGTCGTTGATGTCCCCTTACGGCCTGTTCTAATGAGGAGTAAGAGCAATGAAAACTTGATTTAATTTTCATGTTATGCTGATCGCAGCTGATGGCACTTCTGGGGTGCATTTGTTTAAAAACTGTTTACTTTAACAGAGAGGATTTTGTATGTTTCAGGTTGCTATGAATGAAGTTTTACTGATTAGCTGAGCAAAATGGTTAGCCTGTCAGGGGAGCTACATCTCTGGACTTTGAAAAACAATCTTTTTGCCAAAGGTAAATGCACTTGTTACTTGTTCTTCATTTATAAGAACAGTCTTTCAATTAATTGACACATCATGATGTTACTCTTTCAAAATGATTTCCTTACAGAAAGTGACGTTGGCTGTTTTACTTACCATGACAAAGGAGAGACAGGTAAAAGATTCATATGAATTGTAATAATTGTAATGATATAAACTATGTAATGGTTGGAGATGTTATGCAGAGATAGAAGACCTAATTAAGATGAGGTCAAAACAAGGGATGAATGTAATTTTGTAATTTTATTTATTTAATATTTTAGGAGATATTCCACATTGTGAAGAGAAACAGAAGTATGTCGAAAGTAAGTGAATCACAGGTTGGCGTAACTTAAAATATATATTATATATTATATAAACTATTTATTTTTCCATGTCTTTCCTTTCCTGACTCTCATATTTTCTGCAGGCCGTGATGCGACATGGGTACCAAGAAACAAACGACCAGACAGGCTGAGAGACACTTTGAAGGAAGTTGAGGTAATTTGATGAAATCAGTGAATTGGCAAGATCTGGACAACTCCAAATAAATTCACCATTAATAACACTTAGGCAACTCTAGACCTAAAGGTTTCATGGCTGGTTATAGCATTGATACTACATTTCTATTGATCGATATTTACAACTTTAGTCTGCGAAAGTTTTCATTGATCGATCTATATTTTATTTCAGGAGATGCTGGCAACTTACAAATGTATAAAATGTAAATGGCTGAACAAACGTTTGTTCCAGGTATGTGTAGTAAATTGACAACTTTTAAAGCTTGTATCTAAGTATTCTGCAGTGGCCCATTGAAAAAATCACAATAATGTTGTCTTGGTCTAGGGCAATGGACTGATTTAGTCATTATTTAAATCGTTGAAATAGTCTGCTCTTTTAAGATGTTGATTAATGGAAAAATGTATTTAAGTCATATTGAAGAAAGTTTGATCTTGAGAGGCTTGGTCACTCTGAGTGGGCTTGGTAAGATAAGCATATAATTATGTGAGGGTGTGTGGCTAAATTTTAGTTTTGAAAATAAGAATTGACATTTTGCTTTTCAGCTTTTCCTTTCTAATGGGATCATCCTCACTTTGCTAGTCAGTCTCCACACTGGCGACATTGACAAGATAATGATCGACAAAAGTCTGATTGGAAAATTTTCTTCCGAGACTCCTCCCTCTGATGGTAATTATTAAAATAAATTAATGCATCAGATATAACTTCAACTAATTTCTGTGAACCTGTGTACTTGTGTTATGGCTTTTGCTGTTCTGAATAATGACTACTTGTGATATATTTGCATTTATAAGTGAATAATCAAGCACCTGCCTTTCCATTGTTCCTGCTACTGATGGTCAATTTCAGTTTTGTTATAAGTTCCCTCTGCTTCCCTGCCAGAACTTAGACCATTTATGGATTCTATAAATGACTGACGATGATTCACTAGCTTCTTGAGCTGTGATACAAATCCGGTCAGGTAAACTTACAATTCTATTTGCAAAGATTGATCTATTTGGTCTCTGGGTTTCAGTTCTTTTCACCGACAACTACATCGTTATTGCCTACCCTGACAAACCAAAATTAGACTTCCTCTTCTTCACAAAAAGAATGCAAGAAACCCAAAGAAAACTGGAGAAAGTTTCTTACTTCGAACCGAAGGTTTGTGACGCTTGATTTCTTGTGAAAATCTGAAATTTATTTTGTTTCAGCTTACTTTTTCAATACATTTTAGATCGGAAACCTCTTCTGCAAATATGGAGAAAATCAGATAGTACAATTTGTGAAAATCAATTGGTGAATGCTGACTGGTGAAACTTGTCAATTATGTTTGTTGATTTTTGTTCCAGTTGTCATTTACTGAACTGCCAGGGCCAATAGGACGACGCCTCAATCGTCACTTGTCTCACAATGTCCACCAAGATTTGGTAAGATTTGCACAAGAATAGATTTGTTATAAATTTACATTGTCATCAGCTAAAAGTATGGTGGCTTGATAGTTAATGCTAGCTGGATATGAATTTTGATTGGGATTAGCTAAATGTATGATGGCCTGTGTAATACTAGCTGGATATATGCATTTTGAGTGCCATTGTCGATTAATATAAAATCTAGACTTGAAATTTCAGTTTAAATTGCCTTGATAAAAATGTATTCTTGCATTGTTATGTATAGATCCTTGCTTGGTGGCCGACAGCTACGGAAGAGGCATGGCCATGGTCGCCGATGACTGGAGAACAAGAGAGGGCTAACCTCGTTTTAATGGCCGTCAATGGGTAGGTGTCTCATATCTAAACTTTTAGCTTTCAAATTAATTGATTTCATTGATATTTCATTTACATCTGTTTTATATATTATGTGAAATGTTGTGATGATAATGTCATATTTTCAAAATAATTACAGAATCAACTTGGATGTGATCACTTACTGTCGAACGGAGTATGACCCTCTTGGAGTTAAGTTCAGGTAGGGATAAAGTAATTTGACTAAGGCTGTTTTGCAACTGTCTGGCATAATCTGAATCTCACTGTAATGGCTCCATCGAGATGGCCCTTGGTCACAGCCATCAAGGGTTTTAGGCATTTCAAAGTCTCAAGCGTTAAACAGATATATTCTTCTATATTTGTGTTAATTTTGTGTGTCAACATGGACATTTTTATGAAATTATGAAATTTTAGAAAAATATGTAATAATATTTTTGTTCTTGTTTTACAATCAGTTTGCACCACCCTGCAAGAATTGTGACCGTGGAACAATCGAAGGGAAACAGAGGGGAAGCTAATGGCAACATCTGTAGTTACGAAGCTGCTCGGACAAAAGTAAGTCTTTCTGAACTTTTTTTTTCCAGATCTTGATATATGTCGTTTCAAACAATTTTGTTTTGAGGCTAGTAATCATAAAATATGTTTCAATTTGGCTCCCTATGTGATGTAACATCACTCCTAATAATTTTCCACCCCTCTTTTTCAGATATTGCACCTGGCAGTTACGACAGTTCCTTTAAAAGGTAAGGTGGTATAAATTGTCAACTGTAATCGAGAATAATGAAGATACATTTCTTTGACAGTCCAATGACGACCGACTAGCCAATTGATGCAGTAATGGTTCAACAGTTTTATTCTAGCGATCATTTGGAATTTTCAGTGTCGATAATGTTTTCAATTTATATTTTTTACAGCGCCAGTTGTATGTGAAGGGAGGAACCACGGTGAGGAGAAAGTTCTGCTTGGATGTGAAGACAACACTTTGGTTCTTTATGACGAGCAGAGAAAAGTCACTCAATTAACGACTGCGGGGCTGGTAAGTAAGCTAAGCATTGATAAACACTAAAATGTCTTAGGATTGTAGATTGCTTCTTAACCATTACTGGACTAAAGGGACATTTATGTGCATCCCCAGCTTACTGCCTGTTGGGCCATTTATGTCCCTAAAATCTGCTGTTGTCCCTGATGACGTCACAAGCACAGAATTGTTTTTTTGGGACTGATCAGTCCAGTAAGGATTAATTAAAAAGGCTTGAAGTTGCCAAAATCTTGATGTGTCTCTTGAATGAATTATGTTTCAGAGTCCGTACATTATACATTGGCATCCCTCAGGAACTATAGTAATTGTTGCAAGCCGGAATGGAGATTTTCAGGTGTGTGCTTCAGGAATATTAAACACTTTTGGTCATTAGGAGTCTTGAATTCTTATTAATGAGCATTGCAATATGTAATGTAATGAAATGAAAATACTGAACGCAGGCCTGCTAGGGCCTCTATGTTCAGATCTAGTGAGTGGACGGTAATAAGCGGACGGTTATAACTATGATGACTTGAATAATATCCTAAGAGTTTGACAGAATGATTAACAACTACTGATTGTTTATTTTCCAGCTTTTTGATATGGCTCTAGCTCCTATTCTGTCACATCTTACCTCTGAGAGTCCGGTACCAAAACCTACACTTTCGCTAAAAAAGTTATTCAGGTAAGTTTTGAACAATTTTGCTAATCAATCTTGATATTCAGTGACCGAGCATGGTATAAAAAATATTACTCTGTAAGTTACTTTAAAAGTAAATTTGAATATATGTTTTCCAGAGTTCCTCCTGCTGTGAATATGATTCAGTGGGGACCTTTGATGGAGCATCAAGAAGTCATCGCTGAGTGCACAGATTCTTTAGCAGTTATATTTGACAGGTCTGTAATTAAGTTATCTTTTGACTGGTTTTTATGTAGTAGATGTTTAAAACTACAAAGAATTATGTCATATTTGGAAAATGAAGCATTATGTAATATATCGGTGTGAACTGTGTACATGAACTTCATATTTTGAAACATTCATGTCTGCTATATATTTCAGGGGACCAGTAGGAGTGTACCAGTGCTACATGGGCGTTATGAACCAAGGCATGTTGACCCCAGTCCATCTTGTGAATCAATATGTGAAGTTCAAACAGATTGACGAGGCTATAAACGTTCTGTGCTCCCTCAACTGGAATGTAGACGGAGGATCCTGCATGGCGTGTCTGATGACTGTCTTCAATCATCTTTTGAGAATGCCTCTGAACCCTGACAGAGAAGGTAAGTAGTAAAGTAACTGGAACACTAATTAGAGCAGGTTTGGGTTTAACGCCTGTGCACCTTATTGACTAATTAGGTAGAGAGTTGAGTCACTAATTGTATAAAATATTTTTCAGTAAGAAAACTATTTTCAAAGACTTGTTAAAATAAATTGTCACAATTGGTTCATAAGGGATCAAGAATATAATTACATCCATGGTTCAACCAGTGTCAATATTTCATTTTTTCAGCCCAATTAGAAGCTGCCCTGGGATCATTCTACAGTCCTGTTCGACCGATTTCTGAGGAAGTTGTGCTTCAATATAGGGAAACAATAAGTCGTATGGCCAGACGCTTCTTTCATCATCTTCTCAGGTAATTTACGAGTCATTCAGATGGATTACCCAGCTGCGATTTCTCCTGAGTATGTTGGCAACTTGGATTTTTAGCCTGGCTCACCAGGCTAATTCAGGAGTAATGGTCTGAAAATATTGTCTGTCAACTCTACTGTTCAATAACTATAGGTTCAATATATCTGTTTTTGTGTTTTATTGGTTTGTTAGGGTAGCTAGATGTATGGAAATTACTTTTTTTTTCAATTAAAAAAAATTTTTTTTTCCCCCAAAATTTTTTTTTTCCAAGATTTGAAAAAATAAAAATAAAAATTTTTTTTCAATTACACTAATTTTTTTTTTTTTTAAGACATCGGGCAACTTCTGTTTTTCAAATTAAAAAATTTTTTGTTCCAAGTTTTACAATTTTTTTTCCTCAATTAAAAAAAATTGTTTTCCTAGATTAAAAAAAACATTTTTTTTCATTTTCGCCAATTTTTTCAAAGGAGGAAATTGGGCGACTTCAAGATTAAAAAAAATTGTATAGGGCCTACATTCTTTTCATTGTTATTTGGATATTATTTTGTACATGGAACAACCACAATAACAACACTTCACTTGCCGCAATTCAGAACCACCTTTCTCTGCCATTTCCAAACCATAAAGTAGAATTAACTATTTCACCAGCATTGCTACATATTTTGCCGTCATCACTCATCACTGCCACTTGAGTCAGGCTTTGAATCCGCGGATTCTTGTGTAGCATTTTACAAAGATTTTGAGATGCAAATTTCTGAATATTCCACATTGTAATTCAGGTTCACCAGGTTCGACAAGGCGTTCTTGCTGGCTGTAGATCTTGGTGCAAGAGACCTGTTCATGGTGAGTTCATCACTCGTTTTGGGGAAATTTATTGTATAATTATCAAATAATAGTAAAGTTGAGCTTACAATAAAATTAATACTCCAGTTAATACTGCAATGTTATAATTAGCATCTGATTTGCAGGATATACACTACCTAGCGAAGGATAAGGGCGAAGTTGCGTTGTCAGAGGTGGCGTATCAGAAAGCACAGCAGATAGATGGCGCTTCATTCACTTCTGACTCTTATGAAGATTCTCAAGAGGACGAGGACGATATAGAAGACTCCCTTGAAGATTCGGAGGATGAGCATGATGATGATGAAGATGTCATCCCTCCTAATCAAATGCAGCCGCCTCCTTTGCCCCCTGTAAGTGATTAAGTGTGTAGTTTTATGATTTATTAGTAGATTTAGTATATATTTCATTGCCAAGCAGCCATATTAGTGGACGTAAGTTGCTCATGTTTATACCTTTTCCTGGTGAAACCTCCTTCAGCGAATTGGCTCACAAATGGGGATGATGAGTGGCCACGAGAAAAGGGGCATAAACGTAGGTTGCCTGCGTGAATTAAAATATATTTTGTGTTTCAGAAACCTAGCAGAGCTCCTGCTGCCAGTCGCAGACCCCTCCCTGTCCCTCCTGAAGAAATGGGCCATGATGCTCCCCCTCCTGATCCAAGATTTGCTCCCAGGATGTCCAACCGCTCCTATCAACCGTCCAATGTCAGGTAAACATATCATTGCTTTGTAAGATAGTTACAGAGAGGTATTACTAGTATAGAACAAGTAAAGAACCTATTTTAGATTGATCAGTCTCAGTGACATGATATCTTGTCTTAAAGCCCTTCGTTCTGAAGCTATTTTAGCTGATTTGAGAGTCTACCAGAGGCAGACGTAGTTTTGAGGTGATGAGATTGAGTCCTCACTATGTTACTTTCTGTTTCCAAGGGTGTGGTCATTTACTCACCTCCGAATAGAGATAAATGTTTGTTGTACTGCATTGAAGATTTTCCTGTCGAATGAAGATTTAAAATTTCTTTTCAATTGCTAAATTGCAGATATATGCCAGAAGATGCACTGCAGCAGCTTGAAGAAGAACTCTCATCAGAACTTTTTACCGAATACACGGCAGCTTTACTTGACAGTATACCGCCTCCTAAGCTCCCTAATGGTATGGTAGAACTTGTTTTTGAACAAATCTTACGTATGTTGTTTTAAAACAATTGATCCTGTGTTTAACAAAACTGTCATTGATTTATGCTCTTGATTTCTTTCAGATGACGAAAACAATGTAAGTTGGCTTTAAACAAATGTTTTGTAAAATTAAAAATATTATGACAAGAAAAAGTTACCTATTCTTATCGTGTTTATTGAATTATTGAAAAAATTAAAAGTAAAATTTGTAAACCAAGTCGGTGAATAATGAATAAGTATAGGTTATTCACCACGGGAGAGGGAATATGTGATTTATCACCCGAGGGCTCTGGCCCGAGGTGTGATAACCCCATATTCCTGATCCCATGGTGAATAACCGGCTTATACCATGAGACAAACACTCAAACAGTCAAACATGAGAGGATAACTGGACAACAAAGAATAAGGGAATTATTTCCCTGCAATACTGGCATGTGATTGGCTAAAAGAGTTGTCGAATGGTATAAGTACATTAATCTCAGGAGACTTACACTACAAGTGACAATTTCTGAATCACTGATTTAGACTCTAATAAGAGACTCTTACTACTGTACTTCTGGTTACGTGACTTTGCCCTCCTTCTGGCCTAATTGGCCTACCAAGTGCATAATAAATACAGCCCCAAGTATCCATCCATCTGGTAATGTGGTTTAGAAATGCCACTTCTCTAAGCTATGATTTCTTTTTTGACAAGATATTATTTTCAACAAATTCCTCAAATTTTTATTTATTGTTAATTTCAGGGTGAAGATGAGGAGCCCAAGTCCGTCCAAGTCGTACATTTTGGTGTTGTTTAAGAATTTTTTGAAAGAATTTATGAAAAATGTTTAATTGACACGTTGAGCGTGTCTGAAGTTTTTTGTTGGTGAGTATAAGTTTCTTTTAAAATATGATTCCGATTAAGTATGATATACCAAAGTCATTCCAAAGATCTGAAGTCGTCTGACCTTCCTTTTCTCTACATTGTACTTGTTACATATTGATGTTTTTCAAACTACGTCCGTGGTAGATGGAATTTATTAGAATCTACCAAAATTCTTCATGTTGGCTGTCTTATTGGACAATAGATATTTACATATCAAGTGCAATAAAATATTCATCTCTGACTCTGACCACAGGAGTCACTGCGACAACCCTAATCTCCTTAATATAAAAATGAGAAATGCTCTTTTAAAAGTTAGAAGGCATGATTTAGTGGAGTTTTGTACTTTTTTTGGCAACAATAGGCCTATTACTGTTTTCCACTTCTTTGCATCATCAAGGAGCTGCGCGGAATTATTTTCGGAAGCATGAGCAATAAAAACTTAGTGTCTGATGTGGTTCTCATCTGCAGGCTTGTAACATTTTGACTCGTCCAGCCTCAATGACCAACATAGGCCTAGAAATTGCCACTGTTCACTGGAACAACTTCTCTCATTGTGTGGTACTTTCATTATGCCAAATATCGTATACGGTCGCAGTGTCCTGTGTTAAGACGTTATTCAATTATTAAAATTTCCTAGTCGTGATTAATTTCCTCTGTGCAGCACTGTGCAACAATACTGTTAGAACGCACAACAAAATTGAAAAAAAAGGTGCTATATGATCAAGGCTCCGATGTCCAGGTATTTCCGTTACATCATGGGAAAATATAAATAAATGGATTTCCCAGGAAATATGCTGCTCTCCGCTCTGATCTTTTTTTACAAATGAAATACATGCCTTTATGGGAGATAACTCCAAGGCAATAACTGCTCTTGTTAATTAATGTTTAGACAGGGCACTTGCAAAAGTGGTAAAAAGTTGGACATTTTTGTGGTGTCCATCTGGTGAGACAAAAATGATTTTACTATATGTTAGACATTAGTAACTGAATTTCAATAATTTCGACTACAATTTGAAGGCATTTAACAGAAGTTTGTGTCAATTTTTTAAGAAGTTGTAATTTGACCAAATTTGGTAAGATATAGGCCTATTTTCCGTGAGTACCATGATGTAACATTTGGTGTCCATCTTGTTACATCCATGACATGGCTCCTGACAGCTAAACCTAACCAAGCTAGTTCATTTTCTTTCTGTCAATGTTGAGTTGATCTATAATGGCTTTGGGAAATGGCTTAATATATTACAGGAGCCCCTATGGCACCACAGCATACTTAATCAAACATCATTATGTCAGATGGTGTCCAAATGTTACGTCCCTAATCTCCCTCCTGTTTTGTTATTGGCCAAAGGATATTCTATTTTTAGACATTTCATGACATCTCCATATTCTTATGCATAATTTCTGACACCAAAACAGGTGCCATCACCACTTGAATTAGCATAAGAGGGGGATCTGGTGTGCCATAGTGAGGCTCGTCTTCGTTACATCCACAATCTGCTGTGACATGCTGACAGAAAGTTGATAATATTGAATTAACAGTAGCAGAGATGTTGTTGAAACCATCTGTAGTAGACTCACAACTAATTTTGCAAAGGGTTTGGCCACATTTCTTTAATGCATACCATTCCTAGAAAGAGAAAATCCAGACCAAAGTCAGCTCCACTCTGTAACCAACGTTGTCCATGTTACATCCAAGTCATACTCTCTTAATATTTTAGTACAGATGTTAGCCTATTGCACCGAAGACAGTCATCTTGACAAAATATGTAATCTGGATCATTTCAAACATTTGAATGCTTAAAAAACCTGCAACTGGAACTCTTTTTCTCAGTTTGTTTTGAAAATGCAACTGGATGTAACAGAGACACCAAATTCAACTTCATCCTATTGTGTGTCCATGTTACGTCATGATAAAAAGCTATTAAAGTAGGTTTAATTCTTTTAGTTTCTCAGAATGGAAGGTTATACAAACTTGAATTTCAATAAATAGCCACGAGTTATAAAAAGATGGTTCACAATATTCATTTAACATTATAAGTAAGTGTAAAAAGCCAAATCTTGGCAATGACATAACATGGACAGCATGTGAGGTGTCATAAGTTACATCATGGGCATAAATCAAATCAATATTCCCCTACAATAGAGTAAAATGTGGCTTGTTCCATTATTTTACTTCATTTTCACAGTCCAGCATTCATGAATTCATGTTAAATACTTTTTGTGCGAGACAATCACAAGATATCTTATTAATTCCGAGGACATAACTTTTACAAGACTGGGATGTAACCGAGACACCAATTTGAAATCCTGATTACTTTTGGTCAAACTATTTATTTTGAGTGCATCATTTGTACCTGGCAGGTAAAATAAGGATACACAGGATAGGAAATTTAATTTCAATTGCATTTTTATTGGAAGAAATCCACAAAGCAATCCATGAACCTCAAGTCAAACTCCACTTCTCTTGTATCTACATAAACTATCGTCTGTGGGGGGTTAAACACGTGAAATATCAATTTCCCTACAGAAATAGATGTCTAATATTGTTGGACTGCACTGCAGGAATGCAGCCTTTAATGGATATTTGATAAATTTTCATTTACTGTCACAGAAAAGCAAAAAGTGTGCTAATTTTTGCAAATCATAAAAAAATTAAAATTAGCCCTGTGTTTTAGCAGTAATTTCTTCGGTTAAAAATTAATGAAAATGCAAGAAAATGAAATTTTGAGGCATAGATAATAGTCTCACAGATCATTGGCGGTAATTTATACAAAATGCATGAAATATGTTATTGCCAGGTGAGAAATTGTATCACCTGTGGAACATTGGTGTCCAAAGTTACATCATAAATCATTGTTTTGTGCATATTCAGTTCAAAATCCTTCACAGCAATGCAATACTGGCGTCAATTTTTGCTTTTGTTAAAGTAATTTATAAAAAGTAAACATTTTGTTGTCCTCTGTCAGGTTCTAACCTCTATAACATGATTTTAAACTTTAAAATGGTGTCCTGTTACGTCATGGAACATTATTACCATTTTATTCCTAAAAATTCACTGGGTTTCACAAGAGATTGAAAGTCATTGTTTATTTTTGAAGGATAAGTACATTTGTACTTTAATGTGGTAAACAGATGCTATTTGCTGTCTGATTTTTCAAAATTTCAGTGTGCTGTCCATGTTACGTCCACAAATTTTAGAAAATAAAAAAATGAAATATCTCCCAAGATAATAAAGCAATTATCTTGCAATATTACATATAAATGGCAGATGGTACTGTCTACCTCCACTTATGATTTCAATGACATTGAAGGTAGTTTAAAAGCCGGATACCAAACTCTCCATGATGTAACGGCCATACCTGGACATCGGAGCCTTGATCATATATATATCATAGGCCTATTATAAAATATACAAATTCCAGATTGATAGTACTATATTATTGTAGGTCTACTATATTATATAGATAGTGGATGTTGATTCGACCAATATTGAGTTTTATTGGCCGAAGCAGTAATATTGGTCGAGGCCGGAGGCCGAGACCAATATTACCTGCTGAGGCCAATAAAACTCAATATTGGTCGAATCAACATCTACTATTTGTTATATTCTGCACCAAAATTTTGGGACTTATACATGTTTTTAAATAAAAGAGTTGTCGGTTTCTCATCACCCAGAAGTAATTTCTAATTTGATATTCTCTAACAATCGTGATTAAAAACATGTATCGAAAAAACATACTTTTTTTCATCTGAACTTTCTTTCTAGCTATCTATCTAGCTATCTATCTAGCTATCTATCTAGCTATCTATCTAGCTATCTATCTAGCTATCTAACTAACTATCTAGCTAGCTAGCTATTATTTAGTCTATGTGTCTATCTATCATTTACTCTTATTTTACCATTGTAAAAAACGTTTTCAAATTGGTGTTGTTAACTGCTTTGGTATAGTATTTTACTGATTAAATTATTTTAAGAATTCTCTTTGTCTGGAAATATTTTTAAAGATTAACTATATTTTCAGCATCAATTTCTCACAATGCTTTAATTGCTGCTTGTTCAATTGGATTGATTTCTGTAAACTACAAATAAATTTAGTTTCACTTTGGATCAGGCACTTCAATTGGAATTTGGTCAATTATCCTTGATCGCAATTAGCACCTTGAGGAGTTATTCTGTATCCTTCAATGACAATCGAGAATTTGATTGGAAGGCAGTCAATGCCATGAAAGAGTCAGAAAGACTGATTCTGTCTCTGCAATAAGTCAAGTGCATGTGCACAGCCTTTAAAACTCGCTTTGACCTTTCACAGGGCATGCGGGCCGGTAAAAACTGAGGTTTACCGGACCGTCAGAAACTTTACCGGCCCGTCTTATTTCAGGTGATACGCACTATTTTGCAACCGTTTTTATGGAAAGTCATTGAAAAAAAAAACAGCCTTTCTATATGTTTAATCGACAAACATGGGACATTCACCTGTTTACTGGTTTAGTTTGTATATAATTATGTGTATTATTTCCTAATCTGCTTTTTTGGTCTACCGTTTATAAAAAATTAACCCCGTCTTTGAGATCAGAATACACTGAGGCCTAATTGTGATTTTTATAAGTCATTCCAGGGGCAAAATACTTCCAATTCAATTAGTAATTGGAAATCAGCAGATTTTTTTCTGGAATCATTGTCAATTAGCATGATTAGTAAAAATAATTCCCTTGTTAAATTTGACAAATTTAAGATTTATAACAAAGTATGCATATACATCTCTGAAAATATTGGTCTCCCAGTGTCACCCATTAGCAAAGACTGGGAGACCCAATCTGACTGTGTTTAAAAATGTGCAGGCTATTCTGTTTCATGAGTTTATTTCCCCAATAATGGAGGTCAAATAAAGAAATAATCTTTGTCTATATCACATGAACTACTGCATTGTAGTGTACCAGTAGTAGGCCAACTTACTGTAATTGGAAGATTTGTACTTGAAGGTGTTAAACATAATTGCACTTCAGAATAACACTTCAGATACATGACAGATCAATACCATTGACACTTCAATACCAATGAAACTTTAAACAATACCAATGAAACTTCAATACTCAATAGCAATCATACTTGCAATCAGTCATTGCAAGGATAACACTAGGAGGATTGGGTGGGGTGCATTCATGCAGGGCCATGCAATTGCTGTTAATTACGAGTCTGAATTGCCGCGAATTTGGCATTTTGGCTGCTGCCAGGTTCACTAGGCACACGGGCCAGTGAAACTTTGAGTTCACAGGCCCGACCTCTTTTTTACTGGCCTCGGGCAGACGGTCCAGCGTGAGTTTTAAAGGCTGTGTGCACTGAGGACGCCAATACAGCTTTCACGCGCCAATAACACTTTCCACACGCCAATATCGTTATTTATTGGCGTGGCACGTGATTGATTTCGCTGCACTTGATTGGCTGACAAATTTTGATGCAGAATATTAGGTAATATATTTCATTTATTTGATATTTTTAATAGTAGGCAAAAAGTATGCCACTTTGTTTATGATGTGAAGTCACATTCCGAGAACTTGAAATTTATTTGATGGATAATATAATATTTTGAAAAATATTGTTTATGAATTATGTTATTTATTCACAAGTGAATCTCTTTTGTATAGAACAATGAATATGATTGTTATTGGATATTATGCATTTATTTATAGCTCTTTATCATTTGTCTATTGACTTATTAGAATCTCACTATTCTCACTTGAAATGGGTATTTATTAGTTATTTATGAATTATTTTTTTAATAAACTTAAACTTTGAAAAAGTTATATTTTTGTATTCTATCAAACTCCATGCAATTTTAGTGATTGAATCAGTTGTCTGTCTTGTCATATTTTATTAATTTGAGTCGGATTGTCTTGTGGCGTGGCCGAGTTGGTTAAGGCATTGATCTTCGGTGAATGTTCTTGCTCATGTAAAGGTACAAGGTTTGAACCTTCTTGTTTGAATGAGAGGTTGAAGTCAGCATCTCCTTGTATATATATATGGTTCCGTGGCACAGTGGTTCGCAAGTCTTCCTTTTACACACGAGGAAGTGCGTTCAAACCCGGATTGCTCCGGCCATGTCCAGAGGCTATGACTATAATGATTGCCGTTCAATAGGACGGTGCCTGTCAGCAGATATTATCTGGAATACTTGGAATGGGCGCTATATAAATCATACTATATTATCGTGTTAGTTCATACTCAGTGCCTAACACTGCCTATACCGGGGCAGGTTGAAAACCACTTTTAAAATAGGCGGACTCGGGGGAGGACTGTTGTTTTGGACTCGCAGGCCGTGATTCGCAGCCTTTAGAATAGATTCTGATCCTCACATCTGCTTCATACATCACTCAGTCTGGTGAAACTGAGAACTGCATACTGCTGCCACCTGGCACAAAAGTTGATTTCCTATGCTACAGCATTGCTGTCAAAAGAAATAGTTCCAATTTCATTGCACATTCACAAAATTTCTATCCAACATTGATGTATACCAGAGTCAGACTCGGCAATCACATTCTCTATTATAATCTCTAAGGAAGTAGACAAGGCCATCAGCATACTCAGAAACAGCCCCGGTGTCTTCCAGACAAAATTGTGTGTGTTCCACTGGTCGAAAGTTGGTGGACGCTCGCAGGAGCTCGCTGAATAGCACACTAGTCACTAGGTGGCAACACAAGACAGCATATGTTCTGATCTGTGGCAATGCAAGAGCAGTCCACTTGTAGACAGTACATCACTAATAATTTATGCCACATCACTAAGCATCAAATTGCACCTGCATGATGCAATCGGCTGTTGATCTAACCTAATCATGGTATGCCTGGAAAGTGGATACCAGAGTCTGGCAGTCTCTAAATTGCACTGTGGAGATCATGGAGATCTGTTGATAAATTCTTGGAAACAATTGATGAGAAAAGGAACTCCTGAACATTCGATTATGTAAAATGGGAGATTTGTCTTTTACCTATTGTGACAGGCTACAGTGGCCCGCTCAAGTTGTCATGGTGAGCCAGCAGGCTACAACATTTTACAGGAGTTTCTGGCAGTCTCCTACCCAGTTCTGCAGGCCACGGACCTGAAAGGCAGCTGCCCTCAATAACGTAGAGGCCAATTCGATACCCATTTCGACTTGAATTTCGTCAGTCTGCAGCCTCACTACGTCAGTTTGCCAATACAGCAGACTTGTCTGTCACTTATTACGAGGGAAGCTGATAATCCGCTGAATTATCTAAATGGATTTATTCTTGATAACAAAATACTTAAATCCAACTTTAAAGATACAGAATCAACCACAGTTGTAATTCACATCTTTATTACAAAATTAGCATGATAAATTAAACAGCAACATCAGAATAACAATACTGGAGAATTATCGCAACTACTTCTTTCTTCTGTCATCTTGGACTTGGTCTATCTCGGCAATTTGTGCTCGGAGTTCCTGAACCATCAGATCTGGTACCATTCTGAATTCTTCGTCTTCAGGAGTGGGCTGAAAAAGAAGCAATGATAGGCCTACTTACCATAACAAAATAATTCTCATGCTATATTGTTGACATGGCAAAGAAAATTTGTGAATTTTCCTTCTGAGTCAAGTTCTGACACTGTTATGTAAAATTTGCGTTTGCAAAGTTCAGCAAATTTTGGATTATTTAAGCAACCGTTTGGAATTGGAAGTGAAATTCAAAATAGCAGCATGAAGGCCTTGTAATGATTGCAATATATTTACTACTTTGAAATAGGCCCAGCATTTCAATTTTCATACTTCATGACAATTTAATATTTATTTACAAATTGATCGAGTCTTCGACATTATCACTGTTTGAAAGCAGTGTGCGACTCTCGTTATCATGCATTCTCTAAATCTTATTTTTATACACACCTCTTTGACTGTGATCTCAATGCCTTCCGGTACATTCTGTCGAAGGATTTCTAGAAGAAGAGGCGCTTGCGTTGACTGCAAATTGTTGACCTGATAGGAAAAAAGACAAACGAGAAGTTAACGATTTTACAAGCATGAATTGTTAACCAATATATATATGTTGTTTTTATCCCTTTAATCTGGGTTCTCTAAAGGATGCAAAGTTTGAAAAAATCTGAAAAACTCATTAAAATGATTTCTCTGAAAATCAACTTAAATGACTTACCTTAACGTCACGTTGGTATCGATGCAACATGTATTCGTGTGATATATTGGTGCTATGTGGCTTGTATAAATGAACTTTATGAGATACGCGAGGGACTGGGTACCTGCAAAAATAATTTTCAATATACTCTATATTGTTTGTAAATACAGTGTGAAACACTCGCAAAATTTCTTCTGTTGAATGACACATTTTATATTAATTTTTTAATTGATTAAAATGTCAGGATGAAGAAATGTTCAAAAGAAAATAATTATCAATATATGACCTTTAATTATTACTTTAGTTGGCTGCTTGCATTGTATCAAATATACATATTGCTCTATCATAATTGAGCATTTCAAGTGAAGTCAGTTTGCATTTAAGGTGTGACTCCATCTATGTCTGTAGGGTCAACTTACGCTTCATTTGAGACGTCCATCTGGTTGACCATACCATGAACATATTTTGCGAAAGACTCGAGGGTCACATAATCGTATCCTCTCATGCAGATGCTAAGGGCACTATACTCTGGTATTTCAGGAGGTAAATTCTGCAGGAAAAAAAAAAAAAATTTATAAAAATTTTAAAACATCTATATTGCTGCGCAGATTAATCATAAAGTTGGGAGAATTTATAAAAATCTAATAAATTGATGGATGAATGTTCAGCACATAAGTTATGAAAATTAGAGTCTGATTAAAAGTATTAAACTTACAATGTCATCTGGTTCAAAAACTGAGTATTGTCGAATCTGTGATGTGGCGCTGTAAAATAAAAAAGACAATTTTATAGTTTTGTAGGTCTCATGCAAATAATTTATAGAGCTAATTCTAAAACATGTATGTTATATTTTTGTATATATATATAGGCCTATTGTTAATTATGCCCTATATTATGCTGCATATATGATGATGAAGAATAATTTCTGTAAATAGACCAAGCGGAATTTTGCTCCAAGCATCAAGAGACTGGCCTGGCCTTGTGACATCATTATGTGCCTACTACTAAGTCAACCACTCCCTGTGAATTGAAAATAGAAAAGCTAAGTTCTTGGTTTATGTGACAAATATTTAGATCTTGAATAGAAGCTAATGTTTTTAAAACCTCTCTTTATTGCCCATACCTGACTTGGACTCGCTTCTGTAAGCACTGCAATCCCGGAAAAGACATGAACCTCTGCATCGCCTGAAAAGATATAAAAGAAAGGATGTTGATATAATGAAAATTTCATTTTGTAGAGAAAATTGACCGCCCGGGAATAGTGAAACTGGACATGACTTGTGGCCATTTGTGCAAGGATATATTCCTCCTCCACCAATTTTACAGCATACTGTGGCAGTCTACCAGTGCAGCAAGGCTATTGCAAAACTTGTGACTATTGAGTGAAAATTTACTGAAATGCATCATGCAGCTAAAGACATGTCAAACATGTGTCAGCTGTCAAAATATGAAAATAGCAGAAAAAGCTCTCATCCTTTGAATATCACAATATCCACACACCAAACTCTTCTTACTGATAAATTACAACGTTTCTGGTCAATTACTAACCTTAGAAATGCTTGCCATTGCAGATATCTTGATTAAAAGTGCCTTTCTGAAGAACAGTGTTGACAACCTTGAAATTGACAGCCTTGTATTATCGCTCACACTACAAATTATTTATAAAATTAAATAGGTCTATATTTTCTCTTGGTTTCCTTGAAATTAATCATTTGTTACCATTAATCAACACTAATTACTACACTGTGTTGTAAAACTAATTAATTTCAAGGAAACAATTTGGTCATTTGTTTGAGAGGTGGTGGTAAAACGCGGTTCTTGGGGGTGGAGCTGGCCAGGCAAGATGTGGTTTGAGATGTGGTGGGAAAAATAAGTCAATTACTGACTTGTTTGCATGTTTCTGTGAATATTTTGGACAGAATAGTATTCCTGAACATTCCTAGAAATAGTAGGACGCCATTCTAATCCAGCCATATTGTTTTTGTTCGGCAAAATGATGATTTTAAACTTTGGTTGAAGTCAACTCAAGATTTAGATTTGTGCCAAATTTGGAGCTGGGATTTAGGTCAGCTCAGTGACAGTGGGTTAACATTCTCAGATACCTCTGTGTGAATTTGGTTGCAGCATACCAGAATTGGTTTGTGTGTGACCCTGACTTTAAGTTTAAAAATCCAGAAAATCTCTATTTTATGGGACCACATGACCATGTGACTCGGCTTAACCTGAACCAGGGATTTTCTTCGATGCCATGTGGTCCTTCAAATCTTACAAAAACACCACCAAATCAAGACAATAGCAAGATAGTATGTCACCCATTCCGGAAAGAGACAACCCAAACAGAGGGGGTGGTGACTCGGATGAAATAAGTTCGATGGAAACTCCTCAAATCATGATAGCTGCTGGCAGCTCGGAAGACGAAGATGAATTTGAAAATTTCCAGGGGTATCAGCCATTACCCCAAGAACCGGACTCCGAAATGGAGCCAGTACCCCAACATGACAGTGCTGCTACCAGTGTGGACAATATTGCTGCGGCACAAGCTTCGGGAGCCACTAATGTGCAAGAAAACGCTATTGACGTTGACCATGTGCTCATGAGTACGATGGACAGCCAGGCTTTCGAAAATGCCCCCGGAGGAAATATTTTTGATGTACGTAACATACTGTAGATCTCAATAGCAGATGGGGCAAATAAAATTAATAGTGGTTGGGTACAGTGGGTAGAATACTAGATATCCCTTGAGTGGCGCTGCTTGGTGCTGTAAATTAAATGGCACTTGGGACTCAAGACAATAATACTCGTCTAAGACCCGATGAAATTGAGTCAGGAATAGTAAGATTTCATGACTCAAAAGAATGCGTCATCAATGCTTTTGGTACTGACACAATTATTGTTTGTATTTGGCATGACTATTCAAAATTCAATAGAAAGTTCAATCATGTAAGAGGTCAAGAAAGTATTTTGGAATGAGGAATTCTTCCGTATGTAGAAAGATTTATTAACTGTAGTATTAACTTGTAATGGATTCAGATCCAGGGAGATGCGCAAGAGGATGAGGTCAACCGCCTGTGGAATGCCCCTCGACCCCAGGAAACAAAACAAAGTCTGTCGATCGATGATGGTAAATATTGATAGGAAGCAACTTCACTGTTTTAGCATCAAGCCATGCTTTGTTGAGCTATTTAATTGATTGAGTTTGTGAATCTATTATAATCTTACTTTCTACCTCAGATCAGGCCGAGAAGATCAAAGCTGCTATGTCCGGATTCTCAATTCCGAAGAATAGTCATCCGAGCTGGGCAAATTTTCTTCCCGAGGACGAGTGGAAGTCAGATATGTTACAGAAAATAAGGACTGACGCTCCGAAGAGCAAGAAAAATGTGCAAGAAAATGAAGTGTTGTTTGAAGCTAAATTTGAAGCAAATTTTGATGTGCTGAATGAAAGCACTTCTCCGGATCAACCAGGTAGTTCTGGTTCATGATATGTATTAAAATGTAGATATGCTGTGCTATATATAGCTGTACATTTACAGCTCTATATTAAATTATGTATTTACTACTCAGTTTATGAAATTGATTGACCAGAGAAAATCATATATGCTGGACATATACTTAAATTGGTTAAAAACTTAATTTAAGTCAATTAAATATTTTCTCCACAACCAGACTGATTGAAATGATTCAATATTGTGATACGGTGGATGGCTGGCTAAATAGCCTAGAACTAATTTATATGTTCTGATGATTTATACGGCTGTGTTTTAATTTTTAAATGTAAAAAAAAGGGATAATGTTGGTTAGTGTTGTTTGCCTTTGTTGTCTTGTTACTGTGATATTAAAAGTTCATGGTTTGAAAGAGGTGATATTGGTAGTAGTTTTACTAGAACTACTGGAAATAATATACCGTTCCACTGACTGAAGCTGATTCTTCCTATGTCGTTCATGATATAAATGCATCTCAGAACGTCAGAATGTCTGGTCAATTTTGGGTAATAATTATTTAACCATTTGTATTATATCCATGAGCTGTAACTCTCATCAAAGGCAACTGAGGGATTTTTGACTGTAAATGTAAAGTGTTTATTATTAAAAGGTTGTGTATTGCATGCTACACGGCCTGTGATTCTCATCAAACTGCACATCTTTATGATGTGGTTAGTGTTTCGGAAATGGACAAATGGTGCATTGGACTGCTGTCATTCTGTGGTTAGTGTTTTGGAAATGGACAAATGGTGCATTGGACTGCTGTCATTCTTTGGTTAGTGTTTTGGAAATGGACAAATGGTGCATTGGACTGCCGTCATTCTGTGGTTAGTGTTTTGGAAATGGACAAATGGTGCATTGGACTGCTGTCATTCTGTTTGAATGTGCTACGACTAGGTACCAGTTATTCTCGAGGGTGTGGACGTTAGAAGACAAACCAGAAGTAGACGTTCCATTTGATATGTCGTGGTTGTCATTTAAAGTCTCAGAATTTCGAACTTTTCCATAATTGAGGTTGCCTTGTGGATTAGAGTAACTGGCTGTCACAAGCCAATGCCTATTAAATAGGAACTATCAATGAACGATGAAGCAACATGAAATGGTTCTGTTGAAATGACCTGTGATTTTCATTGAAGTAGCAGTTGATTTTTTGGGTTGGAAAAAAAACTGCATCCTTTTTATGTCCGCAGTTTGTTCAGCATCTTCTGCCGTTCTCCATCAACATGATCAAGAATCCAGATTCATCCTACCTTGTCGGAACATTGCTACTGTCTCAGATCATGTAGATATCCTTCTATCTGATCTTGTGCATTTCGTTTTACTCCTCTTATGTCAGTTCAAGGGTTCATGACTACTTTAGGTCAATTCCATTTTACAGTCCTGCTATCAGTCCATTCCTTTTCATTGAAATCTGCGAGATCTGCATGTGATGGATTTTGTTTGAGGCTTGTGATTGAATTGCAATATAGAAGAGTCCTGTCTATCTCGAACATTTTCATCTAATGGATATTAAAAGGTCTCGTCACAATGGCCTTTGAATTTCATCCAACCACATGGATGTTTGTCTTGTGTTCGAATTGCAATACGGAACAATCCTATCGCAAAATGTTCACAAAAATTATATTAAATGGTCTCTGTAAATCCCATCGGAACACACAATTATATGTTTGGCTTGTGTTTGAATTTCTATATGGACGAGTCCTGTCTATTGTAAACATTTTCATGTGATAAATATTAAAAGGTCTCGTCACAATGGCCTGTGAATTTCATCTAAACACATGAATGTTTGGCTTGTGTTTGGAATACAATATGAAAGAGTCCTGTGTATCGCAGACATTTTCACCTAATAAATATTAAAAGGTCTTGTCACAATGGCCTGTGAATCTCATCCAACACATGGATTTTTGGCTTGTGTTCGAATTGCAATATAGAAGAGTCCTGTCTACCACAAACATTTTTACCTGATATATATATTTAAAGGTCTCGTCACAATGGCCTGTGAATTTCGTCCAACACATGGATGTTTTGCTTATGTTTGAATTGCAATCTGGAAGAGTCCTGTCTATCACAAACATTTCACCTGATAAATATTAAAAGGTCTCGTCACAAGGGCCTGTGAATTTCATCCAAACATGGGATTTTTGGCTTTTGTTTGAATGACAATATAGAAGACTGTGAATTTCATTCAAACGCATGGATGTTTGGCTTGTGTTTGAATTGCAATATAAGAGTCCTGTTTATCGCAAACATTTTCACCTGATAAATATTAAAAGGTCTCATCAAAATGGCCTATGAATTTGTCGCTCGGGCAACCAGTGTTGAAACGTCTGTGGCATTCACCTAAATCTGACTCTTGAAATTTCCTGATTCTGGGTCAGATTCTTCAGTCGAAAAAGTAGTGCTTTTGTTAACCTCAATATCACTGCTACTTGTGTCAAGGGTGCTGTTTAGGTCAATGATGATTTTGGAATGAATCGATCTTTTAATAAATTTGGTGATTAAGCTGAACCAGGTTTCCTCTAGCTTCTCGTCTGCTTGAACTCCATCAATCAAACCTTTGTCAGTGAATTTGGTTTTGCGTTTGCCTCCGCTTTTTTCTCTTGAGGGAGTTTGATAGCACTTGCTTGGCAAGGTCGATGGTGGAAGTATTTATTTTTGAGTTGCGAAGTATAATTGGACTGTTAACTTCTAAGTTCTGAAGTAGATTTTGTTGTTGTTGACTTAATTCTGGTGGTATTTCCTCATGGGGGTTTATTGAACTGAAGCTTTTTTGCTAGACTAGCAGGAGCAATTGTGCAGAGATGGAACTTCTCTCCCAGTCTGTTATCCAAGTCTTCAAAAGTTACAAGAACTTCTGATACCTTGTTTCCTCTATCTGCGTAATCATAGCATCTGACACCGTTGTAGGTTGCTCTTGCTGTGAAGCTGCAGATGCCTTCGTTTACAATTATTAGGTTGTAGGTAGAAGTTCGCGTTAGTTGCAATATCAATATCAAATTTGGGTTCTTTCATAAATTGTCGAGACTGTCCTACACTTTGTAATAGCAAAGCAGGACAGAGGGGGATCCCGGGGGTAGGACTGTTTACTGGAAACCTCTGAAAACCCCTGAAATCATGGAAAAACATGATATGCATGGGGAATATTGGTACCAACTTAGCAAATTATGATTGTTCTCACTTCAAGGAACTCTTTCTTAAATTCAATCTTCAGCCGAGTTTTGAGCGCTTGATGGACATGATGGTGCTGGTCTTCGCGTTGCGTTTCCTCTTTACTTGATGTGGTTTTTCCCCCAGTTGGATGGTGTCTGTGAAATCTTCGTGCCATCAGTTGATCTAGCTATTCTCGAACTTCTTTCTTTAACCGCCTTTAAATACTTGGTGAAATGTTGTTGCTGTTGTGTTTCTGTCATTCCAGTCCATTTCTGTGGGAGAACTCGGAACTTGACAAACTCTTCGAACAGTTCCAGGTCCCCAAGTCCCAGAAGACTACGTTGTATTTCTCTATAACCCCGTTTGACGATCTCTAGGAGTTTTCCTGCAAGGTTGGGAAGCTTTTCTGACTTCCACTCCAATGCCTGCTTCAACACATGGTTCACACTTTCGCTATTATTGTTTGTCCACCGTGTAGTGATTTGCATCCCATTCTCCTGACTGACTTGGCTGGTGACAAAGTTGTCCTTGAGAATGGGTGCAATGACTCTGTCCATGCAGTTGACAAAGCGAGGCTCAGTCTCTGCGAAGTCCTCCTTTAGGTTCTTGATCGAAGCCTCCAAGTTCAGTTCTGTTTTCGCATCGACGATGCCATCTTTACCAAAAATTTTCCCGACGATGTTGCTTCGTGTAGTGGTATCGACTCCGATCTTATCTCTCAGGTAACTGATTGTATTTTCTTTGAGATGGCGCCTGCAGCTCATCAGCTTGATGTCAGGGAAAGCTCGACGGGCGGCTGCTTTGATGGCTGTTTCCTCGTCACTCCCCATAACAAGGTTTCACCCGGCCGGACCTAGCAGTCCGCTCAGGTGTTGGGAAAAAGTAAGAATAGGTGTCACTGTCAGAATTTCCATGTAGGCATATAGGGCCGACCATAATGGGATGATCTTGGGTGCTTTTTCTCACAACAGAAAGGTTTTTCAGAGCAGTCACTGACACATGCATGTCCCCAAGATTGAAGGTCTTGTCAATGCCCAGGATGGTTGACCTTGCAGTCGGTCCTGGGCCGCAAAATTGTCTCACATCTTCTATCTGTTCTTCCGTGTACAGAACTGAGCATGGAACTTTTCCAGGTCTTCTAAGAATTAAATTGTCTGTATAAAGTCAGAGTGCACCTGCATCTCCTCGAGTTTCGCAACCTGATCAGCCTTGCTCCAGACTGATTAGCTGGCGACTTTCGGCTATTTCCCGCCCTCGCACCTGATTGGCTGAACCCTGGTGATATTCAAAATAACAGGCTCTGCTAAAATCCTTAAATCTAAACCAAACTGGCCAAGAAAGGAGGATGCCATTTTGAATCTGAAAAGTCAAAACGTGAATAAAGTAAAGTGGCTGGAAAAAAGTATTCAAAATCTTGCAAAGTCTATCATTGGTGTAGGAATAATCTTAAACACTTGCCTGTCAAATCCCGACAATTCACTGGTAATGCCAAGTCTACACTGTCCAATGGTCTGTGATTTTCATTGAGGGAAAAGATTCACTTAATCTCTGTGGACTATCCCGTGACTGTGCAGATATTGAGGTCCATGTGCAATGTCATTTGCAATAAATTCGCTCAAATATTTAAATCCAGAAAAATTGCTGCCATCAAGCAAAGTTAGCATATCAGTAAGCTGACCTGAATTTCCTCATCCAAAACTGTAAAATCAAATGCCACATACTGCATGAGAAGTGCCATTGTTGAATTCACCTGATTGTTGTCTTGTACGACGCAATGGTCTCTTTTTGTCGGTTAGCTCAGCCTCTTCTGCTGTTCTCCATCCAGAATCGAGATCCTTCATTTTAACTTCCTTTTCATACTGATTCCTTCTGTCAATCTGATCTTGAAGTTCTTTTGAAAAAAACTGCTTCCTCATCTTGCAGTCTGTCAATTCAAATATTCATGGCAACTTTAGTTCAATTTCATAAACCTGAGAAACTTAAAATTCATGAGAATGGACTGGAGGAATTAGTAATATCTCACTCAGAATCCTTTGGGATGTACCGGGAGTGCGATATCACAAGCAGTAGCCTTTGGGTTTTTACCGGGAGTGCAATATCGCCAACAGAATCCTTTGGGATGTACTGGGAGTGCGATATCGCAAGCACTATCCTTGGGATGTACCTGGAGTGTGATATCGCAAGCAGAATCCTTCGGGATGTACCAGGAGTGTGATATCGCAAGCAGAATCCTTGGGGTGTACCTGGAGTGCGATATTGCAAGCAGAATCCTTTGGGATGTACCAGGAGTGTGATATCGCAAGCAGAATCATTTGGGATGTACCAGGAGTGTGATGTCGCAAGCAGAATCCTTTGGGATGTACCGGGATTTTTCATACAAGTGAAGCCATAGGGATCTACAACCGTGTCATAGAGTTTTTCTGGCATTTTGTTGATTAGCTCACTTATTGTGACTGTTTCATCATCATTGCCTTCAAAGAAATCCATAAGTGACCTAAATGCCTTTTCTCTTTGAGCATCTGTGGGTCTGTTACTCTTTGGTGCCTTTTTGGCCCACTTTCTGTACCTGGAGTGCGATATTGCAAGCAAAATCTGGATTTTGTTTAAAGATGTTTGGTATCTGATGTCTTGTGCGAATTTCCGCACGGTAAATATTGTGATATACGGCATCTGCAGCAGGAAGATTCCTTCATAGGCTTTCTTCCCACCTCTTCGACTGACAGACCTGGTTAATATCTGCCTTCGGGATTTCGACGGCACTCAACATATTCATTTCCATCATATTATTTTTCATCCTTTTCATTGTTGTTCACCATCCCATCTCCCCTGGCCACCAAGAAGTTTTGTACAACTCTTGTTGGTCATTCATTGGCTGGGGGCCATCCAACTGGATGACGTCCTCCCCCGCTGATCCTTTCAATATTTTTTAACTTTTCTTGTGAATACGTAAGGATAAACAACATTAAAGTGTTTAAAAGCCCATATATATTGACCTACAAATACAATGGTTCCACCCAAAGTCATGCATATGGCTTCACTAAAAAGTCCCAGTCTTAAAATTGCCGAAGTGAAATGTTAGTAAATATACCCGAATTGAATACAGACTTCTTTGTTTCCAAAAAATCACCTAGAAATACCCATATCACCTGCAATTTTCCATGTTGCACCTCAGTCCTCAACGTACCTTGACTTTATTATTAGCCCCCAACCTATAACCAAAACCACTTCCCCCACCTGCCCTAATTCCAATTCTATTTCCCATAATAGACGCCCCATGCTACTAATATATTATATAGAACCTATATATCCAGAATTTACAAACAAATCTAATAGACACCCCATGCAACAAATATATTATGTCGAACCTATATATCCAGAATTTACAAACAAATCTACAGGCCCGGTATATATGCAAGCGAGCTGACCTGAATTTCCTCATAAAAAACTGTAAATTCAAATCCCACATACTGCATGAGAAGTGCCATTGTTGAATTCACCCGATTGTTGTCTTGTACGACGCTATGGTCTCTTTTTGTCGGTTAGCTCACTCTCTTCTGCTGTTCTCCATCCAGAATCGAGATTCTTCATTCTATGCTTCTGTTTCACATTGATTTCTTTCTGTCAATCTGATCTTGTTGAAGTTCTTTTGGAAAAAAAAGCTTCCTTATCTTGCAGTCTTGTCAATTCAAAGATTCATGAAATTTCACCATACAGTCGTGCTATTCATCCATTAATTTTTATTGAATGCTGCGAAATCTGCATGAAAATGATTTTGTTTTAAGATTTGTGTAAATTTGGTGATTTTAGATCAAGGATTGTTGTAATTTGCAGCTATATTGAATCAGGATGAGAAAAGGTCTGGTCACTAGCCTGTGAACTTAAAATTTGTGAAAATGGACTGGAGTAATAAATGATATCGCAAGCAGAATCCTTTGGTAGGCTTCACGAGGTCCAGGAAAAACTAATGGACGGCCCAGCGGGGAATGATTAAATTGGCACAGGTGCGAGTTTCATTTGTCGTCATCTAGGAGGGTCCCGGCCGCGGCTCCCTGGTCGGTGGTCCGCTCCTTCTGACTCCTCTTGGTAGGCTTCCGCTTCTTCGGCTCCGTCTCATCAGCGGCCACCATCCTGGAGGTCCCTGGTGTGACTTGTCGATCCGGGGCAGTCTGCGTCTTCGGGGCGGCGGCAGCCTGAGATGCCCGTCTTGGCTGGGCCAACGTGGCCCTACCAGCCTTGGCCGCCTGCCGCCGCTTCCGCTGAATGTCCTCCTTCCTCTGCCACCTTCGCCTCTGGCTGTCGGTCGCCTGGTCAGGTGCAGGCGCGACGATGGTCACCGTCAGAGGCGATGCAACCCCACCCCCGACCATCCTGCGCTCATTGCCGCTACCCGGCGGCACTGTCAGCTCCGGTGTCGCTACCGGAGGCTGGGTCGCCTCAGCCGGTCGCAAGCCAGCCACACTGGACGCCTGAGGAGTGCCAATCCGGCCAGCGGCACAGGCCAGGGCCAGGCACCCCGACAGCCGCGACATCAATCGGAGTGGGGTCGCGGTAAGAGACCGAACTCGTCCAGGTTTGGGACTCCTCGTCCCAACATGTTGTGGTTACGGAGACCACATTGGTACGCCGACAAAACTGGGTCACGGTAGTCCGGTGACGGTACTGTGGTGCCGTGACTGTCCACTAGGTGTCGTCCTAGTGGACAGCTTCCCGCCAACAGGACTGAAGTGTCAGAGTTGATATGGACAGTGAACTTGACAGACCTATGTCTTAAGTGGTGCGTACTTGGCACCATATTGGCGCAGTTGATTCGAACTTATGTGTGCCTCACTCGGATATATCATTGCCAGGAAGGTTATGGATGGATTCTACTGAAAATTTGGAATTTTTAGACCCATTCTGAGATGTTTGGATGTGATTTATGGGATGTGGATTGCCGTGGATAGGGCGCCATGTTGAATGACAGAGCTTTTCTTTGCTGTATGAATTCGGAGCTCAGAATTCGTTTTCTAAATGGACCATCTGTACCTACGGACTTCGGAATCCTGCTGTGGACCTTGTGATTGAAGGTTTGAGACTGTATTTGGAATTTTTGCTGCTATGTATTCCATGAAAAGTGGACTTCAAATTGCCGAAAATTTGTGTTGTCAAATGCCTTTTGAGAGTCAAAGATTGCAGTGTGAAAGTATGTGTGACTGCATAGGATTGTAAGTCACAATTGACCAGAATTCATGGAATCATCAGTCTGTGTGAAGGAACTGAGAAACTGCGTGTTTCAGTCATATTAATTTATGAACTTGACACTTCCATCTGTCAAATTTGTCAGCAGTTAAGAAACATCGGAGCTGCATGTCATTTATTTATGAAAGTCTACATTTTGCTCTGAATTCTCAATATCATCTGCAAGAGCAAGACTATTAATTTTAAGTTTTACATTTGCTGACTTTATGCACTTGTTTGACATTTATAACACCTGTCAATCACAGCTGATTCACACCAAAGCTGTGAAAAGGATTACTGTGAAAGTCTAAAATAGCAGCTCTCTATTGTGAACCACTGTGGAGTTTCCTGGTTACAGTGTTGGTCCAAAGAGTGACGACTTTTTATCTTCAAGTTATCTAAATTTTTCAGCTGAAAAGGGCCGGAATATTTTCCGACCCTTCTGTTTCAATCATCTTTGAGGGAATATATGTCAATCACCTGGTTGCACCGTTCTTCAACAGTTGTTTGAAAGTGTCATTTTCTCAAGATGGCAGCCAAATACAGCATCAACACAGCTTCCAAAGTAGAACTCATGCTGATTGGAGGTGTGAATGAGATTGCAGCTATGTCAATCATTCAATATCGGGAAGAGGTTGGGAAGATTACTTCCTGGAAGACATTTGTAACTCTTGCACCCAAAACATCCCTTAATAATATTTTGGACCTTCATGAGTCAAGGGAGTGGACATCAGACATCAAGGAGGATTTCCCATACTTCGTGGCAAAGCGTCTACGCTCAATATCAGCAGCTAGTTCGAAGGAGGGACCAGTAAATTCTCCAGTATCTCCTCCTTCAAATCTATTTCCACCTCTTCACAAGGATGGGACTGAACCCATCCTTACTTCATCCTTTGTGGATCAACAAGAGGTAAAACCAGCTCCAGTGCCTGGTGGATCCAATTCTTCCAACATTGACAGCCATTACCTGAACTTTGGTTCTAAGTTCAGCAATCTGGTTTATCGCAAATTGGTCAAAAATGTAGGAAGGAGAGTCAATGACGATTCGACTGCTCTACGTTCTAACAGCAAGCCTCACCAGAAGTCGACGCCAAAGGTTGAGAAAACATCTTCTGAAAGTTTTCAGGCCAGCACTAGTCTGTCTTCAAAGAAGACCAGGACCAATTACAGCAACACTGCTCCACCTAGTGCAGGGAATGCGTCTACAGATAAGAATTTCTCTCCAGCTGCAGTGAATAAATCTTTAGATGGGGCTCTTCCTCCAGCTGCAGAATTCCAGTTCATCGATGGAACTCTTACTGTATGCCTGCCGGAGGCCATTATTAATGGGGTGAAGAGGATAAAACTTGTCAAACCATTTGAATCCAAAAAAAAGCCTGAAATTCCTCCTGTTCTACCACCTGAGGATTCTCACCATTCTGCAACTACATCATTTGAAAAGTCTGGAAGTGGCACATCATCATCTGAAGTCTGCCAGACAAGGCCTTGGAAACCCAGGAACTGTTTTGAGTGTTGGGGTGCTGGTCATCTTGCACCTCATTGTCCTACAAGACGTCAGCGCTCCATTTTATGTTTTGAATGTGGGGGTGCAGGTCATCCTGCACCTCAATGTCCATCCTGGCGTCTGTCCTCCGTGGTATGTCACCAATGTGGAGGTCGTGGTCACATTGCCAAAAACTGTGCTTTTCATCATCATCCTGCATCTCACTTCAATTCAAGGCATAGACCTTCCATCAGATGCTATGAGTGCAGGAATTACGGCCACATTGCCAGGAATTGTATGGACTCCACGTCATCAACTGTCCGAGCCTCAAATTATGGCTCATATCATCATGGCCCCAGTAATTTTAACAGCTCACTGAGAAGACTACCAAATCAGGACTTCAAGACCGGCAGTGATTCTCAAGACTGGCGTGCCACAATGAGGGGCAGGATTTAAGGGAGACATCTTCCTTATTCTTAGGGTCAGGTTATCTTGGCCCTAAATTAATATTTTTTTACTGCCGTCCCTTTGAATTTTCATTTTGTGTTGAGGGATGGAATATTCTGTAAGATTTACTGTACATTTTTGTACAATGTATGAATGAATGTTTATTGGATGACCATGCATCTACAATGTAGTTGAAGTGCCTGGCTTCAACCTTATTCATCAATATGTCATGGAGTTATCACGGAGTTGTCGCAGGAAATAGTCTACATTATGTATCTTTGGGGGCGGAAGTTGGTTCCGCCCCTAATGGAGGATTTTTAAAAGGGGGAGGAGATGGAAGATAGGGGGAACGGCTAGTGCTATGCGCCTTTCCTCTTCGTTAGATTCCTTCCCTTTCGTCATCAGTGATTCAAGTCATCAGTGAGGGAATGTTAACATCTGCAGCCACCGAAGGGCAGAAGGAAGTGCCTCAAGTCTTCAAATTGGACGGTCGAAGTGGAAGCCAAAAAGGATAAAGTTGGGAGGAGTGTGGTGCCGTGACTGTCCACTAGGTGTCGTCCTAGTGGACAGCTTCCCGCCAACAGGACTGAAGTGTCAGAGTTGATATGGACAGTGAACTGGACAGACCTATGTCTTAAGTGGTGAGCACTTGGCACCATAGTACCCAAAACTATACGTCCGTGGATCATCAGGTTGTTTGTCCATCTTGCGTTAGAACGCTTGAGTACTGCAACCATAAAAAGCTATCTATAGTACCTCCCCCCGTGCAAACATTTTAAGCCCTCCTTGTGGCGGCATGACCATGAAACACGGATTCCCCCGGAGACACAGCCACCAGCATTGGTCGGTGGAGGTGACACCTATGGCTGGAGGGCCTCTGCTGTCGTCCATTGGCTGGGTGTAATGGTTATGACCCGAGGTCATGAGATTAACTGTGATAGGTATTCTGCTACTTTGCTGTTTAGGATTGTATATTGGGTTGTTTTAGGGAATCATATTTGAGTTTGGATTAATTCAGCATTTTTTGTTTTGTTTTTTTGTAATCTGATGCTCACCCAGTGACAGGTAATTCTGTATGTATAACAGAATAAAATGTTTCCCCCAAGATGTGGAGGACAATCAGCAAGGCCATGCTGGAAATGAGAAGGAAATACAAGCCCCCGCAGGTCTCGGGCCTGGCGGAGGGCGGTAACACTAAGGTGAAGACCTGTATCCTTAGTGGCCAACATGAGACAGTGCACATGCACGGTGTGTCTCTACCTTACAGGGGAATATCAATAGTTATAAATGTCAAATACCAAGTCTCAAAACCGGATCGTACGTCAACCGGGTAACCAAGGTGCGTGTCCCTCAGCGGGTAACCAGGCTGGGATCGAAAAGTTTGCGACTGGAAAACCAAGATTTCAATGGACAAAGACATCTTCGGATGACTTGACTGACCCTGACTGTCCCTCACAACTGTCAAAGACTGAAAATTTGCTTGTTATCAAAGGTGTCACACAATCACTGGAAGACTTGTCATCTGTTGCTCTATCTGAAACAATTGCAGACCTTTGCGACGAGACAGTCGCAGATAGCCTGAGACGCCAAACCGATGGCATATTCCTCCTCAAACCTGCGTCCTCAGACCAAAAAGATAAATTGTCCGGCATTTTTGAGATCGCCAATGCCAAAGTCGTCATTGAACCTTTTAAAAGACAAGGCAAAGGCATTATCTTCTCCAAGGAAAGCAAGACTTGCTCAGACTCTGAACTTACCAATTGGTTTAACAAACACGGCATCGCAAAATTCAAACGTCTGGCTCACAAGAATGATTATGAGTTACTGTCGCTAACATTCAAAGACGACAGTGTACCAAAGAAAGTTCCTGTGGCCTTTGAATGGTGCAGAGTTTCTCCATTCTTTCCCCATCCAAAACGCTGTTTCAATTGCCATATATACGGCCATTTTAGTCGTACATGCATCAGGTCACCAATTTGTGCCAATTGTGGCGACCGTGAGCATACTCACACACACGACAAACCGTGCTCTAAACTTTCACATTGTGTAAATTGTTCAGGGAACCATCCTGCCTTTAGCCATGAATGCAGCGTCTTCAAGAAGGAAAAAGCAATTCTTCAACTATGAACTGCAAGACAACTATCATTTCCCGAAGCCAAATGCCTGGTAGAACAGGACACGGCCAAACCTGGCCTAGAAGCAGATTACCCTAGACCAGCTCTTCATTCATCACCCCAGAGAAAGATTCATCTGGACAGGAACCTCTTCACAGATGTCTTAATGAAAACACCTTCACCGGCACAACCAAAGACAGAAGAACCTGAGAATTGCCCTGGACAAGTTGTGCACACCTCACCACGGAAGCTCCAACAAAGTCAATCTTCTGATAATTCACAGACAAGGACTTCAGCCAAATGTAAGGAAAAAGACGCTTTATCATCTGCCGAGAAAGCACCCATTCGGGCAAGACAAGAATGCTCAACAGACAAATTGTTACCTTCCAAGGACAAGAGAAAGACTGCTAGCAGAACAGAACTATCCTCACTACACAAACTTGTCATCATTTCATGGGATTGCAGCCTGAAAGGTATGTCAGCCTATGTCATCAACAAGACAATTATGGACATGATTGGCAAACCACAGTCAGTTCAACGACAACATAATGGAAATCTATTGGTGCAAGTCATTAACCCGACTCACGCCAGGAAATTATGCGAATTGAAAAAGATTGCTAATGTACCTGTGATCATGAAACTTCTTCAAGTTTGAGTATGTCTCTAAATAGCCCACTCGGTGCTGATGAGATGTAAAACTCAAATACACACACACACACACAGAAGGAAATACAAAACCAGACGCACAGAAGACACAGACATGAATGGACTGTACTGTATTTCGGGAAGATGTGGGAGCTTGTTTGATTGATGGAAAGGCCTAAATGTCCATCACTAACTTGATAGCTTGGTGTCATAAAAAGTGATCACATTCAGACCAATCAGGAGCTACAAGGCCAGAGCTTTGAAAGTGATCAATTAGTTTAAACTGGCGTGAAATCTTGCTCGTGCCAACAGGAGGCTGTTTAGAGCTCCCCAAGCAGAAACACGTGGAAACTCTGCGCACGAGAAAAAAAAACATTTTGTTGGAATCAAGAGAAGAAAGGTGTGTTATCATCTTAGGAAACTTGATGGCGGTTTTCAAGCCCTACAGTTCGTCGTGGGATGACGAGTAAGAGAAACTCTACACCTATGAATACGATGAGGAACAATATCCGGACAATATGAATTCTTTGAGTGTGGTCAACCCAGATGGAAACTTGGCCAGTGTGCTAAGCCAGTTCGAAGTGAACGACATGGGGTTGATTTCTCTACTTAAGACCCGTCGGGTCACACCCATGGTCCAGCGGGAGTCACTCATAACCCAGTCGCATCCTCCAACCCCCGCTCCAAGCCAATCCATTTCAGGTACCCGGACACGCCGGCCGACTTTTTCGACAAGGCACTGGATGCAGACAAGGGTTTTAGGATTGTTACAGCCGCGGAAAAGGTCGCCGGGGGAACCCTCAAGGTGTCCCACAGTCATGCATCACCATTTACAAGATTGACAGGTGTATATCCGGAAGACATAACAACAATTTAGACCAAACCGTGGTCCGACCAACCACCCTATCATATATACATGATGACTAACAAGAAAATTATTCCTGCTCAGTCAATCGACGGAAAGGCTCCAGTAACCGAGGCGGGAAATAACTGTATCACCGCAGCCCTGGAAAGGGGAACCTAACATCAATCAACCCATAACTGTTAACCGTAACCCATTTATCCCAGTAACATATATGCAACCGGAGTAGGGGAAGCTTGGGAGAGTTGGGCCGCAGGGAGGGTTGGGCCACCCTGATTTTTGAGGAAACTAAAATATTTTTGAGAAAGCTGCAGCCACCAAAACTTTATAAAAATAAATATCTTTCAATGGATGTAACATACTTGGCTAATTTGCTTGTCATAATTTACAGAGAGAAGAAAATTCGAATTTTGATAAAATACGGAAAAACTGAGCCATGTTATGAGTTTTTAATTGTCTGTCAGACAACAAGGACCGAGCAAATTTTCCCTGGCATGCTTGATAGGCTTGACTATTCAGTTGTTATTGACATATTTTGGAAAATTATCAGCCAACCAATTTTGTCATAATTGGGATAAATAAAAAAATGGTGGAATGGGGGAGAGTTGGGACAGTGCCACGACTGTCCCCACATGTGTTGCATTTACGCAGATTTATTTTTATTAAAACAGAAGAACTTGCCTGGAACAATTTTCAAGAGAGACTGAATGTTTTTAGGCCTTACTACATTTCATGGTCTAATAAAATTTAAAAATCAGGAAATCTAGATGGGGAGAGTTGGGCCGTCAGGCTGAGGCTTATGTCTGACAGCAAACTGGTGTTGCAAGAGGCCTCAATTCTGGATAAATGACTTCTATGACCACTATATTACAGATTAAAAATATATGACCCTCAACTTGGTCTCAAGGACAGCTTTACCGAACCAGACATATTGCAGTGACCCAGTTGCATTCACTTCAACAAACACAAAATCTTAAGTATTGCCTAATTATAAGTTCCTTCGTAACAGTCTGGGGACCCTCCCTGATTCTGTGATGGTCAAATATTTCAATGCATTGCATTGTATTTCAGTGACTAAAGAGGCTGAGGAACGCGTTAGGTACCATTGCTTGTATCTAGGAGCACAACATAGGAGCACCACAGAGTGAACGAAGCCCTGCTGCACAGCATCATCATCTAAACAGATGGAGTGACAGATGATCTTTTTTATACTTGTTCTTGTTGCCAACAGCTTTGTTTCAAATCCAGTGTAGTCACTTTACAGTCACAATGGCATAACATTCCTGACCGTCTACAACAAATGTGGTTTGATGTTCAACTTTCTGATGCCATTAATAAATGGATATGTTACGCATGCAAAAGTTCTCTTAAAGACAATCGTATACCAAAATTGTCATCTGCTAATGGTATGTCATTTCCAGACACACTGTTTAATCTCTATCCACTTGTTATTGACGTATAACATTTTGACAGCGCCATTCTCTCCAAAGAATGAGTTTTTGTATGGGAATTTTCCAGTTGCAGGTCTGAAAATGTACATGGAAAGATTGCGCGAGTAAAATTGCACCGAATCCATAGATTCAATTGACCTTAAATTACGAGTAATTACAAAACAGTTCACTTCAGTGCTAAAACCGTTCATGTGAAACTTTGTAACGGTGTTTGCAGTGGTAGTTGAGGGCCCTGTCAGGCCAACCCGATGGGTTTCTTCTGGCTGGGGGTCAGCGGCAGCCTGTGTATCCCGAGGACGATCTCGGGCATACCTCATGAGCTTCTCTACGTCATTTACCAGGACGTACACAAGGGCACCTTGGCCACCGGTAATGGCCATCCTGATGTCAGACGTGCCGGACTGGTGTTGTCTGTCCTCGCGTTGTTGTAAGATGTGCTCTCCGCGAAGGGCGCCGACAGCTGGAGAGTCCTGCAAAAGGTACTACAGGATCTCCTGGGTCAATCTCTCCTCGCTCACAACCTCATTCGCCGGTAGTTGATGCAAATACTTTATGGCATTCTTCACACTCTGAAACTAGAACTGGCGCTCGGAGAGCACATAGCTTCGCTGTCCATTTTTCAAATTGAACTTTAACTAATGCAAGATGTCACACATAAGCAGTTGATTAAGTTTTAGGCCTAATTGTTATCAACTCATTGTAGAATTTTAAAGGAAAACTGATAGTGATAAATTTCAAGACCGATGATGAAAGACCCAGGTAATTTTGGCAATTCTCGTCAGGTTTGCATTAAATAAACGTTGAAATGTTGCTAATTTAGTGCTTTGGCATCCCCTGCCACATTCTACGGACATTTAATGGCCATTTTTGCAGAGGGAATTTAAAATATATACCCTTTTGGCTGCTAGTGTTACAGCAAAAAGTGATTGTGCATGCTGCACTGTAGAGGCCATTTTTAGATTTCTTTAACTGTAGGCGCCAAAAAGCTCCAATTGTCACCAAAATTTAATCAGGTATTGTGTGGTAGAAATGAGCACATCATGCCAAAGGAAATTTAAATCCATCCAGTAGTTTTTGCAGGAATCAACTCACATACACACTAACGCACGTGTTGAAATGCCATGCTCCACAATAGCTTGTCAGCGAAGCTAATAAAACATACACAAATATGAAGGCATGCAAAAGGTGCAATGAAGTGTCAACATAATCCACAATTACTTAATGATATCTGTACTTACTGGGAGGTTGCTGCCTGTTCTATAGACCCGTGCTTGAGATCTCACAGACATGGGGCCATTGCTGATAGTGTAATTGCGAATTGCCAAACAGCTGTTGACCGTGAAGCGTTGAAAGTTCGTGGCATAGATAGTGGCCCTCATCGACGTGTTCCCTTCGGCCAGGCCTACTGTCCTGTATTGCACTTGTTGGCCATTTGATGTGAAGGACATATTTGGGCCCACCGTGATGACTTTACATTTCACAGGCAGACTGTTATTGGCGTTGTGCTGGAGTGCGCTGGCTATAGCGTTGCCATCTGAAAGTAGAAGAATAGAATGAATGGTTATTTGAAGTGGCAAATTTGTATGGATTACTGTCTTTATATGTGTTACTATATATCTTGTTTGACTTAGTAATTGCACATGTATGTTTAACTATAATAGTATAACTGTCAGACTTTCAACTCATTATCCAGTGTAAGTGACTTATATTACTCAATTATAACTAAATAATAACTAAATAAGTGACGTGTATTGATTGTCTATTATCCACTTGCTGGTTATCTATGTGTATATTCATTAATGATGTATCTATATATGTATTAATATTAGATAATTACTTTTGCCAGAAAGGCACCGTCTGATTTAAGGAAATACAAGCTCCTACAGGCAGGGCTTGGATATGATAAACACTTATCAGTTGATTCCAAATACCATACAAGCCTCTTGTTGATCATTCTTTCCATGGTTTTACACAAGACAACTGGTCAGTGCAATCGGATGATAGTTAAGTGGGTCTAATGTCAGGTTGCTAAAAAAGTTTTATTACAGAGCACCTAAAAAGACTTCAGAAGGAAATATTGATAACAAACCAACCAGAACCTAGCGAACAACAATAAACGTTAATCGCAGCAATAAAACAGTGTCGATGTCCTCATTCAGGTAGTGCCCCAAAAGACATACCCCCCCTTTTTGACAAGACAAATTAGGCAGTCAAAACACTCTGTATTCAGAGGTTGTGTTTCGACATATGTATCAGTTACTTGTTCCTGTGGGAATAAATAAACATAGCATTCTTGCTGTTGATTTGCTTTTGGAGTTATTTCATGTGGGCTCTAAAGTCTCGGGTGAACTCTTAGGTGCGACAAATGCGACACTTACCTGGAAGATGAAGTATAAACGGAGTTCTACCGCAACGTGTACAGCATCAAGAGTTTAAGCGCCCACCCAACTCCAGCTTCCACTCCCTTAAAGTCTTTTATGGCTTGTTAGGGTTGCATATCCACATGGGAAGCTCCTTTAAAAATTGACGGCACAGTTTCACTTGCAAACGCAACACTCATACTGTCTCTGAGTTGACGGCCTCCAGGTCGCCATGATAAACTTTTGAGCTGCTGTTGAAATTTTTCGACGTGACAATGATCTCCTGTTGCTCAGCCCTCTCTTTAAATTGTTGAAATTCTGTGACGAGGAACCTAGTGCAAATTGATCTCCCATTCTGCTTGCAATTTCCTCAGTTGCGGTTATCTCTTATTCGTTGATTACAAGATGTTGGGTATGGGAGGATATATCTCTGCCCTGTAATTTCTTTATCATTTTCCACATGTTGGAACGAGGTGTACGGGTGTTAAGTTTAGGGACATAGTTTTGCCAAGTAGCCCTTTTGTTTTGTCGGATTATCTTTATTGCTTTTGTTCTGAGATTTTGAATTGATTTAGATTCTCTGGTGCCGGACGAGATTTAAGGTCACGTAATGCTGTTTTTTCCGCGCTTTCATAGTCTCTTTGTCCTTTGAGTCAATCCAAGGTTAAGGAGTTTGGTGAGTTTTTGTAAGCAAGCCTCGATATAGCCCAATAAGGTGCTGCAGAGGCGTAAAACACAAACGCGCACACGCACACACACAGAGCATTGTACAGTTCTGCTAGGCCTCTTAGATGACGGTTATTCAGGTCTAACAAACTCCCTGGATTCAGTGCCTGAATTTCGGTTGAATCTTAGTGCTTTGTACAGTCTGGTCCTCTTCAGAAAAATTTGTCTTGGAGAGTACAAGTGTAATCACTTCAACCACAAAGTCTGAAGCATTCCCTGCTCAGGCCTATAAGTTCCTTTTCATAACCATCTGGGGCTCCCTCGGATTCTGTGATGTTCTAATGCTTCAATGCATTGCTTTGGATTTCAGGAAGTGAAGAGGCCAAGGAACATGTTTGGTGCCAGTGCTTGTCTGTAGGAGCACATGACAGCAAAGAGACTTTAGTCGCCTCCTCTTGTCTGTAGTCTGTAATCTCAGCTCTCTCAACAGCATGTTGTTTTTGTTTCATGCTGCTTTTGTTTCCAGACAGTTACATCTTTGATACTGGTGTTTGACCTCTGCTTCCATGCACCGACGCGATGTAATGTATGTCTCTGGCTCTCATGTATTGTCATTGCGAAAGCCAATTTGACAAGTAATTGGTGCCTCAGCCAAGAGAAGGGATAGTCATTGTCACTTGGTTGTAGAGTTATTCTTGGTATGAGAACGTCCGTTCACTGTTGTTTTCTAGTCGCAATGATGCAATATCTGCAAGAACTCTTCTGCAGTTGATACACTTTCGCGAGAATGGCAGCGCATAATGTAATGTATGGTATGCTGGAGAGGCAAGACTTGAAGATGACAACAAATATTTCCGGTGTCAAGTGTTCGTCAGGTCCTGATGTACATGTAGTTTCAAGTGCTTTCCTGACAGGAACTCCCAACCATTTCACTGATTATTGGATGACACTATACCTGCAATTTGGGCTGGTCCCACGAATTGCAGTTTTAGAGAAATCTTTTTATCGAAACTGGAAGTTTATCTGCTGAATTTAGCTTAAAGATGTAACAAGGCCTGATGTTTGGAATGGTATTCATCGGTGGAAATTAAAAAGTAATAACAATGAAACTCTAAAGTGATAGCATATTGATATCAGAGTATAACTTGTGGTATTGTGGTAATATGCTATGCATGTCGGTGCTATGACGTTGGTCTACACATTTAAAGCAGCTACATGAAAGTTGTTATAATTGTTTTGGCGAGTTAACCTGACAGTGATGTTGACATGTGTTGCGCACATTTGTCTGAGGATTTCATGCTGACGGTTGTTTGGCATGGCGACAAAGTCCTGTGCGGATGTATCAGTAAAGTGCTTCATCATGTTATTACAAAAGTTAAGCCAGACATCATTGTGGTTATTTTTGGTAAGTTGCATGCTGATGTTGTCGTATATTGTTGGGTTAGTGACTGGTCCATGCGTTCGACAGATAAGAATTACAGTTGGATTTTGTACAACCTTCATGCGGCACTGCTTATTTGGGCAGCCATAGTAGGTGAAAGATTTTGATGAAGCGTAGGTAGCAATCATGACTGTGTCAGAGAACTTGAATAGACCTGGCTGGAGTGTGTTGATATTGGACACAAACTCAGCTTGAGTGACTCTTGTTTCTGTGCATTGTCGTGGACCAGGAGTGAAATCATCAACGACAATTGGTGGTAGATGGGGTTTCATTACAAAGTCAGAACTCATCAAAGCTATTAAAGATTACAAATTTACTGAAGGAGCAGGGGCTCTGATCCTTCTTATCCACTACAACCTGTTAGTAACTTCATTATAAAAGTAGGCCAGAAGATCCGTAAATAATTTATTTACCAATCTGCAATGTTAGTCCCTCAAACACAGACATACCATAAAATATGAAGACCGTGTAAACAAAGACAAAAGCAAGCCTCGATTTAGCCCAATATGGTGCTGCAGAGGCTCGAAAGACACACACACAAGATTACTTACAAGGACGATGCTATATACTTACCTTTGGTGGGGCCGATTACCAAGCGATCTGGATCTTCTTTCGCCATAATGTTTGCAGCCAAACTTCATATATAAGAAAATTTCAAGTGGCTGGGGAATGTGGTCTGCAATTTCTTATTGGCAGCCTCGGTAGTCTTGGAGTCCACCACTCCACAGATACTTTTTACCTCTCTTCCATAAGCTGCAATGGCCTGTTCCACTGCTTCATGCGAAGCCAGACGCAACCCAACGACCAGCGCAGCCATCTTCGCTGGGGATGAAGGAAACTCAAGCCAAGATGGAAGTATATCACTGCGCAACCAGAAAACATTACCGCATTCCTTCACCTGACAAAGACATACAATAAAATTTAAGAATATAACCAAGTCAGCCTCGATATAGCCCAATAAGGTGCTGCGGAGCTGTTAAACCCAAACACACACACGCACACACAATACATCACTACACATGCACAGTGACTGTGTAAATAACGTTGGCAGTTCGCACGGTAACCGGGCGAATAGACACTACGTACTTATAAATGCATTTCCTTGTTAACCAGTACATTAACACAAAAATATAAGTTGCACTGCAGCAAATCTTGCATTAAACCAGGCATATGACATTAAGATTGTGATAAAAGTAGCCTTTGACATGTAACTGCAAGGGTAAACAAGCAAAGTGCTCTTGGTGATTTACCTAAGTCTCGATCTTTGTCGGATGGATAAGAAGATGTAAATGATAGTCACAATACGTCCGGTGCAGGTGAACCCTTCAGGATATGATGGCTGAGGTGAACTGGGGGGGGGGGCGAATGTGGTTGATTGCGAGGATGAGATGAGTTGGAATAATCTACACGAAAAAAAAACAACACCTGGGACAAGATAAAAGGGGAATGGGGCTCGGAGGGGGCAGTGGCGAAGTAATGAAACAAGATGGAGTAAACTAGGATTGGTTCATACGTAAACACTTTGAAAAATTATTTGGGTTGAAAAATGACTTTTTGCGGACAGCGCAGAGGAATGGCGAAGGAGGAACAATATCAAGCATGGGATCATGCGTAGGGCGAATGGGGGAAGGTAAGGAGCGATGGAAGGTAGGATGGGGAGAAGAATGAGATGATTGAAGGGATGAAAAAAGTTAAGGAGTTGGCGATCAAATGAAATTAGCCTTAGTCGCATCAGCACAAGACGTGTCAGATGTAGAAGGAATCAAGTACATTTCTAATGTTTCTGATGATCTTGTGATGATGATATGAAAACAGACTCCAGTGAAGATGACATGAGTGAAAATAAGTATAACAGATAAAAAAATATATAACAAGTGAAGAAAAGACTGAAAAAAGAAAATGGTAGCACAAGAATAATTAAGCAGAAAGTACCTCACACACTACGTCTGGAAAGAAAGAGAAATCATGAGCACCTACGTGTACTTCTAGTCCAGGAGCAGTAGCTCAAAATAGGACCAAGTGTGGAACAAATTAGAAACAAGCTGAAAATTTCAGGATATGTTCAGAAAAATGTATAGAATAACATATCAAAAGTCCCCGTGAATCCACCTGGTGGCTTTCCGGGAATTCAAGATGGCGGCCAACATGGCCGCCAACGGCCGCTGTTTCTAAAGACATTTATGTTGCAATTCAGTTACTGGTTATGTGTGTAAAAGGTGTATTTAGTCTTTTTTTACCAACATTTTCCTTGTTTTGTGACCACCGTCTAACAATTATCACTGGCCTGAATGTTATAACATATGCAAATGTTTCTAAAAAGATGTAAAGATGATATAGATATCACAAAAAAGACCTCAGGTACCTAAGGTCTTGATAAACTCCAGGGGTCACTTTGGCAGAGGGGTGCAAACAACCCCTATGGGGTAATTTGTTTGCTACATCCTGGTACAACATGCATTGCGAAATACCCATGTGATAAGAAGATGAAGCCATGCTGCAGCAGCTGAAGATGTTGCGAGTAAGTTTGCATTAATATTTTTGTATTTCAACCATATTAGGTGCTTTATGTTTACATTTTTTATGACCCAAAGGTAATTAAAGCTATATAGATATGTATCCAAACAATTTACTTAAGAAATAAGTATGGCATTTCATATAATGATGTATTGTTCCTGGCCACATGTTGATCCACACTGGAAAGTAAGGTCACTTGTAATGTTTGATCTCTTTCAGATCATGGAGCACTGTGTAATATGTGAAGATGAATTAAGAGAAAATATTGTCACAATTGGACATAAAGGGCGCCAGACATTAGTGTCAGCAAGTCAATCAAGAGAAGATTGCCTCAGTGAACTACTGCAAATAAAGGATCCCCTTAAAATCCACACTGCCTGTCGAAAGAAATACACTCGTGACAGTAGTATCAAAGCTGCAGAGAAAAGAAAACTTGAAGTATGTGATGGAGAAGATCAAGAACGGACCCTTCGATCCTAAACTCCAGTGTTCGACTTCCAGACTCACTGCATGTTTTGTGCTGAACTTATTCTAATTGACAGTCGTATACCGAATAAACGAAGAAAGCCATGGAGTAATGTGAGAACAATTGAGTTAAAAGAAACTGTGTTAGAACGTGTGAAAGAGAGGCAGGATGATTGGGGGGAGGCCAGGATACAGTTGATTATTGACCTTGTGGCGGCTGAAGCAAAGTACCATAGGATCTGCAGTCAAGATTTCTTCACCAAGAATGAGAAAGTGAAATGTGTTGGGAAACCTGTGAATACCACACAAGAAGATGCTTTCAATGAACTTTGTAAATACTTGGATGAGAACGAGGAATGTCAGTATGCTGTTGCGGACCTTTTAGACTATATGGAGACCTTCCTGAATGGTCAGGATGGTTATTCCATGAAGTACTTCAGACAAAAGCTGAAAGATCATTACGGTGATGATATCATAATAACTGTGGTTCCTGGAAAGTCAAGCATTGTGAGTTTTCGTGATTCTGCACACAACATTTTGCGCAAAAAGTGGATCTCAGACAGGGAAACTGAGGGCATCGATGAAAATGAGAGAATTGTAGATATGGCAGCATCAATCATCCTTAATGACATAAGACTTACAGTCTATGATTTGGAGTCCTACAGTTTATTGGAGGCTTCTGAGAATGGCAATGCAATGATACCTGCAATGCTGAAGCGGTTCTTGAGTGGTGTGCTGGATCCCAAAAGCAAGAACTCTGTCGTCATCAACCGAAGAATTACAGCAATAGCCTACACAATCATTTCTGCATGCAGGCCGAAATCATTTGTCTCACCATTGCTTCTTGCAATTGCAGTGTATGTCCATCGCAAATATGCTTCCCGTGAGCTAATAGACATACTCAGCAGCATTTGTTTTAGTGATGATTACAAAGAAGTGCAGCGTTTTGAGAGTAGCTTAGTATCAAGTGAAGAACCGTCCTACTTCTTGAACAGTTTCACACAGTTCGTCTTTGACAATGCTGATTTCAATGTTGCTACACTAACGGGTCACAATACCTTTCACACCATGGGTGGCATAGCATGTGTCACACCACCAGGAGATGTGAGTAGGTCACCAATGAAACGCACTGTCAAACTACCACAAGCTTGTGAAGTTGGGAATTTTGGACATATTCCCATAAAGACATATAACAAGCCTCATTTACCTGGCTTGCAGTCCACCACAGTGAAGGAATTGACACACTCTGATACTCAAGGAATAAAACTGACAAATTATGACTGTATCTGGCTTGCCGGATATATCCTTAAGTTAAACCCGCGCATTTCATGGAGCGGATTCATGAAGGTATCAGTAGGGAAACAGGAGTATGAAACTTCCAGAATTGAAACCCTCCCATTCATCAAGTTTGATCCTAGTAACCCCAGCACTATCTACACAGCATTGTCTTTCGCATTAGAACAAACGAGGAAAATTGGCATGAAAACATGTTTTGTTACATTCAACAACCTCTCTATCAAAAAGCAGCAGAGATTGTGGCTGCTTCACAAGAATTGAAGAACGTGGTTGTTAGGCTTGGAGGATTTCATCTCTTGATGTCTTTCCTTGGTTGCATTGGACATATAATGTCTGGAAGTGGCCTTGCAGAACTGTGGGAAACTGTGTATGCCAAAGGCACGGTGATCCATATGTTGACCGGTCATGCGTTCTCATGTTCTGTCCGTGCACACATTCTGACCTTGATTGCTCTTGTATCAGGGTTGACTGAGCAATCAGAACAGCTGGAGGATGTCAGCAAAGAACACTGGCAGAGTGTGTATGATAACTTAGATGCAATGCACAAAACCCAAGGTTACCATGAGGAAAACAAAGGCGAAGAAGTCGCCAAGCTACATCAAATCATCACACAAGTTCTTAGAGAAGCTGAAAACAGGAGCCGAACAGGGAAGTTGTGGGTGCAGTATATCCATCAGGTCATCCTTCTGCTTAATTTCATTCGTGCTGAGAGGACAGGAGATTGGAAATTACACCTCCAGTGTGTGAGGGAGATTATTCCACATTTCCATGCTGCTGGGCACCTTCAATATGCCAAGTCAACTCGACTTTATCTCCAGCAGATGGAATTCCTTGATTGTGCAATGTCCACTGATGAGTTTGAGTCATTCACTGAAAAGGGTTACTTCACCATTCGTCGTACTGATGATTTCTGGTCTGGTAATTTCTCCGACCAGACAATAGAACAGTTTCTAATGAGAAACCTGAAGTCAAGTGGTGGAATGACTCATGGGCGTGGAATAACTGATAGCACTCTCACCAAATGGGTTCATGCTCTACCTCGTTGTGTACCTACTTGTGATGCATTGGAAATGTTCACAGGTGTACACACAGGATCATCAGAGCAGCACAAAGACCTACGTCCTTCCACTCAAAGACAAGACAACAAAGATCTTGACAAATTTTGTACCTGGCTTCAAGTTCACCCTCCATTTGCAGGTTATCAAGTGGATCGTCTAGTATGTCTATCAACTGGTGTCATAGCTGATTCAGCAGCCAACTCCGATGATGCTGTCAACATTGGTCTTGATGCAGCCGCCCAGATGACAGGGAAGAAATTCACAGACATCAAGTTACGTCGTAAAGAAAAAGTCAAAACAATGAGTGACAAGGTTAACACCATTGCTATCAGAGGGATAGATGCCGTTGTTGATCCAAATCTCTTCTTCAACAGGATCAATTGTGTCTTAACTAGAAGCTCAGACCTACAGGAATTTTTCATATATGAACTTGCACCTCAACCACCATCTTTGTTCAGTGAAGGAATAATGAGAAAGCCGACAAAAAGTGCTCTTGGCACCATTCTCAAATCATTTGTTAGTCAAGAATCAGTGATGCCTGAGGAACAAATCTTCGTTGTAGATGGTGGTCATCTGCTGCAGACAGTTGTTTGGTCACAGCCCTCCAATTATTCGGACATATGCCAATCTTACATTGCCTACTGCCTTCGACATTTTGGTGCAGGAACAACAGTTGTCTTTGATGGCTATGACACAAATTCAACAAAGGTAGTAGTTCCAGGATAATCTATCTAACCAATGTTGCCTCTAAATAGCCCACACTGGTGCTGATGGGGCGTAAAACACAAACTCACTCACTCACTCAACAAAGGCAGCTGAGCACAGAAGGAGAGCAACAAAGCAAACCTCTAGTGATATAATTTTTGATGGAAACATGCAGACAACCACCTCCCAAGCAGCATTTTTGGCTAATAGCAACAACAAGAAGAGGTTGATAAGCATGCTCAGCGAAAAGATGATCCAAGCTGACATACACGTGAAGCAAGCCGATGCTGATGCCGACGCACTGATTGTTACAACCACATTGTCAGTAGCAGAATCTGAAGACAAGCCTGTCATTTTTGTTGGAACTGACACAGATCTATTGGTTATGCTCATTGCAAAGGCCAGCCAATCTGTAAATGTCTACATGCTGTGTCGTGCAAATCCAATTACATTGTACAACATCCATGATATTCAGGAAAAAGTGGGACACTCCTGCAAACATTTAATGTTTGTGCATGCAATGACAGGTTGTGATACGGTGTCAGCTATATATCGACAAGGCAAGAGGAAAGCTTTCAACATGGTGCACAAAGGGGAAGATGAGGAACTTCAGGACATACTGAATACATTTGACAATGACTCAAGTACTCATCAACAGGTTCAGGAAGCAGGCGAACGTTTTATATTGAAACTGTATGGAGCCAGCAGTTGCAAGTCCTTGAATGACCATCGGCTTATTGCATACAGGCGGGCAATCAGTCGAAGCTCATTAAATACTTCGTTTGTTCTGGCAAGTTTACCTCCAACAAGTGCTGCTGCGAAACAACATTCTTATCGCAGTTATTTAACCATTCAGGACTGGAAAGGAAATCAACTGCAACGCACGGATTGGGGATGGGAACTGGAGGATGGCATCCTCATGCCTGTGGAAACTGAGCTTCCAATTGCTCCTGACCAACTATTACATATGGTATCATGTGGCTGCAAGCCTGATGGATGTGGGTTACAATGTAGCTGCAGAAAACTAGGGCTATTCTGCTCTCCAATGTGCAGCAAATGCAATGGTCAGACCTGCAATAATGCAACAAAGCCGCCGGATGACAATGTGCCAGATGAAGAGACTGGAGAATTTGAAACTGAGATTCTTAATGACATTGATTGATAAATTATGATGTGTTGTTGCTTACTGTTATTGAACTGTGTAATTAGAAATACATTAGTAAGTTGGTTTGTTTTGTATTTTCTTTCATATTACATTGTAATCGGATTCTCAGGTCATAAAATCGGATGTTATGGTCATAAAATCATTGAAAATTAAAATAATTTCCAATTTCTGTTGTTTTTAATAGTATCAATGAACTTGATGTTTCATTGGATAGTTTAAGTTCAATAACATACATTTTAACCCTGAAATGGCTTCTCTATCTTGTCTAGGGCCTGAGTTATGGCAAAAATAGGAAATGGCGGCCATCTTGGCCGCCATCTTGAATTCCGAAAAAGCCACCAGGTGGATTTATGGGGACTTTTAATATGTTTATCTCCACTGTTTTCTGAACATTTCCTGAAAATTTCAGCTTGTTTCTAATTTGTTCCGGGGTCAAACCTACTGCTCCTGGACTATTCACTACAAACAGAAATGTATTACATTCATGGGCCGGCAATGGTTTGCGAGAAAATACCTTTACTCTGCAATTAAATATCTTCAAATATCTGACTGAAACAAAATGTCTTTTAGGTACTGCCTGAGACCAAACACAGACATACTACGATTTGTGAGGAATGCCAATGTCCCCTCACAATCAAACACATCCTAAAGGATTGTAGAGATTTTCAAACACAACGACATGCACTTCTCCCAACAAGTCCACTTTGACTTCTCGTAGACAAGCCAGACAACATAATCACATTTCTGTACCAAACACAGACGTACTACAAGATATGAGGAAAATGAACAAAGACAGATAACACCATAGCAAGGCTTGATATAGCCAAATAAGGTGCTGCAGAGGCGTAAAACACACACACACACACACACATCATATATCATATCCTCCTTTTGGCCGTATCCTTTCGGAAACTTGAGCAATTCCTGAAGAGAGAATGATTGCCTGTCTCCGATAACCAAAAAATTCAACAAGGTATCCCCACTTGTTGAACAGGCGGCTTTCCACAGCCAAAGAATTGTACAATATTTTAGCTTTTGATCTAGTAATGTTCATTTCATGATGACAGTTTCAAATAGTTAATTTGCAACAAACTTTCCGTGTCTAAAGAGAAGTCTATTTCAACCCGACTGGGTGAGCCATCCGATGCCGATCCTGGGCTTGAAATGTCCGACCTGCCACTTGCATCCGAATTAAAACTGGCCACGCTTGATGTCCTCTCTGGCCTTTTGACTACTCTTCCGTAGAGTGTTGTCGTTGTTGTTGTACACTTCATCTTTGGACTAAGGATTTATTTTTAATATTTTGTAAATAACTCATCTGTGGTACTCAAAAGTCATGTCTTAAGCATGGTACCTTTATGGTAGGTATCAAAGTGCATAGCTCATAAACTTGCCTCTGAGCCCACACTGGTGCTCATGCTGTATAAAAAGCAAACTGGCGCAGAGCTCATAGAATGTCTCCTAGAATTCTTTCCAAGTAAGTATGTCTCAGTATGCCACTACTGCCTTCTGGAATTTTCTGTTTCACAATTTGGGAGAAGCGTCTTAACAGAAACAATGTCAAATAGAAAGTCTGTATTTAGCTTACTCTAAAAGTATGCGAATACATGTCCAGGACTCCAGGTGCACTGTAATCTCGACCTGTTTCAGTTCAAATTTCAAGGTGAACAAAACTTGCCTGGTGAATCTTCCCAGATTTCTTCATTTATTTTTCTGATAAACGAAAACTTATCAACAGAACACAGACAATATGAGAGGAGATCACATTAGGACAAAGTTAAAGTGTCACTATAATGGGACCACCGAGACGAAAGAAAGGAGGAATGGAGGGATATATATCACAAGTACAATCATCTTGCAATGTAAAGCAGTATTTAGCACACACACAAATTAGAGTTATACCTATCACACATGATAACCGTAAATTAATAAAAAGTACTTCAGAATACTAATTCAGCTGACCGCATAGAAAAAAGGCTGACATACCTGAATTGACTTTTTGTTGACATGATGTTTCTATAAAATCTTGTGACTGTATGGATAATATGGGTTGCAAATTGAACAAAGGAAATTTATGTGTATAGAATGAAAACTGTGAATGTGTGAAATACGTTGAAAGACTATGTTGGAAATGCAGCAGCTGATGATATGGCTGAGTGATTTTTATTGGAAGAATGAATAGAATGATTATTTATTTAATGAAGGATGAACAGAATGATCGTTTATGAAGAACGTAAACTTATGATTACGTAGTAAAATTAAGAAATTAAATACACACAGTATTCACAAGTCACTTGTTTGCTTTTTAGAAAAAAAAAAGTTTAATAAACTTCTCAATGAGATTTTGTCTGTCTAGAAGATTTGAAAACGTAGTGAAACCGGTGTTGTACATCCATATAAATCTTGTATCAATATATTATTACCTGTGCTGTATTTGGCTCTATAAAATGACGTATTGAAAACTTCCTTGAACAGCTTTGAAGGGAACTTTCTGGGGCTCCAGTGTGAGGGGACACAGTGAGGGGACACAGTGAGGGGACACAGTGAGGGGACACAGTGAGGGGACACAGTGAGGGGACACAGTGAGGGGACACAGTGAGGGGACACAGTGAGGGGACACAGTGAGGGGACACAGTGAGGGGACACAGTGAGGGGACACAGTGAGGGGTCTCTCTTCCTTTTGTTCATTTTCGTCTATTTTCTCAACAGACGTGTCTCTTGTTTCCTGGGTAACTTTGTTAAACTTTATAATTAACATTATCCAGAGAAGTGCACATGTCCATGTTGTATCCTGAAGTACATTCTCTGTGATTCAGCATGTGAAGTCTATCATCCGCAAAATTTGTCGCCTTGAAGAAAATAGGGTTTCTGTTAAAGCAATTGACATGTGAATAACACATATTGTCCTATATTTCGGAGCTGTGAAAGTTGAAATAAAGTTTTCAAATACAAAGAAACTCGCTGATTTAAAGTAAAGTAAAGTAAAGTAATTTTTTTTCAAAGTCAGGTACATGAATACAGAAAGCACAAGCACAGGTGCTTTTTGCCGACAGGTAAAATCAACATGGAATATGCGAATGAGATGATAATGGTTATGTACATGTGCAATGGTGAAAAAGTTGGGTAAAATTCAGTGACATCAGACACACATCATCAAGCATGTGAAAACTGTGTTAAATTTTCAACAAACCCACGCTACTCCTTGCTCGCAAGCAAGAAAATATAAGAGCATTTCTGTGCCAATCACAAATATATTACAAAATTTGAGGTAAATAATAATTGCTCCTTAGCAAGCCTCAATATAGCCCAATCAGCTGCTGCAGAGGCGTTATTACAGATCTCATATAAGTGTGCAATGTCCATGTGAATCTATGCAGAGATGATGTCGGTATTGAGATACTGACATCACTATCTGGGGCCCCCGCAGGTCTCGGGCCTCCTCGTGGCGGTGGGTGGTAACACTATTGGTGAAATCCTGTATCCTTAGTGGCCAACACGGGACAGTGCGCTTGCACACGTCTCCTCGACGGAAAAGGGGCAACCTGTTTGCCGTGGGTTGCGACCCGTGTCGGAGGATGAAGGGGTCCTGGTAGTTGAGTTGGATGGGACTAAGTTGGTCCCTCCCATACAATACACTACTTTGGCCTGGATTTCTCCTAGACGGGAGGCTGGATTGGCCCGGTCCAGTCAATCGGCTTGTCATGTTGTCATTAGGACTTCGGTCCTATTTGGCCATGGCTGATGGGTCAATCAAAGAAGGTTTTGACCAAGTCTACATGCTGGCCATGTTTTTAAATATGATTGCAGCTGTATTACTTACCTAGCCTTCTACGAGTATATCCCCCATGTATCCCTGGGACTAGGGTACTGGGCTCTGCCCTACCCATATTGGTCTCCCCTTGTTGGGCTCCTTGGTGGGTGGGGAGCATGGGGGATGAAACACCAAATATCCTATGGCCTATTCTCTTTCAAATTCACAGTCCAGACTAAAACGGCAGCGGTCATCCTCGGATGACTGCATCGACCCGGAACTTCTAAATCGACCAACGACGACGCGGAAGTCAGAATACCGACACCGATACATTGTGCTAAATCCAACAAGCAAACTTTCTCCCTTTGCGATCTACAAGACAATTCTTCAAAAAGTCGGAGAACCTGCAGAAACCACACAACAAAGAGATGGAACTGTCTTATTTAAAACAAGAAATGACCAACAAACACAAAGACTGCTTGAGCTGACAAGTATTGCAGGAACTCCGACTATAGTCCAGCCACATCGCACATTAAACACTTGTAAGGGGGTGGTTTTCTCCTCACTTAGCTATTTAAATTCTGACAAGGACTTACAAGAGTGGTTTGAAACCTTCACTGATGTCGTACATTTTCATCGCATCCCACAGAGGGATCATCGAGAACTTCTTATCTTGACCTTTTCAGACACTACTCTTCCTGAGAGTGTTGGAGTTGTATGGGAACGGTGCAAGGTGCGACCTTATATTCCCAACCCAAGAAGATGTTTTAAATGTCAGCGTTTCGGTCATCTGAGCAAGTGGTGCCAGAGACAAGAAGTTTGTGGACACTGTGGATCCCAGGACCACACCCAGTCAAAAGATCAACCTTGCTCATCCCCTCCTCTTTGTGTTAACTGTAAGGAGGATCACCCCTCTTACAGCAAAACGTGTAAACAGTGGACAAAAGAAAAAGAAATCCTCACATTGAAGGCAACCCAAGCGATATCTTTTCCAGAGGCGAGAAGGATTGTGGAACAGCACTCAGGAATTCCAAGCTATGCGGACATGGCGGGATATCCACAACCTCAACATCATGCAACACCCAGACGAAGGCTCCAACTCGAAGAACACAGCATCAACAGATCACACAAACAACACACAGACAACATAGAAGACACGAACAGACACTCCGGAAGAACAACTGAAACATCCACTCCACAGCCAACAACCACCACACAACGGCCTACATCCCAGGCAGACCTTGAACAACCAAACCCATCAGCTGGAGCCACAGCTCCTCATGAGGTAGCAATGGACGAAGAACACACAACTACAACAGACACAAATGAGGAAAATGACGACCCCGACGATGACAGAAGCACAACACCCGACAATGAATCCATGGAAGCAGAAGATGAAGAGGCAGAAAAGGAACAGGTCCCGGAGGTTCCACAGGAAGCAGAAAAAGAAGAGGGTCCAGAGAATCCACAGAAGGAAGAAACAGCCGAGAGTCGAGAGGAAGTAAGGGAAGACCATTCACCAGACAAGGAACCAGAACGAAAGAAAGAAATTATCGAAAAGGAACGACAACCAGTTGACAAAGGAAAAGAAAATCCAGTCTCTGAACAGATCACTTACAGAGAATATCTCCTCCGCTTCCTTCAAGGAAGAGTACCAAATGGAGACATTCAACGACCAATGTTTGTACAAAAATACCTGAACCTGGCTACTGCATATCTTCTACCAATGCCTGGCTTTGAAAAAATGTCTGCCAAACTGACTGAGCGAACTGAACAAAAGATGTACTGTTGGCCACCAGACACCTATGCAACAAAAAAAGACGTACTTGATCTAGTCATTCAGTATGATGTCACAGACGATTTTTATGGAGCCCTTATTGTTTTGATTCAACATGATTTTTTGTTGGTTGCTATGAAAGTGATACAAGAACAAGTACAAAGACAAACGAACCTAAAGACAAAGACAGGAAACACAAAATAATTACCAAACACCAATCCAACTGAATTATTAACTCCCTTGATACAAACCAAGGATGTCTCTAAATAGCCCAACAAGGTGCTGATGAGACGTAAAGAACAAATACACACACACACACATCACTATCTGGGCACTCCGTGTGAACTTTTGAGACCACAGCTCAAGCATTTATACTGCTAATAACACGTTAGGCTTACTGGCTAAGTGTGGATAACAACTGATTGATCTTTTTTATGTAGATTATCTGTAATTGTGTATGATGGTTTATTCAGTTGGAACAGTGGTAATTGATATTTGGGCCATTTGGAACTATGGCTGTGTTCATCAGGGAAAAGGCCAACTCATCTGATCTGAGATGGAGGGTGATTTTCAAGTACCATCTGGAGGGTCGGTGCAAAATATATCAATTTGATAATTTCAACTTGCTTTAGTGGCACTTGTCTGTGGTTGCAATTAATTGCTTCATGCCATCCATAAAGGTGTCGTATGACGTAAAATCAATTCCTTCGCGAACACAGGTTTTTTGGCCTCTTTTTGTAAGTTCCAAATATTTCCTTGCCATAATTGGGGTGGTCATGATCATTTTTCAGAGGAAACAAGTGGCTCAAAAATGAGAATTATATTTTCTTTCAAGTTTTGCAGTCATTACCAAATCCACATGTTAGCAGGTATTAGAAACTATTGGATGTTTTCAAAACATCAAACAGAATGATCAGTGCTGACCAACTGTGCTAAATAACTCTTCCCTATCCCGCCAAAGCAGTCTCTGAATAGCCTAATTCGGTGCTGATGGGACATAAAACACAAACTCACTCACTCACTCACTCGCTCACTTGTACTCGATATCTATAACCACACTGTGTAATGCTTGCGTTCTTTCCACAAATCCGTTGAGCATCACTGCTGCAAGGGTGCTGTTCCAATGACAATGACAAATATTTATTTATAGTCAGGTGCGCAGATCTACATAAGAAAAACATAAGCTCAAGAGCTATTGGCCGACTAGATGGCAATAAAATTGTTCCATCACATGCCACAGTCAGGGAGTTTCTTGTGGCCTTATTTGTCATGGTGAGAGAATTGTGATGAATCAAATTCACACCTCGGCTCATCTTTGCCAATGCTTGGGGGGGGGGAGGTTGGTCTAGTGGTAGCATGCTGGACTGCCAATCGCTTGGTCCAGGGTTCGAATCCTGCTCTTGCCGGATCACCTGGGCCTATGTTGGATGGCTGTTTCAATCATCCTTTGCCTCATTGCCGTGGCCTCCTCCTGTCCTAATTAGCCTACCAAGTGTGTAAATAGAGGACATAAAGCCCCAAACATCCATCCATCGATCCTTTGCCAACGCCTTGATATGGCCTTTAGCCCACCAGATTGATGTGCCCACAAGGGCCATGACGAGAAAACCTCTCCCAACCTAATAATTTAAAGGTGCTTACTTCATTACAAGCATTGTCAGTGACACCAACACACTTTCTCAATCCCCAGCATGCCTTGAATTTTAGCAGTGTGCTGTTGACAGCCTCGGATGTGTGAGAACCGTCAACTTCAATGGTCTCTGAAACAAAGCGCAGTACTAAAGTTCCCACTAATTAGTGATAATGCTCGCTGTGACGATGTCATAGATCTTGTTCTTAGTGTTCATGCTGGTCCATAGTCAGTGTTACAGGTGATTTCATTAGCACGTGATTCTGCAGGTTCTTGGCCACTAAATACTTAACAATTTTGCTTAATCTGATTGGTTCAGAAACAAAAAAAAAAACGTCACATATTTCATATATCAAACGTAGCAAGGGTATGTTTAGCATTGATTTCTCAACATAATTGTGTGAATGACCAGAATCGCGTGCTAATGAAATCACCTGTAATTGATCTGCTTATAACTTCTTATTTGCTTATAACTTTTGACTTAACAATATCTCAGCTTGTTTACACTGCTTTGATAAGTTTGATTGAAGTTGAAGTCCCCTTTATGTCACTGCCAATCTCCTTTCATCATCACTCATAAAACTTCCAAAAAAAAGGAAAGGTTGCAAGTATTTAAAAACTACTGCTGATTGCTGGTTCATGACCTGACTCAATTGAAGGTCGAAGTAGTTGAGAAAAGCTAGAGTGAAAATCTTTATCCGGGACAAACTTTGTACTAGTTAGAAGGATTCGAAGACAGTAGATTAATAAAGTGTCAGCCTTTAATTGACTCCCATAAAAAAAATTTCAACGTTTGGCTAGCGACAATAGAACAAGATTGGCAGTATTCACTGATCAGATCTACTTGGTTTGCTTTCACCACTAATGCAGCTTCAGATGCTCACTTGCTGTCATCACACGTTTTTGATAAGGAGGAATTTCCTTTCTGATTTGTATTACGAATGAAAACTAATATATATTTTAGTAGCATATATTTTAGCATTTATTAAGCACAATTTTACAATGTATGTACACTGTAATACAATATGGATGTACAATGTATGTTTGTTATGGTGCATACATATATACCAATAAGATGCTTTGGATTATGTGTAGTATTATATTGGTTTATTTTTGTGTGTAAATATAGTGTCTATACAGATGAACTTTAAAGGCTACCACATTATACACCGAGTATGGAGGTGGTTATGACGTCAGATGCCAGATAAAAAGACTGACAATGTTATTAATTGATGCAGACAAATTCTATGAAATCACATGGCTTTGATAATCTTATTAACATGAATGAAATGTACAGATACAATGCATAACTTGATATGTCGCAATGTTATATTCACTGTACAAAATTACAGATTTCTTACGTGAACAAGAATGTTGGCCTCTCATAAGAGCTGAAGTGTTTCAATACAAATACAAAGATGACTAAGGTACATACAGAATGCTAAGACCAAAAAAGACAAAGCATAACTTAAATTTGCAGGAGATTGATTTATAATGATTTATAAAAAATATGTAGAAAAAGATAAGACAGTTTTGCATTTTGAAACTACTTACAAAGGCACTGAGTCGTAAAGTCTTTCAGTTAGCACAATAGGTATGTACCCTCTGATTTGGATATATACCCTCTGATTTGGATATATATGTCCATTTAGGTTACATAAAAATGTTCTCAAGCTCTGTACATACCAGCCGTTAGTGTAGAAATGAGTACATCCCAGCTGTCGTGCTTGGCATTAATAAGTACATGCCAGCTGTTAGTGTTACTGCATAAATGAGTACGTTCCAGCTGTTATACTCAGCATAAATGAGTATATTCCAGCTGTTACGCTCAGCATAAAAGAGTACATTCCAGCTGTAACACTCAGCATAATTTACATCCGGGTCGTTACTTCACAAATGAGTTCACTCCAGCTATTACACTCAGCATAAATGTGTACTTGCCAGCTGTTACAGCATCAATGAGTACATTCCAGTTGTTACACTCAACATAAATGAGTACATCAATAAACTTTATCAATTACATCATAGTTTGATGGATAATTTGATGTGATTCTGCTTCAGGGTAAAATTAACATTGAATCGTGGTGCTTTGGGACTGACAGCTCCATTCTAATTTGGGGAGCGGTGTACTAATTTATATCTGCTTACCAACTGTATATTTGGAAAATTACATATGTTACATTTTGAATTGGTTTTTTGGCATATTTTACATAATTAATTCCACTTCAAGGTAAAATTTAACATTGAATTTCGGTGTATCCCTTAAGGAAGAAATGAAATGCTGATTTCCATTGGAGGCAAACGGTTTTTCAGCCAGCCCTGAAAGCTCCGTCCTGATTTGGGAAGGGGCATACGATGTTCATTTTGTCGACTGTCTGTCTCGAAATGAATATTGACTTAAGATGTGTCCTCTGGGGTGAAGTATGAGAATATTTCCAATGTAAACATCTGGCTTCTCCTGCAGGCAATGCACGACTAATACAAATTATGCGTAATTTCCCACGCTGCTGATGATACACTGCAGAAGGAATTATCATGAGATCAGGGAAAAGAAAAATCCACAAAATAAAGAGTTCAGATGAGCTGGCAGGTAAGATGCCCGTGTTATCCGATGTCAACTTTAAAATTTTTATTAAAATATTAACGAGGAGGTGATGTCCTTTACTATTTGATATGCCCTTGAATGTATATAATTATTGTTAACGTGGAGGGGGTGGTCCCTTCTTGATATTTTTCTTGGCTTCACCGAGTTGAACTTGTCGAGCGTTGCTTCCAAAAGTCAAAGTACTAACAGTCTCACTCAGGTTACTATCATCTGGACTGACAGCCACAAAGAGACATGCCTGCAAAGTAAGAAAGTAAAACTTGCATGAAAAAGTATTAATGCCAGAAAAAGTGCATACGAATGTTGAGGGGGAATCTACACTCCATTTTATAGGAATGTCAATTCAGAAATGCATTGCGTATCTACCCTTTGTTGTCCGCACTTTAATTGTATTACAAATTTTGATTTATTTTGCTCATGTACACTTAAAAGAGGTATGATATAGAATTTGTAGATGTGCATTCGCTGCTCCGTCGGATCACAAAATTTTTTTTTAAGGAGAGTCATACTGTCAGTACCTTTGCGTCTCCGCCAAGACTGGGTTGCAGGATATGAGTTAGTTTGGAGTTCCTATATGGCACATGTAATGCTCCTTGCCTCAGAGAAGTGAAAACCTGAAAGAATGAAAAAAATGGCATTGAATTTGTGTAGAAAACTCTTTTGAAGTAATTATTGCAAATTGATAAAGAAAATGAAAATGCCTGTAAATTCATAGAAAACTGTTTTCTGTTTTCTTCAGTTCTCACTTTGATGTATATTGCTTTCACTTAATGATTTTCAGTTTTTTTAGCCTGGCTTTTACCCTGGGTAATAATGGAAGGACCGAGAAAATGACAAATGAGGCCTGACCGTCAATAGAGTGCTCAGACTGAAATATGAGTTTTTAAGACCTAACATGACAGCTGGAGGAGTTACTGAACAAAATTATCTTGGATGCTTTTTATGACTTAATGCTTTTTAGTTACCTGACCAAGAGAAGTGAGTGATTTATTGATAGCAGCAGCCTCCACCAATCTTTTTCCTTGAGCTTCCGTTTTGCTGACCCTCTCTGACCCCGCGAGATCACACAAGGTCAAGGTCCCTGCAGAGGTCACCCCCGAGGATTTGTCCACCCCTTCCACTTTGATCATGAAGATGAGATGTGACCGAGAACTGCAAATTGAAAATTAAATTCAAATGTTTTGTCTCGATATATAGGAATAAAATATACAGAATGATATAATAAACAGTGGATGTGTGCACTGGTATCCACAAATTATATCGATAGAAAATTTTACAGAATAATTATACGTATACCATATATGCCATATATATGTCAATGGCAGACTTATTATGTTACCCTCTATTAATAAATCTTAATTCAATCATGGAGTTGTTTCCTGTATTTGGTTACACACAACAAGAATTTTCACCTCAGGTCGTCTCACAGTTTACATCCAAATTTCATTATTGGCAAGTGTAGAGCTATACCATAAAAGGCACGAAAGCTTGTCAACAGATTTTTGCCTAAATTTGATACCTCCTTTTTCATAGTTATTTTAAAAATCGTACATTGTTCCATGACCCCTATGTAACAAGCCCCCTGATTGGCCAACAACCCACAGGTCTGCATAATGTGATATTCACCTGTGTGCGGTGGTGTGTGACAGGCAGGTCAATAACGAATGTGTTATTCACTGATCAGTGAATATCACAAGTGTTATTTACCTCCCTGGAAAAAAAATTCCAAAAAAAAAAATTTCCAAAAACGAAGATTTTCCGAAAAAATAAAAAATAATTCCGAAAAAAAAAAAAAATTTCCAAAACAAAATATTCCTAAAAAATAAAAGATTTCCAAAAATAAAAAAAATTCCAAAAAAAAAATCTCACTAAAAAGAAGCCAAAATAAAAAATTCCAAAGTAAGAAGAAAAAAAAATTCTTAAAATAATCATTCCACAAAAAGAAAAAAATGTCATGGAACAAAACAATTGTGGACTTTTGGTCAATATCAGGTTTTACGGACCTGACCTAGTGATATTCACATCGGCCTTCGGCCTCGGTTAATAATTGTATAATGTGTCATGTGAAGCGATATGATGGTTTTTGCTACTGGCTGGTAACTATCACAGAGGCAGACATATGGACACATGAAAATGAATAGTCCCTTAGTGGGAATATATTACTGCTACTTACCTTGTAGAATTCATCTTGGTTGCCGCTGTAGTTCTGTTCTGTTGACCAAGGTCCATGATATTATTAATGTCCTCTTCCGAATCAACCGCCATTTCCGTAATTCCTGGCAAAACTATTTTGTTGCCTTGAGATCTGATTTCTAACTGATTGACACTTTTGGTTAACAAGTCTTGGATTGTTTCATTATAAATTTCCACCATCGATGCCTAGAAAATGAATAAAATGTATTTTATTATGATAATGTTACAGTTTTTGTGATTTGCCCTGGGCAACTTTTCAAAAAGTTTTTCTTAATAGATGGTATTGATCTAAATTTTTTATAAATCATCTCTAGATACATGCATTATCTGAAGCCATTGAGGGTGGCATGTTTTTATTGAGAAATTTAGTATTTAGAATATAAATTTGATGGCGTCATAGCTATTTCATGTATTACTGAATAATAAGATCTGTTTGAGAAAAAAAAAGACTGATACTTACACATAATGTATAGTTAATTTGGTCTCTGTCTTTACAAATCTGCAGCAGTTCTTTAATGGCCCTGAAACAAAATATCAAAATTTTAATTTATGATTCACTTTTTTGGTACCTAGATGTCTATAATATATAGGCCTATGTTATCTACAATGTTCACCTGTGTTTATTCGGCAGTATTAATAATACTCGTACATATACTTAGAATTAGATTTGGGACTGAGGCTGTTGCGGTGTTGGTCTTGATAACTCTGTCCTCTTGAGGATTCCTCCCTAGAACTAAACAGTTCAACAAAAAGAAGTCCCTCTTTACAAAAACGTGAATATCTCAAAGACCTCTTCTCCGATTTCTGTGAAAGTTGGCCAGTTTGTAGGACTGCATTTTGACAGTGTGAGTTTTTTTGTAGCGTTATTACTTAATTTGTGTTTGAGCCAGCAGACCCGGAGTGCATGTACCCCTATTTTCCAAAAGAATGTGGCCGAAAGGTATAAAGGTGTTTAAACTCCACTCTTATTATTTGTTGATGCATCCAAGGAAGCTAAACTGTAAAACTGTTACACAAGAGGTCCCTAGTTGTCTTCTAAATACGATTGATAAACTGATTTTCTCCAGACACATGATGAAGTTTATCCAGCTGGTTGCTCCCTCGCATAGGATATAGTTCATATCCATTGCAGTCTGGTGAAACTTAGAACTGCATGCTGCTGCCACCTGGCACAAAAGTTGATTTCCTATGCTACAGCATTGCTGTCCCAAGAAATAGTTCCAATTTCATTGCACATTCACAAAATTTCTATTCAACATTGATGTATACCAGAGTCAGACTCTGCAATCACATTCTCTAAGGAAGTAGACAAGGCCATCAGCACACTCAGAAACAGCCCCGGTGTCTTCCAGACAAAATTGTGTGTCTTCTTCTGGTGGAAAGTAGGTGGACGCTCGCAGGAGCTCGCTGAATAGCACACTAGTCACTAGGTGGCAACACAAGACAGCATATGTTCTGATCTGTGGCAATGCAAGAGCAGTCCACTTGTAGACAGTATCCATTGTATATTGGAAAAGCCTGGGATTTTTGAAAACAGGGGTAGGCTCACTCGAAGGCTGCTGGCTCAGCCGGGAATAATGCCACTAAGCTACAAATACATGTAAGGTCGATTTTCGAGTCTATAATAATTAATAGGCGTGAATATCAGAGATGCTGTTTCCTAGCGCTTATGCAGACTTGTTTGTTAAATTAATGACCCAGTACGCTGTAAAATTTGAATTTTGAGTCAGCTAAAATGATTGAGAGACACAAATCCTTAAAGCTGACATAGTTTGTTGTTTGAAGTTATGACTACAGAAATATTATCACAACTCAAAACATCAAGCTTCGTCAGCTGAAAAAAATTGAGCAACGGCTTCATTGGATGTAATGGGTTCTTGTGCACAGCGAGCCCGAACCAAATTTGGGGTTTAAAAAATGCCCCAGCATAACGATAGGCACCGTTACGTAGCTGAAGATGAGACGAACAGGCAGATGTAAAAAACAAAAAAATCTGTTGGAAACTTTTTGAGATATTGCAATTTTTCAATTTCTGGTTTGTCACATTCCTTTGTTTGGTTGATATTCCATCTAACTAGGGTGCAAGTCACAAATTCACGTGAGAAAACTTCAAAACAATATTTTTGTGTGTTTTAGATGATATTTTAAAATTAGACAGAATGTTATCTTTATTGGGAAAAGTCCCATATTGTTGTTGTGTGTGATTAACTTCTTTTTGTGTATTTATAAGAATTGTGTCACAAGCCCTGGAGAATTATTTGCTGTCTTTACCTTAATCTTTAACACGGAAATACCGCAATTTCTTGATTATTGACACAAAACAAATTATATTAATAGTTGTTGTTTAATAAAATTGAAAATTAGAGTTGTAAAAAGGTATGGCTATTCTGGAAATATATAATTCTTCATGAAATGCATGGTTATAAACACTTAGATGTCTGCCTATGTGCTTGCCTTTGACAGTTTGGTATTTAAAAGAAAGAAGAAGTGTGCAATTGGTTATATGGACTTTGGTATCTTAGTTTAATCAGTTCATTTCACATTCATTTTATGAATAAAATCACAGAATTATCAAATATGGTGAATGGATTGGATGTCAGGCAATGAACAGGTTTGGAACTTCAAATGGACATTTAATATACATTGTATTAGCCATTCATAACACTATGGTTTGTTAATTTGTTATTTTATTCCTGTACTAAGTTGAAGTCAATGACAGAAGACCATGGATGTTCTTCTACTCAAAAACCTATTATTATTCAATTGGATTGTAGTCATAGATTATTATACAGGTCAAGTAATGTTAGATTATTCAGCTAACATTGTTGTTTGTTTCATAAAATCAAAATAAAGTGAAGTGTTTTCTCCTTACTCTCCCTAATTGATAGGATAAGAATATTTCAGTACAAAAGCTCTGTCAAATATGTGGGCACATACGTTTCATAAAACTGCCTGCTAATGCCCGGGGAATAGTTGAGCATGCAAATTTTTGCTATTCTGATGAAACATTTACACTTTATTCGGAATAATGCATGCATGAGTTTGTCACACCTTTTTTTTTGCATTAAATGCAACAGCATAATTTTTTTTTTCAAAAAAAGAATTATTAGGTCTTTTGAATGATATTTTCAATCAGTGAAACTGATTTTGCAAAGGAGGCGCTCATTTAACAGACTTTCCACATGACTTGTGATGTTAAAAATGGGGTGTGATAAATCAGAAAGTGAAAAAATTCATTATCTCAAAAAGTTTTCAACAGATTTTTTTGTTTTTTACATCTGCTTGTTCGTCTCATCTTCAGCTATGTAATGGTGCCTATCGTTATGCTGGGGCATTTTTTTAACCCCATAGTTGGTTCGGGCTCACTGTGTGTGACTATACTGTATAGCGCTGAACGATTTTTATGTTTCAACATTGTAACTTTGTATACTTTGTTGCAATATACAATGTATTGCAAATATATATAGTTATATACTATACTAGATTGGTGGGTACACCGGTAAGAGTCTGCACAAGGTGCTTAAATGATAAACAGGATCAGCATTTATATACAATAGAATAGACACTGTATTCAGTGTATTGTCCATGAATCAATTCTTCAATCCATAGGTCTTTATATTTTTATAGTTGTCTAAGAAAAGATCGATGTAATTACATCCCTAATGCTCTATTGTGCTTTTATTGATTTCAATTTCCTTGTAATGTTTTAATAAATGAGGCCAGTGCCAACCAAGTGGATGTTGAAAAGTGTTTTGGAAACATGTCTGTTTACGTCATTGTTATAGCTCTATCCTTGGAGTTTCATTTATTATTCAAAAGCCCAGTCTGCTCCAATCAATGTTGCCACACTCCTGCTTGAAAATGATAATCATTATTCATATGGTCCCAAATTATGTCTGGTGTGATTTATTTGTGGCATTGGTATTTTGTTGTGCTAGATTTTAAATTTGTCTTTCGTCTTTTGACAAATTGAAATGAGTAGTTAAGGTTATTCATCACGGCGAGGCCTTTAGGCCGAGGTGTGATAAACACATATTCCTGATCCCATGGGCCCCCGCAGGTCTCGGGCCTCCCCGTGGCGGTGGGTGGTAACACTAAGGTGAAATCCTCTATCCTTAGTGGCCAACACGAGACAGTGTGCAAGCACACGTCTCCCCGACGGAAATGGGGCAACCTGTTTGCCGTGGGTTGCGACCCGTGTTGGAGGATGAAGGGGTCCTGGTAGTTGAGTTGGGTGGGACTAAGTTGGCCCCTCCCATACAATACATACCTTTGGCCTGGATTTCTCCCAGACGGGAGGCTGGATTGGCCCGGTCCAGTCAATCGGCTTGTCATGTTGTCATTAGGACTTTGGTCCTATTGGCCATGGCTGATGGGCCAATCAACGGAGGTTATGATCAAGTATATGTGCCGGCCATGTCCCGTACTATGATTGCGGCTGTACTACTGACTAGCCTTTTGAGAGTATATCCTCCATGTATCCCTGGGACTAGGGTACTGGGCTCTGCCCTATCCAGGTTGGTCTCCCCTCGTTGGGCTCCGTGGTGGGTGGGGAACATGAAGGATGAAATAAGGAAATCTATATGGCTTTATTCAACCGAAACTTTTCTCAAGCTGGATTATTTGAATGTGAAACTGACCCTTGGCCAAGATACATCGTACTTAAAGGAAAAGATGAAGAATATGGAAGGATTTCAGCAGTGACACGGGCGCAAGCCATCTATAAGGCAATCGGGGACCCTCTGGACGTCAGGCGGTTTCCTGGTTCACTTCTAATTAAATGTCGCGACAGTGACCAGGCCAAGAAATTACTTGCCATGAACAACCTTGCTTCAGCAGCAGTGGAGGTGACTCCCCATGAGAGACTGAACTCGATCAGAGGTGTCATATACTCGTATGATAGCCATGAATGCTCCGATGATGAGCTACTTGAATGGTTTAATTTCCGGAAGGTTCCTGTTATCGATATTTACCGAATGGGTAAACGACAAACAAAAGACGGCTCCACGGTAGAGACCCTCAGTCTTACTTTTAAGGGAAACCGGCTGCCTGATGCCGTAGAGATAGGGTTCGAGGTCTGTAGGGTACGTCCCTATATCCCAAATCCTCGAAGATGTTATCGTTGCCAAAGATATGGACACATCACTAGAAACTGTAAAAGCCGTGAAGAAGTATGTGCTAGGTGTGGAGGCTCAGACCATTCCCACACAAAGGATGAGCCATGTGGCCACCCACCAAATTGTGTAAATTGTAAGGGGAACCACCCTTCCTTTGACAAGACATGCCCGAGATGGAACTTTGAAAAAACGGTCCTGGAGATTAAGGCCAGCTCCGATGTAACATTCCCCGAAGCACGAAGGATGGCTCAATCAAAATATGGCGCCGTTAGCTACGCTAAGGTCGCTGGTGGGGGGGATGCAGGTCCCTCTGCAGGATCTCTGTTTTCCCAGGGATCCGACACTCAACGATCATCCGTTCCCAGGGCATCACAGAGATCGACACCGAGGGAAAAGGTTCAACTTGAGCCAAACTACAAATACTCTAAGTACAACACTCAAAATCACACTGAGAAGTTCTGTGCACTGTTCGCCCGAGGAGAGATGGATGAACTCCTGGATGCACATACAAAACAAACCCAACAAAAACAAGACACGACTAACAAAACGTTCTCACATGACATACAGACAAAAACAAACAAAAGGAAATCGGATAATGGAAATTCCGAAACACCGTCAAAGATCCTAGCGACAGAGGTAGGCGGGTCGGACCTCAACGAGTCTTATGAAACCGTCAACTCTGAATTGACTGAGGAAGAGGAAGACATGGACCTCCAAATTCCTCTCTCTACGCCTGAAGTAGTAAAAGACAATCAAAATGACATCGTCCAACACACACAGACCCCATCCGCTGCTGAAAGAGGTGGAAAGATGGGTCAGGGGGGCAAACCAAACCAATCCAACAATCCCACCCACGACAAACAACCACAAAAAACCCAGACAAATCGAATACAACACCAGAATACAACTCCCGACTTAAAGAACACAGACCAAGAACATCCACCAGGCACAAAAAAACCTGGTCCGCCTAACACATCTACAGGGGGAAGGTCAAACACCAATATCACTCTGAATCGTGATCCCCTGGTGTTTAACTTTAAAACCCCTAAAAAAAAAAAACTAACTTATGACAGAGCAACACTATTCCTTGAACAACATTATTCAGTGGAATTGTCGAGGTATAAGAGCAAATTATGACGAGCTAAAAATAATAACATCTGAGCATAAAGTGAACATCTTATGTCTCCAAGAGACCTTTTTAAAACCCTCAGACAAAATTACCCTAAGAAACTTTCACATGTATAATACTTACGGAGAAATTGTACATGACAGGGCAATAGGTGGTTCTACCATTCTGGTTAAACATGGTATAATCCATACACACCTAAATCTAACTACCGCCTTACAGGCAACTGCCATCCGCATTACATTACGTAAAACGATTACCTTATGCTCTCTTTACTTGTCCCCTAGTACGAGAGTGACACGACAAGATCTTAATAATTTATACCAAGAACTACCTGCTCCCTCAATTATTCTTGGGGATTTCAATGGTCACAGTCCTTTATGGGGCAGTACTGACCTGAACAACAGAGGTGAACTTATTGAAAATTTTATAAATGATAATAACCTCTGTATCTTCAATGATGGATCAAATACTTTCCTCCATTCAGGACATGGCACGTACTCTGCTATTGACCTCAGCATAAGTGATCCAAATTTGTTTTTAGATTTTCAATGGAAAGTACTAGAGGATACACATGGAAGTGATCATTTCCCAATTCTATTGAAATCGTTAGATGTTGGGCCTAACTCCGGTTTATCAAGGTGGAAATTCAATAAAGCAGACTGGAATCTCTTCTCAGAACTCTGCAACAAAAATATTACCCAACAGAAATATGCAGATTCCGATTCCCCTGTAGACAATTTCACAAAAGATATTATAGACATAGCAAATAAAGCGATACCGAAATCTCAAGCCAATCCTCACCATAGCCCTAAACCTTGGTTTGACACAGAGGTCAAAGAGGCTATCAAAGGCCGCAAAAAAGCATTACGTGCCTTTAAATCTCGCCCAACACCAGAAAATCTAAATCAATTTAAAATCTTCAGAGCAAGAGCGAGAAGGATAATAAGACAAAAGAAAAGGGCTACCTGGCAAAACTATGTCTCTAAACTTAATACCCGTACACCCAGTTCCAAAGTATGGAAAATGATAAAGAAGATACAGGGTAGAGATACATCCACACATATTCAACATCTTGTCATCGACGAAGAGGAGATAACCACAACTGAGGAAATTGCAAATAGAATAGGTGACCAATTCGCATTTAATTCCTCATCGAACAATTACACCCAAGAATTCCAACAATTTAAAGAGAGGGCCGAGCGACAAAATTTAAATTTCCAGTCTGATAACTCTGAAGCATATAACATACCTTTCTCCATGGAAGAGCTCATAGCGGCATTGAATAAGGCTAAAGACTCTGCTACTGGAGCAGATGAAGTTCATTATCAACTACTAAAGCATTTACCGGAAACAAGCCTTAAAATTATGCTTCAGATTTATAATAGAATATGGGACTTTGGTACATTCCCAACGCTGTGGAAGAAAGCGATAGTAATACCAATACCAAAACCTAACAAAGATCACAGTGATCCGCTTAACTATCGTCCGATTGCACAAGTTTGGGTCATTCCATGGAAAATAGGGAAATTATAAAACTGATTTTGGGGGATTATCGAACATTGCCTATCGGTTTTCTTGAAACGTAGAATTTTGGTATTAAAATTTTAGCTGAATATTTTGCTGGTTGAAATTCAGTTTGTTGACCCATAAGCATCTGACGACAGCTGGAAAGTTCTAAAAACTTAAAATTTATCATTTCTGTTACGATACAATTTCTGTGTGATGCACCCTGTACGTATGAACCTGCATGTTTCAATCATTTATTAAAGAAATAGTCAAGTGTCCCATATTCACTATATTTTGGTTCTCTGTGCATGACTTCAGTATTTGCCTGTATTTGGGATGAATGAAAATTGAAAAGTAACAGAAATGATGCTAAGTCTAGCCCCTAAAGCACTAAATCCACATTGGTATCTTATAATAATGAGACAAAACCATCTTTACTCCAAAGCACTATTGGAACACTGTTAGATAAGCCAATTCACGTCCAGATCAGAGCAATACATAAAGCTACACGGCGGTTTAACTAACTATAATCGTAACATAAATGATGTTTTGTAACAGAAATGATGATATTGTAACACAAATGTTGTTAACTTGGAAAGATAGAGTTATCTTTGACTGTACACGATTAAATTCAAATCAAATTTCATCATAATCGTTACAGCGAATGCATAAAATGGTTCAATGCCAATAGTGCATTTTCATACATCCTCTGTCTACATTTAAAGCACTCGACTCATTTCTTGAATATTCTGCTATTGCCGTGTTGTGGCCTCACCAAAATGTTCTATAAAAGGCAATTGATTACTGTGTATGGAACTTATTTTTAATCCTTAATTGTTTTTAATCTCTGTCCAGTTATGTTATTTCTATGCATGGGTAATGTAGGCATGGCATCATTTCTGTTACGATATTGTCATTCCTGTTACATTTGAAGTGTAAAATGTAACAGAAATGATGCGTAACAGAAATGATATTTTTTCATTCAAACATCAATAGCAGCATTGAAACAAATGGCTTTTAAACCATCTACTCGCCAGTTGATCATGACCATATAACCCACTCAGCACATGGTTGCCCATCTGCTCAACATGTTTCATATATGCGAAACATGCGTAACAGCGATGATCCTTCAAAAACCTACTCTACAACAATTAATTTGATGATGACTGTCTGACCATTTTTGGTGATACTGATCCAAATGAAAGTTTTCTTGTGGAAATAGCTTGCAAGTGCTGACACTTGGGGGTTATTACTTGAAGTTTAGGATCAACTGGGCTGTGCCAATTGCAACAGAAATGAAACGTAACAGAAATGATGCAAAGTAAGAAGACATATTTTCGGTGAAAACTTTAAAGCTAAATTTAGTGCTACAGCTAAATAATGCCATTGGGTGTTTCAGCTTAACCAATGCAATAATTGAATGAACTGAGTGCCTTGTTACAGTCATTTTTGAGGATATGTATGCCATTTAAACTTGGAAATGAAAAAAAAAGACATTCATTTTGTGACAACTCAGCCAAACATGGGACAGTGCATATTTTCCACATGCAGCTTTATTGAGAATTTGGGTTTATCATTTCATCTTGTAGGTATAATTGAGGCAACAAGCTAATTTAATAGACCTCAATCCCTCCAGGAGCACAATGAGATTGGTTTATATAGAGAAGACACAAATTTCCCTGTTTTCCGTGGAATGGCCCACTTACCAGTTGTCTTTGTAAGACCATGGAAAGGATGGTCAACAATAGACTAGTATGGTATTTGGAATCAACTGAAGCCATAACAGAATATCAGTGTGGTTTCAGGTCCAAAAGAAGTACCTTGGACCATTTAGTATCATTCGAAACCTACATAAGAGATGCCTTCATTAAGAAAGAACATGTACAGTGGTCCCTGTCAGGAACGACCTCCCAATATGCGACCATACCCCCATATCCGACCATAGGCCTCCTGTATTAACGTTTTTCTTCATAAATATCACCCCAATAAGCGACCAACCTGTTTAACGCGACCAGCGACCACTTTTTTGATGAATTTTGGTTGATTTCATCCTTATAAACGACCATGAGATGACCAAAAACGACCAGAGAAACACTGTAACTTCGGCAAGAAGCCACGATTGTTTGTTTACATTTTGCGCCATGATCCATTTCCGCCGATGTACGCATTTTCCGCCAGAGGGCATCTTTTTGACACTAGCGCCACCACCATATTCATATTAAAACTTGAAAAAGTGGACAGATTGGTCAGTTTTGGTAGCACAGAAACCGTTTTGGTCTTATTTAAAAGGATTCAGAGAGCTCCATCTCATACAAACATCTTCTTCTTGATCCCATGTTTATTAAGACTTAAAAATTTTGAAAGAACGAACACACTATATACCATGAAATAATTAGCTGACCAATGTAGTTTTGTTTTTCTTTCACTGTATTTCACAAGTTGAAAATAAGGCCACTTTAATTTACCATAGGCTCTATGATTAGAGACTGTGGTTAGGCCCACTTACAGACCTTAATAGGATTTTTCATCAACTGACCACTGCACTGCTGAACTGTAAAGCTGAATGTTTTCATATGGAATATTTCAATGCCATAGGAGTAAATAACTGTCTAAAATAATTGAACAATTAAAGCTTCACACAAACACTGAAATTATTCATATACTATTATTTATATGGATATTGAATTAATCAATTTTGATACCAGTTCAACTTGCGTACCCCGACGAGAGACCGTACCCCCACGAGAGACCGTCTGACTCCTGCAGAAGGGGCGGTCTTATAACGCAGGGACCACTGTAGTTGCAGTATTTTTCGACTTAGAAAAAGCTTATGACACCACTTGGAAATTTGGAATTATGAAGGACATTCATGAAATGGGTCTACGGGGAAGGCTTCCTCAATTTATAAATTCATTCCTTCAAGATCGTAACTTCCAAGTCAGAATAGGAAGCACACTGTCCAACAATTTCAACCAAGAAATGGGAGTTCCTCAAGGAAGTATTCTCTCTCCGACATGTTTTAATATTAAGATTAACAACATAGTCCGACATATCAAGGAGAATGTCAAGTGTTCTTTATACGTAGATGATTTCCTCATTGCTTTTAAGTCAACCAAAATGACAAGTGTCGAACGACAATTACAACTTAACCTAAACAGGTTGCAAAAATGGTCATACGAGAATGGTTTTAAATTCTCCAAAAATAAAACGGTATGTATGCACTTCTATCCTCCCAGAAGCTTTCAGCCGGATCCAATCTTAATGTTAGAAAATTCGAAAATCAAAGTAGTAAACCAGTACAAATTCTTAGGAGTTTTACTGGATTCTAAATTCTCCTTTATTCCACATATCAATGAACTTAAAGCTAAAGGTTTAAAATCTCTTAATCTTCTCAAAGTAGTCAGCAAGCTCAGTTGGGGTGGAGACACCACTGTATTGCTACGACTATATAGGGCTATAACCCGATCACGTCTCGATTATGGGAGTATTGTATATGGATCAGCAAGACCGTCTTACCTCCGATGTCTAAATACAGTACACCATCTGGGCATCCGCCTGTGTCTTGGGGCATTTAGAACATCGCCAATAGAGAGTCTATATGTCCTTGCGAAAGAACCACCATTGTCACTACGTCGTATAAAACTTTCGCTGCAATATTTTGTAAAACTGGCAGCATGTCCAACAAATCCGGCTTTTTACCCTGTATTTCAGCCGAAGTACCAACAAATTTATATGACTAAACAAAGTGTTATAAAACCCCTAGGTCTTAGAATGAAACCCTACTATGACATAATAAACAAAGACAACTGCATAGTTGCTGAAGTGCAGGTTCCATCCATATCTCCGTGGACCCTTCCTTCACCCATTTGTATTCTAGACCTGACAAGTCTAAGAAAATCTTCTACAAGTCCCCTGGAATACCAGAGTAAATTCCTCATAATAAAATCCCGGTATCCATCATACAAGTTTCTTTACACGGATGGGTCCAAAGATGGACTTCTGACTGGTTACGCAGTCACCTCCGCAAAGACAAGTTACTGTAATGAACGTATACCTGATGTGTGCTCGATATTCACAGCGGAACTGACAGCTATCTACAAGGCGGTAGAAATGGCAGTCACCTCAGAAACTAACAATTTTGTAATTTGCTCTGACTCAAAGTCTGCATTGCAGGCAATAGCCAACAAGCAGGTGGAAACCCCTCTTGTATTAGACATTCTTTTTACCTTAGCAGCAATGGAAGAAAACAAGGATATTATATTTTGTTGGATTCCAAGTCATGTTGATATCAAAGGAAATGAGATGGCTGATCTTCATGCGAAGAGAGCCTTAAGTAAAAACTTAACGGACTATGTTGTCCCTTATACGGATTTTAGAAAGCATATCAATGATTTTACCAAGTATAGTTGGCAAGTACGATGGAATGCTTGCCAACGGAACAAGCTACGCACAATACTACCACACGTCATGAAAGATATAAAAATTGATGTGAACTCACGCAGAGAGCAAATCGTAATCCATAGATGTCTTATAGGGCACAGCAGATTAACCCACTCACACTTATTAAACAATGATGCAGCACCAATATGCGAAGGGTGCCAAGTACCACTTTCGATCAAACATATCTTGATAGAATGTAATAACAATCTACATCACCGACCCTTTCAATCAGGTAATCTCAAACACTTATTCTTAGAAAATTCAGCGTCCAGTATAACACGGTTCCTCAGAGATAACGACTACTTCAACAAATTATGAGAAATTAGTTCCAGGATAATCTATCTAACCAATGTTGCCTCTAAATAGCCCACACTGGTGCTGATGGGGCTTAAAACACAAACTCACTCACTCACTCACTCCTGATCCCATGGTGAATAACCGGCTTATACCACGAGACAAACACTCTAACAGTCAAACAGAGAGGATAACTGGACAACAAAGAATATGGGAATTATTCCCCTGAAATACTGTAATGTGATTGGCTGACAGAGGTGTCGAATGGTATAAGATATATAATTCACTGACTCAAACTGCCATATTTCACACCAAAGCACAGATTAGCTTTGGCATAGTTGCTAATCATATGTCAAGCAATATTGTCGGTGTGTCTGATTATCGTTAACAAGTCTCAATAGTCTGAAAATTGCTTTAGTCTGGTTTCTCACTTGACGGACTTTTCATTTTCCATCATAACAACAAAGCGATAATATGTAATACCACAGTCATGTGCAGGCAAATGAGGCTACACTAGGGGCTAATTACAAGCCATTTTTGTGTGAAATATGTCTGAAAGACATTTCTGAGTTTACTAATGATTTGGAGACATCTGTTGCTTACTAGGGATTTTTCCTGAAAGGACTAAACATTTTAGGGAGGGTCCCTTAAGAGGTACTAAGTTAAGGGAATCCTTAGCTTATTACCGCTTAAGGGACCCTCCCTAAAATGTTTAGTCCTTTCGGGAAAAATCCCTAGTGAGTCTGAAATTGCCCACAAGGAATTATTATTCTGAAGCTCTTCCGATCCGCTGAATTTCAATTTGGAATTAGATTGTTGGTTTTCGATTGATTTATCAATTTCATTGATTTGTCTGGGTTCTTTGATTGGTCAGTGATTGATTGATTAATATAGGTGTGATAAACATTTTTAAACACATATGCCAGATCCCATGGTGAATAACAGACTTATACCATGAGCTAAACACCCAAACAATCAAATACGAGACAATGGTATAATTTCATTTATTGATGAAAGACTCACCGAACATTGACCCCTGGGTCGCTTTGAGGTCCCATCATGGTGTGGGTTTTCCCAGAGCCTGTTTGTCCATATGCTAAGATACATACATTGTAACCATCCACACAAGAGGTGATCACTGCTTTGGCCTCGTTGTATACCTGTAAAAAATAAAGAACACAATTAATATGATTACATGAACTACCTCATATCTGGAGGTAGATACATACAGGGTATTTATTATCACATATAATTCTATAGGGGTGGTTAAGATGCAAAAGGTATGAAGGTTAGGTTTCAAATGCGCTGTGCATGTTTATGAGTGAAGCTGGACAAGCTGAGAAAACAGTTTTTTGGAGATGATAGATTTTATTTTCTGGGGACGTGTTACAAAACTCGAAAAATTGCTCCACGGGCACAGCTTCAGAGAGTGGAGGGGCTGGAAGCAAGTAAATGTAGCCTTGCTTATAAAATGTTAAAAATCAATTAATGCGATTACATGTTAGGTTGCTCATAAATTCCATATCAGTGCATTGCTAAACTCTATAAAAGTCAGTGCCAAGAAAAGGCTGATATTGATTTTTCTTCCGTTTATTTGGCATATTGAACTTAAACTATGACGTAAACCTGTATGTATTTTCACCGCTTGCATTAAATATTTATGTTGCATTTATCGGTTGTTATGTGTTACGTTATGTTCATTACTTGCGAAAGCTTTCATGTCAGACTATACTATGTACATTATGTAACAGTCAAGGCAATAAATGTCATTTACTTTTGATGCACAATTTTTGAAAACTCGTCAGGAAATAAAATTAATCATTTCCAAAAAAACAACCAAAAAAAACAACGTTTTTTTTATTGATTGTGGTTTCATTCAAAAATTCAACTGTCAAGAAATAAATGTCACATGTACTTTTGATGCACTTGCAGGCAACTGTCTTCATCTCATGATGTAAAATGAATGATTCTCATTAAGTCTTTTTAAAACTTATGTAAATGCACTGGTTTAAATTAGCCATTGACAATTGCCCCAGCCCCAGGCCATCACACAAAAAAATAAGGATTGTCAACACAGAAAACTAAACAAGGCGACAAGGAAAGTGTAATTAATCCGATATTGGAACTACTACTATTTGACCCCAAATACTAATATTTCGTGATATAAATTGTATATTTCATCCTAAATTACCTCTTCCTGAGTGGATTGTGGTGTGAAAACTTTGTCGAACATGAGTTTCTTTCCATTCGGAGCTTGAACGTCCTGATCAGTAGGAAATTCCAAACAACACTTGACCCTGTCGTCGTATCGACACCGACAGAACACTCGGATATTACCCTGGATTTCTTGTAGCTGAGATGAACAGGACGAGATAAAGAATATTAGTTTTCAGTGTATTCTATTCCATTAACTATGTAATAAGGAACTTGGCCTATCGAGGTTTGTAAAATCAGTAGTGTTGATCAATAGGTTGAGATCTATCCAAACAGACATTCTTTTTCACGTTAAAAATATGGAGTTTGTTATATCTGAGTAGGCTGAGAGGGTGCACAGTTTTTTTTTCGTTCTTGGTTTTTTATAATTGCTTTGTAATAAGAAAGACAAGAAGATTTCCCAACTTATTAATACGACAAGCTAAATATCTGGACAATCGGTTGAGTTTTTCCTAATGATTTTCTTGAATTTTAATTAAAGGTATTTAGGTAGATGCAATTTTATTAGGGCCTTAAAAATAAAGTAATACCTTGTTGTATAGCAGTTTCCTTTGAAGAGCTTCTCTTTTGTAGAGTAATTTGAACTCTTCCAATTCTTTCGATGAGTCGCTGTCAGCTAGTTTTAGTTTCATAACTGCTACAGCCAACTGTAATTGAAAGTTATAGTGTGTGAAATGCTGATGAAATGTATTTTGAGTGATTGTAATATTTTTTATCAATACGTGCATGTAGTTTAGCTTATGGTGTATCCATTGTTCTCAAGAAATAATAATAATATTTTATTAAGAAGGTTGATATTTTATACCTGTTTCATCAATGCCCTAACATCCTCCAACCCATCGGTCGTCTCAATTTTTAGTTTTGTGTACTCCTTGTGAAGTTGTTTCGCTGTTTCGCTCAATTCATTAAGTGACTCTGGGTTGACGGTTTCTTTCTTTTCTTGGGGCTAAATAGAGAATAATGTAAGTGTAAAAGAATGGATATAATATTAGTTACCTCACAAAAAATGTAATAAAATTAAGGTGTATCTTTATTGTTTAATGTGTCAGTTTTGTGTATTATCCTAAATCTTGATTGAATTGCAGCTCTCTAAATTATACCTGAAGCGATACTGATAACAGTTACCAGTACACTTACAATGAGTGACGTGCAAATTTAAGAAACGCTACTGAAATTTTAGTGATTAGAAATGCCAAGTGCTTTCGTCTGTCCACATTAGCTTTAAGAAGCATATTAAAATGTTACATTCACTGATCAAATGCAATTTTAGAGAAAACATGGATCTATAAAACGAATTCTTACCTTGGCTGTTCTTGGTCTTCCAGGAGTTTTAGGTCTGTTCAGAGATTCCAGTTGAGCTGAAGTTCTTCCCAGTTCTGCTTGCAGTTCAGCCACCTGCTCTTTCATTTCATCCACCTGAAGGAAATTAAAGCAAATTTGAATGGATCCTGCTTCGTATCAATAATGTGTCTTGCCTCCTGTTGCAGTTGCAAAACACACAACAAGGGACTTTCCTTTGTACTGAAGTTGAATCTAACCAGAGAACATCATAGAAGTAGGCCTAGACAGACAATTTATATTCTTATGTTATTCTTATGTATAGTAATACATACTTGCACTACCATGGACCTTGATTCTTCCTTTTCTATAGCCATTTCTCGTTTAAGTTCTTCATTATCTCGATTCTGTTGAATATAAAGCAATAATTAAGAATTTGTTGATACATTGAAAATATACAGAGATGAATGCCCAATGGTCAAGAAACCAGTATGTGCATGTGTGTTACTATGTGTATTTTTATTCACCAGTTTGTCAATGAGTTCCTGTTGTTCCTTGATTTTGTTTTCTTTTTCTTTGAGGAGTTTGGCGTCGTCAGCATTGCGGATTGATGCTAAATCATCTGAAGAAGAACAAAGATGATGTGTCAGACCTTCTGTCTGTCTGCTTTATAAATCAATTCCTTATTGTGATAAAGTCAAACAAGTCTGTTGAGACAAATAGCTGCCATTTTATGATGATAAAACTTTACATGAAAATTGAAAATGTATTATTTATGTGTGTTGGTAAAGGATGTCCCAATTAGTAATGTTATTCTCCAAGGAGAAATTTTAGATGTATATCTCAATGTCTTCAATGTTTTGATATCATTTTATCATTCCAGAAGGGTCTTACCCATTGCCCCAATAGCCAGAAAGTGAGCTATGCAGTCATGGGGGTCATAGTTACTGGCCCTAAGAGCTGCCAGGACATCTTGTTGGTCCTTCCAGTCTGGTAGGGCCTCCTGGTAAAATAAATAATAAAATTCATTTTTGATGATATGGCGATTGAAACAAGCACATTGATGTTAAAATAATTGCATTATGTTATGAAAAGATTAAAACTGACATAAGTGGTGAGAGAATTAATGAAAACATATTGTGGCTCTTTTGAACTGTGGACTGGTCATTGTGATATAAGACCGATTGTTATAAGACCAATTTGCCATATGAGACCGCCTTCAGCTACATTTTGCACCTCAAGGAGGGATGGCACCCCGACAAAAGACTGTTTCATTACCTCAGAACTCAATGTCTTATAACATAAGGACTATAAATATATCATTTAACTATAACATGAATATTTGTGCTTGTAAACTTTCATGGTGTTGTTTGTCATGAAAATCATTATGCCAATCATGCGGTGCTGATGGGGCGTAAAACACAAACTCACACACGCACACTTATGCCAATCATTGATTTGAATATATATAGAGTAGGTCGGGACAAGAAGCCCGGGTTAGGTGAGAGGCCCCCTTAGGGTTATATCTAAACTTACATTTTTGGTGCATTTTCTTATTGATAGGAATGAAGCTAGAGGTTTTTCAGGTGATGTCACAAATGTTCAGGGCAAACAGCACCAAACCATAGTAGAAATTAAAGAAATAAAAAAAATATGCATGGTTTTTGTAACTTTGAGTAATTCTTTGAAAGGGGTTGTCAGAAATAACTTTGGAAATATTTAAACATATAATGGATATCTGTGTTGCTTCACTTCGTGAACAACATATAAATATGATTTGGATCATGTTTTTTGCATCTTAGTTCTAAATATAGAGGTCAAATTAAAATATGTGTGTTTGGGCGAGAGGCCCCACAATGGTATGGGGCATGAGGCCCCCTTCACTGGGGCCTCGAAGCTGCTTCAGGAAGCATTTAATAATGTGCACTTTACCTTAAATCTTGATAGAATAGCTAATTAAAATAGAAGAAATTTGGCCGAAATTGAAAAAGGGCAAAAAATATTAAAAAATAAATGTATGAACAGAAAAATTCAGAAAAAGTAAATAGAATGCCTAAAAAATGATAGAAGAACCCCAAGAAATAAATTTCAAGCTGAATGCGCTCTCAAAAAAAAAAAGCCATACGATTATAACAGGGGGCTTCTTGTCCGATGGGTGGGGTAAGAAAGCCATTTGCAATTTTTTACAATAATGGCTGTAACTCCTTTGTTAAAATTGGTAAACATTTGTTTCACTAGTTATAAGTAGAGTCAAGTGATCCCTTCCTGACGACATAAGCCTTCAAATAATCGACCATAAAAAGTAGGTCAAATCACACCTCGAAGTTAAGGGGGGGCTGCAAATACTTTTTTGTTTTCTATTATTTTATCCTAGAAGATATTCTCTTCCAAAACCAGTGTTTTACCTGAATCGGGGCTATCAATTTCTGTATCAGTTCTGAGTGAAGTTCCCATGAAATTGGCAGGCGGACCCATGTTCCTGAATCCTTCTCGAAAAAGTAGTGGACATTGCGCTTTTCCTGAAGAGAGGTAGAAAGGTAAAATCATAATATTTATTTTATTTGGGAAACATCATATTCAAGAAGCAGTTCATATGGAGATTCTAATTATACATCTATTAAGAGCCTTTACAGTGATTACACTTTTCTGGCTATCTCCAGAGCTTATCACTTTAATGATTGGTATGATCATTCAATACTGGTATGGTGAGCATTGGTGGACAGATTGATATGGAATGGACAATTGGTGACTTAGTTTAAACTAGTTGATTTGTGTTTTCATATTGAAACTAAATATTATAATTATCAACAGCATAAATTAATTTCAATATTCAGTAACTTTTATCAAAGATGGTTTTTATCATAATTTTATAAGAACGTGGGAATGTACAATTATTTATGATTTCCAGAGGGTATAGTAAGTCTTGAAGTACTGTCACTGAAAAATCTACCCAGTATGCATGCTACATAAGTTGTGCTGTATAATTTTATGAGAGGCCGCCAGATTTTATTCTTCATTTACAGTTGAGGTCAAAAATTTGCATACAGACGGACAGGAAATAGTTAAAGCTGTATTATGTAAGGACCAATTATAGTCAAATTCATAAGTTCAATATGTAAGAAACAAGAAATAAAATTGCCAAATATGTAGACCCATTTGCACTTACATAATACAGCTTTAACTATTTCCTGTCCATCTATATGCAAATTTTTGACCTCAACTGTACTTGTTCGTTTGATCTTTGATGTTACTTGGCAATGGATAGACCTTTTTGTACATGGAGTCTTGAGTTTGATAGAAATATCCATAAGACATGAACTGGTAATTTTGAAAGGTGCTTTTATTTACCTCGTAGATATAAGTTGACAATTTTCCTCTGTTTGGGTGCATAAGAGTGCCCTCCCTATCATCTGAGGCATTGACTTTTTTCGGATCCGAATTCGCCGGTTGAGACTGCGAAGATGTCCCTGCACCTGGTTGCTGTTATGAAAGACAAAAATTGCATAATGATTATGATCTGATATTTTCATGTAAAAATGCGGCGTTCATTATAAAAAAAACTACTGATATAGATTTCAACATGCAATAGACAGGGTTATACCAACACAGCAGTTTTTATTCTAATTTTCACGTTGACTAAATGATTAAATTTATCTGGTGGATGCGAACCATTTTTTAAATAAATCATCAAACTTCAGATTTTCATCATTTGTTACCTCTGTTTCTTCTATTACGCTCTCTGTCACAATGTAACCCTGGCCATACCAGCTTTTAGGAAAGGGTTCCCAATCCTAGTCAAAGAAATATAAGCATTAGAAATAATTATAAAACATATTGAGAAGTATTTAGCTCAAGTATCGACAAGAAAAACCAAATTACAGCAAAAGACAAAAGTATTGCTTTTAAGGCCATTTGATGGACCAAACCAGCATCACAAACCTTTTGGGTCGATTTCACCAACATAGCTGAGACCGGGCTTAAGGTTAAAACTGGTCTTAGGTAATTTGCTTACTAGGAGGTGCTGCCATTTTATTACTGAAATTGACCCTATAGTTTAATTTGGAAATACTTTAGTCCAGGTCTAAGACTTAGACCTGGTAACCCTGTTGGTGAAATCGGCCCTTAATGACTAGCTGTGAATATGTCATGCTAATGCATCCACCTTACTTTCACAGACTCTTTCAACCAATGGAAAGCACTCAGTCATTTGAATAGGTTATTCATCACGGGGGAGGGGATATGTGATTTATCACCCGAGGGCTTTAGTCGGAGACAATGACAATGACAATGAAAAATACTTTATTAAAGGGCCACACTCGTCAAAATGACAATTTCATTCATTTTTTTCCTTATAAAAGAATGGGCTACTGCAAGTGCATCCTGTCAATCTTAAAAAAATGGGTTTTAAGCAGAGATCAAGAAAAATATATGAAATTGGGATTTAAGCAATATTTTGTGTCCCCACTGCATGTTCAGTCAGCTGATGAGTGACGTAGGGTAGGGTGGGCCTCCCCCCTCTCCTCCAAATTAATTGAAAAAAATTGAGGTGTGGACTTCTGCTATTTTGTCCACCAAAAAGGCCTGTGACAAACTGTCAAGGAATTAAGAAACATGACTTGATATAAACTAGCTGTGAATTTGCTACACTTGGGAAGAGGCTATTATTTGTGCAAATGACAATAGCTGCTTAAAAAACAGAAAAAAACAATTTACAACTTACAATCAGACAGCCATGTACTAAAATCTGATTGGTTGATCTTCTCAAGGTTGAGAGAGCAAGCAGTGACTGATTTGGACCACAATTTGCAAGACCAGACCGCAAAATGTACAATTAGGGCCTAAATGTATGATACAATGATGAAGCCACCTTTCAAGATACACTATATCTATCTATCTATCTATCTATCTATCTATCTATCTATCTATCTATCTATCTATCTATCTATCTATCTATCTGTATATCTATCTATCTATATGTCTATCTATCTGTCTATCTATCTATCTGTCTATCTATCTGTACAGTCAGTCTGTCTTTTTTATTCACATATTTTTTCATCTTGACATTCTGTCTATCTAAAATATCCGTTGCTGTCATCACAAGATGCGTTCTGGACTTGGCAAATATGAGGCAAATTAACCATTGCCAAATAAAGTCAAAAGAACCAGCCAATCAGCTCCCATAATTTATAATTATTCGTATGAATGACAGTTGGGTGGAGTTTGCTGTGCATAAGACCTTATCACAAGTGTTTGAAAGCTTTTTCACAGTTTCAGCTTGTCTCAGAATTATATTGTCAGCTTTTTTAGCTTCATCTCTTTGTTCATAAAACATTTCACAGCTAGGCCTCACTGTTCTTTCATACTTCCAGTGGTCATAAAAGGTCATCTATCACCACAGGACCACATTGGAAATAAGACGTGTCTTTTATGTGTTATCCTGGCCACCTTGTGGCAAATAAAATCAAATCAAATCAAATCATTTGTTTATTCATTACCCAGTCCTATGTCACTTGCTCAGTTTCTTCCTACAGGAGTCGCTTTTGCTTGTGCCAAAAATTTGGCCAAAATCAGTAACTAAAATAATTTTTTTCTTGGGTTTATTTTGGGAGAAATTCAAAAGGATCACTGTCACGTTTCTGTAAATGGTATACTTGAAGCTATCAACTAATAAAAAAATTGCACTATTGTGTGCCTTTAAGGAGACGTGATAGACACAGTCTGACACATATACCCGATCCCATGGTGAATAACAGGCTTATACCATGAGACAAACAGTCAAATATAGTCAACATGGACAACAAAGAATTTAGGATTTATCGATGTGAAAATATAGGCTTGTGATTGGCTGACAGAGGTGTTGAATGGTATAAAGGTATGTATCACATGGAGAAAGAATTGATGCTTTTGACTTTACTGAAATGACCTTCTGTAGATGTGTCCAACAAGCAAGTGCCAAGCTGAAATGAGGTGTCATCAGCCAATATGAATCAATGCTTTTCTCTACTTGACAGTACTGTGCATAAATTTTATTTCCCCTGTAATGAAAAAGTCTACTCACCTGTGAACCTAGAAAATTGAGGAAAAATCGGGCACCTCCTTGATACAAGCAGGTGTAGACATTGCCATTGTTGTGGTAGAAAGTCTCGAGGGCAAGGTCTTGATCAGGCTGGAAAAAGAGAAGCATGTTGGTTATATTTTACAGATTAATGTGATGTGAAGTTCAGTAAAAGAAGAAGAAAACTGTTGAAATGACATTTGATAATTTGGGAGTTAAATATAATATGCAAGATATTTCTGCAGTATATATACTTAAAGGTCAAATGGTAAGGTAGCTTACTTCCATCAGCCTGATGGAATTCCAATATCCATCGTATAATTGAAAGTGAGCCATATATGACTTACCATCTTTCAAGTAAGCACATGAATCAATGCTATGAGTCATATTAGGAATCAGTGACAGAGGGACATGTCTCTTGATGTTCTTCAAAGTGACCATCCATTTCAATTTTAACATCATGTATTAGGCCTATAACATCTAGGGAGGCACAAGTAATCACTTGTAGTTCCTCAACTATAATGCAATACTGTAAAATTTGAATTTTGAGTCAGCTTAAATGATTGGGTGAGATGTTTGCGCACGTTTTTTGAGCTAACATGGCTTGTTGTTTTCAGCTGAGATAATCTGTTTGTTATCTTGGTTGAAAACAACAAGTTGTGTTAGCTCAAACAATTTGTACAACCAACTTACTCAATCATTCAGGCTGATTCAGTTCATTCAATTTTATGAAGAATGCTGAGTTTACACATGCTACTATGTTAGGATATACTTACAGGATATTGTGGCACCATATTGTTCTTCTTAGTATTCTTCTTGTTAGCGTTCTTGACTACGTTGTGGAAATCGGTGTCCGTGCCTTCGGTCGCTTTTTCCACTCTATCCTTCAAATTGTTTCCTTTTTTCCGATTGTTGGCTTTTTGGTTTCTAGTTCCGCTTGGCGCCGGATTGTTCGATTTGATCTCCACTTCTTGGAACCCTACCAAATACACGTAATGACTTGTTATGTAGTGAGGCTTATTGCACCTGTTATTATATTGTGTTTTTTTTTCATCTTGGAGAGAGACGGGCACCCTGCTTGCCCTTTGTTCTACTTGCTAAGTATCGTTTTGCTCGATTGATGTGTGGATTGTTGAAAACTGATTGTTTGCTGATAAACGATAACAGTGAAATGAAGTTTGTTGTTAAAAAAGTGCCATATTGACATGTTAGAAACTAATTCCAGGGTTAAACATTGTAAAAAAGGTTGAGTTTATTTTAAACTGCCAAACCTACATCAGCTGGTGGCAAGGCAAACTTTTGTGTGTGTGTAAAAAAAAATCAATGCTCATAATTGAATTATTGACATTTACAGAAACGAATTACATCTAAATTGATCAGAATTGACAAATTCCTTTGTTATTTTATGCATACATTTTCATGATATTAAGCCTACTCAACAAATTTGTGGGGAAACCAGCTAGCTATCATTCTGTCTGCCTTAAAGAAATGACAGTGAGGTTAGGTCTGTTGGTAGTGCTCTGGGATTTGAACCACCAGGTTCCAGGTTTCCATTACAGCTCTTGTCATGTAAGTTTCATGTTGGACAGCAGTTTTAATTGTCCTGCACTCAATCACTCAGTACTCCTCATGCCTATGTAGCCTTCCAGAGTGTATAATTACAGGGCATGTAGCCTCATCAGCAATCCATCTGGCTTGAAGAGTCTTATTTTCATAATTTAGTACATTAAATGATAATTTGAACCAATTTCATTAATCCATATCAGAATATAAAATAATTCTGATATGATCAATGTTGGTATTAAAGCATTTTGTAAGGGCACTTACCTTTATTTCTGTTAGTGCTGGGCGCTTTACTTGGAGCAGCTCCGTTACTCTTCGGAGGAGTACTGGGCTTCTCGTCGGCACTTGCAGAACTACCCATAGTGATGCTTTTCTTATTTCCAGCTAATGTAGTTCCACATTCATTGCGAGGCCAATAGATCTAAATATTCAGGTGTGTTCTGCACCTGAAAACAAAGATAAAAGAAAGGAATTAAGATATTACGTGATGGATGGCCATACCTGGTGTAATGGTTACAATTGTCGATCCCACCTGTTATTACATTATCGGTCTGTTTTAACTCGCATGCAAAATATATTAATTAGCTGAATGGATTTCCTGTTTTGCCGATTGTACCAAATTGGAAAATGAGAAAATTGATTAGATTGGCAGTGGCTGATAGGACTTTATATCTTGTGTTTTTGCACTAAAGAGGTTTTACGAATATGAGAGAGGCATGGACCGTGCATGATGATCCGGCCAATGAGTCGAGATCTATACACTGGCGACACAAGATGAATCATTTGTTTGAACTTGTTGGCCCGAGCCAGAATCAAACCCGGGTCCCAACAGGTATACGACACCAGGTTTGCTACTTTTAGCTTGGCCCTTGGCCTACATATGTATTTGTTCTATTGTGTGTTATTTCAAATGCAAGGTTATGTTTTTTTAAACACCCTTTGAACGATGAAGCTTACAGCGAAACACTTTGATATAGAATTAAAGTGGACTGTGGCACTGTGAAAATGGCACTTCGTGACTCATGATAGCCGATGAAGTGTCATCTTCTCTACTTTCAACATGGGAAACATAGAGGCTGTTTGATTAGTCATGATCAAGAGTATGCCATTTGACTTCTCATAACAAATTTTAGAGTGAAAATCAGATGCATAATCCTTTCGTTTGGCTGTCACCAACAAGTGCCATTTTCACAGTGCCACAGTCCACTTTAATTCTATATCAAAGTGTTTCGCTGTAATGATATACACTGTATGAGTATTCCTATGTAATTGTTCACTATACATAACTGTCAAATGGCATAAGAGTAACTGTCATTCACAGATTCCAAAGAATTTTCCAAAATGTTCCTATTAATCAACCCTTATAAATGAAGGAAAAGACTGGCTCTAATGTTTTTCACCCAGGTGATCATGTTCTGTGGGACAGTATATTAGGGAATGTCATGGAAACTTTATTGATGTAACTTGTGTGTGCATCAAAACAACTTTGCCAAATAATTGGAGTCAACAAACGTATGTTGCTAGGCTTTTCTGCTTTCACTATCTGAACTTAAAGCAGTGGCAGTTAAATTAATAATGCATCACCATCTATTTTTACAGTATATAGACATTATTCATTATACAAGTAAATTTATTGATTTTCTGAGCACAGACAACACGGTGTGAAATCGAAGCTGCACACTTTTTTCAAAACGCCTTTTCAACTTTGAAGTTATTTGGAATCTGTGCATCCCCACTGAAAATCACTATATTACAGTAGGAATGTTTATCACAACACATGGACATCATGTCAGCCATTCTATATCTAATTGAAATCTATTTGTTCGTGAAAAAGCCTGCTATTCTCATTTGAATGCTATCGTTTTTGATGGAATGCCTTCTATTCTTCTTTCAATATGCTTGTTTTTTGGTGTCATACATGTATATACCTGTTATTCGTCATTGAAACTTCTTGTTTTTATTTTTGTGTAATACCTGCTATTCTATTTTGAACATTCTTTAGTTTGGTGTTATGCTTCCTCTTGTTTTTTTTCATTTTTTTTTTCTTGAATGCTTGGAAATTTGTAATCTTATCATTCTTGGATTTGGTGCTACAAGTTAAAAGCAGCATTTATGTTTCTTGAAATTTGACAAGTCCTATATATAGACAGAATTTTAAGATTTAGTATGCGACACATGAGCTTTTTGGAGAAATCAATAATTTTTGTCCTTTTGTTTCTATTTTGTACTAAAGTAAGTTCGGAGGTTGTTGATTGTTATTATTATAAATTGATTTGCATCAATAGTTTGCTGGTTGCTGTGCAAAGAAAACTGTCTGATCAAATGAGGACAAAGCATGAGCAATCATGCAGGCGACTGGGAGGCCGAGTGCTTAAGGTGTCCGCCTGTTCTGCTGAAGGTCTTTTCCTGCATGGGTTAGAACCATGGGTGGGAACCCAAAATTTTCAGTGAACCTTCATGAGCAAAATCCGAACTGAATGTCTTTCGGATGAGATGTTAAATTGGCGGCCCCTTGTATCAGTGTCTGTACTGGGCAGGTAAAGATCCCTCACATGGGGGTAAATGTGTAACATGTTGAGGACTCCCGCTCTCTCTCCCATCTCATCAATCAATCCTCATGGGAATACCAGGAGACTTGCATTACATAAGGCAGTCATTGAAATTAGGTCATTCCTGGTGACATTTTCATGGCTTATCCCAATCAATGACAATGTTTGCTGATCGATATGGAGGTTGAAAACAATTCCATGACTGGAATCTATAAGTGTCAGTCAATGACCTGTAGAATGATCACTTATTGACTGTCACTTGGCTATAGTTTCAAAGGAACATTGAATGTCTGTGCTGCGTAGTGATTTTTTAATTATAAAATAACACTGGATTGCGGAATAAATTACAATCATGGTTGCTGTTTGGACAGAATATTCAAGTCGCAAAAATATGTAGGGCCATACAATAAAATACCGAGGGCGAAGGGACTGTGGGTTTTATCATTAAAAATTTATTCTGCACATACAAATTTATGCAAAAACAAAAAATCCGCCATTAGCAAGGACCACAATGTTGAAAAATGTAGCAATTTTAATTAAAATTGAAATTTTAAGATGAAGAGTTCTATTCTGCATTCTTAGCTAATACCTCTCCTCTACCTCGAACTATAAACGGTCAGGGTATGCAGATGTACATAAATAACACTTAGTTTACCAGACAGTAAGACACTCAAAGATGCTATTTCACACTTTGGTATTCCTAAACAAAATTTCACAATGTGTTGCTGTATATATATATCTTTCAGTCCACTGCACCTTGGTAATCTCTTGACACCAGCGACAGTTTAATCTCTTTGGCCTATATTTGCAATTCGAATGACAATCTTAGTGCATTATGTAGCCTAAGACTTGCATGGGCCTATGTAACATGCAGTCTACCGTTCAGTAGCTCAATGCCAAATTATAGTTAGATTTAAAGTCACTTTGTTATTACTCATGAATTTGCTATAATGCCATAATGCCCTTCAATCTAGACAGTTCCATTCAACTGGAAATCACTGAACCTCAGCATTCTGATTTTGGATAATCTCTATATTTACACATTTTTATGAATATAATTTAAATTAATTTGAAATATAATTTGAAATATAAAACTCCTTCTCTGACCACTCTAATGAAGCCAAAATATAAAGAGAAAGATCACCCACCTTGCTGCAGCTTCCCTGCAGGTGTTGCAGCCCAGAAGCATCAGTCATTGATCTCCACGTGCTTATTGAATGGCTTGTTGCTCTGTCAACCATATCAACAAACAAGTCTAATGGCTCCCTCTAGCTGATTCCTTCTCATCTAATCATTTGCATATTGATTTATGCAGATTTAGCCAGAATATAGATTTCCCGGCTTGATATAAAATATTAAGGACAGTTCCGATAAGAGGTCGCACTATGATGTGAAGCCATGGATGGGTTTTTGTGGCCCCCTGTTGGCTACATCTATTATATATGTTCATTTATATGTGGGCCTATTATTTGAACAGTGTCTTTTGTGAGCTCCTGTGAGGTAGATCTATATAGATAGATATGGTAAGTGCGGCCCCTTAGCTCAGTTCTGGGCACTCATAAGAGTTGATTGATGAGCTGAGAGGAGAGAGCAGGAGTCCTCAACATGTTACACATTTACTCCTTGTAAGGGATATTTTACTTGCCCAGCACAGACAATGACACAAGGGGCTGCCAATGTCTCATCTGATGATCTGAACGACATCTAGCTGGGATTTTGGTCATGAAGGCCCTCTGAAAATTTCGAGTCCCCCATCCGGGGGTTCGAACCCATGTACTGGCAATGCAAGCAAAGACTTTCTGCGGAGCAGGTGGGAACCTTAACTACTCAGCCACCCAGCTGCAGTGTTAGCCATAAAGGATTTCTGAATTTGAAACCTTCAGGAACTGAATTTTTTACTGGCCTTGAAGGATGCTGGTTTGAATCACGCTCACTCGCTCAGGTTTTAAAATGGTCTGAATGCAGCACCAGGACATAACCAAAAATAGATGAGGGTTGTTTCCGGCATCCCTTGCCTTTATAAGAATGAAACAGCTTGAACTCATTTTATATCTAGTATTAGACAATTTTATTTCACATCATTTTAAACAAAAACAAAAGTTATTTTTATCCATGGTAGAATACAGGTAAAATTTATTGATTATGCAGAAATGAGAGATGAATGGATGAAGAGAGGGTTTGTGTTGAAATAAAGTCATCATTGCACAAGTAAATGGAGGAAAGGTGACAATTTGAAAATCTAGAATCTTTTCAATAGATTTAGGAAATTTTAACCTCCTGTTTGAGTTCATAGTAATGAAACAAATACATCTATGATACAAATTACTTCTATGCTATTAATGCAACTTCTTTCCAATGGAGTGAAGGACTAGCTTGTTATTATAAATGATTGGGTTTTGCCTTGTAATTTGGATAAAATGGGATTGTGAGCATTTTATGGAAGCATCACAGTTATTATATTTTGTTCACAATCACCAGATCATTGTAAACTATATGTAATACTAGGCAAGCTTTTTTGCAATACATTCTTTAGTTTCAGCTGAGTACTCAAAGTATGTGCATGACATAGACATGCATTGACGAGCACAGTCCAATCTTGATGACACCTTTCCTGATATTACTGTGACAGTGTCTCTTGCTGGCGGCAGCACAGGAATAAACCTCGCCTGTCCATCCTTTTCATTCACCACATTGTAGCCCAAATCACCTGGAATTATAAATACAAATATTTGTGAAAAAGTTAGACAGAAGTGCAAAAGACAGGAGTAAGCTGTCTCAGGGGTAGGTGTCATACTTTCTCTGTTACGCCCCCCCCCCCACTTTTGATTATCAGCCCTGACTTAAAGTAATGTGAAGTAATCTTTATTACCATTGTATATAACAAAGTAGACAACATAAACACAGGTGCTTTTTTCTGACATATTAAAAACGAGACAGTGACTTCTCTCATGTTCATAGAATGGACATCAGAAAAGGTAACACTCATTGGGAAATTTGGAGATCACCGCCCAGAAACTAAAGAATATCAGATTTGGAATCACCATATTCCACTTATGCAGGAACGACTATAAAATAGCTGCCCCCTCTCAGTGGTACGGTTACACCCTATTTTGCCCAAGTTCTACTGGACTACTATGGCAAGACAATTTTGGACATGAATGGCAAACCACAGTTAGTTAAAGGATAACATAATGGCAATCTATTGGTGCAGTCATGAACCCCACTCACACCAGGAAATTGTGCGAATTGAAAAAGATCGCTAATGTATCTTTGACTGTGAAACTTCTTGAAGTTTGAGTATGTCTCTAAATAGCCCGCTCAGGTGCTGATGAGACGTAAAACTCGAACACACACACAATGTGCTATTGAATACTGTACTTCACCTACCTTTTGGACAGAGGTCTTCCTCAGTTACACTGGACCATGGCCTTCCATCAGGACAATCAGACGCATAAAAGTCAAACTTGGAGGCAAATTTCTTCATCCAGCATCGGTGGTGATCGCAGGGGATGTTGGTGTCTGCAAAGTATATCTTTGGTTTGGAGGGCAAGTTGTCAAGCTTGCCAATGCAGAAGCGGAATGGATTTTCAAAGATACTGAGGTCAGGGTTTTTTAATATCTTAAGAGTTTGCAAGGATTTTACATGACATAAGTTTGCATCAAAACCTTCAAGTGAGTTTATTGGTATATTGAATACTTTTAGACTGTCCAATCCTTCCATTATTTTGCTACTGATAATACCTGACACTTTATTTTTCCCCAGAAAAACTCTTTCCAGTGAATTTCCCAATTTTGCTAACGAAGAGAGTGAGATAATCTCACTATCCCACAAGTCGAGGGTTTTAACTTTACATCCTTCAAAGTGATTTTCTTCAAGTGAAGACAGATGATTATTCAGCAAACGCAGGTTTTCAAGATTTCCACAGCCTCCAGTGAGATTTGGTGCTTTTGTAAGTCCATTCTCTTTCAGGTCAATAACTCTGAGATGACTGTTGTTAAGAAAAGGTGTTCCAGGTATCACATTCTTTGATTTAGCTCCACATGAATGATCTCTAGTTGTGGCATAAGATTCAGAGTTGGGATTTTCACTAATTTGACATTTTTCAGTGTTAAGGATTTTAAACTTGGTAAGTCCAATGGTCTGTTGTCCTCTTCGTGAATTGAATTGCTGCAGTCTTTATCTGGGAAGTAAGACATGTCGCCATTTTCAAACACTATACTTTCCAGTTTCTTCAGTGCATTCAATGTTGGGAAATCAATGCAAGTCAGTCCCTCTGCGCCCATATTTAATTCTGTCATGTTGATAGAGAGTGCATATCCGAAGTTACCGAGGACAGCTAGTAACGTCAAAATATTATAATTTGATGAAATGTGCCTAGAATGTTGTTTTATGGGCACCATGTCTGCCATGATAGCAGTATTAGTATCTAATGTGTGAGAGCCTGAGTCAAAGTATATTTGCGAATGTATTATTTGTAAGTTTGTCTGCACAGAAACCAATACTTCTATGAATTCTTCATTGGGTATTTTGACAGTTTCCTGTGCAATATGTCATTACAGCCATGGTAAATGATTACCAAAAACGCAACGCATGCCCTGTGCACTGTGCAGTGAGTTCATATCCTGCACGTGCCATATATTTGCCTATACTCACATGCATCATACTCATACTTCCCGAAAGACTACTTAACTAGAAAATGGCTGTATTGGTCATGAGACCCTCTGTATTTCAAATAACCTTACTTAACTAACATTAGTTTCTTTATATTTTATTTACTTGATTAACCTTTAATCTAATTTTTGAAAATAACTCATTTCATAGCAATACGCAAATGACGTTATAACAATGACACGACTTTTGAGGGCCCGATGACGTTTGTATAGCCCAAGGTGATGTTCAGAAAATTCTGCGTCGGAATGAAAGTATTCTAGCCGGTTACCTACTTCCCATGCAGGCAATTAATAATGAGGTACTATATATTTCAATAACTTTGCCTAAGTGAAATCAGTCCCTCACGTTTTATTTCTTAATTTTCTTTAAATTTCAAAAATAACTCGCTTCATAACAATGTAGACACAATGGATATGACATAACACATGTTTACATAATATTAGAATATTAGAATATAATAGAATAGAATAGATTATAATTTTATTCGTCCAATCATAATAACATAAACAGAAACTTTCAGTGGATTTGAGCACATTGCCTATTGTGATTGTATGAATGTGTGCGTATAAGGTAAGGTAAGGTAAGGTAATCTTTATTTTACATGGATTGGTACAATAACAGAAACAGAAGCACAAGTGCTTTTTATCCATGATAAAAACATTTAAAATATGGAATATATATATACAAATGAGAGATGAGTTGATGAAAGGATGAAATAAGTGATACAAATTTCATAAAATTGACATTGAGAGTCATAAAATCATTAAAACATACATAGACAGAGGACATAAAAAATCACCGAAACAAACATACCAAGCAAAAACCACAATTACATGCCGGTCCTAACCAGCTGTGTAACTGTTCCTTAAGTTCATTCACACTATTTGAATTTTTGTACCTTGTATTTAGTGAATTCCACAGAAAAGGGCCATAATAGGAAAAATTATTTTTACCATACAGAACTGTCTTATAAGAAGGAAGTACCAACACATTGTCATCTCTGAGAGTATAAACATTGTCTTTTTTCATTAGTAGTTCTCTTACAAAGATTGGTGACATTTCATTAACTATTTTGTAGATTTCCATTACAAATAGTCTGAGTCGAGTTAAGTACAAAGAATTTCTATTCGATTTCTGTAGTAAGATTCTATAGTCGTTATCAACATCTTTCAATAATATTCTCAAGGCTCTTTCCTGCACCTTTTCTACTTTTCTCGAGTCCTTTGTTGAACAAAAATGCCAGGTTAGAGGACAATATAGGAAATTTGACACTACAAATGATACATAAATGTTAGACATGGTTTCTGTTGATAAATACACAGATAGTCTTTTTAAACCATTGACCTGAATAGCAGCCTTTTTGCATATATTTGTGATGTGTTCACTGAAATTCAGCTTGGTATCAACAGTAACCCCCAACAGTTTTACTGATGGCTGGCTTTCTAGGACCACTTCGTCAATCTTAACCTTTATGTTGTTTACTGCCTTTGATCTCGTGAAAAAGGCAACCTGAAATTTTGGAGCATTTGCCTGCATGCCATTGTGTTTGAACCATTCGACAGCTTTAACAGAGGCTAGACTTAATTTGTTTTCTAGTTGTGAAATATCGTGATCACTCTGACTTATGGTGTCATCATCTGCATAATTATATAGTTTACATTGACATTCAAGAAAATAGAAGATGTCATTTTTAAAAATATTAAATAGTAGGGGACCTAACACTGATCCCTGAGGAACACCCCGCTTCAACATTTGCCAGCTGCTTTTAATATTTCCTAGTTTAACTCTTTGCATACGTGAAGAAAGGTAATTACAAATTAATTTGCATGCAGACTCAGAAAGACCATAAGCATTCAATTTTGCTATCAAAAGTCCATGTGGCAAGGCATCGAAGGCCTTACTCAAGTCCATCAATACCCAACCTACATGTTTATTTTCATCTAAGCTTTTTTTCGTATCTTCTATGGCTTTCATCAGTACATGCTGGGTACTATAACCTTTACGATATGCTGACAGGTAAGGTGACAAAATATTGTCAAAAAATCTCATTAATTGGTCAAACATGACATTTTCATAAGGCTTTGATAGCGATGGAAGTACACTAACTGGTCTGTACTTCTCTTTGTTTAAAGGGTCATCCTTTTTAAAAATTGGTGTGATATCACCACATTTTAGATTGTTAGGGAATAAACTCATTTTGATTCCAGTGTTAATGACAGGCAGGAATGTATGGGCTAATACTGTCGCCCCAGCCTTTATAAGCTTAGGGGGTATTCCATCAAACCCCGTGGCTTTATTACTTCTGACACATTTGAGCTTGCTAAATAGCTCATCATATGTTATTTCTGTAAAATTGAAGTCAAATTCAGATCTGACTTGTTCTTTGATTTTCACTATACTTGGATGATCCTTATAAACATCAACAATTTCGCTTATGGGACTTTCCGAAGTAACTAATTCATCCTTGCTAAAACTATCTGTCATCTTGATATAGTAGTTGTTTAGAATGTGGCAGACTTCAGAAGCATCAGTGATGATGTCACCATTTTCACGCAGATTAATGTCACCAGTTCCTTTACTGGATTCCCCAAGGAAAGGTTTAACAGTCTTCCAAAATTGGCCGGGATTTTCATGTATGGTATTGGTTGTACATTTAATATCAAAATATGATTTGAGGGACTTTCGTTTTAAACTGGTGACATAATTTCTCTGAGCACGATATTTCTTGACATTTTCTTTGCTAGCAACTTTGTTCATTTTTCTTTTCAGCATGGCTTTTACATTTATAGCTCTACGGAGTTCACCATTCATGTAAACAAGTTGTCTAGATTTAATTACTCGTTTCTTTTTGGGTGCATGATGGCTTATTATATCATTCAACAGGGTATTGTGATACCATACATGGTCATCCAGGTCATCAAAAATCAATCCAGTTTGAAAAGGTGCACATGCCAAGTCAGTCAAATAATCCTGTTCGTTGAAATTTTTATATGAGTTATAATAAAGTACGTTTTTGTCAGCCTTAGGTGCAAACATTTTCGTAGCTGCCAGTACCATAGTGTGGTGATCACTGACTCCAATGTCAACATTTAGGCTGGACGCTATCCGACGAATATTATTAGTTAAAATTGCATCAACTGAGGATGGATTTGTCTGACTTTTGAAGCATGTAGGACCATCAACAATGTTTTTCAAAGCATGAATGTCAAGATCATCTTTTAGTGGATTGTTTTCATGAGAAAAGTTTACATTTAGGTCCCCTAAAACAATAGTATAATTACTCTCATTTTCACATCGAGTGTACAAATATTTCAAAGCTTGTCTTAGAGCATTAATACTAGCAGATGGAGGTCTATATATGACAACAAAGAACCACTTCTGTTTCTTCATAGCAACCTCAAACACCATATCTTCAATTCCATCTTGATTAAATGAAATGTCTTTCCGAATTCTATGAGGTATTACTGAAGATATGTAAACAGCTAACCCTCCACCTGCATTTCTTTCATTTACATTTGACCTATCCCTTCTGTAGAATGTATAATTTTGAACCTTGAAACTCATCTGCAGTTCAGGATACAGTTTACTTTCGCCAATAGCTAGAAAATCTACATATTCAGATCGCAAAATCTCATGGATTTCAGAATATTTTGAACAGAGACCATTCACATTTAAATGGGCAAAAATAAAATTTTTCTCATGGAGGGCCCTAAATTGGTTTAGTTGAGGAAAGGGTGTTTGATCAGAAACTGCAGATAAGCTTGAAATACAATTTTCATTCAGTACTTGAGTTTCGTCAGTATAACTTGCATCAATGCTTTCACAAACCGAGTTACATGCATATTCAACACAATTCTTGTGTGAATCTGAAGTACTTTCATTTACCTCAGTGTTAGAACACAGACTTAATCGATCACATATCTGATTTTTGGATATGACAAGTTCTGTAGTACTGGTATTAAGAGTCGGTGATTTAGAAACATGATTAAGAACAGGCGGCTTAAAAACACAGTCTTTTTTCAGCAAATAAAAATGTTCATCAACAACAGGAACACGTTCGGCCGTCTCCTCATGGCCATCAACCTAGTGAGAGTTGTTAAAGTTTTTCTTACTACAAAACTTTTCTTTGTGTCCAAAGGCATTACAACAGTAGCATCTCAGTGGGGATGCGTGACGACAAGTGTTCACATTATGCGACTTTTCGCCACAGTTATAGCACCTTGGTTGCTGGTCATTCCGTCTAGGGTACCGAGCACTGGGGAAGAATCGAAAGTTATGCTGGGCTTGCGATACTTCAGTAGTTTGAACAGGATCAGGTAGGTTTTCTCTCAAAGTCATTAAGAGTCTGCCCAACATGTTTAGGCCACCGCCTGACTTCCCTCTGCCCCAGTACTCATGGGATGTGTCCTCTACTAGCATCTTGCCGTGAGATGCTTGAAGCTGCTGGCGGAAGGTGGGACATTGACGGGCCTTTTCTTGAAGTAAGAGGTACATGACACTCTGTTTCATGTCGGTCCAACGGCTGTTCGTCTGGATAGATTCTGCGATCAGCTGGGCTTGTCTCGGGATGTGAGCTTTGCGGATATTTTCTGCCGTCACATGTTGGCCCATCTCTATTGCCTTGCGATACTGATAGGCGTGTTCATTTGATTTAAATGACATGTTCCAGACCGACAGACTGGATTTGTAGAAATTGCTGAAAGAATTTTCTGTACCACGGAACTTCAAAGTTTCAGATGATGGAGATCCAGGGGTTTCCACTTGAATTGGCAATTGTGACCCATTTTTAGCTGTGTCAGATGATGCACTGATGGGGGACCGGTGCTTCGCTTTGGCAACCATCTTTTCATCTGACCAGTGACTGAATGGGCTCCGGCTGAAATCTGGCTTGAAATTGTCTTGTAACTTGAGATTAAGGAGTAGTTTGGTCACTCCAAAGGAGGACAAGTGCAGCTTGTCAGTGGATGACAGTAGGGTCTCATCCACAGAGTTATCCCTGTATCTAAAGTTTGTATCATGATTTACAAAAGTAACTCCCAAAGACCTTGCTTCAGTGGTAAGTAGTTGATTCAAATGATCAATCTTCGTAGTATCAGCCTTCTCGTCTGATCTCGGAAGTATGCTTGATAAGTGCACATTCTCAGCACGCTCCTTGGCAACTTCCAGCAGGCTTTTACATTCACTAGTGATTTTCTCTGCAGTCTTCTTAGTTGTGGTATCGTTGGTGCCACACACTATGTACAAGTCTTTGTATCTTCTTTGTTTAGGGTTTATTCTTTTGATGTACTTCTTAATGTCAGTAAATTTGGCTCCACCACGCCACTCTACCTTCCCATTGTCACAGGCAGATTTGACATTGCGCACCATGCTATCTCCAACCAGTAATGTGCCAGTATACTCTGCATCCTCATCAGCATCTTCATCATCATCTTCATCATCATCACTCTCACCATGGGGGTCTATCACACGAGCAACTGCTCTTTTTATTTCAGTATCATGGGTTTTCAATTGGGATTGACACTGGGACTGTGACTCTTGCAGGGCGTCTATTTTTGCTTGCTGTCTCTGTACCAATTCCATTAATTGATCATTCTGGGTGATGATATGATCTAATTTGGAGGCTAACTCAGAAACAGTCTGTGGCTGCATTCTTGTCATACAATCACAATAGGCAATAAGTTAATTATGTGCAAAGAGACAATAAATAGCAGAAAACACATTATTATTTTGACTTAGATGACACATGATTATAAAGTTTGATACTTCTAGGTACAAATGTGTTCCTGAATCGAGACATATGGATCATCGGCAAAGCTAACCTTCTCCCAGATGATAGGAATATATAACAGTTGCGTAAGGGATGATCCGTATCTGACATGATCTTATCAGCAAGATTAACTGCATTCTTGTCATACAACATATTCAAAGGAGTTGCCAATACACCAAGTTATACGATACGATACGATACGATAATACTTTATTGAATCATTGAAAACAATGAAACTCATTTGATTTACATGGCTCTATCACAATCACGTGCAATTAACATCAACAAAATAAATAAATAAATAAATATATATATCACAGTGCAGAAAATTATATATCACATTATATCACAGTATATACATATCACAACTTGGCATGATTGAACACCTTCACTCCGTGTGGCACAAAAGTACTATAGGTGACGTCACCTTGGTTTAACAAGTTTGGTGCAGTTATTTGACAATATTAAGAAACTGGGTAAATGTACCAGATCAGATATTTTTGCATAAACTGACTCTACCAAATCATCAACTTTTGCATCTAATTTGAAAAAAAATATGTGCAATGGTTATCCTACACGAGATGATTTGTTTTGCCCTTTTTTGGGGTCACCTCGTTTGGCAACTTTTCTAATAACAAGTGAATTCAGTTCACAATTAATCACTCTCTGGCTAAATCAAGTAGTCAGTCAAGTCATTTGAACCATTATGAAGGTCGCTGGTAATTTTTTTTTTTAGTTATTTTAAAATTTTACCCCAAAACGTGCTTTTTATTTATCAAAGTCAAACAAAAATGACAAAAACTTTAAGGGGTGTTATGGGTGAGAAAGGCACTTTCCTGCAATTTTTTAGAATAATGGCCAATATTTGGTGTCAAAAGAAAGGTTTTAATTAAAATAGATGATTTCAGACAATTTTGTATTTTTCCAATGATTGGTTGCCATGGCAACCATTTTAAAAGACAAAAAAAGGCAGATTTTTACTGCTCACGGGATGTGGAATTTCTGAAGTTACTGGCATGGTAGAAAATTTTTGAAAAAATTTATGAAAGAAGAAAAGCCAAATGAACTTATTTACAAAGCAGATTTTTGATATTCCTTTTAATAGTTTCAGGAATTGGGGTAAATTAGACAAAAGTCAATTTTTGGGGAAAAAATGCATGTTTTTATGGCTACGATATGAAATAATTTTGTAACAAAAAAAAATATTTAAAAACCTGCTCATAAATACGAAGCCATCTTTTTAAGGATTCCGTTGATGTATCCCATGAGTAAATAGGTTGAACAGTGGTCAAGATTTTTCACATCCCGCGCAGAGTAAAAGCGATTTTTTGGACAGATGCGGAAAATGGCAAAATTGTGACGTAACGTCATTACAGGCAATTTATCACCTGAAAACAAATAGGCCTATCGGTGGCTGGCTGTTTCTCCAAAACTGATGAAGCTACAGGCATGATATTTTGCAAAAATTAAGTAATCATTGTCATGTTTCACCAAAGTAAATGCTGTGTTGCCATGGCAAATGCCTTTTTTTGTGTACATCTTAGAAACGACACAACTCTGCTATTTCACTTTTAAAATTTGTCGATGATGTTATATTTAACATGGCTTAAAGTGATTATAGAGGCATATTTTGACATAATCGGAGTTTGCACTGGGTGCCCAAGTTGGTACAGGTCAAAGATATGGCACAAACTAAATATGTGAACCTTACTGAAATTTTGGTCATTTCTCACACATACCTCCTCTTAAAAATCCATTGTTCAGTCACATGACCATCAATTGTAACATCACAATAACAAAAAAACAATGTTGAAGCAATGAAAGATGTTTAAAACTATTCATTTTACATTTCTAATCAATTAGACAAGCATTTGCATGCTTTAATGCAAAAATATTGTCCTTTGAAGTCCAAAAGTTGCCAAACCAAGGTGAGTTGCCAAAGCAAGGTGACGTCACCTAGCATATCTCTTTGTGTGATGTTTAGATACACACAGACGTTTGCCTGACCTGAGAAAGATAAACCTACTACTCAGAGGATGACAGCTTTCCTTCATAATCTTTTTAACCATTTTAATACAAGCATCATCATAGATTTTACTTAGACTCTCAGTTTGAACACCCATTTTCTTAGCTGCTCGAGTTATTTTTGACAATTTAGAATGATCTTTCTTATGCGATGGGCCAAACCATGAAACAATACAATATGATAGTACAGATTCATTGATTGATCGATAGAACAAGTGTAGTATATATTTGTCGACTCCGATGTTATTGAGCATTCTCATATGGTGTAACCTTTTGATACATTTTACATAAAGATGGTGTACATTGTCAGCAAAAGTTAACCTGTCATCAATTACAACTCCTAAGTATTTATAGTTATGTACAATTTGAACAGCGTCATCGCCTATTACAATTGGGTCATAGTCATTTTTAATTTTACGGAAATTGAGGACCATCTCCATCATCTTCTTAACATTCAAATTTAGAAAATTAGAACTGCACCAATCTACAAATAAGTTGACCTGTTCTCTATACATGCTCTCCTCGCTATCTAAAACATTTCCAATCACCACTGTATCGTCTGCATATTTAATAACAGTACAATTTTGATGTTTACTCATACAATCATTCGTATAAATGGTGAAAAGCAGTGGCGAGAGTACACACCCCTGGGGGGCACCTGTATTTGTCAGTAGACACTTGGAGGTAATACCTCCTAACTTCACAAACTGAGGCCTAGCTGTTAGGTAGCTGCGTATCCATCGTATTACATTTCCATTTACATTCATATCAAACAATTTGCGAATCATAACATGTGGTTGAATTGTGTTGAAGGCGCTGGAAAAATCAATAAATAACACCCTTGAGTATGCCTTCGGCTTTTCTAGATGGTAACATACACTCTCAATTAAAGTTGTAACAGCGTCATCAACGCAGCGACCTTCTTTATAAGCAAATTGAAAACTGTCAAACAATTCATTAAAATTTTGACATAGATACTTCCTAATAATTGATTCCAAACATTTCATACAAACATCAGTCAGTGCCACTGGTCATAGATCATTCATTACAAGTGGTATTTTCTTCTTTGATACTGGTGTCACAATCTTCTCTAGCTTTTTCTTATCTTTACAGTTGAGACTTCCAAACCAGGCAGAGATGGTTAAACACAAAATTGACTCAATCGCAGACTTATAAAACAGAGTGAGAGAACAGTATTGTTGACCTGGATGTTTCTTTAAAAGATGCGAAAATGGTGAATTCGTTGAATACATTTGTTGTAAACCCTTTTAGTGTTTGGAGAGCCAGTAAGTTTCTCATCGATGACAACACCACCATATTTCTATTCACTAACCATTTCAACTGACTCTGATTTAATTTCTACTGATGACTGATGAGATGGAGTTGTTACCCTTGTAAACGGAAATCAAATACCATTTCTTTGGTCTTTTTAACATTAATGCATGAGAGAGTTGGTATCACACCGATTGACAAAATTATCAACCTGCTCCAAGTAGCACCTCATCATCTTTTACAATTTTCCATGCGATCGCTGAATCATCTGCATATTTAACAATAGTGCAGTTTACAAAATTGCAGTAACAATCATTGGTGTAAAGTGAAAACAACAATGGCTGCATACACATAATTGGTTACACAACAGAGCCTTAAGGAGCACTAGCAAATGTCTTGAATTATGTCTAGATGAACTTTAGTTATAAAACACATGGTTTGTTTTGTCTGCAGATATTTCATATACATGTATCGACTATTATATAACATCAATTATCAGTTACATCAACATCTCAAATCGAAGACACTGCTGCCATTTTGCTGGAAATGTAGCAGGCAGTACTGGAATATCTCAAACCATTTCCTTGATTTCAGGAGGATTTTAGAGGTAACCAACGAAATTGTACACAATTAAAGTTGCCCTGAATGATAAAATCCATCTCTAAATCCGGGCGAATTTCTCTGTATTATAATATGAACTTGTGTGTGATCCATATTATTTCTGAATAATTTTTTTAAGTATTTCTCTGAATACATTAATTATTTAGTTTTTCTTTTTCTTGATAGTGCCTCCCACCTCCAGGACACCCATTATATAGACAGGCCCGTAGCCAGGGGGGGTGCGACGGGTGCGAACGCACCCCCCCACGGCCGAAAATGGTCCCAAAAGGTCCACTATTTGGGTCCAAAGTGGTCCCAGAATCAGGAGGATATACCTGACTTCATGTCAAGTAATCCAAATTGCAATTCAGTGTGTTTGATTTGCCCAGGTGGTCATAGACTTCACAGCCTTTCTGAATTGCAATTCACACCTATGGATGAATTCCCCCACTCCTAATTGCAATTTATCCCATTTGGTCAATGCAGGGTATTGTGTTTAACTAAATTACACTTGATAAGCATGCTCATTTCTTGCTATGATAACTTTCAATTGATTTGCAGGGGAAATCTTGCCAGAGTTGTATAGGGCTATACAAGTGAAGTGTAGGCCTATACAGTATACATGTTGGACCAAAAATTAAGTCTGGTCCAATTTAAGGAACATAGAATTTGTAATGGACCACCTGTTTCCTGATATTGGGCCAGTGATCCAATATCGGCACTACTGACTGACTGACTGACTTGTGTTGTGCTGGTATACCCTGTTGAGGGAGCTGCTCTGTTATTATTTGGTGACTGCCGTATGAATATGAGATGAGTAGGCTGGGAGTCTGGAACATACCCTATCAATTCAGGGATGCCTAGGGTCTTTCAGTTGCCCCAGCATAGAATACTGAATACAACCCACCTCCATTTAATGTCCCGTGATCTCGGACTAAAGTGAGTTGCCAGGGTGAGATTTGAACCCACGCCCTAAAAGCCAGTGGACAAGCATTCTTGACCATTAGGCCACAGGGGAACTGGTAGAGAGTGAGAATGTAGAGAGGAGGTTGACACAACTGACACCACTTACACACAAGAGGGAAGAGGCAGAGAGTGAAAGCATAGAGGAATTCAAGACCAAAGAAAGTGTATGTATATTGGACTTAAACTCAGAGAGGGAGGCAAGAGCAATTACAGTCTGTCACTTTGATATAGAAAAGAGTGAACTGTTGCACTGTGAAAATGGCACTTTGTGTGTCAATGTTGATGATTTGTCATGATCATACCCGATACTTTCAATGTTAATTTGATTTAAGGAGTCCTTGCTAACAGCCAAACGAAAGGAATATGCATCTGATTTTCACTCTAAAATCAGTTATGACAAGTCAAATGGCCTTCTCTTGATCATGACTAATCAAACAGCCTGTATGTTTCCCATGGTGAAATTAGAGAAGATGACACTTCATCGGCTATCATGAGTCACAAAGTGCATTTTTCACAGTGAACTGGTCCTAATTTTTTCTATATCAAAGTGACAGACTGTAAAGGAGGCACAAGTAACATTATACATGTTTTAGTAAGGAGACAAGAGCTGCAAAGAATGGGAGAAAGCAGGGACATATGAGGCAGAGAGGGAGAAAGCAAAGAGAAAAGAGACAGAAAGACCACAGGGAAGGCAAGAGCAACCCAAGAAGCAAAGAACCACACTGTAGGAAGGAGACAAGAGCTGTGGAGCAGTCAGAAAGGGTGATATCAGAGAGGAAAGAGGAGAGGGAGAAAGCATAGAGGGAAGAGGCAGAGAGAGGAGGCAAGAGCAATCCAAAAAGAGACATGTATACTATACACCTTAGAAAGAAGACGAGAATTGGGGAGGAGTCAGAATTGGAGATAAAAATAGAGGGAGGAGACCGAGATGGACTAAGTAGAGAAGTAAGTGGCAGAGACTCAGAGATGGACTAGGCAGAGAAGGAGGAGGCAGAGAGGGAGGAGCCATAAAGTGAAGAGGTAGTGTGAGGAGAGGAGAGGGAGAAGACAAGGGCAATCCAAGAAGCCAATATAATAGATGCACTGCAAAAAAAAAAGAGACAAGCTGTGGGAGGCAGAGAATGGGAGAAAGCAGAGAGGGAGGAGGTAGAGATAGAGGAAGCATAGTGGAAAAAGGCAGATTTATAAGGCAGAAGAGGTTTATGAGGTTAGAGCAATCAAAGGAGCAAAGAACTATACATTGTCGGAAGGATACAAGAGCTGGAGCATGGCAGAAAACGCCCATAAGCTGGTGCAGAGAGGGAAGAGGTGACATGGCACCTAGAGCATGTAGAGGAGGCAAAAGCTGGAGAGAAGGAGGTACAGAGACAGAACATGCTATATGTTGGTCCCGGATCATGTCTTGCATTTTATGGTGGCATTAGTACTCCACATTGTTCAGGATTCTTCTCCAACCATCTGGGTGCGATTGGCTTGCTACATTGACATTTGGGTGTCCCAAGACCCAACGCCTCATTGTGCCTCCTTCCCAATAACTTACTAGTTACGGCCTTCATAATGTTAGGACACATTTTAATGATTCTGCACATTTTATTTGATTATTTCTGAATTCCATGCATACCAGTAGACCTCATTTTGTGGCTCGAAAATAATAAATCCCATTGAGGGATTTCTTGTGTGAATTAGTGCAAATGAAGTTGGGCCCAAGGATAAAATCGATCAACCTTTCCATGATTAGAAAGGCTCAGAATGCACCATTGTCATTACTTTCTCCAAAATGTTCCTGGGGGGGCATGCTCCCAGACCCCCCTAGCTTGGCTTCGCACCTGCGGTGCTCGCGGAGAAAAGTCCACTTTGCCCCTAAAAGCACCCCCCCACAAAAATTCCTGGCTACAGGCCTGTATAGATGACGTCACATTGACCATTGTTATCAGTATATTGTTACAAGTTAATAAATTCACACAATGGCGATGACGTCACAAAGCTGGTAGCAAGCAACACTGCTGATTTATTTCCGTGCGTACCCAGAATAAATCTAGGGGTCATTTGGTGTATTTTTTGGGTCATTTCAATAAGAAAAAATAATTCTACAGTAAAGAAATTTTACACGCTGGAAGAGACAAGCATGCTACACAAGATTCCGTAAAAATTAGAAATAATTTTTGTCCAATCCCATCTATCATTCTGAGTAACTTTAATAATGTGTAAAATTTTACATTTAATTTTCACCGTTCTAAATTCCAAATTTTGCAAGCTTTGTCCGATTTTGAGAAATAACAAAACATTTCATTATGCCATCTACCATCTGCTGTCTCCCTTGTTATCATCGTTTTCATAGATACATGTTTTTCCAGTTTGCACTTTGCTTTATCTCAAAACTGTGATGTCACAGATTTAATTGCATAACTGTATATTACAAGCACATATTTCAAGAAACTGACCATATGCATTCACACATGGATTATATATGTTTAGCTTTAACACCTACATAGGTTGATGGATACTTTAATGAAATGAAACTGAGCTAAACAGACCACTTGTCCTCAAAGGAGAGTTACACTGCTGGCCAAAAGTTTGGAAAAAACAATAAGCTGCCTGATTAGTGTTTCAAAATGGTATCTGGTTGTCCAGAACTTCGGATTCTTATACTTGATCAAGCCAAAATAGTGGATCATTAAAAATAAATTTGTAAAAATAGCATTAAATTTCAAAGGTTGCTCTCAAAAACGGGGAATGGATGATTGATGGATGATTTTGGCTTTATGTCCTGTATTTATGCACTTGGTAGGATTAGGAAATGAGGAGGAAACGGCAATGAGGCAAATGATGATTGAAACAGCTGTCCAACATAGGCAAGAGCTGGAGTCGAACCCTGGACCCTGCGATTGACAGCCCAGCACGGTACCACTTATTCTTGACCAACCCTACCCTTCAAAAGTGGGAAGTGTCAAAGCAGGCAAGCATTTGCCATTGCAATTCCATTTACATGCCTGGCGACTTGTTTGGGGCCATCAGTATTTTGAAAGCCGCGATCCATCCACACTCAAGCGAATTTCTGTAACACTGATCTGATGGCAAGCAAAATTCTGTTTCCGAACTTTTGGCCTGCAGTATACTATGACTAAAAGCAAATGCAACAAAGTGATTTGAAATTGTGAAGGTGAGTGTATTGTGAATAACAATAAAACAGGCTTTGTTTTGTTAAACATTGAAACAGAGACTGTTCTGACAAGGTGTAACAATAAGCTTGGACAGAAGTTGTTTGTTGTTGTACAAAAAGAGTAACATTGCCTGGCAGTTTTAATTTCCTTTGTAATAAACTGTGATGTCAAACTCAGAACTGATATGTCACAGATTGAAGGTTAGACCAATCACATTCACAGATACCCTGATGATGTCACGGTTTAACTGCAAAACGAAATTTTCAAAAAACACGTAGCTGTGAAAACGATAATAACTGATACTAGGCAAGCTTTTTTGCAACACATTCCTTGGTCTCAGGAGAGTACTCAAAGTAGGTGCATGACTGAGACATGGATTGCCGAGCACAGTCCAATCTTGATGACACCCTTCCAGATATTACTGTGACAGTGTCTCTAGCTGGCGGCAGCACAGGAATAAACCTTGCCTGTCCATCCTTTTCATTCACCACGTTGAAGCCCAAATTACCTGCAATTATAAATGCAAATATTTGTGAAAAAGCTAGCGAGGGACCAAGATTGCTTGTCACAGGAGTAGTTTGGCTCACTGGTAGGTTGTCACACTTGCACTTTCTCTGTAAATCTTGGCATTTCCCCCACTTTTCTGAATCAGCTTTGACTTAGAATGTGACTTGTCTCTTGTTCATAGGATGAATACGATGAAAGGCAACAGTTATTTGGAAATTGTGAAATGTTCTGTCCATTTTTTCAAAACATTGTCAGCAAACTTAGAACTTTCCAATGGAACATTATGAAATACCTGCAGTGCAGTCTGTGTAGAATAAATGTATTATATTATAATTATAATTATAATATAATGTTAGTCTAATTTGCATACATAGTCACTGAGTATTCTAGCGAGGGAAATAAGTCAAAAATTGTATAATTGTATTGATATGTATCCACGTAGGACTGGTCCTGATGGCCCGACCAGAGCAGGAATGGAGCCCTATTAACCCAAGACTAGCAGTATCAATATTTAAAGCTGACAACCCTGTCATTGTAAGAGAAGGAACACTGCTGCATGGAAACATTTACCCTGTTGGCAGAGGTCTTCCTCGGTTACACTGGACCATGCCCTTCCATCAGGACAATCAGGAGCATCAATTTCAAACTTGGAGGCAAATTTCTTCATCCAGCAGCGACGGTGATCACAGGGGATGTTGGTGTCTGCTAACAATATCTTCGGTTTGGATGGCAAGTTGTCAAGTTTGTCAATGCAGAAGCGAAATGGATTTTCAAAGATTTTGAGATTATAGTTTTGGACGATGTCAATAGTCAGCAAATTATTCATATGACAGAGGTTTGCATCAAAACCTTCGAGCGAGTTTCTGAGTATAAGGAATGTTTTGAAATTGTCTAATCCTTGCACCATTTTACTATCGATAATGCCTGATAATTTATTGTCTTTCAGATTAACTTCCTCCAAGGAATTCCCCAATTTTGTCAGCCAGGAGACAGAGGTTACTCTATTGTGTTGCAATCCAATCTTTTGTATATTACATCCATCAAAGGCATTTTCTGTTGGTGATGGAAGACGATTATTCCACCAGATCAGTTCTACAAGATTTCCGCAACCTCCGGTAAGGTTTGGTATGTTTGAAAGTCTGTTTCTATCCAGGTTAATTACTTTGAGATGACTGTTGTTAAGAAAAGGTGTTCCGGGTATCACATTCAACTGATTTAGCTTCACATTGATGTACTCCAGCTTACGCATGAGACTCAGGTTGGGGATTTTCACAAGATTGACTTTTGTCAGTTGTAGCGTTTTTAAGTTTGGCAAGTCCAAAGGTCTGTCATCCTCCTCGTGGGTTGGATTGCTGCAGTTCTTGTCTGGGAAGTAGGACATGTCACCATCTCTGAACACTATACTTTCCAGTTTCTTGAGTTGATTCAGTGTTTGGAAATCAATGCATGTCAGTCCCTCTGTGTTCATGTTCAGTTCAGTCTTGTCATTTGACAGTGCATTTCCAAGGGCTACAAAAATGCCAAGTAGTGTCAAAATCTGAGACACAATATGCCTGAATTTTTGTCTTCCCTGCTCCATGATGACACTGACAGAAATGGTGTTCCTCGTACATGAAAGAACTAACTTCACCAACTTTCTAGGGAATGTATTATTTATTTTTATCTGAACAGAAGCCATATTTTGTATTTCTGCAAATTATTCATCAAGTATCTTTACAACTTTCTAGTGCAAAAATGAATTCTTAATAATGGTTTACTCAATGAGTATAATTGTTTTACTTACTGCCATGGCAATGTGATTGATTGTAAAAATGCACCAAAATGATCCTTTTGAAGTTGTTTATGTCTAATGGCCATGGTATGCTTGATGAATTAGTAAATGAGACGATGTCCTATACTTTGGGTGTTATCAACCACACTGTAAAACCAACAGTGTCTCTTCAATGGCAGCAACTGTAATGAACACCATAATTGCTATTTTGCAGAAAAAAAAATTGTTTTATTGTACAGTGATGTAGGAATCATGTAAAAGCAAGGGGAGGTTGTTTTACTGTGTAGCACCAGATGGTGAGTGAGTCGAACATTTCATAAGTGCGTAATGTTACAAGAAAATACCAGAGGGAGTGGCGTCCTACACACAAACTCGTTCCTGTCCACATATCAGCGGACAAGCAAGTAGTGGGTGACATCACAAAACAATTGTGAATGAGCGGATGTTGATTGCATTGTTGTCTCAACCAATCAAAAATCACAGAAAGCAGTACAAGCTACACTGCAAAATTTGAAAACTGTGTTGAAGCCATAATTTGAGCTATCTGAGAATGTTAATAATTTTCAAGCTATGATAGCTCAATCCTATAAGTTGTCAAGGTATGATAGCTCAATGCTGTAAGTTGCCTAAACGAATCATAACATTAAGCTGTGAAAACATGAAAGTTTCAGTTGTTGCAGATAGCTTGACATCTCAGCCATGCCACATATAGTGCCATCTATAACAAGCACTTCTCATAACACTGTATTTAGTTTTAAATTATTTACTTAAAAGAAAAAAGAACATTTATATTACACTATCCCAGAGAAAACTGAGTAGCACACCACCTTAGCTGGTCACTTTTTTATTTTTATCTCTCTTGAATTAACTTGTGGCAGTAATTAGATGCATGCTTTCACACATGTCAACCAACATTTCCAAGTCAGAGTGTGTTCAAATATAGGCTTCTAGCACTGTCTACAAACTCAGATGAGCAAGAGGCCATTGGGATTTTATTCACAAGAAATTAATTTTTAAGTCTCCTTGTGATGCAATGGTCTGTGTTGAATGCATCTTGGGCCTGTCCATGATGTGCTACCGTAAAACGGGGTTACTTTGGCCGCTTCGGAGCGCCAAATTGGTGTTCTGAGAAAAACTATTTGTTGAATATCAACAGTTTTGTGCCATAATATAGCCAGTACATTGAGGTTTCCATCTGTAAAAAAGCTTTCCAAAATCTGTGATGGTTCTATGTTTTATTACATAATTAAAAAGAGTTGGGGTAACTTTGGCCACCTTAGATTTTGAACAAGTAATACCATTTACTGCAGTAGAATTTAATTAGTTATGTTATTTTGGCCACTCAACAAGCCGAGGAATGTATGTTTGTAATCTAGAATGAATTGTGGTTCATTCGCAGATTCTGAACAAGAATTAAGTATTGATACGTGTACCACAGTCTTTGTACTACTGCCTCCTAATTCCAAATGCCATTATGTGAACATACCCCAGTTTTTAGGTCACAAGAATGTAAGATATGCTACCAGTCATATAAGGAGTCATTTTAAAACATTTTTTATCAATCATATGACATGTTAGATTTCTATTCTAATTTTCAATTTTTTGATGAATTCACCAATGTAACATTATGTTGACAAACACCATAAAAAATTTTCCAATATGAAATAACTTTGTCTAATGCTATTTTGGATGAAATTGTATGTCTATGGTGGTTCACAGCTTCCCTAGCAGCCAGTACAATTATATTATATTATGCTTGTTAAATGGCACAAATTGCAATTATTGCATTGGACCATTTATGGTATTTTTTTTAACATCCATGGCAGTCAACATGATTTTCAGGGTCATACACCTGTTTGTCAAATCAAGGTTTATACCTCCTTGAGTGCTATTAACTACAAATTGTTCCAACTATTGCCAATTGCCATTTCTTGGGGTGGCCAAAGTAACCCCGACACTGACTTGGAGATTTGGGGTAACATTGGCCATAGCCCTAAACTCACTAAATTGCATAACATACGAGGGGTTTTCCAAAAGTTCTGTCCAACTTGCCATAACTTTTGCAATATTTAATACAGAAAAATGATATTTGGGTCAGATAATATTGAAGTACAGGGTGACCCACCTCAACTTGTGCATGACTTTAACATTTTACTGAAGACAACAAAAATGAGACAGGCAATTTTTGAAAACATATTTGTCGAATTGGTAGTAATGGCTGTTAAATAAAGTGAGTTAAAAGCCTCTGCAGTAATTCTATCAAAAATTACAGGCAAGTGAAAATGTGTCGCTGCTTTATTTTGTGCCGAAAAATCAGCCGTGAAGAATTCAAAGTGCACCAGCATCACCAAAGTCCTCCAAAACTGCCTGAAATGACTTTGATATGCAAAAGGAGGTTCTTGAGGAAGGGAATGGATGGTGTTTGTGAGATTTAGAGTCCAGTGTATGTTACCAAGTCAGAAAATTTAGAATGACAACCAGTCGGAGACAAACAAGTCAAAATATGGCAAAACAATTAGCATAACCGACAGACAGATGATTTCCAACGCAAAATAGTAAGGCATTATGATTGTCAGACTCAATAGAAACGTAAAATATGACACTCAGGTTTTAAAAGCAAAGAGAAAAAGTATAGCAACACTTCTACCAAAATCCATTTTTGGTTTCATCTAGAAAGTCACAAATTTCCATCACTCAAAATCTAGTCTTATTTTGACCAACATTTGCGATGGAAACACATGGTTCTGTAATACAGCCAGGTGCAGAAGATTCCCCTCAACAAATTCACCCTGTCATTTTGCCCAGAAATCCAAGTCAAGTAATTTTTCTTGGAGATATAAGATTCATTGATGACAATTTATGTGCATTATTGGAACCATTAAAAAAGTGGCGGATAAACACATCAATGCTCAAATTGAAAGTGATAAATGATATTCCCATGTAAAATTAAGCTATTCAAATGCTTATCGTGAGGTAACAACAATTTTTGCCCACCCATCACTGGTAATAGACCCCAGGAAATTACCGGTATGAAAATGGTGCACTGCATCAGGACAGTATTTGGGCTTCCTGACTCCGTGAACCTAAACCTCCTTCAAAGAAAAGCCCTGGCACTGCTTTGTTATAGCTTCTGTAGCACAGTAAATGCATTACATGTGAGCCGAAAAATTTTTCCAAGGTTGACAGTGCTAAATTGTAAAAAATCAGAAAAAAAGCTATGCAAAAAATAGAACTCTTTTTCTGAGTCCAATTTTAACCAAAAGTGAACCAAACTTGCATAATAGTCTTCTCTTGGCTCTTGTTACCGAAAATCCAATTTGGATTTTGCATTGGAAATCCTAAACTTTTTCAGCAAACACTGTTTGTTTACAACATCAATGCACAAGTTGAGGTGGGTCACCCTGTAATTTCCAAATGATCCTGAAAAAATCATATCATAGAAACAAAAATAAATGGTTCATATGTTGCCATGGAAACCAAAAGTCATGAAATGCGGCCCAGGGCACTACTACAGACACATATTCATTATATCTTGTCAAAAAATGTAATTTTTACCAGGGTTACAGGACAAGAAACATATCAAAAATAATCCCTAACATTTCACAAATTCTTGTAATAATGAATTTGACATTGAGTACATTTCCTCTGACCTTATATCTCTTAAAAAAATCAAGGCCTCATAGTCCTCATATTAAGATCGCAGTTGGTGTTTTGCAGATTTTTACCCTCGGCAATGTATACATTGCCGACGGGTATTGTAGTTACTTTGGGAAAATTTGTCCGTCCGGCGGGCGGGCGGGCGGACGGGCGGGCGGGCGGGCGGGCGGGCGTCCGGATAACGGGCGTCCCACTTGTGTATTGGGAGTAATGCTAAAACTATGGAATGTATACTTTTTATTTTTGGGACATTATTATATCTTTTATCCTAGTTGTGCCTTTTAGGGGTTTAATCCACATGAGATTAATACTTTTCTCACAATTATTGAAAAATGTGAAAAAATATTTTTTTGTGTATTGGGTGTCAAGCCAAAACTATGGCATGCATATTCATCATTTTTGGGTAAATATGGTATCTTTTATCCCAGTTGAGCCTTTCGTAGGTCTAATCCCCATGACATTAATACTTTTCTCACAATCATTGAAAAATGTGAAAAATTGTTGTTTTTTTTTGTTTCTGTGACAGCTGAAAAACTGCAGTACTTTTGACACTGAAATTGGCATATTGTATATATTAAATACCCAAGATGTGTTTTTTGTGGGTCTAAATGCTCTGAGAAAGTTGAACGGACGACAATTTACCAAAAATATGAAAAAATACTGTTATTTTAAACTTGTATGATTCAGTAAATTTTGAAGTTAAATCTATGAAATTTTCCACTTAGGTGTCTAACTTATGCCTTTTTAAACATCTCTAATCAGTTAGAATGTTGGTCCTATGAATTTTTATAAAAACCCAAAAATTCGAAAAAATGCCAATTTTCCAACATTTCTGCCTGAAAAGCCAAATGGTAATAGGTAAGTTAGTTAACTTTAGGTCTTATTGTAGTTAGACACACTGTTGACTAATATTCACAGCCATTGCATGAGTTGTTGCAATTTTTTCCATTGTCAAATGTATGATTGAAAAAAGGCAAAAAATCATTAAAATGTCTATTTACTCTCCATTTCCTTCTGATGTCATACCAGTCGTTGACATTTTTTTGTCAAAATAAACCTGACATGTTTCACATCATCATCATGCTAATTTTGAACAATATGAAAACTTTTATTCACAGCATAGGTCAATATTAACAAAATTAGATAAATATTAAGGATTTTCAGATAATCATATATATCAGTAAATATTGGCCCTGGTCAATCAAATTTGCCACAATAATGTCTAAATTTGACTTTTTCTACCTCTCCTCATGAAATATTATCAATAAGAAATATATAAATTTATATATAATTATGTGGACTTTCAAAGCATTAATTAAGTATATTCAAAAACATGCATTTGTGTGTTAATATTTTAAAATGTTGACACTAAATCTTTTTAAAACTCCCAATTATTATAACTTTATGGTTAATATCTAAACTCAGTGATGTAAATTTTTAGAAGATGAATAAATGTCAGCCCCTTTTATTTAGTTGTTTGCATGAAAATTAAATGTGATTGAATCAGACAGACTGGCTTTTGTTGAATGGAGCACTGGAGAAGTCTTGATTATGTAATGTTATGTCACAGGGTAATTGTCTTCCCTGCCAATCCTTTGACAAGAAATCTTAAATCTCAATTGTAACTTAATGGTTTAAATCTAACATCAGTTATATACATTTTAACATATGAAGTACTGTCAGCTTACTTTTATTTTGGTCTTTAATAAAAAAAACATGTAAGACAGACTGGCAATAAGACCGCTATGTATATATAGAGGGTTATCAAAGAAAATTACTTGGGATGCAAACCCAATTTCTGCAAATTTCAGTGTGCAATTTTACATTTCAAGATATTATTGGATAAATCTGTCTTTTAATTCATTTTAAAACTCACTCCAATTGTATTTTTAGCATTTTAAAGAAATATTGTTTAGGGGGTAAAAGTGTCATCATTGGAAGGGGTCCAGTTTTTTTGTGAATGGGCCTGGAGACACTATGTCTGTGCTTCATTGTACCCCTCCCCTCCAGCCATTCATGTTATGTAACATTGTGTCACTAATCCTGTCCAGTGACCAAAGCTAGGAACAAAGGAGCACAAAAGCAGTGCACAGCACCCTCAACTTTTTAACAAATTTTCTTTTTTCTCAGAAATGTGTCCAAACTGCATTGACACCAACTTTGTAGTCTTATATTGAACAAATAAAGAAATTTCCAATTTGAATAAAAGATTTAGGCCAACTAGAAACTGAGATATGACTTTTTGTAGCCCATACAGGCTGTACACAGAGTTGGGACATGTTTCTCTTGTTTTGTTTTTCTTTAAAGCTATTGTTATTCTCAAAAGTTTGACCAGCATTTAACCTTTGTATTAACTAGCAACTTGCTTAGTCTTAAAAGATATATATATATACTGGCACAAACCTTGTTTTAGTGTTACTATTTACAATGGTTTTGGTTGGAGACATCTTATCTATAATTTATGTTTTTAGACCCATATTCCATATTTGTAATTTATGATAAGAATAGCTAAGACTAGATAGACTAGATAGATGGATGGATGGATGGATGGATGGATAGATAGATAGATAGATAGATAGATAGATAGATAGATAGATAGATAGATAGAAAGATGGAGATAGATAGATGGATAGATAGATAGAAAGATAGAAAGATAGATAGATAGATAGATAGACACATGTAGATAGATAGATATATATATAGATAGATAGATTGATAGATGCATACATAGATGGATAGATTATTATAGAAATTTTAATCCTGTACAATTTCTAAAGCTTTACAATGATTCAAGATTCCTAAACATGGATATATCACAAAATCCAATCATCAACAGGAATTATTCTTTTTTCTCAAATTATTCTTTTTACAAAAAGCACAAAATCAGCCATAGGCCTACTTGCCCGAATCACATGATCCAGATTTCATTTTGACTAGTAGATATATCATTTCAAGTTTAATCTCTTGGTAACCATTGATTTTCAGTGATGTTTCATTGGACCCCCCCCCCTCATCACAGTGGCACACTTCTGAGGTGTGTGAAGTATGCCACCCTCCATTCTTTTGTCAGGTTACATAATGGCATTGCATAAGGTGATTAAAATATTGGGGTACAGCAGACAATAGCCAATTGATATGGGTGTTAAGCAGCTGAGGAGGGGGACTAAGGAAGCCCCTTTAACCCCTTTAAGGGGAATGTCTGCAAGGATAATGTAATTTAACTGAAATAGTTACAACATCCAACAATTTACATGGCTACATTCTAAAATGGATCCAGGATCAAGATGATGTAGAACTGAAGTCAATGACACTGTTTGATTAGATATAAGATTTACAGACAGAAATTTATTGAACTGATAGATATCTAATTTTTGTTCAAACAATAGCTACCCTTATTGCAATTCAGTTTTATGCAGTTTAAATGAAATTGTAATTTTATCTTTTCTGCAGGAATTATGACACATCTTAATAGAAAAACTGATAATTGGATTGATCAAACTACCAAAAGTCTATCTATCTATCTATCTATCTATCTATCTATCTATCTAAACAGTCCCCTACATGTCCTGATCGTTTTCTGACTGTCTTTATCTCAATTGTTGTCCATTTCTAGCTGTCCTTTTAATGGTCATTACCTGTCTATTGTGCACTGCATTGCTTTATTTTCCTGTCTGTCACCACTGTATATTACATTCAGACAAAAATAAGTTTGATAAAAAACCAACTTTCTAAAATGGTAGTGGAAGAGGGGATGAATTACTGTGGGTAATCTATGCCGGATAATATTGTTCTTAATATTGTCACCGAAACCAGTCATCTTCTTGACTTCATTTTTTTTTAAATTTTATTTCTCAAATTGCTTGTTCACAAAAAGGCACAGATTTTGCCACAGGCCACCAATAGGCACAGTGGAATACTTACCTGAATTTCATTATCCAGATTATACCAAATTATACCACTTCTACAGTACAATGTAATGTCTTGCTAATTGCTAACCATTGATTTTCAGTTCATTTGATCTTGTGCCACACTTTTTGACTCCTTGCCCAAATTTTAACTGTTTCCCCTCTTTTTCTGGGGGGGACCCATCCTGCAAGCTGATTGCATGTGGATTTTGAATTCCTGCCAATACAAAATGGCAGACGGGAAACATTTATATTATTTTGCTCACAGCTCTTGGCCATTCAATGAAAGTTTTTCAACCGGAATTTCATGTTCATGAGGATATTAGAGTACCCAGTGGGGTCCTGCCTCAATGTATCCCACTGTCTGGAGAATAGCCGCTGAGTAGCCGAGGGTATGCTGCCGCGCAGCCTATGTTTGTTCTTTACGATGGGTTTTCTATAAGTTCTGTCCAGCCTGTCACAACTTTTGCTAGATTTTAAACATAAAAATGATATTTGGCTCAATTGATATTGAGATAATTTGCAAATGATCCACAAAAAATCAGATCATAGAAGTAAAGATAAATTGTTGATTTGTTGCTATGGAAACCAAAAGTCATGAAATGCGACCGTGAGCTTCTTAACAGACACATACTTGACATATCATGTAAAATATGTAATTATTACAAGAGATATAGAAAATAATCTTTCCAAAACATGCATAGTCATTTCACAACTTCCAAAAATAATGACTGGGACCTTGTAAATACGTTTTCTCATACTTTCTATCCATTTCTAAGTATGATACCTCAGTCTTCATGTTAAGGTCAGTTTTGGCATTTTCCAGTCTTCTTTTCTTAGGTTTTCCATTGTGTCTTCTCTTCATTCAGAAAACGTTTGTAGTAGTACAATTTGTAATTGGTTCTGTCACTCATACTGTCTTCCTTGTACGTATGACAAAAGGTTCTTACACTCTCTGCTAGTTTTATCCAATTAAAATGAAAAAATGTAACAGGTACATATGACGTCATCCATATCCAAAAAAATGCTCATCTCGTAAAAAACTGAGAAACTGCATGAGTGCTGGTAAAGTAACTGAGATGTAACAAAAATACCAGTTTCCATTGTTATTAATGATTTTAAATTAACTGATTATATTTCATGGAAAAATTAAGACTAGAACGGGCGCTCGGAGAGCACAGAGCTTCGCTGTCCATTAAAAATTAAACTTTGACTACTGCAAGATGCCGCACATAAGTGGCCTACCAGTCGCTAGTTAGCTACAGGTGGAAACTAACTTTTTTTTCATGTGATGAACAATTATTTTTTTCAGTGTCAAGTGGAAAACAAACTGTTTTGTTCACCAAAAAGCCATAGCCCCCCCCCCAAGACAAAGATCATCTGGTCAGCCCCTAATAATTTGATTAAGAGTTCAACATGTGTATATGAAGGCAGAAGGCTTGAATGTTATTGCAGCATCATTCGTTGGATTATCTACAATTGAATGCTAATTTCAGCAATTATGGTCAGGTTTTTATGAAATAAACATTGAAATGATGCTAATTTAGTTCTTTGGCACCTTCTACGGACGTTTAATGGTCGTTTTTGCAGAGAAAATGTAGAATTTTATACACCCTCTTGGCTGCTTGCTAGTGCTGCAGCATAAAGTGATAGTGCATGCAGCACTGTAGAGGCATTTTTCAGATTTCTTTAACTGTGGGCCCAAAAAAGCTCCGATTGTCACCAAAATTTAATCAGGTCTTGTGTAGTACAAATGAATACATCTTGCTGAAGAAAATCTAAATCCGTCCTGTAGTTTTTGCAGGAGGCAACTCACATACACACTAACGCACATGCTGAAGTGCCAGGGACCACAATAGCTTCTCAGCGAAGCTAAATATACTTCAATTCAATATGTCAAGACACAGATAATGCAAGCAGGTGTTCAGTTCGTTTTAAGTGAGATCTGCAAAGTCTGGGCCGCATTTCATGACTTCTGGTTTCCATGGCAACAGATTAAGCATTTATTTTTAATTTTATGATCTGATTTTTTAGGAGTTATTTGTAAATTACGTCAATATTATCTGACCCAAATATCATGTTTCTACATCAAATCTAGCAAAAGTAATGACTAGTTGGACAGAACTTATGGAAAACCCCTCGTATAAACAAATCCTGTGTAATTTGAATCTGTGATATATTATCTTTAAAAATCGTCCACAGTTTTCGCAGCATAAGCTTGCACTTGACCCACCCAGAACAAAGCAGACACGTCCCTGCAAAATCACACTTTTTTGCAAATCTGCTTTTTCCCAGAATGGCCTTCACAAGAAGCACTGGTATCATGATATTGAAACAAAATTTATTTACATAAAAAGTAGACAAGTAACTCTAGCAGACGCAAAAAGAAATTTCCTGATATCTATATTGGTTTTAGAGATACAGGATACTGAATCTTTTTCTCATTTGGCGGCCAAAGTAGTACAGAACGGCCAAAGAAACCCCGTTTTACGGTACAACAATATGTGCAGATCTGTCTGATAAGGCTTTTCCCTATTTTTACAAACCGTGGCAAGCAGATGGGGAGATGGCATGGCAGCTGGCAAACGGAGATAATTGAAGGCCAAGGCTTGACCACACTGTAAAATTTGAATTTTGAGTTAGCTTAATTGATTGAGTGTGATGTTTGAACAATTCCTTTGAGCAAAGATAGCTTGTTGTTTGTAAGTTATAACAGCATAAAGATTATCATAACTCAAAACAACAAGCTATCATGGCTCAAACAAATTGTGCAACCATCTCACTCAATCATTTGAGCTAACACAAAATTTCAAATTTTACAGTGCACTATGCATATATATTTGATAAACACACCAATTTTATGCTGTGCTTGTCTTCTTCTATAAAGGTCTTATTCGCTAAAGGTTTGTCGCTGTGCAACCTATGTTTATAATAGATATACCCTGAAGGAGTGTGAGCCAACCACAAAGTTCGTTCCAGTTATTTTTCCCCCACTTTGTGAAATAACCTGTTTAATCCCAATCCCTCACAAAATTATAAATATTTATAAATAATTATCAGTGTCAGACAGCTGTCATATCTACGTTCATATGCTCAATATTATTTATGAGAGTCGACCAAATCAAATCCATCTCCTCGAGTTTCAACACAGGGACAATGTGGTATCTGGCTTCTGAACTCTTATTCAGTGTGAAAATATAGATTTTCAGCTCTTTTTTTCAACTTTGCTATTGAAGGCCAAGTACAATAGGTCCATACAGGCCAAAGATAAAATATTCATTTATTTGTAAAAGTACGGAAGTGTATATTCATTATTCAATGGTTCAGTTTTTGTTTCTCAGAAAATAATGATTGGAACAATGGTTCTGGACTTCTGTACCAAATTGTATGAATGCTTAGGTTATTAAACGCTTAGGTTATCCTAAAGTGGTTAACTCCTATAACTGATCTTCTAACCGGTTACTGGCAAACAAAAAACGTTCATGTTGTAAAATGAGTTCAGTTAAATAAAACTAGTTATCTAAATCATATTCAGCACCGACACAATATCAATAAAATGACTTGACCACTTTAGGATAACCTGTGTTAAGCGTTCATTCAATCCCGTACTGGTGCATGCGAGTCATTGTGGCCAAAATTATGCAGGTTGGTTTTGCCTGTCTGGATTCAAACCAGAGGGTGCCAGAGCTGTACTCAGCTAGAGTTGATCGCAAACTGCTGGCAGTTTGGATGGCTCTCCTCTCTCTTTCTTTAATCACAAAATATATTTTAAAATACTTTGAACATTATTCTGTGTTTTTGTCTGCCTTCTTTTTATTTTTTACAATTTTTGTTATTAATTTTTTTTATAGTGCCCCATCCTTGACACTGGTCTTTACTCTTCAGCCTCAATTTTGATTTTCAGGACTTGCATACCCCAAAAAGGAGTAATTTTTACCCTACCCCTCAGAAGCATAGCATATTACACCTAATAATGGATTTGTTCAGTTATGCCTATTAATAATTGGGTACCGTAATATGGGGTGAATTGGGACAGAATTGGCAGTTTTTCTGTCATAGCATGGTCAAAAATCGATCTAGAATTCAAAATTTGGTGTCAGATTGTGTCTGACCACAGGGTCTAACCATCCCTTGGAGCTTGATGTGATATCTTAAAATCCCAATGCTCCAGGCCCAGAAAACCACTGTCCCAATTCACCCCTTACTTTGGGGTGAATCGGGACAGTCCATTATCTCCACAATCAATACTCCTTACCTTCTTTGAGTGATTGCTACTTATGAATAAACATTAGAAAACATAATCTACATGCAAAAAAATTATTTTAAGGAAAATCTGAAATTAATTTCATTGATAATATGCAGATTTTAAAAAATATGATAAATGACAGAAAACTAATAAAAAATGTAATCTTTTAGAAATTTTTCTAGTAATTGATAATTATGGACTAAATCCACTGTAAATGATGCCAAGTTCAATAATATTCATCAAAAAACCACGGGAGTACACTCAAATGAAAATGTGCATGGTTATTTTGGTTAGTATTCCTAAACTTTGCCATTGACCTGGATCTGAACCCGACACCAACCTTGACAATCCCATATTCAATATTTGATTATGGTCCCCTAAAACCATATTAGACTGATTTTAAAGTTTGCTGCAAGTTTTGTGACTCTGGAATTTATACTTTATATGATACAGGCAAAGTTTTGACCAGCTTGTAAATTATCAATTCTGCAGTGCCAAGTTTAAGTTACTGCAGCTCCTCACTGTCTGCAGTCAGAAGAACCAAATTTTGTCAGAACATGCGCTTGTATGTGTTCTATAAATGTACCAAAAATCACATTTCTAAGGGAAGTAGAAGTTGGTGTTTATTTGGCAAATAAAATACTTCCCTGTTCTGTCCCGATTCACCCCAGTGTTCCGATTCACCCCAGTGTTCCGATTCACCCCATATTACGGTATACTCTTTAAAAGAACTATTTGAATTATGTTTACTCAACCCCCCCTTATTCGTCAAAAATGTCTTTTCTTTGGTAGTTCCCCCCTCCCAGTTATAGCTCCAAGAGTACAAGAGGGGGTGTACCAAAATGAGGGGGCATAATTTGTTGTGTGGACAGTGGAGAAACAGGCAGCAAAATTACACTTTTTAACCATTTATGGAAAATTAAGGTCACTGAAGTAATGTTGTCTGCCATGTCACTGATGAAAAACAGGAAGAGGCACGGACCAAGTACCGATCCCTGCGGCACTCCAGATATGACCTCACCAATGTATGACACCTCTCCATCAAGTTCAGCCATGGCCGTTAGTTTTCACTCAGCTGCCATGCTTCACCATGGTGCGATCGTTGTGATCTATCATAACAAAGCAAATACTTGCTCAATCTTCACCAAATTGTCAGGAATTATAGTCTGTACACAGTAGCAGGTGTTCTGATAAAAAAAATTCGAATGGAATAATGTTACATAATGATTGTATGGCAAAATACTGAATTAGAGGAAATTTAAGCATATAATCAGTTCTGATGCCATATATCACAATAATAGTCACCAAAGTGTCTGAATGTGTTAGGTACATATCAAATTAATCATTCATGGCAAAATTACAATTAAATACATAGCTTGACTGTTGATTCGTCGGATTTTGCAGAAACCATTTTTGCTTTAAATATGGCCAAATTCTAAGTAGGTGTAAAAAGATAAAACTTCACCTTATCTGAACAGAAAATTGTGTTAAACGCTTACCATAGATGTGGAATTTAATAAAACGAATGAAATTTTTATCAGAAGAAAATTTTTTTCCTACTTTATTCTTCCTTGAAAAATTAATAATTTTTGTAATTATAAACAATTCCAGCAAATCCGATGAGAAAATGTTAAATCTGCAGAATTAATTGTGATTTTGTCATGAATGCTTAATTTGGTGTGTGCTAAACACATCCAGACACTTTCGTGACTATTGCCATCATGCAAATGATATTTTACATCAGAATTTATTGTATGCTCAAATTTTGCAACTAATTTAGCATTTTGCTTTACAGTTATTATTTAACATTCTTTCTTTCAACTAAATTTTATCAGAGCACCTGCTACTGTGTACAGACTATAATTCCTGACAATTTGGTGAAGATTGAGCAAGTAGGGGAACGAGGGGCAAAACGGGCCGCCTAACTTCGAAGGCTCGCTGCACGAAGGTGGTATATCATGCGAATACCAAATAAGGTCTGATCCATGATGAAGTACCAATACCACTTGCTCATACACAGAAAAGTGCTTTTTTAATAGTTCCAATTCAAATTTTTCCCTATTTTCAAAAATGCAACTTTATCCCGTTTTGCCCCATGCTTGGGGCAAAATGGAATTTCATATGGGGCAAAATGGGAAGAAATAAAGTTGCAAAAGTTCTGCAATAAATCAGCTGTTTTGATAATAGCCTAACTAAAAACATGTTGACAAACAAAAATGCATTAATTCATGACATTGCGATGTGAAAATATTGCAGAATACTAAGAGTAAACATAGTAATAAATTGTGAAATCAACATCTCAATACAGTATGCATTCAAAGCGGGAAGTGATGCTAGTAATTCTACATTCTATGTAATTATTTGACAAATTATTTAACCATAAACATTAGGTTACAAAAGAAACCAAATTAGTTAATTTTTTTGGAAATGTGACATTTTTATGAATATTCACATAACTCTGATTTCCGAGTTTTCTTAATAATTTAACAATTTAAACTGGTATTGAATTTGACTATGCTTTTTGAAAGGCAGTTACATCCGTTTCAGTTTCACTAATACAGGGTTTTACCACTAAGTCTAAATCCTCAAGGTATTACTGATGACATGGATTAGATCCACAAATCTCTTGTGATTTTTTCAAATTTTGCCTGTTATATGACCAGAAAGTGTATCAAATGTTTCAAATGTAATGGTTGAATTGACCCAATATCAAGCTTCAACCTTTTCTAAGCTTGGATTGCTTTTTTGTGCTTCCCATTTTGCCCCCGCAGGAGCACTCCATCTTGCCCCAACCATGCAGGGTAGATTAATAATGACCTACTTACACATGACTTAGCACCAGACTACATTTTTTTGCTTAATACGCAAGCTTAGTAGTCCTCTAATAACACTGACTATGAATTATTTGGCTGGGAACGTCATTGGAGGTATTACACCATTTCCAAAAATTATGATTTTTTTAAGAAAATCGATCAAAAACTTTAAATCAACATAGCTGCATACCTGTAACGTTCTCATCAACGAAACTCTCAGGAAAAGTTGGTCATGTATCCTATTCGATTTTCCAACCGAAAAATTAGAAGGCAGGTCAAAACGTTCTGAGAAAACTTAAAAAACCGTTTTGCCCCGCCGCTCCGTTTTGCCCCTCGTTCCCCTATTTGCTTTGTTATGATCGGTCAAAATGATAGCACCATGGTGAAGCATAGCAGCTGAGTGAAAACTAACGGCCATTGCTGTACCACTTGTTGAGTCCTGTCGCGAATGTTATGTTGACAGAGAGTGCATGTCCAAGGGCTGCACATGTGCAGAGTAGTGTCAAAATATGACACAAAATCTCACTAAAATATCGTCTTCCACATCCCATTGTTGCCATGACAGGAATGGCATCTCGTTTGTGAAGAAGCTAATTACATCAGTATACTTGAAAGTATTATTGATGTTCACTTGGACCTAATCCATAATTTATATCTCTTTCAATACTCTTTTTTTTACAATATCCGGTGCAACTAAGAAATATTTGATGTTGTTTTTTTCTAGAAGTATGCTTCTTGAAACGTTTCTTGACTCTTATATACAAGTTCATGTGCAAGCCACATAGGCGTACGGAGCATGGACATTTTTAGGGGGGGGGGGCAATTTTTGGCCATGTTGCCGACACAAGCCATGTCTAATAATGTCTACCCACCACAAATTTACCCATATTTTAATGTAAATGGTGGGACATGTCATGACATCATTAATACATAACAGTTAAAAGAAAACCTTAATAATTGGAGGTGGATATTTTATCAGAAATCAGCTACATATAGATAGGATGTCTCAATTGGTAGGTTTTTTTATTTTGGCTAAATGGAGGACTTTACAACTTTCCAAATAAGTAAATCGTGCACTCTCAAGTGGAAGGACCAGAATAGGAAACCATTACTCAAGAATTAATGACACAATAATAATGACATGATATTATGTTTAGTGTAACTTAAAATAAATGATAAATCAACTTTGACCGATCAACTATTTGGGACAACCAGGAACTTCTAGCAGTCTACATGTAAAATTCATGAACTGTTGAGTCGAGTATGTAACCTTCATTTATTGTACAGGAACAAGATTATCATTGATACGAATGGAATTAATGAGTTTACGTTTTAAGTGGAATATTTCGTGGCCCTCCCTTTTAACATTACAATATCCTTTTAACAGAAAATTAACACCCTGCGTCATCCTGCATTTGAGTTTGGACAGGGCAAACAAATCACCAAACATGTATAAAGGACATAAAGTTCTCCATTTTGTATTCACTGTAGGAATTGGAATTATGATTTTACCTCATATTGGTAAGTTAAAACTTTATGATGCTTATTGGATCTCCTATGTTATGTCTTCTTGTATCAATTTTGCAGTCCTCCTGTCTTCACTGTTTCTTGCTGATTTGAAACAAATGATTATTTTGTCCAGAACCAGCTAGGCCTAACGGTTCCTTTTATCATATTTATGCCTAAAAGTGGGTTAAAGATGCATCCTGTCTCACCAATATAAAGACTTGCCTCTAAATAGCCCACATCGGTGCTGATGGCGCGTAAAACACAAACTCACTCACTCGCTCATTCACCAATATATAGACACCCAGCAGATTTTAAGATTTTGCTGGTACTTGGTTAAAGAATTTTTAATGGACTGCTATAATAAAACCCCATGGTAGTGTAGTTCACAGGCATGAACATTATGGGCCGCGCCAATTTCACCAACATGGTATTATTTAAGAGAAGGGCCAGGTCTCAGCTAGCTAAGACCTGGTCTGGCTAAGGCAATCAGTCAAGCACAGCAGGATCAAGGAATTTCAGTTAAGTGATAGTTTACACATATTGTGTGAACAGATCATCTGTTACAAACACAATGTCTCAATGTCTCAAGCAAAGGCAAAGATATGGCTGCACTGAAGAGGGAGGGGCTTTGAAATTTTTTTAAATAGTTAATTGCCTACCCAGGATTGGTGAAAAAAAAAAAGCAACAAAACATTTTAAAACTTTCCCATTTACCAACCTACCATTGCTATCAAGCAACCAAACAACACAACACCCTATGCTTCGACTGTACAGGGGCACCCCATGATCTGTTATACCAAATGTCTGTTATGCGGCAGGTGCTTGGCTGGCTGGCAGATTGTCAGCTAGAATTTTTTCCAGCTGGCAAAGTTGTCAGCTGGGAGTCAATTTTTAGCGATCAACCAATGAAATTTGCAGTCAGGTAATGAGAAAGCAGTTGAGACGGCTGGCTAGGGGGAAAGAACATTCATATCAGCTGACTGGGAGGTGCTGAATGATGCTTGGGCTGGCTGGCAACCCAGCTGGCAGCATAACACATATTTTCTCCCAGTTGCATAAAAAAATTAATCTTAGTGTCACAAAAGACGTGCAACCAAGAGCTTTCACTGATATGGGCATTATAATAACACACTGTCATGAGGTGCCCCTGACTGTATTCTGAAAGTATTATAGTCTCTCGCACAAACATCAACTTTCATATTAGGGGGAACGGGGGCACATTGGGACGCTTTTAACATCTACTAACTTTGCTCAATGTTGAAAGCACCGAAGAACTCAGAAGTTTGCATGAATATCACCCATACTATTGAGCTTAAATGCAATGCATAATAAACTAGACTGCACCTACCCTTTTGCAGCCAGAGAGTCGTAAACATGACTGTCCCAATGTGCCCCGGCGTGGCACAGCCGGGGCACATTGGGACATCAATTAAAAATCATTTTAACACTCCATTTACAATAGATATCATATATAAGTATTGCGTAAGACAATATACAGTGCATTAACACCTTGTAGTGCCAATAGTTCATAACTTTAAACAGTTTTAAACATTTAACATAAACTGTCCTGGGTGCGGACATCTATGTAAGTAACATAAAGTGCTTTGCGACAAATTTGTTCACAGAGCATGGTAATCCACTATACCTCTATTCACTGTGGCCTGAACACCTGTTGTGTGCTGTCCCAGGTTATTCAGTTGCCTTGGACACTTAAATTCTGCCATATTAAGTGCGTCCCAATGTGCCCCGAATTGACTGTCCCAATGAGCCCTAATATGACTTTTACACCAAAATGCTAATTTCTCGGACACCAGTGAGTGTGTTTATCACGATAGCAATTCATAACTGTTTGTTACGATATATAAAATTCATACTAGCACTGAGAAAGCCTCATTGTTCATGGTTTGTCCACAGAATGGTTCGAATTGAACCCGTCCATATTTAAAACAAACATTTGCTCGCCATACTTCTGCATGTGGCTGTAATTTGTCTATAAAACCATGGAAACATCAGGATGTGAAATTACAAGATATGATGGCACTACCATATCATATACCTTGCCAGGATCCAAGAAAACCCCACCGTCCCACAGTGCCCCGCGTCCCAATGTGCCCCCGTTCCCCCTAACTTTTATTCAAGACGACATTGAAGGTGTTTGCCATAGTCAACATTATCAACCAGCTCTACCTGTACCAAAATGAGTTCAAAGTTGGTAATTAATCTAGATTTCCGACAAATGAGAAAATGTGACAAAAAGTCAAATTTTGGTGTTGAGGTCTCTGCCTAAAGTAGCAACTTTTTTCTGAATTTCATTATCCAGATTGGGCAAATAATTTAATTTCAGTGTTGACTGTACCCTTTTTTTGCCAAAATGTTATTTTGTATCCTCCCTAACACACCAGGATTAACTGTACAGAGAACATCCTTTTGTTCGGGAATTAGATGTTGTGCTATGACATACATAACTTGTCCTAGTAAGGATATGATTCTTTGCCAAGTATGCTGACCTACTTGCTGTTATACATGCACATTGCACAGAACCACAATTTTGCTGTGATGCTTTGGAGCTTATTTCGGAATCCGAATTCAACATCAGCTCTTTAGGCTTGGAGTCACACTAACACACAATAAATACATAGTAACAAAGAAATAATGGTAAAGTAAAATTGGCATAAAAAGATAAAAAAATACTTGCTAACGCAAGTGCTACCCTTGGCCATTGTTATGAATAGGGCCCACATAAAAGTTTTAATAAATATGCCCACCAAGGTCACAAAAATAGTTCAAGGTCATTCATACTAGAACTCATTCAAGGTCTTAATATGATACATAATCCCTGTAAGTCTGGTGGTGCTAGCGATGATAATAATGGACTTGATGTGTACATGTATAAACTTTTCACAAACATGGCTGCTAAGATCACAGACTTAGGTCAAGGTCACTCGTGTCACAACTAATTTAAGGTCTTACTATGATCCATAATCCCTGTTAGTTTGGTGATCCTAGGGTGAATACAAGAGGAGTTACCGTGCACACAAGCTATTCACAAATATGGACACCAAGGTCATATCTCATTCAAGGTCTTAGTGTGATACACAATGCCTCTTAGTTTCATGATCCCAGGATTGATACAAATTGAGTTGAACATGACACAAGATTTGTACAAATATGGCTGCCAAGGTCACTAATTTTAGAACTCATTCAAGGTCTTGCCAAGACACTCAATCCCTCTAAGTTTCATGTTCCTAGGATTAATAAAAATTATCTTGCAGACACGGATGGCAGACAGACAGACGGACAGCTAGACAGACGGACGCCCCTGCCCTCTGCAATACCCAGGTCATGTGAACATGGCCGAGGGTTAAAAACGAAAGTAATGCAAACCTCAGATGTGAAATGAGTGTTTTTTAAACGTATTAAAGATTGTATGGTCTTTCACATCTTGTGGCAAATCATTCCAAACAATAGCACCAGTCCTTTAAGAGAGGTCTTATGGCAGTTAATTTTGTGTATATTTCCTTGCGTCCTCGAGGCCATCCTGGAGCCAAATTTTGATGACCTCAGCTTGGTGTCGTATGCCCAATCCTTGATCTTGCCTAGGTCTTGGGTGTCGTTGGGCCACGTGTTGGAGGCCTCAGGACCGGCCTCAGAGAGGCTACATTTTGATTGCTCCGGCCTCAAGGAGGCTACATTTTGATTGCCTCCGAGACATGCGCCTTGGTCTCGAACTCGTATGTGCCGGCCTCGACTAATTCATCACTTGGAACAGCTGCCTGATTTTGCCTTAATTTCTCTCTGTATTAAATTGATAAATGGTTACTTTTAAAACTGTTTAGGTATCCAAATCTTTCAGGGTCTTCAACCTCATGTCCCTCTCTTGATGCTGAAGAAGAAGGCTACAAATCATTGAGCAATGGCCAGGACTGTTTCTACTACTTCTCTCATGTCAAGAGCAACTGGTCTGAAGCCCAGATGTTTTGTCAACGAAGAGGAATGCAAAGTGCAATGATAAGAGACTCCCAAACCAGCATCTTATTGAAGAGCAATTCGATAGGAAATGCTTGGCTGGCTGGCAGGTCTTTCCCATTTGAAGGCTGGACATTTGTGAATGGACAAGATGCAGATAGGTTTATTAGTGAGTACAGTTTTTTTAAATGATTTTTATGATACTATTTCCATTTGTAAGAAACTCAATTTTGGCAGTTGTGCCTATTTGGGCAAAGACAGAGAAGGTTATGATTGAGGCTTCACGTCTGATATTTATGAACTTAAGGGTAGGCTAATTAGGACAGGGGAGGACACAGCAATGCGGTGAAGGATGATTGATACAGTCATCCAACATAGGCCTAGGTTACCCGACAAGAGCTGGATTCGAACCCTGGACCCAGCGATTGGCAGCCTAGCATGCTACCACTAGATCAACCCTCCCCCTCCCGTAGGGCAGGAACAGGGGAGGATCCAGAAATACTGTATTGTCTTGTTGTGCTTTCATAAATATTTGAAGTTTCTGGTGCCAAAAGAAATGTTAGGCCTAATATATAATATGTAAATGGCACTGCCATGAAATTCGCGCAGCATTGTCATAGAACTACAGCACTATCTTCAACTTTCCATGCAGAAGGCAGGCCTCCCAGCGGCGGCGACAAAGTATATAGGGATTTTATAGGAATTTTCGATGAAATTTATAGGGTTTTATAGGGTTTCCGGAGTGAAAAAAAAAAGGGAAAATAAAGCACATTTCGGCTTCGAATGTAAGGTAAATTAACATTAAATTTAGTTAATTCACTGATCTAGTGCTCGTTCAGCGACTCGTCATGTCAAGAGAATGAACTGAATCTGACTTGACCAGTGTTGAGAGAAGATACATTGACATATTGATCAAGGGATGAGCTGGAGTTCTGGTATTCTTCCTAACAACACTAAAAAACAGACACTAATTTTGATTTTACATGAAAAAAGCCAAATTGCAAATTTAATTCCATGAATATATAGAGATTTATAGGGATTTTCGGCAAAAATCTTAAAAAATATAGGGAAATATAGGGAGCAAAAAAAATGTAGGAAAATATAGGAATTTATATAGGAAATATAGGGCCGCAACGAGCCCTGAGAAGGCCAATTTATCTTTTCAAAGAACTGGGCAAATGATAGATAGAATAAATAGATAAGATCAGATCTATAGATAAGATTAGATAGATAGATAGATAGATAGATAGATAGATAGATAGATAGATAGATAGATAGACAGATTGCACTGACAGCTGTGTAATTCAAATCTGTGTTAAATTTGGATCTATAAATTTGGATCTATTATGTTAAATTGTTGATGTTACATAACTGATATCAATAAAACCATAGTTATTCCGAGATGACTGTTTATTATTAGACTGTTACATAATTTGTTGATAGTTAATGAAGATTATGTAACCTTAAGTGTTGTTATGATTTCTTACTTGGTTAGCCATTTAAGTCATTAACTTTTGTGTTGACTTTATTAAAATTTTCAGTCACTTGTTACAATCAGGGGTATGGAAATAATTATTTCCAATGTTCATACACACGTTGATTTAAATCTCTGAAATATGTCATTGGAGGTTGTTTAAAGACAAGACCTAAATTTTAAAGCTATTTTGGAAGATATTTGAGGTATTTTAATTATTTACCAAACTAAACTCTGACTAAACTACTAGCTCCACTTTTATGGCAACTACAGGCACTTCCTGTTCAGGCAGTCACCGTAGACAGGAGCACCACAGAGAATGAGCTGTCCTTGTGCTAAGTGAGCTTCGCTCATGGCTGCCTTCGGCAGCCATGAGCTGCGCTCATATTATATATATATATATATATATATACTCATTAATTCAACGTTTTGGAGACGTGCAACCTTTAGGGGACAAATTGCATAAGCTTAAAAATCCCAGAAAAATAAAGTTACGAAAAAAAAATCTTATGCTATTCCCCTTCCTTTATTACTCCTCTAGCCTAACACATTTTCAAATTTGTACGCCACATTTTAAATTATACGATGTCCCCCAAAGGTCAAAGCCAAATTATATATATATCATCAACCTTTCGGGGCCAACTGTCATTCAACCTTTTGGGGACACAATCTATTTTTAGATTTTTGTGCTATTTTTAGCATGTGTCTCCTAAAGGTGGTTGTTTTGCATGATGTCCCCCAAAGATGATGTTGACATATAATTAAGAGAATATATCATGTATGTTGGGCAGAGACTCCAACAGTTGAAGGGTTATATTGAAGTGTGCTTACAAAATTGGAATGACCAAATTGGTCATGATAAATTCAATTTCAAAGGGATGAGGTGTCAACAGTAACTTTTTAATCATTGTTGACTTTTAGGAAATGGCATGCGAATAAATCCGAAGAAAGTACAACAATAACATGAGCAATGAGAGCCACCATGGGTTTTTTGGCTTACCGGCGTATCGCACAAGACTATATGAAAAATTATTCTAACAATGACACCAATCTTCAATTTCACAATGTTAAAAAAGATTCAGAAAATTATTAATGGACTTAAACCAAAACAATAGCATAATATATAAGTTTTGCTATGAGTACCAAGATGGGACTTTACCTTCATATTTCCTGCATGAACTTAATAAAAGTTCTGTTATAAATACCAAAATGAACTTTTTAATTTTCAACATAGTGTTCATTCCTACCACACCTGAGTTGCTAACTATCTTCTATTTCCAATTATGAGACATTCGTTTGCCAAGCAGGCTTTACGATGTAGAATTCAACTAATTTATAACAACTGTCCCAACTCCATTGAGGACAAAATTTTCACTCATAGTTACCATGGGTATGCCAGATAGATTAGATTAGTTTTTTTCGGAGATAACTATAATGCAACGTGTAGTAATCGCCAGTGTTACAATTGAAACAGACAACTAACAGAGATAGAGGGATGGATGATTGGGCTTTCCGTCCTGAATTTATGCACTTGGTAGGCTAATTAGGACTGGAGGAGGACACGGCAATGAGGCGAAGGATGGTAAACTAACAGAGTAATAACTTATTGTGTTTTTACGTCACAATGTTGTGAGGCATCATTGGTTTGGAATGTTATCTTGAATCTAATTTCTCATTGCTTGTGAAGTAACTGTTGTCTCTGAGAAACTTCATGAAGCTTGACAGCTCTTGACCTTGATCCTAAAAGTGGTGCCTGAACAATGTGCAAAAAACCAACCTTTCAGGGACGACCATCATGCAACCTTTGAGGGACACAATTTATTTTTAGATTTTTGTGCTATTTTTAGCACCTGTCCCCTAAAGGTGGTGGTTTTGCATGATGTCCCCCAAAGATGATGCCGATATATAATTAAGAGAATATATATTATGTATGTTGGACAGAAACTCCAACAATTGAAGGGATGTATTGAAGTGTGGTACTTACAAAATCGGATGAATGGATGGATGGATGGATTATTCAGGCTCTACATCCTGTATTTTGGCACTTTGTAGGCTAATGGGGTCCCCGCGAAGCTTATCCACCAGGTAGCGCTGTGACGCAACTCAGTCCTGCATAACTGGGTCACGCTGACACAGTGCCATGCGACCTGCTGCAGGCAGAGTGACAGTGCAGAGCTGCTGAAAGATTGCCCCTAAAATGGAATTTAAATGCCATCTTGTACTGCCCATAGCCAAGAATAGTGATATATGAAGCTGACAGGCAACTAATTATGAAGCATTTGACTTACATAACAAGCCTAGCTGGCTGTTAGGCCCATATTTATACTACGGCTGGCCCACTCGTGGTCTGCTTGTTGTGTTGTCAGTGCAAGGGCAGCTTGGTGGCCTTGGGGTGAAGGGGAGGGGGGGGGGAGGTGGTGCTAAACAGGGATTGCGCAAATAGATATGCTATGCAACTTGGATTATAAATTTGCCTGTATATATAATTTACCTTACTGTTGTCTGGATATGTGCACATGATCTTGATAGTATATCATTGCAGCTGAAAGTACTGACTGCAGGGGGAGACCATAAATTTTCATCTCAAGGAGGCTTGGGTTTTTTAAAAATAATTTCTTGCACAGCTTTAACAAAATAAATAAATTCCTTTTGGGCAGTCTTGAAATAAATAATTTATGGCGATATTCGGAGACAACACACGCTAAAAACAAATTACTGCCATCACCATCAAATAAATAATTTCCCTGAGGAAAACTCCAAGCCCCCTTGGAACGATAAGTTCTTTCCTAGCAATATTGATATAGATTTCTGGTTGATTATTTAAGACTCAGACTGCAATGTTTGTTTAAAAGTAGATAATTTACCGAAGTTAGGATGTCACACATTCATAACCAATTTAATCCATCTGCTGTTTCCATGAAGTAATTTAAAACTTGCAAGTGATGCAAATCGGAGGTTTTTCTGGAGTCGGATTCAGAGTCAAACTTTAGTTTTCAGGTGGAGTTGAAGCTTAATCTGGCGACTCCTGACTCCGAAATATTTTTCAAGTAATTGAGAAAAAGCAATGTGAACAATATTTTTTTTAACGACCAATCGCTCTTAACTATTGAAACTACTAATCATCCTTTGCCTCATTGCCGTGTCCTCCTCCGGCCTCCTGTCCTAATTAGCGTATCAAGTGCATAAATACAGGACGTGAAGCCCCAATCATCCATCCATCCATCCCTACTCTTTTTCCAGCCGGGACCAACCCTGCTGGCTCCTTTCATCCTCATCTCTCGTTGTGGTCAGTTGCCAGACCACCCTTTGATAACATTCATGCGCGTGCATTTGCCTTGTGAAGTGTAAATTAAAAGCTTACATTACAGGCAGCTTACACATGATATCAGTTCAGCAACTTCAGGCATAACGGCTTATGATCCCAGAAATGGGACTAAATGACTTGAAAATTGAAATCATATGCATATCAGGCATGGGGGCTGGGGACCAACCGCCCTCTAAAAATTTGTGTAAGGAAGCTAAAAATTTGGCAGATAGTCAAATAAATATTATTGAAAATCTGTGTTTTCCACGCAATTTCATCTGCCATAGTACGAAATTTGGATCATGAGATTTGTGGGAAATTTCGCTCCAAAAGTTCTGCTCTTCCTTCTCTGTCTCTTCCTCCCCTTCTTTCTCTCTCAGACTTTCCCTCTTTGCCTGACTGGTTAAATATAACACTCTGCAGTACATGCAGTTGTGACACCTGAACTTGATGCACACCTGATATTTCTCCTTTGATGCCATGCATGTATGGGTCTTCCATACTAATCTGTAGCCAGCGGATTTTACGTGCTCTCAGATGAATTTTGAGCATTTTTAATGTTGTTTTTAGCTGTATAGTCCAACATACATTCTTTTGTGTTTCATCAGAAATTGATCTTTATTTCAACCGTGCGAGGTTTCCGAATATTCATTCCTAAGCCAAGCAAAACCTCCTTCTTTAGGAAATTGCCCACCAGAAATTATTTATTTCAAGACTGACCAGAACGGATTGATTTATTTCACCAAAACGGAGCAAAAAATTATTATATTTTAAATCTCTAAGCAGTGTTGCAGTCGAGGCCAGGATATCCAAGACCGAGACTGAGGCATGAGCATCCGAAACTGAGACATTGACTTCCCGAGACCGAGACCGAGGCATCAGCTATCGAGACCGAGGCCGGTGGAACACATGGCCGTCATATTGCTTGCAATAAGGCAATAACAGTGCAATTAAAGATTCACTCAGTCACTCAAGTAAACACACTGAACTGAAGACAATAAGGGGGCAATCATTACATTTTTTAATGATGGGGGCTGTGGAATTCGTCTCACCTGGAATAAATTAAGTTTGTTATGGAACAGCAACAGATTTAATTTGTTTTGAGCGTCTGAAAACTTCAATCATTTACTTCTAAATCAATCAAATACTGCCGACTGAGATAGTACATGCAACAGAAATTTATTTCAAGATAGCTGGGAAAGGATAATTATACTCAGCCTTTTTGGCAGGACTGGAACATTACATGCTTTTTCTAAAATTACGAGGCAGTTTGTCTGTTTTATTAAGAATTTTTTATAAGTGTTTTTATAAGATATTTGGAATTATATCTTGAGGTGTGTATGCATGTTGGGAGATTCAGTCAAACATTTTGTCCCATTCCATTTTGTCCAGTTACCTTACACGTCAGACACTCTGGCTTGTGAAGTAAACAATCAGATACTTAGGCATCTTGCATTTTAAAAATTTAAACAAAAACTTGAAGACTTCCATCGTCATGGTCGAAATTTACATGAAACGATGTTCAATGTTAAAGCACCGCAATTAGTGAAGGGAAGCAAAAAATATTTAATACTTTCGGAGATTCATAACTTCATTATGTTTACAAAAAACGGTGCCGCCTCATAACGTACCACTCAGCCTTGAATAGAAAAACTGTCTTTAAAGCAGAAAAGGATTCGGTCAGATTCTGATATATTTATATAATTATATTTATACCACGATCGCTGATAAATCCATCAATAATTACCATGTTAGTTATACCATGGGCATATGTGGTATACGGGATATATACAGCCGGGGTGGTAAATATAACCCTCGGGCTACGCCCTCGGGTTATATTTACCACCTCGGCAGTATATATCTCCGTATACCACAAATAAGCCTTTGGTATAACTGATTTATACCATTATTCGCTGTTTCAGAGGATTTTGTTATCATGTGTTTGGAGATGAAGACCGATTTAATAAAAATGTCTCTATTTTATTACCAGAGATACCAAAATGTTCATAAAATTTTTCTTTATTTAACAAAATTAACAACTTTTTTAAAAATCAATATTCTAGTTTCAATAACTTAAATTATGTTCAAGCTACAAAAGCTCCTGTAAACTCCAGAGTGAGGCTCAATGGCATCTGTCATGACGTCATGATTCAAATGCTGGCTTCTGATTAACGATAACGATAACGATAACGATATACTTTATTCAATCCATACGGAAACTCTTGTGGTACAGGCAAGCTCATCACATTAAAACAATTTTCTGTAAAAGTCAACTTATTATCGATGTAAACACCAAGATATTTGTAGCTGTTAACTATCTGTACATTTTCAGTCTTAATACTCAGGGCATCATGAGCAATAAAAATTGGCTGATTCAGTGTTTGTGCATTGTGACATCACCACTTGTCACGTGACCATTAAATATACGTGATATACGTGATATACGGCGATATATATCATGGTAAATATTGAAGGATTTATCAGCGAGTATGGTATAAATATCCGTATACCACATATGCCATGGTATAACTACTATATATATAGTATAATTCAAGTAGGTCCCTTTAGATAAGGTTAAGTGACTGATAATTATAATAAACCGACAGGAAAATTTTGTTTGACAGTTTTAGCTAATTGCACTTTATTTATGTGGCTGGCTTCGGACAAATATCCGAGGCCAGAGGGTCCAAGGCCAGAGTTCAGTGATGGAGTTACCACAGGATGCTTAAGGCCTCTCCAGCCAACCCTCAGGCTTCGGGGGCATCGGGGCCTCAGGCCACCTGCACTGACATAACACTCTAGCCCAAAAGTGAAACTACTGTGTGCTGCATTGGCTTGCCCTGGTGCCTCCTGTTATTGTGATTGTGAAACTACTTTATTGTGCATTGCCTTGGCCTTATTGCACCTGTTGAACTTATGTCTGTAACTTTAAGGCAACTTTCTTTAACTGCTTAAGAATAGTTTAATGTTCAATAGAATCTTCTTTCTAAGATTGCAGGAGAACTATTAGAAAGATGCAGTTTTTTGCTTAATTAATTAAATAATTCACATTTTCAAGAATATATATATATATATTCTTCCAATAAAAAGTAATTGAGAAACAATTGAATAAAGAGAGATATGTATATTTGTGAGTTTAAAAAACAAACAACTGATTGAAGGGATCAAAGATATAGCAAATCTGTGGAAGTTGATATATAAATGACAAAAAATGCATTTATAAATTCATTCACATATTGCAATTAGCAAAGAGTCATTCCCATGTAAAATTGGCAAATATTTTAAAGTCAGTGGATTTGTTCATGGAATGCACATGTGCAGAAGATCACAGGATGACTGTTCAGTGCAGTGGACTCTTTCAATGGCCCGTCATATTAATAGCCAATTGTTAATTCCCTGCCAGTTGCTTTAATCTGGTTTCACTGCTTCATCCAGGGGCAGGCTTCCACATCTCATCTTATAAAAATGTATTTCAGACCTTTGGCTGCCATTATGCCATGGTCACCAATCACCATGCTCATGATGTTATAGGCCTATTATAGGTCTCTAGTATATAACTTTATACATGACCATTGGCGTATTTGTGTGATAAAATACATATGTTTTGTCATTTTTTCTTAAGTTCTGCAAGATGCTGGAGTGAGGAAAATTCACAGAATGCTGCTTGCTGCCTGCCAGTCGATTGGCTGCTGGTCAGCTGTACCGGTACCAGTACTATAGCCTTACTTGAGCACTTAAATGATCAAATCAAATCTATATGCCATATATACAATATTCTGGTTCATAACGAATTTTTTATTTGCATTTGATAGTGAAATATGAGCCTCTAAACATGTACCCCAAAATTGAGTGAAATTTAAGTACAAGTTTTTTTGGTCTCTAAATATTGTATATTGGGAACTAAGCTTACTGTAGCAATGTAAAATGTACTTTTTCTATAAGTCATTCTTATTACACAACTTTTGATATCATCACTGTTTTTATTGTATAGCCATCAATGAAAATATCTTTTTTTTCTGGAAACAAACAATTGTTTCTGAAGTTAACGATTTTTTTGCGTGAGTAAATTATTGTTAAACAAGCGATTTTTTAATATGGCTAGATGCGGAATATTCCAGGCTCTCTGGTGCTTTTTAAATTTTGTAAATCGGATGACTATTAAGGTCAGCAGAGCCGTTTTTGTGGGGCAGGTCATGCACCTCCCACTGTGCTGCTGCTTGCAAGCAAGATGACGTCGCCATTCTGGGACTGAGTTGACGGTCAGCGCCGCCTGGAGGCAATGGCGGCGCGCGGGGACCTCATTAGGACAGGGAGAGGATACAGTAATGAGGTGAAGGATAATTGAATCAGCCATCCAACATAGGCCCAGGTGACCCGGCAAGAGCTGGATTCGAACCCTGGACCCAGCGATTGGCAGCCAAGCACGCTACCACCTGACTAACCCTACCCCACTTACAAAATCAGAATTGCGTATGAAATAAATGATTTGTATATATGTAGCCCGAGCATTGCTTCTGATCCCAGAAACGTATGTAATGCCATCTTATATATGCAGTGTCCACTTGTACCAATTTTAAAACTTTTGAGTATGAGCACCTCCTTTTGTGACTTTGTATCTTCCATTTACACAAGGATCTGTCGAGCTATCCAATTTTGAAAAAAGTATTACAAATGTATTCCGCACCTTCCAAATATTTACCGGAACCTAACTCTAATGTGTGGCTTATTAAGATATATTTGGCTTCATTTGAATGTGGTATGACTATTGTGTACACAAACACACCACAGAGCTCTTTTTTCTATATCATTATCAGTTCAATGCACAATTTACATGCAGTTACCCTCGTCAGCAAATGCAGTTACCTTAGTCATTCAATTTGGAGAAAAGCAGTTACCCTCGTCCTTCTTTAACATGGGATCCAATGGGATGACCCAGTTTTTTCAATTAATTTTGAGAAATTGAGACGAGGGTAACTCAGTTACCCTCGTCCAGTTTTGCCACAGTGAAATTACTGGGAAACATGCGACACGGAGAGCTTGGAATTCAGGGAACATAGGATCCATAGGGAAAATATAATTGGATACACGGAACAAACGTACACACCCCAAACCAGACTGAGGCTGAGCAATGAAAATGTCTCCTCAAGGCCAGCTCGGAGATGAGGCCGGTCACGTGGCCTCCAACACTGGACCAAAGACACCTGATTCCAAACCAAGGCCAAGGATTAGGCCTCTAGACCTCCAACACTGACACATATCCAGGTACTAAGCATTCATCAAATTGTAGATAATAATTATTCTCTGGATGATGGTCAGATGAGCACACTAGTAACATTAGCGCTTGTTCTGTTGAAAAGTCACCACAGTAACATTTTTTATATTGTGATTTACTGATTATAGTTACTTCTCCTGTGCTTTTTGAACAAACATTTGTCAGTCACAATAGTCACTAGTGACTAAATTTCCAGTTTTTAATCCAGTTACCCTGTCTATAGATATGGACCAAATGGACCAAAAATTATATTGGGCATTTCTGACGCCTAAAACTAATTTTTTGTGTTCAGCTTATATGGGATTCCCAACATTTTCATTTTTGATGCCATGGACACTTTTGGCCCCCTCTTTCAGAAATTTGCCAGTATGTCTCCCGATTTTGTTTGCCATCCCCCAAGGGACAAGTCCATTAAATATGTGCCAATCATTTAATACGGCCAATCATTAGAGTCAACCTTTTCATCAGAAGGCTCGTCACACTAAAGACGCACAAGTCTGAAGGCACGAAAGTCAAAAGGCTAACGAGTCAGAAGGTTGGTAAATCAAATTCAATAAACATAATTACATGACTAGAAACAAGGTGTCCTCCATACAGGCCGATAAATACAGGCATAAATCTAAACAAGAAGCCAGGGGTTCAAATTGGAGGTGGTGTATTGTCCTAAGTTCATATCCCCTGAAAATGACTATTTCCTTGAGTGCCCAGATCCAGCTGCTGTTAATATATTGTGTGCTAAATTTCCAAATTTTAGAAATAATCCATTTTCAAGCCACAAAATGGCCATGTGGCACAGGTGATATGAAAAAAAAAATTCATTAAAGAACCGGGAAAGAGCTTTAATATGATTCATGAAAACCAGTGTGATATGGCAGATGGCTCAACCTCCTTTTTGTGGAAGGAGCTGCACATTCATTTTGGTGACTGTCGTATTAATAAGTCTGGGAATCTTAGACATACTCTATCCAATAATAGAATTAGTTGTCTCTGTATGGAACACTGGATACAACAACTACTTACATCCAATGGGCTCTGACAAAACCAGTTCCCTCACAAAAATTTAAACTAAAATATATATGGCTTCAAAAGTTATTTCCTGATAATTACGCTTCATTAAAATATTTGTTGAATTTTAAAAATCTATTTATTGCAATTAGTTCAAGAGAAACCGGAATTTTTGAGGAAAGTCTCAGAAATTCTCATTTTCCCTATATAGATTTTTGGGCTGTTATGAAAATTTCATAAGATTGCGACTCTGAATGAGTTCAGTCATTAAAAAGGAAATAATTTAGACATCTAAATGTAAATTTTCAGGTATAACTCCAAAATTTTAAAAAAGATTCATGGAGCATTGGAAACCCACTTTTACACATCTTGATGAATTTGCTCTTATTAATTTTTGTGAGAGCATTTTGACTCTAGAGAGGCACATTTAGGAAATTGGATGCATATTCTGCTCCTACAAATAAAATAAAACAGTTTTTTAAAATTTTCAATATTTTACAAAAAACTGTAACGATTTATTTTCAATATGAACCCCGAAGGAACATAATTATATGCTATAAGACCCTTTCCTGTGCCAAATATCACATACACAAGTGCAATAGTTTAGGCACTGTGACCAATACACAGTGTGTGATGCAGTCCACTGTGGATCCAGAGAGATACAAAAGGAAGCTACATCCTTATAACAACATGCTTGTTATTCATTCCTATGCCAGATGCATGCTCTATAATCAAATTATACATCGTTATTGACTCCAAACACCTCCAAATAAAATGGCCAAGTGAGGGCCCAAAAGACATTCTGAAAATGTCCAAATTTCCCACCAAAACTTTCCATTCTCTCACTGTGTGCACACCTCCATAAAAAACTGACCATGCTCCCAAAGGTTTCATGACAGTTGTCCATGAAAGGTGGATGTTTTATCTGCCTCTAATTGTATTTTGCAGAGCTTATTTGTATTGTTTATAGTGAAAAAATTGTTTCTTGCATTTATAAGATTTAGTCTGGGCCGTGGGCCATAAATATTAGCAATCATTACAAATGTTTTATGGCACAAAGCCCAGGCCACATCTCATAAATGCAAGAAACTGCAACATTACATCGAAAATATCCACCTTTCAGGGACACAAGTTATTGGCATGCAACCTTTTGGGGACATGATCTATTTTTAGATCTTTGGCTATTTTTTTTTGCAAATATATGTCTCCCAATAGTGGTTGTCATGCCCCAATGACAAATCTTTTAAATATATGCTAAGCTTTAGGGGACATAATCTATTTTTTGATTTTATGTTATTTTTGGCTGGTGTGTATGTCTCCCAATGGTAGTTGACATAAAAATATATGCCATTTTATGTCTGCCCTGTCATTAGAAGGTCCATCAGATAGAAACCCACACATTTTAGGTCCATTGGTCTGAAGACATAAAAATCAGAAGGCACTTGATCAAGGGCCACAATTCGTAAAAAAGATGCTCCTCCACAACATATTGTGCCCAACCAGGTGCAATTTAACATCAATTTTGGACGTTAAATTTAGAGAGCTATTTTCTCCCACAGTCTCTACCTTCAACCTTTGGAAGACAAGGTCTATATTTTTGCTATTTTTAGGCAGTATCTATGTCCCCTATTGGTATATGCAATAAAATATGTGACAACTGGAATAATATATTTAATGGCAAGTATTTAAGTTTTTCTCCTGCATTTTTTTCCCTTTGACCCTTTGGGGAGATAATCTATTTTCATGTTTTGTCCTATTTTTAGTAAAAATATATGTTTCCAAATGGAGTTGCCGTTTCTCAAGGGATAAATCCATTTATTATGTGCCAATCATTAACTATGTCCAATCAATCATTAAATGTGGTCCGCCCCATTCACCAGAAGCCAATCACATTAAAGGCCCACAAGTGTGAAGGCCCACAACTTAAAAGGTAATCAAGGCACAAAGTGTGCAAATCAAAACTGTGTAAAAATAATTATTTGACTTTAATCGAGGTGTCTCTCCAAATATAAAAGGGCCAGCATAAACCTAAACTAACGACCATGTCTTCAAATGTTGCATGAAAGTTGTCCCTGAAAGGTGTATGTTTTGAGCCTCAAAATATTCTATTGGACGGATTAATTGAACTGTTTATAACTGAAGAAAAAGTTTCTTGCAAATAATCACTAAAAAATAAAGATTTCGTTTATGGCCCACAACCCAGTCCTCACAAATGCAAGAAACAGCAACTTGACAAATGACAAATCTGCTAAAACATGCAACAAACTGCAACATTGTATGGAAAACATCAACCATTCAGGGACAACGGTTATTGTCATGCAACCTTTGAGGGACAATCTATTTTTAGATTTTATGCTATTTTTAGAAAATATATATGTCTCCTAATGGTGGTTGCCATTCCCCAGTGACAAATCTGTTAAATATGTTCCAATCATGGTCCGCCCAGCCTTTGGGGGACTCAATCTATTTTTAGATTTTATGCTATTTTTAGCTGGTATATAATGTCTCCCAATGGTAGCTGACATTTATAATGTGCCATTTTAGGTCTGCCCTGTCAATTTTGGATGTTAGTTTGGAGATCTATTTTCTCCAACAATCTTTACCTTCAACTTTTGGAAGACAAGGTCTATTTTTTCCCATTTTTAGGCAGTATCTATGTCCCCTATTGGTATATGCAATAATATATGTGACAATTGGAATAATATATTTAATGGCATATATTTAATGAGCTTTTTTTTTAAACCACTTTTTTCACCTTTAACCTTTTGGGGAGATAATCTATTTTTATGTTTTGTCCTATTTTTAGTAAAAATATATGTTTCCCAATGGAGTTGCCGTTTCTCAAGGGATAAATCCATTTATTATGTGCAAATCATAAAATATGTCCAATCAATCATTAAATGTGGTCTGCCCATTCACCAGAAGGCCAATCACATTTTTTTTTTTTGAATGACATGATCATTATTTTCCCAAATAACATTTACAATCAAAGAAAAATATGATATTGGAGGCCATTGAACCCACAAAGAGTTACGTGAGGGCTCACCAAATTAAAATGGATGAAAATGAGATGAATGAGATGAGGGACGATATCTTCAAATAAACTTGAAAAGACATGATCTCTATTCTCGTATTATATAGAAACAAAAATTCCTTATTTGATGAAAGTCACAGGGTAATGGAAGTGAAACCTCCAAACGCGTTTCACCTCTTAGGACACAACCACAAACTTAAATCCCCAAAAAACACAGTTTTTTGATGAGAATCACAGGGTTCTGGAATGAATTCCAAACCGCCTTTCAGATGGTAGTAAATCTCTGAACCAAACCAAGTACAACCCAAATCAAACAAAAACAATCCTTCAAAGTCAGAAGGACAAAAAGCAGAGAAGAAAAAAAAAATCGCCAAGACAATATTTGAGAAGAAATAATTCAATACTCTTCTTTTCTTCTTTCTTCCTTTTTTTTAAAGGTTGTCAATTGGATTATTTATAAGAAAACTCTTTAGATTCCGTTTAAATGTGTGGTAGCTGCTATTCCATACAATGGAATTCTTGAGTAAATTGCTCAATTTCACTCCTGTATATTTTATGCGCCGTTGGGAAAGGGATGTGTTGCACTGAGGTATTTTCAGTGTGAATTGACTCCTGGTCTGATACTCATGCTGCGGTAATTCAAAGAAGCTTTCAAATACACATGGCAGCATTCCTTATCTATACTTAAAGACAAAAAGGCTGCTACAGAAATAGGACAGTTGTTGGAAAGGCAAGATTTTTGTTTCTTTGAAAGCATAATGCGAATCAGCAGAAAACGAAAGTGAAAGAATGATACGCAAAGCTTTGCGCTGAATTTTGGCAATAGGTGTAAGATAAGTTCTGCAAGCACATCCCCAGACTTAGACACAGTAAATCAGGTAGGGAAAGATAAAACTGTAATAGAGAGATGTCAATGAGGAGGAGTTCAAATACTTCCTGGCTTTAGCAATTATTCCTATTCCTTTTGCCATCTTCATTTTTATATGATTAATATGCGGTATCCAAGACAATATTTACTGATAATTTGTTGGAATTCATCCAGGTCATGTACTTGCGCAATTCATTGTTTAAAGAATTTATTAGATCACTCAAATTGTTACCCGAGGTGAACAGATTTGTGTCATCGGCATACATGATGGGACAGACAGAGTTTGAGACATATTGGAGGTCATTAATATACAGTAAAAATACTTACGGCCCTAAAATGGAGCCCTGAGGCACCCCACATAATATATCCATTTTCTCTGATTCAGTATGTTTGAATAGAACAAACTGAGATCTCTTTGTCAGGTAACTACTACCATTTATAAGCTGATCCCCTTATGGCATATTTCCATAATTTATCAAGTAGAATGTCATGATTGACAGTCGAATGCCTTGCTAAGGTCTATAAAAGTACATATGATGTGTTCTTTTTTGTCTATGGGGGATGTGATTTTGTCCACCAGGTAGGTTAAAGCACTCGCTGTATTATACTTGCTTCTGAAACAAATTGAAGGTTGTAGATTGAATTGTTTTTTTTCAAGAAAACTAAGAGTTCTGGTGTACATAATTTTCTCAAAGACTTTCGAGAAAACATTTAAGACAGAGATTGGTCTATAATTTTTGATTTCTTGGGGATCACCAGCTTTGAAAATGGGCAAGACTCGAGCAATCTTAAGTTCAGATGGAAAATGGCCATGAATGTGAGAGATATTCAACAGCTGAACAAAGGGAGTCAGATACAATGCGTAAGTCTCTTTGAAAATGTCTGGCCTGATACCATCATTAAAGGCCCACAAGTGTGAAGGTCCAAAACTTAAAAGGTAAACAAGGCACAAAGTGTGCAAATCAAAACTGTGTAAGAATAATTATTTGACTTGAATCAAGGTGTTTCTCCATATATAAATACCGGCATAAATCTAAACAAACGACCATGTCTTCAAATGTTGCATGAAAGTTGTCCCTGAAAGGTGTATGTTTTGAGCCTCAAAATATTCTATTGGACGGATTAATTGAACTGTTTATAACTGAAGAAAAAGTTTCTTGCAAATAATCACTAAAAAATAAAGATTTCGTTTATGGCCCACAACCCAGTCCTCACAAATGCAAGAAACAGCAACTTGACAAATGACAAATCTGCTAAAACATGCAACAAACTGCAACATTGTATGGAAAACATCAACCATTCAGGGACAACGGTTATTGTCATGCAACCTTTGAGGGACAATCTATTTTTAGATTTTATGCTATTTTTAGAAAATATATATGTCTCCTAATGGTGGTTGCCATTCCCCAGTGACAAATCTGTTAAATATGTTCCAATCATGGTCCGCCCAGCCTTTGGGGGACTCAATCTATTTTTAGATTTTATGCTATTTTTAGCTGGTATATAATGTCTCCCAATGGTAGCTGACATTTATAATGTGCCATTTTAGGTCTGCCCTGTCAATTTTGGATGTTAGTTTGGAGATCTATTTTCTCCAACAATCTTTACCTTCAACTTTTGGAAGACAAGGTCTATTTTTCCCATTTTTAGGCAGTATCTATGTCCCCTATTGGTATATGCAATAATATATGTGACAATTGGAATAATATATTTAATGGCATATATTTAATGAGTTTTTTTTTAAAACCACTTTTTTCACCTTTAACCTTTTGGGGAGATAATCTATTTTTATGTTTTATCCTATTTTTGGTAAAAATATATGTTTCGCATTGGAGTTGCCGTTCCTCAAAGGATAAATCCAGTAAATGTCCATGTCTTGAAACTTGGTGTTTTATACAAAGTTGCTGTTTCTTGCATTTGTGAAGACTGGGCTGTGGGCCATAAACAAAAATCTTTTTCGATTTTATGCTATTTTTAGAAAATATATGTCTCCTAATGGTGGTTATTATAGTGACATGTCTGTTATATCAATTAATCAATGAAACAAGACAAAAAAAAATTTAATGTGCAATAGATATTAACTGAAGTCCATATTCTCATGAATCGTGCAAAGAATGTGTTAAATATTAGTATATTAGCATAAAAAGTGACACTTGATTTTGTTATATCTGGTCCAGTGACATGGAAAAACCGTCAATTTAGCATGGGTGACTGTACAAAATGTACCAAAAATGGTCAAATAGATTACTTTACATTCCAAGTACAGTGGTTCCAAGTAGAAAAATGAATAACAGATGAGGAGTGACAATGCATTCAAACTTATGTCATGGCACCTCAGTGACGAAGATAGTCCCAAAATTTGTTAATGACCCACCTATCTTTCAGAAACTAATAGCAAAGTGTTTGATATCATCAAAAACAAAATATAAAACAACCCATACAACTACACCATGAAATTCACAGGCTCTGGTGAAAGAAAAACCGTTACCTTTTTGAAATTTCAGAATAATAAGACAAAAACCATTAATATTGAGATTTGATGAAATTCACATGCCTCTAAAACATAATGATGAGCATTTTAATAAGTCAAATTTAAAATAAAGATCAAACAGTTCAATTGTCAAGGCATATATATTATTATTTAAATATTAACATCTGTCAAGACATAATTTTTATTCAAATATGGCACATTCAAATATGGCAGTGAGCGCACATACATGCATGTGTGCATGTAATTGCATGCATTATTGAACGTGTATATGCGTTCACTATCACTTGTGGACATGTCATCCAGCACATGCATGGATCTGCATTCAAGAACATGCATGTATGTGCGATTGCAGATATGCCATCCAGCGCAAGCTTGGATATGTCTGCCATTTAGCACAGTGGTCACTATATGTCATAGAGGGCAGTTGCCACAGACTCAAAGGCCTGCCATTCAGCGCAGGAGTGGTACACACAGATACATAGATAAGTAGATAATTGTTATTAATTGAGGTTAACAAATATAAATATAAATTCAAGATCAAAACAAAATGGGCTGCAAAGCATGTCAACCCATGTGCTGTAAAACATGTCCACTTGTGTGCTGTAAGGCATGTACAAAAATCTAAAATCTACGCATGTGAGTAATGGCACATCCACGCGCGCGTGTCAAATCTTGCATATCCACATGTCGCTTTTCTGTTCACTCTGATAACTCTCTGAAAGATAAATCATAAATGTACCATCTACACAAATCATTTAACAATTGGACTGGGAAGCTACTTCGTAAAAATATGTTGGCCTCCTATCTGTAAACAGTCAACAGTAGTAACTTTGAGCGCCCCTTATTGCCTGCGCCCTGACTTAAGGTGACTCAACCGTGGTACACTGCACGTACTTCTGAGCAGCCTGGTTGCCTAGCAACATAGCGTCACAACTGCTGCAGGCCCTGAAACAGTTGTGACGTTACCATTTTCTGTTCTCTTTTTTTTAACAGCATGGCAGCCAGTAATTTGCTATTTAAATGAGATCTAATGCAGCTAGAAGCATAATTATTTTTTTTATTGAATGCACTAACATCTATTCAATGCTACTTTAAAGTTTCAGCTTCTCAACTTTATCCAAAAAATTTTCTCAGTTAATTTCAGTCAACTGTGTCAAAAATTGTCTTTATTTATTTAAATTGACATTGGCACAGTCATGGTACTGCAGTGAAAAAATGGCTCAGTGAATTTTTTTTATTTTTTGCCATTTGTTTGACAATAACTTGTTTATGATACAGGCAATTTTTTAAAAAAATCTGTATGATCGTTTTCCTAAAATTTGATTACTGCCAAAATTGATGCATGCAAAATCTGCTATTAATTAGTGTGTTGGTGCCTTTTAAGCTCTTACAGAAAAAAGTTTTTTAACCCTTTTCTTCAAATTTATGGCAAATGTATTGATGTAAATCCTTGGGAAGACATTTCTGACATTTTTGTGTGACAAATGCATGTAATGCTTTATTCTATGGTACATAACCAAAAACTCATTTTATGACTTTTAAGCAGTCATCAGGCAAAACATGCCGTTACCATGGCAACCAAACGAGTCGGTGAAATTTTTTTGTTTTTCATTTTTGAAATGTATGGGTCCCATAGAGTACCTGTGCAAAATTTAAGAAAAATCTGTATGATCTAACCACCATGCTTGAGTCACCTTAATCATCAGAAATGTGATACCATATGATACTGTTGGGTCAATTTAGTTTGCCATTACATTATAACAGAAGTACATTAACAAGAACCCAGGGGTTCAAAATGGAGGTGGTATGGTGTCCAAGTTCACATCCCCTGAATCCAGCAGATCATTTGTATTGCACTGCCCTAACTATTCAGACACGTATTTTCAGATATATAGATGGATAGATAGACAAACAGATAGATAGCTTGATAGATAGATATGGTATTCACCAGTGCAGCCATTTAAGAGGAGTGGGTGATCACAGTTGATCAATGAGTTGGTAGATAGGGGAGACGAGGTTAGTTGAATCGCGGGGTTAGTTGAATCTTGGCCTAAAATCAGCTTTATTTTAAATTTTTGGCCAAACTGGTACTTTTGGTGGATACCCTGTTTATTGGCACATGTTATCATACCTTTATTCATTCAAAATTTCAAAATGCTAATTCTGTAGGCAAGAAAGTTTGTTTTTGGGGTGCTCTAGTAACTTGTTTGCTCAGTCTTCGAGGGGGGTTATTGTTTAGCTATGATTTTAATCCAAGTGAACTAACCTTATTTCTAAATATGCAAATCCATGCCTAATCCACACCCAGAAGCTTTTTGTTGTGTGACTTTGATAAGACTGAAAAAAAGAAAATATTGCGTTCCAGGTGTGACGGGGTTAGTTGAATCATGCATGGTGGAGTTGACCGTAACATAGATTTCAAGTGTTCAAATTGCCTTGCAAGTCAATTTTAGTTGGAGTTACTGCAGTTTAGGACTACTACAGTGCATGTTTGCATTCCTGAAAGGGAAATACGGAAAAACCAGCTTTTTTGCCAAAAAAAGACAAAAAATTTATTAAATTACAGTATACAATTTCTTTTCAAATGAGTGATGTACTGAAGCTGGTGGTCATCATAGGGATATCAGTTATGCATAGGAAACCCCTTTTATAAGAAGTTGTCTCCAAATTTTTATGGCGCTTCAACTAACCCCGGGGTCGGGGTTAGTTGAATCAAACATTTTTCTGGAAGTTTGTGTCTGTGACACAAATTTCAACTAGAAGGCACACAAGTGTGCAATGGGCGGTGGTTATGGCATTGAGGGCTTTGCTGAGCACAGGTGATGGTGGTATATATTTCAGTTTAAGTTTAAGTAAACTTTAACGTAGTTATATTCATAAATGCAAATGATATGATGGTGACAAAAAGTGTACTAGAAATGTGTGCACGAGACGCACACATACCTGTGCTAGAAGTGCAAGTGGTATAAACACCTACGGAGTCTGGGTTGGGTTGGCAGGGGGGTTGCTATAAAAAAAATATCCGCCGGACCCCGACTCCTGTCCGCCGACCCCGGCGCACCCCAAATCCTGTCCGCCGGGGGCGGCGGAACCCCGACTGCTGTCCACTGGCCCCGACTCCTGTCACCGGCCCCGACTCCTATCGGCCGCCCCTACTCCTATCCACCTCCACCTCTGACACCTATCCACCCCTGACTCCTATCCACCTCGACTCCTATCCACGGCCACCGCCATAGATTCTGTTGCTTGTGAGTCATCATGTAGGGCCTACGTAAAGTTTTAACAAATATGGCCACCAAGGTCACAGAAATGGTTCAAGGTCATCCATGTTACAATTCATTCAAGGTGTTACTGTGACACAAAATCCCTGTGAGTTTGGTGGTCCCAGGGAGAATAATAGTGGAGTTGTCGTGTATATAAGCTTTTTACAAATATATTTGCCAAGGTCACAGATATAGGTCAAGGTCATTGATGTCAAAACTAATTCAAGGTCTTAAAATGATACATAATCCCTGTTAGTTTGGTGATCCTAGTGTAAATACAAGAGGAGTTATGGTGCACACAAGATATTCACAAATATGGCCGCCAAGGTCACAGAAGTAGGTCAAGGTCACTCATGTCAGAACTCATTCAAGGTCTTGCTGTCATACACAATCCCTGCTAGTTTCATGATTCCAGGATTAATAGAAATTGAGTTATCTTGTACACAAGCTTTTCACAAATATGGCCGCCAAGGTCACAGATGTAGGTCAAGGTCACTCATAAGTTATGCCTGGCGAGATGTCAAGGTATTTGATGTATTTGACTCATAGTGGAAGTCTGGGGCAGCCTGTGCAAAGTGAAATCATCGTCAATAGGGAGGACAACTGAGACTACCAAACCTCACACTACAGCAATATGGGCGGGATGGCCTTTGGCCACCGCCCATAATAATCATCTACAATATCTCTTGGGCTGATCATTGAGTTAAACACGCTCACTATCACATGCTAAAATTTTGTGTGAATATCTTGTACTGTTTGCTCTCCAGAGCAAAAATAAATATGAGTGTGCCAACTAACCCCGGTCTCCCCTACAGCCGGAGTCGTCTACACGTTGCACGTTTACCCTTTTTGAAAATGATCCCAAGAGACAATGATTTAACATTTCCTCTGAATGACACCAACCTGGGACTTTTTTTGATCTTAATAGTTAAAATTTATAGAGGTTTATAGTCAACCAATTGACATTGAACAACTCTGCAAGACGTAACAATATTGAGAGTAAACTAAAATTTTCCCAAATTGACTGACTCAGGTTTGAACCCAGGCAAAGCCGCAAGGAAAGACCCTCAGGAGTTGGACTGAAAGCATGTGGCAACCCAGTGGTTAAAGTTGCTGCCACCTCGGCTGAAGGTCTTGACTTGCATCAGTTTAAAACCTTGTGTAGGGCATCTTTCACGCTTCAGTCTTCAGGGCTAGTGGGTCTTACCACCCCCGACAACATGGAGGATGGCTTGGGGAACCCAAAAATTTCAGTCAACCTTCATTAGCAAATTGCCAGCTTGAATTTGTTTGGATGAGATGTTAATTGGCAACCCCCTCGATTCAGTGTCTGTGCTGGGCAAGCAAAGGATTCCTTAAATTGGGTAAATGTGTAGCATGTTGAGGACTCCCGCTCTCTATCCCATCTCTTCAATCAACCCTTGTGAGCACCCAGAGTTGCACTTAAAGGGCTGCACTTGCCATATCTACCTATCTGTCAATCTATCGTCACTAATATGCTGGTCTACAAACCTGTCAATCCACATACCACTACCAGACAACTTGCAGACTGCCAAAATTAATAAGTCAATCTATCAATCTAGACTTTGTAAAGAGGTGAAATGATGTGAAATCCCATGTCAGATTTTCATGGATCATTGGACAGATAGATGCGACTTTAAGTCCTTTATTTATGCAGGCCAATTAGGACAGCAGGAGGACATGCCAATGAATAATAATAATAATAATAATAAATACTTTATTGGTCACAAAAGTGAAACTTGCAGTGTGTTGTCCCATATCACAGACAGAATCACAGTCACATGCATACAGAGAGATCACAGTCACACAATAACATTCACACAAAAATAAATACATACATACTACCATACATACTACCACTTCAATTCATTGCACATTCTGATGCTAGAAGGAACAAATGACTTAGCGTATGTACTGGTTCTGCACTTGACACTTCTCACTCTTCTGCCTGATGGTAACATTTCGAAGCACTCATGTAGTGGATGATTAATCTCTTTTACAACAGTATTGTACCTCAACTTGCTGTTTTTCTGGTATATATCTAACAGCAAAGTTTGATTGAAACTACTGTCCAACACAAGTATAGGTGACCTCACCAATGTGGGATTCAAATTCAGGACCAAGTGATTGGCAACCTGGTGCATTACCAACTGAGCTATCTCTAACCCCTTCCGAACGTGTTGAACCGTGTCACAAATTGCAACACAAGAACCAAATTGTGATCTATTGCTCATGCTTACCAAACCCTTTTGATAAATCTGTGTAATCTATTATCTTTGCACCAACAATTTCATTCTGTATTAATTTTTTCACAAATCTTTTCACAAATGACAACTACAGAAGTTTTGTCTTTGTCTTATATCACTAATCAGTATAAGCTATTTATTTCATCTCTATGATCTATCCATCTAATTAATGCAATCTATCTAATCCATAAAATTCATACATGAAAGCCATCCTTCTTTATCTATGTCACTATCTATCTATCTATTCTTCTATAGATATATATTTCTGTCTTCCTAATCCATCTTTCTATCTATATCTCTATCTTTCTATCATTCTATCTTCTATCTTTCTATCTCTTTCTATCTCTTTCTATCTCTTTCCTTCTATCTACCAGTATTTAACTATTCATTTATTTAGTTAGCGATCTTTCTATGTATATTAATTTAGGCCTATCCATAAATACACTCATCCCTAAATTTCATTGAAATAGTAGGAATTTACATATAGCTGTTGAAATCTCATGTCCTGTGACCTGGTATCATGATAACATAAATTCCCAAGTCTGCAAACTGACCAATACACATCCAAATGTCCCCATGACATAGATCTAGATCAGCTCATTTACATACACAAAACCCAATACACATAACTTTCAAAATGATGGACAGCTCATTTGCATACACAGAACACAATACACATTATTTTCAAAATGGTGGACTGTAACACCAAAATAAAAATCTGATAAAAGGAGTATTCAGAATTATTGGAGATCAATACAAGTAGGCTGCAATAACAGCCCTGCTGCCCCTGCGTCACTAGTTGCGGGCATTTTAACAATTCGGAGATTATTCGAAATATGAAAAGAGTTATTCCAGATTTGCTTCTGCAAATTTCGAATTTCCCACCTAAAGTTTACCCACTCTCTTGCCCCCCTTTCTCACCAACTACATACATGGCGGTGTGTAAACACCTCCATTAAAAAGGTACAGGGATAATGGGATTGGAAATCTGGACTTTGACACGATCCAAATTTTGGCCCTATATTTCAAAGAGCCCTTGAAAACTACCTAGAAGGTACTGAGGTCTGAAATTGCAATTTTCCGACTTTATAGTAACTATTTACCAGTAAAAAATTATGAACAAAATCTGAGTCAGGTGAGCATCACCCCCAATGGTGAAGTGCTTGAATCTTAGAAAAACTGCCTCTTCATTGGAATACACTTGGGATGCGGTGTATAGGGAAAGTTTTACACCTTTGGTAAATGGTAATCTGCCTTTGTTGCCGAGGGTAAAAAAGTAATATCTAACGAGGCTCTGGATGGGAGGCTATGGGGGACAGGGAATTCAAAAGTAAAATGACCAAGGGAGAGGGAATTCAAATATGAAATTGCCGTGGGACACAAAACCTCCCATTTCATGACTAAATCTGATGATATATTGAAATTTCCCCGTCCTCATAGCAGTGATCAAGTCAGCCCTATTTTATTGAAGGAGTTCAAGGAGGTTTTTCTGGGAAAGGGCTGAACTTTAACGCACTCAGTGACTAAAACACCCATGAAAAATGGCAAGAAAAATCGACATGACAAACTTTATTGAAATGATAGAATTTTGAACATCTTAAAGATTTGCAAGCTGCTAAGTACTGTAAGTCAAATCTCTCACTTATATACATCTTCCCGGATTGGCCAGCCCCCTCCCTTCCCAGAATCTCTATTGCTATTCCACGAGTTATTTGACTCATTTTCTCAACGTCTCTTCACCCTTATTTTGTATCAGTAACTGAGGATTTTCCTGTACAGGGTAAAATCTGAGTATCATCGTCGAGTGAAATAGTTGTTCAGCAACGAAAAAATCAGTACTTCCCTCAGGTAAATTTATGCTCGGGTCAGTGCTCCATGACCATTAATAGTATTGTGATGCAGGATCTCTCAGAGACGAGTGCATGTTGTGCATTTCAGCAACGTTCACATGTCCTGAAACGCAGATGAAAAATATTGAGACAAGCAAAGCATTTATAGGCCAATTTCCTGACTTTCACATGTCGCAAGTAGTCCGGGTCAATTGAGCAGTAGAAATGACAAAGTATGGTTAGGCTCTTAAGCACAAAAATTACGCAATTCATTGAATTAGATTTCTCAGACTGACTAGTAGGGGGAACCGGGCCACATTGGGACGCCGGGCACTGTGGGATGGTGGGGAATTCTTGGATCCTGGCAAGGTATATGATATGGTAGTGCCATCATATCTTGTAGTTTCACATCCTAATGTTTCCATGGTTTTATAGACACATCACAGCCACATGCAGAAGTATGGCAAGCAAAAGTTTGCTTTCCTACTATACTACTAAAGTAAACATGGACAGGTTCAATTCAAACCATTCTGTAGACCAACCATGAACAATGAGGCTTTCTCAGTGCTTGTATGAATTTTATATATCGTAACGAACAGTTATGAACTGCTATCGTGATAAACACACTCACTGGTGCCTGAGAAATTAGCATTTGGTGTAAAAGTCATATCGTAGGCTCATTGGACAGGGAATTCGGGGCACATTGGGATGCACTTTATATGGCAGAATTTAAGTGTCCAAGTCAACTGAATGACCTGGGAAAGCACAAAACACATATTGGGCCATAGTGAATAGAAGTTATAGTGGATTACCATGCTCTGTGAACAAATTTGTTGCAAAGCACTGTGTGTTACTTATATAGATGTCCGCACCCAGGACAGTTTATGTTAAATGTTTAAAACTGTTTAAACTGATTAACTATTGGCACTACAAGGTGCTAATGCGCTGTATATTGTCTCACGCACAACTTATATGTGAAATCGATTGCACATGGGGACAGTCATTTTTACGACTCACATTTTGCTCTCTAGCTGCAAAAGTGTAGGTGCAGTCTAGTTTATTATGCCGTGCATTTAAGCTGAATAGTATTGGTGATATTCATGCAAACTTCTGAGTTCTTCAGTGCTTTCAGCATTGAGCAAAATTAGTAGACGTTAAAAGCATCCCAATGTGCCCCGGTCCCCCCTAGTTGGGACCGGTAAACTATAAAACAGTGCTGCACTGCCCTATCGACTTACCTTGTTTGAGTTCACACTGGATGCATGCAATCAATCAGGTTCAATTGCCCTAGGTAATATCACTGGTCCACTCTGCCTGCCTCTAGACGACTGTACTGTATCACAGGCTGTTCAAAGTAGTTATATTTCCTGAAGTGCAGATGTAAAATACTTAAGACATGCAAAACATTATGAGAATAAGCAACAACCAATATCTGACGTTGGATTTCAGTTTCAACCACATGAGATTTGATCCACAAACAGAGACTCTGGTCTTTGATACTGCATTATATGCCTGCAAGTTTACAACACAAAACACAATTTCTTCATAAACGCGTACTGAAATATTTCTAGCTAATTGAAATTGAAGCTACAGATTCAAATAACGCAGTTTCGAAAATGAGACTTCAGCTGGAAAATAATGCCTACAAATGTGTCAGAGGGTGAAATTATGCTCACAAATTTAATGCTCTAGTGAAGCACCTGAATGGCTCCATAAGTGCACTTGATAAAAATCTTAAGGACTGATATAGCACAAATTCCAATAAACTGCTCAGTGACTTAAACTCATTTCGTAAGCAACCATTAATAAAATCATCCGGAGGGTGGAATTTTCTTCACTTTGCGATAACTGTGTGCCCAATTTAGATGTGTGGAGGCCCCTGTGCTGAGATGTTGTGAGGCCGTTCAAATCCGTCGCAATGGGACGATTATGTAACTTGAGGTGTGGAAATTGGACCCTGCCGTGACCAATTGGTGTACACATGAAATTTTGCTAAATTGACAAACTGCTATGCAAAATGCATAAGTGTGCAAGCATAAGTTTATAGAGATGGGTAACAGCCAATCCCAAGATCAGGCACAGGTTTGGTATAACATGAGGAGTACTGATATCATATTGCATTTCCAAACATAACTTCTTTTCAAGTCATAATATTTTGTTGATTTAAAAAGTTACTTGAACCAAAAATTATAGTGGTCATGGCTACCTACACAGGTGAATTAATAAAACCATTAAAATTGAAGAAAATGTACTTGAAACACTAAAATCTAGAATATTTCTACATGAAACGGCATAATAATTCTGATTCCGGATTGCAGAGGTAGTCTTTTAAAAATTAAGTGCTAAAAGTGTATTCATGCTACCTGGATGGTTGCAGAATGTCTCCAATCTGATTCTTCAGTTAAGTCCATGGTTGCATGTTACATAATATCAATCTCCTCCTTACGGTCAGTGCTAATCCAGACTGAAACAGAAAATAAATGACAAATTCTCATATTTCTTGACAAATCGAATATAAAATGACATAGTGAGCAGTAGAAATGACTAGGTATGGTTAGGCTACTAAGCATAAAGATTATGCAATTCCTTGAATTCGATTTCTCAGACTTACTAGTAGTTGGGACCAGTAAACTATAAAACAGTGCTGCACTGCCCTATTGACTTACCTTGTTTGAGTTCACACTGGATGCATGAAATCATGATTTCCAATTTCGTGTCATATAAGGATCAATCGCTCTAGGTAATATCACTGGTACACTGTGCTGGTCTCTGGTCCACTGTACTGCATTGCCGGTTGTTGAAAGTGTTCACATGTCCTGAAATGCAGATGAAAAATATTGAGACAAGCAAAGCATTTAGAGGCCAATTTCCTGACTTTCACATGTCGCAAGTGGTCCAGGTCAATTGAGCAGTAGAAATGATAAAGTATATGGTTAGGCTATCAAGCACGAAGATTATGCAATTCATTGAATTAGATTTCTCAGGCTGACTAGTAGGGGGAACCGGGGCACATAGGGACGCGGGGCACTGTGGGACGGTGGGGTATTCTTGGATCCTGGCAAGGTATAGTGCCATCATATCTTGTAGTTTCACATCCTGATGTTTCCATGGTTTTATAGACACATTACAGCCACATGCAGAAGTATGGCAAGCAAAGTTTGTTTTCCTACTATACTATACAACTAAAGTAAATATGGACAGGTTCAATTCAAACCATTCTGTAGACAAACCATGAACAATGAGGCTTTCTCAGTGCTTGTATGAATTTTATATATCGTAACGAACAGTTATGAACTGCTATTGTGATAAACACACTCACTGGTGCCTGAGAAATTAGCATTTTGGTGTAAAAGTCATACCAGGGCTCATTGGGACAATGAATTCGGGGCACATTGGGACGCACTTAATATGGTAGAATTTAAGTGTCTAAGTCAACTGAATGACCTGGGACATCACACAACAGGTATTCAGGCCACAGTGAATAGAAGTATAATGGATTACCATGCTCTGTGAACAAATTTGTCACAAAGCACTGTGTGTTACTTACATAGATGTCCGCACCGAGGACAGTTTATGTTAAATGTTTAAAACTGTTTAAACTTATTAACTATTGGCACTACAAGGTGCTAATGCACTGTATATTGTCTTTTGCACTACTTATATGTGATATCTATTGCACATCGAGTATCAAAATGATTTTTCATTTGATGTCCTGATGCGCCCCGGCTGATGTCCCAATGTGCCACGCCGGGGCACATTGCGACAGTCATTTTTATGACTCACATTTTTCTCTCTAGCTGCAAAAGTGTAGGTGCAGTCTAGTTTATTATGCCGTGCATTTAAGCTCAATAGTATTGGTGATATTCATGCAAACTTCTGAGTTCTTCAGTACTTTCAGCATTGAGCAAAATTAGTAGACGTTAAAAGCATCCCAATGTGCCCCTGTTCCCCCTAGTTTGGACCGGTAAACTATAAAGCAGTGCTGCACTGCCCTATTGACTTACCTTGTTTGAGTTCACACCGCATGCATGCAATTATGATTTCCAATTTCGTGTCATATAAGGATCAATCGGTCTAGGTAATATCACTGGTACACTGTGCTGGTCTCTGGTCCACTGTACTGCATTGCCGGTTGTTGAAAGTGTTCACATGTCCTGAAATGCAGATGAAAAATATTGAGACAAGCAAAGCATTTAGAGGCCAATTTCCTGACTTTCACATGTCGCAAGTGGTCCAGGTCAATTGAGCAGTAGAAATGATAAAGTATATGGATAGGCTATCAAGCACGAAGATTATGCAATTCATTGAATTCGATTTCTCAGACTGACTAGTAGGGGGAACCGGGGCACATAGGGACGCGGGGCACTGTGGGACGGTGGGGTATTCTTGGATCCTGGCAAGGTATAGTGCCATCATATCTTGTAGTTTCACATCCTGATGTTTCCTGGGTTTTATAGACACATTACCGCCACATGCAGAAGTATGGCAAGCAAAGTTTGTTTTCCTACTATACTATACAACTAAAGTAAACATGGACAGGTTCAATTCAAACCATTCTGTAGACAAACCATGAACAATGAGGCTTTCTCAGTGCTTGTATGAATTTTATATATCGTAACGAACAGTTATGAACTGCTATTGTGATAAACACACTCACTGCCGCCTGAGAAATTAGCATTTTGGTGTAAAAGTCATACCAGGGCTCATTGGGACAATGAATTCGGGGCACATTGGGACGCACTTAATATGGTAGAATTTAAGTGTCCAAGTCAACTGAATGACCTGGGACATCACACAACAGGTATTCAGGCCACAGTGAATAGAAGTATAATGGATTACCAAGCTCTGTGAACAAATTTGTCACAAAGCACTGTGTGTTACTTACATAGATGTCCGCACCCAGGACAGTTTATGTTAAGTGTTTAAAACTGTTTAAACTTATTAGCTATTGGCACTACAAGGTGCTAATGAACTGTATATTGTCTTACGCACTACTTATATGTGATATCTATTGCACATCGAGTATCAAAATGATTTTTCATTTGATGTCCTAATGCGCCCCGGCTGATGTCCCAATGTGCCACGCCGGGGCACATTGGGACAGTCATTTTTATGACTCACATTTTTCTCTCTAGCTGCAAAAGTGTAGGTGCAGTCTAGTTTATTATGCCGTGCATTTAAGCTCAATAGTATTGGTGATATTTTCGCCAACTTCTGATTTCTTTAGTGCTTTCAGCATTGAGCAAAATTAGTAGACGTTAAAAGCGTCCCAATGTGCCCCGGTTCCCCCTAGTTTGGACCGGTAAACTATAAAACAGTGCTGCACTGCCCTATTGACTTACCTTGTTTGAGTTCACACTGGATGCATGAAATCATGATTTCCAATTTCTTTTCATATAAGGATCAATCGCTCTAGGTAATATCACTGGTCCACTCTGCCTGCCTCGGGGCCACTGTACTGTATTACAGGCTGCTGAAAGTAGTTATATTTCCTGAGATGCAGATGTAAAATATTTAGACATAGGGCCTACAAATCATTGTGAGGATAAGCAACAACGAATATCTGACAAATTCTCGTATTTCATAACAAATCGAATATAGGATGACATATTGAGCTGTAGAAATGACAAAGTATGGTTAGGCTATTAAGCACAAAGATTATGCAATTCCTTGAATTAGATTTCTCAGACTTACTAGTAGTTTGGACCAGTAATCTATAAAACAGTGCTGCGCTGCCCCATTGACTTACCTTGTTTGAGTTCACACTGGCTGCATGCAATCATGATTTCCAATTTCTTGTCATATAAGGATCAATCGCTCTAGGTAATATCACTGGTCCATTGTGCCTGCCTCTGGTCCATTGTGCTGCATTGCAGGCTGTTGAAAGTGTTCACATATCCTGAAACACAGATGAATAACATTGAGACAAGCAAAGCATTGTTACCAATACGCCAATTTCCAACTTTCACTTGTCGCAAGTGGTCCGGGTCAATTGAGCAGTAGAAATGACAAATAGGCAATTTGATGTTTTTCACATGTTTCAGGTTGTCCTGGTCAATTGAACAGCAGAAATGGCAAAAGCTGGTTTGGTCCATCAAGCAGTAAAGTCTATGCAATTCATTGAATGCTATTTCATCAACTAAACAGTACTACTCTGCCCAATTGACTTACCTTAATTGAGTTCACACATTGATTCATGAAGTCATGATTTCCAATTTCTTGTCATATAAGGTTCAATAGCTCTAGATAATATCACTGCTCCACTGTGCCTGCCTTAGGTCCACTATACTGCATTGCAAGCTGTTGAAAGTGTTCACATGTCCTGAAACGCAGATGAAAAATATTGAGACAAGCAAAGCATTTATAGGCCAATTTCCTGACTTTCACATGTCGTAAGTGGTCCGGGTCAATTGAGCAGTAGAAATGACGAAGTATGGTTAGGCTATCAAGCACAAAAATTATGCAATTCATTGAATTCGATTTCTCAGACTTACTAGTAGGGGAACCGGGGCACATTGGGATGCAGGGCACTGTGGGACGGTGGGGTATTCTTGGATCCTGGCAAGGTATACGATATGGTAGTGCCATCATATCTTGTAGTTTCACATCCTGATTTTTCCATGGTTTTATAGACACATCACAGCCACATGCAGAAATATGGCAGGCAAAACTTTGTTTTCCTACAATACTACTAAAGTAAACATGGACAGGTTCAATTCAAACCATTCTGTAGACAAACCATGATTAATGAGGATTTTTCAGTGCTTGTATGAATTTTATATATCGTAACGAACAGTTATGAACTGCTATCATGATAAACACACTCACTGGTGCCTGAGAAATTAGCATTTTGGCGTAAAAGTCATATCGGGGCTCATTGGGACAGTGAATTCAGGGCACATTGGGACGCATTTAATATGGCAGAATTTAAGTGTCCAAGTCAACTGAATGACCTGGGACAGCACAAAACAGGTATTCAGGCCACAGTGAATATAAGTTATAGTGGATTACCATGCTCTGTGAACAAATTTGTCGCAAAGCCCTGTGTGTTACTTACGCACTACTTATATGTGATATCTATTGCACATGGAGTATCAAAATGATTTTTTATTTGATTTCCTAATGCGCCCCGGCTGATGTCCCAATGTGCCATGCCGGGGCACATTTCGACAGTCATTTTTACGACTCACATTTTGCTCTCTAGCTGCAAAAGTGTAGGTGCAGTCTAGTTTATTATGCTGTGCATTTAAGCTGAATAGTAATGGTGATATTCATACAAACTTCTGAGTTCTTCAGTACTTTCAGCATTGAGCAAAATTAGTAGACATTAAAAGCATCCCAATGTGTCCCGGTTCCCCCTAGTTTGGACCGGTAAACTATAAAACAGTGCTGCACTGAATGACCTGGGAAAGCACAAAACAGATATCAGGCCACAGTGAATAGAAGTTATAGTGGATTACCATGCTCTGTGAACAAATTTGTCACAAAGCACTGTGTGTTACTTACATAGATGTCCGCACCCAGGACAGTTTATGTTAAGTGTTTAAAACTGTTTAAACTTATTAGCTATTGGCACTACAAGGTGCTAATGAACTGTATATTGTCTTACGCACTACTTATATGTGATATCTATTGCACATCGAGTATCAAAATGATTTTTCATTTGATGTCCTAATGCGCCCCGGCTGATGTCCCAATGTGCCACGCCGGGGCACATTGGGACAGTCATTTTTATGACTCACATTTTTCTCTCTAGCTGCAAAAGTGTAGGTGCAGTCTAGTTTATTATGCCGTGCATTTAAGCTCAATAGTATTGGTGATATTTTCGCCAACTTCTGATTTCTTTAGTGCTTTCAGCATTGAGCAAAATTAGTAGACGTTAAAAGCGTCCCAATGTGCCCCGGTTCCCCCTAGTTTGGACCGGTAAACTATAAAACAGTGCTGCACTGCCCTATTGACTTACCTTGTTTGAGTTCACACTGGATGCATGAAATCATGATTTCCAATTTCTTTTCATATAAGGATCAATCGCTCTAGGTAATATCACTGGTCCACTCTGCCTGCCTCGGGGCCACTGTACTGTATTACAGGCTGCTGAAAGTAGTTATATTTCCTGAGATGCAGATGTAAAATATTTAGACATGCAAATCATTGTGAGGATAAGCAACAACGAATATCTGACAAATTCTCGTATTTCATAACAAATCGAATATAGGATGACATATTGAGCTGTAGAAATGACAAAGTATGGTTAGGCTATTAAGCACAAAGATTATGCAATTCCTTGAATTAGATTTCTCAGACTTACTAGTAGTTTGGACCAGTAATCTATAAAACAGTGCTGCGCTGCCCCATTGACTTACCTTGTTTGAGTTCACACTGGATGCATGCAATCATGATTTCCAATTTCTTGTCATATAAGGATCAATCGCTCTAGGTAATATCACTGGTCCATTGTGCCTGCCTCTGGTCCATTGTGCTGCATTGCAGGCTGTTGAAAGTGTTCACATATCCTGAAACACAGATGAATAACATTGAGACAAGCAAAGCATTGTTACCAATACGCCAATTTCCAACTTTCACTTGTCGCAAGTGGTCCGGGTCAATTGAGCAGTAGAAATGACAAATAGGCAATTTGATGTTTTTCACATGTTTCAGGTTGTCCTGGTCAATTGAACAGCAGAAATGGCAAAAGCTGGTTTGGTCCATCAAGCAGTAAAGTCTATGCAATTCATTGAATGCTATTTCATCAACTAAACAGTACTACTCTGCCCAATTGACTTACCTTAATTGAGTTCACACATTGATTCATGAAGTCATGATTTCCAATTTCTTGTCATATAAGGTTCAATAGCTCTAGATAATATCACTGCTCCACTGTGCCTGCCTTAGGTCCACTATACTGCATTGCAAGCTGTTGAAAGTGTTCACATGTCCTGAAACGCAGATGAAAAATATTGAGACAAGCAAAGCATTTATAGGCCAATTTCCTGACTTTCACATGTCGTAAGTGGTCCGGGTCAATTGAGCAGTAGAAATGACGAAGTATGGTTAGGCTATCAAGCACAAAAATTATGCAATTCATTGAATTCGATTTCTCAGACTTACTAGTAGGGGGAACCGGGGCACATTGGGATGCAGGGCACTGTGGGACGGTGGGGTATTCTTGGATCCTGGCAAGGTATACGATATGGTAGTGCCATCATATCTTGTAGTTTCACATCCTGATTTTTCCATGGTTTTATAGACACATCACAGCCACATGCAGAAGTATGGCAGGCAAAACTTTGTTTTCCTACAATACTACTAAAGTAAACATGGACAGGTTCAATTCAAACCATTCTGTAGACAAACCATGATTAATGAGGATTTTTCAGTGCTTGTATGAATTTTATATATCGTAACGAACAGTTATGAACTGCTATCATGATAAACACACTCACTGGTGCCTGAGAAATTAGCATTTTGGCGTAAAAGTCATATCGGGGCTCATTGGGACAGTGAATTCAGGGCACATTGGGACGCATTTAATATGGCAGAATTTAAGTGTCCAAGTCAACTGAATGACCTGGGACAGCACAAAACAGGTATTCAGGCCACAGTGAATATAAGTTATAGTGGATTACCATGCTCTGTGAACAAATTTGTCGCAAAGCCCTGTGTGTTACTTACGCACTACTTATATGTGATATCTATTGCACATGGAGTATCAAAATGATTTTTTATTTGATTTCCTAATGCGCCCCGGCTGATGTCCCAATGTGCCATGCCGGGGCACATTTCGACAGTCATTTTTACGACTCACATTTTGCTCTCTAGCTGCAAAAGTGTAGGTGCAGTCTAGTTTATTATGCTGTGCATTTAAGCTGAATAGTAATGGTGATATTCATACAAACTTCTGAGTTCTTCAGTACTTTCAGCATTGAGCAAAATTAGTAGACATTAAAAGCATCCCAATGTGTCCCGGTTCCCCCTAGTTTGGACCGGTAAACTATAAAACAGTGCTGCACTGAATGACCTGGGAAAGCACAAAACAGATATCAGGCCACAGTGAATAGAAGTTATAGTGGATTACCATGCTCTGTGAACAAATTTGTTGCAAAGCACTGTGTGTTACTTACATAGATGTCCGCACCCAGGACAGCTTATGTTAAATGTTTAAAACTGTTTAAACTTATTAACTATTGGCACTACAAGGTGCTAATGCACTGTATATTGTCTCACGCACAACATGTATGTGATATCGATTGCACATGGGGACAGTCATTTTTACGACTCACATTTTGCTCTCTAGATGCAAAAGTGTAGGTGCAGTCTAGTTTATTATGCCGTGCATTTAAGCTCAAAAGCATGGGTGATATTCATGCAAACTTCTGAGTTCTTCAGTGCTTTCTTCAGCATTGAGCAAAATTAGTAGACGTTAAAAGCATCCCAATGTGCCCCGGTTCCCCCTAGTTTGGACCGGTAAACTATAAAACAGTGCTGCACTGCCCTATTGACTTACCTTGTTTGAGTTCACACCGCATGCATGCAATCATGATTTCCAATTTCGTGTCATTTAAGGATCAATCGGTCTAGGTAATATCACTGGTACACTGTGCTGGTCTCTGGTCCACTGTACTGCATTGCCGGTTGTTGAAAGTGTTCACATGTCCTGAAATGCAGATGAAAAATATTGAGACAAGCAAAGCATTTAGAGGCCAATTTCCTGACTTTCACATGTCGCAAGTGGTCCAGGTCAATTGAGCAGTAGAAATGATAAAGTATATGGTTAGGCTATCAAGCACGAAGATTATGCAATTCATTGAATTCGATTTCTCAGACTGACTAGTAGGGGGAACCGGGGCACATAGGGACGCGGGGCACTGTGGGACGGTGGGGTATTCTTGGATCCTGGCAAGGTATAGTGCCATCATATCTTGTAGTTTCACATCCTGATGTTTCCATGGTTTTATAGACACATTACAGCCACATGCAGAAGTATGGCAAGCAAAGTTTGTTTTCCTACTATACTATACAACTAAAGTAAACATGGACAGGTTCAATTCAAACCATTCTGTAGACAAACCATGAACAATGATAATTTCTCAGTGCTTGTATGAATTTTATATATCGCAACGAACAGTTATGAACTGCTATTGTGATAAACACACTCACTGGTGCCTGAGAAATTAGCATTTTGGTGTAAAAGTCATACCAGGGCTCATTGGGACAATGAATTTGGGGCACATTGGGACGCACTTAATATGGTAGAATTTAAGTGTCCAAGTCAACTGAATGACCTGGGACATCACACAACAGGTATTCAGGCCACAGTGAATAGAAGTATAATGGATTACCATGCTCTGTGAACAAATTTGTCACAAAGCACTGTGTGTTACTTACATAGATGTCCGCACCCAAGACAGTTTATGTCAAATGTTTAAAACTGTTTAAACTTATTAACTATTGGCACTACAAGGTGCTAATGCACTGTCTATTGTCTTACGCACTACTTATATGTGATATCTATTGCATATCGAGTATCAAAATGATTTTTCATTTGATGTCCTAATGCGCCCCGGCTGATGTCCCAATGTGCCACGCCGGGGCAAATTGCGACAGTCATTTTTATGACTCACATTTTTCTCTCTAGCTGCAAAAGTGTAGGTGCAGTCTAGTTTATTATGCCATGCATTTAAGCTCAATAGTATTGGTGATATTTTCGCCAACTTCTGATTTCTTTAGTGCTTTCAGCATTGAGCAAAATTAGTAGACTTTAAAAGCGTCCCAATGTGCCCCGGTTCCCCCTAGTTTGGACCGGTAAACTATAAAACAGTGCTGCACTGCCCTATTGACTTACCTTGTTTGAGTTCACACTGGATGCATGAAATCATGATTTCCAATTTCTTGTCATATAAGGATCAATCGCTCTAGGTAATATCACTGGTCCACTCTGCCTACCTCTTGTCCACTGTACTGTATTACAGGCTGCTGAAAGTAGTTATATTTCCTGAGATGCCGATGTAAAATATTTAGACATAGGGCCTACAAATCATTGTGAGGACAAGCAACAACGAATATCTGACAAATTCTCGTATTTCATAACAAATCGAATATAGGATGACATATTGAGCTGTAGAAATGACAAAGTATGGTTAGGCTATTAAGCACAAAGATTATGCAATTCCTTGAATTAGATTTCTCAGACTTACTAGTAGTTTGGACCAGTAATCTATAAAACAGTGCTGCACTGCCCCATTGACTTACCTTGTTTGAGTTCACACTGGATGCATGCAATCATGATTTCCAATTTCTTGTCATATAAGGATCAATCGCTCCAGGTAATATCACTGGTCCATGATGCCTCCCTCTGGTCCACTGTACTGCATTGCAGGCTGTTGAAAGTGTTCACATATCCTGAAACACAGATGAATAACATTGAGACAAGCAAAGCATTGTTACCAATACGCCAATTTCCAACTTTCACTTGTCGCAAGTGGTCCGGGTCAATTGAGCAGTAGAAATGACAAATAGGCAATTTGATGTTTTTCACATGTTTCAGGTTGTCCGTGTCAATTGAACAGCAGAAATGGCAAAAGCTGGTTTGGTCCATCAAGCAGTAAAGTCTATGCAATTCATTGAATGCTATTTCATCAACTAAACAGTACTACTCTGCCCAATTGACTTACCTTAATTGAGTTCACACATTGATTCATGAAGTCATGATTTCCAATTTCTTGTCATATAAGGTTCAATAGCTCTAGATAATATCACTGCTCCACTGTGCCTGCCTTAGGTCCACTATACTGCATTGCAAGCTGTTGAAAGTGTTCACATGTCCTGAAACGCAGATGAAAAATTTTGAGACAAGCAAAGCATTTATAGGCCAATTTCCTGACTTTCACATGTCGTAAGTGGTCCGGGTCAATTGAGCAGTAGAAATGACAAAGTATGGTTAGGCTATCAAGCACAAACATTATGCAATTCATTGAATTCGATTTCTCAGACTGACTAGTAGGGGGAACCGGGGCACATTGGGATGCAGGGCACTGTGGGACGGTGGGGTATTCTTGGATCCTGGCAAGGTATACGATATGGTAGTGCCATCATATCTTGTAGTTTCACATCCTGATTTTTTCATGGTTTTATAGACACATCACAGCCACATGCAGAAGTATGGCAGGCAAAACTTTGTTTTCCTACTATACTACTAAAGTAAACATGGACAGGTTCAATTCAAACCATTCTGTAGACAAACCATGATTAATGAGAATTTCTCAGCGCTTGTATGAATTTTATATATCGTAACGAACAGTTATGAACTGCTATCATGATAAACACACTCACTGGTGCCTGAGAAATTAGCATTTTGGTGTAAAAGTCATATCGGGGCTCATTGGGACAGTGAATTCGGGGCACATTGGGACGCATTTAATATGGCAGAATTTAAGTGTCCAAGTCAACTGAATGACCTGGGACAGCACAAAACAGGTATTCAGGCCACAGTGAATATAAGTTATAGTGGATTACCATGCTCTGTGAACAAATTTGTCGCAAAGCCCTGTGTGTTACTTACGCACTACTTATATGTGATATCTATTGCATATGGAGTATCAAAATGATTTTTTATTTGATTTCCTAATGCGCCCCGGCTGATGTCCCAATGTGCCGTGCCGTGGCACATTTCGACAGTCATTTTTACGACTCACATTTTGCTCTCTAGCTGCAAAAGTGTAGGGGCAGTCTAGTTTATTATGCTGTGCATTTAAGCTGAATAGTAATGGTGATATTCATACAAACTTCTGAGTTCTTCAGTGCTTTCAGCATTGAGCAAAATTAGTAGACGTTAAAAGCATCCCAATGTGTCCCGGTTCCCCCTAGTTTGGACCGGTAAACTATAAAACAGTGCTGCACTGAATGACCTGGGAAAGCACAAAACAGATATCAGGCCAAGGTGAATAGAAGTTATAATGGATTACCATGCTCTGTGAACAAATTTGTTGCAAAGCACTGTGTGTTACTTACATAGATGTCCGCACCCAGGACAGTTTATGTTAAATGTTTAAAACTGTTTAAACTTATTAACTATTGGCACTACAAGGTGCTAATGCACTGTATATTGTCTCACGCACAACATATATGTGATATCGATTGCACATGGGGACAGTCGTTTTTACGACTCACATTTTGCTCTCTAGATGCAAAAGTGTAGGTGCAGTCTAGTTTATTATGCCGTGCATTTAAGCTCAAAAGCATGGGTGATATTCATGCAAACTTCTGAGTTCTTCAGTGCTTTCTTCAGCATTGAGCAAAATTAGTAGACGTTAAAAGCATCCCAATGTGCCCCGGTTCCCCATAGTTTGGACCGGTAAACTATAAAACAGTGCTGCACTGCCCTATCGACTTACCTTGTTTGAGTTCACACTGGATGCATGCAATCATGATTTCCAATTTCTTGTCAAGTAAGGTTCAATCGCTCTAAGTAATATCACTGGTCCACTCTGCCTGCCTCTGGTCCACTGTACTGTATTACAGGCTGTTGAAAGTAGTTATATTTCCTGAAGCGCAAATGTAAAATATTTAGACATGCAAAACATTGTGAGGATAAGCAACAACCAATATCTGACGTTGGATTTCAGTTTCAACCACAAGAGATTTGATCCACAAACAAAGACTTTGGTTTTTTATACTGCATATATGCCTGCAAGTTTACAACACAAAACACAATTTCTTCATAAACGCGTACTGAAATATTTCTAACTAATTGAAATTGAAGCTACAGATTCAAATAACGCAATTTCGAAAATGAGACTTCAGCTGGAAAATAATGCCTACAAATGTGTCACAGGGTGAAATTATGCCCACAAATTTAATGCTCCAGTGAAGCACCTGAATGGCTCCATAAGTGCACTTAATAAAAATCTTAAGGAGTGATATAACACTAATTCCAATAAACTGCTCAGTAACTTAAACTCATTTCGTAAGCAACCTATAATAAAATCATCCGGAGGGTTGAATTTTCTTCACTTTGCGATAACTGTGTGCCCAATTAAGATGTGTGGAGGCCCCTGTGCTGAGATGTTGTGAGGCCCCCGAAATCCGTCGCAATGGGACGATAATGTAACTTGAGGTGTGGAAATTGGACCCTGTCCTAACCAATTGGTGTACACATGAAATTTTGCTAAATTGACAAAATGCTGTGCAAAATGCATAAGTGTGCAAGCATAAGTTTATAGAGATGGGTAACAGCCAATCCCAAGATCAGGTACAGGTTTGGTATAACATGAGGAGTACTGATATCATATTGCATTTCCAAACATAACTTCTTTTCAAGTCATAATATTTTGTTGATTAAAAATGTTACTTGAACCAAATATTATAGTGGTCATGGCTACATACACAGGTGAATTAATATAACCATTAAAATTGAAAAAAATGTACTTGAAACACTAAAATCTAGAATATTTCTACATGAAACGGCATAACAATTCTGTTTCCGGATTTCGCAGATGTAGTCTTTTAAAATTTAAGTGCTAAAAGTGTATTCATGCTACCTGGATGGTTGCAGAATGTCTCCAATCTGATTCTTCAGTTAAGTCCATGGTTGCATGTTATGTAATATCAATCTCCTCCTTACGGTCAGTGCTAATCCAGACTGAAACAGAAAATAAATGACAAATTCTCGTGTTTCGTGACATATCGAATATAAAATGACATAGTGAGCAGTAGAAATGACTAGGTATAGTTAGGCTACTAAGCATAAAGATTATGCAATTCCTTGAATTCAATTTCTCAGACTTACTAGTAGTTGGGACCAGTAAACTATAAAACAGTGCTGCACTGCCCTATTGACTTACCTTGTTTGAGTTCACACCGCATTCATGCAATCATGATTTCCAATTTCGTGTCATATAAGGATCAATCGCTCTAGGTAATATCACTGGTACACTGTGCTTGTCTCTGGTCCACTGTACTGCATTGCCGGCTGTTGAAAGTGTTCACATGTCCTGAAACGCAGATGAAAAATATTGAGACAAGCAAAGCATTTATAGGCCAATTTCCTGACTTTCACATGTCGCAAGTGGTCGGGGTCAATTGAGCAGTAGAAATGATAAAGTATATGGTTAGGCTATCAAGCACGAAGATTATGCAATTCATTGAATTCGATTTCTCAGACTGACTAGTAGGGGGAACCGGGGCACATAGGGAGGCGGGGCACTGTGGGACGGTGGGGTATTCTTGGATCCTGGCAAGGTATAGTGCCATCATATCTTGTAGTTTCACATCCTGATGTTTCCATGGTTTTATAGACACATTACAGCCACATGCAGAAGTATGGTAAGCAAAGTATGTTTTCCTACTATACTATACTACTAAAGTAAACATCGACAGGTTCAATTCAAACCATTCTGTAGACAAACCATGAACAATGAGGCTTTCTCAGTGCTTGTATGAATTTTATATATCGTAATGAACAGTTATGAACTGCTATCTTGATAAACACACTCACTGGTGCCTGAGAAATTAGCATTTTGGTGTAAAAGTCATACCAGGGCTCATTGGGACAGTGAATTCGGGGCACATTGGGATGAACTTAATATGGCAGAATTTAAGTGTCCAAGTCAACTGAATGACCTGGGAAAGCACAAAACAGATATCAGGCCACAGTGAATAGAAGTTATAGTGGATTACCATGGTCTGTGAACAAATTTGTCACAAAGCACTGTGTGTTACTTACATAGATGTCCGCACCCAAGACAGTTTATGTCAAATGTTTAAAACTGTTTAAACTTATTAACTATTGGCACTACAAGGTGCTAATGCACTGTCTATTGTCTTACGCACTACTTATATGTGATATCTATTGCATATCGAGTATCAAAATGATTTTTCATTTGATGTCCTAATGCGCCCCGGCTGATGTCCCAATGTGCCACGCCGGGGCAAATTGCGACAGTCATTTTTATGACTCACATTTTTCTCTCTAGCTGCAAAAGTGTAGGTGCAGTCTAGTTTATTATGCCATGCATTTAAGCTCAATAGTATTGGTGATATTTTCGCCAACTTCTGATTTCTTTAGTGCTTTCAGCATTGAGCAAAATTAGTAGACTTTAAAAGCGTCCCAATGTGCCCCGGTTCCCCCTAGTTTGGACCGGTAAACTATAAAACAGTGCTGCACTGCCCTATTGACTTACCTTGTTTGAGTTCACACTGGATGCATGAAATCATGATTTCCAATTTCTTGTCATATAAGGATCAATCGCTCTAGGTAATATCACTGGTCCACTCTGCCTACCTCTTGTCCACTGTACTGTATTACAGGCTGCTGAAAGTAGTTATATTTCCTGAGATGCCGATGTAAAATATTTAGACATAGGGCCTACAAATCATTGTGAGGACAAGCAACAACGAATATCTGACAAATTCTCGTATTTCATAACAAATCGAATATAGGATGACATATTGAGCTGTAGAAATGACAAAGTATGGTTAGGCTATTAAGCACAAAGATTATGCAATTCCTTGAATTAGATTTCTCAGACTTACTAGTAGTTTGGACCAGTAATCTATAAAACAGTGCTGCACTGCCCCATTGACTTACCTTGTTTGAGTTCACACTGGATGCATGCAATCATGATTTCCAATTTCTTGTCATATAAGGATCAATCGCTCCAGGTAATATCACTGGTCCATGATGCCTCCCTCTGGTCCACTGTACTGCATTGCAGGCTGTTGAAAGTGTTCACATATCCTGAAACACAGATGAATAACATTGAGACAAGCAAAGCATTGTTACCAATACGCCAATTTCCAACTTTCACTTGTCGCAAGTGGTCCGGGTCAATTGAGCAGTAGAAATGACAAATAGGCAATTTGATGTTTTTCACATGTTTCAGGTTGTCCGTGTCAATTGAACAGCAGAAATGGCAAAAGCTGGTTTGGTCCATCAAGCAGTAAAGTCTATGCAATTCATTGAATGCTATTTCATCAACTAAACAGTACTACTCTGCCCAATTGACTTACCTTAATTGAGTTCACACATTGATTCATGAAGTCATGATTTCCAATTTCTTGTCATATAAGGTTCAATAGCTCTAGATAATATCACTGCTCCACTGTGCCTGCCTTAGGTCCACTATACTGCATTGCAAGCTGTTGAAAGTGTTCACATGTCCTGAAACGCAGATGAAAAATTTTGAGACAAGCAAAGCATTTATAGGCCAATTTCCTGACTTTCACATGTCGTAAGTGGTCCGGGTCAATTGAGCAGTAGAAATGACAAAGTATGGTTAGGCTATCAAGCACAAACATTATGCAATTCATTGAATTCGATTTCTCAGACTGACTAGTAGGGGGAACCGGGGCACATTGGGATGCAGGGCACTGTGGGACGGTGGGGTATTCTTGGATCCTGGCAAGGTATACGATATGGTAGTGCCATCATATCTTGTAGTTTCACATCCTGATTTTTTCATGGTTTTATAGACACATCACAGCCACATGCAGAAGTATGGCAGGCAAAACTTTGTTTTCCTACTATACTACTAAAGTAAACATGGACAGGTTCAATTCAAACCATTCTGTAGACAAACCATGATTAATGAGAATTTCTCAGCGCTTGTATGAATTTTATATATCGTAACGAACAGTTATGAACTGCTATCATGATAAACACACTCACTGGTGCCTGAGAAATTAGCATTTTGGTGTAAAAGTCATATCGGGGCTCATTGGGACAGTGAATTCGGGGCACATTGGGACGCATTTAATATGGCAGAATTTAAGTGTCCAAGTCAACTGAATGACCTGGGACAGCACAAAACAGGTATTCAGGCCACAGTGAATATAAGTTATAGTGGATTACCATGCTCTGTGAACAAATTTGTCGCAAAGCCCTGTGTGTTACTTACGCACTACTTATATGTGATATCTATTGCATATGGAGTATCAAAATGATTTTTTATTTGATTTCCTAATGCGCCCCGGCTGATGTCCCAATGTGCCGTGCCGTGGCACATTTCGACAGTCATTTTTACGACTCACATTTTGCTCTCTAGCTGCAAAAGTGTAGGGGCAGTCTAGTTTATTATGCTGTGCATTTAAGCTGAATAGTAATGGTGATATTCATACAAACTTCTGAGTTCTTCAGTGCTTTCAGCATTGAGCAAAATTAGTAGACGTTAAAAGCATCCCAATGTGTCCCGGTTCCCCCTAGTTTGGACCGGTAAACTATAAAACAGTGCTGCACTGAATGACCTGGGAAAGCACAAAACAGATATCAGGCCAAGGTGAATAGAAGTTATAATGGATTACCATGCTCTGTGAACAAATTTGTTGCAAAGCACTGTGTGTTACTTACATAGATGTCCGCACCCAGGACAGTTTATGTTAAATGTTTAAAACTGTTTAAACTTATTAACTATTGGCACTACAAGGTGCTAATGCACTGTATATTGTCTCACGCACAACATATATGTGATATCGATTGCACATGGGGACAGTCGTTTTTACGACTCACATTTTGCTCTCTAGATGCAAAAGTGTAGGTGCAGTCTAGTTTATTATGCCGTGCATTTAAGCTCAAAAGCATGGGTGATATTCATGCAAACTTCTGAGTTCTTCAGTGCTTTCTTCAGCATTGAGCAAAATTAGTAGACGTTAAAAGCATCCCAATGTGCCCCGGTTCCCCATAGTTTGGACCGGTAAACTATAAAACAGTGCTGCACTGCCCTATCGACTTACCTTGTTTGAGTTCACACTGGATGCATGCAATCATGATTTCCAATTTCTTGTCAAGTAAGGTTCAATCGCTCTAAGTAATATCACTGGTCCACTCTGCCTGCCTCTGGTCCACTGTACTGTATTACAGGCTGTTGAAAGTAGTTATATTTCCTGAAGCGCAAATGTAAAATATTTAGACATGCAAAACATTGTGAGGATAAGCAACAACCAATATCTGACGTTGGATTTCAGTTTCAACCACAAGAGATTTGATCCACAAACAAAGACTTTGGTTTTTTATACTGCATATATGCCTGCAAGTTTACAACACAAAACACAATTTCTTCATAAACGCGTACTGAAATATTTCTAACTAATTGAAATTGAAGCTACAGATTCAAATAACGCAATTTCGAAAATGAGACTTCAGCTGGAAAATAATGCCTACAAATGTGTCACAGGGTGAAATTATGCCCACAAATTTAATGCTCCAGTGAAGCACCTGAATGGCTCCATAAGTGCACTTAATAAAAATCTTAAGGAGTGATATAACACTAATTCCAATAAACTGCTCAGTAACTTAAACTCATTTCGTAAGCAACCTATAATAAAATCATCCGGAGGGTTGAATTTTCTTCACTTTGCGATAACTGTGTGCCCAATTAAGATGTGTGGAGGCCCCTGTGCTGAGATGTTGTGAGGCCCCCGAAATCCGTCGCAATGGGACGATAATGTAACTTGAGGTGTGGAAATTGGACCCTGTCCTAACCAATTGGTGTACACATGAAATTTTGCTAAATTGACAAAATGCTGTGCAAAATGCATAAGTGTGCAAGCATAAGTTTATAGAGATGGGTAACAGCCAATCCCAAGATCAGGTACAGGTTTGGTATAACATGAGGAGTACTGATATCATATTGCATTTCCAAACATAACTTCTTTTCAAGTCATAATATTTTGTTGATTAAAAATGTTACTTGAACCAAATATTATAGTGGTCATGGCTACATACACAGGTGAATTAATATAACCATTAAAATTGAAAAAAATGTACTTGAAACACTAAAATCTAGAATATTTCTACATGAAACGGCATAACAATTCTGTTTCCGGATTTCGCAGATGTAGTCTTTTAAAATTTAAGTGCTAAAAGTGTATTCATGCTACCTGGATGGTTGCAGAATGTCTCCAATCTGATTCTTCAGTTAAGTCCATGGTTGCATGTTATGTAATATCAATCTCCTCCTTACGGTCAGTGCTAATCCAGACTGAAACAGAAAATAAATGACAAATTCTCGTGTTTCGTGACATATCGAATATAAAATGACATAGTGAGCAGTAGAAATGACTAGGTATAGTTAGGCTACTAAGCATAAAGATTATGCAATTCCTTGAATTCAATTTCTCAGACTTACTAGTAGTTGGGACCAGTAAACTATAAAACAGTGCTGCACTGCCCTATTGACTTACCTTGTTTGAGTTCACACCGCATTCATGCAATCATGATTTCCAATTTCGTGTCATATAAGGATCAATCGCTCTAGGTAATATCACTGGTACACTGTGCTTGTCTCTGGTCCACTGTACTGCATTGCCGGCTGTTGAAAGTGTTCACATGTCCTGAAACGCAGATGAAAAATATTGAGACAAGCAAAGCATTTATAGGCCAATTTCCTGACTTTCACATGTCGCAAGTGGTCGGGGTCAATTGAGCAGTAGAAATGATAAAGTATATGGTTAGGCTATCAAGCACGAAGATTATGCAATTCATTGAATTCGATTTCTCAGACTGACTAGTAGGGGGAACCGGGGCACATAGGGAGGCGGGGCACTGTGGGACGGTGGGGTATTCTTGGATCCTGGCAAGGTATAGTGCCATCATATCTTGTAGTTTCACATCCTGATGTTTCCATGGTTTTATAGACACATTACAGCCACATGCAGAAGTATGGTAAGCAAAGTATGTTTTCCTACTATACTATACTACTAAAGTAAACATCGACAGGTTCAATTCAAACCATTCTGTAGACAAACCATGAACAATGAGGCTTTCTCAGTGCTTGTATGAATTTTATATATCGTAATGAACAGTTATGAACTGCTATCTTGATAAACACACTCACTGGTGCCTGAGAAATTAGCATTTTGGTGTAAAAGTCATACCAGGGCTCATTGGGACAGTGAATTCGGGGCACATTGGGATGAACTTAATATGGCAGAATTTAAGTGTCCAAGTCAACTGAATGACCTGGGAAAGCACAAAACAGATATCAGGCCACAGTGAATAGAAGTTATAGTGGATTACCATGGTCTGTGAACAAATTTGTTGCAAAGCACTGTGTGTTACTTATATAGATGTCCGCACCAGGACAGTTTTTGTTAAATGTTTAAAACTGTTTAAAGTTATTAAGTATGGGCACTACAAGGTGCTAATGCACTGTATATTGTCTTACGAACTACTTATATGTGATATCTATTGCACATCGAGTATCAAAATGATTTTTCATTTGATGTCCTAATGCGCCCCTGTTGATGTCCTAATGTGCCACGCCGGGGCACATTGGGACGGCCATTTTTACAACTCACATTTTTCTCTTGCTGCAAAAGTGTAGGTGCAGTCTAGTTTATTATGCCATGCATTTAAGCTCAATAGTATTGGTGATATTTTCGCCAACTTCGTAGTTCTTTAGTGCTTTCATCATTAGCAAAATTAGTAGACGTTAAAAGCGTCCCAATGTGCCCCGGTTCCCCCTAGTTTGGACCGGTAAACTATAAAACAGTGCTGCACTGCCCTATTGACTTACCTTGTTTGAGTTCAAACTGGATGCATGCAATCATGATTTCCAATTTCTTGTCATATATAAGGATCAATCGCTCTAGGTAATATCACTGGTCCACTCTGCCTGCCTCTGTTCCACTGTACTGTATTACAGGCTGCTGAAAGTAGTTATATTTCCTGAGATGCAGATGTTTAATATTTAGACATGCAAATCATTGTGAGGATAAGCACCAACGAATATCTGACAAATTCTCGTATTTCATGACAAATCGAATATAGGATGACATATTGAGCTGTAGAAATGACAAAGTATGGTTAGGCTATTAAGCACAAAGATTATGCAATTCCTTGATTTAGATTTCTCAGACTTACTAGTAGTTTGGACCAGTAATCTATAAAACAGTGCTGCACTGCCCTATTGACTTACCTTGTTTGAGTTCACACTGATGCATGCAATCATGATTTCCAATTTCTTGTCATATAAGGATCAATCGCTCTAGGTAATATCACTGGTCCATTGTGCCTGCCTCTGGTCCACTGTACTGCATTGCAGGCTGTTGAAAGTGTTCACCTATCCTGAAACACAGATGAAAAACATTGAGACAAGCAAAGCATTGTTACCAATACGCCAATTTCCAACTTTCACTTGTCGCAAGTGGTCCGGGTCAATTGAGCAGTAGAAATGACAAATAGGCAATTTGATGTTTTTCACATGTTTCAGGTTGTCCTGGTCAATTGAACAGCAGAAATGGCAAAAGCTGGTTTGGTCCATCAAGCAGTAAAGTCTATGCAATTCATTGAATGCTATTTCATCAACTAAACAGTACTACTCTGCCCAATTGACTTACCTTAATTGAGTTCACACATTGATTCATGAAGTCATGATTTCCAATTTCTTGTCATATAAGGTTCAATAGCTCTAGATAATATCACTGCTCCACTGTGCCTGCCTTAGGTCCACTATACTGCATTGCAGGCTGTTGAAAGTGTTCACATGTCCTGAAACGCAGATGAAACATATTGAGACAAGCAAAGCATTTATAGGCCAATTTCCTGACTTTCACATGTCGCAAGTGGTCCGGGTCAATTGAGCAGTAGAAATGATGAAGTATATGGTTAGGCTATCAAGCACAAACATTATGCAATTCATTGAATTCGATTTCTCAGACTGACTAGTAGGGGGAACCGGGGCACATAGGGACGCGGGGCACTGTGGGACGGTGGGGTATTCTTGGATCCTGGCAAGGTATAGGGCCATCATATCTTGTAGTTTCACGTCCTGATTTTTCCATGGTTTTATAGACACATTACAGCCACATGCAGAAGTATGGCAAGCAAAGTTTGTTTTCCTACTATATATATACTATACAACTAAAGTAAACATGGACAGGTTCAATTCAAACCATTCTGTAGACAAACCATGAACAATGAGGCTTTCTCAGTGCTTGTATGAATTTTATATATCGTAACGAACAGTTATGAACTGCTATCATGATAAACACACTCACTGGTGCCTGAGAAATTAGCATTTTGATGTAAAAGTCATACCAGGGCTCATTGGGACAGTGAATTCGGGGCACATTGGGACGCACTTAATATGGTAGAATTTAAGTGTCCAAGTCAACTGAATGAGCTGGGACATCACACAACAGGTATTCAGGCCACAGTGAATAGAAGTATAATGGATTACCATGCTCTGTGAACAAATTTGTCACGAAGCACTGTGTGTTACTTACATAGATGTCCGCACCCAGGACAGTTTATGTTAAGTGTTTAAAACTGTTTAAACTTATTAACTATTGGCACTACAAGGTGCTAATGCACTGTAAATTGTCTTACGCACTACTTATATGTGATATCTATTGCACATCGAGTATCAAAATGATTTTTCATTTGATGTACTAATGCGCCCCGGTTGATGTCCTAATGTGCCACGCCGGGGCACATTTGGACGGCCATTTTTACAACTCACATTTTTCTCTCTAGCTGCAAAAGTGTAGGTGCAGTCTAGTTTATTATGCCATGCATTTAAGCTCAATCGTATTGGTGATATTTTCACCAACTTCTGAGTTCTTTAGTGCTTTCAGCATTAGCAAAATTAGTAGACGTTAAAAGCGTCCCAATGTGCCCCGGTTCCCCCTAGTTTGGACCATTAAACTATAAAACAGTGCTGCACTGCCCCATTGACTTACCTTGTTTGAGTTCACACTGGATGCATGCAATCATGATTTAAAATTTCTTGTCATATAAGGATCAATCGCTCTAGTTATTATCACTGGTACACTCTGCCTGCCTCTGGTCCACTGTACTGTATTACAGGCTGCTGAAAGTAGTTATATTTCCTGAGATGCAGATGTAAAATATTTAGACATGCAAATCATTGTGAGGATAAGCAACAACGAATATCTGACAAATTCTCGTATTTCATGACAAATCGAATATAGGATGACATATTGAGCTGTAGAAATGACAGAGAATGGTTAGGCTATTAAGCACAAAGATTATGCAATTCCTTGAATTAGATTTCTCAGACTTACTAGTAGTTTGGACCAGTAATCTATAAAACAGTGCTGCACTGGTCCATTGTGCCTGTCTCTGGTCCACTGTACTGCATTGCAGGCTGTTGAAAGTGTTCACATATCCTGAAACACAGATGAAAAACACTGAGACAAGCAAAGCATTGTTACCAATACGCCAATTTCCAACTTTCACTTGTCGCAAGTGGTCCGGGTCAATTGAGCAGTAGAAATGACAAATAGGCAATTTGATGTTTTTTCACATGTTTCAGGTTGTCCTGGTCAATTGAACAGCAGAAATGGCAAAAGCTGGTTTGGTCCATCAAGCAGTAAAGTCTATGCAATTCATTGAATGCTATTTCATCAACTAAACAGTACTAATCTGCCCAATTGACTTACCTTAATTGAGTTCACACATTGATTCATGAAGTCATGATTTCCAATTTCTTGTCATATAAGGTTCAATAGCTCTAGATAATATCACTGCTCCACTGTGCCTGCCTTAGGTCCACTATACTGCATTGCAGGCTGTTGAAAGTGTTCACATGTCCTGAAACGCAGATGAAAAATATTGAGACAAGCAAAGCATTTATAGGCCAATTTCCTGACTTTCACATGTCGTAAGTGGTCCGGGTCAATTGAGCAGTAGAAATGACAAAGTATGGTTAGGCTATCAAGCACAAAAATTATGCAATTCATTGAATTCGATTTCTCAGACTGACTAGTAGGGGGAACCGGGGCACATTGGGATGCAGGGCACTGTGGGACTGTGGGGTATTCTTGGATCCTGGCAAGGTATATGATATGGTAGTGCCATCATATCTTGTAGTTTCACGTCCTGATTTTTCCATGGTTTTATAGACACATCACAGCCACATGCAGAAGCATGCCAGGCAAAACTTTGTTTTCCTACTATACTACTAAAGTAAACATGGACAGGTTCAATTCAAACCATTCTGTAGACAAACCATGATTAATGAGGATTTCTCAGTGCTTGTATGAATTTTATATATCGTAACGAACAGTTATGAACTGCTATCATGATAAACACACTCACTGGTGCCTGAGAAATTAGCATTTTGGTGTAAAAGTCATATCGGGGCTCATTGGGACAGTGAATTCGGGGCACATCGGGACGCACTTAATATGGCAGAATTTAAGTGTCCAAGTCAACTGAATGAGCTGGGACAGCACAAAACAAGTATTCAGGCCACAGTGAATATAAGTTATAGTGGATTACCATGCTCTGTGAACAAATTTGTCGCAAAGCCCTGTGTGTTACTTACGCACTACTTATATGTGATATCTATTGCACATGGAGTATCAAAATGATTTTTTATTTGATGTCCTAATGCGCCCCGGCTGATGTCCCAATGTGCCACGCCGGGGCACATTGCGACAGTCATTTTTACGAGTCACATTTTGCTCTCTAGCTGCAAAATTGTAGGTGCAGTCTAGTTTATTATGCCGTGCATTTAATCTGAATAGTAATGGTGATATTCATACAAACTTCTGAGTTCTTCAGTGCTTTCGGCATTGAGCAAAATTAGTAGACGTTAAAAGCATCCCAATGTGTCCCGGTTCCCCCTAGTTTGGACCGGTAAACTATAAAACAGTGCTGCACTGAATGACCTGGGAAAGCACAGGCCACAGTGAATAGAAGTTATAGTGGATTACCATGCTCTGTGAACAAATTTGTCGCAATGAGGATTTCTCAGTGCTTGTATGAATTTTATATATCGTAACGAACAGTTATGAACTGCTATCATGATAAACACACTCACTGGTGCCTGAGAAATTAGCATTTTGGTGTAAAAGTCATATCGGGGCTCATTGGGACAGTGAATTCGAGGCACATTGGGACGCACTTAATATATTCAACTGAATGACCTGGGACATCACACAACAGGTATTCAGGCACAGTGAATAGAAGTATAGTGGATTGCCATGCTCTGTGAACAATTTGTCGCAAAGCATTGTGTGTTACTTACATAGATGTCTGCACCCAGGACAGTTTATGTTTAATGTTTAAAACTGTTTAAACTTATTAACTATTGGCACTACAAGGTGCTAATGCACTGTATATTGTCTTATGCACTACTTATATGTGATATCGATTGCACATGGGGACAGTCATTTTTACGACTCACATTTTGCTCTCTAGCTGCAAAAGTGTAGGTGCAGTCTAGTTTATTATGCCGTGCATTTAAGCTCAATAGTATTGGTGATATTCATGCAAACTTCTGAGTTCTTCAGTGCTTTCAGCATTGAGCGAAATTAGTAGACGTTAAAAGCATCCCAATGTGCCCCGGTTCCCCCTAGTTTTGACAGGTAAACTATAAAACAGTGCTGCACTGCCCTATCGACTTACCTTGTTTGAGTTCACACTGGATGAATGCAATCGTGATTTCCAATTTCTTGTCATATACGGTTCAATCGCTCTAGGTAACATCACTGGTCCACTGTGCCTGCCTCTGGTCCACTGTACTGTATTACAGGCTGTTGAAAGGAGTTATATTTCCTGAAACGCAGATGTAAAATATTTAGACATGCAAAACATTATGAGAATAAGCAACAACCAATATCTGACGTTGGATTTCAGTTTCAACCACAAGAGATTTGATCCACAAACAGAGACTTTGGTTTTTGATACTGCATTACATGCCTGCAAGTTTACAACACAAAACACAATTTATTCATAAACACGTACTGAAATGTTTCTAGCTAATTGAAATTGAAGCTACAGATTCAAATAACGCAATTCCGAAAATGAGACTTCAGCTGGAAAATTATGCCTACAATGGTTCACAGGGTGAAATTATGCCCACAAATTTAATGCTCTAGTGAAGCACCTGAATGGCTCCATAAGTGCACTTAATAAAAATCTTAAGGAGTGATATAGCACCAATTCCAATAAAATGCTAAGTGACTTAAACTCATTTCGTAAGCAACCATTAATAAAATCATCCAGAGGGGGGAATTTTCTTCACTTTGCGATAACTGTGTGCCCAATTTTGATGGGTGGAGGCCCCTGTGCTGAGATGTTGTGATGCCCCCGAAATCTGTCGCAATGGGACGATAATGTAACTTGAGGTTTGGAAATTGGACCCTGTCCTAACCAATTGGTGGACACATGAAATTTTGCTAAATTGACAAAATGCTATGTAAAATGCATAAGTGTGCAAGCATAAGTTTATAGAGATGGGTAACGGCCAATCCCAAGATCAGGCACAGGTTTGGTGTAACATGAGGAGTACTGATATCATATTGCATTTCCAAACATAACTTCTTTTCAATTCATAATATTTTGTTGATTTAAAAAGTTACTTGAACCAAAAATTATAGTGGTCATGGCTACATACACAGGTGAATTAATAAAACCATTAAAATTGAAGAAAATGTACTTGAAACACTAAAATCTAGAATATTTCTACATGAAACGGCTTAACATTTCTGATTCCGGATTGCAGAGGTAGTCTTAAAATTTAAGTGCTAAAAGTGTATTCATGCTACCTGGATGGTTGCAGAATGTCTCCAATCTGATTCTTCAGTTAAGTCCATGGTTGCATGTTATATAATATCAATCCCCTCCTTACGGTCAGTGTTAATCCAGACTGAAACAGAAAATAAATGACAAATTCTCGTATTTCGTGACATATCGAATATAGGATGACATATTGAGCAGTGGAAATGACAAAGTATGGTTAGGCTATTAAGCACAAAGATTAATGCAATTCCTTGAATTAGATTTCTCAGACTTACTAGTAGTTTGGACCAGTAAACTATAAAACAGTGCTGCACTGCCCTATTGACTTACCTTGTTTGAGTTCACACTGGATGCATGCAATCATGATTTAAAATTTCTTGTCATATAAGGATCAATCGCTCTAGGTAATATCACTGGTCCACTGTACCTGCCTCTGGTCCACTGTACTGCATTGCAGGCTGTTGAAACTGTTCACATGTCCTGAAACGCAGATGAAAAATATTGAGATATTCAAAACATTTTGACCAAAACCTGTGAGGATAAGCAGCAATAAATATCTGACATTGAATTTCAGTTTCAAACACAATAGGTTAAATCACAAACAGAAATCTTGGTTTTTTTTATATTGGATATGCCGGAAAGTTTACAACACAAAACAAAATTTCTTCATAAATGCATACTGAATATTTGTAGCTGATTGTAAATGAAGTTATTGATTCAATTAATGCAATGCCGAAAATGATACTTCTGTTGGAAAATTATACTCACAAATGTGTCAGTGTGAAATTAAGCCCACAAATGCTCTTGTGCAGTGCATGAATGGCTTCATAAGTGTACATTACTGGGGGAGGGGCAGAACTGTCACTATTTTTACCATGAAAAATAAGAATTTTATATGTTAGAGGTCGTCTGTCCCGATATTAGGCAGGTTTTGTCTTGATCCGCCCTGAAAAAATCTTATTTGGCTTAAAGATAGGGCATTTTGCTCCACCCCACATGAGATTTGCATGTGATCAAAACAGTAAAACTCTGTTTGGCAAATCTCCGCAAATCATCAATTCCACCAATACATCAATTTCATGATTCTCACACGACAGACGTCACAAGTAGTCCTGGTCAATTGAACAGTAGAAATGACAAAGCATAGCTAGGGCCATCAAGCACTAAGTTTATGAAACTCATTTAAAACTTAAGTCACCTTTACCAGATTTTTAAAAGTAAGTCACAAGTGTCAAAAGCATGTGTAGTTCATTGCGAGAATATAATTTCAAAATTTTAGTTTTCGTCACCAAAGTTTGTTCCAAGGGTTTTCCTCAACGTCAGACCCATATTTACGGGGCAATGACTGCGGAATTTCCAAAAATTTGAAATATATCTTTTACTTGTTCAATTTAGATCTGACCTTTTTTTAACATTGTTTAAATTCGATGTGGTAATTTAGTTTATCTTAGCAGGTGTGCCATATAACAACTCTAACAGGTCAAGAACATTAAAGTAACTGAAATTTATGCTGGTCAACTTTGATGTGTATATATTTGTACCACTCAACAGTGAAAATTAGCATTATGTACACCGTTGTTGTACATATAGTCATTTCCAATGGTTTGGTGCTTCGTTCATTGACACTAGAGCACTGCAGCATGGGATGTGACATCACAATGGTGATGTCATTCAACCTCTCTTTCACATCATAGTAACAGTTGTTTCTTTTTTGTGGTAAAGATTTGTATCACTAAAAAGGAGGGGGGGGGGGTGGGTGCTGATGGTAGTTACTGACACAACCACTATAACAATTCATTTCTTGAAAATTAATTTTTTTGTAAAAGTGAAATCTCTGAAATAAGACATTTTTACACAATTTGGCTCGTAATTTTCATAATTTTCCTTTGATAATAGGGGGTTTCATGGTACAAAACAGTTGTATAATGGGTAAATTGTGGTACATGAGATATATACACCCTTGAATGTCATGTACAACTCGGCGTTACGGCCTCATTGTACATTGACATTCTCGGGTGTACATATCTTCATGTTCCACATTCACCCATTAGACAACTGTAATATATACAAAATCAAGACTTATCCTTTACATTTTTAAATTTGCTTTCTTCTGAGACACTATTTTTGCATTTTTACATTTTGCCAAAAGACAAACCATAATCAACAGGTTGCATGTTTACCATTTGGAGAATGATGGTCATTCTAATCCCAGAAGTCCATCATAAAGTTTTTCAGGGGCGTCAGTTTCATTTTAAGAAGATGTCAGGAAAAAATTTATAATTTCTTTTTGATTCAGAAACATGTATACTTTGACCAAAAAGTGATGGGGCATTTTTTGCCCCACCAGCCCCACCTACACTGACACCACTGAGGTTTTTAAATCAATGGATTTAGATTCCTGAAAATCACTTCCTTCCCTATTGTACAATGTACTGGGGCTATCACGATTACAGAATTTAGAAATCGATTAATCTATAGCCAAAAATGGAATCAAAATCAATTAATCGCCATTTATATAGTAAGGTAACATGCCTAGTCTCCTTCACATATGACAACCTTGTGGAGAAGACAATAGCCTCAAATTTGACAATGAAACACCAATTGCTATGAAGACTTCACACTTCAATGACTTCATTCTATGTAATCAGCTTCAATCATGTTAAACCAATCCAATTGACAAATTCAGTTGCAATTCACTCTTAATACCAAGGATTTGGAGTTATAAACAGTGTCTTCCAGGTACAAAATACACAAATAACAGATTAATCGATTTTGCAAACTGGAATTGATTTTTGACCAAAATCTAGTTGGCGGCGATTAATAGTCTAAACGTGAGAGCCCTACAATGTACATGTATTTAATATAGGGACTAATACTATAATGGACACATTAGGTTATTGGTAGGCCTATAGGGATCTCTAGTGCTGTCTTCGATTTTCCAAACAAGGCAAGGATGAGAGTTTCACACACTTCTTTAAGTCTTCTTACCAACATAACAAATATATTCCAATCCAAAGTAAAAAAAAAGTTTCAAAAACATTATTGGACACTTTTGCCGTATCCCGATTATTGTGTAGAGTAAGGGGGGATTCTCAAATCACACAAGTTTGCATAATGATAACTGACAGAAAAGTTAAAAAAAATTTTTTTTAGCTTTTTGTACCAGTCCGTTGGCTTCTTGGGTCCAAAAGCAGCCCCCAGAAAGCCGATTAGGCCATGATCATCTGGAACAAACCCCCCCTTACCTGGTTTGTGGCAACGCCCCTCGATATTATTGCAAACAGGATGCGGCATGAAGTTTTCTGTTTCAATTTATTTCCGAGAATAGGCCTAAACTATTTGGTTTTAAAATTTGCCACAATTATGTAAAAGAAAAAAATGAAAAACACAGTTATACATGTAAACATTGAAAGTTCTGTGTATCCGGTTACGAAATAAATTTCAAACAATTCAGTGTCAAAAAATCCTGATATCAGAGTCAAAAAATTAAGTCACTTGAACTAGGCAGAATTTTCAGTACAAATTTCCGACCATCAACATCGTGGCTTCGAGGATGACTATACCAGGGATATACTGCCTTCACCCATGGTATAACCATGTCTAGCAAACTTTTGTAATCTTGACATCAATCCTTTGCAAAGTTATGGAGAGTCTGATCCGTGATTAAATAATGAAATATATGCTCCATTACAATCTATTCAGCAAGTATCAATATGGCTTCCTACCACGCAGATCCACAGTACAACAACTACTGAAGATCATGGAAAAAAGCCTTCGACACAGTCCCCCATCAACGTCTCATAAACTAACTTCAGTCATACGGAATTAAAGGATCACTTAATAGCTGGATAAAAGATTTTCTCCTCAACAGGTCACAAGGAGTAAGAATAAACAAGTCACTATCATCTCCATTGCCAGTATCTTCCGGTGCACCACAAGGCTCTGTCCTCGGTCCAATCCTCTTCATCGTCTACATGAACGATCTTCCAGATAATCTCCTGACCAACTGCTATCTCTTTGAAGATGATACCAAGATATTCAGGACGCTGCAACCGACTCGCACCGAGAAGACCATTTACAAGACGATCTAAACGCCCTTAAGGAGTGGAGTGAAAAATGGCTACTTGAATTCCATCCAGACAAGTGCAAGAGAGAATAAATCAGGAAGCACCAACCAGACACGAGATCTATGGACCTGGTACTAGGGGAGAATGGGGACCGACGGGCCACGGGGACCGAAGGGCCATCCTCTTAACTCCACATCAAAAACGTTTTGAAACATCTTATTTGCATTTTTGGTATCGCCTATCACATCTATAAACACCATATTGATGACTGATCGATAAGTTATAGCATAAGCGTTTTGTGGGCAAAATGATATTTTCAACATCTAAAGTAATTTTGTACTGATTCAGAAAAAGTGTTTTGTCTCCAATTTGTGTAGACTTGAGGCAATATATTTTCTATGACGATTGATTTTCCCTATGTATTGGTTGCAATTTACTCATTGAATTTTAGGAACAAGAACCGTATTTCACAAAATAAAATGGGTTTAACTATTCCGAATGCTTTTGGGGACCGATGGGCCACGCAACATCGGTACCAAAGGCCACTATTTCCTGAAATTGTCTATAGGTGGCGTATTGGCATGGGACTGGATATCAAAGTCTGTTTTGTGTAAAATCTGGGCATATCTATAATTTTTCGATCTCTTATTATCCTATACACTCAGTTGGATCAACAAAAACATCTTGAATCCAAATTTCAAATTCTTCATCCACCCTTTGGCAAGTTATTGACATGGTCCATCGGACCCCATGGGATGGCCCATCGGTCCCCATGGTTGGGGACCGATGGGCCACCATCTTACTTGACAGAAAATTGGCTTTCTCATCTTTTTTCCTAGGTTGATCTATGTGGATCTTATATCATTTTATAGAGAATTACATCGGCAAAGAGGGTGCACAGTATGAATCCTGTATCTGAAACAGATTTGCCTCCACGGCCAATAATTTGTCAAGCGGCCCATCGGTCCCCACTCTCCCCTATGCAAGAAACAAGGAAACGACAAAATTCAAACAAAAGAGAGTGTTCAGAAATTTAAACATGGAGGTCTTCACTCCACTCTACAAAGCCCTTGTCAGATCGAGGTTAGAATATGGTCGACTAAAGGATATCAGGAAGATCGAGTCTGTACAACGCAGAGCAACGAAACTAGTACAGGGAATGAGGGGGAAAACATATCCAGAAAGGCTAAGAGAGCTGAACCTGCCAACACCGTCATTCAGAAGATTAAGAGGGGACATGATTGAACTGTATAAAATAGCACACTCCCAGTATGACCCGCAGACTTCAATAGATATTCCATTCCACAAAAATAACTTAAGAGGGCACAATTTCAAGATATTCAATACAAGCCAATCCACAGATTTAAGGAAATAATTCATATGCAAAGTTGCAGAACCATGGAACAGTTTACCCCACGACATAGTAAATGCGCCTTCGATGGTAGCCTTTAAAAGAAGATTGGACGAGTTCTGGAAGAACCATAGATTAATGTCTATCCCCAAGAGTGACACCCGCAGGGGTGGCAGGTCAAGTGGCAGCCTCGGCGGCCTGAGGCGTACCATGTGCTATGACACCAAAGGGTAGAAATTTAAGACCATGTGGCAGCCTAAAGGTCGACATCCATCTTAAGCCCCAGTCTCACGGCACGTTTCGGAGAACTTTTTTACCACTGAGGGGTAGCTTGAGTTGAATTCTAGGAAAAAATTACCATCCCGGCGACAAACAATGTTTATAAAACCAATACATAATTAATTAAAAGCATATCACGGCGGGGTTCTTTTTGTTCACTGCAGGGAAGAAAAGTTGTACGCCGTCCCCAAAAGTTCGCCGGGGGAAAGGAATTTCCTCCTCCTGAGGGATAATTTTATATCGCCCCGAGATATAAAAAGTACCCCTCAGGGAACCTATAACTGCCCCTCAGGGAACCTATTTCACCGCGGCGGGATGTCAAAAACTGCCGGCGAGTCTTCAAATGTCCCCCCAGGGGCAGGAGAGGTCCCCTCAGGGGCAGGGGATGTCCTAATATCCCGCCGGAGATGTTTTTGAGACGTTCTCACTGAAAAAATCCACGCCGGACATCCAAAAATCAAGAAAATTTTGGGCTCTGTTCCGCCGTCATGAAAAAAAAGTTTGTACCTTTTGAATCTTTTTTGACATCCACGGCGCAGTTTTTCCATTTCTAGGAACCCCTGAGGGGAACAAAAACTTCCCCTGGGGGGATCACCCAAATTCATCCAAATTACCAGGAAATACTTCGACGCCGATTTAAATAGTTCTCCATAACGTGCCGTGAGACTGGGGCATTAGTCCCCCAACCAGCCCCTCAGGAGCAGAAAACGAAGCAATTTCACTGACTGTATGATACACCTTCACTGCACCAGCACCGACACATCCATATCAACTCTACCACCCAGAGAAAAGATCTGAGCATAGAGGTTTTATAACCTGTGCTCAGTAGGAACATTACATTACATTGTCCCGAATGTTAAGTTTATTTTTGATGTACCAGTTTGCAAAATGACATTTTTGCGGGCACATGGATCGCCGAAAAAAGTTCCGTACGGCAAAAAGAAACAAAGAAGGACAAACACTGACAACTCTGGTTAATAGACCTGGTTTCAGGGTATCTAAAACTTTTTTCGGACTGAAATTTGGTTGAGATTTGACCGAGCAGAGAAACAAAACGTCCATGGAAGTTTATTTTGATACAATTAAAATGACATTTTTGCGAGCTGACCGATCGACGAAAAAAGTGTCGTACGGCAAAAAGAAACAGCGACGGACGAATACTGACAACTCTGGTTAATAGACCTGGTTTCAGGGTATCTAAAACTTTTTTCGGACTGAAATTTGGTTGAGATTTGACCGAGCAGAGAAACAAAACGTCCATGGAAGTTTATTTTGATACAACTAAAATGACATTTTTGCGAGCTGACCGATCGACGAAAAAAGTGTCGTACGGCAAAAAGAAACAGCGACGGACGAATACTGACAACTGTACTTGATAGAGCTGGTTGCAGGGTACCTAAAACTTTTTTCAGAAAGAAATTTGGATGGGAATTGACCAAGTAGAGTGGCAAAACATCCATAGCAGTTTTATGTTTGAAGCAGCAGTTGTTGTGTTGACATATTCATGACGTGACGTCATGTATAGGCCTGGTAGTAATCGGCGCCTATATCCAAAGACTAAACTGCTAAAAATACCAAAAGATGACTGTGATCAGGTAATACTTGTAAGAAAATGAACTTACCAGTGACTTGGACATTCCACCTCCTTTGTTTTGGAGCCATTTAGTTGGATTGACCAATCACATCGCAGCTCTCTGTCAGCCAATCACAGGCCAGGAAACAATTTAAATGGCCTTGCGAACAGAACAGTAAATATGTGGTCATGAATTTTCTATTATTTTTAATTTTGAACACAGCATTATGAAATTTTGCAATTATCAGGATGGTAGCCCATAAATTTAGCTGCCAAAATTTTGATTTAAACATATATGGTTTTTACACGGCAAATAAGCTGAAAGTACTGTCCCCTAAAGGTGGTTGGGCTGAAAAATTGTAATCCCTGATATCTCGAAAAATTACATAGTTTTAAAAGAAAATTAATTTGGTATCACGTTCTTTAGATAATTTGCAGATGCTTGCAGATTTTTAAGGTGGTCGAGCGTGTTGGATGGGAGAAATTTAGTCAAGACAATTAGGGGACATGGCCAAGTCCCCCAAACATGAAGCATGTCTCCTAAAGGTTGGTACAATGTCTCCGAAACGTTGAATTACTGTAAATATATATATATGTATATATATATATATATATATATATATAGTTTGGCTGATGTTATCATAATATCAAGCTTTTAAAACATACGATATTCATATTTTTCCATCTCCCAATGTGCCATTACCTACATATTAGAGGACTTGTTGAGGTTGATGCAGGTAATCTTATGCCTGGGATACATAATAATTACCTTTTTTATTTTCTAAAGTGAAAACTGGATACATGCATTTGCAGAGTGGATCCGTCATTGTTGTGAAAGTTTATTGAGAAATCAATCAGAAGAGTGCAAATGGCCAATAGCACAAACTGTAAAACTTTTGTAAATTTATAGATGCTATTGTGAATGAGGCTAATGTTTCTTATGGCCTTTCACAATAATATTGAAAATTGGTTTTATTTTGAAAGAAACACCATCAAACACAGTGGTCTTTGCATACATACTGTATATACCTAGTAGGTCTAGGCATTTATGTTATCTAAAAAACCAAATTCAACAATTGCAATTCAGCATACAACATGCCTCCATTTTATGTCCCATTGGCTTAAACTGAATTGCGTTCCAAGTGCGGGAGTCAATTCCACAACCTTCCAACCAATGCAATGGTTGGACAAACAAGCACTCCGAATCTTTAGGACACGGTGAATGACCATGCCAAACCAAAACACCATGAGGAATTCTGAGCTGATACTGGTTGTCAAAAAGGGTTTTTCTATAGTTAGTTTTATCAGTGTCTTCTTCTGTGATACAACATTGGGTGAACGAATATTCCTTTCAAATTGTTTCTATGTGTCAAGCCAAACAATGATTCAATTGTTGAGGGGGCCTGGAAGATTGAATTTCTGAATACTTGATGGTACCATGAAGTTTGATCAAGTTCTTGAAATTATTTTTGAGGTTACTATGGTGTTTGCATCTCATTTCCCTAAGTTAAAAGGTAATCCCTTTAATAAAATTGACAATATATCCATATCCATTCAGATCCATCAAATGAGACTCAATGTGTGACTATGTCTTGGAAACGTCAGAAAGGCGAAATTTTGTTTTCAACTATACCCTGCTACAAACCGAAGAGGTTCTTCTGTCGACTTGGTAAGTAGCTACTTAAATTTAGGCAGTGCTCAGTGTCACTGTCATTGCCATTTATCTGATACCTTAGCCATTGATTTGTTATAATTTGCTTTTAAATACAGGGGCACCCCATGATCTGTTATACCAATCATCCGTTATGAAGCAAGTACCCAGCTGGCTGGCAGACTGTCAAGTGGGATCTTCCAAGGTGGCAAAGTTGTCAGCTGGGAGTCAATTTTTGGCATTCAACCTATGAAATTTGCAGTCAGGTAATGAGAAATGGGTTGAATCGGCTGGCTGGAGGAAAAAAATATTAATATCAGCTGGCTGGGAGATGCTGAATGACACTTGGGCTAGCTGGCAACCCATAACAGATTTTTTCTCCAAGTTGCATAAAAAATGAATCTAAGTGTCACAAATGATGTTCAGCCAAGACCTGACACTGATATGGGCATTATAATAACACACTGTCATGAGGTGCCTCTGTTAATAGTCATAAAGAAATTAATAAAGTATTGTACAAGACATGTCCACTCAGTTTTCTGATCTATAGTAGGTAAAGAAACTAAAGGTAAGTAGACATACCATACAAACTTGTGTGTAATAACCCGCTTCCATAAGTTTGTGCAAAGCAAAAAACTTTAACCTCATTAAAAATGATTTGTTCTCTAATTCGTAATATAAAATTAGTATTCTTGTTTCTTCCTTTATTTGTCAGAACAAGGATGCACCGTTTTATCAACTACTGTTGTTGGATGGTTCAAAGCAAGAACCATTTGTCAGGAAAATGGAGGGGACTTACTTTATTTGAAGCCAGGGGAAGATCAAGATTATTTGCAGAATGTCATTAACAATGGATTAGTACGTGACACTGGCACTGCGTTTGTTGGAATCCAGGGTAAAAAATGGATGTGGCTTCACCGAGGTAAATTGTTATATCTCATGACTTGGTTACACCCAAAGATTATGTTACACCACAAGAGAGTTACTTCTCTCACATTGAGCAGTTTGCATGTGCTAACTGCTTATGAATGCATTTTTAGTGTGTATAATATAATATTATACAGTATCAGACGAAAGTTTAGGCCGCGTCAATTTTTTGTCAATATAATGGAAAATGGGAGATCAGCTGAAAAATGTCTGCATGGATTTTCTTGCCTATGTGTCAAGGAAGTTTGACAATAGTGAAAACTTGATCTATTTTTATCACTTGATTGAATATGTGTGATAAACAAAAATTTAAGGTGGTCTAAACTTACAGCCTGATGCTGCTTACGTCAGCAAAGGCCCTTAAGGTGACTCATGCATGGTAGTTTGATCATACAGATTTTTCTAAAAATTTGCACAGGTGCTCTATGGGACCCATACATTTCAAAAATGAAAAACAAAAAAATTTCACCGACTCGTTTGGTTGCCATGGTAACGGCATGTTTTGGCTGATGACTGCTTAAAAGTCACAAATTAAGTTTTTGGTTATGTACCACAGAATAAAGCATTACATGCATTTGTCACACAAAAACATCAGAAATGTCTTCCCAAGGATTTAAACCAAAACATTTGCCATAAATTTGAAGAAAAAGGTCAAAATACTTTTTTCTGTAAGAGCTCAAAGGGCACCAACACACTAATTAATTGCATATTTTGCATGCATCAATTTTGGCAGTAATCAAATTTTAGGAAAACGATCATACAGACAAAAACCAGGTAAAAACACCATTTTTGCCATATAACTGGGTGTCAAGTGTATGTATACTCCATTAGAAGGATGAAAATGTGTCAGACACATACTTTCTCTGTTATTTTTAGTTGACCTTTTATTTATTAACAATTTTGGCTTGTTGAATCATCATTATTACCCCCTAAGTTGAAATTTTTTAAAATTATTAAAAAAAAAAGTTTTTTCCTGTTTCATGACTGATTGCCTTTAAATCAAATGAAACATGATTGAATAACTTGTCTAAAATAACATTGAATAACTTACCAACCTTTCCTCTAATGCACAATGCAATTAAGGGCCTTTGCAGACGTAAGCAGCATCAGGCCGTAAGTTTAGACCACCTTAAATTTTTGTTTATCACACATATTGAAGCAAGTGATAAAAATAGATCAAGTTTTCGCTATTGTATAACTTCCTTGATACATATGCAAGAACATCCATGCAGAAAATTTTCAGCTGATCTCCTATTTTCCATTATATTGACAAAAACTTGACGCGGCCTAAACTTTCGTCTGATACTGTATATTCTTTATTATGTATGTATTTTTACTATGAAACTTCATTTTCATATATATGTATGTTTGCGTTGATCATGGAATTGGATTTTGAAAAAAAGGTAAGCATTGTAATATGGTCATTGTTAGAATATATTTGGGCCTACATGTACGTGATCTATATAGAGATCTATATAGAGATCTATCATCTAGATCATTTCAGATGTGATACCAGAGATTCTCTGAATGCTTCCTATTCCCTTGACTTTTTCATTAAAATCTATCCTGCTGAGTCTTATTTTACCGAATTAGTATTGTACAATTGCTACAAGGATACCAGTAAATGTTTGCACTGGCCATGGTAGCGAATTTTGAGATACTGTGCATATTGGTTATCATTATGAAATTCTATTGAGAGATTTCTATATTTGTTTCAGATGGAACAAAAGAGGAGATAGCATATACTGATTGGGATCTTAGCCAGCCAGCTAATTCTGGAGAATGTGTGCATTTGATGTATTACGACCAGTGGGGGTCAGGCAATTGTGGGGATATGAAAAGCGTCCTCTGTATGAAACCTCTTTTCCAAGGTAATAAAGAAATTTACGTGCCAAATGTACTCATTATAGCAATTGTCACATTGCACTGATTGCATTAAATTATCATCAACCTTGTAAATAAATAGCAAAACTGCATTGTGAATTTCTTTTAAGTTCTTCATGTGACCAGGCAGTTTGCTTTGGAGGCATAAATACCTAATTATTAATAAATCAGACAAAAATACTATACATTCTGTTGCTGTTTGATCATCAGCATGTAGCAGGTCAGAACCGTTTTTGAAGCTGTTCCTTTGGTAAGATGAAATTTTGTTGTTGTAGAAGTCACCACAATTTCTGTCAATAATGACACACAAGATGCAATGGAGAAGAATGTGCCCCAAGAACTACCAGTAGATAGGGATCATTCCACCACCATAAAACCAGAGAGCCATCATGAGACCACCAACTCAGAAGATATATCCACAACAGCAAAATCTGGAGGGGGTGTCCATCGACAAGCACCTTGCAAAGACAATGGTGAATATTATAATCTTTCAATTACAAACAAAAAGCCTTTTCAATTTCTTGGCAATTTGAAGTGAATTCTCTACCATATATATAATTAACCTTGTTGTAAAGATTTACATGGATGTGGACAGTTAATTATGATACCTAAATTGGCAGTGAATGTGAAGTTGAATGCTTTTGGCATTAAAACCCAGTCTGGACACTGGGCAAAGATACATGAATTTTGTTTAGTCTGCTTGTTAACAATTGGGTGAACTGAGTCAACTGACCTGTTTGAGGCCATTTCTGACTTTCCAGGAGGTTGTGTTGTTTGCAAATACTGTAATATTGTTGCCAATTGATTTGTAATAACCAAACAGCAACAATCTTGGTCCTAACAAGGTTTAAAACATCTAAAAGGATTATATCTTTATTTCAAAAATTAAATAATAATTTCATCCATTCATAAAGTACAATGGGGGCATCTCCAATCACATTTGCATCGCTTGCGGTTCTAGTTTCTGCCATGCTAATCTTCGTTTTGGTACAACTAGGAGCCATATTAACCAAAGCTGTTCTTTTTCAGATGCTGTGAATGGAATTTTGCTGAGTATTGCTATTGGATCTTCTGTTCTTATGCTAGGACTGCTTGCTTTCATAATATGCAGGTGAGCTTTTTGGTTTTTTTTACTTGTGCAAGATTCAAACTGACAGTGACATTATTAAATAATTATCATAGAATAGAATGCTATTCTTATCAGAATATCATTCATCATGTGAGAATAGTTTCTGGTAAATTTGGTTGACAAACTGCATTGAATTACTGAAATGATAAATGGGCCATTTTAGTCTACTGTTTTATATATATATATATATTTCTTTATTCAGAGGCCAGAGTAGGCCATCAAAGAAGCGCAGAAACGAGTCTTCGATGAAGTTAAGGGAGGTCAGTTCTTGGGTTGAGGAGGATGAATGTCTTTCGAAGCCTGCAAATTCTGAACTGACAATGCCTGTGGCCGTCCAAGCGAAGATAAAGACCCCAGTTTATGAGACAGTTGAGGAATTAAATTGCGATGCCTTAAAACAAATGAAGGATGAAAAGCAACCAAAACACACAAACAACTACTATAACGACCCATGTAACAATGCTCTCTATGATAATTACCCTGGACATATTCCTCCGTGCAAACCTAGACTTATTTTAGAAAGCACTGATTACGATTACGATGAAATAGATGAAGACAGTGCCCAAGGGCCACGTTCTCCATTTCGCCAAAATAGGCAATTTCTAGATTCCAATCATCACCAAAACAGCATCAAATATTCACAAGTTAACAAACCAAAAAGAAGCATTGATGACGGAGAGACAATTCTCATAGAGAATAACATTTATGGCTAGCGAAAATATCCTAGCTTTATGGTAATATTAAGTATCCGGTGAAAGTTAGCAGAATTTTGTTTCCTACCAACTACCAATGTCATTTTAAGGAATTATGCTATGTTTATAATGCGCAAAGTTTTTTTAACCTAGTACTAGGTTCATACACTCGCGAAAAGAAAGACTTGCTGAACTTCATATCAAAAGGCCTTAACCAACAGGCCAGGTCACCCTCAACTGAAATATATATGCCTAATTCTCATGTCATATATAGCTTTCATACCTGTGACTCATATCCATGAAATTATGCTACAGATGTATATATTTGGAAATAACATAAAGCAGGCTTGCATTAAAGAATAAGGAGTCTCAGTTTTGTTTTGAACTATGAACCAATAATAATTTATTACATAATCTCTAATATTCAAAACACATTCACTCAAACTACAGGAGTGGCCCTGTGATTAATGGCAATTACACATGCACTGGACATTTATAATTATACTCCGATTCTATCATGACATTTACATTGGAGCACAACTTGTAGGCTTCGTGCTATAAGCATATTATCCCTGTGAGAGACCGCATACCAAACTCAATGCCTGCAGAGAAGGTGGTGCTCATTAAAGGGGACTCGTCCACTAAATGTCCAGTATAAAGGAGAGCTTTTCATATCCAAAACTTGAACTTGAAAAAGGCTTGCATATCGGGATCATCAACTGACTTCCCATTCACACCAGCGTATACAGTTTTGAGGATTTCGGTTTTGAACTTGGCGTCCAGGATTGAAGTATACTTTTCGAGAGCCCCTGAAAGAAAAATTAAAAAATAGTTAATGTAAAGTTAGTGTAATGTTTTGTGTTCACATTATTTTTGCTAATAAGATGTTAATTTTGTGAGATAGATAGTCGTCATGTAATTTATGTTTCTTGGTTGTGAATGTATGTCCAATTTCACCTTTTACTATGGTATATCAAATCAGAAATAAGTCATTGGTATTTTTGAAAATAATAGAGCCTCGTTAGAAGGTACTATTGCCATTTCTTCGTCCATGTCATCAATAAAATTATAGCATTAATTAGACATAATTACTTTGGCAATATATTGATATAATAACCAACTTTCTAATAGCATGCAATCTGAATTAAATAATTGCAATTACCAATGCCCAATACTCTGCCCATTCCAATCATATTTGGCGCCAGACGAGGATCATCAAATTTTTCATGTTTCATCAGTACTCTGACAATTTCTCCGAAGATGTATGCGTCATCAAAAGTAAGATTTTCAGAAACGGGAAATTTGCATAAGATGTCCACTGCAGCCAACGCATCAGTCTTCATTAACATGTCCGCACTTTCTATGTAGGCATCATGGACCTTGAAAGATGATGCAAGTCTTTAGTTTGCATGTCATAATAGAAATCAGTGTAATTAATTAGTAAATTAGTAATTTGTGAAATATCTAGAATTGCGAAGTATTCATTTTGCAGTAATTAGCAATTTATATACACGTCTCACATGTATGCAAAGAGAATTTTGCCTGCACCCTGGACAAGTCAATTAACTGAGTTCAAACATTGAAGAAAGGATAGGTCTCATAGATATTAAACCTGTGATGTCACAGGCCACTAGATCTTCAAAACCCTACTCTCCCTTCAAGATTTAGCCTTCCTTCACTTGGGTGGAATGGGGGAGCTGATTGGTAAACTAACTTTTACACAATCCAGCAGTCAGCATGAAAAAAATCACGAAAACTAATAATTATGCATTAATAAGCAAGATAATTACTTCAGGAGCCATATCAATAACTTCATTGTAGTACTTCTGTGCTTCTTCAACTCCTTCAGCTGTTCGAGACAAGGCCCTTGCAAGACCAAGTCGCGGATGATAGGTCTTTTTATTCAAAGGAGCATTTGCATCCACTGGAGTAGCGGCTGCAGGTGTTGATGAGGAGGATGGGACTTCTGCAACAAGTAGAATAAAATCAAATAAATTGTTTTTTTCATAAATAAATATACTACATGTATGTACAACCTGGGTCTTTTTCTGCAGTGCGTTTTTTGGATAAATCTAAATTTATCAACAATTCTGAATACAAGAAGTGACAATTTTCATGTGGTATGGTTAGAAAATAGTAGGAATATTGTCTGAGGAGAAATGTATGACAATGTATGATCAATTGGGAAAAATATTATAGGAAGATACATAGCTATGACCAATATGCCTATTGCGTAACTGTTTTCCAGGCTAACAAGCCCCCCGGGGATTTATGCCTGCATATGTTTGGAACTACAAATATTGTACATGATATGGTAAAATGAAAAAAATTTTAAAAAGTCTATTGTACTCCATAGTAATAATAATACATTAATCTTAAGACATTTTAAAATCTGATCTAGAAATGTTCTGCAACTTCCCACTTGTTTGAAACACTTTTCTCCCATTAAAAATTGAAAAAGATTTAACTTACGTTCAGTTTTGCTTTCTGTCTTGGCAGGTGTACTTTGGTCTTCTTTTGAGCTGGATGCTTTGCATTGTCTGCCATTTGATTGTGCCAGTCCTTGTTTTGAGGGAGTGGGTTTCACAGCACCTCCCTAAAATATAATAATATCAAATAAAAATATACGTTATTTTCCCCGCAATATACGCCAACAAAGACATAATTACAGTATTTTTACTCTCAAACTATGAAGTCACATTACTTTTTATTTTCCCTAGAAATTTACAAATTGAAAATAACGTCCTACATTCAGGAAATACGCAAACTGCAAATCACATCAAATTCTTTCCATGTGACATTCTTACAGTCTCCGTTCCAGGGCTTTATGACTCTGTGATGTTACCCTGAAGTCAGATTGCCCAACTGGGTAGGTTGCTTATATATTGGAAGTTATCGCCCTCCACAAAAGCAGTTATATTCGCTACTTGGACCAAAATATAACACAAGAATCCATGGATTCAAAAGCTAGTCGATTCAGTATTAGGCCTATATTGATAGAACATTGATTAACCGGGATAGCGATACACCTCTATTACATCTGTCTTGCAGATATGGTTATCATAGTTTTGAATAATGTGAATTTTGCACATTAAAAAATGTCAGTGAGGAGTAATTGCCCTAATCTTTTGTTATCAAGGAATCTTAGGTGGCGCTTCTGACTGTGAGCACAGAGTTACTTCAGCAGTGGATATTTTCACCTTTTTAACAAGCTCTGGGTCTATTTAACTGCTGTTCTTGTGTGTGATTGTCGGTAAAGTGTTTCTTACCTGTTATTTACTATTTTTGTGCTATTTCCATGTGATTTTAGTGCAAAACTTTGCAATTTTCCTACCTGCTATTTTCAACATCGTTTCTGGCTCCAATACACATTGTCTTGACCTCGATTTTCGCTCATTTTACCTTCGTTTTTGCACCTTAAAAGTTTTCTAATTATTAAATTTTGTCTCTCCAGCACTCAATAATCACTCCAGAGACTTTCATCAACACTTGACAGCACCAGATTTCGGGAATTTAAATTTTGAACAGCTCAACACTGCCAATACACATCCTAGAACTCAACTGACCACCAGCCCTGCTCAGCCTGGCTCCAATCCACATTGTTTTGACCTGAATTTTCGATTATTTTAGCTTCGTTTTTGGAACTGAATAGCTACTTAATTGTCTTATTTTCTATTTCCAGCACTCATTTATTATTCCAGTCACACTCCACAACACTTGAGAGCATTATTTATCGTGAATTTAAGTTTGAAGACCTCAATACACTGCCAATACACATCCAAGAATTGAACTTCCCAGCAGCCATTCCAAGAATCATAGCCTGCAAGACAACATACCCTCAACAACATAATCTGCTTCTAGCCAACCATCCCTCATCTTATCACTTTCTATCTCCTTTAATATCAATTCATTGACTTATATAAGAAAAATACTTATATATTTAGACTTATATCAGAAAAATATTAAGATTTTCAATTGTATTTTCAAGTATAACTTGTATTGTTAAAACTTCTAACCTGTGTGTATTGCCTTTACGTAGCACTAATCAAGTCAACTTGTCTTACAAACTTATATATAACTTGCCTGTGTTGCCTATATGCAACTAACTCCTTCGGTCAGTCACAAATTGCCTGATCCTCGACTCTAACTAACTCCTTCGGTCAGTCACAAATTGCCTGATCCTCGATTCTAACTAACTCCTTCGGTCAGTCACAAATTGCCTGATCCTCGACTCTAACTAACTCCTTCGGTCAGTCACAAATTGCCTGATCCTCGATTCTAACTCACTCTTTCGATCAGTCACAAATTGCCTGATCCCCGATTCTAACTAACTGCTTCGGTCAATCACAAATTGCCTGTTCCTCAATTCTAACTAACTCCTTCGGTCAGTCACTAATTGCCTGATCCTTGATTCTTACTCACTCTTTCGGTCAGTCACAAATTGCCTGATACTCGATTCTAACTAACTCCTTCGGTCAGTCACTAATTGCCTGATCCTTGATTCTTGCTCACTCTTTCGATCAGTAACAAATTGCCTGATACTCGACTCTAACTAACTCCTTCGGTCAGTCACAAATTGCCTGATCCTCGATTCTAACTAACTCCTTCGGTCAGTCACAAATTGCCTGATCCTTGATTCTAACTAACTCCTTCGGTCAGTCACAAATTGCCTGATCTTCTATTCGAACTAACTTCTTCGGTCAGTCACAAATTACCTGATCCTCATTCTAACTAACATCTTCGGTCAGTCAAAAATTGCCTGATCCTCGATTCTAACTAACTCCTTTGGTCAGTCACAAATTGCCTGATCCTCGATTCTTGCTCACTCTTTCGATCAGTCAAAAATTGCCTGATCCTCGACTCTAACTAATTCCTTCAATCAGTCACAAATTGCCTGATCCTCGATTCTAACTAACTACTGCGGTCAGTCACAAATTGCCTGATCCTCGATTCTAACTAACTCCTTCGGTCAGTCACAAATTGCCTGATCCTCGATTCTTTCTAACTCCTTCGGTCAGTCACAAATTGCTTAATCCTCGATTCTAACTAACTCCTTCGGTCAGTCACAAATTGCCTGATCCTCGATTCTAACTCACTCTTTTGATCAGTCAAAAATTGCCTGATCCTCGATTCTAACTAACTCCTTCGGTCAGTCACAAATTGCCTGTTCCTCATTTCGAACTAATCTCCTTCGGTCAGTCACTAATTGCCTGATCCTCGATTCTAAATCACTCTTTCGATCAGTCACTAATTGCCTGATCCTCGATTCGATCTAACTGCTTCGGTCAGTCACAAATTGCCTGTTCCTCGATTCTAACTTCCTTCTTCGGTCAGTCACTAATTGCCTGATCCTCGATTCTTACTCACTCTTTCGATCAGTCACAAATTGCCTGATCCTCGACTCTAACTAATTCCTTCGGTCAGTCACAAATTGCCTGATCCTGATCCTCGATTCTAACTAACTCCTTCGGTCAGTCACAAATTGCCTGATTCTCGATTCTAACTCACTCTTTCGATCAGTCAAAAATTGCCTGATCCTCGATTCGAACTAACTCCTTCAGTCTGCCACTAATTGCCTGATCCTCGATTCTAACTCACTCTTTCGATCAGTCACAAATTGCCTGATCCTTGATTCTACCTAATTCCTTCGGTCAGTCACAAATTGCCTGATCCTCAATTTTAATTCACTCTTTCGATCAGTCACAAATTGCTTGATCCTCGATTCTAACTAACTCCTTCGGTCAGTCACAAATTGCCTGATCCTCGAGTCAAACTAGGTCTTTCAATCAGTCACTAATTGTCTGATCCTTGATTCTAACTCACTTCTGTCACAAATAGCAACAATGAACAAAAATAGAAAGCTTTACTCTGACGCGTTGCGGACTGGTCTAAATAAACATGTCAATAAGCTTCCATCAACAAAAACCTCAACTGTACCACGTATAAAATGTATAAATAGCAACAGTGGCTCAATCAAACTCTCAAACAGGTTTGAGATTTTAACACAAACGGACTCCATGTCAGTATCTGTAGAAAGTATCAGAAAGCCTCCAGCCAAGACTAATCTCAAACCAAACAATACTCTAAAAACCTGTGTGTGGAACGCCCAAAGTTTGAGGCAGAAAACGCAAACAGTTAATAACTACAATGAAGAGCATAATCTGGACATCTTTCTTTTCACTGAGACATGGCTTAAAGATGATGATAAAGTTGAAATTGGCGAGTTGGAACAAAATGGTGCATATTTCTTTCTCAGTTCTCCTCGGTTAGGAAGACCAGGAGGTGGAGTAGGTTGCCTTGTCCGATCTGGCATACAAGCAATTAAAAAAGATCGAATGAAGACCAAGACCTTTGAACACATGGAAATCCAAATCCAATTAGATGGGAAAATTGTTACAATTCTTCTAGTGTATCACCCAGAACCGTCCAGCAAAAATAAATACAGCCTTGCCGACTTCTTTGTAGAATTCACAGAATTTCTAGGACTCTATCAAACAGTAAACAATGAAATCATAATTACTGGTGATTTCAACTTTCATGTGAATAAACCAGGCGATAATAAAGTCATTCAATTTAACAATATCCTTGAAATGTTTGATCTTGTACAACATGTCTCAGCACCCACACACAAAGATGGTAATACGCTAGACCTTGTGATTACTCGAGAAAAATCAATATTGAACAGTTGCACGGTTAGTGACCTGCTCTCTGATCATAATTGCATTCTGTTTGACATTCCAATGAAGAGAGCGAATAAGCCCAAGAAGAAGGTCAGTTTCAGAAAAACCAGTAAAATCAATGTCCAAAGTTTCAAAAAAGACATTGGGAGACATCTGTCTGCAGATGGGCTCGATGACAAAGATCTCGGTGAACTTGTTTGCCTTTATGACTCCATGAAAGTAGTACTTGACAAACATGCTCCAGTTAAAACATGCGAAGTAACCCTGCGCAAACCTACTCCATTTAACAATGCCGATATCGAGATTCTAAAATCAGCTAAGAGGAAAGCAGAGAGATTATGGAGGAGAACCAGACTTGAAAATGATTGGGAGTCATTCAAAGAAAAAAGAAATGCATTGAATCTGCAGCTAAGTCACCTGAAATCGGAAGATCTGCGAGTCAAGATTAAAGATTCTAATGGTGATTCAAAGAAGTTGTTCAAGTTACTGAACTCAAGTCTGAACAGAAAACAGCAACTACCTCTCCCACCACACACAAATGAAATCGACTTGGCAAATGATTTTAACAAGTTCTTTGATGAAAAGATTAAAACACTTAGGTCTCAGTTGGACTCTACACATATTGAGACTGTTAATGACATTGAAACTACCGCTCATACTCTGCGACACTTCAGACGCTTGTCTCAAACTGACATTAAGAAATTGATTGGGGAAATGCCAGTGAAACACTGCCAACTTGATCCTATTCCCACATGGCTTTTGCTGGAATGCATTGATGAATGCCTCCCAATTATAACCAAGATTGTCAATGAGTCACTCACACAGGGAGAAATGCCTCTTGAATTGAAGCATGCTTTAGTGAAACCTCTTCTGAAAAAATGTGGACTGGATCTAATCAAAAAGAATTATAGGCCAGTATCACATCTGTCTTTCCTTGGCAAACTAATCGAAAGCGCTGTTATTAAACAATACACAGACCATCTTGCTCTTAACAACCTGGACGATGAGAAACAGTCCGCTTATAGAAAATTTCACAGCACTGAAACCCTCCTGACGAAGATCCATGATGATATAATGTTAAATATGGCCAAAGGTGAGGTAACGATGCTTGTACTGTTGGACCTTTCAGCCGCATTTGACACAATTGATCACAACATTCTACTGAAACGTTTGGAAAGCAGATACGGTGTTCATGATTCCGCGCTAAGCTGGTTTAAGTCATACATTTCTGAAAGGTCCCAGTCAGTGATAATTAATAACAAAGCATCAACCAAACTGCCGCTCAAATTTGGAGTTCCTCAAGGCTCAAAATTAGGACCAATCCTATTTAATTCATACATCGCTCCCTTAAGCGAGGTGGCTGCAAAAAATCAAGTCAAAGACCAAAAGTATGCCGATGACGAGCAACTTATTCTCTCCTTTAAACCAACTTTCTTAGATCAGAGGAATGCAGTAGCTAAAATGGAAAAGTGCATTGCTGAAATCAGGAAATTTCTCCATGAAAACATGCTTTGTAACAATGGAGAAAAAACAGAACTACTGCTCATTGGCAGTCCGCACCAACTAAAAAAACTCCAAGTATCATCAATCCATGTTGACAATGTCGAAATTAATGCAGCCGATCATGTAAGAAATCTAGGTGTAATCTTTGACAAAAACATGACCATGGAAAAACAAGTCAACAAAATGTGCCGGAATGCCTATTTCAATCTAAGAAATATCTCAAAAATTAGGAAGTCATTGGACAAGGAAACTTGCAAAACAGTAGTCAATGCTCTTGTGACTCCTCACCTTGACTATGGAAATGGTCTTCTATATGGATCATCAAGTCGTTTTATAAACAAACTTCAAGTGGCCCAAAACTCAGCAGTTCGACTCATTCAAAAATTAAAAAAGCATGACAGTGTAAGTCAGCATAGGAAACTGCTACACTGGCTACCAATTCCAGCTAGAATACAATTCAAACTCATGTTAACAACTTGGAAAGCAGTCAATGGACAAGCTCCTTTGTATATTCAAAATCTGATTCAGCCGAAATCTGAACGAAACTTCAATCTGAGAAGCAATAACAAAATGCTCTTATATGAACCAACTTCCTACAATAAAAACAAATATGAAGACAGAGCCTTTTCGCATAGTGCTCCAAAACTGTGGAACCAACTGCCGGAGATCGTCAAGGCCTCAAAAACTTGTGAAGGCTTCAAGAGAAATCTTAAAACTCATCTGTTTAAGAGTTTCTACAAATAAATCCATCATGCACAAGCGCTACTGAGCAGTTTTAAACTGGAATTGGCGCTATATAAATGTCTATTATTATTATTATTATTATAAGAAATCTGTCAGAAACGGAATTCCTCATTTTAATATTGTTCAATGAAACTCAACAGATTGACATGTGATGCTGCAGTCTATTGTGCATTACTTATCATTATATATTAAATATAAAATTACAAGAGAAAAAAATATAACAAATTGTTACATTGTCACTAAGCAGACCAGTTGCATTGAGCAGTGTTCATTCACAACTGCACATTTTTGTTGATCTGTTGTGTTTTTTTGTTTTTTTATTAGTTGTGTCTGATAAATGTGATGTGCTTATGTGTGAAATTGCTTAACAACAGCACTGTGGCTGTAACACCAATGAAACAGAGTTCAGGCCTGTTTGTTTATAGTTCTACGCATAAACAAGCTATTGTTGTGATGTGATACAACAGAAATCAAAATATTGGAACCCAAAAATCCCAAACAGTTCCAATCCAACAGGAAAGTAAGGTTGTAAAATTAAGGCTACACAACCAAATTGGTAAAAATAAAATTATTTACACAGTTATGTCTTGATCAATGAAAATATAGCACTTATTGCATAAATTGTGCTCTATTGGACAGTCATTTTAATTGATAGAAGACATAATAATCAAAGAAGACATGAAAGTTTTGATGTAAGTGCAATTGAATTGACATTTATTCTATAATCTGCTCAACTTGATATCACATTAATGACCACTTTTTAAATTATTTACTCTCATTCTTACTGTGGTGTAATTTACAATATAAAACATAAAATAATTACAATTAATTCAAAGCATTGTGTTATACTTTCAAGAAATTCTGCCATTGCAATAACTTGATATTTTATTTTGACACAGATCAATGAATAATTGCAATCATTAGACACTACCTGCCAACTCAGCAAGCCAATTGCCATTAATTGATATTACCTTTGACACTGACTATACTCAATGAGTAATTGCAATCATTAGACACAACCTGTCAACTCAAGCCAATTGAGTTTATATTTTCTTTGACACTGTTCAATGAGTAATTGCAATCATTTGACACTATCTGTCAACTCTGAATGTGTCACTGCTTACTAAATGGTATATAAACTAATAAAGACCAGCTTTGGTGCATCAGTTCAGTGTACAACAAGACATGCTTTAAGAAGAACATGCCAAAGAGGATGAGGAAAAAGAGGATAATGGCTTTTCAGTACATCTTAAGGATAAAGGTAAATCTTATGTTATGATTTTTACTTGCTTGGCCTAGTCATCTTGTGCTTGTTGTTTCAAGCAGATGTCCATTGGCACATTCCCATAGTAGCCTAGACTACATATCATGCTGTTCCATCCACAGAGACATTTTTTAAAGTTAGGCCTACCTTGTACCTAAAATGTAGTTTTTTCAGTAGTAGCTAATAAAAAAAATAGGCTAAGCAACTCTTGTCACTGAATGCTTAGATATTTTAGTAATATTTTCTCATCTATTTTATTGTTACTTTGTTGCACTTGTCTAATATATTTCCTAAAACAAATAGCTCAGATAGATTCCCCAGTAAATTGTTTCAATTCCAGTAATTTGCATGATCATAATTATGATGATGTTACATTGATCCAAACATGAGTGGCAGGTTGACATTGATCTGGGCAAGTCAAGTGCCCTTGACAATGTAGTACCTACCTTTCAATGACAAAATTAAGGGCATTTAGTGTGAAGCAAACACAAAGCTAGACAATCCAGAATTGGTTGAATTGCCAGTTGACTTGATAGGCCTGAATTCTCACAAGTCAGAGTCTGTCACTGCGAGCTGCACAGGGAGCATGAGAGGCTCTGACATTGTGAGAATGGGGTCTTGGCCTGATTGACCAACAGCAGCACACAACACAAGGCACAACAAGCGTGTTCATTATGTTTTTGCCACTTTCCGTGTGGCGGCGCTGCAGTATAGTGACGTAAACAGCGCACCCTGGTGTATTTCGGTACACCCGGCTAGCTGGATCCTAGCAGTACCAGTGGGTCCACCCGCTTTTTGAGCGTTGCGCGTTCATCATGCGGTGCATGGAGACACGTTTCTAGGCGTGTTTTGAGCTCAATCGATCGTGAATACGATCGTGGTCGATCGTTTTCGGTCATACCTGGGCCGCTGGTGGTTTTCAGACAGTTCCTGGCTCCACAGGCACTTTCTGAGGCGAAACTGCATTATGGTATTTTGAATTTCCGATTTTCGCGGGCTTTTTCTCATTTCTCCTAAGAGCTAGTCGACTCGTCGACTAGCTAAAAATAAGGCATATAAATTACCCTTGCTGGAGCTGGTTTTCCCCGACTAGCCGCAGGAGCACCTCTTGCAGCACCTCTTGTAGCAGCCGCTCCTGGATTTAGAAAAATATAAATTTTGTATGACAATTGTGATAATCAAAAAAATATGACTTTGTACCTTGGTCTGTGGATTTCACTCTAAAAATAAATAATCTCAAATTTTTTGGTGAATCTTCATTCACAAAGCCTGATATCCAGCATTTTCTGGATATACAGATTTTGAACCTGCCATTCTAAAACTTAATTGAAACATAAATATTTAAATCATATCTAGGCCTACCTCCTCTAGCAGTAGAAGCACCTCTGCCTGGTCCCCCTCTTCCCCTTGCTGCAGGTCCCCCTCGTCCTGGGGCAGTTGCCGCAGCAGGAGCAGCCGCCTTCTTCTTTTCTTCCTCAGCTTTTATCCTTTCTTGCCACCAACCTTGTTCTAGAAATGTGCATCAAACAAAACTTGTTATATAAGTGACTATAATGAACTATAGACTGTTAATTAAAGTTACAAATTATTGTTAAGAGTCTCCTTGTAGTAAGAAGGATATTACTTAATTTATAATATATAGATCACTTCTCAGAATTTTGAAACAGACAGTGTAAACACTACACACAAGTACCTGTGATAAAAAAATAATGGAACTATATAAATGAAGTTAAGGTGAGTATAATCTCAGTGCCTCTATTCCACATTATTTAGTTAACCATGTTCAAACTACAATTTGAAATTGGATAAGATAAATGAAAACAAACCAACCTTTCAAATCTTCAGGAGGATCCCCACTGATCGGCTTTCCCTCCAATGAAATACTGGCTTGAAAAGACTTCTTGGCATCTTCCAACAGGTCTTTTGCTTGTTCAGGATTGTTGTCATACTGAGACAACTGGTTGGTTCCTAAGAGATACAGAGCATGGCTGCTGCAGGGTTGGATGCCAACGAGTCTTTGGCATGTCTGGAAACCAGAAATGAATTCCATTATAGACAATTTGAAAGAGATAAAGACAAACTTATGAAATGGAAGAATCCATTGAATTTTTGGTTGCATATTTCATGAAATGTAACAGCAAATTGATAGGTTACCCCATGACTTGGCCAGTATTTCACTGACATTGTCACCAGAGACTCAGTATCTTGAGACCCGAAGGGTCGAGGGAAAATACTGGTCGAGGGTGGCAATATCAGGAAATACTGCCGAAGCCATGGGATAATCTTTTTATCCCATGACATATTTTCTCCCTAAATGGAATATTTTCCTTCTAAATACTAAATTGCATATTTTCCCTCAAAATTTTATGTCACATTTTCCCTCAAAATCAAATATTTTCCTTCTAAATTCAATATTTTCCCTCTAAATAACATATCGCCCTGGTTTTGCCGTATCTTCCTTCATTTTGCCATATCTTCCTTCGTATTGCCACATCTTCCCTCATTTTGCCATATCTCACCTCATTTTGCCATATCTAACCTAATTTTATCATATTTTCTCTCATATCCTCCCTGATTTTTTAAAATATATCCCAAGGAAAAACACCAGTATCAGGGAAAGAGTGAACTACAGTGTAGAAATAGGATAATGACCTATGTAGTCATGTAATAGGGCTGTATGAGTCAAAATTTACTAAGTGTTGTTTCGCACCTGATTCTTAGCCATAATATTTAAGTTTCAGGTTGATGTTGAGCTACATCGAAAAAGTAAATTATAAACCAAAGATAAATGTTTGCATTATTATGAGACTAATACAGGTAATTCTTATTATTGCTATTGACTAAACAGTCTCTTCCTTTTGCAAGCTTCAATAATATTTATAAAACCATACCTTTTGCTGTATTGCTGTTAGACTAGAACTTGCAGGAATAGTGGAGCATTTAATGAGGGCAGAAAGTTTATTGCATCTGTCAGCGATCTTAGCTGTATTGGTCTTTTCTTGTTCAATTAAGAGATCCAAAAGATGGTTATGAGCATCCAGGAGAACCCATTCCACTTGTTGATACATATCGCCTTTTTTGATGAGACACATACTCTGCGAAGCTAGTAGTGCAGCTCTGGAAAAAAAAAGAGGTTGAAAAATAAATTTGATATTTATGTACACCAATATCAAAAAAGGTAGATAGATGACTGTGTGTTGACATCAATAGTCAAATGCTGCTTTGCACGTGTACTAGAGATTTTTCCCGAAAGGACTAAACATTTTAGGGAGGGTCCCTTAAGAGGCACTAAGCTAAGGATTCCCTTAACTTAGTGCCTCTTAAGGGATCCTCCCTAGAACGTTAATTAAGTCCTTTCGGGAAAAATCCCTAATTGAGTCTATCTACTGATGGCGATCTTAAAATTCTTCAAGCAAATTCTAAAGATAATTTTAGTTAAAGTTGTCTCAGAGAATTGTTTGTCATTGAAACTATTCACAATACACATCGGGTATCTACCCAAACATTATAATTATCGAAGAACATCAGTGAAATTTTATAAAGGCCTACGTACGTGTGGAATATGTCCTTGGCAATCATGAAATCCTTGGAACTGGGATTAGCCAGTCGCAGTTTTCCTAATTGAACAATTCCTCTCAGAAGATACACATTGCAGTTGGTGAACATCTCGTTCCCTAACAAAGTGCTTCTTGTTAACCTGTAACAGAAATCAAAATCAATATGTTATGTGGAGTTAATTTGTAAAATGCTGGCACTACATCACTCTAGGCACAATTGCAAAGAGGTTGTTACAGAAAGAATGTCATACTTTTCATAATTTTTCAGCTACATTTTGATAAAAAAAGGTCATCTTTAAATTTATTCACACATTTTAGAAATCAAAAGTTAACTTTAACTTAATAACTCTGACATGACTGGTATAAGCACTGTGGACAGATATATCTTCACTGATCTTAGGATAAAGATAATCTCAAGAATAGTTTTTGTTAGTTTCTTCTGCAAAATAAAAGCAATGTGGCTACTGAATTTATTTTGGGATTGGCAAAAATCCCATAAGCCACAAAAACTTAATTTCTTACGTTGCATTAGAGTCGTCCTGGGCATTGGCAGCATTTTTGGCAGTAAGACCTTCGAGACCCTCAGTGAGATACGTCATCGCCTCCTCAGAACGACTTCCAGGGCCACCATTTTGAAGAGCCAAAGCTAAACCTAGGTAAAACCTGAAAAAATAAAAACAAGGTTACTGTAGAAGTATGTAGTGGAAGATAAAAGTAATGAGGATTCTACAGATAAACACACAAATTTAATCATGCATGGATTTGGCCTACAACTTTTATTTGAACAATTCTCTTTATTCAAGGGTTCTAAAGTGCTAATATATACTGTTAAAAATAAGTGTTTATATGTAAGCAGTGAATTTTCTTTTCACATATCAGTAAAGTAACGGTAAAGAAAAACTGCTGATAATTTAGTTGAGACAGATTTTGAAAATTCCAACTGACCATAATTAAAGCTGAACTTTCGCTCACCTAATTGATGTTAAAGAGGGGTTCCATCCTAAGCCTGCCTCCAGTCTCTTCACCGCTGCCTCGTAACTGCCCTGGACCACCAGAAGCCTCCCAAGATGATAATGGTGGATCGCTTTCATTTCATCAAGAGACAGGGCATCTAAATATTTTGAATATGCTTGCCCAAGAGGTGATTCTTCGTCTTCGGTTTTCTGAGCAGCTTTTCCTTCCTATTAATAAATAACACCAGGTAAAACTTGAATGACACTTTTGGACCTTAGTTTAGCTCCCCTTTGGTAAGTTTTTCAAATTTCTACAATTTTCTTAATTGTTTTGGTGATTTTCGTATATTTTAGGTTATATGAGCAGAGCTTCTCATCAAAAGTTAACAAATATCATTCGATTGTTGGTGGATCGTAAAGACTTAAAATCTGATGCCGAACCAACTGGGACAATGGGACATTGAAGATCACTTCACAATATTTACAACTTAACATGGTTGCACAATTAGTGCACATAACAGACAATGAAACAAAAGAATATTTCTTTATCTGTCTTAAATATTTAGTCAAACAATGCTATGTCAGATATTATGACATATCGTCTACATATCTAATGGTAAAAAGTGTTACTGAGTAAACTTACTTTTTCTAAAAAGGCTGTGACGGAAGTGCGGGGTGACTGTGTGTTTGTAAATTGGTGAAGGTCGTGTGGGTTTTTTAGGTAACAATGTCATATTTTACCAGATCGTGTGAAGACTCTAAGCTCTCACAGGATCCGAAGACATCCTTTGGGGCATGCTAAAGTTAATGGAAAGTTAGTTATACGGTAATATCCTGAAATTGGGATTATGGAATGCTCAAAGTCTCAGACATAAAACTCAGCTTGTCAAGGATATTCGCACTGAGTATAATATTGACATCTTTCTTTTTGCGGAAAGTTGGCTGAAACCTGATGATTGTGCTCAAATAGCTGAACTTGAAAATGGAGAATGCGAATTTCTACATTCTCCAAGAGTTAACAGGCCAGGGGGTGGTGTAGCTTGCCTTGCTAAGAACGGGATAAATATCTGTAAGAAAAATGATTTGTCTTTCGATACATTTGAATTCTTGGAAGTAGAAGTTGAATCCAATGGCAAATGCTATCAATTATCACGATCTACCGTCCTGAACCGTCCGCAAAAAACAACTATAGAATGGATGAATTCTATGATGAATTCACCAGATTGCTTGCGCATTACCATACTCGTCCAAATGAAGTGGTCTTCACGGGTGACTTCAATTTCCATATGAACAAACTTAATGACAGAAAAGCTTGCAAATTCCGGAGTATCTTAGATATGTTCGATCTTGTTCAGCATATCTCCAAGCCCACTCACAAAGATGGCAACACACTTGACCTTGTTATAACTCGACCCAACTCCTTAATTTTAGATTGTGAGGTCAGCGAACTCAACTCTGATCACAACTGCATCTTCTTCAATCTGCAATGGAATAGGAACTCTACCTCCACCAAAAGAGTAAGAGTGAGGAACACCAAGAGCTTAGACTTGCCCAGCTTCAAGACCGATTTGAAACTGCATTTTTCAAAGGCACCATGTAATGGCGAATCGTCTCAAATTTTGGATAAACTGATTATGTCCTATCAATCAACCAAAGATGTACTTGACAATCATGTACCTGAAAGAATGATTACGGTGAGGTCACGCAAACCAACCCCCTGGACAAATAGCGACATCAAGGACTTAAAAGCATCTAGGAGGAAAGCTGAGAAGAGATGGAGAAAAACGAGACTGCAGACTGACTGGGATATATTTAAAGATAAAAGAAATGAGCTTAATGGTAAACTCAATGAGCTAAAAGCCACTGATCTGCAGACGAAAATCGAGAAGACAAAGGGCAATTCCAAAGCAATGTACAAAATTATCAATGCCTGCCTTAACAGGAAATCAGAAACACCCCTGCCTCACCACAATAACACACAAATCTTAGCAAATGACTTTAACAATTTCTTTGACTCCAAAATTGGGAAAATAAGAGCACGCCTCGAACAGCCGTCTAACAACTCTCAAGAGGAGGGACCTACATACGCGGGCACAGTATTTGTGAAATTCAGACCTCTTTCTGAGGAACAAGTTAAACACCACATTAATTCCATGCCTGTTAAACACTGTCAACTCGACCCTATCCCAACTTGGCTTCTTATCCGTTGTCTGGATGAATTCTTGCCAACCATCACAAGAATCATCAACTTATCATTACAATTGGGTGTGATGCCAACAAATCTTAAGCATGCACTGGTTAACCCTCTCCTAAAGAAACCTGGAATTGAGCTTGAGATGAAAAATTACAGGCCGGTATCAAATCTATCCTTTCTGGGGAAACTCATTGAGAGTGCTGTAATTGACCAATATGTGCAACATCTCTCAACAAACCAATTGGAGGATGACAAACAATCAGCCTATAAGAAATTCCACAGCACTGAAACCCTACTAACAAAAGTCCAAAATGATATCATGACTAGCATGAGTCGAGGGGAGGTAACCATGCTAGTTCTTTTGGACCTGTCGGCAGCTTTTGACACGATTGACCACAATATCTTACTCAATAGATTGAAGAGTAGGTACGGGATTGCCGGCGATGCTCTGAAATGGTTCAAATCTTATCTGTCACAAAGATCACAATCTGTGATAATCAACGAATGCATCTCAGACAAGTTAACTCTCAATTATGGTGTTCCGCAGGGCTCCAAACTTGGTCCCATCATGTTTAACTCCTACATCGCCCCTGTTAGCGATATTGCATCAAATAATCAGGTGAACAGCGAGAAGTACGCAGATGATCAGCAACTCATACTGTCATTTAAGCCAACTCTATCCAACCAAATGGATGCAAGAAATAAACTTGAGAAATGTATCTCTGACATCCGTGACTTCCTACACCGAAACATGTTGTGCAACAATGGTGACAAAACCGAACTGCTTATAATTGGCTCTAGTCATCAAATAAGCAAGCTCCAGTTATCTTCTATCAGGGTAGATAATGTTGATATCAAAACAGCGGACAATGTCCGAAATCTCGGGGTTATATTTGACACTGCTATGACTATGGAAAAGCAGGTCAACAGAATGTGCCGTAATGCATACTTCAACATCAGGAATGTTGCCCAGATCAGGAAAAGTCTCAATAAGGATGCTGCTAAGACAGTTGTCAATGGTCTCGTGACTCCTCACCTCGACTATGGTAATGGTCTGCTGTATGGAATATCCAAACGTCTTGAGAATAAACTTCAAGTGGCTCAAAACTCAGCGGTGAGACTTATTGAAAGGCTCCGAAAATACGATAACGTATCTCAGTATCGTAAAAACCTGCACTGGCTCCCCATGCAAGCCAGAATTCAGTTCAAACTTCTCACAACCACCTGGAAGGCATTAAATAATCAGGCTCCTATCTACATTAAACTGCTACTGAAAAAGAAAAACTCACCCAGCCGCAACCTTAGAAGCAACACCCGGAATTTACTTGTAGTCCCAAGACAAATTGGAAACAAGGCTGAAAACAGGGCCTTTTCCTTCTCTGCCCCTAAATTATGGAACAGTCTTCCTGAAGACATTAAGAACTCAAACACTCTTGAAACTTTCAAAAAAAGATTGAAGACACTTCTATTCATGAAATCCTACAACTAAATCATTAGTAAGCGCCGGTGAGCAATTTATTGGAACTGGCGCTATACAAATTATTATTATTATTATTATTATTATTATACAGTTAGTATTCTAATTAGAATGAGTAACAACAAAAACCTGTTATGAGTTAGTTGAAAAGAAACTCAGTATTAGTTAGACACCAATTTGGAGGGTTCTAACATGTATTTCGGGAGGGACCTAACTGACAAAAATGCATGTTAAAACCCGACAACTTCCTTAACCATGCCTTTTAAGTCATAATTTTTGCAAAATGAAACAATAATCTGATCATTTGGTTGTACAGTTAATCTTTAGCAGGGCGCTAACATGCAAACAGTGTCATTTAGATGCCAGCTTTTCCAAAGGTAAAAATAAGGTAAAAGTATCATGGTGAAGTCTAATGCTTATTAAAACTATTGTAAGTTGAAAAGAAACTCAAGCTTATTAAAGCTGCTGTAAAGTGTATTTCTCTCACCTGAGTGGCCTGTTTTGACTTCCATGCATACAATTGCTGCACATGGTCAGCTTTGGCACTCTGTGCACTGTCCAGCAGATGATGGTATTCTTCGTCAATGGCTTTTAGTTGGAGAGACAGAGGAGATCCCTGCCCAACTCCTCTCAGTTTACAAATGGCAGCACACTCCTCGGCTTTCGAACTCTCCTTGGCTTCCAAGTTCATTGAAGGGATGTCAGCACTCTCCTAAAGTTAATGGAAAGACAAATGTGTTATCCATTGAAGCAGTCACAATACATTTCCAACCATTCTGGCAAAATATATACGAAAAATCCTGAAATAGGATGGCGTGACTACTGCATATATATATTTAGCCTTAATTATATATGAATGAAAACATATCTCGGTAAATAGTGATTTCTCTGTCTGACCTGAGGTCAAATAGGCACCTGTGATTGAAGGGATATTTTAGGTAAGGCCAATCCCAGTTTGTTTGTAAAAGTGTCAGCAACCTGGAAGTCCCAGATGCATTTTATGTGGCTTTACAAATTTCAATTTAATTTTCATGAATTGGGGCTTATCACATATCAGCTGCAGCTTTCAGGTGAATCAATTTAACCATATATATACTTTAAATCTATGGGTCTTCGCATATATACCTGAACTTTGAGTCCCAGCATATCCTCAGCGTAATATCGCTCCTCTAATATCAAACCAAGCTGGAGATGAAGACCCACATCTTTAGGTTTCAGTTTGATTGCAGAAGCATAACACACTGCCGCATTCTGTAGATGCTCAAGAGTGGAACCTCCATCATTGGCAGACCATCCTGCAAATACACAAAAAAAGGGCTATGATATTTTGGTGGTTCAAGTCCAGTAAAAGTACCATGCAGTAAAGTTCAAAATACTTCCACAGAGTTACAATAAGTGTGTGATTTAGTTGCTTACATCATCACAATAAATTACAAGTTACCCAGTGTCCATATATTTTGGTACACTGTAAAATTTGAATTTTGAGTCAGCTTATATGATTCAGTGAGGTGGTTGCACAATTCCTTTCAGCCAACATACCTTGTTGTTTTTTTTTTAAGTTATGAAAACAGAAAGATAATCATAACTCAAAAAAACAAGCTATGTTAGCTCAAACATATTGTGCAATATTTAATTTGCTGACTCAAACTTTCAAACTTTACAATGTAGCGTGCAACCACATCTGCCAAAATGTAAAGGCTTGTTAAAAAAGTCAATCGTGAAGACAATCTTACTTCACTCTTGCTTACCTGGTTTGGGAAGACTTTGCAGATATTTATCAACCATTTCATCTCCCATTTTAGCTAATCGGTATGCGTCAGATTCATCAAAGATCTGTTGAAGTTGTTTTTCCCATCCTTTAACAGCGTATGAATGAGTGAATGGCACGTCAGTACTAAACTTGCCAAATTCCTTGAAGGAAAAAATAACCAAGAATTTGATCAGTCAAAACAGTACAAAAAGATTCTTGTGTATAAATAAGGGATGTAAGTTTGGAGCCTATTCTTTTCATTAGCAGTTGGATTTTGAGCTGATGCATGAATTTTCCTGTTGAATCATTGGCATTCTGGAGTGCTTGAAGTTGGTAAAATTAGCAATTTTCGGAAAATGGCGCGTAAAAGAAATAAACTTTTAATAAATTCATAATAAATTCTTTATTCACCTTCAAAGTTGCAGGAGGAGGAAGACCTTTTACTATATCTCCAAGTTCAGTTAATTTCTTATTCTCCGAGTATCCTGAAATAGAGCGATATTATGAACAAATCGGTTCCATCCATTAACAATATAACATCATAAAATACTCAACAATAGACTTAAATTTAAAGGTCCTATTTATGGAATCTGAATACCGCTTGACAGTAGGACACAGTCACCTAAAGTGAAAATCATAAAATGAATACACCCTGGGACCGAGGTCCACATGTAAATATGTAAACTCTATGGTTCCTTGTCTCTGACAGAAAATGCATCTAAAATGTTAAAGTTGGGCATCCACTGTTGGACAGATGCATCAGCCTGTGGTCCTAGACCTAGACTGTCCTCTATATTATTTCAATACAGTGCTTTTCGTAGGACCAAAATTCCATAAGCCAAAAGTGCCCAAAATAGCCAATTTTGAGTGAAATGCATACATTTTTTTTTTCTGGCTAATTTGCAGCCAAAGTATGCAATTTTCATTAGCCACATGGAAGATGCATTAACCAATGCTAATGTGGCTAATGTCTAGGAAAAGCACTGTCAATATTTGATCAGCGCAAAATTACAGGATATAAAGCCCTGTCGCCCTCATACTCGAAAGTAAGAGTAAATTATCTATATATTTATTATACTACCTCCCCAAGGTAGGGCGATACAGCCTGTAGTTTCACTCAGTTTCTTGTCAAGGTCTTCATCCAGGATTCGCCAGTCCGTTGGTAAAGGCATCTCATTTAAAGGATTAACTTTGGAAGTTTTAGTCATCTCGTCTATGACTGGGGCAGAAAAGGAGACCTTGGGATCAGTTCCTTTTATTGTCACAGGACGATACAGAGGACCTAGAGACACCGGACACTCCATCTGGTGAGCGGCGGTGGCATCGCTGAGTTTGATGAAGTACGGAATTTGCTTCCTTGTGGTATGAATGGTGTATGTCTGAAAAATAAGAAGTATGACGCCATTATCATCCATACACAGATGCCCTTGATCACAATGTAAAGAAAGTCATGGTTACTAAAACTGCTGTAGCAAAATTTGAGTTTTTGTTGAGGCAGTTTTTGTAAGTCACTCTTGACGTGCACCAATGAATGTGTTTGAGTTGCAATTTACAGGTCCATTCTGTCTACTTTTGAATGGATCCAGATTTTCTTATGCCAGGTGATGGAAAAAAGCTTTCAGGTTAGCCTTTTTCTGTTGTTATCTCACAGAAAAGGTAAAATAGAATTTATCAAATTATGGAAAACTGATAACTTCAGAACTGCAATGCAAATCATTATTTAATATAACTTGGAGGCAGATTGTGCGGGTTCTCAGATTTTTTGTTGTCCTGTCTCCTAAGACAACTATGTTTCAGGAGGACACCCATTTTTAAATCTTTTTGACATATGTTTCCAAATAGAACAATTTTGGATATATATATATGAACAATCATACCTGGGTGTTGGACCCATCAGGAGATGTGACCTGGACAGTTATAGTTGTTTCACCAACATTTAAGTTGATGGCTTCCCCAACATCTTTGCCGTTTACTAGCATCTTAGCTTTGCCATCTGCTACGGAGGGTGTCACCTGGATGCTAGCTGAGTTGCAAGGTGCATCACCTGGAAATAAACAAAAAATATGAAACCAAGTGAAACCATGGAAATGCTGAAGACAGTCAGAACACAGATATTGCAAAGATCATACACTGCACTGGTGTGCACTGTATAGTCGTCCTCTTTATAAAGCCTGCTCCTTCCTTACTCCAAAATTAAGCAAAAACTACCAAGCAAAATACAGTATTGTAGCCCCTAGCCGCCTACCCTCACCTTCAATATTAAAAAAATTAATAACATAGATACAGTCTAGCTTTTTGTATAATTGATCTCTCCTGCCCTGTTTAACATGCTCTCTTTTGTTAAGTGTAGCTACAATCTATCCCTCTTTTGTAAATATATTTCTCCTTTCAAACAGTATTTTTATTACTTTTTGACACAGGTACCACCTACCTACCTTGCTAATATTTTTGTGGTCAAACAAAATGATATAATTATTTACATAATTATATATCTCGATGCTGGTAATTAATAATGAAGAGGCAAATAATACAATGTAATAGATAAAGTTACTTTCCATATTTATACATGTATATTATATATATATATATATATCCAATGATTGAACTTACAGTAATACTCCAGAACATCGCCACTGAAAGGTGGATCAAGGGTTCCTGATGAAGTCTTCAATCCACTTAGCACAGCGTCCCTTGCAGAAAGACGTTTCGCTCTGACCCAATAAATTTTGATAGTTCCATCTTCGGCGGTTACTTCAATTTTGATTTCATTCACTTCTCCTTCCCGCAATGGGACAGTCTTGCTTCCGCCACTGTTCTGTTTGAAAGTGCGAAAAATAAATTATATTGATTAATTTTCTTTTTTTTTTGTAATGCATCACAGTAAAAACTCAAAAGCCATTGGTCACACACAAGGTCAATGCTGATTCCTTTAGAGTTTAGGAATTAACTGAGGCAAGTGAAGCAGGCTTGCATTAATACATAATCAGTGTTTCAAACAATTCCTTTTGAGAACTTGGCCGTAACAGCTACTCTAGCTGATCACAAAGACGAGCGCTTGCATTAATAATGAGGGAACTCCAATTGAGACCAATAAGGTAAACATACTAGTAGTTATACTAGTCAGATCAACATCATATAGCCAGTGTCTTTTCCTGGACAAGAAAATTAATTCAAGAAGTTGGTACATGTACAACACATTCAAGAACTTGACACAGGGCTGCACTGTCCATACTGAGATCAGCAGAACCAATTTAAAGATTATCCACCTCACTATGCAGTAGGCCTATCCATCTAACTTTTTCTTGAAACAGAAGTGTAAAGTATTATATGCAGAACTGCACATCTACAAGTTACTGTATCGAAATTTAAATAATTTTGCAGCCCACCAAAATGATCCAGAAGTGATCGAGCAGTTTGTTGAAGCGCTCGCACGTACTATGACGTCATAGTGATGTCATATGCAAATGAGCAGTTCAGTGAAATTTGCCCGCGGGATTTCTGCGACTGGACATGGGTCAATTCGGGGCTTCTGTTAGCACTTTATATTGGTAAGAAATTCACAGGAACTGGATGAAAATGAAGGGTAACACCTCAGCTACAGGTCAGTGGTCTTATTGTGTGCTTCCAGGCTGCGATTCGCCCACAAAACTTGCGACAATTGCAACACGAATCTTGGCAATCTCACAACAATAAGTGGCTTCAGTCTCTTCGCGAGTGCCCCGCTCACATCCCCCGCCCCCTCACGGAAATGCACTAAGCGAAGAGACTGGCATTCGGTCTACTGGTGGGGAGCGAGGATTCTCACCCGTTGAGATGAAGCATCATCAATTCGGATATTTCAGGTAAATACTATACTAGATATATAAGGGGCCATCAGACGATAGTTGGGGGGGGGGCTATGGACTTTACCCCTGGGACGAACTTTTTTTTTCGTTTGCGGTACGTCGACGAACAATTTTTTTGCTTGCGAACGCGCGACAAACTTTTTTATCTGAATTTTAACATTACGATACCCTAGCTACAGGTAGACACAAACTTTTTTTTATATTTCCATTTGCTGAACAAACTTTTTTTTTCAGTGTCAAGTGGGAAACAATCTTTTTTTTTCACCAAATATCCATAGCCCCCCCCAAAGATCGTCTGGTCGGCCCCTAAACATGTCATCCCCTCACACTAATAGGCCTACTACCAGTATGTTCATACTAATTCACACTCATTTATTCGTGATTCGACTTAAACCAGTAATACTAAACCTGTTTATTTGTTTCAGTAATTATTAAACTCAGCACAACTCAAGTCTCAAGTTGAGAACTGCACACAGTGCACAGTCACACTCACAGTCACAGACACTGTGCAGTGTCAATGTCTCCAGCTTATCCCAGCTGTATACTCACCGAAATACTGTATGACGCTCCACTGTCACTTGTCAAACAGTCAAAATCAAGTTTCTCACGCTCGCTGGGCAAAGTCACATTGTAATCAGTCACGTTTTTGTTGAAGTTTGGACTCAATTTGCCTGGTTTTATTGAGAGTTTGTCCAAGTTGCAGTCGTCCATCTTGAAACCAGGGACGCCAAAATAGTTCCGGCGCAAAACGCCAGGTGCGTTGCATGGTCCCTGGAAAGTAGCATGCACGGCAGCAAACCCTCGGCATGACATAGAATTTTTGGCACCAACTTCCAAGACACTGAGCACTTCGCACAGGTAGGTCCATTCAATTGCCTAAATGAAGACATTGGTTCAACACGTAGGGCCTAAACTTGATATAAAAAAATTAAGTCCAAGCTACATAATTACTTAGGTCAGCAAGTTTTTCAGTTCTTATTTAGGCCTAATCAAAACTGATTATACAAACTGTCAAGTATTTTTCCTGGCTGTGAATATATATATTTGATCGTTTTCTTCAAATTGGCAGTTCTTTTTTGGTATTGCTTGTTCTTGAACACGAAGATCCTTTTCTATTTTCAGCTTATGTCTTTATATTGTAACAGTTTGATCATGCAACCGAATCAGATAGGCCTAATTCACGTAGCCAGGCCTATGTTACTTTATCTATATCTGAATCAGATTCTGTATCTGTATGGTTGAACCACAGTATTCATATCCAATATTGTTAGGTCTACAACATGTATCTGGAATTTGCATTGTGATACCAATGGAAATTTGTGTCTGCAAAATAATGTTAATTATGGGCCATTCTCAAATTTCGGGACAACGGGTATAGGAAAATTGTCCTGTAACGGAGGGGACAATATGGTAACGGAGGGGAATTTTGATGTAAAAAACCAACTGTAGGAACAGCAACAAAAGGAAAAATGATAAAAGATAGATGTAACCATTATTTTCAGAAGTACTTCATCTCGTATCAGTAGATTTTTTGGTCCAAATGTCGATTTCTTGCTCATGATCTGGTAACGGAGTGGACGGTAACGGAGGGGAACAATTTTTTGCTTTTCACTCATTACTGCTTTTTATTTTGGAGATTAGACAAAATAATTGCAGAATATTAAAACCTGCCACCCTCAGCAACATATACATGAAATCGCTCTGCAAAATTATCAATGGTAAGCTTGGAAATGAAAGAAACGGAGGGGACATTTTAGTGGGACCAAAAACATTTTTTATGAACATTATGTCATAATTTATTGAATACATGTTTTATGAAGTCTGCAAGGCAGTGGCACTATGGCGCACATGCGTCTGATGATATTCAGTGAAAATAGCTCATAAAAAACAGTAACGAACAGAGCTATGGCAAGTTACGGAGGGGACAAAAAAATTGACATAAATTAGTGACACGACTATTGTATCAATTTAATCAATGAAATTATACCCAAAAAAAATTGAATATGAACTAAATATAAATTCAAGTCTATATTCCCATGAATCGTGCAAAGAAACTTTGAAAATAATGGTATATTAGGAGGAAAATTAACACTTGATTTTGTCATGTCAGGTCCAGTGACAGGGAAAAACCATTGATTTTGCACGGATTTCTGGACATAATGCATTGAAGAAAGTCTAATGAATGACTTTTTGCTCCTAATGCAGTGGTTCTAAGTAGAAATATGAATAACAGATGCAGAGTGACGCTTCAGATATTTATCGCATTCATATTAATGTCAGGGAGCTAGAGTGACGCAAATTGTCCCGAAATCTGAGAATGACCCTAATATGGCTAGAGCTCTTTTGGAATACTCCAATAGCCCCGGAAACCTTTCTTCATCCTCTAACATTGCATTGAGAGATGATAATGTCAACCATTGCAAACATACCAACTAATTTCCTTCTGAACCTATTAAAAAATTTGCAAACCACAGAAGGCCTATTATTATAGATGCTTTTGCAAGCCCCGGATCGGAGTTTCACACAAAATTTTATAAATGTTGCACAATGTGTAATTATGTTAGCATTGTTTTCAAATTTTTATATTAGGCCTATAACTTTACAAAAAAAAAGAAAGATCAAGTGGTGCCCAATGTATGTGTTTTAAAAAACAAAACAAAAATTGATTACAGTGACTACAGTTCAACAGTTTTTCACTGTTTTTGTCTGATGACAAATTTAATATCAAATAGAAGCAAACAGATTGATAAATTAACATTCCTTTTTGCGGTTGAGTGTTACAGTAGTATCTAATGTTATCCCAAGATTTATTATTTATCCCAACCAAATTATTTTTATTTGTCATTTCTCTGCAGTCTTCATACAAAAACTCCAATTTAACACCAGGTGTTGCAAAAGTATACTAGGCAGTCTAGGCTCAGTAAGTGGCTCCTCCTAAGTTGAAAGAAAGCTTTCTGATGCTGGAAATGAAAGATATTTTGTATTCGAGAAAAAGTGTTATAATTATATGACAAGAAATGATTTTTGAAAAGAATTGTACGGCATAAAATTTACAAAGTGGTTACTGTATATATGTATTTTTTTAAAAATTCAACTCTTGTGTTTATGCATACATTTAAATAGAGTACACATTAAATATACGATTTTGACATCAACATTTTTGTAGCTTGCTTCTCAGATCAAAAGCAGAACTATCTGTTAGTGGTAGCTATATACAGCCTGCAAACTTCATGGGTACTGCTCAATGTTCATTTGCTTAAGATGTGTATGACATCATAAGCATCACCCCGGAACTCAATTAAGTCCGAGCCCATGGGACATTAAATGGAGGCGGGTTGTATCCAGTGTTCTATGCTGGGGCAACTGAAAGACCCTGGGCATCCCTGAATTAATAGGGTATGTACCAGACTCACAGTCTTCTCATCTCATCATCATACGGCAATCGCCTGCCTCGATATAGCCCACTAAGGTGCTGCTGAGGCGTAAAACACAAACAAACAAACAAAACAAAACATCATAAGCATATATGTGTTGTTTGATTGGAAGACTTCAGCTGAGGAAATTTGTAAATTTGCCCTCTATATATGTGCTATTTTGTGCACGATTCCTGATGAAATAGTACATCCTATTTAACATGGCTAACACTGAAGTGATCATCAGACAAGAAAGTACAAAAATCAGACAGTATAAGAGATGACAGGAAAAGTCACAATCAGAAAAGAATAGATTGGACAAGCAACAATCAGACAAGGAAAGATGAGACAAGCAATCAGACAAGAAATAATCAGACAAGCAATAATCAGACATGCAATAATCAGACAAGGAAAGACCAGACAAGCTACATTCAGACTAATAAATAAAGATCAGACAAGAAAATGTTAGATAAGAGAAGATCAAACAAGTAGTCTGACAAAGAAGGAACAGACAAGCAATAATCAGGCAATGAAACATCAGAAGGAAAAAATCGGACAAGGAAAATCTAACAAAAGAAGATCAGACAAACAACAACCAGACAAGGAAATGTTGGACAAGAGAAAATCAGAAAGAAATAATTAGGTCTACAAGGATCAGACATGAGAAAATCAGACAAGATCAGACAAGGAAAAAATGAGACCAGCAATAATCAGACAAGTAAAGATAAGAAAAGAGAAGATCAGACAAGCAATAATCAGACAAGCAATAATCAGACAAGCAAAGATCAGACAAGAGAAGATCAGACAAGCAATGATCAGACAAGGATCAGACATGAGAAGAGCAGACAAGTAATATCAGATAAGTACAGATCAGAAATCAGACAAACAACAATCATACAAGGAAAATCAAACAAGAGAAGATCAGACAAGAGCAGATCAGACTAGAGAAGACCAGACAAGAGAAGACCAGACAGCGAATAATCAGACAAGAGAAGATCAGACAGGCAATAATCAGACAAGGAAAGATCTGACAGGAGATGTGCATGGAAATATCAGACTGGCAATAACCAGATAACGAAAAGTCAGACAAGTAATAATCAAACGAGGAAATGTCAGGCTAGCCATAATCAGACAAGGAATACCAGACAAGAGTATACATGTATCAGACAAGAGAAGATCAGACAAGTAATAATCAGACAAGGAAAACCAGACAAGAAATATTATGACAAAAAGATCAGAGAAGAATTTGTAAATATGTGCCCCGGTTCCCCCTGCAAAACGAATCGGTGCATGGCTAACTATACCTGTCAAATTTCAGCTTTCTGGTAAACCACTAAAGTATGTGGCCCTATTCACCTGACATAAAGGTGTCCATAGACAGTGTTTTTAAAATTATTATGAAATAAAATACTCATTGGTTGCCAGACAGAGACTACTTTCCAGTATTACTTGCCTGTGCACTGCAAGTTTGTAAAAAATCACAGATGTTCCAAAATAAAATGAAAGTTATGCAACTATTTAAGTGGAGTAAATTGTTTCCAAAAACTAAAACTAAGTTTTTTTTTCATATTAATTATCATATAACCCTTTTCACACATTGTTGGTAGATTTTCCTATCCAATATGTAAAATAGACACATTTTGGGTCTTGAAAAAAAAGTAATTTGGTCTGTAGTTTTACTGTTTTAGGACTCTTCAATCCTCCTTTTTATTTAAAAACTATTTCAATACTATTCTTCAAGAGTCTAAAAGATTTTGTTGAAGTTGTTTGCTCGCTGCATGAAGAAAAAGCTGTATTGCTCATGTCATGCCACTCCCTTCCTCGGCTTACATTCAATGTCATATGATCCCGGAAGTATTGACCTGATTTGGGAAAACGAGCCAGTGTTATTTTAAGTTTGACCTTCACTAATCGTCATGACTGAAGCTTTTTTCTGGTGTGACAACTATTATTGTTATTCAAAGAACTGCAGCTTCCGATTGGTTTGGTGTGTGTTTACCTTTTATCACATCACCAAGAGTCCATTACAGGTGTTTTCATTGCCATGCGATTCTGGTCATTCACAGTTGCCTGTGAGAAATCAATGCAATGTATATACTTGCTACGTTTGATATATTAGCTGTGAGACGTTCTGTTGTTTCTAAACCAATCAGATGAAGCAAAAATGCTATGTATTTAGTGTATATAGAATCTTATAAATCGCTTACTAATGAAATTGCCTGTAAGAGGTGTGACAATGAAAACATTATACAAGGCATCTTGCAAAAGGCAATAGAACTTGTCGATAGTATCATAAATAATATGACTTAAATCTGGATGACTACAGGTACGAGCAATGTGGAAACTTTGATGGAGAAATTTCCTGTCTCTCCAAAGTTATCTTTTTTGTCAGAATTGCATTCAAGGTACAGTATAACAAAACAATTATTGACTGTTACTTCAATAGTGCAATCTGTTTGACCCTTGTTAAACAGCAAGGTGAATATTTTTATACTTGACAGCCCCATGAAGGTGTCAATAGACAGCTGTGTTTTTAAAATGATTTTGAAATAAAATATTCATTGGTTGCCAGACGGAGACTACTTGCCAGGATAACTTACCTGTGCACTGCAAGCTAGTAAAAAATCTGAGATGTTCCAAAACAAAAGTTATAAAACTATTTAAATGGTCAATTGTTTCAAAAAACTAAACGCCAGGTTTTTGTTTCACATTGATTAACCTATAAACCTTTTCACACATTGTTGGTAGATTTTCCTATCCAATGTGTAAAATAGACAATAAAACACATTTTGAGTCTTGAGAAAAAAGTAATTTGGTCTGTAGATTTACTGTTTTAGGACTCTTCAATCCTCCTTTTTATTTAAAAACTATTTCAATACTATTCTTCAAGAGTCTAAAAGATTTTGTTGAAGTTGTTTGCTCGCTGCATGAAGAAAAAGCTGTATTGCTCATGTCATGCCACTCCCTTCCTCGGCTTACATTCAATGTCATATGATCCCGGAAGTATTGACCTGATTTGGGAAAACGAGCCAGTGTTATTTTAAGTTTGACCTTCACTAATCATTGTGACTGATGTTTTTTCTGGTGTGACAACTATTATTGTTATTCAAAGAACTACATCTTCTGATTGATATGGTGTGTGTTTATTGTTCATCACCAGGAATCCAGTAAGAGGTGTGACAATCAAAACAATATACAATGCATTTTGCAAAAGACAATAACAAGTTTAATTTCAACTCCTTCGGGAAAATTTCAACTCCTCCAGGAAGTGTGTTGTCAACTTGTCAGTAAACCAATTGAAGAGGGTAAGTATAGGTCACTTACTTATTGCATCATTTGTCATAAAGAAACCTATAGATCTACCAGTGAAAATCAAATTGGGTGATCTTTGTTTGGAGGTTTCGTACACTTCTGCAGGAAGCTGCAGAATTCTACAGTCAAGATATTTTCCGCAGGATTTCTGCACCTCTTTTACCACCACGCCCTCAAACTGGTGTTTCCTGGGTAGCTGCAAGACCTTGGTCAAAGAGGTGTATTGAGTGAGCTGTATAAGACAACAGAGGTGCATAAATAAACTGCAGAATTTGGCAGCTTCCTGCAGAATTCTGCAAGACTCTGCAGAACTGCAGAATTCTGCAATTTCCAATGGAACTGAAGAATTCTGTAGCTTCCTGCAGAACTACATAAAACCTGCGAAGCAGCATAATTCCTACAGATTTTACTGCGGCACATTTGAAGCTCTCGAAGTATTTGAATTATGCTTCTTTTATACTCCCTATATGCAAATCCATACTCTCCAAATGCACTGTCTTGCAGGGAGTATAAATGAGCATATAACTGCGCATGTTAGCAGGAAGCATTTTTGCAGTACACTCGGAGGCGGAGTGCAGCTAGAGAGATAGACAGACAGGTTTATTCAGCCTCTTAAAATACGTATATACATACAGAGATGTATAAAGTGGAGTTAGCTTATAGGTGGTGCTTGTGATGTCCTGGCCGGACGCTATTCCAAGCACCATGTACCTAGTAGCTTTTCAAGGTACCGGTACATGTCTTGTAACCGGTCATAGGCTGCCATGGAAAAAATAATTTTTATAGATAGGTTGTAGTGTATATAATGGAAGTGGGAAGGGGTGGGGGAAGGGGGGTCGTAATAGTACATTTGAGTAATATAAATAGTTTGAGCTCTTCTAATGTGCTCCTTTTTGCTCTGCGTGGGCTAGCTAAAAAATGGACGGAATTGTGGAAAAAAATTGCTCAAGGTAGTGGAAGACACATTAGCCAAGTCCAAGAAGAAGAAGAACAACAAAGAAACATTATATGCTTTGGGTTTCAGGTATAGTATGCAATATTTGCCAAGCTCTTGTAGCACAGTGTTTTTGCTAATTTATTGGCTGTCACAATGGCAGAAGACAGTCTGAGAATAGCAAGATTGATATTAGACATGACAATAAAAACATTTATGGGTCATCCACTCACAAAATATGTATGGATATGAATTGGAGATAATAATCAGGCTTTGGATGGGGAGGGGTGGGGGATTATACGGGAAAGGGGATTCTAAGGTAAAATGGCCAAGGACTTAGTTCTGTTCATGTGAAACGTATCTTACGTAGGACTTGCTCAATGCGAGAATTACAATGTGTAATGACTTGGTGTTACCTGAACTGGGCCTCAGTGATGCAAAGAGATTTATACGTCGGAGACAGCTTCGTTTCTTTCACAAACTGTCATGCATTATCATCGCGTAATGACTTCTCAGATACAGCAGTAGGAAAGGTTATCGATCTAGCAATTGACAAATGACCCAAGTCCGGATTATTGATAAAAAAATTAGTTGAGAAGGAGCCTAATAGTAATTTTATCTAGCTATCCACACAGTATGCAGCAGAGTGTCGTCATCATCACGCCATGTTCTTTATTTGTCCATTAACCCTGAACTGTCAAGTCCAACTTTGTGCTTATGTGGCCCTGCTATTCAAGAACACCGTCGGATTGTTAGTAAGCAACTTTGTCTGTCCAGCCACTGTCTCCAAGTAGAAACAGGTTGTTGGTCGGAGATCACTGAAGATGAAGAAGATTATGAAGAAAAGGAAGGACGGTAAGACGGAGAACAGGAAGGCAAAGAAGAAGGAGTAGGACTCTGTAGGAGTACAGGGTGTGTAAGGGAAATCTGGAATGATCTTTAAGTTACTGTCAAGAGCAAAAAGAACAACGGAATGTTATGAAACCAACAACACAACAAACAGTGGTTAATCAGCCACAAATCAGGTCAATCTTGCAATACTCGGACAAGAAATGGCTACACAGGAGCAGAAAAGGAAAAGGGTGGCTGATCTCCTGTCTGCCCAAGTGAAGCCTCGGACCATTTCTGACATTGTTGGTGTGTCACTGAGCATTGTATATGCCATCAAAAGATCCGTAGCCAGTGGGAAAGGGTTGCAGAGGAAGCTTGGCAGCCATGGGCTGACAAAGAGGACCAGGAATTTTGTAATTGCCCTCCATACTCCAGATTTCTGGCCGTCCTCAAGCCCAGACCTTAACCCTAAGGACTACGCAACCTGAGGCATTTTGGAGAAGGCCACCAATAGAAACCCCCACCCTAATGTTGACTCTCTGAAAGAAGCCATATAGAGAGAGTGGGGCAAGATGTCAGCTGACGTTATGACAAACAGTTGTAAAAGTTTTTGAAAGCGTGTTGACGCTGTGATTGCAGAAAATGGTTGTTACATAGATTAAAATGTTTTCTATTGTCTAAACTTGCTCATTTGCAAAAATCATAGTTCTATGTTCAGTGGAAATGGTTGAAAATAAATAAGTTCCGCATCTGTCACAATTTTCGAGTTTTCTCTTACCCATCCTGCAGTAGTGGTAGAAGAAGAAGAAGAAGAAGGAAGAGGAACTTACTGAAGAGGAAGAAGCAAGAGCTGGATTCTAACACTGGACCCCACCATTGGCAGTCCAGCACGCAATCACTAGACCGACACATCCCCGAAGAAGATAAAGAAGAAAAATAAGAGGAAGAACCTCACTGAAGAAGAAAAAGCAGAGGAGAAAACATGATAAAGAAAAGGAATGAGGGGAAGAAGAGGAAAAGAAGAGGAAAAAAAATGTAAATAAGAAGGATATGATAACTGGTGATACATACATTGATAGTTTATCCGTGGCCGAATGGTTAAGAATGCTTGTTTGCACAATCACTGGCTCTGAGGGCATCGGTTCGAATCCCATCCCGGAACTCAATTTAGTCCGAGCCCATGGGACTTTAAATGGAGGTGGGTTGTATCCAGTGTTCTGTGCTGGGGCAACTGAAAGACCCTGGGCATCCCTGAATTAATAGAGTATGTACCAGACTCCCAGTCTTTTCATCAATCATCAGCATACGGCGATCACTAACACTGGAGGGTGCTACGGCATGGAAATCTTGGGCAATGTTCCTGTATCCTCTGCCCACTGGCGCTGCTCTGTGGCTGCCCTGAGCCGTATTCAGTGGAAGGCTCACCACAAATTTCCCCACACCTGTGGACCAATAATATATATACAAGTAAAGGTTATTCACCACGGGAGAGGGAATATGTGATTTATCACCCGAGGCCTTTAGGCCGAGGTGTGGTAAACACATATTCCTGATCCCATGGTGAATAACCGGCTTATACCATGAGACAAACACTCAAACAGTCAAACATGAGAGGATAACTGGACAACAAAGAATATGGGAATTATTTCCCTGCAATACTGGCATGTGATTGGCTGACAGAGGTGTCGAATGGTATAAATACAAATACGTAAACATTGCACAGTTTCATTCTGCAGTGGGATCAAATTTTACACAATAACACATTTTTCTATCTACAAATTTCAAAATGAGGTGATACAAGCTGAGTGCTTTGCTCACGAAACAGGCCTGTTTTTTTCTTTTTATATTTTTCAGAAAATACAATGGGAGTCTGAAGTCTAATTTACTAATGGTAGTTTGTGGGTGGCTGGAGAATGGAGACGGTTACTTTATTTTCCAGCAATAGATTTCTTCTGGATGGGCGTGATTGCACCAACCTCACAATATGTGAAAACCAGACAGGAAACGTAGCTTTGATAAAATCGCTGAGTTTCAGTTACAATGCGTTTAAAAATAAATCCCACGCGCTGAAGCTCTATATTGATTGAATGTTAAAGTGTATTGCACTTTGATGCATCATGCGTTTTTTTTTATCTTTCAGGCAATTTTCAATAATACACATGTATACACTCCTATCGTTTAGATTTATGTCTGGGTTGGTTTATATAACTACATGCAAAATTGTAACTGATATACTATGCCATTAGATAATCATTGTTCTATAATAATATCTTTGTACTCTGACACTGTCAATTAAGTTGAGCTAAAACATAAGGGGAATTAAATTGAGCTATAACATAGAGGAACTGGGGCACATTGGGATGCTCTGTACATCTACTGAGTTTACTCAATGCTGGAAAAATTGAGCAACTCAGAAGTTCGCATGAATATAACTGATAGCTACTGTTGAGCTTCAATCTTAAAGCGAAAGAGATTAGACTACACTTACTCTTTTGCAGTCATAATGTAACGTGCACCACTGTCTCAATGTGCCCAAACCCAGAGGCACATTGGGACATCGATAAAAAAACAACTTTAACACTCTATGTGCAATAGATATTAAATATAAGAATGTGCATAAAACTATATACAGTGTTAAAACACCTTTTATTGGCAGCAGTTAATTCCTGAAATGAACTGTTCCTGGTGTGTTCATCAATGTAGGCAACACACAGTGCTTTGTGCTATAAATTCGTTCACAAAGCATGGTAATCCACTATGCCTCAACTCACTATGGCCTGTATACCTACCTATATAATTGTGAACTGTCCCAGGTCATTCATTCGTCTTGGACACCTACATTCTGCCATAATATGTAAATGGCACTGCCATGAAATTCGCGCAGCACTTTAAAAAGTTTTTGTAGGACTTATAGTGTTACCAAAACTTTAATGTTTATTTCATAATTATTCAATGTATGAAAGGCAGTTAGATACATGGAAAGACAGAGAAAAATGTAGAATAGCAAGATAAACTAGACAAAAAATATAATAGACACATAGATAAATAGATAAATAGATAGATAAATAGATAGACAGATAGATAGATATATTGACAGACAGATAGATAGATAAATTCATCTATATATACTAAATAGATAAATAAGATTGATAGATAATCAGCTAAATGGTAAAAAGGCAGACAGCACTGAAAGCTGCCAAAGTCAAGTCTATGTTAGATTGTTGATATTACATAATAGTATAAATATATAGTAATACAAAAACAATAACATTGCAAGTAGATTAACTGTTCACTGTTACATAATCATCAGTTATAAAGATTATGTAACTTTAATTTTGCTATGTTTTCTTGTTGTCTGATTGAAATTAAATGAATCACATGTTTATAATTTGATTTAGCTTGTCAACGCTAATAATTAACTATTCCATAAAAATTATTGGCACAGGCTATATTACTAGAGAAAATTGAATTTTTAAGACACTTTTGAAGATGCTTTTGTTATGTTTTGTTAAATACGAAACTAAATCATTGATAAGAAGCTGGACCCACTTGACCTAATTCCCAGCTGTGGACTGTTGATGTTGAGACCATCACTGCGCAGATTTTTGAGTCTTCTCTTGCACTCAATTCGCTTCGCTCAACGGCCTTTGGCCGTTTCGCTGCGCAAATATTATAAAAAGTGTGTCCCAATGTGCCCTTTTTTCAGTGTGCCAATGAGCCCTGACATGACTCTTACATCGAAATGCTAATTTTTCAGACACCATTGAATATGTTTATCAGGGTAGTAATTTGTAACGTTTTGTTATGATGCATTGAACTCGTACAAGCATTGACAAAGCCTGATTTTTTTATTTTTTTTATTTTTGATTTGAAATATATTTATTCAGGGTAAACATGTTCAAGACAAGCTTGTTTTTCAATATGGCCCTGTTAAAATAGAATGCAATATATATACATTATAAATGTGTTACAAATAGTTTAAAAACAGCTATATATACATATATTATATAAAAGACAATTCATTAATAAAACTTACTCAATTCATTAATAAAATTTACTCAATTCATTAATAAAATTTACTCAAAAAATAATCTTTAGCTTTTTTCTTAAAATGTTCAATGTTTGTGCACTCCTTAATACAATTTGGTAAACCATTCCATATAATAGGTCCTTGATAAGAAAAGGAATTTTTTGCTATCTCAGTTTTGACATTAGGCACAAAAATATCATTTTCATTAACATGCCTCATTGATCTGTCATTAACTTCAATTTTCATTATAATTTCATTACTTAAATAATCTGGTGCTTGACCATAAATGCTCTTGAAAACTAACAAAGCCATAAAGTAGTCCCTTCTTTGTTTCACATTCATAACTTTCATATCAATCAATAAGTCCATTCCTCTTACATTTACATAATCATAATTACCATATATAGCTCTAACAGCTCTATTTTGCATTCGTTGTATTTTGTAAATATTCATTTCAGATGTATAACCCCAAACAGTAATGGCATAATCAATCTTAGGTTGAATGTAACTTTTATATAATTGAGTTAGAGAATGGCGGGGTAAAAATGAGCTTAACCTTGATAACATCTAGACTTTTTTACATAGCTGTTTTACTTATTATCGTTTTCATAGCTATGTGTTTTTTGAAAACTTCGTTTTGCAGTTAAACGGTGACATCATAGGGTATCTGTCAATGTGATTGGTCTAATCTTCAATCTGTGACATATCAGTTCAGAGTTTGACATCACAGTTTTTGACAAAGGAATTTAAAACTGCCAGGCAATGTTACTGTAGGTGTACAACCGCAACAAACAACGCATGTCTAAGCTGAGTGGTCTGTTTGGTTCAGTTACAGTTCATTGAAGCATCTTTCAGCCAGGGCAAGCTAAACAAGTAAAACATCCATGTGTCAATGCACTTCGTCAGTTTCCTTAAATCTGTGCTTGTAATAAACGAAATCATTCAACTAAATCTCTGACATAACAGTCTTGGAATGAAGCAAATTGCAAACTTGAAAAACACGTAGCTATGAAAACGATAATAATGAATCTACATAGGTATGCTAAGACAAATTTTTATCAATATTCAATCCTAGATAATCACAACAGTCGACATCATCTAGTTTTACATCACCAAGATACAATTTCATTTCATCAATTAAGAAAATCTCCTTCTGTCTAGTAGTTACCAACATTGAATTAGATTTTGTCGCATTGACAACCAATGAATTTCTATCATACCATAGTTTTACATTATTTAAGGAAAATTGTAACTGATCATTAACATCTCGGACATTCTCACCACTACAATAAATCAATACATCATCTGCATACAGATTGCAAATAGCTGATCCTTAATAATTATTGATATCATTGATATAAATTAAAAACAATGTTGGTCCGAGGACAGAACCCTGAGGGACCCCTATATTAGTATGTTTAACATCAGAGAATTCGCCATCGGAAAAAACTTTACTACCTCTACTAAACAAGTAGGAACTGAACCATTGCAATACATCATCATTGAATCCATACATTTTCATTTTATTAATAAGAATTTCGTGATTGTTCATGGTTGTCCGTGAAATGGTTTGAACTGAACCCCTATATGAATTTAGTTGAGTAGTGGGAAAACAAACTTTTTCTCACCAAACCTCTGCATGTGGCAGCAATTATTGTGATTGTGGCTGTAATTTGCCAATATTAGGATAGAAACATCAGGATGGAATTTACAAGATTTTATGGCATCACCATATGATACACCCTGTCAGGAACCAAGAAACCCCCGTGTTCCATTGTGCCCCAAGTCCCCGTGTGCCCCGGTTCCCCCTATCATTCATATTTGCATATTCAACGTTTTTGGATCATCCGAATCCACTTTAATTTCAACTAAATGATTTATTTAATGCCTCATCTTTCACCTAAGCAGGGCTGCTTGCCCCATGTTAATCCCAATTTTGTCCATAAAAATTAGAGCACACTCTTGGTAGTCACAGAAGTTTCTGACATTAAGTAAGAGAGAAAACGTGAAAGAAGTTATTAACGTCACTCAGTTAACTTTCCTTAAACTGGTTCACAACCTTTCTGTTTCAATATTACAGTTTTGGAAAGATCAGTTTAATTAACCTGAAGACTGTCATGAATCACTTTCTATCTTATCATATTTCAAAGAGAAAATGAAATAGGAGTCATCCAGACTGGTCTTTTTGTATTCAACTTTTACATCAAGAATTGCACGAAAAGTTCGCAAGAAGAGCGGATTATCTTTGAAACTTGGAAGACGAAACGAAATTTGATCTTTTTGGATATTTGTCGGTATTTCTAAAGTGTCGTCAGCTATGATTCAGCATTCACCTGTGCATATGACAAAGGGTTACAAACTTTTTTCAAGGAATAAATTGCTTCAGTTCTTTCAGTTCTAAGATAGAGAATTAGGCCTTCTTTGGCGGTCTGGCAGATTTGAATGGATAAGCAAAATTATGTGCAACAAAAGACAGTTTTAATTTCATTACATTTTTGAGTGAAACAGACAAAGTGATATATAGCAGTAGGGCTCTGTCAGTCTCCATGAGCATGAGACTGCTTTTGCAAGCATTTGAACAAGACTGTTATTCCCTGAGGTCTTTTGCGAGTGTCTGTAGTTCCACAGCTAGTAAAGATAAAAATGCTTTGCACCTCGGCAAAATGAAAGAGAAAAATAATTATTGTCCTCACTGACACACGTCACAGTTTGTATTAAAACAATACTTGTGTGTAGGAAGTACATAAGTTTTATTCCCTACTTATTTCGAAAAAACAATCTGCTTTCTCAACAGAGTTTTTTTAATTTGTGCTGCTTTTTTTTGTTCAGGAACATTTTGCATACTGCATTCTTTAAAACCAGATGTTCTCTGATTTTATCTTTAAAGTATTGGCTAAGCCAAGAGTATTTTGATGGTTATTTACAGTTCTAAAGGGGTTCGTTAATGGTGTCATTCAGTTGTCTGAGAGCATGAGTAATGTCACTGCAGGAAATATTTATATCTTTCACATTTAAATGATGAATACATGTAGTCATGATTTATCCAGAGCTATGTTTTGACATCAGTGTATCTCGAGTTATATGCCAAGTATACTCATCACATGCTGAGTATAGGATATATATGTTATGTGTCATCAAATGCATGTTTGTTGAAAGGTTTGCATACAGATAAATAGCAGATGAACCAGCTTTTGTTTAGTTAAATTGCTGTGCTTTAATTAATTTGCAGAGTCCACCTAAAACACTCTTATGCACATGAGTATCTTTTATATTGTCTGAAATGAATTCACTTTTGTTGGAAGGCTGCTTAGTGCCTACACATAATCTTAAACAGTAATTTTCTTCCCAAATGCATTTATTGGGTTTTGAGCTATGAGCCATTGATCCACATATGCAGTGTCCTACATGATGGCACAAGTGTTGCAAACAGGTGTGAACCAAAATAAGATATTCTCTTTTGAGAAAAAAAACAAACTCCAAATGCATTGCAACAAAGAAATAGGAAGAAACCCTTCAAAAATGGCGTTAATTATTTTCAGATGTGAAGGAGTTTGGCGGGTGCATAATCATTAATGCGGAAAAGTTCAGCAGATATCCTCTTATTCCAATGATTGCAAGAATTACTGCACACACTAACAGCCAAATGTTTGGACACTGTTTTTCTCCCATGGCATTAATAAGACGGGTGTGCAGTGTGCACTTGTTATGACCCACAATATGTGTTTTCTAAAGCAGCAACAGACATTTTGTGAAATTAATTTAAAGATAATTTACAGACAATATCTTTCTAACACCTTTTGGGTGTATGTTGTTTTATGATGGGGTAACCGAGGGAAAAGCAGAGGGTAGTTGAGGGGAGCTCAGAACAGTTGAGTGATGCTGAGTTTAACAGAGGGGAGCCTAGTTTAGTTTAGGGGCGCAAGTTCAGTTGATGGGAGCCGAGTTAAGTAGACAGGAGACAGGATTAATTGAGGGGAGCCAAATAGAAAAAATTTTGGCCGAAATTGAAAAGGGCAAAAAAATATTAAAAAATAAATGTATGAACGGAAAAATTTTGAAATTCAGAAAAATTAAATAGAATGCCTTAAAAATGATAGAAGAACCCAAAGAAATAACTTTCAAGATGAATGCGCTCACAAAAAAAAATTTCCATAGGCTTCTTGCCCGATGGGTGGGGCAAGAAGGCAATTTTAATTTTTTTACAAAAAGGGCCGTAACTCCTTTATTAAAATTGGTAGACATTCGTTTCACTAGTTATAAGTAGAGTTAAGTAAAGTGATCCCTTCCTGACAGCATAAGCATTCAAATTATCGACCACAAAAAGTAGGTCAAATCGCTACTCTACATATATTCAAGTGTCCATTCAATTATTTTGATAAAAATAGTTCTTGTGATGGGCTAGAACAGAATTGGTGCTTGTATACTTGCTTGCATGAGGCAGAAAATTGAGAAGTGATAAGTAATTGGCTATTTTTGAGAGTTTTAATGTGAAGTGTAGCTACTTGATGTTTCTCTATAATGTTAGACATTAGGTATACCACAAGCAGACTTTCGGGAGAGTGAGATATATTCGCCCAAATTTCACGATCCAGATTTTCTAAATTTCAGTTGGAATATGATGAAACATTTGAAATCCGAAATAAGTCAAGTGATACCAAAATTTGTTATAGTGTCGACCCCATACAATTGTACATGCAGCATAAAGTATTTTTAGATAACAGCATATATTATGAGAAAAAACAAAGAAATAAGGGAATGTTCAGAATTGATGACTTGCACACGATTAAAAAAGCAAAAAGAATGTTGTGTTATGAATATATTTGATCTTTTCATTATAACAAAAACGTCTTTTTGATTCATTGTGGCAGCAATAGGCTTTGGTAATTATTTAATGATTCCTAGCAAAAACCAAACTGGATTGATGGTAAAGCGGTAACAAAACAGAGTATTCTGGAGCATTGGCTGTGAAATTAACCTGAAGCACTTGCCCCATTAAGTTCACACATTTCACTGAATACAGTGAATAGCAAGGCTAACTGTAACTGACGTGCAGCCATTTGACCGAGACTGTTGTTCCCACACTGTAAAATTTGAAAACTGTGTTGAAGCAATAATTTGAGCTGTCTGAGAATGTTTATAATTTTCAAGCTATATAGCTCATTTCTATAAGTTGTCAAGGTATGATAGCTCAATGAGGTTTATTCACGATTGACCATATGGCCAAAAGCACAGATTAACACCTTTAGGTGTTGGCAACAGCCTGATCACTCCCCTACATCAATGCTTTTCTTTTGTATTTGACCACTTCTGACTCAGACGACTCACTCACCAGCAAGCGGTCAAAGGCAATCCTACTCTTGGAGAAATAGACCCCTTTTGGCCTAGGTATTAATGAAAAATTATGAGCTCAAAAAGGCATAACAAATTTATGTGCAGTTAAAACTAATTCAAATTGCATATTTATGAAATAAGAGAAAGAAGAAAGGCCAATTAAAAAGACGACTTACATGCATTTTACAGTCTGATAACATTGTTCGGATTGGATGTGCAATGGAGCAAAACTCCAAACAATTATATTGTCTGGCAAGCGTTACTTGATGTATCACACCAATTCTGACAGTTTTGTTAGATAATCAAAATATGATCAACTGAGGTATACTTTATTAATTTATGTGAAAGCCAGCCAGAATATAAAGTGACATTTGAAAGAAGATGGGAGTTTAATATTATTTATAATTGAAAAAAGAAAAGATCGACAGACAAAAAGATAGATAGATATACACAGTAATAGGCTTGGTGGCTGAGTGTTAAGGCGCCAACCTGTTTCGCTGAGGGTCTTTGCCTGTATGGGTTCGAACCCTGGGTGGGGAGCCCAAAATTTTCATTGAACCTTCATGAGCAAATTCCCAGCTGAATGTCGTTCTGATGAGATGTTAAATTGGCAGTCACTTGTATCAGTGTCTGTGCTGGGCAAGTAAAAGATCCCTCACATAGGGTAAATGTGTATTATGTTGAGGACTCCCGCTCTCTCTCCCATCTCATCAATCAACTCTCATGAGTGCCCAGAAGTGGGCTTAGAGGACTGCAGTTACCATATTTATCTGTCTCTCTATCTATAATAGATATGATAGATATGCTAGATAGATATTGAAAATAGATATTACATATTGATATATATATATAGATAGATAGATAGATGGATGGATATGATAGATGGATAGACAGATAGATGATTGAAAAAATAAAAGATTGATTATAAATGACCGATTGATGTGCTGGTAGAGACCATTTAATATCCAGGAGGGGGGGGGGGGGCTTGGAGCATTTTTTTAAATGAATTTTTTGTGAGATAAATACATTTGTTTTGGAAAATTTTGTTAATGAAATTCGGGGAATTTGGAGGCTTAATATAAATTATAAATAATTATTAGTGCCGCATAAAATAAAACTCCAAATCCCCGTCCTATTATCTAGTGCAATGTGAATATGAACATGTGTTTGGAATGTTCAGTGGCATATTTAGGGGGGGGCATTGGGCCATGCCCCCCATCAGGCCCAAAATTAACATGGGAAAGATAGGAAAAGCTGCGGAGCGCCCGGAAGTCACCCCATATTATGGCCCCCCCCTCAGGCCATTTCTAGATACGCCCCTGGGAATGTTATGGCTTTTGGGAGAATAAAATGTGTATATATATAAAGTGTGTCTGCTCGATGCAGATTTGTGGGAAGTTACTTTTTCGGAAATGAACTTGTTAATCAGTAAACACAAATTTAGTTAAAAACCATTGCCCCAAACTGAAAATGCATCGGACCTTTTGGCCTTGCCAAGATAATCTGTCATTTAAGAAACACCTCCCCCCCCCAATAGTTTCTCGCTGTCACCGAAATAAATTAAAATTCGAGAAAGCATTTTACTGGAAAGGGGGATGGCTAAATACCAATGTCAGTGATATTTCACTTCTCTTCAACAGATTACATAAAAAAACCAAGGCCTGGACCTAATCCTTTAGTTGGCAAATCAAGTGAAAGTTCTCATGTTGCTTGCACTCTCTCCAGGTTGCAACTGTTATACACTTCTGCTGGACTACTTGTGGTCAAAAACAAAAGAGAGTTTTGAAAGAGTTGTCAAATACAATAGAATTGCAATAACTGTGACATGACTTCAAAAGGTGTCTGGCCATATGGTCAATCGTGAATAAACCTCAATGCTGTAAGTTGTCCAAACGAATCATAACATTAAGCTGTGAAAACATGAAAGCTTCAGTTGTTGCAGAAAGCTTGACATCTCAGTCATGCCACATATAGCGCCATCTATAACAAGCACTTCTCATAAGACTGCATTTAGTTTTAAATAATTATTTACTTACAAGAAAAAAGAACATTTATATTACCCTATCCCAGAGAAAAAATGAGTAGCACACCACTTTAGCTGGTTACTTTTTTATTTTTATCTCTCTTAAATTAATTTGTGGGAGTAATTAGATGCATGCTTTCACACGTCAACCAACATTTCCAAGTCAGAGTGTGTTCAAATATACCGTAGAACGGGGTGACTTTGAACAGTTTTCACCTCAATTCCCTTATCCTTAAAAATGTATAGGATCTAGCTGGTATTTCATGGGATAAAATGTTGGCCACTGGCATGTAGTTAACATGTGCATCGACATTTTGAGATAGACATCATGTATATGCCTGTGTCAGTGGATAAATGGGCGTTCAAAGTCACCCCGAGATCCGGGGTGACTTTGAACAGAGTAAGTTTCAATGAAAGAAAACCATCAATTCTCAGAAAACAAATGTTTATCTGTATTTCTGAATTCTGCAGGGTTCGATTGCCTTTCCTTGAAATTTTGTCACTGTTTTTTTAAATGTTTTGTGACTTTTTTATTCTGATCTACTTCCGTGCCTTTGGAGCTAAATGATTGCCTAATATAGTGAAACATGCGTTTAGACATTGAATTATATGCATTGTATTATGAAATATGATATATCTGTGAATATAGCTTTCGGGAAAATGTGATGGTCTCCACGCTCACCATCACAATGTGATGTTCAAAGTCACCCCGAAGTTTGTTACAATTCAACATCATCCACTTATATTATTTATTGTCGGTCTCCCTGAATAGCCTCCAACAAGCTTCTGGTGGATTTTGGAAGTATTTGAGTGACATTGTTATATGGCAAGCATTTATAAGGCCAGGTTCATTCAGTACTGTTGTGGGCACAGAAGTTCACAGGCTATGGTATCTTGCAAAAAGGAGTATGCTAAGTTTATTCATCAAAATCATGAAAAAAAATCCGGTCACAATGAGTTTATGAAGAAAGGAACTAGACTTCAGTAGAATATAATCAGAAGTCAAATACTTCCAGTATCTCATTTAGCTTTGCATTCATAGAGGATCTATCTTTTTCAGAAAAGTGTTCAAAGTCACCCCGGCTGTTCAAAGTCACCCCGTTTTACGGTAGGCTTCTAGCACTGTATTCCAACTGAGATGAGCCACAGGCCATTAGGATTTATTCACAAGAAATTAATTTTAAATCACCCTGTGATGCAATGGTCTGTGTTGAATGCATCTTGGGCCTGTCCATGGTGTGCTAAAATGAAGCATACTGGATCAGGTGGATCCCCTTGAGATATCAAACAATATTTGGAATTACAGCCTATATTCATAAATAACTTTATAAGACAGGTCACACAAATATAAATCAAAAACAACTAAAAATAAGTCAACAGAGCTCAAAATTTGAGTTGTGTCAGCTTGGATCAATAAGTCAACAAAACTCAATATTTTGAGCTGTAAGTCAACACAGCTCATTGTTTTGAGTTTTCTCAGCTTGAATACCTTAGTCAACATAGCTTAGTATTTTGAGCTATCTCAGCTCGGTATTTTGAGTTATCTCAGCTTAAAACATCAATCTATGTTAGCTCAATCAACTTGTGCAACCATCTCACTCAATCAATTGAGCTGAATCAGTGCCTCCGATTTTACAGTGCAGGGGTCTTTCGTGATTGTCTGTAGTTTCACAGCTTGTGAAGAGATTCAAAATGCTTTGCACTTCGGAAAAATTAAAGAGAAAGAATAGTCCTCTTAGGCACATGTCACAACTTTTATATTCAAAGAGTGTTCTTGTGTGTAGGAAGTACACCAGTTTTATCCGACTGATCGAAAAAACAATCTGCTTTCTCAACAGAAATTTTTGTGATTTGTGCTGCTTTGCTTTGGCCTGGAACATTTCACATTATGCATTTTCTAAAACCAGATCTTCTTTGATTTTATCTTTAAAGCATTGACTCAACCTAGTGTAGATCTATATTGATGGTTATTTACAGTCATGGGTTTGTGAGTGGTGTAATTCAGTTGTTGGAGAGCATTAGTAATATCACTGCAGGTCATATATCTTTTACATTTAATGAATGTCATGATTTTTCCAGAGAGATGTTATGACATCAGTGTATCTTGAGTTATATGCCAAGTACCCATAACATGGTGAGTATAGGATATGATGTGTGTCATCAAATGCATGTTTGTTGAATGGTTTGGATACAGATACATAGCAGATAAACTAGTTTCTGTTTAGTTAAATTTGCTGTGCTGTAATAAATCTGCAGATTCAACCTGAAACCTTCTTATGCTCATGAGTATCTTTTAAATTGTCTGAAATGAATTCACTTTCATTTGAAGGTTGCGTTGTGCCTACCCATATCTAAAATAATAATAGTAAGTAAGTAAGTAAGTATTTATTGACCATATTTACATATATGTACAATGCTATTTACATTTTCCAACACCAAAAAGCAATATATATGGCAGGCTGACGCCAATGTAGGCGTATTTGCCTTTATCAGTAAATATATATAAAGTAAATATCATATAAATCAAACATAAAATATAACCAGTGAAGCATTATCCAAATTTTTTATCACAATATTTACAGAATAAATCAATCTATACAGAAACTAGAAATACTTCTAATTAATAAATTGAAAGCCAACATTATTGGTAGGTGCTGCCCCTGGATGCCTCGCATTTGAGGCTGCCAAATCACGTTTTCCACCCCTCAGGGTGGATGGGGAAATCTGACCTGACAGCCCCGCAAAGGCATCCAGAGACAGCTGTGTAGCATCTGTTCTTTCATAATTAGAGACAGACTGACACGTTGAAATATTTCTACTTGTGTATGTTTCACTATCTTAAATCAAAATTATTCATAAGATAATCTTTCAATCGTTTTTTGTAAGTGTGAATGCTACAATTAGTATTTACTAAGGGGTTAATTTTATTCCAATATTTAACTCCTTGAAATTTGATTGATTTTGCATATAAGTGTGTTTTACACTGTGGTACATGGAAACTATTTGACTGACGTGTTTGTCTTGGGACAATGTCAGAATTAAATGCAAACATCTCTTTAAAAATATCAGGTAGTGAACCTTTTAGAAACTTGTATAGAAACATCATAAGGCGCTGGATGTAAATATGTGAAAGTTTTAGGATTTTCAGATCTTTAAATATTGGTTCAGTGTGGGCATAATATTCAGCTGATGATATTATACGTACAGCTTTCTTTTGCAATTTGATCAGATATGATAAATGACATATAGGAGCACTTCCCCAGACCTCTATGCAATACAGAAGATGTGGGTATATCATAGAAAAATAAAGTACTTTTAAAGTACTCTTTGGGAGAACTTTCCTGGCTTTGCAAAGGATCCCAATTCCCTTAGAAACTTTGTTTTTGACATGTTGAATATGGCTTTGCAAAGGATCCCAATTCCCTTAGAAACTTTGTTTTTGACATGTTGAATATGTATACTCCAATCCAATTTAGGATCAAGGACAACTCCGATGAATTTGGAATGATCTACCTTTTCAACACTATGGCCACTTATCAATAGATCAGGAGCTAGGGCTATGCGCCGATTGTTCGACTTAAATATCATGTACTGGGTTTTTGACAAATTTAGTGGCAATTTGTTGGTGTTCAGCCAGTCTACAATTTTGGATATTTCATTGTTCATTGTTCTGACAGCACCTTCAATGGATTTATCACTCACAAAAATGTTTGTATCATCTGCAAATAATAATGGCAGTAGTACATGGGAAACATTTACAATATCATTTATATATAGTAAAAAGAGCAAAGGCCCAAGGATTGATCCCTGAGGGACGCCACATTTAATTATTTTTTCATCAGAAATCACATTGTCAAAAGAAACAAACTGTTTTCTAGCACATAGGTAATCCTTTAGCCATGATAATGCACTCCCTCTTATGCCATACTTCTCAAGCTTGTGCAAAATAATATTGTGATCAACTGTATCGAAAGCCTTTTTAAAGTCTAGAAATACGCCAACAACAACATCACCCTGATCAATTGCAGAAGATATTTTGTCAACTAAAGTCATTAATGCCATGCTAGTATTAAGACCTTCACGGAAACCAAACTGGTATTTATACAGAATATCTCGTCTCTTGATAAAAGAAAAAATCCGGTCATACATGATTCTCTCTAATATCTTAGAGAAGACAGGAAGTATAGATACAGGCCTATAGTTGCTTATGTTCTTAGCATCACCTAATTTATATAAGGGAATCACTTTGGCAATTGTCATTTTATCAGGAAAAAATCCTTGAGAGAGTGAGCAATTTATTAGATGCGTAAGAACATGGAGATATATGGAGGAGGTTTTTTTTATAACATCAGAGTGGACGCCATCAAAACCAGCGCTAGCATTTCTTAAGAGTGTAATCACTTTTTGAACTTCAACAGAGTCAAGAGGAGATACAAACATAGATTCGGAGTTACGTTGTTGGATATATGATAGAGGATCAGTTCCTGTTGCTGGAATTTTCTTTGCAAGGTCAGGACCTATGTTTATGAAGAAGGAATTGAAGGAATTAGCAATATTGACCTTATTTGATTCTACTTTGTCGGCAATATTAAATTGATGAGGCTTTTTGATATTTTTGTTTTTACAAATCACATCTTTGATTACTGACCACATTTCCTTGAATTACCTTGATTAGACTTCAGAAGGTCATGGATGTACTTTCTTTCTGTCTGTTTCATAAGGTTATTTAACCTTCTCTTGTACAATTTGTATTCTTCTAATTTTTCATCAGAGGGATTTTTTAGGCAATCAATATACATTCTGTTTTTGACCTTGATAGATTTCTTGATAACATCAGACAACAATTTTCTTAACAAATGCATAAATTGGATTTTGAGCTATGAGGCATTGATCCACCTATGCAGTGTCCTACATGATGGCACAAGTGTTGCAAACAGGTGTGAACCAAAATTAGATATTCTCTTTTGAGAAAATAAAAAAAGAAACTATAAATGCATGGCAACAAAAGTAATAGGAAGAAAACCTCCAAAAATGGCGTTAATTATTTTCACATGTGAAGGAGTTTGGCAGGTGCATAATCATCAATGTAGAAATGTGCAGCAGATATCCTCTTATACCAATAATTGAACACACACTGAGTGCCTAATTTTTGGAAACTGATTTTCTCCCACGGAATTAAGACGTTTGTGCACTTGTATTGGCCCACAGTATTTGTTTTCTAAATAAGAGCAACAACAGAAATTTTGAGAAATTTAAAGAAAATTTATAGACAATATCTTTCTCACGTCTTTGCGGTAACTGCTGTTTTATGATGGGGCAACCGAGGGTAAAGCTGATGGTAGTTTAGAGGAGCTTAGAACACTTGAGTTTAGTTGATGGGAGCTGAGTTTAGTTGACAGGAGAAAAGATTACTGCGAAAAGTTTTATATATATAGAATTAGGTGGACTGTGAAAATGGCACCTCGTGCGTTATCATGCTGATGATTTTCATGATCAAACCCAATACTTTCAATGTTAATTTGATTGAAGGAGACTTATCCCACTTGTTGGTGACAGCCAAACGAAAGGAATATGCATCTGATTTTCACTCTAAAATCTGTTATGAGAAGTAAAATGGCTTTCCCTTGATCATGACTCATCAAACAGCCTCTACGTTTCCCATGCTGAAAGTAGAGAAGGTGACACTTCATCGGCTATCATGAGTCACGAAGTGCCATTTTCAGTGCCACAGTCCAATCTAATTCTATATCAAAGTGTTTGGCTATAATTGAGGGGAACCAAAGGCAGCTGAGTGAATTTGAGGCTCTAGAGGTGAAGGCATGTAAGGCGTTGTGAGGGTAGGCAAGGACAGACGAGGTATATCTAGAGGTGGCAGATGGGTATAGGCTGAGTGTAAAAGGGGTTGGTGGAGGGTACTGGGTTTGTTCATAGAGCTACAACTTAAAGATCCATGGCTTATGAGAGTGTGTGGGCTGTAATATTATAATATGTAAATGGCACTGCCATGAAATTCCCGCAGCATTGTCATAGAACTACTGCATTATCTTCAACTTTCCATGCAGAAGGCCAATTTATCTTTCTAAAGGACTGGGCAAATGGGCAGATAAATAGAATAGATAGATAAGATCAGATCTATAGATAAGATCAGATAGATAGATAGATAGATAGATAGATAGATAGATAGATAGATAGATAGATAGATAGATAGATAGATAGATGAACATATTGCACTGACGGGTCACAGCTGTGTAATTCAAATCTGTGTTAAATTTGGATCTATAAATTTGGATCTATTATGTTAAATTGTTGTTACATATTACTGAGATCATTAAAACCATAGCTATTCAGAGATGTTTACAATTAGACTGTTACATAATTTGTTGATAGTTAATGAAGATTATGTAACCTTAAGTGTTGTTATGATTTCTTACTTGGTGAGCCATTTAAGTCATTAACTTTTGTGCTGACTTTTAATTTTCAGTCACTTCTTACAATCAGGGGTATGGAAATAATTATTTCCAATATCGATACACATGTTGATTTAAATCCCTGAAATATGTCATTGGAGGTTGTTATATGACAAGACTGAAATTTTAAAGCTATTTTGGAAGCTATTTGAGGTATTTCAATTATTTACCAAACTAAACTCTGACTAAACTACTAGCTCCACTTTTATGGCAACTACAGGCACTTCCTGTCCAGGCAGTCACTGTAGACAGGAGCACCACACAGAATGAGCTGTCCTTGTGCTAAGTGAGCTTCGCTCATGGCTGCCTTCGGCAGCCATGAGCTGCACTCATATTATCCACCAGACCCTTTCATGAAAATTACTGTCAATCACACTGAGAAATCTCGGTCAAAGAGCAAAGCGTGGTGCACCATTCAATTATGATGATTAAAAACAGTTCTTGGGATGGGCTAGAACAGAATTGATGCTTGTATACTTGCCTTGCATGAGGCAGACATTGGAGAGAAATTAAGTAATTGGCTATTTCTGAGATTTTTAAAGCAAAGTCTTGTAGAAGCTACTTGATGTTTCTCCACAATGGTAGACATAGTTGTACCACAAGCAGACTTTTGGGAGAGCAAGGAGTATTCACCCATATTTCATGATCGAGATTTTCTACAATTTCAGATTTCAGAATATATTGAAATATTTCAGTAGGAGTTTTGTCGGACTTTCCATCAAAAATTTATGCCCCACCTTGGTTTATACACTCTAAACATTTGGTTGTCACGATTAGTTTATGACTACTTTAGGGTAGTAATGGTGGCAAAAATTTGGTATTGACTTCCTGGAAATTCATTTTGACTATTCCATCATAATCAAAATGACTATGTTGAGTATTGTTGACTATGTAAGTGTCCAAAAGGTAGTCAATTTGATCACCATCTGGTATCTCTGATTACTCGAGTGGTACAGCTTACTAATCCAATAATTGTCACATTGACAACCTTTTAGTAATATTGACTCAAGGAGTTGTCGGTTTAGGCACCAGGAATTACCACTCTAGAGTTGTCATCCTGACCACCCTGTGTTTAGAGTGTACGAGGATTTTTAGTACCCAGCCACCTTCAATGAGGATTTTCAGTACCTCCCTTCAAACATATTGAAGCTAAAGAAGTAGAATGCTGTGTTATGAATGTATTTTTAGAATTTTGTCAATGCTTATGACAACATGCGATCATAGGGAAAATTGTAAAAGATGATATGAGGTGCTACTTGGAGCAGGTTGGTGAATTTGTAAATTGGTGTGACACCAACTATCTCAACCTTAATGTTAAAAAAACCAAAGAAATGGTATTTGATTTTCGCAAGGGTAATAACTCTGTTACATCAATAGAAATTAAATCAGAGTCAGTTGAAATGGTTGGCGAATATAAATATCCTGGTGTTGTCATCGATGATAAACTTACTGGCTCTCCAAACACAAAAAGGGTTTACAACAAATGTATTCAACGAATTCATCATCTACATATCTTAAGAAACATCAAGGTAAATGGTACTGTACTCCCTCTGTTTTATAAGTCTGTGGTTGAGTCAATTTTGTGTTTTTCCATCTCTGTCTGGTTTGGAAGTCTCAACTGCAAAGATAAGAAAAAGTTAGAGAAGATTGTGACGTTTGCAAGAAAACTTGGTGTATTGACAACTCCTCTGAATATTTTATATGACAAGAATGTTGTTAATCTTGCTGATAAGATCATGTCAGATTCGGATCATCCTTTGCACAACTACGTATTATAAATTCCTACCATCTGGCAGAAGGTTAGCTTTTGCCAATGATCCGTACGTCTAGATTTAAGAACACGTTTGTACCTAGAAGTATCAAACTGTATAATCATGTGTCATCTAAGTCAAATTAATACTCTTTCTATTACTATTTAGTATCTCTTGCATGTATTAACTTATTGCCTACTGTGATTGTGTGAATGTGTGTGTGAATGTGCTCAAATCCACTGAAAATTTCTGTTTGTATTACTATGAATGGACAAATAAAAGTATATTCTATTCTATTCTATTCTATTCTATTCTATTCTATTCTATAACATGAAGCAAGACAAAGCTGGAAAGGCAAAGACATCTCCACTTAGATAATGACAGCAAAACAATAACGGGCAGTCACATAATCTAGCTTAATTTTTTGTGCTCTCCTCAGGCTGCATGAGAATAGAAACTCATATCATATTTTTCCAAGGCTATTGCTGTATAGTGTATATAGGTTGTGTTCTAATGGTTTTCCTAGCCCCAATTTCCAAATTGCCATACTCATTCTGCCTGAGGTAGTATAGGTCATAATAATAGGTATGCTGGTGTGGTAAAGGTAAACAAAAAAAGTTCGGCACAAAATTCTTTTAAAAAGAGAGGTGGCAAAAATCACAATAATGTTACAGTCCTTGTCATATACTTACCTGGAATCTCAAGTTATTTTCTATGCTGTCAAACTATGATGTCAGAGATGACTCTATTCTAGCATTGCAATATATGTAATTTAACTACATGCAGTGATGTAATTTCAAACTGGGTCAGATTCCCCAGCATCTAGCCAATGTTGATCCTCCTCAACTGAGAGTCACACTTTCAATACAGTGTCAGAGTAAGAATTTTATCAGGGATAGCCCCTACAACCACGTCATCACAGTTTGATAGCCAATGGGCTGACAATAAACTACGCATCACAGTTCAAACATTGATATATTGAAGGAAGCATAACATTTGTGATCCCAATGATTTATCACAGCAATCACCAGTCTAATCCTACCGGATGGCAGCTTTGTGAGCATTCACAGTAAAAAACTGTTATAATCCCCACATAGTTGTTTGATTAAGGTGGATCGATACTCGTGAATTTTCCGAGATAGGATTTCTTAAAAACAGTTTAGAATGATCCAAAATATAGTTTATAGCAAGGATATGTTAACAAAAGTGGTCGATACCAGCCTTTAAAAAAAAATATTTGGGGTTATGTGCCAGAAAGTCAGTCCATGCAAACCTGAAAAACTAAATTTTTTTCATATTTTTCTTACTGTGAAGTTTGTTCTGCCATTTAGTGGTTATGCATGCTATATTATGTAATGAAGCGTGAAATTAAAGAAGACACTTTCATGGAAAAGGTGATTGCAATTTCAAAGAGATATATTTAGTTTAAAGGACTTTCCAAGGGGCTTGGAATATAAGTTTCGATTTTGACAATTTTAACTTTTTTTATAAACCATGGCGCTAAAAAAAATTGACGAGATAGGATTTTTCATTTCTTTGTCATTTATTTCCAAAAATAGTTGGGAACAATATGATGATATAGACAAGCCTTCCTACCAAACTTGAAATTGATATAAACATTTATTTATATCACAAAGTCATTTTTGATAAATTAGACCTGCTTGCCGGAAATCGCCTGTAAAAATTTTCTATTTTGAGTATCAAGTTGAATCTCCGGCTGTATATAGCACTCTTCATGGCGCATTTAATGCTCCAAACGAGAAGTCTCTAACCCCAATACAAGTGGCGCAAATTGCAAACGAAGCGGCCGACGCTCGAAATTCTCAAAATTAGAAAAAAATCTTGAAGCAGTGACAGCAGAGTGGTGACGTTACGACAGATAGGGCCTGCCTGGCTGCGTGGAAATGTGTGCAGGTGACGTAATTTCATGAGTAGCGAGCCACCTTATAGATAGATAGATAGATATGGTAAGTGCAACCCTCTAAGCCCAGTTCTGGGCGCTCACGAGGGTTGATTGATGAGATGAGAGAGAGAGCGGGAGTCCTCAACATGTTACACCTTTACCCCATGTGAGGGATCTTTTACTTGCCCAGCACAGACACTGATACAAGGGGCCGCCAATTTAACGTCTCATCCGAACGACATCCAGCTGGGATTTTGCTCATGAAGGGACACTGAAAATTTTGGGTTCCCCACCCGGGGTTCGAACCCATACCGCAGCGTTTCAGGTAAATGTCTCAGCTTGCGTCCTTGATTAAAGTATTCAGCACTGGTCACAGAGTGATTTTAGAAAATTAGATAATCCATGACAGCACTCTAAAAAATGTCGGGACAAAATTGTTTTTTTAGATTCAAAATGTTTGTTTGAAAAACCAAATTTCAATGCAAAACCAACATGGATTTTTTTTTAAGTATCAGGTTTAAATTACAGAGTTAATACGAAATTGAAATGAAACAAAGCTTTTTACAGGGTTAACCAAAAAAAAGTTCACACTTTTTTAAATGAACTTTAGCAATGCACACTGAGACATGTGTTCGCAGCGAAGTCACATATATTTCCTTAAAGGGGCCGAACATATGATCTTTTGAGGGGAAGGGCTATGGATTTTTGGCAACGAAAAAACAGATTGTTTACGACTTGACACTAAAAAATAAAAGATGTTTGTACAGCACATGAAAATAAAGTTTGTTTCCACCTGCAGCTATAGGGCACTGTAATGTTAAAATTGCAATGAAAACGTTTGTCGCTCGTCTACTGGTGAAAAAATTGTTTGTCTATATATATGCTTCACGAACAAACAAAAAAAGTGTGTCCCGGGGTTAAAATCCATAGCTTTCCCCCCCCCCACTGTTGTCTGGTAGGCCCCTAAATGACACAATAAGAAGTCTAGACTCATACAATGGGTAATACCAGCACCAGCTTGATTTGCTCAGTGATGAAAGGACACAATGTTGGGCTGAGTAAATGAAAATTTGTGCAATATGATATCCTTCTTCTTCCTAGTATTACTATGAATGGACAAATAAAAGTATATTCTATTCTATTCTATTCTATTCTATTCTATTCTATAACATGAAGCAAGACAAAGCTGGAAAGGCAAAGACATCTCCACTTAGATAATGACAGCAAAACAATAACGGGCAGTCACATAATCTAGCTTAATTTTGTGTGCTCTCCTCAGGCTGCATGAGAATAGAAACTCATATCATATTTTTCCAAGGTTATTGCTGTATAGTGTATATAGGTTGTGTTCTAATGGTTTTCCTAGCCCCAATTTCCAAATTGCCATACTCATTCTGCCTGAGGTAGTATAGGTCATAATAATAGGTATGCTGGTGTGGTAAAGGTAAACAAAAAAAGTTCGGCACAAAATTCTTTTAAAAAGAGAGGTGGCAAAAATCACAATAATGTTAAAGTCCTTGTCATATACTTACCTGGAATCTCAAGTTATTTTCTATGCTGTCAAACTATGATGTCAGAGATGACTCTATTCTAGCATTGCAATATATGTAATTTAACTACATGCAGTGATGTAATTTCAAACTGGGTCAGATTCCCCAGCATCTAACCAATGTTGATCCTCCTCAACTGAGCGTCACACTTTCAATACAGTGTCAGAGTAAGAATTTTATCAGGGATAGCCCCTACAACCACGTCATCACAGTTTGATAGCCAATGGGCTGACAGTAAACTACGCATCACAGTTCAAACATTGATATATTGAAGGAAGCATAACATTTGTGATCCCAATGATTTATCACAGCAATCACCAGTCTAATCCTACCGGATGGCAGCTTTGTGAGCATTCACAGTAAAAAACTGTTATAATCCCCACATAGTTGTTTGATTAAGGTGGATCGATACTCGTGAATTTTCCGAGATAGGATTTCTTAAAAACAGTTTAGAATGATCCAAAATATAGTTTATAGCAAGGATATGTTAACAAAAGTGGTCGATACCAGCCTTTAAAAAAAAATATTTGGGGTTATGTGCCAGAAAGTCAGTCCATGCAAACCTGAAAAACTAAATTTTTTTCATATTTTTCTTACTGTGAAGTTTGTTCTGCCATTTAGTGGTTATGCATGCTATATTATGTAATGAAGCGTGAAATTAAAGAAGACACTTTCATGGAAAAGGTGATTGCAATTTCAAAGAGATATATTTAGTTTAAAGGACTTTCCAAGGGGCTTGGAATATAAGTTTTCGATTTTGACAATTTTAACTTTTTTTATAAACCATGGCGCTAAAAAAAATTGACGAGATAGGATTTTTCATTTCTTTGTCATTTATTTCCAAAAATAGTTGGGAACAATATGATGATATAGACAAGCCTTCCTACCACACTTGAAATTGATATAAACATTTATTTATATCACAAAGTCATTTTTGATAAATTAGACCTGCTTGCCGGAAATCACCTGTAAAAATTTTCTATTTTGAGTATCAAGTTGAATATCCGGCTGTATATAGCACTCTTCATGGCGCATCTAATGCTCCAAACGAGAAGTCTCTAACCCCAATACAAGTGGCGCAAATTGCAAACGAAGCGGCCGACGCTCGAAATTCTCAAAATTAGAAAAAAATCTTGAAGCAGTGACAGCAGAGTGGTGACGTTACGACAGATAGGGCCTGCCTGGCTGCGCGGAAATGTGTGCAGGTGACGTAATTTCATGAGTAGCGAGCCACCTTATAGATAGATAGATAGATATGGTAAGTGCAACCCTCTAAGCCCAGTTCTGGGCGCTCACGAGGGTTGATTGATGAGATGAGAGAGAGAGCGGGAGTCCTCAACATGTTACACCTTTACCCCATGTGAGGGATCTTTTACTTGCCCAGCACAGACACTGATACAAGGGGCCGCCAATTTAACGTCTCATCCGAACGACATCCAGCTGGGATTTTGCTCATGAAGGGACACTGAAAATTTTGGGTTCCCCACCCGGGGTTCGAACCCATACAGGCAAAGACCTTCAGCGGAGCAGGCGGGAACCTCAATACAAGTGGCGCAAATTGCAAACGAAGCGGCCGACGCTCGAAATTCTCAAAATTAGAAAAAAATCTTGAAGCAGTGACAGCAGAGTGGTGACGTTACGACAGATAGGGCCTGCCTGGCTGCGCGGAAATGTGTGCAGGTGACGTAATTTCATGAGTAGCGAGCCACCTTCATCTACAAACTTGCTAACTTACAACTTTAAACTTTGATGGAAGTTGGTATAAACAGAAGGCTTTGACAATTTGTTCATAAACACATGGCTTATGTTATGCGTATTTGTTCTGGCAGCCCATTGGCTGAGAGGCTGTGATGTCAAACTTGTATGGGTTTTCCCAGACCCAATTTTCACTCTGACACTGAGTTGAAACTGTGATGCTCAGTTTGGTGGTTTCGCATTGGCTAGAAGCTGGGGAATCTGACCCAGCTTAAAATGACATCACAGCTTGAAGTTAATTTAAATACATTGCAATGCTAGAATAGTGTCATCTCTGACATCACAGTTCAACAGCATAGAAAAGAACTTGAGGCTGCATTTCATAATTAACTGCAACATAGGCCTTATTGTGCATTGCATTATGCATTGCTATTAAAAATAGATGAATCGTAGGGTAAGTACTTACAGAGGCTTGGTTATAACGAAAAGGTCTTTCCTTATGCTTCCGTCATTTCTTACAGCCAGGAAATTTGATTCGCAGAAAGAGTGGACTGCTGCACTGTGAAAATGGCACTTTGTGTGTCATCATGCTGACGATTTGTCATGATCATACCAAATCCTTTCAATGTTAACTTGATTTAAGGAGACTAATCTCACTTGTTGGTGACAGGCAAACGAACGCGGATTATGGACCTTCTGATTTTTAACTGTATATTTAGCCAGAGTTGGAAAGTTCATCTGGGGGGGGGGGTACATGTCCAATATGGGGGGGGGCACGAGCAAAAACAGAACTCCATTGATGGTAAAGTGGTAACAAATGCAGAGCATTCGGGAGCATTGCCGAAGACATTGACCTGAAGCACTTATTGCACCATCAAGTTCACACATTTCGTCTAGACTTTTATTCCCTGAGGTCTTTCAGGATTGTCTTTAGTTGCAAAGACAGTGAAGAGACTAAAAACGCTTTGCACTTCTGAAAAACGAGTCCTCACAGGCACATGTCACTGCTTGTATCCAAAGAATAATTGTGTGTAAGAATTACATGTTTGTTGTTTTTCATTTACTCATAAAAATCGGAAAAAAAAAATCAAAACAATCTGCTTTCTCAAAATAATTTAAAAAAAACTTTTTGTCTTGTTTTTGGTTCAGGATCTATTTGCTTAACACTCTGTAATACTAGCCATTCTATTAAGTCTCACAACAGTGATTACGAGGAAGTTTTTCTAAGATTCAGGCACTTCACCTATTGGGGGGGGGCATGTGCCCTCCATATTGGACCTGTGCCCCCCAGGTGCCCCCATACGAACTTTCCAACTCGTGGCTAAAATATACAAATGGTATAGTGGCCCCCCCCGACAATCTTGTACCCCACTGTCTAAAACTGGATAGTGTCAAAGTCTGTACTTTAAATCCCATTTTCTCAGTACCCTCTGTTTGAATCTTTGTGAAATTTTAACTATGTGTGTTCAAAGGTTTCATTCGGCATCGCATTTATGAAGATTGACCATATCTGTAGTTTACTACGGTGTAAGAATCCGTGGGGAACTTCTGTCCATTATCTCTCTCTAACTGCACGTCCACACTATTTAAAACAAAATGTATCATTACAACTGAAACCGAATACAAACAATTGCAAGACTGCTTGCATTCATCACAAGTGGCAGACTAAAAAATCTATAGAGAGACATTGCAGGAGTAGGTGTAAGAGATTCTTACACCATGGTAAACTACACTCTAAAATATGTCGGGACAAAATTGGTTTTTTAGATTCAAAACGGTTTTTTGAAAAACCAAATTTCAATGCAAAACCAACTTGGATTTAAAAAAAAATCCATGTTGGTTTTTTTGCATTGAAATTTGGTTTTTCAAAAAACCGTTTTGAATCTAAAAAATCAATTTTGTCTGACATTTTTTAGAGTGTACAGATGTTATGGCACATGGCTGGCATGCTACACAAGAATAGAAACTGATATCAGATTTTGCCAAGGTTATTGCTAAATATATAGGTTGTGTAACTGTTCTAATGGTTTTCTCAGTCTCAGATTCCAAATTGCCATGCTTATTCTGCCTGAGGTAGTATAGGTGTGCTGGTGTGGTAAAGATAAACAAAGAGTACTTGGACAAACTCCTTTTAATAAGAGTATGCCCTTATGGCACAAATCACAGTGAGGTTAAGAAAATATAGACAATAGTCAAAATACATTTAGTAAGTACAGCATGTCAACCGCAACGCTGGGTAATTTTTCATAAAATGCCAAGTAGGTCTTGTTGTCATGCTATGAGATATTATATTGAATCTTGAAAATAATCATTTTGTCCCCCCCCCCCCAAATGTGGTAATTGTGTTAATAATATCTGCAATGATCCATTGATCCACCTACATACAGTGTCCCACAAAATTGCAAGAGTGTACAAACTGGTTAAAACCCAAATTACGTTCTCTTTTAGACAAAAAAAAACAACAACCCGTTTATGCAGGTCATCAATGCGATGAGGAAGCAAACATTTAAAACATTCGTTAAATATTTCCACATTTAAGGTAGCTCAGTAAGGTTCACATCAGTAATTTCTTATACAAATGATTTTAAGACGAAATAGCGAAATATGTAAATTTACGCTGCCAGCCATTTTGAAAACAGTGAGCTTTTTTTAAACATTGAATTTACACAGAAATACATACTGAAAAATATTCCAACTCAGAAGTCTGGAAAGGTCTGGAAAGCTATTATATTTTCAGAAGAAGGATATATATATCATGACACATGTATCTTGATGATATTCTGTTGTCCAATAAAATTCTATATCATATTGCGCAGATTTTCATTTACTCAGCCCAACATTGTGTCCTTTCATCACTGAGCAAATCAAGCTGGTGCTGGTATTACCCATTGTATGAGTCTCGACTTCTTATTGTGTCATTTAGGGGCCGACCAGACAACAGTAGGGGGGGGGGGGGAAGCTATGGATCTTAACCCGGGGACGCACTTTTTTTGTTTTTTCGTGAAGCATATATATAGACAAACAATTTTTTCACCTGTGGACCAGCGACAAACGTTTTCATTGCAATTTTAACATTACAGTGCCCTGTAGCTGCAGGTGAAAACAAACTTTATTTTCATGTGCTGTACAAACATCTTTTATTTTTTAGTGTCAAGTCGTAAACAATCCTTTTTTTTTCCTTTTTTTTTTTTGCCAAAAATCCATAGCCCTTCCCCTCAAAAGATCATCTCGGTCGGCCCCTTTAAGGAAATATATGTGACTTCGCTGTGAACACAGTATCTCAGTGTGCATTGCTAAGGGGCCGACCAGATGATCTTTGGGGGGGGGGGCTATGGATATTTGGTGAAAAAAAAAGATTGTTTCCCATTTGACACCAAAAAAAAAGTTTGTTCAACACATGGAAATTTAAAAAAAAGTTTGATTCCACCTGTAGCTAGGGTACCATAATGTTAAAATCCCGATAAAAAAGTTTGTTGCGAGTGCGCATGCAAAAAAAATTGTTCGTCGATGCGCCGCGAACGAAAAAAAAAGTTTGTCCCTCATTGTTTGGGCTACTTCCGAGAACGTAACATTAATTTCAGTGACAGGACCTATGGTAAGGTTACTACAGGGGAACAAGAAGTGCAACGAAATGATTGATGTGTTTGGTGCTCAAGTAGCTTTGCCACGTCACAAATTTGCACACATGACTGAGCACATTCTGTGTATCACACTTCCAGATTATTCCTGTTAATTGAGACCCAACCCTCTTCTACAATAATATGTTTTGATTTGAAGCAACTGTCATCAACAATGGATCAACAGATACTTATTGGGACTACACAATGTGTACACCTGACACGTGGTCATGGTGTGTACCGGATGTGGAGGGAGGGGGGTTATATTTATTATATTATTGATGAAAGTCAGTAGTTCCCAGGAAGAGCCATTTCAATGGTAAGAAATCTAAATCTGGAAATTTCAACCATGTTTGCCCAAAAAAAAAAACACCTCTGGTAGTCCAGGAGATTTATGAAAAAAAGGGGGGTAACCCAAAACAAATTGCAATAGTAATGTGTCATATACCAAATGAAAGCTGAGAACCTCCTCTATAACATATCCAAAGTATACCAAAATCTAATTAGTGGAACATGGTTTTTGGAGGGGGTAACCATTGGTTATCATACATGCCCTAAATCTGCGTTATTGACATAACAATTGTGACTTAGAAGGAAGGAAACAGTACGAAACCCATAGTAAACCATCTAAATGGTTGCCCCAACTGATAGACCTCAAAACCAAGCAATATCATGAGATTCCTGACCACAGTCTTCTTGAATTAGGACCATTTAGGTCTAAGCGAAAACTACAATAGCACAGATACGCGGTTGGGTATATTTTCTACATTATTCAAGGAATAACAACAAATTTTACATATTTGGATTCCTCACAAAATTAGCTATCATTTGAATACCAGCATTGGGTACTTTTCAGCATTTTTCCAATATACATTCTTATTGTTTTAAATTAAAAATTGCCTTTTGAAAATGACGGCAACAGCCTGTGCATGATCCTTTGATGTAAATATCCAAAGCTCGTAACTCAGGGTAGAATTAGGTGGGCCGAAATCTGTACTTTTTCCCTCGTTATTCTGGCTTTGTGTGTTTTATGTTCTTTAATGTTAAGAGAAATATAATGGGGGGCAAGGTGTCATAATTTCTGCTAACTTGAATCATATCTGGTGGATTGCAATCATACATTGTATGTTCACTATGGGCAATCCCAGTTCAACCCCTTCAAAGAAAAAGGTTATTACTGCAGAAGAAAATACCAACTTAATCTTATATTTTGGTTTCAAGATGTAGAAATAAATGAATAATAAACGCTAGTTCTTATGCCTATTAAAGATGATGAGATGCTGGTTTTGACTTTTAGTTTTCATACATTGTACAACCAATCAGGAAATTTTCAAAATTTCTAAATTTATTGACTGTGATGTTTTAAATTGGAATTACTATTGCCTCAGTTGCAACTTTAGGACACCGGGCAGACTTTCTCTTTAACTTTTTTTACTGGTCAAATTCATCTGTTCATGGCAGATCCAGATAGTGGTTCCCAGCTTTTTAAAGCAATTTGTGTTTTAAAAAGCATTAACGACAAATAGAAAATTACTTCCAATATTACTTTAACAATTACTTTTACTTATTACTGAGAGATTTCAAAGTAGTATGTGTCTATTTGATAAGAGTGTAGCTTATAAGATTGATCGATTGCCTTTTTCAATAGAGAATATTACATCATTCATTTCAATGGATTTGCGCAACTATTTAAAGTATATCGAATTGACTGAAATTTAGCATGTGGTTGTATTGCTAATATAGCCACTAGTTTTAGAGGTTCAAGGTGTGCTTTAGGATCTAAAGGATGCTGCAATATATTTTCAATTACTTTCACATACTATTTTTAAATATCCAGAATGATGTACCTATGAAATTGATTGTCTCGAGTCTTAGCGAGGTTAGGCCCATCTATAGAATAAGTATCTTATGATATTAGCTGGTATGGGTTTTGACATTATTGTGGAAATGCAGAGGGCAATTGACAGCAGTCTGGGTTTTGCTTTGATGACACACATACTGCTGAGTAACAATATAAAAGGATAGTTTGGACACTCAATGGCACACAGGGGTTTTTGAGTTTTTTTTTAAATTATAAGTTTCATAATTAATAAGGCAAAATTCCCTGTGGTGGTTGAATCAAAATATTTCTGAATTATTTCCTACCAATCAATAATTTTCTGTTAAGAAAGTGATATAACTTGTGTTAACCATTAAAAAAAAAATCTCCAAAGAGAAAACCTTAATTTTCAACAGAAATACTACGTAGAAAGTGCCCTGCAACTCATACTAATTGAAATTGCAGAAACACTATCAGCAAGTCCATTCTGAGGAAACTGTTTGTGCCTTTTCACAAAATTATTGAGATAATCATAAATGGAAATTGTGTTATTATCACATACAGACTGGCATCTACTGACCAGATTATTACACTTTTTTTGTCTTAGCATAGTTGTTTAACATGTAGATGTACAGTGTCTCGAAGAGCCGGACAAGTTGAAACATAAAGTGAGGCTTTACATTTGTTTGGAAATTAAGCAACTATTGAATAACTGTGCAAGAAAATATAACTAATAAAGAAATTATGTGGAAACGAAACGATGCCACTATTGACAGAACAGCTTCCAGGATTCTTCGAGACTTTCACTTTTAAAAACACAAGGGTCTTGAATGCAAGAGAAACCTACCAGTTAACAGAAATGCCATGAAGGCATCACACTTGAGCCACATTATTGAGATCGCACACAAATGTGTGACCATTCAATGTTGAAATATCAGTAGATAAGCTTTTGACTGCACAGCTTTTAGTTCAATATGTTGTGCCGATGCAGTGCATGAAATTCATGGATACAGAAAGAATATGGTATATAAGAAAAAACTGAAACCTCAATTTTGAACCAAAGTAAAGATGCTCCTGTGCATGAGAATGTCAAGTAAAATCATTTATTATCTTATTGTGAAAACCAATAAACAACAAGTAATTTATTGAATATATAACATCCTCTTGCAGGCACCCTGCAAAAGGAAGATATCAGACTACCAACAGTTACTCTGAAGCAGTGATGGAAATGGGGAGAGGTGGAACTCAGAGAGCCAACCTCTCTTGATCAGATAACTGAGGATCTCTTCGCTGCTACAGCTACCCAATGATCAGTGGTGACAATACAATTTCCTGTTCATTTTTTGAGTTCTCCAGTTACTATTAGCCAAATTATATTCTTTTGGCAGGAATTTCCCCTTTTAAAATTTTGAATGGCACACTGCTGCTATATATTTTTCAATATTTTACATGTGGACGAATTTGTAAACCTGCAAAAACGAACATATACACGAATTTTGCATTCGTGTAAGTGCCAAATATTGCATTTTACGAATTTGTACAGGTGTAATTACGAACATACTAACCCTGAAATTGCCTAAAACTAACTCTAACCCTTATTCTAACCCTAAACCCTAATTATCTAGCACTTCCACGAATGTTAGTATTGGCAGGTCCACGAATGAATAATAAAGCACATCCACGAGTGTTAGTTATTACATATACACGAGCTCTTATGCTCGTTTTTACACATCCACGAACTCGTACATGCTCGTTTTTACACCTCCACGAATTCGTGAACATGCAAAATAATGAAAAATATATACATGAACAAAGAGCTCTCCTGACCAAAATTTTCCAATTCCATCACTGCTCTATATTCTCATGGTAAACTTGTGCAGATTCACTTAAGTCTGCAGGCTCCCTTCTTCTTTATCCAAACAATTAAAGTCATATCTTCTTCATTTAAAAGGCCAAAAAATGTTATGTTACATTGATGTTTGACTCATATTTTTCACAATTTAAAACAATATGCATAACCTACCAGCCATCCTGATTTTCGGATGTGTATCTCTCGCCAACTAATTTTTCCCTTTTCCCTATGAAATAGAAGTAAATTATCACTCTGATCCCATACCACATAAACTAACTGCATCTGATGCTCTCATATTTTAGCACACATATACCACAACTTTATATTAGTGCATTTCCATCACTAGGCCTCAGGCCATTTTATAGAGCCAAAATTTTGAGATTTTTATCATTTTTCTGGGAAAAACTAACCAAACAGTCAAGGAACTTAGTGAAAAATTGAGGAAACATAGCAAAGTGGGTATGCATATGAAAGCTCTTTTCATGAGGAATCCAAATATGCTTAAATTATTACTCTACATGTAATATTGATCAAAATACACAAAACGAATGTGCGATATATTCTTCTTCGGTCAGACCAGAATGGACCCTTAGTACACTGAATATGCTTAGAAACTTCACAAAAATACTTGATTTTAATGTGTATGAATCAGAGCAACAATGAAAATAGTTATATTAGGGTCTTGCATTGTTTTAGTTGTTTTGATTTATAATCATTACATAAAACACTTAGACTCTGGGCGAGCATGTCATAGAATAATTCCCCCCTCTAGAAAACCATGTTCCACTAATTAGATTTTGGTATACTTTGGATATGTTGTAGAGGAGGTTCTCAGCTTTCATTTGATATATGGCACATTACTATTGCAATTTGTTTTGGGTCATTTCATAAATCCCCTGGACTAACGTCCCTCATTGCCATGGTCCTGGTCTTATCAAAAATAATAGATGTAAAGCCAAAAACAATTTTACTGACATTCTGAAGGCAGAAGCATTTATTAGTTGGCTAAAAGCCATCAGTAGTCTTGGCTATAGATTCATTATTACAACTCAGCGCGGTATGGAAAGCAACTCCTGGATTTTCCGGAGAAATATATATCATATATTGTCACAATGTTATAGAAAAACTTTTTTCTGCAGTTCAACATTGTGTTCATCGCTGAGAAAAATCAGGAGCAGTATTGGCATTAGTCTTTGAATGAGACTGGACTTGTATGGCTGTAAAAAAGTGTATCATATATAGGGCAAGCCACAAACAGGATATTCTATGAAGGACTTTGTTCTGAACCAAAAAAAAAGATTCCATAGCTGGTCAGAAAAGGTAGTTTGAGCTACTGAAAATAGACATATGTCCTCCTGCGTGCAGATCGTTATGATATGGAATCTTAATCTGTCTCGGAAAGGGACAACAATCGGCAAGTCAGGCGACAATGTAATACACTTTTTTTTTTAATCAATTGAGCCAGGAGGAATTCCTGCCAACTTACATTTTTTCTTTCGTTTTTATAGTTATTTTCAAATATCTTGTTTTTGTTATATTTTAAGTTAATTACTTTTTCCACTAGTTTTTTCTTCAAATTTCCTTTAATCATACATTTAAATGTAATGGAAAAAATACTAAATTGATATGATATTATTTTTGCAAATGAGAGAGTATTTATTGCCTCTTGAATACTACCACATCTGTATTTGTTGGCTCTGTTTGGTTCTATAATGACAAGGTGAGCTTTAGGTCATTAATAGCCTTATTAATTCTGCCAGAGGGAGTAGGCTGTTTTGGTAAGCATGAATTGTTAACATGCAAGCCTACTGCTTTGATGGGATTTTATCATCTTAATAATATATTTATGTACCAAGGGACACATATGTTGATAACAACAACAGAGGTCAATGGTCAGCGGGTTGCTTTTGATGAATACCTTTTAATAATGAACATTTACATTGGTCTAAAATCACCTGCGTGAACTGCTGAGTTTGCTGTGTTTACACACCCTTGCATGTTATTAAGTTTAGTATTAAGGAGCACCAGCTTATAAGACACCGATTTGAAGCACTCAGTAAATTATTATGTTCACAAGTTTGTCTCCATTTTGTGTAAATGGCAAGTTTATTTGTAAGCCGACGCAGGCAAAACTTGCTGTAATTCTCTGAGGTCATTCATGATTGTTGTCAGTTGTAAACAAGAAGTTACAGGCAATTTCATTAGTAGGAAATTCTACAGTCTCCATTCACCTTGCTACATCGCATTTCTGCCTAATCTGATTGGTTTATGATCATTAAAAACGTCACACACATGATAGGTTGGACGTAGCAAGCAGCTAAATGCATTGCACTCACACAGTCAGGGCTGGATGACCAGAATCGCATGGTAATGAAATCACCTGTAACGGAGTTAAGTCTTGCATGTGAGAGCACATTTCAGAGAAATCGGTGCTGTGTTTACAAACAGTGTCTGCAAAAACAACCAATTACTTAACTGGTCCCCAGTTTCTACTCGGTGTAAGTCATTGTCAAGGACATATTCTCAAACCAAAGCCCTTCCAAGAAATACTTTACACCATAGCATAATGAAGAGGATAAGGGCATTCACAATTTCACAGCAATTTTCACCGTTTCCTTGTCAACGTTCTTTCGTAGTTTGGATATGTTTCTCAGGTTGAAATAGGCTTTTTGGCACATTTTGTTCACCTGCTTTTCCATATTAATATTTCTGTCAAACATTGCAACTAAGTTTCTAACATTATGTGCGGTATTGATTTTGACTCTGTCACTTGATGGCACTTGGAGTTTCTTCAATTGAGTAGGAGTGCCAATAAGAAGAAGAAGTTCTGTTTTGTCCTCATTGTTGCAAAGTTTGTTATCATGGAGGAATTTCCTGATTTCTGAAATGCAATTTTCCGTTTTTTTTACTGCATGCTCTTGACCCAAGAATGTTGCTTTGAAAGACAGGATAAGTTACTCATCATCTGCATACTTCTGATCATCTACTTGATTTCTTTGTGCAACTTCACTTATAGGAGCAATGTAGACATTAAATAAGATAGGACCAAGTTTTGCGCCTTGTGGGACACCATACTTCAGAGGTATAGATCATTAGACATTTTGCTGTTTATTGTCACGGATTGAGATCTGCCCAAAATCATATAATTTGAACCAACTGATATAGAGTCGAGCTCTGCACACAGTACAGTGTACCTTAGCTCCAGTGTTGATAACTCCGACGTTGTTAGCGTCGGAGTTACAGACCGCCAAATGACTTTTACTTGTACTTCCACATTTTTGGCATTTTACACAAACACATAATTTTTCCGACCACACATGTGCACTTCACATTCTCTGACATACCTTTAGCCATGGCCCGACAGTAATTTCAACCTCAAAATCCGTCTGATTCCTTCAATATCAGGCATTTTCCAACGTGAATCGACTGCTTCACTCTCCAATGTTTTGCCGTTATGCTTCAATTGACATGCGTGACGCTAATCAGTGAGACAGCATCTGATTGGCTGCTGAAAGCGAAACTAGGTCATCAGTGCCTTCCTTGACCTAATTCACTTTCTGTCAACACAATGACAAGAGAGGACACTGACAGGCAGCAGAAGCTATGAAATAACAACTTTGTGGTTGGTGTGAGGGTTTAATTTCACACGTAGGAAGTTAATAAACCTGTATTGTAAAGGATCTGGTTCAATTTTAATGTCAGTGCCATTATTCAGAGCCTCAAACATGTGGTTGGATGGGCCTAAACAAATCCTTGATTTTGGTCATGTTGACAGCTGTCAAATGAATCAAACCATTGGCATTGGGGTAGTAAACTATGGGAATAATACACCATGCTAGTCTATGTGTGTGCTATAATTTGTGACTGTGCACTTGTTATGTATAGTACAAAAATTGTTGTAGTTGATATAATAAAACCCCATGACAGTGTAGTTCACAGCTATGAACATCATGAGTGTCAGGTCTGCTCTGAATTAACACGAGTCCGAAGGACGAGTGTTATTCAGAAGGCAGACCTGACACGAATGATGTTCATAGCTGTGAACTACACTGTTATGGGGTTTTATTTATATCCCACAATGACTTTATCAGTGGTTTTATTAAATTTTAGTCTGATAACTTCAAATTCTCCCAAGTTTGGAGCAGCAATTTGTTGTGACGTCACCAGCTGCCCATTGTGACGTCATGACATAAATATCTATATGACACATGTATCTATATGATATTTTTGATGTCAAATAAAATCCTATATATATATATACATAAACAATCACTGCCCATTGTTTGCATAACAACGTCAGATAATTTAATTCATTGAGTTCACTGGGATGAACTCAATGGTGTGAACTCAATGGTTTTTCCATGGTGTTCACTCGCAATTGCGGGATATTGCATGATATGTGATCAGTTACACAAAATAAAAGATCAAAGTATTATAATCCTATGACTGCCAGTGCATAAATAGGCCTACTTGAAAAACCCTTGATACCATTTTAAAAAAAAGCAGTCCTATCTTCTTCATATAAACACATGGCGTTTTTAAGGATAATTTCTTGAAATGCCAGGGCTGACTTTAAGGTATGTTGGCCTAACAGCTTGTGTAAATATTAAATAGAAAAATGTAAAGATCAATGTCATAGTGAAAAAATTTAATAGATGAAGACAGCTTCACATTAGTTCATGATTACTCCTTTTGGAAATTCTAATTTATATATTGGTGAAAACCTAAACCAGGCATAGGGGGTCAATACATTTTTGTTGGGGGGCGGGGTGGGGGGGGGGTTGGCTACCCAAAAAAATGTCAGGGCTTTGGAGTCGGAGTCGTGGAGTCGGGGGTTTTTGGGTGGAGATGGAGTCCGAGTCAAACTTTGATTTTCAGGTGGAGTCGGAGTCAAAATTTAAATAAGTGACTCCTGACTCCTAAAAAATTAATATAATTTACAAAAATCAGTTTAAAAAATGTGAAGTGTATTCCAAATTTTACACAAAACTTCCAAAACAAGTGTTCATGCATATAATAGAATAATTTTTCTCCCCTGTTAACCATGGAATATTATCGTTCAATAATGCCGAAAAGCGCAGTCGGAGACGAAATTTAGGAGAGCTAAGGAGTCAGAATCGCTTTTCAAAATGCCAAAGGAGTCGGGAGTCGGTTCACTTCTTACCCGACTCCAAAACCCTGCAAAAAAAAGTGCCAAATTGCCACAAGAGAAAACTAAATTTACAAAATTGCTTCTTCAACATCTTTGGGGGAGCCGGGGGTTGTATAGTACCAAATTTCAATATTATTCATTCAATCAGTTTGCTTATGAATGTATGTAGCCCTTGACATGGAATTAAAAAATATGTATTATGTAAATATATATATATATTATTGCATTCCCTTTTTTTTTCGCATTCCCTCGCGATCTTTTGTGTTCCTTCTTGAAGATTATCGCGTTCTCTTGCGATCATCGTGTTCTCTCTCGATGATCGTGAGGTAACATGAAAGATCAGGAGGTAACACAATCGCGGGAGAACGCGATAATCTTCACAAGCAAACATGATTATCTTGGTGATGAAATGTGAAAAATCGCCAGAGAACGCGATGATCGCGAGGGAATGCAATAGACCACGGGAGGATTTTTGTGAAGGAACGCGATAATATACATATATATTTTTTAATTCCCTTTTTTTGGAGGCTCCAAACTCATTAATTAGTGCTTATTCAGGATTCACAAGCTGATCCTGACTTTTTGACACAGCAATGCTAGGGGAGAGTCCCCTCGATCGGACCGGTGCCTCGATCGGACTACTCTGATTGTGACTTAGTTATTAAGCTTATGAACAGCTGTCCTGTCTTGAGTGATTCCTTTTCAACCATTTGGAAATGGTCATGAATGTTTGACTTGAAAAATCATTCATATTTTTGAAGTTAAGATACTAAGCATGTAATGGTAGTGTCTTATCTAATATTGTGATACATGCCTCACATAATCAGAACTCACATACTGATGGGAAATCTACCAGAATCTGTTTGAGTGACCTTCAACTAGTTGTCTCCCAAACCGAAAAAGAAATCTTAATCAATCTACAAAAATCAGAGCACTGGCTTCAATTTTGCAAATGATAGTTATATGCCCTCGATTGGACCAGTGGTGCGTCCTCGATTTGACCACCTCATGGATGTATGTGTAATTGTGTATGTATATTCATAATGCAGCCTGTAAATATAACAATTGGGGCTATTTACGATGCAAGAATCTCTAAAAACATAATATTATGGTCAATAGATCCCTTAAATTAATTATGATAATTTAACTACCACGCTAACACTTTATTGGAACTTACTGGAACTACTTGGAATAGTCAAAAACTTCAAAATTGACATTTTCTGTTGTCTGAGGTTATTTGGACTGCTCAATGATGCAAAAAAGCTTGGATTGTTTAAAATAATACTTTTGGGAGTGGTCCAGTCGAGGCAACTCGGGGGTCCAGTCGAGGATACTAAGTTAGAAATTTGAGAAGTCAAACATTTTTTCGGAAATGGTCTAGTGTACAGATCAAGCAATGTCCACAACACAGTAGCACAATATATTTCAGCTCAATCTACATCTTTCTAACCGCCTCGATATAGCCCAATAAGGTGCTGCAGAGGCGTAAAACACAAACACACACACACATCTTTCTATCCAGTTTTGAGCCTCATAGCACTAATACCACATGTATATTATCCTTGCTAATACCCTATCCACATTGAACACCTGAAGTTAGGTGTTCCGATCCAGGGGACTCTCCGCTATAACAAGTTGATATTTTGTATGCCTTTCTTAAAGGTTTGCAATGAACAACATTGTGGTACAATAACTGGTGCATGTGTGGCAGTTCATTCCACATACAAACCCTATTTGTCAACATTATGCCAGCTAAAGAATAGATTTACTTTAAACCACAGGCAAGTGCCCGATGACCCTCTGCTCTTATACCGAAGCCAGTTTTCAATTTCAGTTCAAGATCAGCAAATATGGAGTGCCCTAACAATTGGGCCACATAATAAACAAAGAGAGCACCTGGACCGTGCTAGAAATCAATCATATAAGTCTAAATGAATTCACTTGGAATAGTCATCATTACAAATCATAAAACTTGCACTTAATCCATTAATTATATTTATTAGTTAAAATACATGTCAAGAAATTGACAGCAGGCCTATGTGCTGGTCTAAAATGTAATATTTGACAACTGACCTATCATTGAAAATATTTTATTTACAGATTCAATACCCTCAACTCCTCAACAAAGCCATCATCAGTGATGTTGTCGAATATATACAATACGATTCGATACAATGAACTTTATTAATCACTTGCATGAACCTTGTTTTGGCAATCTATATATACTTACATAATTAACAAAAGACATAATTAACATATGATGGAACACAAAACAAATAATTACAACACTAAAGTGACATATAAAGTGACAAAAAGATTGGATGAGATCGAATCAGTGGTAGTTTAACAATCTACCAGCAAGTGGTACTATTAATAATGACTTGAATATAAATAGATGAAGTAATGCAGTGGCGTAGCTAGGAAATTTTCCAGGGGGGGCAAAATATTCAAGTCAGCGATGGAAATGGAACATTTTTGTCAGGGGAGCTAATATCGCTGTCGTGGCTGAGGCGCGCCATCGGCAAAATGCAACGTTTGATGACAATGTAATCATTTCTTTCCTGGTCAGGATGGAGCCAGGGGGGGGGGGGCGGGCGACCGCCCCCTCCTGCCCCCCTGCCTCCCCTGTAGCTACACCACTGAAGTAGTGAAATCTTCAAATAGTGATTAGAATTATTGATAAATTTTACCCGAGGATACAACAATACATAGTCTTCGCGCCGGCAGGCTTGGTGACAACAACCACAGTCCATCGGAAAATAGCTAGAACCCGGAGTCAGTCGAATAAGTTGAAATAGTCAGTTGAATTTCATTCTCAACTCAGTTAGGATCAACTAGTCATGAGTGTTTTTTGACAAAGTCAGTTGGAATTGGTCAACTAAATCTATATCTGAGAAAGCATATCCAAGCGTATCCGAAGATAAAATCACTTTAATTTAATAATTTTGAAAGTGGATAAGAGTTTGACCTGTTGTTTTTTATTGATTTTTTTTAATAATTGCAATTTTGAAAATTAGAATAGTTATTCATGAATCATGCCTTTCGCCCTTTCTTGAAAATTATTTTCTGAAAAGTTGAATTTAGTCAGTTGTAATTTATAGATTTTTGAGACTTTTTTGGTTGATTCATGTAGAATGAATGGTCTGGCTTGTAGTGCGCAGTAATTTGCATAATATTGGTGTGAAGTTTTAACAGATTAGGCATTTGAACTTCCCTGATCTGCACATAACAGTTGTCCACAAGCAATTTTTTCAATCGTGCTTGTACAGCAAAAACAACACAAATTCAAGTAAATTTCGTTTCGAACTTTGCTGTAGTGTATAACTTTCTAATGCAAAAAAAATGTCCATTACACCTAAAGAATAAAGCTGTATAGTCCGTCGACATGTTGCATGTAACGTGGACAACTATTTTTGGTACTTTTGCTACCATTAGAAAAAAGTATGAGACAGCCATCCAGCAACTTTTGAAAGATTAATGGATATCAGTGTAGAAATTTTTGGAGAGGATCATGGGGGTCTATCAGGTGGCATCCCCACTCACCCATGTCTGCACATTACAGTTGTCAACACAGTTGTCCACAATCTACATTTTACTCCATTTTATGGACAGACAGCTTACGAAAGAAAATCAAAATGCAGAGAAAAGGAAATTAATATCAAATCAAACAGTTTGCTGTGAATTTGTCTGGTCTATAAGCATTAAATTCCTGGTTACACATGTCTATGTGCCACAGTTGTCCACAAGTTGTCCACAAATACAGGGAATTATGCAAGTAAATATTTAGTAAAGAACTCCTCAACGCTCAATTGATACTTATGCTACACCAACTGTTGTTCATTTGATTACTGTATATGGTATATTTACCACGTTAAGGCTCAAAATACAACAATGTGGACAATGAAATATATTAGAAAAACGTCCACAAAAATCATGATTTAGTCCTAAAATACAGGCAGAATGACATGGCGCCCTCCTCAATGAAAATTCTAATTCTGTTTGATTGAACCTTTCAATACTAAATCACTTGCATCTGCATAGGCAGGTAAAAGCACTGTTTTTAACATAGTGCTGACAACTAGAAAAGAGAAGAAATCAGTTGTCTTGTAACTTTGACAATAAATGTACTCTGTAATGTTTAATTATATGCATCATTGGTATATTTTCTGAGGTCCCCTCATTCACTTCACAGCAAAGCAATTATTTCAAAGTCTTTTGAATGGCTGAAACACAGAAATAGTCCATATTATGGACAACTTTGTCTCAAATTGTGGACTATTTTTCAGGTAAAATGCTCGTCATCGACAAAGAAATGTACCAAATCAAATACTTTCTGATTGTTGGTTTTTTGTTCCAGAGCTATATATGTGTATATTTAAACAAATAGGATTATTACGATATTAGGTTTCCTGTTTTAACATTTTGAATTGTTGCACATAACGTAGACACTAATTAAAAAAATTCAAATAATTTGATTAATATATATATATAGCCTATGCATAGTATGCAATAACAGTAAAAGTAGAAATCTACCATAAAAAGTGAATCAAATATCAAAATTCCGTTACTGTCACTAGCCCACATCCTGTACGTTACATTTTGCAATTAAAAATATTGTTAAATTTCGAACAGTTGTAGTGGCAAAAATAATGATGATCCACCAAAGTGCATACACAAACGAATAGCAATTTTTTTGTAGAACCAAGAGAGAAACTCTACAGAATTCTGATACTAAATGCATTTTTGCCCTGAAGGTGGATGTAAACTCAAAAATGTTGACTATTGTTTGTCGCCCAAAAGTGTTACCTGTAGCATGTGTGTTTTGAGTAATAACATTTTTACTAGTTGAGGAATCCTTACTGTATTTATTTTGCACATTTCATTAGTGTTCGGAGTTCATCGGCACACACAATTTCAGTGGGAATTGAAAATTGTTGCTACCATGTTGTGTCATCTGTCTACAAGTCAGAGAGTTGTCAAATTGCGAAATTCTTAGCCTATATATCTGCGGAGTTAATGTGCTTTGCATGATATTTTTCAATTTTTGTGGCTCTCGACTGGTACATCCTGTTTTATGGCAAAATTCATAATTATTCGACATTTTTACAACCCAGACATTTAGCAGATTTAATTGTTCTTTCATGAACTTGCATTCAGATTTTGTGATATTACTATACTAACAGATTTACATGTTATGACAGATTGGATAACACTGGTATACAACAGAGTCAGGATAGAAGAGTCCATTTTAACATGTAAAAGTTGGAAAATATACTTATTCATATGTACACGTCATGTATGAGAAATTGACAATGAAGTATCCCAAAGGCTAGGGAATCTTCACTTCTCAAGGAATATTCCTCAGTTTTTCTGGCTTGTCTGGAATTCTCATTCACGCTTCAAATGTTTTTCTCAGTGCTGCACCTGGAAGTAAAAATCAAAAATTCATCAGTGTTTAAAAGTATTGAAGAAATATCCACCGAGTCGATGACAAGGTATGGGCTTGTATTAAGTATAAACATACTCTTAGCCAATGTTTAATTCCAATGGAGGCAGGTGTATGTTAGCTTTTGAATTTTTTTAACCCATATGCTCTTGGAAGCATCTTTATTTTAAGGAAAACATAACTTTAATTAGTTATATGCATCCATTTGAACTGTATACATATGATAAACTTTTAATTTTAAAGTACCTGAGATGTTACGGAATGACTTCCAGGGTTTAACTTCTTTATGGAGGATTTTCTGGCAGTTTGCGATACACGTATCCTACTCACAAAGGAAACCTGGAATTTAAAAGTGATCATTTGAGAAATAAATCGAACAAATTGTCATGCAAACAGAAATTTACTGATGATAATATTCATATTTAGTCTCAAACAAGAAACATATAGTAGGCCTAATAAGGTCTCGGCCTCTGTAGCTAATGCCTTGGCCTCGGTCTCGGATGCTCATGATTCGGTCTCGGTCTCAGATGTCATGGCCTTGACTCCAATACTGCTACCAAGGGATAAATACAGGACGTAAAGCCCCAATCATCCATCCATCCATGTTTTAGTATAAAATCTATGGCAAGTTTCACGTCTCCACGCTGTAAATATGTATCCAAACTGATAAATAATCTTGCATTGCCATAAATAGTACAGTACAATAATAATATTATTCAACAAGAATCAACGGATTCAATAGGTGGCAAAAATGGCTGCAAAGAGTTTCGATTAAGTTTTGGCAGCCACCATGGATTTTTTCCAAAAATTTCTGAGGGAGACCCTTAAGCAAATGCCATACCAAATTTCATAAATTTAATAGTAAATTCACTGTGAGCAATTCAAAATATGGCGGCCATTTTGGCAGCCATCTTGGATTTTTACAAACATTTCTGAGGGGAGCCCTGAGTGAAACCCCATACCAAATTTGTGACAAGCTGAGTCACCCACCCACCTCCCCACTTTGTAGTTTCTGCCTCGAAATAGAATGGGGACGATTAGTCGGTCTTTGCACGCTTCGCCCAAGGGCAATTCCGTAAACTCAGATTTACAGATTTGACACTTTAGCAGCTTGTGTAGCCCTACCACCATACCTTAGCTATTTCATTGTTATTCTGGCATGAGGCCAGGTAATAGGGGTATCAGACAAGCCACCAACCAAAGCTCTAAGTACTTCAGGAGCTGAGCTACATCCAAATATCAGCATTTCGGACGTACATCGTGTGATGTACGTCCGAAACGCTATATATTTTGATGTAGCTCAGCTCCTGTTGCACTTGGAGCTTTGGTTGGTGGCTTGTCTGATACCCCTATTACCGGGCTTTATCCCTATTTAACAATGAAATAGCTGAGATATAATGGTAGGGCTACACGAGCTGCTAGAGTGCCAAATCTGTAAATCTGAGTTTACGGAATTGCCCCCTTGGAAGAGTTAATCCAATAAATTTACTGTGTACAATTTATTGTCACAAATCTGTGAGTTTTCACTCACAGAGATAACTCCTGGTCCCCACAAGGGGGGAGGAGGTAAAATTTCTTCATTACCATTTATTAGTGAGAAACCAAAATTCCAGAAAAATGTCAGAAACCTTTTTTTTCGTTTTTGGGGATTTATTAAAAATTCTTACGATTTGCCCTCCAAATTAGTTAAGCCATTTAATGAGGTATAATTTAGACATCTAAATGCAAAATTTCAGAGGTCTAAATCCAATACAGACAGAACCACTGAGCACTGAAAAAATCCAATTTTTTAAACATTTTTCCTGAATTTACTGTTACAATTTTTTGTAAGAGCATTTAGACCCCAAAAAGGCACATCTTGGGTATTTAACACATACTGTGGTCGATGCTCATAGGTATAACCATGCTCATAGGTATAACCATTTTCAAGTTCTGCTCAGGAAACGAAAAAAAATAAATTTTAATATTTTACAAAAGCTTGTGATAGCATATAAATATGAACCTATGAAGGCACTTATATGCTATAAGACCCATTTATGTGCCAAATATTATATATACAGATGGAATAGTATTGGCGCAGTGGCCAACAATACACATGTGCGACGCCCGCCCGCCCACCTGCCCAGCCACCCGCCAGACGGACAACAATTTTCCATAGTAACTACGATACCCGATGGCAATATTCATTGCCGAGAGTAATAATACTGACAATGCTGTCAGGTACAGCATGTGACAGACGTTGACTGAAAATTGTATGCAAAAAAATATATCAGTGGACCAAAGTGTCCCGGTCTCCCTCCATTTTGTAGGCGATATGAAATATGGGAATTTCAAAATATAACTACCACAGGAATAACTTTATAAATTATAATGCATAATCTATTCATGTTTTGCTTTGCATAATTTTACACCAGAAACACAATAGAGGGAAACAGAATCAGCAAGTTCTTTTTTAAAATTATTGGTGCTTGTATACGTCTAATGCATTCATTTCTAATATTAGCCATTTACCTCTCTTATATTGCAGTTTTGGGGCTTGCCACAGGTGTGCTAAGATTTCTGTTAGGACCCAGTCCAGCTCTTGAAACTTTGAAGATTTTACCACCTTTGCGTTTAAGAGAATGTAAACTTGGCCTGAAAGTTGAAAAGAAAGAATTAATTTTTCAATTGCATTACAAACAATTTTGAATGACACAGGGTCATTGACCTAAGCATGAATTAATAACCTGCAATCCTCGATGTGTTGAAATTAACATTTTGGATATGAATTGACAAATTTATGTAATAGTTGTCTTCATGTATATATTTATGTCTAATTTTCATATTTCCCATGAAAAAATCAATTCATTTTCTTAGAGCTATGAATGGCTGAAAAGCTACGACAGAGGGAGAAGAGAGAAAAATTTTTTTATTTGTGAATGGGCTCATAGCTTCTGCTTAGCCCCCAGCCTTCTTGGGCTTACTATCACTCTTTAAATGCAATTGGAACATTGAACAAAAATACAGAATTTTTTTTTAAATGAATATGAAATAGAAAAATATATATTTCATTTACACACTCTTATAGTTATATAATACAATCATATATAATACAATTTTATGCAATGCAATTATATCCATTACAAAAATAAGAAAACAAATATTGACATTTATTGATAAATATAGTTTTGTCGTTTCTCAAATGCTTCACAAATATAATAGCTAGTAAATTTAATAATTTCATCTTTCATCAAAATTTTGATTTTACTTCTTCACGACAAGTGTGTAATGCAGTGCTTTTCCTAGGACAGAAATTCCGTTAGCGAAAAACAGCCAATTTTGAGTGAGATGCGTACAATTGTGGCTAATTTGCAGCCAAAATGTGCCATTTGCATTAGCCACATGGAAGATGCATTAGCCAATGCGAATGTGGCTATAAATGGCAAGGCATAATGCAAACACACACATGTCAAAACCGTTTTAATAAAAACTTCTTTGGCTGTATCACTCCATTTTGGATACAATTTTACCAATCATAATAAAGCTAGGTAAAATTAAGATATTCAATAACAAGAATCCGTGGATTCAAAGCTAGCCATTTGCTACTATATTTAAGGGGCAGTGATTAACACGGAATGGATTGATAGCAATGTTAACTTGGTAACAGGATAGAATACAAGGGCATAAACAGATAGATAGATAAACAATAAGATAAAAAGGAAAATGGACTTGAAAGGGGGTGATTCCGCCTTAGTAGGAAGGAACGTACATGACAAATTGGAAGATCAGGCATTAAGTATAAGTTAAGATGCACTTTATCATTTTATTGCTAGTGAAGTGCATTTAAAGGAATAGACCCATTCCACTGAGTGGCCTGAACATTGGCCCAAAAAACCTTTCGTAAATTCAGTGATTCTTAATTAGCTTTCACATGAAGTTGACATACATGTATACATATACACTTTAATTCCGAAAACACTACTTTCAAAATTTAACCTGAAGGAATGGCCAAGTTATGAAGCCTTAAAGTTACATTGAAATGCACTAAACTTATTCCAGATTGGTGTCTCTTGCCAGGACCAATCAGGGCGGGAAATATATCAGCCAATGGGATTTAAAGATTCAGACACCAAGTACCACTTTTCCCCTGGTGCTAACTAACAGAATTTCCATGAAGTTGTCCTCAGGGCGGTATTAACCATAGGGCAAACGGGGCAGTTGCCCCGGGCCCATGACCTCAGGGGGGCCCATGATGAAGCTGAAAAGAGTTGCGACAGTAAATAAAGTGCATTGGATAACTGACGCGATAACGTATTTTCGGAATTTAGAGATCTTTTTGGGTGCAAGGGAGGCCCAGGGGTGGACTGGCCCTATGGACAGGATGACAATGCCCAGGGGCCCCCCCGCCTGAGGGGGGGCCCACCAGCAACCTTTCAAAATCTCTATATACGGTAGACTGGGAGGGGCCCAGATGTGTTTTGAAATTTGTGGGCCCCCCTCAATGCTTCAAAATGTCACTCTTTGTTTCGGGGGACCTAAAAGGGCATGGGCCCCAGAGGCCCCTACACCCCTCTTGAATCCGCCAATATCTGCATCCTCAATTAACTGTATGAAACAGTAGTCCAAGGCCCCCCACTCCTTATTTTCATGCAGACCTTTTTGTCTTATTCTACAATGTATATTTTATTATTTATGATTTCATATAATGTCATGCAGATTAAACAATTCGTCAATTACTGTGGTTTTTGATGCAGGTACATAGAGGTACAAATTAATTCAGAATGCTAGATTGAAGATGACGCTATTGCGATAACAGGGCCCGCCAATGATTTTTTCCCAGGGCCCACTGTGGGGCCAGCCGCCCCCGGGGGCCCATCAGGAACAGTTTGCCCCGGGCCCAAAAATGTGCTGATATGGCCCTGGTTGTCCTATTGAATGTAGAGTGATGTTGAGGCTTAATATTTGTTCTGAGCAGCCAAGTGGCATAGTTGCCCGGCCGGCTCCGCTGAAGGTATTTGCCTGGATAGGTTTGAATCCAAAATTTTCAGTTAACCTTCATGAGCAAAATCCCAGCTGGATGTCGTTCGGACATGGTGTATGCCAATCCTGCAAAAGCCTGGAATTTGGTTTCTCAATTTCCAGGCCTTGAAAAGCCTGGAATTTAGTTTTTATGGAAATAAAAATAGTCCACTGCTAAATTTTTGGCAATTTTTAGCGATGATAGGACCAAAGGACGAATGTCGTGTTCAGAAAAAAATGTGTTTATCGTGTCGTTAATTGGTCAGTTCACCAACACATTGGCCTGGAAATTTGGAAAACATCGCCTGGAAAGGCCTGGAAAAAGCCTGGAATTTGGTTTCAAAAAAGCTGCAGACACCCTGTCAGATGAGACGTTAAATTGGTTGCCCCATGTATCAGTGTCTACGCTGGACAAGTAAAAGATCCCTCACATGACTGCAATAAGCTTACGAGGTCAATTAGGTTGACAGAATGACACACAATTAAGGTGATTACATATAGTTCACAAATGAATAGTAATGAACCTGTGTATGTAGTTTACTCTAGGAGTGAATGCTGACTCTTTACCAGAGTTAGTTAAAGGAAATGACTTGATTATTAGACACCTCCATTAAAAAAGTGAAAATAATGAATACAGAATTGCTCTAGCATATGTGAAGACAGTAGTAAAACTAACATAATCACAAATAGGAAAATGGGGTACTCTGAGTAAAGAGCAAATGCAAAATACATTTGAAAAAGTATAAATGAAAATATAAGTATAAAGCTCACTTAGATGTACTGCCGGGCAGAGAGCAAGAAAAAAAAGAGTAATAATCCTTGCTTGCCAATAACCTGATAATTGTTTTCTAATATAATGAAAAATGTAGAAAAGAATATAATTATTCAAAGCAAGATGGTATCAAGGCAAAAAAAAAAAAGTTTCTTACATTACAACATTTTGTGGCTCATTTGTAAAAATTATTTTCATGATGACTATTGGGAAAAAGTTGTGACACTGTTAAATTTGTTTTTGTTGGTGCAGATCCCTCATAACTCTCTAAAATTAAACAGCCAGCAGTCATAAATGTACAGCTATTCTTTTGTTTAAATAAGCACTATGTCATCAATAATCATTCATTCATTTAAACAAAGTGATATATAAAGTGATATGTGGTGACCATTCAGTCCCTGTGCTACAGCATTTACATGCATTAGGTAAATTGGTAATTCTCCTTGGACACTACTGATTCACACACTATACACTAGAGGATAGCACCTGCAATCAAACACTATTGTTTACATGTTTATGTGTTTACATGTTTATGTTATGCTGTTCATGGTTTCAGCTTCAGTCCCATAATCCTCCCAGACCCACTGTATAAGCTGCCTGTGGCTAGCTAAAAATGTATGAAAAGTGAATGTCTTAATTTAAAGTTAATCATAGGATACTATTTACTTGCCAGGAAGGACTGCAATGACCTTGACTTCATCAAGTTTTAGATGGAGCTTTCTGACAGTCTCTTGGAGAGCAGATTTCAGTGATTGCGGCAGTAAATGCAACGAGTGGTCTAATATGGAAAGCAGTCTTGGCATGTCCAAGTTCGATGGATGAAATCTGTGTCCCCTGAAAAAGAAAGTCAAATTGCTGAGAAGCTGCTGCTGAATAAGTTTTCAAACACAATGAGAATGTGGTACACTGCTTAAAATTGGTCTTTGCAGGTTAACACAAACAAAGGATATACCTTGTGTATAGGTCAGCTTGTGAGTGCCTGAAGTTTGGAATATCATACTGGTAGCACTCACTGACAACATCCTCCTCTTGGACGACTTTCAATGACATTGACCTACTTTGGAAGGTCACAGGGCCCACAAACCAGAAAACCTCTTAAAAAGCTAACCCATGAATGAATTGACTTCAGAAATTAGTTTGACCTTGGATGATATTTTGTCCCCCCAAGGCTTTGAATCCTTGGATTCTTGTTAATTTTTCACAAATTAATGGTAGGTTCTCATGAGCCCAAAGCAAGCGACTTTTCAACGCCACTCCATCATTTCCTGGGAATTTGGGGCTTTGCGCCGTTAAAACCTGATGCCCGGTTGGCAAAAATCTATGTAGGCCTACATGAAGTTGTTTGAAATCAGGGGAAGGGCGACATAGATGTCAAAAAAGATTCAATACGTTGAAATTTTCTTATCAGCCGCAGCGGAAAAGGCTCTCTTTTTCGACCTTTTCTCGATCAAATCGGTCGCACCATGGCCCTGCTCATTTACCCTGCTATATTAAACATCTGCCACGCTCATTTAAACGATGCGAGGCGACTTAAAAATTGCCGCACCACTCACTGTTTACAGCGCACCGTCTATGAAAAATAGTCACCGCTGACTTCCCAAATATTCGCCGCTGACTTCCCAGATTCCCTTTTAATTGATTATGTAAAGCTGTCTTCTTGCAGATCTATGTCAAATTTCCTTAGAAATGGTCAGACGCTGCTGTGTCGTGCAAAAATCCTTGCCGTGAGAACGTAGCATAAATGTTTTAGTTTCTTAGAACATTATGTGGATATCTCTAAGTATAACCATTTTCTATTTATCATCTGGTAAGAAATAGACCTAATAATTTTTGTTTCAAAATTTTACATGATAATTATCACTATCACATGAAATACACATTAAAAGGCACAACTAGGCTGTAAGAATTCACATTTTGAAAAAATATAACAAATATAAGGGCCAAAACCAAAAGTAGCCACCCTCGGCTGCTGACACGTATATTGATTCTTTTTACAATTTTAAATGTTTTAACCCAGAAATTTGACTAGGGAGAGAAAATTCTTAATTTAGTAACTATATAATAGCTAAATATAGCTATAGAAGGTCTGAATCTGATCATATTGTGAGAATCGCTAAAAAAAACATGAATTTTCCGATTTTCAAGGAAGGTTCAGATTGGCATTATGACGTTAAAATGCGATGTTATGATTCCTCATACAAATACTTATATCGTAGTTTCACTCCAGAGGCAAAAATGTTTTTTTTAAATCTGTTGTTGTAAAAATCTACAATTTAATGGGAAAGGCAAAATTATTTTTTAAAATAAAAAAGTTTTGGAATTACCTTGAATATTTCACATTAATGGCCAGCCTATTGCAACAGAACATTGAAAATTCACTGCAATCTAATTAATTTCTTGTAAAGTTAGATGTGCTTAACACCCAAATTGAACGAGTCATGCAGGGTCAGCCTCTCTATGATTATCTGTGCATAGGCGTAGGAGGCCGCGGGTCCCAGGGGCTGCAGCCCCTCCAAAAAGTTAGAAAATTCAATTTCATGCACTTTTGGGCAAACAAATTTGGAATTTAATCTTTTTGGGACTATTTGGAATTATTTTTTTGGGCAGCCTATGCCTCTATGTAAGCCTACTATAAATAGCCCCTGACCTTGTCCACGGAAGGTTAAATGGCAGGCTTGGAAGCAGGTTGTATCCAGTGTTCTATACTCGGGCAAGTAAATGACCCTGGACATCCCTGAATTAATAGAGTACGTACCAGTCTCACAGCCTTACCATCACTCATGTATCACACGTAGTGCCCCAGTCGCCACCGTACACATAATTGTCAGAGAATGACGGGTAAGCGTTCATACAATGTAGACTTATTGGAAAACTCATGGCACCATGTGAATTTTAACCCAAAAAGCACAACTAGGTTGCAAGGCCCATTACTGTGCCGAATCTACACATAACACATAGTTTAGGCAATTGGCATACTGCCAATACGCAAACTTGTGGGAAGCCCGTCATTCAGACGCCAATACACAAAAGTAACTACGGTGAATACCTCTGACAATAAACTTTACCGAGGTTGAAAACTCTTTACTTGAGAGTAACACTGGGGTTTTTAGATGACCACAAACCTGATGACAGGTTCCGTAAAGTAAATGGTCAATGTGCGATGTGCCAACTTGTTTGGTTGAAATAATTACACAGTGCGGTGATATATAATCATATGCAAGAGAAATAGATCAGTATCAAAATCCAATTTACTGTGCTGAGGAGAAAGTCTGAGAGGAAAAAAATCAAAATTAATACCTATATTTTCAATTAAGTGCCTATAATGCCATTACCTACCAGCGTGTGCTGCAATGGGCTTCGTCAGGAGTAATCCCCCTCATCCGTTCCTGAATCGGGGCACTTTGTAGAAGTGCCAACCACTACTGGGTAAAGATCTTCTTAGCTGATGAGAACAAAACTTCAACATTGTCTATTCCTGAAACATAAAAGTAAAAAGACATGCAAATTATTGTTATTTGTGGCAATATTACTAGAAGTTACAGAACTCAAAAATTATAATATTCGAAACAGATTAGTTATTTTTGGAAATTTTTTAAAAATCTCCCCCACCCCCCTGGTCTAGTCACAAATTTTGAACAGTCTATTAGCAAAGATGTGACAATTAGCAAATAAGATTATGTTTTTCTCTATGATACGTATGCTGTAAGTCTGCTAATAAAGCCAACCTGGATACACTGGTGCAATTGCAGGCCTACACATAGTAACATACAAGTAATGATTTTACACCTTGATAATTCCGTTTAATTGGTTAATACCTGAATGGCATTACATGCCATTGCGCTGTCTTCAAGGGAGACAGCACACACGGCCCCTGGCCCTCGATCCATACGCTCCGCTGGTCCATTACAGCCAAGAGGACGCGAATCACTAGCACTAAAGCTATCCATTTTTTCTGTAAAGAAAATGAAATATTATTAAGCAACTTACAGCAAGCATAACATACATTTTCAATATTCTGTATTCTCCGCTTCCCATTCTAATAAACCATTTGTTTCTAAATTAAATAATACATTTTCAAAAATTCTACCTCATAGTTTCTCACATCACTGGATTGACATATAAAAGACTGCTCGCAGAAATTTGTTAATGTCACCCAAACTGAGAAGAAAATTATTATATCTAAAGAGGACATGGAATCAAAAAATACATAAACTGTCGCATTCCCGCACAATTATTTTTTAATTCCCTCGTGATCATTCACGTTCCCACGCAATCTTTTGCATTCCCTCGTGAAGATCATCCCATTCTCTTGTGATCACTGTGTTCCCTCTCCTTAGCAGAAAATTGTTACAAAAACATGATTGCGCAGTGTGGCAGTACTTTACCAAGTCGCTGCACTAACCCATAAGGATATATAACAGCCATGCAGTCTTGAACATCTGCCCGATTATAGCATCACAGAGACTATTGTGAGAGAATGTGATAATTATCTTGAGGTCGCCATACATATATATATGACCGAATATGATGATGGCAAGAGAATGAGATGATTGCAATCGCGAGAGAGAACGCCATAGCGAGTGAACGCTATAATCATCGCAAGGGAACACAATAATTGTGATAACATGTTGTATTTATTAATCTCAGAGTCCGCAAAAAGTGCCGGTTTGCCGGTCAAAACCGGTAAAAATTTGTGAGACCGGCAAAAATTAAGTAGTTACCTGCCCAAATGTCCAATGGCTTTGCTTGGGAGTCAATGAGCTGACAAAGCAATCAACAAAATCACCAAAGGCCTTTGAAACCTCCAGTGCAATTGACAAACATCAATGACTTAAATTGGAGTCAGAGGTGTCAAATTAATTTAATATCATTTTTCTTTGGCATCCCATAGTGGCATTTTCTCCTATGGGGCCTAGGGTGCATCAATTGCCCCTTACCTATTCAGATGTTGATGTCTATGTGATATGTTTGGAGGCTGGATAATAAAAACATGAAAAAAAAAATTTCAGCTCAAAATTTTGATGGGAACAGCCACCTCCAGGCTCATGTTTGTATAAAATCGGAGTATCCCAAATAATCTGAATATCTCAGGAACCACTTGGCCTAGAGACTTGGCATTGGGCTCAAAATGTGCGGAATGCCCATATTTATATTCACTTCAATAAAAACTATCCCTCTATCTCTAACCGTTTTTCCGTTATTTGACAAAAACACAATTACACTCGGAAATTCAGCAAAAATGGGTATTTATTAAAAATTGGGCACTACCCAGTGTACATTGATCCTATCTGCATTATTTCTACCTCAAGTCATTCACAGAGGGTCATGTATGCATAGTGTACATTTCTGGTGATGGATCTTGTTCAGTCTGACTGTTGCTTCAAACCGAAAATTGACTTATTCAATAAAAAATCAGTTTTTCCGATCTGGCTCTGAAACTATTGGTCCCAGGACCAAAGTTACAATTGTAATGAATATAAACTCATTTATTCCGCACATTTTGAGTCCATTATCAAGTCTCTCGGACCATTGGTTCTTGAGTTATGACAATTTTGCTTGATATTGTAATTCAGCTTCATTGGAATATCATTGAAATAAGTAATGCTCTGGAGGTGGCTGTTCCCATTGGAATTTCAACCTGAAATTTGGTGTACATGCCCAGGACACCCAACCTCCTAACATATCACATAGACATCAAAATCAGAATTGGTTTGGGGCAAATGATGCACCCTAATGGGGCCGACCAGATGATCTTTAGGGGGGGGGGGGCTATGGATATTTGGTGAAAAAAAAAGATTGTTTCCCACTTGACACTGAAAAAAAAAGTTTGTTCAGCACATGGAAATAAAAAGAAAAGTTTGTTTCCACCTGTAGCTAGGGTACCGTAATGTTAAAATTCCGATAAAAAAGTTTGTTGCGTGTGCGCATGCGAAATAAATTGTTCGTCGACGCGTCACGAACGGAAAAAAAGTTTGTCCCGGGGTTAAAGTCCATAGCCCCCAACTATCGTCTGGTCGGCCCCTAAAGTAAAAAAAATACCATGACTATCCCCGTCCTGAAACAACTCTTTGTCTCCTGTTCATATGGTTCTCGCACAATTGAATTCAGTGAATGATATAAATATGTGACAAAATTCTAAAAATATTAATTATTTCCACTAAAAAAATATTAATTATTTCCACTAAAAACTAATTCCTTCATGTACACATGTATGGACACGTTATCCTCGGTCGGAATTTTTTTTTCACGGTAACAGCAGCAGTAATTATTTCGAGCGAACAAACTTGCTGAATTAGTGATTATTCATTCCTAAATAATACGACACCATGTGAAGAAATATCCCCTATTTCAAGACAGACAAGACTGACCAAAAAGAATTTATTTATTTCACCAAAACTGAGTAAGAAAATATGAATTTATTTTTAAAAAACTTGAAGTTTAAGCCCCCTTGACAGTGGCGTCACCAGGATTTATCTTCACGGGGGCGAAGGGGGGCCAGGCCGTTCAGCTGGGGAGCCAGGCCGTTCAGCTGGGGGGCCAGGCCGTTCAGCTGGGGGGCCAGGCCGTTCAGCCGGGGGGGCCATGTGACTGGTTATGACCGATGGGACATAGGTTTAAGCTCAAAATTAGGGGGGGGGGGAGGCCAGAGGGGCCAAGTGAATTGATCCCCCCCCCTGGTGACGTCACTGCCTCTGCTATTACCTAAATGGTTGCCCCCAACTGTCAAAGTTAATTTGATACCTATAATTACTACACCCACTTCTGAAATCTCCTATTCTGTCACTATGGGCTTTTCTTGTGATATAAGTAACCTACCAATGAACATACCAGGCCTGTGGCTGACATTGACAGACAGCAGCTGATGATGATGATGATTCAGCAGTGAACAGCAGGACATTGCCATGGCATGGATTGCTAAACAATCAGTGAGAGCACCCCAGTGCACTGCTCTAACATATGATATTCAATAATTCATGCGCTATCAATGATTAGGATTTGAATAAAAGTTGAGAAGGGTGAAATCTTACCAGGTCAAAAATGCAGGCAATCTGTCTGTAGCCAGTGTAGGCTAGCACATGGCCACATGCATTTTCCAAATCCAGTTGGCAGCACTCCAAACACATGTCTGACGAGCACTGCCTGGCAGCAGCATTGCCCAGTACATCCAGTTGCTCCTTCTTCCATCATACAACGACAATATCAATCACTATAAACTTCACAGAATCCAAAAACTTCATGATTGTTGTCAAAGATCTGCACACTGCCTGGCCAAAACAAACTAGGTCAAGTTTGTTTACATTTTTCTCCACCGGGGGCACTTTCATTCACTTTCACTTTCTGGCCAATCAAATGCAGCCTTTCTTGGATCTCTCTGACCTCGATCTGATTCTGACGTCGTGATCCGCCATCAGCCAATGTGATGGATCGCGGCAAAATTCAGAGTTTTCATCAACACAATCCTCTTGCCTATTCCTCCAAATCAATCTGAAAATGCTGTCGAGCCATAACTAAAGGTATCTAGTAAATGTTTTATGTGTGTTTATGTGGGCACAGTGTTGCAGGACGATTCAGAGTGCCAAAAACTTCAGGCATGTCAAAAGTACAAGTAAATCCTCTTTGATGAATCGTGACCCAGCTGTTGCACAACTGGCCAAACACAGCGGGTCGTATCGGGGCTAAGTGTACCTAATCTTCAGTGCGTCGAGCAAAATATTGGGATCAATTGTGTCAAATGCAGCTGATAAATCCAACAGCACAAGCATAGCAGCTCAGTGAAAACTAACGGCTATGGCTGAAACATTTTGTGTGGTAAAATATATCAGTTCTCATCATGTAAATCAGTCGGACAATATAATACCATTGTTACAATATATTTACCATAAGTTCCCCGTTAGTCGAAGGAAAAAACATCTGTAAATTTGCCGGTTGGGCAATATTATAACTCTCTGTCTGGAAACCTTTAGATATACTCCCAGATTTGAGTGTAATACGATATCATATGTGCTTCACAAAAACTCACTTCCTCATTCCATCATTGTGGCCTTCAATCGATGGGCAAAGCAAGAGCAATCCTGGTATTAATCTGTCCAAAGAAACAGACTTCTTCTGATATATCAAATAGAGCAGTTGTATCAAGCAGATTCTATCAGGATAATTATGATAGTTTTTTCTTAGCTTAAAAAACTATTTAGTCAGGGAGCCAGATCCTCCTATCTGCCAAAAAATGGAGTTGACCTGGCAGGGCAAGGTATACTTTTGTATAATACATTTTTGGATTCGTGAAGGTCTCCAGAGTATGAATCCAGTGTATACCAAGATCGATTCTCTTGCGCTTTGTTTTTTACAGCCATTTTTGTGAAGGAAAGTTGAAAACTCGGAAGATCGCGTTTTTGTATAGGAATTTTGATGCTTTGACTTCTAAAACCTTATAACTAGCCTTAATCTTAATCATATGTTAAGCAGAATGCATCAAACCAAAGCTAAGTTTTGTGGCTTTCATATTAACGATGATTCATAACAGAAATTGCAATATTGCTCCTACTATGACCCTTGAGATGTACTGATTATTTTGCTGATGACCGCTAATTTAACAGTTGTGAGTAAAAAACACCACAAGTTTTGCTGACACAAAAGTTTTTAATCTATACCAACAAATAATACACAGAATTAAAGCTTATTATCATAGGCTACTGTTAAAACACTGAAAGAGACACTTTCCAAAGTATTTCAGATGTAGTTCATGGTCCAACAACACTGCGACGTGACAGTGAAAATTAGTAATTTGAAGAATTTTGCAGTACCGATTGTGCCATCTCAATCAAGACAAGTAGAAATATTTTAATAAAGACTGTTTCATACACTCATTTATAATAATATTCTATATATATAGTAATAATCTCTAAAAGCTACAAATTAATTTTTTAGCATTACATCGTTATCATTCAATCTATCATGTTTCTGATTATTCTGTGATCTACGATACATGGTTGCAAATTATGCATTTGCCTCACTCATTTTGATATCATGCTGATAATACAGTAAAACAAGTTTAAGTATAGTACTTAAATAATTGCAACCAATATAGGGTGGCTGAACACAGGTTAACAATCACACTCGGAGTCCGTCTCACTATCGTCATCAATTCGTCCGCATTTGTCAGGTCTTCCAAGACACGAGCATGTCACACAGCATGGTACACCAGCCTTTGCACATGAACATGATCTTAAACATCGACTAATCTTACATTTGCAGGACACGGATTTAACAGCATCTGGCTTTGCAGATTTTGTCATTAGAACTGGTTGTAGCTTTCCACTTACAAGATTCCTACCAAAATCTGTCAGTGGAGGCAAAATTGGTTCACACAGGTGAGCTTGTTTGAACATCGTTATTTGGTAAACAGCTCGTAGAAGATGTTGGTAGAAGGCGTCTCTGGTGGGGGGAAGTGTTCGCAAGTCTGTCTTTGAGGCTGCAAATATATGTTGTCGCAAGACGTCAAGGTTAGAGAAACCTATGTATCCATACAGAATGGCAACAACTTCCATTGCATTATCAACAAGTGCCGCTGTAAGGCTTGTCAGAGAAAGTCCAGCCTGCCCAATGTTGAAGAGATCAGTGAACGATCCAGCCACTCGAAGTGCCAGTTTTGCTGCAGCCCGTTTTCCACGCCGGAAAAAGTAGCTGACACTGTCACAGCCTGTTAAAACATAACAGAATAGGATGGAAGAAACAATATCTTCGACAACTTTATCAAGTTTCTGGCTTAAATGATGTAGAATATGGTGAATTGCGACGTATTTATCCTGCTTCTGAAGCCACAGTTCTTGAATGCCTAAAAAGGGAGTGTGATACATGCAGAGAACTGCGATGTCAGTATCTGTGGCATGGACTACTATTCTGGCATTTCCTTGTTGCAAAGTAAAGGCGATGTGTGCTATTATCCTTGTGTCTGCCTCCTCATGTTTTTCACAAGCCAGTTCATGGATGATGCTTTCACTGGATGTCTGCAAATGTACAGCCTTCCCAGGTTCCTTAAATGTGCCACCTAAAATTACATGAAAGCCCGATGGTATCAATGTAGCCTTCTTCTTACAAGTGTCTCGGAAAAGAAATGCAACAAGTTTGCCTTGTTCATTGGGTTTTGAATGAATTTCTTCCATTCTGGCAGAGCCAACTTTTCCTCTGGCATGTACTGGGGTCCCATAATTGATTCTTTTCCTCGCAGAAACCTTTCATCGGACTTGAGGCTTTTTGCAATATCAACATCGTATCGATCTCCAATGAAATGTACCACTCGACAACCATCGGGTAATAATCTGACAATTTTTTCAGCATATCTTTTAACCAAATCTCCAAAGGTGCATGCTCCCATTGATTGAAAACGTTGTATGAAGGCCATAGCATCTATGAAGAACACTACTGGGAGAGGCGATGCTGGTAGGATATCATGGAGCACAGGAACATCAGTTTCTTGCAAAATACCAGCCAGGAAATCAGACTTATTCCCTTTGACCATTGAAAATCCATTAGGCATATGAGGATCAGGCTTGAATAAAGAACTTGGATAGTTTGTCCATTCATGAGAGAAAGCCTTGTTTCTTGTCTCTTCATCACCTTGTTGAAGAAAACAGAGCACTCGTGTAATTGCAGTTTCATCTTTATAGATATTGGTGATTTTGCACGCAGTGCTTGAGGATGTCTTCTTGTTTACAAATCTGGTAAGATTGGGCAAGGTTACTGTGTCTGTCTCACCGTTTAGTACAGCTGTCAAGGCATCAATGCCTTTGGATTTTGCTTCCAGCAAGTCCTGAGATGCAAGCTCAATTCCGCTACATATATTTTGTAAATTGCTTCTACCTGTGATGGTAAAAGGGTTGATAAAACTGCCATTGACAAGTTTTTTCAGATTTTCAACAATGCAAATGTCATCTTTGACCTGTTGTGCTGAACCACCATGGTGACTATTTTGACCTTCACTGCTCATATTCACCATTGCTTTGATGCTTTGGGACACCTTAGTCATGAGTGGAGCAGCTTTGATATATTTCTCGCGGGTTGACGTATCTGTAGTTATGCCTTTCAAAAGTGTAGTTTTGCCCTCTTTGTTGTATGTCTGCTCCAAAGCCAGGTCTGACCAAACTCCATTATAACTCCCAGCCTTCTGTCTCACTGTGAAGTTACCCTGTACAAACTCTCTGTACACCTGCGAATGGGACTCTTCAAGACTTCTCATATCCCTCAAATAAATTGGCAAGCAGTTTGCATAGCGATTGTGCCTGGCAGATATTATAAACGGGATCATATTTCTAACTTCAGCGAGATGATCCTCCCAAATACCTGCTCTCTCTGCTGTTATGTAGCGCTTCATGATATAGACCATATCAACATACATGGACCACAGCTTTCCAGTCGGCCCTAAATTTTGACAGAAGTCATCCCAGTGGCTTTGAAGTAAAACCAAATCCTCTTTAATTGCTTCAATGTGTAATTTCAAGTTGTCTGCAGAGTAGTTAAGTCGAAGGAGGTCTTGCATACTGTTGTTCAGATTTACAAGTAAATGGTCACAGTCATCTAACTTTAAAAAGTCTTCAAATGCTTCCCATTGAAGATGCACCATTGCTTCAGCAATAAGAGAATGATACCTTGTCATTTTATAATAGTCTTTTCCAGCTAACACTTTCCTGGCAGTTCCCCTCATACACAGCTTGCTTTCTACCATCAGGTCTTCAATACCACTTCCATCCATCAGGAAACCCAGAGCTCCAAGGAAATTCTCACAAATATGAAAACCTCCCAAACGTACGATGACCTGCTTGTATTTTTCGGGATATTTTGTAGTCAAGCCTGAAGTAAAAAAATCAATATGTATACGTGAACATGCCATCAGTTAAGATGAAAAATATCAGAATTTCAACGAGACACCTAGGAAAAAGAATATTACCTTTGACAATGTCATATATGGCTTGATCACAAGTAAGAACTGTAGTATTTTGTCCCAGTTTCTTCGAGAGGGCAACAAAGTAATCCAAGGATGCAAGTACCACATCAGGATTTGTTGACGAACTGGGGAAGAAAGGACCATAAGCAATTGTTGTTTTTGGTTTTGGCTCATTGTAGATTTGCTCAAAGAAGGTATGATAAGGAATAGCATTGAAATCTTCTCTAGCAGCATAGAGACGACTGAGATGCCAGACAAAATTGTCATCCTGAAACAACTGGCATGAAACGTCCATATCGGAAGGCACCGCATCTTTTACGGATCTGGCCTTCCTACGATCTTGCAGACTTAAATAACTTGGAGAAGTTTCAAAGGGTGTCGGAGTTGGCCAAGAACGCGATCTTTTCTTTGGAGGGACATAAGCAACTGATAATGCATCATCAATATCCTTTGGATACTGGTAAATGTTATGCGTAGTTGCATGCATAGTCTGGCCATCTCTTGAATCTTCTGCGAAGTCTAAGTTGTCGAGAGCAAAGTGTGCAAAACTATCCTTTGTGACACCAAACGGTACAAATACTTCATCTTCCTGTAGTTGGGTGTCCACATGATGAGCCATGGAAGTTATATACCTTTGTGCCTCAGCATAGCTGATACAATGACCAAACTTGTTAAGCACTGTAACCAGGTCTTTACTTCTAGTTTGACGCAATACATGTAATGCTAATCCAACATGTTTGGGCATTGGAGATTTTGCAACTGCAAACATAAGATCCTGGGCCATGTTTAACACCATTTCGTGCTTGTGCTTTGGCAGGCATATCCTTTCTTCCGTAGAAGCATGGAGAGTTGAATTTGATATAATACAAGCAATGAAATTGTACAGAAGAACAGGCACACGCTCCTGAGCTGCTTCATGAGAAATGTTCATCATCTCATCATTATCTTCGTCAGCATTTCTCTTTCTCTGGTTAATCTGAATGTTGTGCCTAATTTGTTTTGCAACCATTACCAACTCTGGAGTTTGCTCCGGTTGAACGGCTGACTCGTTTTCACCGCAGTCATCATCACTTTCTGTTATTAAGAGGTTATCGTCTAAATCCTCTGAAAGTTTCTTTATCAGGCTGCACATTTCACTTACAGTAATATAAGAGGAACAGATAATATTTGAATGCCCTCTTTGTGGAACAATTTGAATATCAGAGCCAAAGTGCTTCTTTAGTCTAATCTTCAGTCTACTGGAGCGATAGTTTGCAGAATCTTCAATGCCTTCCTCAATCAGTAAATTCCTGTAACGATCTCTTAGTTGGGCAATGTAGAATGCCTGCTTAGTGTTGAGCAAAGGAACTGAAATTTCAGAGACCAACTTGAGAAATGCTGCATTGTATGCTTCATTTGGTTTTGCAGTGCAATTGATGTTGGGTCTTGTCGTTCTCTTCATAAATCATGCAAGATCTGTGGTACCTGAAATCTGCTGCCACAAGGTCTGCACAGGTACCATCGAGTCCTTGAATTTTACACAATATTGTCTCATCATTTATCTCTAAAGCCTTCTTGTGGATTGTGTCCTGTCTTTGTGTGGTGGCTATGAGAGTCAGGGATCTATTTCCTTTATTGTCTCGTTTCTTTTCACACAGGAGGCAGCATGTCTTTGCATCAAAGTTTGTGGGCAGAGTGGCTCTTGTGTTGAAATTTACACTTGACATTGGCGATTCAGCTATTTCTGATGGTTCACTTCTGCCTTTTTCAATTTTGTTCTTGTCAGTGTACACACTTTTACATTTTTTATGGTATTTTGGTCTTTGTTTCAGAAATTCTTCATCATTTTCTATGAAAGGCTGCAATTTTTCATAGACTGAGTCTTTACGCAATGTTAAGCATTCCTTAAACTTTGGCAAACCCTTGACTGTCAGATTTAATAAACCATCCGTTTTGTCACTTTGGCATATCATGCACTTTTTAAAATCAACTGGCTTCTTTGACTCTTGGTTTTGAAACAGAGGATCCATTACTGCAAGTATCTGAAAAGAAAACAAAAACTATTGAAAGGTCAAAATATGGGACATTCTGTTTACCATCAGCCAGCTTCTCAATTCTCAAATAGTTCATATTAAATCTGATAAATATGATATTATATCATTTCACTCATATCTCTTGTAAACAGATTGGCTATTTAGACAATGGAATTCTTCAAGATGATTGAGATAAAAATGGATTACTCACATGTGACATGACCTGACCTTGTTGATCTCTGGTGTCACAGGTCAAGATGGATGTCCCTGTTATACTCCTTGAGAGGGCATGAAAGATCTGCCCTGTGCTGACCTCTGCTGTATCTTGATGTAACTGTTAGTAACTCAAGACTGTATGATGCTTTAGCATATGACTTGAGTTGTAAAATATGAGTTCATTTCAAATACCAAAGTAGCAGATAATAATAAATGAATACACAAGTGGTGTTATTGCTATTAGAACATGCATTGATACACAAAACATACATTAAATTAAAGCCCTTTAGTCACTTTTAATTTAATGTATAATATGTACTAATCAAAGCCATTTGTAGTTGGTAGGGGTAGGTCACACTCTGGATCTGACGCAAATATTTTGGCAATTAAAAGCCTTTACGGACAAAAATTTTATTTCCTTATAAAAGAGAATTACTCTTGATAAAGTCCCATTCTGCACACACCTTTGAATCCAAAAATGTATCACAGTGAAGTATATCTTGTAATGTCAACTTTCAAGTTGTCTTCTTGACTAATAATTCAACTACTCGTTTTCCTGAAAATCTTCGTTTTCAGTATTTCCCCCCATTGTTACTTCATTCACTTTGTTATATAGCCCAATATGTGTCAAATAGCACACCATTGGAAAGCCAAGACCATGAGCTTTAATATGATGTATTATTTGTCAGTATACATTACGAATTCTAGGGTCAGCGCAACTTTTAATCTTTTTTCGGCTTGAGCTTTCAAACGCCAGTTGTCGTAAAAACTGCCTCTTAACTCTGAGGCATGCAGTGGAGGCAACATTCAAGTTTAGGGTTTGATATTACTTGATATTGAAGCCACTACTCTTGAGCTTTGATTTGATACATCACATGCTTAAATTGAATGAATTTAGGACTATTTATAGAGAAAAAAAGTCACACGTCTCAAAAAATCCCGAAAAATTTCGATTTTCGCAACTTTCAACCTTGCTTCAAGAAATTGGCTGTGACACCAAAGTGCAAGAGAATCGATCTTGGTATACAGTGGATTCATAGTCTGGAGACCTTCAAGAATCCAAAAAGGTATTATACAAAAGTATACCTTGCCCTGTCAACCCTTTCAATTTTTTGGTCACTGGCTCCCTGACTAATTGCAGTGGTCGGAAAATTGCAGTTTGAGATACCAAGAAAGGGTTTTCTTTCTCTTAAATATAGATCTTTTTGGTGTCCACCCTGGAATCATTTAATTTTTCCTAAAACATAGCACTGAAATTGATAAGAAGGCAATTTCAGTTAAACAATTTGTATTTCATTTTGGACAAAACCACGATGCGATAATAGGCATATTATACACGAATATTACCCAATGATCTTTGACCCTAGAATTACCTTAATTATTAGAATTGACAGTTTTGTTTCGTATGATATCAAAGTTTGAAGTAAAATATCAAATCTGCAGGGGCCGAATCGGTTTTAATAAACGAAGTGCAACATAATGTTTCAACTTACCGTCCATGTCATATTCATGTGGAATCGCAAGTTCTTTTATGCTGTTGAAGTATGATGCCAGAGATGATTCTATTCTCTAGCCTTGTAATATATGTAAAATAACTTCAAGTGCTGACGTCATTTTAAACAGGGTCAGATTCCCCTGCTTCCAGCCCATGTGAATCCTCCAAAACTGAGCACCACAGTTTCAGCTCAATGTCAGAGTAAGCATTTTATCAGGGATAGCCCCCAATTTGCACTCTGACATTGAGCTGAGGTTATCCTATACTATAAGTCTGTTGGTTGCACAGATTTTCTTTTTGTATGCTAATCGCCAATTCTTGACGGATCTTGCCATGCTACCCATCAATCTTAGTCTTTTCGAAATCTCTACAGATTTTTATCTTTACACACCTACACCACATCTGACGAAGTTACGCAAGTAGGTTATTTTACATTGGTATGAAAACATTTGGGCCAAATGCTTTATCCTTTTCACATAATCATTGGCTTGATATGAGACATCTTCCATGTAACTTTCATCCAATTCCGTTGGGGCAAACCTGAGTTATGCCATATATTCAAATATTTTGGTGTCTTACGAAATTATGCAAAATCAACTTATGAGGTGGAGGGGCCTTGATAATGTTATATTTTCAAATTACTGCACTCCAGTCATTAGCGTCTAATCATTTAGCAACTATTCATATCAAAAGATTTTGCTTAATTGCTGCCTCTGCCAAGCTGTACGCATTAATTGTCTCCATTGGAATAACATTTGCACATATTTTTTAATTTATGCTCCCCATAATCTCAAAATGGTTCCGATTCTTTTGAAAACGACTTTAAAAATAACCTTTTTCCATCCATTTAGTTCAGTGAAACTGAGTGATAAGTTATGCATTGGGAAAGGACAAAATATTGAATAAGGAAATGCACATTCTGATCGCAATGCTATTCCAATGGCAGTTCATGGATGTGATTTTTGATTGCTAGCCAGTTTAAAGGGAGACAAGTTACTTCAGTGACCTTTGAACTGTGCTCAATAGATAGAATAAGGTAACTGGTAGTGACATTTTTTTAAAGATCAGAACCTCTTTGAGGTTTTTGGAAGCATTCATTCGAAAAATGTACGCAAAACCAATGTTATTCCAATGGAGACAATTAATGCGTACAGCTTGGCAGAGGCAGCAAGTAAGCAAAAATTTTTGATATGAACAGTTGCTAAATGATTAGACGCTAATGACTTGAGCGCAGTTATTTGAAAATGTAACATTATCAATCATATGTTGATTTTGCATAATTTCGTAAGACACCAAAAGATTTGAATATATGGCATAACTCAGCTTTGCCCCAACGGAATTGGATGAAAGTTACATGGAAGATGTCTCATATCAAGCCAATGATTATGTGAAAAGGATAAGACATTAGGCCCAAATATTTTCATACCAATCTAAAATAACCTACTTGCGTAATTTCGTCAGATGCGGTGTATCTGTTATCTCTAACACATGGGCGAGAGTTTCACCGGAAGTTGCCCAAAAATTCATTATGCATAAAATTGCATATTATGCATATTCCGTACAGTAATAAGACATCTGGCAACTTCTTAAAAACACCAGTTACGCACGTCTTGATATTCTTCAAATGAAAACGATACAGTTGAAGCTAGACGAGCGCTCTGAAAAAAAAAACCTTCCAGCTGACAGTCTGTAAAATGCTTTTGACTTAAAATACCAGACATGATGAGACATCTTGTAATGGGGAGAACAAAGTATAATGCACAGACCTACACTGTTTCGCTTTGCCACTTCCAGTGCAATTCCGATTCAATCCCCGGTAGTGTGAAAATAGCCCACATGGTACATGTAAATAAAGATTGAACATGCACAGTCGCCCAGATTAGATCCCGCGTGCTGAGACATAAGGTAGAACTTTTGATTTTGTCATTCCTAGAATACTTTTTGCCTTCAGTGAACGAAGTTGGAAGAAGGTATTGTAATCACTTGGGTAAAAATGTCCGTCGGCATTTGTACAGCGGGCGGATTGTATGGCGGGTCCAGGACTCCGCCCCCTATAGCATGTACGTGGATGAAATTTGTACACATTTAGCCATATGGTCTAGTTGTGCCTTTTGATGGTCCGATTGATGGATATTCTATACTTTTTGATAAATTGAAAAACATGATGACAATCATAATTTTTGTTTCTGAGATGACACCCTTCCACTTTTGCATTTACATAAACGAAATTTAGTAGGCCCACACATATAGCTTAAATGGTCTAGGTTACGAAACTGTGAATGAGGTAATTCCACCCTAAATAGTCTTGTTTTTCTGTTACCTATGCTCTCCACAATAGAGTACCACATTCGCTGATGTGAAGTTGATCGCTGAAGGCTCGCAGCCTATATATGTTCACAAAGTACTCATTACCTTGTTACTGCAGGGTTAGATATTTTACCCCTTATGCAGACAGTGGCACATATTCAAAGGGAAAGACCATTAATATGGCCCCCCCTCCCACTGTCAATCTTCAGGTACCCCCCTGTGGACCTGTAGGCCTTTCATTGATTTGCCTGATGCCTTTAATTGTGTGTAGGATGGATATAATTGACAAACAGATTGAAAAGTTGATTGCTTAATATTGTAATATCAATAATCATATCCTGCTGCTAAACACTTCCTACACATGAAGAAATTGATACACAAGATAATTTGCCAAATTTATCAGATTACCAATTGGTGAAGGAGCATATAGATATTATACCATAGATATATGTTGTTGTTTTTTGTATGACAAATAATATTGCACCAAAGACCAATACAGTTTTTTTTTCTGGTTAAATTACTGTAAGAATGCCAACGAGACTAAGTGGGTGTTAGCTAGGTCACATTTTCAGCCACAAATCATCTATTACTTTTATTCTGATCAGAGCTTGGGAAAAGAGGCGGGGAGGAAGGGGGGGGGCTTGGGAGTTTTATTGAAATTTAGGCCTACTCTTTCATTGCTCAGTTTTGTTGAAATAAATAAATTCTTTCTGTGCAGTCTTTAAATAAATAATTTCTGATGGGGTATTTCTTAAGGTGTTGCTTGATCTAGGAATGAATATTCGGGGACTTTGCTTGCTTGAAATAAATTATTGCTGCCATCGTTACCGTGAAATAAATACTCCCAGCCCCCCTCCCATTATTAAATGGTCACCCCTATAAGACTTTTCAGATTTGACACCAGCATTCTAGACATTTTAAAGAAGATTGCATAGGCAAAGGAACATAGATTCTAAAACATGGTCTCAAATTAAACATTTTGGCTGGCCTGATCCATTGAAATGTATGCCAATGTGAAAAACATTTCTGGAAGGGGCTACAAAGTGGTGTTTGTATTTCACTTCAATGAAGCAGAAGGGAAGTGAAGTGTTGCATTACTTCTGGAAAGAACTCTTTATCCATCTCAACATGCTCCTTTTGTGCAAAGATAAGACCAGTATAGTGATATTGTATTATCCTTCGGCACACAAGACCTGATAACTTCACTTTAACGTCCTTCAGCGACTGTAATCCCAAGGGGCATACAATGTAAACACAATGTTGCTAATTGGCAGAGGGCTTGTCTTTTGTTATAGAAATGAATGGTTGAAATCGTGTTGGTAAGATGTGCAATAAAGTCACATCGCAAGTCTAAAATATTCGTCCAATTCAAATTTTGCAATATATATATATTTTTTTAAACCAAAAACTTATGTTTCTGTATATGCATATCAAAGACATACTTTGACTGACGCTTTTGAACAATAATTGGAAATTCTATTTGATTATTCCTCCAGTCACCGTACAAACATTGCATGTTTGACTTTGCCACTTCTGGTGACATTTCAGTCCCAGTGTGAAAATAGCCCGCTCAGTAAACAAAGATTGTGATGTACCAAGATTGGAAACTACGTGCTGAGACATAATGTGGAATTTTGATTTTGTTGTTCCAAATCAAATGGATGTGCTATTTTGGCGCTTGGTAAATCATTTGTTCTGTACTCAGAAATCTTAAGCATGACACCCCAATTTTTGTACATCCGCTGTAACAACTTGGTCCATAATTTAAGTGGGCCTACATTTATCATCTCGATGATGTTGTAGGGCATGTAGGCCCAAAATTGGATAAGATGTTTAAGTTACAAATATTGTAAACTTGCATGGAGTGACATTATATGCCCAATTCGACTGCCAATCAGAGCTCTAGACAGAAATTTCCTTCCTTAAAATGTCATGAGTTTTTGTTTGCTGTCAAGAGAAATCCCTTACGACACTGACGCACGAGTGTGCAACTTAACCTGCATGGTAAATTGATTTAAAACAAAAGATTGATAGAAGTAAAAGGTATACAAATACATGTAATGCTTTGTGTCGATGGTTATATTATCAGTATGGAACAATGAAAAAAAAAAGATTGTCTGACAACAGACAATAATTGTCTAATATGTGTCTGATCAAGGGATTGTCTACTCCAGACAATTAAATTGTTCAAAATGTCAAAGAAACTTGTTTGTCTCATTCAATTGATTGTTTGAACCAGACAATCAATTGAATGAAACAAACAAGTTCTTTGACATTTTGAACAATTCAATTGTCTGGATTAGACAATCGCTTGATCGAACTCATATTAGCCTAGACAATTATTGTCTGTTTTCAGACAATCTTTCGTTTTTTTCAGTGAAACTTAAAAAAAAAGTTCTCTAAAATGGGTGTTTAAGGCCTCGATGTTTCTGGTTTCTTATCAGCTATTCACAAGCATGGCGCTTCAGATATCTACCTTGTATATTTTATACATGTACATGTCAATGCGATGCAATCTGAATTATCTGGCTTTTACATGTAGGCTGTGTAGGCCTATTTCTTTGATGCCTGATTTACGGCTTAAGATGGCCTCTCATGTAATATGCATGTAAATGTGGCCCCCTGTCAACCTGACATACAGGAAGTGTCTTTGCATAAGCTACTTTTCAAACTGCTTAATGCCTTCCACAATTCTGTTGAGAGTCAGTTTAATTATCAGCTGATCACTGATGGACCATGAATTCATAATGTTTGTGTTCTAGTGTTTTAAAACACATCTTTTTTCGTATTTTGTTTATTCATGATGTCCAGTACTTATGGGATTTTTAAGTCGTGACTATAATAGTCATGAATATTAGGAATAACAGTGAGTCTGAAACAAGATCACAGTGTTGAGTGGCAAAAAAAAAATCTGATGGAAATTAGGGTCAAACATCGACTTGCACAAGACTTTGATACGACAGGATTAAAATATCCCGAACATTTTTTATTTTCGTGATATGAATGAGCCACTATCCTACACAAATAAAGTTAGATCCAATGACAAAATAAACAGACCTCCATTTAGTGAAGGTGAATGAATTCTAGGGAGAAATTCTAGGTGTCAAACATATATGCAACATGACTTTACGTAACTCGATTGTTTGTTGTGAATAAAGATAACCTTCCCTGTACAGAAATTGCATTGGCTAAAAATTTAACTCATTCAAATAGACAGAAAAAAGCACATCTTTCAATTCAGTTATGTTGTTTCAGGGAAGATTCCAGATATAGCCAAATCACTGATGTTATCATAATCGGGCAAATGTTAGCATTTTCCAAGAATATAAAAAACTGTCTTGGGAAAATGGAAATGGGAGTTCTTGAGCTCTGTAAATACCTGTGCTCCAGGCAGGAAAACTCTAAACATTGATGGTATATAGAAACTATCACCATTATTGGTATTATTGGCAGTCTTGACCTCAGGTGAAACATGAACGACCTGCATGCAGGAACACTGAGCAGTGGGAACAGCATAATTATAAATTCCCCCGTTAGGCGAATTTATATTGTTTTTGTTCGTTTTTTTTTTCATCATTCTATTTTTTGTTTTTTGTTTTTTTTTTCTTATTTTTCGTCAACATTTTGACAGGCTGTATTTCGGAAACTATTAGCAGTAACCACCTGAAATTGCAGAATAATATTGCTTTTGCTAAACTATTTTATATAATGGAATTACAGAGCGTAATTTTTAGTGAACTGGTAATTACGCAGCAAATGGATAAAAAATTTGTCGTCACAGTTTTAGAAAAACCAATGAGTGAAATTACACCAAATTTTTACACAATCATCTCTAAAGATATACGCAGTGCGGAAAGGTGGCTTTTGGCAATATCTCTAAAAGTTTTTTTTATATGAATTTTTCAAATCAGGGAATTCCCAAAATTGCTACTAAAAATTTCCAAAAACTAGGAAGAAATGCTCCAATCAAGCTGAAATTATATGCAGTTACAGTCATACTATAGTGTAACAATCCACTAGAATTTCAACTTTCTAGCGCTAACGGTATCGCTATAGCACCACAAAAACGCTATTTTCAAGCGCGGATAACTCGGCTTCTATTAAAGCTAATAAAAAACACCACCAGAAAGCTCTGTTTCTTAGCTTTCACATGGTATATAGCATTTTACTGTAGCGTCGTCCGTTCAAAATCGCGGTGGACCCTGAAAATTGTATCTCACTTTTTTTCTCCCCAAATGCTTCTTATGGCTGCAAACACTTTTTCCTGGCCATATGACAATTTCATCGCTTCTCATATCTCACTGGCTGCACATCTTCTTTGTTGAAATAAATGCTGACCCAATTACATTTCTGTGTGAATCATCGGATGGGGAAGGTAGAAGGGAAGGGGCAGGGGGATGTAAGGGGCAGGGAGATGTAAGGGGGCAGGGGAGAGGAAGGGAAGGGGGGAATTTATCTTTGTAATTGTGCACAATTACAGGTGTACTAGTTATAAATTCCCCCGTTAGGGGAATTTATATTGTTTTTGTTCGGTTTTTTTTTTCATCTTTTTTTTCTTCTTATTTTTCATCACCACTTTTGAGAGCTTGTATTTCTGGAACTATTCATGATATCTTCATAAAAATACATACCTATAATGCACTTGCAAAGTACTATATCATCCTGGAATTATGGAGCGTAATTACTAGTACTCTGTAAATTACGTCCAAAATTCATAAAAAATTTGTGTCAACGGTTCTGGAATAACCGCAATACGAAATTACACCAAATTTTAACACAATAATCTCTAAAGATATACGCAGTGCGGAAAGGTGGCTTTTGGCAATATCTTTAAAAGTTTTTTTTATATGAATTTTTCAAATCAGGGAATTCCCAAAATTGCTACTAAAATTTTCCAAAAACTAGGAAGAAATGCTCCAATCAAGCTGAAATTGTACGCAGTTACAGTCATACTATAGTGTAAAGCCCCTTTCACACATTCCCGGTTTTGCCGTGACAGCACTGCCGGTTGTGAGAAATCAAGGATCCACTGCTGTCCGCCGATATTCCGCCACTGGCCGCCGACCACTCCTCCGCGTTTTACGGCTTACCGTCAACTCTGGGAAATGAGAGAGATGTCCGGGGCCCAATCAAACATGTTTGATTTCTCCCCAGGCAGCCACGGCAAAGAATCAGCCGCAGATATACGGCCGTATTTACGCCGTATTGTCCTGATTGAAACGTCTAACCATAAGTGCAGTCCTTGATATCGTCGGATTTCCTTTATTTCCAAGGCTGAAACTGCCAAGTCGCCGACATTGCGGCGTGTCTCCGTTCACTACTGCGACATTACTGCGTGTCTCCGTCCATGAAAACTTCGTGATTAGCCAGATTCCCATGAAAAAGCTTGGGATTTCCGTGGGATTTCCGCCGTTTTTCCGAGGATAAACCTTGAAATACTCAAGGAAAACCGTCGTAATAAACTGTCAGGCAATCCACGGCAACACTACGGCAAAACCGGGAATGTGTGAAAGGGGTTTAACAATCCACTAGAATTTCAACTTTCTAGCGTTAACGGTGTCGGCGCTATAGCACCACAAAAACGCTATTTTCAAGCGCGGATAACTCGACCCCTATTAAAGCTACAGAAAAATAAAAAACACCACCAGAAAGCTCTGTTTCTTAGCTTTCACATGGTATATAGCATTTTACTGTAGCGCCGTCCGTTAAAAATCACGGTGGACCCTGAACATTTTATCTCACTTTTTCCCTCCCCAAATGCTTCTTATGGCTGGAAACACTTTTTCCTGGACATATGCCAATTTCATCGCTTCTCATACTTCACTGGCTGCACATTTTCTTTTTTGAAATAAATGCTGACCCAATTACATTTCTGTGTGAATCATCGGATGGGGAAGGTACAAGGGAAGGGGCAGGGGGATGTAAGGGGGCAGGGGGATGTAAGGGGGCAGGGGAGAGGAAGGGAAGGGGGGAATTTATCTTTGTAATTGTGCACAATTACAGGTGTACTAGTTATAAGTTATTATCATTTTCATAGCTATGTGTTCTTTGAAAACTTTGCTTTGCAGTTAAACCGTGACATCATCATTTTATGGACTTTTGCATTTTATCATTCCTCCATTTTTTTGTTATCATTAATATTTCTATGTTATAGCATAGCTGAAAATAACAGTTTATACTGAAACGCTATTGCTAAATAAACTTCTAAACTTGTATATGTATATATCGAACAGAATTTTTTCTGACATTAAGTTGTCACTCGCACAATGATGAATTGACGTGAATACACAACCTTTGTTGTGCCAATCACATCTAAATTGGTGCCATGTTAGGTTTGCTTTACAAAATTGTCCATGTAGAAAAGAACCTAGAATGTACAGGGAAGAAGGGAAATTCTTTGTTATAATGATTCAACTGTACGCAAAAGAAAACACATACCCGGATGAAATGTCACATTCTTTGACTGATTTGTGTTATTGCTCTTTGTCCTCTTTCTCACCAGTTGATTTCTATCCACAGTAAAATGGTTGTAATTATGACAATCTATTAATTATACTTTATGTCTTGGGATCAACTTCAGTCACAGTTTGTAGTATAAACAGAAACTTCAAAAGAATCTGCTTAGAAAGCAGTTTGTTTTTAATGTTAATCAGCCTCTGCAAATAGTGCAAATGCATCTTGCATTTCTGTTCACCTCATGCATACGGCACAAGTTTGTATCAAATGGCTCTGAGGGACTATTCTGCTCTTTTTGACAGAAATGCAAGTGTTTTAGTCTGTTCGGAACAGAAGACAAATCATTTAGGCCCTCAGGGAGCAATGGCAAGTCTGGGCCACATCAGCTTACTGTTAACCTTGCCATTTGCACAAAATGGTGTGCTGAGTGTCTCAGGTCGATGTGCTCTACAATACTCTAGAATACAAATCAAATATATTGCCTACTCGAGGTCACATAATTCAGATTTCTAATGATCATTGGTCAAAAGAGTATAATTATGCTACTCATGTATAACAGACAATAAAAATCGGTAATAAACAGAATTCAGTGAACATTCCTTATATATGAGACATGGCATGAGTCGCTTTGCTTTCTTAATATCAAGAGAGCAAACCAGATTTTGTGAATTTTTTCTGTTATTACTGTAGGCTGAATCTCAAACGATATTTTTCCCTGCCTACTATGAACGTTTTTCAGGATTTGGACTTTTCACTACATTTCATTTCTGTGCTTGGTGGAGTTTTATCACTTACATGCAACAAAATAAAAACCTCTCAAGACATCAACTCTTTTTTCATGCTTAAAAGGCTAGAAAGCAGGGAAGTTCAGTTATTATCATTTTCATAGCTGTGTGTTTTTTGAAAACTTTGCTTTGCAGTTAAACCATGACATCATCGGGTATCTGTCAATGTGATTGGTCTAATCTTCAATCTGTGACATATCAGTTCAGGGGTTGACATCACAGTTAATGACAAAGGAATTTAAAACTGCTAGGCAATGTTACTACAGTGGTCCCTGCGTTGTAAGACCCCCTGTTGTAAGACCAACTTGCCTTATGTGACCGCCTTCCTTCCGCTCCAAGTTGCATTTTTAGTGCATTTTGTACCCCGACGAGAGACCGCACCCCCACAAGAGACCACTTCGAGACCGCAGAAGGGGCGGTCTTACAACACAGGGACCACTGTATATGTGTACAACCACAACAAACAACACATGTCTAAGCTGAGTTTTGCACCTCACCAAACTGACATTATAGAAAACTGGTTGTTTTCACAAATGAAATACTACATCTCTTATTGGCCTTCTAATTATTGCATATATGCCTCCAAGAGTTGAATACTTGTATTTCAGAATCAATAATCATTTTCTGCATAGGTTTTATGGGAATTAAGGCCATTTCGTGGGAAGGGGGGGGGGTGTCTCTATTTTGTCCTGAAATTTGAATATGTAACTGATGTGATCAGGGCAGTGGATTTGCCCTGATATTGGTCGGGATTTCCCCTGATGCCGGGGGGGGGGGGGCCTGACCTCTCACAAATATACCGATGATTTTATTGAAAAAATTCGAAAAATAATTGATTCAAGGACTAAATATCCAGATTGTTAATTAGTGAAGCCACATGAATTCTTGGTAGAGTGTAGAATTTTGAAGTAGCAATTGTTTGTTGTTGTTGCCCTTCCTCTTCACTGTAACAACTTTTATGCTTGAGACAGAAATACATCTCTTCAGTCTTACTTCACTTCCAGAAGCTTCGAAGGTAATAATTGAAGACACCATGACACATTTTGCACTTGCCAGACGCATTTCACAGAAAATTACACCACAAAATGAATAAACAAGGAGCAAGTAGGCCTGAAAAGTGTTTCTTTTACCCTGTCTTTGGCAAACGATTGCTCTTTGTGAATAATGAGGACCTCGCCCTGTACAGAAATAGCATTTTGCTGACAATTTGATTCATTCAAATAGACAGCAAAAATGGCCCTTTCAATTCATGTTGCATTAGTAAGTACCATCTATTACAAGTAACATTCCAGATATAGCCAAATCACTGATGTTATTATATCGGGCAAATGTTAGTGTGATCCCGGAATAGAAAATGCTGTCTCTGGAAAACGCAAATGGGAGTTCTCAAGCTATGTAAATACCTGTGCTCAAGGTAGGAAATGTCTAATCCTTGATGGTACAGAAGTTGTTACCATTCTTGACATTTGGGAACTAAGTTTTTTTTCTTATCTTTTTGAAGTGTCAAGGGTCGAAGTGCTGAGCACAGTCTTGACCCCTGGTGACATATAATCCACCTGAATGCATGAGCAGTGGGCACATCATATACACTGTATTGAAAAGTCTGTTTTCTGACATTACAGTCGTTGTCATAATTATGTGGAATTTAACTCTCTTCTATGCTGTTGAAGTGTGATGTCAGAGATGACTCTATTCCCTAGCATTGCAAAATAAATTAACTACAAGCTGTGTTGCCATTTTAAACTGGGTCAGGTTCCTGGGCTTCTGGCCAATGTGAATCCACCAAAAGTGAGTGTCACAGTTTCAATACATTGTCAGAGTAAACCTCTTATCAGGGATAGCCCCTGCAACCACATCATCACAGTTTGATGGCTAATGGGCTTACAGAAAAACTACGCATCACAGTTTCAACACTATATCGAAGGAAGACTGTTGATGTGATCCCGATGATCTATCACTTGCAATCACCAGTCTAATCTGACTAAATGACAGCTTTACGAGCATTCACATTAGACAACACCCTGTCAGCGTGCCTCAGCGGTCCGGCGTAGGCCCGTCGTAAGTCCGATGTCATCAGCATTGGACCGGCTTTGGGCTGACGTTGGGCCGCCGAGGCATGCTGATAGGGCAGTTACTGTTACATGTATAATCCCATCAGAGTTGCTTGATTAATCTGTAAACTAACAACTTCACAACTTCGAACTTCAATGGACCTTGCTATAAACCAAAGTCTTTGATAATTTTGGTAAACACATGGAGAGGCTGTGATGTCCTACTTGCATGGGGTTTTTCCAGGCCCAACTTGAATTCTGACACTTCATTGAAACTGTGACGCTCAGTTTTGCTGGATTCACATTGGCCAGAAGCCGGGAAACCTGACCCAATTTAAAATGACATCACAGCTTGTAGTTTTAAAATTAACATAAATTGCAATGCTAGAGAATAGTCATCTCTGACATCACACTTCAACAGCAAGAAATAAACTTGAGATTCCACGTAAATATTACGAGGACTATAAGTTGTCGCTCCCAGAGTGATGAATTGACATGAATGCACAATCTTTGTTGTGCCAGTCAGATCTAAATTGATGTGCTGTTAGGTTTCTTTTGCAGAAAAGCACCCAGAATGTGCATGCATGCAAGGAAGAAGGGAAATTCTTTGTTATAATGATTCGACTGTTCATAAAAGAAAAGACATATACCCCACAGCAAAAATCGTACTTTATATCTTGAGATCAACTTTAGTCATAATTTGTAGTACAAACAGAAACCATTTCTGTGTAGGAAACAGTTCCGCAAACAATGCAGGTACTTCTTGTGCTGCTGTTCACCTTATACAAACTGTATCGTATGCCTCTGAGCGACTTTACTCCGCTTTTTGGTGGAAATGCAAGTGTTTTAGTCTCTTCTGAACTGAAGACAACTCATTTAGGCCCTCAGGGAGCAATGGCATATCTTGGCCAGCTTACAGTCAACCTTGCCGTTTACACAAAATGGTGTGCTGAATGTCTTAGGTCAATGTCCCCCTCTATATTGCTCTAGAATACACATTAAATGTATGCCTACTCTATGTTACATAGTGGGAGTTCTATTGATCATTCGTTAAAAAAATATGTGTTCACAGGGGCACATAAAAAGATGCAGTAGGAGTTCCAAGCCTTAGTTTCGTTTGCTTGGCCACTTTGCAGCATGGCTATCACCAGATGGCTCCCTGTCACTATCTAAATTTAGCAGTCAAATATTGCCATACAGTGGAATCGAACCCTGGACCTCGACATAAAAAGGATAGCATCAAACCACTCAGCCACCAATACATGGAATTGCATTGAGAAAATTATATTCACACCAATGTGATCATAACTTCAATTCAATTCAATTCTTTTATTCTACCTGTAAACAGAATACATACATATATACAAAAAAAAAAAAAAAATACAAGTGACATCTAGGAGCAGATGTCTGATCTATCACGTTTTGTCCAATAATACTGAATACATAAATTGAATTATTACATGAACAATAACAATAATTCTATTAATTAAAAATAAACCCAAAAGACTAGGGCTTTGATTAGGATAATATGAAATTTAATAAGTGGCAACACGTTCAGTAGGGTGGTTCGAAAAACATCAATTTCACCATAGAGGGCCAGACATCCCCTCATTTTGTCCCACTTGCCAAATGATGCTCCCATGCAAAATTTTGAACTCCTAATGGCTAGTTCTCACGGAGACGTAACAGAGGGTTTAAGCGACGGCGTTTCTTATATTTCCAGGAAAGGGCAAAGATTTGAGCATGTTCGCCGTCAATTTTGGCTTTACGGCGCAACAGGAACAGCATGCGCCGTTTTAAGAGGTCTTTCTATGCAATTCCTAGAAATTTGACGATGCACGAAAAAAAGATTCAACCGGTTGAATCTTTGCGAGGAAAGAAGTGGTGAAGCAAGAAGAAGCGTAAAAAGAAATCAGTGCGCGCCGCAGATTTTTAAAGTTGCGACGCACAAAGAAGAGCTTCGACGCAGAAACAGCAGTGTAGCAGAAAGCTCTTGCTTCATGTCACATGTTTCAGACACACGTCGCTGAAAGTCACATGTGTGACGCACGTGAGAGGGTGCGCGCCGCGTCTTATGGACCCCCAATGCAGCAGACAGAGTGGCGCCTGAGTGCATTCGTTGTTCTATTTTTAGCATCAACCCTTTGTCTGCGTGTCACCCTCTTTTTGCGCAGCGGCTGGGGCAGCAGCAGCAAAGCAGGGGGGGCGAAGGAGGGGAAAAGAGGCGGTCCGCACCCTGCATATATATAGAGGGGGCCAGATTAGAGCACCATACCCACTCAGACCTTCGACCAGAACACACCTAGAATCCACGACACTATCAACTGCTACATTTGCTGCTACTTTTGTTGCTACAATTGTACTTTTGCTGCTACAACATGGGACCAAAGAGGAGAAAGGGCACCGTCGTCACCAGGGCACCAACCAAGCTCAGCACCAGGTCAACACTTCACACTCCTGGGAGCACTCCAGTGACAACTCCAGCTACAACTCCAGCTGCAACTCCTCTCCATGAACCTTCAGATGCTGCAGTGACTGCCTTCTTCACAACAGCCATGGCAGACATCTCTCTACCTGGGCTCTACACCTCCACTACAGCTGGCAGCCAGACGAAGACCACCTCTTCAACCAGCAAAGCCACTGTCGTCAGCGAGACCATCTTCGAGGGCCGGCCAGAAGACAACACAGACGAAGATTCATCTGTTGAATTGTTTGAAGAGGAAGGAGACAAGCCTGCTGACAAGCCTTCCAAGTCTGCTGACAAGCCTGCTGCCAAGTCTGCTGACAAGCCTGCTGCCAAGCCTGCTGCCAAGCCTGCTGACAAGCCTGCTGACAAGCCTGCTGCCAAGTCTTCCACGGGTCTTCCAGAGCCTACTGCCAAGTCTACTCCAAAGAAGACTCCAAAGAAGACTCCAAAGAAGACTCATCAGACTCCGAAGAAGACTCCAAAGAAAACACAAGAGAGCCAGCCTGTTCTTGCTCTAGATAGAGTGACCATACATGAGGACACCTTCGAGGAGGAAGAAGACTCTGCTGATGAGACCCCTGCAGCTGCTGAAGCCAAGTCCAAGGGCAAGAAGGGCAAAGGGAAGGCCCCCAAGAAAAACATCAGGAACAACCTGGGCATCACATCTGACCAAGAAGACGACCTCATCAACTGGTTCAGAGAGCATCCTGTCCTCTACATGAAGGGCTCCAGAGGATACAAGGGCAACGAGAAGCTGCTGCTGGACACAGAAAAAGCCAAGGAGCTGGGACCCAAGTACACCTCCCAGGACATCTTCAACTGGAGGAAGACAGTCCGCACCCACTACTCCAGACTCGTCAGGCCTGAAGCTTCAGGATCCGGCAGGAAGGAGACTCTGACAGACAGGGACCAGTACATCCTAACCAACTGTCGGTTCCTGAAGGACTCCATCGTCCACAAGCCAGGCAAGGAGCTGTCCGCCATCTCTCAACTGTCTGCCAACCGGCCAGCCTCAGACTCCGAGGACAGCTACAACCCTGAGGATTCCCTGCCAGCTTCCTATGACATGCCGGACCTGCCACCTGAACAGCCAGCACAGGACAGACCTGACAGCCAGCAGTCCCAAGTCTTCCCTGGAGCACCAAAGCCTGGAGCCGCTGCCAAGGGAACCAAGAGGAAGGCCCCAGCAGATGAAGCCATGCACTCCGCCATGAACGTCATCGCAGGCAGCATGCAAGCCATGTCCTCCGCCAAGAAGATCCTGAAAGGCTCTGGCTGCAATATGTGCCCCGACCACCAGGAGTTGACACCCGATCAGGAGTACTGGAGGATGAAGTGCCAGGACCTCTACCACGTGGGATGTCACGCCAGCCCTGAAATCAGAAGGAAAATGGTGAGGGCCATTGCAGAGGCCGCCTTCTACTGGGACAAGGAGAGTGAGATGGATGAGGCCAGCCGCCAGTCAAGACATCATCAGGAGCAGACCTTCCAGCCTCCTCATCCTCCTCAGCGCCTGCAGATGCCACCTCCTCCTCCTCCTCCTCCTTCTTCGACATATGTGCCATCCCACCACCAGCAGCACCACCACGCTTCCAGCAGCAGCCATCACTACCACCACCACCAGCCCAGGGAAGGAGGATCCTCCAGGCAGACTCCCAGCTACACCGTGATGCAGCCCAGCCCATATCCTCCATGACACTGATGATGGATGCTCAGGAGAGCCCCGAGAAGTACGGCTACCCCCCTGGACCCAGCTTTGGTCAACCGGCCGCCCATCACCAGCACCAGCCTTCCCCTACGGCCAGTTGGACTGAGAGTCTCCTTTCTCCACGAAAGTAGAAGACCAGATGCAGCAAAGACAACAAAAAACCTTGGCCCTTTTAAGGGCCACCAAATCCTCCCAAAAGGGCAGGCCACGTACACATCTTATGTTGACAAAAAAAAAGAGCTTGTGTTGACCGAAAAGAGCCAAAAAAGAGCAAAAAAAACGTTGACAATCCCCCAAAAAAAAAGTCCCCCAAAACAAAAGTCCGGTCCTGGCCTTCATTAAAAGTAATCACCTTCATAAAAGCAAGGTGCTAGTTCCCCCTTTCTTTGCCCCAAAACATACCAAGTGCAGCACTAGTACAAGTGCTGCATTCTTTGGTATAAACATATTTTTATTGCACTAGTACAAGTGCATGAATTTCTTAATTAAAATGTAATGCACTAGTACAAGTGCTTTGGTTTTAAAACTTGTGTTGGTTGGTTGCACTAGTACAAGTGCATCACTTTGTAATTTCACTTGTCTAGGGCAAGTGGCAGGTAGATAGCTAGATAGCTAGCTAGATAGATAGATAGATAGATAGCTTGATAGATAGCTAGATAGATAGCTAGATAGATAGGTAGATAGATAGCTTGATAGATGGAACACAATGCTCGTTACATATATACACTGCAGCAAAAGAAAAGCAGTTGTCGTCACTTTGCAGGAATTGGACTTGGATAGATAGATAGATAGCTTGATAGATAGCTAGATAGATAGCTAGATAGATAGATAGATAGATAGCTAGATAGATAGATAGATAGATAGCTTGATAGATGGAACACAATGCTCGTTACATATATACACTGCAGCAAAAGAAAAGCAGTTGTCGTCACTTTGCAGGAATTGGACTTGGATAGATAGATAGATAGCTCGATAGATAGCTAGATAGATAGCTAGATAGATAGATAGATAGATAGCTTGATAGATGGAACACAATGCTCGTTACATATATACACTGCAGCAAAAGAAAAGCAGTTGTCGTCACTTTGCAGGAATTGGACTTGGATAGATAGATAGATAGCTTGATAGATAGCTAGATAGATAGCTAGATAGATAGATAGATAGATAGCTAGATAGATAGATAGATAGATAGCTTGATAGATGGAACACAATGCTCGTTACATATATACACTGCAGCAAAAGAAAAGCAGTTGTCGTCACTTTGCAGGAATTGGACTTGGATAGATAGATAGATAGCTCGATAGATAGCTAGATAGATAGCTAGATAGATAGATAGATAGATAGCTTGATAGATGGAACACAATGCTCGTTACATATATACACTGCAGCAAAAGAAAAGCAGTTGTCGTCACTTTGCAGGGATTGGACTTGGATAGATAGATAGATAGATAGATAGATAGATAGATAGATAGATAGATAGATAGATGGATGGAGGGATTGATTGATTGATTGATTTTTGGGCTTGTTTTGTCAACATAGGATGTGTACATGGCCAGCTCAATTGGGAGGATTTGGTGGCCCTTAAAAGGACCTGGGGTTTGTTGTTTTGAATGCATCTTCTTCAGATTTTCTCCAACTGCCAAGGGACACTTCCTGCCGGACTGTTGACCCAGTCACGTAGGTAGTCTCGAGCAGCCTTGGCATCTCTGGAGGCATTTCCGTGTCGAAGTGGTTCTCCTAGGTCATGCAATTGACGGTCTCCCCTCCAAACTCCTTCAGCGACGTCATGTGTCTGTGGATCTTCTCTGTCCATCACTTCATTGTCACGGGCATGGTGGACGCCTACTCTGTCTCGCAGAATGTTGTGTAGAACACAAGCAGCCATTGTGATGTATGTCACTCTTGTAGGTCGTTGGGGCATGGTGGTCAGGAAGCATCTGAACCTGTGTGACAGCAGACCGAAGGCATTCTCCACCACTCTCCTGGCTCTTGAAATCCTGTAATTGTAGACTCTGGAAGCAATGTCAAGGTTCTTTCTTGGCACTGGTTTGAGCAGCCATGTCTTCAGGGGAAATGCCTCGTCACCCACGATGTAATATGGGAAAGGATTGTCTTCTGTGCCAGGTAGAGGTTCTGGAGGTGGTAGGCCTAGATCTTCCTCGTCCAGGAGTTGTCGAAGTACTGTGTCCCTGAAGACGCCGCCATCAGATGCACTTCCTTGACAGCCAGCCTGCACATAGATGAACTTGTAGTCGGCATCAACGAGGGCCATCAGGACAATGGAGTGAAATCCCTTGTAGTTGTAGAACAAGGAGCCTGCAGCCTTGGGACATCGGATTGCGACGTGCTTGCCATCCAGAGCTCCAATGCAGTTGGGCAAGTTCCATTTCGTCTCAAAAGCCTTGGCTATCTCCTTCCATCTTTCAGGCTGTGTGGGTAGTGCCAGCTGTCTTTCGAAGGCATGAACGATGGCAAGGCAGACCTCAGGGATGAAGTTGCAGATGGTGTTGGGTGCCACACAGAAAGCATAAGCTAGGGACTTGTAGCTGTTTCCTGTTGCCATGTACCGCAGGGTGATAGCCAACTTCAGACCAGGTTCCAAAGCCCTCCTCATGTTGGTGTCTTGCTTAGCGATGAGTGGTCCAACAGCTTCCAGGATTTCAGCAAAGATGGCAGGGGCATTCTAGTGTAGTTGTAGTAGCCGGACACGTCACGCACTTGCAGTTCAGGCAGCAGTTGATGGAAGTGACCATGTTGTTCCCTCTGCAGCAACCAGTTGCGAATCCACCACCTTTTCTGTCTCCTGGCCCTCCTCCTCCTGTGTCTCAAATAGACAGCTCCGATAGCAACAGCAGCAGCACCAGGCGCAACAATAATTTCTTCTTCATTCATCATGCATATGTTCAGTAGGCAGTCGTTGTGTTCTCATTGAAGGGCAATCAGCAAATGAAGCAAGGAGGTCCTCTGTGTCCCTTTTTATAATGACCAAAAGTGACTCCTGCAGCAGCCAAACACACTTTGCCGCAGCGCTGCAACAACAGACGTTCGTCGATGCTTAAGAGACCTTCGTCGCTGCTTAAGGCAAGGACGACGAAGAAGGTCAGCATCGACGCGCCTGTAATGTCCTCGGCGCTTTATGAATGCATGTGCGACGATGAACCATCAAGTTACGCAGTAACAAGTCCCTAAATGCGGCGTTGCATCGTTACAGTCGTCGGCGAGGCTGTCATTTTCAGCGGCGCATCTTACCTCGGGTGTACGCCGAAGGTTTCCTGATGCGTCGCAGGTCGCCAATTTCAGACGTAGCTGCCTCACAACCATCAGCGGCGTAAGAGGAAACAACATTGGGCGAAGTAAAAGCAGCCTCGCCGAATTCCAAAACAAAGTGCGACGAGTCTGTTTGGAACTGCGCTGAGGAAAGAGAGGCGGAACGCGGCGAAGAAAGCTTAAGCAGCGCCGCGGACACCTCAAGACTCACCGCGGCTACTAACTTTAAGCGTCGCACATGACACTAATTGATTACGTAACGTGCCAAAACCAACGTTCTACGCCACAACTTTCCAAGAAATGACTTCTCTTGATGCGTCGCTCTCAAATCGCCGTCGTGAGAACCAGGCATATAAGTTGAATAGAAGTGGATGCTCACAGAGCCTGAAGTTTTAGCCAAAACAGCAAAAAATTGTTAATTCGCCGAATTTTATTTTAAAGCTACAAAGTTCTAACCACCATTTTTGAAATGGCCACAAAAACACCGTTCATTCGAATGGTTGCATGATGGGTCTGCAAGAAAATTTAGTGGTCAATGTTTTCTTAGATTTCGTTTTACATGAAATAAGAAGAAAGTTTTCAGATTTCATAAATTTCTATAATCATCATTTTAGTGCTAAAATTGGCTTTAATTAGACCTGTTCAGAATACAAACAATGTAGATTTTAATAGCCTCCTGTTTGGTTTCCCATACTTTTGGGTATGGGGAGTCCAAATATCACATTCATTTTGCTCTTGGGTGAAGGGAAACTCTGCCTCAAGAACCCTCAACATATATTGTCAATTTTGATGGAAAACGCCTATTTTTCTATGATTTTATGTTACAGTTTGTCTTATAACTTGATAGCAATTCATAACAGAGCCTTCAAAATAGTACCAAATGAAAGAAAATTAATTTTCCTATTAGATAGATACATGAAAATGTGACACAGGAAATGACATATTTAATTTATCACGGAAATTGGTAAAAAATGCCTGAATATCATATGGCTTTGTCATAATTATAAGTCCACATTAAATTGCTTCCAGACTCAACTCATGGCACCATATGGTAGATTTGAAGTATAACGTAGGATCAGTATCATGTTTTTAAAATTGTGCATGCTTTTCAATGACTAATTACTCATAAATGATGCAGTAACTGCAGAAAAAGTACTGAACATGCTATGTATCATCAGTAAGATTCATTAATAGATAATGGTACAAGCTTCAAGTTAAGAGTAATTCTGACAATAATGAATTTGTAGTTACCAGTCGCAATCATACATTGAGTGTATAGCCTCATGAATTGTTAAAAATTCCTGCAATTGAGTTCCACTATAAGAAGCAGAACCTTTGTACCAAAGGATTTGTTGTAATATTTTGGCATATCATAATATATTGTAACTTTTTATGCCACATCATACACAACTTTCAGTGACTTCAAACTCATTCAGCTCAATCTGGTTTGCCTGATTTTCCCATCAGGCATCATATTTGTTCAGCAAGTATATGTATGCACGTATGGTCCAACATCCAATGTGGGAAACAGGCTGAATGTACCAACAGTTGAGGTTAAATGTTGATGCAGGAATTATTAGTCTTCCCAATCCAGAGTGCTTGGCTTCTCAATACTTTACAGTTTAATAAAAATCTCAAGCTTCATGGCTGTTGTAACTTTGTCATCTGTCAAGTGTTGTGAGTACAGTGTACCTGACTATCATGAGGGCAAGTCACTTGCATGGAACTGCAGAATGCACATTGTGTCCAGCCTCCAAACAGGATCCATTCCCTTGTGTTTTATACTACTTCAAGTATCTGTGGGAACCAAACTCACAGAGCTCTGAGATCTTGGAAGATCAGCTTAAGAGAAAGTAAACTGCTCACACAAATTAAGGGAGCAAGAGCCTTTTTCATTATTTTCAGGCAGATATCACGCATCAAATGTCAGAAAATATTGGGAAGAGATTGGCTGCTGAAATTTAATGAAAAAACACAGGGTATATACCTGAAATCAAACACTAACTCCATCCATGAGCCAACCCTAATTGTAATCCTAATTTTAAACCTAACCCTGGGTCTGTTTTCTCATCTAATGTTTGGTTGTAAAATTTCTGACACAGACATCCTTACATATCCATTATTTTTGAGAGTTCATCCATGTTTCGTTTGAACAGCAATAACTGGAACTGACTATGATTGCTACTTTGCTCCCTTAAATAATGTGAGCAGTGTATCTCACATTGCTATAGGTTGAATTGTTAGTTTGGCTTGATTTTCTCTATCCGTTGCTATTTGGCAAAAAGTTATTAAGCCAGCTTTGTATTGGCAGAAACCTCTATGTTGTGATTATGTCCATGTTAATGATGATAGAATAAATGAAGTTTGATGCCACATGTTTTGATGTCCAGTAAGTGAAGAAGAACATGAAATATCCCAAACAGATCCTGGGTTTGCTTTTAGCTATCCTGTAAAGAACCAACATACACCTGCAGTGAGTAGGATGAGAACTCTTGAACAGGAAGGCAGGCACTCGCCACTCAATCAATAATATTGCAAATAGAAGTAAAAAAATTCGAAGTCACAATGATTAACATGATCTGAAGTAGCATAGGACTAGTGATGTTACAATTGTTTTTCTAGACTTGAAATCAAGACTGTTTTGATGACGAAAACAGAACTGGAGAATATTTAATAAGGGGGATTCATTCTTCTTTATTTTGGCAACGGCTTCGCTGATTCAGTAGTAAAAACCTCATACACTCATTTTGATTTCAATATTTATGCTCAGGATCATCTTTTCTAAAATAAATGCCAATGAGACACATTCATCTTGTTTAAAATAGTATGATTTAATGTTTTTGTACTAATACTCCTGGGCATTTTGAGTATTGAAAACAAAATTGTGTAAGGAGCTCAACATTTGAACTTACAGACTTTGATGATGTCAAAATTTGCATTAATACAAAATCTGTGTCTATAATTGACCTAAGTATGATGGCTTGTCTGACACTCAATAAAAAAAAGAAGAACTGCATGGTCACATCCTTCATAAAAACCTGGAATAGCAAGGAAGGGAATTTTCGATCTTCCAACTTCAATTACAGTTAATGATTGTCACTTATAACTGTGCTGCGATTCATAATTTCCAGTGATTTCAAGACAGACATCATCATGAATAATTGAATATTGATAGGTCTAATCATTGGCATTGTTTTGTATTTTGAGCACATTTACATGTTGTACTTCAACATTCCTACTGGAATATCCAGTCTGTTCAAGAAAGAATATATTTATTGATTTTTTTTACCAAGATGTGAACCGCACCTGCAATGTCATGGATATCATTGTCTCTATTATTCAGACTATAAGTTTTGTATAGTTAACAATCAGTGTCAGTGTGTAGCCCCAGGTGGTCTGTTTGCTGCAAGCATTGGAGTCACTTTGGGGCTAGTTAGTGTGTCTCTGATAATTAATTGTAAACATTAGTTTTGAGGATCGTCTGTCAATTTCAGGGAAGGCATAACTGAAATTGAGACAAAAGTTGGAGCTTATCTTTTTGATGAATGCCCCACTACGGTAAGTCTGCTGCCAATTATTTTTGTAGTTAAAAATATTTAAATTGGTAACAGTTTATCTATGTAAATTTATGTGATTATGTGCAAATTATACAATGCCTCTATGCTGAATTATTTTCCTGATGTATTGTTCGTACATATTATATAAATATTAGATGGGAAGGAGTCCAATATAGAGTATAATTGGATGAAGAAAAGTTATATTGGATGAGGCGTAGCCGAATCCAATATAACTTTTATGAATCCAATTATACTCTATATTGGACGACTTACCATCTAATATCTATTATATTCTCCATCCAATATAAGTTTTTTTATTTTCCTTTGAAGTTGACTTGCTGTCAAATGGTTGAGGAAAATTTGTGTTCAGATTTTTTAAATTATCACGGTTTGGAGTTAAGATTATCCTTTTTCCATATTAATTTAAAAGAAAAAATTTGGAAGGTTTAGAAGGGTTCTGATTCTCAATACTAACCAAACAGACAGCTGTAATTATAAAAGATCAAACCATGAGAGAGCAGGCAATGGTGGCGTCACCATTGTCAGCCTGCTCTCTTTATTCAAATACTGTGATGCCTGGAGTGAATTAGTTGGAACTATTGTGTGTCGGATCCAATATAACTTATCACTGCCCAATATAACTTATCACTGCCCAATATAACTTTTCACTGCCCAATATAACTTTTCACTGCCCAATATAACTTTTCACTGCCCAATATAACTTTTCACTGCCCAATATAACTTTTCACTGTCCAATATAACTTTTCACTGCCCAATATAACTTTTCACTGCCCAATATAACTTTTCACTGCCCAATATAACTTTTCACTGTCCAATATAACTTTTACTGCCCAATATAACTTTTCACTGCCCAATATAACTTTTCACTGCCCAATATAACTTTTCACTGCCCAATATAACTTTTCAAGTGTCCAATATAACTTTTCACAGTCCAATATAACTCTTTCTCTGCCTAATACAGCAAGGATATTATCCAAGAATACTCGCTTGTGATTGGCTGACACAATCCGAGTGGAGAATATATATGTTTATCCCATGTCTAGCAACATTTCTCCCTGATACTGATCTTTTTCCCGGGTGAATACAGACAGAAGAGGGAAAATACGAGGGAAAATACAGAATTAATGAGTTTTACAGGGAAATACGAGATTCAACCAATCACAGGCAGCCAGGGCGATGACGTCACAACGTCATATGCACGTGGCGCTGTAAACATCAACAGAAGCTGAGAGAAGACAAATAATTTTATCAGCAGATGTTTTGGGATCCAGAACGCTTAAAAATTATCCGATTCCACTGGGGAAAAAACTGGCATGTAGCAAAAAATGTGGTCTATAAATATGGGTGGACCAAATATATACAGCTGTCGTTATTTTTGCCGTACGGCGCTTTTATCGGCAATCGGCGACCTCGCAAATTCTGCTTTTTGACAAGTGAATTATCAGAATTCAGATTGACAATGATGTGGGCCAATAACATGGGATAAATAGGTTATGACATGGCTTGGACCTGTATTTCCCTGATATTTTCACCCTCGACCCTGTATTTCCCTCGACCCTGCGGGTCTCGGGAAATACAGGGTCTTGGGTGAAAATATCAGGGAAATACAGGTCCAAGCCATGAAATAACCTATAAGTATTGTATCATATTTTTCACTTTTGAATGTAACCAATTCAATGGCATATTGATCAAAAATTGATTAAAAATGTTGTTTTGTAGGGAATTATTTATCTGATGAAGAAGCGTTGTCTCAAATCAAGGGAAGATGTTGCTAAGTTTCTCTTCACAAATACGGTCGTCAAGAAAGCTGCAGTCGAAGAATTCCTTCAACATGAGTATGTTATTTACAAAGTATTTTTTATATATTTTTCACTCTTAATTGTAATTTATATGCATGGAATATATGCAATTCTGCCGATTGGAAGTGTGTACTAATATGTAAATGGCACTGCCATGAAATTCGCGCAGCTCTTTAAAGGTTTTTGTAAAACTTTCATTTTTATTTCATATTCAATGTATGCATGAAAAGCAGTTGTGTAACTGTTTCAAAAAATTAGAAAGACAGATATATATATAGGCCTATATAGAAAGACAGAGAGAAATGTAGAATGGAAAGATAAACTAGATAAAAAAATATCACAGGTAGATAAACAGACAGAAAGATGGATAGACAGATAATAAATAGATGGATAAATAGATCGATGGATAGATAGATATATTAAATTGATAAATAAGATTGATAGATTCTCACCTAAATAGTGAAAAAGTAGACAGCACTGAAAGCTGCCTAATTTAAGTCCATGTTAGACTGTTGATATTACATAATAGTATAATAGTAATAAAAAAAACAATAACATGATTTGTGTGTATAGTTTAATTGCTCACTGTTACATAACCATCAGTTCGTAAATATTATGTTACTTTAATTGTTTTATGTTTTCTTGTTGTCTGTTTTGAAATGAAATGAATATTGTGTTAATAATCTAATTTAGCTTGTCAAGGCTAATAATTAACTATTCCATAAAAATTATTGGAACAGGAAATACTACTTGAGGATATTGAATTTTTAAGATACTTTTGAAGATGATTTTGTTATGTTTTGTTAAATTACATATACGAAACTAAATCATTAATAAGAAGCTGGACCCATTTGACCTAATTCCCTGCTATGGACTGTTGATATTGAGACCATCACTGCACAGATTTTTGAGTTCTCTCTTGTGCTCAATTTGCTTTGCGAAACGGCCTTTGGCCATTTCGCTGTGTGGATATTAATAGATATACCAGTTTATGATCTATAACTGCATTTTGAACTTTACATGGAGTTTGATGACTTACTAGCTTTAAATGATTTTGCTTTCAGAAATAACAGAGATGTTCTTGAGTGTTTTATAAACTTGCATGATTTCAGTGATATGAGTCTCCCTGAAGCAATGAGGTAAATTGAATTTTCAACTGCTATCTACAACTTTCTATCAGTTAAGTTAGTATTTTAAAAAAGAAATACATTATGTGTGTACCTCAATTACTGAGGACTGTGGACAAACGGCTATAAGTACACTTATTTGTGACAAAAATTGTCGAATGATTCTATGAAATGAATAAATTCAGGTTTTAAGGCACAAATTACAAGTCATTTCCATTATAGATGGTCATTTATCAAACATTTAAATTTTTCATTTGGCACAAATATTAATAAATTCAATATGTGACAAAAAAGAGTCTTTGCAGACTTCATTAGCTTGAATATAATATACATACATGTAGGTCTTACCCTATAAAATTCATTGGAACTATTCTTTCAGATTGTTCTTGAAGAACTTCAGGCTGCCAGGTGATGCGGAAAAGATCAACAGTACTATGGAATTATTCTCAAAAAAATTTTGCCAACAAGATAAAAGTGGCATCTTCCAAAATGCAGGTATTTAAAATCATGTAGGTCTAATCTAATATTTATTGAAGTTTCCCCATGATGCCAAGGAGGTCAACCGTACTATGTTCATAATATATGGCTGGAAGGGGGGGGGGGTTTGTTGCAAGTTGCCATTAAAAATTGATACCCCCTTAGATATCAAGTAGATTTGTAGTTCCCCCCTTGAGATAGATGTGGATTTTTAGTACTCCACCACCCCCCCCCCCCCAAGCACACACAAATTGCTATATCTGCAACTTTTGTTCATATGTTTGCATGCTTTAAAAATTATGTTCAAACTTCATACCAATTAGACATGTTCGGTAAAATAGCACCAATCCTTGAAACATGTGTGAAAAGTTAGCACCCCCTCAGGCAAACTCCCCCCTCCCCATAAATTCTGAATTAAAACATTGATTTATCAATTAAAGAAAAATTATCGTAGAGAGTAAGGAAATTTAACAGAATAAATTGCAAACAAAAATTTCATTATGTAAACGTTGTTTTTACAATGAATTTCAGATGCGTGTTGCGCCTTGTCCCTGGAGATTCTGATGTTCAGTGTTTCACTTTACAGTCGCTATTCATCCGCCAAACCAGACTTGCAACGTTTCATCAGCCAAAATGCTGGAATTAATAACGGAGAGGACCTGCCCGAAGAACTACTTACTGTATGTACATCTGAGCTCTGTCAGTAACTTATTTTTGAAAACTTAGGAATTCATTTGGGGTTTAGCTTGCTGTTATATGCATTTCTTTAGTGTTCTCTGACCATTAGATGTACAGTTTCATGCAAAAGTTTGGACAACTCCTGAGTAGGGCAGTATTTTTGTCACATTACAGACCAACTGTAAACAGCAACATTCATTGCTGAACGACAAGCAATTGCATAATTTCGTCAACAAAAATAATTTCAAAAGTAAAAAAAAAACATTGGTATTCTAAGGTATATTCATAAAATTTCACTGGTGAAATTCAACAAATATGTCCATAATTTTTTATATCAATGAAATTATGTGATTTGGTATAGTAGGGGAGGCCGGGGCTAGTTGTCACAGGGGCAAGTTGTCACAATGCTTATTACTCAGCTATGGATGGTAGCAGCCAGTGATGGAAATGGAAAATTTTCGTCGGGGGAGCTCTCGACTCGTTCGGCAGCCACTCGCCATTCAAAATTTTTAAAAGAGAAAGAATTCTTCCACCAGAGCATAATTATGGCTAAGAGTACCATGGGGACTGAAAAAGTAACATGATAATTGTAATTTTACCACTGCTCATTGGGGGAGCTGTGGCAGGGTACAGCTCCCCCTGTTTTTTGGTCAAGGGAGCTCAGCTCCCCCGAGCTCCCCCCCATTTCCATCACTGGTAGCAGCTGTGTGGCAATTAAATCAATTTTGATATTTTTTAACATGGGGAATATTTTTGTGATGATATCACAAAAATGTGTAGGCTGTCATGCGCTATGTGAAGATTTCTGAAAATAATGGTTAAAACTCAATTTTTTCGAAATTTTCAAATTTTTCATCATCTTCCAATTTGACACAATTTTCCGGAGATTAAGGCGTTGATTCATGATGGTATTAACCCATAGTCTCCGTGAACGAAGTGTCTGTGTTTTCTAAGTGGAACCAGAATATGTTATCTTTTGATTACCGAGATATCGGATTGACTTCATGATCGTGACGAGGATTGGCCTTGGCTAGTTGTCACTGGGGCAAGTTGTCACAATGCTTATAACTTGGCTGTAGGTGGCAGCAGTTGTGTCGTTATTAAATAAATTTCAAGATTTGATGGTTTGTTAAGCTTTTTGTATGATGTGCTTGCAAGAAAGTATAATCTGTCATGTGATATGCCGACTTATTAAAAATGACTTTTTCAACAGAAATTCTACTATCATTTCATTGTCCTCCAATTTTGAGAAGCAATTTTCTGGTAGAAATAGGCCCTGATTTATGGTGGCATTCATCCAAAGTTTTTGCAAGATTTGTATTTTTGTTTTTGAAAAGCAATCCAATGCAGTGCAAGCTTGGATTACAGAAAATCCATCAAGAGATGTTAGATTGGCCATATGAGTGTGACAACTTGCCCCGGGCTCGGAATAGAAAACAATCCAGATAATATGTCATCAGGTGGGCTTCCCCGGAGACAAAATTGCTTAACCCCCTTGTCTTTATGCCACCTACCTATAAGCACTGTCGTCATCCCCATATATATAGAGACAGCCCGTTGACCATTGCAGGGCATTTATGAAGATATCGAGGACAAACCACTGGAAATGCCTGAAGGAGGAATTGAGGACTTGATGAGGGTTTTCTTCAGTTCTGACAAGGAGGGCTATTTATGGAAACAAGGTGAACGCTTCCACTAGAAACTTATTTAGCTGATGAATATCTGTATGCTGTGCTTGACAATAAAAACAATCACTTGGTCTAAAATATCATATATACAGGGTATTAATTTTCGTATTTTCCTATTTCGAAATGTGCTTTAATTCATTTTAGGCCAACAGCCGATCTGCTCCTGTGTTCCGGGCCAAATTGGTTTACCTACCAGCATTTTTATGATAATTTGTGTAAATTAGGGTGTGAAGTTCAGAAATTCATTGGGGCCAACCCCTAAATCTGTTCAATAAGCATTGTCTGAGTCCTATGTAAAATGTATTCACATTTGAAGGTATTTTAGAACTTCCTCAAGAGCCCCAAATGTAGATAGGCTAGGGTGGTGGGGTCACATTTTTTGGGGAAACGTGCTGGGCTGTAACACTCACACATTTACAATTTGGGGACTGTTTAGAATTTACTGTGGTGGAAGTTTTGCTCGAGAGCTTGCTGCCTTTTCACAAATGCTTTGGGGGGGGGGGGTACAAACTTTCTACAAAATGTCAAAGGGGAGGGTATGAAATTTGAACATTAAAAAAAATCATAAGACATATACACATACCTGCAGATGTGCGCAAATTTATACGTGCAATTGTTCAAGGTGTAAATCCCCACTAATATTTGAGTGAAATCTCAGGTCACATGACCACTCCTGTTGCCAGCTATAAATGAATCCCACAGGCATGCCACTCACCCAAACTATCCACTTATCCTTCTTTTGTTGTCCCCTACTTCAGATGGAAGACCACACGGGTGTCACTCATCTCTCATTTCTGTTTCCCTACTTCTCCACTCATCTCCCACCAGGAGTGCATGAAACAGCAAATCTCGCATATTTTAGTCCCCAACAGAGGAAGCTTCTTCTCATACTCATTTCCCCACAGGTGGCAGCACCTACCTTCGTCTGCTTTTCGCTGGGGACACTGCCTGCAGCTAATGCACCAGGCATCCTCCATTCACATTTTCTTTGCCTTTGCTGCAAACTACTCTTTTCATTTTAGTCATTTCTTTCTTTTCCCACATTTATGACCACTTTCAAATACCATTCTCACATCTGACTTTCATTCCTATACCTCAATGACAAGCAACATCTAACATACTCTTGAATCTGTTTCTGTGCTGTCAATGGGCTTTACTAGTATTTAATATGTGTGGTGGGTATTGCTTTGTATGCAGGCGGGGGGGTTGCTAAAAATCCACTACAATCCTAAGGGGCATGTTAATTTTTAACTGCAACTTTCAGCAAAACTCCCATCTCTCCCCCAGTCATAAATTCTGAACTGTCACTTACTGTGCTTGAGTCACTTGTCTTATTGAAACTATACGCCTTTCATTACTCAGGAGGACCAATGTCATGCTGGAAAAGAAGGTGGTGTCAACTCCGCCATGCAATAAATGCCTTGCTGTATTTTGAAGACAAAAATGTAAGTTAATTTATGCAGAGTGTTCCTAGGGCTGAAATTAATTAACATTTTCCGGATGAATGTAATGAATTTTTCGGCAATTAGGAGGCTAAAAAGCCTTAATTTACTTCAGTACATATATAGCGTTTTATATCACAAGCGATTCGGTGTTCCGAAAGCAAAGGTATATGTTATTTGTGAAGAATATCATTTGTTTGCCAAACATTATACAGCCATGGCTGTCAGTTTTCAATATTTTGCATACACCGCTATGGAATTCTCATTTGAGGCATCATAAGGAAGCAAATATTTGTTCAATCTGAAGTAACAATGATTTAAAAAAATTATTAATCGAATGCAAGAGGGAATTTTTTTTTCAAACAAAATTTAATTTGTTGTAAAATCTTACATTTTGTGTGTAAGTGATGCAGTTTTGGTAAATTTGTCACTTATTTTGCTCAACCTACCAAAGAAATGGCCATGCGAAACCTGATGAAGCAAACAATTCAAGTGAAACGTGATAAACCAATTATTTATACAGCAATATAGGGGGGAGGGTTGGTCTAGTGGTAGCGTGCTGGACTGCCAATCGCTGGGTCCAGGTTCGAATCCAGCTCTTGCCGAGTCATCTGGGCCTATGTTCGACGGCTGTTTCAATCATCCTTCGCCGCATTGCCGTGTTCTCTTCCTGTCCTAATTAGCCTACCAAGTGCATAAATGCAGGACGTCAAGCCCCAAACATCCATCCAAACATATACAGCAATATATTTCATTGCGATTTTGTCATGAATAATTTGTTGATGTCTACCCAATACATCCTGACAATTCGGGGTTGCTTCTAAATATATCCCACATCGGTGATGATGGGGCATAAAACACAAACTCACTCACTCCCGACAATTTGGGAAACATGAGATTACTGTCACGCAAACATATAAAAATTAATTTAATAATTTCAATGTTTTCAATTTTTGTTTGGGGGGAACACATACACGTAGTGCTGTGTTCTGACTATCACACCTGACAAATCATCAATTATCTAGCTGGTATATTTGCATTTTTATGACTACTCAAATTGAAAAGTCCAAATCAGCTGTTCTGTTACATGGCAGGATACCTCTCCAAAAGGCATTATCCACCTTCAGAGGGTCCAAGTGAGAGCCATTACCATAAAAAAGAGGTGCTCATGTTTGGAAATCTATTCTCCGAATAACCAATGCATTGATGCTCGCAAGATCGGACAACTTGGTACTGCTTCTTTTGGTGAGTATTATTTCATCAGCCTTGCAAATATTCATTACCTATGAAAAGGACAGAAATATTACTTTCATCTTACGTCTTTGAAAAAAGCTATGTATAAATAATTCACATTTAAGTTTACATTGTGATTTCATTTCATGTTTATATTTTGAATTTAAAAAGAAGATTTCGTTCAATATATTTATTATAGGCGTATTTTGCGGGGGATCAATATATTTATTATAGGCGTATTTTGCTGGTATCAGGGCAAATGGCTAATCAGGACAAATCCTGATCAATATCGGGGCAGATCCACTGACTTGGTCACATCCGTTACATGTTAAAATTTCAGGGCAAAATAGCGACAGCCCCCCCCCCCCCCGCGAAAAAGCCATCCCATACGTCTATAGTGCATGCATAAGTAGTGCATGAGAAGCGTCCGAAAAGTTCTGACCAATTCTTTTTTTGTTGGAGACCTTTCTTTTTGAGATAGCTGGTTGAAACTTTCACATAGATAATTTCAGGTTGTCGACAATATATTTTGAAAAAGTCAAACTTGTTGGAAGTGTTTGAATTATTCTCTGTTGCCATGGAAACCAAAGGTTTGTGCACCCAGCACACCTCCATTTTTTTCTGACCAAATCCGACCATATCGGCACGCAAATAATCATAAAATTTACTGTAATAATGCAATTGATGATGAGCAGATATACTTCTTGCCAGCCGGACAGTATTTAAAAAAGGCATTCTACATTACATTAGAATGCATTGTGAATTAGTTTAACCCCTCTGCTGGAGCATTCACTAAGCTCCCCCAAGCTGACACAGCCTTGTTCTGGAATTGTGGAATATTATATACGGCCAGCTGCATTTTTCACGATGAGTATAATATCTTTAATTAATGAAGTGGCATATAATTGTACGGTCACAAAAGTATTCCAACAAATCGGACAGTATTAAAAGGCACCTTAAGTAGGGTTTCGATCCAGAGGTTCTTGAGCACAGCCTGTAGTTCCCATAACCTAATGGTTAGAGCGCTTGACTGCAAATCCACTGTCACTCGTGGACGTGGGTTCGACCACAGTCCTGGAACTCAATTGGAGTGAGTTGGATGTGGCTGTGGCCGGGGAGGGTGGCCACTTGTGTCGGCAGGAGTTCACCCTCCTGTCAGGTGTGAGCAGCAACACCTCCTTCCAGACTCCTCTGGACTGGATGACGGGACAAGCAATGTGAAGTGAAAACCACAACAAGGAAAAAGCTGTCACCAGGAGTGCTGAAGATCTCCAGTCATCATTAATTGTGAATTTCATTGTAAACCGCACTAGATTGATCTGGAAGATTATATGTAGCGGTATATATAAATGTTCAAATAATAATACTAATACTGCGGGACCAGTGCAGGTAATGGATTGTTTAAGACGAAGCATCTTGAGCGCTGTGGGTCAACTGAGGCGATTGCATCGGCTAATTAGTTTTTTATATGAATAAATGCTTAGAATGATATGTATAGAATGTCATAAAACACTGCAAACTTTTTTGGTCATAATAAAAATGTTTTATTACTATGAATTCTATGTTTATAAATACATCTAGTTTGCATAATTTTCTCTAATAAATTTAGCTTCACTGGGTGCGCCAACGTTTTGTATCAATGGCAACAGAAAGTAAGCAATGCTAACATTTCCAGCAAGTAGGGGGAACGGGGGCACATTGGGACGCGGGGCATTGTGAGACGGTGGGGTTTTCTTGGATCCTGGCAAGGTATATGATATGGTAGTGCCATCATATCTTGTAATTTCACATCCTGATGTTTCCATGGTTTTATTGACAAATTACAGCCACATGCAGAAGTATGGCGAGCAAAAGTTTTTTTTCCTACTACGAAAGTAAATATTGACGAGTTCAATTGGAACCATTCTGTGGACAAACCATAAACAATGAGGCTTTCGCAGTGCTTGTATGAATTTTATATATCGTAATGAACAGTTATGAATTGCTATCGTGATAAACACACTCACTGGTGTCCGAGAAATTAGCATTTTGGTGTAAAAGTCATATCGGGGCTCATTGGGACAGTGAATTCGGGGCACATTGGGACGCACTTAATATGGCAGAATTTAAGTGTCCAAGGCAACTGAATGACCTGGGACAGCACACAACAGGTGTTCAGGCCGCAGTGAATAAAGGTATAGTGGATTACCATGCTCTGTGAACAAATTTGTCGCAAACACTGTGTGTTACTTACATAGATGTCCGCACCCAGGACAGTTTATGTCAAATGTTTAAAACTGTTTAAAATTATGAACTATTGGCACTACAAGGTGTTAATGCACTGTATATTGTCTTACGCACTACTTATATATGATATTTATTGCACATGGAGTGTTAAAATGATTTTTTAATTGATGTCCCAATGTGCCCCGGCTGTGCCAGCCGGGGCACATTGGGACAGTCATATTTACGACTCTCTGGCAGCAAAAGGGTAGGTGCAGTCTAGTTTATTATGCCTTGCATTTAAGCTCAATAGTATGGGTGATATTCATGCAAACTTCTGAGTTCTTCAGTGCTTTCAGCATTGAGCAAAATTAGTAGATGCCAAAAGCGTCCCAATGTGCCCCCGTTCCCCCTACGATATTTACAAAATAGACAGTGAAATACTTGAAATTGGTTCTATGAAAATTCCGTTCAGCTACCTCAAATGGAAAAGTCTGTAAAAAAAATGGAACTCTGGAACTCTCCTTGTACATGTACTTTTAAAAAAGGCTGACTTTTGTTTCCCTTCATTTTTTGACAGGCGGGCACAAAAACTATGTTTTTAGTGCTGCTTCTGATAAAGACAGGAATGACTGGATAGAAAAACTAAGGTATATTATCACACGTCAATGATATTAGTTTGCTATAGAATTCCTAATAAAGAATTAATTGTAAAAATAATCATATTCTATTTGTACAATGCGCACATTTTTTAATTGAAGTGTTGCCTTTTTTTTTTCAGTAAAGCCATCAATGAAAACCGTCTTTTCAATATGCTGTCTTTGAAAAGAAAGCAAGCTGGACAACATTTCTGACTTCTGAATAAATTGCTTCTCTTAATTTCTGTGTTCTTTAATTATTTTTGCTAAAGCTTGTATCAACAGGGGGCTAGAATTCCTCAAAGATCCACTATCTACCCGAAATTAACAGCGTTATAAATTGGTGCAAATGGCGGTCATACGCCGTTTTGTTTGAATGGCTCTCCTGGAGAGGCGAATTCATGTAAAGAAAAATATGTTGACCCCAGGGCTCTCGAGTCAGATAGTAAATGAACTAAATTTGACTCTACCAGGACTCAGAGATGCAGCAAACGATGTTACGAGAAAGCAAACGGCGTTATTAGATTAGCAAACTTTCTCAGCTGGTAGGTGAAACAGATACTTAAAGGTTGTTTATATAACATTGTGTCTTTGGTTTAAGGTGTCAGAAACACTATAGTGTTAAAAGTACTCATTTGGTGTACACATAGTACGTCAATATTATATAGATAGTGGATGGCGAGGAGACCAATATTGAGTTTTATTGGCCAAATCAGTAATATTGGTCAAGGCCGCAGGCTGATGCTAATATCACCTGCTGAGGCCATGCAATAAGACTGATATTAATGTAAAAAATACCATGCAAAGCATGTAAAGCATCAGCTACAGAAATAAAAATTACTTAAAATGTGAAAGATGTGTTATGTCACATAAAATTATTGAAGGCAAAACACCTGTTGTTCCCTGGCCAAAAACAGATGGCATGAAACACAGGCCCAGGAGATACAAACGGCCAGGTCATATCACTGACTGTGTCAAATGCAAATTCACAAACTAATCAGTTAGGGACCGTTCAGAATTTATGACTGGGGGGGTGGGAGTTTTGGCCGAGGCCCGAGGGGGTACTTACTTTTCACATGTGTTTCAAGGTGGGGGTATTAATTTTTGACAACACTTCCAAGGGGGGGTAAGAAATTTTAACAGAGAAAAAATGTTAAAAAACATGCATAAACTCGATTTTATTTGGACTTTTTTACCCTCAAAAGTCGGGGAAATGAGGCAAATCTGTACGCGTGGCCATGTATAACAGTATCTATGTGTGTATTGCTTTATATGTCGAGGGGGGGGGGGGTACTAAAAATACGCGTGAAACCTAGGGGTGGGGTACTAAAAATCCGCATGAAACTCAAGGGGGGGGGGTATCAATTTTTGACAGGAAATTCCAGCAAAACTCCCACCCCCCCCAGTCATAAATTCTGAACGGTCCCTTATGAATATAAAAGTATAGAAGGGCCTATTTCCTAATCTATCAATTGATTCCAATCCCCCAATTAAAATGCTTAACCAAGTAGAAATCACATGTGCATGACTGAAATTGAAGCCTTAACACACCACACAGCAAAGTGCAATCAGCTTTGACACCTGTCAGCTTCACCCCACCATGGGCTGTTCAATAGGAATTAAGGGGAGAGAGGGTGATGCAAAGCTTAAGAACCCTCCAGAATTGCAATAACCATCATTGGATACTTCTGTAATTGACTACCCTGAATAAACCAATTGAAAACTACTGATTTGACACGCAATTGACGATCGTTCATATGAGCGATAATAGGATAGTTTCACTGCCCTATTTAATGTACTGGCAAGGCAGTCGGTTAAACGGTCCGAGGAGGTGCGTAATTCACTTCTACCGATCGTAAAATACCTGAAAGTCATGCGTAAGGCCATATATGATCAGTGCAGCTGAAATTCGTCAGCAAACATAGATTGTTGTTCCTCTTGTCCTCCATATTGGAATCCAGAGAAATGCCGTGACCTGATTGGCTGACCATATTTTTTTTATTATTTTTTCAATAAATGACTGCAAATTATGAAAACATGAGTGTAAATGGCTTGTAGCAGGTGTAAAGTTACTTTGTCAATGAGGAAATATTTAAAATCGGCAAATGAGAACCGCAAAAAAAGAGCATTTGATACTTCGGCTGTTTTCGTCAGATGCCGAAGTTTGCCGACATCACTCGCATCCAGTCAAGAAAAAATGGCGGACGAAGAAGGTTGTACGTGATGGAGAGTGAAATAAAATGGCTTGAATCAGAAGATAGAGGCACTCGTATGTCCGGACTATAACACTGTCTCGTGGTTAGGGGCTAATAAAGGTCCAGGAGGAATTTGGTTGGTTGACTCTTCAGATTAATAGAGAAATTGTGGACGTTGTGTTGCAACAGCCTGCCTGCGACGAAAACGACGATTGCAAGAAGCTGTTGTAGCTGATGCTTAAAAACTGGGATGTCAGACTTATTATCATGCCTTATTAGCTACTTCCTGATCATTTCGTACCATCCAACCAAAATTAATAATGTATATTTTTGGCTCATAAAAAATGTCTTCATTTTTCTTTATTAAAATTTATTTCTTTATGTACTCTGCTAGTTGGTACGAATTCTGTAAAAAACCCTTATACTGCCATATAAATAAATATAAAAAAGAAATCTACATAATTGTTCCATACATTTACAATGGTAATCTTTTCAAATACATGGAGTATTGAAGTATTTTAAATCCATGGGATAAAGGTTCATTTGAAATGTTTGGCTGTATTGAAATTTGGCAAAATCATATATATTTGTGAACAGAAACTTCTTTCACTGTATTCTCATATCCCAACTATACTTTATGACTGATACTTCTGAGCAACTTTGAGGAATTATTGGAAATTTCCTCCAATTTTTCCTCAAGTCACCAGACAAACATATTACATGACATTGTTTGATTTGTTTTACCTCTGCCACTTCCAGTACTATATCAGTCCCAGTGTGAATACCCCACTCAGTAAACAAAGACATATGTACCAAGATTGGAAACAACGTGCTCTGGCATAATGTGAAATTTTGATTTTGTTGTTACAAATTATGGAGCTGGGTGAAAAATCTTGTTCTGTACTGTTAGCTTAGCACAGACGTGTCGTCAGTCTCAAACTAACTCCATCATTCTTTTATACATCTACTAGCAGACACTGCTGTTGATTGAATACCATCAAACTTCTGGTGAGTAAAATCATTCCTTTCTTTAACAAAAGGCAAAGCTAGAGTTACAAAAATGTGTCTTTTCGATCTTCACCAGCAGCCATGCTTTTCGAAAGTAGTCTGGCGTAGTAACACAGACAGCTGTTGTGCAACCTGATCTTGTGACCTGTCCTATATTTGTAAATGTTGACCCAATTCAATTTTCCAGGGACTGACAGCATATTGCTGCCACTTGTCAGTCACAAACAGAGAGGATGTTACTTGTAAGGCATTTGCCCATTCTCTTGGAAAGAACCGGAAAACTTTTTTAGTCTGTGCGGCTGCTTAAGATGCTTTCTAGGAGAAAATTGTGCAACTCAGCGACACTCAACGATTATATAATTACTTAGAAAGGGATTGGAGGCATACAATGGTGGGAAAAGCTCATAAATTGGCGGGGAAAGATCATATGTCTGCGGGGTCAGATCATAGATCTGAGGGGCAAGATCATATCCACTTGCAAGGCTGCAAAAACCATCGGTCAGGCTGCAAAAACTGTCGGTGACGCAGCAAAAACCGTCTATGAGGTTGGAAAACCCATCGTCGAGGTTGGAAAACCCGTCGACGAGGTTGAAGATGGCCCTATATCCCTCCGATCATGTTTTCACTCCTTTAATAATTAATAAATACCCGCCGGACATCCAAAAATTGAGAAAAGCTTTGGCTCTTCCTCCGCAATTTGGAAAATAAGTTTCAACTAGCTGAAATTTTTTTGACTTCCAAGGTGGAGTTCCCCCCATTTCTAGGAAAAAGCCGATTTGCCATAATTCGGCGGGATTTCATAAATCATCGGTGGGATGTCACAAATTATCAAAAAACCATCTATAATTCCACAAAACTCCTAGCCCATCGACGCCTAAAGTCCTCCGTCACGTGCTGTGAGAACTAAGCATATATCTTGCATGTGTTCATGGTGAGGCTAAAGATGGCCTCTTGAATTGGGTGCTTACAAATACTCCAGCTGCTCTACGTACTATTGGATGACTTCGAGCACAGGCAGAAAATACAGACACACACAGATGAATCAAGATATTGGTATCTATAAGTGTTTTTTACGCCTTTTCTGATATTCTGTTTATTCACTGTTTCAAATAATTTTTTGTAAATTGTGACTAATAGAAATAAAAGAAAGTGTAAAACTGAGGACAAATTAACCGGAGAACATAGTATTGTGTGATAAATAGAACATCTGACGGAAACTGGTGTCAAATATTGTTTGTCACACGCCTTTGGTACAACATGAGTTAAAAATCCTGGAGGTTGTTTATATTCACAAATTGAAGTACTGAATCTCGACATTGAAATTGCACGTACGAAGGTATGGGAGGGTTAACTGTTAGCTCCAAGAGTTGAACACCTGTTATTTCAGAATACATGATTATATTTTCTTGAAAAAAAGAACAACAACAAAAAACACCTGCCTACACAAATATCATTGGATTCAATGATAAGATAAACAGATCATTGCTTAGTGAGGTTCCATGAACTCTGGGCACTTAGATGAAATGTCATTTTTCGTGTTGTGCAAAAAACAGAGGATGTCCTCCCTCTTCACTGTAACAACAGAACTATTCTTATTTATCTTTTTTAAGTTTATATGAATTCCAAAAGCAGAAAAGTAAAATGCCAATTGAGGAATTATGACACATATTTGCTCATGCCAGACACATTTCAGAGAAAATTACACCATTGAATACATAAACAGAGAAGCAATAGGACTGAAGTGTTTATTTATCCTGTTTCGCAAAAAAAATTTGCACATTTACAGAAATGGCACAACTTTTATAACAATTCAATTTTATAGAAATTGAAAGTCAAAATGGACACCTTTCAACTTATGTTGTAATTAGTATCTGATTCAGGCAAGATTCCAAATATAGCCAAATTGCCAATGTTAACATTTGAGGGCAAAGGCAGGTTTGATGTAAGAATGATAAATCTATGTCTGGAGCCCGCAGATGGGATTTCTTCAGCTCTTTAAATTTTTAGTAAGTTTTGAAAAAGATGATGGTAAAAAATAGTTGCCATTCTTGACATCTGCAAACTAATTCATATCGAGTATCGATTCTAAGCAGTTTTAGAATGTACCGGACTGTATGAACGCTTATCACGAGTTATCCTAAAGTGGTTTTAAAACTCCTATAACTTATCTTCTAACCGGGTTACTGGCAGAAAATTTTGTCAGGGTGTAACACTAGGACAGTTAATTAAAACTGGTTGTCTAACTCATGTTCAGCACAAACACAATAACAGTGAAATGACTTAACCACTTTAGGATAACTCGTGTTAAGTGTTCAAACAATTGGGTGCTTGGTGATTTTTGTTGATGTTTTAAGAAACAGAATAACATTGTTTTTGTAGCCTCTGAGGATTTTCGTAGGTTTTCAGGAAAAGGTTTTTAGTTCCTAATTCCACAATCTCAAAATTTTTGTCAACCTACATTGTAAAATCTGCTGTGTTATTTTAATGTTATGTTAATAATGAATACATAAAAGTGCCGTAAACTTTATGGCAGAAAACCCGTTGTGTTTACAGCATGTACTGTTTGCCATGTACCTTTTGCCATTTGCGAACTTACTTCTATTGTCAACATGTAACTTGAAAGACAGACAGACAAAATACATTTATTTACATGATTATCATTCGCATGTACACATTCATAAATAGACACACTGACACAGATATATATTTAATATGCAGGAGAGGAGCCCCCCCTGAGAAAAAAAGAAAAAAAGAGGATTCTTCTGAGCCCAGAAACATACTACAGAAAATCAGTATTATATTAATTTAACTGCACGTAGAAGCAAAGATACTTCTTAAATATCACATCACATTCCTGACTGTGCCATGAATTGTATGTCTACTGTCTGTGCTGTTGATTTGTATCCATGATCAAGTGGCTTGAAGTATCAACCAATTTTGCTTTTTTTGCTTTGAGTCCGACTTTAGGCACTGTTTATAGTACAACAATACCAGAAACTTAAAAAAATGGCTTAGGAAGCATTTTGTTTCAATGTTGAATTGCCTCTGTACTGCATATAATGCATGTACTTCTTGCACTTCTGTTCACCTCACACAGGCTGTACCATATATGCCTCTGAGCGACTATTTTCCTCTTTTTGACGGAAATGCAAGTGTTTTTAGGTCTCTTTGGCACAGAAGACAAATTATTTAGGCCCTCAGGGAGCAATGGCAAGTCTGGGCCCCATCAGCTTAAAGTCAGCCTTGCCATTGACACAAAATGGTGTTCTTAGTGTCTCAGGTCAATGTCCTCTACGATGTGCCAGATTACGAATTAAATATATTGTATACTTTTTGACACTTTCTTCAGATTTCTATTGATAGAAAGTTGTCCAAAAGAATGTAAGCACTGGTACTACATATAGGGTGAATGGACATAATATCAGCCTGGACCTAATATAGGCCGCCTTGAAAGTGGTCTCAAATACTTGCTCCTGAGTCATTGTTACATAAATAAAAGTTCCATCGCATGTTTTTTTTGCTTCTTGTCTTCATTTGTATGATCATATGAAACTGCAGTAAGAATTTTACCTAAGCGGCAGGCAATTATGTTGTCTGTTTTGAGAGGCTCTCTAGGACATGTTTTGCAAACTAACGAAAGTCAAAAAATTAAAATGGCACAAGTCCAAAACAAAAGATTCCACTTATCATTTGAGGCTCAGAGCACAACTATGGCGGTGCTTCCGAAGAACAAATGCTGCCAAATATTCGTAATTTCAAAAACAATCAGTACATTTAAATTTCTTCCAGCACCTGCATATTCTGCAATAAATTCTGCAGTTTTGGAGTGAAATTGCAGAATTCTGCAATTCTGCAATAAATTCTGCAGTTTGGTAGGAAACTGCAGAATTCTGCAATTCTGCAATAAATTCTGCAGTTTGGAAGGAAACTGCAGAATTCTGCAATTCTGCAATAAATTCTGCAGTTTGGGAGGAAATTGCAGAATTCTGCAATAAATTCTGCAGTTTGGAAGGAAACTGCAGAATTCTGCAATAAATTCTGCAGTTTGGAAGGAAACTGCAGAATTCTGCAATTCTGCAATAAATTCTGCGGTTCTGCAGCTCCATGTAGTATTTGTGAACCTCTGGTATTTAATCTTCGACAAGGGTCTTGCCACTACCCAGGAAACGTTGGTTGGAGGGGGGAGGAACATAGCGGTCCGGGGGTCGGTTGGGAGGTCTGGGGTTTTGATGCTCGTCTGTCCCTGCAGACTTTCTGAAAAGTTTCTGCAGCAGAATCTGTAGTTCTGTAGGAATTCTGCAGCCTGGGAGGTTTTATGCACTTCTGCAGGTAGGATGCTACATATTCTGCAGTTTCAAATAAACCTGCAGAATTCTGCAATTCTACAATAAATTCTGCAGTTTGGGAGTAAAACTGCAGAATTCTGCAATTCTGCAATAAATTCTGCAGTTTGGGAGTAAAACTGCAGAATTCTGCAATAAATTCTGCAGCACAAATTTATTGCAGAATTCATGCAGTATTTGTGAACCTCTGGTACAAGGGACTTGCCATTACCCAGGAAACGTTGGTTGGGGGGGTAGCAGTTCTGGGGTCGAGTGGGGGGGCTGCTTCAAAATAAACCTCTATGCCTCTATGGAGGTTTTCCACTGTGCTCGGCCAATTCTTAACCGAATTTCAGTCTGAAAAAAGTGGTGGATACCCTGCAACCAGATCTATTTACTACAGTTGTCAGTCTTTGTCTGTCGTTGTTTCTTTTTGCCGTACGGCACTTTTTTCGGCGGTCGGTCAGCTCGCAAAAATGTCATTTTACAAACTGCTGCATCAAAATAAACCTCTATGGACATTTCTCCACTCTGCTCGGCCAATTCTCAACCAAATTTCACTCTGAAAAAAAGTGGTGGGTACCCCGCAACCAGGTCTATTTACTACAGTTGTCAGTCTTTGTCTGTCGTTGTTTCTTTTTGTCGTATGGCACTTTTTTCGGTGATCGGTTAGCCCGCAAAAATATCATTTTATAACCCGATGTATCAAAATAAACTTCCTTTGGCTCACAGGATATACTGGATCTTGGGTGACTGTACCAGGGATATACTGCCTCCACCCATGTTATACTGGTGCAGGGTATCCAACTGTCCTCATTTTGAAAAAAGAACTGCTCCCTCGGGGGGGGGGGGACCCGAATGGTACCTCCCAGGCTGCATATCTCCTACACAATTACTGATTTTGCTGCAAAAACTTTTCAGAAATTCTGCAGTGACAGAGGACTACCAGTATTCTGCACTTTTTTGCAGAACTACAGAATTCTGCACTTTCTTTTGAAACTGCAGAATTCTGCACTTTTTCTGCAGAACTGCAGAATTCTGCACTTTGTTTTGAAACTGCAGAATTATGCACTTTTTTGCAGAACTGCAGAATTCTGCAATTTTTTTGCAGAACTGCAGAATTCTACACTTTCTTTTGAAACTGCAGAATTCTGCACTTTTTTGCAGAACTGCAGAATTCTGCACTTTTTTTGCAGAACTGCAGAATTCTGCACTTTTTTTGCAGAACTGTGGAATTCTGCACTTTTTTTTGAAACTGCAGAATTCTGCAGTTTTTTTCTGCAGAACTACAGAACTGCAGAAAGAAATTATATACTCCTCAAAACATTGCACCAAACTTTTCATTTTGTTGTTGTTTATATCTTATTTTGGCGCGAAAATGAGAGGTGTCAATTGGACTTAATATCAATATCAGGGGGTTGTCTTATTATCAGCCACATGGTGACCAAATATCAGCCTATCTAGTGACCGATTATCAGCGTGGCTGATATTAGGGCACCTTTTATAAAAGTTCAGATCTAAAAACACTGTTGCGCAGGGGGGGGGGCACTTCCATGAATAGAATCGACCCTCCAATAAAAGGGAAGAATGACAAAAAATTTAAAAAGTGCTCTCCTTCCACATTACAATTATCACACCATATTAGAAATAGTAGGGGAAGATGAGGCATGGTGGGCGCCTGAGGAATAATGGGTTTGACATTACCAGAGGCACTCAGAAAGTTCTGACCAATTTTTCTAAACATTTCTATTTGGAGTAGTGGAATGAAATTTTCATAAATATATTTCAGGTATTTTACTATCTATTCTAACAGTATTACACCTGCTGGGATGTTTAAATTACCATTCTGTTGAAATTTAAGCCAAAAGTCAATACACCCAGCACCGCTCTTTTTTCTCAAACCAAATTCAACAAACTGGCTGTGCAAATAATTAAGGAATTTATGTTTAATATATAAGTAATTTACAGTCTTAAAAGTATTGCATAGTGATCTCCATCACTTTCCAGTTTCCAAGCAACTATATGCTACCAATTTGCTGAAGCAATAATTTTAGGTCCTACAAATATAGATCATCGTAAGTTTTGGAATTTCTGTGCACATGAAGATTGTCATATCTTTGATTTCTGGGCTGGTATTTGAAATATTTCAATGTTAACAGAAGTCACAGAGGGCAAAATTGTGTAATTTTATTACTGCAATTTCAAGAAGTATGAGTTTCTGCAAAATGATGGTAAAACGTAGCAAATGCACTTCATGTGATTGGCTGAGGCATTGAATTACGTAGCATAAAACTAATTTGAATATCATAAAAACGTGTATCAAAGTCCAGTGGACGTGTTTGGAAATAGCAATGATTGCCTGTACTCACTTACTAATCAGATTAAGTTGTCAAACGCAACTGCTCACTGGAGCAGAATAATACATATTTCATTTCTTTCTACGTTCAACTGACAGATTTGGAGGACGATTTGGAGCTGAAAATGCTACGTAGACAGTGAGAAATCTAGCTTGAGAAACTCATACTTATTGAATCTGCAGTAATGAGGATGAGGTTGGGTTTGGATCCGAACATTTTTCAGCATTGCCTGTTTGAGGGAGGTTGTTTCATCAGTCCTGAGCATCTCAAATGTTGTTGGATGACTGATGGAGAAAGTCCTTTGCAACTGTTTCAGCTAATCAATTTAAGATATAAATGAATGACCAAAATGTAATAGGGAATACTTTGAAAGACTAAGCAGGTCAACAAATATGTGTTCAATTTGTATTTATGATACATTCTATTATTACAGACATTGGTAGTTAGAATTTTGTCTAAAATATTGAGCTGCACTGGGTGAAGTGAAGTTTATAGTTTCAATTGCAACACCAAAGTGACTTAAATTCTCCCTACAAGTACAATATTTTAAAAAAGATAATGAAGTAGGTCTACCTGAAATTTGTTTTGTTGAAATTCTGGAGAGTTTGTCCTTCAATTTAGATCTTGCCTGTGACTATGGAAACTAACACAGTCGACAGTTTTGAATTTCAAAATGGAGATTTTAGGAGACCTCATGTTTGCAGGTAGTTTTTCCCTCCCAATACCCAGGTTGCCCTGGCTTTGTCAGGCATGATGATTTGCCAGAAAAGCAGAAACATTAATTTTTCAAACACTGATTTCTCCAGAGAAGCACAAAATGGTAGTTTTCCTTTAAGTATACACATGATTAGTGTAAGCTTTTAAGAAAGCTTAAATTCTTGAATATGAAAGTGATGAAAAATAACACATTAAGACATACTTTGATGCACATAACTTAGTTATGATATGTCATAAGTTATCAATTTTATCAAAAATGAATGAGTTTTAAAGCTTCCCAATGGCAATGAATTAGAGACCTTTTAATGCCTGTAGGTGATCCTTTTGGTTGTGACTGGATCAAGAAAGCCAATGAATTGTGGCTGAGAGAGACCTCACTCTATCACTTGTATTAGTGAGATTGACAATAATTGACTCAAGAAATATAACATTAACTTTTAAAAATACTCCCAGGTACACCAAAAGCTTTAATTCATACACCTGACCCATTAAAGAAAAATGTTCCTTGAAGCCCTCCAGACAAAGCTTTGTGAAAGAATATTGGTCTTCCTAACCCTTTTTTCCTCAGGTGCCTGAAACTATAGCCACAAGTGACTAAAGTTAGGGAAAACTAGACTTTATGTAAAGCTATAAGTCACAGGAATAACTGGGATGGATAATGGTGTCCCTTTAGGCCTCTTGTTCATACTAGTGTTAGTGAATACATGCTTTGTCATAAGTCCTGATGCAGTTAAGGACCCACATCCTTTGCCTGAATCTCTCCTTCCAAAGCTAGCATGCAGCATCGCTTTCCCTCATGGGTTCAGTGTAAGAATTCAAACATTTGGTGTGTTAGAAAGTATTTTTAAAAGCTAAAATCATATTTCTTGTGTAAAATAATATTATTGTCAATCTCACTAATATAAATGATGGAAAGATGTCTTTCCCAGCCACAACTCATTGGCTTTTTTTTGTCTCAACATTACCTGCGCCACCTAGCTAAACTTTCTGTTTCCACGCCAACCACAGAATGACTTAAAAATGGCCAAATAGTGCGATATTTTTTGATAATCATTCCAAAACAGCTGAATTTTATCTTTTAAAAAATTCATAGCTCTATATTGAAAATAAGTGTCCATATAAAAAAGGCCATGAACTTTCTGAACGCCCCTCGTATCTTACGTTTTCTTGGCGGCGTCTCTGGTTTGTTGGCATCCTTTGGCGATGACTTCAACCTTTGGATCAGTGTTTTCTGTTATTGATGGACAGGATAAATGAGATCTGTGAAGTTGGCTACTGGGCGCTGGCTACTTGGCATTTACTTGAGTTTGAGTTGAAGTTGGCTACTTGGCGCTGGCTACTTGGCATTTACCTGAGACCGAGTCGAAGTCAGCTACTTGGCGCTGGCTACTTGGCATTTACTTGAGAAAAAGGAACTTATTGTATGCCCCTTAGGACTTATAATATGTCATTATAACCAACTTAGATCACATCTTTTTTGCATGTACGGGCCCATTCATGTTTGAAAAATTCCATTTACTAAAAAATTGTGATTTTCGGTTGGCAACCGATCGGTCAACCAACCACCCAGAACTAATTCTATGCCCTCTAGGACTAATAATATGGCAAGAGAATGGAATTCCATTGCTTAGTTTTCATATACGAGCAGGTTCATTTTCAAGTAGCTGGCTACTTCGCTAGTTACTTGAGAAAAAGATGGTTTTCGGTTGGCAACTGATCGGTCAACCAACCACCCAGAACTAATTCTATGCCCTCTAGGACTAATAATATGGCAATAGAATGGAATTCCATTGCTTAGTTTTCATATACAAGCAGGTTCATTTTCAAGTAGCTGGCTACTTCGCCGGTTACTTGAAAAAAAAGTGATTTTCCGTTTGCAACCAATCGCTCAACCAATTACCCAAAATTTATTCTCTGCACCCTAGGACTAATAATATGTCGCTAGACTCGCTACAACCAACTTCCATAACTTAGTTTTCGAACCCGAGCCAAATCATTTTTTGAAGCTTATATATAAATCATTTATATTATAGCTACTGGGTGCTGGCTACTTGGCCAGTTACTTGAGAAAAAGATGGTTTTCGGTTGGCAACCAATCGGTCAACCAACCACCCAGAACTAATTCTATGCCCTCTAGGACTAATAATATGGCAATAGAATGGAATTCCATTACTTAGTTTTCATATACGAGCAGGTTCATTTTCAAGTAGCTGGCTACTCACTTGAAAAAAAAGTGGTTTTCGGTTGGCAACCAATTGGTCAACCAACCACCCAGAACTAATTCTATGCCCTCTAGGACTAATAATATGGCAAGAGAATGGAATTCCATTGCTTAGTTTTCATTTACGAGCAGGTTCATTTTTAAGTAGCTGGCTACTTGGCCAGTTACTTGAGAAAAAGATGGTTTTCGGTTGGCAACCGATCGATCAACCAACCACCCAGAACTAATTCTATGCCCTCTAGGACTAATAATATGGCAATAGAATGGAATTCCATTGCTTAGTTTTCATATACGAGCAGGTTCATTTTCAAGTAGCTGGCTACACACTTGAAAAAAAAAGTGGTTTTCGGTTGGCAACCAATTGGTCAACCAACCACCCAGAACTAATTCTATGCCCTCTAGGACTAATAATATGGCAATAGAATGGAATTCCATTGCTTAGTTTTCATATATGACCAGGTTCATTTTCAAGTAGCTGGCTACTTCGTCAGTTACTTGAGAAAAAGATGGTTTTCGGTTGACAACTGATCGGTCAACCAACCACCCAGAACTAATTCTATGCCCTCTAGGACTAATAATATGGCAATAGAACGGAATTCCATTGCTTATTTTTCATATACGAGCAGGTTAATTTTCAAGTACCCGGCTACTTTGCCAGTTACTTGAAAAAAAAAGTGGTTTTCGGTTTGCAACCGATCGGTCAACCAACCACCCAGAACTAATTCTATGCCCTCTAGGACTAATAATATGGCAATAGAATGGAATTCCATTGCTTAGTTTTCATATACGACCAGGTTCATTTTCAAGTAGCTGGCTACTTCGTCAGTTACTTGAGAAAAAGATGGTTTTCGGTTGGCAACCGATCGATCAACCAACCACCCAGAACTAATTCTATGCCCTCTAGGACTAATAATATGGCAATAGAATGGAATTCCATTACTTAGTTTTCATATACGAGCAGGTTCATTTTCAAGTAGCTGGCTACTTGGCCAGTTACTTGAGAAAAAGGTGGTTTTCGGTTGACCACCGATCGGTCAACCAACCACCCAGAACTAATTCTATGCCCTCTAGGACTAATATTATGGCAATAGAATGGAATTCAATTGCTTAGTTTTCATATACGAGCAGGTTCATTTTCAAGTAGCTGGCTACTCACTTGAAAAAAAAGTGGTTTTCGGTTGGCAACCGATCGGTCAACCAACCACCCAGAACTAATTCTATGCCCTCTAGGACTAATAATATGGCAATAGAATGGAATTCCATTGCTTAGTTTTCATATACGACCAGGTTCATTTTCAAGTAGCTGGCTACTTCGTCAGTTACTTGAGAAAAAGATGGTTTTCGGTTGGCAACCGATCGGTCAACCAACCACCCAGAACTAATTCTATGCCCTCTAGGACTAATAATATGGCAAGAGAATGGAATTCCATTGCTTAGTTTTCATTTACGAGCAGGTTCATTTTCAAGTAGCTGGCTACTTGGCCAGTTACTTGAGAAAAAGATGGTTTTTGGTTCGCAACCGATCGGTCAACCAACCACCCAGAACTAATTCTATGCCCTCTAGGACTAATAATATGGCAATAGAATGGAATTCCATTGCTTAGTTTTCATATACGAGCAGGTTCATTTTCAAGTAGCTGGCTACTTCGTCAGTTACTTGAGAAAAAGATGGTTTTCGGTTGGCAACCGATCGATCAACCAACCACCCAGAACTAATTCTATGCCCTCTAGGACTAATAATATGGCAATAGAATGGAAAATGAACCCTCATCAATACAACACCAGACAAAGTCGTGAACTTCGCCTGCCGGCTGTGAGACATGATTTCGCCAAGCACTCAATGAAGTACAGATTCCCGTCATGTTTCAATTCAATGACTCAAAATTTTAAAGAAAAAATATACACTCATAGTTTTGCAGGTTTCAAATTGTATATAAAGAAAGTTTTCATAGAACAGTATAATACCTTGTGCAATATTCCAAACTGTTATGTCTGTGGCCACTAGTATCTTCATGCTGGTCAGGTAAGTTGTCCTGTAGACATGACTAATCATCAAAATTACTTTTATCTTGCATGCGTCTAATATTAAGGTAAATGTTTTTAACCACTTTTTGGTATCATTCAACTGAATTATCTGTGCTAACTATTCACTCTAAGCCTCTGTTAAGATTGTTTATATGTAAGAAAATCTGTCACTCAACAAATAGAAACTATTCCTATTACTAAACCATCTTTTATGATTATTAATAGTCTATTTACTTATAATTGCTATGTAAATCCGATGTTAATTTATTTTCATTCACTGTAAGGTGGCCCCTCGACAGCGGAACTATATCCTTAGAGGGGTCTCCTTTGCCTAATTATTAATATTAACTGTTATTTCATGTAACGTGTGATTATTTCTTAAGGCAGAATAAACTGAATCTGAGTCTGAGTCTGAGTCTGAGTCTGAGTCTGAGTCTGGAATTCCATTGCTTAGTTTTCATATACGAGCAGGTTCATTTTCAAGTAGCTGGCTACTTCGTCAGTTACTTGAGAAAAAGATGGTTTTTCGGTTGGCAACCGATCGATCAATCAAAGGTGATTTTGATTGTGTGGGTCGATGACCTTCTTATTGCTGCGAGCTATGATGATGTATTGAACGATGTGAAAACCGCATTGAGTGAGAATTTCAAGATGAAGGATATGGGAAAATTATCGTATTTCCTAGGCATTGAGATTGTTCAAGAGAAAGATTACATTGAGATGAATCAGAAATTGTATGTTTTGAGACTTTTGGAGAGATTCAAAATGAGTGATTGTAATCCCAAGGCTACACCGTGTGAAGTAGCATCAGGGAAACTTAGCGAGGAGGACTCAAGTCCATTGAGTGATACCAAGTTGTATAGAGAATTGATAGGTATCTTAATCTACTTGATGAATTGTACAAGACCAGACATTTGTTATGTTGTGACAAAATTGTCCCAGTTTCTGGTCAATCCAACCAAGGCACATTTAGCGTTAGGTAAACGTGTGCTGAAGTACTTGAAGGGCACTCTAAATGATGGTCTTAAGTTCATGAAATGTGAGGAGTTAGAATTAGAGGGATATTGTGACTCAGATTGGGGCTCATCTGTAGAGGATAGGAAGAGTATAACAGGATTTGCCTTCCAACTGAGTAAAAGGGGCCCTCTGACTTCATGGAGAAGCAAGAAGCAATCATGCGTTGCACTCTCTAGTTGTGAAGCAGAATACATTGCGCTAACCACAGCGGTTCAGGAAGCTAAGTTCCTTAGACAATTGTATCTTGACATGTTTGGTTCTCAGGAAAGTGTCTGTGTGCATGTAGAAAATGAGGGTGCTATTGCACTAGCCAAAAACCCAGTGCACCATCAAAGGTCAAAACACATTGACATCAAATACCACTTTGTCAGAGATGAGGTACAAAAAGGCACTATTAAGCTTGAGTATGTTCCAACAGAGAACAATGTTGCAGATGTATTCACTAAACCTGTGTCGAGGGTCAGGTTTAACAGTTTTGTTGATCTTAAGGGTACAGTTTAAGTTGTACTTAGATTTGTCATGTTCATAGATCTAGTTTGTTGTATAGATCTGATCATAGAATTAAGTTACATTTGTATTAAATTTTATCAAGGTGTATTTTGATAAATGGGTGATTTAACAGTTGTAAAATGTAAAACTTAACAGTTGTAAAATTTGTAAACTGTAAAATGTAACAGGTGTAAATTATAAAATTTGATGCAGATGTAAAAGTTGAATGTAGAAGGTCAAGTTAATTGAAAACTTGTAACTTTAGCTTATGGGGGGGTGTTGAGTTCCTTGTTCTGTAATCTAAAGTTAAAGTTCAACTAGGAGGTGGCGACCTCTTGTGTTAACGTCATGATTGTGGTGTTACAACGCTTCGCGTTTGTTTGTGTTACTGTTTTTGTGTAAAAACGAGTGACGTGTTTCCGGTTAAGATGGAATAAAAGATGCACGTGTTTGTTGATAAAAGTTGAAGAAATTGATCTGTTCTTGCTGCTTTCGGTTCCTACGAGTCTCGAAGATCCATAATGGCTACTGGCGGAGATGCTCTCTCAACACCTAGAGGGCATAGAATTAGTTCTGGGTGGTTGGTTGACCGATCGGTTGCCAACCAAAAACCATCTTTTTCTCAAGTAACTGGCCAAGTAGCCAGCTACTTGAAAATGAACCTGCTCGTAAATGAAAACTAAGCAATGGAATTCCATTCTCTTGCCATATTATTAGTCCTAGAGGGCATAGAATTAGTTCTGGGTGGTTGGTTGACCGATCAGTTGTCAACCGAAAACCATCTTTTTCTCAAGTAACTGACGAAGTAGCCAGCTACTTGAAATGAACCTGGTCGTATATGAAAACTAAGCAATGGAATTCCATTCTATTGCCATATTATTAGTCCTAGAGGGCACAGAATTAGTTCTGGGTGGTTGGTTGACCGATCGGTTGCCAACCGAAAACCACTTTTTTTTTCAAGTGAGTAGCCAACTACTTGAAAATGAACCTGCTCGTATATGAAAACTAAGCAATGGAATTCCATTCTATTGCCATAATATTAGTCCTAGAGGGCATAGAATTAGTTCTGGGTGGTTGGTTGACCGATCGGTGGTCAACCGAAAACCACCTTTTTCTCAAGTAACTGGCCAAGTAGCCAGCTACTTGAAAATGAACCTGCTCGTATATGAAAACTAAGCAATGGAATTCCATTCTATTGCCATATTATTAGTCCTAGAGGGCATAGAATTAGTTCTGGGTGGTTGGTTGACCGATCGGTTGCCAACCGAAAACCACTTTTTTTTTCAAGTAACTGGCAAAGTAGCCGGCTACTTGAAAATTAACCTGCTCGTATATGAAAAATAAGCAATGGAATTCCATTCTATTGCCATATTATTAGTCCTAGAGGGCATAGAATTAGTTCTGGGTGGTTGGTTGACCGATCAGTTGTCAACCGAAAACCATCTTTTTCTCAAGTAACTGACGAAGTAGCCAGCTACTTGAAAATGAACCTGGTCGTATATGAAAACTAAGCAATGGAATTCCATTCTATTGCCATATTATTAGTCCTAGAGGGCATAGAATTAGTTCTGGGTGGTTGGTTGATCGATCGGTTGCCAACCGAAAACCATCTTCTTCTCAAGTAACTGACGAAGTAGCCAGCTACTTGAAAATGAACCTGCTCGTATATGAAAACTAAGCAATGGAATTCCATTCTATTGCCATATTATTAGTCCTAGAGGGCATAGAATTAGTTCTGGGTGGTTGGTTGACCGATCGGTTGCCAACCAAAAACCATCTTTTTCTCAAGTAACTGGCCAAGTAGCCAGCTTCTTGAAAATGAACCTGCTCGTAAATGAAAACTAAGCAATGGAATTCCATTCTCTTGCCATATTATTAGTCCTAGAGGGCATAGAATTAGTTCTGGGTGGTTGGTTGACCAATTGGTGGCCAACCGAAAACCACTTTTTTTTCAAGTGAGTAGCCAGCTACTTGAAAATGAACCTGCTTGTATATGAAAACTAAGCAATGGAATTCCATTCTATTGCCATATTATTAGTCCTAGAGGGCATAGAATTAGTTCTGGGTGGTTGGTTGATCGATCGGTTGCCAACCGAAAACCATCTTTTTCTCAAGTAACTGACGAAGTAGCCAGCTACTTGAAAATGAACCTGCTCGTATATGAAAACTAAGCAATGGAATTCCATTCTATTGCCATATTATTAGTCCTAGAGGGCATAGAATTAGTTCTGGGTGGTTGGTTGACCGATCGGTTGCCAACCGAAAACCATCTTTTTCTCAAGTAACTGGCCAAGTAGCCAGCTACTTGAAAATGAACCTGCTCTTAAATGAAAACTAAGCAATGGAATTCCATTCTATTGCCATATTATTAGTCCTAGAGGGCATAGAATAAGTTCTGGGTGGTTGGTTGACCAATTGGTTGCCAACCGAAAACCACTTTTTTTTCAAGTGAGTAGCCAGCTACTTGAAAATGAACCTGCTCGTATATGAAAACTAAGTAACGGAATTCCATTCTCTTGCCATATTATTAGTCCTAGAGGGCATAGAATTAGTTCTGGGTGGTTGGTTGACCGATTGGTTGCCAACCGAAAACCATCTTTTTCTCAAGTAACTGGCCAAGTAGCCAGCACCCAGTAGCTATAAGCTTCAAAAAATGATTTGGCTCGGGTTCGAAAACTAAGTTATGGAATTTGTTTGTAGCGAGTCTAGCGACATATTATTAGTCCTAGGGTGCATAGAATAAATTTTGGGTAATTGGTTGAGCGATTGGTTGCAAACGGAAAATCACTTTTTTTTCAAGTAACCGGCGAAGTAGCCAGCTACTTGAAAATGAACCTGCTTGTATATGAAAACTAAGCAATGGAATTCCATTCTATTGCCATATTATTAGTCCTAGAGGGCATAGAATTAGTTCTGGGTGGTTGGTTGACCGATCAGTTGCCAACCGAAAACCATCTTTTTCTCAAGTAACTAGCGAAGTAGCCAGCTACTTGAAAATGAACCTGCTCGTATATGAAAACTAAGCAATGGAATTCCATTCTCTTGCCATATTATTAGTCCTAGAGGGCATAGAATTAGTTCTGGGTGGTTGGTTGACCGATCGGTTGCCAACCGAAAATCACAATTTTTTAGTAAATGGAATTTTTCAAACATGAATGGGCCCGTACATGCAAAAAAAAAAGATGTGATCTAAGTTGGTTATAATGACATATTATAAGTCCTAAGGGGCATACAATAAGTTCCTTTTTCTCAAGTAAATGCCAAGTAGCCAGCGCCAAGTAGCTGACTTCGACTCGGTCTCAGGTAAATGCCAAGTAGCCAGCGCCAAGTAGACAACTTCAACTCAAACTCAAGTAAATGCCAAGTAGCCAGCGCCCAGTAGCCAACTTCACAGATCTGGATAAATGATTGTTTCAATGAAGGCAAAACAAATCTGTCTGAAAGAGGCTGACACATGGGACCTAGCTTGCAAAAATTGTACACTTTCAAATTTTCATGATCTGGTCAGGAAATAGAATTAATTTTGTTGGAACTCTAAGGAGTACGTTTTTGCATCAATCAGGCAGTTATGTACACTGTACATGGTTCCCAAGTACATGGTCTCAAGAACAGATCAAGGCTGAGGATCACTCATTCGTAGCTCTTGTGATAGCAGGAGTCCATCACTGCTGAAAATTAAACCTTTGGCAAAATTTGTATCTGATGACTTCTGTGTATTTTTTTCGTCATTATGATGGTTCTCCATGTGTTGCCAACAATTTCACCAAGAAAATATTTTCTTGAAAGTGTTTCCATATAATTCATTATAATGCATGTGTAAATTCAAAAGGTCTTTGATAAAAATCAGTGGTTAATGATGCAAAAACAGACATGACCATGTTGTGGGAGAAAAAACAAATCCTACAGTATCGACGGTCATTTTTTAGGGGACAAACTACTACTACCACACTGTAAATTTTGCAAACTGTGTTGATGCAATAAATTGAGCTGTCTAAGAATGTTAATAATTTTCAAGCTATGATAGCTCAATCCTATAAGTTGTCAAGGTATAATAGCTCAATGCTGTAAGTTGTCCTAACGAATCATAACATTAAGCTGTGAAAACATGCCATTTTGGAAGCTTCAGTTGTTGCAGATAGCTTGACATCTCAGTCATGCCACATATAGCGCCATCTATAACAAGCACTTCTCATAACACTGCATTTAGTTTTAAATAATTATTTACTTACAAGAAAAAAGAACATTTATATTACACTATCCCAGTGAAAAAATGAGTAGCAAACCACTTTAGCTGGTCAATTTTTTATTTTTATCACTCTTAAATTAATTTGTGGGAGTAATTAGATGCATGCTTTCACACATCAACCAACATTTCCAAGTCAGAGTGTGTTCAAATATAGGCTTCTAGCACTGTATACCAACTCAGATGAGCCACAGGCCATTGGGATTTATTCACAAGAAATTAATTTTTAAATCTCCTTGTGATGCAATGGTCTGTGTTGAATGCATCTTCGGCCCGTCCATGGTGTGCTAAAATGAAGCATACTGGATCAGGTGGATCCCCTTGAGCGATCAAACAATATTTTGGGATTACAGCCCATATTCATAAGTAACTTTATAAGACAGGTCACACAAATATAAATCAAAAACAACACAAATATAAATCAAAAACAACTAAAAATAAGTCAACACAGCTCAAAATTTTTAGTTGTGTCAGCTTGGATCAATAAGTTAACAAAACTCAATATTTTGAGCTGTAAGTCAACACAGCTCATTGTTTTGAGTTTTCTCAGCTTAAATACCTTAGTCAACATAGCTTAGTATTTTGAGCTATCTCAGCTCGGTATTTTGAGTTATCTCAGCTTAAAACATTAATCTATGTTAGCTCAATCAACTAGTGCAACCATCTCACTCAATCAATTGAGCTGAATCAGTGCATCCGATTTTCAGTGCAGGTGAAGTCACCCAATTTTTTCATCCTTACACTATCATGACGGCCTACTAATAAATTTGTGAGTGCCCCTCCCCCTCGCATGCATAATTAGAGGCACAAATGCCCTTATAAGGCTGTAGGCTGATATCAGGTATGGAGTGGCTGATATTAGGTACATGTCAGGCTGAAATTAGGTCCATGTGGCTGATATTGCGGCAAAACTGATATTTTCACTTCAGATTCAATTAATAAGCAGGGTTATGTGGATAATGTAGGTATTAGAGCATAAGTCAGTACTATATCATGTAGTCTATCCATCGGTCCAACACTTGTTGCGCCACTGTAAGTTCCCATTGCACAAAGTAGCTGCAAAATTGACAAAGTTGGTATGGGGGCTGATATTTGGTCCATTCACCCTATGTATATAAACTGCTCACACTTGAAAAGGCACACCTATTAAAAGAGACAGACCTTGTAAACTACTCAAGGGAGTTCTTTGTAACCTTCCAAGATTGCTCATTGACTGCTTGGCCAAGGATTTTCAAATTTTGAAGAAAATCCATTAGTTCTTCAAAGCCAGACACAATTTTGTAAGGATTCAAATTCGGGATTAGCAAAGTCGAATTAGGCTGTAAGGGAAGTTGTTCATGATTTCAAATTGCCAACAGAGATGTTCAGCAAGATTGCGCTACAAAAAATTCACATTGGGGTAATTGTCCAAGCTTGAGACAAAACATTTTTGAAAAAAAAAAGATGTGACAAACAAAATGTGAAAAACACCAACTTGGCCTACAATTCGACCCAAATCAACAAAATGCAGAACAAAAGCTTGAAGGGGTCAAAGGAACAACTTTCATCATCCATGAACTCCGAAAATCTGACTCTGATGGACTGAATGCAAACATGTTTTCTGGTTTTATTTGTATTGGTGTGTAAATTTGGTTTTTGAAGCAGTCTCACTAAATGTGGCCTGATACAGTCGGTTATCAACTTTTTGTTTTTGTAGTGATAGTTTCAGGGCTCTAGGATACGATATTCACCTGCATCGGCGAATTTTTTTCTCCATAGGCATACCTCAATTAAAATTAGGTTTTTTAGCTATGTCTCTAGGTGGCAAGCGTTCGAGTTGTAACATTGGTTGCCTTATTTTTTAATATCTTTTTTTTAAATTTTTAAAATTTTTTATTGACAGCAAATATCATATCCTATCATAGTATTCTGGCAGTGCGTGGCCATTAGGGGCAATTCTTCTCACTCATAAGGCTTTTTTCTCTCAACCCATCAAATCCTCGCACCTGCCCCCATGCCCCTCAATTGCCCTAAGGATTGACACCTCCCCATTCAAAAAAATCAACTCTAATTAATTGTGCTAATTAAGATCCGTCTGAATCGCTGCATGGTGGCTCTCACATCAACACCTCATTTTCCTCCAAGACATGCAGATGGCGCTCAAGTTGTCTTCCCCAGAAAGTCAACAACAACGATCCTGCTGGATCCTGCACTTCACTGACACCTAAATTCATGCATAAGCAAAACAAAAAGCACAATGTCGCCAATTTCACGTTGGTGAGCCGACTAGAACTCCTCTAAAAAGTTCATTTCAAGTGACACGGGCCCTGGCCACACCAGGCCAGACATGCCAAGTACTTAATAGTGACTTGCTGGATATTTCAAAACATTTTTCAGGTTCAACTTCCAGTCTCAGTGCTGGACACTCGATATTTTAGTGACTCATATTTTCCTTGAAATATCGTGCTTTCCACACTTTTAAAAACTAATAAAGTTGCTTATTATATCTCCAGTTGGCCCAGTATCATCCAATTTCCGTCATTTTAATCTGTCTACAAGTGGACTGGTTTTGCATTGCCACAGATCAGAACATATGCTGTCTTGTGTTGCCACCTAGTGACTAGTGTGCTATTCCGCGAGCTCCTGCGAGCAGTCCACCAACTTTCAACCACAGGAAGACACACAATTTTGTCTGGAAGACACCGGGGCTGTTTCTGAGTGTGTTGATGGCCTTGTCTACTTCCTTAGAGAATGTGATGGCCGAGTCTGACTCTGGTATACATCGATGTTGAATAGAAATTTTGTGAATGTGCAATGAAATTGGAACTATTTCTTAGGACAGCAATGCTGTAGCATAGGAAATCAACTTTTGTGCCAGGTGGCAGCAGCATGCAGTTCTCAGTTTCACCAGACTGCATTTTAATACCATTGGAATCGCCTCTTCAAGACGAATCCAACGATACCCAATAAAAGCTAATATAACAGGGTACCAAATTGCCCACCGCTCTTGCTATTGACATGGATTTGTGAATGCCTTGGATGATGCTGGAGGATTGACTTTCCTTGCGGGAGTACGGGACAAAGCATTAAACTGCCGTGAAATGCGTCAGTCCCTTATTTTCCATGAATTACTAAGTTAACCATGGCACATGCACTCAATTATATCCTTAGTTACTAAATGACACACATTATGACACACTAAGCAACTCATACTATTAATTCACCCACCCCTTCCACAACGCCAACCACACTAATTGCACGCACCTTTCGTCCACGCTTTCGTCTCCAAATTAAAGTGACACAACTTGCAATGACCTTCATAATCTACTTATGGGCAATTACAAAACACTGTTCCCGCACATGTATGTCTTCACGGGTCTGATGCTAGTTTGATATAATCTTCATAAAAAAATAGTTAATACAAAACACAAGTTCACAACACACAAGTTTACAATTTTTTCTTCTACCTCATTCAAGAGTGAAAAATTCCAGGAAGAAACTGGAACCGTAATTTTTGACTGCCCCACTTAGATAAAGTTTGTTTGGTCTCATTTCAATTTTGACAAAAGAAATCTCCATATTTCAGTACTCGGATGGAAATTAAAACCAGATGATAGACACATGATGAACCCTCCATGTGAAGTTTTACATCTGCACAGATCCCATACAGTTCATTTTGCTTTTGGGGGAGTTTACCACAACATAAAAACCTCCTGAGACATTTGATCCTAGCCCAGGGACTATATATGACTTTCGTTGTCTTAACTACAGATGTTTGCTACTGAAGATGTGGTTTCCAGCTTTTTCACATCTGCAGTTGTGTAATTTGAAAAATAACTGACGTCACTACAGGCATTTGAAGTCTATGACACACAAGAAAATCTCTGCAGATAAGTTTCACAACAGAAGTACATTGGTAATCTGCCATTCAAGATTAGAAATATTCCCAAAAAGCAATCAATTTTAGATGTGCATCTTTTGTAGTTTGACCTGTCTTCATTCTCGAAAGCTTAATTGTCTCCACAACATCGATTTCCATTTTAAACAACTGACACATTGTCGCAATTAAGTTTCTCAGCAATTCCAAACAGCCCAAATTATGCACATTAGGTCCCCTTATTTTAGTAGAAAATGATCCATAACTTTTTCACAAATTCATTAGAAATAAAAAGGTGAAAAGGAAAATTAATAAAGCAAAACATCCTGCAAATGATTTGGCTTAAGTAGTAAAGCATTTAGCTAGACCACCTTCGGCAACGTTTGAAGGTAAATGTCAGTGTGATCTTGGAATAAGATGAAAAAGGTTGTGGACAACCGCTACTAGGATTTCAGTCGCTCAAAATAGCAAGATTGGAATTTCTAAACTCTGATGCTATGAAAATATCACCTTGCTATGACATTTGTGAACTTATTCAAACAGCGTTGTATTAAGTGTTGCAGAATTTATACTCCACCGAGAGAACTATTGTCTTTTGCCTTATAACCTACAGATTTGTTAGTTGCGCCACTGTTTGGGATTAATGTATTAAGCCTTTCGTAATACAGTTTCTGCAACAAATTTCAATTGTAAATGCTTGTAAAACAGTAATATTTAAGGAATCTCACTGGTAGACTTGTCTCGTGCACAAATTGTATAATAATTACTGACACAAAATTACATTTCATCAATGTGAAATAGCTTCCTCACAAAAATGCAAAGACCTTAGTGACATAGAAATACATAGAACAGGTATAGCTATTGAATTTAAATAGCTACATGGTATGAAGTATGAAGTATTAGTAAATTTATGTTTAGACAGATACACGAATCGGTACGTCTGGCCAGAATTCAACATAGGCCAAGGTGACCCGGCAAGAGCTGGATTTGAACCATGGACCCAGCGATTGCAGCCCAGTATGCTACCTCTGTACCAGCCCTCCCATCCAGATAGATAGATAGATTCAGAATAAGATTCGGATCTGGAATCAGATCATTTTGTTCACCAATAGCCAACGTCTTTATTACTTTATTAAAACATATGCATCTTATGGTTAGCAACCCAAATAAGATGTTGCGTTGGCTTTTATAGATAGATAGGAAGCTTCAGAGTTACCACAAGTGTATGGTGAGCATGTGATTTCTACAAGCAAGGAATTCTTGAAGTTATTTTATTTTGGTTCCTAGCAGGAAATCCAACTCCCAACTTGAAATTTGAAAAAAAGCTGCAAATTACTGTTTGAGCGATTCAAAAGTTCAGCATATTGCAGCTTTTCTGTTTGACTCTCAAATTTAAATTCCAGACATCAAACAGTTTGGTGAAATGCAACTGGAATTTTGCTTTGCATTTTGAAAAAAAAGAAAAAAGATTTTAAACCTTTTTTCAGCAATCAATTACAACTCAAACCTTCATCCCAAACAAATCTGATGCAACTGAAACTAGAATATTTGTTTCCAATTACATTGTAAATATCGATTGAGTGAAACGTTTTAGTTGCTTTGAAGTTTCAGGATTCACATCATGACTTGAAATTGAAAATATCCCACAGATATCAAACAGGTTAATTGCTGTTTTAGTACCATCCTGCTTTGCCCATTTAATAAAATTCAACTTCAAAGTTCCAAACAGACTTTTGTCACACCTTCATAATCAGATTAATTATCCCAAATTGAAAATGCGAGCAGCATGGTAATTATCAATTGGGAGTAACATTGAACGGGAGTCCTGCTGATAGAAAGAGGTCTTATACTCTGGTTTATTAAAGCACTTTTTAAAAACCTTGCTCTGCCATTCCTTCAAATCCAAGTAATGTGCCAATAAAGTCATTATGCCCTTTTATTAGAATTGTTTAGAGACAGTTTTTAGAGATGCTTAGGATAGGATAGGATAAATTTATTTGCTTGCTTGCAAGCGGCATCTCTATTGTGAGAGGAAGGCTCTGAAATTTATGACAACTGCCTTGGTCATGCTGTTTCATCTCTGTCATTAAAACTTTGCATACAGTCTCAATAGAATTTTATCTTGCGTTGATAAACTTTTGGTGTCTTTCTGAGATGGAGAAATTAATAAAGAAAACAAACAGGCTGAGTTTCTACAGGTTAAAGGTCAATCACCAAAAGTAGGTCACAGGCCAGATACCCTCCAGCAGGTCTTAGTGATAAATACCCTTATGCAGGTCTCACATGCCAGATACCCTTGTGCAGGTGACAGGCAAAGAGGTAGATACTATCATGGGCAGTCTACAGATCTACAAGCATCTCTTAAAGTGCTTGCACGTTATTTTACATTCTTTTAGATATTTTAATTAAGAATTAGGCCAATGTGAAACCTTTACAAGGATTGGTGTGATATAAAAATTGCAACTGCCTATTTATTTTGCTCATTCCACTGCATTTTCTTTTCTCGCTATATCGATGTTGACACATTTTTTGACGGATAACATTTGACATAGGCCTACGCGCATTGGATGTCATTTGAATTGTCTTCGAATGTTACTTCCATTCGTTCATGTTTCATTTTCTTTTTCACAAAATATGAAAGCCCAACAATGCTAGCGATTTCATTCATATTATGTGGTCTCAATTTGGACCTTATACACAACATTTCTCAGAAATACAAAAAGAAAAATTTCAGAAAAAAGTGTGTTAACAACCTAACACCGACAAAAACATTGATTTCAGCTGAGCTTGTCGTCATAATATATCACCTATTGTGGTCACGAGGATACTACCTCATGTCAATTTGTGAAATGAGAGTCGGTTTGCAACCTATTTATTTGCTTAAAATTGCAGTGCAGCAAGATCATTTATAAGGAGAGCAATATCCTGACCAAACATAAAACGGACTATTAATTCAAGTCCTATCATCCTCTAAAGGGCCACTCCAAATCAATGCCAGGGTCACACAGTGACATTGTTTGTCACATGACATTAATACTGCAAGATCAGAATATCCAAGAGTCTTGAAAAATATGGTCAAGCTGTATGGTACGTCTTGGCCCAGGACGTAACTTATTTTCACAAATGATGGTACTTCATCTCATACTTGGAATTATACAGATGGGTTAATTATTATCGCACACAGTTAGGGGAGACCGGGGTAAGTTGTGCCATTTTTTTTGTCAGGCTGATTTTCCGAAAAACCAAAGCTTAATCATGCATCTGAAAATCAGACATCAAAATATAATACGTTGGCCCGAATCAACCAAAGTTTCAGGGCAGTCCGACCATTGGGAAGGTCACGGCAGGCATTTGAAAAAAGTAGGTCAAGTGGCACAACTTGCCCCGGTGCCGGGGTAAGTTGTGCCGCATGACGGGGTAAGTTGTGCCACCTAATTTATGCCAAAAAATTCTTGTATTTCACCCGTTTCTTCAGATAGATCATTTGTATCATGTTTTTAACATATGACTGACATGTTACATGAAACTAATCAGACATTTACGAACCATTTTATACACAAGTTAAAAATGCTGAAAAAAAAACCAGAATTATTTATTGTTTAGAGGGTGTTATAACTCTTTTAACACGTGTTCGTTTCTGTGAAAGTTATTTCACAATATTTTTAGGCCTTTTATAAAATTAAGACAAAAAAATATGAATAAAATATTAATTCCTATGTCATACCACTGGCACAACTCGGCCCAATCAAAACGGCACAACTTACCCCAAATTGGTTTTCTGGATGTAACTGGTTGTCAAAAATAAACAAACAATGCAAAATGAAATCTAACCACAGAAATGTCTACGTATACCTCTTAACTCCATCCTACCAGAGGGACATCATCTTATTACAAACACCAAAAGACTGAGAAACCAGAATGTCAGTCTTCGGCACTTCAAGTTTTCAGCAACAATATTGAATTTATCAGTGTAGCTTTTCATACCATTATATTTGGTAGTTTTTGTCTTGGTGCCTGATGATGTTGACCAAGTGGGTATATATGGGTGGCATTGCCTTCTTTGCCCAGTTCTTGATTTAACCCCAACAGTGGGCGGCACAACTTACCCCGCGGCACAACTTACCCCGGTCTCCCCTAAATATCTGTTATTTTAGAATCGATGACTGCATCCTTTTCTTGGAAAAAGGGCACTCCCCCACACAAATAAAACTGGATATTATGGCAAATCATCTTCAGAATCAAGTTACACCAATTCCTGTTTTGATCTTGAATCTTGATTAAATATTCCATAATGTTATGATCCCCATTACAGTGCAGATTTTTTTGTACACACTGCAATGTAATGTATCTCACTGGCTGAGTGGTTAGCATGCTTTCCTTGTAATTTTGAAGTCCCGGGTTCGATTCCATTTCATGGCAATGCTTTACTTACTGCTAAATTTAGATACTGACTGTGGAACACGAATACCTATGCTCGTTTTTTCATGTCCACGAATTCGTACATGCTCGTTTTTACACCTCCACGAATTCGTGAACATGCTAAATAGTGAAGAATATATACATGGACTGTGAGTCACCTGGTGCGAGTGGCGTTGCAAAGTGGCCAAGCAAATGAAACAAAATTAGGCTTAAAACTCCAACTGCATCTTTCTATTTGCAAAGCAAGGATTGAAGTGTAGCTTAATAAAGCTGCCAAGAGAGTGTTGTGGATTTGTTCTATGATAAACCAGCACTCTTAAAGCTGATAAACAGGTAAAAAGTTGACAAAAGACCTACAGTCATCTTAGGTATTTTCTATCCAGCTCTGAAGACGCATTCAGAAATCAACAGTAGATAAATTCTCAGTTTTTGTAGAGTTTTTGAAATTTCAAAAGTATACAGAATAGGCTTATATGTAGTGGAGTTACAGTACAAAGCTGCCTTTATATGGGATGATTGAGTAAACAATTGCACTTGGTGTTTAATGTGAACCTCACCCTAGTCACCCAGTACCCATTTTACAACAATTCAATTCAAAGGGAAAGGCAAAAAGAACACCTTTCTATCTGTTAGGCCTCATGACAGGATACACCCCTCGCTCCCTTTTGTCATTCCCGTTATATCGAATCCACTCATTTTACCTCCATTTTGCCCCATCTTCCACCCTCTTCCCCCCTCTTCCCCCACTTATCCCCCTTTTCCCCCTTCTTACCATGCTTGCCACCCGCTAGCCCCCATTTGCCCCCGCTTACCCTTCACTTGCCCCCACTAGCACCCACTAGCCCCGGCTTACCCCCCACTTGCCCCCACCAGATGCCTCCCGCTAACCCCCGGTTAACCCACTTTCCCACTTTCCCTGCATAACTCCTCCTTTCCCCCAAATTTCCCCCTAATTACCCCTAGTTACCCCATAGGGTGGGGGTATATCCTGTCATGAGGCCTATCTGTTTTGCAGAAGCAGTATTTGTTGTAAGCAAGATTCCAGATATAGCCAAATCACTGATGTTAACAATGTTATTTTGATATAAATTATGTAAGCATTAAAAAAAACTATGTCTGGAAACTGGGATCTCTTCGGCTCTGTAAATGGCAAATTTGGTTATTTCTAAATTTGGTCCAAAAATAGTTGCCATTCTTGAGATTTGCGAACTAATTCATATCAAGTTGCGATTTTTAGCTTTTTCAAATGTGAAGGGTCATAGCACTAGACAAAGTCTTCACCCAAGGTGAACATGCTGGAATGTTAAAGTTCAGGGACACATCGTAATTGATTTGCACCTTTTTCCAACATCAGGTTGTTGCTTCAGTGACTGATGAGTTAGGAAGCAATGATAAGTTTAATGTTTCAACCTTATTAACATGAAAATGAAGATCGGCATTAGAGTAACTTATTGTATGTAAAGGCAAAGATGCTCTGGAAATATCACATTCCTTGACTTTGTCTACTGTCTGTGTGGAAGTTGGTTTGTACACATGACCAAGTGGCTTGCAATATCTATCAGGTTTACTTTTCAGGTCTTGAGTCCAACTTTGTCACAGTTTGTAGAGATGAAGACGAGAAACTAAAACAAATTTAGTTCGTTTTTAATGTTAATCATCTTCTGCAAATAGTGCAAATATTTCTTGCATTGCTGCACCTCATGTAGACAGTACTTGTATCAAATGGCTCTCAGTGACTTTTCTTCTCGTCTTGGCAGAAATGCAAGTGTTTTAGTCTGTTCGGAACAGAAGACAAATCATTTAGGCCCTCAGGGAACAATGGCAAGACTAGGGCACATCAACTTACTGTTAACCTTGCCATTTGCACAAAATGGTGCGCTGAGTGTCTCAGGTCAATGTCCTCTAAAATGCTCTAGAATATAATTTAAATGTATTGCTTACTTTCGGACACTTTTTTGTGTTGATTATATAATTATTCGTCATTTGCCAAAAATAACGTGTGTACTGCTACTCTAGATGTACAGGGTGTCTACAGAAAAAGAGGACAGTCACTTGTCTTCTTTTTTGTACTCATATAAGTTCAGAATTTGGTGATAAGTCTTGACATAAGAGTGGATTTGATAGTCAGCCATATTAGATCTATTGCAAATCTGTTTATTTGTGAATTAGATCACTACTAAAGGGAAAACGGAAGCATGATATACGAAAATGCTTGCGTTGCTTCAAGCTGACTACGGTTGTCCTGTCTTCCTCATTGTTGATGAGAAATTTGTCACCATTTATGGTGCTTGTAAGGAGGTATATATTTTCCACTATTTGACATGTACACAAATTTGTGAACATGCAAAAACGAACATATACACGAATTTAGCATTTGTGTATGTGTAAAATATTGCAATCCACTAATTTGTGTAGGTGTAATTACGAACATTGCAACCTTAAACTTGGCTATCTCTAAACCTAATTCTAACCCTAAACCCTAATTATCTGGCACTTCCACGAATGTTAGTAATGGCAGTTGCACAAATGACAAATGCAGCACTTACACAAATGTTAGCTTTTACATATAGACGAGCAAGATGCTCGTTTTTGCATGTCCACAAATTCGTTTATGCTCGTTTTTACACCTACACACATTCGTGTAGGTGCCAAATGTTGAAAAATATATACATGTTGTAAGAGAAGGAATGAATCATTTGTGAGTAGTGGGACATTTGCTGATGCTCCAGCTGCCAACAATTCAAGTTAGGAATCTATCTCTTGGTCTTCAATGTGGACCCATCTGATGAAAAAAAAAGCACAAAAATATCTAAAATAGTCATTGATCAGAGCACCGGAATTACAGGTGAATTCATTAGCACGCGATTCTGGTCATTCACACTTGACAGTGAGAAATCAATGCTAAACATACACTTGCTACGTTTGATATATTAAATGTGTGACGTTTCTGAACCAATCAGATTAAGCAAAAATGTTATGTATTTAGCGGCCAAGAACCTGCAGAATCACGTGCTAATGAAATCACCTGTAATGTAAATACTTATAACAACATTGTTAAAGAATTTGTGATGCCATGGCGTCAGAAAAAAACTCATTTTGGGGTAAAATCATCTTCCAACAAGGTGGAGCACCTGTTCATACTGCATAGAAGACTCAGGAGTGCCTCAAAACAAACCTATTGAGCAAGGTAGAGTGCCACCCCTTGTCTCCTGAGCTGGACCCAGTGGATTACTCAGTATCGGCAAATTGTGGGACAGCATGCAGCAAGTCATCCCAACCTTTGCTGTAAAGTTAAAGGCCTCCATCATGTCTGCATGGGGCAAAATGTTGGCGAAGTGCATCAAACATGTTTTCACATCATTTTGGTCTCATTTGCAGGAAGTTACCACTGCAAGGGGTGTGAATAATGGGAATTTGACTCTTCTGATTATACTGCTCATATACAAATCATTTTTTGCTGAATAATGATGCTTGGCACAAAATGAACTGTAAACAAATCTAATTGTGTTGACTGTCCTTTTTTTCTGTAGACACCCTGTATAGTTCTCAGAGAATGAAAAACGGGGAAAACACATTTCAATGAACCTGGCAAGCATGTGACTTGTAGTAATGGTTACCTTACCTTCTGAATATCAAGATAGCAGACAAAGTAAAAAAAAAATTAAACTTACTTTTTCTTATTTTCTCATTACTGAGATTGCTTGAAAGTCAAAGCTGACACTGAAACAGCCATTTTTGACTGCCCTACTTTTGCATTCTTTTGGTAACATTTCGATAATGGTTTAAGAAAATTGCCATTTTTCAAAATTTACTAACAGAAATTTAAATCAGATGATAGATATGTGATTTACCCTCTATGTCAAGTTTTACATTTGCACTTATCTCATACATTTCATTTCTGCATTTTGGTTGCATTTAGCCCAACATAAAAGTCACTTGAGACATTTGAGCCAGACCTCCATGGACTATATGACTTTCGTTGTCTATAATTATGAGTAGTCCTGTGAGGTACTAATATTTGGTGTTGATAGATAGATAGATAGATAGATATGGTAAGTGCAGCCCTCTAAGCCCAGTTCTGGGCGCTCACGAGGGTTGATTGATGAGATGGGGAGAGAGAGCGGGAGTCCTCAACACGTTACACATTTACCCCATGTGAGGGATCTTTTACTTGCCCAGCATAGACACTGATACAAGGGGCTGCCAATTTAACGTCTCATACGAACGACATCCAGCTGGGATTTTGCTCATGAAGGTCCACTGAAAATTTTGGGTTCCCCACCCGGGGTTCGAACCCATGCAGGCAAAGGCCTTCAGCAGAGCAGGCGGGAACCTTAACCACTTGGCCACCCAGCTGAATAAGTGGTTTCGAGCCTTTTCACATCACCAATTACATCATTTTAAAAATAGCCAATACCACAGCAGGGGATTCGAAGTCTGTACACACACGAACATCTCTGCAGGTAAGTGTCATAGCAGAACTATATTTATAATCTTCTATTCGCTGACCCATTTTGAAGAATACGCCTATAACTAAAAAGCAATCAAATCTGGATGTGAATCTTCTGTATTTTCACCTGTCTTGTTCCTGGACAACCCAAATGATCCGGAACCTTTATTGTCTCCTTTGCCCAGAACATCGATTAATTTCCGTTTTGAAAAACTGAAACATTGAAGCAATTGTTTTCCCCAGCAATTACAGAGCCCAATAATGCACATGAGATACTTAAGTTAATTTAACTTTAGCAGAACCAGTGGGCAGGAAATTATCCATATATTTATTCAACTAGAAAGATGAAAAGGAAGTAATTAAGTAGGACCCCTTGGGCCACCGATTAAGCTTAACTAGGAGCGCATTTAGCCAAACCACCTATGGCAACATTTTAAGGTAAATGTCAGTGTAATCTGCATGCAGGAATAAGATGAAGAAAAAGTTGTGGACAACCGCTAATATGTTCTCTGTGGCTCGAAATAGCAACATTGGAAATTTATAAACTTTAATGGTTAGAAAATAGTTAATAGCTACCTTGCTTGACATTTGTGCACTGATTCATACCGAGTTGAATTAAGTATTGCAGAATTTATAGCCTTCTTCAGTCTTCACTGAGATTCTTTTCTATTGTCTTTTGCCTAAGTATAACCAACAGACTTGTTGTTATGCCGCTGTTTGGGATTAAAGTTTAAGTCTGTTGTACTATATTTTCAAATCCTCGTCAAAACAATAATTCATGGATTTACATCTGTAAACTTGTCTAAAAAAATTAACAAATTGTACAATAATTACCTACCCAAAATTTTATAATTTTATCATTGTGAAATACATGTAATTGAGTCTTATATAGAAAGATAGCACAGTCAGAGACCTGGATAGATAGATAGATATTGTATTTATATCATTAAATTTATAGCGACATACTATGTACTGGGTAGACAGATCTAGGTAGATAGATAAATAAATGAGATAGATAGATAGATAGATAGATAGATAGATAGATAGATAGATAGATAGATAGATAGATAGATAGATAGATAGATAGATAGATAGATGGATAGAAAGATAGTTTCAAGGTTACCACAAGTGCATGGTGACAAATTAATCTGAACCATGAAGGAGTTTTTGATGTTCTTTTATGTTAGTCCCATGTAGGAAATCTATAGATCTCAACTTGAAATTTGACAAAGATGTGATTTACTGTTCGTGCAACACAAATTAGTCGTATTAGTTAGATACTGATTTGGAGGGTTCTAACATGCATTTTTGTCAGTTAGATCCCTCCCTCTGGTCAAAATGCATGTTAGAACCCAACAATGAGGTATCTACCTGACTTAGACATCATATGCTTCTTCTATTATACCTTTTAACTTACAATTCTAGCAAAATAAACAATAATCTGATTGTTTGTTTGCTGTTATTAATAGTGTTTATCCTTATATTAGCTGGGCGCTAACATGCAAAACTGTCAGTTAGATACCAGCTTTTCCAATAGTATTATTATCTTAGTGATGTCTAATTTCTGTTTGACTATCAAAATTAAATTCCAGACATAAAACAGTTCAGTGAAATAAACTGGAATTTTGCTTAACATTTTGAAACATATAGTTCACCTTTCGGCATTGACAACATCCTCCTGGTAAAGTCATTTGTGTCACACTTTGACTAAATCAGAATTTTTGACTGAAAGTGTCCTGAAACCTTGCAAACTGAAACTGAGGTCAGAGCAACGTTTTGAGAACAAATACAAATCAAATCTACATTTGAACCAGATCTGATATAGTTGAAACTTGTTTTTTTTCATCCAATTACAATGTAAATACTGATTCACTGCACAGCTTCAGCTTTGATGTTTCAAGATTCACATCATGACCGGAAATGGAAAATATTCCACAGATGTCAAGCAGGTTAATTGCTATTTTTATACCATCCTGCTTTGCTACTTCACGCTCAGCAAATAAATTCAACTTCAAGGTTCCAGACAGACTTTCGTCACACCTTCATAATCAGATTAATTAGCCTTAATTTAAGATGTGAACCACATGTAAATTATCAACTAGGAGTAATATTGGATGGGAGTCTAGCTGATCTTATACTCTGGTTGATTAAGTGTGGTTTAGAGCTTTTTGAGGCCTGTGCTGTTATAATGCCTTCAAATATTGTGTCTAATAAAGTCATTATGTACTTTCTAATGGAATTGTTTTTAAATAAACTGACAATCTGATAAACTCTTCTTAACTCCAATCGTTAGGCGGCTTAACATTGTTTAGATAAATTATTTCTTTTCAAATTCCGGTCAACAAAATAAATTCTTTCCACACTGACTTGAAAGAAATAATTTCTGATTTTGAAGCAAATATTATAGGACATTTCATATTTAAAGACGTAAAACTTCCTGCATTACCATGAACTTAATAATTTTCTGTAGAGGAAAACTCCAAAGAGGCACTTCTCCTTCAATATCTAGTGCCCCCTCTTTTCATGGCTTTATGCAATTTGGCACTGGCTTTCGCAAACCTTTTTTTTAAATTGTGAAAGGTAACAACAGGGCATCACCATTCAGTTAATAATTGCTCACGAAGCACATTCCATTGAAGCAGCAAAATAATGGTCGTCATACACACTCTTGTATGACATTTCGAGTGACACAAGGATGCTTACAATTGGTGCATAAATAAGATAATTGACAGATATAGCGTTTCCTGTCAGTTCATAATGTGCTGAAGCATTTTGAATAACCGTCTCAATACACAACGTCAAGAGCGCATAATTGACAAGCATAGGTATCACATTTCCTGAAAGGTATTTAACCACTAATGCCAGTATCTCAATGTAAACGTTTTGAGATCCTGCAGAATTACACCGTATGACCTAACTGTCACAAATGGTAACGTGCATGAAATATGTCAGACATACTGCAAGAAGCTGTTGGATTTGGTTACTGCTTCGGGGGAAGGGGGTTACACGTAGCTCAGTTGTATAACACATTCCCCTCTAAAGGTCCGCTATCAAACCAGTTGAGCTAAAGGGCCGGCCCCCAAGCCAAGTGCTTAGGAGCAACCTATTATACCCAACCCACTATACTATATCCCCCAACTTCCCTGAGATTTTGACACACTCCAGTCAACAATCTCACCTCAATGCCACCTGCCACCATGACCGGGATTCGAACCAGCTACCTCAGAGTAACTTCCCGGCCGATGCACCATATAACACATTCCCCTCTAAAGGTCCGCTATCAAACCAGTTGAGCTAAAGGGCCGGCCCCCAAGCCAAGTGCTTAGGAGCAACCTATTATACCCAACCCACTATACTATAGTTGGTAGTGCTCTTGGGCTACCAATTGCTGGGTCCCGGGTTTGTTCTCGTACTGGCTAGTTTGTTCTCGTACTGGCTAGTTTGTCACGTCAAGCAGAGGACAGACGTTTGGCCAGATATCTCAGCAACCAGAAGCCCCACAGGAGAAAAAACATACCTATGTATAGCTTACCTATTTTGTAATATGAATATCAAATTTTTTGTGATGGTTTGGTGCCGTTTTTGTCCGATATTTGCCAATATATGAAAATGGCAGTCCAATTTTGCACAATGTTGACATTAGTGATGCTACTAATCTGACACACAATGTGCAATGCCATTACAATAGTGCACCACAGCGTCACACCAGACTTAGTTCTACTCAAGTTTGTATTAGCAGATCCACAAATCCCATTGCGTTGATTGTTATGGATTGTAGGCCTACAAACAATGCTTAATTTCTGTTCCAATTGCTTGACGTGACACACTTTATGTTGGACAAAAGTTTCATTCATCCACCTCATTTCCATATCCTCCTCACTTCCCAATTGGCCCTACCGAGTGCATGATTACAAGCTGTAAGGCCCAATTATCTGTCATATCAATTAATAAAATAATTATTTGTCATATCTATATGATAATGTCTAAATTTTGTATGTTAGGCAGCTACCATTAGAAGTCCAGAGGGAGGGCTTCTATTGTTTTAAAAATAAAACATTCATTACCCAGTTTAAGCGGAAAAAATATTTCTGGGCTGTCTTGAGATAAATCGTTTCTGGCGGGTACATTTCCTCAAACGCTTGTTCTTTGCTCTTTGTAATGCTTTTGGCTGTCCAATTTATTTTGCTTATAAGTTGACTTTGTGAAAAACCTCAAACAATGATTTTAGTCTTGTGTGTTTTATTGATCACCATGCAAAGTCACATGATACTTGATATCAGAATGTCCACAGCCGAACCTTCTTCAAGATCTAACAGCGCTCGTCAGCAGGGTCAGTGAAAAAGTTGGTAAAATAATATGTTCAAATACGAAAAATAGCTTTTAAAACATATATAAAGCAGAAGCTGAAAACATATTTTAAAACATTACACAGACAAACATATATATATAAAGGTACAGCTGGGTGGGCAAATAGAAAGACAGAGATTTAAATAGGAAGAAATATAGATAAAAACGTATGGATAGAAAGATAGATTGGTAGATCTAATGAAGTTTTTCAGGATAAGGGAACTTAGCTGGCTACTAAGAACTTATGTCCATTAAGGCTTAGTGGAGGTCACTAAGAGGGGGTATCGAACCATTTTTTGCAAATTTTTAAAATAATCTTATTGAATATGTGTGCAAACATATGTTTCGCTTGAGCAAACCTACTGCGTGATTATTATGTAATGCATTACAAAAATCATAACATAAGCATTTAAGGGGACATTCTTAGTAGCCACCTTAGTTCCCTTATCCTGAAAAGCTTCATCACCCTGAAAGATGTTAAACTTAAGTCTATGTTAGATTGTTGATAGTCATAACAGTAATAATCAGTAACACTATTTGCCTGTAAATTAATTGCTTACTGTTACATAATCATTAATTAGTTGACACTAAATGAAGACTATGTTACTTTGGTTTTGTTATGAGTTCTTATTGTTGTTGACCTGTTTTAAAATGAAACATTTTATAGTCTTAATTTTTTCTTTTCGTGGTCAATTATTTCACCAAAATGATAAGTACTATTGGAAAATGTTGGAATTTTCAGACATTTCTGAAGATTACTCTGGCAGGTTTATTTAAATATTAAACTAAATCATTGATGAGAAGCTGGGTCCATTCGAACTTATTTCTTGCCTTGGACCCTCGGCGTTGAGAACATCACTGCACTGATCTTCGGCTATTGAACTTTTCTTATTAAAATGATGCTTGAAGCTGCCTCTATCGGCACGTGGAGGAGGACGTCATGCTGTATGACATGCAGACAGGGAATCCGAGTCCAAACTTGCATATTTTAATTTGACCCATTATTTAAAACAAAATGGAAAAAAAAAACAACATAATCTAAAAATCATACCTAAGTGGAGGTCATTGAGTTGAGCAATGCACACAACCATCCCACTATATAAAATTTCCAGATCAGTTAGGAAATTGTATACGGTGGGATGAATTCATGCAGTGTATACAGTTTCATGAATTAATCTTGTTTAAATGGCAAATCTGAGGTGCTATCTTAAAAGCTTTTATATTTTTCATCATATCAACAACAAAAAGCACCAAAATATAAGTTATCAATTTAATCGTGGGGGCCTTTCACCTAACTGGGGCTTTTCGCCCGCTATTCTCTATTTGATTCCAGGTGTGAAATTCTTAGTGCCAAACCAATACGATGAATAGTGGGCCAATCTTTTGGCATTTTAACCTCTTCTTTTAACATGACTCAAATGTGTGAGTGGTTTGAAAATATTTACTGTGCTGACTTAACCAAGAAAGTTGACAAATTTACCACTCATCTGATTAGCATACTAGTACTATCAGCTATGCAAATCATTGACTGGTTAATCTGTTCAGTCACCATTGACCAGCATATTGAGCATGCATACATTTACTCGGAAACGAATACCCTTAACTTCAACAGGGTTCCTCCTCCTACGCTTGTTTGCATGAATATTAAAAGAATCCTAGGCATGCCTGCCTCAGAGCCATAATGGTCAAGGACAGTATGTTATTCTTGGAGCAAATCTATATCCAGTGAACAAACATTGTAATGACGTCAGTCCAACGAAGGAAAACAGAGCTTTGGCTATTACATTGAGCAACATTATTTGGCCATCTATGGGCCCTCTATTGACCTTTGATTCATATACATATTGGCTTCATGGACTATATTTGATTTTCTGGCATATATATGCAGAATACAAATTCATCGAATGAACAGTGCAAGTAGCAGGGCGTTGGAGTTTGTTAAATGGAAAACTGACTACGATTCCCTTGCCTTCCTGTAAAATGACTTCTCCTGAATTTAGGCTCCAACTCCTGACTCATATTTTCTGCATTATTAGGACATGTTAACAGAGAGAAAAATCAATTCCACAATATCTAATATGGTTTTATATCTAATATGATTTTATGCATTTAAATTATTATTAGAAAAGGTAATCAATTTGTTATTGTGAGGCACTGCCTGGTGTTGCGACTCACAACATGGACAGATGACATTGCAAGAGATATGTGTGGGGTGACTATTAGATATCAAGGGGGGCTTGGAGTTTTCCTCATTGAGGCATTGCATTCTCCCATGCAGCTACACTGCCCACACAGCCAGCTTCAGCCACTATTTCAGATTTTGACCTAGCTGACTGTAAGCAAACAGAATGAGAAAACCTTAAGGGTATAATTTATGTGGCCTTTCCATATGAAATACCAGAAATTATTGTAAGGAGGTCATTTAGAATGTTTACCTCTCAATCGCAACCACTAAATGGATAACATGTGGTCTACTTTGCGACTAAGACAGAGATTATGAGATAAACTCTGCTTATAAAGTAGGTAACACAATTTTCCTAAAAGTTTTATAACCACAGGAATGCCATTTGTTTGAAATGACTTCCACTGGCCAGTAGCTCATGAATATGCAACTTTTACCCAAAATAGTGACTTTTGCAGTCTGTGTGGGCAGGGGTTGTCTTGGCACAGTGCATTGAGGAAGTTATTTATTTTGTGGTAGGCCTAACTGTGACAGAAATTATTAATTTCAAGCGTGTGAAGACCCTGAAAATGCATTCCTAATTCAAACAACACCTTCTTCTTCTTTTTTAAAGAAATATCCCAAGCAGAAATTATTTCTTAAACTGACCAAAAAGAATTATTTATTACGCCAAAACTGAGCTATCAAATATGCAGCCTGTACTCAACCTCATACACGCACATGTACCTTGGATGCATCCACTGACATGGCCACAAGAACGCAGAAAGTAAAGGGATATAACTCCAGGACATAATATCACACGGAATTTTGGAAATCAATCGTCATTCCCCCGCTGTTGAAATGATATACCCAGCAATTTGTTTGCAATTCGTTTCCCCATATAAGATATAATATTTTCGTTAAGTGGCCATAGATCTATGATAGATGCCAAGATGCCTGTGTGTCAACCAGAATCTAAGGCATATTTAGAGCTTTTAGAATGTGTTTTAATGACTTCAGGGCGAGTTTTCTAGGAGCCTAAAATAGTCAGTGTTAAACAGGGAGGCCCACTTTGCCCAGCCACATGATATCTGTATTTTGATGGCAGGACAGCTTTAATCTTCTTCTGCACGAAAGCAGTGACAATAATACCTTAGATGCTACCTCAGATGTAAGACCAAAGCTTTCACAAATACTTTCAGAAATAAAATGTTATCGTCAGACTGCATGAGGACTTTAACAAACCGTTAAGATCCCATTACGATATCAGGATAGTTATGAAGGAACAAAATTACACAGGTTGTGGAAAAGAAATTACCTATACCACAGCTTATTTCAGTCATCAGGCATTTACCATCAAATCAGTAAAGTGCAAGTTTTGTAGTTTTAATGGCACTCTGAAGAAATAGAACAATTCATTAACACATTCTACATAGTGTATTAATTTATCTTCAACATTGCAACATTTTCATGTACACGTACTTCCTTTTATATCATTTCAGCCAATCGCGTTGAAACTGACTTACACGAATGGACAGACACATGTGAATGAAGACATTAGACCCATCTACAGCGGGCCTGAAAGACAACATTCTTTAAGCAGCAATATGGAGAAATCTTGAGGCTTGCATAGGCCTTTTTTTTCTTGACATATATAAGTAAAAGTGTACAGGATTACACAGGAAAGTGATGGACTTATTTCCGCTTCGGTCCTTGAGATGGAGGATGCTTCCGGTGCAATGGAATAGGCATTCTAAAACATAGATCTGGACTCAATTGACTGTCCAGCTGTTGTCATCAGAACATGATATGGGTTGCAAGGGTTGGTGGGTATGGCTTCTCTTAATACGGAGTAAGTACCGATGCGGCGATGCAAATCCTTTTGTTTTTTCAGGCGTTTTGATGAACATAATCCTAAATCAGAATTTTTGACTGAAGGTGTCTTGAAACCTTGCAAACAGAAACAGAGGTCAGAGCAACGTTTTGAGAACAATTACAAATCAAATCTACACTCGAACAAGATCTGATATAGTTGAAACTTTTTTCTCACCCAATTACATGGCAAACACTGATTCAGTACAAAGTTTCAGCTTTGATGTTTCAAGATTCACACCATGACTCGAAATTGGACATATTCTACAGATGTCAAGCAGGTTAATTGCTATTTTTATGCTATCCTGCTTGCTACTTCAAGCTCAGCAAATAAATTCAACTTCAAGGTTCCAGACAGACTTTCGTCACGCCTTCATAATCAGATTAATTAGCCCAGATTGAAAATGTGTACAGCATGTCAATTATCAACATGGAGTAATATTGGACGGGAGTCCAGCTGATCGTAACAGCTCTTATACTTTGGTTGATTAATGTGCTTTTGAACCTTTTTGAGGCCTGCACTGTTATAATGCCTTCAAATATTGTGTTTAATAAAGTCATTGTGCACTTTCTATAGGAATTGTTATAAAATAAACTGACAATGTGATGAACTCTAATTAACTTCAATCGTAAGGGGGCTTAAAGTTGTTTAGATAAATGATTTCTTTTCCAATTTCGGTCAGCAAAATGAATTCTTCCCACAGTCTTGAAAGAAATAATTTCTGGTTGGAGTTGTCCTTAAAATTTAGTTGTCTGATTTTGAGGCTGATATCATAGGACATTTACCATGAACTAAATAATTTTCTGTAGAGGAAAACTCCAAAGAGGCACTTCTCCTTCAATATCTAATTCCCCCTCTTTTCATGGCTTTATGCAATTTTGCACTGGCTTTCGCAAACTTTTTTTTTTTTAAATTGTGAAAGATAACAACAGGACATCACCATTCTGTTAATAATTGCTCACGAAGCACATTCCATTGAAGCAGCAATATAATGGTCATCATACACGCTCTTGTATGACATTTCGAGTGACACAAGGAGTCTTACAATTGATGCATGAATGAGATAATTGACAGATATAGCGTTTCCTGTCTGTTCATAATGTGCTGAAGCATTTTGAATAACGGCCATAATACACGATTTAAGAGCGCATAATTGACAAGCATAGGTATCACATTTCCTGAAAGGTATTTAACCACCAACAGAAATATCTCAATGTAAACGTTTTGAGATCCTGCATAATTACACTGTATGACCTAACTGTCACAAATGGTAATGTGCATGAAATATGTGCATGGGCGTAACTTGGTGGGAGACGGGGGGGGTATGTCCCCCACACATTTTTGACCCCGGGGGACATAATATGAAATGTCCCCCCCACAATTTTGTGTGAAAACAAAGTGTGTAGTCACAGTCTGTTGTGGTAATGGCCCTTGGGCTCAATTTGGTAGCGCTGTTCTAAGAGACATGTCCCCCACCTTTCTGCTTCGGCAGGTTGCCATGCCGTATACAAAAGTTCAGAATTCAAGAATGTAAAAGAGACTGACTGACTTAATTATTGCGGATCTATTGGCCGATTCCGACCGCATGACCACCGTGACCCCCCCCCCCACATATTCTGTGAAAATTACCACCATGAATATGTGTGACAAACTGCAATGAGCTGTTGCATTTGGTTACTGCTTCGGGGGAATGGGGTTAGCTCAGTTGGTGCTTGGTAGTGCTCTGGGCTACCAATTGCAGGGTCCTGGATTTGATTCTCGTACTGGCCGGGTCATCCGGCCTATGTTGGACAAAAGTTTCAGTCTTCCACCTTATTTCATACCCTCCTCACCTCAGCAACAGTGACACAACAAACCCAAAAACATGTACTATAAGAATGCACCATGGTGAACAGAACAAACATACATGTACCAACATGGAGAAAATTGGGAAAAAACTAGTAAAAGCTATCAACTACCTAAACTCAGTAACATAAAACTAATAAGTACCACCATCTCCCCATCAGGAGAATGTAACACACCTGATGTTGGAATGTGCACTACAGAAGAAGAAAGAAGATGTCAAGAGTGCATGAATACAAGCTGTAAGGCCCCAATTATCTGTCATGTCTATATGACAATGTCCGAATTTTGTCTGTTAGGGGGCATCATTAAAAGTCCAGAGTAAGGAGGGCTTGTATTGTTTTAAAATAAAACATTTATAGCCCAGTTTTAGAGCGGAAAAAATATTTCTGGGCTGTCTTGAGATAAATCGTTTCTGGCGGGTACATTTCCTCAAACGCTTGCTCTTTGCTCTTTGTAATGCTGGTGGCTGTCCAATTTATTTTGCTTATATGTTGACTTTGTGAAAAACCTCAAACAATCATTTTAGTCTTGTGTGTTTTATTGATTACCATGACTTACTTACTTACTTACATGCAAAGTTACATGATACTTGATATCAGACCAAAGATATGTGATCAGACTGTCCACAGCCAAACTTTCTTCACGATCTGACAGCCCTTGTTAGCAGGGTCAGTGAAAAAGTTGGTAAAATAATATCTTCAAATGCTAAAAATAGCTTTTAAAAACGGTGCATATATATAATAAAAGCAGAAGCTAAAACCTCGTTTCAAACAATACACAAACAGATATATGTAGAAAGGTACAGATAGATAGGCAAATAGAAAGACAGAGAGATATTTAAATAGGAAGAAATATAGATAAAAACGTATGGATAAATAGATAGATTGGTATATCTAGTACCCTGAGAGATGTTAAACTTAAGTCTATGTTAGATTGTTGATAGTCATAACAGTAATAATCAGTAACACGATTTGCCTGTAAATTAATTGCTTACTCTTACATAATCATTAATTAGTTGACACTAAATGAAGACTATGTTACTTTGGTTTTGTTTTGATTTCTTATTGTTTGTTGACCAGTTTTAAAATGAAACATTTTAGCTTTAATTTTTTCTTTTCGTGGTCAATTATTTCACCAAAATGATAAGTACTATTGGAAAATGTTGGAATTTTCAGACATTTCTGAAGATTATTCTGGCATGTTTATTTAAATATGAAACTAAATCATTGATGAGAAGCTGGATCCATTCGAACTTATTTCTTGCCTTGGACCCTCGGTGTTGAGAACATCACTGCACTGATCTCCGGTTATTTCGCTGTGCGAATATCAAAATTTAGTGAGCAATGAACTTTTCTTATTAAAATGATGCTTGAAGTTGCCTCTATCGGCACGTGGAGGAGGACGTCATGCCGTATGACATACAGACAGGGAATCCGAGTCCAAACTTGCATATTTTAATTAGACCCATTATTTAAAACAAAATGGAAAAAAAAAACATTATCTAAAAATCATACCTAAGTGGTGGTCATTAAGTTGAGCAATGCACACAACCATCCTACTATATAAAATTTCCAGATCAGCTTGGAAATTGTATACAGTGGGATGAATTCATGCAGTGTATACAGTTTCATGAATTAATGTTGTTTAAATGGCAAATCTGAGGTGCTATCTTAAAAGCTTTTATATTTTTCATTATATCAACAACAAAAAGCATAAAAATATAAGTTATCAATTTAATCGTGGGGGCGTTTCACCTAACTGGGGCTTTTCGCCCCACTCTTCTATATTTGATTCCAGGGGTCAAATTATTAGTGGCAAACCAATACTAAATTTCAACGTCTTCCTGATACTTTACTCAAAAGAGGTACGAAATCATGGTTTTCAACTAAAGATTTGAGGGGAATTGGCCTATTGCTGCTAGGAAGTGTATGTCTCCTCTGGACTCGTGGCAGCTGTAAATGATAGCTGGGAGGTTCTGCTGTGAAATGTATACTCTTGGGAGTGCAACAACTGTGGAAACAGAGGACATGAACTGGATGTATATGCACGGACTGTCAAATCTGTACAAGTAAAACCGCAAATATCTGAATCTTCCTACGTTCCTATGCTCATATGTAGTGTAAGGATTATGTTCATCAAAACGCCTGAAAAAACAAAAGGATTGGCATCACCGCATCGGTACTTACTCCGTATTAAGAGAAGCCATACCCATCAACCATGGCAACCCATATCATGTTCCGATAACAACAGCTGGACAGTCAATTCAGTCCAGATCTATGTTTTAGAATGCCAATTCCATTGCACCGGAAGCATCCTCCATCGCAAGGACCAAAGCGGAAATAAGTCCATGACTTTCCGGTGCAATCCTGCACATTTTTACGTATATATGTCAAGAAACCCTGCTTAAATAAAAGTATCTTTGACTTTGACTTTGACTTTGAAAACATATTGCTGCTTAGAGAATGTTGTCTTTCAGGCCCGCTGTAGATTGGTCTAATGTTTTCATTCTCATGTGTCTGTCCATTTGTGTAAGTCAGTTTCAACGTGATTGGCTGAAATTATATATAAGGAAGTACGTGTACATGAAAATATCGCAATGTTGAAGATAAATTAATGCACTATCTAGAATGTGTTAATGAATTTTTATTCTTCTTCAGAGTGCCATTAAAACTACAAAACTTACACTTTACTGATTTGATGGTAAATGCCTGATGCCTGAAATAAGCTGTGGTATAGGTAATTTCTTTTCCACAACCTGTGTAATTTTGTTCCTTCATAACTATCCTGATATCAGTTGTAATGGGATCTTAACGGTTTGTTACAGTCCTCATGCAGTCTGACGATAACATTTTACTTCTGAAAGTATTTGTGAAAGCTTTGGTCTTACATCTGAGGTAGCATCTAAGGTATTATTGTCACTGCTTTCGTGCAGAAGAAGATAAAAGCTGTACTGCCATCAAAATACAGATATCATGTGGCTGGGCAAAGTGGGCCTCCCTGTTTAACACCGACTATTTTAGGCTCCTAGAAAACTCGCCCTGAAGTCATTAAAACACATTCTAAAAGCTCTAAATATGCCTTAGATTCTGATTGACATACCCCCACAGGCATGTCGGCATCTATCATAGATATATGGGCAATTAACGAAAATATTATATCTTATATGTGGAAATAAATTGCAGACAAATTGCTGGGTAGTCCATATTATTTTAACAGCGCTCAGGGGAATGGCAATTGATTTCCAAAATGCTCCACGTGAGATTATTTCCTGGGGTAATATCCCCTTAACTTTCTGTGTTGTTGTGGCCATGTCAGTGGATGCAAGGTGCATGTGCATGTATGAGGTTGAATGCAGGCTGTAGTAGATATGACAGCTCAGTTTTGGTGTAATAAATAATTTTTTTTGGTCAGTTTAAGAAATAATTTTGCTTGCGATATTTCTTTAGAAGGTGTTGCTTGAATTAGGAATGCATTTTCAGAGGCTTCACACACTTGAAATAAATAATTTCTGTCATAGTTAGGCCTACCATGAATAAAAGTCTTCTTCAATGCACCCTGCCAAAAGTCTAACCTGCCCACACAGCCTGCAAAAGTCACTATTTGAGGTCAAAATAGCATATTCATAAACTGCTGGCCAGTGGATGTCATTTCAAACAAATGGCATACCCATGGTTACAAATATTTCAAATATTTTAGGAAAATGGCGTTAACTACTTCTCTAAGGAGAGTTTTTTCCCATAAACTCTGTCTAATTCTCAAAGTAGACCATGTGTTATCCATATAGTGGTTGCTATAGAGAGGTAAACATTCTGAATGACCTCCTTACAGAGATTTCTGGTATTTCATATGGAAAGGTCACATAAATGATACCCTCAAGGTTTTCTCATTCTGTTTGCTGACTGGCTGAAACACATCTGAAATAGTGGCTGAAGCTGGCTGTGTGGGCAGTGAAGCTGCACGGGAGGATGCCTCAATGAGGAAAACTCCAAGCCCCTCTTGATATCTAATGGTCAACCCATTTCTCTTGCCATGTTATCTGCAGGAGCCCATTTTATGAGTCGCAACACCAGATAGTACCTCACAATAACAAATTGATTACCTTTTATAATAATGATATAAATGCATAAAATCATATTAGATATAAAATCATATTAGATATTGTTAACATGTCCTAATAATACAGAAAATGTGAGTCAGGAGTTGGAGCCTAAATTCAGGAGAGGTAATTTTACAGGAAGGCAAGGGGAATCCTAGTCAATGTACGATTTACCAACTCCAAGGGCCTGGTACTTGCACTGTTCATAAGTTTAATTAGTATTCTGCATATGCCAGAAAATCAAATATGGTCCATGCAGCCAATATGTATACGTAAATGAGTCAAAGGTCCATACTCCATAGAGGGTCCATAGATGGCCAAATGATGTTGCTCAATGTTTTGGCCAACTGTTACTGTTTTCTTTTGTTGGACTGACGTCATTACAATGTTTGTTCGCTGGATATATAGTCCATCCCCCAAGCCCCTCAGAAAATGATTTCGTTGCACCCCCCGGTTTCGCCCACTTTCTATATACCAAATTGAAGCAAATTTTGTCTAGTTTTCATTTCTGATAATGTTTTTTACGAATTTCTGCCGCAACTGTGCGAAAAATGGGGGTTTTCAAAGGGTATGTGAATCAATTTTTGAGCAAAAATAAGGTAAAAAATATTGAAGTAACAGAAAAGAATCAACTATTTTATCATGCAAAATTCATATAAATGTTGTTGCATACATATGAAATGTAGATGAGACACCTACCTGTAATTTTGAAATATTTATATGCAGCCAATGGGTATTTAAACACAATGGCAGCCATTTTTCAAGATGGCCGCCAAAAATCGGTTGACGCGCAAATTTTTGACCCAATTTACTGTGGACAGACTATTTTCTACTTCAAACATACGTTAATTGTGTCAATATTTCCATTGGGAGGGCCCAAAGTCGTTTTCTAGAATGCTTTTCTAAAGTTAAAGTACATTTTTTAAGGTGATGGCTTAATTTCCAAGATGGCGGCCAAACCGAGATTGTTGGCAATCAAAATCTGTTTTTTCGAAGATTTTGCCTTAAAAATATCATAAAAAGAGAGAGATCTTACTGCAAATACATAATTTGCCAAAGTATACCCATGGAACCCATAACAAAATTGTTTTGAAGATGGCTGCTGTATATCCAAGATGGCTGCCAAAATTCCAAGATGGCTGCCAAGATATAAAGGTGGTTGAAAAAGCTCCCCGAACTGTGCCAATCTTTGCAATTTAGCCAGAAAAGATTGTTTTTGGGTGACATTTTAGTTGACAATCATGACACATAGAGTCTAATTAATCTTGCAACAGTTTCAGAATAGATCAAGAAACCCTCTTTTGATTATATCTCTGGTTTTTATGGAGTTTGAATGATGAGTTCTGATCAAAAAATGTCTTCAAGGCAATCCTAAGCTCAGACGCCACCTTCTCATTTTCTTAACGGAACTGGCATAACTTGAGTTTGACAAGGATGGAATATTAGTTCTTTCAATGTATGAAAGGAAACAGGCTACTATTTAATGTAGCTATTCAAGTATTGTAAGTCTGCCATCTGATATAAGGTGAACATATTTGATTAATATCCATAGAAATTATCAATTTTGATGTGTCTCATTTTATGAAAAATCTGTGACTTTGGTGTTTAACGGCTGATATTTTGACACTATTGCGATAAAAGTTTCCATTATGTTATAAGGATATTTGAAAAGCATGAGACCAATATGAAAGGTCAGTTGCACACAAAGCTGCATTAGAGGGATGAGAGATTCCTGATTTCTAAAAATCTAAAGACTGAACATGTGATAAATGTCAAAATCCTTCTCTGATGTTGAGTGTGTTTTGCATCTCTGCGGCTGTGCAGCACAATACTGCGCTCTATCAAGGCTGGCTACTGGCTAGGGTGTTATTAATTTGTCCTAGGTTACTTTCCCTTATATTTTATAGTACACTGTATGTCTTGGTTTAAAAAAGAAATGCTGTTACATTTTCTATGTTTCTGTTCGTGACTGACAAGTTGGAGGCAGTTTGCTGTCAGTCACTGGAAACCAGTGGAAAATGAAATTGGGTCGACATAACATACTAGTCCGGTGGCTTAAGGACAATTTTTGGGTCGATCGCTACAAATGTGATAAAAGCACCAAACTTCCCAGATATGTCTTATAGGCAATTTCTGATGATATCAGTCGAGGAGCCCTGTTGAAATATCATTATGTCAGCATTTAGGCCCATATTTTTAAAACAGAGGATGATATGCATTAGTTAGCCTCTGTGTCGTAGAAACTAGGGCCCTGCACGGGATGGGAACGGGACTGAACTTGACAAAATTTGGCGGGAGTGGGTCAAAACTCGGAGAATTTTATCATTGTAATGCCTAGAACGGGACGGGAGCAGGAGCCGTTTTGGAATGAACGGGCGGGAGTGAGACAAAAATCTAGTCCCGTTCAGGGCCCTAGTAGAAACACTTTTGTCCCATTTTTCTTGCAATTTTCCTCCTTTACATACCTATTATACACCAAAAGAAAGCTTAAGATCTTCTCTTTCCAAATAATAATAAACAGACATCTCTAGACCACAGAAAATTGTTAATTAGTATCTAGATTTCAGTCTGTATCACTGATTTATCTGTTGCCTACAGACAGTCTGGATATCCAATAAAATGAGCCCTTACAGACCTCTCAGAGGACCCTAAACAGGCTACCTACAGACCCTCTAGACGTCTGTTCGCAACTCAATAAACTCAATAATACAAAATGAGCCCTGTTTATATTATGAACTAGGGGAGTCTCCAGTGGGGGAGCACCTTGGAAGCAAACAATTCTCTGCTGGGGAACACCATTTAGCGGGGCTCATTGGTATTGAAAGACGCGTGCTCCCGTGCACCCAATTTTTTTTTGGCATGGCTACACCCTCCCCCCTCAACCATGGGGCTCTCAGTTCGGCCCTGACCCTGGGTGAGGAGTTCTCAAGAGCATAAAGCTTGCATACATAAACACATATACTGTTTTACTGGGGGAGTCAAACAAATCTTTGATAAATGTTACTGCCCATATTATATGGCTTCACTTTTTAAATATCCATGAGTACATTTGGCAAAACATAGATCCTTTTATTTTATTTTGGTATAAGCCCGAATTAGCCAATGTCGCAAATTCTAACTATTTTGGATTTAGACTCCATCATTTAAATGATAGATGTTATCATGGTGGGCAATAATAAGTGAAATGGACTAAAAATATTTTGTACCTAGCCACATTTTTATTATTGCTCTATTGTTTAGCACAGCAAATGATGATGAGTTAACCAGGCAACTTATATTTTGTGTAAAAATTTTATATTTTCACTCATTGACTATTAATGCTATTTGCAAATAAGCCCTAATATCTCCAAAAGACTATGATTGATTTGGGCATAGTCGTTTTGTTATTGCTGAATCATTCCATGTCTTTTGTGAACATTTGTGGACATTTGTGAGTGAGTGACTATATTTGGGCATGCAAAATCTCTACGCAGTTTTTTTACTTCATAAATGAGTAAAAGAAAGTTGCTGCAATTATATACATACTGCTTGGAGGTTGATATTAATATTGACACACAAATTGGTGACTCTCTCTTACCAGGATGGAGTAGACACCTGTGGTGGCTCCACCATGGACAAAATTTCCACGGATGTTACAAACTTGATAGTTTCTCAGAGACATCAGATATTAGGTTGGAGGTCTGAAGCTAAAATGGTGATTTCATCAAGATTAGATCTGGCTCTGAATCCACAGCAGTTCCACTGTATAGCGCTATTCATACTTATTTAATGGTTGTGTTGCTGATGGTTTTATGTCAAATGCCCGATTTACGAACAACTTTTAGTTCTTTCTTGAAGTTGACAGGCCTTATGACAAGGTTCGAGCTTTGAGTCACACATTTGGGACATTTGACTGAAAAAAATCCTGAAGGCTCATTTTTCATTCTTTGAACAAGGTTTGGATCTTACCTTATAGCAAATATTGTCTACTTTCCGATAAAGGCATCAGAAATGGCGAGACATCATCTCTTTGTTGTGTTTTTGGGCAAAATATGTCCAAAAACAGGCAAAAATGCACATTTTAGGGTGACAAAAGTTTTCACAGTGTCACATGTAAGGGGCTATTACTCGAAAGTAACACTTTTAAATAATTTATTTCACTTTGATATAATTCCCTATATTGTTTTCTTCTAATTATATGTAAATTTGAGATATTTCAGCAAAACATATAACACTAACAGTATAGGCCTATTCCACTAAACGTGAGGTGACAATTGTTTTGAGAATTTTGCAGATTGAAGACAGGCTGCTGACTTTGATAGACCACTGTGTTGTCATTTTTTGCAATAGAAATGTGTATGATACATCAATATCTTCCGATATAAAATAGAATATGATAGTACCAAGAATTGGGTCCCTGCTAATATTTATTGAATCTCAATAATGCATTTTCTAACTTATGTCTGCTAAATTTTGAAAAGCTGAAAAAAATACATGACGTCGCAAAAAAAAACTCAGTCTCTTGTAATTTTTGTTGGAAAGTCACCAAAATCGAACTTGATATGCCCAGATATATTGGCTACAACAAGTTTATGTTTAAAAAGTTCTACATGAGGTCGGAGGATAGCTTGAGTTTTTTTGGCGACCAAATTTAAAAGGATTTTAGCCATATATGGCTCAGTTGGTAATGCAAGGGCAATATAACATATGCAAGATTTAGTGATGCAGACCGGACCGCCTTGGACCGGTCCGGTCCGCCGTCCAGCCCTTGACCGCCAAAATACCGGACCACTTACAAAAAACCGGTCCAGTGCTGGACCGGACCGGTAACGTGCCGGTCCGGACCGGTGCAGTGAATTTTCATGTCATGAAGAGTATCGCATGAATTTTGTCAAATCTAAAAATGAAATTTATGTCATATAGCTTGTTTTAACCCTCACTTTATCATAATTTTTGAAATGTCAGTGGACCGCTTCTGGACCGGTCCAGTAACAAAATCGGACCACCAAACCCTGGACCAGACCGGGACCGGACCACTTTCGTAAATACCGGACCACCCTCTTAAAGGTGGTCCGGTCTGCATCATTAGCAAGATTGACCTCAAATATGTTTGTAAGTCATGACAATTACTTTTTACAGTTACTGGTCATTATTGCAGCCTGCTCTTACTTCCATTCTATATTTCAGAGTTGCTGTCTAGGTCAGCCACGCCAAAAATCACTTTTTTAATGCAAAATATATAAGGGTGCAGGGCGCCCATCTGAGGCATTTGGCTGGTTGTTACAAGATAAAAATAAGGAGTTATTTAGTGTTATGGTACTGTGTTAGGATCACTTGTTGACAAAAATTGAGTACTATTGAGACATATGCAGTGAAAGTTAGAGATATCCTGAAAATTCTAGGTTCCAATTGACAAGTTATAAAAACATTGGTTGAATGAAAATGGTGAGAGGTTTTGTATTGCCGACTTCAGATTCAGATTCCTGAGAACATTTACATAAGATAGACTATGTTAAAGACCGATTTTCAAAACTTTTTTTTTAACCAAAATGTCTCTTTTGTCTGACTCAATTCTTGAATCATGTCTTATGAAGTTATGAGGATTATTTTTTCTAAGGGGGAACAGGATTGCTGGGAACTAAGTCAACTTTCATTGGTGTTGGTCCTTTTCAGGGTTTCCTGGTTTCATTCCTTCTCAGAGAAATTTCTGGAGGGGGTGCATCCTCACCATTCTCCATCAAGTTATATCTAACTTTTGACATTTAATTTTCATGTTCCTTATTTGCGCTAAACGATCAGCCGAGGAAAGGGTTCAAAATTAAAACTTCTCTTCTTCATAGTTACTCGTAATGTGAGGGTTTCGTTTTTCCGTAACAAGGATTTGCGTTTTCTGCTGAAAGCTTGGTACTCCAACAGTTCCAACAAGATAATAGGGCAGAGCTTGGTCTGAGTGGGAATATTCTCCACTATTTATTATTATTTGTTGGATTATAAACAAAGGAATTTCAAAGACATCAGGATGGTAGAGGTGGGACAGTGCGGTAATTTGCCAGTCTTGCAGTATGCAAAGGCAGGTAAAATTTTAAGATTAGCACTCTTCAAGCTTCTCTTGCTTCAGAAAAGTGCAGGTAAACAGTATTTTTATCAGCTATATTGTTGCAGAACCTATCTTAATGAATTCCACACACAAGAAAACATATGTTTTGATACAAAAATCACTATTCTAGCCCTATAAGAACCAGAAATAAGACCAAAAAGGCAATTGGCGGCCATATTGGAAATTTTCCAAAATGGCTGCCATAAACACAATTAAAGCCTGAACTTTAGTTTTTGTGAATAATTGGTTTAAAATTCTTGAAAAAATTTGGAAGTCAATTTAAAAGTCATGCTTCTTAACAAAGCACACATATGAATCATTACAAATCAGAAAATGTGATAAAGTATGAAATTTTGTCATGCATTGTTTCAAACTCAATTTAGGGCCTTATTTTCATACTTTTGGTAGTCAGGGTAACCATAATTTTTGCTGTTATTAACAATAAATGTAATAGACAGTTAAAATGATAACCAGTCTGGTTCATTCTGTCTCAGAATGGATCTTATTTAATGTTAGAGTAAGAAAAACGTGGCTCTCGTATTTACATTCATCCATCTACTGGCTGGCATTTTGAATTTTGGGCGGCCATCTTGGATTATTTTGGCCATCTTGGATTTTTATTATTTTCACTATTATTCCAGATGTCAATCAAACTGGGATGCCAAATTTTATAGCTGTAAAGTATGTCTATGTCATGTCACTAATCCATAAAAATAGCTTGTTAGGATCTCTTTGGCGACAAATTTTCTAAAATGAAAAAAAACTTTCATTCACATTTTGCCAAATTTCACCAATTTTCGGCAGAATTTCGTCTTAGACACTTTCAAAAATGAAATCTACACAAAATTTGCTACAAAATGGTGTAAAGAAAGTGGGCGAAACCGGGGGGTGCAACGAAAATGCATTTATAGGCCCTTTATGAGTCTTGGGGGATGGACTAATAGATTTGCTCCAAGAATAACATACTGTCCTTGGCCATTATGGGCCCTTAGGCAGGCATGCCTAGAATCCTTTTAATATCCTTCCAAACCAGCATAGAGGAGGGACCCTGTTTAAGTAAAGGGTATTTGTTTCAAGAGTAAATGAATGCATGCTCAATATGCTGGTCATTAGTGACTGAACAGATTAACCAATCAATCTGATCTGCATAGCTGATAGTACTAGTATGCTAATTGGATGAGTGATATATTTGTTAACCTTCTCGATTTTAAAGTTAGCACAGTAAATATTTTCAAAAACACCCACATATTTGCGTTATTGAAAAACAACAGGTAAAATGCCAAAAGATTGGAAACTATTGATTATTCAGGTTACCTCTTACAGTGAGGCACCCCTTCTATGGTGATTAAAGACAAAAGATTTGTAGCTATTAAAAACTCAATTCCTTTTCCTTCAGTGGTTAGATATCCAGTAACAATACCTCGAATCAATACATGTATAAGCAATTAGATCACTTTTGAGCTTGTGTAGTATGCATTAATTTTTGCATTTCTACCAACAATAATGGATGTCATTGCAACTGTCTTCCATGGCGAATATCTATTTTTTGTCCATACTTATGGCTTCACAACATTTTTAATAACTGGTGTTGGTAAAATATTTCATAATTTGTTGCCACATTTCCAGAAATGTGCTTCTTCCATTTCTTTCAGGCATACTAACTTTCCTTTAGATGGGCAGTTTTACAGTATTTGCACTCAAAGTGTCTCATTGGGGGTCAAAATAAAAGTTCGTAAATGAGAATTTCCTTCTATCATGAAATTAACATATTAAAGATTCGTAAATCAACAAGGACACATGTGATTTGTTGGTTCATTACCAAATTGCCACTCCATAAAGTAGGCAAGGTTTTGATTTAAAAAATTGTTTATCATAAAAACCATTTTTTCAATGGAAATGCAGCCATCTTGCTGCATAGAACCAAAACCAATACAAAACTTAAATTTCGATGAAATAGGTAAGAAGTTTTTTTCCAACAAATGTTATGGCGAAAATAAACAAATTAGACATTCCTTACTCTGAAAGTTCATGTTGTAGAGTGTTTAGTAAGATTCTAGTCTCAATAGATACATACTTGCCAAGATAAATAATGCTTAGGTATCCTACTAACCCAAATTCAAGTTTTGTTGCTGTATGATTTGAACTCTGACAGTGTTTCCTTTGTGTCAAAGCAGTGTTCTAGAGGGAAAAATCACCGAAAATTACCCAAAATCACAGGCTCAGAAAAAAACAAGAGCAGGTATACTGCCTCAATATCCTGCATGCCCTTAACACATCTATCCATACCCACTCCCTATTTTAGTAGTGCCAAATATTTCCAGGAGGGGAGCAATTGTGCATACATGTATGCATGTGTCAACACCTGTGGGTGGACTTTGTTTTTGAAAATAAACATGGCTGCAGGCCTTAAGCACAGCAACCCAGATGAAAAACGTATTTTGGATGTGGAAATGGTTATGATATTTACAAATTATTGTAAGTTTTGACAAGTTTGGGGGTGTCTTTGAACGTTGGGAAAGGGTGAGCATTGCGCATGGTGTGGTGTTTGAAATATTTGATGGATGCCATGCAATGGAGACTAAAAGTAAAATCCCTCATGCTTTGCTATGGGGGATAATAAGCCTGAATTGCTCATAGAATAAGATATTTACATATTACCTTCTTAAATCATTCTGCTATTTGCTAAAAATTGCAGTTATATTGATATGAAATAATTGCCTTTTACTCTCAAGTTCGATTTTCGCATAATAGTGCAATTTGATGATCTAAAAACATTCGTTGTAATTTTCAATATTTATAAATACCCTTTTTAGGCATCAAGGTAAAATTATTTAGTTCAACCATGTTATTTTCCTTAATTAATCCAGTGTTAAAAAAACTTAAATCAAAGCGAAACTTCTGATGTACTGGAGAGGACATTTTGTGACATTGTGAATTTTAATTTCTAAGAAAATGTATGTGCGTGGCCTGGATATCTTTTGAACTTGCAATTGTCACATTGATGTAGAGGCACACAATTGAGCAAAGAAAACACAAATAGCTTGTTTTTTCCTTCAGAATCCTGAGTGTTTTTCCCTCGTACTATAGAGGAAACATTTTTTTGACATCATCTTACAGCCTCAAATTCTGAAAACCAAGCATAGATTCTGAAATGAATCTTTCTGATTTACCATGAGACATGTCTCCAGCTACAAAATTGACACCAACAGTAGAAACACTCTTTAATTTTGATTCATAACAGCATATGCAGTAATAAATGGTCCATCAAAGACAAACTTTTTGACAATGCCATTTTCTACATATTGGGAGACAGCTCCTTTCGTATATAACTTATTAGCACGAAACCTATTGTATTTTATGCCTAAGACATAGGTCCAGACACGCATCATAAACATGAATTACAACTGCCTGCATTTGCTTTTCTGTGTTGCCATAAATATATGCAGACTGCCCGTGAGACACAAAAAAGTGCCAAAATTGGTCATAAATCGTCTGAGTCTTCAAAACTAAGCATCATAGAAAGGTAAAATTGTGTACAAATATACTTCAATGTATGCAAGACTGCCACCATGACAAATTTCTGTGTACCTATCATACTTTTCTCATAATAGTTGCTTAACAACGAAAAATTGGCCGAGTGCAAATACTGTAAAACTGCCCAGATGAGATACAATTTCAATCTATCACAGCATTCGGTCTTTTTTTGGATAAAAGACTGAGATTATTTAAATCTTCTGGCATTCCTTTAGTAAATTGTTGATATAGGTTGCTGCTTCTTCTAAGTACAACAGTTTGAACATCTATACTGTTACCTAAACCACAATGGAGTATAATTGACTAAATCACCATAAATAATCTTTTATGAAAAAAGAAATTCATACGCTTCTTTCTTGAAGACTTATAAATTACTTTATTATCCATCTCAATAGCTAAGCATCCTTCAATTTGTTTTGTAGACTGAAAGTATGATGCCATGCTGAGACTGGGTGGCTATTGGTCAGTTGTGGTGTGAGTAGAAAAGCTGTACAGGGTGTCTACAGAAAAAAAGGACAGTCAACACAGTTTGATTTGTTTACAGTTCATTTTGTGCCAAGCATCCTGATTCAACAAAACATGATTTGTATGTGAACAGTATTATCATAAAAGTCAAATTACCCAATATTCGCACCCCTTGCAGTGGTATCTTCCTGCAGATAAGACCGAAATGATGCAAAAGCGTGTTTGATGCACTCCGTCAACATTTTGCCCCACGCAGACATCATCGAGGCCTTTAACTTTACTGCGAGGTTTGGGATAACTTGCTGGATGCTGTCTCCCAATTTGCAGATACTGAATTATCCACTGGATCAGCTCGGGAGACAAGGGGTGGCACTCTACCTTGCTCAGCAGGTTTGTTTTGAGGCACCCCTGAGTCTTTTATGCAGTATGAACAGGTTTATCAACTTGTTGGAAGATGATTTTGCCATAAAATGAGTTTTTGTCTGACGCCATGGCATCACAAATTCTTCCACAATGTTGTTATAAGCATTTGCATTGATTCCGGTACTCTGATCAATGACTATTTGAGACATTTTTTGTGATTTTATTGTCATCAGATGACTCTACGTTGAAGACCAAGTGTTAGGTCCCTAATTTGAATTGTCGGCAGCTGGAGCATCAGCAAATATCCCACGACTCACAAATGATTAATTCCTTCTCTTACAAGCACCATAAATGCTGTTAAATTTCTCATCAACAATGAGGAAGACAGAACAACCGTAGTCAGCTTGATGCAACACAAGCACTTTCACATATCATGGTTCCATTTTGCCTTTCGTACACTGTAAAATTTGAAATTTTGAGTTAGCTCAAATGATTGAGTGAGATGGTTGCACAATTTGTTTGAGCCATGATAGCTTGCCGTTTTGAGTTATGATAATCTTTATGTTGTTATAACTTGCAAACAACAAGCTATCTTGGCTCAAAGGAATTGTGCAACCATCTCACTCAATCAATTAAGCTAAGTCAAAATTCAAAATTTACAGTGTAGGGATCTAATTCACATATAAACATATTTGCAATAGATCTAATATGGCAGACTATCAAATTCCCTCTTATGTCAAGACTAATCACCAAATGCTGAACTTATATGAGTGCAAAAAGGAAGACAAGTGACTGTCCTCTTTTTGTGTCGACATCCTGTATGTCATGCAAGGCTTTTTCTGTGATATCAAGCTACATGTACATACTCATTGATCGGGAGAGAGAGCAACATGACATCAGGCACAATGTATGTATGGGACAATGACAGTGCTCTACAGGTAGGGGAGAGTGGGGACCGATGGGCCGCTTGACAAATTATTGACAGTGGAGGCAAATCTGCTTCAGATAAAGGATTCATACTGTGCACCCTATTAGCGGGCGTAATTCTCTTTAAAATGATATAAGATTCACATGGATCAACCTAGGAAGAAAGATTAGAAAACACATTTTCTGTCAAGAAAGATGGTGGCCCATCGGTCCCCAACAATGGGGACCAATGGGCCATCCCATGGGGTCCGATGGACCATGTTAATAACTTGTAAAAGGGTGGATAAAGAATTCAAAATTTGTTTCCAATATGTTTTTGTTGATCCATCTGTGTGTATAGGACAGCAAGAGATCGAAAGAATATAGATATGCCCAGATTTTACACTTTGAAAAAAAGCTTAATTTTCACAAATGTCATGAGTTACTTTTTTGTAGTTATAATCAATCTATTGAGATGATATTTTAGCAGATATTTTAGCAGTACATGAACAGATGCATTAAAAACTATATTGGAGAATTCCAAAACGATTGGTTCAGTGGTCACTAAGAAAACAAATTATTTGATATTTGGTCAATACAGAAGTTTGGCTACCATAGTGACCATCAAAATCTTGCCTAATACCTCAAATTTGTTGATGAATATGCAAATATTTAATTTTTTTTCTCCATCAATGAATCATTTCTGTCAATAATTTAGATTTTTAGGGGAAAAGTAAAATTTTCCAATGATACTGTACTAGTATGCCACCTGCAGGAGAAATCTTGAATCAAAACAATAGAATTCATCAATAACCCTCCATTAGCTTATATTTTTGGTGAAAATTCAACTTACACTCAATATTGCATCAAAGTCTAACAGGGTCCTCATGTTTATAATTATGTCCCAAATACTACCTAGATTGAAAATTTGTGATTATGGATATTTTAAATTTCCACCATTTTGTGTTTGAAGCCTTTACTAAGGCAAATCTATCACTGTAAATTCGAGGGCATTCATTTAAGTCAAAACTTATCATTAAAAGATGCAAGCTGAAGTTCTATTGTGCTTTTTCCCATAAAAGACTTTGATATCCAGCCCCATGCCAATACGCCACCTATAGAAAATCTAAAGAAATACTGGCCCATCGGTCCCCATGTTGGGTGGCCCATCGGTCCCCATGTTGGGTGGCCCATCGGTCCCCAAAAGCTTTCTGAACAGTTAAACCCCTCTTTTTTGGTGAAACATGGTTCTTGTTCCTAAAATTCAATGTGTAAATTGTCACCAATATATAGGACAAATCATCATAGAAAATATGTTGCATCAAGTCTACACACTTTTGAGATATTAAACTTTTTCTGAATCAGAAAACAAATTTTTAGATGTTGAAAATTTCATTTTGCCTCCTGCGCACTTGTGCCATCACTTATTGATCAGTGGTCGATGTGGTATTCATAGATGTGATAAGCAATACTAAAAATGCAAATTAGATGTTAATAAACGTTTTTGATGTGGAGTTAAGAGGATGGCCCATTGGTCCCCATGGCCCGTCGGTCCCCATGTTCCCCTAGCTACCACCACACTTTGCTTTAGAACTCTCAGAAATAGCCAATTACTTAACTTCTCTCCATAGATAGATAGATAAATAGATATGGTAAGTGCAGCCCTCTAAGCCCAGTTCTTTTACTTGCCCAGCATAGTCACTGATACAAGGGGCCACCAATTTAACGTCTCATCCGAACGACATCCAGCTGGGATTTTGCTCATGCTCCAATGTCTGCCTAATGCAAGGCAGGTATACAAGCAGCAATTCTCTCCTCGCCCATCACAAGAACTATTTCTTATCAACATAATTGAATGGACACGTGAGTATATGTACACTCTGCTCTTTTGACAAAGTTTGTAGTTTCTTGGTGTGATTGACTGCAACTTCCATAAAAGGGTCTGTATGGTGGCTAAAATTAGAACTCTAGTGAGATGGGTGTACACAATACCGTGAGTATGCCAAAAAAGCTGCCTTTGATGAAAGTCGCACTAGGTCTTTTCATGCACATTTTGCTTAAGAATTGTATTTTAAACTCTGTGATTCTGCATGGCAAGAGCTGTTCTGTGATCAAGAAGATAAATAAATTGATGTCTCTCATGGATGTGCTGTCTTCTCCTTGGGCGAATTATGAGGTGCAGTGCGTAGAATGGTCAGTTTGGTCACACAAGGCAAATCAATGTTGTAATGGGACTCTTCACACAGTGCAGTCATGGTGCCCTAGCTTAAGACCTGAAATATTCCACAAAGCATTTTGACTTTCTTCTCCTGCATTCCTATTTTATAAATATTACTCTTATATGCTAAAAGAAAACTTTATCTGTAATGATAATATATAAATGGTCGAGATCCACCTATAGGCCTATAATCGCAGATGTTCAGTTCATATTACACTCTCATAAACCCAGTACCCTCACTTAACCCCTTTTACACTCAGCCTACCCATCTGCCACCTCTAGATGATATACCTCGTCTGCCCTTGCCTACCCTCAACTAGCCTCACAATGGCTCACATGCCTCCACCTAGCCTCAAATTCACACAACTGCATTTGGCTCCCCTCAATTAATCCTGTCTCCTGTCTACTTAACTCGGCTCCCATCAACTGAACTTGCACCCCTAAACTAAACTAGGCTCCCCTCTGTTAAACTCAGCTTCACTCAACTGTTCTGAGTTCCCCTCAACTACCCTCTGCTTTTCCCTCGGTTACCCCATCATAAAACAACATATACCCAAAAGGTGTTAGAAAGATATTGTCTGTAAATTATCTTTAAATTAATTTCACAAAATGTCTGTTGCTGCTTTAGAAAACACATATTGTTGGTTATAACAAGTGCACACTGCACACCCGTCTTATTACAGGAATTCGCGTTGAAGTTGACTTGTGGAGATTTAAATCTGGCAAAATTGTATTTTCATAGCTTTTGATGACTGTCCACGAACAAATCAGTTAAATGTGCATATTTGCGTATCAATTGGTGGGCATTGTATCAGGAAATGTTCCTGCAAAGTCTTGGTGCTGAAAAAATAATTCAAAAATGATTTATTTAGAAAAGAATATTTAAGATTGTGATGTATGGTGCACAGATGACGTGTGGTAGATACAAAATGAGGCCTGCTCAGGCATGAAAGATTACTGACAGAAAAAGAAAAGAGAGAAAGCTGACTATGAAACATGTCAAAAACAATCAGAGACAGTGGCATACTGGAAATAAGCTGTCTACAATAATACCTGTATGGTTGAAGCCAATGATTTTATCAAGTGATCCCAACTGACCACACTTCACAAGTCCAGACCGCATATTAATTTTTGAGCATGCTGATTCTGATATACCACAAGACGCTTCGGTAAACGTACTGTCACATGCGTGAGTCAAGTAGGTTTTCATTATTTTATTGATCAATAGATTATTTTGTCTGTCAATCTAATCATCTAACTATTGAGGTATCTATCTAACTATAGCTATCTATCTAATTATCTATATCTATCTATCTATCTATCTATCTATTTATCTATCTATCTATCTAAGCAGTCTACACAACCTGTCTATACAATCAAGAATATGCAGAGCTGACTGAACATTCACTGAAATGCGACCTGGTATGCTCAAGTACAGTCTAAGGCAATCCTTGTTCATGAATGGTATGTGTTGCCCTGCCCACCAATGATTTCTGACCAATCAAACATGCACGTTTACTTCATGATTGACAGGGATTACACAAGTTATTCCAAAGTTGTGATATACAAATTATCGCAGTTTTGTTTTGTTAATACCTTTGCAATAAACTAAAATAAACTGAACAAACTGACAGAAATGCTATTTTCTTCTCAGCTCCAATATACACAAAATTGAATGGACATTGGTCAGACATGAGTAGCTTTCTAGCACATGTCACGTACAGCCAAAGTTCATGGATTCTAAGGTATCACAAGTCTACTTCTAAGAGAATTCCTGTAATGCCATGGGAGAAAAACAGTGTCCAAACATTTGGCTGTTAGTGTGTGCTTAATTCTTGCAATCATTATAATAAGAGGATATCTGCTGAACTTTTCCGCATTAATGATTATGCACCCGCCAAACTCCTTCACATCTGAAAATAATTAACGCCTTTTTTGAAGGGTTTCTTCCTATTTCTTTGTTGCAATGCATTTGGAGTTTTTTTTTTCTCGAAAGAGAATATCTTATTTTGGTTCACACCTGTTTGCAACACTTGTGCCATCATGTAGGACACTGCATATGTGGATCAATGGCTCATAGCTCAAAACCCAATTAATGCATTTGGGAAGAAAATTACTGTTTTAGATTATGTGTAGGCACTAAGTAGCCTTCCAACAAAAGTTAATTCATTTCAGACAATATAAAAGATACTCATGAGCATAAGAGTGTTTTAGGTGGTCTCTGCAAATTAATTAAAGCACAGCAATTTAGCTAAACAGAAGCTGGTTCATCTGCTATTTATCTGTATGCAAACCTTTCAACAAACATGCATTTGATGACACATAACATATACATCCTATACTCAGCATGTAATGAGTATACTTGGCATATAACTCGAGATACACTGATGTCATAACATAGCTCCGGATAAATCATGACAGTGCACTACATGTATTCATCATTAAAATGTGGAAGATATACATATCTCCCGCAGTGACATTACTCATGCTCTCAGACAACTGAATGGCACCACTAAAAAAACCCTAACTGTAAATACCCATCAAAATACTCTTGGCTGAGCCAATACTTTAAAGATAAAATCAGAGAACATCTGGTTTTAAAGAATGCAGTATGCAAAATGTTCCTGAACAAAAAAAAGCAGCACAAATTACAAAAAAATTCTGTTGAGAAAGCAGATTGTTTTTTCGAAATAAGTAGGGAATAACACTTAGGGGAGAGTGGGGACCGATGGGCCGCTTGACAAATTATTGACCGTGGAGGCAAATCTGCTTCAGATAAAGGATTCATACTGTGCACCCTATTAGCGGGTGTAATTCTCTTTAAAATGATATAAGATTCACATGGATCAACCTAGGAAGAAAGATTAGAAAACACATTTTCTGTCAAGAAAGATGGTGGCCCATCAGGCCCCAACAATGGGGACCAATGGGCCATCCCATGGGGTCCGATGGACCATGTTAATAACTTGTAAAAGGGTGGATAAAGAATTCAAAATTTGTTTCCAATATGTTTTTGTTGATCCATCTGTGTGTATAGGACAATAAGAGATCGAAAGAATATAGATATGCCCTGATTTTACACTTTGAAAAAAAGCTTAATTTTCACAAATGTCATGAGTTACTTTTTTGTAGTTATAATCAATCTATTGAGATGATATTTTAGCAGATATTTTAGCAGTACATGAAAAGATGCATAAAAAACTATATTGGAGAAATCCAAAACGATTGGTTCATTGGTCACTAAGAAAACAAATTATTTGATATTTGGTCAATACAGAAGCTTGGCTACCATAGTGACCATCAAAATCTTGCCTAATACCTCAAATTTGTTGATGAATATGCAAATATTTAATTTTTTTTCTCCATCAATGAATCATTTCTGTCAATAATTTAGATTTTTAGGGGAAAAGTAAAATTTTCCAATGGTACTGTACTAGTATGCCACCTGCAGGAGAAATCTTGAATCAAAACAATAGAATTCATCAATAACCCTCCATTAGCTTATATTTTTGGTGAAAATTCAACTTACACTCAATATTGCATCAATGTCTAACAGGGTCCTCATGTTTATTATGTCCCAAATACTATCTAGATTGAAAATTTGTGATTATGGATATTTTAAATTTCCACCATTTTGTGTTTGAAGCCATTACTAAGGCAAATCTATCACTGTAAATTCGAAGGCATTCATTTAAGTCAAAACTTATCATTAAAAGATGCAAGCTGAAGTTCTATTGTGCTTTTTCCCATAAAAGACTTTGATATCCAGCCCCGTGCCAATACGCCACCTATAGAAAATCTAAAGAAATACTGGCCCATCGGTCCCCATGTTGGGTGGCCCATCGGTCCCCAAAAGCTTTCTGAACAGTTAAACCCCTCTTTTTTGGTGAAATATGGTTCTTGTTCCTAAAATTCAATGTGTAAATTGTCACCAATATATAGGACAAATCATCATAGAAAATATATTGCATCAAGTCTACACACTTTTGAGATATTAAATTTTTCTGAATCAGAAAAAAATTTTTTAGATGTTGAAAATTTCATTTTGCCTCCTGCAGACCTGCACGCTTGTGCTATCACTTATTGATCAGTGGTCGATGTGGTATTCATAGATGTGATAAGCAATACTAAAAATGCAAATTAGATGTTAATAACGTTTTTGATGTGGAGTTAAGAGGATGGCCCATTTGTCCCCATGGCCCGTCGGTCCCCATGTTCCCCTATGCATGTACAAATGTATTCTATCATGTGTCTTTCTGAAATGTTCCCCGAAGACATACAAGCAAGTTTGCTCGTTCCTATAAATATCCATAATGGATTTGTAACATTTGGGTTATTACTTTTTAATCTAATTTCTCCCACTTCCACATAATGCAATATCCTGTTTATTTTCCCATGTTTGAGGATCAAAGACGCCAATCAGTAATTTAGGACAGCAAATGTTTTTCTATTGTACTCTTGTGAGTGCTTCGCAGAACCTGCAAGAAACGCTACACACCCGCCTAATCTAATACTCTTCTGATGATGCCGTGCAAAGTTTTCAAATTATGTTTATAGGGAGCTTAGGGACCTCTCTTGTCATAGAAGAGTATCTATCTTCTTATTTTTTCTCTTTTAATTTTCTTCTTCCCTTTCTTCTTCCATTGTATTTTTCCCTCTTACAACTATAGAAATGCAATGCAAAATTTTCTTTGGCCTTATTGGCCCTGAGCAGACCTATTGAGCATGTCTAGAGACCATAACAAATGTTCACCATTTTCAAATTCCCTACTTTAAATATTCAAGGAAAATTTTAACTGCGAGCTACATTGGATTCACTCATCAGACATCGCCTATCTAAATTTTGTAAAGAAGTTTTTGTGTAGGTCTAGTAAGTAAACCCCATGTAGCACACTTTCGGATCAAATTTTACCATGAATAATAAGAGCAGTTTCATAGTGCTTACTACTTTCTTTTTCTTTTTAAGTTTAGTCTTCTTTTATTGCATCTTCTTCATCGTCTTCTGCTTTGCGTCAAATTCCCTGATTGGCTGAGGAGATTTACCCAGTAAAGCAAAAATTAGAATTGTTAAATAGCTATCAGTTTTTCCATATCAATTGGTGGAGCCCCAATCTGTCATCCTAAATACAGTTATCTTCTGTTCCCTTTGTTGAATACTCACCATCAAATAATGAAAAGTACATACATGCAGCTGTTTGTGTACATCAATAATGAAAACCCCAGTGATGAGTGATATGACTCAGTCAGTGACTTTGGTTTACGAAATCGGAAGTATAGGATATGACCTCGATGGTTGCTTATGAGTCATAAATAATAACATGGCAATGACCTCACAAGGAACATTCCAGGGCATTTCTGTAAGCACTTGAAGTTTTCTGACTGTACATGTGAATAATGTCCATAGATTTCAATACAACCAAACTTGGTGAAATTTTGATTTTTTTGTATTCTTGAACTCCATTTCTAAAAAAAATGTAAAATTAAGTTTAGGAAATATATTATGCAATATAGAAAAGGTCAAGACATTTGCTGACAGAAAGAATTTTGAGCACTATAATATGTTATGGAAGGTTTTTGATTAGTTTAAGATCTGACTTCCAGATATGCTCTGAAGCATTTTAAATCAAGATTTTAGTCCATTTTGCTGCATACAACAGTGTCAGTTAAAATCCTTTGTGCTTCAGAAAAAGTACATCAGAATCACATTCCAAACAAGACTGATGTAGCACACAGTCCACAGTTGCCATTACAAATACATCTTTACAGCGTATACATGTGTATTTCATTTATCTTGAATAATTGATCAACAGCAGTTTTGGTCAGGTGCAGAAGATGGGGATCTGGAATTGAACACATACAAATTTGAAAAGCTACAGGTATATAATATGCATTGAAAAGGTTTGTTTTGGGAGGGGGCATTTTTGAGAGGCCAACAGGAAAATGTAACTAATTTATGAGATGAATATTAAATAAGTGATCAGAGGATGCCAGAAAATCAACTAATGTCAATGTATAGCGAATAGATGAGTCAAAGGTCCATAGAGGGCCCATAGACGGCCAAATGATGTTGCTGAATGTTTAGGCCAACAGTTACTGTTTAGTTTTTCTTCGTTGGACTGACGTCATTACAATGTTTGTTCACTGGATATAGATTTGCTCCAAGAATAACATACTAACCTTGGCCATTATGGGCTCTGAGGCAGGCATTCCTAGAATCCTTTTGATATCCATGCAAACAAGCGTAGGAGGAGCAACCCTGTTGAAGTAAAGGGTATTAGTTTCAAGAGTAAATGTATGCATGCTCAATATGCTGGTCACTAGTGACTGAACAGATTAACCAATCAATCTGATCTGCATAGCTGATAGTACTAGTATGCTAATCAGATGAGTGGTATATTTGTCAACTTTCTCGTTTAAGTTAGCACAGTAAATAAAAAGGTTAAAATGCCAAAATATTGGCCGACTATTTATTATTCAGATTGACTCTATAATAACTTAGGTATCCCTTCTTTAGTTTTACAGACAAAATTAATGTAACTAGTAAATTCAATTCCTCTTCATGCAGTGATAAGGTATACAATAACAATACCTAAGAATCGAACCCTTGAAATGTGACCATATGGGCCTGTGTAGTATGTAGGCCTATTCATTTTCTGCAATTTTAGCACTAATATAAGTGAAACAGTTTGGGATTGCAAATATATATATATTTTTTTTGTCCGTGCCTACTGCTACAAAACATTTTGAATCACAGGTTTTTGTTACTTCTTTATTCATTTTTTGCCTCATTTTCATTTGTATCTCTTTCATTCAGGCCTGTACTGACTTTCTCCGAGATAAGTGTTCAATTGAAGTCTGTCACATCATTCAGTCATCTTTTTTATTTCATGAAAGACTGAGATTTTTTACATTTTCTTTCGTTCAAACATTCATTTCTTCTTGTAAATTGCTGATATATAATTATGCTGCTGCTTTTTAGCACCACAGGTGGAACATCTATATTGTTAACTAAAACCACAATGGAATATAATAGACTATCTGACAGTAAATATCTGTCATGAAACTGTATAAATTCATAACATTTTTTTTATTCATAACTTATAGAATAAACAGTAATTTTGTTTTTCAATGAACATCTTCATGAACCACACATTAATCGTGTCAGGAACTATTTTTGCTCAAGTTCATTCTGTCTTTGATACATAATATTATACATATATATGCAATATGTACTTATATGTTTACTGACGATGCCTTAAAAGCCCAAAGACTGCTTTATATATGTGTGTCTGGTGAATTGGACCATTTGCCTAATACCATCATATCATGATCCCATGCAACAAAGACAGTGCTCTGTAGTCTATATGCATGTAATCTGTCATGACAATGCATCTTTCTCAAGACTGAAATGTCCTTCTAAGACATAGAAGCAAATTACCATGTTCCATTGTTCCTATAAATATCCATAATGGAATTTGTTACGCTCAGGTTATTACCTTCTAATCTTATTTGTCTCGCCTCAACATAATGCGATATCCTGTTTATTTGCCCATGTTTGAGGATCAAAGATGGCAATGAGTAATTTGGGATGCCAATTTTTTTTTATTGTTCTCTTGTGAGTGCTTCGCAGAACCTGCAAGAAATGCTGCACGACCTCCTAATCCAATAATATTTTAAGCATGCTGTGAAAGTTTTGAAATTATGTTTACAGATAGCTTAGGGACTTTCCTTATCTTGGAAGAGTATATACCTTCTTTTTCTTCTTATTTTAACTTTCTTCTTCCATTGTTGTCTTCCCCTCTTACTGTTTTGTTTTTCTTCTTCAGTTTAGTCTTCTTTCATTTTATCTTCTTTATTGGGTCTCCACCTTTCAAAGGTAATTACCGTAACTGTATTGCTTTGATGCCATAATATTGGAAATAAATTAAATCTGAATCTGAATCTGAATCATTGTCTTCTGCTTTCCGTCAAATTCCCTGGTTCACTGAGGAGCAAAAATTAGGATTGGTTATTGGCTTTCACTTTCTTCCATATATATTGGTGGAGCCCCCACTTCTCGGGATAAGTAGACAGTCGGTCATCCTAAATACAGTTATCTTCTGGTTCCCTTTGTTGAATACTCAGTCAAAGAATGACAAGTACTTACATGCAGCTGTTTGTGTACATCAATGACAAAAACCCCAAGTGATGAGAGATATGACTCAGTCAGTGACTTTGGTTAACAGCATGTATAGGATATAACCTCGCTGGTTGCTTATGAGTCATAAAGAATAACATGGCAATGGTCTCACAAAGAACATTCAAGGGATTTCTGTAAGCACTTGAAGTTCTTTGATTGTACATGTAAGTAACGTCCATAGATTTCCATCCAACCAAACATGGTACAATTTTGAATGAATTGTATTCTTGAACTCAATTTCTAACAAACTGTAAATTTAGTTTAGGAAATTTATAAATCATATAATATTGGAAAGGATAAGACAATTGCTGACAGAAAAATATTTGAGCACTATATTGAAGGTTTGGTGAGTTAAAGATCTGACTTCTATAGGCTTTGAAGCATTTTACAGATTTTAGTCCATTCTGTTGTACAACAATATCAGTTAAAATCCTTTGTGCTTTAGAAAAGGTACATCAGAATCACATTCAGGACTTATGTAGCACAGTCAGTCCACGGACGCCATTACAAAAATATCTTCACCGTGTATGTATTTCTCATTTAACTTGAATAACTGATCCCCTTTATCAGCAGTTTTGGTCAGATGTAGAAGATGGGGATCTAGGATTGAACACATACAAATTTGAAAGGCTACAGGTACACATGTGTATTGTAAAGGTGTGTTTTGGAGGGAGGGATTTGGGAGAGGCCTACCGGAAAATTTAGCTATTTTGTGGGTAGAATAATAGTCCAGGCAACTGGTGATAAAATAGAGGGTGACCCACCACAAATTGCAAAAGTTTTGTTCTATACATTTTCTGAATCCCTAGATGTCTGGCTTTAATATACTAAAAGTCTACTCAAATATTCCCGTGCGAACTCTGTGTTCTGAGGGGTTAAAGATAGGGCGCTTGCTAATATTGTTTTCGCCGAAAAAAGCCTGCACTAAAGAGATAGAATGGCCTCTAGAGCAGTCTTGAGTCCAATGAACATATATAATTTGCATACCATCTTGTAGGCAATTAAAATAGCTTTCACTTAAGCCCTATTTGAACTCTGGGAAAAATATGGGACTGAGTTATGACTGTTTGAATACTGATGCTCTATCCGATATCGCGAAAAAGTATGCAATATCCAAGTAGAAGACCATAACAGACCATGGGCCAGAAAGTGAAACCCTCCTCCCCCCCCCCCCAAGAAGGGAACTTTTGGGACCCCCCACCACTAGTTTTCTTCCTGGCGGTGTTTAGAGCTCACTTTCAGGTTGTTTCTGCAAATTTTAAAAGCGTGCAAACTCCAGAATAAATCACTTTCCTGAATACCACATGATAAATTTCGATATTTTTAGCATGACATACAGTACTTTCCTTCACCAAATTTGCAATAACTCCCTTAATAATCATCTTTATGACTTGGTAAAGATTTCAAGTAGGCTAGATAAAACAATGTTGCTTCACTTGAAAAGAGGGACTGAAATTTGACATGGGGTTATTTTCCTACCCCTACCCCAACATTTTATTTAATAAAATGATTTCCCCCCATTATAAAATCACCAATTAAAGTTAAATACTTTCCTTAAAAAATCATAAATTCAACCTGGGTTAATTAAACCAATCAGTCTTGAACAATTATGAACACTAGAAACACACAGTCACAAATAAATCCAAAAGGTCTGAACACCCCAGCCACACCTTTGTGAAATTGGACTATCGCAGATTTTTGCTAAAATTGTAATTCTGCCATGCATTGAATTGGCTGAAAAATTGTCAAAAATACTGATTGGGCATATTAAGTTTTATATGGAAATTTAGTATATTTACCAGGCTTTCTGGTGCATACAGTTTCTTTTTGGACAAAGGGTCTGGACATCTTTGTAGGATTTGGACTATCTCAGATTTTTGATAAAATTTGAATATATTAGTCCAGGGCTCAGCAGGACCTCCCCCCCCTGCACCCAAAAATTGATTATGTACTGTTACAGAGGCATCTCTTGTTAATGGACGGTATCTGGTATCTATGCCAGTCAGATAGTTTTTTAAACAAAAAACCAATATAAGGAGTATTAATGCCTGATGGGGTTTATATGATGGGGCATTTTAAATTGAAGTCGACGCCAGAAATAAATTTCCCAGAAATTGCCAGTTTAGTAATCTTAAAAAATATTAACAACTGAGGGGCTAAATGAAAGATGATGCCAAGAGCTCATAGGCGTATCGGAGGGGGGGGGCAGGGGGGCAATCACCCCCCCAAAAGTTTGGGAAACAGTAAGATTCGGGAAAAAAGGCTAAAAAATTCGGGCAGATAATTGAATAAAAACTACCGAAAATTAAAGATTGCAAAGCAATTTAATTTGAAATGTTTATAAATTTAGATAGTGAGATTGGGGCAAATGTCGCTCGCCCCCCCAAAAATCGCGCGCCATACGCCTATGCAAGAGCTTGAAATAAGCTTTTATTTAGCACCTTGGTTTCCTTGTCACTACAACTGTTAACCCTCCAAAAGCTAAATAAATGTGCTGACATTATCAAAAATCTCCTTGGAAACACAAAATCCTACCATGTTATTTTCAGTTCCAACTCATCTTATCACTAGATAACGCACTCCTAACCAATCAACATTGATGTGGGTGGATAGCCTTTAATGACAGCTTTCATTTGACACCTTGGTTTCCTTGTTTCTGCAACTGTCAATCCTCCAGTGTAAATAAATGTTACTGTCATTATCGAAAATCTCATCTGAAACATAAATTCCTCCTATGTATTTTCAGTTCCACCTATCCTACTGACTAGATAACTGACTCCTAACCAATCAAAATGGATGTGGACTGATAGCCCTTAACAACAGCTTTCATTTGGCACTTTGATTTCCTTGTTTCCGCAACTGTCAATCCTCCAAAGCTAAATAAATGTTACTGTCATTATCAAAATTCTCATCTGAAACACAAATTCCTCCCATTTATTTTCAGTTCCATCTATCTTTATCACTAGATTAATCACTCATAACTAATCAAAACGGATGTGGATGAATAGCCCTTGATGTCAGCTTTTATTTGGCCCCTTTTTTTCCTTGTTACTGTCAACCCCCCAAAAGCTAAATAAATGTTGCTGTCCTCATTGAAAATCTCCTCAGAAACACAAAATCCTCCCATTTATTTTCAGTTCCACCTGTCCTAATTACTAGATAACTCATTCCTAACCAATCAAAATGGATGTTAGATTGATAGGCTTTGATGTCAGCTTCAATTTGGGACCTTGGTTTCCTTGTTTCTGCAACTGTCAATCCTCCAAAGCTAAATAAATATTAGTGTCATTATTGAAAATCTCATCTGAAACACAAATTCCTCCCATGTATTTTCAGTACCCTCTATCTTTATAACTAGATTAATCACTCATAACCAATCAAAATGGATGTGGATGAATGGCCCTTGATGTCAGCTTTCATTTGGCACATTGGTTTCCTTTTTACTACAATTCTCAATCTAGCAAGAGCTAAGTAAATGTTGTTGTCCATGTCAAAAATCACGTCTGAAACACAATAACTCCGATGTATTTTCAATTCCACCTGTCCCAATCACTAGATAACACATTCCTAACCAACCAAAATGGATCTAGATTGATAGCCCTTTGTGTCAGCCTTAATTTAGCACCTTGGTTTACCTGTTGCTTAGACAGCCAACCCTTCAAAAGCAAAATAAATGTCGCTTTCATTATTGAAAATCTTCTCGGAAACACAAAATCCTCCCATTTAGTATCACATGCACTCCATTTATTTAGCTCTTGGAAGATTGACTGTAGTAGTAATAAGAAAACCAAGGTGCCATATGAAAGTTGACATCAAGGGCTAATCATCCATATCCATTTTGATTGGTTAGGAGTGAGGTATCTAGTCATTAGGACAGGTGGAACTGAAAATACATGGGAGGAATTTGTGTTTCCGAGATTTTCGATAATGACAGCAATATCTATATAGCTTATTGAGGGCTGACAGTAGTAGTAACAAGGAAACCAAGGTGCCAAATGAAAGCTGACATTAGTCCATGTTGATTGGTTATGAATGTGTTAACAGTACATAATCATGTATTGGCTGGTCCACTAAAAGAAACAAAAGTGACTGAAATTGACAAGATGGCGGGGAATGTTTCGAGAGCTCTTCTTCGGGAAGGATATAAAATTCTAAGGTCACAAAGTAAAGAAAGGAGGAAACTAAGTGTATAGTTCAATTCCTCATGCAAATAAAACCCCTTTCTGGTCTTTTAAAGTGGTCTGATAACTCAATTAGGAGCGGAGATAGGCATTTTTTACAATTTCGGTAGCTCGGTGGCGGCCATTTTGTTTTTATGTAATGTGGTAGTTCATCCCAAAATTTTTCTTGTGAACATCTTTAATTTGAAAAAGGACAAACTCATACATTCCTGGGGGGTGCAGGGGGGGGGGGGTCCCCTGGCCCCCGGACTACATACTTTTTGCGATATCGGAGAGCATCAGTATTCAAACAGTCATAACTTAGTCCCATCTTCTTTCCCAGAGTTGAAATATTGCTTAAATGAAAGATATTTTGATTGCCTACAAGATGGTATGCAGATTATATATGTTCATTGGACTCAAGACTGCTCTAGAGGCCATTCTATCTCTTTAGTGCAGTTTTTTTTCAGCGAAAACGGTATTAGCTAGGGCCCTATCTTTAACCCCTCAGGAAACAGGGTTCACACGGGAATATCTGAGTAGACTTTTAGTATGTTAAAGCCAGACATCCAAGGATTTAGAAAATGTATAGAAAAAACTTTTGCAATTTGTGGTGGGTCAAACCATGGATTTACTGGACTATAAGTGATCAGAGGATTCCAGAAAATCAAATATAGTCCATGGTCAATAAATGAATCAAAGGTCCATAGAGGGTCCGTAGATGGCCAGTAGATGGCCAAACTATCTTGCTCAATGTTTTGGCCAACTGTTTTCCTTTGTTGGACTGACGTCATTACAATGTTTGTTCACTGGATATAGATTTCTGCCAAGAATAACATCCTGTCCTTGGCCATTATGGGCTCTAAGGCAGGCATGCCTTGAATCCTTCTAATATCCATTCAAACAAGTGTAGGAAGAGTAACCCTGTTGAAGTAAAGGGCATCTATTTCAGGAGTAAATGTGCAAATGCTCTATATGCTGGTTTGTGGTGACTGAACAGATTAACCAAACAATCTAATCTTCATATCTAATTTTCGGCCGTTTTGCGAAGCAGATTGACCACAAGAGAGAAATCAAAAATCTGTGCAGTGATGGTCTCAACATCAATGGTCAACAGCAGGAAATTAGGTCAAGTAGGTCCAGCTTCTTATCAATGATTTAGTTTTGAATTTAACAGAGCATGAAATATACGTATTCAAAAGTGTCTTAAAAATTCAATTTTCTCCACTAATATCCCCTGTACAGTGTATATATTTATGGAATGGTTAATTATCAGCCTTGACAAGCTAAATTAGATTATTGACGTGTGATTAATTTCATTTCAAAACAGACAACAAGAAAACAAACAAAATTAAAGTAACATAATCTTTGTCGACTGATGATTATGTAACAGTGAGCAATCAATCTACATACAGATCATGTTATTGTTTTCTTATCACTACTATGTAATATCAACAATCTAGCTCAGACTTGAATTTGGCAGCTTTCAGTGTTGTCTTTTTTTTTTTTACTATTTAGCTGATTATCTATCAATTCTATTTATCCTTAATCCTATTTATTTGCTATTCTATCTATCTATCTATCTATCTATCTATCTATCTATCTATCTATCTATCTATCTATCTATCTATCTATCTATCTATCTATCTATCTATCTATCTATTCTATTCTATTCTATTCTATTCTATTCTATTCTATTCTATTCTATTCTATTCTTTATCTATTTTATCTTTCTAATGGTTTCTAGTCTAAATTTCTCTCTATTTTTCAAGAAATCCGTCTTTCAAATTTTTGAAACAGCAACATAACTGCCTTTCATACATTGAATATGAAATAAATTTAATTAAAGTTATGGCAACACTATGAGTCCTAAAAAACTTGTTTAACAGAACATGACATATTCGTATTCAAAAGTGTCTTAAAAATTCAATTTTCTCCACTAATATCCCCTGTATATATTTATGGAATGGTTAATTATCAGCCTTGACAAGCTAAATTAGATTATTAACGTGTGATTCATTTCTGATGTTGTTTAGCGCTGTGCGAATTTCATGGCTGTGCCATTTACATATTAGTACTAGTATGCTTATTGGATGAGTGGTATATTTGTTAACCTTCTTGATTAAGTCAGCACAGTAAATATTTTTAAACCGCACACACATTTGCATAGGGTCAAAGAAGAGGTTATATGGCAAACACTGCTTTTTACATATCGTGGTAAACTGATCCATTTGGCTAATACCGTCATAGGATCATGATCCCATGTGACAAAGACAGTGCTCTGTATGCATGTATTCTATCATGTATGTTTCTGAACTGTCCTTCAAAGACATACAAGCAAATTAGCATGTTCCTATAAATAACCATAATGGAATTTGTCACACTTGGGTTATTACATTTTAATCCAATTAGTCCCATTTCGACAGTATGCAATATCCTGTTTATTTTCCCATGTTTGAAGATCAAAGACAGTAATCAGTAATTTAGGATGGCAAAGTTTTTTTTATTGTACTCTTGTGAGTGCTTTGGAAAACCTGCGAGAAGTAATGCACGCCCACCTAATTTAATCATTTTGAAAGGATGTTGTGAGCTGCCAAAAGTTTTGAAATTACATGTAAGGGTGTGTTCCTGGTGTCTACTCTCAAAGTTGTTATTGTGCCCCTCTCGCAAAAGTGTGATAAGCTTCCTCAATCGGAGTAATGAGAGTGCAGCAAATTTCACGATTGAGGGTACGTGTTTGTCTTCTGATTCAACTGCTTATGTATCTTCTTCTTTTAATTTTCTTCTCCTTCATCTCTCTTTCTTTCCTGTCTGCTGTTGTTTCTATTTTTCTTCTTTGATTTTTTTTCTTATGTTTCATCTTTTCATCTTCTTCTGCTGTGTGCTAGATGTCCCGATTCACTGAGGACATGGCACATTAAATGATAGCAGGTTTCCATCAAAACATACCTCCTGTGAAATTGTGTTAATTGTATTCTTGAATGCTATTTTTCACCAATAGACCTACTTCACTGAATGGCCTGAACATTGATCCCAAATAACTTTTTTTTTTAGTTCTGCGATTCTTCCTTTGCTTTTCACACATAGGAGATGTATACACTCTAAATCCAAAACCACAACTTTCAAAATTCAAACTAAAGGATGGCAAAGTTACAAAGTCTTAAAGTTGCATTTAAATGCACTAAAAATACTCCGGCTTGGGGGTCACCTTGGCAGGACCAATTAGAGGCAAGGGTGGGAAATCTCTTAGCCAATGGGATTTAAGTATTCACCACTTTTCCCCTAGTGTTAACTGAGAGAACCATCCGTGAAATTGGTCTATTATAATTTTTCTTTAGCAAACGTAACATTGAACAGGACAAGACAATTTCTGTGAGGAAAAAAGTATGCAAACAAATGATTTTTGAAGCCATGAAAAATCAATGTTTGACTGCATTTTGAGCATAAGAGACAAACATTAACAAATTGCTGTTTCCGCTATATTGTCTATATATAAATGCGTAGGTCATCTATGTATCGCATTACACAATAATATACATGTACAAAACAACCGCATACTCGAGAGAAAAACTTCCTGAAATGTGGGTGATATCTCAACAGCATAATTCAACTGAACTTTATTGTAATGCTCGTATTATATCTCATTATGATTTGATACTTACGTGAATCATTTCAAATATCGAATGTATGACTTTGTTACCAGCAAATGAAACATAGTAATCAAGAAGATTAACGGTCATGAATAGTATATTTACCTGTCTGTAACAGCCTGTTGAATGAACGCTTTTGATACTCCAGTTGCACAGAGTATGTGAATGACACAGGCCTACCCTGAGTACATAAAGTTGTTACAATGTAAAACACTGTACAGAATGGGCATACGACAAACAAGCAATATTGGGCAACTGTTTATCCCCCCACCCAAAATAAGACTGGTCAACACAAAACAATTTGAATAAGGCGGATAGAAATATCAAATAACATAGAACTCTAAAATTGAAAATCAATGGTTGCCAAAGTGCAATGATGATTAAAAAAGACTTTTAGTCTTCTGATTTCCTGAATTATTTTCCAAAGGATTTCTCTGCAAGAGACTGACTGTAGATGACAGTTGTCAATTGTCAATATCAAGTGATGGCACAGGCTAAATCACTGACTGTGTCTTTGACATGTGACAACCTTGCTTGGTTTAATGAAATTAGCTTATTAACAGGAAATTGTGGGAAGAGACGGCCAGAAAGAAAGATAACCAAGGACAGAAATTAACAAAAAAAAAAAGGCAAGAAAAGTTACAATTCATAGAACATAGCCTTATGCATGCATGGAAACAGAGATACACTCTAAAAAATGTCGGGACAAAATTGGTTTTTTAGATTCAAAATGGTTTTTTGAAAAACCAAATTTCAATGCAAAAAACCAACATGGATTTTTCTAAAAAACCAATTTTGTCCCGACATTTTTTAGAGTGTACATCCTTGGCCATCTACATAAAATGCTGCTTAACTGTTGCTAAGTGTCTCAAATTCAATAATCCTTCACCTCATTAACAGATGTGGCCTTTTCCTGCCCTATAAAAGGCTAACCAATTGGCATAAAATGTAGTGCACAAAGCCCAAAACATTAATCCGTCTAAAGGTACAGTACAGCCCAAATCATTTTTCCAAATTCCTGGCTCTCAGGAGGGGGGGGGGGGTAGGGGGTGGTCGCCCCCCAAAAGTCTGGGAAACAGTGAGATTTGGGCATAAAGGCTCAAAAATTCGGGCAGCTGATTGAATAGAAACTATTGAGAATTAATGATTTCCAGGCAATTTCATTTGAAATGGTACTAAATTTAAATCTTCAAATTCGGACAAATGTCGCTCGCCCCCCCCCCCCCAAAATTGCGCGTCCGGTACGCCTATGCCTTCTATGCCTTCAGTTCTCACTCTTAAACTCCTTCATGCTCTCACTTCCAGCTCACTCTGTACTATCAGTAAATGACTTCGCATTAGCTAAAATATGAAAAAAAAAATCCAAAAATGTGCTCTATTATGGAAAGGTCATCGCTATTCATGTTGATAGCAATTTTAATAAAATTTCTTAATTTATCTGTAGAAGCTTACTCTTACCATTTTAGTGACCAGTGAGTGTAAGGGACCAGGTAGTGAAAAGGCATTGAAGTTCAAGAAAGTGTTTGGGTGTGCTAATGTGAGCATCAGCCCAGAAAAAATATTGAGTTGAACTACTCATATATGGCTAAGAATTTCAAGTTGTGCAATTGGACAACTCTCTAACTTGTGGACAGATGACACCACATGGTAGCAACAATTTTCAATTCACACTGAAATTGTGTGTGCCAGTGAACTCCAAAGACTCAATGAAATGTGCAAAAAATAAATACTGTAAGGATTCCTCAAATAGTAAAAAAGTTATTACTCAAAACACACTTGCTGCATGTAACATTTTAGGTCGACAAATAAAAGTCAAATTTTTTTAGTTTACATCCACATTCAAGGCAAAAATGCATTAAGTGTCAGAATTCTGTAGAGTTTCTCTCTTCGTTCTGCACAAAACTAGCTATTCGCTTGTGAATGCACTTTGGTGGATCATCATTATTTTTGCCGCTACAACTATTTGAAATTAAACAATATTTTTAATTGCAAAATGTTATTGCATATATTAATAGAATTATTTGAATTTTCAGAAATAGAAAACCTAATATCCTAATAATCCTAATTGTTTAAATATTCATATATAGCTCTGGAACAAAAAAGCAAATAATCAAAAATTATTGGATTTGGTGCATTTCTTAGTCAACGACAAGCATTTTACCTGAAAAATAGTCCACAATTTGAGACCATGTTGTCCACAATATGGAAAATTTCTGTGTTTCAGCCAGTCAAAAGACTTTGAAATAATAGCTTTGCATTGGAGTGAATGAGGGGACCTCAGAAAATAGCACTGATGCATATAATTAAACATTACGGAGCACATTTATTGTCAAAGTTACAAGACAACTGATTTCTCCTCTTTTTTAGTGCATTGACCTGCCTTTACTGATACAGGTGTTTTAGGTTTGATTGTTAAATGAAAGGTTCAATCAAACAGAATTAGAATCTTCATTGAGGAGGGTTGCATGTCATACTGCCGGCATTTTAGGACTAAATCATGATTTTTTGCGGACAATGTTTTTCTAATATTTTTCATTGTCCACATTGTTGTATTGTGGTAGTGTATAAATTTGCCCATTGCTATCTACTAAGAATTTCTAGATCTATGTCACTAGCCATTTATAGTTACTGGTTGACAGAGGGCAGCAGCACCTAGCTCTGCCCAAATTTGTCTATAGCCTCTGGATTTAATCCACTTTCAATGTGTTGTGCTTGGCTGATCACACAGTTCAGTCAGTTCTGCAATTGCTGCCATCCAGGCAACATTAAGTTTAGCAGTGCTCAGCAGCAGCATTTGGCAACCTTTAACATGTTAAGGTATGTGTATATTCTTAGAATATTTCTTTAGTCAGATTTACATAGGCATTTATATTTACTGTGAATTTATTAGACTGTTAATTTAGTATGGTCAGACAACTTACACCTTGTTCATTTGTTTGGTTAGGTACCGGTTTGGTTAACCTTGTGAACATGTCTGCCAATGCTTCCATGAACCCCATTCCTGGGTAAGATAGCCATTTGTAATTAAATGTCACTTTAGCATTAATTTGTTTGTTAAATAGCAGTACATAATTTTATATACATTTATGTAGTTAGTATACTTAGATAATTCAATGTTAATATTATTAGCTTCACTATAATTATTAGATATAAATTATTCTAGTCAAATGTTACATTAAAGTAACTTATGTCAAATTTTGTATTCAGTTAATTAGCATTACTTTCTCTGGTATACTTTTATTCATTATATTCTGTCAACTGATTTTCTGTACTTTGTTGCAGGGTTTTTATTCTATGTGAATAAACTTCACATTAATCTGGAGGCAATGACTTTGTGTCAATTAATTTCATCATCACCATCATCAATTTTTCCTCTGGAACAATGGAGCCCCCAGTGAGGAACATGTGCCATTTGGACTTGGAGACACAGACATTTGGTGACCTGCACATCAAGACTTCATGCATCATTATCCCCATTGTTGCGTCTGAGTGGGTAATCCGTTTGTTGTTTCTAGGATCATCTTCAAGTACATGGACTCACTTTGTGCACTTTCATGTGTACTTAAATGACTTTACAGCTTATAAAGCTTTAACATTCAGTTTATCTGAATTTATGTACTTAAATGTACTTTAACAATTGCTGCTATTATAAGTAGTTAATTTAAATATGGCCTATAGTCAACTTAATAGACAGTACTAGGGAGCTTGCAGAGCATTCCTATTGGTCTTTTGCTTTACATACCGGTTTATACATAATTATGTTCTATTGTAATTACATTGGATTTTGTTTGTGAATTTTTTTTTTTTGCAAACTTATACTTAATGTTAATTTCAATACTTTTAAGTTTTATTCACCACTATTGTGGTTCTAATTCCTTAATCAGTGATTTTGTTATGCTATTCATAATGCCTACAGTAAATTAATTGACATTAATGTTTTTGTGGTCCATGCAGACAGCTCCTGTTGGATTACAAATTAAAATTTCTTAGGCATAATTAAGCATAATTATCCAGAGAAGTAAGAGCTTAGTTTTTTTGGTAGCTTTAGTTATGCTAGGAAATGAGGTTATTACTTGGTCCTTTTAGGTCAATAATTTAAAATTAGAATATTAGTCAGGAAAAAAAAACCCAATTTGTTAGTTAGAAAAAAAACTTATTTGAACTTATCATTTATGTTAATTATATTGAAGTAGTAGTTATTCGGTAGTTTAAAATTCAAGTCTTCAAGCATTCATAAGGAGATCATCTTGCACTCCGAAGTGTGAAAAAAAATTGTCTTCATGGAAATCAACTATATGCATCTTTACGTTTCTCACAAATGGACTGGAATGTTAGTTCGGAATTTTAAATTGTTTGTTGAGCAGTATAGCAGTTTTGGCCATTCCCAGGCCATGTTATTGTGCTAATTTGTTCATGGATGTTGTCTTGTTGGCCAGTCAGCCAGCTTCTTCAGAGAAGGACCAGCACCACAAGTGGGAATTATATGTATGCAACTAGTCGTAATTCATCTTGGACACTTCGATCTCGCAATGTTTGAAACGACTGTATCATATTAAATTGTATTCAACTATTGAAATTTGAGAACAACTACTTCTACGTATTCCATCATAATTCGTAAATTCGGACATTTCTTCAGCTCCTCACCTCGCCATCAGAATCGTAACACCTCGCACCCTCATCAAAGACTTCATGGAATATTTTCTTATGTGTTTTGGAGATTGTTCAGTTTTAAGCCATAAAGGCTGCTTCGTTGTTTGAAAGACATTCATTTTTGCTGTTTTGACCAACAATAGGTCATGTAATTGGCTGTGTATGTTCTTTGTTTAGATTTACTCGGCAAATGCCCGTCAAAATGTTAGTGGGTGGCCAAATCAATTTGAGAAATTTATACCTGTTATTTTGATGTTAAGCAAATTTTGATTCATTTGAGGGCTTATGCTTAGAAAATTGAATTGAGTTACAATTTAGTATTTAATTTAGCACTATTACTTCGTGTTTATAAGTCACCAGATCCATTTAGATGTTTAGGTATCTTAGTTTCTCTTCATGCTTAGTGTATTAAAATAGGATAACTTTATAATTTTGTGTAAATTTAAATTATTAAGAACCTCGGACTGAGGACAGTTCTTTTTCTCAACCAGGGGCTGTGTGGTAGTGTATAAATTTGCCCATTGCTATCTACTAAGAATTTCTAGATCTATGTCACTAGCCATTTATAGTTACTGGTTGACAGAGGGCAGCAGCACCTAGCTCTGCCCAAATTTGTCTATAGCCTCTGGATTTAATCCACTTTCAATGTGTTGTGCTTGGCTGATCACACAGTTCAGTCAGTTCTGCAATTGCTGCCATCCAGGCAACATTAAGTTTAGCAGTGCTCAGCAGCAGCATTTGGCAACCTTTAACATGTTAAGGTATGTGTATATTCTTAGAATATTTCTTTAGTCAGATTTACATAGGCATTTATATTTACTGTGAATTTATTAGACTGTTAATTTAGTATGGTCAGACAACTTACACCTTGTTCATTTGTTTGGTTAGGTACCGGTTTGGTTAACCTTGTGAACATGTCTGCCAATGCTTCCATGAACCCCATTCCTGGGTAAGATAGCCATTTGTAATTAAATGTCACTTTAGCATTAATTTGTTTGTTAAATAGCAGTACATAATTTTATATACATTTATGTAGTTAGTATACTTAGATAATTCAATGTTAATATTATTAGCTTCACTATAATTATTAGATATAAATTATTCTAGTCAAATGTTACATTAAAGTAACTTATGTCAAATTTTGTATTCAGTTAATTAGCATTACTTTCTCTGGTATACTTTTATTCATTATATTCTGTCAACTGATTTTCTGTACTTTGTTGCAGGGTTTTTATTCTATGTGAATAAACTTCACATTAATCTGGAGGCAATGACTTTGTGTCAATTAATTTCATCATCACCATCATCAATTTTTCCTCTGGAACAGTATTTTGAGCCTAATTGTGGTAAATATAGGCCTACTATATACAGTAATCACAAATGAACACAACAGTTGGTGTAGCATAAGTATCAATTGAGGAGTTCTTTACTAAATATTTACTCGCATAATTCCCTGTATTTGTGGACAACTTGTTGACAACTGTGGCACAATGTCATAGACATGTGTAACTGGGGATCTAATGCTATAGACCAGGCAAATTCACTGCAACTGTTTGATTTGATATTAATTCCCTTTTCTCTGCATTTTGGTTTTCTTACATAAGCTGTCCGCCCATAAAATGGAGTATAATGTAGATTGTGGACAACTGTGTTACGTGCAGACATGGGCGAGTGGGGATGCCACCTGATAGACCCCTGTGATCCACTCCAAAAATTCCTACATTTATATCCATTAATCTTTCAAAAGTTGCTGGATGGCTATCTCATACCTTTTTCTACTGATAGTAAAAATACCGAAAATAGTTGTCCACGTTACATGCAACATGACGACGGTCTACACAGCTTTATTCATTGGGTGTAATGGAATTGCTTTTTGAGCATTTGAAAGCTATACACTACAGAATAGTGCAAAACAAAATTTACTTGAATTGGTGTTGTTTTTGCTGTACATGCAGGAATGAAAAAGTGCTTGTGGACAACTGTTATGTGCAGATCAGGGAAGTTCAAATGCCTATTCTGTAAGAACTACACACCAATATTATGCAAATTACTGCGCACTACAAGCCAGACCATTCATTCTACATGAATCAACCAAAAAAGTGTCAAAAATCTATGCTCCCTTTTTGGGTAGAGCTTGCGCAGCATGAAATTCTTAGCCATATGTACACTACAAATAACAGGTTCAAGTACAACACATATATATTAAGGTCACAAATTCAAGTTAATGGTTGCATTATAATTAGTATACTCACTCTGTTTGCAACACTTCCTGTGTATATATATATATATATATAAATTCAAATGGTAACTGTGGAGTGTGTGAATGATAAGATAATAAGAGGCATGTCAAACCCAGACTCTGATAAACAAACCAATTAGTTGAAAAAAGATATTCAAAGGACATATTATTGTAGAAAGATGTTTCCTCAGTTAATCTACTCAATAATTATAGTTGTTGTACCTGACCTACCTGAACTACTTTAAACACGTGCAAACAATTATAGGGACAACTTGAGTTTAATCTCTGAGGTGATGTTATCATAATATCACAGACACATTTTACTTCAAATATTGGTAGAAAAATTGCATGTAATTTTTGAATGAAATTTCCTACTTGAATAAGTAAAACAATACTGAAATTGGTTTGAAATAATTGGTAGCCCATGAAAAGGTAAAGGTCAGGTATATCATATATCTCAGTTAGGCATTTAATTTAACTGGGAGTAGTCCAAATAATTAGGATTGTAGGTTTACCAGGAAGTAAATTCTATCCAAATATCATTATTAAATTATGTTTCAGCTCTAAACTAAATTTCTGCATTCGCTTTCTAGAGGAATGCTTGCCAAATGGGGCAAACAATGCAAACACAACGTGTAACTTGGTGAAGGGATCGCCTGTTGTCATGGTAGAAATTATGTTGCCACAACTTGAAGACAACATCTAGCAGACTAGGTAAATTGTGCCTCAATCATTGGGGCAAAATAAATTACCGATGGTACAACATACATATGATTTCTTCTTTTTCTTTTCTGATCTGTTTTGTGTTTATTCTGAGGCCTGCTTTAAGTCACTGGAACTATAATTTTGTTTCACATCTTCTGTACATCAAGTCAAAATTGCTTTTTGAGGTAAACCTCAAGATTCCAATAGCATGGCAAATGTATATTTTATGCTTTCTTTGATGCCTTTAATAGCGAAACCTGATCAACAAAAGTGAAAGTTGGCAAATATCTGGATTCCGGAATCTAAAAAAATGAAGTAAAACAAAGTTTATGACCATATAAATAAGGCCTCTGTGGTGTCTTTACCTGAAATATCCGAATTGATGATGCAATATGTTTTCATCTCAACGGTTGAGAATCTACACTCCCCACAAGCAGTTTGGTTGGAGATGCTTGGCACTGATCAAATGAAAAACATTACATGTTTCGCTTACTTATAAGGAGCACTGTAAATCAGTACTGACTCCCGAGGATATCTCTATACAAACGTTAACATCTCAATCTTGAACCATTATAAATGAATAATTTGAAAAAATGACACACTTAGAACTTACCTTGTGTCTTGGAAAAATACGCTACTGAGGCCTTATTGATATGGTCATAAACTTTGTTTTACTTCATTTTTTAGATTCCAGATATTTGCCAACTTGCACTTTTGTTGATCAGGTTTCGCTATGGCATGGAAGAAGGAATAAAAGATACATTTGACATGCTATCCGCATCTTGAGGTTTACCTTAAAAAGCTATTTTGACTTGACATACAGAGCAGGGGAGTAATACAACATTAATTTCTGTGACGTCATACATGAAAAGCAATTATATAATAACACTGTGACATGTACTAAAAAGGGATAACTTCCTTACTCCCTGCATAAACACATTTATATCAAGTTATCAACACCTGATTGGGTTATGTAGAGACCTTTAAATGGAAAGGAGAACCAAATGAGCAGTTGAGCGCACAACATATTCAAACACAACATTGCCATTAGATTGGTTGGAGGGTCTGTTGTAATTTTAAAATGTATAATAACGTCACATACTAATGTCATATCTTGACATTGCTTCACAACCTTGTGACAACGTAATTTCTGCTATACAATTCTTCATAATTTTCACCAAAATTGTGACATTGTAAAAATATTGCTGCAAGGTATGTGCCCATTGGAGCTCATTGGGAAGTTAAGAAACAAAAATTGAAAATGTTGCCAAGACATAGCAGACATTGCTATGTATATTGTCATGACTCGTGACGAATGAACTATTTCATAATACAACGGTAACAGAATAGCTAAGTCGTAATCAGCACGCAACAGGCCTTGCTAATTCATTATCATATAAGCTCATATAACAGTCACTGTTTCATGCGTATTTTTAGTCCCCCCCCCCCCCCCCCAGATATACAAAGCAACACACACAACATGTCATATTATACATATGACCTAGGACGGTCACACATACACATTTGAGGACTTGCATTAACAATTTAACATGCGGATAAACTGACTGTATCCGCGATTTATGACAATTTTGTTTGTTTAAATTTCTTATCCCCCTTGGACATGTCAAAAATGTGTTCCCCCCTGACAAACCTGTGAAAAGTTAGTAACCCCTCAAACAAACCTCCTACCTCCCAGTCAAAATTCCGAACGCTTCCTTAGTGCAGACCTGACAGCTAACTGTAGGTACTAGTAACTTACAAGTCAATTCAATATCTAATTTGACTTGAATTTCACCGGTCTGCGGCCTTACTGTGTTAGAATGCTTGTACAGCGGCTAAACTGGCACGACAGCCAGATTTCACTCTAGATATCATTGGCTTTTTTTTCAGATCTGCCATCATGAAGGCCATCTGGCATATCAGAGCATGCAATTTCTGAGAAACAAATCTATCTGTTTTTACACTTCCAGTCAACCAGGTTAAGATCATATTGCGCGAAATTGATTAAAAACAGGAAAAACTGCTGTTTTTGCATGAACTAAACTGGTGTCAATTTCATCAAAAAATATATGTCATGAAAATGACATTTATTTGATACATAGAGTTTCCGCAACGCTCCAACCTTGAACAAGGAGTGCCTCTATTCCGATGAAATACCTCATACCTCAGATGTTACATGAGATTGTGTTGAAGTTGACTCCAGGATTTTTTGCATCATGAATTTATGACAAATTTTTGATTGCTCTTTATCCCAAAGAATATGCATCCAATCTTGTTCCGCTTTCGCCTTCGGCAGTGCATGGTTATTTTAATGATATTTTAACTTCCAATTTGGCAGTGAAATCAGCCACAATTGTATAATGACTCGAAATGTGATATTAAATCGTGACATATCATACTTAGGTGATGTATGGTGTGCACATGCATACTAATGCGATGAAGAAGCTCAGTATCAAATCAAATTGAAGTACCAACAATGAAACACCATCAAAAATCAACAGCTTCCCAGGAAGTAAGCCTGGTGATGTATCTGAGCCATCAGAAAATAAAGGATTAGGCCTATAGGAAATAGAGAAACTCCAAAAAGCAACAATTCCCTTTATGCTTGGGACAGGCCTGTCGATATATATTTGTTGCTCCAGTTCATCCATTGTTGATGCATAACAGGATACAACTTTTTTTCCCCAAATAAAATAAGCTTTATATGACCTTTTGCAATTGCAGAGACTGATCTAGAAAATGTGAGACAAGAGGATCAAGTTACGAATGCAAATCAATAATGTATACCAAAAATATCACAACTTTGTCATTTTTACATTAAAATCTATATATATGTACAGTGGAATTGCAATTCAACATTGGTGTATCGCAGTACAAGTCTAGCGTCCAAAGGGAAAACCTAGTAAGTCACAATTGGGGTCAAATTGAGCTAAGGTCAAAATAGGACTTCTGAGACATGCTTCTATATATCTATTAAGTTTAGATTTTCGAGAAGTGGCCCATTACCCCGAGAATGACACTGGCAAATCCCAGTAAGTCTATCTCTTACTGCACGGACTGAAATTTAAAAGTCAATTTTCTCAGAATGTCCTAAATGTGACTTACTAGGTTTTCCCTTTGGACCCTAGAAGTGGACAACCTCGAATATGGGATTTATTGCAATGAAATACTAGCTTGTGATTGGCTTGCAATGTTTCATTTCAATGGTGTGATAAGCATTCTTTTCCAAGCAAAATGAAAGGGCAGGGAAGTACCATGATCAGAAGAAAGCACAAATGAAAAAGAATAACTAGCTATCGCGGATTAATACAAAATGGACTATTTAGGCTTCTACGTGAGAAGACGAATATCATATTTAATATCATGTTGTTTTGAAATACATAATTCACAAAAATATCAAGAGGTACATTATACTCACGTGCATGACCTCATGCAGTTATCATAAGACTAATGGCAAAATATTTGCACATGAAGCATTATACATTGTTCAGCCTGCTTTTATTTGGAGAATATGACCATGGGAATATAAATCGTGGTCTGAGCACTGCAGTGCCAGTAGTTGTGTAAACTCCGGTGGATACCACAGAATGAGCGATACACATTCACATTGTATGTTTCTGTATGGACAGCAAATAAATGCGGTAAAAAATTGACAAATATGAAAATTTTACAAGCATTTTCTTGCTATTTTGCAACCATAAGCACTATAGCCCAAGGGGCACATAATTACTCACAATGTTTCTAATTGGTGGTGGGCTCCTCTGTTGTTAAAAATTTATGGTTGAAATTACGTTGGCACAACCTCAACACAATATTGGGATTTTTTTCACAAATATTATAACAACCTTGCCACACCACAGTGACAGTGTCACAAGCTAGTGTTGTGAATTGATGTTGCTTCACAAAGTTGAGACCACAACGTTTCACAACAATGTCACGTAATTTACACTATACTATTTAATTGCAACTTTGAGATGTCACAATATTAGAGCAAGCGGCATTACCCATTGCATGGCCAGCTATTTGGTAGAAGATATAAAGTCGGAAATCAATAAACTGTTAAATGTCTTATTATATCTTATGTTTCCATTTGGAAATTGACGATTTTGTGTATTTTACCACAGACTAAAAGATTACATATGCTTTGAACAGTCCTTGAACCCTTTGTCCTTAGAAGCCATATAATTACCAACAGTTAATGGCACATCTGTATGCCTTCGGTTGCAGTGTTACCTTTTCTGAAGGTCATCGCCTACATTTGTGTACATGATCTCCCAAATGGCCACTTAGTTTTAATGGCGATACAATTGTGTTCAATTGTACATACTCGTGGGTGGGAGAATTTTTCTCCTGTATATTTGTCCATTGTGTCGCCAGTGAAAAAAAAAAGAAGATTGGTAAATGTCTATTCCTTGCTGAATGTATACATTGTAAAAGATCCCTCACATGCATGGTGTATGACATGCTGAGTATTCTCACTCTCTGTCATTTTTTTTATACTTAATCGCAACATTCATACTAATTTTCCAAAATTATTTTTTACATATTTTTCAGCAATTCCATCCGTTAAATCCCAAAAAAGGGATTCTAGAAATCAAGTGCGAATTCACTCCAAATCTCACAAGTACTAGTCAATCTATACCCTCTAAGAACCTCCTTTTGCATATCGAAGTTATACCTGGCTGTTTCAAGGATTTTATTGACACTGATTGAAATGGAAATCTTCTAGGCTGATTTTTCGGCACAGGCAAAAATTACCACAATTTTTTTCTTTCCTGTCATTTTTGGTACAACTGTTGTAATGGTTTACAACTGACTATCTTCATATAGCTATTTCAAGCAAATCACATCAGCTAAATTGTTTTGTTTATCAACATCTGGGTTTGACATACCCAATTATTGTGATCATTTTCATGTTATTGGATTTGCAGGTATCCCTGGAAGTAATTCTACACAATATCAGGCACTTCATATATAAAGGGTGAAGGCATTTATTATAAAACAGTGATACACCATAGCCGTACTGTTATATAGCCTTGCTGTGATTGTCAGGCATTGATTTAGAAACTATAAAAGTTAAAATCAAGTGTCAGTGTGTCACACAAATTCACTGTAAAATTAGATGAACTGAGTCAGCTAATAATGACTGAGTGAGGTGGTTGCACAATTCCTTTGAGCTAACATAGCTTGTTGTTTTCAAATAAGTAATCTGTCTGAAATCAACAAGCTGTGTCGGCTCAGAAAAAATTGTGCAACCATCTGACTCAATCATTTTAGCTGATTAAGTTTTTTTTTATCGATTAATTTCACCCTAAAAGAACTAATATTTTTACCTGTTTGCAGTGACACCATTGTAGTTATGAGCTAAGCCTTTATAAAAATTGGTTGATGTCTGTTTAGGATTTACTGCCTTGAAGTACTGCCATAGAAGTTTCAATGGCATCAGTCGTACGCATTAGTTCCTGATTGTCTTCAAGGTAGGCTGGTTCTCTGGGTCAGTGTGGATAATTAGCTATCATACTCTTTGATTTCTCCTGCCCCATTCACTTAAACAGCAGACACTGTTACATCCTGTAGTTTATGAACTTGAGTGTTGCCCAGTTTTTGTGAAATATTTATAGGGCTGATATTTTTGCATCTACCTCTGCCCATGACTTTACTTCAGCCACAATTCTGATATTTTGCCTGCAGCAGATATTGAAGTGTCTGGTGATCACTGATCAGCTAATAAACTTGGCTATTGTCCTTCTTGCATGCAATAAAAAGCAGGGATCAGCCTCTTGATGGGCCGACCGAAGATTTTCTAGGTCTTCAACAGTTTGGTGACCTGACATTCTACGATCTGATGCATTATTGAACTCACAGCTCCATGTAGTCACTAACTGAATACCACTGTGATGCGATTTGTACTTTGACACAATTTTTTCCTGCTGTTTGGGCAAAATCTGTGGTCAAAGACTCTTAAACTTGATGTCCTGGCAATGGTAGATGCATAAATATCAGCACCATTGTACAAAATGTGGGCTGCACTGAAGCTAAGCCGATATTACCATGCAGTAAATGCACTCAAATCAGTGCATAATTTTCAAAATAAAGTGGTGGGGCACTGACAACTTTTTAAAATTTTTTGCATGGGCCAAGCAGAGTTATGGAAGCTCCGAATTTGTTCACCTTTATTTGGCGAAAAAGTGGTGGGTCATCTGCCCCGCCAGTCCCATATAGGAACTGACGCCACTGTCTAAAATGATTCAAGAGTGACAGCAGTTTGAATTTAAAGCGGCTCATGAATGAGTGTGGTAGTAATCATAACGTCTGCCTCTGAAAGATGTTAATATCAGCTAAAATAGCTGCAGAGCCAGTAACATTGAGTCATTATTGACATAGCTGGTTATCCTAACAGGCATTGTGATGTAGCTCACTCATGGGACATTGCAGAAAAAACTCCTGACTGAGCACAGTCTGCTAGAAGCAGGCGAGCGAGCGAGGCTGCAAACTGACAAAACTCAAGTCGAATTGGGTATCTAATTGGCTTCTAGGTCACTGGGACTGCTGCCCCTAAGGTCCGTGCTGCTGCCTATCAGGTCTGCGCTCAGCAGAACTCAGCAGAACTTTGCTGGGCTGCTTCAAAAATGCATGTGAGTGAGGACGTGAAATACAGCACCACTAGTGAAATGCTGTAGCCTGCTCGCTAACGCTCGCAACTAAAGCAGGCTGCTGTAGCCCGGAAATAACCCTACACATGATTGAACATTTATGACTGCACTTTAAGACGGCAGATTTATCGCAGACATCAATAATATTTTTTCCTTATCATCTCTTCAGTCAAGAGCAAGCCAGAAATGACATGCTGAAAGGTGCGGTTTACAAAGAATACTCATTTCCATTCCTATTTGCAGAAAAATGTTGGCAACCTTTGCATGCGAACTCAATAGTCATATGCTCATGTTCCATGTTTGTCCAACTGAAGTTAATTTTAAAAATATGATTTTATTTGACTCCAGTCCAGTTGTCAAAGGATGTGGACTTTTGACTCCCTTGTTCCTCGGCTTATAACTAGCTGCTGAAGTGGCACCAAGCGAATTGCTTGCTCTGATCGGATGTGGTTGCTCCACCAACTGAACTGAAGAATTGAACTTCAGAAAAAATGACATTTCTTGCATTGAAGCATAAAACTGCTTAAACAATGACGACTGCCCATACATTTTTTGAGCCTGAGCGATAACAGTAACAGCCACTGTTACTCTGAGAAATATTAATTAATGATGTTCACTCTTGACTAGGTTTTTTAAAAATTATTTTTGCATTTCTGCATTTTCCAGAGCCAATTGCAATTGAACCTCATCATTTGCGCTTATTTGTGTTGTCTTCTGAAAAATTTATTTTTGGCTGTCACTATCATCATTAGCGGGGCAGGTATGTAAAATAATAGTGCATTTATACATAGAAGCATGAAACTTGGCGCACTCTTAAAAAACATCTATACACACATATATGGATAGGGAGCCACTTCAGATTTAGCTTAGATGGCTATTGGCAGCCATTTTCCAAAATGGCAGTCAATTCTTCCATTTTGCTGCTTTCTGTGTAGTTCCTACCAATAGAATACACGTAAATATTGTTTTTTATTGCTTCTCTAAGTTTTCCTTACATTACAAAAACATTTTCTGGTAGCCTTGGTCTATTTTCAGGCTTGTTGGAATCCTTTTTGTTAGAAATATTGATTCAAACTCTGAATTTCGCGGTTACGGATGGTCACACCAATTCTCTATAAATCCCAAAATAAGTTACATATTTGAATTCCTTGTAAAAAGAGCTTTCAAATGAGTACCCACATCAATGGGTTTTGTAAACTTGGTGCGAAAATGGAAAAAAATGAAAATAAAATTATTTCTGAAGATTTTGACTTTTCTTTAATTTTGACAAAAAATTCACGGAAACTATTAATGCGACCATTCATTTGAAAGCTCTTTTTACAAGGAATTCAAATATGTAGACAGATTTAAAATAGATTGAGATTCCACGAAACTCTAGGAAACCGCAAAAATGATGCATTTTCTTCAACTGTTCTAACAAAAAGGACCCTGACTACCCTAAAATTCCTCAGTTCAATCTAGAAATCAATTGATAATGTTTTTTAGATCATCAGAAGGAATAATGAGCACTGTTTTCATACTTTCAAACTATAGGAACTTCACAGAAAGCAGGAAAATGAGATAATTAGCCGCCATTTTGGAAAATGGGTCATGGGTCAACCAGGTCAAATCTGAAGTGGCTCCCTATCTAAATATTTTCTTTAAGACGTTTTTGAAATGTGTGCCAAGTTTCATGCTTCTATGTATAAATGCACTATTACTCCCCTATTCATGACAAATCTGCCCCGCTACATGAAGTCATTTTCTAGTAAGGTTTAATATCTGGCCAAATGTAATGTTAACGTCATGTTTGTTTTGTGCAAGTTATCATCAATAATTAGACAATGTACTGATTTTTCATGATAAACCATAGCCCTATATGTCTCCCTGAGATATGGTTTTCAATTTAAGAGACATGTACAATGTATGATATATCTACTTTGTGTATTTCATTTTCTAGTCTTGAAATATGCATTTTAACATTGCGTTATCTTTGGTAATACTAGACATTTTATAATTGATATCTTGCTGGGCCATGGGTCATAGATTAATTAACATGGCATTGAATTAGATATTTAAAACTAAAAGAGTGGCGTAACTTAAGTAGCAATCTGGTGAGCAGATTTATCTGGAATTGGCGCTATATAAAATCATACTGTATTATTATATTATTTGACAAATATTGGGGCATTGGGTTGGACAGTAATCTACCAAAACACAGTTTCAAAGTTCAGCTGCTTAAGAACCTTCCAGTACATTGATATGTACCAAATTATATATACATATAAAATGACTCATATTCAAAGAAAAATTGAAGTCAATTCTATACCACAAGTTTGGACTGTGGAAGATATATCTTCTACTTATACGGAAATTTAAAAAATAGAGAAAACATATTATGTCACATCTTTGAACTATGAAAAAACACTACAGGCCAACTTGGTTTTTATGACTAATGAAGATCTTGGGGAGGTAAAGGTAATGTTGAACTGAAGATTACCAAATGCACAGTTAGAAAAACTCTCAGAAAGCCAACTCGGCCCAACTAAATGTGCCCGTCTCACCTGATTGCATGAGACATTTGCAAACTTTCAAATCACCTGTGATTTGTGTAGAACTTAATACCTTAATGCCATATAAATGTGTGTATATATTTTTTAACAATTGTGGACCAATCTCATATTGAAATTGTGGTGATATCTTACGTTTTACTCATTTGCTGACATAATACTCAAATCCATCCGTAAAATAAAGGAAATTGGTATAAAAATGGCCATAAAAACATGATATCTAATTAATTAACAGTATATACATGGTCCCTGTGTTCACCAGTAGTCTCTCTAACTGGGGCATTTACATAGCTAAGCAATTAATTTGTTACAAAGAACCTGAGGATCAAATTTTCAGCTAATCTATGAATACGTGAGAAATTCGAAAATAAAGGGGGGTAGGGTAACTTTTATCACTTTAAAGTCTAATAACAGAAAAAGTATCCATCACAGGGTCATGACTGTGATACCACTGGCAAGCTGAGAATAAGGGGCAGTTTTTGCAGTTTAGACCACGATGATATCTGCATTAGAACTGAAGTTCTGAAGAGATTTGTAATTAGGCCCGGCTGAAAATGAAGTGAATTTTCCAAGAAAAATGACTATAAATTCCTTATAAATCACAAAATAAAGAAACAATGTAACACTTTTCAGTTTAGCAACATGCAACCAATTATTCTGCACATATCTGATCCAATTTCAGTTTGATCCAGTCACTACTAGGCCCTCAAAACTCAATATTTGGAATTTTCAATAAATTTTGTCCGTAACCGGACATATGGCCGCATTACCGGGTTATGCGCCGCAGTTGATGAGTAAACCCACCCTGGCCATATGCAGGCTGGGGTACCCTAACATCATCAAGTGTCAAACTAAATCTACTCAGGGGTGTTTACTGGATGTCACATTTCTGAGTTTGGCTTCTGGACTATTAGACTGCCAATCACAAAACAATAAAGGAGGATGTCCCTTATGGCTGTAATGGTCTGGGCAACGGCAGCCATTAGAGCAGCTACTTCCAGGGGCATTACAACACACATCACACTGACATCGGACAATGTCATACACCAGGGTCGCTTTAGTATTTCACATTTATTGAGTATTAAATACATGTACAGAGATAATCTTGAGATATTCCAAATTGTAATCAGAGACCTGTGTATATACAATTATACATACACATTTATTGACAACTTGAGGATGTCTGTAACCTTGTGTCTCCATCTATCCACAGGCATCGAAATGTATTATTGAGCAAAGAAGTGATAACCAAACATCACCATAAATTATATATATATATATATATATATATATATATATATATATATATATACCAATTTTTAGCGGCGTCAGCCAGCTGTTACACTAAGAATTTGGCCTGGTCTTGTTAGCACTGCTGAGCTCGCCCGCTCTCACCAATCTCACTCACATTTAAAAGACAGCCTCAATGGGATTTTTGCTTGAGCCCAGTCGATTTTGGTGTTCCACTGTTACGAAAAAAAAATTAATATAGAAACTAAATATACTGAAATTCAAGGGTCAGGGGTCACGCGAACCTGCTTCGCTTCGTGCATTTCCGTGAGGGGGCGTGGCATGTGAGCCAATGCCCCAATTATCGTCCATAGGACCGTGTCGGTTACTTCAGAAGCTCTTGAAGTGCCATTGCCTTTGTCTGGCAATTTAACACCAAAACTAATAGCAATCTGGCATCTGGCAATGACAGGCAGTGCCACATACATTGATACCCCAGTGTTTGGCTTAATTGCCATTGAGCTTGCCCAATTGTCATCTTGATCTTAACTGGATTGCTGCATGAAAGACAGGTGATGAACATTGATACCAATTAACAAGAAGAACTGCTTTCAAAGAATGTGTTCTGAATTAGCAGTTTTTCAAAGTTCATCAAATTCAATGATGTAAGTATTACTGCAATGCCCAGACAGAGCAAAAGTGAAATAATCAGTTCTAATAAGTCTTTTATTTGTCTCTAGTACATTTATCTTAATGACACAATTCAAAAGTGTAATGGCCAATTGCAAAGGGACAGGGAATTCAAAAGTAATATGGCCAAGGGATAGAGGGACACAAAATCCAATCCAGAGCCTCACTAGTCATGAACCGTTGACGCCGCTTAAAGTGCTTGCACGTTATTTTTCAGATTTGTTGGAATTTTCACCCAATCGTCTGTTTCTATCAGTTACGGTTTATGGCAAGCATTGTTATCCAAGAGTGTAGGCGTGATAGCTAAACAAACAGTAGTTAAGGAAACATGCACCCAAGAAAAGGATTAGGAAGTCAACCATGTTCTGTCATTGTTGATTAATGTGGCAAGTAAAATTGGAGAAAAAATTACAAATGGACTATGGAGGCCTTGACAGTTTGAATGTGAATATGCCTATAATCATATAGTTTAGAAATAAATAATTAACTGAGGTATACATTCAATGGGATTGTGACCTTGAAATGACTAACTGACATATGCATAGGAGGCTGGGGGCCAAACAATTTTTCATGGAGTTTCGGGCAGAACATTTTGTAATGGAAATGTATTTACAAATGACTCATAATAATAATTACTAAACACCTAGAATAATTGTCATATATATTTAGAGAGTAACTAAATTGTTATACGATTACCAACTACATTTGCAGTAATTCAGCAACTATGGTTTATCGTCACACAGTGGTTAAACCTGCCAGTTTGATTGTTAAATGCAAATATAATACCTTGCTGTGCTCCGAAAAGCTGTTTGGCAGTGTGTGGATAAAAGTCAGTTCATTACTCAATAATAACAAGAGCTTTTGAAAGGAAGTTACCCTGTTTCTTGGACATGTGTAGGTGCGGCAAGAAAAATACACTATAGAATTGGCATCAGCTCTTTGGGTGTTTGACTTGCTCAATGCTATATCACTCATGAAGCCTTTGAAATACAGCATTCATTGATATAAGGAAGTGGCAAGAATTAGGATAATTATACTCAAAACAGGAAGTCCGGTGTCATATAAATACTAGCACACTTCTGTAATTGCTAACACAGTTTCTATCAACAGTGGTCCATTAGTATTGCTAAGCAAACATTGCATTGTGTCGATTTTATAACACACTTCCAAGAATTACAACGGTTCATGACTAGTCATGAACCCTTGGCACATATTACACCATGACATAAAATTTCCTTGATATTGGGTTGCAGAAGCCCTATTTGAATAAGGAGTGTCTGTGCTATTAACTAATGAGATATTTGGATTACTAGGAATTCTGGCTCAAGGAATAAAATACCCATATAAAAGTAATTCTACCCAACTCAAATACTAGGAAAAATGTTTTTTAAGGTCATATCAGATTGTAAAAAACAGCTTCTTGTTGGTATATAATGATATGAAGATTTAGCTTACATGAATAATTATGAAGATATAGTGATTCAGATGCATCGCAGGCTTTTTATGATATAATATTAATATTACGGTACCAACTGAAGGTGGAAACAAACTTTAAAAAAAAAATTTCATATGCTGAACAAACATTTTTTGCAGTGTCTTGTGTCGAACGAACCTTTGACTGAAAAAAAAAAAAACGGCACACAGCTTTGATTGTCAGAGTTTCCTTCTCGACAGAGAGATCAAGGGGATATGACTATAATGGCAATATATTTGCACATGATGCATAATAAATATACAGCCTACTTCTCATTGTTTATAGGCGTATCGGAGGGGGGGGGGGCAGGGGGGCGATCGCCCCCCCAAAAAGTTTGGGAAACAGTAAGATTCGGGCAAATAGGCTAAAAAATTTTGGCAGATGATTAAATAAAAACTACTGAAGATTAATGATTTCCAGGCAATTTAATTTAAAATGTTTATAAATTTAGATCATGAAATTCGGGCAAATGTCGCTTGCCCCCCCAAAAATCGCGCACGCCGTACGCCTATGCATTGTATTAACATACATTTGGGCGGAGCACTGTTGGTTAATGCCAGCAAAAAATGCGAATTTTATTGGCATGCTAAATACGGAAATATAACCTTAATGAAATTCAACAAGCACTTCCTAACTGATACTTGTTCTTTACAGTTTTGGAAAAAAAAGTACACAAGTGTTAATTATTATTCACAACAACAGGGTTATGAAACAGGCTGGGGTGATGCACACTTTTTCAGTATTATCACCAGAAGCTAAAGTGCACTGGAAAGAAAAGACGCACCTCATATTACATAAACAGTTTGAAGTTTGGAATTGAATAACGACACTCAAATCTCATTGAATTCTTCAGAGTTTGAACAAAGCGATATTATAATTCTTGAACAATGAGCCATAGTATATGAAAAATAAATTGTACTGCACGTTTCTATTCTACAGAAGCGTAAGGCTGCCACAATTAAAAAAAGAAGAAGTCCATATGTGGTTTTGACATTCTCATTTCTCAGGATAATCTTGTAAAAGTTTACCCTGATCACATCACCACTATTTTGTGAAATTGTAACAAAAAGATTAATCCTCCTCAGGTGTGACAAACATAATTAGCAGTTAGAAATGTCTCAAGGCAATTGAATGACTGGCTGAGTGTTTCATCGTTGCCTGTTTGTTGTTTCTTTGTATTTTGTGTATTTCGTGGAGGCTGTTGGCAGGGCAAGTGTAAAACGAGTCCTGCTGTGGGAGGAGTAATTATGAGCTAAAATGTAGGGCCTAGGACTCTTCTTGTTTGGTTTAGTGTATGTATCGATTTCCTGGAAGACTTGCTTTCAAAAGATCCAACTGTAGTTGCCAGGATGCATAAAATAAAAATGAACCACCTTTGCTAAATGCGCAATTACTTCTCATTTTATTATTATTGTATATTTTTTATGTCCAAAAGTATACAGAAAAAGTTGAAAGGCTCAAGCCAGATATTGTCCATGCATATATATAACACACGAATGGCCCAACACAGGAACTTTTCCAAAAGGAGAATTTCAGGGAAAAATGAATTGAAAGTGGCATGTGGGCATTTTAAATGGCTGATTGTGTGAAAAGTCGACAGATGGGTCGGGTGGCACAAAGTGCTTCCATCAAACCAAAAGCCGTATTTTTTATAACACCATTGCACAGTTGCACATCGCTATTTTTGTCCTACTGATCTAGACAAAAACTGCTGTGCACAGTTGTTGTCACAGTTTCCATTGTATCCGACAATGCTTCACTGTTATTTTGATTTGATACAGAGTTTTTTTTATCACATTAGTATCATCAAATGTCACCCGACATTAATACGTTATTTCCGGCATGAATCTTACACTATTTTTTTTTAACAAGTATACAATTTCAGCTGATTTCAACAGTCAAATTTGAAGTTAAAATGGCATGAGAATTACCATGGGAGGAATGGGTCAAACTAAGACATGAGGTATTTCTGGTTATTTGATAATTTTTTTGTTTGGTGAATGGTGACATTATGTAATTTACGTTTATTGCTTTTAACATATATTATATATGTCATTCTCCTATGAGCTTGGCCGACATTTACAATTGCATCCTTGACAGGTCTGATCAAGCATGAATCTTTCTCAGCTCCCATAGAAACATACACTAGTGTGCAGCGAATTTCATATGCTCCTCAGTCAAGAATTCCACAATTGTCATCACTGCCTATTGCCAAGTGGTGGCAAGTACCCATTTGCACCTGGATCGAGTGATGCAATGGTTTTAGGAGGATCTGCTCAGTTCCTCCGTGCCGTGACTGGTGTTTGAACCCACAACCATGCATACATCATGCAGTCGAACACCTTAACCACTGGGCCACGACACCCACAATTATGTCTTGTGAAATCCAATCCAAAAGTGTCAACACTGTGGCCAGTAAAGTTTGGCAAAATGCAGGGATGAGGAGAGGTAAAGTTTGTTTTCCTTGAACTCTACGAAATTCTGAGGGTCTTCAGTTGAACCTTGAAATTAATGCTATCCTATATCCAAAAATATAGATTTACAGGAAACGGGAAATGGAGAGCAAATTTAAATTTATTCACTGACCATAATTTGTGATGACTTTAGAACTCAGGCAGAAATTTAGCACTAGCACTCAAGATACATGTAACTGTGATAGGCTTGACTTATATATATAAAGAAACAACACAATTCACAATTTTGCATGAAATCAGCAATAGTGATTCCTCTCGCAATATAAGTCTTATACAACAATATACAAGTACCTTTTCGCTACAAATCTCAGCATGCTTTAGGATTCTAAAATTTATTTCAAACTGGCCTTGTCACTGTTTTACTGTGATGTTTGTTCAGATTAAACTGAACATCTGTTTATAGCATGGTTCATTCAAGGCATTGTTATGCAAGAGTGTAGGCGTGATAGCTAACTAAACATTGACAAATGGTAGTTAAGGAAACATGCAGCCAATAAAAGGATTAGGAAGTCAACCATGATGTGTAACTGTTCGACTAATTTGGCAAGTAGAATTGCAGGCAATGGCAAAAAGAATATTGAGGCTTGTCAACATGAGTGCGAATATTCACATAGTCATATTCAATGTGATTTTGTTGTGAAAATTTGGCTAATATGCACACTCAAGAAATATATTGTATTGGAGAAAGACCATGAAGGCCATGCCATATTTACACAAGCTTTCAGCTGTGGCTAATGGCAATATATTTACACTAGATTTACCCATGATAAAAGGCAGGACGATAGTGCAGTGTTATGTACACTGCAACCCTCTGCCTGCACAGTATACAACAAAAGTACATGCCGTTAAACACAATGGTGAAGTGGCACTTTGTTGTATTCATTACGGGAGGTGGCATTGAAGTAAGCAGGTTGAGGTGAGAGAGTATAGTGGCATAATATGAATATTTGCATAAGATTTTTTTGAGTTCTGACAATTTTGTGTTTGCTCTGAGAGGTGCGTGCAATGTTGAGATGGGATTGAATGATGCACTGTAGACAGTGGGTTTAGGAGTGAAATGGTGAAGCAGGTGGCAGACCAGGATAGCAAACGATACAATTGAAGGCAAGGGCTTGAGAAGAGCTTTAAAATGAGGGTAATATGACGCAGATCCGATGAGAAGAAGTGGGTTAGCCACTGTGCACTATTGAGCGGTGGCTGGCTTTTTCTGTGTGGACGTTTTTGGCGGGAAAATTTGAGCAGTGGCGCCAGTCCCTGGCTATGTCATAAGTGGAACTACTGAGCAGATTCATGCGCCCCTGGTGGCAGAGGACAGTTGCCGTAGAAAACGTAAATAAGACAGCAGTGGAACTGCTTTCTGCTGTTATCAGGATGAGAGGATAGAATAATAAAGATAGGTGCATAGTTCAGGTGTGTGTCAAGGCTGGGAAATGTGTTTTTAGGTGTTGCAGGAGTGAGCATGTCACCCATGATTTTTTGATCTTATACCCGGCAGGGATTGTTCAAGTGCGCATGATGCATTATAAACACCCATAGTATTTCTCGTTCAGAGAATAGGGCTATATCCCATGCAAAATAGATATAGTCCATGAATAATTCCAAGTGGATAAATGGATGCTCAAATGTTGCAATTATTAGTTCTTTGGCAAAATGTCCTTGGCTCTGTCACATTTTCTTATGCTCTGACAGGTTTGAAAAGGGCCTGTTACAAAATAGTAAGCTGGATGATCTTGCTTAGCATTGTTTGGCATTGACTGTTTTTTGTAATCACTTGTTTCGAACCTCAGTTGAGTTCACCAATGTAACTGTGAATTCCATATGTATGGTTGTTAGACCATGTATTCCGTTTATGTTCAGTGAGATGAAAAATTGTGTGCGGGCTTCTATTAGGAATTCTTCTAACATTTTCCCTTGGGTATTCTTAGGAAGGAAAAGCGAGGTTTGCGCTAGCATGACCACTAACCAGCTCCCACTCTCCCAGCCGAGTTTTAAAAATTGCTTTATGTCCAATTCCCCGGGCATGGACCTCACTTCTTCTGATCCCTGAATATTAGCCAAATGAGAAATGTCAGCCATAGGCATAGGGCGAGCACAGTTTTTGGGAGGGCGATCGATGTTTGCCCTAATTTCACAATCCAAAATCAATGGCATTTTATCATAAAATGCCTTGGGAACCATTGATTTTCAATAACATTATAGTTTGATAATCTGCCTGAAATTTCAGCCTGCTTGCCCGAATTTCCACTGTTTTCCAAACTTTTGGGGGGCGATCACCCCCCCTGCCCCCCCTGTCCGATATGCCTATGATGTCAGCGCTTTCCAATCAGCTAAGGCCAGAGGTTTGGCGGGCCGACTTGTTTGGGAATGTAAGAACTTGTGAGAGATCCCATTTCAAGAACACTTTCAGTTGCGGTGGTCGATTGGGTTCCAGTGCACTAATGAGTTCTGTCAAAACCTGAGATTTTAAATCTGTGTCGTTTGTGTACAGCAAGACTTTTGATATCGCTGTCCTATATCCTTTGATGGTTGACAGGCTTGCCTTTTTTGTCATTGAACAGATACATCTGAATTTATGTTACTTTCTAAAACTGATGCTTCCCTTGGATGCATGGTCTGCACTTCGTATCACTCACTAAAGTAGTTCCAACATGTCTCGTAGATCTTCGATGAGGATGCACTCACAGCTTTTGTGACTTGGGCAGCGACTTCTTTGGAGAATTTTCGTTTTCTACTTCCGGCTGGATAAAATGCATGTACATAGGTGTAGCATACTTAGGTTTAACTGGAATATTGACTTCCTGGGTTGCTTCAGCAGATTCTCTCACTGTGGCAGCTAAAGAGGTTTCCTGCCTTGAAGTGCTGTAAAAGAAGGGAACCTGGCTTCTCAGGCCAGTATTATGCACTTAATCAAAGTCATCAAGTGTTTATTTCCCTTCACGCAAATAACATTTTACTACAAATTTTGCTTGGTCTTTCCATTTCTGTCCTCAAAGACTCACTTAATATATTATAAAATGAAGCACAGGCATACAATAGTACAGAATCTGATACGACATGCAAAGTTGTCAGTTGTTTTTCACAATTTGAAAGTATCGTTTTGTTGTCCAATAAATAGCTTTACGTGCATCACGGCTTCATAGACTATTGCAACAACATACTGGCGTTTAAGAGTTATTGCTGAAGTGGTGGTCAATATCGGACGTACATATTTTTCACTATTTGGCATGTACACGAATTTGTTAACCTGCAAAAACGAGCATTCATACACGAATTTAGCATTCGTTTAAGTGTGAAATATTGCTATTCACGAATTTGTGTATGTGTAATTACGAACATTGCAACCTTAAACTTGGCTAAAACTAACTCTGAACCTAATTTTAACACTAAATCCTAATTATATAGCACTTCCACGAATGTTAGTAATGGCAGATACACGAATGAATAATAAAGCACATTCACGAGTTTTTACGTGTACATGAGCACTTATGCTCGTTTTTTCATGTTCACGAATACACAATCCCTGTTAGTTTGGTGATCCTATCAGTACAAGTGAAGTTATGGTGTACACAAGCTTTCCACAACTATGGCTGCCAAGGTCACAGAAATAGGTCAAGGTCAGTCGTGTCAGAGCTCCTTCAAGGCCTCATAGCGATACACTATCCCTATTAGTTTGGTGATCCTAGGATCAATATCAGGGGAGTTATCATGTACGTAAGCTTTTCACAAATAGGGGCGCTAAGGTCACAGAAATAGGTCAAGGTCACTCATGTCAGAACTCCTTCAAGGTCTTACAGTGATACAAAATCCCTGTTAATTTGGTGATTCTAGGATCAATACAAATTGAGTTATCTTGCAGACAAGGATGGTGGACAGACAGACGGACAGCTAGATAGCTGAACAGCCAGACAGACAGACCGACGCCGCTGCACTCTGCAATACCCAGGCCATGTGAACATGGCCGAGGGTAAAAACATTTGGATTATGGTAATCCACCGAGAGAATCTCATAGCAATCTGAAGTGTAGCACTTCAGCAAAGTAGATTCTCTGGGTGAAGTATTGTAATGCTAAGCCAGAAAATATAATCATGCAGCCCACTCAAAAATGTTAATTTGAAGTCAGATTAAATTATTGAGGTAGATGGTAAAGCAATATATTTTGACATAGCTTGTTGTTTTGAGTTATGACTATGGAGAGATTATCATAGATGAAAACAACAAGTTATGCTAGCTCATAGAAATTGTGCAACTATCTCACTCAATCATTTAAGCTGACTCAAAATTTCAGATTTTGCAGTGCAGAAGCACATAGAAATAATTATGAATTGTATTGCTAATACCTAATTCATTTTTAGATTGAATTTTTGCTTTGAAATTTTTTTCCAAATCCTTGTCATTCTCCTTATGAAACATGGGGAAATAATGAAAATAGTTAGGTTCAGTTAAATTAGTGGATTATGAGTAATTCGAAAACCAAAAATAGCCTTAAACATAATGTCAAAATAATAAGTTCCCTTGCGGCAACATGTTTCATTTCTGCAATGTTTTACCACAAACAACCCACATAAGCCTGGTTTATTTAGGGAAAACAATTATCCCATCTTTTTTCAGTAGCTGATGTATAATAACAGGAAATACTTTTATGGACAGTTAAGTGATTAATGAGATAATTAATCTGAAAAAATGGAATTACCATTCAAAAATATGAGTAGCTTAGCAGTTTCTTTCAACATTGACCTCCTCCAGTCCTAAGTAGCCCACCAAGTGCATAAATATAGGCATAAATACTGCAGCAGATTTATCAACATTGGGGGTAAAGGCAATTTTAGACAAAATTAAAGATCATTGTAAAATTGGATGAACTGAGTCAGCTTAAATAATTGAGTGAGATGTGTGCATAACCTGTTTGAGCTAACTAATCTTGTTGTTTTCAGCTAAGATGATCTGTTTGTTATGTTACCTGCAAACAACAAGCTTGAGATATGCATGTTTGGTCGAAGATATTGTGCAACCATCTCACTCCATTTATTTTACAGAGATCTTTAGAATTTGGCTGTTTTATTGCTCACACGACTTTTAGTTCTTCTCGTTATTGTCAGCCATCTAGTAACTATTACTACCATCCATTAGGTCTAGGAATTAGGTTAAGCAAACCAACCATATACATTTGGCAAACCAACCATACATTTGGCAAAGTGAACCAAACCATTTTTTAAAGTTTGTGAATACATGTATACTATGTATAATATATGTGAAGACCACTGAAGTAGTTCGTGTCATAAGATATTTTAACCAAGGGCAATCCTTACATGCATTTTATCTCTATATTTTTCAGGTAATCATCAGCAATTTAATTTCGCCTTCCAAGGATCCAATTTTGTTACGCAATGTACAACAATGTTGTCCTACAACATACAATAACATATGTATCAGAAAAACTGTGCCTCTGTATCCAGAAATGAAGAGAAATTATCAGACGTTTTGAAAACTAAAATGCTGATGTGTGTACAGAGGCATTTGATCCGACATCTTCATGGCAGAATTGATCGATTGCTTCCTAAATGTAATTCTACCTCATTGAAGAAAATTATGTCATGCACATATACATTACATTGCATAAAATGCCCTGAGCTGTGTTCTTCCGGTTCAAATAGGCAACTTGTTTGCTTGGATTCATGATACGAAATTGACTCGTTAAATTCATGTCTGCCTGTTTACTCTGACATTCTCAATGTAGCTCAATATGGCTGTTCTCTTCAGATGATACTAGAAATATTACGTCCAAGATAGAATTTAATAAATACCATACAAATAACCCACAAATAAACTTATGAACAGAGGTGAAAATGGTATTCGGGCAGTTTTGAGTGGCATCCCGTAAAAACATTTTGACAGACAATTGCAATCAGATGGTTCAAAATGCTTTTACTTCGCTAATGGTACCAGTATTATATCATGACTATTTGTCTGGATTATTGCATCATTGCTTCAAAGTTACTCTTCAAGAGACAGAAAGTGTGTTTCCAAACAAAAGTTGATACATGCATTGCGTCGCTGTTGTGATGGTATTTATGTATAAATCTGACATTTATGTTGTATATGCCAGGGGCACGTCATGACAGTGTGTTATTATAATGCCCATAATATTATCAGTACAGTGTAAGGTTTTGGTTGCACATCTTTTGTGACACTAAGATTAATTTTTTTATTCAACTGGGAGAAAAAAATCTGTTATGCTGCCAGCTGGGTTGCAAGCCAGCCCATCTGAGCCCAAGCATCATTCAGCAGTGAATCAGCACCTCCCAGCCAGCTGATATGAAGCTTTTTTTCCCCAGTCAACTACTTTTTCATTATCTGACTGCAAATTTTATCGGCTGATCGCCAGAAGTTGACTCCCAGCTGACAACTTAGCCATCTGGGAAAATCCTAGCTGACAGTCTGCCAGCCAGCCGGGCACCTGCTTCATAACAGATATTTGGTATAACAGACCATGGGGTGCCCCTTATATACTTGAACCATTTGTCCCTAGATGCATGCTACCAACAAAATTTAATTAATGGCACATCTTGTAGCCTTTCAGCACTTCATCACCTTTGCATAAGCTCACCATTTAACATTTGTGCAAATTATCTCCCCAATGACCAGTCAAATGGTACTACAAAGTTCAGGGGATAAGCCCTTCTTACCAAGATTTGCATGAAAATAGCCTATTGTAATTGTCTGTATAAGCCTGAAAATAGCCTCTGGTCTACAATGCACACATATTCCGTAGAGTGAACAGTACACATCTGGTAATAATCTTCAATTCTTGCCATAACTACTCACAGTTTCTACAGTATATGGTTATTTAAAAAAAACAGCTTGCCAAGCAGTTGATTCATTTCAGTAGGCTACATACAATGCAATGTCATGCATGTATATGTTATATTGCATAAAAATGCCTTATACTGTGTCCTTCAATTCAAATATTCAATTGTGGTTTTTAGGATTCATGAAATTTAATTTATTACTATTCTCGGTAAAACTCAATATTGCTGACATTTCTATTTAAAACCTCGCATAATACCTTATTAATATATTAACTCCAAAATATAAACGCGCCACATGAATGGCCTACATGCACATGCTTGGACTGATCAAGCAGGAATATTATTCTGATTCGAAAATGGTTTGACTCCACTACGAGTACTAGTATATTGCTATTTCTTTGGATTTAGTGGATTGGTAAATTTTCATTCCTTGCAATTTTGTTTTAAAAAACTACACACATACTGTGCTCTCTCAGGTGCAGAAGGGAAAGACCTTTATTAAATTATTGTCTGTCTAGCTATCTTCCAAGACCCTTTTTACTATGCAAGTAATTACTAAAGCTACAATGAAGTATAGATGATTCCGTGATTTACAAATTTAAACAAGAGTATTATTCAAAAAAGAAAGAGAGGCCTATCCGTAACTGAATACCCACATTTTATAACCCGATCCCGCTTCCCTCCATTCCGCAAAATTTAATGATGTCCTTTTCACATTTTATTGTGACGAAGCTATCCCCACTTTATTCCTAGGCCTTCTGTTGAGGATGCTATCCATTGCATTGAAATGAACTGTCAATTATTCATTGGGCAACTTGTGACCTCATTGGTAAGTGGTATGTCTTTGGTTAATAACATAGGAAGTGTACGATATGACCTTGCTGGCTGCTTAAACGTCATAAAGTTTAACATTTCATGGATAGGGACATGACCTCATAATGAACATTCCAGTGGATTTCTGTAAGCACTTATCATTCGTCTACTGTCAATGGAAATAGGCCGAATGATAAAAGCTGTCAAATTTAAGTCTTTGTTAGATTGTTGATATTACATAGTAAATATCAATTTATAACATGATTGGCATGTAGATTAATTGCTCAATGTTAGATAACCATCAGTGATACTTAAGAAGTGTATGCTACTTTAATTTTGTTATCTTTTGTTGTTGTCTGTTTTGAAATGAAAATAATTACTTGTTTTAAAATAATTTCATTTTGCTAGTCAAGGCTAATATTAAGGGACATGCTCCTATGAAATGATGGATACATAGGGTATTTATGGAGAAAATTTAAATTTTGGAAACTTTTGAAGATGAATGTGTTATGTTTATTTGAATATGAACCTTAATTACTGATAAGAAGCCGGGTCCACTTGACCTGATTTCCTGCTTTAGACACTTGATGTTGAGATCATCACTGCACAGATTTTAGAGTCTTTTCTTTTGCTCTGTTTCGGCCATTTTAGAGATATTCCATGCGATATACATCTCTTGGTCGTTGGAATGAGTATTGGTCACTGCATTCATAGGTCGACCTAATCTGTGGAAAATTAGACTTGAACTCCTTTTCTTGTGACCTGGCACATTTCTGAAGCCCTTTATGCTCTAATTACCTGTTCCTAATTTGTGATGATTAAATTACATTTAATTGCTTTGTTTACCAGTATCTGGGTTTGGCATTCCCCCTATTATCTTTTCATTTCATTTGCCTTTTGAAAAGTCAGGTTTAACAGATTAACGCCCACACATAAAACCACAGAAGATAATTTTTAGTATGTGGGCTAGAAACAAATAGAAATACGACCCTGGAAGATACAAACGATGAAAAACAATGATTTTGTAAATTTGCAATTTATAATAAATATAAAACGAAATGTGAATTGATCACCACCCTTTGCAGACCGGTGGTCCAATGGAAGATGATTCAACTCCGAACTCATTTTGACACATCATAGATAGATAGATAGATAATTTATTTGTCCAACATCATAACGCATAACTTTACAAAGCAGATATTTAATATTCAATAGTAAATGGTTATGGGACGTTGGAGGGATGCCCGGAGAAACCCAAGAGTTTGTTTTTGGGCACCCCATATGACATGATAATTGACATTTATGCATTAATTTGACCAAACAGGTTTGTTTATAGTCACCTATTGGATATGCAAGCTGTGACTAAATAATAACTCCGACGAACATGTTGCAAATGAAAAATAAAAAGCAAGTGAAATCATGCGGTGGCCAGGAAGGGACATGGAAAAAAAAAGGAAAATGTTAATTCGTTATCTCAATATAATAGTCACTGTTATATCTTTATAATAAAATAATTATTTCATTATCTCGATATAACAGGCACCGTTATATTGTTATTGCTATCAAGACATAACAGTCATCACTTTTTCGTTATCACGATGCAGTGACTGCAATATTGCGTGAGATAACGAATCACATTTTCAAATTAATTTTTCTCCATGTCCCTTGATAACATCGAGTATAGAGATGAAATTTATTTTCAAACTATGTGGGACTGTAATTTTGCCAAGAGCTAAAAAGCCAATCAGGTACGTATAATTACACTGTCTTTACCTTCAGCGAACGAAGTTCAAAGAAGGTATTGTTATCACTTTGGTCAAAAGTCGTCCGTCCGCCGGGCGGGCGTCTTGGGGGCGGGCGGATAGATAGTTTCCGGGCCAGTACTCAGCCCCTATGGAATGTACATGGATGAAATTTGGTACACATGTAGCCTGTATGGTCTAGTTGTGCCTTTTGATGGTCTGATTGACCGAACTTTTGTTATTTTTGAAATATTGAGAAAAATATTTAAAAAATATTTTTTTCGTTTCCGGGCTAGGACTCAGCCCGTATTGCATGCACACAGATGAAATTTGGTACACACGTAGCCTGTATGGTCTAGTTAATTTCTTGTTGACAAGTAAGCTTAGAAGTCCTCTTCTACCACTGACTATGAATTATTCTGCTGCGAACGTCATTGGAGGTACTACAGCATTTCCAAAAATGATGATTTTTTCAAGAAAATCGATCAAAAACTTAAAATTAACACAGCTGCATACCTAATGTGTCCTCATCCATGAAACTTTCAGGAAAAATTGGTAAAGTATCCTATTTTATTTTCAAAAAAAAAGTTAGAAGGCAGGTCAAAATGTTTCGAGAAAATGCATCAAAGCATTTTACCCGCACCTCCGTTTCGCCCCTCGTTCCCCTACTCATAGCATTAAATTGTTAACAAAAACAGTTCCAATATGACTCATTTGCCATATAATGACATGTTGTCCTAAATATGATATACTGTGTCAATTTCACAAGATAACAAGAGGCACAAGTACCAAGTATACTGTCAATTTGTGTACAATACATTTCCTGTTCCTTTCAATGCTTGTTCCGCATCTGTCCAATTAGCGTCAGAACGCATCTGTCATATAACACACTTATGAAATAAATTGTAGGAAACAGGGTTTGCCACACATTTACTATTAAAGGGCTCTAACAGGGAGAACAATGTGTTCATAGTTATGTAAGCTGGAAATTATACATTCGTTTCATCTCGATAGCCATTATAAAATTGCTTTGTCACACTCCACAAAAAATGAATGGGCACTTGAGTATGTTGTATTCTTGCCTTCAAATCTGGAACAAGAAAGGCAGGTCCGCCTGCAACTCTCACTTGCATTGCAGCTTATAAAAACCCACAATGTACTTCCAATAAATACTAGTACCAGTCAAGTAACTTTCATCAGAGATAATTTAAAAGCATTTATACATCTCAAAAAGAAATTTATCAGAAATATAAAACATGAAGAAATAAAAGTCAGGAAATCAAGGAATTTATAATGAGAAAGATAACTGATACATATTCTATACTTTTTGTAATATTGAGAAAAAATATAAATTTTTTTTTTTCATATCGGAGCCAAAATTTGCCAACTATTGCATATAAAGCTATAAAATTTTCAACACATATCACCTATACAATGTAGCAGTGGTTTTTAATGTGTATTTAACACTTTTCGAATGATTGGAAAAACCTGAGAAAATTCAACAGTGTTATATTTTTTGGTTTCCGACAGCCCATAATATATATTTCGTACATGCATGAAACTGTACCATAATATTCGTAAATTAGTCTTTCTTAGCTCGCCTCGTCTCGGAAGACCAGGTGGTGGAGTAGGTTGCCTTGTCAGATATGGCATTCAAGCAATTCAAAAAGATCGCATGAAGACCAAGACCTTTGAACATATGGAAATACAAGTTGAAATGGATGGGAAAATTGTCACAATTCTTCTAGTGTACCGCCCAGAGCCATCCAACAAAAATAAATACAGTATTGCAGAATTCTTCACCGAATTCACAAAGTTTCTGGGACACTATCAAACATTCAACAATGAAATCATAATTACTGGCGATTTCAACTTTCATGTGAATAAACCGGATGATAACAAGGCCATTAAATTTAATGACATCCTCGAAATGTTTGGTCTTGTGCAACACGTCTCTGCACCAACGCACAAAGATGGCAATACACTGGACCTTGTTATTATTCGAGAAAAATCCATATTGAACAACTGTAGGGTCAGTGACCTGCTCTCTGATCATAACTGCATTCTGTTTGACATTCCAATCAAGAAAGCAAAGAAACCCAAGAAGAAAATCAGTTTCAGAAAAACTAGTAAAATTGTTGTTCAAGATTTCAAAAAAGACATTGGAAGACATCTGTCTGTAAGTGGGATGGAACAGAAAGGTCTTAATGAACTTATTCGACTCTATAACTCTACTGAAGAGGTTCTGGAGAAGTAACTCTACGCACACCCACTCCATTCAACAATGCTGATATCAAGCTTCTAAAATCAGAAAAGAGGAAAGCAGAGAGATTATGGAGGAGAACCAGACTTGAAAATAACTGGGAGACATTCAAAGAAAAAAGAAATGCATTGAATCTGCAGCTGAGTCACCTCAAATCGGAAGATCTGCGAGTCAAGATTAAAGATTCTAATGGTGATGCTAAGAAGTTGTTCAAGTTACTGAACTCAAGTCTGAACAGAAAACAAGAACTACCTCTTCCACCACACACAAATGAAATTGACTTGGCAAATGATTTTAATAAGTTCTTTGATGAAAAGATTAAAACACTCAGGTCTAAGTTGGACTCCACACACAATGATACTGCCAACAATATCGAAACTGCCCCTCATACACTCCGACACTTCAGAAGGCTATCTCAAAATGACATAAAGAAACTGATCAGAGAAATGCCAGTTAAACACTGCCAACTTGATCCCATTCCCACATGGCTTTTGCTCCAATGCATTGATGAATACCTCCCAGTAGACCTGTTCAAAAAAGACTTTCCATTTTATTTTAATGCAGGATGCAGTGATTCCCATTCTCCAACCTATAGAATGACCAAATATGACATTTTTTTCATTTTTCAACTTTGGGAATGCCTGCCTCATGAGCCATGAAGTTTTAATGTTTAATTTTGTCAAAAACGCCAAAAATATCAGTGGGGGCTGTTACATTTCTCTTCATATCTTTATCAGCATTAATTGTAGAACAACATGGATGGTGTCATATGAAAGCTTGTAAAATTATCTTTCAATTGAGACCAATAACTTGGTATTTGAGACACTTTCAGGTCTCTTCAAAGCAGAAATGTGTAAATTTTAGGGAAAATTTTGATGTCGAATAGTGTATTTTGCCTCATATGCTAATCAAATTGTTCATAGAGCTGCATGAGTGGTATCATTTGAATGCCTATAAAGTTGTCTTTAAATGAAAACCATTTTTAAAATTATTTAGATAGTTCTCATTGTCTCTGAAGCAAAAATTCCCCCATTTCAAGGAGCTGGAGGCATCAAACACTAACAATATATATATATTGACAATAGCAGGTCTACACAGTAAAATGTAAATCACTCATGGCTTATAACTATCATACACCAATACCATGACACAAATCAGGGCCTAATATCACAAATATAAATTTAAACATATCCAGTATTCTATGCTGGGGCAACTGAAAGACCCTGGGCATCCCTTAATTAATAGGGTATGTGCCAGATTCTCAGTCTTCTCATCTCATCATCATCATACGGCGGTCGCCTGCCTTGATATAGCCCATTAAGTTGCTGCAGATGCATAAAACACAAACAAAAAAAGCAAACAAACAAGGAGCTACCTGCCCGATCTTATTCATTGCAGCACTGTATTGACCAAAAAATGTACAAAATCTTTTGTCTTATTAAATAATTTCACTGATGTTGTTTCCGAGTGATTGGAACATTTTGAAAATACTTTTACCATGTCCTTATAGTAACTTTCTATTGAGGAAATACATTGTTGGATTTGAGCTGAATTGAAACCAGCATCATCAATAACTTTAGTATTATGATATTTATTTTAGAAAATGCAGTTATACTTGACTTAACATTTTGAGCAACAGAATGCCACAGTTGTCAATTCTAATAATTATGCTGTGAGTAACTAGGTGTCCTTCTTGTGCTACTAAATGAATAATGGCTTTAACCATGTTTACAGTTAAAAAATCAAACACTAACACAATATATATATTGACAATAGCAGGTCTGCACAGTAAAATGTAAATCACTCATGGCTTGTAACTATCATACACCAATACAATGACATAAATCAGGGCCTAATATCACAAATATAAATTGAAACAGTAATTGCAATGCAACACAGTTCCACAGATTGCATGTATAATTGCTTGTTAAAGGTAGCCGAGAGAAAATTTAACACAACTTTTGCATGTGGGTTTTTAAAACTGTCCACCTTCATACCATTATATGCCCATGCTAGAAAATGAGTCACCAACAAAGCTGTTCTGGGTATGTTGCTGTCTGGTGAATTCTTATTATTTTATGACTTATGTTTAGTATCAACGATTTATTGCTTGAGCAAAACTGTGTGTCGATATAATAGACTTCCAGCCACTCTGCCCCGCATGTTGTTCTTGATCCCTCCCAAGTTTCTGCTGGCTGAGGTAGCCATCATAAACTTCAAGGTGCCTGAGCTCAGACAATGAGTGTCACACCAATGCAATGAAATCCAATATTGTGCTAATCATTAAATTGTCAAACTCAAACATGATTAAAGTTTTTATTTATTTAGTGGCACAAGGAAGACACTTAGTTACTTATAGCATTATTATTAGAATTGACAACAGTGGCATACTGTTGCTCAAAATGTTAAGTCAAGTTTAACTGCATTTTCTAAATATGTAGCACATTTGCTCCAAGAATGTGCCAAGGTAACACTGGCTGTTGAAAAATAACAATACTAAAGTGATTGATGATGTTTCTTTCGATTCAGCTCAAATCCAACAATGTATTTCCTCAATAGAAAGTCATTATAAGGACATGGTAAAAGTATTTCTAAAATAATCCAATCACTTGGAAACAACAACAATGAAATTACTAAATAAGACAAACAATTTGTAAATTTTCTGGTCATTGCAGCGCAGCAATGAATTAGATCAGGCATGGAGCTCCTTGAAATGGAGGAATTTTTGCTTCAGAGACAATGAGAACTATCTAAATAATTTTAAAAATGGTGTCCATTTAAAGACAACTTTATAGGCATTCAAATGATACCACACATGCAGCTCTATGATCAATTTGGATTAGCATATGAGGCTAAATACACTATTCGACATCAAAATTTTCCCTAAAATTTACACATTTCTGCTTTGAAGAGAACTGAAAGTGTCTCAAATACCAAGTTATTGGTCTCAAGTGAAAGATAATTTAACAAGCTTTCATATGACACCTTCCATGTTGTTCTACAATTAATTCTGATAAAGATATGAAGAGAAATATAAGAGCCCCCTCTGATATTTTTGGCGTTTTTGACGAAATTAAACATTACAACTTCATGGCTCATGAGGCAGGCATTCCCAAAGTTGAAAATTGAAAAAAATGTCATATTTGGTCATTCTATAGGTTGGAGAATGGGAATCACTGCATCCTGCATTAAAATAAAATAGAAAGTCTTTTTTGAACAGGTCTAACCTCCCAGTTATAACCAATGTTGTCAATAAGTCACTCACACAGGGAGAAATGCCTCTTGAGCTGAAACATGCTTTAGTAAAACCTTTGTTGAAAAAATGTGGATTTAATCTAATCAAAAAGAATTATAGACCAGTATCAAACTTGTCATTCCTTGGCAAACTTATTGAAAGTGCTGTTATTAAACAATACACAGACCATCTTACTACAAACAACCTGGACGATGAGAAACAGTCAGCTTACAGAAAATTCCTCAGCACTGAAACCCTTCTGACAAAGATCCATGACGATATCATGTTGAATATGACCAAAGGTGAAGTAACGATGCTTGTACTGTTGGACCTTTCAGCCGCTTTTGACACAATTGATCACAAGATTCTATTGAAACGTTTAGAAAGCGGATACGGTATTCATGATTCTGCGCTATGCTGGTTCAAGTCATACCTTTCTGAAAGGTCACAGTCGGTGATAATTAACGACAAGACATCAACCAGACTGCCACTCAAATTTGGGATTCCTCAAGGTTCAAAATTAGGACCAATCCTATTTAATTCATACATCGCTCCTTTAAGCGAAGTAGCTGAAAAACACCAAGTCAAAGACCAAAAGTATGCCGATGACGAGCAACTTATACTCTCTTTCAAACCAACTTTCTCAGAACAAGGAAATGCCGTAGTCAAAATGGAAAAGTGCATTGCTGATATCAGAAAATTTCTCCATGAAAATAAGCTTTGTAACAATGGAGAAAAAACAGAACTACTGCTCATTGGCAGTCCACATCAACTTAATAAACTCCAAGTATCATCAATCCATGTCGACAATGTCAAAATCAATGCAGTCGATCATGTTAGAAATCTGGGTGTAATCTTTGACAAAAACATGACCATGGAAAAACAAGTCAACAAAATGTGTCGGAATGCCTATTTTAATATTAGAAACATTTCAAAAATCAGGAAGTCATTGGACAAGGAAACCTGTAAAACAGCGGTCAATGCTCTTGTCACACCTCACCTAGACTATGGAAATGGTCTTCTTTACGGAACATCGAATCGTTTGCTGTATAAACTTCAAGTGGCCCAAAACTCAGCCGTTCGACTCATTGAAAAAATTGAGAAAGCATGACAGTGTAAGCCAGCATAGGAAGCAGCTACATTGGCTGCCCATTCCAGCAAGAATACAATTCAAACTCATGTTAACAACTTGGAAAGCAATAAACGGGCAAGCTCCCTTGTATATTCAAAATATGATTCAGCCAAAATCTGAACGAAACTGTAATCTGAGAAGCAATAACAAAATGCTCTTAAATGAACCACCCTCCTGCAATAAAAACAAATATGAAGACAGAGCCTTTTCGCATGCCGCTCCGAAACTGTGGAACCAACTCCCAGAGATAGTCAAGGCCTCCAAAACACTTGAAGGTTTCAAGAGAAATCTTAAGACTTACCTATTTTTAAAGTTTCTACAGATAAATCCAGCATCCACAAGCGCTAGTGAGCAGTTTACTGGAATTAGCGCTATATAAATGCCTATTATTATTATTATAAGGCCTTTGTCTGGTTCACCAACCCTGACAAGCAGACGGCCAGATGGCAGGGCAGCAGGCAAATAGAGATAATTGAAGGCCACGACTCGACCACTATTGCATACCTAAACTCAGCAAAATTAAAAACGCACACTTTTTCAAAGTATCATAACTTTTGAAGCTCTGAATTTATCTTTGTGTAACTTGGGGCATTTGCTCATTAGCTACTCAACTAAAGATTGTGAACGTTTGAAAAAGATCCATGGATATTTCAAAGAACCAGACATACTTTTGTGACATCATGTCAAATTTGGAATTTGCAAAATTGAAAAAGGGGTGGGGGATTAAAGTAAAGATGTTATCACTTTATTATTGATCTCAAATGGTCAAAACAGATGTCCCACGAGATTTCAGCTCAAAAGTTGACCAAGAACAGGATAATTACCGATGATCATGATGCAGAAGTGTTGAAAATGATGTGACAAACAAAGGTGAAAAACACCAACTTTGCAGTAAAATCAACCAAAAACTCACATCATGCCGTAAAAAAGCATAAGTGACCATCTTGATTATTTCCACAATCAAAATATTGAGCTGTGATAGACTTTACATGAAATTTAATTTTGACCAATTTGCATTGGTTGTTATTTTGGTTTTCGGACATCTTGCACTGAAAGTAGCCTAATCCAGCTGTTTAAGTTTCTTTCCTCATGAAATTTGCTGGACTCTTACAAGAGATATCAACTTATATTCTCCACTCGGATTGTGTCAGCCAATCACAAGCGAGTATTCTTGGATAATATCCTTGCTGTATTAGGCAGCGAAAAAGTTATATTGGACAGTGAAAAGTTATATTGGACAGTGAGAAGTTATATTGTGCAGTGAGGAGTTTTATTGACATGTTATAGGTCTGTGAGGAAGGACCTGAGAGCAGGGCCGTATTAACCTATGGGCAAATGGGGCACTTGCCCCGGGCCCATGATCTCAGGGGGGCCCATGATGAAGCTGAAAGAGTTCACACTGTAAAGAAAGTGCGTCGGGTAACTGGCGCGAGAATGTACTTTTCAGAATTTCAGAGCATTTTGGGGCGCAAGAGGGCCCATTGGAAACAGTTTGCTCCGGGCCCAGAAATGCGCTTGTACAGCCCTGCCTGAGAGGAAACACCTTCAGCTGTGCCCTGCTGCAGCAACAGCAAGAAAAAAAATTGTGTTTTTCAATTTTAGTAAAAAATTAATTGCACGCCAATGGGAAGACACAGAAAAAAACTAATGATGTCAAAAGTTGAGTACAGATCAGAACAACAACATTAAACAAATGTAACATTGCTTACATAGGTTATCAGACCATGGTATGACATTGAGTGACAAAAATGCACTTTTTTCACCCATTTTTCGCGTAAATGCCTATGTTTAAAGAAAAACATTGTGCTATAAAATTGAAATAAAAAATATCAAATATAAAGAAGCTTCTTGGTTATAGAATACAGAATCAGAATATGTGAATTTTATATTTTTGTGGCTACCCATTGCTGAAATAGGACAAGATACATTTTGAAGAGAATTAAAGAAACACAAACTGGCTTTCCAGCACAGTCAAAGTGTTTAAACCTATTGCTTTAAATATGGGTTCATGTATGGAGAATATAACAAATATTAGATGGTAAGTCGTCCAATATAGAGTATTATTGGACTTGGCGCAAGCGCCTCGTCCAATATAGCTTTTCTTCGTCCAATTATACTCCATATTGGACTCCTCACCATCAAATATTTATATAATATTATTGTAAAGTTTCATGGAAATATCTGCACAAGTTAAACTTTTAAGGTGTCCCAAAATGTGTGCGTTTTTAATGTTGCTGAGTTTATATGCAATTTGGTATAGGCACACCAATTTTATAGTGTAATTGTGATCTTCTAAAGGTGTTATTCGCTGAAGGTCTATCTAATACTATCTATATATCTATCTATCTATCCAGCTATCCATCTATCTATCTATCAATCTATCAATCTATCAATCTATCTATCTATCTATCTATCTATCTATCTATCTATCTATCTGACTATCTATCTATATATCATATTTTTATTTATTCTATCTGTCTTAATCTTTCTATAATTTTTCAAACTGTTACATTTATAACTGCTTTTCATACATTGAATATGAAATAAAAATGGAAGTTACTATAAGTCCTACCAAAACTTTTAAGTGCTGCATGGCTTACATGGCTGTGCCATTCATGTTAAGAAATATGCTGCCATATGAAATGTGATGACATAAAAGGTGTTTCAAATGAAATATGATAACATAAAAATATTCTCTTATCGTAATTTTATAGTCCTGCATCATAATGTTTCATAGGCGTACGGCGTGCGAGATTTTTAGGGGGGCGAGCGACATTTGCCCGAATTTCGAGATCCCGATTTAATACCATTTCAAAAGAAATCATTAATTTTCAATAGGTTTTATTTAATCTTCTGCCCAAATTTTTTAGCATTTTTGCCCGAATCTGACTGTTTCCCAAACTTTTGGGGGGGGCGATCGCCCCCCCTGCCCCCCCTCCCGTACGCCTATGTAATGTTTTATCCAGCCTTTACAGTAACATTACGGTTCAATAAAGAAGTGCTGTTGAGAGAATGATATGTCGACCATCTCAAACAATCAAATAGGACAGATGCGGTAGAAATGCTATGATGTCCGAATCTGGTGCATCGGTCACATCATAAAAGGACCATATCTCAAGAAGTCTGAACTACAGTACCAATGAAAAACAGTAAAAAGAAACACACACAGTTGGTCAACGAATGATGAATAGACTTTATTCAAGTATTCAAGCAAAGGATATTTATGTATAACAATACAATTTGTCTCGCTGTAGAGCTCATCATCAAATGAAACACAGGTTTTTATAAATTATCAATGAGTATATATGTTTGCATTCAGCTGCTAGTGGATATCATTGACCTCACAACAGGTCCTATCGATGATTGCATTGAAATAAACTGTCAATTTTTTATGACAAGTAACTCGTGACCTCATTGATACTCGGTTGGTGATTTGTTTGATAACATTGAAAGTATAGTATATGACCTCACAAATTGCTTATGAGTCACACAGAATAACATGGTATGGTTAGGCACTGCAGTAGACCATGCCTTTGAGAGTTATGGTTTGAGATATTCAAGTACTTAAGAAGCCCTTGATAAAATTAGTACGAATATAGGTAGATACTCAATATCCTCGGCAATATCTGCTTTTGCTGATAAGCAGTCGCCCTAGAATAAACGGATCAAAACTTCCAAACATTTAAATGTCCTACCGTAAAACGCAGTTACTTGGGCTGTTCTGTACTACTTTGGTCACCAAATGAGAAAAAGATTCAATATCCTGTATCTCTCAAACCAATATAGATACCAGGAAATATATTTTTGAATCTGCTAGAGTAACTTGTCTACTCAGGGTTGGCAAATAACACCCATCCCCCGGGTTTTACCTGGGTTAAAGCCGTATTAAACCCGGGCTGGGCAAAATTGACTTTTACCCAAAAATGGGTAAACCTTGGTAAAACTAGTAATTTGCCTCTAAAAATACATTGAATATATTGGAATCAGACTTTGAAGTAAGCTTAAACCCTGAACTGGTATTGTGGGTTGGCTGGTAAGTGGAACTGTAGGTTTAGACCCAGTTAGTGCAACCCTATAAGGCAAATTCTTGTCAGTCATGAGGATGGACGAATAACGTGTGTGGGATCTTTCAGTCACTTGTTTAGATACATGTACAAGAGAGCAACAATGTTCCTTAAATTTTATGAAGATCATAAGTAATTCTTTCAGTATGAGTTAGCATAATTTAGGAGCTATTGAGTGATCCAAGGAAACCTAGTCTTTGCCAACGGTTAAAAATCTCCATTTCATGTGCCACAATTTTCAGAGTTCGACATAAAGCCATTCTTTCTTAAGGAACAAGGCATTTGTTAGGTGTCCATACTTTATTATAAGACATTTTTGACTTTACTTTTCAAATATTTCCTGCTAAATAGAAATAATCTCTCCTAGACCTGGTATATTATGCTTTGTGTGACCATTTGACTTTATTCTAAGGTTTCTGATGTTTGCAGGACCACCTTTTCCTGTGTCAAGCTTCTTTACATGCCTGTCAACAAATTTCAATCAGTTTTTTATATCTCATACTGGTCATATTGACATTTTCAACAGCCTTATTCATGAATCCTCTTCAATCCGGCACAGCAAAAATCAGGGACAACTTACGCTTTGTTATAGCAGCAAGGCATAGCATGTATGTCTGTTGCTTTTGCCTTTCAAATGCAATGTGTTGATGATTACCCACAAAATGAGCCATAAATCAAAGTCCTGTGGCAAAAATTGATGATCTTATGACCACTCAAAGAAGTGAGAACTTTTTTTTTTTGGGTCACCCAAATCAATACTTAATTTTTGTTCAGAAATCTGTGAATGAGTCACTACTCATTCTAAATTACAAAAATACATTCTGCTTGTTGGTTGGCCAAAATAACATAACTAATTCAAGTCTACTGCAGTACATGGAATTACATGCCCAAAATCTAAGGCGGCCAAAGTTACCCCAACTCCGCGGCTTTTTGACAGATGAAAACCTCAATTTACTGGCTGTGTTATGGCACAAAACTGTCTATATTCATCGAATAGATAGTTTTTCTCAGAACACACATTTGGTGCTGCGAAAAGGCCAAAGTAACGCTGTTTTACGGTATTATATCTGTTACACCACCGAGAATGACAAAGGTTATAGAAAATTGAATTTTTATTCTACATGTGAATTTATCATTGAGATTTTATTCAGTTTAGTTCCATTAAGATTTTATTTAGATTTTATGCGGTTTAGTCCCATTAAGATTTTGTTTAGATTTTATTTGATTTAGTCCCATTAAGATTTTATTTGGTTTATTCCCATTTTATTTCTCTTTTTGGCAGACCTCATACAAATCTCAGGAGTTTAGATTCATAAAATATTACATCTTATTGATTGAGTGGATCCTACATTTTTTTGAAAAAAAAATCAATTCAAAATGTTGCTCTTATACATTTTTCGAAGGCTACCTTTTATATGTAGAAGGCACGTAAATGAACAAGAAGCAAAACAAGAAATAACATTGACTTTACAGGGAAGGACAGAATAAATTGACTGCACGAAAATATTATGAGATTGCATTTCAAAATACCATGTCGTGGGCAAACTAAGCTTTTGTGCTGAGTAGGATGTACAAAGGAAGTATCAAATTACTGAGTGACAGCTTTATGATTGTGACATGATTTATTGATATAAGAGAACTCAACAGAACATACAAAAGAATGCATATTGTATGATAAGATTTAGTAATGCAAGAAACTATGCTTCTCAGACAGATTTCACAAAAGAGACAGAAGAGACAGTGACATATATAATTTATTATATGTTAATAATTTTGTGTGATTTTAACAGCACAAACGTCTTCAATGTTGCCTCACAATTTAAAAGCTTTCATCTATGGGCTTTCTTAGCTGACGTAAATGACTAGCTCAGTTGGTTGTAGGATCAGCTCCACTGGATGGGCTCTGCGTGCATGAGTTTGTAGCCTGGGCAAAGGCAGTGTGAAACATCCAAAAACTCTATGTACAATAAATAGCTCCTGACTAAGGTCTATCCCATAGGATGGAGGGGTTGTACCCAGTGTTCTATAATGGGGCATCTGAAAGACCCTGCACATCCGTGAACTAATAGGGCATATGGCAGACTCCCAGTCTTGTCATTTATCAATACTTACACACTCAGAAAAAAAGGCTACACAAACATCCATATGTGGTTTTTTGGCTTGTCACCAGTATAAAACCACTTCTGGTCTTTTTAAAAACCCTCTTGATGTGGATGTTTAAAAATCCACCATCTTAAAATCCCCCGTTGGAATGATATAAAACCTTTAGTGGTTTATCAAGAAATCTATGAAAGATTGTTCAGCACTGATTTTCTGGTTGTTTATTAAACCATTTGTGGTTTATAGAATAATTAAATATTTCATTAGTTGGTTTTGTACATATTATTCATCTTTGGTTTTTTATAGAAACCAAGTGAAGTAAATATTCACCCTTTTTAGGTTTTACAAATACCCATAACTGAATTTACATTATTCCATCATGGAGCATATATTAAACCAAAATGGGGTTTTCTAGTAATCAATTGGATAGTTTCATCATTCCCATAGGGCTTTCATAACCATATAAAGTATTTAAATAAAAAATTAGCTGGTTTGCTGAATAACCATGATAAGATTTTCAAATATCCATGTACGATTTTTTTTACTTCACCATTGGTGTTTCATACAAAAAAAAATTTCTGGTTTATTGACAAATTTAATCTTTTTTATTTTTTATTTTGAGCACACAGGGGTAAAATACATCCAAGCAGAAAGAAAATAGAAAGGCATTTGACTTTATTTATTCATATGTAGATCTATTTATAGAACTTCAAAATACAAGAAGAAAATGAAATTAGCATGCATAAATATATATATATAAATGTAGGAAGAAATAACAAGTGTATAACTATTATTCAAGTATTCAAATATAAACACCAGGAAACCACCAAAACACATAAAGAACAAATGAAATACATATTTTCATATTTAGATATAACAATGCTGATAAGATACATTTGTTGATGTAATAGTCAATGTCAGAATACAATATAATAGTCCATAAATGTGAAAATGTTCTTCTAAATGTTGGTGAACACCGGATGTCATACAACCGGTAACAAGCATTAACGCAAGAAAGAACCGGGAAAGGCCCACACTGTTATCATCTGGAATGCTGATGGTCGCTGACGTGTGTCCAATGGGCTTTGAGATGGACCACAATTCTTCAAGGTTTGCTGTAGAGCACTTGGCTTCCTGAAAATACAAGCAATCACCATGTTACTTCTCATAAATTCATAAGCATAATATTACACAGTGTCTGTTGCATTGGTTTCATGAACAGATTGAAACAATGAGTTTTAACTTCTTGTCTTATTCTGAAACACTCTTCACAACATTTCATAATTCTGGCTGTATACAGTAGTTTTAATTTGAAATTGACTCAATTTTATGGCATATTTTATGGCAGTCAAACCATTTGTTTCATTATAATCTCTAAAAAGCTAGGAAGGAGAGCTCAAATACAAAACAGCTGTCATTGGCTCATGATGATTGTGCATCTTTGCTAGCTACGTAAAAAAACCAAACAAAGAATTTGTGACATGCGATGCCCTCCATTTAAGGATTAAGAGAAAGATAACATGAAACAGTGCACAGAAACAGAAACAGAGACCCACCTTTTCACTCATCTGCCTCAAGGGCATCACCAATCCGGGTCTGAGAAGAGTTTTTCAGGGATGATTCCTGAGACCTATCCAGAGCTGTTCAGGCGATAAGCTCATCCACTTCCACTGGTTGGAAGTGCTTAAATTCACGTAAAAGTTGAAACAGAAATAATTCAATATTTAGGCACACTCTATTGAAATAAGGGAATACAATTCTTACTATGTATAAGAATAACCTGACGTCAGACAGATGTCAAAACAATTTCTGTGACATCAGCTGATGTCTCCCTGCAGGGAAAGGAATGAAATTCTTACTATGTGTCACCTTGGAAAATAGCCTATAATAATAATCATTTATATTGCTGAAGCTTTGCTGTCATATACCATATCTTCTTCGAGGTGGTTAGATAAGAGTAATATTATGTGTCGAATTACACGGAATGTCCCACTTAAGTTATCCATATTCAAAGGTGAATAGTGAATACCTTTTTGCCTAAAAATCTTGAGTCTTGTACGACAGACTATAAATATGAAGCATTGGCCAATGAAATATATGATTAAACAATATCCTGTACAGTACACATCACAAACTGTAACGTAAGAGAATTACTTGTAGCTTTAAATGTCAATTATAAAAATTGTTTCCATTGTGATTTCTGGATGATGATCAAAAACCGTATATAATAATCCTTACTTCCTTAAGATAATTGATCAACAGCAACCAACAGGTTTTAAAAAAATGTGCACACTCTCTGAACAAAGACCTATAATATAAACATAAAATAGAGTGACTTTTTTGTCTAATAAATGTTTGCGAATGTTCTCATGCAGCTCATAAACTAAAAGAAAATCATAAAATTCCTACCTTGGAACTGACGATAAACCAGGATGTGCTTGTCTCTTCATTTAACATGTTCAATGAACAAATCAATCAGACCTGGTCACTGCACCATCCAACTGACTCTTACAAAAGGTATAGAATTGTGTCTTAATTAAGTCTGACAAAATTACTTTGTGATTAGCCTTAAACAAGCTGTAACAATGTCAAACACAAACTTGCCAGATTAAGTGTTGATATAGAGGGGGGAACAAAATTCAAAACCCTGGCGGGACCCCCTAAATTTTTTATTTTTATCATAAAAATGAACAAATGACCATTTAAACGTGTTTAAAATGGATTTTCAGCCCGCTACCAGCACTTTAGTCATGATCGTAGACGTCTGCGAATGATAACTCGCGGTATTCTATAACTTTGTTAATTTTTATTCTAGAGTAAAACCAATTGCATATTTGGAATCCTTGGAAAAAATCCTTTCAAATGAATACCAACATGAAGGTATTCGGATCAGTTCTGCCCTTGCAGCAAATAAACATATTGAAAAAAGCGCACAAATCTCGCTTGGGTCCTTTTCTGTGGCAAGCAATTTAAAATAACAAAAGGCATGAATACATCTTGTAGATCCTCACCACACAATGACAAGGCAGACAACATCCAGTCTATTACAACTGATTCCTGATTTGAACCTGCATGGTAGGTCCTAACAGTGAGAAGAGCAAACAACAATCGTAAGACTATTCTACCTTTTCGAAAATAAATTCCCCAAGGTCTTTCAATCTTTTTGAAAGATGAACTTTTTCGTATTATCCAGGTTCTCGGAGATTATTTTGTTCTCATTATGGATGATTTAAATAATTTTGGAAGCCTTGTATAACTCTACATGATTGGTTTAAGAAAATACAAAACATACATGTAATCATATTGTCATTGTATTATTATAGTACTATTGCTTTCACAATTCCATTGGCAACCCGAAATCCTCTACGGGTTTTCAAATCATTCCATCCTTTGACTTAGGCCTCCTCATTAATCATTATGTCAAATAAATTTTCCACTTTGAAACACCTTACCCCTGTCCTATTGCAAACGGATTCCTATCGGAAATACCTTCTTGAAATTGAATGTGTCGTTAGTATTGAAACTTCTGCAAAGGTTGCAAATTCTGCTGTTATCAGCACTACTCCATAAGTGATCATCTGGAAACTTGTGAACTATTTGCCTGAACCATGTTTCCAGGTTTCCCCTGAAACAAAGGCACAAAATTTTACAAAATTATGTTTCTTTTGAAGCTTGGGAGACTCAATATCCCTTATTTCTGATACTGGACAAAATTATCATGATCCACAGAACAAAAATGCATCACACATGAGAGCTAAAATGTCAAAGAGGTGACATTTTCCAGAGGCATTAGAAAATCCTATTCTTAGCACCTAAACACAATATTTTTATCTTCAAATATCCGGAAGAATTATGAGCAAATTATTTGATTTTGACCTGATCGAAGATGCACTAATGTTACTTGTGCAAAACTCAGGATGAGTTGGTATAAGTCAAAAGGGGCTGCAGTCTGTTGGAGTTATTTATGAAAGCAGTTTAAAATATGAAGTAAGTAATTGTAAAAAAATCTGACACTAGACCTTTTACTTGTAGGGTATTAGGTATTGAGAAATAAAATATCAAGACAGCAGATACCAGAAATGGATGCATGTGTATGCCAGAGACATTTTGGTGTGCCTGTATCCCTATATGCTGTTTCACATTTCTTCACTCAGACACACACACACTGATAACAATAATATTTTTAAGTAACTGATCTTTTTCTTAAAAAGATACATGAACACTTCAAAATAACATTTCCAGACGATGGATAATCAAAACTTTGTTTCAAGCTTCTGTCATCCCGATCATGAATTGTTGACAAAATTTTTTATGACAATTTCACATGACTAAAAACAATAATTGTTTCTACCTACTGTCTTACATGTGTGGTATAACTTGGTTGTTCTATATTTACAATTAAAACCAGCTATATAATCTTGGTATTTCTTTCAAGGCCATTAGTTTTTTGTGTCATGACCCCAGATTTTTTAAAATATCAGAAAACGTAAAATTTAGCAATTAATTTAACTTGACAAGTTCGACTTAGAATAATAGTAGCATAGCTTTGTTGGTATTCAAATGAAAGGTCTTTCTTCACTGAAAAACATGGTGTAATTATTTTTTGGCTAACTGTAAAATTGACAGAGATACCGAGAACCGCGAATTTGCGCTAATGCTAAAAACGGCCATATACAAAAATGCTGGTAGCAGGCTGAAAAATCAATTGCTGGAAAAATCCATTTGGGAATAGTGTTTTCATACAATTTGTCAAAACTTAGGGGGGTCACATGAGGGTTTTGAAAGAAAAGGTGCTTTTGTTCCCCCCTCTAGTTGATATCCTTAAATGTGAAGCTGTGAACAATGTTAAAGATCAATGAACCTGGACACATGTTCATTTGGTTTGCAATAAAACCATTTTAATTGTTACTGGTTTTGTAAATATCCAAGTGATTTTTCATAAAACCCCAATAGACCCTTGTTAACCAAACTGTTTTTTAAATGATTCATTTGATTTTTTAACAAACCATAATTAACCCCTTTTATCCCTTTGATTGTTAATACATTCAATTGATTATGTAGAAAACCCCAAAAAACCAAGTTTATTTCTGTGTGTACGGCGTTCATGCCACTCCTGTATAAGCCTTGGACTTTCTTGTGAGGGTAACCAAAGTAAACTATAAACGTAACTCTATGCCATTGTAACAACAGTAGGCCTGACAAGTACAGTGTGTTGCAGAAGTGTAGTACACTTAGTGTACACCCCACGCCTCCATGGGACAGTCTTCAATTTCTTTTTGTCATATCTTCATTCAGAAATACATCATCGATTCCATACTTTTATGACATGCTGTTACTGACCAATATTGCAATTACGACCTATATTCATCATAAATTGAGGGACAGAAAGTCATCTAATAAGAGTTTTAAAAAAGCAATCTGTGAAAGTGATGCGAAAGTAGAATGAAGAACGTTCCAGCAGGATGTATACTTCTGCAAATTTGTAATAAAATTATTTATTATTGTTGATTACCCAAGAACCCGAAATCCCTGCTAATGGTACACCAAATATTCTGCCAAATGTTTTAACATGAGGAAATGTCCTTGGAGTGTATTTTATCCAGAGAGAGTTAGAGAGCATAAATTCATCCTCAGGTTTCTCTATATTTTTATAACTTCCCTTAAATGCATTGCTTTAGTGTACATATGCCTCTTCAGATCACTGGATTTTCAAGCAACGTATATCATCATATGCGGAATGTTTGAATTTACTTATATTATATAATTCAAAAATGTTTTGTGTGAAACAATAAACTACTTCAAAGGCACGAAAGATAGAGAGCATGTTACTCCATGTGAAATATGAGTTATGACAACTGCAGAAGATTGAAAAAATAAAGTCGAAAGATACAAAATCATGTTTCCTTTCATATAATGGATTCAGAAAATAGCTAGAAAAGTATTTAGGCCTACATAACAGTTTTGCAATTGCACAAATTGTTTTTTTTTTTCACGAAAGTCAATATTTATCTCAAATGTTTTACTTCCTCTTGTAAAAAAAATGATTTCTGAGATTGGAAACTGGAATGACAACAACAAAAAATCATGTAATTACTTTCTAACGAGTTCTTTCTGTCTGTGCTTTCTTTTTTCATTTGCTGTATTCATGTGTGTTGCTGTTGAAAAGAAAAGTGTAGGATTATAATCTGTTCTGGCTTCGGTTTTTGGAAACGGTGATGGAAGAATCAGATTCGTGGGGCGGGTTGTGGGGACTGACGTATTGATTGCCATTGGCAATGCACTTTCATCAATCATATTTGGCACCTAACTTAATAACATATGAATTCCAAAGGATTTGACATACAGTATTTAATAGAGTGCCCCAGTCATAGGCACATCGCATCATAAACATTGAAATTTTGGATGGGTGAGCAAGATTTCCAAGAATTGAATTGCCCTCCCAAAACTTACTCGGAGACTCTTATTTGACTAAAAAATATTGATTCCTCCATTGATTTTAGGAATATCTTGGCGATTTTCAAGTTCGCCAAAGGGGAATTACATTATGAACTTCAATGCATTCTGATAAAGATAAATATTTGTAGAATGGGCCAAAAATGTTCAAGTGACTTCTACCATAATATAAACTCCAATACCAGACCAAGGTCAAGCCAGATCAGAAGAAGTTGGGGCACCGAAAGCACCCCGGTGTACACTCTTGGCTTAGAACGGATGATCCGTCAGAGACCGGATGGAGAACAAGGCATGAATTATGGCATAGGATATCAAAGAATTTGTTTGATCATGTTTATTGTCGTACTATCCCGTATGCTATGATTTCTTGTTAATAGTGACTTTGTGCAGTAATGGCTTTATGCACCACCATAAAACAAGTACATATTAGTGAAAATGAAGATTGGTGACATTTTTATGTGGTACCTCATTTGGAAAAGCAGCACTGCAAGCAATAAATTAGACTATCACATATATATATTTTTGTATATATAACAGTGTATACTACTATTTATACCATACTCGCTGATAAATCCTTCAATATTTACCATGATATATCTCGCCTTATTCCATGTCTAGGTACATTTCTTCCCTGATACAGCACTTTTTCCCTGGTGAATACGAACACCAGAGGGAAAATACGAGGGAAAATACAGAATTAATGAGCTGCAGAGGGAAATACAAGAATTAATGAGTTTGACAGGGAAAATACGAGATTCAACCAATCAGAGCAGGCCTTAGCGATGACGTTACCATGACGTCACGACGTCACAATACACATGGCACTGTCAACAGAAAAAAAAACGCTGAAAAAATGATAAGTCATTACCAGACGTTTTGGGTCAGGGCTCGGTTAATAATGCTCTGATTTGAACCCAGTGAAGTGCTACAGGTAGGTCGACACTAGCTTAAAAACCGACAGGATCAGATTTTGTCTGACGATCGTTTTTAACTCGCTACGGCACTTTTCCCGATGATCGCTCTGCTCGTAATTTTTTTCATTTGTCAGAAAAGATATTTAGAGCAATTAGACATGGAATAAATAGGTTATGACATTGGTAGGACCTGTATTTCCCTGATATTTTCACCCTCGACCCTGTATTTCCCTCGACCCTGCGGGTCTCGGGAAATACAGGGTCTCGGGTGAAAATATCAGGGAAATACAGGTCCAACCCATGAAATAACCTATAAATATATCACATATATTTAGTGGTCATGTGACAAGTGGTGATGTCACAATGCACAAACACTGAATCAGCCAATCAAAAGCCAGCATTTGAATCATGACGTCATGACAGATGCCATTGAGCCTCACTCTGGAGTTTACAGGAGCTTTTGTAGCTTGAACATAATTTAAGTTATCGACACTAGAATATCGATTAAAAAAAAAAGTTGTTAATCTTTCTAATAAAGAAAAATTTTACGAGAATTTTCGTATCTCTGGTAATAAAATAGAGACATTTTTAGTAAATCAGTCTTCATTTCCAAACACATGACAACAAAATAATCCTCTGAAACAGCGAAAAATGGTATAAATCAGTTATACCAAAGGCATATTTGTGGTATACGGGATATATACAGCCTCGGTGGTAAATATAACCCTCGGGCTACGCCCTCGGGTTATATTTACCACCTCGGCTGTATATATCTCCGTATACCACATATGCCCATGGTATAACTACTATATATATATGCAATGTAAGTTCAGGTGACATGCTACAGAATGGACAGAAATATATGAAAGCAGTAATATAAAATTATTTCTAAAATTAGCGTTTCTATAAGAGCCAGTACATTTTCCTTTTCCCAATATCAATAAAAGAGAATAGGGATCATGGGACTTGTTTGTTTCATCTTGGGGAATTACTCGATATCCTGAAGGGGAAATTGCTGTACAGATTTAATGTTTTAACCCTAGTCACCATTACCATTTGGGAGGGGTACACAGATCCAATAAAAACGAGCATGTGTTCCCCATAGTATACATGTGTCCTCCCCGGCCGCCCCCATCAAATTTTGTCTTTCGTTTTGGTCACTTATTAATATGGAATGTGGGCAGGCATGAAATATTTTAGGGTACACCTTCTACATGATATCGGCTTCTAATGCTTTTGAAAAGAAGATGTAATCCATACCCACACACTTTTTTTTACTTCTTAGAATATTAATTATTTTTTCTTTCGTTAAGGTTAATATTGAAAGTGTCATATTAGGTGAAAGGTTCAATGATTTAAGCATATTTTAAAAACATGAAAAGAAAAGAAAGGTGTTCATGTGACACTTACATAATATTCATTCTGTGTCATCACAATATTTATCTTCTTTTTCCTTTTCTGAAAATATTCCATGAAGTTGCACTTCAAAGCCTTTTTAACATCTTAGCTCACCCAACTTTGAATTGATGAATGCAACTCCACCCACTCAGTAATCCAATAACCGCTAATGTCGCAGCGGAACAAATCAGTTGTACGGTTTCATGAACTATCTACATCTCCCTGGTGAAAGGTTGAACCCTGATAAAAATCTGGTGGCATAATTAAATGCAATGAAGAAACTGTTTATGTAGCAACTGAGAATTGCATCATGAATACTATAATCAGTTTTAAGAATTTCCCAATGCAACATTAATTTTAAATTCAATGGATATCAACCAAACTTTAACATTTTGTCAAATCAAAAACATAGCTGAAGATTCCTAGAGTCGGACATTTGATTTGGTTTCTTTGAGTCGGACACTTTGAATAGCATTTGAATTTGAAGTAGCAAACATTGTGTGTTTTTAAGGCAGCTGGGTTCATGGCTGAGCAGCCACTGCTGAGTGGTCAGTTCTCGTCCGCTCGGAAGAAGGTCTTTGCCGGCACGGGTTCTTACCCAAGGGCCAGGAAATCGAAATTTTCAGTGGACCTTCATGAGCAAAAATCTCAGCCGGATTTGTTCTTAAGAGACTTTAAATTGGTGGCCCTTGTATCAGTACCTGTGCTGGGCAATTAAAGATCTTTCCTTAAACTGCATAAATAATTGCTTAATTTCTGAATTTTACCGGATGATCACCCTATCAGAAAAGTAATTTCTTCTTGCCTGAAGAAAACAGATATCGTATATCAAGGAGATTAATGTTGCTGTTACAAGAGTCTTTATTTATTTTTAAGCTGGTACGCTTTGAACAAGCAGCTTTCTTATATGGGCACTTATGGGCGTTGAGTGGTGGTATCATGTTACATAGACAAAACATTCAGAGATCTTGTCAGCACTGGTGTCATCTTCTCCGTAATACATCGACACACAGTAGTGATGGAGAATAAGTTATAATTATGGTAGGGCCATATTTAATAGGGAGTATGGTATTTTGTTTGTGTGAGTCGGATCCTGTTTATAGGTAAGTTGGCATCCCACATAGTATTATTATGATTTCTTATTAAGGGTGGCTTTATGCCATATCAATGAGTGAAAATGAAGATTGGCGATTTTCACATGGTACCTCATCAGCTAAAGCAGTATTGTAAGGAAGAACTGAAATTATAATAATGGATGGATGATTGTAAAAGTATTTAGATATTTTAGACATTTCTCAAATTTGTGGGTAAAATTGTCCTTTTTCCCAAATAAATCAGGAAAGTTATTAGATAGATCGACATTGTGTGGCAGAACGCATTGTTCTCGACATAACGTGACTTTGTGCTGGTGTTGTAGGCATATGGCGTGCGCGATTTTGGAGGAGGGGTCGAGTGACGTTTGCCCAAATTTCAAGATCAAGATTTAATACCAGTTCAAATTAAATTGCCTGAAAATCATTAATTTTCAATAGTATTTATTTATTCATCTGCCCGAATTTTACATGTATAGCCTTTTTGCCCGAATCTTACTGTATCCAAAACTTTTGGGAGATGACCGCCTTCTGCCCCACCTTCCGATACGCCTATGGCTGACATCATTGTTATGTAAAATTATTAAAAACTCTCTCCCTGCATCCTTCCCTGAAATGCTTTTATCTGAGTGATTGGTTTGTAATGCAACCAAACGATGAGATCATCCATACCTACACAATTTTTTTAAATTCCAGATTTATTTTCCTTTCTTTCAGAAAGTGTCATGTTTTGTCACCGGTTGTATTATTTAATCATGTTTGAAAAAACTTGAATAAGAAAAGCGTTTACATAACACATATGTGATATTCCTTTTACGGAATCTTTTTTCTGCTTTATTTTTCTTTCTTTCTACATTTAAAAAATAAAATTCAATGGACATCTAACCAAATTGTATTGTATGACTCCAAGATATTACACAAACTTGATATTTTTAACATTTTAGCTCACCTAACTTCTGCAATGATTAATGCAATTCCGCCCTGGCTGTTATCCAATAACTGCTAATGTCGCAGTGGAGTAAATCAGCTGCAGGGTTTCGGAACAATCTGCATGTCCCAGGTGAAGGATTGAAACCCGTGATAATCTGTAAAATATGGCGGCTCAAGTGAATGAACCATGGAGTTTTATTTTATTGGGCATTTCACCATAAATCAATTTGTCATTTTTTAAACAATGTTTTAGTTGTTGTTTTTTTAAAATGTACTTTATATGTTTTCACAGTAATTTTACTATTATATTGTACTTTAAAACTACTTTTCATCTGTATGTTGTCATCTGATTTTATATTCATATCACAATTATTTTTTCCTGAATTTTAATTACTAATTATTTTGCTAACAGGAATAATTATTTATACTAAATAAGTTTCATGCTCTTGAAATTAAGTTGATTTATCATCGCTTGTGACATGGCCCTCAGTGACAAAATTAATGGACTTCTAATTTTGATTTGGGGAGAAGTAAGGACTTCATTGGTTTTTCTCAAACAGTTGAAAGTAATCAATTGTCCTTCTCTGGCTGGAAGAACAGACTGGTGCAGTACATTTAGATGTGTTAAAATATACAGGGGGGGGGGGCGGCGGGCAAATGGGGAAGTGGGGTCAATTGGGGGAAGCAGGGGATAAGTGGGGTAAGTGTACATACCCCTGATAAATAAAAGTAATTTTGACACTTGACGGCCGACGCCATCAAAATATTTGATCTGGCGTCTCCCTGAGTGTGTAATATGTAATCACGGATCTATCTTTGGATTCATAACGGAAAATGATTTGTTTCATCCATGCAACGTCCTGAAACATTTTTGTCTAAATTAAGGTGACTCAAGTACGGTGGTTTGATCATATAGATTTTTCTAAAATTTTGCACAGGTACTCATTGGGACTCGTACATTCCAAAAATGAAAAACAAAAAAAAATTTCACTGACTCGTTTTGTTGCCATGGTAACAGCATGTTTGGCCTGATGACTGCTTAAAAGTCATAAATTGAGTTTTTGGTTATTTACCACAGAATAAAGCATTACATGCTATTGTCACAAAAAACAACAGAAATGTCTTCCCATGGATGTACACCAATACATTTGCCACAAATTTGAAGAAAAAGGTTAAAATACTTTTCTCTGTAAGCGCTGAAAGGGCACCAACACACTGATTAATTGCAGATTTTGCTTGCATCAATTTTAGCAGTAATCAAATTTTAGGAAAACGATCATACAGATTTTTAAAAAAATTTGCATGTATCATAAACAAGTTATTGTCAAACAAATGGCAAAACATTAAAAAAAATCACAGAGTCATTTTTTTACTGCTGTACAATGACTGTGCCAATGTCAGTTTAAAGAAATAAAGACAATTTTATACACAGTTGACTGAAATTAACCGAGAAAATTCTTTGGATAAAGATGAAGCTGAAACTTTGAACTAGCATAGAGTAGGTGTTACTGCATTCAATAAAAAAATAAATTTATGCTTTTAGCTGCATTAGATCTCATTTAAATAGCAAATTACTGGCTGCCATGCTGTTAAAAAAAAGAGAACAGAAAATGGTAACGTCACAACTGTTTCAGGGCCTGCAGCAGTGGTGACACTATTATATGTTGCTAGGCAACCAGGCTGCTCGGAAGTATGTGCAGTCATGCGTTTCTGGTGCAGTGTACCATGCTTGAGTCATAGAACTGTACAACTATGCTTGAGTCACCTTAAACAATCATTATGGTAAACAACTACATATTTTTAAGACTCAACTACATACGCCTCTCCTCATTAGATGTGTGATAGACTGTCTAATTTGTCAAATTAAAGACTAGTTATTAATGTTAGCAGGTCCCAATGATGCAGCTAATTGTACTAAATTAATGATTTATGTCATTAATTAATGAAGTAAAAGGGAGATAATGAAGCTCATCAGAATGGATGGAGATATGAAAGTGTACAAAAACATAATATCATTATATTATGTAAACTAGAAAACAAAAATAATAAAGTCTAAAATCATTTAAAATTCATCAAATAAGAACCTCTTTAATTTAATTTTAAAAGTGTCTTTTGTTCTGGACTCTCTGATCACTGCTGGCAGCTTGTTCCACAATTTAGGTCCAAAGACACTGAAAGCACTGTCTGCGAAGGTCTTGTGTCCTGTTTGTGGAACGTATAGGTTCTGTTGACCCTCAGAGCGGAGACCAGGTCTAGTTGGAACATCAATCCTAAGCATATCGCTGATATACTCAGGTGTTTGTCCAATGTCCATGCAAGGCCTTATACAAAAGTGTTAGGACCTTGAATGCGATTCGCAGCAGTAAAATATATTATGCCCTGTAATTTTAAATTGTTAGCGAAAATGCAGCCTTCGATTCTGCTGATAGTGGGAGGATGTCACAATATTATTGAATATGCGTAGTTTGACGGAAATATCATGTTACTAGATATTCTGACATTTGTGATTGCTGAATTAATCTTATGAATTGAACGCATAATACTAAAGAATAGAATGTGTATGTGGAAACGTAAATATCAGCATTCACTTTTGTGAATGGCATTTGTTCTTTTGAAATAAAATCCATTTTCAGTTCATTTATCGCACTTTACATTCATTTTAAGATCATACTTAGTGTGGTGTCACTGGTGTGCCTCTTATCAATGGCGGGTTGAAGATAAAGCTTTACGTCCTACATTTTTATTAAGTGGCCAACCAGTAGATATCAGAATGGGTGGAGGTTAATTCGGAGTTTTTCAAAATAAACAATTTCTTGCTAAGTTTTGATGAAATGAATAAATTCATTACTGGTTGAGACAACATCCAAGTGGAAGCACACCACACAAAACAAGGAATACTGTATGTCTGCATCGTTTAAATACATATACTATCCGGTTCTTTATGCTGGTGAGGCTCTGGATGGGGTTCTGCTGCTTTGTTCCAACCCTTGTCCATTGGCCATGTACTTTATTTTGACTTCCCTGTCATCTATATGTCCCTTTGCAATTTTACTTTTAAATTCCCTGTCCCCACAACCCCCCTAATTCAAATCCTCCTTGGTGAATGGTCCATTGGTCCAATCTTAAGTGAGAGACTGACAGACAGATAGGCAGACAGTGGATGAGCAGACAGACATACCCAGATGAAGACATCATTTGCATGTCATAGGGACATTCATGATTGTTTCATTAAGACATGCATTAATTAAGACAATGGCTGATCATGTCAATAATGTTTACAGCGATGGTGCAGGAGCTAATTGTACCAAATTGCATTTGCTGCTGCAAGGCTATATTTATATACAAGGTAATGAAACAATATCACAGGGAAACTGAAATGTAATAAACAGGTAATAAATGCACAGACTCAGTCATAGTGGCATAAACGTGTGCCACGATATTGTCAATATGGCAAACAAAGAACGTTACTGTGGCTCAATGAAAGGAAGTAATTATTGACTGACAACTGCTGTCGCATCTAATGAAACTGTTCAGTGGAAAAATCTCCTGTGAATATACTTCTGGAATACACCGAAAATCTCCAATAAGAACAGTAAAGTTACTTAAAGTATAGTGAATATTGTGTATGCTCGCAAATTACTTTAAGAATATTATCTTAAATCAGATTGGTATGCAATTCTCAAATGATTGGCTAATTATGTAATCTTATAAGTAACAAAGTGCATTTGCCACATGTGCTGTCCACCTATGATTTGACTGTCAAGGCGTAAAATTATCTGAACCAATCAACTTTTGACAAGGTCATACTCCTAAGGTTGTCCTTGGAAATATACAATGAGCATTTTATATTTATATCATATCTTGCCCAGTTTTTGTTGGATGAATAATTTCCCTCGCAGTTTTAAAACTCCATTCAAGCACTCTCTCAGTGGCGTAGCTACAGGGGGGGCAGGGGGGGTGGCGGTCGCCCCCCCCTGGCTCCATCCTGACCAGGAAAGAAATGATTACATTGTCATCAAATGTTGCATTTTGCCGATGGAGCGCCTCTGTCGCGACAGCGATAATAGCTCCCCCAACAAAAATGTTCCATTTCCATCGCTGACTTGAATATTTTGCCCCCCCTGGAAAATTTCCTAGCTACGCCACTGCTGACTCTCTTTTTTGTTTATTCTACTAATCTACTTATAAATCCACTTTTTAGGTGCATATACTGAAAAAGCCTGTTTTTCGACTCCTTAGCTGCTGGATAGGCTATGACATGCTATGGATGACCAAGCCAACACAAAACTAAATTACTTACTGTTCTCTTTTCACTGACAGTTTGAAAGTCCATTTTGAAAGTGGATGGGTAAGTACTCGTATAACTCCTGAAGGGAGAGAAATTAGACAACGGAAAGTTTGGAGAAACACAGACCCACATATTTGGGGTTAAAGTGCCTTAGGGTAATGTTCTTTGAGTCGGACACTTTAGATTCTAGACATTTTTAAAAGTGGTATCTTGTTTGGCCTATGAGTTATAGATTGGCAAACAGGGCCTCAAATTAAACGTTTTTACTAAATCTAACAGAAAATTGAGAACTTGCACAGCAGAAGAACTAAATTAGTGGTTAAATTTCTGAAATAAGAAATTAAATAGAGTATCTTTGAGTCGGACAGCTGGGTTCTAAAAACATGACATCAAATATACAGTTCTTTAGATCCTTCCCTTAAAAAAAAGGCTCATATTAGAGCACAATATAGGTTAAACTTACTTCTAATTGAATGACACAGACACTGAAGTCAGGTCAATACCGAAGGCAGGCAAAAGATACCTTAAACATGACAACTTTCCACTAAAATTCACGAATTTCGGACATGAAATTGAGAGAAAAACGGGATTTTTACCCCACCTTTATAGCCATGAAAAAGATACTTAGGTTGCTCATATCATGCTGATAGTTTTTGTGTAGATAAAGGAAGTACTTAGCTAAAGATTGGTACCAAATATATCGATATAGCAGCTGCTCACTCTAAAAAATAGTGTTGGGTCATAAACATGTTATAGTGTTTATATTCACTTAGGTGATTGAAAATAGACACCATAGTGTTAAAACAAAAACACTATGGTGTTTATGCAGGACAAGCTGAAGTGTTAATGGGACTTAGAAAATTTTAAGCCAGTTGGGAAGGTATATTACTATGTAAAGGAAATTAAGACAAAATCAATTTTTTCATATACATATATTGTCAGAATATAGAATCAGGCATTTTTGCCAACCAGCACGAATTTTGTGTGCTTTTATAATGTAAAAAGTCCAAGTTGAAAAAAAATTCTAAGTTTCATAAACACTAGTGTTTATGATGTGTCTAATCATAAACACATAATCAAGCACTTAAGCTTCAAACTTAATGCATTTATCAACAGAAACGTTCGCTCAGCCATGAAGGTGAATGTTAGCCACTTTCAAAAAGCTGTTGATTCTGTTCAATGTTTGATTGTTTGAGCTATGTGGGACCCATAAGAAGTTTTATAACCAAAGTTTTGCCAAGGTAAGTTCTTAAAATAAGCAAATATCCTAATTTTATTAATCAAGACAACTGTGCTCAGTGTTGTAAAGCTGTCATATTGAAATGTTAGAAAGATAATATTTATTTTCAAATATAAATACTCTTAAAACAGTTTTCATTGACACTAATTACAGAATCTTTTAAATATGCAATGTAAATCTTTGTAAAAAACTATCTATATATACTTTATGAATGTCAGGTGCCTATGTCAAATATTGTTTTGTGAAGGATTCTGTCACAAGGGTGGATCCAGGAAATTTGAAAGGGGGAGGTCCAGCGGCGAGGGGGGAAGGGGGGGGCGAGTCCAGGGGGTCTGGCCCTGAACTCATTGTGTCTCTTACGTGTTTCAGAATGGAAATGTTTGTCTTCAAACTGTGAAGTTTTATTTTCACTGAATGAACAAATAGTATATGGTGTTTTTGATAACATTAATGCAGTTCAAAATCGTGCAATTCGTTTGTTTTTGGGAGTTCATAGATTTACCTCAAACTTAGGTGTTAATGGTGATATGGGATGGCTACCCAGTAAACTTAGGAGATATGTCAGTATCATTCGTTATTGGAATAGACTAATTTCTATGGATAGTACACGACTTACAAAGAAAGTGTTTCAATGGGATAGAAATTGTACTCAAAAATCCTGGTGCTCTGATGTTTTCAATATTTTGCAGAAAATTAATATGACAGACCAGTACCTTCAAAATGAACAACTGAATATTGAGCAAGTGAAACAAAGATTGATAAATATATGTAGAGAAGATTGGAGTGCTATGATTCAAGATTCCCCAAAGCTCAGAACTTATGCGTTGTATAAAAATGAATTTGGTATTGAGCCTTATACAGAAACAATTGCTAATAAAGGTTATAGATCCACGCTTGCACAGTTCCGATTGGGTGTACTGCCCCTTGCTATAGAGACAGGCCGATTCCAGAATATTCCATTAGAAAATCGTTTATGTACTTTATGCAGATATCGATATCTTGAGGATGAAATTCATTTCTTGTTGTATTGTCAAGCATATGATGATTTGAGAGCAGTCTTATTAGATCATGTTTTACAGATAGAGCCGGGTTATATATTTTTTTAACGTAGAGGATAAGCTTGTTTTGTTGATGTCGAAAAATGTTGTAAAATATACTGCTAAATTTTTATTTGATGCAATACAAAGAAGGAGGGAATGCATTTATACACAATAAGAAAATATTATGTATTAAGTTGAAATTGTGAAAGTTGTAATTTTGTATGTCCTTTTTGTATATATATGTGTTTCACTTGTGTGTCCTTTATAAAGTTTTTTGTGACTTGTAAGCCCTTTGTGGGCTGGGTGCTTCGGCACATGTCAATAAAGATTTTCTAACTCTAACTCTAACTCTAAGTAATTCGAAATAATGGGGAACAGCTACAGAAATAAAAGGTGATTATTTTTAAATGGAGTTGAAAAGGTGTCTAATATAATGTCACCAAGATTCAACCTGAACAAGAACCCCCAGGTTGCCTGTGGTTTCTACTGATGTGGGATTTAAGTAAGGCCAAATGCTAAATGGCGCAGATTCTTTATGTACTCTTAAAATATGTTTTTCAGAAAGAAAATGCCAGTTTCCAAATTCAGGAATTTTTTTCATTGGATGAAGAAATTGGAATTGCAAGTCAAAGTGAACTTCCACTAAAAGGTGATTATTTCTAAAATCTGGTTGAAAGGGTGTTTAATATGTTGGCAACATTTTTCTTGAACAAGAACCCGAGGGTTGCCTAATTCAGGTGGTTTATGATGCAAAATGAATTCAGATTCATTTTGTACCTAATGTTTTTCAGAAGAAAATTCCGGTTTTCAAAGTCTGGAGGTATATTTTCACTGGATGAAGAAATCATAATTGTGAATCATGGAGTATTGCCACAAAAAGGTGATTATTTTTCGAGTCTGGTTAGAAATGTGTCTAATATGTCAAAAAAATGTAACCCAAACAAGAAGCTCCGGGTTGCCTAATGCAGGTGGCTTCTTGTGATAAATATAGTTGGAGAGACGTCTTACATGTCCGGGGAGAGTGAGGGTTGGTCTAGTGGTAGCGTGCTGGGCTTCCAATCACTCAGTCCAGGGTTGGAATCCAGCTCTAGTTGGGTCACCTTGGCCTATGTTTGATGGCTGTTTCATTCATCCTTCATCTCATTGCCATGTCCTCCTCCTGCCATAATGAGCCTACCGAGCGCGTTAATACAGGACATAAAGCCCCAATCATCCATCCGCCAATCTAACATGTTGTCAAAATTTAACCTGAACTGGAACCCACGGCTTGCCTGATCTAGGTGTTTTCTATTAAAATGATTAACTTTTAATTATGGTCAAATGCTAAATGATGCAGATTCATTATGTATCTTGTGTTTTTTCAGGCAGGAAATGTCAGTTTTTACACTCTGGAGGTTTTTCACCGGTTTAAGAAATTGAAAGTTCAAACCATGGAAAACTGCCATAAAATGGTGATTATTTCATGATTGTTTTGTATGTTTTATGTTTTACACTAAGTCTTGTTAACTTGCACTGTAAAAACCAAGAAGAGTTTCTCTTTTTGAGGCTAAAATAAAGTATATCATTATCGTTAACATTATATGTAAAATCTGGTCAGAAAGGTGTCTAATGTCTCTAAAAATTTAATCCAGGCAAGAATCTCAGAATTGCCTAATGTAGGCGGCTTCTTCTGATAAATCCAGTAAGAGAGATGTCTACTGTGTCATGGAAATTTAACCTGAACAAGAACCAGTGGGTTGCCTAATGTAGGTTGTTGCTGCTGATATAATATTTATGTTTTAAGCAAGGTCAATAGCTATATGATGCAGATTCATTATGTATCTCATGTTTTTCAGGAAGAAAATGTTCGTTTTTCAACTCTGGAGGTATTTTCACTGGATGAAGTATTGTAATACTTGGAAAACTGTCACAAAAGGTAATTATTTCTAAAGTCGGGGTGGAAAGGTTTTTAATATGTTGTCAAAATTTAACCTAAACAAGAACCTCCGGGTTGCCTAAGACAGGTGGTTTCTTCTAATAAATATAGTTGGAGAGATGTCTTATATGTCAACGGGGGGGGGGGGATTGGGCTAGTGGTACCATGCTGGGCTGCCAATCGCTAGGTCCAGGGTTTGAATCCAGCTCTTGTTGGGTCACCTTGGCCTAAGTTGGAAGGCTGTTTCAATTATCCTTCACCTCATTGCCTTGTCCTCCTCCTACCCTAATTAGCTTACCAATTGCATTAATACAGTACGTAAAGCCCAATCAACCATCAATCAATGTAAAGCGTTGTCAAAATTGAACCTGAACAGGAACCCACGGCTTGCCTGATGTAGATGATTTAACTTTTTAAGTATGGTCTAATGCTAAATGATGCGGATTCATTAAATGTATAATATTATGTTTTTTCAGGAAGAAAATGTCGGTGTCAAACTGTGGAGGTTTTTTCACTGGATGAATTGTAATTGCAGCCCATGGAAAAACTGCCGCAAAAAGGTGATTATATCTAAAATCTGGTTAGAAAGGTGTCTAATATGTCACCAAAATTAAATTGGGGAATCCCTGGCTTGCCTAATATAATATTGGCGGCTTCTTCTGACAAATCCAGTTGGAGAGAAGTCTACTGTGTAATCAAAATTTAACCTGAACAAGAACCCGCGGGTTTACTAATGTAGGTTGTTTCTGATGATATAATATTTTTAAAACATTGAAGTAAGGTCAAATGCTATATGATGCAGATAGAGTTCCCCCGTGGCCTGATTGGTAAGTGCGCTTGTCAACTGGCTTTGAGGGTGTGGGTTCAAATCTCACCCCGGGAACTCACTTTAGTCTGAGCCCATTGGACATTAAATTGAGGCGGGTTGTATCCAGTATTCTATGCTGGGGCAACTGAAAGACCCTGGGCATCCCTGAATTAATAGGGTATTGGCAGACTCACAGCCTTCTCATCTCATCATCATACGGTGATCGCCTGCCTCGATATAGCCCACTAAGGTGCTGCAGAGGCGTAAAACACAAACAAACAATATATGAAGCAGATTCTTTATGTATCTCATGTTTTTCAGGAAGAAAATGTTCCTTTTTGAACTATGGAGGTATTTTCACTGGATGAAGAAATTGTGATTGGAAATAGTCGAGAATTGTCACAAAAAGGTAATTATTTCTCAAATCTGGTTGGAATGACTTTTATCATGTCATCACCATTTGGAAGATCATAGTAAGCATTTAAAAAAATTAGGTCAAGTGGCACAGCTTGGCCCGATGCTCGGGTAAGTTGTGCTGCATGATGGGCAAGTTGTTCCTGAGGTTTATTCCAGAAGAACCTTGTATTTCACCAAGGGTGCCTGAACAAGGGGGTGGAGGGGGGAATTGCCCCTCCTGCCCTTGTCCAAGGGGGGCAGGGGGGCACGGTGTGTCCTTTTGATCTTATTAAAAAACATTATAATAATTTTATTATCAAACTTATTATTGACAGTCTTTTTAAATGTTGTTATGCAAAATTGACATGAATATACCCTTTTTCATCCGACCGCCCCTGCTGCCCGCATTTCCTTCCAGTATCCCTGTATTTCACCTGTTTCTTCAGATAGATCATTTGTATCTGGCTTTAGCATATGGCTGATATGCTACATGAAACTAATCAAACACTTAATAGCCATCTTACGCAAAAATTCAAAATTATGCAAAAACTCGAATGTTTTTAGTTTAGAAGGGGGTATAACACTTTCTAACTTACTTGTAAACAGAAATCCATTAATGACAATTAAATCCTATATTATATCATAGCCTCATAGGCACAAACTCACTCCAATCCAAACGGCACAAATTAGCCCGTATTGATTTCTGTAGAAAACCGGTTGTCAAAAATAAATCAACCATGCAAGATTAAATCTTTCAAAACAATGAATAGATATACCTTCTAACTCCATCCTACCCAAATACCTTCATCTTATTACAAATACCAAATGACTGAGAAACAAAAATGTCTGTCCTCGTTACATCAGGTTTTCAAGAAAAATTTAATTTATGAGTGTAGATTTCCATAGCTTTACAGTTGACAGTTTTTTTCTAGGTGCGTAATGATGTTGACCTATTGCTTTTTTACCCAGTTCTTAATTTTTACCCCAATAGTGGGGGTGGGGGCACAACTTACCCTGTGGCACAACATACCCCGGTCTCCCCCACATTTACAAATTCAAAATTGCACAATGTGACATAACTGCTAATTGTTCCAGATTATGGATGACATGTGAAATAAAAAGGGAAAAACAAGAAACATCACTCGCCACTTCTCCAAAATAGAAGGTAAACATTTATTTAATTTTTAAAGTTATTTTTAGTTCCCTTTGTCATAATTATAATGAACACTTCATAATCAGGGATTGACTGGTTCCTAGTAAGTCCTGTTTTTGCTTAATTACTTAGTGCACATTAGGAATACCACACTAACTGGATGTTTTCTCATAAAATTCAACCCTTAAGCACAATTTGCCAATCATTGGATGAATGCATAACATATTTAAGGCTCCCATGTATCTCTCTTTTATTGCTCAGGTAAACTTTGATAATAACGGCATTTTTCAATTTTGCCGTACAAATGGACAGAACTTTTAACTTTTATTTCTTTCTAAAAAAAATAATTACCAACCATTTGTTTAAATAATTCCTTTTCTATCATTACAGGTTCTATGCATCATTGGTATCTTACGGGTCATCTGCATCATCTATGTCGTCATCTTGACGTTTCTGGTCGTGATTATGGTGTTTTTATTACTTGAGATAAGATACTCATCGGTGCGCAGATCTGCCTTCTTCGATGCAAATAGGCGATACTGACTTAATGGAACATTTCTTTATATTTTTACTTCTGTGACAATTTGACAAAGACACCTTGAACCTTATCCACAAAAGGACAGATGAGCATTCACCTGATTTTCAATGCTCTGATTTGTCCTGTGTTATGCATATTATTCTTATAAACATTTGAGCGCATATCAATATATGAAGTAAAAAATACGATCTAATTACTTTTATGCCAGGTTTTCATCGGAGGAACTAACATTCAATTGTTGTTGTAAAAAATATACATTCACTGTTTTTACACTGAACAAATTTGGGTTGCTTACATCATTTTGAAATATAAAATTGTATTATTTCCAAGCGGTAGTTTTGTGGCGAAGTGTCATCTAAAAGTAGGACCGACAAATGTCCTACATATTCTCCTACAGTTTAGCAAATTACATTTATTTTTTGATGAGTTGAACCAGTAAAAACATATATTTTGCATGCCTACTTAAAAAGATTCTCTTTGTTGCTACAGATTCTGACGCATCCTTGTAATATTTCACTAATGAAAAATTGGAATTATTAAATTGTGAAATCACTGTGACACCTTTTGTTGATTTTCTATGAAGATGGGCTTCAAACAAGTAGTTGCACAGCTTGGCCTGTTTCTCAATGCTTCAATGATGCATTGCATAGACTTTCCTGGGATGCAGATCTGAAGCTTCCAATAATTCTCTGAAAGCAAAACTAGTGGCAGTTCTGCTTAACTTGATGATGCATGCGAGGCTGGTCACTTTCACTTTTAAAGTTTTTTTCTGCAATGCTTAAAATGAGTGTTCAATATAGAACTCTTAGAAGACAGTGTCATATGAAGCATTCATATTTTCTATAAAGAGCACATAGTTCTACAAAAATAATATTAATGTCAGGTATTAATAAAGCTGCAGTGCTTATTTCCTGGTTTTCATTACCAATAGGGCAAGCTTTAGAATGAAAACCTGAGTTTGGGTGTGTGGTTTTAATACGACCATATTTGGCAAAAACCCTAACAGGTGATAAAAAAGTCAGACATCAACAAGAAATTGTCATACTTGCTTTATGGCATGTTTTACTGTATGAAACACAATGTCATTGACTCTGGGATCAATGTACTAATTTTCATTTTCAAGCTATAAACAATAATTTAGTTTTGCTTTTTGTCAATCGTTGAACCTTGTTGAAATTCTATCAACCTGGATAAATGATTAAGGCTTTACATCATGTATTCATGCATTTTGACAGGCTATTGTAATTAGGACAGGAGCAGGGAACAGCAATGATGAGAAGGTTGATTGAAACTGCTGTCCAACATAGTATACCCGATGGTGACATGGCCAGAGCTGGAATAAGACCCAGGAACCAGCAATTGCATTGAAGTCCAGAGTACTACCAACTGAGCTGAGATCCCCTTCCCAGTAAAGTAAGTCAGATTATGTACTTTACCTTTTTAACATGCTTAAGCAAAAGTGGGAACACAAAATACCAAAATTTGATTGAAGGAAGTTTTTTTACAGTGCTGTGCAAAAGTGTTGAGGCAACCCACAATTTTTCTTTGTTTTACATTCCCTTTGAGCACACATGACACTCCTCTCCATGTTTCCCTTCCTAAGTATCTCCATACAAGTACTCATAAATGTTTTTTAAAATGGATCTTGGAGAAACATTCCTGAACACTATACTAATAAGAATACAACATCATTTGGACTCAAAACGTAGTTTGGAAATCAAGCATAAAAATTTGGATGTGGCTCGAGACTTTTGAACATAACTGTATTTTCAGCATTTTATTACTTCATTTCATAGGCCCCCCTCTTTGCTGTTAAGGCATACAAAGGCAGGTAAAATATGCTCTTACTGTACTTCACCTTTGTGGGGCAATATTTTTCCAGGAGTATTTTTGCCCTAAGGAAATGCCCTCGATAGACTGACAGACAATCCTTCAGACAGACAGACAGACAGTCACACGGAAACAATACCCTAACTCTGCTTGGAAGTTAGCAAAATAATACTATATAAATTGAACAAAGATGCCATTTGAATTTTTGAGTGCATTTACTTTTGGGCAAAACAGATACAATCATACTATGCATATATGCTATTTTTCACAAACTATAGATGCAGTATAATTAGACCTGATTAGCAGAGATTGCTTGTGGTGATTACTGTGTGTTTGTATACAACTGTTTGGTGTTTCTAATCCGACTGATCTCAATGACTGTTTCAGATCAACGCTTCTTCCCCCTTCATAAAGATAAACACCTAGTGTTTATTTTAAAACACTTCTAGAGTCAAAGACATGTTGAAGTGTTTAAAAAGTGTAACAAGCTCATTAAGGTGTTGTCGTGTTTATAATTCATAAACACCTCAACATGTTTATCTTTATGAATATAAACACTTCAACATGTTTAAAAAGTGTAACCAAAAAGTGTTTATTTTGGTGTTAAAATAACAACACTTGTTTTTAGAGTGCCATGGAATTTTCCAAAAACCTGCTCTCCCAAGATCAGCTTAAATACTATTCTGCTTCTTGATACCATGCAATCAACCAGGATATATGAAGTTGTGTTTAAGGGATGCACTATCAATTCAATCTACCTGGCAACATAATTGATGTAAGAGTCTTTGATGATATCGTCCGACGATAATCGTCGACAAACTTGCAGTCAGCACCACTTGCTAAAAACATGGAAGTTGCATTGAGTGTCAATGTTCTTTACATATTCATCTACCTAATTTAACCTCAATGAAATCTATCAAACACTTTATAAATTCTTTCTGCATCAACATATGATAGAAGGAGTTTGCTCACTTTGTATTACATGAATAAACCATTCAACTTGTGCTTCTTCAATATATATATGCATATTTAGCAGAAATCAGCTGGAGAACGCTACATAGATATTTTGTTTGCTGTGATGAAAAGTTTGTTAGACATTTTCTTTTAGTTCGTGGAAAAATAGTTCGTACAGACTTTATTTAATATGTGCATGGGAGGAAGTACTGTAAGGTAGGTGAATTCATCAATTTTTCCTTGATGAAAACATTGAGGATAGGTAAAAACAGCAACCTCGATTTACTCAAGTTGTCCTAACTGTTTACATAATTATTATGAACTGATTGAAATATGAATTTTTAAACAGATTTACTCCTATAAATCAAATATTAGTTTCTCTGTAGATCCAAGTGTGAAGGAATCAACAAACTTGAATTCCGATTAGGTTTTTATCACCCGAGAGAGAATGCAACATAATGAGACGGTTTAGTTTTCTGACTTTCTGTCCTTGTAGAGCTTTGTAGGTTAGCATCATAACATGCAAACATCATCACCCAAAATATAACCTTATCTTGTTAGCATGTTAGGTTGCAAGGAAAAACCTTACACAAAGCCATCATTTTGTGGCTGATGCAAACAGCACATGTACAAACGAGGCAGTGTTGTGCATGAGTTGTATGCAGGAGTTGGTTGTTTCTCCACAAATATTTGTTAACTTCAATTTATCAAAGCTTTGTACATTTTGAAAGGTTAGTTGTCCAATTTTCAACACTGCTCTTAAGTTTTAAGCTTTCTGATGCCTGTTTATTAAAAATAATACTCAAATTTTTAAAGGGGGTGTGATAAATGCCAGTTTTCCCAAGTTGTGTTAAATTTTTTTCTTGGTAGAGGCACATTGCCAATTTTCATTTTAGGCTCTGTGAAGTTTAAAATCGAACATGAGAATATTACGAAGAGCCTTGAGGTCTTCCATTTGCTAAACTTTTTCGCTAAAAGTTTATTTCATCCAGATTGTAATAATGACTTTTAGATAAAATAATTGGTACTCAGATCTAGGGAGGCGTTAATTCTGCACAGCATTACCAAAATTCTCAAATGCAGAACCTTGCTAAATCATTAAATTTTATCAAATCCTCTCGTTAGCATGTATCGAATTAAAGTTACCAACTTGTGCATGCTTCTCTTAATATTACTTGTCGATGCAAATATTGAAAACCATTACTGTACTTCCTCAAAGAGAAGTCTGGTCTCAAATACAAGCCTGTCTGTTTTTAATTCTCTTCACAAGGGAGAGAATACAACATGATTCTGTCCTGACAAGTTAGCATCATAACATGATAATGTTATGACCCGAAACGACCCTATCTTGTTGGCATATGTTTGGTCGCAAGGGAAAACTTGGTGGCATGTTGGCCCCGGGTTGGGTTGCAAGGGAAAATTTTATGCAATGCCATTGTTTTCTGACAGATGCATGCAGCACATGGACAAACAACCAGTGTTATACAGGAGTTAGTTGTTTCTCCACAAATACTGTTGACTTCTATTTATCAAAGCTTGTATGTTTTGAAAATTAGTTGTCAAGACACAACAGGAATCCAATTTTTGACTATCCTGTTAAGTTTCAAGCTGTCTGATGCCTGTTTTTCATTTTAGACTCTGTGAAGTTTAAAATCAATATGAAATTTTGTGGAACAATTCAAAACTACGGAAGCCTGCAGGTCTCCCACTTGCTAAATATTTAATAAAAGTTTATTTAATCCTGATAGTAATGATGAGAACTTTCTAAAAATAATTGGCACATTCTGGAGAAGGTAATTCTATGAAGCATTCCCAAAGTTATCAAATTCAGAACCTTGCTAAATCATTAAATTTTATAAAATCCTCTAATCAGTGCTATCGAACTAGAGTTACCAACTTGTGTGCACTGAAAACCAGTACCTAATTTCCATGAATAGAAGTTGAAATACGTTAAGATATAACTATATGTTTCTGTCAAGTGAAAGACCTAACACCATAAAACCAACTTTACGATGCGCATGATGATATGCAAATAACGTGACACAAGATATGATCTGTTTTGTTTGTTGTTTGTTTAAAGAAATGCAGCGCCATCCTCATATCACAGGTGCAAGCCATACAAACCAGTGAGCAAAATATCACATCACCAAGGCAAGAGTTTGGTGTTTGTCAACAAACACTTCCCAAGGCTTGCATGCTTAAACATTTTGGGAAGGTGAGTTGTTATGATGAATATCCTAGATTTTTTAAAAATTCTCTTTCAGTTTATTACAAATAGTGCTTCAAAAATGACACTGCTTTTAGCATATACATTTATGTACTGTCAGATTGACATCTCTTATTTTGATACTTCAGTGACCTTGACCTTTAACTAGCAGATGAAAGAGTTTCCCAGAATTATGGTGGAAGCAGTTTTGGCCTTTTGGGGAAGATAACAAAAATCAAGCCAAACACTTGACGTGTCCTTAATTAAAAGTTAAATACTTTTAGCAACCTTTTTGATACTGACATAAGTATTACATGTATATTTTAGCCATGTTATTGTCAATATAACAAACAATGAACATTACTGTGGCTCACTGTAAAGAAATAATTATTGACTACTGCTGTCACATCCATTGAAATTATGTATAGGAAGATGTCTCCTTTGAATATATTTCTCATCCTGACAAAGCAGGTCAGGATGACATTTCTGGGAGACACCAAAAAGCTCCAAGGTTGCAAGGAAAAACCTTTCACAAAGTCAACCTTTTGTGGCAGATGCAAACAGCACACATGTGGGCAAACAAGGCAGTGTTGAGCATGAGTTTTATGCAGGAGCTGGTTGTTTCTCCACAAACATTTGTCAACTTCAATTTATCAAAGCCTGTACATTTTAGAAAGGTTAGTTGTCAAGATATAATAGGAATCCAATTTTCGACAATGCTCTTGAGTCTCAAGCTTTCTGATGGCTGTTTTTATTCAAAACATCACTCAATTTTTTACAGGGGTTGTGATAAATGTCAGTTTTCCCAAGTTGCGCTAAAACATTTTCTTGGTAAAGCCAAATTGGCAATTGTAATTGTAGGCTCTTTGAAGTTTAAAATCAAATATGAGAATATGACGGAGAGCTTGCAGGTCTCCCATTTTCTAAACTCTCAGTGAAAAGTTGATCTAATCAAGATTGTAATAATGAGAATTTTCTAAATAAAATAATTGGTACATCTAGGGAGACGTTAATTCTTCGAAGCATTCTCAAAATTCTTAAATGCAGAACCTTGCTAAATCATTAAATTTTATCAAATCCTCTCTTTAGGGCAATCGAATTACAGTTACCAACTTGTGCATGCTTTTCTTATGACTTGTCATTGAAAATATTGAAAACTATTACAACCAGTGAAAAATGAAAATACCAGAAACAAAAAAGTGCAGAAGCCTTCACGCATAGACGTATCGGAGGGGGGCCAGGGGGGCGATAGCCCCCCCAAAAATTTGGGAAACAGTAAGATTCAGGCAAAAGGGCTAAAAAATTTGGGCAGATGATTAAATAATCACTTTCGAAAATTAATGATTTCCGTTCAATTTCATTTGAAATGGTATTAAGTCTGAATCTTGAAATTCGGGCAAATGTCTCTCGCCCCCCCAAAAATTGCGCGTGCCGTACGCCTATGCCTTCACTGTTAACAAAATTACATTTGTCATTGAAGAATGCATGAAGTGGTAGCAAAAAAAAACCCTGAAAACATTCCTTGATTAAAATGGGATGGGGAAATGTCCAAAAAGTGCACTTCGGTCACAATTAGAAGGGAAAATTGATGTGGTAATTCAAAAGCCATCACTGTATTTTGTTGCATAAAGAGAGGTGCTATTGGTAATTTTACACACTGGTAGCCATTATTGGCCACCATATTGAATTTGAAAAATACATAAATGTATGTCTGACATGAAATTCAGCCTCCGAAAACAATTCTTTGGCTGAGAAAACATGGCTGAACAGTGAACCTCCAGAAAAGGTGCATCTATCACCACTAGATGGGAAATACACTAATTTAGCATTTAGTAGCCATTATGACTGCCGTCTTGAATTGTAAGCAAAAATGAGCTTCTAATATCTCAAAACAACCTTTAAAACGGATTCTGTGTTCCAAAATAACACTGATTTGGAACGAAAAACATTCTTTTGTGACAGATATAAACAGCACACAGACAAACAAGGCAGTGTTATTCAAAAATTTTATGCCGGAGTTGGCTGTTTGTCCACAAATACTATTTATCTCAGCTTATAAGTTTTGAAAAGTTAAGTTGTCAAGACACAATAGAAATCCAATTTTTGACAATGCTATGATGTCACAAGATGTCTGATGCCTGTTTAATAGAATTAATACTCAATGAAAAGGGGTGTGATAAATGCCAATGTTCCCAAGTTGTGTTGAAACATTTTCTTCAAAAAGTTGGCAATTGCCATTTTTGGCTCTTTGAAGTTTAAAGTCAAATATGAAATTGTGCTAACAACTCAAAACATGGGAGCCTGCAGGACTCCCACTCGCTAAAAATTTTATGAAAAGTTTATTTAATCCATATTGTAATAATGAGAACTCTAAAAGATAATTGGTACAAATTATATTAAGCATTCCCAAGATTCTCAAATTCAGAACTTCGCTAAATCATTTACTTTTATCTAATCCATTTTCTAGGGCTGTTGCCTTAGAGTAACCAACTTGCGCATGCTACTCTTGTGACTTGTCATTGCAAACATTGAAAACCATTGTAACCTTATTTCCTTAAATACAAATTGAACTTCAGAAAAGGTATAACAGTAGGTTTCTTTCAAGCGTAAGACCAAATACCATAAAAGCAACTTTACCATGCACGTGATGATGTGCAAATAATGTGACACAAAATATGATCTGTTTTTTGTTGTTGTTTATTTACAGAATTCAAAGCCATCGTTTTATGACAGGTGCAAGCCATCCAAACCAGAGAGCAAGATATCACATCACAAAGTCAAGAGTTTGCTATTTGTCAACAAACACTTCCCAAGGCTTGCATGTTTAAACAGTTTGGGAAGGTGAATTGTTGTGATAAGTCTCTAGATTTACTGTGATCATTACAAATAATGCTACATATACACTGCTTTTGGCTTATATATATTTTTAGATTTGTAATTAGTTTTCATGCATTGCACAAGCGGTCAGGTTGACATATCAGAGTCTTATTTTATCGCCAGGAATGGATTAAAAGCAACAATGTGAGTTGAAATCTATCATCATTAATTGAAATAACCAGGATCGGCAAGCGACAACCATTAAAACTTTTAAATTCAAATATTTGTGTGTTGGGAATTGCTGATCCTCAACAGAATGTACAAAATTCTCTAATGCAAATGATTCTAACATCATCTGTCATCATCCAACAATGGTAAATGCCACAAAGTAAACCATCTATTAAAGAGTTTTCTGCATGCTCTGGTATCTTGCTTTTCCTCTGGATGATTGTGATCAGCAATTTTCAGCATCATGTCACAAATGGATATGAGTACCTGGATTATTGGGGATCTATGTTGTGTCTTTATGCACTCTGGTGAGTTGATATGTTTAGTGGATAAAAAGGCGTCCTAATTTACGTAATATTGAAACATGACACAAAATAACATTTTTCAATCTTTTAGAACAAGTAGGTACACAAAGCGGTAAAGACATTTTATGCCAATGAGTAAGAATTATTAACAATTTCTTACATCTATGTCTTTAACAGAGAATTCCTTATTAACAAATTTCGCAGGTGTGGGCGTACAGACAAAAGGAGGTGGGGCAAAGGAAATATTGAATTCATGCATGTTACCATCTAATCCTTTGACTAGCAATTCTGCTGGTTAAGGGATAAGATAAGATAAGATAAGATTAAATGAGATCGTTTTTAAGTGGACGAAATGAGTGAAATAAAACAAATAAGCAGGTCTTGCTAATATGTTAAGTCATTACACAATACATATATATATATAGCACAAAATCCTTAGTAAAATAATCACACATGTATAATAATAACAATATATAGTTTAAGAAAGCACAAAGTATAAAGTATGTAAAATATGTATAAAGTTCATGTAAAGTTGATAATAATAAATTAAATGAAGTTGACTTATAATAAATTATCTTAAGTATTGCATGGCACTATCAAATCAAATGCACGAACTAAGTCATGAAGTTTGTGTCCGTGTATATACTGTATAAAGTGCATCAAAGTAAAGTCCATAAATGTTTAATGAGAAAAGTTTTCGTAGTAATTTGAGTTGTGAAAGTTTATGAAAATAAATCAATAAATGCTAGATAAGTTAACCAAAAAAGATCAAATACATTGTAAGAAAGCAATGTCTTTTTTGCAGGTTTTTATAAGTATGCAAAGCCTAGCAATAATCATTCATACAATGTAGGCCTAATACACAATTAAATGATAAAAAAGAGAAACACTTACAATTCCTTTTCCTACTGCATGAAAAATTCTAGAATATCCATTTCACATGTAAAAAATCCAGTTAAATAAGATACATGTTTTGAGTATGAAAGAAAAGCTTGAAGTGGCCGAATTGGCCAGAATTAACAGGATGCATTGACACATTCACAGTTACACAAGAAGTTGCACAAAAGACATAAAATCACAGCTATAGGAGCAGAACAGTTACAAGAACATGACAGTTATGAGCATGACAGTTATTCCTGGCAGTTACAAACATTCACTGTTTCACAAAGATATGTATAGGTTATTCACCTAGGGAGAGGCAATATGTGATTTATCCAGCGAGGGCGTAAGCCCGAGCTGTGATAAACACATATTGCTGATCCCACGGTGAATAACCGGCTTATACCATAAGACAAAACTGAAAGTTGTCATTTGTTGCTGTGGTTCTTTCACAGCTTCACTTATTATTCTCCCATGGGAGGATAACCGGACAACAAAGAATATGTGTTTTATTGCAGTGAAATACTGGCTCATGATTGGCTGACAGAGGTGTCGAATGGTATAAACTTTATTTATCTCAGACAGAGAAACTCTAGTGGAGCGAGGCTCAGCAAGCTCATGCATTCATACAGTCATTCATACATATAATTACATTCAAAATATCACAGTCATACAGGCATACAATCATATATATCATACATACAAATTAGTTTTTAAAACGAGCAGTAGTTCTTATTCTAGGCAGTGCCAGTCTTCTGCCTGTTCTCAGTGAAATATTTTTACAGTGCAGTGGGTATTTCTCGTCTTTCATAAACTTTTTTGCCTGCTCAAGTACATATTTGTCATACAGATTATTAAGAGACACAACATCAGCACCTAATCTACCTGATATTCTAACAATTTCTTCATCTTTTTTTTCTGCTGACAGGGTATGTTATCATAGAAGGCGGTGATGGAAAAACAAAGAATAGATTCAATTATTGATTTGTACATAAGTGTCAAGATCTTCTGGTCGATGTTGATATTTCTTAATACACGGAGATGATGAACTCTTTGTATGCATTTTTTTTTCACTAGCTGTGAGTTCTCTGACCCATTCCAGTGGCGGATACCCCCCCCCCCCCCCCCCCCTAGACCACCAAGATTAATATTAGCATTTTGAAAAAAGAAATTCGATAATGCAGGCTCGGGAATGCCGAAAAACGTCCAGGCGCCCCGTAGACTGACGTGCCTGGATCCGCCACTGCATTCAGCTTATCATCAATGACCATACCAAGATACTTTAATATAATCATGCACCCTTTCCACACATTCAGATTTCACAACCAGTTCATTCACAACAGATTCTTTTTTTCCTAAAATCTAACATCATGGAACCAACTGATTGTGTACAAATGTCAACATGATGAATTTCAGGATACATTTATGTTATTATATAATAGTTGATATATAAAAAAGACATAAGGGGATGAAGGGCATGCAAAAATCTATCGTTGGAATATCACTAAATGTCAATCAAAGTTTGTTCTACTTATTTTTCTTTTCCTGGAATTCAATTGAATGTTTGTAAGTTATTCAATGGTCAGCGAAAATGTTTTCTGCAAAGATCGATGAAGTTGCATGTTTTTGGGAGAGACGCTTATGAAAAGGCACACCCCTGACAAATGAAGGCTGTGCATAAGTGATGTTTTCAGACCTTCGGGAAATCTGGGCAGAATTGCATTGTCAATCATGCAAATTCAGCCCGTTGGAATATGCTGCCTAAAAATTCCATATTTCCTTTTTTTAACTGATTAAATGAGCACCCACATGATCAGCACAAATTGCCCACCCACATAACAAGCCTATGTCACAAACAAGTCACACAGCAGCATACCATACCTTTCTTCTGTTATGGAACTCCAATCTTGTGTCACAATCAAACTGGGATACAAGTATAGTTTGTTCACCATGGGAGAGGGAATATGTGACTTTTCACACAAGTAGAGGGGGGAACAAAATTCAAAACCCTGGCGGGACCCCCTAAATTTTTTATTTTTATCATAAAAATGAACAAATGACCATTTAAACGTGTTTAAAATGGATTTTCAGCCCGCTACCAGCACTTTAGTCATGATCGTAGACGTCTGCGAATGATAACTCGCGGTATTCTATAACTTTGTTAATTTTTATTCTAGAGTAAAACCAATTGCATATTTGGAATCCTTGGAAAAAATCCTTTCAAATGAATACCAACATGAAGGTATTCGGATCAGTTCTGCCCTTGCAGCAAATAAACATATTGAAAAAAGCGCACAAATCTCGCTTGGGTCCTTTTCTGTGGCAAGCAATTTAAAATAACAAAAGGCATGAATACATCTTGTAGATCCTCACCACACAATGACAAGGCAGACAACATCCAGTCTATTACAACTGATTCCTGATTTGAACCTGCATGGTAGGTCCTAACAGTGAGAAGAGCAAACAACAATCGTAAGACTATTCTACCTTTTCGAAAATAAATTCCCCAAGGTCTTTCAATCTTTTTGAAAGATGAACTTTTTCGTATTATCCAGGTTCTCGGAGATTATTTTGTTCTCATTATGGATGATTTAAATAATTTTGGAAGCCTTGTATAACTCTACATGATTGGTTTAAGAAAATACAAAACATACATGTAATCATATTGTCATTGTATTATTATAGTACTATTGCTTTCACAATTCCATTGGCAACCCGAAATCCTCTACGGGTTTTCAAATCATTCCATCCTTTGACTTAGGCCTCCTCATTAATCATTATGTCAAATAAATTTTCCACTTTGAAACACCTTACCCCTGTCCTATTGCAAACGGATTCCTATCGGAAATACCTTCTTGAAATTGAATGTGTCGTTAGTATTGAAACTTCTGCAAAGGTTGCAAATTCTGCTGTTATCAGCACTACTCCATAAGTGATCATCTGGAAACTTGTGAACTATTTGCCTGAACCATGTTTCCAGGTTTCCCCTGAAACAAAGGCACAAAATTTTACAAAATTATGTTTCTTTTGAAGCTTGGGAGACTCAATATCCCTTATTTCTGATACTGGACAAAATTATCATGATCCACAGAACAAAAATGCATCACACATGAGAGCTAAAATGTCAAAGAGGTGACATTTTCCAGAGGCATTAGAAAATCCTATTCTTAGCACCTAAACACAATATTTTTATCTTCAAATATCCGGAAGAATTATGAGCAAATTATTTGATTTTGACCTGATCGAAGATGCACTAATGTTACTTGTGCAAAACTCAGGATGAGTTGGTATAAGTCAAAAGGGGCTGCAGTCTGTTGGAGTTATTTATGAAAGCAGTTTAAAATATGAAGTAAGTAATTGTAAAAAAATCTGACACTAGACCTTTTACTTGTAGGGTATTAGGTATTGAGAAATAAAATATCAAGACAGCAGATACCAGAAATGGATGCATGTGTATGCCAGAGACATTTTGGTGTGCCTGTATCCCTATATGCTGTTTCACATTTCTTCACTCAGACACACACACACTGATAACAATAATATTTTTAAGTAACTGATCTTTTTCTTAAAAAGATACATGAACACTTCAAAATAACATTTCCAGACGATGGATAATCAAAACTTTGTTTCAAGCTTCTGTCATCCCGATCATGAATTGTTGACAAAATTTTTTATGACAATTTCACATGACTAAAAACAATAATTGTTTCTACCTACTGTCTTACATGTGTGGTATAACTTGGTTGTTCTATATTTACAATTAAAACCAGCTATATAATCTTGGTATTTCTTTCAAGGCCATTAGTTTTTTGTGTCATGACCCCAGATTTTTTAAAATATCAGAAAACGTAAAATTTAGCAATTAATTTAACTTGACAAGTTCGACTTAGAATAATAGTAGCATAGCTTTGTTGGTATTCAAATGAAAGGTCTTTCTTCACTGAAAAACATGGTGTAATTATTTTTTGGCTAACTGTAAAATTGACAGAGATACCGAGAACCGCGAATTTGCGCTAATGCTAAAAACGGCCATATACAAAAATGCTGGTAGCAGGCTGAAAAATCAATTGCTGGAAAAATCCATTTGGGAATAGTGTTTTCATACAATTTGTCAAAACTTAGGGGGGTCACATGAGGGTTTTGAAAGAAAAGGTGCTTTTGTTCCCCCCTCTAACACAAGGGCTTTAGCCTGAGGTGTGATAAACACATATTCCTGATCCCATGGTGAATAACCAGCTTATAACAAAGAATATGAGAAGAATTTCCCTGAAATACTGGCATGTGATTGGGTGAGTGTCAAATGGCCCTGCAATGGGACGATGGCAAGGGAGGCCATTTGTATCACTGCAGATTTAGTTTGTGGGCATCACTAGATCATTTTGTGATACATCTTTGTCTCATCAGATGCACAAGAATTCATACTCGGACAAATATTAAAAAAAAAAGATACTTAGTATTCATCCGATTGCAAAAGTAAGATTTTCAGAGTTCACTGATGTTCTATAGGACTAGACCAATACTGCAGTGCATTTTCAAGAAATACATTAAACTGGGAGACTGAATCATATATTGACAAGTTTTTCTAAAGTGAATTTCACATTTTTGTTCACGGATATTCTATAGGACACTAGGCCAATATTGTCGTGCATTTTCAAAAAATTGTGACTGGGAGAATAAATTATCAACTGACAAGTTCTTCCAAAGTGAATTTAACATTTGTTGTATACAGAATCATAATTGTTCAATTAAGTTGAACTATTTCTTTCCATCAATAATTTATTATCAAAAATATGTAATGAACGTTTGAAAATTGAAACAAACAGAGACGAACCTTATTTGTAATAATTAATATTGGCCAAAATTGGGATTTTGGAATCCCCAGCATTTCAGGAATCCTATTATAGTGATATTTATGTTGAAGTACACATTGGTCCATGACATTTTTTCTATGAAATGCTTTGATAGCTTCCTCGCACACTTTTAAAAATGAGAGTCAGCGTTGAAACCAAATTTCAGACAAGTCTCAAGTGTTGAGTTCACAATTTTAGACCAGTCCAAAAGGTACGTAAGCCTATGGTTGCAATGTCATTTTATTTTAAGACGCATGTCTAAGTCAGCAAAACGGTTTCATCAACAACAAATCTAACACTCAATCAAGAAAGTCACTGTCTAAACAAGGCAAAATTAGCATCTGTTCTGAGGTCTCTGCAGGTGTCTGATGTCAAAATCACAAGGATATCTTGCTTAAAAACAAGAATTTAATATGAACCAGTACAGTTACTACAAGTAATTTGGAAAGGCACGTGAAACACGAGTTATCAACTAAACAAGTAATTGTAAAAAACTAGAAAGGGAGGAAGGGAGAAAAAGGGAGGAATAAGGAGAGGAAAGGGGAGGAAAAAGGGAGGAAGTATGGAAAACAGAGGAAATGTGAAAAAAAAGAGGAAGGGAAGGAAGAAGGAATAGGGAGAGAGGGAGTAGGGAGGAGGTGATTGTTTATGGAGGAAGTGATAGAGATTTGAACTGCATGTTCATATTTACTATTTCAAAAATTAAATACAATTTTCAGGTAAAAATTGCCTGCTTATCTGGCAAACTATAGTATGGGGGGGGGGTTGGTCTGGTGGTAGCATGCTAAGCTGCCAATCGCTGGTTCCAGTTTGACTCCAACAGTTACTCTTGCCGGGTCACCTTGGTCTATGTTGGATGGCTGTTTCAATCATCCTTTGCGTCATTGTCGTGTTCTCCTCCTGTCCTAATTAGCCTACCAAGTGCATGAATACAGGATGTAAAGCCCCAATCATCCATCCATCCATTGCAAAATTTCGCAGGTGGTCTTGTCAGGCAGACCCATTGTTTAATCTCCATTCTCCACAGTTTAAAGTCAGAACCAGCTTTGACTACTTTTGAAATTAGAAGAATCAAAAGCGCAGGATTAACAAGTTCACCTTCTCATCAGACAGTTTCTTGTAAGAATGCCAAACAACAGCTTAGGAGCAGTGCATCAAAAATAAATAGGGACTTGTCTAAAATGAGTAGGTGAAATTGCTTCTAATTCCATTCCATTTGACTTGCCTACCAGTCTCAAAGAGACGAGTCTGAAAATGTTTGTCAACAATTTTTCATAATTTTTGTAAGATTTTCTCAAATTAAATATTTTTGACATCTTAAGCTCTTAAGCAAGAACCAAAGCTTATAAGGCAACATTGACGTTTTTGCAAATTCATCAAAACAAAAAAAAGATACTTTTTTTAAATCAAACATCACCAAAAAAATTAATTGTGTCAAAAAATTACAAATATTTATTGCTAAGCATATCTTAAGCATGGATAACTTTTTTGTTGGTGCAAATTGGATAATTGTACATGAACATGTCGCATTTTGGGTAAATGATTTTTCTGAATTGGGACTACTCTAAAGCAATTAGACTTATCTGTCTAAACAGGTTGGTGAAATCGGGCCTAGATGTTTTATTGAAGTGCTTTGTGAGATAGCGCAGCCAAATTATTTTTGCAAGAAAGAACTGTCATTTCGGTGAAAGGCAATCAAAGGGGTGTTGTCATGCTAATTATATGCATGACTTGTCTATCTGCACTTCTGTCACTGACTGGGCTGTTATGGATTCCAGATGCCAATTAATTAATGACAGAAGATTCAGTAGAATGTCATATTTATGACTGCCATACAACTGTTTTTAACTACCTACATTATTAATTTAATCTATTTATTCTTTTCTAGTCACACATCATTTGTTCATCGTCTCCACCCTGTCAGCATGCCTCGGCGGTCCAACGTCCGCCCAACGTCAGTCCGATGGCAGTAGCATCGGACCAGCCTCGGGCCGACGTTGGACCGCCAAGGCACGCTGATAGGGATGCATTGTGTGTTTTTTTTTCATCACCACAGGACCGCACTGGAAATAAGTCTTGGGACTTTCGTGCATCATCCTAGATCTTCATCCAATGTTACATCTTCATCTAAATTCCCAATATATATAGCTTTGTAACCTGTATGAATTTCTGAATAAATCAATCAATAATATAACTCTGATTGATCGATTGATCAAATCTCCTAAACTCATGATTTCCAGCAACTAATTTTGACATAAAGTAAAAATTAACTGGGCTGACCATGCAAAAGCGCAAAAAATTCAGTAGGGGAGAGCGGGGCATGATGTGCCCCCGGGGCATGATGGGTTTGGGCTTTAACTCCAAAGTTTAACACTGGAGGAAGCTGATGTTTGTTGTTTAGAATACCTTTTGCTAGCCTTTATCGAAGGAAAACTTGCATGGTTCAGATACCAATACTTTAGCAGATATTGCTCTTTCTAGGATTTTGAAACCCTAACAACTTTTTTTCCTGATTTTCCAAGTGCGTTGTGATTATGCGCAAGCGATATTTTAACAGCTGTCTTGTTTTACTTTCACAAAGAGATATCTCAACATTTTGCAAGAAAACTCTTTGATTTGACTTTATTCTTGGAAACTGGTGACTGAGGGCATTTATGAAAAATGAAGTTTGGGGCATGATGGGTCTCTTAATTGGGGCATGATGGGCCCAGGCCCATCATGCCCCATTTGAACTAAGTATATGTTTTTCTTGCAATATAATAGTTGAAGATTGGTGAGAATGGACAATACTGCCTATTTCAATAACTATTGGTATTATCTTATTTCCTACATCAGGTATAGAATTAAGAACATAATATGTGTGCCAAATCACGTTTTATGATGTTAAATTTACGTTTTTGGATTGTTACCTGTATTTTTTAGACGAAAAAGTGATTATGATTTGCCGAGTTGGTTCAATGACTACCATTTATCATGTAATGCAAGTTTTTTATTAAGAATATTGGAATTATTTCAGTTTTACAACTATAATGCTGTAAGTATTGACCAACATTTGAAGCTGCCCATCATGCCCAACAAGGTGCCCATCATGCCCCACCCTTGCGGGCCATGATGGGCACCTGCCAAAAAATTAAAATGCTTATAACTCAAACACTATTTCATTGAGCGAAACAAGATTTTCTATGTTTAAAGTAGAACCTAATGCAAAACCAGTCAGCAACATATAGTAATTTTTATTGGCATAGTAATGACATGGTGGACCTTCAAAGTTAAGGTGCCCATCATGCCCCGCTCTCCCCTAGTTGTTTCAACGGTTCTACCAAAATGGATCCTACTGGCATAAAAACAGTCACGCTACCAAAAATTGTGACAGTGATGTTCTGAACACCAAAATAATGCATAACAAACACTGTTCTTGTATATTCAATTTGCTGGTACATCACAAAAAGCAGAAAAATGTCTGAATGACCACAATTTTAAAAGCCCTGAAAGCGAAGAAATTCAAGAATCGACTGAGGCCTTTTTCTGGCAATTAGCAACCGATGCCGTTTTGAAATTTGGAAGCCTAGCCTTCAGTGTTTCAAAAGACATCCACTTTCAAGCAGCCCTACAATAATTAAAACAGCTGAAAACTATTGGAGCCGGTAGCTGCGTAGGATGACTCCTCGCTATTTTCTCCTCTCCCGGGCTAATAACATCAAACAAAAATAACGTGCAAGCACTTTAAGAGATGCTTGTAGATAGACTGCCCATGATAGTATCAACCCCTTTGCCTGTCACCTGCACAAGGGTACTGACATGTGAGACCTGCAGAAACTCAGCCTGTTTGTTTTCTTTATTAATTTCTTCTTCTCAGAAAGACACCAAAAGTTTATCAACGCAAGAAATATTCTATTCAGACTTAACTGTAGAGTAGGTCGGGGCAAGAAGCCCGGGTTAGGGGAGAAGCCCCCCAGCGTTATATCTAAACTTACATTTTTGGTGCTTTTTCTTACTGATAAGATTGAAGCTGGAGACTTTTTAGGTGACGTCACAAATTTTCAGGGCAAACAGCACCAAACCATAGTACCCTAGTATTAATTAAAGAAACAAAAAAAGGTGCATGGTTTTTGTAACTTTGATTAATTATTTCAAATTGGTTTTCAGAAATAACTTTGGAAATTTTAAAAAGTATAATGGATATCTGCATTGCTTCACTTTATGACCATCGCATAAATATGATTTGGATTACGTTTTTTGCATTTTAGCTCAAAATATAGAGGTCAAATTAATATATGTGGGTTTGGGGCGACAGGCCCTACATGGTATGGGGCATGGGGCCCCCTTCACTGAGGCCTCGAAGCTGCTTCAGGAACCATTTAATAATGTTTACTTTACCTTAAATCTTGATCGAATAGCTAATTGAAATAGAAAAAAAATTTGCCGAAATTGAAACAGGGCAAAAAAATATTAAAAAATAAATGTATGAACATGAAAATTCAGAAATTCAGAAAAAGTGAATAGAATGCCTTAAAAATGATAGAAGAACCCCAAGAAATAACTTTCAAGCTGAATGTGCTTGGGGTGGGGTAAGAAGGCCATTTTAATTTTTTTACAAAAAGGGCCGTAACTCCTTTATTAAAATTGGTAGACATTTGTTTCACTAGTTAATGGGTAGAGTCAAGTGATCCCTTCCTGACAGCATAATTGACCACAAAAAGTAGGTTAAATTGCACCTCGAAGTTAAGAGGGGCTGCATGCCCCGCGCTTCTCTATGTAAATTTTTAATGACAGAAATGAAACAGCATGATCAAGGCAATTGTCATAAGTTTCAGGGCAATCCTCCCACAATAGAGATTACGCTTGCAAGCAAGCAAGCATCTTAAAAAGTCATGGTTTCATACGAACCCCGCTACGTTCTAAGGACGGAAGAGTGTTACAGAAGAAGAAGAAGACGTCAGGTCACAGCCTCGTTATGGCGTTGCTAGAGTGGTTGCTATGGATGCCGTCTATTGTCCTCCTGTCTTCAGTTGTTCACTTTTTTTCAATCCGTAAGGAAGAATTAGAGTTTACAACTGTGATTTCTGCAGAAATGTGAGTACAAAAAAATGTTATTTCTTTTTTTCCCTATTGAAAAACAGTATTTGGTGGCTGTCCACAAAGTTTTCTTTGCAAAAAAAGTTCTTTGTGAAGTGCAAAACATGAAATAAGCAGACAAAACAATATTTTTAAAATCTTACTACGGAGATTTCAAGACCTCATGCTGAAGCTGTGTTTTTTTTTAAATTTTAATTTCTTCGCGATGGGTTATGATGTGAAGTGGCAGAACTATGGAAGATTGATATTTAATTAAACATTGTCAATTTTATTTATGAATGTAGCTAGCGCCGACCAGAAGATAGTAAGGGGGTCATGGATTTTATCCCTGAGATGATTTTTTTTTTCACTTAAGAAACAATTTTTTTTCCGCTTTTTATAGCCCCCTTATCTTATTCATCTGTTTGTGAGTTGTGTTTGAATTTTAAGATTAAATTTAATCTTTTCAGCATGAAGTACGAAGTACTACCAGACAAAAAGCCGAAGTGCACTGGGAATGGGTGAGTCAACATTTTTTTTAAATAACTTATTCTGATATAATATGCAACTAATATTTTCATGAATTGGCCTACTTAAAGAATTCAAAAGCAGTAAATACCCTTGATATGGCAATTTTGTCATCTATACAATCTTCTTTTGAAGGAGACAATTTTCTCATAATTATATATTTGCATTTCGGTTCACAGAATGAGCACTTGACAATAATGTCTTGTAATTTTGTGACATGCTTAGTAAAGTCTTGAGTGAGCTGGAAGTTACCTAATTTTGAAGCCATTCTTGTACTATAAGATTCATTTAAAAAATACAATAATTATTGACTCAAACATGATCGAGAGTGACTTGTATTTATTTTTTTGCCATTTTTATCTTCATATCGAAATATCTTCGCTTTGAACATGAGGATATGACATATGTGACATTATACGTGTATATATGCATGGAAACCATGTAATAGTGTAAATGTATTCTCATGTTTATTTTGGTTCCCATTCAATATTAAAGGAAGACATTAGAAATAGAAGGAAAAAGGTAACCGAATCGATATTTTCACATTTGTGAGCATTTTAAACTTGCAATATATATCAATGCGAAAATTTGCATTTATATATATATTGGCCATAAAAGTTACTTTTTGATATGTTTATTTTTAATATTCCCTGAAGAATACCTGATTATTCATTGGCCATTGACGCCCGCGAAAACGCCCCCTGGTGCATTGTACCGTATCGTGACGTCATCACAAGTGACGTCATGACAATGTCGTTGAACTCTGAGTAAAATTTTCTGTTGGTTTCTTAATTGGCTAGATCGGCCAAAAATCGTCCGATTTGAAAAATCTAAAGACCTACACTTATCAATTCAGGCCTGGTAAGTTGACTCCTGGTCACAGATTTTTGATAGCTTCAATAATAGGGACGTAATCACGAAAAAACGGCGCGGGCGGTTTTTTTTAAAGTAACTTTCTTCTTGGGTATGGATGGATTGTATTAAAAAAGATAATAACATTTATTTGTCGGGTATTATTGGGTATTAATCAGTTATCTCCCTCGGGCAGAAATCATTTAATGCCCTCGCCTGGCGGCTCGGGCACCCAGGGGGGGTACTCACTATGAAAGAGTGTATATAGAGGCGCCGCTGGATGGTTAAGGTTTTTTGGCCTTCTAGGATTAAAATGGTCTTGGTTTTTTGGGCATTCATATTAATTTGGTTGCCCTTTTTGCACCCCCAACATGTTTGGTACCGTTAGAATTGACTTGAAAAGACGATTTCAATGGTATAAAAATCATAAAGATTAAATCGGTTGCGGATATTTTCTACAAAAAGATTAAAATGGTTTGTGGTTTTGGTCGGTTTCCGGATTAAAATGGTTCTGGTTTTCAAAATCGGGGTGGCGCATCCCTACCCAAAAGTCCGCAAAGTACCCCCCCCGGGCTCGGGCATGAAGTTAATGATTTCTGCTCTCAGGCCATAACTGATCAAAAGCCCCTAATGCCCTCCAAAAAAAGTTATTGACCAATTATTATGTCTATTAGTTTGTGAGAAAACAAAATGTCCGAAATCCAAACTTATTGCTGTACCGGGTATCTGGTTTTTATAAAACTGTCGTAACATTGAACCTACAAATGAGTAAGTAATTGAAAGAGGTATAATGTAGAAATTGAATCTTAATTCACAATTTTTGCAGCCCAAATAAGCAATCAAAAGTTCAGAATTCATAATGAGGTTCAATCAAACCATCGGTTGCTATGTACAGTGACGCTACAGAGCCTCACTCTGACTTTGATGATCTTTTCTGGCTATGGATTTTGAGGAAAAATAAAGTTTGTATCCCACTTGACACTAAAAAAGTACATTCAGCACAAAAAAAAAAATTGTTTCCTCCTGTAGCTAGGGTACCGTAATGTTAAAATTTACAAAAAAGTTTGTCGTGCACTCGTATGTTCGTCGATGTTTTGCGAGCAATAAAAGAAGTTTGTCCCGAGGTAAAATCATTGCCCCCCCAACAATCTTCTGGTCAGCTCCAAAAACTATTCTTTTCATTGTTACATAGTCGTTGATCAGACTAATCTAATTATGAGCCTGCGACTTATCACTTTTTGTACTTTTATGTCCCAATTAACTAGGGTTGTGGGATCCAATACTTATCACGATACTACCCCTGGAATTCAATACCTCCACGATACTTATCATATGAGCACCATGCAATGCAAATAGTATCACGATACTGACTCACGATACAATACTTATCCCGATACTTCAGGTCATGTAAGACCCACTCTTTCTTGTTGCAGGTTTGCTGCTGTGCACCCTAAGTTGGGTGGGAAAACAACTTTACATCGATGCATCGAACCCAACCCTGCAATTAACCACTATTTTAACTCGATCCACTGGAATAAACTATCCTGGCCAAAACTGCTATCTTAGCAGACACTGGCCGATTCCACTTAATATATACAGCAAGCAGCTGCGGTTAAATATTGGCATAGACTAAAGATGGGTAATTGTCCAAAATTACTGTGTGAATGTTATAACATTCAAGACATTTCAAGTTGCACTGAATAGTAAAAACTCACCTTGTTGGTTGTCAAAAATGCATAATTCTTTTCCACGTCTGGGAATTACTGACTTTAAACTAAGTCAGAATAAAATTATCTCGCTCCAGTTCACTAAAGCTGGAGAAAATCTGTTAGCTGAAATAAATAATATTATTGAAAATCCTAAGCTAAGAACATGCAAATTATTTAAAACAGATCTGCGTCTTGAACCATATTTAAACTTGAATTTTCCCAAGTACATATATTGCAGTTAGCTCACTTTAGATTAAGTTCTGACAATTTAAAGATAGAACTGAGGAGATACAAACAACCGTATGTCCCCACGGATGAAAGAATTTGTAAAAGATGTGCATTTGGACTAGTTGAGGATGAATATCATTGTCTCATGATTTGTGATTATTGGAAAAATGACCGAGTGGAACTTTTAGAAGTTGCAACAAAATTGATAGAAAACTTTGCAGTATTTTTTAAGTTCTCAAGCACAGTTTCTTGAAATGATAAAGAATATAACATCTGACATAAACTTTGCATTAGGTAAATTCTTAAATATTGTCATAAAATCTGATAATAGCACTTCGTGTAAATTTATGATAATAGTACCTATCCGCATGGTTAGGGTGGCTAATGGCACCATTGTCTTGTATGTGGGCCATGTGGCAAGCTTTTGCAAATTGTTTACTAGTATGTTTATATAATTTATTATACATTATATATTTGTTCTATTTTACTATAACCTGTAAATACTTTGATATTGTTATCCTTCATTGTTTTAAAGATGCAAGGTTATGTTCTATGGTTCTAATTACCGAATAGGCTAGGTGCTAAATTATTTAAAATTTGTTGTTTTCTTTATGATCACTTTTTTTAACTATGTTTAAACAGAATGTGATGTACTCTCAAATGTGACCTTTTTTGGTCAATAAAAACTTATATATATATCATTCGGGAGAAATTTAACTCTCTAAGAAATACAATGTAGTATGATGTATGTGTTTGACAGTCACAATGGTGTATCCAGGATTTTTTTCGGGTTGGGGGGGGGGGCAAACCATAAAGTCTGTTTCCCCAATATTTTTGTCACTACCATCGGCTTCGTAACATGTCTCGCGTTGTATTATGATGCTGAATAAAATTGTGGATTTCTTTGAAAAACTTGAGGAAAATTCAGCACCATAAATCTCGAAAATTCGCTCAAATTACTGAAGATGGGAAATGTTTAAAAAAGGCTGAGAAAATTAATGTATTGGTGACAAAATTAGGAAAATATATCAGACCACAAATTTGGGGATATAAATTCAGTCAAATGGTTGATGTCGCAAGCTTTTATGCAATGTATAGTTCAAATATAAACATGATAAATGTTAAATGAAAAACTCTTGAGAAAATATTTTTCGTCTGCTTACCAAAATCTCTCAACAAAAATTATGTCGAAAATTTCATTATAAAGACAAGCTCTTCGTTAAAGTTTAGGAGAATTTTGTGGGAAATTTAGAAAACTTTAAAAAAAATTATTTAAAGGAAATGATGTCCAATTTTAGGAAAAGTCAGGTCAGAAAACTGAAAATCAGGGAAACTACGCTGGTTATATACTATTATAATTATACAATGAGAAATAATATTTGCAAATACCTTTTTGGTCAATGCAACCCATCAAAATTTTGGAAATTTTTTGGAATTTTTTGTAGACATGCCCGAATGTCATCGGGGACGAGGAAGAAACAATGACAAATGATTTTTGAAAATTGGGAAATTAAATAGAATTTTCAGTTTAAATTCCCATTTTTCAATCCATTTAATCTATTTCTTCGTATTTTAATTTCCCCATTTCCTTTTGTGAAATTCCCTATTTTTTATCTATTTACAATGATTTCCCCATTTTTCAGAACTATTTCCCAATTTTGCCTGACATATCCCCATTTTGCCTTACATTTTCCCATTTTTCATAATATTTCCCCATTTCCCTTTGTATTTTGTGACATATTTCAGCAAAAATATCCCCAAAATCTCTTCAGGGAGGGAGCCAACCCCCCGCTGGATACGGCATTGGGCAGTCTGCCAAGAGATTTATTTTTTATGGCCTCATTGTAATTATATAAAACTAGGTATAATGTAGAAATGCAAAAAAAAAAAAAATTGTGGATGAACTATTTTAGCTGCCCAAATAAGCAATAAAGTGAATTCAGAATGAGGTTCAAACCAAACCATGGGTTGCTACGGTGACATTGCAGGACCTCACTCTGACTGTGCTTCCCACGGGCAGGCAGCACCACGGGGGCTTCAGGCCGGCTCCAGACAATTATAGGCCTACACATTCAGCATTAATGGTGATGCATTGGTTACTTTTGGAATTTTTTTCGAACAGATGTGGACTAACAGGTTATGCAGGGGAAGAAAATATTACCAAATTATTTCGAAAAATGGAGAAATTTGATAAAACTCTCAGTTTTAATCAGCATTTTTTTCAATCCATTTATCTATTTCTTCCAATTTTAATTTCCCCATTTAATTTTTTGCATTTCGCCACTTTCCCCGTTTATTAAATTTCTAACAATTTCCCCATTTAGCCTACCATTTCCCTATTTTTCTTACCATTTTGCCGATATATCCCAATTTTTCTTAGTATTTCCCAATTTTCCTTCCTATTTTTGCAAATATTTCCCCAAAATCTGTTTGAGGGGGGGGGGGCAACTTTAATTGAATAGTGAAAATAAAGATCAATTATATTTGAGAATTTCTTCATTCGAGGTTCTGGCAATTCAGATTTATGTATGTAGGCCTACAAGTTTCAAAAAGTTCTTCCACCATTGAACCACATTGTTGGTGCAACGGTGTTTAAACAAGACGATTAGCTGGTGTCGGGACAAACTAATTGTTTCGATATCAGGTAAAATATTCATGTGAAACAGCAATGGAAATTGTCAATATAAATAACTGTTGAAATAATGTGTAATTTGATCAAACAAATGTCAAAAATTAAAATGCATGGCCTTTGTCCGCATTTACATGACATCGTAAAGAGTTTGTATGGACAGTTGGGACCAGTCCCCCGGGTCACGTGTATATAGACGCTGCGGGATGGGTTGAGTTAAATCTGATTTAATGGCATATGCTTGACATTGGTAACTGGTACAATATTTTGGCCATTTAGCTTTGAAAATTAACAAAATTGTGTTCTTCCTTTGAGGTCCTTTATCTCCGAAAGTATAGAGATAGAAAACACCCACAATGAAGATACCCATTAAACTTATTTAGGCTACTGTATGGACTCTAGCTATCATTTCTAGATAGAACCAAGGATGTATCTTTGATCAATTCAAAACTGCTACGATTAATGTCTAACAAGTTACTTCCTTGTCATGAGGACAAAAAAAGCCTCACGATGGTCTTCTATAACAATTTTTCTTAATAAAACTATGAAAGATAGTGATCTGAAATATTTAAAGGATTGTCTGAGAATTTTTTTCAGACAAATCTGAAGGAGTCCAGTGAGAGGCATTTGTCGAATTGACATGAAATGACCCAGTTATGACAATGATGCATGTGAATAATTACTAATACGCGTATGGGATAGTATTGGTAAATAGCTGCATCGAAAGTTAATTTTTTTATTCCAGGACAAGGACTCCTCTGCTGTCTGATATAAAAGACAGAAAGATCAGTCCTGAATTGCGCCCATCTCCACCAAGTTGCGCAAAACCTGCTCGACCTAAGACCGGTCGCAATCGCCATGGCGCCGTTGAGACTGAAGAGGTCAAAGAAAGGACAGTATCCTTGAGCAGGTGAGACCATATTTAGCTTTGGAAGTAGATCGACCATTATGTCTGATGTTTGAAGTCAATGCATGTTCGATTTGGTCTGTGGCTTATTAGTAAAAACTTCAGGCTGCTTAAGAAGTTCATATCACTTATAATTTTAATGTACTTTGGGGTATAACCTCCCCCACCTTATGGAAGTTTTAATTTAATTCTTTATTTCAAGCGTTCGAAGTCCATGAATATTCTTTCCAAAATCAAGCACAACCGTGTAAAGAAATACTGCCACCAGAAATTATCTATTTCAAAACTGCCAAAAAGGTTAAATTAATTTCACTGAACCTGAACAAACTCTTAAGCCTTGGATATTAAATGGTCAACCCTAAGTCTGACTTTGGCCAACTTGTTTTGTGGTCTAGATGTGATATTAGGAATTTTCCATTAAAATTAGTGAATCAAACATGAGCCAACATCTTCAACAAATATTAATGCTCAGATTTACATTTTTTTGTGCTCATTTTCAGAATATGTGTCTGTCTATATGTGTCATAATTCGACTCCTCCATCTTGAAAAACAAAGATTTTTGTTACACTTAAATTTTTTTTTTCCAGACTTCATAGAAAGAATCCGTTTTTAAAAACCAAAACGTGCAGAAAGCATCCATTAAAAAAACTAGACCCCCCCCCCTCATGGTAGCCCTTTTATTCATTTGTGATTTGTGTACGAATTTTAAGAATTTTACCTTTCAGCAAGAAGTACGAAGTTCTGCCGGACATAAAATTGCATTGCACTGAGAGAGGGTAATTCAATGTGACTTCTTCTATAGCTTATTAATTTGTAACTGATAATTTCAAGGCTAGGCCTAGGCCTCTGTTAAGTTAAGTTTTACAAGAAATAAAAACCATCCATTAAAAAATCCGTCAATTTACCAAGTTGCGTATGACCTCGACTTATCGACCTTATTACCTCATCTACTGTGACAGATTAAAAGTTCAAGATCTAAGTTGTACTTTTGTTTTCGAGTTGTAGCTATTTGAAAAAGCTGTATCAAGAATTTATAACTTCTTGAATTCCAAAAAATTGAAAAAGTGACTTTCTTTTGATGATAAAATGACTCAAGGCTCAAGTCAGTTCTCTTTAACAATTTTTCTAGACTAAACTATGAAATTTAGTTATAATTATGTGAAATGTAAAAGAAAATATAGTACACGTACATTAAACTGCTAAACAATTGTCTGAAATTTATGTATTTTTCAAGCCTTCAAATTACCAAGTTGCATATGGCCTGTACCGACTTTTTACTTCATCTGCTATGACAAATTAGAAATTTAAGATCTAGATTGTACTATTGTTCTGGAGTTGTAGCTATTTGAAAAAGGTGTAAAAAGAATTTGTGCCAAATGGAAAAGTGATTTTGATAAAGGCAATAGAAATAACCCACAGTGAAAATATTCCTAAAACCTTCTTAGGCCACTGTATGGACCCTGTCATTTCTAGAAATGACGAAAGTTGTATCTTTTGTGTATAAATTCAAAAATATTTGCATTTAAAAAGTTACTTTCTTTTGAAGCTATATTGATGAGGACAAAAAAATACTCAGGCCTCAAACGGCCTCCTTTAACAATTTTTCTAGCAAAGATAGTGATGCAAAATGCAGTTCACGTCCATTAAACTGCTAAGGTATTGTCTGAGATTTTTTCAGACAGATTTGAGGAGGTCCAGTGGGGAGCCTTTTTGTTGAATTGACAATGTAATGACCCAATTATGACTAATAGGCCTATCAATATGTTATGTTATGTTATGTATGTTTATTTAAGCATATTGCTTAAGGGCTCCAGAGAAGCATTTTGGTATGTATTAATATGGTATTATTATAATTGATTGAAATTCAGCAAATTTAAAATTGAGATTACAACTATTGTCCGACAGCAATATTTTTGATTTATCATTTAATATTTGCAGATGTAGTAAGTTTTAATTGTTCTTTTAAATTATATAGAAATAGAAAGTTTTGAAAGATCTTGACCTAAGTTTTTATTCATTTCATTCCATAATGTTGAACCTGCATACTAGGTCATTTTCTTGGCTTGTTCTGTATGTACTCTATTTGTGCTAAGTGTGTTAGATTGTCTTGTCATTCTTTCAACTAACTGTGTGAGATACTGGATGGAATTACTTATACTTCGACGGGATGGTATTGGTAAATACCAAGGTTATAGCTGCAATTGCAGGTTAAATCCTTTTTTTCCAGGACAAGGACTCCTACATTGCTCCCATCGCCACCCAGTCTTGCAAAAACTGCTCGACCTATGACCAGTTGCCCTGGCAGCCGTGCAGTTGTGTCCAAAGAACTTCTGAAAGTCAAGGAAAAGGCGCTCTCCTTGAACAAGTGAGACCACATTTAAATTTTGAGCATTGACTATTGTGTCTGATGTCTGAAGTCAGTGTCCGAGTTGGTTTATTAAAAGTGACAAACATTCAGACTGCCAAAGAAGTTCATATCACTTTGAATTTTAAGGCACCTTCATGCGATTCTCAGTATGACCGTACGTACATCCATGCTTGCGGAAAGAGATAAAGCTGTGTCCAGTGGCATCTGGCGTCCGGCATCCCGACCTGTTAATGATCTCAATGACAAGCCAGCTAAATGGGCTCAAACCTTACATGATGCCTTTGTTAGTTGTGATCCTTTGCTGTGTTACAAAAATGTTGCTTTTCCAACATTTTTGGGGGGCCTGCAGACCCCCCCCTCCTCCTATGCCTATGAATGCAAGTACATGCATGAGCAGCTGCACATCAGCAATGGAAATTTCTGTTGACCCAAAACAGACTACCAGCGTCCAAAAGGGAAAACCTAGTAAATAAATGCACATTTTGGAGTTTCTGAGAAAATTACTTTATGATTCCAGTCCTTGCAGTAAGAAATCGACTTACCGTAATATGGGGTGAATCGGGACACTGGGGTGAATCGGGACAGAACAGACCAGCATTATATTCCTTCAAAAAACACCAACTTCTGTTCGCCTTAGAGACTTGATTTTTGGCACACTATTAGAATACATTCTAGTTAAAATTGTGATGAATTTTCATACTTCTACCTGAAGGCGCGACGGCGCTGGAGCACTTTTAATTTGCGATCGCAGAATTAGCACTTTCAGAAAGTCGTCAAAACTTTGCTTGTACCATAAAAAGTTTAAATACCAGAGCCAAAATAACTCACAGGAACCATTTTTCAATTTAAAGTAGGGTCAGGGGACCAGGATACTAGACCTGATAAGGGATTATATAGGTTTGGCCACGGGTTCAGATCCAGGTCAATGGCAAAGTTTAAGGAATAATAAAAAGTATACCATATCGATTTTCATTTGGATGTACTAGCATGGTCTTTCAATGAATATTATTGAACTTAGTATCATTTATAGTGGATTTCGTCCAGAATTCACAATCACCTGCGAAATGAGCAGAAAACAATAGTTTTCCATATTTTTCTGTCATTTATCATATTTTCTTAAATTTGCATAATATTAATGAAATTGATTTCAGATTTTTTTCAAAATATATTTTTGGCATTTGGAACATGTTTTCTAATGTTTACTCACAAGATGCAATCACTTAGGGAAGGTAGGAAGTATTGATTGTGGAAATAATGGACTGTCCCGATTCACCCCAAAGTATGGGGTGAATTGGGACAGTGGTTTTTTTGGCCCTGAGCCTCAGCAATAATTATTTAAGATATCATTTCAAGCTCCTAGGGATACCGAGATATTATGCTCAGACACATTTTTACATAATATTTTGATATCTGAGTTGATTTGTGACCATGCTATGACAGAAAAACGGCCAATTCTGTCCCGATTCACCCCATATTACGGTACTGGGATTTGCCAGTGTTATTTGGGGTAACAGGCTATTTCTTGAAAATCTAAACTTAATACATAAACATGTCTCAGAAGTCCTATTTGACCTTAACTCAATTTGGTTCAAAATGTGACTTACTAGGTTTTCCCTTTGGACGATAGACTATACATATAATGAAAAACCAATGCATTGTATTCTTGGAAATCTCTGGGATGGATAATTGGGACTTAACATCTTGTATTTGTAAATATACAATTTATTTCTCATTACGAATTGTTTTGAATGCCAAATTTGTCAAAGTACAACACCACTCTGGTGAATGCTTTTTTCTCGCCCCACACATCTAATTCCCTCCCCCAAATGACAGGCATTTTTCTAATTTACTGTTGACCAGTGTATATTTTTGCAAATCAAATTGCTGTGTCATTAATGTTCGCCTTATAGGAGGACAATTTTCCTACTTTCGTCTTTAAAAAAAAATTAATTTGATGTTTATTTTACTGAGCTTTCATTAGACCTAATACTGAAGTCAGTTATTTTAAAATCAAAATCAAAATTTGTTTCAATGAAGCAAGTTACAGATTTATGCTTATTTTTGTAATTCAACACCGCCTGTTTAGAGAACAAATATTTTTGTGGTGCTTCAAAAATTCATGTATGTTGATTTATAATGCTAAAATTAAATTTTTTGTTATTGATAGGTACACAGTTCTCCCCAATCTGGCATCGAAGCCCCTAAGGAGATCTTCGCCAGAGCCTGCGATTCAGGCGACTCCTGCTGCGTGTGTCTCCTATGATGATGTGGTGCCCCCTGCTATATTACGGAGGATCAGAGAAGGGTAAGAGTAGAATTATATGCCATAGTTCATAAGTCTATTTTATATTACACAATACATTTGGCTGTTAAGTCAATTAGCCCTTGTATCTGTGTCTAAACGCAGGTGTTAGCCTTTTACAGTTATTGTTTGGGTTTGCAACAGGAGATTATACTTACAATTACCTAAATATTGACAAGGTGTAGTAGTAACCAAAAACTAATTGTTTCAAGTTTTGTTGGCTCCAGTTTTTGTGTGCAATAGCAATGTTTTAATCCTTTGTTTTTTTATAACCACAGTTGTGTGAGTGACCACAACGTGTAAATTGGCAACCTCAAATTCTAAGATTTGCTGGAGCTTGTTTGTGGATGAAAGCATACTAATCCCCTTAACTGCAAACATGAACACCAAAACAGCACTTAATCATGTTACTACAAAAACATTGTCATTATGGTGCAACCGTTTGAGGCCATTTCTCAAACTTCTCAATGAATCAGAGAAGCTCAGAGAATTGGGTCAGGTAAGTCTGAGGTGATGCTGGGCCCTGGAAAACTCAGCCAAGTGAGGAGTGAGCCACCTTGTTTCATTTTACTGAAAATGATATATATCAGCGACGGCCTATGGTCTAAACTTTCAAGCAAGTAAACAAATTCAAGATCGCCCTCAGGGTTAAATGTAAATCAAGTTGTGGGCTCTTCTTTCTTTCCCAATTTTAATCAGTCAAATATTCCGAATAAGAGCTTGCATTAAATGCTGTGCTATCCATGCTACGTATATATCTACCTGCCTGTTTTTGCTAGTCTTCTGTTGAAATAGTATCAATGCCAATGAAAGACATAGTCGCTTGATCTTCAAGTATATTTTCGCAAATAGGGGTGGACTGGCCCCACAGTGGACCCCTGGGAAAAATCATTGGTGATTGCCTATTATCAGAAGACCGGCATGCTTGAGGTTTCGTACTACATTAAATTTTATTAATACCTGCATAAAAAATCAAAACAATTGATTATACCTGCATGATATGGTGTTAAATCATTAATATAATTATATAGTATGAAATTAAGCAAAATCTTTTGCACAAATAAACAGACGGGCCGTTTTTAAAAGTTTGTCTAATATCACTAATTTGAAAATTATCAACATACACAAAATGTAAAAGTAAGGCGGAATGCATTTATACAGGTAATTGAGGGGCAGAAAATGGGGGATTCCGAAGGAAGACATATCGGAAATTCATGCCTTCCTAGACCACTGAGATGAAAAATGCATTTTAAAACAAAATATACAACAAGGAGGTGGAGGGCCCATGAAAGTCCGAGAAAGCATATCTAGGCCCCTCCTAGTCTACCATATTTGGACCCAAAACTGTGAGAGAGGCGCCTCACTTCATTGTTGACTATGCTTGTCTACGTATGATTGATATTTTTTATTAGGCCCAGAATTAGATTTTTACCTTTTTATGTCATTTTTGATAATTCACACTTTTTATTAAGTTTACAAGCGGGCCCCTTCAGGATTTGAGTCCCAGCAGCCTACAGTAGCCTGTTTTAGTTGCGAGCGTGAGTTTACAACATTTCATTTTGGGTGATCTATTTCACGTCCTCGCTTACATGAAATTCTGAGAAGCGCAACACAGTTCTGCTGAGTTCTCGTGGGCGTGGACCTGATAGGCAGCAGCGCGGACCTTAGGGGCAATAGTCCCACTGACCTAGAAGCCAATTCGATACCCAATTAAACTTGAATTTCGTCAGTCTGCAGCCTCGCTCCCCTCCTGTTTGTGTAGGGTGCAATCGCTACCAAAAGGAGCACAATCTTTAACCAAGACCCACATAGATAAATAATTATTTTCCAAACAGACAGTTCCATTCATTGACATAATTAATTATGTTACTGACAAATTGTTTCATTTTATATTTTAGAACGAGAACGCCTCCACCGCCTTCTCCAAAGTCCAGCAGCAGACCTGCGAGAATGGCCAGCACAGTGGACAAGTTGTGCAACAGACCATCCAGAATGGCCAGTATAGTTGACAACCAGTATAACTCTAACACTGTAGTCAAGCCCCGTCTGCATAGGATGACACTGAATCTTGGTCCGGCTGATGACACAAAGCATATGAAGTCAGCTGTCCCAGAACAGGTTACTTCTCCAAAGCCTGCATCTCCGGGCCTTGAAGTAACTCAGGACGAGCTGCAACCTAACATCGAGGTGGCTCCTTTCATTGCTTCACAACCCAGAAGTGTTGCTCGGTATGTGCACACTGCCAGTTTACTTAGCAACATGATAACAGTTCAATTTGTTATATCAGATCCAAGCTCCCAAACATTGATAATAAGACATTATTGATATACTTTGAGTAGACTGCACAAAGGTCTTGTAAAATGTTCTTTCTTTCGATACTAGTTTCTTGATAGGTCTTCCTGTCTTTTGCAGCAAGTCTTCTTGTTTGAGAAGGGCTTCATATAAGAAAAACCTTCTGGAGACCAAACGGTCGCATAAGAGGGTTGTGTTTAAGAAGGAAGTTCTCAGTCTTGAGTATCCAAGTTCTCCTGATGAAGGCCCACCTCCCACCGTCATGAAGATAATGTTGAATGGGTAAACTTCTTACTTTTGAATTATATATTAATTTAACTTCGCATTGAGTGCAACCTCATTAGTTTTGAATTTCCGAAAGTTAGTCCTGTTGGTACTAAATTGATAGTAATTTGAGCTTGCTAATGCGCCGTCCAGTGTTTGATTCCTGCTGAGGCCGGGTCACAGGGATATTCGTTTTGCAGCAAATTCAATCATCCTTCTCCTCTGCTGTTTCCTTCTGTTCTAATTTGCCCACCTGGGTCACGTTTAAAGGATCTCCACATAAACTATCGGCCTACTCTGGTCAGATATTCAATGAAGTAATTGAAGCTGCATTAATGTTGATAAATGATGGTCTATTGAAATAATTGTGAAAGGACATGTCAGCAACAACAATGTGCTAACCTGCATGTATTCCTACAGTCAGCACAGAAATTATTTGCACGCTTTGATTTTTCATCATATTTCACATAAAAATGGTAGTATGATAAAAAGAACTGCCTATGTTTTAGAGTATTGTAAGTAGGTTAGGTTCCCATGCATTTCATTTTTTACCAAAATTCATTTTCTTGGAAAATGTGAAAAAACAGAATTTTGAAAACCAAAAAATATTTGCACGCGTCAGCCAACTGCCAGAAACTGAATTTTTAATGTTGATACTCAATGTTTTCTTTGGAATTACTGTTGTTTATGGTATATTTAGCTCATTTACATCAATCAGACATTATTTGGGGTTCACAGGTGGAATTGCAGGTGTTACCAAGGGAAAGCACTCAATCCCATGTTTTTTTTTCTATGTATGGCTATAGAAATATGGCTAGAAACAAGCAACTCACATGAGACTGATTAGTAAACTCCATAATTGTATCTATTTGTCTAAAAAAGTAATTTGGCAGGTATTGGTAGGTAATTGTGTTCTACATGCAACCACAAAATGCCGGAAAACAGAAGTATGAGTAGAATCAAACTGAAAAAATCTTAATTTCAGGATTCAATTTTGCCCCTGGGGACTATTTTGACTGTGAGCTGTGAACAATAGGTTGTAATAATTTTGGAGAAAGTCAGCTGAGATAATTAAGACAAGTCGTATTCGAATTTTGCACCATATCATTACCATTATGCAGCCTGCAACAAATGTTGCTTCATAGGGTACCCCCATGGAGGACCTCAATGAGTGAAAATTTCAAAACAATGGGTTTCCTTTGTAAATATAAGCTTTGAACAATGAAAATTATTCACTGTCATAATAATTTAGGCCATAATTATTATCTTAATAATTGATGCATGATAATGCATTGAATATGCTACACTTACATATATATATATGCTAAAATCGAATAAAACCCCTAATTTGTTAGCAAATATTAATAAAAACTACTCTAAATATTCTTTCTTAACAACTATTGATAAGCCAGTGGTTAAATGACTAGTCAGAGGCAAATCACCAGTCGTATCTCAGCACAAAATCACCAAGAGCCCTTTTTTTTTTACATTTCCTGATGAGATATTGATAGTTCTTCACAAAATCTGCATAGTTTATCTTTTTCTCACAATTTGACTATTTTAAAGGACTTCACGGACCAATTTCAAGACAATTGCTATTTTTAAAGTAATTTTTATACCTAAATGTAGGAGAAAAACATGGGAATGGGTGTATTCCTTGAGTAACACCTGTTATCCCACCTGTGAACCCCAAATAATGTCTGATTGATGTAAATGAGCTAAATATACCATAAACAACAGTAATTCCAAAGACAAAATTGAGTATCATCATTATAAAATCGGTTTCTGGCAGTTGGCTGAAGCGTGCAAATTATTTTTTGGTTTTCAAAATTCTGTTTTTTCACATTTTCCAAGAAAATGAATTTTGGTAAAAAATGAAATGCTTGGGAACCTAACCTACTAACACTATTCTAAAACATAGGGCAGTTCTTTTTATCATACTACCATTTTTATGTGAAATATGATGAAAAATCAAAGTGTGCAAATAATTTCTGTGTTGACTGTATATATCATATAAAAATGTATGTAGGCCTTTAATGCCCTTTATAATTATGCTGGGCCTATAGTTGAAACTCTAACATCATTCGAGAATATATCTGAAAACTACTCTTAGACAGGAATTTTCTTGCAACTACATGATTGTACAGCAAAAGTCTTACAAGAACTACATTGTACTTATTCTTATATTGGACTTGAGCCATTTTATCTTTACAAACGTATCTGGTCACCTTTTTCAGGTTTAATAAGTTCAGCAACTGGTATGGTAAAAAATTCTTGGAGATGAAGGCAGCTGCAGAACGCGCCAATTACGAAGAGATGGCAGCGTTTATCCACCATGATCACCATGACCAAGAATGAATCCCCCCCCAAAAAAAGGCGACAAATTGGGGAAGTCCGGCAGCAGACCAAAGAAAATGGCAAGCTGAGTTAGAGCAAGCCCACTTAAAGTCAGCTGTCCGAAGACAAGTCACTTCTCGAAAGCCTGATACCCAACCCCTGGAAGTAGTAGCCACAATCTAACATCGAAGTGGCTCCTTCCAGTGCTTCACAACCTAAAACTTCTGCTTGGTAAGTGCACATTGCCAGTTTACTTGATAACATGATAACAGTTCAATTCATTATATCAAATCCAAACTTTCTTTCATCGTTCATGTAGTAATGCATTATTGAGATACTGTGAGTAGACTGCACAACAGTCTTAGACAATGTTCATTCTATTTATACTTGCTTTTTAAAAATTTATTTGGCCTTCTTTTGTCTTTTGCAGAAAGTCTTGTCTGAGAAGGGTTTCCCCCTATCCGAAATCAGATAAGAAAGACCTTCTAGAGACCAAACAGTCACATAAGAGGGTTGTCTTCAAGAGGGAAGTTTTTTTATTTTCTGAAATAATTAGGTGCTATTATATGAAATAATGTCAGACTTCGTGTAAGACTATTTTAATTGGAATGAATGATAGTAGTTGCTGATGAAGCTGCTAAGATCATGTGTCTCCAAATATGTACCTCTGCATCCAGTTACAAACGCATTCAGTAAAGTGTGTAATTTGGTGTAAGTCAGGCCTTGATTTAGAAAATCTTGGTAAAAGAAAATGTATGGCTGTAAAAAATGCTCAAATCTTAATTTTAATTTTGTAAGTCATATTACGAATTAGAGTGGTGAGCACCTAGTTTTTATTTGCACACAGTAGCTTGGAAAAAATCAGCATTTTTAAAATTTTGTAAATCATAATTTCAAAGTCTCGTTACAAATTAGAATGGTTAACACTGTGTGTTTCCATCTCAATGCAGTTGATTGAAAAATCGGTATTGACATGCGTTTGTTAAATTTTGTAAATAATTAATTTTAAAGTCATGTTTCAAATTAGAATGGTGAGCACTGTGTGTTGTCATTCAAATGTAGTTGCCAGAAAAATCAGTATTGGCATGTGTTATATTTTGTTGATAATTTGTTTTAACATCATGTTACAAATTAGAATAGTGAGCACTGTGTGTTGTCATTCAAATGCAGTTGCTTGAAAAAAAGTGATACTGACTTGTGTCAGTTACATTTTGTAAACCAGTAATTTTGAAGTCATATGTTACATGTTAGAATGGTGAGCACTGTGTGTTTCATCTGAATGCAGTTGATTGAAAAATTGCTATTGACATGTGTTTCTAATATTTTGCAAATAATCAATTTCAAAGTCATGTCACAAATTAGAATGGTGAGAACTGTGTGTTTCCATCTAAATGCAGTTGCCTGAAAAATCCGTTTTGACATGTGTTTAATTTTGTTAATCATCAATTTTAAAGTCATATTATGAATTAGAAAGGTGGGCACTGTGTGTTGTCATTCAAATGCAGTTGCCTGAAAAAATTGATATTGACTAGTGTCATTCAAATGCAGTTGCTTGAAAAATCAGTAACGGCATGTGTTTGTTGAATTTTGTAAATCATTAAATTTAAAGTCATGTTACAAAATTAGAATGGTGAGCACTGTGTGTTTCATCTGAATGCAGTTTATTGAAAAAATGCTATTGACGTGTTTCTTATATTTTGTAAATCATTATTTTTAAAGTCATGTTACAAATTAGATTGGTGGGCACTGTGTGTTTCCATCTAAATGCAGTTGCTTGACAAATCAGTATTGACATGTGTTTGTTGAATTTTGTAAATTATTAATTCAAAATTCATTTTACAATATGAAGGGAGAGCTCTGCATGTTTCTATGTTAATGCAGTTGCTTGAAAAATCAGTATTGACACTTTTGTTAAATTTTGTATTTCTTTAATTTTAAAGTCATGTTACGAATTAGAATGGTGAGAACTGTGTTTCCATCTAAATGCAGTTGCTTGAAAAATCACTATTTACATTTGTTTAGAATGGTGAACACTGTCTTATTTGTTCAAATGCAGGTACTTTAAAAATCAGTATTAATATGTGTTTCTTAAATTTTCAAAATCAGTAATTTCAATGTCATGTTACGAATTGGAATGGTGATCACTCTGTGATCCCATATGAATGCAGCTGCTTGAAAATCGGTATTGAAATGTGTTTCTTTGATATTGCAAATCAGTTGTTTCAAAGTCATGTTACAAATTAGAAATTGAATGGTGAACACTGGGTGCCTTCAATCAAATGCAGGTGCTATAACAATCAGTATAGAATACATGTGTTTCCAGAATTGTTAAACTCTGTAATCTCAAAGTCATGTTTCAAATAGAATGATGAACACTTGTGTGTTTTCATTCAAATGCAGGTGCTTTAAAAATCAGTATTGACATACGAGAGATACATGTGAAAACTGTGTATGTTCATTTGCTATAAAAAATCAATGTAGTTTGTAAATTTTCTGAAATTCTAAAGTCTAGGTATTACATGCTATTGTATAATTTTCATAGATTAATTCAGGAACTCATTTTATGAGTCATAATGGGGTTTATTCATGTTTGTTAAGCTTGTCATGCCAGCAAAGACAATATAATAATATAATATCTTCCCATCTGTCTATCTATCAGTTGTGATATAAATTCCATAGTTCAAATATTTGTAAATTCCAGAGTTTATAACTTCCCATCTATCTATCAGTTTTAATATAAATTCCATAGATCAAATATTTGTAAATTCCAGAGTTTATATCTTCCCATCAGTTGTAATATAAATTCCATAGTTCAAATATTTGTAAATTCCATAGTTCATATCTTTATCTATCAGTTGTAACATAAATTCCGTAGTTCAAATATTTGTAAACTCCATAATTACTCAGCTGGGGGGATACCTCAAGGGGGCCACCCCGGGAGATACCCCAAGGTTGGGGGTACCTCCGGGGGATATCCAAAGGGTAGGGGCACCCGGGGGATAGCCGAAGTTTGGGGCAACCCCGGGGGATATCCCGAGGGTGGGGCCAACCACAGGGGATACCCCAAGGGTCAGCTCGTCCCCCGGGGACACCCCTAGGTTTGGGCCCCCAAACAGGATACCCAAGGGTGGGGGCACCCCTGTGGGATACCCCAAGGGTGTGGGCAACCCTGGGGGATACCCTAAGGGTAAGGGACACCCCCCGGGGATACCCCAAGGCTGGGGACACCCTAGGGGATACCCCAAAGGTGGGGCACCCCAAAGTTGGGGGCCACCCAGGGGATACCTGAGGATGGGGGCACCCTAAGCGGATACCCCAAGGGTGTGGGCAACCCTGGGGGATACCCTAAGGGTTAGGGACACCCCCCGGGGATACCTCAAGGCTGGGGACACCCTGGGGGATACCCCAAAGGTGGGGCACCCCAAAGTTGGGGGCAACCCAGGGGATACCTGAGGATGGGGGCACCCTAAGCGGATACCTCAAGGGTGGGGACACCCCATGGGATACCCCAATGATGTTGGCACCCTCCAGGGGATAACCCAAGGGTTGGGGCATCCCTGGGGAAACCCCAAGTGTTGGGGCACCCAATGGGCTTCCCCAAGGGTTTGGGTACCCCGGGGGGAAAACCACAAGGGTTTGGCCACCCCCCCGGGGCTACCCCAAGGGTGGGGGCATCTCGTGCGATACCCCGATGATGTTGGCACCCTCCTGGGGATACCTCAATGGCGGGGGCATCCCCAGGAGATACCCCAAGGGTGGGGGTACCCCTGCGGATACCCCAAGGGTGGGTTCACCCCCGGGGGACACCCCAAAGGGTTGGGGGCTACCCCAGCAGAAGAAGCACCCCAGCGGGATACCCCAAGGTTGGCGGGACCCCCGCAGGATACCCAAAGGTTTGGGGTACCTCCGGGGGATATCCAAAGGGTAGGGGCACCCCAGCTGATAGCCGAAGTTTTGGGCAACCCCTGGGAATACCCCAAAGGATGAGCCAACCCCCCGGGGAATACCCAAGAGTGGGGGGCACCCCCAGTTGATACCCCAAGATTGGGGGCACCCCTGGGGGATACCCCAATGGTTGGGGTCACCCCACGAGACACCCCGGGGGACACTTCAAGGGTGATATTTTTCAACAATGGTTATGACATCACCAGCATTTCTGTTGTCTGATGACATCACAAACCAAACAATGGCCAAAACGATGGGATTGGTACCTCATATCCATTGTTGCTCCATGGTGACGTCACATTTTTGTGATGTTAGAAAATAGTCTCTTTTTATAACAAAAAATTTGAGCTAAAACCAGGTGATAAAAACAAAACAACCACTCGTCAGGGCTCGAGTGATATTAATTCACACAACAGCTTGTGATATTGTTACTCTGTGACCCTGACTTGGGTTGTTTTGTTATAATACACCAAGGTTGGGCACACTTGGGGGTTACCCAAGTTTGCGGGCCGCCAAGGGTGGGTGCACCCCATGGGATACCCCAATGATGTTGGCACCCTCCAGGGGGATACCCCAAGGGTTGGGGCGCCCCCAGGGACTCCCCCAAGGGTTTGGGGACCCCATTGGCTGCCCCAAGGGTTAGGGTACCCCGGGGGTTACCCAAAAGGATTTGGCCAAAGGATTTGGCCATCCTCGGGGGATACCCCAAGGGTGGTTGCATCGGGATACCTCAAGGGCGGGGGATACCTCAAGGGCGGGGGATACCTCAAGGGCACTACCCCAAGGATGGGGGCACCCCCGCGGATACCCCAAGGGTGGGTTAACCCCTGGAAGACACCCCAAGGGTTGGGGGAACCCCTGGGGTATGCCCAAAGGTGTGGCCACCTAAATGGGATACCCAAATCGTTGGGGGCCGACCCCGTAGAAGGGGCATACCCGCGGGATACCCCAAGGTACCGGGGACCCTGCGGGATACCCCAATCTTCGGGGGCACCCCAGCTGGATACCCCAAAGGTGCACCCCTGGAGAATACCCCAAAGAATGGCCAATCCCCGGGGAATAACCAAGGATGGGGGCACCCCGGGGGATACGCCAATAGTGGGCGGCACCCCTGGTTGATAACCCAAGGGTAGGGGGCATCCCAGGAATACCCCAAGGTGGGGGGCACCCCCAGGGATACCACCAAGGTTAGGGCACCCCCGGGGATACCCCAAGGTGGAGGGCACCCCTTCGGGCTACCCCAAGGTGGGGGGCACCCCTGCGGGCTACCCCAAGGTTGGTAGCACCAGTATACCCCAAGGTTTGGGCCACCCTGGGGGATATCCCAAGGTTGGGGGCACCCCTACTGGATACCCCAATGTGGGGGAGGCACCCCCACGGGCTACCCCAAGGTTGGGGGCTCTGGTATACCCCAAGGTTTGTATTTTGGGCCATCCTGGGGGATATCCCAAAGTTGGGGGCACCCCCGCAGGATACCCCAAGGATTAGGGCACCCCCGGATACTCTAAGGGTGAGGGCACCCTGAGGGATGCCCCAAGGGTGGGGGTACCCCTTGGGACACCCCAATGGTTGGGGCACCCCAGGAGACACCCCGGGGGACACTTCAAGGGTTTGGCATCCCTGGGTGATACGCCAAGGTTGGGCACCCAAGCATGATGTCTCAAGGGTTGGGGCACTCTAGGGAAAACCCTGAGGATGGGGGCACCCCAGCTTCCCTTCAGCTGAGTGTGTGCATCACATGCACCGTCTAGTTTACATCTTCCAATCTATCTATCCACCAGTTGTAATATAAATTCCATAGTTCAAATAATTGTAAATTCCATAGTTTATATCTTCCCATCTATCTGTCTGTCAGTTGTAATATAAATTCCATAGTTCAAATGTTTGTAAATTCCATAGTTTATATCTATCTATCTATCTATCTATCTATCTATCTATCTATCTATCTATCTATCTATCTATCTATCTATCTATCTATCTATCTATCTGTCTGTTTATCTGTCTGTTTATCTATTTATCTATATATCTATCCAATTATCTATCTATCTATTTTCTGTCTTTGATTCCTTCTTTCTTTCTCAATTTCACCTTTATTCTTTCTGTTTTCTCTTATTCTGTACTTGCTTTATTCTTTCAGGACTTCTTCTTTTTCTTGACTTCCTTCAATCTTTCCTTCATTCTTCCCTTCATTTCTTCCTATCTAATAGATGTATTTTTTTCGTCCCCTAATTTATTAATTCATTTCAAAATTATTTCTTTAAATCATTTAATTCCTTAATTTCTTCCATTAATCCTTTCGAGCAGTATTTTTTATCATCCCCTAATTTATTAATTCCTTTTCAAAATTATTTCCTTAAATTATTCACTTCCTGAATTTCTTCCATTAATCCTTTCTAGTTTTAGTATTTTTTATCGTCCCCTAATTTATTAATTTGACCATTTTCAAAATTATTTCCTTGAATTATTTAATTCCTTAATTCCTTCCTTTCTAGTTTTAGCATTTTTTACCGCCCCTTAATTTATTAATTCATTTTCAAAATCATTTCCTCAAATTATTTAATTCCTTAATTTCTTCGGTTCATCCTTTCTAGTTTTGGTATTTTTTAATTATCATCCCCTATTTCATCAATTCAATCAATTTAAAAATGATTTCCCTAAGTTGTTTAATTCCATAATTTCTTCCATTAATCCTTTCTAGTTTTAGTATTTTTTATTGTCACCTAATTTATTAATTCATTTTCAAAATCATTTCCTTAAATTATTTAATTCCTTAATTTCTTCCGTTAATCCTTCCTAGTTTTAGTATGTTTTTCCTCACCTAATTTATTAATTCATTTCAAAACTATTTCCTTAAATTATTTAATTCTACGTAACTCCTCCCTAAGTTTTGTTTTTCAGTTCAGTTGTTAAAAAATGAAAGGATAGCTCAAGCATTACGCTTGAACTTATAAAATGCACAATTTTAAGTTTTCAAACGTGAATAATCCCCAATGCAAAACCTCTTATTCAAGAGTTGTATTGCTGCATTTGAGTGTACTTTTCGTGTGAGAACATCATATTAATTTTGTTCATCTAAAGCATAGTTATTATACCATTGAGTCTGGTGTTACCAGTAACTTATTTGGCATTTTCATTGAACATCAAATTGTGATATGTTCGATTTCTCTGTGACATGTTCTCATAAATGATAATTTTGCACATTCTGTGACACATACCAATATAATTTTATGAGAAGTTTTGTTGGTCTGATGCAGCAGCTCACTAGCACCTGAATGATTGAATTAATGTCTCTTTTTTCATGGCTAATTATGGCCGTACCACCATGGTGGTACCGGCCATTTAGCAGATAGAGAAAACGTCGTCCGATGTCGTCCGCGACGTCGTCCGCGATCCCATTCACGATCGTCTGACGTCGAGATCTCGCTTATTAGCGGCCCACGGGGGCTATAACTTGGCATATTACCTTAATCACTCATGCTCTCGTGCTGTGCGCAAGAAATTTCTATGTACATCCACTTTTCGTTGCGTAGTGCAGCAATTTCAAAATCGACTTCTCTTTCGCACATTTTTTCCAGTGCCTCGCCGCCATCTTGCTGTCTTGGTTACATAGAAATACATAGAACGGACGTTCAGCTTTTTCCGACAGATGGCGCCGCGCTATTTGATACTGCAGCGCCCCTGGGTCAGTGTAAAATGCGGACCAAACGGGCCATGCGGACCATGCGGACCAGACACAAAACAAACACAGGAGGGTGCAGAGGAGCATTGCTTGTTTAATCAAGCTAGTAATACAAAGCCAATCAAGCGGAAAATGCGGACCAGATGCGGACCAAGTCAATAAGCAAGATATAGACAATATAATCAACCTGATTTAATTGAAAAAAAAATTTAAAATAAAGTTAAAAGAAAAAAAAGAATTTAAAAAAGAAGCAGACCAAAATGATCTGACCAGATATTGCAGAATGCAGACCAGAATGCAGACCAGAATGCAGACCAGAATGCAGACCAGAATGCAGACCAGAATGCAGACCAGAATGCAGACCAGAATGCAGACCAGAATGCAGACCAGAATGCAGACCAGAATGCAGACCAGAATGCAGACCAGAATGCAGACCAGAATGCAGACCAGAATGCAGACCAGAATGCAGACCAGAATAAGAAATTTGGTCTGCATGGTGAGACTTAAATGTGGTCTGCATTTGGTCAGCATTTGGTCTGCATGATAGAAATTTGGGTCTGCATGATAGAGCATTGGGTCTGTATGATATGAAATCTGGTCTGCAATTAGTCTGCATGATAGGAATTCTGGTCTGCTTAATAAAATGTTGGTACGCATACAATACATAACATAACTTTGGTAAATTGGATTGGACTGGATTTAAAGTGCAATTAAATTTAAATGTGTTAAATAAGTGAGGCAGGGTCTTGTAATTCACTGTGGATTACAGAGAGTGGAAATCATTGATGATGGCTTAAATGCAATTAATAGAAACGACCTCGATTGGATGACATTCTAGATTATGCAGCACAGAATTTGTATAGCCTTCTTGAAATAAAATTTGTTGATCAGACAAAATCTTGCAGACCAAAGTGCAGACCAGATCTAGGCAGACCAAATGCAGACCAGAATGCTGACCAGAGTACTGACTAAATCATGCAGACCAAATACAATCTTGAACATTTTTACAATTTTATGGAAAAAAAAATACTAAGTTCCTTTTTTTTAAAAATAAAACTATTTAAATGATATAGCCAGTTGTTATGCAGTTGGTCCGCATGGTCTGCGCTGTTTGGTCCGCATGATTTAACCCTGTCCAGACTGGCCAGTGTTTGTCCAAGACTTGAACCAACACACTAGCTGCCAGAATGTCTGGTCCGCATGGTCCGCATGGCCTGCATGGTCCGCATTTTACACTGACCCAACGGCCCTGGTGATAGATCTAGGGTGCACTCGATTTGCTGTGTGTTACCCAAGCGACAGGTGTAGCGTCCGTAAGAAAAGGTAGAAATAACGAAGCACGGACGTCGTCCTTGACTGTGTCCTGATGAAATGGTTTACAGAAGGGACGAATCATCCATCTGAATCATTTTGCAAGCTCGGAATCATAAGAAACGTTCGAGATTTCAATCAGTTTCCAACCGCCACAATGAAAATCAAGAACGCCCTTTTTTTTCTTGACAGGTTGTGAAATGACAATGCTCAAGCTGTCAAAAATCGATTTGACAGATAGTGCAGCCCTCAATTAGTGTGAAATGGTTCAAGAACAGTCTATTGACACCCAGTGGATCACAATAACACCCCCACTGACTATCTACAGTGCCTGAAGATGACAACTAGGGTAATACACATAATTAGTGAGGTGTGAGTCTGTGACTGTCAGCTGTCAAAATTGACAAAAATGACAATTTCACCAATTTAGTAATATAAGGCTAATCAAACCTGGTTGGGAAGCCTGTTGAGCATGGAATTGGTCCTACATATCTCAAAGTGATGATTTTCTAGAATTTGACAATTCTCGCAACAAAATTTGACGACTCGCTGCGCCTACATGAATGAACATGATGAACTCGTCGAAAATTTCAAGTGTGCCCAGGGGCTGATTTTTGCCCAATTATTTTTATATTTTTTTTGCTCTGTGGGTCATGACAAATCATTTAGCTATTTAATGTCTACTTGAAACATGAAGAATGAAGACAAGTGTTGTGAATTTAATTATGACAATTGACAATTTAATCATAATATTATAGTTGTAGCAGGTGTCTCATATCACTGATTATGAGCTTTAGTAAAGTTTATATTGCTCCCTCTAGGTCTGACGAAAGCTCCCGTACGGCCATAGCAAACTGGTTTGCCTTCTAGTTCCCATATTGCCTGGCATTCCAGTGTTTTGTACTTTTATGTTCGTGCTTATTTTACTGATTTTGATATACACGTATGGATATTTCTGTTGGCCTGTGTTTTTACTTGTATGAAAAACAAATTAACTTTATTGCTAAATGTGTTGTTTGTCTTTTGCTGAATTTGATCATGGTGTTATGAAATCAATTACATATTAGTGGCGAGCAACAATCATTAGATAATGCAAAATAATTCATTATTAGAGATACACGGTCATGCGTCATGAACTGGTCTGCTAAAATGGTGGATTTGTCGCAAGAAATTTCAAAACAAAATATTCAATAGAACCTTTCTGCCACTTCTACCTAAGTTATTTCAACATATTTGGCATTAGAAGAAAGGAAATATTCTCTAGTTTACAGAACTATTATCCATTTTAAAATCACTAAAACCATTTAAGTGCTATTGTCCAGAACGTTGAACCATGTCAGTCAGAATCAGGGGTGGGTCCGGAGTCGGTGTAACGGAGTCGGTGTAGCAATATTGTGAAGAGAAGAAATCAGCCCCTCTGCGCTGTCCCAATCATGGTTTATTTTTTCAGATAGTTATTTTAGTTCATGTATTATGCTTTAGATGTCTTACTTGGGGTTTTTGGGTGTTTCTCAAGAAAGCCAGGCAGATGTCATTCTCAACCTTAGCAGCAATCTACAGAAAACATAACTGCAAAATGATGTACTTTGTGATCACAAATATTTTCAATGTACCCTTAAAAAGCAAAAACCAAGCTTGATGTCATTCAGATTAGTTGCTATATTGGGGTATCCTTGTATTAGAGCATGTGCTGGGCAAGGAAAAGATCCCTCACATGGGGTAAACATGTAGCAAATTGAGGACTACTACCCTCTCATTTCATCAATGCAACCTTTCGAGTACCCACAACATGCAGGCATGCATACAGGGCTGTGCTTACCATATCTATTGATATATCCATCTATCTATTCATCATTCTTTTGCTAATGCCCAATCACTTTGATCCATGGACCAGAAATCATCCTGTGTTGCAATTTTGTTACATTTAAGATGAGCTGGCTCATAAAAGGACAACAAATGTCTAGAACATGCCTAGTTAAAGGGAATATAATTTTACTTAATTCTTTGCCGAATTTTACTTGGAAACACAAGTAGAAGGTGGGATTTTAGAGGAATTTTAAAAGAAAAAATATATGTTTTTGCTGTCAGGATTTCATATCGATCCATGGGATTTATATAATAAGTGTCAACATATATCATTAGAGGAACTATTCAGAATCCTTTTGCAACAAACCCAATTATAATTGGTTTAATGGTATAAAAGTTACAGACGTTTTACTAAAAAACATCAATTTTGAGAATAGCCTTAAAAACCTTCCCTTCAGTCTACATATTTCAATGAGTGGGGGAGGCACAAAAGTGCCCATATCTCTAAAGTTATACAAGATAATTAAGTTCTGTTTGAAACACTGTATAGTGCTATAAATTCTTCTGTGATGATATATCAGAAAATAGAAAAAAATAGACATTTTTGACCTGCGACGCAAAATGGACCAGTTCATAACGCATGACCAAATAATATTTTGTTCCATGACCCCTATGTAACAAGCCCCCTGATTGGCCAACAACCCACATGCATAATGTGATGTTCACTGTGTGCAGTGGTGTGTGAAAGGCAGGTCAATAAGACATGTGTTATTCACTGATCAAAAAAAAAAAAAACTCTGAAGAAAAAAATTCTGAAAAAAAAAAAAATTCACAAAAACGAAAACAAAAAATTCCAAAACAAAAAAATACAAAAAGATAATAGACTTCCTTAAAAAAAGCTAAAAATGTTCTGAATAAAACTGAATTCAGGTTTATGAATAACTGCTATTTTCCATGTTTAGTCACAAAACAAAACAATTGTCGACTTCATGTTTTCCAGACCTGACCTAAACTCAGCAACATTAAAAACGCACACTTTTAAAAAGGCTTCCTCTAAAGATATCAATAAGAAAATTTACACACTTCTAGAAGTTGCCATCAGGTACATTCACGACAATTTTCAAATCTCTAAGTGCAGTACTTTTGTGTCAAATTAAATCGTCGTGGTCACTGTCGAAAATGGAAGTCACAAAATATCAATTTCCTCTGATCATTAATTTCAACAACTTAGCTGTTCTTTCCACAAACTTTTTTGATAAACCAGGAAGGTTTATAATTTTCCTTGATGAGTCAGGGAAAGGGGATATTTGACCCAACCACAATTAAAGAGGATGAATTTAATAAAAATTAAGTGTCAATGCTGACACGCCCCCTACTGGAGCCTTTTGTCAAAAACTTAAAAAATGATGTTTTATTCAGATTTTTGAGACAATTGAAATGGAATGATTGTCTGTGTGTGTGTTTCTACCCTGTGCATGCATAAAACCCCCATTATTTAACAGTTCTGGTTCACATGCTTCATTTGTAGATGCGAACTCGTAAAATTTTGAGTTTTAATTAAAAATCTGCTTTATCATAGATTTTTTTTTCAAAAACTTCTGTGGGACCTCTTTTGGAAGTCTTGTGCCTGTTATGTGAAAATTTCATAAGATTAATCCCATCCAGTATGCCACAAAACCAATATTTCCAATGGTGCGTTTTGTGTTGAAGTGCAGTTTGTGACTTCCATTTTCGACAGTGACCACGACGATTTAATTTGACACAAAAGAACTGCACTTAGAGATTTGACAATTTTCGTGAATGTACCTGATGGCAACTACCAAGAGTGTGCAAAGTTTCATCTTGATACTCTAAGAGGAAGTTCAATTTTAAGCCTTTTTAGAATAGTGCGTTTTTAATGTTGCTGAGTTTACATTGTAGGGATACTCGCCTCGGCCTTCAGTCTCTGTGAATATCACCGGAAAGGCCCGTAAAACCTGAAATTGACCACAACCTAAGTGCATGATTGTATAGTGTTGCATGCATGCGCAGGCTTAAATGTCAAAGTACTTCCGCAAGATCTTATTACAAGGTTTCGTTTAGCTTATTGTGACATTGAAGCCATTCTTCTTTGCGATCTGCATGGAAATGAACATTAAAACCACATGCAAGATTGCATTTCTTTTACAAAAGCTGTTTACCATTCTTTATCATTGCTAAAGGTTGCCCTTCAGAATAAATAATTATTTGTAAAGCGATTTATGTGTGACCTCCTTTATGTTTGCAAATCGTATTCATCAATGCTATGAATGTCAAAAACTTGTTTTCATAAAATCTGTTTTTCTTTGGTTTCCAGGCATCGAGCTCTTAGAACATGATAATTTTGTCTTATTTTGCAATAGACATTTGTTGTTGTCAACAAGCTGTTGTGATTTGACAGTCCTCATCATGCATATTTACATGGAATCTCGTGTTCTTTCTATGCTGTTGGAGTGTGTTGTCAGAGATGACTCTATTCTCTAGCAAAATATGTAAAATCACTTCAAACTCCGATGTCAATTTAAACTGGGTCAGATTCCCAGGCTTCCAATGTGAATCCCAAAACATTAATTCCGTCGTAACGGAATCACAGAAAAATCACAAAAATTACACTTCAATCATGCATTACAAAATTTGTGATTGCAGAAATTATGACTTAGTGATCTATTTTGACTTAAATGAATATAAACTATACACTGTAAAATCTGAATTCTGAGTTAGCTTAAATGATTGAGTGAGATGGTTGCACAATTCCTTTTAGCTATCATAGCTTGTTGTTTTGAGTTATAACAACAGAAAGATTATCATAACTCACAACATCAAGCTATGTTAGCTCAAAGAAATTGTGCAACCATCTCACTCAATCAATTGAGCTAACTTGAAATTTCAAATTTTACAGTGTAACATTTCTGACACATAGAATGTCTGTGATCAGCCCGAGAAGTTTTTTACAGCAAGCTGAACACAGCGTAACAGAATCATGGACAAAAACTGCAAATTCTGTTACTTTTTGATTTCATTATCTGATTTAAGAAAAGCGCTCCAATTATAGAAAAGATAAACAAATAATGCTGCCCTCTTTTGGACAAGATACTGAAAAAAATTGTGTGATTCCGTTACGCTCTCTGGTGTGATTCCGTTACGCTCAATTGAAATGGCCCTATACAGCAACAGAATTCTACGATGGCAAAAATTCTTAAAAATTGTTAATTTTCAAGTATATTAGCACTTGTTGATGTCAACATCAAACATCAAGACCCAACATATCTATCTGTATTGAAGCCTGAGAAATAGCATTTTTCTTAATTTTTTGAGCCAAAATAATTGGACTAACTAAAAAAACATGATTTCCTGGAAATATGTAACAGAAAATAATCTAACCGGCACCAATTTCTCAAGATTAATAAAAATACCAGATGAGCAAACATATCTGGATTAGAAATAGTTTTATTTCATCTAAAAATATTGAAAATTGTCTTCTTAAGGTCACCTAGTGTAAAAAAAGAACATGTTCCTGAGCCATTCCCTATTATCATGAAAACTGAGCATATAAATAATTATGAAATTATGTCGAGGACTGTACATAAACAAATTTACAATTATTTTTAAACTTCAGGAAAACAGATTTTGATCCAGGTTTGATGTATTTAAGAGAACACAGAAACTGTAAGGAATGTACATTCATTGTAACTCTTCACTCTAAATGTTCTAGAAGGCTAGATCTGGATATGGCGCCTAAACTTAAAAAAAAAAATTTAGAATAGTTCAGAGAAAGAAATTTATTACGACACCTTGAAAGAACCTTTATAGAAGATTATCGAGAACCTTTTATGCTGTCTGACAGGAACCTTTTCACTTTTCAGACTTTATTGACCAAATTGTCAGCTACAAGGAATTTGCTCAGATGTATTTTCATTTATCTACTGCTATTCAAGGGCAGCTGAGGGCTTGGTAGTAGATTGGAAGACCTAAAGACAAGGAACTCCAAGGACCTCTAATAAGAGGACCCCAGCTCTACCAAGAGCAAGGCCTCCTGCTGCACCACATGTAGTGCCATCTATGTGCTGGAAGCTTTCCAGGTCTGGAAATAAATTCTTACTATGAACCTTTTCACATCCACTGAACCCCAGGGCTCCATTCAGTCCATTAGGCAACCATATAATTTGTGAGGAATCTTTGTCTGCAAGCATGCTCCTCATGATCCAATAATGAACTTTTCCTTGCCTGGGTTCCATAGGTGTACGGCGCGCGCGATTTTTGGGGGGGGGGAGCAACATTTGCCCGAATTTCAAGATCTAGTTTTAGTACAATTTCAAATGAAATTCACTGCAAAAAATTCCCGTTAAATTTTAAGGTTAAATTAACTGGCAACTTTGTTCCAGGTCTAAGAACTGTAAAAGTACTAATAAACCTGAAAAGGACAATGAACCGTAAAATGCGGATTGGTACATTGAACTGTAATTTTGCGGATTCAACAAAGTGATATTACGGCATAATGTACATATATAAAACAGTTTATTTAAAGTATATTTTACTGTTATATCATCTGTCAAACATAGAATGTAAAGAATGCAAGGGGCTGTAGAATCTACTGTAAAAATACGGATAGCATTTGATTTAACTGTCGCATAGCTGTAGGGATGTATCGAAGCTGGAATCAGCTGAAAGAGTGAGAGAGCCAGTGACTCCAGGCTCGGCCTTACTCATCTCTTGCTTGACAGCAGGGAAGTAAGTCCATCAATTAGTTTGCTCACAAACCATTTATATAAATGGATGGATATTTTCCAAGAGAACCAGGTGTCAAGTTTATTGAAGTATGTTCTATTGATGCAGACTGCGCTTAGGTTATTTTGGTTTTAATAGTGCCATTCTTAAGATCACATTATAAGACTCACACAAATGTCAATGTCACATATAGACATTACAACTTTTGCGTAATGACAGCATCTTTAAGATCATATGAATGAGGATGTTCCCTTACCTTCAGATAAGTTATAAATTAAGTTTGATTAACAGCTGTGTAAAACATATGTTATAGATGGCACCACATGTTCTGTGGTTGAAGTCAATGCAATCTCTTGTTTATAGTTCCTAATCTGACCAGGTGTATTGATTGTTTGGCCAATTCAAATGTTTTGTCTGCATATTACAAGTTGCCAGTAAATTAACGGTTGAAGTAATTGTTCATTAACGTGAACTGAATGTTGAATGACATGACACAGTAAATTTATCTTGTAGCCATTTTGTAACTGACAAAGAACTGTAAATTCCCAGACAAAGTCTGTATTAAAAAAATACTGGTAAAATAACAATAAATTTACGGTTCTTTTAGCCAGAAAAACACGGTCATTTCTTACAGTGTTGGCTAAAAATCATTAATTTTCAATAGTGTTTATCTAATCATCTACCCAAATTTTTCAGCCTTTTTGTCCGAATCTTACTGTTTTCCAAACTTTTGGGGGTGCGACTGCTCCCCCTGCCCCCCCCGCTCTGATACGCCTATGCTGGGTTCCAAAATGGAACCACTATGAACTTTTAAGAGTGTTGGAGTTTCTGCTTTAGATTTACTAAGAAACCAGGGGAGCTGTAGTCACTCCAGCTCCCCCTATATTTACTGTAAGAGGATGTCAACACGCTATTCACAGTGTGATGCAGGTGAAGCATGACATGCTCAGACATCTCTGAGTCTATGCTCGTGGCTCCTATGGTGAACAATTTTCCATGTCTTTGTGATCGCAGCCATAATGTTCAGTTGTTCACATGTATCTGGATAGAGACTCTATTAGAGAGTAGACACAGTCTGAAAAGTGCTTCATAGAGCAGGACTGTCATCGAAAAAGGTGTCATCGAGGACGGTACGCGAATAAAAAGAATCATGACCATTTAAATAAGGTCTTTTACAGAGCTAGAAAAAACCAAAGATTCTTGATAGGGCTGAACAGTCGATTTCAAACAGACAATTAATGGGCTCAAATAAAAGCAATAATATTGAAAGTACATACGCGTATATATGTATTGGTTATGATCATGAAAAATCATCAGTATGAAGATTCACAGGGTGCCATTTCACAACAGTCCACTCTGTTAGGATATCTAAGTGACAGACTGTAAATAATTGCAATGCTTCAATCTTCGCATCTTCAACTTCACTTTGTCAGTATAAAAACATTTTTACCCTAGCATATATTATGATAGACAAGTATTTTTCAAAAAGACGGTGTCAGAGACATACCACGGCTGTATACATAACAACCTCCAAAGGCAGCAACAATTCAATTCATTTCCCTGGATCAGCGCCAATGTGAGTGGACCAGTTCGGGAGACAGGTGGGAGGCTATCATTTTCATATTATTGCATATTACCACTATTGTACATGAAAGAATATTTAGTAAAGTAGATCTGCAAATTTCGTCCTTTCTGGTATTCCAGGAAGTAAATATTTAGTTTAGAAAATGAAGATATTGCTGCATTACACTTCAACTCTTCTCACCCCCACACATTTTATAGAATATAGGCTACTAGAATTACAAATTATACTAAATGGCTTTTCACCTAACATGTAAGTTGGAATACTGCCACAAAAAAATGCGAATCAATTTATGAAATGAAATAAAATATTGTGTGGGCTTATCCAATTATGAGAAATTTATGAAGAAATTATTTACTACCAGTACAATACACTGAAAAACTTTTGAACGTATATTTTTAAGAAACAGCCAATTGCATTAAAATGTGTCTTACAATAAATTATATTCGCGCAGCGAAACGGCCGCAGGCCGTTTCGCAAAGCGAAACTTAGCACAAGAAAGGTTTCAAAATTCTGTGCAGTGATGGTCTCAATATCAATGGTCGACAGCAGGAAATTAGGTCAAGTGGGACCAGCTTCTTATCAATGATTCAGTTTCGAATTTAACAAAACATGACATATTCATATTCAAAAGTGTCTTAAATATTCAATATTCTCCAGTAATATTCCCTGTATCTATAATTTTTATGGAATAGTTAATTATAAGCCTTGAAAAGCTAAATTATATTATTAACATGTGATTCATTTCATTTCAAAACAGACAACAAGAAAATATAACAAAATTAAGGTTCCATAATTTTTTTCAACTGATATTATGTAACATTATTATGTAACAATGAGCAATTAATCTACAAGCAGATCATGTTATTGGTTTTGTTATCACTATTATGTAATATCAACAATCTAGCATAGACTTAAATTTGGCAGCATTCGGTGTTGTCTTCCTTTTTACTTAGCTGATTATCTATCAATTTTATTTATCCTTAATCCTATTTATTTGCTATCCTATGTATGTATTAATGTATGTATGTATGTATGTATGTATGTATGTATGTATGTATGTAGCTATCTATATATTCTTTTTTTTATCTATTTTATCTTTCTAATACTAATAGTTTCTATAGTAAAGTAAATTCTGTCTATCTTTTAATATATCCGTCTTTCAATTTCTCTGAAACAGTAACATATTAACTGCGCGAATTTCATGGCAGTGCCATTTACATATTATAGGATTATACAGCTTACATAATGCAAAGTTTGCAGTATTGTCTATACTCTTGTCGTGAATAATCTTTCACATATGTCATTCTATGGAAATGCATTGTCAGGCTGAAAATCATCCAATAGACGAAAATTTATTTTAGCAGGATGGAATCAATTTATAACAGGGAACAAAATCATTTTCATTTCACCCCAATAATTGTGAGAATCTTTTTGACTAGAATGGTACGTTATAGTCAAAATGACTTAAATTAGTAAAGTTACAATATAAAAAACACTTAGACGTGACTAACTATAAAGTTAGTCAAAATTTAGTCAACTCAATTTACCAAGTTGATTCGTCAGCCAGGAGGTGAAACTTATCTTACTAACTGAGAGCTTGTGGTAAATCATCGTTGTTAGTCTAAGACTTTCTAAAGTGGTGCTTGCGCTCATGGCCTCCTGTGTAGGTGAGATTATCGTAGCACCGCAGACCAGCATGTTCCAGTGTGGTGATTTCTTCCATTGTTTACTGACACCCAATGTCATCAATTATTGAAATTTTCACTCCTAGATCATTACACAGGGTCTGTGTACCAAGACCAGACTAGTGTCAGTCAAAAAGCACGTCTCTAATGTCTTGAGATATTGTTTTTCAAATATGCATCTTCAAAACGAAGAAATTACCAACAAATTATAGGAAGTGTTATTGAGGGCATTCAAAAGTAAATAAAATTGGGGAACACAAGTAGGTTTTGATAGCAATACTTTTCAGTAATGATAGTTTTCTAAGTGTTCATTGAAAGTCACGTTATAAACCATTTGCAAATCAAGGGGTCAAATACTTATTTCCGAAGACTACTGGGATTCTTATGCAAATATATTACTTAATACTTATTTCGCTTACGTGTCTTCTAATGTTGGACCAGATCTACCTGAGAAATTTTAGAGTTTGGAGCAAGCGCAAGTGCCCAAACCAGAAAATATGGTAGGGGGTCATATACTTATTTTCCTCACTGTATGCATAGGCCTCATATTGAGTTCAGAGTTACAGAACTTCTCCTTTTGACACTAAATGACAATCACTGCAAACTGCGTTTGAAGTGGTCATCGCCAAAGAAATATTAAATTAAGAAAGGTCTGTCTGGTGAGGAATCTCCAATTATTGGAAAGTGCAGGTGGACCACCCAAGACTGAGATCAATTTTCTATCGCCTCATAAATCGTGACAAGCATATCAATGACTGTCAATTTTCGCAAAACCAGAAGGATAACCAGATTCATTATATCTGCTAAAAACCTTTCAAATTAATTTGTCGTTCACACTATTTCCATCCTGGGCACTTTTTTCGATTAGATCTCCGCAGATTTATTGAGCAATAAACTTTTCGATATGATGCTTAAGGTAACATCGAGGCCCCATGGCATTCAGGGGCCTCCCACTCCATCCATGTAGCTACATTTTAGCTTAACCTCATTGTAATTCGAACAAAAATTTAAAAAAAAGAAGAAAATTGGCAATTCACATTTGGAAAGGAGTGTGATGGTCCAATGAAAGCTGATTGTTTGACTCACCTATATTCTTAATATATTTCGTGATTTAAAATAAAGCTTTCTGAGGCAGAAATTTGATAGTTTTCTAATTCTGACCCACATGCAAACATAACATGGTGAAAAACAATAGCAACATATATATCTTGAGTATTTTCTGTGTACTGTCACAGTGTATTACTGTGTGGGTGGATTAGAATGGACTTGTGTATGTTAGTTGATTAATTATGCAGGTAATTAGCCAGGTATAACTTGTATCGAATTTCATGATAGATAGGACAACCTAATACGTATGCAGATCTGTAATGACTAATGGCCTTAATTCTATGGACCCGATTCCATCTCAAAGGCTCCCAATAATTATGTAAGATGGCTTTGTGGCAAATATCTGGAGGCAAAGACATTAATGTTCTTGGGTATTAGCCTATATCTCGTATGTCATACTCAATATATAACTCATACCCAGAAAGTATATTAAAACTCGTGATTGCAAGCAATCGAGATAAGGACAGTTCTGGTGTAAATTATGGACAAATATTTTGGAAAAGCAAATTTTGCATGATGTTATATTTATCAACATAACCGCTTTGCTATGAAGCAATCTTAGTACTTCAAAATTTCAGAAACTTTGCCATAATTTATCCAATTATTTACACTCCTGGGCAAAAAAATTACCGTAGTTGCATTCGAATTCATTTCAATAAATAGGCTTTGATTTCTATGAGATATACACTCCTGCTCATAAATATGGAATAGTTTTTTGGGAAAAAAGTGTCAAATAAATGTAAATTTCAGAGTGTGAATGCAAGCACGGTCCATGGTAAAGGCCCAGTCATCTTCTCTAGTCACTCTTTGAAAGCCTCAACTACATTTTTTCTAAGAATTTTTAATTTTTGGTTGAATGGTTACCACTCAATCAGACCATCAAGTGCTCCAGCAGAAGTTGCTAAAGTTATCAATTTCAATGGAGAATGTTGAAGCATTCCATATTTATGAGCAACGGTGTACATATCAACTAAGCTTCATTTCCGTCAGTTAATCAATAGAAACATTGCCGTTGAATGGAATTGATTTCTTCTTGACTTTTTACAGTCTGTCGCTTTGATATAGAAAAAGATTGGACTGTTGCACTGTGAAAATGGCACTACGTGTGTCATCATGCTGATGATTTGTCATGATAATACTTTCAATGTTAATTTGATTTAAGGAGACTTATCCCGCTTGTTGGTGACAGCTAAATGAAAGGATTATGCATCTGATTTTCACTCTAACTTCAGTTGTGACAAGTCAAATGGTCTTCTCTTGATCATGACTAATCTAATGGCCTCTATGTTTCCCATGCTGAAAGTGGAGAATATGACACTGCATCGGTTATCATGACTCGCAAAGTGCATTTTTCACGGTGAAGTGGTCCTCATTTTTTCTGTATCAAAGTGACAGACTGTAAACAGAACAATTTTTGGCTGCCTTTCTTGACAACTTTGTGCACTGAAAAATATCTATATTTTCCCATCCATGTTTCACTGATTCCTAACCACATTTGTTGAGCTGAAATTTTTTGTCATCTTAGATTAACATCAACATTATGACCAAACAAGTTCACAATTTGGTTAAGATCTAGTCAGGATATTGATGCACAGAAAATACTACTAGGTCACCTTTGATGTGTGGGCAGAAGCTTGTCATGCTGGAACATTTTCTACAAGAACAAGCCTCCTAATGGTCGCCAGAAGGCCCTGCTGCATTTTTGTTTTGCAGATGGCATCTCAGATTCTTATCAAAACTGTCTGATCCCCCAAATACCATCTTCCTACTGTGTTTGAGTATACCAGCACATGTAAAGGAGTATCAGCAGTTTCTGTGTAGGTTTATGAGTTTCTAAATAAAATTATATAAATTTTATTTATGTGTTTCTGCTCAATTGTGAATGCATGAATTGAATAAGGTCTACTATTAAATTACTTTGTGTTTCACAATTACTTATGGCCTGGTGCACCTTGTGAATTTTTTTAAGTCAACGAAACGATGGTCGCTGTCATTTTCTGCCTTCATTTAGGGAACATTCATCTATTGACATCCTATTGGAAATATTATAATCTTGGTATATTTCAAATTCAAGCCAAATCGCTAAATTTTTTCCTGAGATATCATGCAAAACGTTCCCGAAAATGTGCTAGCAATGCATGATTTCTGTGTGACATCAAAAACACTTCATTTTCACCAATGAGACAAAAAGAATGCCCACATTTTTCATCAATGTTGTATTCCAAAGCATTTATACAAGATTTCTACTGGAGGCAGGAGTGTGTTGATCCTTTAAATCCTGATATCAGGCATCTATATAGAATCATTGTAGTCTGTCACTTTGATATAGCAAAAATGAGGACCAGTTCATTGTGAAAAATGCACTTCGTGATTCATGATAGCCGATGAAGTGTCAGCTTCTCTACTTTCAACATGGGAAACATGGAGGCAGTTTGATTAGTCATGATCAAGAGAAGGCCATTTGACTTGTCATAACTGATTTTAGAGTGAAAATCAGAAGTATATTCCTTTCGTTTGGCTGTCACCAACAAGCAGGATTAGTCTTCAAAAATCAAATTAACATTGAAAGTGTTGAGTATGATCATGACAAATTATGCCCATGGCCCCAGTGGTGTTCAGCCATGGCCGTTAGTCTTCACTCAGCTGCCGTGCTTCACCATGGTGCTATGGTTGTGAGCAATCATAACAAAGCAAATACTTGCTCAATCTTCAACAGGTTGTCAGGAATTATAGTCTGTACACAGTAGCAGGTGTTCTGATAAAAAAATGTTTAGTTGAATGTTGAATGGAATAATGTTACATAATGACTGTATAGCAAAATACTAAAATAGAGGAAATTTAAGCATATAATCAGTACTGATGCTATATGTCATAGTAATAGTCACCAAAGTGTCTGAATGTGTTAGGCACACATCAAATCAATCATTCATGACAAAACTACAAATAGTTACATGGTTTGACTGTTGGTTCATCGGATTTTACAGAAACCATTTTGGCTTTAAATGTGGCCAAATTCTAAGTAGGTATAAAAAGATAGAATGCAACCTTATCTGAAGAGAAAATTGTGTTAAATGCTTACCATAGAGGTGGAATTTAATAAAACATATGCAATTTTTGTCAGAAGAAATTTTTACCACTTTATTATTAATTGAGAAATTAATAATTTTTGTAATATATTATATATATATATATTGTTTTATTGACACAAGAATATCAGTAATGATACATTTGTCAATGTTAGTATTGCGAGAAAACATTGGTTAGTAAAATGTGATAATATTTAATAGTATAAAAATTTTATAAGTATATAATATATACAATAAAAATGATAACTTTCATAAAATAGGACATGTGGGTTATATTACTTCAGGTTCCAGCCACCGTTTACTTCCAATAATCAATCATGTTACACCTAATGAATAGTATATAAAGATTTATACCTAGTTATTAAAAATATAAATATGAATGAAAAACGATTTTCCAGACAAAACAACGATGAATAATAAATAATAATACAGTGCATACATTCATTTTCAACATTGATATCATAATATCTGTCAATAATCATAGTGAACTAAAAATAATAGGCCTGTAACCACTTTAGAGACAAAGCATCAAAAAGTATTCATATAGTATATTTATATATAGTATATTCATTAATTTTCAGCATTTATGTATAATAATATCCCTTAATAATCATATTCTTTTGCAAGCTAATACAATTGTCCATTTTTCAGAATGTTCATGATATATTATTTCGGTCTAATGTACACGATGGTGTCATAAAGAGTTTGCAGTTATAATCTTGCAAAATGTCATCAATATTTACAGAGATTTGCACAATAAGTGTATATTGTAAGTAAAATGGTGTATCAAATTATCTATACATTGTAACATAACTCATGTGAAGGGAGGAGATGTTCTGTTATACATCAGCCTGTTGCAGGAACTTTCCAAGGCTAATTTGCATTTCGGCTATATAAACACTTCCAGCAAACCCGATGAGAAAATGTTAAATGTGCAGTTTTAATTGCGGTTTTGTCGTGAATGCTTAATTTGGTGTGTGCCAAACACATCCAGATGCTTTGGTGACCACTACTATCATGCAAAAGACATTCTACATCAGAACTGATTATATGCTTAAATTTTTCAAGTAATTTAGCATTTTGCTTTACAGTTATTATAAAACATTATTTCTTTCATCTTTTTTTATCAGAACACCTGCTACTGTGTACAGACTATAATTCCTGACAATTTGGTGAAGATTGAGCCAGTATTTGCTTTGTTATGATTGGTCAAAATTATAGTACCATGGTGAAGCATAGTGCTCAGCTGAGTGAAAACTAACGGCCATGGCTATGGGCATAGGCGTACGGTGCACGCGATTTTTGGGGGCGAGCGACATTTGCCCGAATTTCAAGATCTAGATTTAATACCATTTCCAATAAATTGTACCAAATTTTTTAGCCTTTTTGCCCCCCTCTCCGATACGCCTATGGCGATGGGGTAATGATTAGCATTCCCACCTTCAACACAACAGGCCAGGGATTAATCCCAGGCTGGGGCAGACATAACATATAAAGATATTGATGTACAATTCATACGCGTAGTGTGTATATGCTGTTGATTTTCTTTGACTATACATGATATTTCTTGGATCTTTTCATGTAAATATTTGAGGCATACACGGTAACCGCATTGAGAATTTAAAACCATCATCAATTTAAAAAAGAAAGAGTTTCCCGTAACATACTCAGAAGCATTGATGATTTGTGGTGCCTCAGAACAGTACCAACACCAGGAGTCCAACACCTGAAAAGGCTCGCCACTTCATGATTCCTCAACCACCATATTTGAGAAAGTATAGATTTCAACCCATTTGACAACTTGTGGGCTCATATCAATGTTAACGTAGGATGTCACAAACTCAGATGCATTGACAGCTTTGGACAGCAGTGAGATGGATACACAGAACTTGCAATTGGGATGCACAAAAGTGTATAGAAGTGCAGCCAAAAGACATGTTCTGCTTAAAAAGTCCAAAGGAAATACATTTCCATGCCAAGATAATATTGCCATTGAAATCAAAACCTATTGAAATGCTGTGGAATTCTACCTGGGTCTTTTTTTTGCCCAGGAGTGTATATAAGTATTTTTTGTCTGTTCTTCGATTATATCTGAAAGTTGTTCTCACTGTTGTGGTGATTAATATAAAATTGACAGATACTGATCTAAATGACAGTCTCAAACAATCATGTGGATCACGAGGTCAAACACAAAATTCTAACTGGGCAATGAAATTTTTTTTTTGATCTATGTTCCTTGATCAAGGGTCTTCTTTTCACATTTTGCACCGGAGTAAAATTGCTATTGGTTTTTAATTTTTGGATGAGTCATCACAGTCAAAAAGAAACATTATAGTGCTTTATATGGCATACACATCAAGCTTTTAGTACCTATTTGATTATTTTTGCTTCTAGAATAGAATGAAATGTGCTCTTTCCTGAAGAGTGATCAAGGTTCCCATCAGTTTTACAAACAACCGTATATTTTGCATACAGATATATATACATGCTGTTAATCTACTGGGGGACCACTATTTAATCTGAAGGGGCTTAGAGTTTTTTTAAAAATAAATAATTTCTTGCTTAGTTTTGTTAAGATAAATGAATTCTTTTTCGGCAGTCTCGAAATAAATAATTGTAGCGAGGGTATTTCTTAACACGGTGGTGCTTGATTTAGAAAGGATTATTTGCAGATTTCGCACACCCGAATTAAAAAATAATTACTGTCACCTTTGCTGATAAATAAATAATTTGGAAAGCACCAAGCTCCCCGCCCCCCGATCATTAAATGGTCACCTCCTCACAGGGCCAATATTAGATTCTTGTTGTGTAGGCTTAAGTGTTGCACAATTACATCACTCAAAAAATGAAATTGAAAAAAATCAGAAATAATCTATAATTTGGTAATTTGTGTTATATACGTATACATTTTCAATTATGGGAATGATTATATACATGTCAGCTGTAGAGGCCTATTTTTGGATTTTGGTAGGCCATGGCCTGTATGTGGGCCATGGTAGACTAGTTGGGACCCTGGGGGGGATACTTACTATGTTCAAGTCTACACCTATGCTCGGCTCAGTAGGCCCCCTTTTTCAACTGAAAAATTCCTAGAGTTGGGTCTAAAAATCTGACATAATTCCTAGAGTTGGCCCCTAAATTTAAATAGGAACTTCTATCGAATCGCGATGTTATTTTTCGGTGAAATTATGGGTTAATACCAGGGAAAAACAGGCAAATACCATTGAGGCGACAAAAAAAATCCTAGAGTCAGGGTATTTTCGCGACGACCGACAGCCTAGCACCGGGTCAGGTCGCCGAACTTCTAGCCTAGCATACGTATCAAAAAAAATTTCGAGTACCCCCCCCAGGGTTGGGACATTCATATGAAAGAATACTGTAACAGCTAACTGCAATAATATCAATGGTGTGTCTTTATTAATCCTCCATATTCTATAATAGACCATATCCTATTTTAGGGATCTTTTTAAGCTGCCATCTGAATGCCTTTGAAGTCGGCATGCATTTATCTAGTCTTGTGATTGCACCAGTTGTGGGATGAATTATCGTTCCTTTCATGAATCAACTCCTTCTTATGTCAGTGACGTCTTTGCGCCGACGCTCTCTTTTGGCCAATCAGAATGGAGCAGTGAGCACGTGCTGGAAGATGGCCTGCATGCTGCTGTTTATAAGTAGCCTGCCTACATTGTGAAGTTGACTTCTGGACACGCCAAAGGAATAACACAAGGGGACCTACTGTTACAGGAGACTTTTGTCTCCTTTGATAAAAACTGTCTCACAAATTAATCCCTGAGTCTCTCCATCATAACAAGGATTTTAATAATTCAGTAGGAAGGGATATTGCTGCAAGACGATTTTACGAAGAGTCTTTGGTGAACAGGTAATTAAAAATCTCAATACTTTTTTCACCCTAACAAAAATTAAAGAAAAAGAAAGTGATTTTTATAGTGTGTTTATAAATCAACAATAGTCATTGATTTAGTCTAGCATACATTGTTGTTTGAAATTTTAAACTTCCTTTTAGACACAGATATATGTATACCTGTTGTCTTTTCAACAGAGAAAGACGAAAAGTTATCATTACATGCATGCACTTTGTTTAATAAAAGTAGTTGAACATGTTTATTAATCATTGGTTCCATATTTATTAAGGGTAACTAATTTTAGCTTATAAGCCGAGTTATTGTCACGGGATAGGTATGACTTAAAAACTGCTTATTGCTCACGAACTATGAACATCAACGAAAACTTTCTTCCTGGTCTTGTACAAGTTCTGTGCTTGCATGCATGGTGCAAATTCTCACAGTAATACAGTATCCTTTAATTGGCATTTTTAGAATATCAAGACTACTTTCGCGCATTAGTGCAATGTACATTATCAAAGGGAGTAGGCCTATATAATGATGGTATATTGCATGCTTTTAAGACTTACGGTTTCTTTAAAATCCCTACAGGCTCAAGCCTTTCATTTCACGATTATTTAAGCATCAACAAAGGTTCATGACTAGATCTATGAACATTTAGCATCCAGTTGCCAGATATAGGGCTGTGAGGTGGCTGAGCTGTTGCTGGATGTCTTTCATATCCTTTTCATCACTGAACAAGTTTTATTTCAAAGAAACCTTTGTATCATTCGACAACAAAACTAAAGAACCCTTATTCCATTTACCTGAGGTTCTGAGCATCAACAAAGCATTCTGCATTAATGTGTTGGCATGTATTTTAAATGCATAAGAGTCCTTTATAGGCCTACATTATTCATTCTGGTCAAATATATATATGTCCCAAGAGAGCTTAGGAAGTCGAAGAACTCATGTCAGCACAGTTACTGAAATATAAAAATGATTTTCATAGGCCTAATTATTTGCCTTTTTCATCTGAACAAAGATGTGCAGCTCATGGAAAGCAATCCCAATCGGCACGTCTATGTTGTATAGCAACGTTGTCACAATGTCAACATGTTAATAAAAATTACATAGAATTTTATGGCAGAAATTATTTTGTCACACTGATGCGAAACAATGTCAAAGTATATAATTAACATTAGCATGTTACGTTGTGGCAACATTCACAAACGTAATAAATCTCAACTGTCGATTAAATTTTGTTCATGTTCTGGCAGCATCAATTCTACCATAAATTTCTAAATGACCAACAGACGAGCCCTCCACCAATTTGCTAAATTGTATTTATTTTTTGTGCCCAACATCCAACACTGCATGCGGTTATATGGACATCTTTCCATTGCAAGGGTATTCTGCACTGTCTTCATGTTGACCGCTCTTTCATTGCCAGTACTTTTTCCAGCCTTGGCAGGCCATACGCTGCCATTCGTTGCCACCTAGCTGCTAGTGGGCACTTGCGCGAGCTCCAGTGAGTGGTCCACCTAAACTGAGTGTGAGTGAGAACAGCTTTTGTCTGGAAGAAAATAGGACTGTTTCTGAGTGTGCTGATGGCCCTGTCTGCTTCCTTAGAGAACGCGTAATTGCCGAGTCTGACACTGGTTTACCTCAATGTTCAATAGAAAATTTGTGAATGTGCAATGAAATTGTAACTATTTCCTGAAAGCAGCAATGCTGCAGCATACAGAACCAACTTTGTGCCAGGTGGCAGCAGCATCTAGTTCTCATTTTCACCAGACTGTTTTATGCTAGTTACAGGCTCACAAATCACTGAAGTTAAATAAATATTCTAATCCTTCATTACGTTTTATTACGGAATACGGAGTGATAAATACACATGATTTAGATGATTGTTTGTTGTTTATTACAAGAACCATAATGGAAATAACAAACAGACAATCCCATTTGTACATTTCTTTTTTATCTCCAGGTCTCATGGAAATACAAGTTCTACTTTTCCTCCATATTTTTTTTAGCTTTGACACATTTGAAGGGTTCAACAAAAATAATAAGTCCCTCTTTACGAAAGGACCCCTTCTCTGATTTTTTGACAGTTGGCCAGCTTGTAGGCCCACATATTGACACTGTGGGCGACTGGGCTGGGCCTGTATTTGTAGCTTGTTTGCTTCATTTTTGTCAGAGCCAACAGACCCTGGTTGCACATACCCTTCTTTCCCAACAATTTTAAGTTTGAGCTTGTCCCAAAATTGTTTTACCAATAGGTTGTCAATCTCTACTCAAATGATTTCTAATGTCACCCACAGAACCCAAACAGTAAAAAATACTACAATGCAAGTTCCCAGTTGTTCACTAAATATGATTGAGAAACTCACTTTCTCCTGTCTTTTGATGTAGTATCCCAACTGGCGGCTCCCCTCATATGCATAGTGAAATTGGTTATATCCATTGGAAAAGCCACTTACTTTTTAAAACAGGAGTAGGCTCACTTGAAAGTTGCTGGCTCAACCGGGAATAATGCAGCTGACATACAAATACACTCAATTTGGTATATATGCAGCCCTGGCTATAATTAAGCCAACTGTCAAAGAAATCAGAGAAGGAATCTTTTAATCATCTCTTAGATATTCAAGTTCATAAAGGGGAACTTATTTTTGTTGAACTGTTTAAAATGAAAAGTAAGTTGAAATCTGTTACTGACAGTCCTAACTAAGAAGCAACTCAGTTAAAGATGAATGATATCACACGACATAACAAGAAGGTTCACTCTTTATAGTGCATCGTCCTGGAATTTGTTGGATTGGGCCAGTGGCAATGAAACATTAGCAAGTTCAAGAACTGCATAGTTTGAAATATTGTATAATGTATTCGGTTTCAGGTCGTATACTGCAACATCAGGTTTTATACTTTATGGCACCGGGAAGACTGGAAGTTTGCATGGGCAGGTTATCCCATGAACTTGAATGATAAAAGTTATAATTTTATCAGGGTTACGCTCAATTAGCCTAATGTCACCTATTGCTGTCAGCAAAAAGTTTCTTTCAATGATTATGGAGTTATTTATGGAGAATTAATCCTAACAAAACAGCAATTAGCAGAGTTGAGTACAATATAATTTTCCAATTAATAAATAGATATTAATTATGAAAGTGAAAATTAGGAAGCTGATTTGTCAGTAAAAGGCCATTCCAAATGAAACACCTCTGTGTATGGCAGTTCATCAAGCTGAGTTAATCAGCATTAACTGTATTAATTATAATAATGATATAGTGAGATTTTATATATATATATACGGCACCCATTCCATCAAATTAGCTCAGCTCAGCATTGCTCACCATACTGAATAACAAGTCATAACTCATATTACAGCGTTTACCCCAGGTAGAGCTATATCATGGGAAATATGGAATTTCAGGGTGTGTAAGAAGATGGGGCGCGTTGTACGTATCCAACAAAAATTTGAAAATCATTGCTGAAGTAGTGGTCGAGGCTTTCAGGGAGTGAATAGGGGAGATAAATTTATGAGCAAGCGTGTAGTAATTTTGTCTTAATTTGGTATAGAGATCAATTATTCATATAGAAGTATTCGTAGGCATGAATGTACACATACTTTTGTCGAAAATAGAAATACTCACATTGCATGTCTTGCATAATTTTCAACTAATAAAATTAAACCACCATCACGCCAATGTAATTAAGAGGCCAGAAATAGGCTGTGGGACCTGTTGAATGGCCCCTGAAACTGTAATTTAATTAATCCAACCCTTTGAGTATTTCACTTTGATGGCAATATGCTTTCCAGTTGCTTTGTAGAGTTTGCAACCATATGCACTGATATGCAGTTATGACATCCAGGAGACTTTTGTAATCCACCCACTTTTTTGTCTGAAAACAAAATGTGTTATGCTATCCAATGTGATAGAAGGCAGGAGAGGCATGTTTCATTCTTTTTCTGCTTGACCGGAGAGAGTTCAATATTCATGAATGTAAAAGGCCCTACTTCATAATTTTCCTCTGTTTCGAAGGCTGATTGCAGCCAAGTTAAAGTGTATCCCCTTCACATTTTCAACCATGGTATAAAATTGTGCCTCTGAGACAATGTGTTTGATAAGGGGCCGACCAGATGACCTTTGGGGGGGGGCTATGGATATTTGGTGAAGAAAAAAGATTGTTTACCACTCGACACTGAAAAAAAAGTTTGTTCAGCACATGGAAATAAAAAAAACGCACCGCGAACGAAAAAATAGTTCATCCTGGGGGTAAAGTCCATAGCCCCCCCCCAACTAGCATCTGGTCGGCCTCTAAGCGATTACTATATCAGATGAAGTAAAACCTGTTACCTGTATGCTGGTTTTCTTAATTCAACAATATTGTTTTATTTTCGGTCAATGTTTTTTCTTTAAAGAGACCCCGAGTGCATTATGAACTTTTTTCAGTGTGTAAGTAATTGAGGTTTAACAGCCTTTTGGTGTGTCTGCAACCACATTATGTCATCAAATATGCTTCTATACATGAGATCAAAATGGTTTATGATTTGAGAAAACTGCCGCCTATCTGCAATCAGTATTCTAAATTACATATGAACTACATAGACCTACACCTAAAAAAGGTTTCTGTGTAACTGACAAAATGAATGTTAGCTGGTGTCCGTCCAAAATTTTGTGTCAATTAAGACAAAAGGTATGTGTATTTTTTTTAATTTCATTGATAAAATCACAAAAAAAATGATCAAGATCAACAATATACTTGTCTGTTTCCATTAAAAATCTTGTCTGATATATCTCTGCCCAATTTTGGACACCAGCTAACATTCATTTTGTCTGTTTCACTCAAACCTTTTTTTTTCAGCGTACAGTTGTCCGGTTGGTCTAAAATTATTGTCTCACTGTGGCCAACATGTTTCAGGCCTATTCTGAAATCTGACCGATTGCGGAAATGTCATGCAGTTCGCCAATCAACAGGGTCCTCTTAAAGAATATTTTAGCCTAGGTCTACTGGGCTCCTCCTGACTGTCCATAATGGCAATTGTTTTGTTATGTGAATCAATGTCATAATTTGCAATCCAAACCCTAAAACATTCAAGGAATGACGTCATTGGGGCATATTTTCACAATCCATGGAGCAACAATCAATATCAAGCTCTGAAATGGACATAATGATAATAGTTACAAAAACAGGGTAGTGTTATCAGACTGGGCCACAGTCTGAAACCAGGCCTGCACAGTCTCACAAGTTTCTTACTCACATTGAACAGGCATATCAAAATTAGTTGAATGACTATAATTGAATATATCAAAAGATAAATAATTATATTGGTCCACAGACAGCATAATATGCACATTTTAAAATAATTAACCAAAATAACCAGGACAAGGAACTAGCTCACACATTTGAGCTTTCATTTTCTACTGGTATTCAAGGATGTATGTTTGGGGCTTTGCGTCCTGTATTTATGCACTTGGTAGGCTCATCAGGACAGGAGGAGGACACGGCAATGAAGCGAAGGATGATAGAAACAGCAATCCAACATAGGCCCAGGTGACCCGGCAATAGCTGGATCCGAACCTTGGACCCAGCGATTGGCAGTCCAGCATGCTACTATAGACCAACCCCCCCCCCCCCCTACTGGATTCAAGGACTTATTAGTATAAGACAAGGAACCCCATAGACCTCAAAAATGACCTCGATGTGCTATTTGCGGAGAAAGCTGCTGCTGCATACAACCTATACATTGGCATGTCATTAGAAACTTTTCACATCTTTTAGAACCCTTTTACACCCAAAGAACCCTATGTTCCATTATTACATGGGTCCATATTATTGGCGAGGAACCTGTATGAACCTAATGATGTAATATGGAACCTTTTTCTTTTGGGGTTCTGAAAAGGAACCCCAATGATGCTCAAATGATTCAAATCATTGTGGATATATGCCTTTAAAATTATAACTATGTAAATTGACAAATACTAAATTTAGAAGTTTATTAGGTTAACTCAATTTCTAATCATATAAAGCAGTCCATAATCATTGCTTATAATTGTCCCTGATGGTGACATTAATGTCTGGATCCGAATGATCGAAAAGGAGATAATGTTGTATTCCAGAGGGCATCTGTTTTCATGATGTCCTGATAAGTGACACTGATTTGGACATGGTTACTCCCACATTTCTGCCACTGCTTATTGTGATGAGATTTAGATATGCTCTGTCTTGGAATTTTGCTACATGTGTATGTAATATGTACTTAATTCTGTAGCTTTCTTAAAACACAGTACCTGTTATGTTCCTGTTTCAGCAGCTGCGTGGTTGGGTGCTTAATGCGCCCGTCTGTTCCGCTGAAGGTCTTGGCCTGCATGGGTTTGAACCCAAGCCGGGGAACCCAAATTTTCCGTGAATCTTCATGAGCCGAATCCCAGCAAGATATCGTTCGGATAAGACATTAAATTGCAGCCCTTTGTATCAGTGTCTGTGCTGGGCAAGTAAACAATCCCTCACATGGAGTAAATGTGTAACATGTTCAGGACTCCCGCTCTGCCTCTCATCTCATCAGTCAACCCTCGTGAGGGCCCAGAACTGGGCTTAGAGGGCTGAACTTACTATATCTATATACATTGTATAATATGTAGCTGGTATAGATTTTTTTTATTCATTATGGTAGCTGCCATTAAAGAGATACAGCTGAAAATATGAAGGGTTCGCTGTACCAGTACTATACATGTACAGATTCTAAACCAACAAATAATTCTGTTGGATTTTATCTATCTGGGAAAGAAACACACTTGTGTAACTTTTATATGCTTTTGGGGTGCTTTTGTAGCATTTGACTCCTTGCTTTATTTGAAATACTATTCATAAATCTCTTGTGTCATCCAAAGGAAGCTCCGTTTACATGTGAAATTACAATTAGCTCAATTGCATCAGAATGTTTCCAAGGCATGTTGTTCTGCATTATCCTGTTTATTGCCATTTAAGGTGATATACCTTTGCTATATTGGTCTCTCTTACAATAAAACAAATGGTTATAATGTAGCGGTAAGACTTGAGATTTCATTCAAATTACCAACCATAAAACAGACACTAAAGAGGTTGAATGTGTGCAGGATTTGGATTGTGGTCGTGTATTTCCGAAAAATGGGATTTTTTGCTGCTGCGTGTGTGCGTTGCCCAATGTATTGTTATTCATAAACAGAGGCCTCCTAGCTGATGAGTTAAGGGGTCAATGAGTGAGTGAGTTGGTGTTTTACGCCTCATCAGCACCTGAGTGGCCTATTCAGAGACACACTTGGTTGGCGTCAAGGGTCTTCATAATATTATCGTATGTTCGTGACATGTGGAATTAGGAGGGTGCTTTTTTGTAGTACTTGTCATTTTAATTTTGTCTGTGCAAAGAAACAAGTGGTATGTCGAGCTTCTTTCTTCTTGTTGTGGTTGAGTGACGTCTTATTAGTCTGTAGGATGTTTTGATTGACGTCTTTGTCTGTAGGGTGTTTGGAGAGAATATTTGACTTGTTAGGATAGTTTTCCTGGGTGATGTCTATGCAAATAGTTCAGACGAATCTATTGTTTCTTCCTTCTTTGGCCGATATCGTGGAGGCGATTTGTGCAAGACATCTAAGAAGATGTTCCTCTTCAGCTGAATCCTTCTCTGTAGGATGAATGAAAAACCAGTAGAGGGTTATGTGTATGTGATACTCAATCAATTTTGTCAATGTCTTCTTCATCGTCCCAAATGGGGAGGGTGATCTTCTACAAGGTGCTTGGCTTCAGGAAACAATATTAAATTGTAAATCAGTAGTTGTATGATTTCTTTTTGTTTCTTGAAGACTACACATTCATGACTAAACGCAGGGTAGTCCCACCACAATTAACACAATGTGGGGTTCTGGGGCATGCTTTATAGCTCTTGTGAGTATGATCTCGATCACCACAATTGGTACAAACTGTTGGTCTCCTACATGGACTGCTGAAATGGCCATATATTTGGCAATTGAAACAGTCCTTGGGTCGGTTGAAAAAAGGGCAAACTCTTCACTTTCCAAAAGCTACAGGTACTTTCTCTGGAACCTTGTTGTCTTTGAATGTCAGCTGTAGTAATTGCATGGGAAGAACATCTGAATTGTTCGATGCCATGCTTCTGGAACTACTTCTTTAGCTGAGAGTCAGAACATGTTTTACTCTCTCTTCGCCTGGTCTTTAGAAAGGTTCAATTGAGACTTTTGTACCATCTATTTTATTGACCAATATCAGTTTCTCTTTTTGTTTATCATTCTGAGGTTGAATAAGAAAGGTTTCGTTGGTTTAATGCTTTATTTTTCCTGCTACTGTGTTGTCACAAATGTCAGCAATGACTTCATAAACAGCTATTGCTGACAGGTCGTCAAGTGATTTCTTTTCACCTTTTGGAACAAGGCAATGTTCATGTGTGAGGGACAGTCAGGGCCAATCAAGTCATCTGAAGATGTCCTTGTCCATGAAATCATGGTAGTCCAGTTGCTAACTTTTCGATCTCAGCCTGGTTTCCCACTGACGGACACCCACCTTGGCTACCTGGTTGACGAGAGATCCAGTTTTGAAACATGGTAAATGACATGTTCATTGATATTCCCCTGGAAGGTAGAGGAAACACTGTTCAAGGACCCTGTCTCATGTTGGCCACTAAGGATAGAGGTCTTCACCTTAGTACAACCCACCGCCACAAAGAGGCCCGAGACATGTGTGGGCGCTTATGACATGTACAGCAGAAGTAGGAAGTTAAAAACTGAGCATGGTAAGGCAAATTGGGACAGTTGCGGGCGATTTTTAATGAGTTGGAGGTTGAAAACAGACAGCCTAAAGTGTGCATTCGTAATCGCCAACAGATGGCCATGTTTATTATGACCGCCGCCAGCCGCTGGCGCGGTCATTTTGCTTTTACCCCCGTATTGTACCATTTAACTCACATTTTTGGGGATGGATAGAACAAGTTACACTCAATGTACAATCATGAAAGTTGCTATATAAACATAACTTTACATTCTACAATCAACCCCTGAAAACCAGAATGATCCAAGGGGTCTTTCATACCTTTCTGAGATTCATGATTTTTCAGTGAAACACCCCACCTTATTGTTATTTTGGCTATCTGAATGTTGTTTTCGTGATTTTTGGCACTGTGCCAGATTAGACCTGCTTGGACCACTTGACTGCTGGGGGATGTCTCAAAAGCAGCCAAACTCTTATTGTTTGCCTTTAGGCTGATCTCTGTTTTTACGCGGTCACATGGCGGGATTTCATGTGTCGGAGGGTGTCGGAGGATTTATGTGGCGGAGTCGTAGACAAAGGTAATCAATGATGGCAGTCAATGATGGCAGTCAATGATGGCAGTCAATGATGGCAGTCAATGATGGCAGTCAATGATGGCAGTCAATGATGGCAATCAATGATGGCAATCAATGATGGCAATCAATGATGGCAATCAATGATGGCAATCAATGATGGCAATCAATGATGGCAATCAATGATGGCAATCAATGATGATGATAGATAGATAGATAGATAGATAGATAGATAAGGTATCTACTAAGGATAAGGGGGCGACCATTTAATATCTCCTAAGAATAAGGGGGCAACCATTTAATATCTACTAAGGTGCTAAGATAACAAAAGTACATGCATGAATGAACCAAGGGGGCAACCATTTAATATCTACTAAGCAATGATGATAGATATACATAGATAGATACATAGATAGATAGATAGGATAAGGGGCGACCATTTAATATCTACTAAGGAGGGGGCGACCATTATTACTAAGAATGTATGAACCAAGGGGGCAACCATTTAATATCTACTAAGCAATGCTGATAGATATACATAGATAGATAGATAGATAGATAGATAGATAGACAGATAGATAGGATAAGGGGGCGACCTTTTAATATATACTAAAGAGTGGGCGACCATTATTACTAAGAATAAGGGGGCAACCATTTAATATCTACTAAACCCCCTGCGGACATGGGGACATACCCCCGCGGACATGGGGACATGCCCCCGGACATGGGGACATGCCCCCCGGACATGGGGACATGCCCCCGGGGACATGCCCCCGGGGACATGCCCCCGGGGACATGGGGACATGCCCCCGGGGACATGGGGACATGCCCCCGGGGACATGGGGACATGCCCCCGGGGACATGGAGACATGCCCCCAGGGACATGGGGACATGCCCCCGGGGACATGGGAACATGCCCCCGGGGACATGGGGCATGGGGACATGCCCCCGGGGACATGGGGACATGGGGACATGCCCCCGGGGACATGGGGACATGGGGACATGCCCACCGAGGACATGGGGACATGCCCCCCGGGGACATGGGGACATGCCCCCGGGACATGGGGACATGCCCCCGCGGACATGGGGACATACCCCGGGGACATGCCCCCGGGGCCATGGGGACATACCCCCGGGACATGGGGACATGCCCCAGGGGACATGGTGACATGCCCCAGGGGACATGGGGACATGCCCCCGGGGACATGGGGACATGCCCCCCGGGGACATGGGGACATGCCCCCGGGGACATACCCCCGGGGACATACCCCCGGGGACATACCCCCGGGGACATACCCCCGGGGACATACCCCCGGGGACATACCCCCGGGGACATGGGGACATACCCCCAGGGCCATGGGGACATACCCCCGGGGACATGGGGGAATACCCCCGGGGACATGGGGACATACCCCCAGGGCCATGGGGACATACCCCCGGGGACATGGGGGAATACCCCCGGGGACATACCCCCGGGGCCATGGGGACATACCCCCGGGGCCATGGGGACATACCCCCGGGGACATGCCCGGGGGACATGGGGACATGCCCCCGGAAACATGCCCCCGCGGACACGGGGACTTGCCCCCGCGGACACGGGGACATGCCCCCGCGAACACGGGGCCATGCCCCCGCGGACACATAACTGCACTGCATCACTGCCTTGCATTACAACACTGCAGTCTGCATTGCAGCTCTGTGTTACTGCACTGCATCACAGAACCTCATTACTGCAATGCATTACAGCACTGCAGTACAACACTTCATTACTGCACTGTATTTCAACAGTGCTTTTTTGCACTGCATAACTGCACTGCATTACATACCACATCACAGCACTGCTTACTGCACTGCATAACTGCACTGCATTACTGCATGCTTTGCATCACTGTATTACAGCACTGCATTACAGCACTGCATTACAGCACTGCATTACACTGCATTATTGTACTGCATTACATCACTGCCTCACTGCATTACTTTACAACAGAATTACAACAATGAATCATTGCGCTGCATTACAGCAACGTGTTATTGGACTGCTTTCTGAATTCTGCATTAAAGCACTGCACTACAACACTGCATTACAGCACTGTATTACAGCACTATATTACAGCACTGCATTACAGCACTGCATTACAGCGCTGCGTTACAGCACTGCATTAAAGCACTACATAACATTACAGGTCAGGCGGCAGGTAGGTTGGTTTACTTTTCATGACAGTTTACTGACATGGGCGAGTCTATACCAAAGGGTGTTCATATATATATATATCAAAAGGTGTATATATACTGTACCAATGGTTTTACACACCCATGGGTCCACACACACCCATGGGCGTACACTCACCCATGGGAGTACACACACCCATGGGTTTATACACACCCATGGGCATACACACACCCATGGGCATACACTGACCGATGGGCATACACACACAGATGGGCATACACATGGGCGTACACACAGATGAGTGTACAGGTGGGCATACCCACACAGCTAGGCGTACAGGTGGGCCTGCACTGACAGATGTGTGTGTACACACAGGTGGCCCTGCAGACACACATGGGCGTCCACACACACATGGGCATCCACACTGGGATGGGCATACAGATGGCCATGCACATACAAATGGGCATGCACACACAGATGGGCGTGCACGCACAGATGGGCTTACACACACTGACGGGCGTGCTGATATGGGCGTATATATGCAGATGGCTGTACATATGGGCATGCGCACACAGATGGCCATATCAATGGGCGTGCACACGAAGGTGGCTGTGCACACACAAATTGGCATACTCACACAGACGGTCGTACCCCCAGCTAGGTGTAAAGGGGGGCGTGCACACTAAGAAGGCATGCACTCACAGATGAGGGTTCCAACACAGATGGGCATACACTCGAGAGATGGGCATAGGCCTACAGGTGGGCGTACACATAGATGGGTGTACAGGTGGGCGTGCCCACACAGATAGGCATTCAGGTGGACATGCCCACGCAAATGGGTGCGTACACAGATGGGTGTGTACACACAAATTGGCGTGCACACACAGATGGGCATGCCAGACGAGCTACAGATGGGCGTACACTTGACGACAGCCGTACACAGGCATGCACAATGGATGTACACATATACGCCCCTCGAATAAACCCCCCGTCAAATAGAGGCCCCACTGCGCCATGGACAACAACGAATATATATCTATTTATTATTATTATTATACGACTGAGCTTTTTTAAGCCAGGTCCAAACAAGCTGCACTCAAAACACAAATTGTTATTCATCTTTTATGGATCAACACAGTCACACTTGATTGCACTTGATCAGCAAAAGGCGTCCAGCAGCGCCGGCGGTCATATTATCATCGCTTGCGATTCTAGTTATAATCATAGACTCAGGCGCTATAAGATTAATTCAAAGGTTGGACAGACCTGCAAACCTTTTAAAAGAATTTTTCCTGAAATGCCATATCTACCTATTTTGAAATGAGCTTGCCTCTCAGCACATGGTTGACACATTTGACCTGAGGTTCAGATCACACTCTGGCCCTGTCTAGAGGTTTACACTCTAATAATTGGTCTTTCTCCATTTTTAGTTCTGAATGTATGTGTAGGTGGCATCTCCAAGTAATTATAGTAGATGTTTTGGAATCTGACTTTTAAAATGTGTGTGTTTGTTGCATAGATTGATTCCTGGAGTCATGCAGCTAGTGATTATGTTATTGAGACAGCAGTTCATTAGGAAGGGGTGTGATTGGCTAGAATAAAAGATTGGGGGATTACAACTTGTTAATAACTAGAATGACACATAGAGCTAGTGAAAGGCCTGGAATTATTTTTAACTCTGGTCACAGGATTTATTTCATTTGCAAACAAACCAGTCAACCAGATAAATAATATGTCATCAGGTGGGCTTCCGAAAGACAAAATAGACTACCTCCTTATCTTTATGCCACCTACCTATAATCTCAGTCTTAATCCAGAAATATAGAATGAGACTTATTGAATTGATTGTCATTCACTATAGATAGCAAATGCACTTATTTGAAAGGGTGCTATATAAAATCATACTATTAGTTTCTCTGATTACTATACAGACTACTATATTTATATTCTATAATTTTCAATGTGGCAAGTGGCTTTGTCACATCATAGACTTTCTTTGATTGTTTCCTTTAATTAGGTCCTTGGTATCCATTTTAACTACTTTTTGATTATAAACCATTTATCTGAGCTACCTACAATATCCCTGATGACAAGCCTGTTTTTTTATGGGTAAATTAAATGATGATGAACTGGAACAGAATCTATTGATTCGTTAAACCTCCTGTTCAATTAATCGTATGCTTGTGACGCTGAGTAAGAGTGAGTATATATAATACAATACATATTATATTTTTGGTGATTTGATCTCCACACTGTGAACCCCGATGATGGCAGTTACCGTTAATACAACAGTACATTCCGTATAAACGGTTTTCTGATGTAAAATGGCGCGTTTCCGTATTCATTACAGTAGCTGTCGTTAAAGTAATGCAGCAGGTTTTACAGTGCAGTTAATATAGGGTTGGTCTGGTTCAACCTTCACTTAATGTCAGGTTTTTGTATCAACAATTTATTACTATTGCATGGCTGAAACAGTATTTCTTTTGAGGATTTTCGACAAGGAGGCTGACCGAAAAAAACCTCAAATAATTTTTCGTGGTGCCAAGATATGCCACATCTACAAATAAGCTGAAGTTCCTTTAGATATATTTAGGATTTTATATACATAGCTCCTGGTATGATTGCAAAAATGAGTTTGAATATCCAGCTGATTGCTAATTTCATTTAGAGTTTGGTGGAGTTTCAGTGTTTCAAATTTATGAATGAAGATTGAAAATCAGGGTAATCAACAAAATATTTTTTGGTTAAGATCGTGAAGAATTTTATGTGTAGAAAATGCACCCAAGTGCTTAATAATAAGACAACAAAGTGTGCAATTAATGAGAGTCTCTGAAAAAAAGGTCTCCCAGCGACACTAATTTAGAATGACTAGGAGACCAAACCTTTTCACTACATGTAACTGTTAAAAAATACACTGTAGCCTGAAATGAGTCATTTTGCAGTTTGACTGTTTAATGTGAAGTTTCCTCTGAAATATATGCACAACTCAAATTTCGAGTAAAACAAAAACGCAACTAATTAATACAGATTACTGATTACAACAACTTCCAGCAAAAGCTAATTGTATAAGTTATACATATATAAGACTAAGTATACCAACTGTAGAGCTATATTTGGCCAGGTGCTATTTGCAACTCTAAGCCTTGAGTTGGACGTAAATATCCACACTGCTTGTATATATATTGCCCTCATGTCTACCCTAATATTCTAAGGAGTCCCGACATTTGACCATCAGGATATCTGTCACCAATCTTATGTTTGAGGCTTTCATTTGCACCAGCATAATTTCCGGAGTGGACAAAAGCTCTATAGGCTGCAATTGACAGAGTGTCAAACAGGGCCATCCAATGACAGCATGGATATTAATTTACACCAATAGACTTGGTGTATACTGGCAAGGGAAAAGGGTATTTTTGTGCAAATCTTATTTATATATACATACTTAAAGGCATTGGATGAAGAATACAAGCATATTACACAAAAAAGACATCAACCATAAATAGACCAGCAAGAGTTGCTGTGTGAGGAGAGAAGAGCTCACATACATACATACACAAAAGATGCAAATACAATGTATTTGTCCAATTAGTGTGCTGTCCGACTAAAAGAACTTTCTACTTTCTTCAGTACACAAATATCAGATGTTAGAAGCTTATTTGCATCACAACAATTAACATAAAGATTGAAGGGGAGAGGAGACAAATACATACTGAAGGGTTTGCATCTCAAGTCAGTGTGTATATATGTCAACAAACTCATCTCAACACTCAAGAGGATGATGACAAGCAATCAGCCTAGAAACTATTTCATAGCACAGAAACTCTCCTCAAAAATACAAATACACAAATAACAATTACATCATGTTGAACATGAGCAAGGAAGAAATAACCTTGCTGGTACTGTTGGAAATATCAGCTGCTTTTGACACGATTGATCACAATATTCTATAGAAAAACATAATTATATGGTGTGTTCAACTCAGCCCTCAGCTGTTCAAGTCACACATTTCTGAAAGATCAGTCCACAGAAGTTGCCACTCAAATTCAGTGTCCACTAAGGTTCGAAACTTGGTCCATGTGGTCCATGCAGTCGTATGCATTTCTTGTTTCTCCAGTCAGTAAAGTTGATTCTCGACACCATGTTTAGTATGCTGATGATGAGCAGGAACTAAGGCGCATAACCTTCTTGTTTAAATGACCACAGAGAAGAAAGTTAACAAGAAGTGCCGAAATGCATATATTAATCTTCAAAACATTTTCCAAACTGCAAAAGTCCTAACAAAGTTACAGTTATAACTGTGGTAAATGCTCTGGTCACACCTTACTTAATTGGACCTTGGACATGGTCTTTTGTGTGGTTTTTCTTAGTTAACAAATTTCAGGTGGCCCAAAACACAGCAGTTGGTCTCATAGAGAGATTGAAACAGCACAAGAGTGTGGAACTAACAGAAAGCAACTACATTGGCTGTCTATTCCTGATTGAATGCCGTTTAAGTTGACAAAAACCTAGAAGGCACCCTTGTACATTCAGCAACGGGTTCGGCTTAAACCAAGACAAGACCATAATCTGAGAAATCAAGTAAACTTGACTATTTAGCAGATCGCAGATCTAAAATGCGTGTTAGACTTTTTTCCCAGATGCAGTGTGACAGTCATAAATCAAATAAATTATTGGTACCATTTATGGATGTTGACAGACAAACCAGAGTGTCAAAGGATTTTAAATTACCAATCTGTCGCACAAATAGATTAAAAGACAGTTTTATACCTTTTTCTATTAACAAATATTTAAATTCCTGATGTTACAATGTTTTTATCATATTTTTAAAATTTCATTATACATGTAATTTTAATTCACTTTTAATCATATTTTTACCCTTGTGATTTTTAAAATCATTTCATATATTATATTTATCGTGTATTGCTACAATGTATATTTTATTGTACCAATTTAACCTGCGTGGTTACAATGTAATAAAGGTTTATTTATTTATTTAGAAGTATCAGTAAACTTTTATTAAGAGAACCAGCTTGAACTAGCCAACATTTCTTTGAAGATCAAGCTGTCTCATTTGCAGCACCAAAACTGTGGAACAAGTTACCATAAAGTTTTCACACCACAAGTACCTACTCTTCAAGTTGAGTGTTTCATGTAAACCTAAAAACATCCTTCAAATAATATCCATAAATTACTGTTCTTCTTCTTATTATTTTTCCATGGTGTGTTTAGTCATGCTCATTACAGCCTTCCACTTTGATATAGAGACAATGAGAATCAGTTCACTGTGAAAAATGCATTTCTTTACTAATGATAGCTGATGAAGTGTCATCTTCTCTACTTCAGCATGGGAAACATAGAGGCTGTTTGATTAGACTTGACTAATAGAAGGCCTTTTGACTTGTCAAACCTGATTTCAGAGTGAAATCAGATACAAAATCCTTTTGTGTGGCTGTCACCAACAAGCGGGATTAGTCTCTTTAAATCAAATTAACAGTGAAAGTATTGGGTATGATCATGACAAATCATCAGCATGATGACACACCAAGTGCCATTTTCACAGTGCAACAGTCCACTCTTTTTCTTTATCAAAGTGCAAGGCTGTAAGATTGGCAATAAGGTGTGCATTTTGGAACGGACGAAACATTGTCTTAGAATTGATGCAAGATGATATGGTATGTGTGTCAAAATTACAGACGCTGATCTCAGCAAAATTTCTATTTTGCAACTATTTCTAAAAATATTTATTAGTGTTGATTACTCTGAGAGCTTATTAGAATTCGGTCAATTATTCTTGGCTCAAAATATAAAGGTAATTGTTGCTGGCATGTAAAGATTGCAATGTTATGATTGATAATGCTGTCTAATCATATTAAAAATAGAGTGGTGAAATATGGATTAATGATGATTGTCAAAGTGCAGATAGGTTTCTCTCAGTGTTATTCATTCGAAACAAAGACACTCATATCTGATTTGCCAATTTTGACCATTGGTAATTTTTCTTGTAAATTGACTTTAAAGGGATGAAATTATGGGACAAGATTATGTTGCAGATGATAATGCAAAATTAATTAATTTAATTATATCAATAAAAATAATTAATTATACGAAATAACACAAAAAGAAACATCAAAATGGAAGAACTGTGATGCATAAAATATTTAAGACTGTTTTTAGTTTCTGAATTTACCTACATGACCTTAATCTCTTAAACCCAATATAATTTCCGTTTTCTTCAAACACTCATGAGCATATTGGACCTTTCCCTGGCCACCTGTACCTCAGATGACCTTCATGGAGTTGATCCCCCACAGTTTCATTCAAAAATGTTCTCCCATGATGCTCTTGGAAGGTTATTTCCAGCTGCCTACTCTCGTTCTGCCGATGAGTCCTCTCAAGTCCTTGCGCATATCTGTACGCTCCAGAAGACTGAATGACTCCCCAGTAGGTCTAACTAACAGCTGCTACAGAAAGCTGGAAATGCTTAACGAATAATTCCATCACAAGCGCAAACACCAGATAAGTTTGGTTTCAATACAATATAGCAAAACCTGTTTGCTCCTTTAAATTATGTGAGCAGTGTATGATCACAATACATCCATTCATCGCTCACTTCAGTCCACTTCACTGGCTTCAATGCCAACGGCACATCAAGTTTAAGATACAGGTCCTTGTAAACAAGACGATATGGCTCCCAGTAAGTACCCTTGTGGTCTTATCATGCTGTACACTCCATCAAGAACACTCCGACCCAGTCAGAAAACTTGTTGAATATTCCTTTCACGGTTTACCAACTCTAATCTAGTCAAGAATCTTGTCTTCAGAGTGAATAGAGTATAGACCCTCTTTTGGAGTAGACTTCCTGAAAAGGGCATAAATGATCTAAAAATGGCCTGAGGGGGGACAATAACATGCAGTGAATACATGGTCGCTTGCTGCCTTTTCTCTCTTCCCATGTTAATTAGGGGAGGGGGGCTAGGCCCCATGTTAGTTGGGGGGGGGGGCTAGGCCCAATGTTAGTTAGGGGGGGGGGCTAGGCCCCATGTCCCCCCTAAATACACCATTACCTCTTCATTGTGCTTAATATGACTCACAGGAATATAACCGTATTTCCTGTAACATCTGAACTTGTCATAGGTTTCAATGTCACTAAAAGGTTTTCATGTAGTCTCGAGGAGTTTTCCCCTTTTTGTACACAAACAGAATTACACAACTGATCTTAATATCTTTGATGTGAGATTAGTGAAACCAGAAGCCTTATTGTAGCTTATCAATCCTCGTATCATGCAGTGATCCAGTACTGAACAGCAAAACGTTGCATAACATGTGTAAGAAATATTCTAAGAGAACATTACGCTAATTGAAACTCACATTTCAATAGAGCGTTTCCCTGGCTGATAGCCTACCATACAGTGTACATAAATGTTATTTGGACATTAATGCTGTTTAAAAAAAGTTACACAATCATTCTAAAAGCATGCCCTACTTTTGCCGCAAATGAAGAATTCCGAAATCTATTTAAATTTCACAATCTTCATATTCTTATGAGATGGTATGTTTTACTTTATTTCTGAAATTCTGAGAGCGTCTGCAGCCAGCTTTTTTTGTTCGATTCACACAAGAAAGTATGTTTGTTGGTAAAAATCACAAAAAGTGACATTTTGACACAGGTGACAGCCTTTATTATTTAATGGTAAAAGAAAATGACAACATCGGGATTATTCATTCAATAACCATGTTTTGAGTTAAACAATAGGTATTTTGGCAACCCGATGAAATCATTATGTTGTTCCATGGTAGTGCTGGCGACATTTGTCATGACAACACTAGCTGAGGTTTTTCAGCAGACTTTATGACCTATGATGCCTGTGTGTGTTCCTGGCATGATTGCAAAAATGAGTTGGAAATATTCAGCTGATTGGTAATTTTTCTGAGAGTTGGGTGGAGTTTCACAAATTTTAAATTTATGAATGAAGATTAAAAATCAGGTTAATCAGCAAAATATTTTGTGTTAAGACCTTTAAGAATTTTATTTTTAGAAAAATGCACCCAAGTACTAAATATTAAGACAGCAAAGTGTGCAATTAATGAGAGTCTTTGAAAAAAGGTCTCCTTGCGACACCAATTTAGCAATGACTCGGAGACCAAACCTGTTCACTTACTGTGAAAAAATGCACTATAGCCAAAAAAATTAGTTATTTTTCAGTTTGAATGTTCAATATTAAGTTTTCTTTGGAATATATGCACAACTCAAATTTCGGGTAAAATAACCCAACTAATTAATACAGATTAACTGATTACAACAACTCCAACAAAAGCTACATAATTATATAAGTTGTACAAATATGAGACTAAGTATACCAACTGTAGAGCTACATTTGGCCATGCAGGTGCTATTTGCAACTCTAAGCCTTGAGTTGGACGTAAATATCCACACTTGCTTGTATTGCCCTCATGTCTACCCTAATATTCTAATGAGCCTCGACATTTGACCATCAGAATATCTGTCACCAATCTTATGTTTGAGGCTTTCATTTGCACCAGCATAATTTCCGGAGTGGACAAAAGCTCTATGGGCTGCAATTGACAGAGTGTCAAACAGGGCCATCCAATGACAGCATGGATATTAATTTACACAAATAGACTTGGTGTATACTGGCAAAAAAAGAGTATTTTTGTGCAAATCTTATAAATATATATGCATACTTAAATGTATTAGATGAAGAATACAAGCATATTACACAAAAAACACATCCAACCATAAATAGACCCGCAAGAGTTGCTGTGTGAGGAGAGATGAGCTCACATACATACATACACAAAAGATGCAAATACAATGTATTTGTCCAATTAGTGTCCGACAAAAAGAACTTTTCTACCTTCTTTAGTACACAATACCAGATATTAGAAGCTCATTTGCATCACAACAATTAACATAAAGATTGAAGGGGAGAGGAGACAAATACACACTGAAGGGTTTGCATCTCAAGTCAGTGTGTATATATGTCAACAAACTCATCCCAACACACAAGAGAATGATGACAAGCAATCAGCCTAGAAACTATTTCATAGCACAGAAACTCTCCTCAAAAATACAAATACACAAATAACAATTAAATCACGTTGAACATGAGCAAGGAAGAAATAACCTTGCTGGTACTGTTAGACCTATCAGCCGTTTTTGACACGAATGATCACAATATTCTATAGAAAAACATAATTATATGGTGTGTTCAACTCAGCCCTCAACTGTACAAGTCACACATTTCTGAAAGATCAGTCTATTACCAATTACAGAGGTTGCCCCTCAAATTCGGTGTCCACCAAGGTTCGAAACTTGGACCATGCAGTCGTATGCATTTCTTGTTTCTCCAGTCAGTAAAGTTGATTCTCGACACCATATTTAGTATGGTGACGATGAGCAGGAACTAAGGTGCATAACCTTCTTGTCAATATGACCACAGAGAAGAAAGTTAACAAGAAGTGCCGAAATGCTTATATTTTAAAATCTTCAAAACATTTTCCAAACTGCAAAAGTCCTAACAAAGTTAGTTATTACTGTGGTAAATGCTCTGGTCACACCTTATTTAATTGGACCTTGGATATGGTCTTTTGTGTGGTTTTTCTCAGTCAACAAACTTCAGGTGGCCCAAAACACAGCAGTTAGTCTGATAGAGAGATTGAAACAGCACAACAGTGTGGAATCACAAAGAAAGCAACTTCATTGGCTGCCTATTACTGATTGAATACATGCAGTGTAAGTTGACAAAAACCTGAAAGGCACTCTTGTACATTCAGCAACGGGTCCGGCTTAAACTAAGACAAGACCATAATCTGAGAAGTACCAGTAAACTTTTATTAAGAGAACCAGCTTGAAATAGCCAACATATATTTGAAGATCATTTGTATCACTAAAACGGTGGAACAAGTTACCACAAAGTTTTCACACCACAAGTACTCTTCAAGTTGAGTGTTTCATGTAAACCTACAAACATCCTTCAAATAATATCCATAAATTACTATTCTTCTTCATATTATTATTTTTCCATGGTGTGTCTAGTCATGATCATCAAGATTGGCAATAAGGTGTGTGCTGTGTGCATTCTTTTGGAACGGACGAAACATTATCTTAGAACTGATACAAGATGATATGACACGTGTGTCAAAATTGCAGACGCTGATCTCAGCAAAATTTCTATTTTGCAACTATTTTTAAAAATATTTATTAGTGTTGATTACTCTGAGAGCTTATTAGAATTCGGTCAATTATTCTTGGCTCAAAATATAAAGGTAATTGTTGCTGGCATGTAAAAATTGCAATGTTATGATTGATAATGCTATCTAATCATATTAAAGATAGAGTGGTGAAATATAGATAAATGATGATAGGTAAAGTGCAGATAGGTTTCTCTCAGTGTAATTAATTCGAAACAAAGACACTCATATCTGATTTACCAATTTTGGCAAATGGTAATTTTTCTTATAAATGGACTTTAAAGGCATGAAATTATAGGACAAGATTATGTTGCAGATGATAATGCAAAATTAATTAAATTAATCATACCAAAAAAAAAAAAAATTATACAATATAACACAAAAAGAACATCAAAGGGATAGAACTGTGAAGCACAAAATATTTAAGGTTGTTTTTAGTTTCAGAATTTACCTACATGGCCTTAATCTCTTAAACCCAATATAATTTGCGTTTTCTTCAAACACTGAAGCAACAGGGTACCAGTGGAACTGTAATGCATTGGTTTGAGTCTTATTTGAGCGATAGGTCTTACATCACTGATTAGATCAATGAAAAGACTTAAGTTGATTTTTTTCGTCCAAACAAATAGTCTGCAATGTGACTCCACCGGAGTCCACCCTCACTGAAAATTGGAACCACTATAGTTCCGAGAACCATATCAGCCTCATTTTCATTTGCGAAGCCCCCCGTCCGACGTTTTCTTGATCTGCCCCTGTGCAGGGTTCCATCATCTACATTGGATGAGTAACTATTTGATTTAATATGTAACTTAGAAAGTCAAAACATTGAAGTGAGTGATTGATCCACTCATTGAATCGTGCTTAGTATGACTCGCAGGAATATTACCGTATGTACTGTATTTCCTGTAACATCTGTACTTTTCATAGGTTTCAATGTTACTAAAAGGTTTGCATGTTGTCTTGAGGAGTTTTACCTATTTGTACAGACAGAATTACCCAACTGATCTTAATATCTTTGATGTGAGATTAGTGCATGAAACCAGAAGCCTTACTGTAGCTTATCAATCCTCGCATCATACAGTGATCCAGTACTGAACAGCAAAACGTTGCATAACATGTGTAGGAAATATTCTAAAAGAACATTACACAAATTGAAACTCACATTTCAATAGAACGTTTCCTTGGCTGATACCATACAGTGTATATTAATGGTATTTAGACATTAACGCTGTTAAAAAAAGTTACAAAATCATTCTAAAAGCATGCCCCACTTTTGACACAGACGACAAGCTCAAGAATCTCTATAAATTTTGACAATATACATATTCTTATGAGATGGTATGTTTTTCTTCTTTTTAATGAAATACTGAGGCCTGCAGCGCCTCACTGTGGAGGATTCAGGCGGTGTAGTCTAGAGGGGGCGCGGCTGTCATTTCAGCATTCTAAGGCCCGCGCGGGAGTCAGTTTGGCATTCGCGGGCCCGTGCTGCCCAATATTTTCTTAAATATGTTATTTATATCTCAGTTGTCTAGGGAGGGGGGGCCGGACCCCTGAAGCCCCTCCTACTGGATCCGCCACTTGCCTCTTTTTGTTCAATTCACACAAGGAAGTATATTTGTAGGTAAAAATCATAAAGAGTGACATTTTGACACAGGTGACTGGTCTTCTAATTCGTTATTAAAGAAAGTGACAACATTCAGATTATTTATTCAATAACCATGTTTGGAAAACAGTAGGTAGTTTGGAACCAAGTAAAAATAATCATGTTGTTTCCTATGTACCTTTGGATACACCTTGGTAGTGCTGGCGACGTTCATCATGACAACAGCAGCTTTTTCAGCTGACCTACATGTATGATATCCCGTTTTGTCCGCCATTACAGTATGCTGCCTGAAATAATTCTTCTCTTCTCTCCTGATATATCTGAGACAGGAAACCAACAATTACTTGTTAATTATAGCACTAGGGCAAGTGCTCGCAACAGTACGCAGCAGGAATCCAAGCTGCAGGTTATTTCTAGGTTGACATTTTTACTGATACCTGATATCTGATCTGAAACCTGTATAAAGTAGAACAAACAAAGGAAATCAAATCAACAAATTGTGTGGCAGGCCAAATTAGATGGTAAATCAGCAGCAAACCTCAGACACTCACAATGTTAACCTTTGTGTGTATAGACAAAGAGACAGAATACATGCAGTGTAATTGCATATAAGGTTGTATTTTTAACTTAATTGTGAATTTATTTATGTCTTGATAAAATTTGAAATTTGCTTGTGTGTGCAGTATCAACCCAATTGCTGTTCTCATTTTTTGACACACAGCAGATTCAAAGAAGACAAAAAAAAAAGAACTGATGAATTCAGCTCACTTGTTCAAGATATTGTTACATGACATTCATCAGGTAGACTGTTTTTATAGCGACGTCTCAACCTGGAAGAAAACATTTCTTATAAATAAAAAAGTTTGTTACAATGTAAGCTATAGGAAGATTGTGAATCAAAAGAGGCGATATTTTTTCCGTGTGAAACGTCATCAATATGTGTGTATATGTATTTTGGGCTACACTCCTTAATACATGTCCGATTTTCAAAATTTAAAAACCTGCATATATCAAATAAACTCCTCCGAATTGAATGCACTTATTAATTTTGCTCCATTTGCAATATTAACTTCGCAAAAAGCTTTTCGGCGCATTACGCTGCAATGGTGCACAGTTGCAAAATCCCAGTTATCACAACAAACCAGAGGCAGATCCATGATTTTTTTTTTGTAGGGGGTGGGGCATCATACACTTAATTTCAGTAGTTCTGAATATGTACCATAACACATCATTGCCATCACCAGGTTTTTTTTTGGGGGGGGGGATTGGACCTTTGCATGTTTTACAAAAATGTTATATATATAACATGATTCATTTTTCAGAGATGGGTAACTGTGTAAATGAAACTACATAACAAAATAACTTATAAATTAACCCTAACTTAGCAGATATATTAAATTCTTTGCATGCTGGCTCATTCTGTTACATTTTTTTAAAGAAGGCAAGACCAAAGTCGCTATAGTACCCTTTTTTAAAGGGTACTTTTCTTGTTAGTAGTGATTCAAGTAAATCACTGTTCAAAGCATTCATGGGAGTTATCTACTCCAATCACTACTTGTGGACCCTATAAGAAAAGGTCAAAACCTACAAGACAGTGTTTTATGTTGATTACAAATATTTTATGACACATTTATTGAATATATTTGGATGACAACATGCTACCATTAAAAAGTGTTTGAAAATAGTAAAATTTTGTGATTTATCACATCCAATATGAGATCTTTCATTTCATCCATCATAATTGTATGAATTATGTTAAAATTATACTGACATGCGTATCAGTGATGTAGTCGAGGCCAGGACATCCGAGACCAAGGCAAGGTCAAGGATATGGGATCCGAGACCGAATCAAGAACATCAAAATATGGCCCAGAGGCCAGCCTCGAGGACGAGGCCAGTCCCTAGGCCTCCATCGCTAGCCAAAGGACAACCGAATCCAAGGCAAGGCCAAGGATTTGGCATCCAAGACCGAGCCAAGGCCGAGGCCATCAAAATATGACCTCCAACACTGATGCGTATTTATAACCACATTTGGACATTTAAAAAAAAATCTTGAAAGCTTCTTTCAAAATATATTGTAAAAAGGATATAAAAATAATTTCCCACACTGCAAATTATTGAGAAGCATGATAAATGTCTTGTTAGTATCAACAAGAAAGCAGGGAGACAATGATCCCTTTGCAAACAAAACATTTTTCTGCTAGGCTTCAGCTTGTACGCCCATTAAAAGAAGACCCAATTTCTAATATCTCACAGAATTCCAAAAGGTAGGATGGTTAATGGGCTATGCCACAACATCAGAAGCGATGTGCTTATGTCTTAAGTATGTGATATTTCTACATTGTTTGTCATAGATTTCGTCCTTGTTATTATACAATCATCATTTTGGCCAACATTGAAAGCCATGTACATCTACTCGTACATGTATCTGTCGAAATGGTATAAATTGAAAGAGCAACCTGCTATCAAAATACACTATAATATGTCAACTTAACAGATTTCAATTAATAAAATTAATTCTCGAATCAAGTAGCAGATTTTGATGTTCCACATGCTTAGTTTCAGTGTTCAGGCAGTGATGATGCTATGTATTGAAAAATAGAAATTGATGATCTAAATGTGAAAAATCTGTTCAAGATTGAAACAGACAGTGCCCTCTCGGTGAGGTTCTTGTCATGGATGTGGGTTGATCAAAGATGATAACAAAGAAGTCCACAAACTCCACAGTATATATATAATACATTTATTGATGATGGTTGAGGAGTCCATAACACCTCATACATTTACTTCATTGAATATTTTCTTCCATCAAAGATGCTGATACAATGGCTGGAAAATAAATGTTTCATCCGAATGACATCCTACTTGATATTACTCATTGTAGGTCAGCAAGTAAAGTGCCGGACTAGGAATTGAACTCGAAGTTAGGTCAAGATACTTTGACCCACACCTCAACCAACTAGGCTAGTGTCAGATACACCAAAAAAAGCTGAGTTCTTCGTCCAAAAAACTTATATTTTGTCTTCTGTTTCAGATGAAGTCGCTGCTGACGCTTCTGGCACTGAGCGTTCTAACTGGCTCACTGTGCGTCGACGCTTTCAAGATATGGTTTAGTCGCGACTATGCTGAGAGATTACGCCCAACGTTACACAAAATGAGACAGCAATCATTACCGACTTACCAAGATGAAGATTATATGGACAGAAAAACCCGAAGCGACGACAGCCTACAAGGACTCCTGGGATACAATCTCATATTCGGTGATGATATACAAGTGGCTCCACCTAAACGATCTGTCTATGTTCGCGACCCTCAATGGCGGCCATGTTTGCGGACATGTTATGCAGGATGCAGTAATTGGGAAAACGCTAACATCAAATACTGTGCAGAGGAATGCATGAAATGGGGACTCAACAGGTTCAGACCTGACGACTATTGTTTTGACATTGGCCAACTATAAAACGGTTAATTTTTTTAAGTAAATTTACAACAAGGATCCATTGACACTTTTCGGACTCAAAGCAAAATGGAACATTCAAAATTAAGGTTCCACTCTCAAAAGACAAAAAGCCTTTTTGGAAAGAATTCCTAAATCAAGTGTCTATCGAACGATCTACTCAAGGTTCTCAACATTTATCTCGTAACCATGCCTAGAATAGAATCCATAAATCGAACCTTATGAAATGAATAACAGAAAGACTTTAGAAGGACTAGAAGGTCCAAGAAATATCTTTGCTATTTTAACAATTCCCAGATTTCAGAACCGAGTTCAGATTTTATCACTGTTTTGACTTATCATTACACAACAGTGAATTGATAAACGGGGAGTATATGATTACAAAAATAAGGAGATTAAATTATTACCTGAAGTAATTCAAATGCTGTTAATATTTTTTAGATGTAAGTGCCTGTCTCATTTGTCATTAAATAAGTATGAAAAGAAAATCTGGTGATAATGTTGAATAGTTCTGGAGCTGTATCATTATGCTGATTAAGTTTGTGATCTTGTTAAGGCCAGACATAATTGATCTTCAGCTTCTCGGATTTTCTCGAGCAATTTTTCTTGGGTCGGTCTGTGAGGCAAAAAAAAAAGCTGTAATCTAAATTTTTTTATTCTGTTACAAAAATTGTTGGTCAGGTCAGGTTTCTACAGTAGAAAATCTGTTTGGTCAGTCGATCCGAGAAGCTAAAGATCAATTATATCTGGCCTTTTAATTAACCTTATTCATTTGCCTTGTTATTCGTGTGCTGCCCTGTAATTGTGTGCCCAAAATGAAACATCGAACTTGTAGGGCACCACGCACCAGGACAAAATGACATCAAGTGAAAATGGAAGCTCAAAGCAGCAAATAAAATAGAGATGCATTATATTTTCACTTGGATACTCTTTGCTGACTGTCTTTGCAAGGTAATTGTTTGTTTGTCTGATTGTTATTAAACATTGTCTATTTTCGTAAAGGCCTTTGTTTTTGAAGACACTTTCACAAATCAAATTTCCAAATCTTTAATGTCATTAAATCAAAATCGGATGAGATTTTTCAATGTGAGAAGCTCAACACGTTTGAAATGCTATAATTTGAGGCTACATTGCATGATTATGTGGCGTCAGCTGGAATCTTGCTTCGCGCCTAATTCGGGAAACCCTATCAAATTCTCAAGACAGCTTTACATCCAATACGACAATTTGCTCATGCTCATTATCTTGAAACTGCTTCACGTGAATGCCATATCAGTTTTAACGTAATTGAGCAGAGATTTATTCACACTTGCATAATTATAGATTAAATTGGGACAAGAAGCTCCAGGAGGTGAAAGGCCCTCTGCGTCAACTTTAAATAACTTACAATTATGGTGTTTTCCCTTATGGATAGGATTGTAACTAGCGATTTTCTAGGTGACATCACAAGTTTTCAGGGCAAACAGAACCAAAACGTCGCCACATTTCATACTATATAGCTTAGAGAAAAGAAAGGGAGAAGCCAAAAAAATAGGAGGCCTTAAAAAAGAAAGAAGCCAAAAAACGAGTTTTGAAGCTAAATGTTCTTGGCAAAAACATGCTTGACACATAATTAAGTACAAGGTCATTTTGCAAATTTAAGAAAGAAGTCTGTAACACCAGTATTTTAATAGATCCATAGACAGTTTGACAGTAATTTTAAAGAGAGTCATGTCAGGCCTTTTTAGCTGCCTTAGAAGCATACTGTTTATCCTGAGTAAGTAGGTCAAACTATACCTCAAATGTTATGTGGCCCTTGATGCCCCAACCTACTCTATATAGATGCACTGCTTTAGAAACATTTTGATTTCATGATTTATGAAATAGATGTTTTTACAGAGATATATTCTTGCACACAGGTATACTTAGGCACTGCCCCTGGTCGCTGAAATAGTTATGCCCTCTCATTTCAAATGCCAGAGGAACATGAATTACTTGCTAGCGGACATGGCGTGTCTGAAAATCGTGTACGTCCCGCAATGACATATGTCATCAAGAAGTAGCTGCTAGCTAGAAATGAAAGAGGTAATCAAATAATCATGAGATCACAAACATTTTGGCTTGAGGAATAATTGATGCTTCCTATAGGTTGTGAGGTACGTAAAGGCTCCCGTTCGAAGTTGGTTTGATTCTTCATGCAGATGCAGATGCAATGCAATACCAAGTGGGTGTTGACACTGAATTTATAATTGTTGGGCTCCAGCCTCAAATACTAAATAAAAGACCCCGCTCATCAGTGAATACAGAATTAAAGTCCAGTGCATGGCGTCACAACGTAGGACTTCAATTTTCTCACCTCAATAGGTATTTCTAGATGTTTGAACATTCCCAATTTTCCTGAAGAATGTTCCATTTTACATTTCTCTGTTCTTTTGGTCTGTTTTTCTTTCAATCTTGATAATCATGCAAAACCAAAACCGATTGTCAACATCAGCTGTAGTATATGCTAACTGTTGATTTCGACAAACTACGACATGATGGTTTTCATTTGCCAGACCTACATTTGAACCAGTGACCAGATGTCACCAGAGAATACCATTCTAACAAGACATGCCCGTACCCATTCATTTTCTAAATAGGCCACCGACCGTCTTGGACGTATGTGTTTACCATACAGTCATTTATAACGAAAGCAAACCAGGACAGGAGGCCATTAGTATAGAGCCTAGTCATGAATTACCCACAGCAGATTGCCACCTACACACAAGAGAGTGGGAGGAGCCAAAGCAACCACACTGTCTTTCAAAATCCTGCTGTTTAAAAGGGCCCTAATGCTCCTATATATGCTGCCACACTTACTGTCACGAGTATTTAAGAATGAAAGCACATTCAAGAATAGAACCATCTTTGTCGGGACTCGGGAGTCAAGCGTCACACAATAAAGTCGTTACCACGACGAGAATCAAGTTTAAAATGTCTTTCAGCACCTCAAGGTTTTTATGTGTACTCGTGGTCTTCTGATGGATATGTTGAGAAAATAGTTCAACATCAAAATCAGCATTCCAATACAGCCGCTCACAGCAGGTTCATAAGTGACAGGGAGACGGAAGTGAGGATAATTTTGCTATGGATTTTGTATCTTTGATTTCATAATGCTGACGATATATCATGACCAACCATTAAAGTTTTACCAAAACCCAAACATACGCATTAACTTGGTCACTTGGTTAAGATCAAAGAGTTCATCATCAGTGTGTTCATCAAATGGAAACCAGGTCAGCCAAACCAGTTTCAGGGACTGTATTTGACATTCCGCAATTGATTCTTATTTAAAGATTTTTGAGGTAAGCGCAGGGCCGGATTATCCATAGGGCACAGTGGGCACTGTGCCCAGGGCCTCACATGACAAGGGGGCCTCACAAAAATTTGAAAGAGAAGATTCAAGGGCAAGGAAAATCCCGTGCTTTTACAAAAGTTAAAATTTTAACTTCTTTGCGTGTATTGCCAGTGTTTATTGCTAAAAAACAAAAACAAACAAAAAAGGACTAAAAAAGGGCCTCTGAGGCCTGATCCCCTGCTAATTTTTTCTATCGTTTCCACAGGGGCCTCTCATGTGTTCCATATAATTGTTAATATTTCAATTCATTCATAGTTGCTCAGAATATTTCTTTGGACTTATTAAACAAAGTGAATGATATGTAGTGCATACTGCTCAAGCACATTATTTTAAAGTGAAGGTTACCCGTAATAGTACAATTATCTTTTGAACCGGGGTTCCATATGATAATAAATAATGAGACTGTTATGCCATTAATCAAAAGAATAAAAGTAAATTTTTGGTACAGAGTGTAACTCAATTTATTAGGCTTCTGACTTTTGATACCAATCTGGACTGTTTGAACCAAAAAAAAAGTTGTACACCCAATAAGGGTTGAATCATTATGAATATACTCCATACACGTATTTGGATCTTCTGACTAAGTTTCTCAGTATATCTTGAGCATTTGCTGTTTTAGCTTGCTCAGGATTCAAATTTGCCAAATAGTTTTTTGTTATGCTGTTTTTGGATTGTAATAATTTTTACTAATATGTATAGGTGAAAAAAGAGGCTCCTTTCAACAAGAGTTCAGTAAAGATTTAAATTACTGAATACTCTTAAAGAATTATTGTTGTCAACATGGTCAAACAGAGACAGCCTATCATCATGGCCAGAATCTACGACAATTGTGCCAGCTTTGAGCTTTTTTATTCCTGTGCCAGACTTATTTTCATTATACCGGCCTGTACCCCAAAATCGATTTGATAAGTAGTCTCTGAGCACTTGTATTGCAATTTCACTATTGATCAGTCATGCACTGCAATGCAGGCACGAAATAGTACTTAAGAGTGAAGTGTGTCTTTTAGGCCTTTTTCTTTGATTAATGAATATTATCAGCAACAATTAATATTACGAGATTTCCGTGCTGGAGATCTGATAAAAAGGTTAGGTCCTTCTAACGACATTTATAATAATTTGTACTGCAAATGTTCGGTCAATTTAAGGCTTTTAGCATTAAAAGAGGATTGGATGGAAGGTGGGGGCCTCAGTGCCCCATTGTGCCCATGGCCTCCTAGACCCTAGATCCGGCCCTGGGTAAGCGGTTGTCTGAATATTATTTTCAACTTTGCCACATTATTGAAAGTTACTGGTAATCTATTTATAGCTTTATACCTTAAATTTTTGCAAAGTTTGTCAACCAACAACTACAGTCACTGTAAAATGTAAATTTTGAGTCAGCTTAAATGATTGAATGAGATGGTTAAGCTATATGTTTGAGCTAACACAGCTTGTTGAGCAAGCTAAGATAATCTCTCCATTATCATAACTTCAAACAACAAGCTATGTCAGCTCAATGGAATAGTGCAACCTCCCACTCAATCATTTAAGTTGACTCTAATTTTACAGCGATGACTGCAAGAGTGATAGCACCCTCTTATATTCAAATTCTCAAATTGAATAGAACTTCACAAAGAAGGCTTACAGGCAGTCTAGTATACATGTGTGGCTAGCCTAGTGGTATCATTTGCTGTTTATTGGTAAAAAGCCTTGTTTGAGGTGAGTACAGAATTCCTTGCATCAGAGTTCAATACTGGTCAATACTGGTGATGTTGTTCAAAGCTCCATCTTCTGGAAAAGTTTGTTAAATAAATTGATGGAATGACAACTTTTTTTGTGGTTGTCAGGGACTTAGTAATTAGTTGAATGTTTTTGGTTTCCACATAGCCTTGGAATTTGAAAAATTTTTAAGAGCTCTGCTCAATGACCAAAACACAAATGTCATATTTGTCTGCGCGCTGTGGTTGGTACTCCTTGACTATAATCTATGAGCAGAAGTACCAGTCATTGATAGACATAGTATATCAGGGCTTGCAAATCGATTTAATCCATCCATGTACTAGCATATGACAAGTCCAAGAAATGCCCTGGACATTTGTGTTTTGATATATTTGTCACAGATTCTATCAAATTTGACAGTTGACTATGAAAAACAATTTCTCAAAATTCAGTTATTGTTGGGTGTTGTTAGTTCTATAAGTTGCAGATTCTTATATATTTTTATTTCATGTCTAACTGCTAGAAGCACACATAGTAACAAACAATGTATAACAGTTTGTGATCGCTGCTATGGTTGTATTCTAATTGGAATTTGTCATGTGACTTTGGAATAGGCTTCCACTAGTTTTGTGTTTCTTCAAAATATGCAAATACTATAAAAGAGAAAATATTTTGCAAGGCAGAACATTATCAAAATAAGTGAGATGTGTAAGGTCAACTATTGCATTTGCACCATATGTATCTGTGTGTTATTTGCAAAATGGCTCTTCTTCTGCAATCTCCAAATTCGAATTTCATATACTTGTATTGTCTTATAGGATATTATTGGTACACATGCGCGTGCTATAATCCCCTGTCTTGAGCGTTATTAAGCCAGCCAGGTATTACAAGGTCAGAAAAGAGCAGTTTGGTATGTCATCCAAATTCTACAGTCATTATGAGGTATCTTTCCATGCAGGGATATGGGTAATTTCCTGGATATTACTCACTTTGCATCCATGCAGGACCTGTTCATCGTTGATTACATACTTAAGATCAGGGCCGGATCTAGGGTCTAGGAGGCCATGGGCACAATGGGGCACTGAGGCCCCCACCTTCCATCCAATCCTCTTTTAATGCTAAAAGCCTTAAATTGACCGAACATTTGCAGTACAAATTATTATAAATGTCGTTAGAAGGACCTAACCTTTTTATCAGATCTCCAGCACGGAAATCTCGTAATATTAATTGTTGCTGATAATATTCATTAATCAAAGAAAAAGGCCTAAAAGACACACTTCACTCTTAAGTACTATTTCGTGCCTGCATTGCAGTGCATGACTGATCAATAGTGAAATTGCAATACAAGTGCTCAGAGACTACTTATCAAATCGATTTTGGGGTACAGGCCGGTATAATGAAAATAAGTCTGGCACAGGAATAAAAAAGCTCAAAGCTGGCACAATTGTCGTAGATTCTGGCCATGATGATAGGCTGTCTCTGTTTGACCATGTTGACAACAATAATTCTTTAAGAGTATTCAGTAATTTAAATCTTTACTGAACTCTTGTTGAAAGGAGCCTCTTTTTTCACCTATACATATTAGTAAAAATTATTACAATCCAAAAACAGCATAACAAAAAACTATTTGGCAAATTTGAATCCTGAGCAAGCTAAAACAGCAAATGCTCAAGATATACTGAGAAACTTAGTCAGAAGATCCAAATACGTGTATGGAGTATATTCATAATGATTCAACCCTTATTGGGTGTACAACTTTTTTTTTGGTTCAAACAGTCCAGATTGGTATCAAAAGTCAGAAGCCTAATAAATTGAGTTACACTCTGTACCAAAAATTTACTTTTATTCTTTTGATTAATGGCATAACAGTCTCATTATTTATTATCATATGGAACCCCGGTTCAAAAGATAATTGTACTATTACGGGTAACCTTCACTTTAAAATAATGTGCTTGAGCAGTATGCACTACATATCATTCACTTTGTTTAATAAGTCCAAAGAAATATTCTGAGCAACTATGAATGAATTGAAATATTAACAATTATATGGAACACATGAGAGGCCCCTGTGGAAACGATAGAAAAAATTAGCAGGGGATCAGGCCTCAGAGGCCCTTTTTTAGTCCTTTTTTGTTTGTTTTTGTTTTTTAGCAATAAACACTGGCAATACACGCAAAGAAGTTAAAATTTTAACTTTTGTAAAAGCACGGGATTTTCCTTGCCCTTGAATCTTCTCTTTCAAATTTTTGTGAGGCCCCCTTGTCATGTGAGGCCCTGGGCACAGTGCCCACTGTGCCCTATGGATAATCCGGCCCTGCTTAAGATGACCTGCATCCCCAAAGTGTTATGACTTGCATATCAAAATTATTTCCTGGTCTCCTGTTCAGTGACATCACATCAATAATGTGTATTTTTCATCTGGCCACATTGGTCAATACCATGTTCTATAGTGTAGGTTATGTTCTGGTACAATAAATGTATATTGAACGGAAAGCTTACAAACTTAAAACGTGTCAGTCTCCTTAAGAATTCTTAACTGGAATAAAACTCACTCATAGCACTCACGGATACTTGTTTAGGGAGAGACCTAGCTATACAGTGTATAATTATACATTGACAAAGATGTTATTGAAGATCTTGGTCTAGAAACAGCAAGTAGAGAGTACATGAGCTAGAAATCAAAAGTGTTACATTAGTTGTTCAGTCCTCGTTCAACATGAATTTCCTCCTGCAAATAAATTTTCATGTTGCACACATATCACGCCATATTTGTTTACTAAATTCCCATTGGATTCCCTTTATTTGGGAATTGTAACACACAAAAATGTATACACATGTACACAGAAAGGTTCTTATCACTCCATATAAAGAGCAGTAAAAAAGTCACTGACAAGTAAAATCAAATGTTACTGACTACAAGAACCCAGGGGTTCAAAATGGAGGTGGTGTAGTGTCTTACTTCATATCCCCTGAAAAAGACTTTCCCAGAGTGGCCGGAACCAGGTGAGAGAAAAATATCATAAATCCTCATTTTCCCCAATTTTTTTGGTTTTAATGAAAATTTCATAAGATTGGCCCTCCAAATGAGTTTAGTCATTTAAAGAGGTAGAATTTAGACATGAGTTTAGACATTTATAGAGGTATAATTTAGACATCTAAATGCCAAATTTCCGCAGTGTAACTCCAAAACTGACGGAATCATGGAGCATTGACAAATAACATTTTTGCTGAATTTACTGTTATTAATTTTTGTAAGAGCATTTAGACCCCAAAAAGGAACATTAAGGGTATTCAATGCATAAGATGGTAGAATTTCATGCCCATAGGTATAACCGTTTCAGAGTTCTGCTCTGGAAACGAAAACATTTTTTTTTTTAAATTTTCAATATTTTACAAAAACTCTACCAATTGCTTAAATATGAACACCAAAATGCACATGCATGCTGTAAGACCCATTCATGTGGTACATATCATATATACAAGTGCAATAGTTTATGGCACAGCGGCCAATACACAATGTGTGCAGCCGCCCCAAGTGGATCCAAGCAAGATGGCAAGGAAGTCACGCCCTAATTACAACATGCCTGGCATTCATTCCTATGCCAGATGCATGCTCTATAATCAAGTTATGGACATCTCTTGACCCAAACATCTCCAAACAAAATAGCCAAGACAGGGCCCAAAACACATTCTGAAAATGCTCAAATTTCAAATTTCCCGCCAAAACTGTCCATTTTGTCACTGTGACTGCATAAATGGAGATGTGTACACACCTCCATTAAAAATGAGTTTGTGAATTTTAAAGCAACTATTCAGATGCCAATGGTTGATACAATGTTTGTATTTGATAATTTTGGATGTCATTACTTTCACAACAACTGTACATCGTTAAAAGAATACCTCGATGATACTTCGGACTGCTTCTGAAGCTTTGCATGATTTATTAGACTTGTTTGAAAACTTCAGGAATTAACCATTCTCCCTTTCAAGCTGCAGGTGATCAGGCGGTTTCTCAGAATAAAAACATTTTCAGAATTATGGCATGTACGGAGTTATCCCCAGTATATAACAGCTTACGTCCTCTGATTAAAGGGGATTATATTTACTATACATATCTATGATAAATTTCTGCCGATTTGTTTTTTGTTTCCCTTTAAAGACGAGCAGGAGGAGTGGTTACATTTAGTGTTCAAGTTTAGAACTGCAGATCCTATCTTTTAATTTGAAATAAGTCGGTCAATTTGTCACTGAGACTTATGGCATCATTCGTGGGTGCAAGCATGATGCTAATGACACTTGAAACAATTATACAATTGCTTTTACCACCTCAGTACATGTAAGAAGAACATTGGCACCCTTGGACAAGTATAGGTTATTCACCACGGGAGAGGGAATATGTGATTTATCACCAGAGGGCTTTAGCCCGAGGTGTGATAAACACATATTCTTGATCCCATGGTGAATAACTGACTTATACTGTGAGACAAACACTCAAAGTCACACATGAGAGGATAACTGGACAACAAAGAATATGGGAATTATTTCCCTGAAATACTGGCATGTGATTGGCTGACAGAGGTGTCGAATGGTATAAGAAAGTGCAATGCTACAGTAAAAGGAATTATTTTTTCAGCTGAAATGACTGAGTGAGACAGTTGCAAAATAACCCCTTTGAGGTGACAAGTTATGAAGTCGGGCAGATGATCCTCACTTAAACCAACAAGCTATGTCAGCTCAAATTAATTGTGAAACCATTTTACATACATATCCCTTTCTGAGGAGAGAATCACACAATGAAATGTGCTTCACTGAGAAATTGCTGTAATGCTCACAAGCCCTGGCAAAACTGATGATGCGAGAAACATAGACACCACAAGCTGGCTTTTCTGGAATATTAGATGCAATAGGATATGGATAGTTGACAATCTTGAAGTTGAAGTCATCCCTTTTGTCATATAATTTAGTGTGGAATTGGTTGTCCGGCACTGTAATGAGAAGGTCCAAATAAGAAACTTCCTTGTCAGTTTGTGTTTCCTTGGTTATTAGGAGCCCTGGTAGGTAAATTTTTTGAAGGTATCTCTCAAAAACTGTATTGTTTAGACTGATAAGGTCATCTATATAGCAGTAGGTGAAATTGAATATGATTGGCCATTATCAAAGAGCCAGAAGCAAAGAACAACTTCACTGAAGAGTTTTCATTCAATGGTATGCTAGAAATCCCTGCAGCGGTTGTGCAAATAAATGATGCAGTGGAACAGCATCAGTTTGGAAGCATTCGAAACAAAGTATTGCATCATTCACTTTCGAAAAAACTGGTCTGCTGGTACAATCAAATCTCTAATAAAGTGACAAGTGGCAACGTCCTTTTTTAACACTTATGTATATTTTCATTCTTCGTCATTTATTGGTTTTATTCCGAGAGCGTCAGATCCTGAATTAATTCATTTTAAAATAATCATGCTGCAACATCTACTTGTAATTTTCAGGAAGAAATTCAACAGCTGTGTAATTTAGAGGATTAGAAGTAGGATAATTTCGGTGGATAGACAACCTCAAAGGAATAATTAAGGATTAAAGTGGTTAAACATCTTGTCACATTTCTGGTTAAATTTGGAAGTTTTTTTTTTTGCCGTGTCATTTCTTGCACATCATGCATGTCTGCCAAGTTTCTGCGAAGTTTCATGGTGTTGTAGTGGTAAAAACAATCCAGATTATTCCATACTAACATGAATCATAACAATACTGGAATCGTTAATAGATTTTTAAAATGCAAGCACTAGGGTGGTCCACATTCCTATGGGAAAAATCAAATCTTGTAAAACCCCCAATTTGAAAATTGAAATTGATGACCACATAAGAAAAACAAACACACGCAAAATTTCGGGCAAATCGGTTAATATTTAGAGGTGGCACAAAGTCTTTGAAGTTTATCATGTAATTCCCCATTGGCGCAACTGAAAAAATGGTCAATTTCCCAGATCTTTCTCTGAAGTGAATATTTTTTTGTGTTTTTTTTTTAGTATATGATAAATTTGGCTTGGCAAAGTAATATCTGGAGGTTATTTTTGATTTATCATTCATAGTAAGTGAAATATCTACCTGTTGTTATGAAAAAATGCTTGATAATTGACCTATGTAATATCTATGCCGACCTTCTACGAAACTTTGTAAGCCATAAAGAATATCAGGACTAGATTGGGAATCCTTGACATACCAAAAAAAGGTTGTTTGATCAAAATAATTGGTCATTTTTGAAAGATTTGCAAATACCGATGATTTTGAGGTCTGCTGCAGGGGGATCGCATGTTAAACTTCGAGGGCTTTGTGCCACCTCTAAATATTAATTGATTTTGCTGAAGTGTTTACTCAATACCTTCTATAGATATAAGATCACAATGCAAGATTCAAATCAGAGAAATTTAGAAGAAAGTGTTTTTGGACCACCCTAACAAGCAGGAAGTGGGGCAAAATCACGACTGATTCCTCGATTTTATGGTATAATAATGCCACATTGTCTCATACTAATGTCATATTTTTGAAGTTGCTTAACAATGTTGTGACAACGTCATTTCTAGCATCATAGGTGTATGGCGCATGCGATTTGGGGGGGGGGGGGCGAGCGACATTTGCCCGAATTTCAAGATCTAGATTTGATACCATTTCAAATGAAATTGCCGGGAAATCATTAATTTTCAATAGTGATTATTTTTATCTGCCCAAATCTTTTAGCCTTTTTGCCCGAATCTCACTATTTCCCAAACATGCCCCCCCCCCTCCGATACGCCTATGTCTAGCATACAATTCTACGTAATTTTCAACAAGATGGCCGCGTTGCCACAATGTCAATGTTGATACAACATGGATGTGCCCATTGGCTACAATGTAAGATTTCAGTCAGCTTAAATGATTGAGTGCATGTTGTTTGATTTAGAAACAAATATTTTATTACCACAAAATCAATCATTTTCTTTAGGGAATTTCCAATCCCCTTAATATCTAATGGTCGTCCCCTAAGGTTTGGGTGGCCACCGGTGGCGCTTATCATCTAGATATTTTAAGTTAAAAAAATAATCTACCCTCTGATTATCTTAATAATGTCTGTTAGCTTCTGATTATCATGAACTCATACTCATAGTGTTTGTAGATCTATTGAAAGTAAAGTCAAGACATTTTATTTTGGCAGTAAGTTTTTAGCCAATAAAAGAATAGGCTACATGATTAAGTCTGAGGTTTAATTTTTGGTTTATCAGGGTGAGTACACCATGACCAAGCATGATTTGGACTAAATTGATGTCCTATGATCCCCCAGCTCCATCATGCAGGCACTTACAATGCTAAATTACTGCTGCTCTTCAGCACATTTAGAGCTATTTTTAGCCTTCTGTTGTGACGTCATCAGCATTGTTTGCTCTATGACATCACTGAAACAATGGTGACGTCACAACAGCAGCAATAGAAGCAGTAGAAGAAAATGGCTTCTTGAACTGTTTTGACAGCAATGTTATACTAATGGGACTACCTCAAAACCAGGAATACAACCTGCCAATACTTCCAAATGTTTATGAAACTGTTTGGTCAAGGTGTCAGGAACAGGAGGAGACAAGTATTTTTGTCAAGAGTAAGGTATGTTTTTAATAATCAGCCAAAAACTTACTGCCAAAATAAAATGCCTTGACTTTAAGTGTAAAATGGAGGCAGTCACAAATCACCTATCTGAAAGGTTATTTACAGGGATTTGAAGGCCCACTGTCTTAAAAGATCCACATAGATCTCAGATTTTTAAGAAGAGTGGTTTGAAGAGATATATTGGCAGCATAGAGTTACTGAATATCTGACAACAATTACTGCTTATTTCTGAGAAAGACTTATAAAGTAAACATAATCACATCATCCCACCTGAGATCATAAAATGAGCCATTCTTCTGTATAGAAAATTTTCACACATGTTCTGGTGATTAAACTCCTAAAATTTTAACAATGTTTTTTGCTTTCTTGATCAGAACACCTGAGATACGTATGTTATGACGTCGCAGTGATCCTTTCACACAAAATTTATAATTCTGTTATTATAATACAACAAGATACGTTAGCTCAAAGGCATTGTGCAACCATCCCACTCATTCATTTAAACTGACCCAAAATTCAAATTTTACTAAGCATGTCATATTTTTCCTGTTGTATTACGCTATTTACAAGTCTTCATGGTAAATGTCAACTGCTTTTCGCTTTTCCAAAATTTGCCAAACAAGAAATCACCCTAAAAGCATGGCACAAAGATTTTGTGATAGCACTCAACAGAAGATGCATGGCTGTCGCTGAGACCTGTGCTTCCAGACGTAAAAGTGGGAGCTATAATGAATCAAACACTGTCTGAAGAACTACATGTATACAGTTTTGTATTAGATCGCTTTATCTCCAGGTCATTTATTTGCATATTCCTCTGCAATTAATGCAGAAGATATGAGGCAAACCCAGTGCTGTAAATAACACTAAGGTCTCCTTGTCCCGGATGACCCCTAACAGCAGAGATCTTAGTACCTGAGTTTAGCATAGCCACTAAACTGACATTAAACTAAACTAAATGTGCCTTGATGACAAATAAAAAAATATAACCCAATTTCAACATTATCAGAAAGTGTCATAATCACACAAATTGAAAGCAAACTGGTCATTATTCCATCTGACCTATTTCAAATATGCAGGTGGTATTCACTGAGGGAGCAAATTCTTAGACCAATGATAAATCTTCTCAAATTGTAAATCCAAGACAAGCAACCATTTGGCCTGATTATCTAATTTGCATAAACAAATTTATTGCCAATTGGTCATCAATAGGGACAAACAGCAGTATATAATTTGAGATGTTCGACAAGTCAAACAACACTGAAAAACAAATTTGCTTATGGAAAATGGTGACCCCAAAAACCTTGTCCGTATTTGTATCTCATCTATTGACTCAATTGACCTTGATGTATTGTTTCAATTTTATCCGGAAAGGAGTCTTGTGTCACTTTGGAATTTGAGAAGCAGTTTTTGCTCTTTTGAAACCACGAGCTGATTGTTATGTTATAATAAATTGCTCAATTTCAGAATGTGAACCAAAAACTCATGTTCAGAAAGCCACAAGTCCTCTTCAAAGAAAATAGGTGTAAATGTAAGAGGAGTTCAATTTATTCCGGGAAAGGGTCCAATCCCACACAGGAATACGTGTAGACAAAGATTATATATCAGTCTGTGAAATTATTCTAGATGGGTTCTTTGTTCTCCATGGAAATAAGTGTGGCTGACTATTCAGCTATTCCAGTGACCAAAGGTCTCATTCATATCCTTGTGACTGGATCATCTACATATATCAAGCTCTGATCTAAATAGAGAATCGTCTTGATAGTTGCCCGTGAAAAACAATCCAACCACATTGGCAGTTATAAGAAGGTGTTATTACCTATCTCGTATTAGTGTGCCATGTTCTTTTCAACCGCCACAGTGCTCATGTGATGTCAGTATGAGCATAATGATGTCACTGTGATACATACGTAGAGTAGGTCGGGGCATGCGGCCCCCCTTAACTTCGAGGTGCGATTTGACCTACTTTTTATGGGCGATCATTTGAATGCTTATGCTGTCAGGTAGGGATCACTGGACTCTACTAATAACTAGTGAAACAAATGTCTACCAATTTTAATAAAGGAGTTACGGCCATTTTTGTAAAAAAATTAAAATTGCCTTCTTACCCCACCCATCGGGCAAGAAGCCCCCCTATTATAATCCTATGGCAATTTTTTTAACGAGCGCATTCAGCCTAAAAGTTATTTCTTAGCGTTCTTCTATCCTTTTTAAGGCATTCTATTCACTTTTTCTGAATTTCAGAATTTTTCTGTTCATACTTTTATTTTTTAATATTTTTTGCCCTGTTTCAATTTCGGGCCAAATTTTTTTTCCATTTTAATTACTATTCTATCAAGATTTAAGGTATGGTACACATTAATAATGGTTCCTGAAGCAGCTTTGAACCCCCAGTGAAGGGGGCCTCATGCCCCACATCATGTGGGGCCTCTTGCCCCAAACCCACATATTTTAATTTGACCTCTATATTTTGAACTAAAATTAAAAAAACATGATCCAACTCATATTTATGTGATAGTCATAAAGTGAAGCAATGCAGATATCCATTATACATTTGAAAATTTCCATAGTTATTTCTGACAACCCCTTTCAAAGAATTAGTCAAAGTTACAAAAACCATGCACATTATTTTGTTTCTTTAATTTCTACTATGGTTTGGTGCTGTTTGCCCTGAAAATTTGTGACGTCACCTAAAACGCCTCTAGCTTCAATCCTATCAATAGATAAACGCACCAAAAATGTAAGTTTGGATATAAGCTTGGGGGGGCCTCTCACCTAACCCGGGCTTCTTGCCTCGACCTACTCTATATTTACAGTTTCAGCTGTATTACTGGGGACCTTCTGATCAGATTATTTATTTATTTATGAAATATATTTACATTACAGGATAAACAACATTCAGTAAAACTGTTTTTCAAGTTGGTCCTGCATAAAAATATAAATGAATAATAAAATCTAAAAACAATTATAAAATTACATAAAAGACATAAATGTAAACTAATAAAAAACATACATAAAGCTAAGCACCATGGATAAATCTTTTTAACTTTGTCTTAAACATATTCATATCAGTCATATTCTTGAGATCATTTGGTAAATTGTTCCATAAAACACTTGCAGTACATGTAAAAGATCTAGTTTGAGACATATTCTCAATAACTGGTACATAAACATTCATACTGTCATGAGATCTAGTGGTACGAGTAGCAACTTCACATTCCATAATAATATTATTTGCTAGGTAGTGTGGAGCAAGTCCATGAATACATTTGAATAACAGTAGTATATTAAAATCAGATCATTATAAATCCACAAGAAACTGCTAAAATGTGGGTCTGCACTGATTATTCTGTTTGATCTTTTGAAAACATCCAAACATTTCTAATCCCTGCTATTATATGTATTAGTGCATTACTGCTAAAAGTTGTACAACATAGTAAAATTCACTTTCTGAGTCAGTTGTTCCCCTGAGAAGTAATCATGACTACCCAGTCAACAATTTGACCTCACTGTGATATCTCTGTGAGCTCTTCAAAGATACCTTGAAAGCTCACAGAAAATACCTCACATCAACCTCATTTTGAAGCCAGTCAATGAGGTTGATTTGAGCTCAAAAGTTGAGGTCACACCGTGAGCTCCCTGTGAGCCAGATGTGAGGTCTCATAGTAAGATATGTGTGAGCCTCTTGTGAGCTTTCTGTGAGCCTTTTCTGAGGTCAACTCTGCAGGGTGAACTTTCTGTGACCTTTGCCCTGTGAAATGTCTGTGACCTCAAATCACCCTCATTGACCCCTTCAGGAGTTAGATAAATACACATACAGAATAGCAAGTTTGTTCCCTCATTTTATTTGTCAAATCACATTGCTGGATTGGGGGGGGGGAGCTTAATTCATCCTCTTCATTCCTGTAGTCCAACCCACACACGTCAACAGATCAACCAGCAACCTGAAACAAAATTTAAAAAATACAAATACATGTATGTGATACATATAATATAATTATCAGAAATTTCAATAATGTCCTATAAATAGGCTGATTTATCTTATACTCTATGTGTGGTTGATGCATGTATATTATCAAATTATTCAAAAGCACATGAACAATTTACAACAGAAACAGCTTAAAATGGAAAATATTACTAGTTCATACATATCAAAACTGTGTGTTTCTTTAGTGCAATGGCTCCTGATTCTAAATGGCAGTTAAAAGATTGTGCCAAACTGCTGTATAATTTAACAGTCAAAACAAACGTTTGTCAATTTTTGGAGGCTTAATTTCCATTCCTATATAATCACAAAGTGTTTAAATCCATGCTAACATAATTTTCAAAACTACAAACTGTGTAAAATGGTACTTACAGGCATTGTTTCATCTCCAAAATTTCCCTGTTGCATGTTGATTCAAAATGGTGGATGGAATGTTGTGATGGCCATTTGATGTCACTTTCTGTCACAAAGAGCTCACGGTGTAAGCTCTCTGTGAGATCTTTATTTGACCTTTAGTGATGCCACTGTGTGAGCTCCTTGTGACCTCTCTGTGAGATTGCATGGTGGCACCATAATTTGTGAGCTCACTGTGAGCTCCCAGTGAGGTCACATTTTGACCTCAGCATGTGAGATTTCTGAGAGCTCTGCATGAGGTAGCACTGCATGAGGTCATAGCGTGAGCTCTCTGTGACATCTCTGTGTGATTTTCTTTGTGACCTCTCTGAGAGATCTCATAGTGACACCATCATTTGTGAGCTCACTGTGAGCTCGTAGTGAGCTCAATTTTTGACCTCAGTATGTGTGATTTCTGAGAGCTCTGCATGAGGTAGCAGTGCATGAGGTCACAAGGTATGAGGTCACTGTGATGTCTTGATGACACTCTCAAGCATGACATCACCATGTGAGTTTCTTGTGATCTCACAGTGAGAGCTGTGCAGACTCAAATGTTGACTGGGTACAGCCTAAATATGACAAGAATATATTTGGGACTGACAAAAAAGGCTTTAGGCGTACGGCACACGGATTTCTTGCGAGGGCGAGCGGCGTTTGCTCGAATTTCATAATCCAAATCCAATGTCATGACACTTTTTCATAAAATATCTTGAGAATCATTGATTTTCAATAATGTCGGTTTGAACATCTGCCCTAAATTTTAACCAGCTTGCCCGAATTTCCGCTGTTTTCCAAACTTTTGGGGGGGCGATCGCCCCCCCCCCCTGCCCCCTGTATGTTACGCCTATGAAAAAGTCTGAATAGCCTCAGGGTGCTACCCTCATGGAGGTGCTGGATTTTATGTCTTTCTCCTGACATACACAGCTATAGTTCTAAGTGGAACATGTGCCGACTTTCCCTCCAGGCTATTTGTTTTCACATTTAACCCAATTTAAACATTCTTGGCAAGTATCATTATTGCACAAATTGAAAGCAAACCATCCATAATTCAATTTGACTCATTTCAAACATGCAGGTGGTATTCACTGAGGGTACAATTCGATGACCAACGATAAATCTTCTCAAATTGTACGTCCAAGACAAACAATCATTAGGCTGATCATCATCTAATTTGCATTCATGAACAAATTTGTTATCATTTGATCATCAATAGAGGACAAATCGTCTATCTCATGGAAGACTCAGATATAGCAAATTTTGCAATTTTCAGCAGACATGAAATTCTGAAAACTAAACAAATCAGCAGATAACTTCTGTTTCCCGTTGCTGATTGTATTGAGAGTTATGTCATTGTGTTCAGCTTGGTGTTGTGATCGTGCAGAAACATAAATAATGTTTAAAAATTGTAGAATTTATTTAATAAAGTAATTTTGACTGATTATTCCAGGAAGCTGCAAGGCAGTGGCTTCATTATTTTAATTTCCATACTAGGTCAAAGTGGTTTGACTGAAGCCAACTCTGTGAATCTGTCACTAATCTAGAGGAAGACTCAGTCAAAGCTATGTTTTGGCTGAGTCATCCTCCATTTTCTAGTGGAAGACTCAGTCATAACATAGCTTTGACTGAGTCTTCCACTAGAAAATGGAGGATGACCCAGAAAAAAACATAGCTTTGACTGAGTCTTCCACTAGACTTGTGCAGATTCATAGAGTCGGCTTCAGTCAAACCACTTTGACCTTTTTAGCTTGCACAACAAACAACTTTTTGGAGGGAAAAAATCAATGGAAGACTCAGTCAAAGCAGGTTCCCATTGTGCAACTCAGATTCTGTTGTGGAAGACTCAGTCAAACCACTGAAACCCAGTTTTACTTAAGACTAACCTTTCTATTTTTTTGAATGATGCATAAGCATAAAAGGTTAAATCAGTTTGTATGTTGACACGACTGATTGTCCTCTTTCATTGTATCACGGAAGACTAGGTCAAATCAGTTGGGCTGAGTCAGATAAGCCATGAAAGATGTCAGTTTTTCATGGAAAATTGCCATAAAAACAGAGGGAAAATGTCCCAAAATACCGAGAGTTTGAAGGAGTAGTGAATGGTAATAAATGGACCCATTGGGCTTATTTCTATTGGCATTTGGTGCTAGAGATCCTCGAGATTATTTTCCAGATATATTTCAAAATTCAGTCAAATTGATTTGACTGAGTCTTCCTTGAGATAGACGAAATACCAGTGTATAATTTGAAAGGTTGGACAGGTCAAACAACACTAAAAACTAATTTTCTCACGGAAAATGATCACCCCCAAAACCATGTCCGTATTTGTATCTCATCTGTTGACTAAATTCACCTTGTATTGTTTCCATTTTATCCCGAAAGGAGTCTTGTTTCAATTTGATATTTGAGAAAAAGCTATTGCTCTTTTGAAACCAGTTCATCTTTCAGAGATTAAATGAACATGTTTGGGTTTTTTCTTTGTTTAATCAAAAAAAGAGTTCAATATTTTTAGGATAAGAAGTCCAATCCTTCATCGAAATTGACAAAGATTACAAACATCAGTCTCTGCATCTAATTAGGATTGGTTTTTTATTTAACCGTGGGGAAAAAGGGTGGCTGACTAAAACCATGCGTGTGCAGTGCACCTGTGCAACCTCGAATTGCATTGGAGATGCTAGTGCAATTTCAGCAAAGCCTTCAGTGATTATGTCAGACATGCCCACAAATCTGGCCAATTAACAATTTGCCTTTGCACATGTTATGCTAATGAGGCCGATTTTGCCGAATTACACATTACAGTATGTCCTAGGCGAATAATTCTTATAGTGACAGGTAGATCTCTCCGAAAGCTTAAAATGATAGCTCTTAGGCCTGTGGAGAGAAAACTCGCTGCGCAAAATGCCAGTAAACTTTTGAAGTGGGCAGAAATACTGCTCGCTGATTGGCCAAGATGCTTGTGACGTAAATTCATTAAAATTGTAGTCATTGAGGCGATCGTCTAGGGTAGATTCTCTGGGTGGCTAGTGCAGGCTCTAAGTATCTTGCACTTGAGATGCAGAATTTGGTCCCTGCATTTCCAGTTTCTTGGAATGCTGATCACCCGACTGCTCAAATGCCAACAGGGGGAGCCTTTGTAAAGGAAACATTTGCTAATAAACATGATAAATTTTTCTTGTCTTATAATTCTTGAATCTATAAGTATAACATTAACATTGTGTTCGGAAGTAATCTCTGGAGGTATAAAATAGTATACACCATGCTACGGTCACTTAAATTACTATACAGGAACAGGAGATTGCGTTGAAGTTGACTACAGGATTTATTGCATCATAGGTTTATGACAAATTTTGTTTGCTCTTTATCCAAAAGAAAATGCATCCATTCTTGTTCTGCTTTTGCCTGCGACAGCTAGGACAGGGTTATTTTAAAGATGGTGAGACTTTCAATTTTGCCGTAAAATCAGCAAAAATTGTAAAGTGACTTAAAATGTGTTATAAAACCGTGACAAGTCGTACTCAGGTGACGTATGGTGCAACTTGGTGCGTACTGATAAGATATAGAAGCTCAGTGTCAAATCAATTTAAAATACCAACTAAGAAACACTTTCCAAAACAACAGAAACCAAGAAAACAGCTTTGAGTATCTACCACACGTCTGTACAAGTAAACAGCGAGAAAAAAGCTGTGGAGCAGTCCACTTTAGCTAGAATTTCTTTAATATCACAAAAACCAGTTTTCAAATGAATTTCATGAAAGTTTGTCCAAATCACATCTACAAGTGTTGATGTGTTTGTGTCTTGACAGTCTTATTGAATTATTAACAAGTTGTTTCAATTGATGAAGACTATCAATATCAGTCTGTTGGAACTGGCCATGTAAATGAGCACAAGCGATATGCAAATGAGCAAGATATGGCAGAGTAAACTTGTTGCCTAATTGTTTTCTTTCATACTGTGGGAATCTTGCTATTTTACAACAATATTGGATAACAAAGTGAATGTTTATACTTTTTAAGTTATCAATGCCTCTGCAAGTTATACAATGGACAATGGGAGAATCAAAACAAAGTGACATAACAAGTTTTGATAATTAATCACACAAGGTGTTTTGGGCATAAACAAAAAAGCAATGTTTATGAGAAGTTACATAACCAATTAGTTAACATTTTTGGAGAATCCAAATAATCCAATTGGAGGAGTCCCTCTGACACTTTGTGTCATCGGCATATAGTCTATATAGTGTAATTTTTGCCAACACTAAAATAATTGACACTGCAAGACATTGGTCTCTATTGCTCTTTAAAGAAGCACTGGCCATTAGAAGGCAAACACCCACACTCGATCATGGCCTTAAAGCCTCTAAAGAGTTTGTGTTATTCAGGTAACTGTTTTCATTGTCTATGTTTCCCACAGTTTTCATGTTGTTTGTTGTTTGTCATGTAATTAACTCTCTGTTTCCTTTAACATTTTCATTTCATACCTGAGGATGGCTAAATAAAGCCGAAATATTGTACAAAAATCATGAATTTGTTCGGATTGACTTTTGTGATTTACTATATTAAAATATTCAGTGGAATTAATGGATTTCAGAACTGATATCCCAAGGGTCACACAACGTAAACACGACGTTGCTAATTGGTGGCGGGCTAGTCTGTTGGTCACGTAGATATGTATGGTAGAGATTATGTTGCCACAACATGAACACGACCCCATGGTTTTTTTGCAACATTGCCACAATGTTACAAGCTAACGTCGAACCATTGACATTGCCTCACAATGTTGTGAAACGTCGCAACAACGGCGCATGATAACGTCATATCTTCGATGTTGCTTCACAACGTTGTGACAACATAATTTCTACCATACAGTTCTACGTCATTTGACGAAGAGGGTGACGTTGTTGCCCATAGATGTGCCCATAGAGATGCCGATTTTTGGACAATTTGGCTCCAGTCACTGGCAGGTCTATTTCCACCCATAAAGTCATTACACACATTGCCATGAAATTGCTCGTTGACCAAAAGATGTGTATTATGGCCAAACGATTGGTGCCACTTGCGTACAAGTTTATACATCTGTATGCAGGTATCTATCATTTGGGGATCAATCTTGCAGGAGAAATGCCACATTGTTATTGATGAAGTGGCATCAGTTTCTTCAGAAACAGTGCACGGTTTGCATTCAAGTAAGAAACCCTCTCTTGTTTCTTGGAATCATCACAGCAGTCACTAGCTGTGTGTTATTATAATAAGACCAAATGGGTATGGTGGTATTTTGAGATGTACTCCACGAGTTGAAGATATCCTGAGTCCTCTGTACCCATGAGAAATTATTTAATGCCCTCCCTAGCGGGGCAGGTATGTAAAAAAATAGTGGCCACTGGCAGCCATTTTCCAAAATGGCGGTCAATTCTTCCATTTTGCTGCTTTCTGTGTAGTTCCTACAAAAAGAATACACATAAATATTGTTTTTTATTGCTTCTCTAAGTATTCAGTACATTACTATAACATTTTTTGGTAGCCTTGGTCTATTTTTAGGCTTATTGGAATCCTTTTTGTTAGAAATATTGATTCAAACACTGGATTTCGCGGTTACGGATTTTTACACCAATTCTCTATGAATCTCAAAATGAATTACATATTTGAATTCCTTGTAAGAAGAGCTTTCAAATGAGTACCCGCATGAATGGGTTTCGTAAACATGGAGCGAAAATGGAAAAAATGAAAATAAAATTATTTTTGAAGATTTTGTTGTTTCTTTAATTTTGACAAATTCACGGAAACTATTGATGCGACCATTCATTTGAAAGCTCTTCTTACAAGGAATTCAAATATGTAGTCAGTGTTAAAATCAATTGAGATTCCATGAAACTATGGGAAACCGCGAAAATGATATATTTTCTTCAACAGTTCTAACAAAATGGACCCTGACTACCCTAAAATTCCTCAGTTCAATACAGAAATCAATTGATAATGTTCTTTACATCTGTAGAAGGAATAATGAGCACTGTTTCGATACTTTAATACTATAGCCACTTCACAGAAAGCAGGAAAATGAGAAAATTAGCCGCCATTTTGGAAAATGGCTGCCATGGGTCAACTAGGTCAAATCTGAAGTGGCTCCCTATCTAAATATTTTCTGTAAGACCTTTTTGAAACGTGTGCCAAGTTTCAAGCTTCTATGTATAAATGCACTATTACTCCCGTATTCATGACAAATCTGCCCCGCTACCCCTGGCGGCTCGGGCATTAAGTTAATGATTTCTGCCCTCTGGCCATAACTGATTAATACCCCATAACACCCTCCAAAACAACGTTATTGACCAATTGCCATTCAATAATGTTATGCACCATTGGAAATTAAAGTGCCACAACAACAAGCTAGGTACATCACCTACAGATCGAAAAAATGCCTCAACAAAGAGGTATGACCTGGCATGTATCAAGGACATCCAAAGCGTTCATTCTCAGTCCAACTAAGAGGCCCTTGGACGGGGAAAATTATCGGATTCAAAGGAACACAACCACTAGAATTTAGAGGAAATCAATGAAGCAGAATTTTACTGAACGCTGTGCCAGCGTTCCTCGAAATGAATACTTCTATAAGACTACAAAATTATTTTAATCTGTGAAAGACAGACATGACTCCAACCGTATGATAAATGATGGGGATACCCTGCTGACAGACCCCGAACAAGTGGCTAAATCCATGAATGGCTTTTTACTTACAAGTATTGCCAATTATACATTTAAATTTTGAAATTGAACTATAAAGAGTTCTAATCTAATTTCGCTTACATGTCAGCTGAAGTGTCAAAATCCAAAGAATAATCTAACATTACATTATATTTTTAGGCCTGCAGTGTCTTTTTTTAAACTCAATTACATTAACTGTGTTTTTCCGACACCATTCATTCACTTTGATGGACATGTTAAGAAATAAATAAAGCTGTTGTGCTTTTAAATATTTTTGTCATTTATCCCAAACAAATGAGGAGGAGGTCAAATGTGTTGGTTAATCTGGTTGTAGAGATAGTGGTTTGATCATTGGGATTTCTACCAAAGTGGTTATAATGAAATATCTTTTTATGATAGCTGATATCGTTTGTCACTGACAGATGAAATATTTTAACTTTTTCTAATATATTTGAACAGGATGATAGAACTAAAAATACATTTGATCTCAGCATCAGTGGTATCAATTTATTGCTCATAATTGCTATTTTAATAGGTCCTGTTTTTAATTGACTTCCTATTTGATCATGATGTTGATATCCACCCTTGTATATTGTTAATTCCCCATGGAACCAGCTCTCACTGATTATGCCTCTTGATGTTGAATGTTGTTGACAATCATGGAGATGTATCTCCTTGTCTTCATCATAACATTCTTTCTCTTTAAGGAAGGACATTGCATAGAAAACGGTAAGTTCATTGAATCCTACTACAGTGTATATCTTACTAACCATAAAACTATCCTATTTTACAAAATATTGTTTGCACCATTTCGTTGTGCTCTATGTATACATTAGGGTGTTTCAGGTGCCCCCAATATTTTCCGATCCTGTTTGACCTTGGTCTGGTATTACGGTTTATATAGTAGAAGTCACATGTAAAATTTTGGCCCATTCTATAAATACCTACCTTTACCAGAATTCACTTGAAGTTTACAATGTAATTCCCCATTGGCGAACTTGCAAATCCTGAAGATATTGCAGAAATCAATGAAGGAATAGATATTTTTTCCTCAATCCATAGTTTCTGAGTAAGTTTTGGGAGGGCAATTCAAATCTGGCATCAACTATTTTATAGCAGGTCTTCCTAATGAGCTAGGAAGTTTTGAATTTCCTAAAATTCTGCCGTTTTATGCATATTTTCACAAATTTGACAGCTTCTGGTAGCTTGGTTAATGGGGTTATACAAAAAATAACACCAGATTTGAATTTCCCTCCCAAAAGTTACTCAGGAACTGTGGATTGAGAAAAAAATATTGATTTCTTCATTGGTTTTTGAAATATCTTGAGAATTTGCAGGTTCGCCAATGGGGAAATACATTATAAACTTCAAGTGAATTCTGGTAAAGGTAGGTATTTATAGAATGGGCCAAAATTTTACATGTGGCTTTTATTATATAAACTGCAATACCAGACCAAGGTCAAGCCAGATCGGAAAATATTGGGGGCACCTGAAACACCCTAGTATACATTCGTTCCATTAATCAGGCTGTAAATACACCAACATCTCTGTTTCACTACCTTCTTGACACAGTCATACTTTATATCCGTATTTTTTTGTATCCATGTCTTAACCTATAAAATAACTTTCATGTAAGTTATGGCCTATCTCAAAAATAATGAAGCCAAAGTGTGACATGACCATCAACATTTTATAATGTCTTTTTTAATCAAATGACCTTGTAATTTTCTCAAGAACATATCTGAGTTCCAGAAATTATATTTACCATGGAGTTCCAACCAGTAGAAATAACTGATGATAGCTGAATAATACCGAATTTTTAGAATTTTTTATTTCCGTGTCTACAGAAGAAAACTAAAGTAAATGTCAATTCATCATCAAAGGAAAATCTAATTTCTTTATGTGATGACATAAGGGAAATAGTCTAGAGTCTTCAGGGCAGTTTTCATTACAATACACCAAATAATTATACTGGGAGACACACACAATTTTTGACAATTTTTCAGCAATAATTAAATTTGCCTCGGAAACAACATATGTGTTCCTTTAAAACGATTTCAAGTGTCCTATGTTATGGGTCTGGATCTTGGCTTCAAATTAATACCAAAAAAGTGCCACTGACGTGAGTATTAACTCTGCAAAAGATGAAAGAAGCACAAGCACACCCCCACATTAGTGAAATGATAAGTCTGCTCTATGATATACTAAACTTATACACACTGTCTAAGCTGTCAGTATTATTGGAGAGTGCCTATGAAAGAAGCATGATATTTGGCACTTTTTAAAGTAAAATCCTGATTTTAAGTAATGATGTCACATGAAATTGCAAAAAAAAATTCTGGTTTTGCTTACAATCGATTCTATATGATACTAGGAGTCATAACTGATGGAAAAGTACGACCATTTTTCATGAAAAAGGTTTTTTTGATTAGATATTGCCTTTATAGCCAATTTGGCCCCAAATTTTCTAAAAAGCTTCATATATGCCCTTATGTTATTGGCTGGGTCACGAAACATGTTTAAACTACTAAAATAGTGTGGTAAGTATCTTATTGGATCCCAACCAATTGAAACAGCTGCCATTTTTGAATGTTGTAGACAGGCCAGCCAAACTGCTGAAGTTCAGTTGGTAAGGTAGCGATAGCATTGTCAGCAATGTGTCACTTTACTGATAGCATCACAGTACTAGTGCATGCCTTTGGTTCATTTTGGCATCACCAACTATCCTATTAAAAAATAAGAAACCAAAGAGAAAGTTGAAACTACTTTGTGAGTAGAACCCCAATGTTTACGTGAGTGCAAGGTCTGTATTCCTACTCCCTGTTATATTAAGGTGTCAAACACGAGTGTCACATCTCAAGGACTTTTGTGCCATGCGAGAATAATAGTTGTTTCTCTGGCATTTTGGTTTTGGCCCAGTATAAATATTTGATGGTGAGGAGAGTATAATTGGATGAAGAAAAGCTATATTGGACGAGGCACTTAAGCCGACTCCAATCTAGTCTTTCTGAGTCCAATTATACTCTATATTGGACGACTTACCATCTAATATTTGTTATATTCTCCATAAATGAAGCCACTTTTAAAACAATAGGTTTATTCACTTTGACTGTGCAGGAAAGCCAGTTTGTGTTTCTTTTGATTAAACTGCAGAATTCCCTTCAAAATGTATCTCGTCATGTTTCAGCAATGGGTAGCCACACAAATTTGAAATTTACAGATTCTGAATATATATTCTATAACCAAGAAGCTTCTGTATATTTGATATTTATTATTTCAATTTTATAGCACAATGTCTACCTTTAAACTTAACCATTTACGCCAAAAATGGGTGAAAAAGTGCATTTTTTGTCACTCGATGTCATACCATGGTCCCATAACCTATGTAAACAATGTTACATTTACTTAATGTTGTTGTCCTGATCAATACACAACTTTTGACATCATTTTTGTTTTTCTGTGTCTTCCCATTGACGTGCAATTAATTTTTTACTAAAATTAAAAAACACATCTTTTTCTTGCATTTGCTGCAGCAGCAGTGCAGCACACAGCAGAAGGTGTTTCCTCTCAGGTCCTCCCTCACTGCCCTATAATATGGCACTAAAACTCCACACTGCCCAACATAAGAAAACACATAAATCCTCCTTTAACAAACAAGATCAATCACATACAAAATCTACCCAACTACCTACATAAAAACACACACAGTCTGGTCTTCACGCCACTGTGATTATTTCAATTACTCCTACTGTTCCATCATATACATGTTTTTCTTTTCAGATCCCCTCAATTTTATACCCTTATACTTATCACACTCACAGTACAAAAAATTGACGCGTTCCGAACCCAGTACGGCAGTCAAACCACTGGTGTAATAACTGGCACACCACTCTGCCAGCACAGGGTCAAAACATAAACCACCATCTTCTTAAATACAACACTACACCATCCACTTAAAGGTATCGAAGGAGGGTGTTGGTTTTAAAGCCCATCCTCTGGAGACTCCTATCATACACTCACACTACAAAAAATTGACGCGTTCCGAACCCAGTACGGTAGTCAAACCACTGGTGTAATAACTGGTACATCACTCTGCCAGCACAGGGTCAAAACAACATCGCACCCACTCCATAAATCACGTAGTTTCAAACATCCACCCGGCGTTCTTCCTCTTCTAGGTTAAAATCAACTTTCCACCCTGCGACGCTGACAAGACCACTAAACAATTGTAATCTTTTCCAGATACTCCCAGACAACACATGGATGCCTTCCCAGGCCTTCTCACCCTCCTGACCCTTACCCACCTCCACTCCACTCCGACATAACATTTCCTGGATTGCCACAGCTCCCCCTCTCGAGGAAGGGCCATCCCTTCAAAATATTCCAAAAGCTTGTAGGGCGAAAAATCGCCAATCAAGCTTGGGCCTTCGGCCCTAAATTTACACTCTTACTTACTTCCACACTGCCCAATACATGTATAACTTCTCACTGCCCAATATATCTTTTCACTGACCAATATAACTTTCTGTCTGCCTAATACAGCAAGGATATTATCCAAGAATACTCCCTTGTGATTGGCTGACACAATCCAAGTGGAGAATATACAGGCATATATATGGATGAGACTGCGAGTCTTAATTGGTCAAGTCAAACTGCACTGTCTACATTGTTCATATGTAATATTTGTTTTAGTACACCTTCCATGTTCATCATTCATAAGAGAAAAGTGACTTTTTTGTGTGTCTATAAAAGCCTTAATTAAACTCTAGAAGGCGTAGGAGAAACATAAAGTACGACTGAAACAACACCCAAATTTCAAAATTATACCAGTAGCAGTTGCAGAGTATCATGGCTGCAAAATTCTCTTGTTTTTGAGGAAAAAAAACAACAACTCAGAAAGACATGGCATCACCATTTGATGGTAAAATCTATATCGCACTCGCCAAATGTAGTAGCCTACATTTAATGTGTGTGATGTGCATCTGATGACTGCCATGCACAATAGATTAGTGTGATGTATACTTGATGTCATACTCCCATGCAGCTACACTGCCCACACAGCCAGCTTGGGCCACTATTTCAGATTTTAACCCAGTTGACTCTCTCAGCCAATCAGCAGTGAGAAAACCTTTATGAGACCTTTCCATGCGAAATACCATAAATCTATATAAGGGGGTCTATTAGAAAGTTGACCTCTCAATAGCAACCCCTAAATGGGTAACACATGGTCTACTTAGAGTATTAGACTCTCCCTAGAAAGTAGTTAACACCAATTTCCTAAAGTTTTACAACCACAGGAATGCCATTTGTTAGAAATGACATCCACTGGCCAGTAGCTCATGAATATGCATTTTTTACCCCAAATAGTGACTTTTGCAGGCTGTGTGGGCAGGGGTTGTCTTGGCAGGGTGACTTGATGAGTGTGATGTACATTTGATCAGTGTAATGTGCATTTGACAAGTGTAACGAACATCAGACGTGTGCTACTGCATCTGACGAGCGTTCAAATATTGAAATTAGCATCATAAAGAATCATCATCTATCATGACTCACAAAATTCAAATTTAACATGTGAAAAGATCTTCTCCCTCCCTGTATAGAGCATATAGTAAAACCACTGAAACATCTACTATCAAATGCAGTTTAATGGTATCCTTTTTAACTAATTACTGCTCATGTACGAACAGGATGACATAATTGATATAATATACTCGACATCAGAAGATATTTATAAAGTTACAATTATGGATATAATCATCAGTAGTTTTCATGTATTGCTCTTAATTGTTATGTGAGTAGGTCTTGTTTTAATTTAACTACCTATTTTGAATATAATAATACATTTCACCATTGTATCTACTATGAACAAGCTCTTCCTCAGTTTACGTTTTTATGTGGACTGCCTTTAAGAATCATGGAGTTGTATTTCCTAATTCTAGGTTTAGCTCTCCTTCCAATAGAGGGGGTGCACAGTACAAAAAACGGGGGGAGTTCGAAAATATAATAATTTGAGCTTTTTGCTGATTACTAGTCACACCAAGAGCCCATTCTGAAGCTACCAGTGAGGCCACGAAAAGCACAATGGATTCCTTTTTTTACCTTCAGCGAACGAAGTTGGAAGAAGATATCGTGATCACTTGGGTAAAATGCTGTCTGTCTGCCAGGCAAGAGATGGATCAATCATTGCCGGGTCATAACTAGTCCCCTATTGCATGTGCGGGTCATTCTCAAATTTCGGGACAATATGTGTCACTCCAGTTCCCTGACATAAGTTTGAATGCAATTAATATCTGAAGTGTCACTCTACATCTGTTATTGATATGTCTATTTAGAACCACTGCATTTGGAACAAATTTTTTTTATTGAACCTTTTTTTGGTGCTTTGTGTCCAGTAATCCGTGCCAAATGAGTAGTTTTTCCCTGTCACTGAACCTGACATGACAAAATCAAGTGTTAATATTCCTCCTAAAGTACCATCATTTTCAAAGTTGCTATGCACGATTCATGAGAATATAGACTTGAATTGCTAAATACATCATACTTCACTTTTTTCCCTTCTCATTTCATTGAATTAATTGATGTAAAAGACATGTCACTATATTATGTTTATTTTTTTGTCCACTCCGTTCCTTGCCATAGCTCAGCTCGCTATTGTTTTTAATGAGCAATTTCCACTAAATGTTGTAAGATGCACATGCGCCACACTACCACAGCTTTGCAGATTTCATTAAACAGGTATTCAACAAATTAAGGCATAATTTTCATTGGAACATTTTTTGGTCCCACTAAAATGTCCACTCTGTTCCCTCCGATTACGAGCTCACCAGTGATACTTTTTCAAAGAAATATTATGTATATATTGCAGAGGGTGACAGGATTCAATAGAATGCAATCATAACTTTGTATCTCCCAAATAGAATGCACTATTAAGAAAAAACCAAACCATTCCTGTCCACTCCGTTACCCGTTCCTGTCCACTCTGTTACCACAAACAATCGATATATAATCTAAAAACAATTGATCTGAGATGAAGTACGTCTGAAAATAAGACTTACATTATTTTTTTCATTTATTTACATTTTCAAAATGCCAAAAAAAGCAGGTTTTTTGCATCAAAAGTCCACTCCGTTACCACATTTTCCAGGGCACTTTGTCCTGAAATTTGAGAATGGCCCATACATGGATGAAAATTGGTGCACTTTTAGCCTATAGGCTATGGCCCAGTTGTGCCTTTTGATGGTCAGATAGATAAATATTCTATACTTTCCAAAAAATTAACAAAAATATAAAAAAATTATTATTTTTGTCCGGGCAAAGTATCAGGCAGTATTGCATGTACTTCTATGATATGAAATTTTGTACACACTATTATAGTCTATAATCTAGTTATCCCTTTTGAAGGTCTCATTAATGGATATGATATACTTCTTGAAATATTGAGATAAAATATAAACATAGACTGGGCAGCAGCGAACTTTCAGATTATACTCCCTGCCAGCACTTATTTTTCGGAGTGGTGCTCTACTAGGTTAATTAGCCCAATTGTCGGGACAATCAAGGTTGCTGTTCCGAGTAGGGGAAGTGTACCTAAATTGGACCAGTCCTTAAATTGGACCATCACCAGGATATGCATTTAAGCAGGTGAGACATATGGCGGATACTTCAAGAACACAAACTTCCATAGCAACGGAAAGTTTGTAGGTGATAAATATGAAAATTAGGGTACTAAATTTATTATAAAAATCCATGAAAGTGGGTGGTAAGGTAGGAAGTCCAATATACAGCAATGATTGAAATGATAAATAATATGTCCAAGAACTATTGGTTGACTAGGGCCTTAAATTGGGCCTCTAATGAGTGCCTCATATTGGACCATTGGTCAAATATTGGGTCGAGTGGCAAATGAAGTGGAGGAAATGTAATATCCATTTAGACTCAATATATGGCAGTTGTTCTACTTCTTATAGGACGATATCAGTCTGACATCAGTCCGAGGTTCCTACAAGACGAAGCCGACTCTTTAACAATCATCATATCTCATCTTGTCAACTTCTCGATAAGAACTCAAACTGTGCCAAATTGTATCAAGGTTGCAAAAGTTACACCTCTGCACAAAAAAAACCAGCAAATTAGATTGAGGCAATTACCACCCAGTAAGCATATTATCATCTGTTTCTAAAATCTTAGAAAAAGCTGTTTATTTTCAACTAGAAGGACACTCACATAAACATTATGTACTTTACGAACTTCAAAGTGGCTTTCGTGGAAATTACTCCACCAGCACATGTCTCATGTATCTGCACGACTGTATTAGAACAGAAATTAGCAATGGTAATGATGTAGGCATGATCTGATTGATGTCCAAAAAGAATTCGATTGTGTTGATCATTTACAACTGCACGAAAAAATTTGCCTTTCTGGAATAGACCCCTCCTGGTTCCAGTCGTATTTGACCAACCGTAAACAAACAGTTTTCGTAAATGGCTTTCCATAAAAACAAGAGCAGCTTAAGGCAGGGGTTCCCCAAGAATTTGAATTTACGAGTGCAAATAAATTTTCATATTGCACGATAATAAGTGCCGTATTTGTTTTATTACATGACCACTGTGCTTCCAATATAATGTTCCATTCTGTAAAAAACAATGATGAAAAAAAAAAATGTTTATTATTTTTTTATTGTCAAAAAAAAAAAAAAAAATTGAAAAAAAAACAATTTTTTTTGGATTTTTTTGTTTTGTAAACTGAAACTCATATTGCACTGTAACCATGCAATGTGAAAATATCTGAAAAAATTCTTTTTTTGGAAAGGATCTCATATTGCACTCGAACATATGAGTTTTTGTTTTTATGATGTCGTCATGTGACTGATTTTGGCCAATCAGCATCACTCTAGCATAGTGGTCATGTATAAATAGTTGATAAGTCCCTTTTTTAAAATTGTCTGCAACGCCCTAATTGTTTCACAGATCTAATTGTTTCACAGTCAGCATTCATTTTGGTATGTGATATGGCATTCTCAAGAATACAAAATGTTGCATTATTATCAATGAGATATACAAGCACCAAATTGTGTGATTTTGATGATAATCGCCTGAAATATACCGCATTTCTGGAACTACACTTTACTGCAGATTCAATTAGACAAGTATGAGTTTCTCTGGCAGGTTTTCTCACTGTCTACGTAGTATTTTCAGCTTCCCTGATTGGCCCATGTGCAAGAAAAGTCCTCCAAATATGGAATTAATACGTGGGAGGTAATGAAATATGTATTATTCCATTTCAGTGAGCAGCAGAGTTTGGTCAGTTGATCAGATTAGCAGTTAAACATCCAACAGACTTAACATTATGTTACAGGTGATTTCATTAGTAGGCCTACACGATTCTCAGGTTCTAGACCCACCCCAACAAACACAATTACGTTTAAATTACGTTTATAAACGGTCGAAAATCCGTTGAAAAACCGTTTTTTCATTACGTTTAAATTATGTTAAATTGGATGGTCCAAAAAACATGATTTTAACGTTTTACACCAACGGTTAGAATAATGTCATGCCGATGTTTCCAAAAACTGTTTTCAATTGCGTCAAATAACCAGCAAAATCACGTTTGGATTTAACGGTTTTCCAAAAACGGTTTTTTAACGTTATTTCGATGTGTTCTCCCATTGTTATGATTTATCATATATTTTCTGTTTATATTACATTTTTAATACACGCTTTTTGGAAACATTTATTCAATGCATCAGAAAGATGTTTTTAGAATGTTTGCTAATACATGCTTTTATAACATTATTTGTATAATGTTTATTTTACGTTATGAAAAAACCGTTATTTGACGTATTTGGAAAATGTTTATATTACATAATGGGGAAACCGTTATTTTTACGTTTTGAGGAAACATTTTTTTAACATTTTTTGGAAACGTTTTTATTACGTTGTGGGGAAAACCATTTTTCAATAGTTATATTGAAATTTTCATTCAACATTGGAGGAGGAATGCCTTTATTACGGTCGGGGTGTCGGGTGCCGGGGTATACATTTGATTTGTTGTTGTTTTAGTTCTTTTTATTGCATCTTAAGGATCCTGTGTCACTGCTGGCATCATCATGTTCTTCCACTGCAAAGAAAGTATTTGTGATCAGTTATTCACTAGTTACATAGTAAATACAAAATGTCAATAATACATAGGCCTGTATATGTGAATAAGTTATAAATCTCATAGAAAGAAGGGGATAAGGCAAAAAATAAAACAAACCAGCAGAGATCCAGAGAAGGCAGGTAAATAAGAAAGGAAGACAACATCACTGAAGGAAAGAGAAACAAAAATATGCATGGGAACTATCATATTCAGGATTTTAATGTAAAAAAAATTGAGTATATTTTCATTAGTAAACCCCCCCCCCCCAATCTGACATTTTCTGGATCCACCCCTGGGGAAAATAGGAAGGACAGGATAAAATGCATAGGAAGGATGTGATAGAAAACATGAGACTGGAAGGATAAGATAGATGAGCCAGATAGGAAAGATAGAATAGATCAGCTGCATTAAAAGGACAAGGTAGATTATAGAAAGAAAAGAACAATAAGGTAGAAAGTATAATATGAAGGATAAGATAGGAAGGAAAAATTAGATAAGATACATATAATTGATTAGATTAATTAATCAGATAGATAATATCAATTTAATAGTTTTGATGGATTAGATAGATAGACGATCGACAGATTGATGGACAGATGGATAGAAAGATGGATAGAAAGATGGATAGAAAGATGGATAGAAAGATAGAGAAAAAGATAGAAAGATAGATGCATAGGTAGATAGATAGGTAGATAGGTACATAGATAGATAGATAGATAATAGATAGATAGGAAGATAGATAGATAGATAGATAGATAGATAGATAGATAGACAGACAGACAGATAGATAGATAGATAGATAGATAGATAGATAGATAGATAGATAGATAGATAGATAGATAGATAGATAGATAGATAGATAGATAGACAAGCAAGTAGATAAAAATAGTAAGTAGATAAAAATAGTAAGTAGACAGATAGACAAGGAGATAGAGAGGTAAGCTGATAAATTAATAGAAGATGATAGACAGATTGACAGACAGGAAGATTGATAGATTTTTACCACAATAGTTAACTAGATTTTAGCACGCTAGTTAACTAGATGGTTATAAATATAGCCAACTAAGGGTTGTTGAATTTGGATTTCGTTTTCAAATCAAGCTATTTAATAAGTTAGCTGTATATTTATCAAAAGTTTCTACATTTTTCGTTGGCTGTTATCAGTATTTACTGTATTATTCAACTTTCAATATTGAAATTTGTATCTCAAAATCTGTATGTCAATTACTAGTCCATCTATCTGTGGTCCAAAACCCGATATTGGTGCTGCTATATTGCATTTGGTGTTCCATAACATGTAGGCTATGTGTTCTGAGTCAAATAAAACTCGTCAAACTTGTCACCCAGGCTACCATATCCAATGCCATACTTTTGATAGATAGATAGATAGATAGATAGATAGATAGATAGATAGATAGATAGACAGATAGACAGATAGACAGATAGACAGAAAGACAGATAGACAGAAAGATAGATAGATAGATAGATAGATAGATAGATAGATAGATAGATAGATAGGTAGATAGATATAATGGACCAGACTGGTAGACAGTTAGATAGACAGATAAAGGTAGATATAGGTAGCCACCCAGGGAGAACAGACAGATAGAACAGACAGATAGATAGATACCTGTTGCCATTCCACTCACACTTTGCAGCATTTCTTTCTTGTCCATCTGAAAAGACATAAAGTAAATTCATTAGTTTGTGTCATATTGTGTTCTCTAAATTTAATATTGAATGCATAATTTGTGTGAAATACTGAACAAAATGAACTCACTGAGCACTACAAACTTGTCCTCCTCACACTTCAAGATTCCAATCCAGAATGATAGAATTGTATGGAATAGCCAAGCCTGACCACTCAACCATGGATGTTTTAATTGAGCTCCAATTTCGTTTGCATAAATTCTGAGATAATGAGGGTATATTTTGAGCTATTTAGACTAATTAAGTGGTGTAATTGACTCTAATTTTCAATCTGCAAATTATATTGGGATATAAATACTTGTACATTCAATTTGATGGCATGTGTACATAAATTAGCATTGTCAAGGAGAAATTCATAGAGGAACAATGTATATATGTTTTTATTGACATAAATATTAAGTTTAAATGTGAAAACTCCTTTTTAAATAACCAACTCAGCAAGATACTTCAAAATGTCAAAATAAATGTATTTAAATGCTTCCAAAGCATGAAATAGCCATTGTTTTCCGAGATTTAAATTTAAAATATATTCATTTACAGTTATTTATTTTTTTTTTCATGGAATGTTCGTTTGAAGAATAAATTGCATCATATCATATCCACCACAGTAAGTTTACATGTCCTTTTGAATTATAAATATCGAGTAAAGCTTATTATCTGATAATTAGATAATCAGGCAATCTTTTATCTCACTTGTTAATCTCAGAAATTATCTATCTTGTAATTAGGTAAAACAAAAAGTATTAATGTGTGTAGTTATGCCGAATTATTGATTATGAATTAATAGAGGAAAGTTAATGTTCGTTTGACAGTACACAAATTCACGCAAACTGTGAGATATTTAAATATCTTTTGGCCTAATGCATCCAATAATGCTAATTTAAAGTGAATGATAATGGCAAAGTGCTGCTGTCTATGACAAGAAAAGTACCCTTTAAAAAGGGTACTGTATCAATTTTAGCATGAACCTGAAGGCATGTGGCATGTAATTAAAAAGTTCTAATATCTAAAATGAGTAGGCTTTTTATGAAACAAATGTCTAAGCCTCCCTCCTTATTCCATGCATATTTTGTTTAACCAGGAAGGTTCCAAATAAAATTAAACTTCAGTTATTTGAATGAAAATGGTGCATTTTGTTATTTTGTTAATTGCTATGTAGAAATATGCAAATTTGGTTGTGCAATTGAATTAAGTGATAAATAAAGAGATAGATAGATAGTCCTTAATTTAGGAACCCCCCCCCCCCCCCCTGCAAAAAGACCAGGTATACATGCCACTGGTCCATTTTGGCCACTGGGTTTTTGGAATTCAAGTTATATGCTCACAGCGAAATGCGCCGACAAGCTTATTTGCGAACTTAATACTGCATGTAGAGCAAAATTAATAAGTGCATAGAATTCAGAGGAGTTAATTTGATATATGCAGGTTTTTAAATTTTGAAAATCGGACATGTATTAAGGTCTGTAGTCCAATTTGTAATTGGGCCCCTCTGATGAATTTCTAACTTTGCCACTGTATACACACTTTTGAATATGAAATATATAGGAGAATATCCATCAGTCAATCAATTAATCTATGTTTCTATCTATCTATCTATCTATCTATCTATCTATCTATCTATCTATCTATCTATCTATCTATCTATCTATCTATCTATCTATCTATCTATCTATCTTCGCCTCATTGCTGTGTCCACCTCCTGTCCCAATTAGCCTACCAAGTGCTAAATAGAGGACACAACGCCCCAATCATCCATCCATAAATTCTTTCTTTCTTTTTAACCATAATTAACCTGCGAAATTATGCTGAATTAGTGATTGTGTGAAATTCCTGATAAAATGAATACCCTTATAGAATTACTTGTACAGTGATTGAATGTTTCATAATCATGCATAATCATATAAATTGGATGACTATTGTTTTACCAATCAGTGGGCCATGCACGGCTCTCACAAGCATAAATTTGGAATAACTTTCCTTTAAGATCCAACTTTAAAAGAAAACCTTTTCTAATTTGTAAACTGAGCACTAAGCCGTGATTATACCTGTGGAATTTAGGTCTGGTTTTATACGAAGCCTAGATAAAGAGATAGAATAAAAAAATGTAGATAGACAGCTAGATAGACAGATAGATAGATAGATATATAGATAGATAGAGATAGATAGATAGATAGATAGATAGATAGATTTCGTGCCATATGTCAGTACTTACAGAGAAAAAGAAGACGAATATGTCCCTCTATCATTCTAGGCAAGCTATCTATCTAGCTATCTATCTTGCAAGCTATCTAGCTATCTTGCTTTCTTTTCTTTTTTGTTCATCTACTTTTCTCTATCTATCTAGCTATCTAGCTTTTCATCTACTTACTTTGCTATCTTTCCTTCTATCTATCTATCTATCTATCTATCTATCTATCTATCTATCTATCTATCTATCTATCTATCTATCTATCTATCTATCTATCTATCTATCTATCTATCTATCTATATCTATCTGTCTGTCTGTCTATCTATCTACCTTCTAATCTTACAAATTACAATCTATATTTCTATCTACCCATCTATCCAGCACTTCAAGTATCTAACTGTCTAGCTAACTACCCAGCAATAGATCTGTCTAGCTATCTATCTAGCCATCTATATAGTTATCTATCCAGCTATCTATCTATCTATCTATTTTATTATTTTATTTTATTTGGCCTTCAAAAAAGGGAGAAAACATTACGCATTATACACAATACAATGATATATCCCAATGACAATAAGCCTGAGTTATCAACAATTTCAACAATTTGATGTCAAAGCATTTATAAGGAAAGATGCCATCTATCTTAAATCGATTTTCTAAATTAATTGAATAATTGTTATCTGATGTTTAATAACTAAGGAAATCATAAATCAGATAAATACATACAAATTGATAAGCTTGAAATCAATTCTTCATGAGAAAACAGCTATCTTCTGATTATCCGTAACAGATTCAATTTGTTCAGTTATGGTAAATTGATGTGCGAATTCAATTGGCCTGCTTGCATGATATTTAATATTACAAAGTAATATGGCTCAATTATAATGATAGTAGGCCTACTACTACTACAAACAATTTCTTTTAATGGAAGTTTCAAATAAGAATTTATTTGAAATAGCATAATTTTATGAAATTATTTAGCAAGATTACATACAGTCGAGTAATTATGATAATTAAACAGTAGAATCAGAATGTACCTTTGAAATGGTTCATTACAATTTCTTCACACTTCCACTAATTAACCATAACTAAATTACAGTTATGCTGAATTAGGGCTTGAACGAATTTTCTGATAAAGTGAATGGGGTTGAGTAATCTTTGCTAAATCGGCAATTATAAATTAATACCCCTATTGATACCCTTGTGAAAGTTCACAAAATTGATTATAATTCAAAAACTTATTAAATTATTCATAAGAAATCAATGATGAATCCCACTGTTTTTCCTATAGTATGTATGTGTTGAAGCCTGATCATGTTAGGAAGCTAAACATGTTGACTACATTGAAGGCGTTATTCCAAGCATGTTTAGGATATCTGTCTGTCTAATTTTACTACGCATGATATTGCATGGTAATTTTAACATGTGAAAGATTGGACGGACCTGAGAGGAAACACCATGTTTTCTGTGCTGCTTGCAACCACAAGTGACAAAATGTTGTGCTTTTCAATTTTAGTAAAAAAAACTCACTGCGTGGCAACGGAGGTAGATAGCAAGATGATTTTTAGGGCAAAAGGTGCGAATATTTACGGGCTAAGTGGATATTAGCTTCCTGTCCTGGTTGTCTTATTTTCTTCTTCAGAATAAAGCATTAAGTGGCCGAAAAACGTTTTCATAAAACGTTTTTTCCACGGTAAAGAAATACGTTTTCAAAAAACATATTTCCAACATTTTCTTGAAACATTTTTTCAATGTTAAAGTCAGATGTTAAATCGACATTAAAACTTCACCAATATTCATAATGTCAGAATAATGTATTTCATGCATTACAGAAACATATTTTCAGGTAACATATTTTCAACGTTTTCATAAAACATTTTTTGCACGTTAAAGAAATACGTTTTCAAAAAACATATTTCTAACATTTTCTTGAAACATTTTTTCTATGCTAAAGTCAGATGTTAAATCGACATTAAAACTTCACCAATATTCATAATGTCAGAATAATGTATTTTATGCATTACAGAAACATATTTTCAGGTAACGTATTTTCAACGTTTTCATAAAACATTTTTTCCATGTTAAAGAAATACGTTTTCAAAAAACATATTTCTAACATTTTCTTGAAACATTTTTTCAATGCTAAAGTCGGATGTTAAATCGACATTAACACTTCACCAACATTCATAATATCAGAATAATGTATTCTATGCATTACAGAAACTTATTTTCAGGTAACATATTTTCAACGTTTTCATAAAACGTTTATTCCATGTTAAAGAAATACGTTTTCAAAAAACATATTTCTAACATTTTCTTGAAACATTTTTTCAATGCTAAAGTCAGATGTTAAATCGACATTAAAACTTCACCAAAATTCATAATGTCAGAATAATGTATTTTATGCATTACAGAAACATATTTTCAGGTAACATTTTTTCAACATTTTCGTTAAACGTTTTAAATATGTTAAACTTCAACGGTTTGAATAACACGTTTTTCTTTAACATTAAAATTGGGTTAAAAAAACGTTATCAAATAACGGTTTGAGCACCGACCGCTATAAAACCGTTGAAAAACCGTTTGTGTTTGCTGGGACCAGATAATGCCATTTTTAGTTAAGCTGATTGGTTTAGAAACAACAGAACGTCACATATTAGATTTATCAAACGTAGTACGTGCTGATTTAGCATTGATTCCTCACAGCCAAGTGTGAATGACAAGAATCGCATGGTAATGAAATCACCTGTTAGCCTGGTTTATAATATTATGCTTGTTCATGGAGTTAGTCTTTCTATGTTGCTTACTGGGTGGTACCTATACCTAAAGATAGAAAACAATCGGTATGTTCATCTGATAATTACAGAGCTATTGCTCTCAATATTATACAAGAGGCTTTCCATAAGTTTTGTCCAACTAGCCATAGCTTTTGCTAGATTTGATGTAGAAACATTATATTTGGGGCAGATAATATTGACGTAATTTGCAAATAACGCCCAAAAAATCAGATCATAAAATTAAAAATAAATGCTTAACCTGTTGCCATTGAAACAGGAAGTCATGAAATGCGGTCCAGAATTTGTAGTGCTCACTTAAAATGACCTAAATACTAGCTTGCATTATCTGTGTCTTGACATCTTGAATTGAAGTAAATTCATATTTTTTTTCAAGAAATATAGTCAGTTAATTGTAAAATCATTAACAACAATGGAAACTGGTATTTTTGCTACATCTCAGTTACTTTACCATCACTCATGCAGTTTCTCAATTTTTTACAAGATGAGCAATTTTTTGGATATGGATGACATCAAATGTACCTGTTACATTTTTTCGTTTTAATTGGATAATACTAGCAGAGAGAGTAAGAACCTTTTATTATACATACAAGGAAGAACGTATTAATGACAGAAACAAATAGGTCAATTCCACGGAAGTGTACCACATTTGGTGATTTTTGAGATCGCTCTAATTGCCAAGTTTTTAGCGTAATTAAAAAATTTAAACTGGTATTTCACGAAGCTTGTTGAAATACAGTAAATCTATGCTATAGTTGCAAAAAGGCAGGATTTCCATTTAGTTGAAATTTTAGCAAAATCCTCTTTTTTTTTTTTTTAATGCATCAAAATAGGCGAAAAATTAAAAATTCCTTTTTCTGAATATTCTTTGGCCACAAACCAACTTCTTAATACTACTAATGAGTAGACAAATATAAAAACCAGTCGGTTGTGTGTGCCTGTTTATTTCATAGAAATTTGGTGTTTTTGGCCTATGAAATTGCATTATTTACTCTCAGCGATCTGAAATTTGACAGACTAAATCAATTTTGAATGTAATATTTTGTACAGTTCATAGTTCAAAGGTCTTCAATTGACTCACCAGGAGCTTTCGCCCTTCTCTCAAGGGCTTCCTCAGCTATCTGAAAGGCTCAGTTGGTCACATGACCGCCCAGGGTCAGGTCATGTGTCAGGAGGTTGCACAAAATGGGGGGGGGGGGGAGATCCCAGCCTTGGTCCCGGTTGAGTGATGGTTTCTTGCGGCATATCTCTATGGCTTCCTTGATCTTGCATTTTAGCCAATGCTCTTCCTTTCCTAGAACTTTCACGTCTTTCCAGTCTATTTGATGTCCCAAGTTGGTGCAATGTTCGTGGATGGCGGACGAAGTGGTCTTTCGATGCTCTTCGAGTCTTGTTTTTAGCGTCCTAGCCGTTTCTCCTATGTACAGTCTACTACAGGTCTGGCACTTGACTTGATAGATGACCAGGGACGGACTGGCGGCATTTCGGGCCCCGTGGCATAATAATTCGATGGGCCCCTACGTCCCTAGACTCTCTACTGTCGGCATTATTCCAATTAAAAAATAAAGATACTACAGACCTAATTTGGCAAATTGTTAATACAGGGGCCTCTACGTTCTGTCCATTTTCAGTAAGTGTTCAGTAGCAACACATAATCATAAAATTGACAGCAAAATGTTGCTGTTTTCTTACAATTTTTAATTTTTGAAATCTTGGATGGGCCCCCCTGAGTGCATGGGCCCGTGGCAGTTGCCACTTTGCCACATAGGCCAGTCCGCCCCTGTAGATGACTCCCGCCTTCTGTTCTTTTGGGGTTATGTCTTTGGGCTGGACCAGTTGTTGTCTGATGGTATTCATGGGTTTGTGGTAAACAGTGACCCCATGTTTCCTGAAAGTTCTCTCCAGTGACTCCGAAATTCCTTTAATATATGGCAAGCCGATGGGTGGTTGTTTCTTCCTACTATTGTCACTTGTGTCTCTTTGTTTCTGTTGTTGTTGCCTATTGGGGATGGACAATATCCAGGGGGCATAGTCATTCACGGTGAGGGCATTTTTCACATGTTCCAGCTCTGCCTTCTTGTCATCATTTTCTCTGATCAGGTTTGCTGCTCGGTTAACAAGAGTACGCACCACTGACCGTTTGTGCTCCAGATGGTGGTTGGAGTTGAAGTTGAGGTATTGGTCAGTGTGCTTACTCTTGTGGTAGACCGTTGTTTTAGTGCTACCGTCCTCTCTCACATGGACCAACACATCTAAGAAAGCCAACACCCCGTTAGTTTCCTCCTCATGAGTAAATTTGATGGACTGGTGGATGCTGTTCAAGTGTTGCCTGAATTCCTAAACATTGTATTCATGCAACATCGTGAAGGTGTCGTCAACATAAGGAAACCAAACTTTGGGAGGATTCTTGGCCGTGCTGATGGCTTTACGTTCAAAGTCCTCCATGAACAGATTTGCAATTATCGGTGATACTTGAGAACCCATTGCTGCACCTTGACATTGTTGGTAAAACTCTGACTGGTAAACAAAGTATGTGGTGTTAAGGCACAAGTCGAGCAATTGTATGACATCCTCTGCCTGTAAGTTGGTCCTTTGACGCCACGTTGGATCCTTCTGCAGGTAGTCTCTTGCTACTCTGATGGCCTCGTTGATGGGGATACTCGTAAAGAGGGCCGAAACGTCAAAAGATATCAGCTTCCAAGGGGGGGGGACTTCAAAGTTGTTGATCTTGTTCACAAAGTCAGCGCTTTTCTTGACATGGTACGGAGTTCGCCCAACTAATGGTCCCAATATTTTAGCTAGGTACTTGGCTGACTGGTATGTTATGCTGCCAATGCTAGATACAATCGGTCTCAGTGGATTGTTGGCCTCATGGATCTTTGGCAGTCCATAGAACTTCGGTGGTGTGGCTGCTGTTGGGTACAGTTGTTGCCAGGTCTGGTGAGTTATTCTGTTGTTGTCTTTCCATGACTTCAGAAGTCGGACAAGTTTGGCTTTGAATTTGTTAGTGGGGCCAGTCTTAAGTTTAATGTAAGTATCCTTATCATCCAGGAGTGCTCTTAACTTAGCATGATAGTCAGTACTGTTCATTAAGACTTACCCTACCTTTGTCAGCTGGGAGGATTTTCAGGTCTTCCTTCCAAGCTAGTGACTGCAGGGCTTTCCTCTCTTCCAGGAAGATTTTTTCTGAGATAGTATCCTCGTGACATCGCTTCTCAAGGCAGCTGCTTTTGTGGAATCATTTATCTGTTGACATGCTATTTCGGTGGCCATGATGTAGTCATCGACCGGAAGTTTCGCCGGTGTCACAGCGAAATTTAGTCCCCTCGCAAGTAACGATCTTTTGGATTCAGTGGCTTTGTAAGAAGAAATGTTCATTACCCAACGGTTCTTGTCAATATTACGGTCTTCAGTGTGACCAACTGTGCCTTTCAGATAGCTGAGGAAGCCCTTGAGAGAAGGGCGAAAGCTCCTGGTGAGTCAATTGAAGACCTTTGTGCTATGAACTGTAAAAAATATTATGGAATTCCAAAGGTCAGGATTAAACCTTCATAGTTTTAATTTTGAATGTGTTCAGCCTACAAGAGGTGTTCTATTTATTTTGACAAAAAATTCAACCCTACACAAAAACTGTCAAATGCTCCTTTTTTCCTGTCTGATGACAGAAAGGTTTATCTATGGGTCTTATCAATATAAGACATGTGTTTGAAATATTTTGGAACAGTTTGCACAACTCTATTAAACTTTTCCTGAGATAGGCCTCCCATCAGTTTTGAGAGCAATATTTCGGCCACTGATAGTGGTTAGAAGTGCATTTGCAGATTCTTTTCAATTATAGCAATTTTGATAAAACTTCTCAGACATCATCAGATGGTCTTTGGTGACCTATCCACCAAGGTACAGGAATATTGCTTGCTTTTATATTTCGATATTAATTGTTATTTAGGCACCATGGCCCAAATCTGTCTTTTGGTGAATACTATCTCTTTTCTCTTTGTGGAAAAACCTTAGGAAGGTTCTCTCTGAAATATATTTTGATTTAAGCTTACCAGATATTAGGCTATCCTATTTGAATTTCTAGAGGTAAAAGTGTGACTTTTTCTTTGTTAAATCACCAGAAAATTTATGCATGAATTTTCGTACTGGATTGGTCAACTTTTCAATCTTCTAACTTTAAAGCACTCTGTAAATGTCTTTTATGCTGAAAACCACTTATTAATTGGTGTAGTCTTGCAGATGAAGCTCAATTTTATTCTGTGTAAACCTTTTATGGTCCAATTTTTAAAATTTCAGGTAGAGCAAAGATATAAGATTCCTTGTTTTCCGCAATTTTTTTTTTCAAAATTGTGTTACTTTAGGCTTTATTTTGTAACTTACACTTTTAGAAGTCAAGTAAAAACTTGTGTCCCCCTCCTGTGTTGTTACTGGAATGCTGGGCCATCTTTGTATGAATACGTTGATAACAGAACTTTGTCACCTATCTCATTTTGTTTATCACCCCTGATTTGGGTATGAACCATGGCTAGGGGAAATAAATTTTGAAACCCCTTATGAGGATGACATCCAATTGTTTCTTAGTCCAGAGGTTCACAATGGACATTAGCTCAAATAAAAACCATAATCATCCTCTATGACACAAGATAGTATACTTGAGGCAGTGAAACCACGACTCAAAAGGGGTTTTATCACACCTTCCAAACAAAATCCAATTAATTACCATTGCTATATTTCTGATACATTTAGGTGATATGACATTCAAGATAAGCACCATACGGATCACTCACAGCAATTTTGGCTCAAAGCAGTAAAAATTCTCAATTTGGTGGCTGTTTTCATTTTTGTCAAAATAAGTTGAACACCTCTTGTAGATTAGATAATCGTGACCCAAACAATTTTCCTTCAGATAAGTCCCATTAGTCACAGTGATGTTGTCCCATCAGTCACGCCAGAAAATAATGGATTTTCCAATCAAGGGGGGATGCAAAAAAGTAAATGTTGGTTTCGTTTGAAGGCCACACTCAGTAGGAAGTAAATGCACCATGATACAAATTTATGGCATGATTTTGAACACAGATATTTCAAGACAAGAAAACATACCCAAAAACCTGTGGTTAAAAATGTCCCATCAATCATGAAAGTATATTGAATTTAATTGCAGAAACAGCAATTAATATCCGGATGTGTTTTCTTCACTAATTTATTCTTTAAGGCAGTAAGAATGATGTAACCCAGCCACACAATTCTTTTCTAATTTTTTCTGACAAATTTGGCCAGTGACATGGCTAGAAAATGTATCAATTGTCCCAAAAGTCTCTGTGGAATTGACCAATAAAGATTGTACAAACTTTTTCTGAATGAAGAGAAGACACAATGGAAAACCTAAGAAAGAGAGTGGGAAATTCAAAAACTGACCTTAACATGAAAACTGAGGTATCATACTTAGAGATGGATAGAAAGTATGAGAAGACGTATTTACTAGGTCGCAGTCATTTTTGGAAGTGGTGAAAATGACTATGAATGTTTTGAAAAATTCTGTTCTATATCTCTTGTAATAATAACATATTTTACATGATATGTCAAGTATGTGTCTGTTAACAAGCTCTCGGTCGCATTTCATGACTTTTGGTTTCCATAGTAACAAATCAACAATTTATTTTTACCAGTATGATCTGATTTTTGGGGATAATTTGGAAATTATCTCAATATCTACTGACCCAAATATCATTTTTCTGTTTAAAACCTAGCAAAATTTATGACAGGTAGGACAGAACTTATAATGGACAACCCACCGTAAAGAACAAAAAGTGTGCGAAACACCAACTGTGATCTTAATATAAGGACTTTGAGGCATTGATTTTTTAAGGGATATAAGGTTATAGGAAATGTACTCAGTGTCAAGTTCATTATTAAAAGAATTTGTGAAATGTTAGAGATTATTCTTGATATGTTTCTTGTCCTGTAACCCAGGTAAAAATTATTTCTTTTTGACACGATATAATGAATCTGTGTCCCTAATAGTGCCCTGGGCCACATTTCATGACTTTTGGTTTCCATGGCAACAAATTAACCATTTATTTTTATTTCTATGATCTGATTTTTTCAGGATCAATTGCAAATTACTTCAATATTATCTGACCCAAATATCATGTTTCTGTATCAAATATTGCAAAAGTTATGGTGAGTTGGACAGAACTTTTGGAAAACACCTCGTATTGTGTAAAATGCTTGATATAATTTTTTGAAGTAAAGAATCTCATGCTCTGTTCAGTTGTGACCAACAGTTTGGTTTTAAATCAGGTCTTTCTATTACTCACTGTACTTTTGTTTAGCAAGAAACTGTAGCTTCCTATAACTATAACCATACAAATGTTTATACGTTACTGTTAGCTGCCTTTAAGGCCTTTGATAGGGTTCATTACTGTAAATTATTGAACAAATTACTTGAGAGAAATATGTCTCCTCTTGTTCTTAGATTACTACTATTTATGTATACCAATCAAAAACTTATGGTCCAATGGGACAATATTGTATCGGATACTTTTACATTACTAATAGTGTTAAACAAGGTGCTGTGTTATCACCAATATTATTTGCAGTTTACACTGATGGATTATTAAATAAATTCAAGGATTCTGGTATAGGTTGTCATATGGGTAACCAATTTGTAGGAGCATTAGCATTTGCTGATGACTTGACTCTATTGAGTGCTGCATTATCTTGCTTAAAAGACATGATTAAGATTTGTGAGGAATATGCTTCCTATTATTCGATCAAATTTCATGGATCAAAGAGTAAGCTCTTAATAATTAAAGGTATTGATTGTAAAGTTAGTAACACCACTTGTGTCAAAGTATGTAATGAGGTTGTTATACCTAATAATTCCCCTGTTCACCTTGGTTACAAAATTTGTACGGTTTCTAAGGAAAGTATTGCTATATTTAAAAAATAAGCTGTTTGTACAGTATTGTTGTTACTTTTATTGTGATCCATTATGGAACTTAAATGTTAATTGTGTGAAGGATTTATATATCTCATGGCGTAAAGCTCTTAGAAATATAAGGAGTGTACCACACCACACTCATGGTGACATAAATTGTCACATAATCACTGCTTTAGCTGGGCAAAAGCCACTTATTTTAAACCTGAAGATCCACTTTTGACGGTTTATTAATAAATGTGCTAGTACTGATAACTCACATGTGAAAGGTATATACCAATAAGCTATTTAAAATCCATATTCTGACTGTGGCAAGAATTTTATCAACTTATATTGTAGGCGTACTGATTGTCTTTGTGTCAATACATGTGAATGGCAGGAGAGCCTTACTGTGATAAACTCTGAGATAGCTTGTATCAAGGAATTGCTTGGTGCCAAAGAGGGTTTTAATGAATTGACTGTTTTTAATGATGATGAGGTAGTAATGCTTATCAGCTTTTTATTGTACAAACTAGTCTTTTAATTGTTATATTTTGTTTTTATTATTGTCGTTTTTATGTCCTGTAATTGTACTGTTTTTATATAAAAACAGTGAGTAAAGATATTAGATTAAATCAAAAATACAATTTTCAAATTAAGATTTACCAAGCTAAACATCCTTCAATTTAAGTTTGAATGGAACCAGTGGACTCCCCTGGACCATAGTAATCCTTTTGGAGGGGCTTTTTTTGCAATTTCAGACTTTTTCGAAAATTGACATGCCCTTTTAATACATTTACCAAAAGGGAACTATTTTTCCTAGAGTAGGATTGTCTCTGACCACTTGCTGGTGAGTGATGTGTCTGAGCCAGAAATGGTCAAACACAAAAGAAAAGCATTAATGTGGGGGAGTGATCATGCTGTTGTCAACACCTGAAGGTCTTAATCTGTGCTTTTGACCATATCGTGAATAAACCTCACTGAGGTTTATTCACGATTGACCAAATGGCCAAACACCTTTTTGAGTTGTGTCACAGTTATTGCAATTTTATTGTATTTGACCACTGTTTGAAAACTCTCTTTTATTTTTGACCACTAGCAGTTTGGTGAACAGTCATGCCTGGTTACTTTAAAGGTATAACCGAGAGACAGCATGAATGAGAGCCCAGATTTGTGTGATTGCCAAACCTCAAGGATAAGAACTTGCTTTTATTCAACGTTCAGGGAGCACATTTCATATCAAGGGAGGGGGGCTTGGGAGTTTTTTTTTATTTTTATAAATAATTTCTGTTCAGTTTTCGTGTCCTGTCTGGACAACCAATGATTGATCTATAAAAGTTCCATCGGTACCAAGAGTGGTACATAACATCTTACTACTTTGTACTGCATCCTGCTGGTCCAATAAAATCAAGTAGTACCGGATGTCAGACCTATCAGTCTACCACCCATCCTACCCCAACCCCTCTCAACAGCCCTCCTGGCGGGATACACCCTCGTACCAACATAGTCTAACAGGGTAACCACTGTGATGATGGGGTAACCAATAGTCGTTGAGGGATAAGAAGGGTAAAGCTGGGGGTGAGCTGAGTTTAGTTGAGTGAGGGGCTAGTTGATGGTATTTGAGGCCAGGTGAGGGAATTTAAGGTAATATGAGGGAATTTGAGGCTACATGAGGATAACAGGGGTTTAGGTTAATTTTTGGATTGGTGAGTGTGTGGCGGTGTAGGCCATGAGGTCTCTTCATTGTTTCTAACATACAGGGCATAATATGAGAGAATTTAATTTTAATCATTGCTCATTTTGCCTCACATGAACTATGAGTAATTTTTGGCAAGTCCCAGCATTCATGCAGGTTGCTACTGAATGAAAATATATTATGATCTGTGATTATGAAAAGAGAGAATCAGTTCATACGATTTTTTTTGTGACAAGCTCTGGTTTGGATTTTTTTTAAAAATAAAAAATGAATAAATTCTTTCTGGGCAGTCTTAAATAAATATTTCTGGTGGGGTTTTTATTAACCCGGTGTTGCTTTATTTAGAAATGAAATTTTTAGGATATGGGATGCTTGAAAAATAAATAATTAATGTCGCTGTTACCACAAAATAAAATATAATTTCCCATTGAGGAAAATTTCCAAGGCCCTCCCCCCTGAAAATCTGGATGTGCAACTCAATTCCAATCACTGCACACCATCCCATTGTAAGAAATTTGTTGTTTGTCATTGTTCTGTGACTGAAACAAAACTGAGCCAGAAGTGGTCAAATACAAAAGAAGAATTGAAGCTGTGAAGTGAACTGGCAGTTGATAACACCTGAAGCTGTGAATCTGTGTCTTGACCATATGGTCAATCATGAATAAACCTCACTGGAAGCAGGCTTTCTCAAAACAAGATTAATCCATTTATAACCATGTGAAACAGAGCTACCAGCTTAACAACTGTCATCAACTCTTCTTTTGGAAACTTAAGTCATTAAGTAGATTACAGAGACTACAGTTTATAACCAACTCAGAAAAAAAAGCTCTAGTAGGTACATACTTTAAATTAGTTAATAAGTTTGTTTATTCACACCTATGCTGCTAGATAGGAAGACCCACCTTCTCAGTGTAGCTGAGAAGGATGGGAGACAAAACATGGGTTGGGAACTATACACTTGCGACACAGGATCGTGTCGCAGCTGTTTTGGGCCTATTCTCATCAAAATTAATGATATGGGTGGATAGGAAATGATTTAAAATGTATTGTATGCGATTTTCAGAACATTCCTGTGCTTTAAGGTGTCAAAATCGGCCAATTTTCACCATTTTACGACCAAAAATTATGAAAGTTCCGTGTTGAAGAGAGGGGGACTGATATCTGTTAATCAGTATGTTGTTCATGATTCGCAATTTCTGTTTGCTGTGAATTGTTTTTTGCAACTTAGTGCTACATGTATTGGTCAATCATGCATCATCAACCATCCATAAAATATATGATCTGATTGGTTGCTTGTCAAGACAACTTGGTGAACAAAGAACAGTGACGATGAGCACCACATTTGACAAATTCAGGACGCATTTCATTTATACAAAGTGAATGTGGATGGACAGTGAAAAATAGATAGATAGATAGATAGATAGATAGATAGATAGATAGATAGATAGATAGATAGATAGATAGATAGATAGATAGATAGATAGATAGATAGATAGATATCAATACAGATAGATAGATAGATAGATAGACAGATAGATAGATAGATAGATAGATAGATAGATAGATAGATAGATAGATAGATAGATAGATAGATAGATAGATGGATAGATAGATAGCAGCCCATTCTCCACCACAGAGTGAAATACGTACTTTATGGACTTTTTACACTTAGATATAAACAATGGTCTTCATTCTGAAGGAACAAAAAGGACGTCCTTCATTCTCATGTATAGATCACAGAACTGTTGAAAATGAACACCGGCCTTAATTTCTACACATTTACACAAAATAAAAGCTGGTATTCATTTTCACAACACCAGAATGACAATGAAGGGTGGTCTTCATTGTGAAAGCAAATTAAATACTGCATTTTATTATTTAACCTAATGTAGAAAATGAAGGACAGTCTTCATATCCAGCAAAATTGTTATTACTTCAGACCAATACCCTAAATGAATATCACTCTTCATTTTTAAAGTTAGTTCGCTTTTGCATAAATGAAAGACCCACTTTTTGTCAATTAAGATCGGGCCTTATTTTTCAGTAAACATCAATGTTGAATCCTACAGCCCTCATTTCCGAAATTTGGTTAGGTTTGTAAGAATGTAGTCAATCCAGGGAGTGTGATCCGGATTTTTGTTTTTGGGTTAAGTACGGCAGCATTCAGCCTTGGAAATACATTTTTTGCCCGGATCCATACCCCTCCCCCGACTCTGCCCCTCCTATCCCATTTACTTAACTCATTTAGTCTTAAGTTCAGTCAATCAATATTTTCATTATAGTGCTATAATTTTGAAGGGGGTGGTGTTATTTACTTTGAATACCCCCCACCCCCCACATTTTGCAGGTTTGGTGGCTTCTTGAAACCATTGCTGCTTTATCTGGTGTACATGTAGATGGGGGGGGTATGAGAGGGTGGACCTGAGCAATGATGCATTCAATGGACATCACTTAGGTTAGATAATCAGTAAAGGGGTAATTGAAACACTTCTTGACACAGTAAACTTATTTTTATAAAAAAAATTTAGAATCACTCTGTTAAAAGAAAAATTATTAATGATATGTTTTTTTATAAGTCATTAATAAAAAGGCATTATATTTGCAGAACTACAACATGAATTATAACAACATTTATTTTATGTCCATTGAATGCATCATTGCTCAGGTCATTTTCAGAATTATAGGGGTAGTGTCTTATCTCATTATCATTTCTTGTACCCCCTCCATTGTAATACATGTATAATAGCATTTATTAGATAATTATAGTTGACCTATTTACATATCTGCAAGTTATATTCAATATTGATAGACTGCATTCTTATAAATATTACAGACTTGTTCTGAGAACAGTTCATTAAGTTGATTTTGTCATCTTTGAATTATCACCAAAACTAAGACATTTTCCAATTAGCAATAATTCACCAAATTCGGTTCTATTTCCTTTTAATCATAATTTTAATGTTGATTTTACCATTTTGTAAGTAGCTATACTGCTTAATCGTATATACATTCTTTATCATGAAAATAATTAGGAATTTAGACCAATTCCCATTTTGGACTTCAGTAGCCTGGGGATATACATTTCCTTACTGAAACCAGACCCGTTAGTTCTCCCTATTCTAAAGTCTGGTCTAGTGTTAGCTTTCAGTTATGTTATAACCATTGAATTAACTAAATTATATTTTGCACTATATGAAATAGATACAGTATCTTCATAAAAATATAAACAAATTGTGTTTAATGCCATCAAAAAACCCGTGATTTTGCTGTGTTTTTTTTTTAAGCAAGCAATCCAGACACTTGTTGGCAATCCCACGGCTTTCCTGGGGGTAATAAAACCTATTGAACTCACTTAATAATGAAAAAGAAAAAAGAAAAGAAAATAGAGACACCCCCCCCCCCCTGCCTCAAATATAGAGGCCCTGATGGAAGGTCTTCAACAAATGTGCAAGGGGGCCTCCCCTCCTCCCTTTATCCCTTCTCCCTGCCTCCCCTCCTCCCTGCCTCCCCTCCTCTTCTCCTGTCTCCTCCCTTCCTCCCTTCCTTCTCCTTTCCTCCCTCCCCCCATTATATATATTCCCTCCTCCATAGAAATATCTAACAACTTTACTGGATTAGAACTGGAGAAGGTAGGAAAGAGGAAAGTAGAAAGAGGAAAGTAGAAAGAAGAAGGGAGGAAAGGAAGAGAGAGGAGGGGAGAGCAGAGGAAGGGAGGAGGGATGTATGGGAGCGAGGGGGGGGGGGAGCCGGAAGTTGGGTTGGGGAGGAAGCTATATTGTACAATTTGATAACTAAAAGCTTGAATGCTTGCATATTATACAAAAATCTTGCTACTGATATATTTCAAGTATATCTAACATTTTCAGTACAAAAGTTTTGATTTTTCTTTATTCTATAGATGTGAATTAAGGCACTGTCGGCTTCCTATTACAGCCCTAGGCTACAAATTTCCAATGTAAATATTTCGCAGCAGTAAATATTAGAAATAACATCCCAGAATACAATAAAGTGCCCATTCAATTATGTGAAGTTCCACACAAATCTGCTGACATTCTCACCATAAAGACAATGTTGCATGAGTGCAAGATTTATATGTGGAAAAGGATGATCAAAGAGGCCAATTCCACAGAAAGCAGGTCCATTTTTCGGCAATTACCCTTACCATAGGCATATCTATATCAGAAAATGAATGACATTCTTCATCTTGTACATGTTCCTTGAGAATTAAATACAACCTTCATTTTCAGGTGACAAAAGTCCATGAAGTACGTATTTCATTATATGTGGAGAATGTGTTGATAGATAGATAGATAGATAGCAATACAGATAGATAGATAGCAGTACAGATAGATAGATAGCAATACAGATAGATGGATATATAGCAATACAGATAGATGGATAGATAGCAATACAGATAGATAGAAAGATAGATAGATAGATAGATAGATAGACTAATAGCAATATAGATAGATAGATAGATAGATAGATAGATAGATAGATAGATAGATAGATAGATAGATAGATAGATAGATAGATAGATAGATAGATAAAGTAAAGTGATGATAACTCGCTCATGCTCGCATCTGAAGCAGGCTGCTGCAGCCTGAAACTTCCCAACTGAATGTTTCCCCCCTACTTTTAAAATTGTGACTCCCCATTGTACTAAAAACAATTCAGATTAAACATGATGACCACTCATGTTGCTGTCAGTTTGCAGTTAGTTGTTTTCTGTTTGTAATCTTGTTTGATTGTTTGTTGTTGTCACCTATTGGTTGCACAAGTTTCAAGAGTGCTCAGCGAATGCAATGTCCTCAGTCTACGTTGCCTACAGCAACGTAAAGACTGTGACCTCGGTCTACTATTCTGCCAGATATGATATAATATTATGTTGAATAAACTGATCCTGTGAAAACTGACACAAACAAAATCATTAAGACATTCTTAAGCCAATGACATCACAAGAGCAAGTTGAATGTTCATTTCCAAACATTTGGAATATAAAGTGATCGTTTGAGACTTTGGGAGAGCTTATCCTTGGTAACAACAAAGCCCCGCCATCTGAACGTGACGTTACAACATAAATCCTGAACACACTCCCTACCTTGGACAATTATAGTAGTGTTTTTTAATTTTTGCTTTTGCAGGAGACTTAAGATTGAGTGGAAATGGCAAAGGTAGATTGGACGTATATTACCAGGGCACATGGGGCATGGTTTGTGATGATCATTTCAACGAGACAGCTGCAAAAGTTGCTTGCCGTCAACTTGGATTTCCTGAATCAGACATGATTAATGTTTACAACCCTGGAGCAGCCAGAGAGCCTGCGCTGGCAAAGGTAATTTTGAGAAAATTAACTTTTTTGTATAATTTCAAAGCCAATTGAAAAATTCTTTAATAAGCTGTGTATCAATGTATACATTATAAGGAAGGAGTAAAATTTCTGGCCACAATGAAATATGTTGAACTTAAGTTTTTATTTTTTGTAAGAGCTACTTGGGACCTGGAAACACTTTAACTGCATGCCCACCTTCATACAGTTGTTTTTTATATGACACATGTATCTGTTATGATATTAGGATGTCAATAAAAGTTTATATATATATATATATATATATATATATATGGCATGAATCTTTTCCCAAGTCTTCCAGTCAGATTTGCCTTAAGATTTGCCTTCAAGGGCTAATTTGTGTTAAACTGAACCAAATAAAAAATGCAAAACTATTGCCAGGCCTTTATTTTTCTGTATATTATTCAGATAGGCTGTTGATTTTATGCATATGTATAACCAGGTGTCAAAGGACTCAGTTCCATAAAATCACTCCAGTCTGACCTTTGTTTGCACTTCTCCGGCCTAGTTTATCACATTGGGGTATAGTGAGTGGAAAGGGGTATTAGGCACACTGTAGGGCAAATCTAATGATTTCATGTTAAAGCTTGAAGAAAATGATGCAAAAGGCCATACAATTCACTTCATTTACTGCCACCTGACTTGCCAAAAAAAATTATTTTTTAGGAGTCAGGTGAAAGTTTTCCACACACAATGTTATTCCAATGGAACAATGCCACTACGGAAACAAGTCCTCAAACAGCCCAGACAATAGCTGCGGGTGAAAAAGGCTTAGGATCTTTCAGAAGGGCTTCACACAACCTTAGTATCCGCTGCAGAGTTAAACATCAGCACTTTTTGTGTCCTCCTTTTGCTATTCTCCCTACCGCACATCTTCCGCTGTAAGAAAAGCATAAAGAAAGCCCACATGGTACTGATGTTTGTCATACGGCTGCTATTCAGGTTGTTAGAGGTCTTTTTGATAGACCCTATGCCTTTTCACTCTGTTTCATGTGTTTAGGTCATCCTTAACCTGTTTCAATAGTTGAAGTGTTTCACTGCAATATCATTGTGTGTGACAAACTCTGACCTGACTTCTCAAACAACAGCATTCTCAAACAACAGCATTTTAACAAGTTAAGTGGCACCAACTGAAGCAAATTGTGTGGCCTTTTGCATCATTTTCTTCAAGCTTTCACATCAAAACACTAGATTTGCTCTGTCGAGTGCCCAATATCCCTGTCCAATGACCATACCCCAATGTGATAAACATTGCCGCAGATGCAGATGCAATGGTCAGAATTTAACAATTTTATGGAACTGAGTCCTTTGACACCTGATTATACATATGCATCAACTCAACAGCCCATTTTAATTATATACAGAAAAATAAAGCCCTGGAAATAGTTTTGCGTTTTTTATTCGGTTCAGTTTATAATAAAACAAGTATTCCTCCCATCTCTTCACCACGGCTCACACACTGCACATGCACTGGAGACCTACTGAAGTTTTTCAGGATAAGGGAACTTAGCTGGCTACTAAGAACTTAAGGTCCCTTATGAGGCTTGGTGGAGGTTCCTTAGAGGGGATTACAGAACTGTTTTACTCAGTTTTATATAATTTTATTGCAAAGTTTCTGTTTGTCATAATAATGAGATTAATTATCAATATCCTAATGTGTGAAATAAAAAAACACCAGATTGTATGCAAACATAGACTGTTGAGCAAACCCGCGATGCAATATGACAAGGTTAACATGCATTACAGCAAATATTAACATTTAAATCTTGGGTAAAACGTTTGAATTACATATAAAATCAAATTAATTAATCCTTATAAAGCCATAAAATATGCATAATGCATTGTTTTAAGATAAACCCAGGCCTTCAGCTTTAAAAGACCATAGATTTGGTGTCTGCGTCCTCCTTCTTCAAACATGCACATTGACATAAAATTTAATATTTTGGAATGGCCATTTCTGACATTTGTCAGTGGGGCCTGGTGCATGTGCAGTTGTGTATTTTCGAAATTGTACTTTGAAAAATATAGGGGAGACTCTGGTAGGTTGTGTCATTTTTTGCCTTGGGCCGATGTGCCAAAAAACCATACTTTGTGAAGCACTTAAGGCCTGGTGCAAATTTTCGCGTATTTCAGGTGAATCCAGCATTGTATTTGCTACAAAACCATACAAAATATGTATGTTCCATTCCACAGCACTATTTTATGTTTAAAACTATTTTGTCAGTAAATATTTCAAATTTCAGGGCAATCGGAGTATTGGTTCCAGAAATCTGAGTTCTTGAACCTCCAGAAAATGGCCATTTTTGGCAGTTTAGCGTGACATGCATATTTTGAGCAATGTTTAACCTTTAATTAGAAATATAATTTCAACAATTTGTCAATTTGAAGTATTCCCATCTGTGGCCATGGGATTTCTGGTTCTGTGACTATCAATTGCAATCTGATGCTCTGTGTATTTGTCAAATAGTATCCCTGAGACCCCAAAGTGGCAAATGAAGCCAAAAATTGAAATTTTAGCAATTTCTGTTCAAGGACTCAGTGTACCTTTTGGTTCTTGGTATTCTATTAAGTATTGGCTCTTCCAGCTTAGTTTGAGGACCCGTCTTTTGCATGTTATACCTTATTTCCATATATACATGTCATAGCTATCATTTTTTATTGCTCTGTAAATTGTGTCCCGACCCTAACACAAACTTTCTAGTTCCTCTCAGTCCAACACAGGCTACCTACATGCACCTTTTCACTGCAACATTTTTCTTCTACAGTGGCTTAATTTTTTAGCACTAAAAAGGAAGCATTTTCCTGTCTGGATTTTTAGATAATGTTGAAAACCATTGTATGTCCCGACCCTAACACCTGTGTCCCGACCCTAACACCTTCTGTTTTGCATCCCCATTTAATCTGGAACTTACTGGTTTTGGACTATAATCGATTCTGCAATTCTTCTGTGTTATTAGAGATGGCAAAAAGAGCCAAAAACAGCTCCAGAAATAGTCTAGACCTGCAGGAATATGGCAAATAAAGACCAATATTAATATACTTTAAGATTATCAAATGACTTTCCTTGATGAATGTAAAAGCTATTAAAAATTAAAAATTTAGTAAGGAATGATGTTAGACCAGCAAAATGACTTATCCATGACCACTGATTGCTGTTCATGCATTTTTTTGTGATTGTCACCTTGTGTCCCGACCCTGACACTTCCAGCAAAATTTGCAATGCCATATCAGCATGTTATATCTCCAATACTAGTAACTATATCTATTAGTAATTTAATTACATACAAGGCTTTGTATGCAGAGCAACATTTCGTCATCTTTATCAATGTTGAAATATGCAAAAACTTCGTTTTGGAAATATTCAATTCTATTTTGTGTTGAAATGGGCTGACCTTTGAAAAATGGCAGTTTTGAATATTAGAACAATTTAAAAAGTTCAGTGTCCCACCAAAATATGCATGCATATCATTCATGGCCTAACAGGTTCAGAAAGTGATTATATATGACCAGCACAATACTTATAAAAGAGCTAGAGTTTTATGCTTTGTTGTTGCTTCTTCCGCTGAAAAAAATCGCAAAAGCTATGTTGGAAATCATTACTTAACCCTGATTTTGCTCGTTATTTACTGCCACATATATGTGCCTTGAATTGCAGCAAGATTCCAAGCAAAAACAGCACCTTTATTTTTCACCATCTTGTCACTCTCTTATTTGCACCAGGCCTTAAACAATGGGACACAACAATTAGGGAGATGACGGCAGACCTTCACAAACAGTTCCAGGTGGGACATCAGATCCCTATGTTTGTGTAAGGTTCATCACTGCATTAGTTAAGTTGGTTGATTCATTTTTCTTTTAGAAAACCTTGTATTTACAACTTTTTTCTCACATTTTAATCATTTGTATAACATTTGCATCATATGATTGATTTGTCATAGCATGTATTATTGACACAATTTATTCCTTATCGAAATGCATTATATCATGCCACAAGTCACTGAAAAATTGGTTGTGGAGGGGGGGGGGCGATGTCACCCAAATTACAGCATAAGTGTCGCTCACATATGTAGATTAATTCTGGCAACATATCAGTTAATAAATATGTTAAATTATGAGTCTCATAGGGTATTGCGAATTTCGGGTAAAGATTTTTCACAATTAAAAATGGCATTTTTGTCCGGTGCATCTGAGACTGAGCCAGGACCCACACCATCATAATATGACCATCAATGGAGGCAGGTCTCGAGACCTCAACAATAGCTTCGTGTATCAAATTAGGGAATCATCTGCCTGACTTTATTTTAAATCAACAATGGTTAATGAAAAGATTTACCTTGCCCCAGTCTCCCCGAGTGAGAATTTGAATAAATTACGAAATGCATGCAGAATTTACCAAACCCTTGTACCTTTTTTTTGGTTTAGCTAGATCATCTATCTCATTGATAATTGTATTCAATTCTAACCAAAACCAATGGATTTCCAGCAACAGAACAGTATAGTGCTAGGTTTGCTGCTGTGCTCCTTCATTTGTCAGTTACACTGTGTACCAACCAAGTGACCTAATTAAGGATTTTTTTTGTTTACATTTTGCTAGTTCTCATATATAGAGCAAACAACAAACTTTGCATTATAGCCAGTATGCTGTCTTATAGTACAAATAATGCACATAAAAATTTTGGAATAGATATCAGTTACGTTTTTTGGGAGATTAGGCAGTTTTAGTAAATTTGAGTGCATTTTTTACCAGAATCACCAAATCTTTTGATTATTAAATATTTAACACTTGACATTTCACATCAAGATGTCTAATACATAAACACAGCATACTGGCTATGTTATATTGTAATTATATTGGTTTCTTGCCTAAAATTAAAGATTTTATGATTAACTAGATGGCTTCGCATAGAGCAAACGGTACACAGTGTATGGGCTTGATGAACCGACGCGAGATGAAATCTGCAGAATTTGTCAAAGAAAGGATTTTCACCTTAGCATTCTCACTTCTATTATCCTTCTAAGGGGACACTTTAAGTAGACTTCATGCTCTCTAAGTGAATGGAACTAGCATAAGTACCTGTGTGTGGCTCTTAATGGATTCTCAGGTGGCTTACAGTTGTCAAAAGTAGCCAAATCTGCTGTAAGGTCCCATTTAACGCGCTATGGCTATTAGTTTTGGTACCTAAGTAACTCATAAGTGGGTGTTTCATGTCTTAGTTCCCTTATTCTGAAAAACTACACTATACATATAAAAGGTTGTTTAAAAGGTACAGTGAGGTGTCTGAAGGGTACTGCTTTCATTTCCACAAATATATTTTCCATATCATGTAATCTATAGGCATTTCTGATTGATGGCCTATCTCAGTCTCAGTCCAGTCCACGATGTTTAATTCAGAAATAATTAAGGTTTCCAGACACTCAAAATAAATTTAATCTGTCACTTTTTCCGTAAGAAATAAATTTATTCTCAGCTACACCGCATTCCCAATTATTATGCAACCTTGCTTTTTCATGATATCTCCAAAAGAATTCATAGTATTCCGATATTCTTTACTCATAATGTCATGTGTGCCACGAAGCCAACATCATGTCATTTTTGTCCAGTTCTGTTGGTTAAGTGTGGAGTTATTCTATGATCTTAGGTTTTGGGGCGTTCCCAATTATTATGCAAATTCTTGGAAAAGCAGTCTTAAGGCACCCAGAATTGACCAAATCCCATCTTAAAATGCCATGAACATATACCTCTGAACACCAAAAGATAAATAGAACCATCATCTCAAACATGGATGCATTCATATTCAGGAAATCAATATTATTTCCCTACATTGAAATAGCATTGAAATTACAGTTTCATTGCAAATAAAAGCTTCTATTAAACCCGAAAATATATGAAATCATTATCAAAACTCTTTTTTTGCTTCCCCTAGGTTTAGAACTCTCCCCTTAACCAAATAATTTCAAAAGGCACAAGCATACTAGCAAATATCTTTAAATGAATTGAGCTCACCTGATTGACAATGCTAATCCAATGGGAAACAGCGGTGCTAGCTATTCAGTTGTATAATGTGGATTGATTGGTAAATGAAAGCATTCATGTTTGAAATGATGGTTCTATTTTTACAATTCATATTATTAGGTGAATATTCACAGCATTTTAAGATAAGTTTGGTACATATTTTGGATGCTATTCCAAGAAATGCATAATTTTTGGGAACACCTGAAAACCTGGTTTATTGCATAGCTCCTCATTGAACTAACAGAATTGGACAAAATCAACAGGATATTGCACAAGTATCATTGTGTGTAAAGGATATGGCACAAGTATCATTGTGTGTAAAGGATATTAAAATAGCATTATTTCTTTTGGATATATCACAAAAAAGCACGGTTGCATAATAATTGGGAATGCAGTGTAGACGATTTCCACGCCCCCTTCCATTAAAAATGAAATGATTGCCCCCTTATTGTCTTCAGGTCAGTGTTTCTACTTGAGTCACTGAGTGAATCTTCAATTGCTCCGTTATAGTGTTGTTGTAGCTATATGTCGATAATATATCAAGCTAGAATAGTGCGGCAGTCAACTATAATTTATGTTCAGCCTAGCCTCGGTCTTGGTCTCGGTCTCGATAGCTGATGCCACGGTCTCGGTCTTGGTCTCGGAGGGTCAATGTCTCGGTCTCAGTCTCGGATGCTCATGCCTCGGTGTTGGTCTCGGATGTCCTGGCCTCGATAATTTCAAATATTTTAGTGGTCCCTTGTATCAATGACTATGCTCACAGGCAAAAACAACATGATTTACGTATTCCTTGACTTGGCTGGGCCAGTCAGTCCACTGACTCCTCTCATTAACTATAACAAGGTATGACAGCTTGAAGATCCTAGCAGACGACTTTCTACAGAATTGGTGGTATAATTCCTCTAAATTCACTCTTATCATAATGAAAACCCCCGGTCAAGGCCTACATAACTTTTTCTGGTACTTTTTCTAGATATCAAACATACTTGGAAGTGTTGTCAGTTATTTCAAACAAAAAAATTAAGCAAAAAATTAATCCAAATTTCGAGTTCCACACTGAACTGGCACGGAAGTTAGTTGCTGTGACTGCCACACCAGCAATAATAAAAATATGTCTAATTAATTGCTGCATATTGAACCCCAATTTTCACACAGCATTTGCAGAACAACATGTTTATTGTGGTGCAAAATTTTCAGTTTGAATAAATGTGTTTAGAATTTTATAGAAGAATTATAAAAATCGAAGTGAGGGCATTCATGCATGTCAACACAAAAAGAATATTCACACATTTCAGTAAAATTCCGTTCGGACGGACCAAAGAACAAGCTCATGAAGTGAATTAATTCAAAACTGCGATACACTGCAGTCAATGGAATGGTGTGAAATCTCAGCCTAGTTGCAAACTGACCACACTGGAATAAAAGCTATGAAATAATAAACTGCTCTTATCAATTTTAAACAGTGGACAAGTGTTATTTTAATTTCAATCAGTCAACCATAAACCATTCACCTGTATTCTGATTGGTCACAAGTTTTCCTGATGTACATGAATGAACAGTGATTGACTTGGCCCACAAATGGCAAGTCCAAAACGCAAAATTTTCTTCATATATGACAGTCTTTGTGAGCTGCTTTAAGGAGTTTCTACATGTATATAGAATTATAGATATATATTAAAATTCGAATTTATGAACCAAGTCTTTCTTTCTTTCTTTCTCGGTATGATCCCTCCCATCAGATTTGATGATTACAGGGATGCGCATGAGTTGTTAGTAATGTTAGATAAGATAAAAAGCGCGATAGATGACAATAAGTGATAAAAGGTAAAAAGGAGTTTTTAGGGTTAGTGGGTGTTGTTAGTGAAGGGAGAAGAGTTGGGTTATTTAAAGCGTATAGTTGCACAGCCTAGCTTTGAGCGAGTCTAGGCTGGGAGCTTCTGCAACATTCGCTGGCAACCTTCACGTATCAAGCCGCGCTTCGCTGCCCCTTTCAATTTGATGGATGTCATTTTTATCGTACGGGTCCCGCACTGTACAGCAATAGTCCAGTGTCGGTCTCACTAGGGCGTGATAGGCTCTTGTTCTTACTACTTCTGATGGAACCCGTATGTTTCTCCTGAACCCGTATATTTCTCCTGACGAAGTTCAGCGTCCTTGTTGCCTTGCTTGATATGCGATTTATGTGAGGGGCCCAGTCTAGTCTGTTATTGATGTCTACTCCCAGGTATGTTGATGTATCTTCTGTCTCCAGGTTGCATCCTCTGAGTGTATACTGGATGATAAAGGGGTTCCTCTGCCGGGTGATATGCATTACCTAGCACTTGGCCAGGTGGAACGACATCTGCCAGGTGCTCTCCCACCTTACTAAGTTGTCCAGGTCGACCTGTAGTCTCCTACTGTCATCCTCAGAAGCTATTTTCCCGCAAAGAGGCGCACTTGGGAATCTATGTATTCTTGCATGTCATTGATGTAGCACAAGAACAACAGTGGTCCCAGTACAGTGCCTTGTGGGACACCAGAGTCCACTGACGTCCAGTCCGAGTGGTCGTTTTCAAGGATGACTCTCTGTTCTCTAGTTGAGAGGAATTGTCTTATCCAGTTATGTAGACTTCCTCTTATTCCATAATGATGTATCTTGCGGAGCAATCTGACGTGGGCGACCTTGTCAAACGCCTTAGCAAAGTCCATCAGTACAATGTCAGTCTGTCCTCCTCCTACCATGTTTTGAGCAAGCTCTTGTATGAAGCCAACGAGTTGAGTTTCGCATGACATCTTCGAACGGAAGCCGTGTTGCGAGGGGGTGAGTATCTGGAGTCTGCTGAGATGTTTGAGCAGATGTTTCACGATGATGTGCTCCAGTAGCTTACTGCAGACTGAAGTCAGTGAGAGTGGGCGACAGTTGCTGGCTTCATTCTTTTTGCCCTTTTTGAATATTGGAGAGATGTTTGCCTTCCTCCAGTTTTCCGGAAGTGAACCACTTTCTACTGACTTCTTGAAGATCTTGGTTGATGGCTTGTTAATCTCGCTTGCCAGCTCCTTCAGGACTCTTGGTGGAAGCTGGTCTGGTCCTTGCGCCTTGTGTGGATTTAGGCCTTCCAGCAATTTCTTGACCCCGGTCTCTGTGATGGTCAAAGGGGGTATGTCTGGGTATCTTCTGTCATCCAAAGTTGGTGCTGTATACATTTTCAGTGGTGAACACGGTTTTTAAATTGTCTGTTTAAGATGTCAGCTTTTCCTCTCCCGTCACTCACTAGGAATCCTTCGTCGAGCAGTGGGGCTACGCCCATTGCATCTTTTTTAAGGCTCTTGACGTATGAGAAGAATCGCTTCCCCACCCTTTCTTTGTTGTCGTTGTCATAAGGGCTGTTTCCTCCGTCTACGAGGATCTCTTGGAGGTAGTTGGCGTGTGCTCTGCGGACTTCCTTTTGTACGTGGGTCTTTACTGCGAGGAACTTTCTATGGTCGTCCGGCGACTTGGAACTTCTTGCTCTTCGGTGTCGGCGTTCCTGCTTCCTGAGTATACTATAGTCTTCTAATGTCTGTAGTTATCCATGGTAGTCTCTTCCGGTCGTTTCTCGTCTTCTTCGGTATGTCAATTTCAATTTCAATTCAATTTAAATCATTTATTTGCTCTTTACATCTGCGAGTATTACCGTTCATACAAAAGAGATTATTTTACTAAATTGAGCAGGGTGACCACTCAATGATGCCAAGGCATCGCTGTCGAGTGGCCATCCTGTTGATATAAGAATAGAATAATATTAATAGTTGTTGGTGCCGGCCGGAACATCAGATGGACAGTGGTGAAGGTTGATGTTGATGGATTTATCCGTTTTTCAAATAATAATTTAAAGGGGTATAATACTTACTTGACGTTATGATTTAGTAAATACTGGAGGTACTTAGTTGAAAAAGAAATAAACAGTAACAAACAATAAGAAAATTTTAGAAATTGAAGGTTTATCTTAAGCTGTCAGGCAGTGGACTTGGAGTGATCGTCACAAGAGAGACCAGAGGATCAATTTTGACAAATATAACAATTAATAACATTGCAATTAGAAGAGTATTTTTCTAGAAATTTTAGCTTGGCAAAGTTTTAAAATCCATCAAAACTGTGAGTGTCAATTTTCATTTTTATACTTACATCAATGTTGTTAAAGGTTTTGGGGGAACTTGTAGGAGATGCTACGTATTCCTTGCGAAATCATGGCTCACAGCAGGAAGACGAAGGGATTTACTATTGCGAGTTTGTCGTTGAAGGAAATTGGGAAATCTAAAGATCATACTTGAAGAAAAATAGTCAGGAAGGCTGAGGAAGCAAATTATTGCCAAACTTGTAACAGAATTTCAAGTCGTGTAGTGCACATAAATCAGGCAGTTTTAACATGCGTAACATTTTAAATAATGGAGTAGTATGGGAATCATACTTGGTATCTGTAATCATCCTTACTGCTTTTTTCTGTAATATAAAAAGTTTCCCTCCCTGATGCCCCCAAATGATATTTCCATAGTTTTGGTGAGACAAGATTAGTGCATTATACATATTAAGAAGTGCATTCGGTGGCAATACATATCTTAATTTTTTCATAATTCCTAATGTTTTTGATATTTTTTTAGCTATGATATCGACATGAGAGTTCCACTTTAGATTATTATTGAGCGTCATACCTAAGAAGTTAAAATTATCAACAAAATTTACTTGTATGTTATCAATATACAGCTCTGGATACTGTAGACGTCTCTGTGGGGTTGGAAATAACATAGCCTTCGTTTTAGCTGCATTAAGTGATAATTTGTTTGCTTTCAACCAATTAGTTATTGAAGTCAGAGTCCGCGAAAAGTGCTTTTGACACACAGGACATACGGGCAGGTAGATTCTGAAGTTTACCTGCCCGAATGAGATCTTATCTGCCCGAAATTCCAGTTTTAGTAATTTCAACCGGTGATCCAGAGTTATTATGCCTTCGAAAATATGAAGTTGCCCCAAACCCAAACAGAAATTGAACCATTGGTGTCACAGGGACAGATCAGCAGTCACATGGGCCTCAGGCTGGTCACATTTATGACAGTTATATGGGGCCCCCATGGTCAGCTACGGCCCAAAGTTGGCAAAGTGACCAAAACTTTTTACTTCCTTCCTCTTTTTGGTTGGGCCCCCCCTGGAACTCAGGGGTCCATCCCTCATTGGTGAGGCTAACATTTTTAAACAAAACTTACATTGAACACAATTTTGTTGCTATTGCTGGACCAAGGAGGGTTTATTTCATATTGATTATATTGGATTTAATTAGAATCGATCTTAGATAAGTATTTGTGTGCATACAGTTCACTGGATATACAGAAAAACCCGACAAGTCCACTGTTAATATCAGTAATAAGGCTGACTATCGCAACCATGCAGGGCCTCAAATCTTGTAGGCCTATAGAACTATACATACTAGGCATTACTAGCTAATGCTAAGCATCGCTAATTACGATTAGCTGCAGGTATTGGCTCAAGATTGCAATTAAGGTTAATGGCAATCCATTTGACACCTTTGACTCCAATTTGAGTCATTGACGTTTGTCAATTGCACTGGAGATTCAAAGACCTGCACTGATTGCATTGATTGCTCTATCTACTCATTGACTCAACATCATAACCATCGGACATTTGGGCAGGTAACCACTCTATCTTTGCCGGTCACACGCTATTTTTGCCGGTTTTGACCGGCAAACCGGCACTTTTCGCGGACTCTGATTGAAGTTATATCATTATTTAGTCTATCAGTGTCAGAATCATAATATGTGCTATTTAAGGTGGCACACAAAGTTGTGTCATCTGCATGCAGTATCGGGTAGAAGTATTTGCTCCCAAATGTGATATCATTCATATATACTATGAACAATAACGGACCCAGTATAGAGCCTTGAGGGACACCGCATTTGATGGTCAACGGATTGGAGATAACATCATTGTATTTCAGTTGTTGAGTTCTGTTCGTTAAATAACTTTTTAAGAATGAAAGTTGTTTGCCGTGAATGCCATAGTATTGCAGTTTATCAAGTAAAATTTCATGGTCAAGTGTATAAAACGCCTTTGAAAGATCAAGATAAATGTTAATGGGTAATTGGTTTTTGTCCATTGAGTAAGTTATTCTATCTATGAGCTCTAATGTTGCAAATTCGGTTGAGTGAAATTTTCTAAAACCATATTGACTGCCATAAAACACTTTCAGTTCAGAAAAATATTCAGACATTTGATTAAACATTATTTTTTCAAAGACCTTTGATACACTTGACAATATTGAGATGGGCCTATAATTACAGAAGAGGTAATTTTCTTTACTTTTATAAATAGGCATGATTATAGCATGTTTCAGCATTTCTGGAAAAATGCTCTGACTAACTGATTGGTTGAAAATTTTGCTTAAAGGGAGCGCTAATTAATTTTTTATATATTTGAGCATTTTACTGGAGATCCTATCTAAGTTGCAACTAGTTTTCGGCTTCAGGGAATTAATAACTTCTATAATGATTTCTGGCGTGACATTCTTAAATTTGAATTGATTTGTGATTGGCCAGGTTAAGTAATCTTTATAGGATACATCTGAGGGGCAAATTGTGGTTTCAGCCAGAGTTGGACCTACATTAATGAAGTAATTGTTAAATTTGTTTGCAATAGCATTTTGGTCTGATACAGGTTTTCCATCAATTTCAAAATATTTAGGGATGTTTTGTTTATTTTTGTTTCTATTTAGGATACCATTGATACATGCCCATGTTTTTTTAATGTCACATTTGAATTTTTCAAAGGTATTCTGGTAATACATTTTCTTTGCTGATTTAATCATTTGTTTTAAAATTCTGCTGTATGTCCTGAAATTAATTAGATTTTCTATATAATTTTCATGAGTTATTGGAATTGACTTCAGTTTAAGGTGGCTCGCTACTCGTGTAATGACGTCATCTGAGCAGATTACCGCGCAGCCAGGCAGGCCCTATGTATGGTAACGTCACCACTGTGCTGACACTGCTTCAAGATATTTTTTTAATTCTGAGAATTTCATGCGTCGGGCGCTTCGTTTGCAATTTGCGCCACTTCTGTTGGGGTTAAAGACTTCTCGTTTGGAGCATTAGATGCGCTACAGGGTGGTCACAAAAAAACTTTACAGTTGATATTTCATTTTTCAGGCTTCCATGATTGAGTCAGTGCCTGGGTACTTATTGTGTATACAAGCCAAGTATGTTAGATCTTTGGAAAATTGGTTAATAATTAAAATGGTTCATTACTTTTTTGATAGCAGACAAAATGGAAGCCGGGAGTGCTCCTGCGTTTTTACTACTCTGGGTTATTCATGGCCCATCAGCAATGTTGAAGCTACTGAGGTACACAGGACAAAATAAATACGACATAAAGTGAAATTGAGAAGACAGAGGCACAATTCAGCACAAACCAGAAGGTGCTACAGCAAGTTCAGACTTCACTATGGCCATTATAAGATTTTAAAACAAAGGCGTCTGAAGGTGGATGATCAGGGTGTTGAAATCACATGAAAAGTACATATTAACAACTTGAAAGAGCATCTAAGGCCCTGGATAGATAAGACATACAGTGCTACAGATAATTTGATCTTCAAACAAGACAGGGCATCAGCCACACTCCCTTGCAAAGCCCAGAACTGGATCAAGGTTCGCTCTGTCAAGTTTTTTGGTGGGACAATATGGCCCCTGTTATCACAAGATCTCAATCAATGTGATTATTCTGGGCGGGCAAACTTAGAGGCAGATCCCTGCAAGACATCACAGACCTTAGTTGCCCAATAAAGGCATCCATTACGTTTGTATGGGAAAAACGGACACAAAGTTACATTTTTGACACCTCTGCATTATTAAGGCCCACTGCCGAAAAGTCATGAGTCCAAAAGGACCTCCGAATGAATAAATTATCTCTAGAAGAGTTATTCTTTGCCATACAAGTTGTTTTGGCATTGAAAAATAAGCAATTGTTACAATGAGCGTCACCCAAAAAATTATTCATAAGTGTAAAGTTTTTTTTTGACCACCCTGTATGACGAATACTATAATCTGACTGACTTTCAGTTCTCTACTCCCAGCACAAAATTTCTGCAGGCGATTTTCGGCAAGCATGTCTAATTTCTCAAAAAAGACTCTGTGACATAAATAAATTTTTGTATCAATATCCAGGCCCGTTGGGCCATATGTCTGTGTCATTACATTGTTCCTCACTTTATTTGGAAGCAAATGACAAAGAAATAAAGAATTCTATCTCGTCATTTTTTTTTTGCGCTATGGTTCGTAAAAAATATTTAATTTTCAAAATTGAAACTTTAGTTCCGAACCCCTAGAAAAGTTCTATAAACTAAATATATTTCTATGAAATTTGGGTCAGCTTTTCCGTCAACCTTTCCTCTTTAATTCCATGCTTCATTTAATAACATAGGATGAATGGCCACTGAATGGCAGGGAAAACTTCACAGTAAAAAAATTAAGAAAAAAATTGAGTTTTTCAGGTTTGCGTGGACCGACTTTCTTTTATATAAACTCAAATATTTTGAAAGAAAGGCTGGTAGCGACCACTTGTGTTTACATATCCTTGCTATAAACTATATTTTGGATCATTTTAAACTATTTTAAAGAAATCCTATCTAAGAAAGTTCACGAGTATCGAGCCACCTTTACATAGAGTTTGTCTTTGTATAGTATGGATTTTAAGATATCTTGGGATATCCATGGCGACTTCTTGTGTTTGTATTTGTTAAATTTGATGTTCTTAACTGGAAAATGTTTATCAAGAAGATGTTGCATAATACCATTAAAATTATTATAACTTATATCTGCTTCAGTAGATAAGGAGTCATTTAACGTCTGTCGCAAGGTTTCACTCTATAAGTCTTTTAAAAAGTTTTCATAAGATCTAGCATCAGATGACACAAATTTAATGTGCTTTGGTTGGGGTTTGGGTGGCTGCACAGAATGAAGAGCTGTAAAGTACGGCAAGTGGTCTGAAATTTCAGCTAGTAAAATACCTGAGGTTGTGTTTGTGAAATAATTGTTAATTTTTAAAAAGAAATTATTAATTAAAGTGCCTTGCCTATTAGTTAAGCGAGTTGGAAATGATATTAGAGGAAAATAGCCATTCGATATCATAGATTCAAGAAAGTCATTGATATTATTATTTTCTTTACATTTCAGAAGATCAAGATTGAAATCACCAGAAATAAGAACATCCTTATAGTTTCTTAAATGATTACCTAGTTGGTCCATTTCATTAATAAATGTGGTAATGTTTGTAATGGTAGGTCTTGGTGGTCGGTAGATACTTCCCAAGATCAATGTTTTATAATTATTTTGTATGTTATTTTCAACAAATACCTTTATAAATAGTCCATCCCATATTTCTGAATTAATATTTACCTCCAGGATTTCATATTGGAAATTTTCATGTAAATAAATGCCTACCCCTCGATGTGCACTACATGACTTAGCTTTGTGGATAAAGTTGTATCCTTCCAATTGAAGAAGTGAGGTGTCGCTGTCTGCTGAGAGCCATGTTTCCTGCAAAGAGATAGCACATAATTTTGAGTTATTACCTTTTAACATTTCAACATACGTCTTTAGACAATCATATTTTTCATTTAGAGATTGAGAATTTAGACTAAGAACTGTAAAGGCATCATTATTATTGGACAAGAAATCTTTAAATTGGCAGTTACGGTAGAAAGGTGAATTTTTAAAGAGAGTAGGTTCATTGGTGTCACTTGCAGCATCCAAGCCACTGCCCTCCAGCAAGTCAATTAGAGAAGTACTATTGTCCAGGATTGTATTATGTGTATCAGAATTGTTATCCATTATCAATTGGAACTATCATATGCAAAGCACCATAGACATCAACATTCCGACCGGCACCAATTGAAAAAAGCATCACAAGAGGATGGTACGAGCTGCAATAACAGGAAAATGAGAGCGAATGAGACATTGCAAGTTAAACAAATCTGTATGGCTTAAGCATTGTGATTTTTTTTTTTAACAAAAGGCTACTTTATAGATTAACTATACTATTAGTGAGATAAACAGAAATAGTAAAATTGACATATGAGATATTGAAGATAGACGCATCAGCAATAGGTAAGGCATTAGTATAGCAAAGCAGAACATATTATAGCAGTTGAATAACCATCTGCATTTCAATCTTAAATTTCAGAGTCAATAATATTACACAAATTACAAGTTTGACTGCATTGTAGTTATTAACAAGTTATGAAAAGATTACTATGATATTCTGGAGTGCTCCATTCAAAGTTCATTTCATTCAATATGTTTGCATTTAGATAAGTCATTAATCATATCATAAAAGTCTTTGTTTCCAATTGAAGTCTTATGTCCATTAACAGATGCAAAATATGATTGTCTAAAGACGTATGTTGAAATGGTAAAAGGTAATAACTCGAAATTAACAGAACATATTGTATCAGTTGACTTTCCAGCTGCATAAATTTCAATGTTAAGTTTCAGAGTCAATAATTGACATATATACTCAAGTTACAAGTTTGACTGCATTGTAGTCATTAACATGTTACGAAAAGATTAAAATAACATTATGGAGTATTCCACTCAAAGTTCATTTCATTCAATATTTTATGCATTCAGTTATGTAATTAATCATTTTATTGATGTCATTGTTTATATAAATATATTGGCTTCCAATTTACGTCTTATGTCCATTAACAGATTACCAAGGCGATTTTCACCTTGGAACTCATTTTCGATGTGGACTTTTGGATCTGAGAGATTTCGTCCTATACCCCCGACCTTGTCACAACTTGCCTTCGCGATTATGGTGTCCTTGGTCCGCAAAAGGAAGTCTTTCAATGTGTTGTCATTTGAGAACTTCTCCCAACATGCCTTTCTCTTGGCTTGCCTGGTGAATCCGGGGCACTCATGTCTGAGTGGATAGAATACTGTGTCCTGTCAAAGGAGAGAAAACTGTCATATATGATAGAGTTGTTTGGGGACTTACATTTTTCACAATACCAGGGTGCTGATGTGTTTGCTAATTCCTCGTATCTGGATGATGACATATTCATGCAATCTGCATGATACCAAGTGTCACAAGTGTCACAGGGTATTGCTTTCTGGCCGCATCTACATGCTCTGCAACAGATAAGCATAACACAGCTCTTTAATTGGTTAACATGTGCAAGGAATATGTGCCAATATAAATGTATCTCTCTCTCTCTCTCTCTCTCTCTGTCTATCAATCTAAGGAATTATCAGTCAGTATTATTACTATCTATCTTTACTGTCTATCAGTACTGTCTATCTTTACTACCTGTCTTTACTTTCTATCTTCACTGTCTGTCTTCACTATCTAGCTTTACTATCTATCTTTACTATCTATCTTTGCTATCTATCTTCGGTATATATCGTTGCTATCTATCTTTACTTTCTATCTTTGTTATTTATCTTTACTATATATGTCAGGACAAGTCAAATGTGGACAAAATTAATCTCTATCAAACATACACTGATTTACTGAAGTGCACTGTCAATTTTTGCTACAGTCCCCAAAAATCAATGAAAATGTGAGTTTTGGACTAACTGACAAGTATGTAGACCTGCTGTTTTTTTTAAATTTTTGATATTTTTCATTTTTCATTCCACCCTATTCTGCAATTGTGGATCCAGGGGAGCTTGGGTGGCCACAGCCCTCCCTAGATATGAAGTAAAATTTTAAAGATAATATACCAGTGTGCGGGCCATGAACGTCAAAACACATCCGACCCCCCCCTAGATGACCTTGTCTGACGCTACCCATGTTGCTGTATGTTCTCCTGTATTCTTTTTCTGTTTCAGTTCTGGTTAGACGATGTGAAATGCGGTGCAAATGCTGCAAAACTAACTGATTGCGATCATCTAGCTTGGGGCAAAGAAGACTGTGGAAATCGTGAAGCTGTTTATATTAAATGCGGAGGTAATTTGAATACACACGTTTTTTATGTAACTTAGCATTTTTATTTAACATAAAAATGTATATCTTTTTAAAAACCTACCTAGTGCATGGTACAAAACAATAAGATATTACTCCTTTTGTAATCAACAGTGCTTTATTTAATGACTATCTGCCCCAGCCTGGGATTCCACCTTGATCTGTAAGTTGGATGGATTTTTGGGCTCTTCAGCGGCATATTTTGCCTCCATTACATCATCCTCATCATGATTTGCTCATTCATCATCTCCTCTTCATCCATCTCCTCTGTGACTGTTGAGACTGCACACCTAACATTGCTCATGACCAACATGCCTGATGGCATAAGCATCAAGGGGCAAAAACCTCTCCGTCAGACTTCGGCTTCCTGGAACATCTATGTCATCCTCCAGCCCGCAAGTATATGTTCCAGGACGTTGATTCTGACTTTATTTTGCAGGGTAGACGACAAAGCTAGACATGACCTCGTCGGTCTTACGCACAACTAGGTCAAAGTATTTTGGCTTTACTGTGCATAATGTCGTTTTAAGAAAATTTAGGATCTAAGACATCTGGAGGTATAGATATCATCCTGATATCATCATTATATGTCAACAAATATATGAATTGAATTTAGTGTGTAAAGTCATTAATTGCCATATTTTGCTTGTTTTATATCCCTGTTGTGCAACAACCATTTTGAAATTGGAGCCAACTTGAATGGGCCAAAGTACTATGTCCTAGTTGTGCATCAACATAATTTTGGGCTGCAGTACTATGTCCTAGTTGTACATCAACATAATTTTGGGCTGCAGTACTATGTCCTAGTTGTGCATAAACATTCTTGGGCTAAAGTACTAATTCCTTGTTGTGCATAAACATAACTTGCTAATTCCTTGTGGCCAAAATATTATGTCCTAGTGGTGCACTGATTCACAAGCAGACACAGCGTTTTCCCTGGCGCATAAGTAAGCCAAATTGACTAGTCCTTCTTGTGCATATTTTGAATGTCCCATATGTTTTAGCTTTAAATTTACAAAATTAAACCAACTAACATCAATATGATCATTGATTAATACAGACCAGAAATCTCAAAATTTTCCGACAGTTGCATTCTAGAAAAATTTTGCATTTCATTGATACCAAAATCATAAAGTTTGGTTACATAATATTCATGACACACAAGGCGGAAATGTTCATTTTTACAAATTGTTGTGCTGTGAAAATCAAAGAATTTGCTATAGCCTATTTGTGCATAAGACCGACGACCTCTTGGAACCTCAACGGAGGAGCTTGGACCTTTTGTCTGACGTCTCTTGAGATGGCATATCCTTGGCAGAGTTTGAGCTGCAGAGGTGCTTGGCTGCAGGTCGTTTGCTGTGTGTGTTGGGAAGATTTCCTGGAAGCCGTGCTGTGAGGCCGCGGTCTTTTGTGTCTGGCGTTCATCATTTCCTTTGTGAAAAAGACAGTATGAGGGGCGTTCAGAGAGTTCGAGGCTTTTTTTGATTTGGACACTTATTTTCAATCTAGAACTATGAAATTTTCACAGGGTAAAATTCAGTATATTTGGAATGGATTCCTGTGACATGTTGCTTTGCATAAGCCCTAGTTTTTCATTACTTAAGTCCATGGGGGACAGAGTTTCAGGCACTGGAGGAAAAAAGGCTTTGGATGACCGAAAAGGAACTTTGTTAGGAGGACTTCGAGGATCATTTATTTCCATGGGTCAGGTCTATGAATTAATGCTTTTGGTGAGCTTGGAAGTATTTTTAAAGGCTAATTTTATATTTGTTGTATCAAATATGGTCAAACTCACTGATGCAAGTGATAGAGAGAGGTCTCTCTCAGCCAAAATGTATCGGCTTTCTTGACTTCAGTATTACTTGCCCCGACCAGCTGAACTTTCGGTTTCCATGGCAACCACAGAATGACTTAGATATGTCTAAATTGCCCAAAATTTTCGGAATCCATTCCAAATATACTGAATTTTATCCTGTGAAAAATTCATAGTTCTAGATTTTAAAAAAGTGTCCATATAAAAAAAAGCCTCGAACTTTCTGAATACCCCTCGTAAAGGCTTGTGGTTGACGATGTCCAGTAAGAGGTCCAACAGATAGAACCTGAGCTGCTGGCATGCGTAGATTGAGTCCCTGGGCCTCCTTCTTGATCATCGCCCATCATTGTTGTGTGCTGCTTGGAGACATTTTGGCCATCCTACTTCATGGCCGTCCTTCTGATACAAGATGATGCCTAACGCATGATCGCACACGCCGGTGTAGAGGGTATAGGATTGGTCTTTCCTTGGGTGGGAGATGACTCGCTGAAGAGGCCTGTTGATATTTGTCGACCAAACAAGAGGAGCATGTCAGTGACTTGGTGATTTTTGCCAAGTCTCATATGCAGGTACAATTATATCCTGACGCGCCAAGGAAAGAACGAGTCCTGGCAAGACCCTTGAGGAGTCCATCCCACTGAAGGTTGAGACTTTGTCTGGATCAACTTTCAGTCCTTCTGCACTGACTGTGTAACCCAGTGGCTTCATTTCCTATTGCATTTGATGGGGTTGAGATGCAGATTTTAGCGCTGCATCCTGTCGAAACAACTTCCAGAAGCTGCTTGTGTTCCTCCTCTGATCGCCTGTAAATAACCACATCATCGATGTACAACATTGCGACCATGCCGATGAGGCCCTCAAGACCTTCTCCTGGTCGTCCACATGCAGTAGAATCTGGTGGAAACCTGATTTGAGAGTCTAAAATATGGTGGCGCCCTGCAGCTGGTCGAAGATATTGCAGATCAGTGGTATCAGGTATGTGTCTTTCTTTGAGACCTTCTTGAGCTGCATGACGTCATAAAAAAATGTTGGTCCATTCCAACAGTCTTTCTTGTCAATGAGTGGCGTCTTACTACTGTGACAAAGGTGGAAATGATTTCTGTACTCTCCTGGATGCATCAAAAGCCTTCGATAGGCTTAGATACGACAAACTCTTCTCACTGCTCGAGAGTAGAAAACTTGAACCTCTGACTCTGAGACTTTTGATGTTCCTGTATGAAAATCAGATGACCATAACTAGATGGCAATCCGATACAAGTGACTACTTCTCATCTAAAAAAAGGCATCAGCCAAGATGGAGTGGCTAGCCCGATCCTATACACAGTGTATATGGATGCTCTCATCGATCGACTTGAAAAGAAAAAGAAGGGCTGCTACATCGGCAGAGAGTATTTCAGTGTCCTTTGTTACGCTGATGATGTAACCATTCTTGCTCCCACTGTTAATGCCCTCCAAGAAATGCTTGTTACATGTGAAGAGTTTGGGCGCCAATTTGATGTCGCCTATAATCCAGGAAAATCTGTAAGCCTGCAAGTTGGAGGCCACCCCCTAACATCATATCCTGAGATGTACCTGAATGGGAATGTCAATCCTTGGTGCAGTAGTGCCAAGCATCGTGGGAATCTCATCAAAACTGCCAACAATGAAAACGATGACGTCCTGTTAAAAAGAAATAACTTCTTAGCCAGGAGCAACTCGGTAGTAGTGAACTATCAGTCCTCACCCCGGAAAGCTCGAAGTACTCTGTTGACCTTAAAATGCTGCAGTCTTTATGGCTCTCAAACATGGATACTAAATAGCAAGCCAGTTGATGAAATACACTAGCACTGGAGGAAAGCTGCAAGACGGATTTTGGATGTTCCAAGAAACACACGATCAGCACTGATTCCAGTGCTGTTGTCATGCAAGCCATACATGGTGCAGCTGGGTGAACGATTTCTGAAGCTCTTACGAAAAATTGTTATTTCTAGGAATCAGAAAATGAAATGGCTTGTGAAAAACCGCTCCACTCTCTTGTAATAGATTGAGTCACTGGAAAATAGTAGTGTATATTGGCCTTAAACCAGCCACGACCAGTAATGTATAATATTATATAGTTCAGTTAAGTCTGCTTCTTGTGTGGTTTGTGGAGAGATATTTCAAAGTTACTTACAAATAGTGGGATTGATTTGCTTAAGCTGTTTTTGACAAAGACACATTCTATATCTGTATTGCGAAAAAAAATTAAATTTGTGTTGATGTGATGATATCAATTCTTGTATTAATCAAAGTTCATTTTAATGCCATCAATAAAAACATCATTGTTATTGCAGGAGAATTAAGGCTAAGTGGAAATGGCAAAGGAAGATTAGACATAAATCACAATTGCAGATGGGGCATGATCTGTGACGATGGTTTCACCACAAAAGAAGCGAGAGTTGCCTGCCGTCAACTTGGGTTTCCTGAATCAAACATTGTAAGAAATTACATACCAGAAACCAGAGTGACTCCATTGCCACAGGAGGTATGTTCCAAGATAATTTATTATTTTGATCTATCCGTCTGTCTGCCTGTGTCTTTGTCTAGCCGTCTAGCTATCTAGCTGTTTAGCTGTCTGTCCATCTACTACATATCTAACTCTCTGTCTATCTGTGTAGAACTGTTATATACCCTAGGGTGGTCCACATTCCTATGGGAAAAATCAAATCTTGTAAAACCCCCAATTTGAAAATTGAAATTGATGACCACATAAGAAAAACAAACACACACAAAATTTCGGGCAAATCGGTTAATATTTAGAGGTGGCACAAAGTCTTTGAAGTTTATCATGTAATTCCCCATTGGCGCAACTGAAAAAATGATCAATTTCCCAGATCTTTCTCCGAAGTGAATATTTTTTTGTGTTTTTTTTTAGTATATGATAAATTTGGCTTGGCAAAGTAATATCTGGAGGTTATTTTTGATTTATCATTCATAGTAAGTGAAATATTTACCTGTTGTTATGAAAAAATGCTTGATAATTGACCTATGTAATATCTATGCTGACCTTCTACGAAACTTTGTAAGCCATAAAGAATATCAGGACTAGGTTGGGGATCCTTGACATACCAAAAAAAGGTTGTTTGATCAAAATAATTGGTCACTTTTGCAAGATTTGCAAATACCGATGATTTTGAGGTCTGCTGCGGGGGGATCGCATGTTAAACTTCAACGGCTTTGTGCCACCTCTAAATATTAATTGATTTTGCTGAAGTGTTTACTCAATACCTTCTATAGATATAAGATCACAATGCAAGATTCAAATCAGAGAAATTTAGAAGAAAGTGTTTTTGGACCACCCTAATATACCCTATCTAGTATCTATCTATTTTGTGCTCTGTCATCGTCCGAATTAGGTATGCTATTCCATACTATACAAAGTCTGTGCTTGACAGACTGCCAACACAGGTTTAGAGTCCCAAATTTTAAATTTCTCTCAAGAACTGCTCCATGGTCTAGCAGGCGGACAACAAGATGATTAGCTAATGTGATGGACTTCTCTAAGGCCTTTGACCGAGTTCCCCACCGTAGCTTTTTAAAGGAGGTCAACTGCTACGAAGGAACTGTCCTCACCTGGCTCAACTCCTTTCTTGATAAAAGATCAGAACGCGTACTGCTGGGTGGAGAAGCATCGGACTACTGTAAGGTTGTCTCCAGGGTACCACAGGGAACTATGTTGGGCCCTGTCCTCTTCTTGGTCTTCATTAATGACCTCCCAGATACCATCAGAAGTCCCTGCAAACGATTTGTAGATGACCTAGTTGTCTACCAGAAGTTCACTGGACAGCAGGACGTAACAATTCTGCAAGAGGACCTTGACAGACTGAACTATTTGAAATTTTTTTTAATTGATTATAGTGGCAATCAAAGCTTAGGATGTGTGGATTCAGAAAAAATATGGTGCCATTTTTTTCTCGGCATTCTTAGGGGTAAAATCCAAGATGGCGTCCAAGGTGAACGCCGATGTTGTTTTCTTTCATATCTCTGCTTGTATTCATGGCATATTAGAAATTGAAAAGTTGATAATGATGTTTTTTGGGCCAAGGAATCCAAGAAAGACCACTCCAAGCTCCTATCTTGGTTCAAAAGTGAATATCATGCAAAATGTTATCAAAGTGGATATAAATTTAAGAATGTTCGACTTATTTCACCTGCCTTGTTTATTTCTTGCAGTGATAGTCACTTACAATATAAATGTGATAATCACTTACCATATAAAAGTTGAACAATAAGGTTTTCTGAGAATAGACTATATGTATAAGATCTACTATATATAGGCCAGTAGAAAAAGGCCCAATATCAGCCATACCCTGGACCTCTTCATAACAGTACAAATTTGGTACCGTAATATGGGGTGAATTGGGACAGAATTGACGGTTTTTCTGTCGTAGTATGGTCAAAAATCAATCTAGAAATCAAAATTTGGTGTCAAATTGTGTCTGACCACAGGGTCTAACTATGCTTTGGAGCTTGATATGATATCTTAAAATCCCAATGCTCCAGGCCCAGAAAACCACTGTCCCAATTCACCCCTTACTTTGGGGTGAATCGGGACACTCCATTATCTCCACAATCAATACACCTTACCTTCTTTGAGTCAGAGTCCGCGAAAAGTGCCGGTTTGCCGGTCAAAACCGGCAAAAATAGCGTGTGACCGGCAAAGATAGAGTGGTTACCTGCCCAAATGTCCGATGGTTATGATGTTGAGTCAATGAGTAGATAGAGCAATCAATGCAATCAGTGCAGGTCTTTGAATCTCCAGTGCAATTGACAAACGTCAATGACTCAAATTGGAGTCAAAGGTGTCAAATGGATTGCCATTAACCTTAATTGCAATCTTGAGCCAATACCTGCAGCTAATCGTAATTAGCGATGCTTAGCATTAGCTAGTAATGCCTAGTATGTATAGTTCTATAGGCCTACAAGATTTGAGGCCCTGCATGGTTGCGATAGTCAGCCTTATTACTGATATTAACAGGGGACTTGTCGGGTTTTTCTGTATATCCAGTGAACTGTATGCACACAAATACTTATCTAAGATCGATTCTAATTAAATCCAATATAATCAATATGAAATAAACCCTCCTTGGTCCAGCAATAGCAACAAAATTGTGTTCAATGTAAGTTTTGTTTAAAAATGTTAGCCTCACCAATGAGGGATGGACCCCTGAGTTCCAGGGGGGGCCCAACCAAAAAGAGGAAGGAAGTAAAAAGTTTTGGTCACTTTGCCAACTTTGGGCCGTAGCTGACCATGGGGGCCCCATATAACTGTCATAAATGTGACCAGCCTGAGGCCCATGTGACTGCTGATCTGTCCCTGTGACACCAATGGTTCAATTTCTGTTTGGGTTTGGGGCAACTTCATATTTTCGAAGGCATAATAACTCTGGATCACCGGTTGAAATTACTAAAACTGGAATTTCGGGCAGATAAGATCTCATTCGGGCAGGTAAACTTCAGAATCTACCTGCCCGTATGTCCTGTGTGTCAAAAGCACTTTTCGCGGACTCTGCTTTGAGTGATTACTACTTGTGAATAAACATTAGAAAACATATTCTACATGCAGTAAAATTATTTTGAGGAAAATCTGAAAATAATTTCATTGATAATATGCAGATTTTAAAGATGTGATAAATGACAGAAAACTAATAAAAAATGTATTTTTTTATAAATTTTTCTAGTAATTGATAATTCTGGACTAAATCCATTGTAAATGATGCCAAGTTCAATAATATTCATCAAAAAGCCACGGGAGTACACTCAAATGAAAATGAGCATGGTTATTTTGGTTAGTATCCTTAAACTTTGCCATGGCCTGGATCTGAACCTGGCACCGAACTTTCACAATCCCATATCAAATCTTTTATTATGGTCCACTAAAACCATATTAGACTGATTTTAAAGTGTGCTGCAAGTTTGGTAACTCTAGAATTTATACTTTATATGATACAGACAAAGTTTTGACCAGCTTGAAAAAAATCATTTCTACAGCGCCAGGTTTAAGGTACCGCAGCTCCTCACTGCCTGCAGTTAGAAATACAAAATTTAATCACATTATGCGCTTGTATGTGTACTATAAATTTACCGAAAATCAAATTTCTAAGGGAAGTAGAAGTTGGTGTTTATCTGGCAAATGAAATGGGTCCCTGTTCTGTCCCGATTGACCCCAGTGTCCGGATTCACCCCATATTACGGTACCAAATGAATCCTTGAACTCTCTAGTTTCACCAAAAAAAAATTCCCCAGAATTCCCAGGTGGAGGATTTTTTTTTATTCAAGTTTCCATGGGAACACTCTCAAAAAAATTAGAACCCACAAATGAACAACATTTTATTGAATAACTTTCCTTCTGCTTTGAGGAACAATTTCAATTTTGGCACACGGTACCTCCACAACCAACTCCCTCAGATGCATGCAAAAAATTGTGTTTTACATTCTTCATGTGTGTTGCTATGGTAACAGAAATATAAAAAATCATAAATTTTTTAAAAGACGGTCTTAAAATGTTTGATGTGGAGAGAAAAAATAGATATACTAGCAAAAATTTGGTTATGATATTGATAGAGCATCTCTTTGTGGACAATCGTAAACAAAAAATTGGAAATATCTTATATAATATAGTCGCTATAGAGACTGATTTAATGTTTGTTTAAAATTACCTTTATAAACCTGAAGCTAAGGAGAGGCATGTTCCCATGTTTTCTTCAAATTCATTTGATGAATGGACTTAATGTTGATATAATATTCATCTCTGAATGCAATTAACAATTTAAAAGTTTACCGTTGCCATGGAAACACTGCTGTAGCCAGTTCCATAGCAACAAACCTCAAATGCATCTTTCTGATCAAATGCATAGCCAATGGTTTTTAAAATTTAATCATACATCTACCCAACCCTATTAGCTATATCAGTAAATTAGTTTTACAACATAAAACAAGTTGTTTGTTTTGTTTCTATGGTAGCAAATGCCTCCAAACATCATCAATTTCTAAGATAGGGCAGTTTCTACAGTTTACAGTCATGTAATAAAGTTTCCAATGTAATTGTGGTTCACAAAAGGCATTTGAACCTCAGTATTTTGTAACAGAACACCCTTAACTTACAAAATGACAAAGGGTTACCATGGAAACCCCAATAATATGCCATAAACTGTCAATGATAATTCAACTAATGATTGAAACAAATTCATAAATTCTTTAATTGTACAAAATACAGTTGACCGATTTTCACGTATGATGCATCAAAAGATAGCTGGTAATGGCTTCTATTTTCCAAATTTAAATTATGTTGCCATGGCAACCAGCTATCAGTTATGTTCAGTTTCAACCAATTTTGAAAAACTTCATAAAATAAGTATTTGCCATATTAGATCATTAATATCCATGACAAATAGGATATTATTCATTTATTTCTAATCATATTATAAATTCTGAGATATTTTTGTATAAATTTGATTGAAATAAAGTTAATGATGGCAAGAAATTTGGCAATATGATGATTCATAAGATGGACGTCAGGGAGCTTTTCTTTGAGACATCATGAGCAAAAATGGAGTTTCTAAGGTTTGAAAGGAGATATTTTATTGTATGATGAATCATTTTAAAGCTTGAGTAAAGATCTATCTTTTGCAATGAAAATGTATGGTAACCTTGGCAACAGAAATGGTATATCAGGCTAATCAGTCATTTTTAGGGCCTGAGATTCTAATTTTTTTATGTAAGAAGTGCAAAAATTATCATGAAGATCAGTTCAAAACCATACATAATATAATTATATTTGATACTTAGTAGTTAATGACATGGTTGCCAGGGCAACTGAAAAATAATGAATACATAATGCCAATTATTATTACAGAGAAAAGACACTGAGGAAAATCAAATACTAGTTGCTCCGTTTTCGGAGGTGGCCGTCTTAAATCTTAAGGTTTATTTGAAAATTTGCTGAAGGACGTAATGTTTGCTTGATTTTCCTGAACAATTGCAATGTGATTTATGATCGGAAAAGATTTTCTTGATTTTATAAGCGAGCAATTCCAATTTTTAGCCCTGCTTTCCAATACTTTCATGAGAGGATGAAAAGGACTTTCAATATGAATATGAAAAGCAATGGTCCTCTGCATTTCTGTTTTACTACATTGCTTGTAGGCGCATACAAAGTCTGCAAATAAATCAACATGTTACTTGTAGTAATTGCTTGGATCACTAGGATTAGTTAGATTTTGACTGTGTGTCACTCCTGAATGGAACCATGATTTTGTGACAATTTTGAAAGTACAGCAGTAGTGTAAACTTATTTTTTGATGCACACTGTACCAGCAGTACAAAGCTTTGGGTATGCTATGACTAAGCTATGTATTTTGACACCTCTATTACAGCACTTTACCAAAAATGTCATGATATCATAAACTTTTAAAAGAAATGGTAAAATTATATGCGTTTTACTGCAGATTTTTTTGGCAAGACTAATTTGAAAAATTGTCAGAAAAGTCCCAAATATAGATGACTTTCGTGAAATTATCTGGCACAACAAAGAACATGAAAGATGGGTTTCACCTTAAACACTGAGATTAGTATCTTGCATTGCTTGATTTTTGTGGCTGTACTAACTATATCATAACCCAATTATGATTATGCATTTAGCAACTCTCTCATAACTATATCTATTACTGAGACGCCAATATACAATGAAACTTAAGTTTCTTTTAAAGATGCCTCTCTGTGTTCCATGATGATTTATTTGAAAAACTGTGCAAGTAATAATGCAGACAGTTTAGCCAGAAAAATGCAAATTCTGATTCTATACAAATCTCTGATGTTTAGGGTGACGTCCGTTAAGCCGGACACCTGGATCCTTTATATTTAAAAAATGTGAAATAGTATAATACAACCCATACAACCATGCATAAGACAAGCAGTATTTCAGAAATACTGCTTGGCCTATGGGTTGTATGGGTTGTATTTCATCAACCAGAGCCTCAAATTAAATGTTTTCATTAACACTAATAGTATATGTAAGTTGGCTTGGTAAGAACACTGAATATCGGGTGAATTCCCTGAAACAGGAATAGGAAGGGGGTATCCTTGAGTCAGACAGTTGTGTCCCAAAAACATGAAATTTAAATATATAGCTGCAAAATAACTTTTCAGTCCCTTGAAAAGGGGGAGGGTTGGTCAAGTGGTAAGGCTTGCTGGGCTGCCAGTTGCTGGGCCCAGGGTTCAAATCCAGCTTTTGCCGGGTTACCGGGGTGTTAATAATAATAATATGTTTATTTGTATAGCGCTAAATCTAAATACAAGAATAGCTCTAAGCGCTTCACATGTAAGTATAAAAGATGATAAAAAATATTTACAGGCAGTGATAAAAAGTACATAAGATTAAATCAAATATAAAAATATAAAACAAATTATGCAATAAAATTAAAGTGATTTATGTAAAATATGTTTAAAATAAAAAGTTTTTAAAGCAGTTTTAAAGGCACAAATGGTATCACAGTTTCTGATCTCGGCAGGTAGAGCATTCCATAGCTTTGATGCGCCAGTCGAAAAAGCTCTATCACCATATTTCTTGTGTTTAGAGCGCTTTTCAGTCAATAAAAGTTGTGATGTTGATCGTAGCGACCTGTTTGGCTGGTATTGTGTCACAAGCATTTCCAAATATCGGGGAGCCATGTCATGGAGTGTTTTGAAAGTCAGGAGGTTGATCTTGTATTTAATTCTGAACTCTAGAGGTAACCAGTGTAGCTGCTTCAAAAGTGGTGTCACATGATCAAACTTCTTTTTCATAAGGATGAGTCGGGCAGCACTGTTTTGAATATTTTGCAGTTTTTTCAGTTGGAAATCTGGAACACCGTACAGAAGGCTATTGACAAAGTCCAAACGTGATGTAATGGAGGAATTCACCAAGATTTCTGTGGCTTCTTTTGTCAGGGATGGTCTAATGTGAGCAATTTGGCAAAGATGTGAATAACACACACAAACAACATTGTTGATGTGGTCATCCATGCTGAGTTCATTGCCAAGAATAGCACCAATATTTTTCACACACTTCTTACTTTCGACCGCAGTATCTCCAATTCTGATTTGAACACTTTGAAGATTTCTTAATACACACTTCTTTCCGATGATAATAAACTCAGTCTTTGTGTCATTCAGTTTCAGGTGGTTTTCTGCCATCCATTTTCTGATATCTGTCAGGGCAAGCTGCATTTTGTTCACTGCATCATCAACTGAGTCCTTGTCGCTTGCCAGATAGATTTGAGTGTCATCTGCGTACATGTGCATATTTACTTGGTGTTCGGCAGCAATTGAAAAGAGTGGAGAAGTGTACAGAGGGTACATGTACGGGCCCAATACAGATCCTTGCGGGAAGCCTGTAACGAGGGGTTTTGGGGATGAGAGCGCTCCCTTGACTGCTACAGTTTGTGACCGTCCTTTCAAGTATGAAGCAAACCAATTCAGTGCCTCACCAGTTATGCCATACTTGGTTTGAAGTCAATGTATTAGCAGATCTTGATTGACGGTATCAAAAGCGGCACTCTGGTCGAGCAGTACCAAGAGGACACATTTGTTGGCATCCAGTGCACTCAAAATGTCATTGTTTATTTTCACTAAGGCAGTCTCACAGCTATGATGTTGACGGTAGGCTGACTGATGGACTTCATACAGGTCATTTGAAAGGAGATGAAGGTGGAGCTGCTTTACAACCACTTTTTCAAGCAGTTTTGATGCGTACGGTAGGTTGCTTACCGGACGATAGTTTTTCATGTCCTCAATGTCTCCATTCAGGCTTTTAATCCTTGGGGTGATGCATGCCTTTTTAAAATCTTCAGGCACGCATGCTAATGTGATTGAGACATTAACAATCTCTGTGAGCTTTGGAAGGAGGGGATCAATGACACTCTTCAGCAATTTTGTTGGAATTGGGTCGGCACCACAAGATTTTGAGTTTCCCTCCATGATGATTTTCCGCAGTTCAGTCTCTGAAATTGGTGCAAGCAATGTCAAAGGTGTTATGTTAGGAGGAACTTCTGGTGCTGGTAATTGAGGCATAGGACCAAAAGTCTGACTGATCTTTGAAATTTTCATTTCAAAGTAATCGCTAAATTGTTCTGCCAGTTTTGATGCATTGGGATTTGATGGCAGCACTGTGCAGTTGGGATTTCTTTTAAGCTCATTGATGACTTGATACAGTGCCTTCTGATTGCCCCTGTTTTCTTCAATTTTATTTCTGAAATATTCAACCTTGGCCTGATGACACAGTGAATTGTATCTTGTTTTTTCCTGAAGTAGTAATTCGAAATGGACAGTCAGCTGAGATTTTTTCCAGCGACGTTCAGCCTTCCTGCGAGTGGAGCGTGCAGTTCGTAGTTTGCTGTTGTACCATGGAGAATGAGGTCTGAGCCGGACTTCCTTTGCCTTCTATATGTTGGACTGCTGTTTCAATCATCCTTTGCCTCATTGCCATGTCCTCTCCCTGTCCTAATTAGAATACCAAGTGCATAAATACTGGACGTGAAGCCCAAATCATCCATCCAACCAGTCCCTTGAAAAGTCAAATTTGAGTAGAAAATAGCGCAACATCCTTCCTAACGATGTTTCCTAACTATGTTTAACAAATTGAAGTTAAAATCAATACGATAGACCAGCAAAGGATTATGATGATATGCCTGGTGTATCTTTTAGGCTTTTGCTTTTAGGTGCAACATCTTGCTGTCGAGAAAAATCTTGAGATTTTGAATTGAATCACTAAATTTAGATCGCTTGGCTGAAAAACCTCACAGTCTATCCAAATTGGTTTTTAAAATCAACCTCACATTTTGTCCTGTTAATTAATGTCTAGTTGCCATGGCAACTAAGTTGTAAACTAATAAATATCCTAAATAGATAATGTATACCATTACATGGTTTTGGACTGATCTTCATGCTAATTTTTGCAAAAGATAGATCTTTACTCAAGCTTTGAAATGATGTATCATACGATAAGATATCTGCTTTCAAACCTTAGAAACTCCATTTTTGCTCATGATCACTCAAAGAAAATCTCCTTGACTTCAATATTATGAATCATCATATTGCCAAATTTTCTTGCCATCATAAACTTTATTCCAATCAAATTTATACGAAAATATCTCAGAATTTATAAGGCGATGTGAAATAAATGAATTATATCCTATTTATTATGGATATTAATGATTTTTAAAATATTGCAAATACTTATTTTATGAAGTTTTTAAAAATTGGTTGAAACTGAACATAACTGATAACTGGTTGCCATGGCAACAATAATTTAAAATTTAAGAAATAGAAGCCATTACGATCTATCTTTTGATGCATCATACGTGAAAATCGGTCAACTATATTTTGTTCAATTACAAAATTTATGAATTTGTTTCAATCATTAGTTGAATTATCATTGGCAGTTTATGGTATATTATGGGGTCCATGGCAACACTTTGTCACTTTGTAAGTTAAGGGTGTTCTGTGACTAAATACTGAGGTTCAAATTCCTTTTCAAAACCACAATTACATTGGAAACATTACTACATGACTGCAAACTGTAGAAACTGCCTATTTTTATGCCCTATCTTAGAAATTGATGATGTTTGGAGACATTTGTTACCATAGAAACAAAACAAACAACTTGTTTTCAGTTGTAAAACTAATTTGCTGATATAGCTAATAGGGTTGGGTAGATGTATGATTAAATTGCAAAAACCATTGGCTATGTATTTGATCAGAAAGATGCATTTGAGGTTTGTTGCTATGGAACTGGCTACAGCTGTGTTTCCATGGCAACGGTAAACTTTTAAATTGTCAATTGCATTCAGAGATGAATATTATATCAAAATTAAGTCCATTCATCAAATGAATTTGAAGAAAACATGGGAGCATGCCTCTCCTTAGCTTCAGGTTTATAAGAGTAATTTTAAACAAACATTAAATCAGTCTCTATAGCGACTATATTATATGAGATATTTCCAATATTTTTGTTTATGATTGTCCACAAAGAGATGCTCTATTAATATCATAACCATATTTTTGCTTGTATATTTATTTTTTCTCTCCGCATTAAACATTTTAAGACTGTCTTTTAAAAAATTGATGATTTTTTATATTTCTGTTACCATAGCAACACACAAGCACAATGTAAAACAAAATTTTTGCATGCATCTGAGAGAGTTGGTCATGGAGGTACTGTGCGCCAAAATTGAAATTGTTCCTCAAAGCAGAAGGAAAGTTATTCAATAAAATGTTGTTCATTTGTGGGTTCTTATTTTTTCAAGAGTGTTGCCATGGAAACTTGAATAAAAAAAATCCTCCACCTGGGAATTCTGTGGAATTTTTTTTGGTGAAACTAGAGATTTCATGGATTCATTCGTTACCAAATTTGTACTTTTATGAAGAGGTCTAGGGTCAACCCCACTTTTTACGGGCCTAATATGCATACCACATAAAAGAACATGATATATAAATCACTTTTTATGTGTCTTATTTCAATGCATTTCTAAAAAAACTGCTGGTCCGATGTTGCGAGTTGGGAAAATTTCAGCACGGCTACCAATGCATGAACTATGGTACAGATCAGAGGAAATGATGTGCTCTTTCATACGAATAAATTGCTTCTGTCTGTTATTGGTCTTAAAATATAGTGTGACATTTGATTACACAAAGGATCAGTTTTTTGGCGTTACACTTGACACCGAATAAAAAATGTATACATCCAAAACTTTGAATACACATACATTAGGGTATTAGAACCTTGTCTTTGAGGTAGACAATAAATGCATCACTCAAATTATGCAACACATGTCAACAAATAAAATTACAAAAGGTACAAAGAGGAAATGTTTAAAAGTTACTCAACTTTTATATTCTGCATGTACACATTATTTTGCAGAACTTGAGTTTCATGCGGGTATCTCAAAATGTTTTCTCTGCAAGTGCATTTAAATAAAGCATGGTTTGTCATGCAAAAACTGCATTTCAAGTTTGCAAATCCTTCATATTATGTTTAAATATGACGGTAGTACATGTATCTAGAGTAGCTAGCTCATAGAAATTTACAACCTCAAGGAGTTTTGTAATCTGCAATCATCTTTTTTCCAAAAAGCTCCAAATTTTACCAACTTGAGACACACCCCAGTCCCTTGCCTCGTCACTCTCTGCGTTCTACCTTTCTGCATTGTCCTTTTCTAAATTTTTCCTAACTGCATCTTTTCATTCCCAATTCCCAACACATGTAGTTCTCATTTACATCAAATTCTCTTGCCTCCTCCCAGTGAACTCCTCATCTAGAAAAGCTCTCCTCTATCTGCCTCTTCTGTCACTTATGCCTCCCCCACTTCTATGTTTTCCCTCCCATATCTGATTCTCCATTTCTACATCTTCTCAAGCCATGCCTCCACCCAATTAGGTATTATCTCTTCTCTCCTATCTCTGCCTACTCTATTTACCTCCTTCCAAGGTTATGGCTGCTTCTACTTTTTTTCCTCCCGTTATTTTTGACTAACCCTTTCAGGGTTTTCTGCCCTCTCCCTCTGCTCTTTCCACCACCCTCTTTCTCCATGGCCTAGTATTTTGTACTTGTTTGTACTAGTCTACTACTGGCTCTTAGGGCATGGGTTTAAATCCCACCCCAGAACTAAATTTAGTCCATGGGACATAAAATCGAGACAGGGTGTATCAGTATTCTACGCTGAGGCAACCGAAAGACAATGGGCATCATTGAATTAATACAGTATGTATCAGACTCCCAGTCTTCTGATCTCATCACCATACAGGGGTAGCAAAAATAAATGTGCAGCTCCCTCTTACAAGGAAGGAGGAAGAGCTTCCTGGCTGAAAGGGGTATACCAGCATAACAAAATTCAAGTTAACTCAGGTATACCCTCTGCCTGCAACTTCTCCCCTGTCCATTTTTGCCTCCTGCCTAGCTTTTGCCTCCTACCTAGCAGCCAAGCCTTCCCTCCTTATGCTACTCCCATTCTGCCTCCATTACCTCTGACTCTCCCATTAAAACTCCTCCCTGATAGCTCTTTCCTCCTTCCTGATAAGTTTTCCCTCCCTCTTGCCAAACGTATACCTCCTTGCCTCTGCCCTCTTTATCTTTGACTCTCCATTTCAGGACTTCTTGCCTCCACTTGATCCAGCTCTTTCCTCCACCCTGATAGGTCTTGGGTCATTCCACAATAACTAAGACTAAACTGTCACTGGTGTTACAGTATAAGTAAAGAAATACCATTGACTCAAAGTTGAACTAGTGACCAAATTAATATTTGTTTGAAATATTTCCCTTTAAAATAAGAATTTCATTGGATTTTCTACCACCATTGATCACTGGTGTTACCATTGGACTGCAGTGTTAACCATATTTGAGTAACACCAGTGACGGTAACACCAGTGACAATTTGCTCTGAAATACTAATTGCTCCCACAGTGATGCATTGATTTGAAAAGGTGTTGCCACAGGTTGATTTCAGTAAACAGGACGCATCCTATGACTGAGGCAGTTTTTTGAAAATTCTAGAATAATTGACCATTTTTTAGGGTAACACCAGTGACACCGAAAAAATACTCTTAATTTCAGCACACTGTGAGCCACCCTGCATGCTGAAAATGTATAAATGCCAAAATCTGCAGTTATCATAGATGCCTGTCCATCAGAAGATGTCCCCTGGTACATTTGACGAATATAAAAGGGAGCGTTCTTTTTGCAGCCATGCTTTATTTAATGAGTAACACCAGTGACATGTTTACTGGTGACACGGTCATTTTGTTTTCTACAGTATACACAGGAGAGGAAAAAGTCAGTCGGTTTTGGGATATAAGTATGAGGAGTAGTTGTCTTGAGATTCAGACCCACCAAAAATATTTATATTGATTTGACATGGTTTAAAACGTATGGTAAGGGGTCGACCAGATGATCTCAGGGGGATATTTGGTGAAAAAAAAAGATTGTTTCCCACTTGACACTGAAAAAAAAAATTTATTCAGCACATGGAAATTTAAAAAAAAAGTTTGTTTCCACTTGTAGCTAGGGTACTGTCATGTTAAAATTCCGATAAAAAAGTTTGTCGCGAGTGCGCATGCAAAAAAAATTGTTTGTCGACGTGCCGCGAACGAAAGAAAAAGTTTGTCCCGGGGGTAAAGTCCATAACCCCCCCCCAACTATCGTCTGGTCGGCCCCTAATTGAAAGAAGTTTCTATGACATCACGTTTTGGATATATTTCAGATATTGTTAAGGGTGCACAATATAAGCAGCAGCTGATAATTTCCATTTAACAATGAAAATGACTTCTTTAAAGGTGGGAAAAGGCATATGATTAGAAACAAATCCTAATATTATGATTTTGCTGTAGACAGCTTGAGTGACACCAAAGACTCAGTTACTGTGGAATGACCCTCTTCTCGCCTCCCTCCAAATACTGGCTCCTCTCTGTGTCTACTTCCTAAATTCCCCCTCCTACTCCGCATTATCCCTCTAATCTCTGACTCTATTTCTGCCTTTGCCCCAGCTCTTGCCTCCTCTTTAATAACCAGGCGTTCCCTGCTCCTTCTGCCTTCTTCCTCCTCCTTCCCCTCCTTCCATATTCTTCTCCCTCATCCTGCTTCCTCCCTTTATTTCCTGCCTCCGTCTTCTTCCTGGCTTATGCCAACTCCTCTATTTGATTTGATTTGAATTTTTACAGCTGCTTGCAGCCTGTATTGCAGTAGGAATTTTTCGGGAAGCTTCTGACCATATAGGAGGTCATACTATTTCACCTATCACTTTAAATATAAGTAGTCCTATACAGTCTCAACATAATTTATCTTACTTCCATCAACTTTTGGTGAACTTCTGCTAAAATAATTTTTTATTTTCTAAACTAAAATATATGTTTTCCCGCGAAATTTAAGTGTTCTGCTGCAGTGACAGCCAAGTGCCAGCCAGGGGGATATTTTGCAAATTCATTAAAAACTTACAACTATAAAAGAAGAGAAGAAAGGAAGGAAGGAAAGAAGGAAGGAAGGAAGGAAGAATGGAAGGAAGGGAGATATATATTATATAGACAAATATAGATTGTTAGATAGATATATGAATAGATGGGCAGATAGGTAGATAGGTCGATAGTCTTCTACCATCTGCCCTCTGCCTCCGGCCAACATTATGCCTAAACCCAATCTGCCTTCTCCTTCTTTTTTCCCGATTCTTATATCCTCCCTTCTACCCCTGGATGCTCATGCACTTTGCTTTTAGATGTCACCATCTAGAGCTTAATATGCCTCCTCCTTCTTATCTCTGACAACCTCTTTCTTCCATCAATGATTTTGCCTCCACCCTAAGGAAGGTTATTTTCTGACCAACACTGCCTCCTTCTTGAAGTAATAAAAATGAAGTATGCCTTTTTTCATTTTCCCACTCTGCTTCCTCTACCTTATCTCTTACTCTCTCTTTCTACCAATTTTCTAGCTGTTGGCTCCTCTCTCTGTACACATTGACTGCTATTGTTTCCTCCGTCTGCCTCGTCCCTTTCTGTCTGCCTTCTCCTTTTCATCTCTGATTTGAACACTCATTCTTCCTCATCCCAACAGCCCACCACTCCTTTCTCCTCGCTCTTCCTTCCCTCTACGAGTAATATATGCCTATTTGCACTCTGCCTCCCATTTTGTCTGACAGTCCCTTTCTGGCTTCTGTCTAAGCTTAACCAGTCTCTTACCTCCTCCCCGGTACACTGTACTTGTCGGTTAAAAGCTGAACAGCTTATGTTATCTGTTTTTATTGTCATCACCGATGTTAAATAAAAAATTTTACTTTTGTACAATGTAGGTCTCCGCTCCTCCCTAGCTTAAATATGCGTCTGTTCTCTCTCCTCCACTATCACTCTTGTCTCCTTACCTCTTTAACCCCTGTCTGCTCACTTCATGCATTATATACATGAGTGCCTCTTTTCTCTGAATTCCTTATCTTCACCCCCCCCCCTCCTATTCTCCTACCTTGATGTCACATCCTTGACATAAATTTGGTAATCACACTCCAAACATGCACATTCTGGTGAAATTTTACTCATTTCATTCTTTAACTGCATTAAATCAAAACATTATTTTCTATTAAACTTATAGCAGATAGCTAGGATATTCTGGCTCAAGTATAGTATACCTGGCTCAGTGTAGTATGCAGCATGAGAGTTACCTCCCCAGCACAGGGGCCCTTGAACAAAGATTATGAAGCATATATATATATATATTCATATACATATATAGTCCAAAACAACTTGGTTCAGAAGCCCCTGTGCTCCCCAGCTGAATAAGGTCAAGGGTTGGCTAGCCGATTTAGTCCAGGGAAGTTACAAGCTCTGACTGTTGGACACACGCTTTAAGAAATGACACGGAGGAGTTGTTTAGCTCTTCTTAGCCTCTTTTGAGCAGCTTTGAAATAATGCACATCATGGTGTGTAAGCAGGGAAAAATTTTGAGTGAGATACGTGACTCTCAGCGGCTCTGGAAGTGTTGGTGTAAAACAAGCAGGTACTCTGGGCCCATGAAAATGACATGTCTTGCACTGAAATATACAGAAGGCACCAGAAAGAATGTTGCAATTTAAAATGGACACCATATATCATAAATTTAATTGAACAGCTCTGCTATGAATGGCCAAATAGTAATTAAGACAATTCTGTTACATTTATTGGTAAAATTCGTAGCATCATAGGCTTGTCCTTGTTACAATACACAGCTGCTTGCAATATTTAAAACCTTTTGTATCTTCTTAGTATTATGTATGTTTGCAGATGGCCTATCTATAAAAAAAGCTTATGGCACAATATATCATATACCCTTTCACAAATTGTGAAAGAAAGAAATACTGCAGGTGAGATAAGTCGAACTTTCTTAAATTTATGTCTATTTGATAACATTTTGCATGATAATCAGTTTTTGAACCAAGATAGGAGCCTGGGGTGGTCTTTATTGGATTCCATGACCCCAAATAGTAGGGGGGCATGTGTCATTCCGTAAAAAGTTTCATGTTAGAGCTACGTATGATACACCGTTGCGAAGCTTCTGCAATCAGGATTTCAAAACCTGATGTTGCAGTTTTTTCAAAAATGTTTCTGTTGCCATGGTAACCAACTGTTGTTTTGAGGCTTTTGAATGAATTTTCTGATATACACGGTTCAATTAAAGTCAAATTTATTATGCAAATCATGCTTATATTATAAATTTTTTATTGTTCATGGTATTGTGCAAAATTGCCTTTTCAAATGATTATTTGTTGTTTGATTGCCATGGTTACAGTGATGAATACAGCTTCGTATAGCTGATTTTTGGGCGAAAAAAATGCCATTTTGCACCAGTATCCCAGTTTGAAATGTCTGAATCTCATCTAAAGCATGGCAAAGCAGGATATTAAAAGTTGTATATTTCTTCAAATATGCAAATATAAGAAAACAAAACAATAATATTGCCCATATTTATAGTGGCCAGTAGATCCCAAAATATCTACCAACGAAAAATGGTTGTATTGAACTAAAATATTATGGATGAAGCTGCAGAGGTTTTAATGTTAAATCTATCTATGTATGATCCATCGTATTGAAGCTTATAGATTAAGGTTTTCAGAAACCAATGTTGCCATGGTAACCAATTGTTGTTTTGAAGCTGTTTAATGCTCATTTCTTATATAGTTGAGTATTTTGAAGGAACTTTATCATGGATATCATTCTCATTTTCATTAATTTTCCATCTTACAAGTTTTATACCATATTGTCTTTATGAATGATTTGTTGTTAGGTTGCCATAGTTACAGTCGCACACAGCTGCCTATGCACGTTTATATTAGAATGATACCATGTTGCACCAATTTCCTTTGTTTGAATCTTATAAATCACCCTTTAAAAGTGACAAAGGGCAATATTGCACTTAATTAATTTATACAAATATACCCAAAATGCATAGAGTTAGTCAATTTGGGCATATATTGCCAATATATACAGCTGTTGCTGATATGTGGCACTGAGATCCCACAAGAAGTTATGAAAAAACAAAAGGCTGAAAGTACTAATCGATTACAGACAAAATATTTCTAAACATCATATCACATCTGGGACTATTATATATGTGTGACACACAGTTTTGAAGCTTGTGAAATCAGGATTTTGTAAATGGATGTTTACAATTCTTCAAAAAATGTTTCTGTTGCCATGGTAATTGCATGTTGTTTTGAGGCTATTGAATGAAACTTCTGATGAGGCCTATATCTCAGTATTTCAACAAAAATGTATCACGCAAGCATTCCTAATTATTTTCTCTACTATTTTATCTGATCATACAATATAAAATTACAAATGATTCTTTGTTGTTAGGTTGCCATGGTCACAGTTATGAACACAGCTTCTTTCAGAAAATTTCATGATAAAAATGCCATTTTGCACACATTTTTCTTAAAAAAGTAGTTTTAAAATTTTAAGTGTCACCTAAATAGTGATACAGGAGGATAATACACATAGTGAATTTATCAAGCATGCAAATATGCATAAATGATCTATAGATTTATAATGTAAATTAGGGTATGTATTGCCCATGTATGGCATATATGTCTGATTCCATGAGTTCAAGCGGCTCCTGTAATAAGTAAAGCTTTTTTTCTTAACAACATATTATACATTCCGCTTTTTAGAAATACATCTGAAGACAAAAATAACAAAAGATCATATTTATCGAAAACTATAGGTAAACTGAAGGACAAAAATAAGTTTTCACTTTTCAATTTGAAATTATTTAAAGAAAAAAAATTCTTCAAACTTATTTGTTGCTTGTTCAATGTGCTTGACATCAACAGTGACCAATTAGTCAGGTTTACATATTCTTGTCACCGTTAATTTCCTCTGAACTGGTACCGGTCATGAAATGCAGTAATTAGGCTAATCCTTGAGATCAGTTGACCTTAACTGCACTAAAAGCACTCATAAAAGTTACTCGATCTTTCCTGAGCGGTGGATACGCTAACAGACTGGCATTGGGTAAGCTCTCAGTTAAGCAATGAGGCCCAGCAGTTGGGACGCTGGCGCCTGGCATGTCTCAGAATGAGGTTGCATCTCAGAGGGGCTGCTACCAGCCAGCCATCAGCAAGCTCATGACCAAGTTTTGTCAACATGCTGAATGAAGGGCGTTCCAAAGCAAGGCAGACCTGCAGTCACAACCCAAGATCAAGACAGGCACAACATCTATCGGAATCCGGGTGACCATTTACCCTGGCTGCGGTTACAACGGGTGACCATTTCAAGACCGTTTCAAGACTGCCACATCCGCAGCTGCTGAAGTTCCAGACACTCCCAACCTAAGAGTGAGTGCCAAAACCGTTATGAGATTGGTCGCTAAGCACACTGTAAGCAGGCATGGCAGCCAGACCTCCATGCAAAAGGCCCCTTTTGACAGATCTGTGAACTCTTGTTTTCTGACCACCTAATGTTTATTCATTATTGCAGTGAATTGGGTCAGCCCAGAACTTGTTTGATCTAATTTGTTGAAAAAATACAGAATTACAAACTGTTTTCATGTGCCATCCAGGTATTTATCCTCCAGGACTTCATACCATAGTCTCCAGTTTATTTATAGGCTATGTATGAACTAATTATAATTATGATGACCATTCGTCCATATCCGGTGAGAGAAAGGTGGTCAAACACATATTCTGGTTGCACGGTTTTCAGTGATGAGTCAGGAGGCCAAAGCTGATACATGTGGGTGTGTTTGCATATTGAGATTTTATGCCTCAAAGTAGCTTATTGGGCTTTATAGGGGCATACTTCACCAATTAAGAGTCATGAAGCTATAAGTTTGGTGCAGGTTGTCAATTTCTCTACTGTCTCCATACCAGTTTTATGGCTAGGTGGAAACTGAGAGAAGGTCATGTGCATCGAGTTTTAGAAGGATTCCATAGAAACGATCATTGAATGTATGTTAATATCTCACACTTGGGAATGCATTGAATGTATGTTAATATCTCTCACTTGGGAATGCATTGGTCTTCCATCAGTTGGGTATATTTTGTTCTGACTATTCAACCACCAGTGCTGATTTTATTTCAAAGCCAGACATTTGAATGTATGATATGCAGCAGAGCATGGACATATTTTTTCATGTGATATAACACTTCATTCCGCATTTCTTTGTTGTCCTGTTCCTTGTATTCTAAGTCCATCATAATTTCTTTTCCTTGGTTCTTCAACTTGATCCAAGTCTTCTGGTTCTGCAAAGTCTCTGCTCTCTTTACCTTCCTGTTGTCCTTCATCATTTTTTCCTTTCTCGTTCTGTTTCTCTGTCATTAGTTTCTCATGAGGTATTGGATTCTCAATATTGTCTGGACAGTGGATTCTTCAAGCTTCCACTATTGCCTTTCATGCTGTCCGGCTGTTGTTGACGCAATCAGTTGAGGCTACAACCTAAGGTCCTTCCAGTGGAAGCTTTGCTTTGCTGAGGCATAAGGTTCAGGCCGAAGGTATTCAGCTAAGTCTGTGTCGCTCGAAATGCCAGAGTTTACAAGTTGTCTTGCTTCAGGAAAGATCCCACTTCTTTACCTTTAACTTAAGAATTAATTTTGCTTTAATCCATTGACAGGTTCTGATATAGGATGAATGTGCTTCAGTGCACACAATGCAGTGAGGAGGGGGTGAGCATGGTAACCTGTGACTTGGCGTGGGACCTGGGCACCACAATACCAAAAACTTTTTGTTGTCTACACAATTTGCTCAGGTGGCAAAAAAATTGACATTTTCAACAACATCTAGGATTTGGGATGTAAGAGCATTTCTCACATGGCTCCCATGTAATATATACACACTCTTGAGAGTTGTTGTTTCTGAAAATGTCATCTTTTTGTGGCAATGGATGACATCAATGTGTTCTTCAAAACAATCTGTGGAATGAGTAATGAGTGAACATTTAAACACTTGCATCAGGGAACTAATTTTAAAGTATACAATCTGTTACCATGGCAACAGAAACTTTTTTTAAAATATGGCAACATCATTTTGTACCTTCTTGAATCTGCAAGCTTGAAAACGGTCTATCATACAAAGCTCTAACAATAAAATTTTCGATTTTATCAATAATGGCTTAGTTCATTACTACTTTTTTCATCCTATGAAGCTCTAGGAGTCACATATCATCAACAGCTGTATACGGTCATTATATATGTTTCTGCATTTTTTCTGCTTACTTGCTTGTGCATGAATTCACTATGCATAAAACCCTCCTTTGCCAGTTTCTTGATGAGATTTAAAACTTTAAAACAAAGAAAAGATGGCGCAAAATACCATTTTTCTCATACAAATGCTGTATGTGTTTATGGCTATTACTATGGTAACCTAACAAAAAAATCATTCATAAAGATATTAATGAACCTATAGTAAAATTTAAAATATTGTTAAAGTTACCATGGCAACAGAAACATTTTTCTTTTTTTAATCGTCACACCTGTTTTTGAAATCTGATCGCACAAGCTTCAAAACAGCATATCACATGTAGCTATACTTAACTTGAAAGTTTTTATGACTTTATCCATAATTAATCAGTTCTTCACAACAACTTTTTGTTCGTCACTGCTTGTAGGATCTCGGGGCCATATATCAGAAACAGCCAGATATGGACAATATACGCCCTAATTTCGATAAATTTCGCATTTATTCAGCATATTTGCATACTTGAACAAATCCCTAGGCTAAATATTCTCCTTTGCCACTTTTGAAAGGAAAATTAGACATTTCCAAACAAGGTAAAGGGTGCAAAGTAACATTTTTATCATAAAAATACACTGCAAGGAGCTGTGTGTATGACTGTCACCATGGAAACGGAATGAAAAAGAGTTATATGTAAATGTCATTGCTAATTATACTTGCCAAGCTATAAAATAAATGAAAGTAGAATGATCAAAATAATAAACAATACAAAGTTTAAATATGTCAGAAATATGATTCAAGAGGTCCCAAACAACAATCCGTTACCGTGGTAACAGAACCATTTTTGAAAAAAATGGCAACATCCGTTTTTGAAATCCTGACATCATAAGCTTCGAAATGGTGCATCATACGTAGCTCTAACATGAAACTTTCTACGGAAGCCCTTTTTCTGACACATGCCCCCTACTAAAAAGCATCATTATCAACTTTTCAATTTTTAGTACCATACACCATGAATACAAGCAGAGATATGAAGAAAAATATCACCGACGGTCATCTTGGAAATTTTGCCATCAGTGGAGCGTCCAAGAAGGCAATCAAGGGAACATTTTTAGACAAAAATAAAAAAATTCTGTTTGGAATTCTTTGAGATATGACAATTTTAAAATTTGGTTTGTCACACTGCATGTTTAAATTATCAGTATACTGGTTAAAAAGTGAAGTTGGTTAAAAAGTGTGGCGGTGATATGATATGTTGAGGCCAGTCTTCACATATAATTTCGAAAGTTATTGTTTAAGAAGTATGTAACTTTTACGTAAAATTAATTCATGTGTATGACAACAACATTTTTAAGATAAACAGACACAATTACTTCAGAAAACAAATTATAGTTTTGCTTCTTTTTTCATAATGTTACATAAAACTACAGATAGGCATTCACTTAATCTGTTTAAATTTTAAATATACTGTTTTTGATATTTTTCAAGTTTCTAATTAGTGCATGGACTGCCCTATGATCAGTTTCCTGTGGCATTTACATTTTCTTTTTTTCTCACAGAAAATATTATATTAACAATAACTAGACCCAGCATTGATTCAGGTTTGCATGACAACCTAATTTTTTGTCAGCAGTTTCTTTCAGTATTTTTTTATTTTAATCTATCGGTTTTTTTTTTTCAAAACTATGCAATTTTGGTGCATGAAATGTTAAAGTTGGTCATTTTTAGGTCACAAAATAGTGAAAACACAAATTCAGTTGTCATGAAGACAACTTATACAAATTTTAAAGATTTATTCAGCATTTTATCCAATTTATCGGCAAACTCTTGGATTTTTCATGATTCGTAAATATTTACAAGAGATCAAATAAAATAGCTCACACAGAATCATCTGTGTGTGATAGAACTAGTCGGGATACATTTACACTGGTGCGCTATCAAAAAACTACCATCACTATACGATCATCATAGTATAAATAGTGAATGAGGTAAAGCCTTTTTGCTTGATTTCGTATCTTAAAAAATTATATATAATTTATAATTATAATATAATACCGATATATTGGTTGAAAATAACCAATTTTATGTGTTGAAATGGGACCAACCAATTGATTGGCTGCAGTCAACCAATCAAGATTGGTTTTGCTACCAATCAATTTGAATTGGTTAATTTTTCAACACATGAAATTGGTTATATATTAACCCCAATAATTGGTTGAATGAAAGAACCTTCTTGGTTTTAAAATAAGGAATGAGATTATAGTTAGTAAACCGCATTGTCGTAGGACCAACCCTCGGTAGAACTCAGTCTGATAGCTGTTATCTCAATGCCATGGTCCATGCCTGGCCTGATTAGCCTATTTAGTGCAAAAAAATACAGGATGTAAAGCCATTGAATCCACTTGAGAAAGAAGGCACTTGTTACCACCAATATCAACTATTGTGCCCAATAGGCCTATTGGGCTTGGATATTAGGCCTTTGGGCAAAATATAGGGTCTTTTGGCAAATTATAGGGTCATTGGGCAAACTATAGGGCCTTTGGGCATTACGTCTCCTTTACGACTCCTTTTGGCATGACTTTCCCAAAGTCATCGCATCCTTCAAAATATCCGCGAGGCCTTTGGGCAAAATAAAGGTCCTTTGGGCACATGCCTAAATCACTCATTAACGCTCACACCTGACTATACTGGATTTTGGCAAAGATCTTATACTTTGGATACATGCCCAAGTCACTAGCAATAACTCTTTTTATCATTGTGGATTTTGACAAATATCTAACTTTGGATAATAGTTAACTGACCAATGATAATACGCTTTAATATCTTGTCCAATGAGAATGCCACCTAATATCCTGTCCAATGAGAAACGGCCAAATATCCTAGCCAATGACAGTCTAGCCTAATATCCACAGAGTCATGATTGGCCAGCGGATATAAAGCAGCATTGTCATTGGACACACTGAGAATTCAATAAGATTCCAATCTGATGTCCAACAGCCAATGAAAATTGAGCCTAATATCAAATAGGCTAATAGCCATATAGGCTCTTTGGTCAAAGTCAAAAGACTAAGCCAAAATCCATGACAGTCTTTTGTTGATATTTGTGGATATTTGTGAGTGATTATATGCTTTGGGCATACACAGCACTCGAGATTGCTCGAACAATTGGTAGACTCTTCTTCCTTGTTTTACCAAAGGGCCTACAGTCCATTTACAGACTAGTAAGATTATAAAATACACTTACCTTACATATATATGTCGCTCCAATGCTATATTAAATATGGCACATTCCTGAGGCATCAAGAACAACTGTATGTGAGTGAATGTTCAAGTTCTTGGTCATGATGGTACTCCTACAAAATGCCTAGCCTACGTAATCTTTCACAGTTTTAGAGCTATTCATTGGAGATTCGTTGAAAATGGTGTTTCTACAACTATGTGGTGCATTTATTCAATTAACATGCCCGTGCATGCTACATGCAGTGGCATAGCCAGAAATCCATGAGTGGGGGGGGGGGTCAATGGAGGCCAGGGTCTGAATTAGGGGAGGCGCGGAATTTTTGCGACATTTTTGCGGCAATACATCCATGGATAAAAATTGACACAGCGTTACAAGCCTTCTTTACCAATGACTTAGCAATGCTGACTGTCTTATATTTTGTGACTGATAAACAAAATGACCATACATCTCATACTTACACTAAAATCAATTTGACCTATCGAAAAATAATGAAACAGACTCTATGGTTCCGATATTAAAAGTATGACAATGACATCTCATCAATTATCATGAGTCACAAAAAGTATCTTTTGTAGTGAAATGGTCCTCTTGTTTTTTGTTTTTTTTATAACTGTCTTTGCGAGTTTTGAGCATATTCCTGCTTAGAATGTCCTCTTCTTTAAATATTAGGTCTAAATCGAAAATTTATGAAAGTCCTTTTGATAGAAATCTACCCAACTCCTTAAATAGTAGTAGCAATTTGTTCAAATTTATGACAGAAATACCAAATATGTAGGGAAATTCTATGCACATATCAAAAATTGAGCAGTTTGTACAAATTATTCTGGTAAATCAGATCTGTTAAATTAGAAAACTCTCAAACGAGCATTATTCTTTAACTGAGCAATGGCGACGGAAACATTTCCTCAAAACACCCTGATTTTAGATGCCGCATGGAGTCTCCAGATACATAGGCAATTAGGCATACTGGAAGGGGAAGTAGTTACCCTCACCCAAAAAAGGTTGGGAAACACTAGCATTTGATGGACGTGTTCCAGCGACTGTTGCTGCTCTCCAATAATTTTTCAAAATTTTCGAATCTCAAATGGGGGGGGGGGCTGGTGGGGGGGGGGGGGCACTTATCCATTTGGGGGGGGGGGCCTGGCCCCCTTTGGCCCCCAATAGCTCCACCACTGGCTGCAAGTTTTTTTTAAATAATTTCAAAGTTACACACTCAACTGGACTTCAGTAGTATATAGATGGCGACACTCGACTCTCTGTTGCTCATGATTCTTCGGTTGTGATATGCTTTGAATTCCTTTGACAAACATAAGTTCTAATCTCATTTATTATACTATCTTGGAATTTTTGAATGTAGTTTGTAGAATACCATTCAGTGAGTCAAGGCTAAACCTATTTTTAAGTCAGCTGTGATGTGTAAGCCAGGATAATAACATAAATTATGAGATTATACACTGTTTGTTTGCTGTTAAAAGTCAGTTATGCTTTTGTTGTTAGTAAGTTCAGCGATTCCTTTGCTGAGCCTTCACTCACTGGTTCACAGTCTGATTTAAACCTCTGTTTACCACATAATCTTGAATAGAGCCCCTCCGGCCTCTCTTCTCCATTTTAGAGTAATGGACGTTTGTTTCAAGTGGCTTCGATTTACTTATTAATATTTACACTATTTCTACCTTTCCTAGCTTTATTTGAGGGGGCTTACATTCTGCTGGGTGGTCGAGAGACACTTTATTCAAATAAATATGACATAACCATTTTTCTGACCATTGAAGTTGGGTGGTATTTTTCAACTAATTCTTGTGGTTGCCCCTCAACCAATAGAAATAGTAGTTTCAACCATAATTATTGGTTGATTTTGCAAAACCAACTGAAATGGTTGGTCTTTTCCCAAAAATCAAACTGTTTTAAAAGAGTGAATATATGTGGACACCTATATGAATGATTCTTCAGAATGTTATGATGTTACCAAAAATGTCATTTCTGGCATTCACTTAAGAGAGGCAATTTTTATCACACACAAATAAGTTAAATTGAAATATATGATACATTCTTGCTACAAATGGCTATGGAATTTAAATCAAAATATCTGTCATCACCATTGTCATCATTTTGATAAGATTTTGCACCATTATTATTTGGTTTAGATCTCCTAAAACCGTAAAAATGATAGTGTGATAAACCAGATTTGTAAAATTCTTATGTCTCAAATAATTCCCAACATATTTTTTAAATTTTTGTCTTAAAATGATCTATCGGTTGTCGTCTTGAACACTTCGCCAGTGGCATATTTATTCTTTTTTTTTAACCCCAAACTTTATTCAGGGACGCTGTGGTAGGTATGCTATGACATTATCAAGAAAATCATTGACAGCATTACTTTCTTTATAATTCAGCAGAATGATATTGAAATCTTCAGTTAGAACTGCATATTTTATTATTTCTTTATTGGTTGAATACAGAAAATAAGTCATCTATAAAATTAATGATATGTTCATGGTTTGGTGTTGGAGGTCTATAAAAGTTTCCCAGAATCAACTTTTTTTGACACCATGTTTATCTGGTTCATTTTGTTGACAGGTTCTTTTTTTGCCTACTCTATTTCAATCAATTTGCTAGATCACAATGGTATATAACTTGCTCACAACGAGGTATTTCCCTCCCTGATTGAACTTCACTTGTCAGGCCAAACAGCTGACTACATGGCTCTGTTTTTACCTTCAGCGAACGAAGTTCGAAGAAGGTATTGTTATCACTTTGGTCAAAAGTTGTCCGTCTGAGGTCGGGCGGTCGAGCGTCCGGGCGGTCGGGCGGCAGGCGGATAGATGGTTTCCGGGCCAGTACTCAGCCCCTATTGAATGTACATTGATGAAATCTGGTACACATGTAGCCTGTATGGTCTAGTTGTGCCTTTTGATGGTTTGATTGATGGAACTTTTGTAATTTTTGAAATATTGAGAAAAATATTAAAAAATTATTTTTTTCGTTTCCGGGCTAGGACTCAGCCTGTATTGCATGCACACAAATGAAATTTGGTACACATGTAGCCTGTATGGTCTAGTTGTGCCTTTTGATGGTCTCATGAATGGACATTTTGTACTTTTTGAAATATTGACAAAAATATTAAAAACATTTTCTTTTCATTTCCGGGCTAGGACTCAGCCAGTGTTTCATGCAGACTACATGGATCCAATTTTTCACACATGTAGCCTATATGGTCTAGTTGTGCCTTTTCATGGTCTGACTGATTGATATTCTATGATTTTGGAAAAAATGGGAAAAATGTATTAATTTTTTTTTTCATTATGGTCCAAAACTTGGTCAAAATTGCAGGTACATGGATGAAATGTGTTATACATGTCACCTATATGATATATTTGTCTCTTTTGTGGGTGTGATTCATGGATATTCTATACATCTTGAAATATTGACAAAAAATATTAAAATTATTATTTTTTGTTTCCAGGCCAAAACTTGGCCATCATTGTATGTCCATAGATGAAAGTTTATATACATTCCCTATATAATATTTTAGTGCCCTTTGTTGGTCTGCTTCATAGTTACTCTTAATGCTTTTTGAAACATTCTGACCCATACCTCACAACTTATTCCTTGTTTATGCATGAAACTGGTCCATATTATGCTATTTTGGTCTAGTAAGGTCTTTCCATCGTTCCACATACCCTGGCATGCAGGCGGGCATATGGCGGGGCATATAGATAATTTCAGAGAAAGATCAGGCCACTATTGCAAATATTACATGCAATGTGGTTCACATCACTTTTACGGTGTAATGGTGTCCTTTTAAAATGTTGTTTTTTCGCTGAAGGTTTGCTGCTACGCAGCCTATGTCTAGAGATGCTTGCTTGCTGTAATTTCTTGGTAAGGTTCCATTGATTTTCAGTAATGTTCATTTGGCCATGTGGTTATTTTTTTTGTAGTCTTTGCCCATATTTAAACTGTTCTCCAAAATGTGACAGACATAATTAATAGTTTGAATGAATGCTTGAGTGTTTCATTTTTGCCTGTTTGTTGTTTCAATGAGCTTCTTTACAGACATAATTAACAGTTTGAATGAATGCTTGAGTGTTTCATTTTTGCCTGTTTGTTGTTTCAATGAGCTTCTTTACAGATGATTTCATAATTGTAAAATACATAATTTTTCCTGCAACTTTCATTGGTCGAAAGAAGGTATGACACCACTCTCGCCTGAGGAGTGACATAGCATTTTTACCTGGTTGACCATGGCAATCTAATCCATTGATCTTCTAAATGAAACTGCCTCTAGCTGTTGCAAGTGAGAGTTTCTGTTTGTGTTTCACACACTTTTAGTACACACATTCTCAAAGTCCAATACTATGCATTCAGATAATTTGGATCAGATGATCCACATAATGATTATCTATACAGAAAACAGACAAACATAGGCCAATGTATGTAACATTTTCTCAGAGGAGGGCTCAGCTCAGATGACATGAAAATGGGTTATCAATCACTGGGTCCCTGGTTTGATTCCTTCTACTTTCATCTTATGAATGTTGGCCACATCACTGGATCGTCCTCCTGTCTTAATGGACCATTCAGAATTTATGACTGGGGGGGGGGGGGGTTGGGAGTTTTGTTCGAACTGTCATCAAAAGTGATACCCCCCTTTGGTTGCACTAACAGTTGTGCATGTGTGTAGTACCTTCCTTTTCTTTTGTTAAAATTGTATACCCCCTTAAGCATGTTGTGAAAAATAAGCACCCCCCTTGAAACATCTGATAAAAATTGGTACCCCGTCGGGAAAAATTCCCATTGCCCCAAGTTGTAAAAAGTATGGCAAAAAGGTGGTTCCCACTCAAGTAAAACCATAAAAAACTGCCACTGCCCATCCCTCAACCCAGTCATAAATTCTGAATAGTCCGTTACTTTTATCACAGACCATGCTTTTGGTTAAGGCATGATAATTTATATTGTTCAAAGATGTGAAGCCATTCAGATTCAGATTGAGACTGATCTAATATCAATTGACGCAATCAACAGTTACGCAGTAGTGTGAAATACAACAGTTTATGAAGAAATGTATGAGTTCATGTAGATTGCTCTTTGACATGTGTGAACAACTGCCACAATACCAAGCTTGGCCTTTGCAGTTTATTGGTCAAAACTATAACATTATTTTCAAGCCAACAGCACTTGCTTGAAGCAAACTGAAAAAAAGTGACACGCCAAGTGCAGCTTGACCAATCACCTGGCAGGATTTTCTGATGTCACACCAAACATTTTGCTAACCTTTTTGTTTTTGATCAAAGTCTGCAGATGGGCAGTTTTACAGCATTTGCACTCTAAGTGTCTCATGGGGGGGTCAAAATAAAGTTTGAAATTTGAGAATTTCCATCATTCTATCATAAAATTAACATATTACTGATGCTATAATCAAAGAGGACTGAAGTGATTTGGTGGTTTACTACCAATATACCAATACTTAAAGTAGGCAAGGGTTGATTCTTGAAAAAACAGTTTATCAGGAAAAATATCCGTCCAGAAACAATTTTCACCCAATTTTATTCATGGAAATCAAGCCACATTGTTGCATAGGAACATCAAAACCCATACAAAGCTTAAATTTTGATTAAATGTGCTACAATTTTTTTTCACAATTTTATTACAAAATTAAAGAAATCTGGCTTACCATTACCCTGAAAGTTTCTGTTGAGTAGGGTACTAGTCTCAAAAGACACATAATTATCATGGTGAATAATCCCTAGGTATCCCATTAACCCTCATGTCAAGTTTTGTGGCTGTACAATGGAACTCATGGTGTTTAGTTGTGTCAAACAGAGTGTTTTGAAGCGAAAAACCGCCGAAAATGGCCAAAAATCAGGTGCCTTTGGAAAAATCAACTTTGATGGCTTCATTAACAAGCTACCGTAGAACTGGGTGACTTTGAACAGTCCTGGGTGACTTTAAACGCTTTTCTGAAAAAGAATGATCCTCTGTGAATGCAAAATTAAATAAGATACTGGAAGCTTATATACCGTACAAGGGTAGCTTATTTAATTTTGCATTCACAGAGGATCAATCTTTTTCAGAAAAGCGTTCAAAGTCACCCCGGACTGTTCAAAGTCACCCCTCTGTACGGTATTATATATTTTTAACTTGTATTTGTCACATACCGTACAATGGGGTGACTTTGAACAGCCGGGGGTGACTTTGAACAATTTTCAGAAAAAGATTGATCCTCTGTGAATGCAAAGTCATATAAGATACTGGAAGTATTTGACTTCTGATTATATTCTAATAAGGTCTAGTTTCTTTCTGCATAAAATCATTGGGACTGCATTTTTTTCTTCTTGATTTTGATGAATTTAACTCACCATGTCATTATTTTTGCATGTTACCATTGTGTATAAACTTCTGTGTCCGCAGCAGTACTGAATAGGCCTGGCCTCATAAATACCTGCCTCATTCCAATGTCACTCAGATACTTTCAAAATCGACCAAAAACTTATTGCAAGCTATTCGAAGAGACCGACAACAAATAATTTTAGGGGATGATTTTAACTTGCAACACAATTTCGGGGTGACTTTGAACACCACATTAATTGTGTCAGAGAGTGCAGAGACCATAACATTTTCGATTAAAATATTCACTGTTGTATCATATTTCATAATACTATGCCAGAGTCCGCGAAAAGTGCTTTTGACACACAGGACATACGGGCAGGTAGATTCTGAAGTTTACCTGCCCGAATGAGATCTTATCTGCCCGAAATTCCAGTTTTAGTAATTTCAACCGGTGATCCAGAGTTATTATGCCTTCGAAAATATGAAGTTGCCCCAAACCCAAACAGAAATTGAACCATTGGTGTCACAGGGACAGATCAGCAGTCACATGGGCCTCAGGCTGGTCACATTTATGACAGTTATATGGGGCCCCCATGGTCAGCTACGGCCCAAAGTTGGCAAAGTGACCAAAACTTTTTACTTCCTTCCTCTTTTGGTTGGCCCCCCCTGGAACTCAGGGGTCCATCCCTCATTGGTGAGGCTAACATTTTTAAACAAAACTTACATTGAACACAATTTTGTTGCTATTGCTGGACCAAGGAGGGTTTATTTCATATTGATTATATTGGATTTAATTAGAATCGATCTTAGATAAGTATTTGTGTGCATACAGTTCACTGGATATACAGAAAAACCCGACAAGTCCCCTGTTAATATCAGTAATAAGGCTGACTATCGCAACCATGCAGGGCCTCAAATCTTGTAGGCCTATAGAACTATACATACTAGGCATTACTAGCTAATGCTAAGCATCGCTAATTACGATTAGCTGCAGGTATTGGCTCAAGATTGCAATTAAGGTTAATGGCAATCCATTTGACACCTTTGACTCCAATTTGAGTCATTGACGTTTGTCAATTGCACTGGAGATTCAAAGACCTGCACTGATTGCATTGATTGCTCTATCTACTCATTGACTCAACATCATAACCATCGGACATTTGGGCAGGTAACCACTCTATCTTTGCCGGTCACACGCTATTTTTGCCGGTTTTGACCGGCAAACCGGCACTTTTCGCGGACTCTGTACTATGCACATAACTAATGTGTGAACATTTAATCACACTGATATTAAGCAATACTTTAGCTCAAATGGCACAGAAGTACACCAAGAATAATAATTTCAGAAAATATAAAAAATCAGACACACATTTTTAGGGAAAGGCAATCAAGCCCTTAAAAATTCATAAATACAGATAAAACATTTGTTTTCTGAGTATTGATGGTTTTCTGTCACTGGAACACACTCTGTTCAAAGTCACCCCGTATCCTCGGGGTGAGTTTGAACGCCCATTTATCCACTAACATTGGCACATACGTGATGTATATCTCAAAATGCCGATGCACAGTTTAACTAGATGCCAGTAGCTTACATTTAATCGCATTAAATACTTTGAGGATCTTATACACTTTTAATGATAAGATAATTGAGGCGAAAACTGTTCAAAGTCACCCCGTTGTACGGCACACAATTTAGCAAAAGATATACAAATAGCTTGTTTTTCCTATACAAAATACCGAGTGTTTTTCCATGGGCTGGAGAGGACATGCTTTTTTTGACATCACATTCAAGCCTCTAATTCTGAAAACCAATTATGGTTACTGAAACAAATGTTTCTATTACCTTGAGATATGTCTCAAGCTTCTAAATTAACACAAACAGTACACACATTCTTTGATACTTACTCATAACAGCATATAAAGCAACTAACGGTCCATCGAAAACAAAACTTTTGACATCTGCCATTTTTTACATTTTAGGACACAAGTCATTTTGTATATAATTTATTCACATGAAACCTGTTGTATTTTATACCCAAGCCATAGGTCACGGAAGGTATCATTAAAATGACTGAATTTTATTTTCTGTTCAGCCATGAAATTGGCAAAAAAGTCCTTGAGACATAAATATGTGCAAAAATCTGTCCTAAATTCCTTATCTATAGCTACAAAACTAAGCTTTGCAGAAGGGTAAACTATGGTGCATTTATATGTCATTGTAGTACAAGACTGCCACTGCCCAAAATTTCTATTATACCTATCATACTTTTCTCGTAATAATTGCCTAAACATGAAAAATCGGCTGAATGCAAATTATGTAAAACTGCCCAAATATGAAATCATCTGTGTAAAGAAAACCACAAGCAATTATTTAAATTTTGCAGGAAAAAGCTGACAATGCATTAGAAATTTTCATTATTTTGCATCTCTGTGAGTGAAAACAAACCCTGCAATCGGAGAATGCCCTGGTGTGAGATTTTGGCAGACTGGCAGACTGGCAGACTGACAGTACACTCTGTGTTTGTCACTTTTGGGAGAAAAATAGAGTAGTGAGACGATTATACGTATACACAACGGAAACAGAGGAGAGAAAAATAAAGATAGGTGGATAGTTGAGGTGGATAGTTATACCCCATTTGCACTTGTATTGAAAATTTATTGGAACGTCCCAGAATACATTAGCTGCACGTAAGCCTTAAATGCTCCTAAATATTGTTTTATTTCAGTTTTGGTTGGACGATGTGAAATGTCCTGCCAATGCTGGACAACTGGCCACTTGCAAACACAGCAGTTGGGGTTCTGATGACTGCTCACCCAGTGAAGCAGTTTACATTGAATGTGAAGGTAAGTTTGAATACTTCTGTTGAGTGGACTTGGTCCATTTGATAATTATCAGACAAAAAAGTATCGCTCACCTTGAGCTTTCAGATATTTCACATGGCCTTGTTCACAAGTTAATGATGACTGACGGACAGCAGCTGTGAAATAGCTGAAAGCTCAAGGTGAGCAATACTTTTATGTATTTGTGTGCTAGTGGTTCAGACTGTACTTCTTTACATAGTACAGTCTGAACCACTAGCACACAAAATTAAGCACATGAATTCCGTAAATGGAATAACAGTAAGAAACGCAACAAATGAAGCTTGCGTTAAGGTTGCTCATTATGTAGATGACACAAACATTTTTCTGCAGGGCAAGGAAGATATTGCTACTGTCCTTCAAATCATTGAGATATTTGAGGATGTTCAGGATCTAAACTTAACAAAAGTAAAACTAAAGCTCTTGTGGTTAATGAGGAGAATGTGGGAGAATATGAAGGCATAACGCTAAGCTTGGACCCTGAGAGCATTTTAGGTATCCAGGTTGGTAAATACAATGACAACACATTTTTGGATAAAATAGTAGATAAGTTAAGAGCCAATTTGAATATGTGGAGAGGCAGGGATTTAACTTTTCAAGGCAAAATACATATCATTAAAAGCTTAGGTTTATCGGTGTTACTGTACAATCTAAAAACAATGAGTGAAAAGTATGTAAAGCTGATAAATGAAATTCTATGGGATTTCCTGTTTACTGGGAAAAGGTACACAGGTAAAAGAAGCATATGTTGTTTACCAAAACATAGAGGAGGGTTAAGCATGATCGACCTCACAGCAGTTATTAAAGTTAAACGCATAAAAATGTTGATTCAAATTATGAAAGGAAAAACGAATGACAATTGGAAAATTCTACCTTTCAAGTACCTTAAGGTCTTAGACAATGATTTTGATATATATTGAGTTCTTCAGCTTGAGAGTATCAAATGCCGAAAAGCTCTTAAATGAGAAGGTTATACCATTATTTTACAAAGAAATCATGATTTATTTCCAAGAACTGTGTCGCAAAGTAAAGTTGAATGTAATTTAAATGATGAAATCCTATGGTGCAATGAAAGAGTCAAGTTTAATGGTGAACCCCTTGCTTTAAAACACTGGTCCAAATGTGGAATTAAGCATTTGGCTGACATTATAACAAACAAAATGTTAGACAGAAAAAAGATTGTTGACAAGCTGCATTTCAGAGCTGCTTTTCCTTTTGAGATCAGGAAACTTGAAGTTGCCTTGCCTGAGCAATGGAAAAAATGTGAAACATATGAAAAACCGCGTTTTCATAGCGTTTCATCAATATTACATAAAATTCCAAGTTCCAGACTGTGGAATAAAATCATTAGAAAATTTGACTTCGAAGGACATTTATAACATCTTCATGTCCGAAGAAGAACCTGAAATACGTTCTAAGTCCTACTGGACAGATAAATTTCCAAACGAAAGTTTGAATTTCAGTTTCTGGTTCATGTGCAACAATGTAAATAAGATGATACCCATGCAGAAAAATTTCTGATTTTAATTGGAAAATTTTTCATGGCCAAGTGAATGTTGAGAAACGATTAACACACATGAAATACTCTGATGGAATTGTAAAATATGCCATACAGAGATTGAGAATCTTGAACATGGGTCAAAATTTGAAAACCTTGAAATTTCAGCTGAAAAAACTTTGAATATTTTTCGTTCCAGAAATGCCTTTTAAAGTTTGCGTTGGGTGGGTCAGACAATCAGCTATCACTGCACTTTCATGTCCGAGGGTCGAAATGCCCGGCTGATCTGTACTGAGGTGATAAACATAGCTGTAATGTTTTTTGATTGTCATTCAAATCACACTTCTAACTAAAAAATCCTAACCACTTAGGGCTAAAAAATGTATTACCAATGATTAGGCAAGTTGCTTACACATTTTGGGTCAAGTTCCAGGTCTCTAGTGCCCATTATTTTTGAGAAACTGCATTTGATCAATTAAAATACCAAATATGTGTGTCATTAGCATCATGCCTATAACTTGAAATCCATACCCCTTAGGGCTGAATAATGAATTACCAACAAATAGGGAAGTGGCTTTTCTGCACACATTGAGCTATATTTCAGGTCTCTATGACCAATAGTCATTGAGATAGAACATGTCCTTGAACCAGAAATTTACAAAAACAAACAAAAATACTCTTTTCATCAATAGTTTGGATTCTGAATAATAAAGATGATCTCCACTACTTCCTCCAGTGCCAAGTGTCTTTACTAAACCATATTTCAGATGCTAGACAATGGTAAGATGTTACTGGCACCCCATATTTGGTTAGTAGTTTCAGAGAAGCATCAAACTTCATACTAAGCATGTCAGATGCAAGGAAAATGCAAAAATGTTATGTAATAGTCTGTTGAAACATTTATTGATAATATATATTCAACTGATTTCAACTCCAGTCATCTACAACAAAATTTTAGTGAAGTAAAGGCAATAAGCCATTTTTGACATGATGCTAATGACAGCGTGATGCTAATGATAATTATTGTAAAAATCTTTGCAGGGACCAGTGGAAAACTGGCAGTCTGGCAATATGTGCATGCAATGACCTTATGAACACTAGACACATGTTCAAAGTGATTTTGGTCCAGAAATATGTAGTCAAAATAGAGTAGCAAGGCGTTTGCTAATGACAAATTGAGATAGGACAACTGACATGCCAACAGAAATACTCTAATATGTTGGTTTACATAAATGATACAGAGCTACAGATAGTTCAGTTATTTTCTTGGGTTCTCAGACAACATCGGACACTAAGTTTTCTCACAGAATGTGTGTCCCTTTAATTTTTATTAAGAAACAAATCCGGCGCGATGCTAATGACACAATATTGGAGACATCGACACAACAACCTCCTGCTGTTATACAGAATATTATTTCAGCTATTGGTGACCAGATTTTAGAAGACTGACAGTCAAGTCTCCATGTATGGAAGAGTTTAATTGAATTGGGATCCTGTACTAGTTATTGTGATACGATCTTTCAAAGAAATTGTTGTTGGGGACAGGCCATTTTCAGGGGGGTAGGCCACTTCAATGCTATTTTTGGATGGGATAAAAATATTCTGCGGCATATTATTTGTGTTAAAAGTTTTGCTAATATCCTTGTGTATGACAAATGACAACAAGAGGTCCTCTATTGGTCTTCCTGCCATCATGAATTATTGTTAAACACCGGAGACAAGTATTTCAGACTTATCAAATTTTGACCCACATATGATTTGGACATGTAAAGATGTTATAAATTTCAAGGTTGTTACAAGGTTTTGTACTTAAAAAATTGTATGCTATATGTGGTTATTTTGAAGATTGTCCTGAAACTCATTTGATTAATATGATTTTGAGTATATGCCAATGGAATGTGTGGAAAAGAATAAATTGTATAAAGTATGAAGACACTATATTGAAATAGATGATTGTGTAAGAAAAGTGATTTTTGAAATAGACTCGCTTTGTGACAATTTGATAAGAAAATGTGATGGTAATACCTTTTAATTTATTATTGAAACTGAAAGACTCTAATGATCGATAGGATCGGTAAAACTATTGCGATATTTTATTTTGAATATATTTATTGATTTACATGTGCTCTATAGGGGACGTGGCTAAAACCATCCCCACTGGTTATTCAAAAGAAGTTTTTTTTCGGGGACGTGGCTGAAACCATCCCTAAATATATATAAGTATGGGTGAATGTGATGGAAAGTATGTTATGTGTTAGATGATGGAAAGTTTTAGATGTGGATAATGAATGAAAAAAAAAAATGTATGTCTGAGGGAGAGTGTGATTATCAAATGGATTTCAAACACACACAGCTGAATCTGCGCAGTGATGGTCTGAGTCCAGTTGCAAGCAATACTTTTATGTATGTCTGAGGGAAAGTGTGATTGTCAAATGGATTTCAAACAGACACAGATGAATCTACGCAGTAGACATAAGATAATGACGTGTCTTTTACATCAATTAATTCAATGAAAATAAAGAAAGAAAAAGTTAAATATGGTCTATATGATAATATTAATTAAAGTCTATATGCTCACGAATCTTTAAAGTAAACTTGAAAACAATTAAAAGATCTGCATGCTTCGCACAAAAAATGGCCAAAATGGTTGTGAGCCAGACAAATGCGTCAAATTTTCGGCATGTGTACTTCAGGACTTGCCAGACAATTGCCAAAGCTCCAAAAAAAAAAACCTTAGGAAATGCATTTAAAATGATTTCCATGACAAGTACCTATTTCGAAAGTCCTTTCCAAAATACAGTACAACCATCATAAAATGGCTCATCAGTTTGGATCGACATTTATCGATCGATCTGTAGTGATCCTTGGCGATCTTGGTTGATATGGAGTGATTGATATGGAGTGATCTGGTGTGATCTGTATCTATTAATCAAAATTAATATTATTTAATTTACTTTTCTGTACCAAATAACTTCTGAATATGTTTCCTTAATCAATATGTTCAATTCTTAGATGGATTTTATCTTTTCTTTGACTTATTATCCTAAATAATTGACGTGATTGATTTTCACTAAAAGTGGATTAGTAGATCACTACAGATTGAGTTATATCATCTCAGATCACTACAGATCACTCTTTATCCAGACCGCTCTGGATCACTACGGATCACTATGTTGAGCCATTTTAAGATGGTTGTACTGTATGATTATAGTGATGCTATGTCAAGGATATTGATGCCATCGTGATATTTTTTAGCAAAATGAAGGACGATCAAATGTTGCAGCAGACGAGATATAAGAAATATATTTATTTGCCAAGGTGTTTTATTATGGCCTCGACAGTTCATGTAAAAATTCTCTTAATATCTGCTTCACCAGTTTTATATTTCAATCAAATTTGGTTATAGAAAATTTTTTTTTGTGTCCAATTGTCAGCCATGCTGTCTTCTGTCAAAAAGTAAGGTGATAACTCTATTTATACCATTCGACACCTCTGTCAGCCAATCATGAGCCAGTATTTCACTGCAATAAAACCCATATTCTTTGTTGTTCAGTTATCCTCCCATGGCAGAATAATAAGAGAAGCTGTGAAATACCGCGGGATCGGCAATATGTGTTTATCACAGCTCGGGCTAACACCCTCGCTGGATAAATCACGTATTGCCTCTCCCTAGGTGAATAACCTGTCTTGTCACCATGGCAAGTTTGCAACAGATATCCAATATTCCAAAGAACAATTCTGTTACTATGTGAACATGAGCAGTGCTAAGCATCAGCTTGAAGCATTGAATGTCAGATATCCTCACAGGAGTTCATATAAATGTCAACAAATTCAAATCCCTTGCCATTAGATAGGAAGACCCACCCTGAAAATGCAGTTGTCAGGGATGGGAGACAAAGCCTAGGTTGAGCCCTACACTTGCGACACAGGAACGTGTCGCAGGTGTTTTGGGACTGTTTTAAGCCTGAATAAGGGTATAGTATGAGTGGATAGCAAATGCTTTAAACATGTTGTGTGAAAATTTTAAAATGCTCCTGTACTTTGAAGTGTCAAAATCGGCCGATTTTCACTGATTTACCAGCTAAAATTACACAGATAGTAGGTTGAAGAATTTGCATAATATGATAACAGTTGATATGCATGTCGCGCATGTTTCATGATTTTGCAAAGTTAAACCTGGAACTGTGAAATCTTGTACTTCACAAATTTGGTGTGAGTTTCTTGTTATCCTCTGTTTGCCAATACTTAAAGTGAGAGGGAACATTTAGTTCTGGATGTCACTTTCAAGAAATGAAAAGTTGCAGTAGTTATCTAGATAGGAATGCCAACCCTGACAGCTTTAGCTGTTTTTGTGTACCTGCATGTTTGAAGTGAAATGAAAAAATATGCATCTGATCTATCGTTACTCGTTAGGTCCATCTATCTCTCTATCTGGGCCTATATATTATCTATTTATATTTGAATAGCAGTTCACTTCACATTTATATTGGGAGTTTACTGCTTGTCATGTCTGGAAGACCCTTATGGCTTAGTTTAGTTGACGGGAGAAATCTATTTCAAGAGCCCCCCAACTGACGCTTACAATTTTTTATTTCGAAGGGCCCAAATGACTGACTCGAAAAGTACAATTCGTAGGACCCCCCAATGACTCGAGAAATTCATTACAGAGGGCCCTCAACTGATTTAGAAATCAGTAAATGTTTCCGGGGGCACCCCAACTGACCCGAGAAATTTAATTCAGAGGGCTCAAATGACTTCAGATATTCCCCAATTTAGGAACTGGTCAGTTTGAAAGACCTCGGTGATTGCCTCAGCGAGTGGGTTTAACATTTGCATATTTGTTTGGAATGCAATGAAAAACACTTTCCAATACTGTCAGGCTGTCAAGAAATATTTTTAGTCATTATCAATTCCATTTTCTTATTAACTTTCAGGATTTTCTATACTGCAACCTTGTTAGATTTGGTCAAGACAACTTAGCTGCTGCGGGTTTTCGTTTCCGTGGCAACTGAAAAGTAACTTAAACACTTTCTACAGACATGGCACACTTGAAAATAGTTCTGTGAAAATTTCATTCAGCTGCTTCAAAAAGAAAGGTTTGCCAAAAAAATGGTCTGAACTTTCTGAACGCTCCTCGTATATGATGGAAGTGTCTTGAAGAATTGATTTGAACTAAACTAAGGCGTTGACATACTGTGTATGAGGTTTCTTACAAGTAACAGTCTGAAACTGAATGTTTAAGCAGTGGCGTAACTAGGGGAGCCTCAAGTGGGGAAGCACCTTGGAAGCAAACAATGTTCTGGAGCGGAATGCCATTTTGTGGGGTTTACATATTTTAATTTGCATCCCACAATTTTTCTTATCAGGAGGGGCATCATCAGTATTGAAAGATGCGTACTCCCGCACACCCCAATTTTTTTTTTAATGGTTGAGTTACGTCTGAAAGGGGGCCCAAGTAGGCCAAGGAAGGGGGCCCAATGGTGCAACATACCCCTCCCCCCAACTATGAGGCTATCCCCCAGCCATTATTTCCCTGAAATTGTTCCCCCTGACTTTCTTTACTGAGTTTGAATATAGGTGGAGCCACATGTGTTGACTTTGCATCAAGTATATGAGCAACCCAGACAAAGACAGTGATGACCTCAAAAAGTTTACTTTTGGCATCAAGACTATTGGTAAAAGCAAGCATTCAATTAAACCGTTAGTTTAACGTTAATTTTGTTTACAATAATATAGTTGTTGGTTGCTTTATCAACATTTATTGAAATCCCTTTTTTTTAAATAAAGGTTAGTAATATCACGTCACGACACCAATAATTTATTTTACATAAATCGATGTGTAACTATATTTATATCTCAGGTGGAAGTGTGAGTTTACTCTTTAAGAGAGCTCTTGATTAGTTTTTGCATGCTGAATAATATTTACATGTATGTTAAATTTTCTTTTATCAGTTGCTATGGCAACCAAGGCCGGAGCGGGGAGGGGGTGTCAGAAAAAAAAATTTCGGCAGAAGAAAATTTGGAAAAAAAAATCGAAATTAATAAAATTAATCGAGGAAAAAAAATATTTGGAGGAGGAAAATATAATAGATGAGGATTGAAATGGATTGTGGCTTAGAGATTGGTTTCTTGTTAAAATTGCCGCTGCACATCCGTATCTAAATGTCCCCTAGAGCAGTATAACTATTTCTTGGCAGTATAACTTTTTCTTGGCCTTTTCTGACTTAACGCCCACCCTCCTATATATAGTTGTTAATTCTGAACTATACCTGACAAATAATTTCTGTATGGAATCAAATCAATGCTTATGTTATACAAGTAGTCCTTTTGTATTGCCAAGATGAACCTTGCCATGTGGTGTAGCCCATGTTGAAAAATAATTTCCGAGGGTGTGATTTAAACTCACAATGTTTGGAACTCCAGTCATGCACAGAGGTGGCGGAACGCTTCGAAAAGTGGGGGGGGGGGGCATCGGGGGCATCGGGCTCCGGGTTGATAATCTTGTCCTATACTATCCTATCCCATCTTATCCTATGCAGAATGATCATGTATTGATCATCCAACAAGCTGAAGCAGCATGGTCTAAAAAAAGCTCACCTGATAGGCCTGCACTGATCACCTGCAGTGTCTCTGGTGGCACTTGCAGTTTAAATACTGTGTTCACACCTGTTGACATCGTGTCCTCATTAGCTCAGTTGGTATTAGGGCCATTCTCAAATTTCGGGACAAAGGGTATAGCAAAAATGTCCTGTAACGGAGGGGACAATGTGGTAACGGAGGGGAATTTTGATGTAAAAAATTGACTGCAGGAACAACAACAAAAGGAAAAACAATAAAATATTGGTGTTACTATTATTTTCAGAAGTACTTCATCTCATATCAGTAGATTTTTTTGGTCCAAATGTCGATTTCTTATTTTGATCTGGTAACGGAGTGGACGGTAACGGAGGGGAACAATTTTTTGCTTTTCGCTTATTACTGCTTTTTATTATGGAGATAAGATAAACTAATTGAAGACTATTAAAAGCTGTCACACTCAGCAATACATACGTGAAATCACTCTTTAAAACTATCATTTGGTAAGCTTGGAAATGAAGGAAACGGAGGGGACATTTTGGTGAGACCAAAAACATTTTCTATGAATATTTTGTCTTAATTTATTGAATACATGTTTTATGAAGTCTGCAAGGCAGTGATACTATTGTGCACATGCGTCTGATGATATTCATTGAAAATAGCTCATAAAAAAGAATAACGAACCGAGCTATGGCAAGTAACGGAGTGGACAAAAAAATTGACATAAATTAGTGACACGATTATTGTATCAATTTGATCAATGAAATAAGACCAAAACAATTTTTAATGTGAACTAAATATAAATTCAAAGTTATATTCTCATGAATTGTGCAAAGAAACTTTGAATATAATGGTACATTAGGAGGAAAATAAACACTTGATTTTGTCTTGTCAGGTCCAGTGACAGGGAAAAACCATTGATTTTGCACAAATTCCTGTACATAATGCACACAAAATAGCTCTAATGAATGACTTTTTGTTCCAAATGCAGTGGTCCTCAATAGAAATATATGAATAACAGATGCAGAGTGATGCTTCAGATATTAATCGCATTCAAATTAATGTCAGGGAGCTACAGTGACGCAAATTGTCCCGAAATTTGAGAATGACCCAATGAGCTTTTTTAAAAATCTTTTGATGTGGGAAAATGGGTGCAGGTAATATGCGGTTTTTATCTGCGGTGTGGTGCAGCTGCGGTGTAACATCACTGCGGTGCAGTGTGGTTAGGTTCTGCTTGGCTGCGGTGCAGTGCAGTGTGGTTCAAAGTGTCTGCGGTGCGGTGCAGTTGCGGTTCTGAACATTGTGGTGCAGTGCGGTTACGGTTTGCAAATTAGGCACTGCGCAGACCACTAGTTCGTATAGTAGCTGGGTTGATCTAGGAGGGTTGGAATGGCATCTATAGGTTCAACTCCTCCATAATTTATTGAAGTTATCAACCTCAAAATATTTGCTTTAAACAAAAAAAAACTTGATTTTTGCTTAATTTATGGTAATTTGATACGTACACTCATTTAACAAATTTGACTGAAATGCTAGTTGTAAATTTATTTGGCAGCCAAACCCCTCCCTTCAAATAGTCACTCAATTTTGCAAATAGTTCACAATTGTATAGGCACAAAAAGGACTCTGGTCCAAAGGATTGCCGACCCTTTTCTAGAATAGTCCAATGACTTTGTTGGTCAAGCCTTTTGGAAAATGCAGCTCAGTGATTTAGGCAGGTCAAGACTTTTGGAAAGACCACAGAACTGTTCAGCAAGCCTTTTGGCCCAAAGCAAGCCTTTTGGAAAAGGATGCCAGATCACTTGCTTGGGCAAGCAAGCCTTTTGACCCATGCAGAGCATGCCTTTTGGAATCAGCGACAAGGATGCCCGATCACTTGATTTGGCAAGCAAGCCTTTTGGCTAATTAAAAAAAAAGCCCATGTGGTTGACAAAGGCCGCCCGATCACTTGATCGGCAGATCAAGCCTATTCTGTGTAACAATGCTTTGCAAATTTACCGGGAATGGGTTCTAACATGCAGTATTTTTTTACTTTCATGAAAGCTACATTTGATATCTCTATATTTTACCCCGATATTATAGGCCTATTCCGATATTCATGGTACTTGATAAATTCTTCAACTTTATTGATATAGGCATGAGGAACAATTTGTTTTGATGGTTGAATATATTGATCATAATCATGATCTAATGTTGAAAATCCATTCTTCTATTTATTGTGTAAATATGAAATGGAGGGATTTATGCAAATATACCAAAACCAGTTTATTTCGAGTATATGGCACCACAGTCACTATCCTGATGACACATGTACTGGTAACTGCAAAATTAGAAATTTGACTGTAAGGTTAAGGTTATTTCGGACACACATTTTAAAAGAATTTAGGATTCTCCATCAGTCCAATGGCATGAGTTTGGGAAATAGTGGATTACCTTGTTTTGTGAACAAAGTTAAGGCGGAGAGTTACCTTTGATGTCTGTGACCAAGACCGCTTATATAAATGTCCAATGTAGTGAACCAAAGAATTGTAATCTATTATGCTACAAGGTGGTTTTCCTGGTATTTAGTCTTAGCTAGTTTATATATTTCAATAGTTAACATGAAAAGCTAAGATCATTTTTTTTATTACTGTCCCAATATTCCCAAGCCTGTGCCAAAGGTTCCCCGGGGTTAGGGTTCACTGGGACAGTGGTAATTGAGCTACATTTTGGTCTCTGATTGGGAAAGAGTAGGTGCAGTTTAATCTCCAAAGCTTTTTCAATTCAGAAGTATTGCAAATTCTGAGTTGCTTGGTGTCAGTACCACTGATATGTGTAAAACCAGCATATATGTATGTCAAAAATGTCTCAATGTGCACCAATTTTTCCTGTTTTATCTTTGATTTCTTGACTTTCAAAGGAAAACCAAGCCTGCTGAGATTGAGTGGAAATGGCAAGGGGCGTTTGGACATATATTACCAGGACAGATGGGGCATGATCTGTGATAATGGTTTTGGAACAAAAGAGGCAAGAGTTGCTTGCCGTCAACTTGGGTTTCCTGAATCAAATGCAGTTACCATCTACAATCCAGAGACCAGGGATGCTCCATTGGAAAAGGTAATTTTGAGACAATACAGGTCAGAGGGGGGAGGGGGGCAACTGGGACACGTGCTCCCCCCCCCCCCTCTTTTGAGCAAAAAAAATAGTTGGAGGGCCTTAGTGCCCACATTTCTTGCTGAAATTAGTGTACACAAGGTGCCCACCCACTTTTTCAAACCTAATATTCACAACTGATATACATTGTATGTTTATTTTCATAAAATATACTTTATAAACTACTGATAATCATTGTAGTATTGAGTGAATAGCCATTAGGATAGAAATATAATGTAAAAAAAAAGACAATTTGTAGAAAAAATTGAAGTAGATTTTAAATAATAATAGGATGTTTTGGAAAATTTCATTTTGAAAGCATTTTTCTTCTTAAAAATATCTCTATAATTTCATGACTGCTTCTTTTGATGTGCACTGGTTACCAATCACAGCAAGAATTCAATTCAAATGGATGATGACTACATGGAAGGCTATCAACAATCAGGCGCCTCAATACATCCAAAATCTTCTTCAAGTCAAATCACAACAGAAGCATAACCTGAGAAGCAACCACAAGCTGCTGTTAGCAGATCCTGCTCCAGGCAACAAAAATAAGTTTGAGGATTGGGCATTTTCCTATGCAGCACCAAAACTCTGGAACAGTTTGCCTGAAGAAGTTAGAACTACAAAAACCTTGGAAAGTTTCAAGAAGAATCTAAAAACCCATTTGTTTCAGAATTCCTATAAGTGATTTGATCTGAAAAAGCGCTGATGAGCAGTTTACTGAAATTAGCGCTAAATAAATCCATATTATTATTATATTATTATTATTAATAGCCAATAGGGAAGAAACATAATGTTAAAAAAGACAATTTGTAGAAAAAATAAAAGTAGATTTTAAATAATAATAGGATGTTTTGGAAAATTTCATTTTGAAAGCATTTTTCTTCATTAAAATATCTCCATAATTTCATAACTGCTGCTTTTGATGAGTTCTGCATAATAGCCAGCCACTTAACCACCAACTGTGACTGACATAAGACTATGTAACAATTACACAATGAAGAGACATGGAAGAGTCAAACCTGATATCCACTGAAGTCTTTACCCCAGTGATCTTGGCTTCAGTCATTGAAAGGATTAGTAGGGAAGACAATGACCCTCTGACATAATGTTTCATAATCAAGACTTCTCCAGTGCTCCATTCAACAAAAGCCAGTCTGTCTGATTCATTCACATCTAATTTTCATGCAAATAACTAAATGAAAGGGGCTGACTTTACCTTATCTACCAAAATTTACATCACTGAGGTTAGATATTAGCCAATTCAATATCTAGTGTCAACATTTTAAAATTTTAACAAACAAATGCATGTTTTTGAATATGCTGAATGCTTTGATAGTCGACATGTACATTTATATTTCCTATTGATAATATTTGATGAGGAGTGGTACAAAAAGTGAAATTTAAGACATTATTGTGGCAAATTTGATTGACCAGGGTCAAATATTGACTGATATATACGATTATCTGAAAATCATTTATATCTATCTAATTTTGCTAATATTGACCTCTGTTGTGAATAAAAATACTCATATTGTTCAAAATTAGCATGATGATGATGTGAAAAATGTTAGGTTTATTTTGACAAAAAATGTCAAAGACTGCGGTATGACATCAGAAATGAAAATGGGGAGTAAATAGACATTTTAAAAATTTTTTTCATTTTAAATCATAAATTTCAATGAAGAAATTTGCAATGACTCAAGCAATGGTTGAGCATATTAGTTCATTGTGTGTCTAACTACAATAAGCTTTAAATTTAAATAATTTAACCATTACCATTTTGTCTTTTCACAAAGAAATGTTGGAAAATTGGGATTTTTTTGTAATTTTGGGGTTTTTTAAATATTCATAGGACCAAAATTCCAACTGAGTTGAGACGTTTAAAGAGACATAATTTAGACACCTAATTGGAAAATTTCATAGATTTAACTCGAAGATTGACTGAATCATGCAGGTTTGAAATAAGCGTATTTTTTCATATTTTTGATAAACTTTCGTCAGTCAACTTTCTCAGAGCATTTAGACCCCCCAAAAACACATCTTGGGTATTTAATGCATACAATATGCAAATTTCAGTGTCAAAAGTACAGAAGAATTTTAGTTCAGCCCCAGAAAAAAAAAAACAACATTTTTTCACATTTTTCAATGATTGTGAGAAAATCATAAATGTCATGGGGAAAAGACCTATAAAAGGATCAACTGAGATAAAAGATACCATATTTACCTAAAAATTATAAATATACATGCCATAGTTTTGGCTTGACGAATACAAAAAAAAAAAATTTTTTCACATTTTTTAATAATTGTGAGAAAAGTATTAATCTCATGTGGATTAAACCCCTAAAAGGCACAACTAGGATAAAAGATACAATAATGTCCCAAAAATAAAAGGTATACATCCCATAGTTTTGGCATTACTCTCAATACACAAGTGGGACGCCGGTTATCCGTACAACAAGGTATGACTGGTATGAGCTGCATTATGCCCTGTGGACGGATTTACCTTCCTTGCTGGATAGATTTACCAGGAGGGTGGACGGATTTAGAAGCCCCAACCTTCAATTTCCGTTGTCATGGTTTCAGCTTAAATTATTTGAATATTTGACTTTTTTTGGCTGGTGATGATAGTACGGAATTTGCCCCTTCTAATGAGCTATTTTTACCCTCGGCAATGTATATTGCCAAGGGTATAGTAGTTACTTTTGTGTATTGACATCTGCCACACTGGCATCCGCCTATGTATATTGGGTATTATGCAAAAACTAAGGTAATGTAATATGGGGTGAATTGGGACATAATTGGGGGTTTTTTTGTCATAGCATGGTCACAAATCATCTTATAAATCGCAATAAGGTGTCAAATTATGTCAGAACTTAAGGTCCAACTACTCCTAGGAGCATTTAGAGATATCTTTAATTTTTAATGATTTATTCATGAAAAACCGCTGTCCCAATTCACCCCTTATTTTGGGGTGAATCGGGAAAGACCCCTATTTCTATAAAATAATACTTCCTGCCATGTTTAGGTGCTTGCTACTTGTGAATGAACATAAGAAAATATATTTGACATGCAAAAAAAATTTTGAGAGAAATCTGAACTCAATCACATGTAAAATTTGTAGATTTTTAAAAATATGATAAATGACAAAAAAGTACTAAAAAAGGCATAGGTCATTTTGAACTAAATCCAATATCAATGATGACAGGTTAAATAGTATGCTTTAAAAAGCCATGCTTGTACATTCAAATGAAAATAAGTAGGGTTATTTTTGTTGATTCCGAAAATTTGTCATTGCCCTGGATCTGAATCTGTGACCAAACATACAAAATGTCACATCTAGTCAACTATTCTGTAGGTTAATACAGTTTCCTGCAAAATTGGTGCTTCTAATATTTATGCTTTTTATATTACAAGCAAAGTTTTGACCAGCTGCCTCGAATCATTTCCTTCAGAGCCAAGTTTAAAGTGCTGCAGCTGTTCATTGCCTGCAGTTAGAATTATAAAACCCGGCCACAATATACGCTGCTATGTATGCAATAATTGTGCCAAAAATTATGGACTTGGGTTAAATAGAAGTTGTTGTAGTTTGAGAAATAAAACACATTCCTATTCTGTCCCAATTCACCCCAGTGTTCCTATTCACCCCATATTACGGTACGTACATTTGTTACATTTAGTACACTGATGGGCCTTACAACTGTGTAGGTTTGCATTTTGGTGGTTAAATTCACGCACTACTGGGACTTTTTTTAAAAAGAGAGAAAATTGGAAAAAATATTTTTTTGTTGTTTCCGGACCAGAATAAAAATGTGACTGTGCATATGGTCACGAAATTTGGTTATAGTATGTGTAAAATACCCAAGATGTGCCTTTTGGGGGTCTAAATGCTCTTAGAAGCAAAAAAGAAAGTTGCACATTTGGAAAAAATAAGAAAAAATTATATTTTTTGCAATTATGAATAATTCTGTCAATTTTTGTGTTAGACCCTTGAAATTTTGAATGAAAATAGCTAAATATTAAATATTAAACATTCCACCTCAAAATGATGGACATTGGTATGAATTTTTTGCAAAAATCGAAAAAATTTAAAATATAGAGTTTTAAAAATATTTCTGTCCATGGCCTTACCATGATAGTGGCTTAAGTGGTATATTTATGATGGGATTACAGGTCAAGACATGGGAAAGAAACTTTAAGAACTATTTTGCTGTTTATAGTAGAATTTCATAGCAATATATTGGATTAAATATTCAATAAATTGTCAAAAATTCACGTTTTTGCCTCGTAGGTCATAAAAGTTCCATATTTCTTTTGTCTGAAAGTTAAACTACAGTATGCCTATTTGTATGCCGGATCGTCAGACCACATATTCTGTCATCAAAATGCAAATATATAAGCCTTCCTGAAGGGTTTAAGCATGTGAAGTTCAGAACAATCCAGCTTATCCAGGTTTTTTTTTTTCGGAGAAGTTCTTCAATGATGACCAGTTTCATATTTAGCTATTCTGTTATTATCATATATCATCCAAAATGCCTCATTTTAGTGTTCTTGGTCTAATTTAAGGGTAAAAAGTGAAATTGCAAAATAAATATATATATATAGATCAGGGGCCATAACGAACAAGGGTGTGCCAACTCGCCTCCAGATCACTGGGACAGTAAAGCATGGCACATAAATATTATAATCCATCTAAACATGATGTCTTACAGTCTAAAAGTGAATTCTGTAGGTGTGTATCACGTGAGAGATGATTTTTGGGTAATTATTGAAAAAGAAAAAACTAACCGCCCCCCCCCAATATTATGTACCTGTCTCCGCATAATTTGGTTGTACTTGCATATGTAAAATATCCTGGATATGTTTTTTGTCGGTCTGAATTCCCTGATAAAAGCATAATATTATAAATTTGAAAATAACTTTTTTTTTCAAATACATGTACAACATGATTCAGTACCCTTGCAACTCTAGGCATAAAACACACGGACATTTTAGGTGGAGCAGATGCCTAAAATCATTAATGTTTTCTGTCTTATTTAAATTTGATGGCAAAGCTTTTGTATTCTAGTACAGTCTGAATAGCTGACTTTGTTTTCAATTTTGCAAAAGTAGCTGTTGTTAACTTTTAAGAATTAGCTTCAATTTTTTATAATTTGTCTTGAATCCAAAAATGTGTATTGCTTTTTAACTGAATGAGCCAAAGGCTCATTCGGTTATTCTGGTACTCTGGGCTAGTTCTCACCAATGGCATATTATACGCAAAATCTCAAGATAGGCAAGGAGTTTGGGCTTCTTAGTTGCTAGTTTGATGTATGTAGTGAATGTGCAAAAAAAAATTAGAAGAAATAATTAGATTGGAGTGCCATTGATGGCGCTTTTGATGATATTTATCCTGATGCATTCCAGCCCTGACTTGCCTCTCCACTAGCCAGTCAAGAAATGGCAACCCTCCATATGTAAATATTGGGACTTTGCCAGGAATGCAACCCATGCTACAGTGATCAACCATCTGTTGACAGAGTTGCAAACTAGCCACCAGGTCACCTTGTGAGCTCCAGGTGTCTGCTGGTTGACAGAGACAATCATAGATTAATAGTCACAATTGATAGACTAATTAATCAGTCCTCAATTAAAACAGCTTCCCAAATGTGTACTCGTATCACTGCAATTGAGGGAGCTCAGCTAGCCAAGGAAATGGCTATCACAATTTCTAATAATTCCAGACCAGTTATACTGGGATTTCAAGATGCTAGTTTGTATATGGTAAGAATTACAAACAATATAGTTACGGTTCACAGATAGACTAAAAGATGATTTATTGTAGGTGACAGCAGGTTATATAGAAATATGAACAAACATGTAATTGGTGGATGGCAACAGCCAATCAGAGAACAGTATTAAGAAAATGGGACAGTGCCCTTATGCATTGTATAAACAGTATGTGGGTTCAGTGATTCTGGACTCCAGGTTTCATAACCCGAAAGGTGCTAATTGTTAAAGTGCAATTAACTTCCCTTAGATAATTGTTACAAGCTTTATCCCCCCAATTCATCTTAATTCCCAATAGAAAGAATGCTGGATCACAGAGAATTGTCAGATGCCTTGGTTTGGCAAGGCCTTTGTGTTGGGGCTTAAAGATAGCCCCAGCATGATAAATGGTACAACAATATAGGGGATTAAAATTAGGGCCCTTTGTGTAACTTGCTGTCACAAAGGGCAAGCCAGGTGTGAATGGACTTCAATTATATCCATGGTCTCTTAAATGTGGACAATTCTCTGGACTGGCAAACTTGTATAATGCATTAAATGCATGGAAATTACTCTTGGCCAAAAATGTATCAACTTAAATGTAGACAAAAAGATATTACCCAACTTTTGGATCCAAGCCTCACTGATCAAGGTAAATACATAGAAATGCTGTAGGGAAGCTCTAACAAATAGATCTAAGGAATATACCTAATATAATACACATAATTGCATGTCTGATTTTACAACCTGTAAGCAGAGATGCTAAGTAGCTCATGCTTTGAGGCAATCCAATTGATGTCTGTTGAAGGAACTGCCAATTATTTTAACAAAATTAATAACAAATATCTTTCATTGCCAAGCTGTCAAAGCTGACGGAGGTTTGAAGTAGAAAATGTCTTCCAAGTCTGTATTGATTACCATCACTTTTTCCCATATATTTCCAGTCTAGGCCTATACATATATATCATTTCTTCCATCATTGATATTTTGAGAATATGAAAATGTTTTTAGGAGTGAAGGAAAACATTCATCTGATACTTTTGTAAGCAAAATATAACATTTGAATAAATACTATCTAGTTGTACTCATGTGGCGTTATGTATACTATTGTATCATTTATTAATGCATTTTCTAAAAAGCATGGTTAGCACATGTATATCTTTAAATGTTAAAAAAAAATAATTGAAAATGTAAAAGTTAAATCACAGCATAAACTGATAAATAAAATAAAATAGAATCAGTTTCATTGCTTGTTAAAAACTGTTCAGTCTGTATATTTGACTCAGCATTTCAGAGTCCTGAATTTGCTTAGAAACAGTCTAAAATCATTGCAATTGAAATCTTTCTTAAATATACATTTTACAGTCAGTAAAATCAAGTCTTTAGGTGTCTCGGATCATTACAATAGCCAGGTAGTTCACTATTCCATTGGGACTAGAACTGTAGTTGCAATAACTGTTGCATGAACTAGACTAAGAGGAGGGGGGATAGCTCAGTTGGTAGAGCGTCGGGCTCCTACGGGGAAGTGCTGTGCCTACATGGGTTCCAGCCCTGATGTATAAGTAGCCCCTGACCTTGTCCGAGACCACGGGACGTTAAATGGAGACGGTTTATATCCAGTGATCTGTGCTGGGGCAACTGAAAGACCCTGGATATCCCTGAATTAATAGGGTACTGGCATTTACCCGTGATAAATGGCAGTGAGAGAGGTATATGTATCTATTTGTTTAGCATTTGAATATGTAATTTAGTTGTACAATGTATACATTGTATAGTATACATACACACAAAATATATGAGGAGGTATGCAGGGTAGCCTTAAAAATTTTAATAGGGTATGTTCCTGACTCTCAGCCTTGTCATTTCATTTATCATACGGCGATCAACCCTCAGCGAAATATTCAAGTGACAATGCTGAGTAATTATCCAGATCCAGATCCAAAAGTATATTTATAAACTGATAAACAGCTAGTGGTACCAACTTTGGATTATAGATGGAGCCACTAGGAATGTAGTTGCATGAACTTGACGTGGTAGTTTGAGAGTTAGATATCATTTAATTTTGCTAACTTAATCTATGGGACCTGCCCATTTGGTTGAAATACTTTTTCATGTAACACTTCAAAGTACCACTGCACAATTAATTTCAGTTTTAGCATGTATCAATTTTGGCAGTTACCAAACTTTAACTTAAGAGAACGAAGATGGATTCTGAAATATGTGCATACGTCATTTTTAAACAGTGGTAGTTTCAGATGAAGGGCTCAAAATAAAATAATCTCACTGAATCATTGTTTTGCTACATTCTCATGACTGTGCCTACGTCATTTAAAGAAATACGTGTATAGGTTATTTTAGGTGCAGTTGACGGAAAACAACTTGGGAAATGTTAGGATAAAGCTGGGAAGCTGTAACTTTAAAGGAGTTGAGTATAGACATTGCCATGTTCAACAACAAAAAAGAGCTGCTTCCAGCTGCATTAGATCTTGTTTAAATACCAAATTACTGGCCATCATGCTATCAGACGAAAATTGAGAAAACCAGAACGGTGTTTCTCTGATAACAAAGGGACAAAGTCATGTTCAGAGTAAAGATGTGTCTCCAAATTCCTTTTTCGGGCAATAATAAATCTGTAACCTCGGGTGTACCTTTTTTCACATTCCAACACGTTTGCACAGATAGATTGGTCCTATGTTTGAAATTCAGAGGACCATGATTTTCTCAATATGCGAAAATGGCTGTCAAAACCTGAGTACACTTGTGTGGCTTGTGCTACCACACATCGGCATCATTCAGTTTTGCAACCCCTGGGTTCTTGTTATGTGTCACTATAACAATATCTACAGGTTTGTAGGTTAAACAGGGAATTGAAAATGCTTGTTACAATAGGGTGTGTCAATTTTAATGTTTATGCAAATTCAAAAAGCACTAGTGCCTAAAATGTGCATTTTGACCTGGGGAATTCAAATCTGTTCTCAAAATGGCAATAGGATAATTCTTACCTACTTCAATTTTGATTCAAAGTTTCAATGTTTTTTAGTTTTCGACCATTTTCGCCAATCCGCGGTTCTCTGTAACTCAGTATTTGTCATACAGAATTCTAATTGCCATGGTTGGAAAGCTCTCAAAAAGACCTACATTTTGAATACCAACATCAATGGTCTACGACGGTATCTTGACTCCTATTGACTCTTCGGTAGGCAATTTTTAGAAATGAAAATATTGGTGACTGTCTAATCATATTAAAAAAAGGCTTTTGAATTTTTTTCACTGATAATTGCTGTGATTCATATTCCCCATGTTGAAACAAATCATGGAGGGGCTGTTATACTTCATATTTTAACTTCGTAAGAATGAAATATATGACAACATCATTAGTACCATGAGAATGCTAACAGTACTTTCTTTCATATGGTACCACTCATGTTGCCCTGCAATAAATTCTGACAAAGATATGATATGAAATGCAACAAAACCCATCTCACATTTTACGAGTTTTCAACCAACGTTAACATTAAAACTACACCACTCACAAGCCAGGCAATCCCATGGTAAAAATCAAAAAGTTTTTTGTATTTGGTCATTCTGGAACTTAGAGAATGTGAATCACTGCAATTATCATTGAAAAAAATTCCAATGTCATTTTTTAACAGGATTAGGCAATCTGCGTCATTTTCATTCTAAAAAGTGCAGGCTGAACGGCTAGTGGGAGTCAAGAAATCGTTCTAGACCATTGATGTTGGTATGCAAAATGAAGGTCTTTTTGAGAGCTTTCCAACCATGGCAATTAGAATGCTGTGTCACACATATGGACAAAGTTATAGAGAACCGCGGATTGGCGAAAATAGGGGAAAATGAACATATTATTGAAACTTTGGACCAAAATTGAAGAAGGTAAGAATTGTCGTATCAACGTTTCGCGAACAAATTTGGATTCTCCAGGTCAAAACGCATATTTTAGACACTAGTGCTTTTTGAAATTGCATAAAAATTAAAAATTGACACACCCTATTGTTACAAATACAGCAGATGCTATTTTGTCATAAATTTGCCTTTCGTCAATTGTCCGATGCCGAGGGTTTGCTGCTGCACAGCCTGTGTTTTATTTCTGCATCTATTACCATTTTTCTGAAAATACAGTTTTAGCCAAAAGTTGACGGATTTACCATCCTTGACTCTATACCTATAATATAATTATGAAATGTATGCGGAAACCCTTGCATGTGTCAATTGTGTAATCCCCTGGTGAGAATAGAGAGAGATTGACGATATAGCAAGAGAAAGAATTAGGGAAGAAAGAGAGCTGAGTAGAAGAAGATAGAATGAGAAAAGGTTTGAAAGTGGCAGCATTTCAAAAAGACATGACAGAATCAGTGCTTAACACCTACAATGTAAAATTTGGATTTCGAGTGAGCTTCAATGATTGAGTGAGATGGTTGCACAATTCGTTTGAGGTGACATAACTTGTTGTTTTAAGCTATGACAGAAAGATTATCATAACTCAATGCAACAAGCTATGTAAGCTCAAAACAAATTGCGCAACCATCTCACTCAATCATTTGAGCTGACTCAAAATTCCAAATTTTACAGTGTGAGAAGAGCAGCAGAGAGACAGGGATGACAAAGAACTTAGAAAAAGCAAGGGTCCTATATTACACTAAAATGCCTATTTATCCAATATCTGTTTACATTACTTTCACCATTCAACACTATAGGGGCCACACTCTAAAAAAATTCGGGAAAAAACTGTTTTTTAAAGTGGAATATGTTTTTTTGAAAAACTAAACTTTAATGCTAAAAAATGTAGATTTTTCAAAAAATCATTTTGGATTTTAAAAAACCAGTTTTGTCCTGAAATATTTTAGAGTGCACAATATTGCAACATCCTTTTGGGTCATTTATGCAGTAATAAATTGGATATCTCATGGAAGTTATTCTATTATTGGTGGAAACAATTAAAAGATATTAAGAAAATTATGTCGCTCTTTGTGTAAAAAATGTGAACAAAAGCTGGTATAATATGTATAACTAGAAAATGCCCATTATAGTTAAAGAAGTTTACAATGAATTAATGTGAAGTGATGCTGTCGTGTTAAACAATGTAAAAGTAAGGAAATATTTTATGGACATTTGATACTGGTATTTAGAGTGACATGTACGTGTTTAAACGTGGATAGACTATCATATTGAAAGTGGTTAATTGTTGAAATGTTCCTGCAGATGGGAAGCAGATGTTGGCTGGAGGCCTAAGATGTTATGAACAGGCAGGTAGAGGCTGATTAGTTGCGGGAGCATTCGTCCTGGCAGGTGGGGTTGGGGTTGGCAGTGTGTCCAGCTTAAAACAAAGAAAGACACATGCTGCCAGCTTTGGGAAAATGGTTATGAGAAGTGGCTCCCTCTGTGGTGTAAAATATGAGAGATATGCAGTTTCATGCACTGCTGGGAGTGCTGGTGGCAGATGTGTGGTGGAGTACGAAAACGTAAATGAGAGACGAGTTAGGGCATTGTGGGCTCCCATCTGAAGTATGAGAGGAACAAAGAAGGATAGGTGGATAGTTTGAGTGAGTATCATGTCTGTGGGAGGCGTCAATAGCTGACAACTGCAGTGGTCATGTGACCTGAGATTTAACTCAAATATTAGTGGGGATTATGAACTTGCAAGGATTGCGCAACAGGTCAAGGAGGTTTGCTCTGTGAGAGATCATAGTGTTACTGAGAGCATCCTCACTTACCAAGAATGTAAAGACATAATTACGCTTTTATGCACAATGTAAATTCTTTTGTTTTCTTGTGCTCTGTCTTTTAATTTTCTTTTGTCAGACTTCTTTTTAAAAATGTACATCTTTTTTGGATGTGAATAAAGAATTTCAAGCAAACCATTCCAATTGAACAATACCACTGCTATCTGCTAATATTTTGCCAAGTGCAATATTACAACATTCTAATTTAAAAGTACTTATATATTTTGATGTTGCTATACAGAATCTGGACTGGGTATTAAATTTAAAAAAAAGCATTTTGGAGAAAATATCAGGATCATCGATCAAGCTACTTGAGAAGGCTCATTAAATTGTTTGGAATTCCTTTGTGCATGCATTTTACCATGAGCAATGAGGAGAATGAGGAAAATATTTGTGGTAAGAAAATGTCAAGCCCTCCTGAGCACCAACGTAAATCAAACCTTTCACTACGTAATTATTTAGGTTAGAATCAAACGTTGGGCCAAACAACGTATGACAAAGGTAGGGCAAATGTAATTTCCAAACGTTGCATTCAGATGGAAAACCAAACGTAGGTCGCAACGTTAGTAAGAGGTTGGCAGATAGTTTGTTTTATAGTTTGGCCTAACGTTAGAGTCACACGGAAGTCATACCTTTGGTTGAGAGGCTGGAAGAACGTTTGGTTGTAACGTTTGGCTAAACGTGTCAGTCATACGTAAGTCGTACCTTTGGTTGACAGGTTTGAAGAACGTTTGACTATTACGTATGACCATACCTTTGATTCAAAGGTTTGTCGAACATTCATTTGAGAGGTTTATAAAACCTTAGACTATTACGTAAGTCATACCTTTGGTTGAGAGGTTTGAAGAACGTTTGACTGTTACGTATGACCATACCTTTGATTCATAGGTTTGTCGAACATTCATCTGAGAGGTTTCAGCTTCCTTGGACTATTACGTATGACCATACCTTTGATTCATAGGTTTATCAAAGGTATGGTCACACGTTTGGTCATACGTAAGTTCAAAGGTTTCTCAAACGTGTCTTTGATATGTATGGACAACGTTTGAAAGTAACGTTCAGGGCAAACGTCTGATCATACATATCTGCCAAAGGTTTGTTGAAGGTTTGCGCAAAGTTGCAAACCTAGAATCCTGATTCTCAAAGAGCCTTGTAGCGCCATCTATACCATACCTATTCCAATCTATCTGGTAACTTTATAATTATAAAAACTCCAACAGGATGCTTGCTGTTGACGATTAGATGAAGCCATGAAGAAAAGTTGATACACCAGTTAAAAAATAAATCCACATATGTACTTTTAAAAATGTGAAAGCTTATCCTGGTTTAAAAAAAAAATACAATTTTTTCAACACCCACAAAGATGCATATGAGAATTGTATAAGACCCAAGTTTAATGGTGCCTCATTGCAACTGCCCTAGATGCCGAGAATGTTCCAATTTTATCACGGTAAGATTGCAGTAACATTTTCAATTTCACCAAGCAAGGTAAGTGGTTTTTTATAATTTAATTTGATTTATAGCCCCTTTGTGGACTTGTAGACTGCTCAGTAAAATGAGGAAGAAAAGTCTATTAATTTTTAGAGCCATCCTTCGTGGATAGCTCTGTTTGTACTGCTTTAATTTTTTGCTTTATATTTGCAGATCTCAATTAAAAAATCAAAACCTCCCCCCCCCCAGTGGCTGGGATGGCCCAGCCATCCCTCCCCCCAGACCCACCCTACCTGGACAACAATCTCTACGGCGAAATAATGGCATGCTAGCTTGAAATGCAGCAATAGCTGCATTAAAAATATTTGCGAATGATAAAAATCACATCAAATCAGTTCAACAATGTCAAAAATAACCCCCTCCTCCCCCCCCCATCAAAACAACCAGGATTTGCCCTACCACCAAAAAAATATTTCACTTACCTGGCTCACTTCAGACGCTTTCCTAGTCAAAATAACACTCCTACAGTCCGTAACACTGTTTAAATAAGTTCACATGATATAAATCCTCCAAGTTCACCACTTTTCAGATCCTGTCAAACAGTTAATCCATCAAAAACAGAGTATTTCCGAGCGCTTCATAACATTCCACTCGAATCCAGCGCCATGATGGGCGGAACTGGGTCGTTAGACTCGTTACGCATGCGCAAAAATAAGACGTCGTGGGCGAGGCCACTTTATTATAGGTGCGGGGGAGGTGTTTCCCGCGTTTGGTCCACGTTGTCTTCAGAGGTTAAAGAAATACGCATTATCTACGGTATTTACGCACGTATCATAGCGGTAAGCGATTGTCGACAAATTACGTAGTTTTCAAACGTTGGGCCCGATGTGAATTGGAGGTATGTTGAGAGGTTGACATGAGGTTGACTGGAGGAAAATGTCCGGGAGGGAGTGAGCCATCTTGTTACTCTCGTCTCATCTTCTAAAATTGACTCAAGCTCCTCCTTCAAGCCAGACAATTATTGAGAATGAGAGAGTAGAATTTTGAAATATTCTTTTTTGTTGTCATGGATTATAAGTTTACTTCATATATTAGAACTGTGATGTCAGAATTTCACTATATGGAGAGCTTATTCAGTTTTTTTCTGTTTTAGTTCTGGCTGAACAAAGTGAATTGCAGTGCAAATACAAGAAACCTGGACACTTGCAACAACAATGGTTTTTATTCCCATGGCTGTTCATCAACTGACGCAGTTTACATTGATTGTGGAGGTCTGTTCGAGCACTTGTATTTCCATATTCAGCAATATCACTGTATGACATGTAGATGATATCGATCTCCTCCAGAGTGATTTTGATCCTTCAGGATAGAAAACTGATCTTTTAAGAGGAAAATTGGTAGGTGGCGGTGGCATGTTGCGGGCGGCGGGCGGATAGAACGTTTCCTGGCCAGCACTCAGTCTCTGTTGAATGTACATGTATGGATGAAATTTGATACACATATAGCATGTATGGTCTACAATTTGTCACGTCAAGTATTGAGACAGAAATTTAGCATAGTTTGTACAGGCCATAAAAATCAGCACAATGGAATTGGAGGTCTATTTAATACCAACTTGACAAGAACTAAGTCTTGGGTGGCGCTGCAGTGCACTTTTGTGACGTCACCAACCATTGGGTGTCAGATTGGCAGCATCACAAATCTGAACATTTTGCGAAATTTGACTGCCATTTCCATAAACTGTCAAATATCGGACAAAAACGGCACCAAAACAATGTGAAAACGTGATATTCATATTGCAAATGAGCTAAGCTATACAACAACGAGTACCCCCTGGGCCTGAGGTGCCCTGCTGAATAAATTTCACAAGTTCACCGAAAATGACCCCCAAGTGACCCCCAAAGACGAGTGAAAATAAAATTTTAGGAGTACCCCCATGGTGACTCCCAGCCTCGAACTTTATTTAACTAACGAAACAAATCTTGGTCGATCATTATTACTATCTTGGTAGAGCGTTCTGATTTTCTTGGTGGCATGGGTCCCTTAAATGCTTGAAATATAGCAAAACAAGCAATAAAATAGCCTGGGTTAGTTTAAGTTTCCCATCCTTCAAATAATTTTGATGTGAGTTTCCCCATCCTCGGGAATGAGTTTCCCCATCCTGCCGAAATTGAAACTTGTAAATCTAAGAATTAAAAGACGCTTTTCTGGTCAGTTGAGCACACTGGTCCCGTTTTTGTAGCAAACAGATCATTCTCATTAACTTTCCCAGTCCGTATTATGCTTGCAAATACTTTAATCAATGTGATTCATCTCAGCTAAAATTGGGTCCCCCATATTGAAAGATGGGGCAACTGCAGTCGCCCCATCCGTTTAGCCCCAGTGAGTACACAACTCAGAAACGTTGTAAGGCGTGTATGGTAATGCTGCCACAGACCGATCCTGCATCTTTACACTTAAAATTACATCTGAATTTGGTTTTACATTTTTCTACAGTAAATACTTTGTAATTCAAGTGTTGCGTAATATAATTACTCAATAAAGTTTATATAAAACATCTAAAAAAGTAAATGTAATTCACTGCTGTAAATAAACAGGTTTTCCTTTTATATGCCACTCTATGAGTTTGTCAATCTTTACAATTACCCAATAAAGTTAGTATTAAAAACTTCTGAAACAACTAAATGTAATTAATGGTTGTAAATAAGTTTTCTCTTTTTTTTTGCCCTCTACGAGTATGTGAATTTTTTTTTAAACTCAATTTAATATTAGGCCTAATCCATGGTTCCATGACTTAATTAAAGTCCTTAACCTGAATTTGAGGCTAAAGCATGTGAGATTCATCAAAATTAATGTTGGTCTGATGAAGGATGCTTTGTAGTTAAGCTGATGGATTTAGGCCTGGGTATTAGTGGTAGGCCTTCAAAGTGACGCTGGAATTTTCAGGGCTATGATAGGAAATGGAACTGCAGGCAAGGAATTAACTTAGAACTACTGAGATAATACATATTTTTCAGATTGTGTATTCATGGCATGGCACAGACATCAACATCCGTAGAGATGCATTATTTCAGTTTTAAAATACCACTGCTACACACTTTTATGAAGCACAAGGTTCTCGAATCACAGACCAGTACTTTACAATCAAACCTGGTTAAGAAAAGTTTCCTCTAGAATGAGAGCAAATTGCAGATGTCTGCCCTGTCTGTTGATCCTGAGAGTACCAAGCACTAAGTCTTGTCCTTGCAGTTTCCGTATTTGGTTTTAATTATCAACAGACAACTTGTATTATGTAACAATGTTGTAACATTTGAGTCAAAAGTCTTTGTAGGTCTGTTACTTCCCCAGCCGAGAGTTCATATGCTTTGCATGGTATTTTTTCAGTTACAAAAGTGTTATGTAGCATTAATTGTGTGAATATTTGCTCTTCATAACACACATTTTTTCAAGTTGTCGACCCACTCTGTACAATTTGACAATTGAAGTGAAGTGAGGCTGTAACATTGCACATACATTTAGGCAATTTTGTACCTTGGTTAATCTAATTTTCTTCTTCTCTGGGTCACCTCACGAACATCGTTTAGACAGAATTAAAACTTGTATGCATGTTCATTATATTATGTTGACTCTCATATGTAATCAAAGGTGCCATTTTTCGTCTATCTATTTTCCTGTTCTCTACTAAAATAGGAAAACTGAGACTTAGTGGAGATGGCAAGGGGCGATTGGACATATATTACCAGGGAAGATGGGGGATGATCTGTGATGATGGCTTTAGCCAAACAGAAGTGAGAGTTGCTTGCCGTCAACTTGGATTTCCCGAATCAAACATAGTTCACAGCTACAGACCAGAAACAAGAGGACCTTCGCTTGGAAAGGTAATCTAATGTACTGTACTTCTGATACTGTTACTGTATGAGTTTGTTCTTAAAATTAGTAAAGGTTATTCACCACGGGAGAGGGAATATGTGATTCATCACCCAAGGCCTTTAGGCCGAGGTGTGATAAACACATATTCCTGATCCCATGGTGAATAACTGGCTTATACCGTGAGACAAACACTCAAACAGTCAAACATGAGAGGATAACTGGACAACAAAGAATATGGGAATTATTCCCTTGAAATACTGTAATGTGATTGGCTGACAGAGGTGTCGAATGGTATAATGACACTTATCTATACCTGCAAAACTTGCGTACCGTTTGCTCTATGCAAACATTGCAAAGCGACCCAGTTATGGCTTGGGTCTGGTCTCACTGTACACTTTTGACAGTTTTACAGGTGCATGCTGCGCCTCAAGTCAAACTGAATCTTTCAAGTAAATTCAATCAAATTTCATTATAGCCAGTATGCTAGATTTTATTCACGCAAATTTAATGCATATTTTTATATTTAAAAATATTGTTTGTGGTCAAAGATTACGTGATTCTAGTAAGAGGGACTTGAAATCAACCTGACTATTTTGTGTAATTTTTGACAAAATTTGGTACTTACACCTTGTTTGAGACAGAAATATTCTCCAGCCTGTTTCATGATACTGCATGGTATGGATATATTTGTAATTTATCAAAATGCTTGCTATGAAAAAAATTACAAAAATATACTGGCTATATTGAAATTTGATTGAATTTACTTGAAAAATGTGGTTTGACATAAGTAGCAACAGGCACCTGTAAAACTGTTAAAAGTGTTCACTGAAGCCAAACCTATGATCTATGGCATAATTATGCAGAATTTAGTTGACCGTCTTTGTATCACGTTATAGCTGTTGTGCTGTATATAGGCTTTAGTCAGTAAGCAATAATTTAAGGCAAACTCCGATGTTACTTTTTATCCCATTTGAGGGTCCAGAAGTCACAACCATTGGGTAACAAGTCACATGCAATTGTTATGGACATATGTAACTTTCAGAACATATTTTGAAAAATGTCATTAAAGCATTGTAAATGATCAATTTGAAAACATTTTGACGAAAACGTTTTCCAACTGAATTTTAAAACTGAATGACAATGTTAAACTTTTAACTTCATTGTTTAACATTTCTAACATGTGCAATGAAAACGTTTAAAATACATTATTTGAAAATTTATATCTGCAACGTGGAAAATACATTATTCTTACATTGTAAATATATGGAGAGTGTTTACAGCAACGTCAAAAGGACTCAATCAATAAAGCCAATTAGATCAAATTTTTTAATTGGAAGTGTATGCTATACTTTATTACGTATCAATTTGTAATCTCAAAACCGCAAATTGAATTTTACATGTGAAGGAAGACGAAGTTTGGGATTAAACTTATGACAGAACGGCTGTGTAATGTGTGTATGTCTAGATGAAAATAGATTAAAGCAAATTCAATGTTTCTTGTATCTCAATATAACAAGAAAAGTACCCTTTAAAAAAGGGTACTGTAGCGCCTTTGGTCTTACCTTCTTTTAAAAACTGTAACGGAATGAGCCAGCATGCAAAGAATTTAATGCATCTGCGAAGTTAGGGTTAATTTATAAGATATTTTGTTATGGAGTTTTATATACACAGTTACCAATATCTGAAAAATGAATCATGTTATTTTGATGCATTTTGGGTAGAATAACATTTTTGTAAACATGCAAAGCTCCCAACCAAGAGAGAAAAAAAAAAACAAAAAAAAACCTTTTGATGGCAATGGTTTGTTATGGTAACTAGGATAGACCAACTTGTTTACTTGCAAGTATGACAAAACTATGGTATACAATATATGTATATATTTGTCAATTTCAATATTCTGGTCTATAGGCTAGCCATTGATTTGAAAAAGGGTTATTCAAGAAAATCCAAAAACGTGTAAATTGTAAATTCTTTCAAATAAATGTCAACTGAAATGTTTGGTGGATAATCATGGTGGAAGCTGAATTGGAACATTTAGTATAAGCCTACAGTAAAGTTCAATGGGAAAACATTAAGAACCTCTTCTTATATCGTCGGCCTAAAGCAAAATTGGCCTAAGTCAGACATAGGCCAGTCATGTATCTGCCACTGGTTTGTTGTGGGTGAGTGGGATTTTGCAACTTTGCACCATTGCAGCGTAATGCGCTGAAAAGCTTTTGCGAAGTTAATATTGCAAATAGAGTAAAATGAATATAAGTTCATTGAATTCGGAGGAGTTTATTTGATATATGGAGGTTTTTAAATTTTGAAAATCGGACATGTAGCAAGGTCTGTAACCCAAATTATATATACACACATATTGATGACGTTTCACACGCAAAAAATATCGCCTCTGTTGACTGACAATCTTCCAATAGCTTATACATGTATTGTAACAAACTTTTTATAAGAAATGTTTTCTTCCAGGTTAAGACGTCGCCATAAAAAATCCAATTTCAATATATTTCGTCAATTTTCAAGCCATTTAATCATAGAATGTCAATCCAAATTATTATGCAATATCAGTTTTTAGGGCACCAAGGTGACTAATATTGCACAAAGGCGAGTTGTGTTTCTTTTACTTCTATGTTAGAATGTATCTCGTTATTTCACCCGACTATTTCACCCACAAACAAGTGTTTCACACTTTGGAATCCACAGATGATATGCTTGATGATGCATTTTGTTAAAATTATTTTCCTCAAAATTTTAGCAAACTTTAGACCTCTAAACACAAAAAGTCACTAAAAAATCTTGGAAAATACCGTTTTTCTGATACACTGATTTACTTAAAGATGTTTATACAATATTTTTTGTATATGATTTTAAGTTGTTATTATTACAAGTGTCAAAATCACAGGCAGAATTTTACGCAGCAAAGAACCGGATTTCCTCATGCATGGAATAGGGTCTTTGAAAAACAGCTAAAGCTGTTTAGCAAAGAGGGATTGTGTCAGTCTGCATCAAAACTATGCAGCCATCAGTACCACGTACACAGTTGCTCTTTGCAGTTACCGCTTTAGCTGGAGGGAATGATGGTTTTGGCTGATCCAATTCAATGCATTAGTGGATTTATTTTACGAGGTAATATCAGACTGTGTTTTAATATTGATGACAGCTTAAAATCAAACAAACCATAATATCTACAGCCTTTACGTAAATCAGTGTATATTTGGACAATATAATGTTGCTGACAACTTAAAGCCAAACACGATGTTATATCGACAACCTTTAAGTATCTGTTTCACCTGCCAGCTGCTTTCTCATTCTGTTGATTGCTGCATGTGAATTCTGGCATAAGGCTCTCAGAAATGAGTCAAGCAATTAGCTATCATACAACCAGAGGGCGCCAACTTACAGTGACCACAGATATTAAAAATATGAAGTGCATTGTAGACAGACCATGCACTATTTGTGTACAGAAGTAACATAATTGAGCGAAAATCGAGTCAAACATTGCAATGATAGATTTCACAAAGAGATTAGCATTGATACCACTGTGGTACTTTTGGGGTACTTAACGTCTGACTGCTGTAACGACAATTGATACCAGGTTTCTGTTTTAGGTTTGGTTGGACAAAGTGAAGTGCTCCGAGAATGCAACTAACCTGTACTCATGCAGCCATAAGCAATGGGGTGACCATGACTGTTCACCAGAAGCAGCAGTTTACATTGACTGCCAAGCAGGTCCGTTCAAATATTTTTATTTCTGATTTTACACCTGCATACTATTATGTGATGTTCACTTTCTCTTAAAGTTATATAATTACATTATAGTGAGGCTTCAGTCCCCTAAAATTTAAGATATATTTATAGCCATTATTCAAACCTTGGCATATGATCAGGATACATATTATGGCCTGGTGCACCTATTGCCTAGTTCTCACGACGACGTAACAGAGGGTTTAAGCGACGGCGTAGAACGAATTTCCAGGAAAGGGCAAAGATTTGAGCATGTACGCCGTCAATTTTGGCTGTACGGCGAGACATGAACAGCATGCGCCGTGTTAAGAAGTCTTGCTACGCAATTCCTAGAAATTTGACGATGCAGGAAAAAAAGTTTCAGCCGGCTGAATCTTTGCGAGGGAAGAAGTGGCGATGCAAGAACAAGCGAATCAAGAAATCATTGCGCGCCGCAGGTTTTTAAAGGTTCATCGCGCCAAGAACAGCTTCGCTGTGGCAACAGCAGCGTAGCAGAAAGCTCTTGCCTCATGGCACGTGTTTCAGACACACGTCGAGTGAAGTCACATGTTCGCCGCACGTGTGAGGGTCCTCGCTGCGGCTTTTGGACCCCCAACGCAGCAGACAGGGTGGCGCCTGAGTGCATGCGTTGTTCTATTTTTAGCATCAACCCTTTGTCTGCGTGTCAACTTCTTGCTGCGCTGCGGCTGGCGCACATTCAGCGAAGAAGGGGGGGGCGAAGCAAGGGAAAAGAGCTGGTCCGCACCCTGCATATATATAGAGGGGGCCAGTTTAGAGCACTATACCCACCCAGATCTTCGACCAGAACACACCTAGAATCCACGACACTCAACTGCTACATTTGCTGCTACATTTGTTGCTACAATTGCTAGTACTTTTGCTGCTACTTTTTGCGAATATGGGACCAAAGAAGAAAAGAGGGACCGTCATGAGGGCACCAACCAAACTCAACCAAACTCAGCACGAGGTCTGCACACTCCTGGCAGCACTCCTGCTGCAACTCAAGTGACAACTCCAGCTGCAACTCCTCTCCATGACCCTTCAGATGCTGCAGTAGAAGCCTTCTTCACCACAGCCATGGCAGACATCTCTCTACCTGGACTCTACACCTCCACTACAGCCAAAGATGTCAGCCAGACGAAGACAACTTCAAGCAAAGCCACTGTTGTCAGCGAGACCCTCATCTGAAGCTGAAGGAGACAAGCCTGCTGACAAGCCTGCTGACAAGCCTGCTGACAAGCCTGCTGACAAGCCTGCTGACAAGCCTGCTGACAAGCCTGCTCCCAAGGGTCTTCCACAGCCTGCTGCCAAGTCCACTCCAAAGAAGACTCCAAAGAAGACACCAAAGAAGACTCCGAAGAAGACTGCAAAGCCACAACAGAGCCAGCCTGATCTTCAAGATGTCATTTTGGACGACACCTTCGAGGAGGAAGACCACCATTCGTCTGATGATGAGGGCCCTACAGCTCCTGAAGCCAAATCCAAGGCCAAGAAGGGCAAACGGAAGACCGCCAAGAAGAACATCAAAGACTACATGGGCATCACAGCGGAGCAAGAAGACGACCTGCTCAATTGGTACAGAGAGCATCCTGTCCTGTACATGAAGGGCTCCAGAGGGTACAAGGGCAATGAAAAGTTACTTCTGGACCAGGCCAAAGCCAAGGAGCTGGGACCGAAGTTCACTTCCCAGGATGTCTTCAACTGGAGGAAGACAGTGAGGACGCACTACTCCAGACTCATCAAGCCTGAAGCTTCAGGATCCGGCAGGAAGGAGAGCCTAACAGAGAGGGACCAGTACATCCTAGCCTACTGTGGGTTCCTGAAGGACTCCATCGTCCACAAGCCAGGCAAGGAGCTGTCCGCCATTTCCAAGCTGTCCGGCAACAGACCAGCCTCAGACTCCGGGGACAGCTACAACCCTGAAGATTCCCTGCCACCTTCTTATGACCTGCAGGACCTCCCAGAAGAGCCATCACAGGACAGACCTGACAGCCAGCAGTCCCAAGTCTTCCCTGGTGTGCCAAAGCCTGGGGCCGTGTCAAGGAAGAGAAAGGCCACAACAGATGAAGGCATGACCTCCGCCATGAACGTCATAGCTGGCAGCATGCACGCCATGACCTCCTCCAGGAAGACCTCCAGAGGCTCTGGCTGCAGGATGTGCCCCGACTACCAGGAGTTGGACGTTGATGAGGAGTACTGGAGAATCAAGTGCCAAGACCTCTACAACGTGGGACGTCGCTGCAGCCCTCAACTGAGACAGCGAATTGTGAAATCGGTTGCAGAGGCTGCCCTTTACTGGGACAAGCAGAGGGAGATGGAAATCCACAGCCGCCAGACAAAACCTCAGGAGGAAACCTTCCAGCCTCTTCATCTTCATCAGCGCCAGCAGATGCCACCTCCTCCTCCTCCTCCTGCGACGTTTGTGCCGTCTCATCACCAGCAGCACCACCAGCACCAGCCCCACGCTTCCAGCAGCCATCACTTCCACCACCAGCAGCCAACGCCAGGAGGATCCAGCCAGACTCCGAACTACACCATGATGCAGCCCAGCCCAGGATCCGTGACACTGATGCTGACTGAGAGCCCCGAGAAGTACGGCTACCCTGGACCCAGCTATGGTCAACCGATGGCCCATCAGCAGCAGCACCAGCCTTCCCCTTTCTCACAGTTGGAGTGAGACTGTCCTTTCTCCACTGAAGTAGAAGATGAGCAGCAAAGACAACAAAAAACCCTCGGCCCTTTTAAGGGCCACCAAATCCTCCCAAAAGGGCAGGCCACGTACACATGCTATGTTGACCAAAAAAAAGAGCTTGTTTTGACCGAAAAGAGCCAAAAAAGAGCAAAAAAAAACGTTGACAATCCCCCCAAAAAAAAGTCCGGTCCTGGCCTTCATTAAAAGTCATCACCTTCATAAAAGCAAGATGCTAGTTGCCCCTTTCTTTGCCGAAAAACCTACCAAGTGCTCTACTGGTACAAGTGCTGCATTCTTTGGTATAAACATATTTTTATTGCACTAGTACAAGTGCATAAATTTTTTAATTAAAATGTAATGCACTAGTACAAGTGCTTTGGTTTTAAAACTTGTGTTGGTGGCACTAGTACAAGTGCATCACTTTGTAATGTAACTTGTCTAGGACAAGTGCTTTTTTATGGTTAGAAAAGGGATAGACAGATAGATAGGTAGATAGATAGATAGATAGATAGATAGATAGATAGATAGATAGATAGATAGATAGATAGATAGATAGATAGATAGATAGACAGATAGATAGATAGATAGAAGAAAAAATGTGCACGTCGCATATACACTGTAGCAAAGAAAAACAAGTGGTCGTCATGTTGCAGTGATGACACTTGCATAGATAGATAGACAGACAGATAGATAGATAGATAGATAGATAGATAGATAGATAGAGAGATAGATAGATAGATAGATAGATAGATAGATAGATAGATAGATAGATAGATAGGTAGATAGATAGCTAGATAGAAGAAAAAATGTGCACGTCGCATATACACTGTAGCAAAGAAAAACAAGTGGTCGTCATGTTGCAGTGATGACACTTGCATAGATAGATAGACAGACAGATAGATAGATAGACAGACAGATAGATAGATAGATAGGCAGATAGATAGCTCGATAGATGGAACACAATGCTCGTTACATATATACACTGCAGAAAACAAAAGCAGTTGTCGTCACTTTGCAGGGATTGGACTTGGATAGATAGATAGATAGATAGATAGATAGATAGATTGATTTTTGGGCTTGTTTTGTCAACATAGGATGTGTACATGGCCAGCTCAATTTGGAGGATTTGGTGGCCCTCAAAAGGGCCTGGGGTTTGTTGTTTTGAATAGTTAGTCTGCATCTTCTTCAGATTTTCTCCAACTGCCAAGGGACACTTCCTGCTGGACTGTTGACATAGGCACGTAGGTAGTCTCGAGCTGCCTTGGCATCTCTGGAGGCATTTCCGTGTCGCAGTGGTTCTCCTAGGTCATGCAATTGACGGTCTCCTCTCCAAACTCCTTCAGTGACGTCATGTGTGCAGTGTTTGCGTTAGCCACTTTCAAACCGGAGTCCCTGGGACTCCTAACCTTCAAGATCTGGAGTCCCTTTGAAACTTTTGGAGTCCCTCACTTTTGAAAAATAATTATTGTTAGCATCACAAGAGACTCACACCAAATGCAACATATTTGTCATGTCACTAGTCAGCCTGGGCTCAACAGCAGCTCTAGTGTACACTGTACATTGCCAGCATGTGGTACCCCGCCTTCTGCTGGTTGTCCTCAGCAGGGTTTTCCCTGGTCCTCAGTGAGATTCAGGGTGTGTGTCTTTCTATCACCCTTTTCTTCACTTGCATAAGTATAATTAGCACCAACCCAGGCTTTGAATCCCTGGACTCATGTTTATTGATGGCCAATTAGCCATTCTAAAAAAAATTCTCAGAATGCTGAATGAACTGTGCATCTTCAAATGACCAATTGATTGTTGCACTTGGGGTGACTGACAGTTTGGGAGTCAAATTTAGCATGGACTTCTTCACTCATTGCAATCAAAACTCACCCTCCTTTAACTATAGCATGATCTGCGGTCATGTCCTACAGGACTTCTTGCACAATTAATTGTCATGTCTGTTTGTGACATGTTAATAATATTATGAGCTGCAGTGACATCACTACAGAAAAAAATCAAGTCACCATCCAAAGATTTTTATTTGACCAATGCTATTTTGCAATCTAGAGTCTATTTGGTGACCTTGCCATCTGACCACTGCTTCTTTTTTAATGAATTCAAAGATCATTAATCAATGACAAGATCCCAGCTGCAACTGTACAAATTAACATAAGCCGCTTTGATTTGTACTGGCCCATGTCACATGAAAGAAAGTAACATCATTAATCAGTTACAAAAGCTAATTTCTATCTTTTCCCCAATAGAACAAAATTAGAGTCAAAATCTAAAATTACCCCAAGTGTCTGCCACCTTTAAAAGTTTCTCTTTTTCAGCATATTTATTTGTAGAAGGCTTTTACCAGTCAACCTTTTCTTTTGAAGCAGGACAGTCAGTGTATCTTGTTTCAGAATAAAAGGCTGGCATTTAGTGGGAATGTATTTTATGCCCCAAAAACTTGCATATTAAGAAATAAGTCTAATGGAGCAATGCTGCTGCATTTCATGTTTTGAGGGCATGCCAGCACAGCATGAAAAAACAGAATTTCAAGTCAAGACAATCATTGTGGCAAGCCAATATTAGTTTTACTCTCCCATGGTATTCCTCTGCGGGTGGTAAAAGAAATGCTACTCCTCTTGTGGCCTGAGGTTATCACACCACTAAGCTTTATTGAATCTCACCAGACTCTTTGCTTTATTGATTCTCACCTATGCACCTGTATGTCAACCTCACAGCAGGGGCTCCCCCTATGAGTTGGTTTCACAGTTTGGCCAGTTTGCCCCTAATAACATTATCACCTCAGGATGTAGAACCTAGCGGCAAAATAGAAAATTAAAAATGGGGGAAAGTGAAATTGTGATAGAATGCTATTAAACAATTATTCCCACCAATGCTAAAGGTATCAAGAGCTCTTGGGTAAAATGAACAAGTGACTAAGCTTAGAAAAATACTTTTTCTTCTGTAGCTAATTTCTTTACCAAGGCAAGATCAACAGGAAGTATCATGAGAATAGTTAAGGGACCTAACAAATAAGCGTACTGGTGTTTGTTAAAGTCAGTCTTTACTGCGCAGCCCAACAGTGTAGTCACAACATGAGTGGCAGAGAGGGCCAATTTCTACAGACAACAGTCTCCTCGCTGGAGGGTCCTGGTGTTAATCCTGAAAATCAGCAAAACGATGAGATCACCGCCTATCAAGTAGATGCCACTGTGGTTAGTCTTGAAACGTCACAAGACAGCCAGTCGATATTCGATCAGGAAGATTTGGATGGACCAAGTGATGCAGTTGATAACAGCAGTGTTTGGTACTTTTTCGGTCGCGAAGCACCAAGGGCAGAAATTAAATATTTCGGACAAATAATTATGCTATATTTCGTGATAATCTCGTGTGTTACCTGTTTAGCAATGGGTCACCAAAACTCAAACCTATGGACGGCTTTACTAAGCTCGAGTTTTGGGATATTGCTTCCCAGCCCTGCACTGGACTACACTGAGAGATCTATTAAACGTCCCAAAGAGGCTGCACCAGAGAACTGATTCAAGTCTGTGGGGGAGAACAGGTGTTTGCAGAACAAGGTTGCACGCTCCATTGCACACTATTACTCTCACGTGGTTCTGCTAGACTCCACCCCGGACCATTGGACCACCTGCTGATGCTGCTGCAGAGCATTCATAAATGGTACTGAATTGATTTCCACCACTCACTCTTGGTGTATCTACGAATCTCCATCTACACACACTTTGCTCGAAATTCACAATGGCCGACTTCACCGACAGAAACATGTATGTGCAATCTTCATTTTCTGCCCGAGATGGTCCTGGCAAGCTGCAGTTCGACCTGTTGATGGGCTCATCAATAGACAAGCACTATCTGAGGATGGACCTGCAAGTGGGCGGCTACACAGAGTCTTCTGTAATACGAGGAGAGGACCTCGAAGCACTTCTGGACAAGATGACAAGAAACAGGGAGAAGATAGAACTTTGCAAAACCTTTAGAAGCACTGTCTCTCCCCTGATCGAGCTGTCCAGACACTGCAGTTATGAGGGCCTGTGGGAAACAGCCATCATCGAAACACGTCAGATGTATGACGCCCCTCACCGATACGCCACTCCAGTGAGGCTCCCAACGCCACTCTCCACTGCGCAATATGACCTGCTGCTTCACAACTTGCCTCGACTGATCCAATTGTGCAGGAGAACAGTTCTTCCTCAATTCGACTCATACACTATCCCCCTCTACAAGAGACAGTCCTTGACGACTGGGCATTCTCAGTACTTTGCCACCATAGAAGAGGCCTGCAGAGACCAGACCATCGTGCTCAGAAATTTGGTCCAACCAATCGTTATTGATGATGATGTAAGAGACTCTTCAGCTCTGACAACCATCTTCGCCGATGATGATGATCATTATCATTATTATCCTGATGCAGGTGAAGGCTACACCCCAGGCACATCAGTGGCCACAAGCGTGGAGGATGATGCTGGACTAGGCCACACGACAGGCTCTTCGACTCTGTGTCCTACCGATGGACCCCTAGAAAATCCACTCCAAGCAGACGACTCCTCCTGCCTCATCGTGGATATGGATGAAACTGTTGACCCGGCTGCAGCGCAGCCAGCCGCCCCCCTCCCCCCGCGTTCATCGACCCCCCTCCCCGATGATCTTCGACCGCTCTCCCCCACAAATCTGCTCAATGACATTGATCTTGACATCACGCTTCCTGCTGTAACCCTCCCTGCAACTCACACCCTCACAGAAATGGCCATGATACGTCCCTCGCCCTACGTTATGTGTTTCCAGGCCTGTAAACTGTTCTATATGAAAATGATCAGGCACTATGCTGGAGCCCCCAAACTATACACAATCCGTGCAGCAGATCAGGCCAGGGACTTCATAATAAACATTTGGAGGCACTTAGAGCATCTCTTGTGTGAAATGCTGGACACTCTTGGTTATTCCCTGAATACACCTTCTGATAATGTTTTAACTTTCTTGATCTGTTCGACAGTCCCATTGTCACCCTACAGCGTGGCCTTGTATGTTCTAAATGACACCACTTGCCATGACGAAGACCAGCTGCTTGTCAATTGTTATATGGAGGCTCTGTATGAGAAATTTGTCGGTTGTTTCTACGAAGACTCCAACTGAATGTGCTTTGTATTGTGCAGAATATGTTTTTTTTTGGTTGTTGTTGTCAATTGCATGCTTTTCAAACACATGTGACAAAATAAAAAGTTATTTAATCTAGAAAAACTCAGTGTTCTAACTTCATTTAGTTTTTGATTTTTCCTGAACGAAATACTCTTCCCTGTTATATTTAAGTTGAGCTAAATATCTCCCAGGCTCCTGTTTAAAAATATTTCAACTGAGTGAGGTGCCATTAAAGTTCACTAACTCACTTCAATGAAGCTTAAGTTTCTGGAGACAGTCGGCCTCATGCTCGGGTAACTTAGCTCGGGCAATCTCCCAGAAGCTGGTATTCATTGTGAAACAAATACAGCTTAATTTTTGAAATGAACAAACATTTCTGGAGGCTAACTTGCTCATGCTCAGGTAACTTAGCTCAGCCAATCATGCAGAAGCTGGTATTCATTGTGAAACAAATACAGCTTAATTTGAAATGAAACAAACACAAAAGTTTCCATCAGTTTGATTGTTTAATATTCATCCTTTTTTCATTTTATCCTCACATTTGACAACATCCATAAAATGTATGTAGAGCTATAACATTACTCAATGAAAGCAGTGCACAAAAAAAACTGAAATTTTTTCTTTTTAAAAAACGAAAAGCAAAACAGAAACATACTAGAAAATAGGGTAACAGTCCCTTTTATGCTACACTGGGTACTTTATACAATGTACTGATAAGTTTTTAAAAACCAGTCATCTCTATCAAAATAACAACCAACTATTCAATATATGTACAAGCTGTTTAAACCAAAGTATGTGCACCCTGTTATAGTAGACATGGTAAAACAAAAACGACAAGGGCTCGAACAACACCACCGAGCAAGAATAAGCACAATTGTAGCACAAGTTTGAAGGTAATAAGCAAAAACATCAAATTCACAGTCACTCATTTATAGAGCTAAAACAGTTCATTCACGCAGCTTTTTCTCTCAAGAGTTCTCGTCCATTCACAGTTCTTTCACACCTTATTAATCAAAAATTTGTCCAATAGTATGTACAACCCCCTGGGGTCAGCAGGAGGGGAAAAGCAAGAAGTAATTTCCCAGAGTCATTCACAAAGTTTTGGCACAAAAGTCAATTGGTCAATGTCATTTAATGACGTGGTCTGAGGCGACCCTGACCTCTCAAGATGTTGCCAGCATCCATGTCACGCAACATACCATTTCTGGGGGCACGATTCCTGTTAGCACGGGGGCGTTCGGGGGTACGGGGGCGTTCGGGGGTACGGGGGCGTTCGGGGGTACGGGGGCGCTCGGCAGGCACCTCCCGGCGAGGTTGAGGTGGTGGGAAGGCTGCCCCTATGTCCTCGGGGACCACGTGGACATGCTGGGGCGCTACCTGGTGGACGGCGTGGACAGGGGGGATGAGGCCATAGGCTCCCGGGAAAAGAAGCCACGGGGGAGGGAGGGCCCGAAGAAAAGCCCTGAAGTCGTCTCCGTCGAGGCCTGCAATCCTCCAGAAAATCTGAAAAATACAAAAGTTGAAAAACATAGGTCAGCCAATTGTGTTTAAAAGCAAATGAGTAAAACTGGCAGAAAAAGCAAGAGGTTTTTATAAACTTTACATCAAGAAGATCTTTACCTTAGACAATTAGAATCTGGAGAATTCTTCCTGGGACTCCAGGCTGCAGATTGAACCACCTCTGTACTGAGAGCGTCCCTTTGGTTTTAGCCCACAGAAGCGTCCAATTTTTTTAGCTGGGTCGACACAGCAGCATTTACAACATGCTTTACAGGCTGCCACAACACATGCTGGGTCTTCATCAGTTTCTCTGCATTTTCTATTAAGTACTAATAGAATAATTACCGCCAAAAGTAGTCCAGCAGATAGCCCGGCAAAGACGGTTCCCCAGAATCCGATGTTCTTGGCAGACCAGTAAGCCACCCCCCTGGTTGGGATGCCCATGGTGTAGCCGACCGTGGGTTGCTGTGAGGGGGTCCGTCTGATGTAGGGTGGCGAGTTGACTTCGGTCCATGTTGTCTCTCCGTCAGATTCGGTAGTCACCTCGGTCTCCTCAGCAAGTTCCAGGGTCCTTAGAGATGTGTAGATTCGGCCAAAGAAGTCGCAGTTGGGCCCTACACAGGCCGACGTACTGACTTCGTCGTACTTGCAAGTCACCCAGGGGAAGCCAGCAGCAATGCCCGCGCAGAGGTCTCGGTCGGCACCAGTCAGGGAGACAAACTCAAAGCCATATGAGAAGTCCAAGCTGTCAAGGTCGAAGGTTCGGGGGTCGGCAACACGTAGAACAAGTCCTCGGGTGTATCTGGTGCGTGGCGGGAAAAGTGGAGTGGATCCAACTCCAGAACATTCCACCATTCCATTGGAACTGCAAATGCACTGTCCCGAGTTACCGCAGATCCAAGCTTTGGTGTGAACCACCAGCATCAAGGCAATAACAAGCCTGAAATCCATCTTGTGCTCCTGCACTTCAAAAGTTCTCAAAAGTTCTCAAAAAGTCAATAAAAGTGCTGCAAAGTCTCCAATAATATCTCGCCTTTCCTTGTGCTATGTATATGTATGTGTTTGCTTTCTGACAGCCAGTAATGAAATGGTCAGCTGTCAAGTTGGATCCCACATGGTATTACGTAATCAAGATGCATTCAAATACACCCCTTTTGTCTTCAACCCCAACCCCTTTTGTTTCACCAAGCTAGAGCGTCAGCTAGAAGCTAATGTTATGTAACATTTTGCTCCCTAGCAGATTTGCCCCTCTGTATAGGCAGCTAAAGTGAAAGTTATATTTGCAAGTTTTTGGAATATTTTAACAGGCTCCTGTATCATATCCATTGCTTGGGAGATTTACAAAAAGAAAAATTGACTCAGAAAATAGCCAGTTTATAGACTTTTAATACATTGACCCCACCCAGAAAGCCTTAAATGAGAAACAGCAGTTTAAAAAAGAAAAAGGAAGTTACAAATCTAAAAAATGGAGTTTGTTTTGAATGAGGGAGGATGATGGCCAAGACTTTACGTCCTGTATTTATTTAGTAGTCTAAGCGAGAAACTGACCAAGAAAGAATGAAACTCACTCATCAAGAGCTCATTTTCTTGCATGAAAAAGATAGATTTAAGCAGCAATAGTAGCAGGAACAATTTTGACAGTCCTCTTTCTGGGATTGAGCCCATTTTACGTCCTGTATTTATTTAGCAACCCAAGCGAGCACTGGTCAAGAAAGAATGAAACTCTCCCATCAAGAGTGCCTTTTCTCGCATGAAAAAAGATAGATTTAAGCAGCAAATAGCAACAGGGACAATTTTGGCAGCCCTCGGGTGGGATTGAGCATGTTTTTACGTCCTGTAATCCGTCAGTTGTGTACACGGCCATTCAAGAATACTCAAAAGAAGAGTATTGTGGGAAAAAAAGGAAAGACTTGGTCACAAAAGTGATATTTTGGATTTGTCTGCATTTTACCAGAGTGCAAAGTCAATTCGAACAACCGCAGAACATGGTGTATACGTAATGACTAAACATCATGATGCTTACTAATGATCAGGCTTGGGTCTGACACCTATGAACTTCTAAGCTTTGGTAAAGCTTGTTCTCATCAGCTGTTATATTGCATTGTTCCTGCCCACACGCTGACGCGCGTCGTTTTTTGTGCTGGTATCAATTAGCAGAATTCTAGATTTAGAATGAGGAGTTTGATTCAATTTTGCCTCCATTCAAGCGTGGTGATCTACTCTACTGAGATCACAGCATGTGTTCCAAGAAATCCGTCTAAACACGCCCAGATGCTCATTTAGAAGACCACGTGACAAAGAAAAAAGTATAAAAACTCAGATATCAAAAACAGGTGTATCATCGTGCCTCCAGAACACCAGAAAGTAACTTTAAGTTTCTCCTGGTTCTTCTCTCTTCCGATTCATCGACATCACTTCAAGAGACTCCTACCCTGGGAAAATCAGGTAAGTTTGTTGTCTACAGTTCGTTGAGCTCTAAGTTAATTTTTCTTATTGTTGCCTTTGATTGAAGTGAAACTATTCACACAAAAGGGCCAGCTCTTGGTGGGTCTTCAACTGTACATGATTTTTTAGTCTGTCAGTCCACTTTGCAGTGCAACTGAATAGGCCCAACATTGCAAGTAGTCGACTAATGCGAGCTAGCTGTTACACTTTGGGAGAGAAAGTAAACATTTTCACAATCCATGCAAAAATCACCAGTATTTGCATTCAATTTCGTTAGTTCAATAGTTGGAGCAGGAGGTCGGCACCTCTACATGATGTTTAGAATGTCTGTGCTATTTGCAGTGCATCTGAAAAAGTCCAAGCATTGTAAGCAGACGTCTAATAGTCCAGTCTATATACAGTTTAACCCCCAAAAAATTGCTACAAAACGTTTTTCAACTGATTCTGTTAGGTAAAGGTGTACTTTTTAATATACTGAAAGTTTACCAAAATCGGACCATCGGAAATGTGTTTTTTTCAAGATGGCGTCCAAGATGGCCGACAAAACCTTCAAATGGCAATAACTCAGGAACTATCCACTCAAATTTGATGATTTTTGCATCTAAACCTAGGTTTTCGGGGTCAAGGAACACATTGAGAGCATCAAAAATGACATTGGACCAATATTTAATATATACAACCCTAATTTGGTGCACAACATGGCTGCCCACGCCTCAATTAAGCCGACTGTTCACTCAGATTTGGCCATCTTTAGGTCCATTGCCAATTAGGAACACACATTTTTAAATGTCATTGAATTGTTGACAAATGGTTTATTGCATAATTTTTCAATTTAGTTTCTAACAATCAACTATATTATATAAATCACCACTAATACCTCTGTCCAAGGAGTCTGTTTACATTGTTCAATTGTCTGGCGCCATCTTGCTGACTGTCGGAAGTTGTCATCCATATGGATCTCTTGAGTCTTGGTTGGACTGTCATAGTTTTCAGTTTGGTATTGACCACATGCTGCAGTAGGCTACTAGAAAGTCCACTATGTCTACAGCTTCATTGGGAGGGTTTGCATCCTGATGAACAGTTATAACAAATAACTTTCATATGTTTGTCCGGAGCCGATTTCTTCTTCTTCATCACAGAAATTAACTAATATGGATCCGTCCTTCTATCCATAATCTGTATAGACCATGTTATTTGCATGCCATGTCCAACCACACCCTAATTTGGTAGAACATGCCAGGCTACAGAATAATGTGTAGGGGAAGTTGGAAGGAAGTCCTTTTTAAAGGGTGACAGATGCCTTAGCAGACGCCACCTTCTTGGTGAAAATGTTGTGACACAGTAATGAAAGTTTATTCTTGGACTTGCCACCAAGACAGCAATCATCATACCTTTGCCCAATTCTGCCGTCATAATCTCTTCAGAGTTATTTGACCATGAATGAATGTACCTGCACAGCACTTCATGACAAGATAAGATTTCACTAATTTACGGAGAGGCAACTTTTCTGATGCTAATTACTCTGGAGCATGAATCACAGCCCAAGTAAACATCAGCTGAACATGGATGAAGGGAAACTCACTGTGTACATCATCTCCTGATATTTGTTTCAACAAGTAAAATTAATGTAACAAGCTCTGCATTCTTTTGAATGTTAATTGGTGTCAGAACAGAAATAGATGGCCTAATTATAAATTTTGCAGTACTGAGTAGGAACAAGTTCAGCAAATCGGTATCTTTGCCAAAGTTTTGGTGCAAAGACAGACACACTCAAAGGCGCCTTAACAATATCAACATCTGCATCGCCAGGTGAATTGATGATGTGATATATATCCTCTGTTGGTGTAGTGCTGATTAGAGCAATCATGTGTGCCTTGTTCTTGTCAAGAGACAGGAGGTCTTTCCTTTTGTCTGAAAACTCTGTTTCAGTTGCGAAGTTTATGATAGGGTGTCAGTTCATAACTCAAAATATATCATTTGGGGAAAGATTTCCTTATCTTGACACACCAAGGAACTTTAGGAAGACGAGTGCAGGATCAATGGCACAGTCAGGAGCAGTCTACAAGGCAGCAGGGGCGTCAGTTTCATTTTAAAGTGGTAGTGCAAATAGCAGTCATACCTTCGTGCATGGAATATGTCAGGGGAAAATTATATATTTTTTTTATTCAGAAACATGTATACTCTGACCAAAAAGTGGTGGGGCAAATGCCCCACCAGCCCCACCGACACTGACGCCACTGCAAGGCAGAGATATTCTAAAAAGATTTGCCTCGTGTTTCCGATTGTTTGGTAAATGTTAACTTTCTGACAATACGTTCTTGAGGTCATGCACAGTCACATCTGACAAGCTTATAGTATTTTGACAATATTTCTCAGGGTAGTACCCAAAGTAAGACTTTTGATGCATGCTTCCAATGTATCTGCGTGTTTTGGACTTAAAACATATATAATAGGTCTGTTTAGTGGAATCTTGTATTACACTGTTGCACAATTCAGAAGGTGCAGATTATCATGATTATGTCCTAAGGTTCTGCAGGTCCTCAGCCATCCCACTGCTTCCAGTTGGACAACCAGTGCTCATTCAAAACCTCATTAAAATTTCTTTTGTTACAAGGTTGCTATTTAGTCCTGCCCACAGTCCCCAGCATTGTTTGCTTTGTCAACAACCATGAAGACAAGGAACAGTTAGAAACTCCCCTGTAACAGGTTAACATCAAGGTTGCTCATTCCTTGCAGTCAGTAATGAGCACACCTCAAGTAGTTGAAATGACCTGCTGTGGCAAATGTACATGCAAGTAAGCAATCTGAAATCCCTGCAAATGCAGGAACCAACCCAATACAATTGCCTTGATTATCAGCTGGTTTCACACATTTTATTCATTCCTGTTCCCTCTGTCACAGAGTTTGTCAGTGTCCAAATAGTACTCAGAAAGTTCATACTATTATGGAAACCCCCTGACAAGATAACAATTCTTATTTTGTGGTGCATCAATAACAATTTCAGGTGCTTTCCAAGTCAAGGGCTGGTCAAAATTCACGATATTAGGAAGCTTTTGCCTCATCAAGAGGTTACGAAGTCTAATATGGACAAAAAGCAACCTTTGTATCCTGAGTACATATTTATCATGGGCGAGAAGAATGCAACTGAGGATTGTCCAGGATTTGAGCAGCTGGATGGCTGAGTTGTTTTAAAATGGTTCCCACCTGCTCTGCTGAAGGTCTTTGCCTGCATGGGTTCGAACCTTGGTTGGAGAACCAAACATCTGCAGTGGTCAATCATAAGCAAAATCCTGCATGGATGTGATTCAGATGGGACATCAAATAGTGGCCCCCTTGTGTAATTATCTGTGCTGGGCAAGTAAAAGATCACGTCACTTACATTGGGTAAACATGTAAGATGTTGAGCAGTCTCCAATCTGATCAATAATACTAATAGCACCACACCTTTCCCGCAAACATTTAAACTCATACAGAGTTATGGAGGCCTGTTGGCATCTCATCCAGATTCAGATCGCATAAATCAACCCTCTTGACCTAAAACATCTATCTATTTAAGGATGCTACATGTATATATGTCCTGATAAATGATGCAAATTTGGTGTTACCTGTCTGAAGCCAAGGGATATCTCCCAAAAAATACAATCCTGCAGTCATAGTAAAATAAAAATAGGAAATTCCTTAAAGAATACCCTGTTTCAAGGATACTTTGCAAACCTGCATTCTAAGATTTTGTCATGTTTTCTGATGCTATTGACCTAACTTCAGCCTCTCACCCAACTTCAGCCCGCCTACAGAAAACTCCTTGTAATTAAATTTCCATTTGGCCAAGGTGTCAGTTTTTGAGTTGAAAGTTATTGTCAGTGTGTTAAGAATAAATTATCAAAAAGCTATGACCATCATAACGTATGAATAAGGAATTTTACATGTTTTTTTGGTGGACCGCATTTTGCTTGTTTTGCAACGCGAATAAACCGCAAAACGAAAAAAAAGTTGATAAAATATTAAATCTGTTGGTTTGCTGTAACCAATTCGCCCAAGCAGGAGTATCCAAAAAAAGTTTCATCACAGGGGAAAATAAGTTATCTTTCATAAATAAAGCTATTTTTTCAATATTTTCTACTTGATTATTCAATGAATTAGGTGATTTTTAAGACATGTCAATCTTACCTAACTTCAGCCCACTTGGTCCTAACTTCAGCCCCCAGGTTTCCCAAACTCCAGCCGATAAATCTCACTTGAGAAGTTTGTTTATTCATCCCTGAATATCTATCTATCTAAAAAAATTAATTTTTAAAGCATTTTTACGTCTGGCATACTGGAATAGACTAGTTACCTGAATTGGAGTTTAAAATAAATTTTTATCCTCTTTCCGCAAAAACGATGACTTCTTTCCAAGCTTTTTTGAAACACACTTTTGGAGGATTGATTTTTTTCAGACCGTCATGTTTTATATACAGGTAAGTAATTAAAGCCAAATTTGAACAGTCTGCTGTTTTTGTGACAGAATAGGATCAATTGGTTGAAGTTAGGTACGGGGCTGAAGTTAGGTACACCCTAGGCTGAAGTTAGGTACTTCGTGGCTGAAGTTAGGTACATGTCCCGCTTTTGTCTTTGAAGCACATTTGCACTGCCTTATAAGGCATTCGGCCGATTTTTCACAATATGATCATAAAGAGGAGTGGAGGCTGGGGTTAGGTCCACAGCTACATGTTATTCCCATGAATAGCCAGCCAATGGCAAGCAATCAAAACGCAAAGTAGGCTGAAGTTAGGTCAAATTGCCCTAGTTCCAAGATGTCCTTACAGGGAAGAGTATGGTTCAAATTTCAGTGGAATAATTGTCTAAATAGAAGTGTCGGTGGCCATATTGGAGTTTAAAAGCTCCATAATTGTCCAATGTCTCAATGTGTTCTTGCCCCCAAAAACCTTCGTTTCAATGCAAAGATCATCGAATTTGACTTTCTTGTGGGCCCACTGCTGTGTATAATCAATGCCAAACTGAAAAACTTTGATAATGCCAACAACACTTACGACAAAAATGGTTGATAATTGATGACTTCAGAACAGTGTAAATTGACTTTATAAACAAATTTATGCATTCTCGAAGTTAATGGTCATTTATGGCCAATTGCTGTTAACTAAATTGAATAATGATGCAATGAATCATTTCTCTGTTTCACTCAATGACAACTAAAGCAGCTGCATTCTTTTAATTGGCAATTGATACAACCATTGTCAAATTTGAGTGAACGGTTGACTTTATCCAGGTGTCGGCAACTATTTTTTACACCATATTAGCATTTTACATGTTAAATAATGGTCCAATGTTATTTTTGATGCTCTCAATGTGTTCCTTGACCCCGAAAACCTAGGTTTAGATCCAAAGATCATCAAATTTGAGTGGATAGTTCCTGAGTTATTGCCATTTGAAGGTTTCGTCGGCCATCTTGGACGCCATCTTGAAAAAAACACATTTCCGATGGTCCGATTTTGGTAAACTTTTAGTATGTTAAAAAGTACACCTATACCTAACAGAATCAGTTGAAAAACCTTTTGTAGCAATTTTTTGGGGGTTGAGGGGTTATTTTTCACAAATAGACTGGACTATAATGCGTGCTGGCTGTTTTACACTCAGGAGGAAAAAGTAAAAATTTTCACAACCCAAGCAAAAAGCTGCAGTATTTGCAAGCAATTTCGTTAGTTGAATAGCTGGAGCACGCAACCATGTCATTGTTATTGGTAGATTGCTATATTTACCTTCTTTAAACACCCCTTCAAGCTGTAATGTCCACCAAAAGTGCATAATTCTCATTCAGGCTTATAATAGTTAAATTAACAATAGCTTAGTGAAATAATGTGAACTTTTACAGCACATTTCGTTAGTCTGCTAATGTGAGAACATTTACAGACGCTCACGACACCATTTTGGTGATGCCCCATCTTACCGATAGCCCCGCACTGTTTGCGTCGCCCAGGTGTGTCTGGTGCTCAGTTAGGTTAAAAATTTCGTTGAACTTTTCACAGATTTCGTTAGCAGGTTCACCCCTCCATAGACTAGAGTGATTTTTGCGCGGTTTTTAGTCATTTATAATAAGTAAGGGGGCACGCAAATTCCTCCACCCATCTCACTGAACTCCTAATTATTTGAGAAACGAATTTTTCAAGTAATAGCAAAAATCTTTAACATTTTCACTGCCTGTCGGTATTTTGAGGGCCACTCAGCAGCTCAGTACCATTGCGACAGCATTTTGGTGACTTTCACAGTGGCCCCCCTGGCGGCCATTTTGTCTCCACGCAGCCCAAATGTCTTGTGCTTGAAGATGCAACGAAATTCGAGCTATTAAGCAAATGAAGTTGGGATTTTCAACATTTTTCGTTGCTCTACGTTCAGAAGGTCACATATATACCACGGGCGACATCATTTTGGTGATTGGTTTGAAATACCACCACTTTAAACATATTGCACCACTAAAAACAAGACATGCTTCGATTTTCACCAGAAAAAAGCTAATTTGGTCCTCCGTTTAAGGCCCTTCTGGCCGAATGGTCTATTCCAGACCTATTCGGCCACGTCAGCAACTTCATTTTGGTGATTGGGCGCTGTTTGATACCATAAACACACCACTCTCAAAACAATGACTAAGCAATGTTATTCAAACTAAACACCAGGTGTCTACGCGTGCGTTTTGAACACACAGACCACAAAACACCCCTGCTGGTCAGCTGAAGAGACAGAGTTTAGTTCCTCAATGCAATGCTAACCCATGGGACACTGCAAAAGCTGAGAAACAACTTGAATGTCCCACGGACTCCCCAGAACTTGAACATGCTCAACGCTTGTTGTTTTGCAATGCTATGGCCCGCCCTATACTTTGACTATTGTACACTTGCAGGTCCATGTGAATATACTGCATGGGGTCACTTGTGACAAGGCTCAAAAAGAAACCTGTAGCCTGATGCATTTGGAGCGCATTTTTCCAATGAAACTTGCATTCAATTTGAGACGTCCCCCATGGAGCTCTGTTAACTTGCGACTCCCAGGTGGCCAAATTTGACTCCACTCATTTCGTAAATAATGCTTGGAGGTGGAAAGAACTTGGTAGAAATGTTACCAAAGAAAAACATTTTTTTTTTGTTCCAGAAGCACAACACAACTTCACAATGTGATTTTTTAAGAAGAAAATACATCTTTATTTCTACTTATACATTGGCTTATATAAAAAGAATACATAGATTATCACAACATATAGGGAAATATTTAGTGACATGAATTGTTTTAAATATTATTTTATAAATCACACTTTAGCCACATGAACTTTTTTTTTTTTTAAATGTTATTTTATAAATCACACTACATACAGTGAAACTCACTGCCACATGAAATGAAATATTCGGCCTCGCAAAATTGGTTTTTTTTTTTATGAATCACACTACATACAGTGAAACACACAGCCCCATGAAATGAAATATTCAGTTACACAAAATTTTTTTTATAAATCACACTACACATAGTGAAACAGCCTGGCACATGAAATTTTTTTAAAAATATTATTTTTAAATATATATATACACACCAGCATCACCGCCACAGTGGTCGTTTCATGAAAATGTTTTGAGTTTACATCACAAGGCATTAAACTTTAGCCGGCGTACAAGTTTTCTCAGCTTTTTAAAAACACCCTCAGACATTCTTCCTAGATACTCATTGCACATTCTTTGAGGATATTTACCACAACACTTGTAGGGTAACCTCTGCTTTTATAATAGACATATAATAATGCAAAATACCCACATTGTTTTGGGGACAATAGTTCATCATTAACCATCACACAACTGCGATTGTTTGTAAAGTTCTCCATTTCTTCTCCATAGGTCACATCAGGCAGAGTACCTAGACTATCAAAGAGCTCCACAGTGCCATGAGCAACCACCAGAACAACCCAATGGCCGACTTTGCCAACGCTGCTGCCCTGGCACAAGGTTTCGCCCGAGGGTTCCCTGCTCCCCCTCCGGGATTGAACTCCTGGCAGTTCAGAGGACAGCCGTCCTTGGGCTTCGGGGGCATGATGGGCCTGGGGGCCTTGACCCCCACCCCCGCCCCCGCATTTGCCCTCAATGGCCTCGTCGATGCCCTCACGCTCTCCGAACAGACTCTTCAGGCCTGGCGCACTCTTCACTCCATCCAAGCTCTCCAGGCTCTCCGAGTGGGCTTCCCTCAGACTTCCACGGTGCCCGCGACTGTCGGGACTCTTCCTCAACACTTGGGAACATTCGGGTGAGTTGACCATACTCGTAGCATCAGTAGTCATATTAGCAGGGGCTTTTCTTATTATAGGAACGTTTATGATGTAACAGTTCTCCGAGGTATCTTTGGTAATGTAGCGAAGAGCTCGGCTGGGTGCCGCCGCCAGCACATAATTTGAAGAGGACTCATCCCTCCATAGAAGTTCGTAAAGTTGTTCCGTATTCATGATAGATACACGTTCCTCTCGTAGTCCAACTCATACATTGCAGGGTAGCAGACCCTGGTGAGCATGACAACACTTTCTGGCAGCTGTTGGGCGAATTTCAGTTCGATGCGAACTGAACCATCCCTGCTGGTTGGGAAGTAGGTGTCGCGGTTTTGAGGGTTCAAATTTATAACGAAAATCGCATACCCTTTGCCGAATTCTTTTAATGTAATCCTCTGACTGTTGCTAGGTCCTTTGCTCTTGCCTCCATAAAGATCACTGTAGCACTGCAGGTATTTCCCCTCTTTAAAGTTCAGCGACAGGGGCCCTCGAGGCGTGGGGTTTCCGGACACACTTATGTTTATGTGTGTGATATCAAAGTGGTGAAAATAGTACGGGTTCTTTGATAATTTTCCATTGAGACTGTCTCCAGAGACGAAGGTGATTGCCATGGAGCTCGGTACTTTTCCGTTATAAGAATCTTCCGAATAGTACGAGGACGTTCCACGGGGTAAACTGAACTGCCTTATGTCTTCCTTCAAGTAAAAATATTTCGCTCGGGACAGGGTTGAACGCATTATTTCTTGGTGGGCCACTAAGACCTGCGGTGAGGGGACTATTTGCTTCACCTCCAGGGAGATGTCTAGAATATCCAGCACATAGTCTGTGTATGATACGTTCCCCGACATCAGTCTGAAGGCGGAGGACGTCGGTGTCAGATTTATGTCCAAAGTCACTCCATTAATTAAAAATTTTTGTACTTTGAAGACGTCGGCATCAAGACGTGACAGTAGTTCCACAGGCTTGCTTTCTTTCATGCGGGCAGCTCGTCGAGCATACCCCATATTACCCCCACCGCCCAACTGAACATCGTAAGCATATGGGGCGGTGTCCTTGTCAAACATGGCGCTCTCCAGCTCACCGTCTGTTAGCGAGTTTTCATCCAGCAGTGTGTTTAGCATGGCCCCGTATGCATAGCCTGTTCTACCGCCTAACACCACACAATCGTTCAGGCGTACCTCGGCCTGGTACCATAAGGAATTTGCCAGGTTATTCACCGGACCCACCCCCCATTCACCCTGATCCTCGTTCGGTTTGACAGGTGTGTCTGCATCCGCATCGGGTGACAAGCGGGTGGTGTGCGGTGGTCTCTTGGGGAGGGGTTCCCCATTCCCCTTGACTATTCTCACCGTGGTCTTGACGTAAATCTCCCGTAGGTCCAAATAAGCAGACCCCGTCCCCGGCACACGGAATTTCACATTGCCTTCCGTAGAGAATTGGTTAATGGGTCTGTGGGAAATGTATTTCACGTGGGAAACGCCTAAATTGCAGGCTGGTACTTCAAAAATGTCTAAGGAATTGTCATAAGCCAAGTCAGTAGCCTTCAAAACTTTCTCCCCACTCGCCATTGTCAGTTGAAAATATCACCTCGAGTCTTGCGTCGCTTGCTTCTACCTCCACTGCTCTTCGACTTCCCTGCTCCCCCTCTAGAATGTGATTTATTCGAAGAACTGCTATTCTTCCTCTTCTTCCTCCTGCCACTGGCCTCACTCTGCGAAGATTTCGAACCAACTGAAGGCACCGTGTACTTGGGAGTGGTTTTGTCTACCTCGGCCTTGGCCATGTTGGCGTACTGCTCCACAGGCGAAACCACGTTGAGGGGGAGATCTTTAGAGGTGGCAGAACTGTGGCGCCCAGAGCTGTTTTTCAATAACACCAACTTCGGGTCTTTCCCCCAAGCGGCGGGTTTACCCACTGTGCTTTTAAAATGTTCCACCCAGGCGTCGGGGTTTACGGCTTCCACGGACTTGAATTGGCCTTCCATTTTAACGAGAAGGTCCAGCTCGAGACGTGTGTGTCGTTGTTGGTGATTGTGTTCAACTCTTCCAGTGTTTCTCCGTCTTTACCACAAATTTCCACGTTCAGCTCGCTCAGGTCGTTCACCCTCAGAGGAACGTAGCATACTGAATCGAAGCGCACAAAGTTGTTTCTCTTTATTTCTCCCACACTGAGCGTGGCCACAATGGGCTTGTACATCTCACCAAGACATGATGTCTGGCATGCTGAGCAGCACACGTAGATGGGGTCCCACTTTCGTCCGGTCTTTAGTGTGGGGATGTGAAGCTCCTTCAACCCCAGACTCCAGAAACCTCTTCTCCCCGTATCCAGGTTGTAGTGTTCGGGGAGGGGGCATGAGAAAATTGCGGCGGTATTGGCCGGTCTACCACTGACGGCTGCGTCGCTGGTCACGCAGAGCAGCATTTTATCTTCTTCTCTTTCTGGCTTTCTTTTTCCCCCCTCCTTTAATGTCGACAAGGGCCTTTGTGGCTATCCATTGGTTGTAGCGGGAGGGCCAGCTTTGGTATTTCACAAGTTTTTCTTCCACTCCGCCACGCACCCTCGTCTTTAGGACCTTTTCAATCTTAAACAGTGCATCAGGATCATACCTGACGGGGGTGATTTCCCCCTGGTAGAAATGTCCGGCGACCTCTTCCCCGCCGTAGTCTGTGAGATAGTACAGGGGAATTCCTTCGTCCAGTCTTCTACTCCTCACCGTGAAAACCTCTCCGTTGAATTGTTCATCATAAGCTCTGTCGAACGGTTTGCGTTTGAAAGAAGCCACTCTCACGGTCTGTCCAACTGTGTACTTGAACCCCTGACGTCGCCTGCCTCCGGCTGCTGCGGCCTTCAGAGCTCTTTTCAAAACCTTCCTATAGGATGAAGAGTTGGTGACATACTGATAGTCCCACACTGCCTGTTGGTTGGCGGGTCCCACCTCGCTAGGCGCCACACCTATTGACGAGTGCACAGTGTTATTGTACGATTTTATTATATTCTGCAAGTCTTTTTCGTAGGCATAGGAGTTGGTTCTTTGAAAGAACTGAAAGAGTTTCTTTTTGATTGTTTTGATTAGAATTTCCGAGTAATTTGCCTTCGTTTCAGTGTTGGCGAAATAGTGATGCACACCTTTCTCTTTGAGTAGGCGTTGGACAGCTTCGTTAGAGAACACCGTGCCGTGATCGCTTCTCAAGAACCGTGGGGGCGACTGAGTGCGGTCAAAGATCCTCGTGAAAGCCCTCTCCATTTCTCTGGCACCTTTGTTCTTCACGGCCTCTGCTCTGCAGAATCTTGAGAAGACATCTACCGTAATCAGGATGTAGGCCTTTCCGGAATTGCTTTCGGTAAACCTTCGTCCATTCAAAACGAGTAGATCGCAGTCCCATAGGTGACCGGGTCCCGGTGTTATGATTCGTCTGTAGGCCGGCTGTCTTTCTCTTACTGTTTTGTGAAGTGTCACAATGTCCTGTCCTTTGGCCCATTCTTTCACCCTCTCCAGAGGTATTCTGTACCTCCCCTCCTTCTTTAGAATGCTGTGGAGTTTAGTGACGCTGGTGAAACTTCCCGGTAACCTTTTATCGTAGAACCTTCTGGTGAGATAACTGTCTATGTTCCGAGGTAATGCCATAGTCTCCGTCCCAGTCTTCACCCCCTCCCTCCGAGAGACGTCCTCCCCTGATAAGTCGCTGTCACGTCTCGTCGAGTGGACAGCCCACTATGAACGCACGGAGAAGCACTCTGTCAGCTAAGCAACGCACGTTGAAAGTTCAGCAGCTTTTTCCCCTATCTTCAGGCCGTGTCAGGGTGAGCGGTCGAAGCACGGTGTCGCGTCAACGACGTACGCCGTCGCTGCGGTGACAAAGGGTGGTAGTCAAAGCCCGTGGCTGTTTCCAAATATGACATATGGGTGCGGCTGCCCACCAACATAACGTCTCTATAGCTTCACCCAGGGTGCAGCCGTTTTCGATAGCACTTTCCCTCCTCTTGACGACTTCCCTCTCGTTCGTAATGTCTTCCTCGTCACTTCTCCCCGCTCTGTACCTTTAGTCTTTGTCTTTGTGGAAACTCGCCTGTTCACTTTCTTTCCTCCGCCATTCAGACCCACGTTAGGATGACCCACTAAAGGTTTGATGTCCCCCCTCTTCTTCTTCTTCTTCTTCTTATTCTCCACACCCTCCTCACCTCTCTTCAAGTTCTTCAGGTACTGAAGGACCCTCCTCAATCTCTTGTTTCCTATCAAGTCGAGGGGGACGTTTTTTTCCAGTAAAACGGTGTAGAAAGTCTTATAGTGCTCCGGTAATGGGAACCGCGAGGATTGTGTGTGGAGAAGCGATGCCGTAAAGTTTTTACGACCGTTTTTTCCACCTTTGTACGGCGCCAGCAGAGCGCGTACCTTTCTCAGGTTCTTCTTGTTCCTGTCACTCGTCAAAGAAGCGGAAATAGCGTCAGGTTGGCCGACGTTTTCCTCTCCTGACGACTTGTCAACGCCAGCAGATCCTCCGCTTCCAGGGGGATGGGTCTCTGGCCCCCCGGTCATTTCGCTCAAGCCGTCATGTAGGCTTGACTTTGTGCCTCCTTCCGACTCCGATACTTGAGTGGGAGGAAGTTGTGGGTCTCCGCCCACAACTTCCTCCCGCCGCTTAAGATCTCGCACCATGCTGAGATATTTCTCTTCTGGTACAACGTAGATTTTGCGATTGAACTTCATAGAGGATGACATTTCTTGTTGTTTTTTCTTTATTCACTGTCCTTTCAACCTTTCCTCCTCCCCCTCCTCCTCCTCCTCCTCCTCCTCACGGTTCGGTTCAACGCAGTCTTCTCCTTTCCCCAGTGATGATGATGATGATGATGATGATGATGACGATGATATCGATAATGATGATGATGATGATGTTGAGGAATGATCTGCTTCGCTTTCACAGTCACTGCAGTTCTCACTCAGATTCTCAGACTCTGAGGTCAAATTTGTGCTCTGGCTTTCACTACAGGACTCGGAGCTGTTGGTGTGCGAACTTCCACTTGTGTATCCTCCAACTCCTCCTTCTTCTTCTTCTTCTTCTTCTTCTCTTAGGTTCCCTTTGACACGGGTGACACTCTCCCCACCAGCTGCTAGGCGCTTAATCTCTCGAAGGCATAAAGTCAAGAAGCCAACCACCGTTTTATAGTGTCTGTAAATACCTTCTCGGGCCTGGACACGAGTTCTAACACGCGACAGACGTCGGAGAATGACCCTGCTCGTACTCAGAGCTCGTCTGACCCCCGACGGTATCGCCAGGTGACCTCTTAGTACATTGACGATCAGTTCAATTATGGCCAATGCCTGCTCCCCATTCACTTCACCTATAAGCTTGCGTACCAGAGTCTGAGAAACTTTAGATGTCTCAACAATCAGTTTAGCTAGCGGGAAGCTTTTCTTCACACGAACAGACATCTCAAGAAGGATCTCAAAGGGGTCGGGTGCTCGAAGCACGTCTATACACTATGACGGCGGCGAGTCGACTAAACACTAGAGGTGTTTCACTTTTTGGCATATAAGATTAAATCGTCCGGCGGGAGTATCCCCGTGCTAAGACGGATGTCGTCATCCCCTGAGCTCGTGAGGTTGTTCACGACTAGGTAACCGCGGGGTGTCCGTGTGGCATCCTCATAGGCCTCCAAGAGTCTTTTCGGAGAGGAGGGGAACATTTGTCTGGAGAGGTGGTGTATCTGCTGCAAGTCCCGACAAGTCTTCATCAGAATAAGATAACTGCTGTTGAGGCTGATGGTACGCGAATACCGCGACTGGTGATAAATATTCTGTGAGATCATGACAACGGATATCCTCCGGTGATGCACATCGCGTGTGAAGAGTGCGCACATCTCGGCAGATTTACTAATCTCGTCCAGGAGGTCGTCGAGCACTAAGAGCGAGTGATGATCGTCATCCTCCGAGCCTATGCTTTCAACAAGTTCTTTGTCCGGTAGCCCCTCGTGTAACGTAAGATTGGGTATTTCGTTTTCCAGCTGTCCAAAAACTTTTTGGTAAACCCCATAAGAGTAAACAATCTTTTTAGGGGGAATGGTATACATCTTGGATGCACAGCGAAGTATGTTCATAGTTAGCACAGTCTTCCCTGACATTGAAGGGCCTACAATCATGGTGGCTGCAGGGCACTCAAAATAGAATGGGTTTCCTCCGACTGCCGATTGACCTGAGTCGTCCTGCTTGGGCGATTCAACATTGGCCATTTTCCAGAAATAATAATGATAATAATAAAACAGTGCGAAATAGTCTTTGACCAAGACCTTCTTTTTCTCTTTCTTCCGTGCAGGGGTGGATTTCAGCCTCCAACATGCAGAAGCCAAACTGACGATGCCCGTGTAACAGCAGGCTGTAATGGTCAACCTCCGACGGCGTCTGAACCAGCAATGGAATTGGATCCCGTAACGCCGGGCATCGTACCTTACCCCCACACCGTGCTTCTCCAGCGTCCTACGCGTACAAGAAAGAGAACCGTAAGGATGGCTGAAGAAGATTCTTCACCCAAACTTAGACGAACGGCTAAGATGCGTAGAAGAGTGGTCTTAGATGACAGCTGGGAGAATGATGAAGAAGAAGAAGAAGAAGAAGAAGAAGAAGAAGAAGTAGAAGAAGAGAACCTGTCCATTTGGGAAGATGAGGTGTGTACTCGAGACTACTTTATTTAACAGTTTGCGCGTTCATTTCACCCAAGCCGATAAAATGAAATAAGTATAAATTTTCTCTGCACAAAACAGGATGTGGAGAAGCGTCTACGGCAGCTGGGACATAAAATTCTTCAGACCAAAAAGCCCTCCACGAAGAGAAAGCAGGGAGGTGATGAAGCTAGAGAGGCCCTTGAGACTGCCATTAAGTGTTTCCTAGAATGAGTGTGATTTTAGAAAACTAATTCTTTGACGTCTACCTTTTATTTATTATTTTATTTATTATTTTATCGTTATTTCATTTTAATAAAAATCTACTTTTTTTTTTTTTTTTCAGCAGGCCTAAGGGTGGTGAAACTGCATGCTGCAAGCGTACCTTTAAGCCCGCACAGGTAGCCAAGGGAGTAAAGCTTATCCCCAGACCCCAGTCATCTCAGACTAACACCGCCCGCCAGAACCCTGACCGCCCCAAGAGCTCTACAAACACCTCCTTGGTGCGACTTCTCCCACCTGCATATACCAGCACTCCGGCTCCTCCCCAGTCACCGACGGTTGAGCGTGTGCAGGAAAAACCAAAGGTCCCTTTGAGGGCTCCTGAAAATATCATAAGTCAAGACAGTCAGGAACCGACTTCTACGCAAGGTGACCTGTTGGTTCCAAGTCAGCTGGGGCAAACATGGGGTACTCAGAGCCGGGAAGAACCCAGACGTCAGGAGGCGGATTCTCTTGTGGATGAAATGCTTGCCTTCTCAGGGTCCTTGGGTCCTTGCATAGATGAGCTGGATGAGATTGAAAAGTGAGTTCCTTCTTCTTTTTTCTTCTTCTTCTTCTTCTTCTTTTTTTCTTCTTCTTTCGCTTTTTTTTTTCCGTTCTTTTTTCACATTCTCTTTCACCATTTTGTTTCAGCTGCCATATGGTCGAGATGGAGGACACTGCTGACGGAGTAGTCATTTCCATTCCGGACACTCAACCTGATGATATTGTGGCTCCTTCCCAGCTTAGTGATTCTACCGATAATGCATTGTTGGAGGCGGCTAGGAGGTGAGGAATTGTGGCTTCTCATATTCAAGCACCAACAGGTCTTCTTTCTTTAGAGACGATGGTATCATTTCCTTTTATTATTTTTTATTTTATTATTTTTTTTTCACCCCCATCTCAGGGCAGAAGATGTTCTCAAGCTGGCTCAGGAGAGAGAGGCTGCAAAACTCTCCAATGAAGAAATGACAAAGAGAGATCGTCTACAGGAGGGTGTGGTCAAAAGGTAAGCTGTTTGATGACTTGTCACTGATTTTATATTTATGTATTAATTAAGTATTAATATTATTATTAAGCCCCCCAGCTAGTCCCCCAACCTCAGCACTTGCATTAATCTCCCTCCTCCTTCAAAACAGATTTATAGAAAACGAGAAGGCCACGAAAAAGGGAGCGTCATTCAAAAGCAGTAAAGGCCTGATGCTGAAGAAAAAGAAGAGTGGCACTCCAGTTCCTGTGGACGACAATAAAGCAACAGCGACGCCAGCACCTTCTGACACTCGTCGGGCTAAATCCACAAACAACCTAAGACCAGGACCTTCCGACCCACGTAGACCTAAACAGACATCATCGTCTAAACCGAAGCTACCCAACGAACTAGGTGCAGTTATTAGCAAATTAAGTCTTAGGTAAGGGGTCGAAGGGGGTAGAAATTAAGCATAAAAAATAATGGTGAGCAATACCCTTTACTCTGTCTTCTTTTTTTTTTCCAAACAGAGAGCAGAAACGAGTACTTTCAGCAGTGAAGGCTGGCGAGGTGAGAGAAGTGGTGGAAGAGGAAGTAGTTGAAGATGAAATTTTAGATGACATTATGAAGTTGATTTACAATTCTAATTGTGAAGGTGAGGGTGTCAATGGAGAGAATGACGCAGGTGATTCTGATTCTGATTCGAATGGAGAGGAAGTGCACTGGCCTGCTCCCATGTCCCCTACTGCTGTACGTGGAGGTGGGGAATTTGATAAGCGTACGCTTTTTAAGGGGAGAAACTATGAAGTCGACTTCTACAAGAATCTCGATATCAATATACGGGAGAAAAATTTTGCAGGGGGCCTTGTGCGCGAAATAGTGTACAAAGTAAACTTCAACAACAGCTGGAGCAATGTGGTTTTAGCTGAAGTGGTGGGGGAATTGCTAGACGTGGTGGATAGCATAATTAAAAAACTTGGAGAGTGTTACAGCGAAAGCGATCTGGTCAGAATATATTTGTCGAGTAAGTCTTTTCACTGTCCCCGCAATATCGGCTTGCTACCCCTCAGGGACCTACATGTGGGCTTGGTCGAAGAATTCCTTCAGGCCGTGCTTCAGTCGGATGAGGACCTTTTTCTTGATGAACCCCTGGAAATTCAGGTGGCGGTCATTAGAAATCCTCGCGGTGCAGGGAAGCCCCAGAACAGGCTGAGGTACATTTTTGGCGAGGGAGACTCACTACATTTCTGCAGAGGTATTTTGCGAACTAAGTCTCTTGATAACCTCTGTCTGGCCAGATCGATGGTTATAGCACTAGCTAAGGCACGTCGGGTAGAGAGTGAGGAGTCGGGTAATCCAGAACAAATACGAATTTGTCAGAATCACCTGAACCAACTTTACAATAAGAACAGGGAGATTCTGACCAATGAGGCTTGCACCCTCCAAGAAGCCGCTGGTTTTGCACAAGGCTACACACCGTCGTTCACCGACATTGTCGCTTACGAAAGGGCAGCAAATGCACAGGTGGTGGTTTTCCAGGCGGGCACAGATTTTAGACCTGTATATGTGGGTAGCGATGAGAGGCAGAGAACAATCTTCCTGTTCTATTCCAAACCGGAGGGAGGTGACAAGGGTCCTGGTCACTTTCATGCCATAGTGAATATCACCGCTCTATTCCGCGGGGCCACATTCTGTCATAAGTGCAAGCAGTGTTACAATAAGAAGACAAAGCATGCCTGCGTAAATGTATGTCGGTCTTGTGGGAGTGAGGGGTGCCAGCAAATAGAGGAGGAGAAGGTGACTTGTCAGACATGTAACAGGTACATAAATTCATCTGCCTGCTTTGCGGCCCATGTAGACAATGGTGTGTGCGCTCGCTCCCACAGGTGTAAAGAATGCGGTTCCTTCTACGGTACCGAGGATGAGCATCGTTGCGGTTTCAGAGTCTGCCGAATATGTAAGCAGGAGGTTTCGGGCACGCATTATTGTTACATTCGTCAAAGACAACCCAAAGCTATTTCCTCGAAGTACATGTTTGCAGACTTTGAAACCGACCCAACAAGTGAATTTCACGAGGCGAATTTGATGGTCGCACATTGGCAGTTTGAGCACTGCGAGACCACGAGTTACCGCGAGAACCCCAAGTGTGCACATTGCGGAAACTCGTGTGAAAACTGTAAAGGTACTGTTGGGAGACACGGACGAGGTGCAAAGCTTCGTAAGACGTGTATGGTCAATGACGGTTGCGGCGAGAGGAGTGTCACCTTGTTTGGTGAAGATGTGTCTTACAAATTCTGTCTGTTCTTCTTCGACAAGATGTTTGAGGGGTATACTCTCGTCTTTCACAATGGTCAGGCCTACGACTGCTACTTCTTGATGCTATATATCCTTAACAATCTGACGCGTGATCCCATAGTCATATTCAGGGGTAGCAAAGTCATGGCTGTGACGGCTGGGAAATTCAGAGTAATAGACTCCTTAAACTTTCTCACGATGCCCCTGGCTCAAATGCCAGCCGTGTTTGGACTTCAGGGTATTCGTAAAGGCACATTCCCAGTCTTCTTCAACCAGAAGAAGAACTGGGATTATGTTGGGCCTATGCCCCACCCGGATTATTACAGGCCGGACCGTATGAAGCCCAAGGCTTGTGAGGAGTTCTTGGCATGGTATGAACAGCAGAAGGACGCTGTATTTGATTTCAGGAAGGAAATAGTCCAATACTGTGCTGATGACGTGAACATCCTCCAAGAGAGCTGTAATGCCTTTCGCAACTGGCTCTTGGGGATGTCCACCAAGACAGTAGAGGTCACATTGAAAGGTGGGAGGAAAGTGAACAAGAAGATAGGCATCGATCCTTTACAGTACAACACCCTTGCTTCCGTTTGCATGGCCACCTTCAGGTACCTTTTCCTCACAGAGGAATTTGAGGTGAAGTTAGAGGATGGGGGGACACTGGTAGAGTACCTCCAGAATGGGGTACGTAAGCTTTATGACTCCGAGGGGACTCCGGTGGACGAGACCACGGTCAGTATAAAGGAGCGCACTTTTGTTAGGTCACCCTTTGCACGCATGCCTGCTACGGGGTTCTCAGCGGAGGACAACCACAGCCGCACCTCCATAATATGGTTGGAATATGAGGCACGTAGGCACGACATAACCATAAGGCATGCTCGTAACGGTGGAGAACATCGTGTCAGGAATAATACATTGGCCGGAGGTACTTGGTTGAAGTTGGATGGGTACCACCGTGATGAGTTTACAGGGAAAGAGACAGCGTGGGAATACATGGGGTGTATTTTCCACGGCTGTCCGAAGTGCTACCCTAAAGATAGCGGAGGACTTAGACATATTGTACACCAGAACCACTAGCCGTCTGAGATACCTGAGGCAAGAGCTCAAGCTGGAGGTTCACGTGATTTGGGAGTGTGAATTCAAAACCATGCTCCTTCGGGACCCCGCAATCCTCCAGCTTGCAGAAGAGCTTGACTTGCAGCAGAGACTGGACCCTCGCGACGCCTTCTATGGAGGGCGCACGAATGCGGTCAAACTTTACAGGGAATCACACAAAGACAGGAAGATTGGGTACGTGGACATCTGCTCACTGTACCCAATGGTCTTGAAGAACGATGTCTTCCCTGTGGGTATCCCAGAGGTGGTGGTTGCACCGAACTCTTGTGACATTTCATCCTATTTTGGTATAGTGCAGTGCCGTGTTAGGCCACCTAGAGGCCTCTACCACCCCTGTTTACCTCTTCGCAGCAATGGGAAATTAATGTTCCCTCTCTGTCGTACATGCGCCCACTCTCTGAACAAGAACAAGTGTGTTTGTGATGATGAGAGGAGGGACCTCACGGGCACCTGGACCACTGTAGACTTGGAAGATGCCTTGGCTGTGGGGTACAGAATAGTGAAAGTGCACGAGGTTTACCACTTCAAACGGACCTCCAAGTACGACGGTGCCGTGGAGGGTTCGGGGTTGTTTACAGAATATGTGAACGCTTTCTTGAAGGGTAAACAGGAGGCCTCTGGTTGGCCGAAGGTCAACATGACCGCGGTTGAAAAAGATGAATATGTTAGAGAATATAGAAGGGTCGAGGGTGTTGTACTGGACCCCGAAAACATAGAGTACAATTCGGGGAAAAGGGCCACAAACAAGCTTCTTTTAAACAGCTTCTGGGGGAAATTTGGCGAGAGCAACGCACACAGCGTACATAAACTTGTGACGGATGCACCAGAACTGTTTAAAATAACCACAGATCCTTCAAAGATTTTGAAGGACGCAAACGTTTTGGCAGAAGACAGATGCTTCCTACAATATGAGTATACTGTGGGGTTTTTGCCCGAGATGCCTCATGTCAATGTTTTCATTGCTGCATTTACTACTTCCAATGCTCGGAGGCGCCTGTATCAAACACTCCTAGGTCTCAACGAGCGAGTACTATACTTTGATACAGATTCTGTGGTCTATGAGTACGATGAAAACGATCGGGAACAGTACAAACCTCATATAGGTACACACCTGGGTGACTGGACAAATGAGTTGAAGGAGGGGGAATTCATTGAGAAGTTCGTGAGCAGTGGCCCCAAGTCCTATGCATACATCACCAGTCTGGGTAGCAAAGTGGTAAAGTTAAAGGGTGTCACGCAGAATTATGACAATGCGCAGAGAGTCAATTTTGAGAAGCTGAAAGAACTTGTATTATATTTTGCTGATCCTGATTCTAACCCTGCTCCAACCGGGTGTGACAAATACATCATGACACGGTATGATAAAATACGCAGATGTAAAAAGCAGTTTCTACTGTTCAGTCGTGAAGAGTTGAAGAAAGTAAGGGTGACTTACAGCAAGAGAGCCCTAGTACAGGGGACATATGACACCATTCCGTATGGGTATTAAACTCCCTTTTCCTTCTTCGAATCCTCTTCTCTACTCCCCTTAGATTATTATTATTATTATTATTGGGGTTGGAATAAGCAGGCTCTAATATTATGTGTGGGCTGACAAAAAAGGGGTTCTGCATCATTATATATATTTTTCTATGGTGCTATACCCCTTTTTCTTCATTCAACACTGGGCTACGCAAGTTGAAACCAGATTGTAAAAATAAACAAAGAAAGAAAAAAGTCAAAGTATCGAATAACCTAACTATTCTCCATTCACACCCTCACCAGGGCATAATATGTATATGTGCGTGTGTAAAACTCCGTTGGCATGGATACTGCTACTTAATAACCTTCTTTTTTTTTCTATTTCAAACAGCATGCCTGGGCATTTTTTAGAACATTCGACATATGACTTTTATTATTATTGTATTTTGTGACTGACTGTCTGTTACTTGTTTGACAGCGGCTATTTGTTCAATTAAAAATGAGTCTGTAAAAGTAAAACTGATTTTGTTGTGCTTCCACTTCTTCCACATAGGTAATAGAATACAAACAAGATATATAGATTGAAATTACAAAGATTTTTTATTGGACCAAATTTATCACATGAGTTATATTACAGCTTGGCAATACAAAAAAAAACATTTACAGAAGAGTAATAGTTTCATTCTTTATACATTTCGCGGCGAGCAACTTCGAAACACTGATCGAGCAATCGTGTGTACAATTTACCAGAGGAGGACTCGAGGTGTTTGACAAGACACTGATGCACCTTGCTCATTCCTCCAGTGTACATAAACACACCCACAAGCTCACCACTCAGGTACAAATTTTTGCAGGAAAGTATAGCCATCACTTTCCTTGATAGCACCTTGAAAGCAACAAGGTCAAAATGTTCAATAGCCTCTAGCACGTCTCTTTCAGACGGTGGGCTTTTCTCTACTTCAATGTCCTTTAACTTCAACCTTTGAGAGACCATGGCATATGCAAGGTGTTCAATGATCTCGAGTTTGCCCGGTCTAGGGACTTCGACAGAGTCAAATTCGTATTTACTCTCATAGTCATACTCCATAGGTTGCCCTTGGAAATTTTCCCTGTTCATTTCGGAATAGTGAAAGTCAGCATCTTTACTGCATTCCTGTCGAGTGAGGAATAGCTTACTAGAACGCTGCCCATTTTCCTTACAAGTCCACCTGAAGCAAGCTATGTGCGTGCTTTCTTCGCTCTCCACCGTAGCTGTTTTACTCTTCCCGACGTCGAGGAGCTCTTGGTGTACGTCTGCAAACTTAGTGAATTCGTCAACGGACAAGTTTATGGTCTTGGCGTGGAACATTTTGTCCTGCTTACGTAGCTCTTCAGTCTCCTTCTCGGGATGTAAAATACTGACATAAAGTGAGGCGACTTTACCTTCGGGTTGAAAAAGCGTTGTGAGGATGTGCTGTTTCTTTGTCAACATGAGATGGTACTGAGTCTTTTTTACCAGAGCACTTTCGATAGCCTTCATGTTTTCGCAAAGTTTTTCAAACGACCTCTTGGACACATGCACGTTCCTCCAGCCCACCTTGTTCTGAGCGACCCTTGAGAAGGTGACGTAGCCCGCTTTCAATCTGTCCCCCGGTTGGGCCATTACCTTGGTTTTCTGACTCAACGTATGAGTGACGGCTACGGCCGGAGGAGCCGGAAGAGCAAAAGTATTAGTTTCACTCAGGAGTGCCATATTTCTTTGTTCTGTGAAGAGAAGCGTACTTTCGAAGTTGGCGATGAGAAGTCAGGACGAATGTGGTAAACTGTTATGGCGTTTGTTTTATATACCACAAAAACATAGTGGTGGCAGCACCTATGCTTTTACGGATGCCTGCTTTTTAACAACTTCGCTATTGGGTAGATACAGTCATGTGATCTCAACCTATTGTTATCAGTACTACTATGTCATAGCGTTACTAGCATATTCATAGACCACGTGACTTAAGTATAGCGTTACTAGAATATTCATTGATCACCGGTTATTCCCGCCATTTCTATGGATCAGTGATTTTAGAACAATGGGGCTAATTAGTATGCTATTACATACTCTATCAAAGAGGGTTATGTTAATTTATACAGTTGCAGCTGGGATCTTGTCATTGATTAATGATCTTTGAATTCATTAAAAAAGAAGCAGTGGTCAGATGGCAAGGTCACCAAATAGACTCTAGATTGCAAAATAGCATTGGTCAAATAAAAATCTTTGGATGCTGACTTGATTTTCCTGTAGTGACATCACTTTCAAACCACAGAAAGTTATCACTTTTGTTTCCTACACCATATGTATGTACACTGTACATCAATGCCCCAGTGATGCAGAATTACCATGTTTGTTTGTGACATATTAATAATAGCTGCAATAATGTTACTCTAAAACCGAGGAAAGTAATCACTGGTGTATTCTACACTGTACATGTATGGATAGCCACAATAGTACAATACTGCATGATCATCTCCAACCTGCTCCCCAGGTATACAAGTATGCTCATGCACATGTCATTGTCTGTCAATGTCTGAAGTGCAATTATTAAAGGTCCTCTTCCTTAGACACCAAGGAAAGCAATGTGACTGATCTTCACTAATTGTCATCAACCAAACAAATATCCCTGACCAGTTGATGTTACTGGAATCACTTCAATTGCAATCAACTTTCACACCTCTCTTGAGGTTTCAAATCCTTAATCTCACTTGTGAAAAGTTCAAGGGAGTGACACCCAATTGACTGTAATCAAATCAGTGAAGCATATGCTTCCCTTGGGACTCTCTGCTTCTCAAAAATGGAGTCCCAAAAGAAATTTAAGAGTCTTTTTAGGGTCGGGACGGCGTAAACGCGAACACTGCATGTGTGTGTGGATCTTCTCTGTCCATAACTTCATTGTCACGGGCATGGTGGACGCCTACTCTGTCTCGCAGAATGTTGTGTAGAACACAAGCAGCCATTGTAATGTATGTCACTCTTGTAGGTCGTTGGGGTATGGTGGTCAGGAAGCATCTGAACCTGTGTGACAGCAGACCGAAGGCATTCTCCACCACTCTCCTAGCTCTTGAAATCCTGTAGTTGTAGACTCTGGAAGCAATATCAAGGTTCCTTCTTGGCACTGGTTTGAGCAGCCATGTCTTCAGGGGAAATGCCTCGTCACCCACGATGTAATATGGGAAAGGATTGTCTTCTGTGCCAGGTAGAGGTTCTGGAGGTGGTAGGCCTAGTTCTCCGTCGTCCAGGAGTTGTCAAAGTGTTGTGTCCTGGAAGACGCCACCATCAGATGCACTTCCTTGACAGCCAGCCTGCACATAGATGAACTTGTAGTCGGCATCAACGAGGGCCATCAGGACAATGGAATGAAATCCCTTGTAGTTGTAGAACAAGGAGCCTCCTTGCCTGGGACATCGGATTGCGACGTGCTTGCCATCCAGAGCTCCAATGCAGTGAGGCAAGTTCCATCTCGTCTCAAAGGCCTTGGCTATCTCCTTCCATCTTTCAGGCTGTGTGGGTAGTGCCAGCTGTCTTTCGAAGGCATGAACGATGGCAAGGCAGACCTCAGGGATGAAGTTGCAGATGGTGTTGGGTGCCACACGGAAAGCATAAGCTAGGGACTTGTAGCTGTTTCCTGTAGCCATGTACCGCAGGGTGATAGCAAACTTCAGACCAGGTTCCAAAGCCTTCCTCATGTTTGTGTCTTGCTTAGTGATGAGCGGTCCAACAGCTTCCAGGAGTTCAGCAAAGATGTCAGGGGGCATTCTAGTGAAGTTGTAGTAGCCAGTCACATCATTGACTTGCAGTTCAGGCATCAGTTGATAGTAGTGACCATGTTGTTCCCTCTGCAGCAACCAGTTGCGAATCCACCACCTTTTCTGCCTCCTGGCCCTCCTCCTCCTGTGTCTGACATAGACAGCTCCCAAAGCAGCAGCAGCAGCACCAGCCACAACAACAATTTCTTCTTCATTCATCATGCATTTGTGCAGTAGGCAGTCGTTGTGTTCTCTATGAAGGGCAATCAGCAAATGAAGCAAGGAGGTCCTCTGTGTCCCTTTTTATGGTGACCAAAAGTGACTTCTGCATCAGCGAAAGACACTTTTCCTCAGCGCTGCAAGAAGAGACCTTCGTCGATGCTTAAGGCAAGAACGACGAAGAAGCTCAGCATCGACGCGCCTGTAATGCCCTCGGCGATGTATAAATGCATGTGCGACGATGAACAATCCAGGTACGCAGTAACAAGTACCTTAATGCGGCGTGGCATCGTTACAGTCCTCGGCGAGGCTGTCCTTTTCAGCGGCGCATCCTACCTCGGATATACGCCGACGATTTCTTGATGCGTCGCAGGTCGCCAAATTCATACGTAGCTGCCTCACAACCATCAGCGGCGTCACAGGAAACAACATTGGGCGAAGTAAAAGCAGCCTCGCCGAAGTCCAAAACAAAGTGCGACGAGTCTGGTTGGAACGTCGGTGAGGCAAGAGAGGCGGAACTCGGCGAAGAAAGGTTATGCAGCGCCGCTGACACCTCAAGACTCACCGAGGCTGCAAAAGTTAATCGCCGCACATGGCACTAATTGATTATGTAACGATCATCGCCACAACTTTCCTAGAAATGACTTCTTATGCCGCGCCGCGCTTAAATCGCTGTCGTGAGAACTAGGCATAAGATGTGATATTTGGTCGAACAAATTTTGTTATAGGAAGTGGCTGTTTCTAACGTTGCTTGATGGAGGAGAACTTATATTTTAGTGTAGGCCTACGAAAGGTTTTTTAAAAGATGATATCCTAATTCGTCCCTGAGAAAATCAATGTTGCATTGAGAAGACAAGAACTTGAGAATTAAAACGGATGGTATGCAAAAAGCCTAACAAGGGCCAATTTATCAGTGTAAAAACTTAAAAACATACTTAGTTTTAATAAATGGACAATGACCGAATTTATACACTGGTTTAGGGTGATGTACCAGCTATTGATATATAAAAAATCAATCAATTTTGAATCTTTGATACATTATAGAAAATTAGGATTTTGTTCAATTATAATTCACGTAGGAGAATAATAATTCTGTTTTATGTTAACTGAATCACTTAAATTAATTGTCAAAAGACCACAGAAAATTGTAGAAACATAATTATTTTCTTTAAGTGAAGAGGAAGTTGAATTTTCATACCCAAAAAATCAACAAATTGGCTGAAGGAAGATATCTTAGATTAAGCACAGGCACACTCCTGTATTAGTCAATTGATATTCAATACAAATATTTCAAACAGACTATCTGCAATAAACATCAAAATATTTCCTATAATCATGAAAATATCTGCCATATTTGTGAAAAATGTACCAAAAAAGCCAAAAACTGCACTAAAATCAAAGAATTGTGTAAAATTTTACAATTAAACACATTTTCATCCAAATGTTGCACCAATATTTTTGAGACAGTCATAGAGATTTCAGCAACAGTCCCGGAAATGTTTGCAAAAATTGAATAATTTTTTTACAGTAATATTTTCCTTATTGCAGAAAAAAAAACTTTAAAAATAATGTTGTTTTGCCCAAATTTTTGCAATTACAATAATTGTACAGTTGAGAACAGAGGAGATGCGTAGTCTCATGAAGTTGTACCAGGAAAATGTATAAATTAAATCAAGTAGAGCAGGCTAAAATACAAAGATTTCTTTCTGGTTCATTGCTAAGATATGTAATTTTGTACAGAAAACTTTACGATCAAGCGATCCATTTGATGGCTTTTAAATGACAATTTTTAAATATATATTTTAAGCTAACAAACAGAAAGTGGGAATCAGAAGGAGAATTTTGCGGTGATTGGTGATCTCAGGTCAGGTCCAGCAAGGGGCCTCACGTAGAGGTTCAGCCTAGGGCCTCACACTAACTTAATCTGGCCCTGCTGATACTGGCATGTGCATGTGTGCAGTAATGTCAACTTAGTCAGAGACCTGTGTTATAAGCCACAAAATGCTTAATTAAGTCCTCAATGAGGGTAATTTCCAGCTAGTGACAATGAATGCTAACTTGACACCACCATGAACAAGGCAAAAAATTGCTTTTCACATTGCTCCGAGTTCCTGGGGCGTTGCTTTTGGAGTACTTTAACGATCAGTTTTGAATGTTGTTGATTCATACACACAGGAGAACTGCGACTTAGTGGAAATGGCAAAGGGCGACTTGAAATTTATCACCAGGGCATGTGGGGCATGGTCTGTGGTCATGGTTTTGGCACAGCAGAAGCAACAGTTGCTTGTCGTCAGCTTGGTTTTCCTCTACATAATAAATTCAGTATCAACAATCCAGAAAACAGAGATCCACCATTGGAGAAGGTAATCCATTTGCTTGCTTATGTGAAATGCTATATAACTTCCGAATGATAAATGTTTCATTGCATGAAACAATTTATAAAAAAAAAAGAAAAATGATATTTTAATATTCTGAATGATATCATACTATTAATTCACGGACCCCTTACGCTACCCCTACAAAACTACTGATTATCCAATTATGAAAACTTGCACGCATCTTCCTACAACTTTCTACTATGTCCTTCACCAGGTTTCATGTTCAAATTACAGTCACAGAAATTTATATGATGTTTTCTCATAATCTAACCATTGCCCATTACAAAACATCCTTTATTTCCCCCTTCCCCCACATGCATGCTTTCACGGGTCTCACGCTAGTTATTCACAATGAATGGTTTTAACATTATACTAATCAATTTATGGTGAGAATAACTAAAGGTTTTTTCAAAAAGTAAAATACCAATTCTAAAGATGGTTTTGTGGTGGTTCACTCATTCAAGCAACAGACTAACAGAGAACTTGCTAATAACAATGAACTGTGAAATATGACATTGTGACACACATTTCCTTGTATTGATTTTCTATAATTAAATCAGTCTAAAACCAACTCTTCATGCCTTCACATCTGCATCCACCAAAGTGGTGACCCTGACTAGAACTTTAATTGGATTTTAGTTCAAAATGACTGAACACAATGTTAATGCTGTGGGACTTAAGTTACCAACATTCTGGGATGCACAACCACACATTTGGTTCAGCCAGGCAGAGGCTCAGTTCCACATAAGGAATGTTACTCAAGATGCCACAAAATATTATTATGTTATCTCAGCTCTGGATCAGACTACTGCCAGTCGGATTTATGATGTTATTAAAAATCCTCCAACAAATGGAAAGTATGAAGATTTGAAGGTTAAACTCCTTGCTACATTTGGACTTAGTCGCCGCAAGAGAGCAAGCAGACTTCTCCACTACAAAAACCCAGGTGACTGTAAACCTTCAATTATTATGGACGAAATTCTGTCCCTACTTGATGGCCACAAGCCTTGCTTAATTGCTGAGCAGATTTTCCTAGAGCAACTGCCAGAGGATATACGTTTGCAGATTGCAGAAGGTGACTTTGCAGATCCCAGAGCACTTGCACTTTGAGCGGATACATTGTGGTTAGCAAAGCAGCAGTCACCTATGCACATGATTTCTAGGATTACCTCTCGCAAAGACAGTCCCAAAAATGAAGAGGCTCATTCAGACTTTTGTTTCTTCCATATGAAGTTTGGTGACAAAGCTCGCAAGTGTCAATCGCCTTGTAAATTTCCGGGAAACGGTCCAGCCGGTCGCCAGCAGCGCCAATGACGACCGGCCTTCGCCAAATTCGGCAGGATGTTAATATGTGCAATCTTCTCAATGGTGATTACCAACACAGGCGCTCATCGCATCAACCAACGCTGCTCCATGCCAGGGACCAGAAGTCAGGCCGCAGTTTTCTGGTAGACACAGGTGCCCGAGTTAGTGTTTTCCCTGCCTCTGCCGCGGATACTCGTTCAGGGAAATTTGGCCCTCCACTGGAAGCTGCGAATGGCACAGTCATACATTCTTATGGATCAAAAACATTGTCACTCTTGTTTGATGGTCACAGCTATCCTTGGGAATTTATCATTGCCAATGTGAGGCAACCCCTTTTAGGAGCTGACCTCCTGTGCGCATACAATCTTATGGTGGACATTAAAGGACAAAGGTTGGTGGATACAACAACTTTCTCAACATTTCCATTGAACAGTTCAACGGGCCAGGCTTTAGGGATTCACAACGTATCCCCAGACAATGTGTATGCAAAATTACTTAGTGAGTTTCCGGAAATCCTCACACCCACCTTCTCAAGTACATTGAATAAGCATGGAGTTGAACATTTCATTCCCACTAAAGGTTCTCCAATTCACAGCAGGGCACGTTGCCTGCCACCAGACAAGTTATCCATTGCTAAAGAGGAGTTTCGAAATATGGAAGCCATGGGTATTGTTCGTCGTTCCAGTAGTCAATGGTCATCCCCACTGCATATGGTTCCCAAAGAGTCTGGAAGCTGGAGGCCTTGTGGTGATTACAGACGATTAAATGATGCAACAATTCCCGACAGGTACCCAATTCCACATATTCAAGATTTCTCAGCAAACCTTGCGGGATGCACCATTTTTTCAAAGATAGACTTGGTGCGCGGATACCACCAAATCCCTGTTCATCCAGACGATGTTCCAAAGACAGCTATAATCACTCCTTTCGGCCTATTTGACTTTTTAAGAATGCCTTTCGGCCTCAAAAATTCAGGACAGGCTTTTCAAAGACTGATGGACACTGTTCTGCAAGGATTGTCATGTACGCTTGTGTATCTGGATGACATTTTGATATTCAGCCATTCAGAGAGTGAGCACAAGTCACATTTACTTCAAGTTTTTGAACGCCTTCAAGAACATGGACTTGTCATTTCTCCTGCAAAATGCAAGTTTGGTGTCTCGGATATAGACTTTTTGGGACATCACATTAACAAGGATGGAGTGTACCCTCTGCGGAAAAAGGTACAAGCAATTATTGACTTTGCAAAACCTACTACTACCAAAGGCCTACAGGAGTTCTTAGGCATGATTAATTTCTATCACCGCTTCATTCCTCGTGCTGCTGACATCATGCGACCTCTGTATTCAGCAACTTCCAAGAAAGCTAAACTTGTTGACTGGACTGCCGACAAGGAAAAGGCTTTCATTGAGGCAAAAGAAGCATTGATCAAAGCAACTATGTTAGTTCATCCGCGTACTGAGGCACCTACAGCTTAACGGTCGATGCATCCGATTTTGCGGTTGGAGCAGTGCTTGAACAACTCATCAATGATTCATGGCAGCCATTAGCGTTCTTCAGCCGTCAACTCAGAGCTCCCGAACGCAAATACAGTACCTTCGACCGGGAATTACTGGGGCTCTATCTTGCTGTGAGGCACTTCCGTTACTTCCTTGAAGCTCGCCCATTTGTTGCCTATACTGATCATAAACCCCTGACATTTGCCTTCTCAAAGGTATCTGAACCATGGTCACCAAGGCAACAACGTCACTTGGCTGCGGTTTCTGAGTTCACGACAGACATAAGACACTTGGCTGGCAAAGACAATTGTGTTGCAGACGCACTTTCACGCAGCACAGTAAATGCTGTCATGGCAGAGGTTGACATTGACTATACTGCTATGGCCATTGCACAAGCTGCAGATCCAGAGATCCCTGCTTACCGTACTGCCCTTTCTGGTCTCATTGTGGAAGATGTGCCTTTCGGGCCAAACAGCACCACCCTTCTCTGTGATGTGTCCACTGGCCGAGCCCGACCCATTGTCCCATCCACATGGAGAAAGAGAGTTTTTGAAGCCGTACACAATTTGTAGCATCCTTCGATTCGGGCAACTCGGACATTAGTTGCCAACAAGTTTGTTTGGCATGGACTTCATGAGCAAGTTGGGAACTGGGCGAAGACTTGTGTAGCTTGCCAAACATCCAAAGTGCATCGTCATGTCAAATCTCCTTTAGAAGTCTGCAAAATCCCTCACCGTCGTTTCCAACACATTAACATTAACATTGTTGGTCCTCTTCCTGCATCTCAAGGCTGCACTTACCTGTTCACCATTGTGGACAGGTTTACCAGGTGGCCAGAAGCTGTTCCTTTGAAAGACATTTCCGCATTAACCTGTGCCCAAGCTTTGATTAGTCATTGGATTTCCCGTTTTGGTATCCCAGTAGAAATGTCATCTGATCGAGGCAGCCAGTTCACCTCTGAGCTTTGGAGAACGCTGGCCAAGTTACTTGGAGTTCAACACAGTCGAACCACAGCATACCATCCGCAAGCAAACGGTTTGGTTGAAAGATTTCATCGCCATTTGAAATCTGCCCTTCGAGCACGACTGACAGGCCCAAACTGGATTGACGAACTGCCATGGATCCTGTTAGGCATCCGTACTGCTCCCAAGAAAGATTTGGGCTCTTCCTCAGCTGAATTGGTGTTTGGCGAGACGCTAACAGTACCAGGTGATTTCCTGCCTCGCTCAAACATTACACATGAGCCTTCAGCACAACTTGCAATTCTCCGAGACCGAGTGCGCTCGTTAGCACCCGTTCCTGCCTCCCAGCATGGCTTACACTCCACCTCTGTGCCACCGGAATTGCATCTCAGCCAGTATGTATTCGTGAGGCGAGATGGCCATCGATCACCCTTGCAACGCCCGTACGAAGGTCCTTTCAAAGTCATCAGCCCAGGTGCAAAGGTTTTCATATTGGATATGGGTGGAAAAGCAGAGACTGTCTCCATTGATCGCCTTAAACCCGCGCACCTTGATCTTGATCAGTCCGTTAAAGTTGCTATTCCCAAACCTCGTGGCAGACCCCGGAAACAGCCTCTTTCACCGGTGCACACCCAACAAACTCTTCCTGTTCCGTCTGATGTCTCTGGCTCTACCCCTCAAACTACTGTGCAAGGCCGTCGTTCCCATCGTCACAGAAGTAGACCCATTCGGTTCCAAGCTGGAGTCATGGAGTCTCATCGTTATATTAGCCGTTCTGGGGGGAGGTCATGTGGTGGTTCACACATTCAAGCAACAGACTAACAGAGAACTTGCTAATAACAATGAACTGTGAAATATGACATTGTGACACACATTTCCTTGTATTGATTTTCTGTAATTATATCAGTCTAAAACCAACTCTTCATGCCTTCACATCTGCATCCACCAAAGTTTCTTACTTGTTTTGTTGTTGCTGAGAAAACCACTATTTTTAGGGATTTTAAAATTTGAGATCATTCCTCCTATAGCTCGTTCTGCTGCTGGTAGATTTTTAACTGTATGATCAAAATTCGAAAATTCATTAATCACAACTGAAGATATTTGCATTCTGACACAAGATCTAATTTCTAATTACCAAGTTTGAAAAATATAATCTCTCTATTTTTTTCTATTTAGTACCTGCTAAGATAACTATATCATCTGCATACAACAAATTGAAACATCGGATCCATTTATATCAAAGCCATAGTTCAAGTTAGAGACAGTCGAAGCAAGACTAATAAATAGACCAGAGTAGTTGACCAGACATCCCCATGATGAACACCACTACTGATATTAAACCACCCAGAAAAGTGAATTTCTAATTTAACACTTGGGTTGGGTGACCTAGTAACATACACTATTACCTACATCTTGCCATCCATACCATTTTCTAACAGGCTATTGACTAAATCAAATGTACATACACTGTATATGTATTTTATCTCGGTTTTAGTTCTGGATAGATGATGTGACGTGCCCGATTGGCGCTACTAACATGGATACTTGCAATGGAACATGGGGTGAAAATGACTGTCAACCAGAGGAAGCAGTTTACATTGAATGTGAAGGTCAGTTTGACTATACAAGACTGCATGTTCTGCCGGCATGAAATGGGATTGCGAGGGGATGTGGTATCCCATAGTTTCAGTTTAAAAGGAGGGAGGGAAAAATTAATGAGTTGGTTAAGTTCTACATTTTTATTTGCTTTCTGGCAATTTCATTCAACCTTATTGAGAATTTGTGACATCTTCAAAACAAATCTGCTTGCATGTCCTTGACTTGTCTATGGTAAAGACAAATTTTTACCTGGTTAAAGACATGTCATGTAGCATATTTGCCAAAGGAAAGTGAACTAAATTATTTGCAAAGAACACAACTTTTTCTCGAACTTTTTCTAAACCATATATGGTGTAATTTTGAACGTCATACCTTTTGAACTCCCTTAAGTCCCTTTGATTTTGAGGATACAGTAAAGTTGAAATTTAGTTGCAAAGTCAAAATTAAACCAATTTCATTGCTTGACTGGCAGACACCTGCTCTGGTCCTTCCAATGATGTCATGACAATATCAGGGAAATACTGGCCCAGTCATGAGATAACAAATAAGTACGCATAGGAAATAATAAACTCTTCCATGGATATCCTGTGATTAGTGTAGGGGGAATCGGGAAACATTGGGATGCGGAGCGCTATGAGACGGTGGGGTTTACTCGGTTCCTGGCAAGGTCTATGATATGGTAGTGTCATCATATCTTGTATTTTCACACCTGACGTTTCTATCGTTTTTTTGACAAATTACAGCCACATACAGAAGTATGACAAGGAAAAGTTAGTTTTCCCACTAATAAAGTAAACATGGACGGGTTCAATTCAAATCATTCTGTGGACAAACCATGAACAATGAGGCTTTCTCAGTGCTTGTATGAATTTGATATATCGTAATGAACAGTTATGAATTGCTATCATGATAAACACACTCACTAGTGCCTGAGAAATTATCATTTTGGTGTAAAAGTCATATCGGGGCTCATTGGGACAGTGAATTCAGGGCACATTGGGACGCACTAAATATGGCAGAATTTAAGTGTCCAAGTCAACTGAATGACATGGGACAGCACACAAAAGATATTCAGGCCAGAGTGAGTAGAGGCATAGTGGATTACCATGCTCTGTGAACAAATTTGTCACAAAGCACTGTGTGTTTCTTACACAGATTTCCGCAGCCAGGACAGTTTATTTTAAATGTTTAAAACTGTTCAAAGTTATTACCTATTGGCACTACAAATAGGGGGGGGGGTGATAATTCCAAAATGTTTCTGTGTGGCATTTTTTGTGTGACCTGGACCTAGTTAGGCAACACGGTTGCCTCCATTTGTCAATATAAGCCGAAAACCCATATGGACGGAGCCTTTGAAGGTTGACGCGACGAAATAATGACGAAAATTACCAAAAAAAATCATGTCTCGGGAGCTATTGGTCTTGGAGACTTGTGAATGGGCTCAGATTAACCGGGATCCTCACTTTTATATCAGTGTTTCATAGTAGCTATAGGCCTGGGTGCAATATTTTTTTTGTTATTGGACAAAAACTGTTTTTTTGCTCTTTTCCGACAGTATACAAGCGTAAACTCGCATTGCAGACTGTGTGTGTAGTGTTAGAGCCTAAATAATTGCAAAAATTGTTCAATCTATGTTTACATTTAAATTATATATGCATTTGACAGTTCTATTCCATATTATCAATTACTGAATCATACTATACCAAGTTGTTGTATACCGTGCATAGATTATTATTATTATGCCTAAATTGATTTGATCAGCGAGATACTTGATTTACTTATGACAATAACATTAATATTTAGTTTCATATAACTGTGTGGTACTCTGTGTGCAGCTATCTTAAAAGTCTTGAGGTTCACTGACAAGATCTTTGACAAGCTTATAAAACAAGTGACATTCACAACACCATAATAATTCTATTTCACATGTGAGACAGCAGTAATGCCAGTAATGGCATGAAATTAACTTGAAGAGGATAGCATAAATAATGAATCTATTAATACTAAAAGTCCAATACTGGAAAATGACATCCCTAATGGACTAGTAACTCTAAAATTGATTGTTAATCACATTCATTTGTTTTCTATGCTCATCTTGCAGTAACAGTGGCGTCAGTTTCATTTTAATGTGGTGGGGCAAGTAGCCGTCACATCTTCGTGGAAGATGTCAGGGGAAAAATTATATATTTTTTTGATTCAGAAACATGTATACTTTGGTCAAAAAGTGGTGGGGCAAATGCAAATGCCCCACCAGCCCCACCTACAATGACACCACTGTGCAGTAATGATATATTACAACAAGAAAATAGAGGATTTTTCAAGAAGTCTTAAGAGAAACAAGAAGATGAGACAGGATCTAATCATTTTTACCAGTAGTATGACTAAACAAAACAATTTACATGTATTGACTGTGCCTGACATCTTAATGCACAACATTTTTATCTTGAATATTGGTCCATACCCTCAAAGTTTGGGTTTTCATATAGCTCTGAAAATAGAGTAAGCTGTTTCTCTGAGGAGAGAAAGATTAAGCTGAAACATCTACCTCTGCCAAGTGACCTTGTGCCAATCCCAAGGACTTCTTAAAAAACACAGTTCTTTCTCCAACACCCCCTTGCTTTATTCTGTGGTGAATGCCTTCAGTGACATTGAATTCCCCAGCATCTTGTGACTGAGCACTTTGTTTTTAGCACTCTTTATCTCGTTGAACCAACTGACTTTTGACCAATGAACAGGTAACCAAAGAAAAGCAAAAGTTACACAGACAACATGTGACAAAAGATGACCAGGAAGTACTACTTGAGGAGAACAAGTCAATCAATTTCTTGTTCAGAAACAATTTCAGGCATGAAACTGGGATGTTGAGAATCTTTCTTCTCTAACAAGTTAGCCATGCAAGTCAATAGAGATGTTGACAATCTCTGTAAAGTAGCAAAAACTAAAAATTAAATAAAATTGTCAGGCCAGGTTATTTATTTAGTCAAATCAAGTCTGTTTGAAAAATGGCTACACTTTCAAGTGGATGTGGCTGCACAGTAAAGAGAAAAATGTTGCACATATGTATAGAATTATGGGCAGATTGTAAAATTTCAGATACAACATGCCAAAAATACAAAATTTCTCAATTCCTAGAATTTGTGACATGTTTCTACCGAAGGTGGAATAAACATAAGCCTTTTTTTGTGAACGGGAACTAAATATTTCTGCTTACCAATATTAGGTTGAAAATTTAAGATCACCTTTGTGTATCAGAATATCTTATCCATCACCACCATAAGAAGCCACACAAATGTCTCACTGAATACTTAAGACTTACACATTCACAGCTTCAACTTGATAATGCTGCTTCAGTTTGCAAAACCTGTCAGTGTCCTCTCGATAAGAAGAGAAACAAACCAAAAAGTAAAATTACAAATATAGCGAAATGTGCTGCCGCTAGGAGACTCCTTTCATTTTCTTACATGAAAATTGGTAAACAAAATTAGGCCTACTTTTCTTCACCAAACACACACTTACTTTAAAATATGAGGAAATAACTGAAAACAAATAAATCCCAAGTCATTATAGTGCTGACGAGGATAAAACCAGAACACATACATCACCTAAGACAAAGATAGACACTGTTACACAGAAAGACTGATTTGGCTAAAACTGCAACGTCAATCTTCAATGTTTAGGATGATACTTTAACTTTTGGATGATAGAGCAAGTGGCGCAGAAATTTTTTAAAGCTAACATTCTTCAAATTAAGCCTATAAAGTTCCTAAAAAATCGAAAATATAAGGTTTTGCACAAAATCAAGGTTTTTTGGCTATATCTTAAAAAATAAGGCAGATGGGCATATATATGCTTTGAAAGACGAGTATAAACTTAGGGATTTCGAATAATTTGATTCTATTTTGGAGTCTGTATGTGCATTCGTTCTCGAGATGTGGCATTTTCGGGTAATTTTGCAGTCGGCGCAAAAGCCGTTATCTTCAAAGCCTCCGTCCATATGGGTTTTTAAAACCAAATAATGCGATTGAGGTACCTTTGGGTTTCTTTTGTGGGTTTCTTTTGACCTATATTTTCGTCTTCCATCCACACAGGTAGGATTTTCTGAAATTTTTAAAATAACACCCCCCCCCCTACTACAGAGTGTTAATGAACTGTATATTGTCCTACGCACTACTTACAATGTATATTAATCTTTGGTCTCTTGAGGGAGTCCTTTGAATTGGCTGAAAATTTACACAGGAGTCAAAGAAAGGCCATTTAACATATTTAGGCCTTTAGGGGTTGGCTCCAATAAATTTCAGACTTTCAGTGTTTTTGGGACAGCTGAATGGTCATCAATTTTGGCATAGGCCTAAACCGGAGAGAAGCACATTTCGCAGCCCCCCCCTCTTTAAAAAAAATTGGTTGGCAGTTTTTTGCAATGACTATGAATTTTCATGTCAACAGCATTTAAAAAAAAGTCATGAATATTTTGTTATTTATGCAGATTTTTTGGACTCTCGATAGATTGAATATACATCTGAACACCTATATAATTATAACGTGCAATTTTATTTCTTTCGCAGACAAACTTAGACTCATTGGATATGGAAATGGCCGATTAGAAATATATTACCAGGGCGAATGGGGCCTGATCTGTGATGATGGTTTCACTGACAAAGAAGCTAGAGTTGCTTGCCGTCAACTTGGGTTTCCTGAATCATATTACGTCAGCAGGTACATCCCTGAATCCAGAGAGACTGCAGTGGATAAGGTAAGTTGCACAGCCAATTGCAATGTATTCTCATCTGAAGCCTAGTTCAAAAATAATGAAGCCACACAGCATATTTTCTGTTGGGGTCTCAAAATTTGAGAATGACTGCATGTGTCAACTTAACGGCACACCATTCCTTTAAGTACATTCCTGTGCTAATTTCCTGAAAATTACACAAAATTATGTTTCATTGTTATTGAGATAGAGATGAATTACGTTGAAAAACAATCTTTTTTACACTAATAAAACGTGATATAAAATTTTTTACCACTTGAATTCTTCCAGTTTTACAAATTCAGACGTTTGCTAAGGCAATTATCCAACACTTTTCGGAATCTCTATGCATCCTCAAGCTTCATAAATCCATCAAATGAAGTATTTTTATTTGCCTGTGTTGACATTCTTGAGCTATTTGGATTCAAAGGTTGACTTCCAAAAATTAAGTAAAATTTGAAGCTTACTGATCTTGGATGCTCTAGTGTCCGTTTGACACGTGTCAGTTGAATCGTTTTTCCCTTGAGACCTAGTCTTATATCTACTTACCCGTTTTGGAGCTTCTTATGGTATTGTAAAATTTAGTTCATTGAAAAATTACAATGAATAGCAGGGTAGGTGAATCTGTTGCAAGCGTAACGCTTAGAATACTTTGTAGTGCCACAGAGCAATAAAAGCTCCGTTTCAAATCTGGTTTGGCTTCCAATATTGCAAAATCTGTGAAGTTTTGAGAAACAATCAAGTAATTCAGGTCCGCAGCTGGTTTCTGGTGGTAAAATACAAAGATTTCTAAAATGGTGCTTTCTCGCAAGCGTAATACTATGGAAAATATTGATCATATTTACATTGTTTTCTTTTGCAGAGTAAAGCAATCATTATAGTTTTACTTGTAGTGATAACCAGCACAACATTTCAGTAGTTTGAGTTTGTTTCAATGTTTAATTATCGAAATTTTTCTCTTTGTGAAGCTTTCCTCAAAATATGGGGCCAATTTGTCGAAAAAGGAAATAACCTCTACAAATTTCATTTTAATTTTGTAATTAGGGGGAACGGGGACACAGTGAATCGCTGGACACAGTGAATCAGTGGCTATTTCTGGATGCTGAAACCATAAACTGCTAGAATGTGTCATCTTCAGGGTGTCTGTTTTGTCCGCCATACTTATTCAAGCGTGACATCCAAAATTGCTCATGTTGTCCTGGAGTTCTGCGGTAAAATCTGATTTTGAGCACAAATTCCTGATAGTTTGGATGATGAACTTTTGTAATATAGTACAGGTTATCCGGGATTAACTGGTGTACTTGTAATAGATCTATATTGCACATAAGGCCTTGTGCAAATTTTTGTGTATTTCAGGTGAAGCCAGCATTTTATCTGCTACAAAACTATACAAAATATGTATGTTCCATTCCACTGTACTTTGTTGTGTTTAAAACTATTTTTTCAGTAAATATCTCAAATTTCAGGGCAATCGGATTGGTGGTGGTTCCAGAAATCTGGGGTCTTGAACATCCAGAAAATGGCCATTTTTTAGCATTTTAGCGTGACATGCATATATTTTGAGCAATGTTTAATCCTTCATTTGGAAAATTGTTTGCAATTTTTTTTGTTGCTTTGTAAAAGCTGTCCTGACCCTAACACTAACTTTGTTGTTGCTCTCAGTCCAAAACAGGCTGGCTACATTCACCTTTTCACTACGAAATATTTCCTCTTTAGTGGCTCAAATTTTTAGCAACAAAATATTTTGCATCTGGCCTTCTGGATTTTAGCTAATGTTGAAAACCATTGCATGTCCCAACCCTAACACCTTTGTCCCGACCCTAACACCTTCTATTTTCCATCCCCATGTAACCTGAAACTTACAGGCTTTAAGTTATTATGGACTAGGCAAGTTATCTTTCTTATTAGAGACTAGATTTACCCATGATTTGGGGCAGGCCTATAATGGGGAATAATTAACCCCCCCCCCCCCCCCCCGCTCTAAATTTATATATCATGTTACAAAAGTGGTGGTTGAAATTATAATGCAGCATAGAACTTTATATGGCATGTATACAAAGATTTGCCATGGTTACCTGCATTGGCATGTGGCCCCGTGTTGGATGCTGAGCATGTGATTTGAGTAATAATTGGAATATAAGTAAAGAGTGGTAGAGGAATTGAAGTTAATTGTAATTCTTATCCTTTTGACATAAAATGCTATGAGTTATGGCATATTGATGAAGAAAGACTGGAAATGTCATGCCCATATGGAAAGGAAAAGATATGTTTAAAGGAAATGTGGATTGATGGAAATTTATGGAATTAGGCAAACAGGTAAAAGAGTATGGGCATTCAGACATTGACAGATGGAATGGGCTTGAGAAGAGCTTTAAAATGAGGGTAAGATGAGGCAGATACAATGAGTAGAAGTGGTTGAGCCAGGTAGGAGTGAAGAGCAGTAGGAGAGAGTGAAGTGTGTGGAACTTTTTGGCGGGAAGGCAGACGGTGGCGCCAGTCCTAAACGTGAGCAATAGCGGAACTAAGATGGAGATACATGCGCCCCTGGTGGGGAACAACAGCAGAGGCAGAAAACGTAAATAAGGGAGCTGTTTCACTGTTTTTTGTTGTTATCAGAAGGACAGGATAGATCAATAAGGATAGGTGGACAGTTTAGGTGAGTGGCATTGCTCGGGGAGGAGTTTTTAGCTGTTCCAGATGTGAGCATGTCACCCATGATTTTTGCATCTTATACCCGGCAGGGATTGCAAAAAGTGCCAAAAGAACTCCAGAAATAGTCTAGACATCCAGGAATTGGACAAATAAAAAGTAATGTTAATATACTTTAAGATTATCAAATAACCTTCTTTGATGAATGTTGAAGCTATTAAAATTTAAAAATTGACAAAGGAATAATGCTAGACCAGCAAATTGACTTATCCAAGGCTACTGGTTCCAGTTCATGCCTGTCTTTTTGTGAATATCTGCTAGTGTCCCGACCCTGACGCCTCCAACAAAATTTTCAGTGCAAAATCAGCATGTTATATCTTCAAAACTAATAACTATATCTATTGAAAATTTCAATTGCATACTAGGCTTTGTATGCAGAGCAACATTTTGTCATCTTTATCAGTTTTGAAATATGTAAATCTTTGTTTGGGAAATATTGAATTATATCTTGTGTTAAAATGGGCTAATCTCTCAAAAAACGACTGTTTTGAATATTGGAACAATTTAAACAGTTCTGTGTCCCAAGCCGAAATATGCATGCAAGTCATTCATGGCCTAACAGGTTCAGAGAGTGATTAGACTTGACCAATACCATACTTATAAAAGAACTAAATCTGCTTCTTCCACTGAAAAAATTACGATAGCTATGTTGGAAATCATTACTTAACCCTGATTTTGCATTTTATTTACTGCCACATATATTTACTTTGAATTGCAGCAAGATTCCAAGCAAAATCAACATCTTTATTTTTCACCATCTTGTCACGCTCTTATTTGCACAAGGCCATAACTTTAAAAGTTTAGATGATATGAACACTAGCGTATTATGATTTATCTATTATATGAAATAGATGTAAACCTACTGTACAAATGTGCTAAATAAAGCAAATTTTCTGTCTATATGTGAAAGAAACATGTAATGCAAGTAATGCATTGATATTTTTGAAGCACATAGTTGCCATTATCAAGATATAATTATTTTAGTTAAATTAATTACACTTGCCACAGTGAATCGGGACTGCTATGGGGCACAGTGAATCACTGCGTTCAGTGATTCACTACAACCCAGGTAAGAATAATGAATAGTTTATAGCTGTTATTGTTTTTATGCAATAATAAACAACTGTATGATCAAATGAATTGTGAAAATATGAAACAAATGTCAAAATTGTTCATTTTTAAAATGGCTATCAAACTTTCACTATTGCCCTGAACTTTTTGATATTTTTTTGCAATGCGTAAGATACCCAAAAGTTATAAACAGAAGCAGAGAAATGGCTTTCCACAAAATTTCTTGGCCAACAGAAAATGTCAAAGTTGACTGATGTATCACACTAAAATCCAATTTTCATGATTTTTTTTGGTAACCTAAAATACATCTCAAAACTGTCATACATTTTATGGTATTACTTTGCTACATAGAGCATACGTACAATAAGTATTAATGTTCCAAAACCAGCAGTTATTGAAATACGGTCTGCTTAATTTATGAATTTCACAAAGCAAAAAATTTTCAAGCAAAAAAAAGCCATGTGGCGTAGGTGATACAGAAAAGACAACTACATGGCATAAAAGAAGTGGAATGACCTTTAAAATTATATATAGAAATACGTGTGTATTTGGGTCCTTCATTCTGAAGATGAGCACCCAAATTTAGTGTTTTTCAACTTTGATAGTTTTTTATTTATTTGCAAAAGGAGAAAAAATAGTGTATTTAACTAGTTATCCACTGGGATGACGCTAACAATTTTCGCAACTTTTTCTCAGTACTTCAATCATCACGCAATGATAAAAATTGAATTATAATAGGTGCCCAATTTGAAACACTATCAAGTTAATATAGGATAATGAGGGCTGCAGTGGGGAAGCTATTAAACATTGTTTTTAATTTGCTAAAATTTTATTTTTGGTCGGCAGCTCAAGATCAGTCATTGATTTAAACAGTTGCTATACGGTCAACTGGCACCCAACATTGATGTCTGGACCTTTTGCCATCAGAAAACATCCACACAATGCCATGAGATGTCTATAAAATTACTAAGATACAAATCACCATCTTAACAGCAAAATGCCAGGTTTTGGTTCATCTGTCCAGATTTTTTGGTGTGCAAATGTGCAAGGTATCACTTCGAGCGAACTTTTTTTAAGCCACCTGAAAAATTCTTGGATGAAGTGTAATCCATTCGAAATATGATTAAAAAATGAGTAAATAAATGTGACATGCTTTCCCTGTAGTAAGGTCTTATGTGGTATTTCTTGCTGCTAAATATATAATTGCAGTAGTCAATGGATTAAGTCTCATTTACATGAGATGAATACGGTTGTCACATGCCTTCATCAATATATGATCTCAGCTAAACGATGAATATATCTTTTATAATTTAGGCCCAATGAAGAAACCTTATGAGAACATTGATTTATGACAATTTACTTCATTTATTAAAAAAAAATTGTCATCCAGAACAAGTAGCACTCATTGAGAATGATTAATATAACAAGTACAATATGTAATAAGTGATAAAATACTCAGCTGTATATTTAAAAAAAAATTGGTCAAATTGAAAACTACTCAAATTGAGTGTGGATATTCACTATTCAGTATGAAGAACTCAAATAGTACACACACATTTCTATAGCCTACATCATTTTAAAGCTCTCTCCAAGTTCTTTCATGCTGGGTATTTGTTTTGTCCACATCACCTACGCCACATGGCCATTTAGTGGCTTGAAAATAGGTTATTTTGTGAAATTCTAAATTTCTGAGTACAATATATTAATAACCAGTGGTTTTTGGACAATGATACTTATTTTATGCAAGCACTATATAGCAAAGAACTACCATGTAAAATATGAAGATTTTGGGATGTGATTAAGGTAGGCAAAAAAAAAATCATGAATATTGGATTTTAGTGTGATAAATCAGTCAACTTTGAAAATTTCTTTTTGACAGGCATTCTTATGGAAAAACACTTTACTTATTCCATTTATTAGTTGGATGTCGCTGGCATTGTATAAAAAAATCAAAAAGTTCGGGTCCAAATTTTAAGTGTAATGACAATTTTACTAATGGACGTTTTTCAGCATTTCCCAATTTTTCAAACTTATTTTTATCATAACTCTGAAAATAATTGAGCTATCGCCCTGTAATTTTGGATTTGATCTTTCCTAATTATGTTTTTGAAACACAGAAAGTTTTTACTTGCCCAGTATAGACACTGATACAAAGGGCCGCCAATTTAATGTCTCATCCGAACGACATCCAGCTGGGATTTTTCTCATGAAAGTACACTGAAAATTTTGGGTGCCCCACCCGAGGTTCGAACCCATGCAGGCAAAGACCTTCAGCGGAGCAGGCGGGAACCTTAACCACTTGGCCACCCAGCTGCCTTACAAAAAATGCTGTTTTGTTTTGGAGTAATAAATTGGTTAATTGGGTGTTGAACCACAGGAAATATTACTGGCAACATAAACTTTGGTTGGAGACACCATCTACTTTAATTTATTTATTGTCTTTGCACTACATCATTGTATTTATAACACTGATTCACTGTGCCCCAGGTGCTGATTCATTGTTTCCCCGTATGTTGCCTCAGTGAATCAAAATTTTTTTTTACAATTTTGGATTTCAACAGAAAGTGCCGAAGCTCTGTAAATACTTTTATACCATTGTTGTATAGGGGGCACATTAAACTTTCATTTAAGCCTAATATCCAGCATGTGGATAAAAAACTTTTTGAGATATTAAGGAAATGAACATTGCTGATTCACTGTGTCCCCGTTCCCCCTACTCTTGGGCTTCATCCAGTTATTACTGATAATGCATAATATGCATTGCATATAAAAATCCAATTGGGCCAAAACCAGAACACTTTTTTTACTTTCGTGTCACACCACTACCCAAAATTGGCTTTTTGACTGGAAAAATAGGCTAAAAAACACCCTTCTATCATCATTTGCTCTGTTCGTATTTACTTCGGTGGCACTTATTTGATACCAATTCGAAGCCCACATACATACGCATAATACATGATAGGTGAAATCATTTTAGAGGAAAATATGTACGTCTGGTGAGAAAATATGTAAGTCTTTTTTTAAATATTGAAACAAAATTTCGAAAAATTATGTTTTCCTTATAAAATATTTGGTGAATTTGGATGAAAAACCGCCATGGAGACTTGGGAGTATATGATTTTCGTCATCCAACAAAGAAATAAGATTTAATTTGAAGATAAGTTACCATTTAGTCCACTTTTCTTTTGCTGACATGCAAATAAAAATAAATAAAATTTGGTAATATTCAGCTTTTATCAGTTATTTCCACAAACCCCAGCAAAATGGTAAATGCAATTTCTAGAACTTAGACATGTTTTTATACAATATTATGTTGTCATATGATACATATAAACATTAAAAAATTTTGATGGTCATTTCACACTTCAGCTTTTATTTTTGAAGTGGGCCCTAAGCCAAGATATTCAGACATGAGGTCAGTGGCGTCCCTATGGAGGGGGGGGGGCACGTGCCCCCATATTAGACATGTGCCCCATATGTACTTTTGAACCTCAGAGTCTGCTACAATATATGGGTGCCCCCCCCCCCCCCAGAGAATCGCTTGGGCACAAGGCACAAGAGAAATGACCTATTTGAGGGAGCAGTACATACAGTGGCGTAGTCAGATGGGGGGAATAAAATCACTTTTCTGTCAAAACCCTCATGTGACCCCCCCTAAGTTTTGACAAATTGTATGAAAACACTATTCCCAAAGGGATTTTTCCAGCAATTGATTTTTCAGCCTGCCACAAGCATTTTTGTGTATGGCCAATTTTAGCACTAGCACAAAACCGCAGTTCTCCGTATCTCTGCCAATTTTAGAGTTAGCCAAAAAAAAATTACACCATGTTTTTCAGTGAAGAAATACGTTTCATTTGAATACCAACAATGCTATGCTGAGGATATTTTAGGTTGTATTGTCAATTTGTCAAGGAAAGTTAATTTAAAAATTTACATTTTCTCTAAATATTTTTGTCATCTCAGGTCTTGGAACCGACACTCATTGACTAAAATAAAATTACAATGATTTTAGCTTGTTTCAAATTGTGAATTGAACATATCCCTCTTAAACTTATATCACACATGTTTACAAGTACTAAGTACAATTATTATTTACAATAATATGACAGACACATGTAACAATGAGTTTCTGTGATATTGCTTTGAAGTGGTCCGATCTTTTTTTCAGAAAAAGGTTTAGGTCCTTAGAAAAGATTATTCTTATTAGGCCCAGTACTTGTATTTCTCGGTATCAAGAAATGTGATACATCATTATAATTGAGTTAAGAGCCCGGGCCAAGATGTCTTTGGCACAGACTGCTTTCTACTGGCACGATACTAGCGTCCCCAAAAGAGCAATCAGCCAATATGTAAAGGGTCTACTGTTTAGTTTCAGATTTTCAAGAATAATGAACTTAATATTTTCAAATGGCTCAACTTCAAAAGCCTTTCCACTTATTCCAACTAATCCTGAGTTTTGCAAGATCACTACATCTTTGGTCCCCGCCGAAATCAGACAATTTTGCTCTCACAAATGCTAGGTACATTTCAGGATGACCCCTTGTGAAGATGTGCTTAGACTATAGGCTTTTCTCATACCTCTGATAAATGTCACCTCATTGACATTTCAGTTCTCATTCATGTATATGAAACACTGTTGTTCTATGGATCCTGATAATATTACCAGCAATGTCCACTGTCCAGTATCAAAAATATGGGATACTGAGCCTCAAAGTTTTTTTAAGGAAATATAATTTCCCGTGAACATGACTTATGCAAATTTTTTGCAATCTTCCAGATGATCATGTGTAGCATAGTAATGAATAGGCCTACTGCATGAACTGTAACCTCACAACTCTTACAATGCATTTGCCTTTTGGACGGCTTTACCAATAGGAATGGGTTTGCAAAAAGACAAGAGAAGATGGATGTTTCAAAGTGGAGGAAATTATTTGACATAATGTGGAAGCCTAAGTCAAAATATTGAGACAAGATATTCTTTTTGGATTGCATGGTTAAAAAAAACCAAAACAAACAAAAAACAGGATTCTAGGGGATACCAATGGAATTGTGCATGAAAAAATTTACTGTTTGACATTTTTAGTACATGCACGATGTATACTGTCTCAAACTAAAGATTTGTGCAAGACCTCCCAAAAAGACTTTAAATCATCCAACTGATAACAAAATAATCACACAGAACATGGATAATAAAAAAATTGTTATGTTGCAGATAGCATGAATGAATCTAGTGGATTCAACTTAATATGAAAATCTTATGTTTTTTTTAAAAATTTTTTGGTCTTGGTAGGACCCTCTAGGATCAAATCAGGAAACAGTTGATATAAAGGACTAATTGATGTCAGCCTTGTAATTAATTGTGTACTGAGGACCTAATACACTGTGCACTAACGAGGGGGGTACCCTCGCCATCAGAGCAGCCATTACAACACTCGATTCAAAGTAATTTTCTTTCATCCTGAGATTATTTCGTAAAATCCTAAACCTATATTTGTCAAACATGTAGTTTTAATGTCAAACTAACCACTGGGCAAGCAATCCGCGTGTGATAGACCACAGAATTATCAGATTTTGCAATTGAAATACATCGTGAGGGCGAGGGTGACCACTAAAGCCTCTCGAGGGTACCAAAAATTGTCATGGTGAGGGTAACACCTGAAATAACTGGTCTATAAATTTATAATATAGTATTATATTATATTTCTTTTTTGCTGTTAAGCCATTGTTTCAGTGTAACATAAACAGCAATAATGATGTTGCTAGATAGATAAGACAGATAAGAAAGACAGATATGAAAAAAATAGACAGATAGATATTATCACAGTTACATAGATAGATAGAATCACAGTTACATAGATAGATAGATAGATAGATACAAACATACATACAGACGGGATGGTCATTTGGGGGGGGGGTCCTGTTGCTATTTTGCTCTGATTTTTTTTAACATGTTATGAATGTGACAAAAAGATCGGGGCAGTTGATCATGCCCGGATATTGGTTAGAATTTGCTCTGATTTGCCGTTTATGGATAGACAGACAAGAGGAATATAGATACACAGAAAGATAGAAAGAAAGACAGAAAGATAGATATATATATAGATATATAGTTAGATATATAGATAGATATATAGATAGATATATAGATAGATATATAGATAGATATATAGATAGATAGATAGATAGATAGATAGATAGATAGATAGATAGATAGATAGATGATAACTTAATCTGACTGTTTAATTTTCATTCAATTTATCAGTCATGATTCTCTCAATTTACTTTCATTAATAATTTTGAGGCAGATCCCATTTTTCATTTACAATGTAGGTCTAGCACGCGTCAGCTCATCTGTGTTTGGTCATCACGACGTTATAGGCCAACACATGACCCATTATAATGTAATTCTTCACTATCTCAGATGGGCAGTAAGCTAAATAATTAATTGATTGAATAAACTTTAAATATTGAGCTCGTTACATGTTGGTAGGGTACTTTAGTGTTGTATGATGCATTGCGCTGGGAGACTATCAAATGGTGCTTTTTGCACCAATGATTGAAGATCCATAACCATAGAACATGAAGAATCTCACATTAAAAGCTTAATCATAACAAGCATGTTATTGTCACTGCATTAAAAAAACAAGCAAAACACCCAAATACAGGAAGAAGCCATAAAATTGTACTTTTAGAAAGTTTCACTGTGGATGGTATCACTTGGGAGAAGGGCATTTTGAGCAACTTTCTTGGATTTGAAAACTGTAGCATAACTCTCCTCATGCCCTCCCTGTCTGTGAGCGATACAGAAACATAAACTGTGTTAATAAATTGTGATTATGCTCCATGCTGATTATAAGAAAAAGTTTGACTCTCAGTTTAATGAATGTGCCAGTCAGATTTTTTGAGTTGGGAGGTTTAATAATGGTTTAAGCAATGGTGAACTTCTTACTTCTTCAAAGTTTTATGTGGGCCTGAGTGTGTATATATTCATCTAACTCACTTGCTCTTATAAACCAATTCATGTAGTTAAAGCCACAATTGGAGACTTCTGCAGTGGGGTAATACAGTATAGTGCATTTTCCTATATTGATAGGGCATGCGATCATGCTCTTGATTTGAACCCCTGATTTATAACTTCTGAATTGCCACCACAAAGAGCAAATTAATTAGCCGATTCATTGACTTTATCTTACTCTGTACCCATTTGTTTTCATTTGTAGATATATACCACAATGTGCTAAATCCACATTGTACTAACATCCACATTTGGGTAGAATCGGTAAGCCTATTATTGTGCAACTGTTTTCTTGTTAGGGGTTAATTAATTTTAGGATTCTCCTTTATTGACAGGGTATTGCAATTGTGTTCTTGATTGGAGTTCCTGGTTGGTATAATTACTTCAGAAGTGCAAATCAAGTGTCAGTACATGATGTTATCTATTGATAAGCCTATTCATTGCTTTTTCTTCATGACTGTTTGTTCAGATTGCTCAGATTGCTCAGATTGCTCAGACAATATCTTGCTTTACCCTCGCCAATCCTTTTTTGGTGGATACCCTCGCCAAACCGGAAGTGACCCTCGCCCAAATCTTGTAGTACCCTCGCCACTTCCGTCGTTGGTACCCTCGCCAAAATGCTGGTACCCTCGCCAAAATGTGTTGCTACCCTCGCCAAAATGCTGGTACCCTCGCCCTGCTATTTTTCGTTTTTTGTGGTACCCTCACCTCGACTGATTTCTTATTTCATAAATGGCTCACTTCATCAGGCTTCTTTGAGTCTGGCACTAGGTAATTATTCATTCCACAAGCCATATAAACCATCTTTACAATTTGAAGACTTAAGTCCTCCTACATTTTTTGAAATTTCACTTTGAAATCACGAATCAGGAGTTGTAATGGCTACCCTGATGGCGAGGGTACCCCCTTCGTTAGTGCACAGTGTAATACAGATTTGTTCATGGCCTTTTGTACTTTTGACACTGCTTACAGCAGAAAAGGGACCAAGCGAGAGCTATGGAATTATTTCCAATACAATTCACCAGCTGTAAGGGGTAAAACTCACCAGAATACATTCATGTTGGTATTCATTTGAAAGGATTTTTTGCAAGGATTCAACATATGTGGTTGGTTTTACTCTGGGATAAGAATTGACAAAGTTATTTAAAACCGCGAATTATCATTTACATAAATTTGCGATGATGAGGAAAATGCTGGTAGCAGGCTGGAAACCTATTTTAAACATGTTTAAATGGTCATTTGTTCATTTTCATGATAAAAAAAAATTAAGGGGGTCCCGCCAAGGTTTTGAATTTTGTTCCCCCCCCCCAGGAGCTCCTAGGTCACTAGTCAGTCAGGGGGAGCACAGGAGGAAAGTGACCCCTTCATGCCTCCAATTTGTTGGCTTTTCGATTTTAGCTCAAATATACAATTTGAATAGTGCATGCCTCTCCAGAGAATCACGTGCCCACCAGGTTCTCCCCGCCCCCTTGTTCGAGACCCCCTATAGTTATGCCACTGTCCTATGAGGGTTTGTTATATTTAGCAATTCTTTCATTATTTTCTGATGCTATATAATGTATTATGTCCATTTTCTATAAATGTAATTTATTTCTGTTTTCTGTCTCGCTCTGCTTGTGTTATTATAGTGATACGTTTTAGCTTCAAAATTCCAAAATTTCATTAGACTGACACTCCTGCGGTCCCCCTTCCCCGAAGACTGCTTGGCCCCTCTGCCCTCCATGCAGTTGAAATGCCCTTGCTAGGCCAGTGAATTCATTACTCTGCCAATGGAGCTTTGTGCAAAAAATGTAGTCTTTTCCTTGTTTGAATTTAATGTCAAAAATAATGCTGCCTGAGATTTAGAATTGGAACATCAGAATTTTCTTTCTTTTTTAGATCTGGTTGGATGACGTGACGTGCCCTGTAGGCGCTACGAACCTGGATGCTTGCAAACATAGAGAATGGGGTGATCATAACTGTGAGAAAGAGGATGCAGTTTATATTGAATGCAGAGGTTAGCTATTTTTCATGAGTGATGCAATAGGAATTCTATATGAATTTTAGTACCCAGATTCGAATCTATATTGGTACTTAAGGGACATGTGTCCCGATACTGGTTGCAAATTAAAACTGCAATACATTGAATTTTCTGCATATATTTAACCTAAACATGTTAAGAGTCAGTTTGACGTTGATATGAACTCAAATTCTCACTAGTATATTGGCATGTATTATATTGGCCTGTATATAGGCCTACGACATAGCTGTTTATTTAGAAAAAACATTCTTGGACCTGTCACACAATGGTATTTAGCATAAATTGCGTAAAGTATATTGAAAAAACAAAGACCGATCTATTACTTTTATCAAAGTTCTTGATACCGAAAGTACTGATTCTCAAATAGTCTTCAAATAGTTCATTTGAACTCTGTGAAAAGTTCATTGTACTTTTTAAAAAGTCAAAGTGAACTATTTGAGGTATCACTGTCTTTGAGTTGCCCATAAGACTGTCTCTATTGTTGGGGTAGTTGTGAGCTTTGAAAGGATTTAAAGGGCCTGGATGACAGACTCACCTTCTAAACAAAACCCACCATGATGTTTTAATGACCTCGGGGTCGGATTATTAAATAGGCTGAAAAAGCTGCAGCTTAGGGCACCATTTTGGCAGGGGGCACCATCAGCCCAAATTTTAGAAATGTCAAGATTAAAAATTAAATTCAAAGAAAAGTGATAATAATTTAGAAGACTTTCAATCTACACAGATGGTGCCCCGGCATCACTATTGGGGCGCTTAAGTTGTCACAAGTGCTGTGCAGAGATAACCCCTCTCCCAAATAGGAGCCTCCTACTCCAAATTAGGAGCCCCTTTCTCCAAATCAGGGGCCACCTTAGTCAGGGCCCATTCCCCCTTCTGAACTCGATCTCCTATTTTCTCCTCTATTAATTATTTCCAACCAACCAAACTTTACATACAGTTTGCAATGTGAATATAAAATGTCAATTAAGTGTTAGACTTATATGAAAAATTCACTAACCTCACCAAATTCCCTTTAATTTCTATGTTATAACTATTTGTAGACGGCTCAAATTTGTTTCACGGACATTTTAAATCAAGCGACTCAACATAGTGTTAGCAGATTTTTTTAGTTATATTGTAGTTATTCTAGCGACTCTGTATTTGAGGGTGATCGAGTTCAGTCAATACAAGTGTCTCTGACTCAGAACTGCAGTCCCCTACATTGCTGGGATGAGAAGCAACACTCGGACTAGGGCCACCTGTGCGCGATTAGGACCACTCTCCTGGTCAGGGCCCCTCACCCAATCAAGGGCCCCTGCCGATAAGGGCCCCTCACGAAATAGGGGCCCCTCTCTCAAATAAGGTCCACCTCTCCATACCTACTAGGAAACCCCTTTCCAGAGTAGGGCCCCTCTCGCAATTAGGCCTCCCTTATGGTCTAATGGTTCGTAAATTGGTTACACAACATTGACCTCACATTATTTTTGGCCAATTGGTTTTCCCTATGGTCAGATTTAAACTTCAACTCGTGCAGTTAATATCATGCAGCTCCACTGAATAGCATCAGATGATAACATCCTCTAATCCAGAATCAGTCACAACAGTTAGCTATGATGTTTCTTCATACCACGAGCTTGCACATACATGTACAGTCCAGGTAATAAGTACAGTGTTTCTAAGGCATGCAGATCCTGGGCCCATTCAATATTTACATTTAGTTGGTTGACCCACACATCGCAATTGTCTGAATTGTTGATTAGTCTATATTATCAGAGTGCAGATTGACAAAAAGCAGCTCTCCTTCATGGAGGGTCCTTTGATTCCTTATCTAGCTCACAAATACAATGTATCCCACAATTAAGTAAGTTTTGTCTGAAAGCAAATGGATCAGTTGAGTTTTCTTGGTGGTTCATCGTCAAAGTTATGTTTCTGACTATATTTTGCTGATGTGATCCTGAGTGGTACATGGCAATACATTAGCTATAGTGGAAAACTGTGAAGTTTCTATTTTTGTGGTTGTGGTTGTAGTGTCACTGATAACATAAAACCATATTTCTAAAGGCCTATAAAGGATTCAATTCTACTTGGCAGATAGTGCATGCTCATCATATCTGGATCTGAGAATTCCAGAAAACAAGGTTAAAAGTTAGCAATTTGCATTTTAGCCAGGATCTGTATCATGGTATATTGCATTGATTTGGTAAGGTGCTTACAATTAACTAGTTTTACATACTGTTATTGAAGCTCTACGAATAGAAAAATGTATGCCTCTGCATACATATATAAACAACATCATCTGATTTTTCTGAAAGAGAATACTATAATCTTTATAAACTCCAATGTCAAATTGGCTGGGGCCATGATTCTCCAAATATAAGCCATTAGATATTTAATAATCTAAAACAAGAAATTCTTTTAAAAAAGAATTGTAGGGACCTGAGGTTTCTTCAAACACATATTTTATTTTCCAAATGTTCAAATAATGTTTTATGTATGTGTAGTTGCATCTATACCTCCAATGTACCACTGTGAATGTGTGATATGACAAACCTAATACATGTTACATCATGATTAGGCATGCCTAATTACAGGTGTTATTAACATAGACAGCAAACCAAGCAATGAGAAGCCCTTTTAAATTCTTTGTCATGAACATGAAATTTCTATTTCCATTACAACAAACTAATTGTGGCTTGCATAATATTTGGATTATGACACTTTTAGACTGGCCAGTTTGTGAGAAGTTGAATATCTAATGTTCTCATACAGTGTTTTCTTTTATCACTTGTCTTATGTTGTCTCAAATGTTTATACACTTAGGCTATATAATTTTTTGAAGGAAATCTCTATGGGATAATATTATGCTCCAGGTGTGCTTTGGATATGGTCCCAAATGTATTATGCTCCAGGTGTGCTTTGGATATGGTCCCCAATCACTCAACCATGACAGCTCCCAAGGTCATGCAGTGAAGGAGCTACTGAGCATAAAGAGGGGCAAATATATACTTGATTTGTAAATTGTAGTCACAGTTACCTTTGCTGTAGCATGAGTATCCTCCTAATATTGGAGGTAAACTTGGAGGGTACTCCTGCTATAGGGAAAGTATATCTGCAAGGCCAACTTCCTAGTGGCCCCCTCCAGAAACTCAAGAAGCTCCACCAATGCAGTACACATAAATTGATGACAAGTAGCACTTGGCTGATTATTTTTGCCCCTTTAGTTAGGGACCTCCACTGTCAAATCTTTCCTCATTTGGAGCTTATAACACAGATCTGAGATGGTCCCTACAAAAAGTATAAAAAAAAAATAAAAAAATAAAAAAGACATTTGAGAACAGTTTATAAACAGGCATGCTTAATGTTCACATGGCCTGATTAGTATGTCAGGGCTTCATAGAAATCAATTTATGACAATGGCAATATTATTGTATTGAACATTTTTTGCAGTCTTAACAGATATTCTAAAATCCTGTGGCCATTTTACTGCCGTCAAAGTGACTGGTCCTTAAAAGAGTTATATTAACATGATCAACATTAAACGATTCCATCATATATTTGAGACCAGCAAGCTGGAAAACCTCTCATGTTAAGTGTTTCATGCCTCGATAGTATTCATAAGGATAATATTTCAAGGTTTGGTGGCCATTTTGGCTGCCATCTTGGATTTTTGGCTGACATATATAATGCAGAGGTTCATAGTGGGCAAATATTTGACTTCGGCAACCTCCAAAGCCCATAATTTGATTCTTTGCAAGCTTCTGTGCTGTTAATTGTAAGCGTAATAGAGATTTAATTTACTGATTTCAGTATCCATTTTGGCAACCATCTTGGATTTTGTTCAGACTTAACCAGCACTTAGAGGTTTGTGGTATGCTTAGTTCTGAACCCCTATTTACATTATATATATATTGCTTACCGCACACTTATTAGAGGTTTTTCTGACTGTCGTAGCCATTTTGGCAGCCATGTTGGTCTAATTCACGCATAGGCATGGGTGGCATTTCTGATGTGCACATTAGAATTCAGCAACCTCAAAACCCCTTTTGACATGTTTTATAAGTCTCTGTACTGCTTATTGCAAGCATATTAGAGGTTTTTCTGATTCTGGCAGCCATTTCGGCAGCCATTTTGGCAGTCATTTTGGCAGCCATCTTGGATTTCTCAAAATGCTCAAGAGTGAGAGTTTCACACCTGACCTGGAAAGTTAGCCAAGAGCATATGGAATAACAATCAGCAGAGAAAAGAAAAGTTTATCAGAAAATTTAAGGTCACCCCCTGTGGCAGACAGACTATAATGATGATTGGTAGCATAGCCTCTCCTCTGTAGTCATTGACCCCTCAAAATCATCAGGGGCCTATATACATGTATATATTTTTGGTCTTCTTCAGTTTTAAGAAGACGGACCCCAATGAAAAACTGCTTTGCTGATTGGGCTAGCCATAAGAGCCTATAGTGTTTTTGCTACAATTTTTTTTGTATCGATGTCTTTACCTGTAAAAAAATTACATATAGGCCTAAGCGTACTTAACGGTGTATCGATTCATCAAGATTAGTGAATCTCTCTGGCGATATTTTTTGTGTGTAAAACGTCACCAAAGATTGTGTACATCATTTTCAATGCAAAACTTGGCCTAACAACCTTAGTAAACATCCGATTAAAAAAATGTTAAAACCTGCATATATCGATTAAACTCTTCCAAATTCAATTCACTTATTCATTTTGCTCTATTTGCAATATTAACTTCGCAAAAACCTCTTCGGCGCATTACGCTGCACTGATTCAAATTTCCAGTGGACACAGCAAACCAGTGGCAGATTCACGATTTTTTTTGTGAGGGGGGATATTTTTCAGGTCTGGCATCACACACTATTAGTACTGTAAAACATGTAGTCATGTACACTATGCATGTAGCAATTAACAAACTAATCCAAACAGGTATATTTACATAACAGAATTTTTTTAAAATATTTTTTTTACACATCCTTGGCTATGTAATATTTTCATGAAACAACTGGAGGGGCTTTGGAAATTTTCTAAGGGTATTTATTTCATAGAAATGGCTACTTTAAGACATTAAATCCTTTTATTACATGCCACATACCCTCAGGTTCATGATAAGATCGATACAGTACCCTTTTTAAGGGTACTTTTCTTGTTTATAACAGCTGTATACTGCAGTGGAGCATTAAGGCAGGATAGTGGGGATGTCCCCATCCAAATACAAAATTAGCATTTTTACAGCTGCTTGCAGCCTGTATTGCGAGAGGAGTTCAGGAAAACTTATGACAACTCCCAAGGCCGTGCTGTTTCACCTATGTCATTAAAACTTTCCATACAGTCTGAATAGAATATTATCTTGCGTTGAAAAACTTTTGGTGCCTTTCTCAGATGCAAAAAATGATTAAAGAAAACAAACAGGCTGACTATCTTGAGGTCAAAGGTCAATCATGGCAACAAAATTAACTGGGTCACACTGACCTACTTTTGTTATTGTTGCTGGGGAGCTCTGACAAGGAAGGAAGGAAGGAAGGAAGGAAGGAAGGAAGGAAGGAAGGAAGGAAGGAAGGAAGGAAGGAAGGAATATATAGATAGATATATAGATAGATATATAGATAGATAGATAGTTGGATAAATAGATAGATTTATATAGTAGATTAGTAAATTAGTAGATACTTGCACCTATATATCTACAAGCAGCTGTTAAAGTGCTTGCACGTTATTTTTGTGTTTTGATACACTACCCTCCAAAAGTTTGAATACACCAGAAAAGGTTAGATTTCTTTCAAAAATACCTCATTTCCAACCAAATTTTTGTTTTATACTTATACATCAAACGATATGAAAATTCACATCAGGCCATAAGGTGTCAATATTTCATGGTTTTAGATCACTTTGGTATAAATTTATATAATTTTCTCGATATCCCATTTCATCGTTTTCTATGAAAAGCTATAAAAACACAGTAACCTTCCATATTTATGAAATTTTACGCATTTCCACTGGTTTGTGATGATTTTACCAGTAGTTTCAGACCAGAAAATGGCCGTTGAAAATCGGACAAAAATGCTGGTTTTGGCTAGTTTTTGGTCAAAACAATGCCGAAACAGCTCAAATAAAATAATTTTCACTTGAGAAGATATATTCTGTGATTATACTTCATGGGGACCCGAAATTATCTAAATTTTGTATTTTTGAGTTGTTGATGTCCAATTTTTAAACTGTCTTTTTGGGGCTTAAAACTACTGTTAGGATCCTGTTACAACTCTAGAAACACTTAAATATGATTAGATTTCATAAACCTAGAAGATATCTGGGCTGTGACAATTTTTTATAAAATACCATAATTTTGGATATCGAGAAAGGTCCTAAATTTCAACTTAAATGACCTAAACAACAAAATAGAGACAACTTAGGACTTCAATGTACAGTATCCCCAGTAAATGAGTACACCCCTGCGACTCCTGGATTAATTTGCTCAGAGCTCCACACTCAAGTGAAATAATCCACCAAGTTCATGATATGGTATAGCCTAGACCTAGCAGAATGTCCATGTAAACTTTGAAAGATATGCAATCAATTACTTGTAACTGACAAATATTAAAAGGTAAAAGTGCCACCAAATAAGTGAGTACACCCAATGCAAAAGAGACATTGGCATGACCTGAGAAATGAGTAATTATTGCTTATAAGTGGCAGCGAAAATTTTTATTTTGGAAAATGGCATTGTCAGTGTAAATTACATCACATCCTCTAAGTTTGTTGCAAAGGACAGCCATATTCTACTGCCACATTACGAGTGGCAGAGGGTGCATCATATTGTGATGCAAAGGAATTAGTCCAGTAGAACCTTGATGTAACCGTACCACCGAGAGGGTACAGCTATTTTATTGTTGTTCTTGAATAAGTGGAATATGGTGATTCCAAATCTGGTATTCTCTAGTTTCTCAACCTTGAGCATTTTTAGATATATTGGTTTCCATGGCAACCATTTCGGTAATTTGGACATCATACTTACAAACACTTATTTGTCCATAACTTTGTTAATTGTTATTGGAAAGACGTCATTTTTACACAAATTGTTGTTTGGAATAATCTCTCTCCAAAATGTGTGAAATTAACCAGATTGCACTTTTCACGAAGTTGCCATGGCAACTGATAACTCAAAAACATCGCAATTTTTGAAAAAAGACTTCAGGAAGTTGTCTTCTGTGGCAATATTATAAGGTAAAGGCAGAAAAATGACATTGACAAAAAAAGTCAACTCTATGACAAAAAGTATTAGTAAAAAAAATTGGAAACCCAGGAGTAAATAAGGTTGCCATGGTAACCAACATACCAAATAGCAATTTTTCTAAAAATACTTATAAATATTAAAACTGTCTGTATCTTGACAGGTGTTAATGGAAACTACTTCAAACTTGACATTATTATGTATAATTTGCTCAGATTCATTATATTTGCATTTTTGGTTGCCATGGTGATTGTCATAATATATGAAACTTCAAACAGTATCAGCTAATTGAACCTGGACTGGTAGAAAATAAAATGACATTTATCACACTTAGATGATGCTGATAACAATCAATTTTGATACCAAATGAAAGGTAATATTCCTAAGAATTGTGGAAGGTGGTTATTTCTATATTTTTCTGAGAGAACACAAGCATTTCCATGGCGACAAGTCTGAAAAAAAGGCATGAACTCCCAGAAAAACCTTTTAAAGTGAATATCATTTGATGTATGCACACTAGAAACACCGTTTTAGTGTCTAAATATATGTTTTCAGGCATGCTGACTTCAATGGAGCCGTGCCAATATCTGTAGGGGGTCACCCTCATTTGCATATTCAACTTTCCTCATACGAAAACAGCAAAATTTTCAATATATTTATGTCAAATTTTCGATACTGACAATTAAAACTAAAACAATCGAAACTATAAAAAACATTGACATATGAAATTTTCAATTTCCATGCAATAATAGTGCCCTTCTATGGTTTCAATTTGCAATCTAGAATATCACCATGGCAACCAAACGAACTTTTATAAATCAGGCTCCTAAAATATCAGGTTTTCCTAGTTTGAAAAGTTTGTATATATGCATGACTTAAACAAGAAATTGTAAATAACTGCAGATATAGTTAAAAACATAATTTACAAATGAAGAATAGACCTCTCTTATTAAATTGTTGAAGCGTCTCAAATATCAGATTTGAGATATGAATATTCAAAAGTCGATCAGCCTTTACTATAAAATTTGTGAGCTGGTCCAAAATAAATCTTCTAAGCTTCATCTGAGCTGGAATTGAATCTCTATTCTAATCTCACAATCAACAAATAAGGTTATCCTTAGGGATGCACCGATACCACTTTTTCACTTCCGATCCGATACCGATCCTGGTATTTTGTTGCTGATACAACCAATTTCTGATACCATTCCGATACCGATACCATTGGTTAAATGGAGAGTAGTGCCACCGATCCGATCCGATACTGCGTTTTAGTGCTGGATCATCACCAATACCGATCTGGAGTATCGGATCGGTACATCCCTAATTATCCTTAGTCTATCCTTATCCTTATATACACAGAAAGCGCCACATTCAGTTGTATTTAGAGGTTCAACAAAGCTTTTGAAGTCACTGGTAATTTTGGGTCATATGAGCCATTTTCGGGTAGGACCAATATCAATTTTTTTTTCTGAAAGCAGATGCATGTTTTACAAGTTAAGAATAATCCATCAGAAATAACCCTTAGACCACAGGCCCGTTACAGTACCTAATAGTCTAGTCTTAAAAGTCACAAACTGACCGAGTCCAGAAAAATCTCAATCTGGTTTGGGCCTGTGCCCTAGGTGACACTCTCATCAAGACCATATAAGTTAAGATGAGACTGAAATATATCTGGCCTCTTTTGTTCAACCAGACTCATTTTTAGCAGTGTGATGCGCTAGCTCTTACTGAAGAAATTTTGTCCAAACTTATGACCATAACCGTGGGTGCCCCTGCTTACCAATCTTATTCAAACTTAGCATACAGCCTCTCCTGAACTTTAAATCACGACGATTAACTTTTGGTGCTCCACTATTACAATACAAATTAAAGAAAACAAATAGGCTTATTTTCATGGGGTCAAAGGTCAGCTGAATTTGCATGCAGCATGTTTACAGTGTGTTTATTCAGCCGTGACAGTCTTTATCCACTGTGGGTCTACTGCTATATTTTAAGGAGGGCAGCTGTCCCCTGCTTGGTAAGTCTATATTATTTTGACATTTCATGCTGCTTAAAGTGCTTGCATGTTATTTTTTATCCTGGATCACCAGGTCTGGTCCATCATAAACTTTATGTGAAAAGAATTTTCAATGGCTTCCTTACACCATTTATGGTCATAGCCAATTGGCAACATATGATCTCTTTAACATCTTTAAAAGCTTAGCAATGGGCCGACATTGCAAATGGCAAGATCAGGAAGCATGTCAAAATAATATCCAAGACATAATCAATATTACCACAAGGCTATGAATCTGGACTCATACATTATCAATTTCCAAAACCAAAAGTTCTGGAAATAGGCCTACATGACATTGTGAATCAGAATTTATTAAATTTCATGAAAGCAGTGAAGCCCATAGTGAACCACACCAGGCACACACTCTAAAAACTAAAGTTCTAATAAGATACCAATATTGGTATTTAAGCTTGTCCCGTATTTTGAACACCTTTTGATATGTTAAAAAACCATTAACATTTGATATTTTCAAAAACCAGTTTCATTTGTACAAGAAAAAATCAGTATTGGTTTTTTGATTAATTTGCAGGAAGTCAATAGCAGACATTAATGTTTCAAATTGCAGATACTGTAATTCCATCACAGAAATCCATTAATACTTACATGCATACAATAGAAAGCACAACGGGTTTTTTATTCCTTGACATTTGAAATCTTTGGGATTTGTCATTGATTGAAAATTAAACCATTTGCTGCACTTTCAACAACCAGCCTATCACTAAAAATATCAAACTGGATTCTCCTGTTATGCATTGGTGGGTATTTTAAAAGACCTTTTTAAAATTTTGTGGTATGGATAACGGTCATATTGGTACCCAATTGCAGGTTTTCGATATCATTTCATAGAAATTTCTTAATACCAATATGAATTGTAAACTGCAATGAAAATAGTATTTCAAAGTTTCCAGATTGATATAACTGGTGCCATTCGAGGTACTGGAATGAATCAAATATGATAAATCAGGCTATCAGAACCATCCACAGGGCAGCAGATCATTACGGGAAATACCAAATTTGATTTATTATCATCCAAATTTTTTTAATGCAGGTTTACCAGCATTTCAGTATTAGTATCAATAAATAATCAATTTTTTCACATTTCTTTTAAAATATTCTGCAGTTAAAAAGTAAATAAAAATTATGATTCTATGGATCTGATTTCAATGTTTATTTTTACGTACACACATTCACAAAAATTCGTAATAATTGTAAATATTGATATTACTGGATAAAAAATTATTGAAAAACCAATTTGACACTCAGTTATCACAGTTTGGTCTTGGAAATAAAAACATCACAGCAGTCATTGGTAATCAAAACACAGGAAGCAGATATTAACAAAAGTATCAATTGGTTGAAATAAAGACACATAACGTGTAGAAAACATTATATTGTTAATGACTGGGGTTATATTTCCAAAAGCGGCAAGTCAGGGTAGCAATGCCAATCGAAATGTCACTATCATTAGTTTGTATCAAAAGTCTTCAGTAGCCAGTCTTGAGGATGGATGGATGGATCGATGATTTGGGCTTTACATCCTGTATTAGTGTACTTGGTAGGCTCACTAGGACAGTAGGAGGACAAAGCAATGAGTCTGGCTAGAGCTGGATTCGAACCTCGGACCCAGCAATTGGCAGCCCGGCATGCTATCACGAGACCAACCCTCCCCTCTCAGTAGCCAAGAGGATATTTTTTGTCATTATTAATGCACAGTATTGGGATGGTATGATTGTTGGTTGTTTTCCTTCTCGTATCACTATTTATGCGCTTTTAGGTCAATTCAGATGGATGAAAGGTGAACGACTGTTCTTGAATCGAACCTTGCAGTGTGCATCATTGGGATCCTGAAAGTGGAAAGTGGATAAGCATTGGTATCCAAATATCACTTCTATGCAAAAACAATTACTCAGTCAAGGTAGTCATTATTTACATATCATATACTTTATCTGCAAAACCTTCAATGGAACTTTTGGTGCTAAAACTCCACATTTCATTACTGACTTACAGTTATAAAATCTCTTTTCACTTTGTGTTAAACCAGTTCAATATCTCATTATCTCATACTGTTCACACTCACCTCAACATTGCAAAAAGGAAGTAGACATTTTCCTTTGGTACTCTAGGCGGGGCAAGGTAACCATTTCCTGGTGAGATCTGAAATAGCAGGTAGATACATCCATGAGTTTTTGCAAGGAAGATAATGCGAAAAATATATCAAATAACTTCATTCAATTAAATCAATGCCTTGGTTATGCAACACTCCCTGTTCACTCATTATTTCACTGAAGACTGGTCAAAATTAGCTCATTTTAACACAAGAGAATATCAGAATACTATGCAATAAGTATTTGTCAATTGGAAAAGATAAGGAGGAGCTGTTATTCAACTTACATACCTTGAGAAGCATTGTCTATATTTTTCCCAAACGTGCTTTACGGCGAAAACTTCTTCCAAAGGTAGTTTTTTTGTATTAAGGGCCTCAGTAGGAACATGCCATGCTTCATCTGAAACAGAGAGTAAAAAAAATATCTTTTAAAACATCAAAGATTTAAAAAATATCAATAAAAGTACTGTATGTAATTTTGTATAATTCACAGGCATATGTACCTCACCTCAAGAATAGTAAAGCACATTAGAAACACTACACAATATCAGATATAAAAATAATAATAAAATTATTATCATAATTAATGTAGTATAGGTGTCAGCACAATTGGACCATTAGCAGGTAAATTGTGCCACATGATGGGCAAGTTGTACAGCTCAGTGTATCCGGTGAGACCTCAAATATCACCAATTTCTTCAAAGATAAAATATGTGTCATGTGTATGGCATGATTATGGCTGATGCGGTGATGCTCTGATGCTCCGATACGTGAAATGAAAGTTATCACAGAACATTGATGGCCCGTACAAACACTCCAAAAACTTTAAAAGTATAATTAAGTGCCTTAATTTCTTCACCACATTTACAGAGTTGTGTGTGAAACAAACAAAAATGTTTCAAAAGAGAATTAAAATCCCATATCATACCATTGGCACAGCTTACCAATGCACAACTTGCCCAAAATACTTCTTTTTTGCGGAAATCTTTCACTCCATTAAATGCGAAATTACACAATTGAAGAACAATAATGCTGGTCTTCAGAGTACATTCAACCAAAAATACTAAATTTCTGATAGACGCTTTTTCACATTATAATATTTGGCAGTATTTTTTTGTTCATAATTTTGATGGTTCTTCAATTCAACCCTGTAATTGGTGGCACAATACCCCGGTCTCCCCCACGGCAGAGGACCGGTGAAAATTATGGAACTTTGTATTCCTTAGGCCAAACCACAATTTCATGCTGCCTTAAATTATTATGAATCTTTTTAAAGGCAGAATGCAATATTCACAGTATTGAATGCCTTGAGTCTTTGTTATATCAGAACATTATCCATGTGTTTGATTTATGTATAATGTCATATATATGAACCAGACATGGTGTATACCTTACCCAAATAAACACAGTTGCATTCAGAATGCATATTTCTTAGGAGTTTAATTAAGGAATTTAAGAAAAAAACTTACCAAGTTCTTCTCAATCATCTGTACACTGACATGCAGTGTTGAGACTAATAAACTCTGCCTTAAACCTTCTTAAATCTTGATTGATAAACAAACAGCTTTTCTTTTCAGGCAACATGTTCACAGTTTTGTGTTCTTAGATGAGGTCAACCAGTGAGTGAGCCCTGAGAGATTATTAAAATACCTAATTGGATATTCCACTAACCATGACTGATATACAGCATAGTTAGTCCTCTCTCTTAAAACTTCTAAATAAAGTAACATGCATGAATTTTTAAAAACGTGAACCACAACATTAACATTTTAAACATCTCAAATCATTGTTCCAAAAGTATATTAAAAATGGATCATAAATTCATAATAAAGGTGCTTTTTCAGAAGTTTGGTTTTTATAAATACCATAATTCCCCATGACCAAAACCAATTTTCATGAAAAATACCACTTGCTCTGAAGAAAACCAAATATAGTTGAAAAATACCAAACTGGTTTTTTATTGTACACACTGGTTTTGCACAATACCACTAATATCCAAAATTTTTTAGAGTGCAAGTGAACTCTTTTTACAGCCACACTGCATTTCCTTTAAAAGCAATCTGAAGCTATTGCAATTGGTGCCACATCTCAGGTAGGATACATAAGTTCTGTCCGACTTTCCATACCTTTCGTTTGAATCAATACAGACACACGATATTTGCGTCAGATAAATTTGAGATAATTTTGAAGTGATCTTCAAGAAATAATATCATGGAAATATAATAAATGCTTAATTTGTTGCCATGGAAACCAGAGACCATGAAACATGGCCCAGGTTTTGCAGTGACCACTTAAAATGAGTTTGAAACCCACACAGTACCAGTGTCTTGACATATATTTTAATGAAGTATATTAGTTTTATATATATGTATGACATAAATAGCTAATTGTGACATTATGTATAATAACAGTGGAAACAATATTGTTTCGATATCTCACATTATTTACCATCATTCATTTAGTTACTTCAATTTTTCTACATTATTTATTTTTTTACCTTCAGCGAACGAAGATCGAAGAAGGTATTGTTATCACTTTGGTCAAAAGTCTTCCGTCCGCCGGGCGGGCGGTCGGGCGGTCGGGCGGTCGGGCGGTCGGGTGTCCGGGCGGCGGGCGAATAGATAGTTTCCGGGCCAGGACTCAGCCCCTATTGCATGTACATGGATGAAATTTGGTACACATGTAGCCTGTATGGTCTAGTTGTGCCTTTTGATGGTCTGATTGATGGATATTTTATACTTTTTGAAATATCGAGAAAAATAAATTATTTTTTTCGTTTCCGGGCTAGGACTCCACCCCTATTATATGCACATGGATGAAATTTGGTACACATGTAGCCTGTATGGTCTAGTTGTGCCTTTTGATGGTCCGATTGATGGATATTTAGTATTTTTTTAAATATTGAGAAAAATATCAAAAATTTATTTTTTTCGTTTCCAGGCCATGAATCAGCCCCTATTGCATGTACATGGACGAAATTTGGTACACATGTAGCCTGTATGGTCTTGTTGTGCCTTTTGATGGTCTTATTGATAGATATTCTATACCTTTTGAAATATTGAGAAAAATGTAAAAAAAAAAGATTTTTTCAATTCTTGGCCAAAACTTGTCCCTATTACATGTAAATGGATGAAATTTGTTACACATGCCACCTATATGATAAAGTTGTGCCTTTTGTGTGTTTGATTCATGGATATTCTATACATTTTGAAATATTGACAAAAAATATTAAAATTCTAATTTTTTGTTTCCAGCCCAAAACTTGGCCGCCATTGCATGTCCATATATGAAATTTGATATACATTACCAATATAATATTTTAGTGCCATTTGGTGGTCTGCTTGAAAGTTATTTTTAATGCTTTTTGAAATATTCCAACCCATAGCTCACAACCTATTCCTTGTTTATGCATGAAACTGGTACATAATATGTCTAAAATGGTCTAGTAAGGCCTTTCCATGGTTCAACATACCCTGCCAGGGCATCCAGGCAGACGGGCATATGCCAGGGCATATAGATAATTTCAGACCAAGATTGGGCCACTATTGCAAATACTACATGCAATTTAGTTCACATTTCTTTTATGGTGTAATGGTGTCTTTAAATGACCAGTGTTTTTTCGCTGAAGGTTTGCTGCTACGCAGCCTATGTTTTAAACTAGCATAGAGAGTACAGGCCTTCTCAGAAATACATGCAGGGAAGACATTTGAATAATTGAACCATTTCAAGATGGTACAAGCTTTTCCTGAATTAAAATTACACTAATTAGAAAATTCAACAACAAGAAGGATGTGCAACGCTAAAACTGACCTCAATCTGCAGACTATGAGACATCCTTTTTTAAATGGATAAAAGGTAAGAGGAAATGTTAGACAGTCTCAAAGTCATAGTTGAGGAAGTTGTTAAAAGGTTAAGCTTGTTTTTAATATGTTTCCTGTCCTATATAACTTGAAATAAGAACATATTTTAACCAGATTTACCGAACATGAGTCTGTTAACATGCCCTGGGACGCATTTCATGACTTTTGGTTCCCATAGCAATGACGCTACCATTTATTTTTTGTTTCTATGATCTGGTTTTTTCAGGGTTATTGGCCATTATTTTCAAATTCCCTAAATATTATCTGATCCAAATACCATTTTTTGCACAAAATCTAACAAAAGTTATGGCATATTGGACAAAACTTTTGGTAAACCCCTCGTATACTGTGGAATTATATTATGTGGGCATACGTGTAATTTATAATATACCCATTAATATGTAATGTGAAAACTAGAATGGTAGCATTTATTTGGGTTGTTTGAGCTGAATCTTGATAAATAATTTCACTTCAACAGAGCGACAAGAGTCTCTGCCAGAGAGATACATGGCTGAGGGACAGTAAGAGCAGGGACATATTGAAGAGTTTTGTGACATGAATGACCTCTACATAACATGGTGCAAATACTGAAAAATCAAAATGTTTCTATTTGTTACCTTGTGTTATTTTCTGGCTTCTGTCATCTGATATAGTAAGCCAGTTGTTTTGAAGGAAAAGTGAATTTGTATAGCACTGAGAGCATTAATTTATGCACAATATGATTTATGAATAAATTTCTTGAAGTGGGAAGCTTCACAGACGTTTTAGTCTTAGTCTTGGTCTTAGTATTACTGGAAGCAGGCAAGGTTTTGCCTCTTTTTCCAGATTAAAATTATCTAGTTTGCGTTTTGATGAAATAGGATGGCTCCCACTTAATGTGACTGGTCACTTTGTACAAATTTATGTATCAACCTTTCCAGCATATCTACAAATTGGTTCTTCGATATCGTAAAGAAACCTTTGGAAACTAAGATTGTTTAAAATAAGCCACACAGGTATTCTTGTAGCATGATTTAAAAACAAATGTCTTGTTGCCATGGTAATACATGTATCTTGGTTTGTAAATAATAACCGTAGAAGGGCACTATTTGCAGTATGAAATTGAAATTGAGGATTTCATATGTCAATGTTTTTTATAAACAGATCTTTAGTCTTCATTTTGTATTTATATAAAGAATAATCATCAATATTGAAAATATTCTTATTAAAGACAATTGAATATGCAAATGAGGATAACCCCCTACAGATATTGGCATGGCTCCATTGAAACCGGCATGCCTGAAAACATACATTTAGACACTAAAACGGTGTTTCTAGTGTGCATACATCAAATGATATTCACTTTTAAAGGTTTTCATGGGAGTTCATGCCTTTTCTTTCAGACTTGTCGCCATGGAAATGCTTGTGTTCTCTCAGAAAAATATAGAAATAACCTCCTTCCTCAACTCTTGGGAATATTACCTTTCATTTGGTATCAAAATTGATTGTTATCAGCATCATCCAAGTATGATAAATTTCATTTTATTTTCTACCAGTCCAGGTTCAATTAGCTGATATTGTTTGAAGTTTCATTTGTTATGACAATCTCCATGGCAACCGAAAATGCACATATAATGAATCTGAGCAAATTATACATTATGATGAAGTTTGAAGTAGTTTACAACAATACCTGTCAAGATATAGACAATTTTAATATTTATCAGTATTTTTAGAAAAATTGCTATTTGGGATGTTGGTTGCCATGGCATCTTTATTTACTGCTGGGTTTCCAATTTTTCTTAATAATACTTTTTGTCATAGAGTTGACTTTTTTTGTCAATGTTAATTTTCTGCCTTTACCTTATAATATTGCCACAGAAGACAACTTTCGGAATACTGTTTTCAAAAATTGCGATGTTTTCGAGATATCAGTTGCCATGGCAACTTCGTGAAAAGTACAATCCGGTTAATTTCACACATTTTGGAGAGACGTTATTCCAAACAACATTTTGTGTAAAAATGACATATTTCCAATAACAATTAACAAAGTTATGGACAAATAAGTGTTTATAAGTATAATGTCATAATTACCAAAATGGTTGCTATGGAAACCAAAATATCTAAAAATGCTCAAGGTTGAGAAATACGAGAATATCAGATTTGGAATCACCATATTCCACTTATTCAAGAACGACAATAAAATAGCTGTACCCTCTTAGTGGTACGGTTACCCCCTATTTTGCCCAAGTTCTACTGGACTAAATCTCTCTCTCCATTAGTATTGCTGATTTGGGACGACTACCTCTGGATATGTTTGCCGCTCCATGGCATAACAGTGGCCATTGCAATTTCCTGCTCTTTTTGTGACACAAAGTTGATGTGATCAGGGGCGTATCTACAAATGGCCTGAGGGGGAGGGGTTCATTACATGGGGTGAATACAGGGCGCTCCGCAGCTTTTCCTATCTCTTTCATGTTCATTTTTGACCTGGGGGCGGGGGGCCATGCACAATGCCCCCCCTTAAATACGCCACTGGATGTGATCTATTTTAAAATTACATACTTTGCACACAATTTCCATGAGGTTAACATGTAAAACTTGCCAATTTTTAGATCACCCCCATGTATATTTTGCAGTAGGTGTACTCACTTATTTTACAGCACAGTTATTTTAAACACTCACAACTTACAAATACCTTAGACTGCACAATTGAAATTTTACAAACACATTTTCTTAGGTCCAAGGGATATCTTATGCTGGTTTAGTTGGATTACTTAAGTTAGTTCCTGACTTATAAGCAAATTAGTCTATATGTCGCCAGCGTGTACTCTTTCACTGGGGATACTGTAACTTCTCATATTGTTTGATGTAAATATAAATTCAAAATTCCATTCAAAATTAAGCATTTTTAAAATAAACCTCACTTTTCTAGGTGTATTCAAACTTTTGGAGGGTAGTGTACATAAGAATTGTACACAAAATGATCTTGATTTATACAGGAGAAGTCGGCAAACTAAGACTGAGCGGAAATGACAAGGGGCGATTGGACGTAAATTTCCATGGTAAATGGGGGATGATTTGTGATGATGGCTTCAATGCAAGAGAAGGAAGAGTTGCCTGCCGTCAACTTGGGTTTCCTGAATCAAACATTGTTAGTGTCTACAAGCCAGAAAAAAGAGAAACTTCGTTGGAAAAGGTAAATATTTGGAAGGAAAAGCCGATCAGGAATTGCAAAGAAACTTCTGAAAGTTACATTATTTAGACAATTTATATTATTCTTCCACCAGCTGCCTCAAATAAACTATGATATGCGAGATGTGATACACTCTAAAAAGGATTGGTCAAAAACTTCCAAAATCCTGGTCAAATTGACCAATCTTCTTGGACAATATCTGTCCGACCAAAATCTTGGTCAGCGTAGCCAATGCAAAATTGGTAGCATTTTCTTACCAATATAGATTGGTCACAGAAAAGGCAACCATTGTGGATTTGTTGAACCTAGAGCACACCTATAGTTAACCAATCCAGCAGTGGCGGCTCCAGGATATTTTGGTTGGGGGGGCTAAGGGGGGGCTTATCCATCATTTGCTAGGGCTGCCAAAAACGAAAACCCTATTGTTGACGCGCATATTGGCGCACGTGTTTTTTAACAGAATCAAGTAAGACGCTATTACAGTTCAACAAAAGTAAGCCCCGCCCCCCCCCCCCCCACAATCGAATACCCCTTGTTTTTCCTCATCCCAAAAGGTCATTGGCAAAAGGTTTTCAAGCGGTACTCAAAAGATTCTTTGGATCAAAGAAGCAATTTAGATTAATGCAATAGCCACAACATAGATAATCATATCAAATATATCACATGGTACATTATTTTTAAAGCATGCCGCTGAAAGACTATCAGTTGAAAATCATGAGCTTCTCAATATTACAAATTAAAATGGAATTTCCAAAAATTCTCCCATGAAAATCTATTCTGCATATTTCAAGGCTATTTTAGATGTAGATAATAGATTTCCCTGTTTAAAGGCAATTGCATATGATTTCCCAGCCTTTTTTTTTCATATTTTTCAAATGTCAACCTCAAGCAACGCCCAGAGAGCACTCTAACATTTTAAAAACCTTTTAAAAACGCTACTTCGGTTTTTGAACGTTTTTGTGACATTAATTTCTGAACGTTAGTGTTTGCTGGGTAGCCATTGATTTGAAAAAAAAAAAAAATTAATGACAGGTGTCAGTTGATACCATATTATGGTTCCGTGTTTAATTCCCCTGATATTTCTGAAGCCGTGGATGACCCAAAATAATCAGAATCTTATGGTTGAAATTGTAAGATAGCCTCAAAATGTTGCACCATTCATGAATATCACAGTTCATATTAAGTTGTTTTTTGTGTGACAGTTTTGACAATATCAGAACATTGTAACCGTATTGCTGTAACAACATCAATGACCTCATCCTGGAGATATCCATGATGAGACATGCCATTCTTGGCTCTCATTCTACTGATTGAAATAAGCGCAAGATGGTTTGCGATTTAAATACCACTGAATTACATTTTTGAAATTTTTTAGTGCAGAAAGATCCCTCATAACGATTAAAGTGGGATTCAGATGCAAATTCAGAGGGCTGCAAAGAAGTTTAGAAAGAAATGACTGTATCTTCTTGGGATTCAAGCGTGGCGACCAGCAAACGAAAATTTGTGATCTCTTGGCCTTTCTCTTTCAATTGTTCAACCATCTTATTAATCGGAAGGAAGCAATACCTATAAATAGCCAATGATCAAGCACTATGAATATGGTCCAAGAGCTAGAACTTCGATCAGGCTCAGCGACACGGTTAGATGCCAAGTTGGCAGAGATTTACTTGTTAAGAAATGAGTGATTGCTTGAATTTAAAGCTGACACTCGGAATAATATATTTTAAGTATGACACTGAACCACAAAGTCTGGTTAACGGGCATGGCTGGAAAAAGTAGGAAATTCGGGCATATGATTATGATTGCCTCTGAATCTCTAAATCTCACTGGAAATTATTTTGAAAAAAGGTACTAATTTCTGACTTGGAAGTAGTCGCTTGAGTAGCGAATATTGGTTGGAAATTTTGTTCGTACCGAACGAATATCCGAACGTTATCATGGCTTGTTTCATGATATGATATATACATATTGAGACATTTTCCTGTATGTAACGGAACATTTTTTTGGTCAAAAATGGTTTAATCCATTGGTGCTCAAAACAACCAGCTTGGATTGGTTATGCAGCTGGGTGGTGTAGTGGTTAAGGTTCCCGCCTCCTCCGCGCTGAAGGTCTTTGCCTGCATGGATTTGAATCCCGGATGGGCAACCCAAAATTTCCAGTGTACCTTCATGAACAAAATCCCAGCTGGATGTCGTTCGGATGAGACGTTAAATTTGCGGCCCCTTGTATCAGTGTCTGTGCTAGGCAAGTAAAAGATCCCTCACATTGGGTAAATGTGTAACATGTTGAGGACTCTTGCTCTCTCGCTCATCTCATCAATCAACCCTCGTGAACGCCCAGAACTGGGCTTGGAGGGCTGCACTTACCATCTATATCTATCTATCTATGTTCACAACAACTGCAGATTGGTTGCATCAACCAATGCACTGGTTAATATTACCAACTGGACATATACAATAGCAACCATAGGGTGTCCCAAAAAAAGTGAAAGTCCGAAATGCATTGGGGCTAACCTCTAAGGGAACGAGGGGCAAAACGGGCAGTCTAACTTTGAAGGCTCGCTGTACCAAAACGGCATATCTTAAGAATACCAAATAAGGTCTGATCTATGAAGAAGTACCAATACCACTTGTTCAAAAGCAGAAAAGTGCTTTTTTAACTCCTCCAATTCTAATTTTTCCCTATTTTCAAAAATGCAGCTTTATCCCATTTTGCCCCATACTTGGGGCAAAATGGAATTTCATATGGGGCAAAATGGGAAGAAATAAAGTCACAAAAGTTCTACAATAAATCAGCTGTTTTTATAACAGTCTAACTAAAAAGCATGTTCACAAACAGAAATGCATTAATCCACGTCATTGCAATGTAAGCATATTGTAGAATAGTTAGAGTAAACAATGAAATCAATATCTCAATGCAGGATGCAATTACAGATTGGGAGTGATGCTAGTAATTATACATTGTGTATAATTATTTGACCAGGTATTAAACAATAAAAATTAGGTTACAAAAGAAACAAAATTATGTTAAATTTTATGAAATGTGACATTTTTATGAATATTCACATTACTCTGATTTCCAAGTTTTTTTCATAATTTAACGATTTAAACTGGTATTGGATTTGACAATGCTTTTTGAAAGGTAGTTATATTTGTTTCAGTTTCAACAATACAGGGTTTTACCACTAGGCCTAAATCCTCAAGGGATTGTTGATGCCATGGACTACCTCCACAAATCTGTTGTGATTTTTTCTAATTTTTGCCAGTTATATGGCCAATTGGCCATAAAATGTATCAAATATCTCAATTGTCATGGTTGAATTGACGCAAAGGCAAGCTTCAACCTCTTCTAGGCTGGGATTGCTTTTTTGTGCTTCCCATTTGGCCCCCGCATGAGGACTCCATCTTGCCCCAACCATGCAGGGTATATTAATAATGAGCTACTTACACATGACTAAGAACCAGACTACTTTTTTTGCTTAATAAGCAAGCTTAGTAGTCCTCTTATAACACTGACTATACATTATTCTGCTAGAACGTCATTGGAGGTACCACAGCATTTCCAAAAATGATGATTTTTTTAAGAAAATCGATCAAAACCTTCAATTTAACATAGCTGCTAAACTTTCGAACTGAGATGTAAGACATAAATTGTTTAATAGTTTAGCACCTTGGTATCTAAATGAGTTTCGCCCATGGGTTACTGTATTGTATGATGGCTGTTTCAATTTCACATACATCATATTATACAATGATGGACTTATTTCAAAAAATCCTTGATCCATGGGTGGCATCAAGCCATTCATAATTTTGTAAACAGATAGCTGAACATCTTTCAATCGATTAATATACAAAGTTGTCTTTCCAGATCTTAACAACAGACTTTCATATGAGCTTTCAAAATCCAAATAGACATACCTTAATGATCTTTTTAGTAGCTTCTCTATCTTTTTAGTATTTCCAATGGAACAGAAATGATAGACTGAGGTGCAGTAGTTAAAGTTAGACAATATGAAAGCATCAAGGATTTTTTGTTTACATGGAATGTCCAGCACCTTTGACAATCTTCCCATAGCACCTATCTGCTTAGCACATTTCACAGTTATTTCTTTAACATGTTCATTGAAGGTCAGTTGGTCATCCAGATTCACACCTAGCAATTTTACACAGCTTGTTGGTTTGATAACATTACCATCAATCAATCTTCTTTTTAGTCAGCACCATTGTCTGGAACTTTGAGGGATTAGCATCCATAAAGTTACTCTCAAACCATTTAAGAGCAGAGTGAGAAACACTTTCAAGATTTGTTTTAACTGCATTCGGATCTTTGTGATAATAGGCCAAGGTGTTATCATCTGCGTAATTATAAAGATGGCATTTGTCCTTTAGCATAAGAATCAAATCATTCAGGAAAATGTTGAATAAAACTGGGCCGGTCATTGAGCCCTGGGTAACACCCCTTTCCATTTCTAGCTATTTACTTCTAAAGGATCCAATTTTGACTCTCTGATTTCTATTCTTCAAATAACTACGTAAGTATTCACAGGACAAATTGAGCTTGTGAGAATTGGGCCACTTTTTACATTCTTGCACCTCCAGCTGACCATAATGATTATACAAACATGTTTGATGCATTTATTGCATTTAGAAATAATTAAGAATATATCTGTAGGAGGGCATTGATATATGTGCAAGAACATATTAGCTACAGCCATGTGAAAATTGTAAAAATTTTGGCCCAACTCTCCCAACAATTGGGAGACTTGGTCGAGTCAAAGTAAGACTGGGCCATTGAAATATGTCTGAATTGGTAAAGCTGTAGTTAAGGGTCAAAATCTTTTTGACCTAAAGTATGATGGTCATAGAAATCATTAATCCAGAATTGAGGGCTCTTGCAACCCCAGAATGGCTGCCTGATTTAAGCCTCCGCGTAATGGCCCAACTCTCCTCATCCATTTTTCATCCAAATTTGAATTTTCTTCTTTCTCAAGAGTCTGACAAGCAAATTAGCCAAGTGTGTTACATCTATTGAAAGACATTTACTTTTTATAAACTCTGGTGGCTGCAGCTTCCTCAAATATTTATTAGTTTCCGTGAAAATCAGGGCTGCCCAACCCTCCCTGCGGCCCAACTCTCCCAAGCTTCCCCTACTTACTTATGCGATTTTCTGTGATTAAATAAAAACTGCTTAGATTGTTTCAATAGTCTCAAATTGATTGTAAGACATTGGTTGATGTTCTTGTGTCTCTGTGACACTATTGAACTGTATTCGCGCAGCAAAACGACCGAAGGCCATTTCGCGAAGCGAATTGAGTACAGGAGAGGACCAAAGAATCTCTCCTGTGATGCTCTCAACATCAACAGTCCAGCAGGGGCGTAATTTTCGCGGCAAATGTGGGGGGGACAGCTGGTGACGTGGTCAGAATCAGTCGTCAAATCCGTGAATAAACGAAGGCAATCAGACTTTTTTTATATTCATGTAAAATTTTCTCAGGAATCTGAATCTGAAGTCGGAAATACAAAATCTCTCACCATTTTCATTCAACCAATGTTTTATAACTTGTCAATTGGAACCTAGAATTTTTCAGAAAATCTCTAACTATCACTGCATATATCTCAATAATACTCAATTTTTGTCAACAAGTGATCCTAACACAGTACCAAAGCACTAAATAACTCCTTATTTTTATCTTGTAACAACCAGGCAAATGCAGGGCCGTATCAGCACATTTTTGGGCCCGGGGCAAACTGTTTCTAATGGGCCCCCCAGGGGCGGACTGGCAGGGGCGTATCTAGATATGGTCTGAAGGGGGGGGGGGGATTTCATGGGGTAAATACAGGGTGCTCTGCAGCTTTTCCTATCTCTTTCATGTTAATTTTGGGCCTGAGGGGGAGGCCATGGCCCAATGGCCCCCTGCCCAAAATATGCAACTGCGGACTAGTATAGCCCCACAATGGGTCCTTGGGAAAAATCATTGGTCAGCTCCTATCATCCCAACAGCTTCGTCAATCTTGTGTTTTGAATTAATTTGTACCTCGATACCTGCATCAAAAACCACAGTAATTGCAGAATTTTTTTATTTGCATGATATTATATGAAATCATGAAAGTAAAACATAAAATTAGTCAAAAATGTCAGCACGAAAATCAGGAGGGGGCCCTTGACCTGTTCCTTGACTGATACATGTATTACTAATTTTAAATTATCAATCTATGCAAAAAATTTGAAAACTCAGAAAACTCTTCTTCATTCCTGCTTTATACAGTTAATTGAGGGAGCAGATATTGTGGACTCAGGAGGGGGTGTAGGCCATAGGGGGCCCATGCCCTGTTAGATCCTAAATTAAAATTGACATTTTGAAGCAAAATTTAAGTAATATAATATGAGGATGGCCCACGAATTTCAAAACACATCTGGACCCTTCCCAGTCCACCAAACTGGAGATGTAACTGGAAGAGGGGCCCTTACTAAGATTTTTGTTAGCTTGTCACGCTCTGACTGATGAGTGTTTGATATTCTTACAAGGCTTTACATTCAATTTTGACCTCTTTTGCATGATTTTTGATAATTCTGTTTCTTTTTTAAAGTGGCTGGTGGGCCCTCTCAAGTGGTGGGCCCGCTCAAGTGGTGGGCCCGAGGCCATTGCCCTCATGCTAATAAGGCCAGTCTGACCCTGGGCCCCCCTCAAGTCTCTAAATTTTAATAGTATGTTTTTGCGTCAGTTACACGGCGCACTTTCTTTACTGTCACAACTCTTTTTCAGCTTCATAATGGGCCCCCCTGATGTCATGGGCCCGGGGCAAGTGCCCCGTTTGTCCTATAGTTAATACGGCCCTGGGCAAATGCCTCAGATGGGCCCCCTGCGCCCTTATATATTTTGCATTAAAAAGTGATTTTTGGCATGGCTGACCTAGACAGCAACTCTGAAATATAGAATGGAGGTAAGAGCAGGCCGCAATAATGACCAGTCACTGTCAAAAATAATTGTCATGACTTACAAAAATATTTTAGGCCGATCTTGCATATGTTATATTCAGGGCTGTTAATCAGTACTTTTCAAAGTACTTAAGTCCAGTACAGTACTTTTCAAATGTTCCCAGTACCCAGTACAGTACCTAGTACTTTTTAAATCACTGTACTTAATTCTAGTACCCAGTACTTTTGTAAGTACTTAAGTCCAGTACCCAGTACTTTTTGATGTCCCACATATTGAATCACCATTGTCGAAAACAAAATCGCAATGTTTTTCAAAATATAAGGAAAAGTTACACCATCATCCGATCATACAATTTTTCACTTTATCAATATTGTGCATCAGCAATTATACTCATTCTGTTTGAAAAACATTTTCGAGATAAATTATAGATTAAAATGACAAAACTTAGTGATTCTTTTTCGTTAGATAGATAGATACATAGATACATAGATACATAGATACATAGATGGATAGATAGATAGATAGATAGATAGATAGATAGATAGATAGATAGATAGATAGATAGATAGATAGATATAGATACAATCTGTGTATCCAACTGAGCGTGACCTCCCCAGACTAACTGACTGTGAATAAGCCAATCCCTTGGCTTATTCAGTTAAAAATCAGTGATTAAAATATGAATATCTTATTCTAACTAGTTCCTTAAGTTGACAAGCATTCAAAATATCACAGTCTGGGCAGATCCAATAAGCCAATTCTTTACAATATTATTATTAATGAAGTTCCCGCTTCCTGTCTATCTCTCTGTCTATCTATCAGCTCAAGTAGTGTATCCAACAGAGAGTGACCTACCAGGACTAACTGACTGAGAATGAGCCTATCCTGTGGCTTATTCAGGGGGGGGGGGGGACACCCAGGAAATTAATTAGATTATTGGTCGTCTTTGTACAAAATAGTTGTTTTTAAATATTGTTTTTATTTGCTTGTAAATATTAATTTATTTGACTGCAATTGTCTTGTTTTTGAATATTAAAACAATTTATTTGATCGAATTAGTTTTGAAAATAAATTATATTTTATTGACGCAGATAATGTTTAAGCAAGTAATGGATGAAAATTGATATTCTATTGAGAAAGTTCCCTGTCCAATTCTAAAGAGGGTGATTCTTACACCTGTGTACAAGGTAAGGTACATGCAGTGACCCAATTTCTTTGCTGAAGACAATAGGCCAATGCATTCACACCTACATGGCTCAATGAACATGGAAAACCCCTCCAAAAGATGGCATTGTAATTGATTGAATAATTACTTAATTTATGCATGTATACAGCATAGTTTCAAAGTGATGCATCATGAAAAAAAGTTATTTCTCAAATAATTATCATAACCACATTTATTCTTGAAAGGTTAACCAAACAAATTCAGTGGGTGAAACACAATTAATACATTATGGATAAATTATTTTTTGATGATCAGTTATATTACCTTTTATTGAAATTAAAATTATATAATTATATATAAATGTTGATCATATATTTACAGCAGAACTGAGATGCTAGTTCAGCAACAGAGTTGGACTACTCAGATAGTGACTCTGTAATAACTTGTCTAATTGCAATCACTTTCTAATTGGTTATGACAGGTTTAAGAGTTCCTCTATAGCATAAATTGCAATTGACTAATAGCTATATTTCTGCACTATCCAACGAAACTGTGTTCCATACATATCTCTTCTAAGAGGCAAAATAGATTAATTGTTTATTTATTATATAAATTGCATTATTCAAAAGTATTCTTTTTATAAAGTGACAGTTATTACAGACTACATGAAATTTATGATTTTATTAAGTGTCATTTATTCACAAATTGTCTTGGAAAATATTGCCACTTCACTCAACATTGCTTGTATAAGCTGTCATGTCATGTCCGGGTACCAGTACAGTACTTTCGGGTTCAGTACTTCCAGTACCCAGTACATTCCAAGTACTCAAGAAATTGTACTTAAGTACAGAAGTACTTAAGTACTCAAGTACTTGTTAACCGCCCTGGTTATATTGCCCTTGCATTACCGACTGAGCCATATACGGCTAAAATCCTTTTAAATTTGGTCGCAAAAAAAACTCAAGCTATCCTCTGGCGTCATATAGAAGTTTTTAAACATAAACTGGTTGTAGCCAATATATCTGGGCATATCAAGTTCGATTTTCGTGACTTTCCAATAAAAATTACAAGAGACTGAGTTTTTTTGCGACGCCATGTATTTTTTTCAGCTTTTCAAAATTTAGCTGACATAAGTTAGAAAATGCATTATTGAGATTCAATAAATATTAGCAGGGACCCAATTCTTGGTACCATCATATTCTATTTTATATTCGGAAGATATTGATGTATCATACACATTTTTATTGCAAAAAATGACAACACAGTGGTCTATCAAAGCCAGCAGCCTGTCCTCAATCTGCAAAATTCTCAAAAAAATTGTCACCTGACGTTTAGTGGCATATACTGTTAGTGTGAGTATAAGTTTTGCTGAAATATCTCAAATTTACATATAATTAGAAGAAAACAATATCGGGAATTATATCGAAGTAAAATAAATTATTTAAAAGTTTTACTTTCCGAGTAATAGCGCCTTACATGTGACTCTGTGAAAACTTTTGTCACCCTAAAATTTGTATTTTTGTCTGTTTTTGGACATATTTTGCCCAAAAACACAACAAAGAGATGAGGTCTTGTCATTTCTGATGCCTTTATCAGAAAGTAGACAAATTTTGCTATAAGGTAAGATCCAAACCTTGTTCAAAGAATGAAAAATGAGCCTTCAGGATTTTTTTCAGTCAAATGTCCCAAATTTGTGACTCTAGGCTTGAACCTTGTCTTGACAAAAAATTACATATTCATCTTCAAAAGTGTCTTAAAAATAATATTTTCTCCAGTATGATTTCCTTTACCAATAATTTTTATGGAATAGTTAATTATTAGCCTTGACAAGCTAAATCCAATTATCAACACATGATTCATTTCAATTCAAAACAGACAACAAGAAAAGCATAATAAAATTAAAGTAACATAATCTTTATAAACTGATGATTATGTAACAGTGAGCAATTAAGCATCATAAAAATCATGTTATTGTTGTTTTATTACTATTATACTATAATGTAATATCAACAATCTAACATGGACTTGAATTTGGCAGTATTGTTTACAAGTTTGCCATTTAGCAGATTATCTATCAATCTTATTTGTCTTTTTAATATATTGTTTATCTGTTTAATATATTATCTATCTATCTATCTATCTATCTATCTTTCTGTCTATCTATCTATTTATCTTTCAATTATATATTTTTTAAATATTTTATGTTTCTATTTTCTACATTTCTATATAACGGTCCTTCTAATTTTTTGAAACAGTGGCAAAACTGCCTTTCATGCATACATTGAATATAAAATAAAAATGAAAGTTATAAGTCCTACAAAAACCTGTAAGTGCTGCGCGAATTTCATGGCTGTGCCATTTACATATTATGTGATTGTCTCATGTTTAAAATTTAAAATTAGACTGCAATTAATCTTCATTAAGAAAGGTACTTTGCCTTGGCGTCAATTTTTCATATAAAAGAGTATAATCGCCCGCCCCCATGAAGTTAGATAGACTTGTCGATCTAGCACCCACCGTTTAGGTAATGGTATGCAAATACACGGGTGTATCCCTGTCGAAACCGCTATTTGCTTGTTTTATGTAAAACATATTGTTTGTATGATACAATCGGTTTTGAAGAAAATACATCTAATCTAATCTAATCAGTAGGTAAGTGAAATGCATGAAATGGTTCCATTGCATCAAAGCTAAATATCCTCAGCAAAACTGCTTGTGGAAGCTTGAATTCTCATCCAATGAACACAGGCCTAATCTTATTTAATAAGGAAGGGTGGTTCACTTACTTATCAAAGACTTTGACCCCTACCTAACTCCAGCTACAGCAAAGAAAAATTGCCATTGTTATACCACAATTACCACATGCCTCATATATCGGCCTTTATGACCAATATGTTTGACTCTCATCGGATGAGAATTCATGCCTCCAAAAGCAGTTTGGTTGAGGATGTTAAGCATTGATGCAATGGCACAATATCATGCGTTTCACTTACTTAGAGGCGGCACTGTAAATGTGAAATCATCATGTTTCTCATCACTTCTTCCATTAACAATACAAAACTTATTTTTAATAAAAAATTCAATTAGTGAATCATCATGTTGGTTACATGTCTCATCAAGCATCAATCTTTTAGGAATTTTATTTATATCCTCTATTAAGTCATGTTTACTTCCTACTCTTGCATTTAAATCACTTCACATATAACATCTCATTCAGACCGTGCATACAGATTAAATTAATTAAATGTGTAAAATAAAAGTCAGCAACTCTATATGTATCTAATATGCTACAAACATTTAGCAGACAGACTTTTAATTATGGTATTCAGATAGTATATGATTATTATATCTGATATTTATTCTATTAAGATGACTTTAAAAATGAAGGACAATTGGTCAATAACATTTATTTGTCGGGCATTATGGGGTATTAATCAGTTATGGCCCTCGTGCAGAAATCATTTAATGCCCTCGCCTGGCGGCTCGGGCATTAAGTTAATGATTTCTGCCCTCAGGCCATAACTGATTAATACCCCATAATGCCCTCCAAAAAAACGTTATTGACCAATTAACGCCCGCGAACTGGGCATTAATGGCCAGACAATGCCCTCTAAAATGATAATAATGGAAATTAAGCAAACACTCATATTGGAAAAATATCTTCTTTTTTTAGATCTGGTTGGATGATGTGAAGTGCCCTAATTATGCTCGAAACCTTGGTTCTTGCAACCATAGAGCATGGGGGGCTCATGACTGCTCGGCGGAGGAAGCTGTTTATATTGAATGCATAGGTTTGTAGATATCATTTTCAAATAGAAACCTTGCCTTTCTAAATGGTGAAGATCAGTAATAATGACAGACAACCTTTTATCCTATATTATTTTACCACATTCAATGAAAATAAAATTCTTCCAAGACCATGGTGTTTAATGCTTCCTTTGCACCACTCTCAAATTATAAAAAGGTATGTTTGTAAAGCACATAAAACTAAATATATCCCGTGTCTGGTTACATTTAGTATGCCAAAGATCTCAAAATTCTCTCACCTTATACAATTATACAATCAGGAGAAGCGAGTAAACTGAGACTGGGTGGAAACGGCACAGGGCGACTGGACGTGTACTACCAGGGCACATGGGGCTTTGTCTCTGATGATGGATTCGGAATAAAAGAGGCGAGGGTTGCCTGTCGTCAACTTGGGTTTCCTGAATCAAATATAGTCAGTGTTTACAAACCAGAAACTGAAGAACCTTCCATGGAAAAGGTAAAATATTTGGTTTACAGGAAAGTCCACAAAATCAGCCAAAAGTCACAGGTTGATTATTTAGCAGGAATAATGTTACAGTTAATTAAATTCATAGAGAACACTGAAATTTCGATGTCTAACATTCTAAGCCATTAGTGCTGCTTAATTTATTGGGTCTCACATGCATCGACAAAATGGAATGTTTTGGAAGGAGATTGCTCCATGTGGGAAAGTAAGTTGGTCTGACACCGACTTCCGTCACAAGCGATCAAGTCCTTTCTCAACCAAAAGGATTCATCTATTGAAGAGATGCTAATGCCATCTCATAGTATGAACCACGTGGAGTACAATTGAATTATTAGAAGAATTTATTATTTTTACGACATTGTTAATTCATAGATATGCATCATTCATTCGTTTTGATAATGATAGTGTTGTCAACGAAAAATAAAGGTGTATAATTATACTCAAACAAAAATGAGAATATATTAAAATTATGTTTCAGATCTGGTTGGATGATGTGAGTTGTCTTGCGAATGCCTCTAGTCTGGATTTTTGCGATCATAAAGCTTGGGGTGATCATGATTCAGAGGAGAAAGCTGTGTACATTGATTGCCAAGGTCTGTTGATAATTTTAAAGTTAATGAAGCTTGTATGAATGTCAAAAAACATTTTCACCATTTTACGACATTAAATGATCCTCAGTTGCACATATTCCACTCACATAGTATTTCCAGTGCGGCTAAAACAAATTTGTGCCACCAGCATTTATGAATTGTAATTTTTATATTTTCACAACCAAACTTACCAAAGCTTCTGTGATTATTAAACTTCGTAGTAATGAGTCTGTTTATATCTAAATTAATTTTCATTGATGTTTTATCTCTTCCTGAAGGTCAATTACATTTTTTTTATTTGAGGTTTAAATACAACCCATGTGCTTTGATTCACTTGGGTGAAATTTTCGTCCTAAATTTTATAATTCTTGCTTCTCACTGTGCCATTGACTTTTGTTTAGTGTTACAGACTATACTGACTTCTGCTAGCACCTTTACTCGCAAAAGGTACATATTATTTAACTCTGTCAGAGAGAGCAGTCATTGATCGATAACATCAGTCAAGAAGTTAGGCATTTTTGTTGAAAATCTGTCTTAAGTTATTTTTTCAGTGTTCTTGTGTCCATTCTGTGGATATGTCATATAATTACTCTTTTTTTGGGTGAGGTGATAAAAAAACAGTTCGGAAATGCCTATGCTTATGAATTTCCAACATACTGATAACACTGTGGTCAGCACACCAGGAATCAGGGGCGTAGCCAAAGGGGGGGGATATAGGGGTCAGAACCCCCCTCCCTTTGGCCCAAAACTGAAGTCACATTTACCAGACTTTTAAAAAGTAGATGCTAAAACACAATTCTAAAATTATATTTTTCATCACATAAGTTTGTTCTAGGCCTTTTCCCTGACGTAAGACCAATACTAAAGGGGCAATGAGCGCAGAATTTACAAAAATTAGAAAAATTTCTTTGACTCGTTCTTTTTAGATCTAACCTATTTTTAACATAAATTCCATCTGTTGCAATTTTAGTGTCATTAAGTGTATAACAACTGTTATGGGTCAAGAATATAAATCGGAGAAATGTCTGCTGGTGGGCTTTGATGGATGTAAATATAGAAAATCAAGACTTGCTGGCCTGAAAATTGTTATTCTGAAACACCACTTTTATTTTTAATAATTTTCTTTCAAATTTATGGTGATTTCTTCTGACAGACAATTTTTGCATTCCTTCACTTTACCAAAAGACCAATAACATGTAGCTTGTTTGCCAATTGGAGAATGTTGGTCATTTTAAACCCAGAAGTCTATGATAAAGTTGTAAAAACAATGGAATTACAAAGATTCCAGAAAATCGCTCCCTTGCATATTGTACATGTATTTAGAATAGGGGCGGATGTATAATGGACATAAATTTATGTTATTTGTATTGTATAGGATCTCTGATTATGCTAACAACCCAAGGATGAGAGTTTCACACATTCCCTTGCAACTTGACTATTCAAGTCCAATCCAAAGCACATAGCAAAATTTAAAAAAAAAAGTTATTGCACACTTTTGCCGTATCCTGATCATGGCACTGAGTAAGGGGGGATTCTCAAATAGTTTGTATAATGATAACTTAAAGAAAACAATAAGAAAAACCTGAATTTTTAGCTGTTTATACCAGACCTTCCATGAAAGAATAATAGCATTATAATTTGCTCAGAAACAATATCCACTATCCAGCAACATAAAATCCGTGGATTTTGGGGGCCTAAAGCGGCCCCCAAACCCCCCACCCAATAGGCTTTGGCCCTACGGGCCTCACCAAGACCATCTTGAACAAAACCCCCCCCCTTGCCCCTGCCAGGAATTGATTGGCCAATAGGGCAAGTTGACCTAACTTCAGCCTACTTTGGGTTTTGATCGCTTGTCATTGGCTGGCTATTCATGGGAATAACATGTAGCCTCCACTCCTCTTCATGACCATATTGTGAAAAAACAGCCGAATGCCTTATAAGGCAGTGCAAATGTGCTTCAAAGACAAAAGCGGGACATGTACCTAACTTCAGCCGCGTAGTACCTAACTTCAGCCTAGGTTGTACCTAACTTCAGCCCTGTACCTAACTTCCACCAATTGACCCTATTCTGTCATAGAAACAGCAGACTGTTCAAATTTGGCTTTAATTACTTATGCCCCATTCTCACGGGAGATGACGGTAAGCTTTTTATCAACGGCGGCGCAGAGCCAGACGAATTCTTGCAAGATTTTCAGTTAGGACGGCGCGAAGGGCAATTACGTAATCAATTAAGGCTAATCGATAACCATGCAACGAAAGCCACGGCGGGGTTCTTTTTGTTCCCTGCGTGGAAGAAAAGTTGTACGCCGTCATCAAAAGTTCGCCGGGGGGAAAGAAATTTCCTCCTCCTGCGGGATACTTTATATCGCCCCGTGATATAAAAAGTACCCCGCAGGGAACCTATAACTGCCCCTCAGTGAACCTATTTCACCGCGGCGGACTATATTTTCACAACGCCGGGGATTGCTTTTACGACTGCGGGAATGGTTTTGTTCTCCACGGGGATGTCTGTAGGCCCGAGGGCACATCGCCGGGAATGAAAAGCATGACGCCGTTGTCAAGGGCACCGCGGCGGAGGAGGGCGCTGCGAAAGCCAATAAAAAGGGCCGCAGAGGGCCGCCTTGCTTCACTTGCTGCTTGACCTTTGAAGGGGACACTCCTGGATGCTGGACAGACATGATGGCTGATGAAGATGCTGGGGTAGACCTTGACGTTGCTGTTGTTGCTGCTGTTGCTGGTGCTTATTATCTAAGAAGAATACGGAGGAGGAGGAAGATGAAGAGATGGTGGATTCAGAATTGGCTGCTGCAGAGGGAACAACATGGCCATTTCTACCAGCTGCTGCCTGAATTGGCCAACAATGATGTCTCTGGCTACTACAACTTCTGCAGAATGCCTCCTGACATTTTTGCTGAAATCCTGGCTGCTGTGGCTCCTGCAATTACAAAACAAGACACCAACATGAGGAGGGCTCTGGAACCTGGATTGAAGTTGGCAGTCACCCTACGGTACATGGCGACAGGAGAGAGCTACAAGTCCTTGGCCTACGGTTTCAGAGTGGCTCCCAACACCATCTGCAATTTTATCCCCAGTGTCTGCATTGCCATCATGCGAGCTTACGAACATCTGCTGGCCCTGCCAATGGATCCAGCATCCTGGAAGGAAGTTGCCAAGGGCTTCGAGAAGAGGTGGAACATGCCCCATTGCATCGGAGCACTGGATGGGAAGCATATTGGCATCAGATGTCCTCGGAAAGCTGGGTCAATCTACTTCAACTACAAGGGCTTCCATTCCATTGTGCTTATGGCTTTGGTGGATTCTGACTACAAGTTCCTGTACGTGCAGGCTGGATGCCAAGGAAGCTCATCGGATGGAGGAGTCTTCCTGGACACAAGGCTGAGGGACCTGCTGGAAGAAGAACGACTTGGGCTACCCCCTGCTGAACCTCTACCTGGCACAGTTGGGAATCCTTTTCCATACTTCATCGTTGGAGATGAGGCCTTCCCCCTGAAGAGCTGGTTGCTGAAGCCTGTTCCAAGAAGAAACCTTGACATCCCCTCCAGAGTCTACAACTACAGAATTTCAAGAGCCAGGAGAGTGGTGGAGAATGCCTTCGGTATCCTGTCCCACAGGTTCAGATGCTTCCTAACTACGATGCCCCAGAAACCCGGCAGAGTGGCAGCCATCACTCTGGCAGCCTGCACTCTACACAATCTTCTGCGAGACAGAATGGGAATTCATCGAGCCATGGACAACGACGTAATGGACAGAGAAGATCCTGCAACCCATGAAGTCACTGAAGGACTGTGGAGAGGAGACCCCTTGCATGACCTTGGATTCGCTCCAGCATATGGAAATGCCACAAGACAAGCCAAACAGTACCGAGACTACCTACGAGACTACGTGAACAGCCCAGCAGGAAGTGTCCCCTGGCAGATGGACAGAATTTGAAGATGAAGCAGAGCAGCAGCAGCAGCAGCAACAGCAATTCAATGCCCCCCTTAAAAAACCACAAATTAACCCAGCCCTTGTAAGGGCTTACCACTTCCTCCAGAAAGAGCAGGCCTTGTACACATCTTTATGTTGACAAACCCCCCCCCCCAAAAAAAAAAGCCCTCCCTGCAACAACTACATATTTTGTGACGTACATAAAATAGCAAATTTTTAGCTTTGTATCTACATGTATCTGTACAACCCATTTAAATCACTTTCACTTCCTCTCTATCTGCCTATCTATCTAGCTATATATCTGGCTATCTATCTGTCTATCTATCTGCCTATCTATCTATCTATCTATCTATCTATCTATCTATCTATCTATCTATCTGTCTATCTATCTATCCAAGTGCAATCCCTGCAAAGTGACGATAACTGCTTTTGTTTTCTGCAGTGTATATATGTAACGAGCATTGTGTTCCATCTATCTATCTATCTATCTATCTATCTATCTATCTATCTATCTATCTGTCTATCTGTCTATCTGTCTATCTGTCTGTCTATGTGCCTATCTATCTATCTATCTATGTGCCTATCTATCTATCTATCTATCTATCTATCTATCCAAGTGTCATCACTGCAAAATTACGATCACTCGTTTTTCTTTGCTGCAGTGTATATGCGACGTCCAAATATTTTCTTCTATATAGCTATCTATCTGCCTATCTATCTGCCTATCTATCTGTCTATCTATCTGCCTATCTATCTGTCTATCTATCTGCCTATCTATCTGTCTATCTATCTATCTATCTATCCAAGTGTCATCACTGCAAAATGACGATCACTCGTTTTTCTTTGCTGCAGTGTATATGCGACGTCCAAATATTTTCTTCTATATAGCTATCAATCTGCATATTTATCTGCCTATCTATCTGCCTATCTATCTGTCTATCTATCTGCCTATCTATCTATCTATCTATCTATCTATCTATCTGCCTATCTATCCATCTATCTATCTATCTGACTATCTGTCTGACTATCTATCTATCTATCTATCTATCTATCTATCTATCTATCTATCTATCTATCTATCTATCTATCTATCTATATATCTATCTATATTAATTAAAGTGGTGAAAAAACTTTAATTAAGAAAGCAGAAATGCCACCTGTACTGGTTAAGCAGAAAGTGAAAATGGGCCAAAAAAAAAAGAAGGGAAATAGCACCTTGCTTTTATGAAGGTGTTTAAAATTTACAAGGGCCAGGACCGGATTTTTTTTTTGGGGGAATTTGTCAACTTTTTTTTTTGGGGCTCTTTTCATTTTTGCTCTTGTTTGTCATCGCAAGAGTTTTTTTAGTCAACATAAGATGTGTACGTGGCCAGCTCTTTTTGGAGGATTTGGTGGCCCTTAAAAGGGCCAGGGTTTTTTTTTTTTTTCAGACGACTTGAACGGGCATCACTTCCTTGGAGAGGGCATGTTGACTTGGCTCCACTGGAACGACAATGGAGTTTGCCGCTGGTGGACAACTGTCGGCTGCTGCTGCTGCTGTAGAGACTGCTGCTGCTGCTGTAGAGACTGCTGCTGCTGCTGTAGAGACTGCTGCTGCTGCTGTAGTGGTGGCTGCTGCTGCTGTAGTGGTGGCTGCTGCTGCTGTAGAGACTGCTGCTGTAGTGGTGGCTGCTGCTGCTGTAGAGACTGCTGCTGTAGTGGTGGCTGCTGCTGCTGTAGAGACTGCTGCTGCTGTTGTGGCTGATGCTGCTGTAGAGGCTGGTGCTGCTGCTGCTGTAGTGGCTGCTGCTGTACTGGCTGCTGCTGCTGCCCAAAAGAGGGTCCGGGGAAGCCAAGCTTCTGGGGGCTGTCAAGCATCAGCTGGCTGAAGCTTAAAGATGACTGCTGCAGGGCTGGAGTCTGGCTTCGAATTGGCTGCAGGGACTGGAACTGGCTGCTGCTGCTTGGCTGGGACTGCAACTGCTGGCGTGGAGGCTGGGACTGCATCTGAAGACTTGGCTGCTGGGGCTGCTGGGGCTGCTGCTGAGTTGTTGGAGGCTGCTGCAAGTCCTCGTTGACAGAGGATGGAGCTGGACCAGGAGGAGGGATGTATTGGTGCTGCTGCTGCCCTAGGATCATCTCCACATTCTCTTGCTGCATCATCAGGATTTTATCTTGGACGGCCGCCTGTACGAAGTAGTGGTCCGTCTGGCTCAAGGAGTGCAGGAGGCGAAGTCTCAGGGCACGGTTCATGTTCTTCCCAGATGTGAAGATACTCCTGCACATGTTCTGCAACTGGTGTACTTCTGGATCCAGCCTGTGAGCAGTTTGTGGGCACATGTCACAGAATGGTCCTGCCGGCTGAGGTGGTGCTGGTTTCCTGGGCCTGTCTGAAGTGTAGTGACCAGCAATTGAAGTCAGGGCAGAGGCCATCTCCTGGTCTGTGTCCTTCCTCTTCTTGGATGGCTTTCGTCCTGGGAAGACCTGGGACTGCTGCTGGGATGGCTGGAGGGACTGCTGGGACATCTCCTGGGAGGACTGCTGCTGGCTGGCTGGGAGGCTGTCATCAAGGTCGGGCATAGGATTGTAGTCCATGGGGCCATCAGAATCGGACGACAGGCGGTTACTTCCTCCTGGTCCAGTGAAGCTGGAGACTTCCACGGCACCCTTCGGAATGATGGAGGGCCTCAAGAATTCACACTTCGCCAGGATGTACTTGTCTCGGTCGGACAGCTTCTTTCTGACAGCTCCAGAAGGTTGAGGTCTGATGCACTTTGAGAAGGTAGTCCTGATGTTGCTCCTCCATTTGTAGACTTTAGCTGCTGTGATCTCCTTCCCCACTAGCAATGTCAGTTCTGCTGCTTTCTCTGCATCCAGTCTGTCCTTCTGTCCACTCTTGAAGGTGGTGGAGCCCTTGGAGTACAGCTGCTTGTTTTCCCGGTACCAGTCGATCAGCTCATCCTCCTGCTCTTCTGTGATGCCCAGTAGGTCCCTGGAGTTTGCCTTTCTGTAGCCCTTCTTCTTCTCCTTGTGGACAAACTGGCCATCGGCGTCCTGGATCAGCTCAACCTCAGATCCAGTGTTGTCAGAATCTTCCTTTGGCTGATTCTTCCCCTTGCTGCCCTTGGACTTGGCACCCTTCTTCTTGGGAGTATCTTCCTCTGTGGTGGCATCGTAGTTGGAGTCCAGGGTCTGCTGGTGGATCATTGCAGCTGTCAGAACACAGTCATCATCTTCATCATCAGCAGGAGTATCATCTGGAGGTGGAGGTGGAGGCTGGACTGCAGTCTTGGCTCGGGTCTGGGCTGGAGTGACAGGCTTGACTGGAGGCTTGACTGGAGGCTTGACTGGAGACTTGGCTGGAGGCTTGACTGGAGACTTGGCTGGAGACTTGGAGGTGGCGTGACGCTTGGCTGAAGGAGACTTGCCAGGAGTGCGAGGCCTTCCCCTTGGAGCAGTCTTGGTGGGAGTCTTGAAGACAGCAGCATCAGCCGACTGGGTGCGCTTGGTGGGAGACTTGACAGAAGCAGCAGCATCAGCAGCATCAGCAGGCCTGCCACGCTTGGTTGGAGACTTGACATCTGCATCAGCAGACTTGGGACGCTTCTTCTTGGCTGCAGCAGCAGTGGCAGGCCTGCCACGCTTGGTTGGAGACTTGACAGCAGCAGCAAGCTTGGCCAGGACTTGATCTTCAGCTTCTTCATCATCATCTTCATCCTCCTCATCAGGTTGTTGCAGCACTTTGGGTGGTGGGGGGCCCTCGAAGATGGTCTCACTGGTCACTGTTGATGTAGCAGTGGTCACTGCCACGATGCTGTCCGGCAAGCTGAACATGCTTGGAGACAATGTAACAGCTGTGTAGTCTATGAAAGGAGCTGGTGAACCAACTGGAGTTGAAGATGGAGTGGTCAGTGGAGTGTTGTCTGGAATGATGCCCTTGCTTGGTGCCCTCAAGGTCTTCTTCCCTCTTCCTCTGGGTCCCATCTTGAAGCAGGATCAATCAGAAATGAAGCAGGATGAATCAGCAATGAAGCAGGATCAATCAGCAATGAAGCAGGGATTCAGCAATGAAGCAGCAATTCAGTAGGCTGTGAAGCAGAGTGTCATGGAGTATAGATGCGTTCGTCTTGAAGTTCAGAGTGGTTATGGTGCTCTAGTGGCTGCTCTTCTATTTATATGCGAGGCGCGCGCCAGTGCGTCTCCATGGCTGACCCCCCTTTCCCGCCGTGGCACAAAAGGTCGACGCCGTGATGCTTTCAGTACCCCGCGGACAAAGGATTTTGCTAAAAATAGCCCCTCTGGCGCCACTCTGTCTGCTCCGGGAGGGGGTCCAGACGACGGCGCGAAGGTTTTGCACACTTCTCGGAGCATTTTCCTTGACGGCGGAGTGCAGAAGAACCGCGGGGTCGACCTTTTTGGCGCCACGCAGAGAATCCCGCTTGTTTTCCTAATCGGCGGGAAACTTTTTGCCCCTCAGTGGCGCGAAAACTTCGACGCAGTCTTACTTTTCTGATCGCGGCGTCGAACAATTTATCTGGTCTGCTCCCCCGTCGATTTTAATAAAATTTGTACTGGTTGAAACTTTTTTTCTGCTCCGTCGCGATTTGAAGTGACGGTAAGAAGCAGGATTCTCGACGGCGTGCAACCAAAAGATGTCCGGCGGGAAGCTAAAATGCCCCTGCGCGATACGTAAAAAGAGGAAATATTTTTCCGTCTCTCCTGAAAATACTTCGCCGCCGTTTCAAAAAGTTCTCCGGGAGCTGCCGTGAGAATGAAGCATTACCTGTATATAAAACATAATGGTCTGAAAAAAATCGGTCCTCCAAAAATTTATTTTAAAAAGGCTTGGAAAGAAGTCATCGTTTTCGCGGAAAGAGGATAAAAATTTATTTTAAACTCCATTTCAGGCAACTGGTCTATTCCAGTATGCCAGACGTAAAAATGCTTTAAAAATTAAATTTTTAGATAGATAGATATTCAGGGATGAATAAACAAACTTCTCACATGAGATTTATTGGCTGGAGTTTGGGAAACCAGGGGGCTGAAGTTAGGTCATATGGGGGCTGAAGTTAGGACCATGGGGGCTGAAGTTAGGTAAGATTGACATGTCTTATAAATAACCTAATTCATTGAATGATCAAGTAGAAAATATTTTAAAAAACCTTAATTTATGGAAGATTACTAATTTTCCCTTGTGATGAAACTTTTTTTGGTTGCTCCTGCTTGGGTGAATTGGTTACAGCCAACCGACAGATTTAACATTTTATCAAATTTTTTTTCGTTTCACGTTTTATACGCGTTGCAAAACAAGAAAAATGCGGTCCACCAAAAAAACGTAAAATTCCTGAATCATATGTTATGATGGTCATAAATTTTTGATAATTTATTCTAAACACATTGACAATAACTTTAAACCCAAAAACTGACACCTTGGCCACATCGAAATTTAATTACAAGGAGTTTTCTGTAGGGGGGCTGAAGTTGGGTGATAGGCTGAAGTTAGGTCAACTTGCCCTAACCCTTCAGTAATATATATTATATAAATATTTGATGGTGAGGAGTCCAATATAGAGTATAATTGGACGAAGAAAAGCTATATTGGACGTCCAATATAGTTTTTCTAAGTCCAATTATACTCTATATTGGACGACTTACCATCTAATATATGTTATATTCTCCATAAATGAACCCACTTTTAAAGCAATAGGTTTAAACACTTTGACTGTTCTGGCAAGCCAGTTTGTGTTTCTTTTTGTTTAACAGCAGAATTCTCTTCAAAATGTATCTCGTCCTATTTCAGCAATGGGTAGCCAAAAAAATATAAAATTCACATATTCTGATTCTGTATTCTATAACCAAGAAGCTTCTTTATATCTGATATATTTTATTTCAATTTTATAGCACAATGTTTTTCTGTAAACATTGGCATTTACGTGAAAAATGGGTGAAAAAGTGCATTTTTTGTCACTCAATGTCATACCATGGTTAGGGTGTGGCTGGTGCCCCTCAAAATGGAAAATTTTGGAGGAGCCGTCTGTACCTTTTCATGGTATTGTGGTTTGACCCAAGGGATGTACCTGAGAAATTTCATGAAAATTGGTAAACGTTTACCTTGAGCACAATTCAGTTGAAGTTTCTTCGTTCGTTGCTTGGAACAAAAGTCGCGGTATTTGATAACTTTGTCAATATTCATTTTAGAACATTAACAGTTGCATGGCTGGACAGGCCTCACTTAGACCTTCAATTTGAATACCAACTTTAATGGTTTTGGACAATTATATGCAGTCTATAAATTTTTTATTTACCAGTTCAGGTGACTTTTTTTTCTTTCCTATCAGATATATGCAAGTCTCTGTCACTTGTCAGGATATTTACATGGTAACTTATATCATGGTAACTTTAAGACTATATGTAGCACTCGTAGAGTATCAAATGTGGATGAACAAGATTGCATTTTAAACATTATACAGGGATCATTTTTGGTACACTTCCAGTTTTCTGGCTGACTTTGACATACTAAGAAAATTTATTAAACATCCGTTATGTCAGCTACTGTTGTCACTAGTGATTATAGTTTTTCAGTTGTTTAGTTAAACAGGAGTAAAGACTTCATAAAAACATATGTTGCATGGCGTAGTAATACTGTTAGAATGCTGATTCCAATGTATCGTAAGATAAATTGTCACTCATTGCTGTTTTCCACTATGATGCTTCTGAAGAAGGCTTTGGAAGTCTGACTTTTAAGCTCATAAAAGGAATGGTCAAGAAGAAATGTATTTCTGTTGGTCTGAAGTCAAGTATATTTCAAGTGAAGTCTTGATTTCCCATACCCGTCACAGGACAGGGAATTAGAAAAAAATAACTTCTACTGTAAGTGTCATAATGTAGATAATAATATTTTATCATCACAACTTCAATAACAAGCCATAGATAACAGGATTTATTATTGATCCTGTTCACACAATTAAGGAATTAGTGTGCCAGGTTATCATAAGGGAACATTAATCGATAAGTTCGGCTTTTGGTACACTTGTACAATCTTAGAGTAGCGCGGGGCATGCAGCCCCCCGTAACTTTGAAGTGCAATTTGACCTACTTTTTGTGGTCGATTATTTAAATGCTTATGTTGTCAGGAAGGGATCACTTGACTCTACTTATAGCTAGTAAAACAAATGTCTATCAATTTTAATAAACGAGTTACGGCCCTTTTTGTAAAAAATGTAAAATGGCCTTCTTACCCCACCCATTGGGCAAGAAGCCCCCCTATTATAATCCTATGGCAATTTTTTTTGCGAGCGCATTCAGCTTGAAAGTTATTTCTTGGGGTTCTTCTATCATTTTTAAGACATTCTATTCACTTTTTCTGAATTTCTGAATTTTTCTGTTCATACATTTATTTTTTAATATTTTTTGCCCTGGTTTAATTTCGGCCAAATTTTTTCGATTTAAATCAGCTATTCTATCAAGATTTAAGGTAAAGTATACATTATGAAATGGTTCCTGAAGCAGCTCCAAGGCCTCTGTGAAGGGGGGCCTCAAGCCACCATACCATGTGGGGCCTCTCGCCCCAAACTCACATGTTTTAATTTGACCTCTATATTTTGAGCTAAAATACAAAAAATATAATCCAAATCATATTTATGTAATGGTCATAAAGTGAAGCAATGCAGATATCCATTATACTTTTAAAAATTTCCAAAGTTATTTCTGACAAGTACTTTCAAAGAATTAATCAAAGTTACATAAACCATGAACTTTTTTTTTATTTTTTAATTACTTCTATGGTTTGGCGCTGTTTGCCCTGAAAATTTGTGACGTCACCTAAAAAGCCTCTAGCTTCAATCCTATCAGTAAGAAAAAGCACCAAAAATGTAAGTTTAGATATAACCCTGGGTGGGCCTCTCACCTAACCTGGGCTTCTTGCCCCGACCCACTCTATAATTGCAGTCTACTTAAGACAAGAGTATAAAACACAGCAGTGAGATGAAGAATATTTGAAACTGCTGTCCAACAACTGTACAGTCAGATGATACTATAAGATAGGAGACTCAGAACACTGACTCCCCCTGAGTTAACCATGTAATGCTCCAGAGAATTAAAATCAAATATATTTGGTCTGACAAGACATTGTCCTAGAGACCTTAATGCATGAGCTCAGGTCTCACCTTCTTGGTACCGACTTTATTATTTTAAATTTTAAAGTAAATGTGTTATTAAATCATCTATTATTATTTGTATAAATATATATGCTAGGGTGTGCAAGAAGATGATATTGAATTTAACACACAATCTCCATTAACTCTGAAATGCGTGATGATATAAGCGCAGTATTAAAATTCGTGATCTCAAAAATACAACCTTTTACATCGAATGTATCCTGTGCATAATATATATCCTGATCAGCAAGAAAAGTTTCGCTTTTTTAAAACATAACAAGTTATTTCTCGAATAAGCACTGAATTACCAATTTGACAGACTGTGTAGAATTTTCGTAGACCATTGAAGTTGGTACTAAAAATGAAGCTCTAATTAAGACAAGTTCAACCATACAAGTTTTGTCATTGTCTGACTAATATTGGCGACGTTATACAATACCGCGGTTTGCATATATAAAATATTTCAATAAAACTATAATTGAATTGTGCTCAAGGTAAGCATGTTCCGATTTCCATGAAACTTTCCAAACATGTTTTGTTGACCAAAACACAGTACCAAAACAAGGTACAGCTTGATCGGATAACCTTGGGGCACCAGCCACACCCTAACCATGGTCCCATGACCTATGTAAGCAATGTTACATTTGCTTAATGTTGTTGTCCTGATCAATACGCAACTTTTGACATCATTTGTGTTTTTCTGTGTCTTCCCATTGGCGTGCAATTAATTTTTTACTAAAATTGAAAAACACAAAATTTAATCTTGCTGTTGCTGCAGCAGGGCACAGCAGAAGGTGATTCCTCTCAGGTCCTCCCTCACGGACCTATACCATGGCAATAAAACCCCTCACTGCACAATATAACTTCTCACTGTCCAATATAACTTTTCACTGTCCAATATAACTTTTTCTCTGCCTACTACAGCAAGGATATTATCCAAGAATACTCGCTTGTGATTGGCTGACACAATCCGAGTGGAGAATATATAATCATATCTGACAATGAGAGATAGTTCAGCCCATGGCCTGGTAACCCTGGTTGCCGAGAAACATAACGTAAAATAATAATAACATTACTTAGTAGTCCAGGGGCGCAGCCCCCTAGATTTTGAGTCTGCTGTGAATCATGAAGTTGACCAGCACTGTTTGAAATAAGGCATTCTGAACTTTGTTTTCCGCTGAACGTGGAGATAATAATAATTGCATAAATAGCCATTTTGAATAAGTGATAGAAAGTCAATTAAGTCCTAGAACTCAATGAATTGACCTGGATTGATCAAATAATGTGCATAGCAATCCTTGGTAGGAATGACTATTTCATAGAAATTAAATTGCTATTCCATGCCATACATCGCCATAGAGGGCGGGGTTAAAATTGCCATATTTGATAAAGTTTTACAAAAACCAGATAAATGGACTTTGAATAAAATCATTAGCTCCTCAAGTAATAGAGATGTTCAAAAATTAATCATTCATATAATATCTTGAGGGTATCACTATCATTAAGTATAAAGAAATTTGGGTGCTGGGACAACCTCAGTGAGCTCCAACTGGTCAAATGATAGACTGATAAATAATTTTATGAAAAATTGTCCGTTCATGCAATTAATACTGCAATCAAGATCATTTGCTTGCAGGAAAACCTTGCGTTTAAGTATAATACATATATTCTGCACCAAAATTGCTAAGCAAATCAAGTGACAGGATATCAATCACGTGCCACGCCAATAAATAACGATGTTGGCGTGTTGAAAGTGTTATTGGCTTGTGTACAGTGTTATTGGCGTCTTACAGTTGCTGTGCACTCAACTGCAAGATTGCCCTTTTAAATTGCCTGTTATTAAGGGGTGGGCTTCAGGTAAGACGAAATTTAAACTTCCTGGAATGTAAATTAGGGTGTGGCTGGTGCCCCTCAAAATGGAAAATTTTGGAGAAGCCATCTGTACCTTTTCATGGTATTGTGGTTTGACCCAAGGGACGTACCTGAGAAATTTCATGAATATTGGTAAACGTTTACCTTGAGCACAATTCAGTTGAAGTTTCCTCGCTCGCTAATAGGCACGAAAGTCGCGGTATTGGATAACTTTGTCAATATTCATTTTAGAACTTTAAAAGTTGCATGGCTGGACAGGCCTCACTTAGACCTTCAATTTGAATACCGACTTTAATGGTTTTGGACAATTAGATGCAGTTTATAAATCTTTTATTTACTAGTTCAGGTGACTTTTTTTCTTTCCCATCAGATATATGCAAGTCTCTGTCACTTGTCAGGATATTTACATGGTAACTTATATCAGTAAAAAGACAGTCTTAATAGACTTCAAAAACTCTTTTTTAAGAATCTGGCATGACTTTAAGACTATATGTATTACTCGTGTTGTATCAAATGTGGATGAACAAGATCGCATTTTAAAAACATTATACAGGGATTATTTTTGGCACATATCCATTTTTCTGCCCACTTTGGCACACTAAGAACAATTATTAAACAACAGCTATGTAAGCTACTGTTGTCACTAGTGATTATAGTTGTTTAATTGTTTAGTCAAACAGGAGTAAAGACTTCATAAAAACATATGTTGCATGGTGTAGTAATACTGTTGAAATGCTATTTCCAATGTATCGTAAGTTAAATTGTCACTCATTGCTGTTTTCCACCATGATGCCTCTGAAGAAAGCTTTAGAAGTCTGACTTTTAAGCTCATAAAAGGAATAGTCAAGAAGAAATGTATTTCAGTAGGTCTTAAGTCAAGCATATTTTAAGTATAGCCTTGATTGCCCAAGCCCATCACAGGACATGAAATTAGAAAAAAAAAAGTCTATTGTAAGTGTCATAACGTGGATATATCATCACAACTTCAATCACAAGCCATAGATAACAAGATTTATTATTGATCCTGTTCACACAGTTAAAGAATTAATACCATTGTGTGTGAGAAAGTGTGCCAGGTTATCATAAGGGAACATTAATCGATAACTTCAGCTTTTGGTACACAATCATATAATTGCAGTCTACTTAAGACAAGAGTATACAACACAGCAATGAGATGAAGAATATTTGAAACTGCTGTCCAACAATTGTACAGTCAGATGATACTATAAGATAGCAGACTCAGAACACTGACTCCACCTCAGGTTTACAACCATATAATGCTCTAGAGAATTAAAATCAAGTATATTTGATCTGACAAAACATTGTCCCAGAAACCTTAATGCATGAGCTCAGGTCTCACCTTCTTGGTACCAACTTTATTATTTCAGATTTTAAAGTAAATGTGTTTTTAAATCATCTGTTATTATTTGTATAAATATATATATATGCTTGGGTGTGCAAGAAGATGATATTGAATTAAACACACAATCTCCATTTACTCCAAAATGTGGGATTATATAAGCGTAGCATTAAAATTCATGATCTTGAAATACAACCTTTTACACCGAATGCAATTGCAGTTAAGAAATCAAAATATCATCAAAACATATTTGATCCAGCAAGACATTGTCCTTGGCATCCTTTGGTTAATATATATCCTGATCAGCAAGAAAAGTTTCGCTTTTTTTATATATGCAAGTTATTTCTCGAACAAGCACTGAATTACCAATTTGACAGACTGTGTAGAATTTTCATAGACCATTGAAGTTGGTACTCAAAATGAAGCTCTAGTTAAGACAAGTTCAACCATACAAGTATTATCATTGTATGACTAATATTGGCGAAGTTATACGATACCGCGGTTTGCATATATAAACTATTTCAATAAAACTATAACTGAATTGTGCTCAAGGTAAGCATGTTCCCATTTCCATTAAACTTTCCAAACATGTTTTGTTGACCAAAACACAGTACCAAAACAAGGTACAGCTTGATCGGATAACCTTGGGGCACCAGCCACACCCTAATGTAAATATATCGATCATTTTATAAATATGCTCATTGTATACACAGATCGGGAAATTAAGTATATTTCATATAAAAAAATTTTATTATGACAGTATTTGTGATTTTCTGAAAACATTTGTACCCAATAGCATATAGGGCCCTGAAGCTGGGATTTTTATCATTAAGAATATTGATGACAGTTTTCTATTGGTACTTGTTTTTTATTCCACTTACTTACCAAACGTTAAATTCTCATACCTCCTGTTTTCTGGTTTTTTTTTTGCTTATACAAGCATTTATACGTCTGAAACTATTGGAGCAGAATATAAAAAATAGTAGATGTTGAATTGACCAATATTGAGTTTTATTGGCCTCAGCAGGTAATATCAATATCACTGCTTTGTCAAATAAAGCTCAATATTGGTCTCCTCACCATCCACTATTTATATAAAATTTGATGATGGAGAGTCCAATATATATAGAGTATCTTGGACAAAGAAAAGCTACATTGGACGAGGTGCTTGCGACATGTCCAATATAGTTTTTCTGAGTCCAATTATACTCTATATTGGACGACTTACCATCTAATATTTGTTACATATCCCACACTTGGCAGTGATCCTTATGGAAAACCCACAAGGAACAGTCCATGAAGTATAATTTTGTGATCCACGATCCCTAATTTAAGTATGATCCACCATCCCTAAATTAAATGTGAATGGGGCTTTACTCTTGGCTGTGTCAAAGGGGCATAAGATATTGTAAAAATTACCAACTTTCAAGGGCGATATTTTTTAACAATGGTTATATGGCATCACCAGCATTTCAGCTGCCCGATGATGTCACAAACCAAACTATGGGCCAAAACAAAAGGTTTGTGACGTCATGTCCATTGTTGCTCCATGGGGACATCACATTTTTGTAATGGCAGAAAATAGTCTCTCTTTATAACTAAAAACTAGAGTTAAAACCAGGTGATAAAAACAGAACAACCACGTGTCAGGGCACTTCGTACAATATCACTCGCTGTCATGCGAATTAATATCATTATCGCCCTTCAGGCTCGAGTGATATTAATTCACACAACCGCTCATGATATTGTTACTCAGTGACCCTGACTTAGGTTGTTTTGTTATAAAATACCCTCATAGGCAGTGGCGTAGCTATGGGGGGGCCTGGGGGGGCCAGGGCCCCCCCCAAATGGATGAGTGGCCCCCCCACTGGCCCCCCCATTTCAGAATTGAGAAATTTGAAAAATTATTTGAGCGGAGTACGTCCGTCCTTGCGACCTGAGTTCGCGCTAACCTTTACATGATTCTCACCAGAATGACAGTTGCCCTTTCAGAAGTTCTGAGGTATTTGACAATTTGTAAATTTCTTTGAAAATATCTGGAATTAGGTGTACCTGAATCCGAATTTTTAAAAGTGGCTAGCAACATTTTCCCTAATTTTCAAGATCCAGATTTAATACTACAATATGTATTTAAAAAAAAATCTTGTGAAAACCATTGGTTTTTAATTATGTTTATCCACCTGCATTGTTTGCCTTTTTGAATCGAATCTTAGGGTTTCCCAATTTTACCCCCCCCCCCCCCCGTATGCCTTTGTGTCTAGAGCAGTTCACTGAAAATAAATTTGATTAGCTAGGTTCGTAAAAGTGACGAACTAGCTTTGTCTTTTGACGATGTCTTATATGATGAACCTCGGTTCTTCTTTTTATTAACCTAATTCATCAAATGACGAACCTAGTGCATCATTGGAATGATTGCGGCCAGTGATCATTTGATGAACTTCTGGTTAGTCATTTGATCAACCAAATGCATCATTTGATGAAGATGAGCAACCATTGTAGAGCCTTCACCATATCAGGCCACCAATAGAAGGAAAAAACTGTAAACTTATCCATGAGTTAAAAAATACAAAACTTCATTATTAAAATTAATACAAATAGGAAATTACTATAATTTTACCCATTTGTTTGGAAATATATTCAAATACTATCAAAATATATTGTCCATTGTGGTGTACCATAATCGCAATTCAGTATTGTCCGAGATTCCAAGTTAATATTTGTCCTTGTCTTTTGAAGTTGGAACGTTCTCAGGGTATCCTTAAAATATTGTAATAAATAGCTGAATAAAAAAGGAAGAATACCACGGCTCGAAGTATCGAATACCAAAGTTGATGCCATAATCTGCATGCCCATCCAAAATGATCATCAAATCCAACTTGAGAAAATCTTCTGTTTGTGCAAGATATGTCATGAGAACCAGGCTCCTGAAAAAAAACAAAAAAAACAACAACAACATATGATTATATATTACGTAGAACAGGACCAAAATATTGTGCTTAACGAACCATAGGCCAACTGATTATTCAGATATACATGTACAAGAAAATTGGACAACCCAAAAATAATCTATATCCTTTTCAACCCCCCCCCCCTCGATCTATATTTTATTTATCCTGATAAAAAAAAAAATCCCCCCACCCATATATGTCCTGGATCCACCCCGGAACAACTGAGCAACCATCGTCAGATGGATACTTCCTGAATGAACCCCCCCCCCCAGTTAGATATTTCCAAAATCCACCCCTGCCCCCCCCCCCCCCCCTTAGAAATTTCCTGGATCCACCCCTGCACACCACCCCTGATCTACCCCGAACAAAAAAGATGCCCCTCCCCACCAGATCCACCCCTGAACTGCCCCCCCCCCACTGGATCCACCCCTGAAACCATCCACCACCCAATCCAAATCCTCCCCTGAAACCATCACCCACCCAACCCAAATCCACCCCTGAACACTCCCCACCCCGTGGATCCACCCCTGGACCAACCATTTCAAAATTTTCACAGTTGATATTTTGATATTTTTGAACACGTTCGGGCGATAACATCGTTTTACGGACATTTCCCGATATAATATCACATTATAAGGTATGTCATCGTGATCCTCGTGCACAGACGAACAAAATGACACCAAAATTATTCAAATAGCTCAACCAGAAGTCATCAAAAAACTTACATTTCTTGCCAGATCTTTCACTCTGCTTTCTCCTTCATTTTGGCTCCAAATTTCAAAGTTCAAGAAGAGGTGTCACTGCGCATGTGCAGAACAGCCATTTTGACGAACTAAGTTAGTCAAATGATGAATCTTGCATTTGACGAATGAATGACGAACCTAATTCATCAAATTTATTTTCAGTGTTCCACTGTTCCATGCAACATCAAAAATCTTTCCCTTGCCATTGTTGAGCTAAAGAAATATTGCGCCTTTGAAATATCTCTCTGGACAACACTGATTAACCACAGCGATTTGTTCAAACTGCTCAATATTTCATGCGTTGCATGGAATTTCCCTATATTTTTGGAATTTGTGTCATTTTCAGCGATCCCAATTAGCTTTTAAGCCAGTATGTTATGACCAGATAAAAAAGTTAGTAATTTGATGAGACAATGTAAGTCTGTGTTAAACTTGTATCATGGCAATTATTGTCAAATCACATTACTGCATGCAACTTGAGGTTTTCTTCTTTATGTACAAGCATGTCTTGATTTCGTATCAGGGAATTTTTGTCCAGATAGGGCTCGTGCTCTTTCAAAAGTAAGCACAACCCAACTCCAAGATGATCATGAGGGTGATCAGCATTATGAATCAGTAAGTGCTATTTTTCCAATGAACTGTCCTCTCCGTGTGTATAACAAATTGGACGGCTGAAATCAACATTCTGCACTTTGTCCAACTGATTTTATGGAATGTCATTTCTCTCTAAAAAGTAATTTTGAAAGAATATTTAAATTATCTAAATTAGACAGTAAATGCAGTAAGTATTCTCTTGAAGAAACGAGCATCAATGTTCCTATGACGTTTGTAAAGAGGGCTTGTGTCACGGCGTAAATTTTTGCCTTGTATTGCCCAAAGATGCCGCAAAAGGTTGGTCCCCCTGATTGATACCCTGGCCCCCCCTTGGCCCCCACTCTTGGATTTCTAGCTACGCCACTGCTCATAGGTTGTCAAAATTGCAGAAAATATGGGATATAAATGAAACCCACTCAGGGTGGTGGGTCAGTCCACTTAAACCTATGAGTTTTCCTAAATTAAGCCACTTTTAAAACCATAGTTTAATACTTTTGACTTTGCAGGATAGCCAGTTTGTGCTTCTTTTGGTTACACCGCTGTATTCTCTTTATAGTGGAGTGCTCCAGATGGTTCAATCAAAAAAAGTGATTCAGACATCCCATAATATGATCCTGGCACTAGCTTCTCTTCACGCGTGACTACAACGTGACTACCTTCTTCTTCTTCTTCTGTTTGTTAATCCGCCAAAAAAAAAAAAATTTCCCAAAAAAAAAAAATTTCCCAAAAAAAAAAAAAATTTCCCAAAAAAAAAAAATTTCCGAAAAAAAAAAAAACATCCAAAAAAAAAATTGAAGAGAAAAAAAATTTTCCAAAAAAAAAGATTAAGAGAAAAAAATAACTTTTGAAAAAAAGAAAAAAAACCTCAGAAAAAATTAAAAAAAAACAACAAAAAACATTCAAAAAATTCCACAAAAAAAAAAAAATACCCAAAAAAAATAAAATTAGTAAAAAAATAATGCTTGGCATTTACCTATGAATATTGTCAACCAATTGAGTATTTACAATTCCCGTCTTCTATGCTGCTGCATTATCATATTAAATGTAGCTATCTCATCATGTTTCAACAATTTGTTGCCACACAAATATAAAATTTACTTATTTTGAAACTATATTTCATATCCAAGAAGCTATTTTATATTATATATTATTTTGTTTCCATTTTATAGCATGTACAGCATAGTAAAGTGTCTACCTTCAAAAATTGGCATGTACGCCGAAAATGAGTGAAAAAGTGCATTTTAAAATTTAAACATGGTTGCCATGGCAACAAAAAATCGCTGTTTTTGAAATTGAAGTTATTATCACCAATTTTGAAAAATCGTGTGTTTTCAATAAAAATAATTGTGTAAATGTATCAAATGTTGATACATGTTACATGGAATAGCAATTCCATTTCTGATTAATACACGTAGTGCAGCTACTAGTGCTCCCCATCAATGACTGCTGCGCACATTATTTGATCGGGGCAAAAATTCATTGAGATATATATGGGAATTATTGATGCTCCATCACATAATAAAATTATATTAAAGATGGCTATTTATGCAAACATTCTCCTGAATGGTGAAGAGCAGTAATAATGACAGACAACCTTTTATCCTATATTATTTTACCACATTCAATAAAAACAAAATTCTTCCACAAGACCATGGTGTTTAACGCTTCCTTTGCACCACTCTCAAATTAAAAAAAGGTATGTTTGTAAAGCACATAAAACTATATATATCTCGTGTCTTGTTACATTTAGTATATTATGCCAAAGATCTCAAAATTCTCTCACCTTATACAAATATACAATCAGGAGAAGCGAGTAAACTGAGACTGGGTGGAAACGGCACAGGGCGACTGGACGTGTACTACAAGGGCACATGGGGCTTAATCTCTGATGATGGATTCGGAACAAAAGAGGCGAGGGTTGCCTGTCGTCAACTTGGGTTTCCTGAATCAAATATAGTCAGTGCATACAAACCAGACACTGAAGAACCTTCCATGGAAAAGGTAAAATATTTGGTTTACAGGCAAGTCCACAAAATCAGCCAAAAGTCACAGGTTGATTATTTAGCAGGAATAATGTTACAGTTAATTAAATTCATAGAGAACACTGAAATTCGATGTTAACATTCTTTGCCATTAGTGCTGCTTAATTTATTGGGTCTCACATGCATCGACAAAATGGAATGTTTTGGAAGGAGATTGCTTCACAGGATCATGTCCTTTCTTAACCAAAAGGATTCACCTATTGAAGAGATGCTAATGCCATCTCATATGAACGACGTGGAGTACAATTGAATTATTAGAAGAATTTATTATTTTTACGACATTGTTAATTCATAGGTATGCATCATTCATTCGTTTTGATAATGATAGTGTTGTCAAGGAAAAGGAAGTTGGATCATAACCAAACAAAAATGAGAATATATTAAAGTTCTGTTTTAGATGTGGTTGGATGATGTGAGTTGTCTTGCAAATGCCTCTAGTCTGGATTTTTGCAATCATAAAGCATGGGGTGATCATGATTCAGAGGATAAAGCTGTGTACATTGATTGCAAAGGTATGTTGATAATTTAGTTAATTAACCTTCTATGAATATCAAAACAATATGTGACCTGCTCCACCAAAATGGGTTTAAAGTCGGCCTGCTATCATATTAAGTTGTGAAAATGACTTTGTTCTACAGGCATTTGGCTTTAAAATGATGTTTCATTTGTCTTGATATCTGCATCCAATCCGAAGATATGGCACCTCAAACATTGATGTTACGAAACATCAAACTTTCAGAAAATGGCATTTGAATATCCCGCCATTGCAATGAAAGAACTAAGAAAATCAAGAAGGATGCCCAATTTAGCTTATTTAAAATTAGTTTTTGGTTAAGATGGTTTTAAATAAACAAAGCAAATTACTTTTGCTAAAACATGGCACCAACAGCTAAAAATCATCAAAATGTGACCTTTTGACACATTTTACTAATTTCTGGAAAATACAGATTGCCTACTTTGAACTCATTTTGGTGGAGCAGGTCACATATGTTTATACAATTTTACAACATTTGATGAACCTCCATTGCACATATTTCCGCAACGAGCAGTTATGAATTGTAATCGTTATATTTTCACAACCAAAGCTTCTGTAATTATACAATTTCGTAATAAGTCTGGCTGGTGTGTATATATCTAAATTAATTTTCATTGATGTTTTATCTCTTCAGGTCAATTACATTTTATTATTTTGAGGTTTAAATGCAACCGTGTGTGCTTTAACTCACTTGGGTGAAATTTTCGCCCTAAATTTTCTGATTCTTGTTTCTCACTGTGCCAGTGACTTTAGTTTAGTGTTGTTACAGACTACTGACTTCTTCTAGCACCTTTGCTTGCAAAACGTAGTACATATTATTGAACTCCGTCGAAGAGTCATTGATCATGATCATCAGTCAAGAAGTTAGGCATTTTTGTTGAAAATCTGTCTTTAGCTATTTTTTCAGTGTTCTAGTGTCCATTCTGTGGGATATGTCATATCATTACTTCTACTGAAGTAATCTCCCCTCCCAGGTTTCAAATTTATGTTCAACTAGATGCTTGTATACATACTTGTGTGCCTTAGCATTAATTTTCCTCTGTCATTTTGCACAAAGATGGGAGCCATCTCGCCATTTGCGCAAACCAATCCAAAACCATAACTAGTAGCAGAAATTGGACTGAGACTTCCAGATTATAGCTCTAATAAAAAAAATACCTGAGGAAAATACTGGAATAATAGGCTAGTATAGATAGCAGAGCTCTTGAATTTAATATCAAAATTATTCCAGTATTTTCCTCAGGTATTTTTTTTATTAGAGGCAAAAAATGGCTATTTATGCAAGCATTCTCTTGAGTTTACACCTCATTTGCATATTTTTCTGGCATTGGAACCGAATGTCTTCTTTTCAGCGATATCAAATTCAAGTGGTGTGCTCATGATGTGCAGTAGGTAACTCTAAAACTAATGAGCTTTTCTTTGTTAGCTCCTGGACTATCAAGGCTCGTACTGCTTTTGTTTGGCAGGTCTACATTTTTGAAAAATCTAAATTTGTTTTTTTTTTATAAATGATAATGATTAATCTATTATAGCTAGAGACTTGCGATCTTTTGTTATAAATACAACTCCCAGGGATGAAGGTTTCAGCCATCTGGTGCTCTTAAATACAGTTTCCATCAACCATGTTCTGAATTATTTGTATTTTTTAAAAGACGTTTACCATGATACATGGCTATAGCACAAAGATATCGCGATAATTTTTTTCTGCTACAGTCCGCCATCTTCGATGTTATAAATACAAAATTTGAAATTTTCCTTTTGAAAAAAATATAAAGTTTTGATAAATGTTTTGGTGTACATGCATATAAGAATTTTAAAAACGGTTGTTCTGGTTTTGAATTGCTAATGCACATGATACTTTCTTCTGTGGCCTGTATACAAAATCATGCATGCACTCAATTTGAAACTGTTGGACTATCAATCAACTGTATATATGTGTTACCTTAGGCTTAGCGACCAACTAGGGATTTTTCTCGAAAGGACTAAAAAATTAAGGGCTGGTTCCTTAAAAGTGCCTAAACTCAGGGAAGGCCCTAAAAGCTCCCTATAGGCTGCCTAGACCCACGAAGCAGTCCCTAGACAGGATTATCTGTATAATGTTATGTCTCAAATGAGATTAAAACAAACAGAATGAGCTGAACGACTACGATGTTTTGTGTTGTTGTGTGGTCTAACCAATTTAAATCAAGGCGATTTAAATATTGATTTTTTAGAAATCATGACTTCTTTTTTCTCATGGTTTAATTAGATTTAGATTGATTTGTTTTATATGAATCTGATTTATTTCAGTAAATTTAAATAAATATATTTTTTTAAACAAAAAAAAAAGATAAATATCGCAACCCTAGAAAGATAGTCAGATAGACATACAGGTAAAAAGGAAAATAAATGGAGAGGAACTTAGACATATAGACAGATTGATAGACACTGGTCAACGATGATTTTGCTACCTGAGGAAAAACACCTCTATAAACCTAAAACGAAGAGATCAGAATTGCTCCAGAACGTCTAGATTTTGAGTTATGGCCATGTCAATATTTGGCAAACAAGTAGGCGTGAGAGCAATTCGCGTGCAAAAGAAATGTGTTCTAAGCTATTAAAATTTAGATTTAGAAATTATCTTAGCATTTGTTTAATATCCTGAATCAAAATATGACCTAATTGTTTACTTAGACTTCTCCAACTACAAATATTTGAGGGTAAAAGGTGCCAGAAATAGGCGATTTTTACTAAGCGACCTCTGGTTGGTTTATAACTATTTCAAGATATGAAACTTTTGTATGAGGTGCTGCAGCCAGAAATTAAAACCAATTTGTGAGCTGCTCTGAAGGGACTGCTTGCTCGTCATTAAAGAAGGGGCTATTTGAACCACATAAATTGTTGCAAATTTGATGATTCAGTTCTCCGCAATTTGATTTCTTCTTGAGAGAAATTGTTGGTTTGAGCAAACCAGTGTGGAAAACAGTTAAAACCATGTCAAATTTTAGGCACTGGTCTACACAGTGGCTGAGGCTGGCTCTGTGGGCAGTGTAGTAGCATTAGAGTGTGGTATTTGGAATTATATCTGCATTACCTGACCCTTCCAACCACAACATTTTAATTTCAAATTTACTGCATCTCATTTCCATCAATTTTTTTCATATTCTCCATAAAAAATCCAATCATCATAAGAAATTACTTAGATATGTTTTTCTTACATCCAGAAACTGTAATTTATCAGTAGGAGTTAAAAATTAGCCAGTTTCATATCTCCAAATGGGAATATATTAATTGAACAATAACAATTTTGCAAAAAATCACCCATTTCTGGAGCCTGTCACCCTCAAAGTTTTGTATCTGGACCTGTCTGATTGAAATATTTTGGCTATATATTGTTTCAGCATCTTAAAATAACTTATTTAAATCCTATCCTAAGATATGCTTACTTTCCAGTATTCAACAGTGCAGAGTGCATTTATTTCACACGCTAATTGCTCTCACGCCTGATTAATTATTTGCCAAATATTGACATGGCCATAACTCAAAATCTAGACGTTCTGGAGAAATTCTGATTTCAGATTTGGAATCAGCATGCTTGAATTAGAGGTATTTTTCCTCAGGTAGCAGACAGAATTTTTTTGTTGTTGACCAGTGTAGATCTATAAAGAAATAGATAGAAAAATCGCGGAAATATGTAAACAGGCAGATGCAGAAGATAAGATAGATAGGTGTTAGATAGATGGATTGAGGTATACCCAAGTACCTGTGTAGGAGCGAAATTAGAGGACAGGGCCATATAGACTGGGCTGAATGATCCTGGGGGGGGGGGGGGGCAGAGTCTGATCCGGAGGCATGCACACCCCCGGAAAACCACAGAAAATAGACATTTTTGCATGTTAAAAAAAAGGCTGCCAAATTCTAGGGGGCAGGTGATCCCCCCCCTACCCCAATGCAGGCCATGTCCCTCGCTCAGGATTGGGGCGGGGTAAGCAGCTGGGTGGAAGAGTGGTTAAGGTGACCACCTGCTCTGCTGAAGGCAAACCAGAAATTTTCTTCATAAGCAAATCCCAGCTGAATGTTGCTCGAATGAGACGTTCATTTGGTGTCCCCTTGGATCAGTGTCTGTGCTGGGTAAGTAAAAGATCCCTCACATGGGGTAAATGTGTAACATGTTGAGGACTCCTGCCCTCTCTCATCAATCACCACTGGTGAGGGCTGCATGTACCACATCTATCTATCTATCTATCTATTTATCTATCTATATCTATTAATATGTTCAATAAATGAATAAATAAGAGTCACACAATTATCAATTAATCAATCAACTAATCTATGGTTTGTCTAATCTAACTGGTGGTTTGAAAATTGGTGGATATTCCTATAATGTTTTCTGTTATGCAGATGATCTACTTCTTACAAGTGCAACTGCTACTGGTTTACAAAATTTAATTGACTATGCCAATGATTATGTGTCTAATCATGGTCTATCATTTAATGCTAAAAAATCAAACACAATTGTTTTTGGAAAATGTTATCTACAGCCGTATCCCACTTGGTCTATTAATAATTGTGGAATTCCTAATGTAAATGAAATTGACTATCTTGGTGCTGTACTCAGTAATTATAGCCAGAATCATGTCCAAAGAAGAATTAGGAAGTGTAGGCAAGCTTTTTACTCTCTACAGGGTGCAGGAATGTGTAATAATGGAGTGAAACCAGTTGTAATTTCTCACTTATGGCAGTCTGCCCTGCAGTCTATCTTACTGTACTCAGATGAAAGTTTCATGCTAAGTAATGTGTTAGTAACAGATATGGACAAACTGCAGTCCAAGCTAATTAAAGCGTCGCTTGGTTTAAGTAAGTTTCTAAGGTCCTCCCCACTGCTTTCCGCAATGGGTATAAGAAAAATTGGTTGTTTAATACAGTGTCAATCTATTAATTTGTTAAATTCGATTATGTCTTCTACATCAAGGGCGTCCCACTTATACAAGTATTCACTTAAAGATGTAAACTGTATTGGTCTAGCAGACAGAGTTAAAGCTATATGTTCAGCAAACAGATTTTCTTTTGCAAAATTGTGTGTAGACAAGTCCTACTGTAAAGCTATCTGTAGTGAACTTAAAAAACTTCCAACCAACAATGGAATTGTCGACAGCTGTAAATCTTTGTTAGCCAACTTTAATAATGATAACAAAGATATGTTGAAATTACTATTGAGAGCATTTTAGATATTATAGATTTTGTTTATTTCTTAGTAATTTAATTATACTGGGTTGGTGCTGTCTCCTTGGTTTTTATCCCTTTATGTTTTTATTTGCGTCTGATTTTATTCAACATGTATGTTTATTTTGTCATCTCATGTTTTTCGTGAGGTAAATAAAATCTTATGTCTTATGTCTTATGTCTTAATCTATCTTTCTATCTATCTATCTACCTATCTATCTATCCATCTATCTAATCTACCCATCTCTCTATCTATCTATCTATCTATCTATCTATCTCTCAATCTATCTGTCTGCATATTTTTCTATGTGTATTGATCGTTTCATCTGACTGTCCATTTATCTACATTTAATCATAGTGTATTTCAATGGATAAAGATGTTGTAATCTGAATTTTTGCTGTTATAACAAGTTATCCACCAAAGAGCATGCATAGTGCATCTTTAGGGAGTTTTTAGGGCCTTTCCTTAGTTTAATACCTCTTAAGGCACTTTTAAGGGACCCCTCCCTAAATTTTTAGTCCCTTCGGGAGAAATCCCTCATGTCTGTGGACATTGTTTGCTTCTTTCAAATGCGTAGGTTCCATAGCTTAACCGTGCAAATTTTATTTTTAATCTAGGCTATCTGATCGAACTACAGAACTTGATTTACCTTAAATTAATAAAGGTGCACATAGATCTCAAAATTCTTTGACTTTTACAGGAGAAGTGAGGAAACTAAGACTAAGCGCAAATAAAAAAGGGCATCTAGACATATACTACCATGAGAGATGGGGCATGATCTGTGATGATGGCTTCCAGACAAAGGAAGCAAGGGTTGCTTGCCGCCAGCTTGGGTTTCCTGAAACAAATATAGTAGGCGTATACTCTCCGGAAACCAGAGAAGCTTCATTAGAAAAGGTAATAAGTATATTAAAGTATAAGGTATTGAGTTACAGGTGATTTCATTACCATGCGATTCTGGTCATTCACGCTTGACAGTGAAAAATCAATGCTAAACAGGTACTTAATACGTTTGATATATTAGATGTGTGACGTTCTACTGTTTCTGAACCAATCACACTGTAAACTCGGAGGCACTGATTCAGCTCAATTGATTGAGTGAGATGGTTGCACAAGTTGATTGAGCTAACATAGATTAATGTTTTAAGCTGAGATAACTCAAAATACCGAGCTGAGATAGCTCAAAATACTAAGCTATGTTGACTAAGGTATTCAAGCTGAGAAAACTCAAAACAATGAACTGTATTGACTTACAGCTCAAAATATTGAGTTTTGTTGACTTATTGATCCAAGCTGACACAACTCAAAATTTTGAGCTGTGTTGACTTATTTTTAGTTGGTTTTGATTTATATTTGTGTGACCTGTCTTATAAAGTTATTTATGAATATGGGCTGTAATCCCAAAATATTGTTTGATCTCTCAAGGGGGTCCACCTGATCCAGTATGCTTCATTTTAGCACACCATGGACAGACCCAAGATGCATTCACAAGGAGATTTAAAAATTAATTTCTTGTGAATAAATCCCAATGGCCTGTGGCTTATCTCAGTTGGTATACAGTGCTAGTAAGCCTATATTTGAACACACTCTGACTTGGAATTGTTGGTTGACGTGTGAAAGCATGCATCTCATTACTCCCACAAATTAATTTAAGAGAAATATAAATAAAAAAGTAACCAGCTAAAGTGGTGTGCTACTCATTTTTTCTCTGGGATAGTGTAATATAAATGTTCTTTTTTCTTGTAAGTAAATAATTATTTAAAACTAAATGAAGTCTTATGAGAAGTGCTTGTTATAGATGGTGCTATATGTGGCTTGACTGAGATGTCAAGCTATCTGCAACAACTGAAGCTTTCATGTTTTCACAGCTTAATGTTATGATTCGTTTGGACAACTTACAGCATTGAGCTATCATACCTTGACAACTTATAGGATTGAGCTATCATAGCTTGAAAATTATTGACATTCTCAGACAGCTCAAATAATTGCTTCAACACAGTTTTCAAATTATGCAGTGCAGATTAACTCAATATGCTATTATATGTATTTAGAAGCCAAAAAACCTTTAGAATCTCGTACTAATGAAATCGCCTGTAAATGTTTACAACGCTGACATCTTGGTAAGATATCATCCCATACATTGAGAGTTTCTGACAACTAGACTGTGTCAGCTTTCATGTCGCACCTGAACTGGGCTATCTGAACAAATTTCTGAAAAATTTTGGACTGTAATCCAAGAAAGCTGAGTTAACTATTCGTTCGAGTTGAAGTTAAAGAAAAAATGTAATTTTATAGTAACATTACGATCCGCCTTGTGAACTCTATCTATTGAATAACTTAGTTCTGTCATCTCCAACTTGCATGGAGAAATAATTCTTACTGGAGACTATAATATCAATTTGCTTAGAATAAATGAAAAGCATGTCATTAATTTTTATTAATATAGCACCATATTGTCATATGCTTGAACCAATTGCAACCATTTTCTTGGTCATCTGCGTGACCTTGACATTCAGCTGCTCATGAATGAAGCTCATTGAAGCTGTTCAGCTAATTTTTCTTTTTATTTCATAGTCCTCTTTATAATGTCAACCAAGGTGACATGGTCATTTGTGTAACCCAATAAGAGATGTACAAAAATTTCGTTCGAGTTAAAGATGTGTAGGTTTAAATGAATGCCTATGAAATCGAATTAAACGTCCTTTTCTTGTTTAGTTTTGGTTGGATGACGTGATTTGCCCTGCAAATGCCACAAACCTGGATATTTGCCATCATAATTTATGGGGTGATCATAACTGTGGAAATAGCGAAGCCGTTTACATTGAATGTGGTGGTCAGTTTTGCATTTTACATTTTTGCTATTTGCTGTTTGTTTTTTTTTGTGTGTTTTTTTTTTCACTTTCTTGAAAAAATTTACATACTACAGAAAAATTAAAATGAAGTTGAAAATTTACCATTTAAATAATGAAGGCCAATCAATGTATGAGTGGCTGAAGTTTACTATATGGTCTCTTCAAATTGATCGAGTGGTTAAAAGTTTAACACCCTTGATACTTTGTTATGTGAAATTTCCATCTTCCTGGCTGTTTTGGTAAATTGTATTTTTGAGCCTTTTCATTTCTCCTGATCCTTGTGTCTCAGGCAGTGTTCCACTTTACAAAGATCAGGCGTACTTGGAATACATTTTAACAGATTTTTCAGTTGGCCTGTTTATATTTGTCGTATATATATGTCTACCTTGGCTTACACAGGAGAACTGAGATTGAGTGGAAATGGCAAGGGGCGATTAGAAGTATATTACCTGGACAGCTGGGGCATGACATGTCGAAATGGTTTCAGTACAAAAGAAGCGAGAGTTGCTTGCCGACAACTTGGTTTTCCTGAGTCAAATATTGTTGGCATCTACAGTCCTCAAATCCGAGAGCCTCCACTGACAAAGGTAGGATTAGATTTATTCATGAATTACATTAAGTACTATGATCTCATTTTAAAACAAGATATTGTGTTCTCGAGATCTAGTGTCAATAGTTGCAAACATTTAGATGGATCAGTGCAGTAAATTAAACAAAATTTAATGTATTTTAAAGATTTGAGGTCCTGTAGTCAATGAGCGGCAAAAGACGAAATTATCATATGCGCCAATAGGCCCTATGTGAACTCAAATTTTTATTAATTTGTGTATTCCCGCAATGTCCTGCATACATTAATTTCAAAGTTATGTTTCTTCTTTCTTGTCTTTCAATTTATTTTTCTTTAAGGGACTATAGCAAACAATCCATATTTCCGTTGAATGTAAATTTTTCATAATTTTCGGATAGCTAATTAGATTATAGCTGTCGTTCTAAGTTAGTAGACAGTCAACTCAATAGTTTGTCAAAATGTGTTCATAAATTCTTATCTTCGACGCTCTTCAAAAAAACATTGTATTGAATATTACATTGCAGTTAATATTTGCAACATTTTGTATGCAGCTTGAGACTCACATTTGGTTGTATACCTGGGTTACTATGGATAGTCTGGATTTAGAAAATTTCGTTACCATAATGAATCTCGGTAAAATGTTGTGTTTGCCGTATGAAGCATACATTGATTTTATCTATTACTTAAACCTTGTGGTTCCAATGAGTCTCGCTCGTGAGTTTCGAGAATGGTCATGGTGTAGTGAACAAGGAGAATATCTCGCAAAATCCAGGAAACTGTCCTTCCATAGCCCATGATATACCAACTGAGATCACGCTATGGATCAAGTTTATTGGGAGAGAGCCAGCTCTCTCCCTCTGGGATCGGTATGATTGTCAGAAATTTTTGGATCGCTTGTGAGAGACAAGGGAACACTTTCCAAAGTGTTTTTTTGATTCAAGGGACTAATATGATGCATAAAAGATGCGTGGTAATGACTTTTTGCTCTTGTGATTCTGGTTTATTTAATATTAAGGTTTTAGTTTTCAACCAAATGGGTGTTTATTCACGCGGGAGCAGCCAGTAATTCATATTGACATGGAAAATTAAAGTTTCAAAATTTGTTTCTTACATGTTAAATTTATTTTGTTACGTCTTTAAGGTTGTACCTGACAAAGTTAAGTGGTAATTTGGTAAATATTTTGAGGAAAAGGACAAATTCCAGTGTTTTATCAACATTCATAAATTCAGTTACATTCACTGACTGCTCCCTCAGTGTTACACACAGACTCAGCCATGGTGTATATGTAAAAGGGATTCTGATTGGTCAAGATCCTAGGTTCATGCTAACTGGTCCATGATTGGCTCATGTCTTTCTGATAGCTTTTTGGACACTTCTGTTAGGGCTAAAATTAAAATTTTAGGCCCTTTAGAATCCTCAATTCATAGACTATATTATTTCGTTCTTTCATGGAGATATATTTATTCATTGCTGAGAATTCGTTGTAAATGCATATATCAGTCATGGTGTAAATGTAAAAGGGATTCTGATTGGTCAAGATCCTAGGTTCATGCTAGCTGGTCCATGATTGGCTCATGTCTTTCCAATAATTTTTCGGACACTTCTGTTAGGGCTAAAATTAAAATTTTAGGCTCTTTAGAATTCACATATCTTAGACTATATTATTTCGTTTTTTCATGGAGATGTATTTATTCATTGCTGAGAATTCGTTGAAAATGCATAGGCCTATACTTTTTTTGTGCATTTTTGATGCTAAATGATGTTAAATAGCACATTTTTACAATAAGATGATTTGTTATTCTTCTTTACTAAGTACAATCACACTAATTCAGTTTCATTCTATCTTTGTGATAAAATAAATAATTTTTTATTGTCAAGACAATTGATCTCTTCAAAAGCCAGGAATTGGAAGTGTAGGCTGTAATCTGGAGGTGCCATCCAATTGAATGTGTATTTAAACTTCACCTACACATAGGTGAAGTTTCTTGTAATCGGTATTATTTTTATTATTATTCTTGCCGGATAAACCTCTTCGGAAAATGTTCAAAAAATTCATATACGTAGCCTACAAAAATACAAGAGAATCATTTTGAAAAAATTGACCTTGACCTATTTTTCAAGGTCACAGGGCCTTTCAAAGTCGGATTTCGTAATATTTCAAATACATGTACCTCATCCGGTTATTACCGGTTTTCATCTTCCGGTACATGGAAAGGTCCCAGACACCATCTTCACAGTTTGACCTACTTTCATGAAAGTAGGTCAAGGTCACGTTGTACAAAGTCCATTTTTATGGTTTAAGGTCTATCGCGGGATCTCAGAATCCGTAAGTCGTAGAGTCATACTGATGGTGCCAAAACATGCCCAAACTCACGGGACATTTGCATCAACTTTTCATTTTTCATTTTGATTACCGGTTCTTGAGTTATGCAATTTTAAAGTCATACCGCGTCACGAAAACCGGTGACCTTGAGAATTTCACCTTGAAATATCGATGTTAGCTAATAACATGTCATAGTAAACCCCCCAAACATACACCTAATAAGCCCAAAATGACCTATAAATTTGACCTTGACCTCATTTTTCAAGGTCATTTGACCCAGAAAAGTTTGAAAAAGTGCCATTTTCAGCAATTTTTTTCACCATGTTCTTTTCAAGATATCACTGTGATTTACTCGTGACAGATGAACATTGGCCTGCTTATCCATAATATCTAATCATATTTTGTCTACCTCCTTCTCCGGATTTATGAAAAATTTTCAAATATTCCTAACCGACAAATGCTAAAAAATGACACATTTCTGCATATTTGACAGGGAAATATTCATTCTACAGGGTTGCAATGTATGACTGACCCCCCCTTTGTTACCTACTGCCTTTCTGAATAGCATATTAATTTTGACCTAGAAAATGTTTTTCAAGGTCAAACTCAAGGTCAAACATGACAAAAATGTTTGCATTTTTTACATTTCTTATTTTTTAACAGAGAAGGAATCAAGATATTGTTACAAAAATTGTAGACATACTTGCTACAATACTCTAGAAGCTTCCTGTAAATTTTCAAGGTCCTCGGACTGGCCTACGTTGCACTGTAAAGGTCAAAAGGTAAATAAACGAGCGAAAAATTTATGATTTTTTTTCACATTTCTCAAAGATAGCGTCATTTCAAACAGCCGTAGCTCCGGTCCTAATTAAGATAGAGGAAATCTGAAAACAGATTTGGAAAGGCCATATTCTCCTCTAGTTTTCATTTTCTGAACATTTTGTCGTAGCTACGACGGTTAAAAAGATCGCCGGACCCTGAAAATTTCATGTTTTTTTCCGAATTTTCATAATATATCATTATTTTGACAAGGAAGGAATCATCCTTTTTTGATCAACCTGCCTGAACCTCTTTGTAACATCTGTTTACATAATCCTGGCAAATTATATATGTTTTCAGTGAACCGTTTTGGTTATACAGTGATTTTAAGTTAAAAACTACAGTTTTTCAGGTATTTCTGAAGTTCATATTCCTGAATTGTACCATAATTTCAATCTGCGATAACTCTGGTTCTAATTAAGATACAGAGAATCTGTAAACAGATTTGAAAAGACCAAATTCTCCTCTAGTTTTCATCTTGTGAACATTTTGTCGTAGCTGTGATGGTTTGAAAGATCGCCGGACTCTGAAAATTTCCATGTATTTTCCTGCAGAGCCAGCGAATACACAACACACAACAGTCCTCTCCTCTAATATAATCTCAAATCTTCTTATTCTATTCTATTCTAAATTAATATCTACATAGAACTATCTATATGTGTATCAGTGTATCTATGTATAATGTATATATGTATATACTGTATCATTTTATATGTATCTGATGTCAATTCATTATGTGTGTCTGTTTATCAATGTATCTTAGTATTTATGGACCTATCTATGTATCTATCTATGTGTATCTTTGTATTTATGGACGTATCTATGTATCTATCTATATGTATCAATCTCTTTATCTGTAAGTTGATTTGCCTGTAAATGCACATAGCTATCAATGTGTTTATCCAGTGGAGTTCAGCTAATTTACCAGACATTTTGGAGGGGGGCATGGCACAGCAGGGCAGCCTTGCAAGGCAGCCAGTGGCTGGCACTTGCCAGCCAAGTCTGGCCAGCCAAATGTGCATATTGCACCCTGCCTACTCCTCCCCCCTCCTGAATTTACCCAGCAATAGGCCTAAAACATACAGTGTATTGCTGCATTAGGCCTATATCAAAGTTAACCTCAATAGAACTCATTCCTTCCTTCTCCTTGCTTCTGCCTTCTTGCTTCCTTCACCTCGTTTCCTTCTTCTTGCTTCATTCTCCTGGCTTTTTTCTCCTTGCTTTGTTCTTCAGTCTTTACCTTCTCCTCCTTCCTTCTTCTCATTCCTTTCTTCTTTGATTTTCCTTCCTTCCTTTTCCTTTTCTCTCTTGTATTCCTTTTTCTTCCTTCCTTCCTTCTTCCTTCCTTCTTCCTTCCTTCTTCCTTCCTTCTTCCTTCCTTCTTCGTTCCTTCTTTCTCCCTTCTTCCTTTCTTCTTGTACCCAAATATGATGTACATTAATGGTTTGGAATGATTCACTTCAATCAGATTGCACTAATATCTAAATGTTTACATTTTCCTATTTTTTCAGTTCTTATTGCATATTAATTACTCCAAAGCTAAAATCTCATCACCAAGAGATGCACATTTTGCAGGGCTTCAACTCAAAGAGGGGGGGGGGGGGGGGTGGAAGGGTCATTTGGGACACCACTTGCCCAGGAGGGATGTTTGCCAAATCCACTACCCCCAGTCAGTCTGCTTCATTGGACTGGGAGAGAGGGTGGCAACAAGAAAGGATGTCAATTTGCTGAGAGTTTGAGAATCAGAAACCAGGGGTACAGTGGCTTGTCTGCTGATAAAATTAATGTATTTCTTAAAGATAAAACTACAAGACATTAATATATACCAGGCCTGATATAAGCTTCAAAGGTTTTATTAACAGACATTTTTGCAACAAATAGATAGATAGATAGATAGATACATAAATAGATACATACATACAAACAGGGCCAGCGCAACCATTAGGCGAACTAGGCAGCTGCCTAGGGCGCGGGCAAAGGGGGGCGCATACACTGAGGGCGGAAAAAAATAAATAAAAAGATTTAACAGACTGACAAAGAACACAAATGTGTGACAGACGACTCAAAAACCTTTAAGTGAAAACAAGCATGCAGCACAAGTCACCAAATCGCCCCCCCCCCCACCTACATTCTCCTACCACAGAGCTTGAATTCACTCTCTTGGTTAGGGAGCCCTGAGTTATGAGGATGCCCACCCAGCCCACTTGTCACAAAGTTCTCACAAGTGGTTAAAGAGGGATGGGGGGGGGGAGGGTACCTTGAAGGGGGTGATGGGTCTCAGGAGAGAACATTCTGGCCACCCTGGGTGGGTGAAGCAGGGACAAAATTTCCTTTTTATACATCCTCACTTCTCATTTTAATAAGCTTGTTAAGCTTAGCTTTCCCTGACCACAAGATACATTGTTTTATGAAGTTATAACAAAAATATCCGGTGGATATTCTTAGGGCCTACCATTATTTTGTCACGAGGCCTACCTATGTGACAGAAAAAGCACTCATTCCTGAAAGGGGGAAATGCAGTTCAAGGAAAACACCATTAAACAAATATATATAACATAAACAGTTGCTGCACTGAAGTAGGCCTAATTTGCTAATCAATTTTAAAACCCTTTTCTTTTCATTAAAGAATGATGATAATCTCACCCCAGTCACCCAATGAAATGATCCTGCATCCATTTGATCATCATTTGATCATCATTTGATCATCATTTGATCATCATTTGATCATCATTTGATCATCATTTGATCATCATTTGATTATATGATATTGTTTCAGGCTTTCTTGCTGTAAAACGTATCTGAAGTAAGCCCTACACATGCTACAATTCATAGGTGTCAGAGCAGGGGGGGGCTGTGGGGGCGACAGCCCCCCCCCCCAGGTTGGAGGTAAGGGGGGCTGAAATATCATTCAGCCCCCCCCCCCAGGTTCAGGATGTCACAATGTTGAATTATTCAATGTTTTAAAACAAAAACAATGCCAGTCAACAGCCAAGGACTTTACACATAACATGTGTTCAGGACTATGTGGCTACAAATAATATTTCCTTCGAGCTGAAAGTGGCACTTCTAAAAGGTCCTAAACTGCAGCTGTCAACAGTCTTGATAAACCATGAACTGTTTATAATTCTGGAAGCCATGTAGGTCCTGTTGTCACCGTGTTGAGGAGTCTGTCTCTGGTGTAGCTATTGAATAAAGGGTGCATTTACAAGTTATTTAGCTCTGCTAAACCCCCCATTAAAAATGAATCAAATATTTCACTGGATGCTGAAGGAGAAGGACCACAGTTGATGCATCATGAGAAACAGATGTACAAAAGATAGTGTTTCATGATTCACGTTTTGAAAAAGTGATTCAGTCATGAGACAGGATCCTGGAGGCCCTCTCTGAGATAATCCTCATATGGACCTTGTCCAGAGAGAGGAGAGGACATTCAAAATACTTGCTAACATTTAATATGAAAAGGCAAAAGAGTATTGGTCAGCTCCTTTTTTTTTTTTTCGCTAAGTGCAAAACATTTAACTTCCGGTAAATCATATTAGGCATTTACTTTGCCTATTGAATTGAATGTTCAGTTGCTGCAGAGAGGTCATTCTCATCTCTTAGCAGACTGAAGACCTACCTGAGGTCAACCATGACCCAGCTAAGACTGATCTTCAGGAAATTGCAGACTTGTGTGTCTCCGTAAATTAATCTTGAATTTGTTTCTTTTGGAACTGTGGCAAAATGCAGGATGTTCCAAGTATCAAAATATGTAATAATCATGTATGTATTAATCACTTCAGCAAAGTGATTCTCTGGGTGGTGTAAATTGAAGTGGGCCTATAACTGTTTTATTTTTTTCATGTCAAACTATGACCCCCCCCTCCAACCCCCCCCCCCATCCAGCCGACCTGCCAGTTCAGCCCCCCCCCCATGTCAGATGTTGCTCCGACGCTTAAAAATGTTACTCTATTTCAATTTTGTGTTATTATCAGTTATTGCATTATGAAATCAGATGCTCAATGATTTTTTTCTATTTATTCAATTAAATAATGATCACTCCAGTTACAGCTAGTGTATTTAATTGACACCAGAAGAAGGGGGGTAGAGGGGTACCATAGCAGCCCAGAAGCTTGTCATCAAGTTACATACAAGGTTAGGTTAGAATTACTGATAGGCACAATGGTGTATCTACAAAGTGTTTTTGGGGTGGGGGTAGTCCTTGTGATTAATGGGCCAGTCACATGGCTTTACTTACAACAACACAGCTGCATGTACCTAATTTTAAATAGAAATGTATCTCTAAAAGAACAGGATAAAATATAAGCAATTACATATGGACTTACATATTTTTGTTGGGTGTTTACATGTAAAATAGACAATGATCATGACACTGTTATTTGAGTTTCAAATGCTCCAGAATGCATCTCAGAGCATCTAGGATTTCAAATTTCCTGGGGGAGGACCCCCAGACCCCCTCAGGAAAGGGGCGCATACCTTTATCTTGCCTAGGGTGCTGACAACCCTAGCGCCATTTTCAGCAATTTTTTTCACCATGTTCTTTTCAAGATATCATCGTGATTTACTGGTGACAGATGAACATTGCCCTGCTTATTTATAATATCTAATCATATTTTGTGTACCTCCTTCGCCGGATTTATGAAAAAAATTTTAATATTGGTAACCGACAAAGGTTAAAAAATGACATATTTCCGCGTTTTTGACAAGGAAATATTGGTTATACAGGGTTACAATGCATGGCTGACCCCCCCTTTTTTATACAATTCCCTTATGAAAATCATATTTATTTTGACCTACAAAATGTTTTTCAAGGTCAAACCCCAGGTCAAACATGTCAAAAAATTTTACATTTTTGACATTTCACATTTTTTTGCAAAGAAGGAATCAAGGTATTGTTACAAAAATGGTAGACATACTTGCTACAATACTCTAGAGGCTTTCTGTGATTTTTCAAAGTCGTCAGAATGACCTACGTTGCACTGTAAAGGTCAAAAGGTCAAAAAACGAGCAAAAAATTTATGATTTTTTTTTCACATTTCTGAAAGATGGCGTCATTTCAAACGGCCGTAGCTCCGGTCCTGATTAAGATAGAGAGAATCTGAAAACAGATTTGGAAAGGCCAAATCCTTCTCTAGTTTTCATTTTCTGAACATTTTGTCGTAGCTCCGGCGGTTAAAAAGATCGCCGGACCTTGAAAATTTCATGTTTTTTGTCAAATTTTTGCAATATATCAATATTTTGACAAGGAAGGAATCATCCTTTTTTGATCAACGTGTCTAGACCTATTTGTAACATCTGTTTACATAATCCTGGCAAATTATGTATGTTTTCATTGAACCGTTTTGGTTATACAGCGATTTTAAGTCAAAAACTACATTTTTCAAGGTATTTCTAAAGATCATATTCCTGAATTGTGCCATAATTTCAATCTGCGATAACTCCAGTCCTAATTAAGATACAGAGAATCTGTAAACAGATTTGAAAAGGCCAAATTCTCCCCTAGTTTCATCTTCTGAACATTTTCTCGTAGCTATGACGGTTTAAAAGATCGCCGGACCCTTAAAATTTCTTGTTTTTCCTGCAGAGCCAGGGAATAGACGACATACACACAGTCCTCTCCTCTCATATAATCTAATATCTTTTTATTCTATTCTATTCTGTTATGTTCTATTCTATTCTATCATATTTCTCATTCATTTAGACAGATAGCTGCAGATAAACTTTCTTATCTCTGGTTGAGGTCAGGCCAGAGTGAGGTCAGTGCATTAATTAATCAGTACTGGTTATTTCATGCATATGCAGCAGCAGGCCGGCAGCAGCAGCAGCAGCAGTGACACCACTGTGACACACATAGTGGGGCCAGGGGCTTGGGTTGCCAAGGTTGGCCTGCAAGGGTGTTGTGGACCCAACAGATGTCCAGTGTTGGCTTGGGTGTGCATTCTTACACATCAACCCACACTGGTCCGACACAATAAGAAATAAGCAAAGCCACTTGTATGGAATTGAACATAATAATGATCTTTAAATAAATAGATGGGCCATTAAAATTAAGAATAACCCCACATTGATACTATTTAGTACAGACAAGTTATTTATAACAGCTAACTTCTAGGACAAATTTAGTGTAAAAAAGTTATTGACAACAGCTAACTTTTACAGTTAACATCAAACAGGACTGCTGCAAGGTGTTTAATGTTCTCTCACACATATGTTCATGTGACCTACTTCCATGTGATAAATGGACATTCTTGCAGAACAATATGTATGCTGACCTGCTTTTTCACTTCCAAGGGAATACTTGACATGTGAACAGGAATTAAGGTATGTTTTTCTCTAGGTTTTATTATCATTGTCAGCTAATGGTAAATAACAGGTCACATTAAATATTGTTCATTTGATTTTTAACACAATATATGATTGTAGCATTTTGAATAAACTTCCTTTTGAGATTAATTGAGTAGAAGCATGCTGAGACAGATCAACTGCACAATCTATTAAAAAAATCATTGCTCTTATATTTGAAATTAAAGAATTAGGTCTGGCGATTCTACATAAAATTGAACTTGAATTAAAATAACAGCAACTGGTACATTCACACCATTGTGGTGATATGATACATTAGTAATCAACTCAGTTGCATATTTTTTAGAATTAATTCAGATAAATTCATTTTATTAGTCCAGTAGAGTACTACTATGCATTAAATTTAAACAAAAAACTATTTTCTATCAGTGTTAATTGACATATATAGAAATGCACTGCAGTTTAAAAGATCGCCGGACCCTGAAAATTTCATGTATTTCTGATGGTCAAAGAGATCACATGACCCTGAGGTGGATGTACTGGTGGATGTACTGGTGGATATACTGGTGGATGTACTGGTGGATGTACTGGTGGATGTACTGGTGGATGTACTGGTGTATTCGTTCATGTACTGGTTCATGTACTGGTTCATGTACTGGTTCATGTACTGGTTCATGTACTGGTTCATGTACTGGTTCATGTACTGGTTCATGTACTCGTTCATGTACTCGTTCATGTACTCGTTTTTCTGTGCATACTTGCATGTACTCTGTGTACAGGAAACATCTTTGTATTCTTGTCTGTATACATGTTACATAATTATGTATGATGCCTGTGTACTTTTCCATGTACCTTTTAATTACTCATCTACTTGTGTCTGTTCGAGTTACTGGTACCTCAGTAGGTGAAGTTTTGTTACCGCTCGCGGTTACGTCTACTAGTTTCAATTGCATTTGATCCAAGCCAAAGAATGGCACTCTCTGTAATCCAATTGATTACAAGACCCTCTTCTGATTGCCAGATTTGAATATAATTGCACTTTAAGTCATGTCTTTTGAATAACTGCCGTTTCATTTCTTGATCACAGTATATTTGCTGCAAGGTGTGACAGTTCTTTTAGACTTTTAGTCTGAATATTAATATTTAAAGATGATCCTCTCCTGTTGGTTGAAACTCAATCTGTTCCTATTGGCTGTTGGAAGTACCTGAACTAATAGACTAATTTCAGGGAAGGTTCTCTCAGTAAACACTAGGGGAAAAGTGGTGCTTGGTGTCAGTACACTTAAAAAAAAAAAAAATAGATTTCCCGCCCTTGCCTATGATTGGTCCACCCAAGGTGTCTCCAAGCTGGAATTTTTTTAATGCATTTTAATATATATATATATACCATTTATTTGTGCTTATCACACAATTTTATGTATTTTGAAAATAATACAATCAATAAATGTAATTAAATTAATAATTATATTCGGGAACCAAATGTCAATTTAAGGATAAATAGAGGATGCAGTCCTTCATCTCCTGTGAGGTCCAATTGTTCAGTTTTGAAACCCCCTGCACCGCAAGTGAAAGTTCCCTTATGGCAGTTGCTGAGCCTTCCAAGCCTGAGTCCAAAATTAATCATAGCATTTTTTGTCCCCATGCCAATTCAGATTACGTGCTTTAATGCTGCCTTTGGATGAGCTCAAAACCTTAATAATTGCTGCAACTCTCCTGTTGTTCCCTGAGATCATAGTATTATACAACCTCAAGAAACGTGAACGCAGGGCACTTTCCATGGGTATTGTTTCATGTAATAATAATAATAACTAGTATACTAAATTGCACAGCAATTTAAAGGAAGAACTTCCCTTCCTTCCCAATCCCTTCCCTTCCCTTCCAATTCCTACCCTTCAAATTCCTTCCTTCCCCTTCCATTCCCTTGCCCTCCACCCTGAAGCTGTTTCATTTGGTAAAAAGGGAAATCTTGCTGTTACAAGATTTTTGCTTGCAATAAGCCATGTAGCATACAGTCAGATATATTGAAATGACATATCGCTTGGCATGGAGACCAGTGTGTGGTGGCCATTGGTACCACCCTCAAAGCAATACATTTTGAAACCCTAACCCTAATGGCTTGTTGTAGACAAACCATCCCAGGTATGGAGCCGTGCTTATATGGAAAAATAGAGCAAAAAATTAGGAATATGTCAAATTAGTTTTAATTGATTTCAATGAATACTTAATGAGTTATAATTGAATATGTGAAATTGTTAATGTAAAATTGGCTTTTAGTGAAAAGTATATGCCCTTGGAGCTCATTAAAGGGCATCATTTTACGCATTTTTTGGTGTTAATTTCATGACATTTGAATCAGTAGAAGCTGAGCAATCTACATTTGAATTTTGAAATGAAAAAAATTCTCAAAGAAAAAGTATTTGAAGTAGAAAACTTTCCTTTGGACAGATTATGCAGGGCCACAATGGGTATCACTGAAAAAATATTCATGAACATCCATGAAGAGCTTAATAGTTTTTTGGGCAAAAAAGATTTTGATAGGCCCAAAAAGTGACATAAAATTTTTGATGTCTGACGCGATTCTATACTAAGGCAGCTACGGTAAAGTTCTACACACCATCTGAAAGAAGAGAAACTGAACTTTCTGATGATGTTTTAAATTTTTCTGTAGCTCTAATAGCAACCGAGATATCGGCGATTGAAAATTGCACTTTTGTGCGGCCATAGCGCCGATACCGCTGACGCGACGGCAACAAAATTTTGTGGGATTGTTGGACAGGGGCAGGGCTCTATACACACTTAAAATCAGCCTGATCTGAGCATTCTTTCCTTGTTTTCTGGAGATTTTCCAGTGAATTTTGGGAATTCCGTTTTTGTAAAAATTCATAGTTTAAAACTGTTTCTATGGAATTCCATAAAAATCCTTTCCGCACTGCGCATTTCCTTGGAGAACATGAGGAAAAATTTTTACAATAATCCAACTGACAGTTTTCTTTGAACGGATTGCCAAAATTTTAAATGTATAATCGCTGTAATTCACATGTCAGGCGTAATTCCAATGCGTAATTCTCAGCATTTAGAGAGTTTCACGGTGTCTGTATGCTGTCCAAGTTTCATGTAGCTATCTTTCCTTACCAATGATTTATTCAACTTTGAAAAACGTGAAAGAATAATAATAATAACTAGTATAACTGATATTGCCGTACGGCAATATCGGATAATCCCCCGCGCCCCCCTGTCTCCCTTGCCCTGCTTACTCCCTCCTCCCAGTTCAAGTCCTTCATGGCTGGAGCATATGCCTATGAAATGTCTTGGCAGCCAGACACATAGCCAGCCAGACACACCTGTGCTGGCCAAGCGTACCACCCTGCAAGCAGTCCTTGTTGAGTAAACCCTAACCCTAACCCTAATGGCTTCTTGCAGGCAAACCATAAGAGTTGGGGAGATGTGCCTACATGGAAAAATCAGGCAATAAATTAGGAACATGTCATTGCATTTTCATCTGATTTGAAACATAAATGCAGGAGTTATAGTGGCTTATATAAAATCATCTATGTAAAATTGGCTATTACTATGAGCTGTATGGCCTTGGAGGGCAGTAAAGGCCATAATTTGAAGCATCTTTTGGTATTAATTTCATGAAATTTGAATAACCGGAAGCTGAGCAATTTACATTTGAATTTTGAAATTAAAAAAATTCTCTAGGACAAACTATTTGATGTAGGTCATTTATGTTTGGGGACAATATGGAGGGCTGATATGGGTAGCCCACATAAAATAATGATGGACGTGCATGAAGAATTACATTGACTTTTTGAGCCGAAAAGGTTTTTTGGGCCTAAAAAGTGACATGAAATTTTCAATGTCCGACGCGATTCTACGCCGCGCGTCTGACACTATTATGCTATACATCATTGGAAAGCTGAGAAACAGACCTTTCTTGTGATATGTGAAACTAGTCTGTAGCTGCCATAGGGACCGAGATATGGCCACTTGAAGTTTGAGTTTTTGTGCGTCCGTAGCTCCGAGACCGTTTGTCCGAGCGGTCCGTAACTTTGTGAAGTTGGTACACTAGAGTAGGTCTGTAAGTATACCCATTTTCAGCTTTCTACGAGCATTCCTTCCCGGTTTTTCACAAAAATTTCAGTCAATTTTCGAGATGTCCGATTTTCAAAAAATCATATCTTGAAATGTATTCATGAAATCTCCATGAGACGCCTTTCTGCACTAGAAACTTAGTCAAGGTACCTTAGAAAAAATCAGCAAAGCCCAGGTTTGTTTGGTTCTCCTGGAAACGTTTCCGGAAATTGATTTTTTATTTCCTCGATAACTCATCAGTATCATGAAATTTGATCATGAAATTTCGTGAGTAATAGCACGCACGGGAGTTGCATATCATACTTGCTTTTCAAAACATTATCTCTAATAGTTTTGAAATGATCGCAGTTTTTCTGAGCTGAATAAGAATAATAATAATAAGAATAATAATAATAAAAGGTAAAAGAAGAATATCAATATAATCCCCCGCCGCTGCGCGAGCGGGGGATTATAGCGGCGGGGGATTATAATAATAATAAAAACTAGAGAATAATTAAAATTGCACAGCAATTTTAAGATATGAATTCCCCTCCCCCGTATTCCCTCCCTATATACCCTCCCTTTCCTTGCCTTCCATTCCCTTCCCTTCCATCCCCTTTCCAATCAACCCTCTTCCATTCCCTCCCCTTCCATTCCCTCTTCTTCCATTCCTACCTTTGCCATTTGGATTGCCAGGCTTCTTTTGGTCGCTAGGCAGTCAATGAGAGTGTAGATTTGCACATACTGACTAATATAGCGCTTAGCATGCAGGCAGGTGTGCTGCTAGGAATGATACCACCCTCAAAGCAATACAATTTGACTTACCATAAGCTTAACTTTGATGAAACCCTAACCCTAATGATTTGTTACGGACAAACCATAAGAGCTAGGAAGATGTGCTTACATACATACAGAGGGCAAGCAGTCAGCAATATGTAAAATTAGTTTTAAGTGATTTGCAGCAGTATCTCACAAGTTGTAATTTAATTATAAAGTCAATGGAAAAAATATGTGCTTATTTGCAAACAATAGGGCAACAAATAAGCAACATGTCATATCAATTTTAAGGGATTTGAAACATTATTGGGAGTGTTTTAATAGGATTTTAAAATTAATGGTAGGGATATGTGCTTACATGGAAAAATAGGGCAAAAAATTAGTAATATGTCAAATGAGTTTTAATTGATTTTGATGAATAATTAATGAGTTATAATTGAATATGTGAAATTGCTCATGTAAAATTGGCTATACAAAATAGGTGAATGCTCTTGGAGCACATAAATGGCTATAATTTTACGCATTTTTTGGTGCTAATTTCATGACATTTGAATGAGTAGAAGCTGAGCAATTTACATTGCAATTTTGAAATTCAAAAAATTCTCAAGGCAAAAGTACTTGAAGTAGAACATTTTTCTTTGGAGACATCATGCAGGCCCATACTGGGTACCTCTAAATAAATATTCAGGAACATCCATGAAGAGCTTCATAGTTTTTTTTGGGCAAAAAGTTTTGATGAGGCCAAAAACAGACGTGAAATTTTCAATGTCTTACGCGAGATATAAAAACTTTCTGATAAAGTCAAATGCTATATATCATCTGAAAGAGGAGAAACTGAACTTTCTGATGGTGTCGTTATTTTTTCTGTAGCTTTAATAGCAACTGAGATATCGGCAATTGAATATTGAGTTTTTGTGCGGCCATAGCGCCGATACCGTTTATGCGATGACAACAAAATTTTGTGGGATTGTTAGACTAGGGTAAGACTGCATGCACATATAAGTTCAGCTTGATCTGAGTATTCCTTCCTTGTTTTCTGAAGGTTGAAATTCCTTTTTTCGGAATTCCGTTTTTACAAAAAATCATAACTTGGAATTTTTTCAACGGAATTCCTTCAGGCTCCTTTCTGCACTGGATAAGTGTCTGAGGTATTTTGAAAAAAATTCCCATGTCTTTATCTGTCTTAGTTTATGAGAAACGGTGAATAAAATATAAAAAAAAATTTCTGGAATTACGTCTCACTGAGAAGTAATTGCACCATGTAATTACCTCTGATAATAGTGTTTCTGTCAATCTGTAAGGAGGTTCTGTCCATTTTGTTTTATTTTGATCACTGTTCTCATAATCTGCCTTTAAAAATTTTTTTTTGGAGGCCGTAGAAAAATAATAATAACAAAATCAGCAATAACAAGATGAATTCCCCTACGGGGAATTCATAAAAATAATAATAACAAATACGTACAATATCAATAAGAACTTCCCTACGGGAAGTTCTTAATAATAAGGATTTATATAGCGCTAATTTCAGTAAACTGCTCATCAGCGCTTTTTCAGATCAAATCACTTGTAAGAATTCCGGAACAAATGGGTTTTTAGATTCTTTTTGAAGCTTTCTAATGTATGTGCAGTTCTCACTTTTTCAGGCAAGGTGTTCCAGAGTTTTGGTGCTGCATAGGAAAATGCTCGATCTTCAAACTTATTTTTGTTGCATAGAACAGGTTCTGCTAACAGCAGTTTGTGGTTGCTTCTCAGGTTATGTTCTCGTTGAGTTTTGACCTGAACAAGTTCTTGGATGTATTGTGGTGCCTGATTGTTCATTGCTTTCCATGTAGTTGTCATCAATTTGAACTGAATTCTTGCTGTGATTGGTAACCAGTGCAGTTGTTTCCTACTCTGGCTGACACTTTCGTGTTTTTTCAACCTCTCAATTAATCGAACTGCTGAGTTTTGAGCAACCTGAAGTTTATTTAACAATCGGGTAGCAGTGCCATACAACAGCCCATTTCCGTAGTCCAAATGTGGGGTGACAAGTGCATTGACAGCAGTTTTAACTATTTCCTTGGTAATTACATTAAAATTTTATTTACGAAACTAAAATGTTCTTTTTTTTGCGCGAATTTCAAATGACCATGCAGCTCCATGAAACCAGCACCAACAGCAGCAGTCAGATTCAATAGAAAGAATGAAGGAAGGGATGACAGAAGGAAGGAAGGCAGGAAGGAATGAAGGAAGGGATGAAGGAAGGGATGAAGGAACGAATGAAGGAACGAAAAAAGAAAGGAAAGTAGGAAGGAACAAGCATCCTCGGATACAATGGCTGGTTAATCCTATGGGAAAGTAGAAGGTGTGATTTGCAGCATGCGAGAGCGTCTGAGGCAAAAAATATGAGTGTAGGAACAGTGGAACTGGAGGTTGAGGTATAGTAGGGTGATGTCTGCGTGAACTAGATTCTCTTGACGTGAGGGTATAGCAATGAAGTATAGGTGCAACTTGCTGCAGTGAGCATTGCGCAAGTGTTTGAGTAGAGCGTGACAGCAGACACTAGTGTCTAACAGAGTCGCTGCCCATATAGAGCTATGGGCCGACAAATTCATAATGTGGAATACTTTTATAACTCTTAAGTGAAATATTAAGGTCACATTTGGCAGTCCAGGAATGAAGAAAGATGGCTGCTAAAATGCACGCTATCTCAGTTGTCTCGACAGGTAGGCTACTCATTCTTCTGCTTTCACCCCTAGCATATAGCTAGCAAAACTAGCAAAAAACACCCCCGACGTGACCCGGACTTGTAAAAAATATAAAATTGTAAAATTACCTCCTTCTGAGGAGAGCCCCAGCCTAGAAATATAACTAGCAAAAATAAAAATTTCTGCAAGTACCCCCCCCGGATGCGACTCCCCCCCGGGCCTTGGGTCACATTTGGCAGTCCAGGAATGAAGAAAGATGGCTGCTAAAATGCACGCTATCTCAGTTGTCTCGACAGGTAGGCTACTCATTCTTCTGCTTTCACCCCTAGCATATAACTAGCAAAACTAGCAAAAAACACCCCCCGACGTGACCCGGACTTGTAAAAAATATAAAATTGTAAAATTACCTCCTTCCGAGGAGAGCCCCAGCCTAGAAATATAACTAGCAAAAATAAAAATTTCTGCAAGTACCCCCCCCGGATGCGACTCCCCCCCAAAATCCTAAATTTTTTAATTACCTCCCTCCGAGGTGACCAACCTAGAAACATAACTAGCAAAAAAAAAAATTTCTGCAAGCTCCCACCGGATGTGACCCCCCCCCCCCCGGGCCTTGTATAGAATATAAAATTTAATACCTCCCCCGAGGTGACCCCAGCCGAGCAATATATATCTAGCAGAAAAAAAAAATTTTTTTTGCAAGTATCCCCCCGAGGTGACCCCCCTCGGGACTTGTAAAATCCAAAATTTTTTAATTACCACCCTCCGAGGTGACCCCTAGCCTAGAAATATAACCAGCAAAAAAAATTATTTCTGCAAGTACCCCCCTGGAAATGTCCTCCCCCCCCTCGGGCCTTGCACAGAATATAGAATTTAATACCTCCCCCGAGGTGACCCCAGCCTGGCAATATAACAGGCAGACATTTTTTCTTTTTTGCGAGTACCCCCCCCCCCCGAGGTGACCCCCCTCAGGACTTGTAAAATCTAAAAATTTTTAAATTACCTCCCTCAGAGGTGACCCAAAGCCTAGAGATATCACTAGCAAAAAAAAAAAATTTCTGCGAGTACCCCCCCGGATGTGACCCCCCCCCGGGGCCTTGTATAGAATTTAAAATTTAATACCTCCCCCGAGGTGACCCAAGTCTGGCAATATAACAGGCAGAAATTTTTTTTTTTGCGAGTACCCCCCCCGAGGTGACCCCCCTCGGGACTTTTAAAATCTAAAATTTTTTTAATTACCTCCCTCCGAGGTGACCCCCAGCCTAGAAGTATAACTAGCAAAAAAAATAATTTCTGCAAGTACCCCCCTGGATGTGTCCTCCCCCCCCGGGGTCTTGCACAGAATATAGAATTTAATACCTCCCCCGAGGTGACCCCCCTCGGGACTAGTAAAATCTAAAAATTTTTAAATTACCTCCCTCAGAGGTGATCCCAAGCCTAGAGATATCACTAGCAAAAAAAAAAAATTTCTGCAAGTACCCCCCCTGATGTGACCCCCCCCCCGGGGCCTTGTATAGAATATAAAATTTAATACCTCCCCCGAGGTGACCCAATCTGGCAATGTAACAGGCAGAAAATTTTTTTTTTGCGAGTACCCCCCCGAGGTGACCCCCTCGGGACTTTTAAAATCTAAAATTTTTAAAATTACCTCCCTCCGAGGTGACCCCCAGCCTAGAAGTATAACTAGCAAAAAAAATAATTTCTGCAAGTACCCCCCTGGATGTGTCCTCCCCCCCCCAGGCCTTGCATTCTACATGTCTCCCTATTGGCTGAAATGGCCACTCCCACCAAGTCCCTCATTCTCATTGGCTCTAAATGGCCACACCCCCAAAAATTAAAAATTTTTAAGTACTGCCACAGTTTCAACCGAACAACTGTCAACCCATTACACCTTGCATGCTGTCAAATTAGCCAACTAAGATTGCTTCTAACCAGCAATTACCACAAACACAAACTCAACGCATGATGGCCAAAAATGCATACCTGTCATTATGCGCCACACCTCCAAATATCGACCACACCCCCAAAACCCATTATTAAAAAGGCTAGAGAATTCTCCAGAATTCTCCAGCCAAAAAAGGGAGGGGAGGGAGGGAGGAAAAACATGTGGATAGATAGATAGATAGATAGATAGATAGATAGATAGATAGATAGATAGATAGATACTAAGTCTATCTACAAGCAGCTGTTTCGAAGTTATCTTATTTTCAGACCTATAAATGGCATAAAAACGATCTGTATTGTGATCCATTAAATGTGAAAGAAACACAGCACTAGGATGACATAAATTTTATTGCCTGCCTTGAGTCTGTAACTCAATCTATATTGCAAAACAAGGCACTGAGTTTCCCACCGACTTGTCCTGCGAATCTGAAGGACTTGTTTAAGATCTCACAAATCTACGAGATTGCTGTACTTCAGCTGAAATCCTGCAGATCCAAAGGAATGTTGGATTTCACTGTTTTCCCAATCATGCATTGACAGCAGAATTTCTTGTTTTCCTTGAGATCTGCGTGAGTCTCGCTGCGACACTCTCTCGAGTCTTTTACATCGATATCTACCTGCGTGCGGCGAACTCCCGTACGTTCCGCTTGCGACACGAATTCTAGTTAAACCACTGCATTAAACCACTGCAGTGGTTTCTACAATTCATACGAGATCTCTTACACACTTGTCTCAAATTTATATTTCTACAAGCCAAATCCAGCCGTGTTCTTTTCACATGTGTTAGATATACCCCTTCTCCAATGTGTAACATTCTTAATTTTGTCCTCCATCTTCTTGGTTCCCCCCTCAGGATCTAGAAGGTGAATCCAAAGGATTATTTTTGCGCCAAAAAGTCATTAAAAAATCTGTCCAGCCAGCATTTCTGCCTCAGCACAGAAGAATTTCATATATAGAGAAAATGTGCTGCAGTTAACCATTGGCACCCACCTTATTATTTTAAATTGCTGTAACTCCACCAAAAATCAACGGATTCTGACAATTTAAAAAGATAAAATGATCTACAAAAGCCGACCGTGTTGCTGGCAAAGTCACTTTTTGTCTATCTCCTCTTCTTATCCCTTGATATACGATGTGAAAAGAAACCTTTCTATTAAGCAAATACGTTATATTTACATGTCTTCCTTGATCATATATTTTGGTCTCAGTATTCAACACACATGTACCAGTTTCAATTTGGTTGAATATCCATGGTAAATTTATGGAACAAATGACAGTATCTGATCTTGTAGGTGTGTCTGCAGTGGTTTAATGAAAGTTATAGATTCTAGTTTTGCTCTTATGATATCTTTTGTAGTTTCAAAGTAAATCTGCGTATTTTGTTTTTACCCGAAACAACATTATAACTGCACAAAAGTTGAACCCATAGTGCAAATGTTCTGTTAAAACGTACGCGGACGTGAGTTATCCGGACTTGACTCGAATTGACCAAGATAATGCAGGACAGGAAAGGTCATGATTTGATTTTTTTCGTTCTGCACATTTACCAGCTTGCAAACGGAACGCTATATTATTATTATCATATTATTATGCTACAGCAGTTCCTTTTGTTTGTCTGTTTTAGTATTTGTTGGACAATGTGAATTGCACTGCAAATGCTACCAACCTAGACACATGCAGCCACAGTGGATGGGGTCAGTATACCTGTTCATCAGATGGAGCAGTTTACCTTGATTGTGGAGGTCAGTTTGCACAACGTAATATTATTTTCATTATATATGTTTCTGATTTTTACATAATATGCAGAAGAAGAATCTTAGCAAATTTAAACCACAGATTGAAAATCACACACTGTATTTTTATACCAGTTGGTAAAACATTTATATCTGTCATGCATTGAAAAATATTCTCATGGTTTGTGATCGAAAATACTCCAGAGAATGACTAGAATTGGGGCCCAAATTTAGCTTCGATAGAGTGTCTTACAATCGGCTTATTACCTCACCGTTTACAGGTGAATTGAGACTGAGTGGAAAAAACAGAGGGCGACTAGACATACATCACAACGGCAGCTGGGGGATGATCTGTGATAATAACTTCACCGAAACAGAAGCTAGGGCTGCTTGCCATCAACTTGGGTTCCCTGAGTCAAACTTAGTTTCTGTCTACCATCCGGTTACTTACGAAAATCCATTGGAAAAGGTAATTTATCCAAGTTTTAAAATAATGGAAAAAAGAAGTCCATTGCAAATAATTACAGAGCCTAAGTTGATCAGTGGATATAATGGGCGTCCAAATATGAAAATATTTCGAATTTTATACCATTATAGGGTTTATAATGTCAATATCTGTCACCTGTGAAGCAAGCAATTTTCCGTGTGATACAAGAAATCTGCCATTTGATGCAGGATTTTGCATATGACACAGTGAGGTCACCACCTGGCATTTTTCAGTGAAAATTGCATTGCTCCTTTCACAGCAACTTCTAAGGAGTATCGGACAGATACATGGCTCTTAGGCACGGGACGGGTGCTGATACAAAAATGCCATTTGAAAATATATACTTATATCATATGGCAAGCCGAAATACTAGCTGCTGATTGGGTGACAGCCGTGCTATATTATACGATATTGCACGCATGAATCCATGATATTGCACGGTAATTTTTTAAAACATGTGAAAGATTGGACGGACCTGAGAGGAAGCACCTTATTTTGAGACTGCTGCATCACAGGAAAAAAACAAAAGCGTGTTTTTCAATTATACTAAAAAGTGCATTACACGGCAACGGAAGCAGATAGGACGATAATTTTTGCGACAGAAGATGCGTCTATTAAAGGGCTAATCGGATATCAACTTCTTTTTACTGATTATATTATTCTTTTATCAGAATAAAGCATTAAGCGGCCAAAAAACGGCATTTTTGCCGATTTTTTAGTGGATAGGGGTCTAAAGTCTGCTATAAAGTGTTTTTTTTAAATCGAAAATTAAATCCATCATCAAGAACATCATTTGCAGATTCGAGGAGTGTGAGCATTTTTTTAGTGAGTGAAATAGTTATCGATTTCTGATGAGATACATTTCAAGTATGTGGTTAAAAAGAAACACAAATTGAGTCTTGCAGAAGCACGTTGTTTGTTAGTTTTCGAAAAAAAAACACTGCACAGCACTGGAAATAGATAGAAAAATTACTGTGGTGGCAAAAAGATGCGTGTTTTAAAGGGCTATGTGGATATCAACTTTTTGTACTGTTAATGTTATTTATTTAATCAGAATAAAGCAATAATTGGCCGAAAAAAGCATTTTTTCTCACATTTTCCCAGTGACTTTGTTGTGTTTAGAGGTCTTTTAAGTCTGCTACAAAGTTTAATAAAAACATTTAAAGAAGACCCATAATCAAGTGTATTATCTTTGGATTCCAAAGGTGTGAATAATTTGTTTTGTGGGTGAAATAGAGTAAAAGTGGGTAATATCACGCAGGTGGGTATTATCACGCACCTAACTTAATAGCTATTTAAATATACAGCACTGTGAGACATCTCCTATTTAAGTACTGAAAAACGTGCATGTGATAATATTGATCCTACCCAATAGTATTTTCTGCTTGGAATTTGAACTGACAAGTTTGCAGGATCGTTTTAGGCAATTTGTGCATTTTTTCTGAATTTTAATGCTTTTTATTATAAAATTCTCAATGAATACGATAGTAAATTGCAGCAAAGGTTTTTGAGATATATTGAGTGGACAATCATGACGTGAGAAAGACACAAGACTGGATTTCAAAAGTTTATAACACAGAATGCTGGGCTTGAATAAGTCAGTGGTATACATGTAAATATAATGAGAATAAATCAGGGATAATATCACTCATGATCTGGGGGTTGTATGACGCACATTTTGGGGGTAATATCACGCATATTTGGGTATTATCACGCACATATTATTACCCAATAGTGAGCAGCAAAGTTTTATTGAAACACTAACACTTCAAATTATATGCATGGTGTTGGAGAACTTCAACTGCATCAATTGGCCCCAGCCAGAACTTAAACACTATTTTGGTTCTTCAGCCAGCTTTTTGGATGGGGGGGGGGGGGGCAACAGTGACATTTCTTTGTCTTAAAACACTTTAACACTTTCAACAACAAACTAATTGGCTAAATGTCTTTTTGTCATAATTCCCCAGAATATCGGGATAATGCAAATCAATCAGCAGAATTGGATAAAAACCATGTATATTTAGAGAGATGGATGATTGGGCTTATGCCCTGTATTTATGTGCCTGGATAATAAGGACTGAAGCAAGGTAAAGCATTGAGGCAAATGATGATTGCAAATGCCATCCAACATCTACAGGGCCAATTGACTCCCATGGTTATTTGTCTTATTTTGGCCAGCTGATGATCACTATATAAGCACGCGGTCCATGGAACTCCATATTTGAAAAAATAGAAAGCAATGTGGGGCAGAGTAAGACATAATCTGGGATAACAGTGGGACATCAGAGGGACATCAGAGAATGCACTGGAAAATGCACTGGAAAATGCACTGGATATAGAGGCCACAATTCATGCAACTGCATACAATTTCTCATTGGTCAATGGTCATCAGGGTCATTTGGCCATATCTGATCCATTAGCATGTATATGTAGGGGGGTGATGGGGGGGGGGGGGCTTCCGAAATAAATTTCATCTCTATAAGTATAAGACTCCCATTTCGATGAAACACCAATCGATTTTTAAAAGTGCTCAAATGATGTATACTTTTGTGCTAACCACTACATATATTCAAATCAGATAGCTCATCGGTGTCATTGTAAATATATTCGCATTTTGTGAAAATATAACTCTTCTTTAAATAATTTCTCCCAATTTTATATTCTTGGCTAATGCTATATAAATGACCCGTTATAATTGCACACTAATCACTGTTGGTCAATTCGGGCATTTAAGACATAATTATACGAGGTCCTGTAACACATAATATGGATTAAAAGCAATGTTCCTGGACAAAAAATACAGTCCAATTTTCATCAGGAAATCAGCCTGCGTCATATAACACCTGCTGCTGCGTGATATTAAACAGAAGTGCGTGATATTACCCACAGAAACTGTCTAAATGACTTTGGTTACTTTAAGTGAATGCAAAATACTCTAAGATGCTGCCGACCAATGGAATTTGATATTTTTGTATTAGCTGAGTTCAATGTCAATCGAAATCGTTACTGCAGGTAATGACATACATAATTCTTCACAAATAGCAGTCATTCACAAACAGACCAGTGTAATATCACGCACTAGGTGCGTGATATTACCCACATTTACCCTAGTTATTGATTTTCGACGAGATACATTTTAAACATGCAGGTCAAAAGAAACGCAAAAAGAGTTTAGACATCAGAATCCTAGTCCTTTCCTTGGCATTTGACACAAAAAACCATATGATATAACAGTTATTGCACATCACCTCGTGCAATATCAGTTTTTATGGCACCTCGGTGACTAATATTGCACGAGGGCGCATAAAAACTGATATTGCACTTGGTGCTGTGCGATAACTGTATTTATGCATATGTAAGGCTGCATGATGTTACTCTTATACAATTGTCACGTCTATCTCTATCTTGAATGACCGTATTATATTATATATATAGGCTTTTATTGACAGAGAATATGTTTTTATATTTTCATAACTCTGCATGTCCCTAGCGTCGATTGTACATAGATATGAAAATTAATATGCAATAATGCAAAAGTGAAAAGTATTATGGAATTCTCTTCTTTATTAGTTTTGGTTGGATGAAGTGACTTGCCCTCCAGATGCCATGAACCTTGATCCTTGTCACCATAGAGCATGGGGTGATCATGACTGTGCACCGGAGGACGCAGTTTACATTGACTGCCAAGGTTTGTTTATCATCCACATTTTTCCTTTATTTTGATATGACTTTTGGTAAATTATTAACTTATTGAGTGGCGAGGTGAGGCCCACTTTGGGGGACAGTCGGGACACTCGATTTGCTTGGGCGCACTGGCCCAACATGCACCAGGAAATCCAACCCAGAACACAGTGTCCCTAAATAAAGTTTAGGATGTCCGAAATAAACCAAAAAACTAAAAGTCCACAATTTTAGAGCAAGGACATTTCAAGACAACAAATTTAAAAATCCGTTTGGAGAATTTTGAGTAATGTCAATATTTGTCACACAGCCATTTTTATGCTGAAAGTATAGAACGCTATTTAATTGAGTAGAAGTAATGTAATTGAATGTGACAAGTATTATGGAAAAACACTAATTGTCATGACCATTGTGTTTGTATCCTCAAGCATATTTGTACGGTTGAACATGCAGCGAGGATGAAACAAACTTGCACACTTTAATGATGCATATAAACTTAAATTCTAGGAGATAATGATGAGTCCATTTCTATGCATGCAGGTCTTCGATGATATCATTTGATGTGCATACATGAAATCTCACTCACAAAATTATTATGATAACAGATTAAACAACCACCATTTTGATATATTTAAAATAAAACCTTAATGGGACATCAGTATCAGATAAACATTATTGAGTCAAGATTGAATCTAAATAACATAAATATAAACTTATATGCAGTAAAATGTGTTTAGCACATTGAAACACAATGGTCATGGAAATCTAAGAATAATGACATTATTTCCCATTTAATTTATGGGTTTTGACCTTTTCTTATAGCCCTGGTCCAAACAAAAAAACAATAGTGATTTGATCAAATCACTTCCACGAGTGCTGCAGTGATATGCTCAAATCACCGGTAAATTCCTTACAACAAACTAAAAACCAGTGTTTTGACCCTCTCAGAAAAGCTCAATACTCGCAAGACCGTGCTCTCATCAAATTACCTTAACCCCATTCAATAGCTTTATATACATGGAATTCAGCATAAAAATAGATATGACAAACCAAAATCTGTATGTTGACATAAATCAAAATTCTCCCAATGGAATAATTTTAATTTTTGTCTTCAAACGTCTTCGTAACTTTGCTTTACATGCATGCACTTGTATTTCTCGGGTTTCACTTATAAAATCCTAACACTTATTTAAAAGGGACCTTCTGACAGTTTTTGCTCAATCAACAAAAAGTAGTATGGTCCATTTCAATTTGTCACTGTGAGTCTTCCTAAAAAATGATCTACAATGATTAAAAATTCAACAGTTTTATTTCCTTTTTCGACCACAGATCATTAACTTCCCAAATGTTGAAAACCTAAGACACCTGCAAATTGTTTTATAAAGCTTTCATAAATTTTGTAAACTCCATTTCAATAGTTGTTTTTTCTGTATTGATAAATTTTTATTTATTTTACTTTTCTGTCTTTCATAGCCGATTCTGTCAACAACAATGTCATCATATGGTCATCAATCGGATCCATAGCAGGAATTCTTTTGATCGGCGGCATCATCACTGGTCTCATAATAAGGTATATATTATAAGGCCAATGGCTATTTGTCTGTGCCAAGGACTAGATTCACATTACAGTCTGTCACTTTGATATTGAAAAAATGAGGACCAATTCACAATGAAAAATGCACTTTGTGACTCATGATAGCCGATGAAGTGTCATCTTCTCTACTTTCAACATGGGAAACACAGAAGCTATTTGATAAGTCATGATCAAGAGAAGGCCATTAATTATTTGGATTTGTCATAACTGATCTTAGACTAAAACTCAGATGCATGATCGTTTTGTTTACCTGTCACCAACAAGCAGGATAAGTCTCCTTACATCAAATTAACATTGAAAGTATTGGGTATGATGACAAATCATCATCATGATGACACACAAAGTGCCATTGTCACGAACAACAGTCCACTCTTTTTCTATATCAAAGTGACAGACTGTAATGGGACAATATAAGGCAACACAGGTTTTTGTGTGTAAACAACCTGTTAGTGTACCAAAAGTCTACACTTTAAACCAGCTGCATGTCTTTAATGGACATATATGGACATAAAAATTGTTATGAATACAAAAATTGTCATTTTATGGTGGAAAAACGTCATATTTATAGCAGGTATTGTTGATTTAACGGTAATGCCTGGTTCTCACGACGACGTAACAGGGCTTTCTTGTCGCGGCGCTTCTTACTTTTCCAGGAAAGGGCAAAGATTTGAGCATGTACGCCGTCAATTTTGGCTTTACGGCGCGACATGAACAGCATGCGCCGTGTTAAGAAGTCTTTCTACGCAATTCCTAGAAATTTGATGATGCAGGAAAAAAAGTGTCAGCCGGCTGAATCTTTGCGAGGGAAGAAGTGGCGATGCAAGAACAAGCGTAGAAAGAAATCATTGCGCACCGCAGGTTTTTAAAGGTGCAGCGCACAAAGAAGAGCTTCGCTGCAGCAACAGCAGTGTAGCAGAAAGCTCTTGCCTCATGGCACATGTTTCAGACACGCGTCGAGGGAAGTCACATGTGCGCCGCACGTGTGAGGGTCCGCGTCGCGGCTTATGGACCCCCAACGCAGCAGACAGGGTGGCGCCTGAGTGCATGCGTTGTTCTATTTTTAGCATCAACCCTTTGTCTGCGTGTCAACTTCTTGTTTCGCTGCGGCTGGGGCAGCATCAGCGAAGAAGGGGGGGCGAAGCAAGGGAAAAGAGGCGGTCCGCACCCTGCATATATATAGAGGGGGCCAGTTTAGAGCACCATACCCATGCACTCAGACCTTCGACCAGAACACACCTAGAATCCACGACACTCAACTGCTACATTTGCTGCTACATTTGTTGCTACAATTGCTAGTACTTTTGCTGCTACTTTTTGCCAACATGGGACCAAAGAGGAAAAGAGGGACCGTCGTCACCAGGGCACCAACCAAGCTCAGCACGAGGTCTACACTCCACACTCCTGGAAGCACTCCTGCTGCAACTCCAGTGACAACTCCAGCTGCAACTCCTCTCCATGACCCTTCAGATGCTGCAGTAGAAGCCTTCTTCACCACAGCCATGGCAGACATCTCTCTACCTGGACTCTACACCTCCACTACAGCCAAAGATGTCAGCCAGACGAAGACAACTTCAAGCAAAGCCACTGTTGTCAGCGAGACCATCTACGAGGGCCACCAAGATGACAGCACTGAAGAAGATTCCTCATCTGAAGCTGAAGGAGACAAGCCTGTTGACAAGCCTGTTGACAAGCCTGCTCCCAAGCCTGCTCCCAAGTCTGCTGACAAGCCTGCTCCCAAGTCATCTGAAGCTGAAGGAGACAAGCCTGTTGACAAGCCTGCTGCCAAGTCTGCTGACAAGCCTGCTGCCAAGTCTGCTGACAAGCCTGCTCCCAAGTCTGCTGACAAGCCTGCTCCCAAGTCTGCTGACAAGTCTGCCCCCAAGGGTCTTCCACAGCCTACTGCCAAGTCTACTCCAAAGAAGACTCCAAAGAAGACTCCGAAGAAGACTGCAAAGCCACAAGAGAGCCAAGAGAGCCAGCGTGAGCTGCAAGATGTCATGATGGACGACACCTTCGAGGAGGAAGACCACCATTTCTCTGATGATGAGGCCCCTGCAGCTGCTGAAGCCAAGTCCAAGGGCAAGAAGGGCAAAGGGAAGGCCCCCAAGAAGAACATCAAAGACTACATGGGCATCACAGCGGAGCAAGAAGACGACCTGCTCAATTGGTACAGAGAGCATCCTGTGCTGTACATGAAGGGCTCCAGAACGTACTAGAGCAACGAGAAGCTACTTCTGCACACGGAAAAAGCCAAGGAGCTGGGACCCAAGTTCACTTCCCAGGATATCTTCAACTGGAGGAAGACAGTCCGAACGCACTACTCCAGACTCATCAGGCCTGAAGCTTCAGGATCCGGCAGGAAGGAGACGCTAACAGAGAGGGACCAGTACATCCTAGCCAACTGTCGGTTCCTGAAGGACTCCATCGTCCACAAGCCAGGCAAGGAGGTGTCCGCCATTTCCCAGCTGTCCGGCAACAGACCAGCCTCAGACTCCGGGGACAGCTACAACCCTGAAGATTCCCTGCCAGCTTCTTTTGACCTGCAGGAACTGCCAGCTGAAGAGCCATCACAGGACAGACCTGACAGCCAGCAGTCCCAAGTCTTCCCTGGTGTGCCAAAGCCTGGAGCCGTGTCAAAGAAGAGAAAGGCCACAACAGATGAAAGCATGAACTCCGCCATGAACGTCATAGCAGGCAGCATGCACGCTATGTCCTCCTCCAAGAAGACCCTCAGAGGCTCTGGCTGCAGGATGTGCCCCGACTACCAGGAGTTGGACAACGATGAGGAGTCCTGGAGAATCAAGTGCCAAGACCTCTACAACATCGGACGTCGCTGCAGCCCTCAACTCAGACAGCGAATGGTGAAAAAGGTTGCAGAGGCTGCCTTTTACTGGGACAAGCAGAGGGAGATGGAAGTCCGCAGCCGCCAGTCAAGACCTCAGGAGGAAACCTTCCAGCCTCTTCGTCCTCCTCAGCGCCACCAGATGCCACCTCCTCCTACTCCTCCTGCGACGTATGTGCCATCTCAGCACCAGCAGCACCACCAACAGCACCACCAGCAGCACCACCAGCAGCACCACCAGCAGCACCACCAGCAGCACCACCAGCAGCATCACCAGCAGCACCACCAGCAGCACCACCAGCAGCACCACCACGCTTCCAGCAACCATCACTTCCACCACCAGCAGCCAACGCAAGGAGGATCCAGCCAGACTCCCAGCTACACCATGATGCAACCCGGCCCAGGATCCTTGACACTGATGCTGACTGAGAGCCCCGAGAAGTACGGCTACCCTGGACCCAGCTATGGTCAACCGATGGCCCAGCAGCAGCACCACCAGCCTTCCCCTTCACACAGTTGGAGTGAGACTGTCCTTTCTCCACAGATGTAGAAGATGTGCAGCAAAGCCAACAAAAAGCCCTCGGCCCTTTTAAGGGCCACCAAATCCTCCCAAAAGGGCAGGCCACGTACACATCCTATGTTGACAAAAAAAATAGCTTGTGTTGACCGAAAAGAGCCAAAAAAGAGCAAAAAAACGTTGACAATCCCCCAAAAAAAAAGTCCGGTCCTGGCCTTCATTAAAAGTAATCACCTTCATAAAAGCAAGGTGCTAGTTCCCCCTTTCTTTGCCCAAAAACATACCAAGTGCTCCACTAGTACAAGTGCTGCATTCTTTGGTATAAACATATTTTTATTGCACTAGTACAAGTGCATAAATTTCTTAATTAAAATGTAATGCACTAGTACAAGTGCTTTGGTTTTAAAACTTGTGTTGGTTGCACTAGTACAAGTGCATCACTTTGTAATTTAACTTGTCTAGGACAAGTGCTTTTTATGGTTAGAAAAGGGATAGGCAGATAGATAGCTAGATAGATAGATAGATAGATAGATAGATAGACAGATAGATAGATAGATAGATAGATAGATAGATAGATAGATAGATAGATAGATAGACTGACAGATAGATAGAGAGATAGACAGATAGATAGACAGATAGATAGATAGACAGGCACATAGATAGCTCGATAGATAGATAGATAGATAGATAGATAGATAGGCAGATAGATAGCTCGATAGATGGAACACAATGCTCGTTACATATATACACTGCAGAAAACAAAAGCAGTTGTCGTCACTTTGCAGGGATTGGACTTGGATAGATAGATAGATAGATAGACAGATGGATTGATTGATTTTTGGGCTTGTTTTGTCAACATAGGATGTGTACATGGCCAGCTCAATTGGGAGGATTTGGTGGCCCTTAAAAGGGCCTGGGGTTTGTTGTTTTGAATAGATAGTCTGCATCTTCTTCAGATTTTCTCCAACTGCCAAGGGACACTTCCTGCTGGACTGTTGACATAGGCACATAGGTAGTCTCGAGCAGCCTTGGCATCTCTGGAGGCATTTCCGTGTCGAAGTGGTTCTCCTAGGTCATGCAATTGATGGTCTCCTCTCCAAACTCCTTCAGTGACGTCATGTGTCTGTGGATCTTCTCTGTCCATAACTTCATTGTCACGGGCATGGTGGACGCCTACTCTGTCTCGCAGAATGTTGTGTAGAACACAAGCAGCCATTGTGATGTATGTCACTCTTGTAGGTCGTTGGGGCATGGTGGTCAGGAAGCATCTGAACCTGTGTGACAGCAGACCAAAGGCATTCTCCACCACTCTCCTGGCTCTTGAAATCCTGTAGTTGTAGACTCTGGAAGGAATGTCAAGGTTCGTTCTTGGCACTGGTTTGAGCAGCCATGTCTTCAGGGGAAATGCCTCATCACCCACGATGTAATATGGGAAAGGATTGTCTTCTGTGCCAGGTAGAGGTTCTGGAGGTGGTAGGCCTAGATCTTCATCGTCCAGGAGTTGTCGAAGTGTTGTGTCCTTGAAGACGCCGCCATCAGATGCACTTCCTTGACAGCCAGCCTGCACATAGATGAACTTGTAGTCGGCATCAACGAGGGCCATCAGGACAATGGAATGAAATCCCTTGTAGTTGTAGAACAAGGAGCCTGCTTCCTTGGGACATCGGATTGCGACGTGCTTGCCATCCAGAGCTCCAATGCAGTTAGGCAAGTTCCATCTCGTCTCAAAGGCCTTGGCTGTCTCCTTCCATCTTTCAGGCTGTTTGGGTAGTGCCAGCTGTCTTTCGAAGGCATGAACGATGGCAAGGCAGACCTCAGGGATGAAGTTGCAGATGGTGTTGGGTGCCACACGGAAAGCATAAGCTAGGGACTTGTAGCTGTTTCCTGTTGCCATGTACCGCAGGGTGATAGCCAACTTCAGACCAGGTTCCAAAGCCTTCCTCATGTTGGTGTCTTGCTTAGTGATGAGCGGTCCAACAGCTTCCAGGAGTTCAGCAAAGATGTCAGGGGGCATTCTAGTGTAGTTGTAGTAGCCAGACACGTCATTGACTTGCAGTTCAGGCAGCAGTTGATGGTAGTGACCATGTTGTTCCCTCTGCAGCAACCAGTTGCGAATCCACGCAGCAGCAGCACCAGCCACAACAACAATTTCTTCTTCATTCATCATGCATATGTTCAGTAGGCAGACTGTGTTGTGTTCTCATTGAAGGGCAATCAGCAAATGAAGCAAGGAGGTCCTCTGTGTCCCTTTTTATAATGACCAAAAGTGACTTCTGCATCAGCGAAAGACACTTTGCCGCAGCGCTGCAAGAAGAGACCTTCGTCGATGCTTGAGAGACCTTCGTCGATGCTTAAGGCAAGGACGACGAAGAAGCTCAGCATTAACGTGCCTGTAATGTCCTCGGCGCTGTTTAAATGCATGTGCGACGATGAACAATCCAGGTACGCAGTAACAAGTACCTTAATGCGGCGTTGCATCATTACAGTCGTCGGCGAGGCTGTCCTTTTCAGCGGCGCATCTTACCTCGGATATACGCCGACGGTTTCTTGATGCGTCGCAGGTCGCCAAATTCATACGTGGCTGCCTCACAACCATCAGCGGCGTAACAGGAAACAACATTGGGCGAAGTAAAAGCAGCCTCGCCAAAGTCCAAAACAAAGTGCGACGAGTCTGGTTGGAACTGCGGTGAGGCAAGAGAGGCGGACTCACCGAGGCTACAAACTTTAAGCGCCGCACATGACACTAATTGATTACGTAACGTGCCTCATCCAACGATCTACGCCACAACTTTCCAAGAAATGACTTCTCTTGCCGCGACACTCTTAAATCGCCGTCGTGAGAACTAGGCATAACTGACAGTGGCGTAGCTAGTGGGGGGGGGGGCAGGGGGGGCAACTTTTGCCCCCCGACAACTTTTTGGGGGGAAAATGGGAAAACTGGGAAAAAATAGGGAAATGAGGGAAGAAGTGCAATGGAGGAAAATGCAGGGAAAATGGGGAAAGAAAAGGGAAAAGGAATCAGATATTCACTGTAATTAGACTTAATTTCCTGTATTTTCTGGATTTTTCCCTGCCTCATCAAATGATCAAATGTTTCCCTGACCTTATTCACGCTTTGTGTTCACAGCGAGCTTGAAGGAACTTTGGGGTTAAAAAAATTGACCAAGAAAAAACGATTGGTGCAGTGATGTAGAGGAAGGTCAGGCGAACATTTTGATGTATCAAACGAAAAAATCTGTTGGGAATTTTTTGAGATATTTGAGTTTAAACTTTTTATTTATCACACCCTATTGATAGCATGGAATCTCCATCTAAAAATGGTCAAAACTGCCCATTTTTCCTTTTAGGTAATATCTAAGATAAAAGTAATTATTCAGAAGTAAAAATATGCAGTCATTGTCTCTGCAGATAGTATGTACCACTTCATCCAGACTGACGAAGAACTGTAAATTCCCAGACAAAGTCTGTATAAAAAAAAATACTGGTAAAATAACAATAAATTTACAGTTCCATTAGCCACAAAAACACGCTCATTTCTTACAGTGAGGAGTTTAAAATGTTATGGTTGAAACCTCTGAAAATTTAAGATAGCCCGAATTTCACTGCTGTCAAAAGTTGCCACTATGGGCCACATTGCTCATGTACATAAAATGGTGCCGGATGATGGATGATTGACTGTTCGTGGGTGATGACACTTGGCAGAAACCTTTGTCATTTCAGGTTTATTGATGAAGATATATCATATTCACTCCAGAAAGATGCAAAAAGTCTCAGCTAAAGACACAAGACATCAAATTTTGTCAATTTTCAGAGGTTTTAACATTCAAATTTAAAACTCCCATCTATCTATCTATCTATCTATCTATCTATCTATCTATCTATCTATCTATCTATCTATCTATCTATCTATCTAATAGTGAGGAACACTATGATGAAATAAAAGGGGGTCCTACCACACTACAAAATTGAAACAGTATTTCTTTTATATCACCAAGTAATGTTTGAAAAGTTAAGAACGCTTGCCGAAAATCGCCGGTAGAAATTACATATTATGTATCAACTTGAAAGGACTCGAAAATTGAAACCCAGTCAGATTGTGGTACTCTTTTTTTGCATGTATACCTTAGAGAATACTTCTGAATATAATATAATGTGGCAAATACATATAAATATACATTGTTAGATTTTTGTACATGTCTGTTTTGCCTCAATTTTATTTTATTTTCAATTTTCAACATATATGTATCAAAACTGATACTTTGAAACATCAAGACAAACCATGCGTAAATTACCATAACATGATTGAATTCATCAGATACAGAAAGAAGCCCGTTCAAAGACAAGAACAAGAAAGGAGGGAAGAACCGGATGAACACATTTATGCAAGCATTGAAGAGAATGTTCCGAGATATGTGCAACCGTAAGTTTTTCTTGCATTAATTTTAAGAATATTAGTCAGCATTTAGCTGTAAAAATGTTTTCAAAACTATGTATCTGATTCGGTTCAATCCAAAATGTTTATTGATCATGATTAATAATTATGAACTTCTCTTGCCCATGGTGTTAATCCTATTTCATTTGTGTAAGCCAGCAATTTCACTGTTGTCCACTCATCTGCTTCACGTTTAGTTTGGCACCAGATCTCTATATCTTTAAATAACAGTTGTATTTTTTACTCGATTGCTGGTATTAATCTTATCTATCTCTATAATGACTAAATTTCTCTTATCTACATTCCTGGTAACCAAATTTCAAAACGTCCTGTTGCAAATGCCATTCTTATCTTGATGTTAGTAAGTCATCAATCTCCGAATCTCATTAATTCATACAATAGCAAATTGCAAATCAAATTTAACATACCAAATTTTTGAATGTGCCAATTACATACCAGTATCAGTGGTGTAGGGGAAGCTAAGGAGAGTTGTTCATAGTAGGGGAGAGTTGGCCCACTCACACTTGTATTGTTACTGCAATTTCAAGAAGTATGAGTTTCTCTGGCTGTTTTGATCAGTAGCCACATTGGATATTCAGCTTGACTGATTGGCTGCATGGTAAGCAATGAAACGTCTCCCAAATCTCTAAGTTGAATATGAAAGTATGAAAAACATAATATTCTGCTTCTGTGAGCAGCTGCCTTTGATAAATAAGTCACAAATTGATAAGATTAGCAGGCAGGAACAGACTGTTAAAATAACCAATAGACACGTCAACTGGTCTTGAAATACATTTCATGCTATTCAAATTAAATTTAAACTGTGTAATCCAGTGCCTCTACCAATCACATGAAGTGTATTTGCTACGTTTCACTGTCCTATAACATAAACTCATACTTCTTGAAATTGCAGTAAAAAGCGTTCAGTGATATTGAGTTGTTTCTGCTCCCGGAGGTTAATATACGTGTACAGTAGGGCGTACCAAAAAACAACAATGTTCTTTGATTTTTGCACCTGTTGGAGGAATTGTGCTTTTTTGTGAGTGAATCAGTTGGGAAAAAAAAATTTTGAAATCGGTCAACTCCTTACGCTGGTTTACCCCCTTTGAATAATAACGTGTCCGAAAACACCAAAAATCGCCATTTCTATGCAGTTTTTGTCAGTTAAGGGGAGGTATGGGTGAGAAGGGCACTTTTCTGCAATTTTAAGTTTAATGAACAAAGTTTGGTATAAGAAGTTAGGTTTTAGTTAAATTAGATGATTTCAGGTCATTTTGCATTGTTATGATGAATGGTTGCCATGGTAACCAGTTTAAAAGGTGAAAAAAGGCTGATTTTTACTGCTCACGGGATGTGAAATTTCTGAAGTTACAGACATGATAGAAAAATTTTGAAAAAATTTACAAATGAAGACAGGCAAGACGCAGAAAATGAAAGAGCGGATTTTTGATATTTCTTTTCATAGTGTCAGAAATTAGGGTAAAGTAGTCAAAAGTAATTTTTATTGAAAAATTTCTCGTTTCTATTGCTACGATGTCATATAATTTTGCAACGAAAAAAAATTTTTTAAATCTGGTCTGTGATTTTCAAGACAATTTTTCGAGGATTCCGATGATGTATCCCACAGGTTCCTACGACAGACGGTTGTCAAGATTTTTCACATCCCGTACAGGGTAAAAGTTGATTTTCACATGTTGCGGAAAATGGCAAAATTGTGACGTTAACGTCATTTCAGCCAATTGACCACACAGTAAAATTTGAAATTCTCAATCAGCTCAAACGATTGAGTGAGATGGTTGCACAAATTGTGTGAGCTAACATAGCTTGATGTTGTGAGTTATGATAATCTTTTCGTCGTTATTACTTACAACAACAAGCTATGATAGCTCAAAGAAATTGTGCAACCATCTCACTCAATCATTTAAGTTAACTAAAAATTCAAATTTTACAGTGACTAGATAAAATATTTGTGGTTATTTCTCAAAATCTAATGAAGCTACAGGAACAAAATTTTGCAACGATTTAGTTTTCATTGTTATGTTTCACCTCAGTAAATTCTATGTTGCCATGGTAACTACTTTTTTGTGTGGACATCTTTGAAGTGACACAAGGCCACTATTTACTGACTAAAATTTGGCGATGATTTGGTATTTGACATGGCTTTAAGTGATGATAGAGACATATTTTAATATAATTGAAGCTTGGACTGGCTGCCTGAGTGTGTGTTGGTCAAAGATGTGCCATAAACTGATTATTTGAAGCTTACGTATTTTTGGGGAATTTCTCACCCATACCTCCCCTTAAGTGAGTCACAGATGAAATATTTCACCCAAAACGCTGTGCATACCCATCAGGCAAGGTTATGACATCTATATAGAACAAAATTTTAGCATGTTTTTCTTAGTTACAGGGCCACTGGAGATACTTTTACTGTCAGATGAAAATATATTTTATTTATGAAGCTGTTTTATCCCATTGGTGACATCCCTGTAAACCAACCTTAAAGTCTTTAAAAATAAACCATCAATTGCAAATTATTCTTTTTTTTTTACTCAAGTTATCAATTATCAATTTTGTCGTTTGTCTTGTTACTTATGACTAAAGTAGCTATAAAATGTACTGTTTTACACTGCAGTTGGTGCTACAATTCCATCATTGTGTTTTAGTGTTATGTATCATTTTGTAGCTGGTATTATCGATTATTATATTTGTTACAGTTGAGAAGTCTTTATTCTCAATTGTGATGATCATACAATGAAAATGGGTTATAAAAACTGATTTATTTGTACATACTCAATGCTACAAAATTGATAAATAGTTTTACTGATCAACCTCTCACAGCAAATCTTTATCAATCATCAGTTATTATAAACGATTGTGCTTATCATTGTCTCAGCCTTGTAAATTAGTGAATACTGTGACTCTAGGCCATCTTGGGATGCAGATCAGGTTTTAGACTCCTCACAATAAGTCAATATTATGCAGACTTTTTCATGTTGTTACTACCTAGATAACAATGATTTCTGAATGGGTTTGATGTCATGAACTTAGATGGTTCCAGCAATGCAAACACAACTCTGATTCAGTAAAAGTATAAAAGGCGGAAAGGGCTATGACAATTCAAATAAAATAAGAAAAATAAATACAATTTACAACTTGAAATATTCATTTATTTGTGATATTAACAGCCTTTTAATTCTCAACACTGACTGGCATTCTCATGCTCAACCCTCACATGTAGGCATCCCAAGTGTGGGCAAATTCCTGCTGCATGTAATATCCTGTTTCCGACTTCTTGCCCAGTACCGCAGTACCAAGGCAGGGATGATGTAAGAGTGCTCACTTTCTTAAATGACATAACTGATCGAAGAAATGCACAATAGGAACTTATGGTTCTTTCTCTGTGGTGACAGTTTGGTGAGTTCTTTCTGAACCTAACTTTTTTTCGAAATAGTGTAGATTAATGTGGATTTAATATTTGGTATTCATGTGTGGCAGTGGCACCATCGCATAATGGCATGCAATATGGTCTGCGCATCTCCCCTGTGTGTAATGGATGGAAGTTCAAACTTACTCTGGCTATGTCCAGAGGTTAAAAGTAACTTATCATTGTATAATTGGAAAGATTGTCAGTCAGTATGGTGAGCAGTGGTGAGCAAATATATTTTGGAATGGACGCCATTTTGAATGAAATCATGGTATACATTGCTATATTGCAGGTTGTATATTTTTTTATCACGAATGATTGCAGTCTTTACACAATAGAGGAACTTTGAGATACTAGTTCCTTTTAGGTTCCTTATGTGGTTATTGTCATCTACATGACATAATAAAAAAATTTGTATTGCGATTTATCAGCTCCACATAAGCAAGGTAAGGCGAAAGAAGATTGATATTATTCATATTATTTGGTATTCAGCATTACAAAGTCAAGATCTACAATGATCTAGGGCACAAGGGTTGACAATGATAATACCTTTAGGGTAAAAAGGCTTCATCAATGAACAAAAAACACTTGCCGGATGAGAAATGTATCTGCAGCGGCACTGCATTTAGGAAAAAACATGCTAAAAATCAGGGTAAAAGTGTGACTTTTGACATTTTTGCCTTTAAAAATTTATATTTTGATAAATTTCATCACCAAAATTGTCAAGTTTGTCTTATATGATTGTCATAACCTTGCCTGCTGGATATGCACAGCATTTTTGGTGAAATATTTCATCTTTGACTCTCTTAATTTACGAAAACTGCAAAGAAATTGCAATTTTTGGTGCTTTTGGACCCCTTATCATTCAAAGGGGGTAAACCGGCGTAAGTAGTTACAAAATTTTTTTTTCCAACTGATTCACTCACCAAAAGGCACAATTGTTCCGACAGGTGCAAAAATCAAAGAACATTGTTGTTTTTTGGTGCGCCCTAATATACAGCAGAGCTATGTCTCTGACATCACCTTTTTGAGAAAGGCCAGAGTATATCTGATAAACTATAAGCAAAAAATATTATCTATGCCTAGAAAAGAATTGGAAATGAGAAAAATTTAATATTGAATCGATATATATTTTGATTGTGTCATTTTGATGGTTTGTATCCTCTGATCTTTCAAAACATTTCCCGAATTTTAAAAATATTATTTCTGCTTGACATTTACATGAATGGACAATGGGTGAGAGATGGCCCGTCTGGCCCGAAGAGTGAGTAGAAATCTTGTAGAATTCTTATGGGGTCATGTACTGGTCCAAATGCAGCATGCATGCCTCTTTTTGTGCCAAAATCTGCTCACTGAAAAGGTTGATTTGGCCACTGACCAACTCTTCCCTGTATTTTTCAGGTACTTGCCAAGCTGCCTTAAAGTGTCTTTACTTATAGAGGATACCATGGAATGGGTCAATATGAAAAGCGTTAACAACAAAATAACAAAATTGGGCATAAACAACTTTTTTAACCCTGTGCCCTCAGAAAAGCTGATGCATGACCAAGTTCTTGCCAGAATTTTAGGGAGACATCACTAATTTTTGGACCTATACTAATTTGTTCCCTATTATTAACATCTATTTATGACATGTTCACAAGTGAAAAGCGGACCAACTTTTGTTTGTTGTTTGTTTGTTTGTGTTTTACACTTCTGCAGCACCTTAGTGGGCTATATCGAGGCAGGCAATCGCCGTATGATGATGAGATGAGAAGACTGTGAGTCTGGCACATACCCTATCAATTCAGGGATGCCCAGGGTCTTTCAGTTGCCCCAGCATAGAACACTATATACAATCCGCCTCCAATTAATGTCCCATGGGCTCGGACTAAAGTGAGTTCCCAGGGTGAAAAGCGGGCCAACTCTCCTACACACAATGCAATTAATTATCATGCCATTACTTCTTCTGATTTTATTTGTCTCACGCTCATCAGTTTCAATTTTATAAAAGTATTGCGAAATATTCTATCTTTTTTGTTGTTTTTTTTTTTAATGGAAAGAGATAGAAATGATTTAGTTTCCATTATAAATTTGATTTATTCCATTACGATTATATTAACTAAACATGATTGGACTTGATATCTGTTTTACCTTCTTTAGTGTAAAAGGTGGTGAATTGATTTGGCTATGTTGAGGTCTTGCTGTTATTTTACTGCTGTTTGTTTTCAGTGGAACGCAAGCGAATGAGATGATTGAACTCCCCACAGTTGATACTAGACGAGGACTGTTTGGGAAGGCAAAGAAATCAAAGGCTGCTGCAAACAAACCACCTGCACAAAACTGATAAAAAATATCAGACCAAAAGCCAGTAAAGGTGAGTTAGGTGATATTGATAACATTAGTTACACAGTCTGTTTAGAGTGACGGCTTGCAGTCAATGCCAAAATATTATGACACAACGCATGTTTGTTGCAGTACTATGATTGCCTGTCGACAATTTTTCACATTTACGAAAATGTCCAAGATCTCTGAATTTGCTATTCGGTCGAAGCCAATGATGATTACCTTCGCCATAGACTTCTCAGTTAATGAACACATTTTTTGCTTTTTGCAGGAAACCACCGATGATACTTAAATGACGTGGATATTTCTGGAAGGCTATTTTCTCAATAAGCAATAACAAGTTCAACTTTGTTTACATTGAAAAATGTTTTTTATCTCATTTACCCAATGCACTATGTAATATTTTTTAATTAACATAATCATTTAAGATTGGATCATCCCAATTGTATTAATTTATAATGTGAAATTGTATTTATGCATATATCGTTATATTGTGTGATTCTTTCCATTTACAATGTAATAATTGTATCTCATATATACTCGGGTGTAAGTTTAACTTTCTTCTGATAATTAAAATTAACTAAAAGAAAAGCTGTGTCCTATACGAATGTATGCGACATTCAATATCAATCCAGTTTCTCGTTCAAACCACAAAATTCTGAATTTGCATTGCTGTTCAACGTCATTTGAAAAACACACTCTTAATACAGTTCTCATTTAGTTAGATTTCCAATGACACGACATTGTCTACAAGCATCACAATGTAAATCATCGAGTTGATTTTCTTGTAATTTTGCGAAGAAATGCAGCATATTTAATATTAACTATATTATGTTTTGGTGGCAGTCAAAGTTAAACTGTACGAGGGGTGTCCCAAAAGTTCTGACAAATTTCTGTTTGAAGCAGCTAAATGAAATTTTCACAGAATTGATATCACGTATTTTGCTATCTATTGTGACAAAATCAAAACTGCTAGTCAGAGGTGTTTAAGTTATTTTTCTGTTACCAAAGTTATGGAAGGTCAGTTCACCCAGCGCAGCTCAATTTTTACTGAAAAATTTAACATATTAGCTGTGCTTATAGTCAGAGAATTTATAGTTATAAAACAAACGATTGCAAGGAAATGCATTTCTTGATAGGCTTGCAGTCTTTTAAGATATCTTCCAATACATATGTTATGAATTGATAAGGAAGTCTTCACTTGATGTTGATAATGTATCTTCTTTTATTCTTCACTCAATTCACAACTGCATTTTATAGTATTCAATATTAAAACCTCCATTTTAACGCCATGATGCCACCTAGTGGTGATATCAGGAGTTAATAGCGATGCTACTAACACATAATTTCAACATTTATTTATATTTCAACCTGATCAGGTGAGGCAATTGCCAGAGACTTTCTCCATCAGTTGTGTCACAGATCTTGAGATTGTTTGCCGAAACAATCTACTGTGACGAAGCAGTGCTCACTGCTCAAGAACCTTGAGATCAAAACGAAGCCTCATCTGTTTAATTATCAGATCTGACCTCCTGCAACTTTTGGTGATACTAAAATATATATACCAGTTCACAAATTAAAGGAATGATACTCATAATGAGAGATGAAGCTATAGCCATTTACACTGAAATTCCATAATTTAGGAACATCTCAGTTTGGAGGACCTTAGTGATTGCTTCAGCATAGGAGTTGAACTGATTCAGGGTGGCTTTAAATGTAAGCGAAAAACTTTGAGATACTGTCAGACTGCCAATAATATTTTCATGATCATCTATTGCAGATTTACAGTAAATCGTAAGATATTTTACAAGCCTAGACAATAGGATTCGGGCAATAAAATTGAGCTGCGCTAGGTGCAATGACCTTTTGTTTCCATGGCTACAGAAAAGTAATTGGAACAATTCCAACAGTTACCATATTTGCAAGATAGAAGCTAAAGTACCTGAAATTACTTCTGGGAAAATTTCATTTAGTGTGCATGTGTGTGACTTATATCTCTGTATATATGGTAATGGTATTGAATCTATTTATCGATGATGTGAATCTATTTATTTATGATGTGAAACTTTATATATCCATAATATATTTTCTCTAATATATATATATGCAAATCTTTGAAAAGAACACTTGCAAAAGTGACTGCTTAATTAAGGCTTGACATCCATGTTTTATGCAGATTTCAATGTTTTTTTTGGCACTATTTTATAAGAATGTCTTAATTACCTTTGTTAAGCTATTTTCAGTGCAGTTTGCTCTTGGTACCCAGAATAGGTTATTTCGATACCTACAATCAAGTGTAAAAATATGAACATTGACTTGAATCAAGATAAATATTCACCCGGTCAAACTAATATCGTGCACTAATTCGAGAGCATTGAAACAATGGTTTTGCTTTTATCAAACCCAATTGGCTATTCTGAGCATAGAATAGACATAGGCATGGATGTAACATGAGAAGCCATTGAAAGTTGAAAACCATTAGACAATGACCTTTGATTTGTGTTGTAAAATGTAATCTTGCATGCATATGATTGTATTATTATTATTGAAATTGGGTCTCTTTTGCACATTACTTACTTAGGATTAAATAAACATTATTCATCACTTCCCAACTCCTAGTGTTGAGTAATTTTTTGTTCATCGGGCTGTATTCATAGATAATGCATTTTCGGGATGTGGCATAATCATGAAATGGTGCGGTCTCTTTTAGATTACTCCAGACTTGAGGAAGACCTGACATAGCAAAGCGATGTGGAGCAAAGAGCTGCAGAGTATCTTTAAACATATATGTATGTATCCAGTGTGAAAAATAGTATTATAACTGAAATGAAATGTCAAACGGTAGGCCTAATTGCCTAATTGTGAAGTACTAAAATGATTGAAATGATTGATTGGGATGTTTTCCCAATGATTTTGGCTCTTTGGTATCATTCTGCTGTTGAAATCTTAACTAGAGCCGTGAAAAAAAGTAGGGCTGTGACCAATTTTTTTCTTGGATAACAAAAAGCTTATAACCCAATGAAAATGTACAGGCCTAATATCGATGGCCATTCTATGTTATAGGACTTCACAAGTATGTATCCCTGCTGACAGTGCTGAGTTAGCATTCATTAATTGGCATTTTGGCAATTTCAATTTCAAGGAAAGAACAGTAAAAAGTCCAAAAAAGAAGCACGACTTTCTAATATCTGATCGTTTAATTCATGAATATGCTGTTGGATTTAAGGGAGGCGATTTAGTAAAATAACAATTGGAATTTTGACATCAACATTAATGCATCATTTAAAGGATATTTCAGGAAAACATAATTAACAAACAACACAAAACTGCTGCAAAAAGGTTTGCAAAACTGCACTTCTGTCACCTGCGAGTATGGTTACTATGTTAGAAAGGTTGTTGAAACTTGTATGGGATCTGGTCTGAAAGATTTTATCTGACACTTCCTCCCACTATCAGGACCCAAGAGACTAATCTTATGACCTTTGTGTTGCCAGGGTTGGAAAACAACTCATTGTTGGGAGAACCACACTGTAGCTGTGATACTGACCAAGCCAGCACCCTACGGGCACATATACGTTGTAGGAACATTGTAACAACATCACCCTGTTCGTCAAATGACGTGGAATTGTATGGTGGAAATTATGTAGTCACAATGTTGTGAAGCAACATCAAAAATATGGCGTCCACATGTGACGTTGTGGCGACGTTTTCACAACATTGTGAGGCACTGTCAATGGTTCAATTTCAGCTTGCGAAGTTGTGGGAATGTTGCAAATAAAAAGACCCCATTGTCGTGTTCACGTTGTGGCATTTAAGTGGCTACATAATCTCTAGCATACATATCTACATGACCAACAGACCAGCCCTCCACAAATTAGCAACGTCTGGATTTACGTCTTGTGCCAGGTCAACCCTAAAAATATCATGATACAAATTATGGAAAAATGTTTGAGAAAATCTTCTGAGAAAGAAAGGCAAGAACCATCACATGTCTGCAAAGCTATAGAGACTTATTATGTGTACTTTAGCATCTATCAAAACTTGATAGCAAAGAGTTACCATTTCAGCAAAAAAGCTCATTTGCGAAATTAATGAAAATTTTTTAATAAAAGAAGCAAAAGCCTCATTTTGGTACAAGAAAAAAAAAACATGCTGGCACTTTAAACGGCTCTTAACTTTGTAAAATTTTTCAATAATGCATTCATTCAAATTGTCAAAGCCCCTCACAGTTACATAAAAGTGCAAGTGCAATTAGTTGAATAATTGGCTCATTGCCACCTCTGTAGGATGACCTTTGACCTAGACCCAGGAGTCAGTTGTTTTAATGAATCAACGGACTTCCTTCATTTCAACAGACTATCAGTCGACTTGTTGATGAATTTTCAACTGCAACTGACTCAAATAATTTCAACTGACTTACAGTCTGTCACTGTGATATAGAAAAAGAGTGGACTGTTGCACTGTGAAAATGGCACTTCATGTGTCATCATGCTGATTATTTGTTATGATCATACCCAATACTTTCAATGTTAATTTGATCTAAGGGGGCTTATCCTGCTTGTTGGTGACAGCCAAGAGAAAGGATTATGCATCTGATTTTCACTCTAAAATCAGTTATGACAAGTCAAATGGCCTTCTCTTGATCATGACTAATCAAACAGCCTCTGTGTTTCCCATGTTGAAGTAGAGAAGATGAAACTTCATCAGCTTTCATGAGTCATAAAGTGCATTTGTCGCAGTGAACTGGTCCTCGTTTTTTCTATATCGAAGACTGTGGTATCAATAAATATACCTACAATGATAATAATAATACATGTTGTAATTTATATAGCGCCTTCCACTAAACTGCTCAGAAGTGCTTAAAAATAATAAATAAATAACCTAAGAAGATTGCCAAAAATAAACTATGAGTTTACAGCCCTATGATAAAATAGACCATCATTTCAGATTTCTAAAAAGGGGTCTAACTGCCGTTTTTGTGGATCCAGTGGTTGTGCATTTCTACTGACTTATTGCTGTCCATGATGTCTGTTACAACTGACGATAATCAAAGCTACCACTGACGATAGCAACTGACGTTTGTTGACAATAGATATTGATGCTGTCATTCACAAATTTCCTAATAACAAATGACAAATGTGGTTATTAGCCCTCCTAGAGCAGATAAGAGTACTTGTTAAGTTTCCCCTTTTCTTAAATCTGCAAAATAAATTTTAGATGCTAACTACAAAGATCAAATCAGCCACATATACATTGGGGCAAGCCTTTTCTGCACAGCTCACAGGCTCACTTAGCATATATGTGGAATATTGGTTTAAACCTAGCAATTCAGTAATTTTTTTTCCGTCGATTTATCAATAACTGAAATTTTTGTATCAACATATCAAAACATCGACAAGCAATTTCAGGAGAATATAATTAACAAAATTGATATACAGCTGCATGACAGAGTGGCAAAGGTTCATATCTGCTCCATTGAAGATGTGTGTCTATATGGGTTTGAATCCCAGGTGAGGAACCTAAAGTTCAGTAGAACTTCATGAGGGAAATCCCAGACGGATGTCATTCGGATGAGACTTCAAGTTGGTCTGTGCAGCGTAAGTAAAGATCCCTGACATGGGGTAAATGTGTAACATGTTGAGGACTCCCACTCTCATCTCATCAATCACACTCTTGCGAGTGCCAGAACTGGGCTTAGAGGCAATGGCGTCCCTATAGGGGGGCACGTGCCCCCCATATTGGACCTGTGCCCCCAGGTAACCCCCCATATTAAATTTCCAACTCTGGCTAAAATATACAGTTAGCATAGAGGGTGCCCCCCCCAGAGAATTGTGTGCCCCCCCAGGTGCCCCCCCCTGCGGTTCAAAACCGCCTAGTTACGCCACTGCTTAGAGGGCTGCACTTACCATATATATCTATCTATCTATCTATCTATCTATCTGTCACAAACCTGCAGCAAAAAGGTTTACAAAACTGTAGTTCTGTCGTTTTTTATGACACCCAATATTGTGCATTCATATAATTTGCATCTTTTTATCTTCTCCATACTGTTTGCATGATCCCATGGAGATTCACGGAGAAAGTGAAAGATTGTGTCCGGGGGCCTCTATCGTATGGACATAATTTACCAATTTTTTTCAACAGAACTCTGAGGATAAAACATTTGAGACTTTTTTTCTACAAACTAGGATAGAAAAATGAAATATTTTTCAATTAGAGGTATAAATATTGCATAATACAACCATGGTCCCGGAGTGTATGCAAACTTCTGACCCATCAACTTTGGACGACTCACAGATTAACACCCTGTATTTTTAAGGGGATTTGGTCAAATGGACCAATTACAGTCAAATTCATAAGTTCAATATGTAAGAAACAAGAAATAAAATTGCCAAATATGTAGACCCATTTGCACTTACATAATACAGCTTTAACTATTTCCTGTCCGTCTGTATGCAAATTTTTGACCTCAACTGTATTTAAAACCCAACAATGTACTCCACTGCGAGTTGTAGGGCTCCATACTGCTTCACTTGCCAATGATGGAAATAAATGAGTGAGTTCCTCTGCATTTCTAGAATAGATCAATTGGAGCTACTATCTATCAGATGACACAATGGGCAGTTTGCAGACTGCATGCACGCTGTACAGGTGTGGGACAAACAACAATGTTTGTAGCTTGATTTGCTGACTTATCGTGGGAGGAAGCGCCTGATACAATCTAACGAGATCCTTCAGGGAACCTTCTTTATCACGCAGGCCTCTGTATAATCATAATCATTAAGGCTGTCACATTTGTCAGTGTTTTTGGAAAAATGAGTCCTCATGCCTGTGTTCAGTTGTGTTTTTGTGTCCAAAAAATTTTTGTGAACCTTCTGATAAGATGACTGAAAGTTTGAAAATAATTGTTAGTTCCTTCCAACGAACTCCTGATTACTTGTATCACTCTTTTTACACACTGAATGGTCTTCAGAACTTTGATATGGTGAGAAATCTTATCCACTACATGTATTTGTATCATGAAATTTAGTGTCTGTTTGCTCAGTCGCTGTACATAAGAGCTGCAGTGTTGTTCTCACAGCAAATTGTCAGCAACGAGTTGTTTTCCAACCCTGACAACACATAGGCTACATTTTCAGATAAGTCTCTTGGGTCCTGATAGTGGGTGGGGGGAAGTGTCGCATAAAATCTCACAGACCAGATCCCATACAAGTTTCAACAACCTTTGTAACCATGCACGCAAGCGACAGAACTACACATTCTCTGATTTCTACAAAAGAACCATCCAGCGAGATGTTCAGAAAAAACGACAGAACTACAGTTTTGTAAACCTTTTTGCTGCAGGTTTGTGACAGATAGATAGATAGATAGATAGATAGCATAATACAGCTTTAACTATTTCCTGCAGGGACGGACGCAGGGGGGGGGATGGGGGGGATGCATCCCCCCCCACCAGACCAAAATTTATATATTTTTAGCTAGCCATAGGCTAGCTATTGGAATGAGTGAGGAGTGTATGGGATTCTGAAACCATAAACAAAAATATTCAACCATGTAACCATGTAACCATGTAACCATGTAACCATGAACCAAAAACAAGCTAGGTGGCAGCACTGTATGTATGCAAAATAGCCCTCTGGTGGAAAAGGCTTGCAGTATCTTGAGTTCATTCCCTGACATGTATAACAGCAATATAGCTCAATTAACTTTCAAGAGTGTAATTAGATACAATACAATGCATTGGATATCCTGTGTCAATATGGTCAAGGTGTGAACTTGAAATGCAATTAGCCAGCAATGGCCATTGACATGGTTTGATGTCTATGTCAGCTGAATGTCAGTTGTAACTGGGCCTAGTATACAATGCCACTTTAAAACACTTGTATTCAATCGTATAAACTTAATCCTGACCTTTGGAAGTTCATATTAATAGTCAATAATCACACAAAAAGGTCTTTTTGTGTGATGATTGACTATAAATACTTATATTCAAATTTAACGACTCTGAATATATACAGATACTGTGCATGGTTAAATTGCTAAGTGAGTCAAATGTAGCATAGGCCTATATATAAAAGGTATAATGGATATTATGCATACATATCACAATGCAGTGGTTTTGAAAATGCTAATAAGTTCCCCTGTTTAATAGCAAGTTAGGACACCCCTGTGGTGCATTGAAACAGCCAATAGCCAGCTTCATAAACAATATCAGGAAAGAGAGAGATAATAGTCTCAAGGTAGGCAAAGTTGGGCCTAATTCAATATAATTTGTATGAAATTATACTATTGTGAGATAGTTTTAAATGCCACCCAAAACTTTTCATGACTGAATGCAAGTATGCGGAGGAAGGAAGAGCGAGTGAGGGAGGAAGGAAGGGACAGGTTGGAAGGAAGGGGGAGCAAGGAAGGAAGGGGGAGCCTGGGGGGCTACAGATAGATAGATAGATAGATAGATCCTAACAGAAAATCAGATATTATGCAAATAGGAAGTAGATAGATATTCTACCCATAAAACCTAGAGCTTGAAATGACACTGAACATGACTTTATTGATGAAAACATAAAAATTATTAAAATGATCTTGATTTAAATTTTCCAAAATTCGGCCTAGTATTACACTTTAATTGTATAACCTTCTTTTCACTGTGAAATGTGAGTTTTGATTGTATGATATTTTTGGCTTTTATGCATTTTTTTCCCTATTTTACCACATCAACAATTGATTTGTGGCTAATTTGTTTAAAAATAACGGCCCTATAGTTTTAACTTCATGGAAATTCTATCAGTTTAGCAGGGGAAAAGTTGCGCTTGAATCCTTCAATCCCATTGGCTGATAGATTTCCCGTCGTTGCTTCTGCTTGAGACACAATCTGGAGTATGTTTAGTGAATTTCAATGTAACTTTAAGGCTTCACAACTTGGTCACTCCCTTAGGTTAAATTAGGAAACTGTTTATGGAATTAAAGTGCTATGTCTGCTTCATGTGGAAAGCAAATTAAGAATCACTGCTTTAACAAAAAGTTGTTTGAGGCCAATGTTCAGGCCATTCAGTGAAATGGGGTTATTCCTTTCATTGTTCTTCACTCACATTAGTTGCCTCTAAATAGCCCACACCGGTGCCGATGGGGCGTAAAACACAAAATCACTCACTCACTCACTTGCATTAAAATGACAAAGTTCAAGTCACATCAACTTATATATTTTATGCCTGATCTTCCAATTTGTCTTGTACATTCCTTCCTATTAAGGCGGAAGGCCGCAGAGGCTTCCCCTCTCAAGTCCATCCACCTATCTATCTTGCTAATTATCTATCTGTATCTGTCTTATTTCATTGTATTTTATTCTTTTCCCTCCAATTTACAAACAGTTTGCTAGTCGCCTTTTATTTCGAGGAATCCATGATATTATTCGTGCATTCTTCTAATTCTTATTTACCTGTCTTCAGTATGTATATACTATAAATTCGGTCAACATTGCTATCAACCCATTCCATGTTAATCACTGCCCCTTTAATATAATAGCAAATGGCTAGCTATGAATCCGCGGATTCTTGTTACATGTTAATTTTATTCGCGTGCAGTCGCGTTATGTCGTGAATTATACATTCCGCGACGCGATAGCCCGATAGACCCCCCCACCGGAATTTTCTGGATCCCCCCCTGATTTCCTGTCCGTCTGTATGCAAATTTTTGACCTCAACTGTACCTTATTCCCTCTGTTTTAAAACCCTGCATCAGTCATGTAGTTGTCTCTTCTTTAGCTGTAATTTCTACCGAATGTAAAAATACGCATTTCTTTTTCCTATAGATCTTAAACAGAAGAGCGATTAGACAAGATCAGCTTGGCTGGATAACATAATTGTTAACGCTAGAAATACATATGAAAATATAGACATAAAAGCAAATTAAAATTGTCCATGATAGTTAAAATTGTCCACTCATGAGATAAAATTTTCCATACTGGTTAAAATTGGCCATACTTTAAAAAAACCTCGAGTCATTCTAAAATTCACCTGCATAAAGCACATATGCAGGGATGTCCCTCAAAATTTTTCATTTTAGATTTAAAGGCAGTGAGGCTATCTGCACTTCGAACATCCGATTTAAGTTTGTTTCATAACTTGTGGCTGGTCTATTGTAGTCTTGTACATACACTGTCTTCCTTCAAGTTTGATTTTAACCTGTTTTTTCAAAGGTCAACCCATGTTTCTTGTAAAGAACAAGATACGGTCTCTTGTTAAGAAACTACACGAGGACAACAACAATCTTTCTCAGTTTCTGTATGCTCAGCAACTTCAATTAAAATAGTTTTTACAAGCAAATTTTAAGGGAAGTCCTTTTTTATCATTTCGGGAAAAACATGCATTCAAACAGACAAGCAAGATCAAAGTCAGTACATCAAAAAAGTCAAAATATTTGAATTCTTATTCAGTTATTACTGTCTTTGGTCGAGACAGCACTCACAAAATGATGTCTTGAAGTATAATCCTTAGTTTCCACATCTTTATCCCACTTTTCGAAAATTTAGTCATTAAATTGGTATCCGCCAAAAAGATTAACCCTATTTATACCATTCAATACCTCTGTCAGGCAAACACAAGCCTGAATTTCATTACAATAAATCCCATATAATTCTTTGTTGTCTTATCGCATTGATCATGTTTGACTGTTTGTGATATGAGCCGGTTAGGCCTGTTCACCATGCGATTGGGAACATGTGCTAAAGCCCTCAGGTGATAAATCACATGTTCCCTCTCCTGTGATGGATAACCTATTCATTTATAACATGCCAGGTAATCCAAGTAATAAAAATGTAATTTTTCAACATTTCAGTCCTTTATTTATTCAAAAATCTTCATGAATAAATATTGAACAAAAGGAGACTTTCATTACAGGGATTAATAGTAGTAGTTTAATAGTAGTAGTTTATATAGCGCCAGTTCCAATAAAGAAATTGCTCACCGACGAACTTTCATTTGTTATAGTCCTTACACACAAGTGATAATTCAAATTGTCAAATTCTGTGTGTAGCACAGAATTCTACAACTTAGTCAATTATCAACATAACCTCACTTTTAGATATAAATTTATATTTACATATTTTATTGTATGTATACATGCATGGGCCCCTTGAAAAACTGCTGAGCTGAAGTGTCTATCATTCCAAATATTAGAAATATATTCAATAAATAGAGAAAAATGAATAACTTTTATCGGATGGACAACGTTGTGAGGTATTTCCCAGAATGGGGGATGTCAAGCGTGCCTTGTGTCTGTGACCTGTTCACATCACCTTTTCAAATATTCGTGCACCAAGGTGAACAGAGGTTGAGTTTGTTGACATTGTAGCACTGCTGCATTGTCTTCCACATGAAGACATGCCAGCCATGTAAACATGGATGAATCATTTATGTATGCATTGAGGTAGACTCGTGGAGGTGGCAAAGTAGAAAATATTATTTAAAACCTTTTGATTAGATTTGGATTAAATAAAGCTTCTCTATACAGAAAAATAACACTTTTTTTGCAATTTACAGTAGCTTGAACAATCTCAATCAACCCTCGTGAGCGCCCAGAACTGGGCTTATAGGGCTGCACTTACCATATCTATCTATATATCTATCTATCTGTCTATCTGACCCAGAACTTAGGCGTGGTGTTCTATGACAAAAACCTTAGAGTTCAAAAAATCACTTTCACGTATTTCACATGCTGCTGTCATTTAAATCAGTTGGAATTACATTTTACTCAATTCTCCATGGAGAACACAGTTTTGTGAGTTGTGAACTTAGGGGCCACCAAGTTAACGTCTCATCCGAACGACATCCTACTGGGATTTTGCTGATGGAGACTCACTGAAAATTTCAGGTTTCCCAATTGGGGTTCAAACTCATTAGAGGGCTGCTTTCTTGTAGGGTTAACAAACCGGTTTTTTAGTAAATTGTAAGGACTTTCAGCAAGATTTGAGCAAATCAAACAGTTGTAGGATCATGGGAGTGATTTGCTCAATTCACAACTTTTTTTTTCCTTGGACCAAAAATTAAAAGATCAAAACCCACAAGACTGTGAACATTGAAGATTCTCGTGTTTCAGAATTAAGTTGTTAAACTAGGCAGACAGGGCATGCTTGAATTAATCTGAATCAGTTACTTCTTTTAGTGATACAGTGAATAAATTAGCAATGCATTAAAAGCTTTAGTAGTTGCGATGAAACAAAGTCGATCCTTAGACTAAGATTTCTGATTAAAAAAATTAACAATGTTTTCTCCCCTTCAAAAAAAAAATGCTGTAATGCGTTCCGCCCACGACATTTAAGGTCGGCCTTTTGATAAAACATTATTTTGCCTTATTTTAGTGATTTTAGAAATGCCCAGAGACAGACTTACAAAAAGGCTTATGTCGATTTTCAGCAGTATATGTTTGTTTTTCATCAGGTATATATACATAACATGAACATTTACTTCCTGTGGTTGGCATCACCATAACATGGAAAAAGTCCCCCCCCCCCACTGGTCACAAGATGTACTCATTGCCCCAATGTGCCCCGGTTCCCCTCACATATTTCCGTCATTTTGTGGGTCTGTGGTCAAACAATTAGACAATTCTACAATGCAACAGTCTTGACACATCCGCAAGTCAACAGTTCCAGTTCTTCAGTTTTGACAGTTTGACTGTTTGTGCAGTTTGGAAATTTAGGCTGATAGTTTACTTTAAAACATCTTCACAATTCTTCAGTTCTCCACTGTGACAGTTCATTGAATCAAAAGGTGTAAAGATTAAAGAATGATCTGCAGGCCATAATTGTTGACAAATAATGGACTGAATCATGTCTGAATGTACTTTGATATAGACCTCCGTCTGTTCAAAGTTCTACTACATCTAAGCACATTATAATAATTATCATAATACAACTCTCCTTTCCAAATAACTGGATGATGCCTACAATTTGGGTGCAACATCCCAAAACATCTACAAGTTTTCATAATTCTTTTCGTAAAACAACTGGTAAAAGCGATCATAGGTTGATTCATATCAATGAACTGGGTCCTCCCTAGCTCTAATTAGCTATATCCTATTAGCCTAGTGATTTGGCAACGTTTCGTTTAGCCCATTAGGAAAGCACCCACACAAGGGCTTCAAATGCAATCAGTATTCATTCCAGAGAGGCCTTATCTTCGAGGTGCCCACTTAATATAACAGCTTGAGGCAAACTTGTTGCCTGAGTCTACATCATAACATATCACTCAGTTTGTTCTTCATAGATTAATATTATGCAAAATTCTGGTTGCATATTGCAATGACGGATCTAGACGGGGTCATCTGGGGGGGGGCGGGTAGTTTTTCGGCATTAGCAGGCCGAGTCATTGCAAATGTGCAACATTTAATCTCAGTGGTCTTGGGTGATCAACCAATAACAGTGAAAATTTCTCAGAAAATTTATAAAATATGTTTATTTGCCAGCTTGTCCTCAGTTTCATCATTCTGGTGAATAATTGTAGTAGAATCTACCTCACTTTTGAAATCTATGGTGAGTTATCGTGCTTTCTATGTGTTTTTTTTAAGAAATTTCACCACTATGAAACGAGTACTTTGGCAACCATGTAAAGTGAAGCCAATGTTGAGTGAATCATCAGAAAATGCATAGATAGAATGTTTGGAAGCATTTAAGTATGGAGTCAAATACTTTGACATTGCCGTCTTAATGTGCAATAGTTGTACATGTTTGTATTAACTACATTTTCACATAAATTACCGAATTTATCCTATTTTTGTTGTTCTATACAATTAAAGATTGGTTGATTTTGGATGCCAGATAACCTACATCAACATTTAACACCCAACATCAATTTTAAATACTCAAAATACATTAAGCATGAATATTACTGTTTATTTATAGCTTTCAATCTTAGTTTTGTCTTTTTGTCCAATTGCCAAGACTTTTCATGTAGCATTAGGGGAATCAACTTCATAGTGAAGCAGATACTTACAAACATTCTATGCATGCACTGTCTGATAATTTACTCAACTTTGTCTATCCTTTTACATTGTTATGAAATGCTTGATTCACAGTGGCAAAATTTGTGATGAAATGCACAAACAACTCAACAAAGCCTGTTACAATGAGATGATGAGACCAAATTTGCTAAAATTATTTACCGGAATTATGTAACTAACACAACTTGGTATTGCAAACATTTTCTCGGCCTTTAGCCAGAAATGTTAGCTGTTATAGGTTTATCACACCCTGTCAGTCTGGATGAAGTGGTACATACTTTCTGCTGAGACAGTGACTGCATATTTTTACTTCTGAATAATGACTTGTATCTTAGATATTACCTAACAGGAAAAATGGACAGTTTTGATAGCTATTTCATGGAGATTACATGCTAAGAATAGTGTGTGATAAAAAAAATATCTAAAACTCAAATATCTAAAAAAATTCCCAACAGATTTTTTTGTTTGATACATCAAAATGTTCGTCTGACCTTCTTCTACATCATTGCGCTAATCGTTTTCTTGGTCAATTTTTTAACCCCAAAGTTTGTTCAAGCTCGCTGTGAGGAAAATGGAATATAATAATGAGCCTGTTGTCAGCATATTGATGATTATACTCACTATGTATCTTGAAGGCTTATAATAAGGATAATCATAATTGATGAACCGGAAACAATTATGCATTAATGTTAATCGATAATTATGCATTAATGTTAATCGATAATTCTTGCCAATGAAATTTCGAATAACATGTTTAGCAAAATTGCAAAAGATATACAGAGAGACGAATGACTTCCTTTTGCTGCTGACGACATAGGCTGTCAGAAGTAAAATATGGCCATGCAGTAACACTATATATGTCTATAATAAATTTGTTTATGGAAGTGTTTGTGGATTTGTTAAATGATGACATGCAAGCAAGTTGGGCAGAGAGATGTTCAGATTGTTAGATTAAATATTGGAATTGAGTTCATTATAAATATATTGTTCACAAATGTTTGCAGGGCAACTGTATTGTATTCATTTAATATAGGCTACTACTTATCTCTTTTATGACATTCTCAACAATCCCAATATTCAATAAAACAAGGCAAAAACAAAACAACCTACCTCCATAAGACTTTGTTTTGGGTTCCTTTTTAGGGTTCATTTTTACAAAAAGCTGTCCTTAAAGTAGGCTTTTCTCTGCAAATGTCCATTAAAAGCTTGGCAAGTGCAAAAGAAGAGAGCAAAGAAAAGCTAGGTTGATATATGAGACAGTGCAGTGTTGATGCACAAGAGAATCAATTGGTTTCCGGTTGCAGCAATTTGGTCCCAGACACTTTGGAAGAAACATGAATTGCTGAAAGTGGAAGGCTGGACTCCAAGTATACCCAGTATTGTTCTAAATCTATACATCTGATCATGTATTTCTTTTTATTCTAACAGAAAGACAATTTATACAGAAACTAGATTTGTTTCCTTTTCATTTTACAGAAAATCTATGTCTATCGCAATGTTTGACAGTTCTAGTCAGGACTTCAGTTTTGACAGTTTGACTGTTGTACAGTTTGGAAATTTGTGCTGATAGTTTACTTTTAGACATCTCCACAAATCAATTCTCGAATGTGACAGTTCAACGAATCGACAGGTATAAAGATTTAAGAAAGATCTGCAGGCATTAATTATCGACAAATAATAGACTGAATGTACTTTGATGTAGACCTACGTCTCTTCAAAGTTCTGCTGCAGTACATTATGATAATTATCATACATCGTTCCTTTCAAAATAACTGGATGATGTCTATAATTTGTGTACAACATCCCAAAACTTCCACATAAAGTTTCCATAACTCTTTCGTAAAAACAATCATAGATTGATTCATAGCAATGAACTGGCTCCTCCCTCTCTAATCAGCTATATCTTATTAGCCTAGTAATTAGGCAACAATTTGTTTAGCCCATTAGGACAGCACCAACACAAGGGCTTCAAATGCAATCGGAATTCATTCCAGAGAGGACTTCTCTTCAAGGCACCCACTTCATATAACAGCCTGAGGCAAATGCCTGAGTCTACATCATAATATATCACTCACAGTCTGACTTTTTGCAGTTTGTTCTTCGTAGATCAATATTACGCAAATTTTTTCGGCATTAGCATACCGAGTCATTGCAAATGTGCTAATTTTAATTTCAGTGGTCTTGGGGAACGGGACGGTTCCCCAAACATCCCCCCCCCCCGGATTCGCCATTGTATTGGAAATTAAATTAACTTGCCTTTTTGCTTTGATTACATGAAAGGACATACAATTCGATACTAGGAAAATGGAATATAATATTAGCCAGTTGTCAACACATTGATAATTATACTCACAATGTATCTTAAAGGAAGCTTATAATGAGGAGAATCATAATTGATATACAGGAAACAATAACTATGCATTATAGTAATGTTAATCATTAATTCTTGCCAAGGACATTAAAGTAGGCTTTTCTCTGCAAATGTCCATTAAAAGCTTGGCAAGTGCAAAAGAAGACAGCAAAGAAAAGCTAAGTTGATATATGAGACAGTGCAGTGTTGATGCACAAGAGAATCAATTGGTTTCCGGTTGCAGCAATTTAGTCCCAGACACTTTGGGAGAAACATGAATTGCTGAAAGTGGGAGGCTTGACTCCAATCTATTCATCTGACCGTGTATTTCTTTTTGTTCTTAATGGAAAACAATTAACAAAAAAACTTTTTGGTTATAATTTTGTTTTATTGAGAACATCCTTACACTAAGATGTTCAACGCAGCAGAACCTGTGTAGTGTACAAGTTATATATACCAGCAGAATCTATGATAGCTGCTCAACTGATTGCTTTCAATGCTTCCAACCACTGGGTCCCAAGTACAATTTCAGCATTGGTCTGGCAAGAAGAGTGCAAACATACAGGGTATACAAAGCCCCCAACATCCATCCATCTTCCACAATTTCATACATGCATTCTCAGACACCAGTAAAAAAAACAAAAATTATGAGCACTTGTTTTGTATTTGTCTTCATGAAACCTTATCCAGACAGTCAGACACCCAGCTGGAGGTTGCCATGAATGCAAATATACCTGCAAGAATCCAAGACGCCAGATGTATGTGACTCAAGTCCTCATCTTTTTTGTGCTGCAGACCTAGATGAACAGCCTGCCTCTCAAGTGAAAGCTACTTTATCCTCCTAAATGTCAACATTGTACCATCTTGATGTCGTCTCGATTTTTCTTTGGCTCTGTTTCTCTGCACTTGACAAGCTTTTAATGGACATTTGCAGTACTTACAGGCATTTTCTTTTTCTGTGTGTGTGGAAACGAAACTATGCCTGTTAGTTTCTGTGGAGTTTTTGCAGCCATGTGCGGGTAATCCGGGCAGAGGTATTAGTCACTGTTTTGGGAAACATGATGAAAATATGTTTGTTTGCAAAACATCTTTGATTTATTATGAAAGCAATATCATACTATTGATATTTGTGTATCCCTGGAAAGGACATGGCAGGGTAGCGGCAAATAGAGATAATTGAAGGCCACAACCAGACCACTATAATTGCATACCTATATATGCAATTTGGTAAACACACCAATTTGATGGTGTGATTGTAATCTTCTAAAGGTGTCTGTCTACAAGTGGACTGCTCTTGCATTGCCACAGATCAGAACATATGCTGTCTTGTGTTGCCACCTAGTGACTAGTGTGCTATTCAGCGAGCTCCTGCGAGCGTCCACCAACTTTCGACCAGAAGAACACACACAATTTTGTCTGGAAGACACCGGGGCTGTTTCTTAGTGTGCTGATCGCCTTGTCTACTTCCTTAGAGAATGTGATTGCCGAGTCTTGACTCTGGTATACATCAATGTTGGAGAGAAATTTTGTGAATGTGCAATGAAATTGGAACTATTTCTTGGGACAGCAATGCTGTAGCATAGGAAATTAACTTTTGTGCCAGGTGGCAGCAGCATGCAGTTCTCAATTTCACCAGACTGTAAAGGTGTTATATGCTGAAGGTTTGCTGCTCGGCAGCTTCTGTTTAAAATAACTTTCAGGTTGTCCGGTCTCTTTTTTGTGTTTCAGGCTGTCGACTAGGCCTATAGAAAGATGTAATAAAAATTCAGAGAGTGACATGTTCTTATTATGCCCTCAATACAGCTGCCATTTACTTATTCGTGTAAAATAATCTTTTAAAATATTCAATGAACCTCTGTTGGTTTCTTTCCTCTACTCTCTTATTTAAAGGTGCATCATTCATCAGTTTGGATGATCATGGGACAAAAGGAACTCAAATTAAAAGTTTGCAATTGGTGAACATATTTATTTTATCAACCATTATAAGACATGTGCGATATAGACCCAATTTTTAATCTTATGCAATATATATGTAAGGCATGCACAATTACATTTAACGGGGGCGTTACGGGGGCAACCATTAGATCTCTATGAGCTGGGAGGGGGGAGGCCTGGAATTTTTTCTAAAATCATTGCTAAGAAAAAAGGGTGCAGGGAGTAAGCCTATATCCTGCTATGAGGACTTTCCACTAAAGAACACATTTTGTTCTATTTCTCAAAATTTCAGAGGACTCAGCACAAAAACAGACTTGATACACATCATGTAGTATTTAACAAAGAAACTTGCTGTGCTGTGGGTTATCAAACCTGGAAATCCGAGGAAATTCATTGATAAAGAGGCAGCATTGTTTACTTAGAGCATTTCAGCCTATCCCACTATCCCAGACCAATGTTCAGTCAATTTGGCGTCAGGGAGTGGCTGCAAAGCATTATAAACTAAATCAATACATTATTTTATAAACTAAGTCAATACTTTATTTTTAACTATTTCACATAGAGCAACATTTTTTTGTACCAATTGAGAACTTTTAAATCCATTAACTATGTTTTTCCTGTTTTGCTCAAAAACATGGAGCAAGTTGGGGGAATTCGCATTTTTTTCTTACATACGGAAAATTTAACTTTTGATTAGGTTGTCATTCTAGCCCCCAGTTCACCAATACATACAAAATTAAGGAACATGGAACAATAAATATCTGCATGTTCCATCAATTCATGTCACAAATACACAATTTATCTCCTTAAACCTAATATATATTGTCAACATTTGGCCATCTCCGGCATTGGGTCTCTCTTTTTTTTCAGACTTGTGGAAGCGGTCTCTTCGCAATAGCTTCAGATTTCTTTCCTTTCCCAAACAGTCGGCGTCCTTTTCGAGTTTCAGTGGTGGACAGTTCAATCACCTCTCCCGCTGGCAATGCTCTGACATGAGAAATATATGAAATATGTAAGTTATATGCTTTGCAAAACTTCAACAGCACAGAATTAAATTAATACTTTTTACCGAAGAAGGTCATTGATACATGTAGATCAAGTGGGAGGGGATGCTGCCAGACGTGACTTTTTACACTTTTACATATTAATCATATCATTGTGGTGTTATGTTGAGGGCTGTGTGTTTCACAACATGATAGAAATGTTTCTTGAAGAAAAGAAATGTATTTGAAATTCGAATGTTGTATGAATCTCGATAATGTGGGTGAACTTAATCTAATTAAAAGTTTCAATTTCAAAGAATTGTAGAAAAGTGATGTACAATCAACATGAAATTTTGGAAAAAAGTATTCAAAATTATTTTTTACGACAACAATGGATTTAGTTTGGACCCTACAGAAGTGGGTCAATATTAATAAGAAGAGCAAATAAAACTTACTGTTTCAACGATTCATACGTGTGAACAGGCTGTCCAATGCTTGCATATATGTGACTGTCTGGATCATCAGCCTCTTCTTTGTTTTCAATGTTTTGCACTGGTTTTTTTCTATGTCTGAAATAGCACAATCAGTTAACAAAATTAATTTAAACAGAGGTAAACACAGCTGTGAAACCTTAGAAGCATCAAACTGCTTCATCTTTGGAGCATACTGGTTCATGAAGATGATAACATTTGATAGAATTCCCAAGTAAACAGATACTGTGTTTCACATTCTAACACTGTGTCCGTGAACTCGCCAGTGACACAATTAAGAATTCATTTTGTTCAGATTGTGTTTCATTTCATACATGTAACAAATATAACAAACATGGATTAGGTTTTATGCTTTGAAGCCAGCATGATGTCTAATGACATAAGTAATACACATACAAAATTTGGTCTGTCACAAAAGTTTTCTGAGATGATATCTAGCCTTTTTAGTGAATTTTAGTATATTTTTGACCAGAATCGCCAAATCTCTAGACTGCTGAACATTCAATGCTCGCAATTTTGAATATCACAGTTTCTTATACATGAACACAGAGGAGCTGCCACGATATCTTGTAATTAAATTGGTTTATTGTCCAAAATTTAAGAATTTATGTTTAACTAGTTAGTTTGGCATTGACCAAACCGTATACAATTTTAACGTAGGTCACATTTCTGCTAAAATCTCACAGTCTGTCACTTCGAAGTAGAAATAGAGTGGACTGTTTCACTGTGAAAATGGCACTTTGTGTGTCATCATGCTGATGATTTGTCATGATCATTCCCAATAATTCAAATGTTAATGTGATTTGAGGATAAGGAAACTTATCCCGCTTGTTGGTGACAGCCAAATGAAATGATAATGCCTCTGATTTTCACTCTAAAATCAGTTATGACAAATCAAATGGCCTTCTCTAGATCATGACTAATCAAACAGCCTCTATGTTTCTCATGTTGAAAGTAGAGAAGATGACGCTTCATCTGCTATCATGAGTCACAAATTGCATTTTTCACTGTAAATAGGTCCTCATTTTTCAATATCATAGTGACAGACTGTAACAGTAAACAGAACTAGTAGCATAGTGCTTTTAGCTTCAAGGTGGCTGCAATGTTTTAAAATAACATATACGCAACTTTACTCAGTAGGTTTGAACTTTTCAATTTGATTAATTGATTTGATTATGATTTATTGTCATGGTATATTGCGGTTTGCGGATGGCTTAAAACATCAAAATAATTTCGTAATTTCAATGTTATTATCCTGTAAAAAAGTTTTTTGATCTAAAAAGGACAAAAAATCTTTCCAACAACCCAAATTAATGCTAAAAAACGCAAAAAGGAAAGTAGTAAATTAGGCGAACAACAAGGACCACTTACCTGAGGATGAACCCTGTGATGATGCTGCCAATTACAAGTAAGACCAATATGGTTCCAATTGATGATCCGAGTATGATGACCTTCGTGTCAACTGAATTTGCTAAAATAAAGGGAATTTGTACATACAATGAAACAACACAAAACTCAAAAACTCATAGGTACTAGAGGACTGTGGAGTATATTCCGACGATGTTGCCAGGTGTCTCCCAAATATTTTCCATGAAAATTGCACCACTAGAGAATAGGGATGTAGCGACCTTGAAAACATCAAGCATCTGGAGTCTGGTAGAGAACGCAATGTGAAATTTTCAGACGGCTCCTTTACAGGCTATTTCATTACCATGCGATTCTTGTCATTCACACTAGGCTGTGAGGAATCAATGCTAGACCAGAACATACTACGTTTGATAAAACAAATGTGTGACGTACTGTCATTTCTAAACCAATCACATTAACTAAAAATGGCATGTATTTGGTGGTTCTAGTACCTAAAAATCGCGTACTAATGAAATCACCTGTAATATTTTTAGCACAGTCTTGCAAGTTGCATATTAAGGGTGCAACCACAGTTTTGGCATGAGTTTAAAATCTGAAGTTGTGTACCTAACCTTTAAAGGCAATGAAAACTCAAGCAGTACATTAAGAGAAATTAAACTGACCTCCACAATCAATGTAAACCGCCTGTTTTGATAAACACCTTTCAGCACCCCAAGGTCTGTGTCTGCAAGCATCCAGATTATTTGCATTCGCAGGACAGGTCACATCCGACAACCAGAACTGAAACAGAAACTCATGTCAAGTATCAATCATCAAAATGTCTCTTTGCTCAACAAGAACTCTGTTTTATCAAAAGCTTATGACTCGATTATGGACTGCAATAATTTGTAGATCACAATCAACACCGTCATTTGAAAAACAGCTCGAAATTTGTCGGTATACATTTTACAATTATTTAGAAATTTGACACACAAAAGAGTGGACTGCTGCACTGTAAAAATGAATGACACTGATGATTTGTCATGATCATACCCAATACATTCAATGTGAATTTGACTTAAGGAGACAAATAGCAATTGTTGATGACAGGCAAACGAATGGATTTTATGCATCTGATTTTTAATCTAAAATCAGTTATGACAAATCAAATGGCCTTCTCTTGATCATGTCTTATCAAACCCTCTATGTTTCCTATGTTATGTAGAGAAGATGACACTAAGTCTTCATCAGCTATCATGAGTCACCAAATGCCATTTTCACATTGCAACAGTCCTCTTTTTTTGCATATCAAGTTTCTGGCTGTAATACATTTTGACATGATTTGGAACAATCAAGAACATATTTTTCAAGGGTGTTCTTTTTTTCATTGGAGCATGATCACAAGGTTTAACCAGGCTGGTGATTTCTGCCTAAATCCATATGCAACTCTAGAACACTGGTTTGCAAAGTGCAATGTATGCAATACCGGGACATCAGCCTAACAGTATACTCAGACAAACATTAAATCAATCCAAATTGTACATATTAATTCCATGCATAAATTAAAACAAAGCAGATTTTCTTTTAGTATAACGCTGAATACATTGTGTTTTACCTTATCCAATGAAGGCTCTGTCTTCTCTGGCTGGTAGATGCCAACAGCATTTGATTCTGGAAACCCAAGTTGACGACAAGCCACTTTGGCTTCTGTTGTGCCAAAACCCTTGTCGCAGATCATGCCCCATCTGCCTTGGTAATATACTTCAAACCGTCCCTTGCCGTTTCCATTCAGTCTCCATTTTCTTGGTTCACCTGGGTGGGTCGAATTGAATTATTGGATGGGATTGTAATATGACACTATTGTTTAGGATTATCATTTGGCCACCCAAGAGTCAAGACCTCATGAAAAAAATACAATGTTTTCCAAAAAGAAAAGGTGAGCACCCTAGGGGAATGAGAAATTTAATGTCATCAAAAATAAGACAGCATCTTTAAATCTATTAAACCAGCTAAAACTCAACCAGCATCTTTATGTCAAAATGTAATTCTTTGAAATCTGGAAAAATCACAAACTTCTTGTGGAGACAATACGAAAATTACCTTGGCATTCAATGTAAACTGCATCATCCGGTACACAGTTTTGATTACCCCTTGCTCTATGGTTGCAAGTGTCCAGGTTCGTAGCATCGGCGGGGCAGGTCATTTTATCCAACCAAAGCTATAACAGAAGTGTTTGTTTATTATTATTTTATGATAAATTGTCATTAGTAAACATCGTAATTCGAAAAGAACTATAAGCTAGGTATCATTAAATATAGTGAAAAAAAAAAATCTTACCCATTAGATTTAAATGCTTTTTAAGTTTATTTAAGGAAAATTTCCTTTAAACTTAACCTATATATATATATACTGAAAGGATTTACCTTTGGCAATGGATGTTCAGGAGTTTCCGGATGGTAGACAGAAACTGAATCTGATTCAGGAAACCCAAGTTGAAGACAAGCAACTCTTGCCTCCGTTGAGCTAAAACCATCATTACACATCATGCCCCATCTGCCCTGGTAGTATACATCCAAACGTCCTGTGCCATTTCCGCTCAGTCTCACTTTTCTAGGTTCTCCTGCACCGATCAAAGAAGTTTTTGAATGCTAATGAAGCCGTTGTCACAACTCTAATGATTATCATACACTATACAACTGATGGATGGACAGGAGTCCATCATGGGGATTCTTTGGATGAAGAATAATTATATTGGATGGGGGACTTGCAAGATAATTTTTCACAATATTACTTTTCTTAGTCCAATATATCTATGATGGACGACTTGACGTCAATCTCTAAACTGACCTTGGCATTCAATGTAAACTGCATCCGCTGGTGCACAGTTATGATCACCCCATGCCTTGTGACTGCAAGTGTCCAAGTTTGTAGCATACGCAGGACAAGTCACTTCATCCAACCAAAACTAAACAGAAGCCAAGTCAAAATAAATATTTTTGTGTGATCATTTTTCTACATAACTTTCATCAATAAAATGTTTGAATCCAAAAAGTGATGTTACCAGAGCCATAAATAATACGTTACCATAGAAATATTTGACTAATGTTTTTCAAAATCATAAAGATGATTGTACCATTTCGTTCACAGAACAACTTGCTGTACAATGTTTCAAATTTCCTCAACTAGACCTGCAATGGAAATCTTGAGATTTTTTCCCCTCTCTTATCTTATATACAAATAAATATGTCCTGAAATGGTTTACCTTAGGCAACGGATGTTGGCGATTTTCTGGATGGTAGACAGAAACTAAATTTGAATCAGGAAACCCCAGTTGACGACAAGCCACTTTGGCTTCTGTTGTGCTGAATCTGTTGTCGCAGATCATGCCCCATCTTCCCTGGTAATATATGTCTAAACGTCCCTTGCCATTTCCGGTCAGTCTCACTTTTCTTGGTTCCCCTGTGTGATTTAAGAAAGCTTCGAATGACATAGGAAAAAGTTAAAGATAAAGCCCTGTTCCATCATCAATGACTCTTTCGTCTAGATTGATCAATAGTAGGGTGCATAGCACACCCCTAAAATGTCAAATCATTTTGCACTTTTGCAGTATTTTTCCTAAGTGCTATACCAGAAGCACTCTTATCAATGGGACACTCAGTACATTTTGAAATTGCTGAAGACTGACCATAAGATGGAACAAATAAGCAGCTGAAACTTACTTTGCTTCCTATTGTGTGATCAAATATCGATCTACATCATAGATTACAAGGTGCTTTCCAATTTTAGTTATACAATATTATAAAGCAGCAAAGTCCAACTAGCACATTTACATAAGAAAAACAATTTTTTGGAATCTGGAAAGATTGCAGAAGTCAAACTGAAAAACAAAAATGCAAAGAGACCTTGGCATTCAATGTAAACTGCTTGCTTTGATGCACAGGTATGGTGACCCCATGCCTTATGCCTGCATGTACCGAGATTTGTAGCATCTGCAGGACATGTCACTTCATCCAACCAAAACTGAAACGGAAGAAACATTCACATAAATATTTTTTTATCGTAAATTATATATGACCAACAAAATGTCAAAATAGTAAAAGAACTACATCACTGCCATCACATAGAAGGAACACAATTGTTGAATAATACCAAGCTTTAGCAACAGAAGAATTTTCTGATTTTTTGAAATTTGAACCATTCAGCCCACAGCGTGACAAATCAAATTTCCTCACATATAAAACCAGTAATGAATAAAGTTTTATATCTCTCATCCATTATGTACATGAATAATGTGGTACCTTGGGCAATGGTTCTTGGTGAGTTTCTGGTTGGTAGACGGACACTAAGTTTGATTCAGGAAACCCAAGTTGGCGGCATGCAACACCAGCTTCTTTTTCAGTAAAATGGTGATGACAGATCATGCCCCAACTGCCATTGTGATGCATGTCTAGTCGCCCTTTTTTGTGATCACTCAGTCTCAGTTCACCTGTTAATATCATGAACATTAATGAGACACAATAGAAGTCTTAGAAAAAGTGTGAAATGCTAAGGTTTCCTTCTCTCTTTCCGTTACATCAATAAATTCCTGTGAGTTCCTGGACTTAGCCGGCTGCACTTCACTTACTTATATAATATTTTATCTATTTAACAATATTTGTGATGGTCAGTTCTGCTTCTAAAGCACACATATACACATGTATGCATATAATGAAACACACACAAAGCTCCTAACATCTATGCAAATCAAAAGTCAAACCAACCTCCGCAATCAATGTAAACTGCCTCTTTTGATGAACAACTTTCAGCACCCCAAGGTTTATGATAGCAGGCATCCAGGTTGGAAGCATTAACAACACAGGTCACACCAGACAACCAAAACTGAAACAGAAACTCATGTTGAGTTTTATTGTTGAAAGTATTCATCCTCTTAGTCGGATAGCTTAAAATCAAACAAACTATGTTATACAGACAGCTTTGAGTAAACCAGTGTGTACTTTTAACACTAATGTTGCCGACACCTTAAACCAAACAAACAATGTAATATAAACAACCTTTAAGTATCTGTTTCAACTATCAGCTGAGACTGCTTGCTAATCTCATATTGCAGATTGCTTTCTCATAATGTCACTTGCTCCATCTGAATTCTTGCAGATTTCACTGCCGGTGGCAGCTCACCACTGCTGTCTCTTATGGCCTATCTCAAAAATAATGAAGCCACAGGGCCAGATTTCATTGGGGGTCATAAAATGTAGGAATGGATGTATGCAACAATTTCATATTGTCCTATTGCTTTGAATACATTCTTGTGCCAAAGTCCTGAAAATTTCATGACAATATTACAGACGGTTGTTGAGATAATCTGAAAAGTACATTGAAAAACGTGCATTTTTCACAAATTTAGCATGACATCACATTTTTCTTCACTTAAATTAATTCACGTTCACGAAATTTGACATATACCATTGTCATTTTCTTAATTTTCCTTTTATCTCTATATCCAAAGGCATCATAAATTCATTGAAACAAGTATATTTATACGCTTGTTTTGATATCATCGAGTTCTTTGTGTTCAAAGTTTGACTTCGAAAAATTAGTCAAATTTGAAGGTTCCTGATCTGGGATGTTGTAATTTCCATTTTACACATTTCAGTTGAATCTTTTTGCCATTAAGATCTAGTATAATATATCTACTTAATTGTTTTGGAGCCTTTCGTGCTTGTGAAAAATTCAGTTCATGAAAAAATTCCAATGAAAATGAGGAAAGGTGCATGTGTCGCACGCGTAACGCAAGGAGTACTTTCATGCGGCAAAAAGCTATGAAAGCTCTGATTTTAGCCTGGATTGGCTTGAAACATAGTAAATCTGTAAATCTTCGATAAACTATGAACTAAAACATGTTGATGACTGATACCTGGTGGTAAAATACAAAAATTGCTTTGTCACACGCGTAACGCTCACAAAAATATTGATCATATTCAAATTGTTTTCCTGTAAATGGTGGAGCAACAATACTAATATTACCTGTTGTTACAATTACCACACTATTTTAGTAGTTTTGACATGTTTCATGTCCTAGCCTATAATATTATGGCATATATGAAGCTTTTTTGAAAATTTGGGGCCAAATTGGCTATAAAGGCAATATCCAATCAAAAACACCTTTTTCATTCGAAATGGTCTTACTCTATTATCAGTTATGACTTATAATAACATATAAAATCGATTGTAAGCAAAACCAGAACATGTTTTGCAATTTCATGCGACATCATTACTTAAAATCAGGATTTTCACTGAAAAAAAGGGCCAAAAATCGTGCTTCTTTAATCTTTTGCTGAGTTAATACTCACTCTAGTGTCTCTTATTTGGTATTAATTTGAAGCCAACATCCAGACCCATAAGATAGGACAGTTCAAATTGTTTTAAAGAAACACGCGTGTGTCTGAGGCAAATTTAATTACGTTTTTGAAAACAATTTTTGAAAAAGTGTCAAAAATAGTGTGTTTCACACAAAATATTTGGTGTATTCGAATGAAAACTGCCCTGAAGACTCTACACTATTTGCCCTATGTCATCATATAAAGAAATTAGATTACCTTTGATGATAAATTGACATTTAGTTTAGTTTTCTTCTGTAGACATGGAAACAAAACTTTTAGAAATTTGGTATTATTCAGCTATTATCAGTTATTTCCACTGGTTGGAACTCTATGGTAAATATAATTTATGGAACTTAGATATGTTTTTAACAAAACTACGTGATCATTTGATAACAAAATACATTATAAAATTTTGATGGTCATGTCACACTTTGGCTTCATTATTTTTGAGATAGGCCTTATGCATGATGTAAAATATGAACTCTGTGTGCAGAGTACCTTTGTTCTAAGTTTTTAAAATTAATATGAACTTCCAAAGGTCAGGATTAAGCTTACATAGTTGAATGGTTATTATAAGTATATTAACTGTCACCGCTGAGCTTTTCGCTTCAGAGGTGTCTTCATTCTTTGAGGAATGTTCTTTAGAGGATATCTCCCTCTGGCTTCAAATCACCATGAACCTTAAAACCTTAATCTTGTAATGTCATTTATATTATTACTGTATAAAACATCGTAACATATTATATTATTGTGTAAATTGTTAAGAGAACTAGAATAATAGCAACGGGGTAAAACTCACCCCATGGTTTCTATGGCAACGGTTACCCTGGTGCCTCTGCGCAGCTGCAGAGCACCCTAGGGTCAATCTCAGGGGGTAAGCTTGGTTGCCCAAGCAGAAGAGAGCCCGCCTCTGCCAAGGTGGCACGGGTTTCCCTGTCTCCCTGGCGTCGTGACGAATTCGTCAGGTAAGGGTATCGTTGTTAGAAGTATGATTAGGGTTTCTCATAAAGGAGCCTTAGGTCATGGTTGATTGAGAAGGTATCTTTCAATAGTGTATCTAATTCGATGAGGTATTTCTTTAATGTATTGTGATGGCGTTGAATATCTACTGTCCATTGAATTACTTATCCTGTAACTGTTTATGAATTGAATATTAAAGAAGTATTCGGATCTTAATGGTCATGCCTCTGGTATTTCTTGAGTAGGTGTTTCATGGCGGCAAGTGCTAAGGTGTCTCCCGCAGGATCCCCGGTAATTAGTCCATCTATTCAGTAACATCGGTTAAGCACCAGAGAGTGAGAAAACAACTTAAGATGGCATGGAGGAGAGTCCGGTCTGCGGCTTCTTGGCGCTTGTTTGTCGTGTCACACTGTCTCTTGATTTACCATGCTTATTCAAAATTTTGGTGGTACTACATTTCGAAAACTAGTATTTCTGACAGGTTAGAACAGAATGTGTCAAAACGCTTATTTTAGTCCAGTTAATTGCCCCTGCTCAGCTCGGCTGTGCAGAGGTGCTAATTTAACGTCTTAAATTACATTACATAATGTATTCATGATGTTCCTTAAAGATAGTTATAGTCCAACTGTTGAAGTGAGTGATAGGAGTGCAGCAATTGGATGTGGTAATAGTTCAGTAATGGTGTAATAGTTCAGTAATGGTGATGTTATAATCATTCAATAAGTGTATGTTGTAATCTGAAGCACAACAGGTAGGTTAGGTGTTCATAGAGACCTGATTTTCTGCCATGTCACTGGTAAAGGTTCGTTGTCTATCAGTTGATATTGATGGTATTGGTCCGCCATGTCGCCAATAAAAGTTAGTTGTCGATTCCACATGCCATTACAGCATGTAATGATCTTCGGTCATGCTTTTCCTCCACTCTCAACATACAAAGAAAACTCCAGTATTTTCATTATTTTACTACTTTAGTATCTTAGCCATGTTCTTATGCCTCAATTCACCCACCAGTATAGGGGGCGCAATATTCCTACCAGGTAGTTCAGGGGCTTCGCCCATATCTTTATTTGGACACCCATTATCTCATTTTGAGCTTCGATATACCTGCATCTCATCTTCCAAACTTCTCACAACCTTACCCTCACAACTCATCCAGACCTGGACCAGACAGCGCACTCGGATCTCTGGGAGACAATAAAATACAATAAAACACACTATGAATATACAGTGCGCACAATGTCAGTAAAATAATTGGGATGCATACACAGATTAAAGAAGCACATGCTGTCATACAAGAATACAATCATGAAACGATAGTCAAAATGTGATAACCAAAATTCTCTGGGACGTTCGCCGGACGGGTAATGCCGATTAAAATTTGAAATAAAATAAAGTGTTACATGTGTAAGTTGCAAAATGAGGAAAGGGAAAGGCAGAACAGCGTGGTCATAGTAGGACCAGGCTATTAAACCTTAGGTGTCGTGTATAGGAACTACTAATGTTATACTATGCAGTCGTTAACAGATAGTCATACTTTTCGATACAGAATTACCCTTTAAGGATACAGGCTATCTGCGTATCCGCAGCATAACTACCCGAGAAAGCATCATAAAGATAGGAAAATGATAAATTTAGGAAGTAATGATCAAGTGCCTTTCCTACAGTAATAACTAGTGTTTGCAAAATGAGCTCCTACCGTATTGGAAGATGTGCTGTGCTGCAAACAAAGCCTGAAGGTGCGAGAGATGCCGGGCCTAGTGGTCTGCCTTTTTCTATCCAAGGCCAGTAACTTTGGCTCTCTTTTCAATCAGGCAATGTTGCGAGCATCTTTTTCTATTGAATTATGTGCTGGGCACTTTTACTTAATTCCTACATATCGAACGACGCTCTCGAGCCGTGCTTAATTCTTTTATGTATTCAAAAATTTATTATTTGACTCGCATTGTTGCCTTGTTTCTCCTGCTGATCCCATTCCTATCTTTGCTATTTCTTATACTTGGGATGCATGATTATTCTGATTTTATTGGGAAAATGCTTTACATGACTTTTCACGTTTATATTTCAATTCTGCCGGTCTCTTGGGTCATTACTTATCATGTGTTATGAGTTACATCCACGATTATTGCAGGGGCTCGCGGTGGCACATTTTGTGGCTTTTGCTCTTATTTTGACTTTGGGTTCTATTTTCATACGTAGCCTCCCTCAGATTAGTTATGTTTTCGCGCTCATAAGTGCTAGTATGCATGGCACTCTTACTATTTTTACTTCTATCTTCGCTCTGAATGTCTGTCCCGTTGACGCAGCTGACACTTGAACAGTGGTTACTGAAATTCCGTTTGGAAGCTCAAACTGCAGTTGATCGGGGATATTTGTCTGCTCGTGCTTCTCGTTATATTCAACACCGAACTCCCGCATTTCTTTTTCATGAATGTTTATTGTTGGCTGCCACTGGTAATGATGCTACATGGCAGGTCCACGAGTCAATATTAAACCAAATTGGGTGTTTGAGTCTTACCTTACCTGACCTAGCGCAGTTCTGTAGGGATTGTGTTGCTCGTTATACTACGTATTTGAAAAAACCTACAAATGTATGGCTTTATCCCCTTACCCTCATGATGTCAGAATCTGACTCATCCTCTGCTAGTACAAGTCAGGGCGATAATTCTAAAACTAAAATAAATCCTGATGTGACTGAAATTTATGTTGACACTACTCTTTCAGGTCAACAGCCTGCACATCAGCCCCCAGAAGACAAATCTTCATTGACTAAGCCTTTACATGTAGACATTGATGATCCGGCTGACGAATCCCGTGTTTCCACACCTTCTGATGATAATTTAAAATCTCGTGACGTCTCCCCTGGACAACACGATTCTGATTCTGACGAAGATAATTCACATCTTGATCTTAACGCTGGTAAGAGTATTGCTGATAATTCTGATAAGGATAAATCTCCAGTTGTTTCTGATTCTGAGGCTCAGGTTGCCGACTCTAACGTTATTGATAATACTGATAATTCTGATAAGGCTGTGATAAATAATAATAACCCCGCTGCCCAGGCTGGTCCTTCTGACTCCTCTGTTGTCGCTCAATTTGACCCTCTGCAGCCTGGTGCATCGTCGGCCTCTGATATCACCCAACATCCGCCCGTCTCACACTCATTGCATACTAACGAACAGCCTGGTGCTGCTGCACAAACCCCCCCTGTTACATCTGCTGCTGAAGGTATTGAACATCTTCAATCACCTCCTGCTTCTCCTGGTCATTCTATTCACGGTTCTGAGACTCACCACCACCACAGTTCAGACGTCAGTCCACGAGGCTCCCCCCGGCAACATACCCCCCCACGTCTTTCTCAAGAACACCTCGATTCTATTCACAGTCATTTTAGACAGCCAGAGTTGCGTGACGATCAATTTCCTTCAATAGGTGGTTTTCGTCACCAAAAGCACGTTCCTCCTCCTGAGGACCCTTTTCGACTTGATAACGCTTCCAATAATACTTTTCGGAACGACGAATTAGAACAATCTCTTAATAACCTTCATTTCAATCAGTCTCATCATAATCCTTCATCTTCACAGCAGCTTCCACCCTCCCCCCCGGCCCACTCCCGGCCACCTCACCTGCAGATTGATACGTCGCCCAGGACCACCCGGCTGCCACCAGGAGCTTCTTCCTTTACTACACCCCCCCTGCCTTCCACTACTTCTACTCAGGCCTCTGTTGCTGGTACCTCTGTGTCTGCTTCCCTGAATTCTGCACGGAATTCTATCAGAACTACTGTTCAGTTCTCCACTGTTTCTCAGACTCCTCCAATTACTGTACATTCTATTTCAAGACCACGCACAGCTAATACCACCACTCAAGCTTTATTTCCACCTCATACTCCTCATTCTAGTACTAAACCAGTTATAGGCTACACAGATCCTAGTCACCAGGCACTTCTACATCGCTTATCTGCTCAGCCACCTTCTGGCTCAACCATGGCTTCAAATGATCAGGATTTTAACGTTTCTAATCCTTCCAGTCAAAATGCTGCATTGGGCGCATTTTCCCATGACCCCGCAATTCGTACTGGTGATGATTTACTATATGACCATGTTAGCCAACCCTCACACTTTTCTCAGCAGACTACGCAATCTCAGACCTCTTCAGCTACTCAAGTCTTCAATGATATACAGGATTTTGACCCTATTTCCACTACTTTTCATTCACAGGCTCAATCTCACCCACAGGACCTCACTCGTTCACGTACGTCTATCTATCACCCACCTTCTTATCAAGCCACTAGGGACGCTACTTATCAAGCTACTCAATCTATCCAACGCCCAATCTCTTCCTCCTTCCCTGTATCTACTTTAGGTCCCCTACCTTCATCACTTCCTGCAGCAGCATTCAATGCTCAATTGCCAGAACCACAGCCTAGAACTAAGCCTCTTAATTTTTCAGAAATGAAACCTCCGGTCTTTAATGGAGAGTCGGACAATTCGACTCCACAGGCATGGATCACTAAATTCAAGGATCATGTAAAATTACATAATTTAAATGAGCAGCAGATCTTACACCGCCTGCAGTTGTTTACCGAGGGTCACGCTCGCAATTGGTATGATGCCCTCCAGCCAATGAGTTTGGTTAAACTTGAGAAGTTATTCCTAGGTAAGTTACGCATACTACTGGACCGGTCTTACCCATTACTGAAATGAAATACAAGACAATCGACAGTGAACAACCTACTATCCTGACTAAGATGCCTCATCAAGCTGATTTAGAACCAGCTATTCGTAAATACATCACCGATGCCTTTCATTATGTCAAAATTCCCCATGATAGAGTCCAGCTTATTAATGCTCAAAAGCAGGATTTGTACCTGGGACCCGTCTACAATTTCATAGCCTATAGTACTTTACCAACAAATAAGCACGTGGCAAATCAAGCAGTCGTGTTATCCAATCATTTCACGTTAATTGATTCTCTTTTATTTCATGTTCAATCTAGCCCTAAGCGACATGATGTTATTCTTAAGCTGGCTATTCCAAACATTTATATTTTCGATATTATTGAATTTTTCCACTTGAATTTGGGAGCTCATGTAAAATCTAATAAATTGTATGATGTCATTACATCTAATTTTCATATTAAGAACTTGATGAAATATATTTTGGATTACGCTAGGACATGTTTGATTTGCCAACGATCTTCACAAGTTATTGAAACAAACAAGCAGCAGGAATTCGTTCCTAGACTACTCACTGATTGTACTCCTTTTGTTCATATTCATTTTGATATCAAAACCTTTCCCCATGCTACAGCTCAAATTATTCATTGTCTTATTTTACAAGATATTTTTTCCCGTTTTGTCATAGCGATTCCGTTACGAAGTAGAAAAGCTGATGAGATAGCCAAGAAATTTATTGAGCATTTGTGTTTACCATACATGATACCTCATAGGGTTACTTGTGATAAAGAAGCTTCTTTCGTTGGGAAAATTATGACAGCAGTGTTTAAGTCGCTGAATGTTCAGGTGCACCTTGTTCCAACTATGATACATTCAAGCAATATGGCTGAGAGAGCTATACAATCTGTTTCGAATTTATTATTGACTATGATAGAGTACAAGTATTTCCAATGGCCATCTCTTATCCCATATGCGTGTAAAACCTATAATTCATTGCCCCACGCAGTTACCAAATATTCTCCCAATTTCCTTGTCTTTCTTAGGGACGACCGTAATCTTGTTGACATTAATCCTGAAGCTCTTTCTGTTGTTGCCACTTCTTATGACCATTACGTCTCATCAATTAGAGAAAAATTGAGATTTGTTAGACAACAAGCTGTGGTTTCCCATAATAAAATTAAGATTAGACAGACTCAGCAACACGCTAAACGTATGCCCAAGTTGCATTCTTTCAAAGAAGGAGACCTTGTTTTGTTGCTGGCACCTAAGTACACCGGCGTACAGTATTCCACTAAATTAAGCATTAAGCTTATTGGACCATTGTACATCGCATCTGAATCACTTCTAAATCAATTTCTGCTTAAGACAATTGACGACCGTACGTTGCCAGGTCTCTTTCACATAGGCAGATTGAAGCATTGTATGGTTCGTTCCAGGAATGGTTCGCCAATTTATAATCAGCAGCAACTGCGTATTCAAATCCTATCTGAGAATCTTAAGATTGACGATGTGGCTGCAGCTACTATGCAGCTGCACAGTGAGGAACCCCACAGGCCTCCACTGCAGACCTCCACCCCTGCCTCACAGAGCAAACCTGGGCCCTCGTCTCACTCACTACTTGCAGCAGACGACCTTTCACATACTCTGCAACCTTTATCCCAGCCTTCTTATACCATGTCTATTTCTAACCCTGGTGCTCTTCTCTTATATTTTAAATCTCGGCAAGATGATTATAGTCAACCAGGCCCCGGTTCTGCAATTCACGAATGGCCTTGTACTCTTGATGATGACAGTGAAGTCACCTCAACAATAACATCAGCCCGTTGGCGTGAGGGTCATTTGCAAGTATATATCAACCATCCATCTCAGATATCATGTGTATCTGCTTGGCATTTTGTGTTCCAGGAGTATGGTTTATCTCCATTGTTGGATCGAATTTCCAACCTGCGACCTACAGGTCGACCTTTCTTTCCTATGACTTAATTTAATTGACCTTCTACTTGCTTTAACAAACACATACATAAATTCTATCTCCAAGCAATCATTGTGTTATTATTACCAGTTTTGATTTTTAATCTAATCTAGTGGGGCGATGTGACCTTCTGCAGTACCCATGTGGCAGTGAACTACGTGATAACACTGTGTTACGGATGGATTTGCCTGTATCCCAGACTTCACGGTATAATGGTAGTTTTATAATCTAGTGTGCCATAATTGCACTAACTTTCATTAGCAATCCCGATTCCAAGCAGACAATGTTCATTAATACCAATAATTACAACGACCACCAAAACTATATGAGATGATATTTACTGTCTTATATATATTTCCGAGATGTAATATTTGAGAATTTTGGGATAAGTAGCAATATATTTTTCATGCAGCCATAGAAATACCTAAAACTCGTTCATAACTTTTCAGCCCAGAAGAATCTGCAGACTTTTCAAGATCTTGCTATCTTAAACTAAAAGTATCTCCCCAGGGACCACTCTAGACGTTTCCATTAATCCTTTTTGCCCCCCTTTTCTGCTTTATACTTAATCTTCAAACTGATATGGCACACCTTGGATAGTTTATAAATTTCTCTTTACAATGTCCCTATTTTTGCTTTCTGTTTATCAGACCCAGTAAGCTGAACCCTTTTCTTCGCCCCCCCCTACTTGAAAACGCCTTCCCCTACCCTTCTCGTGTTTACCTTACCTCACTGATTTAGGGTTGGTCTGTCTATTTGCCAGACGACACTTCATGTTCATCATACTACCTACTCTATGTGTTTACCAAAGCCGAAACATCACTTCTCCCAGGGCACGTATCTGTTTCAGACAGACATCTTATCGCGTCTCCCACAGTCACTTTGCTCTCAGCTGACAAATTTAGCAAACTGTTCGTGAAAAAAGGGCATTCGATAAAGGAGAAATACACTTATGAATAATAAGGGTACTCGGAAATCGACAGAAAATAGCCTCCAAAATGACATACCAGTCATGATGTAAAACGGCCCATGACTGAGGTCATTCCACGAAAGCAATGGACTTCGTCTCGAAAATTGTTCATAATGCATATGAAGTATGTTTGCAGTAAATTCTTAATTGGCACATCTGCATGTCTTCACATAGGGGCACGCATAGCTTCATGAACATGGGGCAATGTCCTGGGAAAATTATAGCATAGCCCGAAATGCTTCATGAACATGGGGCAATCTTCCATAATTCCTTATCTATGGCTTATGTCACTGTCCCCCACGCCTTCATTCAGACCACTTATATATGATTATTAGTGCCTGCATCATACCCAAATAACGCCATACTGCCTGACGTAATCTCAATCTGACCTAATGAACAGATACATGCATCACTTTCCTGGTTTGTTCGCATCTGATCTTTCTCTATGGTCTTCCTTTATGACCATATCTTCGCATGACGGTGGCCAGCATATTGCAAATACAGCTGTGCCTAAGTCATCACTCTCAACAATGATAAATTTATTCGAACACAATGCTGCATTCTGCATTGGGCTATTCTTTCTTGTTTTCTCAAGGCTTACATAGTGCATTGTTCTCATTTGGTCCTCCTCCAGTGTCTCAAATTTGAGTACATAATGCATTGTCATTGTCTGGTCTTCCTCCAGCAATTCATGGTCTGGTCTTCATCCAGGAATTGATTGTCTGGTCTCCATATCTTAGTAATTCCGACTATAGACATCCATTCGAAAGGATTGTAATCCATTGTGCTGCTCTAATTCTTCCAGAGTCTCCCATTCTGTGACCATGCGTCCAGAACATTCTTCCATGTCCCCAATTCTGTGATCTCTGACAATGATTCCCTTTTGAAACTGCCAAGCAGGGCGGCGGTCATCCTACAGCAACTTCATCTTGTCATTTGCCAATTTGATAATAGTAGTGAGACTGGATCCGACTTTGTCCAAACTTGTGTTTGAAGTGTTTGGTGTCTCTTCTCGGAATCACACCGTTCCCTTCTTTTGCGGTATTGTCTTTGTCCTGATTGGCACACTTCTACACTGGCGTTATTATCAAACACCAGTTATGACCATCGAGTTACTAATGTACATAAAGTACATGTGATGCTATTTCCGTTCATTTTAACTACAGCATTACATCACTAATCTCATCTTGCAATATATATACAGAATCCCTCCGATTCGAACCCGCGACCTCGCACCTGTCTCCCTCCTTCTTCAAAATAGAAAACTCAACTTTAGTGATCAGCTGCGCTACCAATGTCGCCACTGACTCTACTGACTTGAAATCCACTATTTCTGCTATACTCTTGTGATGCAGTCTTCAGCGTTAACATACACGCACGAACGAACGTTGTTTAATGAATGTTCTTAGCTCTGTCAATATCATTTCGTCCAGCCTCGAAGCCTTAAAATCTTGTTTCTTTTAATACAAAACAAAATTTGATTGTTGCAGCAAACCTATTTTTGGCCAGGTGCATGTACCATTACTCGCTGACTTCAGTGTCTATTTTTAGAACATCTTTTCAGTCTTCAAAACGAAAGCGAGGCTCCTTGCCAGCTCAGCAGCATGTATCAGTCAGTAAAAGTGTTAAAAATGTGCTGTTGGCCGGTTCGGCCTTGGTCTAGGGGTAACGTCTTCGCTTCTTAACTGACCAGCTAGCTCTCTCGCAAGGAGAAGGTTCATCGCTTCGAATCCCGTTGGGGACAAGTTCCTAACTCAGAAGCCAAGTCTTCAGGCACGGAAAGAAATCCGTTGACATTCCGTTCTTCTCCACATACTTTGTCAGGCTCTGGACTACCAATTTCCAAAGCTCATGAGAGATATGACCGGGAATTCCAGGACGTAACAGAAAATAAATTGCATTCATATAAATACAAAGCAATGGCTCAGTGAGTTACGCTTTAGATATTTTCAAAATCTATGTTCTCAAGGTTGCCTTGTTTATGTTTAAATTGCAGAAAGGAGATAGCCCTGACATTTTTAATGACATGTTTCTTTCTAATTCCCAGTATCATGCTCATAATACTAGATTACGCGATAAGTTACACTTGCCCATTTTTAGAAGTAGTTTTTGTCAAAGATGTTTGAGATATAAGGGAGTCATTGTGTGGAATTTTCTTTCTGACGTTATAATGAGTAATCTTACATTATCCACTATAAAAAAACACCTGAAGAAGTACCTCCTTGTTAATGATTTAGATTTTTGTAATAACCAAGGATGATTTTATTAATTCTATTTTTTATTTTTCTTGATTTTTATTATTATTATTATTATTTTTTTTTTCATGTATATTAAGATTATTATTATTCTTATTATTTTGTTTTCAGTATATGTTATAATTTAGTTTGTTAGAAGTTCTTACCAATGTAACATAAAAATTATTTGTATTATTAACTATACGTCAATATATACATTTTTTTTGTATCTTGACTAAGGAAAATTTGATTGTTTATAATTGTACATGATTTATGTATTTTGCTAAATAATTATTTTCCAATAAAGAACTTGAACTTGAACTTGAACTTGAACTTGATAAACACCTCCTATCCTCCAAAGTCCGAACCAGGCTTTTGCATTTTGCCTTGTCTTATTAATTTCAGTGAGAATGTGATAGAAGGTCCTTTCTTTCATTTTCCTCACTCTCTTTCATACAACAGAGATATATCTAATAACTTCCTTTTATTACTTATAAATCACACAGATCCTCTCTTCTCACGGTTAAGTACTTCAATGCTTTTTCGTTGCGAGTGTTGTCCTTTGTCAATTGTTGGCAGACTGTCAACATGGAAGCCACCTTTCGTGAAGCCATCCTTCGCTTTTCTTTTCACTGCCTCGATGTAATCCTAGGTAATCCTAGTACCATTGGATGATAATCCTATGGCCTCAGTGTCTTATTTTGGTACTGTTACAAGCAGTGACTCCTACACGTTGATCTTGGGTCAACTAACAACTGCAGGGATCACCTGCGCGTGGCTTATCACACAAGCTAACTGAAAAGGGTCGTTCGCACGTGTCATATTGGCCGTGCCAATGTCCAAATAGTCCTAGCTTTTATATTTTGTCCAATAACTTAAAGGGTTGTCCGCACGTGGCATATTGGCCGTGCCAAAATGCATAGTCTCTCGATTTCATATTTCCATGTATTCCATGGTATAATTCATACAGAATATATTCTTCTTCACGATTATGGCTGCTAGTCATATAAGAGCACAATTCTAGCCTTGGTTATTTTCTCTCATCCTCTTTCCTTGAGACATATTCCGGTCTAGAAGACTGTCCTGTATCATAGGATCATCGCCTTCTTTCAGGACACGGTGTCATACCTAAATATGGAAAGGAATTGGTTGCTCAGCCAGATTAAATTAAAAAAATGAGTCAATCATAGGATCATCGCCTTCTTTCAGGACAGGCTTTCGTCAAAAAGTATAGGAGAGTGTCGTTACCAGCACTGTCTCAACCTGCTAAACGTGCTAACTTCGATTGCAACTCAGCATCCTGTATTTCTTCTCGATGTTTTCCTTTGCAATGCTTTGCCTTGTCAGCGATTCAGCATTGCAGTATACTGATCAATAAGGTCACCCTAAGATACAATTTCTCTATATCGTAATATAGCAGTTATAATACCCTATGACATAATAAACTTGTAATTGCCTTTATTATTTCAAAAGTAGCATATTGATTAATGAAACATGACACCTCTGGGTATAAAATCTAACGCATGTTTATCTTACCCTTAATCTCTTAATCTAAATTATGCATATTTTTCTCGACCCCTGCCTTGATACTTCACCAACACCCCCCCCCCTCCCTTGATATTTCGCCCCTTGTTTATGGCCACTCCATCACTTCGTATTTGTCTTTGGCTGACTTCACTACTAGTTTCTTAGCATATCTGGAATAATGCAGCGAAGGAGAATGTCTTATCCACCTTCCCACCTTGACATGGAATGGCTTACGTCACTTGGTGTGGAAGTTGCTCTGCCTAAGCAGACGGTTTCAGTAGCAACTCAAACGGACGCTACGTGCATTTTCCACTCGCCTTCGAATCTTGACATTGATGCTTTCAAATCTGCAGCCAATTACGTGGCCTGCACCTATGCACAGAACAAACCTCTTGTACACGCATGGGACCCTCGTTGTCCCAGTCCCACCACCACAACAGATTCATCGTGGTCGACCGACGAGGACCTTCCAGGTTTTCACATGACAGCTGAGGCTGCAGCTCAACCCACCCACTTCCTACCACCGGCACGGCCTAAGCCCTTGAGTCATCGCCACTTCTTTGATGATGAGCAGGAAGTGTATACGTCTACATCGATTCCCATGTATACCTCGACGCCGATGTCATCTCCCCCACTTCTGATGCTCTCGCAGCGTTTGCATCAAATCCAGGAATTACCCGAGGACTTCCAAGACGCTGACGAGCAACAATCTAAATCTAGAAAGGTTTTGAAACAACAATAACCAGGTTTTCTTTATCTCTTAAATCTTAACTTATCAAGAGAATATGCTCTTGGTTATCAAACAATATTATACACATACAGAAGGACTCTTTAAAATGTTCCTGGACAATAACACCAAGGGAAGCTAACAACATTGGTTGAAATTTTTTTTTTCTTTTACAAAATATAAACATAAAATTGCTGACTTTCATACTTATTCATTAAAATCGCAAACTGTTAACACTTCCTTTGTTCAGTCTATATTTTATAACCATATATTTTCAAATATTTGCCGCCTAAGTGTGTCTTAAGAGGTTTAAGAGATTTTCAAAGACTTTTCTTTCTAAGCATTAAACCATGCGCAATGATATCTTGCATTTGTTGCCTCGCCAACTTGTTGCTCACATGCCACCAGAAGGGTGTTGTCCCCTCATTTCGTTCCCGGGCCAGTACGGTCATCCACCGTCAAGTCCTTCTGTAGCTCACAAGCATCCAGTAGGGTTATCCCCCTACCTTGTGCCTGGACCAGAGCGAGCATCCACCACAGCGATGCCAAAATTTGACCTCGCTCTTACAGCTTTCCATTCTTCGTTGAGAATTGTTCTCCACCCATTGCCAGTGTCTTATCGCAGCATTGGCCCCATATTTCCTTGTCTTTGCATTTGGTTCCTTTAATTAGGTGACAGCAATTCTTTGAATTTACCTATCTCCTCCACATGCTAGCTTAACAATTTGTCGTGTTATCTACCATAACGCACGGATATTTGGGAGAAAGGGTATCTTGACAGAGAACCATTCATGCCTTTTGTTCATGATTTGATTGCTAATATACAGTTGTTCCCAAGCCCAGAATTTTCTCTTCATAGTATTTGATGACTATTCATTGTTTGTTTCTTGATTGCTTTGAGCCGTGCAGTTACCACACTGCCATTTGGCCACGTTCACTTCGGCCACGCCACGCCACTATCATTTTGTACATATTGCACCTTTATTGGAATCGTTTATTGCTGGTTTTCTTTTGCATATCTGCATATGTTATGAATTTTATGAATTGCATATATTATACGTCGCATATTTTATGAGTTGGAAGTATTTTGTCTACATTTATTGCTATCGTGTCTTATTCATGCCTTTGCCTCCACTTTGTCTTTGCATTCGCTATTATACTCTGTGCTGTGTATCACTTTTGAAGAAATACTGCTTCGATTGAGCATTATTGTACTGCTCTGATCGGGTATTATTTTGAATTTTGAAACTTATCGGTTTGGACATGTTGCAGCGTGTCCATATCGTCTGTTAGTTGGAGTACGTTGCAGCGTGCACCTATTGGCATTTTGTACCTATTGTTATTTTGCACCATATCATTTGAGCAAGGGTCTCAATATGTTGCAAGTCTCTGCCTACATCGGACTGGTAAACCGATCAAATTTGGGGATATCTTGATGTGATCTTTGTCCGGCTTATGCCGTGGTTGTCCGGCTTATGCCGAGGTTCTTGCTTCCATTATCACATCTTTCATGCGATCCTGAGGATTTTGCTCACCCTGTGATTATAGCATCGTTTCGCATTTTGGGGAAAGAAAATTTTTTTTTTTATTTGTAAATGACCAATTACTTTTCACAAAAACCCTAGCTAGCTAGCTAACTCCTCTTCAATAGTTCATTACATGGTATGACACCACAAGCAGCCCGGCAGGGGGCGCGTTTCTTTGTTGCCAGGCACCACTGAGACTGCTGTGGGAAGCAGTTTCTTGTTGCATTGGTAGCAACATTGCCCCTTATATGGCACGATCCCTGCTGCAAAAATTTTCGGCTCAGCCCACAGGGCCAAGCTCTTGCGGAGCCAGTAAAACCTTAGCTTACCTGCTCTAATCTTTACACCTGTAGAGAGGCGGCAGTCCTACATACAGCTTGCAACATTATGTAAGTACATTTTTCAGTTGAGTCATTTACCGGTCATTCGGACCACCAATCTGTATTTGCGTTTACTAAATAGTAAACTAGGATTTATTAGGCATTGAGTCAGTGATTTTTTTGTCCAAGAGTTCAGAATTACGATACTCCCAATTTTTCTTACACGCGTATAATTTGTGGGAAAGTGTTTTATTGACTTCCATTCTTTCATGGATATTCTTATGTTTTCAGGTCTGGTCGATTTTATCGATTTCAGTGATCATTCATGATTTTAGTGTACATTTCTCGCATTTTGTATTGATATACACAGCAATTCTTCTTTTTCATATGATAGGCAAAGTGGTTGGAAAACTTGTGTTACCTAATTGCTACGAATACTTATTTCCATTGATAGTTATTTGCGTACTCATCATTATATTTGTCTTGCACAGAGTATGTCGACCTGATTGATTTTGCACAATTTGCATATGCTATTGCCTAACACGATGTAACTTTGGTTATAAAGTGTTTTCTATCTATTGCTTTTGTTTATGTGCATGCCTGCATCTTCTCTTATTATGTCCTTTTCACCACCTTATTGGTTGATAGTTATAGTACTACCTAATTTTACTTAATGACGTTACAGCACTTTGAGTCATTATATACTTTACTACCTCATTTTGTTTATAAGCCTTACAATGACGCTAATTTCCCTTATTCCTTTCCTATTCCTTCCTTTAGTTCTGGCACAGTCACCAGCTCCTTCTGCTTTACAACGTATTGCTGAGCAGGATGCTTTTCTTTATGCAAATTTTGGCTTCACAGTTAATCCCAATACGGCCACTGTTTGGGCAAAGCGCACTTTGCTTCAAGCAAAAGAACAGGGAATGGCTTCTTGTAAAGTTTCCATGTTTAATGAATGGTGTTCTCGCAAGCGAGACATACTTGCATGTGATTCAGGAGCCAACATTTCAACACCACCATGTGTATGGCCTCCTGATTCACCTCGTATCACAAAATTGATCCTTTCTTCTGGACCACTAACTAAGGACATTATGTCTTTCTTCACGACTATGCCATTTATGAGATATCTCACATTACACAATCTTACTTCTGTAGTTATTTTTCCCGATGTCATTGATTCATTCCCTGAGATTAATTACTTAGACTTACCAAATGTGACCTGCTCCACCAAAATGGGTTCAAAGTCGGCCTCCTGTCATATTTAGGTGTGAAAATAACTTTATTCTACTGGAGTTGAGCTTTAAAATGATGTTTAGAATGTTTTGACATCTCCATCCAATCCTAAGATATGGCACCTCAAACATCGATGATACAAAACATCAAACTTTGAGAAAATGGCATTTGAATTTCCCGCCATTGCAGTGAAAGAACTAAGAAAATCAAGAAGGACATCCAATTTTGATAATTTAAAATCAATTTTTGGTTAAATGGTCTTAAATATTCAAAGAAAATTACTTTTGCTAAAACGTGGTACCAACAGCTAAAAAACATCAAAATGTGACCTTTTGACACATTTTGCTCATTTCTAAGAAATATATAATGCCTACTTTGAACTCATTTTGGTGGAGCAGGTCACAAATACTCAGGTGACTCATATTCAATATGTTCAAGCCCGTTCTCAGTTACATGCTATTACTAATTTGGTTCTCGATGATATATATATATGCTTTTATTGACATCAAAAATATCACAATTGATACATATGTCATTTGTAATGGGAATATAAAATATATAAAATCAAATGATATCTATTATACGCATTATTAACTATATACATTTATAACATTAATAATTATATACATATAATAAATAGCTAAAATTCATGAATGAGTATAAATACTTTTGGATAAAGGAGCATCAAACACAGGATTATAAGCAATACAAACTAGGTTCCAGCCACCCAAATAGTAAAAAAAGTAAAATTGTAATTGATTTAGATCAGAGAATAGACATACAAGATAGCAAATTATACAGATTAATTAGCAATGCATGATAATTCTTATTCCAAACATTATTTACAAGGCAGGCATCAAGTAACATATACTGTTGCTTTAACAGTGCTGTGATAAAAATTGATTGAAAAACAATAATGATAATAAAATTAACAAATAAGTAAACAAAAAAAAAAAAATATATATATATATATAAATTCAAAATAGTTCACTGAATGTTAAAATTAATTCCTCTCATTAAGGTGTAAATTGTAGGCATATTATCAGTTTCATAATAATCAAGATTGTGTTCAATGACCATGTGGATGTAGGAGATGTGTTGCTTTAAACATCAGCCTGAAGTAGAAATTTCCCAAGTGTATTTAGTAGGTCTCTGTCTTTGCACCATGGCCTTCTCTCTATCGTTTGCGGCGCCTACAGCTTACCTTACTTAAAGATTTATCATCTCCCACTTTACCTTTATTACCAGATGCCCAGTTAACTCATTTAGACCTTACTATTCACGGTACAACATCTTTTCCTTGGACCCACCTCGGTGTTTCACAAACTAAGTTAACATCTCTTAAACTCTATCTACCAGATATGACCCGTCTTCCCCCTTCTATGCCTTTTGATAATATCCAGAGATTGAAATTACAAGCTTCTAATATTCCTTTTGAAGTTTCCAATCTCTTGCCTGACTCATCAGCACAACCATCTTTTAATTCTACCCGACCTAAACCATTTCTCCAAACACTGGTTCTTCAAGGGTTTTACTTTCAGAACACGCAACGATTTAATGTGTTTAATTTAATCACGATAGTTAACGAGGATTGTCTCGGCGGCATACATAACTTACAATACCCAACATCTCTTAGGGTACTTCGCCATAGAAATATAACTACGTCTAGATCATTGAGAGATCCGTTGAAAAATACGCCAAATTTACATATTTTTGAACTAACTAATTCTAAACTTACATTCATTTCCAGAGCATATTTTCGATACGTTGACCAACTTCATTTCTTGAATCTATCTCACAACCAAATTCATACCTTTGAGATCAGAGATAGAGATATTCGTGATCTAGCTGTTATAGACCTAAGCTATAATTCCCTGTATAGAATATCTGGCCCTTTCTTTATTAGAGACCACCTGGAATATATTTTCCTGCAAAACAACCACCTTCAGTATTTAGATGGGGTCAATTTGCAAATTTACTTCCCTTCACCTGAAATGAAAGAGCTTGATCTAACATCCAATCCTCTTATCTGTAATTGTGATTTGGCAGTTTTCTTAAACACTTTACCGGATACCACGCAAATCTCTGGTACTTGTCAAGGTAACGTATCCTTCCTATTCAGAATATGACTTTCGAAGCATGCGACTCTATTCCTTTACTTCGATCACCTCGTTCCCTTAGGGACCAATTACGTCATATGCAGCTTCTTGCATCCGTCACACATGATGAAGCTCTTTCAGTTCAACGAAACCCTAGCCTTTTTCCACCAGATGCAGCTTCACGCTGGAGCTCTGCACCCGCTCAGCTTCTCCGCCCAGACTATGGCGTTGGCTATAGTTATAGAGGACAAATTTTTCCTAGTGTCGAATTCTTTATCATTAACGCCAATATCTTTTACCCTGATTTCCATATCCCGACATTTACTTGGGACCTCACTATGTTTGAAGACATGTGTCAATCCCCTGATGATTTAATAGCTGCAATTTGTTCAGACTTTGCCAAACTTTTAAAGAATACTATTGATAAAGTTGATTCTTATAAAACGGCACTAAAATCTAAACTCGCCCACATCTCTACTATTTTCACTCAACAAAATTTCGAAGAATACCGACCACCCTCCCCGACGCATTCTACCCCCGTGGCCCCCCCTCCTCTTTCAGCGGTGCATCACCATGCTAAGAGGGAGGCCCCGAACTTGCATGCCGAGTCTGCTACATTCTCATATTCCCCCTGCCTACTATGCCCCCCTTCTTTGAGCAATACCCTCCCCCTAGCCGGCCCAAAAGAGCGGGTCGACTGCCTACACCTCGAGACCCCCTTTCCTTACCTGATACAGACGATACGTCTAATTCAACTAAACAGCTTATGCAGTCTACTAATGAAACCTTTCGTGTTAATATTAATACTCAGGACTGGAAATCTGAAGACAATGCTGCTTTCTGGCTTTCTGTTACTATCCCACAGGCCGGAGCAGGTATGTCTGCCAATATTAGAAGACAGCGAGATCAGATTTTTGTTAATACAATTGAGTCCATGTCTGCGCGTCAAAACCTTATGAGAGATGCATTTCTTGAAATGCGATCAGATCTCGTCCTTACTATCGACGTCATAGCTAGTACATTTACAAATACCTCCAGGAATATTAGATTACTTCACACGCTCTTAAATGAAACTAATCAGGAAATTATTGCACAATTTGCTGTAGTTAGTAATGCTGTAAACGCCTTACAACGTAAGATTCAAGCTACTAGAATTCTTAGCCTTTTGACCTCAAAGTACCTTAGGCTTTGGTCCCAACAAATACAACAGCATCACATCCTTTTGAATGAAGCTGACAAATTAATCACAGCCTTCCACGAACTAGCTGCAGGTAAAATTTCAATTGGTACATAAGGTGTCAGCAGTGTTATATTCCTGGCACAATAGTTATAAATTGGCTTTCACAGATTTGGCACATATCTATCAGAAATCTCAACCAATTTTTATTCCAACTCGAAATGGTTTCTTACTACAACACCTTTGGCCAATCCAACCTAAGAATTCGCAACCTTATACATTGTATCACACAGAGTCACTCCATGTGCCTGTGGTAGCCACTCCTGCCTTCCAAGACCGTGAATCCAATCATGATTACACCCGTATTTCTATTCCCAAACCATTCCTAGGTGTGCAACACGACTCCTTCTTGGAACTGAGTCTTGAAGAGCTCCAGGAATGTCTTAATATTGATGATCAATTTCTCTGTACCGAATCAACAATTCAAATTGATAGCTCCAAGCTATCATGCAACACAGCTATATACACTAACGCTACTGCAGAAGTCATTTCAGACCTTTGTCAGGTCGATTACTTCTTCGAACCTTTTAGAGCGGCCTCTCGCATCATAGACGCAGGAAACCAGCTTTTGGTCACCGGCTTATCACTCCCATGGACTCGACGTTGCTCAAATGACCGTGTGGCACGTCCGGTTCCTGGTAGTCTTTATGCTGTACTTAAGAGAGGCCAATTCTGCTTTTGTGAATTCTCTTCCCCTTCAGGTTTTATCCCAAGACGTATAACGGGTTGTCCCGCATCCGAAAATAACATATTAACCAATATAAACCTTTCTTAATTAATTATACCATTAATGCCATTGCGATGCATTCCTTTGAAAGAGAACTCCATTTCTCAGGACTTCCGCCATATGAATCCTATGGCATGCCAAATTTCACCTTGCCAAAGTTCGCAGTAGCTGCCAGAATTGCAAATACTTCCCTGGCTAATATGACGCATGGCATTATTAAGCTTAAAGAACTTAGTCACCTTATCCAACAAAAGGGTGACGATTTTCTCCTAAAGTGGGCCGAGCTGGAAGCTTCCTTTTATCTTTCAGCATGGTTCAGCCTTCGCCATTGGATCCGTGGCTTTGCCTTCATCGGTTCCTTGGCTGGGTATCTGTCTTTGATTTTGGTAATATTTATGTATTGTCGTGGTAGATATCTTAGTGGCCTACTTTCCTCCATGGTTATGGCTACCCATTTTAAACCATCCCATGCTAACCTTGTCCTCCCTGGCCGTCCACTAAACTGTGATTCAGTAAATTATGTACTTTACCCCGTTTCTCTTAGTCCTGTCAGTCTTATACATATTACTACCCTTCACCTCCTTACTATCTGTGTTTTCTACATGGTCGTAAATTTGGCTAAGCGTTGTTTCCATAAGTGTTGCAGGGATTTCAGAGTGGTACATCGCTCACCTGAAACCCGCAAATTTCCCCAGATCGAAATATTCATGGAATTGAATAGTGGACACCAGCGCCTACTTTTATATGTCCTTACTATTAAATCCCATCTTTCTACTCTCTCTCTTAAAGGTGTCATTTGTCCTAATAGTTTCAAGTGTGACCATCATAGGTTATACAGTATACTCAAGCCCAATTGGGATACTGCATTGTGCTCTTTGCAGATTGACTCACTTAACGTGGAACTCCCTAGACTTATTAATGTTCCCTTATATAAACAGAAAAAGTTACAACAGATTATGCAAGGACAGTTTGCCGTGACTATGCTGGCATCTGATTCAGTTCACCTTTATAAACTGGGCCATAATATGCAAGAAGTTGTCAATTCCCAGGAGCTTAATCCTTATTCAGCTCTAATTAGAGAACTTCGTCAGAGAGAGATGGAATTTCGGTCCACCAATGTTATGGAACCAGATACTACACATTCGGTGCAGATTGCACCTTATGCCACCACTTCGGGTATAGCCTCTTCCAGGCGGACTACCCCACCTAGTCGGATCCCCAGCCGAACCACCCCACCGAGACGGATTACCCCGCCTCGCCGGTCTAGTTCACCCCGGCAACCCTCTGCCCCCCGCATGGGTACCCGAGTCGATACCCCTCCTAATCGCTCAGTAGTCGATATCGTGCCAGAACAACGCCCCACTCGTCCCACGTCACTAATGCTCCGCCCATCTTTCCCCCCTCCTGCTCCACCACCCCCCTCTCCTAATGATACCAGTACTAGCGTCTGATTTTCCTTTGATGCATGGACATGCTTATATTTACATTCTTTTGGCATTGCCTTTTGTTGAATACTGTTGCATGATACAGTTGCATTACATTACTGCATTCTCTTTTTCCATTGCATGAACGCACATTTTTTGCATGTACCTTTTCTGATAGCCATACTTGTATGTCCTTACACTCAGTCAAGCTGTGACGAATCACACCTTGTTAGTTCGTTGTACGGGTAAGCTTTGAATTATACATATATATATATTATACCATATGACGCTTTCTTTTCTAAGCCTTCTTAAATGCTTGTTGTCAGTTGCAGAGTGATCTTCTTATTTTATTGATGTGATTCATTTTGATCTCGGGGAGCTGATCAGCATGATGCCACATCAATTTTGCCGTGATTTGTTATACTTCTCTCTAATTAATTCAGAACCCTTTTTGCCCCTTCATTATGAAGTTCTAACGATCAGCATTTTCGCTGTGATCCAGTGTTATTTACAAACCACTGATTATATCCATTTTGCATTATCTTAATTATTTATCATGTGCCTTTTCTTACACACTGTTTGCAGCCACCTCATTGGTTGAGAGCTCCTTACCTGTTTTATTGAAAACTTTAATATGATTATTTAAAACTACATTAATGCTGTGTTGTCACATAATTTGCGGGAATATCTCTTTGATCATGACTTGTTGGTCCGGCTGGTCGTCAAACATCAGTGCAAGATTTGTTGTGAGCACCTATGATCAGAGACACATTCGATGCATATGTTCTCTAATTCCTTGATCTGAGAAAGTCTTTACAGTTCATGTGCGCTCCTTATGACTTCCAATGTCATCGGCATCTTGTCACGGGCTACACGCAGAACATCCGAGGGCACTTCATTGGGCACCATGATTCAACAGGCCGTGCGAGCATCACACGATTGGTCTGGACCTGTGATCATCCCATGATCTTCCATTGACTACCCTGTCATTCCACCATGAAGAGGGCACCATATTGGGTGACCACTAGTGTAAACATTCCGTTTCACTCCATTTCTGTCGTAACAAGGCACGCAGATAGTTGCAGAACTTTGCTTGAACTCTTGTGTCTGGCTTGACATTGTGCAGTCTTCGTCGCGCATGTCACCATTCGCAACTCCCATCATATTCCCCGATGATATGGATGATATAGTTTCTGCTTAACTGACGTTTCATGACCGGCAGATGGCTAATATGGATTGCCTCTGTTTATTACGCTGATATCCAAGAACATTTGCAAATTGAAAGTGCATCGTCATGTCTTTAGTTGGTGACTAATCTGGACTGTCCCAGCTCGCTTTGGCATGCATCTTTCAGCGAACCTTATTTCCTCTAGGTAACTCACTTACTCAGGTGGCTTATCTGGATTGCCCCTGACACCAGTTACCTTACCAGACACTGATATGGATTGTGTCTGGTTCACAAGTGTTTCTTTCCCAGGAATTCTCTAGCGGTCTCACACAAGGTTGTGTTCGTAAACGAACTTTGTTCATAAAAAACACTTCCTGAGATCACAGAGCATCATGACGACATCTTCACCTCCATGACCCCACCCGGGTCCACCCAACATTGGGATCGTCTGCATAAAAACATAAAGGTCGTGACATACCGACGACAACCTCGTCTTCCTGGCCCTGGCCTGGGTCAGTCAAACGATGAATCGGGTCTTCCGCATACTCAAGAAAACCTAGTCCTTCGGCGCCCCGACGTCTCCTCTGTGTTCGCCATGATTGTTGTGCTCATGGCACAACCCGTCGCTCGTCCTGCACCCCGTCCTACACCTCGTCTGTGCTCAGTTCGTCCAACAGACAATATTTTGCAGAGTGGAATGGTCGTCTTCTGCCGCCTCCATTCACTCCGCCTCTTGACACAGCCGTGCATGGTTGGAATAGCAACCAGCCACATTGACAATCCTGTTCTGTATCTGTTAGATCAGCAAGAACGCTCACATTGTTCTTCCGTTGGATGGTAATAGGACCTGGAGCTCCCGCAGCTTGTCCGTTAGGTCAACGAAGTCCGGCACCTTTCAGGTTGCCAGCCTTCGCTACAATGTACCGATCATGAGAAACACTTGACTGTCGCTGATCCCTCCTTTATACCACGCCCGGTGCGTTGATATCGCTTCCTGTGCCCTATACCAATGACTCCTCAATTTTGATGTTCTCATATACGCACAATTCTTGTTTTCTAGATCATTTCAAGACTTTCCACACGAATTATGTGATATGTATTACAGAGTAGACAGCAACTACGTGTTGTTTCTTAGCTTTGTCTCGACATGTCCACGAACATTTATTTAAAGTCAGCTCTTGCACTGAACAATTTCTGTAACACACTTGATCTCGTTTCAACGAATTATATCTTACCTTACATAACGTTCTAGTATTTTAATTTTATGAACATTTCCTAGGCTTACTGCATTTTCTATGCAGGCCTCGAATGCAGGTTTCCCTCAGGTATTATCACGAGTACTTTAACTCTACGGATATTTTAATTTTACAAACATATTGTTCACCTATTCTCACTTTGCTTTAATTTTCTGTACGCCTTATGCCAACAGTTTATCTGGAATGTTTAGAGTGTGTGTGTAACAAGTTTCACGAAACTATAGTCCACTATTGATTTCTTGTTTTCTCCATATTGGACTATTGTTTTATCATTTTGCTAATTGTCGCTTTGATCAATGTTATTAATGGTATTCGCGTTTTAATTGTGTTTTTGATTACGGTTAAAGTTATTGCTTTTAATTGCTTGATGCTTATATGTCATTTACTTACTTTTGTAGTTCACGGTATCAGACATACCAGCCACTTAATTTATAAGGCTGTACTGTCTTTATGTTGCACACTGTTGCATTAAGTCATAGCACCATAGTCGATCGACGTCTTATGGTTAAGCTACGTGCATATGTAATGGCAAGCTAGGGATGATACCCGTAACTGCCCTTGATAAAAACGGCTATCTGACTCGCCTGGTGCTTGAGTCTTTTCTGCTGAGGAGCCATGTAATTAGCCGCTCTACTTCCAAACACGTTGGATTAAGTATATCACTTCCAACGTTCCAAAAAACATAGCAAAATATTGATAGTTGGGTCATAAGAATAGTTTGTCCCGCACTGTCAATCGTTAAACCTAAGATCCATTCTTCTAAATAGCTCCCCTTCTAGCATCTCATTGACACCGCCGAAGGACTGTCATTCAGCTCCTTCATTTATATCATTGATGCAAGCCATTATCTTGCTTCTTCTTGAAATTTTTCCTTTTTCCGAATTTTATTCCACGGACGTATTGAAGACGCCCGATTTTAATCTTAATTTTCTTCTCCCTTCCGCCTGCCCAGTGGTAGTGGTTACATCACGCTGATGTCACCACAACTTTCATTAAAGCGTTCACAAAGATCAGGTGCAATGAGACGCGTTTCCTCTATTCGTACCTCAATTGGTATCAAGAATGGAATCGATCGAAAAGATCAGTAATCGTTCTACTAGTGAGCATGAAGCATCTAAGCTCCGCATCCTTAATCCATTATGGAAAAAGAAATATACTTTTAAGTAAAAGTTAGGTTATCACGCACAGTATATGTTAATTCGTTTCCAGTAGGTGTAAGATTGTCAGAACATAAATAGTCTTATGTAATCTATCGTTTTCTTCAAATCAGGAGAGAACCAATCTTATAAAAAATCCTTGATTGGTCGGGATGTCACCGCTGAGCTTTTCGCTTCAGAGGTGTCTTCATTCTTTGAGGAATGTTCTTTAGAGGATATCTCCCTCTGGCTTCAAATCACCATGAACCTTAAAACCTTAATCTTGTAATGTCATTTATATTATTATTGTATAAAACATCGTAACATATTATATTATTGTGTAAATTGTTAAGAGAACTAGAATAATAGCAACGGGGTAAAACTCACCCCATGGTTTCTATGGCAACGGTTACCCTGGTGCCTCTGCGCAGCTGCAGAGCACCCTAGTGTCAATCTCAGGGGGTAAGCTTGGTTGCCCAAGCAGAAGAGAGCCCGCCTCTGCCAAGGTGGCACGGGTTTCCCTGTCTCCCTGGCGTCGTGAAGAATTCGTCAGGTAAGGGTATCGTTGTCTGAAGTATGATTAGGGTTTCTCATAAAGGAGCCTTAGGTCATGGTTGATTGAGAAGGTATCTTTCAATAGTGTATCTAATTCGATGAGGTATTTCTTTAATGTATTGTGATGGCGTTGAATATCTACTGTCCATTGAATTACTTATCCTGTAACTGTTTATGAATTGAATATTAAAGAAGTATTCGGATCTTAATGGTCATGCCTCTGGTATTTCTTGAGTAGGTGTTTCATGGCGGCAAGTGCTAAGGTGTCTCCCGCAGGATCCCCGGTAATTAGTCCATCTATTCAGTAACATCGGTTAAGCACCAGAGAGTGAGAAAACAGCTTAAGATGGCATAACATAAAATGTACTATCTTTTTCTTCGATTGAGCCAAATATATCTATTCATTTACCTTATCCAATGAAGGTTCTCTGGCTTCTGGAATGTAGCGGCTTACAATGCTTGAGTCAGGAAATCCAAGCTGACGGCAAGCAACTCTCGCTTCTTCCAGGTGAAAATCATCACCACAGATCATGCCCCATTTGCCCTGGTAATATACATCCAGTCGCCCAGTGCCATTTCCGCTAAGTCTGAGTCTGCTTATTTCTCCTGTGTAAATAAGTATCATTTGAGAGCGAGAGTTATAAACATAAAACATAAGCATTTAATTTAGCTGCTCTGCATCATCTCAGCAATCAGCTGCCATTCTGCCATTTTGGTAAAGAAATAATTTGGAATAATTTGAAATTTATGACACAATTTAAGTCGAACAGATCATTGAAAAGTTAAGCATAGGCTATTGTGACAGTAAAAATGCATACAACACAAAAACAGTATGGAAGTTATCAAGCAGTCAACTTATTATCAAATAAGTTCCGAGGCAGTTTCTGTTTTTTTTAACATGTTATATTTGCATGCCAGTGTTTCGATCAGAGAGAAAGCTACAACATAGCACAAGCTGAAGTACCACTCATTGATAGTTGTTGGAAATTCATTATTATGGGCATTTTTTAACCCTTTTTTTCCTCTTCATCCGTGAGAGTATGTTATAGATTACCTGTTAGGAAATAGTTTTACACTCAAAGCCAAAAGGAATGATTCAAGCACATTTGTTACGTGATTAAGGCTGACTATGTAATATTCTCGAGGAATTTGATTGGATTGTAACAGGGGACCTTTCCATCGGCCGTGGTACATTGTATGTCATGCCAAAACACATAGCCTACTTACAGGGTCCCTCATCCAATAGTAGTCATTCATTTCATGATTTATGCACGCATCTTACTGAAGCTAAACCTATACTATTGATGAATTGCTGTAAGTTTGCAAAACGAGAAGAAATGTATGAATTTTCATTGTTGAAATACCCTTATGTAATCGCGAACATTAATTTTTTTGATTATCTGACCTTGGCATTCAATGTAAACGCCTTCCTTTTCTTCGACACAGTTATGATCACCCCATGGTCTGTGGCTGCATGCATCCAGTTTAGTAGCATCTGCTGGACAGTGCAAATCATCTAACCAGAACTGGAAGAGAAACAGAATTCTGGAACCTCCAACGCACATCCCTGCCCTTATGAAGCAAAGTGGGGTGAAATTGTGTCCTTAAAGTTACCCTGAATGATGGTTGGGATTGGGCCCAAAATTTCTCTAATTTTTATATTATATTGTACAATGTGGCTATGTTGGTAAGTCTGCAAAATTTCTTTGCTGTAGGATTATTTTTTCTTGTTGAAATGACCCAACAAATGCACCAAATGACCCCTGGATTTATTTCGGGTACACACGGAAAAAAATCTCCTGCCTGATTGCTTTCTACTTGTGACGTCATCACAATTGTAAGAATTTGTTAACTTATAACTATATATTTTTAATAATGAGTATTGTGACGTCATCTGCAATGGATGTGCTGGAGGTGGGAGGCACTATCAAGAAAAAGTAAAAGAAATAAGTAAATAATTTATGTAATCAAAGAAAGCTTTCAAAAATCAGTATTAAATGTCAATGATCAACAGTTTATGTTGTAAGGCACAGAAAATCACTCATATTTCGTATTTTATCATACGGGGTAACTTTAAGAATTTACGACCGTCATTATCTGTGTTCAAGTAATCACATTTGTATGAACACATAGCAGAAATGTGTACCCCAAGTTAAAGGAGAAGTTTCAAAACGTATTGCAAGAAACTGACTAAATGCATTGACACATGTATGTTGAGCTTGTTTAGCTATTAGACCTCCACTAATTGATAGATGCTTCAATGGACTGTAACTGAATCAAACAGACTACTTATCCTCAAAGGAGAGTTATCAGTGACAACAAATTTTTATTTAAAAAATGATTTTATATTGTGGTGACTATATGCAGTGTCCTAACGAACCATATCAATATGGCAGAGAGGAAATCAGTCAAAATTTTGAATTTGACGAAAGTAAATGGATTAAAAATTGCCTCTCATCTAAATGATTAGGTGTCAATAACAAAATAAGGCTTTGAAATCTAGTTGGTTTTTTTTTTTCAGAATTATTATCCATCCAATAACTATGTATCCTTCAACTTTTTTCCTCAGACTGACAGCATGATGTCATGCTGGTTCAGGATAGCCATTGGTCTGGCAGCTCTGTGTGATATGCAGCCGAAGAGCATGACTACATGCTGACAAGCAAATCAAATAGGTCTGTCTCCATTTGTAGTTCTGAATTGATGTACAGGTGGTGTCTCCAAGCAATAGGAGCTCTGATGGAATCCCCTTTGCCTTTCAACAGGATGATTGGTGTTGTTGACCAAGCCAAGGAGTCTAACTTAATGGGTGTGTTTGTTGAATGTTTGATTGCTAGGGTCACCTACACTGAATTGATTATGTTCTCAAAACAGCAGTTCAACAGAAAAGTGTTTTGTTATCATACAGATTTGGGGATTGTAACATGTTAACAACCAGATTATTAAATTAACTGTTGGTCACAGGCTTCCCCAAAGACAAAAATAGCCCTCCCCCCTATTGTATTGCCACCTGCCGATAATACCTGTCGTAATCCCCATATGGAGACAGACCATCAGAATGTACACATAGCTTGACATCACCAAAAAAAACCTTGCATGACATATATATGTATTTTCTACTCATGCCTCAACTGACCAATAGCCACCCAGTCTCAGCATGACATCATGCTTTCAGTCTATGAAAAAAAAATTGAATGATACATAGTTATTGGATGGATAATAAGTCAAATGAATTACCTTATCCAATGGAGGTTGTCTGGTTTCTGGTAAGTAGTGGCTCACAATGTTCGATTCAGGAAATCCAAGTTGACGGCACGCGACTTTCATTTCGTCAATGGTAAAATGATCATCACAGATCATGCCCCAACTGCCATTGTAATATACGTCTAATCTCCCTGTGCCATTTTCGCTCAGTCTTAATTCTCCTGTTTGAGCATTAAAAACAGTGGCCTACACATCAAGAGACACACTTTTTAACTTAAAAAACACATGCATTATGCTAGGATATCAGGAAATTATAGACCAGGTGGAACTGAATTATGGGGTGAACATTTACGAAAAGAAGATATATGGCAATTAGTTATCTTTATATAAGAAAATGTTTCACGATAATAATTTATGTATGATTACAGTATATTCTTTAATTATATATAAAATGTAGTTGGCTATTGAAGACTTGTTTTTGATTATCTGACCTTGGCATTCAATGTGAACGCCTTCCTTTTCAATAATAATAATCCAATGCCTAAGCCGTAAAAAACGAAGTCACAACAGGGAAAATAACAATCAGCTGTCAATTATCCAACAACACATTTCTGATAATTGACAAAACTTGTTTTTGATTTGTGACATTCAGGAAGTCCAAGCCACATTTATTCCTGAATCAAGTTAATTTATATGATGACTATTATCAATAAAATTATTATATCTATAGATATATAGATGTGTTACTTCATTCATTTTGTTTGTTAGTTTGTTTGTTCCTTCATTATCAGTTGCTGCAGCCTCACTCTAGGGATCAACATCACATAAAGTTCCCATGATTTTAAAAAGGAAGCCCAAAGATAGGCTAATTTAAACACGTTGCTTGAATGTTATCAGTCGTGGTCTAATACTGATGCATAGGTCTTTCAAGGTCATCAACCTCAAATAAATAAAAGGAAGCTACATTGTACCTGTTGTCAACAGCATGCTGGAAAGGTGAAAATCATTGCATGTTGTGTAAACAGTCATGGTCAAAGCCATTGATGATGATTTCAGCACTGTCTTCTATCATTTATGAAGAAAGAGTCTCAAGGACATTGCCAAAATATTTTTGAGATTTTCTCTTGGGTGATCAAGTTGCCATCCTGAGTTAACTGCCTGCACAGCTTGTGAAGTTGCAAGAGAAAAAACACTAAAGAAAGAAAAATGTAAGTAAGGTGCCCAGACTTGGCTGGCCAAGACTGGTGACATTTAAGTAACATGTTTAAATTAGCCGATGTTTGGGCTTCCTTTTACATGGGAACTTTAGGTGATGTTGATCCCTAGAGTGAGAATAATACTTAAGTACCAATTTTTCAGCTTGATAAACAGGAAGTGTTTTTACTGGAATAATTTTGGCACAATGATACTTCTTTGCGACAGTGAGGCACACGATCAGGGACATCATTTTCTTCTGGTGTACAACATGTACAGTAAACAGTCAAGAAAGACGTGTTTACGGTCCATTCAGAATAAGGACTGGAGGGTATTTTGCCCGAGGGGGTACAGCTTGCATGACAAAACACATGCAACACCAAGTTCATCCACACATTTTTATGCGCAAAATTCAGTGAACCTCTATAGATGTGCAATCCTCAAGATATATAACAATACATGTGTATTGCTTTGTGTATCTGCACCGCAGTGGCGTAGCTAGAAATCCAGGAGTGGGGGGGCCAAGGGGGGCTAGGGTCTGAGCTTTGGGGGGCCCACCTTTCGCGGCATTTTTGGGGCAAAACAAGGGCAAAAAATAATTCTGCGACACAAGTCCTCTTCACAAGTGACAAAGGAACATTGATGCTCTTTTCTCCTGGCATACGCTTACTGCATATTTTTCAATTTAGATATGGTAAAAACCACTAATTAATGTATTCTTTTTCAATTGCTTTTTAGAGAGAAATGACTTTTCATAAACAGGTTGGACAAAGTGCTGAATGTTGATTTTAATTTGTTATGCATATGGAATGAGACAGAGGCATCAGCTTAATTTTAAAGTGGTAGGGCAAATTGGGCAAAAGCCTTCATGGAAGTGAGTCTCAGGGAACGCTCAAGATTTTTCCTCAAACAATACCCCTTTTTTGGCCAAAAAGTGGTGCTGCAAATGTCCCACCAGCCTCACCTACACTAACATACAATAATGACACCTCTTCAGGTCTGTCAACTGCAGGTTTTCTCAGTTTCTTTCTAAATTTTTTTCTTTTAAGAACATTTTTAAAGCTACCAGCCACTGTACCTAATGATGCATGGACATATAATAACAGGGACTCCTCGACAGCGGCACAATATTGCCTTAGAGGAGTTCCGGTAGCTTATATATTTATGTTCAATGTAATATCCGATGGAATTATTGTCAAAATTGTATATATATATACAAATAAATCATCTGATTCTGAGTCTGACAATGTGATGTTACAATCATTACGATGATACAAGTGAATGGTCTCATGAAATTAATTATTTTTTTATCTGCTCAAATAGGCCAAAAAGCTGATAGCGATTGCTGGAAATGACACAAATTCCAAAAATATAGGCATATTCCATGCAACACATGAAAAACTGAGCAGGTTGTACTAAAAATCACTCTGGATAATCAGTCCTCTAATGAAATATTCCAAAGGCGCAAAATTTCTTTGACTCAACAATGGCGAGGGAAAGATTTCCTCAAATCACAAATTTTTTGAATTTGCATGGAACTGCAATAGATACGTAGGCCTAAGCATACCGGAGGGAGGGGAGGTTAAAATTTGGGAAATACTAAGATTCTAGGCAAAAATGGAAACAATTTAGGTAGATTCTTAAAATAAACATATTTGAAAACTAATTGTATCCACAAGATTTCTTTTGAAATTGTATTAAATCCGGATCTTGAAAATTAGGCCAAATGTCACAAGGCCACACTAAAAAGTTCGGATGCAGGTATTCCTATTGCTGGATAATTTCAAAGAAAATAAAAATTGTCAAATGCCTGAGAACTTTTTAAGGGCAACTGTCATTCTGGTGAGCGTCGGCTCAGGTCACAAAGACGGACGTGCTCTGCTCAAATAATTTTTCAAATTTCTCAAATCTGAAATGGGGGGCCAGTGGGGGGGCCACTTATCAATTTGGGGGGGCCTTGGCCCCCCAGGCCCCCCCATAGCTCCGCCACTGATCTGCGGGGATGGGTTAATGCATGAATCCTAAGGGGGCATTAAAAATCTGCTCATATCCATTTTTACGGGCAATTTTCGAAAAATTCCTTCCCATAAGTCATAAATTCTGAGTTTTTCTTTATAAGTATTGGACACTGGGAGGAACGCACACTTTACACAGAATGAGGCTCTAAAACCATAGAACTGCACACGTATATAACCATCCTTGCTTTGAGCCTTATTCTGAATCACAAACATCTGTGGTGGGTCTGGTGACTGCTTTTGAAAATTATTGATTACATATCCAACATGGTAGTTATTACAGATCTCGTATAAGTCTGCCATGTTCCATGTGAATATATGCACAGATGATGTCAGTATCGCAATACTGACATCACTATTGGCACTCCAAGCTTGAGTGTTGATTCCAACTGCTACCAACAAGTCAGGCTTATGGGCTGTCTAAGTGTGAATAACAATTGATTAATCTGCATTCATTGAAATGGTTGTTTGATTCAGTTGGAGCAGGTGAAACTGATATGTTTGAGCCACTTGCTTGATCCATCATGGACATTCATGGTGTCCTGTTGTGAAATTTCTCCTTGAGGGCAGCACCTTGTGGCTTTTCAGCGTTTTAGGTGAGATCTTCGCCAAAGAAACTGTTCAGAATTGATGACTGGAATGGGGATGATGGGGAGATTTTTTGGAAGTGAACATGGCGGTTTTGCATGGGCATACCAGAGGACGAGGGGGGGGGGGGGATAATTGCTCCCCAAAAAATTGGGAAAAGGCCAGACAAGGAGGCTAAGAATTCGATCATCAAATATACATAATTGGAAATCAGTGATAAGGATGCCCCCAAGCAAAACTCCCTCCCCCCCCTTAGGTCTTAAATTCTGAATGGTTTCTGAGTATATTATTTTTGCCAAGACAGAGCAGCACATGATGACCTCTCAGACCAACAAATGAAAATGAGAGTGAATGAATTTGTTTTATTATAAAAGTGCTAAAACTGATAGCAGTTATACACAAAATCCATGCATTATATAGAGCTGGTTATTGTAACTTTTGGATTTATTCAAAACATCAAACTGAATAATAAATGTTGAGCAACAATCTAACAGCTTATTGTGGATTTGTAATGGTGTGATCAGTATGGGTTCCAAGTGACACAGCTGAAACTGCAAATATACCAACTGTGAAATCATTATGCTGATACTGACATCACAAGAGCACTGTGGCAGTTGAAAAGAACATGGCACACTAATAAGAGATCTGTAATAACACATTTCACTTCGTATGCCTATCAATGCCCTGCATCATACAATTTGTTTTTAAGATCTAAAAAATTTGTACAAAGGATGGCATTGTTTGGAATAGTTATTATTTGGAACAATCTTGTAACATGTAGACTCAATAATTATTGGTGATTGTTAACAGTGGCAGCTGATCGCTGATCCACTAACTCTTTCCAGCTGTAACCCACTCTCCCTTCCCCCTGGAATAAACAACTGCTTATGGTATTGCAAGACCATTTTGAATAAGTATATATAATATCATTTGTAGTGGAAAGAGAGGCGGATTAGTAAGCAGGAAAACACAGCTCCTGTCAGTCTCTGAAGGGGCTGGAAAGACGGGTAAGTGCAAACAAAATTTGAGTATAAATCAGGCAATAAAATATATCAATGCATAAGAATAAGAATAATGCATTAACTAACTCACCGTTTTCTGTACATCTCCCACCCACGACAAGGAAGAGTACCAGGCAGAGTGTGGGCTGGTGCCAATCCATTCTTTTTCAAGAAAAGTTGGTCACCATCGAGACGCAAAATCACAAGAGTGCCTTGAAGAAGTCATTATATATACGCAGTAGTGATTTGAACTTCACATTCAACAATCAAATTTCCAAATGACAATTATTTAAAACACGACCTCGTTTAATGGCAATTAGGGGCAGCTAAGGAAACTACTGATACCCAATCAATAATTTCTACTCAGTATATTATTAGTTCTGCCTTCCTGTTCCTACATGATCATTAAAAAAGATGATAATGAATCACAACTTGTTATCATTTGCTGTAATTTGTCATAGCAAGGATATTAACCAAACGATAAACAAAAAAAATGTGTGAGATATCTTACATCCCATCAAAATATAGTGCAGATGTAGCCAACCCCTGACATTAATATAATGCCCGTATTTCAACATTGACTGGTCAAACGACCTTCAAAAATTAGGTCAAGGTAATTTGTAGGTCTGTATGTCCATTTTGGGTATACCTTTGGCGGAGTTTGTTATACATTTACATGACCTAAAATGACTCCTTCATGGTTTTGGAAGACCCACACCCTATATATCACGCCAACTCATTTCACTCAAAATGGCCGCTGCTCCAAAATTGTTGCAGATATCCGAATGAAAATACAATTGTGCACTGCCTCCAGATTTTGGCCATCTTCTCGCACCATCAGCCAATCCCTACCTACTGTGATTCCATGAGATTCCGGATTTTAACTTGCAACGGTTCTTTTGTCGCAGCTCCGGTTCCGCTTGAGCGATTTCAAAAATGTTTACGCTGTAATACAGCAAAGCACAATTGTAATACAGCAAAACACAATTGCTGTAATACAGCAAAACACAATTGACTTACTCATACGAGACCACTTCCTGTGGTTACTGAGTAATGGGCCATCAAAATAGAAATTCCATGTTTAAAAGGCCCTCTGACCCTTAAAAAAAGTCAAGGTCACTTTTTTCGGAGGGTGGTCAGTTTCAGGCCTAGAAGTATCCTGTTGCCAAGTTTCGTGAAAATCAGAGAAAAAAAAAAGCGAAAGAGGAGTTGGAATAATACAAAAAAAAAACGTCATCATGAACAATGTGACTCACCCCCTCAATTGTAAATATGAACTGCTGCCATCTGGGCGCAGATTCAGAAATGTAAAATGTAGAACAAGCAGGTATCATAAACCTGACAAATACACTGGGGCTCTCCCCAAACAGCATTTCAAGTGTGTGAATGTGTATGAACGTAATTTAAGATGTATAAATGTTGTCCATCTGTGTATGTGCTATAAGATTCAGGCAAAAGGGCAAAAAAATTCAGGCAAATGATTAAATAAAAAACAAGTAAAAATTAATTAATTTGGAATAGATTAAATCTAGATCTTGAAATTCGCGCAAATTTTGCTCGCCTCACCCAAAAAATAGTGCATGCCATACACTATACCGATTTTAAACTTATTCATACATGTAGTTGCTCAACATGTCATGGGAAACACTTTGAAATACTGTCAGGCTGACACGAAAGGCTTTTAGTGATCATGGATCGCATTTTTTCAATACATTATATGATTATTTACACACGTAGATTGTTGGATTTGGTCTAAAAAATGTATCGGCACTGGGTGCACTGACTTTTCGTTTCCATGATAACCAAACTTTAGCTGACTTAAACAGTTCCAATGTGTATTATATTTTGGAAATTGCAGGAGAGTACTTGAAATTTAATTCAGCTACTACAATTAGAATAGAATATCACAAAAATTGGTCAGAACTTTTTGAACGCCTCTCATATTTCCAAAGGACACACATTTTGTGAGATAACCATGTGTCTGGAGTTATCTGGGAACCCTGGGAGCTACATTGTAGCTATATTATCTGAAGGCCTGTGTAACTCATGTCAAGCAAAACGTTTCTGGTATTTCTGGTGGCATTTCAGTTGTGTTATCTCAATTTGTCATTAGCAATTGCCTTCCTGTTCTAATTCGCAACATATTTCTGGACTGGAATAACTTGTGAACATTCTTTTTACGTTCCCCAATTTGTCATAAGCATCACAACAAAAATGACTAATTATATCCTTTGGCACACTGAAATTTTTTTGAAGGCGACTTTAAAATTTGTTAACTTCATATCATACATAAATATTAACAATAGAGTAGGTCGGGGCATGCGGCCCCCCTTAACTTCGAGGTGCGATTTGACCTACTTTTTATGGGCGATTATTTGAATGCTTATGCTGTCAGGAAGGGATCACTTGACTCTACTAATAGCTAGTGAAACAAATGTCTACCAATTTTAATAAAGGAGTTACAATGGCCTTCCTACTCCACCCATCGGGCAAGAAGCCCCCCTACCATAATCCTATGGCAATTTTTTTTGCGAGCGCATTCAGCCTAAAAGTAATTTCTTGGGGTTCTTCTTTCATTTTTAAGGCATTCTATTCACTTTTTCTGAATTTCAGAATTTTTCTGTTCATACTATTATTTTTTAATATTTTTTGCCCTGTTTCAATTTCGGGCCAAATTTTTTCTGTTTTAATTACCTGTTCTATCAAGATTTAAGGTAAAGTACACATTATTAAATAGTTCCTGAAGCAGCTTCGACCCCCCAGTGAAGGGGGCCTCATGACCCATATCATGTGGAGCCTCTCGCCCCAAACCCACATATTTTTATTTTGAACTAAAAATGCCAAAAACATGATCCAAATCATATTTATGTGATGGTCATAAAGTGAAGCAATGCAGATATCCATTATACTTTTAAATATTTCCAAAGTTATTTCTGAAAACCCCTTTCAAAGAATTAGTCAAAGTTACAAAAACCATGCACATTTTTTGTTTCTTTAATTTCTACTATGGTTTGGTGCTGTTTGCCCTGAAAATTTGTTACGTCACCTAAAATGTCTCTAGCTTCAATCCTATCAATAGATAAAAGCACCAAAAATGTAAGTTTGGATATAACCCTTTGGGGGCCTCTCACCTAATCCGGGCTTCTTGCCCCGACCTACTCTATATTTACACGCATACCAAGCGCAAATGTTTTTGGAAGGAGGGACGAGCTATATTTACCTGAATATTAAGGACTATAGACTTAATACCATTTCAAATGAAATCGCTTGGAAACCATTGATTTTTCATAATATTTAATCATCTGCCCAAATTTAGTTGCCTTTTTTGCCTGAAATAAGATTCTACAGCCATACTGTCTGTGGTGCTTGAGAGGGCATTGGGGATGGTCTACTGCATCAGGAATCTTGTCTATTGGTGAAAAGGAGTTTTTTTTATTTAAGTAATCAAATGTAAGTCATATTTTAATTGAAATATATCTAAAAAAAATATTATTCTTGAGACCTCATATCTGGCAAAAAATGTGCTAGCCTCTCTCCTACCATTGGCAACACTGTTTAACTCTTAAGTGGTCAAAACTTTTTATTTATGATAAACCTGATATCAGCTGAGCCTAGGAACCCCTGGACATCAAAGCAAAATGACAGCACATAAATTATTTGACCAACCCGATTCCAGTTTAAAAAGAATAATTTTGGGCTGAAATGTTTTAAAATTAACTGTTTTCAAAATTAATTCTTGCAATTTCCCATTGTCTCTTTCATATGAAACAACCTGCTTTTTTTAAGCATAACACAGTCACAGTGTCAATACAGGTATCCAGTCACATGCATGAGTGTCATAATACCATTAAAAAACATGATAAACCTATGTAACTCAAATTGGATATTTGAGCAATTGAGGAAGCACATATCATTTCGAGAACAACATTCAGATATGGTGTGCATGCATTTGTTGATATTGTACATTTTCACATAATTTGATAATGTATAGCATGCAAATAACCTGCCCTATTTCAATATTTGCATACTTTGAATAGATAATTTTTTTGCAGGAGCTGCTCTAAAATCAAATTACTAATTCCAATTAATATACATCAATTAGAGGTAATCGCAAACTATTTTATATATGTTGTTTATTACTATCAGCAGTCAGACATATAGCCATCAGCTTAAATTTAACAAGAAATAAGATTTACAGGAATTTGGAAGAAAAACACCAAATCAAGAAGAGTGGCACCATCTAACAAAAGAAATTTGGATGATTGGAAAAGCAGCCACATCTGATGATTAGCAGCGGACCTCTTAAAAAGCAAAAAAGCAAGCAAGTTAGACATCAGATCAGATATTTTGAATTATTAATTTTATTATTATTTTACTGTGCATTAATGGTAGCCACCTGGTGGAAAATGTCACAATCTCATCAGTGCCCTGCAAAACTGTGCATTAATGATTAACCACCCTCAGCTGTGAGGCTTGCCATCAGTTTACATAGGGAATTGTTAATGTTAACGGCCTACTTAATCTGCATAATAATAATAATGTACAGTAATGAGTTGTACATCAGCTCGTGCAACCAACCGACCATGATAGTAGCTACAATCGCTACTTAAGAATCATAGGCGTATTTCGCAGGGGGTCAGGGGGGGCTGCAGCTCCCCCTGGCATCAGGGCAAATGGCTCATCAGGGCAAATCCTGACCCAATATCAGGGCATGATTTGGATCATTGATATGTCTGTGCACTTGACACAAGCTTGACATCACAGAACCTGTCTTTCATTCGCCAAAAGTATGGCAATGATAATGATGTCGGGGCCATCAATTGGAGCAATGACTGTGAAGTTTTTGACTGGGCAGGAAAGCTGAATGAACTTATAGCATGTTGGGATGGCGTGGTGGATATTGGTGGTTTTTCAAGAGAAGAATTGAACTCTCTGATATATTTTGTTGCATGCCATAGACAATAATTAATCTAAATACTGTTTTTAAAAAGACTTTGCTATTTTTTCCATTTATTTGTGAATTTATCTGTACCAAGCTGTACGAATGAAATAATTACCAATAATTACCAATAATATAGTTGTATTAATAATAATTGCAATAATAAAGGGTGATGCTCTGTTTGTATCTTTACAAAATTTTCAGGGAAGATGGAGTGGTGCTCAAAGACAAAAATTCAACTAAAACTTTTTACTTTGGACAATTATGAATTGTTGCATTCAGGGGTTTTATTTATCAGCCAATCAGATTGCTGCTTTCAAAATTCAAATGTCAATAAATGGGAATTCCCTTGTATAGTTGTATTAATAATAATTGCAATAATAAAGGGTGATGCACTGTTTGTATCTTTACAAAATTTTCAGGGAAGATGGAGTGGTGCTCAAAGACAAAAATTCAACTAAAACTTTTTACTTTGGACGATTATGAATTGTTGCATTCAGGGGTTTTATTTATCAGCCAATCAGATTGTTGCTTTCAAAATTCAAATGTCAATAAATGGGAATTCCCTTGCAATGCCCTAGGAACTGGACCTGTAGAACAAGTTTTATGATATCAACTACTGTGCAGTAGCGAATCCAGGGGGGGGGGGTTCAGGGGGTTCACCCCCCCCCTTCAACCCCCTTCCCCCGCCCCCCGTTGGGCCCAAGCCAAAAAGCCACTAGACAACTAATACTAGCGCATGGCATAAAAGTCCGCGAGAACTAACACGCGTGTTTGACACCTTGACAGGGAGTAGGAATGCAGAAGACTTACAGACCTTGCACTCAGGTAAACATGTTGGGGGTTCTGCTCACAAAGAAGTTTTAAAGTTCTCTTCGGTTTCTAATTTTGAAGAGGATATTTGGTGATGCTAAAGTGCACCAAAACTTAAAGGCACACACTAATACTAAAGTGACACATAGCAGTCATTGCTGACAATCTTTACCTTACTAACTGCACTACAGCAGTTTGGCTGGCCTGTCTACAGCATCTAATAAAATTGCAGCTGTCACGATGGTTGGGATCCAATAAGAGAATTGCCCTAATTTCTTGGTATACATACGAGCAACAGTTTACTTCTTGGAATTGAAAAGTGAGAGCGAGTTTGCGAAGAATTCCCCAGCCGGGTAAATGGCACTTGGCAGTTCAGTTGTGACCTGAACTTGATGCAATGTATAATATATTTCACCCTGTTTTGTCATGAATGTGCTGACAAATGCAAACTGAGGACATTGTTCAAACCTCTATTAAAGCCAATAAATGCACACTTCTGACTGATTTAATTTTTTTAACAATTTTATGTTGACCTGTAAATCTGGACTGTAAATTCCATACTGTCCCATTACTCATCAATATTAGCTCATCTGTGTTTTAAGCAATATGACTTCTGTTAAAAGTGAGTTGTTTCTGCTCTTCATATTAGTTTGCAGGGCTGTAGGCTGGGCGGAATCCTAGGGGGGGGGGGACTGGTCCAGAGCCATGCTCACCCCGAAAACCTAATTAAATTTGAAATTTTTACAAGCAATATACCTTTACTGGCCAAATTCGAGGGAGGAGGGGTGGGGCAAAACCTCTTTAATTTCTGATGAAACATCAAAAAATATCTTTTGGATTAAGCAGCTAACAACAGCATTCAGGTTGCTCAAAATTCTTCTCAGAGCACGTAAAATCCGTTGGCTTCTGGGGGCCTTAAGCGGCCCCCAGGCCCCCCGCCACATAAGCTTCAGCCCTTCGGGCTTCGCATCCTATGGTACTCCCATCACTAAACCTGAACCCCCCCTTCCCAAATTCCTGGATCCGCCCCTGCTGTGAATAATTATTTAGACCTTATTCATGAAGGTAACCAAGGAATTCTATGGCTCCAAGTCTGGGAAACCCCCCTTAGCAAGCTATTGCATGTGCCCAATTTTCAGATGAATCTCACAACAGACAACAATTGAAAATGTCTGAATTGTGAAACAAACCCAGGATTATCTCTTTTAGATTACAGAGAACAATTTTAAAAAAGAAACTAAGATAAAGAAGGGAAGTTGCTCAGTCCATCTATGCAGAAATTAGTGGGGGGGGGGGTAAGCATAACCAAACATAGGCCTACCACAGCGCCATCTACAAAATGGAAAAATGCTAAATTTTTGCCCAAATTGTGAAAACAAGGGCACTGAAACTACATTTTCAAGGGTAATTTTTTTTTAGTTCAAGGATAACGTCTTACATAAATTATGGGGTAAACATCAGTGAACATGCACTAGCGCCACCTATAAAATGCAAAAATATTACATTTTTAGGGTTGTGACCACAGATATTAAAGTATGTGAGGGGTGGCACTGGTTCCGGGGGAGGGGGTCAGAATTAACAAAGGGGGACATCAGGGGGCATTGTGGGTAAATTGGCGGAGGGGGGGGGGGGTACACGGACATCAAACAGCAACAAGAACCAGGGGTTACAAGCTAAGAAAAAGGGCTTTGTAGAACACTACTTTTGGGAAAATGGCCACAATTCAAAATCTTTCCATCTTAGGGTATGAATTTTTTTTGATAGACATATGAACCCAACTACAATGCATCTTTTGCCGCCATTTCCAGGCTTCTAACCAGTTTCCCAAGGATGTTAGAATATTTCATAGAAAAATCAAAAAAAGGAGGTTTTATCTATTTTTTGAATTACCAAAGGCATTGACTTAGCTGTTCTTCTTGTGAGTGATTGCTCTGTTAGTCCTCTTTACTAATGTAGTGAAATATTTTACCTCGGAATCTCCACGTAGATTTTGGCTACTAGGGGGCTCTTCAACATACCATATTTAAAAATCAGTAACTCGGTAACTATTAAAGTTAAAATTTCCAAATCTGACAGAAGCAACATGACACATTTGAAGTCTTTTCTGACAAATTTTCGTCAAAATCCTCGTTGCGGTTTTTAAATTATTGAAGAAATTGCAAAATGCACGTTTTTCACTCTTTTCCTCATAGCGTCGCAGTCGATTATAGTTCCGGCGTGGATAAAGTGCAGCCATGCTACGTTTCTAATGAACTTTTATGTTCAGGTAGATTTTATATTCCAAATAAAGTTTCAAATTTTTTTACTCCTCATTTTTGACATTTTTTGGGTGGCAAAATGCATAAGTAGGGGAATCGTTCAAGTTTCGCAAACCATATTTTTTTTCACCCAGTCGTTTTGTTTTCGGACCAGGTTTATGCAATATCAAAGCGTTTTCTTCAAAACTTTTTCCAATAAAATTTTTTTGAAAAAACTTTTTTACATCATAAGACCCCCTGTTGTAAGACCGCCTTGCCTTATGTGACCGCCTTCCTCCTGCACTAAGTAGTATTTTTAGTTCATTTTGTACCCTGACGAGAGACCGCACCCCGACGAGAGACCGCTGCATGACCGCAGAAGGGGCGGTCTTATAACGCAGGGACCACTGTATTGCTCTTTGAGAAATATGCAAAATTTATGGCAATCGCTTGGTCCCGGGTTCGAAACCAGCTCTTGCAAGGTCAACTGGACTATTGCTGGGCGGGTGTGTCAATCATCCGTCGCCTCATTGCCGTGTCCTACTCCTGTTCTAATTAGGCTAACAAGTGCACAAATACCGGACGTAAAGCACCAATCATCCATCCATTTCTTAATTGTGAATTATTGAAGTTCGATGGTCAAATTTTCATTCCATTTTAGGCTTTTGAATAACTTTTGTGTGAATTTCATGCTCTGAGTGAAAGATGTGTCACAGCGCCTGGACCAGGCCCAACCAATTTTTTTTTTTTGGTCGAGGCTTGAACTATATAGTACTTTTTTTTTTACTAAAAAGTTTCCATTGATGAGCCGTCAGTTCAATCCGTAAAGCTTTTCAGGGTGCTAAATTTTGACGGTAGTGCTATAATCTAGATACAATTTTTCAAATTTTAAATTCAGATAATTGATTTGTGCTTATTTTTTAAAATGTAGTCTTTTATGCAGATTCCAGCAGCGTTAGACCCGTGTCAAGCGTTCATACAATCTGGTACTGGTGCAGTCTGATGTATTAGGAGGTGAGTTTCTCTATGGCTACCTTCACTTTCGTCAAATATGTGAAGGAGGCTGGCCTTGTGTCTCCTCATGCATTCTTTTATTTGTCTCTGTATATGTATATATAATATATGGATTCATAAATATTTTCAGACCAACGCAACAGTGTTATTTGCATCCAGAAAGCACTGTGTATGGAAAATGATACCATATTCAGCAAAGTCTAATGGATGGCTAATATCCTTCACAGACAAAAAATAATGATAATGGCCGCATTACTGACCAATGTATACAATCATTCATCATGGAAATATGTTTGTCAGTGCTTTAGAAAACATAATGCCTGAACACTGGTGCAGGGCTCTGTGTCTTGAAAACAGACATTTTACAGTATATCATTGTACTGCCATGATGATATGTATGTGATTTTTTTTCCTGGAAGTCTAGAAATAAATCTTTTATTGGGTTGGATTTCTTAACACTGTATTGTTTGATTAAGAGGCAAATATTTTAGGATGCCACATTCTCTTGAACTTGTGCCTGAGAGTGACCCATGGCAGCAGAGGCAAGCTGGCCTAAATGAACCGTCTCATGTTACCAATGTTACCGCCGCTCGTCCCAATGATGCAGCCAGGTACATGGACCTAACCCATGATGGCTACCGTCCCAGAGAGGACCGTCCCAATGCAGGCTATTATTTTAGTGAACCAGGTTACCGTCCCAATGTATACTCAGAACGTGCGCTACCACCTGGTGCCGCCTGGCGCTATGAGAGAGAACAGGGTGCACCATTGGCCCACCACTATGACCCAATAGGCTATGCACTACCTGTGCACGCTCAGAGAGCTCACCTTAATCCAAGGACCGCGATGGGACCGGGCTACCAGGACCTACCTGCCTCCAGGGCTACGATGGGACCGGGCTACAGAGACGTGCCGCCTTCCAGGGCTCCGATGGGACCGAGCTACCCTCACGCACCCAGGGCTACCAGGAACATCCCAGGACCCCCAGACTACATGCCAGGCCTGTACGAGGAACCTCTCCGGTTGGACCGTGGATCTGGACCCCCACCCCGACGGGACCGTGGACTCAACCTTGCCGCATCCAGGGCTCCTGCTCACGTTGACTCTCGCGCTGCCCAGGCAGCAATTTCTGGTGAGTTCGTCCATCTAGAGGACTTTCTTGATTGCCCGACCCACGAGTACGAAGAAGTGAGATATTCAGACAACCTCCGGACCTCCAAGCCACGTAGAATGATCACCAGTTTCTATAAGTGGATGGAGGCCTGGGGGCAATATGAAGTGCTCTTAGTTAATCACTATGGTATAGATCTTTACTTGGAACTGGCCGATTACAGGTCTTTCATCCTTTCTCTGACAGGGAAGTACAAGATCCCTTTCATTTTAACGTACGATGAGAGGCACCGAGCTACCTTGGGTAGGGCCTACTCCTTTAACTTTGCTGATTTTGATCAACAACTTTACACTACCATATTTGACGCTAGTGCACTCCGTACAACCTCTAAGTGCTCTAAGTGTGGCTCCATGGAGCACTCATCTAGCGAGTGCCCCTTTCGATGGAGTGGCCCCACAGGGGCCAGCGCGTCCGCCCAGTCCGCCCAGTCCGCCCAGTCCGCAGGCAGTAAAGGGGATAAGGGTAAGAAGCCCAGTAATGTCGACCCCAACGAAATCTGCCTCCGCTATCAGGACAACACATGCAGATACAAGAATTGCCAACGAAGGCATTGCTGCATCGTGTGCGAGGGCCCACTCGGGGCTAAGTCCTGCAAAAAATGCACGGGAGGCTCTAAAGCCTCAACTTAATCTTGACTATTGGCGGGGTATGCTGCACGCAGTGTACGACGCCAATCATGCAGAGTGTGTTATGGGTATGCTGGTAGAGGGCGTTAGAATCGGCAGGCCGGGGGCTACTGAATCCATTGTGTCACCTAACTGGCCTTCAGCCATTGAACATAGAATCAAGGTCAATGATATTATTCAATCTGATGTTCATTTGGGCCGCTTACACGGCCCCTTTGCTAGCCCGCCCTATCAGGCCTACATTATTTCCCCTTTAGGGGCTTTCCTTAAGCGTGATTCCGAAAAGATTCGGCTAATCCACGACTTATCTTACCCAGCACAGGGTTCGGTCAACGCTTCAATTGACCCCACGGAATTTTCCCTAAAATATGCGTCTATCGATGACGCAGTGGCGTTCTGTAATGAGTTCGACCAGTCCCCCCCCTTTTTGGCAAAGTTAGACCTACAGGATGCCTTTAAGTTTGTCCGCATCCACCAGGATGACTGGCATCTTATGGGCCTCTCCTGGCCTGATGGGGCTGGTATTACTCAGTACTACTTCTCAAAAGTATTGAGCTTTGGTTTAAGATCTGCCCCGGCTCTGTTCGATATATTTGCCTCTGCTCTCCAGCTTTTTATGATTAGGAGTGGGGCACCAGTTTCTATAGTCCGTTATGTGGATGATTTTCTCGTGATTACTAAGGATGCTCGTTCATGTCGAGATGGCCTGTCCATCATGCTCGAGACATGCGAGCAGGCAGGGTTCCCGGTCCAACCGTCGAAAGTTACCATCCCTGACACCCAGGTTAAGTTTCTTGGTATAACCATCAACACTTTGGACCGGACCCTGTCAATTGACAGGGCCCGGCTCGACGAGGTCCTGTCCCTGGTGTCCCACTTCCTGCGTCAGCAGTCGGTCTCCAAGAGACATCTCCTTAGCTTGGTCGGTAAGTTAGCCTTCGCCTCACGTGTGGTGAACGTGGGGAGGGCCTTCATTGGTCGTCTCATAGAGGCGTCTAAATCTGTCAAATACTTACATTACAAGGTAAAGCTTAGGTCAGGTGCCCGAGAAGACTTGAAGTGGTGGCGTGACTGCGTTGAGTCACACAACGGGATCTCCATGCTCCCGCCTCCTTGGGATGACAACCACGCTGAGCATGTATTCACCGACGCATCGAATCTAGCCCTGGGGGGGTATTATCACCCTGAGTGGTTCTCGGCCCCATTGGTAGCCTCCCTTCTCCCTGCCAGAGACCACTCCATTAATTGGCGCGAACTTTATGTCGCCCTCATAGCTCTCTCAACCTGGGCACCCCGCCTCGCAGGCACCAATACGTACTTTCACATAGACAACCAGGCTGTGGTTGGGGCAATCAAAAAGAAATATTCTCCCGTCCCTGCTCTGATGTCTTTGGTCAGAGCCTGGTGTTTGATAATAGTCCAATACAACATCAATGTACGCCCGGTATATATCAACACCAAGGAGAATATCGATGCTGACGACTTAAGCAGACTCGCAGTCGATAAGTTTAAGCTTCGCCGCCCGAGTGCCTCCCCCACCCCTACGTGGCCTAACCTGATCCCGTTTTAATTAATTTCAGATCTTGACAGCAAGGTCCACTCCTTAATCCATCATGGCATTACTGCCAACTCCAGGAGTGCTTATTCAACGGCGGTCAGAAGGTATTTATCATTCTGTGATCAGTATTCATTCCAACCAATCCCTATATCACAGATTAATACCCTTAGATTCGTGGCCCACCTTGCCTCCAAGGGCCTCGTTATTACGACCATTAGGGTCTATCTCTCCGGGCTTAGGTCGTGGGCTATTGAGCAGGGCCTTCCACCCCCTTATATTTATTCTCCTGCCATGGTACAGGCACTGAGAACACTGGAACGCTCGCACGCACCAGTCCAGTCATCCCCTATTTTATTCAACCACCTCATGGCTATGCTCACTAGGGCCCCATTTCACATGGATAATCTCATGGCCCTGTCAGCCATGTGTCTGGCGTACTTCGCCTGTCTCCGGCCATCGGAGTATTTAAGTACCAGGGGTGTCCTATCCCCCCCCTCTCGGGCTGACGTCACATTCTCCGCGACGATGGAGGCCATCGACTTCAAGGTCCACAGGTCGAAAACTAACCCCAAGGGCTTCGTGGTCCACATCGGATGCTCCGGAGCTCCAGTATGCGCTGTCTGTATGATTAAATGTATATTTAACATGTATCCTGCCGCCTCCTCGGCCCCTTTGTTTTCAGACCCTTCTGGTCTCCCTATGTCTTACTCATATCTATCCTCAAAACTCAGCTATCTACTAAAACTCATAGGTGTTAACCCCTCTAAATTTACGCTGCATTCTTTACGAGCGGGCTCGGCAACCACTGCCGCAGCCGCAGGATGCTCGGAGGCCGAAATTCAGAAGCTTGGTCGGTGGGCTTCCCTGTGTTACCGACGGTATTTACGCCCTACCAAGGGGGCACAAGCAGCCATTGCACCTCGTCTAACACTCTCACTTTCCTCTGACCATCTCATCTCATAACCCATTTCTCTTCTGTCTGTACATTAACTTCACTAACACCTATCTTCGTCATCCTTTCTCCACTGATATTGGTCTTCTTATTGGCCTGCTCATATCAGTGTCTAACTCCATGTTTTATGTTATATGTTTTATATTTCATGTGTGTCTTGTCAACTTGTTCCTGTCTCGTCTGTCTACGTCCCGTCCTGGTCTTCGAGTGAATCTGGAGTGAATGAATTTTGTGATGTCTTGTATGTGTATCTAGCCAATAAATGGCAATGTGTCCAAGCGTTCTCAGTGTTGGGAGTTGTCATTTGAGTTCTTAATATTAACTTACCTTGTAAGATTCGTTAAGAATAAATATGGCCGACCACATCCTCCTTCTTCGTCGCGTTTCCCGCCGTTCCACTGCGTCATATTTCGTAACAGCCAATTAGGGGGTCCGGCCGCTCGGAGTCACTCATCCATTGTCAACCACATAAATACTCGAGGGCTCCTCTCTCGCGCCAATCGCCTGTTTCATCTCACCCGCCATCCCTCCCTAAAACCCATTGTTTGGGGGAGTTCCAAAAGTTTTTCTGGGCCCGCTGGGAGTCCAAAAAACCCTTTTTTTTTCAAAACCTTTATTAATTTTTTAAGCACCTCTCGGATGTTCCAAGTCTACTCAAAATTCTCAAAATTCCTTTATAAGTTTAATTCTACTCAAAATTAATTTTAAGGTTCAACTCTAACCTAAGATAGAGCTTTTTACTAATTTATTATTAAGTTAACTTTAATTTAAGTTAAGTGCTCATATTGCCTCCGCTAGGCCTCCGCTAGGCCTGCTCATATCAGTGTCTAACTCCATGTTTTATGTTATATGTTTTATATTTCATGTGTGTCTTGTCAACTTGTTCCTGTCTCGTCTGTCTACGTCCCGTCCTGGTCTTCGAGTGAATCTGGAGTGAATGAATTTTGTGATGTCTTGTATGTGTATCTAGCCAATAAATGGCAATGTGTCCAAGCGTTCTCAGTGTTGGGAGTTGTCATTTGAGTTCTTAAAGGGAGAGTACGTAAAGAGAGAACACTTCACTTTATTTTGATTTTAATATGAAACAAACAACAATGGTAGCTGAATAATCTAACATTACTATCCAATTGAATAATAATAGGTTTTTGAGTAGAAGAAAATCCATGGTCTTCTGTCATTAACTTCAACTTAGTGCAGGAATAAAATAACAAACTGACAAACCATAGTGTTATGAATAGCTAATACACTGTATGTTGAATGTCCATTTGAGGTTCCAAACCTGTGCACTTCCTGACATCCAATCCATTCACCCTATTTGATAATTCTGTGATTTTATTCATAAAATGAATGTGAAACGAACTGATTGAAACTAAGATACACTGTAAATTTTGAATTTTGAGTTAGCTTAATTGATTGAGTGAGGTGGTTGCACAATTCCTTTGAGCCAAGACAGCTTGTTGTTTGCAAGTTATAACAACATAAAGATTATCATAACTCAAAACAGCAAGCTATCATGGCTCAAACAAATAGGGAGTGTTCGCCGAAGTTGCAATGCACCAGGTGGCGCCGCAAATAGGGGCTTGCTGCTACCATGATTGCAGCAGGAATAGCATGTTCAGAACGGTCAAAATTGCTCTCCTGACCTTAATATTGGTCCTATTTCCCAAATTAAAAAAGTTTTATTCAGTGGATCACATTCCCTAGCTGATGCATTTATTAGATTGGTTTCTTTTCCATCACCTTTTTCAAGAATTAGCCTCTTTCGCTGAGGATGCCACATTTTGGCAGATGTTGCTGTCTTAAAAATCATTTTCTGAGTGATGTCTCAACATAGTAAATTCATTTTGTTTTTAAAATTTAAAAAAATTTACAAGAGGAAAGATCAGTGATATCTTTTATATTTTTTAATTATCATTTTTTCTTCAAAATACTGGATTGAATGACCCAAAAATAAGGTTTTCGACCATTTTTGGAGGATATTGTGATGATCTGAGGTCAAAAGTCTGCTACAAAGTTTCAGAAAATAAATGTGAATGAAACTCATCATCAAGTACTTTATTTTCTGATTCCAAAAATGTTAAAAAAATTATTATGGATGCAATAGTCACCGATTTATGACAAGATATGTTTTTAAACTTGTGTGTCAAAGGAATCACAAATGACGTCACAAATCAAAATACTGTAGATGCACATTTTGCTGTCATAAAAAATATTTTCTTAGTTACAGCTGAACATAGGAAATTAATTCTGGTGTTAAAAGTTGTATATCCACCAGAAGAAGGATCAATGGTAAATTATATTGGATAAATTGATTGTTTGCTTCAAAATACTGGATTGAGTGACCCAAAAATCAGGTTTTCGACCTATTTTTGTCCATTTTTCAGTGACATTGTGTGTTTAGAGGCTTAAAGTCTGCTGTAGAGAGAAATTTTTTTTTAACCAAACCCATCATCAAGTATATCATAATTATTATTATGCAGATTCCAAAAGTATGATAAAAAATTTTGTGAGTGCAATAGTTGTTGATTTATTACGAAATACATTTAAACAAGTGGGCCAAAAGAAACACAAACTTGAGACGTCACATTTCCAGGCATTTTTTACTTTTTGAACAAAAATTAATGATCATATAACAGTTCTTGCACAGCACCACCTGCTAATAGTATGCTGTTTTAGGTTATCCAAAGGCTTGGGCAGTATTTGCCTGATATTGTCACCAGAAACTCGGAGACCTGAATAATCGAGTGAAAATACCGGTCGAAGGTGACAATATTGGGGAAATACTTCCATAATCTATCTCCTGAAATATGATTTCAGACTCAAACAATACACTACACGTTCAGAAATTATTTAGAGACTGTCAAGAAAGAATTGATTCATTTCACCAAAATGCCAAGAAAGCATTATTTTCTTAAACTGCGTTGTGTATTAAATTTAACCTCGTAAAAGATAAAAACATGCGGTGTTGTAGCTCAGGCCCAATAATGGTAATATCACTTTTCAGAATCTACTTTGAAACAGCTTTGCATTATGAGAGTGAGGCTCTGACACACCATAGCAACCTAGTGAGCCTCTATCTGAAACAAAACTTTCATGATTATGACTGCATTGTTACTACACTGCTGTCAAAAAATGCAAAGTCATGTTTATTTTAGGGGTTCGACGAGAGGATAGTGGAGGGGGGGGGGCTATGGATTTTATCAGTGGTTTCAGTGAGTTCCCATAGCCTAATGGTTAGAGCGCTTGACTGCGAATCCAATGGCACTTGAGGATGCGGGTTCGAACCCCGCTCCTGGAACTCAATTGGAGTGAGTTGGTTGTGGCTGTGGCCGGGGAGGGTGGCCACTTGTGTTGGCAGGAGTTCACCCGTCTGTCAGGTGTGAGCAGCAACACTCCAGCCAGACTCCCCTGGACTGGATGACTGGACAAGCATGGAAGTGAATACAAAAACAAGGAAAGCTGTCACCAGGAGTGCTGAAGACTGCCAGTCATCACAGATTGTACATTTCATTGTAAACCGCACTAGATTGATCTGGAAGATTACATGTAGCGGTATAAAAATGTTCAAATAATAATAATAATAATAATAGTGTAGGTGGGGCATTTGCCCACCACTTTTTGACCAAAGCATGAGTGTTCTGTGGAGAAAAATTTTAAGGATTTTCTGGGACACTATTCGCTAAAGGCTTCAGCCCAATTTGCCCCACCATTTTAAAATGAAAGTGATGCCCCTTGATTTTATCCCCGGGACAAACTTTTTTTCGTGCCCAAAGCATGGAAGAAAATTCTTTTCGCTTGCGGACGAGCGACAAACTTTTGTAGCAATATTAACATTACTGTACCCAAGGTACAGTAGGAAACAAAACTTTTATTTTATTTTCATGTGCTGGACAAACAGTTTTTTTCTATGTCAGGAGGGAAACAAACTTTTATTTTCACCAAAAATCCATAGCCCCGACCCCCAAAGATCATCTGGTCGGCTCCTAAATAATCAAAGGCATTAGGCCTATATTGCACCCCTAAAAAGTAGAAAACTATCCAACATTGCTATTTATGTACCCATCATCAAAATGAAGAATAATTTGGTATCTTTACAATCGTTAAGTTCACTTCCGTGTTGGTCAGATCTATGGCCTAAAGTTGCAATAAGCAAAGAAAATAGCAGTATGTCACGTGAGTTTGATTCATTTGACAATCAAGGCTAAAAAGGCATTTTGTCATAAATCAGCTACTGTTGCACCCAAAATTATTTTTTCAACTTTTTTGGAATCTGCAATTAATGCAGTTGATGATAAGTTGTGAAAAAAAATTTTCTCAAACTTTCAAGCAGATTTTAGACCTGGTAATATCACAATGTTGTCAAAAATAGGTCGAAAACCTAATTTTTGGATCGCTCAATCCTGTATTTTGAGGCAAAAATTAGTTGAACCTAACATAATTTACCATTCTTCCTTTTTCTTGTGGATATGCATCTTTTAACATCATAATTAATTTCTTATGTCAAGCCATAACTGAGAAAATATTTTTTATGACAGCAAAACGTGCATCTGCAGCATTTTGATTTGTGACGTTATTTTGTGATTCCTAAAGTTGACAAACAACTTTAAAAACATATCTTGTCGTAAATCGGTGACTATTGCATCCACAATAATTATTTTTACATTTTTGGAATCGGAAAATAACGTACTCGATGATGAGTTTTATTCACATTTAATTCCTGAAACTTTGTAGCAGACTTTTGACCTCGGAACATCACAATATCCTCCAAAAATGGTCGAAAACCTTATTTCTGGGTCATTCAATCCCGTATTTTGAAGAAAAAATAATAATTAAAAAATATTAAAGTTATCACTAATCTTTCCTCTTGTATATTCGCAACTTATAATAACAAAATGAATTTCCTATGTTGAGACAACACTCAGAAAATGATTTTTAAGACAGCAAAATCTGCAAAAATGTGGCATCCTCAGCGAAAGAGGCTAATTCTTGAAAAAGGTGATGGAAAAGAAACCAATCTGATAAATGCATCAGTTAGGGAATGCGATCCACTGAATGAAACTTTTTTAATTTGGGAAATAGGACCAATATTAAGGTCAGGAGAGCAATTTTGGCCATTCTGACCATGCTTTTCCTGCTGCAATCATGGTAGCAGGAAGCCCCTATTTGCGGCGCCAACTTGTGTATTATGTGTTCAGACGCTCCCTATTGTGCAACCGTCTCACTCAATCATTTGAGCTAACTCAGAATTTCGGAATTTACAGTGTACCAAAGTTCATAAAACCAATTGTGCACTTCTTCTTTCTTTTAAATACCAAACTGTCAAAGGCAAACACACAGGCAGACATCTAAGTATATATAATTATGCATTTCATGAAGAATTATTTCTAGAATAGCCATTCTTTTTAGAATTTTAATTTTTGATTATATTAAACAACAACTATCATATAATTTGTTTTGTGTCAATAATAAAGAAATTGTGGTATTTCTGTGGTAAAGATTAAGGTAAAGACAGCAAATAATTCTGTAAGGCTTGTGACACAATTCTTGTAAATACACGAAAAAAAGCTTATCACACACAACATCAATATGGGACTTTTCCCAATAAAGATAACGTTCTGTCTAATTTTAAAATATCATCTAAAACACACAAAAATATTGTTTTAAAGTTTGCTCACCTGAATTTGTAACTTGCAACCCAGTTAGATGGAATATCAACCAAACAAAGGAATGTGACAAACCAGAAATTGAAAAATTGCAATATCTCCAAATATTTCCAACAGATGTTTTTGTTTTTTTACATCTGCTTGTTCGTCTCATCTTCAGCTAAGTAATGGTGCCTATTGTTATGCTGGGGCATTTTTTTAACCCCAAATTTGGTTCGGGCTCGCTGTGGGAAATAAAGACCACTTGAGTCATTAAAAAAAAGGTCAATTTTGATCACAGAAGTTGTTCAGACATATATGGTATTCAAATGAAACTCGAACAGTAGGCCTATTCCCACACCAAAGTGTCCAATCTTGTGCCCAGATTGATTGGGAGAAATGGATCACGTGGTTTGTATTGGTGACAGATATCAAGTTAACAACAAGGCGCAACACCAATATTTACTGTCTGTGTTTGACCTTGCCAAAATAAAATCCACAAGTAAAGTGTTCTGCCACTTTCGGTGCATCGATTGACAGATAAATTCTCTAAATTCTCAGATTTATTATTTCAAGTTATAAAACTAGTGATTTTTTGGTTGCAAAGTGAAATATCCATTGTATGTATCTTTAAAACTCAGAGCTTTGTCAATAAGACAAAATTATTGCAGGGCTTCTTGAAGATGCATGTTCTTTGGCTATCTCTTGATTTAGATGCAGATTGGGCTGCTCCAGCATCATAAATGTACTTTCCAACCAATGAAGTGAAATTATATACACTTCAAGATGGTACTCTTATGTAATTAAACATTTTTTTGCACTTCGAAAGATTCACTGAACAACCAAGAATAGCAGCCATTACTCCGCACACTAAGTTTTACAAGTTTTACATCCTGCACAACAGGTACCAGTAGTGAGCTGCCACTGGCAGTGAACTCTGCAAGAATTCACATGCACCAACTGCCAGGCAACTGCCCCAGCGATGGAACAACTGCCCTGAAAGTTGAAACTGACTCATTTTTAAAAGCCTCCTTTAACACTTTGCATTTTTCGTTTTAAAAACAGCTCTAAGTTGGAGAGTTTAAGCATTTAAGAATTTACTCATGAATTCTACCTGTCTTCACACAGCCAGCGCTGTTCGGCAAAAAGGACTGTGGTCAGTCTGAGCTGACGTGCTAAAATATGAGCAAGTAGTCCAATTACAGTCTAAATATTCACTAAACATTCAAATATGGTCGACCTGTAATGTGTATTATTTAAAAACACTTTACTTGAATGTCAGAGTAATCCTACTAATTCATCACACAGTATTGGGTTAATCCACTGATGTTCTTTAAACTTACTGTTTTATTTATCTTGGCATGTGCATGTATGTGGGAGTACCTTGTACATCCAGATCATTATATATACACAGATGCAACCTTTGCAATTTCTTTCATGTCATTCATTTCCTGGAAGCCTGTCTCTTTAGCATCCAAGACAACCACAAGGGTCAGACGTGTACTTCTTTTGAAGCTTCTTTATTGCATCTGTTTAAAAGTATTCACCAAAAGAATTCGAAAAAATGTCTGATATAAATAACTTCTGAAATGTGCAATCCACCCTTAAAATGAATAGTATCAAATTGCACGGGAATACTGTATCACATCTACAATTAATGATTAGGGGAAGGACAGGTTTGTTTACTAGAAAAGTTCACCTGCAAGCTAAACGGAGGTTGATGTTGAATTAAAAGCCAAAGGTAAAGGGGATATCTGAAAATCCACATTTGCAGCATATCACAAAAAGACATACTGACCAGTATTCACAATTCTCGTCGCATCAACCACTGGAAAATAAAATAGGTGTTGTACGAACACTTCAGCACAGGGCCAAGCATCATGTTACAGCCGTGGAAGATCTGGAAACTGAAACCAATCACATCAAGAAAGTCCTTGCTATCTCGGAGTATCCAGCCTGGATTTGGAACCAACCTGTCTCAAAGAAGAAGAAACAGTAAGATATAGACCGGCAACCCAGGGGCTCTAGCCTAGTCGAACGAGGTACCACTAACGGAGCACATGGGTATAAAGGGAATAATAAGGCGCACCAGAAAACCCATTTCTGGCGCGGCGTATCGGTCGCGTTTACCCCTGGCGGCCATTTTCCAAGATGGCCGCCATAAAAATAAGTGCATGCAGTTTTTGGCCTAGATCTTTAATGGCTTATCCGATTTTGATAATTTTTGGGTCAAAATATATGTATTTCAATATTCCCAATGCCATGATGTCATAAAAATTTCAATATTGTAATCGTTTCATGCTGCTTTTAAGGATCAAATGCAAAAAAAGTGAAAATTTTGAAAAAATATCAAGATTCTCTGGCAAAATAAGGCATCATAGTCAATGAATGGTTGGTTTTAGGGCAAAAGTAACATCATAAAAAACTTCCTGACATACAGAAATACCAGAAACCATGTCTTATTTGTTGCTGTGTGACATTTAGTGTTGAAGATATTCCCATTTACATGACTGGTCACGTCAAGTGAGAATTGTGACGCGACAACGTCACGTTTCAGCAGTGGTGCATCTTATGTGTTTGATTTAGCATAACTCTCCAACAGCTTATCAGATTTTTATAATTTTTGTGTCAAAATATATTTTTTTCAATATGCCCAATCCAATGGTGATGCCAAAAATAGGAAATCACAAGTATTTTATATTCTTTCTAATGATCATTTGTAAAAAAAATTAAAAAATTTTGGAAAAATTCAGGATTTCCAGGCAAAACAAGGCATCTTATGACTGGTATTATTGACTTTAGAGTAAAAATGCCACTTTTAATCAATTCCAAATGTTCTAAAATATCAGCAGGTATGCCTATTTTGTTGCTATGTCATTTTTGGTCTTGATAATATTTACATTTATGTGAGAGACCGGGTCAAGTAAAATTGTGGCGTTGTGACGTTATATTTCCGCAGTGATGCATACGTTTGTCTAACTGGATGTAAATCTTAAACATATTATCAAAGTTTTGGATCTGCATAATAGCATGGTGCAGTTTCTGCTATTATGCACTTTTGTCAATAATAAGTATTAAATTTATGCTTTTTTCATGGTCAAATACAAAAATGTGAAAAAACACATAAAGCGCACATAATTATCATTGGCATTGTTGTTAATTGCCATATTGGTTGCAGACTGAAAAATTAAGCCATAAAAAAAACTCACATATTCCATTCTATTCCTGCAACTAACCATGCAATGATTGCATACAATCCCCCATCTCTTCTTTATCAATGAATGGTTCACCTGCAACACCTGGGAATGGTCCTGAGCTATTGATAATTCGACATGTTCCTTGTAAAGAACACGTCGAATTATCAAGATTGGTCCAACACAGATAGTTTACACTTGGCAGCAGAATTATTCAACCCCTTTGATTTCTTCCCAATAGTAAACAGGTTTTGTAAAATGAGTGTGATGACATCAGAATGTTTCAAATAACAAAAAGTATGATAGCATCACATACCAGACAACATATGCTAAATCAGCTGTGGATTTGTTTGTTTGTTTGTGTTTTACGCCTCTGCAGCACCTTATTAGTGGGCTATATTGAGGCAGGCGATTGCCGTATGATGATGAGATGAGAAGACTGTGAGTCTGGCACATACCCTATTAATTCAGGGATGCCCAGGGTCTTTCAGTTGCCCCAGCATAGAACACTGGATACAACCCGCCTCCATTTAATGTCCCATGGGCTCGGACTAAAGTGAATCAGCTGTGGAGAATAACTAAATCTAGTTGGCAAGCCTGGTTCCATTTCACAAAAGGGTCAAAACGTTTGAACAACTATTTAATCCTGTGCTCCAATGCTAATCCAATGGCGGCAACGGGGTTGAAACATTTTTGACATTGTTGACCCCTATGCGAAATACAAACCACCTACCAGGTTCTGGTGCCCTTCCTAACAGTTTGGCATTATGTTGTTTGATACAAATTGATATTATCCTTTTCATGATTTGATATATATGCTGATGTCACCACACTCATTTTGCAAATGTCAGCTATTGAATTGGAGGGCACAAAATTGAACACAATAGAAAATATAGGATTGTGATAAATTTAGAAGGATAGATAGACAGGCCCAGATTGATTTATTGATTGATTTATTGATTGAATGGGCCGAGATAGGCCCGAGATAATCTGATAACAGATAGATGGGTTAGAGTACCCGTAGATTGGAAGGAACAGAATAGAAGCGATTGGTAAACTTTTAAAATATAATTTGATTTGATAGTGCCCAGATAGACTGACAGAGTAAGATTAGAAAAAGATGGGCCTGGTATCTGCGAGTGTGGGCTGCTGTGGGTCAGATATTTATCACACGGGGCGGGCTGGGGCAGGTCGGGATTTTTTTTTTCGTTGTTTCACATTTTTAGTGGAGGTGAGTACCCATCTCCATTTATGCAGTCACAATGAGAGAATGGAAGTTGTGGTGGGAAATTTGAGCATTTTCAGAATGTCTTTTGGGCCCTGACTTGGCCATTTTGTTCGGAGATGTTTGGAGTCAAGAAATAAGTATAACTTGATTAAAGAGCATGTATCTGGCATAGAAATGAATCGCATGACTGTTGTAATTTGGACATGACTTCCTTTGCTTTGAATCTTGATTGGATGCACCGTCAAAAAATTATGTGAATTGTGTTTGTGTATGCAAATCAGCTGTCCACCATTTTGTAAATCATGTGTGTTGTGTTCTGTGTATGAAATGAGCTGACCTGGAACTATGTCATGGTGACATTTGGATGTTTATTGGAATTTATGTTATCATAAAACAAGCAAAACAAGGCATCTTATGTCACAGGAGATGAGATTTCAATAGTTATACAAATTTCGAAGTATTTCAGTTAAATATAGTGTAGGATGTATTGATGGATAGAAGAATTATCGACAGATTGCTAGCTAGATAAATGGATAGATAAATAATGCTAGATATATAGACAAATAGGTTTGATATGTCAAATTATCATAAATTGACATAATGCTTTCAGATTCAACAATGTATAGAGACTCTAGTTCGATTCACATCTTCACAGCCGATTTTGACCTTAATTTTGAGGTATTACACTCAATCTTTACATCAATCAGCATGATATCCATGCAGATCTGGATCTATCCAGAAGTGATAACTTTCTAGGCCTTATGGTTGACCTTCAGCGGCCATTTTCCTAAAAGTCTGGAAGTTAAACATGAATTAATCGCATGAAGTTGTGCTGATTGGTTCAGTCTCGGGAGTGATTTGCTGTATTTAGCAGAGGCTGTGCTGGAGTGGATTGCATGAATTAGATGGATAGATTATAAAGATGAAATAGGTAGCTTACACTGATTACAAGTTAGATAGATAGATTACAGATTTATCAAAAGGGTTTGGTAAGCGAGAGCAATAGGATGCAATTTGGTGCTTGTGTTATAATTTGTGACATGGTCCAACATGTCCTGGAGTGGTTAGGGTCAGCTCAGTTGGTAATGCACTGGTTTGCCAATCACTGGGCCCTGAAATTGTGATGGAAAGGAATTTCAATCATCCTTTGCGCTTAATTGCTGTGTCCTCCCTTGTAATTACCCCACATAAATACAGGACTTAAAGCTCAAATGGTCCATCCATCGGTCCAAAATATCCATGCCAATCAGACATGGGATTTGAACTCTTTGCAAAGTCTAGATTGATAAACTGAGTTGGTCATTTTGGCCCTCTTCAAGTTATCTGGCAGTGGTACACTAAATTACAGGTGTATTGAGCATAATTAGTGATAGATAGATTGATGGAGAGATATGGAAGGTACAGCCCTCTAAGTGCAGCTCTGGGCTCTCACAAGAGTTGATTGATGAGATGGGAGACAGCAGAAGTCCTCACATGCTTCACATTTACCCTATGTGAGAGATCCTTTAATTGCCCTACAGACACTGAAACAAGCGATTGCCAATTTAATGTCAGATGCGAACTAGAGTTTCCAGCCAGTTAACTGTAACAGTTAACTGTTACAGTTAACTGTTTGAAATAGCATTGAAATGACATTTGAGTCAACTGAACAGTTAACTGTTAATATAACAGTTAACTGTTTTATCATAGTGACAGTTTAAAGGCTATTTAACATTTTTGACTAAAGATGAATTAAGCACTTAATATTATGTCAAAACTTATAAATGGCACACACAAGAATGTTAAAATTGTGATAATCAAGTCAATATTGTTCATACTTATCATTGGAAAAGCATGATCATAGTCTTGTCAACGACCTGTTGCTATTTGTTTATGCAGTGAAAAGTGAATAATCTGTAGTGTTTGCATTTTTTCCATCCAAAAATATAGTTAAACAAGCAGAAGAGGTCAAAGCTAGTTATTAGCTCATATTTGCTATCTTGAGGCATTAAATTAGTCAATCCCACCAAACCTAGGCCTATAACTCGCATAACAGTTAACTGGCAGTTAACTTTGAACTGTTAAGAAATGAAAAAGTTACACTGTTTGGCAAGTAAACAGTTAAAACGGAAACTCAAATGCGAACAACATCCAGCTGGGGTTTTGCTCATGAAAGTCCGCTGAGTTTTTCTGGTTCCCCACACGGGGTTTCTATGCGAGTTAAAACCTTCAACGGACAAGGCAGGAATCATAACCGCTCTGCCACCTAGTTGCCCCACTGAGAAAGTAAGATCTTTATTGACATGGTTGTATGGAACTAAGCAGGTCTAAGGATATATTATATGACAGCTGGGTGGCCAAAGTGTTTTCAGTCCTGAGGATCTTCTTTGCCTGGGTTCGAATCTTGGGCAGACAATTTAGAATATTTTCAACGTACTCTCAAGATCAAAGTCCCAGGTGGATGTCATTTAGATGAGATGTTAAATCATTGGCCCTTTCAATCTTTTTCAAATGGAGTAAACTTGTGACGTGTAGGCCTAGAGGACATTTGCTCTATCTGCCATCTCATTGATCAATCTAAGGACCCACTCCTCATTAAATGGCTGCATATGTGCATACCATATTTATCTATCTGATATCTATCTATCTATATCTATCTATTTAGATCTATCTATATCTATCTATTTAGATCTATCTATATCTATGTAATATTTATCTATCTGATATCTATCTATCTAATATATATCTATTTATCAATGTCTTCAGAACCATATCTATCTGAATAGTTATACTTATAGCAGTGCTGGACAAATTATCTGCTGGATTCAGAGGATTTGAACTAAGACAACACGCCACCTCCATTTAGCAACCCGTAGATTCTTGTTGGATTTTACCATGGAAAATTATACAGCATAAACTACTTAAAATTGACGAATTGTCCTAAAACTATTAAATATGGCATTCATAAATATATACGTATTTAAATTGAAAATTATAAAAATCTGATATGTTTTAATGATTCACACCAGATAAGACAAATGTATGCAAAACTGCAGAAATATCATGTCACAACGTCACAATTTTACTTGACCTGGTTGCTCACAAAAATGCAAATATCTTCATCTCCGAAAGTGACAAAGCAACAAATCAGACATACTTGCTGATATTTTTAACATGTGAAATTGATGAAAGGTGGCATATTTTTACTCTAAAATTAACATTACAATCATCAAGTGGCCAACCAGCAGCAACAATATTTTTTGGTCTTTGGTGGGTCTTCTCATCATCTGTATTTACAACTTATCTCATGTCGTTATCAAACTATAGATACCTTTTTATAATAATACAATGTTATTCAAATGATGATGATGAAATAAAATAATTTTTCTGTCTGCCTGTGTGTCAATTGTCAAAGTCAATAATGCAAGTCATAAGCCTTGCTTTGCCTAGAAATCCCAAATTTTTCACATTTTGACAAATGATCATAAGAAACACTATAAAATACTCATAATTTCTTCTTTTTGGCATCACCATTGGATTGGGCATATTGAAAAATATATAATTTGACACAAAAATGATAAAAATCTGATAAGCTGTTGGAGAGTTATGCCAAATTAGACACATTTATTCGTGAATGCTGAAAAGTGATGTTGTGACGTCACAATTCTCACTTGACGTGACCAGTCATATAAATGGGAATATCTTCATCACTAAATGTCACCCAGCAACAAATAAGACGTGGTTTCTGGTATTTCTGTATGTCAGGAAGTTTTTTATGATGTTATTTTTACCCTAAAACCAACCATTCATTGACTATGATGCCTTATTTTGCCAGAGAATCTTGATTTTTTTCCAAATTTTTCACTTTTTTTGCATTTGATCCTTAAAAATAGCATGAAACACTTATAATATTGAAATTTTTATGACATCATTGCATTGGACATATTGAAATACATATATTTTGACCCAAAAATTATCAAAATCGGATAAGCCATTAAAGATCTAGGCCAAAAACTGCATGCACTTATTTTTATGGCGGCCATCTTGGAAAATGGCCGCCAGGGGTAAACGCGACCGATACGCCGCGCCAGAAATGGGTTTTCTGGTGCGCCTTATTGTTCCCTTTATACCCATATGCTCCGTTAGTGGTACCTCGTTCGACTAGGCTAGAGCCCCTGGGCTGCCGGTCTAATAAGCCCAGTTCGAGGAAATCCTTGGGCACATCACACTATACCCTATGACCAGGGTTGGGTACAAATGCAAATGCATTTGCATTTGCATTTGCAAATGTCGCATTTGAATCCGCATTTAAATGTTTTTGGAAAAATGCAAATGCATTAGCATTTGCATTTGCATTTGAATGCTAAACAGTTGCATTTGCCTTTGCATTTGCATTTTTGAAAAGCAAAACATTTGCATGTGCATTTGAATTTGCATTAAAAACATTTGCATTTGTCAAATGTTTATTCAAATGTGCAAGGCATACAGTTGGGGATAGTCAAAGACAGTATTAAATATTACCCAATTATCAAGTATTCTAGGTTTCAATTTACATTCTTTAATTTAGTGAAAGTCAAAATTATATAATAACATAATATAAGATTTATGCAACATACATACCTGTTATCAAAATGATAAATTAAGGAAAAATATGTACTATTTAATTTCTTAACTAAAATTTGGCAGTTGGGACATCAAATGATTATTTGAATTTCATCAAAGTTCCTTTAAATTAAAGAAACTGACAATCACAAAAGACCTAATTTTAGGAAAGAAATACAATCACAGAATAGTGATATTGCAATTGAGTTGAACATTTTGAACATGTTAAGGTCCCAGCTGTGGTCCATGGCAATTCAAGTGTCAACTTGGTTTCTGATCAGTGTCACTTTTACACTCAATTGCAATTGAGCTGAGTATTATGACACAAATGACTCAATTCTAACTGACCATTTGAAAAGTTTCTAAAGAACCTGAACACTTTTGAGTAGTTCTTAAATGCTGGCTATATAAGATGAGCTGTGACCAAGGAATAAGTGAAGCCCTGGCAAGGAAAATAAGGCTGGCATCATGGTGCACATGAAGCCAAAAACAAAACTGAGAAAAAGTATTAAAGTAATAGAGTACCATAATCTACATATCTAGTCTGAGTACAAAAAAAAAGGATTAAAAAAAAAACTGAGAGACATTCTTGTAAAGCCCAAAGATAAAACTGCAGACATGGAGAAATCGGATATCATCTACAAGATTGAATGTGGGGGTTGCAAAATCCATGTTGGTTTTGCATTGAAATTTGGTTTTTCAAGAAACCATTTTGAGTCTAAAAAACCAATTTTGTCTGAAATTTTTTACAGTGATTGGTAAACAATTTATGAAATAATTATTTCTATTGGATGGAGGTTGTGCGTATCAAATAAGCTTGTTTATCAACAAACCTGCCTATCCCCCATTATTATTCAAATTTAAACTGAATCCTGGTAGAATAAACAGAACAAGCACAAAACCAAACCTGTTACACTTGTTGATACACAATATTAATCTCGTTTTTTAAAGTGTTTTAGAATCAATTTTGGTCGGAAACCAATCCGCGGTGATGTTTACTGTATTGATACAAAACTCATGCTCGAAAGTGTCAAATGATTTCCACAGATTGATTTTGGAGAAATTGATCATGTTTATTGAACACGGTTACAGATATCATGTGAACCACAACTTGTTTGATGCCAATATTTACAGTCTGCATTGGACCTTCTCAAAACAAAACCGAAACCACAAGTAAAAGCAACTGGAATATTATGTCGCTTTCAGTGCATGGATTGATAAACAATTGTTGTACTAAAATAAATTCTCAGATATTTTTTCGGTAAAACCAAGTGCATCAACGTCACTGCAAGGTAAATTGTTCTTTTTATCTCAAGATGACAAATTGACCAGAAAAACAACTTTTTCATTTGTGGTCATTGCCAGCAAAGCAAGTTTAAGCAACACAAGTTATTTTAAACGATGCAACAATTTCACTCAATCTACTGTTTGCCACATTATTGGAAACTTGCCGGTCAGGTTTTCTCTTGTTTTAAGATCTAGGAGGACACAGCAGTGAGGCAAACTACTGTCCAGATGACCTAGCCAGAGCAGGAATCCAACCCGGTATTCGGTATAGCATTGTCCACAATAATTATCTTTAAAATCGTACAAGATGAATAAATGAATGTGAAGCAGTATATATACATATGTATGGAAAGCCACCTTCACTTACACACTCCTGCGCATAAATATGGAATACTTTTGGGGGAAAATAGTGTCAAATAAAAGTAAATTTCAGAGTGTGAATGCAAGCAAGGTCCATTGTAAAGGTCAAGTCTCTGATCACTCTTTGAAAGCCTCAACCACATTTTTTGCAAGAATTTTAAATTTTAAGTTGAATGCACCTCACCCTAAAAAACCTCCTGAATTTCTGTATTTTGTGCTGCTGTAACTTTTCCAGGGTCAAACACTTCAGCATGCGTTTTACACGAGAGTTTGTTCTTCCCTTTAGCGGTCATTGGAAGTAGTCACCATTGAATCAGACCATCATGTGCTCTAGCAGAAATTGCTAAAGTTATCAATTTCAGTGGAGAATGTTGAGGTATTCCATATTTATGAGCAACAGTGTAGTTACAACGAAGACTGCGAAGCATTTTGGCAAATCCACCAACAACTGAGACAAATGCAACCAGAAAATTACATCTATTTTGTGAACATTTTTTGTCACAGGACTGAAGAAAAACTAAAGTGAAATAGACTTTTGGTTTGTGGATTTTGTGAAAGTTCTTGAAAGTAGTTGCCATTGCTTCTTCATTATACAATAAGCAACATTTTCACTCAGACTCTTTTATTTACAAATTTACATGAATAAGGGCACCAGTACAACTTTATACCTAAAAATCAGAAAAGAATACATTTAGGATACCATAATGCAGCATATTTTGAACCAAGAATGCTTTACTCTCATCTTTAAAGGAATGTTTTAATTTAACGAAAAATATATGTACCATAATCATTTTGGTGTCCTATACGGAAACATCCATGCAGGATAAGACACCAAATTTTTGATGGCATTTATGTGAAACCTTATTTTCTATATTCATAGAATACAATGCAGAGAAAAATTTACTTATATATAATTTATGAAAATCCTCTCACCAGCATATGACTTCTATGAATTTTTAACTTCTTGGTTAACACCAAAGCCAAATATATTACAAAGGCTTTCTGGCTGTGAGTGTCCAATACTGCTCTGAGTGGTAGAGGTGTAGAGGAGTATAGCACATTACACGTACAATCTTTAAAAACATTTAATCATTGCCACAGTTAGCTTTGAAGCAGCTCGGTGGCCGAGCGGCTTAGGTGCCCGCTTGCTTCACTGAAGGTGCTTGCCTGCATGGGTTCGAACCCCGGGTGGGAAACCCTGAATTTCCAGTGTACCTTCATGCGCAAAATCCAGCTGGACGTCGTTCGGATGAGACATTAAATTGGTGGCCCCTTGTATCAGCGTCTATGCTGGGCAAGTAAAAGATCCCTCACATAGGGTAAATGTATAACAGGTTGAAGACTCGTGGTCTCTCTCCCATCTCATCAATCAACCCTTGTGAGTGTCCAGAACTAGGCTTAGACAGCTGAACTAAAAAATCCATTTATCTATAATTGAAGATTGATCTCATTGCCAGAAGAACTTTTCATTTAGTCTTTATATGATTTACATAGAGGTAGCTCAATATCTTCTGCTAAGGAAGGGTCTATATTTACAAAGTAAGATTTATGAAATTCAAATTTTGCAATGAGCATGAAAGGCTGATACTTAGTTTAAAAGTGTTACAGATTTTTTTTCCGTGGGACCGCGATATTCTCTGCCGAAATTTGATACCATATATTTGTGTTTAGATTAATTACAGAATTTTAAAATATAACTCTCTTGACTTTAATGGATAGTAAGAATTCCATAAGGGAAATAGATAACTGCCATATTGGTCAAGGAGAAAAAGAAAACCCTTGCATTAGTTGTCCTAAAATAATAGATCTAGAAAGTTTGCCTCGACCATGAGATAAAATATAAAGGTAAATTATCTGATATTATCAATTATGATAAACCACTTTTTAGTCCTTCTGAAAGTTCCCTTCAGCGTCCCTGCTGAGCTGTTCTTCTTATGAATATTTAATACCTTACTCCACGTTCTAAGTGGGGTTTTCTGGTTGTGGGTGTACGAGGGGCGTTCAGAAAGTTCACGGCTTTTTTTTATATGGTCACTTATTTTCAATCTAGAACTTTGAATTTTTTACAGGATAAAATTCAGCAGTTTTGGAATGGATTTCCAAAATTTTGGACATTTTGGACATTTTTAAGTCTTTCTGTGGTTGCCATGGAAACAGAAAGTTTGGCTAGGTGGAGCAGGTAGTATGGAGATCAAGAAAATCAATGAATTGCGGCTGAGAGAGACTTCACTCTGCCACTTGTATTAGTAAGATTGACAATAATTGACACAACAAATATAATACTACCTTTTAAAAATCCTCGCAAGGACTACAAAAGCATTAATTCATACACCTGACGCGTTGAAATAAATGTTCCTTGAAGCCCTCCAGGAAAAGTTTTTGTGAAAGCATTTTGGTCATCCAAAGCCTTTTCTCCTCCAGTGCCTGAAACTATTGCCCTCAGTGATTAAGGTAATGGAAAACCAAGTCTTATGTAAAGCTACATGTCAAAGGAAAAGCTGGGATGGATAATGCTGTCCCTTTAGGTCTCTTGCTCATACCAGTGAATCCATGCTTTGTCATAAGTCCTGATGTAGTTGAGGACTCACATTCTGGCGCCTGAATCGCTCTTGCCAAATCGGCCATGCAGGAGTGCTTTCCCACATTAGTTCGCTGTAGGAATACAAACATTGGGTATGCTTGAAAGTATATTTAGAAGCTAATATCATATTTCTTGTGTCAAATATTGTCAATCTTACTAATACAAGTGACAGAGAGAAGTATTTCTCAGCCGCAATCCATTGATTTTCTTGATCTCCATACTACCTGCTCCACCTAGCCAAACTTTCTGTTTCTATGGAAACCACAGAATGACTTAAAAACGTCCAAATTGTCCAAAATTTTGGAAATCCATTCCAAAACTGCTGAATTTTATCCTGTAAAAAATTCATAGTTCTAGATTGAAAATAAGTGTCCATATAAAAAAAAGCCGTGAACTTTCTGAACGCCCCTCGTATACTTCATAAGAAAATAGTGGGTTTAATAATAACTGGTTCAAAATATGTTGAATACAGCATGCCTCGATTCTACCACATGTACACATGGGGAGCATTCAGAAAGTCCTTTTTAATGGACATATACACTGCGTTCCCAATTATTATGCAACTATGATTTCTTCCAATATCTCAAAAAGAAATAAAGCTATTGTGATATCCTTTACACAAAATGACATGTGCACCATGAAGCAAATATTCTGTGACTTTCGTCCAATCCTGATGTTTCAGTGAGGATTTATGCTATATAATCAGGTTTTAGGGTGTTCCCAATTATTATGCAATTTCTTGAAAAGCTTCCATTGCCACCCAAAATCAACAAAGTTGATTATGAATTGACATTAGAATATACCTCATTACACTAAATATAAAATGGAACCATCATTTCAAACGTGGATCACTTCATGACCAAGAAATCAATATAATACAACTGCATTGAAAAATCATTAAAATTGGCTTTTTTCTCAATAAAGAAGCCTCCCATGCTCTTAAAAAAATTAATATTAATAAAATTCCAGCTTAGAATATATCTATTGCACACCACAGTCATACTGTGAGATGAAACACCAAATCTGGTATCTCTACAAAATATGACACCAAATCAAAAAATCACACCTCTGTTTCCCATTGGAATAGCATTGGCAATTGGATGCGTTCAATTCATTTCAAGATATTTGTCAAATATAGTGGTGCAACTTAATTGCCACAGGTTTACAGGAGAGTTCTAAACCTAAGAAAAGTGGTAAATGAGTTAGGTAATGATTTTTCATTTTGTCTAGCTATCAGAGGGTTTTTATTGGAATAAAACTGTAATTTCAATGCTATTCCAATGCAGTAAAATAACATGAATTTCTTGGCTATGAATGCGTCTATGTTTGAAATGATAGTTATACTTTTTCTTTTGTGTTATGGGGTATATGTTGATGGCATCTTCAGATTAGTTTGGGTCATTTTGAGTGGCCATGGATGCTTTTCCAAGAATTTGCATAATAATTGGGAACACCCCAAAACATCATTAAGTGGCATTACTCCCAACTGAGTCAATGGAATTGGACAAAATTGGCAGGATATTAGCTCCATGGTACACTCATCATTATGTGTAAAGGATATTCAAATAGTGTTATTTCTTTTTGAGATAATGCAAAAAAGCATAGTTGCATAATAATTGGGAACGCAGTGTACAAGCTTGGAAGTACAATGTGTCTCTTTTAAATTTTCACAGAGAACAAATTTTATATTTATTTTACAATCTATTTTGAGAGTATTATTATCGTTTTCATAGATACGCGTTTTTCCAGTTTGCACTTTACTTTATCTCAAAACTGTGATGTCACAGATTTAGTTGCATAACTGTTTATTGCAAGCACATATATCAAGAAACTGACCAAATGCATTCACACATGGATTATGTATGTTTAGCTTATTTAGCTTTAATACCTACATAGGTTGATAGATACTTTAACAAAATGAAACTGAACTAAACAGACCACTTATTCTCAAAGGAGAGTTACACTGCTGGTCAAAAGTTTGGAAAAAAACAATAAACTGCCTAATTAGTGTTGCAAAATGGTATCTGGCTGTTCGGAACTTCGGATTCTTATACTTGATCAAGCCAAAATAGTGGATTATTAAAAATAAATTTGTAAAAATAGCATTAAATTTCAAAGGTTGCTCTCAAAAACGGGGATGGATTGATGGATGATTTTGGCTTTATGTCCTGTATTTATGCACTTGGTAGGATTAGGACATACCGGGCAACTTGTTTGGGGCCATCAGTATTTTTGAAAGCTGCAATCCATCCACACTCCATCGAATTTCTGTAACACTGACCTTATTGGCCTGCAGTGTACAATGACTAAAAACAAATGTGACGAAGTGTTTTGAAATTGTGAAGACGAGTGTCTTGTGAATAACAATAAAACAGGCTTTGTTTTGTTAAACATTGAAACAGAGACTCTTCTGTCAAGGTGTAATAATCAGCTTTAACAGAAATTGTTTGTTGTGGTTGTACAAAAAGTGTAACATTGCCTGGCAGTTTTAATTTCCTTTGTCTTAAACTGTGATGTCAAACTCTGAACTGATATGTCACAGATTGAAATTAGACCAATCAGATTCACAGATACCCAGATGATGTCACGGTTTAACTGCAAAACGAAATTTTCAAAAAACACGTAGCTATGAAAACGATAATAATATTGTACCCACTGTGAAGGATTATTCTAATTATAAATTGATGATTTGCAAACATATTTCGTGACAGTCCGACAGCATTTCAAAGAGCATGATCTCTGTGATACTGTCTTATATCTTACGAGAAATTTTATATGATGAACAAAATACCGGTCACAAACCGATCTGATTATTTCCCTGAAGAAAAAGAACACCTAACAACAAAATTCCTCCAGGCTGTTGTGCTGGGATAGTAATCAGGAAATGACTTGGACGAATTTGGAATTGTCAAATTATTTCATATGCCAACTATTTTTGGATACAATGATAAAACATGTGTTCAACTAATCATATTTGATTGAACAAGACTTTGAGCCCAAGGGAATGACCAAAAAATAATAATCATGAGCTATTTCTGATGTTTTTTAAGCCAGGGCGAACTGGGGGACATTGGGACATGTGGTGCATTGAATGTAGGTGTTTTCACGTTTCCTGACAAGGTCTATTTGATGGTGAGGTCACCAAAACTTGTGAAATCCAGCAAGTTTTTTTTATGTGGCTAGTTTCCCTGGTGAATATTATTATTTTGTACTGACAGCCTATTGGCCAAAGGCTGTACATACAGGAGCCATTCCAGACACGATATTCAATAGTATGAAATGTCATCACAGGTTGTACTACCTATTTTACATGAATAGGTAAACCAGCTGTGACATCATATTCCAACAGCATAAAAAACTGGGATTTCAATTAAATATATATAACAAGGACTGTGAAATACAAGCGAGACAGTGCTATTCACTGACGTACACTTACAGCTGAGGAATCACAAACTTGTGCTTACAGAATACAGTGGACAGTGGAATGTTCCTTGTGAGGTCATGTGACTCATGTCTGTATTCTTGCCTCATATGCAGTTAGTGAGGTTGTATCATTGCAATGATCTCAGGAGAAGTCACTGAATGAGTCAAATCACTCACCGCTGAGGCCACCAGCTACCAAGCGACAAATTGACAGTTCATGTCAGTGTGAAGGATAGGGAGTTTTGTGACATCGTAGATGCACTCAAACTGTTTTGTTTTTTTATTTTTTATTTTTTATGTGAAAGATTGGGCTCTTTGTGACATCACTGATGTCTCCAAACTGCTGAATATTTATGCACTTTTATTTCGTCAGCTGTAATCAAGTGTATTATTCCTCCGAAACACCTGATCTCCTTTTACTTACTTCCCACGTTAGGCTGTACTGATGAGTGTCCTCATTGTTGTATTTTACTGACAGATCAAACTGGTCTTCACTCCTACATTACCAATTAGGCCTACTGCACAGAGTAGAGGTAGCATTATGCCTTTAATGCTGCAGGGAATAGATTTTTTTGGCTTTATGATTGATGTTACATGGGCGTTTATTTACTTCCCTGTTTTATGTGTCACATCAAAGTAAAAGGCCACCCTTTTATGTAAATAGAAAATGCCCATTAATATGCCAATTCGATTAACCCAGAAGGCAGAAACTAGAACAGGAATTGAGTTCTCATGCTGTTAACTTAGCCTGACCTACAATAACTTTTAAAGTAATTTTGTACCTATATTATAGGTGTTGTACAACAAGATTACAAGAATCATATTAAAGCTAAAGTATCCCACAGAACAACAGCAATTTTTAATTTTGACCAAAAATGTGAACTTCATACTGAGGTATTTGGCCTAAAATTATGCGCAACAAACTTGATAAATTCCTTGTTGTAAATTATATTCACAAAACGAATTGAGCACAAGAAAGGTTTCAAAAATCTGTGCATTGATGTTCTCAACATCTTTGGTCGACAGCAGGAAATTAGGTCAAGTGGGTCCAGCGTCTCATCAATGATTTAGTTTTGATCTAACAAAACATGACATATTCATATTCAAAAGTGTCTTGAAATTTCAATTTTATCCAGTAATATTCCCTGTATCTATAATTTTTATGGAATAATTAATTATAAGCCTTGACAAGCTAAATTATAATATTAACATGTGATTCATTTCATTTCGAAACAGACAACAAGAAAACATAACAGAATTTAAGTTACATAATCTTGGTCAACTGATGAGTATGTAACAGTGAGCAATTAATCTACATGCAGATCATGTTATTGTTTTGTTTTATTACTATTATCTATTCATCCATCTATTCATCTATCTATTCATCTATCTATCTACCATCTCTCTATCTGTTTTTTTTATTGATCTATTTGATCTTTCTAATAGTTTCTAGTCTAAATTTCTCTCTAATTTTCTATATATCCGTCTCTCAATTTTTTGGAAACAGTGATATAACTGAATTTCACATATTGGATATGAACTATTTAATGAAGTTATGGTAACACTGTAAGTCCTGTAAAAACTTTTTAAGTGCTGCGCGAATTTCATGGCTGTGCCATTTACATATTAATTAGGCCTGCCTGTAGCAGGGCTTATGTGACGAGTCAAGCTCTCTCTATCTATATGACGCTGTGCACAAGATCCTGTTAAAACTATGTACTGTATGAATCTGATTCTTTGTAGTATTCTTACTTGTGGGTCATTGAAGGCTCTTTTCGAATTTGGCTGGTCTCCGTCACTTATTTGGTTATTTAATTGAAAATATACCTGCCCATTCTGCACAGTGTCCATTTTTCGCGCCATTATTTACAGCAAGTGTTTACAGATTTATTAATAAAGGAGAGAAAGAAGGAAAAAAAAAAAAGTAGGAAAGAAAGAAAGAAAGAAAGAAGGGAAGAAAGAAGGAAAAGGAAAGAAGGAAAAGGAAGGAAGGCAAAGAACAGGAGGAGAAAGAAAGGGAGGAGAAAGAAGGAAAGAAGAAAGGGAGGAAGGGAGGAGGGAATGAAGGAAAGGCAGGAAGGAAGGAAGGAAGAAACGAAGTAAGGAATGAAGGTAGTAAGGAAGGAAGAAAGGAAGGAAGGAAGACAGAAGATAAATAGATGTAGATCATAATAGATTTGTTTTAGATGTTTAAAAGACGTGTTAGTTCACATTTTTCGTTTATGTGTTATTCCCAATATTTAGGCCCCCAAAAGCTACATACAACCAGCAAAATGTTCGTCCAATTCCTGAAAATTTTCAGCGAAGTATTGTAACTTTTCAGCAGTAGTATATGCTTTGCTATAATTCATTATATTCAATGCATTTACCAAACCCCGCTTGATTAACAATTTAAATATACATATAATTAAGTGCCATAAGAACTCTCTTAAAAGGACTGGTGCTATTGTATGGAATGACTTGCCACGAGATGTGAAAAACCATACAAACTTTTATACATTTAAAAAGACACCCATTTCACACTTGAGGTTTTAATATTGCATGACTTTCGTTTTTAAGGTAGAATCGTGTACCTGCTGCTTTTATATCATGATTTTAAATATTCTTAAATTTATAATTTTATACCAATTTATATTTATACTGTACCATCATTTATTTGTTACCATGTATTTATTGTTAGTGTTGCCTAAACAGCTTATGCTGAATTTGGACTCCAAAATAAACTTCTAAACTTCTTATTAGAGTAGAAGTTAGGGGCCATATTGACAAAAAGTCAGATAGATACCTGAGTAAATTTATAGATACGATTCTGACTTATACAATACATAGGTATCGAATGATAAGATAGATAGATATATAGATAGACAGATAGATAGATAGATAGATAGATAGATAGATAGATAGATAGATAGATAGATAGATAGATATATAGATAGATAGATAGATAGATAGATAGATAGATAGATAGATAGATAGATAAATAGATAGATAGATAGATAGATGGATAGATAGATAGATAGATAGATAGATAGAGAGTTAGAGAGTTACAGAGGTAGAGAGACAGAGAGCTAGAGAGACAGACACATAGATAGATAGATAGATAGATAGATAGATAGATAGATAGATAGATAGATAGATACATAGATACATAGATACATAGATACATAGATACATAGATACATAGATACATAGATACATAGATAGATAAGCCTAGGCTTCGGCAGGCTGGCAGGCCTACGTATACACTCTCTGAGTGTTCGTTCTTGTTAATTGATAAAAATGATAAATTTTGTTCTTAGTAACCAATATCTTAGCCATTACACCAAAATTGTATGGTAAACTTGAACAACATATTTCTCATGAATCTGGTCGAATGACAGCACCCAGTTCGATGCCTCTGTCTGCTCAGAACTGTCCGATACTCTGCAGATGGAGCTTCAGTTCTGCTCACATACACGAATGCTCCCCCTTGTGGGAAATGCCAGGGATGCAGGTGATATCCATTGCATAATGTTGTTATTGTTGTACAGGTACCTAAAGGTGTATCTTTCTGTCTGTCTGCCTCTCTATCCCTTTTATATTGCATATCTATCTATCTATCTATCTATCTATCTATTTATCTATCTATCTATCTATCTATCTATCTATCTATCTAATCTATCTATCTATCTATCTAGCTATCTAGCTATCTAGCTATCTAGCTATCTATTTGTAATGCGATGAGTTCAGCCTGGCCTAATGATTACAGCACTTGGTTGTGAATCCACCAGCCTCAGAGGACATGGGTTCAACTCCTGGTCCTGGAATTTAATCATGGTTAAGATGGAGTGATAAATGTGGCCACTGCCACACAATGGCCACATTCATGACTTCAAATACCTCAAACTCACCACTGGTACACCCTCCTGTTATTATAATATTATAATAACATCATTATACAGCGCCAAAAACTCTAAATTACTCATTGGCGCTTAATTGGTCAGCTTAGATTAGTTGATATTTCTGTAGTATTTTGCAAAAAGATATGTTTTCAATCGCTTCTTGAAGTGTTTTTGATTTTTCCAGATTTCTGTCCAAAATTCGGCGACGAATAGGAGAAGGCTCCATCTTCGAAGTTGTTTTGATTGTGTGTGGCAGGTATCTAACAGCAGTTAGCCATTGCTGTAATGAATATACCCCATCCAGACAACACGTGAGCAACAAACTATAGCCGGAACATGCACTATAAAAAAAAAATTAGCCAGAGGCCTTTAAATTGTTACAGGGAAAATGCAGACCAACATGCATAAGAAAGGATAGAAATTAAATATGATATCAAGGTCTTTGAGCAGTGGCGAAGTAGAGTGACAAAAATATACTTTGGTAACCTCACAATGACCAGCCTTAGGTTAAAATTCCCTATTACCATTGGCATGGATCAAAAACAAGTTCTTAAAAGAAGGATGGGTTAAGGTTGAGCACATTATGCAACATAATCAAGCCCTTAAGTACTAGCCAAGCCTTAAGTGCATCAGCCTTAAGGCAGAAGCCTTATCTGGTTATCATCAAGGTGTCCTAACTGGTTAATCAAATCATCCAACCATGATTTTACGCTGGAGGGGGATTATGCATTTTAGGGCTGGTTTGGGTTTGGTGACCTGAAGATTATGTTAAGTACAGATGAAATAGGCTTATGAAATTGATTGTGATTAAACCCAAATTCTTCTGAGGTTATCCATGAGCTCAGAAAGTCATTGAAAGTAATAAACATTTTTCAGGAATATTATCATACATGCACTGCCAATAAGTACAACAATTACTTTGCAGCTTTCAGGTTTCTTCAAGATCTTTATCTACTTCGTTACTATTTTCTAATTATACTCCGTAATAATAGCTTCTTACTGGCTAATGTTTCGTGTTATAAATGTGATTTGATGATCGAGGAATCAAGCATTTTGCTACTTGATGTGAGAGCATCACAGGCTTACATGCATTGAAACTACAACAAAACGAGAAAAAGAAACTTGTTTTATACTTCAAGGAGAAAGCAGGAAAAACGTGTACTTCAGCTATATAGATATCAAAGGCTTAATTGTGTCGAGTTAAATCGACAATGTATTTGCTCAGAGTTTAGCATCCCAGCATCCAACCAACGGCTTGATGATGCAATGTATTATTCCTCATTAATGTTCATCTTACTTTGAGTAACAACAGTAAGCGTTAATTTCTTTTTTTTACTTTTCAGATTTTTTGTTCTTCAGAAACTGGAAGATTTATACAAGTGTTGACAGTGCTGTGATCGATGCGGTCATTTTTGTAATGATCAGTACAGCCCAGTGCCAAGAAATCTGCTACAACTGTCATTTACTATGCCACAGGTTGCGAGATTGGACAAATATCAAGAAACTCCTATTTCATTTTCTTTATTTCTTCTTTTTCTTCTTCTATCCATCTTCAGGGGTTAAAGCACCTTATAGTGCACTTAAGAGGCTGTAGGTGTCGATAACATTCGATTAAGGGGATCCGATTTCCTTAACTGATTACTAATTAATCACTACAAGTGTCAGCTGATTGAAAATCAATCAAACTAGAGTGCTTAGCTATAAAAAATTCACTTGGCTATTTAGGAGTAATGAATTTAGTCAGTGCCCCCTATAGAACAAGGTGTTAGTGAGTGATAATACAGAATGTCATGTCAGCTCTGTCACGATTTTCAGTCACCAGAGGGCCTAATCAACCGTGGCTGCAACAAGGGCAACCGACCTTAAGGCTGTTTTTCCTGAGGCCATTGCATGCAACCCTTCGAATACCAGTCAAAATCTACTTTTTCCAAAATCTACTTTTCCATAATCTACTTTTCCTACCAAAATCTACTTTTTTTGAAAACCAAAATCTACTTCATTTTGCCAAAATCTACTTCTGCCAAAATCTCCTTTTTCCAAAATCTACTTCAGAAAACAAAAGTTGTTTAAACCTTAATTTAGTTAAATCTAGTTTTACATTACCTTTATATGTTTAAAATACTTAACTTTTCTTAAACTTCTACAGAAATTAACATCTTTTTATGCAAAAATAGTTTAAAATACCACACTAAAGACCAGGTTTGGGTTCAAATGCAGATACACGCATTTAAATATGAATAAAATACAATTGAGCCAAAAGTAACTGAATACACATACAACCCCATGCAATAAAGATAAGTTTTTTTGACAAGTAAATGACATTATTTGAATTTTTCATAATATCATTAGAAAGTTGCTTCTTTAAAATCCGTTGAAGTTAGTATGTTTTGATAATTATACAAACCCAGTTGTGGTTTGAAATATTAAGGAATGTAGTATCTCATTCCAAAAATGACTGAAACTATTATTTTGCAAATAAATCTGGCTTATTTGGCATGCCTATATAGATATGTTTTAAATATTACGGAATAAACCAAATAATTCCACTGAGTAGATTCTCTGGGTGATTAATTCTAGGTATAATACCGCATTTTAACTCATTCAAATGATTGTTATTACTTATTCAGACACATTGGCTTAAATGCCAAATTTGTAAGTAAATTCTGAAATGATTATGCTCTTTGAAATGATTCACGTTGTCTATTCACGTTTGTTCTCCAATTTTAAAGAAACTTAATTAAATCAACAAACTACATGACTGACTAAATCATTTAAATGACTATACCTAAATAAGTAAAATGACTAAGTAAATCATTGATTGAAGTGAACTGCTAGTCAAATAAATAGGTAAAATGGCGAAATACGAAATTAGTGAAACTTGTCATTGCACCCATTTTAGATTTGATTTACTCTTACTCTTGCTTAGTAAGTCAAAGACAATTTCAGTGTGAAAAACGATTCTGTTTACTTGAAATTTATTAGTTCAGATGAATTTGTCATTTCATTTTTTACTTGCAGTAAAATATCGAAATTTAAAAAAGATGTAAACTTTACAAGCAAATTAATTTACTTGAACGTTATATGAATGCTATATGTCTAAGTAATTGCAATTTCTTAGAATATATACAATGCATTGCTAGTGTTTGAATTGCAATTAAGACAATGGCCAGTGTTCGAATTGCAATTAAGACAACAGTCATTGTTAGAACAGCAGTTAGCATTCAAATTCAAACTGGGTGACAGTTATGTCATGAAAATATCAGTTTATGGGCAAATATATAAATTTAAATATACAGGTGAAAAAGCCTGATAAGTGAATTAAAGACAAATTTCGATTTATGACCCAGACTCCGATAAATTTTATTTCCAAAATATTTTGAAGTAATGTCTCATTAGGAGTAGGGTAAAAGTGGGTAATATCACGCAGGTGGGTAATATCACGCACCTAACCAAGTGGCTATTTAAAGCTTCAGCCATGGTAGAAATGACCAATGTTTTAGTTGAAAAATGTGCAAGTAAACCTGAAGAGTTCACTCGATAGCTTATAATAGTTGCCATGGACAGAATTGCAGAAAGGTTTTAAACAACTTTGTTGTTTTCTGCCAATATTTAAGCGCTTTTGATACAATTTTCCGAATCTAAACGACATAGAATTGTGGCAACTGTTTAAGTGATGCACTTAATGGAGACCCATGATGTATGAAAGCCACAACTTGGGATTTCAAAAAATGATGACACAGAAAGTAAGCATTGATGAAGACACTAGTATGCATGCTAATATAATGAGTACAGACCAGGGATAATATCACTCATGCTCAGGGGGTAATATGACGCATTTTTGGGATAATATGACGCATTTTGGGGGTAATATGACGCATTTTAGGGGTAATATGACGCACCTTTTTGAAGATCCCTGCAGCCAACGTTTAATAGTACCTCCAAACTTCAATTCAGTTGCATCCTTCAATGGGATGGGGTCATGGCGAAATCCCCCCCCTTTAATACGCCACTGCAGGTGTGAAACCTACAGATATATATATATAGGCCTAGTCTATAACAGCAATAAAATGCACTCACATACCACATCTTCGTCGGTTGTTTTAAAGTCACATTGATCAACTTTCCCATGCATGTTCTGTATCAACTAACCCATCGATCCCTTGGTCCAAAATGAACTTGGAGAAAGATCGGAAAAGCCGCAGTCTATCCAATTAGTGTGCCTCTAATAGGGCAATGCAAGGACCAAAGATAACCGTGGGATTCTTTGGAAAATTTTTAGGGAACTTAAAACAATTTAGGGAAATCTGAGTGAAATAGTCAAATTTTGTTTTAGTTCATGAAATCCAATGCCAGAAAAGTGGGAAATGTAGTAAAGAATCGCTACATAGTTCAACATCTGGCAAAACTGCCCTAAAATTTGAAAAAAAAAAGTCTGGGGAGGTGTTTTCTTGATGGGCACTTTGAATAGCACAAAGTTTGCCATTTTATATTATCCAAGTATAATTGTATTTGGTACCAATGATTAGCTTGATACCTTATCCATCTTATCAAAAACATCTGAGTTGATTTTGGTTAAATAGTGTGATTTTCGTAGTCAGGAAGCTCAAGTAGCAATTAAGTCTTTAAGTAAAATTTTTCGATTTGAAGATTTATTTTGCTGATAAGGAAAATGTAGTAATTTTTTGCAGTGTATCAAATACCATAAATCCAAGCCAATGCATTTCTTAATATAGTAACTGGGAGACCAAATGCTGTCTTAATTTGAAGTTATTTAATTGGTGCATTTGAAACGTTTCTTGTTTTGATGACGAAAATCATTTTTTCAGTTCCCCTACAATATCTATATTTCTTTTTGATCTTCAATTTGTCAAAATCTATTTGAGAGAAACTGGTCCAATGCAGTAGGCCTAATGTAAATGTCTTTAACTGATGTACTGTACAGGTTTTCTTCCATTGGTTTCCCAGTCAAGAAATGCTCGATCCAAGATCAAACATTATAAGTACAACATTTCATTAGATAGATAGATAGATAGATAGATAGATAGGTAGATAGATAGATAGATAGATAGATAGATAGATAGATAGATAGATTGATTGATTGATTGATTGATTGATTGATTGATGCATGTGTGGATAGTTGAATACACAGACAGGGAATCAATCTGAGTCATAATATCCTCCATCTGCGTCATATAACACCTACAGCTGCGTGATATTAAACAGAAGTGCGTGATATTACCCACAGAAAAGGCAAAATTACCCCAGTTGTTTTAACTATGTTCCAATTGCTCCAAGAAGCTGTCGGTCAATAGAATTTGATATTTTCTTGACCCATGAGTTCAATATCAATCAAACTCTTCTCTTTTGGGCCTGATAGTTATCATACATCAGGCCTGGTACCCATACAGAAACCCTGCAGTGTAATATCACGCACAAGGTGCGTGATAATACCCACATTTACCCTATAAAGTTTCAAAAGTTTAGGTACAAAAGACCTCTCAGAGATTAGAAATCGCTGCAGAGGCCAGCAAACAAATCCATATATGTATAAAATTGCAATTCCTACTAATGCTTTTCGGTCAATTACCATAAAAAGTAATTGTGAAATACATGAAAGATTACTCACAATGTGATCATTCACGTAATTCATATTCTTGTATTTGCTCTTCTGATCATGGTATAAACTTGTTGTAATTAAGACTTATCCAGGAGCTCTGGTCTATTCCTTTAAGTTTTTAATTGATTATACATCACTAAAACATTATTTTATCAAAGTAATTAAATAAAAAATAAATAAATAAATTGAAGGAGATTTTGCCAAAAGTAGATTTTGGGAAAAGTAGATTTTTGTAAAATTAAGTAGATTTTGACAGAAAAAAGGAGATTTTGTCAAAAGTAGATTTTGTCAGACGTAGATTTTGGAGAAGTAGATTTAGGGAAAAGGAGATTTTGACTGGCCCCCAACCCTTCAATCGTTCATGACCTGTTATGGCACTAGAACATCATATTCTGTCTTTATAAAAAGTTGAGTACAAGTAACATAGTCATTGCATGGATTCGAACTCCGTGTGAGAAAACCAAAATTTAAGCTGATTAATCACCAGGTACTAGCTACCATGCACTGTAAAATTTGAATTTCGAGTAAGTTTTAAATAAAACTGATTTAGTGAGATAGTTGCACAATTCCTTCAAGCTTTTATTTTTATTTCTGGGTTCCTTAATTGATTGCATTCATTCCTCGAGTTTTTCTGCACTGTTGCTGACTAGCTGCTGGGGTTCATAGCTGGATTCCTGCAGGCTGCATCTGTATCTGAACTATGACTGCCTGAGAGGTAAGAAGGCCAGCAACACCTACTGTAGGGGAGACTATGGAAAGGCAAACAACCAAGGGGTTGAAGCCTCACCCCAGTCTAAACATCTACAAGTCTAAACGAGCTGACATAGCATGTTGTTTTAAGTCAAGAAAACAGAACGATTATAATAACTCAAAACAACTAGCTTTGTTAGCTCAAACAAATTCTGCAACCATCTCACTCAATCATATGAGCTAACTCAAAATTTACAATTTTAAAGTGTGTATGTTCTTCTTATCAAAGCAAGAATCGGCCTCCTTGCGCACATGTTCAATGTTGGACACTCAAGGAATACAAGCTCCGTCCTTTGAAGGCAAAAAGTTAATTCTTACAAACAAAATGGCACATGTTGGCTATCTCCAAACATGCAAAGCTTGGTTTTAAATCAATATTTAAGTTACATTCATGCAATTCTCTAACCAAAGGCAAAATTGGCACAATGTCTTAAACATGCAAACTTAGGAAATTTGAGAGAACCATTCTAAAACTAAACTTGTGTAAGTACAGGAACACTGAAATTTGAGTTATCTTCGAAAAACAAAATCAGATTCAATCATTAGTTGAATTTCAATAACGTTATTTAATATATTGGTTGTGTACTTGTATCATTACAAGAAATTAAAAAATGTGAAATATGAATGTGAATTTAAGTATTAAATGAGCACTTAGCTAATTTTATGATTAGTTTGTACATTCAACAATAAATAGTATTGTTGCATAACAGTTAGCCTACTATTGAAACAGATTTTTAAAAAAGAAACTTGCCCATATATAGCTTGATATGAATGAAATTAGACTTATATTCACGCAGCGAAATGGCCAAAGGCAAATTGAGCACAAGAAAGGTTTCAAAAATATGTGCAGTGATGGCCTCAACATCACTGGTCGACAGCAGGAAATTTGATCAAGTGGGACCAGCTTCTTATTAATGATTTATTTTCGAATTTTAGCAAAACATGACATATTCATATTCAAAAGTGTCTTAAAAATCATATTTTCTCCATGAATATTCCCTGTATCTGTCTATTTTTAAGGAATAGTTAATTATAAGCCTTGACAAGATAAATTAAATTATTAACAAGTAATTCATTTCATTTCAAAACAGACAACAAGAAAACATAACAAAATTAAGGTTACATAATCTTTGTCAACTGATGATTATGCAACAATGAGCAATTATTCTACATGCAGATCATGTTATTGTTTTTGTTATAACTATTATGTAATATCAACAATCTAGCACACACTTAAATTTGCAGCTTTCAGTGTTGTCTTCCTTTTTACTGTAAAGCTGATTATCTATCGATTCTATTTATTCTTAATCCTATTTATTTGCTATCCTATCCTATCTATCTATCTATCTATCTATCTATCTATCTATCTATCTATCTATCTATATATTCTATTTTTGATTTATTTTATCTTTCTAATAGTTTCTAGTCTTAATTTCTCTCTATTTTCCATATGTCCGTCTTTCAATTACTTTGAAACAGTGACATGACTGTCTTTCATACATTTTTTATATGAAATAAATTTAGTGAAAGTTATGGTAAAACCATAAGTCCTAAGAAAACTTTTTAAGAGCTGCGCAAATTTCATGGCTGTGCAATTTACGTATTAAGTATTACACTTGATCTACAGCCATTCAGAAAAAAGAATGTCATAAATTATATTATTTAATGAGAAAGTAAGCAAAATCTTACCACATATTCAATCCATCAAAAATATTTCCAAGATAAGTTTTAAAACGACAAATGCTTATCATAATATTTTATTGTTTTGTTCTTCTTCAGCAGTTACTGTACACAGCGGAACATTATTATATGGAAACTTGTCACTCTGCAGATAGTTTTAATTTGTATCATTTCATTAGCAGTTAGCAGAACTAATTATTTATAACATTGGCAAAATTTACATAAATCAGTTTCAGTCCTGATGTTATGACAAATTAGTTATTGATGTCATTTCCCTCGAGATGGGGTCTGATTGATTGAATGATTAATCCACGCCTTCATTTTTCTCACTCATCAAGAAATATTTCTGCCAATCCGAGTAATTATGTACTGCCAGAGCAGAGGAAGTCGTAAAGCTTCAGTGAAATTATAGTAAGTTTTGGTGAAAGTAGTGTTGGACTATGAATTGAGTTTTTAAATTGTCTTGTCTACTGTTTTTAAAAGGTTTGTTACTGGAGACGAACTTTTTTAGTCAGTAATTTTATTTTATTTAGTCAATTTGATGCCAATTAAGACATCACCAAAACAACTTAATTATAAGTTAGTCTTTTATTTTGCAATGTCTTTGGTCAAATAAGTTATCAGTTGAAAATTCCAATACACCTGTAGACAGATAGATGGATACCAACAATTAGAATTTTGATTTTAAAAAATCAATCAGAAATAAGTACAATATACCTTGAGACATAAGGTACATTAAAGAGCACCGATTTGTCGACCACTTCAACTTTCCCCAATTATAATCCAAAAGCAACCGCCCCTGATTGCAGCCCTTCTGGTGAATGTTTGTTTACTCTTGTGACAGAACGTGCGAATGTGCCTTTGTACCGGAAATGGATCAATGTCCGCCATTTTGAAGGAAGAGTGCTCAAAAATCACGTTTTCAATTGTTTGTTCTTTTACAGATCTACAGAAATGTTGTTTGTTGATTGCTCCTGACATTTGAGTTATCTCAGACTAAAACATAACTCCATTTTGGCCAAATGGTTGTGACAAAGTGCATCTAGTGCCAGGTTATTTGGCAGTAACTTATTAGTCATATCTCTGAAAAGAGTCGGTTTGGATTGAAAATTCTTTCGGTCGAATATTGTTTCCCCAGTTCATTCAATATGGCTCCAGAGTTTTCAGTGTCTGACTTTGCACTTCGGTAAAAATATACAAATTGTTTAAATGTTACGCCGCTGCCCCTCCTACACCATATCCTCCTCCTCCCAAGATTGGCCTTTTTGAACTGGACAGCAATTTGTAGTTTGGCCGCTCAGCGAAATAAATTCTAAGAACAAAAAAAAAAGAAAGAGAGAAAAGGCAAGATAGGAAATAAACAAGTAAAGGCGTAAATAAAAGAAAGGACATAAACACGAATCTGTAGCCACCTGGTGCGAGATAAATGAGTTAGTTTGTGGCGGTAGCGGTGTCTCAGCAATCCCAGATCAGTTTTGAGGCTTGCGCTGGGCTGTGTTCTATGGCCAATGCTTAAACCTGCACCTTTTAACTTGGTTGGGCCAGAGCTGGCATACTCATTGATTGGGCCAAATTGTTGGGGTCTCATGGGCCCCTGTTAATCAGGACTCACCCAAGAAGCACAGCCCCCTGAAGATTAAAGGCCCCCTCACCCCCTAGATCATGGTTACCCCTGACAAATCCCAAATTCTCTCTATGACTTCCATTTATAGGGAATCAAGAGAGCAAGGTGTTGTGCTGTTTTGTTACAAAGGCTTCTTGTTACTCATTCCACAACAGGTGGATTGTCACAAGGCACGTATAGGCTATAGGTTTTAGCTTGTAGGCCTGTTGGTTGTGTTGGAAAAGAGCACATATAACATTGCAGTAAGAACTTAGACACCAATGTTCAGGGTTCTATTCTAACCTACATTTAAGATAAATGCAAGTTAAGACGAGAAAATGAGGTGATTAACTCAGATCTCATCGCTTATGCTTCTTTAACTGTACTTTTAAAGAAATGGTTCTTGGAAAATAACAGATGTGGTAAGGGGGCAATCATCTAATAATCTGGGAGGCTTGGAGTTTTCCTTGGTGGGAAATTGTTTATTTCAAGCTGGTAATGGCAATAATTATTTATTTCAAGCGCGAAGTCACCGAATATTCATTCCTAAATCAAGCAACGCTTTGTTGAGAAACACCCCTGGCAGAAATTATTTATTTCTAGACTGCCCAAAAAGAAGTTTACAATATCCTGGCGAGATCTGACATTGGTTTGACTTCGGTTAACATTTTGAGAAAAGCTGGAATAAATCAGGGGAAGAGAAGTCAACCAAAACAGTATTATAAATTCTAGTTTAACAGATTAAAAATATGTTCAATGATCAAAACACATAAATAAGGCTTTTCTAATTCCAACAAATATGTAAAGGATCAGGTTACATTACCTTTTTGACAGGTATACATATATATAGACGAATTGAAAAAAAGAAAGGAATATAGAAAGAAAAAAAGAAGGAAAGATAGATAGATAGATAGATAGATCTCGTCCTATTTAAAATCTATTTGCAGTGGACCTGCATACATTTATGGGCCATCACTATTATCACACAAATAATATCAGTTCACTCTATCATTGATAAACAGCATCAGTGGCGGATACAGGGGGGGGCCTAGGGGGCCCTGGCCCCCCCCTAGACCATGAAGATTGATAATAGCATTTTGAAGAAAAATTGCGCTAACGCGGGCACGCGAATGCCGAAACACGTCCTGGCCCCCCTAGACTATCGTGTCTGGATCCGCCACTGAGCATCCACATAAAAGCAAGAAATTCAATAATACCTGACATCTGAGAATACCTCAGAATATCTCAGATTCTTTCAGGCCTGCATGTTAACTTCTTGTCATTGAAGAATTACATGCCTTAATTAGGCTGTGACCTGAGCAGACTTAAGGCCCTTAAGAAGACGTTTAGCCTACTCAGAGGTCAAGGTCGTCAATGGTAAAAAGATTAAGTCCCTTAAGTAGACCTGTGACCTATTTATCGAAAGGATTACTAACATGTTCCATCATCTAATTAGAATATTTGAAAACTTACAAGAATTCGTCAGTGCTGATTATTCCCGAGGAATGCTCAATGATGAATACTATGTATTATGGCTGAATTTAAAATGAATTTAATCGTATTATCAATCCATAGCCGTTTTCAATTCGATTCATTACATTTTTTTCAACATAGCCAATAAAATTCAATTCATCAACTTTTTAAATTTTGAATTACAGTAGACAAATGACGAGTACTTACATTCAGTTGATAATGGACATCAATGACCTCAGAACGGGCCCTATACAGTACACGAGGGGTTTTCCAAAAGTTATGTCCAACTTGCCATAACTTTTGCAATATTTAATACAGAAACATGATATTTTGGTCAGATAATATTGAAGTAATTTGCAAATGCTCCTGAAAAAAATCAGATCATAGAAACAAAAATAAATGGTTAATGTGTTGCCATGGAAACCAAAAGTCATGAAATGCGGCCCAGGGCACTATTAAGGACACCTAGTCATTATATCTTGTCAAAAAAATGTAATTTTTACCAGGGTTACAGTACAAGAAACATGTTAAAAATAATCCCCAACGTTTCACTAATTCTTGTAATAATGAACTTGACACTGAGTACATTTCCTATAAACTTATATCCCTTAAAAAGTCAATGCCTCATAGACCTTACATTAAGATCATAGTTGGTGTTTCACAGACTTTTTATTCTTTACGATGGGTTTTCCATAAGTTCTGTCCAGCCTGTCACAACTTTTGCTAGATTTTGTATATAAAAATGATATTTGGGTCAGTTGATATTGAGATAATTTGCAAATGATCCCCTAAAAATCGCATCATAGAAGTAAAGATAAATTGTTGATTGGTTGCTATGGAAACCAAAAGTCATGAAATGCGACCAAGAACTTGTTAACAGACACATACTTGACATATCGAGTAAAATATGTAATTATTACAAGAGATATAGAAAATAACTTTTCCAAAACATCTCTTGCATACTTGACATATCATGTAAAATATGTAATTATTACAAGAGATGTAGAAAACATTTTTTTGAAAACATTCATAGTTATTTTACAACTTCAAAAAATAATGACTGGGACCTTGTGAATATGATTTCTCATGCGTTCTATCCATTTCTAAGTATGATGCCTCAGTCTTCATTTTAAGGACAGTTTGGGAATTTTCCAGTCTTCTTTTCTTAGGTTTTCCATTGTTTCTTCTCTTCATTCAGAAAAAGTTTGTACAATTTTTAATTGGTTCTGTCAACCATACTGTCTTCTTTGTATGTATGATAAAAGGTTCTTACACTCTCTGCTAGTTTTATCCAATCAAAATAAAAAATGTAACAGGTACATATGATGTCATCCATATCCAAAAAATTGCTCATCTCGTAAAAAACTGAGAAGCTGCATGACTGATGGTAAAGTAACTAACTAAGATGTAACAAAAATACCAGTTTCCATTGGTATTAATGATTTTAAAATTAACTGATTACATTTCATGAAAAAAATTAAGGATATAGGCCTACTTCAATTCAATATATCTCAAGACACAGATAATGCAAGCAGGTGTTCAGATTGTTTTAAGTGAGATCTACAAAGTCTGCGCCGCATTTCATGACTTCTGGTTTCCATGGCAACAGATTAAGCATTTGTTTTTAATTCTATGATCTGATTTTTTAGGCGTTATTTGCAAATTACGTCAATATTATCTGACCCAAGTATCATGTTTCTACATCAAATATAGCAAAAGTTATGACTATAGTTGGACAGAACTTATGGAAAACCCCTCGTACAATGCATTGAAATGAACTGTCAATTTGTCATTGAGTAACCTGTGACCTCATTCATACTGAGTCGGTAACTTTGATAGCATTTAAAGTGTAGGACATGCCATTACAAATTGCCTACGAGTCACAGAGAATAACATGGCATGGATAGGCATTTGACCTCACTCAGTACATTTCAGTCTGATTCTGTAAGCACTTGACATTCTTCGACTGTAATTCAATTCATAGATTGAATTGCGCCATAATGAGTCCTAGACATTTGCAACTATTTTGTTTTAGAGTGAAATAATAAAGGTGAAATAATAAAGTGACAATAATGGGAAGTTGGATGAGACATTCCACTGCTCTTTAAAAGAAACATCATTCACTGGACAGTGCTGCCAGATATTAATTAAGTGAAACAGGTGAAGTTTTACCAAATAAATGTCGGGTAAATGCTAGACATCCTCAATAAAAGTGGATACAAATAGAGAAATATTTAGAGAATCAAATCAATGTATAAATCATACAATCTTTATCAATGTAACACAATGTCGCTAAACAAGGCTTGAAAACCAGAATGTCCTGAAGGAATCTTACCTTAATTTCATCTGTTCATAGGAAATCACTTGGCAGTAGAATAGTGTAATGGAGCTCTAATTACGCAATTACACTTCTTTTCTTCGAGTACCGGAAGTAGCTTTGTAGCAACCGGAAGTCTAGGTATAATCACTTTCCGTTAGGTGGAGCTGTGAGTGATTACTGCTTCGTTAGGACATCCCTATGTTCCCTTTCTCCTATAGAACTGTAAGGAATATAGTCAGTTTTGTTAGGCAATACTTTTTGCTGACCATAGAGTTTCCATTTTCAACTGTATGCAGTCTGTACTTCTGTGCTTCTCAACTTTTTATAGGCCTATGAGCAGCTGGCATGCTGGTAAGCCACTGAACAGAAGTGTTAAGGTGTGATGGTCCTGGGTTAAGTTCCCTGCCAATTTAATACCAATTCGGAATGACATCCAGCTGGGATCTTGGCCATGAAGGTCAACGGAAAATTTTGGGTTAATCACCCAGGGTTCAAACACATTCTGTGTATGTGGTACAGCATTCTAAAGCAATATTTTAATGATGTGTGTAGATCTAGCTTTAAATAGAAGTTACTTTTTAAAAAATTCATTTCAAAAGTACTTACAAAAGCGTCTGAGTGATAATGCTTACAACATCAAGAACATGAGACATTCAATTAACTATTGTACAAGCCGCAGCTGCAATAAAGTAACTATGTCTTTCTGTCCGATTTTGTGAAACTATCTATCTATCTATCTATCCATCTATCCATCTATCCATCTATCTATCTATCTATCCATCTATCTATCTATCTATCTATCTATCTATCTATCTATCTATCTATCTATCTATCCATCTATCTATCTATCTATCTATCTATCTATCTATCTATCCATCTATCTATCTATCTATCTATCTATCTATCTATCCATCTATCCATCTATCTATCCATCTATCCATCTATCTATCTATCCATCCATCTATTTATCTATCTATCCATCTATCTATCTATCTATCTATCTATCCATCTATCTATCCATCTATCTATCTATCTATCCATCGATCTATCTATCTCTATCTATCTATCTATTTATCTATCTATCCATCTATCTATCTATCTATCTATCTATCCATCTATCTATCCATCTATCTATCCATCGATCTATCTATCTCTATCTATCTATCTATCTATCTATCTATCTCTCTTATGTTTCGCCCGTATTGTAACTCCTGATGCCCCTTGGTCTCATTTGGGCCGCTCTTGATGCAATAGATAATCGGATAACAAGACTGTAACTTGTAATCAGGGGTTGCTTGTCGGCTTAGGGTGCCGAACACAAAAGGGGCGAATACAGTCACCCAAAGTTATTGCCAACAAAAACACATTACAGACATTTTGCATATACATATATACTTATATATGCTAACATAGGGAGAATTTTGGTGTCACTGACTCACTGTGGTTCTTCATTGTACAGAATATTTATGAAAGGGTATTTTACATATAATGTCATATATATAGGTTTTTATTGACTCAAACATAGGTCACATTTGACCAAAAAGTCAGTTACATAAAAAACAGATGTATTTCCTTGGAATATTTCCAAATGGATTATGGATCAGAGACAAGGGGTTATGATGATATAGGGTATGATGAAGTTTCTGTGAGTGTTTAAGTCCCAAATCTGATTCTATCATTATTCTTCAATCTTTACACCTGAACCAATTTTGAGACCATACTAAATTATTCTAAAATGCCCACAAGTCTTTTATCGCCTGATTATTTCTTTCAACCGCCGGTATGTAACAGTTCACAGGGAAACCAGCTAATCATTACCATTAAATTCAGCATCAAGTGTACACTCTAAAAACTTCCAGACAAAATTGGTTTTTTAGATTCAAAATGGTCTTTTGAAAAACCAAATTTCAATGCAAAAAACCAAAATGGATTTCTTTAAAATCCATTTTGGTTTTGCATTGAAATTTGGTTTTTCAAAAAACCATTCTGAATCTAAAAAACCAATTTTGTCCCGACATTTTTTAGAGTGTACATAACATTTATAGAGCTGTTTTTGACCTTTTTGCCAGTTGCAACAGTTTTCTCACCGCTCCGCAGTGTGACAAACAAGGGAGCAACGGCGAAAACAAGGTATAGATGGCGTCTTTATGGTAATTTGCCAGTTGTGGTCCAAGGGGCCAGAAATCTTCTTCCCATTACCTGCCCATGTATTATTTACGCAAGAAGCAGAAATCATTATGTGTGGGCCTCAAACTGTCACAAGAGGGCTCTGTCATCAAATTACAATGACTGCTGGACAACTCCCTAGGGGCCAGCACTGGTCCTGCTTGATAATATAGTTGGGCAGAGTTAATGCAAGTCCCTGTGCTGCTACACCCCCCCCCCCCCTTTCCACTCTTGATGCAGAAGTCCAGTCTGCATAGGCGTAGCTACAGTGTATAGTCTCTATAAAGTATTGGCAACGCTTTCTTCTATAGGCCTGCAGATATTTACTTTGAATTTTATTGAAATGTCATACATGGCATCATTTCGATTATAAAATCTTTTCGATAGTTCAGTGATCTGGTTAATTTCATTCCCAGACTATCATAAAATGCAGTATCATCTGTTCCTTGACTACGGTTAGGATGAGCTAACCCGTTGACCCAGACATGCACGCCACAAGAGCAAGAAGAAGAAGCTTGTGTGTCACAGGCTACAGCAATCTGGGCTCACCGATCATTTATGACCTTAGGTAGCTAGTACTGACTTCTGCAAGCTGATTGATCCAGAAAACAAGGGAATCGACATCCACCAATTGACAAACGCTTTGTGATATCCACTATGAATATATGGACGATGATAAGGTGCCGACAAATGTCACGCTTTTGACTGACCCCTAAACACTCCTGGAACTAGGCTCAGAAAACAGCACAGATTGTGCTGCTGATAAGAACAGGGGGTGGAGGGTGAAAAGTAATTAGCATCGGTCCTGTCTGCTATATTATGGCCATTAATCTTGTTAATGGTCAACAAGAAGGTTTGATGTATTGTCACTTTCTGGTCCACCTGGATCTTCTTCTTAGTCCACAGATCAAAATTTGGGGATTCAAAGTTGCAGAGGATCATTCAGTCTTATGAAATTGGGCTTTCTGAGACGTACATGTCAGTTTTTTTTCCAGTGAAATTGAGATAATTGTAACCTCAATATCTATTGGCATTATCTTATTTACTACATCAGATATAGAATTAAGAACATAATTTGTGTGCCAAATCACCCTGCATGATGTTAAATTTACGTTTTTGGATTGTTACCTGTTTTTTTTAGATGAAAAAGTGACTATGATTTGCTGAGTCGGTTCAATAACTACCATTAATCATGTAATGCAAGTTTTTAATTAAGAATATTGGAATTATTTCAGTTTTACAACTATAATGCCGGAAGTATTGACCAAAATTTGAAGCTGCCCATCATGCCCCAACAAGGTGCCCATCATGCCCCACCCTTGCGGGGAATGATGGGCTCCTGCCAAAAAATTAAAAGTGTGTATAACTCAAACACTATTTCATTGAGCATAACAAGATTTTCTATGCTTAAAGTAGAACCTTATGCAAAACCAGTCAGCAACAAATAGTAATTTTTGTTGGCATAGTGATGACATGGTGGACCCTCAAAGTTAAGGTGCCCATCATGCCCCGCTCTCCCCTACCCCATGGATCATTGGCACAATCTTTCCCCGGTGTCCCTGAAAGTAAGTAAAGTAATATGTAAGTAAAAGTCTATTTAACATCGGTAACTCGGTATACAAATTTAACAGAACACAAGCACAATGCTTTTAATCGACAATAAGACATTCAAGATGAAATGATATTTACAATGAAAAGGCATGAACATAGAGCTAATACAGATTAGAATTTAAAATGTCTCATAAAACATTGAATAAAATAAAACTTAACTTCAAAATCTCTGTAGATATATAAAACAAGGTAAAATTCTTAAAAAAAAAAAATAGAACATAATGAGTTCCAATATGCTACATAATCATAAGGCAAATGCAATGCAGTCTAAGCATTTAGTCTGGTTTGGAAAATGGGAAAACGGGAAAATAATGTTAACCTAAAAAGAAGAAAAAACCTTAATTTGACATAACTTATCCATCCCCACAGCATGTTATCGAGATACTGTATTGAGTCCCGATAACAGGTGGAAAGAAAAAAGGTCATTTTAGGTATTTTGCATACATTTATGAGATCTGAATACACTATCTATTCATCTACCCTGAGGTGTGAACATATAGTGTGTTCAGCTGTCCATCTTCCTACTACAGTAGCTTTATGCCACCCTACTAATGTCATCGACCAGCAACATTGGGCAAACGGCGCTGGACAATTGGGGCAAATTGATGGATGTGGGGGGTCAGAGGGGGTCAGGGGGGCAAGGGTGGGGCAAATGTCCATGATACTGTGACCCCCGTTTGTTGGTTGGCCCCTCCCTCGGAGACCCCCATACGTCAATGAAATTCACCTTGTTTCATTCCCAAATACCTACCCCCCCCCCCATTCCAATTTACTTATTTTCCGCATTTTATTCTGTATTTGACTCCCTCTGTTTCCAATAGTTCCTTTGCATTCAATCGGTTCTTAAACTCATCTCTTATTTTCTATTGTTTTTCCTATCTTTCGTTTATCAACCCGCGATATAATAATCTTATATTTAAATATTGCTGCTTCCTCAATACATGCTTTATTCCGATTCCTTTAACTTATGGTTTATTATGGGTTTGCCCTATATCTCATTTTCTTTCTTCTTGTTCTTCTGTCCTCGTTCTCCCTTGTCTTTTTCTCTTAATATTCCTCAATATATCCCACATGCACTGGGAGTAAAACACAAACTAACTCACTCTTCTTTAATATTTATCTTCTTTTTCATTCTGCTAATTCATCTTAATTGAAATATCAGATTGTGTTTTCCGGCTATGACTCCCGGCTTCTCCCATTCCTTTCAAACTTTTTAAGTATATAGCTATTACATTTTCTGCTTCTTTCTCAATACTTTATAACTCCAAAGTCAGACGCTCCAGATCTATATCCGATACCTTGTTCTTTCCTACTGTAAATATGCCCCCCGCCCCCCCCCCTCTAGTTTCATATTCCCAATTCCTCCCATCGTCTCCCTTTTCATTCTGATCATTCAACCTATTTTCCCTTTCCAATGCAGATTGTCCCTCTCCCCACTGTCCAACACATCTACTAGTAACCCTGTGCCAATAACACCCTAGCAACCTGTCGATTCCACCCTGCCCCCACAACCAACCACTCAAGCTTTACAACCCAATCATTCAAAAGCACGATGATATTTCCCTGGTTTATGACACAAGGGTCTTTTGCTATCATTCAGCCAGTCCTTCTTAAATGTACTTTATGACCAATGTGCCAGGTCACCGCAATACAAACGTTTTGCCCCTGTACCACCCCTTGCTCCCTGATGTTTAGTGGCAGAATATGAAAATTCATAGCAACAATAAGGTGTCAACTAGCATAAGACCATGATGTCCATTGCCCGGGTGTGATGGGCAGCTGTTTCAATCATCCTTTGCTTCATTGCCGTGTCCTCCCCCTGTCAAAATTAGCATGCTAAGTGTATAAATACAGGACGTAAATCCCCAATCATCCATCCATCCGTTGCCCATGCAGATGTTCTTGGTTGAAAAAAAGGCATTGCCAGTTTGATCAGTGAAGATTCAGGCCAATGGAGTTGGTTAACCACTTGGGGAAGTAAATGATATTGTAGATGGGTGCATGGATAGATGATTGGGACTTTACGTCCTGTATTTGTGCACATACTTGTGACCAATCACATGAGTTAACATATGGTTCAAACTCCTGTCCATCATAATACGTCCATGCAGGTGACCTGGTCAGAACTAAAATTAAATCCGGGACCAGAGATTGTAAGCCCAGGACATCGACTCAACTAATGACATCCTCTCAACTTAGTATACCCCTGTGTAACAGAAATAGACAGAAATATCTAAATTATAGAAAGAAAGATATAATATAGATGTTTTCATTTTTATTTTCGTTTTCAGTCAAATGACTCAAATTACCTTTTAAAATTAAAAGAAAACGTCCTTTTAAAATGTTAAAGGTTGTCATAAATACATGCCTTGGATAACTGACTGGCTGTTAATTGACCATGCACTGCGAACTGGTTATTACGCAACCATTGATTGTTTACAGTTGTTCAGTTTCACGTCGCTTTTGTAACACATTGAGTTAATTTTAATAACAAGAAAATGCAATTACTATTAACTTAGTTTGAAGGAAGTGGAATGTAGGAAGAAAGAAGAAATGAAGTAAGGAAGAAAGAAAGGAGGGAGGAAGTAAGAAACAAAGGAAGGAGGAAAAAAGGAAGGAACGATGGAACGAAGAAATTACCCAAAATGTAGACATAGACATAGACATAGATTTATTGGTCACGAAAATACATGAAATTTGTTTGTGATGGCATACCAGATGATAAATGGAGTGAATACAAAAAAACATTAAATTTAAAGAGTCTATGATGAAGAATTCAAGAGTCTAAGTGAGACTGGCACAAATGTAAGTAGACAAACAGTTTCAGCGCTGCTATAACATAAAGTTAAGTGAAAATTTTGCCTCCCCAGTAATCCGCACCCACCCTGTAGATACTAGGAGTGGTGGTCTGTGAAAGGAACTTGATTAAAACAGGAAGATTCGTCAGAATTGTGACAGCTATCTTTTTGTCACCAAATGAATATTGTATTGTGAATGATTTAAAAATAAATTTACAATATTGTGCATATTCTCGGAAAAGCTATTAAATTGTCTTCAAAATGCATTTGTTCGTCTATGTTCAATTCTGATGTTTTCATAAATGCATTGTTCAATACTTGGCATATTAAGAATTTTTAGTAAAAAAGTATCTTTCTCTTTTTTTTTCCTTCAATGGGAATTGTGCAATAAGGTCACCTGGAAATAGAGCAAATTTTGAGATTTTGAGCGTGGAGAATTCCTAGAAGAAAATATATAAAAAAATTATGATATAATTTAGTTTGTCATAAGGTAAATTGTATGTCTAACGCGCTCGTCCTTGAAAGAGCACAAGGCCATTTTTATCATACATGTTAATGATATATCACTGACACTAAATTTTCACCTTGGTATATATTGTTTTTGCAATCACTTTCTATATTTCTCTTGGGTCTAACTGGCCTTCCAACATAAATAACATACAATTGATCTATCAAATATACATTGGCTAATATATCTTTTTTTTCTATCTTTCTTGATGTGTATTTGATGGCATCCTTGAAACCGATACTAACATTGCAAGCATGTGGGAATACCTATTTTCTGTGAAAAGGTTTTGAAACAGGATATTTACTAAATACTCCATATTTCAGGGTTTTTCTCTATTTAAATAATAGCGGTATAATTCTGAACGTTCATCACTTCATAGTATACTTGTGGGTTGGTTTTCTTTCCTCTATTCCTGTTATCTCAATATCTCATAAATTGTTCATTTTGTGTCTGCAGACTAGATCATGAGCTAGACAACCATTTTGTTTAATGTTTAATTATGCTACAGATACATAGAATAACTTTCGGTTTATAGGTATTTGATCGACCAAGTGGTAATTTTCCTGATAATTGGAACAGAAGAACTCTTCTAACAAGTGTTTATTATACTATCATCAACAGTTTGCCTTCTGAAAACTAAGAGTTCTGTATTTAATAACTGGCTGTATCTATTTAATTCTCAATACCAGCTGAATTGATCAATTTCACGTTTGTTATGCCCTGGCCTTTGCAAGGGAAGAGGCCGATAGAGAGATTTGCAGTTTGGCCTACTTATGAACAAGTAAATCACGAGTTTCCCCCCTAGTTGCGGCAACGGGAATATATCATAGCTAATTTGCAAGTGGAATGTTTCAGTTGTGATTTACAAAGTCATCCTGACTAGATTTGAAACTAAAGTCAACAGACTAACTTGAATTTAGCCAATACTCTCAGAACATTGAAATGATGGTTCGTCCAATGGAATATATTAATTGATCAATGTGACTGTTTGAATACGGCATTATTGTAGGCCTGGTCAATTATCTATCCTTTAAATGATATAAATATAATGTATAGTTTACTTGCTTTTAATTCGAAAGAAGAATTTATTACTCCTAACTTCCTTTCTGAATTAATAACTATAAATCTGACGCAGCAGGCTTACAAGAGAGAAGGGCTTAGACCTAATCATTATATATAAAGCTTTCCAAGTTTAATTATATTCGATCTTTATTCCCAAATAATGACATTCCTAACACCACTTACTGACCACTTGCTTTTAATAGGCCTACAACTGCAAAAGAAAGACGAATGTGGTAAATTAAATTGTATCTTGGCTCCTCATTTTGTTAATTCGGTCAACCTAACAAAGCAGAAGAAGAAGAAATGTATCATTATATCTGTGGTCTAGTAGTAGTACTTATTTTGTCCCAAGCATAACATTGAAACACCCTTAACACTCTATCCCACCTCCCACCCTGCACTATTTGTTTTATTTTTTACCATGAATTTCCAATAGTGCCAAGGTTGCACCTATATAATGAACAGAATGGGGGGTCTGGCCCCAGTGACACCATTTCTGCTCTGGGGCATAGTTATTAGCCCGGCTTTAACTGCTCTAAATTCATGGGATGGACGCCAACAATTGATTGAACTGCAGCTCTTTCTTTCACTAATTAATGTTGAATAGCATAGGCTGTTACGATGAATTTAGGCAGAGAAAACTTGGCTAGCAGTTGGAGGGACATTTGCTATGTCATCAGTAGATAATTGCAACTTGCCCCAGGCATTTATTTGTTTTATAGGCTCCCAGCAAAATCATTCAAACTCCTTTTGTTAGACTCCATATTATAAGAAATCAAACATCCTATTTTCCTTCCACAAAGCACACAGTAACTGCTCTGCTCTGCCATTGCCATGGTTCTCCTACAGGTCAATAGGTGTCTGTAAGGTGCTGCCCCTACTGAGAGTTCCAGAATTTACTGAGAGGTGCCCAGCATTCTCTGCAGCAATCTAGAATTGCATCCTCTATCCATGGAACTGTACAACAGTCCCATGCTCTATCTAAGACTATTAACTATCATTGATAGTCTATATTGTAAATATGTAGATATATCATTAATGTTGATGTAATTTGTTGGAAATTTGTTTAAGTAACTTTTGAATTGTTGATGACTTGTAAGCCAATATAGGGCTGAGTGTATTTTATACAGGTCAGTAAAGAATCTGTCTGTCTGTCTGTCTGTCTAGCTGTCTAGCTGTCTAGCTGTCTGTCTGTCTGTCTCTCTAGCTGTCTAGCTGTAAAAAGCTGTTATGCTGGTTAAGAAAGCATCCTTCTTCTGCATAATAATGGACATAGTTAATCTGACAAGTTTGACAACTGATGTTGTTCTTTTTTGCAATGTTTTGAACTAATTGCCAATGTGACATTTCAGGAAAATGTAGAAACAAACCAGCCAAAATCGGCCTCTTTATCAATAGAAGATTTCAGGACCAAAATAAGTTTCATTTGACATCCATACGCCTATAAATATAAGGCCCTGTATGATTATTTATTACGGAGTTTCATTTATTGAAAGTTATATAAATGTGAAAGTCAGGGCAAGTAAATATTTGATTTGCGAATGATCAGTGCACCAATGCGAAATCAAAAATCATATTATTACCTATTACCATCATTCTATTTTCATCTTCAACTCTAAATTACAATGGAAAAGCAGACTTCATTTTAGTTGAGTTTGCAGAACCAAATTGACATTTAGACATTTTTCCCCCTGTCATTTTAACAGTCCATTGCCTCCATCGAACATTTTATGGCTGGAAGATTTAACACATGACTGCTGACAACATACTAACTGCCACAGCAAACTGTTGTTATTGGCATTTTCACACCTTGTCACAACAGAAATGCTTAACAGCAGAGGATTTACACGAATGGAAAGTACTGAAGGGTTATTAGATAGATGGATAGCTTGCCAGATGTATGGTTTGAAAGATAGATGTTTGGCTAGATAGATAGATAGATGGATAGCTTGCCAGATGTATGGTTTGAAAGATAGATGTTTGGCTAGATAGATAGATAGATAGATAGATAGATAGATAGATAGATAGATAGATAGATAGATAGATAGTTTAAGTGCAGCCCTCTGTATCATTAGTCAAGTATTGGGTGCTAACGACGGTTCATTGATGAGATTGGAGAGAGAGAACGTGAGACCTCAACATGATACACATTTACCCCATGTGAGGGATCTTTTACTTGCCCAGCATAGACACTGATACGTGGGGCCACCAAGTTAACATCTCATCCGTACGACATCCAACTGGAAGTTTGCTCATGAAGGTTTTCTGCAAATTTTTGGATCTCAACCCGGGGTTGGAACCCATGCACTCAAGGACTTTCAGCAGATCAGACTGGAACCGCTGTGCCACAGATAAATACAGTATAGTAAGAAGTTAATAAGTCAGTAAATTGGTATGAAAAATTATTCAAATTTTGTCCAAATTTAATGCATGTGACTTGTCTCGATTTGCACCAATATGACAGGTCGACAGAAGTATTCTGCTGTACTCGATAACTTCTACACCAAAATACAACTTGGGATAATTCCAAATCTCCGCATCTCCATGTACCACCACACTACTTCACATACATGTTAACTATTTAATCCCAACTCCTACACACCCAAATTTACACCTTCAAGATTAGTACAATAAAAGCTCTGGTGCTTCTAGTTTCACTGATTCCACATTTTGCCACTAGGGGTGTCACAGTGCTGGCAGCATCAGCAGCCTCCACAGCACCAACAGCAGAGAACACATGCCTTCACATTTGAGTATTAGGTGTGCAGGAGCACATGTGAAGCGAACTCATATTAACACCTTCCTTCTTAGGAATTTAACACTGGATTATTTCTATCTGCAAAATGTGATGGTCTATATATTTATTGGATTAAGTCAGTGTTTCTTGTGACTTCAGTTTAAGCTATGTACATCTTAAACTGTCAACAGACTCAAGGTATTGTCAAGATGTCAAACTCACATAAACAGTTATTTGAGTTATGACATCTATAAAAGGTGTCAAAGTCAACAGCTATAAAAAACCATAGATATTTCATGATGGACATACAGCATCAAAGAACCATGGAGTTACTAATGGATATTCTCCATAGCCTCTAATTGGATTGGATAATTCAGCTTTGGATTACCTCAAGGTGTTCAGGCATGAGTGACATACTGGTCAAAGTTTTCGCCTCACTGATACTCTGTGTGGCTGCAGCAGGTTAGTCAAAAACTTTTTTTGTTCTTCTTCAGTGTTAGATTATATGGTTTTGAATAATTGTTGATATTTCAGGAGTTTGCTGCATACATTATTAAAATTTCGCCTGATGAGAAATATAACATAGTTGGTTGATACAATATGACAACAAAGTTAGGCCTATAGTTTGGAAATTTTTATTTACTTCAACTTTCTGTGTCAACATTAAAAAAAAGTTTCTGTATTAATAAAATTAACATGTCTATTTGATTCACCCAATCAGAGTGGTCAAAAATAGTCTTATAAACTATTTCATAAAATGATACTCATTCTCATTGAATACAAGATGTAGACGTACGACAGCAGATGAAATTCAGCTAGATTATAAGATGCATAACTATTTGAAGTAATACTCTTCAGTAGATTATTTGTAAAACCAGAAAAATGTGCTTAAAATATCTTATTTGCAACACATAGATTAGTCCATTAAGCAAACTTGGAAGTATTTTTTCTTCAAATAATCTCACAGTAGCAACTTGTCATTGGTGATCTCACAGTGGTGAGGTCACTGTGTCAGACAATTAGACTGATGATGTCACAATGTCACAGAATGTGACATCTTTGGTAATGATCCCCTACTGTGAGATCCTTATAGAAAATTACCTGTCATTTGTGTGACCTCTCGTTATCATAATTATGTTTTCTATTACGGCACACCATTATCAGTACTGTATCGAGTCACTCTGATCTTGTGAAGTAGTGAAACGGGCCTAAAATAATGAAATAGGCATGTTAATGTAAAAGGTATAACTTTTGTATGACATCACAGCTTGATGTTGAAACCTTCAAGAATGTTCAGGAGAGATTTTGTAGTCTCTTGAATAAGGAAAGGTGTGATTTGACAAATCCTGGGGTACTATCAGCCATTCTTAGCCAGTGATCATCTACTGCTATACAAGCGTAACAAAAATAGCTTTTCAGAAACCATTCATCTAAACTGAGAACAATTATTGCACGATTTATGTATCTTCCTGTTTCTCTGTAATACATTAATTCACGAATGCTTCATCATGCATGCATGCATCAGATTGCTGGTGAAATGGTGAGGCACCTTTCCCCGCAATAGTTTTGAAGTGAGCACTGATCACAGCCTGTGTGTGCTCAGAAGTGATTCACAAAATAACTAAAACTGATAGAATTATTTTCACTAAGTAAGGTAAACCCCTAAAAGAAAATATGATTGATTTCTGCTATAAGTTATTCCTGTCCAGTTTGAGTTTTCCCTCTCTATATTATACAGGCCTGGGGATGCAAAGAAGCTCAAGTGTTACCTTTCTCACATAAAACATTATGACTATCATTTTCGTATGCAAGAAATCACAGATATACAATAATTATTTTAAAGTTCCAATCATTTCGGTTTTATAAATATAATTTTACAACGGGGTCTAATTAAACGTCAGACTCTGTGTTTTATGCTTGATATATGTTCTCTACCATTTAAGAGACACTGTAAAATAATTTATTTCTAAGTGTTGCATTACTTTTGGAACATCAAATTAATTATTTGATGAAATTATTTTTTTAGACTAAACACAGTTCTTCCATAGGTCAATATAATAAATATGTTTGTACTCCATGCACGGAAAACTAGCAAATGAGAATAAACGCAACAAAACAGAAACACCACTTTACTTATATTTCCCTAGCTTGTTTTTGCCACACGGTTAGGCTATAGAGAATCTAATTGCTGACAATTGGCCTGATTTGACCATGCAGTTTGCCTGCAAGCTGAGACTGGGCATTTGTGAGCATGCAACTGTTATGCTGGCGGATTAGCTTAAATTAGTTCTATAATTGAAATGTTAGTGTATTTCTGAGCCTGGTCCCTAAATCTTCCTTCTGCGCAGCCTAATGCCGTTATTAGTTCAATAAATTCAAGACAGCACCAATATATTATACATAGTCATATCGACCCACCTTATTAATTCTAGTAGTTCAGTCCAGTGCAAATCCATATGGCATTATTATGGTATTGCGCCTCTTTTAATGATTCTAACATCTGTGACTGGTCATCTTTAAATGATTTATATCAATTGACAATTTCACAATCTCAAAACTAGCTCACAAATCTATCTTTAAGTATAGTCATAATTACTAAAAGTTAAGCATTTTACATTATATCAACTGTTTCTCCGTGTTTTTAAGGATTAACATGATGCATAATTTTCATTATTAGTGCGACCAGGGAAACAACCCAAAATTTTGCAAAAAGTTTTGTCAAATAGCAGAACAAAGACGCCAATTTTATGATGAAATAAAACAAAAATGTCTGGTTTGAGGACAACGTGCCAAAAAATGTGATGTAAATGTATAGATTTCGCGTGAAATCGGGATCTGGTAGGCTCCTGTCTTACTATTTTTCAGGGAAAGAGTTTGATATTATGATTTATATAAACCAGTGCTACTTGATCATTTTACGTGGACTTCATCATAAGTTAGGCTCCATAGAGTATACTAAAGTTTATCTACTATAAACTGTCTTTTCGCATTTATGCATCTAATGTCAGAACATTTCTTGAGGACTTGGGATTATTGATATCAAAGCTATTCCATCCTTGACTATTAGGTTGAAATACAATATGTAATTGATCATATGAAAACTAGCAATTCAATGCACAAATCAGTCCAGTCTGCAGCCGGGCCCAGTGGGTGAATGATAACATAGGAATAGCTAATCTCTGTTCCCTAGGTTCAATTCCCAAGCAGAGCAACCTTCTGATGAATGACTTCAGAGTTCCTCCGTGGCTTAATGGCTAAGAGTGCTTGTTCGCACAACCACTAGCTCTGAGGGCGTGGATTTGAATCCCAGCCCGGAACTCAATTTAGTCCAAGCCCATGGGAGATTAAATGGAGGCGGGTTGTATCCATTGTTCTATGCTGGGGCAACTGAAAGACCCTGGGCATCCCTGAATTAATAGGGTATGTGCCAGACTCCCAGTCTTCTCATCTCATCATCATACGGCGATCGCCTGACTCGATATAGCCCACTAAGGTGCTGCAGAGGCGTAAAACACAAACACAATTCTGATGAATGAATCATCCTCTGTCATTTTTAGTTTCCCAACTTGCCCACACCACAAATTCCTTCCTGCCATAAAAGCCTAATTGGCGTAAAAATACAGGATATGAACCATTCTGCCCGCTTTTCCAAATTTGAATATTAATGAACATCTCCAACTTAAGCCCACTACCTTTCTTCATCGTAACATTTCAATTAAATATTGAAATTCCAATGAAGTATTACATCAATGATATTGAATAAGAATAGAAATAGAAATTTATTTTCAATAATCAATGAGTATAGTATTTCTATCTTCATAAATCGTCTATTTACAATACATTGCCGAAATAAGTATATTGCACTTAATCCCCTGATACACTGCAATGGATTTCTGCAATATCTCAGCCCAGATATCAAAGCCTTTCTGATATAAATTGTGCAGCTTCACAGCGTTCTATTTCTTCTCACAATGTGTAAGATTTCTTATAGCAGCCTTTTATATTCTCATACATCAATTTCTGACTACAGAACTACAGGAAAACAACCTGGTATTTCCAATCTTGAAATGTTCCAAATTGTACCTGGGACAACATATATTGGCATTTTAGCACTTTTAGTGGTGACTGTGTTGACAAAATTATTTTGTAGTAGTATGAAAGTATAGTTGGTATAATAAGTTGCTTCTAAGCATTTGGCTTGGGAGTCGGTCCTTTTGCTCAACTGGTTAGATAGCGTGCTTTTAAGGGGAAAGTATCATATGGTACATCAGCCTAATCCTAGTCAGAGGCAGCCGGTTCGAATCCCGCTCGTGGTGGCAGGTGGCATTGAGGTGAGATTTTCTTTGCTTTGGGGCCAGCCCTTTAGCTCAACTGGCTAGACAGCAGATTATAAATAAGGGGAAAAACATAGATAGATAGATAGATAGATAGATAGATAGATAGATAGATAGATAGATAGATATGGTAAGTGCAGCCCTCTAAGCCCAGCTCTGGGTGCTCACGAGGGTTGCATGATTGATGAGATGAGAGAGAGAGCAGGAGTCCTCAACATGTTACACATCTATCCCGTGTGAGGGATCTTTTACTTGCCCAACACAGACACTGATACAAGGGGCCGCCAATTTAACGTCTCATCCGAATGACATCCAGCTAGGATTTTGCTCATAAAGGTCCACTGAAAATTTTGGGTTCCCCACCCGGGGTTCAAACCCATGCAGGCAAAGACCTTCGGCAGAGCAGGTGGGAACCTTAACCACTACACCACCAAAAACTGTACATTTATAAATAAAAAGAAAAAAAACAATATGTAGATTCTTTTAGCACTATTAATTATAATAACTGTCATTTCAGTGCTATATTTCAGGGCTCTTGTATTAATTAGTGTTTTCGTATTTATCAAATGTGTCTGGGCCTGATTTGATTACCAGACATCTAAACCTGATGTAATTTAAAACTTGAGCTTTATCTCTAATCACTGCACAAGGTGTTACGTTGCTTGGGTAGACAATTATCTCAGTGTAATAAGACAAAGGTGTACACCTGTGGCTGTTAATTATACCAGAAATTATAGACTATACTTGAAAGAAAGTGTTTAAAGCAGAAATATTGTACCAGTGCCACAACCAAGCAGAAACGTTTGTTGTGAATTACTTTTCTCGTACTGTAGAAGATTGGGTCGGCCTAGTTGGTACATTCCAATTGTTTGGTTCCAGGTTCGATTCCAGTTGCAGTGCGATCACCTGGACCTATGTTGGACTGCAGTTTCAATTATCACCCTTCTTCTTTCTCTGTCCTCCTCCTCCTCCTCTCCTAAGTGCCTGTCAGAGTGCACCATACAGAACATGAAGCCCCAATAGTCATCCATCCTCACCTAACATACTGCTACTGCTTTGCTCACAAGCTGGTGGTTAGTATGGTTTGGTCTCTTGCCTGTTCTGTTTCTGTCTCACTGCATGATACCCAGATTCGATTCCTGGTTATGGAACTTCGATGCATATTGTTTTTCCAAAACCAGGGGGGGGGGGAGAGTTATCCCACACATTTTATGTTAAGTAATGCTCCAAAGCCACTTTCTAAATTTCTTAAATGTGCTTGGAACCAGAGGCAAAGTGAACTCTATAACCTGTACTGATTATAACAAGCTATAGACCCATCTGCTTATTTCTTTAAAAAAAAAAGTGACTGATAACCCGTATGGGTTGGGCACGTATTTGTATACTCTTGTTGTACCTGTAATGGGTTTGAAGTGCTATACCACTACAATAAAGAATATACATACATGCACATCCACAGTTATGTAATGCAAAATCAATTTTGTTGTAAGATGTATTTCTTTGTCATCCCACTAATCCCGAGAGTTTTAAAAGAAGTTCCTTTAAAGGCTGCTATATTAAGAGGTTACTCCATTACATATCTACGTCAAACACAAAATATTATGGTCAAATATACGACTAGCTATCAAGTTTGCTATCTAGTAGTGCATTCATCATAATTGGCACCATTTTGGTCTAACAGTTTGCCTAACCAGGGCTTTCGCAAATACACAGTGGTCATGGAATCTGTTAATTAACCCCTATGTACAATCACGTTTCTGCTGCTCAGTGGTGTTCATAATTATCTCCCAGACCTGTGAAAAACACTAGCTGCATGACATCTATATATCGGTCCATGCCTCTTTCTAAATTGCTAAATGTGCAGTAAGATTATAAATATCAAGCTGACTAGAAATCCTTTTCTAAACATTTTTCCTTCTTCCCTCCAGCTAATTATCCTTCCTTGTGTACTCTTCCTACTCATTCTTTTCCTTCTAGTCTTATTCTCTTTTCCTGTTTTCCTTTTTCTTCTCGTACATGTTCTCTTCTTCCTCCCCCACTTTTTCTCCTCTCTTTTCTTCGTCTTTGTACATTTCTTCTTCTTATTTGGCTTCTTTCTTCTTTTGCTCATCTGAGTTTGACATCTTTCTTTTCTTTTCATCTTCTACTCTTCCACTACTCACTTCTTTCCATTCTTTTCTTCTTCCCATTCATCTCCCTCTTCTTGACCTTCTTATTTATTCTTCTCCTTCTTCTTATTCTCCCTCTTCTTCTCATTTTCTTCTTTTTCTCATTCTTCTTCTTCTCCCCCTTTTCTTCTTCTTTCTCTTTCTTCTTCTTCCACTTCTCTTTTCTTCTTCTTCTTCTTCTTCTTCTTCTTCATCTCCTTCTCCTTCTTCTCCAATTCTTCATATCCTCCTTCCTCCAGATTTTCTTCCTTTTGTTCTTCTCCCTGTACTTCTTCTCCCTGCTTCTTCATCTTCTTCTGCTTCTAAAGAGAGATAGATATAGGCTTATAAATTAGATATATAGATCTATAGAAATACTGCTGGACACATAGCCAGACAAACAACTAGACAGACTGTTTTCTCTCCCAGAGTAAGAGAGATATATATCGAATTTTGAAAACATCATATATTCATAAAGACACATGTGAGAGAGTTCCACCTTGAAGCACTCAGGACTGACAAATTGACATTGACTGGAGCTATGTCTTAAGGTATTTTAGGTTGGAACGAAAAGTAAAACTGACAAAAAAGTGGATGCCTATATATCTGAAGTCGATAAAAGTACACGATATGCTCTGTTGTTTTATTGAAGTAATATAATAATCATGGACTGGTTTTGTAACTTTTGATAATCAGTATTTGGTCTTTTTAGTGTTATTGATATAGACCTATCCTTTAAGTGGCTCAGCCTGAAGTGTGGTATAAAGTGTTGGACTAGCATAGATTTAAAACCAGGATTTACATGGCTTTTGATTTGATTTGATTTGCAATACATATATACGCAGCACATGAAATAGCAAGAATTGCACTTTTGGAGTTCAGGAATATATTCCTTCCAGGTGGAGCTAAATGTCAGGAGATGGACCGTGTGGAGTGCTATCTGTGCGCCTTAAAAATTTAAGGATTGGTCTTTAAATGTCAATGAAGCTGCACCGGGGGGACCAGTCAATTTCACCTTTTTCAAAAATCACCTTTCCTGAAATCACCTTTTGACAAAATCACCTTTCGACAAAATCACCTTTTTTTTGCCAAAATCACCTTTTTTCCTAAAATCACCTTTTTCCTACCAAAATCTCCTTTTATTTTTATTTTTATTTTCTAGAGGTTTTTCACTGAAAATAATTGAAGTTTATGTTAGAAAAAATATATTTATATAAATTGATTCTAAATAATTGAATAAATACAACATTATATAACCAATTTATTGACTCTGTAATTAAAGATAAAACATTTTATGATATTTATACCTCGTATATTTCTGGTTATTGTCACAGCGTATAATTTTCATTTAAATTAATTTCTAGTCATACTTTTTTTAGGGTGAATTGTACTGATAAGTTGTTGCTGTGTCACAATATATGTTTTATTAGCTCTTATTAACAAAACATTATGACTTACTTGTAAACCAAACACCAGCTTATTTAAGAACCTTATAAAATGGCATTATGTTAGATATTACATTTAATCTTTGTCTCTCTAAGTAAAATTCTGAAATTAGTAGTTCAAGATTTTGTAATATCTCATTAAACTATACGTTTTTTAATTCATGCATTTCTGAATTAATTTTTAATAAAGACGATGAAATTATCAGACACTACATTCTGAAGAAAAAAAATGGATAGGTCTATTGTTCTTCAAAAGGCGTGAATGCATGGCATGTTGTTCTAACTGAACAACTTGTTGCATAATCAAAGCAAACGTGTCAAGTAATAGTTTAAAGGATATAGTATAATCATCAATTGAAAAAAAAAGAAGATGAATGTATAATTATCAATTGAAAATATCATATAACCGTTACGCCGGGATCATGATGATCATAACCCTTTTTTATTGTGAAAATCAACAGAAAAAAATAAGCGGACAGATAGAGTCAGATAGATAGAAATATAGAAAGATAGATAGATAGATGACGACTAAATATTTTTAAATTTGCCATTATAAATGTGAATGATTTCTATTTAGTATGGAATTAATCTATATTTATGTACATAGGCCTATTTATGCAATTTTATTTATTTTGTCTATTCTGTTATCAAGTAGGCCTATATTATAATGAATGAACTTTTCAAATGAGAAATTTGAAATTTTTTTTCGAAATGATTGTTGGTATATATTAGGGGAGACCGGGACACGTTGGACCTCGGGGCTCGTTGGACCATCCCCAATATTTTTTTCAAAAAGTTGACATGGGCAGGTTGGACCAGCATGGCTGGGGCACGTTGGATCATTGTAAACTGGATTGACTGACAAAAAATAATCTGCAAAATGCCAGCTGTGTAATTTTTTACATAAATAGAGCACCAAAGTCATTCCTGTACTATATGAGGGCAATTTCAATTAGTTTGGCTATTCTTCCTTGTAGCTGAAACAAGACGTAAATATTCAGATATAATCATTTTGCAATGACTCAGAAGTGTGTATTGTGATCTGTGAGAATAAAATGTGGTGTTTGCTTACTTTCTTTTAATTTGCTGGACTTTTATTCCATGATCCAACATGCCCCACATGGCGGTCCAACGTGCCCTGGACCCGGGGCACGTTGGTTGTTGAACCATTAAAAATATAATTTTTAAACTATATAGTATAGGTACAAAGTAGATCGATCTGTTTTGGCTTGAGGGTATTTTGAAGTTAAGAAGTCAGTCAGTAAATATATTTTTCGAATATTTAGACAAGTTTTTGATTGAGAGCCAAAAAATAGAAAAAGTGGTCCAACAAGCCCCGGTCTCCCCTACAGCTAAGTCCATTGACCTGTTAAAAACCAATTAATACAAGATTTAACAAGTTCTGGTCTATTAAAGTGGAGGAAAAAAATAAAAATTTAAAAGGAGATTTTGGTATGAAAAAGGTGATTTTTAAAAAAAAAGGTGATTTTGGTCAAAATAAAAAAGGTGATTTTGACCGAAAAGGAGATTTTGGAAAAGTTGATTTTTGAAAAAGGTGATTATGACTTGCATTCTGCACCGGCTATTGGACAGTGAAAAGATTTTAATGTAACACTTCTTTGTCAGAGCCTCATTAACGACTATTTCTATAATTAAAGCTCTCCATCTACATCAACTTATTTAAGTATAAAGGCATTACTATTTTAATCTAAAGAAAACGTTTGTCCAGCAAAAAAAAAAGCAACATTAATATCAAATCTTTTAAAATTCTAGTCTTTAGTCACTTTTATTGATTTTAAATAGACTTCAGCTTGCACGGCAAAAAGGGAACAATGAAACAAATTTCGATACATTTCATAAAGGGGATAATTGACAATTGATTTCTATTTTAAACTTTTGATGCAATGAGACAAAACGCTTGCAAAAGGTATTTCTCCGACATTGACAGAAAGTACAACAGAGATGAAATATCATGGGAAAATACCATTTGGTCTGCATTTGGAGGCAAAAAAATGACAAGAAATTAATTGATGTATTATGAATGGCATAGTATGTACCGCAGTGGCCTACTCTCATTAATTATTTGTGTGCCATGGGCCTAACTGTGCTGTTATGGAAAATATCGCTCATGAAAATAGTATTAATAGGCAACACAGAAATACGGCTGAGCATGAGTGTAAAAAGGAGACTAAAAGATACAGATATCCATTATACACAGGTAGATTGATTGGAAGATTGATAGACAGTGACATTAATAGAGTGACAGAGTGACAACTAGATAGATATGTAGATAGATATATAGATAGATATATAGATATATAGATAGATAGACAGATAGATAGATGGACAGATAGATAGATAGATAGATAGATAGATAGATAGATAGATAGATAGATAGATAGATAGATAGATAGATAGATAGATAGATAGATAGATAGATAGATAGATGGATAGAGAGATAGATAGAGAGATAGATAGAGAGATAGATAGATGAATTGTTTGATTGATTGATTTAGATTGATCAATTGGTTGATTTATTGATTGAATGATTGAACGATCGAAAATTCATATCTTCTTACTAATATTAAAATAACAGTGTCCGGGATTTATTTCAGTTTCTACTCAATGCTTTGCCTTCTAACTTTCCCCACATCTTTCTCATACCCATAGGATGGCACCGCCACATTTTCATCCAAATTGAATTCCTCTAAATGTCTTAATTAATGATAATTAGTTTTAAGCTAATTCATATACAATACACAAGAGGACAGCACCTGCAAGGTCTCCACCAGTTGCTCTCTTCCTTTAGCAGTGTTAGATTTCTGGGGTCCTTCTGCACCTGAGTCATTCCTTTAAAGCTGTAACTATCTCTACAGATACTTCATTCCACCAACAAGTGATGATCCCATACATAGGCCTGTAAGGTTACACTCCCCTCTTTAAAGTATTTTCACGGGAAATTACTATATTCATTTATAACAAAAGCAGCTGAATGACACTACTTACTACAGCAAGAGCACGAAGCATGTCAATTCACGTTTTTTTAGCCGCAACTACTCAATTCTGCAATTAGATATATCCCGATGTCTATTTTGTATTGTTTTTCTATCTATCTATCTATCTATCTATCTATCTATCTATCTATCTATCTATCTATCTATCTATCTATCTATCTATCTATCTATCTATCAATATATCAATATATCTATCTATCTTTCCATCTATCTATCTATCTATCTGTCTATCAATCTATCTACCTATCCATCTATCCATCTATCCATCTATCCATCTATCTATCTATCTATCTATCTATCTATCTATCTATCTATCTATCCATTCATTGCCTAACATACTGAGATGGACATAACAGTATAATTTATTGCAACTTAAAATCATAATCCATATATCTGAATAAGTCATATAGTAAATAATCATGGATTTATGATATTGCCAATATTCAGATATTCTCTATGAACTACTATGCCAATTATTAGGTGCATTTGTGTCACTTATGTAAACTGAGCCAGTATCTTCTTTGAAGTTATTATGCTTGGTTACAAGATGAACTCATATTCTTAATCAATGCACAATTACTCATTGAAAATTTCTCTATTCAACGATTCCAATCACACTATTCAGGCATGTAATGTACTTGATTACTGTTGTGTAGTTTGTATCCATTTGGCTCTTTTCGTATAAAAAATTGGAATGAAAGAAATTGTTAGATTGTAGTTTCTATTTCATGCATTTGTGTTTTTGGCAAATGGTTGTTATATACACTGTAAATATTTGAATTTTGAGTCAGCTCAAATAATTTAGTGAGATGGTTGCATAATTCCAATGAGCCAACAAAACTTGTTGTTTAAATTGTGACAGCGAACAAATAATCATAACTTGAAACAACAAGCTATGAAAGCTCAAACTAATTGCGCAACAATCTCACTCTATCATTTAAGCTGACTCAAAAATTCAAGTTTGACAGTGTATGTACCCTAATATTAGTCGAGACTCACCTTCTGAAAAAAAAAACTTCAGAGGAGATTTATTACACAGAAGTCTCTTTAAAACATCTTCTGTCGAAACCGGGTACGTGCTGTTTATAAAAACTTTATATAGACCATACTCGTTTTTAGTAACACAAGATATCTCGACTAAGAGGCTTATATAGTGACTTAAGATACTGAAATATACATTTTCTTTTTGGGACACTTGTAAGTATTCATCCTTTAGATTTATGTCACTTCTAATGCTTCTTCTCTTGTATTTTTCTTTCTTTTTCTCTCTTTTTCTAAGACTGAGATGTCTAGCTAGGTTGCCTATATGTCCTGTAAAATTTGGCTGCAATTATGAGATGGTGCTGCAAACCATACTTCGAAACCACAAACAGGGTGTTTCACATCCCAGAGCTGGTACCACTGAACTATCAGCTGTTGTTAGATAAACTTCAACTGCATATGTGTAGTGAATACTGTGTATCAGGGTAGTGAATCCTTAATATTTTCAGTGAACTCTTAGGTGCATTATTCCAGTTGTATGTTTTTTGGATTATAAATGTTAAATTGCGGGTTGAGTGGCGCAAAAATTGTTCTTGGTTGCCCTTGGATTTCACAATCCAAGACCCGCTGGGAAATTTTTGAACATGAGACTTCATTTCCTGCAATATTATTGTGAGTTTTACTTTTAGAGCAAGCTTTATTAAATATTTAATTTTTTTTCTTGACTGAAAGTGCCCGGATTTCATGGAAATATTATCACACAGACACATATATGTGCATAGGAATAAGTGGGGAGGGGGATATCCCCCCACAGTTTCAGAGTGGTTGGGGGTCCGAAAACCCTCTAGGGGAAGCCATGCTGTCTAAGTGGCTAGCTGTATGTCTTACAGCAACACCACCCACAGTGTGACTGTGATGGATGTCAAAACAACCGTGCTATCTATTGTTTGACAAAGTAGTTGGTTTCAGCCAATGGCAGGCAAAAATATGAAAATCTGCACACAAAAAAAAACTACGAAAAACATACCTACCATAAGCGTCAGGAAAAAGAAACACAGCTGCAATAGAAACATTTTCTGAAGAACCATTTGAAACTGCAACTGTCAGCCTGCTCAACACCCAGTATTTCTATTGTTGCTATCATTGGTAATATTTGGTTGTAAAATAATTGTCATTATCAAGGAAAATGTAAGTGATCAAATTTGGCTGTTTGAGGTCGGGAATGATGTCACTGCTTGTCCTAACTTTTACACTGAAATGAGTGGTAAAATTGCGACTGAGACATGTGACATTACTTGTGGGTGATATTATATTACTCACTGACTTATATTTACAACATAACAAGTAAATATTGCTTACAGTTCACCCAGAGTGTATGGCTTTAAATGTATACGCATGTCTTTAACATGGCAAATACAATGGATGTGACATCACTCAAAGTATTCTGATAGTTGATAATCACTTGTGTGTCCTCTGTTGGATAGGATAGGATAGGATAGGATGGGATAGGAAAGGATAGGATAGGATAGGAAAGGATAGGATAGGATAGTAGAGGATAGTAGAGGATAGGGCAGGGTTTTTATTGAAGAAGAAATGCATCAGCAACACATGGATACGAAAATCGACTTTTGTGAAATGATATCAACAATATCTTGTAAAAAAAAAAAACAGCAAAGCTGAAGAAAGTGGCTTAAATTTCTATGACATTTATCCTGACACTAGTGACTAAGAACAAATAAAAGGATTGTTCTGACTTCTTAGAAAAGCTCCAGTAATGCTTGAAGGTGCTGCCTGCTATTTTTTTTCTTTCAAATGTAACAATAGCAGTAGCTGTTATGTTTTACTAAATAATAGTAGATTTCTGCCTCAATGTTTAGCCATTTCTGATGAAATCATTAGACAATTTATAATGCTGTAGGCCCATAAGTGCAGGAGTTGAAAGTTATGTGGGGTTCAATTGTCATCCTAGTAAGCAGTGTGGTAAGTGGTAGCACATTGGGCTGCTAACCTCTGGAATCCGGTTTCAAATCCAATTCAGGCAACCGCAGTTGGACAGATGTCTCATCCTGTGCCAACTCGCTTCATTTCTATGATCCCTGCCTGTCCAATAAAGCCAAGTCAGTGTATAAATACAGGATATACACTCTTAACAAAAAGGTTTTATAGGAAACTTTTGAGGGTTATATAAGCTGGTATAGATGAGGAACCCTAAAAGGTTCATTATTCAACTTTTTTAAAACAAGGTTGCAACTGCAAACAAAAACGACACTTAGATAATCCAGCTGCACTGAACTCCCACAATGGAACCCCTTTTGCTCAAGCTGGGAGAAAAGAGCTCCATCATAGGGCCTTCCCACCAGTATTGAACCTTTCAATTCAGTTGAACCCCTAACAATTTTTTTTGCTGTAGGTTTTTTATATACCATCAAGAACCTTTTGTGTCAAGAGCGTATGCAATCACCAACCAATTACAGAGAATTACAAAATTCGAACCCTTGACCTTTATGCACGACCAGAACCTTAACCACTGTCCCAGTACTTCACCATCTAATCAATACAGAAGCTACTTGACAGACACAACTATTGAATTGACATTTTGAGCCAACTTAAGCGCATATAATATCAACAAACATTTCACATGGCTACCCAGAGAAGAGCTATTAAGCTGTAAACTTGCATCATTTATGCATTTTATATTCACTACAGGGCAGGAATAATTTTTAAAAGCAATATTATCTACTCTCGCAGAAATAGCACATGTAATATTCATAAATATGAATATTTGTCAATAAAAATTCTTTATTGCCTTCATGATTTAATGTAAACAGTTTTTTTCTGAATTATTGCAGGAAGTAGGATGGTTTTGTTGCCACATTTCTACTGTGATGCAGTCTATATTTCAGTGTGCAGAATACAATCTGTAGCAATGGATTGTAAATATTTCCTGCCAAACAAGAAGTTTGATGTTACAAAATGAATACTGATATTTATGACAAATTTATGACTAATCATGTAAGATATTTTTTCTATTACCCATTCAAATTCTAGTATATAATTAAGGAAAACATTTTAAGTTTTTTTTTTTTTTAATTAAAAATTTATTGAACTTAGCATGTGTTTCAATGTCATAATTATTTTAAAATTGTGTTATTCACTGTCTCAAATGACTCAGAGTATTTAGCTTTCTTTTTCATTTCTTTTTTGCCAAAAGAGCAAGTGATGGGTCATTAATGATAAAATCGATTTTGATTTTTTAAAGACATCAACAAAGAACTTCAGACCCAGTTTACTGCCAATAGCGCCAGTGCACAATAGTGTCATCTATGTAGGCCTATCTATCTTTGTATCTATCTATGTATCTATCTATCTATGTATCTATCTATGTATCTATCTATGTATCTATCTATGTATCTATGTATCTATCTATCTATTAGGGATGCACTGATGCCACTTTTCAAATTCTGAGCATTACCTATGCTGGTATTTTGTTGTTATATTTATCTGTTTTTTATATTTATCTGTTTCTGCCCAGCAAAATAATTATATCTTTCTATTATCTGTCTATCAGCATTACCATCCTTGTAATACATTTCTGTCTATTCATGTAGCTTTCTATCTTTCTGCAGGCTCTTTTAAGCAATTCATCCAAACATTTTGCTGAAAACCTTTTTGTAGTGGATGGTTAAAATAGTAATCAAACTGTTCACCCTGATCTGCAACCCTTTTAAGTGAAATTACGACTGGTTACGGCCCTTCAATAACGCGTTTATTGGTGTCGCCAACTGAATCAATTTAAGTCAGGGTTTACCAATAGCCTAAGGTGGTAAAATTTCAGGATGTCAACCAATATTATTACCTATGATAGTAATGTCATAAAAAGGGGTGCTCTGATTCATTGTTACATAAAATTGATTTAATAGCTATTCACTGTTAGTACTATCTGGCTGGTACTGGCTTTAATCCAAAGCTGGCTTGTGGAACAGCCAAGCCATAAAGTCAGACGATTTCATTGATTCTTGATTTTACCTACCTATCACAATCAATTTTGGAATTACCAGTAATGGGTAAACTAAGTTGGGGTCAAAGCTAAAGTTGCTTTTACTTTGTTGTTAAATGTTGTTCCATTTTAATGTGTCTTTCAAAGGTAAGGAAATTGTGCTCAAGTCAATTTTACTTTTGTATTTTAATTTTATTTTATTTATTACCAGATATGGTATAAGTTTAGGTCATCCTCATTATGATAGACTGTTTATGCCATACACAATGTGACCCTTAAAAGGCACTCTCGTATCCGAAAAACATAAAACTGACGTGATACTGATTTTCAGGGTGAGAAAAATGTGTATTTCCAGGCAATTTCGTCAGACACAATTTCTTACAAATGCTCACTAATCGAAAAACTATGCTTCCAAACTTGTAAAAAGTTGGAATTTTTTTTTTTTTAATTTCTAGTGAGATTTATAAATTTCCATTGAGTGACGCACTCGAATTCCCTACTTTTTTCCAGCCATGCAGATTTCGATGATAAGTATAGGTTATTCACCACTGGAGAGGGAATATGTGATGTATCACCCAAGGACTTTAGCCCGAGGTGTGATAAACACATATTCCTGATCCTGTGGTGAATAATCACTTGTAGATGATAAGTTGACAACAAAGGATATGGGATTTATCGCAGTGAAATACTGACTTGTGATTGGCGGACAGAGGTGTCAAATGGTATAATTGTATTTAAGTGATCATTTCCTATTTACACTGTAGAGGAAAATCTAAATGCAGCCTGCAAAACAATATTATAAGGAGAAAGATGAGATCATTCAAAACCGATGCAAAAATAGCTGATTCCTGTTCTGCTTGGGTACATCATAAATTTGACAAATAAACCAGAGACAACGATGATCTTTTGTTCGTTGGAGCCTTAAACCAGCTTCAAAGATATATTTTATTTATTTCACAAAACAGTGCACAAAGGTATCTACCAGGATGCAGTCAGCAATACTGATTTGCTTTGAAAGCAACAAAAAGAAGAAAAAAAAACAGAATCTCACCAACACACAATTGATGCTAAAATTACACGCAATTATAAGAAGATTTGTTCAGCAGCATACAGTGCACCATGGTATAACAAAGACAGTGCACAAAATTCACATATTATACACACCCTATTGAATTCAATAAATTGTTTTCTTTTATTCTTTAAGGTCTGTTAATTATTTTTGGTGATATCCGAATCAGCAGAAAAAAGCGTTTTCTTCATTCTTCATATAGCCTACTAGATAAGAATTCTTAGATACTGGGTAATATTGAGGAATGCTGAAAAAGTTTGCTGTAATTTCACTTTCAAACACTGAGTAAATGTAGAGTTAATCAGAAAAAAATATAAATTGCAGGGTCAGACAAAAATTTGCAACCTATAAGAAAACCAGTAAAACTTTTTGGAATTTAGCAGTTGCCAAATGACTGAAATATGATTACTGATTAAATGATCCTTATCCTTCCTTTATACTGACATTGGTAAATAGAGAAGATGGTACTGAACTACAAGTATACCTGATATATCTCCTTTTTGGGGGGTTCTGTCAATATGAAAACAAGACATCAAAATAGGTTGCAGCATATATGCACTTAATATGAACTTGGAGTCTCCTACGAAAGCACTTCATTCGAGGCAAAGTAGTTTTTCTGCCATCCTTGAGAATGACAGCATTTACAAATGGATCTTATCAAATATTCACGACTTTTGATTACTCCTTATTTCACGGCTCTCTGCCACCATTCCAGTGTACTTATTCTTAATTTCAGAGAATTCAAAGAAATGGGAGAAAATGCCATATTTGGACTATCCTTGCTGAATAATTTAGCACTTCAAAATCATAATGATAATGTATTCCTACGACTTAATGTAGCATGATTTAGCCTCTGAAAAAAAAACTTAAGATTAATGGAATAGTTGGATGAAACGGCAACAATATAAGTATAATTTTTGCAATACTAATCACATCTTAGTTTTAATGCCTGTCAATCTTATTAATCATTCCAGATAAGAATCGAATAACTCACAAATCAATAGGGGAGAGGCAGGTTAGTTGATACGCAAGGTTAGTTGATACGCACCACCTACTGGTCAGAGAAATGATCATTTGAGAAAGTGTTGCCATTTGTAAGAAGCAGAATAAAAAAACACATCTTCTCATCTAGGTCAATGCAGAATCAGAATCAAGATTTAGGCGAAAGGCCAAAAAATTAAAAAATCACAGTCCTGAGTAAATTTGTGCAGAAAACTTACATGTTTTTTTTCTCTCGCTATAGTGAAGGACAATTCAGAGTAACTTAAAATATGGATAACGTGTGTGAAGAGGGTTCTGTATGAGCCATCAAAGATGACCTAGTTTAACTTGTGGTCCACAGCCGTGCTGTTTTCTGAAAAAATCGAGTGGATGGGTTTGTTGATACACAAGGTTGGTTAGGTTTTGTGGGCTAACGTGGTCAAAATAACTACCCTGACCTATTAGTACAATCATAATGCTAGGTGTTACCCAGGAGTTTACATGAAAAAGATCCATAGATGATTCTTAGGTTGAACTTATCATAAAATCACTCCCTCCCAACAGGTCGACCATCAGATCCGACTCACAATGGAAGTAGATATGCATCCATGGGAACAGAAAAAAGATTGGTGAAGGCATATGGTTTTATAGTATCCTACCAAGGCAGAAGAATGTGACTTTTTTGTTGCATGGTCCGTCAGGGTTTTGTGTATCAACTAACCTGCCTGGGTGTATCAACTAACCTTACCAGGTGGGTTAGTTGATACGTTTGACATGACCTCGTTTGACACCATCAGAGGTAAAAACTATCCAACAGAAAAAGATAAGTTTCCCCATATATTTGAACAATGTATTTCCCCATGCACATGTCTATTCATCATTCCAATATCATTGTCCGTTTAGCTTGGAGGCGAGATTTTGTGAAAAACGTCTCAACTAACCTGCCTCTCCCCTATGTTGATTTATGTATTTTATTTATGTTGTTATATCTATCTATCTGGGGGGAGGTGGGTCTTGTGGCAGTGTGCTGGACTGCAAATTGATGGGTTCATGGTTCAAATCCAGTTCTTGCCAGGTCACCTGAGCCTATGTTGCATGGACGCCTGTTTTAATCATCCTTCGTCTCATTGCTGTGTCCTCCTCTGGTCCTAATTAGCCCACCAAGTGCACAAATACAGGACTTAAAGCCCCAATCATCCATTTGATATCTATCTATCTATTCATCTATTCATCTATAAATCCATCTATCTATCTATCTATCTATCTATCTATCTATCTATCTATCTATCTGTCCATCTATCTATCCGTCCATCTGTCTATCTTTGTTTTTTTTCCTGTTTATCCATCATACTAATTTCTAATTCTCTTGAAATGAATGGGAAACAGTTGTAAAAAGGTATATTTTCTAACCTGATGTTCTAACATTCAATTGCAATAACCTGACTCTTTAACCACTTCACTATATCTTTACTTAAACAATATTATGTTAGAAGCTGGTGTAAATAAAGACAACTCACGGCTTTAAGTGCTGTAAGTTAAATGGGCAGAACAACAAGCTTGCATGATGGTTTACATTAAATCACTTTGTTTTTGTAAGTTGATTAGGGACCCGATTAAGCGGGTTAAGATGCAATTGACATTTTGCCACTTGTTCAAGAATTCATCACACATCGTCGACCAATATAACAAGCGTTTTTACCAAAGAACTGAGCAAGAATATTGGAAATCTTCTTTTGAAACATAATAAAAAAGCATGCTGAAAAAGACAGCCAAAAAGAAAACAAGATTGGCTGCAAGTTTGTAACAAAACTCGTCTCAACACATTGATTATTTAAAGATGAATCTCCCCTGAGATCCAAGCATTGTTCACAAGATACAGCCCTGTTGCCCACCAGAAAACGAAAACAACAACTTATGAATGAGTTATGCAGTTTTAAAAGGCAAAAATAAAGTTGATTCCAATTCACTTCTGAATGGCAAACATAATAAGTTACTGATTGATATATTATAGCGACAGTTAACATTTATTTGACTTATATGAATGAAAGTTTATAACCAAGAAAATGTTTTATGAGATTAAGGCAGAGAGATAGGCACACAAGCATATAAATTGATTGATTGGCTGATTGGTTATTTGGTTGATCGACTGATCTACTGAATTATTGATTAATTGACTGACTGTCCAACTGATTGCTTGATTGATTGATTGATTGATTCATTCATTCATTTATTTACTGATTGATTGCTTGCTTGCTTGATTGATTAACTGAATGGTTAATAGATTGATTGATGCACGGAAATATACTCAGTGTTCCCAAGATCTGCAATTAACCGAATACTTTAATAAACGTTCCTATATATAGTAGGCCTATCTTTTTTACTCCAATATATACATCGTATCAGGACTTACTTCATCTGTATGTCCCTGGATGAATTATAGCCTCTGAAGCCAGGGGATTTTGAGGTCTGTTTTTATTTCCTCTGCAAACATATTTGGCCTTCACATCATGATTCCATTTGTGTATTTGTGGTTGTGCTGGGCCCGAGGGGAAATGTAAAACAGGAAAATTCACAAATCAGATCAGAGGTTATTGCTGGGCAAGGATAGGAAGAGTAAAGGAAGGTCTTCTGTCTATGTGTCTAAATGGTGTGTCTGTGTACAATCGTACATATATTTGTCTTTTTATTATCTATAATGTTAAGGTGTGCATTTTAAAAGTCAGCAATTCAATTTGTCCAATATCCGAAAGATTCCCATTCAGCTGTTCACTAATTATTGTGTGAGAAATAAATCATCTGGTCTGAACATTTCAAAATGTATTTAAGTTTCATAAATATACAATGAATATTTCATAGATATTTTCTTGATCAATCCACGTGTCTTCTCGTCTCCCTGTCTGAAGGTGTCTGTCAGAGGCCTTTCATGCTTATCGTTTTCTTTTGCAATGTGACTTTTTTGATGAAGAACGAAGTTTAGTTTTTGAAAAAGCTCAAAACCATACTCATAATTTTAGAAATCTGGAGCATCTGCATAAATTTTAAATAGTAATGTCAGAAAATTTCTTAAAGAGACGGCTAAATTCATGCTTACTTATGTTGAAAAATAAATATTTTTTCTCTACAATTAAGCCGATGTTGCTAAAATGCTGTAATCCCTATTGTTGTAACTTTAGTAATTTTATTATATACCTGTTTGTAACTCAATGCAGATAAGTCCGTGTGGGCTGGGTGTAAAAACCCATGCGATGAAAGATTAAATCATATCAGCTAGCGTAAAAATACAGCACGTGTATCTATCTATCTATCTATCTATCTATCTATCTATCTATCTATCTATCTATCTATCTACTTTTTCATATTCTTTCATTCGTTTGTAGATGCCGAATCCAAGTGCAAAATTACCAGAAGTAACATTCCATTGAACTCATAAATCACTTGAAGTAACTTTCAACAGTCAAACTTCATAATATGTTGGTTACTTTACTGAATAACTTAAAAGTAATTTTGCTTCATCCTTACTTAAACCCATTATGATATCACAGAATATCACAGAATTTTCTATGTCATCTGAAGTTTTCTTTCTCTTTTAAAGCTTGTGTGTAATTTCTTTGTGTTTTCAAGTTCCATTAGCTTTTTGAACTCTTGCATCTATTGTTGCTTTCATTCTTCCATTATCTAAACATAATGTGGGTTCATTTTTGGATCTATCGCGAATTCTCGAAGTACAAAAAAGTGAAAGAGAAGTCGTAGTTTACATTATTCAAAGTTGTGCTTGACTTTTGGAGAAAGAAAGGATTCGTGATCTCGTTGCACATAGGTAAAATGATTTTGATAAGATATCTACATTCAATTTGCATTGTGATAGACCAACCAAACAATGGAAAGTTCACATAAAATCGAATTAACTGTAACAAGTATAGATAGATAGATAGATAGATAGATAGATAGATAGATAGATAGATAGATAGATAGATAGATAGATAGATAGATAGATAGATAGATAGATAGATAGATAGATAGATAGATAGATAGATAGATAGATAGATAGATAGATAGATAGATAGAATTTTACCAAATGTTAATACAACATTTTGAAAAGTTGCGGTCTTTGATTTTGATTGAAGCCTCGTCACATGCTGTCAATTTGTCACAGTTGCACACATCTAAACCATTCATGTATAGCTTGAAAGTAATTGGCATTTGTTGTATTTCATTGACTTGGCTTAATTGATTAATTTCTTTAGCCCATGCCATGTAGAGTATACAATACTATACATGTAGATTATATGTTCTTATTCATATATAAAAGTAACAGCTATCAATTCTTGAGTATGGTGTCAGCAGGACAGTTGAACATTAACCAGAAAGTATGCAGTTAGCAGTGGAAAGCATTCCAGATGTAGGTATTATTTCTGATCTGTAAGTGCAGTTTTGTAAGGGCTTTCAGCTTACAAAATTCTCTGTATTTATCAAGGAAGAGGGTAATTAGTAATTACCATTTTGGTATTTTGAAGTTTTGTAATCACAGCCTTCGGTAATACTGACAATGCTGTCTACCACACTGTAAAATTTGAAATTTTGAGTTAGCTCAAATGATTGAGTGAGATGGTTTCACAATTTGTTTGAGCCATGATAGCTTGTTGTTTTGAGTTATGACAATCTTTATGTTGTTATAGCTTATAAACAACAAGCTATCTTGGTTCAAAGGAATTGTGCAACCATCTCACTCAATCAATTAAGCCATATCAAAATTCAAATTTTACAGTGGAGGCACTTTGAAATATGGCTACCATATGGACTGCTATTGGCATTAAATTGGTTATAAAAACTGGCAAATTTGAGTTGAAATGGGGAGGCCCGTGGCATGGAGATAGGGCAAGGGTCAGTGGGCATTTTCTTTTGCTTGGTTGAGCCACTTTCATTGCCTGCTTGGTCAGAAGACGAATAGTTTAACACATCTAAACTCATAATTCTTTCTTTGACATAGATGGACTACTAGCTGCCAAGTGTAAGAAAGGTCTTAGCTTTCAGAAAAGGTTTGCAGCTAGCTGTAGGGTCTTTTTATAACTCCAGCGAGCTTTAAACAGCTACCCTGCGTCAACTGAAATGTCAGTTTAAGGGCCCCTTTAAGAGAAGCTATGAAAGATATGCAATTGATCAATCTGACAATGTCGCGGTTACGTTGCTACATTCATGCATATTGCAAATATAGCATATTGCAAATATATTATAGACCTACTTTCATTCCAGGCCATTCCAATATTGTCAATATAGCATGGTCAAGGAATAGAACAAGGCGTAGTGTCGATAAAATTTGGGAATCTATCTATCTATCTATCTATCTATCTATCTATCTATCTATCTATCTATCTATCTATCTATCTATCTATCTATCTATCTATCTATCTATCTATCTGTCTATCTATCTATCTATCTATTTATCTATCTCCATATTGTAACAAACAAGGTGAATCATCTTCGAAGTTACTAAACAGTGACTTGTTAATGTTTAATACAAATATTGCAAACAAGGTACTTATTTTGCTATTTGTCAAATTAACGAGGTTTTAGTAAAGACAAAGCTGTTCATATTTAAATAGCTCGATATCAAGCAGGTACTTCAGTTGCCGGGGAGTTTGCCATGAAGTTTTATATGTGCAATACTCTGTCAACAATCGAAGTGTTTGTCATTGGAAATGTTTGATTGGCAGTAAAGTTGAGCCATTTAAGGCTTACCCTTAAATGATACTATTTCCCAGGGTCATGATATTTAAAAAGACTGCTTTGAAAAATCCGAGTTGGTTAAAAGGAAGTTTAAACTATATTTTAACGCAACTTTAAAAGCTATTTGCACAGATATTAAAATTACATAGTAAGAATTTAGATACTGTAATAACGGTTGAAAGATATATTTTACTTTCTAAAGTAAGAAACATATTTTTTTCGTTAACATTTTAAAAAGCTGTTGATATGCTTTTCAAAGGGGTATGTATTTTCCTGAAATAGACCCATAGACTGATCTTCTCTGGAAGGCATTTGAGAGAAATGTTTTTCATTACTTCAAACGAAATGTTGTAACTTCAAAGACTTTTGTGACATTTTATCGCAATAAATCCATAGAAAACTTGTTTGAACCCTGGGGCGATTTATCTCAATGGAATGCGGTTTTTTAAATGCCATTTCAGTTTGCATCTTAACACCAAAAGCAGAAATGGTTTTACTCTATCAGAGAGGCATAGTAATAAGTTAATTATAGTGGTTTTGAATGTGTACTTCAATGCCTGGAGCTTTTTGTGTCCGCCTGTGACAGATAACTACATGTGTTGATATTAAACATCTGCATTCTGTGAACTATCTATCTTTTTAGGCAGCTAGCTAGCAATCTCTCTGACTAGCTATCCAGCTACCGGAGCAGTCGACCAATTGATTGACAAATTCCCAGACTGATTGACTAACTAAATGACTAAATGATTGAGTTAGGCCTACTCAGTACCTTACTGTCTACACCACTGATTGACTGACTAGACAGTGATGTCACGAAACTACATATGTAGACAATTGTTATAAATGTTTTCTTTTGGCAGCATGTCATGACACTTTTTAACATTTTGTGGTGTAACCTTATCTATTTGACATGCAACCGTTTCCACTGTATTAACCATTATCTATTCGAATTAGCTGTATGTGTGGCAACTCCACTACACTGAAACCTGCTTGTATTGATGTGGACAGACAATGGGCTTGGCAACTGAGATGGTTTTCGTACCATTTAAATACCACCTATTACAGTCAATTGTAAGTGTGTTATTCAAAGGTTATTTTCTGGCCATAGCCTTAAGGTTTATGTACCTGCCTCAATTTAGTTGCTATGTCATTAAGATTTGTTAAAGGCTGCAATTCTTAAATGATTATATTCAGAAAGTCATCCGTCATTCCTAGTGTCAAAGGTGTAATTGGTATTATTTAAGACCTTTAAATATTTAACTGCCAATAGATCTACAGCTTGGGATCTTCAAAGCCAACGAGTGTCAGCCGAAGTGGATTTGAAATGTATTTCTTGAACACTGTAAAATTTGAATTTTGAGTCAGCTTATATTATATGATTGAGTGAGATGGTTGCACAATTCCTGTGAGCTGACATAGATTGTATACACGGACAGATTATCATATAACTTAAAACAACAAGCTATGTTAACTCACAAGAATTGTGCAACCATCTCACTCAATCATTTAAGCTGACTTAAAATTTCAAATTTTACAGCGTATAGTTATTGCATTAGTGCCTCAGATGTGCAGTATGTGAAAATTTAATAGTCTGTTAGATTTTGAGGATAAAGTTATTATAGAATTTAAAGTACTATGTTAATATGTAGATGGCAATCCCATAGATTCGTGGTGCTCAAATTAACTGTTCTTATTTTGAAACTGTGTTACTAGTGATAAACATCAGCACCTTCAGTTGGGCCTGAATTAACTAATGCCACTCAAGTACAGTAATGGCAATCAGCTTTTTTGAAACTTCACACTGGTGGCGACACCCGTCAGCAAAATAAGCTTTTTTCATGCAGACGACACCAACGAGCATAAAAATGAAGTTTTAAAAACAGAATAGGATAGTATTGCACCAAATGGAATTTTTCAGACACTCCTGCAACATTGCAAGAGTTATTCAGGTATGTTTACTTTTACCGAAACTAATAGTTTGATTAGGGACTAACTCCATAGCAGGTACAGGCTGTCCTTCATTCTCACTCCGCTGACAGATTCAAAATTTGTTATGAGCTGTTGTTATGCTAAGTTCGCTAACATTTAGTTTATTAACGAGTGATTATCATGATGACAATAGCAATGAAATAACTAGAAGTTGCAGTTCATATTTTTGGACCTTTTAATATTCATTTCCTTTATAGTTATTATCTAATTAGCCTACCTAGTTAAAGTTTTACAGTAAAATGACACATTTCTACTATGTTTTTATCATGGTCATTCCCGTAATAATAACTCAGTCGGTTCCAAAATGTAATAATTTAAAATTAACACATGATATTATAGGAGACAATTTGAGTAACATGATAATTAAATGTACTTGTCAGCTCATATGCGTATTTCAAATATTTAATTTTCTTGTTTCAATGAACAATCTGTGCGAAAATGTTCATGCAAAGGGAGTCTTGTTCATGGAATTGTTCACCTGAAACATATCAGTCTGTCTTTTTGCTATAATATACGAGATACATATATGTTCATATAACAAATCTTTTCAAAATGCAGTCAAATAGACATTTGGAAGAAATTATGAAATTGATATTTTCACTTTCGGAAATTGCGATACATCAGATTCCAAACATGGATACGATATGACACTTTTGTGTGACATACAACAGACTAATCATCACAGTTTGTTAAAATGTTGATGAAGAATGAAACATTGAACTAATAGTGAGGACGGAAGGGGGCGACCATGTAATTTCCAGGGGGGGGGGGCTTGAAGTTTTCCTCGGCAGGAAATTATTTATGTTAGGGAGACGGTGGCAGTATTTATTTATTTCAAGCAAAGCCCCTGAATATACATTCCTAAATCAAGCAATTTTATTTCAATTACGAAGTATCACTGGCACCAATTATTTATTTCAAGACTGCTCAAAAAGAATGGATTACCAAAACTGAGCCAGAAATTATTTATTTAAAAAAAAACTCCAACACCCCCCCCCCCCCCTGCTGGAATCAAACCCAGGAGTCAGTGATTGGATTCGAAGAGAGCCGCTGAGCTAATTTAACCCCCCTCCTTGAGAGATAGAGAGAGGGCGATATAGTGAAAGATAGATATATGTAAAAATCATAAAAGGTAAGTAAATAGAAAGAACAGAACAGAAATAATGATATATATCTGAAAATAACTTTGTGCTATTTGTCTGAATAATCATGCTATGTGACTTTGAATGAAGTTGTGTAATTACGTTGTTTTGTAACTTCTCTATGTGTTCACAACTCCCACACAAACAAACAAACATGAAAAGGTAAATGAATATATAGATGAGAGAGATCTATAACTTCACAGGAGACCCGGACATGGCACACCGTGTTGAACAATGCATGTCCATTAGGCGCCTCTGTCGTAATTTTATGGTAGTACAATATATCACTTTTAAAAAATTGGGACAAATCGGGTTTTCTTAAATACCAAATGGTTTTTATGAAACAACCATGGAGGTTTTTGCATAGAAATTAGGTTTTTCTGAAACCTAACACGTATTACTACACTCATGACAACTGTTCATTATTGGAAAGATATGGAGGACAAGCCTAAAAATTATGCAGGGTTCTTGTATGAGCTTCATTCTTTAGAGAGTAGGTAATGGACAGTGCAGGATAGAAAGTGGCAAAAGTGGTCAGCATGCTCCCAAAATATTGACATCCTTGTAAAATAGGTTTTCATCTGTATTCTTCTGCATCTAGTTCTCCATCCTTGTCCTTTTCATCCTGTTGCTTTTCAAAGAAATATGGAAAGTTGCTTTAATTACATAGAGTTTGTTTGACAAAATATAATCTACATAATGCAAACATGTCCTTTAATGTCAATAAGTAGGCCTTGCAGTCTTATCACACTGCCTTCAATCCATACTTCTTATATATTGCATGTTGCTGGTGTTTTCCTCATTATGCATGCGGTTTCAGAATCTATAATTATGAAGATCTAACCTCCGATAACCTCTTACTGCTACCTATATGTATCAGATAACTGTGTGTAAACAGTCGATTTAACACAAAGAAATGCACTTATCTTCAAAGGTATCAGTTACAGTTATGCATGATAAATTAGAAGATTAACTTCAAATTGATAGCCACTTGAGACTTAATTATTGGTAGATGTGCCTCAGTTATTGCCTTAGTGTTGGTGATTTGGAGTGATAATATCACATAGTGAAAAATTGTTAAGTTAATAAACAATTTCTAGCTAGCGTGTTCACAGTAGGTCAATCAATTTTTTGACAGTATTACAATAGCACTGACAATTTTATTGTCTGTCATATACTGTCAATATTATGCATTTTTAATAACTGGTAAACTATGCTTTTGCATTACATATTATACGTACATTGGCATGCAGTATTTGAGAGTATTGTTTGGCAAAAAAGAGATGATTACAATACAAATAGAAAGACAAATCGATTTTTGTAATATCAATATATAGAGACAGCACACTTTTGTTTTCCATGTCAATGCATTTTGATAGATGCTACTCATGCCATTACACCATGGACCTGTAGTATATACAGTATGTACGGGCTAATATCTTCTTCCATATAAATCTTTAAGTATCTCTGACCTGGTAGACATAACTCAAATAAATTGGTCTTTAGTTATGAATATTTTATGATTAGCAGGTTAGATATAATAGTAGCCAGAGTGCGTTTAGATTAAAAATGCATCAAGAAGTTATTAGTCGTTCGATATAATTATATGTCATCAAAAAGGCAGCATAGAATTAGGTAGATGGTTCAGTCAAGAAAATTGTTGCGTGTATTGAGTTTTTCTGTAGCCATTGTTGTTTATAAGTCACAAGATATTGACATTTTAACCTTCAAAGTTGATTTCCCATCTTTTGTATTTTCCTTTGCTTTTGAGACCATGAAAATTATAACAGAGAACTTTTTAACCATTAATTGTTACCTACATTATCAATATTGATTAGTTCCTTTAACCTTTCACTGCCAATGCCATTCAAATTCAACCATTCTGTTTGTTACTAGAGGCATATATTCAAATTCTTTACTCAATAAGTAGTTTTGAACCTTACTCAATAAGTAGGTTGGAACTAATTGAAATTTTTTAGTGGTTTTATTCACTTTGAAAATATTGGTTTGGGATGTCATAAGGTGTGTGTTTATGGGGAACTTCTAAAATAAAACAAATCATTGCGCATGTATATAAAACATTCTTGCTTTATATACCTTCAAGTCATCCCATCAACAAAATAAAAACTATCTCTTTGAAAGTGTTTTTACAACGATATGGTTGACTCATTCTGCAGTATGAGATTCTATCTGTCAGTTCAAGGACTATGTCTATTGCATACCAATGTAATACCTCCAGGTGCCATTAAGTACTATTAATATTATAAAAATTGTTGCAGCCACTTTTCAATTCTGTCTTTTTTTAAATACGTACAATCTGCAACAATTATTAATGAAAAATATTGGACTTTTTCTTTCTTTAACAAAATGAGAGTAAAGTGTTGATCAGTAGTATTATTTTCATAGATGGAAAAGAGTTGTCACTATTAAAGGTGCTCTACTTTTCTGTTTAAATGAGTTTTATTATGTTATTAACCTTATCAAGTAGCAGCTCGTTTCGTAATAAGTCTGTGAAATTAAAGCAAATAGTTATAGCTTCATTGGTATTATCTTTCCAATGCAATATTCATAACTCATTATTCAGCACAAAATGTTGTTTTGATCATGTCTGGGATGTCTAGAAAAATAGTGGAAATAAACGCATGTTTTCAAAGGTCGTTTAACCAGAATGTGACTCCAGAGACATGCTGGAGTAATAAACTGCACCAGAACTAGTTTCTGTGAATTCAGTCCTTGTTTTGTGAATATGATTGGTAGAAACTATATCTCTATTGTGTTCTTTGACATCAGCCACTCCCATGTCAGTATTTGTCTCATACTATTATTATTTCATCTTTAATAAGCTTTTGTGAATTTTTGACTGGTGATCCCTCATTGGCACCTATTGCTAGCCTCAGAGGATTTAGAGATGATCTTTTTTGTATTCATTTATATCTTGACCTGAATCAGAGTGATTTAAATTGTAAAAAAATTATCTATAAAGTCATTTAGAAAACACAAACAACAAGCCAATAGTGTTCTTTTCATCTATGCATCAAAGTTGCACATCGTATGAATATGTTGAATGATAGAACTTAACTGAAAATGACTGCACCATGAAATATTCTTCATATTGGTACTTGCTCCCCAATTGTATATATTTCTGTTGTGCATTCTAATTTATGCATGCCCGCTTAATACATACTCACCAAGAAAGTAAGATATTTTCCTTATCCGTCACCTGTTTGTGAAACTATCTGCATGTTTACCAGCCTACTTAGCTACTGGTATGAGCCTGCCTACCTGTCTGCACCATCTTACAAGCCTACTTGCAATCCTCCAATTTGCCATTCAGTGTCTTGCTTGTTACTAAGATATGCAAATGTATTGGCCAAACATGTGCTTGAATGCAGTTCTGCTGGAATCTGTAAGTCTTAGCAGTCATGTTGTAGCATTTCCTACTAGATAAAGTTATTCAACTTTCTTCCTTTGCTTACCTATCTCTTTCTGTAAAGTATCTTTTTGTATGGAAAACGGTTCTGTTAGTGTATAGGCATTTTTGTCTGTCAGACTGTAGAGGAATGCTGTTCCCTTTTTGCTGAAAAGTTCTTTATTCCATTTATTTGTCTATTTTCTGTGAGTAGTTGGGAACATAGGCAGTATCAAATGATAATATGTCGATTGTTAATACCCCATTCAATTGTAATGGTTGCCAAACTAAAAAAAACTTTTCTTGTCTTCTTAATGCAATGAGGAGACTGTATTTAAAAGAAGCAGTTACAGCTGATTTTCTACCTGGTATTTGCAAAGTTAACATTTTATACTGAATGATACATATATTCACGAGTATTCAGTCAGATTTGAAAAGTTTTAAAACAAACCTGTGACAGAATCAAATCACACAATAATTACTCAACTACAACTGTACAATTGTAGATTTAGCACCCTAGGTTTGACTTTTTCGATGCATCTTATGCAAGTTGGGTTGTTATTAGTGTTTCCAATGAGTCTCGAACGACACCTCTCGAGAATGGTCATGGTCTACTCTAGAGCACGAGAATTGAGAATTTCTCGAGAAATCTAGGACACTATCCTGCCATTGGCACAATGATAAAACAAGAGAGATTTAATCATGCAATGGATCAAATTTTTTGACTTTTATAATATTTTTTATAGTTTTAATATTAATCTGTGTGTTTTGTTTGCTATAAATCACAGCTAAACATCAAGATATTATACAATTTTATAACATTTGTACAAGTTCAACTTCAGCATTTATCAGGTATACAATGGGGATTATCATCAACAGATACTTAAATTTAAAAATGGAGCAAGTACACAATGACAATAATATCAAGCAAAACAAAACAACAATCCAATGCTTTGTAATCGTTATAAACATAAACACATGAACACCATGTCAAACAATGATCAACATTTCAATTCTCAAGAATCGCTCAGCGAGAAGAGAAAATGCTGAGTCATTAAAATCTCGAGACTTCTCGAGAATTCTTGCTCTCAATGAAACTCTAGTTGTAATAGAAACTTGTAAATGCAAAATTGAAGACAGCGAGATCATTTACTACCTTTATTGTTCACCAGCCAGATGTTTACAGCAATAACCAATTTGACAATTAAATTATTAAAGTGGGTGGAGTTATCTTTAACATCATGTAGTTAAAAATGATGTTTTCAGGAAAAGCAGCTGCCTCTTACTTGTTATTGTCTCAGATGAAACCTTAAGATGTAGGTACCAAGTGGATACACCTCCATGCTTGCTTGTCATTGTCATCTTGCGAGTCCAGCGTGAACTAACAGAATATGTAATGCTGAACTTGTGATTGAATGCAGCAAAAAAGGAGTATCAGTTCTATATGAGCTATTTGCTGTCAGTATGTTCTTTAATGATTTAATCATCCTCATTAATACAGTCATATTCCATAACTGCAATTGTATCTGTAATTATTTTCTAAAATAGTCAATAGGAATATATTAATAGATATTTCAAAGGCTATAATTGCCAGACTAATGTAAGGAAAACCAGTTATAAGCTTGTTACTCGTGTATCAAATCCTCTGTGTGGCCTAATGGGAGACTTCTCAGTGGCTTGCGGTGGCGCTACTGTACTAGAGAGTCACTGTGATGTCACCATTGTCGCAATGTTGATGTCACAACTGCAGCAATGACACAATTGATAACATCACCATTGTTTACTTACTATCTAATGGTTACCCCTGATGCATTGAAGTCCCCCATTAGAAAGCTGATAGACCAAGACAACATGTCCTTGCACAATCGATAAATAGTTGAGTAGGCGGAACATTAAACTGATGCAATCATCTTTGCTTTAATCAGACTCTTGCTTAAAGGCAATAATTGGTGATGATTTAAAGAGTTTGCCTTATCAAATATTCCTCTACCAATATGGAAAAATGGAATTGGCTAGACAAGTACGTATGAAAGCTTAGAACCACTGATGATGTATCACACCTTTAAACCTTTAATTTTTAACATTTCAAGACAACAAAGTTGGTTTGAGTTATGAAAGTTGTCTCTTCAATGTAGACATCCACAACTGCATGCATTTATATTTATATAGCGTAACTAGAGATTCTCAAGTGGGGGGGGGGGGGTGAGTAACTGGGGAAGCATTCTATTTACTGGTGGGGAAGGGATTCTTTTAAAATATAGCATAAAATGCATGCAGATGTTGGTTTGACACAAATTTGAAGCAAGACATATTAATGTCTTCAGTTTTGGGTATACAAGTGTTTTGCAAATGCAATATGCTCATTGTAATCCCTAATAATTTGGTGCACAGTCACTGCCTACATGATGCCTGACGAAATTAGAATCAAAATTTACAATTAATTTCACAGATCCTGAAGAATCCTACTATGCTTAAAGTAACTAGTTTAAACATCTGCCTCCAGGTCTATGTTACATCTTGCTCTCAGAACTTCAGTGATATTAACTCAGGTAATTCCAGTTTCAGAGTGCTAGAACATCTTGCTCAGACCCACCCTCCTATTGTCCTAGCCATGCTGCTTCATCAAATTCATAACCATAATAAGATGTGGAATTACATTCCATCTACATTTAATGGCAACTCATCTTGCCTTCCATTCACTTTAATTCCATAATCTCCTCACATAGTAATTGCTCAACATAATTTTCCAACTGCACTGCTTTTTTTCATATTCCTTTATGAGTTCCATAACAATTTCAAAGAACTAGGGCTCAACCAAAGAGAGCCGGGCACATAATGATACAAAATGAAATTTATTCCCAAGACATGAGAGGGACAGCATGGAAATTAGGATGGCCATCAAAATGTAGCTACTAGTGTCTTTTGCTGAATATCTTCTACGGCTAATATCATATCAGTAACACCTTTGTTTGGTGTTTAAATAATGAAAGACTTCATTGACTTTTCCAGAACAAATTTAGAGGTTTAGAATTTCAACCTGAAATGCAACATGGTATATACATTTTTAGCGCAGTTTGCAAACCAAACATATTTGATTGTCATCAAAACTGTTTGACACCAGTTAACTGTAACTCATGTTCATTAAAAGTCAATTTCTGTTTCCATCTATTGTTCTTCTTGAAAATCTTCTTGGTTTGACTTGTTTGTTTTGTGTCCTTAGGTCTGCTCTTTCCGTCTTCCAATGTTTTCCACAAATCAGTTATCTTTGACTAATTTAGTCTTGTGCAGCCTATGTCTCACTTCGTCTAATGTCTTTAATGGTGTTCAATTTAATTTTCCTCCTTTTTACTGAAATGTGTGTATGTTACATTCATCTCTTACTCCCTTCCTCACATTTCTCCCTTCCATCCTTCCTTCCTTCTCCCTGAAACAGTCCATTCTTGCATTTGTTTGCAGAATTAAAGGTTATTTGATATCTTGTACCAGCGATGAGGATACTTGATTACTGCTTCGATATAGCCAATTAAGGTGCCGCAGAGGCGTAAAACACACATAACACATGATTACATTACCTTTGAGTAAATGAACAAGTAACCATATTCAGATATATTTATATAGGTAAAACAATATTCAGTCATTTTCTTGTATTTACCCAATTTCTCTTTGCTAATTCCTAATTTAAAAACTTTATACAGAAATATCAAAGTTGTAGATTTCCGTTATGATTCTTGGATTAATTTTTACAGCAGGAAGACGCCATACGTAAGGGTAACAATTGTAATTACAGAAAACGAGAAGCAGGCATAAATCATACCGGAAAGGACACTTTCAACTAGTGGGATTCATGAGAGGCTAGCATAACTAACTGTCATGGCATTTTTAGGCTTGAAGCTGCAAAAAAAATGAAAAATCCTACTGCATGGAGGTTTACGATTACCTGGTTGCAGAATGCTGATGGCGCTACTTTTCTGATAGCCAGAACAGTTTCCTTCTGATGCAAGTTGGTAATTCTGTCTATTTATAAATTCAATATTACTTGCTGTTTATGAAGATATGTCTAATGACTTTGCAGTCATGTTTTGGCTGCTCTTTTTGACACTTCTTACTTGTGCTGATGGGATGTAAAACACACTCACTCACCCACTACGTCTGTTACTCTGCTGCAAATGCATAAATGTAAAATACTCTATTGATTGTAGTTAATTCAGTCAAGTTTTTCGTTAATTTGTTAGTATGTATCATGTAGACCACTTCCCAATTATCGAGTCATAGTTCTGAGAAATTGTTTTGTTCAAATTCCTTCAATATGCACAGAATTTCTTACATTGAATTTCTATCAATTATGCATGCAATTTCAGAATCTATAATTATGAAGATGTTACCTCAGATAACCTCTTATTACTTACATACATATATCAGATAATTGTGTGTAAACAATTTTTAAAACACAAAGCAATGCACTTATCTTCAAAGGTATTAGTTACACTTATGCAAGATAAATTAGAAGATTAATTTAAAATTGATGGCCACTTTAGACTTAATTATTGGAGGTTAGTCCTCAGTTATTGCCCACGTATTTTTGATTTGGTGTAACAATATAACATAATGAAAAATTGTTAAGTTACTAAAATAATTCTAACTACCATGTTCACAGTATGTGATTGAATTATTTTGACAGTATTACAATAACAATGGTAATTCTGTTGCCTGTCATATACTGTCAATATCATGCATTAAAAAAAATAGAAAACCATGATTTTGCATTTTATATTGTGCATTCATTGACATGTAGTATTAAATTTGTGTTGTTTGAGAAAAATTACAATGCCAATAAATTATGTATGGACTAACATATCCTTCCATGTAAATCTTTAAATATTTCTGACCTGGTAGACATAACACAAATATATTGGTCTTTACTTCTGAATATTTTATGTTCAGCAGGTTAGATATGATAGGAGACAGAGTGCATTTAGATTAAAAATGCATCAAGCAATTATTAGTCGTTCGATATAATTATGTGTCATCAAAAAGGCAGCCTAGAATTATGTAGATGGTTCAGTCAAGAAAATTTTTGTGTGTATTGAGTTTGTCCGTAGCCATTGCTGTTTATAAGTCGCAAGATATTGACATTTTAAGCTTCATTGTTGATTTCCCATCTTATGTATTTTCCTTTGCTTTTGGGACCATGAAAATTATAAAAGAGAATTTTTCAACCATTAATTGTTACCTTACATTATCAATATTGATTACTTCATTATTCTTCCATTCAAATTCAACCATTCTGTTGTTATTAAGCGCATTTGTTCAAACTTTTACTCAATAAGTAGGTTGGAACCTTATTCAATAAGCAGGTTGGAATCAAGTGAAATTGTTTGGCGGTTGTATTCACCCTGAAACACTGTCATAAATTTAGACTGCAGAGCATGAAAATGTTAGTTTGGGACATCTTTTGATAAGGTGTGTGCTTTTGGGAACCTTCTGTAGTAGAACTAATCATTGCACAAGCACATAGGACATTCTTGCTATATATTACATTTTTAATTTAAATAAAAACTTTCTCCTTGAAAGTGTTTTGAAAATAATATGGTTGACTCATTCTGAGTCACAGGATTATATTATATCAGTAAGTGATGGCACTCAGTCTGCTTCACTGTTGTCTAACAAATTGAATGCAATACCTCCAGGTGCTTTTTAGTAATACTGGTATCATCAACATTTTTGCAGCAATTTTTCAACTTCTTATCCTTTTAAAATGCTTACCATTTCCATTCTTTATTCTTTTAAAATACTTACAATCTGAAGCCACACTAATTCATGAAAAACATCCTTTTTTTTTTCTTTACTCATAGCGATAACAAAGTGTTGACAGGTATTTATCGTAGATGGAAAAGTTTTGTCACAATTAAAGTTCCAACATAAAGTGGCCGCTTTATTTTTCTGTTAAAATGGGTTTCGTTATGTTGTAAAAGTATATTAAGTAGCAGCCATTGTTTTTCTAGCATTGCAATGAGTCAATGAATTGAAAAATAATCATTATAGCTTCAAAGGTTTTATCTCTCCAATGCAGTATTCATAACTCCTTATTTTATACAAATTGCAATGAGGTTAGTTGTCTCGAATAGGTCTAGAATGTCTGGACAAATAAACGTCTGTTTAACTAGAATGTGAATTCAGAGACATGCTGCAACATTAAACTGCACTGGTGACTAGTTTCTATGAATTCAGTTCCTGTTTTATGAATATAATGGCTGGAAACTAGATTTGTATTGTATTCTTTGTGGTTAGTTGTAATAGTGAGATTTTAGAACTGTAGCCATTTCGATATCAATATTTGTCTCATACTTGTATAATGTCTTGAAGTTACCTGTCTGCCTACCTGCCTGCACCAGTCTTATCAGCCTACTTGCAATCATCCAATTTGCCTTTCAATGACTTACTTGTTTCTAACAATTACGCAAATACATTGCCCAAACCTGTGCTTGAGTGCAGTTCTGCGAGAATCTGTAAGTCTTTGCAAGACATGTTGTTGCATTACCTACTAGATAAAGTCATTCACCTTTCTTCCTTCTTTGCTTACCTATCTCCTTCTGTAAAGTATCTTTTCGAATGGAAATTGTTTCTGTTAGTGTATAAGTATTTTTGTCAGCAAGAATGTTGTTAATTTTTTTCTAAGAAAAGTAGTTTTTGTAGATTTTCGATTGCTTTTATTTAGCTACTGTCTGTATTTCAGGCACATAGGCAATATTCAGTTGAGTGCTTACACCCCATTGTTGTAAACATGATAAAATATGTATCCTTCTTGTCTTTTAAGTGCAATGAGGAGACTTTGTAATTAAAATTAAGAAGCAGTTAAAGCTGATTTTCTGCCTGGTATTTGCAAAGTTAACATCTTGTACAGTTATACTGAAGGAAATATATCTTCATAAGTCTTCAGTCAGACTTGAAGAGTTTAGAAACAATCTTGAGACAGAATCAAATCAGACAAAGATTACTCTGCTACAACTGTACAATTCTAGGTATGACACCCTAGCTTTGACCTTTACCAATGCATCTAATACAAATCGGGTTATTATAGAATCTTGTAAAGACAGAATGGAAGGAAGTGTAATAATTTACTGCCTTCATAGTCCACCAGACAGAGGTTTACAACTACAGGACAGTTAACAATTAAATTAACCAAATTGATGGATGTATGTAGAGTCACAGTAAACCTTATAAATGGATATTTCAGGATAAACTGCTTACTGATTATTGTCTCAGTACAGTTGAAACCTTAAGATGTAGGTACATGAACAAACAGAATATGTAATGCTGTACTTGTAATTGAATACAGCATGAGCTATTTGGTGTTGATGAGTTCTTTAACTATTTAATCATGCTCATTAATGCAGTCATATTCGATTACTGTAATTTTATCTGAAATAATTTTCTGAAATAGTCAGCAGAAAGATATTAATAGTCATTTCAAAGACTCTAATCACCAGACTAATGTAAGAAAAACCAGTTATAGGCTTGTTAATCATGTATCAAATCCTCTGTGTGGCCTAATTAACTGATAGACCAACAAAGCATTTGATCCTAGCACAATCAATAAATAGTTGAGTAAGTGAAACATTAAACTGTTGCAACAATTGAGGCAAGACATATTAATGATGCTATGGATTTTGCTTCAACCATCACAATTTAAAGCAAACCTAGTTAAGTTTTGGGTTTTCAAGTGTGTTGCAAATGCGAAATTCTCATCGTGATCCATAATAGTTTGGCACACGGTCACTACCTACGTGATGTCTGATGAAATTAGAGTCAAAATTTACAATTTATTTCACAATAATTATAACAAGAGAATCCTGCGAAGATTAAAGTGACTGGTTTAAAGTTTCACAAAGATGCAAAATATAACTCTGGTCTCTGTAACATTTAGCTCTCAGAACTTCAGTGATATTAACTCAGGTAATTCCAGTTTCAGAGTGTTACAACAGAAGGCTGTCATTTTGCTCAGACCCATCCTCCTATTGTCCAAGCCATGCTGCTTGATCAAATTCATAACCATAATAAGATGGGGAATTGCATTCCAGCTACATTTAATGGCAACTCATCTTGCCTTCCATTCACTTTAATTCCATAATCTCCTCACATAGTAATTGCTTAACGTAATTTCTCAACTGCACTACTTTTTTTACATTCCTCTGTAAGTTCCATAACAATTTCAAAGAACTGGGGCTCAACAGAAGAGAACCTAGCAAATTTTGGTGCAAACATGAAATTGATTCCCAAGACATGAGAGGAACTGCATGGAAATAGGATAGCTATCAAAATGTAGCTACTAATGTCTCTTGCAAAATATCTTCTACATGTAACATCATGCCAGTAGCAGCATTGTTAGGCATTTCAAAAATGGAATAAATCAGTAAATTTTCCAGGGCAAGTATTTGTAGGTTTTGAAACATTTACCAAGTGTTTTAAAACATAAAATTCTTCATTGACATATCACGTTTTTTTAGTCTCAAACTGCAATGCAATGTTGTATATAATTTCTGAGGGTTGCTTACAAATCACACGTCGTATTTGATGGTCTTTATAACTGTTTGACACCTTTAACATCTGTTGATTTAGGTCAATTCATGTTTTCATCTATCACTCCTCACAAAAATCTTCTAGGCTCTATTTGTTTGCTTTTTTTTTAGTCTGCCCTTGCCATCTTGCATTGTTTTCCTGTAATCAGTAATCTTTATTTACTTTTGTCTTTTTATTCCCATGTCTCAGTTAATTGAACATCTTTATTGCCACTTGTCTTATTTTCCTTTATATTCTTTATTATGGTGTGTATGCTACATTGATCAATTGATTGCTCGATTAATTTATTCGACTGTGAAGTTTTGGAAGCCAGAAAAGCAAATCTGCTTATCCAACTGGCACCATCATCCGTTCCTCCCTGAAACAGCTAATTCCTGTATTTGCTTTTGGTTAACAGAAAGATTATTTCATACAGAAATATCAAAGGTGTAGATTTCAGTTATGGTTCTTGGATTCATTTTTTCAGCAGGAGGACACCATAAGAAAGGGTGATGGTTGTAATTAGAGAAAACGAGAAGCAGGCATAAATCATCCAAGAAGGGACACTTTCAACGAGTGTGACACACATGAGGCTAGCATAACTAGTTGTCATGGCATTTTCAGGCTTGAATATGCAAAAACAGTGAGAATCCTACTGCTTGAAGGTTTACGATTACCTGGTTGCAAAATACTGATGGCACTACTTTGTTGACAGCCTGAAAAGTTGCCATCCATTGCAATTAAGTGGGTAATTCTGTCTGCTTATGAATTCAATATCATATGAACTTGCTGTTTAGCTTTGTCATAATTTTGTTGTCATGTTTTGGCTGTACCTTTTTATGCTTGTCACTACATACTGGTGCTGAAGGAGTGTTAAACACACACAGTCATCCACTGTGTCTGTAACTCCAACTTAGCTGCAAATATATAAAATTAATGTAAAATTATCTATTGATTGTAATTAATTCAGTTAATTTCTTCAGTATCCAAGTCTTCCCTTGACTTATCAGTTAGTACCATATAGTCCTCTTTTCCATTATTGAGTCAAAGGTCTGGGAATTAATTTTGTTGAATACCTTCGATGTGCAACAAATTTCTTACACTTTTTTAAAATAAATTATGCATGGATTTTGAGAATCTACGATTATAAAGATGTTGCCTCAGATCACCTTATAAAAAAGGATTTCCCTGAGTGCCTTAGACAACCTGTTGTTATAACTTATGTATCAGATAATTGTGTGTAAACAGTCAATTTAATATGATGATATGCACTTATCTTCAAAGGTATCAGTTACAGTTATGCATGATAAACTAGAAAATTAACTTTAAGTTGATGGCCACTTAAGACTTAATTATTGGTAGTTGTGCATCAGTTATTATGTCATGCAGTGTAAATTGTTACACTAATATACAATTTATAGCCAGCATGTTCACAGGATGCCAATCGAATTTTTTGACAGCATTACAATAGCTATGAAAGTTTTATTGTTAGCCCACATCATCCATTTTTAACAACTGAAAAATTATGCTTCTAACTATATGTATGAATGCATGTGTTCATCAATGTACAATATAATATTATGTACATATTTATGGAGAACAAACAATTAGAAAACAGTGATATCAAAAGTATGAAACAGATACTAAAACTACTTATTCATCTTTGTTTTTTTTAAAATAGAAATACTAATATCTAAGGAAAACGTTGTTTTTAGTTGTTATGGATTACACAGTGTATGATACATTTTACTAGAAACCATGGTGTAGACAATGTTAAATGTCTTCTTTCACGTGGATCTGCAGGCCTAAATATTTCAGATCTACAGCTGAAATAAATTGGTCTTTACTGGCAGATATTTTATGATTAGTAGGTTAGATACTTCATTGGAGACACAGTGCGTTTGGATTACAAATGCATCAAGAAGGCATCAGTCATTCAATATAATTATGTGTCATCAAAAAGACAGCATAGAATTTGGTAGTTGGTTCAGTCAAGAAAATTGTTGCATATATCGAGTTTTGTCAACCTTTGTTGTCGATAAGTCACTGGATATTGAATTTTTAGGTTTAATAGTTGATTTCTCGCCTTTGCATATTTGAACATTGTGGTAAAATACCGTTAAGATTATGATGGATAGATTTTCAGCCAATGACTAACATTATCAAAATTCATTTGTTCTGTGAATGGTTACCTTTCTTTGCAATTTGAATTCAACCCTTCTTTTTGTTATTTAAAGCTAATATTTTACTCCATTAACGAATTATTCGGTAGGACCAACTAAAATGCCTGTCATCATGATTTAGACTTGATATTTCAAGCTTTAAAATCACGTTTGGGTAATGGGGATTTTTCTATGATCAGTCTGTGTAATGTTCTTGCAGTGGTGTGAGATTTGTGTGTAATATTTGGTACATTTTCCTTTAAATTATATATATATTATTATAATTATCAAGTAAGGTGAGACCAATAAATGCGTGTTTTGAAAGGTTATCTGCGAATTCAATTTTTTGTGAATAGATCTACATTGTCTGGAAACTATATGGCTTTGGAATCAGTGTATTGCTGGAATAGACTGTATCTTAGTTATTGAGATACATGTGGAGGATTTACACTGGCACATTTCTTATTTTTTAAGAATATCTATATATATATCTGACGTATACATATTGTGTCATTAGGTAGGGAATTTTATGATCTGTGTTCTAAAATGTTTCCAAAGATGTGACCAAGTGAGTATTTACATAATAATATTCCGAAAATAACGGCAAATTTTAATAACTGGACAATTAAATGTAGAATCCATCTAATGAGTTGGAATGTAAACTGCTCACACTTGAAAACGCACATTTATAAAAAGGTTGAAAATAGTACTTCCTTTTAAAGTATCAAGATGAAAATTTCCTGACTTCTAGAAGTTGCCATCAGGTATATTCACAAAAATTGTCAATTCTCCAAGTGCAGTACTTTTGTGTCAAATTAAATCGTCGTGGTTACCATCGAAAACGCAAGTCACACAATTTCAATATCCTCTTATCACTAATTTCAACAACTAAGCTGTTCCTTCCACAACATTTTTTGATAAGCCAGGAAAGTTTACATTTTTACTTGCTTGATCGGTTGGGGAAAAAGGGATATTTGACACAAACAACAATTAAAGAGGATGAAATTAATAAAATTTAAGTGTCAATGCTGACCCGCCCTCTACAGGAGACTTCTGTCAAAATCTTCAAAAAAAAAGTTTAATTCAGATTTTTCCTGAGTATTGATATGGAACGATTGTCTATGCATGTGTTTTTACACTGAGTAAGCAAAAAGCCTCATAATTTAACAGTTTTGGTTCACATGCTTCATTTCCAGCCAGTGGAACTACATTGGGTAAAGTAAGACCAACTTTTCCTACCTATATACTACACTCCTCCGCCTGCCTACCTACCCAACAGCCTTCTTACCTGCCTAGTTGCAGTCAGCCAATTTGCCATTCGATGACTTGTTTGTTGCTAACATATGCAAATGCATTGGCCAAACATGTGCTTGAATACAGTTCTGCAAGAATCTGTAAGTCTTAGCAGGGCATGTTGTTGCATTTCCTACTGGATAAAGTTATTCACCTTTCTTCCTTTGCTTACCTATCTCTTTCTGTAGCTTGTTGTGAGGAAAGCAAGTTATATTTGTGTAAAGGAATTTTTACCAGTACTTGCAGCTAAGAATGGGGTTCCCTCTTAGCCGATCCTTCAACTGAAATTTTTGTCATCGTATGAGTATTGGTGTTAAAGGTGTCCTTCTGTTTTTAATTGCCAGCAAATTCTGTCTTGATGTGCATTGACTTAATTTCTTGTATTAATTACAGGTATTAACCAATTTGATGATTTAGTGCATCATTGACATGAATTGGCCATTCTGAAAACGTTCTTACTGCAGAATATGCACTTATTTTATTTTTGATTTATAAGTACATGTACATTCCCACTTCTGGGTTTTGTGTTATAGTGCTAAGGAAAAACAAAATGCAATATTATTACCTGTATTTGGAATAGAATTTTTCAGCTTACAAACTACGTAAGTCCAGTGCTTGTACATCTTCCTCACATGAAGATTTGAATTTTTAAGTTATTATACTTTTATTAAGCGCTCCTATCACGTGTGCCATTCTAAAAGGCGCTTTTCAGTTGTACAACGATGTGTCCTGGACAATTCTTCAACAGTCCCAGCTCAATATGTGGCCTCTTCTTTTTCACATATCCTCTCAGGCCAGTGAATTCAAAATTACCATTAAGCTACAGAAACCATGATATTACTTTTCGTGGTTGTAGAATAAGCGAAACATCTGTTCTATTAAAGGAATATGAAGACACCGGCACCTAGCCAAGAATATTATATTATTTAAAGAGTGCATCTTTTATTGGTTGACATCGTTTCCGGAAGGGGAAGTGTCTTATAAATATTAAATCATGAATTCATTCGAAAACTACAAAAATAATACAGTATGTGAATATTTCCCCAAAGAGTGTTATCTACAATCACTTGTTCAGATTTATGATCAAGTTGTCTAAAGAACCTGCCAACACATACGTTTTATGGGAAGCTCTGGAACATCGCTTGACTCAGACGATGGATTCTGATTTAATATCCCCTCTTTCTTTAATTACAAAATTTTATTGTAATTTTGTGCAGTCAAGGAATTACCTAATAACAAAATTGAATCAAAAATTGTAACACTTTACAACTATTCAAACTTGTAAATTAGATCGGTATAATAACTAGACACACTAATGTAACTTTATGCAAATCTGGCTATTGTAGGAGCTTGAGAAGGAGTAATGCAAGGCATTCTGTAAACCTTTATTACTCACCACACAGTCCCCTTCTGTCCATTTACCAGGAAGAAATTGGAATATTCATAGCGAATTATTTTGTACTCCATAATGGATTTAAGGTGACTCAAGCGTGGTACACTGCACATACTTCTGAGCAGCCTGGTTGCCTAGCAACATAGCGTCACCACTGCTGCAGGCCCTGAAAAAGTTGTGACGTTACCATTTTCTGCTCTCTTTTTTTTAACAGCGTGGCAGCCAGTAATTTGCTATTTAAGTGAGATCTAATGCAGCTAGAAGCATAATTATTTTTTTATTGAATGCAGTAACACCTACTCTATGCTAATTCAAAGTTTCAGTTTCACGTCTTTATCAAAAGAATTTTCTCAACTAATTTCAGTCAACTGTGTCTAAAATTGTCTTTATTTCTTTAAATTGACATTGGCATAGTGATGGTACTGCAGTAAAAAAACGACTCTGTGAATTTTTTTTATTTTTGGACATTTGTTTGACAATAACCTGTTTATGATACATGCAAATTTTTAAAAAAATCAGTATGATCGTTTTCCTAAAATTTGATTACTGCCAAAATTGATGCATGCAAACTCTGCAATTAATTAGTGTGTTTGTGCCCTTTGAGCTCTTACAGAAAAAAGTATTTTATTCTTTTTCTTCAAATTTGTGGCAAATGTATTGGTTTACATCCATGAGAAGACATTTCTACCATTTTTGTATGACAAATGCATGTAATGCTTTATTCTGTGGTACGTAACCACAAACTCAATTTATAACTTTTAAGCAGTCATCAGGCCAAACATGCTGTTACCATGGCAACCAAACGAGTCGGTGAAATTTTTTTATTTTTCATTTTTGGAATGTATGGGTCCCATAGACTACCTGTGCAAAATTTTAGAAAAATCTGTATGATCAAACTACCACGCTTGAGTCACCTTAAGCTTGTTTGAAAGTTGCATGGTTAAAGGTGTGCTAAGATCTTTGAACATGTAATGCTAATTCTAATCCAACCCATGTAATTACAGACCCTTAAATTCAATAATTCCTACCCTGAATTCCTGTACCAATGAAAGACCGAAATTTGATTTGAGCACAGATCTGTCTCTTTGTCAAATTCATAACCATAATAAGATGGGGAATGACATTCCAGCTACGTTTAATGACAACCCTTCCTGCCTTCCATGCACTTTAATTTCACAATCTCATCTCATAGTAATTGCTAAACGTAATTTTGTAACACTGCTTTTTTGTATCCTTTTGGAATATCCATAGCAATTTCTAAGATATTACATTCAACATTCCAACAAGTGCAGACAGAACATGACACATTTTGATGTAAACATGAAATTGATTTCATGACAAGAGGGGGACTTCATTTAAAGAGGATGTTAAAATGTTACACCATGCAACTGACTGTTGTGTTACCTGTTTAAACAATGTGTTAAATCAATAATTTTATTTTAGCATGCTTTATAACTTTACTTCTTTTGAATCTTTTGGCAGTATGTTGAGCCTTGTAAGCTTATTCTTGTGGCAAAGACTGATTTTGTGTTAAACCACGAAGTTAAACAGAGTTTTCAGATCTTGCTTCAAAGTACTACTATCAATTTGTTGATACCGATTAAATCACAAATGTACTTGCCGTATTGATGAACTTACTAGCTTGTAATTGTTCATGAAGTATAAAACTTGAATGCAGGACGTTCTTCAGTTATTTAATCATGTTCAATGCTGTACAGTCCTTTTCTCCAAATGTAACTGAATAATCATATTCTATTTATCGACTTAAATGTACCAAATTAAAATTTAACAGGATGAGATTAGAATCAACATTTTCAAAAAATTTCACACTTCAGTTCGAAAGTAGCACTTCCAAGGTACGACAAATTTCTGACATTAAATTGCCGGTGATATAACTGCAAGCTCAAGCAGTATGGTAATTTTGCTGCGATGATTCCAGTTCTCCGAGTGTTACAACAGAAGGCTGTCATTTTGCTCAGACCTACCCTCCTATTGTCCGGCCATGCTGCTTCATCAAATTCATAACCATAATAAGATGGAGAATTGCATTCCAGCTACATTTAATGGCAACTCATCTTGCCTTCCATTCACTTTAATTCCATAATCTCCTCACATAGTAATTGCTAAACTTAATTTCTCAACTGCATTGCTTTTTTCACATTCCTCTGTGAGTTCCATAACAATTTCAAAGAACTTGACGCTCAACAGAGGAGAACCTGGCACATTTTGATGCAAACATGAAATTGATTCCCAAGACATGAGAGGGACTGCATGAAAATAGGATAGCTGTTTAAAATGTAGCTACTAATGTCTATATAGTAACATCTCCAACATGTAATATCATGTAAGTGGCATCTATGTTAGATGTTTAAACAATGTCTAAGATCAATAACTTCCCAAAGCAGATATTTTGTAACTTTTAACACATTTACCATTTTGTTTAACACTTAACTACTTTGAGGTGTTAATGTTTTGGTGGCAGAGTCACAAACAACATAGAAATCTAACCTGACTCTTGATGTTTGCACATCACTTGTTTTGTTTCTGACTACATTTTTTCTACCGCAGACTGCCTCTGTCAGGAACATTTTTGTTGTTAAAGTTTCTTCTTGTGACAGACAACAGTTTACTCATCTACTCTCATTTGATAGTCATTTAAGTGATGATGTATTTCATTTTATTTTAAGGGTATGTTCTTTCAGATACCTTTCTCTGGGTTTGATCTGTTTGTTTCATCTTCTTGTTGTTACAGTATAAAATTTGAATTTTGAGTCAGCTTAAATGATTGATTGAGATTGTTGCACAAATCATTTGAGGCAGCACGGCTAGTTGTTTTAAGTTATGACAAAAGATAGATTATTATTACTTAAAACAGCAAGCTATGTTAGTTCACCCCTTCTATCCATTCTTCCTTCCTTTCTTTCTTACATTCTTTCTTCCATTTTTCCTTTTTTCCTTCCATTCTTTCTTCCATTCTTCCTTCCATTCTTCCTTCCATTCTTCTTTCCATTCTTCCTTCTATTTTTCATCCATTCTTCCTTCCTTCATATACTTGAATTTCCTTGGTATTCATTCTTTTATTCCTGAAAATTATATTAGGTAAAATTATTTCGCAAAAAAATTATATGAAGATCTGTCAAAACAGGTAACAAAATATTCTGTCATTTCTATTATTCCTTTTCTTGTCGTAAATTCTTGATGCGTAGCTTCATATAAAAATATATCACAGGTGTAGATTTCAGTAATGATTCTTTATTCGAATACCCATTTTTACTACAGAGGAAACAATAAGAAAGGGTTATGGTTGTAATTACAGAAAACGAGAAGCAGGCATAAATCATCCCAGAAGTGACACTTTCAACTAGTGTGACACATGAGAGGATAGGAGAACTAATTGTCATGGCATTTTCAAGCTTGGAGCTGCAAAAACACCAGAAATCCTACTGCTCTGAGGTTTACTGTTACATGGTAGCAGAAAATAGATGGCAGCTTGAAAACCGTTCATTGTCGAAGAGTAACTCTAATAGCTGCTTGAGAGCTGAAATCTATTGGATGATTGTCTAGATCTGTTTGATAATTTTGCTGCCATGTTGAAGTCTTGGATGGTTTTTTTATAGCTGTCACTAAAACCTGAAGCAGTCTGTTTTAACCACTTCAGCTATGCATCATTTTGTTTTTGAATTTCATATGGATCCCCATGGGCATCCTAATTTATTCTAATTTGATTTGACAGTATTTTTTCTTGTCCTCACATGAACCACCTTAGTATTAATCCTCCTTCTCAACCCCATTGAAGCACAGTACATTTATTTTAATCTCTTCTTTTCTCATATAATATATTATCTCTTTTCATCTCTTTTCATCTCATCTCATCTCATCTCTTCTCTTCTCTTCTCTTCTCTTCTCTTCTCTTCTCTTCTCTTCTCTTCTCTTCTCTTCTCTTCTCTTCTCTTCCTATCTCTTCTCTTCTCTTCTCTTCTCTTCTCTTCCCTTCTCTTCTCTTCTCTTCTCTACATTTACACAATAAAAAATTCTGCTCTTCTCTTCTCTGTCTACATTTACAAAATAAAAAATCCTACTGCAATGTATGGTATGTTTTGGGCTCATCATCGATAACATTTAAGTGGTGAGAACTTTCCCGGATTTATTGCAGCTACAGTAACTGTACCTTCTGTTTTTCTAGTGTTGGGAAGTAGCCTCAATTAAACTGCACTTTATTCTCGGTTCTCCTGTTCCAATTAGCTTACGGAATCGAATAAATACAGGACATAAAGATCCAATTTATCTATCCATCCATCTTTCTCTTTGTCTTAAATGACTCTTATTCTTCCTCTTATTTTTCTTCCTCTCCCTATTCTTTTCACCACTTCATTTCTCCCCTTCTCCCATTGCTCCTATTTCCTTGTGAGTTTCATGAAGTTAGTGGAGGCTGTAACAGATTGTTAGGTCTTGACGATTCATCATTGGTGCTTTGGTGTCTGGCTTCAGGCTCTCAAGGGAATCACAAGACACGAAAATATGAGGGATGTGAAAAATTATGTCTTTGGAGTTTTTGGCATCCTTGACCAAAAAGGAGGCCAAAAACATATGGAGAGTCTAACTAGCACAGGAAAGAAAGATCACGAAGGTCTCTAGATAAGGCCAAGCTTTTCTATGATTTTTATTTGTGTTTGTTTTGTGTTGTGCTGGCATTTGAAGTATTTTCAGGACTTTGGTTATCAAAATGTTATGTATGTCTGATGGGATCATGAAAATATCATTCTTCATAATATGTAAATGGCACAGCCATGAAATTCGCGCAGCTCTTAAAAAGTTTTTTTTAGGACTTATGGTTTTACCATAACTTCCATTAAATTTATTTCATATTCAAAAGGCAGTTATGTTACCGTTTCAAAAAAATTGAAAGACGGATATATATAGAAAAATAGAGAGAAATGTAGACTAGAAACTATTAGAAAGATAAAATAGATCAAAAATACAATATATAGACAGATAGATAGATAGATAGATACATAGATAGATACATAGGTAGATAGATAGATAGATAGATAGATAGATAGATAGATAGATAGATAGATAGATAGGTAGATAGATAGATAGATAGATAGATAGCACATAAATAGGATTAAGAATAAATAGAATTGATAGTTAATCAGCTAAATAGTAAAAACTTACTAAAATGAAGACAACACTGAAAGCTGCCTAGTTTAAGTCTATGCTAGATTGTTGAAAAAACAAAATAGTGATAACAAAAACAATAACATGATCTGCATGTAGATTAATTGCTCACTGTTACATAATCATCAGTTGACAAAGATTATGTAACCTTAATTTTGTTTTGTTTTCTTGTTGTCTGTTTTGAAATGAAATGAATCACATGTTAATAATTTAATTTAGCTTGTCAAAGCTTATAATTAACTATTCTATAAAAATAATAGATACAGGGAATATTAATGGAGAAAATTGAATCTTTCAGACACTTTTTAATATGAATATGTCATGTTTTGTTAAATTCGAAACTAAATCATTGATAAGAAGCATGGTCCCACTTGACCTTATTTCCTGCTGTCGACCATTGATGTTGAGACCATCACAGCACAGATTTTTGAAACTTTTCTTGTGCTAAGTTTCGCTTCGAGAAATGGCCTTTGGCCGTTTTGCTGCGCGAATATTAAGGTTGTTAAGTCACATTACCTAGAATATTTATAACATTTAAATAATATTTAAAATTATTTTAGCTGTTTTTGAAATGATTTCCGAAAAGCAAAATTCAAATTAATGGATTATTAAAACCATGAAATTCACAGAATTGTTTGTTTGTCAAAATATTCATGCTACAATAACATTATTGTTGTCAAATATTTTACTAATATTTTACATGTAAAATGTTCGCTTTTAGTATGTACTTTCCATATTTCATAGAGTATCCAAGCATTGCAATACAATCTATTTTGAATATAAATTATAGCGAATATAGACATAATAAAATTTGAAATCGAAAATATACAGATTTGACTGCATATTATGAAAATATAGTTGATTGCAAGATGCCTGGAAGATAGTTGAGATTACCTGTATTGTACAAAGCCTTTTAGGGTTGCATCTTCAAAAGGCTTTGTGGGGAGCCCTTATGAAATGGCTTTCTAAAATCTCATAATGCATATATAGCTAATGGACAGAGTTTGATTTCATTCTGCCTGAGATGACTTCTGAGTTTCAGTTTCGTGTAGGTCAAATATCAGTTTTGTTGGATCAGGTTTTTGTTTGAGAATGATTTTTAAATGCCTTTTACTAAGTTATTCAAAACAGGATTATGATTTTGACTTCGTGTTCTGCATTTACGTGCTATGGTGGGCTACGCAGGACAAAAGAAAAATGCTTTAACCTCTTGGGCCTGGTTTCGATCACTGATCAGGGCAACCCATTCCAGACAAATGTTTCATCCGGTGTCAAAAATGCACCTTGCCAGGCTTGTAAATTACCTTGGCCCCTGTCTGTCTTGTTTAGCCTAGTCAGTGAATATATAATGGACGTCAAGCCCTAGCTATCACTTTGTGGCTAACAAAATTTAGCCTGAACGATGTCGTGTAATTCTACATAACATCTTCATCAATTTATCCTCCAACAGAGGAGAAGTGGATATATACCAGGAATTGTAACATATTGCAAACTGGAACAAACAAGAGGTATACACCCAGATAGATATACCTGTGAGTCTTTGATGTCCACTGAAGCATAAAATAGCATCTCCTTCTGAGGACCATGTTTCTGATATATATACAAGTGTCTATTGAGCTTCAATGCAGAACCTTGCTCTCTCTAATTCGGGTTTTTACTATTCTAACTTGAAATGAGATCACATTAATATATGTTTATATTCTCAAAAAGATTCCCCTTTTCGATCTTTGGGATATAAAGACATGGTAGCATTCATAATTTCCATGTCAAATCCTTTTATCTGCATTTCAATCATCTGTTGATCTCACCTTATGTAGATCTATCCATCATATTATTAGTCCACATGATATTAGTATACATATTGAAATACTGTATCTAAATAAATAAGTATATTCATATTTGTGCTTTTTAACTTCGTATTTTTTAAAATTAATATGGACAAGGAGAGAGACACTAGCTGGCTTGGTATTTCACAACGTGAGCTTCAACCGCTAGATCTAGTGTCAGATTTCTGACTCAGTCCTGATCACCTGGACTCATGTTGGACAGCAGTTTCAATCAACCTTCCTATCTGCTGTGTCCTCTTCCTGTCCCAACTACATAGCTTATTCTTAAAATTCCATATGTAAATAATGTATAGCCACCACCAGCCATCAACACTCACAACTTTCGATTAAATCGGGGAGGGTAAATTCAGTTGTAGCGTGCTCAGCTGCCAATCGCTGGGTCGTGGGTTCAAATCCAGCTCTTGCCGGGTCACCTGGGCCTATGTTGGACATCAGTTTCAATCATCCTTTACCTGATTGCTGTGTCCTCTTCCTGTGCCAATTAGCCTGATCAGGTGATCGTCTCCCGTGCCCCAACATCTAAAACTGTACTGTTAAAGATATGTTACTATAGCTGTTTTTTGGGAAAATAAAATTAATCTGAGTCTGAGTCTACCAAGTGCAAGAATGCAGAATGTAAAGCCCCAGTCATCCCTCCATCAAAAGTTCACAATGACTAAAATGTTGCACGGTAAGATGATATTATATGATTTTGCACTAGTACAGGTGAACCGTGTGAAATGTGATAGCTTTTTAAAGCCTCATAAAGATTGAAGTGGAATTTAATGGACTGACTCAAATTTCCTTTGTGTGTTATCATACTTCATAAAAGTCTTAGTTGTTACATCAACTCAACATTGAATACTGTTTGTTTATGGCACAGGACAGTCTGGTGTAGATTTTAAGAAATAATTGTTCCTCTCTTGCTTTTTGTATGCTGAAGGTTGTTTCATTTTGTTTGCATTGTTTCATTTCACCGTTTATTGAAGGAATTATAAAGTTATATCAACAAATTCATTAAGTGAGGTCTGTGTTCATTTTAATTCCAATTCACAAACTCATTATAATTTCCCAATCCATCGGCAACCTGCAGTTTTTATTCAGTTTTTAGTTTTTGTAAACATGGTTTTTTAACTCTTTGTTGGAGTTTTAAGGTCGTAAACTGACAAAATATTGACTGCTTGGTTTATAGCCAAATCAATTTGAGCATTGAAGAAAAGAAAAATCCCAATCAAGCTGTTTGAAATGTAAACAGACCAAGGCCATCAGAAGTCTGCATAACATATTTTACTATCATTGTTTTACTAACTGAATAATAAACATCAACTGGTAGAGTGTAGTTTATTCTGGAATTTCTTTGGCTGTTTTAATCAGCAAAAAATAATGCTACACAAAAGATGATAATATGTGGTCTTGCTATAATACTGGTAAACCAAAGAAATGGGATAGCTATTTTTGAAAAAGCCTCATAAAAACTGTAGTGGGAATTAATAGGCTTACTCAAATTTCTTGTTATATAAAAGAAGGTATTTGTCGAACAAATTGTCTTTACCATGCTTTTGCAGATATTCACAAGATTCCTTTTGATTTGAATGGGTTACAACTAAAATTCTAACCATTTAAGTTAGTTGTAACCAAAATTCTAACAATCTAACTTTGTCTCCTTATTTCTAAACTCTTCACATCTGAATCCCATCAGTTTTGCCTCAGTCTCATTAGTCTGCATATCTAACAACTGCCCATTTGTTAATTAATCATTCTGGCAGAGGTGGAGGATTAATTAGTGCTGTGGTTTCTAATGTTTTTCAAGCCAGAGATAGTGAGGGATACTTGCCAAATGGGCAAAAGATTTTACACTGATACTGAGCTGATCAAAACAACCTGTGTATAGGCTTGTGAAGATTATACATGTGGTTCTTGATTTAGTTGGTTTTCTTGCATCTGTGAAGCTTGAAATAGAGAAAACTATAGAGACTGTAAAATAAGTTTAACTTGATGCTAAATAAGAGTGATGAAGTTGATGATGTTGTTGATAGTTGGTGTTATTGTCTAAATGTAAAGCAATTCTCAAATTAGTGTTCCTTCATTAACAACGAAATTTCTAGGCTTTCCTATAGATGCTGATTTTACTTCTAAATCCCATTATGTTACTTTTTACGATTCTGAAACAATTATTTTAACCTGTACATGAATTGAATATAACCATTGGTGTGTAATACCTCTTCAATACAAGTGTATGTATTCTTTATTCCATGGCTTATGGGCATATCATCTTTATGTATGGTTATGTTGTGCATGCAGTGATAAATTGATGATAAAAGTGCTATTCATTTTTGAGGAGTCTGAGCACATAATATAAGCACAGGACTGGCTTTTACTGCTGGCCAAGCTTTTATATGGCTGGACCAATATGGATGAATGGCTCCTAATAAAATAAACTGGCTAGGAAATGGCCATATTGGACAAGTAGGTATCTGTTGACACTAAAGTAGTCAGGGCAGTCAAGTAAAGGAAGCAATCCTGTAAATTTCTTGCTTCCTACTTACAAAAATAAGGCTGCAAAAAGGCTACAGGTTCTCAATAAAAGTGGCTGTCAGTAGCAGTAAAAACAAGTTCTTTCAGCTTAAACGACCGGTGTTATCAGAAAGTACGAGATTCGAAAAACATTCACTGTAATGGTTTACTGTTAAATTTACAGCAACACATTGACATAATATAATTGCTGTAATTGGCATAACAAGTTTCAAATTTTACATCTGTAATTAGACTGTTCTGCTGTGATATAACTAAGCTACGTCATTGACTCGGCATTTATTACAGCTGATAGTCCAAAAGCCAGACGGCATTGTATCAAAATTTAGGATATAATCGAATTATTACAACAGGCTCTATGACCTTTCGGACTTTAACATTGCAACATTCTGATTCCCATGTCCTGACCAAGCAACAATGGTGATGAAAATAACCTACAATTGAGATCTCAAGAGTGTGCCAATGTGGTGAAAACACAATTTCTACCGTATATTTCTACGTGACCGCAGACAAGCAGCTCAGCCGTCCACCAATTAGCAACATTGTGCGTTGTCTGTTCGTTTGGAAGCAACATTTTGTTAGGATTGGGAAGTACCCTAATTCTAAAAGCTGTTAGCTACAAATGTAATGTAATTGCCTAAGATGTGTACAGTACATGCAGCCCTTACCATAAAATTTACAGTTTGGCCATAAAATGTACAGTTATGCCATATAATTTACAACAAATCACTTCAAGAAATAATTACAGCTAGTTACAGCCAATGTTTACAGTGCATAAAGGCAAGTTCTTTTAGCTTAAATGGTAGGATGGCCTGTGGATGTCATAAGCATTTTGTATGAGATGCCAGGGTCTTACGAGAAAAGCACCGTTTTATTCATCCTTTATTGTATCTTGCATGATGAACAGCAGCAAAGCGCCCCCTATAAACATTCTGTGGCTTTTATGTAAACAATCAGGATGTAGTCCTTTAAGTGATGTATCATATGCAGTTAACCATTCAACCAGAAGGGTTGTTATTGTGTCTAAAAGATCAAAATGGTATACAGCCATAACATGAGTCAAGTTGTTGCATGTATCTTTTGGATAACAACAAACCCACGATGCATGAATAAATTATACAACAGTACCTGACTTAAAAGAATTTTTTACTTTTAACGCCGACTTAGAATATTTGAGGTATATAATTACATGGCAGGTTTTCAACTTGATCGTGACTATTCTTTTTGAAGCACCAGTATGACGAATATATTAGTACCACTTAAAGGTGTTAGATAAGAAGTCAGTAGAAAGGCCATACTCGTCAATTATGATGTGCACTTTTTAAAAATGTCTTCTCAGTATATTCACTGATTCAGTCAATTATAAAAACAGCTGACGCAGCACCATGTTACGTCTGAAGGACATAAAAACGATACATAACTAGTTCCTTTTTAACAGCCATACTATTTTCATGCAGTGCCTCTCATGTCTCGGGAATCAATTTCATCTTTGCACAGAAATGTGCCAGGTTCTCTTCTGCTGAGCCCTAGCTCTTTAAAATTGTTATGAAACCCATAGATGAATATGAAAAAACAGTACCTTTGAGAAGTTCAGTTAAGTAATTAATATGTGAGGAGATTATGGGATTGAAGTGAATGGAAGGTAAGATGAGTTGCCATTAAATGTAGCTGGAATGTAATTCCCCATCTTATTATGGTTATGAATTTGATGAAGCACTATGGCTCAGACAATAGGAAGGAGAGTCTGTGCTCAGTTCGAAATCATAGTCTTTCATTGTCAATCAAAAATTACCTTGGAAATTTGACCAAAAGTTAAAGTTAGAATGGACTTCGACTCATATTCTTTTATTATATTGTTAACTTCAAGCTTGTTACTGTCAGCTGCAAATCAAAATATGGTGCGAAATGAAAGAGAAATCTTAACCTGCTTCGTATAGGTGGTGACTCTGTGGTAGGCAATAAGAGGTAAAAACAAAGCTTTATATTCTGCTTTAACACTCTGCTTGAGCTTCAAGATTTGCATTAGATGCACCAAAGAAATTGTTGATAAGAAGGAGAGCAGAATTCTGTAATAGTGAAAGTATACCACAAGTTGTAATCCATGTTTTGAAACCTGCTCATATATTTTTGTTTTGGGTACTGACACCTTTGAGGCACTTTGAAGTGACCAACCCCTGACCCATGTAATCATACTTTTTTTTCCTCTCCTTCATTATGCATTTAATAATGTGTTTTCTGACCTGATTTTAAATGTTTCAACCTGTTTCTTGAACAATCCTTTTTTAAGTACCTATAGACACAACCACCAGCAGAACTTACTTGCAAAACTAATGAGTTGCAAATGTCAATCAGGGTATACTCATGAATTATGATTTTAGACAGATTTCAATACATCATTGTGTGGTGTGGTAAACTTGTATCTTTGTCAAACTTCGTAACTTCAAACTGAGTAGAACTTTACATGAAGTGACAAAAGTGTAAAATAATTTTGGAAATGTTCGTTCTAATTTAAAGCTGCTTTGTGTGGGTGGTAGCGGTATGCGGGACAATGTGGGATTACACAGGCACATGTTCTGTTGTCACAAGATGCTTGAATAACCAGATTTGCATTTTGTAGGGAAGCGAAATTGTTGATTAGGTGGTTAGCAAAATTGTGTGATATGGAAAGCAAAGAATTCGCACCTAAGTTTGATTGATATGCATGCTAATCCTTTGAAATAGCAAACCAGAACCTTACTAGAAGCTCTTGGGTTAATATGAACCACTGGACATCTTTACAGCTTTCAGAAATATAGTATTTGCAACATTGTATATTCTACAGTTTATCTCTGTGTACTCAATGATAGATGGCCAGCATAACTATGTGAGTGGCAAAGCCTCTTTGCACTGACCTGGTGTTCAGGAATGTCTCCTAGACAAATAATAAAACCACTTATCATTAGACCATTCTAACTTTGCCCACAAACGTCTCAGATTAGCTTTGTTAGTGTTGTTTTGATGCTTTAAATATGTATTGGTTGGACATGTCTGGTGTAGGTCTAGAGTGAGATCATTGGTGACTTGCCTGCTCCCACTGGGAAGCAGTTCTTAATTAGAGTACAGGAGACACCAGTTGTCGTCTCAAAGAGAAGTCCTTTCTTTTTGATAACATTAATTTTATTTCCACAAAGACACAAATTTAATATCGTCCCTTTTTACAATATTTATTTGTATGTAATTACATTTAGTATAGTGATGAACCACTACATGCATGATAAATTGCATCTATCGACAACTTTCAAAAGTTTTATTTTGTCTTTTTTTTTTTTTAAATAGTTGGTGATTTTTATTTTTGTCCTTCCTTCCTCTTCTCTAGATCCTGAAACGGAGGAAGGAAGTCAAACCTACCCACCCACAAAAACATCTCATTAAACAAATTAAATTATTGATCAACTAAAAGTTATTCCTTCACATTAAATTTAGCCTAAATTTAGGCATTTATGGTTTACAAACATCTGCTGGATATGTTTCATCTGAGTATAATTAAAAAGCAGTTAATGATATATTTAGATTATATAACTGCCTACTTATGGTCATGCGAATCTAGAGCCATGGCCATTTGATTTCGTTTTGACAAGTCACTGATGTCTAATGTAAAGTATTGCTTTAAACTTAACAAGATATAAATATCAATCTTATTTGCAAGCTTTCATGATTTTATAGCGCTCAAAATATTTTAGATGTGAAAAAAGATACGAGAGGTAAACTATAAAAATGTGTTAGAACAAAGTTATTGATTTAATCTTTTTAACAGCAGCAACTTACATAATGTTACATGCAGGGAGACATCACCAGCTTCATTTTGACAGCCACCCTATTTTCATGCCATCCCTCTCATGTCTCGGGAATCAATTTCATGTTTGCATCAAAATGTGCCAGGTTCTCTTCTGTTGAGCCCTGCATGGTTCTTTGAAATTGTTATGGAACTCTGAGAGGAATATGAAAAAGCTGTGCAGTTGAGAAATTATATTAAGCAATTACTATGTGAGGAGATTATGGAATTAAAGTGAATGGAAGGCAAGATGAGTTGCCATTAAATGTAGCTGGAATGTAATTCCCCATCTTATTATGGTTATGAATTTGATGAAGCAGCATGGCTCGGGCAATAAAGGGCTTGGTCTGTGCTCAGTTCGAGATGATGGTCTTCCATTGTTACACCTAAATAGGAATTACATGTGGGTTGGAGTTACCATGTTTAAAGGGTTTTAAGTGCCCTTAACTTGGACCGGCATGCTGTTGGTTTCTTTAAACGTGTTGGGTTGTAGGAGTCTACTTGTTCAGTGGATTTTATTAGCTATCTTTATATGAAGGCACTTAGTTAAGCTTTCTCCTACTACATCCCAGTGATAACTATGAGGAAGACAATGATATATTTGACACATGTTGCTTTGACTTCATTGCGAGTGTGGATGAAAGCTATGGTTGTTATCCCAGAATTATTGCAAACAGAGAGCATTGTATATTGCATGTGTATAATATTTGACTTTGAAATACGAAACACAGTTATAGCAAAACTGGCCAAAAAAAAAATCAGACTGTTTTTATTTAATGATAATAGAACTATTTATCCATGCAGAAAATGGATGGGTGACATTTATTAAGATTTATGTGAACTATGACACTACATATTGGAATTCAGATACTATTCATGATGCATTTATATTCCTTTTATAACAACTATCTTCCCACAGTTGCAGCTAATGATCAGTTAAACCATGAACTTAAATACCAAGATCTTATATTATCGTATATATAAATATGAAGATATTTCAAGAAATATCATACTCTAACAGAAAACCAGATATAGAACACTTACAACTGGATAAATATAATACAGTTACTAGTGAATCTAATAAGCTGTTGGTATTTATCGGATTGTCTGGTCCTGAGGTTCAGAAATGATGTCAGACAGGTTGTGGAATTTCTTATCTCGGACTTATAAAGTATAAAAATTAGCTCAATATTTAGTGTTTGGGTATGTCTCCTTGAAGCAAGATCCGTCATATTTTATACCAATGATTAACTACAACAACATAATTTCTTATTTCAGACTTTTAAAGTATAAAAAAATAGCTCAATATTTAGTGTTTGGTTATGTCTCCTTGAACCAACACTCACCCAACCAATTGTATGCCAATGATTGACTACAACAGCATAAAACTATCTAATTAGAGCAAAGATTATTGTAAATCTGCTTAATGTATGTTTTTCCAACTTCACTTTGTAATTTATTGAGCTAGCACAGGCGGCCTCGGTCTATTAGCTTGTTAATTATGCTCAATAGAAGGATTGTTACATGAATCATAAGCTTATAATTTGTTTCATCATATTTTTTATCTGGTAATTTGCTGTGTTAAATTTGGCACTTGAAGTTGAAAATAATTTCTGCCAGCTTGCTTGGCATGGAAAATATTAATACCTCAAGTGCAAGTGAGTTAATGTATGTAAAGGTAATACTGTTACGTAGCTATTATATAGTGAACGGAGAAGAACCACCCTTTGATTAACAAATTGCTTAAAATATGTGCATTCGTAGTTTTTGAAAATTGTGTATTTATGAATGACTGCATCATAAAACCAGTTCTCGTCACTTTTATGTCAGTTACCATAAAAACAACAATTCCTGCAGTCAAAACAATGGTTTTCGACTGCAAAATTGGCAATTTTCTTATTCATAATGGTAAATAAACGAAATGCAGCTGGTTTTATATTGTGAGTCAGCTGGCCTTCCTCACTCATGGTCACACAACCTATTGCTTTGGCAATCACATTTCAAGTGTGAACTCTGTTGACTTGAGGTGCTAAACAGGTGATTATAACAAACAGTCAATGCCAAACAATGCTAAACAAGATAATCCAGCCTGCTATTTTGTAACAGGGCCTCTTAATACACTGTCAGAACTTAAGAATATATGTCAGAGACATGAACTTTTTGCCAAAGAAAATCTTAATTGGACATTTTAACATCCATCTATTGACATGGGACTATCTACTTACTAAACCTTCATTGCAAGGGATATACCTGGAGAGGGCAAATTAAACATATTGCCACGTAGATGATAAAATGCAAGGTAAGAGATTGAAATTCTCCCAAAACCATGTCAACACAGAAAACTTTGCCAATTCACCTGGCAATTTTGAAACCCTTTAATTCAGTAACAAAGAAATCTGAAGGTGTAGTTTTGCATAGATATAGCCAATAATGTTTACATAGACAGTTCTGCATGGTGTTATGTTGCTGACAACAATTAGATTTATAGTAATTTGGCTTTTTTTGAGACATGTGCTTTTCTCAAGACATTGTTATGATCAAACAGGAAGTGCAACAACAGTGCCACCTTACCTACACATGCTCACTGTTGGTCCAGCAGAGAAAATATAAATTTTTACTCTTGAGTCCTTTGCAATTCATCTACTTCTTTTTTAGAACCTCACTTACAAGCTTCACTTCTGCCTCTTCTTTGTGAGGTGAGTAATTTGTCTGGGGTACATTAGTTGTACCCTATGCTAATTCTGGCTCTGTAATTTGGAGTGGAAAATAAAGGTTCACAAAAGAAATATATCATGAAGCCTTAATGCCCACAAGCATGCAATGTGTAGTGTTTGCAGGCAGGTCTAACTGTGGGAATGTCTCACACAGATTGGTTGGTTCAACCAAAGTGCGCTGTATAACCTCATTGGCTCAAATTCTGTCTAATTATTTTTTCTCAAAGCATTGGCAGCAACCATCAAATATGAAAGATAGAAAAATTCCTGTCACAAAGCGAATTAAGTTGTTGCCTATTTGGCATCAATGCCTAACCCAGACAAAAGTCTGAAATATTTCCTGCATTTGTGCATTGTTGCAATTAAAAATATCTGACTGGTGCCTCCCATGGCTTCACGCAATTACCTTTGAAAAAGAAAGCAAAAATATTTTAGATAAGAACCTCGTTTTTTTGTAAATTCATATTATTTGCTTTGTGCATAAAACGGTTTAGTCCAGCAGTGGAGGGGTGGTACCCAAAAGTTTCGGTTAAAGTTTTTTTCTCTCTTGATCCTGTATCTATATGGTCCAAGGAACATTTTCAGGGGGGGTGTGAAACTCTCACCCTTGAGCATTCCGAGAAATCCAAGATGGCGTCCAAAATGGCCGCCAGACCCGAAATTGGTCATAAATCAGCTCCTAATTCAGCTAGGATGATAAATAAAACATCAAAATAGGGGTTTTGAGGGTCAAGGATTCCAGAAATTGATAAATCAAACTCATAAGATCACAATTTCTAGCTTAAATGGCCTAAATTATGCATTAAAACTGTAAAATTAGCATTGAAAATCAAGATTAGGCGTATGTGACCTGCTCCACCAAAATGTAGGCTACTTAAAGAATAAGCAAAGTATCTATTACTGTGGCTTCCCCTGAATCTACTTGAAAGGTGCTTTCAAATAATGGGTCATATGTGGGTACATGTCAATTGCATCAAAAGAAATAACATGTCAAACATGCTAATTATGAAGTTCCGGAAACCGAATAAACGACTGTTAAATTTCAAGCCATCAACACCAAAATATATCAAACTAACACAGGTTTGCTATTTGTTTTCTGGTATATATGGATAGCCTTTGATGTCAGCTTTTATTTGGCACCTTGATTTCCTTGCTAATATAACTGTGAACCTTCCAAAAGCTAAATAAAGGTTTGCTATCAGTGCGAAAATCTCCAGGGAAACACAAAATCCTCCCATGTATTCTCAATTTCACCTATGCTATTAATTAGATAACTCATTCCTAATTAACCAAAATGGATGTGGATGGATAGCCCTTGATGTCAGCTTTAAATTAAACCTTGATTTACTTGTTACTCCAACAGACAACCTTCCAAAAAACTAAATAATTGTTGCAGTCATTATCAAAATTCTCCTCCGAAACACAAAATCTTCCAATGTATTTTCAATTCCACCTATCCCAATCACAAGATAAATCTTTCCTAACAAACCAAAATGGATGAGGATGGATAGCCCTTGATGTCAGCTTTCAGCTGGCACCTTGGTGTCCTTGTTACTACAATTGTCAACCCTCCAAAAGCTAAATAAATGTTTTTGCCAGTGTCAAAAAATCACCTCGGAAACACTAAATCATGCATTTTCAATTCTTCCTGTCCTAAACACTGGATAATTAATTTCTAACCAACAAAAATGGGTGTGGATGGATAGCCCTTGATGTCAGCTTTATTTTGCACTTTGGTTTCCTTGTTAGTACAACAGTTAATTCTCCAAAGGCTAAATAAATGTTGCTGTCAGTGCCCAAAATCTCCTCGGAAACAGAAAATCCTCCCATGTATTTTCAATTTCCCCCATCCTTATCACTGCGTAACTTAATCCGAACCAACCAAAATAGATGTGGATGGATAGACCTTGATGTCAGCTGTCATTTCATACCTTGTTTTCCTTGTTACCAAACTGTTAACCTTTGAAAAAGCAAAATAAATGTTGCAGTCTTCATCGAAAATCTCCTCAGAAACACAAAATCCTCCTATGTACATTCAATTCTACCTTTCCTAACCACCTGATAAATCCTTCCTTACTAACCAAAATGGATGAGGATGGATAGCCCTTGATGTCTGCTTTCAGTTTGCACCTTGGTTTTCTTGTTACTATAACTGTCAACACTCCAAAAGCTAAATAAGTGTTGCTGTCAGTGTCAAAAATCTCCCCGGAAACACAAAATCCTCCTATGTGTTATCAATTCCCCCAATCCTAATCACTTAGTAATTTAATCTCAACCAACCAAAATGGATGTGGATGGACAGCCCTTGATATCAGCTGTCTTTTGGCACCTTGGTTTCCTTGTTAGTACAAATGTCAACCCTCCAAAGGCTAAATAAATGTTGCTGTCAGTGTCAAAAATCTCCTCGGAAACACAAAATCCTCCCATGCATTTTCAATTCTGCCTGTCTTAATTACTGGATAACTAACTTCTAAGCAACCAAAATGGATGTGGATGGATAGTCCTTGATGTCAGCTGTCATTTGGCACCTTTGGTTTCCTTGTTTATACAATTGTCAACCCTCCAAAAGCTAAATAAATGTTGCCATCAGTGTCAAAAATCTCTTCGGAAACACAAAATCCTCCCATGTATTTTCAATTACACCTATCCTAATCACTAGATAAATCCTTCCTAACTAACCAAAATGGATGGGGATGGATAGCCCTTGATGTCAGCTGTTAGTTTGCAACTTGGTTTCCTTGTTACTACAACTGTCAACCCTCCCAAAGCTAAATAAATGTTGCTGTCATTGTCAAAAATCTCCTCGAAAACACAAAATCTGCCAATGCATTTTCAATTTCATCTGTCCTAATCACTGGATAACTCATTTCTAACCAAATTTCAGACAAAATTGGTTTTTTAGATTCAAAATGATTTTTTGAAAAACCAAATTTCAATGCAAAAAACCAAAATGGATTTTTTTAAAAATGGCATTGCTTTATTTACCATTGCTTAAAACTTTATATAATTACAATGTAAATTAAAATTTCCCTTGCATACATGTACACCTTTTTTGTAAAAAGTGTGTGAAATAAAGATATATATATATATATTGAAATTTGGTTTTTCAAAAAACCATTTTGAATCTAAAAAACCAATTTTGTCTGAAATTTTTATGAGTGTTCACCAAATTTGTCCATGGAAATTTATCAGATTACGATAAGCATAAAACCAACGTAACTTGTACTTGCAGAATATGTCATATATGCATGTTGTTGAACAGAACATAATTCTTAATAGCATTGTTGTTTAAGCAATGTCCAAAGGTTGAATATTTAGAATATGATGAGTGCATACAGATGTTCACATTGATCCATGCACAGTCCAGAATTATGTGAAACATTTACCTGCGTGTGGCATCTATAACAGGCCAGTATATAATATGGACAATCATTAAATGAACGTCTCACGCATGAATGTCAGTCTTGAGCAAAAGTTCACCTGAATGTCATTTTGATGTAACAACAAAGACCCCACACACTGGATAAATGTGAGGACTCACAAACACACTCTCTCCTCTCGTCAGCCAGAGTTGCAATAACTTCTCTTAAGTTGGTCGTTGCACTATTTTACCTCCCCTCAATCCAAACGAAATCCACTTGGGACATGGCTAGTGAAGTCTGCGTATAGACTGTCTATTACAAGCCCATTCCTCATCAAAACATAGTCAAATTCCACTATTAAACACATACCATGTCTCACACTCTCTGAAGTCACATGTCTGTCTGTTAGAAAATTCTATTAGATTCTATTTGCTCTAGCCTTGTCTATTAGTTCCTGTATATCTGTTTCATCCTGTTTTTCTTCCTCTTTTAACATGATCTCCTTCCGTTGCGGTTGGTCGATAGCCTGTCAATATATTGGCTGATCAATGAGTTTTAAATACAAACATTTTCTCAGTCCTGCAGTAAAAAACAGATCAGATTCTTGCATTTGTGTGAGGTTTTTGCCCATCAAGCCAATATATTCAATTACATTGTTAGTGCTATCCCCAGAAAGGATCAAGTTTCACCACACTGCTTGTTTAGCACTTTTTCTACCCTTGCTTTCTGTTTACTTAACTTTTCTTTTGTGAAGACCAATATTTTTGAGTGATGTCTCCCGAATGCCACTGTGAAGCTGATGGCACATGAAATTTCGAAAGTCCTCCAATTATCACCATTTAAATTCATTATGTTCAACATAATTTTTTTTGTAGAACACACAAAATCAACATTACTGGGGATAAATGGGGAATATGATATGGTTGATAGCTTGTGAAATCTGCATGCTGTTAATGATAACTTTTTAATTCATTCAACAAGGTACGATAAGAAACCAATGTGACTGTGAACTTATTATAATCCCTGTTTGGTCTGCCCGCTTTCCTTTGCCATTGCTATAGACAAAAACATATTAACATATTAACTTAAAATTTGGTAAACAGTTTCTCTATAACCCTAATGAATAGGCTAAATTGAGTTTTCTGTCTTGTTTTCTCTACGATACTGACCACATGCTAGCTGGTTTGGTTTGGTAAATAGGCCATGTGGCTAATATATACACAACCAAAATATTAAGCATGCTTGAAAGTTTGATTAGATAAGATGAAATTTCAGAAATGTGTCGTTTTGCCGAGTTTAAATAATTCAGTTTGTCAAGCACTTTAAACATTCACACTTTAAGGAAACAGTCCTAACTGAATTATTCTGAAATGCACCGAAAAATTTTTCCCAATAAATTACAACCTGCAAGCTTTCACATTTTGTGTTTGACTGACTCTGGCAAAATAATGTCTCCTGAACATTTGAGAGTGTTTAAAAGATGTGCATTGAGTTGGGAAAACCTGAATATAGAATCTACAAATGACGAGCAAATTCCTTGAATCTTTCCAGGAACATTTATTGAACAGAGATTGATATGATTATGTATCACATTTCTAATACCTAAGGATATAAACCCACTTGATCAAATAAAAAACCAGATCGCGACACATTTCTATTCCTTCTATAGCAACCATTTCCCGAGAGCTGTAGCTACTTATCAGTGAAAAAATATACTATGACCGTGTTATTCTTCTGTATTTTTATGTTGTATTAAGGTATTTTAACAAATATAATATACCTTAACAACAAACTGGAAATAGGATACTCACCACTAGATATATATAATGCCATAAATAGTATATCTAATAAGCTGTTGGGATTTGTCAGTTTGTCTGGTCCTGTTACTAAGGAATGATGTCAGACAGATTGTGAAATTTCTCCATTTAAAATTAAGTCATTATTGTTCTTTATAACATCAATTCTTAGTGTTGGTTTGGTCATTGAAAATCAAAGGCCACTCATCAATTTATTATACCAATGATAAACTGCAATGATCCATCTAATTGGTGCAAATGTGATTGCAAATCCGCGTAATGTATGTTTTACCTACTTCACTTTGTCTTTTATTGAGCTAGCACATTCTGCCCTGGTCTATAGTTTGTTGATTAGGCTCAATAGATGGATTGTTACATGATTGATAAGCTTATAATTAGCTGTTTTAGACATCTTGTCTAGTAATTTGCTTGAGTTTGGTCTTTGAAGGTGTAACAGATTTTTGTCAGCTGGTTTGGTCCAGAAAATATTGAGGATTTAAGTTCATTTGAAGGACATATGTAAAGGTAATGTTATTATGTAGTTGACATGCAGTGAACAGAGGAGAACAGACACAACCTTTTTAAAATTATTTGATAAAAAAATCACATAAAATATATCGGCATTCATAGTCCTGGAAAATTGTGTATTATGAATGGCTGAATAAGTTAAATGAAAGGTCTTTTTGTGGCCATTTCAAAAATGGTAGTTATGACTTTGTAGCTTTAAAATTGAAAAAGTTGTGTAAAGCCGCGGATTCGCAAATTAAGAATTTTTTTGCTATTTTGGCTTAAACTTCAGGCTCCGTGAGCATCCACTTCTATTCAACTTAGAAGTCCAAATTTAGCATTATTTGGCAAATGGAACAAAATGAGGGGGTGTTTTGCCCTCTTTAGTGAAATTGTGTTTTTCGGACCACCCTAATGTAATTCTGGCTCTGTAATTTGGAGTGGAAAATAAAGGTTCACAAAAGAAATATATCATGAAACCTTAATTCCCACAAGTACGCAATGTACAGTGTTGGCAGGCAGGTCTAGCTATAGGAATGTCTCACACAGATTGGTTGGTTCAAACAAAATATATACTGCATAACTAACCAGCAACATTGGTTTTTACTTTGTTCTTCATCGTCCAATTCTGTCAAGAAGATTTTTCTCATAGCATTTTTATAGCAACCATCAAAGACAAATGACAGGAAATAAATCCCTCACTCAAAGTGAAAAACGGAACTGAACTTGCTGCCAATTTGTTCATATCTGAATCAGACAAAAGACTGCAATGTTCCATATTTCCTGCAATTGTGCTTATTCTGACATTTCCAATTGTTGCACTTAAAAATATATCAGCTTCTTCTTTTGTTGACTCCCTTGGCTTCACAGGTGACATACATTTCAAATTTCCTTTTGGCACTTCTCACTCACAACAAAAAAGGATCCTATTTCAGAAATGGCAATGAACTTTCATCCAATTTGTTCTCAATATCTGATTAGGCAAACAAGTCAAATCAATTTCATACTTTGCGTGTGTCTTCATCCATGTATCTACACAACCATCACCAAATTCTGCAACAAAAACGTCTTTGTAAATATTTACCTGTTGACTGTTGGCATTCTGCTGTTTGTAATATTTTCAGAGCAATATTATGTTTAGCTAGCTGAGTGTACATAAGTTTTGAAATGATTGACAAATTTGGCCGCTTTAATGGTATTTTGTAAGCAATATTTATTTATTTATTCTTGTTTTTGGTACTTTAATGGTATGGCACTAAGATAACTTAACCATGTGTGGTCCTTTAACAGGTCAGCATATAACATGGACATTCATTCAAAAGACCAATGAATGGCTCATGAATCTCATCTCATCAACCAGAGTGATTACAACTTCTCTACAGCAGTCTGCAGGAACTGGCCATGTAATTGGCTACAAGTGACATGCAAATGAGCAAGATATGGCAGAGTGAGCCTGAAACAAAATTGTTTTCTTTCACACCGTGGGAATCTTTAATTTTTATAGATTAACAACAATATTGGAAGATAACAAAATGAAAGTTTATACTTTTAAGTTTTCAGTCCCTCTGCATCTTATACGGTGACAACTAGAGAATCAAAACGAAGTGACAAAACAAGTTTGACAATTGATCACACCAGGTGTTTTTGATCATAAACAAAAACCAATGTTAAGGAAAACTTAAATTACCAATCAGATCACATTTTTGGAGAATCCAAACAATCCAACTCAAGGAGTCCCTCCGCCACTGCGGTCATCAGCAAAAGATACTAGAGAGACTCATGGATTCGGTCTCTACAGTGTTGTACTATCAGCAACTACCTATTTTCCATGCAAACCAAATAAACTTTAGACATTGCTCACGAAAGTCTACAAATAAACAGTCTATTACAAGCCCATTTCTCATCAGAGCATAGTCAAATTACACTAGATTAAAACACATACCATGTCACACGTTCTCTGTAGTCACATGGCCGTCTGTTAGGAAATTCTATTAGATTCTAATTACTCTAGTCATGTCTATTAGTTCCTGTATATCTGTTTCATCCTGTGTTCTTTCTCTTTGAACATGAGCTCCTTTGGTTGCAGTTGGTCAATAGCCTGTCAATATTGGCTGATCAATGAGTTTTCAAATACAAACATTTTCTCAATCCTTCTGTAAAAAAAACAGATCAGATTCTTGGGTTTGTGTGAGGTTTTTGCCATCAAGCCAATATATTCAATTACCTGTTAGTGCTCTCCCCTAAAGGGATCAAGTTTCACCACACTGCTTGTCTAGCAATTTCTCTACCCTTTCTTTCTGTTCACTTGACTTCTCTTTTGCTAAGACCAATCATTTTTAGTGATGTCTCTGGAATGCCACTGTGAAGCTGATGGCACATGAAATGTCAAAGTCCTCCAATTATCTCCATATAAATCCATTATGTTCAACTCAGTTTTTCTGTGGAACACACAAAATCAACATTACTAGCAGTAAATGGGGAATATGATATGGTTGATAGCTTGCGAAATCTGCATGCTGTTAATGATCACTTTTAAATTCACTCAACAAGGTACGATAAATAATTTATCAATTTGACTGTGAACTTATTTGATGATCCCTGTTTGGCCAGCCCCCTTTCCATTGCCATTGCTATAGACAAAAACCCATCAAATGATTATTAACCTAAAATTTGGTAAACTGTTTCTCTATAACCTCTAATGAATTGGCTAACTTGAGTGTTTGTTTCTCTGCTGTATACTGACCACATGCGAGCTGGTTTTGTTTTGTAAATAGGCCATGCAGCTGATGTTTTTACACAATGGAAATATTAAGCATGCTTGAAAGTTTCACTAGATTAGATGAAATTTCAGAAATGTGCCGTTTTGCCGAGTCTAAATAATTCAGTTTGTCAAGCACTTTAAACATTCACTCTTTAAGGAAACAATCCAAATTGAATAAAGCCGAGATGCACTGAATAATCTTCCCAATAAGTTACAACTTGCAAGCTTTCACATTTTCTGTTTGATTGACTCTGGCAAAATAATGTCTCCTGAACATTTGTGAGTGTTTAAAACATGTGCATTGACTTGTGAAAATCTGAATATAGAATCTACAAATGGCAAGCAAATTTCCGGAATCTTTCCCGGAACTTTTCTCAAACAGAGATTGATATGATTATGTATCACACTTCTAATACCTTAGATTGTAAACCCACTTAGTCAAATAAAAAATGGTCAGTAGAATGACATGCCTATTTATTGTGAATTGTGTAATATTTATTTATTTAAAAAAAATTGTTATCAAACATGTCGGAAATCAGATCACGAAACATTTCTATTCCTTTTATAGCAACCATTTCCCAAGAGCTGAAACTACTTATCAGTGAAAAAATTTACTATGACCGTGTTATTCTTCTGTATCTTTATGTTGTATTAAGGTATCTTAACAAATATGATATACCTCAACAACAAACTGGAAATAGGATACTCACAACTGGATATATATAATGCCATGAATAGTATATCTAATAGGCTGTTAGGATTTGTCAGTTTGTCTGGCCCTGTTACTCAGGAATAATGTCAGACAGATTGTGAAATTTCTCCATTTAAAATTATGTCATCATTTTCCTTTATAACATCAATTCCTAGTGTTGGTTTGGTCTTTTAAAATCAAAGGCCACTCATCAATTTATTATACCAATGATTAACTACAATTATCCATCTAATTAGAGCAAAGATGATTGTAAATCTGCTTAATGTATGTTTTACCTACTTCACTTTGAAATTTATTGAGCTAGCACATGCTGCCTTGGTCTATTAGCTTGTTAATTAGGCTCCATAGAAATATTGTCACATGAATCATAAGCTTATAATTAGCTGTTTTATATTTCTTATCTGGTAATTTGCTTGAGTTTGGTCTTTGAAGGTGTAACAGATTTTTGTCAGCTGACTTGGTTCAGGAAATATTAACGATTTAAGTTCATTTGAAGGATATATGTAAAGGTAATGTTATTATGTAGTTGCCATGCAGTGAACAGTGGAGAACAGACACATTATTTTGTAAATGTTTTGATTAACAAATTTCACAAAATACCGTTGCATTCATAGTCCTGAAAAATTGTGTATTATGAATGATCTTTGCTACCGTTGCATGATGCTGGTGGCCTGAAAATCGGAATTTCAACTCTCATTAGTGCCTTGCAATTTTCTACTTAATGTTTAGACTTCACACACAGACTTTATTTCTGTCACTTCTTTGAGAAGTGAGTAATTTGTCTGGGGTACATTAGTTGTACCTTACGCTAATGCTGTCTCTGTAATTTGGAGTGGAAAAATAAAGGTTCACAAAAGAAATATATCATGAAACCTTAATGCCCACAAGCACGCAATGGACAGTGTTGATAGGCAGGTTTAGCTGTGGGAATGTCTGGTGCAGATTGGTTGATTCAACCAAAATATACTGTATAACCAACCTGCAACATATATTTTACTATGTTCTTATTTGTCCAATTCTGTCAAGAAGATTTTTCTCGAAGCATTTATATAGCAACCATCAAAGGTGAATAATGGAAAATAAATCCCTCTCTTAAAGGCGAAAAGTGAACTAGACCTGTTGCCAATTTGGTGTTAATATTTGAATTTGACAAGAGTCTGAAATGTTTCATATTTCCTTGCTTATTCTGATTTTTCCAATTGTTGTTCTTAAAATCATCTCAGCTTCTTCACTTGGTGACTCCCTTGGCTTCACAAGTGACATACTTTTCAAATTTCCTTTTGGAGCTTCTCACTCAGAACAAAAAACTATCCTATTTCAAAGATGACAATGAAGTGTATTCCAATTTGTTCTCAATCGCTGACTAGGCAAACAAGTCAAAATCAATTTCATACTTTGCGTGTGTCTTAATCCATGTAGCTACACAACAATCGCCAATTTCTACAACAAAACATCTTTGTAAATATCCATTATGTTCAACTCAGTTTTTCTGTGGAACACACAAAATCAACATTACTAGCAGTAAATGGGGAATATGATATGGTTGATAGCTTGCGAAATCTGCATGCTGTTAATGATCACTTTTAAATTCACTCAACAAGGTACGATAAATAATTTATCAATTTGACTGTGAACTTATTTGATGATCCCTGTTTGGCCAGCCCCCTTTCCATTGCCATTGCTATAGACAAAAACCCATCAAATGATTATTAACCTAAAATTTGGTAAACTGTTTCTCTATAACCTCTAACGAATTGGCTAACTTGAGTGTTTTTTTCTCTGCTGTATACTGACCATATGCTAGCTGTTTTGTTTTGTACATAGGCCATGCAGCTGATGTTTCTACACAATGGAAATATTAAGCATGCTTGAAAGTTTCATTAGATTAGATGAAATTTCAGAAATGTGCAATTTGACCGAGTCTAAATACATGTAATTCAGTTTGTCAAGCACTTTAAACATTCGCACTTTAAGGAAACAATCCAAATTGAATAAAGCTGAGATGCACTGAATAATCTTCCCAATAAGTTACAACTTGCAAGCTTTCACATTTTTTGTTTGACTGACTCGGGCAAAATAATGTCTCCTGAAAATTTGTGAGTATTTAAAACAGTGCATTGACTTGTGAAAATCTGAATATAGAATCTATAAATGGCAAGCAAATTTCTGGAATCATTCCTGGAACTTTTATCGAACAGAGATTGATATAATTATGTATCACACTTCTAATACCTAAGGTTGTATACCCACTTAGTCAAATAAAAAATTAGTTAGTAGAATGACATGCTTGTTTATTGTGAATGGTGTAATATTTATTTACAAAAAAAAACATATTATTATCAAACATGTTGGAAACCAGATCGCGAAAGATTTCTATTCCTTTTATAGCAACCATTTCTCGAGAGCTGTAACTACTTATCAGTATAAAAATTTACTATGACTGTGTTATTCTTCTGTATTTTTATGTTGTATTAAGGTATTTTAACAAATATAATATACCTCAACAACAACCTGGAAATAGGATACTCACAACTGGATATATATAATGCCATAAATAGTATATATAACAAGCTGTAGGGATTTGTCAGTTTGTCTGGCCCTGTTACTGAGGAATGATGTCAGACAGATTGTGAAATTTCTCCATTTAAAATAATGTTATTATTGTTTTTTATAACATCAATTCTTAGTGTTTGTTTGGTATTTTAAAATCAAAGGCCACTCATCAATTTATTATACCAGTGATTAACTACAATGATCCATCTAATTAGAGCAAAGATGATTGTAAATCTGCTTAATGTATGTGATTTATTGAGCTAGCACATGCTGCCTTGGTCTATTAGCTTGTTAATTAGGCTCCATATAAATATTGTTACATGAATCATAAGCTTATAATTAGCTGTTTTAGATTTCTTTTCTGGTAATTTGCTTGAGTTTGATCTTTGAAGGTGTAACAGATTTTTGTCAGCTGACTTGGTCCGGAAAATATTAAGGATTTAAGTTCATTTGAAGGATATAAATTATGTAAAGGTAATGTTATTATGTGGTTGACATGCAGTGAACAGAGGAGAACAGACGCATTATTTTTAGAATGATTTATTAACAATTTCCATAAAATACAAATGCATTTATAGTCCTGGAAAATTGTGAATTATGAATGATCTTTGCTACCGTTGCATAGAGCTGGTGGCCTGAAAATCAGAATTTCAACTCTCATTGGTGTCTTGCGATTCTTCTACTTAATGTTTAGACCTTACACACAAACTTTATTTCTGTCACTTGTCTGAGAAGTGAGCAATTTGTCTCAAAAAGATTTTTATTGAAGCATTTTTACAGCAACCATCAAAGGTGAATGATGGAAAATAAATCCCTCTCTGTAAGGGAAAAATGGGACTATACTTGTTGCCAATCTGGTGTTGATATTTGAATTGGACAAAAGTCTAAAACGTTTCGTTTTTCCTTGCTTATTCTGACTTTTCCAATTGTTGCGCTTAAAAACATCTCAGCTTCTTCACTTGGTGACTCCCTTTGCTTCACAAATAACATACTTTTCAAATTCCCTTTTGGCGCATCTCACTCATAACAAAACGGGATCCAATTTCTGAAATGGCAATGATGTTTCATCTAAATTGTTCTCAATATCTGACTAGACAAACAAGTCAAAATCAATTTCATATTTCCCTTGTGTCTTCATCCATGCATCCTCGCAACCATCGCCAATTTCTTCAACAAAAATGTCTTTGTAAATATTTACCTGTTGACTTCATTCGTTGAAATTCTGCTGTTCAGAATATTTTCAGAGCAAAATATTGTTCCACCAGCTCAGTGTAGCTAAGTTTTGAAGTGATTGACAATTTTGCCTATTTTATTGGTATGTTTAAGTGATGCTTTTTTTGTTTTTGTTATTATTTATGTACTTTAATGGAATGACACCAAGATATATAATAACTTAAGCATGCCTAATTTTTGAGGAATTCATCTTGACTTATCATATTTAATTTCCTTGTTCACCAAATTGGTTAATTAAGTTTTATCAGATGATGGTTAAGCATGAAACAAAGACACTTGTACTTGTAGTATCTGAGGCAAATATATACATATTGTAGAGCTGAACCCCTAATGGTCCACAAAGTTTTGGTGATGAGATTCTGATGAGTGAATACTCGGATGTCGGACGGCTGTTTAAAACATCCTTCGCCTCATTACTGTGTCCTCCTCCTGTCCTAATTAGCCTGTGAAGTGCATAAATACAGGACGTAAAGCCTCAATCATCTGTCAATCCATGTGTGGGACCTTTAACAGGTCAGCATATATGACATGGACATTCACTCAAAATACCAAAGAATGTCTCATGCATCTAATCTCATGTGCCATAGTGACAACAACTTCTCAAGCGTATTGTACTATCAACATCTACCTAAATTCCATGCAAACCGAATAAAGTTAGGATGTTGCTCATAAAAGTCTGCAAATAAACAGTCTATTACAAGCCAATTTCTCATTAGAACATAGTCAAATTCCACTGTCACACAAGCCACGCCTCACTCTCTCTGAAGTCACATGTCTGTCTGTTGGGAAATTCTATTAGATTCTATTTACTCTTGTCTTGTCTATTAGTTCCTGTATATCTGTTTCATCCTGTATTTATTCCTCTTTGAACATGATCTCCTTTGGTTGCAGTTGGTCAATAGCCTGTCAATATTGGCTGATCAATGAGTTTTCAAATACAAACATTTTCTCAGTCCTGCTGTAAAAAACAGATCAGATTCTTGCGGTTGTGTGAGGTTTTTGCCCATCAAGCCAATATATTCAATTACATTGTTAGTGCTATCCCCAGAAAGGGATCAAGTTTCACCACACTGCTTGTTTAGCACTTTTTCTACATTTTCTTTCTGTTTACTTACTTTTCTCTTGTTAAGACCATTACGTTTGAGTGATGTCTCTCAACTGCCACCATGAAGCTAAAGCCATATAAACTTTAGAAATCATCCAATTACCACCATTTAAATTCAGCATGTCCAACTTCATTTTTCTTGAAGATCTAACAAAATTTATTATTACTATTGATAAATGTAGAATATGACATGGTTGAAAGCTTGAGAAATCTACATGCCGTCAGATGATCATATTTTGATTCATTCAAGAAGGTACTGTACATGAAATAATCAATTTGACTGTGCACATATATAACTGGGTTATCTCTGCTTAATATGTCCCCCCCCTTCCTTTGCCATTGAGGAAATTCTCAAAAGGTTTACTTGGAATTTTGTAACTTGTTACTCTGTAATCCCTGTTGTACCCAGACACCCCTACATATTCGACCCTTAAAGAATGTTTTCGATGCAACAGCCCAGGCCAAAGGGGTGCTGGAACAGGGGGGCAAGGGGGGACAATTGCCCCTACTGCCCTTGCAGGAGGGGCATAGGGGGGGGGCAAAGGGGGGCATAGGTCTGCCCTTTCGATCTTAATAATAAACATTATTTGGCCCTGCTTTACTAATTTTAGGCACAAATTATTAGCTATAAGATATTTTTACAAAACGGAAACATTTTTCAAGCTTAAAAGTTTCATAAGATTAGAAGAAATTTCAGAAATGTGTCGTTTTGCCGAGTCTAAATAATTCAGTTATGTCAAACACTTTAAAGATTCACGCTTGACAGGTGATTTCATTAGTACACGATTCTCAGATTCAAGATCCACCAAATACATGGCATTTTTAGTTAATCTGATTGGTTTAGAAACAACAGAACGTCACACATTTGATTTGTCAAACGTAGTATGTGCTTGTTCAGCATTGATTCCTCACAGCCAAGTGTGAATGACAAGAATCGCATGGTAATGAAATCGCCTGTAAGGAAACAATCCCAATCAAATAAAGCTAAAATGCAGTGAATAATCTTCCCAATAAGTTGCAACCTGCAAGCTTCCACATTTTCTGTTTGACTGACTCCTGGAAAATGTTACCTCCTGAATATTTGAGGGTGTCTAAAACATGTGAATTGACTTCAGAAAATCTGAAAATAGAATCTACCATCTTTCAGCAAGTGCCTTTTCGCAATTTAATACATGGTCGTACTTACTCCCAGATTCAATTAAAGCTGAGTTTACCAAGCCAGTACCAGCAACTTATCTGCGATACAGTGTGGTTACAAAGCTTAAAATCTTCTAAAATTTCTGTGAGTGCTTCAGAATTTAAATTTGTCAAATAATACCTTCCTCATAATATTATCTGAAAAATCAGTTTATGTATGTTAAGGGCAAAGAAGAGTCACATCACAGGGGGCTTGAATTTGGGCATTGCTACGTATAGTATTAAAATTGGCAACAACAACATAGACCCGGAAACATTTTTGACGAATCGCACTTCAAATGTATTTCTGGCATAATTTTGAATTGTTGGAAAGATTGAAATATTTAAATCAGTAATCTTATACCGTCGATTGACTCATGTCTCCTTCCACGAATTACTGGCCTTGTCTGCTATCAGTTGGCGATTGCGTACTTCATTGTGCTTGTTGGTTCTTCTTGATGCAGTCATATTTCTTTTCTTCTGCTTTTAACAAAACTTTGTTGCTAAGTTTCCCAGCATGTCTCATTCCCAAACTTCTATCAGTTCTGAACTGCCAGTCGTCTCTACCACAGCTTCAGTTTTGCAGCCAATCCTTTAGCACCAGTGCATCACAATTTGACAAATTTTAGTGAACTCAAAAAATTAGGTGAACTGACAAAACCAACTCTTGATTTTGCTGGGGATTCCTGCACTGCTTCCCAAATCACATGGGCGATAATAGAGCGATCACGGAAGTGGCTGGAATAAGAGGCAGTCGTTGGGCTATTGGCATTCTGTTCCTAGGGACGCTCATGATTCAATTATAACATGGCCCTCGGCAATCTCTGCACAGCTTGTTAAATCGCGCCGTATGCTCCCTTAAGCTCACTCTGCCTCCAACTGGTCCGAGAGAGTTGGTCGATTGGTATGATGGTTGGTTAGTTAATTGGTTGGTGTGTTGGTTTGTTGGTTGGTTCAGGGGTATTGCATCGGTTATGAGATGATTGGTTGATTGAGGTGTTGGTCTGGTTGACGCGAAAGTTTTCCTACTCCCCTGAAGTTGTTGGTTCGAGAACCGTTCAAGACACTCTTTACAAGTACAATGCATCATCAGTCGTTAAAATTAGATCTATGGATGACTGGAGCTTCCTATCCTATATTTATGCTCTTTTTGGAGGCTATTTAGTAAAGGAGATACAGCAATGAGGTGATGGGTGATTGAAACAGTCTTCCTAAATAAATTTACATCAAGGTGACCCGAGGAGAACCCGTAACCCGAATTAAACCAGTTACCTAACGCCTAGAGCATGCCGCTGGCAGAGTTGTTCAAACTAGCATCGAGACAGTAAAAATGATGGAGAAAATTTAATGAAATTTTTGGGCGGTGTTTCATGAAGATATAGACGCTTGACACAATGTTGTAGTAGTCACATGACAAGGAGACACTAATCTAAGAACCCACATCAATTTTTACTATCAGATATGGAGAAGGTTATAGAAAACTTGTGGTTTCAAAGATCTTGGATACAGTATTTTTTGGTAGATCTAGCAATAATCGATAATATCATATAAATGTCACTCGTTATTGAGTATATCATGAGGTTCCCATAAATTCTTCCCATCATTTGAGCCATGGATGCCTTAGCTCTTCAGGAATGAGCCAGAATTTTCGGCCTAATCATATTAGCAGCACCTCTTACAGACAAGCATAACTGTGAACATGTGGAGCAACAGGGATGCTGCCTCTCATCGGAATCATTGCATTAAGCAGGTATAACATCCACCCCTGCCAATGTACTGCATATATGTTCTGAAACATGGTATACAAGTACAAATACAAAGTCAGATTCTGTGGTACTATCAGTTTTTGTGGTGCAGTCAGTTTGAAGTACAATACACAGGTGTAGAAATCTGGCTCAGTCACCTGTGTGCGAGTTAGAAATGTACTCAAATTTGTATCAGCAATATTCATATTTAATTTAAAATGTAGACACGCGCGGCAATAATAAGTATATTGATCAATCTACTCTCCAACATTCCCTCTTATTATTATTTTCTTTCTCTTTCTATCTCCTTTCATTTCTTGTCATGTTCTTTTAATTTTTCTATTTTTCTTTATTTCCTTTCTTCTTTTGTATTTTCTTTTTGTCTTTCTTTCTGTCTTTCTGCTTTCTTTCTTTCGTATATGTTTCTGTCTTTATCTGTTTCTTTTCTCTTTCCGTCTTGCTAACTTTCTTGCGTTCTTGTTATTTTTCTTGCCTGTCTTCACTTTCTTGTCTGCTTTCTTTCGTAGTCTGCTTTCTTTGCATAGAACTCTCTTGTTGCTTTTCTGATTACTCTTCTTACTCCTTTTTCTTTCTATCTCTGCAATCGGCCTTTCTCTGCAATAGGCCTATGTCTATTTCACCATATGATTCAACCGCCAGTACAAAAGTGTAACGTCTGACCCTCCTTCCCGCAACTGTAACAGACATCCCACAAAGCTGGTTAATAGACTTTTCTCAGCACCGCAACTGCAGATTTTGAGAGTTCATTAATTTAATATAATGTTGGCTATGAACAATTGGATCATAAAAGTATGGCATACAAATTAATACGAATGAACTCGTTCAGAGAATTTGCGTGACCCTAATAAATTGCATAGCAGCTATGTGTTTCACTACATTAGCAGAGATTGAAATTTGGCTCCACACCTACATGCATGTCAGACATGCCTACACATTCGAAACTATAGGTTTTGACCGCATTGATTATATTATTTCATGGCAGCTAGGAACTATCAATAGTAAATGTATTACTACAAGAATATTAGTTATGACAAGAGTATCCAAAATAGGTAAAGTGCTCAGTGTTATTTATAGTTCAGCCTTTTAATTGGAAAAAGTGCATGCTACCCAATCTTATTCTGTATTTAATCAATTTTGAACTAGGTAATTAAAGTAAAACGCATCTGGTGAGATGTTATCGATTTCATTTATTGACTTTTTCACACTAAACGTGACAAAACACAAGTTTATGCAAGTGGAAATTGGGTGCGATGTATGGGTATCGATCTCTTCAAAAGTGTAATTAAATTCAATTTAGTAAATTAGATCTGTTGTGTGTTGTATTGATGCTGTAGAAATTATAGGATTGGACTATTTGTGAAATTGGAGAATTGTCGTAATATGATGGAGATAAGCTTTGGTCAAAAGTTATTCTGTATTATCATTTCTGGATTTCAAACTTGATATCTTCTTTCTCATCCGTAAATAGCAAAAATACAATATAGTGGAAACTTGTAGTTCTGCAATACCCCACAAGCATTTTGGGCTCTGGTTACTGTTTTTGACATTCTAATCATACAATTCAAATTCTGCTCGAAGTTGTGTGGCCTATTTTATTATGAATGTTTCAAGTGTAATTTTACATTTCAATAAAATGTTTATATTCTAAAGCCAGCGTGCAGTTACCCGATGATTAAAGAGATAACAAGACAATCAATTTTAAGGCTGCTCTCAATCAGGGTGTAGGGGCCTTCTTCCATGTTCAAGGCCTAATTCCAGTAATGCATGTTCACCAGTAGGCTACCTTTAAATGTTACTATGCCAGGTTTGATGTTTATCTATAATAGGAACAAGATAAATGACTCTGCTGATTAAAACCAACATGGGTCATTAAAAATAGCTCATGTGTGTGAAAATTGTATTTTAATTAGTTATGATGTGTTGGTTTGGGAGTATTGGGTCGTAAAATAATTGTGAATGACAACTGTTAGTTCTGAAGGTATGAAAATCGAAATTTTCGTGCAGGGGGTCCATCTATAAGGGGGGGGGGGGTGGTTGGACTGCCATAGAGGGAAGGGGGTCCAAAATACAGTGAATTGTCTATTGCTATTGATAATGAACATGTAAATATTTCCCCATGTCACGACAATGTATATACACTCTGAGTAAAATAATCCATACCGTAAGATATGATATCTTAATAACGACAATTACCACGTGTCTAGATGCATTTATAGAATTGAATATATAGACATAAAAAAATCAAGAATTATAAAAAAAAACCTAAATCCATACTTCAAGGCATGCTGTCTGGGCACAATAGCTCTGAAATATCTCAAACATAGAATTGCATATTTTAGATTGGAAAATTCCGCATCAGGATTCTAATAGTATACCTTATAATTACCTAAATCATTGCAATACATTAAAGGAACATTTTTAGGCTATATTGGGTATATTCGTTATATCAGTATAGATTTTCTGATAGGGTCTATATTTATCCTTTTACAATTATCACTATATATTAATCTGAGCAGGAACTGCCAAGAAATATTCTATTCCAAAAACAAACAAAATCTATATTTGTAGGAAATGTCTTTAAATTGCATTAGATATATAATACGTTCATATTCTGTAAGATCTGAAAAAAGTTTCCTTGATATAGATAATTTATAGTCTGGATACATATTTAGAAACTCAAGGCTAGTTCAGACAGGATAATTTTACCTTCAAAGGCTCTAAAATTGGAAAATGTGACTGTCATTATGCAATTATGTCTCGTAACTTAAATCTAAGAATAAGCTGCTTTTGATTTTATCTGTTTTGGATTTTGCACCTGCCTCAGTGCACATGGCAGGTTTTGGCCTGGTTCACGATAATTGTATGTAAGGGGGAGGTTAGCTCTGTTGGTACTCTAGCCCTCCGGGTCCTAGGTTTGATTCCATCTTTGTCTCACCACGTGAACTTGTACATATGATATTATGTTGCCCAGCAGTGCCAGCCAGATTGTACAAACGCTTAACATGGGTTATCCTAAAGTGGTTAACTCCTATAACTTATCTTTTAACTGGGTTACTGTGAAAATAATTTAGTCATTATATAACATGAGGTCAGCTTAAAACATGGAGAAGTTATTTTCCCAGTAACCCTGTTAAAAGTAGAGTTATAGGAGTTAACCACTTTAGGATAACCTGTGTTAAGCTTTGATACAATCTGACACAGACCCCACCATCCTTTGCCTCATCACTGTGTTCTCTTCCTCTCCTTATTTTTGCAGGAAACAAGAGCACAATCATCCATCCACCAATTGACCGTTCATTGGTTCTCTCTTTTTGTTTAACAGCTAGGGAAGCGTTCTTTGTCTTTGTATTTCTGCCAGTGGTGACAAAACTGCATGCAAACTGCAACAGAACTGGCACTGGTAGAATAACATTATATTAAAGTATCTTGTTGAATACATGTGCAAGCTGGAAGGGGTTGTTTTCAAACAATATTTGTTACATCTCATTAGAACAATCAACTGTAAGGAAAATAATGTATGCAATAGGCCTGATTCTTATTTCAGACATCACTATAGTGCTCACATTTCTGCCATCAAAAGTTGTCTTCATTACCAAAATCCACTGTACTTGGAATTATTATAGTTTAGAATGAAGATATTAAGTTTTAGAGTGTTGGTAATAAAAACAATAGTAGGGGGCTGCACTCTCACATGTACCTACATATTATTAATCAATGTCAAATCAATAACTCCAAGTCCCTTTTCAAGAAGTAGCCTATAGATATCTAATGCACTGCTGTCTACATCGTTGTTTGTATGCTGCACCTTTTTATACGGCACTTCTGAAGCTACTTAAATCAAATTTTTGAGCAGCCTCTGGCTTTTATTGAGAGGGTGTCTTGGAGGCAATTTACAGCTGCATTTGAGTTTTATCTTTCTAGTTGAAGTGTCCACATAGCCGCCAGTGCTTCCAATGAAGAAGTGTGTGGTGTCTGACACTGTAAAACATATGTTGTTGAGTTGAGAGTGGCTCTTTTTTGGTTGCATCAAATCCAGAGGTTTTGTGACCAAAAATACCATCACATTCTTAGTCAAAGTTTACTTTATAATACTACATACATAGGTTTTATTATATCCTGGAGACGAAAGTTTCATGAAGTTCAACTATGATTCTGTATATTGTAGTGATTCTTTAATAATTGTGAATACGATGAAACTGAACTCCTTTATCTTGTGAAAATACCAGCTTGTTTGAGAGCTCTTCCTTATTAATCTTTTCAGCATACATATTTGTGAATTATTATAAAACCACACAAACCAGGACAAACACTTAGAACTACAGATGAAACTATATATTGGTTTAGATGGAAACCTTCATAATTGATGTTGCCTACAATATGAACTCTGAACAGGAAGTTACTAATAAATAATCTCTCAGAACATGGCATTTTGCACTTGGTTCCTTAATCAAAAGTGACAGCAACTAAAACATTTACTGTCACTAGCTATATATAGATATATTAATTTAAAATGACAAATTCTGGAGTGATATTAAATTAACAGTTACCTAAACATGGAATTATTTTAGGTGGCATCTCTTATGTCGAGAATGATAGTTACCTCGAACCTTTGACATGGAACGATGAGGTTTTTTTATCACAACTTCCTATGTATAATTATATAAAGTAGTACAATCTACAATCTATGCAGACTAATTCTGCCACTTGTATGACAAATTACTTGAGAACTTTTACAGTGGGGCAATTTCTGTTGATGTAGCAGTCTGTCGTTGCTTTTTGTAACCTGGCGGTTTGTGTAGTCTGTATCACTTGCACATTTTACCCGTTTCAATGGAACCAGGGTGTTCTGTACCCCTCTCACGCTCCTTGCTGGATTTTCCCTTAATTTATTGATGAGTCGGTGACGATTTCTCAAGCTTACTACCCAAACTGCCAAACTCCAGCCTTACAAGTGGCTGTTTCTAAAATATTGAAATTGGTCCATGTCACCTAAAATCTGCTAGGTACCTGCTAGTTGCTTTCTAGCTGCTCTAACAGCTTCAGCAGCTTCTACATTGCTATTCCACAGCCCAAGCAGTCCCCGTTTGCAATATAATGTGTAGTGAATGCTGAAATTTGCATGTATCCGAGCGCTTAAGCAAGCTCCTGAAAGTATTAAAAACTCCCGTGCTTTTCTTCTTCAGCCAAACTTCGCAGGAATCAAATCGAAAATCTGACACGTGATTCAATCAAACGCTTCCTTTCTGACTTTAGTACCTTAACAGAACATGTCTTTATGAATTTTGAGAATCAGAATTATTATAAAAGATTGATGTTTTGTGCTGTGCAGTGAATATAAGTTATGAAATGTAATTTGATAAGGGGTAGGAGGTTTGGTAATAGGGCTTTACATCCTGTATTTTTGAACTGATTAGACTTAAAAGGACATGCATGTACCACAGTAAAGAGGCGCAGCACATTCTTGGCACAGGATTAAACATCCGTCAAACAAGGTTTTAATTGCCCCGACCAAGAATCGAACCCCGGGTCCCAAGTCTTTTAGCAACATTGTCAAGAGCCTGAATTAGGATATAATTGTAATATTTAGAAAACACCTTCTACATGTACTGTCATTCATGACCTTTCAGAAACTGGAGCTAATTTAAGATGACATTTGTCTGTGTTGAAGTTTTTAATATTATTGACAATGTCAATATTGATCTTACAGCATAAACAGCTGAGGGCTGTAAGGAGCTGACATTGTATTGAATCATTGATAGTATGTATATATAGTATAGTATAGCATTTCATTTTTGTATTCGGTCACAAAAGGCTGATACATTGTTAATTCGAGGACACAGATGTCAACTGTCTAGGATTCTTTTTTTCCTTTAAGACATTTTAAATTGGCTTCAAGTACAGCTGTGTCATTCAAAGATTAAGTGCGGAAGTGTAGGAGGATTTCAAAATCCAAGTGCAATTTGGAGGTGATGTTATTTTTGAAGATACCTGTCAAGAAAAAAATGTAGGTTTCCTGGAAATTGCACTAAGATTTCTTACAAGCAATTTGGTTTGACGATGAAGCAGGGAAATCAGATGTGGTCTTTTAATTTTAAAATATTTATGTTTTAGTGATCATAAAATGATTGATTAAATGCCAATAATGTAATTTAGTGACTTAAAGAAACACACAAAAACAACAACAAAACATACATTTGGAAACTTAGAAATGGACAACCATGATATTGGCTGTGTCATCTATGTACCAAAATCTCCTGAGAAAGCACCACAATACAAGATCTACCCACTGCTACCCAGCTCTGATTATAGGAACTGCTATACAGGCAGAGATTGCCAAACAGGCAATAACAGACCCAGGCCTAAACAATTTAGCCACCCAGAAAGCTGTGATTAATAATCCATGCATAGAGTGATTAATAACTTGGTCTGCTTGACTGGCAGTGCTGCTAATGAAAAGAAAAAACACGGATGGCATAATATATGGGATTTTTCCACAAATAGTGCTGCCCAGATTGTTTCTGGGCTGTATGGTATTATAAAGATATCTCCAGACAGAGTATTCTCCACACTGTGTATATTTTGTTTGTCTGAGTAAGTTATTGTCTTATAAATCTCACAGTGTGTAATTCAAAAGAGAGAGAAAGAGATTCTTCAGAAAACAACTTGGTTACTAATCTGATCATCATCAAACTTATCAAGGGTTTTACCTGTAGCGTGATTATAGTAGCACAAATGAAGTTAAATAAATGTATATAGGCCTACTTCTAAAACACAGAGGCTTGTGTCAATGAGTCACGTAAAATATTTATGAGAAAGCTACACAAAGATCAACCCACATTAATACAATTCACTGAAAACAATAACTGCTTTATATGTCGATATGTACACTGTACTCCGATGTGTTTGGTAAGATTGGCCTCAACTTAGCAGACCAAGATCTAGAGTCAAAATTTCTAATATCAGGCAAATTAAACATCAAAAGTTTATCCTGGTTTTGCCAGCTTTGAAAAATATAATTTACTACTTCATTTTTCCTTTCCAGGGGACGTTGAGATCCACCAAGGGCCTAGACACCAGCGAGTCCGAGCCGGTAGTCCAGCAACGTTCACCTGTTCCGCAGCCTCTCGTTCACACATCATCGGAGTGCCTTACATCCAATGGCAGAAGGACAACCGCCCTTTGCACTACATCAAAAATGGCCATTACTCAAAAGACCCTGTGGACAATTCTCTCACCATTTTTAACACTTCGACAGCTGACTCTGGATATTACACGTGCATAGCCAGCCTCAATCACCACATGGATAAAGCCAGCGCCCAGCTTTTGGTTGAAGGTAAGTCAATTTGCATGTTTTATTTACTGTTTTATTAGCGATTTAACATGTTTTGGGGCTGTCCGACTTACAATGAGTCACCATATCCTTCGATAAGTCATTATACAACAATTGTGCAGATCGGATTGTATCAACTGTAAATGCTTCTGACATAGTTGAAGTCGAAGAATGACAAGTACTTACATTCAGCTGCAAGTGGACATCAATGACTTCACAACAGGTTCTATCCATTGCAATGAAATGAACTGTCAATCTCTGTAATTGAGTAACTTGTGACCTCGTTGATACTCAGTTGGTGACCTGTTTTGATAGCATTGAAAGTATACAATAAGACCTCACATATTGCTTATGAGTCATAGAGAATCACATGGCATGGATAGGCATGTGACCTGACGAGGAACATTTCACTCCAATTCCGTTTGTCATTTGCTGACTGTAACATTTCCAGTGGAGAATATCATAAATTACCTGATGTTGACAAATCTACAGTTACTGGTGTTACAAGTCACATCATATATGAAAACACCAATACTTACAATATTGGCTGGTTCTTAAAAAGCATGGGTATATAGTGACAATATATCTCATAGAGTCCTGGCTGTAGATTTTTGTCTCCTGTGGCTCTCTAAAGATAGCTTTTGTTGAGACAGCTGTACACACTGTAGATTTCTCATACTTGAGTGACTGTATGGGGGTTTCTGGTGATTCTATATGGCAGTTTTCAGATATTTTTCTTCGTCTTTATGGACTCGAAGATTGTTTTGTGCTCTTTATGGTCATGGATTGTTCTTGGGTTTTTCTGCGAAAAAGGACTGTATCCCATGTAATGGAATTTATATGTAACGGCAAATGGTATTTTCTATGGAAGATCTATCCTTTTCCTCAATAAGCAATAGTTTGTAAATGGGAAGTACATCATGCAGGGCCCTGTGTATAACATTTCTTCATCTGTGAGTGCCATAAATTCCATATTATTCTTTAAAGACTGTTGTTCTAGACATTTTGGATAAAACTCATTCGGAAAATAAACTTGACCATTGACCTCTCTTCTTTTTGTTGTAACTTCTCAGTATATAACACTTAAAATGCTGCAACATTCATACACCACAATTCCTTTAAGGCCTATATATACATGTTGTAACATCAAGCACTGCATTGCCAACATGTCGCAACATTTAAGCACCACAATACCATAAATGCCAACATGGTGCAACATTTAAGCACCACAATACCTTAAATGCCAACATGTTGCAACATTTAAGCTCCACAATTGTAATTACTCATCAAAACCTCCTATGTGTAAACTTTAAGCACCACCAATCATTAAAAGCCAATTTTTAGGTTATTTAAGCACCACAATTCCATAAAACAAAGATGTTATGGGCCTTTTAACAGCACAATTCAATAAGGACTGGATGGGACCATTTGTCGGAAATCAGGAATATTTCAATTCTTAAAAGGCAACATTCAAAATTTAAGTGAAATTTGTTATCCTTATGGTTCTAACATGGCTAAGGATTGGATATCATTACCGTACGCCATGACCGATATAATCAGAAATCACCAAATTTCATCATACGCAAAAACCAAAGAATCTACACTGTGTAGTGTGCAAGTATGCTACACTCAAGATCTTAAGGAGATCTTGATCGTGAAATTTTCGTATTTCTTTCAAGACTGCTAAAGACCAGTGGTGATATGCCTCATAGTCTGCATAGAGATGGGATAATGGTATAACGCCATGATATTTTATTGCAAGGGGAAGATGGCGCGGATAATTTTCTCCTTAATAATGTTGGGCCCCCCATTATGGAGACCATGCAATATGTATAACAGGCCAATGGCCCCAAGATTAGTACCTTTACTGCTATAACTAACTGGAAATATGGAATATAGTGGAATTACTCGTATTTTGTCTTGTTGTGATACAAAAATTATAAAAATCGATTGGATTGTGTTTTTGAGGTTTTTAAAGAGAATGTTCAGTCCTATATTTAATGTAGTCAAGTTTATTTAACAATGTTACGAAAAAGACTAATGCTTTTCTTTGACTCACTTACAGTTCTTGATAATCGACACATATCTTTGCTAGCTGCCTTGCGAAATCTATTTTTTCTATTATATCTTTATACAATTCAATTCAATTCTTTTATAAGGCCGAATGGATTTACATTGCCCACGCCTATACTGGACTACAGTCACTTTGAAGCACAATCTTTTCTGGACCTTTGGCAATCTATTTCTATATATATCCTCTGTAAATGCCTTGCATATTCACCTGCGTATTGATTTATATATCCACATGGCATCCTTCTATTGTGTCTGTATAATTAAGATGGACCTATGTCAAGTGATACAGCCAAAATCGATAACGTTGCATATGTCAAAAGGCATAAAATGACCTATGGAATTGCATGTGAGAACCAATACATTTCATACTATACTATACATTCACGTAAGAATCATCACTGATGCTTGAATATTGACATTTCTTTTCGCAATATATTTTAAAAAGACAAATAGCTTTTTCTTAAATCTGTCAAGTGTCTTCCACTTGTTGGCTTCATGCATCGCCAGGGTTGCATAAATTTACAAAAGAATATTCCTTTCCATCTGTCTATCCATTTACATGTATCTAACTATCTTATATCTACCAGGCTATTGCGTATATGGGTGTGTTACGCACAACCTGTTTGAGACGGTGAGCAATACTTACCTGGATTTCATGATTCAAAATTCGGACCATGCATTGCAAGCAGAATCATGCACTTCGAAACTATCTATTCTCCAAACTGTTTATTAATTTTGGTCATATGGCAATGATTTGCCCAAATTCTTAGCCTCCGTTCCCGAATTGTTAGTGTTTCTATTAAGTGTTCCTCCCTATGGTACACCTTGTGTACAGGGCAGCTAGTCTTTGGAATCTATTGGTTCGACACTTGACGCATGAACATTGTGTAGCATATGTGCACCTCGGGTTGCTTTCGCAAACCCTGCCTTTCCTTATAAAATATGTGTACTGTGCATAAATACAGGACATAAAAGCCCATCACCCATCCAATCCATAATATAAATCCATCTATCTGTTTATAACCATATGTGTAGTATCTTCAGTACTATCAAACTCCCCTCATTTCACTTTCTATACATGTATAGAAATGCCTTTGTATTTATCTTTCATCTATTTATCTCATTATCGATCCTTTAAATTATTGGAATTAATATTACATAAAGACTTGAGAATGGGTTATGTTACATGCCCCAGGATAGACACAATATAAAGGAACCACAAATTTAATGCCTCACAAATTATTCAACGAGTCCAACGTTTAGTGGTTAAGCGATTGATTTTGACCTTAGGGGTCTAGGTTCGATTCGTGTGTAACTTTATATTTGGAAATAGTATGGAAAGTTCACTATTGAATTTGCCTTTTTTTAGTATCCTGTCTTATTTTTTCTCTTCCTATTCCACAAGATACCTCTAATTAGTTGGGAATGCCACTAAACCATGAGATAGATGAAAGAATTAAATGAAATACCCCCTAGGCTATATGTGTTATTTGGAGCAAACCACAGAATTTTCTAATGTTATGTTTCATCAGCCTCTGGCTAGCTGTGTAATTCAAATAACTCTGGATGTGTTCTACAAAAAAAGACTAATGAAAAAAAATCTGAATCTGAAGATACCTGTTGGATGAGCTGAAAAAGACTATATATATAACCAAAAGAGATGTATGTTTTTTATGTCACTAATGAAATGCGTGACAATTCTACATACAATATTTTCAACTTTCATGCACAATCGTCAACAACAATATTTTTGAGAACATTTGATCTTATTTCAAAGATTGTAGTTCTTTTAGTATCCCAGTACAAAGTGGTGGGATTGTATTCAGAGAGATCAAAGAGTATGGTTGAAATATTACGTGTGAAATAGGAAACCATGTATACAGTTGCTATTTCAAATTAGATTTTGTACCAAATCAGCATTTCTATTATTCTTAATATATTCTGTAAAATGTAGTTCGTGCTGGATTTGTTAAATTGAAGTCAAATACAAGCCACATTACAGTCTGTCACTTTCATATAGAAAAAGACTGGACTGTTGCACTGTGAAAATGGCACTTCATGTGTCATCATGCTGATGATTTGTCATGATCATACCCAATACTTTCAATGTTAATTTGATTTTAGGAGACTTATCCCACTTGTTGGTGACAGCCAAACGAAAGGATTATGCATCTGATATTCACTCTATAAAATCGGTTATGACAAGTTGAATGGCCTCCTCTTGATCATGACTTATAAAACAGTCTCTATGTTTCCCATGTTGAAGGTAGAGAAGATGACACTTCATCAGCTATCATAAGTCACGAAGTGCATTTTTCTCAGTGAACTGGTCCTATTTTTTTTCTATATCAAAGTGACAGACTGTAAAAAAACTATTTCAGGAATAGAATATGTTTGAACTTAATTTGAACAACTTCATGACAACTGTTAGTCAGTTTAAGAGCCATCTAAATCATTTGCCTTAATTAGCAACTCCCTTAAATTAGTGAGCTTTTAAAACAATGAAGTATATGATAAATCGCAGCTTGTTTAAGATGCAGATAAACTAAACAATCTCAAAATCTAATATGCTCTTCGAAATATTATTCCTTTTTAATTTTTTTTTTCTTATCAGTTTCCTTTCTGAAAAATTATTGATTTTTTTTCTAAATCCTGACAATTGTCTACAACAATAGAACCACAAATGCAATATATTATGTTACCAAGTTTTAGATAAATTGACCATTAGTATTGAATAAAATAACAGTTTATTCTTGATATATGGCAATTCTATGGCTTTAAATGCCACTTTTCTGGCACAACCAATGCTGATTGTCTCATAACAAAAACAGTCCTTGGCTAAATGCCAACTTATCTGTCATCATTAATTCATTTGGTTTGAATAAAAAAAATCTGATTGGCCTTTATGTGAAGAAAAATTGCTTGTTAGGCATATTAAAGAAATATTGTTTCACGAATGGACAACAGAGTCATTTTAGAGCAGTCAAGGTTTCTATACTTATAAGAGTTCCGTCTATCTACAGATCTAGGCCTATCTCTATCTTTATATATCTATCTCTCTATCTATCTCGTCTATCTTTCCATTTAGTCCGGCTATTGGTACATGTATGTTGTTCTTTTTGCGTGTTTCAATGCCACCATAAAACAATACAAAACTATTTCAGTTTCATGCAATTTCATATTTTTCCTGGAAAACATCATGACACAAAACCTATGAACATACTTTAATACAGGCGTATGTAATATTCACAAGCAAAGTTGCCTTTCTAATTCTATGCACATTTAGTATGCTTTTCATGTCTGTGCAACTAAAGGAACACGTTGCAAAGTTTTAACTTTTACTTGGTGACATTATTTTGCACAAAAACTATGCTTATACTAAGTTCTTACGTTGTAACATAGTTTCTGTAAATATTTACAATGCATTTCACATGTTACAAACACTAGCTAGGCCCGGATAATGATATACTCCCCCCCCTAAAAATTTTTTTTAACTAAAAACTATTGAATTTTGCCACGTACCAAAATAAGAAAATAACACTCACGTAAAAGGCTAAATTTTTAAAACTGGTATCAAGAAGGAAAAGTAACTTCACTCCGTGAACATTCAAGACTTGCTAAATCAAAATTTAATATCGATGACCTTTTCCACTAAGACGTCATTTCATTATCCACTCTTGTGCAAACTGACCAATTGGAGAGCACGATTGTGACAAGAAAATGGCCCCAGCTGGGTGGCCAAGTGGTGAGAGACCAAACCTGCTCCACTGACGGTCTTTGCCTGCATGGGTTCAAACCCAGATGGGGAACCCAAAATTTTCAGTGGACCTTCATGAGCAGAGTTCCAGCTGTATGTGGTTCGGATGAAATGTTAAATGGGTGGCCCCTGTATCTGTGTCTGTGCTTGGCAAGTAAAAGATCCGTCACTTAGGGTAAATGCGCAAAATGCTGAGGACTCCAGCTATCTCTCCTATCTCATAAATCAACCCTAGCAATGTGACTCTTGTGAGCACCCAGAACTTTGCTTAGAGGGCTGCACTTACCATATCTATCTTTCTAACCCCAAAAATGCTGGTGCTTGGCAAACTGATGCCAATGCCTGTGGCCAAGCTCAATGGTAGCAAACTGGGCTCCTAACATTGGTACCTAGGTTTGAATCCCACTCAGGGCAACTCATGTTAGATGTTTCAACCGGTTGCAAGAGTTAACCTCGTCTCACAGCCATTATCCACGCCTGATATATGTTAAGCTGCATCAGACTATCAGCAAAAAGAAAATACATGACTATCACTGCACCCCTCACAAACTGTGTTCTCTATTGACATCTAGATTAATTGTGCTTCTTGGGATCTGCATTAATTTTATTGTCACTCACAGCAATAGAGATATGTGTAAAGTGACGTGTGAAGACACAGCTATTTGCAGCTAATTGTTATGTCGTAATCTTATGTGAGAATTACCATGATTTTTTTATTTTACTCGTAGACTGTTTTTAGCATAATTTCAACATACGGTGCCATGAAATTCCTTTTGACTCTAGATCTCTCGGTCTGTAACTCTTCTATATCCATTGATTTTGAGAGAAGGAATTTGCCAGCAATAACAAAAAGTTCTGTGCTAAGGGAAGCTCCAACTAAATGAACCATGGGTCAAATGAAGCATGAAAACATTATGCAATGTTGCGTAATATCTGATGTCAGCATGTGATAACATGAGCATGACTGACTTTATCTTGCTCGCAAAATGTTTGATGTAAAATTTACTGAGATTTCTTTTTTGTAGCGATGCCGCCGTAAATTTAATGGTGATTTCATGTGAAATTTTGAATTAAGGAAAAATGGATTACTAAAGATTTAAATGTCCTGTTTTACGCACTTTGTACCTGATGGATTCCAGGTGTTTCCACTTCCTTGTCAGATCCCTCTCCCAGATATTAACATCATTAGTTCCTTTTCACCTGGTAATTTTTGATCTCAGTTTGTCATAACAACCTTTTACGGTCATTCTAAACAATATATTCTACTGGAATTTAATTATGTGGTAAAAGCCCTTCAGATAGATAGATATAGATAGATATGGTAAGTGCAGCCCTCTAAGCCCAGTTTTAGGTGTTCACAAGCTAGGGTTGATTGATGAGATGGGAGAGAGAATGGGAGTCCTCAATATGTTACACAATTACCCCATGTGAGGGATCTTTTACTTGCCCAGCACAGACACTGACACAGGGGGCCGCCAATTTAATGTCTCATCTGAACAACATCCAGCTGGGATTTTGTCACTAAGGTTCACTGAAAATTTTGGGTTTCTCAATCGGGGTTAGAACCTATGCAGGCAAAGACCCGTAGCGGAGCAGGCGGGTACCTTAATCACTTAGGCACCCAGCTGCTAAGGCAACGTTTATAATAAGAAACCTTACTTTGCTGGTCACCTTCCGTCACGAACTTCCTGCGAGATTGTTGACCATCTTTCTCTCCTATTTTGTCTGTGGTGGTCACAGAGAGTTGCACCACCAAAGTTCTCATGATCAGGCCAGTTGAATGTCGTATGGATAATAAAATTTAAAATGGGAATGTCTTGTATTTCAGTGAACTCAAAGTCTGACATATCTTCTCACCTCATGATTAGATTTGCTCAGACTCAGTAGTGGAAGCACCATGGTCATATTAATTTCCAATTTAATTTAACTTCAGACAAGCTGCGTCGAGATGAAACAAATTGGCAAGTATTCCTACCTACAACTGGGCTCAACCAAACTGTCAGCACCAGCTTACTACCCAATTACTGTGTACTTTCACAGAGTATATTTGACAAAACAGTCTTGGCTAAACACCTTTATCATCCTATGCTTGAGGGAACTGTTCAATAGTCTTCTGGCATGTCATTATCTGTTTGACTGTGGCAGTACACATTAGTAAAAAGGGTGGTGATTTCCTTGTATAAATAGACGGTGCTCCTCCCCTTTAATTGATTAAATTGTGTATGAAGCAGTTTTGTATCCCAAATGGTACAGGGTTACAAAGTCAAAGATTGGGCTTTATCAGCAATAGTGCAAGTACATTGGCACCATAGATATTTTAATAACCCTTTTTGTAATCCAGTATAGCATCCAAATTACAACACAGGATCAATGAGTGATTACAATTTACAAACCATTGTCTGAGGTCATCAATGATGTCACAATATGTCATATCTTTCACATTGAAATAACTTATCAATTTGTCATTGGGTAACTTGTGAAGTCACGTGTGGGTGGTTTGACCCAGTCAATGACTTTTGGTAATGACAAGGCAAGTATGGGATGTTGCATCACTTCCTGGATATGAGTCATTAAGAATGCCATGGCAAGTACAGCTGTCAGTGAAACTTGTGAGTTCTATTCTGCAGTTGTTGTACTGCATCAGCCTGTGAGCTACACGCTAGTACACAGTGTATTGAATCAAAATACCTCTTATTTGAATCATTCTACAATGGATAATGTTTCCTTTGAGTTGCTGAATATAAATACTGACACTAAAATCTTTGAATAAGCATCTTGATATTCAACTGTCTTGATGATACACCTGTAGTCGGTGATGACACAGCTATACAGAATCAGAATACGTTTCATTCTACAATTGATACTATTGCCTTTTACCTATACTGAATTGGACAACTTATGATTCTACTCTTGATGCTTCTCAGCACTGAGTTTTCTGGCAAAGCTTTCGCACTGCAGAGTGCAGACCACAGTCTACAGTAAAGTATCTTGAAACCTAACTATCTTGATGATACATATGTAGTTGCATGGTGATGGGCCTGATGGCACAGCTACAGAATTGGAATAAGGTTCATTATACAATTGATACTGTTGCGTTTGAGCTACAGGATAGGAATACCTTGATTTGTGTCTGCTTTTGATACTGCTGTAAAGTTTTCTGGCTTGCTCTCGACACTGCAATGTATGTATAAGTATCTTGATGTGCCAATATCTTGATGATGAAACAGATGTTGTTGGTGAAGATTCAGCTACAGAACTGGAAAGAGATTCATTTTACAATTTAGGCCTACTAGTGCCTTTGAGCCATTGAATAGGAATACCTTTGATTCTACTTCTGATACCGCCTTCTGTGTTGCGGCCGCTGCTGTTTCCACTTGTGTTTCTGCTTGTGTTGCTGCTGTTGCTGTGTGTGCACCTTACTCAATGGGTCATTGATGGCATTTTGTCAATTGCTCTGCCCTGGTGTGGCCTGCTATTGTTTGGGCCAGTAGTTAATGGGCCACGGTGGTCAAACAGCCACTGACACAAGGCACAATTGGCTGACAAATGTCTGCCCAGTGTAAGCCCATTGTGATGTCAGTGTGCTTGATTCTATGGGTGCAACATCCCCCCCATGCATGACAGTGCACTCTCAACACTTGTTACACTGTATACATGTAACTGATGTGTGTTACATGGTGTGGCAGGATGAAATGGGCAACTGGAAATGCAAATTGTCTTTGGAAATGTGCTAAATGTACTTTGCTCTGAAACATTATGCACTTCCTGCGCAAGACTGCAAGTGCTAAAAGTGTAATTAACCGTTGTCGTATTGCAACTTTTGTTCCATTTCATGATTATTACCAAATCATCAACTATTGTACATTTCATATTAAAACAGTACATTTAAATCGTTATCAAGCCGGGTTGTATGTATAGACATGATCGAAATGTTCAAATCCTGATTCCTAATGATCCTTAGCCCTACGCTTTATACTGGACATTGTGAATGATCTTTTAAGAATGATCATAGCCAACTGCTGCATTTATTTCCACCATATGCCTACATCTATTTCTGGTGCACAGCCTTGAGACAAATTCCTCACTACAATCCTATCCTAGTTGTAGAGAGACATCCTATTGTGGGTCTTAAGGACAGCTCATTTTTGCACTTGAACTGATATTTTTCAAGGAGAAAATGCAATTAAACAAAAAGGCGTCGTTTCTGTCACAATACAAAAGCTATGGGCCAGAATTTATTGGCCATTTGCATGCAAGACAAAGCCCGCCTTGACAAACGAGTTTACATTGACATGATGAAAAATTCTATTTGTCTTGGAACACGAATCCTTGTATATGGAAGATGGATATCTTTTCAGGTAAATCATGGTTTGAATGAGCCCCCAAAATGGTCTTTTCTTTTCTTTTAAAGCTCCTTTGCCTCATTTTTGGCTTCGTTTTATACTCTTTGTTGTAAATTATGGCACATGTTTAACACAAATTTGGCACAAAAGATGACATCAAAATGCCAATTCTACAAAATGCATAGAACATGTCAAGTTTCTTGATTAATTTGAAGAGCTATTTTGAACACTCTGTCTGTTTAAATACACGAGGGTCTAACAGCGTGATACTTCACTCATATTTCTGTTGTTGTGGAACCAACACTTGACATGTTTAGGCTTTTAGAAGTGATATAATTCCATTTAATATTTCCAACAAATGATAAATATGGTTGCTATATTCTTCCTACTTATGATGATCTCATTAATTTTGTATCAACCTGGATAATGAAGTGTCACAATTCTGATGCTATTATTTCATTGATTTATTTCTTTGCTCCCTTAATTTCTCTGTTCCTTCATTAATTCTTTAATTGGTTCCTTCATTCATTCATTTGCTCTTTTCTTTCTTCCTTTCTTCCTTCCTTCACATCATTCTTCATATCATCCTTCCTACCATCCTTCCTTCCTTCCATCTTTCTACCTTCCTTCCATCTTTCTACCTTCGTCCTTACATCCACTCTTCCTTCCTCTGTTCCTCTCTTCCTTCCTTCTTTTTCCCTTCCTTTCCCTATCTGCTTGCTTGATGCCTTGCTAAGAGGTTGCGTGGCCGGCTGCTATCCTCTCGATCTTGGTTTACGATTACTATAAAGACCAGCCGAGGCATAAAATACTGGATCACAAGTCCTGTCCTCCAAGTTTTGTCCTTCCTTCCTTCCTTCCTTCTTTGCTTCCTTCTTACCTTAATTTCTTCCTTTCTTCCTTTCTTCCTTTCTTCCGTCCTTCCTTCCTGACTTCCTTCCTTCTTTTACTGGTTAATTCTTTCCATCATAATCTAAATTATGACTGAAAATGTGATTTCATTACTCACTTTTCTTCCATTTAAAATATCCCATTATAGGCATACAAATATATAAAACTACAAGCCCCACATATGGTTCTAAGGCAAACCCATTTGTGGTGTCCAATAGCCAGTTGCCCGGATGTTCAGTGTGTGTTTACGGATCCATTTCACGGTTGAGTGATTTTTGGATCCTCTGTCAGGTTGACGCCAGCAACACAAACTGTGTCGTCCAAATCGTTAGGGCTGATCAATTGTCAGGCTATGTGTTGGATCAATACAACTACTGGAAATACTGGGTGACATGTGTAAATTATTCTGTCAGGGCACCAGGCAAAAGCATCATTAAAAGTACTTAAAAATAAGAGGCTTTGAGAAAACAAATTGAAAAAACAAATGAAAAGGTGGGGAAAAAAACTGCTGAAAAAGACATACCACACTGGAAAATAGTACCACCCAGCCTGTAAAGTTCATTCTAAACTTAAAATAATTACATTCTTTAGATTTTTTATTTTCTTAATTTTGTGAATCTCTCCAAATTGAAACTTCAGGGCATCTGGGTGGTCTAGTGAAGGTCTTGGCCTGCATGGATTCGAACCCCAGGTGGGGAACCCAAAATTTTCATTGCACCTTCGTGAGCAAAATCCCAGCTGGATGTCGTTTGGATGAGATGTTAAATTAGCGGCCCCTTGTATCAGTGTCTGTGCTGGGCAAGTAAAAGATCCCTCACATAGGGTAAATGTGTAACATGTTGAGGAATCCCGCTCTCTCTCTCATCTCATCAATCAACCCTCGTGAGTGCCCAGAAATGGGCTTAAAGAGCTGTACTTACCATATCTATCTGTCTATCTATCTATCAGACAAAAACGTGATACAATCAGTCGCATATTCTTGGAGTTCGATAAGGGTGTTTTTGTCTCCTGCTTTCAGACATAATATCTACAAAATGATAAAATCAATTCTGGTTCAAGTTATACACACAAGTGCATATATATTGAATAAGAATTCGCACATTCCGTCATCTGAAATGTTGAATGAGCTTAAAAATTTAAATGGTAAAAAGTAGATGTAACTACATATGGTTATGAATTATCATCTCTCTTTCTTTTTTGATTTTGATTTTTCTTTTGTGTTAATTGAAGCCGTTTTTAAAAGTGCTTCAATCTCTGTCCTCAAAGTTAAGCACTCAAAATTGGCTATGTGTTTCTTCCAAGAAAGTGAAATGTTCAAAGAAAAGGAAAATCAGAAATCCATAATCATAAATACTTTGCATCTTAAGAGGTTTTATCGGATTTCATTATATTTCATTGACTATAAAGTTTTCAAGGAACCATTCTTGGTTTAATCTGTGCTGTTAATATCAAATGCACTTAAGTGTACTGCCTTACAAATAAGTCAAGATTCCTTTTTTTTCTTTTTTTTTCTGTTCTTCTTTGCAGGAATCAAATATATATGCTGGCAGTTGAACAAGCCAGCTTCATTTATTGTGGCCACTTAATGGAAAGGCTATGACATTATTAGAGCTGTTTGCGGACTAGCTGTCCAAACGGTTTCAAAATCAACTTTCAACTTGGTCAAGTGATGTAACAGGCTTGAAAATATTTATTTGTGTCAGTTATGGTTAATCAGTGCTTATCATAGCTAGCAGTATAGGTGACAATAAACAAACTAATTAAATGACTTGAGGTACTTAATTAAATAAGAGGATTAGGAGACCAACAGAACACTGTCAATGATGTGGGAAAGCCAGTTTGCAAGTTAAAAACGAGAAAATTAACTTTTTCCAGTGACGGCCAATCTGCAAAGAGCTCTAAGTTAACTTTAAAGGAATTTCAAATCTGGTGTTGTAAATTTGTGCTTTAACAAATTTATGTATCCCGGTAATTATTGACATCTATTATAAAATTTCTTATGTGATAACTTTTTTGATGGACTTTTGTTATTTTATGCAGATATACATTCTATATATTATGGCGATATTCTGTCTCTCACACCACTCCTAAAATGGCTGTACAAACAATACCATATTTGGGGTTTAGCCTTTTGGCCTCATCAATGATTTAAGAACTTGAAGTGTCAAGAACACCAGGTTGGATATGAATTATGTTTTAACCACATTTCATGCTAGCTTTTGGACGTTTTACCTTTTTCTTTTATGCAATTTGGTAGGCATTTATTTACATAACAATCTGCAACATCAATTTGATGTAAACAAGACATTCTATTTTAGGTCAAGTTTCTTAAACACCTTAAGATGTTGGATGGGATTCTTGTCAATATTGCAGGAATCTTGTCTTGCTCAAATAAGCAAAGGAATGTGTTTGTATTCAAGATCTTCAAATGTGGGTGGAACGTCCACATGTTGACCAATAATTGAAACATTTTAAAAAGGTGTTCTCGAAAAGCATTGCATTATTTAGAGGTTCTTGTTGTTTACCATGCTGGTTTGGCCCCCGGAGACTGAGACCCAACCTGGTGAAATGGCCTTGGTACACAAAATAAAATTAGGTCGTTGCATTGCTGTTGTACTGCACTGAAGCCTGTGCGATTTATAGGCCTACATAGTTCTTATAAGAATCATTTTTTCATTTTGAGGTATAATATTTGTGATACATGAGAGCTTAAAGTTCAATGACCTGAATGGTGTGAGAGCTACGTGTGTAATTAAATCATTTTAGTAGATAAAACACTGAGCTCATATTGATTTGACGAAGAAAGGTTAAATTTTACTATTAAGATGCCAGGATTTCAATAGGCCTATTGCTGATTCAAAAGGCTATGGATAGCCCTTTTCATGTTTCAGGATAGTTGCCAACATCTGGAGACCAACATTTATTAGATGATCCCTTCCATGCAGTCAAGGAATACATGTACCTGATACTTATTAGTAGGAAACATTGTCATGATATAAAAATAAAGATATTTCTTTGTTAGATCTTTTTATTAACCAAATAGAGTACTTTTAAACCTGTAGGTGTGAATTGTACCTGTCTAGACAGATCTGGACAATATAAATGTATCCCCATGCCTTCTTGAAACTGGTGATCCTAATTGCCATTCAAACGTGACAGCGAATATTCATATCTGACACCGCATTGTCATGTAGAATTTGTTATGGCAGCTGAAGAAGAAAAAGTGAGTTATGTTCATGTGTTCATGTCTTCTCTTAAAGTTTTTAATCACCATTAATGGCATAATGTCTGTTAAATGTCCACACAAATTATTTGGGGAGGTGAACGCAAATCACCCAGTTGCTGTTCTACAATGATGTAACTTATTCGAAAATTAATGTGATAGAAAGCTGACCATTTATTATTGTATGACACCAGACACCATCTACACGAGGTATGGGCAAACATCTTTATAGTAATGCCCTTTTCCTTGAAGATCTAATATTACAATGTCCCAGTTAGTGACCAGACTACTTGCACTTTAAACCTGCTGGCCAGAGATCAAGCAATAGTTTAGATAAGGAGCCGCAATGATACAAGAATGGGAAAAGGTCTCAGCTTCTCTAAATGTCAGTGTGGTTATCAGGGACATATTTTTCTTCTCCTATGCGAGACAGACGTATCTTGACTCTGTTCATTCGAAATACTGTTGCATATTATTTTGGTTTTCTGAACGTGAACTTAATTAGCCTGTGTAACTAATATAGCAGTTAAATTAACAAAAAGTCATGAGTGATGCATATCAATGAAAATCTCAAATTTCGTCGTGACAAATTGACCAGTCATTTCAATGTAAATTACAGAGCAGTGATGTCACTGACCTCCCAAAAACAGCCAACAGGAATCACTCATATCTCTCCTCTGCCTCCAGCTGTACCCATAGTACTGCATTGCATCATTGCATCATATATCTCATATTCTTTTCTATAATCTTGGTTTGGAAATTGGTATTGGGTATTTTCTTCATTGTCTTATCAATTCAGCTCAATTTTCCTATCTGCTGCACATACAGTGTATACCAGAGAGACACAGTAAAGTGACTGCAGCCTGCAAAGTGCAATGGTATACTGAGACTCACTTACATTGTGGACGAATGGCACACTGCTACATATTTACCGTGCTTTTCATTGGAGGCAGGTTGGCAGGGTACCACCTCTGCCGTGTTAACAAACATTGAGTAATTGGATTAAACGGCAGTCCAGTCTACAGGGAGTTGCTCACTGGATTGGCTCTGCCTACTGAGTTGCTCCTGAGTTGCTCCAGAGTTGCTCCTAGTGAGGCTGTGCCTCTTTGCTGTGCCTTTTTGCAGTACTATTCCTGCAGCGTTCCTGGCTAGCTCAGTGGGCCTCCTGCTTAATGCATCCCACTCAGGCCCACCCCACCCCAGGGAAATGACTTCATAAATACCCCTTGTTTTCCCGGCTGCTTTTTCTTTGATTTCCTGATTATTATTTGCCGCAGCTGCCTGTCAAACGCCGCTCACATCACTACAGAAGCAACTTGGGACGCCGAATCAAAAAAAGGACTAATCTGCGTAAACTTGAGCTGAATTATTAATCGCAATACTCACGGTCTATTAGAAATACCACTACAAATGATCACTTCATACATCCACACGACTCTCTGATCAATAAGACATAAAGTCAGTGGGTTCAATCCAGTCCAATTGATCTTTATCTAATTAATAATCCCTCCCCCTTACACCGAATTATTTCCACATGGATTAGATTGATGAGATATGTTCATTCCCACCTTGGAATGAATTCCTTTTGAATCCTTTTGATGTTAATTCAACTTCCACTATACTGCCAAATGACTTCACTTATAAGCCCATTTTGGCAAATGACAGTTTTGTTTCTGCTACCTTGCATATTTTTGGCATTGGTCAAAAGTATTTGTCTCATAAATTCTCACTTTTTAGATTGCAAAAAGAGTGCAATAGACCCAATTCAATATCTGCAAGATAGTCAATAATTTGATTAATCAATGCACAAGTATATAGATAGATTGATGAAGAAATAGATATAGATAGATTAATAGAGAAATTGATAGATAGATAGATAAATAGATTAATAGAGAAACAGATATAGATAGATAAATAGAGAAATTGATATATAAATAGAAGATAGATGGATAGATGGACAGATATATAGATAGATAGATAGATAGATAGATAGATAGATAGATAGATAGATAGATAGATAGATAGATAGATAGATAGATAGATAGATAGATAGATAGATAGATAGATAAATAGATAGATAGATAGATAGATAGATAGATAGATGGATGGATAGACAGATAGATAAGAAGTCAAGAGTCGGGGTTGAAAATTAATCTGATGACCCCGGACTCGAAACATTATTTATATATTAATGTATAAAGTCTGATGGAAAAATTGTGAAACCACATTAAATTCAATGTGACCAAATGATATCGAATAGAGGAGTCGGGAGTTGGAGTCGAAATATAAGAGTCCTAAGAACATGGAATTTGAGTTGTTTTTTCAGAAAGGCAATAGAGTCGGTTTACTTGCTACCTGATTCCGAAGCCCAGCTTGTCTACCCATAACCCGAGTGAAAATTGGCTATGTCCATTCTCCATTTGTGGAGCATACATCCACTTTCTTGAAAGCAAAAGAAATTGTCCTGGTGCCCCTTCTTTTAGCCTGGAGTAGGGTTGGTCATCTGTTGTAATATTAGATGGGATACACCAATTTATAAAGATTAGTAATGACACTTCCTTCAATGAGTATTTCATAAGATGTTTCTGTGTGATGGTAACGCTAATCAATTACTCCAAGATGTATAGCCAGTTTTGTCCTATGAGACAATAGGGAAATATTAATTTAGGAAGGCCATGGAATTATTTACAATCTATAGCTTTGGCAACAAATGATTCTGGTAACTATTGTTGTGCTCACAAAATGGACGATATACAGATGAAACCCTGACACAAGGACACCAGTTCCGGTGAAATGTGCATAGCCAGCTTTTAAAGTTGGATTACATTTTATTTTAAACCATACATCAACACTGTTATACTATTGCCTCAGTATAACTTTGATTTTACACTTGATCGAATATCAGTTTTTCTTCATTTGAGAAGACCACACAGGATTGCCAAAATTTCAATACTTTAAAATAATCACAGGTACTTCATTACTCAATGCTATTATAAAATGGTAAGCTACAGCCTCCAAGTTACAAAGTTCTTAGACTGAGAGAATCTGCTTCAGGTCAGTTTCATGATTTGCGAGAAGAATCGGAGGCAGTAATATTAAAACAAATTAGACACTTTCACCCAGTAGGCCTGCATATATTCTACATGCACAAAACAGAATGAACAAAGATATTCAGTTTCATATGAAAAACCTCTGGTTCAAATGTTACTTCCGCAAGACATTCAGTCCATCCATTGCTGTCAATTGAACAACCCACTGATGAAATTTTGGGGCTTCCGCTTCTGCCAAATAATTTTCACATTCAGCAACTGAATATTATGTCAATGTTGATCTGCTATGAAAGTGAAGAGAAAGTAGATAATGACATTAAGAATGAAAATAAAGTGCTAACGAAATTTACACAGTACAGGATAAAACACAAACTATGATATTGTGGCCAATTTCTATATAATTTTGATTTAAAGGGTTCGCCGTTGTTATTTAAGTGTCAACTGTCAAGTTTAAAGAAAGAAACTCTTAAAGGTATTCTGAGATAGAACTTCAATTTATCAAATCAATGTGCATGACAGTGCACAGTTGGATAACCCTGAAGGTTACTGGTGACAACCTTTAAAACAAATTTGAATGATGTTGCAAGCTGGATTATGTTGCGAGGTCAATGTGTTAAAATGGATTCTATGTGATTTGTTGGAAGTGCTCAGATTACCTTTGCCTTTTGATAACGCTTCTTTAAAATTTTCCTTCTGTTTGTCGTTCACAGCTTCAAGGTCAGTTGCATTAGGAAACAATTGAATATGAAAGAAGTTTGAGTGCGTTATCGTGTCCTTTGATGGAACTTGTGCCAATAAGGAAAACTCTCAGATAGGTGCTTGAATCGGATACAAAATGCCATTTGAGCTTGTGAGGATACACTGTAAAAGTTCCCTGGTCTGTGTGAAAAGTTACAGTTCCAGCCATTATAAAATACCTTTTTTTTTCAAAATGATGATACGAACAGCTGTACTTACCAAGTTGAACTACTATTTTCTTGCATTTACTTGTGCTGTTAGAGAGTAAATCACAAACCCATTGACTCACCAGCTCACTTGCCAGAATATACTCTACAACCATGGTTTCTGCTCACTACCAAGGCACCAAAATTATTTGTTAAGTATTTTGGCGTTGCAACAAATAATTCTGCCAATTGTATGATACAGCAAAATTAGATATTGGGTCAAAATCTTCCTATTGTAACTTTCACGAAATGATTATTGACAGTGAGAAAACAAGAGCTGCAATATTTATTTTCTTTGAGTGGGATCACCTGGTGATCTCCTTGCTTGATGTTGTAGTATAGGTTTCAGCCATTAGTGTAATGTAGTGCAATGATAAATCCAAATGATAAACCTCTTGACCGGATGATAACAAGCCAGATTTTTTAGCTATAAAAGCAGTTGTTGGCCTCAAAGGACATTGGAAGGCAAATGGAGGAATCAAGTAACTGGAAAGTTTCATTCTGTTTCCTTACAAGAATAGATGAGAGGGGAATGCAGGTTAGGACATTGCAGAAATTTGATACCATTGAGGATTGGTTGAGCAGTATGTTGAGAGTAGATACAGCGGAGGCCCATTCTAAAGGCCTGCAGAATTTCATGTAGCATAGCAGCTTCCTCAATTGACATAATTACATCGTACAATTCTCATCAGTGATAAGTGATCATAGAGAAGGAATACATGTGCATTTCCTGAGATATTGACAACTGTGATTGCTATGGCACAAAATACATGTAATTCGACCCAGTTTTATCAACCACAATGACTGCCATTGTGACAAACGTATCCCTGTTTAATGAAGATGAACTGACTTTAACATCATGTTTTAATTACCAGTCTTTGTTCTCAGATCAATAATTCTAACTAGTCATTTGAAGGAGGTTATATATATCAACGACAATGTTCAAGCTGAAGTATCCACTTGAGTTAATGGTTAACGTTCAACACAGGGCTTTAGCTTTAGAGTTTCTGGAAGCAGGCTCTTTTGCCTTTTTTTCCAGATCTCCGATGTGATTAATGTGTTGTATACACAAATTACCGTACCTTGTGGAGAATTCGGACTATATGTATTATTTCACAAATCCTCTCTATGAATGCCAGTGGCATTATTTAGAATATAGCTAAAAATGGGAAAAACCCATGAGGCACAATTCCCAAATGTATTTACTAACAACTGTACAAAATGTGCTAATAATTTGCTAATTATCTGTTAATGAAAAGAATCAACCTTTTGATCATGCATGCTTCATTGTTTGCCTAAACGTGATGTTCATTGTTCAGCAAGGAGTCTTGCTGCAGCATTCCTCTAGAAATTTAGCTGGTTTCTGTCCCATCTATCTTTTGCCATTTTTCTTAGATGCATCTTAAAACCCCTCACAATGCCACAGCCAATGAAAAACAAAAAGAAACAAGATTCCAAAAAAGGGAAAGAGCTTGATTTTGACACATTACCTCAGTGACAGCTTCCAGTGTTCTCATACTGTAATGTCTAGTGAAATTTCTAGGCAGGCTTTTCATTGTGGCTGCCTAGATAAGACCAGATCTAAGGTAGTGGAATACATTGTATTAAGTCATTTTTGAGCATGCTGATTACTTGATGGATAGAACGTTTGGAGTAATTGCTGGGTTTCTATTATACGAAATCTTTCATGATATTCTGGTGAGATACTCGTTGTCAAAACTGTGACACAACAATCCTTTTCAAGATACATTCATCAACTGTTCTCATAAAACCGAGGGATTTCAGAATTGTGGCTATTTTTAGATAGAAAATACGTAGATGCATACATGGGTTTCTTGATAAATAGACAGACCATTCCATCTCCTTTGCAAATCTGTGCTTGCTGCTCAAAGTTTGTATTCTGTGAAGATTAGTTGATGTTGATTGTTGGCCATTTACTTCAATTATAATAGCAAATTCAGAAATACCGCAACCTGTCTTGGTTTTGATCTTTAATTTTTAATGATGATTGAGTTAAGTCCCATATTTCAATGTTTTCACTTGATTTTAAAGGATGGATATGTATGTCTGACTCCAAGAAGATGGATGGGCGAGAAAAGAGAGGAGTCAACAGGATAGTACACAGTTACACCATATGTCTCAATTGCCCAGAATGGACACTGTTAAATGCCAATCAAAATGTTTTCAAAATATTTGTTGCTAGAGTATAAAGATGTTGACCAAGTAGTCCCGAAATGTTTTTTTCCACAACTATAGAATAAAACGAAACCCAGGACCTGCTAGCTATGGGTGATGATGAAAGGCGTGTGGAATTTAACCTTGAGGATATTTTTCAGAATCATCCTGCATGATTCTGCGCATCAGAATAACCTTAAAGGTACTGGTATCAACCTTTAAAACCAATTTGTATGATGTTGCAAGCAGGATTGTGTTACAAGGTCAATGTGTTAAAACATCCTGTGTGATTTGATGGAAGTGGTCAGATTACCATTCCCTTTTGATAACATTTCTTCAAAACAGTTCTTAAAAATTTTCATTCCATTTGTTGTTCACAGTTTCAAGGTCAGGTGCATTAGGAAACAATTGAATCTGGAAGAACACTGAGTGTGTTGTCATGTCTGTTGATGGATCTTGCATCAATAAAAGAAAACTCTCAGATAGGTACTTGAATCCGATACAAATACAATTTGGATGGAAATTTGAGCTTGTGAAAACAAATTGTAAAAGCTAGATGTGTCATGTTAAGCCATTACTGCCTATCCATATGTGAACAGCAGATACTTCAAAGATGATTGATTCCAAAATTCAGTTACAGCAAATTGTGGTAAATCATTATCATTAATTTATTTAACTTTACACGTGCATATTCTTCAAAAGATAGAATATGCATTGAAATATAACATCTGGTAATTTTCTCCTACTGTGCCAACCAAATTTAGCAACAGAAAGAAGTGAAATAAAAATAGTGAATTCCAACTCACTGTTGGCAAAGAAAACAGATATTGGATCAAATATATATTACTTTGTCATTTGTAACCATTTTACCATGTAAAAAGCATGAGCTTTTATATTTATTCTTCATCAGCAGTTTAACCCGATGGTCATTTTACTATGTTTTGTAGTATAAGGTTTCAGCCATTAGTGTATTGCAGGAGATAAATCTACACCATAAATCTCTTGAGAAATGATAAATCTTGACCAGAAGATATCAAGACCAGATTTTTTCAACTATAAAGGCAATTGTTGCTTCCACTGAGCATTGGCTGGCAAATGGAGGAATCAAGTAACCAGAATGTTTCATTCTGTTTCCTTACAAGAATAGATGAGAGGGGAATGCAGGTTAGGACACTGCAGAAATTTGATACCATTGAGGATTGAGTGAGCAGTGTTTTATAGAGGAGATACAGCAGAGGCTCGCTTTTGAGAACTTCCAAACTGACTCAGAAGGCATTTCTGAAACTGTCATGTCATTTGGAAACAAGTTATACTTTTAATGCCATTGGTTAAGTAATCTATAACAATAAAGCCAATTTTAGATGTAAAAACTTGTTCAGTATGAAAAATTTTGTCCCTGGAGAGTGGAATCTTGAAGCCTGAATTAAAACATTCAGACTTCATACGTTGTGAAATCTGAAGTTACAACATTAATCCTAACAGAAAGTAAGACATTAAATAGCTTGAAACAACCGAAAGGAATGAAACCATTGAATATTTTGCTTTAAGAATTCCAAAGAGTATAAATCTTACTATCCATGATCACAAAGTAACTATGAAACCTAAATGGCAAATACGTACAAGGCTAACATCTACACTCAGCTCAAGAGAGGCACTCACTGAATGTTCCATTTAAGCATTTTGCTAATCACGTTGATGAAGTAAATCAGCCTATCTATCATTTAACCACATGCATCTCAGCAGTTGTTTAGATTTCCAGAGGAAATTTAGCTTGCTTCCATCTGTTCTATCCTTTGCCATTTTCCTGAGATGCATCTTATACCCCTCACAATGCCACAGCCAATAAAAAACAAAAATATCAACGAAAAATGAAAAAAAAACTCCTAAAAAGGAAAAAGCTTGATTTTGACACATTACCTCAGTGACAGCTTCCAGTGTTCTCATACCGTAACGTCTAGTGAAATTTCGAGACAAGCGTTTCATTGTTCGGTGTCTAGATAAGACCAGATCTAAGAAAGTTATGTACGTTGTACATTGTATTCACGGAAAGGTATCATGCTTTTTCCACCGTCATTTTTTATAATCCTGATGGAATGCTCACTTAGTGGGTAGAAACTAATAATGTAATGGTGGTATTCTTGTACCGGGAAATTGCGTATAGTAGAGGATTCGTCTAAGAGCTGCCGCACAGAAATCATTTTCTTGGTAGAATCCAGGACCGTACTATACTGTACAGTTGTAATAGGAGAACCTTTATGTGTTGTTTATAGGTCGATAGAAAGATAGATAGTAGAAAGTAGATAGACATAGATAGATAGATAGACAGATAGATAGATCGATAAAGATCTACATTCATTAATTGATAAGATATAGAATGATCAAGATTTTTCAATTTATTTCTCAGATAATCATATGTCAAATAATAACTGACATACATCAAACAAATTCAAGCTTCCAAACCTCAAAACATCGGTTCACCTCCTTAATTATTTTGCCCCCTGTCATTTCAAGAACCAGTTGCAATGTAGAATTGATAACAATATCAATTTAACCCACTTGTGGCTGCAAACAGAAACAAATCCAATATGGTGTGTTTCTTCAGTCAGTGCTCTTCTCTGCCCTCTGTAGCCTTTGCTTGCCAAGCTATGGGTCACTGCATTAAAAATTTATGTCCCTGGCTCATACCATTTAACCTGAGCTTGTCCACAACTTTGTGTCAGTCACCAGCAATATTGGGTCATTGTCCGTTGTGATTAGTTGGCTGGGATTGACCTTAACATGGTCTAATGGCAGGAATTTAGTTGCAAAGTGGTTATGTTAAGTTTGGAAGTGATTCTGGAGGCTAAAGGTTGAATAGAATGCTTAAAGGCTATACTAAAGGATATATGATGGATGATAAGATTAGATATTTGTATAGGCTACAATTATGTCGTCTTGGTAAAACTACCACCTCTCCAGACACTGAGGGTCTGTCCTAGTGGTGTGTTCTCTCTTCGGGGTCATTTTCTTGTGGTAAAATTGCAATACAGTGGTTTGCTCAGTTGGTAGTGATATGGGATGCCAATCATCCGGTCCCGGGTTTGATTCACCTTCAGGTCTCCTGGACCTTTGTTGGACAGCTGCTTCTGTCGTCCGTTGTCTCGTTGTCGTGTCCTCCTCTCCTAATCAGCACATCAATCTGAAATCATATTTGAGGCAAGTTGCTGATGGATAGGAGGGTCGTAGTTTGAGCCTTCCTGTCTTCAACCAGTCTGTTGGGACATAAGCAGTAATGAGATCACGAAACTATTAGAACACTCTATTCATTATCTTCAACGATTGTAACTTTTCTTTAATTTGTTATCTTACAATTACATTATTAGCTGACAATTACAGTACAAATTTCTAAAAGTGGCTCGTCATTTAAAATCTAGCCTTAGCTATCTACCCATAGCCATTCCAAGCTAAACTAAGCTACACTTATCCATAGCTAGCCATAGCTATCCACAATAACTATTGTTTAAACAAGGGGTAAAGAAATTCCTGTGTATACAAAATAATAGAAAAGGATAGTTATGGATAGATATTGGTAAGACTAGTAATGAATAGCTACAGACAGCTAAGTTGAGCCACATTTAGAAATTTGTACTGTACATTATTAGCTGTTTTGACCAACTAAAACTCTAACATTCTTGGGCAAAATTTGTTTTTTGAGATACCAAATGGTTGTTTGCATAGCATTTTGGTTTCCCCAAAAACTTACTGCATTCATGACAATGCAGTGTATGGTATTTCCAAAAACCACAATTGGAATGATAATTTATTAGGAGCACAAGCCAAAAAACCAATCAGGGTTTTTTGTGAGTTTTATTTTTTAGTGTGCATGTTTCACAGGAAACTGCAAACTCTGTTTGAACAATGACTGTTGTGCACCCGGCAAAAAACCAATAGTACACAGGTCTGTATTGGACAGAAAAACTCGAGTAAAAACTAAGTAAGCATTTACAATGTGTATGTCACTTTGGATGGAGATGAGCTTACATGAAGCACGAATGAGTTTTGCTGCTTCCCACTCTTTTGTGCTAGTCTTTCGATTGTGGATGCCTGTCGCGAAAAATCATTATTTTCACACTCGATCTTATTGACGACGCCATTGATGGCAATGTGGTAGGTCCTCAGCCAAAACAGAAGCGTCCTTTTGTGGTGTATCGACATGCTGTCTGCAAGGACCGATGGCATCTGCCGACGGCATCTCTGATGGAATCTCTGATGGAATCTGATGGCATCTGATGGAAGCTGACGACAACGATTCAAAGATGTGTTCCAATGACACAGTGCGTGTGCAACCAAAATTAATGCTGCTTCAAACTACTGGATTCAAATGCTTCACTTCCTGTATAAGTGATGAGAACCATGACAAAATCTGTACAACACTTTCTTTGACAGGCAATTCCCCTCCTGTGGATATGGAATGATTGCTTATAAGGGTATAGTTATCAACTTTGGCGTCTTCTGTTTGTTTTATATTTATTAATAATTTTACTATTAATTTCAATTATATCAGTTATCAATTTATTAATTTATTGTAAAGGATGTTGAGGTGTAATTCATTTAATGCTCTGTAGTTGAATAAACATTCCTATTATCATTATGTATAACAGTTACTGTAACAATACTATAAGTTATTGAGTTTGAGGTTTCATGTCTCAGAGATGTTGCTGGTGAGGATGATGCTTGTTTCAAAGACTAAAGACAATGGATGTTAGAAATCTTCAAGAGCATATCTGTACACCTCTTTATGACCAAGTGCACTTAAAAGCACTTCTGTCTACAATAAATGCATGATACTCTGCTTGCCCAAAGCAAGGCACTCAGTGAGTCGCCGACACAGACTTGGAATTGCTCAAAATCACTCTACGGAGTCTACTCTTTAGGTTCTGTGACCAGAATCCGGATTCGCTGTGTTGATGTCTATTCTGCCAAATTGACAATGATGCTACAAGCCTCCACCGGAGCAAAATGGTCGGTGGATCCATTCAAGTCTAGATATATGGCTTCCGCTGGTAACCGCCTAAAAACGCCCAATTCAGCTTGCGTGTGCCGTTGAACTTACTACAAAATCCACGTGATTGGAAGGACCAATCTTCCAACCAGCAGTTGCGGCTGGCTGTGCCATTCGACTGTGCCAAAGGCTGTTCCTGCTATTGGCCTGTCATGCCCTACTAAGATTTCTAACACACCATTGCTATGAAGTGGTACAGAGCATGAAGGTTTCAAATTTAAACTGTGGCGGGCCCGAGTTTTGGCTTGCAGTTTCTTTTCATCAATGTGCTGGCGGTATTGTCGTATACTTAGCATGTTGTTCTGTGGCTCAGTGGCTGACATGTCTGTCCTGGACATATGAGGATGCAGGTTCAAAGATGTTCCATCCGTGTCCAACGGTTATCAATATAGTGACAGCATTTGCTTATGAATCTCTATGGTGGGTGTCGGGTAGCAGACGTAGTCTATAGAATGGGTGCCATATCAAATAATGATTGTGTTTTCTAAGAATCTTGTTGAAAGAGCGACTTGCCATACATCAGCACCTTCCTTCTTTACAAAGTATTTTGTCTGTTTTTATTTTGCTACCCAAGTATGAACAGCATTATCATGAGAAACCACTACTGTCTTCATTATCATGACTGCAGAGAGGGAAGTTTCACAATGCAGGGACTACAAATTCACTGGGTTAGACACATACAACCTGTGTGGCAATAATTGGCCAGACTAATGTCCAGACTTCAATAGCCCAACCAGATTAGAGTAGTAAAAACAATTCACGGCCAACATAAAAGCTGACTCACACTGTCTGTAGAAGAGTATCAAATGTGCTAATTATGGAGCATTAAGTGTCTGTGTCTACTCCCTGTCCTGGTGCTTGAAAGTGTCTGTAGTAAAAATACCGGTTTTCAGTTGAGCTTGAATGTTGTCGTTTGCAGCTCTTCTTGGACCTAAACTGACAACAATGTTATAATATAGACTTGGTCAATGGATGGCAGATAGCGGCTTTATTTCCTGTATTGATGCACTCGGCTAATTAGGACAGGAGAAGGACACGCCAATGAGGCGAAGGATGACTGAAACTGCAATCCCATATATATATATGTATAGGGCTGGGTGATCTGAGCAGAGCTTCTATTTCGCTCAGGCACAGCAATTAGACGGTCAATCAAATCTAAGTCCGTTGATGTGAAATATAAAACAGTATTAACTATCAGACTTTTTTTAAACACCTTTGATATCTTCTCTCAGGAAGTTGCTTAATCATTATATCAATAAACACTCTAAAAAATTTCAGACAAAATTGGTTTTTTAGATTCAAAATGGTTTTTTGAAAAACCAAATTTCAATGCAAAACCAACATGGATTTTTAAAAAAATCAAAAAAACATTTTGAATCTAAAAAACCAATTTTGTCCCCACATTTTTTAGAGTGAAGTATGGATGTTAGTTCTATAGTAAGTAAATTGATTAAAATATTTACTTGCAGAGCTTCAGACTTAGGAAAGAACCTGAATTGTTTTTGTGCTGGTGTTATTTTACTTAAACTTGAGGAATACTATTATCACTCCCACCAGCGCTAAGCTCATGTTTTATATGAAGAAACACATCTTATTTCTACAGTTTCTGTCTCTGGAGGACTTTAGTTCTTGGAAGAACAGTGGCAATAACCTATAGTTATTAGAAAACCTAGCTGTTTGTGCATCAAGTGTATGTCTCTTCTGAAAGAAATATAATCGATGTGACCTGAATATGAGTATGATGAAAACTGTTTCCATTTTAAGATTACAAAGTGGGCAGAGTAATGGTATCCCAAGTCTTATTTGACATTTCAACAGTACATGTCCATAAATATTAATAGCGTGGTTTGCTTTTATTGAATACATTTCCAAAAATTAACAGTTTTTGAGACAGTTACTGGATGATAGCTGTCTATTCTTAGATAAAGCTGAATCGGGAAAGATATGAGATTGCTGGTATTCAATTTCGTATATTGTGTGTATTGTTAATTGATATTGCTCATATGCAAGATATTCCATTGTTTGATATCGATTACTGTAAGGTATCAAATATATGTAATTTACTGCTGACACAACTGTGTGGGTTAAATTCTATTAATTATATATATTTCAAAAACAGAAGCTATTGTTATGGATGTTCTAAAGTTTCAAGCTGAAATAACCTCTTTCTCAATTTATGATGTCTAGCTTTATACACTTGGTGAATGGATCTCAGATCTTTGGTGAAATTCAATAGTGCACAGAACTCCTTTTAGCAAAGGTTGCTGTAATTATACACAGTAGGGTAGCATTGAAATTTTCCAAGATTAAAACTTAAAAAAAGAAGCAAAAACTTACTTAACCTGCATAATATATATGTTTTAAGTAAAAAATAAATCGAAAATCATGCAGTTCGTTGTTCACCTGCTGCCAAAAAATATCTGTAAATTTACCAGTGAGAATTTAATGCTGTGCCAATTAAATAGGATTCAACATTTCATCCTTCAGCTTGGCACGAGGCAAGATATTCAATTCAAAATGTTCTCACATTTATAGATAAACTTAATTTTCGTTTTGCCAATTCATGCTCTATTATTATATGGTCCATTATCATAAAACTGACAAGTCTTGTACGATTTGTCTCCAGCTTGCACCAAGTATAATACGTCAATGCATTTTGTGCCTCGAAGATGGACTACATACAAGGAGAGACCATTCATGACCACAGAAGAGACAGTATTACCCTGCTGTCCTCCTTTTCCATCTCATGAGCAACACTCTTCTGCACTAAATCAATGTAAATCACATAATACTTTCATAAAATTAAATTAAAAAAACCAACAAAAGATAACGAGTGGTCCCGCCATTATAACCACTTCTTGCATTTTGAAGTATTATACTTAGTCCATGCTGGAGACAAATCATACAAGACTTGTCAGTTTTATGATAATGGACCATAAAACCATCAATTTGCAAAACGGAAATGAAGTTTATCTATAAATGTGAGAACATTTTGAATTGAATATCTTGCTTCATGGGGTTAAAAATGCACCACATAGAGCGGAGGAAGGTGCTCACATTAGGTTAGTCAGTCTTGTAACAATGATTCTTATTATGAAGGGACAATATGCCTACTTGACTATTGTGTTCACCTATTTGTTTGCAAAACACTTACTCGTCACAGAGACTATAGTACACATTTAAGCGTATTTGAATAACCTCACCACTTAATTAGGAGCAATCTCAGACATGTCTGAATGTTCTACTTTGAATCAGAATAACCTTTCCAGCTCTTTCCTAGGCTATCATGATCACAGATAATGCCTATGGTTGCATGCAGCTCTTCCTTGCAGTTCCTGAGAGCTCCAGAGATAGCTTAAATGAAACTTATCGTGCCGAGATAATTCGCGGAGAATCATGCATAATCAAATTACTCTGAGATCATCTATTGTGAGATTTGTGACTGTTTGCGAACTGAGAAGGGCTGGTATTGAGGATGTTACACTGTACTTAAAAATATGCATTGAGGCTGGTATAAAGATGATTCCGAGTGGTGTTCCTGTCACAGGTAGAGGGCACTTTGATGACATTTACAGTAAATCTGGTTGTAAAGCTCATAACAGATTTGCGAATACTGGTAATTGTCAGCACGTGGTTTGGTAACGCCTCTCCTGCAGTAGAATGGCATGTGCAGTATTCCACTATTCCAGCCTCATGTCCTTTTATTTGGATGTAACGTGGACTATGAAACTGGCTCTATACTTGGCAAGTGAGAGATTGTACTTGTTGCAAATTTAGGTACAGAGTGTAGGCTACAGCACTTTAAGTTAACAGAACTTCTGGCCAGTTTTGTGGATTGATTAATGGAATTATAAATGATCAGGTAAACTCGGTAAAATTTTAATTTATGAGTCAGCTTAAACGATTGAGTGAGATGGTTGCACAATATATTTGAACCAACATTTATAACTTGTTGTTTTTGATAATTTGTCTTTTGTCGTAACTTACAACAACAAGCTATGTTAACTTGAACGAAATTTGCAACTCTCTCACTCAATCATTTGAGCTGACTGAAAATTCTAATTTTAGGCCTTTAGTGTCGGAGAAATATACATGTATGGGTCACAGGCCTACAACCTTCTCTGGTTATTGTTTCCACATTCAATGACCAATTAACCAAAATCGACAGCACCAAGAACTTGCCTTTGAGGGGTACCTTGCTTCCATGCCAAAACGTATACCCACAATCTATGTTCATGTGCTTGCTGTCAATACTTCAGCCACACACTGATGCTGTCCCTGCCACTGCAGTTGATGCTCCAGCTACTGCAGGTGATGAGTGACTGGCTGGGGCTGCCAACGGTCCTTGGGGTGCCATAGCTGTGCTTTGCCCAGTCAGCCAAGCTCTACACAAATGATGGCTTGTTGCTAACTGGGATAGAAACGCTGTCCACCATCTGGGAACAGTGACAAACTACAAGATGACTGAAGTTGCTGAGGTTAGCCAGATGTTCACAAGAGCAACATCTTTCTTCCTGTTCTTTACTGCTTTTCTTACTTTCCCTCGGTTTTCTTTTTCTTCCCAGTTCAATTTGATACCTTCCTGTATTTATTAACTTTCCAGCCTTCCCTTCATTTTCATTGCTTCTTTCCTTCTTCTATTTCTATTCCAAGCTTCCTCACCCAACTTTTTTCTGTTCTTTTTACTTTCTTTCTCTCCTTCATTTCTCTCCTCCCGTTCTTACTCCACCATTTCTCTCCTCCATTTCTCCTTCTCTCTGTCTCTCCTCCCTTTCCCTTTCCCTCCTCCTTTCTCTGCTCACATCCTCCCCTCCCTCTCTCTTCCCCCTTTCTTTTCCCACTTTCTCTTCTCCCTTTCTTTTCTCCCTTTCTCTCCTCTCTTTCTCTTTTCCCTTTCTTTCCTCCCTTTCTCTTCTCCCTTTCTCTTCTCCCTCTCTCTTCTCCCATTCTCTTTTCTCTCTTCCATTTTTCTCCTCCCTTTCCTCATTCCTTTTTTCACATCCCTTTCTCTCCTCCTCCAACTCCTCTTCCTCCTATTTTCAAGGGAAATACTTCTACGAGTTAAAACTGCACTTTAGCTTTTCTCTTTTTTTGTTGATATTCAGTCTCCTATCTGATTGTCAGTTAGTAATCTAGTTAATAATTTCCTGCCAAGGGACTTCCTTCAATTCACAAATAATTTGGTCATTTCCTTATTTTCTTTTCCATCTGATGCGTTTACTGCATTCACTTCAGTCTCATATGAGGCTTAACTATCTTACCTGTATATTATAGAGTCTAACAGAATGACATAGAAAAAGCTACATCTGTTTTTGACTATACCTTTCCGTACACAAGATGACTAGAAGAAGTTAGAATCCTGTATGGCGAGATTGAAAAACCAAATTAATCTTGGGACCTAATTTACTATTCGGCTTCCTCTCCTCCTATTTTTTAGCCCCTTGGGGAATTATGTGGTCATATGAGCCAGAAAAAGTATGGAAAAAGAGCAGACGGAAGGAACAACTCAAGAAAGGTAGACAAATAGCCAACGTTGAAAAAGCCAAGTAATAGCCTTGTTTTTCGCTTTTCGCAACATTAGTCGCGTCAGCAGTGGGAGAAATGATGTGGGAATGAATAGAAAGCCAAGAAATAGGACTGAGCCTAGGCTGATGAATAATTAGTATTTGAAAGAGGTCAAAATACAGGAGGAAGGAATCAAGTGGAAGGCAAAGACAGAGCCAAGATTGCGAAGCACCAACTAAGAGGCAATGATTGAAGATTTACATGCGTTTCTCGAAGCGGAGTCATTAAGAATTAGGTGGCAGGCATTAGAGACTCAGATGGAGCCAATTATTTAGAGTGAGCGGAGTGCTTCCACCTCTTGGAGCTGCTCTGGAGATGCTCCCGCTTCCTCTGGCCTGCGGCAAATCACTGCGAGACAACATTAGTCTCCGTAATACCCACAAGTGCTCCGACGAAGGCCTTTTCTTTCTGCCGCCGCTTTTTCCAACTAATGTCTAAATCTCGGTTCTCATTTTCCACTCGTTAGGCACATCAAGTGACCTCTCATTATCTTTGTTCTATCACCACAAAAAAACCAGTTTCAATGCCATTCTCCCCTCAGACCTGTTTGTTCCTCCACCTTATGTCTTTAACCCTTCAGATCCACTTTTACATCTAATTTAGTTGTCTACTTTAACATTTGTTCCCTACTTTAGCTTGAGCCCACTCCTTTTGTATTTCTTTTTGGGCTTTGCATGGTAAATTTGAATGGAAAACAAGATGACATTGTCTTAAAGAGATGTAAGCATATCTGCAAATATGCTTGCTTGACATGCTCAAAAACTCTGTACATTAAAGTGAAACAAATGTACATGGAAATAAGGAAGACCATCTTCACCGGAAAGAAACCTGCAAGTACATTTGTAAACTTGAATAATTAATATAAACATATGAATACAGCCACCTGTGTTCATATAAAGCAATTTTTGTGAAGGTCCATATAGTTTCTAGAGATGAAGTTTACAACATTGGCAGCATTTGTGCCTATCCCTTTACTGGTGGTTCGGGGTACAAATCTTAAAGCAATGGTCTGAGCAAAGCATTGCATGCAGATTAAATGTCAAATTGGCTATATATTAACTGTGTCAGTGTCTATGAAAAGTAGTTATAAATGGATCCCACCATGACCTTTTCATCTCATTTATCCGCCCGGATGAGCTATCAAGAAGAACGTCGCTTTGAGGGCTGCCCTTTGAATCGTTCTAAGCTATCGTCATACCTTCTTGTCAGGTTTTAATGTATAGAGACCACAAAATAGCCAGTTTTCTTTCAAAAACCACCATAGTTTTACTTGGGCTTGTTTTACAGCTGGATGCCACTCCAATATTCCCATCCACTTATTTGAGAGCACTTGAAGAGCAGGTGAAGGGACGGCCCACTCAACCTTTTCATCTTCCTTATGACTTGACCCTTTTTCAGACAATGAAAGCGAGATAGACCTGTCCATACTGCATCTATCATCCATCATCCCCACATTTCTGACAGTGACCTCTTTGAAAAACTGACTTTCTGGAGTGGCCAGTGTACATGGCGTAGCTTCAGTAGCAGCTAGTAAGCTAGCCATAGACGAATAGAAACTTATTTCTGTAGAATATGAGAGGTATAACATACAGCTGGATAGATAGATAGGTGCACTGTAGGTAGATAGATAGATAGATAGATAGATAGATAGATAGATATGTAACAGTAGCAACTCAACGCCGCACAGGTATATTTAAAAGGCCGATTTATTCCAACGTTTGTACAACTGCTCACCAATAACCAGGTGAACTCAACCAGTTACCATGCCCTACAATGTAAAACACATTATGTCATACCAAATCATCATACAACTGTAGATCAACACAATCACTCATTACATAATTGAAACCAAGCTTATGTTACACCAAACAGTACAAATAGAAAACTGTTTACTTATCATAACTACAGAAGTTATGTTCATTCAATCTAATCACCTAATTAAATATATATACACAAGCAAACAAACAAATAGGAATAATGATTACCTATCCAGACAATGGTGTGGTTAACACAGCTCAGTCAGCACTACCTCAATCATCAATACCAGACCCTAAGAAAATATAACTTTGTGTTACAATCTAATTTAATAGAATAAATAATAAAATATATGTAAACCAACTTCAACAACAAGAAAAGGTAAGGTAAACCAAACTCACCAATTTAGGTAAATTCCAACATTAGAAAATCCAGGCAATAATTAGGTCCTAGACCACAATAAATAAACTCTGCCTGTTCTCTCCAAAGACCAGAAGACTACTGACTCAAGTGACCCACTCAAAGGCCAGTCAACACCTAGAGACTCCTACTGGAAAATTCCATCCAGCCTAGACTCACTCAAGTGTAACAAGTAAACACTACAGGGACAGACTAAAACACAAAAGCATCCCAATGCTCTTGGTTACATACACCCCTGCACCAATAAATGGTGTCCTCACCATTGGCAGAAATTAAACAAATTAATCCCATCAAATACAAACTACCTCTACCTTTTTTCTATGTTTTTTTTCTTTTATTCATAAAGTTAAAATACAATAACCTGAAACAAAGAAACAAATTAAAACTGTTCATGTCAACAGATCTAACATCCGATTCAACAGATCCATCTTTTCCTTCTTTGAAGGCTCATCCCTCTTGATGGACATGCTGGTCACATAATCCCCCGAAGTTAAATATGCAGGTTTCCTTCTCGTCCTTTTCGCTTTTCTCAAGGCAATAGGTTTGTCCAGATCCTCTGTATCCTCATAATCCTCAGAATCCTCTTGCTGCTCCACTCCAATACTATCACCCTTTGAATCCTCACTTGGAACTTCAGGCTGTACAAGAGTTGCTGCAGGTTCAGCTGCAGGCCTTTCCTTTGCAGATGCAGTAACTTGATCCTTATTCTCATGATCTGTTCTTCCGCTGTTTACCTGCTCTCTCACTTGACTTCTAGTTTTCCTTCTGTTGTGCTCTTCCTCATCTTCACTCGAAGAAATGTATTCAAGACCACTCTCGGAAGACTCATTGTCCTGTTCCCCACTATCCTCCCCCCCTTCTGGCAAAGGGAGCAGTAGGTTGCGATGTAGCCTCCGGACACGTCCTGATCCACACTCCTTCTTGACATCATACACCGGCAAATCAGCATGCTTCTTTACAATAACATAAACATCCTCTTCCCAGTAGTTATCCAACTTATGTTTCCCCTCAAATGCCACTTTCCGTACCAAGACCTTGTCTCCAACTTCCAATGTTGGACCTTTCATCTTCTTGTTGTACTGCTGACTCATCTTTCCAACTGCTTTCTTGATGTTCTGAGATGCCTTCGTGTATGCCTCCTTCAATCTAGTCTTCAACTGCTGAACATACTCTGGATAGCTCTTCTGTTCACCCGCATGATCCAAACCTAAAACAACATCAACTGGTAACCGTGGCTTCCTTCCAAACATGAGTTCAAATGGGGCGAAACCCGTTGAATCATGCTTTGTGCAGTTATAGGCATGAATCATTGGAACGACATACTCCTTCCATCTCGACTTCTTCTCTGGAGGTAATGTCGCTAGCATTGACAAAAGAGTCCTGTTCATTCTCTCACACATACCATTCCCAGATGCATGGTAAGGTGTAGTATGAGACCGCTTGATGTTCAACATTTGACAAAGTTCCTTGATCACCTTGCTTTCAAAATTTGGCCCTTGGTCAGAGTGTAGACGCTCAGGTAAACCATAATGCAATACAAACAAGTCCACAAGTGCTTTAGCCGTCGTTAATGCAGTCTGGTTCCTTGTCGGCACAGCCATCGCATACCTGGTGTAGTGATCCGTTAGAACTAAAATGGAATTGTAGCCACCAACAGAAGTTTCAACACTGAGAAAGTCCATACATACGACCTCCAATGGCCGTTTAGAAATTATTGGATGTAACTCTGCTCGGTGAACATTTCCCACCTTATTCCTCCTCAGACATCGATCACAGGTACGCACCCATCCTTCTACTTCCTTCTGCATCTTCGGCCAAAAAAATCTACTCCTGATCAAGTCCAATGTCCTCTCCTGTCCCATATGTCCCATGTCCTCATGCAATAATTGGAAAACATAACGTCTCTGATCAAGTGGTAATACGATTTGTCGTTCTTCTTTCCCATCAATCAGTCTCCTGCGAAACAATACTTCATCCTGTACAAACAACTTCCGACGTTCCTTCCATAATAACACAAATCCAGGAGGATCTGTAGGTGAAGGACGACGCTTCTGTTGAAAGTTGATGTACCCAAGCATAGCCTTAATGCAAGGGTCCTTCTTCTGAAGTTCGGACCACTCAAAGTTAGACATTCCACCTACCGGAGTAACATCCTCATCAGGAATTACTTGATGTGACATACTGCACGAACTGACAAGATCATCCACACGTGTGCCATCCCAAATTGCCTTCACTGTCGCTTCTGACAGTCTTGACAAAGCATCTGCAGCTTTGTTCTCCACTCCTCTTCGATACCGGATCTCAAAGTTGAACTGAGACAATTCCGCTACCCAACGGTGAGTCATCGCATCCAATTTTGCAGAGCTCATCAAATAGACTAATGGGTTGTTATCTGTCGTGACTATGAAAGATGGTGCACCATATAGGTAGTCCCGAAATTTGTCACATATAGCCCATTTCAAAGCTAGACATTCCAACTTGTGTGCTGGATATCTGCTTTCCGCAACATTTAGACTCCTGCTGGCAAATGCAATGACGCGCCGGACTCCATCTTGCACTTGAAAAAGTACTGCTCCTAGACCTGATGTTGATGCATCTGTCTCCACTTCGAAGGGCTTTGTGAAGTCTGCAAAGGCAAGTACAGGTGTAGATGTTAGAACATGTATCAGTTTATCAAAAGCTTGCTGATGACCATCTTGCCACACAAATGGAGTCTTTTTGCAGATCTTCCCTTTCTTCTCCAATGCACCTTTCAATAGTTCATGAAGACACTTAGCAATCACAGCATAGTCCTTGATGAACTTGCGAAAATATCCACTGAAGCCCAAGAATCTTCTCAGCTGTACGTAATTCTGAGGTACAGGCCACTGTCGAACCGACTCAATCTTCTTCGGATCTGCCCTGACACCATCCGCTGACACAAGACATCCTAAGTACTTGATCTCCTCCTGAAGAAAAGAACATTTACTTGGCTTCAATTTTAGTCCTCTCTCCCAAAGACGCTGTAAAACCTTCTCGAGCTTTTCTATATGTTGCTCGTAAGTAGCAGATGCCACTATTATGTCGTCCAAATAGAGAAGACATGCATCCAAATTGAGTGTATCCATCACAGATTCAATCATACGTTGAAAAGAACTACAAGCATTCGAGAGACCCATTGGGAGTCTTAAATATTCCCAAAAGCCCAGCACCCCAGCTGAAAAAGCACACTTGTGTCTGTCCTCAGGTGCGAGTGGGATCTGCCAGTAACCAGTCTTCAGATCCATGCTTGAAAAGTACTTCGCTCCTGCCAATCTGTTCAAAGTTGATTCCACAGATGGCATGCTGTAACAGTCAGACAAAGTACGCTTATTCAATTTTCTAAAATCTACACAAAATCTTAAAGTTTTGTCCGATTTCCTAACTAATACCAACGGTGAAGAGTACTGGCTGTGACTTTTCTGAATCACACCGGATTTCTCCATATTCTTCAAGTGTTCTCTCACTTCTTCAACCATGTGTGGCGGAATGTGTGGAAATCTATCCTTAAATGGAGTGTGATCTTTCAAATTGATGTGATGCTCATAACCTTCGACCAATCCTAAGTCCTGATCATGAAGCGAGAACACACATTTCCACTTCAGTAGCAATCTCTTCATTTGTTCCTGCTGGTCCCTAGACAGATGAGATAGTTGAAACATCTTCAAGAAGTCTTCATCTGGAAGAGTAAATCCATCTTTTATCACAGTCTGTTGGCAGTGATGCAGAGTCTCAGCAGCATGGTCTGATGTCCCATAACTCTCCACATCCACAGGGTAAACATCACAAAATGCAGTATGTGCGGCTAACTCAACGTCTCGCTGACCGATGTTGTTGACTTCAACTTGCAGATGACAAGTTACATCCTCACCGCTGATCCAAACTGGTGTCACAAGTAGTCCACTCGGCAGATTCAAGTTTCCATCGGCTTCAATCAGGACGGACTTGTTACCCAAGTACCTCGATGACAAAGCTCCACAAAATCCTTGAACTACAACTCTGCTTGCCGCTGGAATCTTCACTGATTTCTGAGTGTACACAGGCATTCCTAAGACCCGAGTTTGCATCTGTATCCTGCTGACATTGAAAGCTCTTTGCCACACACTGGACGTAGACCCAAATTTACCAGACTCATGCAGCTGGGAGCATGTGTACAAAATATTAGTACCCAACAAAACTGGAGTTGTTGAATTGTAAGAAGTGTTAGACACAATCAAAAATAGAGCTGGTATGTAGTCACAATCAGTCGAAAAACCAGGTATCCTCAACTGTAGCTCCACATAACCAAAGTATGGTAGTTGAGATCCATTGGCTCCCACCACATGTAAAATCTCATTTAGAGAACGAATCTCCAAATTTGAAAAGTGTTCATCATAAAAACTCTTGGAAACAGTTGAAACTTGTGAGCCTGTGTCAATCAGGGCTTGAACGCTGACTCCATTCAGCTCCACCACTGTTTCTGTAGCTGGTCCAACTAATGTTGCTGCGTTTGAGGAGGGTTTTCCTGTTGCGCCATATGACCTCCCTGCACTGGCACTATGAAGTTTAAATGGGCATTCCTGGATTTCACTCTGCAATTAGCTGCTTTATGGCCATAGCGCTTGCATTTGAAGCAAGTGCCATTAAAATGCGAAGTTCTAGATGACTGTGAAGTTTGTGACGACTGTTGTCCCGAAGAATGTGATGACTGTTGTCCTGAAGAATGTGATGACTGTTGTCCTAAGTTACGTGATGACTGTTGTCCTAAGCTGTTCTTCAATCGAGAATCAAATTCTTCAACGCGATTTTGCAGAGTTGACATTTTCTCCAACAATGATGACAAAGTGTCTTGCTGACTTGACCCACGATTTATCTGGCTGATGTTGCAGTGAGCAGATTTACCCTTGTTTGCCTCTTCCATGATTTGTCTTGCTGCTTGAAGAAGTTCCATAGCTGAAGATCCACTGTCAAACTTGTGACGCAAAGCATTCTTGGTGGTCTCACATGCAAGTCCTTTCCAGAACCTGGAACGTAGCATCTTGTCTTTCTGTTCCTGTGGCAGTGACAGACAATCGACATTTAGCATTGACTCCAATCTTGTAAACCATGTTGGTAGAGCCTCTTCTTTCTGCTGTGTTGCTGAGTAAAACTGTGCTAAAGCTGACTCATCATCATCAGTTGTCATGTACAAGGCATCAAATTTGGATAAAATAGATGTCACTGTAGAATCCTTGCCAAGATACATGAAAGTATCTGCTGCCAAGCCAAATAATGACTTTTGAATTGCCCGTTTAAGTTTGGAATCAGGGCAACCAGATTGACTAAGTTCATTAACTTCAAATTTCCAGCGCTTATAAGTGGTTTCACCCTTAGCATTAGCACCAGAAAATTTTGGAAGTGTTGGAAGCTTCCTGTCATCATAACTGCAGGTCTCCTCATTTTGATCTTTAAGCTGCTGTTTAACTTCTTTCTTCACTAAAGTCTCACTCAAGCTCTGCTTGGACTCTTCATTTAATCCCTGAATGAGATGATCCAGTAGCCTCTTCTTGGCTTCAACGTCCAGGTCACTCAAAACATTCTCAAATTCTGCCATATTGTGAGTAGGTCCCCCCAAGTAATGTACTAATATTTAATTAAGTGGAAAAAATAAAAAATAAAAATAAATAATTAAAGTCAGTCACCAAAACTCAAGTACTATCTACCGACACAAAAGGTCACAAAAGGTCACTAAGTCAGAGTAAATCTGGTCTGAATTTGAATTAAGTTATTTGAAATTTAAAGAAATATTAAGTGAGTTTGATTTAAGTTACCGGATCTTAATGCTTCAAGTTAGCCTAACTTTATCAATTAAAGAAGAAGAAGAAGAAGAAGAAAAAACAAAAACAAAAAAATTTAATTTGGAATAAAGTATCACTGACTGAGCTAATATAATATAAAAATATAACTAATTTTTAAAAATTTTAATCTAAATTGAATTTGTAAAATTATCGAATAACTATGGTATACCAATTGATAAAGTAATTAAATTGTTATCTATATAAATTGATTAAATCCTAACTAGTTAACACCAAATAAACTTAATTGTTAACACTAAGTAAACTTAAATGTTCACACAATGTAAACTTAATTGTTAACTTAAGTTAAATAAATTGTAAAGTAAAATGAATTAATTATAACTTAAATACTAAACATTTGTTATTCTTATAAACCAGGAATCCAACCTCAAAATTTATCTAAGTTAGATTTGCAACAGAAGTAAGTAAAAACTTAATCACACACTAAGCACCTTCACACTAAGTGTAAAATAATCAAACCCAATAATCACACACAATACAAGTTAGGGCAACTCAAAACAAAAACCCAAACTTTTGCACAAGCTGTACCAATCACAACATAAACACAAGTCAATACACCAAGTCAATTAATCAAATGTAAATAAATAAAGTTCAAAAGTTGATTCAAATCATCCAAAATTAATACTAATTCTTAAAAAAATGTAAAGTAGGGCATTCACAAAACACAAATAACGTAAATAAAATTCATAATGTAAATAAAAGTCTTAATGTAAATGTAAACTCTTAAAATAATACTGTGAGTAGAAATAAATTAAAGTCCAAGACTCACAGATGACCAGCTAATTTCTGTAAACAGAAGTGTCCTTGACCTGTTATCATGAAAGTTCATTGACCTCACTTGTTCAAAATATCACAATATCAATCACTTGGTCAATATCACAGTCTATATATCACACTTCTGGTCAAATATCACACCTGAAGTTTCACAAGTTGTTGTGTCGATGTTGCGTTTCACACCTCTTTTGTTGGCACTTCCTAATCAACTAATCTCCAAAGTAGCACTGGTCACACTTAAGTAATCTTCTCAATAGCAGTCTTTAAAGCTGGCTATATTTTTAACATTATCATGATCAGAAAATACCTTCAATGCTGATTAGTGATGCAAATTGTAGTCTTGTAGATGCTGTAGGCTGACTTTTGTAGGCTGACTTGTCCAAATCAAACTGCGCCAGTGTAACAGTAGCAACTCAACGCCGCACAGGTATATTTAAAAGGCCGATTTATTCCAACGTTTGTACAACTGCTCACCAATAACCAGGTGAACTCAACCAGTTACCATGCCCTACAATGTAAAACACATTATGTCATACCAAATCATCATACAACTGTAGATCAACACAATCACTCATTACATAATTGAAACCAAGCTTATGTTACACCAAACAGTACAAATAGAAAACTGTTTACTTATCATAACTACAGAAGTTATGTTCATTCAATCTAATCACCTAATTAAATATATATACACAAGCAAACAAACAAATAGGAATAATGATTACCTATCCAGACAATGGTGTGGTTAACACAGCTCAGTCAGCACTACCTCAATCATCAATACTAGACCCTAAGAAAATATAACTTTGTGTTACAATCTAATTTAATAGAATAAATAATAAAATATATGTAAACCAACTTCAACAACAAGAAAAGGTAAGGTAAATCAAACTCACCAATTTCAACATTAGAAAATCCAGGCAATAATTAGGTCCTAGACCACAATAAATAAACTCTGCCTGTTCTCTCCAAAGACCAGAAGACTACTGACTCAAGTGACCCACTCAAAGGCCAGTCAACACCTAGAGACTCCTACTGGAAAATTCCATCCAGCCTAGACTCACTCAAGTGTAACAAGTAAACACTACAGGGACAGACTAAAACACAAAAGCATCCCAATGCTCTTGGTTACAGATAGATAGATAGATAGATAGATAGATAGATAGATAGATAGGTGGATAGCTAGATAGATGGATAGATAGATAGATAGATAGATAGATAGATAGATAGATAGATAGATAGATAGATAGATAGATAGATAGATAGATACATCGATAGATACATCGATAGATACATCGATAGATACATCGATAGATACATTGATAGATACATTGATAGATACATTGATAGATACATCGATAGATACATCAATAGATCAATCGATTGATGAATCGAATAATAGGTCATCTACTCGGTTTGAATCACTCACTGTGTCAACCAGATAGTATAATCTAACTAATGTCTGAAAAGACCATAGACTGAATTTTATGATTTTTCCCCATTATAAACACCAGTAAATGTTGCCTGTGTTTGTATAGACATATGATAGACGTTATGACACCAATTTCCCTCTTTATGCTCTATGGTTACACAATCTTTTAAAGACATACATCTAAGCATCACCTGACAAATGTCACTGATCTGTGTAGTTCAATGCTAATGCCATATCTAAGCATCTCCTTTTATGGGAACCTTTGTCTGACATATATATAGTTAAATTTGTGCTAAACGTTTACCAGTAAATCAATTTCATGGAATTGCTGACATACCTTTTGATGCTAAGATTAATTGACTGAACATATACAATGTGATTTAGCTGTACCTGAAGCTGTTTGACTGTTCTATGCCTACAATACGTATGCAACATCAGCTTTACCAGCAAGGCAACAAACATCTATACTATCCCCTTATGTATGCATGATACGAATGTGATTCAGCCAATAAATTTTATATTGAAAAAGGAAATACATCTCTTCATATATACCTGTTCCACTGTTCTTATCTGCGTGGTAAATTCCATCAGCTGGTTTCAAGTTAGAGATGAATGATGCCAACTTGTTTTGGTGCCTGACAGGAACACAGTTTAGTCTTTTAGAGGAGCCGTCTCATTTGGGAAGGCAGTTTGCCCAATTTAGACAGTTGACCCTATTTAAAAGGCTTTAGCACAGAGCTTGTGGGGCCCAGTGTTGGGCCTAGAGGTGACATTATCAACAAACAAACAGCATTAGGCACGCAAACTGGTGTGTGTAAGGTCCCTCGCTAAACACTGAGTTCCTTATTGATGTGGTCCTGTCCAACTACACCATCCCTGGTATCAATTAAGCCAATGATAAACTATGATGAAACATAGCCTCTACAAAGATGGACAACATAGTCTTGTTATTGCGTGATTGATGCGAGTAAGCTTTGACTACACCGTGCTTGTTAGAGCATAAAGTTTATCAAGTGCTTTCCACTTATTATGAGTGACTATGTGGTCATTTTGATGCCAATTTTATACTCTAGTGAATGATTTATACTCAATCTCATCAATAAATTATGATAAAGAGAAACCATTACATTTTAAGGTACCTTAAACAAAATGGAATATACACAAACTATTGATATTTACTTAAAATCATAGGTAATAAGGCATCTTTTATTTCGTGATGATATTGATAACCATGACCATTGTGTTTTCTTTTTATGACTTTAGTTTGAGAAGTTATTAAAGATGAAGAGGTGACTTCTGCATTTTTGAGCCAAGCACCAGTATAGTAAGCAGTGATTGCAAGTTTTGAGTTCCTAATGTTCTTACATCTGCAGTACATATATCTGGTATAAGGCCTTTTGTCAGCTCATATTTCTATGTTCACGTGATTTACTGATACATAAGAATATACCACTATTGGCATCTATTGCATTTTTGTGCTGTGTGCATACAGTGGCTCCAGATATGGAAGCTTAGTGAAGCAGAATTTGGCTTTGCACGTTTTTTCGGCGATGCACAAACAGCCAGCAAATGTAGGATTTATGCTGTTGCATCAGGTAGGGACAGGTTCTGAATCAAGTTCATAAGGAATGGTGTTGTCAGTAGCTGGTCTGCTATGTTCAGATATGCAACAAACAGTATAACCACATAGCTGACTGCACATAGAAAGAATATCACAAAAAGACCAACATACAGATTTGTTTACACAAAGGCTAAGTCGGTAGGTGCCAAGTAACTTTATACAGGCACCGCAAGTTCTGTGATGCCCTCTTTTTCTATAATAGAAACACATAAAAACATACAACACACTAACTGTCAAAAACGCATGAGGCTACTCAATGGCACCAGGGGACCAGCCCCACGGGCACATCGACGTTGCAACGACGTCACACTTTTCGTCAAATGGCATAGAATTTTATGGTTGAAATTATGTTGTCACAACGTTGTGAAGCAACGTCAAAGATATGACGTTAGCATGCAACGTTACGGCGACGTTTTACAACATTGTGAGACAATGTCAGGAGTTCGACATTAGCGTGCGACGTTGTGACAATTTTGTAAAAAAACCCCGACGTCGTGTTCACGTTTGGGCGACGTAATCTCTCCCATACTTATCTACATGACCAACAGACCAGCCCTCCACCAATTAGCAACGTCGAGGATTACGTCGTGTGCCCACTGGGAGTGGACCAATAACTAAATCAAATTTCTTAATCTGTTCAATTGTGTTAATATCTTGAGATATCTTTTTGGAATCTGATGCCACGGAGTGCAAAATGTTTATCAGTGAAACTATATAGTTTAATTGTTGATATTGCTTGTCCTACTGTGATAAAATGAAAGTTACATTGTGTTTATAAGTTATGAGGAAGAAATCAACTCTTTGCAAATAACCGCATTTGCATGTTTAGTGGTTCTTCTATTATGAGACCATCCCCTCTGCAGTCATGAATACTTAGGGGTATCTTGTATTTCACAATAATAACCACTGGCAGTGAACTGGTGGTTATGTCACCCTTGATTATAGTTTAAAAAAGTATCTAGGTTTCCTTTATTAGGTGTTTATGATGATATTACACTCTTTAGAAATACAAAGAAAAATAAAACAAACCATCCTCACCTGTACCTCTTCTTGTATGGGTGGTTAATTCCATTAGCCTCTCTAATGATACCAGGAATGCAGTTTAGAGTCTTTTAGTGGAGCCGTCTCATTTGGGATGACAGTTTGTCCAATTTAGAGAGTTGACCCTTTTTAAAAGGCTTTAGCACAGAGGCTCAGTGTTAGGCCTAGAGGTGACATTGTCAACAAACAAACAGCAATAGGCACGCTAACTGGTGTGTGTAAGGTCCCTCGCTAAACACTGAGTTCTTTATTGATGTCCTGTCCAACTACACCATCCTTCCTATCAATTAAGCCAATGATAAACTGAGATGAAACATATCCTCTACAAAGATGGACAGCATAGTGTTGTCATTGTCTGATTGATCAAAGTAAGCTTTGACTACACCTAGTTGCCTCAGTACACACAGTTTTAAAGCCAGTGCTTTTCGCTGACAGTGAGTGGTTATATGGTGATTTTGTTTTAAACTTTTTATTCTTGTCAGTCATTTATATGATGATAAAACACTACTGCATTTTTAACTTTTCTTTGTTAGGCATGTCAATTAATTTCAGTCTCAGTTTACTTCAACAAGCAATGTAATTTAGTGTAACTGCAGGTTGAAGGTTTTTTCAACAATCTTGGGCCCCAGACTGGCCCCCAGCCCCTAGTGCTCAGTGTCGGCTGCAAAGTTTGAAACAGTTGCTTGTGTTTGTGAGTCTGTAGGACAAACGTAAGTCGGGAAAAAGGGTTTTTCTTAGCTTATATTTCTGTGATGTTCATGTGATTATCAGATATGTAAGAATGTCTGCTGTCGTTAATTTGGCTTTACTCATTTTTGTGATAATGCACAGACAGCTAGCAAATATAGGACTTATGCTGTTGCATGAGGTAGGGACAGGTGCCGAATCAAGTTCATAAGGAATGGTGTTGTCAGTAGCTGGTCTGCTCTGTTCAGATATACAATGTATGCAACAAACGGTATTGCCATATAGCTGACTGCACATAGAAAGAATATCACAAAAAGACCAACACACAGATTTGTTTACACAAAGGCTAAGTCTGCAGGTGTGAAGTAACTTTATACTGGTGCTGCAACAAGGTCTATAATGCCTACATTTTTGCCATACAAACACATAAAATAAAATAATACAAAAAGCGTATGCTGTTCATGTGCATCAAGGGATTTACCAGTGGACTAATGGCTGAAGTGACTTCCTGTAATCTGTTCTTTGGTGTCTGATTATATTTTGGATACAATCCGCAAACTGTTGCCTTTACATGCATCTGCCGTCGGCCACTTTGCAGGAGTAGCAGCATGTGTATAGCAGTTGATGTCTCCACGCAATTGGATCTCCAGACCAAAACTAAATAGCAAAACAATAAAGAAGAAAGAGCAGAAGCAGTGACATTGAATAAATTCAATTTGCTTTTGGCAGTGGCTTTAGTCTTAAGGCTATGCAACTCCACAAAAGTCAACTGTTTCTTAAATAGAAAGATTCAAGTGAGGCTGGTATTGCATATCAAAATTTTGACTATGTTGACAAAGTTTGGGATTGTCACCTGGAAAAGTAATAAAATGTCTATTATTACGAACCATCTTCTACTGGGCTTCACTTAAATGATTTCTTTTTATTAGATATCTCTGTGATTTTGCAAGCTTAAAAATATATTTTAAAAAAAACTATTGTCTGAGAAATAATCTGACAAATTGAAAATCAAACTCAGCACGCTTACAGCTAATCTTCATCTTTTGTTAATTTCTTTTGTTATTTCATTCCTCTTTCCATAGATTTTGTGTTTTTAGTTTGGATCAGTCCTATGGGACAGGTCCGGGCTGTGGTTTTGGACTTTTGGCCTCAAGTGCATTTTGTATCAGAACGAAATTACTCCATATTTTTCTGGCCCTTTTCTATCAATCCCATCCTTTGAAAAAGCTTGTTTTGAAGTTGGGTGTTCTAATCGGAAATTCAATATTCTTATCTATTTGTTTACGTCAGTTAGTTCAGTAAATTCAAATGAGCTTGCTCAAAAATCGGAAATTCAAATGGCAGGGATACTACCAAAATAATATTATTTAATTTTTAGCTTGAATAAAAAACTAATATAAGCACAAAAACTTTTTTTTTTTCTTGAATGACTTTTAAAAAGAAATTGACTTATATCGAGAAAAATGTGCTAATACATACATATGTCTGCATTTTTACGTTTATATACATTTTCAAAATAGATCTCTGAATATCCAAAGACTTGCTTTGCCTAGTAACTACATGGTATTTCTTCATCCCTCAAGTTTGTCGAGTGTATTTTTGTATTCCTTTTGTTTTCTCATTTGTTTTGGGAGTGTTTCAATGTGAAATTCCAGTTGACAGACACGGAATTTAACAATTTGCTTTTTTCTGTTAAACAAACATCAATTCAAAGTGAGGCATTGATGCAACCTTTTGAACAGCAGGTTGCCAGCTTCAGTGTGAACGGAAATAAGCTATTGATAGAACAGCTTTGTAGCTTGCAAAGAACATAATACCATCCTCTTATTAACCTTTTAGTGTTTGTTTGTCTGTCGGTTTCTGAGTCTGCTAAAAGATAAAAGGTATATATAAGCATGAACCGTAATGTATTTTGTACATGAGCTTTAGCCTACTAAAGTGACAGTCGCATTCGAGGCTAAATCATGTATTTAGGATGCCTCATGTCGCTATTTTATCTCTAGATTGGATATTGCATTCTTGCTCTTGACTGCAAGACAATATGAGAGAATAAACTAGAATGAAAAGAACACAATACAACAGACTAGATATAGCACAGAGTACATCCTGTCTATCTTTTTCTTATTAATTTTGTTAATTTCCAAAATATTTTGTTAAATGATTCAAATGAAAGTTTACCTGAACACAAATTTGCTCATTAGTTACAAATGATTGTTGCAAACATTTTGTTTAGAATATCTGACATGCAAGGTGACAAATTTAGTTTCAATTAGAATGCACAGAAAGTTGGAACATTCTCTGTGCATGGTTAAAATAGTTCCAAAACATTAATATGCAATTTGCAGAAATTTATCAGCCTGTTAAATTCTTAAAAAACACTTCAATACAATATTTGCATGTCACACTTTCTATGATGTCATAATAATTGAAATGACTTTGCTTTGAAGAAACCAATCATGTGAAAAGTGTGATCAGTCCTTTTCAAAAACCGTTAAATTTAGCAATTTTTTGCTATTCTGAAACATTTTAACTCTTTGAATGGTGTTCTGGAATAAGGCAGACAGCAATCAATGTTTATGGTATTGGGATTTTCCCTACAATTTCAGATATGAAACCGATTCAGAAATAGTCAGAATAGGGTGTCTGTCTTGACTTCCAAACTTTATTTAAGAAAAGGCTGAGATACTAAATTTTAAAAAATTAAAGTGCTATCTATGCCAAGGTTTGCTTTCCAGTTTGGGCTGCAGTTTAAGTTGCTTCTGTCTAAAAATAATTGCGGTAAAAGTAATACCAAATCATTACCAAGTAGAGGTCTTTCGCGTGCTTTCCCTCATAAGTTCGTCGTCAATTTAAAAAGACATGGTCTTATAAGGCACTTAAGATTTCACAAAAGGGGTTTTGCAACATTGGAGGACAGGAAGAAGATAGATATTTTTACACTTTGGTATGTGATCTGTAGTTCTATTTGTAGGTGGCTGCTGAGGGCTCATAATGGCCCATGCAATGCTGTTGAAACTGCGATGTACAGTTAAAGCTGCGGTTGATACTGCAGTTGAGATTTTCTATTGCTACTCCTCTTGCTGGTGCCACCCAGGTAAAGATCAATGGCAGTGTCATGGTGGGTGCCCACATTGCTGCTGACATTTTCGTTCTCATTGTTCTCTATCGGAAAAGAATGGAGAATAAAGGCAAGTGGTTGGCCATATCTAGGGGAGCAGGAAGTGCAGGAATCAAAGAAAAAAAGATTATAAGAAAATATGATAGAAGAAAGTATAAAAATCGAAAAGAGGACCTATAAAAAACCAATTTAAACAGTATTCCTACCCATTTGGAGATAATAAAGGTAGTCAGAGACTCAGAGCGGCATATATCTATATTCTATCCTACAATAATTTTGAAGTTTGCATATCAAAATTTGTACACTCCCATTATCCTCCTGATAATAATATTACCAAACCATTGTACAGCTAATTAATTATGAAATAAAATTGAAGAAGGGGTCAAACCAAAAATATACAGGCAAGTTGACACTGTAACAAGAAAACAAATACAAATCTTAAAAGACCGAGAATGAAAAGGTTAACAATGGTGAAACAACCTATCAAGAAAAAGCTAGTCTGGCTTAGAGGAGACCTGACAGAGCAGCTATCAAAGACAAAAGACCTTCAAATTAAGTGCAAAAAAAAAGATAAGGACCAAAATAGCCCTAAAAAAGGAGGTTAATCTATAAAAGTGTAGGCAGCTTAGCAAAAAGTTACGGAATAGTTTCCGCGCCTAACTGGAGTTAAATATTTTGGGTGGTAATTTCTATTTCTGTGCTTTCATGAGATTCTGGGTTCATAAATTTTCAGCGGTAGCAACTTTTTTACAAACAGGAAGGGAAAATTAGGTTGCTTTTGTTAAGTTCACATCAATACTACTATTCCTTAGAAAACGTTGCCAATGGTTCATTTGATATTGTTCTTGACTGGTCGCAGATATGAGACAAACTTACTACGGATCACTGTTATTGTGTTTTTGACAAACCGACGACTGTCAAAAATAAAATTTCCGAACAGTAACAATTAGGCTATTCAAATAATAGATAAATGGAAATGCTAATTGAAAATACTTCTGCTGTTTGAAACTATTAATTATCATTCTCCTCTTCTGAGGGTTAATTGATATTTCATTTCCAAAAATTTCGATCCTTGAAAAGTTGTGTGCATGTCGGCCTACTACGTATGTCATAATCTATGTATCGCTCTGTGGATGACGGGACTTCTCCTCTTAAAAGTACCCCTGGACCCAAAGAAAAATATCTGTACAATGAAGAAAACTAAGGAAAAGCAGTGACATTGAATAAATTCAATTTCTTCTGCAGTGACTTTTGTCTTTAGGCTATGCAAGTCCACAAAGGTCAGCTGTTTCTTAAGTAGAAAGACCAAACTGGAGGTGGTAGTGCATATTGATGAACGAGAAATATTGGCCAAATTGAACAGGGAACATATTACTGTTACAGCTAATCCCAGACATTGTGGAATGAGGTTTAAATTTCATTGAAGATGTATGTGTCTTGTGATTTTACTCTGTAACATTTTTATGTACTACAATGTCAAAATGGAATCACACATCATTTCTTATCCTTTTTGGTAATTCCTTTACTGGTAAAAAGCTGTTTTCAAAGGGTAGGATTGACCAAGAGGAAATCTATACCTTTGGGTCCTTTGCTTATTTGTATACTTCCGTTGGTTCTGTGAAACCAGCTGAAAGCTTAGAAGCTTGGCTTACTAATCCTTAAAAAAGAAAGAAATTCAAGGTGCAACAATAATAACAATATGACAGGTATAGTGGTACACTGGGCTTTTAAAGCATTTATTCTTGACCTTTTTTAACCACATGTTCAGAAATAATAACAAAATGGTAATGTGATATTTTCTTGCTTTAAAATTGATCAATAAATCCCAATAGACTTCACAACATTGTCCAGATTAAGTGAAAATAATACATTTTTAAGATTGAAGTGCAGTAAACCTTGATATTTACACATACATCCTCAATTTCAAAATTCTCAACACTTAGCATTTCAAAGTTCTTCTCTTAATATTCCAACATCTGATACATTGAAGGTGTCTTTAAAGTTATTTATATTTATGTTGAAATTCCAAAGCCCTCAAACAGTTGACTTATATTTGCATTCCTTTTATTTCCTCATTTGTTTTGGGAGTGTTTCAATGTGAAATTCCAGTTGACAGACACGGAATTTAACAATTTGCTTTTTTTTGTTAAACAAACATCGCTTTAGAGCGAGGCATTGACGCAACCTTTGAACAGTAGGTTGCCAGTTTCAGTGTGAATTGAAATAAGCTATTGATAGAACAACTTTTTAGCTTGTCTAGAATATAACACCATTCCTTATTAACCGCAATATTTTCCTTTTTAAGTGTTTGTTTGTCTATCATCTGAATCTGCAAATAGTTAAAAGGCGTATAGGTATGAACCTTAATGCATTTTGTACATGAGCTTCAACCGGCTAAAGTGACAGTCATATTCAAGGCTGAAACATGTATTTGTGATGCCTTATGTAACTGTTTTATCTCTACAATGCATATTGCATAGATGCTGCTGCCTGCAAGGCAATATGAGAGAATAAATTAGAATGAATTGAACACTATAGAACAGGCTAGATATATCACGGAGTACATCCTCTCTATCCTTTTCTTATTTGTTAATTACCAAAATATTTTGTTAAATAATTCAAATGAAAGTTTTACCTGAATACATGTAAACATTTGCTCATTAGTTACAAATTACTGTTCCAAATATTTTGTTTAAAATAGCAAACATGCAAGGTGAAAAATTTAGTTTCAATTAGAATGCACAAAATGTATGAAGTTGAACATTCTCTGTGCATGGTTAACCTAGTTCCAAAACATTAATGTGCAATTAGCAAACATTTTTCAGCCTGTTAAATTCTCAAAAGCACCTAATTGATTTCACACTTTCTATGATGTCATCATCAAATAAAATTAAATGACTTTCTTTGAAGAAGCCAATCATGTGAAAGTGTGATCAACCCTTTTCAAAAACAAAATATTCAGCAATTTTTGCCAATATGAAACATTTTAACACCAGAAAGTTGTTCTGGAATTAGGGAGACAGCAGTCAATGTTTATGGTGTTCCGAGTGTCCTAAAATTTCCAATATGAAACTCCATCAGAAATAGTCAGAATAAAATGGAGGTCTTGAGTTTCAAACTTTGTTTGAAGAATGTTATTTTTACTGTTAAAAGAAAAGATTGTCATCAGTTCAGATACTCATTTTTTTAATTATGTTGCTGTCTATGTCAAGGTTTGATTTCCATTTTGGACTAACATTTAAGTTACTTTTGTCTGAAAATAAGTATGGTAACTATTTATATATCAGGTGCTGCATCTTACATTGACTGAGATCTTTCATGTACTTGCCCACACGTTTTCATCATCAATTAAAAAAGGCATGGTCTCATATGGCACTTAAGATTTCACAAAAGTGGTTTCACCACATTTGAAGACCGGAAGAAGATAGACATTTTTACGCTTTTGTATATAATCTGTATTTATATCTGTACTTCAGTGCAGCTACAATGTTGGGGGCTCATAATGGTCCATACAATGCTTTTGAAATTGCGATGTACAGTTAAAGTTTCTGTAAATGCTGCAGTGGAAGTTTTCTATTGCTGCTCTTCTTGCTGGTGCCACCCAGGTAAAGATCAATTGCAGTGTCATTGTGGGTGCCCACATTGCTGCTGACATTTTCCTTCTCATTGTTCTCTATTGGAAAAGAATGGAAAATAAGGGCAAGTGGTTGGCCATATCTAGGGGAGCAGGAAGTGCAGGAATCAAAGAAAAAATGAAACTCAAGAAAGAAACATGAGATTATCAGAAAGTATGATAGGAGAAAGCATAAAAAATCTGAAAGAAGACCCAGAAACAATTTATTTAAAAAATATTCCTACCCATCTGGAGGTAATAAAGGTAGTCAGAGAGGCATATATCTATAATCTATGCTATTATTTTTTAAGGCATGGTCTTATCAAGTGCACACTCTTAAAATCCTCCTGATAATGATCTATTTCTAACCAATCCATTTTACAGCTATGAAATTATGAAATAAAATAGATAAAATGATCAATTTGATTCATCACCCACCACCTTGTAGAGTATCAAAACGACCACCCGTATATTCAATTTGGGCTTTCTTGACTTTTTTTCCTTTTGATATCTCGGTCAAATAAATCTCTGTGTTTCTTTCTTTTCAAATAAAACAGTTGTCAGCAAAATAATCTGACAAATTGAACAGGGAACATGATACTTTTACAGCTAATCTCAGACATTGTTGAATGAGGTTTAAATTTCATTTCCTTTTTATAATCATTGTGTGTTTTAAGAAGGATCTGTCTTGTGGGATAGGTCTCGCCCACATTTTTTTCTTGTACTCTGGTGCATCTTGTGAAAGATTTTACTCAGCGACATTTTCATGTTCTAAGAATTCAGAATGGAATCACCCATTTTTCCGTATCCTTCTCTGCAAATCCTATATCAATTTTTAAAAGGCGATTTCCAAAGGTTCGATTGACACCATGTATTGAATCAGATTAAAAGCCTGGGTAAGTAATTCTCAAAAGTCTAGAAATTCAAGCTGCCACAATCAAAACAGCATGACAGGTACAGTGGGTTAATAATTTTTTTCTTGATCTTTTTCAACAACATGATAAAAAATAATTATAAGATCTTGATCAAATTATCTTGCACTAAAAATTGCTTAATTAATTCCAGTGGACATAAACCACTACTGGTCCAGTTCAAGAGAAAATATTAAATTTGAAAGTTGAAGCACAGTTAACTTTGATAGTGCCATTGGAGCTTTTTCTGCATTTAATAAATAGAGCCTTGATTTCAGAACTCTCCACACCTATTTATTTTTTACAACTTTCATCTCTTAATATGCCAACCTTCGATACATTGTAGGTGACTTTATAAGTGATTTGTTTTAACATCATAGTTCCAAGCCCTCAATACCCTTGGCGTATTTTTGCATACCTATATTTTCTCACTTGTTCTGGGAATATTTCAATGTGAAATTCCAGTTGACAGACACGGAATTTGACAATTTGCCTTTTTTGGTTAAACAAACATCAATTCAAAGTGAGGCATTGATGCAACCTCTGAACAGCAGGTTGCAAGTTTCAGCGTGAACGGACATAAGCTATTGCAGAACAGCTTTGCAACTTGGATAGAACATAACACCTCTTGCTTAGCTTAATATTTTGAATTTTTTACCAAACTTTTTTGCCTTAATCTGCTGACAGTTCTACATTGTACCTGTGGTGTCCTGCAATAATGTAGAGGTCATTTTCGCTCATATTGTTCTTGCCTGATGGAATAGTACATAATGAATTTAAATGAATGTAATAGGTTCTAGGAGAACAGAATATAATCCCTTCTATCCATATTTACTTTTCTATATTGCCGTGTTTCGAATAAAATGTTACTCTGATAATGTGAAATTATGCATTTCCACACATTTGTCAATTGCTAGACTTCTTTGTTGCTAAATATTTGCCCATGATAGAGGAAAAAAATGTGATGTGACACAAATGCGGTGTCAATTAAAACCCATCCGCTAAACATGAACAATTCCTATGGTTCTAAAATAGTTATATGCATACTGCGAAACACCTTTCATCCTGTCAACTTCTTATAAAGTATTTCATGTTAATCATGTTATTAAGAGAGACATTTATGTAATGTCAAACATTTCTAAGATGATGTCATCGAAAGACTGAAATGACTTGCTTTGCTTTTACGGAAGCCGATGAAGTGTGATTAGCTTTTTTTTTAAATGTCTTTGAAAAAAATAAAATTGATGAAAAATTGTCACTGTAACCGGTAAAACATTTCAGAAACAACATATCATGGTGTGATAAGTCTCATCCACATTTATCTATGGATGCAGAAATAAAATGTCCAGAAGCAGTAGCATTACTGTACTTTGGTTTTCAAAGTATTGGTAGCACAAGGCAGGATCAGTAAACATCTATAATATTGTGTCATTGCAGTTTGAATATACTGTACATGTTACAAAACACATAGTAATAGAATATAAATATTTTATAAAGAGCATCATAATAATTGTAAAGAATGCCATTTAATTATTTAATACAACTGAGGACACTGTTGGCTGCTAATGAAGAGTACTCTCATTTTAAGGCTGTATAGTATATTAGAAGATGAAGTTTCTGTAGGTTGCAACTCTTCTTGCTGGTGAAAAACCTGTATAAGAATAAAAAAAAGGTCAATTAACCTATAAAGAAGTAGGCTAGTAACTAATTAAAGATCTTCAAAAGTAGCAATCAAAGACAAACGGCCTTTAAGATGAGTGAAAAAGTTAACGACTAAAATAGCCAAGGAAAGAATAAGGTCAGCCTATCAAGCAGTTTCCAACGCAAAGACATTGGTTACAAAATGCTTTAACTTCTATGAAAGGCAATGAAAAGAAGTTCAAACCTTTTCTGCACCTAACTTCAGTTCAATATTTCCTTGGTAACTTTGCTTTTTGTTCGCTTTCATGAAGATTTGAATCAATAAATTTTCAACAAACGCAAACTTACTCATTTGGAAACTGGAAGGAAACAGAAAAGAAATATAGAGGACATGATTTTTGTAGTATTATAATAACTTATGTAGCAAATGTTAAGAAAGTTTTTAAACTTGTCAATCGAATAGAAGTATTTTAACCTGTCAATTAAAAGTGATAAGAGTGTTTTTGACTTGTCAATGAAAGAAATAGAAGTGTTTTTTATTTGTTTTGGAAATCAAATAGGAAAGTTTTTAACTAGTCACATGTTAGTTTTTTAATGGATTATTTAAAGCATGTAGACACCAATGGATGGGATCTAAAAAATTGTTTAGAGCGGTCTCTCAAAAATGTTGTTTTGTAAACATTCAAACTATACGACCTTCTGAGGAGTTAACAGGACGAAACACCAAAGCCTATTACCAACTAACCCACACAGCATGTCAATAGATTTGCAAAATATGCTGTGCCAGCTTTATCTGATTCCCCACCCACCATGCCAGACAATTTATTTTATGAAAATTTCATTAAAAAAAAACATTTTCATTCTATCTGCCAAGTGATGCACACATAGAAAAAGACTGACCACAATGTAATCATCAAATGGAATTTTGTTTCATCTGTCTCATGTTTGGTTTATTACATGATATTATTTCTATAGAGAAAGGACATTTATTTGACATATCTCAGACTGGTATTCTGTTAGATATATATAAATACTGTATTTCATTTTTATGTTATTCCTTGAACTTATATCTTTTAGAAACCAGAGAAAGTAAAGGATTGACAGTAACGAGATATTTTGCGTATAAATGCAACACTAAATATGTCTGAAGCAAGTTTTTAATGCATTATTTATTTCAGACATGTGGTTAAAACATTCTCTGATGAAATGTTAAATAACCGATAGGTCTTTAAAATATGTCTTGCATTGCCCAATTGGTGTATAGTACAGCCCTCTAAGGCCAGATCTAAGAAGTTTTCATTGTTACAATAAAACTCTGAAGAGTTCAGAATGTTATATGAAATGCACTTACCAAACATGTACACAGAAGCCAAAAATGGTAACTAATGTATGTTTTACATGGAATTTGACATATTTCTAAAACATCACGTCTACCTATCTTATAATAGAGTTCCTTCGTGGCCTAATGGTTAAGAGTGCTTGTTGGCACAACCACTGGCTCTGAGGGCGTGGGTTCAAATCCCACCCCGGAACTCAATTTAGTCCGAGCCCATGGGACTTTAAATGGAGGCGGGTTGTATCCAGTGTTCTATGCTGGGGCAACTGAAAGACCCTGGGCATCCCTGAATTAATAGGGTATGTCCCAGACTCACAGTCTTCTCATCTCATCATCATACGGCGATCGCCTGCCTCGATATAGCCCACTAAGGTGCTGCAGAGGCGTAAAACACAAACAAACAAACAAACAAACCTATCTTATAATAATTGTGCAATTTTAAAATGACATCAATACATTCAGAACCTGCGGGTTGATTCCTTTAATCAAAAGGATGCTATTTTTTCGGGAAGTGAACTAATCCAAGTATTTTGGGGTCCTCGATGCCAGTCAAAATCCGCCAAATGGGTGTGGTATGATTTAATCTATACTGTAATCACATGACTTGAGATTTCTTGCTCAATCATTAGTGTATTCTGTCTCAGCGTCTTTTAATCGGCTTTCGTACATACCAGAGATTTCAGTCAGAAAACGTGGGCAATTGCATCAAAGGAAATTAGCAACCTGAAAAAAGAGTCACCAGAAAGGGAAGAAAAAGTAGCAAAAATGAGATTAAGGAAAAGAAATAAAAACACAAATCACGCATTTAGAAATAGCTGTGTCTTTAGAATATAAAAAAGAAATATTGTTGGTGTGTTAACTTCCACATTTTAAGATGGCTATTTTACCACATTCAAGCTCTTGATCACAGAATTATTCGTAAGGTTTCCCTTTGAAGTCTCCCGTAGTTTTCTTTGCAGCTATTTTTTTAATATTAATATTAAAGTAGAGTTGCAAAAAATGGTTCCTATCCTTAATTGTATGTGTAGGCTGTAATTGTCAGCTGATAAAACTATGTAAAAGCCTTCACAATTTTTCATAAAGGAATATGACGTGAATAGACACAATTTCTGTAGTTAAAAGTTCTGGTAAGCAAGGTGGGCTCTCTTTGAGTGTAACATTGATAAATACGCCAGTACAACCCTTCATCAAAAGAACCAGCTCGCATTATAACCAAAATTCCTATGCCTACAAATGCATTGGATAGTTTAAAGGATTGCCCAACTAATTTCAGTTATCCATCGTTTAGTTTTAGATAAAAACCTCTACAGAGTTTAGTCAGAGATAGTATTTCCCCCATCTACCACTCGACCAGAATAAAAATATGCTGGGTTTTCTGAAGACTTCACACAATATATAATTCTGAAACTAAACTGAGTTTAATTTATATCATCTTCATTTTATATGAACTCCGTTTTTTATTCCTTTTAAAAAGGACATTCTATTCGATATCGTACATTCTATTTGCGATGATGTATTTATACCTTCTTTTTTTTTTTGGAATTGGTTTTTTTTTTTGTTTTTTTTAAAGAAGAAGATTGCCTACAAAGTCATTTTTATTGCAACAGAATATCGGCTTGGTGAAGGGCAGTGGTTGTGAAATCTGAATTTGTATAATTACATCATCAGGAAGATGTATAAGTCTATCTTCTGAACAATTGTCGTAATTTTGGAAATTATATCATATCTTGCAATGATTTTGGTCCATATATACTATATAGGCATATGTAGTATACAAACCCTTTGTAGCACTGCTGCATAATAATAATCATCATCATAAAAGTACCAAAGCAACAGTTAAAATAGTCGAACAGGGGAACTGCATTCCCCCACAGTGTATTTACATTTTAGAAACTGCCCATAAAATAAAGCATTCTCATTGTACCAAAAATGGCTTGATGCACCGTATTTAGTCCAATGAACTAACACAAGTACTTTGAGCTTCTGTATAGCTAGTCTAAGCACTTGAGGCCAGACTGGCCTGTGGCTAGGGCAATTGGACAGAGTCATCAATCTCCCACCAGAGGGGGTGTCTGTAGGGGTGTCACGTGATTTAAGTCTTCTGATATCACGTGACTTAAGACTCCTTGCTCAATCGTTAGTGTATCCACCACGTTTCTTGTGATTTTTCTGTCTCCGCGTCTTTTAATCGGCTTTCCTACATGTCAGAGATTTCAAGTCAGGAAACTCAGGGCAATTGCATCAAAGGAAATTAGCAACGTGAAAAAAGAGTCGCTAGAAAGGGAAGAAAAAGTCACAAAAATGAGATTAAAGAAAAGAAAAAGAAAAATATCGCACATTTATAAAAAGCAGTGGCTTTAAAAGAACGAAAGAAATAGTGTCAGTGTGTTAACTTTCACGTCCATTAGTTGCTGTTTTGCCACATTCAAGCTCCTGATCACAGAAATATTAGCAGTCTCTCCTTTGAAGTCTCTAGAGGTTTTATTGTTGCTATTTTTAGCTCTTTTAAGCAGAGAAGCAAAATATGTCTCCCCTCCTTAATTGTATGCGTAGGCTGCCATTGACAATGGATGAGAAGTCTGTTTAAAAACTGGGAGGGGAACGTTTAAAGGATAAGAAAATTTGACAAAAGTATGCGATATGTATGAAACTTCAGAATAAAAAAACTTCATTGATTTTTGCAGGTTAACTTCTGAATAGTACGGAGAAAACACCTTTTTAAAATCTGACAAGCACATTCAAAGAACTATGTGTACATATAGCATCTATAGTGAACTCTCCCAGGAATGTTGATGATGAGTCAGATTGTAGATCCCTCCATGTGTGAAATTGTTTTTCTCCCAGCTTGACATAGAACGCTAACGTATAAGATCGCGATGCTGCGGTAAGTGACGTCTTTCTATGGCAGTCCTCGCGGTAGGATTTTTACTTAAAATTGGTCATGGACATTGGCGGGTCTTTACAAAGAGATATTTGTTTGTCGTCAATTTAATTTTCCCTTCCAAAAAAACACCAAAAGTGTTATTGTGAGAATGCTTTCAGGCAACATCGAGTAGAGTTCTTTGTTTAAACAACATGTGAAAACACAGGTCTGTTCAGCTCACAAGAGTGTTTCAAAATGCTAAAATTCTTCTCTGTCTTCTGACTCTTGAACTCGCTTGAAACTCAATTCACGTAAGGAGCCGAGGGAATAACTTCAAAGGCGAAGAGGAAGGCCAGAATATCCACAGGAAACTTGATCACACTTGAGTGGAGACAGCTTCAATATTTTAAAGATTTTTTTGTTCAACTTTTTCTCCTTTTCGACACGTTCTGTAAGTGCTAAATGTAACACAGCCCTCTGCTGCAGCGTATGAAGTGAAGTTCATTTCAAATTTTCAAAAATTGGGCATATTCATAACACTTTTAACTTAATGGGTGTGCATGATTTATTTAACAGCATAATAGTGTCATAGAAATGACAGGGACAACCTCAGTGGGAATTGAATGAAGCAAGAAGCGTCAGTGGCACAACATGGAACTGTATGAATTCAACAAAAGTTGGTTCGACTCACATTGAGTTTCCATGAAACTGCGGGAAAGATTGTTAGATTTGAAGATATTGTTAGAATAGTAGTTGGTCACTGTCTTGATGATGTTAACCAACCAACCTATCTACTGACCAGCAAACCAGATCCATTAATGAATCTTGCAATTACCACCTCAGAGTCCTCACTTAGCTGGGACCAACTGTGGGATTTGAACCCGCTACCTCTATAGTTGCTACTTTCATGGACTACCTCTATAGTCGCTACTTCCATCGACCATATATTATATTATAACCTCTTCTTGGTGTTACTGAGTCAGCAAACTTACAAAAGTACATAATTATAGAGGTCTTACAGCTGAGCTAAATGTGCTAAAGGGCTTGCCCTGCAGCCAAATTCTCAGTGCAACATTTTGGCAGCTTTTGGCCAACACTTATACTGCAGTACAACCATCCAGACACATAATCACAACCTCAATCACCATCATCCACCCACTTCCTAACTTCCTTTGCACCAGTAGTGTCACCCTGCTGGCAAGGCACGCTCCTCCCCCCTTCCCTCTACATAGCTATCTGACTACTCCCCTGGTACTCCCTGGGGCTCACTCTGCTTAAACAGTCCTGATTCACATCTCCAGGGCATGGTCTCTCAACACTCGCTTAAGTGTATTCCAAAGCTGTTTGCATATTTTTGCATTGCAATATGCACTCTGTATATGTTCAAGGCTTCTTCATGTCATTGTATCCTATGTAATGGGTGCGACCGAAGTACTGTCTGTTTGCTTTGGTGTCTTCGTACTTGCAAAACTTGAATAAATGAATTTAGATTTATATGATACTTTGAGATGTGTAGAACTCTCTCATGCTGTTCCTCTTTGCCTGTCAGAAAGTGAAAAAGTAAGGTCCATTGGTAGCTCTCTTGCCTTCGATCACTCAGTCCAGTGTTCGATTCCAGCCAAAGGTGATCTGGACTCATGTTGGACAGCAGTGTCAATAATCCTTTGCCACAGTGTTGTGTCTTCCTCCCTCCTAATTAGCCTACTGGGTGTGTATTGCGTAAATAGGATGTACAAGTGTAAAGTGCCAGTCGTCCATCTATGCGACAAAACAATGGATGATCTCTCGATCCATCTTTCGTGATTCTGTCTGCCAACCTGTCTTCGGCCATTTTACCTCTCTGCTTGGATATTATTGGTCGACATGTGGAGAACACACACCAGTTAAAGTGTTATTCATTGCAGATGTTACGTCCAGATGTACAATTGGTACATGTAATGATGAGTTGATATTACGGTATATATTTACTCTGTACACAAACTTACCAATCTAAAATTTCATTATAGTGACAGCCAGCTGAGATGATACTTGCACCAGGTTTTTAGTCGTCTATCTGTCTGTCAATCTTTGTATCCGTCTTTCTGTGAGCTGTCCTTTTATTCTACCACTAGTATCAGACATACTATTTTCCTTGTACACTAGCCAATTTTCGGTCTAACCCACATTGTACCTCCCAGCCAGCTACAGCATTAGGCTCATAAATGCTCACAGAATGTCTTCAACCTGTGGCTTACCAACTTTACATATATTCCATACATTTGCCAAAGAGCATGGTCTGTGGTTACTCAATTACATAAGCTTTTTGCATATGACAACATAGGTGCTTTTTACATTAAGAGCAGCTGATTTTAATTTGCACATTCCCACAGCTTCAGGCTGCCAAGGTCTCATGCCGTTCTTGCAGATTGGTTTAAGAGCTTTATTGCATAACATTTCTCTATTTTTTAGTTTCTTTTAAAAGTTTATTAAATTGGGTTGTTAAGCATATGTGCTCCAAAATACTTTAAATGTGCAAAAACAATCCTCGAAAGGACAGATAAAATCATGAAATGGCACAGAATGTCACTTCTTTTACAAATGGAAATAGTGCATCAGGCAAAAGCACAACGATACACCAGTCGGTTGACCTGACATGTTGCTCTTTTTTTCAAAGCAGCAATCTCATTTATTGTTTTTCTCGTCATTCAAGTTTCTTACGAGGTAAGAAAGCGAATATCGGCTTGGAATTTTTATCTATTTACATGCTTTACCAACATCATATTGTAGGTCAATTAAAAAGGTATAGTCAGAACTTAATCAGCACATAATAAGGTTTTATACCTTTTAACTTTTTACAAAGGTAGGGGCCTATCTCAGTCAGTAGAAGTAAAACTGGGCTGCCAACATCAGGTATGATTCCAACGAATTTCAGAGGCCTGGGGCAACCAATTACGACAAGTGCACCTTTGGCTCTTCACTGTGGTTCCTGTCTGTCATAGCCAGTGCAAATATACAGGACATAAAGAACCATCAAACTGTATAAATTAAGCATATTCAAAGCCTCAAGTGGTGATGTTTCACATTGAAGTGGTGTGGTAAGTGCAAATGTTTGGAGTCAGGGCTCAAGGGGCTGCAATGCTTCACCATCTTGAGGTGTGAAGTAGATTTATACCTCATTCATCACCAGCCATTTAATCATGAATTATGGAGGAGCACAATTATGGGCTGCTAGCAGATCCTGTGTCACTTTGGGATGATTCAGTCCTGATTGGTTTTTAATAAACCAAGAGACAAGATCGAAAGCCATTAGATTCCTGCGCCTTGTCGATGAATATTTCAAAAGCGCATTAATATCGCGGTGACAAAAGAACACTCTAACTCATGATGGAGCGCAATGCAGCAGAGCGACTGAGATAGACTCCAATTTAACGGAATGACTTTTTTATTTGAGCCAAAATAACTTAATTCCCACCTAGCTACATGCCATATAAAACCCAATTAAGGCTTAGGGAGCAGTGCTTATGACAGCCCCAGATCCATCATTTTCATTCAGAGAACATAAAGTAAGGTTTAATTACTCCGCTGAAGGGCGGTCCGGCGCGTTTGCCCATTTCCATCCGCCGTCCCATTTTCAGGGTCGTTGGCCAGTGATGGGTTTGATTTTGGTGATTAATGTGTGATGGTTCTGGGGAATTGTACACCTCTAGAGCAGGTCCATGTTAGAAGCAGGACAACAGCTGTAATACTGTCAACACATCGAAAATATCCAACAAGTTGTATTCAGATACTTCTTAGCAATTATATCACATTTGCAAGACTATTTTTAAAAGGATCTGACTTTAGATAGTGGCCTAGTTGTACATAGCTTACCAATTAGTTATTTGGCCTGATCTGTGTTGGTCTTGGGTTCAGTTCCTGATTTGGAATGAGCAGCAACCTACGCACTTGAGAGCTGTGTTTGATTGTAGTTGTTTTGTTAAGGGATCATATGCAGAAGATTCTCCCAGAAATCAAGGGAGTACATTGGAGTGTAGAAAAGGCACATGTGTCGCCTGTTAAAAGCTTTTCAAATAGCTAAACATATATCACATTCATTCAATTAAACTGCAGATGTAATGCTTTTATTGTACTATAAATATACCAAAATTATATTTTTTACACATGCCCATCAGAATCCAAATTGTGTTTTACATACACAATAGCCTGCTTTCTACAACAATAGAGCTTGTTATTCAGTATTCCAGAAAGCCCTTGATGGAAATAGCTCTATTAGCATCTTTTAGAAAACACTTCATAATGTGCAGTTAAAATGAGTTAATATTGGCCTTCCATCATTCACTTAAAATGATTCATTTAACAATCACTTCATAAAGGCTGTTATGCATTAAATTAATAGATGTGACATAGACCCTCGACTGGGAAATGAATATGCTTTACATTAATTGAGCTTCAATGTAATTTCATCTAACTCACTCTTAATGGGACCGTCATGCTGGTAGCATATAAAGTGGAAGTTGTCTATCTGCATTCTGGCATTACAATATGTAATGTTGGTAATTTTACATAGTTGTGACTTTTTACTTCAGCTGACTGGTAAACTGCATCACTGAAAGTGCACTAAAAAAAAGGTTTGTGTGAAACAGACAAAATGAACGTTAGCTGGTGTCCGTCCAAAATTTTGTGTAAATTCAGACAAAAGGTATGTGTATTTTTGACATTTCATTGATCAAATCACACAAACATTTGATCACGATTGACAATGAAATGTCAAAAGTACACATTCATTTTGTGTGAATTTACACAAAATTTTGGACGGACACCAGCTAACGTTCGTTTTGTCTGTTTCACACAAACCTTTTTTTCAGTGTGGTATCTGCTATATCAATCTAAAATTCCACATCTGTCGAATTCTATCGATTTATATTTCTGGATATCTGGTTGTCTAGATCTGTCTGTATATCTATCTACTATAGGCCTAGTCCTATTGGGACAACACTTATTAAAGTGGTTTGGTGAAGAACCTCTAAGACCCACGTTCAATTCGATGTTCCAGTAACCCAGTTTATACTCGTACAACAAGTGCATCATACCGGAACCTGATAAGTATTCCATGCCTATCTGGTTAATGTGCTAAGTTTGTGCAGAGAACAAAAATAATGCCTGCAGTATAAATTTATATTGGCAAGCAGTATGACACACCCATTCTCTGTACAATATGTTTCTTGTTTCATCGATATGTGTCCATCATTCTTTTCAAAAGTAACCTGACACACGAAGAAGGTATATTAACGAAATGTTATAACATCACAAATATTTGTGTCCTTTGCTTCTCCTTTAACATCTCATCCTGTAAACAACAACTCAACTTGAATGCTTTTTTTTACTGCTGATATCTGTCTATTTGCATGAGACTGTGCCTGTTTCTTGGAATGTTGGTCATGTTATTGTCGTAAGATGAAAAAAAACAATTGATGCATCAACAACTTTATAGTCTGGAAGTGAAGAGCAAATGAATTTGATAAAATTTTTGTTAGCTCTCTTGATTCTTGACTTAATATACTGGATTCTCATGGACTTATAGGTAAATGGAGATGACTCCTTGATATCAACCTGTAAAGATTGACCTTTAGGAGTCTGGGCGGAGGTGTTGCTGCTCATTTACAAATGGCCACCCGCCTGGCCACAGCCACAACTAACTCGCTCCAGTTGAGTTCCCAGACCTGGTTTCAACCCGCGTCCTCTCATACAATCGATTCACAGCTGCTACAACCATTAGCACAAAGAAATTCTATAGAAAAATGTAGAGTGTACAGTGATTTGTCAGTTTTGATTGCAGTTTTACACTTGCTTTGGGATAGCCCATTTCCAAGGAAGCCGGAACAGGGGTGAGGCAGGGGTGTGCCCTTTTGATCCTAAAGAAAAACCATTATTAGGCCTTATTTTAGACAAAAATAAATGGGTATATTCAAAACTATTATATTAGCACTGTATTAAAATTGTCTCGTGAATTGGATTTGCCCCTTTTCCAGGGGCGTATCTTGAAATGGCCTGAGGGGGGGCATTAAGTGGGGTGAATACGAGGCGCTCCGCGGCTTTTCCTATCTCTTCCATGTTTATTTTGACATGAGCGGGGCCATGGTCCTATACCCCCCTAAATACGCGATTGCCTTTTTCATTTGACTGTCCCTTCTACCCTCGTTTCCTTTCAGCACCCTTGCCCATTTCCAATATAGTCATGTTATTTCTGATGTTCTTGTCGCATATTACTGCTCTACAAGAATCAGAAGAACATACAAGTGGGACATGGTAACGGAAGGATGGTATCCAAAAAAGAAAGCAGAAAGGTACAAAAAATGAGCGAAGAATAGGCAATCAAGATAGAATAGGAGTAGTGTCACAGTGACTAGGGTCACATACATGTCATGGAATCTTATTGGTCCCCACAGACAGTTTGGGGTGTGATTCTCTGCAGAGACAAGCAAGCCAGATGACAAATAGGTCTACTGTGTGGCCGAGCTACGCATCATTGCAGCCTGTCTACTGTCAATCTCTGTAGGGCAATAACTTGTTTCACTTCTCCCTTTATCGCTCAACTGTTTTTATGGGACGCTGTGCATGTCACCGTTCACTTAATAATCATCCAGAATGTCAAGCGGCAATTTGATGAACGGCTCCTCTTCTGAGGCTCTTCACACGTCTATGGCGATGATGTGTTGTTGGACTAACTTCTCAACAACAACAACTGCAAACTACAGGACAACTTCTCTTCAGGAACATGGAGTAATTTTTTGCAGAAATGCAATGGTAAAAGTTAATGAAGTCATCTTTTTCGGCAAATATATTGTACATGGTTGGAGAATACTCAAGTCAGTTCTTTTCACGTTATCAGCCAAAGTCACTGACTAATAAGTCAGACTTCTCATCATTGAATTCACAGGGTAACCAAAAAACCGATGCAAGATCAACAATTCATTTCAATGTGAATTCATTATTCCTCTGTTGTACGATAAATTATGAAAGCGATGCCAAAAAGCTGATGACCGAAAATATTGCATCGCTTTATTGTCGGTTATCTCGGTGACGTTTGTAAATGCAATGACTTCACCTTGAACCCTTCTGCACCTACCCCAAACCCACTAGTTGATTGACCTCTTTTGCGTACACTTTGTATTCGAGACAAAAGACAATTCTCGACATGTCATAGTTTTCTTAAAATTAAAAAAATCAAGATTTGATTGTCAGATTTCTATGGACTAAAGATGATGACAGTACGTCATGGCCCACATCTTGCAAGACATATACATATACTCCCCAAAAATACTTCCCATCTCCACAAAACGTGGTTGAAAATGGTGTTCATCTTATGGATATCACGTGCAGAGGCTGTTTCTTAAGGACCTGGCTAATACTTCAGATGCCACGGAGGTCTCCAACACATAAAACACTGTGGATTGTGCTTAAAATGTTGTGCCCCAGTTGCTATAAAAATCAGAACAGAGTTCCATCAAGAATAAGAAGTAGTGGGGGCACCACCTCTGTTAACAGCCTCTATCCGTCTACAAGTGGGAGGCTAAAAGATTGTCTTGTAAAAGATTGTCCTCAAGATTAGTTAGGATTTGTTAAGGCGTTGCTCCAGTGCCTTAGAAATTGTCTTGAAGATTTGTTAGGATTTGTTAGGATTTGTGAGGGTGTTGTTTTTCTTGGATGGTTTTGTTGGTTGCTGCAGTAAAACAGCATTAGTTGTATGTGTTCAAGGCAGTTTTAAAAGATGTTGGAAATTTGTTGGAATTTAAGAAAACTAGCACGATACCCGTTAGATGTGGGTGGGGGAGGGGCAAAATATGAAATATAAATTTTGAGCATAAAGCCAGCCTAAAACCTTCTAGTGGGTGAGAAAGGGTTGCACGCAAGTTTTTGTGAATAGGCATCTTCCACTTTGGCTGCGAAAGACGGAGCGGTCGTACTATTTTAAGAAAATAAGGTCTGAAGACATTTTCAGATACCAGTGCAAATAAATATCAATTTGTGATTGGGTAACTTGTGACCTCAGTGATGAGTGGTGTGACTCATTCAGTGATTTGTCCTGGTAGCATTTCAAGTATAGGATCTGACCTCATACCTGCTTATGGGTCATACAGAATCGGAATATGAACTCACACAGAACATTCCAGTGCATTTCTGTTAGCACTATTAGTTTGTCGACTGTAACATAATTGGAACCCAGAAAGGGACATCCCAGAGCTCTCTGTGTGCAAGCTCTGCTTCTCCAATAGCCAATATAAGTTACTAGAACATTCGCATTGCTGTCTATGTCTGCCTATTAAAGGTAGGCATCAATAAAGTTGGCAGCTTAATTTGCTTGTTAGGCTAAGTCGACATCTTAAGCTGCTTTTCGTCTTTTTCTTCAAACTAAGTAAAAGTTGAGACAAAGTATATCAATGCTGTCAACCGACTGTATAATTGCTTCTTTTGAAGTGAAACACAATACTTGGATTTCTGTCAAGAGACTGGTATATTAAACTTGTTTACTTCAGATACATGTACTGGTGAAGTGCTATAATACTTTCCCCCAAAATGCCTCACCACAAGCGGGACTTCAACTGTCTACCTCTGAGTCTTAGGCCGATGCACCATACTTTCCCCTAAAAAGCCTATTTTCCAACCAGTTGAGCTAAAGGGCTGGCCCCCAAGCCAAGTGCTTGGGAGGAACGTATTTTGCCCAACCCACTGCATTGCAATTTGTAATAATGTATATTGTTTAAATATAATTGACATTGATCAAGGTATAAAGACCCTGAAACATGTCCACAAGGAAATTATATCAGTTTGAAGAATATGATTCAGAACCATCCAGATTATCTCATTGATAATGATTTCATGTATCTGACAGTTCTGAATGTGGAACCTCGACTGCTTTTTTAGTCTAAAACAAGCCTTTAAAAATAAATGAATTATGACATGCAGTCCATTTGCTGAATTAATTTATAATTAAAATAGATCAGCATCAAATTTCCCTTGAGTTGTGACAATGCAATTTCTTGAAAAGTATCGATTGTCTGTTTTGGTTTAAGTCATGTTTACTTTATTATTTGTATATATGATTAATAAATTTTTTAATAACATTCTGTTTTTTTCCTTCCAGGTGAGTCCAATTTGTCCTTTGAAGATCTTTACTATACAACTCCTTCAGATAAGTCTCATTTTTATGATACACTGTATTACAGCAGAAGTCATAAGCTGTATTAAGAAATTACTGAGCAGTGTCATGCTTTATCTGTATCACACCTGATGTGCTCAACCACTTCTGAATTCATGCTAGTGATTACAGTAACTGCTGAAAGTAAAGCATCACTATACTTGAAATACCTGTGTAAATGTTGTAAGTTTCTTCAAGCCCCGTTTTGAAATTAAAAGGTTTGTTCTCAGGTGAAGTTCATATCGTTTGCAAGAGTCGTCTCATGAAGAAAGCCAATGATATTGTTGATAGCAGATAGATGTACATTGTACAACCTATCTCTATCTATCTATCTATCTATCTATCTATCTATCTATCTATCTATCTATCTATCTATCTATCTATCTATCTATCTATCGATTTATCTATCTATTTATCTATCGATCTATCTTGTCTATTCAGTCTGTCTATCCTTATCTTGTCTATCTGTCTTACTTTTTTCTTTTTTTTACTTCCTTGCTTTTTTTACTTCCTTATTTTTTTTCTCTGTCTTTCATTTTTTCAACCTTTCTTTCTATCTCTCAATCTAACTGTCGATCTATCGTTTCTTCAGACATAATGGTTTGCAAGTAGTGTTTTTCTCTAAAAGTGGTATCTCCTGAAATTAATTAGCTGCTAAGAATTTTGCACCTGTGGTTTGAGAGCCTTTTAAAAGCAGTACTGAAAAAGATCTAGACAGCAAATTTTTCACTTCTTAGATGGTTTTTAAAAAGCTCAAGCAAACTAAATACTCTTGATTGTTAAATGGAGTCCTTGAAAATATCTAATATTGCATCTGAGAGATTTGGTTTCCATTTTTTAGTCAGACAGTCCGCCAGTGAGTGCTTTGTGATCTGCGTCAATGTTGTTTCCATTAGCTAAATTGATAACTAATCATCTAAATACGTTTGATGGAATACCACACAAGACAAAAATCATACTAAAGTCAAGTTCTAATTCTAATTTCAAGTCATTGTTTTCAGGAATAAAAATTGACATTTTATCCTCTTAGTTTCCAGCTGAAAGTTCAGTGATTACGCAATAAATCTGTTAAGTAAACAGGTGCAAACTTAATCGACAGTGAATTGTTAATTACGCAACTTGTAAAAGTTTTGTTGATTATAACTAATTACATTTACTAATTGCTACAAGACGTGCTTAATCTTAAAAGGCCCAGCCAAAAAGAATTTCTGTCTCTGTTTCAGTGTTCTAGACCAGAACTGTACTAACGATTTGGTATCAAAGTTGTTCTGTATATACATCGATTCTTCTATCTATCAATAGATCTATCTGCCAGTCTCATCTCTCCATCTATCTCTCCATTCTTCTCACACTGGTGCTGGAGGAGCATAAAACACAAACTCAGTCACACACAAGACCCTTCTGTTGAATTATCTATTTATCTGTCTAGTGATTGATCTATCAATCAATCAATCAATCAATCAATCAATCAATCAATCAATCAATCAATCTATCTATCTATCTATCTATCTATCTATCTATCTATCTATCTATCTATCTATCTATCTATCTATCTATCTATCCATCTATCTATCTGTGTATCTATCTATATCTATCTCGCTATCGACATATTGAGCTACGATCCATCAATATATCGCTCTATCTATATGATTCAGCCAATTTACCCGTCTATTTATCTTTCTTATCTATCTGTCTGTCTGTCTATCTATTCATCCATCTTTCTATCTATCTATCAATTATTCTATCTATCTATCTATCTATCTATCTATCTATCTATCTATCTATCTATCTATCTATCTATCTATCTATCTATCTATCTATCTATCTATCTATCTATCTATCTATCTGTCTATCTATCTATCTATCTATCTATCTATCTATCTATCTACCTATCTATCTATCTATCTATCCTACAAAATGTAAATGATCTTTGCCTCACAACCCACCAGCACTCAGACTCCTCTTCCAGTGCTGTGGAAATTTCGGTTAGGATGCAGCAGCGGAAGTTTCGCCCAATTGCTTGATAGGCAGCAAATTGGTTGCGTAATGTAGAGCAATCGAATCAGCTGTGACATCATCAATACTTGGGCCATTGTCCCAGTAATGAGTACCCGACCTTTATTGTGTCGAAATGTAGGCTAAGTTGTAATTCTAGTGAATACGTTGGTACCAGGGATATGTAGGCCGGTGTGCAACCCTGTACTAATGGATTGGTAAATTAGAGAAAGATAACAAGAAAGAAAGAGACAGCTCTAGAGGGAAAGATAGCAAGAAAGACAAGACAGATAGAAAGACAATAAGAAAGAAAGAAAGCAAGGTAATGAGAGAGATCTACGGAAATATTATATGAAAGATAAAAAGAGAAAGATGGGGAGAAAGATAACTGATAAGAAATGGAGAAAGAGAGATATTTACAAAGATATCTAGAACGAATCATTATAAAGATAGAGAGAGGAGCCTACATGCTAAGGCAAAAAGATAAGGACAGTAAAAAAAAAAGAAAGATCGAATTAGAGAAATACTTAAGAGGGCAAGATCAACGAGAAAATACACAGAGGGAAATATAGAGAGAAAAGATAGAAAGAAAAAGAGAAATTGAGGAGTCCATGACAATGTAGACATTACCCCATGTATGGTATCTTTCGCTTGCCTGACATGGACACTGAGACAAGGGGAACTGACATCATATTCTTATTGAAATACACAAGAATATCTCAAGATTGTATACCATAAAACGGGGTAAAGTTGGCAAACTGGGGTAGAGTTGACAAACCGGGGTAAAGTTTAACCATGCACTTATAATGACAGAAATGTCAACTTTAGCCCTCTCTGCATCAAAGTTCAGATCTGTCATTTAATCAATATAGGCCAACTCAATTGTGCACAATTGTCCTGCCTCCTTGGTGAACTTCCTGCTTGGTGCGACTAAAAAAACAGGTCATTCAAGAAGCAATGCTACACTAACTGTTGCAGCTGTAGACACACTGGTCATGCAGCGCATTTTTGAAGCTGCAAGAAATATCAGTTAAAGAATATGACTACAAAATTCTTAAATAAAGTGAAGCTTCAATACAGGGATGTTTGAGCCCTCTATGCACTGAAATATGCAGCTATGTGCAATCTATATACTTTGATTTCTTTTTGTAAAACTTCTCTCTCGCAGACATAGTTTCATTGTCGGTTACTTTGAAACGTTTTTCTTAGTCTGGATTATTTTATCGATTCAGGTTTCATAAGTTTTAGTCTATTGTACTTGTTGACACTGAAATGTTGTTATTCGCGATATATGCCCTTGAACTTAGAATGGTGCAATTTACTGCTATGTGTTATGAAAACATTGTGGAGGTGTTAGTTTAATTCTCTTCTTAGTTATTTGCATTTGGATTTTGAGAAAAGAAACTCATAACAATGAGAGAGTTGTACATATGGAGAATAAGTTATTCTAGGTTCCAGAAATATCCATGTTTAATGTTGTTCACTGGAAACTACAATGTTGAAAGACTTAATTTTTTTTAAACATCTCGGAAAGAGACTATGTTTGTGGATGAAACAGAGAATGACTTGATGTGATTCACCCGCATGTGAACCAGATTCGATTGTTGATTTACATTAGTGAATAACAAAAAGAGATAGACAGTTTGCTTTTGACAGGAACACTGGCAGCCAGTTTTGTGATAGTTAACTGTTGTTACTTATAACTTTTTACAATTACAACACATGGATGTATCCAAACCTGCATAAATTATATTGTATACTTAAGTGAACCTTGTGCCACAAATTGCGGCAAACTAGATAGACAGATATTGTACGTACAACCCTCCAAGCCAAGGTCTGGGTGCTCACGAGGGTTGATTGATGAGATGGGAGACAGCGCGGCAGTCGTCATAATGTTAAACATGTACCCCTTACTAACCACCCTGCCACCAGCTGCCTACTAAAAACAAAATAACATCAAGATATGCAAGTACTGAAATGGTACCTTCATCAACTTAATTTGCATCCTCTGTGAATATATATATGCTTTACATTCAATGTATATATAACATTATGTTTCATCTAAATCTAAGTTATGGAGTTTATCGCATTTTATGCTTCAATGCACAGTGAGCAATCAGCCCTTTACATATATTGCTATATCAAAAATATCATGTCACGCAATATAGACCTATGTGTATGCAAGTTACACATATTTAATCCAATGTAAGGATTTACACTCACAAATATGTAGGCTACCAAGAAAATTGGTAGCTGTAGGCCTAAGCAGGAAATATTTGAACCCTAAAAGGCTAACACACAACATACACTGGTGTGTGAGTTTTAGCTCCAAACCTTAAAACATCCCACTGGCTCGCCTGTATAAGTTCTTGTTAGGCTGTGATGGCTTCTCACTATATAGCAGATAGGCACGAAACATAAATGATGCTTAGGTAGCTTTGTGCACACAGTCATAAGCCTGTAGACTTTGTTAAGTAAGCTTTACTACTTTTTCTCTCAACAACAAACATAGAGACAAATGGGATATACATAGATATAAATGCACTATGTCTAAGGGGAGGAAAAAAGTACAGGCCAACATAGAACTTTAGAGGTTTCAAAACGAACAATGTAGTTTTGGCTGTATTGTTGCAAATAAAACATCTTCTAAGGTATGTGCCTGACTTTCGATTTGCAAGTGGCTAAACAAAGAACATCTTTCTTACTGTCTTCCTGTCTGTCTGTCTAAATTTGTCTCTGTTGATATACATAAAGTTGTCTTAACCGCACTGTCTAATTCATTACTGCTTCCATTCATAGACTATTGGGTGCTATTTCGATACCTGGGAGATAGAAATGCAGCAGTTGATAGTCCTTCACGAGGGTGGATGGATGGATAATTGGTGTTTTACGTCCTGTATTTATGCACTTGGTAGGCCAATTAGGACAGGGGTAGGACACGGCAATGAGACGAAGGTGGATTGAAACAGCCATCCAACATAGGCCCAGGTGACCCGGCAAGAGCTGGATTCGAACCATGGACCCAGCGATTGGCAGTTGAGCACACTATCACTAGAACCCTCCCCACAGTCCTTCACAAGGAACTACCCAACTGGGTGTCATTCGATGTTCCGCCATTACTATGGTTCACAACATTGATCAGCACAGTCCACTGGTGCTGCTGCTCACCTCTGTTAGACACTACAAAGTGGACTACTGCTTGGTGTTGTGAAAAATTGTCATTGTCAGTCCGTAACTCCTTGTGTCAGTGACTATGTTGCAAGTAAAATATCCAATAGACGTATGTTAAGAACACACCTTTCCTGTCATTCTATTAATAAGCAGCTCTCATTAGAAATAAACTATCCACTCTTACCTCCATACTTAATAGGACTTCGACAATATTTCTGATCCATGTTTCTGACCTAATGTTTCAATCTTCCTTTCTGACCCATCTTTGTGACATAGTTATCTGATTACCTTTTTGATCACCCTTTGAGTCTACTTACCTTTACCTACCTTTCTGATATACATGTCTTGACCTATCTTTTAAGCCTACCTTCCTGACCTACCTTTCAGATCAATATTTCTTACTTAACTTTCTGATCTGTAGGCTATACCTACCTACCTTTCTGGTATGTCTACCTTTCTGATCCACCATGCTCACCAACATTTTTACCTACCTTTCTGACCTGCCTTTATGACCTGCATATACATGTATCAATATTCATATCTGAACTCAACCAACAAACACACATCTTGCAACTGAAGTAGCCAAACAGTCCTCTGAGGTCAGTGTGGCATTTTAATCAGCTCTGGGGATGACCATCTTATACCTAGCTGCCCTTCATTAGTGGGTTTAATTCTCTCAAATCTTCTTAGCTGACTTGTCAGTCACTATTCTGTACTGAAGCATATTGTAATTAGTTCCTTCAAAAATAATTGACATAGATCTAGTGATTTGCTCAATACCTTTGTCCCTTTGTTTGGTGAAATTAACTTATCTATTAAATGAGTGACAGTTCTGATATCTAACAATTTCGACTTATAAAAATTGAAAAATTGTTGTTTTTGACAGTAGGGTAATAAGACAAGTTTACAAAAATAAGCCTCCGTGTTGGTAAAGCTACTGACAAAAAGCATCTTGGCATTTTTTTTGTGGGTTCCATGTTCGATTCTTGGTCTGGTAAGTATTTGTTTGTCGACCTTCATGAGCAACATATCATACACCTGCATGGTTGTTAACATTGAATACAGTGGCGCCACCCTTCCCTATGTTTTAACATTGGGCCTGCGTTTCACTTACTTATCAAAGACTTTGACCCCTACCTAACTCCAACTACAGCAAAGAAAATGGGCTGCTACTTTTATCCCACTTGCCTCACACATCGGCCTGTATGACCAACTTTGTTTCCCTTTCATCCGATGAGAATTCATGCCTCCACAAGCAGTTTGGCTGAGGATGTTTAGCATTGATGCAATGGCACAATGTCATGCGTTTCACTTACTTACAGGCGTCACTGTAAGTGACCCTTGTATGGTCTTTACTATAGACTCTCTAGTATGTTGGGCAAGTAAAAGATCCCATGAATGGAATCAATGTTTAGCATGCTATGGACTTCTCCCATCCCATCACCAATAACTGGTCTTAGAGGACTGCATTAACCATACCTACACTCTAAAAAATAAAGTTCATACAACTATCTTGGTTGGGATTTGACTTTTGGGCATGTCCTCGATATATATCATTCCAAATTGGTTTTATGGAAACACTGCGCAGCTGTGGCTATTGTCAATTTGTCTAATACTGTAGGTTTTGGGGAAAACCAAACTTCGATGCCAAAAAAAATATAGTATTTCAAACGACAAATTTTGTCAAAATATATTGTAGAATGTCTAACTCATAAAGCATTGAGGGCTGAGATGATTTGTTACATGCCACGACGAATAGATCCTGCTTCACATTGATTTCCTCAAAATTCCAACAGGGGTGACCACAATGATAACCAAATGATAAAATGGATTTTTGTTTTGCTGGTGACTAGATATAATGGGGTTGAGAGTCGGTTTGTTTCACTGGCAGTAGTGTGTGATGTGAAATAGTTACAGGTTTTATTGGGCCATAACAGGACTTCTGAATTAGCTTGCTAAGCCAATGTGCCTGAGCCGTTCCTGGTTGCTTTCTAAGGGTCAGTAATGCTCTGGGCTAACATGAAAAATACGCTGTAGTTTTATAGTTTTCGTTGCCATAAAAATGTCCTGCGACTGATGGAGTTTGTGAACTGTGGGGCATTGGATGTTCTAAGGGCACATTGTGGACCATTCGAGTTATAGGCTTGCCTCAGTCCTCCGGATAACCTAGTTATTACTGCAGCAACCTTGTCAATGTAACAGTGTCTTATCACTTTCTGCTATCTCCAAGACTTGGGTTTCTACTGACACTGTTCTGTTGGATACAGGGTTATTTTTTGTAGGTTTGTGTTAAGACTTATGTCAGATGTAAGAAATTGTCGTAGGCGTTATATCATGATTATATATTATCAATTGTAGGTTTGCATGTGTTAAGACTTATGTCAGATGTAAGAAATTGTTGTAGGTGTTATTTCATGATTATATATTATCAATTGTAGGTTTGCATGTGTTAAGACTTATGTCAGATGTAAGAAATTGTTGTAGGTGTTATTTCATGATTATATATTATCAATTGCTAAAGCTTGAGGTTATTCTTTAGTTTGATGCAGGCCAACTAATTATCTCAATCGTGGGCTGAGGACCCATTTATTGAGGAGGTACCCTTTTGTTTTAATGCACAATATGTGGATGTACTCATTATAAAAATTGTCCAATACCACATGCTGTACAAATTATCCAACTAAATCCAAGACTACAGTACAAATTTCTAAATGTGGCTCAACTCAGCTGTGTATATAGCTATTCATTACTAGTCTTATCCATATCTGTCCTTAACTATCCATTTCTATTCTTTTGTATACACAGGGATCTCTTTACCCCTTGTTTAAACAATATTAATTGTAGATAGCTATGGCTAGCTATGGATAAGTGTAGCTTAGTTTGGCTTGGAATGGTTATGGATAGATAGCTAAGGCTAGATTTTAAATGACGAGCCACTTTTAGAAATTTGTACTGTATATGCTGTTCCATAGTGTTCTTCTTCTTCTCCCTCTTCTTCAGGTGCACATGTTTGTGCCTTTAAAATGATTAGGCCTAGTGAATCACATATCATACATTATATCTCTTAGTGTGCTATTAAAGACATCATTGATACTGGAAATTGGTAAAGATATATTTTCTTGGAGAAGGATATGATGCATAAAAATTGTTAATGGTATGCTGCAGAATTATTTTTCTCTCAATAGAAGAATTATATACTTTTAGTCAGTTCTCATGCCATAACTCCAAGGGGCTACAGCATAAACTAGCAACAATATTTGTTGTTGTATTCTGAGTTTCTTTTAGTTTATTGACAATGCAGGCCCTGCATATGTAATTACTCATCATCACTTCTGCCTCAGTAAGACAGTGCATTTAGGACTTTCCTTGTGAACTTAACAATCTAAAAAATAGACAGACACCGAAGTGGAACTATTTTTAAAATGGAAAAGACTCCAGACATAATCTCAAGACACGTTTTCTCATTTCTGTTGCCAAATAGCCTACCAACGTGACTGAATATAGACTAGCCTAATATAAAAGTAAAACGCCGTATTATGCAACCACGTATTCCATTATAAGAAAGGGAAAAGATAAAACTTTTAGAAACTGGACAGGATTTCTCTCTGGAATTAATTTAACCAAAGTATTATGCTAGCAACTATGGAACTTCATTGGCAGACAATGTGTAAGAAAAACCCTCAAGAATTGAAGACCAGCTAAATTTGACATTTTTGAGTCATTTCCGAAATTTTTACAGTCATCAGTTTATCAAAATGAGGCCCATGCTTTGCATATACAAAGTGATTATGGATAGTTAGATGAAGATATTAGGATAGGATAGGATAGGATAGGATAGGATAGGATAGGATAGGATAGGATAGGATAGGATAGGATAGGATAGGATTAAACTTCGTGTAATGTCAATGCACTAGTGTTGCACTACAGGTTAACAACTAAATAAAAGAGAGACATTTTAGTTTTTACAATTGCTGTCTAGTGGAAGAAAAAAAAACTGATTTACAAATTGATGATTTAGTGAAATGATCTGATGACCTGAATTGGTGAAAAATGTCCTTAATGAAAACTCTGTCATAAAACAACAGGAGGCCACAAAAAGAGACACAGATAAAATGTTACCTCAGTCCTGTGCGGAAATTAAATGGAATAAAATGTCGTGAAATGTAATTAAATCAGATCAAAGAGATTAGCAGAATCAATGTGCAAAAACATTGTAAAAACAACAGCCTGAATTGCAGAATCTCACAAAAAGCATATCATTTAAAAAGGAGAATAATGAAATTGAAGTTGAACATTAAATGACAACTATGTAATGAATGAAATTGAAGTTGAACATTAAATGACAACTATATAATGAATTTAGTGACAATGAAGCATCCCAAATGAGTTTTAGTCACATCATACTAAATGGAAAATGTATAGTAGCAGAATTTGCTGTAATCCATGAATATTGTCTCACAACACAGTCTTTATGTATTTACTGATTGCTGACAAAGTGACCTGATGTGGCTGCTTACACTGAGCACAGGTTCCTTATATCAAAGAATGCAGCCATTGAAGTCAAGGGAATATACGTACCTATATCTCATCGTGTTTTGATTGCAAATAGGATACTAGAAAGGCACACCCAATATATTGGCGACAGTGATGCTCAACAAATACATTCAAATATGTGATACGTTGTAAAGTAGATGGATGCATATGTACACAGTAAGATGCACAAATAGAGGCATAAAAGGATAGACGCATAGACTTACAAAATTATGATAACTAAGAGACAGAAGATTTCAGAATGGTTGCTTTTACAAAGAATTGTTTGTTGTTGTTTTTTTTGTTTTCTTTTCAGAATTCCTGTAACTCTGCAGAATGACATATAGTTTTGGACAATTCAGATAATGAGTACATCCGTACATTGTGCATTAGAACAATGGGGTACTTCCTCACTAAATGGGTCCTGAGTCCATGATTGAGATAATTGGTCTGTCATTGTATTATATTATTGCTGCCTGTGTAGTATAAGGCCATGGATAGAGTAAATCACTTTTGTGTATGAACCTTGTTAATAACATGTTTTCTGTGGTCTTTTCTGCTTCGAGAAAATGTCACTTATTTGTCTTTGCAAGGAATCACAAACCCATTCATTACACAAAGCGGGATATAATTACTTGACATATATTAATCATATGTTTATAATTTTGAAATAAAGCTTAGACCTATCAATTGTATGTGGAAAGTAGATTTAAATGCTGGTAAAATAAGAAAATTCAAGTGTTTACCATTATCTAGCATAACAAAAACAAAGCTGATTTACTGAGTGATGGTATAGAGAAATGATCTGAAGACTTAGATTGGTAAAAAAAAAGCCTTAATTGAAAAAGGTGTCATAAAACAACAGGAGGCCACAAAAAAGACACAGATGAAATGTTATCACAGTTGTCTGCGGAAATTAAATGAAATAAAATGTCATGAAATGTAATTTAATCGGATCAAAGAGATTAGTAGAATCACTGTGCAAAAAAAACAACAACCTGAATAGCAAAATTCAACAAAAACTGGTAGCATTGAAAGTGAGAAGGAAAATTTAAGTGAAATTGATATAAAATGACAACTATAAAAAACAATGTCCCAGGTGATAATAAACCATTCCAAATGGGTTTAGTCCTTTCATATAAAGTATAATTCTGTATTTTGGCAAAATTTTCTGTTGTAAAAGAGTATAATTTTAGCATTTATCTAATTAAAATGCAAAATGGTTCCAAGTTTCGTTTCTTCCAAATGCATCATATATTAACAATCCATGTAACAATGTCCAAGCAAGTATATGTAAACTCGAAAAACCCTGCATAATTAAAGCACCCCTGAAGCAATTTAAATCCTACAAAGCGTGGCCCTAGACAATTGCAATGCTTTTCAATGATTAGCACATGGTGATGTGTTCTAATGCGAGGAATCCTTTGCGTTAGGACTTCAATATTGACTTTAAACTAAGATTCTCTGAAGAGCTGCTAATTTTTTTATACTTAAATCTGTTCCGCATGATTGTCTCCAATTATCTTGTGAGATTTCAAGGAGATTTCTCAACTATGCATCTTACGGAATATTGTAAATCATCTCTCAGAGATGAATGGTGTCACAGCTGAGAGTACCTGAGAACAAGATTCTATTCAGTACAAATCTCAGCATTAAAGTCTCCTGTAGCAGCCATTTTATTCATAATACAAATTTTGAATTTCTACAAAATCCTTGTTGTATTGAACCCTTTAATTAAATGCTCACTTCATTTTGCCAGAACAGTCTTCATGCTTTTCGTAGATTTATGCCAAAACAGATCTATCTTTGCTGGGGGGAGAACGTCTTTACATGGATCTATAAGTTAAATAGCTCTATGGTCTTTATAACAGAAGAATACTTGTAGTGAAATGTACTTCAATATATATATATAGCGATAACTGATTTAAATATAAAAACAAGTACATATATATGGCTAAACATGAACATGAAGTAGCATAGATGTAGACAAATATATTTTGCAATAAGGGAATCTTGATATGGAATGATTCAATTCATTCCAACATGATTAAATGCCACTGACTTCATTATATAGTTGTCACTTTATGTCCATTTCCAGTTTATACATCCTCCTTTTTCAAATGATATATGCTTTTTGTGTGTTTCTGCTATATTCAGGTTGTTGTTTTTTCAATTCTTTTTTGCACATTGATTCCACTAATCTTCTTGATCTGATTTAATTACATTTCACGACATTTTATTCCTTTTAATTTCCGTAGACGACTATGGAAACATTATTTCATTTGTTTCGCTTTTTGAGGCCTCCTGTTGTTTTATGACAGTGTTTTCATTAAGGAACTTATAGTCTTTAGATCATTTCACCAAATTATCGCTCTGTAAATCAGCTTTGTTCTTCTTGTTCTGCCAGATGATAGTAAAAATTTGTACTCCAGATTTAACCAGCAGCTGGTCCTAGGTTATGTTTCATATCACTTTCATATATACATGTGATTAACTTATGGATAGTAACCATTCTCCATTTCATGTAAGGTACCCGGCATTTTGCGAAACCTTACTGACATGGATATGTGATATTCCGATGGCATTGCTTGAAGCAGTATAAGACCATAGTGAACATGTTATTAACAAAACACAAAGTTATTCACTGTAATTAATGGCCTCAAACAATTGAGGCATTGATAATATAATTACAACCTAATTATCTCAATCATGGGCTGACGACCCAATTAATGAGGAAGTACCCCCATTGTTTCATTGCACAATGTACAGATGTTCTCATTATGTAGAGCGTCCACGATGACTATGCCATTCCATAAATAGAGTTACAGGAATTCTGACAAAAAAGGGCTACGATTCTGAAATCTTCAGTCTCTCAGTTATCACAATATTTTGTGAGTCTACGCATCTATCTATTTGTCTGTCTCTCTGTGCATCCCAATACATTCCCTTACAATGTATATTTATATCCTTTGGGATGTATTATATATGAAATTATTTAAGTCATTGGCTGAGTATCACTGTCGCCAATACAATTGGGTGTGCCTTGCGATTATCCTAAACGCCATCTTATCTATTCATGATGAGACATAGCTATTTACAAGGATTCACTGCGTTCATCTGTACAATTAACTTGTTCTTCAGTCTAAACAGGTTATTGTCATAAATCAACAAATACCATGGGGACTAATTTACATGGGCATTTAGTTAGGGAGCTTTTAAATTGGAATTTGGTAGAAATTCAATATTTCTATAAATGCATAATATGGCTGCTAAACGAGACTTTTGATGTTGAAATTTGTACTAAACAGCCCCTTTGTTCTTAGGTTCCTCTAGCTGTGACACTATTCATCTCTGGGAGGTAATTTACAATATTCCGTTAGATGCATAATTGAGAAAGCTCCTTGAAAGCTCACAAGATAATTGGAGACAATCATGCGGAAAGGATTTCAGTACATTTAAAAACTTGAAGCTCATCAGAGAATCTTAGTTTAAATTCTATTTCTAATTTCTAATATCTTGAGATTCCTAGGATTAGAACACATTACACTGTGCTAATAGATGAAAAGCACAGCAATCGTTTCAAGGCCATTTTTCTTCCATTTAACAGAATGCTTCAGAGCTGTTTTAAATTCTGTTTGATTTCAGTTTTATCAGGCTAAGTAGTTGAGAGTGCAATATCTGAAATAGAAAAGAAAAGGGACTACTGTTTACATTTTCAGATCCTTTGCATTTAGCTTGAATATCTGTGGAACTGAGTTAAATTTTACAACATTTAAGATTTATATCAAAGTACATGCCTTTCAGAGATAGATTGTGCAGAGGATCGAATAGGGAGTTAAGTTTTACCTCAATTTATTTAGCAAGAACTAAATTTCATCCAATATAAGTCAGAGGTTAATTTTGCATCGTAAAGACAGTCACAATCGATTATATTATTCTTAAAATCCCAATTTTATCTGTTTAAGATATTTCCGTTAAACGCACATATTATTGTTGTCCGCATATCCTGAACCCAACTGAAAACATTCACTCTATTAAAAAATTCACTCATGAATAAATGCAGGGACACATAAAGGTGTCACCTTGGAGTAAAAATATTTGTTTGATGTAAGAAATCAGCTGATTGATAAAGAATGTTTTTTTGTAACTTCAGTTATGCCTGTTTATCAAATCAAACATTTTCATTTATTTCCTGGTTATCCAATTGTTCTATGAGTCAAGCATATTATTTTGAGTTTTACAGAATTTAAATAGATAGATCAATGGATGGACAGATAGGTGATAAGATAGATCAATAAAATGATATATAGATGGACAATTAGTCATGTTGGCAAAAATGTACTCTTTGTCTGTTGAACGGAATTTTGGGAAGCCTGTATGTTTATGTGTAGTCAGATTGATGGCACAATACCATATCATGCATGTTTTGTGGCGATATGTATAATAATTTGATAAGCTGCTCCATAATGATATTTGTCAGAGAATCCATTTGCAAACCAGACTGGTAAAAACATCACAACATGCCATAGGGTATGCTTATGATAATGATATATATATTGTGATGTAAAGGTGGTAGCTTTGAACTGCTGGACCAAAATTGGAATACCATGTTCATTCCTCACCTGATACTATGGATCACAACTTAGCAGACAATGAAAATACAATACCTGATGCCCTTTTACTCATCAATGAATAAACACCTGAGCCTAAATACTGACAGCCAATAAACAAATGGTTTACACATAATTATACATTTTTAGAGAAAGTCTTTCAAAGCAATCCACCATGACATGATTCCCACAAGCTATGGAGATTGAAGCATAGCACCTCCAGCAATCTATACCAAGCAGAGTTCAAAGAGCCTAATCGTTTAAAGCCTTAATTGTTAGAAGAAGATCAAAGAGGGCCGACAAAGCTGCATGTGGTTTAGGAGATAGAGGAGGTGATTTGTGAAACCAAGACATCAACTTGTTTCCACACCTTTAGCATGTCATTGGTGATATTTTTGGAGCTAGCATTTTATTGGCATTCCTTTGGTATCAGTATAGCATAGCTTTAGTATCATTTTTGACTCATCACGTTTTAGCAGTGAGCAATGTCTTAACATGATTTCAGTTCATTGCACAATTTTCCAGCAAGCATTCAATGTCTGTATATATATGTATGTATGTGCATCCATGCTTGGTGCAGCAATTATCTTTCTTATTTACTGTCATCCACGTTTCGTTTTTCACCTTGTGAATCCTAACTTTCATGATGGAAGATTATCTTTTTCATCTTTTGATCGAAACGATAACGTATAAATCCTAAATGAAATCATTCTGTGGCTTTTTCATCTGGAGTAGAGCAGTCATTTAGCCCGTTCTTTAATATTAGATAAAGAAAACCATGAGAAATGGTTGAAAGCTCCAGACAAGCAAAAAGTAATATATATATTTGTTTATGGAATATATATAAAAATTCACAAGTAGTTTCTGACATTATCTTGAGTGATATTTATAAATGCATTTTCCTGTAATAACAACTTAAATACCTCAATATATTTTTTTTCTTCATTAGTTCCTGACCATTACCTTCACATTAATGCACAAAAAAAGCTCATACGTTGCATGGATTCAACTCTGCTTAATTTGTAGCAAGTAGTGCAGCTGTACAACTAACATTGATCCTCTCTCCCCCGTCCTCCCTGCATCCTCCATTAGCTAATGAGGGTGAAAACGATAATCAAATGGGTACATTCTTTCAAGAACAAACCCTGGATGCTGCTTTGACCATCAGCTATCCATTTCTGACCATCTTGTCATCATATTTCAAGGCTTGTCACCTGTGCAAACCTTGGGAGCGTGACAATTCACCGATGTCTTTAATCTGTTTGGCAAACTATGATGACCCCGGAATAAATGTCACTGGGCATTAGCCACACCTTTTCCATGCAAGCAAAGGGTCAGACAAACACTAAAGGTCAAAAGTTCAGTGAAACATAAGGCTGACGAATTTTTGTTTTCACTGGACACGGGCTTATATATTCAACAATACCAGCCGTGGCTTTGGAAATTAATCAATATGGTGTTAGTTTTGGGAAAGACCGTGTGTACATAATTATGTCAACTTTAAAGTGATGTCCTCACTATTTTTGTGAGGCCTGGTAATTGTTAATGTTATTTCATTTTGTAATAATATATCATGATCATTGTATCTAAAAACAAAGGAACTAATTGCAAATTGTCTACAAATCGTAGTTTATCATATTTTCAAAATGTCAATTTTGCATCTTAATTATGTCAAAAGGTGTTTCAGGTCAGGTTCTGGGATCTCAACACTTTGTAATGCACCAGACAATTTGTTATATTTTTCTCTTGTAATTTTATATATATGTGACATATTTATTTCCTAGAATTAATATAAATTTTATGATTTTGCAATATATATTATAATGTGCCAGGGAATATTTCATTTTGAGCAGACATATTAATTTTTCAGTTTCAGACTTGTCCGACCAATTTGTTCTATAGCACTCCTTTCTGAAGGGGGATTGTCATCATATCCTTTGTAAATGTATAGTCCTTTTTTGCATTCATAACAATCAGAAATGTGATGTCTACATTGTATTTTCGTTTTCAATCATTGATTTTGCAATATTTTATAAATATGTATAACATTTTAATGAAAAACTAATATCATTGATCTATTATCAGTGAAATCAGTAATATTCAAATAATGCTTTTACAAAGTACCTAGGTAATACCTTTACACAAATATAATTCAACTCTATAGCAGCAATATCGTATTTTTAGATCATATATTTTTTAACAGCCATTCACCTCTCTATAGATTGAATGTGATATTTCTGAGATTGAAATTGGTCTGAGAGTTAATTTGATTGGTGACTGGCTGGTTCAGATTTCCAATTTCTTTCCATTAGAATTATATTTAAAGAAATACTTGAAATGATCGATGTTGAAAAGACGAAAATCAGGTTTGAAGTAAACAGTTGGAATTAATAAATACACATTTGACCAAAATTAACAATCACACCTAGCCATCTATAAATTATTTCATCTTACATAATTCCTTTTTGCGAAGTGGTTTGGTTCAAATAGTGTCAAACATTTTTAAATACCCTTTTCTTATTTCAACACTAGTTTCGCATTACTTGGGCAATATTCATCAATTTGAAAGATTAAAAAATAAAAAAATATATACACTGCGTTCCCAATTATTATGCAATTATGCTTCTTTGCATTATCTCAAAAAGAAATAACACTATTTGAATATTCTTTTCACATAATGATAAGTGTACCATGGAGCTAATATCCTGCCAATTTTGTCCAATTCCATGGACTCAGTTGGAAGTTATGTCATATAATGGTGTTTTTGGGTGTTCCCAATTTTTATGCAAATTCTTGGAAAAGCATCCATGGCCACTAAAACTCACCTAAACTAATCTTAAGATTCCATCAACATATACCCCATATCACAAAAGAAAAAGTATAACCATCATTTCAAACATAGATGCATTCATATCCAAGAAATTTGTGTTATTCGCCTGCATTGAAATAGCATTGAAATTACAGTTTTATTGCAATAAAAAGTCTCTGTTAGCCAGACAAAATGAAAAATCATTACCTAAGTCATTTTCCACTTTCCTTCGGTTTAGAACTCTCCTGTAAACCAATGGCAATTAAGTTGCACCACTGTATTTGAGAAATATCTTGAAATGAATTGAACGTATCCAATTGCCAATGCTATTCCAATGGGAAACAGAAGCGTGAGTTTTTGATTTGTTGTCATATTTTGCAGAGATACCAGATTTGGTGTTTCATCACACAGTGTGACCGTGGTGTGCTATAGACATATTCTAAGCTGGAATTTTATTGATATTACATATTTTAAGAGCATGGGAGGCTTCTTTTTTGAGAAAAAAAACCAATTTCAATGTTTTTTCAATGGAGTTGTATTATATTGATTTCTTGGTCATGAAGGCATCCACGTTTGAAATGATGGTTCCATTTTTTATTTAGTGTTATGAGGTGTATTCTAATGTCAATTCATAATCAACTTTGTTGATTTTGGGTGGCAATGGATGCTTTTCCAAGAATTTGCATAATAATTGGGAACACCCCAAAACATCTTTATAAGGCATAACTCCCAACTGATTCCATGGAATTGGACAAAATTGGCAGGATATTAGCTCCATGGTACACTTATCATTATGTGAAAAGAATATTCAAATAGTGTTATTTCTTTTTGAGATAATGCAAAAAAGCATAGTTGCATAATAATTGGGAACGCAGTGTAGGTGTTTGTTCGAATTTAGATTAATCTGTGAAAATCTGTCTAGAAAAACCTAGTTTTTTTGCAACACTGCTTGGCTATGGAGTAAATCACAGCCCTCGCCTTGACATAAATACTGGTCTTACCTCCAGATCTGCAATGTTTCATTAAGAATCTCTTGCTTATAGAGATCTATATCGCAACCCACGCTATCATCATATCGGAAGCAACAAGTGGAGGATGTGAAGTTTGAAAAACCGAAAAAAAGACAGACCAAACAACACAGAGAAAAAGTCATTCCATTTTCTGTCATTTGATGCTTGCTTGAAGTTTCAGGACTGCCAAGCCTTAATAGCAATTCCAATTTAATTAAAGAGTATTCTAGACCTATCAAGCTTCAAGTGATATTCCAGCAGACAAATGCATTCTACAACAGCTTCTCTTTGGGTTTTCAGCTTTATAGTTCTTTTTATTTTAAGCATCCTCGAATCAGAAGAAGCTTGCATACACAGAATTTGAAGCCTTATATGAGGATAATATGTTATTTGATTTATGGAGTCTGGGTGTAAAGTACCAAGCAGTTTTAATTCCCGCCTAGAATCTACTCAAAGTGAGGGTATGGTCACAAGTTCCAAACAAGCTTGCAAACCTGCCAATAACGAGTACCTGTAGAAAGACCTCAAAAATGCTTCTTACTATTCAATGAATGCTAATAGTAGTAATACTGAGTCTGGACACCAATTGTTAAAATGCACCTTCATAGAATGCTCATCGGATATAGCAGTGTTGCATTCACATAGCAATGAAACTTTAAAAAGCTTTAGAAAGCTGTTCATTCAGTTTTCAGATTGTATTTCTCTCTTACCAATCCAAAACTACTTGGTTTCTACACATTTGATGCTTTGGTAGATAATTGCAGTATCTTTGAAAGTAGGAATTCACTCACTTACAAATGCATAGTCTAAAGAGGAAATTTGGCTTCAGAACCATGTCAGTGAACTTTTCAAATGGCCATTTTGTAGCCATCCTAACATTTCAAATATACCTACACAAAAACACCTGTGACTGCAGAATTCAAATGTTAACCATTCTCATTTTGTGGCTAGACTAAACATGGCAGTTTAGCTTACATGTTGTAGCCTGTTGTGTAAAAGCTTCAAGACTACAACTACATGGCCATGAAAGCTAGTCTCTCTCATGTGGTAGCTTGTCTCATGCCCTAATTGCCACCCAACATCATTGTCTGTGGAAGCCAGGACATAAAAGCAAAGTTTTTGTTGAGATCAGTCTTAGATGACTGGGCTTGGTTTTGTTCCAGACATGTCATGGTGGGTGTTACCATGTTACTCTAAGTACATCGTAAATGTTGACATTGATGCGATTTACATTTTTAAGTGATAAAAGAGGCCCATACTTGTGCATATTACTCAAACTAAAGTCATATCATGGCATTAATTTCATCATATATATTATATATTTTAATAAGTTCTTCTGCAGTTTGTTATGTGTGGTTTCATGTTTATCATATTAGTTATATCTGGTTATGCAATAAGCATGTCTAATGAAAGTGGGTAGGGGAAGCTTGGGAGAGTTGGGCCGCAGGGAGGGTTGGGCCACCCTGATTTTTGAGGAAATTAAAAATTTTTTGAGAAAGCTGAAGCCACTAAAATTTTATAAAAATACAAATCTTTCAATGGATGTAACATTTCTGGCTAATTTGCTTGTCACGATCTTAAGAGTGAAGAAAATTCAAATTTTGACGAAAAACGTAAAAACTGAGCCATGTTACGAGTTTTTAATTGTCTCTCAGACAACAAGGACTGAGAAAATTTTCTATGGCATGCTTGGTAGGCTTGACTATTCAGTTGTTATTAACATATTTTGGAAAATTATCAGACTACCGGTTTTGTCATATTTGGGATTTAGAGAAAAATGGTGGAATGGGGGAGAGTTGGGACAGTGCCAATACTCTCCCCACATGTGTTGCATTTACCCAGATTTATTTTTATTCAGACAGAAGAACTTGTCTAGAGCAATTTTCAACAGAGATGGAATATTTTTAGGCCTTAATAATTATTCATGGTCTAATAAAATTAGATATCAGGAAATCTAGATGGGGAGAGTTGGGCCATCAGGCCGAGGCTTAAGTCTGACAGAAAACTAGAGTTGCAAGAGACCTCAATTCAGGATTAATGACTTCTATGACCACCACACTACAGGTTAAAAATATTATGGCCTCAAGTACAGCTTTACCGAACCTGATATATTGCAATGGCCCAAGTCTCCCCCCTTAATGGCCCAAGTCTCCCACTTGATGAGGAGAGTTGAGCCAAATTTTTTCCAATTTTCATAGGGCTGTAGCTCTTATGTTCTTGGGCAAATGTCAATGCAAACCTAAAGATATTTTTCTGAAATATTTCTAGATGCAATACATGGATTAATCATGTTTATATAATCAATACTATTAGCAGGAGGTGCAAGAATGTAAAAAGTGGCCCAACTCTCCCAAGCTTCCCCTATTTAAATTGAGAGCTTAATTGGGATGTTGTGAAAATTCAATATTCGTATTACGAATAATATGGCTGCTAAATGTACTTTTGATGTTGAAATTTGTACTAAACAGCTCCTTTGTTCTCAGGTTCCTCTAGCTGTGACACTATTCATCTCTGGGAGGTAATTTACAATATTCCGTTAGATGCATAATTGAGAAATCTCCTTGAAAGCTCACAAGATAATTGGAGACAATCATGCGGAAAAGATTTTAGTATTAAAAAACTTGAAGCCCATCAGAGAATCTTTGTTTAAATTCTATTTTGGTAATCCTGAAGCACAGGATTCATGTCATTAGAAATTAGAACAGAATATACTAGGCTAATTACATGATGAAATACATCCCAATCTAAAACCTTTAAGACAGAATACACATTTTTGTGACTGCGTGGAGTACAATCTGTGAATGTTAGAGCTGCAACTGAATATTATATTTGTCTTCTGTATATTTGGATTTTTAAAAGTGGTATTTGTCTTTGCAATGCCCCAGTGTAAGTTTTTTGTTAATTTTAAGGCCCCAGACCATTCCTGTCAGTACATATTTCATTTCGCTGTTAATCTTGTTGATTAAAATATTTAAAAATAATATAATGAGGGATGATACGCAATACATAAGAATGATTAGATGTGATTTTCATTGTTGTGACACAGTGACATTTATGTCTTACAATGTATTGTCCAGATGATGAGGCTGTCAGGGTATGTTTAGAATTAGGATAATACTCTTTGAATGTAGCTGAAATGCTGAAGGCAATTTTGCACCATTTAACTGGTCATCCCTTTTTAGTCTCAACATGCCACACCTTCAATGATTTCTTCATTTCATCTGTTAAAGGTCTTTTGTCAAAAACACACTTACTGTTGTAATTCACCTTCATCCAACTCTAAACATAAACCTTTTAATGCATTTGGAGTAAATCTCGGGTTAATGTACGTATTTTACTGCGATCCTGGAGTTCATGGCTAATTTGTGTTCTTCAAATCATCATGAAATTTTTTACTTCAGTTGCTGTTTTAAGGAATTTATTTTTCATCACATTTCTCTAAAAACTGTATTAAAGCTAAATGAAATGATGAAAATGACCGAAACTATTCCATGTGCCATACGATTAATTATTTTTCAAAATCTTAAGAAGTTTGGTAGGCAGAATCCTAGATATTACTTGGAAAAAAAATCACGAGATCAATGAACGGATTCATTGAGCGTTATTTAAGCAAAGACGCAATATGTGTCCCTTGACAAGAATGTTGCAGATGTATGCGTGTGTATTCAGATTGATGGAAAATACCATATCATCCATGTTTTGTAGCAATATATACAATAATTTGATATGGGGCTCCCTGATGATATTTGTCACGGAACCCATTTACAAACACAAGCAATAAAAACATCACAACATACAGCAATGTATACCTTGATATAGATTATAGGTAAGTAAACACGTTAGCTTTGGATAGCACATCACTCTTGGTCAAGTTCTTCTCACAGAGTAATGAGAGTATGATAGGTTAATACAAAGTTTATTTTACAGCATGTGCAGAAAACCTACATAATTATGAATAGTTATAGCAATAACTGCCCGTGTATGTAGCTTTAAGAGGAGAGTTGTAACCTTTTAGGCCCATATATGAGATTACATCTGTCAGAATGAAGTGTTATTATAACCTGGTGCTCAAAGGAAGGTTGTAGAGATCTTGCTGGTGATGCCCACTTGTGTGTTGTATACGAAGCAGCTTAAAACTAATTATCATTAATTAGGACATGTTGATGTGCAGTAAACCAATTTGGTTGAAAATGTGGCAGTGGCACTCCATGAGTATGAGGAAGACACGGGGAAATTTAGAAGGCCAGGCATTAAGTATGAACTAAGATAAATGACGGACACTGTTATTTTAATTTTATAAGAAGATAAGATATTAAGAGATCTATTTACCTGCAGACATTGTTAGAATGAGACAACTTATCAAGAAACTTTGATACTTCTATTTTGATTTACGCTTACCTGTTTGGTATAGTTGCTGGGGTGAAGGATTGAAGTAATGGTTTCTTAGGCCTGGGTTTTGACTTGCCAAACAGGGAAACCACATAAGATCGACATTTCGTACCGCAGCATTAGTGCTCTAGGCTTGTTACTGTGTTTTTCTCCTATCCTATCAGGCTTTAGCCGAGTAAAAACAGTAATTATCAACTATTTTATCAACCACCCTGTTGCTGTTAAACTAATAAAAATCAATTTTACCACATATTCACCTGAGTTAAGGAAAATTTTCGAGCAATCTACCATGATATGATTCTCGCCAACCATCTACCATGACATGATTCCTCCAAGCTATGGAGATTGAAGCATGACACCTCCAGTGTAGAGGTGCAGTAGCAATCTATACCGAGCAGAGTTCAAAGAGCCTAATCGTTTAAAGCCTTAATTGTTAGAAGAAGATCAAAGAGGGCCGACAAAGCTGCATGTGGTTTAAGAGATAGAGGAGGTGATTTGTGAAACCAAGACATCAACTTGTTTCCACACCTTTAGCATGCCTTTAGTAGCATCATTTTTGGAGCATACATTTATCAGCATTCCTTTAGTATACCGGTTACATGCATGGCTTTAGAGAGTGAGCACTAATCAATTGTTCTAATTCAAAGCATAATTCTCAATCATAAATTCAATACCTATATGATATTTAGCATTTCCATGCATGGTGTAACAATTATGTTTTTTTTAATACCACTTCAGGTGTGAAACTATCTATGGTGGTAATTATCTTTTTTGTGCTCTGATAGGGGATCCTATCATGTCTCTCTTTTTATTTTTCACCTCCTTTTTTCATGTTCCATATTTTGACCTCTGAGATTATCAAGCTCTGCAAAGAATTTTAAGATTTTTTCGTCTAAATGATGGTGCAATTAAGTGGAACTATGTGAAGTGTGATGTGTGAGAATAATGAGTAACTCTTCTATAATAATCATCTCATTGAAGTGTCAGTTATAATCATCATCTTCACAACATAGCATATGCTTTGTGGGAGTTTAATTGACCAATGCTTCATTTCTGGCATCACAGCTGTATAACACACATTGGTTCTCTACCTTAATTTTTCCTATTAGCAAATGAATGTAGGAACATACTAATTAAATGGAAACATCCTTACAAACTTCAGAACCTGAAACAAACTTTGGATATTCCTCTGACCACTGTCTATCTATTTATGACAATCTTGTGATCATATTTCAAGCCTTGTCACCTGTGCAAACCTTGGGAGCGTGACAATTCACCAATTATATTGATGTCTTTCATCTATTTAGCAAACTATGATGTCCCCAGGATAAATGTCACTGGGCCCAAGCCACACCTTTTCCATGCAAGTAAAGGGTCACACAAATACTAAAGGTCAAAAGTTCAGCAAGGCTGAGACTATTTTGACTCTAATTACATATGAGCCATCGTGCCTTGTTGATATTTTTCTCCATAGTTTACTTAACCACAATATATTTACAACAGTAATAGAAGAACTGATTGTGCTAGAAGATGCACGTATATGGTAATATGTAACTCAATGGTAATTTATAATTGCGGTAGAAGGCCAACAAAATATGAAGAGTGAACTGTAACATTTGAATGTAATCTTCTTCGGACAAAAATTGTGAAAATGCACACAGGAAGGAGGTGAACACATTTGTCTGATCTTCAATTAATTTCTCTCTGGTTATAATTAAAATAATTACACTATCATGCTGACATTTATTATTAAGTAGCCATTGTTAAAACTGCTAAGTGACATATTGTCCACAAAAAAGCATACTTCCCATAGCTTTAATATTATTCATGATGTCTCATGGTTAGAGTTAAATTCAATTCATAACTATTCACATACAGGGACTAACAAAATAAATGTTACGTTCAGCAATAATCATTCAAATAAACATAAGGTATAAATCTTTATTTCAAAATCGTGTGATATGGACTCTCACAATGGCACAAACTGTTTAGTAAGTGTTCACTGTTCACAAAATGTTTCAGCCACAGATTTGTTTTGACCACTGCCACTCCTTTGTATTAAAAAACATGTCATGAAATCATTTGTGAATGCATAGTTTCTTTATTATTTCTCTTTCCATTCATTGCTTCGGAAAATGTAAACATATATCAATCTGTTAACAACAGTTCATATGAAATTACAGTACACTTGTTGAATATTTCTTACTTATGTTCTTGGGTATTATGTTCACAGACCATTTAATTTAACACAATAGCTATGACATGATGAGATTTTGTAGATATATATTTGCAATATGTCATGTCACTCCAAAATGAAAATGATACTTTGCTTAATTGAATTTTTGTAGAAGTCGTTTTTAAAGAAAATACCGGAGCTTACATTTTTTGCTGTTCTGGCACATAGAATGTGTTGATTTTCGTCAATTTTGTCTAATTGGTACGTCGTAAAATAGTTTTTGTGGCGGTAATTGAATATCTGGCTTTATTTTCAGTCAAATGCAACCATTTGGAAGATTAAGAAGTGGAAAAAGCAGATTTAGACCAGTCATTACGGAAATCTTCCAGACAATTTCTATTTTCTTTAATGTCACCTGAGCAAGTCCAGATTTTGTTTCAACTGAACTTGTTTTAGGAGAAAATAATTCCCTAAATATGCCTTTGGCAGAGATGTCAGTTGTCACATACCAGGTATAAGATACACTCTAAAAAATTTCAGACAAGATTGTTTTTTTAGATTCAAAATGGTTTTCGAAAAACCAAATTCCAATTTTGTCCCAACATTTTTTAGAGTGTACAGATCTATTGCCAGCTGTACAACGTTTCATCTAGAATTTAATTTTAAGTACAGTCATGTAGCAGATGAATCTCCTATAACAATCCTATATTTCAACCCACGCTATCATAATATCAAGAACAACAAGTCGAGGATCTGAAATTTTAGGTAAAAAAAAGAAAATTCATTCCATTTTCTTTCATTTGATTCTTGCTTGAAGTTTCAGGACTGCCAAGCCTTAATAGCAATTCCAATTTAATTAAAGAGTATTATAGACCTATCAGGCTCAAAGTGATGATCCAGCAGACAAATGCATTCTGTAGCAGCTTCTCTTTGGGTTTTCAGCTTTTTGTTTTAAGTATCTATAAAATTGGAAGAAGCGTATGTCTATATGGTCAGAAATAAATAATATTTGAGTAAACACCTTTATAGAACTCATACTGAACATTGTGGTTACCTGCGAGTCAGATGGGAGGACAGCACTATGAAAGTAACAGAAAATCGTTTGTTGTCTAACTTTATTTTTGATTTTTCAGCTTTTATTTAATTCTTCAAACCAATGTAAAATTACTGTGTAGTTTATAGAGTAATGTATAAGATATTTATAGAATAATTTAAAAAATTTCTGTTTGTAATACAATCTTAAGTGTATATTTAGCTTTGAATCATGTAATAACCTGTTTTCAATATGTCAAACTGCAGCAATAGCAGCATTCCTGATATATATATATAGCTTTACAAACAGAAAATAACTTTGAAACCTTCACATTGTCAAATGTCAACAATCCTCATTTTGTGGCTAGACTGAACATGGCAGTTTAGCTTACATGTTGTAGGTTGTTGTGTAAAAGCTTCTCGACTACAACTACATGGCCATAAAAGCTAGTCTCTCTCATGTGGTAGTTTGTCTCATGCCCTAATTGCCACCCAACATCATTGTCTGTGGAAGCCAGGACATTAAAGCAAAGTTTTTGTCTAGATCAGTCTTAGATGACTGGGCTTGGTTTTGTTCCAGACATGTCATGGTGGGTGTTACCGTGTTAGCTCTAAGTACATCGTAAATGTTGTCATTGATGCGATTTACATTTTTGAGTGATAAAAGAGGGCCATACTTGTGCATATTACTTAAAATAAAGTCATATCATGGCAATTAGTTTCATTATATATTACATATTTCTATAAGTTCTTCTGCTGTATGTTACGTTTGCTTTCATGTTTATCAGAACTACTAGTTATATCTGGTTATGCATGTATGGTCCCCTGTGGCCTAATTGGTAAGTGCGCTTGTCAACTGGCTTTGAGGGCTTGGGTTCAAATCTCACCCCGGGAACTCACTTTAGTCCGAGCCCTAGACATTAAATGGAGGTGGGTTGTATCCAGTATTCTATGCTGGGGCAACTGAAAGACCCTGGGCATCCCTGAATTAATAGGGTATGTGCCAGACTCACAGTCTTCTCATCTCATCATCATACAGCGGTCGCCTGCCTCGATATAGCCCACCAAGGTGCTGCAGAGGCGTAAAACACAAGCAAACAAACCAACTGGTTATGCATGTCTAATGAAAGTGGGCATTTAAATTGAGAGCTTAATTGGGATGTTGTGAAAATTCAATATTCGTATTACGAATAATATGGCTGCTAAATGAGACTTTTGATGTTGAAATTTGTACTAAACAGCCCCTTTGTTCTTAGATTCCTCTAGCTGTAACACTATTCATCTCTGGGAGGTAATTTACAATATTCTGTTAGATGCATAATTGAGAAATCTCCTTGAAAGCTCACAAGATAATTGGAGACAATCAAGCGGAAAAGATTTCAGTATTTAAGAACTTGAAGCTCATCAGAGAATCTTAGTTTAAATTCTATTTTGGTAATCCTGAAGCACAGGATTCATGTATATTAGAAGTTAGACCAAAATACACTGGGCTAATTACATGATGAAATGCATCCCAATCTAAAACCTTTAAGACAGAATACATTTTTGTGACTGAGTGGAGTACAATCTGTGAATGTTAGAGCTGCAACTCATATATATTTTAGTGGCATTTTAATTGTGTTGCTTCCATGTATTTGTGTTTATACTATTCACTCCTGTATTATTAATTTGTATAAATTTATGTGTATTTGTAAATACTCATTCATTTTCTTAGAAACTACTGCAGACATGTCATGTACATTTTATTTGTTATATATCATATCTTCTACAAATGGTGTTCTTGTATTAATGAAATGGTGCTGTGAAAATTGTATGATATGGTGCTTTAATGTGTGACTGTAGTATTTTATGGTGCTCTTTATAATGCGAATACTGTTATCTTCTCTAGTGCTTGTATTTCTAGTACAGCTCATCTTCACGAAGCAGACACACTTTTAAAACTACAACAAAAATCTGGGATGTTCCAAAATGGAAGTTATAAAGCAATTTAAATGAAGTTAATTGATTCCTGAAACTATTGACCAAGTTGTTTTCCACATTAACCAATAAGCCTTTTCACACATTGTTGGTAGATTTTCCTATCTAAGAAATAAAATAGACAAGAAAACACATTTGGGGTCATGAGAAAAAGGTTATTTGGTCAATAGTTTTAGGGCTCTTTAACCCTCTTTAAATTGTTTCCTACCTTCCTTTATGACACTTCCAAGATTTTGTTATAGTTTTAAAAGTGTGTCTGCTTTGTGAAGATGAGCTGTATTAGATTATTACAGTAAAAGTGTATTATGGTCTTCATAGCTATAGCCTGGTCACTATTGCATGGACTTAAATCGGTTACCGCTGTCCATACTTGCCCGCTATTGATTCCATAACGCACATGAAAACCCAATTGACTATTTTAATGAGTAACCTACCAAAGATTGGACTTATGACTTTACAATTTTATTTTTTTATCTGTAAATGCAGAATAACAGTTTTAATATATATATATTTTTTTTTTTTTGGTAACACTTGTCAAATTGGCTTAATATCTTTCCAGGAATTGTAACATAGTTAAACATAAGTAATTGAATATCATTGCATTATTGTATGGTCGTTTCATTCTTTAGATGTAGTTACTATCCCTCTTTTGTACATATTCATTTCCTTTTATTATATATATGTATTTTTTAATTGTTTTATGACACATGTATCTATGTGATATTCGGCTGTCAAATAAAAGTATATATTTATATATATTATATAGCTGGTCACCCGTAACAGTGTGCTAACTCAGAGATATCGAAGGAACAAAGTGTTGCTGAAGGTGAAGTGAAGAATTAGTGGGTTGTTTTATGTGATGATAAAAATGTTAAAAAATAATATAATGAAGGATGATACGCAATACATAAGAATGATTAGATGTGATTTCCATTGTTGTGACACAATGACATCCATGTCTTACAATGTATTGTTCAGATGATGAGTCTGTCAGGGTATGTTTAGAATTAGGATGTACTCTTTTAATGTAGCTGAAATGCTTAAGGCAATTTTTGCACCATTTAACTGGCCAACCCTTTTTGGTCTTAACATGCTACACCTTCAATGATTTCTTCATTTTATCTTTTAAAGGTCTTTTGTCAAAAAACACACTTATTGTTGTAACTCACCTTCGTCCAACTCTAAAAATTAGCTTTTTCAATGCATTCGGAGTTAACCCAGGGGGAATGTACATATTATACTGCGATATAGGAGTTCACCGCAGATTTGGGTTCTTCAAATCGTCATAAGAATATTAAATTCAGTCCCTGGTTTAAGGAATTTATGTTTCGTCAGATTTCCCTAAAAACTGTATTAAAGCTAAATAAAATGTTGATAATGACTGAAACTATAAGCAGTGCCGTATGATTCATTATTTTTCAAAATCTAAGGAGTTTGGCTGGCAAAAGCGTAGATATTACTTGTAAAAAAATCATGATATCAATAAACAGATTCATTGAGTGGTATTTAAGCAAAGATGCAATATGTGTCCCTTGACAAGAAAGTTGCAGATGTATTCGTGTGTATTCAGATTGATTGAAAAATACCATATCATGCATGTTTTGTGGCAATATGTACAATAATTTGATAAGGGGCTCCCTAATGATATTTGTCATGGAACCCATTTACAAACACAGCAATAAAAACATTATAACATACCACAATGTATACCCTGATATATTTTATAGATATATTTTATACAGTGTAGGTAAGTAAACACTTTAGCTTTGGATAGCACATCACAATGGGCCAAGCTCTTCTTGTAGAGGATGACAGGTTGATGCAATGTTTATTTTACAGCATGTAGAATACAAACATAATTATTAAAAGTTATATTAAGATATATATTTACCGGCAGGTATCATTCGAATGAGATAACTTATCAAGAAACTTTTATTCTTCCATTTAGATGTGCACAAAACTAATTCTGTTTAGTGCAGTTGCTGGGGTGCAGGAATGATTTCTTAGACCTGGGTTTTGATTTACCATATCACATCTACATTTCGTACCCCATCATTACTGCTTCTTGCCTCGTTACTATGTTTGTCGCCTGTCCTATCAGCCTCTATAAGAATAAAAACAGTAATTATCAGCCATTTTACTGACCATGATGTCACTGTGGAACAAGTAAAAACCAGTTGTATGAAATATTCACCTGATTAAGGAACTTTTTTGAGCAATCTATCATGACACGATTCTCACGAACCATCTACCATGACATGATTCCTCCAAGCTATGGAGATTGAAGCATAGCACCTCCAGTGTAGAGTTGCTGCAGCAATCTATACCGAGCAGAGTTCAAAGAGCCTAATCGTTTAAAGCCTTAATTGTTAGAAGAAGATCAAAGAGGGCCGACAAAGCTGCATGTGGTTTAGGAGATAGAGGAGGTGATTTGTGAAACCAAGACATCAACTTGTTTCCACACATTTAGCATGCCTTTAGTAGCATCAATTTTGGAGCATGCATTTGTCAGCATACCTTTAGTATGGCGGTTACATGCATGGCTTTAGAGAGAGAGCACTAATCAATGTCTTAGCATTCTTCAAGTTCAAAGCATAATTCTCAATCATAGATTCAATACTTATATAATATTTAGCATTTCCATGCATGGTGTAACAATTATGTTTCTTTTAATACCACTTCAGGTGTGAAACTATTTATGGCGCTAACCACCTTTTTCTTGCTCTGATAGGGGATTCTATCATGTATCTCTTTTTATTTTACACCTCCTTTTTCATTTTCCATATTTATACCTCTGAGATTATGAAGCTTAGCAAAGAATTTTAGATTTTTAATATGAGTGATTGATGGTGCAATCTAGTGGAACTATGTGAAGGGAGATGTGTCTGAATAATAAGTAACACTTTTGGTTTGTATGTGTGTCATCTTTTAGAGGATGCATAATCCTAAATTAGATTTAGATGTCAAACTTTTCGAGCTTCGAGTATTTTGGCAAATGGCCTTCAAGCTGATAATTATTGCCTCGGTGAATACGTTATCGTATGTACATAAAATTCTGTATTTGTTGACCGATTAATAGGTTCTTTCAGACAATGATAACTTGAATAAAAATAGTATTACATTATGCTCTTTATTGTGCCCCATAATTAAGAATTTTAGAACTTCCAAGACCTATCATGATTTTCTCAATGAAGTGTCAAACTTGTCAGTTATGATTGTCATCTTCACAACATAGCACATGAGTTGCGGAGTCGATCAATGCTTCATTTGTGGAATCACCTGTATAACACACACTGTTCTCTCCCTTCATTTTTTCTTTTTAGCAAATGAGTGTAGAAACACACTAATTAAATGCAAAAATCCTTGCCTACTACAGAACCTAAGACAAACATTCAATGTTTCTCTGACCATTGTATATCTATTTATGACAATCTTGTGATAATTATAAATTCCCCCGTTAGGGGAATTTATATTGTTTTTGTTCGTTTTTTTTTTTTCATCATCTTTTTTCCTCCTCTTCTTATTTTTCATCACCACTTTTGAGAGCTCATATTTCTGGAACTATTTATGATATCTTCATAAAAATACATACCTATAATGCACTTGCAAAGTACTGTAACATCCTGGAATTACAGAGCGTAATTACTAGTACTCTGGAAATTACGTCCAAAATTCATAAAAAATTTGTGTCAACGGTTCTGGAATAACCGCAATACGAAATTACACCAAATTTTAACACAATAATCTCTAAAGATATACGCAGTGCGGAAAGGGGGCTTTTGGCAATATCTCTAAAAGTTTTTTTTATATGAATTTTTCAAATAAGGGAATTCCCAAAATTGCTACAAAAAATTTCCAAAAACTAGGAAGAAATGCTCCAATCAAGCTGAAGTTGCATGTAGTTACAGTCATACTATAGTGTAACAATCCACTTGAATTTCAACTTTCTAGCTTTAACGGTATCGGCGCTATAGCACCACAAAAACGCTGTTTTTCAAGCGCCGATAACTCGGCTCCTATTAAAGCTACAGAAAAATAAAAAACACCATCAGAAAGCTCTGTTTCTTAGCTTTCACATGGTATATAGCATTCTACTGTAGCGCCGTCCGTTAAAAATCGCGGTAGACCCTGAAAATTGTATCTCACTTTTTTCCTCCCCAAATGCTTCTTATGGCTGGAAACACTTTTTCCTGGCCATATGCCAATTTCATAGCTTCTCATACTTCACTGGCTGCACATTTTCTTTGTTGAAATAAATGCTGACCCAATTACATTTCTGTGTGAATCATCGGATGGGGAAGGTAGAAGGGAAGGGGCAGGGGGATGTAAGGGGGCAGGGGGATGAAGGGGGCAGGGGAGAGGAAGGGAAGGGGGGAATTTATCTTTGTAATTGTGCACAATTACAGGTGTACTAGTTTCATTTCATTTTTTGTGCTTCATTTCTGGCATCACAGCTGTATAACACACATTGGTTCTCTACCTTCATTTTTCCTATTAGCAAATGAATTTAGGAACATACTAATTAAATGGAAACATCCTTGAAAACTTCAGAACCTGAAACAAACTTTGGATATTCCTCTGACCACTGAAATCATCATGCTAGAAGTTGAGGAATAAGTGACAGTAATACAATAATAGTAGAATGCCAAAAATAAATGAAGAGGGAACTGTAACATTTGAATGTAATCTTCTTCAGACAAAATAGTGAAAATACACACAGGATGGAAGTAAAACATATCTTTGAACTTCAATTAATTTCTCTCTGGTTCTGTCAGCTGGTTATAATTAATACAATTACGCTATCATGCAACATATTAAGTAACCATTGTAAATGCTACATGACTAATTGTCCGTAAAATAACATACTTTCCATAGTTTTCATATTACTGATGATGTCACATGAATAGAGTTAAACCCTGTTCATAATTATTCACATACAGTAATTAACAAAATGAATATTACGTTCAGCAATAATCATTTAAATAAACATAAGGTATAAATCTTTATTTCAAAATCATGTGATATGGACTCTCACAATGACACAAACTGTTTAGTAAGTGTTCACTGTTCACAAAATGTTTCAGCCACAGATTTGTTTTGACCACTGCCACTCCTTTGTATTAAAAAAAATGTCATGACATCATTTGTGAATGCATGGTTTCATTATTATTTCTCTTTCCATTCATTGCTTCGGAAAATGTAAACATATATCATTCTGTTAACAACAGTTCATATGAAATTACAGTACACTTGATGAATATTTCTTACTTATGTTCTTGGGTATTATGTTCACAGACCATTTAATTCAACACAATAGCAATGACATGATGAGATTTTGTAGATATATATTTGCAATATGTCATGTCACTCCAAAATGAAAATAATACTTTTCTTAATTGAATTTTTGTAGAAGTCGTTTTTAAAGAAAATACTGGAGCTTACATTTGTTGCTGTTCTTGCACATAGAATGTTTTGATTTTTCGTCAATTTTGTCTTATTGGTATGTCGTAAAAATAGTTTTCGTGGCGGTAATTGAATATCTGGCTTTATTTTCAGTCAAATGTAACCATTTGGAAGATTAAGAAGTGGAAAAAGCAGATTTAGACCCGTTATTACGGAAATCCTTCAGACAATTTGTATTTTCTTTAATGTCACCTGAGCCAGTCCAGATTTTGTTTCAACTGAACTAGTTTTAGGAGAAAATAATTCCCTTAATGTGTGTTTGGCAGAGATGTCAGTTTTCACATACCAGGTATAAGATACAGATCGATTGCCAGATGTACAACGTTTCATCTAGAATTTATTTTTTAAGTACGGTCCTGTATAAGATGGAATCTCTTATAAAAGTCCTATATTTCAACCCGCACCATCATAATATCAAGAACAACAAGTCGAGGATCTGAAATTGTAGGTAAAAAAAATAAAATTCATTCCATTTTCTGTCATTTGATTCTTGCTTGAAGTTTCAGGACTGTCAAGCCTTAATAGCAATTCCAATTTAATTAAAGAGTATTCTAGACCTATCAGACTCAAAGTGATGATCCAGCAGACAAATGCATTCTGTAGCAGCTTCTCTTTGGATTTTCAACTTTATAGTTCTTTTTGTATTTAAGTATCTATAAAATTGGAAGAAGCGTATGTCTACAAGGTCAGAAATAAATAATATTTGAGTAAACACCTTTATAGAAGTCATACTGAACATTGTGGTTACCTGCGAGTCAGATGGGAGGACAGCACTATGAAAGTAACAGAAAATCGTTTGTTGTCTAACTTTATTTTTGATTTTTCAGTTTTTATTTAATTCTTCAAACCAATGTAAAATTACTGTGTAGTTTATAGAGTAATGTATAAGATATTTATAGAATAATTTAAAAAATTTCTGTTTATAATACAATCTTAAGTGTATATTTAGCTTTGAATCATGTAATAACCAGTTTTCAATATGTCAAACTGCAGCAATAGCAGCATTCCTGATATATATATAGCTTTACAAACAGAAAATAACTTCGAAACCTTCACATTGTCAAATGTTAACCATCCTCATTTTGTGGCCAGAATAAACATGGCAGTTTAGCTTACATGTCATAGGCTGTTGTGTAAAAGCTTCCCGACTACAACTACATGGCCATAAAAGCTAGTCTCTCTCATGTGGTAGTTTGTCTCATGCCCTAATTGCCACCCAACATCATTGTCTGTGGAAGCCAGGACATAAAAGCAAACTTTTCAGTCTAGATCAGTCTAAGATGACTGGGCTTGGTTTTGTTCCAGACTGCTATTAGTTCTGTGAGCACCATGTAAATGCCATATGGGATTTTTTTTGAAGAAATTTATTGTATGGTTGTTTTGACTTAAAGGCACCAGTCTGAACAGATGATTACATACTACATGACAGTATGTATAGTTAAAACTTTGTTTACACATCTGACTGCTCTGTAATGGCAAGTATGATGAGTTTATTTACAAATAGCCAGTGACGAGGTCAAGATTTTGGACTGAGAAAATCGCCTGGAATGCCACACAATTGTGATTGCTTTCGTTCAGTGTTATTACCAATCAGATCTTATGTATCATATTGTGGTGATTCTGAGTGACTCTTTGGTCGAGTGCAAGGTCCCCACCTCCCACGCAGCTGGCCCAGGTTCAACTCCCGGTCGGGGCCTCCTCTCTCAACATTACGATGTCATCTATCCTACCATTTATCTGTCTGTCTATCTATCCATATTTGAAAATCTCTATCTATCTATCATCCAACTAATAGTATCCGTACGGGGTTCAATGCCCATGGCTCTTTTCAGGTCACTTAGATTTAATATGTTGGACAGTAGTATCTATCTTCCTTTATCCATTTCATTCTTTTGTCCCCCTCCTGTCCTAATTAGCCTACTAAGTACATTAATACAGGATATAAAGCCCCAATCATCCGTCAATGCTGTCTCGCATCCATTTATCTTTTCCTACTTTATGAATATTGCAACTTTGATAATAATCAATTATGATATTTCATAACACATGCATTATAGATCACATTCTGCATGTACATGGAAATCTCATATAAAACTTGGGTAATATGTTTGTGTGTGGGGAACCATAATTATTGCAATGTGAAAGGGCACACCAAAGCATAGGATAACATGAATTTATCATTTGGTAATGTGCCACCACTCCTTTGAAGCTTCAGAATTCAGACTTTTTTACGCGCCAAGTAGGTCATGCGTTATGTTATCAAAGACGGCATTTCAAAATTATTCTTACGCTGTACGTTGATACAAAAAAAATTGAATGAATCTCACAGCTTCAAAGATGACAAATCAATCCTTGCTCTTTTCATTCCCAGCTTTTAAGGATTGGAGTTAAAATTCTAAGAAAAAAAGTCTTATGTGAGACTTACGTAATGCAGATGTTTTTGTGTGTAAAGGTCTCGCTTTACACAATGTATTCATATTCTGAGATTTCATTTCCGGTGTAATATTGTGTATGTCCTTATAGTCAGGGGCGGACTGGCCTATGTGGCAGAGTGGCAGTTGCCACGGGCCCATCCACTCAGGGGGGCCCATACAGGGATTCAAAAATTGAAAAATCAAGAAAAAAGTCAGTCTTTGGGACCAAGTTTAAAAATGCGTGATAAAATCAAACTACTAAGTTTGGGCCCAAATGCAGGAGGGCCCTGGAAAGGAACGGGCCCCTCTACCCTGGCGTAAATTGAGTAGGCCTACTGCAGAAAAAGGGGGTGTGGGGGCCCATTGACTAATTTTGCCACTGGCCCCAAAATGCCGCCAGTCCGCCCCTGCTTATAGTAGAACTACACTTAAATTTCACATTTTCAGCTGGAAATTGTCTTTTTTCAGTCTTATTCACACAGTATAAGATTAGACAGAAGTTGGATGACATTTGTCAATCTCAATAGTCTGGGATAATGAAATAAGGAGCGTCAATGGTTCAGTTACAAATCTGTGATAATATCATCCATTTGTGAATGTGCATATAGTTTCTGACCAAATTACAGATAAGAAGAGAAGCATTGATTCTTCTTCAAACATACATGTAGCCAAATGGAAGGCCTGTTAGGCAGCGATCCTTTCGAAAGGCCTGATAACATGACATCATCAGCCACCTGGGTTTAACTTGAATCAAAGCTTTTGACTTTTACGGTAATGAGCTATGACAATTTTTGAAAAAAAACGTTGATTCATCATACGTATGTGTCTATAGCTGTTGTAGCCTTCCTCCAAAAGGGTTGCATTTATACTTAATTTGGTGCTTATACCAACTTATCATTATAATTATTATATCAACTTATGTTGCTCGCCTGCTGATGAGGATGTAAAACACAAACTCACTCACTCACTCTTTTGCTTGCCCAGACAGATCAGCTGAATAGGCTAAAAATCCAATAAAGGAACAAAGAAAATATAGCATGACAGATAAGTCAACAAAGTACACCTGTAGATAAAAGCCTTTAGTAAAAGCCTTAAATCAAAAAGTGTTAGAGAATTATAAGTCTCTGGAATCTACAGATGCCTTGGACAGAAAGGACCTTAATGATAGTCATTTCATTCCTTGATTACACATTTTAGGAAAACCAACAGAATTGTACGTGTGTCCAACCTGTGTGCGAGGAAGGCTAAGGAAGCACTGGTTAAAGACTAGTCTATAACCAGAGACTAAAAACTCAAGCCTGTGCAAGTCTAAAACCAGAGATTAAAAACCTGAGACTAAGAATTAGAAGCCAGTCTTGAGGACAGCCTTAGCACTAAAAAAGGAGTGTTTTAAAAATAAGAATATACTCCAGATCCAAAAATGGCAACCCTTTATAAGTCCTCTTAGTGGACTAAACAGCTTTCCTTCTCTTAACCACTTTTTATGGTGTTATATATTTTATTTCCTCTGCCTTTTTCTTCTTTTTGCTTTTTTTAAAGTGCAATCTGTTAAGAAATCGTTCATCACACATTCCTTGTTGGCACCCTCTCTCTTCATTACCTACACAAGTCTCATGCAATTCTCTCCTTACTTAAGTCCATTTAAAGGTTGTTGGGGACACTCTTTTTTTGCTATAGTGTCCTGTCCAGTACACTGGAGTACAAGTCATGCAGTACATACAGCTCATTTTCAAGAAACAAAACCCCTTGATCAATTTAAAAATTAGTATTTTTTAGACTTAATTTGATTGCAGATATGTAGTACATACAGATATATTTTTCACAAAATAAAAGTAACTGAGAAATGTTAGACAGTAGTTGTACATGTAGGTTGCTTGCATGAAGTAACTAGAAAATCCCTTATGGGGACAATTTAATTTTCTGAGGCTATACAAATCACTAGTTCTGTTTTGATCAAACCCTGCGATTCGTTAATGTATATGTATGAGTGAAAATTATAGGAATTTTACAACTGAGCATCCCTGGTACTGAAAGAAAAAGGAAACAACTATATACATGTATTAAATGTTTGTAGAAAGACTAAATGGTTCGGGCCTCACTGGCAAACTTCTTTTGTCACACAATCTATAACTACAGTGACAATTACAAAACATAAAAATTGGACAGTAAAAACAGTGTCTACTCAACTGTTCCAGTAACTGTTACAAAATGTCTGCTGCAAAAAGAGAAATTCTTTAGAAAGTGACACTCTAGAAATGTAGTACTGGCAAAACAGGAATTCGGTTGAAAAAAAAAAGGTGTCTGCTAACTCCTTAGATCAAGTCAACTATTTAAATCAAAGCCACAGGTGGCCAGAACAGCTGCTGTAGCAGGTATCTACACAAATTGCAGGCAGTTTAACCAGGTACCTGATTGAATTACTGGTTTCTAGGACGGCTTTTGAACCTTTCTTTTTAAAGTTTAATACATCAGCTGGTCATTGATCTTTTGGAATTCACACCTTTTTCTGTCCTGCGAGATTTCATTAAACGTGACAATTTTGTGGTCGAGAAAAAGAGTCCACATGCTATAGCTGTCACTGAGTGTCTTGCAACTGTACATGTCCGACTAATTAATGAAAGTCACAGTCAGCTGATAGGAGAGAAATAGAGCTAGAGGAGAGAGAGGTTTATTTTACCGAATGCCCTATCAGCATGCCTCGGCGGTCCAACGTCGGCCCAAAGCTGGTCCGATGCTACTGACATCGGAATGACGCTGGGCCAACGTTGGACCACCGAGGCATGTTGACAGGGTGGTTGTTACAAAGAGTGATTGGTACAGTAGTTCAAAACAGAAAACTGGAATATCATTTTAAAGTTTCGAATAATTATATAGGTATTAACCATACATCTTCATGAGGATATAAGATATATAATGAATTACCAAAAGGGGGCAGTACTGACACTCGGTCCGACAGCGTTGCGTAAGTGACTTAGTTGTTTCAAAACGAACAATGTCTTCGTATTTACACATATTTCACAATGTCTTCTCAAGAGATTTTCCGAATGACAAATATCTGATCTGAAAAGTCACATCTTTAGGGGCTACGCGCTGTCATTGATGAACAATTAAATTGATACATGTATATTGCAGCACCACATTGTGACGCGAAACATGACATTGTTCAGCTTGAAGCACTTTTTTTACATCTGATATGTCAAGAATATGGTTGGTTGTTGGTATAACAATATATTTATACAGTCCGATTGTCATGATTATGAATGAAATATTATATTTGAAATATATGTAACTTTACCGGAAGCTCATCCCCCGTTTGCCATCTTTTTGGTATCGGTACTGTAATTAATTACGAGTTGAGGCGTTCTTCCTTCATCTTACATTTTTTTATGTCATTTGCATTCGTATTGTCAGAGAGAGAGAGAGAGAGAAATTCTTTATTAACGTGAAATGGGCTCACATTCTAGCCCCCAGCCCTCTTGGGCTTACAATTCACTTCAAAAACAATAATACATCAAAATAACAGAATTTTCGTTGAATAATACAAATTTGAATTAAATTTGAAATGATTTGTTGATATACATATATACATTAGTCCAATATGTAATAGCAATCCCAAAAAATATAAACTTTGTTCGAGTTATACTAGTAGATATATAATTCAAACTCTTGGAATGTTAATTTTCATTAGGCCTATTTACATATTTACAAATATCATATTGCTAATTTGATGTCGACATATATAATTACAAGTATCGTATTGTTATTGGCAAGTATCGACAATTACGTAAATTAAACTATGTATACAAAGCACTTTGTCTTTTTTCAAAAGCGTTACATATAAAATTAGCTGTTTCTTTAATACAATCATCTTTCATCAGGAATTCAATTTTTCTGTCATCATTTAATAAGTCAAAAAAGAAATTAATTTGTCTTATCCTGTTGAAGAACTCAAATCTAATATCATTATAAAAGGGACAATGAAAGATAAAGTGCATTTCAGATTCAATGTAGTTGAAGTTACAAAAAAGACAATATCTGTATTCTATTGGAGTGTCTTGAAAACGTCCAGTTTCTATTCTTAATGGTAGAATACCGTATCTAAATTGTGATAAAAGGGCACGCTTTCTCCTGTTTTGAATATTAATTACAAAATTTTCTACATTATAGCTCTTTTTAAAAATACTATAAAAGCGTAATTTTGGTACAACAGTGATTTCATTTCGCCATCTCTCACAATAATTTCTGTGTAGAATTTCTTTGGCATTCTGTACATTGATAAAAGTGTTATTTTCAAAATTTGTCAACATACTGATTTCTTCACAAATTAATTTGATTTCTTTACTCCAATTTTTGCATATTGACTTATCCCATACAAATATTTTCTTAACTATTCTATCATTCTCAATGTTCAATAATCTGTTCCATAATCGCAACATTTCTAACTTATGACGTGTAATACAAGAAATCCATCCCATGTCCCCATTAATAGCTAAATTTGATGCAAATCTGTGAACTCCTAAAAAGAATCTTATGGCTCTGTTCTGGACAATTTCACTTCTTTTAGAAACATTAAAACCCCAAACTCCAGCTGCATAATCTAAAATTGGAACAATTCCTGAATCATATAATTTAGTATAAGTCTTATATCCAAAACCATTGTTTGCTTTGAATTTTGTACATAAACTTCCTAGTGCTCTGTTAGCTGAATTTGCCAGTGAATCAGCTGTTAATTCGAAGTTTAGATGGGTATCTAGAATTGTGCCTAAATACTTGTATTTTTCCACGTAACAAACTTCATCATCACCATAAACAAATTTGTAGTCTGATTTAGTTTGAGTCTTATTTCTGAAATGCATTATTTTTGATTTATCAATGTTAACTTTCATTTTCCATTTGCAACACCAGTTTTCAAGTTTACATATCATATTCTGTAAATCAGTCTCAGTCTCACTTATTAACACCATATCATCAGCATATAACAAACATTTCAAATTTGTGTCTCCAATTTTAACACCAATGCAATCATTGAACTCGTCCACAATATCATTTATAAATAAACCAAACAGAGTTGCTGACAAACAATCACCTTGTCTTACTCCTTGATTAACTTCAAACCAATTGCTAATATATCCATTAACACATGTCATGTAGATCTGCATACGTTGAAAATGAATATTCATTCATTCATTGTTGGTTGATTATAATAAATACAATGCTATACAATACGATTCAATACAATGCAATGCAATTATCCGTTCCTCAGATACATATTCAAAGGACCATTTACTTCACTCAGTATGTTTAGATTGACAAATTATATGTAATTATTTACTTGGTAGACAAGGTTGAATTTTTTCGTCATAAGTAATTATTTAAGTACTCTTATATTGATTGCCTGTAACTACTGACTGCTTTATGTTTTTTAATTATGTTTGTCCATGGTCCAATGATTTTCACTTAAGGGGTAAACCGTAATGAAGTGTGAACAATACCTTCTGTCCTGGGTGCTTTGTTTTTTTCCGGTTTTTTTAATTCCGTAGAAGAATGTATGCAGACATTTTTAGTCATGGTGCTGCATGGTGTGTCTTGTAGTTGGTGCTATTCAGGGGAACTAAATGTTGTTACATATACGGGTCATGTCCTATCTTGAATTTGGCTTTCTTCGGCTCCATGTCCAAAGAATGGTACATGTAATGTTATAAAATTGATTTTTTAACAGGCCTATATGCCTACATTTTGCTTTATCACATTACAGAAAGTTACAGGCCCACTTGGATAGTCAAGAATTGAATTAGCCTGTTGTAATAACTCTGATTTGTGCAAATTTGGGACAATCTTATACACTTCTGCTAAAGTAAGGCAGCATTTCAAATGCTACCATAGTACGTATCATAATCCAATCCATCATGAAGCACATTTGCTAAGAGTTACTTTTTGTTCTTATTGTCTATAAGAATCTTCTGGTGTCACATACGCTGTCATGGCAACACTTGACGTCACAAAGGATTATATAATGTAACAATGACAGCACGTAGCCCCCAGAGATGTGATATTTGAGATCCAATATTTTGTCATTTGTAAAACCTCATGGGAAGACATTGCTGAAATATGTGTCAGACATTTCTTGAGACTAAAGAAATAATATTATTTGCCTACATGTCTTGACTTACAGAACAGTGTAAAATAAAGTAAGACTACCCAAGTAGGAAGGAAGGATTAGCCACTACTTAACCCTTTCACACCTCTTGGCTACCCCTGAATCATTATCACTTCATACTTTCACCTACTTGAAACTACCTTTTAAAATTGCATTAAAATGGTATATATAAATAACAACAATTTTAACTCCATCACCCCCATCGTAATCTGTCTCCTAATATTTTTGGGTTTAGCGGTCTCGAGAGCAAAGTAATTCAGGTGCCTCCACCATGATTCACCACTAGCTGGTGGAGTGCAAGCATATCTCTTTAGGTAGCACAAGTAAATATGTGCCATATTTGGTTTCAATTTATTTTGGATTGAAAATTGTCAAATGATAAATTTTGTAAAATATAATTCATGTGAATTCAATTGAAATTAATTGCCTGGGCTGTGCCACTGCCAGGCCTTGGTAAATACATATTAGTCACAGTACATGAAAATGTTAATGTGATTATCCTCTCTCTATTGGATTTATTTTGCTTTATTTCAAGTTTTTGATTACAGAGGCAGACATATCTAGGTTTCTTTGATGTTTATTATTTAATCATTTCAACATCAATTTATTCAATTATATGAATTACTAGTACATAATACTGTAGGTAAATTGTTTTTTTCTTCTAACTTTGTATGGAGCTAATATTTTTATGGTTCAAAGTCATCTTCACTTTGAAAATAGTATTATACAAGTGAGATTGTGAATTACAAACAGTCGGTATGAGGCAAACAATGAGCCCTTGGTTAAAAGTATTCAATCACTTGTGATATCAAACGTATCAGTCTCTATGATCTCTGATTATATCTGTATTTCCCTATGCTTCGATAGACTCAATTGTAGGCTGAATGCAACAACAACTGAATAAAATCTCAGAAGCTGAAATACCCTGTAGTAGGGGAGAGCGGGGCACAGTGAGACGGCGGGCACAGTGAGACAAACACCGTAGCGTCTAGCTGGTACTGTTTACAGATCAACCCTCTTTTGTATAGTACAAAAAGTAAGTAAGTGAGAGTCTGACCTATATCTGGAATGCCTACACAGCATATCGAGAGTGGAATTTCAATATTAGGTTTTTAGCCGATAAAAGTAAATAATTTTGCTAAACGACTTTTTGTTATAATTCCCAAGAAAAATGGTACAACGCAAATCAATTGCCAGGAATTCAAACCTTGATTATTTGCCTTAGTTTAGTGAGATAATGAACCACAATACAGGCATCTGGTCCGCAGGATTCAAAAATTAAAGAGAGCTGCGTGGGGCACATTGAGACAGTTGTAGGCGGGGCACAGTGAGACATGGTAAAATACACTCGAAACAACCTGAATGTAAGGCATAGCTTACAATTCACTATTAAAAACAAAATGCCTGCAATAAACTCCTGATTTTAGTGAGTCATATTCAAAGAGAAGCATCAGAATGAATTTTGATTAGTATGTAACAGGTGCGGCAGGTTAAATAAGTCATGCATGTGTCCTGTGCAATGAAGTTTCAAAAACATGCTCAAAAACGGACCTAAAAAATCACCTAGCCAGCTGCTATTACAAGAGTACAGTAGTTTCTGTAGCAACAATTGATGGAACAATTCTGCAGGTCCTGAGGATCGAGGGTTATGGCAGCAGATGCCCTGTCTCACTGTGCCCCGCCTGCTGTCTCACTGTGTCCCGCCCACGGGGCACAGTGAGACACTTAACGAGCATGGACGTAACTCAAAATTTCTCCAAACCTATAAAAGGTAGGAACCTGAAACTACTTGACAATATACCAAACGTCATTACCTATAATGTAGACCTAATCTCATTTAACTCTTTGCTTCCAACATTTTGGAACACTTGAAAATAAAAAAAGTGTCTCACTGTGCCCCGCTCTCCCCTACATGATGATTCCTTACTAATCTAATCCCCAAAGCTCTTTGGTTGAGAGGTTTCTGCTATCTCCAAGTGCACAAATGGCACCGCTTAATCGGCTAGATTTACATGGTTTCAGCTTCTGTGGCTTTAATGGGACAATACCAGCTACAGCTAATAACAGAGGATATATTGTTTGTATCAGTATATTTTTCTTGGGTCTTTATATGTAAAGTTTTTCTGTGTGTGTGTGTGTGTGTGTTTCTTTTTTTACTTTTTTTTCCTAACATGCATTGTTACCACTCATCACTTTGACAGTAACTGAACTTTAATTTTGTCTAAGTGAACTTTTCAGAGAAAGGTCATTGTTTAATTATGTTAAAAAAAGCATGAATCATTTAACACTTCTTTATATTATTGTGTTCTGTGTCCAGATATTATTGTGTTCTCTGTCTCGATGTGTAACTTTGATGTTTATCGATTCCTCTTCCAAGTTTTCAAAATTATGTGGTATCACAGTTGAATCTAGCAGTCCTTTATTTGATAATGTACCTAAATTACTCAGTGAATGGTCACTCTTGTCTATTCTGCCATTACAGGTGATTTCATTAGCATGCGATTCTAGGGTTTTTGGCCACTAAATACATAGTATTTTTGGTTAATCTGATTGGTTCAGGAACAACAGAACGTAACACATCTCATATATCAAATGTAGTAAGTGCTTGTTTGGCATTGATTTCTCACTGTCAAGTGTGATTGACAAGAATCGCGTTCAAATTAAATCACCTGTAACATCAATCTTTTGAGGAACATATCCCTGATTGGAGAGTCAATCAGTCTTCACAGTGTCTCTTATGTTCAAATTTCAGATTTACCCAGCCAGACCAAGTGCAATTTGACTGCTTTTGGTCCTAGCGCTAGCTTTACAACCCAAACACATCTTCACAACTACTCTCATAGTGTCATTCACAGATTATAGGAGTTCATGGTAAGCTGTTTTAGTAAATGGGGACTAGATTTTATAGCATCGGAACGACCAATAACATTCCCATTTTCAGTAGAGTTAACCGGATATGGCTTAGTGACTGAGGGGGATACGACCCCATGACTTCATTATCCAGAACCTCCTTGCACTTAACATGCTCACAAGATCTTCCCAGTTAATGAGATAGGAGGGCATTCACTTGATTTTGTCAGACCTTTTACTCTGTTGTGTTTCTATCGATGTCGTCTAAGTTCTGACAATCGAGGTGCAAGAATTTGTGAAGTATAATTTTGACTATCTATCCATCTATCTATCTGTCTATCCAGATTTCCATCTTTCTACCATTCTATCCGTTGGTCTATCTATTTATATATGTCTATCTATCAATATTAATACACTAACAAATCCTTGAATGGATGTGGAAATGGTACATGTAGGTGCAAAGATAATATAATAAAAATTCTCAACCATGGTAGGAACTGACCTTTATTGCACATCATCAAGTTGATTGGTTCAGACGCAAAACGTCATTGACCTTATGAACAGAGCAACGCAAAAGGGTCCTGAGATGTCAAACAATTTAATGTTGATCAATATTGCTCCACTGGTCAGCAATCTGCCCTGACAGCAGAGTCCCTGACACTTTTTCTATTTTAAACTCTATGGTTATTAACTTAATGTTGCTTCTGTTCTAAAGCGAAAAATGTAAAATAATAGCCATAAAATCAGTTATCTATCCCAAAACAAAAAGAAAGAATCTTTAGAAAAAAACTTGAAACTTGATAGCCTTCAGATTTATATCAATATTACACCACAGTTATGCATTGTGTCTACGCAATTTGTGATGATTCTCCTTATTTGTGTTTATTTACTTTGCATTGTTGATCTGCAAGAATCAATTATTAAGATGAATATCTGTGTTGCAAAGATTAGTCTCCAATTACTCGCTTGGCATCTTGCCTTTTGAGAGTGGAACCTGATCTGTGATGGAGCATTGAGCTTACAAGGGATGACTTGTGGAGATGTGTGCCTCCTTCTGGCCCAGATAAGCACACAGGAAGTTTGGTGGCCAGACCGGAAATGGCCTTGTGCAGTTGGCAAGAAGCCCTTGAGTCGTGTGGGCAGGTGAGGCCCAAAACAGATGCTTCTTGTTTCCACAAATGGAAGGAAAGTGGCTAGACCCTTAGCTGAACTTCCTAAACCTAATTGTGATTCCAAGGACCTTTTGTATTGACGTTTTACTTTTTTCTTGAATGGTTTTAGATGCTAAAGCTTTAGTGTTTTTAATCGTTTAAATAACTGGAATTTTAAGAATGTAATCGTCAAGGCTGACCTTGAATTCCGTGCGTGCATTGCAGTGTATGACTGAAAGTAATAACAATTCACAATTACGATTCAAACACATTTGTATGACGTCAAACACAGTGTGCATGACGATAATGGTAATTTTGGCATTGTGTGTAACTGATGATTTGACATTTTACTCTACTGATCGTGGTGTCTATATCAGACCTTCTACCCTAAATTTCTAAGTCTACATTTTATATGATATACGCCATTTACTTTTAATCTGGGTCACTGACTCGATCATTTTGACAGTGCAGTGAATGTGACAAAACGTAGGAATGAATATATTATGGACATGGTTAACTGGATTGGACTCGCACCTAAAGCTTAAGTTACAGAACCAATCTGTATCAAACAGATGATTTCTTGAATCAAAACAAATCAGCGCTTCTCGTCCAAGGTCACAGTGTTGTGTGTTGTCCCTCCATTAATCTTAGTGCATTTTGTAAGAAGGAGTGAAAGCTTTTGATGGTTGAAGGCCGTGTGTCAACAGTAATAAGTGTTTCAACTGAAAGACCTTGAACAGATGAAATCGGGAACAGTTTGAAGTTTAGGTTAAAAAGTGGTAACCCTTTAAACGATCCAAAATACTTATCGTGTCCTGAACTGAAGTTCACTAAGATTGACTTTAACTTTTTAAGATGTTAATTGCATCAGAAGTTTAAGAGAACAGAATGCCATTTGCTGTGTCACAATTCATAGATATAGTATATCACAAACATTGTGCCAGTTAAAATCTTCATCAAACATACATATCAGTCCCCCTATCAATAAAGCTTCAGCACCTTTATGGTTTTCACTACTATTAGTCTAATCATGTCATTATTACATTAGTTTTCAAACATAATGTCAGCAAACTTGTTTGTAGACTCGGTAACTTTCATAAAAATTGCCTTTGCTAATATTGCCATTGATTCAAGAATGATCTTGCTAGAGATAATGCAAATTAGGAGATAGTTTAGATTTGTGATAATTAGAGAAGTAGCCAATTAATGATATTCATCATGATCATTTCGTAAAGATAGTGAGACAGATTGGTAACACATTGAAATGTTTGCAAAACCACCTCCTCTCATTGTTGTGTGAAAATAACAATTCAATACCACATTGAATTGGCTTCAAACAATGGATATGACAAAACTCAAAGCTCTAAATCTCGTGCAAGAACTTCTGTGGAAGACCTCTTCACTTGTATGATATCCGTTTCATTTGGATCATGTTTTATAGTCTAGTCTTTTTTTTTCCAATCAAATACTAAGCAATTATTTATAAAATCTAAAGTCAGCTAATTGGCCTCAATTCCGCTACCAACAATGAAAGAAATATTTTTTATAATGCTTTGTTATTCATTTATTACACATAACTCAAGTCCATTACGCAAACAAAATTCACAGAACATGCAGTGGTTACCTCTTAATCATCTTGATATCTATTTAAACATAAACATCAGGACAGACATTACTTATAGAACTAACAAGTAAGACACCGCTTACAGAACTGACAAGAGTTTCCATAAACATACTTATTTCTTTCAGTTGTTACATTAACTGATGTCTTGTTGAGTGATTGATTATTGAAAGCAATCCAAGTATCATTCATACTATTCGTCGAGTCCATGACACTTCTCATGACTTCCTTGTTAGTTTTTTGTTATACTCTATGTAGAGCCATAAAGTTGGCACATCTACTCCTTATACAAAGAGGAAGAATAACAAAAGAACAAAAAATTTATTGAAATCTCTAATCAATAACATACAAAGTTCTGCATTCAATTGTGCCACTTAATTTGTGATTATTTTGCTTATTTGTGTTTATTTACGTTGCAATGTTGATCTATTCAACTCAAATTTTAAGATAAACATCTGTGTTGCAAAGATTAGTCTCCAATTACTCGCTTGGAATCTTGTCTTTTGAGAGTGGAACCTGATCTGTGATGGAGCACTGAGCTTACAAGGGATGACTTTGGGAGATGTGTGCCGCCTTCTGGCCCAGATAAGCACACAGGAAGTTTGGTGGCCAGACCAGAAATGGCCTTGTGCTGTTGGCAAGAAGCCCTTGAGTCTCGTGGGCAGGTGAGGCCCAAAACAGATGCTTCTTGTTTCCACAAATGGAAGGAAAGTGGCTAGACCCTTAGCTGAACTTCCTAAACCTAATTGTGATTCCAAGGACCATCCACATATTCTTCCCTCTTTTTTGTCTTTTATTTATTTTGTTAGTTCTAGATGTTGAAGCTAAATGTTAAGTACTAATGATTGAAACCAAAACCACCTTAAAATAATTCTTATTTATACATGTTCCTCAAACAGATTGCTAGGATACGATGTAAAATGTAAAGGACAGGAATTAATCATCTGATATCCTGTGTTTGTGGAATTTATCATCAGGCGTCATCTATCTTGCTGTGTTAAAACTGTCAGACTTTCTTCCATGTTGCATTGTCTTATTTCCTAAATGATCTATGATTGAGTCTGTCTATTTTTACCAGGCTAATTAACTCATCTCGATAGCTTGATATGTGACAACAGAAAGGAATATATTCACTATGTACATCGGATGGTTATTTGAACTTTAAAAGCACTCAAAGCTCAAGTCACAAAACCAATCTGTATCAAACAGCTGATTTCTCTTATCAAAACAAATCCTCTCTCATCCACAAGGTCACAGTGTTGTGTGCTTTCCCTCCATCAATCTTAGTGCATTTTCCAAAAGGGTAAATGTTTGTAGTTAGGTGAAGGCCAAAAATCAAAAGTAATAAGTGTGTTTTATTATCGTTTTCATAGCTATGTGTTTTTTGAAAATTTCGATTTGCAGTTAAACCGTGACATCATCGGGTATCTGTCAATGTGATTGGTCTAATCTTCAATCTGTGACATATCAGTTCAGAGTTTGACATCACAGTTTTTGACAAAGGAATTTGAGATTGCCAGGCAATGTTACTGTATGTGTACAACCACAACAAACAACGCATGTCTAAGCTGAGTGGTCTGTTTGGTTAAGTTACAGTTCATTGAAGCATCTTTCAGCCAGGGCAAGCTAAACAAGTGAAACATCCATGTGTGAATGCACTTTGTCAGTTTCCTGAAATCTGTGTTTGTAATAAACAAAATCATTCAACTTAATCTCTGACATAACAGTTTTGGAATGAAGCAAATTGCAAACTTGAAAAACACGTAGCTATGAAAACGATAATAACAGAAGACCTTGAACAAATGAGATTGGGAAGATCGAGTTTATAGTTTTAACCAAAATTGATGACCACTTTAAAAAAAATCAAAGTTACGTTCTGCGCTACACTATGAAAAGACATGGCAAGTATACCTAAAAGAGCTAATGAACATCCCCAACACTCCAGAGACTCTGCTTGGTTCAGAAGCGTGATATCAATGGCCTTATGAACAGAGGAAAGTAAATGGTCCTAAAATGTCTCACACATTTTTATGCTTTAGGTATTGCTCCAATGCCTGGCAATCTACCCAGAAAGAGGAGTCCATGACACTTTTGTATTTTTTTCATCATGTTTCTTAAAGATTTTGCTTGTGACGCTTCATGTAGAGAGAAGAAATGGCCTTGTGCAGTTGGGATTTGGGAAGAAGCCCCTGAGTCCGGTGGGCAGGTGAGGCCCAAAACAGATGCTTCTTGTTTCCACAAATGGAAGGAAAGTGGCTAGACTCTAGCTAAACTTCCTAAACCTAATTGTGATTCTAGGGACCAATCTATTCTTCTCTTGTTGGAATTTTATTTCTTACTTTAGCAGCTTAAGCTCCTAGAGCTTTAGTGTTATATTGAGTCATTGACAAAATTGCTATCATCTTAAAATAATCCAATTGATACTTCACAAACACATTGCCATGACAGCTATTTTTATCTTGTGTTCTGTATGTGTATGTGATCATTTGGCCCTACATTTGTTGTTGCTGATATATCAGACCTTCCTCCATGTTTTGGTGTCTAAGTTTCCAGCTCCTTGATGACTATAGTCTGTCTACTTTAAACAAGTACACTGTCTCATCTTGATTGAGTGGCTAAATCATTAGAATAAATATATTGTGTTCATGGTTAATTGGAACTGAAAAGCACTCAAAGTTATAACCAATCTGCATGAAACAGATGATTTCTTGCATCAAAACAAATCTGCTCTTGTCCAGCAAGGTCACAGTGTTGTGTATTGTCTCTCATTAAATATTAGCGCATTTTCCAAAGAGTTCATGTTTTGAATTAGGTGAAGGCCGAGTGTAACAGTAATAAGACCTTGAATAGATAGGATTAGGAAGAGTTTAGAATGAAAGGTGGTGTCTCCTCATTTTTTTCTAAATTGTCGTCTGCACTGAAGATGACTTTGATGAACTTCAGCTTTTAAGACTCAGATTGCCTCTTAAAAGTCAGAGAAAATTGAAAGCCACTTACCGTTCAGAAGCTTTCAGATAAGTTACTAATATAAGCACAATAAATGTTTATGAAAATTATCTCTTATTTCTCATAAGATTTCAACCTAACAATCATTAAATCTTCTGCACATTTGTCAGCTTGTTCATAACCAGCACCTCAATTTGTAGTTGTTACCACATACAAATAGTTGCCTTTTCAATTATTACAATGCCAATATTCATTTTGATTAAATATTTGTACCAATAGTTTCAAAGATCCTCTTAAAAGGACATTCAACAGAATTAGAAGCCAATTTAGATTTGTGATAATTAGAGAAGTAGCTAATTATTGATATTAATTTCGATAATTCCATGATGAGATTGAGATTAGAATTGTTCAGTTAATAATGGCATGAATTGTTTACTCTCAAATTTGCTTCTAACCATGATGTGTAATAGATACAAAACTAGAAGTCGTCTGGCAATGTCTGCCCTTGTGACTGATTTTCTGTTTGTTTCTAAAGATTACTGGTTAGTTGCTGAACATTCTGCATATGGAAATTAATGTGATAAATTCTTTTGTGTTTCTCGCTTATTCAAAGCGTTTTTTGTTGTTAATCAATTGTAATTGCAGTTACTCTCAGTCATGCACCGCAATGCAGGCTCGAAATTCGTAGTGAGCCTTCCACAATGATACAGTTCTGGGCAACCATAGAACGGTGCCCATGGGGAGAGTCGAGAGGAACATCGCTCAAGTTTCCCGTTCTGTAACATTCACCAATGTTGGTGACAACCGTGTGATAATGAATGATGAGAAGACTGTGAGTCTGCATGGCACATACCCTATTCATTCAGGGATATCCAGGGTCTTTAAGGTGCCCAAGCACACTGCAGAACATTGGATACAACCCACCTCCATTTAATGTCGCAAATAAAAATACAATGCAGATACTCCCCTATGGTTTTTAACGAAGGTCAGCGACGTTAAATGGAGGTGGGTGGTATCCAGTATTCTGCCAGACTTCCTAAACCTGTAAGATTGATGTAGATCAATTATTAATCCTCATATCCTCTCTTTACTGTAATAATCTGCCTGCATACTTCAACTCAACACAATGTCATGTAATTAGTTAGGAAGACAAGTGCTTTGTTGAATTCATTGCTTGAGACAAGCCTTTTAAAATACTTGACCAGTGGAGTGCCAAATGCATTCTGCCTCTCATTAATTAAGCCCTACTTGATGGGGCCCTCCTGGCAAGAGCCAATGCAACATTACTTGCAATTAGTCTCGTTCTAATGGAGTACATTGCATTATTTTTAGCAATATTACAGGCTCCTTGTAGCTGATCCATAATTCCAAATTTTCCAGATTTAAGAAACCAACATGCTGATTTTAACCTGAACTATTTTTTTTAAATAAGGTTTTCCCATAATCTCCCCGCTTCAGAGCTTACTATCAGATGTTTATTTTTGAAGTTGTGAATGTTGCACTGATTCCATTGTCACTTTCTCCTTTGAAACTTTATTTTCACTGAATTAAAAAATGGGTTTAAAAAAGATTAATGCTATATATTTTCAACTCATTTTAACTGTTGAATTTTTGTAATTATGGTTTTAATGCTTATTGTATTATGAAGACAAATTCTTTCAAAGGTGTAAACAAACAGTCTTAATGCAGTATAAATTCCTTGTTTTGTTCATAACTCAAGGCAAGCAATGTGGGGCTCTACATCAGTTTATAGTCAGAATATAAATATGATGGATTGATTTAATGTTCTATTGTACATGCTTAAATCATTCTCAGGATGATATTGTCAGCAGTTTCGAGGAATGAAATATTTAAGGATAATGTACAGTGTGCAGGCCCTGCAGATGAATTTGTATCTCACAATGGTCTCCGCTGGAAACGAAATATGGCTGTTGTCATTCTATCTGTCTATAGGGTTTTGCAATTTGAAAATCAGGACATGCCTCGGAGTTCATTGCATTACTATATATACTATAGCACTCATATACTGCTGTGTACATTCTGTGTTGTTGAAATCAGCCAATTTCACTGCTTCAATAGGTAGAGGTAAATCTATGTGGAATTCCCAGGCCTGATTACTTTCTTGTCCAAATCTGGTTGATGTCCCATGAATGGGTGATTGAGATACACTTTTGTGAGCCGTGGAGATGACTCACAATGATTGCTGATTATGTGCAAATCTGGGTCATTCTGATTTCCTTGGCATTGTGGGGGAATTTGTATTGTAGAGGGTCCGAAGGGGTTAGTTGTGGAGGAGTAGAGAGAGGTTATTTTAGATATGGTGGAATTTTGGTGGGATTTGTGTGTATATATTGAGGATGTATTGGTATTGAGAAAGAAATATTCAGGCAATGGGTCTAAACAACGACTGTACTATGGTGTATAACAGTAACTATACAATTAGTTTATTCCTTATCTTTATGGAATAGCAATTCACTTTCACTCTCTTAATTAATTTAATGCCAAAAACAATTGAATGAAAGCATTTGTCGACCTTATACATGTTATATTATATCTCAATAATGTGATGACGTCCAATATTTTAAGAAAATGAAATCAATTCAAAGCACTGATTCGCCCAGTTCAACAGCCACAGAAATACAGGACTTAAAATCACCACTCCCACATCAAACCAATATCACACTCTTTAATTTGCCTTGTGTTGACAGCCCATTCACAGGTGCAGAGCTAATCCTGTGGCTGCTTGGTATTCTGTCCAGGCAGGGGTCAACCATTCCTGGACTGGTCAAACCTAGTTTGTGGTGTGTCCTTTATGCAGTTTGGCCACTACAGTATTGGCCCACACAACCTTGAAGGGAAGGTTGTATTGTTGTCAAAGCACACCCTACTCTGTATAAGCAAAGGGAAGAGGGGGTGGGAAAGGTCCACAGGGGCAGTTGGCAGGAAGTAGCTAGATATTCACAAATCTGCCGTTCCAGCACTCTTGCTCAATGTGAAGTGACATAATTAACTTATTTTTAATTGTGTTTTAAAGAGCCCTATTTGATGGCAATACCTGTTTTTTACAGTCAAAGAATGGCAAGGACTTATATTCAAGTGCCAGTCAACAGCAATGACCTCACAACAGGCCATATCAGTTTTACTGAATCAAAGTGTCAATTTGTCAATGAAAAACCTGTGACCTCATTGATGCTCAGTTAGTGACTGTTTTTATAGCATTGAACTTATACAATATGACCTCAAAAATTGCTTGACATGGAAAGGCTTATGAGTCCTCACAAGAAACATTTCACTCCAAATTTGTAAACACTTGACATTCGTCGTATGTATAAGTTTTGGAAGACTATGTTATTCGGTTGTGGATGTCCTTTTGACAAACCAAAGAGGGAATATTAATTTATTTGCCGTTTCATAACTTTTTTTAATCAGCTGGAGAATGTTTTTTTGTTTTGTTTGCCTAGGATAGCCACAATTCCATATATGCAAAATACGTCAAATGGATGTTGAGGTGTGTTCCTCCGTGGCTTAATGGTTTGCGCATTCACTGGCTCTGAGGGCGTGGGTTCGAATCCCACCCTGGAACTCAATTTAGTCCAAGCCCATAGGACATTAAATGGAGGTGGGTTGTATTTAGTGTTCTATGCTGGGGCAATTGAAAGACCCTGGGCATCCCTGAATTAATAGGGTATGTGCCAGACTCCCAGTCTTCTCATCAGTCATCACCACACGGCAATCACCAACACTGGAGGATGTTACGGCATGGAAACCTTGGGCAATGTTCCTGTATCCTCTGCCCATTGGTGCTGCTCAGTGGCTGCCCTGAGCTGTATTCAGTGGAAGGTTCACCACAAATTTCCCCAAACCAAGGGACCAATAATATATAATTTATACAAATACAAAAATACAAATACAAAATAATGTTCTTGCCGACTCACCATTACGTCTTCCCCTTGACAACCGGCTAGCTGAGATGTGCACTTGGAGATAATGTTGATAGATTTTTTCTCTAACATCCATATTATCACTGAATTGACTGCATTTGCACTTAACAAATAACATCTCCCCTAATGGGCTGAATTTAATCATCCGCCCAACTTTAATGCGCACTGAGTACGTAAACAAGTCCAAAAAAGTTGTTTCAAAAACATGCCTTAGAAATTTTTACTGTTAGAGTAGAATTATTTTCACACCTACTCTCCATTAATTACTTTAATGTCATGACAGTTCTTTTTCTCTGTCTGTAATTACAATGCACCTTACTGCAATTAAAAGTCTTTACTTCTTTTCTCAAATTATTGACGCCACCCACTCCAATAATTATTACAGCCAAAATGTCAATTTCTAATTGGAAATCTTTTATATTTTAATAGTTTTATATTTTTGCAGGTTATCTTTTGATTTGTAAAATAAAATAAAAAAACAGCCAAAAAATTATGTCACCCTGATATATTATGCCCCCGTCTGTTATGTTATCACAAGCATTATTTCGTTTATGCGTATGGTTTCCTGTGCGAGGTCAGGCGATGAATCAGAATTTTATATGGAAAATGTGACATGCCATAAAATGCAATTGATGCATTGTGCAAAGTTTTATGCATAGGAACAAGCATTAAGACAGATTGGAAAGCTGTTATCCTGCCTCTACTGTTTATGCTGATGTAGTGATGATACTGAGATGCTTTTGAGTCAAATGGACAATAAAATTTGATTAATGTCTTGCATGTAAGGGTGTAGCAAGGGGTTGAATTCCAAACCCTTATACAATCAATTTAGGGTGCGATGAGCTTTTTGAATGGAATTCTGAATGATGTGTTAATATTATATCTAATCTGTCTATAGCATCTATCCTCACTCCTCCTACTCACATTGATTCTTTGATGTTTAGTGAAATAAAAATATGATTTCCATCAGCATAAATTATCTGTATGTTTGCTTAATATTTCCACGAAGGTCATCGTTTTAGATGGCTTCATATCAAAGAAATACAGAATTACTTACATTTTTTTAACCAAATCACTCAAACAAAATATAAAAGTTAAATACTTCAAATTTAAAAGCTGTATATTATATCAGACCATTTCAGAATTATTCTGGTTTTTATTCATGCTATCTGGTGACATATTTGTGGCTATTTTGGTATAATGTATTATGTTTTAGTTTTTCATGAATTTGTAAAAATGGTTGGTCACGTTCTGATATAACATACACAAAATATATGTGGATCGAATCATGTCATGATTTAATATGAGATCCCTTTTATGTTCAATTATTTATATGGAAGCAATTTATGTTATTAATTCCAGTTTGTAGGAATATTCCTTTTGTAAGTGTCTGACATTTCCACGCCATTTAGAAGACACGTTAATGCTATTTCTTAGTTTGATATCAATCTCCTCAGTGGAACTTTTCTCTTTCTTTCTAATGACCATCCTGGCTGTTTCCTTTAATGGCATGTTTCAGTGCCAAGTTATTGACCCAGAGTACAATGCCTGGTTAGAATTTTCTTTGTAATAATACCTGCTAGACCAATCCATAATTCGAATATACCCTCTGCTAGTTAGTCTTGTGCGTTATGCATCTACCTGGTGATGCAGACCGGACTGCCTTGGACCGGTCCGGTCCGCGGTCCAGCCCTGGACCACCAAAATACCGGACCACCTACAAAAAATCGGTCCAGTGCTGGACCGGACCGGTAAAGTCCCGGTCCGGACCGGTCCAGTGATTTTTCATGTCATGAAGAGTATCTCATGAATTTTGTCATATCTAAAAATGAGATTTATGTCATATAGCTTGTTTTAACCCTCATTTTATCATAATTTTTTTAATGCCGGTGGACCGCTTCTGGACCGGTCCAGTAACAAAATCGGACCACCTCATCCTGGACCAGGACCGGACCACTTTTGTAAATACCGGACCACCCCCTAAAAGGTGGTCCGGTCTGCATCATTACATCTACCTGTCTTCTATATGATTAATTGGAATGGTTCAATATAGACCTGGAATCCTGGATAGAGGACAAAATTATTTATTGTTGGAGTCCTGGGTTCAAACCTTGCACTGAACAATCTCTAAAGCACATCATAGCTAAATATATTATTCATCAAAGTTTATGTATATGATTTACCATTAATTTATCAGCTATATGTAGCAAAAGAAGTTATCTGATTAATATAATTTACCATGGTAACACATTTTATGAAGCATTTCTTTAATAATAGCCCAAGTGAAATTAATCTTAATCATCAAATCACAGTAAAGTCCCCAAGATGCACAACCCGCTTTTATTGAAAGGCGAAAGAACCTAGTAGGGAGCTGGTCTTCGGTAGGTGCTCCACCAATGAACAAATTCATGTGCACTGGCTTCAAATTAGCCAAATGATTATTGAGATCATGTTGATACATGTACGGTATACCTCAGTAAATCTTGTCTTGAACTCAGAAGATTACGGATGAATCAATATCAATTTTCTGGAGCCAGGTCATCCCTATTATAATACTGCAATAACTGGTCAGTATTTAGGTATATTTCATATTCCATGTATCACGACATTTTACCATTAGTGCACTTTGACAACATGATTGCAGGGATATCATTGTCCAATATCCATTAGAAATGATGTACAGAAGTTCACGACCTTAAATTGAAAACGTTTGTCCTCCACTCCTTCATCAATACTTCCATGCTCTTGTTTGACCGAGACTTGACCTGTCTGCTAACACTACAGTGTACCAAGAACAAATATGAAGGTTTCAGCTTTAATTAGAAGCTTTCATTAGAAGTTTGCTGTGCAGGTTTTGACCTCTGCCTTCCTAATGTCTTTAGCAGAAGCTTGCCAGCCCCATAAGCCTTGGAAATTGACAGTAATTACTTCTGCAGGATGTCAAATAAAAGCTTTTACAAACTCCTGATTTTACAGAAGAAATGTAAACAAGACAATTCATGTTTCAACAGGCCCCATTCCATTCTAACTCACTGCCACTCTCCTCATTGTGTATGTGGTATTGTCTAATGAAAATGTCTATTTGAAATGTCTACACAAATTGTCTGCTTGGATTGACAATTGTTGGAACATTTCAACCTAATATTTGTTCCCATATTTAAATTAGTTTCATTATTACCCCCTAATAACACATTATGTTTTTGGTTTAGTATGTCTAGTGCAGTTGAATTTCTATCAAGAAAAAAATTCAATCAATTGGGATAATTCATGGTCCACAGAAACAAGTTTTCATTGTCCCAGACACCTGTTCCAAAGAAGATATTTTATATAAGTTGACTTCAATGGTGTATTTCTAAACCATTATTGTATCCATTTAATTGCAAACAAAATACTTGTCTACAACCTACTAAGATTATGCATCTGGCATAGGGCCTATTTCTATATACCTCTATGTGCTGAAACGCCTTGTAATTGACAGAAAGAGACAAGAAACATGTTCTAAAAAGGACAAAGCTAAAGACAAAAAGCAAGATGACATGTTTTGCTTTATGACTAACAACTCAAACAGAGTTCACATAATCTCCATTGACATAACTAGGCATGCATACCCTCCTTTTTTTAAGACACCCTGTTTCTTCTCCCACCCTGCTTCTTTCCCCCTCCTTTTGTTACCCCTCTTACAAGGCATTAGTCTTGAACCCCAGGGGGTATTTCAAGAGTCCTCAAGGGGAAAAACCCTTTCTCAACATTATGCTTGAGTATTTCAGCCGTTGCTCCGGAAATTCCATCTCACTCGAGTCGATTAAGATGGTGACACAGTTTTCAAAATGTTTGTTGTAACCCTGAAAAAGAAGACATGTGTAAAAAATCAAATGAATACCTCCGAATCAATAATATGAGATTTGTTACATAACTTAGATGACATTTACCTTACTATTATCAGATATAGATCTATAGAGAATCAGGAAGTCAAGCAATGAGATAATCAGATAGTCAGGAAGAGAAGGCAGGAAGGGGCAAAGGCATAAAGTTATTGTCACTCAAAAGAGTGATAGATAGAAAGATAGAAAGATAGAAAGATAGATAGATAGATAGATAGATAGATAGATAGATAGATAGATAGATAGATAGATGTAGATAGATAGATACATCTGTCGCACCACAACAGACAGCAAAGACCGAAATATTCATCAAGCAGACTGAAAATAGCTAATGTAGCTCATTATTAAACCGATTATGATGCTGAAACCTTTTAACAACATTAGCAACATTAATATTCAGAAAATAATCAAATGTGGCATTTTGTTCTTTGGAAACAGAGGAATTCTGGCCAGCTTTTTTGACATAGCTTCAGGGGATGACATAATTACTGCTAATTACTGCTAATTAGACCTAATTACTTGATATTATGTTTCACTGCTTTAACCAAATTGAGGCTTTATCAGGAGTTCTGCTTCAGGTGCTTCCTGGCATTTTGGCTGTTTATTCGAGGATGTTTTCTTCCCGGAGAAGCTCATTAATTGGCTAGACTCTGCGAGAATGCTGCAAACAGTATCATTGCTACATTCGTTAAATACACAATAAACGTAGCTGTGTTACATCTACACAATGGTCACTAAAACAGTAAAATTTCAAAAAATGTGTCATTTTATTGTAGAATGGAGGTGATTCGCTATAAAATAAAAAAATTCTGCATGTTATCTTCAAAAGTGAAGCGGTTTAGTCGAGGGTGTTTAGCATCGACCCAATGCCAAATATCACTTGACGACAGAATTTCACATACTTACAAGTGACTGTTGTTGTCAACCAATGTACATGTACATTTCACTATCTGTGTTGCAATCTGGAGTCTATCTGCACACATACATTGTATCTTTATTTCTATCTATCCTATCCTGTCCTATGTAATCACGTGTTTCCCTTATACATTTAATCAAATTGTTTGAATGTTGAACAATAAGAGTAATGGTGACCATGCATGATACATGTTTCCAAAGTTCAGACAAAAACCTCATCTTAATGGTATTACATTAGATACACCAAAAATCCATTTTACCCAATTTATCTTTACAAAATCCACCACTTAGCTGCACAAATGCTTGAAGCTGGAGGATTCATTCTTGCAGGGTAGAATTCCAGGTCGATTTTGAGATGGTTTGATGTTTTCATTTCTTAATCTGGAGACATGATATTCCACAACACGTCTTGTTTCTGCTTATTTCAGAAGCTGTGACAAAATTTCTTCAAATTTCTTGGCATTGCAAGACGTCCCCGGAGTGTGATGTTTTTGTAGAATCTTGTTTAAACTACATGTTGAAGCTTTCAAATTCCTACCACTAGGATCCCCTTAAGGCATGAAAAAGCAGAATTAAGAGATGGCAGGATTAGACTTCCTAGTTTTCTTGTGCTTAAGTCATTATTGTCTTCTTCTTTTTTCTTGTCTTCTTTTTCATTTTGGCTACTTTAAATATGTTATTTCAAAGAAATTACAGGTAAAAAACTCGGTACTCTAAAATCGCTGACGAAATTGGTTTTCAGTGGTTGTTTTAGTTGATGCTAGAGTTTTATTTCATACTAAGGATTCTTGTGTTTCAAAGGACCTAATTCCTATATTTAGGACCTCACTTTTGTGTGAATATCAAATATAAAAGTGATAATATTATGCTCTGTTCCATTTGCAACTGCTGAATGGTAGCTTTCTGTGATTGCCTCAAATGCGAAAATGCATTTCATTGCTTCAAAGGTTGATGTCACAATGGCAACTATCTAACATCATGATAATATTTCCAAAGCAAGTTTCAAAGCTCTGATTAAGATAATAAAACAATGATGTCTGATTACGACTTCGAGTCAATATCTTCAAATAACTGAGAGCCAAATATGTCTGTCAAATGATTGTTTGGCACTGAGTGGGATGAATAATTATTGTTGCAAGACAAAGGATGACATTTTAGCCAAACATCTTTTGACTGGAATTTTCTATACAATTTGAGCTGTTAGCACTTGCACCTTGTTTAGGTTGATTCTCAGCAAATTTGTTGGCAAACATAATGCTTGACCTGTAAATGAAATGATTTTGACTCAGGAATAGGTTTGGTTTCTTCCTTGTGCTATGTGCCAAAGGGAAACAGTCGCTCTGTCATCGTAAAATAACACAGGCTTTTCCTGCACATTTTGACTTCAAAAGCTCTTTGTCTTTCGCAAACCTTAACTAACTTTTTCTTTTCCTGTTTGTTTTCAGATGTTCCGGACCCTCCTTCAGCCCTGGTGGTCACCTATTGCGATGCTAGAGTGGCTGAAATCAAGTGGAAACTGCTCAATGACAATCATTCCCCTATTACCCAGTTTGTCGTGGAATATAACACTTCGTTCAACCCCAACCACTGGCACGTGGCAAAAAGACAAGCCGCAGGAGATAGGACTTATGAAAGAATTGCCCTTTCGCCCTGGGGCAATTACTCATTTAGGGTGATTGCCCAAAACTCTATAGGGTTCAGCCAGCCCAGTCACCATTCATTAATCTGTAGCACACCCCCAGACATGCCACATCACAATCCAAGGCAAGTTTGCACCAAAAACCTGGCCCCTCACTCACTGGTCATTGTTTGGGAGGTAAGTGAAAGTCCATTAACTTTTTATCTCAATTTCTATCTTCATTAGAATAATGCCCCAGTCTCACGGCGGCTCCCGGAGAACTATTTAGATCGGCGTCGAAGTATTTCCTGGTAATTTGGATGAATTTGGGTGATCCGCCGTCGACTTTTAACATCCCCCCAGGGGAAGTTTTTGTTCCCCTCAGTGGTTCCTAGAAATGGGAAAACTGCGCCGTGGATGTCAAAAAAGATTCAACAGGTACAAACTTTTTTTTCATGACGGCGGAGCAGAGCCCAAAATTTTCTTAATTTTTGGATGTCCGGCGTGGATTTTTTCAATGAGAACGCCTCAAAAACATCTCCGCCGGGATATTAGGACATCCCCTGCCCCTGAGGGGACCTCTCCTGCCCCCGCGGGGACCTTTCCTGCCCCCGCGGGGACCTTTCCTGCCCCTGGGAGGACATTTGAAGCCTCGCCGGCAGTTTTTGACATCCCGCCGCGGTGAAATAGGTTCACTGAGGGGCAGTTATAGGTTCCCTGAGGGGTACTTTTTATATCTCGGGGCGATATAAAAGTATCCCTCAGGAGGAGGAAATTCCTTTCCCCCGGCGAACTTTTTGGGACGGCGTACAACTTTTCTTCCCCGCAGTGAACAAAAAGAACCCGCCGTGATATGCTTTTAATTAATTATGTAATGGTTTTATAAACATTGTATGTCGCCGTGATGGTCATTTTTTTCCTAGAATTCAACTCAAGCTGCCCCTCAGTGGTAAAAAGTTCTCCGTAACGTGCCGTGAGACTGGGGCATTAGTCCTTGATCTGTGATCTGTTTATCATGTATTATTTATCATTCATCAAGAATTTTCACATTCAACATTGATTGGTAATATTTTCAACACTTCCGGTGTGGCTTATGCAGTACTTGGTCAAAAGGAGCATTCATCTAGGACTACATCAAAACATGAAATAATTATTTTTGTCCCAGCTATAACAACGACCAGGACTTTGTCACAGCTTATGAAACTTTTAGTTGCATGGTGATCTTTAAAAAATGCATTGACTGTCTAGATAATGACCACACTATATTATAGTTCCCCATAATGATCTGAGGTAGTTCTGACCTCAATATGTGACTCTGCCCTTCCAACACATTGTGGCAAATTGGCAATGTGGAGCACAGTCAAAAATGCTTACCGTCAGTCTATTAACTTGTGTGATCTTTTGTCATTTATTGCTTTGTGTCAATATTTACACTGGTTATGGCACTTTTGCAATGACAAAACATAGATTATCAATATCTTCTGACAGATAATCAGTTTATGACTCAAGCCTACCCAACATTCACCACAGTGCCTGCAGTTTGGTCGAATATGTGCAGCCCATGCTGATCACACACAGAGTTTCAGAAAGATTGGTTTATTAAAACATGAAATATTTCTCTTCGGTCATTTAATCACGGTGTTTCGATCATATCAGGTTTTTTACTTTGATTAATCAACATATTGAGAACACGGTTATGTCTATCAAGAGTCTTCAAAATAATAGCTGCAATTGCTTTAAGTTTAAACTTTTTAAAAACCATGAAGCAAGTCACATAAAAATAAACTCTGGTTGACTGCCGCGAATCTGGTTATGGTCAAAAATGGCAATTTCTTGGCAATGTCCTTTTTTAGCCATATCACAATAAAGTCTCCAAAACTGTAGTTTATAATTGTAAAAACAACTGTTTTCTGGAATGTTACTGTATATCCAGATGTATGAAAACATCACTTTCTTCCCGCGCAGATACCGGAAATCTCACTGACACACTAAAATCATATCAATTGATTTTCATGGAAGAAAGATGATTCATATTATATGTAAATCACAGAGGATGGCTTTTTAGTGGAATTATTGGCTTAATTTTTTTCTGGACGGATTACCTTACCATATTCTCAAAAAACTGTTCGGAGATGTAAATTTAAATGTAAATGTAGGATTTTTTATAGTCCATGACACTGACGAAGTCAGTCTCAACAGACATTACAATTACACCCTTGTCAGGCCTGTTCAAGCATAAGCCTTTCTCAACTCCCCACGAGTACACAGCCAGGCTGCTGTTTCAAGCGTGCACAATTCTAAGTCACTCTACAATCGACATCACTGCCCATAGCCAAGCACCCAGTTACACCCGGGTGAAGTGAAGCAATGAGTAACTGTTGTTGAGGATCTGCTCAGTTCCCCCATGCCATGTTTGGGAGTCAAACCTGCAACGTCTCAGTTAACAAGCGAGCATTGTGCCTCGCTGAGACCCTTTTCGTTCCAGTGATAACTTTATCCAGAAATACAATGTGCTGCACACTGTGCACCTTATTTAGGCAACTCTCTCTATTCTTACATTCTAAGCTTCTAGCCCATTCCGTTATGTCATTGACCATGGTAGCTCATTTCAATAGCAGGCCTCACAAAGGCTACATTTGCGGACACAAAAAGGCTCCTGTTTTGTTTCTTACACCAATGTAGTATGCCTAGTGTTATGTGTTTGTTATATGAGCCTTTGAACAATTTTTCAGAAGCATAAAAACATCATATACACAAAAAGCCTCTTATGTAAATGATTACAAGCCACCATATGAGATATTCAATAACACCTTGTTTTTGGCAAAGATGGACATTTCCATAGGAATTGTCAATTCTATTTATGTCACTTAACCAGATGAAATCAGTGTTTTTTACTCTAAAAAAATCCATGTTGGTTTTTTGCATTGAAATTTGGTTTTTCAAAAAACCATTTTGAATCTAAAAAACCAATTTTGTCTGAAATTTTTTAGAGTGTAGATTTTGTAACTTTTTGAATGTATTTGATTCTGTTATAGAATGTATTAGTGTTTCTGTCCTGCAATTTTACCTTTTTCGAATATATCCTAGTGGAACCGGCAGCTTCCCTGCACCATGAAAGGTTTTTTGTGAACGGTTACAATGATCACATGGGTGGATAAAAAATATTCTAGCATCAGACAAGATGTTAAGCATCCAAAATATTTGTCAATCCTATTCAATTTACTTTGGTGGAAAGTCTGGTCACACCCTGTACATGTCATGTTTGCACATCCGGATTAGCAGGGCAGCTCATATTCAATCTTTGTGGAGAGAGCTGCACTTTCATTCTTTGGTGACTGCTGTATGATGATGAGATGAGAAGACTGGGAGTCTGGCACGTGCCCTATTGGTTCAGAGATGACAGAGGTCTTTCAGTTGCCCCAGCATAGAGTACTGGATTCTATCCGCCTGCATTTATTGTCCCATGGGCTCAAACTAAAGTGATGCCCAGGGTGAGATTTGAATGCTCATAATTTTATATCTTTACGTGTTAATTATATCAGCGTGGTGTCACGTTATGTCGACAGCTATATGTTCCTCGACGTGATAAATCGATGAAACCCACCAGAATCTTCTTGATTCTAAATGGACAGAAAGGTGACAAGATTACAGTGAATTTTCCGTGAATGTTGTGATCAAAAATGCTCATTTTCATTCTGAAAACATAGTGGAGAATTTGAAATTTCGTGAATGAATTATTTGAATTCAACCTACATAATCAAAAGAAATACTACTTTGCTTAAACTTGCTTTACTCTTATTACAAATGCAAAGGTGAATCTAGGTTGAAATATGAATTAAGGCAAACACAGGTGAAATAAAATACCTAGAATATTTGGTAAAAATACTACTTGAAAATTAATCAAGCACGAGTTCAAACTGTTCATGACTCTATTTCGCATCATGATTGTTTTTGTGAGAAATATATGTAACTTGAGACAACATGGCATCTATAGACATTATGTAAAAGTACTAGATTTGCACTCAGGTAAGCGTTGCTACATGAATATCAATTCATCTAAGTCATCAGCAAGATTTAATTTGCAAAATATGCATGCATGCATGTCGGTGTTTCATTCCCTTAGCAAAATTTTAAAGAGGCAACATTTCATTTGAGACCAAGACGAGAATAGTTTCAAGAATTCCGCTAATATTTGATATACTATGTTTCATTTGAATATAAATAAAATAAGGACAGGCTTTCGTATGATATATTTTTACACAACTTCCATGGCTGTGATTCAGGACTGTTTTTTAATGCATATAAAAACATTTTTTTGTTAAGGGACAGATGTTTGTTATTTCTACACAATTTTTTCTTTAAATTGAACACATTGTCTGCAGAACAGACATCTAAACCCCAGACATAGGACCAGCCACAACCACGTTCACAACAGAATCCTTGTCACTCCCAATCAAAAACAGATCTTCAATCTTGATGTTATTTGTCAACAAGCCAATAAACCATGAACTCTGAATGTAATATTTATCATTCCCTGCATGGAAATATGCCATAATTTTGTTTTGACGAATGTTTCTGCAACTAATTCAAGATGCAACAATGCAACAATGCAAAAGTAAAACACATTTGTAGATGTTCACCGGAAGTATGGTTTCGGCCCATTTCCTGTTTCCTTGGCAACACAAAACAAGAGGACGCCACCCTGTTGCTAGGAGAGAAAGATGCCCTAATCATATAATGGCATTCTTCCATTCATGGATGCGAGATATCAGAAAATACCTTCCGCATTGTGGGTTGTATGAGGTAATTATGCCATAATGGGGTCCAATGTACAGCGGACCCCACTGATACGACCTTCTTACAGTACATTCCTAACCATTTTCTGTTAGTTGCGGCTGATGTTAGACACTAGACAGCAGTCTTTTGTCATCCGTCTCCTCTTTGCTGTGTCCTCCTCCTGCTCTAATTAACTTTCCGCAGTGCATTAATACAGGACGTACGTAAAGCCCCAAACGCATCTATCCATCCATTCATCGATGCAAATACCCTTTCATGTGGACAAATGGCAACATCTATAGATCCTGCTTTTTGTCCATTGTCATGTCTTATCAAACTCATGAGTGGCACACATTTTCCTCTGCGGAGGACTGAAAAAAGGAAATAGGTCAATTGTGCAATTACCCTCTGCCCCTTTTCAATTGATGATCAATGTAACAGCAAAAATGGAACTTTGCAGTTTCCTTGTAAACATGCTTGTGAATGACTCATGACTATTATAATTAGAAATATTTGTGAATTGACCATAAATAGGGTCTCTGCTGTAGAGAAATATTACAAAGATAACCTATTCGTGGTCTGACAGACCATGTGCAATGTATCTTTTAATTATTATCGAGGTGTATACATGGTACATAAAGGTCATGTGTCTCATACCTGTTTATTGGTGATGATTATTATGTAATAATATTATTTATTTTGTAGCATTCACAAATGAATCATCAAAAAATTAAATTTCATGTAGAGTATTCCACATTTCTTACAGCAATAAAGTAGTGACAAATAATTAATTTTCATTTCAAAAAATGTTCCTACATGTAGATTTCGTATGTCTAATTTCACTGGCTTTTTGGAATTGAAAAGTAAATTTCAATTAGCTTCCTAATTTGCCATTAGTTCATTCATTCTTATTATACCTGCAGATTACTCACCTGAAATTACAGTTCTCCAAATGCACTGACTGCACTACCTTTCTTGAAGGTTTTAAATCTGAAGAGAGCCCAAGTAAATTTTCAAATACATGCTATCAATTCCTTTCATACTGTTATATGTATTGGAAGTAATTAGGATAATATTTTTTGTTTGGAGAAATAACTGTGCCTTAATTAATTAGGTCTTGAAATGTGAGACTTTTTCTGAAATCAAGACACATAAAATATGTATATATATTTATGTCATGCACATTACATATAATTACATCTTACTCCATTCTAAAAATGACCATAGTATTTGGAAACATATTAGCTTGAAAGGTCAGAATTATGATGAGCATAGCTTCCTTGGCACTACCTCCTCCTCCTCCTCCTCTTCTTCCTCTTCTTCCTCTTCTTCCTCTTCCTCCTTCTCCTCCTCCTCCTCGCTTCCTTCTTTCTTCTTCCTTCTTCCTTCGTCCTCCTCCTCCTCTTCCTGCCCCATTACTTCTTTCTCCTTCCTCCTTCCTCATTCCTACTTCCTACTTCCTACTTCCTCCTTCCTCCTCCTCCTCCTCCTCCTCCTCCTCCTCCTCCTCCTCCTCCTCCTCCTCCTCCTCCTCCTCCTCCTCCTCCTCCTTCCCTCTTTCTTCTTCCTTCTTCCTCCTTCTCCTCCTCCTCCTCCTCTTCCTGCCCCATTACTTCTTTCTCCTTCCTCCTTCCTACTTTCTCCTCCTCCTCATTCCTACTTCCTCCTCCTCCTCCTCCTCCTCCTCCTCCTCCTCCTCCTCCTCCTCCTCCTCCTCCTCCTCCTCCCCCTCCCCTATCTTCTTTCTCTTTCCTCCTTACTCCTTCCTCCATCCCCTTCCTCCATCCCCTTCCTCCTCCTCCTCCTCCTCCTCCTCCTCCTCCTCCTCCTCCTCCTCCTCCTCCTCCTCCTCCTCCTCCTCCTCCCCTACCCCTTCCTTCTTCCGTCCTTCTTCCTTCCTTCTTCCTTCCTTCTCCTTCCTCCTCCCTCCTCCCTCCTCCTCCTCCTCCTCCCCCTCATCCTCTATCCTTATTTTCCAATCATTCCCAGTTTAAAAATCATCATTTAAACCCTCCTTTTCCATTGAAGACTTTTGAGCATTATACAGCTCTTTAGTGGGATTCTGTGTGACCCAAATCGCTGACAACCCTTCAAGAACCCACTCTACAACCCCACTCAGCCTGACAACCCTTGATGCTGGAAGTTGATAGAGCTGTGGAACCCACCCTTGTGAGTGTATGGGGTAGCAACAACTGTTGTGTGTTAATATTCTGCCTGGCTGCTTGGTGTTGGGACAGTGTCTGATGTGGGAAGCTGGTCAAGTGGGAGCTAGCATCACTTGAGCATCTTAAACCTTCATCAGCATCTGCCTGGCATCTCAAAATTCCCACACTGTGATGGAACTTGCCTTTGTTCTCTGTGTTTCTCATGCCCCTGAACATCCCACTCTTTCTGCATGGTGGCTTCGACTTGGGAGTTGGGACTTGGATTTAGAACTTAGAATGGTTTAGAGCTGAAAGACTTCAAACTAGAGACTCAAAAGGATGCCAGTTCATTGAATCATGATTATGATCTTTTACATTAGTACACTGTGACTGTGTACTCAAACAGCTATTAAGCAATATAATAAGCATGCTGTACTGGACTACAAGGCATTACCACCTATACATTTACATAGGTCAGTGTGTAATGAGTGGGAATTACAAAGATACTGTATGTACTTGTCATCACAAGCCTTTTTTGGTGGCACTCGATCTTATACCTTCACCCCATGTGCGGAATCTTGCCCTTGTTAAGCATCGGCACTGGCACAAGAAGCTGCTTATTCAAAACCGAAACAAATGCATGACATCCAATTTGAATGTTTCAAGAATTTTACCAACTGATGAGAGGCAGCTGTTCAAAGCGATTTCATGACTTCCTACAAATGACTACAATTGTGGGATTCCTTGAATCTGTAGTTTTTTCTTCAACTCCTTGGGACTGAACAGAAAGTTGCAATTTATTAAAAATACTTGTTTTCAACCAAGTAATAACAAAATAAGACCACCTTAAGGAGTGTATTGGGTTGGATCCGGGCAATACCATCATTGTACCACCCATACAATGTGTTAACACTGATGGAAATGACACCTTTTGTTCTTGAACAAATGAATTTTTTTTTGCTTGTGATACAAACAAGCATCATTAAGGCTGCTTTTGAAATTCCTTGAAACAACAAAATGCTTTGTCTGAGGTTCGTGTCAAGTTATTGTTAAGGGATTATGCTCTTTGAATTTTTGTTGTCATTATCAACCGTCCAAGATAAACACGAAGAATTGTAATTAATTATTTGTGTTGAATTGAAACATCTCCCAAAGGAGAGCTGAAAATGAAATAGAATCTAAGATGAAGCTACAATTGCACAATATTCGGTGAACACATTCGAATGCTATTTGAACCGTTTAAGATATTACAATTTTATACAGAACTGTTACTTTTTCTCTAGGGTCCAAAGCTAATACAGATTGTTATACAGTATGCATGAAGGCGGCACAGCCCAGAAAATTAATTGTAAGGCAAACTTTCTGGCAATATATTTGAATGGATAGATGAAAACTCAAATTGAATAGGAGAATGCTTCATAAGTGTAGTATTTTACATGCTGACAAAGATTTATGAAGGCAATGAAACATAGCTTTCAAAAGCAATGGTCACTCAAATCTTAGCTGTTGTAAATTGACACAAGGAACCCCAGGCCACCTTATAAGAAGTAGCAAAACTTTCTGAGAAGAATGTCCTTACATTGCTCCCTAACAATTGTCATTATTGTTTGACTATAGGATTTCCAAAAGAAATATTAAGTCAATGTTTTCGCATCCATAAACCCCCCTTTTTTTAAAGAGGTAATTAAATGGATGACCGGTTAGCACTTGCACTACAGAGATATCAATGATCAACAATATGGCATAATCCAAATGTACATAATAATTGATTTTCTAGTAAATTTGACATAAAGGTTGTACATGGGGTGTGGCACATGACAATCGTAAGCCTACATTACCAATAAATAAAGGAAATAAGGTGTAAAAAGTATTGCAAAAATTGAAATGTGAGCCAGTGTATTTTAGGTGCAACAAACAATAATTTTGTTCAAGTGAGACGTGTTCAGAATATCAGAAATATGAATTTATTTTGAACATTCCTTTGAAATCAGGATATCAGATTGTCATAACATTTTATAAACCTCAGACTAACTGAATTTCATGGCACCTGAAGTCATCAGGGTGTTTAGTGGAACACTAGATCAAAGATTTGGTTGTTTCCCATGAGCCTATTGTGTTGGAAAAATTCCAAACAGCTCTAATCCGATAAAAGTGTGAAATATGTTTGCAAACGGAACCGCTGTATCAAGCTTATTTTATTTTAAATAATATTTTCAACAAAAAAGATTTAAGTGCGTTTAGGTAAATGAGGCATATCATGTCTTTCTTTCCGGCTTAGTTTAATGAAATGATATTCCACGTACAAAAGAGGACACAACTTAAATGCAACATTGCTAATTGTTGAGGGTTCGTCTGTTGTCACGAAGAAGTGTATAGTAGAAATTATGTTGCCACAACATCAGCACAATGTTGAGATTTTTTCGCAACGTTTTCGCAACATCACAGGTGAGCACCATATCTCAATGTTGATTTACAACAGTGTCACAACGTCATTTCTTACATACAATGATGTTGCTGCAATATGGAAGTGCCCATTGTATGGTGGGGAGGTTCGTCCTTGTTTGATTCTGACTCTGGAAAATGTTGGACAGCAATTTCAATCATCCTTTCTGTTATGGGTCTTTCTCCTATCCCAATTATATTACATATAGTCTGCCAATGGTGCATAAATACAGGATGTAAATCGTCATTCATTGCATGGTCCTTGGCCTGTGCTTCTCAACACCTTTTAATAGACGAAATGCCCAAAATACTCCTCTCAAATAAACAGCACCCAGAATAGACTGTAGCTTCACTCAGTTGACCCCAACCATGGTAAAGACCTGTATTCACCCTTCTATACGAATTCACCCCCTACCCCCTGATGTCATACATTGTGTTAGTGACATCACAATGGATATTTGTGAATTCAAGCCATTTCTAGCATGACATCAATCTTCATAAAAGACCTTTAAGACTTAGTGGCATAATCCTCGCCAGCCATAAAAGCCTACACAAACATTGAGTTTCATGACTGCCAAGTGCAATGAGGCAAACGATCATTTCCTCACTTCAAGGTAGCAGGAGACGCTGATTTTTGTAACAGCCCTTTGTTTAGTCGTTATTGTGGAGGTTTATAAGAGATTGGTGTTTTCATTGTTATTGGTTTTTTTTTTTTTTGCTTGTCTTTTTTTTTCTGTGTATGCGGAAAAAAGGCAGATAGAAGTGCTTTTACATTCAGAATATGTGTTATTACATAGATTCTTTCTCTTTATTTTCCGCTGCCTGTAGATTTGTCTATCTATCTTTGCGACATTTTCTTTCTTTTTGGCTTAACGTCTCCGTCCGCTTATAAATATATCTCTCCATTTCGTTATCTGTCTATCTTTGTCTATATAGATGTATTTCTGCTTTAGAGATTTCCCGCCCATTGGCACACTAAACTAGTCCCAATGGCCAGATAAAATGAAATTGACTTGAAAATATCGATTTCAACGGGTCTACGTAAAATTACCTAATACTTTCGAGGCTATAACACAAATAAAAGTGGGGAGAATGCTGGAGTATGACACCTGTTAGATTCTTCCATGCTTCTAAGGTGTGGATCATTCATTTCTGTTGCTTAATGAACCATTAACAGATCAGTGACATGTTTTGTTGATTAATGCAGTTTTCCATCTGCCTTTCTTACGCCTCCATGTCAATAAGTAAACCTCAATGCAACAAAGTAGCCCTAAATGTAGTTCAGCAGGTCTAAATGCACTAAAGCAAACCTAAGTGCACTAATGCAGACCAAAACTGCTTTGAAGCTATCCCCCTTAATGCATCTATGTTGGATCTCTGTATATGCACTAATGCATCATGGTATGTTTCCTGGACAATTTCCTGGATTTGGAAAGATATCCAGAATTTCTTACCCCTCCATGGACGTTATTGTCCTCTGAATATCCAGGGTTCAACTCATTAACCAGTATGATTGTACAAATAGCAAAGAGTTACTTGACTTATCACTGTATATATTACTATTTCGCTCTCCATTTATGTATGAGAGCACACCACATTATTATCATCATTTCTTTTGCAGATTGTCACAAAAGTACCTACATATTCTCTACCGGAGAATTACAATTCAGTACTATGTCTTGAATTATTGTGAAAAGTAAGCAGATGCGTTAAGACGTTTGGATTTTAAGCTATCTTGTCTGAGAGCCCAGATCTGGGCTTAGAGAGCTGCATTTACCACATCTATCTATCTATCTATCTATCTATCTATCTATCTATCTATCTATCTATCTATCTATCTATCTATCTATCTATCTATCTATCTATCTAATTATCTATCTATCTATCTACCTATCCATCCGACCATTATTTATACCAAACACACAGATTTTAAGTTAAGAAGAATTACATAATTACGTATGTCCAATGGCCAAGAAGGAAGAGTTATCTTAAAATTCTCCAGATATAAGCCTATAAAGCTATTCGTGAATCTACCAATGCTTCTTGAAAATATTCGCTATCTTATAAATTGCTCAAATTGCTGAGCTTTTGATGGTGTCAATTTTCAGACCTCAGTGCATAGGTGCGGGAAGATTTTTGAGTCATGCAATACTCATGGTGTTGCTATGTGTCCTAAATGTAAGTTAATGAGTCAGACATAGAGAATTTGAAATTGCAAGCCTTAATTGCACTTTTGCATTAATAATCACAAATGTAAAATGAACTCTTTACAAAAAAAAGTTTGAAACTCCTAAAATCTCTTACTTAGGAGCTAAAGTTTTCATAAAAGCTCACATGCAAAATTGCATACACAGAAGTCTGATGACATTTATCTTAATGCAGAAGTCATGTTGGCAAAGTAATGTTATTTCTCAAAGATATTTTTTGATACAACTTGAAAGAGACACCTCCAAAAACCTTTCTCAGATAATGATACTTTAAAAAACAAAATTTCTATGTCATATATTGAGTGTCAGGCACAACATTTGACATGACATTTCTGTGTAATCATAATATGAAGGGAAACGCCAGTCAAATATTTTTCTGGCTACAACTTTTTCCGTTCGGAAAAATCATTTCTATTCTGAGGGCATATATACGTTCTGTCTTTAAATTTTGTAGAATAATGTACGGAAGTGACCTATATATCATTTTGATTGATGGGTAGATGGATGATTTGGGCTTTACGTCCTTTATCTGAGTGCTTGCTCTGCAAATTACGACAGGATGAGGACACAGGAATCAGGCGATTGATATTGACACTACGTTTTCCTTTTGCAAGTATTTTCTGTACATTTGCACCCTCACATGAGACCACACCCCCACGAGAGACCACACCCCCACGAGAGACCACTTTATGACCACAGATGGGGCGGTCTTACAACGCAGACACCACTGTAGTACAATCATCCATCCATCCATGTTTGTGTTCATACCATAGTGGCTCCACTGCAACTTCCTACTCTTGATATATTGAATCCTGAGGTATTAATGTGCTTAATGAAGCCATCATTCTGACATTTTAATTGAGAGCTAATGTACTTGGCAATGTGTGACCATGAACTCATTCTCATCAAAAAAGCAGTCACAGAGTGTCATGAAAAAGAAAAACCTCAGTCTTTGTTTAGGCTCAGAGGTGATGAATGTCATCCTAGCGTTTTTGTCATGTAACACCAAAAGTACTTTGATTGATTAGTTCATTGTATTGTGAAAGGGATGGATCATATGTGGGGAAAGGCTGTCCTCAGAAGCAAGTTCTTGACGAAGATGCAGTTCAAATGAATTCCTTGGTAGTATTCACCTCTCCAGGTTTCATGGCAGATATTTTATATGGATAGTCACAGCAGAGTACATATCTAAGTAGTAGCAGTGATATTTCCTTTTTATATAATTTGGCTTTCTTTGTATATGTGTTTGTATGACAAATTATGTAAATTTGTGTACAGACCAATTGTATAATTATATATATGTATATTGTGCACATCATGTCAAGTTTCACTATGTGACTGAATAAATTATATCTTATCTTATCACACTAAATTTGTCATCCTAATCCTCCATCATTGTCCCATTTCATGTCATTCGTGCACAATTATGTGCTGAACAGATATTCACTAATAATCAAGGTGATATCGATGGCGGTATGCCAAGGTTGCGGTTAAATACAGGTGCATAAGTGCCAGAATATCCCATGGTGTTTGCATTCATGTGGCAGAAATAGCCTGACTTATTGTAATATTATTTTTCCACTAATTAGGCTCTTGTAACTCAAAATAAAAATAACTACAAGCCATAATCAGATTTATGCTTTCAAGGCACATCACAACTGAAGATACATAACATACTCTTCAGGCATATCCTGTTGCCTCAAAAACCTTGTAATTGGACCAATTACTGTTATTTTCAGCCGTTTCCTTCCTTATCCTTATGTTCTCTTTCTCCTCAACTTTAGTTGTGCTTGTTTTGCATCTCTTCCTTTTAATAAAGTCAGGTACTATATGTGTGTTCCTTAATGAAATACGTGCTGACAACTCTCGTAACTACTGTCTTCCTCTTTTGTGGTTTTGATCATATGATGAGGTCTGTCTTATACAAGGCATGATGGTTACAAGATCTCTTGTCAGCTCTTTAGAATATATATTTTCTGTTGCTTGAAGATATTTAGAGAAATTTCTTAGAACAGTATTTTTGGTGACTTTGTCTCTGACATTTTCTTACAGATTACATGTTCTTTGTAAAATAAGTTGGTAGATCGGATTGCAGAGAATATAGAGGAGTAATATTGCCATTGTACACTCTAAAAATGGTGTTTAGAGTCTAAACACAATCCTAAACACATTTCTTGTCCCACTTTTTTCACGTGTTTAGATCCTAAACATGTGATCGATTGAAGCGTTTAGGTCAAGATGTGTTCAGAAATCTATACGTGTTTAGCCTGAGAACACATTCAACATGTTTAGGCTTGGAACACATTTGTCACGTTCAAATTCCTTTGGGGTTTAGGATTTGGGGTTTAGTTTTGGCATTTAGGTTTTGGGGTTCAGTTTTGGGGTTTCGGTTTTGGTGTTTAGGTTACTGGGAATTGAATTGGGGTAACTTAGATTGAATTTTATTGTTACCATCTGGAAAAAATTACAACAAATCAGTTAAATGACAGAAAATAAACTGTTAGGCAAAAATGTTGAAATACATTACTGAGGAAAATAACTCTCAAATCAAATTGTTTGACAAATTGTTCAACAAATTTATAAAGAAATTGTCAATATGTGATAAAAGATTTTTGATCCTCGTGGCATCGGCAACGAAGCAAGCCTCCATTGGTGTCCTTTTCAGCTGGAGGAGTCTCCATGCAGCTAGGTTTGTTGGTCTCCAGATCCACAATCTGTAATTACATACAAAAGTGATGTATTCAAAACCAAATAAAAATATTTATAAGTTCAGAAATTCAAAATACACAGCATTTACAAACGAATTGTTCAGACAAATAGCTTAAGATAGAGCAAGAGAATCTGAGAAAGAGGGGAAAGAGAGAAAGAAGGATAGAAAGAAAGAGAGAAAGAAAGAGGGAAAGAGATATATTAAAGATAGAAAGAGGTGATTCGGAGAAAGAGGAGAAGGGTGAAAGAGAGAAAGAGGAGAAAGACAATGAAAGAAAGAGGACAAAAAGAGAAAGAGGAGAAATAGGAGAAAGTGGAGAAAGAGAGAAATAGGTGAATGGGAGAAAGAAAAAAAGAAAGAGGAGAAATGAGAAAGAAGAGAAAGAGGAGAAAGATCAGAAAGAAGAGAAAGATAGTAAGAGGAGAAAGAGCAGAAAATAAGAGAAAAAAGTGGAGAAAGATGAGAAAGAGAGAATGAGAGAAAGAAAGAGAGAAGAAAGAGAAAGAGGAGAAAGAGCAGAAAGAAGAGAAAGACAGTAAGAGGAGAAAGAGCAGAAAGAAAAAAAAAAGAAAGATGAGAAAGAGATAAAGAGAGAATGAGAGAATGAGAGAAAGAAAGAGAGAAGAAAGAGAAAGAGGAGAAAGAGCAGAAAGAAGAGAAAGACAGTAAGAGGAGAAAGAGCAGAAAGAGAAAAAATAGGAGAAAGATGAGAAAGAGCTAAAGAGAGAATGAGAGAAAGAAAGATAGAAGAAAGAGAAAGAGGAGAAAGAGCAGAAAGAAGAGAAATACAGTAAGAGGAGAAAGAGCAGAAAGAGAAAAAAAGAGGAGAAAGATGAGAAAGAGAGAATGAGAGAAAGAAAGAGAGAAGAAAGAGAAAGAGGAGAAAGAGCAATAAGAAGAGAAAGACAGTAAGAGGAGAAAGAGCAGAAAGAGAAAAAAATAGGAGAAAGATGAGAAAGAGCTAAAGAGAGAATGAGAGAAAGAAAGATAGAAGAAAGAGAAAGAGGAGAAAGAGCAGAAAGAAGAGAAATACAGTAAGAGGAGAAAGAGCAGAAAGAGAAAAAAAGAGGAGAAAGATGAGAAAGAGCTAAAGAGAGAATGAGAGAAAGAAAGATAGAAGAAAGAGAAAGAGGAGAAAGAGCAGAAAGTAGAGAAAGACAGTAAGAGGAGAAAGAGCAGAAAGAAAAAAAAAGAGAAGAAAGATGAGAAAGAGATATAGGGTTCTTGGTTTCCCAAGTTGAAAACCCACACACTAAGAGCCCACACAATAAGTGATTCTTATAAATTATAGGCCCAGTATGTTCCTTATATTAGTTTAAGTTCAACTAGATTTCTATAATTTTGCTCCGTTGTTGCCCATTAAATTCACAATTAATGAAATATATGACGGATCGTATGCATCGAAAAATGTATGGACGTAAAATCATGATATTTATGACCACATTTTATCATAACCCATTAATCCTTAAAGGAAGAGGTTAGCTCAGCTGGTAGCACCATGTGCTCCCAATCACTGAGTCCCGGGTATGATTCCAGCTCAGGCTAATTCCTCGGTACCTATTTTGAATCATCTTCTGCCTCATTGATGCGCCCTCCTCATCTCTTAGTTGACCTACGGATGATCATAAATACAGGCGCAATGCGCTTCCCATCCATCCAGTAATGTTTGCAATGTAAGACCTCCATCTTACTAATATTAACTGCACTGTGGCATGCTTTTACCAATCCTACCATCTCATCGCATCTACACCATTAGGACATGCCATCACACCAGCATCAGAGCCACCCACATCCTCAGCAGAAACAACAGCAACAGCAGCAGCAGCAGCTCAACATCCTTTACTCTGCTCATCTCTTGTCTTTTGTCCTTACAAGATGACTTAATGTACATCCCAGGATTCGCCAAGCTCGCTTAATGAGGTCTGAAGGCCCTGTCATACAGTGTGGTGATCATGCAGAAAGCAACCTCCAGACTTGCTGGCCCCCAGGTCCATTAGAATGAATTGATATGAGCATTTCCTGTTATCAGGAGGTCTTTGAGGAGTGCTGCAGGAAGTATAGTCACTATAGGAAGAACCAAAGATGTTCACTTAAAACGCCACCGAGAAATAACCCATTGCAAATCGCAAAGATAAAGCTGCGGCGACATTGCTGTAAAGGCCGTGCTGAAAGTTTGACAGCAAGTTTGTAATTTGTTAAATCTGTATCGATAAAAGCCTTGGCGAGCCGGGGGGAGGGTTAGCTGAGTGGTAGCGTGATGGGCTGCCAATCGCAGGGTCCATGTTTGAATTTTGCTCTTACCAGATCACCTGGGCTTATGTTGGATGGCAGTTTCAATCATCTCTGGCCTCATTACTATGTTCTCCTCCAGTCCTTATTGGCCTGTTAGGTGAAGAAATACAAGACTTACAGCCATCCATCCATCCGACCTTAGTGAGCCAGTATCACCCGGTGCAAGGGGTGACAATGGTGAGCTTCGAGTCAATTCCTATGCTGGTATACCACTGTGTGATATATAGGAAAATTTAAAGTTGCTTTGGGTTTGTATTAAAATTGTGGTGCTTCCGCTCTTGCAGGGCTATAGATTTACTCAGTGGCATTTATAATTTATATTGAAATGTAAGAAAGAGTACCTTATGCAATTTCACTGCATACAAAGTTCATATCTAAGCACAGGCAGTCGCCTGGACTGACTGTACAGTCTGTTTTAGATGATATTTATACTGAATATCAATTGACTAATACAGGAGTGTGCCTGTGGTCTAAGAATAGGTCTGTCTCCATCTGTAGTTCTGAATTTGGAATCCCTTTTTCCTTTCAACAAGGTGATTGGTGCTGCTGACCAAGCCAAGGAGTCTCACTTTTAAAATGAGTGTGTTTGTTGAATGTTTGATTGTTTGGGTCAGCTACACTGTTTTGATTATGTTTTCAAAACAGCAGTTCAACAGAAAAGTGTGTTGTTATCATACAGATTGGGGATTGTAACTTTTTAACAACCAGATTATTATTAACTGTTGGTCACAGGATTTCACTTACTTTGCAAACAAACCAGATGATATGTCGTTTGCAGGGCTCTCCTGAGACAAAAATAGCCCTACCCCCTTTTCGCAGTGCCACCTACCTATAACACCTGTCGTAATCCCCATATGGAGACAGACCTTTTACAAGTACTTACCTTAAATAAATTGTTTGTGTAAATATCAAATAAATGACATCACAACAGGCGGCCCTATCCAGTATCCACCCTATTGAAATGATAATTATGATATGTAAAATTTGTCATTGGTAACTTGTGACCTCAGTGTTGAGTTATGTGACTCATTCAGTGCAAGTATAGGATATGACCTCACTAACTACTTAGGCCTATGAGTCATACAGAATGAAACTGCAAGAGGGTGATATGACTCCAAAAGGATCATTGAAATGCATTTCTATAAGCAATTGTAAATCAGCGACTGAAACAAAACTGCAAAAAGTGTGTGGAAAAACTCTGTGAGTTAATTTTCTCATTACTGTAACTACATTGTTAATCTACGCCATCTGTACCAGTATTATATGATGGTAGAATTTGGACTCCTGACACAAATTACTGCGAAATTATACCATGCTTGTTTCTTGCAAGCCACTCATGTCATAACTTGCAAGCACAACTCCAGGCAGCCTTAAGAAGTGTATGTTAATAGGGTGTCAAGCATCCCCTGATTCCATGATAATGGTGAAGTTAAGTAGGTCTATTTGCATCTTCCACACAGCTAAGCTTGGCTAACTAATTGGAGTGGGTGGTCTTGCTGGTGATGCCTTTATTAAGGCACATGTTCAAAGAAGATATGCTCAGAAACTGGGTTTTGGTGCTGTGCTTGTTTGCCAAATGAGATATATTGCTTTTGGAATATCCGGTTGTTTAGAGTCTAACAGAAAACTAATGTATAATGCATATGATATCTGGTAAATGGTAAGACATATACCTTGGAGTATAGGTTCAAGTTCAAATCTAGTCTTAGAAACTGGATGGATGGGTTATTGGGGGTTTATGTCCTGTTTTTATGCACTTTACTTAGTAGGCTGAATATGACTGAAGGAGGACATGGCAATGAGGCAATGGATGATCGAAATAGCCATCCCACATGTGTAGACCCAGCAATTGGTCACCCAGTATGCTATCACTTAGCACCCCCCCTCTCATGGACACTGGAAAAGGGGTCTGGAGGAAGAGCATGATCAGATTTTAAAGCAAGAGACCTACTTCATATAAGATTTCATGTCCTCTGTCTATTTTTTTTAAGAAGGGCCAGTAATTTCACTCTTAGGACTATATACCATGGAATGGAAGTTATATGAAATATCAGTCTTTATTGAGTGTTACATCATTGTGGCATCATCAATTTAGATAATGTTTTAGTTACTAATATTAGCGCGAAGTGTTCAGCTGATCATTATTAACACATTTGCGATTTATAAAGGTCAGGGTTGCGGTATATATTTTCACCACCATTCTTCATAGCTATATACACAGTATATTCTCTCTACATCTGCTTCATTCTTTATTTTAAAAAAATCATATATCTTACAAATATTTAGATTTGATTCACCTTAGGTATATATGATCAAAGAATCATCTAAGAGTTGCTATAATATTTCCACTACGTTCATTAAGGCAGCCACTTTGAAGGTCTGGCTGGAGGCAGCAGCAAGATATGATGCTATGGCCCAGTTTTAATTGGGAGATTCCTATATATTTGGAAGGCTATATCTGCAGGCAAAATGCACTTAAACCAGTCACTTGATGTGTATTTGCTTTTAATGATTGCATGCCAATTGTAAATTGTCACCTCAAAGCTGCAAGGACATTTTTGATGTATGGCAGCACCTAAATTGCATATTTACCTTTTGCTCTCCCAATTTACTGCAGATAGAGCATTAGAGCCATAGCTCTAAATTTCATATACAGTGCAAATACATTTCTCTAGACTCCCATACTACAATGTATTTCACGATACTTTTAAGAAGGCGCTAGGCAGATAATTATTGATGTTACTATTAATGTTGTTGTTTTGATTTAAAATGACAAAGTGACACAGTCATTCGGTTCAGTAGATATTATTGAGGGAGGTTTCACCATTGGTGATAATGCTGATGGTGTGCCACCATCATACTATAAGTTTCAATAACACTTCATTTATATCATAAGCGATAAAGGAACCAATGCCTCTTTTTGGTGACTGATTCTCTCAACAACCACAGTATTGTGTTCTGATTCCCACACTAATACTGTAAAGTCTATTATGATCCAACATAATCCCTATTCTTGATCATGCCTTATCAAACAGCTTCTATAAAGATGTTGAAACATGACTCATGACTGGATCATGACACATCATAAGTGATCATGACTTAAAATTAATAAGTGCACATTTCTCAGTGAAACGGCCCTCTCTATCCCCATAAATATTGAAATTGATGTAAAGGCATTTCAGATAAAAGTTATGTGTGAGCCAACAGACTTGCCAGGAGCCTGCAGTACCTTTGGGCATATAACGGAAATTACGGAATGAGACTCCCACTGGTCACAAATGAGTTTGCCTCTTGTCGCCCCATATTCTGTTTAAAATTATCGGACGCAAAAGTTACTTACGGTTATTTTTACTTTGTATTATTCAACGTAACATAAAACCATAGCTGACCCTGCAAAAAAAACCATCAAATTTCAATTCTTTGAAATATCGAATAACTGTAATATGACGCAGGTGATCAGTTTACAGCATACAACATTATTTTTTGTATCAGTTACGTAGGTTGAATTGTCACATATCTTGGTATTGTGATGTTTGATCTCATATATTAAAATTATTTGCTTTCAATGTAAAGTTAGTGAATGAAACATGAATATTGTATTGTTGAACAGTAGAAACCAATATCCAAGAAGGGAAGGGCCTAACTCATCCAAGATTATAACCCATTTGGTATGATTTCTTGTAATTGTAATGAATTTTGCCACTGAGGCATTTGCAACTACAGTAATTTTGTTTTAAGGATCAACTAAAAAGACTATTGGTGCAGAAACTAGTTGTACTCACTCACTCTTAACGATGATGACTATGTGGAGATGCACAATGTATTGCAATTGGTAACATTGTCATAACTTTATGTTGGGGAGTAGCTGATATCAGCTCAGCATTATCATTGGTTTTGCATCACGAATCCACTTATAATGTCATAAATATTACATTATTGTTCAGTTTGCAAATGCTGATCGTACTTAGTACTGCCGTATGTCTCCATGTCAGATTAGTTTTTCCGTGATTTGAGTGATATCAGATCATTGCAGAATAGTCCTTATAACATTATCAGAACTCCAAAAATGCAAACACAGGCTTCTTTGGCTTTGTAGAATGCTTTGTAGAATGCAGAAGCAACCAAAGAAATGATAACAAGACCTGATAGCCAATAGATGATGACCAAGCACTGATAGCCCACAGAAGGATTGACACAAGGAGACCATTAATCCCCTTTATTGTTCTTTATCTCTTGTCAGTTGATGCCCGAAGAAGAGCACAACGCTCCCGGATTTCATTACCTCGTCAAATGGAGGCGCCACGACCTCGCGACAAAAAAGGAGGACCATGAAGAAAAGGTCATTGACCGCCACACCAATGAACTGACCATCTACAACCAGCCCATCTACAAGCCTTATGAGATCTACGTCCTGGCCCTCAATGAGGTAGGGGAAGCCGTCGCCCCCGCCAAGATGCACATTGGTTATTCCGCCGAAGATAGTAAGTCACTGTTTCATTTTCTCTTCTATTACATTGGAAGACTCTGTTTTGCTATGTTTCATTTTAACTGAGATATATTTGATGACTTTTCGTCCTCAGTATCTATATCTGTCAACACTATGTCCAATCTAGGTATTACCTGCCACATTGAAAATTTAAACAGAAACTCCGTTTTATGTGACATCTAAATTACTTGTACTACCAATTTGTAGGTGGATAAAAGAAGAATGATCGTAATGCCTATCTCAGGTCTGAATATGCTGAATGACAAACAATGTGAGATTCCTTATGAACAGAGATAAAGATTGTGGCTTTATGACAACTATTAGATAATCATTTTCTGTTACCTGCATCGTAATGGGGTTTCCTCTTTAAGTTCAAAGTTTCAAAACTTCAATTTTAAACATTTTATGGCTCTTTTATAGCTTGTTAATGTTTTAAAACCTTGAACTTTTTAGAGTTACGGTTGTTTATGAGCTCTTCCCTGGTTATTTATTGCTTATTTGTTTTAGCTTCAGAAGTTCAAATTTCACAGCATAATGGATGTTTATTACCCTCTTATAATAAGTTTGGTTAGTGTCGTCTTTCATTGTTGCTCAAATGGCTTCAAAGAGCGGAGATTCAATCTATTTTGCCTTTGGTGAGACAGAAAATAATATTCTATATAAACCGAATATTTGTCATACAATGTGAACAGTTTCTTATGAATTTTGACCTTTTCTTATGGGTCAAAACACTGGTTTTTAGTATATTTTAAGAAATTTCTGAGTGATTTCAGCAAATCACTGTAGCATTCATGGTCATCATATGCTCGAATCACAACTGTTTTTTGTTTGGACCCTGTAAGAAAAGGTTAAAACCACAAGAATTTTTTCCCAGTCTTTATCTCCAGTAGCACTTGAGAAGTTTTGATTTTTTTTTTCTTTTCCAATACTTTAACACAATCTACATCTTCAGATAATATTAAGAAAGACAGTTGCACTGCAGGTTACCAGACCATAATTCACTTCCAGTCTCAGACCTATGGTCATTCGTAACACCTTTAAGAACCTAGGCTGACTTTTAAAGGCACCATCACACAGTTTCACACACCTATAAACACCTGACATGCTCTAAGTTGTCTTTTGTGGCCAATTGACGTCTTTTATTTTCTGTTAGTGTGCTCTAATCTCTCCTACAGTCCTTCAGAATGGCATAAAGCCTTCCCCCAAGACACCTCATTCATTTTATGCTGCTACTTTTCCAGTTTTTATTCCCACCTTTGGAAAGTTACTCAGTTATGCAACCTGTAGAGGAAAAGTTAGAAATTCTTGAAAAAGTACATTTTCAAGAGAACATTTGCAAAAACGGGAGACCTTTGAGGATCGACAAATTTGTGTCACCTTGACAATGGAATGTATTATGTAATTGCTGCAATCTGCATTAGGGTGCATCGTCTGCCCCCTAAAAATGAAATAATTGAAATATTCATTTGCACTTTTGCCATATTGTGCCTTTGCCCGTAGAAGCACATTCTGCAAAATTTTAATAAGATCCGATGTGTCTTTAGGGTGGCACTTTTGTGTCAAAGTTGAGTCCAAAATTGTCAAAAAATATTGCTTTGAAAAGTCGCGGTTAGAAATATCTAGCTTATGTTTGGCTGTAGAATTTTGATTCATATACCATTATTCTCAAAAGAAAATTGTCTTTAATTTGAATGGTAGAAAGCTATATTTCTGAAAATTTCTCATGCCTAAGTTTTTTGGAAAGCCGAAAGTTTCTTACTATTATGACAAAATGTTTGAAAAATCAACTTAAAGCTCAACTTCTGCCTAACTTTGACGTTATCCTTAGAATTAAAGATAAGGAACTCTTTCTTGAAGAAAGTAGGAAATTGAAAATTTTTTCTGGATAGTTATTCATAAAATTCAAATGTGCAAATTTTCATAAATTACATGTAGATATGAGAAATACGACAGTTGGTTGAGACACTGTTCTGCATCTCTTCTTCTTCTGACTACATCATAATGCAATCAAGGTTTTATCAGATAATGTAGTAGACCACATTTCCACTTTGTAGACTTCTTTGACTTCCCTAAGTCATTTTAACATCCCTTTTTTTAATTATCACATTTTACCCAATAAGAAACAAAATATCTCCACTCAATTTTGACTTCTACTGAATGGAAACCATTGATGTTGGTATTCAAATTAAAGCTCTCTTTCTAAGGAATCTAACTGTGCCATTCAAAAATCATTTCATCTAAAATTGACAATATTATTTGTAACCGCGAATCGCTTAAATATGACCTAATACTGAAATTTCAAGGCTGTTGTGCCACCCTTTGGCATTAGAATTTTTTCCTAAAATTTTGCAGGGCTTCTTTTATGATACAAAGGAACAATCATGCAAAAGTGCATGATGTTTTGAAGATATAGGGGCAGACGATGCACCCTAATCTGCATAGATTTTAATGATATAAGATGATAACTTCTGCAGCTATCAAGATTGCATACAACAAAGGGCTTTCATTTGATGATAGTTTCTTTAATAAGTTTGTTCAAAGAAACAGGTACAAATCAGTAGGACGCTGCACTTATTTTGTTATAATATCTATAAATATGATACGTCAGTTTTTACGAAAATTTGCTTTTTTATTCACCAATCCTTCCCAAACATTCAGCATAATCTATAATTATGTTTCCTTTGAAATACATATCACAGCCATATGATTACAAGATGTCACAGTGAACAAACATGAGATCTTTATTTGCTAGGATAGTTTTGTCAATTGATGGTTTATTTGAAATCAGATACTCTTAGGAAATATAATTATTGGTCCCTGGAATCTCTGAGATGTAAAGTAATGGGAGCGAGTTGTTTTCAGTGTGTGCTCAACTGAAAGACTTGAGTTTCTTTGTAGACATAAGCAACGATTGGTATTTGTCTTCCAATCAGCAGAACAAAGGACAAAATGTCTTCGCCAGTCTTTTTTTCCTCCAGTCACATCAAGGTGTGGAAATAAAAGGGTCGGAAATTCCGGGAAGGTTGCCAAATTCTTCTGGCCAAATGCAATACAATATCCCAAAGATTGTTCACATAGGTTCAATGCATTTGTGCAAAGTGAACATTTTTCTGATCCTGAACTAATGATGCCTGTTTTCTCATATCAATAATTAATAAAAATGCTTTTATATGAAATCTTATATGTCAACAATAAGCTTAGTTTTCATCACATCTGATCTTATATAATACATTCAGAGAATGATTCTTTCTTTGAATCTTACCAATAATATCTTACCTGTAGTAATACAATACTAAAATAACATCATGTGGACTCATAGTAGTAAAAAAGGGATTGATCAGACCCTAAATTATACTGTTATTATTAATTGGCAACCAGAGTTTTGCTGATATCATCATTTTATGTCGTGGATAACTTGAGATGAACCATCTGCATTAGTCAACGTATCGTGTCAGCACTTTTAAGAAAATATATGATTAGATATATGTGTACCAGTTGGAACTTACAGCAATAAGTAATGGTCCTTTGTCGATTTTGACACGTTTGAAAACGTGTTTCTTGACACACAAAGCGATAAAGCATTCATGCTCCTCCAGACCATTGCGTGCTGGTTTGAGGTAGGTGCTACTGATGGGACCTAACGCTTTAGCCGCTACAAGAGTCTGTGTCAGAACTCTTGGCTAACTTGACTTCAAAGTCAGTGTATGGATATCAGCAAGCTGAGCATTAACCCAAGCAGAATGCTTTCCTTAGTAAATTTTTTTTTTCACAATCTACCAACGCAACATGGATCTTTCGCCAAATAATCATTGCTATCCTTTTTTTTTTCAAAAAAGAGCTTCGTGTCTGAGCTCAGAACAAAAACGCATGAGCAGTGGTGTCACCATGTATGACTTTTAATTGAAAGATTCACATCAGAGTAAACACATACATGTACCTGTATGCCAAATAGTTCAGTGCAAAAAAAAGATTTAAAGTGAATAAAAAAAGGGAAAGCGTTTTGATCAGTTATCTACCCAAAAGTTGCTGAAAAACTGTCTGCGGAAGCCAGAACTTTGCGAGTGCAATATGGGTGCTCCCAAACTCTTCCAAGTCATTACAAATATGTGCTTAGTGAAATTGAAGCATAAGCATATTTTTGTTTCTGTATTTTTTCTGTTTAATACCAAGCCAAATCTTGTTATTTTTGCACTGCGATTGGTTCACGGATTAGTATTTTGTCTAGACACAATTAAAGAAGTGAACACCCAGGTTATACCAAACAATGATGATACACTGAGATAATCAACACACCTACCTGGGCATATGCCAAATATGAAAGGCTTTATCACACAACTGTGCACTGCACATCAAGTAATGCTCGACTTGCTTTACAGGTGTTTTCACTACCATGAGATTCTTGTCATTCACACTTGGCTGTTAGGAATCAATGCTAAACCAGCACTTACTACGTCAATCAATGCTAAACCAGCACTTACTACGTTTGATTTATAATCTGCTGCTTCTAAACCAATCAGATTAACTAAAAATGTCATGTATTTGGTGGGTCTAGAACCCAAGAATCGCATACTAATGAAATCACCTGTAAATTGTCCTTGGTGCCAATTTTTCAACTTTTGGTGTACCCTTACTTGTACTCCAGTCTGCCAGAAAGTGAAAAATATGCCTAAATTTTTTCAGTTGAAGCTTCGGTATCCTTATTTGTTTCAATAAATGTTATATCAATTTTTGCTTTATTGGGAATGTGAAACTCTGAGAAAAAAATATAAAAGCATAACAAAAATCTTCCAGAAACAAAGAAATTTGAGCAACTCTCCGTGTCGTCAACTGAAAGACTTGTTCCTTCACAGGCGTAAGCAATGACTGGTATTTGTCTTCCAATCAGCAAAACAAAGAATTTTATGTCTTCCTTTTGTCCTTTTTCCTTCAAGTCACATCAAGGTGTGGTAATAAAAGGGTAGGAAATTCCTGGAAGTTTGCCAACATTTTCTTGCGCTAGTTGTAACAGTTGTCATCAACTCACCAAGGACTTTTTGTGATATGCTGCATACTATGACTTTTTTTATTGCACAATTCCTTAATTTGTGATGTATTCTTTTGGCTTATCAATTCCAAAACTTCTCTAGTAAAATAAATATTCAGAATAACTATTCAACTACTGTGCTAAACTCACGGTGAAACACTTAATTACCAAATTTTCAGGATATTCAACCCTGTTGGACATGAAAAGACTTGCCACATCATGTCAACAAACCTGCACTCTTCGGCAAACCATTTCGTGCTGGACCAAGATAGTTGCAACTGATAGGACTAATGCTTTGGCAGCTATGGGATCCTATGCTGTGGACTCTCGGTTTCCTTGACTTAATAGTCAGTGTCACATGAACATGGATAGAGAGAAAGCTATACATACTATCTGACAACAACAACCATTCTTATTCTTTCTTAGCCATGGAATGCACTGAGATGCCTTATCTGAACAAGCGTTGCCATCTAAAGGGCATGATATCTAAGCACAGATCTGACAGTCGCACAGAGATGACCAACAGGTACGTGTATCACCAACAGTATCAAATTCATAAACATACCGAGGCAATATGCAGTCAAAGGATTCACTTTAAAGCCAGCAAGTAGTCACTTGCATGCACACATATGCCAGACAGTTTGGTGCAAAAAATAAAGGTAGAAATGGCAACGGCATAAAACTGCCAAATTGTTTTGATCACGGCTATTTCTCAACCAGCCTCCCAGCAAGTCCAGTGCACATGTCTAATTGTCTCACTTTTTATGAAATAAGATATGTATTGACACCATTTTTTGAGTGCAGCGCCATACTCTATGCTTAGGTCATCAGTCTCTTCACAAGAGCTGCAGAAACCATAGCATTTCTATCTTGTCCATACCTGAATTAACAGTAGCAAATACATAATCAAGTTAAAGCATAGCGCAATATTGTAGAATTATTATCCATATTTCCACTGTTTTCAAAATCATTCAGATAGTGTTTTGAATTGCTGAATTTTTATTAATTGTGTGTGTAGATGAAAATTGCACAGTGCTGATAAAAGTTCAAAATGATTAAGATTCATTTATCTTCGTAGACAAAGCTACCATCCTAAGTTTTGCTCACAAATACCAATATCAAAATATTCAAGACATTCAACCACATGCTAAGAACTACCTTTTCTATTAGGAAAGCCTGCACGTTTCTCCAGACCATTGCGTGCTGAATCAAGATAGTTGCAACTGATAGGACTAATGCTTTGGCAGCTACAGGAGTCTGTGCTATAGACTCTTGGTTTCCTTGACTTTATTGTCAGCATAACATGAACAGAGAGAACGCTAAGCATGCCATCCAACCACAACATCTCTTATTAGTCTTTCAACTCTACCAGTGCACTAAGGATCTTTTCTAAATGAGCATTGCCATCTGAAGAACATGGTATCTGAGAACAGAACAAACAGTCATCCAAATAATCAATGGTATCGGCAACAGTATGAAATGCATAAACACACAGAAGTATTAAGTTAAGCCTTATATGTAAGGAAAGTGACTTAATTTTGCACGCGAACACGTTGTACTATTCACAACATGTACAATCAAATAACGATTTATAAGTCTTAAAATCTTACATTCAATGAATCCTTGAGCAAGTGAAAGGTAAAGACTATTTTGTTTCTTAATTGACCATTCATTACTTAAGTACAAAAAATAGTATTTGTACAGATATATCTACAAGGTGACTATATATTTTGCTTTTCACTCTGTCTTTCTCAACATCTGGTAAAGTGTCTTTTTTTCAATGAATGACACTAATTAATTTAGAGCAGCAGCTATTACCTGCGTTTTACAGTCAATAAATATCAGCACATTCTACAGTATGATATGCCACAAAGAGCTGCGTGTATCTCAATTTTGTACATTTAAGATGAAGCAGCAAAAACCGCAAAGTCTTGTTTTATGGTTGATGTTACTGTCTTATCATTAGGATACATATCTTGCTGGTTAATAGATAGGGCAATCATTATTTGGCAAGATGTTCTGTACTCAAGTGATGGTTTATTTGAAATCCAACACTCCTATGAAATATAATAGTTTGTCTCAAGAATTCTTAACATATGAAGTAATGGAAGCAGGTTGTTTTCTCTGTGTGCTCAACTGAAAGACTTGAGTTTCTTTATAGACAGAAGCAACTATTGGTATTTGTCTTCCAATCAGCAGAACAAAGGACAAAATGTCTTTGGTGGTATTTTTGTTTCTTCCAAGTCACATCAAGGTTTGCCTGGTAGGGATATAAAAGGTGGGGAATTCATCGAATGTGTCTGGCATTTCTGCAGGTTGTGAAACAAGTTCACATTGTACAGGCCGTTTAGGGTTGGTGCAGTTGTGTAAAATTTTCACAATTGTGTCCATAAAATGAGGTTAACATCATGCTTAAGTTGCACTGGTTTCATCATTACAGCTTCTTTGCAACATCTTTAATATCTCCAACTTCATACAAATTTGGACTACATTTTCTTGCCACATCATGTAAGCAAAGTGGCCTCCACTCTTCGCCAGACCACTGCGTGCGGTGTGAGATAGTCTCAGCTGATAAGACCTAATGCTTTGGCAGCTGCAGGAGTCTATGCTGTGGACTCTCACTTTCATTGACTTTATAGTCAGCGTAACATGGATATATAGAAAGCTTAAGCACGCAATCCAGCCACAAAATCTTTCTTTAGTCTTCCAGCATCTTCAAATGCACTGATGATCTTAATACTAAAATGAGCATTGCCATCTAATAGGTATGATATCTGAGCTGGGAACAGACATTCACACACATAAGCGGTGCTCTAACCAATGGTATCAAATGCATATACATGAGGGGGTAGCTAGTAATTAAAAGATCCACTTTAAAGCAACAACTAGTCATTTGCATGTACCTGTATGCCAACCAGTTCAGTGCAAGTGAGTTTGTGTTTCTGTCTACCAGTTCAGTGCAAACATTGGCCACATAAAATAAAGGTAAAAACAGGCAGGAAAAAGGTACACATGTGAAAAACTTTGATCACAGCTCCACCATATTTACTAACAAGCCTTTAGGCAAGTCCAGTACACGTCTCTTATTACATACCTTTTTATGGCAAACTGTACAATTTAACAGCATTTCTGCCAGTGTAAAATAAAATGTGTTAGCGTTTATTCAGTTTATATGCTGTTTCTTATTACATACCTTAAATTGAAAAATATCTGTTGAATATTTGTGTGACTGCAAAGTAAAATGTTTTAGTCTTTATTCAGTTAACATAACCTTACATGAGATCTCTTTTCTCCTGTTGACTTAAAAAACCAATCAGTCTAGCATACAAGTTACTTGACCTTCTTGTCAAGAGCATATTTGTAATGCAAAAGAAGCTTAACTGATTATTGACAGGTCACCATCGAAATGATGCTCAGAAGAGAATCTTTATTGGCATGATGGTTATTCCATCAACTGGTAGTATATTGAAAAAATTGTCACTCCCGAGAAAAAAATTGCTAATCCATGATATGAAGTCACAGAAGTTTCCTGTTTGCAGTAAAAAACATTTTTGTAAAAGTAAGCAACAATTAGTATCTGTCTTCCAATTAGCAAAAGAAAATGTCAACATTAGGTTTAAAATATCTTATACTTGGACACCTTTCTATTTGCCACATCATGTTTTACACGACGACTTAGATAGTCACAACTTCGGCAGCTACAGGAGTCTGTAGGGGAGAGCGGGGCACAGTGAGACATTTTTTTTATTTTCAAGTGTTCCAAAATGTTGGCAGTAACGAGTTAAATGAGATCAAGTCCACATTATATATAATGACGTTGGGTATATTGACCAGTAGTTTCAGGTTCCTACCTTTTACAGGTTTGGAGAAATTTTGAGTTATGTCCATGCTCGTTAAGTGTCTCACTGTGCCCCGTGGGCGGGGCACAGTGAGACAGCAGGCGGGGCACAGTGAGACAGGGCATCTGCTGCCATAATCGCCGATTCGCAGGACCTTTGGAATTGTTCTATCAATTTTTGCTACAGAAACTACTGTACTCTTATAAAAGCAGCAGGTTAGGTGATTTTTTAGGTCCTTTTTTAAGCATGTTTCGAAACTTCATCTCACAGGACTACTGCACAATTTATTTAACCTGCCGCACCTGTTACATACTAATGAAAATTCTTTCTGATGCTTCTCCTTGCATATGACTCATCAAAATCAGTAGTTTATAGCAGGCCTTTTGTTTTTAATAGTGAATTGTGAGTTATGCATTACATTCAGGTCATTTCGAGTGCATGTTGTGATGTCTCACTGTGCCCCGCTTCAAACTGTCTCACTGTGCCCTACGCAGCTCTCTTTATAAAATTTTTTAATCCTGCGGACCGGATGCCTCTACTGTGGTTCATCATCTCACTAAACTAAGACAAATAATCAAGGTTTGAATCCCTGGCAATTGATTTGCATCATACCATTTTTCTTGGGAATTATAACAAAAATTCGTTTATCAAAATTTTTTACTTTTACTGGCCAAAAACCAAAATATTGAAATTCCACTCTCAATCTGCTGTGTAGGCATTCCGGATATAGGTCAGACTCTCACTTACTAACTATTTGTACTATACAAAAGAGGGTTGATCTGTAAACAGTACCAGCTAGACCCTACGGGCTTTGTCTCACTGTGCCCGCCGTCTCACTGTGCCCCGCTCTCCCCTACTATAGACTCTTGGTTTCCTTGACTATATAGCCAGCATAACATGGATAGAGAGAAACCTATGCATGTGATCCAACCACAAAATCTTTCTTTAGTCTTCCAGTATCTTCAAATGCACTTAGGATCTTGTTCCAAAAATGAGTATTTCCATCTAAAGGACGTGATACCTGAGCCGGGAACAAACACACACACACATCAGTGGTGGTGTAACCGATGGTATCAAATGCATAAACACATTAGGAGGCAACAAGTGATTAAAGGATCCACTTTAAAGCAAGAACTAGTCAGTTGCATGTACCTGTATGCCAAACAGTTCAGTGCTGGTGAGTTTGTGTTTTCGTCTACCAGTTCAGTGCAGAAAATTGCCAAAAAAATAGAGGTAAACAAACAGACAGGAATAGTAAAACATGAGTTAAAGTCTTTAATCACAGCCCCACAAAATTTACTAATAAGCCTCTAGGCAAGTCAAATACATGGCTCAAATTACTACTCGCCTTTTTATGGCAAATTGCAAGCTTTAACACAATTTGTGTGAGCACACAAAATAAAATGTGTTAGTCTTTATTCAGTTTACATAAGCTACATTGAGATGTCTTATCTTGTTGGTATTGTAGCACATTTGGTTTAACCCATTGATGCTGACACTTTATTGGTGGCTAAATACAAGGGAAGCCTGTCTTGACTGTCTGGGTTCTGATTTGAGTCAAAAGATTATTGTATATCATCATATGGATTGTATTGTTTTTACCAAAGTATTCTGCAGATTTCCCCAAGGGAGATGATGTGCAAAAGGTAAGATGTGAATTTTAAGTTCAGTTTAATTCAGACAATGTTGATGTCTCAAACTTTTTAACTTATAAATGTGGTTTGAAGGTCTCTTTTTAGTTTGAGGGCTCATATTTTTGACATTTACAGAACTGTTTCTTTCTGAATCTCTGGATCTCTTTTTTTCTTGTTGTTCTGGAGCAAATTACGAGGCTCCCTTGTCTCTGAGGTGCCATCCCCTTGATCAGAAGATGTAGGGTCTTATTCAGACTGACCAGAAGCTGCCTGAGTAGAATGCTAGCCTAAGTCAAGTGAAGATTCACTAGGAACAAGGGACTCTGTTGCCCTGGGATCCAGATGGTGAAAGGATGCTGGCAATCGGGTGAACAAGGCTCAGTCCCAGGAGGTCCGCTCCTCAAGATGCTCCTGATGCTGCTGAGCAGTTGCTTCTGATGCTTCTCTTGGTGCTGATGGTGCTACTGATGCTTGTGATTCTGATGGAGTTAGTCCGAGCAACTGCCTGTGTTCAACGTTGGGTTCTAAATTTAGTTTTACAACACCAATGTGATAAGCCAAAGAAACAAGTCGCTCGGATCAGAACGTGATTGATAACATGGGTGGTTTGGGTGCAGGAGAGTGAGCTATTTGTAGAATCAACAGCTACTGGTACTGCAGCACCACCAAGCTTAGTGGCGAAGAACTATATCATATCAAACAGTTTTACGAGCAGAAAAACCAAAATCTTTCCCTCGTCTAACTGTTATTTGAGTAACGTTATACAATGTAGGCCTATAGAACTTTTACCTCATTGGCATAGACCTTGATAAACATTCCTTAAAGGACCATCAATCTCTTTGTTTAACCTATAGGATACATATCTTTGCCGTTTAAGCATCTTATCTTTTTGTCCATGTTCATAATTTTCTATTTAATCCATCAAAACAGATACAAAAGCAACCCATTATATATAAAATTCAGCATGTTAAATTTGAAATACAAAATCGGTTGGAAATTGTACACTGGACAGTTTGTCGACCTACTTTTTCCTGAACTGATTCTGTAGCCCATGGAACACTAAGAGAAGCTAAGAGCCGACTAAGACTGTGGAAGACTTGACTCAATTTGCTTCTGCAAAAGGAATGCAGAAATATTCTGAGGTAACGAGGGAATTAATGACAAAGCAAAGTCAATCACTGGTGTAATCTGGCACAGTCAGGAGGAAATATTGTAAGGATGCATAGACATGTATGTGGTGACTATTTTTATGAAAAAGACACAGAATATAATGTACGTTAGAGATGGGAGAATACTAGAGACTAGACAACCGACTGTCTGACTCCTGCCTTTCAGGTAGAGTACAACCCAATATATTTTCTGGCAGATGCTCACACTTGCCCTTCCCAGCCCTCTGTTCCTCTCACTTTCACTAGAATGGTAACAGTTGATTTCTATTGATAAATGAAAACATTCTGTTCAGAATCGCTTTAAACATATCTACATAACAATGACCTTTCAACGACAAAGCAGAATTTTGGATTAATTTTCCATATTTTAGCTATTTGAGGTCATTTACTTTAGACTTAGTTTAGAGTGAGCTGGAAAGTGAGAGCATGGAAGGGTGAGGGTAGAGCTGATGGGTGTGGAAGGGTGAGTATCTTCCTGGGGGCAAGGGATTTAGGAAAAACCTTTTTGCATTGTGCTGTAGATTGGTAGATATTGTAAGTGCAGTCCTCTGAAGCTGGCTCTGGCCTCTGACTCTCATGTTGGTTGATTGATGGAGTCCTAGAAGTCTTATCATCCTGTATCATCCTGTATCACTATCAGCTGTATCATCCTGCATTATCCTGTATCATAGTGTATCCTCCTCCTGTATCATCCTATATCATCCTGTCATGGTTACACCTGACTCATATTACATTGCTTGAAAGTAGACTTGAAAAGAAAGATGCACGGGTCAGCCTATTGTGGAAGTATCTGTCATTATTTGGCAAATCAGTTGGTCTGTGTGTTTGGCTTATAGTCCTCATTAGATAAATAGAATATGTGGAAGGTATCCAAGTACATTTTAACATCAACATCATCAGGGGCAAGCAGGATCGATTGTATCAATTAATATTGTTTATAGTAAAACAGTATCAACAACATCATAATCGATATCAAATATATTCATAAATATGATCTTGATTATTATATTTGTAACAAGCACTGATGTTTCAAGAAACATAGAGATGAAGTTTCCACCTCAGGAGGATCGATCAGTGAAACAGAAACAGATAAATGTCTACAGCTTGTTTTACACTCATTCGGTGCTTGAGATAATTTACTTGTAAAGCATTCTATGCCAAGGAATGTGAATTCTTGGGAACAGGTATGGTGTTGAGTGTTGACTCACAAGATAATTATGTCATCTTTACATCTTCCCCTTGCAGCTGCACGTACAGGCCTATGTAAGTTTAAATAGTTTGAAAGCCGATAACAGACCGACTCAAATACAAAAATTCCAATTTACATTGTCATGAGAAAGCAAGATACATTTTCAATCTCGAACCACAATCTTTAATGGATCTCGTGAACAACTTCGTCTTTGGTATACTCTGCATAGAAATTGAACATCGCCCACATCCTCTCCATTCGCAGCATCATCAACATGCTCCAGCTTCAGCCGCGAGACAATCCAATGGTCATCTTACATGAGGGAATTCCACCCATCTTTTCTCTTCCTCATCTTACGCATTTTCCGGCTGGTCAGTTCAGGAACCAAAGGCCCTGCCTCTTCCAAATGGAAAACCAATGATCAGGAACTAATCTGAATATTGCATTGTGTGATCAGCATACATCGCAGTGCCAGCGGTGTTTCTGCTCTTTTAAAGTTTGTCGAGCTCACAAAAATATCGAACCAGAGAAATGTCATTGAAGTAATGGATTCAGGTATCTCTGCATTACACTTGATGTATATTGCGAAACGCCAAAGTAAGACTTGAAAAGCCATGACCTGCATGTCCTTTGCCCAGCCAAAACTGTTCAACTGTTATATTTCAATATCCACAATATATAGGTCTAATTAAATACAAATGTAGCTTTTTCCCTGGTAGCAGTGGTACTGTAGATCGTTTTCTCACACCTTACATTTATTGAAACAAAATAACCACCAAAACTTGAAAGTGCAATACCCTATTTTAGACTTCTTTCTAACAACTAGTGTATCAATATCTCACATCTTTTCTAAGTCTCTTAGCATGTCTGAGGCCATAAATAGTGTTACAAGCAGAGGGCAGAGAGGGTGTGTGTGTTGTTGGCCAGTCATCTATCTGTCTGACTCACAGTCCACCAAATTGCTGTTTCTTTCCACGACCAAATTCCCTAGTGTGTTTGCCCTGCTATGATCAGCTGCTCCCTTGCTCTCCTGCCACCAACAAATTAATTCTGAGCTTGTGATCCAATCCTACAGCCACTCATCAGTCCAAGTCTTAGTCCTTTTGGACCTTTGGACTTACTCCTTTAGACCTTTACATCTGATTCAAGCCCTCGATTGAAGCTCTCGATAAACTCACTTCGCAATACCGTAAGCTTTTAACACTTCAAAGGTCTTACAACACAGTTGGTTCTCCACCTTTTAAGCATACTTAGACATAGTGATAGAAGTTGCTGTTAAAATACCAATTTCACCAGCCCAAATACCGGTATTCATAGAAATCTCTATAGATGTTGTTGTTATGATTTTTATGACAGCTTATTGGGAATTTTAATTAAAATTCAGATGGGTAGCCCAGTTGGTTAAAGCATTGGTCTGATGTAATTGATTTTCGGATTTAAACCCCAGCCTGGCACTCTTTGGGAGCTTCATCCAGCCAGATTTCATTCAACACTGAGGCAAGTAGACCTAAGTCGGTTCACAATCTTATTTCATCATTACATCTGCCACTTGCAACCGGTCATGAAAGCTGACTAAGCATCGTATAGCTGGCATCAACTCAATACAAAATATAATCTAATGATAATAAATTATTAAGACTTTTATTTTGCATATTAAATGCTAGCAATTTTGTGTTTTTTTACTTGCACTTTTCCTTAACAAAGGATAAAGAAACCTTTTTCAGGGGTGAACCTGTAGTAAAAGCCCAAAACACCCTAATATATCATCCAAGAGGAAAGTGTTTAGCATAACCACACTGAGCCCTCTGCAAACTCTTTTATGCAGAATCCACCTTTAAGACCAGCTTTTCTTATTGGTCTTGAGTAGATGCAGTTGGGCAAACCTTTTTGCACTGATTCCTCTGATTGGTCAGTGTACTGCACATGTCAAGCAGATTAATACTGAGGGCTTCTTTCAGTACAGTTTGACCACACTGTTGGATGGGGCGCAGAAAAATTTACCCTATAACACTGGACAGGAAATGGCAATGTTTGAGTTGAGACAAATATACACATGCCAAATTCATGATGAATCCTCAAAGTGTATTGGAAAAATGGTTAGTTCAGTAATTACTTTGCCCTTTGTTCAATTTAAGCTCTGGCATACAGCCCAAATCATCCATCCGTCCTCAATGTAGTCCATCCATCCTCAATGTAATCCATCCATCCTCAATTTATGCTATACTGGCCAAAAAATAATAATCAGTTTCATCCTGTTTGTAGTGGTTGCTTATACACATTCAGGTATACATTACAGTACACCCAAAATAAAGTAAGAATATTTTCTGTCAGAAGTCCTCTGTTTACCTATTTTGCCCTCTTGTCTCCTGTCCACTCCAAATCTCCGTACAACTACCCTTGACTCCTCATAACAACATTAGTCCATATTAGGAACTCTATTAAGAGAGCTACCAATGTAATTGCTGCTAGCAAAAGGACATAATATCATATAAATCAATCACAATGGGTATGATGGAGTCTAAATTTGTGTTGTTGAAATGTAATTTTAATGTAATTTTAAAAGGTAGTTTCAAGTAGGTAAAGATAGGAATTGATTCAGGGGTAGCCAAAAGGTTTGAAAGGGTAAAGTAGTGGCTGATTCTTCCTTCCATCTGGGGTAGTGGTTCTTTATTTTGGGTTGTACTGTATGCCCTCGTAAAGTATTCAACTTTAGAAATTTCTATCATCTGGAGCACTCAGCAGTTGCAAATGTATAATTATAATATATCATGTCAAAGTTGCTGTTAATCTTGCAGCTAACCTTGTCATTTGCCTGATCACCCAGCAGTGATGCCAAAAGTGACCAGGAGTATCCATGGACCTGGCTTCAATGAGTGGGGCAAGCTCTCCATGTCAATGAATTTGGTGGCCAGTAAACAGTTACTGAACACTGCCTACAATCTCTTATCCTAAGTCTCTGGTGACCCTGGAAGCAGCTACTGATCTACACCAGGATTATTTAGGCCATTTCACCCTGTTGCCTCTTTCTCGATATTTTCCTGCGTGATGCCACCCTGGGCATTTCAACAGCCTATCCATGTGATACGCCAAGTCTGCTGCACTGTCAAATAACTCACACAAACTGCTATGGAACTGCTTAGATCAGCCACACACGTATGAATTATAGCAGCCTACCCCTCCTTGTTCGGGATCATTTTTGTTTGCTCCACTGCTTTCTGTATCCCCTCATATCCCCTGTAATACATCCAGCAGTCTTTTGCCCCTGCTTGCTCCCTCCCAATGTCTACATGTGTTCTTATTCGACCTACAACCCTCTACTTCCAACCCTAATATGATCAGCCAGAAAAAGTGCACAAGCATACCTCCAACATTGCGTGGCACTTTATTGGTTCCTGTTTGAAATATAAAGTAAAATGTGTTGTTTGCATCTCATTGTTCACACAAGTAAAGGTCCTGTATCAAATGTTTGATGCTGTAAGGGCATGTTTTGGAAAAAGGAGTTGTTTTAATTTAATGTTGAGGTTGTGGCTATGCTCGAGAGTTAGTAGCACTCAAGGCTTTGAGAAGCTGTGTCCTGGTATAAATTCCCCTTCTGGCTTAGCTACCTGGTACTACGTTGAACAGCACGTTCAACCGTCACAATTAGTCTACCTAAGTAAATCAAATTTAATACTGGATGCAAAGCCCCATTTATCTATACAAACTTACACCATCTGCATACCAGAGATGATGGTTCAAATGCTGGATAGCCTCCCTGCACAGAAAGATGAGTTTCAAATCATATCCGCAGTGATGTTACTGAAATCCAGGTCATGAATGAACGACTGAATGTTTATTTATTTGCTCATGGATTATATAAAGTAAATAAACTGGATGTAGTTCTCCACTCTCCAGTCTGTAAGGACCAATAAACGAAGGCATTTTAAAGTTGTTTCTTTCAATTTTAGTTCATTGCTCTTGAAGTATTTTCTTTCTTTCTTAGAAGATACTTTTATGGCGCCCCATATACTTTGGCAAATGTAGGAGTGTGACATTTTCCTTCCTTTCTGAAGTAGAAATCAAATTTCATGTTCTCAAGAGACCATCAAGCCATAAAGATGTCACATTCCCAAGTCTAAATTTTTGCTAGTTCGAGATGTTTTCAGTCTATGATGTACTTGTGGAATGTGTGAGGTGAATTTCTGGTTCTAGTTACTGAGATATTAGAGGTTGTAGAATCCCGATGCTATCGTCTTGTCAAGTGATGGTTGGAGTTAGAAAGCAAAATCTGAAGATTTCCAGTATTTTATAGAATATATAAGCATTTCGAGTCCCTGATAAAGATTGATGGTTCAGCAACAATGTACAATGTAGTTGGATGTCATTCGGTTGAGATTGTTGAAATTTATGTCATTTTTAATGTTTGGTCTAAAGCATTTAGTCATTCACATATATATATATTATAATCAATGCCTCACTACCTAGACATAACTGAGCAGTATAACTTAATAAATATAATATAAGTGACACCCTATATCAGACAAAATGCACCGCACAATCAGAGGGTTCTACATTTTGGTTTGTACTACTACTAGCACCTAGTGTTCATCATACACTTTTCTTAAATTGAGTCTACTGACAGGCAAGAACATGGCTTCCAGGACTGCCCTTGTCAAATCATATATTTCCAATTTTAATCTTATCTCCATTGTACTGCGTATACAGCTTGGTTTGCCTAATTCTGAACTGAAAGATGCGTCTAAAGTACTTCCAGATTTAAAGGAAGCAGGGCAACTCATAAACACAGATTTGAGCCACCTCACAAATGAAATGTATTGGCATTGTATTGTTCTTAGCTTTCTTTCTTGCTCCGTAGATTTCTTATTCTTCTCTGTATTGCTTCTTTCTTTGCATTTCTTTTCAGCTTCTTAGTACCTTGTCTTTGTAAAATCCTCGTTTCTTTGGAGCCTTGTAGCAGCATGTTCATTGTAACTTCTTCTTTGACAACCAAATGCATTGCATTCACAGCCCTTTGTAAAATATGAATGATGCTAGATGTAATTGGTTGTGCCTCTGCAATTGAAATTGAACATGTTTGTTTCTGAGACGGTTAGGCAGTGCATGGATTTGGAAATGAACTGTCGATACCAATAGCCTAGCCAAACTGTTACATTGTCCAGAATTGTGTAATTTCTTCCATTGTAATATCTTTTTATCTTTAGAATTGTGACCCGGTTTTCTGAAATTCTCATTATTTGCATGCAGGAAGCCAGGCCATTGACAATGTTGAAATGTTCTAAGGAAAAATCTGGCTGATAAGGTTTGCTTTACTTCTTGTATCTTTGCATCATTGCGTGTCTGACAGGGTCTACTAATCTTATCTTGGAAACAGAAAAACTGCCTACAGGAAACAAAATCCATTTTAATACCACAAGGATTAATGCCCTACTACATCCTATATATGTAACATAAATTAGCCCCTTTCTGGCCTGAATAAAGGTGGGGAGTGGGAGGAATTAGAGTAATTAATTTTGAAAGAGCTTAGAATTATCATCAGCTGCCACTCCCTTAAAAATGATGAGATCTTTTCGGCATTTATTATCAGGATTTCAATAGTTAGTTTTTTTGTGCCAGTACCGACTTTGTGACAGACCCAGACCCATGTATATTTATGGTCCAATACACCTAGTACGACGGGCGTTCAGAAAGGATGAGGCTTTTTTTTATATGGACACTTATCTTAAAACTAGAATTATGAATTTTTCACAGGATAAAATTCAGCATATTTGGCAGGGATTCCCAAAATTTTGGACAATTTGGACATTTCTAAGTCATTCTGTGGTTGCCATGGAAACCGAAAGTTCAGCTGGTCGGGGCAAGTAATACTGAAATCAAGAAAGCCGATACATTTTGGCTGTGGGAGACCTCTCTCTATCACTTGCATCAGTGAGTTTGACCATATTTGATACAACAAATATAAAATTAGCCTTTAAAAATACTTCCAAGCTCAATAAAAGCATTAGTTCATAGACCTGACCCATTGAAATAAATGACCCTCGAAGTCCTCCAAACAAAGTTCCGTGAAAGCATTTCGGTCATCCAAAGCCTTTTTTGCTCCAGTGCCTGAAATTCTGGCCCCCATGGACTTAAGTAATGAAAAACCAGGGCTTATGTAAAGCAACATGTCACAGGAATAGCTGGGATGGATAATGCTGCCCATTTTGGTTTCTTGTTCATACCAGTGAATCCATGCTTTCACAAGTCCTTATGCAGTTATGTAGCCAGGGAAACCCACCCCTGCCGCCGGAATTTCCCTTGCTAAATCTGGCATGCAGGAGCGCTTTACTACATGGGTTCAGTGCAATAATACACACATTTAGTGTGCTTGAAGGTATATTTAGAAGCTAATATCATATTTCTTGAGTCAAATATTTCCAATCTCACTAATACAAGTGATAGAGAGAAGTCTCTCACGGTCACAATTTGTTGGCTTTCTTGGTTTCATTATTGCTTGCCCCAACCCCCTGTGAAAATTTCATAGTTCTAGATTGAAAATAAGTGTCCATATTAAAAAAAGCCTCGAAATTTCTGAACGCCCCTCGTATGTGGTAAACAGCAGGGTAAAGACAGTATATTTAACATCTTCCTGATCTCAAGCAATCTGCCATGATATTATTTGAAAATGCTGATTCAAGAGACTGACAAACTCATCCAATTGGAATTACCTTCTTGACATTTTGTATTTTTCACAAACATAAATGACGGATATGAAAAGGCCCTCAAGTTTGCGATGAGGTCACCATGATGAGCTCTCTCTTAATAAGCTCCCTCCATGTGACCCCCGTAAGTGATTTCAACCTGATCAGTGACTGCACAATGTCTACACAGGTGAGGAGTGGTTCCTAACCCTGAGTATCATATCCTCACATGTCATCTAAAGAAATATAGCCTTAATAGACCTCTGTAAAATCAATTAGGCGTTTGACTGCACTGATAACTTCCATACCAACCATTTTATTTACGACCTACCCAAAGTACCAGGGGTGCAGTTGTGATGATGGAGCAATAATTGGGGGTAGAGATATTACACCCTTGCTGTTTACAGTCTTTGACCTTTGGGTTAGGACCTGAAGGTTGACCTTGATAAATGGCTATTGATTACATGATGACCTCTGTTCCGTCAGTCCTCAGCTTTCTAAACAAACTGAGTTCTGACATGGTTATGGCTTTTATGATATGGCCATGTTATGGTCACTCAAGTATGACCACTTCCGGCCAGGTCACCATGGCAACCAGAGCCACGTGCTCATGAGGCCATTAGCTCACTATGACCTACCTTGAATTATGGGAGTTTTATGGTCTTATCTGACAGGCCAGTTCAACTCTCTAAGTCAGAGTATGACATGCATATGAAAGAAAGGGAACTACTGAGATATCCATCATAGCTTTTTGGCCAATCCTTTCTATTCACTTCTAAGAAGTGTCTTGAGAAATACTTTCCCTCAGCTTTTCCATTAGTCCCTTGATGTCTACATCAAAGTCTAAAACTCTAAGACTTGCTGCTGGACCGCTCCGGCCCATTACCTTCCATCCATGAGGTTTTTAGTTAGCAGCCCAGGTGGTGGGCCGCGAGTCATCAACATGCATTCTAAAGTCCATATCTAAGATGTTGAAATAGAAGAGACACATTTCCAAATTCTGGTTTTCATCTAAGCTTTCGAGTTTTCAACTTGCCATTTCGTCGCGAGGAGTTTCAAACTTTCAAACACACGCATTTCATATTGACATATGTTTGGTAAAGATAAGTTTAGACATGAAATGAAGTTTTCAAACTCATGTGTTTTCATGATGCTATAGTGTTTCAGAGTATGGAGAGTAAAATACTTTTGAAATTATGTGCAGTTCTTTTCAGGCAGTGATTTACATATGCCAAGAATATGCAATTACCATTTTGAAAGAGCCATTGATTTTATTTCAGAACAAGATGAGATTACCCATGAATTTTACTGATTGATTTTAAAAAATTGAAAGATGCAAAGCTTTTCACATTTTTATTTGGATATACACAAAGTCAGTAAAATTTAGAAAAATGGAGTGAAGTTTTTCGAAGAGTTGGTGAAAACTGTTCACATTATTTATCTGTCAAAGAGATATTGTAAACTTTAAGTTAATATTTGGTTATTCATAAAATATTTATTTTGAACGCCTATACAATTTGATACAATAAGAAGATAAGGTAATCAATTACTAATCATGAGGCACCATGAATATATCTTAAAATGAGAGTGAACCATCCCAAGTATTATCAAAACCAAACAAAGGAAATGAAAATGGACACATGGACCCATGACATGTCAAAAGAAGCAAGTAGGTCTTTTTGGGTCCATCATGATAAGAAAAGCTGCTTGAGTAAATCAGAGCTATGCTGAATATTTTCGTTAATTCCTTCTCTCTAGAAATATGTTTATCTCCATTCATGCATAAAATTTCATGAAGAAAATTGACACGCTGGTCAAATAAGTTGCAATATATGGCTCTATGTTTTGTTTCAGATTCAGAAATAAATCTACCCATCATGCAAAATATCAACTCTTGATCAATTTAACATTGCATTTATGAAATCTACATCATTACAAATGCTGACAGGGAAGCAGAGTAATGTAACCTCCATTTACATTTATTTACAAATGCGGATGTCATTCCTGAACAAGAACAGCATTTCAACAAGCAAATGGGTTTAATGGAGGTTTTTAATTAGGGTTTTAAATTGTTGCAAATGAAACAACCTCATTTTGTTGGCCTATGAATCATGACAGCAATGGATTGTTGATTGAGTTTTGTTTCATTATCATGTTATGAACAACATCAGAAGATCTTTCTGACATCTGTTTTTAAATTGTGTCATTTGTCAGAAAACTCGGGAGACAAGAAACATTAAAAGCAATTACATGCCTTATCTGTCAACTCCGATACATGCTGATAACTTAACATCTTAACAAGAGAGCTAATATCTGCCAGGAGTTTATTTTTCTTATATATTCCCATCTGGCTATATAAAGATCTCATGATGCTTTTATTCTTATCAAATGAAGATGGTGATCATGCCTGTAGTTGTTTATTTTTCTAATTCAGTTCAAATATGTCAGAAAGCATATCTCTCAGAAAATTAAAATGGGAATCCCTTGTCTTTGGACTTTCATATTCTCTTACTACACACGGTATCGACCAACTAAGCCTGAAAAGCAAAAAATAAATTTAGAACTGTCTACATCAGTGACCAATTGTGGATCAAGCATACTTTGCTAAAAGCGGTATGATTCTCATCTTTTATACCTCATTTCCAGGCATGTCTTCCTTAAAAAAAGTTGTTTTTAAACAATGTTCAAGTGTGCATTTTGATCATTTCAGAAAGGGACATGTTTTGCCTTGTTTTATGACACAAAGATTAAGTTTTGGATGAATTGTGATTTTTCAAGAAATTCATAAAACAAGTTTGCCTTGGAGATATGTCTGTGGCTGCAAGCAATTGGTAATGCTGCAGACAGCTGTCAGTGATCTGATAATGGTCTTTTAAATGGCTAGCTATTTTGTAATTTTGTCTGTTTCTGTTCATAGTGAATTCCACTTTAAGTGGTTTTTGTTACCATGGAAATTAGAGTCCTTGCACAGCAAAACCCTAACTATTCTAGAGTCATGTTCTTTTACCAGTGTTTTCTATTTTCAAAGTTTTTGTTACTTTTTTTTCTCCTTTCTGTTTCTTTCATTGTGTATTAGTTAATCTTCTCAAATTTCTCCTTTTCTTCTTTAATTCTTTATCGTCTTTTCAATTCCTCTACACGAAACCTGCTGCCATTCAAGTATCCTCCTGCTCTTCTGAGGGCTGTACTTACCACATCTATCCATCTATATCGATCATTGTCCAACTAGACTTTCCCCATGCCTTTTAATTCTTCATCCATAAATTCATCCTTCTGCAAGTCCGTCTGTTGCTCTATACATGCAACTATCAATCTCTTCATACATCCATCTGGCCAGGTCACCTGGATGTTATATTAATCGTTGTTTGCCTCATGGCCGTATCCTCCTCTGTGTATGTCATAAATTGTCAGCGCAAGTGCATGAATAGCGAACTAAAGATGTAAAGCTCGACCCAGTCCTTCCATCCATCTTCTAGGAGAGCTTAATTAAACGTTTCCAAATCTGTGATGTGAAGATAATGGTACTTAAGAGCAGTCACATATATTTACTTTGCCCACAAAGTCGAATTACCAAAGTTTCTGTTAATCTCACAGCCAGTCCTGACACAACTTTGCCTGACCATCTGGTAGTGCTGCCAAAAGTGACCAGGAGTTGCCTCAGAATGGCTTCAATGAGTGGGGCAAGCTCTCCATGTCAATGAATTTGGTGGCCAGTAAACAGTTACCGAACTACCTACAATCTCTTACCAAAGTCTCTGGTGACCCTGGACGCAGCTACTGATCTACACCAGGATTATTTAGGCCATTTCACCCTGTTGCCTCATTCTCAATATTTTCCTGCATGATGCCACCCTGGGCATTTCAACGGCCTATCCATGTGATACGCCAAGTCTGCTGCACTGTCAAATAACTCACACAAACTGCTGTGGTGCTGCTTAGATCAGCCACACAGGTATGAATTATAGCAGCCTACCCCTCCTTGTTCGGGATCATTTTCGTTTGCTCCACTGCTTTCTGTATCCCCTCATATCCCCTGTAATACATCCAGCAGTCTTTTGCCCCTGCTTGCTCCACCCCAATGTCTACATGTGTTCTTATTCGACCTTGAAAAAACCCTCTGCTTCCAACCCCAATATGATCAGTCAGAAAAGGTGCACAAGCATACCTCCAACATTGCGTGGAACTTTATTGGTTCCTGTTTGAAATATAAAGTAACATGTGTTGTTTGCATCTCATTGTTCACACAAATAAAAGTCCTGTATCAAATGTTTGACGCTGTAAGGGCATGTTTTGGAAAAAGGAGTTTTTTGATTTAATGTTGAGGTTGTACCTATACTTGAGAGTTAGTACAGTACAACCCAAAATAAAATACGATTACCCCAGCAGGAAGTAAGAATCAGCCACTACTTTACTTTCACACCTTTTGATTACCCCTGAATCACTTCCTACTTTTACCTACTTGAAACTCCCTTTTAAAATTACATTAAAATCACATTTAAACAACACCAATTTGAACTCAACCACCCCCATAGTGTTTGATTTACTTGGTATTTTGCACCTCTGCTGATTGCAGTTGCATTGTTAGCTGTCTAAATAGAGTTATTAATGTGGGGTAAGGTTGTTGTAAGGAGTCAAAGGGAGTTGTAAGGAGATTTAGGGTGGAGAGGAGAAAAGAGGGCAAAATAGGTAAACAGAGGACTTCTGACAGAAAATTTTCGTACTTTATTTTGGGTTGTACTGTAGCACTCTGGGCTTTGAGAAGCGATGATCCTAGTTCAAATTCCCCATCTGGCGTAGCTACCTGGTAGCAGGTTCAACCATACTTTCCCTCATTGTGTCTCTCAACCGTCTCAATTAGCCTACCATAGTAAATAAATACAGGATGAAAAGCCCCATTTATCCTTACAAACTTACACGATCTGCATACCAGAGATGATGGTTCAAATGCTAGATTGCCTCCCTGCACACTTGGGATCAATTAAACTCTCAAACAGGTTTCAGATTTTGGCACAATCAGACTTCATGTCAGCTAGTCCAAAAAATGCCAGAAATCCCTCAAAGACTAATCTCAAATGTAACACTCTAAGAACCTGTGTATGGAACGCTCAAAGTTTGAGGCAGAAAACGCAGACAGTTAATGACTACAATGATGAGCATGATCTAGATATCTTTCTTTTCACTGAGACATGGCTTAAAGACGACGATACAGTTGAAATTGGCGAGATGGAGCAAAATGGTGAATATTTCTTCCTAAGTTCACCCCGGTTGGGACGACCAGGTGGTGGAGTAGGTTGCCTTGTCAGATCTGGCATTCAAGCAATTAAAAAAGATCGCATGAAGACCAAGACCTTTGAACACATGGAGATCCAAGTCCAACTAGATGGAAAAATTGTTACAATTCTTCTGGTTTACCGCCCAGAACCATCCAACAAAAATAAATACAGTCTTGCAGAATTCTTCACAGAATTCACAAAATTTCTGGGACACTATCAAACTTTAAGCAATGAAATCATAATTACTGGTGATTTCAACTTCCATGTGAACAAACCAGGTGACAACAAAGTCATTCAATTTAAAAACATCCTTGAAATGTTTGATCTTGTGCAACATGTATCGGCTCCAACACACAAAGATGGCAATACGCTAGACCTTGTCATCACAAGAGAAAAATCGATATTGAACAACTGTATGGTCAGTGACCTGCTCTCTGATCATAATTGCATTCTGTTTGACATTCCAATAAAGAAAGCAAAAAAACCCAAGAAGAAAATCAGTTTCAGAAAAACTAGTAAAATCATTGTCCAAGATTTTAAAAAAGACATTGGGAGACATCTGTCTGTAGATGGGCTTGAACAAAAAGATCTCAATGAACTCGTTCGACTCTACAATTCCACCGAAGTTGTTCTGGACAAACATGCTCCCATTAAAACTAGAGAAGTAACTCTGCGCACACCAAATCCATTCAGCAATGCTGATATTAAGATTCTAAAATCATCAAAAAGGAAAGCAGAGAGATTATGGAGGAGAACCAGACTTGAAAATGATTGAGAATCATTCAAAGAAAAACGAAATGCATTGAATTTGCAGCTGAATCACCTCAAATCAGAAGACCTGCGAGTGAAGATTAAGGATTCTAATGGTGATGCTAAGAAGTTGTTCAAGTTACTGAACTCAAGTTTGAACAGAAAACAGGAACTACCTCTGCCACCACATACAAATGAAATTGACCTGGCAGATGATTTTAATAAGTTCTTTGACGAAAAGATTAAAACACTTAGGTCTAAGTTGGACTCTACACAAAATGAGAATGTTAATGATACTAAAACTGCCCCTCACACACTGCGACACTTTCGAAGTTTGTCTCAAAGGGACATTAAGAAACTGATCAGGGAAATGCCTGTTAAACACTGCCAACTTGATCCTATTCCCACATGGCTTTTGCTCGAATGCATTGATGAATACCTCCCAATTATAACCAAGATTGTCAATGAGTCACTCTCACTGGGAGAAATGCCTCTTGAGTTGAAACATGCCTTAGTGAAACCTCTGCTAAAAAAAGGTGGATTGGATCTTATCTATAAGAATTATAGACCAGTATCAAATCTGCCTTTCCTGGGCAAACTAATTGAAAGTGCTATTATTAAACAATATACAGACCACCTTACTACAAACAACCTGGATGATGAGAAACAATCAGCTTACAGAAAATTCCACAGCACTGAAACCCTCCTAACGAAGATCCATGACGATATCATGTTGAATATGAGCAAAGGCGAGGTAACAATGCTCGTACTACTGGCCCTTTCAGCCGCTTTTGATACAATTGATCATAAGATTCTACTGAACCGTTTGGAAAGCAGATATGGTATTCATGATTCTGCACTATGCTGGTTTAAGTCCTACATTTCTGATAGGTCACAGTCAGTTATAATTAATGACAAAACATCAACCAAACTGCCACTGAAATTTGGGGTTCCTCAAGGTTCAAAATTAGGACCAATCCTATTTAATTCATACATCGCTCCATTAAGCGAAGTGGCTGCAAAAAATCAAGTTAAAGACCAAAAGTATGCCGATGATGAGCAACTTATTCTCTCTTTCAAGCCAACATTCTTAGATCAGAGAAATGCGGTTGTAAAGATGGAAAAGTGCATAGCTGAAATCAGGAAATTTCTTCATGAAAATAAGCTTTGCAACAATGGAGAAAAAACTGAATTACTGCTCATAGGCAGTCCGCACCAGCTTAATAAACTCCAAGTATCATCAATCCATGTTGACAATGTCGAAATCAAAGCAAAAATATGACCATGGAAAAACAAGTCAACAAAATGTGCAGGAGTGCCTATTTCAATTTAAGAAATGTTTCAAAAATTAGGAAGTCTCTGGACAAGGAAACTTGCAGAACAGTAGTCAATGCGCTTGTCACTCCTCACCTAGACTACGGAAATGGTCTTCTGTATGGAGCATCGAGTCGCTTAATAAATAAACTTTAAGTAGCCCAAAACTCGGCAGTTCGACTTATTGAAAAATTGAAAAAGTATGACAGTGTAAGCCAGCATAGGAAGCAACTGCATTGGCTGCCAATCCCAGCCAGAATACAATTCAAACTCATGTTAAAAACTTGGAAAGCATTAAACGGACAAGCTCCCTTGTATGTTCAAAATATGATTCAGCAAAAATCTGAAAGAAATTGTAATCTGAGGAGCAATAACAAAATACTCCTAAATGTACCAACTTCCTACAAAAAAAAACAAATACGAAGACAGAGCCTTTTCACATGCCGCTCCAAAACTGTGGAACCAACTCCCAGAGAATGTCAAGGCCTCCAAGACAGTTGATGGTTTCAAAAGAAATCTTAAAACTCACCTGTTTAAGAGTTTCTACAAATAGATCCATCATGCACAAGCGCTAGTGAGCAGTTTACTGGAATTAGCGCTATACAAATGCCTATTATTATTATTATTATTATTAACGCATTTAGTCATTCGCAAATATATATAAACTATGCCTCACTCCCACGACATATTAACTGAGCAGTATAAGTTAATAAATATAGTATAAGTGACACCCTATTCAGACAAAATGCAACTGAACGACACCACACAATTAGAAGGTTCTACATTTTGGTTTGTACCAGCTGCTAGTGTTCATCATACACTTTTCATAAATTGAGTCTCCTGACAGGCAAGAACCTAGCTTCCAGGACTGCCCTTGTCATGCTATAAGTTATTTCCGATTTTAATCTTATCTCCATTGTACTATGTACAATGCTTGGTTTTCCTCATTCTGAACTGAAAGATGTATCTAAAATACTTCCAGATTTAAAGGAAGCAGGGCAACTCATAAACACAGATTTGAGCCACCTCACAAATGAGATGTATTGGCATTGTATTGTTCTTAGTGTTCTTTCTTGCTCTGTAGATTTCTTATACTTCTCTGTATTGCTTCTTTCTTTGTATTTCTTTTCGGATTCTTAGTACCTTGTCTTTGTAAAATCCTCGTTTCTTTGGAGCCTTGTAGCAGCATGTTCATTGTAGCTTCTTCTTTGACAACCAAATGCGTTGGATTCACAGCCCTTTGTACAATATGAATGTTGCTAGATGTACTAATTGGTTGTGCCGCTGCAATTGAAATTGAACATGTTTGTTTCTGAGACGGTGAGGCAGTGCATGGATTCGGAAATGAACTGTTGATACCAATAGCCTAGCCAATCTTTTAAATGGTCCAGAATTGTATAATTTCTTCCCTTGCAATGTCTTTTTATCGTTAGAATTGTGACATGAAATTATAAAATTATTTGCACATCAGAAATATGGCCAATTAGGTGTGCTTTACATCCTGTATCTTTGCATAATTGCATGCCTGTCAAGTCCTATTTATCTACGAAACAGAAAAACTGCCTCCGGGATATCCATTTGAACAAAACTGGGATCACACCCACATACATCCTGTGTTTGTCACAATTTTTAACCCTTTTGTGGCCTGAAGGGAGGCAGGAGGAATGAGAGTAATTAATTTTGAACAAGCTCACAATTATTAGCACCCACTCCCTTAAAGACAATGAGATCCAGTGGGAATTACTAAGATATTTATTATTATTTTTGTTAGGAAGATGGCAGTGTTGACTTTACAGTTCATGTCACCATGTGTATGGTAAAATCCGCCTAAGCTCAGCAACATTAAAAACACACTATTTTTAAAAGGCATAAAATGCTACTTGCTCTTGAAAAATCAAGATGAAAGTTTGCACACTTCTAGTAGTTTCCATCAAGTATATTTACATAAAATTACAAATCTTTTTTATTCAAAATCTGCTTTATCATTGACTTTTTTTTTCAAAAAGTTCAGTGGGACCCGTTTTGGAAGTCTTGTGCCTGTTATGTGAAAATTTCATGAAATTAATCCCATCCAGTATGCCAAAAAACCAATATTTCAATCGGTGCGTTTTGTGTTGAAGTGCAGTTTGTGACTTGCACTTTTGACAGCAACAACAAAGATTTATTTTGACACAAAAGTACTGCACTTTTAAAATTTCGTCTTTCATCTTAATATTCTGAGAGGAAGTACTATTTTAATCCTTTTAAAAATAGTGCATTTTTAATGTTGCTGAGTTTAGTATGTAATGAGAGTCAGAGTATAGATCTCAGTGTTGGGAAGGATTTTTCTGTGATATTTGGATGCTGTTCCTCATTTTTGTAGAATCCTTGTTTTTTTAGAGCCTTGCAGCATGTTCATTGTAATTTTCTTTGACAACCAAATGCCATTGCATTCACAGTCCTTTGTACAATGTAAATCCTGCTAGATGTAATTGGTTGTGCCTCTGCTATTGAAATTGAACGTGTTTGCTTCTGAGATGGTTAGGCAGTGCATGGATACGGAAATAAACTGTTGATACCAATAGCCCAGCCAATCTGTTACATTGTCCATAATTGTGTAATTTCTTCCATTGTAATGCATGTCTTTTTATCTTCAGAATTGTGACCCGGTTTTCTGAAATTGATGGGATCTTTTCTGAGTTCATTATCAGGATTTCGATTGTTAGTTTTTTTGTACCAGTACCGACTTTGTGACAGACCAAGACCCATGTATGTTTACGGTCTAGTACATCTAGTATGTGGTAAACAGCAGGGTAAAGACAGTATATTTAAATCTTCCTGATCTAAAGTGTTCTGCCATGATATATATGAAAATACTGATTCAAGAGACTGAAAAATTCATCTAATTGGAATTACCTTTTTGACATTTTGTAGTTTTCACAAACATGTATTGATGGATATGAAAAGGCCCTCAAGTTTGCGATGAAGCCACCATGATGAGTTCTCTCTTAATAAGCTCCATCCATGTGTCCTGTAAGTGATTTCAACCTGATCAATGACTTCACAATATCTACACAGGTGAGGAGTGGTTCCTAATCCTGAGTATCATATCCCCATATGTCATCTAAAGAAATACAGCCTTAATAGACGTCTGTAAAATCAATTAGACGTTTGACTGCATTGATAACATCCATACCAGCCATTTTATTTACGACCTTCCCAAAGTATCAGGGGTGCAGTTGTGATGATGGGGTAATAATCGGGGGTAGAGATATTACACCCTTGCTGTTTACAGTCTTTGACCTTGGGGTTGGGACCTGAAGGTTGACCTTGATAAATGGCTATTGATTACACGATGACCTCAGTTCCGTCAGTCCTCAGCTTTCTAAACAAACTGAGTTCTGACATGGTTATGGCTTTTATGATATGGCCATGTTATGGTCACTCAAGTATGACCACTTCCGGCCAGGTCACCATGGCAACCAAAGCCACGTGCTCATGAGGCCATTAGCTCTCTCTGACCTACCTTGAATTATGGGAGTTTTATGGTCTTATCTGACAGGCCAGTTCAACTCTCTAAGTCAGAGTATGACATGCATATGAAAGAAAGGGAACTGCTGAGATATCCATCATAGCTTTTTGGCCAGTCCTTTCTATTCACTTCTAAGAAGTGTCTTGAGAAATACTTTCCCTCAGCTTTTCCATTAGTCCCTTGATGTCTACATCAAAGTCTAAAACTCTAAGACTTGCTGCTGGACCGCTCCGGCCCATTACCTTCCATCCATGAGGTTTTTAGTTAGCAGCCCAGGTGGTGGGCCACCACTCATCAACGTGCATTCTAAAGTCCATATCTAAGATGTTGAAATAGAAGAGACACATTTCCAAATTCTGGTTTTCATCTAAGCTTTCGAGTTTTCAACTTGCCATATTTTGTCGCGAGGAGTTTCAAACTTTCAAACACACGCATTTCATATTGATATATGTTTGGTAAAGTTTTCAAACTCATGTGTTTTCATGATGCTATAGTGTTTCAGAGTATGGAGAGTAAAATACTTTTGAAATTATGTGCAGTTCTTTTCAGGCAGTGATTTACATATGCCAAGAATATGCAATTACCATTTTGAAAGAGCCATTGATTTTATTTCAGTACAAGATGAGATTACCCATTAATTTCAATGATTGATTTTAAAAAATTGAAAGATGCAAAGCTTTTCACATTTTTATTTGGATATACACAAAGTCAGGAAATTTAGAAAAATGGAGGGAAGTTTTTCGAAGAGTTGGTGAAAACTTTTCACATTATTTATCTTCTCATTGTGCCTGAAAATTGTCAAAGAGATATTGTAAACTTTAAGTTAATATTTGGTTATTCATAAAATATTTATTTTGAACGCCTATACAATTTGATACAATAAGAAGATAAGGTAATCATGAGGCTCCATGAATAGATCTATATCTTAAAGTGAGAGTGAACCATCCCAAGTATTATCAAAACCAAACAACGGAAATGAAAATGGACACATGGACCTATGACATGTCAAAAGAAGCAAGTAGGTCTTTTTGGGTCCATCATGATAAGAAAAGCTACTTGAGTAAATCAGAGCAATGCTGAATATTTTCGTTAATTCCTTCTCTCTAGAAATATGTTTATCTCCATTCATGCATAAATTTTCTACTACATGACATATGAAGAAAATTGACACGCTGGTCAAATAAGTTGCAATATATGGCTCTATGTTTTGTTTCAGATTCAGAAATAAATCTACACAACCTGCAAAATATCAACTCTTGATCAATTTAACATCGCATTTATGAAATCTACATCGTTATAAATGCTGACTAGGAAGCAGATTAATGTAACCTCCATTTACATTTATTTACATATGAAGATGTCATTCCTGAATAAGAACAGCATTGCAGCCAGCAAGTAGGTTTAATTGAGGTTTTTAATTAGGGTTTTAAATTGTAGCAAATGAAACAACCTCATTTGTTGGCCTATGAATCATGACAGCAATGGATTGTTGATTGAGTTTTGTTTCAATATGAACAACATCAGAAGATCTTTCTGACATCTATTTTTAAATTGTGTCATTTGTCAGAAAACTCGGGAGACAAGAAACATTAAAAGCAATTACATGCCTTATCTGTCAACTCTGATATATGCTGATAACTTAACATCTTAACAAGAGAGCTAATATCTGCCAGGAGTTTATTTTTCTTATATTCCCATCTGGCTATATAAAGATCTCATGATGCTTTTATTCTTATCAAATGAAGATGGTGATCATGCCTGTAGTTGTTTATTTTTCTAATTCAGTTCAAATATGTCAGAAAGCATATCTTTCAGAAAATTTAAATGGGAATCCCTTGTCTTTGGACTTTCATATTCTCTTACTACACATGGTATCGACCAACTAAGCCTGAACAGCAAAAACTAAATGTAGTGCTGTCTACATCAGTGGCCAATTGTGGATCAAAGCATACTTTGCTAAAACTCTACTTTTTCTAACATTTCTTTTAAACAAAGCGGTATGATTCTCATCTTTTATACCTCATTTCCAGGCATGTCTTCCTTAAAAAAGTTGTTTTTAAACAATGTTCAAGTGTGCATTTTGATCATTTCGGAATGGGACATGTTTTGCCTTGTTATATGACACAAAGATTAAGTTTTGGATGAATTGTGATTTTTCAAGAAATTCGTAAAAGCAGTCTGCCTTGCAGATATGTCTGAGGCTGCAAGCAATTGGTAATTCTGCAGACAGCTGTCAGTGATCTGATAATGGTCTTTTAAATGGCTAGCTATTTTGTAATTTTGTCTGTTTCTGTTCATGGTGAATTCCACTTTAAGTGGTTTTTGTTTCCATGGAAATTAGAGTCCTTGCACAGCAAAACCCTAACTATTCTAGGAGTCACGTTCTTTTACCAGTCTTTTCTATTTTCAAAGTTTTTGTTACTTTTTTTTCTCCTTTCGGTTTCTTTCATTGTGTATTAGTTAGTCTTCTCAAATTTCTCCTTTTCCTCTTTAATTCTTTATCGTCTTTTCAATTCCTCTAGATGAAACCTGCTGCCATTCAAGTATCCTCCTGCTCTTCAGATGGCTGTACTTACCACATCTATCCATCTATATATATATCGATCATTGTCCAACTAGACTTTCCCCATGCCTATTAATTCTTCATCCATCCTTCTGCAAGTCCGTCTGTTGCTCTGTACATGCAACTATCAATCTCTTCATACATCCATCTGGCCAGGTCACCTGGATGTTATATTAATCGTTGTTTGCCTCATGGCTGTATCCTCCTTTGTGTATGTCATAAATTGTCAGCGCAAGTGCATGAATAGCGAACTAAAGATGTAAAGCTCGATCCAGTCCTTCCATCCATCTTCTAGGAGAGCTTAATTAAACGTTTCCAAATCAGTGATGTGAAGACAATGATACTTAAGAGCAGTCACAAATATTCACTTTGCCCAAAAAGTCGAATTTCCAAAGTTTCTGTTAATCTCGCAGCCAGTCCTGACACAACTTTGCCTGACCATCTGATAGTGCTGCCAAAAGTGACCAGGAGTTGCCTGAGAATGGCTTCAATGAGTGGGGCAAGCTCTCCATGTCAATGAATTTGGTGGCCAGTAAACAGTTACTGAACACTGCCTACAATCTCTTATCCTAAGTCTCTGGTGACCCTGGACACAGCTACTGATCTACACCAGGATTATTTAGGCCATTTCACCCTGTTGCCTCATTCTCAATATTTTCCTGCGTGATGCCACCCTGGGCATTTCAACAGCCTATCCATGTGATACGCCAAGTCTGCTGCACTGTCAAATAACTCACACAAACTGCTATGGAGCTGCTTAGATCAGCCACACACATATGAATTATAGCAGCCTACCTTTCCTTGTTCGAGATCATTTTTGTTTGCTCCACTGCTTTCTGTATCCCCTCATATCCCCTGTAATACATCCAGCAGTCTTTTGCCCCTGCTTGCTCCCTCCCAATGTCTACATGTGTTCTTATTCGACCTACAACCCTCTGCTTCCAACCCTAATATGATCAGCCAGAAAAAGTGCACAAGCATACCTCTGACATAGTGTAGCACTTTGTTGGTTCCTGTGTGAAATATGAGGTAAAAGGTGTTGTGCAGTGTGCACACAAATTAAGGTCCTGTATAGAATTTTGGATATTGCAAGGGAAAGATTTGGGAAAAGAGATCTTTCAATGCTGTGTTGAAGCAGTACATACTTATAAATACATTGCTCTACAATTTGTTACAAAGGAAAATGCTATGGTTTCATCAAACTGAAGTGATTTTATTCAGACAGGAGTGACCCTTTTATGCCAGGCCATAAAAAACAACAACGGTATATCATGGATTATATAGATGCATATCAGCATTTTGTGGTTCACCTGTCAGTTCTGACCACCAAACATTTTATGCTAAATCAAGGCATTTTGAAGTTGCTTCTTTCAATTTTGAGTTCATTGCTCTAGGAGTATCTGCTTTCTTTCCTGGAAGATACATTTTATGGCGCCCCTATACTTTGGAAATTAAGGCGTATGACAATTTCATTTCTGATGCTGAAATCAAATTTCATGTTTTCAAGAGACCATCAAGCTGCAAAGATGTCGCAATTCAAGATATTTTCAGTCATTCTATGATGTACTTGTGAAATGTGTGAGGTGAATTTCTGCTTCTTGTTATTGAGATTTGGAAGTTGCGGAATTTCAATAGTATCATATTCATCAGGTGATGGTTTTCTCAAGTCATTGAGAAATTACTTACAATATACTTGAAACCAGTGTCTTGACCTAAAACAAAAGGTCAAAATTCACAAGACAATGTTACTTAGTCATGAACAATTTGCACATACAATATCTCACTTACTCGGAATATATTAGCAGTATAAATGGTACCCTATTAGGACTGAACGCAACTCATTTTGGTGTAGAATGACTCCTTAATGCTCACACACTTCTCCTAAATTGAGTCCACTTTAAAAAAAAACTAGCTTTGAGGACAGCACTTATCATGCTGTCACTTATTTCACATTTTAATCTTATCTCCAGTGCTCAGTGATATGGCTTGGTTTGCCTCATTCTGAACTGGAAGATGTGTCTAGTATACTTCCAGATTTATAGGAAGCAGGGCAACTCATATACACAGATTTGAATGAAAGTCTGGCAATGTATTGTTCTAAGTGTTCTTTCTTGCTCTGTAGATTTCATATACTACCTAGTACCTGCTATCTCTCTATATTACTTCTTTCTTTGAATAACTTCTTTGCAGGTTCTTTATACATAGCTTCTTTGCATTTCTTTTCGGCTTCTTTGTACCTTGTCTTTGTAAAATCCTTCATTCTTTAGAGCCTTGTAGCGCCATGCATTGTGCAACTTCTTCTTTGACAACCAAATTCATTGCATTCACAGCCCTTTGTACTATGTGAATATTGCTAGGTGTAATTGGTTGTGCCTCTGCAATTGAAATTGAACATGTTTGTTTCTGAGACGGTTAGGCAGAGCATGGATTTGGAAATGAACTGTTGATACCAATAGCCTAGCCAATCTGTTACATGGTCCAGAATTGTGTAATTTCTTCCATTGTAATGTCTTTTTATCTTTAGAATTGTGACCTGGTTTTGTGAAATTTCTGTCATTCTCATTATTTGCACAACAGAAGCCAGGACCTTTAACAATGTTGAAATGTTCTAAGGAAATATGGCTGATAAGGTGTGCTTTACTTCTTAAAGTGTATCAGGGTCTACTAATCTTATCTGGGAAACAGAATAACTGCCTACAGGAAACAAAATCCATTTTAACATCACAAGGATTAATGCCCAACTTCATCCTATATTTGTAACATCCTTGAACCCTTTTGTGGCCTAAATGAAGGTGGGAGGTGGGAATAAGAGTGATTGATTTTGAAAGAGCTTTGAATTATCATCAGCACCAACTCCCTTAATGATGATGGGATCTTTACGGCATTCATTATTAGCATTTTGATTGTTTTCCTTTTTGCCATAACGGACTTTATGACAGACCCATGTATTTGTACGATACAATATGTTGACCTAGTTTGTGATAAACAGCAGGGTAATGACAGTATATTTAACATCTTCCTGATCTGAAGAATTCTGCCATGATAAATATGAGCATGAAAATACTGATTCAAGAGACTGACAAACTAATCCAATTGGAATTACATGCACCTTCTTGACATTTTGTAGTTTTCACAAACACAAATGAAGGGTATGAAAAGGCCCTCCACTCCTCCAGTTTGCGATGAGGTCATCATGATGCGTCTCTCTTGATAAGCTCCATCCGAGTGACCCCGATAAGTGATTACAGCCTTACAACCCTATCAGCATGCCTCGGCAGTCCAACCTCGGCCCGAAGCTGGTCCGTCGCTGCTGACATCGGACTGACGCTGGGCCGACGTTGGACCGCCGAGGCACGCTGACAGGGCAGTGACTGCACTGTGTCTACAAAGGTGAGGAGTTGTTCCTTACCCGGAGTATCGTATCCTCACATGTCATCTAAAGAAATATAGCCTAGATAGACCTCTGCAAAATCAATTAGACGTTTGACTGCAATGATAACTTCCATACCAGCCATTTTATTTACGACCTTCCCAAAGTACCAGGGGTGCAGTTTTGATGATGGGGCAATAATTGGGGGTAGAGATATTACACCCTTGCTGTTTACAGTCTTTGACCTTGGGGTTGGGACCTGAAGGTTGACCTTGATAAATGGCTATTGATTACACGATGCCCTCTGTTCCGTCAGTCCTCAGCTTTCTAAACAAACTGAGTTCTGACATGGTTATGGCTTTTATGATATGGCCATGTTATGGTCACTCAAGTATGACCACTTCCGACCAGGTCACCATGGCAACCAGAGCCACGTGCTCATGAGGCCATTAGCTCTCTCTGACCTACCTTGAATTATGGGAGTTTTATGGTCTTATCTGACAGGCCAGTTCAACTCTCTAAGTCAGAGTATGACATGCATATGAAAGAAAGGGAACTGCTGAGATATCCATCATAGCTTTTTGGCCAGTCCTTTCTATTCACTTCTAAGAAGTGTCTTGAGAAATACTTTCCCTCAGCTTTTCCATTAGTCCCTTGATGTCTACATCAAAGTCTAAAACTCTAAGACTTGCTGCTGGACTCCTTCGGCCCATTACCTTCCATCCATGAGGTTTTTAGTTAGCAGCCCAGGTGGTGGGCCGCGAGTCATCAACATGCATTCTAAAGTCCATATCTTAGCCGTTGAAATGGAAAAGATACATTTGAAAATTATATTTTTCAACTTATATTTCAAGTTTTCAACTTGCCATATATTTCATCGTGTGGAGTTTCAAAGGTTCAGAGACACGCATTCGTATATGTTTGATAAAGATAAGTTTAGACATGAAATGAAGTTTTCAGACAAGTGTGTTCATGATGCTATAGTGTTTCAGAGTTTAGAAAGTAGACATTTTTGTTTTCAAATTATGTTGAGAAAGTCAGTTCGATTCAGTCTGAGATATACATTACATATCCCCAGAATATGCAATTATCACTTTGAAATAGCCATTTGATTATACATGTAATTCAAAACAGAAACTGATTTTCCATAAATCCCACTGATTAATTTTTCGACAATAGGTAGTTGATTCTAAACTGAGAAAATTAATCATGCAAAAAGTTTCAACATGTATTCTGTCTTGTGTAATGAGAGTAAATTTAGAAACTTTTAGGAAACGTTACAGAAAGATGGTGAACACTTTCTTTATTTATTATCCTCTAATTATGCCAAATATGGTAAAGAAAGGTTAAAACTATGTCCAAACAAACTTGATGTTTTTTTTTTGTTTTTTGTTTTTTTTATTATTTATTGTCAACTCCTACTAAATTTTATGATTTGATAACAGACAAGGTAATCTTATCACTGATAGGCATACATGTGTTCAAAACGAAGGTATACCATCCGAAATAGTAGTTCTCAAAACCAAACAAAGAGAAATAAGAAGAATGATTTCATACAGGTATGGCATTGTCAAAAGAAACAATCTGGCTTTTGGTGCTATGAAAAATGATACACCACTTTAGTAGCAAACCGGAGAAATTCTAAATATTTTCTCAAGTATTCCTTCTCTCCAAAGAATAAACAATACCAGTATACTTTTTAACACAGCCCAAAATAAATCAATCTATGTTACAAAATATTAACTCATTTTCAATTCGATGTGATATTTGTTAATCTTCATCATTTATATTGCTTGGGAACCTTATGAATGTTATGTCCATTTATATTCATTTACAAATGATGATGCCATTCCTGAACAGGAACTGCATTGCAGCAAGCAGATGGGTTTAATTGAGGTTTTTAATTAGGGTTTTAAATTGTGGCAAATGAAACAACCTCATTTGTTGGTCTATGAGTTATGACAGCAATGCATTGTTGATTGAGTTTTGTTTCAATATGAATAACATCAGATGATCTTTCTGTCACCTGTTTTTAAATTGTGTCATTTATCAGAAAACTCGGAAGACAAGAAACATTAAAAGCAATTACATGCCTTATCTGTCAACTCTGATTCATGTTAATAACTTAACAGCCTAACAATTAAGAAGCTAATAGCTTCCACGACTTTTACTTTTCAAATATATTTATATTTTTATCTGACTATCATCAGACATCTTGTCATGCATTTTAAAATTCTTAGATGAAGTCCAGAGTCAGTTTTTGCTTATTAATCCTAATTAGTTCAAATATGTCAGAAACATGTCTGTTAAAGCTAAAAAGGCAATATATTATCTTAAGTCTGCCATATTCTGTCACTGTATGTACAGTACATCGCTTACACAAAAGTAACAGTAGGTACTGTGTCCGAAGAATTGCTGATGCTGTCGGCAGCAGACAGACACAGTTTATTCAACCAAAGTAATGCTGGAGCAACTTGTGTGTATGACCCTTTGCAACATCAACTGCCACTTCCGGATCTAATATTCTTTGCTGAAATTTTACTTTTTCAAACATTCCCTTTAAAAGACTTGTTTGATTTTTGTCTTTAACAGGCCTATCTTTTTTCCAAGCATGCCCTCCTTCAATAAATGTTTTTAAACAACATTTAATGTTTAAGTCTGCACTTTTACCATTTTAGAAGGAGAGACGTTATGCTTTGTTTTACAATAGAAGGATTATATTTTAAACGAATTGTGATTTTCGACAAATTCAGAAAACCAGGTCTGCTCAGAGATATGTTTGAGGCATCAAACAATCGGCTATGCTACAAGCAGCTGTTAGTGATCCGATAATGGTCTTTTAAATGGCCAGCTATTTTGCTATTTTGTCTGTTTCTGTTGATAGTGAATTCCACTTTAAGTGGTTTTTGTAACTGTGGAAATCAGAATCCCAACTCAGCACAACCCTAACAATTGAAAGAGTCACGTTCTTTTCCTAGTGTTTTCTATTTTCAGTTTTTGTTACTATCTTTTTTTTAATCCTATCTCTTTCATTGTGTGTTGGTTGGTCTTCTCCCATTTCTCCATTTCCTTTTCATTTATTAATTTTTCATGTTTTTATTCTGCTTGAATATGACTAAGTGAATCTACAATATCTTCCCCTTTTTCTTCTTCCTCCTCCTCCTCCTTCTCTTTCTCCTCCTCATCTCTCTCCGTTTCTCCTCCTGTCCTTCCTCCTTTTCCTCCTACTCTCCCTGTTCCTCTCCCTGCTACTCTTGTATTCTTCTTGCACTCGCTGGGCCATTTATACACACTGCCCAGGATCGAGCTGGATATATATATAGGATCATCCTGCATCCAGTAATAAACTAAACTAAACTAACTACTCTTCCTCCTCCTCTTCCCCCTCTTCCTCCTCCTCCTCTTCCTCCTCTCCCTCCTCCTCTCCCTCCTCTTCTTCTTCCTCCTCTCATACTCCTCCTCTTCCTCTTCCTCTTTATCTTCCTCCTCTTCCTCCTCTTAATGCTTCTCTTCCTCTTACTCTCCCTCCTTCTCTTTCTTCTCATCTTCCTCCTCCTCTTCCTCCTCCTCTTCCTCCTTCTGTCCATTTTCCTTCTTCCACTGATAAATTCTGGTTAGTTCCTTCCCTTGTTCCTCTTCTCCCTCTTCTCACTCTTTTTTCTCCCCTTTCCCTCTATTTCCCTCCTTTTCCCTCCACTTCTGCCTTTTCCCCCGTTTCTCCTTCTGCATGTCTGTGGTTAAATGGTTATCTTCATTTCACAAAAAAATTCTTGTATTTCATTGAAAATCAAATGACCACAAGATAATCCTAAATATGCATGTATATTTTCAATACACATATCATCTGTCGCTAATAACACAACCATGCATTGTTATTGTTATCTTGGGTGAATGCATTAAATATGTACAAGTAAACAACTATATATACACAATACCATCTAATTTTAACAAGGTATGAAAATAACCGTTGTTTTTTTGGTTTTTTTTTGCTTGGTAAGCCATATTTCTTGATTGTTTTTACCTTTTAAAGGAACACAAAAATTAAGTTATACCTTTTTCTTTCTCCTCAAGTAAGTGTCTTGGAACATGCTTAGTGCACATTTAAGATGAAGAAAATGGTAGCTAAAAAGAAATCCAATATAAGAATGTAACAGAAGCACCTTCATTTTGCATGCCTCTAAAATTCCTTCAGCATCGTCGCATCTTTCTGATATTAAAGAGCATACTAAAATTTGAAATCCATTTACTTAATGGAAATGTGTTTCTTTGTATTTGCATTAGTTCTTTCACACATGAAATGTGATAAACAAGGTTTTGCATGACCAAATCTCATACATATATACGTAAATAGGTATCAAATTTAATTCTTGAGTCAGGTTACCTATTCATAAGGCACTCCTCCTGATCAAGAATAGATGTGCCAATATTGTAATCGTGGTAATTAATTATTTTGAGTATTTCTACAATACATTGGTTGAATGTTGCCATCCAGTACTGTCGACAATAAGTTTTCTTTGGTGCCAAGTGGGCAAACAAAAACCAATTGAAGAGTATTTGCATAATAAAATAAATTATCTTACAGGTTAATTGAATTAATAAACAGACACTGTCTTGTGGGTACCTTGTCTTAAGGGGTCCAAACCAAAAACAATGATTTGAGCAAATCATTACCATGGATGCTACAGCAATTTGCTCAAATCATTAATAAATTCCTTACAATATAAAAAAAACAGTGTTTTGACCCAATTAGAAACAGGAAATATTATCTGCCAATGAACTGTAATACTTTAGGCATCATGCATGTAGGTATCTCGTGAGCTACTGGGTTTGATTCCAGCGCCATGCCTGTTTTAAATAATTTCTTCAATCATCCTTTTCGTGGTCCAACCACAGTGTCTTCTATTCATATTCAGTTATCCATCAATCCATTCTTCTGCAAATGTGTCTGTTACTCAGTCAAGTATTTATAAGGAGGTGTAATTATCAATCCCTCTCTTAAGTCTTTGTCAGTCTATTGGTCTACCTGCATACCTTTCTGACTATCTCTCAGTGTATGTATAAAAGGTCTTAGGGTTGCTGTCTGCAGTCCAAGTCATATGCTGCAAAATTTGAATTTCAGTCAGCTCAAATGATTGAATAAGATGGTTGCACAATTCCTTTGAACCACCATATCTTGTTGTTTTATGTTATGATGGCGAACATATTATCATAACGTACAACAAGCTATGTTAGCTCAAAGGAATAGTGCAATCATGGGAATATATACTAGAATGTGCCAAATATGGTGCTTCTTGATCAACATATATTATTGCAGTTAACTGAGTACCCATTTACAATCGGGTACAGTGAAGATATTGTTTAAGGCAGATCTGCTCAGTTCTTCTTTGCTGTGGCCAGGGTTTGAACCTATGGCCTTGCGCGTTTGAGAGCAGCACCTTATCCACCAGGCCCAAAACACCAAAAAATCTGTCTATGCAATAGTTCAATTCCATAGTCAATGAATACATATGTCATTTTTTAGCCTCTCATAAATCAGAGCGATATATCTTATTTTTCTATTACATACTGAATTTTTTGCTTTCAGTTATTCTTCCAGTTATTCTTGTACTTATTCTTCAAGTTATTGCTTCTTGTTCATGATGATATTCTAATAGAAGCAATGAGATAGACAGTTATGCAACTTGCTGCATGAATTTGGGCTGATATTCATCCTAAGTAATCAATACATTTCCAATTAGAATATTCTGCATTCTCAACATATATATGTTTTCTTGTATCTCATGATATCCCTTACTGGTCTCCCTTACTGATTGTCATGAGCCTTGTTTGTCTAAGAGATCATCTGACAACATATTCTGAATTTTTATGAAATGAAATTTGATCTGAGGTTGCTGTGCTTTCATCTTGTTGCAATATGTGTAGTTAATGTACACTCTAAAAAATGTCAGGACAAAATTGGTATTTTAGATTCAAAATGGTTTTTTGAAAAACACAATTTCAAAGCAAAACCAACATGGATTTTTAAAAAGATCCATGTTGGTTTTATGCATTGAAATTTGATTTTTCAAAAAACCATCCTGAATCTAAAAAACCAATTTTGTCTGAAATGTTTTAGAGTGTAGGATTACATTTATATTTATCTTCTTTTATATTTCTTTTCAGTACCTTTGGAAATTCCACACAACTTTCGCTTAAATCCGGATAAAGAAGTTACGTCCACAACAGCAGATTTTTTATGGAGTCCGGTTAACACAGGGCCATGGAGAATGCAGGGGTTTTTTAGGGGATACAAGGTAGGCGCTTTAAGATGTTTCCATAAATATTTATTCCGTTTCTTCTATGTGAGTTGCTTACTGCTATTTTCATAATTGAATCAGGAATAACATGTCCTAGAAAAATCAGGTTCAGTGCCCAAAATTATGAAAGAGGCTGTAATAAAAACTGGGTTGTAATTTCTTTCTGCAATGAGAGATTGTTGTCCCCCCAAAGGTTTGGGAAACAGTAAGATTCAGTCAAAAAGGCTAAATAATTTGGGAAGATGATTGAAAACAAAACTATCGAAAATTAGTAATTTTCAGGCAACATTATTTGGAATGGCATTAAGTTTAGATCTTGAGATTCTGGCAAATGTCACTCGCCCCCCAAAAAATCGCGCTCGCCGTACACCTATGGAACTGTTGTCTGACATCAGTTGCGAAAATCAACCGTGAGCCTATATGCAACACAGCTATTCTTTTTCTGCTTGATTATGATATAGCAGTTTGTCTCATGTCTGGCCAAGAACGAAAGCAAATCACATGAAAAAGAATTGGCACAGGTGTGAAGATCACACTTGATTAAAGATTGCCCTCGAATCCTAGGTGCAAAAACTGCACCTTGAATAACACCTGTTTGGCAAGCCACAGGTATCTGTGCTTGGTGTTGCTTTGTCATTTTCATTGGTGTTACATCTGCAGATGGTTTTCAGAGATAAAATTGCATTATCGCAAAAAATTATCTGCTTTATATGTAGGCCGATTGCTTATTCTAATGTGGCAGTTAGAACACAGACCCAGTGACTTGGGTGTTAGTGCATGAATGGGGTTATCATTACAACGTAATAGTGACAATAAATAATAACAGTCAACCAATATACATACTATTTTGATCTGTTGAATATGAAAAAATATGACAAAGCACAAGTAGTGTGTAGTAGTCTGGTGCAAATACCGATTTGATGGCCTTTTTTAGACAGTATACGCACACTCTTATCAAAAAGGTTTTATATTTTATAAGCCGTTATAGATAAGGAGCACCTTAAAGTTCATTATTCAACTTTGTTAAAAAGGTTCCAACAGCCAACAAGAACAACACTTAGATAATCCAGCTGCACTGAACTCCAACAATGGAACCCCTTTCTCTCAAGTTGGGAGCATAGGGTTCCATCATACACTGTTAAAAAATAATTGTCACATTACAGATATTTCGGGAAATTTTTTTTCCAGAGGTGTCAGTAAGGTTACAGAAATTCATTTGTATGTATCCTTTTGATTTCTGTAATCACACAGGTAGTTTTTGTAGTACTTTTGCGTAGGATTACAGATGGCATCAGTCATACATTAGTGATTCGTGAAAGGTGTCACAAATATAGAAACTGAGTTGACAGTTTCATGTTTGTTCCAGTAAGCATGAAAGCAAGTTTCAACCTGCTTGTAAAATGGATTTTATAGGTGCTATATTAGACTTTCAGGGCAAAGCAGAGAATGATTTCAAGAAAATCCATTGAGGCATGAAATTTTTTTTTTTTGTCTTAGCAACCAAAAAACATCATCAGAATCTATCCAACCAAAAAAAAAAAAAAAATTCAAACAACCTAAAGTTGGGGGGGGGGATTGATTCCTTTTCTGGTTGAATCACTTGTAGGGGAGACCCCTTCTGGAAAGAATGGGTCTTCCAAATGGTCCCCTGTATGGGGCAAGCCGTCCTGTCCCCTCCACAGGCCAAAACATTTTTTTGGGGATGGGGTAGCGACATTTGCCTGAATTTCAATTAATACCATTATAAAGGAGTTGCTGGGACACCATTGAATTTCAAAAATGTTTATCTCATCATCGGCCAAAATTGTTATGCATTTTGCCCCATATCTTAGTCATTCCCAAATTATAGGGAGGTTCCCCCCCCCCCTTCGGTAAAATTAGGAGGTGGGGGGACTGCTCTTCCAGTGTTTTTGCATCTTTCTTTGACTGCATTTGCATAATATGATGTTGCCATGTGTTGCCCTTTAAGGCCATTTTTAATTGTTCATAGTGATGATTGAATTTTGCTTATAACAATATTTATAACCCTTGACAGACTTTCATTCGAGGAAGTGACTGTAACCACTCAGTCAACCAAGTTTGCAACCATTTAATCAGGTCATTGGCACTTAACACTTAAGCTACCAACTTTAGATTAGTTTGTTATATATACAAGCAAAAATTCATCATAGAACTGAAAAAGTATGTTAAATCGGCATCAGTTTTCAAATTCTCATTAGACTATACCTTTTACATAGTAGGCAGAGTTTTTGCCATGAGAGTTGATAAATTTGCTAATGCCAAAATGTCTAATATATTATGTTAAAGCTGAAGAAGAGCCTCGAGTTCAGCTGCAAGCCTACTTTTTCCAGCATTGACATCAGCCTTGCCATTCTTCAGATCCAAGTTTGATGATAATTGGAATTCATACATTGTATGTTCAAGAATCAAGAAACCAACTTTCTGACAGTATATTACTTACTGATGTGTATATACAACCTTTGCTGATACCCACATTCTCTGTAGCATAAAATAAAATCATAGTTCAGAGAGACTCACATGTTTATACCTTTATTACATATATTCTTCAAAAATGTCACACAAAAATATTGTTTGACTTCATTGGAAGACAGGTCCTACCATTGACCATGAATTCCTGATATTTATAGTTTCTATTCTCATATTTTATATTTTCAAAAACTCTGATAAAAAAACTGAAATGCAACTGTATACATTCACTCTGAATAATCAAACAATGTACATATCATCAATTGCATATTATTAGATTTAATTTGAGACTCTGAAACAAACATTGGACAACATTGTCATATCATTTGTCAGTTTATATTGTTTTGTAATCATGCCATTCTGGGTCTTGGGAGGTGGCTCAGTCAATAGTGCGCTGGGTCCCGGGTTTGACTCTCGTCCTGGCTGGGTCACGAAAATCTCTTTTGGCCAGCAGTTGCAATGATCCTTTGCCTTATTCCTGTGTAAAGCTTGAATCATCCATCATCCATGCTATTTCTGACGTTACTCTGAAAAGAGAAATTGCCAAGTATAATGCATATTTTACACTACTAAATGATCTATAAAATGAGTTGCACATTAAATCTTTGTTTTCTCATCAACCAACCTAATTGCTTGTTATAGGCCTGCATTGATTCCAAGAGGAAAAAAGAGTACATTTGAAGTGCTCGATTTGTTTAAATTACGCTTCATTTATACTCCCTGTATGCAAATTCATACACTCCGAATAAGCTCCCTTGTAGAAAAGTATAAGCTTTTTTGCAGTACAATCGGAGTAAATTTGGTAATTTAAATAATTCAAGCACTTCAAATGTACTCTTTTTTCCTCTGAGTTAGAATTCACACTTACAAAGCAATAATTTCAGTAGTCCACCAGGGCTAATAAATATCTGTATAGACTCAAAGTACTTAAAATATTAACAAGTAAATTTCTGTCTTTACACTGTAAAATTTGAAATTTTGGGTTAGCTCAAATGATTGATAGATTGATAGATATGGTAAGTGCAGCCCTCTAAGCCCAGTTCTGGGCGCTCACAAGGGTTGATTGATGAGATGGAAGAGAGAGCGGGAGTCCTCAACATGTTACACATTTACCCCATGTGAGGGATCTTTTACTTGCCCAGCACAGACACTGATACAAGGGGCCGCCAATTTAATGTCTCATCCGAATGATATCCAGCTGGGATTTTGCTCATAAAGGCCACTGAAAATTTTGGGTTCCCCACCCGGGGTTCGAACTCATGCAGGCAAAGACCTTCAGCGGAGCAGGCGGGAACCTTAACCACTACACCACCCAGCTGCCTACATTGAGTGAGATGGTTGCACAATTTGTTTGAGCCATGATAGCTTGCTGTTTTGAGTTATGATAATCTTTATGTTGGTATAACTTGCAAACAACAAGCTATCTTGGCTCAAAGGAATTGTGCAACCATCTCACTCAATCAATTAAGCTAACTCAAAATTCAAAATTTACAATGTACCCAATTATTCCTTCTGTTTTTCATAGAATATAATTATATCAATCACAAAGTCTAAATGCAACTTTCTCCACATTAATTTTTATACATGATCAAACTTAACCAAATACCAAATTTGGAATTACTCATAGAAGATAACAAGAAGCTGAGGATTCAAACCCTGGTTTGAGCAATATGTACATAGGTTACATTGTTGATAAGAATTTTTTAAGTTGGCATGTGTTTATTGTGGAAGGTTTGCTCAAACCCATTTCACAACCAAAGTATTGCAACCAGTGTCAACCCTTGTCTGCTAAATGCAAAATCTATCAATGTGTGCATCTTAGTATTTGCACTGTTCAAGTGAAGGTTTGACTTGTACAAGTTCGCAGCCTGGCAGGATTCACAATGAATTTGTGGCTGCTATTTTGCCAACCTTCTTGATTTCGGTGATGGCCATCTTGGCAGCCATCTTGGACATTTTCATGATCCACACTCTCAAACAAATCCCCATATAAAATTTCCTAGTGAAATACTAAGGTCACAGTGGACAGTTCAGCAATAACTGGTATCTTGTGATTGTCATCTTGGAGTGAGTTGGTTGGTTTTTTACGTCTCATCAGCACCTGAGTGGGCTATTTAGAGAGATTGCCATCTTGGAGGCTATCTTTTTTAAACTATCAAATTTTCTTGACCTGTACCCTCAAGCAAGTCTATGTATGGCAAAGTTCATAATGAATGGTCAAACCAAGAATGGTTGCAATTTTGTAGAAGAGATCTAGGATTTCCTCAAATATTATTGAACCAACCCATCAAGCGATTCTCTTTACCAAATTTCAACGCTCTAAGTGAAATACAATGGGCAAATTAAGAATGGTGGAATTTTGACAGCTGTCTTGGATTTCTCAAAATATTCTCAATACACAACCACAAGCAAATCTCTAAACCAATACTACGTGCACAGTAAACATATTAAAATGTAGCAATTTGATGCCTGAAAAGTATGGATGAGAAAACAGATAGAAAGTTTTCCTGAAGTGGGGTAATCAACAATTTCAAGATGGCAGCCAAGATGGTTGCATACGTGTAGATGGCCACCACTGCTTTTTTTTAAAACTTTTCCTGAAGTGGAGTAATTGGCAAGTTATTCCGTCAAGTTTCAATTGATTGAACAAAGCGTAATTGTTGGCTGAAGGAAGGCCCTTGGCTAGTAGGGGCACAGTGATTGGCGACCATTTATTCACACCAATCACTTGTTTAATGTTTCTTGCATAAGGCTGAATATTGCATTGATGTCATGACAATACAAAAATAAAATTCCAAATTATAATTTTCTTAGGAAGGAGGAATAACACTCAATGTAAATCATAACCGCAGCAAAAAATATGTGAGAAATCAAAAACAATTATAACCTACTAAATAAGTAGACTACCAAATCATGCCAATCCTTGATCAAATCTGACAACACAAAATTCCAGTTTTGTCTCCTTTTCAACATTGTGCAAATTGAGAAACATTAATGTCTATCGTCAGCACATCAAATTTTCAACAGTAGATTTAATTTTTCAATGAAGCAGTCTTATAATAACTAGCTTTTGTGATGCTTCTTAATGTGGACACAGGGTGTGATGACCTTCTTTGCTGTTTTTATTTTTATTTTGTTCCAACATTGGGTATGAGTAGCACAACTTACCCCAGTCTCCCTTTTGTTCATTGGCCAGATATAAATATTTCATATAATTTTTCAAAGTTTCATTTTAAGCACCTGCACCTACAAATTTGCACTTGCAGGATACTACAAATCTGCAGTTGCCTTTTCTCTCCCTAAAATTAAGAAAAATACATCTTACCTTTCTCTGTTCTCTGCTGTTTAGATTGGCAAATCCAAATGAGTCCCCTTCAAAACTGATTTTATGTTCTATTCCTCTTTGTGTTTCTGTTCAGTGGTGCGAATGTGTTTCTGTTCAGTGGTGCGAATGAAAACTGTGAGAGAAATTATCAAATTGTGATAAAACAACACCCTGGTGACAATGCATGAGGAATATCAGACATGTCTGTACATATTCTTAAAAGCCAGTACTATTACAGTTTACAGTTGATTACAGAGATGTTCTGTTGGCAATGTGCCAACAGAGAGGCGTCTGTAAGCATTACCCAAGTTACAGTTTTGAAACAGATTTTTCTGTAGCCTAATGGAATTTTCTGTACCTCTACGCAAAATTTTTAACAGTGTAGGGCCTTCCCACCAGTACAGTGTATTGAACCTTTTCAATTCAGTTGAACCCATAACAAAATTTAGAACCTTTTTTCGGCTGTGGGTTCTTAGTATATATCATCAAGAACCTTTCGCATTAAGAATGCATGAACTTCAACTGGATTCATTTTCGAAATCATTTTTTATCAGTGCATGATACCGCATAATTATGAATAACTCCCCCTTTTCAGTGTACCAAGCACTGTATCTGTTGTGGTGATGTATATTTTAGAGTGACTTGCAGGTGTCCTTGTGAGCCTTTTTGGAGGCATTCACTTGGATGTAAGTATCTCAAAGCTGCAATGTAGCATCTGGTGGTAAGAGCCATAGAGCCATAAGATTCAAGCTATCCCTTGGCCTGGCCTATAAACAGGCCTTTAGGAGAGCTTAGATCATGTCGACCTGTATCACATATGTGTGCAAAACACGTAATGCGGATACACACACACCAGCCTGCCCCTCACTCTAATGCTACCTCTGATGGCAAAGAAACACTTGAGTTAGCCTAGGATTTCCTAAACACTAAGTCTTTTTTATACTTGACAACTTTATGATAGTCAGCAGCCACCCCTGAACTATCAATTCTGCTACACCAAATCCCCCATGTAACCTGCACATCAGAATTCTTCCATTCACAGCCATGTTATTCATACCTAAAATATCCTAAGTCAAGAGTTCAGGACTATGCCTAACACATCAGCATCCGCCTTAACAGTTATAGCCTTTGTGAAATGATAAAATGCACCAATTCAACCCTCCTTCTAGCATCAGCAAATTACCAGAAATCTGTCTACCCATCTTGTCTCAATGAGGAAAGCTTCTGCGCCTTCAAAAATATCACCCGGAAACTGGGCCATTTCGGTAATCTCAAGCAATTCCGATGTCTTACTATCTAAGGCTTGTGATACTACAATTGGAACCTCTAGTAATCTAATATGTATGTTTTTACATTTTATATCTGTCTAGTCGTCCATTCTATCCCTCTGCGTATCGATTGCTCTGTTCTATCTATGAAGACGATGTCCTGTCTGTCTTTGTCAATACGCCTCTATTCGAATTGGGTGTTACTTATGAATGTGCCTCTATGTTTGCATGCATCTATCTCTTCATCTATCCATTATGAATCATGCTCTATCAATAAAATCTACCTTTCTTCTGTATATCTATCCAAATTAGTGGTTGGACAGTTCAGCATAATTTCTGTGATTTGTATGGTTTTACACAACACATAGTGCACAGAGTATAATATAACAATGCCATTATGAGATTGCTGTTTGACCATCTATAACACCTTTTTTTAACGTACTGGATTTCCATCTTACATGTAAAAAGTCCTTTCATCAGGCATAATACTCATTGCGGAGTATCGCCGACTGCCTTCATGAAATTCTTTACTCCTCCCATGGGTCCATTTCCCCACTTTCTCTTTAGATGTGTTTTTCCACTGCCTATTTTTAGGATTGACAAAATGGTCAGGGTCAGTGCTGCCTATTTCTCAACGTTTGAGTAACGTTGTTGGGTTGACAATGAAAAAGGTCTTGTTGCTAAACTTCCCTTAACCTTTATCCTATGTTGTGTTTTGCTGCTAGAATTGACAAGAACGAGCCACAAAAAAAGACACTTTAAGAGTGAAGCATGGATGAAATGCCACCAGTTTCCATATCTGGATAGTTTCAATTTAGATGCCTGTTGCCCTTAAAAACATAAATAGCTTCCAAAATGGGCGATAATGAAGTGAAATAATTAATGGCCCCACAAATTATTGATACAATATGTCAAACTCAGCTCTCCCCAAGGACAGACTGATGAATCATAAAGTTTCAAATCTAATTTCTTCAGAGCTGGAAGCCAATCTGTCACAGTCAAGTGTGATTACTGGTGTTTTTCCATAAAGAATTAGATCTCACATTGACCCAAGTTCTGGGGAGTTCTATCAAGAATATGAGGGAATGTGGAAAATATCCTGACATCTTAGAAAAAAATGAGAGAAAAAAGATGGAGAGAAATAGAAATAAAACAATTTGCCTTTTTTGTGGTAACAAATTTTCACATCTTGATTAATTCCCAAATCCACTGAGATTGCCAAACTAATGGGTAAGAGGAGTTGAGAGAAATACTCACCAAAAATTGAAATATTGAAATGAATTAATTTTTCCAATCTCAGTCTATCAATACCCGAAGGCGTAAGAGATTAAATTAAGTCATCTGTATTCTGACGACATTATTTCATTTAGCGAAAAGGTTCTAAATTCCAACTCAATAATTTTTGCTAATAACATCAATCTACTTCTGCATGACAGCCAGACTAGATAATGGCCAACTTTGTTTCCTACATGTCTAAATGTGTAGGATTAATAAAAATTTAAGTAGAATACATACATACATACTATATAGGCCTGCATTGTGATTAAGCAAAATGTGTTCCTATACCAAGTAGACATCGATTTCAAGTAATTTTAAAACCAAGGCTCCCAGGTCAGTTGGTAAGATTTGGCCGCAGAAATAACTCAATAAAAGAAGGGAACAATATTGGTCTTGTTGACAGCATATACTAAAGTAACACAATCTAGGCATATAGATCGACAGTTTCTCAATTAAAGTGGGTTACTGGTAATAATCACCAAAATATCTTTATTATATCACAAACCCGAAAGATAACAATACTTAGAGACAAGGGGCATTTTCTGGCCTATCCTCATCATGGCCTGTGTTAGGCTGTGTTCCATAATTCTTATTAATGCCCTGGCGGTTGCTGGCTGATTCTTAATACAGCCCAAGCTTTGCTGGATCTAGTGGAATTTTTATTGGTTATTCAGCCAAAATCATTGATATAAATGGAGATAGGAACACCTATTTGTCCATAGATCATCATTTTATCTCCCCTCCTATTGTTAATCTCATAACTTCCACAACCAAATGGCAATTTGCAATTCTTTCCTGCTCCCATATTCACAACTGGACACCATAAAATGCCTCCCAGAAATAGCTGGTCTGTACGACCCAAGTTATCACAAGTTATAAGCGAAATAAAGCATTTATGAAAGGTTTTTATTGGATATTTTATAGGATATAACAAGCCTATAACTGCATACAGTGGTGAGCACTATAAGGTGACAGAACGTGCAGAAAGGCATGCACAATAGCTTTGTCAACCGTTTGGAGAAAAAAAGGAAAATACTTGTGCTTTTACCATTATTTTCATTATATTTGTTGAATGGGAAACAAATTCTTTTAATGTTAATGATCCAGTTAACATTATAATATTTACCTGTCATGTAATACCGTTGTTGATGACTGATTCATTGTTTAGATTCTCCATGTTAAAATAAGAATTTGTTCTGATCTGTTTTTCTTCTCTTCGGGCTGTCGAGTCACCTGTTTGTCAACTTATCTGTCTATCTATGTATCCATCTATCTATATATATATCTATCTACATTTATTTCTTGTGGTATTTCTTTTCACCCAAGCAATCTGACATTGATCAATAGGTGCAGGCCTATTTGTATAATCTCTCAGACAACACTATATGGATCCAGGTTTCTCCTTTCAGTGTAAGGAAATATCCTCATTCAAGATTTCATTGTATTTGATTTCGTCCCACTGACAACAATGCTAAAGGTATCATAGAAGGAAAAATAGATCTTCTCAGACCTCTCATTCTATCTTTCACTGCTAGAAATACAATCTGACAAGGTATGACAGTGTGTGACGTATAAACTTGTTAAATCGATATCAAGCCATCCGCGTGTCATGTCGTGTCACGTCATGTGACAACGGAAACGTCATAATACTTACGCAATGTGACGTAAGGTCTTGTCCACACCGAGGCTGTTTTGTCAACGGGGACCTCGTGGCCTCTATATCTCTTTCTTATTCAAGCAAAGGTCACCTGCCTCGTCTGCCTATGGGTATAGAACAGACACAGCAACTCAGAGGTTAAGATAATAAGACAACAGATATTTATAGACCAGGGTATGGTAAGGGGTCAGTTTTTAGGCAAATCTGTCAGTGGATACAGAATTTTTGAAACCCATATCATTTGGTCTATGCCTAATCATGATATTTAGTTAGTGATAAAAGGCTGAAGTTGCTTTCACTGTGTTAGATGTGTTGATATCCTTGTTAGTCTGTCTATCAATTAATCTAACATTTATCTGTCCAGTTATATGTCTACCTGTCTATTCATCTATGGGGGAGAGGGTAACTGTTGGCTCAGTTTGTAGTGCTTTCGGGGGCCAATTCCTGGGCCCGGGTACGATTTCAGCTATAGCCGGGTCACCAGGACCTACGCCTTATATTGTACAACAGTTCCAATCATCCTTCACCTAATCTGCGTGTTCTGCTCCTGTACTAAATTGCTTTCTGGTGCACAAATACAGGATGTAAAACCTCACACATCCATCTATCTAACAATCTGTGGTTGACAATCCAATAGCTTCAATTCCATCCTTTTACATTTTTACGGTTAGTGAAATCATACTACCATCTGTTCAGTGGGTTCATGTGTATGTAAACCCTGTGCAAAGGATCAGGCTAATTAGGGAAAAGCCATTGATCTTAGACTAGGGTTGAACCCCTTTTCCTTTGATCTCTTACCCTGTGCAGACAGAAATAGCCTGAAAGGAACCCTAAATAGAAGCAACCCTAAAAGAGAACCACCTGACACAAGCCCAAACCACAAATTACAAGCCTCAAACAACTGGGTGTAAAAAGAGGTGTAAAATTAGTCGCGAATTCCAAAACAGAAGACAACCTTTTTCAAGATCAAAAAGATACAGTCTGAAAGTGTTTCTTAACATTTGGCAAAGTTGTAGTGCTCAGAAAGAAAAAAAAAAAGAGTTATTTCTTTGTTGGTCTTGGATGTTAATGAGTCTGTATAGATTCAAAAATATTTATTTATCTCCAAGTTTATTAAAGGTGACCTATGATTTAAACTAGTTTTACCTAAACGCATACTTGTTAGTGTAGTCATAATGACCCTGCTCTATTACTCCACTACCAATAACATTATTTTTATTTGACGAACTTGGACAGTTCTTTATCATCAATATCTGCAATTTAAAAAAGTCAACATTGACATAACTTGGGACATTTTACTACAAATGAAATGAGAAGAAATAGTCAATATTGATTATATGAAAGTGTTGACAATTCCATTTGGCACACTACAAACGATTTGTGACATCAATTAAGAATAAACACAATGTCTTGAAATTCATCTCCGCAGATTTTCTTTCTACGTCATTCATGGACAGGTGCGGCAGGTTAAAACAACTATATCACAAATGTCATTTTCTCATGTCAAAAAACTGGGTCATCCATGACAAGGATGTAACATCATATAAATGTGTTTCTGGCGATTTAAGTCAATGGGAAAAGGTTTGTTTATTTAATGAAATATAGGATGAAGCAAGACAGAAAGACAAGCAGACACTTGCCCTAGACTGCTGGCAGATAGCTAAAGTGCTCGTGAATGACAGTAGACAAAGGCCAAATGTTGTACTCATTTGAAATAGGAAGTTGCCTTATTGTTTACTGCAGATTCAATTAGTATGAGTTTCTCTGACTTGATTTCTCACTGTCTACGTAGCAATTTCAGCTTGTCTGATTGGACCCAGGGCAATAAAACGTCCTCAAAAGCTGTTGGTTGAACGTAGAAAGCAATGAAATACGTATTATTCTGCTCCAGTGAGCAGTAGAGTTTGACAACTTGATCAGATTTTAAAATAAGTATACACATGCAGTCAATGCCAAATTCAGTCACGTCACCTGCAATTTAAACACGTTTTTATGCCATTCAAATTAGTTTAATGCCATGTTATTCAGTTCCTCGAGCAATCAAATGATCTGCATTTGCTACGTTTTTTAATCAAATAGCAGAAACTCATACTTACTGAAATTGCAGTAATCAGCTACTAAATTGAATTGAGTACAAACTTGGCATATCTTGCGACATAATTTTGATAGATAAGCAGTTATTGAACTGTCTATGAAATGAGATTATGAGACATAATTTGTTTTACAGATCAATTTACATTATGACCTTTTTATTTGCAGTTTGGCTGATAGTGTTCTCTGTAGTGATATTTTATCGTACTTCTTTAGATAATTGATTATCAATCTCATCTGATTTACTTGCATGAAATTTCAAGTCTAGTCTATTGGACGTAATATTAGCTGATTTCAAGGACTTCATTTAACAATCAGAGGATTTTCTTTGCTTTGGAGAAAAATGCTGTCTAGAAGTTCTTAGAAATATTGCTAGAGCTTCTAAAGCTACAGGTGTGAAATTCTGAGCTAATTAACTTCATATGGATACGTTTTAAAGAAGAAATCCGCTAAAGCAAGCATCTGGAATATTTTTGTATAACAAACAATTTTGGTTAGGTACTGGGTAGATAAAGTTCTATTTTTTAAAACCAAGACATGAAAAATAGATCCTCAAGCTGCTTACGTATTACATGCGTACAAAATATCATGTGAATACAAACATCTCACATTGTGACTTTGCTTAATTGATTCACAAGTGAGGTGAACAGAGTTGACAGTTAATGACAGACCTCCAAAAGTAGGATATGCCGGTCAATGCAATGCGCAATGGAGCATCACTTTGGGCTGTTGCTGCATCAGTTGCTGAAGCCTCCTCTTTTCTGCTTGTTGACTAATCAATAACTATTTGACATCCGTGCCTGTGTAATTGACTAATTAGTGAAATTAGCTTACTGACTGCCCTCTAATTGTTGCTCTAAACATGGGTTGCCTCAACTGTTGTCCCCAGCCATGCAAACTGTTGGATCTACAAATCAATACAACACGATATCAGGAGAATCACAATACTCTGGGTTGTGACTTTGTGGTTTGTGTAGCAGCATTATCACCATACTATGCAGGCTACAGTAGCCTGCTTCAGTTGCGAGCGTGAGCGAGCAGGCTACAAAATTTCGCTGGAGGTGCCGCCTTTCTGGGCCTCGCTCACATGCATTTTTGAAGCAACCCAGCTCATACCTGCTGTGTTCTGCTGAGCACGGACCTGATAGGCAGCAGCGCGGACTTTAGGGGCAGCACTCCCACTGACCTAGATTCCAATTCGACACCCAATTCGATGGGAATGTCATCAGTCTGCAGCCTCGCTAGCTCGCCTGCTTCAACAGCAGACTGTGTTCAGTCAGCAAACAATGAATACTATACACAGAGCAGGTGTGAAGAAATTTCAACAAGTTTTATTGCTATGTGTAATTTAAATATCAGTACTACAGGATTATTTTGAAGTTTTATGGAAATATGCATACATGCCTACGCTAAATTTGACAGACGTGAACTTAAAGGAGTACTCCCTCAACCATTGTTGTTGTTTTTTTTTTGTTTTTTTTTTTCACAATGGAGAACCCTAAAAAAGCCAAAGCTTATCTGGCTGGGACCGGAAATTAAAGAGTATCATACAATGTCAAATTGACCTATGATATGACTTTTGTCTCAGTACATCATACTTGAAAAAAAGATGTCTGAAATATAAGATGTCAAGTGCTTTGAAGTTACTTTTTAATTTCGTCTTATGTCATCAAAAGTGCCATCTGGGATCTTGTCTTTCAATAATGTTACCTCTTATGATTAATATGAAATAATTCAAACATTTCTTAGCTTAAACACTGTAACCATAATGACTCTCGTGTCCAGTTATTATATCTTATGTGATTAAGTTTACACTCAGGGAACTATAAGGGTATCCATTAAATGTGTTATGCCAGTCATCTTGTGTAAAAAGAAGATTCAACCCTACTCGGTCAGTATTGGTGTCATACCCAGTCAGTTTTTCGGTCTAGTGAAAGGGCAAGCTAAAATCATTGAGAGATCAGAGCATAAGACCTTAAGACCTGAGCATCAGTGGTCATTTCGATTATGGGCAAAAGGATAAGTATCTTGAGCACCAGAATTGATTACAGGCCATGGAGGAGAGACTGCTGCACCTGTTTGGCAACCCATCTTCCCACATTTAATCATAATCTCTCAGTTGACTTAAGTTGATCACTTGCATACTTGGAAACGTGGTACAGTGGATAATGCGGTTACTGCTATGAAGACTACAGGATGGTTCGGTGTTCTGTCCGGAGTCTAGAAAAAGTGTGAAGTTAGTAGGCCTACATGTATTTGGACCATGACAGTGAAGGTCTACCTTATATAAATCTTTGTACATTGTCGGCAAAGAAAGAATGTGTGAAGCCCAATAATTCACAAGGCTACAACAGCATTTGGTTGAAGATAAAATTTGTTATCCTTTTTTTTATCAAACTTGGGAGTATTTATACCAGAAAATGGACCATCTTAACCATTAGTATACTGTAGATATAGACAAGTATCTAAGATAGAGTTGGAAGTGTGACCTTTGGACATAAGAAACATACCAATTTGTTATGGCAACCAGAAATTGTACACAGTGTATTTTTAGGCAAGGAGCCATGTAAAACTGGATAATCATATGATATCTAGGTTAGGTCAGTTTGACATTGCTTTTTAGGAAGGCCATGAACAAGAAGCATCTGAATATAAAGTTTCCTGTAACTTGAAACTTCACAGCAGCTGTGCCACTGACTATGTTACTGTTGTGTATTTATATCTAAAGTCAACTTTGTCGTCAATAAAAACTTCTACTTCTTGCAGACTGCAACTGAATAATATTATTGCAGATTATATATATATGGGAATAAAAATGATGAGATTTAGTCAATTCTAACAAAATTGAAATAAAGGAATCAAAGGAGAAATCCAAGATGGTCATGCAAGGTAGCTTGCCGAGGTCATGCAAGTTGAAGAACTTTAATGTAGGAAAAACTGTGCAGCTGTGCTTTTTTTAATATGCCTGTTCAGTTTAGTATGGCATAGCATACACTGAAACTGTTACACACAAACCACAAAGTCACAACCCAGAGCATTGTGATTCTCCTGATATTGTGTTGTATTGATTTGTAGATCTAACAGTTTGCATGGCTGGGGACAACAGTTGAGGCAACCCGTGTTTAGAGCAACAATTAGAGGGCAGTCAGAAAGCTAATTTCACTAATTAGTCAATTACACAGGCACGGATGTCAAATAGTCATTGATTAGTCAACAAGCAGAAAAGAGGAGGAGGATGCCCGCTTCAGCAACTGATGCAGCCACAGCCCAAAGTGATGCTCCATTGCGCATTGCATTGACAGGCACATCCCACTTTTGGAGGTCTGTCATTAACTGTCAACTCTGTTCACCTCACTTGTGAATCAATTAAGCAAAGTCACAATGTGAGAGATTTATTTTCATGAGGTTGTGTCATACATGTTTTATACAAAACGCAGTTATGATAGTCCATTGAATTGATTGGCAAAGAAGTTATATGTTATATAATAAGTACTTTGGCATACTGAAAGTTCCAGATTTGAATCCCAGTTGAACTAAGCTTTTGTACAGGCTGACAAAGATTTGGCTGTTCTATGTCTGGCTGGTCTTTACTTTAATCCTATCATAGGCTACACACTGATGCATTCCTTACACCATCTTTAAAAAATCCATTACTGTGGGAGACAAAAGAGGAAAAAAAACAGGAAGTATACCAAGTGCATATGTACAGTACAAATTTCTAAAAGTGGCTCGTCATTTAAAATCTAGCCTTAGCAATCCATCCATAGCCATTCCAAGCTGAACTAAGCTACTCTTATCCATAGCTAGCCATAGCTATCCACAATTATTATTGTTTAAACAAGGGGTAAAGAGATTCCAGTGTATACAAAAGAATATAAATGGATAGCTACGGATAGATATGGATAAGACTAGTAATTAATAGCTATAGACAGCTAAGTTGAGCCACATTTAGGAATTTGTAATGTATACATGTACTATATCTAAGAGCAACATGTCGAGCATACAAGTATCTGACTGCAACATTTCCTTATACACCATGCAAACTGAAACTTTACTGAACAATGTGAACATTCACTTTGTCCTGCATCTATTGCTGCCACTGTGGCTATCCTATACTGATGTACACTGATGCAGCATTCAGCTTATGCACATATCAATGGGACTCTGGTGTGAGCAAATAATGGCACACCTTGTTTCCCATAACCCTTGAGCCACTTGTAGATGCCTCTTATGGGATGCTCTCCATGTTTAACCCCATCCACAATGTGTGTCATTGATCTGTATGGATTTTATCATTTTGTTGGTGTTTTTAGGGCATTAGTAATGTTGGTGAAGCAATTAACATGGAAAGCATCTACATGTGTAGTGCGTTGGAGTGATTCCATGACTGTTTAGTAGTTCCGGGTATCCGGGTTGACTATGGCACAGATTTCATAAATCTTGTTAATCATTCCCCTACAGGTCTGGCATATTTTAGCTTGTTTATCTCTGTGATAGAGTGTTGCATCTGTCTATCTATCTATCCATTATCTATCTATCTATCTATCTATCTATCTATCTATCTATCTATCTATCTATCTACCTATCTATCTATCTACATGTGTATCTATCTATCTATATGTATATACATCTTTCTTTTCACTGTTCTAACGTTTGTATCCCTTACCATCCTTCTGTGTCCTACATTCATACTGTCAACACAAGATCTTCTAATTCTGCAAATTATGACATCAACAGGACAAGTGAAACAGACAGACGGCAGTTTATTTCGGCTCTTCAAATTCATAGAATTGATGGCAATCAGAGATACAGCGTCTCCATCATTGTAATCATGAAATGAACTCCACAATTCAGCTCAAAAAAGAACAATAAACACCACATTTTAACAGGTTTTTCCTCTCAAAACACAGTAAATAGAGATCTCCAAAGCAGATATCTGAACAGGGATCCTGAATCTGAATCTGACATAGACTGCAGTTCACATATTCCAACAGCAATGTTGTTCTTATTGATTCCATATCTCTTCTGTCCTTCCCAATCTGCCTATATATTTTCCCTCCAGGCTTTTTCAAATTTGCTATATTTCTGTCACTTCTCTTGATTTTCAATACAGTGGGCCCTGCATTGTAAGACCGTCCTCTTTGCATCATAAAATGGTCTTTTGTTAACACAGCTCTCAATGAGAATTTATTTTTGCGGAAGATACTACTTCAGGCAACGGATTGTGATCGCAGTCATGTCGGTTGCACCTTATAAAAAAAGACCTTATCACATCTGTTGAGAATGGCCCTGCCCTAGACCAATCAGATGCAAGTTAGTTGGTGAGTATGGTAATTAGAAATCAGAAGAGGCTGGTCTTTGAGAGTGTGTGACTGCCCAATTGTCTCCCCTAAGCAAATGGGTTCTTTTGTTCAGAGATAACTCCTCCCATGGGAATGTCTCAAAAGTGACTGATTACTGGCCATCCAATCAAAATGTTTTGATTTCAAATTTTCCCATGGATTATGAAAATATGTTATTCTTCACAGTCTGGCCTGAGTCTATTTCCCTGAGTGGTCGGTTGGTGATAGGACCCATATTTTCACACTGACAAGCTTTAATAGGATAGGCTGGGATCCGTATATAAGAGGCTAGTGAATTCTTCAAAGTGCGATAAAACTGCAGCCCTGTCTCACATAGGCTGCACGCTGTGGTGCCCAAGTTAGGAATCAAAGCCCCAGTCCAAGGCAAAGCAGGGCTTTAACTCTGAGTTTGTTCCAGATTACAGCCAATCCTATGCACCTGGAATTATGCAGTGCCCTGTGTTTATAATATCATCTTAAGCTCTACATGTTAAAGTTGCCACTTCTTATAATCACAATACAGACACAATTGTACCAAACTATTCTTAGATGGCTGTGTAACAAGTCTTTACAAAGTTTACATATATGTTGTAGATAAACATATTCGTTATGAAAGAATTGTTTTCTGACAGTTTTCCAGATTGATAACAAATTGTCTTATTTTTCATATCTGTCAGATGGAATGTACATTTAGTAGCAAAAGAAGGCATTTCATCCTTATGCAAAGTTTCCTCTCTTGTAGTATTTTCTGACGGCAAATCAGTCATTTAATATTTCATAGGAACAGTCTTGCATACTCTCAGGTTTTCCCTACATATTTCATGGTTTTTACCCTTGGGACAAGTTTCTTCCAGGAGGTGTTATCTTTCTTTACTTCTTCCCCATATGATTTTTCCAATAGCAGGAGTGTTGGAGTTATATTTTGCATCAGGTGTTCCAAAGATATCTGGTTTAAGAGCTAATTGGCAGCATATTTGTCTGGTTTCTTTTTGTGTTTTTATTCTGCCAGAGGCTGTTTTTATTTTCTTGGGTGTTTTTATTTTTCTTCTTACTGCTGTTTTGTATTCTGTCTGGTTCCTGGAGGCTATAATGCTCTGGTCGAATTCTTAACCGATGTTCAAACTCGCGCTTAATGCCACGCCACGATGGCCCGGGTTGTTTTCCTGATATCTCTGTTCCAGGTCATGTGTGTGTAGCATTAGAACATGTGTGCTGTCTTGAGGCTTCTGCCCTTTCATTGTCTTAAGTTCTTCGCTGTTCTCTTTGGTTGTCTTTAGCTGTCGTTCGGTTGTCTTCGTATACCAAACCAACAAAGACAAACGACCTTTTTCCATCGGTAAACCAAACTTCGTTGCGACCAATTTACGGATGCCCCTTTCACGCCCCACTCCATTTATTCTTCCCCTCCAGATATATTTTACTTGAAAGCCCAGACTTTGTCCTTCCAACTACCTTCTCTTTCCTTCATGAGTGATTTGCAAGATAAAGACGCTCTAAATTGAAAACAAAATGAACTCGGGCTACTGTTTGTCACTACAGCAGAACCTTGGCTAAAGACCTGTATAAGACCTGTATAAGACCTGTATAAGAAGCATGTTAATATCTACTTTGTATGTGAGAGTCAGTGTTTTATCATGTACTGGACTAATGGTGCCTGATGTATGGCTGCTCCTCTGTTGTGAAGACAACAAGGACTTGCGAAACTAAGAAGCACTATGTCATGTGCCACCGGTTATCCAGAATATTTGTTTCTGTAAATTTGCTGTAAAACAATAACACATATTTTAACAGTTAATGCAGTTTATGCAAAACATAATGTCTTCAATATTTCATTAAATTTAAAGCCTTTCTGTGATGCCCTTTAAAATGTCTTTATTACCAGTAAGAGATTTGCTCGGTGATTATCTTCAAACCTTTATTTAAAAAACTATCGAGGGCATCCTCTTGGTCCAATGCCAACCCTCCAATTCCTTGACCTGAACAATCTTCCAAGTGGTGTTTCCCTGCATTTTTAACAGTTCTCCTCGAGTCTTGAAGGTCAACTATAAGCAATACAAGAGGCAGACACAGCAAAACAAATGGAAGAGCTAAAAAAATCTATGGTTGTTCAAGCTTAAAATTGGCTTTTTGTCAGGCAATTTACTGTGATCATGAGGTTTAAGACAAATCCTTAGATACTGTTGCAGCTGTCATCTGGCAGACTGAAGATGTTATATGAAAACATGTTGAGACACACAAGAATAAGATTCAGTTACTGTAAAAAGGCAACTGATTTTCAGAAGGTCTAATGAAACACCCTACCCTAAATCATCCATGCAGTAATGATGACGTATAACTGCATGGTTTACTAGGGTTATAGTGTTCTTCTCGAAACATATTAGATTGCCTTTTGCGCATTCACTTTACAACAATAACAACATTTTGATATCGGCCGCTGGGTGGGCTATCTAGTAAAGGTACCAGGGAACGCCTCATGGTTAGATTTTCGGAGGTCTTGGGTTCAACTCCTGGCCAGCGAACCATTATTGTTAGATCTATGTGAGGAGCATCCATACCAGATGTTGTTGTATGGCTCTTTATATAATTATTTGCTGTTATTTATAGGTTATTCACCTGGACAGGGGGAAAATGTGATTTATCCAATAATGGCTTTAGCCAGAGCTGTGATAAACTTATATTCCTGATCCCATGGTGAATAACAAGCTTGTGTCGATAGACAGACACTCAAATATAAGAGACATGCACAGATGCTTTATCCCTACCTAAATTGAATCACTAGAGTTATATCCTTTTGACAACAATATTCTGCATGAATAAACATCAATTTTATTTTGGCCTGAAATGAAGAATTGTAATCGATATATACCTCAGAATAAAGCTCATTATTGTTCATGCACGTTTGTCGCAAAATGGAATGTTATGTTTGCCATTCGCAATGTTTTTCATATTTGCGGAAACCTGATCACCCATGTTCAGATCCAAGAATAGTCTCCGAACATCAGTGGAGAACAGCTTGTCTCATACACGGAAATTCCTTTTGAAAATAAGTCCTATTTTCCATTTTCCAAAAACACGTATCTGTCTACCCAAATAGACACGATGGTGCTTTTGTGTGGAAAGCATTTGGTAAATTTGAAGTCAAATAAAGTCACCCTACACCACTGGAACCATAGGATTGCGAAGCAAGAGGGGCATTGTTCCATCACTGTCGGTATGGAGGGAACGCTATTAAATGTCACTTTGGTGCGGTAAAATTTGTGCACCGCAAACAAATCCGGACACGCGTCAGAGGAAGAACACCGGAAATTAGGGACGTAATGCTTGAAAAAATCATCGAGTATGTGTTTTGTTCTGTTCCCGCTTATTGTGGGGCTCGTGCTTGTTATGTGACTTTGTGTCAACGCCATTGATTTTGGAGACACTTCAGCCCTGCTGTCCCGGTGTACTCTTTCAAATCGATAAACCCCGAGATGACTGCGGTAATTGATGGCCTCCAAGTCAGAAAATAAACATTGATATTGGCACAGCATGGCTCCACAAATAATAGCAGCTTATGCATGGACATGGGTGGCAATGGAATGAAGGATGCTTTATATTATTGAAATTACCAAAATAATTACTACAAAATCAAAAACAGAGAACTCACTCAAGGTTTTTTGTGCAATTTCTGCATCGTTTGAGTGTTATAACTAACAATTGTTTCTCCGATACTCCAAATAGCTAACGAAGAAATCGATAATCAGCATGTTTGAGTTCATGTTTTTTTGCTAATTGGGGGCTACATGTATGTTGATAGCCTAGTGGTGCCAAAGGCTGATCTATTCATCTATCGAAACAACTTAAGGCCTGACACTAATAATGGCCTCCTTCATACAAGACTCATTCTTCCTAACAAGATGTTTCTGGCAGTGGTTGCCTTGCTACAAATGAAGCACAGCCAGGACCCCATTAACCTTGGGGGTTAATACCTCATTGGGGAATCATCTTTCCTCCATATCCAATTATTTTTCATGACTCTTTTAAGATCATTGCCATCCAAAAACTATATTTGTGTTTTTCTATGCAACCATTTTTCACTCAATCTGTCAATAGATGTGTATTTGTGACACAAGTTCTCCCAGACATTTGTATGAAAGGCACATAGAGAAAGGCGGAGAGGTAATGGAGAGATGGAGATTGGAGAAATGAGATGAGATAGATTACATGAGATTAGGTAATAGATGAGATAGATAATAGCTGCAATGAGATAGATATAATAGATGAGAGGATAGATATGAGATGAGATATACATGATTGAGATAGATGAGATATAAGATACTGAGATGTTATAGATACTAAGGAGATGAGATAGATAATTGATGAGAAGGATAATATATAAGATGAGATTGATAATAGATGAGATGAGACGGATAGTAGATGAGACGAGATGGATAATAGATAAGAAGAGATTGATAATAGATGGGATGAGAGAGATAATAGATAAGATGAGAGGGATAGTGGATGAGATAGGATAGATACCATCACTGATACCATATAGATGAGAGGAGTGCAGATGAGCTACAGCAAAAACATATAGTCCGTTGGATAGTCGGCTATATTGCCAGTTGGATGGCCAGACATACTCAATTGGGCTGATAGAAGGAGATGCAAATAAAGAAAAAAAAGTACATTAATTCAATTGAGACAGACGAAATAAAGAAATCATGACAGGCAGAATTTCTGTATGAAGTGCAGCTACACTGTCACTTCTTGATTTATAATGCATTACCCTACAATCAGGTCGATTCATCCTGCAAAAAGCAGTGCAAAAGTAGAAATCCAATACTCTTGTACTGAGGTAGACATAACAATGTTCACTTACTTTGGGACTCACTACTAATAAGCTACATTATGTAATAAATCATACTTTACTCCAATAATACAATAATCACAGACAGTTAACACTGATTAATCAACATAATGTAATATGATATTGGAAGTACAAAGTGTTGGTGCTGCCAAATTGGTTTTGCCAATTCTTGTTTTTCTGTTTTCCAACAAAATGTTTGAATGGCGTTGTTGTTTTCTCAACATAGGCCTACATTGATTTGGAATAGTTCATTTATCAACACTTTTCATGATGCGGCTGAGTAGCTGAATTGGAAGAGGTCAGACCTGCTCCACTGATGGTCCTTGCCTGCATGGGTTCAAACCCCAGGTGGGAAACCAAAAATTTTCAGTTGACCTTCATGAGCAATATTCCAACTGGATGTCGTTCGGATGAGATGTCAGATTGGCGGCCCCTTGCATCATTGTCTGTGCTGGGCAAGTCCCTCAAACATATGGAAGCAGGTAGATGCGTGACATGCTTAGGACTCCCGCTCTCTCTCCCATCTCATCAATCAGCCCCCATGAGTGCCCAGAACTAGGCTCTTCACTTACCATACCTCTATCCATCTATTTATATATCTATATTTATAGTGGAGGAACTGTGACAGGGATTGAACTCATGACCACAAATGTTCAGCCTATAGTTTGTATAGAGCAACCCTATACATGTAGTGGTTCTTTATGACTGAAGTATTTGACAAAAAGTTCAGATATGGCGATATATAAAAGGGAATTTCGAGATAACATTTTGCATGTTGATAATGGTGCTCTGTGAGCTGATTTTAATATGTCAAGACTGAAAACCAGCCCTTTCCTTTGCTTTTTCTCTTTGGTTTTTTGCATCTTTTATGCAGTGCCAGATATCACCATATGAAGCCATGTAATGATATGCAACAGAATGACATTTAAATGTAAATATCATATCTGCAATTATCACCTTAGGTTGTAAAAGGGCATTTTGAAGGAAGTCTTGGGTGTTGGGTAATGGTGCCTTTTTCTTCCTGTGTGGTGTTTTTCTGTCTGCCTTTCAGTCCGTTTTAGATGAAGTGCAGCAGCTCAGCCACTCAATTTGGCCACCTGGACAACCCCGGTCTTTTCTCAGGCAATATTTGAGGTGTGAAGTCTTTCTAACTGGGCTGGCAGCCTGCCCACTCCACAGCTCTGCTTGCCCATGTTGGCTGCCCATTTTACACAGCCTGCCCACATTCCCTTACATTCTTGTTCAAAGTACTGTTGATCCATTGTCACAAAAGATTCAGCAGTGACACTCACTTTGAAAAAAAAAAAAAAAATATGCAAATGCTGACTGCACACCCGGTGAATTGTATATGTTGTACCGAAATTTGCATATGTCTTTCATGAGTAGGAACAGATTCCAGCAGTTGGTTATAGATAGACAGATAGATAGATATGGAAAGTGCAGCGCTCTAAGCCCAGTTCTGGGCGCTCACGAGGGTTGATTGATGAGATGGGAAAAAGAGCAGGAGTCCTCAACATGTTACACATTTACCCCATGTGAGGGATCTTTTACTTGCCCAGCATAGACACTGATACAAGGGGCCGGCAATTTAGCGTCTCATCCAAACGATATCCAGCTGGGATTTTGCTCACTCATGAAGATCCACTGAAAATTTTGGGTTCCCCAACCGGGGTTCGAACCCATGCAAGCAAAGACCTTCAGCGGAGCAGGCGGGCACTTATGCCACTTGGCCACCCAGCTTATAGAATATAGACTGAAAGAGCTGAGCAGTGTGGTGGGCTTCAGACCTCTTAAGACAAGCCTGGTTGTGCTTCCCATTCCGGGCAACTCGAGTTAGCCGAATGGTTCATCCTTTGTTAAGATTGTTTCTTTTGTGGCACCATCCTGTTCAATTGAACCTGGTCGGTGCAAAAATATTTGATGTAAAGTCATGTTACCCTTATCCTCGTGCAAGGGCAATACCTAATTTTAAACAAGCAGAACTTTTCCTCTCCCTGTCTCTCTGTCTTCATTTTTTGTAGATTTCACCAATTTCCCACATTTACAGCATTTTACCAGTTCACAACAGAGATAACATGTGATATATGGAACATCATCCATAGGCAATACCAATTACAGTGCAATTCAAGAGTGTGTTTCTTGAGGAATCTTGTCATTTTTGCCTCCTTTGTTGCCCACATCACATGAGGCAAATTGCCTGAGTCTTTTTGAAAGGTGAATTTGTGGTGCTGCACGTCACTCTGAAGACCTTGCCTATTACAAGAGTGTTACTTCTGTGATGAGTCTCTTTTTCAACACACAATGTCCCCACAAAGACCCTGCATGCACTGTAGTTTATTGAACAGGCAAGTTAATCTTCTTTTTTGTCTATTTGTTATGTTTTTTCACAATTTTTTGGTGTTCTACTGAAACGTGACAATCTCAGTTCAAACGCCCAATCTCATATACAATGTGAAGTTAGTTTTTCTATCACCTTTTTTAAAGGATGAAACAAAATCTCATTTAATTCATTGTATTCAGTTTTGCTTTGCTTGCGCTCAAGAATAATAATACATATATCTTCTGTTTTTAGCGATAACAACTGGGGATCCTCTTCTAAATTTCATTATTAGACGCTCTTCTTAATTTCATGACTGTTTATTTATAGGAAAATCCTTTGCCTTCCCCATTTTCAAAAAGTCTACACAATCTGAAAAGTTTTATTCACAAATTCCACTGCAGCCTGTTCAATTGCATCATGAGCCTGAGGGTCCCCTGGTGATTAATGCCAATTAGTGTGTCAGTCTAGATTGTACTGGGAGTCCATATCACTCACATTATGTGCAATGAATGTGTGTGCCTCATTACAGATTTCTATCAGCTTTTTATTCCGTCTGTTTTCCTGGATTCTTTTGTACTCTATCTGGGTTAGTATCTTTGTTGCGGAGGCTTTTTTTCACAGGTCTCTTCCTAATTGAGGATCTAGCGGTGTTCCGTTACATCAGAGGAGGGCGGTGTACAAAGTAAAGAGAGAGAGAACAAACATTCCTTGCCCAGGGCTTGGGCTCTCAACCGTACTGGTTCGATGTGTCATCCAAGATGAAATGGGAGTTGAAATAGAAAGGGCCCTATGTGCGGCCCTATATGCGCCTTGTTGTTCATGGTCCATTTTCGAGGCCCTTATTCCCCACGAGTGCTGGCTTCGTCAGCTGCAACCGACCAATAAAGTTCTCAGCTCAAGAAAAGGTGAAGGTCCCATCCGACGCCCTCTCTCCTTTTCCATGCTTTGCACATTATCCGAGGCTATTAACACACTTCGCAGAATCTCTAAACACACAGGGCGCTAAAAGGACAATGTTCTCGCATCAAGCAATGGCAGTCGTCTTGACGGTCTTGTAGGCACTATTGAGTTTCCGCTAAGGTTATTTCGCCCCAAGAAAATGTCGAGTCAATACGGCCCCCTGGCGACATTGTCTTTGAGCACAGAAAGAGGACAAAACGTAACATTGAACGTGATTTTCTTAGGGTGTTAACCTCTGTCTTGTCTCTTTTATCAACCCGCGCTCTCCAAATGCTAAAATGCTACCACAAATGTAACTAAGAATGTCCCCAAAAATGTCTACAAATGCTAGCATATATTATTCATGAAGACCTTTCTTGGAAACACTAACATATATCCTTTACACACAAAGACAACTGACTTAAGATTTAGAAATATAGTTTCATTTATAACCGCAACTTAAGATTTACATCGTACTTTGCAACTTCTATGCAATATGATTTCATCCTGCAGCCAAAAGCAGGCTACAGCTGTCAGGAGCCTGAGTTCAGAAAATTCTTGGAAATTATGAGTTCTTTGAATGTTGACTCCCTCCCTCTATGTTCATTTGTATTCATCCCTTAGACAAAAGAAACAATCTGTCACTCTCGACAGTGCTAATCCATCTTTTCAGAAATACACAAAGCAAGAAACAAAGTCCTTGCAAAAATATGCCAACCTCTCCTCGGGTCAATGAAAGAATGCTTTGTAAAATGAACTGCAGTCAATTAGAAAGAATGCTCTCCATAACAAAGTACATTGCATGAAGCACAGCTGTTGATGGAAAAACACAGTATGATATTTTGATCTGCCATTTATAATTCATTCAAATTTAAAACAATCATTGACTAAAATTTGTATACAGGTTATTTGCATAGTCAGAGGGAATATGTAACTTATCCAGCGAAGGCTTTAGCCCGAGCTGTAATAAACATATATTCCTGATTCCATGGAGAATAAGTGGCTTATGCCATGAGACAAACACTCAAACATATACACATTGCAGATTAAGACTTAGTGGACAATGAAGAACATGAGATTTATTAAAGTGAAATACTGGCTTGTACTAACAAAGGTGTCGAATGTATAATAGTCATGTACAATATTTATGATTCTTTGCTTTGATTAGTTATAAGTAAAAGTAACTCATCCCATTTCAAGACAACCAATGAATATTTTTCATAACAATCAAACAAAACAACAATGTGTGTGAGACTACTCTTCACTCCAGCTTTACTTTCAGTTTTCCTTGCTGGTCAAAAACAAACCATATCCCCTCTATACTAGAATTGATGTAGCCACCAAATGGGAACTCTGTGTCCACCCCAGATATTATACAGACCACAAGCTGAAATTGAAAGGGATATGGATGCCCTGTAAACTAATAGACTGTGATACAGTGTATCTCTTGTGAGCCACTATCATATTAACATCCCCCTTACATTATATTAACCCTATAACACACCCCAGCCAATTACAAGCCTGTGGGGGGCCATAGCTTGCAACTGGTGGACACTGGACTGGGCAGCTTTACAATTTGAAGCTCACTGTGTTCATAAAATCAATGCAATTTTTTTCTACATCAGATACATGTATCACAGTTGGACAGTTATGATATTGGAAAGTAAAATTGGCAAGTGGTTCTCATGTGAAGTAGAAAAGGCGTTGGTTGGTTTGACTTGTTGGCTGGTAGCCTTTGGTTTGTGTGTTGCAGTATTGGTATGTTGTTGGTTGATTGGCTAAACCAAAGTTTAGGGCTCTGGTATGAATCTGAAGTACGACCGCAGTGGGTCTCAGCCTCTCGGGTGCAGTTTGCGATCAAGAACCACTCGATAGGTTAAAAAATATATAAGCTTAACATCACGTGTATGTGAAGTTCAGTTTTTAGTGATGGTTTTGTGCATCAGAACAATCAAGTTTTCAATGGTCAGTTTTTTGTAATTTCTAAGGTCATTTTATTGTAAAAATATTTCTTTATGTGAATTTCACATTTGGATGACTTCCCACACTATTCATAATAACATTATATATGGTATTGATGACTCTGCATCAGTTTTAAATTCTTGGCCCAGGCTGATCGAAAAAGATAGAAGCCATCACTTTCCTGCAAATATACATGCGAGTATATCTAGCACATCCACTGGGTGGCTAAGTGCTTGAGGTGCCCGCCTGCTCCTCTGAAGGTCTTTGTCTGCTTGGGTTTGAACCACGGGTGGGGAACCCGAAATTTTCAGTGAACCTTCATGAGCAAAATCCCTGTTGGATGTCATTTGGATGAGACGTTAAATTGGTGGCCCCTTGTATCAGTGTTTGATCTGGGCAAGTAAAAGATCCCTCACATGGGGTAAATGTGCAACATGTTGAGGACTCCCGCTCTCTCTCCCATCTCATAAATTAACCCTCGTGAGTGCCCAGAACTCGGCTCAGAGAGCTGCACTTACCATATAGATCTATCTATCTATCAGGATATATTTTCACAGCTAAAGGATATTAGAAATTTTGAATATTGTTTGTCCTTGATTAATAGTTTTAAAGAATGGCATGTCACAAGATTCCCTGTGAGATTCATTGTCTTGAGATCAGAAACAAATAACTAAAAATGGTAAGATTTTCTTTAAAACTGATTTGACTATAGCTATGAGATGCCATGCAAGCAGTTTTCCATTGTAAACGAAATGTTTGCCCGTGGTGTCTTTCAGTATTTTAGTGATTGTTAACATTAACCATTTTAGTCTAATTGACTTCGAAGGTCGCATAGCGAGCCACCTAGAGTGCCGTTTCCTTGATGTTGATATGTTTAGTGAAATTAGTTTTCACTTTGTTAACTGTGGCAATTTGAGCCCCGGGCTCATTGTTAATCACATTTCCAGTAATTAGGTTGATCATAATTTCTCTGCTTTTTTGGCCTTGGTAATTTTGGCTGGAGGCGAATCTTGTCTATCTCTGCTGTCTGTCTCTCCGCTGCCACATCTTAAATCATTTTCAGTGCATTCAGAATTCAGCTCCAGCTACTTGCTAAACCTTGGAGGCAGAACTGCTTCAGCTACTTGGCCTTACTCTCTTATTGTAAAAATGTACAACTCCCAGATAGTGTTAGATCCACTAAGCTAAACACCCTTGGGTAAATCTTACAGTATTAACAAATTATACACATTCATAGTTCCAGATGAAAACTAGCATATTTCTTGGCAAAAAGGAATGCTATGTATAATTACAAGATATTGTCCGATTTATAAGAGTTCTTGAGAATATCCATACATTTGATAGGCACTCAAGCGCTCGATCCTTCTAGTGTTGCCCGATCAGATGTGTTTTGAACGATGTGTAAAAGAGTCATTCTACATTCTGGTTGCCCATACACTCTGTGTTTGTGGGTATGGCTTTAACCCCGGGTCTCAGGTTCAATTCCTGTCCCGAACCACCTATGTCAGGCAGAAGTTTTATCCTGTGCCAAGGAAGCACTTCACCTCATTACCGTTGTCCCTGCCTGTCGTATCAAGCCTAAATTGCCTCTAAATTCATAGCCCGCACTGGGGTGTCCCTGTCCCAAAAAAAGTGAAAGTCTGAAATTCATTGGGGCTAACCTCTAAATGTGTCCTATAGCCCTTCTCTGACTCCCATGTAAAATTTCAGCTCATTTGGAGGTGTTTTAGATGCCCCAAAGATAGGTGGGAGTTTAACATCGAATTTTAATGCAAAAATGGCTATTTTAGCTCATAAAACAAAGATGTATAAATTATTCTGGGAGTCAGAGAGAGGCTATAGAACACATTTAGAGGTTAGCCCCAATGAATTTCAGACTTTCACTTGTTTTGGGACACCCTAGCCCACACTGGTGCTGATGAGGCATAAACCGCAAACTCCCTAACCTTTTTATGCCAAATAATGCAAAAATACAGGACGCAAAATCCTCACACACCTCGTTATTCTGAGACAGATTGAAAGATCCCGCACTTGTGAACAGGAAGCACCTGTAGTCGAGTGAACCTAATTGTCTCATCAATACATCTGCTTCAAATTAGTGGCACTGAGATGATATGATAATTATGATACTTACATTAATTGAATTCAGCAGAACATGGACACAGATTTTATATTTATATCTCATATGATATTGTATATTATGATATCTTATATAATTATATTGCTTCTGCTGCCCTCCATTGTACCTCTCAAGGGCTAAAATCCTGCTAAAGTCAAGGTCAATCCAATTAGGCCTAATGGTCTTATACTGCATCACTTGTATAAGGAATATCAGTATGAAAAGTATTTTGAATGGAAATAGCTCTCAGTAACTAATAACAAAACATAAGTCAAGTTTTTAGCCAGTGCTATATACAGAGATGATTTGGATATCACCAACACTATAGAATGCCAAAAACAGCCAAGTGAATACAATGTAACAACAGACACAGCATATAATGGATAAAATATGTATATTTGGAGATTTATTACAGTTTTCCTTTCTTTTATTAGATACAAGTTATATTTGAACCAAGAATTATTTTTTTATTTATATATGCCATGTATACATATATTGTTATTTTATGAGAAATAATTGCATTCCCAAACCTGTGCTACTGATTGTTCCGGTACTGGCCATGACTTGATGTCAAATTTCATCCACAGAACGTATATTCAATAGTCGCGTCTATTCTGATTGCAGATTGAGTTTTGGAAGACCGAGGAAGGGCCAGCCTCCATCCGCTACCATAGCATCATCTATAGAGATCCAGAGCCCTGCATAGTCACGACGGAAGTACGTCACAAAAGAGAGGTCAACACGGGGCATGTTTACAACTTATGGCCCTATACCAACATCACTGCCCAGATCCGGGCCCTCAATGCAAGGTATGAAGGGCCTCCGAGCAACCGCATCTATTTCTCCACACGAGAGGGGGGTAAGTCAAGATTTTCTGTATTTCTATTCTATTTCAGGTTTTTAATCTGTGATTTTTGCAAAAATCTGTGATATTCGGTGTATTATATGTTTTACTGAATTTGTTTAATGACAGTCAACAGACTCAACATGACTTAGTTGTGACTTTTGCGATGACCAAACAGCGACGCTTCAAATAAATGGAAAACATGGAATGCTGCGTTCATCTAGATATTTACAAACATAACACGTTAATTTTGTTGTTCGTTGAAGAAACATTTTAAATTTTACTGCTTTGATATTGAGGTGCGAAGGTATACATAAGAGTATACAGTGGTCTCTGCGTTGCAAGACCCCCTGTTGTAGGACTGACTTGCTTTATGTGACCACCTTCCTCCAGCACCAAAATGGTATTTTTAGTGCATTTTTCAACCGACAAGGGACCGCACCCCCACGAGAGACTGCTTCACGACTGCAGAAGGGCAGTCTTATAATGCAGGAACCTTTGTTTGTATTACATAAATACCTTGATTTTGTGCCTATTGTATGTGATTACGATAACCATATACAATATACATTGATCAGTGGATTACATACTCTTCAAAATGCAAACGATGCCTCCGATAAATGTATCATAGAGTTATGATTGTACGATTGATACTAGAGGAGCTTCATGCGTATATGTGTGATGTACATGTGGGCTGTTTATGGTTTTTTGGGAATCTTTCTTGTGGAAGACACTAGATTTTCTTATGCTTCTTTCCCCCTCATTTAAAGGGGCTAGAAACCAGTGAGTGCAATATGGTTCCATGGCACTTGTGTACTTTGCTCTGGATGGCTAGAATGGAAAAGAAAATTGCTGAGCAGGCAATTTTGCAAGTCTCAAGTACTTATGGCAAGTGCTTCTATTTTATTACCATGCTTTCAAAAATAATTCAACAACTTCGTGAAAGTTTTCGACTTTCTTCTTTTACCATCATGTTCTTTTCCAAACTATTTTGGATGACATCGATGAACAGGGCGGATTCTGATGACTATATCAGGATACAGCTCAGCTCATTAAATTTCTTTTGACAAAAAAATCATACTTTGATACATTTCAGTTGATAATATTGAAGTAATTATTATACATGATATATCATTTAGAGAGACATTAACCATATTCATTCTGCCCAATAATGAGTCTTTGCCATTTTCATTTCATGCAGTCAAAGAGCTTGCCAGGTTTTAGTAATTTTGGTTTTTTCCATTTTTGTTTTCATCTTTCTCTCATTTCCTACTTTTTCCCAGCCGGCTATCAGGTTTCTTTATTGCTATTTTAGTGTCACAAAAACCCAGTCCAAATGAATAGCATGCTTGGACCACATAACTATAAAGAAAGGAAAAACTACAGCATCAGATCTCCACAGACACAAACTGTGTGGACCAATCAGAGAACATGTGTTAAATCACGTGGTGTGTGGGGGCCAATCAGAGTTGAGAGTAATGTCACGTGACTTGCTCCAACCAATCACTGCCCTTGCTCTTCTTACAGCTTGTAGGCTCCATGCCAAGTAAGTCAGTTTTGTCTCTTCTGTAATTTCAAGACCTCATAGCCAGTTCTCACAGCATGCCACAGGCTAATGCTCACTCCACATGCTATTCTACAATGATGTTTTTGCCTATCCCGCACCATCACCATGTTTACTAGTCATAGCCCATTTAACATGTACAAAAACATGGCCAACCCAAAACTACTCTAAATTCCAACATAGGCTCTCAAAAACACATAAAATGGCATAAAAACCACATAAAGTGACATAAAAACCTCATAAAATGAAAATATCACCGTCATACTTCATTTAACAAATACAAAGAACATGCTACTCAAAGTTCACTCCTGACCAAAACAAAGCCCTAAAAGTCGCAACACATCACATGGAATAACATGAAACCACATAAAGTAGCTCCAAACATCCCAAACACTCAACAGGGATCACTTAAATCAATCAACCGAAGATGAAACATTATCTAAACATTGACATACAGAAAGCTACTCATAAGTCCAAAGCTTGCGGTACACCTAACATTGTTGGAACATAGATTACAACAGGAACACTGATACAGAAGTAATAATGCTATTCTAAAACTGCCACAACCGTACGATTTTTATGTCACTACTAGAAAAAGGAGGATACTCCAAATTTCGATCATCTGGCAGTCATTGCATGATACTTTTAAATATTGAATTTATTTCAAAGCCTCAGTCACAAATGATATAAAGGTATTGACGCTTCTGACAGCTTCATTCTGGCTTCTGGATAATGGTGTTTTCTTAACAAATCTGATTATTTGAAAGCTGTCTTGTGAATATTTAAACTGAATAGATATAACATGCATGGATCTCACTGAAGTGTCCACATTAAATTTACAATAAGAAGTTGGTTAACCATCTCCTTTAAGTCCTTATCCTCCGTTCAACCTGTTATGTGGTATATCATCTATCTATCTATCTATCTATCTATATATCTATTTATCTATTTTTCTATCTATCTGTCTATCTATCTATCTATCTACTTGCTAAATTGTTCCCCTGTGGCCTAATTGGTAAGTGCGCTTGTCAACTGGCTTTGAAGGCGTGGGTTCAAATCTCATCCCGGGATCTCACTTTAGTCCGAGCCCATGGGACATTAAATTGAGGCGGGTTGTATCCAGTGTTCTATGCTGGGGCAACTGAAAGACCCTTGGCATCCCTGAACTAATAGGGTATGTGCCAGACTCCCAGTCTTCTCATCTCATCATCATACTGCGATCGCTGCAGGTGCTGCAGAGGTGTAAAACACAAACAAACAAACAACAAACAATCTACTTGCTAAATGTTTTCCAAATACTTTCCCACCATGCATGTTATTGACAAGACTCTTAATTAGGTACCTTGTTACCCTTAAGTCTAAAGTTCAACACAACATTCTACATTGCCAGATTAGGTAGACCTAAATGTTGAAGTGGTCTCATGAAGAAGGCAAACTGTAGGGACCAAAGATAGCAATAGCATGCTTGTTTGTGAGATGCCAGAGAGACAGGCACTTGATTGATATTTCCACTAAGTGATCAGGTGGCTTATACAGTGTTATGGCAAAGTATTGGACTGCTCTTCTACATGCATCCCTTTATACACTGTATATTTGAGTCCATTGGGCTATGCATAGTGTTTGGTTTTTGTTGGGATGTGCCTTCTGATGGAAGGAGTTGATAAATACAAATGCATAATTGGTCATGCATAATACATTGAAAGAGAGATTGAAAAATTTGACCTGCATTTCAGCAGTACCTCTTGGAGAATGCATCTCCAAAGGTTGGGTTAGTCAACATACTATCCTTCCAGAAAGTACGTAGAAAATGATTTGTTTTTCTTGCAATGTGAAAGTGTGACATCATATGGCAGTTCCCATAGGTTAGCATTGAAAATCAGGTGTTCCACATGAGGTCACAGGTTGTTCAGCCAATCACGGCTCACTCTGCATAGGAGCACTTTGAACCCACAACCTCTAGAGCATGTATAGAGTAGAGTAGAATAAGGCAACTTAATCATGATTATATATCAGCTTTTCAGATTTGCAATTACTAGAAAATAACAACAAGAACTTTTCATTTTATGTAAAACAACAACTCAGTGAATATGAGGCATATCATGATCATGTTTCAAATGAAATAACAAAAAAGAACAAATCTGAAGATAACAATTTTGTAGAAGAGTCTTTCAAATGTAAAGATACTGCAACAACTCCAACTTCACATTAGAGAAAAGCTGAAACTAAGAGAGCGCTTCCTCCGGCCAGTCATCAGAGTTCTTTATGGAAGGGAAAGTTTATCGCACGAATGGTTTTAAGACAAGTCCTGTCTTTTTTGCCCAACTATTGATTTAAGTTACTTTGTTGCTGAAGAAAACACGCAAATCAAAAGGAGACTAAAAGTAAGTGAAATATCTGAAAATGTAGCTCACCATGTTGCAGGGATTGTCTGAGAACTGGGTGAGCTACAAGGAATATTTGTATATTTGATATAGGCCATTATAGGGTCTATACATGTAACCCAGGGTTGCCTTAGAGAAAAAATATATTTTAATATATATTTACAGAGTAAAAGGGCAAGTCTACATTGTGACATGGGAGAAAAGGAGTGAAAAAAAGTGACAAAACGTAAAATACTTTTTTTGAAAAATAGGGTTTTTTTTTCATGGAGGTAGGGAAAAAGTGAGAATGTGAGACAAAGTTGAAGAATAATTGTTTTATCTATGATTTAAAAAAAAGTGAAGGAAATGATAATTTATGGAGTACACTACAGGGGCATGTCTTGGTCCAAGAAATAGGGAAGAATGTGTGAGGAGGGTGATTCAATTTAAGTAAATAAAATTAGAAAATATGTTTTTGAAAACAGGATCAGCCTAGAAAGTAAGAAAAAATGTCAGACAGAATCTGATCAGAGGGCAGAACAAAATATTTAAAGTTAGGAAATTACCTGAAAAAGTAACTCAAAATGCTGTAGGGACTGTCTGGAAAATTTAAACTTTTGTTTCTTGAAAAAAAATTGAAGTGCAGAACGTTCATGACTTAGCAAAGGAAGAGTAAATTCTGAAAATGAACAGTTGTTTTAAAACAAAGTTAATGAGGATTCTGAATACATTGGGTGGATGTCTGTACATGTACATGTTTGAAATTGAAGAAGTTCAGGTCCACCATTGAAAAATAGGGATGGAAGTCTCAATAGACAAAGTACAAATGCAGTACGAGTAGGAGCAGCGCTGCAATGAACATACCTCATTGTGTATCATTCTATCATCATCCTTTCTTTACTTTTTTTGCAAGTTTCTTTAAAATGTTCTTTTCTCCCTACCTCAAAATAGAAAATTCTCCATGTTGTCAAACTGTCAAGCAAAATGGATCATTAGAAAATACCTCTCTTCCTTTCATGCTGTTTTCCTTGTCGTATAAATGGGTTTTGTATGTTTCCTGATTTTGCATTCTGAACATCTCATCTCATCATGTAAGAAAACATTTAAATATTTACCTCAAATCTACAAAATAAAGAAAAACTTTGTGAAATGAATCGGATGTCTTCAGGATCCAGTCTGGGACTACTGCATGAACAAAATGCACAAAAAAAGAATTTCCAATCTATATGGGAGTCATTTTATTGAATCTAGGCATACAAGACCTTTGTATAGAATCTATGGCAATGTACAAACAAACTAATGAGCTATTTCCATACATGCACATGTTGCTCAAATTGATGCTGAAATTGCATATGAAATACTATTTTTGTCTATGGCCACAGTGGTAGTTGTTTTCAAATGCAAAGATAGCTTAGTTTTGGTATCATGAGAGTGTTCATTTTGCAAAACTTTGTTAATTCTTTATATAGATATTACTGCAAATTGTTAAGAAAAAGTAAAAACTACGATATTGATGACTCTTTAATAATGACTGAATAAAGATAATCTCTCTAGTTTCTGCCTGCTTGGCAATCAAGAATGAATGTCATCAGAAGTACTAAGGGCGTTGAATATGTGATCAACGCACGCCCAGACATAACACAACTGTCCACAACCGTTGAAGACTTTGATATCTTTTAAAATCATTTTACAGTTAGAATGATAAGTGAAGAAGTATGCTGCCTACCATATTTGGAAGAAGTTCCTTTTCATCTGAATTAAAAGCCTCTTTTTTTTAACTGGCTATCGCTTTGGAGGTGATGTTTTTATTTCAAAGCCCTGAAAACCGTTGTTAATTCAAACACAGCCTTATTTTGATGTCAGAATATTTGCCAGAAAAATACTCAAAATGTTCAAAACGCTTGGCACTGATGCCATTTTGATGGGTTAAGAGGGCCCAAGATTGAAAGGTTAATTTCAAGGAGCTGAAATCTGCCATTCCTCTGATGTCTGATTTCCTGAAATAGGAAACTTGCTCAAAAATCACCAGAAGACGCTTTGCTACAACAAAAATTGGAGCTCTTCTAATAACACGGGTTTAATACCAAAGAGGATCTGGCCAAGCTGATTTGGCTCGAAGAAAACAGGATGTTTTGAACCAACCAACTCCTTTTTCAGTTTAGAGACCAGTTGTAAGAAATGATCAAAACAGAGAGGTAAATAAATGGAAAGATAGGTAAAAAGATAGACAGATAGATAGATTTGTAGATAGATAGATAGATAGATAGATAGATAGATAGATAGATAGATAGATAGATAGATAGATAGATAAATAGATAGATAGATAAATAGATAGATAGAAGATAGATAGATAGATAGATAGATAGATAGATAGATAGATAGATAGATAGATAGATAGATAGATAGATAGATAGATAAATAGATAGAGAGAGAGAGAGAGAGAGAGAGAGAGATGGACAGATGGACAGATGGACAGATAGATAGATAGATAGATAGATAGATAGATAGATAGATAGATAGATAGATAGATAGATAGATAGATAGATAGATAGATAGATAGAATGGCACAAATTCTACCAACTAAGCAACATGTTCGCGTTGTCTCCAAATCAAATCAATTCATTTTAAGCTGAAACAGGAATATCCGAATATTAGATAATTGCAACATAATTTGCTCCTCGTTTTAACCTGAATAACAAAGTTCTAATAGGTTGAAAAACTTCCCTCAAAAGATAAAGATAAAATGCTCCTCAATGCAAATTTGTTAATGCTGCTCTAATGGTTCAGAAAATTTGCATTTACAAAATCACTTCTGCTAGATAGGTAAAAACAAGATTGCTTGAAATGTGTTCTGTGAACTCTTTAAGATGTCATTAAAGAGTCTTTTATCTTTCTAATTAAAGAGATAAAATTGCAGGCCCTTTCTTTGTTTGGTTTTTCTTAAATGATCAAATTATTCAAATTATTCGAGATTGCCTGAGCTCAATGTCCTAGCGGTATTCTCCTTTATGAAACTGCTTCGTGCTAATATTACCCATCAATTTGGCACGTGTGTAGAAATTCATTTAATTTCAGTTTCAATAATTATACCCACTTAGAAATACTGAAATGATATACATTTCCTTGATGTATCGATATCTAATGGCCATGTTTCTGAAAGCTTTGACTGAAATTGTTTCTAAAAAAAGTCCTCCATTATAAGAGCTGAGGAATCAGAGGAAAAATACCGGTTCAGATGGAACATCGAAAATATGTGTGGGCGGCAATCATTATGATGAATATTATCAGTAAAGTCTGTCTTTCAATCTATCTATCCAGCTATCCACTGCCTGAGCCCAGCTCAGTGGTAGTGCTTGAGGCTGAATCTCTGTTACCAGGGTTTGATTCCCGGTACGCCTACCCGTGTTGGATGGATCTTTCATCCTGTGCCAGGAATGCACCTTGCTACTTATAAAGTCTAGTCATTGTGCAAATACAGGATTTAAAACCCTATCATCCACCTTTGTACCTTTGTTCTACATCACCTGCTTGCCTGTCACTCTCCTCTACTCCCAAGTGTCTGGAATATGTACCCTATCCAAACTTGAGACTGAGTGATAACACAAACATTCTAGGCTCTGTTTACATATTTATCACTCCACTCTTTCCAGCTCTCTGCTACTCTATTTGCCTATTTGAGTCGTATTGGTAAAAAGGAGTAAAGAAAAAGTGGAGTTGTCTTTAACATATGGGATGCTTTAAGGTCGTGTGCAAGGATGATGGATGAGGGTGTTGAGTGAATGATGCTGTATTCTGCCTCATCTTCCCCCAAAGAAGACTCCTACTCTATATTATTCCATATGCTTATAGAGTGACCCATGTTTTCCATAAGAAACCTTGAGAAAAAACCCTAAGCCCCCATCTGACGTGGTTAATCCCCCATAAGAAAAATCCTTTGCCCATGATTGGTTTCTTTGATAAAGGCAAAAAGATGCCATCCTTAATTAATAAGCTTTAATGCCAAAGAATGATAAGTTGCCACCAGATTAAATGATTGTCCCATCCACAATGAAATACACCAATGTAACAATGCCTCTTGAATGTTGATGGATGGATGTAGAATGATCTATTGCCACACTTTTGAAATGGATGTGATGAACATATTGCATCTCAATGCTTCAATTGCATTCTCCAAACATTTGATATGATTATGTGGAGTATTTTCCGTCTTTTTTTCTTCAGAAATATATAGAGGAGAAGTATTGTAGTTACTTCAAATGACGACCGAGTACGATGATATTAATTCCGAACCGGTACAAAAACTTAAAATTGCACTAGTTTTGGGAATATTGATTGTTCTAGTTGCCTAGTTGTACCTTTTGGGTTATTGCAGATTGATTTTATGACTACCCGATTGACTGACTATTGTCGATAAGCTGATCAATTTGACTGATTAATTCAGTCATATACAATTGTACATATGCATTAATTCTTTTTTTCTTTTCTAATATTGCACTGCAAATTCGACAAACGTACTTCAAGTAAAAATGCATAATCAGCCTTTGTAAACAATGGACAAGATTAGCCTATGCCTATTCAATAGTAGTTTCAGTGACCTCTCTCACAGCAACTTAAGCATCAGACACTGCATGGACCGTCAGGAACAACAGAGCATGAAGTCGCACCTTCAACAACAATTCTAGGCCTGTCTCAGTGTCAGAAGTCTTATAAATGCATCAAAAGTTGGATGAAGTGCTTGCCTCAGCATTGATACTGGAAACCAGCAAGCTATATTTGTATATCTACTTTTTCTTATGTATCATGAATCAAATATGCATTGTTCAGGCGCGTGATGTTCAAAATATATAGCAACGCCTACCTTTACCTTTTTTAAGAATATCTCACTTAATGTAATCCTCTTGAAGTAAACAGTGTGACCATATATGATATCAGAATATTTTATAAAGCATCTGTCGTAGGTGGACCCAAGGAGGTGGACACAACGAAATGTAAATTTCAACATCATAACTTGAATAGAAACATGAGAAAAGTTTGTAGTTTTCATACATATCATTGTTGTCTAAGCATGAATAGTGATGTTAAATATCCACCAACCCAGGCCTCTACATATATATGATGATGATACCTTTGGAGTTAAATATATACAATATATATTACTGTGGCTATAGATACTTTACTGCGTATACAGTTATACAAAGACTGACGGTGTAGTGAGTAGTGGTGACGTAGTATCTCAATTTGGACAGCTGCTTGCTCAGTCAGTTCCAAACAAAGCCTTCAGATCGTGTGTTTCGAAGCCTTGGGAAAGCAGGGGGTCGGAAAATATGTGCAGCATCGTGCTTTAATAGCTTGGAAAGGTTGTGGTAATTGAGCAAGCCCCTTGCATGAAGTGAAAATGCTGTTGAAGCGAATTAATTAGGGACAGATCTTGCTCGTTGGACACGGAAAATGCCCACTGCCCAAATTGAGTCCACATTGTCTCAGGAAGAACTCAGATGGACCCAGAAGGAACTCAGGGAAGAGACACGACAAAAAGATGATTTTGAAAGTTTTGGGTGACATTATCTTGGACATTGTTATTAATGACATTATCAACTGATTAGGCAATTTAATAATATCAGTTTTGAAATGTGAGTTAGTTATTTTCAGAGACAGATAAACCATAATTTACAGGATGGAAAGACCTATATTTCGAAGCATAGAGAAGGGCGGGGTCATAAAGAATAACATGGTATGATGACCTCACAAGAAACGTTCCAGTACATTTCTGTTAACACTCGTAATTCATATACTGTAAACCCCGAGGATCCTGTGTGGCCATAATTATGTGGTAAAGAAAAACTTTGCTGATTTACCATAAAACAATACCCTTACAATGTAAGCATGATAACAAACTTAAGGATTGATTTTCTCATTGGTTTATGGCATATTTACTTCATAATAAGTGGAAACTTCAAATAGCTGATCAAGTGCATGTCATGTAATTCTTCGTTTTGATTGCTCTGCTAAGCATTATTCACAGAGATTTCCAGGCCTCTGATTGTTTGAAAAGGCAATCAATGGTATTAGTCTGATTGAGTTATTTCTTTCCACGATCTCAAGTATCAAGTATCAAGTATCAAGTATTTACTGAACGCAGGTCCTCTATTTAGGTCCTCTATGCTCAGATCTTCTTAATGCTCTAGAGGGTCAGTGCCCTCTACAAGCATGGCGACCGCCGTATGATGGATGAGTGATGGTAAGGCTGGGAGTCTGCCACATACCCTATTAGTTCAGGGATGTGCAGTGTCTTTCAGTTGCCCCAGTATAGACCACTGGATACAACCCACCTCCATTTAACGTCCCATGGGCTCGGACATCTCAGTTAGTGAAGTGCCGAGAGTGGGAGTCGAACCCACGCTCTGAGAGCCTAACTGGATTAAAGCACTCTAACTGTTAGGCCACGGAGGCACTTGATTGTACTTGTTGCAACGTGCAGGTTGTAGTACGTGGTATATTTTTTTTTGTGTACAGGTTTTTTTTCTAATAAAACAAATTGATCTGGTGCATTCCAGGTGAACCTCTTCCTTTCAGTTCAGAAGTTAGGAGACATCTTATACTTAGTAATTACTTACAGAGTTCATAGTTGCAGACTTTGTATATACAGTATTATACACAAGTATACCGAGTGTATTGTTTTCTTTGCAATATGTTGCCCTAACAGGTAAAATGCTCATTATTCTGACTATGTATCATCCTTCTTCAAGGAAAAAGAGGTTGACTTTCAGGACTTATGGAATTCCATACAGCTTAGTGACATAGCATTGGTATAGGGAGGACTTTCTTGGTGGAAAGGACCTTTAGCATTTGGCATTTGGCATTTTATACTGATACTATACGTTTGCAGAATATACTTCAGGATACTGAGGACAATTTGATAGCTGCAAGAAGTCAGTAAAAGTCATAAGAGAAACCATAAAAAGAAAAAAAAAAGTCCTAAGTAGTAGATCAGGAGATGAGCTATTGTCAAGGCTGTGGATTGCATCTTGTTTGTAGGGATAAGTCGACTGTCCTTTTTAATATCAAGCTTTTCCTTTTCTGTGTTGATATATGTGTGAACGGAACTACTGCACATGTTTCTTTCAGCCTACTGTATCGCGACTTGATAACTTTAGCCAATTAAGGCAGGGGCAGATCCTGGGATAGATCTGGATGCAGTTTGTTAGCTATGGATACCTACAAACATTTAGTAACTGAAGACAGCAAAATTGAGCCATAATCCATTTAGATAGTAGTGTTTTAATCTAAAATCGATATCCTATGCACAATTGAAGGTGTTATTGAAAAGTCAACACTAATTGTTTAAAATGAAAGAAATCTAACCCACATCCAAGCAATGAAAAGCTACAAACCTTGATATCTAGTGCTCTGTCCCCATTGATCACTTGGTTTTCCAGGAGCCTGTTGGAAGGATGGTGTATAGTTTTGTGGGGCAAGGGGCAAATAGGCCAGGGTGCTTTGCTCTCCTGAGGAGGGTGGTCATGCCACTGTGCCCCCTCAACCCTCACCCCAATTTATAGCACCCTGTAGCACCCCAGACAAGCTTTGAACATGTGCAGATCTGAGCTGCTATCAATGAGGGGTCAGCCAGGGTTCTACATTGCCTGCTCCACTATTGCCCATCACCCTGCTTGAGCATGAAGGTGTGTTTCTGCTCTGCCCTTAATGCTACTAATGCTTTTGATGCTTTCAAAATGGTCTTGGGGTCTCCTTTGCTTTGATTCTGATTGTGTCATGGGTGCTTCTGGTAATATTAATGTGTCTGGCAGTGCTCATGGTTATCAAACTGACTTTTCTGTGAATTTTGAAACCGCTGTTGCTTCTTTTTTACTTTTTTTAAAAATCTCCGTCTTCCTATGTAATAGCAACGCAACACTGCTGCAACAGCATATACAGCTTCTTCTTCCTCACACACAATCGGGGAGGGTTGGGGGGCTAGCTCAGTGGCAGCATGCTGGGCTGCCAATCGCTGGGTCCAGGGTTCGAATCCAGCTCTTGACGGGTCACCCGGGCCTATGTTTCAATCATCCTCTGCCTCATTGCCATGTCTCCTAATTATACAACCTACCAAGTGCATCAATACAGGACGTAAAAGCCCCAATAATCCATCCTCCCACACCATCAACAGTTATCAACACGATCAACAGCTTCACCATCCGCATCTCCATCTTTGCAAATAATCAACAGCATCTTTTCCACTTCATCTTAAAAAGCAACAGCAGCAGCAGTCCATCTCCAGCGAGCAGCTCCGGAGGCAGAAGCAGAGCATCCTCATCACTTAATGCTTGACCGCTTCCCTCTGGCACTCTGGCCCATAATCTCCACCAACAAGATGTCTGCATCGTTATATTTCAGGCATCGCTGGCATCAGAAGCATCAAGGGCAACCAGAGTGCTTTGCAAAACAGTGTTACCAAATTCTAGCATGTTTTCTAGAATATCTTCTATCATGCAGTCATGGGTTCGATTTAAATCACCATCACCAAAACTCTTTTTCGATAGTCTCCAACAAAGAGATGTCTACCTTATTGTAGACAGTTTTAGAAAATTCTCATCGTGTTTTCTATCCACTTGTACTGGGTTTAATACACCCTTGCCAAAATACTTTTCCCAAAATCTCCACCAACATGATGTCTGCATCATTATAGTTCAGTCATCGCTGGCATCGGAAGCATCAAGGGCAACCAGAGCGCTTTGCAAAGCAAATACTATCAATACTTTCTGTTGTGAGGTTTTTATTTAAGAGCACCTTGCGAAAAACATGTTTTGTACACCTGTCCTGACTTTAAGTGAATGTATGGAAACCTGACTATCTGATTGTGTTGTCAGCGCTGGTGATCTCTTCCATTTATCATTCTTCCTCTTCTTTATCTACTTCTTCATCTTGCTAGTTTGCTTCTTGTTGCTATTCTTCTCTTTCTTCTTATTTTTCTCACACCACATTCTACTTCTTGTTCTACAGCTTCTTCTCTCTTTTCTCCTTCTTATCTTTCTTCTGTTCCTCCTCCTTCCTCTTCCTTTCTCGTTCTTCTTCTCCAACTTCTACTTCTGCACACAATTCTGCATCTTGTTCTCCTCCTTCTCCATCTCCCCCCTCCTCCTTCTGAACCATGTACTACTCCTTGTTCTACATCTTCTTCTGATTACATTCATCTGCTTCTTCCCTTTTTTATGTCCCTCCTCCTTTTCTCCTTCTTCTCCCCCTGCTACTCCTGCTCCAAATACAACATCTCGCTCTATCACTGCTCCATCCCTTTCCGTTCCCCCTCCTCCTTCTACACCATGTACTACCCCTTGTTCTACATCTTCTTCTGCTTATGATATGCTGCTGCGGCTGTATAACATCTACCGAAGCAACGAGGCTGGTAGGATGACATTAGTTGGCTGCACATCAAAGTGGCTTCTGCTGTGACAAAGTCTTCCAGACCCATGTGGCCCACTTGTTATGAACGACCCTCTTTTAGTTGATTACAAGATTCTGTCTCGGCAACTCCTTGCCCATCGTTGCACATTGCACCCTCAAGAAGCAATGCCTTAGGGAGTTGAGGAGCAGGGAATCTCTGTGTAATACAGTGGAGGAAGCTCAGCTCAGCCCAGAAGCTCTTCTGTTTCAATGTAGTCTGGTGGCTGTGCTTGCTACCAGCTTATGAGCATGCCTGTTGCTCCATGCATTATTATTGGTCTCATTAAGTCACAAAGATGGATTGGTAACTGGAAGGAAGGTAAGGATTGGTAAGGAGGAAATCTGGTTGGTTCAGCTGGTTGGTTGCTTTCTTTCTTACTTGCTTGCTTCAAGCTGTTAGGAGTGTAGGGCCTGATTTTGGAACTCTCCTTATTTCCAGCTCTCTGCAACCACGTGCACTTCCGAAGTACTTTAAAGAGGAGACTTCCACTATCACGGCCTATTGGTTGACTGCTCACCTTTTAGCTACACAATTGGCAAGTTAGCTTGTTAGTTAGATCCTGGGATATTTTACTTGATGCATTGTCATGGATTTGAATCCAGAGCAACAATTACAATTTGGTGGACTTCCATGAACAACAGGCAAGCCGGACATTATTTCGATAAAAGTGGTCCTTCTCGTCCGCGTCTATTCAGAACAAGTCTCACACAAAAGCAAAGATAAAATTGTGAACTCCTCTTTCTTCTTGTTTGACAGCAAAAGTAAAATTGTTGAAGAAAGTAGTCAAGTAAGACTGAGCAATCATCACAATATGAAATATCCTCCCAGTATACAAGTATGATTCCCTGTAGGAAAGAGAGTTGCTGAAGGAAAGCAGGGATGAAAAAAGACACAAAAAATGAGAAAGACCAGTGTTGCTTGAAAGCTGAGTGAAAGCCCAGTGTTCCATAAATGTACCTTCTCATGTATAACAGTGTTAGAGACTATGTGCTGTGTTAGAGGCTAGATGACATCATAATGAGATTAATCTCGAAGGCGGGAGACTTGGCCCCAGGCACGAAATCACTGTCATTGTGAAATCACTGTTGTGTTCTTATCTGTACATGGTCGTCTACAGCTCGTTGCGGCTCCTATTATCGCTCACTCGACGGCAGCTAGAATATTAGGGCATTGGAGCGTGAAATGGTATCATGTGACCACAGCAAAGGATTGTGGGAAAGGTTAGGGCGCCCTCTGTGTGTAGAACAACAAATCAATGAGATGTTTAAGGGAGGGGGAGTGTGAGGGATATCTGAGGGGGTGGAAGGAAGTAAGGAGGAGGGAGAGTATGAGAAGGGGGCCAGTGGTCACCAGCAGCCTACCACCCCCCCCCCTTGATCAATTCTGCTCATAAATTGTCAGAAATATTCGCAAATACCCCTTTATCTCATGCAGATTTCCCCATTACAGCTGCTCTGTTGAATATGTGACTGGCAAATGCAGTTTCCAGCTGTCACAAGTAAATAAGACCAAGTTGTGGCAGAACAAGCCTCAACAGCAAAACTGATTTTATGTCTTTTTTCGTCATTTTTTCCTCCTGGATGATTTTCTCTTTTTCTCCCAATTTTTGTTTATATTTCTCCTGGGATTGGGGAAGTTTGGCAAAGGCGTAAATCCTAGAGTAGGAGGTTGACTATACACCTACAGTAGTATGCACTTTGTCACTAACACACTTTGTAACTTGGTCCTAACCTTCATGTTTAATGTCCTTGAATTTTGCAACAATTTCATTTAAAATTTAGAGCGCTGAAACGTTTGCCTTTTTGGGATTGGTAGACAGACAGACAGAAAATATTCATTTATTTGACCATGGAAGGTAACTATAAATGACTGTAGTCCGAGGACATCATTCATTCGGGCTCACATTCTTATAGTATTCATCAGAAACTCTCATTTATGTCTGCCACTGGTAATAATTATATAATGTAGTATGATTTATAAAGCGCCCATTCCAGATAAATCTGCTCACCGACGCTCACCATACTGAACGGTGATCATCATCATACAAATTATTATAGTGATAACCTCTGGACATGGCTTGAGCGGAGTTTGAACTCACATTGAGTGCCCACAAGGCAATTAAACATGCTAACCACTTTGCCACAGAGTCATATAGTAATTGGTCCGACTAAATTATAAACCTCATCCAGTAACATCAGGATAGAGGCCTTATAAGTCCTGGCCCAGCGGTAAAACATTGGGTTGCCAGCCTTCGGGACTTGATTCGGAATCCTCGGTCTGAGTTTGCTATCCTGTTGGACAGATGTTTCATCCAATTCTATTAGCAAAATTATTCTCATTATTGTCTGGAGCCTTATCACTTCAAGAACTACAAGAAGTAGACCCGACTCGTCCCAACCCCAGACCCATTGAGCCTGATGCAAAAATACAGGATATAAAGCACTGCCAAGTATGCGCCTAACCCAGTTACATCTGATATGAATTCATGCCATGCATGTTATATTATTTTTTCATTTCATTTTATCATCCCTGCTGACATCTTGCTGTCACATCTCTGCCTTATAGAAATGAATATATTATTTCCCTTTGACACCATTTTCACATTTAACAGCATCAGAATGGAATTTATAACTGGGATTTTCCCAAGAGCCAAAAAAAGATTGAAATTGTATCTTTTTGCATCCTGAATGGTAATTGTGTTTCTTTCATAACATTTTAATTATTCATATTTCTATTAGTAATCATATTTCATCCATAATTGCAGGATTTTCCAAGAAAGAGCTGAAGTTCAGGTTACAACAGTTACTTTGTCAGGAAGAATTGTACAGAATTTGAAAACACACTTTGAAAAATTGATGTTCCTGAGTGCAGAAAGGGCTGGGTGGATTTGCCTATTTTGATTTGAGGACAAGAAGATTGGAAAAAATACGCACACACAAAAAAGTCAAAGTTTGTTAAAATAATTTAGTGAATATCTACTAAGATATTATTCGGAGAATCTAAGCTGAGCTTAATGAATGTAGTATACGGTGTTGTGTCATTTAGTGAATTTAGTCATACATGGTGGCCAGTGGTCATGGTTATCCTTTTCCAATCATTCCCTGTAGGCCTATATTGACTATCATTAGACTTCTATTCCTTCTGGCTAATTGATCCAAATAATTCAAGGCTAAATTTGGGGGGATACGGGTTAGTCGCTGTGGTTTACTCGGCTGAAAGTTCCAATGATCATAGGCGTATTTCAGGTTTGGGTCAGGGGGACTGCCGCCCCCCCCTACCCCTGGCATCAAGGCAAATGAGGTAAATCCTGACCAATATCAGGGAGATCCACTGCCCTGATCACATCCATCAAATGGTAAAGTGTAAAAATAAAATCCAATTCTAAATTTCAGGGCAAATTAGCTACATTTGGTTAGTTGCTTTCTACCTTGCTATTAGCTACAATGTGCCAGCCCTGATCCAGGTCAATTAAAGTCACATTGAAAGGAAGGGGTCGTGCATGCGTTCCACTTGACCAAACCTTCTTCCAATGATTTGGCTTCCAGTACCAAGATGGTTTCTTCACCACCTGCAGGAAGTTATGTATACAACTTTTAAAATTTCAAATCTGAGATCTAAGGTCTCATTGGTAAGAAGATGTCACATGCAAATTTGACTCTAGTTAGGCCCTAGCAGGTTGTGGTGCGCCGCGCTATGTCGAAAGACGGAAAAGCGTAACAGAAGAAGAAGAAGAAGGCCCTATCCAATGGTGGGTCATGCCCTAGATGGTTGCTGGACAACCAGTCAGGGCCTTATCCAATGATAGGGCATGCCTTGGATGGTTGCTATGCAACCAATCTATCTGTCCTTTCATGGTCATATGTCTATTAGTTGTTTTCAACGCTCGACGTATTTTTGGTTTCGCAATGTTATCCGCATTGAGAAAGCTATTCAGTCGCCAGCCCAGTGCTGATGATGTCCCCAAATCTTCGGTTCCTGTCCTGGTAAGTGCCCGAAATACTTATTTACTTATTTTCCTTAATGTTTTATTATATTTTATAAATTATAGGATGACAGTTTGCTTGCTTATAGGTTGATTTGACAATATTTTTTCACGCAAAACGATCTTGTGAGTTTTGACCTTTTCTTATTTAGGGTCTAAAAAAAACAGTAGTGATTTGACCAAATCACTCTCATATAGCTACAAATCACTAAGAAATTCCTTACAATATACCAAAAAACGGTGTTTTGACCCAATAAGAAAAAGTCAAAACTCACAACTTGACACAAGACTGTGTTTCTACCTGTTCTAGCTTTAAAAAAAATAGCTGCTTTTGTTTTTGGCTTCAAATCGTTTGTAAAATTTGCGGTTTGTCATCATTTTATTTTTAAAGCATTTGGATAGTTTTTGTCTAAAATACAATGGTTGACATTTCGTTTTCTCTACTTGCGTGCATTTTTATTAGTAGTATAGATTTTGCATTTGTGTAGTATAAATGGTGATCTCACACCTCTGGCAGGTTGCACTTCAACCAATTCTTTGTTATGCAGGCAAGTGTATTTTGCTTGAAAGAACTAATATTTTTGAGCTTGTTTAGATTAAATTAAGATTAATTGAAACATACCTGGATCTCAATAAATTTCCGAAATCTTCACCACAGCTAACTGCCCTTGGTGTGAGAAAGACTAATACTCTGATGAATTCTCAGTCACTAAAATTATTTAATTCTAAATGGCAAGAACTTCCTGATTAAAAATGTTTTACCTTAACTATTTAGAAAATATTCGTACTGGTTTTTATTAAGTTTACTCGATAGAGTAAATATTATATATATATGTAAAGATCAAAATAAAGTCTTATCAAGACCTGTCTAGATAAATGTCTAAATGACACTGTAATCAAGCTTGTAAGAAATCTGTATTCATCAACTCTGACGGCGTAAGTATGATAAAAATGAAACCAAGGAGAAGTTGAGGCTGCTGCTACGATCTTTTTAGTTATATACATACAACTAATGGCTAGTTCTCACGGAGACGTAACAGGGCGTTCTTGTCGCGTCGCTTCTTGCTTTTCCAGGAAAGAGGGAGGTTTTTAAACTACATTCAACAATTCGGCGACGATATTTTCGTCTACGGCGCTTCTTAAACTGCCTCGCCATAAGTTCCTAGAAATCACGTGACCTTATGGTGAAGCAAGAACTTGCTTCACGAAAGATTCAACCGGTTGAATCTTTGCGAAGGAAGAAACCACGATGCAAGAGACCAGAAAGCCCCCCAAAATGATTGGGCGAAGTTAGAGACAGCTTGGGCGAAGTTAGAGACAGGTTGGGCGAAGTTAGAGGCAGGTTGGGCGAGGCTACTTATCATTGAGTCAATGGAACTTCGGCGAAAAAAGAGCACAACTCGCCGACACAAACAGGCTGTTGAAACGCCGAAACAGCTACTTGCTTGGCCGTAACAGGTATTTGCTTGGGCGTAATAGAGTATTTGTCAGGTGCTTGGGCGATGCTAGAGCCTGCTTGGGCGATGCTAGAGCTTGCTTGGGCGATGCTACTTTAACATGGAAGCAATGGAACTTCACCGAAGCTCCTGCCAACTCGCCGACACAGTCCTGCTCCTCTTTGGGGGTTGCTACGGCTCCAATTACGAGCGATTCGGCGTAGAAAACGAGTGCCTCGTCGTAATAGGAACCATCAACGACGATTTAGAACCTCTAATTGATTATATAATTGTCCAAAAATGGCTTGAAACGCCGAAATTGGGCGAAACTTGACTTCCTGGCACCTCTACAACTTCGCCGTCACTTAACCACGCTCGTGTGATCTAGGCATTAGTATTTTACGATTTATTTTATTTTGTATCATTGTTCACTGTTTTTGTTATATTTTATGTAATCTCATGTTTGTGAGGATAAATAAAGTGTTATGTCTCGTGTGTCTTAAGTCTTATGATTTAAAAGTGCAATTGTACAATACGCTAAAAAATTCACAATACATAATATATCGGCCTTTGCCAATGTAGGCCTTTACACCTAAGTTGCATATTTAATGAGCTGTCTGGTTTTTACTCATATTTAACACTGTCATTCCAGTTGAAAAATTGAGCTATATATAGATAAGGCTATATGAAGTTTATTAACATGAAAATTTTAACAAATGGTTATTCATGGCGTGAAAAAACCCCACTTTTCGTTTACAAATGAAGCAATGCAGGGGCGCTCATGAAGTATAAAATGAATTTAATTACTCATTAATTGCTTCTAGAAAATATAAAATTAAACTTTTCTGGTTAAAATATTTATGTCAGGTATAAGTAAATACATTGATAGGAGAATAATTTTAATTTTTCTTAAATCACAGACATATTAGATTTAATTTTGTTTCTGAAATTAAAAAATATAGAATCTCCAATAGCCCCCCCCCCCCCAAGAGATATGGCTTTTAAAATTTTAAACCAAACTCTCTTTTAAGCCTACACTATCCCTTAAATTTATCCTTTTGAACATGAGGTATTTTGGGCTCGGTTTTAAACTCCAAAAGTTTAGTTTCAACAGCCACATCCAGTGATACAGACGAGGCCAAGTAGGCCTTATTTTTGCACAGGCTTGGGCACATAATCTTTGGCTTGGGTGGGCTGAAAAAGAGCGCGAAACCGAGGGTCAGAGGGCTGTTCAGCAGCGCCCCCAGCAACCATTGAATGTAACGTCATTAGACAAGCAGCGCCACTGCCATGGCAACGCTGCGGCAGAGACCCTAGTCAGTTCTACGCGCGCACTCAGATCGCCACCTGTCATGGTTGTAGTAAACCAGGACACCCATTGCGCTTATGTAGCATTAAAAAAAAAGCAACAATTCAAATGAATATGACCCAGCGAGATTTGCTTAACCTGTCTAAATCGGCATTTCCTATTAATTTAAAGCTGAATGAATTATAAATACACTCTGGGAGACTGGGACCACTGAATACGGCATATTAATTTCTAAGGGCTTACAATAAGTTCTCTCACGGGGACCCAGGTATTTTTAGCAAATATTAAGTTTTGGCAGTTTTCGCCATATGGTAGAAGTGTCCAAGAATCAATCATGTGGTGAAAAATCCAGTACTTCCAAAAGATGTTACATATTCAGACCTGCATTTAAAAATCCTCTAAGCAGGAATCCCTGCTTTGCATAAATTATAATTATGTGACATAGTTCATAATTCTGCCCTACAATGTAGGGGAGAGTGGGGCCAGTTGAACCGGCAGGCCAGTTGAACCACCCTTGATTTTTCACCGGGTGGAGCAGGCATGGAAATATACATACAACCTTGTGTTAGGCCTTATTAGGCTAATCTTTTCCATGTAGATCTTTTGGCTCTGAGACACATGGTAATGAAACTATCACACTTTTTTCGTTTTTCACATAAAAAACTGAGTTTGTCACATTAGGATTGTAGCTTTCATAGCATTTAAATTACCTGGTCTGCAGGGATGTCATATCATCATAAGATAATGGGTTATGTGTAGATGGACACCCACCTCCTTAAAATGGTTTCCTACAAAAAGGGTGCAGCCAGGCTATATATAGATACATGGAGTTCCAGGCGTGGAGTTTATGGCAATTTATTAATTTTTCTTTAAATCAAATTTTTAACAAAATACACTTACAATGCGAGGTACTATTCAGTATAACAGTTTTTTGTAATAGGCCCATTACAAAGGATTAAAATAAATTTATTATTAATGTTTAACCGTCGACTGGTTCAACTGGCCCCAGGCTATTCTTTGAACAGAAAGAAATGTATGAGACATGTCAAATTTAGCCAAAACATGCTATGGTCCTAGCTGAACTCGTTAGCAAAAATAAAGGACTGCAGCCCCACACTTCACTCATAATCCTTCCAATGGTTCAACTGGCCCCAACTGATGGTTCAACTGGCCCCATCGGTGGGGCCAGTTGAACCAATTTTTTGGAGGCTCATGTGTCGGCCGTGGTAAGATATACGCCAAAACCTAAAGTTGGGATGTTCAGACAACTAACTTTTCCATCTTTGTTCTCCTTGAAAGCTGTAAAGTTACGCACACAGGAGAGCAATTTCAAAACTTTGGTTCAACTGGCCCCGCTCTCCCCTACTTCTTGACTTCAAAATTTTTGTACTTTTTTTTTGGCACAACCCTTCTCCTGTAGTAATCAAAACAATGAATGAATGCTGGTCAAACGTTGCAGTGTACATTTTTTTACATATATTCAGACTTTGCCATCCCTGCTGTGAAATGTGCTGAAAACATTTGCTATTAAAACGTTTCTGTGACAGTTTGAAGTTCGGTATTTATTGGATAAACTAAACTCAGCAACATTAAAAACGCACACTTTTAAAAAGACTAAAAATAGTACTTCCTCTTAAGATATCAAGATACAAATTTGCACACTTCTAGAAGTTGCCATCAGGTATATTCATGGAAAATTGCAAATCTCTAAGTGCTGTACTTTTGTGTCAAATTAAATCGTCGTGGTCACTGTCGAAAACGGAAGTCACAAAATTTCAATTTCCTCTGATCATTAATTTCAACAACTTAGCTGTTCTTTCCACAAACTTTTTTGATAAGCCAGGAAAGTTTATAATTTTCCTTGCTTGATGAGTTAGGGAAAAGGGATATTTGACCCAACCACCATTAAAGAGGATGAATTTAATAACAATTAAGTGTCAATGCTGACACGCCCTCTACTGGAGCCTTTTGTCAAAATCTTAAAAATTATGTTTTATTCAGATTTTTGAGACAATTGATATGGAATTATTGTCTCGGCATGTGTTTCTACCCTGGGCATGCATAAAACCCCCATTATTTAACAGTTCTGGTTCACATGCTTCATTTGAAGATGCAAACTCAAAAATTTTGAGTTTTTAATTCAAAATCTGCATTATCATTGACTTTTTTTTTCAAAAACTTCCATGGGACCTCTTATGGAAGTCTTGTGCCTGTTATGTGAAAATTTCATAAGATTTATCCCATCCAGTATGCCACAAAACCAATTTTTCCAATTGTGCGTTTTGTGTTGAATTGCAGTTTGTGACTTCCATTTTCGACAGTGACCACGACGATTTAATTTGACACAAAAGTACAGCACTTAGAGATTTGAAATTTTCCGTGATGGCAACTTCTAGAAGTGTGCAAATTTTTATCTTGATATCTTAAGAGAAAGTACTATTTTTAGCCTTTTGAAAAGTGTGCGTTTTTAATGTTGCTGAGTTTAGTTTAGGAAGAAATTCTGCTGTTTTGCAGATACAATAGTGGCAAAATACCAATTTAGGGGCCAACCAGATGATCCTGGGGGGAGGGGGACTATATATGGACTTTTGGTGAAAAAAAAGTTTGTTTCCCACTTGACACTAAACAAATAAAGTTTGTTCAGCACATGAAAAAAAAAGTTTGTTTCCACCTGTAGCTAGGGTGCCGTAATGTTAAAATTGCAATAAAATAGTTTGTCATGCATTGCATTCGAAAGAAATTATTTGGCGATGCAACGCATACGAAAAATAAAAGTTTGTCCCGGGGGTAAAGTCTAGAGCCGCCCCCCCCCCCAACTGTTGTCTGGTCGGCCCCTTACAGATCCTTTGAGACACCTACTGCGCATTTCTTGTTTTCAACAGTTACATACGAGGGGTTTTCCAAAAGTTCTGTCCAACTTGTCATAACTTTTGATTTATCTTCCTAAAACACGTGAAATTTGGGTTAGTTACTATAGATGTAATATGCAATTAATTTGCCAAGTATCAGATTTTAGAAATAAAAATAAATGGTAGTTTGGTTGCCATAGAAACCTAAAGTCATGGAATGCGGCCCAGATTTTGTAGTAATTTCTTGCATTTAGCTTAACACCTGTCCAATGTAACAGGCTCCACTCACTAAATCGAAGCATATCAATTATTTTTTTCACATTACAAGCAATGGACTTATTGTGAAGCACTAAAAACATTGAAAACAATGTTATTAAACATATTTTAGTCACTTAACTATTCATGATTCCTTAAAGTCTGTTTTCTTTGAGATGAGCAACTTTGTGATTGGTGAATGAGATCACAGACATCTCTGAAATTCATATAATTTGCTTTCAAAATCTCACAGAGAGGGAAAGAACCTTCTTAAATACATACAAGGAAGATGGTATGAGTAATAAAACGGTCTGAACTTTAAATTGGCTTTTCTGAATGAATAGACGACACATCCGGAAATCCAGGAACCAGAAAACCGCATAACCCCAAAACTGTCCACAATCTGAAGACATAAAGACATGATTTTCAAGTGGATTGAATGTGTGAAGAAACACATTATGCGCCAAATTAATCACTTAGAGAAGTTGTAAAATGATTATGCTCGTTTACCACATATTTCCAGTTGAAAAACTCTCCAAATAATTAAATGTTTTGAAAAGATATTTGTGTCTCTGTCTGTTTTTGAGCTCTGGGCCGCATTTCAAGACTTTTGGTTTCCATGGCAACAAAATCAGCAATTATTTTTATTTCTATGATCTAATTTTTTGGGGATCAATTGCAAATTACTTCAGTTTTAACTGACCAAAATATCATGTGTCTGCTTAAAATATTGCTGAAATTATGACCAGGTGGACAGAACTTTTGGAAAACCCCTCGTATATATATATATATCCAGACTTTTCACAGGAAAATTCAAAGTCGGCCTGTGTTTGCTTTTCAGCCATTGAAATTTGAGCAAAAGATTCAAGCTATCTTTTTGTTTTAATCCAAAATCCATATTATTATCTGAATTATCTGAACTGGCATACAAACTTTGGCTTAAATTGCATATCTTCCATGTTACATATTGAGAACTTAACTTTGGCGTTTATTAAAACATTACATAGATGCTAATTCGGTCAAAATACCCTGGCCTGATGAACAATGTGTCATACAGAGTTGCAGGAGAAAATGTTAGCTTCTTACGGGAAATAAAAATTGCAAATTATGGCTAATCCTGAAATGTATTAATATGTTATCAACCCAAATTGAACTCAAACATCATATCATCACTGCCTCTATTCTAACAACCAAAAATTTCTATTAAAAAAAAAAAAAAAAAATGTGTCAATAAACTAATTTATCGGAAGCTTCTCACAGTTAACACTAGGGGGAGTGATGCTTGGTTTCGCAATACTTAATGCCATTGGCTGATGGATTTCCCACCCTCGCTTCTGATTGGTCCAGGCAAATACTAATAATCATTGACTTACATTAAATTTATGAGGGGCCAAACTTTAGGTCACTCAGTGAAATGGGTCAATTATGGTTTTCAAGGAAACAGTGCCTGGTTGTTGTCTAATCTGGTCAATGTGTTCCGTTCTGCTCAGGAACTAGAAAAATCATGGAAATAGTAACAATTATTGATTAGGGGAGAGGCAGGTTAGTTGATACGCAAGGTTAGTTGATACGCCCCACCTCCTGGTCATAGAAATGATCATTTGAGAAAGTGTTGGCATTTGTAAGAAGCAGAATAAAAAAACACATCTTCTCATCTTGGTCAATGTAGAATCAGAATCAAGATTTAGGAGAAAAGTCAAAAAATTAAAAAATCACTTTTCAGAGTAAATTTGTGCTGAAATCGAGCTTTTTTTTTTCTTTCGCTATAGTGAAGGATGATTCAGAGTAACTTAGTATATGGATAAGGTGTGTGAAAAGGGTTATTTATGAGCCATCAAAGCTGACCTAGGTTAACCTGTGGTCCAGAGACCTGCTGTTTTCTGACATAATCGAGCGGATGGGTTTGTTGATACAGCAGATTGGTTAGGTTTTGTTGGCTGGCCTGGTCAAAATAACAACCCTGACCTATTAGTACAATCATAATGCTAGGTGTTACTCAGTAGTTTACATGAAAAAGCTCTATAGATGAATCTTAGGTTGAAATAATCATGAGATCTCCCCCTCCCAACAGGTCGACCATCAGATCCGACTCACAATGGCAGCAGATGTGCATCCATGGGAACAGAAAGCAGATCGGTGAAGGCGTATGGTTTTATAGTATCCTACCAAGGCGGAATTATGTGACTTTTTCTTTGCATTGTCCATCAGGGTTTGGTGTATCAACTAACCTGCCTGGGTGTATCAACTAACCTTACCAGGTGGGTTAGTTGATACGTTTGACATGACCTACTTGGACACCATCGGGGGTAAAAACTATCCAACAGAGAAAGTCAAGTTTCCCCATATATTTGAACAATGTATTTCCCCATGCACATGACTATTCGTCTTTCCAATATCATCGTCTGTTTAGCTTGGAGGCGAGCTTTTCTGAAAAACGTCTCAACTAACCTGCCTCTCCCCTACTGAATAATGTAACATAGCCACACAAAAATGTTTTAATTGATATAATTTAATGATTAGATGCCCAATAAATGTATGGCCTACATCAAAAACTTTATTATTAAAAGATAGATAATTCTGAAGCATAATAACCAGAGCAATTATCAGTTAGCTGCAAAATTAACTCGAAGTGTCAATTTGTGGCCTTATTGCATATCTCTAATTAAACAATTATTTAGTGCCTTTTTATGAGAACTGAACATGCATGCACCCAAAACGTATTATATATATAAATAAATACAAGAGGTGTTCAACTTATATTGACAAAAAATTTAAACTACCGCAGAATAACCAAAGTTACTTTTTCCCAGGCTGATGATAAAAACTGTTAACTATAGGTCTTGCCAATGTAAGAAATTCGTTTGAAATATTTTGGAACAATTTGTGCAATTTTTCCTAAAATAGGCCCTCCTATCAGTTTGGAGAGCAATATTTTGGCCGCTGCAAGTGGTTACAAGTGCATCTCCAGATTTTTTCAGTCATACCAATTTTGCTAAAACGTCTAGGACTTGATCAGAGGGTCTTTGGTGACCTGTCAACAGAGATACAGAAATATTGCTTGTTTATTTTTTAGTATCTAGTGTGATTTAGGCACTGTGGCCCTGAATAGTCTTCCAATTGAATGCTATCTCTTTCTCTCTCTGTGTAACGAACTTAGGAATGCCCTTTCTGAAGTAGATTTTAGATTTAAGATAACCAGGTATTAGGCTATTCTATTAAAATATTTTGCATTAAAAAATGAGACTTTTTCAGGTCTATATCACAAAACACTTCAAGCATGAACTTCGCACAAAAATTGCCTAACTTTTCATGCTATTAACTTTTAAGTTCTCTTTGGATTTCTTTTATGCTGAAAACCACTCCTTGATTGGTATGATCTTGTAGATGAAACTTAGCTTTATTCAGTTTAAGCATTGTTTTGGCCCTATGTTCATAAGTTTCCGGTGGAGCAGACATCTAATGTTCTACGTTTTCACACACATTTTAAAAAAATGTTATTATATTTCGCTTTATTTTTGTGACTTACACATTAAGAAGTCATGTATAAAGTTGTGTAGACCTCCTTTATTGTTACTGGAATGCTTTGCCATCTTTGTACGAGTTAGCAGGTCAAATGACTTTGTCAATGATCACATTTTTTTTGTCACTCCATATTTGACCATGAACCATGGCCAGTGGAATTGTTTTTGAAACCACTTACGAGGGTGACATCCAAATTTTTCTTTGTGCAGTAGTTCACAATGAACATTTAGCTAAAGGAAAAATGATAATCATCCTCCACGACAGTAGACAGTATGCTTGAGGCAGTGAAACCCCGTCTCAAAAGGTCTTTTTAAAATAACATCCAATTAATTACTGTTGCAAGTAATCAGAGATATTTAGAGGATATGACATGCAAGATGAGAAGCATATGGATCACTCACAGCAATTTCGACTCAAAGTAGTAAAAATTCTCAATTTGGTGGATGTTTCACTTTTTGTCAAAATAAGTTGACTTGTAAAGCCTGTAATTTACGGCGGGAAATTCAATCATATTAGAGGTATCATAATTGGTTTTAAAAGGGGATTAAAAATGAAATTTGAGTCATTGTTACACACTCAAAAAATCGATAAAACATTTAAATATCATCAAAACATTTGCAAGTAAATTTCCAAACCAACCAACACAAATGCAATTGATAGTTCAAAAGGCTACCTGTGCACTATTTTGGTTAAATAGGTTAACTTTTTTGGCAGAAAGTGCAAAAAAATTGGGTCGGAAAGTAGTGGCCAGGCCCATCTACTGTGTTTCATTAACCATTTCTCACCAAAATAAAATTCTTGCTTCAAAGTTTGCAGGTTGCCATTTACGGACTTAATGGTCCGAAAGGGAAATAGTTGGGCAATACATGGACATTGGAAGAACTGTTGTGGTATTTTGGTTGGACCTTATATATGTAGATGGTGTAGTAGTGTTTTCACTGTGTGTTAGGAATAGAACTCGGCAAAAACAATTAATTTATAATAAGGACAACGCCATTAATTTTAAAAAATAATTCTTTTTTTAACAGCCACAGGACAGTGCTGGAGTGCCTCTTGCTAGTCCGAGCAGCAAAGCTGTTGTCAAGACTAAGCGTACTGCCAAAGAATCAATTTTCAATAACGTAAATAATTTTACTATTTTACAAAATATATTTATAAACGTGTCTTCAAATAATTTACTCCAACAAGTAGGCTGATACAAAAGCAAATTCATTTTACAGAGACAGACCAGTTAAGCAGTTATTCAAATTTTGTGGAGGAGAAAAGTACACATACAAATACAATAGATCTAACGACATAACTATCTTATGTAACGTCTATGTATAATTGTATATGCATCAATCAATGTACAAAAGCTATTGTGTTTTTTTGTTTGTGTTTTTTAGGAAAGTTTGAAATTGGTCAAATGGGCCGGTACTGATCGGAGGCAATTGATAAGGACAATCAATGTCCTTCTGACCAAAATGCCTGAAATTCCGGTGAAGCCGGAACTTCGAAACGGGGCAAAACTGGTCCTTAATGAGGACGGTAGTCCAATAATCATCCACAACGGTAAAGAAAGGGTCACCTTTCTTGTGAAGTACAAGAACAAATATTGTGCTCTGAAGGTAAACATTCTAAGATTAATTATCTTACATTCCCTGGGGGGAGGGGAGCATACCGTATATACTCGGATATAAGTATTAGACGCATCCCTTCATTGAGACCCAAAAACCCCCCTCCCAGTGACACCCTTGTATAAGTCGCATTAAATTCGACTGGCACCGAAAAACTGCGGCGGAAGAATAATTGCTTAATTTCTGACAAAAACTATGCATATTTTGGTAAATTTACCTTCAAAATTAGCCAAATTGACAAGAAATCAACTCGAATCAACGTTGTTTAGGTCCGTGAGACACCATCTTGGCTGTCTTCATCACGCCATCTCTAGCTTGAGATCTTTTGAAAGCGAGAACTTGGCATAGCTGACGGCCTGTGTTTCAAAATGGCGGACGACAGCGACAATGAAATAATTTGATAATTTAGTATTATATATTCCAAGTATGAGACGCACCACGTCTGTAGACCAAAATTCTGGGTATCAAAAGTGCGACTTATACGGGAGTATATACGGTAACATATGGCAAATGGTAATCCACAGATTTGCCTAGATCTGTCCTGAATTTACTTTTGAGGTGGCCGAATGCCATCCCCCCCCCCCCTGAATATGCCATCGATTTGACACAAAACATTTGCCCGAGCTTGATTTTTCTAATATCTCGCAGGTCGCATACAAGGACAGTACAACTCCTAAGGACCTAATTTACCGTGCCTGCATGTGGGGCCACTTAGCAAAGAGTGGTATAACTGCCAAATTCCACGGCCTTGTTGGTGAGCAGCAGTTCTATCTATCCTATTCTCATTGAACTTTCGATACTTTTGATTTATTACCTTGTATTCTTTACGGATTTCTAGCAACTTTTTACATCATCGATTAATTTCCCTGTAATCTTGGTTCAAGTCCAGTATAAGTACCAAATAGTTCCAGAATGTAACCATAGGTGTGTTTTTTGGTTGATGACATCATAACCACTGTCCCAACCAATCAGCGGGGTTGTGGGGGTGACAGCAGTCATGATGGGATTATTTTAAGTAGAGTATAAAGTCCCACTGGAATTACTTATCCTTATATTGGACTAGAGCCGCAATCTTTAAAGTGATTTCAAGCGAATTTGATATTGTCGATTTCTCACCTTGCATTCTTTACAGCAATTTCAATTAGTATGAGTTTTTATGGTTAGTTTTACTGTCCATATTATACGGCATTTGATTATGTCTGGTTCGTTTTGCAATTAAATGTCCCCTCAGTCCCTGTGATCCACATGTCGAGCATGATTAACTGAACATAACTTAGAGCATATCACTGGCCTTGAAATACATTCTTGTGTAATTCAAATGAGTTTCTTAGTGATTTAGTACCTTAACCAGTCACATGGGCTCTACTTAAGTACTATGTTATACTGTCCTATGCTCAGAAACTCATGGTAATTTAATATTTGAATTCGCTGTAAGTAGTAAATGTGGCAGAAAACTGTCTTGATATATTCTTTAACCGAATTTATTCAGAGTTTCATTTCAGCTTTTCTTTTTATAAATAAATTTGATTATCAGCAAATATTATATTTGTATTCAGGTGGGTGATACATTTACTATATATATATTTAGTCTCAATACCAGCTGGGAAAGAACTTACTTCTAAACCACAACTTATAATATGATTTTGCTTAGAATCTGCGTTGTCATTAAAACAAATCTATATATTTATCTAAATAATCTTTCAACCAGTTGTATGCAAGACTTTTAATACCGTATCCATAAGGTTTTAGCTGTAGGGCATCATGTTTGACCCTGTCAAATGCTTCTCGATAATCCAGAAAGAGACCAACTTTTTTTTTCCTTCATCAATTGCTTATTATTAAGCAGTAACGTCAAAAGTGCCATGGTTGAGCTATTTTCAAAAATGAAAAATCCTTAATCAAAATTTTCATGTACTTAATATACCTTCACTGGTATTAATAAACATACATATATATAAAAGCTAAGTTCTCGAGTGTTGCCTTTCAAACTGTTATCATGTAATGAACATTACAAGATCAAAAGCTAAAATATTGTAAAAATTTTCAGCTGTGGAAAGCCCCCTTTTCCACAAGTGGGGAACACTTGTGGAGTTCATAGGGATTGGAATGAAAAAATCCTTCACCCTCAAGGAGTTACTTAGGATCAGGCCGGAATACGGAAGGACATCCGATGACATATTTAAGGAGCTGATCCTCAGGGTAAGTTTGAGAATTTCAACCTTATGATAATCTGGAGATTCTGCACAGCAAGCGAGAGAGGCCCAGGAATGCAAGTTGAAACATGGTAGTTGAGGAAATATGAGCTCATTTTTGATGATGACCCCGCACGGAAGTACAACAGGCCGAATCATATATATCAAAATGTTCGCCAGAATGTCAGCTATCTGAATCCAGCTAAGAAAATTACTGGTTTCGGGTACTAACTAAGGGAGAGCTGTTGCCATGGCAACAGATTTATTAAAATTGTAATTTGCAAATTCTTCATTTTCAATGCTTTTCTTAAACACTAAAATTCACAGGTGAGATTTTTGTGCCTGATCAAGCTGTAGTTGAGACAGACTTCCCACTGGCAGACCAATTTTGCTTTTGCATTGTAGTGGTTGCCATGGAAACAAGAAATCATAACAAGTTTGAAGTTACCAGTCGTTGTCACACACTTTGATCTCTCTTTTTAACAAATTGTTTTTCAAATTGTCTTACTGCTTTTGCATTTGCAAACATATTGTAACCGTTATTTAATTTTTCATTGATATCTTTACATATCCAATTTCAGCTGTGTCCAGCAGTCAATTAACAAAGGGACCGTACCAGAGGACTGGAGATCGGCAAACATCTCATGTATCTTCAAGAAAGGAGACCGTTCAAGACCGGAGAACTACAGACCAGTTTCACTGACGTCAGTTCCATGTAAGATATTTGAACATATCATTTTCCATCACATTATGAACCATCTAGACCAACATAACTTCCTTGTCGATTACCAGCATGGATTTAGGAGACAACGATCATGCGAAACACAGCTTGTGGCAACATTAGAAGAACTCACAAGATCAGTTGACCAGAAAAAGCAAACAGACATGCTCATCCTCGATTTCTCGAAAGCTTTTGACACCGTAGCTCATCAACGTCTGCTCATGAAGCTGGAACACTATGGAATAAGAGGTGACTTACACGATTGGATCCGGAATTGGCTGACTACCAGAAGACAGAAGGTTGTGGTCGACGGGGAAAATTCTTCCGAAGTTCATGTCAAATCGGGCGTCCCACAGGGAACAGTACTCGGACCGCTAATGTTCCTGCTATTTGTAAATGACATCGGCCAGAAGATAACATCAAGACTGCGACTATTTGCAGATGACACGCTGCTATACAGAGAGATAAATTCCCGAGAAGACGCAAAACAGCTGCAGAAAGATCTTTCTACCCTAGAAGACTGGTCCAAAACATGGCAGATGCAGTTTAATCCAAAGAAGTGTATTGTACAGAGGGTCCACAAGTGTCGAAGACCAATCATAGAAGACTATCACCTGATGGGACATACACTCGAGGCATCTAAGCACAGCACCTACCTGGGAGTAGAGATCTCAACAGACCTGAGTTGGACAGAACATATCAACAAGATCACAGCAAAAGCAAATAGGTCCCTCGGATTCGTGAGAAGAAACGTCAGCAAATGTCCAGAGAAGGTGAAAGAACAAGCCTACACAGCCTTGGTCAGGCCACATGTCGAGTATGCCTGCTGTGTGTGGGACCCCCATCTACAGAAACACATCAAACAGATAGAAATGGTGCAAAGAAGATCGGCCCGGTTTATCAAGAGCAATTACGAAAGAGAAGAAGGAACGGTGACTGCACTACTAGAAGATCTGAAATGGAAGACACTGCAGATAAGAAGACAACAACTTAGACTGGTCATGATGTTTAAAATAGTACACAAACTCATTGGAATCACACTCCCAGACTACGTCACAAGGGCAAATCCAAGAACAAGAGGCTACCATGAACTGCGATTCCGCCAGCTCAGTACCAGCACCAACCTGTACAAATTCAGCTTTCTGCCTCGAACAATATGTGATTGGAACCAGCTACCAGCAGCTGCGATTGAATGCAATTCCATCGACGCATTCAAACAGAAGCTGATGATGTAACTGATGTCAAGATGTGGTTTTTAGCTGTACAGAGACTCCTGCCTGATTTTACAAGTTTTTAATGGTTTTTAACATGGATTTTAAGAGGATTTTATAGACGCACTATGCAGGATGTCACCACACACACGCACCCCTTGCTGTGATGGAGAAATTCCTTTGCGAGGTCACCCATACAGATACAGATACAGATGTGCCGGGACATTGAGCAAGTCCAAGATAATGGCACATGCCTGATGGACCTCAGCTCCAAAAATATAATGCTGCACCCGAATGAAAGAAAATTGGTGCTGACCAGCCTGGATGCGGCCCTCTTTGAGAGCACGCCTCACCTTTTTTCCAAGGGAACAGTGAGGCCTTTCCCTTGGTTTCAGGAAAATCCGTGCTCTCCGCCAGAGCTCTTCTTCCATGGCAAAGTGGCAACTGTGAGTAAAATGCCTTTTGTAATTTGAAGAATGTTGGTTCAAGTCCAAATTGGTTTTTTTTTAAAAAGCAAATGAACATATTCATCTTTAGCTAAACAGTACGTGCCTAAGGTCATAAATGACCGTGGAGCCCAGATTGCCGTGAGCACCTGTTCTGACTGCCCTTGAGCCATGCAGCATGCTGCATGCAAAAATAATTCACGGCAAATTAGTTCCTGGAATTCACATTAGGTGGCCGTGTAGAGCTCTGCTAGTCTGCTGGTGCCATATGGCGGGAAATTGTATAATAATTACGGTGAAGTGACGATCACGGTGAAGCAACGATAGAGGGTACTATAACAAAACAACCCAAGTCAGGGTCACTGAGTAACAATATCAAGAGCTGTTGTGTGAATTAATATTTATTCACACGACAGCGAGTGATATTGTACGAAGTGCCCTGATGCGTGGTTGTTTTGTTTTTATCACCTGGTTTTACCTCAAATTTTTAGTTATAATGAAACACTTTTTTTTGCCATGGCAAAAATGTGACGTCACCATGGAGTCACAATGGATATGACGTCACAATCCTATTGTTTTGGCCATAGTTAAGTTTGGTTTGTGATGTCATCAGGCAGCTGAAATGCTGGTGATGTCATAACCATTGTTAAAAAATATCGCCCTTGAAGGGTGGTATTTTTTACAATATCATAGGCCCTAATATTTTGATTGTAAACAGTGATATTCACAGCCAACCAGGTGATAAAATTATAAAAATATTTAACGAAAACTCCAAGAGCGAATTTTTCACGAAATTTCTGGTTTATATTATTTAAGTATCAGGGTATTAACCCGAGTTTTTCTGTTTGTTCTACAGGAGAGTAGCACTTACTCAGTTGCAAAAGCCATGGAGAGTCTGGCTGACGGTGCTCTGGTGGAAGAGAGGGCCAAATTCAGGCAAGAGCTGGAGCCGTTTCTCAGTCTCTACCCAGTAGCCAGGCCATCCATTGAGAAACTCAAATCCCTGCTGAGTAGGCAGTTTGAGGTAAGCAGATATAGAGGCTACTTCTAAACGTAAACAGTAAAAAATAGAATCTTGTCCAATATAAGGACAAATTGTTCCAGTTTGACTGTTTGCTCAATAAAATCATTGTGTTGTGATCACTGTCGTACGCTCTGGAACTACTTATTCTAGTATTGTCTTTGTGGCTTTACTATGATGACAATGCGTACATACATGTATATATTGTAGGTTAACTGTAATGGGCCAGCCTAATCTTTTTCTAATTTTCATTTCAGAAATGTGCAATCTAGAGATGTTCCATTGATCCCTTTTTTTTTCTACAAAATTCCTAGTGTAGTTTTTTTTTTAAGTTGTTTTAGTAATGTCATGTTAGATTTATTATTAAGTTGTTTTTTCAAGATTTTTTATGGATCATGTTAGTTTTAGTTTTTTTCATACCAATGTTTTTTTTGCTTTTTTTGACAACAGTTGTTGTCTTTTAAGTTTTTTTTAAATGTCAAGTTGTTTTTTTTTTTTCATACGAATATTTTTTTTTTTTCATATCTATATATAACCACATCTCAACAAAAAATACAAAATAAAGGCTCTTCTTGTGTCTTAATGAATGTTCATGTTGTTCTTTGATTTACTCATAAAATGTTTTTTTTTTAATAGAATATTATTATCATCAGTTCACAGAGTCTAAGATGTAGCCAATTGCCAGTGGAAGGGCAGGGGGAGGGACCAACGTATGCTTATGGCCTATCTCAAAAATAATGAAGCCAAAGTGTGACATGACCATCAAAATTTTAAAATGTATTTTTGTATGAAATGAACTGAGCATATTGTAAAGAACATATTTAAGTTCCAGAAACTATATTGGCCATGGTGCTTTGATGAGTGGAAATAATTGATAACAGCTGAATATTACAGAATTTTTAAAAGTTTGTTTTTCATGGCAGTGAAACATATCTGGGCTGAATGGTAATTTGTCATGAACTTAAATCCGTTTTATTTATTTGACAACATCTGGCACATTTTTAAAAGTCTTCTGGACGATTGTCATTCAAAAACACCAAATATATTTTGAGAAAGACCCAATTTTTCGAAATTTTTCGGAAATTTCTTTTCAAAACTTACATATATTTACCCCAGAAGCATATTTTTTAGTTTAAAATGATTTTAACTGCCCTATGTTATGCGTCTATACGTGGGCTTCAAATTGATACCAAATAAGTGCCACCGAAGTGAATGTCTGCTCAGCAAATGATGATAGAAGTGTGATTTTTTGCCCATTTTTCGACATAAAAAGCTGATTTTAAGTACTGGTGTGACATGAATCTTCAGAAAATGTTCTGGTTTTGACTCAAATCGATTTTATATTAATTATCAATCATAACTGGGGGTAAAATACAACCATTTACAAAATAAAAAATATTTTGTTACTGTTTATTGCCTTTTTAGACAATTTGGCCCCAAATTTTAAAGAATGCTCCATAAATGTTAAAATTTTTGTAATTAGGCAATGAAACGTACTCCAACTATTGAAATTAATTGTTAATTTTCACTCCAAGTAATATTAGAATCATCACTTCACTGTTTGTCAGAAAAAAAATTGAATACGATCAAAATTTTTCAGAGCGTTACGCGTGCGACAAACATAACTTTTGAATTTAATCACCAGAAACCAGTCAAAAACTTGGGTTAGTTCATAGATTAATAAAACTTCATAGATGTACTATATTATGAGCCGATCCAGATTAAAAACAGAGCTTTCATAGCTCTGTACCATTTGAAAGTACTCTCAGCGTTACGCATGCGACACATTCACCTTTCCAGCTATTCATTGGAATTTTTCCGTGAACTAGATTTTCCAGAATCATAAAAAGCTCCAAAACAACTAAGTAGATGTAATACTAGATCTCAATGGCAAAAAGATTCAACTGAAATATGCTAAAGGGAAACTACAGCATTTCTGATCAGGAACATTCTAATTTGACTCAATTTTACAAAGTCAACCTTTGAACCCAAATAACTCAATCATGTCAAAACAAGTGGATGGAAGTGCTTGTTTCAATGGATTTATGAAGCCTGGGGATGTGGAGATTCCAAAAAGCAAAAGGAAATAGCAATGGAACATGTCAAACTTTGTAAAATTGAAAGAATGCATCAGGTGTAAAAGTCTATGTCACGCTAAATAAGTGAAAAAATGCATGTTTTCCGATATACTTTAATCTCTATCTCAATAACCTTTTGACGAATTGCCATGAAATTTTCAGGATTTTGGCATAAGAATGTATTTAAGGCAAGACTGTAATATGAAGTTGTTTCATACCAGTTCTGATTGGAACTACTTATCCTTACTGGCCATTGGACTTGAGCCCTGATAAATAACCTAATGTCTATGTCTAGCTTACCCGGGCCTTCGGAATCGGGTAGTTGGTGAACCGACTCCCGATCCTTGTTTCAGAAGTTTTGTGTAAAACTTTGAATCCATTTCACATTGCTGCAAATGTGTTTTTGTGAATTATGTAAATTTTTTTTGCAGTCAGGAGTCAACAAATTAATCTTCAACACGTATAGACACAGACTGACTCAGACTCAGACTGTATTTATTCTTCACATAACATGACAGTAAATTATTTACAATTAAGTAATTTCAAATTTATCCAATTATCTATGGCCAAGAGGTCCCACCGAAGACTCGGATCATGGTCGCTGTTGGTGGCCCACCCAGATGAGAAAAAAAACAGGCCTAATATTAATATTTATCAACAAACTTGCATAATGATAGCATGCTAATGTCATACAAATATTCACCACGTAATTGGTAGGAAAACTAAACAATATAATCAGTAAGACTTAATAAATTCAGTAGCAATTATAAAATCATGATTTTTAAGCAAAATACAACCGATTTGAACCGCTACTGACAATTACCTCCAAACCCACAAAACCCAAAAAACATTTAACAAAAAAAAAATCCCCAGCTGAGAGATAAGATTTTCATGAAAATAAAGCCTAAAAATATGTTGTTTTGCCAATAACTCAAAAGTATTGGGTTAAGGGCCCCAAAATGTATTGAAGATTAATATAAATGTGGGTATTGATGTATGTACTGATCTGAACCTAGTTTGTCATTAAGTGGGACATCAGAATTGCTTTTTGTCCTTTGTTTGGTTCATTGTGTATGATTTTTACTCTCCACTTGGTTTTATTTTTTTGTGTATAATATCTTGCTGCGTAATAATTTCAATTTCGGTGTTGGCAGTAAAAGTACGCAATAACTTCATCATCACATCAGCAGCACCCTCAACCCATTACAAATGGGCTATGACTATTTCTGACAGTCAATTTTGAAGATGTGATTTTCCTGACTGCCTATGAGTTACACAATGCAAATATTGGAGGTTTTGCTTGCATAAGGGCCAAAATCAGATAAAATGCAACATTTGTGTGACATCATCATGATCCCAAAAATCATTCCATAATCTCCATCATCTGCACCAGTTTTCAATACATCTGGTCGTTTTCAAGATTCATGCTCATCTGTTATACTTGACAAAAAAGCTAAAATAAGGTATGTCAATGTCACGTCCGTAACATAATTTCCAGATAAAGTCAGACCTGAATGTCTGTCTTGGCTCTTGTTTGCACTGTCCTAAACGGTTTGAAATACTGAAAATGCTAAATTAATCCTAAATACAGTAATTCATTCCTAATTAAAGTTATTTAGCTTTATGATTAGATGAACTATTAGTTCTTATATATTATTTGAAAATGTCATTATTGTCAACATAACATCCGAACAAAAATGTGTCAGAGCTCCCTTGTTTATCAAGCTATTTGACCGCAGGAGATTGAAAATGTTGCTTTTGACTCCATATTAACCTTTCTGATACTTTTAATGTCACTGTTATATCTGAAGGCCACCGAAAACTTTTTGATACGATTTCCGAAGCAACGTCCGTCGCGTCTAATCAAGACTAATTTATGCAATGATTATTCTGTTTTATTAATTAACATTTGGCACTGAGAGAAAGACCCTGAGCTCTTACACTTTTCAATTTACCTCTCATTGTAAAATATCCAACCAGCTTCGAAAAATTAGCCTTTAAAGTTTGACATGTCACATCCGTCACTTCATGACATACCCTAATTAAAATCCAATTTCTAGGGTTCCAATAGCGTTAATTATCTTTTAAACCATAAAATAACACACTTTAGACATTCTATTCCCCATAGAAATGAATAATTGTGACCTGTGGTGAGATTTTTTGGACCATGATGATGTCACACAAATGTTGCACTTTATCTGATTTTGGCCCTTTTGTCACACAGAATAATTGATCACGAGCCCAACCCTTTGGACCATATTGTTCCTTGGTCAGATTTGGTTCTGCTGTATTCCTATTAGGCCTACTAGTTTAGAGTTGACAGGTATAAAACTGTAGAAAGCACAGCTCTGTTACACTGCCAAGAGCTAGTCTCTTTGGAATGATGTGTAGAAGCGATATGTTGCTATTAGTATTTTAGAGAGTTTAAAGGAATAAAATTGTAGAAAGCACAGCGTCGACAAACAATTTTTTTCACATGCGGACGAGGGACAAACTTTTTAATCGCAATTAATTACCCTAGCTACTGCTCAGGGGCATCAGTTTCATTTTAAAGTGGTGGGGCAAATTAGGCTGAAGCCTTGACGGAAGATGTACGGGGGAAATATAAATTTTTTTTATGCATAATCACCTATGTTTTGGCCCCACCAGCCCCACACACACTGAAGCCACTGCTATAGTATAGCTGCTGTAGAAACAAAACTTTTTTTTTTTATTGTTTTCATACATGTGCAGAACCAACTTCAGAACAGCTTTTTTTTTTCCAGTTTCAAGTGGAAAAGAAACCTTTTTTTTTTACCAAAAATACATAGGCCTCCCCCCCCCCCCAAGATCATCTGGTTGGCCCCTAAGGTCTCATTGGTAAGAAGATGTCACATGTAAATTTTAGTGAATCATGGACAGCAAATTGATGAACGATCGAACAGTGCCACACAATCTTTGTCACCATAATGTAAAACTGTACTAGACTACTAGTGCTGCCACAAGTAGGTTATTGTTTAGTGTGCACTGGAACCTGCTGCCCTCTGGAGGAACAGTGGTGATGATGTCATAGATTCCATTTTGGTTGTGATGTCATAGGCCAAGGCCTACAATCCATTTTCGAGATGATGAATACAGTGGACAATGCCAGCTTTGGATTTAAGCCTAATGGTAATTCAAAAAGTTATTTATACTATTTAACATATTTTATACTTAAATTATCTTTTTTTTTTTTTTTTTTTTTTTTTTTATTACGACAAGGAAAATGTCACATCTGACACATTTGTCAAAACAGAAAACAACAAACATACAATAAATGGTTCAAGTTTAAAAAGACATAATCAATTTCAATCTTACAAAATATCTATACAATTTAAGGTTCCAGCCAATTAAATAAATGTTAATTCTAAGACATGACAAATCAGTAAATTAAATCACAATGGGCTATATATATATATACATTTAAAATGAAATGCAAAACGACAGACTATATCATTAAACATCAATACTAACAAGAAATTTACCTATAGTTTTTAATAATTGGGGTTCTCGTGATGTCATAATAGCTAAAAATTTTTCAAAATTATCGAGTTGATCAAAGTTGCATATTATATTAGATGATATAGTAATAAGATTTTCCCTGTCTAATCCATGACTAGGACATAACAATAAACAATGTATTTCATTTTCAACTTCATTTAAATCGCACTTATTACAAATTCTGTTTTCTACAGGCAACTTAGGGCTTTCATGTCTTCCAGTTTCAATTCGAAGGTTGTGAGAGCTAGTGCGAAATCTCGCAATTTTAGTGTATAATTTCCTGTTAATATTATGTAGTAAATAAGGTTCTATTCTGAAATCAGTCTTCATTAATTTATAAGTTCTAAGTTTTGGTTGTTTAGTCAAGTCATTCATTTCTTGGAAAAAATCATTTTGATATTTTTGGTATAGTTTCTCTTTAAACATCTTAGAGAACGTTTCATTTATTAGGTCTGTCTCATTAATTTCTCCAAATTGTATATTGTTGTTCTCTAGTACCTGTTTTATTTTGCTGAACCAGCATGTTCGTGAAGGTATATTTTTCTGAAAATTCAAACATTTTTTAAGAACATTATCATCTGGTCTTTTCTCAAGTTTAAGCCAATAATTGATCATTCTCATTTGTTGTCTAAGATGCAAAGGAAACTTCCCTGTCTCGCCATAAACTGCAAGTGTGGAAGTTTGCTTTCTTACACCTAACATATGTTTTAGGTAACCGAGTTGTACTTTCTCTATTTCATTTATAGGTTTTGATTTTGTCCATAATTCACAATTGTATTCCAGAATTGGCAAAATATAAGTATCGAACATTTTCATAGACAATTGCGGAGTAATGTAACCAAGAGATTGTTTAGTGTCACCTTGCAGTGCAAAAATAGCTTTGTGAGCCTGTGTCACAAGATAGTCTGTCATTTCATTGTGAATATTGTAATTATTTGTAAGCACATGACCAAGATATTTAAAATTTACAACCTCTTCAATTTGCTGTCCATTATAGTAGACAGAAAAATCAGTAGATCGGTTTCCAATCTTCATTACTTTAGTTTTATTTACATTCACAATAAGATGCCATTTACTGCAAAAATTATGGAAATTATTTACACATGACTGCAACTGTTCAGCTGAATTGGCCAGTAACACTATATCATCTGCATAAGCAATATGAGTTATATTGAAAGTGTCAATGGTAATACCGTCTTTTTTCTGTAAGTATCCGGGCAGATCCGAAAGATATTCATTAAATAATTTAGGGCTCAAGATACCGCCCTGCAATACACCACATTTACTGTCAAATGTATCACCCATAATGCCTGACTGACAAACCCTAGCTTTAGCTTTATCATACATACTCATTATCATTTTAAGCATCTTTTCACCAATATTTTGATTAATCAATTTATAATAGAGAGCACTTCGATTAATATAATCGAAAGCCTTAGTAAAATCTACAAAACAAAGATAAATAGGTTTACGCTTAAATTGTTGAGATTTGATAACAGTGTCTAGAACAAATACAGAATCAGTAGTGCTGGCATTTGGTGTAAATCCAAATTGAAAAGGATCATCTATTCCTAAGGCTTCATTTTTAAAATATAGTCTACTGTTAAGAATAGAATCAAAAAGTTTGGCCATGACAACATTTATTGTAATTTTCCTATAATTATCAGGATTATCTTTATCTCCCTTTTTATGCAATGCTTTGATTAATCCTTCAGACCATTGGCTTGGGTATTCACCTCTTTGAAATATATAATTGAATACAGAGCAAAAAGGTGTTATCAGCTTTTCATTTGCATATTTATAAAACTCTGCCGGAATTCCATCTACACCTGAAGCTTTGTTGTTTTTTAACTTCCGGAAATGTAATGAGACTTCTTCTGTAGTTATTTTACTATCACAAATTTGTTGCGAAACAGAATTGTTACATATGTATGATTTAGACTGCAGTGAGTCAACAATATATTTCATATGTTCAGTGTCGAAGAAATCACGTTCCGGAGGATATGACTGCTGTTCAAAATATGTATGAAAAGTTTCTAGATCTGGACCAGAAGTTTGAATGTTGTTTGATCTTTTCAACTTTTTCCATTGCTTCCAACATTCTGACTGATTTTTGCTGAGAAAATTTAGCATGGTTTGCCTATTATTATCTTGAAACTCTCTCTTTTTTCTCTGTATTACTTGCTTGTATTTTTTATTTAGGAGTTTATATTTAACCTTGTTACATACAACTGACAAATCATTTTGTTTTGCAAAATCGTTAGTGACTTTACGATGATATTTACATTCTTGATCAAACCAATTATTAGTTGGAAAAGTATTCTTTGAGGACCTGGACTTCCTCAGTTTGAAAGTAGACTGAATATTTCCTGTCACATATTCATAGACTGTATCAGTTACAGCATCAACACCAGCATTCCTGGCAATATCGCATCCCAATTTAAATAGATTATTTTGGGAGATATCGGTCTCAAAATTTAAAAGATATTCCGTAAGTTTTTCAGAGTCAAAAACAAATTTTTGAAGACTGTTCTCGGAATTTCTAGTTTTATCGGGGACATCCATGATGTAATGATTTTTGCAACATGGAATACTAAAGCAGAATGTAAGAGGCGTATGATCCGATTCAACAAGTTTACATACAATGTTAAAACTTTCCAAGACGTTAAACATACTTTCACTGCATAATAAATAATCAATGACACTTTGTCCTAAAGGAGTATGACAGGTAAAGTGTTCAGTTTCATTTGGATCAAAATAACCATTCATTATTCTGATATTGCTAGTTTTACAAAGTTCAATGAGGTCCTTTCCATAATTGTTTATGGTTTTATCTTTAGATTTCCTTAGGTTTTGAGACCACATAGAATTTTTTCTTGTGTTATTACACAAAACAGTATTTAAATCAGCAATAACCTCAGAATCTTTGCCAACTATGTCACTTTCAAAGTCATTTAGTAGCCCACACCTACTGTTGAAATCGCCACAAAGTGAAACTAATGGTGTTGTGTCGAGATACGTGGCTAAATCATTCCTAATTTGAGTGAATAAGTCTAAACTGTAGCTACTATAAATGTTAATACTACTTCCCAAGGGAGGGATATAGACACCACCAAGATACATTTCTTGATTAAAGAATTTTATCTTTAACCATATAATATGTTCATTTGATTTGACTATAGAAACTATTTTGCTTTTATATAAGTCATATTTTATTAGGACTGCAATGCCACCAGATGGTCTCCTAGCTTTTGGGTGTATAAAGCTTCTCTGACAATGAAAGTAGTAAAAGCCGTCTATCTGAGGGTCATAACTATCTAATTTCATTGTTTCATAAAGAAAAACAATATCATTTTTTAAAAGAAGTTGTCTGATTTCATCTAATTCAAATTTTTTTCCAATTCCTTGAATATTCCATGACATCACATTTAATAGATTTTCATTAACACAATCGTAATTATTTTCCGATGGATAACTGAGGATGTGTAGTGAGCTATTTATGTCTAAAAATTCACTTTCATTTACCGTACAAGTGTCTAAACAAATATTATCAACCACTCCTTCTCTTAAGTAATCATCATTGAAATTTCGACATAGTAATGACTGTTCTAACAATGGCTGAGACTGGAACCAGTTCACAGAGAAAACTTCTTAACAATACGCGAAACAGTGAAACATAATTTATCTTTAGATACATTTGACATGTGAATATTGTCTTTGAGACGAGCTCTTGAATTGTCAACAAATTCGACAAGTCGGTCATTGCAGGAAATTACTTCAAGACGATGGTTTATTTCACGAATGGTGTTCTGTCGATAGTTGTTGCCCGCTTGCGGTAATCCAGACAAAATTATACGAGACCACGGGAACTGTTGTTTTGCTTCTTTTACAAGATGTTCAAGTCGGGCACTTATCGCTTCGGCTGTGAGACCATTGGCAGCCTCAATATCTCCAATGACAATTATCATTGTCATTATGCAACTCATGTATGTTTTTAGCAAAGGTGCGGAAGTTGTCAGGCCTGGATTAGCAATATCTAATCAAGTTTAAGACTTTTAAAAATTATTGCTAGGTCATTTTGTAGAAAGCTTGTCAGAGTGCAATTGTGTAAATAATTTCTATGAAATTAATTGCACTGTATGTAGAAATATTTTTAATCCAAGTGAGTCAGGGTTCCCACGCAACCTTTAAAACCTTGAAAACCCAGAATTTTGGGTTGTGCTTTTCCCGGCCTGGAAAAACCTGGAAAATGTGATATTTCCAAAAACCTGGAAAAAGTCTGGAATTTGGGGTTCTCTTGCCAAAATTGAAACGGTCCAACAAATTGCGGACTTCAACGACTGTCCGGGGCGCAAAATTAGTTTTGAAAGAATTGCAGGTTAAGACCTTGAAAATTGGTTTTGGCAGCCTTGAAAAACCTGGAAAAAACCTTGAATTTGAACTGGGCAAAAGAGTGGTAACCCTCAAACCCTGTGTGACATATTCAGGGGGGGGGGACTAGCCCTAGGGAGCCAAATGCAGGCCTGTGAAGAGCTGAAACAATAGTGTTGTGAACGGGTTTACGATATACCAGAAAAATCGACTCAAGAATTTTGTTTCTCCACAAAATTTCATAATTTTACAGTTTTGAACATTGACAGACCTTCGGCCAGGTTGCAGCCTACGATGGACTGCCAAAAATGCGGACCAAAATATTGGATTCGCTTGCAGATTTTGCCGAAAAATGCACTAATTTGCGGTTCGGGCTGAATTTGCGGATTGCGATACGAACCGAAAACCAAAAAAACGTATCGACGGTACGTGTCGTATTGAATTTGGCAAACGGTGTCCATCCCTATTGCGTTTAATATCTCTTGATTGCACTAGTTTTTGTTTTAACCACACAAAAGACTCTTTATTCAGTATTAAACAGCTCTAAAATGGAGAAACTCCACAGCTCCGATATTATTTTGAGAAGTGTTAATGTATTTATTAAAATTCCAATTAACTAGTGAATCGTGATACATATTGAGTAGGCCTATAGTTTCAAAGTATCGATGATACATATTGTATCGTTTTGCTGAAACGATTCTCATCACTATGAAACAACGCTTGGGGCTCCTACCCTGTCTAGATCCGCCACTGAATTTTGCGAGAATTTGCTGTTTAACATTCTGGTTCATGCATTTTGTGATGTTAAATGTAGACACGAGTTTTGATGGAAATTGGATAATATTTTGTCCCTTGATCAGTCTTGAAAAAATTAATTTAAATTATTTGATTTGCTTTTATTGCAGTCTGATTTATTTTCAACTCTTGATAATCATTTGTTTTGGTGATTATTAATAAATATTCGGTGAAAAATTCCCAATAATCTAATTGTGATCCACATGTCGAGCATGATTCATTAAAAATAACTTAGAGCATAAGTCACCGGCCTTGGAATACATTCTTATGGAATTCAAATGAGTTTGCTTCTTTGTAATTTAGTACCTTGACCAATCACTTGGGCTCTACTTAAGAACTATGTTGTACTGTCCTTTGCTTAGAAACTCATAGTAATTTAATATTTGAATTTGCTATCCAGATTATGCAGTAAAATCGGAAGTCCCATAGTTGAGCTATTTAAAACAACTGAACGATCCTTAATCAAAAGCTAAATTCTCAAGTGTTGGCTTTCAAACGCTCATCATGAAATGAACATTACAAGTTCCAAAGCTTAAATATTGTACAATTTTTCAGCTGTGGAAAGGCCCCAGTTCCATAAGTGGGGAACACTGGTGGAGTTCCTGGGAATCGAGAAAAAACCAAGTCCATCTCCTAAGGAATTCCTCGAGTTCCGGCAACAGTGTGGACAAAAAGAAAATTATATTTTCAAGGAGATGATCCTCAGGGTGAGGAGTACAATTTTACTTTATTTATTTATTAGAATATATTTTAAAAGTATAACCATTCAGCAAACCTGTTTTTTCATTTGGGTCATTCCTGCTAAAAATAGAAATAAGAATAAATACATGTGAGGCATCATAAGTTACGCAGAATAAACATTAATAGCACCATGCACCTGCAATCCATTAATAGTCACAAGGAAAAATAAAGATTCATAGCATGACTAATTTTATGATAAACCTAGAGATTCTGCATTGCAGACGAAAAATGATATAATACACTGTAAAACCTGCTCCGTTACTTTAACGGCTGCCACTGTTATGAATATATAAAAGTGCCACTTTACGGTAGAAAACCGTTGTTTTTATGGTATGTACTGTTGTTTTAACAGAAACTGGCAGCAGCTTGGTTTACAGTGTATGTATAACAAGTTGCTAGGGATCATCAATAATGGAATGATAAGGATGACATTAAATTATCTCCTATTCCAGATTGGTACAGATAAAAATTTTCATATAAGATATTACATAGAAAGATCATTTGCATTTAACTTGATTGATCATTATTAGGCCTAGCTATAAATCAATATCTCCTATTCCAGATTGGAATAGGAGATATTGCCTAAATATTAAAATATACAAAGACATAGACGTTTTCAATTTCAGCTTTTCCAAGACATTGAACTGTGTCAAAGCGATGGGCTCTGCCTGATGGATATCAGCAAAGAAAATATCATGCTGGACTGGAGGAGACAGAGGCTGGTCCTCACAAGCATGGATGGACTCGTCACCAAGGGAACACCCTGCCAATTCCAACAAGGAAAAACCAGGGTGTTCCAGTGGTTTCCAGTGGTTCAATGAAAACCTTTGCTCTCCGCTACAGTACTTTTTCCTTGGAAAAGTGGCCACTGTAAGTAAAATGAATTTTGTAGTTTAGAGAATTTCTTTATAGATTTTGATTCCAAATGGTATTGATCATTCGCCGAACAGCACTCAAACCAGTTTGTTTTATAAAAAGCAATGAAGATATTCATTTATTGCCACCCATTTCTTCCAGACAAGCAAAAGTTGTTTTTTTTTAATTCTCAAGGAGTATCGTAAACACATTGCAATGCTTAAAAGATGAAAGGGTTAAAAATATGGACATTTAACAATAAATCCAAAAGTGAATTTTTTCTTGAAATTTCTTGTAATTAATATCTAAGTATCATGGTATTAATCCAAGTTTTTCCTTTTATTCTACAGGAGAGCAGCACTTACTATTTCGCAAAAGTCATGGAAAACCTTGCTTTGGCGGAGGAGGATTCAAGCACTTTCAAGGAAATGCTGCAGCCATTTCTGAGCATGTACCCAGTAGGGAGGCCATCCATTGCCAAACTTCAATCCCTGCTGGGTATGCAATTTGAGGTTAGCAGATATAGAGGCTACTTCTAAACGTAAACAGCAAACATTAAAATCTTGTCCAATATAAGGGCAAATTGTTCCAGTTTGACTGTTTGCTCAATAAAATCATTGTGTTACGATCACTGTCGTACGCTCTGGAACTACTTATTCTTGCATTGTCTTTGTGGCTTTACTATGATGACAATGCGTATAGGCCTATATTGTAGGTTAACTGTAATGGAACCCCACCTAATCTTTTTCTAAGTTTCATTTCAAAAATGTGCAGGCCATTTCTAGAGATGTTCCATGCGATCCATTTTTTTTCTACAAAATTCCTAGAGTCGTTTTTTTTTAAAGTTGTTATAGTATTGTCATGTTAGATTTATTATTAATTGTTTTTTCAAGATTTTTTATGGATCATGTTTGTTTTTTTTCATATCATTGTTTTTTATATGTCAAGTTGCTTTTTTTTTTCATACGAATGTATGTTTTATATCTATATATAACCACATCTTAACAAAAATACAAAATAAAGGCTCTTCTTGTGTCTTAATGGATGTTCATGTTGTTCTTTGATTTACTTGTAAAATGTCTTTTTAAATAGAAAATTATTATCATTAGTTCACGGAGTCTAAGATGTAGCCAATTGCCAGTGGGAGGGCAGGGGGAGGGACCGACGTACGCTTTCATGTTTCGATCAGTGTTATGTGGAAAATACTGTGGTATGGTACAAAAAGTGATGCCCTACTACAGGTGACCAGTTCTGATTGGAACTATTTATCCTTACTGGCCATTGGACTTGAGCCCTGATAAATACTCTGATGTCTGGGGCTTTGGAATCGAGTAGTTGGTGAACCGACTCCCGTTCCTCGTTTCAGAAGTTTTGTGTAAAACTTTGAATCCATTTCACATTGCTGCAACTGTGTTTTTCTAAATTATGTAAATTTTTTTTGCAGTCAGGAGTCAACAAATTAATTTTTAACTCTGACTCCGACTCCACCCAAAAACATCTGACTCCCGACTCCAAATCCAAAGCCCTGAGCCCACCTACAGACCACGTATAAGATGACCTAACTCTCGACTTTAAGTTTAGAGAGATAAATATCAAAATTTATAAGCAACTTTCAGTTCACCCTTTTAATATCAACAGCGACACAGTTAACACAATGTAATAGCATTATATAATACTACAATATAAATTGTGATATATAACTGAAACTTACACTACTCAACCTTTAAAGCGGAATGTGAGGATTGTAAGATTTCTAAGCATTACATAAACGAGCAGTAAAAACGCAGTCAAGTAATTGAGCTCATGTATTTATGTAAAGAGCTCATGTTTCTTTAATCACCAGCATTGCTCCAAACTGAAAGGATGCTAACCACAAAAAATGCATCTTTTTTTCATCTTATTTTTTCTCTTCTTTGACTTTTATTTCTCTTTCAACATGCTACTGCTACTCCCTTTGACTGGTGTTAACTACCATTCCAATGGTTTTCTTTTCATAAACAAAAGTTACTGTCAGCCTCAGCCAGTTACTGCCAACCACTGCCGGTTAGTAGCAGTTACTGTCCAGGGTTGTTGGAAAACATTCTGTTTAGCTTGAAAGCAGTTAATTTTCTGGGTCTTCTGATCTTGTGGCCAGTTACCTTGTGTCTCTCCCGTTGCATGATTACTGCTGTTGCATGCAGACGGCTGGTGAAGAAATGAGTATGTTTCGTGGCCTGTTCCATTCTGTGATGGATTAGCTGGGTGCAGGCACTGCAGAGGTAAAATGTTATTTCAACGCAGCTGAACAACTTGCAATCATTATCTAAAACATGTTCCCATGATGACTCACATGAACCATGAACCACAGGTTTCCTTTTTGAATAATTTCCAGCTTTGATTTCACTGGGTAATTGCCAAGCAGCAGCTGCTGAAGCTGTTACAAACATTTGTGAGTTAAAGGTTTCTGGTTTTGTGGGTTTGGAGGTAATTGTGGAAGGTGTCAAGTGTGAAAAGAGTCAAAGAACTCTTCTTTTGTGACACACACATGAAAAATTTATATGTTCCTGCTCATGCTAATTCGGGTTGCAGAGAGCGTTTTGCAAAAGTAGCTTGCTGAAGGAGGAGGTTTGATTCATATTGTCTATGGATTGTATATACCATTTTCTGGAAATGCTGTAATGGAAAAGCGCCAGTGGTCGAAATAAGGGGGCGTCAGGGGGGGGTTTGACGCCCCCAGATGCTCATGTGACCCCCTCAAATACATTTTTTAAAAGGACCCAGAGGGGGTCCTCAAAAAACCCCCCCAAATACTGAAAGTGTGCGGAGAAGTGAGCATGAAGCAGCAAGTAAAGCCTTATCAGCAAACAAAAACCGCATGTAATTTAGATACATTACCAATAGGGTTTTCACAACTCATTTTCTGAGATAAAAACATACCTTTAAAAAGCCCCGAGTTCATTTTTAGAGCATCTGAAAACAGCGGCTTCAGGGCACCTCTGGCGGCCCGCTGGCAGCCCGCGGACTGCCAGCTACAAGGGCTTCAACCCTTTGGGTCTTCCAACTGAGAGACCCCCCCATATAACAGGGCCTATTTCGACCACTGAATAGCGCACTTTAAGAGAGCACTTGAAGACTGCAAAATGTTTAAACCTTTCATGACATCAAATTTATGTACTGATCGGAACCAACTTTGTCATTATATGGGACATCAGAATTGCCCCTTGTCCTTTGTTTGGTTGATTATGTATGGTTTTTGGTTTTATTTTGTATGTATACAACCGTGCTGCGTAATAATGTCAATTTCAGTGTTGGCAATAAAAATATGCAATCACTTTCAAAATCACATCAGCGGCACCCCCAACCCATCACACTTGGGCTATGACTATTTCTGACAGTCAATTTTGAAGATGTGATTTTCATGACTGCCTGTGAGTTAGTGCTTTGCACTCATATTTTTGCCTCAAAATATTGTGGAGTTTTGTCTCACAGAATAACTGATCACAAGCGCAACCCTTTGGGGCCATATTGTTCCTTGGTCAGATTTGGTTCTGCTGTGTTCCTATACTATTAGTATTTTAGAGTTTACAGGAATAAAACTGTAGAAAGGACAGCTCTGTGAGTCTGCCAAGAGTCACTTTGGGATGATGTGTAGAAGTTATATGTGGCAAGATAACAGGACACATTTTGAATGATCTCTAACTTATAGTTTTTTTTTACAGAGACTTTTATATATAAAGTTTGCCATATTGAGGTGTTTGGTCATAAATGGAATTTCTGGAATACAACTTGCAACATTATTACCAGAGGGTGTAACTGAGTTATTGTTGTTTGTTTTCGTCAATGGGAATTTCAAACCGAGACAAAACACTTCATTCGGTATCAGTGCTTTTATAAAATGCTGAATAATGCGGTTTTTCTTTTTATTCAGAATACAATTGTGATCGTGTTACTCTCGATTCAGATTTTAATTCAAATTTCTTGAAATCTAGCAGTTATTTGTGATTCATCTGATTTGATCAGCATAACATGCATAAATAGGATGTCAACCTGAATAAATGAGCAAGAACAGGTATATGGACTATATAACATTATATGCATTCTATGCTTGCTGAATTATTCTTCACCTGTTGTGAGTTTCCTATTTGTGAAACTGACACCTCTTCTTTGTGTACTCAGAGCATTGCCAAAATGTCGGCAACCCAGTCTTGGTTTTGTGTTACTTACAGGTTGTTGTAAGCTGTCTTTTTAAACTCCAGGTGCTCATCATAGAAGACGCATCACAAATAGCCAAGAACGCAATGCTTGTTATGAGCCAATGAGATGAAAAATGTTTATAAAAAATATTGTACATTATGAAGCTGCTTTAGTATAACAGGAGATTCTGAAAAGCCAAACTTCTTCAACATTTGCAAGTTGGGAGAAAAGTACATTCAGTATGATGGTCCTTCAGCGATTATTGGAATGCTGCTTTGATGGGAATGGGTGCATGGCAGGGGTAATTTTGTTGTGAAATCTGCTGCAAAAAAAAAAAGCAGGATGACGTTACATATCTTAGCCTAGTAGGCTGAGCCTACCTAGAGCTGTTTGCACTCTGGGCTTCTAACCTCTTGACCGGGGCGTGGCTCCTGTTCCAAGAGTGAACTTGGCCCCATTTTCATGGAATTTGCCTGTCCTATTTTGGCCAAGTTGTGCCTGTTTGCTGGTCATTCAAAATTACCAAACTTCAGGCTATACAAGTGGCGAGAGAAATGATTATGTCATATAAGACAGACAGACAGACAGACAAACAGTTTTTATTTAGCCAAATATGAAAATTATATACAACATCTACATAATTATACATAAATTAATGTAATAATCCATATAGGCACAGGCGATGCTTTCTTTGCCTAATTGAATAGGCGCTATCGTAAGCAACCCCTGTAAGCATGTTTAAGATAATAATTTTAATATGAGCATAACCAAAATAGATGGAACTTTTGTAGTAATTAATTAAGTTGAGCATTCTGTTGTCAGATACTAGACATTTTAAGAAACTATCATATCACCTTGTTATATAGATCACCGTCAACACAACAAAGACATTTATTATATACGTTCAAACTTCACTTGAGATATAAATTGTGATATACTTCTGAAACTTACACCACTCAACCTTAAAGCGGAATGTGAGGATTGTAAGATTTCTAAGCATTACATTAATGAGCAGTCAAACCACAACCAAGTAGTTGAGCTCATGTATTTATGCAAAGAGCTCATGTTTCTTTAATCACCAAAATTGCTCCAAACTGAAAGGAAATTAACTGCAAAAAAGGCATCTTTTTGTCCTTTTATTTTTTCTATTCTTTGACTTTTATTTCTCTTTCAACATGCTACTGCTACTCCCCTTAACTGCTGTTAAGTACCACTGTAATGGCTTTCTTTTCATAAACAAATGTTACTGTCAGCCTCAAACATTTACTTCCAACCACTGCCGGTTAGTAGCAGTTACTGTCCAGGGTTGTTGGAAAACATTCTATGTTGCTTGAAAGCAGTCAATTTTCTGGCTCTTCTGATCTTGCGGCCATTTACCTTGTGTCTCTCCCATTGCATGATTACTGCTGTTGCATGCAGGCTACTGGTGAAGAAATGAGTATTTTCCATTCTATGATGGATTAGCTGGGTGCAGGCACTGCAGAGGTAAAATGTTATTTCAACGCAGCTGAACAACTTGCAATCATTAACTAAAACATGTTCCCATGATGACTCACATGAACCATGAACCACAGGTTTCCTTTTTGAATAATTTCCAGCTTTGATTTCACTGGGTAATTGCCAAGCAGCAGCTGCTGAAGCTGTTACAAACATTTGTGAGTTAAAGGTTTTTGGTTTTGTGGGTTTGGAGGTAATTGTGGAAGGTGTCAAGTGTGAAAAGAGTCAAAGAACTCTTCTTTTGTGACACACACATGAAAAATTTATATGTTCCTGCTCATGCTAACTCGGGTTGCCGAGAGCGTTTTGCAAAAGTAGCTTGCTGAAGGAGGAGGTTTGATTCATATTGTCTATGGATTGTATATACCATTTTCTGGAAATGCTGTAATGGAATAGCGCCAGTGGTCGAAATAAGGGGGCGTCAGGGGGGGTTTGACCCCCCCAAATGCTCATGTGACCCCCTCAAATACATTTTTCAAAAGGACCCAGAGGGGGTCCTCAAGAACCCTCCCTCCAAATACTGAAAGTGTGCAGAGAAGTGAACATGAAGCAGCAAGTAAAGCCTTATCAGCAAACAAAAACCTCATGTAATTTAGATACATTACCAATAGGGTTTTCACAACTCATTTTCTGAGATAAAAACATACCTTTAAAAAGCCCCGAGTTCATTTTTAGAGCATCTGAAAACAGCGGCTTCAGGGCACCTCTGGCGGCCCGCTGGCAGCCCGCGGACTGCCAGCTACAAGGGCTTCAACCCTTTGGGTCTTCCAACTCACAGACCCCCCCAAATAACAGGACCTATTTCGACCACTGAATAGCGCACTTTAAGAGAGCACTTGAAGACTGCAAAATGTTTAAACCTTTCATGACATCAAATTTATGTACTGATCGGAACCAACTTTGTCATTATATGGGACATCAGAATTGCCCCTTGTCCTTTGTTTGGTTGATTATGTATGGTTTTTGGTTTTATTTTGTATGTATACAACCGTGCTGCGTAATAATGTCAATTTCAGTGTTGGCAATAAAAATACGCAATCACTTTCAAAATCACATCAGTGGCACCCTCCACCCATCACACATGGGCTATGACTATTTCTGACAGTCAATTTTGAAGATGTGATTTTCATGACTGCCTATGAGTTAGTGCTTTGAACTCATATTTTTGCCTCAAAATATTGTGGAGTTTTGTCTCATAGAATAATTGATCACAAGCGCAACCCTTTGGGGCCATATTGTTCCTTGTCAGATTTGGTTCTGCTGTGTTCCTATATACTATTAGTATTTTAGAGTTTACAGGAATAAAACTGTAGAAAGGACAGCTCTGTGACACTGCCAAGAGTCACTTTGGGATGATGTGTAGAAGTGATATGTGGCAAGATAACAGGACACATTTTGAATGATCTGTAACTTATAGTTTTTTTTACATAGACTTTATAAAGTTTGCCATATTGAGGTGTTTTGTCATAAATGGAATTTCTGGAATACAACTTGCAACATTATTATCAGAGGGTGTAACTGCTTTATTGCTGTTTTTTTTAGTCAATGGGAATTTCAAACCGAGACGAGAACTTCATTCAGTATCAGTGCTTTTATAAAATGCTGAATAATACTGTTTTTCTTTTTATTCAGAATACAATTGTGATCGTGTTACTCTCGATTCAGATTTTAATTCAGATTTCTTGAAATCTAGCAGTTATTTGTGATTCATCTGATTTGATCAGCATAACATGCATAAATAGGATGTCAATCTGAATAAATGAGCAAGAACAGGTATATGGACTATATAACATTATATGCATTCTATGCCTGCTGAATTATTCTTCACCTGTTGTGAGTTTCCTATTTGTGAAACTGACACCTCCTCTTTGTGTACTCAGAGCATTGCCAAAATGTCAGCAACCCAGTCTGGGTTTTGCATTACTTACAGGTTGTTGTAAGCTGTCTTTTTAAACTCCAGGTGCTCATCATAGAAGACACATCACAAATAGCCAAGAACGAAATGCTTGTTATGAGCCAATCAGATGAAAAATTGTATAAAAAATATTGTAGGGGAAGCTTTGGAGAGTTGGGCCGCAGGGAGGGTTGGGCCACCCTGATTTTTGAGGAAACTAAAAAAATTTTGAGAAAGCTGCAGCCACCAAAATTAAAAAAAAAAAAAATCTTTCAATTGATGTAACATTTCTGGCTAATTTGCTTGTCACGATCTTTAGAGAGAAGAAAAATCAAATTTGGATGAAAAACGTAAAAACTGAGCCACCCCTGTCAGCATACCTCGGCGGTCCAACGTCGGCCCAGCGTCAGTCCGATGTCAGTAGTATCGGACCAGCTTCGGGCCGACGTTGGACCGCCGAGGCACGCTGATAGGGACGTTACGAGTTTTTAATTGTCTGTCGGACAATAAGGACTGAGAAATTTTTCTATGACATGCTTGGTAGGCTTGACTATTCAGTTGTTATTAACATATTTTGGAAAATTATCAGACAACCAGTTTTGTCACAATTGGGATTTAGAGAAAAATGGTGGAATGGGGGAGAGTTGGGACAGCGCCAATACTCTCCCCACATGTGTTGCATTTACCCAGATTCATTTTTATTAAGACAGAAGAACTTGTCTAGAGCAATTTTCAACAGAGATTGAATATTTTTAGGCCTTAATAATTATTCATGGTCTAATAGAATTAGATATAAAGAAATCTAGATGGGGAGAGTTGGGCCATCAGGCCGAGGCTTAAGTCTGAAAGCGAACTAGAGTTGCAAGAGGCCTCAATTCAGGATTAATGTCTTTTATGACCACCAAACTACAGGTAAAAAATATTATGGCCTTAAGTACAGCTTTACCGAACCTGATATATTGCAATGGCCCAAGTCTCCCCCCTGAATGGCCCAAGTCTCCCACTTGATGGGGAGAGTTGGGCCAAATTTTTTCCAATTTTCATAGGGCTGTAGCTCATATGTTCTTGGGCAAATATCAATGCAAACCTAAAGATATTTTTCTGAAATATTTCAAGATACAATACATGCATTAAGCATGTTTATATAATCATTACTGTTAGCAGGAGGTGCAAGAATGTAAAAAGTGGCCCAACTCTCCCAAGCTTCCCCTACATTACAGGTATGAAGCTGCTTTAGTATAACAGGAGATTCTGAAAAGCCAAACTTCTTCAACATTTGCAAAAGTACATTCAGTATGATGGTCCTTCAGCGATTATTGGAATGCTGCTTTGATGGAATGGGTGCATGGCAGGGGTAATTTTGTTGTGAAATCTGCTGCTGCAAAAAAAAAAGCGGGATGACGTTACATATCTCAGCCTAGTAGGCTGAGCCTACCTAGAGCTGTTTGCACTCTGGGCTTCAAACTTCTTGACCGGGGCGTGGCTCCTGTTCCAAGAGTGAACTTGGCCCCATTTTCATGGAATTTGCCTGTCCTATTTTGGCCAAGCTGTGCCTGTTTGCTGGTCATTCAAAATTACCAAACTTCAGGCTATACAAGTGGCGAGAGAAATGATTATGTCATATAAGACAGACAGACAGACAGACAGACAAACAGTTTTTATTTAGCCAAATATGAAAATTATATACAACATCTACATAATTATACATAAATTAATGTAATAATCCCTATAGGCACAGGCGATGCTTTCTTTGCCTAATTGAATAGGCGCTATCGTAAGCAACCCCTGTAAGCATGTTTAAGATAATAATTTTAATATGAGCATAACCAAAATAGATGGAACTTTTGTAGTAATTAATTAAGTTGAGCATTCTGTTGTCAGATACTAGACATTTTAAGAAACTATCATATCACCTTGTTATATAGATCACAGTCAACACAACAAAGACATTTATTATATACGTTCAAACTTCACTTGAGATATAAATTGTGATATACTTCTGAAACTTACACCACTCAACCTTAAAGCGGAATGTGAGGATTGTAAGATTTCTAAGCATTACATAAATGAGCAGTCAAACCACAACCAAGTAGTTGAGCTCATGTATTTATGCAAAGAGCTCATGTTTCTTTAATCACCAACATTGCTCCAAATTGAAAGGAAGTTAACTGCAAAAAAGGCATCTTTTTGTCCTTTTATTTTTTCTATTCTTTGACTTTTATTTCTCTTTCAGCATGCTACTGCTACTCCCCTTAACTGCTGTTAAGTACCACTGCAATGGCTTTCTTTTCATAAACAAAAGTTAAGGTCAGCCTCAAACATTTACTTCCAACCAATGCCGGTTAGTAGCAGTTACTGTCCAGGGTTGTTGGAAAACATTCTATGTTGCTTGAAAGCAGTCAATTTTCTGGGTCTTCTGATCTTGCGGCCAGTTACCTTGTGTCTCTCCCATTGCATGATTACTGCTGTTGCATGCAGGCTACTGGTGAAGAAATGAGTATTTTCCATTCTATGATGGATTAGCTGGGTGCAGGCACAGCAGAGGTAAAATCGTATTGCAAAGCACCTGAACAACTTGCAATCATTAACTAAAATACACACATGAACCATGAACCACAGGTTTCCTTTTGACTAATTTCCACCTGTGATTTCAATTACCAAGCAGCAGCTGCTGAAGCTGTAAGAAACATTTGCGAGTTAAAGGTTTTGTGGGTTTGGAGGTAATTGTGGAAGGTGTCAAGTGTGGAAAGAGTCAAACAATCCTTCTTTTGTGACAAACACATGAAAAATGTACAAGTTCCTGGATACTTTACTCAGGTTGGAGACAAAACCAAGGGCCACAACACAAAAGGCCACAAAACAGCAACTGTAAAAGTTAAATAGGACGATAAGCCACAGATAGGAGGAGGTATTGGCCTACGTATCACAGAGAGTTTTCTGGCTGAGTGTGCAAACTCTTTGCGATGAACACTGTAATGGAATGGTGCACTTCAGTGCTGAGATCGAAAGTAACCAATTACTTCAAAATCACATCAGCAGCACCCTCCACACATCACAAATGGGCTATGACTATTTCTGACAGTCAATTTTGAAGATGTGATTTTCATGACTGCCTGTGAGTTAGTGCTTTGCACTCATATTTTTGCTGCAAAATATTGTAGAGTTTTGTCACAGAGAATAATTGATCACAAGTCCAGCCCTTGGGGCCATATTGTTCCTTGGTTAGATTGGGTTTTGCTGTGTCCCTATTTTCTATTTTAGAGTGACAGGAATAAAACTGTTGAAGGTACAGCTCTCAAGACTCTCTTGAGGATAATAATTGGAATACTATTGATGAGTAGAAGTGATAGGTGGTAAGATAACAGGAACGTTATGGATGCACATCTATCCTTAGGGGGCAACCATTATATCTCCATGGGGGAGGGGAGAGCTTTGAATTTTTTCACTCCTGCCTAATTTTGGTGAAATAAATATATTCCTTATGATCAGTCTCGAAATAAAATATTTCTGGTGGGGTATTTCTTGACTTGGTGTGGTTTAATTGGAAATTGAGTATTTGAGGATGTTGCATGTTCAAAATAAATAATCAATATTGATGTCACCATGAGATGAGTAATTCCCTTTGAGGAAACCCCCAGGCCCTTTTTTTTCTTAAATAGAAGTGTTGGAATACAACCTGCATCATTATCATCAGAGGGGGTTACTGGTCTGTCTTTTTTTAATCATTGGGAATTTCAAACCAAGACATAACGTCATTCAGAACCAGTGCTTTTATAAATAGCTGAATAACACAGTTTTTTTTTTTGTTTTTTTTTAATACAACAATAGTCGTATTACTGTAGATTTAGATTTAAATTCAGATTTCTTGAAATCTAGCAGTTATTTATGATTCATCTGATTTTGATCGGCATAACTTGCATAAATAGGATGTCAACCTGAATAAACGAGCAAGAACAGGTATATGGTATCTGTATATATGCATTCTGTGTTTGCTGAATTATTCTTCACCTGTTGTGAGTTTCCTATTCGTGAAACTGACACCTCCTCTTTGTGTACTCAGAGAATTGCCAAAACATCAGTAACCCAGTCTGGGTTTTGCGTTACTTATATGTTGTTGTAAGCTGTCATTTTAAACTCCAGGTGTTCATCATAGACCTTCACATTTCTAATAGCCAATAACTCAATGGTTAGGTAAGCCATTGCAAAGAAAAGATTTCTAAACGTTTTCCATACATGAAGTTCTTTTTTAAATATGACACGGAATTTTATAAAAGCTTTAACTGTAAGATTTGAACAACATAAAAAAATAAGTAGTATCGAAAATTGCTCTGAAGGGAATGGATGCACAGCAGGGTACTTTCTTTGTGTAACTAAGGTTTGTTTTAAAGTGTAGGAGGATGACGTTGATATCACAAGAGCTATGGCCTACTTCAGTGGTAATGCACTGGGTTTCTAACCGTTTGACCTGGGTTGAATTCTTGGCCTGGGAAAGCTGTCTTAGATTGATGTTGCATCCTGTACCAGAAGTGCATTTCGTCTCTCCTATATTTTAAAAGCCCAATCAGAGCAAAGACAGTAGAAGTGAAGCCTAGCCCTATCACCTTACCAGAGGCATCTTTCAGCGTTTGCAGGCCCATATATGTTTTATTCAAAATGCTTCTTTTCATCCCTAGATCTGCCACTGCCCATCCGACCACCTGGAATGGCATTTACGCCTTTATAGAACAGACTAAGTAACAGTGGGACCAACAATTTCATAGTTGGAGGTCTAACAGATTGAAGGGCCACAGAGGGAGTCTGAAGTTTCGCTCTGACACTTCATTACAATATCTCGAAGATGTGCGAAGTCATGAAATTTTAAGTGATTTTCCAGAAGCCGCATTATCTTCTTGTTGTTTTTTTTATTCAAACTTCACAAATATATATAAATATGATTTGAAATAAGTCATGACAATTACAAATGTGAAACCATTGTCTCTAATTCCATGAAGGCCATAGAAATCAGATATATTTGGCAATTTTGGAAGAATGGTATTTCAGTAGGCAGATTTCATTTAGTATCTTGTGTATGCGTCGTGTCAATGGATTTTTCATGTTTTAAATATCAAGAATTACAAATATATCCTGGGCACACCTATTTCATACGAATTTCATTCAGTTCAGTAAATTTTACTGTTCACACAATATACTTTATTTAGATCTATTGTCGGAAATTTTATAAGGGATTAATGCAAACATTATTATTTCATACTTTACTAACTAAAAAAAGAAAATTTGAGATGTTCTAAATCTTGACGAAAAGTTATGAGTTTCATGTTCGTGTAAAAACGGAATTGAATTCATATAATTGAATAACGAATTAGAGATCTGATTTAAACCAACTCTGTCAACATGATATGATTAATTATCTTTCTCTCCTGCTTATCAAAAGTAGCTGGTCTGTTGTTACAGCCGAAAGGTCTACATGCCCGATTTTCAAATAGGGCTGCTTTTTGCATGCCAGACACTAAAATAGGTCTTTGTCACAATATCTACTCCCCTCACCATGCTTTGCCAATATCCCTCTCGAAATATCCAAAAAGTGCAACCAAGCCACATTTTCTACTGAACTTTTCCAAAAGTTCTAATGTGCTATGTTAGAAACTTTGTCATAGTATATTGACAGCCATCTCTTCTACATCAAATAGTGTCTCACGGTTAGGAACTATTTGGACACTATTTGTTAGAACTTTGGGCTGTCATGCACTGCCAACTCTTCTACAACACAAGAGGGCACTTCAATGTAAATGAAATGCAGCATGTATCCAGGCCTCTGAAGTTGAAGCCCCCTCTGCTGGATATTTTGGAACCAAAAATAGGACCCGGAGAATAATTGGCAGCTGCCAAAGCTCCATGCGGTCTGCCAAAGCTCCATACGGTCAGCCAAAGCTTAAGATGGAATATCATCTGATGAAATAGGGTCTGATGAAATATCCAAATAGCATCTTCGGGGATATTTGAGATTTTCAAATATCCTCAAAGTGCTATTTGGAATATCCAAAGTCTTTTGAAAAGCACTTTTTGATCTTAGACACAATGGCAGTAGAGACATTGTCACAAGCATCTGTTCGTTTATTTGTTGTGCTAGTTAGAGGTCTCTCAGATGGGTAGGCCTATATGACTGAAATAAATGGAAATTCGTTGTGGACTCCTACTCTCCCTCATCTCATCAATTTCAAAATGCCTGTGAGTGACTAAAACTGGCCTCAGAGGGCTGAACTTCCCATATCTCCCTTTTCATAATATATAAAAGATACAACCAATACATTCTCTCAGTACCGGTCAGAAAGCATTATTTCTGTGCATTTCTACAAATGTCAACATGAGCCCAGAACTTGTTTTGATGGTTCTTGAGCCGGAGATCTGGTAGGGAAAGAGGGCTTGTTGAAACTAACAAACGAACCAACTGGTATGGGGCACAACGAGCCCTGCAGCCCAGCTCGGTGGTATATACCTCAATTAATTCTTGATTCATTGGCAGGCCACAAAAGGGCCAATTCCCTGGTTTGTAAGGCGTCCCATGGGAGAAGGGAGGGTGGTATGTGGTCAAGTATTGGCCCTTGTTTGAGCCCCTTGCCCGGGGCAAAAATAGTGATACATCTGTTCCTTAATTTGGTTCGTTGTCGGCTGTCATTATTCTTTTGCTGGCTGTGCGTGAGTTGCAAGGGCTGACCATTGCAACTCATAGCAGCAAGCAAATCCTACACAGTTCTGGTCAGTTGCAAGCACACTCTAAAAAAATTCAGACAAAATTGGTTTTTTACATTCAAAATGGTTTTTTGAAAAACCAAATTTCAATGCAAAAAACCAACATGGATTTTTTTAAAAATCCATGTTGGTTTTGCATTGAAATTTGATTTTTCAAAAAACCATTTTGAATCTAAAAAACCAATTTTGTCCCGGCATTTTTTAGAGTGCAGCATCTACAGATTGGCTAGCTCTTGGTTAAGTTCAACCTCTTTCTTTGTGCCCAGGAGCAGCTCCCAGAGCAGCTGTTTGTAGCAAGCCAAGCATCTGTACTGCAACTGTATATGTGTATGCAATGTATGCAGGTCTGGAAGGTGGATATATATATATCAGTGCAGTAAGGTAGCCTTGCCTAAGATGGTAGATTGGTTGGGATTGGTTTGTCCAATTGAATCTGATACATCTCATTCATACCCATATGTACAAATGTCCTTTTGGTAAAGTCTTTCCATTTAAAGGTTATTCTTCTAAGGCATAATTATTATTCATCCAAAAACTAAATCTTTATGTGTCATTCAAGTTTGCTTCATTGACTCAGAGCATGATGTCACGCTGAAACTGGCTGTATTTGGAATTTTACAGTTAAAGACAGTGGTGGGCATTAACTCGTTAATCGTTAATCCGTTAATAACTTAAAGTTAACTCAACCAAACTGTTCTAATTAACAACATGTACAGGCTTGAACTATAGCTCTAATTGTTTGTCAAATTTGACATGTTATAAGGCTCTATGTGTTATTGAGTACCACTGTTTGGTTTAGTGATCTACATTGTATATATACCTGCCTAACACAGGGATGATCCACAAGCAGGTTCAACATGACACCATGCTCTCAGTCTATCAACCAATTTGAAAGATACGTAGTTATTGGATGGACAATAGTTATTGTTGGTGACCTCGCTTAAACTTGTAAAAAACCCTGAATTTTTTTAACCAACAACTCCACCATCGACCAAATTTGAAACGACGACAATCTTCCTATTGATAATGTGTTTTTGTCTTAAACTTCTATACTTGTGAAATCAACTGTTAAAGGTGAAAATTACAATTTTTATGTAGTTAACACAGAGCAAGGCCTTTCAATATAGAAGTATACTTTTGCGATCTACTGGAAACTGCTCTGAAACAACTCTGAAACAGCTCTGTGTTGAGTACTGCTTTTTGCAATCACATCATTCCCTATCAGGACATGGAGTAAGAATGGACATATTTCTTGGCGAAAACCAATTCCAGTCTTGTGCCATTTCTGATATTATCAGTCTGAGAGAAGGTGCTTTTCATTCCGCAGTGCATATCTTGCCGCGTGCCAGTCATTGGCTGATGTGATTGTCATAATCTGGCATAACAATCACGTCCTGTTCTGTCACTGCAGTGTTTCAATGCCTGGTGCTGTTGGGTTGGGGAGTAATGCCTAGATCACACGAGAGTGGTTAAGTGACGGCGAAGTTGTAGAGGTTCCAGGAACTGCAGATTCGCCCACTTTCGGCGTTTCAAGCCATTTTTGGTCAATTATATAATCAATTAGAGGTTCTAAATCGTCGTTGATGGTTCCTATTACGACGAGGCTCTCGTTTTTTACGCCGAATCGCTCGTAATTACGGACGAGGCAAGAAGACACTTGTGTCGGCGAGTTGTCAGGAGCCTCGACGCAGTTCCATTGCTTCAATGTTAAACTAGATTCGCCCAAGGAGTCTCTTTCTTCGCCCTAGCATGCTCTTTCTTCGCCCTAGCATCCTCTTACTTCGTCCTAATGTTCAATTACGCCCAAGCAAATACCTGTTACGGCCAAGCAAGTAGCTGTTTCGGCGTTTCAACAGCCTGTTTGTGTCGGCGAGTTGTTGTCTTTTTTCGCCGAAGTTCCATTGACTCAATGATAAGTAGCCTCGCCCAAGCTGTCTCTAACTTCGCCCAACCTGTCTCTAACTTCGCCCAAGCTGTCTCTAACTTCGCCCAATCATTTTGGGGGGCTTTCTGGTCTCTTGCATCGTGGTTTCTTCCTTCGCAAAGATTCAACCGGTTGAATCTTTCGTGAAGCAAGTTCTTGCCTCACCACAGGGTCATGTGACTTCTAGGAACTTTTGGCGAGGAAGTTTAAGAAGCGCCGTAGACGAAAATATCGTCGCCGAATTGTTGAATCTAGCTTAAGAACCTCCCACTTTCCTGGAAAAGCAAGAAGCGACGCAACAAGAACCCTCTGTTACGTCTCCGTGAGAACTAGCCATAAGTCATCTGGCTTGAAAGTAAGACACTTTTCTGGTGAAAAAAGACTTCTGAAGTTACTCTCAAAGATGTTCAGGAGTATGGCAGAGTTAGAAGGAATATGTACAGTATAGTTATTGGTTATCATATCCCTGTTTTGTAGGATAACTTACTTTCTCAAAATAGGTCACATCAAATCTAGACATGTGAAACAATTTTTTTCATTTCTGGTTCAAAGTGAAATTTCACTTACTATACAGTATATTGTATTGAACATTGTCCTTTCAGGTCTTCAAGACGCTCTCTGAACAGGTGAAGAAATGAAAAATGTAGAACCATGCAATTTGCTGTCATTATCTGTTTTGCTTTCATAGTCCTAGTCAATCACTTGCTAGTGTCTTCTGGTTTCCCTTCCATAGGCACAACAATAAGGAGCAAACAGTCAGTCCAACACCCCCCTCCTCCTCTAACCCCACAAAGACACTGACACTATACAGTTCTGCACAAATTCACAATCCACCCTTTCTTAATTCTGGCTGACCAGTGACCAGAGTAACCACTACTACATTGGCACACTGCTGCTGCAGATGAAATATGAGTAGTGATCCATTCCACACCAAATGATGAATACCCCTTATCCCGAGCAGCATCCAGAGCTGCATCCTGAGTCAGCGGAGGCTGTGGTCAATGCAAAGTATTCTGGATGTGAGGCAAGCATGAAAAAGGGCCCTTGTGTTGTTGCCAATGGTCAGTGCTCAGCAAAGGGTGGGCCAACTGTGAAATGGTGCTGTAAAGGAGTACTGCAAGGTGGTATACTAGTTCACCCATTACTGTTGTTGAATTCATGCCAAAGCATTGCAGAAAGAAATAAAGTAGTAAAACACATTGTCAAGTCATGTTGGAATGTGCAATCATAGAAGGTCTTCAGTTCTTATGCACTTGCTTGATAAGAGATATTTTAGATAATAAAAGTTCACTATTATCAAAGATGTGACTGTTTTACGGGCTTGTAACTTGACTGAGGTATAGCTGAAACTTCTGCTTCTTTTGAATGATACATCAGCAGAAAGACTAGTAATGCCGGTCAGAAGTGTCACACCAGGGTGTCACATTAGAATCCTTTTTGACCAACAAGGTTTGTAAACTTTAAAGACTGGTAAATACAGTGAGGCTTCACTGATCAGCCAGTGCTACTGGTCAGGGCTGGAAGCAAGCCTGTGGTCAGCGGCCTGAGGGGGGCACAATGGTGAAATTGGTAAGGCGTGCTCAGGATTCACAAGTGACCCAGGGTGTCAGTAGGGACACCCAAATCACCAGCAATGAAAGCTCCATGTAACTACCTCTCAGAGGAGTGGGGAAAAGGACAGCCGCAAAAAAGGACCAATGGCTCCGGCGATGTCGTCCTGCAGAGAACTTGGTGTTAAATTTACGGGTTAAATTTGCGGTTGGATCTGACGTGATTGGTGTGATTTTCGCAGTGTGATAATTGATACACTGAAGGGAGAGAATTTTAGTATTCAGTAATCTTGCAATATTTGCAATGATCACACCAACTCCAAAGATCTTTCACTCCTGTAAGGTCCTCTTTACCAGAGTCGACTCAGTCAAGGTCGCTTAATCTTAACCCATGGCGACGGGGGCAATTTGATTTTTGTTGTGACGTTGAATGCCATAAAGTTAACACCTATGAGAGTTGCGGTTAGCCTCATTTACAGTTTTTTTACCTCTTTGGATTCCATGTTTACGCACCTTTCGAACACATGGCTTTCGAAACAATAGCCGAGATTCTTTGTGTACAGCACAATTGCACAGTGGACCGAAGGTAGCACCATTGGCAGCAAAACACCAATGGGCAGCCAGATTCCCTTTTTGTGCCTCCAATGTCCTGCAGGCATGAAACAGACGGTCCACACTCCATGGCCTTACATTTGTCATGTAAACTGGTGGAAGGAGCGGACAACTTGTCAGTCACAGCCTGAGGCACAAGAGTAAGGAAGTGATAGACTTTGTGAGCTCAGTTAGGGAATCACCCTCCAGTCATATACTCTGAATTGCATAACATCCTACAGCTTCCTAGCCACTTAGTAAAGTTACCTTTGTTCTTTCTGCAGCTTATGCCTTCCTCAACTACAAACTGAATCCCATAGAACCACTTCTTACTTCTTCTTTTAGCAGTCCCCTAGACTTGCCTCTCATGTGTTCCTTAACGATGTTGTGTTGCCTCCAGCCCCACCGCCACAATGTGTCTTTAGTCACCGGTTGCTGAGCTAATGGCAAATTATATATACAGCTACTGTTTCCATGCAAAGCTGCGTAGTTGGTGGAGAACAACCGATTCAGGAGAACCGATCCACTTCAGTATATACTTGGAGAGCAATACGTAAAGCTTTTCGACACTCGTGATTTGGAGATAGACCTATTGTCTTACTAGAATTGGAGGAGGGAATTAAGCCATCAAGTAGATTGTCAGTTCATGTGGCAGAAATTCAGATTTCATGTGCTGTAACAAATATCTCTATCCTTATTTCTTCTGAGCATGCACTGTTATACTTCATATCGAGCAGAGAGCTTGGTTGGTTGGTTGCTGCACCGCAGTGGCTGCTTGTCTTATATATATATATGTGTGACTACCAGTCCTGGATGACTACTGAAACTACTGATAAGAACTACTGCAATTATACTATAAATGCACTAAGCTGCCTCTTTTTATAAGATGGGCCTTCTGTTGGAATGAGCCTGTCTGTCTTGTTTGTGCGATCACTCTTCATTGAATGTTTTATACTTAAAGATACTGCTCAGTGAGCTGAAAAAGGTAGTCACGATCTCCTTTTTTTTTTTAAGGCAAGGATTTCGTTAATCGGGACAAATAAATACATTTTGTAATACTACAATGCTGTGACTCCTTGCCTCACTGTCCGCTAGCCAAAACTGAAAAAATTTGTCTTTTATTTTGAAGAAACCCAATCCTAATGAAGCCCATACCGTTTTCAGCAACACCACCAACCGTTCATGTGACAGAGTGTCATATTTCATGCGGCATCGAAACTAATCACCTGAGATACAGAAGGTTTAAATTCTTACTTCTCAGGTCCATTTAATTACCTAGAAACAAGGGATTGGAGTAACCCAAGGAACAGGCTGATCCCTTTGCCTTTTTGCCTTTACATGATAATTACAAATTTAAACCATGCTCATCTCTCTGACACTTTTTATTTTGCAATACTTCATCATTAAATTGTGAGATTGCATTTCCTGGAATAATTTATCAATTTTACAACTTGCAAGGTGTTTATGCATATCAGTGTGACAAAGGACAGAAACGGTCCCAAATTCATGAAAATATGTAAGCGAAAGGTATTAATTGTCCTTATATCTACTGTCATTTTTTTGTAATGCACATTTGGACTATTGAACACTCTCTAAGGGAAGGGATGATTGAAGTGAGAGAGAGAAAAAGAATTAATACACTGTAAATTTTGAATTTTGAGTTAGCTTTTAAAATTGATTGAGTGAGATGGTTGCACAATTCCTTTGAGCCAAGATAGCTTGTTGTTTGCAAGTTATAACAACATGAAGATTATTATAACTCAAAACAGCAAGCTATCATTTCAATGACCAGCCAAAATTTCACATGTACTGTGCTACTACGTGACCAATAAAATTTCTTATTCTTATTCTTATCATGGCTCAAACAAATTGTGCAACCATCTCACTCAATCATTTGAGCTAAATCAAAATTTCAAATTTTACAGTGTAATTTACTTCATGTGTAGGACCTTTTACTTCCCCGGCAAAGATGCAAATGCAAAGAATTATGTCTCAACTGATCGAGCGATTTCCAACTACCGATAGATCAGTAAACCACACTGCCTTCACTTTAACAAAGAGAAACCACATTTTAATCTATTGGAGATTTGTTGATTTCTTATCCCCTCACCAGTCCCTATGGTCTATATATTAATGAACATTTTCATATTTTTTAGCTGGTTTTTATTGGTGGATAGAATATACAAGATTGCACTTCTTGTGCTGTAGGTTACCCATGAATGTATTCATGAAGACAGACTGGGTGCTGTAACCAAAGGGCTGGGCTCAGCGGGCTAGTTTTGAAGCAGAACTGTGCTTGCAGTACATTTTATTAGTTAGGGCTTAGCTGGGGCTTAACGGGGTCGACCTACAGCGACTTATGGCGAGCTGTGGCTTATGCCAATGGTTCTTGTTGAACCAGGGCCAACTTATGGTTCCTAAGGATTAGCCACAGTACTAATGGGTGGCATAAATATCCCTGGCTTACACCTCCAATGTCTGATCAGCCTCCTTGATTACCTGCTGATCACAGCTGACAGGTTAGTAGCCAGCCACAAGACCTCCCATCAATTGTAATGCCTTTAAATATTGAAGGCCTCAATGAGCTGCCACTAATTCATAACAGCTAAGCACCTGCCTTCCTCTTTTTCTGCCACCATCTGCTCCCTGCAACTCTCTTGCCATCCTCTGATCTCCATTAGTGATTAACCATTTATCACCCAATTACCAATTGATGCAGCAGTTACTGCTAGTGCTGCTGGTGCTGCTGCTAGTGCTGCCAATTACCAGTTGATGATAATGTGACTGCTTCTATACTGTCATACTGAGTGTCATTACTGCTTGGCCTGTTTCTCATGTTTATGTTAGCTGTTACTGATTTGTTACTGCTGTTACTGATTCGTTGCTGTTGTTACTGACTTAATGCTACTGTTACTGATTTGTTTCTTCTGTCACTGCTGATCACTGATTCGGCTATAGTCATATATTGCAGCTGTCATGTATACTGCTGTTGCTTCTGTCAGTACTGCTGTTACTGCTAACCCATGACTGCTGCTGCTACTGTTATTACTACAGTGCTGCTGTTATTATTTAGTTATGCTGTTGATAGTTCTACTGCTTCTGTCTCCGCTGCTGTTTCTGCTACTGATGCTGTTTTGTCCATTATCACTGCTTGCATTTCTGCTGCTGCCATGCATGCCCGTTACCACTGCTGCTGTTTCTGCTACTGATATTTCTATGCCTGTTACTACTGCAGCTCAGGGGCATATAGATCCTGGGGGGGGGGGGATGGGGGGGATGCATCCCCCCCTAGGGTGAACCTGGGGGGGATGATCATATGATTATCCCCCCTAGAATTTCAAATTATTAATACTTGGTGTAGACAATTATCTGTCATATTCAGCAATTTTCCATAATGCCAGTTGCATTTTGTGTGGAAAAAAAAAGTCTGGAAACTAACCTTTGATAATCTGTAAAATACTGGCTTTTGGGCCCTAGAGTGGCCCTCGAAATCTACCGTTGGGCCATGCGTGAAGTTTGCGATCCCCGAAATCATCCCCCCTACAAAAATGAAAAATCTACGCCCCTGCTACTTCTGTTGTTTCTGCTACTGGTGCTGATTTATCTGTCATTACTGCTACTGTTTCTGCTCTTCCTGTTACTGCTGCTGCTATTTCTGTTGCTGATATGCCTGTTACTACTGCTGTTGTTTCTGCTACTGAGGCTTCTATGCCTGTTACCACTGCTGATGGTGCAGATTTGCCTGTCATTGCTGCTACTTTTTATGCTGTCCCTGCTGATGTACCTGGCAGTGCTACCTGCTACTACTGCTATATCTGTTGCTGATATGCCTGTTACTGTTGCGTCTGCATGTTTCTACTTCTGTTGCTGTGTCTGTTGACAATGCTGTTGTTTCAGCTACTGCTGCTTCTGTGTTACTACTGTTTCTGACACCACTGTTTCTGATGCAGCTGCTACTGTTTCTGATTATGCTGTTGCTGCTGCATCTACTATTGATAATGAGGCAGATGATAGGGAACAGATGCTAATACTAATGCAGGCACAAGTAGAATGTTCTCTCAGTCTCTTCTTGGCTGCAGTGTTCTGAGTGGAGCTCATAAGTTAAGGAGCTCTTTTGCTGTGATTCTTCGAGCATCTAACTAATCATCCATGGTGCATAATTATTATATGGCTCTTTAGTGTTTGACGTGCTCATTGCATGTTCACTTATGACTTTATTGGTTATTCTTCATTTGATTCCATGTGCCATGCTTTAATGTATAAGCAGAGTAACCTTCAGATCTTTAAAAAATAATTGAAATATCATTCAATACCATCTTGCCTTGACTGGGATTTTATCACAAACCTTCTCTTGTTAGGAGCTTCTATCTCTATCTGTTAGCACATGGAAGGAACATATTGTAAAAATCCCTTTTATGGTATAAAATCTTCCTAAAATTTTATTGCAACACTTCTGTGTATTTTAAGAGCAATAACCAAACCATTACAAATTTTACAATAATCGAGCTTTTTACCAGAAGACATAAAGCAAATGTAACTTTGAAATGGGATATCACAAAAAGAGCAGGCTAATAGTTTTACAGCTTTTACTGCTGGTTTCTACACCAGGGAGATGATATAAATACCTCCTCATTAAATTGAAGATTTATTATTAATTTCCTCTTGTAGGAGGTTTGTTACTTTGCTATGCCATCAATTAATTCACTAACAATGAAACCTTTCCAATCGTGGTCTAAACCATTGAGATAGTGTGATGAATTGGAGAAATAGGAAATAATCTTTTCGTGTTTTGCCTCCATCAATTTGGGCCAGGTGTCTGCAGCTCATGCCATAATATGGTGTGAAAACGTTTGATAAAAACATTGTAGTAACATGGATATAACATGGATATTTGTGTTACATGGAAATATCTGAAGTAATATGAGGTATTCAGTATTTTCATGGACGGTAGATTCTGCAAAGGAACTTGAATTGCATATTTTGTTTTTGTAACATGATTTAAAAATTCTTCATGTTTGTTCAAATTATGTGACATCACATAAATATATTTTACCGCATGGTATATCCAAGATTACTTCCATTTGAGGGAAATCGTATTAATTTGTGTCATGATTCTGAAACCTTCCTGAAGACAGAAAATGCAACAAATATACATCCGTGCGAGAGCTACACCATATTAGCTAATTGCTGTTGGGCTCATCTGTTGTCACATAGAGATGTATGATAGAAATTATGTTGCTACAACGAACACAACATCCAAATTTTTTCATACCATTGTGTCCATGTTGCCAAATTTTTCATGCTGACGTCATACCTTGACGTAGCTTCCCGAAATTTTGACAACACCATTTCTGTCATATCTATACAAGTCTACGTTATTTACACAGACATTATGACATGGTCGCAACGTTGTCTCAACGTCGCTGCAACATAGATGTGCCCATTGAGGAGTATTCTCTGTCATTTTATTCTGAAGATTTCATGTTTTGATACTCAAAAAGATGATGGCATAAAATTAGCGTTTGGTCCATATGGAGTTATAAGTGATGATAATTCGCAACATGTTTTATAGCGTTGAAATATAATTTTTCAGACCCCTAAAGCCTGTTTAAAACCCTATTTATCTAAATTATTCCCAGAACACAACAGATGCATTTTGTGTTAAATTGCATGTAATTTAAGTTCAAGCTATTTTGGAGAAAAATCCTTCAGCAATTAATCTCCAAAAATCGTTTTAAATCTACTAAATCTTTATTCATAAGCTTGTGGGAGGTAAGATGTCAATTTTGTGATTAAAAGAGGTTTTAAATTGGCTCAGAAAAGATTATTACACTACCTTCCAATATTTTGTACACCCCTAGACTCTGAATGCCTCACTGATGAATAGACGAAAAAAAGGATGGTTACACTGATGTTAACATTGAAGATTTTGTCATTTATTTATGGATGTACAGTTTTTTCGATGTATCATGTAGGCCTCTATATTTTGACAAAGTGCATGTAATTTTGGTCAGTGAAACACGATGGACTGGGCCTGGCTCAGAAGTAAAGTGATGTGGTGCCGGGCTCGATTCCCAGTCAGAGTAACCCATGATTTCATCCAGTTCAAAGAGTGCACCTCGCCTCATTACCGCGGTCCCTGCTTGTCTTAAAAGGTCTAGTCTATGCAGAAGTTCTGGACATAAAGCCTTATCTTTTGGTGACATCACCAATCAAAGTGAAATACATGATGTGCACACAATGTTATTCAGGGTTGGCAAAAAGGCAGCCGTAAACTATTTTAGGCACGGCATCTGCCTTAAACTGCCATAAACTGTCTTAAACCGCCTTTTACTGCCTTAAATGCCTTTTACATCAATTCGGCCTGAATTATTTTTTGTCCAAAAGTCCAAAAACAGGTGAATATGCCTTGTAATGATTGAAATGCTAATTATTTGTCAATATAATTATTATCAATCAACACTGCAAGTATGTTTTACAATTTAATTGAGAAAAAGGAATATCCTCAATTTTTTTTTTTTTTTCCGCGATTCCAAGGAAAAATTTGGATTTTGAGCTAGATTTGGGCTTTTCAAAAAGGCAGTTTATGGCAGAAATTAAAGGGCCTAAAACTAGTTTTTGGCAAGGCGGTATTTACCGGTAAAAACCACCCAGTAAAAACCACCTTGCCATAAACTTGCCAACCCTGATGTTATTCAACATTTATCAAAAAATAACCTATAGATTAGTACATCTCTTTCAACATCAATTTAGATTGGTGAGTTTTAATTTCCATTATTGTAATTTGACAGATTTCACGACTTTAGTTCTATAAATGATTTCATCATTGTATGTCACCTGTCATCTCAGCTTCTGGTAAATACAGCTTTTAGTTTTGCCAATTGAGTTGGCAACACAAACATCTATTTATATTACATTCTATCTTTGTGATCAATCCAGATCTAATTGAAGAACAACTCCATGCAGTTTCTGTCTGCCAAATTATTGCAAGACGCACAATTTTCGTGTGGGTGAACTGATTAACTTTAAAGGTGTGAAGGCTTTAATTCACAAAGGTGGAGGCAAGGGATTTGCTAGCTTCAAGGATGATGGGATCCTGGATACCGTGGCAAAGGCTGAATTACTGGGATGTGTAATTCCTGCTGTAAATCCAAAATGATTCCCCCAAATCCCTTAAAGCCATCTAATGTTGCACCAGTGATTTGCAACTTCAATTGCAGAAGACCCCAAAGAAAAGCCAGCCAAAACCAATAGAGGGGATGAGGGAAACCAATGTTACATAAGATTCCACTACTGCAGAAGTACTCAATGGAGGTATTTGGATTTATAGAATTTAATGAAGTTGGTACAGATAGATAGGTAGATAGATAGATAGACAGAAAGATAGATAGATAGATAGGTAGATAGATAGATAGATAGATAGATAGATAGATAGATAGATAGATAGATAGATGGATGGATGGATGGATGGATGGATAGATAGATAGATAGATAGATAGATAGATAGATAGATAGATAGATAGATAGATAGATAGATAGATAGATAGATTGATTGGTTGATTGATGATTGATGATTGATTGATTGATTGATTGATTGATTGATTGATTGATGGTCGAGGGTTGATTGATTTATTGACTTGATTCATTCATTCATTCATTCATTCATTCCGTTCATCCATTCATTCATTCATCCTGTCATTCTTTCAAAGTCGGTCAGTCAGTCTGGTTATCTGCGTTTTACCTTTTGGAACTCCAGATTGTTAGAAAAGGAAAATTTCAGCAGTTGACCTGCTTGTTTACTTACACTTTCTTTCTGTACATCTTATTTTTTGGTTGTTCAAAAGAAGCAGCTACTTTAGTTCAAAAGATGTCCTAAGTACTGTTGTGAAAAAACCCAGACTAATTTTGCTTGTGAAGTGTTTTGTACTAATACTTCAAACGTCACTCTTCGGTTAGATCTTTTAATTAGCCCATACAGATTCTGTATTTTTTTGTGTGCTCGTGGTAAATTATTTTAGAATCTTTCCGACAAAAATACACTGCAGTTGAAAAAGTTTACAAGCATTTGTGCAGCACCCATTAAATCCTAATATTTTAAAGTAAAGTAAAATTGAAGTTATTGCTCAAAGAAAAAACAAATACATCATGTATTACATTGTGGCCTACCTTGACATATTGTTTTTATTTTTTTGTGCAAAGTTTAACTTTTGTAATTATTTACTATTGATACAATTATGAAGCTTGTCATGTTGTGACTTTACAGTTTGACAGCCATTTGTATGCCATACCTCAAATATATTATGTTTTTGTCTCATTGGATGAGAATCTATAATTCCACAAGCAGTTTGGTTGAGGATGTTTGGTATTGACCCAATGGCAAACTATCACCTGTTCACTTAATTTCAACCGGCACTGTGAATAGCCTATGTTATCTCTGTTGCGCTAAATCTCAGTTCTCCATGTATTGCTGCTTTTCTGAAACCAAATAAATAAACATATTAGTTAAAATGCAATGGTATGGATTAATTGCCAGGTCAATATTCAAGTGGAAAAGAACTGAATAAAACAATGCACTTTAGTACTAGGGGTGCACCGATAACACTTTTCCACTTCCAATCCGATACCGATGTTAGTATTTTGTTCCCGGTATCACCATCCTGATTCCAATACCATGGGTTATATTTTTAGCAGTGCCTCTGATCCGATACCGATACTGCTATTCAGTGCTGGATATACACCGATATCTATATTTGTATTTGATCGGAGCATCTCCAATCTTTTCATCACTTGAAGAAATATGGGTGTTATCACTGTTGTGCTAAGTTCTAGACTGATGCGGTGTGACCTAAAGAGGTCTGAACCATGCTGAACCATGTTGAACCATGTTGAACCTGATCCTTTCCAATCCACTTGTCACAATGACAGACCATGCTACACTTGACATGCCATGACACGTGAAATGACAGCTCATGACACATGTAGACTATTGATCCCTTGTGACACACGGTGACAGGAGCTTTTGGACTTTTAGTGCTTTCTTGGATGATGAATTTCTTGATGAATAAAGGGGTTTGTTGCTGTGTGGGTGGGCCTGAGTGAAATATGCCACCAAAGGGTGTTGCTCGACTGTTTCACCTTGTAAGGGCATTTGTGAACTGGAGATTTCATGCTTGGCTAGAATTGCTCCGAGGTTACAGGCGATGTCATTGCCATGTTGGATCATGGTGAATGAGGACAACAATATTGGTGTTAGCAACAATGTTCAGTTTACACAAGAACAAAGGTTGTATTTTGTGATAATCTATTAACTATATTTGCTGAGTATGTAATTCTGACTTAATTGTTCAGCTTCCTGTAGAGTTTTCCTTTCTTCCTGTAGAATACTTTCAATTTATTTGATGCTTACTACCAGGCCTAAAATACCACAGGTAGCATATTAGCTTGTCAATCTAAAGTTAAATGAACAATTATCCTTTTTCTCCCTTCATGATTCCTTCTTTAACGTTTAGGTGTCTTTCTTGATCCAAGATCAAACGTCTCAATCATATTCTCCTTTGTATGAAATCTCAGTCACTTGAACTTCCTGGTTTCCAAACAATTGCATGTGTGTGCCATATTTCGAATTATGGATTTAGCATCCTCATGTCAATGCATGGAATACGAAGATACATGATAAAAATTTGTGTGTATATATCTTGTCACCCTAAACCATTGCTATCTAGAGATTTGCTTGATATTGACAGACAGTAGTTTACCACTGTAGGGTAAAGAAAAGATTCTGGTTAAAATCACTTATTGGGCCACATTTTAAGTTACATGCACCATGACCACCACCACTGCCTCTCAGCCATCTGCCCACCTTTCCTAGCCTTGTTGGGACCTTCCAGCACACTACCTCTTGCAGGCAGCCGATGAGGCAGAGCGCATTGCTAAATTGAACACGAGGATAGAGCATCCATATTCACTAATGCCCGGCCTCCCATCAATATCAAGCTGAGCAGGCTCTTCATGATGTAGCCGGACAGGCTATCATGCAGATGATGCTGTGCTGTAAACACACCTATGGGTAGTGGCTGGCACTGTCCCCCTTCAGCTGAAGTAACCCTTGTCTGACTCACTCTGGCTGTCTTTTCATGCAAGGCTTTTGTATGGTCTTTTTTGGCTTTTTCGTGTCACTGTGTCACAGTCTGTGGGGGAAATATAGGTTAGGAACTTATGGTAAGGATTGTGCATTTCCATGTCTGATGATTTGTAAGTGTAAATATTGGTTTCCTCTAAGGTAGGTTCTTAGAACTCATAATGAATAATTTATGAGATTAGAGAAAGAGGAGAATGAGAGACAGAGTCATGGAAAGAGAAGGACATCTATAGGGACATAGAGAGAGGCAGAGAGATAGAGCTATAGATAGAGATATATATAGAGATGGAGATAGAGATAGAGTTAGAGATAGAGATAGAGAGACAGACAGAGATAGAGACAGACAGAGAGATGGAGATAGAGGAGGACAGCCCAGTAGATATTACACATTTATCATCACGTATTATTATGATCTGACCAATGCCTTGTGTTCTTGTGGGTTTAGAACTGGCAAAATTAAATCATCCGGTGTGTGTGTACAAGCTCTGTTAGCGAAATCGGAAAAGTGTCTAAATATATTGAGTAAGCCTGCTGATGCTGGCTTTATCGGGGTTAATCCCTGTATCGTATTGACACTTTTCCAGGCTTTTGCAAACAAATAATATTATTCTGTCAGATAATTATACACTGGCACTTTTGTCTGGACACCAGTTGTAATATGATAATATTCAGTCTCCTTCCAAGAACCTTTGTTTCGGTGCAGATAGGTTATTAGCAAGAATAGATTCCGTTTCTCTCCTGCTGTGAGCTTGCAAATTTCGATTAGTTCACACTGAAAATTACTGAAAAAGTGAAATGGAATTTTTGCTTTTTTCTTCTTTTCGTTTAATCAAAGGATTAAGTATTAATTGATTTCTTCTATTAATTACAACATTTAACCTGAATAAATTTCCGGAGATTTAACCCAAATATTTTTAATTTGGTTGAATCACAGCTGAACTCAAGATAATAATTGATTCACAATATTGATCAACCTTTGAAAAATTCCTACGATTTATTTCATTTCCTTAGTATGAAAATAAATTGGTCTATATGCTAGAACTAATTTTAAGCAACTGTGCAGCAAAACAAAAAGATCTATTTCATTGTAATTTAATATTTTGTTTGAATTTAGCTTTAGAAGATAGAGATGCCTCTCAATTCCAACAACACTCTAAAAAAAATTCAGACAAAATTGGTTTTTTAGATTCAAAATGGTTTTTTGAAAAACCAAATTTCAATGCAAAAATCAACATGGATTTTTCTAAAAATCCATGTTGGTTTTGCATTGAAATTTGGTTTTTCAAAAAACCATTTTGAATCTAAAAAACCAATTTTGTCCCGACATTTTTTAGAGTGAACAGTTAAAGTCATAATATACCACGATTCATTTTTTATCAAAAGCTCAATTTCGTCTGATTGAATATATTCGTAACATTGGCAATGGAAAAAACATTATTTGTAATATATATAAACATCATGCTTTCAATAATATCTTTTACATTTCATGATATTTATTAAATTTGATAAAGCTTCTATTACTAGACAACATGTCTGCCCTTTTTGGTCAGTTGTATCTTTTTGACATATCTCACGAAAATCAGAAATCGAAGACCTTGATATATGAGATTTTAATGACATGTGGACAGAAATTTAAACTAATTCTGAGCTCAAATTTAATGCCATGAGATTAAGAATTGAATGATTTACTACGACATATAGTTATAATTGTAGACCTATAGGCCTATATTGCACACAGGAGCAGGATGTTACACTGCCAATTTTTGGAAAGGTTGTCACAGCTAACACCAAATTTGAGTCTTAACATACATTAGGCCTATAGTAGTTTTAATTACAGCTGCAATTGATACCAATCATAAGAAAGAGTCAGGTTTCATTCATTAATTCATAAAAGCTGAAAAAATTACCAATATGACAATAGAATAGATAAATCCCTCGGTGTGAGTGTGACAACTTGCCCTGTGGTGTGACAACCTACCCCAGGGGTGTTACAACCAGCCCCAGTGGTGTGACAACCTACCCCTTGTGCCAAATAGTCCCTGAGACAACATGCCCCTGTGAGGCTGTGACAACCAGCCCCGGTCTCTCCTACGAATATTGGCAAAATGTCATAGGCCCACTTAAAAGTATACCCTTGATTCCTAAAGCAACGATTGGCATATCAAATACTCCTCAGACTTTCAAGAGCAGAGAATCTTCTAAATGATTCAAAATTCCTTCACAGAATTCTAAAAAGTTCTTTAAATTCCTTTAGATGTCAACAACCTGTGGTGTTTCGGTTTGAGTCCTTGTGGGATTTTAAGCAAAGTGCTCCTGGATCGGGCATTAGCAGTTTGTCCGGGAAATGAAATTCATACTGAACATTCAGGAAAAGATAACAGATAGAAAATGTGGAGAGAAAAAAATGTGAGGGATAGGAAATAGAAGGGCGCCTGCCATCTTCGGCTAATCCTTCATGGACCAAAACCTTGCTGGCTCTTAGCACTAGTCCTTGCTGGAAAGCAGAAGTCAGAAAAAAATCACAGAGGATTGGTAGGGAAATGCATCTGATGGTTTCTAGATAGATAGATAGATAGATAGATAGATAGATAGATAGATAGATAGATAGATAGATAGATAGATAGATAGATAGATAGATAGACAGATAGACAGATAGATGGATAGGTGGATAGATAGATAGATAGATAGATAGATAGATAGATAGATAGATAGATAGATAGATAGATAGATAGATTTGATTTATTGATTGACTGACTGATTAATTGCTTGATTGATTGATTGATTGATTGATTGATTGATTGATTGATTGATTGATTGATTGATTGATTGATTGATTGATTTTACTTTCCTCGGTATTGATGCCCATTACATAACAGACTTCGAAGGCGAAGTACTCAGTTGAGTACTCCAATTTCCAATCTCAAAAATTGGGTTTCTGCAAATGATACAATTAGCTGGGTTGATATAATATCTTTCTGGCAAGTTTCAAAAACCTTCCAAAATTCATACCAACATTCATGGCTTCATGGAATCACGTTCACATTACCTGTCTGGCCAAGTTTCATATCTCATCACATTTTACTGAGTAAACCAATTGAATGAAATAGGAACAACCACTGAATCATATTATTACAAAAAGTCACTGGGCCGTGAAGATTACAATATAGAGAGATCGTGCATTCTTATCTGACACAACTTCATAGGCCTAGTTGTTGGATAAAATTCAGGTCTACAGATAATTAATTGAAACGTAGATAGATAGGTAGTTAGTTATGTAAGCAGACCTGTAAGTCTATGATTGACTGATCGAATAATTGATTGGCTGATTGGCTGCATTGTTGGTCGGTTTATTGATTGTTTTATTGATATACTGATTGATTCTCAGAGATATATATAGTTTCCTACGCCATCAATATATGTAAAATTAATAAGTCATTACATTTAACATTCTCAAAATATCTTAGGAGGTAGGCCTGCATGCCTCTCTTCAGAATTTGTGTCCTGTGCACTGGATGAACTTTTCTTACAACTGTGTCCAAACTTCCATAAGTTCTGAACTTCTGGATCTGCAATCTGGGCATGCTTGATGGAACTGTGACGTCAGATGGGGACACATTGTTTCCACACGTGTGGCATTCTTCCGTGATTGTTCATTTCTGTTTTCACAAGCTCTTAAACTCACTTCCAGAACTATGCCTCATTTGCCTGTATTTGTTGAAATTCCGTGCCAACCAAAATGTTGGGCAATTTTCCTATTTATTTTGCATGGCACAAGGCCTATAACCACTGGCTGGAAATATTTTCTTAAATCCCCTCCTTAAATTATGGTCCTTAAATTTCGTTTCATTTCACAATGTGAATGGGTTTTGAAATGACCAAAATAGGCTAGTGCACTTCGGTACCTAGGGAGAACTTGACAGGTAAAAATATCACAAACTCATTTTTTAAGGGAATGTTTCAAAATGCACTGTCCATGCAACTCTCATTCTCAAACATTCTCAAACATTTGCAGAAGCTAGCCTGAGTCTCCTCTTTGTAAGATCATCAGGAAAATTATGGATAAATTGTTCTCTGCCCATGCAGGGTTTTGACAGATGCAGCCCAAGACTTTAGGTGGCAGGCTTGGACTGTAACAACACAAGCCATCCTAGGGGGCTTCACATTTTACCTTCTAAATTCATACAAGTTTGAAACATCCATCCATGTTTTGAGGGGGGTAGCTACAGTACGTGTAAGTGGTATAGCGAGCTGGGCTGCCAACCGCTGAGTCCCGGGTTCGAATCCAGCTCTTGCTACGTCACCTGTACCCATGTTGGGTGTCTGTTTCAATTATCCTTTGCCTCATTGCTGTGTCCTCCTCATGTCCTAATTAGCTCATCAAGTGCATAAATATAGGACATAAAGCCCCAATCATCCACCCATCTATGCATGTTTTAGTTCTACCTTAAACACCTGCATGGTACCATATATATATGTTTGCCTATAAGAACATTCTACTGGCCTTATAGTACTGTATACACCTGTCGATGTAGGCATCTACATGTAGACCAAGCCCTATCAGGTCAACATGTAATAAGGAGTTCTTGACACAGAATTAGGGCATATACATGTATGAGGATTAACTCTGCTTAACTTGACACATGTTCAGCTGAATGGTCAAAGGCCTAATTCTGTACTGACACCTCAAGATACATGGCTTACCAACAAGGCATTTTGTGTTCAGGCCTTACATGACATGATGTCAACTACACATTGGAGGCCTGAACTTATATACATTGTGGGCTTACTCTTCTGGCTATATAGGCCGTATCCTTAAATATGATATCAAAAAGATTAATATACTTAGTTGCATTCCGTTAGTTTTCTCGTTTTGTATACCAGGTAATAAGCATTTCGGTTATTGTACTCCCAAGAAGATTAAAAACCAGGTCAGAGAAACACCTTTAAATAATGATGGTGGATTTAAGGGGGGTAGGCCTTAATTATTTTAATACTTAACTGTACATAAGCAACTGTAACTTGTAAACTTAATCTAATTAAATCAGGGTAAAAAGTAATCATAGGAGAGTTGTGATCAAGACCAGTTCTGACTTTTTAAAAACCCTGATTTTATTGTTTTAAAAGTACTTTTTCTACATTTGCTTTAGTGTACATTATTTTGCCAATTCTTAGTAGCTGTCTGCTCCGTTCTCCAATATCTTTTTGGTCTAACGTATATCATTACAACTCCAATAAAACTAAAAGCACAATATACTTAAGGGTTTATGAATGTCATAATGAATCATCTCTTTTCCTTCACCGTTTGACTGATCGCCTACTTTATGCCATTTTTATGATGTTTGTTCTTTATTGTACTCTTGAATTTATGAGGATACATACTTGCGCATTCAGGTTATTGAAACATCCTTGAGCAAAATCATTGTCTTTGGAATATTTTCTAAATGTTTACAGATTTCTTTCTCTTTCAATATCTCCCTTTGTGTACTTATTTCCTACATCTCTAGTATTTAATGGTGAAGTGTGCATCTGTTGTTTACAACCAAAGCCGCAACACTGGCAATTTAGGAAAAGTTTATGGTTTCTGAATTAACCATCCTTTTAGCATAAGGATTTTTCATGTTATTTAAGTCCTGGTTTGGAGACAGTTCTTCATAAAATATGCAATACAAGAACTTATGATGTTAATTTTTTACATGAAGCTCTTTTGAAAAGGACTACGCCTTCATTGTGATGCAAGTTCTTTTAAGTGGACTATACACAACTTATGCATCTATAAATAGCATGTGTGGACCATGTGCATTCATTTATTTCGGTCTGTCTATCTGCTTATTTATCTATCTGCCCATTTAACTATCACAGCAAAAATTTTGGTAAAGTTGGTAAATGAGTGGTTTCGCAAAATTGCATGGCTGTCCTTTGTGTTAATACCTGTGCAGAGCAAGTAAAGGATCCCTCTCATTGGATGAATGTGTGACAGGTTTTAAAAGGACCTCTACCCTATCTCTCACTTCTCATCAATCAAACCTCATGCGAGCAGCTGCCAAAGCTGGGGTTTGAAGGCTGCACTAACCATATCTGTCTGTCTATATATATGTAGTATCCATCTTAAGTATGGCCTATCCTTTTACCAAGCCCCGTCAATATGACTATTAAAGGCTAAATGTATGTATGATGGTATTGTATAACATTTAAGGACATATATATCTTGCTTTGAATACTTGTCAACAACAACACATTTGGGCTAAGAAATACGTCTGTAGAAATCTTGGACCTTTTCTGCATCTGAGGCAAATGTTGAATATTTCAGATGCTACAAATATCAGTTTTGCTTTGCTTTCTTCCATATATACAAGACAAAGGAGCCTAGATTGTATAGCACTTCAAATATTTAGGAGGTGAAAAAATAAAAAGGAAAACGAGGGTAGGGCAATATAGCTTATGGGCACATGTGATCTTGCTTGTCATTGGCCATTTTTTGAACCATTATTTCTTGCTGTGTTTTGCATAGTAAAGCAGCCGTCTGGCAGGGATGCTGAAGCCCATGGCACTTAGGGTGTGAGGCCTCACAGGCCAGTTATCCATCATACTATAGCCTGGGCTAGCACCTCTTGGTGGAAAATACCAAACAGGTGACTGGAATACCAAACTAGAGAATGTCACTCTTTCATAATTCACAATGATCAATTTGCCACCACCAGGGCTGCCCTCCAATGAGGCGAATTAGCCCAACTCCAGGGAGTGACACACAGTCTGTAGACACATAGGGATAAACTGCAGACAGGAATTAAAAAAACCAGAACAAAACTTGTCCTCCTGGACTTTTGTCATGATTATCATCAGGTGCCATAAAGGGGATTTTGAGTCAAGTTACCGGTTTGTATCAATGCTTAACACAGGTTATCCTAAAATGGTTAACTCCTATAACTTAACTTCAAACCAGGTTAATTGCAAAAACTTTCATCACATTGTAATAATGTCATGTGTTTAGTTAATTAAAACTGGTTACCTAACTCGTGTTCGGCATTGATACAATATCAGTAAACTGACTTTACCGATTAGCATAAACCATGTTTTAAAAGCGTTGATACAATCCGGTACATACAAACATTTTATTGTCTACAGCACCAATCATTCAGACCGTTCCCATCCTGTGAAACATGGGGATTTGTGAGTTTTAAGTTATAAAAGCAATTCTTCATTTTGGTTTGATTGAATGACAATAAGACTTTAGTGCAAATTCAGTCTATAGCAAAGGTTCTGGTTACATATGTATTAGTGATATTTAGAACCTTGATTGATTCCATGCCAGGTCAAATATTTTGTCTCAACTGAGGTCACCGGCTATGGTTATCATGGTAATGGTTTAAAGTTACTCATATTTTTCAACCTTAAAAGCTTTTTACAAAAGCAGTGGATTTGCTTTTGTTAATGGCATTTGTCGACAGTAACTCTTTCTTAAAGGATGCCTCTGCAACAATGCTTTACGCCTACCTGATGTTTGTCCATTGTTAATCCAACAATTTCTACACGCCTTGTTTTATTATCATTGCCATCTTTTCACTGTCATAAAAGAGTTGGTCTAAACATATATATATTTTGATGTGTAACTTTGCAATTCTATTTTGTCGTTGACTTTGTCTCTGACAAGTTCTAAAGTGAGGGAATGCTGCTATACTATAAACCCTGTTGCAGTGTTGTTATTTTTAGAGCACAGCAGTTAAGTCATATTGAGTACTACTGGTTCTTTACTTTAGGTTGTGTATGCATCCATAAATGTCACAACAAAGCTTCTTTATGAAGTGTCAGTCCATTGTTTGGAGTTCTTGCTATTTTCCCCCTTTACACAGCATTAATTAGTCTTTCAACATGCAAACGACCCATTTTGACATGTGCAATCCTATTAAAAATAGAATTTTGTTGTCGAGAAGAAAAATCAATTGGAAATGAAAGTCTGCATGAACATTCTATAGGCTCTTGGCATCACAAATTTGCTTTGGGTATGCATGTTATGTAATATTTTTGACAAGTGTCGACAAGCACAATTTCGGCCTCAGAATAATTTTTTTTTAATTGTCCGACAAACAAAAATTATATATTGGCCCTTATACCTGTTAGAAATATCTGCATTTCACCAGTTACAATGTACAGCTGTACACATGAAATGTCATTATTGTACAATGTACAATGAAGTGATGGTTTATGGCATGTTGCACATAAGTTGGTAATTTTCAAACTTGCTTCATGTCATGAGCAAATGCCCCTAGTGCCCCCCCCCCATCTAAAATATACAATCCATGAGTCTAAATTTTCACTCTGACATTGTGTTGAAACTGTGATGCACAGTTGTGATGGATTCCCATTGGCTAGAAGCTGGGGATACCAAGCCAGCATAAAATGACATCACAGCTTGTAGCTATTTAGAAAAAGTACATACCTTGCAATGCTAGAGAATCGGAATGTCAGCTGTGAAATTTGAGTCCTCACATGACATCACATACAACAGTATGTAAAACAACTTGGATTCCACATAAATATGACAAGGACTGTAACAAGACATGACATTTGACCGATTTCCACTTTTCCTGAAAGCAGAAGTGACGTGTTCTTCACAATATATTATTGAACTTTTCCATTTCTTGCTTTTGCATATTTATTGGGTTTTCTAATATCTGTTACATTTGTAATGGGTATTTTCTATGCAATTTTATAGTTATACTGGTATGTGTAAATGTCATAGTGTATATACATGTACTAACTCTTTAAAAGGTTTTGGGTCATTTTGGCACTTATTTAAAAAAAAAACTGGCAGTGTGCATAACTTAATTCTCTTATATGAGTTGATATGTGTGTGGTTGAACATTTGATGTGAGGCCACTCTACATTGTAAGATTAAGAAATAAAATCAGAATAACTGAAATATTTTGGACATATCTACAAAATGTATACATTGATGATATACTGTAAAATTTTAACTTTGAGTCAGTTTAAGTGAATGAGTGAAATGGTTGTACAATTCCTTTGAGCTAACACAGCTTGTTATTTTCAGCTAAGATAACAGACAGATTATCATAACTGAAAACAACAAGCTGTGCTAGTTCAAACAAATTGTGCAACCATCTCACTCAATCATTTAAGCTGACTCAAATTTCAAATTTTACAGTGTGAATAAATGTTTGTGTTCTTTCTTACCTTCCTTCTTCAGTAATAACCAAGTTATCTACCAAACACTGTCTTCCGCAGTTTGATTACAATAATGTAACTGACCATATCTTCTTCTTATTTCTTGCAGTTCCTGGGCCAGTGGAACACCTGAGGGTGACCAAGAAAGGTTCTCACCACTTCGACGTGGCCTGGAACAAACCAACCATAGTAAATGGGCGACTCATTGGTTATTCCATTGTTTATGAAGGTAGGTCCAAAATAAATCTACTTACCAACCCCATCCATCAATCATGCTTCATTTGTTTCATTGCTTCCAACAACAGGTTTCTACCCAATGACACAGCAACCACAAGATGCTGTAGGGCTCTGTTTTACCAAAACATGTTGCATATATATATGTTGATACAAATATAGGTCAATTCTCTGCTTTTGTTGTTGGAGATACGAAAACTTCAAGTGAATTATATGGGTCAAAATTTGATCAGTCTGGAACTCTTGTCTCCAGTGTTTAACAATAATTCATGATGGCAGGAAGGCACATGGAGGACCTCTTGTTGTCATTTGTCATCAGTGGCGGATCCAGACAAGGTAGTCTAGGGGGGGCCCGTACGTGTTTCGGCATTCGCGGGCCCGCGTTATCGCACTTTTTCTTCAAAATGCTATTATTAATCTTGGTGGTCTAGGGGGGGCCCGGGCCCCCTAGGCCCCCCCCCTGTATCCGCCACTGGTCATAGACAAGGATATTTGCAAAACTTATAACACAAAAACTATGTACCAGAATATTTTTATCCCATCCAAAAAAAGCATTGAAGCGGCCAAACCCCCTGAAAATGTCAGTTGTCCTATCTCAATTTGTCATTAGCAAATGCCTTGCTACCCTATATTTTGACTGCATATTTCTGGATAAAAATTACCGTGAACATGTTTCTGGTGTTCACAAAGTCAATGCATGCACATATTACCAGACTGCCATTTTTGCACTGGTCCGTACAAAGATTTTTTCCTTAATTATCATTAGCATCAAGCTGTCACTAGCATCGTGCCAAAAATGGCTTATTGCCTCTACCTAACTAAAATTTTGTTGCTGGTGACTGAAGTTGAAATTAGTTGAATATATTATCAATAAATGTTTCAACAGAATATTACATAACATTTTTGCATTTTCCTTGCACCTGATGCTTCTCTGAAACTACTTATCAAATATGGGGCGCCATTAACATTTTACCATTGTCCAGCATCTGAAATATGGTTAGCAAAGACATTGGACGCTGGAGGGAGTAGTGGAGATCATCTTTGTTATTCAGAATCCAAACTATTGATGAAAAAAGTATTTTGTGTTTCTGATTCAAGGATATGTTCTAGCTCAATAAATATTGGTCATAGAGACCTGAAATATAGCTCCATGTGTGCAGAATAGCCTCTTTCCCATGTGTTGGTAATACATTCTTCAGCTCTAAGAGGTACGGATTTCAAGTTACAGGCATGATGCTAATGACACACATATTTGATATTTTAATTGATCAAAATTCAGTTTCTCCAAAACAGTTGGCACTGAAGACCTGGAACTTGGCCCAGAATGTGCGAGCAACTTGCTTAATCATTGGCAATAGATAGTTTAGCCCTAACTGGTCAGGATTTCTTAGGTATAAGTGTGACTTTAATGACAGTCAAAAAACATTACAGCTGTGTTTATCACCTTAGTACAGATCAGCAGAGCATTGGGACCCTTTGACATGAAAGTGCAGTGATAGCTGATTGTTTGACCTACCCAACCCAAACTTAAAAAGGCATTTCTGGAGCGAAAATTTTCAATATGATGGTGATTTTATATGTTGTTCAAGGTTTGCTAATTTTTTGCTCTAAACTTGGCATAAATCTACTTTTTTATGAAAATAATGCGGCCAAACATTATCGAATCAAAAAGAAACTCGATGTCTTTAAAACCAGCTCAACACCCGACCAGACTGCACGGTCTGACCGATATTTACCAAAATAGTGCAGAGCAGTAGTCATCATGTGACCAATTCTGGCCAATCAGCAAGGCTCCTTCACCTTGTAGTTATGGAACAAAAAATTTGTAGAGTAAAACATTTTATATAGTAACATATAGAATGCCGTGATAATCCCAAATCTAATGGTATGTATATTCTACAGGAAGGATTATACTAAAATTGACTTCTCCTTGTTAGGCAAGGCTAAATAAAGGTGCATGTTGCTAATATAGCTGCCGTTATGAAATTTTGCAAAATTACCTTCCATTAGCTTCAAATAACACCGTGTATGCCAAGTTTAATTAAAAACCGCTCCTTAATCTTTCATCTTAAAACGATTACATACAATATGCGATTTATTTTTGTCACCTCCGTAGACCATCTTTTGCTTACTAACTTTGAGGATCTTTTTTTTTTTCAAAACTAAAATTTTTATGTTGCATGGATGATGCTGAACTGTCACGTAAATTCTTGGTGGTCATGGCTGATTATCAATGACTTATGAGATCATAGATTCAACATCATGTTATAAGCATTGAAGTCTCACTTGTAAAACAAGAAACATGATCATTTGTTCATAAGTTTACCTAACTTGTTCGTCAACCGGGATTCATTCAATATATTTTTTTACAATGCATTTTTATTATCTAAGACTCTTTGTAGAAAAGTTTGAAAACTATGATTTATTTTACGATACAAAAAGTTCCTGGTCAGTCTGTTTATTACCTAAGCATGGGATGACTTCCCAGGAATTAGCCATAAATCTAGATGTAGCCTTTTTACATTCACTTGACCAGAAGCAGATCACTTTGTTCTCCTGCAAGGTCAAATCTGATGCCTTTCTTGTCTCGTGTAACAGTTGAACAGCCCTCAAGGTCACTGTTTTTGTTGCAAGGTCAAATCTATAAATATCTCTAGAATGGAGACAGAGCAAGTGCACATTAGGGTCAAAGAGATCAAACCAATTAATTCTTTCACTTGCTAAAAGGTCAACAATGTTCAATATAACAGAGGTGGTTTGTGTGACAAATTATGAATTGTTGTATGCATCATCGATATGTGACTCTCTCTGGTAGTCCTGAATATGCAAGTACAAAAGAACAGACTCAATCACAAATCACTGGCTACTTATTAGTGATATCAGGCTAAAATACTTCTACTTCAAGCACTTAACTACCAATAGATAAATGAAAATAAATCCAAGGCCTCTGAGCAGTGAAACATCAATCAAGAAAGTAGTGGCCACTCAAAAAGTCTCTTTCTTCTTCTATTATACCCTCCCATCCGCAGGCATTGCACGGAAAATAAAACAAGTAAAGTCCAACAGAAAACTTTAAAAGTACAGACCCGCAGAAAATTGAAATCCAACTTTTCTAAAGTCTGATTATTGGACAGCACCCTTGCAAGGACTTTTCACTGGCGACGGCTGTGCCGCCACCATATCTGCAATGTCGCTGGGTCACATTATCACCGAAACCGTGTGGAAATGCCTGTTAATTTCTGTGTTTTTCACTTCGTTCAGCCATGCACCACTTCAAGCATTCTACTAATACAATTCTCTTTAGTGTATCCCTCAAAGAGAATACACCTGACAGACTTGGCAGACGCTAACAAATAGTTTTTGACTTTATCACTTAAGGCTCTCCTTGGCCTGCCAAATTGTCTTACTTTTCTTTTCTCGCTTCTGTTTTGCTATTATTATTTTTTCTTTCTCGTATTTTTTTATATTGTGCTCCGCTAAATGCCAATTTTCACACCTGATACATAGTTTCTCAGGTACAATTCAATACCATGGAATATAACAACATTATTTTATTGGCTTGTTATTAGGTGTTCATTTGGATGCTATTATATCCAGGGAAATCAATATATTACAGTAAAATCTTGAAATGTTCATTCATTTCAACCTAATACCACTATCATTAATCAATCTTTAAAACATCAGTTGGCTGCATATATAGTCAAATAGATAGATAAATAGATAGATAGATAGATAGATAGATAGATAGATAGATAGATAGATAGATAGATAGATAGATAGATAGATAGAAAGATAGATTCCTCTATAAAAGGTCAATTTCACACATAAAATACTCTCATACTACATTGTGGGTCTATATCTAAATGGTGATATACAAAATGCTGAAGTGCTCCATGAGAAAATAACATAAGGTAGCTCCATATACTGCCATACAATGTGGTGAGGCCCTGTCTCTATTTAGCAGTCATCTTGATACAAGAAAAGACTGGGGAGAGGGGTGCTCCCAGCCCACTCCCTTGTGGTGCAGCCAAGTGGAAGGCTCCTGGGACCTTATATTGTGAGCTGAAAAATCTTGTAAGGAAAGAAGAAGGAGCTACTACAGCTTGTTACATTATCTTTTATGATATTTGATGTCACAGCAACTGCTGGCAAAGGCCAAACTTGTTCATCTTGTGAAGTATAAGTTCCCTATGGAGCAGTGGAGCAAGGAGACAATACATCATCATAACATCAATCAGCCACTGGCTTATTTTGCTTCACGACACTGCTACTGGTGCTTCAGGCCTCCACAAGGTTTGCATCAGGCCTACATCAGGCCTATATGAAGCCTACATCAGCATGATCAGGCCTACATCAGTGCCTACATCAGTGCTTGATGGAAGCATCTCAGAGAAGGGTAGTAGTAACAAGTAGATATATATACTCGTTATACAGTATCGGTATGGTAATGGACTCCGACTGGCGACATTAGTAGCCATGATGGCTCTTAGACCAGTGGTGTACTTGGTTGAAACTGGTATACGTATTTTATGCCCTTCGTTTGATTTCTTACTCCTGAGTGGAAGTATGGCAAAAGTTTTATCTTTGGATTTTGGGATTGTCCTTCCATCCACGGGGACAGTCATGTTACCCTCAATTGTTGATGACCAGCATAATTGTGTATGATAAGAAGAAGGAGATTACAACCAACTTCAAATGAGTGTAGTCTCTCATTTCCCAACTCAATTGACAATTTATGTCTCTGTAAAATACAAGTGATAACCCAAATGCCCCAAATCTGCATGCTCCTCATGAGGTCACAATCCCTATACTTGCCATGTTATACTTGATGACTCAAATCTAGTAAGTCAGATCATAATCATCCTATACTATACTTGCCATGTTATCGGTTCAAGGCAGTGAAAGAGTCACACCAGTCACCACTGAGTCAAAGTGAGGTCATAATGTGTCATAGTTCCCATTAACAAATTGACCTCTCTTTACTTTGTGTGGGACATGTAGGGATGTTGCAAACAGTTTAATGTAATCACCTAACCACCCCCCCCCTCCAAACTGTAATGTTCCACGGACTGGGACTAAATAGTGTTGGTGGGATTCAAATTCATGCACTGAAGTTAGTGGTTGCACAATCAAATGATCTGAACCATATACACAGCAACTCCATTTGTCTTTCTTTCCTCTGAAACCATTTATTCATTTATATCCATTCGAACCTTCATAGATTTAATATCTCATTAATGCGACTAGGTTTATCTTTGACCATACATCGGACGCATTTGACCCGCAAGACAAAAAGAAATCCGGTCAGTGAAATGAATTGAGTCTTAAATTTCACTAAGCAGACTGTTGAACTTTTCTGCTGCTTATGCCAGACACTTTATTAGTATGTCTTGAGACAGTTTTTTGTCAAATGGAAAGACACAGCGTCAAGTGAAAACTGGTTTAGAATGTCTTTCATTTGTCCGCGCCTTGTAGGATGGGCTGCTTATTATGTTCCATGATTTTTTCCTAATTGAAATGTAACACAATTCTCTACCTTTGTAGATTCAAAAAGTTAATTGTCTGGAATATTGTTAAAAAAAAGACAATGTGGCATATAAAAGCAAACCTGCATAGCAAGCGAATGAAAGGGTGTTTTTTGCAAACGATTGTTCTCGTCTGAATACCGCATATCAAATTCAGATCGTGCGACATTGCGACATTTGATACGTATGCCAAATGTATGAAAATGGATTCCACATATATATTTCAATGTATTCACATAATATATATTCCAGACTAGTTTTTGTTATTCGCATATATGAGCGCATTGAGTAAATTTTCCAATAAATGCAAAGAAACACTCAACAAAAGATTGAAACCGCCAAGAACTTAATCGAAATGAGAACTTCATATATGTAATTGCCCACACACTTTGAGTATCAAACTCCAGTATATTATTCATTTGTGGGCCAAAGACTAATCCAGCCTGTTATGGTGTTTATATTAGGATAACTTTTTTGTTTAATATCCCAAAACTAGGGAAGTCGATCAGTCTGTCAGCCATTTTGTGTTTATCGACCAGTATCATTCAAGAAAAGCATGTCCTGAAATGAGCCATGAACGAATACAGTTTATTCAACAGAAATAAAAACCATATATAGATATAGATTGTTAGATGCATTTCTGTTACCTTTGACTTAAAAACTAAGTAAGTCACACAAGTATATAAACCACAGCTTCTCCAAACTAACACAAGGAGCGCTGGAGTAGCTAGGTGGGACTATGCAGTCTGCACTCTGATGAGAGGAGTGCTATCCTTTACCCGGAGCCCTGTTATTTTAAACTACCTCGTTTGAATAAATTAATGATTAGCATGATTTCAAATCACTTGGTGCAGTGAAATAACTGGTGTTGTTATGTTTTCTTTGCAGTCATCAACTCGGACGAGATTTTCCCCAAACAGGAACTAGATTTGAATGACCCGGAAATGAACCACATAAAGTTGACCTCCCTGGTGCCCCACCAAACTTATCGGATCCACCTTTGGGCGCGGACAAGAGTGGGCCGCGGCAAGGTCTACCAGATTGACGAGCGGACCTTACCAGAAGGGCGTAAGTACATGAAAAATTCATAGCATTTACCTAGAATGTAGGGTGTTATGAGAGCAGGATATCAATGATTGATCGAGCAATTTTCAGCCCCATCCAAGCATATTGTCATCCCGCACTTTCTTTAATAATGCACAGCGAAATGCTGAAATAATGCTCCTCCGACCTCTGGGAGCTCCTGAGATTATTTTGAATAAGGCAGCTACGAAACTGTTGCCATAGTGAACAGCTATCTTAACCACAAGAAATCTTAAGAGATATTTCAGATATTTTCTCCGGAAATAGAAATGGTGCAATGGGTAGAATGTGGTACAGAGTATGATTATACTGAACTGTGCATGTTTCGACTATATATTGTATGGCAGATTGATCTAGTGCTCTACTGTACTACTGTAGCCATGAAAATAGAAATGGTTCAGTGTAAAGAATGTTGAAAGTTCTGAATATGTTTATACTGTGCTATGCATGTATGTCCTTGGGATACACCTGACTGTAGCAATAGTGAACAGATCATTTAACTCCAAAAGTCTTGAGAGATATTCTCCAAAGAAATAGAAATGGTGCAAGGGCTAGAATATTGAAAGGAGCATGATTATATACAGGCCTATACTGAACTGGGAATGTTTAGACTATATAGAAGACTGATATCTGATGCAGCTACTGCAACCATGGTGAACGGCAGTCTTGACCTAAAGATATTTCAGATATTTGCCAAAGGAATAAAAATGGTACAGTGGCTATCCATCTGGAATGTTTCCTTAGCATTATTATACTGGACTTTACATGTTTAGACTATGGCAGACCTATGATACACAATGAACAGCTAGCTAAGTGATCACCAAAATGTTCCTTGCCAGGTCATATTCTTATAGGCTACATGTACTTTCCATGTTATACTTGATGACACATATCCAGTAAAGTGATCTTACTTGCCATGTCATCAGCACGTCTGGTCACATGTCTTCCAGTGACATATTGGCCATTTATTTCAATGTAAAAGGTAGGTCCTGTAGTGATGTCTCACCAGCCAAAAGTAAACCTGATCACTTGACAATCCTCGACTGTAAGAGATATTTCAGATATATTTTCGATGAAAATAGTATTGCTGCAGTGGCTATAGAATGCTACTAAAGCATGTTTATACTGAACTGAGCATTTCAAGACCAGCCTCTATATTGGGAAGGAGGTTGATTGCACATGTTGATTGATGACAAGTAACTGAGGAGTCAACAACAGCATTCTGCTCATTTACAATAACTCATTCTCCTCCTTCAGTGAGATGATGTATTCAAGTGGTAAAGAAACCGAGAAGGACACAATATTTATGAAACTCTTCAGAGAATCAGACCATCAATTCTTCCTTTTTCTCCAAACCCTGAACCTTAAAAAAAGAGGCATGTAAAGTGCTCTTGTTGGCTTTAAATGCAGCATGGCTTTGGAGCCGGGTAATAAATTAACCGACACCGACTCTCAACTCATTTGACTTTCTGAAAAGCGACTCAGACTCCGACTCCTTAGGTCTCCTGTATTACGAATACGACACCTGACTCCACTTATCAGCATTATTGCACACAAATATTACATTGTTAACATGGAGAAAAATCATGCTATATTATATATAATGTTATTTTTATCATCTACAATGTATGTATGAATTATTGAGAGGACTAGATTGGCCTTGGAATTAAGATGTATTTATTCATAACAAATACAATTATGTATTGTTAATGTTATCTTTACTATGGCTGACCTTTTACATACATTCATGTTCTTGTTCTTACTAAATCTATGCTATCAATTTGGCTCCGAAGGTATCAGACAACACATACATCTCATCAGCTTTCCTAGAATTACAATACATTTCTGTATATTTTGGAATTTCTGGCTTGGAATGACTTAAAATAAAAAGAGACTTTTTAATTGAATCTCAAAATCTTAAACCATTTCAAGTCATTTGTTAGCTGACAGTACAAAGAAATCTAGCTTACATGAAGCCACTTCTATGGCATGTAATTATGTAGCTACTGGGAGTTGATGAGTTTTTAGCTATTAATTCTATAGTAATGAGCTGAGGGAGCTAGGTGTAGTAATCTCGTAAGGCTTAATATGGTATGGCCAGGCTCTGATTAGCCTTAATAATGCAAAAATTGAGAAATATGGGGTGGGAAGGGCAATGACTTTGGTCACACTAGCTTGTCTAATTGATGTATAGAGGCAATGTGTCTGGGGTGTATTTAGGGTGTACTGAGGGTGTTTTGGGGTCTCTCGTCGTGTTTTAGGGTTGTTTAGGGTGTGTTAAAAGTGGTTAAGATTAGCTGAGCATGCTTACAGACCTCAGGTACAACGAGGCTAAGGCTAATTTGGGCATCTTTCTTTATCTGTAGTTCCTCGTGTATACTCATTGGAAATGTAAATCAGTCACATTGGAACTAAAAAGTAAAGCTGGAAAAAGGTATTACTAAAAGAACAAATTCTTGAAGTGATATGGCATTCGGTGTCCTTTTCAGCTGTAGTTGTTAAATGTCATAATTAGTGTGTCATCTCTACCTTTGTCTACCAAAGAGAACAAAGACGGGACATAAAGCCCTAAACTTCCATCTTTTCATCAAATGTCATAAATATCATTATGTTACTTTGAGAAGCCTAGACAGAAGTTTAGTAAGGTTGCATGATGACATAAAGCTAGATTACAGATTCAACACTTTATAAAATGCCTCTTTATTTTAGGAAGACCTACTTTGAATAGAATCAAACTTAAAGCAAAGACAATTCATCATTAATTGATGCAATTTAATCCGTATATTTATTATGGAATATTACCCGTAGACCTTATACGACAGTGCCAGTATCCAAGAGGGGCGGCTCGTCCTAACAAAAGAATAACAACTATTCTGTAGGAGTAAACTTTGTCAAGCTAATTGCTTAACATTTTGTGAAGGTAGATATATATATATATATATATATATAAATCTAGTGAAGTATTCCTATGGTTTGACATTCTTGAATTGAAATATCACTGTATATGATTGTACAGCAAAGTGATTTTCAGATTCAAAATATAGTACTACACAGTCTTCAGTTATAGAATTTTAAAGATCACACAGATAATATTAAAACACAGTTGGCAATATCAATTACACTCTAGTGCAGAGGCATGCATTTCTGGGTAGTTGAAGTAGCTAGTACTGCCATAAGCAGCAGTACAGACAGCTGAAGTAGCTATAGAAAGCTTTAAAGTAGCCTGGAAGTAGCTTGGAAGTAGCTGGGAAGTAGCAATGTAATGAGACGGTTAGTCACAACGTTCTCTTTGTGGTCTAATTGTTGACAGTCATGCAATCCCATGGTATGCCAAGCTTTGTATACTGTCTATGGGCTGCGTATGTTACATGTTGAATGTAACGGTGGGAGTTGGGTACAAAGGCATAAATTGTGGTTAAGGCAACTACATGCATAACAGCTGAGACCAGAGCAGGGAAATAGTCAATCTGAGAAACCGCAACTACTACCAACGAGGAGATTGGCATGTTATGTCATGGTGGCAGGCTAAATCACAGAATTAGTATGTTAACTGGTTTAAAGGAAGGGTGGTAGATGCATGGATGATTGGGGCTTTACGTCCTATGTTTGTGTGCTATGGTAGGCTAAATACAATGGGAGGTCACACCAATGAGGCGAATGATGATTGAACTGTTTTTCTGAATAGGTTGAAATGAACCTGTCAGACTTGGAACCCAGGACCCTGAGATTGCGAGCCCAGAGCATAGACAGATAGATAGATAGATAGATAGATAGATAGATAGATAGATAGATAGATAGATAGATAGATAGATAGATAGATAGATAGATAGATAGATAAATAGATAGATAGATAGATAGATAGATAGTGTAGGCTAATCATTTACTTGCAAGCCAATTTAATATCAAAATGGCTAGACATTCGGAATGGCAGACTGATATTATTGTCTGTGGTCTAATATCACCCACTTCTTCAGATTGAAATGTTACCTTCATATCATGCAATAGACACCAAGATTGTTACATTTTGTTGATTAAAAAACCTTTCTCAACAACAGCGTACCCTTAACATTTCATCTAATATACTTTTGTGTAAGAAACATCGAATAAGAGTCTGGTATCAAATTAAATTTCTATAGTTTCCTGACCTAAATGTTAATTAGACACTTTCTGTAAAGTGTAATTTCGAAAACTTGAAAGTCTTGAAATTATCACCTGTAGACATTACATTTTACACCCACTTGAAGTTGATGATAGAAAACTCTTAGATTTACAGAAAACTTAGATTTAGCAAGCAAAGTAATGAATTAAATGTTTCCAGTATGACTGTAATTAATTCTAATTAGAGACACTCCCATTCACTTCCTGTGAAATGGAATATCCCAAAGCACATCCTGCCTATTGTTAACATTGAGTCGTGAGAAGACATCTTTTGCATTCTTATAAATGTTATGAAAATCAATTCTGAGAAATCTTGCTCTTTCCTTTAGTCCATGAACTGGTTGTCAGAAATGTTTGGTTCCAAACACTTGCTTTAAGGTAGCCCTCCTTATAAGATATATGCTACAACTTGGTACTTGGGCATATTCCTTTGGAAGGGGATCATGCACATGCATACAGTTGGCAAGGGATCTGATATAGAGAGAACACTTTAAAACCCTTTTGAATTAATGATTATATTCCTTGATAGCTGATTCAAAAGATACTTAAGCTAATCACACTCAGGGAAATAAACTCAGGCAGGAATGTAAAGAATAACGTAAAACAATTAGACAGTCAAAAGAGTCTCATAGACCAACCCCTTCAGTTTTCTAATTGCCATACTCGCCATAAGGGCCTTTTTATAAGGTGATTAAACAGGACAGATTGAATCAATAATATTCATTTCTTCACAAAACAATATTTCCTTATACAATGTTCCCTTTTTTCTGTGCTTTCTCTTCTTTACATGCTGTATAGTACAAACTGTTACAAATTCTAGTCAGGTCTCGTTGTCTCGTTTTTGTCTTTCTCTTACTATATATCGTGTGCGAGAGGCTAGATAATGACCATGTTTGGCAGTGGGGATCAAATTTGCCTTGGACATCCTCTGTTATAGGCTAAAATGACCAGCTCAATTAAGGTGACTAAAGGTCTTCCTGCTGCCCACCCTATTTAGCCGTCCATCTATTACGGTTGCCATCTTGTAGCAATCATGGCTGCCGACGAGTTGCCGACGGCAACAGAGCACGAGCTAATCATGTCGTTGGGCGGACAGGAAGTCCATTCTTCTCGGCGGCGAATCATTCTCTTCCTGCCATAGCCTCTCTTTCACCTTGCTTGTGCCTCCCTTTCAGTAGCACTCGGCTTACATATCATTTGATTCTCTTAAACGTCCCTCCAACGACATCCGGAGCGTCCGGTGTTGGTCGCGGGAGTCCCTGCTTCTCCGGCGTTGCCATATTACGGACCTAATCACCGGTCAATTGGGCGCAGATGACCTTAAATTAGAGCTTCCTTAAGAAGTTACATCTGAGAGGCCCCAGGGACAAAGCCATGTCTATCAGGAGGGCCTCTTTGCAGCATCAATATGTGTACTAAACACACAAGAATCAGATAAACAAAAGAGAAACAACTACTCCCTGCATATTTATGCATAGTCTAGACTTAGGTAACTGCAATAAGTATATTTCTTACTGCTACTGCACGAGCAAGTAAGAAAACAAAAACAAGCAGGTATCACTTTCAGAATTGGAGTTTCGTTTGCCTCTTTCGAAACCGCCACAACTGATACTTGAAAAGAATCAAACATACAATGTAGACCTGCAGAGACAAAATGACCTCCTTTTGGGATGCAACCATTAGATCTCGGGGGAGGGGGAAGTCTGAAAAAAAATATTTTTGGATGTTGCGTACTCGAAATAGATGATAATTATACGGCCCTATACTCTATACAGCATTATAATTTCATTATAATTTCCGGTCAAGGAAAACTCAAAGCCCCCTGAAAATATCTACCAGGCGTCCCTTAAACTAAAGCAGGTTAACAGAAATTTTTGTGTAATTCGGAAACCAAATCTTAAATATATATAATATTACCTCCACAGCTACTTTGAACTGTAAATACAATAAAATACAATAAAATACAATAAATTATGATGCTTTGGCCATAATTCAGGAGTTGGAAAAATAATTTGTAGAAATCACCTCTTGAGCATCAGAATCTCTCTAAAAGCTTTATTTTCTCGAAGTTAGTTTTTCAGTGGAAGTCATCAGATAACAGTTTTAAAAAATAAAATGAAAAATTGTATGGACTTTCCAATTCCATTGACGGTCTGAAGCCAAATAAGTTTGAGCTGGGTTGGTCCCATGCTTGACTGTACTTCCTGTATTGTTCGATTTCTGGTTGTAGTCTTCCAGACGCGTAGGATATACAATTGTACCTGACCTTACAATTTTTCTTATGCAAACACACAGTGAGCAAAGATACCAATTAGTGAATAACAGAGTAACAAGAAGAACTGAGGTCACAAAAACATCATTATTTCAACTATGCAACAATATGCTATCGAAACTATTATGCAATTAAAAACACTGTACATCTGGGACAAGGTTATATGTGTCATTAACAATATTAACACCATTAGATTTTAGTTCATAGTATGAGAACTGCATGCAGTAATTAGTGAATGCGATGAAATGTTACACTGCTGCTTTTTTGAATATATATATTTTTTCATCCGAATGAGCTAGGATGTAGTTCGAGAAAGGAAGAAAGAAAGACAGATAGAAAGATAGATAGACAGACTGATAGATAGATAGACAGATAGACAGATAGATAGATAGATAGATAGATAGATAGATAGATAGATAGATAGATAGATAGATAGATAGATAGATAGATAGATAGATAGACAGATAGATAGATAGATAGATAGATAGAAGTAAAGAATGGGGGAAATAAATGAGGAAAGAAAGAAAGATAGATTGAAGTAAGGAATGAAGGAAATAAAGACAGAAAGAAAGATATGAAGGAAAGATAGAAGTAATGATTGAAGGAAAGATAAATGGAAGGAACGACAGAAAAAAAGATAAGTAAGGAATAAAGGAAATTAAGACAGAAAGAAAGCAAGTAAGAAAGTAAGATGGATAAAAGTAAGTAATGAAGGAAATAAGGAAAGATGGATAGTAAGTAGAAAAGAAGTAAGGAATGAAGAAAGAAAGAAAGAAAGAAAGATAGATGGATAGATAGATAGATAGATAGATAGATAGATAGATAGATAGATAGATAGATAGATAGATAGATAGATAGATAGATAGATAGATAGATAGATAGATAACCAATTTTGCCACCTTTCCATAAGGCCACCATGTAATGACAACTACTAATATTATAGTAACAACCAATGTCATCAACCCACGTGCCTTTTGTCTTCATATGCCAGGTATTTTGTAAATTTATTTTTGAGATAAGTGTTTTGATTTTTACTTGTTAGTAAGATAGTTTTTTTCATAACCTTGAAAACTAGCTAATCTTTTTCCCCTAAGGCATATGCATAGCTTTATTTTAAAAGACGACACTCTACCCAGAGGAAGGCACCACTAAACCGGCTTTTAAGTTGCCTAATGGATTTTAAAATCTCTTTAATACTACCTACTTGTAGGCTGTGTCTGCCTACATATAGCTAAAGCACGTGGGGTACGATAATATGATATCTCAACGTTAATCCTTATGTATTTTGTGGGTTGGGTTTTATAACCAGTTTCAAGATGCATAATACAGGGCGCGCCTAAATTCATCCCAAAATGTGGTGGTGTGTCCTTCTATTCTATCTATTCTATCTATTCTATCTATTCTATAGATCTGGCTTTTTTTTTTTTCAAAATTACATTCACATGTCACAGAACCCTTGCTTTTCAATTTTTAGGCCTACTTCTGAAAAGTGTAATTTTTGGTAAACATCTGAGTTTGATTTTCAACTGTCGTCTGATGTACATGTATTCAGTATGTACGAAGGTTAATCACATTTCCGAAGTTTTCTTGAACAATTCAAAATTCCAATTTAAAAGTATAGGCCTACATATGTACACAACATCAAAAACATCCTTGTATTTATAAAGTCACCCTTTTCTGAATCGCCATAACTTCTCAGCTTCGTGTTGACAAATGTATCTTGTGACTGGAACTTCAAGCCAAAGAAAGAAGCATTTCCATCATCTTGAGGCTTCAGACAGCCAAGGACGGACGAGTATGAAAATTTCCCTCATACATCATTTTTGCATTAATCAAGAGGTCAGAGATGAGCTGGGTTAATTCCTACAAGACATCTTGAAACGAAGCTTTGGAGTGACCTTGTTGGCATGATCTCAATCAAATATTCAAGGAATCAAATGTAACTTTATTTTATCATATCAATGTAATCAGACAGACCATATCGGTTGAAGCAATGAAATGTACTTAGAAATTCAGACAAGATACTTTCATGGGACCTTTGAGAGCAGAATTCCAGATAGATGTGGTTTGGAAATTAAAATTGTGACCCTGGTAAGAGGTTCTATGCTGGACAGTGGACAAGTAAAATATCCCTCACATGGGTTTAATGTGTAACATGTCAACTTGCCGAGGAGTCCAGCTCTTTCATCTCGTGTGGTCATTCAACATCTGTGATTACCTAAAACAGAACTAAGAGTCTAAGACGAATACACCAACCATATCTATCTACCCATCTTTCTGTCCATCTATCTAGTGCTAAGCACTCATGCACGAAGCAGTATCTGAAACGCCTTGTAATAACATACAAACATACATACCATAGTTTTTTTGATATAGGGGAAGCGGGGGCACAGTGAATCGTATAAGTTTTTTTAACTAGATCTCAAAGAGTTACAAAGATATTTTCTTTTTGAATGTCTTTAGAGAAAGGTAATAGTGTCTACTATATATGCACGCCAAGAAAATAATGGCACTATTTGGGATTTCCGAGATATAGTCCACAAAAGAAACGATTCACTGTGTACTGGCACTGGGTACAGTGAATCAGTGCTCATGGTACAGTTAATCAATGTCATTTCTTTTTAGAAATATAAAAATATTAAGGACAAATTTAAACTGGACTTCTGAACATAGAAATAAAAAATACTAGCATTTGCAATTTCTCAGAATATTTCCTAAACAAAAAACCCCCTTCGTAGCAATGAATAACAACTTAAAGCTATTTAATGTATATATGGCATATATTATAATGGATGTAATCATTAATTTAGGCTATTCTCAGTACTTCTGATATATGATATTAGTTATTATGGTCATAACTACAGAAAACATATTGATTCACTGTGCCCCGATTCACTGTTCCCCGCACGGCTGCTCCTCACCTAAATCACCATATTTCACCAATCTGAACCATGTGTTCATGCATCACCTATTAATTATTTCTATTGGATATTCCCCTGACACATATTATAATTGTTGTAAATAATTCAATATTTATCTGTACAAATTAAAAATCCAAAAATTCCAGGTTTTCAAGCCAAAAATCCTATTTCATCCCATAATGTCCAAAAGGAATATGTTTCATCAAATGTTATACCAGATTCTGTTGAGTGCTCATAAAATACATGAAACAAATGTAAAAATTTCGAAATATTGCTATTGAGCATCCTGAGAATTCCACTGATTCACTGTGTACAGTGGTCCCTGCATTATAAGATCGCCCCTTCTGCAATCATGAAGCGGTCTATAGTGGGGGTGTGGTCTCTCGTCGGGGTGCAAAATGCACTAAAAATACTACTTAGTGCGTGAGGAAGGCGGTCACATAAGGCAAGGCAGTCTTACAACAGGGGGTCTTATAACGCAGGACCACTGTACTGCGATTCACTGTGCCCCGGCTTCCCCTATACAAAAATATCCATACTAACATGAACTGAAATATCATGTTCAGATGAAAATCAATTCTTAAATTGATATGTAAGTCGTGATAATGCATGCAAAGACACAACGTAGCTTTATATATGAACTACAATGTATAAGAAAAAACTTTGGCAAAAAACAAATACATATTTAAGAAGAAAAACTGATCTGGACATATTACAAAAAGTCATGAACACGTTATCAGAGAGTACTTACAAAACATTGCCTATTGCAACTTTGGCAAAAAGCAGTTTCAGGTTTCAAGCCTTCTCATATAATTGTTGAGAAGACAAATGTTTGGAAAATCACGTTTTCAAAATCCTTATAGGAAACACTATGACAAGCCAATGGTATCAACTTAAATGAATGACATGTTTTATGAAACAGCTAGAAAATAGCAGACTTCATTTTTACATTACTCCACATAACGCCAGTCCCAAATTTCATTAATGTTGATTACATCATGTCTGTAACCTGCTTAAACTTGCTCATATTGTAAATATGTGTTAACAATTTCCCCAGGGGTGCTGCAAGGCACAAAACTGCACTGGTAACAATCTTATTATGAATTTTGGAGGTAATCAAGCTTGCAAAATGAAGTCAAGAATGCTTGAGAATAAGCCTACCCCTTAGCGTATATATCAGCACCAAGTACTGAATTTATCATCAGTTGTCATTTGAAATAATGAAGTGGAAAAGAAGGATTCTGCATGTATTTAGTCTGAGGAGAAAGGGGTTTTAAGTTGAGCTCATCTATTGATAGTACAGGATATAGGACAGGATAAGAATAAGATGGGATAGGATTGGATTGGATGGGATGGGATAGGACAGGATGGGAACTTTTCCAGATAATATAAAAGGATAGCAAAGGACTGGAGGATCAAATCGGGTGCAAAAGAATATGATTGGATATAATAGATTATAATAGGATAGTAGATTATATTAGGATAGGGTGTGATGGGATGTTATACAATTCCATATTCCTCTTGTTTCTCTGCATCTGATTCTTCGTCTGTTTCCTGATCTTTGCAACCTTTAAATTGTCATGTCAATGCTGAAGATTCTCTCACTGCATTTGAGTATGAGCAGACACAAATCTTGGGAGATGTAGCATAGTGAGACGTGGCAATGGCTTATGAATTCAGATGCATTTTTCCACACCCTTTTTTCTGAATTTGCCATAACTTTGCAGCTCCTTGGTGACAAATGTATCTTGTGACTGAAACTTCAAGCCAACTACACTGCATTCCCAATTATTATGCAACTATGCTTTTTTGCAATATCTCAAAAAGAAATAACACTATTAGGATATCCTTTACACATGATGACATGTGGGCCATTAAGCAAACACCCTCCAACTTTCGTCAAATTTGGTTGTTTCAGTGAGGAGTTATGCTATATAATCAGGTTTTTAGGATGTTCCCAATTATTATGCAATTTCTTTGAAAAGCTTCCATTGCCACCCAAAATCAACAAAGTCGATTATGAATTGACATTAGAATATACCTCATAACACTAAATAAAAAATAGAACCATCATTTCAAACGTGGATGCCTTCATGACCAAGAAATCGATATAATACAACTGCATTGAAAAACCATTGAAATTGGCTTTTTTCTCAATAAAGAAGCCTCCCATGCTCTTAAAAATTTAATATCCATACATTTGCAGCTTAGAATATATCTATAGCACACCACGGTCGTACTGTGCGATGAAACACCTAATCCGGTATCTCTACAAAATATGACACCAAATCAAATACTCACACTTCTGTTTCCCATTGGAATAGCATTGGCAATTGGATGTGTTCAATTCATTTCAAGATATTTGTCAAATACAGTGGTGCAACTTAATTGCCATTGGTTTACAGGAGAGTTCTAAACCCAAGGAAAGTGGAAAATGACTTTGGTAATGATTTTTCATTTTGTTTGGGTAACATAGGCTTTTTATTGCAATAAAACTGTAATTTCAATGCTATTTCAATGCAGGAGAATAACATGAATTTCTCGGCTATGAATGCATCTATGTTTGAAATGATGGTTATTCGTTTTCTTTTGTGTTATGGGGTACATGCTGATGGCATCTTCAGATTAGTTTGGGTCATTTTGAGTGGCCATGGATGCTTTTCCAAGAATTTGCATAATAATTGGGAACGCCCCAAAACATCATTATATAGCATGACTCCCAACTGAGTCAATGGAATTGGACAAAATTGGCTGGATATTAGCTCCATGGTACACTTATCATTATGTGAAAAGAATATTCAAATAGTGTTATTTCGTTTTGAGATAATGCAAAAAAGCATAGTTGCATAATAATTGGGAACGCAGTGTAAAATAATGTTTAAGAATTTTTTTTTTTTGAAAAATCACTTTTTCAAAATCTTTAGAGGAAACACTATGACAAGCCAATGGTATCAACTTATATGAATGACATGTTTTATGAAACTTTTATGTGTAATGTAAGCCCCCAATTTCATTAATGTTGATTACATCAAGTCTGCAACCTGCTTAAACTTGCTCATATTGTAAATATGTGTTAACAATTTCCCCAGGGGTGCTGCAAACTGCCAAGACTGAACTGGCGACAATCTGATTATAAATTTTGGGGGCAATCAAGCCTGCAAAATGAAGTTAAGAATTCTTAAGAATGAGCCTGCGCCTAAGTAATTTGTCATCAGCTGTTTTTTCACGATAAATTAGAAGTATGACATAAAAAGCATGATATACTCATTACTCACATGTGCATGTTAATTACCAATTCAAGTCTCATCAGCATCAGGTGAGATGAAATTTGATAGGATAAGATACAATACAATAAGATAGTCGTCTTCATCCTTTAAATCTGCATCCTCACCGTTATAACATTTAAATTGTCTTGATTTAAAATGCTTTAGATTTTGAGTATGAGCAAACAAGAATATTGGAGGTGTAGCACAGGGGGACCCAGCAGTGTCTTCTGAATTCAGGTGCTTCGTGGTGACAAATGTATTTTGTGACTGAAACTTCAAGCCAAAGAAAGAAGCATTTCCATCATCCTGAGGATTCAGACAGCCAAGGACAGACAAGTATGAAAATTTCCCTCATACATCATTTTTGCATTAATCAAGAGGTCAGAGATGAGCTTGGTTAATTCCTACAAGATATCTTGAAACGAAGCTTTCAACTGACCTTGTTGGCATGATCTCAATGAAATATTAATGGAGTAAAACACAATATCAATGGCATCAAACTGGTCTAGCTAGTTGAAGCAATGGAAAGCAATTTGAAAATCAGACAGAATAATTTCAGTGTGACTTCAAGTGTGAAAATCCTAGCTGGATGTTGTCTGGATGTGCGATTTAAATGGATGACCCCATTCTCTCAGGGCATACAGGGCTTCAGTTATCACATCTGTTTATCTATGTCGATCAGTTCTAATATGACCCCTCAAAATCTTCAGAATCATGTATGTGCTACAGTAGGATGAGGAGTGAAACATGAAATGCCGTGCAATAAGAAATATGATTACACATACCAGTTTTTATTTAGGGGGATGTGATATGCCTTGCTATTAGACATGGTTATACATGTACCAACGTAGTTTTTCTTTGCATAGGATCACATATTCATTCAAGAAATGTATGTACATTAAATACTAACTTGAAATGAAATATCATGTTCAGATAAAAAGCATTTCTTCAATTCATACATAAGTCATGATTAAGCTTGTAAGAAACAAAAATAGCTTTACGTATTAACTACAATATGTAATTGAAAAACCTTCAGCAAAAGTAGATACAAATTTGAAAAAAAACTAATCTGGGCATATAACAGGAAGTCATGTACATGTTACATGAGTTTACTTATAACACATTGCCTATTGCAACTTTCGCAAAAGCAGTTTCTCATTTCAAGCCTCCTCATATAATTGTTGAGAAGACAAATGTTAGAAAAATCACGTTTTCAAAATCCTTAGAGGAAACACTATGACCAGCCAGTGGTATCAACATAAATGAATGACATGTTTTATGAAACAGCTAGAGAATAGCAGACTTCATTTTTGTATTATTCCAGATAACGCAAGTCCCCAATTTCATTAATGTTGATTACATCAAGTCTGCAACCTGCTTAAGCCTGCTCATATTGTAAATATGTGTTAACAATTTCCCCAGGGGTGCTGCAAAGCGCAAAACTGCACTGGTAACAATCTTATTATGAATTTTGGAGGTAATCAAGCCTGCAAAATGAAGTCAAGAATGTTTAAGAACAAGCCTACCCCTAAGCGCATACATCTGCACCAAGTACTGAATTTATCATCAGTTGTCATTTAAATAATGAAGTGGAACCATGGAATCAAAAAAGATTTTGTATGTATTTAGTCTCAGGTGAAAGGGGCTTGAGTTGAGCTCATCTCTTGATAGGATAGGATATAGGATAGGATAAGATAGGATGGGATTGGATTGAATGGGGTGGGATGGGTTAGGATAGGATAGGATGGGAACTTTTGCCAGATGATATAAACGGATAGGGAAAGAATAAAGGTACAAGTCAGATTCAAAAGAATATGATTAGATATAATAGATTACAATAGGATAGTAGATTACATAAGGATAGGGTATGATGGGATATAATACAATTCTAAAGTCCTCTTTGTCCTCTGCATCTGATTCCTCATCTTTTTCCTAAACTTTGTAACATTTAAATTGTCATGTCAAAGCTGAATATTCTCTCACTTCTTTTGAGTATCAGCTGACACACATCTTGGAGATGTGGCACAGGGGGATGTGGCAATGACTTATGAATTCTAGAGTGGTCCAAAAACACTTTCTTCTAAATTTCTCTAATTTGAATCTTGCATTGTGATATTATATAGATAGAAGGTAATCAGTAAAAATTTCAGCAAAATCACTTAATATTTAGAGGTGGCACAAAGTCATTGAAGTTTAACATGCAATTCCCCTTCAGCAGATCTCAAAATCATCAGTATTTGCAAATATTGCAATTATGGCAAGTAATTTTGATCAAATAACCTTTTTTTCAGTATGTCAAGGATGCCCAATCCAGTCCTGATATTCTTTTTGACTCACAAAGTTTTGTAGCAGGTCAGCATAGATATAATATAGGTCAATTATCAAGCTTTCTTTGTTTCAGAAAAACAGACAAATATTTCACAAACAATGAATGATAAATCAAAACCAACCCCCAGATATTACTTTAGCTTGCCAACTTGATCATATTTTAAAAAAGTGCAAACAAATATTCACTTCGGAGGAAGATCTGGGATATTGACGATATTTTCAGTTTTGCGAATGTGGAATTACATGATAAACTTCGAAGGCTTTGTGCCACCTCTAAATATTAACTGATTTGGCTGAAATTTTGCATGTGCTTGTTTTACGTATGTGGTCATCTATTTCTGCTTTCAAATTAGGGGTTATAGGAGAATTTATTTTTCCCATAGGAATGTGGACCACCCTAATGAATTCAGATGCATTTTCACACCCTTTTCTGAATCGCCATAACTTCTCAGCTTCTTGTTGACAAATGTATCTTGTGATTGGAACTTCAAGCCAAAGAATGAAGCATTTCCATCATCTTGAGGTTTTAGACAGCCAAGGACGGACAAGTATGAAAATTTCCCTCATACATCATTTTTGCATTGATCAAGAGGTCAGAGATGAGCTTGGTTAATTCCTACAAGATATCTTGAAACGAAGCTTTTGAGCGACCCTGTTGGCATGATCTCAATGAAATATTAATGGAATAAATCACGACACATTTGTTTATTATATCAATGGCATGAGACATGTCTAGCCATTTGAAGCAATGGAATGCTAGTTGAAAATCAGACAGAATAATTTCAATATGACTTCACAGGTGAAAGTCCAAGCTGGATATTGTTTGGATGAGCCGTTCAAATAGGTGACCCCCAATTCTTTATTCAATCAGTCATTGTAAGGGCCTGGATCAGGGTATACACGGCTGCACTTACCATACACTGTATGGCATACAATATCTGTTTATCCATCAATCAGTTCTAATATTATCCTCTCAAAATCTTCAGAATCGTGTATGTAGTGAGGATAAGCAGTGATACATGAAATGCTATGCAATAAGATATATGATTATTCATACTATAGTTTTTAGCTAGGAGGACATGATATGCCTTGAAATTACTTGTGGTTATACATACCATAGATTTTCTTTGCATAGCATCACATATTCGTTAAAAAAATATGCATACATTAATAAATATATCTATACAAACTTTCAATGAAATATCATGTTCAGATAAAAAGTACTATGCTTGGTAAGAAACAAAATTAGTTTATGCATAAACTACCATATATATCTTTGAAATACCTTCAGCAAAAGTAGATACATATTCGAAGAAAAAATTCATCTGGACCTTTTACAAATATGAGAGTACTTATAAAACCTTGCCTATTGCAACTTTGGCAAAAAGCAGTTTCACGATTCAAGCCTCCTCATATTATTGTTGAGAAGAGAAATGTTTGAAAAATCACGTTTTCAAAATCCTTAGAGGAAACACTATGACAAGCCAATGGTATCTACTTAAGTGAATGACATGTTTTATGAAACAGCTAGAGAAAAGCAGTCTTCATTTTTGTATTATTCCAGATAACGCAAGTCCCCAATTTCATTAATGATGATTACATCAAGTCTGCTACCTGCTTAAGCCTGCTCATATTGTAAATATGTGTTAACAATTTCCCCAGGGGTTCTGCAAGGCGCAAAACTGCACTGGTAACAATCTTATTATGAATTTTGGAGGTAATCAAGCCTGCAAAATGAAGTCAAGAATGCTGAAGAATAAGCCCGCCCCTTAGCGCGTATATCAGCACCAAGTACTTTTATCACCAGTTGTCATTTATTTAAAATAATGAAGTGGAACAATGGAATAAAAAAAGATGGATTTTGTATGTATTTAGTCTCAGGAGAAAGGGGTTTTCAGTTGAGCTCATCCCTTGATAGGATAGGATAGGATAGTACAGGATAGGACAGGATAGGACAGGATAGAATAGGATGGGAACTTTTGCCAGTTGATATAAAATGATAGGAAAGGACTGAAGGATCAAGTCGTTGCAAAAGAATATGATTGGATATAATAGATTACAATAGGATAGTAGATTACATTAGGGTAGGGTATGACGGGATGGGATATGATACAATTCCATAGTCTGCTTTGTCCTCTACATCTGATTCCTCCCTCATCTGTTTCCTGATCTTTGTAACATTTAAATTGTCATGTCAATGCTGAAGATTCTCTCACTGCATTTGAGTATGAGCAGACACACATCTTGGAGATCTAAGTAGCAATGGTGAATTCAGATGCATTTCAACACCCTTTTCTGAATTGCCATGACTTCTCAGCTCCTTAGTGATAAATGTTACTTGTGACTGAAACTTCAAGCCAAAGAAAGAAGCGTTTCCATCATCTTGAGGCTTCAGACAGCCAAGGACGGACAAGTATGAAAATTTCCCTCATACATCATTTTTGCATTAATCAAGAGGTCAGAGATGAGCTGGGTTAATTCCTACAAGATATCTTAAAACGAAGCTTTGGAATGACCTTGTTGGCATGATCTAAGTGAAATATTAATGGAAAAAAAATTATACATTTGTTTATTATATCAATGGCATCAAAAAGGTACAGCCAGTTGAAGCAATGAAATGCAATTCTAAAATCAGACAGAATAATTTCAGTGTGACTTCAGGTGTGAAAATCCCAGCTGGATGTGGTCTGGATGTACGATTTAAATAGATGACCCCCAATCTCTCTTCAGTCAGTCTGGATCAGGGCATATATGGCTGCACTTGCCATATCTGTTTATCTATATCGATCAGTTTTAATATTGTCCCCTAATAATCTTCAGAATCATGTATGTGGTGCAGTAGGATGAGGAGTGATACATGAAATGCCATGCAATAAGAAATATGATTACACATATCAGTTTTTATTTAGGGGATGAGATATGCCTTGCAATTGGATCCGGTTATACATGTACCACTATAGTTTTTCTTAGCATAGGATCACATATTCATTCGAAAAATATATGTACATTAAAAACTAACTTGAAATGAAATATCATGTTCACTTACAGAGCATTTCTTAAATTCGTACATAAGTTGTGATTATGCTTGTGCAATATATATTTTAAAAACCTTCAGCAAAAGTGGATCTGGGCATATAACAGGAAGTCATGAACATGTTATATGAGCATACTTATAAAAACATCGCCTATTACAACTTTCACAAAAGCAGTTTCTCATTTCAAGCCTCCTCATATAATTGTTGAGAAGACAAATTTCACCAGGGGTGCTGCAAGGCACTTCACTGGCAACAATCTGATTATGAATTTTGGAGGTAATCAAGCCTGCAAAATGAAGTCAAGAATGCTTAAGAATAAGCCTGCCCCTTAGCACATATACCAGCACCAAGTACTGAATTTATCATCAGTTGTCATTTAAAATAATGAAGTGCAACCATGGAATTAAAATGGATGGATTTTATAAGTATTTAGTCTCAGGAGAAAGGGGTTTTAATTTAAGCTCATCTCTTGATAGGATAGGATAAGATAGGATAAAATGGGATAGGATGGGATGGGATAGGATGGGATGGGAACTTTTGCCAGATAATACAAAAGGATAGGAAAGGACTGAAGGATCAAGTCAGATGCAAAGGAATACATTTTATGATTGGATATAATAGATTACAATAGGATAGTAGATTACACTAGGATAGGGCATGATGGGATGTAATGTTAGGCACGTCTCATTAGGGTAGGATAGGATAGGATAGGATAGGATAGGATAGGATAGGATACCCTATATTTTCATCTGTTCATCACTTTCATTCTTCGTCTTTCTCATCTTGATAATAAATTATCTATCCATTTATCTATTAATTTTGTCTATCTTCTTCATTGTCATCTCTATAAGAGAAAGGTGTGTCTGAGAAGGAAGATGGTGATTAGGAGTACAAAGGTGAGGATGAGGAGGACAATAATGTGTAGGAGAATGAGGATGATTAGAAGAATGAGGATGAGATAAGGAGGATGATGAGGGAGTGAGGAGGAAGATAAGGAGGATGGAGAGGATAGGGACAAGGAGGATAAGGAGATTGAGGATGAGAGAATGAGGAAGATATTGGGGATAAGGAGGAGAACAAGGATGAGAAGGATTAGGAGATTCAGGATGAGTAGGATAAGGAGATTGAGGAAGAGGGAATGAGGGGGATGGTGGGGATTAGAGCCCTGCGCGGGATGTCCCGTCCCGCGCGGGACGCGGGATCCCGCATCCCGCGGGACGCGGGATCCCGCATCCCGCGGGATCCCTCGGGATACCGCAAACAAAATTCCTGCGGGACGGGACGGGGCAGGACTGCAAATGGCCACTGCGGGACGGGAGCGGGATCCCGCATTGGTTCAGTTTGCGGGAGCGGGGCGGGGCGGGACTGGGTTGCGGGACTGTGCGGGATTGTAAATTTAAGCAGTTTCATGAAAAGCAATTTTGACAATCTTATATTAAAATACTATTAGGCCTAGATAGAAATCAGACATAAGCCATTTAAATATGCCAGACTTTTATAATCAGGTGCTGTGATAAAAAATAAAATATAATTGTAAATAATGAAATAATTTGATTACTTGACGTAGAAACAGTTAATTTGAGTTGTTATATTGTTTAGACAATGATGAATGCAATTTGATGGTAGTTTGTTACCCCTTTGAATATGGGAATTCCCCGGGTTTTGGTTATTCCCCAGATTCACTGCCTATATACTGCAATTTAACTGTAAAATTTTGGTTGGCTTGAGATATACTAGCAGGGTTGGTATAGTACTGTATACCCTTCTAATTATTCTACAGCTATATACTAACTAAATTAGTTAAATGTTTTGTCATATGCATATATTACTAAGTAAATTAGGCATATATATGACTAATAAATTTTGATATTTGATCATCAGAGGTCATATTAATTTATAATTTCATTATTTGCTTGTTAGAAAAACAGGGGAATTCAATAAAGAAGTAAAGTTTTAAAAAGCTAAAGCAAAATAACCTTTATCTAAAAGTTATAATGTCTGATGGATGTTCATACAATAGCTACCCCTATTGCAATGCAACCTTGCTCACAATAGACATGCATGGCCTTTGTTTGAATAGCAATTAAGACAATGGTCAGTGTTTGAATAGCAGTTTAACAGCATTCAAAATTAATCAGGGTTATGCCATGAAAATATTGTGCTATTTCATATCATTAGACAATATCACTGGCATTTGGTCAGTTAATCTAAGTCAGTTTCATGAAAATGGAAATTGCAAAGTGAAATTGTTGTGAATAGACATGTATCATTAATCAACCCTCGTGAGAACCCAGCGCTGGGCTTAGAGAGCTGCACTTGCCATCTATCTATCTATCTATCTATCTATCTATCTATCTATCTATCTATCTATCAATATCTATCAACATCTATCAATATCTATCAATATCTATCCATCTATCTATCTATATATCTGTCTATCTATCTATCTATATATTGCACTTACAGTACACGAAAAACAAGCCCTTATAGAGAAGCTGTTTGTGGCCATCAATGACCTCACAACAAGTATCAAATTCAAATACATTGAAATGAAGTGTCAATTTGTCATTCAGTATCTTGTGACCTCATTGATGAGTGGTATGACCTATACTAAATGCCTTTGATTATTTATTAAACTAACTTGATTGTGAATAAGTGCGGGACTGAGTGCGGGACTGACTTAGGCTGCGGGACGGGACGGGAGTCCCGCAAACAGATGCCTGCGGGAGCGGGACGGGATGGGACCAATAATGGAGAGTGCGGGACGGGACGCGGGTCCCGCAAAGATAAGAGCTGCGGGGCGGGACGGGAGCGGGACTGGATTTTGTGGGACGGGGCGGGACGGAAAAATCAGTCCCGCGCAGGGCTCTAGTGGGGATAAGGAGGAGAACAAGGATTAGGAGGATGAGGAGGATGAGGAGATTGAGGATGAGGAGGGTGAGGATTAGGGAATGAGGGGGATGATGGGGATAAGGAGGAGAACACGGATGAGGAAGATGAGAAGATTGAGAGTGAGGGAATGAGGAGGAAGGTGGGGATAAGGAGGAGAACAAGGATGAGAATGAGGAGGATGAGGATAAAAAAAATTCAAAGGAGGATGGGGATGAGTATGATGAGGACGAAGAGGATGGGGAGGACAAGGAGACAGAGGGCTGTGATACACCGTAATAAGAATAGAAACTGTGGGACAGGGAAGAGAATGGCAGAACAAGAAGGATAGGTTTGCATCTCATCAATATGGGAACGTGTCAGTGAGGCCTGTGCATGATTTTTGGGCAGTTGAGTTTTGCACACATGTTTTGGTGGCACATTTCTCACCAGGCATGCTGTATTGGCAAGCACCAGTGCATTGAAACATGCTGGGCCAAATATGAAGGATTTTTAACAACAAAAACTGGGAGAAAAATGTTTAAAAACAAATGGTGGGATAAGAAGAAATAAATAAATGAGGTGGAAAAAAATACTTGAGCTGGTTGATTAACACAATGCAAGGGCTTGGATTAAAGTTTTTGCTCTTAAGAGAGGGAGACAAATCGGTAAAATTGTGAATACTTCAGTGAAGAGGCCTCTTATATTCATTTCTAAGAATGTCAGTTTGAGTTCCACTCTTTAAAATGATACTGCATAACACTGAGGTAAATATAAATTGAATTTTCAAATGATGTTACTCCTAATTTTGTTGGAAACTTAGAATATTGATTTGGCGAGATGTATATTTGGGGTGACTGGCATTTCCAAAGTAGGTAACAAAACTTTGTTCAGCTTATGTATCTCCATTATATTCCCACAGGCATTAGAGGAATATTGAAATATCTTGGAAAGATATATTACTGATTTTTTAAAAAGAAGAGATGCTGTATCTTACTTAGATTTCATGTTTCCATTTTTGGATGAATGGCTATTGTTCAGGCATTGTAAAACTTTTAACATTTTGTTTGTTGGAATAAACTCATTTTAATGTGTGGCCAAGCAGAATGGGCAAATTGCTTCCATTAGTGCCAAATGCTCAGGTCGATCTTTTCTAAATGGAATCAATCAAAGAGGTTGGAATTAAATTTTGCCATTTCCAACTGGATATTTACACTTCTCGGTCTCCATATATTGCATAAACTCAATATTGGGGCACTAAAGGTCCACTGTTTGTCATATTCTACACACAAGATGTTTAATTTTGTTTTCTTCTAATTTTATATGATGCCAATAACAGATGCTTTCAGAACAAAATAATACTTTTTAGACACCAATAACACTTTTCAAACATCAATATCATTATTTACTGGTGTGGCATGTGACTGATTTATGTCACTTGATAAGGATGCACGGATATCCGACACAGTATCCGGTATCTTGCCGGATATTGACATTTTCAGGATATCCGGTATTCGCCAGAATTTGGGTACCTGAACCGGATATCAGAACCATATACTTGTCAAAACTTAATGAAGGCTAAAATTTTGATAATTGAAGATTGTTACAAGAATGGAGTCAGCAACATGATGGTTACAATAAATTCAGTCACAGAACAATACGAAAGACATTCCACAGGAGGAACATTCCTCTTGCCAGGCATGGTATCTCTTGGCCATGAGAAAATTTTTTTTAAATCAAACGCATATTTTGAAAAACTTTCTTTTTCGTTTGTTTATTATCCGGCTCCTACTATCCGGTTCCTATCCAGTATCTGGCAGATGGTTTGGCCAGATTATCGAGTATCTGGTATCCGGATATTTTATCTATCCGTGCATCACGATCAAGATTATACTCCAGGACTGCATTTAATCTTATATCAACCTTGTATATAAATTTTGGGATATATACAATATAACATAGTACACTTCTCAATTGCTTATATGAGGTGGCTTGAGCTTGTTGAAAGCAGCTGGTCACATTAAAAGCAGCAGCAAGTTCTTTAAGCCAGGAAGGAAGGAGGCTTATTCATTTCTGACACTGGGTTAAATTCAGTGGAAGACGGTGGAAAAAACATGGTCGATGTTGGCTTACATTCTCTGCTGTTTGGGCCTGAACATTGTTGATTTCTGAACATTGTTGGCTGAACATTGTTGGGCGAATTCGTTTTGCATACTCACATTGTACCAGCTAACAAGATCAGATATTGGTGACCCATGTTGTAATTCTTTCCAAAATGTCCAGTGTGGTTTTGAAGAAGGCATTTACACAATCACACGGTCTGCTGGACATGTTTAATGCGTTTTATTCCTTGGGGAGGCTGCACCATGCTTCAACCATGCCTTAGCCAAGGCTGAACCAGAATACACCCTTCCTCATAAATATTGAACACAGCCAAGATTTTTCCAAGAAATTGGAAAGCTTCATATTCTTTGGTAGAGCAACATCAAGATGGTCCTGGCCAGCTGAACTTCTTATTCCTCTAAGCTCAAATAAATCATAATATTAAAAACGATTTCAGAAGTTCGATATTCTTAGAGAATTACACCTCACATACGGTCCCATGCAAAAGTATATATATGATGCCATCTTCTCAGAAGAAAAACCAATGAATGTACAAGCGCTGTTAACCATTTTGACAGAAGGTTCAGATTACAAGCGAGAGTTGAGAGCTAATTCTATTATTTTCGACATCAATCAAATATTTCATAAAATGTTACCAACAAGGGTGTAGCAACCCTACAAGACCAAGCCAAGACCAAGAGAGAGCCTCCCTTTCCTTCATAACTCCCTGAGCTTTAATGTTGAGCTGACAGACTTTGGGAGCAGCAGAATCAGAATAAGGTGTTATTGACCCAATGTTCTCCTGGGCTTTCTCCTCATATTTCTCACAATATTGAGAAAATGTCCTTGCATCCCCTTCACCATTTGCAACATCACGTGGTGGCATGCAAATCCTCATGCAAATTGGCATGCAAATGTGCATGTAAATGAGCACACAAATGTGCCGCAAGCCGTATACGAGTGCACGTAATGATATATGAGCATTGTTCTTCTCATTTTTTGTCATATCTTCTCCCATTTTATCTTAGCTTTTTGTTTTAAAACTCATCTGTCTCTTTCAACTTAAGCCCTAAACATGCACATGTCAACACCAAAACCTCTTAACCATTCCTTAAGGACAGAGACATACCATTGTCTCTTGTGGTGTATTTAGGAAGGGGGCCATTGGGCCATACCCTAATCTCAAGCCCAAAATAAATGGAAGAGATAGGAAATGTGGTGGTGTGAAACGTGTTCCCTATATATGTTATGCCCCCTTCAAGCAATTTATAAATATGCCCCTGATTGTCTCTTAGATGCAGTGGTGTATTTAGGGAGGGCCTTTGGGCCATGCCCGCCCCCCCCCCCCCGGTCAAAATTGACAAGGAAGACATGGGAAGTCCCATAGTGTGCTGCGTATTCACCACACATTTTGCCTCCCTCCTTCAAGCAATATATAGATATGCCCCTGATTTTGTCTTAGATGTAGTGGCGTATTTGGGGGGGGGGCCATTGGGCCATCCTTTTCATATATTCACCGCACGTTATGCGCCCCCCTTCAGGAAATTTCTAGATACGCCCCCGATTGTCTCTCAGATGGAAAGCTTGTCGTTCTGCAATAGCCAAGTATACCACACCTCCGAGCTCCTCTCATCAAATATTTCTTAAGATTTAATGGAATCAAGATCATGTGATGGGATTATTGGAGTTATCCTTGGGCAAAAATGTATAATGTATACAAGATATGTGGGTGGAATATATAAGTTGTTTGTTCTTTCTATAAAATCTTTTTAAAATGTTCCTTGTGGGACTGTCCTCGCCTAGAGCTGCGCAAAGTATAATATACTAGATTTACCCAAGATTTGGGGCAGGACTATTAGTCCGGGCAACTGGTGGAATGACCCACCACAAATTGCAATAGTTTTGTGTCACATACCATTTGAAAGCTTACATCTTCCTCTACAACATATCAAAAGTTTACCAAAATATATTTAGTGGAAGACCCTTTTCCGGATGTGGGAACATTTTCAGGCAGTGCGGAAGAATGCTTCGGGGTAAAATGACGAAAAGTACATAATAAATTTCAAATATGCAATGAAAACGATCCAGATTCCATTTAAAAGTAAAGATCTATTTTCAAATATGTGCTACATGATATATTGAGTGATCTTTTATGTTATTTAGAATAAATATCATGCAGTACTGCTGTCACTGCCGCAATCCTAGAAAATATTCACTTTCATCAAGATGTGGTAAACCTTTTCTTCTGAAATTCACACATTGCAATCAAATGCCTTGTTGGGTCTGGTCATATCTTTGAATAATCCCTTTTTGGTGGGGATGGGAGGTATAGTAGATCACTTCTTTGTGAAGAAGTATCTCATTTCTATCACTTCCGTCGACAAGCTGCACAACCGCACTTGACAAGCTCAAGCAATAGAAATATAAAGAGTGAAGATGCACAGAAGATGCACAGAAGATGCACAGAATAAAGACAGGGACAATTGTGTTTTGCTAGTAACCATAGGCCCTTCAGGAACAGTTTTTAAAATTGACATAAAAAAGGTGTGGATCCTGAAGGCATGTGAGAAAGAAGACAAATACGTAAATCCAAAGAACATTCTCACTTATTTGATGAGATGAGGAGGTCCATTGCACACTATGTTTGGTCAGGGGCTATACATCTACATTTAACTATAAAGATAACTGTTTTGTTCATACACTATAGTTGTCCTCATTTGTATGAATTTTTTCATGGAAGGGGGTCCATATCCTGCCCCTCTTCTTTGAAAAATTATTAAACTTTCGCATATGAAAAAGGTTTGCAGTTAAAATCACAGGCCAGAATTTGTGCTTTCATTGTGCTTGACCCCTCCCTTTCAAAGCTCCTGCATCTGACCCTGATGATGCCTGCCCCCTTGATGATGGTCAGAGAGTTTAATGAAATTGACTTGGTTTTGAAGAGATGTTATCTGTGGCATGTGAATTTCATCCTGCGGGATGGCCAATGTAATAAGATAAAGGCACTCTATATTAGAGATCTCTTGCTGCAGATCAGTGCACATTAATGTTTGCATTGTGGACTTGTACAGAGGATGCCAGATCCATAAAATCTGTTACCAAGCCCAGGAACCAGGAGAATGCAGACCCAAAAATTGTCTGAAAGTTGGCTGATCTACAAAATGTAAATGGGGCTTGATGTCACTAGTGTAGATCCTTCATTATACAAATTGTGAGCTACAGACATACATCTAGGTAACTCCTGATGTAGTTGAGGCAGAGGGCGAGGCATGAGCCCCCAAGACCAAGGCAGAGGCCATCAAAATGTTGAGGCTGCCAACACCTGCCCAAAGACAGTTGAGACCGAGGCAAGGCAAAGGATTGGGCATCTGAGACCAAGGCCCTCAGACCTCCAACACTGACTCCCATGCAATATTAGAAGTTAATGGCAAAGAATTTGTGATCACATTTAACAGGAATTACAGGATGGCTTCAGCTCTTTTTCAACTACATCAACAAAGGTTGTTGAGACTGAGGCAAGGCCAAGGATTGGGCTTCCGAGACCAAGGCCGAGGCAATCAAAATATGGCCCTGAGTCCTCAAACACTGACTCCTTTGCAATATTGGAGGTTATGGCAAAGAGCTTGTGATCACATCTAACAGGATGGCTTCAGCGTTCAGCACTTCTTCAAAAACACCTGCAAAGGTTGCAAGAGAAGCCAGAGTCCCACTGTATCTGCTGTGTTTACCAAATTCTCTGTCAGTTTTGGTCTTGCAAATTACTGAAATAATGATGTAATTTACAAAGATATACAGGCTACAGTAGCTGTGTTGGGAGCAGGCTATAATATTTCACTAGAGCTGCTGTATTTCAAGTCCGCGAATGCATGCAAATCTGAAGCAGCCCAACGCAGTTGTGCAGAGTTTTGCTGAGCGTGCACCTGATAGACACCCAATTTGATTTGAATTTTGTTAGTCTGCAGCCATGCTTGCTCGTCTGCCTGTTGTCAGTCAGCAAGAATTACATATATTATGTTAGTCAGATAAGCAGCTTTCAACTACCTCGCAGCCCTCTCAGTGTCCTTAAGAATCGTAAGATCATCTGAAAATGTAGCTGATTGTTTTGACTGTCTCAAAGAAAGTTCAGTGTCGAAAGTATGGATGTGTGCTTCTACACACAATTTCCAGGACAAAGAGTGAATAGAGAGGGCATGTCTCAGTGATCGACAAAGGCAAAAGTACATAGATCTATCTGACTATTTTAATGAATATTCTTCTGACAAGGACAACACACACAGGAGACAAATGGAGGGTATGCACATCATCATGTTCAGGTTAATTTCAATTAATCAATGGTGATCAACCTATTGAAACTAAGAAAGGAGGATTCCTCTTTAACTCTTCAACAAATGCAAAAAAGGAATATTTGTTCAATCACATTCTTAGTAGTAAAGTGAGAAAATGCGAAAAGGCAGAACATGACAGATGGCTACAAACCAGCTCCAGAAAAGATAGATTCAATGTGCTAGGTGAAGTGCCGGACAGCCCTTTCTTTGTTATGACACCTTTTCTCAGATATGTCTAATTAGAAAAAGAAAAGCAATGCAAAATTGGTAATTGATCAGAATTCAAAGAAGCAGCTAACAGAATCATGAAACCAGGCAGAAAGACAGAACATAAATCCTAGCTTTCGTCTTGCATTATCCATAGAAATGAGAATCATAATCTTAATGGACAACAGAGTCATAAGTTCTTGAAGAAAACGAGGAGCTGACTACAATCTCTGCCTCCATACAAACAGCTTCTTTAATATCAGAGCCACTAATTTTTGGGTAAACTTAGCAAGCAAATTCAGGTTTAGGAAAGTGAAGAGGAAAATATTATTTGTGAGGAACGGAAATGGAAGAAGGCAAAACGAGCAGGGAATTGTTCCTTTGACAACTAATACTGCATCCATTTGCCCTCCTTAGAAGTAAGCAGACTGCCTTGTTATAATTATATGTATCACCAGCAGAAAAATAAGTCTTAATAAAGTGGGGATAAGGATATTTATCTGTTGAAATGCATCAATACTCAAGATTGCGGTTTGGTATCTTGCACTAAAGGCTTGCCACCGTAACTTGATTAGCAAACAAGTTTGCTCCTGTATTTATGAATTTCTATAGATGTAAGTATGTCCACTTGGTGCGAACAAAAGACATGTTCTTCAAAGTTCTCTCTTCTGCATCTTTTACAATTTAACCTTTCTCAGGCTTCTAGCGCAAAACAAAATTTGATGTGACCTCGTTAGAAGAAAATATGACTAATTAGGGTAATATTTCCTAATTATGCCCACTTTTTTTATATTTCTGTATCTTTTAGTGTTTCTGATGCTGTTAGGTTTTAAGAACTTTAGTTATAGTGGAGTCTCATCAAACATTAGGTCATTTAACACCAGTGATGTGCTCCGTTTTATCTGAACTTACATGCTCACGGAGCTTAACGAAGATACCTCCAGAAAAGTGCCTTCCACTAATTATTTTTTGGTAAACTTTTGATATGTTATCCCTGGGTGGTCTAGGATTCATAAAATATATGGTTAAAAACTATTGCAATTTGTGGTGGGTTGGCCCCCATATGACCACCAGTTGCCCGGACTATATAATGGGGAATAATTAACCCCCCCCCCCCTCGACCTGCATGGGCATCTGGCCCCATGTTGCATGCTGACCATTTGAAATAGCATTTGAGTAATAATTGTAAGATAAGTAAAGACTGGTGGTAGAGGAAGTGAGGTTACAAATGCATCTTTTTGGCGGGAAGGCAGACGGTGGCGCCAGTCCTAAACGTGAGCAATAGCGGAACTACGATTGAGATGCATGCGCCCCTGGTGGGGAAAAACAGTAGAGGCAGAAAACGTAAATAAGGGAGCTGTTTCACTGTTATTTGCTGTTATCAGAAGGAGAGGATAGAGCAATAAGGATAGGTGGACAGTTTAGGCGAGTGAGATTGCTCGGGTAGGAGTTTTTAGCTGTTGCAGGAGTGAGCATGTCACCCATGATTTTTGCATCTTATACCCGGCAGGGATTACGATGTTTTTTAAGGAAATGCAGCCAAGCAGAGATTGCTCAGTGACTATGAAAGAGCAGTCTCACATTGAAGCAACCACAAGCACCTCAATGTTGTGTCTTTCAAATTCTTAACCAGAGTCAGCACAGTTAGCTCAGTCAGTAAAGTACTCGCCTCACAAGCGAGGGATCCGGGTTCAATCCCTAGGCTGGCCATCATGTCATTCCACGGCATTGTCATTCGCATCAGACATTAATTGGACGTGTCGTGGGCCCAGCTGTAAATAAGTCTTTGAAATAACATATACCTTTACCTTTACCTTTAACCAACTACACTTGCAGTCAGGAAATTTGATATGCAGAAAAAAGTTGATTGCTGTACTGTGAAAATGGCACTTCATGTTTCATCATGCTGATGATTTTTCATGATCATACCCAATACTTTCAATATTAATTTTATTTTACGGAGTACAACATTGAAGCTTTTGTTTTGAGGTCCTGTACTTGCACATTATTCTCTGATTCAGAGCTAGAGGAAAATCTATTGAGGAATGGACTCTCTACATCTATAAAATAATTATCTTATCAAACTACAATCCACATGTAGAGCTCAATTGTAGAAAATAGGGACTTGTGTCAATGAACTGTCTGTATAGCTGCCTGTTCCAGGTATCTCCATCTTTTTTCCACTTCCTGAAATTCCCAAGCAGTTATCTGTGACATTTTGTAATTATCTCTTGTTGATGACTTCCAGATTAGAAATTTGCTCACAATAGAATCCTGCTCTCATTTGTGCCTTGTGTGAAATTGAGTCTGAGTTTTATTGTTCCTAGTGTGAGTAATTAACAGCTAATTTGCATTCTTTTATTATTCATTTATTATTCATTTCTGTCACTAGGGTGTATTCAAGACGTCTTTTGTAGTAATTTAAGGTTTCTTGAAACACAATGTGACAGCTAATTTAGTTTTTATTTAGTTTTTATGTGCTGTTTACTGTATGTTTACTGGCTAATTACATGTTGTTTATTGTTTGTTTACAGCTCCTGTGGCACCCAATTTCACAACAGTAAACATCAGCAAAAGGGCCATCAATGTTACTTGGTTCCCATCTCATAGTGGAGGCAATCCTGGTAGTGTCTTTACTCTGCACTATAGACGCCTAGGTAAGTCCCAAGTCTGATTTGCATCTAAATGAACTCCTCAAAGCACCCCAAGCTTTCCTGAATTGCACACAGTGTTAACAATGTGTTAAGACCTCCATGATTTCTGCACTCCTGAGTCACTACAGAGTCAGCCCTGACAGCAAAAAGGTCTTTGATGACACAGTCAACACATTGAAGACACTCCAATCACTGGTGGTTAAAGGCAATGGAGTAGTAACCCATGGAATGAGTACAAGTCGTAACCTCCACAAATGTTATGCTACAGAAGCTATAAAATCTGAACCAAAAGGATTACCAAAGCACGGAAACCGTGTATAAATCTGTTCCTTTTTTGTCTTCCACGAAAGTGTCTTGCGAATTCAAGTCGAACTCCGATTCCTTACTCATCTTGAATAGGGAAGTTAACCGGCCTACACTCTAAAAAATTTCGGGACAAAATTGGTTTTTTAAATTTCAATGCAAAACCAAAATGGATTTTTAAAAAAATCCATTTTGGTTTTTTTGCATTGAAATTTGGTTTTTCAAAAAACCATTTTGAATCTAAAAAACCAATTTTGTCTGGAATTTTTTAGAGTGTATATACTTAAGAAATAGATGAATCATGTGTCTCACAATCACACTATTTTAATATAGAAAGGTCACACCACACACAATGTTAAGATTAAGAACTGAACTCAGCTGCTACAGCCATGCCCAGAATGTCTCACCACAGGGTGCAGGCCAAAGTAATGTTTGAGAAGCATTGCTAGATAGTAGATAGTGGTGTATCCAGAATGGAACCTATTTATAAAACCATCCTGTATTCTCATTACGGTCTCTGCGTTAAGAAATAAGCTTGGGCCTTTATTTCTGTGTTTCCCTTTGTCAATTTGTCATTTGATTCCATTCGCTCATTGTTCTCCACTCTATAGGAAGCAATTTGTGTAAGGCACATTTTGTAGGTAAATGTTTCATTTGTATCAATTTGGCGGCTGCTGCCTGATACAGTAAGGAGTGCGGTTGCCTTTGATCTTTTCTCTTCTTGTCATTCCGCGTGTGATCTTGGGAGTGGAAGAGATCAAAAAGCTGCAGGAACGCTTCCCAACGAGCCAGGGATTATTCCTCGCCTGATCAAGTGGCTCTTTTTTTCCACGAGCCCTACAACCAGCAGCAGTCTCAGCAGCAGACTCAGCAGCAGTCTCAAACATCCCAGCGGTGTAGAGAATATAGATGAAGCCTAACATATCGTCTGATGAATTCAATGATGATGGATAATGGCCGTGCGCGCCGGAACTACTTGAGACGACGACGCCATCAGCCGAGGTTTTCACGAGGTAAGCCTCTGCCGTCTTGACGACGCACGATGCAGCAACTGACGACAAGAGGCGGCAAAGGGGAGCGACGTTCAACGACCACCGCACGGCAACATTAAAGTGCAAATATGGTGACATTTCAACTTTGAAAAACAAACAAAAAAACTTCAAAAAATATATTGACACGACAAAGGAAACAAAACATGAGTGTCAGTTTAAACTTTACTTCCAAATGTTAACCGACAAAAGCGAAAAGTTCACAAAAATATTGTCTCTCTGTCTGAAACCAAAGACGATGTTTACGTCACTTCACAAGAAGTCTTTTAAAAGTGCTTCTGTCCCATCCTGTCTTACAAAGTGTTTATTGACAACATGTCTTGCTTTTATAAAGTAAGGCAGGTGTTACACTTTTCATTATGGGACTGAGAAATAATTCAATTTTGCACAAGCACCTTTGTGGGTAGATATGTATTGATGTGCAGCCTTCAAAGGCATAGACTTGCTGCTAACAATGAGGGTTGATGATATCATGTAGCCTACTTTGAAAGAAGGAGAGATAGAAACAAATCCGTGAAAGTAAAGATGTTGCAATACCTAATTTTGTGATATTTACTCGCATCACATCAAAACGTGTACATGAACCAATTGATTTATTGTCTCATCTGAAATGTCCTGCGATAATATTGACGAAAAATGTCCAATATTTCAACTGAAATAGCTATATAATATCTGTGCTGTAAAACGACATATTATCTCAGCTGAAAACAATAAGCTGTGTTAGCTCAAAGTTCATCCAATATTACAGTGGGTGCATGTTCTGCACTCTGATGCTGTATTAGGAAGTATCATAATGCATGCCCATTAAGGTTGAAACTTCCTCTGTCTCTGCTTCGTATTTAATCATTTCTTGGTTACCAGTTTAAGATGCTCTCAATTAGGTTTTAGGGTTGTTTTTCTCTAAGGCCCCTTTTTATTTCACTGTTTTTTCTTGTTTTTCTTTCTTTGTGGCATGTGCAGTCTCTTTTCCAGTTTTTCTCTGATCTGCATAATCATGGCTGCTGCTTTTTTCCTTGTTGTTGGACCACATCAGTCCCGGCCCATTTTCTAATTGCTTAGCCTATGCTTAGATGAAAAGCCAGCTCATAATGCTGCTATGCTAGAGTCCTTTTAATTAGACCAAGCCAGAAAAGCTGTCACCATAGCCATGTTCATGGTAAGTCACTGCAGGTGCTGATGACAAGACCACATGCACAGTATGCATTACAAGCTTCTTATGGAGGAGGGGCCCTTGAAATTACTTTGAAATAATGGATAACCACAGATTTAAGACAGTCCTTTTTTGAAAGTGCCTCCAAGTCTGAAGACTAAGTCTCAAATTTGAAGTTTGCATTAAGAATTTCAATGTAATCACGTTTGTCCTTTCTGTAAAGAATGTCAGTTGCACTGGAAGTAAGCCTTGTCAGATAGATAGAGGGATAGAGAGATAGATAGATAGACAGATAGACAGATAGATAGATAGATAGATAGATAGATAGATAGATTGATTGATTGATTGATTGATTGATTGATAGATAGATTGATAGAAATATACATACATACATACATACATACATACATACATACATACATACATACATACATACATACATACATACATACATACATACATACATACATACATACATACATACGAAGATATATAGATACATAGATAGATAGACACATATGGTAAGTGCAGCCCTCTGAGCCAGTTCTCGGTGTTCACTGATAAGAAGTGGCCACAAATTCAATGTCTCATCCGAACGGGGAAGGCAGATGCCGCCGAGTCCCCAGTACCAGACCAGCCAGTGAGCTGACAGAACCTCCGAGATGACACGGGAAAAAAAAAGGTAGATCCCTGGAGGGGAGCCCACCAGGGACAACCAGTCCAGCCAACTAGGGGGTGCCCGAGCCGCCGCCCAAGAGAGAACATACGACGGGTCGGAAGCGGCCACCTCCATCTGGAATTTGGCTCATGAAGGGTCCACTGAAAATTTCAGGTTCAATGTTTTATTATATTCATAATGTAACTATAACATAACCAAGAGCATAAAAAATTAGAGAGCTGATCAATATATCTATCCGTTCGTCTATCTCTCTATCTAGATCTGTGTAATCTATCTATCTCTAATTCTCTATCTCCTATTAATATTATGTTTATGAACCCTCATGTAACTCCCAGCTGATAGAAATATTTCAATCCATATCCAGCAGATTATGGCTTTGTTTCATTACTGATCTATTTTGAAACCATGTCTGTGAAACAATGGTTGAAGACTAATGGAAATAAATTACTAAATTACAGATGCACAGGAATTTAAATCAGACAGACTGAATAATGCATCACTAATTAGGAGGTTGCTTCTAGGATTCCTGTTTAAATTTGTTTGCATTCTGGCACTTGTTTCTATCTAATAAGCTAATTTCCCTGGCATTTTGTGGGGCTACATTCTGTTGGGCCCTGGCTGAGATTCTATACTGTGACCCATTTGTTATCAAGGAAGCCCCAAAAGCTGCTGTAAAAGATTTTAAGAAAATTACCTTTCATGGAAATCTTCACTAAACATTCTCAGAAAAGACATTTTCTGAAATTTGTGTTTCTTACCCGAGCTATTCTAACATTAGCTTGCCTCTGAATGACTCCGACATCTCATTCCGACTCGTAATAATGATGGGCTGAGGGCATCATTCCTAAGTTCCTGATATGAGCCTGATGTAGATCAGAGTAGTGGTTTTATATAACATGTGGATTGAAGCATTTGTAAGATCTGAAAATGGTTTGAGTGGGTGTTTCTTCAATCATGTAAGTTTGATAAGGGCACACATGTGTATCCCCATGCAGGAATCAAAAAGGAATACAATCCCAGCTTGCTACATTGTAGCTATCTATCTGCCCAGCTGGATGGCCTAAGTCAATCCCAGCTGTCCCATTGTAGATATCTATTTGTCCTGCAAGATGGCGAAAGTTGACGAAGGCACTGTACTGGTTTTAGGTGTCAAGGATGCGTCACTGAAGGTTAAAGATGTTCATTCCTTCAAGCAACATCCTGGCCAGATGTTGACCAGATGAGACATGAAGTTATTGACCCCTTGCATTCAGTTCCTATATCGTACAAGTAAATTATATCCCATTTGGGGTCATATGGTAAATGTGAAACAAGTTGTGGACTGCTACTCTTTCTGCAGGTCGGAATAATCATCCGTTGTGGATGGCAAGAGGTCGACTGCACTGACCATACTTGTTTACCACCTGAAGATGTGAATTGTGTCCATATCGAGGCACAATCTCTGATTTTAAAATCGTCCATCAATCCAAGCTTTCCATTGTATGCACCACATATTCCTCCGGTCCAGTAACAAAATACATAATTCAAGCCGCGTACACTAGCGTACTATTTCACGATCTTGAGATATTGCTGGAGCGTTGGAGTGCTGGTGATAGATTCAGAAAACGTAGCAGATGGCAGCCATGTTTGTGTCAACAAACTCTTCAGCAAAAGAGGCAGGAAATACACCAAGTGCTCCACGTGCTCACGTGCTACTCTCCTGCACGTGCTCCAGCATTCCAAATCACCTGATTCATGTTTCATGCACAGGAGAGTTCCATTTCTGCATATGAGTATCACCCAATCTGCTTTTTGTGGTGTGAGAAATACTGTAAGACTATTGAGAGAACAATCGCATAAAAAAATTGTGTTTCCTTGTGTTAAACTTTAAGAAATGTGTGCAAGGAAGTAAGAAGTAATCCAAGAATAGATTAAAATGCCTAAAATAGATTTTCAGTTCAGTCCCAGGGCCTCTTGGGTATCTATATTTTCCTCCATCCTTCTCCTTCCTTTTCCTTTTCCTTTCATTCTCCTTCTAACTCCTCTATACCTTCTCTCCATATCCTTCTGTCACTTGTTCTGTTTCTTTTTTTTTGTTCTTTTTTCCTCGTTCATCATTTTCTCCTCTTTTCTTTCTTCTTTTCTTGCTTCTAGTCTTCTTCTTCATTGCATTGCAATTACTTAATTTAGGGAAGGCTAACAGTAAAAAGCTATAAATTCTCCATGAGCAACTACTTTCAAACTTCTACATTCTTCCATTTAAAAAGTAACAGTTTTGAAGAACACTTAGCCGACTTGAGTTAACGTTACCATTTAGACAGAATTAAGGTAAATATTTCTCCAGATTTGAAGCATAAGAAGTTATACATACAATGTTAGAGTTCTACACCATCCACCACCTCAGTCTACCATCTCTCTCATCCCATTTGTCAACACTTGTGGGCAGCAATTCATAACGGTTTTAGAGTACTTCAATGGTTATTGTTTCCTTCCTGCCTACCAAATTGCAAATATATATATATATAACACCAGAAGAGAGAAACAGGCCATTTACAGCATATCAAGAAAGCCAGTCATAACTACAGTTTCTGTATAAGCTTGTATATTTGGCACTGAGTGGCATAGCATGCTCAGTCATTGCTCACAGTACAATACCTCAATGTATTGTATGAATGTATTGTATGAATGTATTGTGCTACATAATGCATTGTGCCTTTGCTTTACATAAATTTATGTCCATATAGGCCAATATACAAGAAGCTGAAAAGACACATTCAATGTTGTTGTGCTACCAAGCAATGTTATGATGCTAGATTTACAGTGTTGTGGGGCACACAGTGACATCTAGATGACAAAAATATTTGGTAGGCTTCATGGAAGGAGTCTAGGGCCCAGAGGTTAACTAAGGAGATGCCTGGGTCCCCCTAGTTCGACAGCTAGCTCAGACTGGCTTCACCAACACAAAGAAAGGCAAACAAGACGTTTTGACTGGCCTGAGAAGTGTTCTTGATTGCTCAGAAATGTCATTGCTGAAGATTGTGCAAGCTAGCTAGATTTAGAGACCACTGAATGAAGAAAAGGAAGCTGTAACATGTAGCTAAAGCCAATTCATGTGTAAATATTCATCCTCCATTGCAACTGTAAGTGAAACATTTTGCAATGTAGCAAAATAGGCTTTTTGTTGCTGTAGTTGAAAAGACAACCGGAGGTGAACCAATAGGTGTGGCCTTTTGACCTTGAAGCAAAACATTATTAGGCCTTATTGTAGGCACAAATTGTTGATAATATATATATGCAAAATTATTATCAACATTGTATTATAATTTTGTCGCTCAAATTGTTTGCCATTTTTCATCCGACCGCCCCTACCACCTGCGTCTCCTTCCAGCACCCTTGGCTGTGTATTGTCAGGAAAGCTGTAGTTTTTTGGAGACCAAACTTCAATACCACCATGGTTGTTTCAAGGAACCATTTACTATTTGAAAAACCAATTTTGTTCTAAAATTTTTGAGAGTGTATTATATGTTCCCTTTATAACCAATTTGTTTCTTGTTACACTGATCTGACACCACTGTAGTAAATCATAGACAGTTTTCAAACAGCCATCTTATTTTTACTCCTTTATTCCTATCTTTGCAGGTGAACCTCAGTGGCACAGTACAGGCAAGCACACAGACCAGAACTGGGCGGTGGTCTCTGGGCTGGTTCCAGGGGTCATTTACGAGATGATGGTAGTGGCGCGCAATGGTGATGGAAAAGGGGCTCTGGAGACGCCCTCGCCCGTCCGCAGGGTCCGCATCGGAGTCCGAAGGGGTGAGTCTAAAAATGAGATGATTGTTTTCACCATGTGAATTGTGGTAATGGTCGAAAGAATGGTAACCTGGCATATGCAAATGATTAAAACACTCAGTTTTTTGGAAGACACATTTACTTCTATTGGCATACTTTCAGGCTAAAACAAAGCCAGTTTATAGAGTTGATCAGCCTGCTTTTCGTGTGGCACTGTAAACACATTGCTTCAGAATCAAGAACAAGAAAAAAAAGGTTTATTTTAGCATTGTTAAGCCAAAATACAATTTGATTTCTCAACAATTTCACCTAATAAATATTTAGTAATGATTTACTAAACTTGCTGATATGCCAAAAACAAAATGTCAACCATCGGTCTGGTGCAGGCGTAAGTAGGTGTTGCCTTGGTATTTTAATCACTTCCGCTCTGGCTTGCAGTCCGTATATACCAGAGCGAGGCCTGGGAAGTCCGTTTCGTTTATCTGTCCATATATTTTCTTGGAAGTCTCATTTCTTGAGTTCATTACAGAGAAACCTGTGGAACTAGCTTGAGATGAAAAAGCTCCAGCAAAAGGGGACTGGCCTTTGCTCCAATTCTTTTAATTAAAAAGAACAGTCATACCTGGGCAACCTTTGGTAGCAAATACAAGTTCCTTCACAGTAGACTTTCTCAGTGTCTCTCTTATTATTGTGTCTGTCGTATATTTGTTCCAAAGGGCATTTGTGTCATTCTTTGCTGGCAGAATAAACCAGTACAGATATGTCCTGATTTAGTTTGGTTTTCTGCTACAAAAGAGGCACCTTTCTGCTCTGTGTCTCTGATTTGTAAAAGGTTAAAAAAAAAGATTTCTTCTTCTAAAGAAAAATTGAAGGAAATTTAATGAAAAAACAAACAATCTGTATAATATTATACGCTCCATTTTTTAAAATTTCTATTACTTGAAAATGATTGTGTGAGGCCAAGACAACATTTGAATTATTCAGAAAAATATATATATGTAATAAGAAAAAATTGTGTCGATGCGATTTTCAGTATGTCATACGGATATGACTTCAGAAGAGTATTTTTTCAAAAAGTCAATCAGTTCTTCCATAAGGTTTTCAGAAAAGTATGTCACAACATCCACCTACATATGTGTACTGAAGCCCATTTATATTTTCAACTCTCTCCACATTATCCACAATCTGAAATTCCAGGAAATATTTTTCTCACTTCTGATGGGATTAGTCAGTTATTTGATTAGATTGGGTCTGAATAAATAGTGGATGTGGCTGTAACATTTGTAATTTAATGACTTTTAAAAAACTGTCACGATGCAAATATGAAATTTAATTTACAATCAGCATTCGTGAAGCAGTTATTTTTTCATCAGGATTCATATAAAGAAGGAAATGAAAATTTTTTTTGGGCGCCAAAATAGTGATACATTACGAATTTGAATAGACAACTACTTATGGGCAGGTGGGTGGCTGAGAGCACAACTTGTGTTGTGCTGGTATACCCCTGGTCATCCTTTGTATGGAGGGAGCAACACATTCATGGTTGGTGACTGCCTTCTGATGATGAGATGAGAAGACCAGGAGTCTAGCACATACCCCAATAATTCAGGGACACCCAGGGTCTTTCATTTGCCGCAACACATGTATATAGAACACTGAATATAACCCGCCTCCATTTGAAGTGCCCTTGGCTTGGACGAGTCCTGGGGTTGGATTTGAACCTACACCCTGAGAGCTAGTTGCCTCACAAACAAGCTCTCTCAACCAATAAGCCACAGAGGAACCGTGTTCGAACCCATTGCCGAATGCCAATTCAAAGTGCTCTGTCCTAGGGTCCAAAATAGCGTACAATTTAGGATGAGTTTCCATTGTATGAGACGGTACCCTCAAAATGCAAGTACATGTCAGCCCGTTCAATAATGCAAGGGTTTTACACATGCATATCATAAGCTCCAGGGGCTTATACGCCAGTTGATCCATGGTGGCCTAATTTCTTTATCGAATAAAACCCCACAAAGTAGAAACAAACGTCTCTTAGGCAGGTCCCTTTGCGCATGCTCATCAAAAATTCTCTAAGAGGTGAGTGTCTATAGGTACTGCCAGGTGCTTAGAAGGTTCATATAGATCTGCAAGCAGGAGATGTTGCTACTGGACTGTCAGATATAATTTTACTACTGGACTGTCAGATACCATTTGAAAGATACACCGTTGCTCATAAATATGGAATACTTCAACGTTCTCTATTGAAATTTACAACTTTAGCCACTTCTATATTGGATCACATGATAGTCTGATTCAATGTTAGGCCTAACTACTTACAATGAATGCTGAAGGGACGAACATGCTGTCATTTAAAACGCATGTTGCGTTAACCCCTGTAAAAGTTACAGCAGCACGAAATATGGAAATTCAGGGGGTTTTTTAGGGTGAGGTGCATTCAGCCAAAAATTAAAAACTCTTGCAAAAAATGTGGTTTAGGCTTTCAAAGAGTGATTAGAGAAGATGACTTGATCTTTACAATGGACCTTGTTTACATTCACACTCTGAAATTTACGTAAATTTGACACTTTTTTCCAAAAAAGTATTCCATATTTATGAGCAGGAGTGTAAAAGCCCAGGGTCCTACTCAGTTTTAGTAAGCTCTACTGCAGACTGTTGGGACAAGGGTTCGATTCTTTGATTCGATAATAATAGATGCTTCGTCCTGCACAGGCTCATTAGTGTTGTTCCATGCCTGTCCTTTTGAGCCTTATTTGTGCATAAGTACAGGATGTAAAACCCTATCACCCACCTACAATGGAGATAAAATGAGCATATCAGCAAGCGTACACTAACAAGGACATCAATGGAAAAAAATAACCCATCTTCCGTCGTCTCCGAAAATGCAACAGTTATAATGAGTGGTTTGGAAATTTGAGCCTCTGATGCAAGTTCGTGTATTGCTGCCCACAAGATTTGGCTTTTGAGATCAGAAAGTCTGAGGATCTCATGCAATTACTATTACTAGCAATTATCACTTGAGTGTGGGTGGGAAAAACAATCGCTGCTCAAAGTCTTGGATTCATTTGCACAACCATGATCGTTCATCGACATATCGAAATATTTTTGAATTCACAAACCCCACAGGTGGGATCTTTTACTTGCACAACTGAGACACTGAATCTCTCACTGGTACAACAGGTTGCAAAGTTGGTTTTTATAAACAACATCCAGTTGGAACATTGCTCAGAAAGTAGACATATATTGCGAATAAATTGTTATCTGTCCCAGAATAGAACCCGAGAACCTCAGAAGTGTTGGCAAGACCAACAAAATTGGCGACTGCACTGCTAGTAGTAACTGCATATTGGATTCAATGATAAAATTCCAATTAGGTAGTACCTGCATTATAAGACCCCCTGTTATAAGACTGACTTGCCTTATGTGACCGCCTTCCTACCACACTAAGAAGGTTTTTTCAGTGCATTTTGCACCCCATCGAAAGACCACTTCATGGCCGCAGAAGGGGCGGTCTTATAATGCAGCGACCAATGTAGTAACTATTGGAAGATCTGCAGATCTGCATTTTCAGTTGTGAGTGAATTTACTGGATGTGAATTTCCAGATGTGCAAGAGTTTTATAGACCTGTAAGAGGCTGATAAAGTAGCACTGAATGTGTCCTTAAACATGCAGACAACACTGAGAGGCCTGTTGTGCAGTCCCATCCTCCTCCAAGGTGGATATAGATGCTTCTTGTGTGGAACTCCTTTAGTTTTCCATTGCTTCATTAATGTAATGTAACACCCTCCTTCTCCAATTCACTCTGTTCCATGCATTTGCGCGTTTCAAATGTCCCCGAGGAAGAAAAAGGAGCCGCGTATTATTGTCCGCCGTATTCGGAGGCTTTAAAAGATTCGCAGCGTTCGTTCCTAGGAGCTTTTCGCACTATTTTTGCCAGATTTTTTTTCAACGCATTTACATCAAATTTTCATTGAGATTTCATCGAATTCATATGCAATCTTTCATATCTTTTTGTGATAGATCATGAGCTTAAGGAGCTTATTTCTCCCTCTATGCATTGGGAATTTAATTCAAACAGAATATTACAGACATACAAGACATCTCAGATTGATTTTTGTATTGTCATCCTTCCAAATCCACATTAAGAGGACATCAAAGAAATGGGAATTCATATTGAATATTCTGTATTTAGATTATATCTAGGCAATAAAGGGCTCACTTAACATAGATTACATAGATGACTATGTCTCAATTCTGGAACAGTTACAGTACAACCACCAAAGTAAACTGGAGTCTCTTATTTTGTGCGTACATACCTGTGTTTTCATGATATATCTTTTTTGGCTCCATTTTCAAAATGCAAAATTTCGAGTAATCATCCAGAAAGATTTGATGTCCATGTTCCAATTTGTTGGCAGGACATATGTATATTGTTCTGCATTGCAATGAAGAAAGGAACTATAAAACATAGAACCCTATCTCTTAGCAAATCCTTTGTTGGACAGCAGTTTTGATCATCCTTCACCAAGTCGCTGTCCAAATCTTCCTAGCATATAAATACAGGATGTAAAGCCCCAATCATTCATCCATCCAGATTCCTTCATTTATGTCTTCTTTCTTTGCAGACCTGTCCCAGCCTACCTTCAAGACAGTGTATGTGGGAAAGACTTCCTTTGGAGTGGGCCTTGCAACTTTCAGCAAAGCTGTAGATTCATTCTATGTCCAGTATAAACTTAGAGGTAAGTTGTGTCATCAGTATAAATTGTACAGAATTGAAATCGTAGCCAGTTGGAGTGCTATTGGCCAATTGAAGGCAATCATAATGGTGGCCCATACGAGTTGTGTGACTTCATGCCTGATGACATCATATTATTTTTGGAACTAATTGCTAATCAATTGATATTATGAAAAAAATTTAGTTTAAATCATCACTACTTTAAGTTACCAGGTAATGTATGGTTGCCCGAAAATCAGACCACTCGAAATGTCTAACATGCTAAGCTCTAAGGCTGATCAAGCTTGTAATACTGCCATTTTGCAGCAGTTGCGGCTAGTGAAATATGTAACTGTGATTGCAAGTCAAGCATGTAGAAATGCAGATCACATGTGTTGCTTTTGAAAGAACATCTACCAAATGAAAATGAATCCCCACAAGGTATTACAAATGCACAATTTTTGTATATGTGTGGACCCAGTTTTCAGACAGTCTTGAATGAAAAAAGAAAAGAAATTCAGAAATAAATTACTTACCTGCATTCTCGGTTGTTATATCCTTGCATATTTATAATGAAACAAATGTAAGACATTGTGATATCACGCAAGATGAGAAAATGTAAGACTTCAAAACAAATATCTAAATATATATGATGGATATATATATTGCTCAACAGAGTAGACAGAAGTGATTGTAACAACACTTATATATGGCCTAGAAAATATATCTCTGGCTGCATACACTGTACATGTAGTTAGTTCTGTAAGTACCATATTCTCTACAACTTCTTCAATTTTAAATAAGAAGCCACGTTTTTTTAATGTTTTTTTTAAGTAACTCATCCTGTCCTCTAGACCCATCATTAAATTGTAACAATTCTCTTCTTCAAACGAACATGGGAGAATGAGTACTGTATCGGATCCCCCTGTTCAAGTTAGCCGAACACAGTACATAAATACAGGACGCAGATCCCCAATCATCCATCCTTAAACAGAAATTAACATGCCAGGTATCTATTTCCCTCTGGCCCTTGGTGGCCCAGTGGTGGGGTTCTAATTAACTCTTGTAGGTGGCTAATTTATTGACCAAATTCCTGCCACGCCCCCTGTGATTAAATCAGTTATTGTCAAGGTATTTGCCTCTTGCTTGTATGCCTCTGCATACATTGATCTAGAATTGCCAGTTCAAATACATCAATAAGAGTGTTTTTATTTAGATAGGTCCTAAGATTTATTGTGTTGTCTTGCTCCTGATGCCTTCTTGTCACCTTTGGCAACACAATTATGTGTTCAGTTTTGAAGAAGGTATAATTAAGGCATTGGCTCCCAGTAAATATACAGTATAAATAATAATTCATCTGCCTTCTATAGTAACCTGACACAACACTGCTGAAAATGGATTATCAAATTGAAACCATAAATACATGTTGTCGTATTTCAAAATCGTAGACACCAATATTTTTCTATTATATTTTGTAATCTGCTCCAAATGGCGTCTGATTCTCAAGATAGTATAATAACCACTGTCTGGAGCAATGCCTTGATAACACAATCTGGTTTTCAAATATCGAAAAACTCTGTATATGAACCTGTATCAGGAAATATACATTACATGAAGAATCTCAGTAAAGCAGGTTCTAAAATTAATTAACTTTTTTAATTTCAATTATTAGGCTGCATCACCAAATATCTGACTGTACAATTACCACCTTGGCAATCTGTAACAATACCTGATAGTTGATCAAGATGCAGCCTTGATACCCAGACTATGTTGTTGACCAGAAGTAGTTTCTGGATGGGGCTTCATCTTTTAAATATTGCATTAATTGACATCTTATATACACCATATTTTCACTCATCCACATTATGAAAACCTCAAATTAAAGTCTGCTGCAGTCAAAAGCAACATGAGCATCAAAAACTGAAAAGGATAAAATCAAAGACATTCATGGAAAAGATGAAAAGTAAGACAGAAAAAAAAAGACAAAAAAACAGAGAGGGAGAAACAAGAGACAAGAGGTAAGTGGGTCTATGGAGTGAGTCATTAGTCAGCCTCTTAGCTCAATTATGACAAGAAAGAAATCTTTGTAATATTTGTTTTCTTTTCGTGATGAGAAGAACACACATCTGTGAGCCTTTTTGAAAGTCAGATGAAAGTTGGACTCGTGTATTTGGTAGAAGCTCACATAATAATCAAAAGATACCACAGGCATAGCCTGACAAATCCTACAATGTTCACATTAGAACCAAGGAAATATTTAAGTGATTACCTAGAATACTCAGAAGAATGTCAAATCCCCACCGTTGCCAAGTGATTCATTTTGGCTGTTTGTGGGTGTCAGTGATGTCACTTCAGATACTGTTTTAGTTACTGCTTTTTACATTGAAATTTGCAATGATCTCACTGAGAGACATCTGACATCACCAGTGAGTGACATGACAAATTAATTTATAGGAGCTTTGGCAGGTAGTATTTAAGGTGTGACTCACAAGGATGTCACACTTCAATGCTTGAATAAATAGTGCTGTATTTCTTTTGAGGTTCAATGCTTGCCAATGCGCACAATCCTAGATCACACTGTATTGTATCAAAGGGGCTGAGATACAAACAGCAACAACCGCAGTCTCGGACTATGGCAGTGAATCGGTGATGACCACAAGAGCTGATGATTTTATTCTGCAGTCACCGAGTGTTGGCGATCCGCAGCTGTTGCCTTTAATATGAGATCTCAGCGGGACTGGGGTCTGACATGTTGAATATGGCCAGCGAGCTCTCCCGGGTCTTTTCTAATGGATTTTATAAGAACGGTCGTGTTGGGACCTAAACAGCTCGTCAAGAAGTCACATGGCCATTGGTCGGTCCCCTCATAATCTAGGCATAACCTAGCAGGACCTGGAAGGACCTTATGCCCTGGTAATCCCTGAGGATGGCTACAAGGTCCTACCCTGTGCTCCACGCTGTTGGGGTTGTGTTGTGATGCATTGGGCCGCCATCTTTTCAGATAACACAATAAGGACTGAAATGTGGACCAGACTGAACAGTAAACTCTACTCTGGACTACAGACTTAAGCCATGCACTTTGATACAGTGTACATGCATTCTAAAGTTAAAAATTAATCCATTTTGTTGAATATTTAGACACATAACAAATCCAAATACTTTAAAACTGGTGAGATACACACAATGGCAAAATAGCTCTGTGGCACAGTGGTTAGAATGTTTGATTTGTGTTTACGATAATGTAGGCTCCAACTCCATTGTAGCCATGACCATGCAGAGGTTATCACTCGTGTGGTTAATGAGATCTTGGTCTTTGCCCAATTACTATTCACTACAGCAAGTACATGCATGCAAATATTATCTGAATTGGGCATGTAAAATTTCATTTTCTTTTTGAAATAATCAAAAACCAAAGTTCTGGGCCTGCAGAATGCTTCTTCGTGTACACTTGTAGTATCTCTTGATTATTATGTGAGCTTCTACCAAATACAAGAGTCCAACTTTCATCTGACTTTCAAAAAGGTTCGCAAATGTGTGTTTTTCTCATCATGAAAAGAAAACAAATATTACAAAGATTTTCTTTCCTCTCATAATTGAGCTAAGAGGCTGACTAATAACTTGCTCCATAGACCCACTTACCTCTTGTCTCTCGTTTCTCTCTCTCTCTCTTTTTCTTTCTTTTTATCTGTCGTACTTTTCATCTTTTCCATTTTCATATCTTTGTTTCTATCCATTTCAGCTTTCAGTTTTTTGATGCCGATGTGATGTTTGACTGCATGAAGCAAACTACATGTAGTTTTATTTTGGGTTTCGATTAATGCAGATAGGCAGATCGTCTATGAGCATATTATGTCAATTGATGCTTAATATTTCAAGGATGAAGCTCATCCAGAAACTAACTCTGAACCCGTTACTCGAAAGGTGGGAAATACTCATTTGACCATCAGTCCAGTGCATGAGATACCCAAAGCGTGGCTTTTATCCAATGATATAATGGTCATTTCAGCTTTACTGAAATTGAAATGTTTCCAATTGATGGTATCAAAATTAGAGCACTAGAATTATGTTACCTAGGCTCTTTCAATGTTTTCAGTCAAATATTTCATGAACACATTGCCCCTGTTTCTTTTTGATTTTTCACAATGACTATTGTCTGCAGTCCTATAGTAATGCTACCCTATACCCTCTTGCATTGCGAAAAGTGTCTGTAAACCCTAGTGCCTTTCAGATTCCCTTTTCTATGATGCATAGCATATTCCATTACTAGCACTGACAACCTCCACTGTCCTTCAGGGCATGCTGAAGTGCCAGCATTATGTATGTATCCTTTACACACAAAACACACAATAAAGAACGTATTCCCTTACTAACCCTGCCTTCTTTTGTGATGTCACAGGTGACAAACAATGGCACATGACGGATGACCATCGGCCGGAAGATTGGGCCATCGTCAGCCGTCTTCTTCCAGGGCGGCATTACCAATTCCGGGTGGTCACGAGGTCCGACCTCGGCGAGTCGGTCAGCCTGGTGAAAGAGCTTATAGCAGGCGTAGACCCAGGTACAAGTAAGTTTCAGTAATTCCATATATGTCAATGGTAATGTGAAAGAGCTTATAGCAGGCATAGACCAAGGTTCAAGAAAGTTTCAGTAATTCCATATGTGTCAATGGTTATGTGAAAGAGCTTATAGCAGGCGTAGACCCACGTACAAGTAAGCCTAAGTTTCAGTAATTCCATATATGTCAATGGTAATGTGAAAGAGCTTATAGCAGGCATAGACCCAGGTACAAGTACGTTTCAGTAATTCCATATAATTATGTCAATTATAATGTAAACAATATTTTGATGTAAGGACAGTGGCCATTCTCGCAGTAATAAAACATTTGTTTATAGTATTTATGATGACAAATTGAAGTTCCAGTCGACTCAAGGTTTTCATTCATTCATTTAAAAAAAGCCTTCTGTATAAGCAATTTATCGTGTGAAACCGTATTAAGTTATCCCAGTTCCTCCCGCATGGAGTTTTTGTTCGAGCACAAGCATGACTAAATGTATATATATATGTAAAACTTTAGAAATTTTGAGTAACTCCTCACACAAATTTTAATAATTGCCATTGGAATAAGTGATAATTGATGGGTTTTGCAAGTATATACAGATGTAGAATTGATTTGTAAGTAACTTATATGAAATATATAGAATACGCCACACTTTTTTTAATTAATCATCTCTCTTTGTTATAATTGCAGATGCCCAGGCCGCCATATCAGATGAAAACGCTCCACCTAGTGCCCGTGGGTCTTCTAGCAGACACTCACCTAGAGACTTTTACCAATTATATTTATGGACATTTCTAATATCAGTATATTGGCAATACAGGATTTTTAGGGTGCACTGAGAGTGGCCGTTTAGTTCATTGTCATTTGCTCACTTTGGTTTCAAGGCTGATTTTCTTCGTCCCATCGTCTCCACTAAAACAACGTTCGCAAACTGTCAGACATGTGATAAACAACAAATACAGATGATAATATAAAAATGCATAGATGATACACTACAGTGCAGATGATAACATCAAACTGCCAATATGATAAACAGCAGGTATAGGTGATAAACGCTTAAAAGCAAAAACAGATGATATCCAGCAGTACACAGATGATGGCTGGCAACAACTGATGATGAACAAGAAATACAGATGATAAAAGCTTCATATAAAGATGATAAACAGGAAGTGAAGATGACAAAATAAATGACATTCAAGATGATAACAACAGCCACCAAGAAAATCAATGAATCAAAGTGATAAACAAATATGCGGCGGGAAACAATCAACCTCAAGATGATAACCTGGCAAGCAAGAGGATAACAACCAGGTGATAACCTCAAACCAAGAAGATAAACTGCTATTCTGGATGACAAGAAGATTTACGTGCAGCTTTGAACAGATTGAGATGTAATGGACCATATCTATTGTGAATAATTAGTTTGTTAACATCATTTTAAAATTGATGACGTATCATCTTTGATATGGGGTAATATTATTTTCAGAAGTCATTGGATATGTAAATGTAAGAAGATGTGTGTGATATCATAAAGTTTCAGGTGGCTAATGAGAAAATTGATATGTAAGTCGAAGTGTGTAATTTTTTTTTCATCATTGATTGTTTCCTGCGGGTGCAGTTGAAATGTCACCCATTGTTATGCTAAGCAGTATTCTGATGATGGGGATAAAATGATAAACTTTCAAGGACATCTGCAACAAAAGATATGAAAAAAAAAGATTGATACAGTAAGTGGTTTGTGAATTAAACATAGTTTTATTGGAGATGATGACAAGATAATATGTGTGTATATAAATTAAATAGGATAATTAAATACATGAGTATTGTTTAGGTGATATGTTACTGTTAACATCTTTAATATATTCCATCCGTATCTATGTGACGAATGCTGTTGGTGTGAGTGACGTTTGAGGCATGAAAGAGAATTTAAAATGGAAGAGAAATATTAAAATAAATGTTCTTTGGTGTGCATGCTTCAATAACTTAATATTAATACATGAGACAAACATGCAATTTATATGTCGCACTGGTTGTCTGTCACCACTGAATTAGTTATTTTGCAAAATTTGTAGGTTGAAAAATTTCATAAGATAACATCTGTATAAGATTATGAAATGCAGCTTGTGTCAACAAAACTGTGAATATCTCGGCTTTAACATATGTATGTTGCTGGGGATTTTTTTAATTGATTTTCCAAAAGAAAAGTAGTCCATCTACAAGTTTCCAGACCCTATAAAGTTTGCATTTTCAAAGGTTATATCAATGTAACTCAATTTTATTTAAAGAGAAAAAAGAGGAAGAAACACCATTCAAAAATCATTACTTAATACTTTCCAGTCTGGCTAACATAAAATAGAATATATGATTCATATGAACATAGTGGAGGAGAAAATACAGATTTGTTATGATAATTGCATACTATGAGTTATAAGAAAATAAGTTTGAAGCAATTCTTTTCAAGTCCACTGGCCTTTACAGTCCTTGTCATATTTACATGGAATCTCAAGTTTTTTTTCTATGCTGTTGAACTGTGATGTCAGAGATGACTCTATTCTAGCATTGCAATATATGTAAATTAACTACAAGCTGTGATGTCATTTCAAACTGGGTCAGATTCCCCAGCTTCTAACCAATGCGAATCCACCAAACTGAGCATCACAGTTTCAACTCAGTGTCAGAGTTAAAATTGGGTCTGGGAAAACCCATGCAAGTTTGACATCACAGCCTCTCAGCCAATGGGCTGCCAGAACAAATATACATAACATAAGCCATGTGTTTAAAAACAAATTGTCAAAGCCTTCTGTTTATACCAACTTCCATCAAAGTTTAAAGTTGTAAGTTAGCAAGTCTGTAGATTTATCAAACAACTCTGTGGGGATTACAACAGTTGTCTACTGTGAATGCTCACCAAGCTGCCATTTGGTAGGATTAGACTGGTGATTGCTGTGATAAATCATTGGGATCAAAAATGTAATGCTTCCTTCAATATATCAATGTTTGAACTGTGATGACGTAGTTTACGGTCAGCCCATTGGCTATCAAGCTGTGATGACGTAGTTGTAGGGGCTATCCCTGATAAAACTCTTACTCTGACACTGTGTTGAAACTGTGACGCTCAGTTCAGGAGGATCAACATTGGCTAGAAGCCGGGGAATCTGACCCAGTTTGAAATGACATCACAGCTTGTAGTTAATTTACATATATTGCAATGCTAGAATAGAGTCATCTCTGACATCACAGTTCAACAACATAGAAAAAAAAAACTTAAGATTCCGTGTAAGTATGACAAGGACTGTAAAGAATTAGCCCCAATATATTTTGCTGAGTTATCTTCCTATTTTTCATGATGTGGCCTAGCCTTTTTGGCTACATTATGTTTTCAAGAATTTTCTTTCATGCAAATACGAAATTCCTTATTATAAGATATATAGTATCTCTGTGTCTTTAACAATGCACTCTAAAAAAATCCATGTTGGTTTTTTGCATTGAAATTTGGTTTTTCAAAAAACAATTTTGAATCTAAAAAAACCAATTTTGTCTGAAAATTTTTAGAGTGTGCCTCCTTTTGATTTGAATCACACATCGTCTTCTAATTATTGTGTCAAGTGCCAATTTAATTTGCCTTGGATTGTGAGAAGTGAATGAGTTTGTATATTGTCTTGAATTGTACAAAATCACTGGTCTAAATTGATATTCCCATGAACTTAATAACAAAGAGCTTCTCCACAAATCAAAATGGTTCTTGTCCATATTTTCATGTTAGTGTGAAGTTGTGTACATCTTGTCATTGTTAATCTGAATAAGTCATAAACTCCTCAAATAGCTTTTAGAGCCTTCACTCTAAAAAATGTCGGGACAAAATTGGTTTTTTAGATTCAAAATGGTTTTTTGAAAGACCAAATTTCAATGCAAAACCAAAATGGATTTTTTAAAAAATCCATTTTGGTTTTTTGCATTGAAATTTGGTTTTTCAAAAAACCATTTTGAATCTAAAAAACCAATTTTGTCTGGAATTTTTTAGAGTGTTTGTCATCAATTTTGTTGTTTAAAAAATACAGAGAATTGGTGTTGCAAGTGCAGCATATATTTGTTTATGTAGGATTGATTGGTGAGATGAAGGAGATATCAGTCAAAATAATGATTGTCCCATCACAAATTTAACCTCTTAACAAAGACTTCGGGTTGAATGATAAGAAAAGAATGAATAACGGCCAAATGTTGTGCTCACCAAAAAATCATGTTAAAGATAATCTAGATGTATAGTTAGAAAAGTGTGTTTCCCTCCATGCCTGGTTAGAGGAAAGGTACTTGATGTAAAGGAATACATGCATATCTCTCCAGTTTGATTATTAATTGTTACCTTTGAGGAATGATCCTTTTAAAGAAACTGTAGGTAAAGATATTTGTTTTATGCCACCATTCAGTCATATCTCTTTAGAAGTAGGATAGTTATGCCAACCTCTGCTCTGATAATTAAAATTATAGAAGCACTGTTTTTATCATGTTCAAACTTGGGTCTGTGAAAACATTATGAGTTGGAAATATGTAATATTTCTGGGAGACTTCATGCAGGAAATTTGATAAAACTAGGAGACATAAAAATTAATTAATTCAATTATATAAAATATTTATATTTAGTTCATTAGCTTTTGTGACATGAGTATTTCATAATGTGAGAAATAAGCTAATGTCACTCTTTCATGTACATGCATATCTTTCATTATTTTAACATCTATAGCTTCTCTGATATGAGATATTTTGCAGCTGATTTAAAGAGAAAATGCTTGTGATTTTGTGTGTTTAATAAATAATTGAGAGCTCAAATGTGATTTATATAAATGTCATGTATGACAAGTAGTAGAGTTACTACAAGTAATCATGAAACGTGTAGCAGCAATAATTTTTTAACAAATGTTGTCGCTTATGTCCTTTGTTCGAGCTAGTGTTCTGTCGAGGTTTGCTAATTACAAAGATCCCAAGCCGAATAGGTCAGGGGCTGATGTTGGCTACCTCAGGCTAACGTCAGGTCACCGATGCATGCTAGGGATATGGCTTGCTTTTCATATGTCTATATCAAACCGAGATGAAAATAAGATTTTATAAAGAGTAATTTTAATTTAACCACCAAATGGCACTTTAATATCAATGGCTGTATCCAAATCAAATCTTGTGGTTGCTCTGCATGCATTATTCCAGTGCTTCTGAAGCAGTGGCGTCCCTATGGGGGGGCACGAGGGGGCACAGGCCCCCCCATATTGGACCTGTGCCCCCCCCAGGTGCCCCCCCATATGAGACCCCCCAGTTACGCCACTGTACTGAAGATAGGGGTCGCCATAGTACAGTGTCAAACTGTCAGTTCCAAAACAAGTATAGATGGAGCTACCGGTGTCTTGCAGAAAAGGATTTTTAAAATGTGATTCGTATTGTGTAATCGCAATCTTTGGAAATGGTATATGGACTCATGTAAAAGTGCTGAGAGGTTTTGCTTAACAGATTTTTTTTTTAAATAAATAATAGTTTCGTTAAGTTTGTTGATAAAACATTTAGCGAAACCTCTCAACTTCAATCAGGACTTTTATAGATGCCGATATTTCTTATAGCTGCGGGAACAAATTGTTTATATTTTGTTGATATAGAAGTCTGACATTGACAAATATTAAATTGACTTACATGATTTTGTTCGATTTTTAGCATCATGATTATTGTTGTCAATTAACATCAAGACTTCTGTGTGAGTAAAACTGAGTAGCTTAACATTTTTTCTTCCATGTAATATGCATGAATGGACTGTAGTAAAACTAAGACTGTAAGACATGAATATGTTTTATGAAAGTTGTTGATTTAGAATTTCAATACAATTTCAAAGGTCCCTTGTGTACAAACAAAAATATGTTGAGCCTTTAATTGTAAATAATCATGTAACCTCATAATATAATCATGACTTATTTTTAATAGTTCTGTTTAATCAATTCATTTAAATAGCATCTATCATATCATTGTACTCATACAGTTGTACATATATATATAATATATATAGCTCTTTTATTTTTGGATTAAACAGGGTTATATATAGGTCTCATTCCAACAATGTATTAATCCTTTAATATGTGTGAAAGGTATGGTTTTAAGCTGTACTACCAACAAATATGTACATTTTTTAAAATAAGTCTTAAGTTTGCTATATATAAATATGTATTCAATTGTATTGTAGTTTAACTATTCAGTGATTTTCATTGAAAAGCTGATAAATAGCTACTTCTGTTGCAATTTTAAGTTTTGGTCTTCAGAATTGCACAGCCTTGCTGCGAAATTCAGGCTGTGGTGTTTTTGTTTTTTCCTAAATTAATCCAACATGCTATAGAAATTGAAAATAATTTTACAGCAAAATAATTTATGATGCTGTCAAAGTAATTACAATCACATGTTCTACCAGCATTGCTGTACCAGTAATTTATTTTGCATTAGTTTATGTAATATAATTTAATGGATTTTAATTCACCATTCCCTGCAGTGAAGCCATACCAAATTTAGAGATGACTGCCCAGTTGTCTCTGATGTTAAATAGTGGGGTCTGCTGTAAAGTTGATAAAAAGGTAATATAAAATATTGTTATGATGTTAAAAGTCACGTTTTGTTTGAGTTGATTTCTCCAAATATACCTCATGACGTTCTTGTTACAATTTAAGGCAGAATTAGTGCCAAAGTTTTTTGTTTGTTAATGGTTGTCATATATAAGTAAGCTTGTAAAAATGACATAGGTTGCCTAATATGATGAATGCATTTTGTTTAATGTATGTAATTCTACTCCATTTCATCAATGATCATTGTATATTGTAAAATGCGATCTGTGAGTTTCTAATAAAAACAATTCAAGCATATTCAACTTTCTGATTTTTCTATTTCAATATTTTAAGGCCCTTTTATAGTCCAGAATTCTAATGTTTCTTTAAAATGTGACCACAAAATGTATATACAGTGCCGCTCGTAAGTAAGTGAAACAGTTGATGTTTTGCTATTTGGTCAGTGCTGAACATCCAGAACCAAAACTGTCTAAAATTGTATGCAAAAGCAAGGATGCCAGAGTATTATTTTGGCTAAAAGTGACTGAGAGACTGAAAAAGTTAACAGGAAACTGTATTTTCACCACTGTTGGGAGATAGCAGTGAAGAAATTCCCAAGTTTTTCTGATCAAAGTAGCTCGACGCAGCTCCCCCAAGCTCCCCCCCCCCTCCATTTAAATCACTGCCTTTCTCTTACTTACACTCTGCACTGCATATCTTGAAAGTCCTTTTTAAGAGTTCCAGAATTAAGTGAACACAGATCTAGCAATTATTAGACATCCCTGATGGCCTGACAATCCAGTCACATTCTTTTGTATTTTTGAGACCTAACGATTTACAAAAACTAAGCCACGCCTGCGGAGTGCAGATGTCATGAGTGAAGCATTCCAGCAGCCATTTTGCATATATTAGGCCAAACTTATAGTATTTTGCCTAGTTATTCTTTGTGAAAATAATATAAATGAGCCTCAGATTAGCATATATCAGTTGAAAATAAATCAGGGCAAGTCTTGTCATCTAAGTTCTAACCATATTATATTAGGGGATGGTGAGGAGACCAATTGTTTCCTTCTATCAGCAGGTCCTTTAATTGTCATTTTAAAAACAAAATATTTAAATAGCTTTCTACTGGCCCCAGATGTTCAAGGTCAACTCTCTGATGTCCACTGAGAGACTGCTTTTACGTAGTTACTGTGACGACACCAACTGCACCAAAATTAAATTTGGGGACTGGTATATGAAGTTTCGTCATCACAAAATGCGTACGCTTCCAATTACAAGCCAGTATCACAAGCCATTATTACACTACAATAAAACACTCTTTGTTGTTCACCTATTCTGCAATGTTACTAGGCCTGTATTTGAGTGTTTGTCTCATGGTGTAAGGCGGTTATTCACCATGGGATCAGGAATATGTGTTTATCACAGCTCGGGCTAAAGCCCTTTTTGGATAAATCACATAATAATTATTCCCTTTCGCTGGGTGAACAACCTATACAAATACGTATGCAGTCGGTAGTGGTTAGGGCTTGGCATATATCGCAAAAATATCAATATCAGGATATTACACCCTGCAATATTCATATTATATTGCACATTCATGCAATATTAAAATTAGTAAAATATACCTTTTCCAAGGAAAAAATACTTGGGAAATCAAGAAGCTCCTTATTTTCCCATGTTCCCTTGGTCTCCAAAGCATAAATATGTTGGCCTAAGTCTCTGTTTAAAAGGAAGTCACATGATCTGAGGACAATAACTCATCAAATGCACTTTTATCATTTACTCCTTGAAGGTTTCTTGTGAATTTTATGGAAACCAGGAATATCGTACTGGTATCAATGTTGTAATATCTTATCGTGATATGGCGTATCATCGCTGTATCACTGGTTTTTCCAATATCGCCAAGCCCTATTGGTACAAAAATGACCTGGATAGTAGAGCCTATAGATATATAGTGCAGTTTAATTGCGGGTGAGTCGAGGGACACTGGAAGTTCCATTTGCGGCTGTCTACCTGTTAACTTCCATGTTCAGGTGATAAATAAATCCACTGTTTACCAGCTTTGTTGGGGCGGTGTAATTCATTGGTGGCTGTGCCAAGGAACATGTTAGAGGGAAAAGAACATCACAGCATAATTTCACACACTAACATCAAGCTATGTTTACAAGGGACCCAGGAGACAATTTATAGGGCTAAGTTTCGTGTGAGAATCTACTTAACCTGACCAGAGACGTGTAAGTTCCTATGGAATGGCCAGTTGGCAGCTCTCAGCAGTTACTCACAATTACAAAGAATAACACAAGATGGCGCCCCATAGCACGCCCCCTGGTGTTAGAAATCCCTCTACTTCTTCTCCACTAAAAGTCCTTGTGGTGTAATAAAACTGTCAGATGGAGACCCTAAGGTCACACATCCATTACGCGGCTCGTTAAGACTGATTTAGACAATTAAGTTGATGCACGTCTTACAAAAACAAAGGTTAGATCTCAGCTGTTGGAAAATTCCATTCTAAAAAGTTCTCGGATATGTTAGGAGAACTGTCTCTCTCTGTCAGTCTCATGTGCTGGTGAGAGGGCGACGATTATATATTTTGGCTCCTAGGTTTTCCTTGACAGGAAATCTTATTGCGGTCACTTACGCAGTAATTTTTTATTTTGAGCGTGTGAACTCCTGAAATATCAAACCTTTTTAAACAATACTCCAAACCAGAAATGAGGATAGGATAGGATAAATTTATTTTCGCAACATATGTACACACAGCATATAAACATAAATGTTACAATTTGATAACAATTTCAATAAATGTTGCGATGGAGGCCACCCAACAGATGTAGGTACTGCTATAACCAATAGGTGGGTGGACCCCCTCCCCCTTAGTTACCCCCATGTAAGTATCATAAGTAAAACATAAAGAATCAAATTATAATTACTAATATCAAATAAGACCTACTACATTTTGACACATGATGCATAAATGATTTACTTCAAGAATCAAGTCTGCCTAGAAATAATCTATATATTTCATCCAAACAAAGCAAATTTTTTTTTTACTGAAAAATCAAGAACGCTGATTAAGCATCATTTATGGACCAAATGTTGGCCTAATTACGACATGACAACATTTTTTGCCAGTAACCCAGTTAGAAGAGGAGTCATAGGAGTTAACCACTTTAGGATAGTCCATGTTACGCGTTCATACAACCCAGTACTGGGGAGTAAAGTAGCTGTCCGAACTTGACGATCTGAGGATTCGACGAACGTCCAGGAAACTTATAGCGTTTTAAAAGACAAACATGGTTGGTTTTCCTTCTTTTTATAAATGTGTTATGTTTGCAAAAGACAAAATGTATTTAAGACATGTACAAAACTTAAAAAATAACGTGCACAAGGCACTTTAAAGGGCATTCTGCACATCATCTAACTACTGATCTAAAGTCCAGGTTATCTTGTTTTAACTGTTGCTACTACATAACGGGGCATACAAAGGCAACGACACATTGATGAAGTGGTACTTTGTCTTAATTGCTGACCTCTTGTTGTTTTGACAAATTCTCTGTGAGCTATAAATATATCTGGGGTAGGGAAGCCCTTCAATGACATCACAGGACTCCCTCTTTCCAGTTTTTCTTGGATGGTTTTCCTGGGTCGCTAAAATGGTATTTAAACAACGTGCATGTTCCTGTAAAGTTGATCAACACAAGCTTAGGCAAGTTAAACACCCTGCAAAGTTTCATTGAAATTGGTGAAGTATTTTGTCTCGAAATTTGTCCACAAGATTCCAGGGAAGACCAGTAACAATATGGCAGAATGCCCTAACAAAACTTGTGGATAAAATGTTTGCCAAGCTTTGCAATAATTCATGAAATCTATATCTGGACACATTTGGACAAGTGAGTACAATTGAAAAAAGTAAAAAAAGCAAATAAACCCATTACCAACTTAATCTGTGAGCGCAAGAATACGCGTACAATTTGTCTTAATTTAGAAAATTTTGGCCGGGACACCAGTTAACATTCACTTGGTCTGTTTCACACAAACTTTTGTTTCAGTGTAGGCCTACACCCTGCAAGTGGGACCTCGCATTCATTCAAGATGGAAACTTACTCCTCAATATGGAAGTGGGTTCTCTGGATGAAGTGGAAAGAATTCAGTAAAGAAAAAGAAGTGTACACCACAGGTCACCAGTTTCTTCAAATCGCATTTGCTTTTCTTATGTTGTGCCAGGATACCCGGATCAGCTGGGTGTCTCAACTTCCTTCGAGGGAGCCACACATCGCTTGTTGGTGACTGCCATGCTATGATGAGGTGAGAAGATTGGAAATCTCGTAAATGCCCTATTAACTTAGGGATTCTAGGGTCTTTCAGTTGTCCAAGCATATAATTTTACGTCCCATGAGCTCAGACTAAGGGACCGTTCATAATTTAAGACTGAGGGGCAGGAGTTTGTCCCGGGGGGGGGGGGGCAGTCACTTTTCACACATGTTTCAAGGGGTCATACTCATTTTTGACAACTCGTCTATAAAGGGGGTATGAAATTTGAACATAAGCAAAAAATCATAAAACATTTCACACACATACGCGCAAAAATGTGCAAATCTGCACGTGCAATTGTCCAAGGTATGCAACAATACAAAATGTATTATGTATGTGTGTGCATTGCATATGTCTTGGGGTTAACTAAAAATCAGCATCGATCCTAAGGTGGGGTACTAAAGATCCACATAAAACCTAAGGGGGTTTAAATTTTCAACGGTGACTTCTGACAAAACTCCCACCTCCCTGGGCTCCCCCCCAGTCAAAAATACTGAATGGTCCCTTCAGCGAGTTACCGAAACATGTGACTGAGTATATCATGTGACCAGTACTTCTTATCAATACACTTATAAGCTGACTGAATCTAAGTGAGAAGATGTTGCACAGATATGGTGAGAATCTTATGTTCTATTTTGCTTTTAATTACTGAACGGATAGGTGCATGCCAAGTTGCCAACTATGGCAATTGGTGTGTTTAGCCACACAATTTCATGTACATTGTATAATGTAGACAATAATCACACCATTTAACATGTAATCCATCACAATGTCATTCATCACTTCATCAGAAGATTTGTTTTTCTCTCTTCACCAGACATGTTATTGGCTCTGGTTATTCCTTTCTTGCATTTAAGGTAAGTAGAAGCTTTTTAATTTATCTTAAATCTAATGAATTTTAGGAAAATTGGGCTGATTATATTATATAAGGGAATACATGTTTAAATATATGTTGTCAAGTAAACAATCAATGTCATGATTCAGGTCTGGAGTACCTAACAGTTCAGTTTCATTAATGATAAACAATCAGTGAGCAAAGTTCAAGCATCATATTGGAAGTGCCATTAACATATTTCCAATCATAAAGTTGAAGTGTTTTTCATTTTCAGTTCCTCGAAGGATGTCACATATGATTATTATGTCTACGCTCAACAATGGCCGGAATCTGTCTGTGTGCAAGCTCGAGATTCACAAACGGTCTGCATTGCATCTCTTGTCTTTTTTTATTTTTCTGCATAAGAAAATTATTTCGTTTGTTTCCGTTATGCTTAATCAGTTGATTCAATGCTTATCATATCCAGCAGCATAGGTGACAATAAAAAAACTAATTAAATGACTTAAGGTACTTTGTCAAATAAGAAGATTAGGAGAACAACAGAAAACCATCGATTATGTGGCAATGCCACTTTGCAAATTGTAACAAGAAAATAATAATTTTTCTAGTGGACCGCCAATCCGCAAAGATCTATAATTAATGCAGAAACATTGGCTGCATGGCAGCGAACCCTCGACATCACACAAAAAACATAATTTTCACCAAAAGACGTTGTTGGCCAGGACAGTGAATTTATTATCATGTCAGATAATTATTATGCTTTACACTGGTCATAAAGATCAGATGTAAGAAATTGTTCAACTCACAGATTGACTTCCGGTACGTGCTAGACGCACGTGCGAAAGTGAGCTCCGCTAGAATTGACCGATACGTACTAGACGCACGTGCGAAAGTGAGCTCCGCTAGAATTGACTTTGTATATCGCTTTAATAACAAAATAACTATCTGGATAACGTGAATTATCGAAGACGACCCTGACAAGCCCCCGGACAAAGAGAAAGGACTCCATTTGAACTGGTAAACCCACGAAAATCGGCAACAAACGGCCGACCTGCCGACCTGAAAAAAAAAAAAAATGGCGGCCAAGGAACCAACGGACGGAGAAAACGGAATTCCAACACAAACAGAGGAACAGGATAACAACCAACACCCACACGATGGCCTGATAAAGGAAGTAAGCAAAGAAAAAGAAAAAACCAAAGAAGGCACAGAACAAGAAGAAACTGACGGACAACAAGAAGAAAATGACGGACAAGAAGAAAATGACGGACAACAAAACGATTCTGCAGGTGATGACAGAACAACCACCAAGAAAAACAATGGTGAAACTGCCCAAAACTACTCCCAAAAACAGAAGGATGAGGCAAGCTACAACAATGAAATTCTAGACTCAATCTTGGGAGGCTATGATAGTGACTTAACAACACACAGTTCCATGCTGAATGACAGCCTAGAGAACCCAGAGATCATACCATCAGAAAACCCAGAGATAATTTCATCATGTGAATCTGATCAAGGGAGTGAAGTGAGAAAAAGCAGACGCCTAAACAACAAATCACCCGTCAACTACGGTGACATGCACAAGGGAGCAAAACCACTGACGGCAAAACCACCGGTGCCAGAAGCTAAGAAAAAAGACGCAGCACTCACAAAGCTGAGCTCAAAAATGAGCCAGCTAAAACAAATGACCAACACCACAAAAAATGACCTGGAGGAGGTCAAAAAAGAAAACGCAGATCTGAAACAACAAATATGGACAGCGAGAGAAGAGATCAAGGCCCTAAAAGAAAAGAATGACCTGCTCAAAGATGAAAGAAAAAAGCTGCCAGAAATAAAGATGAACTGCGCAAAGAAAAAAAGCTGTACAAGAAGCGGACACCAACAAAGCACAACTCCAGAAAGAAAAACAAAAAAGGAAGAAAACAGAAGAAGACCTGAACAATGCCCAGCTGGAAATAACCCGCATAACTGAGGAGGCTAGCTCCCAAAAATTAAGGAGAAGGAATAGTGAGAAGGACGCAAGCAGACGAAACGAAGACCTCAAAGATGAAGTAGACAGAAAAATCGGCAACTAGATGAAGCAAAAACCCAACTGGATGCAACCAAAACAGAACTTGACGAAGCCAGAGCCCGAAACAGCGCCATGGAATCCCAACTAGAAGAGTACAAGACAACGCTAGAGGAAACGCAAGTAATGATCGATCAACTGCTTGACTCCAAAATAGAAACCGAAAGACCGAAAGAAATACCGCATTACACTGAGGAGGCACCAAACCCCCCACAAAAAATCAAATGTCTGATAATCGCGGATTCTCACGGAAGGTACATTAAAAGAAGCGTAGAAGAAGACCGGCACATGGCTTCCTGCTTTGACCTCATCAAAGATATATATACCGCAACTCAACTGATAGAAATGACGGAAGACCGAAGCAATGTAAAAAGACTCCAGTACGACAAGATATTCATCTGCCTTGGCACCAATGACATCCGGACCAAAAGAAGTACCAACCAAACAGCAGACAGCCTAATCGAAGCAATCAGAATCATCGCCAAATACACAGGAGCGGAAGTATGCTACATACAGCCCCCCCCCCCTTAACAACCCCATTGAAATACGGAGATGGCTATACTCCAACGAATGCTGGCCAGAAAACTTGAGGACGGCTACATCACGCACAGTCTCAGGAGCCACCCGAAGAACAAAGTGCTACAAGAGGACGGGATCCACATAACAGAATACGCGGCGAAAATTTATACAGAAATCCTGGCCAGAGACGCCCAAACTAGAGAGGTCCAAAGGAAACAACAAACCAGAAAAGAAGAAACTGAAAAGGAGATGGAACTGGACCCAAGAACAGCTAAGTACATTATCAAAAGAAGAAGAGCAGGCCTAAATGAAATTGAAGAAAAAACTAACACAATGATTGTCCTGAAAACAGCCGAAGGAGACCAAAAATGCCTCCTTGCAATAAAAGGAACAGTCGAAGAAGTAAAAGAAACAGTAGCTGAACTAAGGAGCCGCGAAGAAGACGCCAAAAAATATGCAAGAAAGAAGGAGGAACAAATACGGGAACAACACCGAAAAGACACAGAACTACGTGACCAAATATGCGAATATTTCATGAGAGGATACTGCCGATTCGGAGATCGCTGCCTCATGAAACACCCAGGGAAAACAAGCCACCGCAGCAAAAGCCCACCGAGCCCAAAAAGAGGCAGATGGTCGACAGACAGCGAGGAAACGCCCCCCAAAAAAAGGCAAACGAAACTCCACATGGACTAAGGAAAAATAGACCGTGTCAGGGACACAAATGAGGCACAGGACAGCCCAAGAAGTGAGGGCCAAAAGAGGCCCCAAAAAAACCATGAGGGAAGAGAGAGATCCCCCACAATACCAACAAGTGAGGAGATGACCCCCCCCCAAAATAAACAACGAGCCACGCCCAAAAGGAGCCCGAATGTACCGGTCGAAAACTATAGAACAGAAAGAAGAAAACAAAGAAAACGTACACACAACAGAAAAGGACAAAAAAAGCAGAACAGACAAAACGGAGAAACAACACCGCTGCGAATACTCTACACAAACCCAAACGGGATAATGGGAAAGGTGAATAGTCTGAACACAGTCCTACAAGGCCAAGAAATCGATATCGCACTCCTAGCAGAGACAAAGCTCAAAGGACCACCACCGATAGTAAAAGGCTACAAATGGATAACGAAAAACCGAACAACAAAGAATGGAGGTGGAACTGCGATACTGATAAAAGAGGACCACCAAAAACACATAAAGGAACTAAAGGAAACAGAAACAGACGACCTGGAATTAATATGGGTGGAATATAAACCTAACCAAACATCGACAATATTCATAGGAGTGTTCTATGGCCCCCAAGAAAGAGAACCAAAGGAAGAGACTGAGGCACAGTACACCAAAATTGCTACACAGATAACACACATGAAAATGAAAGGGGATGTATAAATAGCAGGAGACTTCAACGCCAAACTACAAATAAATACTGAAAGTATAAATCAAGACGAAACGAGAAATGGGAAAATGCTCAGCGACATGATCGAATACACCAATCTGACTGTGACATCCCTTGAAAAAACCACCCCAAAGTGGACCAGAGAAAACCGAAAGAACCAAACAGAGAAATCTATAATAGACTATGTAATATCTTCAACCAGAATCCACAACAATACAAAGAATATTGAAGTTGACGACACAGGCATATGGAGACTGAAAGGAAAAGAGGAAACTGACCACAATTCCATTATAACGGAAATACATGTCTACAAAGAGAAACAAAAAAAACAGGGAAAAGCCCACAAAATATGGGACCTGGACAACAAAAAAGCCTGGGAACAATTCAACAACCATATAAAAAAAGAACATGAAAAAAACCAAAGCAACAACTACGAGGTATATCGAAACATGATAGAGCATGGACTCAACAAACATATCCCAAAGATCACAATCAAAAGCGGTGGGAAGAAGAAGGAAAGTGAAGAAACGAAAAGAGCAAGAAACAGAATGAGAGAAATGCGGAAACTAATAAACCCAAGAAATCACCCCAACAACATAAGAGAGAATATAGGAAAATACATCGAAGCACAAAAAGCACTCCGCGAAAATATAGAAAAAGATGCCAAGGCGCATACAGAGAACACCATAAAGAAAATAGCCAAGGATGCGAAAACAAAGACAGACGCAATATGGAAAGTTGCTAAGAAACTAAAGAAAAACAAAGCAGAGGAAGAGGAAGTAACAATAACCGAAGACGGCGTTAAAATCACAGATGAACACACAGCCAAAGAACACATAGCAAACTACTTCGAAGACCTATACCAGGCAAGAGAGGGTGAACCTGGAACAGAAGAAAGCACAGAGAATATAAAAAACAGAGTCTCCCAATGGATGAGAGAAAAGACTGCCACCGCGGAACCAATCTCAAGAAAGGAACTCCAAATCATCCGAAAAAAACTAAAAAGGAAAAAGGCGGTAGGCCCGGACAACATCCCAAACGAAATCCTGATTGAAGCCGACCACCACACAATGGATATACACAGATCCCTACTTAATGCAATACTCAACAAAGAGGACATACCGCCGGAATGGCAAAAGTGAAACATAAAAAGACTGTATAAAGGAAAAGGAACAAAAGGAAAATGCTCAAACGAAAGGGGAATAACCCTAGCCAGCAACCTGGGCAAAATTTTCGAGAGAATAATCAACAACCGAATAACACCAAACATCAGAATGACAGACCACCAGGCAGGGGGAAAAAAAGGAAGAGCCACAAACGAACACCTGATGGTCCAAAAAAACACAATCAACAGAGCCAAGAAAACAAACAGAAAAGTTCGCATAACTTTCCTAGATGTCACAAAAGCGTACGACAAAGCCTGGTTGGACGGGATAATGTATGTAATGAGAAACAACGGAGTGGAAGGAAAAGACTGGCAAATTATAAAGAAGCTGAATGAAAACTTAACAGCCACGATACAAACGGCACACGGACCAACCAGGGAAATCAACATAAAGGACAGCATACGGCAAGGAGGAGTACTGTCAGTCAACCAATATGCTCTGCTTATGGACGAAATAAGCAAAGCAATCATAAAAGAGAACATCGGAGTCAAATATAACAACCAGGAAACCGTAGGATGCCTACTATGGATGGATGACGTAGCACTGATAATTTAATTTAATTTAATTTAATTTATTATTTCTTGTACGCATTACATTTACATCTCAATGCGTGTACAACAATCAACCGTCACATTTATAAATAAATAACTTAGATAAATATCAATGATAAAACCCTGAGATAAAAACAATTGACTTAGATAAAAACAGTATCACAGAAAATTACATAAAAACAGTATCACAGCATATTACATCAACCAAAGTACGACACAAAAAGATGAGTCTTCAATTTTGATTTGAAGTTATTAAATTCACTTAAATTTCTCAGTTCTGCTGGTAATTGATTCCAAAGAGCTGGAGCTCTAATGGAGAATGCCTTCTCCCCATACGTTTTCGTTTTAGGGGGTTGAGGTCTTTTTAAGGAAATAGAATTGTCACTTCGTAGACTCATATATGTTCTTGAATTAACAATAATTAACTCTTTCAAGTACAATGGTGCTGTTGTTAAGTGGATGCATTTAAAAACAATACATAATATTTTAAAATCAACCCTTATTTTGACTGGTAACCAGTGAAGATTGCGTAGGATTGGAGTTATACTTTCTCTACGACCAACTTTACAAACAATTCTCGCTGCGGAGTTTTGGATAGCTTGCAACTTCTTAAATTGAAAATCGTGAATACCTGATAACACACCATTACAGTAATCTAGTCTACACGAGACAAAGGCATGAATGAGTCTTTCTGTACTTGCCTGATCTAACAAGTGTCTGATTTTACTAATACGCCACAATGAGTAAGACGCATTTTTACATACATTGGCAATATGCTTATCCATTGTGCCTTGACAATCAAAATAGACACCCAGGTTACGTACTACCGAGGCAGCCTTAATATCTGAATCTCCTATTCTTATATGTTTAACATTGTCTTCAGGTCGTGAACGACAAAATTTTGACGAGAAACAGATGAACTCACTCTTACTGTCATTCAATGCAAGAAAGTTAATTTTCATCCACTGTCTAATTTCATCAACACAAGACTCTATTTTGACCCTGCTATCTGTACTGTTACATGTTATATAAATCTGCGTATCATCCGCAAAAATTACTGTCTTACAGCCATGTTTAAGTATGATGTCTTCTACAGGTGTCACATCAAGTGAAAACAAAATCGGTCCCAAAACCGAACCTTGGGGTACCCCAAAGGTTAGTGGTCTCTCATTTGACACCATCGACCCCAGCGAAATTCTTTGAGTTCTACCACATAGAAAAGCTTCAATCCAACTGATTACATTTCCTCGAATATGAAATCTTGATCTAAGTCTTTGTAAAAGAATAGCATGGTCGATGGTGTCAAATGCAGCCGACAAATCAAGCAATATTAAAAATACATCTCTCTTGCTGTCAAGGGCTAGCATAATATCATTATGAACTTTCAGCAATGCTGTCTCCGTTCCATGACCTTGTCTGTACGCCGATTGAAATTTACCATACAATGAGTTAACGTTCAAATACTCATTTAACTGAACAAAGGCACATCTCTCCAGAAATTTATCTAAGAAAGAACAATTGGAAACTGGGCGATAGTTCTTTAATACATTTCTATCAAGGTCATGTTTCTTTATAAGTGGTCTTACAATAGCACTCTTACAATTATTTGGAAATGTTCCTAAATTAAACGATGTATTTACAATTGATGTTAATACAGGGGCCCATAAATCAATACAATCTTTGATAATTCGTGTAGGAGCAGGATCAAGTGAACATGATTTTGAGTTCATACTACAAACAAGTTTGGTAACACTCTCAACAGTCATCAATTCAAAAGCATCAAATATAATTTCAGATGGTAACAAATCTTCATCAAGAACTAGTCCACTCTCATTTTCATTCATTGCATCAAGATTTGATCGAATCTTAGAGATCTTATCAACAAAAAAGTTTGCAAACAATTCAGGTAATAATGCAGTGTCATAATCTGGTAAAGTATTCGCAACGAGTTTCTTGTTACCAGAGATCTCATCCACAATCTTAAATAAAGTTCTATCATTATTGGACTCTTTGATTTTTGCCTGATAAAATTTTGACTTGGCATTGTTCAGACTGATATTATACTGAGTCCTAGCTTGCACAAACAAGTCCTTGTCCACACACAAACGTGATTTTAACCATTTACGTTCCAGGGATCGTACAAGTTTCCGTTCTTGCATGAGTTCAGGTGTAAACCATTGTGGTCTCGATTTTTGCACCATTGTCTTCGTCTTGAGTGGGGCTAAACTGTCCAGTGCAGATTCAATAGTTTGATGGTAAAGTTGGGTCATCGCATTCAGGTCACAATTATCAGGCTCTTCATATTGATGAAACGAAACTTCAAGCAAGTCACGAAGCTTGCTCACATCTAGGTCTTTGAGATTACGATGTTGCTTTGTATCTTTCTTCATTGAGGAGTTCTTCGTAATGGTGGTAACATGAACGGCTGCATGGTCTGATGGTAGACTGTAGTCTGTGGTAAGCGACACTACACATGGATCAATCTCTCTCGTTAGTATTAAGTCCAAGGTGTGCCCTCGGTCGTGGGTGGGACTATTCACATGGTTTATCAACCCAAAGGAGCTAATGAGATCCAAGAATTTCTGTGAATCTCTATCTTCAGCGTTATCAACGTGAATATTAAAGTCACCACAGATGATAAGGTGGCCTGGCGTTGTCACAGCCATCTCGAGTAGCTCTGTAAATTCTTCTAAAAAGTCCGAAACATTGTAATTATTCGTCAGCGATTTTGGGGGTCTATAAATAGTAACTAGTCTGTAACGGTCAGATTTCTGTTTATTAAAGATGGTCACATCCAGAACTTCAAATGTCCTGAAGGAAATGATCTCATTTTCCACAACTTTCAAATTAGAATTCGCAATCACACTAATTCCTCCACCTTTCTTGTTGTTGGCTCTTGGCTGGTGTATCATTCTGTATCCACTAATAAGTGAATTTAGTTCAGCATCAACATACATCTTTTTCACATTCTCAATCCACGATTCTGTCAACACAAAAACATCTATTTTGTTGTGGTACATGCTGTCACATATTGAAGGCATCTTATTTATCATCGATCTAGCATTCCATAGAGAAATGTTCAGATAACCTTTCAGGTGATTTTCAGACTGTTTTGGAACTGGTGTAAGGCATGGCACATTCGAACGATCGCATCTATCATGCCATGACATTTTTGACAGGTCGTCGTTGTCAAACATGTTATTCACAACAGTATCAATTCTATGAGTCTTTCGTTTACCAGCACGTGTACCTCTGTGTTTTCTTCTTTTGGTCTTCTTTACGATGTTATTTAGATTCATTCTCTGTATTTCATTCACTATTACGTCAATTTCATTCTCGGGTCGATCATAAACAAGCAGTTCTTCGCGATCATAACAAATCGCCATCTTGGATCCCGATCTTCCTACCTTGCCCGGCGATGGAAAAACATCAATTTCTTTCCTTGTAGTGGCATATGACATCAAAACGATCACAAATATTTGCATCCACATCACTATTCGTCTTATAGTTCACTTTGGTGGTGTAAAACACGGTAAAAACTGGCTAAAAAAGGTAAATTCGATGGAAATCTCGGGAGTCGACCACACAGGCGCCATCAACCGGATAAGGCTGATAACGAACAACGAACAAGAAATGGAAAAAATGCTTAATATAACCAATGAAATCGCAAGAAAATATCACATAAAATTTGGAGCAGATAAAAGTAAAATCATGACAATGGGAAAAACCGACGAAAGCAAAACATATATGCTCGGAGAAATGCAGGTAGAACGAACAGAAACATACAAGTACCTCGGAGTGATCCTAAATAACAAAAATAACCTAAAGGAGCATATCAAATCAAAAGTGGAAGCAGCATACCAAACGATCATGACAATATGCGAAGACTCTGATCTGAAAGGGATCCAACTGTAAGCAGCGTGGAAAATTATAGAAACCTGCATAGAGCCAATAGTGACATATGGAATTGAAGCCCTCAGCCCAAACAAGACAGAACTACGAGAACTGAACAGTATATGGACGAACGTCATCAAAAGAATCCTGATGACGCCACAATCAACACCCAACGAGGCTGTCTACATGGAGACGGGAACCCTTGACTTCGAGGCCATGATGGACAGAAACCGGATGAGAATGACCAGCAGACTGAGAACAACTGCCAACCACCTACTGACAACTATGATGAACGATGAAACCAAGGGAGGTTGGAGAGAAGCAATTTCAGAAACAATGGCAAAATACAACATAACGGAAGAAGACATGTCAGAACCAGAAAAAGTCAGAAAGAGAATTATAGAAAAAAAATCAAAGAAAAGTTCAAAGAAAGAATAGAACGACAATCCCAAGAAAAATCAAAAGTAAAGACCCTTCTGGAAAACACAAAATGGGAAACCAAGAAAAGAAAAGGATACCTAAATAAACTAACAAGAAAACAAGCCAGCACTATCTTCAAAGCACGAACCAGAATGCTTGATGTTAAAAACAACTACAAGGGTAAATACCGAGATACCCTATGCAGAATGTGCAAGAACCAAAACGAAACAACAGAGCACGTACTGCAAAATTGCACTACAATCCACCCGGACGACACCAACAAAATACAACTCAAAGACATTTACGAGGACAATTACTTGAAACTAAAAACAATTACTGAAAAAATAAAGAAAATCATGATTGAAATACCCAATGTAAATGTGTAGCTCCCTATTTCAGGTTCGAGCGGCCTAGCAACCTAGGTACACACACAAGAGAGAGAGAGAGAGAGATCACTGTTTAAGTGGATTTTATTTCACACATCAAATTTTGTCCAAGTTATAATTTGTCGTACAAAATGATGAAATAATGATTTGAAATTTTTGAATGGTTGCATTACAAGATTAATTTGATTTCAAAATTCTGTTGCAGGCCCTCTGATTTTAATGACCCAATGAAGCCTACTTACTGCGATAATTCCACAGCGTTGAATGTGACAGTTCTTGAGGTACATCAGCAATTACTATTATGACAGCAACTAAATGATATTCAAAATTATATTACATGGGGTCAATGTGTAACACGTTGAGGACTCCTGCTCTCTCTCCCATCTCATTAATCTACCCTCGTGAAAGCCCAGAACTGGGCTTGGAGCTGCACTTACCATATCTATCTATCTATCTATCTATCTATCTATCTATCTATCTATCTATCTATCTATCTATCTATCTATCTATCTATCTATCTATCTATAGATAGATCTATCTATCTATCTATCGTATCTGTCTATAGATCTATCTATCTATCTATCTATCACAGGCATCACAATTGTTCACAAAAGTTCTGCACCAGACAACTACCATTGGTACTGATACACCAAGGTGGGAAAGTCCCTGAATCAACCACCCTGCAGGAATGTTATGCCAATGGCGTGCGGGGTGGCTGATTCAAGGGAATTGCCCAGACTTTCCCACCTTCCTTGTGCTGTTTAAGGAGGCCAGTATCATGCAGGCCATAGAACTGTGCTGGTAAATGATTGAAATGCCTTGGCTGTCTATCTATCTATCTATTTATCTATCTATTTATCTATCTATCTATCTATCTATCTATCTATCTATCTATCTATCTATCTATCTGTCTATAGATCTATCCATCTATCCATCTATCCATCTATCCGTCTATCTATCTATCTATCTATCTATCTATCTATCTATCTATCTATCTATCTATCATTATTTCACTGCCAAGGATTAATAATAGCACCTATAGTACATGTATATGCACTTTTCTGTTCCAGACGATAATGCCAGAGTTGGAAGCCAGGTGGCCAAATCTATACACTGATGAGGAACCAACTTCATTTTGGTAATTTTGTTGTTCCCGGTATCTCTTTGTCACCTTGATCAATGAACATTTAGCAGTTCTAATTTTCTCAGACCGGTCAGCTCACCATTTAATTGTTCTTTAATTTTGATCAACCCGACAATATTGCATGTTAAGTTGTTAACACCCTGCTGAGGTTAGGGAGTCCACAAACAATCAGATTTTTTCTTTTGTCGAAAATTTTGACTTTTAAGGTACAGTGAGAGAGCATATATATGAGCCTATGAGGTCTAAGTCACACTCTAAAAACTGTCGGGACAAAATTGGTTTTTTAGATTCAAAAAATGGTTTTTTGAAAAACCAAATTTCAATGCTAAAAATCAAAATGGATTTTTTAAAAAATCCATGTTGGTTTTGCATTGAAATTTGGTTTTTCAAAAAACCATTTTGAATCTAAAAAACCAATTTTGTCCCGACGCGACATTTTTTATAGTGCAGTTAGGCACCTCGTTTTCTTCTAACATGAATTTTAGTCGAAATCAGTTTATGGCTATTGCTTGTGACAATGTCTCTACTGCCATTGTGTCTAATATCAAAAAGTGCTTTTCAAAAGACTTTGGATATTTCAAATAGCACTATGAGGATATTTGAAAAGGTCAAATATCCCTCAAGACACTATTTGGATATTTCATCAGACCCTATTTCATCAGATGATATTCCATCTTAAGCTTTGGCTGACCGTATGGAGCTTTGGCAGACCGTATGGAGCTTTGGCAGCTGCCAATTATTCTCCGGGTCCTATTTTTGGTTCCGAAAATATCCAGCAGAGGGGGCTTCAACTTCAGAGGCCCTGGATACATGCTGCACTTCATTTACATTGAAGTGCCCTCTTTTTTTGTAGAAGAGGTGGCAGTGCATGACAGCCCAAAGTTCTAACAAATAGTGTCCAAATAGTTCCTAACCATGAGACACTATTTGGTCACCATTTGACGTAGAAGAGATGGCTGTCAATATACTATGACAAAGTTTCTAACATAGCACATTAGAACTTTTGGAAAAGTTCAGTAGAAAATGTGGCTTGGTTGCACTTATTGGATATTTTGTTAGGGATATTGGCAAAGCATGTTGAGGAAGTAGATATTGTGACAAAGACCTATTTTAGTGTCTGGCATGCAAAATCGGGCATGTAAATCTTTTGGCTGTAACAGCTATATTTGAATATGAACTGTTCTTAGGCCAGTAGAAAAAGGCCCAATATCAGCCATACCCTGGACCTCTTCATAACAGTACAAATTTGGTACCAAATGAATCCTTGAAATCTCTAGTTTCACCAAAAAAAATTCCCCAGAATTCCCATTCGGAGGATTTTTTTTATTCAAGTTTCCATGGCAACACTCTCAAAAAAATTATAACCTACAAATGAACAACATTTTATTGAATAACTTTCTTTCTGCTTTGAGGAACAATTTCAATTTTGGCACACAGTACCTCCACAACCAACTCTCTCAGATGCATGCTAAAATTGTGTTTTACATTGTGCGTGTGTGTTGCTATGGTAACAGAAATATAAAAGATTATCAATTTTTTAAAAGACGGTCTTAAAATGTTTGATGAGGAGAGAAAAAATAAATGTACAAGCAAAAATGTGGCTATGATATTGATAGAGCATCTCTTTGTGGACAATCGTAAACAAAAATATTGGAAATATCTTATATAATATAGTCGCTATAGAGACTGATTTAAAGTTTGTTTGAAATTACTTTTAGAAACCTGAAGCTAAGGAGGGGCATGTTCCCATATTTTCTTCAAATTCATTTGATGAATGGACTTAATTTTGATATAATATTCATCTCTGAATGCAATTAACAATTTAAAAGTTTACCGTTGCCATGGCAACACTGCTGTAGCCAGTTCCATAGCAACAAACCTCAAATGCTCCTTTCTAATCAAATGCATAGCCAATGTTTTTTGCAAATTAATCATACATCTACCCAACCCTATTAGCTATATCAGTAAATTAGTTTTACAACTTAAAACAGGTTGTTTGTTTTGTTTCTATGGTAACAAATGCCTCCAAACATCATCAATTTCTAAGATAGGCCAAAAAATATGCAGTTTCTACAGTTTGCAGTCATGTAATAAAGTTTCCAATGTAATGGTGGTTCTGAAAAGGCATTTGAACCTCAGTATTTTGTAACAGAACACCCTTAACTTACAAAATGACAAAAGGTTGCCATGGAAACCACAATAATATACCATAAACTGTCAATGATAATTCAACTAATGATTGAAACAAATTCATAAATTCTGTAATTGTACAAAATATAGTTGACTATTTTCACGTATCATGCATCAAATGATAGCTGGTAATGGCTTCTATTTTTTAAATTTAAATTATTGTTGCCATGGCAACCAGTTATCAGTTATGTTCAGTTTCAACCAATTTTGAAAAACTTCTTAAAATAAGTATTTGCGATATTAAATCATTAATATCCATGACAAATAGGATATAATTCATTTATTTCTAATCATATTATAAATTCTGAGATATTTTTGTATAAATTTGATTGGAATAAAGTTTATGATGGCAAGAAATTTGGCAATATGATGATTCATAATCTGGACCTCAAGGAGATTTTCTTTGAGACATTATGAGCAAAAAAATGGAGTTTCTAAGGTTTGAACGGAGATATTTTATCGTATGATACATCATTTTAAAGCTTGAGTAAAGATCTATCTTTTGCAATGAAAATTTCTCGTAACCATGGCAACAGAAATGGTATATCAGGCTAATCAGTCATTTTTAGGGCCTGAGATTCTAATTTTTTTTATGTAAGAAGTTGCAAAAATTATCATGAAGATCAGTTCAAAACCATACATAATATAATTATATTTGATACTTAGCAGTTAATGACATGGTTTACAGGGCAACTGAAAAATAATGAATACGTAATGCCAGTTATTATTACAGAGAAAAGACACTGAGGAAAATCGAATATTAGTTGCTCCATTTTCAGAGGTGGCCATCTTACATGTAAATCTTAAGTTTTATTTGAAAATTTGCTGAAGGACATAATGTTTGCTTGATTTTCCTGAACAATTGCAATGTGATTTATGATCGGAAAAGATTTTCATGATTTTATAAGCGAGCAATTCCAATTTTTAGCCCTCCCTTCAAATACTTTCATGGTACATGTAGGATGAAAAGGACTTTCAATATGAATATGAAAAGCAATGGTCCTAAACATTTCTTTTGTACTTCACTGCTTGTAGTCACATACAAAGTCTGCAAATAAATCAACATGGTACTTGTAGTAATTGCTTGGATCACTAGGATTAGTTAGATTTTGACTGTGTGTCACACCTGACCGGAACCATGATTTTGTGACAATTTTCAAAGTACAGCAGTAGTGTAAACTTATTTTTTGATGCGCACTGTACCAGCAGTACAAAGCTTTGGGTATGCTATGACTAAGCTATGTATTTTGACACCTCGAGGACAGCACTTTACCAAAAATGTCATGATATCATAAACTTTTAAAAGAAATGGTACAATTATATGCGTTTTACTGCAGATTTTTTTTGGCAAAACTAATTTGAAAAATAGTCAGAAAAGTCCCAAATCAAGATGACTTTCATGAAATTATCTAGAACAACAAAGAACATGAAAGATGGGTTTCACCTTAAACACTGAGATTAGTATCTTGCATTGCTTGATTTTTGTGGCTGTACTAACTATATCATAACCCGATTATGCATTTAGCAACTCTCTCATAACTATATCTATAATTGAGACGCCAATAAACACTGAAAATTAAGCTTCTTTTAAAGATGCCTGTCTGTGTTCCTTGATTATTTCTTTGAAAAAACTGTACTAATAATAATGCAGACAGGTTAGCCAGAAAAATACAAATTCTGATTCTATACAAATCTCTGATGTTTAGGGTGACGTTCGTTGAGCTGGACACTTGGATTCTTGACATTTTTAAATTGGCTGTGTCTGAGAAGACCAGGCGGAAGTCCCATATAGTGTCTACGTGGCCCGACTCAGATTTTAATGATACTGGGTTTAATGACCCTTTGAATAGTTTGAAAAGTTGGGGTAAGGTTGATTTTGACCAAAAAAATTTTTTAGGGGCCAAACTGGTACTCTAAAAAATAGATGTTTTACATAGCTGAAAATCTTCGGCAAAAACTCCCATTGGATTACATGTTAAATTTGGAAACTTTGAGGCTATGGTACGCAACGAGCAGCGGCTACAAAAAAATTCTGACAATGCAATTTGGTTGTATGACTCTTTAACTTATGGAAAGTGGTGTCAGACCCGTGGGTTTTTTTGTTATGGGTTGTTTTGAGTGGCATTTCTAATGTAACCATGGCGACAAAATGGAAATCTATTTCTTTGACCACCAAAAAGATGAAATTGGTCTATCTCTGTCAGTAAAAATAATAGAAAAACAAGCAAAGCATGGTTTCCTGTATTTTAGAGTATGAGGAATTCATTTTTTAGGTCAATTCTATTTTTAGAACAACCCTTGGGTGCATTTTAGGCCTATAAATGCAGAAAAGGTGTGATTTTTTAAACTTTTTTCACTTTTCCGGCAGTACGAGGGGCGTCCAAAAAGGTCTGACCAATTTTTTTGGCAGACCTTTCCATTTGAAGTAGCTGTATGAAATTTTCACAGAATCAATTTCAGGTATTTCACTATCCATTTTGAAAATACGGTACCTGTTCGAACATTTTAAATAACTTTCCTGTTGCCATGGAAACAGAAGGTCAGTGCACCCAGCGCAGCTCAATTTTTTAGGCCAAATCGAAGTGTCCAGGCTTGTAAATAACCAAGGAATTTACTGTAAATATGCAATGGATGATCATGAAAAATATTATTTGGAAACCTAAAAGTATGTCAAAGTTTTTCATTTACAATTAAAGTTACTGTGAATCAGTTTAACCCATGTGCTGAGGCGATCACCTGGGACCTCCAAACTGGGCTGTTCCTAAATTGTGGAATTTCAGTGTATGTGGAGACTGCTTCATTTCTCGTTATGACTATTATTTCTTTAGTTTTTGAACTGGTATATAAATTTTAGTATCATGCAAAGTTACAGAAGGCCAAATCTGGTAATTAAAGCAGATGAGATTGGGTTTTGAACCTAAGGTTCTTGAGCACTGCCTCTTGACAGCAGATTGTTTCAGCCATACCTTCTCAAGTGCTGTTAGGCAACTGCTGGAAAACACCTTTGGTAATTGCCTCAGCTGATCAGGTTGAAATATAAATAAATGTTTATAATCTATTGGAAGATGTCTTGAAAGACTAAAAGCCTATCAGGAAATAAATTTTCTTACAATCATTTGCTTTTTTACTATAAATTCTCTGACTTTTAACATAGCTAATTTGTTGAATTTCGTCTGAGAAATTGAGCTGCGCTGGGTTCACTGACCTCTCGTAACCATGGTAACAGAACAGCAACTTAAATACTTCTTACAGTCTTGATCTTTTCAAAATAGATGGTCAAATACCTGAAATTTATTCTGTGAAAATTTCATTTAGCTATTTCAAATAGAAAGGTCTGCCAAAAAAATTGGTCAGAACTTTTGGGACACCCCTCGTATAATACAAATTTGGCATCCTGATCATTAGCAATTAGGAATGTCATACCACCAAAACATTTTTGTCTTTCATTTGGTGTATGCAATTTGTTAAATTTATGCATATTTCTAGCCAAAAAGGCCAAATTCGGTCATTTTTATGCCCAATTTGCGGCAAATTTGGAAAAAAGCCCAGAAATTGATGTAATTAAATGATGATAGCCTGAACTACAACAAAGAGGAACTCGTGCCTTATTTTTCCAAATGTTGTTTCAAGAAGGTACGAAAAATTAGTTTTTGACCTACTTAACATTCAAGATGGCTGCCACAATGGGAATTGTCAGACCCGTGGGACAAAATGGAAATCTATTTCTTTGACCACCAAAAACATGAGATTGGTCTATCTCTGTCTGTAAAATGATAGAAAAACAAGTAAAGCATGGTTTCCTGTATTTTAGAGTATGGGGAATTCATTTCTTAGGTCAATTCTATTTTTAGAACCACCCTTGGGTGCATTTTAGGCCTATAAATATAGAAAAAGTGTGATTTTTTAACTTTTTTCACTTTTCCGGCAATATAATACAAATTTAGCATCCTGAACATTAGCAATTAGGAATGTCACACCAACCAAACATTTTTGTCTTATCTTTCGTGTATGCATTTGTTAAATTTATGCATATTTCTTGTAAAAAAAGGCCAAATTCGCCAATTTTATGCCCATTTTTGTGGCAAGTTTTGAAAAAAGGTCCAGAAGTTGATGTTGCTAAATGGATGATAATCTGAACTACAACAAAGTGAAACTCATACCATATTTTTCCAAATGTTGTTTCACGAAGGTACGAAAAATGATTTTTTGACCTATTTAACATTCAAGATGGCTCCCACAATGGGATTTGAGATAAGATTGCAAATTCTGCAGTAACAAGTGAAGTGAGATTTTTTTAAACAGTATTTAACTTTTCCTGCCTTATGTGGGAATTGTGATAACTGGAACTCTCATAATTGTGCAAATAACAATTAAATGGAATTTTTTATCTTTTATTAGGTATAAAAATCTGCTACATTAATGCTAATTTTCTTGCCAAAAAAGAACAAATTGGCCTGATTTTAGGCATATTTTGCGAATTATTGAAAAATTTTGGGAGTTGATGTAGTGAAAGAGATGGTAACCCAAAGCATACATTCATGCCATTTTGTTCCAAATACTGTTTCTAGAAGGTATAAGCTGCCAGTCATTGGGTCCAGGGTTTGATACTTGCTTTGGCAGTGTTATCTAAACTTATATTGGACAGCAGTTTCAATCATCATTTACCTCATTGTCGTGTCATCCTCCTCTACCAATTATCTACGAGGTGCAAAAATAAGGGACCTAAAGCGCCAATCATCCATCCGTCATGAAAGCATGAGAGAAAAGTTTTGACTGTCGTAAAATGCCAGAGGTCTTTCTACAATTTAGATTTTGATTAGGACACAAATTATTCTCGTGGTTGTCTTAAAGTATAGAAAATGATATAGGATGTTTTGTAAAAAGGTCACATGATAACATCTTGTAAAAAGTCCCAAAATGGCAGCCAAAAAGCTTTAACATTCATTTGCTCAAACCATTGCACGCTGGCAGATGGAAAAACATTAATTAAAATAATTAGGAATACACAGGCACAGAATGGGGCCATACTTGCTATAAATTCAAGAAGACTTCCAAGAAGTTTGTAGTACCTGTTGGTTTTGCCGTAAAGATGTGTCGGCAAAATATGCATAGATTTTGGAAGCCACATTAATAAGCCGTACCAGCATTTCATGTGTCTATTTCAATATATATGTGAATGTTAGTTTACTTGCATAGAGTTCTGTTATTTATTGAACAATAAACCTTTCCAGGCAAAACAATTCACTATTTTAAATGTCATAACTCATAAGAGATTGACTAGATTGAAAAGTCTGACAATCAGAAGGCCATCAGCAGAGCAAATTTCTGTAGGTGATTTCCCTTAGGCCTGCATTCTTTCTTAATCGTTCAATAAAGCTGGTTTTCGGAAGATATGTGCATCAAAAACTTTGTTTTCTTTGCACTGTGCAAAAAATTGCAAGAAATTGTCATTTTATTAGCCTCGAACTGTCTGAGAAATAGAATTGTTTGGTCATAGACTATAGGCCTACTGATGGTAGATTTGACATTATATGAAAAAAAAAAAACCTTTTTAAATAAGACAGAGTGAGTTCAGCAGAAATTGTCTTGCAAGGAATACATCTGGAACGATCCCAGCTGACAACAAGAATCCGAGGATTCAAATCCTGGGTTCTGTTGGGAATTCAAATGGCAATTAAGCATAACATCCATGGATACAAGAACAAAGTAGCACTGCACTGCGAAGTGCAATCAGCTTTGACACCTGTCAGATTGACCTCCCAAGTGCTGTTTCGCAGCGGCGATTTGGTAAAATGAGGGTGAGAAAAGGCTTTAGAACTTGCAGAATTGCAATTAGCATTGTTAGACTGCTTCTGAAAATAGATGCACTGCAAAAAGTAATTGCCAAATGCATTATTGACCTTCCTTGAAATGCATGGACGATCGTCATGTGGGCGATATTATAATGCAAAGTCAGCTTGAAAACAGTCAAGACTCAAACGATCTATGACATAACTTTTTTTTTTTTAATTAAAAAAAAAAAAAAAACCACAGCAAACTATCCCCAATTCCACAACACATTTTAGTTCCCCTCTATATCATATTTTGTGCTCATAATATGAGCACAAAATGACCCACTTGACCACATCCACACCTGTATTAAGGCCGGGAAAACTTTTTTCCAAAAATCTCTCAGACTGGTTTTTCAGATAAAATTACCCTTGGAGAACCCAGGGTAAAAACTTGTGGTTAATCAATTAATATAAAAATGTGTAGTGTCCGTACCCCCCTACTTCTCACACAAGCTGAACCTGGGGGCAATTAAAAACAAATGGCACATCCAACTACTCACTAGCATACTACACTACAACAATTCTACATTACAACAATAAGCATGTAGATATCTATATTAGTTATTGAGCCACATCAGTTTTTGTCTCTTCGTAGTGTCCGTACCCCCCTTGTAGTGTCCGTACCCCCTAGAGCTTTTGGCATTGTGCCCATGATTGCTTTAAGTTGGGGATGTCAAGTCTGCAGGGATTACTCAACTAATTGGTACGCAAGATTTTTTTTACCCCCGATGACCTTGACCCACTTTTCCAGGTCAATGGGCTTTAACACCAAAAAACCTTTTCTGTGATATATCATTTTTTTATTGCTTTGGGTTAGGAATGGAGTGTTGCACTAATTATTCAGCAAATTGACCCCAAAAGCATATATGACTTTGGATGAATTCCACTCTTTGTATGAAAGGTTTTTTTTTTAATTTTTGAAAATTTCATCTTTTTACTGCCTTATTGAAGTTTTTCAGCATAAATTTGCCATAAAAGGAAATGGGCTATTTACACAAATCTAAGAGTAATTGTTGTCCCAGTACCTTTGAACGATGTCACAAAATTTGAAGCTCCCCTGCCTCACCATAACCACTCAGTGAAGGTCAAACTGTTGAAGGATAAATCCCTTAATTTACTGCTATGTAAAAAATTCACAATATTAACATTTTTTCAACTGACCATATCTCTGGTCCTAATTAAGTTACTGAAAGCATAAAAATATGCCTGGAGATCTTAGAATCTCCCCTATCTAATGGACTATAATACACTCCTGTCAGATCAAAAGCGCTAAAGTTCACCCGATCCTGAAATATTCATAATTTGGGTTATGAATGACATATTTTTACAAAAGGAAGAAAAAAGTTTGTGAAAAAATATTTTAGGGATATCTATGACATGTATGCACACATTGATCTTGTTCCTGGTGAGATCCAATGATGTTCGTTTTTTGGACAAAGGTGACGACCAAATTATACACTTGATTGTGTAGAAGCAGTATGCTGCTATTTCCAACCGGAATCCTGCAGTACTGTAGAAATTATGCATTTCTGCAAGAATATTTTGTTTTTAAGAAATAATTGTGGAGTTTGGTGTGACTTCTGCAGTAAATTGCTAAATTGTGCACTCTTCCCGTTTAAATACAGAATTACTACATTACTGCCTTTAGGAATTACAGAATTCTGCAGCTTTTTGCTGAGCAAAATTCCTTTTAATGTTATCTGCACAATTATGAGAGTTCCAGTTATCACAATTCCCATGTAAGTCAGGAAAAGTTAAATACTATTTAAAAATCTCACTTCACTTGTTACTGCAGAACTTGTAATCGTATCTCAATTCCCATTGTGGCAGCCATCTTGAATGTTAAGTAGGTCAAAAACTAATTGTTCGTACCTTCTTGAAACAACATTTGGAAAAATATGGCATGAGTTCTCTTTGTTGTAGTTCAGGCTATCATCATTTAATTACATCAACTTCTTGGCTTTTTTCCAAATTTGCCGCAAATCGGGCATAAAAATGACCGAATTTGGTTTTTTTGACTAGAAATATGCATAAATTTAACAAATTGCATACACCAAATGAAAGACAAAAATGTTTTGGTGGTGTGACATTCCTAATTGCTAATGTTCAGGTCACCAAATTCGCATCATACTGCCGGAAAAGTGAAAAAAGTTAAAAAATCACACTTTTTCTGCATTTATAGGCCTAAAATGCACCCAAGGGTTGTTCTAAAAATAGAATTGACCTAAGAAATGAATTCCCCATACTCTAAAATACAGGAAACCATGCTTTACTTGTTTTTCTATCATTTTTACTGACAGAGATAGACCAATTTCATCTTTTTGGTTGTCAAAGAAATAGATTTCCATTTTGTCCCGCGGGTCTGACAATTCCCATTGTGGCAGCCATCTTGAATGTTAAGTAGGTCAAAAACTAATTTTTCGTACCTTCTTGAAACAAAATTTGGAAAAATAAGGTACAAGTTCCTCTTTGTTGTAGTTCAGGCTATCATCATTTAATTACATCAACTTCTAGGCTTTTTTCCAAAATTTGCCGCAAATTGGGCATAAAAATGACCAAATTTGGCCTTTTTTACTAGAAATATGCATAAATTTAACAAATTGCATACACCAAATGAAAGACAAAAATGTTTTGGTGGTGTGACATTCCTAATTGCCAATGTTCAGGTCACCAAATTCGCATCATACTGCCGGAAAAGTGAAATAAGTTAAAAAATCACACTTTTTCTGCATTTATAGGCCTAAAATGCACCCAAGGGTTGTTCTAAAAATAGAATTGACCTAAGAAATGAATTCCCCATACTCTAAAATACAGGAAACCATGCTTTATCTGTTTTTCTATCATTTTTACTGACAGAGATAGACCAATTTCATCTTTTTGGTTGTCAAAGAAATAGATTTCCATTTTGTCCCGCGGGTCTGACAATTCCCATTGTGGCAGCCATCTTGAATGTTAAGTAGGTCAAAAACTAATTTTTCGTACCTTCTTGAAACAACATTTGGAAAAATAAGGTACAAGTTCCTCTTTGTTGTAGTTCAGGCTATCATCATTTAATTACATCAACTTCTAGGCTTTTTTCCAAAATTTGCCGCAAATTGGGCATAAAAATGACCAAATTTGGCCTTTTTGGCTAGAAATATGCATAAATTTAACAAATTGCATACACCAAATGAAAGACAAAAATGTTTTGGTGGTGTGACATTCCTAATTGCTAATGTTCAGGTCACCAAATTTGCATCATACTGCCGGAAAAGTGAAAAAAGTTAAAAAATCACATTTTTTCTGCATTTATAGGCCTAAAATGCACCCAAGGAATTTAGCATATATGTAGCTGTACTCACTGCAGATTGATACGATTAGGAACTCTCATTCGCATTGTTTAGGCTACCTGTCAATTTCAGTCTACGTATTGTATAATTTAACTGTGAAAACATCTTTCAGCAATTTAAAGAAACTGGGTGTCCCTCCCCTGGAAAGCTACAGCTACCTGGTGAGTAAAAGATAAAATTTGATAAGTTGCTTTTTTCTTATTTTGAAAATTCATGGAAGAGGGGTGACCATTTAATTTTAAGGGGAGGCTCAGAGATTTCCACGACAACAAAAAATTATTTAGGGCTATTTCACGGTAACGGCGACAGTAATTATTTATATTGAGCGTGCAACATCCCCACATATTCATTCCTAAAACTAGGAACCCTCTTATGAAATACCCCATCCAGAAATAATTTATTTCAAGACTGTCTAAAAATTATTTATTTACTTCAAAAAACTCAAATTTCCCGCCCCCCCCCCCCCCTGGAGATTAAATGATCACACCAAAATGATTCGTCTCAGTGTTTTAACATCGGTTTGATTTTGTGTTTTCAGTATGATGACTTTGTTGAGGCACTTCAGATGATTATTGGAGAAAAAACGGTGTACATGCAATGCTATCATCCAGGGGTATGTGCTTGATTGAATCTAAGGGACCGTTCAGAATTTACGACTGGGGGGAATTGATTTGGCAAAATGGGTTGAGATTACATGACAAGGCTCTGTCAGATTATATTTCATTTGCTAAAAAAATTTTCTCCAAAAATGTTTCATCCCAATTTATTTTAAAACATCAAGCTGAATGTTTTTCTCCTAATTTTGTTACTGATAATTTAGCTAGTTAGATCGTTAAAATACATTCTCTATAAAACTTGTCTTTTGTGTCCAGGCCATGTCAATTTAAAGATACAAGATTGTTGAGTAACAATGAGGGCAGTCTTAAGTCTCTATTCCAGCTAGCTGCAACTGCTCATTAAAATTTCTGTTTATTGTTTTAAAAGCTACTGTTTGTATACATTTATGTGTAAAAATAAGGATTAGGGAGGTAAATACATTTTCGAGGTCCTCAAAAATATTGCACAAATAAATCTAGAAATTCTTTTTTAAAACCCCGAAAAATTGCTTTATCAAAATTTCAGGGGAGCCCCTATATGCCGCGTATGCCTATATAAGTGTGGAAAAGATGTCTATATATATCTCTGTCTATATTACTTCTTTTCATATTGATTTGCAGCATCAAATTGGAACGGATGTCCTCCAGATTCAGATTTGTCTTGATCTGAATTTTAAACCAGTGGACTGCAAAGTGGAACACCACAGCAACTGCGAGGCGTTCCCCGTCAACTACCCTCCCATTCACCATCCTTATTAATGTCTGTCCTTCTGACTAGCTTTTTGCAAGATTCAGGAAAAACTGTGCCATGCTTTCTTATTTAACTCTACAAGATTTTTCCAATTACCATTATGAAGAACTGATTTAATTCTGGTGAAGATTCGTCCAGTGGACACCGAACAATGACTGGATACAGCTTTATATAATATGCAGCTCTATACTACTGAGGCAGCACATGATTGGTGTTGCCGAATCTTCCCCGGCTTGCCATTTGTCCTCGATTGACTGCCGATTGTGCCTTCGGCACCAAAGGCAGATGCCGGCTGGCCGAACTGAAATACCCGGCGAAAGCGGCAAGACCCAGAAATGACGAAAATGACGTCACTCAATTTTAAAGTATTGGAATTTCCTGGGATTCCCTCAGTTCATGCAAATTTTGGGAGGTGGCGCCATGGACAAATGGTGCATCCACCAGGATTTTGCCGAATGCACACGATTTGGGTCGGCAAACCAGCAAAATCGGCAGCAGCCGACGGCCAAAATCGGCATTTCAATCATGTGCTGCCTGTGCCAGCAGTCAGTTTGTGTGTGTCATGCATCAGTGACCCTAATCTATAAATTGAAAATGAAACTGTTTCCCAGAAATATCTGGCTTGTAGGCAATGTAGGAGGCACCAGTTTTAGGGAAGTTAACACAATGCCTACTTAATACTTGATAAATTGTGTTCTGTATCAACCAAAAATCCTCACAAAAGACATACAATTAATTTGTCCTAATTTTAACTACCCTTTTCATGTAAGACTGTTGTTACCTTAAAAAGATGATGGGTCTTTGCCCTCTAAAGAGGGCTACGATCTTGTTGTGTATCTGCTAACATTGACAAACAAGATAGGACCTCAACTCATGCACATCAGGATAAGCTGTTCCACAACTGTATTCAGATAATTAAAATACTTCAATTTATGCACATATAATTTTAGGGTAGCTACTGAAATCAAGCTGCATTTAAAGACAAAAGCAGGGATATCAATTTTGGTATTAGACCAGTAATTCCTGCCTTTTATATATATTTTCTCATTGCTAGTGAGCAGTTTAATCAAGCAATGTGTCTGCATCTGTTCAAAAATATCATATATATTCTTCGGTACCTTATTCAGTGAAACAAATGAAGATATTGTCTTCTCAAATCATCTGATATTTCAAGGAGATCTTACTTTCATTGTGATATTACTTACAATAGTTCTGTCTCCATTTGTAGTTCTGAATTTCTGTATAGGTGGCATACCCAAGCAGCAGGAGCTGTGTTCGAATCCCCTTTGCCTTTCAAAAAGGTGACAGTTTTCGTTGACCAAGCCAAGCAGTCTGACATAATTAGTACATGTTTGTTGAATGTTTGATTGTTTGGCTCAGCAAGTATTATTTTCTCAAGACAGCAGCTCAATAAATATTGTGTTGTTGGTTCAAATCATATAGATTGAGGGATTATAATGTGTTAACAACTAGATTATCATTAACTGTTGCTCACGCTATTTCATATCATGACATAATTTTTAAACAAACCCGATAATATGTCATCAAGAGAGCTTCCCCAAAGACAAAAATAGATTACCTCAGGACTACCTATAATCACTGTTGCAATCCCCTTATGGAGACAGACCTATTGTATCTATATTTTTGGCAAGTGCATTGTTTCACTTTGTCATGTTGTATAACATGTCATAACAGTTTACTGAATATAACTGTGATATTATAGAGTTTTGTACAATATGCAATGTGAGCTTTTATTTTTATCAATCTTCAATATGATTATGTATATATATATAGAATTTTATTGACATCAAAAGCATCAAACAGATACATATGTCATATGATAATCTTGTTTTTGATTTATTACAAATTACAATTCATGTGAGATATTAACCGTTAAAAAAAGTAGAAGTACTAAAAATGATCATTGGTCTACATTCATTTTGTCTTTCTATTTTACAATCATTCTTAATTAGGCCTATATAATCAATATCTTCAAATGATTTTGTTCAATGAGCATCATTACACGAGGAAAGTGCGAAAGAAAGAACTCAACAACAAATCACTTAGTCACTGAGCATTTGCCATGCTTCATTTAATCACAGGGTATGAACATTTCATAACAACAAATAAAAGCAACAGGTATAAAAGTACCAAAAAATGCGCAGATATGTACATGTACAAAAGGAATTTCATACAAAATACTGAAGTACAAAAATAAACAAGATCTATGGAGCTGATATTATATTGCAAACAATCATGGATAATTTTAAAAAAAATTTAAAATTGCACAATTTTTCCAAAATGATTGATCATCAATTGTCCGGCTTCAGTTGTCATTATTAATAGCCATTGTATGTTTGGTATTTATTCAAATCATAATTTACATTATACTTAATTGGCTTGATAGCTTCTGTGTGAACTTTAGGGCTCTTTGTTTTGTATTGGTATCTGTATGCTGGATATTTCTCCACGTCATCTATTTTTTGGGCGCCTTTGTGAGAATTGTCATAACCATTGAATTTCACTACAGAATACTTCTTGGGCTCTTTGTAATCTTTTGTGTATGTCCTTTGGGCTATGTTATCTTTCGCATATGTCCTTTTTGCAATGTTATCTTTAGCATATGTCCTTGCGACATTGCTATCTTTTGTATATGTGCTTGTTGGGGCAATTGTAGAGGGTAATCTGGCAGACTTTTCATATCTATCCCTGATACTGTAATCAGTATGTTCATCGTGATCAAATTTGAAGTTGTTTCCATTTTTCCTGGAGTGCCGTTGGCCAGACTTTCTTCTCGGCGTGTATCTATTCTTGTCTTCTCCCTTTGGATAATAATCATATCTTGCAACATCATCAATAGAATAATCAGGTCTCTTCCACTTTCTACTGTTTTGGTTGTGATTACCTCCATGATTATTTCTTGGACGATGCACTTGTTTGATGACATTATATTTTCCGCGACTTGGACTGTGGTTTTCGTATTCATATTCTTGATCCTTTTGAGACGATTTACTGTTGCTCGAATCCCTTTCTTTATTGGAGTCTTTGGAGTTTGAAGATCTGCCTCTCGACCTGGCTCCGTAATCAATTTCATCGTATTCTGACTCATCCCAGTCTGTATCATAGTCGCGTCGACTTGTTCTCTTTCTCGAACTTGGTTTGTGATGACCTCCGTGGCTTGCTTCTTGACCATATGATTTGTGTTCTTGTGGAGATCCATAATTACTTTCACCATATTTTCCATCATGCTTTTCTTTGCCCCTTGATTCAGAAGTTATACTCTCAGTCTCTATTTCACCATAAGATTCACTTTCCGTTGGATTCTGTTCGTAATGTTGTTCGTAGTCTCCTCGTTTTCTTCCCTTGGCAGGACTAGATAAGTAAACATCCTTATCTGAATCATCAGCTACACCTCTGTGATTTGGAAAGTCTTCGTATCTTTCGGCCTTTTTCTCAGCTCGGTTTTTGTATTTGTCGTCATATTTACCAACGGCATACCCTTTGGCGTCACTTTCATGACGCCCTTGTCTCAAGTCGTTGTTTTTGTAGATGACCCTGGCACTCTTCTTCCGTTCAATGTCCTTCGGATGACTTTTGGGTTTGTACATCTCATAGCTGGTCCTCTTCTTTGAGGTCACTTCACTGGCTTCGTCAAGATCATAAGGGACCTTTCCGATGTATCGTATTTCAAATTCTGAAACAAAGAAGAATTGCTTGTATAACCAATAATGACAACCATTTTAATCTAGGAATTTGAATCAAGACCTTAATCACTTTTCACTTTGAGGTTTTAAAAAATTTTTAATAGCTTCGTATAATTATGTCTCTCATAATCCATTCTCTTCAAAGTCGATCACCATTTAAATTATTTACTGATACATATACTGGAACATATTCTACTGCATTTAATTAACAAATTAACAACTTTGCATTTTTGAGTTGGAAAATTGATTATCCTTTCTTAAAAATGCACACACACAAAAAATGATTAGCCAATTTTAAGGATGCTAAAGTTAGAAGAATTCTTCATGACATTATCATAAATTACACTGATATCATAAATGTATAGCAATAGTAGCAGTAGACCTACTTAGTCATTATTATACACTAAAACAAACAAACTATGAAAACCAAGAAAACACAAGAACTGTTTTTGAATTCCCTACCTGGCTGGCAGTAATCGCTGGTGACAGAGCAGGGGTTGTAAGGATCAAACTCATAGGTGTCAACGCTGGTCCCTGGGGCACACCTTCTTGGCACCTGGATAAGTAGAAATGCAAAGTAAGTCTCAAGCAGTTTACTTCAACTTGTAGTTTATCATTTATTCATTGAGCTATTAGCACAAGGTCAGTTTGAACAACAGAGACTAGAGTTAGACCAGACAACGTCATTGCTGATATTGACCTTGGACGAAGGTCACCTGTGACCTTGGTCCTTGGCAAAAAGTTTATTGCAGTCTTAGTTGTTTTGCATGCATGTCTGAAGTCTCTTTAATGTTCCATATGGAAACTATCGAATCTATAATTCCTTTGTATAAGAAATGAGGACATCAGGACTTTCAAATCTAAATATACATATATGTATAACCTTACAATTTTCATATTATATCTGGGGAAGTATAGGTGATTACATTTGGTTCTTGAGAATGTTTGCAATGTGTGTCTTTTATAATGGAATGATTTGATAAATTTTACTGAAATACATCAGGTGTCAGTGATATGGTACATTCTCTGATATATATGCTTGGCAGCATGTTTGGTAAGCACACAAATATAATTTGGCACCTGGATGAAAACAAATGCGAAGTCTCAAGCAGTTTACTTCAACTTGTAGTCTGTCATTTATTCATTAAGCTATTAGCACAAGGTCATTCTGAACAACATAGACTAGAGTGAGACTAGACAACGTCATTGCTGATATTGACCTTGAACGAAGGTTGTGACGGTCGTCTGTAACCTTGGCAAAAAGTTTATTGCAGTCTTAGTTGTTTTGCATTCATGTCCGAAGTCTCTTTAAAGTTCAATTAGGAAACTATAGAATCTGTAATTCCTTTGAAGAAGAAATCAGAAAATCAGGACTTTCAAATCTAAATATACATACATGTGTAACCTTATAATTTTCATATTAGAGCTGGGGAAGAATAGGTGATTACATTTGGTTCTTGAGAATTTCTACGATGCGTGTCTTTTAAATCAAAATGACTTCAAAGTTCAGTGATATGGCAAATTTTCTGATATATAAGCTTGGCAGCATGGTGTGTAAGCACACAAATATGCATTGGCACCTGGATAAAAAGAAATACGAAGTAACTCTCAAGCAGTTTACTAGCCTTAACTTGTAGTCTATCATTTATTCATTAAGCTATTAGCACAAGGTCATTCTGAAAAACAGAGACTAGAGTTAGAACAGACAATGTCGTTGCTGGTATTGACCTTGGACGAAGGTCGTCTGTGACCTTGGAAAAAAGTTGACAGCAGTCTTGTTTTGTTGTTTTGCATGCATGTCTGATGTCTCTTTCAAGTTTGAAAGTTTCATGATAGAACTGCTCGATCGGAGGATCATCTATTCCTAGCAATAATAATCTTTCTCTTCAATGTAGGACCAAGAATTGAAAAAAATGCTTTTGACCAGTGAACAGTAAAATATTGAGCGGTGGAACTATTTCTTCTGGTACTCTATTTCCGGCATCTTCTTAAAACTTAGTCTTCTTAGAGAAGGTAAGACATGTGCTAGGATGATGTCATAACATTGATACTGTGATAAACTGGAAGATATGCAAAATCCATCTGATCCATATTGTGGTATGTGCCAAGGGGAAATTTCACGATCGGGGTACGATGAGCCGCTTGACAAATTTTTTAATTACAATGTTTTGACTATTTAAAAATTAAGAAAATAATGTTACAAGACAGAATATTGTAGCCAAGAGGTCTTGTTATGATTATATAAAGCAACCAGCTATTTACCATTGAAACTTTAGGTTCAGGATCGTAAAATGAGAAAAGCGGCTCATGATGCCCCGCTCTCCCCTACTTAAGTACTCACTGGTATTAGTTATTATAACCAGTAATAAGTGTGCAATACATTTTTATCTTAAATATACTTACTGGTACCACACTGTTGCCATAGTACCCATTGAAACTGGCTGCATAACTGCACACAATGTAGGAACACTGGTCTGTGGGGTGAGGCAGGATTTCACCATTGTCTCTGCAACCTTTGGGACAAAAATCATATTTTCTTTAAACATCACTGAAACAAAATAGACGGTGACTTTGATACACCAAATAACTTTTTCTACTTGGTGTGAGTGATTTCAGAAGTGACATTAATTGCTGACCTGAATAAAGTGATTTATGGATTAGGCGTCACATGCATACGACATTCAAACACGTGTTAATTGTCAAAATTGATAGCATGCTCATAAAATAACTGCAAAAACTAAGTTGTTTTCATCTCACGACTCACAATTGTACGCACATGCGATTCGGTCATGATTTATCAAGCGTTTTCCAAAATTTTTATACATACATCATATACATTTTATTAACTGACTTGTTTGAACAGCTAAAAGTTCCATCAGATGGCCTAATATAGGAATAGCTTTTAGATGGAATTGAGGCTTTCAACAAAATCTATCTTTTCAATATCTTAGATAGAGCCGCAAGATTTTTCCTAACATAACAGCGGACAAGCGTGCAAAAAATCATATAAATTCGAAATGTACTGCAAACATCAGTTAGAAATCGACAGCACTGAAAATCAAAAAATAGATATCGGTGATGACTTTCTAAGAAATTGAACTGCCTGGAATAAGAAGATTTCATGCAGGAACCTATAAACGCAAAAGATTTGTGTGAACAGACACCAGCTTATGTTTATTAAAACATCTGATTCAAAAGACATTAAAAATTGTTTAACAATATAATGCTGGATTCCCCAGCCAAGAAATCGCATACTATCAAAGAAAACCCACCTTTAAACTTGACAGCTTCTGTAATTGTCCATATTAAGCCAAGTGCGAAAAGTTTTATCAAAACCATGTTAGCGGATCCAATGTCATTCGAAGGTATGCTGATGATATGATGTTTCTCCTGACTCTAACAATTAGCTAATGAAGTGGCCACTCATTCTGCCTGTCATATATGACTGATATTTTTACTAGATCATTGCTAATGCACAAATAATTATCACAATGAAAAGAGTGATTTTAATTGACAACGAATATTATGTGATGATGCCCTGAAGGCATTTGACAATGTTGACCTCTTCCAAATCCTCATTAAAGTCCCCATGGTCTGATAGAACAACTTTAAAATCAGTCTGGCCCAAGTTCTTTCCTCCTTTCCCACATAACAACAACATTAATGCTATATCACATAATGTTGAGTGGATATTAATTGGGTAAAATTTAATATAGCTTATGATACTACTGCAATACTGTGTAACAGTAGCAATTAATTGCTCCTCCAAGCCCATGCAGGGAAAATGTTCCAGTATTATTATCACAACGATAACATGTTACTTACATTCTGTCCTCTGGAGCTCATTTTGTAATTGTGTTTCCCTTTAATTGAATAATGTGATAAACTAGAGAATAGATCAGTAAAAGGACCAAAGTATATGGCATGAATTTGTTATTTTGCATGTTGCTTACCCCCATCTACAAATTTAACCAATAAACAATGATTGATTTTGCTCTTTTTTAAGTAATAAACTCTATTAGCAAGTGTCTAATTTTATGATTACAAGTAATTGCATGAGTTATTCTTGTGTCAGTTTAAATGAGGTAAATTTCGTTTTAAACATCCAAAAATTTTATGATTAACGACTGAGAGTAATAAACGACAAATTGTATAAATTGCATGAGAAATAAAAGTCAGTCTAGCTGAAGCAATTAAAGGACAGAATAAATGTTTGGTTTGAAAGTGAGTTACTGGGTAATGGGTCAAGGTCATTTCGGTGTCATTAAATAGATCCATTGTCCTGTTACAGCTTTTTTCCCCATCTGATTTTGTCCATAAGCCAGAGAAGTCTCATTTAAATGACATCCGGCTGGGATTTTGAAGGTTCATCCAAAATATTTGGGGTTCACCACTTGGGATTTGAACCCATACCATTCAGTCACACAGCTGCATTCTCAATAAGTACTGTGAGTCTTTTTTAAGAGGTGGCTTTGATATTTTGGCTATAAAAATGTTTGTATATGTGAGAGAATGTAACAAACTTTTGGCAATTAACAATAAGACCAGTCCAGACCCACATTATAAAGGATAAAGTTGGACATATAGAGCACAGTGAGACAGCAGGCAGGGCACAATGAGACAGCAGGCAGGGCACAGTGAGACAGCAGGCAGGTCACAGTGAGACAGCAGGCAGGGCACCGTGAGACAGCAGGCAGGGCACCGTGAAACAGCAGGCAGGGTACATTGAGACAGCAGGCAGGGCACAGTTAGACAGCAGAAGGGCACTGTCAGGCAGCAGGCAGGGCACAGTGAGACAGCAGGCGGGGCACAATGAGACAGCAGGCAGGGCACAGTGAGACAGCAGAAGGCAATGTGAGGCAGCAGGCAGATTACAGTGAGACAGCAGGCAGGGCACAGTGAGACGAGGGTATTTGCACTTCGAAAATACTCCTTTGATCTGGAAGAATATAGGTCAAGTACAAAAGTATCTGACAGACCAAAGTCAAGTATTAATTTTATGAAAGATCTTGACTAAAATGTAAAGCAATAAACTACTAGTCTAGACTCCAGAGCCATCTAACTCAATGTACATGATGTAAATGAATCGAATTTATTCACAGATATATGTGTCGTTAATCATTATTTCAAACAATGGATCTAATGAAGTCTCAATTTAGAAAAAGGTGTCAGCATCAATGATTTTTAATTGATGAGTTCCTGTCTTTCTTCTGAAGAGAGGCCAGTCTCTTCGAAAAAAAGACAATGTTGAAAACAAAGAGCAACTCAACAGTTTGCATGAATATTGCCAATAATAACTTTTACTTTTATTTCATATTCAATGTCCGAAGGAAGTTATGTAACTGTTTCAAAAAATTTGGAAGGCAGATATGTAGAAAGACAGATGAATGTAGAAAGATAAAATATATAATATATACAATGTAGATAAATAGGTAGATAGATAGATAGATTAAATAGATAAATAGGCCTTAAATTGATGGACTGATCAATAATCATCTCAATGTTAAAAGGCAGACAATACTGAAGGCTGTCCAATTTAAATCCAGGTTAGATTGTTGACATTAATTATATAATAGCATAATAGTATTAAAAACAATGACATGATTTGCATGTAGATTAATTGCTCACTGTTACATAATCATCAGTTTATAATGATTATGTAACTTTAATTTTGTTATGTTTTCTTGTTGTCTGTTTGAAATTAAATGAATCACTTGTTAATAATTCAATTTAGCTTGTCCAGGCTATTGATTAACTATTCCATAAAAGTAATAGGTACAGGGAATATTATTGGAGAAAATTGAATTTTTAAGACACTTTTGAGGATGAATTATGTTTTTTTTTTTTATACGAAACTAAATCATTAATAAGAAGCTGGGCCCACTTGACCCAATTTCCAACTGTGGACTGTTGATGTTGAGACCATCACAGCACAGATTTTTGAGTCCTCTCCCGTGCTCAATTTCGCTTCGCGAAACGGCCTGCGGCCGTGTGGCTGCGCGAAATAATATGTAAATGGCACAGCCATGAAATTCGCGCAGCACTTAGGTCTCAAAAAGTTTTTTTTAAAGATTTATGGTTTTACCATAACTTTTATTACATTTATTTAATATTCAATGTATGAAAGACTGAAATACAGAAAAAAGGGAGAAATTTATACTAGAAACCATTAGAAAGATAAAATAGATCAAAAATAGATCAAAAATAGATCAAAAATAGACAGATAGATAGATAGATAGATAGATAGATAGATAGATAGATAGATAGATAGATAGATAGATAGATAGATAGATAGATAGATAGATAGATAGCAAATAAATAGGATTAAGAATAAATAGAATTGATAGCTAATCAGATAAATAGTAAGACAACACTGAAAGTTGCCAAATTTAAGTCTATGCTAGATTGTTGATATTACATAATAGTGATAACAAAAACAATAACATGATATGCATGTAGATTAATTGCTCAGTGTTACATAATCATCAGTTAACAAAGATTGTGTAACTTTAATTTTGTTATGTTTTCTTGTCTGTTTTGAAAAGAAATGAATCACATGTTAATTATTTAATTTAGCTTGTCAAGGCTTATAATTTACTATTCCATAAAAATTATAGATGCAGGGAATATTAATGGAGAATATTGAATTTTTAAGACATTTTTAAATATGAATATGTCATGTTTTATTAAATTCTAAACTAAATCATTGATAAGAAGCTGGACCCACTTGACCTAATTTCCTGCTGTCGACCATTGATGTTGAGACCATCACTGCACAGATTTTTGAAACCTTTCTTGTGCTAAGTTTCGCTTTGCGAAACGGCCTTCGGCCGTTTCGCTGCGCGAATATTATTGAGCTTGAATCCAATGTATACAAGATTATCTCTTTTGCAGCCAGACAACAAAATTACCATAGCAGTCGTATAGTTTAGATTATGACATGCTGAATAAGATGAATTCATGATGATTGATGAATTACAATAAGTTCTCAATTTAGAAAAAGGTGTCAACATCAATGACGTTTAATTGATGAGTTCCTGTCTTCTTCTTTTTTTCCAAAGAGAGGCCTGCCCTCAGGGAACAAATATCTGGTTCAGGTTTCTAATCAGTTATTCAAAAATAACGTGCAAGCACTTTAAGCTGCGTCAAAGGTCCATGAATTGTCACCAGCCTTTGGTGGAACTTGTAGAATTTCTCACTGATCGATAGCAATAGTTGGCTGCAATTCAAAATTGCACTGAAAAACTGTTTAATAGAAAGACAAGAGAGTTTAGTACATGCTTAGACATTTTCTAGATGTAGAATAATATTTTCTTAAAGGAACTACTGGAACGATTCTGTCTATCTATCTATCTATCTATCTATCTATCTATCTATCTATCTATCTATCTATCTATCTATCTATCTATCTATCTATCTATCTATCTATCTAGCACATAGTTCCCTCGTGGCCTAATTGGTAAGTGCGCTTGTCAACTGGCTTTGAGGGCGTGGGTTCAAATCTCACCCCGGGAACTCACTTTAGTCCGAGCCCATGGGACGTTAAATGGAGGCGGGTTGTATCCAGTGTTCTATGCTGGGGCAACTGAAAGACCCTGGGCATCCCTGAATTAATAGGGTATGTGCCAGACTCACAGTCTTCTCATCTCATCATCATACGGCGATCGCCTGCCTCGATATAGCCCACTAAGGTGCTGCAGAGGCATAAAACACAAACAAACAAACAAACAAAATCTATCTAGCATATCTATCTATGCATCTATGCATCTATGTATCTATGTATCTATGTATCTATGTATCTATCTATCTATCTATCTATCTATCTATCTATCTATCTATCTATCTATCTATCTATCGGGCTGTAGGTGTGAACCAAAGTTTCACTTTCAATTAAGATTTGAAGAGCAATTGAATGTTTTTGAAAAGACAGTGGTCTTTTTTGCCCAATTACCAATTAAGTTGATTGGAATAAAGAAGATTCAGCAATGTTTGAATTACCCTAGACTTTTTCAATTGTAATTTACCTTAACACCTCTGAACTATCACCTATCAATGTGAGTTAATCAATTGATACATGTACAAGTACACTTTGCCTCTGCCAATGCTGAGAACTGCAGTACATTGCTCACATGCCACGCCCCCTTACGGAAATGCACAAAGAGATTTGGTCTGACCCTTGACCCTTGTTAAATCAGTCCATTTAGTTTCTTTATTAATTTTCGTTTGTTACGGTGGAAGACCAAAATCGACTGGGCTTAAGCAAAAATTCCATTGAGACTGTATTTCAAGTTTGAATGAGATTGGTGAGAGAGGACGGTCACCAGAGTGCTAACAAGACTTGGGCAAAATGCTTGGGGTAAGAGCTGCTTGACACAGCTAAAAACAGTGGAACAGATCTTGACCTACATGGCCACTGCATCAGCCCATTGAAAATATATGGTAATCAGGGTCCAGGGCGCATTGGGACATTTTACATATACAGTGTGTACTGATTTTTGGGTCCTTGGAATTCATTCCAAGACCATTGTCGTCAGCTTCATTTCCTGTTAACAGGTAAAGTTAGTGTATTCACTAAAACATTTCATAGACAAAATGACAACCCCAACTGATGTGCCCTGGTCATCAAAGTGGTGCTTATGCATCCCTGGCTCCAATATTGTGCTTCTCAGTGCTTAAATTGATGTTTATTTCACATTTCCCTTCTGATAGCAGTCAGCACTTCACACAAAAACTGGTCCTGAATTTTGGACTGTGCTGCCCTCTTGTGCATAGTCATTACATACCACAGCTGCCTGCAGGCTCCTTTTATTAAAAAATACAAAACAAAATAGCTTTCTTATAATGACCCATTGTGACTTATTTAGTATTTTTATACAGGAATTTCATGCCAAAGTTAGTGCTTATAGTTTAGTGGGGATTCTTGTTCAATAAATAAACAATAATGTTTTTTCATATCTTTATTTATACCATACCTATGAGCCAGCAGCCAATCAGAAGCCTGTATTTGGCTGGTATATTTCATATATTCTTCGTTGTTCACTTATACGCCCATGGGAGTATATAGAATATATAAGCCTCATTGTTTAACAAAGCTCAAAACACAAACAGCAAAACTTTACCAAACAGTGACTTACTAACAAAAATTAAACAAAAGTATTATAAAACAAAACGCCTGAGACAAATCCGTAAATCCTTAAATTTGACCCCCTTCAGATTTTAATGTCAAGAAAACGACTAATAAGGATAAGGGGTCAACCATATTGGATCTCTAGGAGGAGGAGGTGGCTTGGATTTTTTTTTTAAAGATAATTTCTTGTCGAGTTTAGGTGAAATAAATAATTCTTATATAGTCTTGAATATAATAATTGCTGGTGGGGGTATTTCTTAACATGGTTTTGTTTGATTTAAAGAGAAATATTTTCGGACGACGGACATCATTCACTGAAAATAAATAGGCTTATTACTGCTGCTGTTATCATGAAATGAATGATTTCCTGTCAATTGAAACATTAAAACTCCCAGCGCCCCCCCCCCCCCTTTATATCTGATAGCGATCCCAAACTATCCAAATGCATATATTCTTCTGATTTTTTCACTTTTTTTTTCCAAAAATTTTTTCTTTTGCCTGCTTTTCCCCCTATTTTTCAAATTCTCCCTCCCCCTTATTTTTCACAAAAATTATTTGTTCCAACCTTTTTTTAAACCCCCCCCCTCCAAATTTTGTTTTTCAGTTTATATTTCTCAAAAATCACCCCCCCCCCCATCGAGTTGTTTGCCCCTAATTTTTTTAGGGTTTTTTTTTTTGTACAAATGTTTTTTTTTTGGTCAAATTAATTTTCTTTCCAAACATCCCCTCCCCCCACATTTTCCGGGTTTTTCTTTTTTTTTTTACTTTTAAAACTCAAACTATTTCTTTTTACATTTTCAATCCAAATATTTTTCCTTATAATTTTGTAATTAATTAACTTATTACAAACTATTGTCTTTAAAATCAATCTTTTGGACCCAGGCAGCACCGTCTTCAAGCTTTGGCATTTACAGGTTATTTGAGCATATATATTAAAGTGAGTAATTGGCAGATATCCCTATATTTCAAGTAACTAACACAATGTCAATGTCCACAGTATTAAAATCACAGTTGTTTTCTAAATATAACCAAATTCTAAAAATGTAAGGGATGTCTCTGTAGCTTTTTTTAGTGTGTATTGAAATTTTCAAATAATTTTCAAATGCATTATTGTGTCCTATATCCAAGAAAATTATCAGAATATGTATAAGTTTCATATCATATAAATGTCAACTGTGATTCCTTTTGCATTTTTTTCTTCAACTGATACCTTCATGTGATTAAATTAATCCCACTTGGCAAATTGTTTGTAGCAGTTTTCTTCTTCTCGCAAATCCTTCTTGTTTTATTTTCTTTTCAAAATCTCTTTGTTTTGTTTTATTTTGTTTTGTTTAAGGTATAAGTTAGTTATATCCCTTGTTTTCGCGAATATGTGATAATCCTCGGCTGCGCCTCGGATATATCACATATTCCCTCAAACGCGGGATATAACTGGCACGTATATGTGCAAAGTTAATATGTCATTTAATCTTTCCATTTTTTATACAAATCTCAATAGATTCATAAGGTACAAATTGTGGATATAGACCAAGGACCCTATGCATGCATTGCATGCTATTTTACTCAATTCTGAAAACAGTGAGCAAACCCAGAAGTTTAAATGAATATCACTGATATTATTGAGCTTGAATCCAAGGTATAAGAGACTAAACTATACATCTCTTTTGCAGCCACATAGCAAAATGAACAAAGCCGTCGTAATTTAGATGTTGACATTCTGAACAAGATTTATGCACTCAGGGAAATAGACTCAGGCAAGACTGTAGAGAATAACATATTTTCATAATCCATGGGAAAATTTGAAATCAACACATTTTGATTGGATGGACTGTAATCAGTCACTTTTGAGGTGGATTTATGAAGGCAATGAGACATGAATTACAATAAAGTGGTCACTCAAAAAGAATAGTGCAGTTACAGATGAAGTCCTCCACTTATTTGTCTTCTCACTATCTTCTTCTATATTCCCCTTTCCATTCACTTTTCCTCTCTTCCTTCTGACTCTTCTTCATCGTGCACTTCCTTCCTTCTTCCTTCCTTGTTTTTTCTTTCTTCTTTCCTTCTCTTCTTCTTTCTTTTTTTTCGTCCTTTCCTTGCTCCCTCTTCTCTTTCTCTCTCTCCCTTTCTTCCTCCCTACCTTTTATTTCTTCTTTTCTTTCCTCATACATATACATGTATCTATGTTTCTTCCTCCTTCATTCCTTCACTGAAAATATTTTTGACTAGTATGGTTAACTAGTCAAAATGACTAATCGCTGTAATCATATTAGAAAAGTGACAATGACAAAATTGCTCAGGCATGACTAATTAGAATTTAATCAAGTTAATTAGTCAGCCAAGAGGTATTAATTGACTTATTTAATTATTCATGTGACTAAACTCCTTTAAAAAGTTAGTCTTAATTAAGTTGGTCAATTTTCTAATTACATCAATTTTCTAAGTACATTAAAGTCATAAGTTAGTCACTTTACCTCTTGTCATAAATTGGTCAAATTACTAATTACATCAGTCATAAGTTGGTCAATATACTGATTGAATTAGTCAGAACCTGGCTAATCAACTGAGACATAATATTGAGTTGGGACTTACAAAACTTCATCTTTTGACCCGAAGCGGCAGTCACTGCAAAGCGTCCGTCGCCCAAGAAATATAAAATGAAAAGATGCCTTTCTGCGCAGGGATCTCCAATTAGTTGAAAGTGTCGAATGGACTACATGAGACACTGATCCATTTTCTAAGGCCTCATAAATTTTGGCCACTATATCAATGACTGCTAATTTTTGCACAACCTGACAGATAATCATGTTCATGGTGTCCACTTAAAAAAACTTCCAATTTCATTTGTCTTCTGATATCCAGGATTTAATGAAAGTTTCTAGAGCAAATTCTGTCCAGTTGCTGCTCTGCGGACCCTGATATACACTCGGGGTACAGCCCTCATACAAAGGCAATGTGAACCATGTGGCTCCTCCTTTTATTTGACAAACTTAAGCATAATTTGACGTATTAACTCAGTAAATTAATTAACTGTTAAAATGTTGACTTAATTAAGACCAATGACTCAGTGATCTAGTCCCTTCCTTCCTTCTTGCTACCTTTCTTGTTTTTTTTCTTGTTTTTTTTGTTTCTGCTTTATTCTGCAATATAATAGATAATGTCTCAAAAATTAGGTCAGAACTTGCTTTGTAAGTCTTTATATACACATTGGTACCTGCATTATGAGACCCTCTGTTGTGAGACCAACCTGCCTCACGTTACCACCTTCCTCCTGCACTAAGTAGGGGGAATGGGGGCACATAGGGACGCTTTTAACGTCTACTAATTTTGCTCAATGCTGAAAGCACTGAAGAACTCAGAATTTGCATGATATCAGAAATACTATTGAGCTTAAACGCAAGGCTTTATAAACTAGACTGCTCCTACCCTTTTACAGCCAGAGAGTCATAAAAACGACTGTCCCAATGAGCCCCGGCGTGGCCCAGTCGGGGCACATTGGGACATCAATTAAAAAATCATTTTAACACTCCATGTACAATAGATATCACATATAAGTAGTGCGTAAGATAAATACAGTGCATTACAGTCCTTGTCATACTTACGTGGAATCTCAAGTTTTTTTTCTATGTTGTTGAACTGTGATGTCAAAGATGACTCTATTCTAGCATTGCAATATATGTAAATTAACTACAAGCTGTGATGTCATTTCAAACTGGGTCAGATTCCCCAGCTTCTAGCCAATGTTGACCCTCCAGAACTGAGCGTCACAGTTTCAACACAGTGTCAGAGTAAGAGTTTTATCAGGGATAGCCCCTACAACTATGTCATCACAGCTTAATAGCCAATGGGCTGACCGCAAACTACGTCATCACAGTTCAATCATTGATATATTGAAGGAAGCATTACATTTTTGATCCCAATGGTTTATCACAGCAATCACCAGTCTAATCCTACCAAATGGCAGTTTTGTGAGCCTTCACAGTAGACAACTGTTGTAATCCCCACAGAGTTGTTTGATAAATCTACAAACTTGCTAACTTACAACTTTAAACTTTGATGGAAGTTGGTATAAATAGAAGGCTTTGACAATTTGTTTGTAAACACATGGCTTATATTATGTATATTTGTTCTGGCAGCCCATTGGCTGAGAGGCTGTGATGTCAAACTTGCATGGGTTTTTCCCAGACCCAATTTTAACTCTGACACTGAGTTGAAACTGTGATGCTCAGTTTGGTGGATTCGCAATGGTTAGAAGCTGGGGAATCTGACCCAGTTTGAAATGACATCACAGCTTGTAGTTAATTTACATATATTGCAATGCTAGAATAGAGTCATCTCTGACATCACAGTTCAACAGCAAGGAAAAAAACTTGAGATTCCACGTAAGTATGACAAGGACTATAACACCTTGTAGTGCCAATAGTTCATAACTTTAAACAGTTTTAAACATTTAACATAAACTGTCCTGGGTGCGGACATCTATGTAAGTAACAGAAAGTGCTTTGCGACAAATTTGTTCACAGAGCATGGTAATCCACTATACCTCTATTCACTGTGGCCTGAACACCTGTTGTGTGCTGTCCCAGGTCATTCAGTTGCCTTGGACACTTAAATTCTGCCATATTAACAGCGTCCCAATGTGCCCCGAATTCACTGTCCCAATGAGCCCCGATATGACTTTTACACCAAAATGCTAATTTCTCGGACACCAGTGAGTGTGTTTATCACGATAGCAATTCATAACTGTTCGCTGCAATATATAAAATTCATACAAGCACTGAGAAATCCTCATTGTTCATGGTTTGTCCACAGAATGGTTCAAATTGAACCCATCCATATTTACTTTAGTAGTAGGAAAACAAACTTTTGCTCGTCATACTTCTGCATGTGGCTGTAATTTGTCTATAAAACCATGGAAACATCAGGATGTGAAGTTACAAGATATGATGGCACTACCATATCATATACCTTGCCAGGATCCAAGAAACCCCACCGTCCCACAGTGCCCCGCGTCCCAATGTGCCCCTGTTCCCCCTCAGTCTGGTGAAACTGACAACTGCATGCTGCTTCTACCTGGCACAAAAGTTGATTTCCTATGCTACAGCATTGCTGTCCCAAGAAATAGTTCCAATTTCATTGCACATTCACAAAATTTCTATCCAACATTGATGTATACCAGAGTCAGACTCGGCAATCACATTCTCTAAGGAAGTAGACAAGGCCATCAGCACACTCAGAAACAGCCCCGGTGTCTTCCAAACAAAATAGTGTGTGTTCTTCTGGTCGAAAGTTGGTGGACGCTCGCAGGAGCTCGCTGAATAGCACACTAGTCACTAGGTGGCAACACAAGACAGCATATGTTCTGATCTGTTGCAATGCAAGAGCAGTCCACTTGTAGAGAGGTTCCCCCTAGTATTTTAGTGCATTTTCCACCCCCTGACAGACCGCACCCCCACAAGAGGCCACTTCATGACCGCACAAGGGCCAGTCTTATAATGCAGAGACCACTGTGTACCAAATGCACAAATACACTTTCACCTGCTTTCAATACACAAATACTTTCATACTAACTCACATACCATATTTACCTACACAATACCATACCTCACAATGTCTACTCACCTATGAAAATGACATCAAATTGATTGTGTGCAGCTTCATAACTCTTGTATATAATTGTTGCATGTTATTTATGTTTCATACACTTTTATGCATGTGCATTTACTATTGCATTTCCCAATAAGGACATGTTACAATTATATGTAACAGCTGCTATAAGAAAATGTCATGTTAGATATATACAGGGATAGTCATCTATGCCACACAGATGGTTCGCCTCTATGTCTTCCAAAACAAGGTATACATGCAGTAAGGATAGGTGAATGTACTTCGGATAAAACTGGAATTATCTTTTATGCAACACTATATGAACTTACAATATTGGAAGTAAAGGTGCAATTGCTGATAGAATGGTGAGGATTTATATATTTTTTAAAGGTTAGTGTAGGGTAATTTTCTGAGATTTCTGAAATTGTATATTAGACACAAAAAGGATTCTTTACCTTTTTCAGCAACATATATTTTTGATATTGTTCCATTAGGTAATGACAACCGAACATTTATCGGTACGATTGGGCTCAACGGATAAAAAAAAGCTATACCTGATTTTGAGAAATTGAAAAATGCAATACGGAATATCACTACTGATTTTATCTTTAATCATGCCACATCGTTGATTCATAATAGTTGACCAAATATTTTAAAACTTGCCTGAATATGTTTTCTTGGTTTTGTAATATTTACTTTTAAGATATAAATGTTCAGATATCACCTCTAATGTTTTTATTGTTGTCGTCAACTTCCTTTTCATAATCCAATATTTTCAGTGCTTACTTTTTTTTTTCTTCTTGACGATCATGCAGTCTTCTTTTAGTATTTTTTCTTTTTTTTTTTTGATTTTTAAAATTCAATGATTACCCACTTTATTACAATAACTGTGGCATGAATTTTGATGATTTCTCAGCATCATTGACCTCCCAGGTAGAGTGACCTCAAGAACTGTTATGCCAAATTACCATGACCAGCTGTTGGCCTTGAGGTGTGTCACAAGACTGGATGTGATTAGGACCAATTATATCACTCTGAATCATCAGAATATTGCGATGTTTCAAAAGAAGTTACATCAAGTTAGACATTTGTGATAACGTCCACTCTCATAGACATAATAGAAATTTTATAATGTCACTCTCAACTGATGTAGATTAAAATTTATGTGTTTGATTTATTTGGAAAATAACAATAACCGCATTTACTTTACTATTTTTTCATGTTTCTCTTAAGAACCAAAAGTAAGAAAAAAATCTCAAATTACATTTTCTGTAGGCGTACAGTCACTCAAGAATGGATGTCTTCATTTCAGAACGAAACTATCTTCTCAATTTGATTAATAATGATTTACTCGATTCATCAAGTCGATAATTAATATTGCCCAAATCGAATTATGCCACGAGTCCTTTCGGGTTTAATAGTCATGATATATCAGTATAACACCTTCATATCAGGGTTATTATATCAGATACAGACAAAATTAGGTCATTCATAAACATCATTGACCTAATTTTCCATCTTTATGAGAATTGTTTACTCTAATTGAATGACCTATAGGAACCTTCTGCAAACACTGAAATATTTTCTATGCTCATGTGTATTCAATAATCAACATTATTTGAGCTGTAATATTTGTTAAGTAACCACATTAAAGTTGTTTCCAACCATATAATAATCCTCAGATCAGTGTCTGGTATGCATAAATTGACCAATTTTGACCACAACTGGGCACTGGTCATTTTAGCCTTTAACAGTCAGTTTATCACATGTGGTGGGCTGCTACACCTGTGCAAGGCCACAAGTTTGTATCTGACACATCTAGTTGGATTGTAGCCTGTATATGGGATACCTGGATACCTGATATTTTGTGTGTGGTAGTTTTATTTTGTGGTTTTCTTCAATTTCAGGAATCGTCTTTGTGGAATGTACATTGTTTGCTACCATAACTGCTAATAACTGGACTTGGGTTACAGATGCCCTGGTGTGATAAACAGTGGATGGATATTCTCAAAACGATGATACAAACAACTTGGATGATGTTACATTGGTGTGATTCTGTATCTGATACCGTCTCGCTAGGTGTTATGACAGTTTTGTGATTTGTGATTCTGGATTAGTGATTCCATGTAACAATTGGATAAATTTTACGTCACGCCATCTGCAGAAAATTGCATTTGAGAAACACTTCACAGCTTCCAAAAGAGAAGAAGAAAAAAATGGGTTAACTGCAATGAGGAGAATTATCGTACAGTTTGCCTGTAAACATTTCTACATTTCTTCTAACATGACTGAAACTTTGCATGTGTCAGACCAAGTTTGTTCATCCTGCATGAATCTTCACTATGAATCCACGGAATTACTAATAATATCTAAAAGCAGAATAAAGGATCTTTAATAGGACTTACCTTTCTTTCTACTTGGTGCTTTGACAACATTACCTTATTTGGAAGTGATTACCATATTTGGAGAGGATGCCCGCAGTGACAATGGATTCCTTCAGGAGGATGATGAGCATGCCTTTGCTGTGTAGAGGGGATTTGGACCCAAGACCTCGGAGGTCACAACAAAACATGATACATCTCAGAGTTAAGGTAATTATGATACCGATAGAGCAATCATTTAAATGCTTCTTCGAATACCAATGTTTATAAAGTATTTTAGGCCTAAAACGTTCATAAAAGATTAAACAAAATATATACCAACATTTTGTTTAAAGGAATTTCATAAATTCAGGCAATATCATGTGGCTACCAAGCAGTATGTCTATCTAAAAATAGCTCACTCTCACCCTGCATGCACCCCAGTAGGATCCCAGGTATTCAGCATAACCCCCTGATCTAAATCTTTGGCCAGAGAGACCTGTCTCTTTGGTCCAGTGGATTTGATGTTGGAGAATTAAGCTTGAGAACACAAAAATAGTAGCACAATCACAGCCAGTCTATGAATAACACCAACTTTCTTAAGCGCAAGAGGAAAACATGTTGACCTAATTATATAATCACTGATCACCAAACCAATTAATGCATCATCAGGACAAAATAACAAAAAACATAAAATTAATCTCTCACTTATACACATGCACATACGTATACACTTGCCATACATCAATTTGACAGACAATGACATTCTGTTCTGGCATATTCAACATTTTTGCTTTTCCTAAAATGGTTGTTATGTGGCCTTGTCCGTCCATTCTGGCAAATCAATTCTTGGCACATCCTCAAAAATGTAAAAAGAAATATTGGGTTTAACAGGTACATTGTGATTTTCTGGTTTATTTGAAGAGAACATGGATGGTACAGCAATAAACTACAATGATAATTTATTCTTGAAAAAAAAACCAACAGCCAGTATAATATGTTATTTAAAGTGCCAATAAGATAAAACTTCAATTTTGCTTTGTAATCATTTATTTCAGTAAATGTTCTGGGGACTACAAGATTGTGTTTATTATGTAGTAAAACTACTGCAACAAATTTTTTATGTAAAATCATAATCATAATCATAAAACATTTTCACTAAAAAATGTCTATGAACTTTATGAAGTACATAAATCATGTCTAAAATATCATTATCACATATGATTTCAATACAATATACCAACATCACATGCATCAATATCATACATATTTCCCAAAATATGGACTTCTCACACTTTCTACATTGTGTACATACTATGTGAAGTAATTAGATATGCATAAATTATACTCAGCCTCAGCAACAGCTGGCCATCATACAAACACCTGATAGATAACAACAAGTGTTTGGATTTGCATTAGGTCCACATTTGTATTGTATCACCTTGATTAGGCCATGTCATTATTTTAGTTACTTAATAGTATGTATGAGGTAGAAAAAATATATTAACATTATGGATATGCAAGTGTGTCCTAAAATGTTTTGTATAAAATTAATTGCTAAAAACATTTTGTCTAATTAACATCTTGATAAATTGGGTGTTTTGTTGCGGTCGTTTCTTTAGAGTATTGCAATAGAAGCACTCACGCAGATGTGCTCAAAAAACAGGTCAGATTATCTGGCGTAGATTAACAAGAAGGCTGAAATAATGCAGCAAATGACAACTACACTCTAAAAAATTCCAGACAAAATTGGTTTTTTAGATTCAAAATGGTTTTTTGAAAAACCAAATTTCAATGCAAAAAACCAAAATGGATTTTTTTAAAAATCCATTTTGGTTTTGCATTGAAATTTGGTTTTTCAAAAAACCATTTTGAATCTAAAAAACCAATTTTGTCCCGACATTTTTTAGAGTGTACCTTCTTTTTTATACTCGTCCAACATTGTAATACACTCTTAATCAAATGCTGGAATAATTTAGATTTTCAAGGTGTCAGGACTTAAAATTTCTAAAATTGGCGATTGAATGTGTGGAATTATACAAAGATTTTTTCCTCAGACATTGGATTTATGTTTAAATGATATCATAGACCATATTGAGTGGCTAAAACACATTTGAAAGCTTTCTTTGGGTGACCAGGAAAAAATGATGATTTTTAGATTTTAAAAAATCATCAAAAGTTGTATCATGGCTTAACAACACAGACACAAAATTTCAACATATGCAAAAAATGTCAACTTAATCCAGATGTGTACAACAACAACAAAAAATCAATATCATGCTGAATGCTGCATGCATTGACCTCAGCCTTCACTTGTCTTGGCACGGATCCTGCCAACTGGCATTTTCTGCATATGTTGAAATATTTGTCTGTGTTGTTGAATGATGAGCCATGATACAACTTTTGATGATTTTTTACTGAAAATCGCAAATTTATCCGGGTCACCAGAAGAAAGTTTTCAAATAATTCTCAACCACTAAAAATGGTTTATGATATCATTTATACATTAATCTAATGTATGAGGAAAAAATCTTCGTAATTCCACTAATCCAATCACCAATTTTAGAACTTTGAGGTCCTGACACCTTGAAAATCCTATTTATTCCGAAATTTTGATCAAGAGTGTATATATACATGTACATGATTCGATATTCTTAAACCAGATTGTGGCAGCCAATCGAGTCACATGATATCACACACCAATAAATAATGACTACGGTGTCTGAAAAAGGGTAGTTGGTGTACGAAAGCAAATATCTGTTATTGTTAACTAATTTTGCTCAATCCTGGAAGCAGCAAATATGAAGATTACATGAATATTACAAATACTATTGATTTTAAATTCAAGGCCTAATAGATCAGAGTGCACCTACCCTTTCGCAGCCAGATGGCAAAATGTTAGTCGCGATCATGACTGCATGTCCCAATGTGCCCCGATGGGGCACCATATCGTAAACATTGTCAGGAACCTAAAAAACCCCCCACTGTCCCATTGTGCCCCGTGTCCCAATGTGCCCCGGTTCCTCTAGAACGATTTTTTTTTATATATTGTGTAGAAAATAACAAATTGTGGCCTCAACCAAAATGACTGATTCGGCATCCACTATTATTTTGTTATATTCTACGTACATTCTGAAAAATGTTATATCTAATGCAAAAAAAAAAGGATTGTGATAAACCTCTTGTTTTCATTTGACCTTCAGACACTGTACAAGGTCATCCGCAGAGGCAGAGTGCATCCAGGTCCTTCTCAAGACAGGCGGTCAGAGAGGTCAATCAAAAGGACACTTCCCCAAAAACCGCCTGGAGATGAGGGTAGGTTAATTTAGGGCTGCTTTTATGTCATCATTATTTCTGCCTCAGACTGATCAAATGCCTATATTATCTCTGCTTTACCTTGTTTATCCTCATTTTATACTTGTGCATCTTTCCCAAACTTACTTGACTTGAGGTGATCTTGATATTTAACTTGCTTCATGTCATAATCTGAACTTTTAACTTTTAACTTGTTTTTTTCTGTCATCTTCACATTTCAAACTAGCTTCTTCCTGTAATCTACAAATTTAAGTAATGATTTCACTTGCATCATGTTATAATCTTGATATTTAACTTGCTTCATTTGTTATCTTGACATTTTTAACTTTCTCCTAACTATAATCTTGTTCCAATCCGAAATCTTCATTTTTTGGGTTTTTGTTTGGAGCTTTACTCAAAATCGCATACATTCTCAGACAATGACAGGCATGGCAATATATTGGTTGCCAGCAAGTCTATGAAAGACTGTGTTGAGCTTGGATGTTGATCAGATTATAACTTGGATCTATTTATAGATCTACTGATGGATCCAAGGTGCACTCTATCTATAGATCCAAGTTACAATCTATCTTTTGATCCAACTTAATCCAACTTATAATCTATCAATAGAACCAACTTACCATGTATCTATAGATTCAGCATACGATCTGCGCAATGCTGGAACCCACAGTGCTCAGGACATTCTTTCACAGGATCCAAAGGCTCGTACTGGCACAGGCGGAATGATCACAATGGCTTAGCAGTTCTAGAGATAGAGAGGAAGATGTATGGCTCAAGTGCCGCCTGGTGGAGTGCAAATATAGAAAATTGATTAAAATTGCTCAAGGAGCAGCCTTTCACAACATTCTTGATGGTTCTGTGAGATAATAGTCTCTCAGCTACACTTAGAGATGATTTTCACCCACTACACTGCATTTAGACTCGCACCCATATCAGCATACATCACAAGGGAATTCCCTTTGACAGCCAATCAGAATTTAGGAGACCACAGAGCCATCTCTTGATTAATTGGAACCTCAGTCTGCCCTTTGGTGAGCATACTATAGCTTGTTTCCCAGCCACTACAAAACAGGCCTGGTGGCCATGGGATATCCCAAGAATACTATTTATGGCAACTTCCGCAAATATGACTGCACACGACGACTGTCATTTTCCACAGGGGGAGCTTGAGCAATACACCTTGGTATAATATAACAGAATAAGGGCAAAGCATGTGAACACTGCCTGTGGTACTGGCAACCAATATAACAATACCTGAGAATGTATGGGAAAGGCAGTATTTTAAAATTAATAGATAGAATTTTGTGATGTCTGGCCACAATTTACTAGATCTCAAAAGTTAAAATTAGGTACATCTGAGGCATTAAATTCTGCTTTCAATTTCACAATTTCCTAAACCTTTTTCGTGAGACTGTTAAATTGTCCTCACGTATTTCTCAAAAGTTTTGTCTATCTTGACAAAAAGAAGTGCCCCTCTGCAAACTTCTAAACCTCTTCAATTGGAACTCGCTTCTCTGGCTGTATATGATTACCTGCACACTTTCTAATTCTATATATCTGCTGTATATTTGTCTTGATATTCTATTTAAATATAGAAATTCATTTGATGCTATCAGGCTTTTTCATTAAATATCACCTTATTGATCTGTTGCTATCTTATTTTAATTTTATCGTTTTTCGTTATGAAAATATTATGGATTTCACTTTCAGTTGCTATTGATGAATCAGGTGGAGATTCTGAAGCTGAGGTATAGTATTTCAAATATTTCATGATTACATTGGCCTTCATCAATATTTGGTGAAGTAAAATATACTTAGAATTTTTAACTGAATTTGTCTTTGGTGAAGCAGGTTTCTGAGGTTTTGGTGGATTCTGAGAAAATTCAAGTTGAGGTGCATTCAGTCAGTGGGGAGCCAATCTATGCTAATATGCAGGTAAGTTTCCAATGTAATAGGTCTAAATGTCAAATGTATGTGTTAGATTATATTGAACTGCAAACAGATAACTCATTATGAGCTCACATGTCAAGTCGTTCAGCAGCCATGCAGATGAGATGAATTATAGGTTTTCATAACTTCTTACAAATTTGTGGTTACAAGTGTATAAAGAGCTTGACTTTCAGAATTTAATCATGGAACTTTTCTTTCTTCTTCATCCTTTTCAGCATCATCGAAAGTCATTTAGGATGAGAAGTGTCAGATACAGAAAGGACAGTCGATCAGACAGGTATTCATTTTAGGGGAAATTATTACATTGTATTTATTTCACCATAACGCCTGACTTAATTAAGTTATTTATAAAATATAAATTAAACAACATCATAATATGAAATACTCCCACCGGAATTTATATGTTTCAAGACTGCCTGGGAAGAATTATTTTCACCAAAACTGTGCCAGAAAAATAATTTATTGAAGAAAACTCCAAGCCCCCCCCCCCGCCCTGGTCCCCAATATTATGTATGACATCTTTGTTTGTCTTAGATTGTTGTTGATAATTAATAAGCAAGATTGCCAATTAAGGTGCTGAATGCAGCCTTAAGAGAGTGATAATAACCAGTTGTCGCAATGTTTAAAGTGGCAACAATTAAAGCAATGGATCACATCAGAGCATTCAATTATGATTTATAACCAGGCCACCATGTATAATTTGTATTTATCTGTAAATCACAATTTCGACATTTATAATTTATTTTCCAGAGCTAGACATTGCTACTTACTCAACACATTTCTTCAAGATGCCCATATGCAGGTAATGTATTTTTGCTCACTAAGAACTTTGAAATCACAATTTTTTAATTTGTAGAAATTATTATATGATATCAATATTTTATCATTTATAAAAATTTATTGATATGATATCATAGAATGGAAGCATTTATTGATACAGGTGCAGTGGTGTGAGGACCTTGTTCATCTGATGACGTCAGTGAACCCTTCTTGTCTGCAGGACCCGGATGAGTGTGAGGTCTTCATGCAAAATCATAAAATGATAAAGGTATACAAAAGTCATTATTTTAAGTAATTAAGATTAATTGAAAGGCTGTAATAATTTAAATGTATCGAGGAAAACATTTAAATTGCAACATGGGATAGATACTCCATCTAGAAGTATCCGTGTACAATTAAGCTTGTCAAGATGGAGCCCACATATTATGTGTGCAGTCTGAAATTTTGTATAACAAATGTGTTATAGAAGTTTGTCACACTAATATTACACCTGTCGGTACTGAATAAATACTATGCATTGGTCCTTATTCCTTGTAATAAGGCTTAGATGTCACACAAATTGGCGATATTTTCTACATCCTTTGAAACTGTGGCTAATCTCAAACTTTTTTAATTTGTTCCACTAAGGGGCCGACCAGACGATAGTTGGGGGGGGGGGATGGATTTTACCCGTGGGACGAACTTTTTTTTTCGTTCGTGGTGCGTCGACGAACAATTTTTTATCGGAATTTTAACATTACGGTACCCCAGCTACAGGTGGAAACAAACTTTTTTTTTATTTCCATATGCTGAACAAACTTTTTTTTTCAGTGTCAAGTGGGAAACAATCTTTTTTTTTCACCAAATATCCATAGCCCCCCCCCCCCCCCCCCAAAGATCATCTGGTCGGCCCCTAAAAGGGCACACATTCTAACTTCTAAGACAGAAGGTTATCCGGCAATCTTTGTCAAATTAAGTTAAAACAATTCTTGTATCAAATATGCATGTATTTGAAGATAAGAAGTAAATAAATATTTTCCTTTTTAGTTCGAAATTGATGGTGGTTATCCAAGATTTCTCTCACTGAGGGAACAGGGAGAAATTCTGCTTTCAACAAGGTCCTTTAGTTCCAGAGGATTACGCCAGGTGGTCTCCTATCTAGATCAGACCTGGTATGACTTATACGTCATCTGGGAGGAAAGAAAGCAATTACTCTTCCAGTGCAGAGATTTACAAGTCAGTTCATAGTTTTACTACTTTTTCAGATCCAATTAATGGCAAAATGTTTACTCAGGAACATACATACATTTTTTAATCAGTCTGATTTTGCTACACCATTTTCCACAAAGTGGTTCACAAAATCCATATAACAACAAGCCCATTAAATTGATATTTTGCCCTATTTTGTTTAAATATAAATTAACCCACATTACCTAACCTTTAAAGAGAAATTTAAGGTGTATTTGTCTTTAAAGAATGTTGAATATTCACAATAAGTTCGCTTAATATGCGATTAGGTCTGACATCCTAACTGATATGCAGGTGTGACTTTTTCCTTTTTTCTAAAACTAACAGTAAAATGTTTAGACATGTTGTAGAGTAGATATTCTACTAGGCCTATTTGTTTTATCTATTATTATTCTAGGACTACGAATCTTTGGTAAATGCAGTAGCCACGACAACAGAGCAGTTGATAGCTGATGGTGATGAGGGGAGGAGGCTGGAGCATCTTCAAACTCAGCTGCTGCAACTGCAGGAGGTTGTCGAAGAAAGGAAGAGGACATTGGTGACTAACTTCCACCAACATGAGGTCGGTAATAGGCTTTTTTTTTTTAAACAATGCCATTCAAAATGGCAGTAAAAATGCGACCAACAAGTAATACCTTATTATAAACATAAAACTGTGAAGAAAAGAAAAGCTGATGATTTTTTAGAATTCGAATAATGTTGAAAGTGCTAAATTCAGTGCGAAACGTCTTTTAGTAAAAAAAAAAAAAGAAGAAAAAAACAGAAGATTATAAATGCTCCTAGCCTTCGATGTATTGACCATAAATTGAATACTATAGTTTCATTCATCGGATATATCATACTTCAATTGTCTCACTCCAATGTGTCATCACTTTTAAAAGTCTCCGTTTCACTGGCATTTGAAATCTCTCTGCAGAATAGTAAGCATTCCAATTTTCGCAAGAAACTTTCCTTAGTTCTTTATTTTATATGTCATATTTTCAAATCCTTCTTCCAGACAATGCTGATGGAAAGGGAGACTTTGAGGAGAGACCTCAAGTTGGGATTTGGAATGTGTTCGTCCTTCAACAAAGAATCTCAAGGTCAAGGTTAGTCTCCTTATATTCTATTTGAGTCACATGTCAAGGTCATATTGTTCTACACAACCTGCTATAGATTTCTGTATGAGGTCAAATGTATTGAATGGAACTGAATTTGATGTTGAATAATTCGCCATTGATAGAGTGCCAATGGGCAGAAAATCCCTAGATAGCTACTTTACTGGAGGAAATATTGACTGACACAAATTTTGCTGCCTACCGACAAGTAACCTTTTCTTCCCATCGGGGAGGACTTGGGAAAAACTGCTTTCAATGTATTGATGATCATGATCACTCACATCTATGTAAAAGAAAGGACAATTTAAATGCCAGATTTTAATTATGGAGATATGGTCTGGTGGCTCCACTCCCTGTCTTAATGAGCAGGTAATCCACATTTCGCATCACAACAGATAAGACTACAAATCACTTTTTCCTCCCCTTGGGGTGGACTTGCGGTGGACTTTGGGTGGATGCTTACTGAAGCTAAATTGATAATGCCAGGTTTACCTTTAGCCAGTGTTCTGAATGATTGACACAATACATGTATAGGCTATATCACTTCCTCGTATGGAAAGGTAACACATCATAAATTTGTTTGATTAGAACTTACTTGTACCAGAACTCAATTTGCTCGAAGCTGGAGAAAACAACAAGCTGGATAATGTCATGTCGTGAATTATATCACAATCTGATTTTCTATAAATGAGAGTGTAACAGTTGACTTACACTAACTAGGTCAAGACTTACAGGTCTAACTGTGTTTAGGCTTACAATGAGTTAGTTACAGCAACATGTATACAGCTGTATTGTATCCCTTGCATAACATCATGAAATGGATGCTGGGAATTCACAATGAGGTTGATAAGCTGTAGTAACATGACATGTTAAATGTAGTATGTGCATGAAAAACAAAAATGCCACAGTCAAAAAAAGAAAAATGTGCAGTTAAAAAAGGTAAAAATTACCCCCAAAAACAAAAATGTCACAGTCACTCTAGAGAATGCATGTAACGGAAATATTGCCAAAATGACTCAAAAGTGTCTTAATACTTTGTAAATGCAGAAAATAGCAGGACCAACTACTTGTAGAATGGCTTGTAGATAATATGCTTCATTTTAGATAGACCTTTTGCGCCATGCGCATGTGCACCGGATTTAATACAGGAAGTCGCTTACATTTTCTTAAAGTTTATTCTGAAAAGTCTCTGAAATTCTCATGTTTTCTTGTTCATTTCGAGATCTCAAGGAGAGGATTAAGGACTCAATTAAGGAGTTCTTCCAATGGCTTTTGGCAAAGACCTTAAAATTAGCCTGGAAGGTCATTTGTGGACTTTCGTTCCTGGCAAGGTCATTTTTGATACTTGTATGAAACAATGTTCTTAACAATGTCATATTTTCTTTAGAATATACAACAGTACATCCATCAGCAATGGACAATGTTTAACAATCATGGAAAATACTATCACAATATTGATATTTTTATTTCATTGGAAAACGCCGCGAGCTTGTACAGAAAATCAGTTATTTCCGATTTGCTTTCCAATAACTATTTACTTTGACTTGGATATTTTTAAACATTTTAGTGAACTTCGCTTGACGCCCTTGAAATCCATTGATTTTTTTCAAACAGGAAAAAAATATTGACAGATGAAATTTTTCAACACTTGAACCCTCTCTTCTTCATAAATACTCAAGAAGTATGATGTCATTTAGTTTTGGCAAAATGTGGCTAACAAAATCATAATCTTCACCCCCAATTTCATTTGTAAGTGGTGACTCTTTCCACCTTGCAAAATGTTGCAAAAAGGAGGAACATACTGGAACTTCACATCTGAAGACAAAGAAAAACTCCTTAAGCTCTCCAGGAAGGTTGATAGAAACCTCAAAAGCAGGATTAAAGGAAGTAAGTCCACTTTTATGTGTTTTATGTTTTAGACGATGATCTTCTTGGTAATTTAAAAATAGATTCCTTTAAAGAAATTCAATGATCTCGCTATTTATGGTGTCACTGTAGCTAATGTGTATCCGACAACACTGAAGACGCCCTTTGGGTAATTCAGGGGCCTATTGATTGGTTGTGAAAGTTCTATTTACACACAACAAATCTTCAACATTACCGAAGCTGTCTACTTCATTTAACCACAAATCAGTTTATCAACACTTCTTCATCTTTTTAACTGTGGCCCGAACAGCAAGACCATTTAAAACTTCTGGTGAGAGATCTGTGAACATCATGGTGGCCATCACATTGATTTGGAAATGGTGTAAATGTAGGGGGAGCTGTAAGCAGATGCAGCTCCCCTGGTGGGCGGTGTTGGCAGAGTAAATCTCAAGCCAAGAGTTACCATCAACTAGTGTAGTTGCTGAAACATTTTCAGTATAGTACAGCCAGATCTATAGAACCTTTTAGTAGTGTAATATAACACAAAATGGTAAAAACATATTTGTTATGATAAAGGAAACGAAGATTGATAGTATTTTCAAAATAGTCTGTCAGAACTAATCATAATTTCCATGGATAGATTTTACTTAATAACTTGCAAACATTTCTAATTTTGCAGTACCTTCTTTTTAATGCGTCATCCCTCATTTTGATTTATCTACAATTTTCATGCCTAACGACTCTTGTCATGCAGCAACAATTCATCAATTTATATGATGCAACAATAAATCAATTCATTAATTTAGTTGATACAAAAATAATCCATGTATTATGATGTAATAATTCATCAAATTAGAATGATAAATCTTACACCACAAGCTTGTCTCGTCCATAAGAAATGCATGCATAAGAAATTCCTAGTTACCCTTCTTCCGTAGAAACTTTCCAACAACTTTATCAGACCCTAATCTCTAACAAATTGCTTGTTGGGAGGTCTACATGCTTACTAAATGCAAACAACATGCCCAAGATTACTCAAATTATATGTGTTCCACGGCTTCAAATTAAATAGTTTGGCAACCTTCCAGCCCTGGGGATGTGTTTCTGCTTTGTTTTTGTAACTTTTCTATATTTTGAAAATAACGTGCAAGCACTTTAAGAGATGCTTGCAGACAAACTGCCTTATCATCAGGGTTTTTCTACCTGGTACTTGACATCCAATATCCGACCCGTGCCCGGGTACTCATTGTTAAATAAAAACATACAATTTGCCATGTAATCTTGTGGACAGTGGCAGGAACAAATTTTATTTATTGCCAAGTGTCAGGATCTGTTGTCAAGAATCATCTGGATAAGGGGTAAATCCACACTTTTAAGGTCATTTGAGGTCTCTGGAGTGTTTCAGAAATCCAGCATCACCCAACTGGAGTGATGCTATATTTCTGAAACATGCTGTTCCCTTTCCAAATTTCATAACTCCCAAGTGAAATACTTAGAACACAGTGGGCAAATTCAGAAATATGGGATTTTGTGTGTCATTTTGGCAGCCATGTGGTATTTGCCTAAATGTTTGTGATCCATATGCTCAAACAAATCCCTTTATCAAATTTTACAAATCTAAGGGTTGCTGCATGCTCAAAATAAATAATTTCTTACTGAGAATCCAAGCCCAGCCTTAAGATTAAATGGCCCCCCCCCCCTTAATGAGATAAAGATGAATTAGTTTTAAAATTCAAACAAATAATTTTCGAAGTAGTGGAAAACCTAATTTTTGTTTTGCTGAGCCCTCCTTAAGTTACTTTGATTTAATTATGCAATCAATAATTATTTGTATGGATTTGTGGCTTGAATGGTCAAGATTGATGACAATTAGCCTACCTTTTTCAAGAGTAATACTCCATGGTGTCAGCAGCAGTGAAATTCCATAGTGTGGCCAAATTAGGTCAGCATGACCCAGTTAACTGCATTGCCATGACTGACCTTTGACCTGAAGAATGTCAGCCCATTTGTTTTCTTTATTATTTTTTTCATCTCAGAAAGGCACCAAAAGTTTTTCAACGCAAGTAAAAATTCTCATGAGGCTGTATGTAAAGTTTTAATGACAGAGGTGAAACAGCATGATTTTGGCAGTTGTCATAAGTTTGGGGAACCTGCCTCCCACAATAGAGATGCGCTTGCAAAAGCAAGCAAGCATCTCTAAAAATGGGTTGCTCTAAACCCTACTTTGTAATTCTGTAGTAAAGGGAAGCAATTTTATATTCATGTGAACATTTTTATTTGATGTTTCTGTTTAGAATTCAAAAAGTTATGAAATATTTTCCATGAAAACTTCATGTATGACCTCAAATTTCACTGAAAATATTTTTTACTAGAATGGTTAGTCGAAATGACTAATCAAATTAGTAAAGTGACAATGTCAAAATCGCTTAGACATGTCTAGTCGATTCACAAAGTTAATCAGTTATCCAAGAGGTGAAAATTGAATTATTACCTTAGTCATGTGACTAAACTCCTTTGAAAAAGTAAGTTAATTTACAAATGAAATTATTCATTAGTTAGTCAATTTACTAATAACATTAGTCATAAGTTGGACAAATTACTAATGTAATTAGTTATGCACATAAGTTGGTATATACTAGTTGAATTAGTCAGAACCTGAGATATTATATTTTGTTGGGAGTCACAGCACTTCATCTTTTGACCCCAAGCGACAGTCACTGAAAAGTGGTAATTTCCTGAGAAATACTAAATTAAGAGATGCCTTTCTGTGCAGTGATCTCCCAAAATTTGAAAGTGCCAGAATGGACTACACGAGACACTGATCCATTTTCAATGGCCTCATAGAACTTGGCCAATATAACAATGGCTGCTAATTTGTGCACAACAAGATGGATTACCATGTTCATGGTATCTGTTAAAAAAATTTCAATTTTGTTTCTCACCAAATTTACAAGGATTAGTGAAAGTTACAAGAGCAAACAGTCTACAGTCGACGCTTTAAAGGCCCTGATAAACCACTTTTTGGCAGTCTCTGTTCGGGACTGACAAGAGGTAGCAGAATGCTGACAGTCCCTGGAAAATCGAATTGGGTCAACAATAATTTGATCTGTTTCGGACAGATCACAAGATCAGGTCGCGCAACAGCTGTCCATATTACTACGCCAAACTACTTTCACAAAGCATGGTTGCTGGCAAAGATCCAGTCCTCTGCTTTGAATGAAAATGTTTGGAAATCATATGAGACAAAAAGAAAGTTTTGAAACTTTAGCATAAACTTTGCCTGTGAAAGGGATGATTTTACTCATCAGAAGTTTGATGGTATTCAATCCACTTATGCCATTTAGTGCATGTTAAATTGTGGTCAGAAAAGTGTCCAAAAAGAATGCTCTCTCACTTATTCATGTGTCCATACAAAGCCAATACTTTTACTTTGTGATATCAAAAATGCTCATTTGTATTTATTCTGTTACTTTATGGAGATTTATTAACTAGGACAACAGTATAATTACAATTTCGTAAAAGCTGTGTAACACTCAAAAAAATGTCTTGTTCATGCCACAAGTGGCCCCCTCTATACTGACATTATATCATTTTATATGTGAGCTACAATGTATACATCTTCCATGATAAAAAATTGTTCCAACCTATTTTGGTATTTACCAGCTGTCTGCTTAAAATTGAAGCCAACCAAAGTCAGATTAGATGCTTACAGATGTTTTGGAAATACTAGACCATCACTAAGTGATGGAACTGTCCTGGTTTCTTCCAGACACTGTCCTGGTTTCTTCTAGAGATTGAAAATCTGTTGACCGCTCACAGGAACTCGCGAATTTTGCAGCCTAGGTGGCAGCAAATAGTGGTCGACTTTAGGACAGACTTTTTTGAGTCAACGGAGGAACAATCCTCATGTAAAGGCAACGTGGAGTATGTGACTCTTAGTTTTATTGACAAACTTCAGCAAAAACTTGACAAATAAGCTTGGTAAATTGATGAATTTTTTAACAATTTGACTAATTATGATTAACGACTATGCCATCTTGTCAAAAAGATTTTCGGTGTATTATAACAAGCTATTGACGCACTTGCACCAAGTTCCAAATCCAGACTTCAATTGCAATTACCTTCTCACTTCGCAATCATACACTAAATTACCAGTACTGTTCGAGAGTGACAAAATGATGATTTGATTGTGACTCCTTGTGCAGAAAAAATACATCAGAACAAAACCCTAGTTCAGACGCCGGAAGACTAAACGAGCGTCACTTCCGGTATCCATAGCAAACATCAACCACCTGTCATGACCTCTGACCCAGAGTCAAAGAGCTGCTTCCTCCAAGAAGACTGGTTTATTTCCCTATTTGTTGACGTGATTCCTTAAACTAGGTTTAGTGTTAAACATCAACCCCTGACTTTATTGCCATACATAGGAAACACCTGACAGAAACCCTTATTCTGGGTATATAAAATAGCCCTTTTTTCAACAAGTTTGGTTTAAAATAGCAACATTGTAAGAAGGAAGTCAGATTAACTGAATGTTTAAGATAAGGAATATGTCCACTTGGCGTCATTGAATTGTTTGTCACATTCCCTTCTGTGAGTAAAACATCACAAGCATAAAAGTCACCAACTGACCTCCTTATCCACACAAGAAGCTTTCCTGTTGGAGGACTTGGGATTTTTTTCTTACCATATAGAGCAGGTTCTGCATCCTCTACCGCCAGATATGATTTTTAATATTTTTACAGGCTAATTATTTCAGCGCAGAGTCAGGTTAAGTCGACGACTATTATGTGCCACAAGTGAATAAATTTGGTAAACTGCATGGTGTCTCACCTTAGTTATATTGAATTGATTAGGCTTTTAAAATAGGACCGACACGGAATCCGTATAATATGGATTGCCCGCATCAGGTATTGAACCCAGGTCTCCGACTCCAGAGGTTAGCAGCCCGGTGTGCTACCACCAGGGAAGTCAAAGAATTCCTTGCTACATGTACCAATGAGCTAAGCCCAAATAGATAGGTAGATCCAGGGAAGTCAAAGAATTCCTTGCTACATGTACCAATGAGCTAAGCCCAAATAGATAGGTAGATCCTTCAGTGTTGATGATAGTGTAAAGTTATTATACTATTCAATAATTTTCCATTCAAGAAATGGTGTCGCTGCTGCAAAGATGCCAATCCCCAAAATCAGAATTCCTTCTGAATCTGTAAATGTTTGCTTTAATACCTTCATATCAGTTTCCTGTAATCTTGTGTGGTTATGTTGAAACCACATCCAGGAAACTGCCTCTTGAAAATGCAGATCAGTTGTGGATTCCAAAAAAGAAGAGAAGTTTGCACATTTTAAGGTTCTAAAATACTTGAAACCCAAATACTGTGGCAGGAGTTTAAACCATCATTTTCAAGGGCAGGATACTTTCCAGACAAACAAAAGATAAGCTGACCATAGGAGCTCATAGAGTTCCAACTATTTTGACACAAAACTAAAGTGTCCCATAAAATATTACAGAGGTGTAAAAAGCTCCTGATAAGAAGGGTTTCTTGTTAACTTTGGAATATATATATGAACTTTGGAAGTAACAAGAACTATATGTGTAGAACTGGCATTGTAATTTTACAAGAAAAGTTTCAAAGATTAAAAATGCACCTTCTAATTCCAAAACAATTGCTAAAAACTTGTGATATTTAAATGTAACCTTTCGAATCATAATCCTTTTCGTCAGTGTTTATATTGTGGACCGATTGATCTTTATGGTTGACCGATCAAGCAAATTACAATAAGATGATGTTATAATGTGTCTTCTTCCACCAATTTAAGAAACCATTGAGATGTCTGAAGACATAAACTTACACATTTTCATATATATTACCCTGTCAAGCACAGGTACCCCAATGAGTGACATGAGGTGTTGTTTGTTCATGGAAATACAGATACTTTCGTGAATTTTGTGCTTCTTTTTTAACTACTGTCTTAGTTACCATTGGCATTGGAGATTGAGAGGTAACAGTTATGTGATTGGACATTGGAAATTTGAAATCACAAGAAAACAACAATTCGGTTTTTTTGTCATTCCTTGTATATAAAATGTTTACATACTAATTGAAACCAATGTCAGGTATTTTACCCCAATGTCAAGTCTGGAGGACTGACCTGTACCATTGGGTGGGAACAGAATTCTGAGATAATGGGATGAAACTGTGAAGCAGCCCTGGTTGGGTCTCAAAGTTTACATTATCCTACAATGAGCAAGCTATGAAAACTATGAGCAATTGTGTATTGTCTTAGGTTTTTGCACATTGTGTGCACATTTCAAACCCTTGTATACAACTTGACAAATGTATACACTATGTTGTGACCCATGCTTTTGCATAAGATACACCAAGGCATAGGATACAGTATTTGTGTAATTGCTTGGGTGGCCTTAAGCTTAGGTCAGCAAGAGTAGAAATAAATCCCTTGATCATTCCACTTATGTTGTAATATAATGTGTTCAACTGTGGTGGTCCTGAAGTAGTTTAAAGTTTTTTTTTAATAAAGGAGATGGATCGCTTCAATTAGAAGAATCTTTTACATCTTACCAAAGACATTCTTAGCTGTTGGGTGATTGTGGTGCAAACCGCTCACTTGACAGGACCAGATCGGATAGTCAGGATGGCATTGACAGGATTGAATAGTAGAATTGAAAAGACAGAATCGCAGAAGACAGGATACGTTACTATTTTCAAACGACATAGTACTTTCCGATGTCGAAATGTATAGAGGTAATCAAATTATTGTATTATATTATATCTCCTTGTGGACCATATGCCAACATTGAATGGGATCCCCGTAAGGAACCCAGGATGAACTTCATTACATGTACTATACTATCTCCGTGGCCTAATGGTTTAAGGTGCTTGTTTGTGCTACCAGTTTGGCTTTGAGGTCGTGGGTTCGACTCCAACTCCTGGAACTCAATTTGGTCCGAGCCCATGGGACATTAAATGGAGGTGGGTTGTATCCAGTGTTCTGTGCTGGAGCAACTGAAAGACCCTGGGCATCCCTGAATTAATAGGGTATGTGCCAGACTCACAGTCTTCTCATCAATCACCATCATACGGCAGTCACCAACACTGGAGAGTGCTACGGCATGGGAACCTTGGGCAATGTTCCTCTAGTCTCCGCCCATGGGCGCCGTTCTATGGCTGCCCTGAGCTGCATCATTGTGGAAGGCTCACCACGAATTTCGTGCCTGCGTTGCAGTGCATGACTGAGAGTATTTACAATTACAAATACCATAATTATATATATCACGAATGGAGAATTGTTCCGAAGTTCATGATAGTCGCAACCTTCTGAAGCCATGACCTTAATCTGATCAGCAAATCAGAATTCTGACAATTGTGTCAGACATTGGGTTGTTCAGAATGGGCTTCTTAAATCATCCGGCTGAGTGCAAAGTGCACCACCTTTATATGTACTACTAGTTTGTATTGCAAAATGTATTTAACAAGTAGTTTGCTTGTGCCCGTGCTTGAATGTATTCTCTTTGGCAGGTTCATAAACCTTTCTCTTAAGCATCTTACGTAACTTGCTTGTAATTGCAATTCTGGGACACCAATTATACCCTCAAGAGAATATTTGCTGGTTTATTATGTTTAGGGTGTTTGGTGTTACCCTCATTCTCAATGGGGTGTATATGGCCCTTATGTACCCCAGGTAATGTGTAGTCAGCATTTTACCCCCATTTTTTGGTCTCCTCACCTGCTGTACCATGTTACTTGAGATATTTCTTTCTAAGATTATTTGTTTATTTACCTGTATCAGAAATGTCAGAAAAGTGATTTTTGCCAATAGAGACAAGAGTTTACTACAGTTTTTCATACTCTAGCATCAAGTTTGTGTGTCAAAATAATATATACGTAAAAAGGTTAGGAAAAGCTACACAGGGGTATGAGTAAAAAAAGTCTCCGCGTTAAAATAATTGAAATACATCCACGTTCATAAGCCTTATGTATGTTGTGGCTTCTTTGTTTTGCAAAATTACTTGCATGTATCTGGATTCATAGGCTCGTTTTAACAATTTTGGACATCAGGCTGCTACTTTAGGGTTATGATTTGTATAGAGACATATTATGTAGTTAATGAGCATCTTCATCGCTCAACTTTCTCCGGTTATTTCCGGCTAGCTAGTAGCTCGAGTTCTAGCGATCCTATGGTTGCAATTGTGACGTCATTGTTTATCTCATACACCCTGGTGACGACAGACATGGTGTATGGTCTCATACATCGCGGCTCTCATCCAATCAGAATCGAGTATGAACACTGGACTGAGGATAATGAAGATTACTTTATTCTGCATCACTGCATTCAAGTTACACCAAACCTGCACCATAACACATTAAAAAATTGCATTATAAACGCAAAATTTTCAAAAATAATATGAAACTTATAAAATCCATTTTAGCTTTTTATTCAGTCATTCAGAGAAAAATAACTTTGCAAATGTCTGCTACTGGCAAAGCCAGGGGAAGTTATAGACTGAGAGATCTATCTAGCTGCCTACCTGGGTATATTTATCTCCTTGCCCATCTAATCTTATCCATCTTCAGCAGCCAGCATCTAAAAAAATCCAAAAATAATACCAATTTTCTTTCAACATCATTCCCAGATAACCCATCTATTCACCCATGGCCCAAGATAAACTAAAGGCCTTCCATTTGCACCATAGATCATTAATCTTACATCTCTGTGCTCCAACCCTGTAGATTTGGTGGGCATAAATCTCCACCAAAAAGCACCTAGCACACCTGTTGATGTTCTTGCTGGCATTTGATGTTTGGACTAAACATCACATTGCACAAGTTCTTCCCACATCTCTGGTGATGTTAATGCAGGCTGTGATAACTCAAGTCTTCCTGTGTAGCACTGTAAGAACTGCAATTGCTCTAGGTACATTTGAATTATTATACTATTTGGAGAGTGGTAAGCAAGAGCAAATTGCAATTGTTTAAGATCCTCCCGACACTAGTCATGTATGTACTGTAAAAGTGTGGTTACAACTTACAATGGTCTCAGACAAAAAAAAAGATTGCCATGTTGTCGTTTATCCGATGGAGGTCTCTGTTGCATTTCTGAGAAGACACAAACGGACCCTCGTAATACATCTTGGCAGTTTTAAACAAAACTTAGATAAATCTATAGAATTTTTTAAAAATCATTAAGTTACCTTAATGAGCATGCCATTTCTTGGTACTCAAGCATTTTATCAACTTTTCACAGGGTGAAAAAAACATGACTTGGTGCGTCGCGACTGCCGGATTTCGTTTGGAGCAGCAAACTGTATTGACCAAGTATCACGTGAATTCATACTGCGCTCTCCTGTCTTGGCAGATTACATATATTACAAGCTAAATAAAGTTGCAGCATTGGAACATAAAAACAATACAGTAATAACTGCTTTTCTGAACACATGCTGGTTGAAACGCCCAGAATTTCTACTGCTTGTGTTGTAGGAACTTCAGTAAAATTCTGCAGTGGGTTGTAATGGCAAATAATTGAAGTTAGCACCACATTTAGTGGATAATTCTGGGTGGAGGTTTTATACCAGCACTTCTAGGATTGCCTGCTATGCCATGTGAGGAGGTAATCAATTACCTGTAATTGCCTACCACTCAATGAATTCACTACATACCCCACAGCAAGTTGACTTGTATTAGCATTAGTATGATTGCATTTGCCAGAATTAGACCTATATTGCACTGTTACCTTATCTGATGAAATGTGATTATGGTGATATACTGCAGTTTGGAATAAACAGTAGCGATGAAAATGGAAATTTACTGAGTCAATCTATCTGTCTGTTAAATTGTGTTAAGCGATCTGTCTGTCGATCAATCAGTCTGTCTATTGGTCTATCTATCTTCCATGATCTATCGGTCAATCTCTTGCTCAATCAATCTGATATCCAGAGTGGCCAGAAATGTTCTTGAAATGCTGCCAAAACTATCTGTCTTCCTATCTGCATATCTATGGTTCGGTCTATTTATTTATATATCCATCAATCTATCTATCATGTTATTTATCGATCTACAATATTTGAGTCTGTCCATATTCCCATCCACCAACTTCCATAAGCTACCAAACTTTGTGGAAATCAGATCTAAACATAATTGTAACAATTTTCCACTAGATTTAGCATCTCCCAGCAGGAGCCCAAGAGTATGTCTTGATACTACAGCTGGCTACCTGTATATTCCATACAACTGACAGCTAACAGCTGACTTTGTACCCCACTGCAATAACTGTTATGTATGCAAGTGCACATGTAACTATCAAATTGCCTGAAACTAGGTGAGCACATCATGTCTACTGAGGAGATCCTAAGTTGATGGTCAGAAACTTGTGGTGATCACAAAATACTGCACTGGAAAATTGAGCAGTTATTTCTATAAACTTATACTTCATAATTTAGACAATCAACATCTGACAGTACAAATTAACAGCAGGCTACCATAATTATGACTATTAAATTTGACGATGTGCAATAGTGGGGGATTAAATTTCAAGATCCTGGAATAAAAGAGAGAAAGGTCATCAATAATTTCTTCTCAAATTAATGAAATTATAAGAACATGAAGTCATGATTCATGATGATTGGTTTTTTCCTCAAACGGACAAGAGTCACAAGACCCTGTATATTCAGCTTGAGCACATTGTCCAGTTAAAACTATTTAGCATAACCAGCACTAAGGGCTACACTTAATGTATCATATCACTTTAGTGCTACTTCTTTGCCGTTGTAAATGCCTGTCGTGGCAGGTACATTTGGTTTCAGCTCTAACTTGCGAGAGACCTGTGAACATAATGGCCGCCATCACTTTGAGGTGGAAATGTTGTAAAGGTAGGGGGAGCTGTGAGCAATTGCAGCTCCCCTGGGGGCAGAGTAAATCTCAAGCCAAGAGTCATCACAGCTAGTAATTTACCTGATCCTGTCTAACAGTGTATCTACAACCCAGTGGAATCAGAAGGTTATCCCAAATATCAGATTATGTGGGCCAAATCAACACAGACCTACTTCAGGTGAATTAAGGTGACTTGAAAGTATCTGATATGTGTATCTTGCTACAACAGCTTGCCAAGATACAATCGATACATACATTTGGAATAATGATGATAGGTGTTAATTTGTGTCATAATAGACAGAATTGGATAGTACCAATGGAGATGAAGTGGTACCTGGTAGTAATAGGCCTAATGGATGTATAGCATTTGTGGAGTGAAAGTTTTATGTAGCCAGTGAGAATAACTATTTTCTGACTATTGACATTTAGATGGAAATAACCAACTGTCAGAAATCTCCAGATTTTTTTAAAGACTCTTTCAGACATTGCTTTATTATATCATGACGTCATTACCCTGCAAGGATGTTGTTTTTGCCAAATTTGTCAACCTATCCACAGATATGTATGCAAGTATCCCAGAATATGTTGTGCAGGGTATCTTTTGTATCTATATCCTAAGATTTGGCCAGTGTCCTATAATCACTGTAAATGTTAGTGTCTCTGGTTTATGCAATATGGTCCACATTTGCCTGGTATTGTTCTCCTATTTTCTTAGTTGTTACTCTGTTTACTTACATCTCTGTATTCTCTTTTGTGCTCTGCTAAGCCATAGATGATATACACCCACTTGCTGTATCACTCTCTTTCAAACGAGACTGTGGAGTTTTTGGGAGAATGATATCTATTGGTACACAGTGCACAAGAGAATATTGATTTTCTTGACATGGAAGAGTGAATTAACATTTTTCTAAAGATCTTCTGCAAAATGAATTCCCAAATCCACTTTAATAATTTGAAATGATGATTTATCATTGGTAGCAATCTTGGAAGCAATGTTCAATTGTGAGCCATTTAATAATCCATTATACAAATTTACAAAATATCTTGACTCCTTGCCAAACTGAGATTGACAGGTAGTAAATTCAAATTTGGAGTTATTCCATTAGGTGTACAAATATGACAGAGGACTGAGAAATTTTGACATTATCATGATTGATATTCCATTCATACTCAGCCATTGTAATGTTGACTAGTGCATTTTGTGACTGCATATTGTGCAAACAGGTGACATCAGATGACTTCATATTCATGACATCAAGTGACCTCACCAGGGCATTGCATTACCCCAGTAACATGCAACTGGAATTCTTGAATTAACATGAACATACTATATATATATAGGCCTAAACTATAAAGATAGATATAGATAGATATAGATAGATATAGATAGATATAGATAGATATAGATAGATATAGATAGATATAGATAGATATAGATAGATATAGATAGATATAGATAGATATAGATAGATATAGATAGATATAGATAGTATATATAGATACAGATAGAGATAAATAGACAGATAGATAGATAGATAGATAGATAGATAGATAGATAGATAGATAGATAGATAGATAGATAGATAGATAGATAGATAGATAGAAAGATAGATAGGTTCATGGGTGGCCAGTGGCATCAAAGAACGTTCTGGCATTGATTTCAAAGTCACTCACAAATTCTTACCAAGTATCAAAAAATTTTGTTGCAACTTTTCAAAGTGTGGAACCTTGAAATGGTCTGATATAAGATACAGAGAGACTGGAATTATCTCAGTTACATGATATAGAGCAGTCTAGAAGTGGAAATATCATATTTTTAAAATGTTTTCACTAAAGATATCATTTTTAGTCGCAAGAATATGCTGTTGTAGCCAATCATGAATGTATAATTGTTATCACTTATTAAATGTATGGATTCATTGGTCAATATTTCAAAATACGCAGTGTATGAAACAATCAAGTTTTTCATCATTAATCGTTGAGTGATCTATGAGCATAAATATATCTTGGATGATTTCAGTTTGCATCAGTTTGATAACTGTCTTGCCTTCACCTAAATCTGCAGCTTAGTCTTTATTGTCTCTTTTATACATATAGCAACCTTCTAATAATATGTTTGCTGAATTGCTGTCTTTGATAAAAAGGACTTTCCATGTCCCTTTTTATTTAGCAAACCCTGTAAAAAGTCTTATTTATTTCCACAGTTCTGAAGTTACAATGGCATTAGGCAAACAGTGGCAATAGAGGTTGACAATTCATGATGGAGTAGCAATCTAAACTGCTGTGTGCAATTTCCATAGTGTCAGCCAAAAGGCAGTTTGTTTGAATTTTCTCACAGAAAGAAGAAAAAGCCTTTTAATCCAAAGTGAAGTAACTGGAGTTGGAACTGTCTAACAAAACAGAAAGGGTTGTGTTGAGAGAGAGTTTTTGTCAATATGTAAATCAGACAAGTAAATTGAATAGAAAGATTGAATATGTAAATTTCATTCTTTCCATAGCCTCTATATAGTCACATTTCATGGCGTTATTCTGTTCACCAAAACCCTGTTGTATTATTTTCTGCAAAACCATGTCTTTAAGAGCTTTTAAGTTGTCGATGTATGAAGGTATACATGCATTTAATAGCAGTTTAGCTTTATATAAATTGATGGACCAATTAAATGGATCTCTCCATAGAGTGAATTAAAAATTGGAAGTAACTTATCATATTATCCTTCTTTTTTTTTGGTGACTTTCGGATAACAAATTCTTTGATAATAGATCATCGATTAGGCCTGAGTATCGACAGTTCCGATTTCATCGATCTTCAATTTTTAGTGAAAATTAGGTTGTTGTCGTAGTACCTTTGGAGTTCCTTCATTTTATACCTTTACAAAGTTAACATATGCCTGCTCCGTTCGAACTCATTTTTCAGCACAGGATGCTAGAGCAAGCCTCCTGGATGCTATCTTCTACTTTTTGTAAAAATTAAACCATCCTTTTCTCTCTTTTTTAAAACTTTTACATTTTTCTCAAACTTCAAAGCATGTGCATATGCTCTACCTGCAGGCTATGCAACCATGCTTGTTGTTTTAAGTCTGTTGGTCACTGCCTCAGTCTATCATTCCCCCTCTCATCTAAAGCTGTCTGTCTGGTCAATGCCTGTGAGATACAATTAGTTTGTTATCATGGTTCTTTTTTTCTAGATTTTTCCTCCAGTTTGAGGGGACTGTATGTTTTTGGACTTTTGGTAACTTGATGCTTCAGCTACATTTTCTTACTGTTGTTAATATATATTCTGAGAATTTAAATAGGAATAAACAATGATTAATTTACACTAAATACCAGTGATGATTGATGATTGATGCAACACATTGTTTTGAAATCTACACATGTTGGATTGTTGGTTGATGTAAAGCTTGATTGCTTGATTGCATGATTGTTAAATATATATAGATTGGTGGATTAAGTCCACACTTCTGATTGACTGACTGATCGGTTGATTAATTGGATGATTAATCAACTTTAAGTAAGTGATTACCTTCATTGCCACCAGATTGCACCAATGCTGTTAATTGTGTACTGTAACAGTTTATGCTGTAGATACTAATGACTGTTGATACTAGTGCTGTTGAGTACTGATACTTGTTGGTGCTACTATTCATGCTGCTGATGCTGCTGCTTCTTCAGGCTACAGCTAAAAACGCCTCAACATCTGCTGCGAGTGTGGGACTTGGTGTGAGGAGGGGAGGAGCTTTCTTATTCAGTTCTCAGCTGAACATGTTGTACAACTGTTTTGAAAAGCTGAACTTTTTGCCATGCACCTATAATCTATCATTGCACTTTTCAAACCATGGACAAGACATTGTACAGCAACTTATACCAGAAACTTGCTATGGATGATGCATTTGCTTGGAAATATTACAATTCTGAATCATGTCATACAGAAATGTGACTCTCAGTACTTAAGTGGATTAGACAATATGCTAGACTAGTGCTCAGTGAAAGTATCATTTCATCTCATTTCATGTGCACTGATATCATGTACATATTGTTCATATATCACTATCACTTCTTAGGACTTCCATTCAATGTTTTGTGCTATAAAATCACATGATAGGCAGTTATAGCCAATGCCAAAGGATATCTGTGTGCAAAGAGGATGATTAGTCTTGAGATAAAAAGATAATGGAATTAATTGCAACAAAGAAATGACACTTTATGAGGATGGAGATATGCCTATATTCAAAATCAACTTTGTCTAGGTTACAGTTCAACATGCACACAAGTCCAACAAAAACTGTTGCATCAAATATTATCAATTTCATCTGGAAGTCTTCAAACTTCAATATATATAAGAATGACGAATATTGGTGATTATTTGTTTTATGTAAGTGCACCATGCATACCATCAAAAGATTTCATAGTCTTCTTGGAACATTCTTTATTTTAAAAGACATATTGGATGTATAAATAATTAGATAATCTAAGAATGAAAGGACCAACTTTAACTGCACTTGCTACGAAAGGTACATCACTGTTTCAAACTATTTGGGACATATTATGAAACTACTGATGTAAACAGTTCATGAATCTAGCTTGTGACTGACTGTGATGAATCTGATGAAGTTCTGATTTTGTTATTTTGCAATTTTTTTCAAAATTTTTTTTTATGTGTGTATGGACTTTGCACAACTTTGTGTCTGGATAATGCTGTTGGATCTCTGCTATACCAATTAAGTGGATAATAGAATTAGGAGTTGGTGACATCAAAGGGATTGAAAATGTCCCAGATCCAACTGCAGGACCATCAAAGGATGGAGAAGAGCAAGGAAGCAGCTCACTGCATTTCCAAGGCAGTTTTGGGTAAGTTTTCTTGTGAATAATTACAGCATTTGAGTGGCATTCTCATTTACAGGTCATAGAACTAGAAAAAGTATTGCTCAAACTGAAATTCTAATTTTTGAAACAGGAGAATTTGACTACCCTCCCACCTAATCCCCCCCCCTTTTACTACAAAAACTCCACTTGAGCAACCTTCAAGTAATATGCAATCTCTTCCTTTTTGTTAAGTTGGGGAAGGCGTTATTAACTCAGTTTGGCCGCCAGTCGCTGGATCCCAGGTTTGATTCCTGCCCTGGTTGGGTCCCCCGGTCGGGTCCCCTGGTCGGGTCACCTGATCGGGTCACCTGGTCTTGGGTTGGACACTGGACAGCAGTTTCAATCATCCTTCTTTTCATTGCCATTGCCTCTTCCTGTCCTAATTAGCCTGCCAAGTGCGAAAATACAGGACATAGGCCCCTAATCATCCGTCATCCATCATATTGAGTCCAACTACCCGAACAGCCATTGCACCAGCAATATCCCAGTTGTTTGTTCTTTTAAGAGTTGTTGTAATTTTAGTCATATTTCTCTCTGCTTTTTTAAGCAGAGATTTTGCATGTTATTTTGAAATACTTTTTTGCAGGCACAGTGTAATGCTTTGAGATTTTACATTTGTTGGCAACCTAACAGTATATTTAATCTCAAATTGACTGTTAGCACTTCTGGACTGGCAATAATATATGTATTTTGAGGTAGATGTGAAACTGATGTAAAAGGTTCATGTGGAAATAATCACAGCAACAGAGTCTGCAACTACAGATTTCTAAACATCAAGAGCATTAATATTATAATTAGTTTATTATAAAGTTCATTGGCTTGGCCAATAAAAGAAATTAGTTGGACTAATTGTGAAAAATTAAAAATTTTCTTTCTCTGGGCAGTTTTCAAGTCCCTTATCAGTGACAGTTCTATTTTAAAAGTCTGTGACGGATGGTCATCATTGGGGGAATAAATTTCAATTTGCCCTTGGAAATCATGTATATTTTTCCTTAGCATAGTTTGATAACAAGAACATAACCAGTCATTCTACAGCAAGCTTTTGAGTCATTTCAGTACCTCATAATATGAGGTATTGGTTCTTTCTATACTCACGTTTAACTTACACTCAGTTGCCAAGTAGACAAAATAAAATATCGGAGTTCAGTGATCCATCATGAGCCTAATAGAGCAAGTGTGGAGGTGTTTATAAGTGTAATGAGAAAATGGTCCAAGATAACCAAGTGATTATAAGAAAGCAACTGCAGCATACCAATATGATGCTGACCAGCTGTGGACCTGTTGGTTGGTAGCAAAGCTAAGAGAATAGAATAGAATAGAATAGAATAGAATAGAATAGAATAGAATAGAATAGAAGAGTAAGTTATAAAACCTCTTCAGCACAGATAGATAGATAAGATAGATAAGATAGATAGATATATAGAAAGATAGATAAATAGATAGATAGATAGATAGATAGATAGATAAGACTGACTGACTGACTGACTGACTGACTGACTGATGATGAAATAAATGTAGTCATTGATGCGAGGTTAGGGATGTTAATCCATCATTTCATTTTTTTTTTTCATTTGCACATCTTCAGACCAGGGGAGGATCCAGAAAATTGCATTGGGGGGTCTACTGGGCTATCGCTTCGCTGAACGCATAATTCGCGACATAATGCGAATGCGCACGGATAAAATTAACATGTAAAAAAATATACATTTTGGTCTGGTGGGGGGGATGCATCCCCCAATCCCCCCCCCCCTGCGTCCGTCCCTGCTTCAGACTGAGTATAATACATTCTTAAACCATACCAAAATTCATTGTATATATAATATGTATATATGATGTCCACATTATTATTTCCATTGTTAGGAAATTTACATCATGCATATATGCAGTAGTACCTTCCCTACTGGGGCATTTGCTAATTATATACTTTCCCAATTTTTTGAAACACTGGTGGTAGCTTGAAGGCGAATGCCCTTGGGATATATTAGGGTGCTAATTTTAGTGTTTTGAAGTTATAAAATATGCTAGAAAGACAATTAGTATTCATGTAATGATAAAAATAAACCATTAAAGTGAAAATATGCTCATACATCACAAATTTTTGCTCTCTCAAAGACTGTCCTCGTTTTATCTTAGGTTCTTTTTTATTAGAGGTATATTTGTAAATACAATGATATGTTATCTTCTGGCTTTTAAGCCCAACATTGTCTTTTATCAGCACTTGAAAAAGACAAAAAGCAAGTTTACCATTTCCTGTATTTTTTGTAGAAACAAGCTGCATTTCAAAGAACACACCTGGAAAATGCATTTGAACTCCATAGGTACCAGCTCACACTCAAACAAAAATGCTGAAAACTCAGAAAGGAATTTTGAAACTGCCTAGAATATTATTACCATTTGTTTTCTTGTGTTTTGTACATTATGATATCTCACGAACTTTCGATATCTCCCAAAGACTCTGACAAAGTTTTACATAACCAGCTTAGTTTTCCTGTAGCACTTATTAAGTGGAAGTTTATATTCTTGGATTTTGGTACAAAATCAACCCAATACCAAGGACATCATTCTTCAGATTATATGGTGTAATAAGGGCACTGGATTTCACTAATTCACTACATGTAGCTACTTTCTTGACATTTTACCTGTCATGTCTAAGCATATTAACTGCTACCTCTGTTTAGTCACAGCTGAAAATTATATTATACAATTTCTCTGCACCTGGAAACTTGGAGCAATTCAGAATGCAAAATAAACACAACATTAACACTAAACATATTGTTACACTGGTCCACCTGGACATCTACAGGCTACAGCCATACAATTATGTCAATGTCATATACATACAGGCTACCTGAACACCTCTTATCTTATCTTAGGTTATCTGTGAGTTTTTGTAGTCAAATGCCCCGAAGGTTTGCCAGCTTCTCAGGTGACCCATGACCTCTACTGTGGACTCCCATGTTTATGTGGCTTATGCCTACACAAGCAATGTGAAGATGCCACTTCATCCTAGCATCAGGGTACTGAGGGTATACATGATCATGAGGAGGGCTGAATAGTAAGGTTGTTGTAAGAGAGTGCATACCCACCGTGTTACTACCACAAATACAGCTCATCTGCACGAAGCAGACACACTTTTAAAACTACAACATCTTGGAAGTGTCATAAAGGAAGGTAGGAAACAATTTAAAGAGGGTTAAAGAGCCCTAAAACTATTGACCAAATAACCTTTTTCTCATGGCCCCAAATGTGTTTTCTTGTCTATTTTACTTCTTAGATAGGAAAATCTACCAACAATGTGTGAAAAGGCTTATTGGTTAATGTGGAAAACAACTTGGTCAGTAGTTTCAGGAATCAATTAACTCCATTTAAATTGCTTTATAACTTCCTTTTTGGAACATCCCATATTTTTGTTGCAGTTTTAAAAGTGTGTCTGCTTCATGAAGTTGAGCTGTAAGCGCTGTCGGAAGAGCATGCACAAAATTTTAATAACTGCCCGAGACCTTCTTTGACGAAATCTGGTGTTCAATGTTAAAAATGATCTGCAAGATAACCATAGCATCTGATTCAGTTTACAAAAGAGAAGAAATTCAGTACAGATTATCTTGCTGAAGAGGTTCAGCTATATAGCTCAAATCTACGTCTCTGCACCCACAGAAAATACTACATGAGGAAGAAACACAGCATGTTATGCTTATAGTAAATGCCTTCATGAAAAAAAAAATAATTGAGATATGTTAAGTTTAGCCTCTCACCCCACAAGAAATGAAGTTATCGATCAACAGGTTGGGCTGAGTTACTGACTATCATAGATCTCAGGCTCTCAGCCTTGTTCAAGTTGTTAGCTTGTATTGGATGCAGAGAGGTCTCTTTTTAAAAATACAATATGGTTTTACTGTTTACCCTCCTGGTAGTTATGGAACCTCTTTTTCTTCTTATCTCTATCAACTTCAGCCTACCTCATCTTTTTCCATTTCCTTTTTCGTTGCTTCTCTCAATTCTCCTTTCAAGTTTTGCAAGATTGTTACTTCTTATCCACTTCTCAGTGTCTTTGTATTTTCCTTCTCTTCTTTTTCCTCTAGATAGCTTTCTTATCTTCTTCGTTTCATTTCCATCTCTGTTTCTAATTCAATATTTTCTCTGATATATTATTATGATTTTCCACAAAGCATGTGGCCTATTGCATGTACATGTACCCTAAGGTTTTGGGCAGTGTTAATTAGTTAATGACTCAAGCAGTATTGGACTCCGACCTTATTTACTTCAAAACAGTCTGAACCATACTTTAAAGGATTCAAAACTCAAAACTAAAACAATTTAATCATGTAAGCTTATTCCTCTATGATTGAATTGAGAATACATTCCACAACTTACATATTTTCTGTGAGATTTGGCAAAAAGATGAATGGTAAAATCTTTTTTAATCAAATTTGAAATTAAAGCACACTATATACACACACCTGGTAAAGCTTTAAGGTAATAACAGTAGGTCACAATAGTGTTTTGCCTACAATGTCATTATGAATGTAGTTCAAGTCTTTCTAGTGTTTTTGCTTACTTGTAAAACTCAACAGGTAGTCTTCCTGCAGCCTCATATTATGAAGAAACTGGGGTAAGTTTGATACAATGGGGTAAATAGGTACTAGTAGCTTTAGGGCCAATTTACCGCACAGGGGACGTGGCTAAACAGCAACTGTAACTGTGATAGACCATCTACAGTTACCAAAGTTACCTGCTAAAGAAGGCGTCAACGGTTAAAATGTTCAGCAAAATTTACAGCATGTTGCATGAATTATAGTAATTTGTTGACGTCTTTGGCAGACATGAACAACATAACTGAATATGTGGTCAAATGAGGTGATTATTTTCGCATAAATAGATAGAGTCAGTGACAGTTCCCAATAGGTTGTCAGTGGAGGGGGTGATCGGACATTTTTACGCATTCACACTCCGCGCCATGCATTGCACTTTTTCTTCAAAATGCTGTTTTTTCCAGGCAATTTCTCAACTTGGAATGATTCGTTTAGCGTACTTCGATAGTGGCAGTGACAGTGACGGATCCCAATAGAGTTATCGGGGGTGATCGAATATTTTTGAGCTTTCGCGAATTTGTGTCATTATAAATTTTCTTCAAAATGCTTCGTTTCAGTTAATTCCTCAACTGGGAATGAAACTGGCCAGAACATTCAAGACCAGTCTTAGGCCTATAACTACAGCAAAATGTACAGTAATGAATAAAGCTACTGTGGGGTACAATGTTTGTTCCTACACCCGTGGGCCCATGCAGGCAGCAACAAAGTCCCACTGCTGGGGTGAAAGTAAATCTGTACGTCCTAATCTGAACCCCTTGAAGCAACATTAATTGCTGAGGGGATCTGATAATCTGACCTCACAGGGTCAAAATATTAGTGAGAATCATCTGGGAGATTGATGATGCTGTTATGTGTGATATTTGGCTGTAGATCCATGTTAATGTTATGTTATGATGGGTATCAGATAGTCATTTCATAATCATAATGAAGTGTTGAACTGTTCTAGATTCATATTGATTGGATTATTTTGATACATGCATGGAGTGATTTCCTCTCCGAACCTGCATAGGTACATGCAGTAATCCTACAATTTTAGATTAAAACACATTTCGCATCATCAGTCAAACCGGTTTACCAAATTTGTAATTTTTTTTAATAAGTTAAGCATCTGATTAATTTGGTGTTTCCTGGTTTTAAATTGTCTAGTAAGGTACACACTACTTGTCCTGATCCTTTGATCTTTTTAAAATTTCACAGTACAGTATCAGACCATGCAGTAACATACTTACAAATACACACAGTTTTGTTTAGTCTACAAACATACCCAAACCTCTTACCCAAGTGCAGGTGCTACATCACGTCAGACAGAGAAATATACTTGTTACTTCATTAATTAGAAAGGATGATTGTTTTGCATGATATATGGCAGAAAGAAAACACTTTCTCTGGCTCTGTGATGAATGAGCCATCTCTTTGCAGTCTCTTCTGCTTATGTTACGAAGAAACACATTCTGACATTTTCTTTTTGTGAGAACTGCAGCTCATTATTACAGCCTGAAGTCTCATCAATTGTTTTTACTACTTTTTGTGAGAGTTTCTCCTCAAGCTTTAGGGTTTTTTGTGGTTTTTCTCCTTGTTTTTTGGGTCTGTACTTCTTCGATTTTTGTCTCTTTATCTCTTTCATCCTCTCTCTCTTCTTTTGCTTTTTCTCATAGTTTGTCTTTTCTATTTCTCTATAAATCTTTTCACTAAATTTTCTAGGGTTTTTGTATATTTTTATAGGTTTTTTCTTGTATACATGTGATTGACAGTACATGTTGTGACAAAGATGGCTCACTCACAGGCCTGACTTATGGCTTGCAGATAACTGTGTTAGTTTGAGCAGATTATTTTCTGCCTCCATGTGCTGCATCCAAATTAGACATAGCTGTTGTAAATGCTGTGCCATCAAAACAAGAAAAACATGAGAACTGGAGGAGGAGCAAACAACATTGTATTTAGATTGAAGATTGGCAATGGCACCTGGCAATGGCACCTGGCAGAGATGAACAGGGCTGTAGCACTCATTGCTGCAGCAAAACTTCTGTCAGCCAAAGCTCTTGGAAAATATATTTATGTGGTTTTAGAAAGAAGGGGTAATCAATTTTGTAAATTGGATGTCCCGTAGTTCTGGTGCTGGAAAAATTCTAACATTTTTGATTATTCTGTTTTATGCGATACGTTCATATCTTCTATATTCGATGCATGTATCGTGATATTTTCTTGTCTGTAAAATACCGTAAGGTATAATATATTTATTTATCATAAGTGTATTTTTGGTATAACTTGCAAACAAGTCAGTGAAACTGTAAAATATAAATGTAAAATCTCAGTTTACGGTGTCTCAGTCTTCGCAAAGATTGTCATTCCAAGGAATGTATATTCCAGTTTAAAAAGGATCCAGCAAGCCAAAAAGTTCTCATTTTTTGACATGGTAGAACTAAAGAAGATAACCAAAATATCCGTTCTGGTCCAGTGGTCCTGCACAGGATAATCAAGGATTCCAAATCTTCCCGAAAACTGAGTTGACCTTTTTCTTCTCAGCAATTGGATCAAAGATGTGACTTGGGCTTCAGAAGCATTATTGTGTTGTCACTTGGCAAAGCCAGAAAGTCACAAACATTTGTTGATCCTCCCACTATACTAAGAAACCCAATCTGGGAAACCCTGAGGATAATAGAAACAGAAGCATCAGTTATTCTGGGACTTTATCTGTCTGTCAGTCTATCTTTCCTACTATCTTATCTCTCTTTTTGTCTGTCCATCTACATGTATCTGTCTGTTTATCTATCTATCTATATTAGAGGATTAAGTCCGTTGGCAGAATGTTCTGGGCTTCCAATCGCTGAATCCGGGGTTTGATTCCAACCCCGGGATTCCAACACTGGCCGGGTCACTTGGACCGATGTTTGATGGCACTTTCAATCAGCCTTAGCTTCATAATTATTGCTGCATCCACTGTCCTAATTAGCCTACAAAAGTGTATAAGTATAGCCTAATAGTCCATCGATACATAAATGTATCGACCAATATAATCTACCATCTATGTATCCATCTATCTATCTGAAAACTATCATGTTCATGGAAGGGCACAAACAATGTCCAAGCATCATTGCAGCATGGGTAATGGATCTCGAGGTCACCCGGGGTCACCCAGGTCAAAGTGAAGCACCTCTTGTCTGGGTGCTTACAATTGTTTGGTGGCTGTCTTGAAGTGTGCGGTCACAAAGTCACAACAGCAATGTAACAATGTTGCCATGAAGTAGTTTGTTTATAACACTTCTTGAAACAAGGCATGTGAATGTGTGAGAAGTTCTGAGAACAAGATGAATGTTAACAGTGCTCATTTGATGGTGTTGAGATGACATTATGTAGACATAATTAATAAGAGTGATGCTGGTAAGTATTGGTATGGATAGGCCCTACAGCAAAATTCAGTATCGGTGGTCAGCATCGGATCAGTTTTTCTAGTATCCGACAATCCGTATCAGTGATAGAAATACAACAAAAGCTAATAAATGAGGAGGTTACTTCACAAGTATTCAATCATATTTGTATCGGTAGTATCGGATTGGTACTGTGTCAGCTTAAAGTTCGGGATTGATGCTTCTCTAATTATGTCTGAAGACTACAGATAGCATATAATGAATCGGTATCTTCGGGCTTACTAATATTTGTGGACAGGTTTGGGACCAACAGATAGATATATGTGTAGATAGATAATAGATTGCAGCAGTGGTGCAGTTGCAGATGGATATGTCCAATAGATAAGAGCCCGGCTCGGTCAGACGGTCCAAATTTGGGAGGAGTGTTCTCACAAAACACTGGAGCCAAAGATGCATGCAAGAAATCCAATGCATGTTCCATGGCTGTATTTGTTACCCTTTTGTGTCCCATCTTCTGTTTGAAGTAATATTTGCTACACTGTCATATTAGCATACCATACTGAAGTAATCCAAGATAACATACATATACAGAAAAGGACAACTTACCCTAGGCGATACTTCTACTAGTACTAGTATTCACGTACATGTACTTGTTTATAAGTTTGTACTTGCATATATACCTCACATATTTCCTACAAACATACATGCACAGCCTGCTGGAGACTAAAATGCCTACATGCATCATAAAATTGGGAATACAATCGCATTGGCATTGAAAAGGAAATTTACTGCTCTATAAAAGTATATAGTGTAATTGGGACTACAATGGGATAAGAGGGATGAATATATATATCCCAAAATTTTCCTTAATGTTTCCTGTGCTGTAAGCCTGAAATAAACTTCACATTTTAATATCATAGGCAGCAAGGACTTCAGTATTGCATTTTGACATCAAGGTGTTTTTTTATATTATAAATAAAACACAATAAAACAAGATGGTAGCACTCTTTAGAGTGTAAAGGCCCACCATGATAAAAAACGGAGAGTATAAGATAGACTTAAGCACTGGAAATGAATTTTTGGCTTCAGTGTAGACAGTGGCTCCATCTGCGGCCGGTGTAAGTATGACTGCTGACCAGAGATACAGTTTGCTGAGTGCTCAGTCATGCATAAAGCATAGGCAGGCTGGCCGGATGAGATTGACATAAGTAATACATAAAGTGTATTTGCTGATTGTGCCGTATCCGCTGTATGGATCTTCACCAAAATCGAATCAGTTCTTCGTTGTGGTGGTTGGAAAAATCTGGCGGAGTTTTATCGAAAGGTGCCCAGTGGTTTTCTCTTGAGTCTTGTTGATAGACAAATGGACAAGCAGACAGAGTCAGACGGACAGAAATCCAGGAATGAAAACATCGGGCCCAGCCTGCGGCGGGCCTAACAACAAAAGCTATTAAACACTGTAACAGAATGATTGCAGTTATGTGAATGATGTGGAATTGTCAATCAAAATGAAAAGGTGTGTCAAGAAACTATTGCCTCAATGTACCACTTCTCAAGTACATACCTGCTGGTTTTTGAGAAGCCGAGAGAGGTGGTCATAATGATGAGATGACTTGTTAAGCATTTTACAAGTTTAAAAAAAACGTGAAAATCAGAAGTGCACACCACTGAAGTGCAACGTATTGCATAATAGTTTTTACATGCTAGATCTCTCTAGTCTATGAAGTATATTTTTGCTTATAGACCTATATAGTACTATATCTACATGATACCCTGTGATGTGAAAACCAATCCCTTTCTCCATGCTTTCTCTAAGTTGGCCACCCCAGGTAGCCCTTAGTAAACCTGTATGCATGTGTTTTATTGGCCATAAATCTATTTCTTCATGCAGAAAACCTGTTATTTTGCAGATTTATGTTTGAGTGCTTGGCCCTTTGACCACATCCCAAAGATAAATCAATAGGATGCTGGATTTCTTGAAGTATATTATTCATATCCATAATCTTATGTCACATACAGTGTCAGCCAGTTCTTCTTGGAAGTATTTACTTTTCAAATTTAGTCGTATATTGTGTTTTTCACACCATAAAAGAAGAAGACAGATGATGCCTTGTAAAATTTAAAAGCTGCCTTGGTTATCATTAGTGTTACATGTTATCGATAGCTCCTGAGAAAATTTAAAAGTTTCTTTTTCTTTGTTAGCAAATTTATTATGTGTGTGGATTTTTAATGGGTATTTTCATGAATACTTTTTTCACATATTTCTTCAACATTTACAAAACATATTGGAATTGTTTCTGTTCAAACTAATAGTTGAGTTATGAATAGCCAATATCACCAAGAATCATATTATAAGTTTATGTCACAAAGTCAGTGAGTTCTTCTGAGAAATCTTGTTATACTCCAAATTATCTTGTGGTTTTCGGTGTTTTTCACACCCTAAAATAATTGGAACATTTCAGGAAATCCAGAAATTTCATGTTGAAGCTTTTAAGCTGCAGGATGTGCTGCAGGACATGCAGGGTATTGCAGGTGCAGGTGCAGTTGGGGTAGATTAACACCAGATGAAATAACAACCTGCTTTTTAATTTGCAAAAACCAGGTGCCTGTCACGAAAGTAGGGAAGCTCTTTGTTTCAAACAGACAGGCAAGAAGGCTCTTCTTAAAAGCTTTGAAATTTTTAAATTAAAAAAATGATAGCCCTTCCTTCTTAATCATTTTGTAATTAATTGTCATTCTTATACTTCCCCAGCATGAAATTAATTTTGGTTATAAAGTCCTATGGTCTAATTTTTTCTCCTCACAACATCTCTCTCTATAGGCCTATCAATGGATGATCCACACAGGGTAGTCTAGCCTTTTTAGGGTTGCCGGGTGTAACGGGGTGTTGCTTCGGTATTCGCGGGCCCGCACGGGTGCTGTTTCGGCATTCGCTGGCCCGCTTGCACGTTGTTCCAACATTCACGGGCCTAATATTTCATTTAAAATGTTTTGGTTGCGTTAATTAATGTTTAATTTGGTATATTCTGCAAGTGAGTTTAAGGGAAAGGCCTATTAATAGGCTATCGTTAATGGTCACTTGTCTGACTAATTAATGACTGACGGGATGTCTAACAACACTCTCGCTTGTATTTTGAGTGTCATGATTGGGTATTTTTTGGTTGAGCGATTTCCTTTTAAAAGTCCTTAAAAACATACCATACCCTCATACTTAAAAATATATTTAAACCTTTTAAAATCTCTTTAAATGCCCTTCTGACTGGTGTATACGAGTACTTCTTGCTTGATTGGTCAATTGGTGTCTGGTACATTGAAACTTCACTCTTTTTCAAAATTTCTTGTAGATTTGGAAGAGGTCACTTTCAAAGACCTTGTAACCCGAGTGGAATTCAGTAGCTGGCATTTGACTGCTTGCCCTCCGAGTCCCTCTGTTTTGGGCCAGAGGTCAGGGTAGAAACAAGACTCCCAGGCAAACTGCATTAAACCCTTATCTATAGACAGGTAGAGGAATTTGATGGATAGGCCAGACACAGGCCCCAGACACCTTGACAAGGCTGACTGACAGCCAACATGCTGTTACATACATACTATACATTTGCTGAATGATTTTGGATCCCTTGTAAACAAGGAGGAAAATACTTAATTCTATCATTTGCGTAAGATCCACAGTTGTTTTTTTTCCGAGCGAAAAAAACAAAAAAAAACATTTATTATAGGTCAACCTTAAAATTTCATGATTGCAATTTGAATATATATATATCTATATATATATATTTTTTTGCAGAAAAAAAAATGGCCAGAAGCATACTGAATGTGAAATAGAATACTGTAGGTCCATTGTAGATGTATGATGTTCAGAAAGTTCAATTATTATCTTTGTTGAGAATTCTGATAAACTTGTGTAGTTACACTGTCTGACTGTGATCTGATAAAATGTAGACGCACCAAGCAAAATTGAATGTTCCCCTATTTTGCCATGATGTGCGTCTGAATAAATCGAATAATCTTACTTTCATAATTATATGGCAGTGACAACTGGACTGAACAGTGAAACTTTTCTTGTAGATATTTTAAATTCTTGACTTCTTCACATAACAATATCTAACTCTGAGGAATGAAGAGCTAATTTAACTTCCCAATCTACATTCCTCACTTTATAGTTCCCCTTTAGGTCCTATTGAGCAACAAAGACAAGTGCCCTTCCCCTAGGCAAGGTGAGAACTAACAATGCCCTTTTGGGTTATGACGCCACCTGTGCTAAGAGGTCCTCATGAGGGCAAAGGTCAAGATGCAATGAGTCAAATGACAGGGATCCCCTAGCACACTGACAGCAGATGAGCTGAGCACAAATATCTCATGATTACAAGAAAAATGCAATGGAAAATTATATCCTCAATTTGAATAGTTTCAATCACATAGGTAGCTTACAGCTGCCTGCTTTACCTAAATCTGTTACTTTTTTATGCTGGCTTCTTGAACTTTAGGACAAGATTTGTTATAGTACAGTATTGGCTATGCAGCCAGCATACTATACTGATTGCCCCATACGGAAAAGTGTCAACCAGTTTGGTCCCCACCATTTAGTAATGTCAGCTAGAGCATTACAAAATATCTTATGATCACAAATACTTAATATTGTTGCATTGATGTAAAAGTACACCTGCCACTCATTAATCGACCAATTGGTGCAGATACAATTGTTGCAGGACATGAAATAATTGGGGGTGAGTTGTAACAATTGGGGGTGAATAGTAATGAGAGCAGTTTGTTCTATTTATAGGTCCAATTTCTGGGTGGCACATCCTTGGGGTGATTAACAGACTGTTAGTGACTTACAGTTAGTGACTAACTGGCAATTCAAGACTAACAAACAGTGAATCAACAGCAGTTAGTGCTTACTAACAGTAAGTGACTAACAACAGTGACTTACTAACAGTAGTGACCAACTGATGAACAACAGTTAGGGACAAAATGACTAACAGTCAGGGACTAGCAGTTAGTAACTTACAGTTTCCTAACAGTTAAGGACTAGCTGACTTACATGACTAACTAACAGTTAGTGACTCACTAACAGTTAGTGACTGACTAACAGTGACTGACTAACAGTAAGTGAATGACTAACAGTTAGTGACTGACTAACAGTTAGTGACTGACTAACAGTTAGTGACAATTAGTAACTAATTAACAGTTTGTCACTAACTGACAGTTTTTGACTAACCAACAGTTTTGACTAACTAACCATTTTTGACTTACAGTTTTTGACGACAAACAGTTTTGACTACAAATAGTTTTTGACTAACTAACAGTTTTTGACTAACAGTTTTTGACCAACTAACAGTTTTTGACTGAATAAAGTTTTTGACAAATTAACAGTTTTGACTGACTAACAGTTTTAACTACTAACAGTTTTGACTGAATAATAGTTTTCTTTACTACTAACAGTTTTGACTACTAACAGTTTTGACTACTAACAGTTTTGACTGAATAACAGTTTTTTTACTACAAACAGTTTTGACTAACTAACAGTTTTTGACTGACTAACAGTTTTTGACAAATAACAGTTTTGACTGAATAACAGTTGTGACTACAAACAGTTTTGACTAACTCCCCCTTTTCACTAACTAACAGTTTTTGACTAACTAACTTTTTGACTACTAACTGTTTTGACTAACTAACCATTTTTGACTACTTACAGTTTTGACTAACAGTTTTTCACTCACTGTTTTTCACTTACTGTTTTTGACTAGCAGTTTTTGACAAATTAACAGTTTTGACTGACTAACAGTTTTGACGAACAGTTTTGACTAACTAACCATTTTTGACTTCTAACAGTTTTGACTGAAAAACAGTTTTTTTTACTACAAACAGTTTTTGACTAACTAACAGTTTTGACTACTAACAGTTTTGTCTGAATAACAGTTTTTTTACTACAAACAGTTTTTGACTAACTAACAGTTTTTGACAAATTAACAGTTTTGACTGACTAACAGTTTTGACTACAAACAGTTTGGACTAACCCCCCCCCCCTTTTCACCAACTAACAGTTTTGACTACTAACAGTTTTGACTTACTAACCATTTTGACTACTAACAGTTTTGACTACAAATAGTTTTGACTAACTGACAGTTTTTGACTAACAGTTTTTGACAGAATAACAGTTTTTTTACTACAAACAGTTTTTGACTAACTAACAATTTTTGACTGACTAACAGTTTTTGACAAATTAACAGTTTTGACTGACTAACAGTTTTGACTAACTCCCCCTTTTCACTAACTAACACTTTTTCACTAACTAACACTTTTTTACTAGCTAACAGTTTTTGACTAACTAACAGTTTTTGACTGACTAACAGTTTTTGACTAACTAACAGTTTGTGACTAAATAACATATTTAGTGGCTAACAAATAGTAACTACCAAAACAACGGACTTAATGACTAACAGGTAGTGACAAACTGATGAACAACAGTAAGGGATGCCTGATTAACAGTTAAGGATTGACAGTCATATATAGTGACTTACTAATTAATAGTGAGTCATATTGAACCTATGCTCCCCCATATGAACTTGCCAACTCCAGCTAAACTGTCATAGGAATAAAAATAACAGTCAATACTATACACCAGTTAGTGTAGATCAGCAGAGCAGGTATAAGAAGCTATAAGAGGATTTATAGATGAACCCATGATGTGTGTGTGTTCAAGACCTAGTTAGTGAGAGATATAGAAAAAGTATAGTTGGTGTCTCCAGAGTATCGCATGCCCCCCTTGGGATGAAGAGATAGAGAGGGTGAGAGATAGACAGATAGATAGATAGATCTATCATGGGTTCATCTATAATTCCTCTTATAGCTTCTTATACTATATTATGGGTTCATCTGTAGTTTCTCTTATACCATATTTTAAAATTCTTTTGGCAAAACATACTCTTATTGTAAATTTTGAAATCATAATCACTACAGCCAGCATATATCTTTTTTTTCAAAAAGATTTTCTTGTTTAATATGCATGCCATGGGACATAGCACTTGTGTATATATATATGCCTAAACCTGTGGAAGTCACCCAGAGAATCTGCTGAAGTGGTAGAAGAGAAGTATGGAGTAGGTCCTACTTACCACAGCTAAGCTTCAATTTCTGTTTTCATTCAATCTGCATTCTCTGGAGAAGCTCAAAAAGTTCCATTTAGTTGACGGACAATACACGAGGTGGCGCATTAGTAGTCCCCCATGCGGTGAGATTGGGAAGCTAAGAGTCCATTCACTCAATGTGTCTGCAGCGAGCAACAACACTGGATGTGTGTGCTAGACTTCTGTGCTATTTTGCAAGAAATGGATGATACCGGGCTTTAAATTCAACATCAGCAACTTGGAATACTTTGGGATATACCTGTGGGTGATGCTAGTGCCTTGAAATCGCATGCAAATGATAAAATAAGGTTAGTAGCAATTGTTTTTCTTTCAATGAACTGCCAATCGTTGTGATCAAAATGTCATGCTGTTAGCATCAACTGCAGCAGACTCATTTAAAGGGAGCTAAAGGGGGTGATGCACTCTAAACTGTCACCCTCCCAGTAAATGGGTTTAGCTGCTGCTTTGTTGACATTACTAAGTGCTAATGAACTGACTGATTTAGAAGTTTATGTTGTAGTTTATGCCACTTTTAGATAACATAGACCTAAGTTTATGATAGATGCATTCACATTGCTCTCAAATCTATCCTGATGAGTGCACCAGATCATGTTTGGTAAATAATGTCCCCCCTCCCTCTATTGAAATCAATTACAGTCTCTATTTTGGAAATATTGTTCTGTTATATAGATTTAATTGAATGACTATCGATTCTTGTGAACATGAATTCATCAGTTAGTGAACTGAAAAGATGATACCCTGTCATTGACTGCACTGAATACACTTTGACAGAATGGTGTATTGAAAACTGCAGTCAAAATATTCATACATCCATTTTTGCAAAACTCCCTATGTATCCTACATTTTAATCTAGTTTAATGAGCTTATGAGTTATGAATGCTGCAATATTGTTGTTAAAAATATGGTGTACATTGATGGAGGTCGATCAAATACTATATAAGCCTACTTAGTAAAGTAATTATAATCTTGAACGTGCAGCTCTTTTAATGTGGCTCATCACATGATATAATACACTCCATGTATGAACTATATGTTTTGGAAAATATATTTACAGTTGACAATAATAGATAGGCCCCCATGTAGATTTTAGATGGGCCCCAGTGTAGATTTTGTGTCAATTAGTACATGATTATACCCTTTTATTTTGTAATCTCAACAGCTGAAGTGTTTGGAATTTACAGCTTGAATGATCAAATTTAAGTAGTGCCCCTCACCTTAAGGTGTTGAAAACCCCAGTTCCCTTAAGGGCTCATTATTTCGGGTATTGTAAAAGGATTAAATTCGAGACAGATCAAATATATCTATTTAGAAACAGGTGTTCACAGTAATGATTAAACTGCGCATTTGCATAGATATATTTACACAGAAAAAAGTAATATACATGTAATATATCTTTTTTTTTCTGTTAAAGGTGATTGAGGCTTAAATTTCAAAATTTATGTTATCAGAGATTCTCTTATTAACTTCTATAGTTTTATTTTACTGTCTTTCCACTTCATAACAATCATGATAAAACTATTAACTCTGACCCTGGGCTCCTAACGGTCATGTAACTGATAAAGTTAGTCCCAAAATATACTTGAAATTCAAAACTGAGACTGAGTGGCCATCATAATTTATGTATCCAATAAAATAGTCAAGATTTACATTGGTCAGACAATGGTTTATTGCTTGTATTGACCAAACTTGACCCAGACAAGAATTTGTTAAGAATCATCAATATTGTTTTCAGTGATTTCTGCATATAGTAGCTATATATCTTTTTGACAGGTTTTGATTTTTGTTGAGGTGTTTTGAACAGCTGAGTACCATCAACTGACTCTCTATCAATATCCTCAATGTTTGTTTATAGAATTGTAGTGGTATATATAGGCCTGTAGTTTTATTGGTTGAAGCACTGTAACATGATTGGTTCTTTAGTTGACAGATTGAAGATAGATAGATAGATAGATAGATAGATAGATAGATAGATAGATAGATAGATAGATAGATAGATAGATAGATAGACTGAATCAGTCAAATAGGCATGTTGCTGGTCTGCACTGCTCTGCAGTGACACTGGAAGCACCTAACTGGGCTGCACCTGTACTCGGACTGGATGCACCCATTCTGAATGGTGCTGTGTGTGTTGCTGTGTATGGATTCAATGCGACAGTGAGAGAAACGTTTCAGATTGCTATAAAATTGTATAAATACCCCCCTCTCTTGTTGTTCCCCTATTTCTTTCAACTTCCACATTCAGTGTCATTGTTCAAATGAACAGTGATGCCTTTCATTAAAATAGGCCAACAGACTTGTACTATAAACTTGATCAATGCCACCAACAGCTTTTAACAACCAGTTGCTTCATTTTGCCAAATTTATGACCCCCAGAATGACCCGGTGCTTTCTTTTATTCGGGGTCATTTTGGCCCTCAAGCACTTTTGCAAACTTTTACCAACCCCTCTCAAACTTTGACACAAGAGGGTGAAATCTTGTACTATACTGGCTGTATGTAAGCAGGTACAACAGTTGAAATTGAAGTTCTCTTACCTATATACATTTGTATGTTTGTTTTTGCCACTTTTTGGCTTATTTGGGTTACTGGTTCTACATGTATGTATGTACTGATGGCAAAACTTCCACCACATTTTTTGGTTCAATGGTTTGAAGTATGATAGTGCAAAAATGTAATTGGGCCCTTTTTGCACTGACTTAAATGTCATCATAGTTTGTTTGTCAACATGCTTTGAAGTTATGACAAGAAATTGAAAATGAGGTCTGCTACAACATTCATGCATTCCAAGATACATATAATAATAGACTGTGGACATAATTATGTTGCTTTCCATCAAGTTGTTGAAAGTATAGAAGCTAATAAACAATATATCCAGATTACTAGTTATGAAGGGGAATGTGTCATATATTTTTTCCTGATACCAATTACTTAAAAACACATTCAGGAGTGCTTATGAGCTGATTGGATTCAGAAAAAGAATAACAAGTCCAAAGAGTTTCGGATGCCAGATTTTTAGTAAAAGACAAATTCAAGAACTTTAAAGTTTTCGAAATTATTCATCCTTACAAAATGTTTATAAAAACGTTTATGCAAGTGTTTATATATGTCTTTGAGTTCTCTGGTTACCAAATAAATATTGTGTTTGACATTTTGACTCAAAAAATGTTCAAAATGCAACAGAGTGCGAAGGGGTATATATTTTACCCTCCAATTTCTAGTCTACCCTCCACCCTCTGAGGGGTTTTTAGAAAGTTATAAAAAGTTCATAAAACTGACATCCCATGTGAGATATTTCACTTTTAATATCTTTTAATAATCTTGCTTTTTGTAAAGTTTTATAGGATGTCAACTGTCATTGAACTTTGTCAGGAGGTTAATTTGATCCATTATACAAAGTGACATTCTAATATTTTAGCAAAAGATCAGAGACTTCCAGAGCAGTTGTTATATTGTATGGCGTTTTGATATTCTAAAAAAAGTGGAAAAGCTAAAATGTTACTTTTATGAGATGTGGAATTCTGAAAAATCTTACAGCTGCTGTCCCCAAAAAAGTGTACTGTACTGTAATTATGACACTTGGCCTTTGAGGCACTTTCCAATACAGAACATTTATAACCTATTTTCCTCTTATAGTAAAGTATGTTTGCACCCAAATTACAATGGAGTGGGGGTAAAACCCTGTTACCCAAAATAGAAGAGGGTAAATAAACATGCCCTTATAGTAGAAGTTATATCTTACCGTAAAATGACTAGATATTGCCCTAGATAACAGATTAGACTATAATTAGAGGGGTGGACATTTTAATGAGCATCAGATTTCTACCTTCGTTCTATTTGTTTTAATTAAAGTAAAATGTCACTGCACTGATGTTGAACTAATTAAGATAAAGTTGAAAGTTGAAAGGACTCAGATAAAGCATGACATTTCTAAAATAACAGGGATACCTTAGAAGTCTAATTAGACCCTTATCAGCTGATTATGTGTGAAAATTGCAAGGTGTGTGTTCATCTGGAACTGGGAATTTTATCTGGTCTATAATTACAGATGTATACACCTGTCCAGATAATGTATTTTGTCTCCCTGCTGTGCATTTCTGAAAAATTCTGTATTGGTCACAATTTCTGATTATTTACCAAAAAAACTAATAAAAATGTTGATTTTTTTTTCCAAAACATCTCAATGACTGGATATGATCAGAAAGAAGAAACATAGTTTAAAAAAACATATCATGTTATTCAACTTAGCTGTCTTATGTTTGATTTATAATTAGGTAAATGTCACCCAGAGAATCTTTGCTGAAGTGGTAAATGTTCATTTCTATGGCATCATTGCTAAATTAGAAGCAGACAAACAAGCATAAAACCTGCAGAATTGTAGACAGACAAAGAGCTGTAGCAAGATGCCATATTGCACTTTCAGACAAAGACAGACAATCAGACCTTTTTGGACCTTTTGATGATAGAGACAGAGAAAGAGAGCAGTCATGCAAAATAACAATGCAATTAGCCTGGCTTGTGTTTTTAATGCTTGGCTGAAATCAGAGAAATGAAAAGAATACCCCCTTGGAAATTGATTGGGATTTGTACATGATAGTGACGAAAGTGTAAAATTGACCTTTTGGTCGTGTCACACATGTAATTGGGTACTTGTACTTCAGTGATTAGTGTTCTAGAATACACATCTTAATTGGAACTTGGAAATGTGACAGAGAGGTTTATGAATTTATAATGAGATGATGCAAGACAACAAATGCAGTGTTATTCCTTAGAATGTAAATTTGTGTAGTTTTGTATGCATTCATCACTGTACAATGTACATTTAACTTTTCTATGATGTCAAATCATTGGTATTATTATATTTTCTGCATATATAGTTGTTTACATCTTGTTCTTTTTCCTGATAACAACCTTATATTTTATACTTTTTTGTCCATTACCATTATTCGGATCACTTGAGTCACAATGGCTTGGGTACAATGTATCTAAGAATCAAACAATACCAAAGGAAACCAGTCCAACAACTCCCGATTCTCAGGTCAATGTCAAGTGCTGTGGGAACTGGTTTTATAAGGAATTCCAAAAGCTAACATTAACAGCCACTTATTCTCTACACAGTCTATGGTCAATGACCTGAGTTTGAACACACATCTGACCACTGCTGACCAAAACAATTGATGTTGACCATTCCAGACACTTTGCCATTGACCTCTGTAAGTGGCAGGTCAGAAGCAGCCTGTTCAAATGCCCTTGGGCTTTTTTGGTCTCAGGGTTCTAGCTTGATTGGTGTGTTTTTAACAACCACTAGTTTTACACTGGAGACTATGCTTAGACAAATACTTGGGCTATTTCAGCCTATTTTAGAGGCTAATGGGTTCTGTTAGTACCTCTGTTGATGATCAATTAGGGTTGTACTGTTAGCAGTGTGGTCTATCCTGAATGTGGTAAGGAGTGATGCTTATTGATCCATGGCCTGTATGGAATGTTTTTAACCAAATGCTAGCCAACTTTAGCTTTATTGCTGCTTTAATTTAGTGAAATTACTTTTGTAAGAATTATAAGTAGTTGTTGACTAACTATATAGTGAAATTACTTTTGTAAGAATTATAAGTAGTTGTTAACTACATGCATTATCACAATGTATCTAATGGTTACATGGAAATTGGAATCTGCAAATGTTAGTGCATTCAGCATTGTAGCTGTATCGTCGGAATAAACACAAGGTCCTTGTCCATAGTCAGATTATCCATGACTGTTTCTGACCTTCTGCCATTCCTAGTTGCTGATTTTAGTTTCTGGTCTGTACTGAAAACTACCACCAGAAAGCCATCAATGGACTCACTAACTTCATAGTGATCAAATCAGATCAGCTCTTTAAGTCCAATGGCAATTGCAGTGATCTTGGATCAATGTCATGCAATGATCTTCCCTGCACTGATGGCTCGTTCACTGGCTCTCAGGACAAAATGGGGTCAGTCAGTGCATTTGAGTAGTCAGTGTGCAGTCAGTTCATGCAGGTCATCTTTTCCACCCCTGGAATACAGTCTTAATTCTGGAGATGGCTCAATGGTGGAACTGGCTTAAATAATTTTATTTGATATAATGATTTGATCAAAGAGTGAATATTGTGTATGATTTTTAAAAGTCAGTTATTTTGACTTTCTTCTTTGGAATTTGTATCAACCCAAAATGTGCTTTGATTTTAAAAGAATTAAGGACTAATTCAGGACTCCATTCAGGGGATTTACGAATTTTCTATCTATGGATTTGCCAGTATTAAACTGAATCTATTTATAACCATAGAAAAGGTACACCACTCTCTTCTTTCCCACCCCACTGCTTTACCCCTTTCAAAGTCACGTGACACTCTTTGATCAGCTTCCATTGTTGCAGCCCCCTCTGTTGTCACAAAAGCACAACAGTCGAACAATGGTAGCCATTTGGTAGGGGACACTGGGGCACACTTGTGTCATGTGCAGAGGAGGTCTATTTGCGTGCATTTAGCAGAAATTTAGCAAAATCCCCTCCCTCCTTCTGGCACTCATGAATGGCAGCCTCAAGACCTGTCATCATTTTGCAATTTTTATGCTTTGGTTTTGCCCCTTGCTCTTTGTTTTTAAACAGCATGAGGTCTATTTGAATATTTTGAGCATCTTTCTTGTTTCGGATGTAATGCAAATAAAACAATCTGATAGACTTAATTCTAAGGGATGCTATGTTATTTGTAAAGCCATAAAGAAAAATCCTATCATAAATCCAATATATAAATAGGTCTATCCATCATCATGGTATAGATGACAACTCCCTGCATTGAGCAGGAGTGTTTACAATACATTGTATGCTTTTGATATTACTAATTTAAAACCGTCTTTCTGTATGATATGTATGAATTAGTATGATACATCTAATCAGAAGTTGATTGAGAGTATCAAAACTCCTCTTGTCAAATATGAATGATTGATGAAGTGTTGAGAGAAATCATACAACATCTGGCAGATTGTAGGTGTTAGAATTTGCAAGTTTCGTGCTAAAATGGGAAAAGAACACTCCCCCCTCATTTGGAAATGGGGGGTCCAATATTATTGACCAGTTTTGTTGAGGGGTGGCATGCAAATATCATGTTTGTATTTGCCACCTTTGTTCAGGGCAACGCTGTTGACTCCACTTAACTTAATAAGATGATATTGTTGATCACATAATGTGGTGTCAAACTCATCAATTGTGATTAAAAAGTCAAATCTGAGTTTTGAATTTGCTATATGGTCAGTTAAATGTAGGCCTTTAGTAGATCTTCTCATCAAAATAAGCTTAAATTAGCTACTGAAGTTCAAAATAGAGCTTTTCTTTGGCACCCGGAGAATCTTTGCTGAAGTGTTCTTTGGATACAATGTAGAATGATTAAAATCCCTATATTTTACAGTACAGGCCTACAAGATATTAATGGTAGGAAATGCAGTGTTAGGACTTGATATCATGTCAGGTTGAGAAACAGAAGAAAAAACACGAAAAAATACGTTGATAAAAACGGAAAATATTTCTAGGATTGATATGGGGCTCAGCAGCCTCAGCTGTTTAGCAACTGACCTGAAATTCTCCTCTAACCACAGCAATAGGCCCTAGACCGAGAACAGCTTGAATCAGTGAACCTTTAATAATCAGTGTGAACCAGAAATAATCAATATCTGTGCTCTGTATTTCAATAACACTGGAATAATCCAAGTTAAAATTGGGTAATGTCATAATTACAAATAACAAGAAAATTTTTTCAAAAAAAAAATAGAGGCGATTTTTAAAGAAAATTCAGCTTTTTCAGCAAATTAGCCACATCTGCATGTTTTTTACGCCGATCCCGCAAAAAGCGTCCCGTCCCGCACCTGCCCATCCGTGTTTTATTACGAAATCCCGCCGTTCCGCAAATTTGGTCCGTCCGCATTTTACTACGACGCTGGCCACCCATTCTGGTGACGAAGTTTCACAGGCTGATTCTTCAATCCTAGCAAAAAAGCCTCCTGTCGGGAGGCCTGTGGCCATCTATACAGAGGCGAGTGGCTATATATAGAGTTACTAAGACTATATCAGCGAATGGCTGATGCATCGCCTCTAAAAATTTAATGAATTTTTTTTCCTCTCAAAATTGTTATCGTCTGCAACCTAGACAAAGATATTTATCCCAATGAATGACGTCATGACTGAAAAAGAGACTATCTTGTGACCCATTTTGGACCACCCTGATTGGCTGATCCTGGCATCATCCTGTACTAATGAGGTCTTTGCATGCAATTCTAGGAATATCGTGATTTCAGTTGATATGCGATATCTTGATCCATCATTTCTGATCCGGGCATTATAATCTGGCCACGTGCCTGTTGCAGGCTATTCATGCTGTCAGTTCGTTAGATTTTGAGGCTTTTATTCCCCTGTAGTTTTTATGACAAAAATATTTGGAAGGTTTTAATTATTTCCCTCTTGAGGGAAGTGAGATATTTTATCTTGAATTATCCCCACGAACAATGAAGAGTTTGCTATAGACTGATGAATGTTTGCAAACTATACATTGATATCATATCTATCTATCTATCTATCTATCTATCTATCTATCTATCTATCTATCTATCTATCTATCTATCTATCTATCTATCTATCTATCTATCTATCTATCTATCTATCTATCTATCTATCTATCTATCTGTCTTTCTATCTGTCTTTCTATCTACTATAACTATCGGGAGTGTCAATCATCCTTCGCCTCATTGCAGTGTCCCCCTCCTGTCCTAATTAGCATACCAAGAGCATAAATTCAGGATGTAAAGCCCCAATCCTCCATCCATTCTGAGTAGTTTACTTCCTTTAAATTTTCTGCTCTTTCTCTTTTTTTTTTGCCATTTCTTGCATGGCACGTGCCTGTTTGTGCTTTGTTGACTTGAACTGATGAATTGCATGGCAAAAATCAGCTTTGGTTTTTAAAAATTAACAAAAAAGGAGGAAAATGTCTGAAAAAGTAAAGCTACTTAGTTGAGCTTGTTAGGGAAGAAAAAGGGAAGACGAAAAATACTGTTATCGGTCACTGACCTTTCAAGAAAAACAACTAATTATTTAGTAATGTACCATAATGAGTTTGACCTGCTTTTGTTGGTAGTTAGCTGAGGTATATGCCTAATACACACAGCAGTGACTAGTTGATAGCTTGATATATAATTGGATGCTTCAGGAAAAATAAGTCCCTTAAATGAAAACTTATTCTTTCTACATAATATTTTGTATTTCTTATGACTGTTGCTTAATTAGTGATGCTACACTATTACAGTAGATGTAACTTTGATTTGTAAACAATCAATTTCCTATTGAAGAGTGAACATTAAATCGTCTATAGAGCTCTTCAATATTCATTTATTCAGTTGTAAATTGTTATGTACCAAACAAGTACTACCATCCTTGAATGGAATACATTATGCCAAGTGCTTTAATGTGTTAAGTGATAGGGGAAGTCAACAATAACAGGAAGTTGGTTTAAATGTACAAAAATGACCTTTTAATTTCAGGATAAGTCCTTGGGCTGCGAATTTAGTCACTTTTTAACCGTTGACAGCTGGCAGCAAACATTTGGCTAAGCAAATTCCATCCTTGATAACCATGATCTGATGATAACGGATTGTGGTAAATACAGGAGATTGGAAAACAGAATTAGAATCACTTGCCAAAGTGTACTATATTCACTCAGGGAAATAGACTCAGGCCAGACTGTAAAGAATAACATATTTTCATAATCCATGGGAAAATTTGAAATCAAAACATTTTGATTGGCTGGCCAGTAATCTGTCACTTTTGAAACATTCCCACGGGAGGAGTTATCTCTGAACAAAAGAACCTATTCGCTTAGGGGAGACAATTGGGCAGTCACAGACTCTCAAAGACCAGCCTCTTCTGATCTCTATTTACCATACTCACCAACTAACTTGCATCTGATTGGTCTAGGGCAGGGCCAGTCTCAACAAATGTGATAAGGTCTTTTTTTATAAGGTGACTATATTAATCACTCACTGCTGATTAGTAGTTCTAAAGTGTTTATGAATTTCTAGACTGTTCGAATGGGTGCAGTCCTCTGTTGAAGGTTCATTACAACTATTACACTATGGTCAGTGTTGCCAGGGCATTTACTCAAATGTTTTTGTCCGACTCATAAGTCGATTCTCATAGTCATAGTGTTGTACGGCTGCCTACTGTTTGTTACCAGTCTCAGCAAAAACCGCTGCCTTACTTGAGACAAAACTTGGCAGAGCTTTTCTATTTACCATTCGGAAGAGGCTATGCAATTTTGATGAAGATTTGTGAAATAGTTCATCACATACAGACTTTTTAGCAGATATAGGTCTACATTTATGCGACATGGTCAACATATCTTTGCCACACAGACTAACTGCTTCGTTATTTCCTTATGCAATGCTGGAGGTGCTTCTGTAACAAAGAAATATTGTTCAAATTTCTTTTATTTAGTGAATATTTACATGGAGAATGCTTTGTTGCTACATTGGATCTCTGGTCAAGTGGTCAACACAGTGGTCAATGGGCCTGAGCCATGTAAACTGTACATGTACTTGTGTGTAAGCAAATAAATTGGTGTAAACATTGCATCAAACATGGGATCAACACTTGTAGGAAATGTCAGCAATTACTAACATACGGGCAGTATTACTGGTCAGATCATTGCCGCATTATGGCTGTTTGGTGCCATACTTGTGGCCATTGTTTTGCCTTGTTACAAACATAGGCTCTTTTATGGTAAACAGAGGTTCTGGTTTATCACACTGCCACTGTTTGGCATAAATGGCATGTTTTGGCTGGAACAGACAGTTTTTGGGTGCCATGTCAGTTCTGATGTCATTTGTTGTCAGTTTGTTGTTGGGAGTTCTATATGATCCTGTAGGTCCTGATGGCATGACAGGTTGTTGGTTGCTTATCAGGGCTCATTGGGTCATTGGATCACCTGGATTCATGTTCAGCTTTCAGCAGCCAAGTTTGCATGATATCATGATGGTTCTTTGTGCTTTTCTCTGGGTCAATGACCTGATTATGTGACCATCATGCAAGTCAGCAAGTGTCATGTTCCAAGTGCCAGGTTGAATGTGGAACTTGGTTGCGAGTACCAATACAGTGTCTAATCATATTGTGGTGGTTTGCCTGACATGAAACTAGACTGCATGTGAATTGAATCCCTTCTGTGGAGGTGGAGGGTTTGCCATAAATACAGGATGTAAAGCCCAATCTTCCATCCATCGCTCCCTTCTGTGTCTCCCCTCAGGTAGCCATTTTTACCACAAAAACTATAAATTAACCTAATTTAACATGGATTTGGATAATAACGAACTTGTACATTTATCAATATGTGCAACTTCACAACACTTCAGATTCTCTGGGTGCTCCACAATAGAGGATCACAAAAAGGAAAAAAATCCTGTAGTAGTATTGGCTTGAAAACAGGTGTAATTCACAATGAATAGTTGAATACTACACAATAGGATTATGTTACACTCTGAATTTTAATTGACTGGTCTGTTGTGTGTACAACTGTGCAGTTACTATGGGAGTATCATTGAAGTTCATTCAGAGGTTTTTTTGAAGAATTCAATATTCCAGGATACGAGAATTTGCTGGTGTGGATGTACACACTACAATATATGTTTGGAATGGCAAACACTCAAGTTTTTGTGTACCGCCAAGTGTAAAAACCAAATCTGTGATATCATTAGATCAGAACTACAATACCATAATGTACAGTATCAAAATATTGGCCATATATATTTGTTATGAAACTATATTGATAGATCAATATAAATTGTTGTTTATTTACATACTCAAGTAGGCTATAGGCATACAGTGTAACTTGTCTAGGTATACACATGTGATATATCAACTTTGTGTAAATATTAATATCAATAGCTGTATTCACAAATATGTTTGGGTAAGAAAGTGTATCATAAAGATATAAAAGTGCTATAAAATTCATGGATGCATGGGATTTATGACCAATATTTGTCTTGGTTGTTGGTAGTCTGAATGCCAGGTGATAGCATGTTTGTAAACAGGTAGAAGTGATACCCTGATTGAAAATGGTGATAAACTGAACAATGTGAAGTGGCACTTGGTAATATTTTGAATTTGTTTGGTATTTGAGCGTTTATTTCTTCCAAACAACCAAAACTCTGAAATCATACTTTTTCTGTTCGTCGGTTTTCTTTGGATATGAAGAGCTATTGTTATCGCTCAATTGTTGTACTATTGTCATCGTTCGAACGTTGTTCTCATTGTTGTCTTCGTCGATGGCCCGATTATGTTTTGTGTCTGCTGTGTGCTTAGTATTTCACTTGAAAGTTATGAAATTAAGTGTTGTGATTTATCTGGGGGTATGGGTCAAGAATATTAGCAGGAATCCAAGATGGCTGCCAAAATGGTCACTTCTAAAGTACTGCTATCCTTGAATTGTCCATTGTGAACTTAGTATTTCACTTACAATTATGAAATTTTGTATAGGGATCACTGATGATCAGTGTGGTTTGACAGTGTATCATGAGGACCACAACCACTGACAATGCCATACCTGTTATTCCATGCTGTAGGGAAAACAGTATTACACTGGATCTACTGGCCTAGTTTCACTTCATTAACTGGGGTGTGGTCAAATGAACTGGATCACTAATAACTCCATGACAACAACAAAGAACTTCAAAGAAGATGAAAAAAAGAACTTGGAGAGTCAATTGAGACATCTTGTGTGTAAAGGACGACATCTGTTGCTCTATTAATGTGACTTAGGCTGACTTCTTACACCAATTAATGAATTAATTGGCAATTAATTATGAGTAGGTTCCACTGGGTTGATTAATAGATTATTTCTGGGTGATTCCAATGTATGAGTTTGCATTCAACGAATTGATTTATTAATGCAACCAAACTTGCAGTTGCTACAGGGGAGAGATGGATTTAATGGATGGATAAATATATATAGACAGATAGACAGATTGACAGATAGATAGGTAGATGGATGGATAGATAGATAGATAGATAGATAGATAGATAGATAGATAGATAGATAGATAGATAGATAGATAGATAGATAGATAGATAGATAGATAGATAGATAGATAGATAGATAGATAGATAGATAGATATCTGAGAGACCACAACAAGAGATCATCCTCTCAAGTCTTATGTTAGAGTTAAGAAGTGACTGGCAGGGACTGTTGGACCCAACTGTCAGTTGCACTGTCTGACTGATAGTGACTGCCCGTATTAAAATGCATGCGTTATTGATTTATTTACACCATTCATTTATTGGGATTTAAGAACAATACATATGTGGTTCATTACAGATGGATATATCATGGACCAATTATCAGATTGATCCATGGATATGTAACTGGCCACCAACCAATGCATTAATTTCACTACGTCAATTCATTATTTTGCCATATGTTGCTCATCCTTGACCTTGTATGTGTATGCACATCCTGAGATACAATTTACTACAATGACATGTAAGATATAGATCCATGATCATAACTGAAGTTGAAACATATGGCTTAACCTGTTTAGAAAGTAGGTCAAAGAAATACTGTAAGCTCTACATCAGCTGTTGGTAAACACGACTGGACTGAATAAGTAGCATCAAGACTTGGTCTACATCTACATGACTGCCACATGACATGGGTTGACAACTTGACATGGTGCTGCATGCTACAGTGTGCAATATACATGTCATTTGTGTAACTGTGTGGTGATTGCCACACAGTAACTGTCAGTTCAGGGTGGTACCTGTGACCAAATCTAATGTCAACACTTCTATATCATATGAACCCTCCAGGTACACACCCTGACCCAGATATCTGACCTCACCCTTGCAACAGCAGCTGCTTAGTTCAATAAGTAGTTCATAACCCTGCCACTTGGAAAGCATGGCCAAACCATGCGGCCCAAGTGTGTCCAGCGCATTGGCTGATCCCACACATGCGTATTCCAAAAGGCCAACAGTCTGGCCAGCAGCATGCTGAGCAATGATGGGTCAGAAGGGGCTTGCCCCGACTCCCAAGAGGGACCAATCCAAAGGGTCTCCTCTTGGTCTATCTTTATACTCTATCTTTCCAGCATCTTCTTGTGACTGTAAGTTTGGGTTGCCCATTAGTTTGGGGAGTGAACAGGTTTCATCCTAAGATGAAACCTGGACACTCACTGACTGTCTCTTATCTGAAAATATACTCCATGGAAAATCATATCTGTAACTGTGAAATATAATAATGTGTATTAAAACAAATTGTGGGAACTGAAGTTCTATGAGTCTGGTTTTCTGTGATCTTGGGGGGATAAGGATTAAGATTAGAGGCATGAGGAGTTCAGATCTCTGGTCCTCCGCTGCCTTGCGAGTCAATAAGTTAGAGAGGTGGAAAGTGGCAAATTGACTAAGTCAGCCAAGTTTGGAATGTGGTATCCCCACACCCCAAAACACAACTTGGTGGACATGGTGAATGAACCGGTTCCACATGCTCTAATCTTGTCGGCTAACTTTTCCTTCCCTGATTGCAGAGATCCACACTCTTGAATCTTGTTTTCCCTTTAGTCTGGAATTTTTTTTTAACTTAGTAATTTTGGCAAATTTTGAGAAAAATGGCTATCTCCAGCCACCCTCCACAAATTGGCTAAGTCCAGCCACCTGCAAAATTGGCTATCTCCAGCCACCCTCCAAAAATTGGCTAAGTCCAGCCACCTGCAAAAATTGGCTATCTCCAGCCACCCTCCAAAAATTGGCTAAGTCCAGCCACCTGCAAAAATTGGCTATCTCCAGCCACCCTCCAAAAATTGGCTATCTCCAGCCACCCTCCAAAATTCACTGAGTCCAGCCACGTCCAAAAAATGGCTATCTCCAGCATCCCCTGCAGAATCGACAGAGTCCCACTCCCTCACAATTCAGCTATCTTCAAAACCACCCCCAATTGATAGAGTCCTGACCCCTCCGGGAAAATTCTATTTCCCAACACATTGTACACTCTGAAAGTGTTGCAACTTGCAATTTTTCAGAGTCCAACCATTGCCCTGAAAACTCTAACATTCCGGCCTCTACTACAGGACTCTGCCAATTTCAGCGACCATACCCCAAAAACTCTAACTATTTCCTGGGCTTGCCACAAATCTTTAGAGTTTTTCAATATGCCCCCCAACACTTGGCTGATTTCACAGCAGCAGTCACTACAGGGTGCAAATCGGCTAAGTCCACACCAGCATCAGCTGATTTTTGTTTACACCCCCCCCCCCCCTACTGGGCAACCCCTAGTTGACCCCCACCACACCCCAGCTACCGTCTTGGCCCCTTCATACGTCATCACCTGCCAGCAGCAGCAGCAGCCCTTTAGATAACCACCAGTTTAGCTACTGACCATCACTCAGCAGATAGCAGTCACTGGATTAACACTTACCTCCTCACCCTCCATTGCCCACGTCGACAGCACCTGACCACCCTTTACTACATTTTGGGAATTTATTTTCCAAAAGCCCACCGACTTGAGCTAGCTTAGCTCACTCCTCCAACTCCATTCACCTTATACCTTCCCTGCATTGCCAATTTATTCATTTTTTCTCTTACACTTCATCATCATGAACTTAAACACACTTGGATTATCTCAAAGTAAACTTAAATGTTTACTGGACTACACTTCAGCCTCCTTACTCCAACAACTTATACTACATTGAATCTACACATGGATACTCAGGTGAGGGCTACTTCTAATTATTCCACCATTGGGGCATTCTGAGGCAGCATTGTGTGTTTTTACTTTAGCAATTACTTCAGGATATTTTCACATGTACTGATTTTAGGGAGCAGTTGTCATCACACCTACTTTGTGCTTTCACGCTTCAATTTGGGTGTTAGCTTACTTAGTCAGCCAGGACATCAGTTGCCCCTCAAAGATGGTTTATTGAAAGTGGATGCATTACTATGCATATTGTTGCATGATTAACTTTGTTGTCTATCATCTACCTTATTTCACTGCCCTAATGAGGCAGCTCCACTGCATACTTAGTCTACACTCTCTTTAATCACTCTGGCAAAATCCTTATGTACCAATAGCAATCTCCTTATTCCGTTTTTACACAGTTCGTCTTCAGTACAACACCTTGTCAAACAAGCTGCTGTCTCCCACAGCAGGTCCACTGTTTCTTCATTGCTTCCAACCCTCTACATCTTCTCCGTCCTTATGTCACTTTCCGTCCACCTGCTGGCCCTCAGCTGATTCACCCAACGTCCAACAGCTTTCAAATTTTATCAACTACGCACTGCCCTTCAATTCCATTTTTATTTCATTTTTACAACTTTATTTGCACTTCTTGTTTATCATCATTCAGTTGTCCGATTTTGTTCTCCAAATCTATCCATATTACTCCTACATTGCTGGACCAAAGTTTACCCAAACTACAGCAATAACAACAACTGCCAGTCAACGTCCCCCCATATTTTCATTGATTTTATTTAGTTAAACACTTATTTGCATTTCTTACCTTTAATCATTTCGCCTCTACGTTCTCATACCCACCAACTACATCACAGCAAATCCCCACTACAACAGTACTACACACCGCAAGGTCGTGTGCTGTTTCTCCAGGCCGTCCTTTTACAGTCTCGCCAGCTGTTTCCCCTTGGTCCTTTTAACAGTTTGCCCAGCTGTTTCCCTCCGGCCATCCTCCGACAGTCTCGCCAGCTGTCTTCCCTGGTCCTTCCTCGAAGCAGAGAAACCAGCTGCTTTTCATCACCGCTGTGACCCACCCCCTTTCTTCGCCCATCCCATTCCCCTCACTCCCCATTGCCACCGCTTCACCAACGCACCACCTTTTTCCAGTTTTAAGACCACTATTGAAAAGCTAGCCCACAACGTCCCCACGCAAAAACTCACCTAGTCCAGCTTAGCCTTTTAATAATATATTCAAGTTGCCAGAGTGATTTCACCAATACTTCTTCAACCTTCCCTGTTTCTAAATACTTTTCATACTATCTTCTTGCCATTTTTTGTTGGCACGCATGCTGCACATTTGATATGTATTAATGATTGTATTGAAATGCAATATTGAGCTCTGTGATCGTTCCCTACCAGTCCTTCCATTATATTGATTCTTAGGGTACAAATATTTGAGTGCGTCAATCATATACATGCAACAGTGGTTATTTTTTCCTGTGTGGGTCACTTAAGGTTGCTTTAGGACTCCACACAGTCACTGTAGGGCATAATTACACCCAACAACACCTTCTCTCAAGGTGATTATACGATAGTACTCTCTCATTTTCCATTACTTGTCAGACGGCGTTCAGACACCCATGATTTAGCGTTTATTAAACATTATATACCTCTTAGATATTTTAAAGAACATTTGCTTCCCACGGCAAATGCATTTCACTACATTAATTGTATAGCCCACCACAGGAACGACCACTGTTCTGGCGTCCTGCTAGTCACATACTTATACTTGTTTTAAACTCTATTCCGTGATTGGTTCCCTGTCCATAAGTAGCATGAATGACGGTCCCTTTGCAACAAGTCACATTTGCTCAGTGGCTGGTCAGGCTTAGGGCCGAGGTCCAGGCTAGCATACATAGGAGAATTTGGGACGACCGTAGCAAGAGACTTTTTTGTAGAAAGACAATCCACACACACTTTACTGACTGGAAGATATTTAAGCTAGCCAGTGCTAATACCTCGTGGGTCATTCACCAACCACTGCTGATTGACCTTAATTCAATTATAGTACCAAAGGAACAACAACAAATCCTTTCAGACCTTTTTCACAAGTATTATACCAATTTTCTTACTACTCAAGCCACAAACTGGATATGTCCCCTTTCAGAAATAATGTCAGGTCAAGAGGCAGAACACCTCCTCAGTAATTCAGTATCTGATAACCGCACTACAGCAACAGCAACAACTGCCACAACTACTACAACTGCTTCGACAACTCCCACCAGTACAGCTAGACAATCGAACGACAACATATCTCCAGGGGCACAAACACCTCCATCTTCACGTCTTCAAACACCGCCCGAGTCACACTCGGCAACACCATATCCTGCCTCCAGCAGCCCCATTCAACCCACATCACAGCCTAAATCAACCATACGACAATCTACTCCACAACCAAGTGCAGGTAACACACACGGTGACTCTGATAGCGAGCTTGACGACGACGACACCCTTCAGATTGACACACAGTCTGACTCCGACGACGCCACCGTCATTTATTCTATCGACGACCTTGACCAATTCGACCCATTGACAGACGATATCTTCACCTTTAGACAACAACCAACACAACAGCCTTCTCCCGACCATTCAACACCATCGCGACTATCCACGCCTGACAGTCAGGAGTCATTGGTGGTGGAATTCAGACCTGATCCACAACTAGCATCCACATCACAGCAGCCGTCTGCCCAAGACAAACAACTCAACCAAGACCTCCAACGACAACCTCCCCCAAGGCAAGCTGCCCAGGTATCGAATACCACAAAGGACCCAACCAACCAAGCACAACACTCGACTATAACCACATCCACGTCTACTAAGAAAACTGCTACACCTAAAAAGGTAACCTTTTCCACATCCCTTTCTTACTCCAACCCTGCTCCTGCTCATCAATCACCTTCCTCCAACGCGCAAAATCCATCTCACCAAGCACCTATTGTATCAGCTACATATTTTTCTGCAAATACTGATCCTGAAGACATAGACGGCAATCAGTCTTCCAGCGGCTCAGAAAACATCTCTGTGGGCACTTCACCAGCCCAGAGCCACCAATCATTTATCCTTTCCAACCAGCCATCCTTACAAGAAACCACTAGCTTACTTCAACAAGTTAACAGGACCTTGAGAGATCATCTAACGGCACAAATACAATTGCCAGAAACTTTGCCTCCGCAGATCCCAGATATAGTGCAGGCCCCAATTACAAGAGCCTCCATAGAAGCACCACTCAGACAACAGAGGTTACAGAATCCCTCAAACGCAGACCCAGGAGACAAGGGACTTCCACCTCCAAGCAAGAGACCTAGAATCTCCTCCACTCCAACTGCAGCTACCCCACCTCAGCCAGTAGCCTCTCCTTTCACTGACCCCAGCAGACCATCGACTCCAACCACCTCTACTACTGCATCTGTCAGAACAACGAACTCATTCACAACAAACACGCCTAGACATAACATACCAGAACCAATCATCTATTCAACAAACCTTTCCATCCCAGCAACTTCACCACAGACCCTTGAGGTCCCAGAACTACCTGCACACCTTCGACGTTCATCAAGACCACCAATCATACAACAAGCTATCGATCGACTCCACATATCATTGCCACAACACAACGTGACAAGACCACCGACAGCCCACCCAGCTCCTGATACCACTACACAGACCACCCAGGCACTGCCAGTATCTCAAACACTCACCTACAACCAGAGACCTTTCACGCAATATTGTACACCTCAAATCCGATTGATGCCCTCGCAGGCACCGCGGACTACTCAAATGCTAATTCCTGCACGCAAACCAAAGCCAACGCCCCAGCCCATTCGATTCCCACCAGTACCACCTACTTCATCGTCATCAATCCAAAATACAAATCTAGGCCAGCCAAGTACTCAACAACCCAAAGTGTCAGTGACAACAACAACAACAACTAATCCAACACAAATCCCAACGTTGACAACTAGAACAAACCATTCACCTACACCCCAGCCAGGACCTTCCAGTGCTCAACCCCAGACAAACCAACCAGCATCGGTCCCAATGGACACCACACCTCAACCTAGCACATATCACTCCACTCAACCACCACTTGATCACACTATGGCTGACTATATTCCAGACGAAGACAATAGTCAATACATCTATGATCCCAGATATGAGGCTTTCTCATACTTCCCACCCCAGTATAATGACCTTCCTGAGAGGGCAATCCCTGCATCCAGACAGCAAAACAACCAAAATTACCAGGACAACCAAGCACCCGATCCACCAGTAGCACCACCAGCAACATCGTCACAACAAGCACAAGCACCGGATACCTCAGCACAACAGTACCCTCCTCATCAAACTTTCACTACACAACAGACCCCTGTCCAACCACAACCATACTTCACCCAAGCTCCAGACAATCCAGCTTTCCAACAATATTATGACCCCCAACAACAGAACAGCTACCTTCCAATACATTACTACCCATACTACCATCCGCAAGCGAACACCCAGGTTGCAATGCCTGCATATCATACCTTACAAGACAACAATCAGGTTGCACCACAAAACGTAACCAGTCCCCCAGCAACACATCAATCATTGCCTTCTCAAGCACCCACGTTAGCTTCCCACCATTCTTCAAATTCTAATGACCCTTCATACAGACCTGCTGCGCAGAATTCCCCAGCTACAAACCAACCAACAGTCATCCCCAAAAGGTTAGGAATCTCTGAGATGAAACCACCAGTATTTACAGGCGAATCAGACGCCCAGAATCCGTCATCTTGGATTAGAAAATTCCGGGACTATATAAATTTGCATAAATTAAAACCAGATGGAATCCTGGAACGCCTCAAATTGCTCACAGACGGATTGTGTCGTTCATGGGCCGAGAGCCTGCAGCCCATGTCCATGGATGACCTGGAAAAAGCCTTCTTGGCTAAATTCTCCCTCCTCAGAAGCAGATCTGCAATATTGGAAGCTCTGTCTCAAAAACGTGTCACATTCGGCGACAATGTCTCCAAGTATTTGTCTGAAATTCAAGAACTCGTTGGCAGGTTGGGACTTCCAGAGCCAGTCTCAGCGCTGTATTTTAGACGTGGACTCCCACAATCGGTTCAACTTAGCCTGCAAGTCATTCCTGACTCCACACCCCTAGACGAATTATTGCCAATAGTACAAAATATCCTGGAAAAGGAACTGATAGCACACCATGTTGAGGTAGCCAGACCACCGCAAACTACTTACGATACAGGGGCAGCTAGACCACTTCTGTTGGCTGTGCAGGATGCAATGAATGACTTCAATCAGACAGTCAGAGAATTACCTACAGCATTGGCCCAAGCCACAGCACAACCACAGCCAGTGGAACAACCACCTCCAAATCAACAAACGTATTTCCAAGGACCAAGTCCAAACCAGCAAATACCCCCCTACCAGTACCAACAACCTGGGTACGCTCGCCAACAAAGACAACCTTTCAGGTCACAATATCAACCAAACCAGGGTTTTCAACAGTATGGCTTCCCACAGCAGCAGTACCAAAGCTACCCAAGGATGGCTTACCAATACCCCAGACCACAACAAAGAACCTACAACCAACAATACCGACAGCAGCAAACAGTCATGCAGGAACAACCCTATCAGGCACCTCCAAGATGTTTTATTTGCAACAGAATGGGCCACAGAATGTCTGAGTGTTGGTATTCCAACACACCCAACAGCAACAACAGAGGACAACAGTACCAACACAACAACTTCGGACCAAGGCAGCAGCAGGCGCCACCTCCACTCATGAGGGCACATCCACAAAGTAACGCCTACAATGACCAGCCCAACTACAACAGGGCCCCCAATAACAACAACAATAACTTGGGACCACGACAACAGCAAAGACCTAGGGACCAGAGACCACCACCACCACGCAGGACCTGACTAACCCCAACAACCAGTCCAGTCACGCAAGAGCCAACAACCCTTGATCAACATGCAATCACATACAGACTTACTCAATGCAACGATCCACCACATTACATGCAACACACTCAGGAAACAACAGACGTACACAACATTTTATACCACTCACTGGAATTACCCCAACCAATAGAACCAATGACAATTAAACTGCAGACACGCAACTTGATACCAACAACTTTGCCCGACGGCACTCATTTCCTCACCTTATTTGATACAGGGAGCACGTATTCACTTATTAACGCAGCATTATTCAAAAGAAGTCCTTTTCTACAATCTCTCAAGGTATTCAACTGTGATACCATACAACTCATGGTTGGAGATGGAAAGGAAATCCCAATCTCCACTTATATACATTTTGTTCCACAATTCACTGCAACCAGCATTCCCATCAAGGCATACATTTTACATGTTGATAGCCCCATTGATTGCGTCATGGGCCAAGACGCCCAAATTCGATATGACTGCGTTTATCGTCCTTCACAAAGCACCATCACAGTTTCAATAGACACCATCTTTCTTACAGTCGTCCAAAACACGACCTTGCACGAGGGTGAATCCATCAAAGTGCCAGTCCAAGTGGACCAATTCCAGAAATATTTCACTGGTAACTTCGACATAATCTATAGTGAAGCATTGACGGACGCACCCAACCCATATTCAACGATAGACCTCACTGAGGGCAGGGGCATCATCGCAATCAACAACAAGACTGGACTGAACACAACGCTTCAAAAGGACCTTATTGTAGGCAAATTATGTTTACAAATCCCTTTCCCAGAGCAAGACACTACCACCTCGGACTCCAAAGCCCCCGACGCCGACCACCAGCCAAATCCACACATCAAAGAAGAACAACCTTCTTTAGACCGACAACCAACAGACACCTTCGACCAATTCTTACTGCACGACACCAACTACGTCATCATCGACAGAGGCCCAGAGGCTACACAACAACAATCACACCCTGATTTCAACGCTATGACGCCTCAACAAAGAAGGGCGACCAGATTAGACATGTTTCCATGGCTCGCCGATGACGATCCCCGACTCAGTATGCTTGAGGATGACATAATTGAGCGCCAACTGTCATTAGACAAGTGCTCTTTGTCACCCGATCACATTTGTCGTCTCAAAGAGACAATTTCCACATTTTCGAATGCTTTCAGCTTGTATGACCAAATTGGACGTTTGGATCGATACATTGTTGATTTATCAACAGATGTTATCTCCAAATGCTCGGCTAGAGCTAAACCTTACATCAACAGTAACACTGATGTGAAGTATGTAAAACAGCAAGTTCAAAAGCTCCTGAAACTTGGCATTTTCGCCCGTGAACTCACGCAGGCATCTTCGTCACTCTTCCTCGTCAGGAAGTCTCCTACGGATGCTAACGCGAGAATCGTCGCGGATTTTCGTGCTGTGAACCTTTCTTTCAAATTGTTGCACAGACCATGTGCCAACATAGACGCATTCCGACAACAGATAGGTCAGAAAGAGTACAAATTTTATTCAAGCCTCGATGTGAAATCAGCGTATTACTCGATACAGATAACGCCACAATCACGCCAGTATCTTGGCGTAGTGACGTACTACAACGCTGAATCATTATGCTTTAATAGATTGCCAATGGGTTTTATCTCAAGCGCCAGCTATTACTGCGAGATTATGACGCTCATAGTCTCCGAATTACCAGCACATCATGCATCTTCTGTGTACTTCTATTTTGACGATTTCTGTTTAATGTCGGAAACAGCTGAGGAGCACCTCCAGCTTATTGAAGCTGTGTTGGCCCTATTTCAGAAGCATGGTCTAGTCTTGAATTTGTCAAAATGCACGTTCGCACAAACAGACACCTTCCAGTTCCTTGGATTTGACATTAAGTTGTCCCCGCACCAAGGTCCAAGCCTCCACATCAGGAAATCCAGAGTGGACGCTATCCTCAATTTAGACACCCCACAGTCCAAGAAAGAAATTAAAGCATTTCTGGGGGCGGTTCAATTCGTTTCCGCCTTTATCCCAGCTTATCAAACAATGGCAGAACCCTTAAACAAACTTTTAAGGAAAGGCCAAGTTTTTGAATGGCTTGAAGACCAGCAAAAAGCTTGGGATGCAATTAAACAGGCGTTGACCTCCCCCCCGCTTTAGGCTTTCCCCGACCAGAGGGCTTACTATTGTTGGCGACTGACGCATCTCGGATCGCGTCAGGAGCCGCCCTATTTCAACTCCAGAATCAGGGGAATCCCCCCAAGCAAACCAAAGTTTTGCTGGGCTATTCCAGCAAACTGCATGGCAGTTTGGCTGCACACAACTACTCAGTGACGGAACTGGAAATGCTGGCAATTTTCATAGGGGCCAAATCGTTCCAATATTACCTCAGCAATACGCCCTTTGTAATAATGACGGACCACGCCCCTGTAGCCCAGATCTTCAAGTCAGCGAACCAATTCGTCAGTCCCAGGATAGCAAGGCTATACTGGCGACTCCAGCAATTCACCTTCTCCTGTGTGTACACCAAGCCCAACACCCCAGAGTTACAATTGGTTGACATGTTGTCCCGTCATCCCAATACAGAATGGAATGAAAACCAGGAGATTCTCATCCCCATTGGTCTCAATGACAAATCCAGGAGCCTTACAGATGAAACACAGTCCTTTTATAGCTTTACAGAACACCCACAGCGTCCTTTGGTACACGACCGCTTTGACTACTACGCAGACGTCTACCACTCATTCTCGGGTGACCACATTATGGCCCCAGTAATGACACGTTCCCAAACGCAGGCAGCCAGGGCCCAAAGACAACTGCAGAATCAATCAGTGGAGCCTGCACAAGTTAGCTACCATCCGCAAAGCAATGACCAAAGATCTTCGAAAACCAAAGATACCACTTTCCAACAAGACGCATCGCGGCTGTCAAACAAAACTGAAACCAGCTCGCCTTCAACAACGGAGAATGTCCCCCCACCAGACCCAAGACAACCAAAACGACCACCCCCTGAACCAGACGAACATCCCCACCACATTCCAGTATCCAATCTGCCGAATGGAACCTCCCTGGAACCACTGACCGAAAATACAACGATTCTCAGCAAAATGCCCCACCAAGCTGAACTCCAACCTACCATTAGAAAGTACATTGCAGATACCTTCCATCACGTGAAGATACCACATGACCACAAGTCCTGGCAGCAGGCACAGAGGAAAGATTCTGTCTTGGGACCTTTGTACAGGTATATAGCCTACAACACCTTGCCAGAGGCAAAGGACCAAGCTAACAGAGTCACTGTTTTGTCCAACCAGTTCGCCGTCATCAACGATCTCCTCTTTCAGGTTCAATCAAGCCACAAATACAATGATGTGGTCTTGAAATTGGCCATACCACAGCAATATGCATTCGATATTATAGAATTCTTTCATCTTAATATGGGTGCACACGTCAAATCAACCAAGCTGTTTGATACCATCAATGCCAATTTTTTCATCAAAAACTTGATGAAGTACGTTACAGACTACGCACGTACTTGCCTGGCCTGCCAAAGGGCATCACAAGAACCACATAACAACAAGAACAGACTGATGATTCCGCGAATCCTGATTGACTGCACCCCATTCAAGAAGATACACTTTGACATTAAACATTTCCCACACACAACAGCCAAAGTCCAATACTGTTTGATTCTACAGTGTGAATTTACCAGGTACTTGGTGGCGTTGCCAATTGCCAGTCGCAAGACTGACACCATTGCCAAGGCATTCATTGAGGGCTTTTGTTTGCCTTACATGATCCCACATTACGTGGTGTGCGATAAGGAATCTGCCTTCGTCAGCACAGTAATGCAGGCAGTGTTCAAAGCACTGAACATCCAATGTCACGTTGTAGCCCCTTATGGCCACTCGAGCAACATGGCCGAAAGGGCCATCAAATCAGTTTCAAACCTCTTGTTGAGCATGATAGAGTACAGATACTCGCAATGGCCGCAGCTTATTCCATACGCATGCAAGACGTATAATTCACTACCTCACGCTGTAACAGGGTATTCACCAACGTTTTTGGCCTTCCTAAGAGAAGAAAGAAACCTGGTGGACCTACAGCCAGAGGCTCTTGCTTTGACGGCCACATCATACGACGAATATGTCACTGGCATCAAGGCCAAGTTAACGTTCGTCAGGAACAATGCCATGTCATCCCACAACGCCATCAAAATTAAACAAACGAATGCGCACAATCAGAAAAAGTCAGCTGCACCCACGTTCATGGAGGGAGACCTGGTGTTGCTATTGGCACCCAAGTACACGGGTGTCCAATACTCCCGCAAAATGTCGTTCAAATTTATTGGCCCCCTGCAGATCAAACATGAAGCCCAAACGAATCGTTTTGTTCTGGCCACCATTGACAACAAAACTCTTCCTGGGACCTTTCACGTGTCCAGAATCAAAAGTTGTCTGGTACGATCAAAAACGGGCAAACCAATATCCAACTTCAAAGAACTCCAGCTTCAGATAGCATCCCAAGAGCTGAGACTGGAACAAATCGATGGAGCCCCCATTGAACTGACCCACGAGAACGGCATTCAGTCAACGCACCACACCACATTTTCCAGTCAGCACAACCCAGCCACCATCAAAACAGATGCCCTTTTGATCACCATGCTCTCGAGTGCACAGGCCCAGAATAAACAACTTGAGTGCAACGAATGGCACGTGGCCACAGATCAGGACATTCCCCTCACTGGCAAGCTTACCAAAGTAAGATGGAATGAGGGCCATCTGCAGGGCTTCGTAACCACTGCAGCTTGCGGGACCCTACCAGGTTCCTGGTACTTCGTCTACCAAGAACCAGGACTGATACCCCTTTTAAATCAAATAAACAAATTGCACCCCACAGGGAGACCACCCTTCGGCTGGACCGTTCCAGCACATGAACAAACAGAAAAGACAACAAGACAATGATTAAGCCTAAGAACAAATAACCTCACAGGAGACCTATCCCTCAAAACCCAGTGCTGAGACCTCTAATGCTGTAATAACTTTAGTAAGTCTGTTGAGTCCATTGGAGGGTGACCAGGTACCCCCATAATTATCCTTAATTTAATCTTTTGCACATTTGTCTGCACAGCTCATAACTTCTATGGGCTGATGGATGCAGGTGTCTATTTATTTTAGGGGGTGCATGGCCATTAGGGATGTTGTGGAAGTCCACTGCACTTTAACCTTTGCCATGAATAACACACTTTTTTTGGTTTCGCCAACATCAAAATTATAAACTAATTGAGCTGGTTGTTTGCTTTATATACATGTGTTTGGTCAATGATTGGCATTTCTGGACTGGCCAGTCAGTGTCCTTGTACTACATCGAACACTGCATTTCATTAAAGTATCTTCCCATCCACAATACTACTAAGATAACACAGTCATTATTTTCCAAACCAGACCAATTCAGATACCTATCCACTTATTATCAAAGGTACATCAGACATCAATTCGGCATGCCAACTTTACATGACCCTTTTGCTTATGAACCCCTGCTGCAAAGTAGCCATTTCCAGCAAAAAGCAGAACCCCAGACAAGACTTTCACAATTAATGGATATACACCCAGACTCATCAAGACATACTATCGCAAACTACCCTAATGGCCTAGTCATATCTGCCCCAACATTACAGTCTTACAGTCAGTCAGTCTACACCACTCGACGTACACACACCACTTACTATTCACATATACATACTAATAACATCAACATGGATAACTCTTCAAAAACAGCACCGCCATTGATGACAATGGACTTATCCCACGTCCGTCGTAGATGGTCCGTGACGGGAACTACATCCTCCATTGTTGACATCCCTGTTACACAACAGGGCTATGCCAGAAAGCCCTTTACAGATCCGTCATCACAGACCTCATCGGCACCAAGTTCCCCAAGGGCATCAGGGTACAGACGCCCAAGATTTTTCTTCACATTGGACGTTGCAGTCCCCTTGGGCCTCAGAGACATCGAGAGAACGGTGACTGCAGCCAACAGGACACTCCACAGCCACGAAGAAACCTGCACGATGTCTATACACGACCGATGGACAGCCATCCAAACACCTGCGGAGCCCACCTTTATTGACCGTGGATCGAGCCCAGTAACCATTCAACAGGATATGGAGGTCAACACAGAGGAGGTGTCAAACTCATCTTGGGAGACCATCTCCCCTCCACAATTTACCCCATTTGTGGCTGATCCCACCAGGTACGAAACACCCCTCCCAATCACTGTCACCAGCCGACCACCGACCCCCGTCCAGATCACGTTTTCTCATCACTTCCAGCAACTGTCACCACTCGATGTAGACTTCAGTGACGACGACATCATGAACGATCAGCACCCGTTGGACATCGCTGACAAGGGCCCATATTCACCCATTTCGTCATCATCGCCCAGTGGATCCCCCAGGCTCCCAGTCCTCACCAGCCCGGGACACCCAATGCCCTCGACCCCTCGTGCTCTGCGCATCCCCCCCTCCCCGATCGATTGGAGCAGCGACGAGCTCGCAGAAATCCTGGGTGATCCTATGATCCTTGACCTGGACACCCCCGAAGATAAGGCAATCTAACGAGCACAGGCACCAACATCGGGCCATACAAAGTGACTGAACTGTAAGACTTTTCAAGTTTCTCAGGAATTTTACCCATGACATTTAACTACAAGTTATATAACCTAAAAGTGACTCTCAGGACTACCTCCATAATGGACTCAATAAGGCATCAAAATCAGTAAGAATATTAACGATCATGTTACCATATTATGACATTATGTAACTCTTATTAATAACAAGTATTTTAAATTAAAACTTACATTTAACTGACCTATGCCTTCTTCTTTCACATAAGCAATTCATAAATAATAACAGGCAAGTGCGCAATACCATAAAACATTATTGAGGATAGTTGGGCTACTGAAAATTGAAGTGACAAAACTTGTTCATTTCTTACAGTCCTACTCATCTCGGGTAACCCAAGTAGCGGCGATAGCAACTTAATATCTAGTTATTCCCCTGTCATGAATCAGCACTCATGACTCATCCAGCGACCAGAGACACGTGACTGACACCATGCCATCAGCACATGGCAGGTCTCAACAAAGTCACCAGACATATAGAAATAACATAAGTCTTTGCAACGTCTTCTAATGTCACTGCTCAATCATTGCACTTATAACACCGTCACGTCTCTCTGGCTGTTGCATATCAATTCAATTATAAGGTCTCCTGTGAAAACAATTCGTGCATGTGAAATCAAAAATGCACACCCTCATTTTACAACATGGTTGAATGGAGCCATTTATCAATAAGTCCATTTGATTGTTTCTGTTGATTGTTGTGCCTATATCGTGGGCAGGCTCACGGCACTATGAATTCTACACTGTCTTTTGCAAATGTTGATGGTTACATTGCATAGTGGAATGACACACTAGGCAAGTTGCACAATTGCCTGTCCTGAATTTCTTCGAAAAATTGGCTAAAATTATCAATTTGCCTACTTTTCCACAAAAACAATTGATCATAAACCTTGCAAATAAGACCTCAAACCATGTAAACTATACTCACATCCAACTATCGTGTTCCTACTTGTGAGCACAACATGGACAGGGAAAACCATCACGAATACGATACCAAGTCTTCTTGGAAAAGTACAAGCATTGTTGAAAGTTGAGAATTCAGGGCTGACGTCCTGTATCAGCACATGCAGAACGCCAAGAAAGGGCACCCTATCCATAGAGATATTAAAAATTACTTATAAGTCATCTCTATACACAACATTCAGCTGCTTATAACACCGCCCTGCTTTCTTTGCAACCACCAATGCTTAAAATACAGTGCATCATATGAATTTGTAGGAAACGGTCGCAGAACTTACCTTATCAGAACACTGACTAACTAGCCTTAGACATGACAGTTGTTCGCCAGAATATATGTATATAAGGAAAAATAATGAGATTAAGAGAGCAGATATTGAAATTGAGAAAAGAAAAGTAGTAGGGCTGACATTGTATATAGGTACCACATGTCTACCAAGCATGCATGATGGTAACATTAGTCATACAAGGACAGTCCACCGTATTTTAGCACAGCCTGTAATTGAGTTTAACTAGGGAATTTTAAAAATCATAACAGTGTCATGACACGTCCTAGTTTTAGACACCCAATGCGAGGTTTTACTTTCAAGCTGTATACAGCGTAGTATTGATATCCTGCATTGTGTCCACGATGGCCCCTTTTTCTTACAAGTGTCCAACACAAGGCCTCGTGCTAGTCACACAATTCCAGGTATCACTGATATTGAAGAATTATGAGAATATTGAAGAATTATGAGAATATTGAAGAATTATGAGAATATTGAAGAATTATGAGAATATTGAAGAATTATGAGAATATTGAAGAATTATGAGAATATTGAAGAATTATGAGAATATTGAAGAATTATGAGAATATTGAAGAATTATGAGAATATTGAAGAAATATGAAGATATTGAAGATATTGAAGATTATAAGAATATTGAGAACATTGAGGATTTTGGGAATATTGCAATTACAGGAATGTTGAACCTTAATGAGTTGAGAAAATCGACAGCCTCAATTTGTTGACATTCTTGCATGGGTTGGTTCTTTTTTTTTCCTTCTTTCTTTTATGAAAACCGCGTTACCAGTCATCATACCCATGAGCTCATGGCCCCCCCCCCCACCCCCCCCACCCACGGTTATTGTACTAAGCCACCTCCAAACCTAGCCCTCACATAAGTCAGTGGTCACATCATATTACAGTTATCAACATTAGAATCTAGGGAATTACACATAATCAAAATTGACACAAATCCAGTCACCTTCTGAAAAGTATCTTTCTCAATTTGTAACCTGCAGAGTCGCAGTGGACCAACAATCTAGAATGGCCTCGTAGATGACATCTTCTCCCTCCTTAAAAAGGGAAAATGTGCTAGTTTGTCTGGGGGGAGCTTTGTGTCTAACAGGTCTATGTTTGGAAAATCCATGCAGTCTCAAACAAAAAGGTGTGAGCATGCAAAAGTCCAACAGGACAGTACTTCCACATTGCAATTAAAGCCAAAACGGCTGTACATGTGCGAGAAATTGTTGTTCCCTTTTAATCGTACAGGTCTCTTGCCGAGACCGCTAGACCTGAGGCACACCTAACAAATAAAAGATAAAACAATCTTTATGTCCCCACCTTCAACGAATATCCTTTTTCTTGCCAAAACAGCCTGAAGAATCGGCTGTACATCATGCCTTGGGTCCAGGCAGACCTCTTCCTAGAGGCCCACCCATTAGTTCACAAAATTGCAGGACTTCCCAGGAGTGAGTCCTATCCTAAGGCCACAGGCCTGAACAGCTCCATCGAGCCTTCCACACACTATTCCAAAAACAATAACAAAAAAAAAATATATACAGAATAGATCCAAAAAAACATCAAGCTGACTTTTGTAGGATTCAATTGATTCGTTGAGGCCACGGTGATGCACTGCATTACCAAACCATCACTCAATGTCTTCGATTGAATCTTTTGTTTCCATACTCCAGTCTTCCCCTGCAATGAGTTCGTTTGGACCACAGGGATACCTCACAGTTCTTCGATCCTGAAGTCCAAATGCACTTAAGAAAACATCATCCCCTCCAGCTATTTTATGTGTAGAGCCATTAGCAGTACTCAGGCGTGTCGTCAAGTATACACGCCTAAAATCCTATAAATCCACAACCATAGCATCTCTTTGAAAAATACAAGACGCTTCTCTTCCGAGTCCAGACGGCAGAAAAGCCACCTTTTCCTCTGCAGCATCATGAATTCTGCTTGATGCAAAAGCACATCCTCAAACCTAGTTGTTTTTTATATGACTGAATTAATCATTGAATCTGAACACATTATACTCCTTCTTAAATAGTACCCACAGTCCTACCTTACATTCACTCATTAAAGTGTTATGCAGAGATAGCTACAACCCTACACCAAAGGCTCCCCACAGGTGAACCTTTTTTCCGCACTTCGACTATACATAAAATAAATTAACAAAGTCATTCCCTGACTGACCCCATGGGATGCATACCATGGGCAACAAACCCCCCCCCCCACACCCCCCCCCCCCCAACCATCAGACTTGGGTCAATGACCTTCGCCCGCCCTCACCTAACCAAAAGATTCCGCCAGGTGGCAGCCAGATGAACGGCGTGAGTCCCCTCCAGCACAACTGACCACTGACTACATATCCTTACACCCCAATCCCAGTGGTCTTAGTACACAACCAGGGACATACCAGTTAAGAGCACCCATCTTGTCAATTAGGTAAGTGGTGCTTACACATCATTCATATCTTAGTCTCCTTCCTTTTTCTTGGGTTTTTGCTTAAGCATTATTTGGGAAAGTTGTAGTGTCCAGAACCTTAGGAAGCTGGACACATCTTCAGGGGTAGGCCCTGAAATACTATTATTACGACTGGTCAGTCTTGGTCTCTTTTGCTGATGCACGTACCCAAGTGCACCTGAACCGTACATCTATGGATTTCACATTTTGAGAACTTCCATAGAATTTTCAGGGCCTTATCACATGCATATTGTCATTGTTGATGTTGAAACTCGTAACCCTGCGACCGATTCCAAATAGACGAAGTCAAACTTTAACAAAATTAAAAGATTTACATTAATAGGCACTTCTAATCAAATTTGAAAGACAGCACAGCAATTCATGCTGTCTAAACTACATGCACGTACAAGTAAACATGTGACCAGGCTTGGTATCCACTTAAACTTTCTTTCACACACCACTCTTCCGATGCATAAATGCTGAATCAACCAAACCACATTACTTATGCCCGTCCTTTTTCTTTCACCCTTTTTTCAGAAAGACAATCTCAACACTTGCGACAGGTTGTTCTCACCTGGCGGTGAATAACAACACTAATATTAAAAAAAAAAAAAAAAAATTGTAGAAATAACTACAACCATCCAACATGGCTGACATTTTGACAACATGACATATCATGCCAATACCATTCTTACCAAGATGTTATGAATACTTATTTCCATTAATCGCACTGATAGCACTCATTATCATTTCAATTATGTACAGAATTTGTAAACCAAGTTAATAACTGCCGCCAGTTGTTACTGCCTGTTCGCAGAGGCCACCTGGAACGATCACAGGGCGTCACTTGCTATTGTTTTGTTGCATGTTTTCAAGCGTCTGCATGATATAGTAGCACAATTGCATTTTTTCTGATGTAAACACTCACACATTCCCCTTACATTATGTATGAACAGTTAGGGTGAATAGTGCCAGTGACGATACTGTAATTACTGCCAATCATGGCGTTTTTTCATTACACCACAATGATTTTCATTTACCTGATATTTACTCCACTGTTGTTAGTAACCAGTGTTTTAATACAAGCAACTCCCCAACCAGTCACTCTTTGTGAGCTCAGTAAGTTCCCAATGTGCCGCCATCATGTCGATCACATATATTGCGATTTAAGTGAATCCCAACCTTTCCCAAAATGTGTCTGGCCCACAAACTCTCCACCTGCCTCCTCTCTCACCTTCAAAAAAGGGCACGTGGCCAGACCTCAAATGGCTTCGTTTGCAACTTATCCCAACTTAACAGACCTCAACGTGTTGGATGAAGTTTTGACCCTAGACTTCTCATCACTCTTGCAATACTTCCCCCACATCAAAACCCTGGACCTTTCTGGAACAGCCATCTCGGACATGCACTATACCCGCGCAAGGACGGAACTGGTATCAATTACCAACCTAGTTATCACAACACAACAAGCACGGCAAGCATGGCCATCTCTTACCAAACTTACAGCACTACAGGTACGACTGACTAATGCAGCCTATCATATTAAACCCCTCCTTTTTCCTGGCTCCCAATTCACACATTTGGACATCCAATTCAGCAAGCACCATGCATTTACATGGGATTTCTTTAAAATCAATAATACCAAACTCAAATCCCTGCATTTGTCCCTCCCCAATCCTAGAAGCACTATAAACAATATTCCATTCCCAAATCTTCAACATCTACAAGTGCGTTCAAAACACTTGCACTTTGACATCAAAAATGTTTTTGGGTCTAAATTACAAGCAGCCTCCAAATTGACCAGCCTACATTTAAGTGCCCTTACTTTATCGCCCAACCAGCAATTGTCAAAACTGAACCTGACTTCCCTTGTCCTAAGGGACATGTCCAGTGGTATGGAACCCATTACATCTCTCCCGCAGACATTGCAATCCCTCGAAATCAACAACATGTCAATGCCCAGAACCTTACCTCAACCACTACAATACTTGCCCTACCTAACCCACCTTACAATTACAAAAACACCCATTACCATTATTCCTAAGTATTTCTTCCACAACATCAAACAACTGCGCACACTTAACCTATCGTACAACCAACTGACGACCTTCGACATTGACTCCAAAGACCTACAAAGTTTGCAAATCCTGGATCTCAGTCATAATACTCTCCTGCACCTACCAGCCATTATCTTCCTCAGACCACAAATTCGCAAAATAATGCTGCAACAGAATGGCTTGCAACAGTTGGACGGTGCAGATAAACAAATTATGTTTACAGCACCTCACATCAAACTGATCAATTTCACGGCCAACCCAATCACGTGCAATTGTGATCTAGCCATTTTTTTAAGCACGTTACCACAAAACACCAATATTCAAGGTTTCTGCAAAAAACCCAAGGTACATCCTATTGCCAACTTCAACTATACTTCCTGCAAGTCCATGCCACTCATTCGTCAGCCTCGTTCCATCCAGGAACAATTGCGTCACATGCAACTGATTCAAACAGCCGCACAATTATCAGACAACGCACCAACCACACCTGACGAATTACCCATGAAAGCTGCCCAACGATTATTACAATCCCCACCACCACTAATTAGACCTGATTATGGAGTGGGCTATTCTTTCAGAGGCCTACTGTATCCTAGTGTTGAATATTTCTTGGTTCACGTCCATGTCAAATGGCAGGATTTTCAGACCCCCTCATTTCAGTGGGACTTGAAGACCTTTGAAACTCTCTGCAAGGGCCCAGAATCCCTTCTAGCCGCCATTTGCGAAGACTTCGTGCCACTGGTCAAAAACACTCTAGAGAAGATCGACTTTTACCAATCAGCCCTTAAAGATAGACTACACCACATATCAACAATATTCACTAAGCAACACATTGCAGAATTCCAACCCATACCGGACGAGCCATCTCCATCCATCAAAGCCAGCAGACCACAAAGACACACCCATACGCAAAGCTCTACACCAGATAGTCCTGCCTTCGAGGTACCTACCCCAACTGATAACCCAACACAATCCACGCAGTCGGCTCACCTACAGGCCAGCATCAGAAACAAACGTCAAGCATCTGAGGACCAAAATACGGAGGACCTCCTTAAAATTGCTGATAAAAACTCGGACCAAGCATATCAAGAATTGCTCAAGTCAAAGACAAATAAACACTCAGTAGCAATAGATAGCTCCAAATGGGAAAAAGAGGACGACGAAGCTGGATGGTGGTCTTCTTTCCTCCCACGAGTAGGGGCAACCAAATCAGTTGGCATTCGCCAGGAAAGAGACAAAATATTCCTGAAAGCAATACGATCAATGTCAGCCAAGCAAGACCTATTCAGAGACTCTTACATAGACTTACGCAACGACATGTCACTCACCATTAGTATAATAGCCAATACCTTTGCCAATACCTCCAAGAACATCAACACACTCCACTCACTCCTTAACGACACCAATCAGGAGATAGTAAGCCAATTTGGAGTAGTGTCCTCGGCAATCAACGCCCTCCAAAGAAAGATCCATTCAATCAGGATCCTAAGCCTACTAACTGCTAAATATTTACGACTCTTCTCTGAACAAGTGCAACAGCACCAGATCTTATTGGCACAAGCAGACCAACTTATTCTGGCATTAACCGACCTGGCAGCGGGCAGTATTTCCCCCCATATATTGCCAGCTCCTTACCTTCATAAATTGATCCATAAAATATCAACTGTATTGTACTCATGGCACAATAGCTACAAATTGGCATTCACGGACCTCGCACACATCTACCAGCATTCACAACCAACCTTCCTACCTACCAAACATGGATTCCTAATCCAACTACTCTGGCCAATCACATCCAGAAATTCCAAGGCTTTTACACTGTATCACACAGAGTCTATTCACGTTCCAACAGTAGCTACCCCAGCCTTCCAGGACCCCACCTCTAACCATGACTACACCAGAATCAACCTGGACAAGCCATTTCTTGGCATCCATGACAATACCTTTGTTGAATTCTCTACCGAAGAATTACAGGATTGCCTGCATGTAGGAAACCAATATCTTTGCACAGCATCAACAGTCCAACTGGACGCATCCAGACTGACGTGCAACGCAGCAATCTACCATAATGCCTCTGTTGATTTAATTACCCAGCTTTGCCAAATAGACTACCATTTTGAACCTTTCACACCACCAACGAGAATAATTGATGCAGGTAATCAACTACTGATTAGTGGCCTTACATTACCATGGACCAGGAAATGCCTCAACGACCGCGTAGCTAGAACGGTGCCAGGCAGCCTATATATAGTCCTATCAAGGGACGAACTTTGCAACTGCGAGTTCTCCTCGGAGAATGCCTTTATACCAAAAAGAATCACTGGATGTTCCACAAACTCAGCTCCAAAATATAAACCCTTTCTAGTTAACTATACAATGAACGCCATAGCTTTATTCACTTTCCAAAATCATTTGAATGTTACCAATCTTCCTACACTTTCAGATTATGCCCCTCCAAATTTTACACTGCCTAAATTTACAGTGGCAGCAAAATTGGCAAACACCTCGTTGGCCAACATGACTTATGGAGTTAAAAGGCTAAATGAAATTAAAATTATGATGAAAGAAAAGAACCAAGACTTTCTATTAAAACTAGCAGAGATTGAAGCATCCAGTGATTTTTCAGTCATGTTCACCAGAAGACATTGGCTTAGAGCAGTAACACTCATTGGCAGCGTAGCAGGATATCTGGCCTTGGCTCTAGCCTGTTTCATGTTCTGCCGAGGTCAGCACATAACAGGCAGATTGACTAACATGGTCATGGCTGCCATGCCACAAGCCATCAAAGCATCGGACCTCCTGGACCCTCTACCAACTCAGCCCCCTTCTCAAACAACAACTGTTACATTAGACCATATTACTCTCTTTAAAATTACCATAATACACATTCTTACCTTGCTCGCTGCAGCAGTCATAGTAGCCTATGCAAAAAAGCTGGTACATTTCTGCTGCAGGGAAGCTCGAATTTTTTATAACCCACCAGAACGTCGCAAATTTCCAAAGATTGAAATCTTTATGGAAGTCACAAATGGTACCAAAACCTGCCTATGTTACTGCATGACGCTTAGAGCTCACATCTCCAAACTGACCCTTAAAGGCATAGTGTCGCCCAATGAATTCCAGGTAGACCATCATCGTTTTTACTCAATTATCAAACCCAATTGGAACGCAAGCCTCTGCTCACTCCAGGTCGACTCACTTAACATCGAACTCCCACGACTCATTAACGTCCCATTGTATAAACAAAAACGTCTACAGACCATCATGAAAGGCAACTTCACAGTCACCATGCTGGCCACTGATACCACCCATATCTACAAACTCGGAGAGGACTTACAGGAAGTAACCCAAGCAAAAGACATTAATCCCTACACAGCACTTATCCAAGAACTAAAACAAAGAGATTTCGACTCCATTAACACAGCGCCACCTATCACCAGCGAAGCAGCAACGGCTCAAACACCACTTCTCCAAGCTTCAGCCCCAGACTGCATCTCCAGCCCTTATATGCAGCCAAGAACACCACATTATCCAATCATCCACGGCCCCAGACCCCCCCCACAAGGCAAGGAATCCATATGCTAAAACTGCGTTGCACAAACCCCCCCCCCACCGTCCTTAATACCCCCAAATACATGGGTATCCATAATACCTCCTCCACGTTACTCTTACAAGTGGCAACAATATCCATGAGCTCCCCTTAAAGTATTCAATTCTACAAATACAAATGTCGGTAATATGACCACGAACACTGTCTTCGAAATCGCCCCGCAGGCAAATCTAACACCTGAGTCAGGGTAAACATTGCAAGATAGGTACAATCACCATTGATCCCATAACAATTTTAATAATAAAATAAGAACAATTTCAAGGATATCTGTTGGAATATAGTCATGACGCAATGCCTTTCGTGTGTAAAACGTCACAAAACAGTCCACCTGCACAAATGTACAGATTAATTTTGGCAACAGTAACAAGTTGTGAACTTCTATCAATCGAACTGATAGCCACAACCAGATTCTAAGCCTTTTGAACAAGTATTTACCAGGTGTGACAGGCTGCAAATTAAATCACAATACTTGTCACACCCCCTACCTTTACAATCCTTTCATTATAACCATGTTTCGATAACTTTTACAAATCCAATAATTAGACCATACCTACATACCATTATCTCTCATATCACTAATAATCCATTTATATCAATATTGCGCGTTACAGACTATTTCAAGCTTTATGCTACATTATCTTATTTGGATGATCCCTTATTTACGTTATGCATTTATAAAGCAGTCACACGACCGTGTGGTTGTGAACGAATGTTTTACTTGGTATTGGATCAAACAAAGGGTTAAACTAATGTAATAAAAGGATCTTTACCCCATGATTTACTTCAGATGTCTAAGTCTAAACTAACCAATAAGAACAACAAAATTTCTATGTTAATTTAAGAATATTCATTTCTAATTCCCATTTCTTTTGCCAGACAGCCTCTGGTACCTGATAACTTTTCAGAATATACAATAAACTTACACATTTTATCACCAAAATATTGTTAAGAAATTGGAAACTCCACAATGTGGCTACAGGTCATTTGAGAGCCCACCCTTTATTCTTCAAAAACGAAATTCCCAAAATAGATTTAGAATAAACTATACACTTTAACTTTCACGATTGATACTGTGCCAAATCTGTGCTTTTGAACTCTTTTAGAAAAAGGCCTAAATCAATTCATAATAACAGTTAGTAATAAGAATCATTAAATACAGCTAAGAAACACCAACCCTTCTGCAAATATAAAACAGACATGTTAATCATCAATTCATTACATAAGCAGCCCACCTACTTCCATTACAGAACTCCACATCACCCGGGGGTACACTCACCCAGCACACCAGGAACAAATACATGCTCCTACCCACCTACTTTAGTTAAAAAGCACCATACCCTCTCATAAGACTATGGCTCTTTCCTCATTGGCCCTTTAGGACACAAACTCGCCATACTATCCTCACTACACGACAAGAAGCCTCTTATGGCCTCCCCCAACTTGCATTAACAACCAGACTAGCTCGCAAATCAGTCGTCGGACAAAAGGTCCTCAACTGTACGTGCTACCTTGGCAAAGCCATATACTCTGGCACGCCGAATACGCCTAAGAGACATTAAACCCAGTACAGGGTCCACAATAATAGGCTTATACAAGAAACCAGTTTTCTTACCACGAAACAAACGCAAGCAAGTCTCACCATAGAAGAACTGCGCCAAGATGTCTAGATGCACAGGCTCGAAGGTCACTTCCCCAAAATGGTAGTTCTGCCAATTGCGACTGTTTAACCGTTCCTCATTCCTGCCTTCCTTTATCTTCACCTCCTCGTGGTCGACACACCAAGCCCCATCTAAATCCCCAACAGTGCAGTCCGGACACCTCTCCTCCTCGGGAATGTACAAATGTACGCCACCATAGGTAGGAAAGTACAGAGTAGCACAGTTAGCAGCCATTTTTTCAAGTCACTTTCTCTCTTTGACAAACAAATTGAGAATGATACCAGTCCCTGTACGGTCACCCATTTATACCCATCCAGAACCAATGTGACACTTTGAGCAGATCTAAGTGTTTCCCTTTGAAGAAATCCAATTAAACCCCCACGCCTGCCACAAACGAAGCCACGATTCCCAATTGCAATGAAGCTACGATCACAAAATCCATGTACATTATTTCAGACATTTCAAATTTTTTCATTAAATTACCTCACAAACAGTATTTTTCTCTCTTATTATTCTACAAGAATATACCAATATACCTCAAATATTCCTCTTAACTCACTGAGTGACCAAAACAACGTCACATCACCACCACGACAAATCAAAGTTCTCAGTATTAAACATGTTTCTCGTCACCCCACAACGGACTTTATTCTCTTGGCTAAAAGTAGTACACTACCACGTACATCTTATTTTTGCACATACATTTGCATTTCCTCATTAATAACCTGCATGACCAACTTTTCATTGTGTTTAGCATCACGGTACTCCCAGAATGATTCTTCATTCATCATGGAGTAATCAGCTGGTTTTGGACCATATACACCAGATTTTCAGTTGATCACACTGTTTATTATTATTATCACTGAATTGTACATTGCATGTTTCATGCACGCACCAAAATATTATCCTTTTTTTATATATATTTAAATAATATGAATCCAAGTCCATTGCATACACGTATATATATATTAAATGGACAAAGTAGTCATAAATAGAGACATTCCTTTTTAGGGAGCAGGAATGTTTCTATTTCTTTAGTATTGCGGAAAGTTATTGATTCATTGCCTTAAGATCATGCTTTTATCATCATTTATTTTGTGTTTTATTCAAATTATCATTGCTTCTCTCATATACAGCCATTAGCAAAGGCTATATTGTATATTGCATAACAAAATGTCATGCATGACGGCTGATGTCCTGCATCTACTATAACACATTCATGCCGTGTCAATATCACTGTTGGTTTTTCTAGACTTGACACCAAGGTTGACACATATTAACCAAAATCTATTTACTCAAGTAGCACTAAGGACCACTTCTTTAGTACAACGAAGTAGTATAGTTTTAGTTTAATTGACAACTGCTTAAAAGAAATGACCACATTTATGGTCATTTATCAGGCAGGCCTTGTTACAACATTTATTTATTTACTATCTTATAAGTATTTATTCCATTATCTTTTATGTATCACTATTGTGTATAATCATAGCAAGGGCTTGTTAATTATCTTAACCAATTTATTTAATCAAAACAAAGCCTTTCTATGTACTACTATGTAATCATTCTTATCACAGTGATGCCTTAATTGCCTCAATTGGTGTTGATGAGTGCCCTCCCCTGACTATCAATTAAAGTGTGAAAATTACAATCACACATGCACAATGAATTACAATACCAACCACTTCTTAATCATATGATAACATCCCTTTCATATATATCTTTTAAGTAACTTAATCCAGTCACCTACAAAATAAAATGGCATATCACTTAAATAATCATCTTGTATTTATGATTATAATCACATAACTAATTCCTTTTATTCTTATTCTTTTCCGATCATCACGGTGGAGCATCGCCCTTGGAGAAAATTATTCGAGGTCATACACAAACCCCCCCCCCCACAAAGGCAGCACCACGGAAACAACGACACAACCCCCCCCCCCCACGACAAGTTACAAACCCCCCCCCCCCCCACCTCCCTTCTTCTTCATTTCAAACGAAATCACAAGCAACGCAATTCATCCCCCCCCAACAACCCTTTTCAAGCAACCGGCAGGAGCCAAACCCCCCCCCCCCCCCACTCGGTCCATCCCACGTCAAGACCCCCCCCCCCCCTTCCGACACAAGAGCTACTGCAGCCAGGAAAATGGTACACCGAATAACAGGCGATTTCAGCACAAGACGTTCATCATGACCACTCATCATCGACATGACCTTATCGATTGGTTACTGGCATTGAAATGTCAGTCGTTTACTTGACCTTCTTCAGCCATGGAAGCCGCCATCGTCACCACGACACGTGCCTCAACTGGCAACATAGACATACGCTTCCACAGCATCCAAGCCTCTCGACTCAGCTATTGTACGCAACTTGCGCAAGCACAAGACAACCACATCGTCGACCACGAACAAACTGTCTTTTAAAAAGTCAGAAGCATTGAAGTCGCTTCCCCGTCTCGCACGTGCTACAACTTTTTCATTGAAACTGTCAAATGTCTTCAATGCAAATCAGTTAGCACCTTCGCTACCACGACAGCTACGACACACGATTCGACTCCCATAGGAACAATACCAGCGGTGCTGACGTCACTCCTATCACCTGCACATGGCTCGCATGTATCGTCACAACAACACAAATGAGTGTTCGCATTCCCCCTTAACCATCAGGTCATTAACTTTCATAAACAGTCAAGTTGACCTTCAATATTTTTCACGCAGTCACCTGTCAAAGGTGTCGAACTCTTTAAGGAGTGCATTGAGCACCTTTCTGATCGTCGTCACACGCAAGACAACGATGACACGAAACCGTTCCACAGGTGCAGTCCGAGACATACCCCTGCAAAGCCACGACAGGCCGCGGCAAGTGTCTGTCTCGAAAAGGTCCAAGAAACATTCATATATCGTTGTGGGACATCCATGTGGCCAATGGACCCACTATACGACTTCACGCCGATTGATAACTCACTCATTAATAATAAATAATAGACAATTTTTCATGAACTCTCAATTGTACTGAACGTCATCCAATTCGTCATGTTCTTTTGCCTTTCAGCAAATCGCCTGTTTTTGACATGCTATTTTCCATTCCAGCAAAATTTCAAAGACTCTTAAACGAACAATCAAACGTATTAACATGGACAATAATGTTGCTATGTGCACCGACACATATATATATATGTATGGACATACCACAACAAACTTCTACTTGTATTTCATGATTTTTATATATGTTTCTGCACGCAAACATCCTGCCATTCACCCCCCCCCCCACGGCCCACCCCCCCCCCCACCCCTCCGTCCTCTCCACCTGTCTAGCTCACCGTCTGTTTTCTCTGTAATTGCTTGATCACCCTCGCAATGTATGACCTCGTATCCCACTCCTTGATGCTTTTCACCTATCAATCGTATCTGCTATCAACTTCATCTCACACCCCCCCCCCCCATTTGTCTTTCACCGAATCACTTCATTGATGCGCGCATATCATAGGGTATGTGCCCATCAAGCTATAACCCCTATCCCATAATGCCTTCACATTGAACTTCCTTTATCAATGGGATGAGTTTTAGTTACTCATGTGTGGGACTAATCCCTGTGACTACCTTATCAAGCAACCTTTTTCAAACAACCTAACTGTACCATTGCTATTTCAAATGTTTATTGTTTACTATGTCATGTTAACAAAAAAAAAAAAAAAAAAATGGTTTTATTCATTGCAAATCTATCCTGTGCATATATTTACAAATTGTTCCCACACATCCTGCTCCCTTTCTTTCCCATTGTCAGAATTTGCCAGTATTTTGGCTGCTCATCTCCTTAGACCTCACAGTTAAAGCTTTCTTCCAAATTGAGTCTATTAATGACTCCACATATGTTTTCTTAAAACCTTGACCAGCCCCCGGGGTGGTCGTGTCCTCCGGGCCACGACTGCCAAATTTCTGACAATGGAAATCCCACAGTAAAATTCCTCTTGTATTTTTATAAGATATATTCAAAAGATGTCATCAAACTCCATTGATATATGGAATACTTCCCTATATCAGCAAAATTTATTAAATAATTTTATCATTCAATCCCCAGACCTACCAGGTCAATTGTCCTCAGAGAAGGGCCAGGATGTAACTGTGTGGTGATTGCCACACAGTAACTGTCAGTTCAGGGTGGTACCTGTGACCAAATCTAATGTCAACACTTCTATATCATATGAACCCTCCAGGTACACACCCTGACCCAGATATCTGACCTCACCCTTGCAACAGCAGCTGCTTAGTTCAATAAGTAGTTCATAACCCTGCCACTTGGAAAGCATGGCCAAACCATGCGGCCCAAGTGTGTCCAGCGCATTGGCTGATCCCACACATGCGTATTCCAAAAGGCCAACAGTCTGGCCAGCAGCATGCTGAGCAATGATGGGTCAGAAGGGGCTTGCCCCGACTCCCAAGAGGGACCAATCCAAAGGGTCTCCTCTTGGTCTATCTTTATACTCTATCTTTCCAGCATCTTCTTGTGACTGTAAGTTTGGGTTGCCCATTAGTTTGGGGAGTGAACAGGTTTCATCCTAAGATGAAACCTGGACACTCACTGACTGTCTCTTATCTGAAAATATACTCCATGGAAAATCATATCTGTAACTGTGAAATATAATAATGTGTATTAAAACAAATTGTGGGAACTGAAGTTCTATGAGTCTGGTTTTCTGTGATCTTGGGGGGATAAGGATTAAGATTAGAGGCATGAGGAGTTCAGATCTCTGGTCCTCCGCTGCCTTGCGAGTCAATAAGTTAGAGAGGTGGAAAGTGGCAAATTGACTAAGTCAGCCAAGTTTGGAATGTGGTATCCCCACACCCCAAAACACAACTTGGTGGACATTTGATACCCACATAGTACATGCAGTGTTGCTGTAGTAATGTCATGGTTCTACATCATGTATATTATAAGTGTATGAATATGCATACTGTCTATTGTTTTGGGGTTGTGGCATTATTTTGACAACTTGGTACTTTGTCTTGATGTGGTTATGTATACACTTTATAAGTATGTAATGTTGTCAGAAACATCCCAGCGATGAGATGACATACCTTTGGTCATTTCTAAGTGACTTTGGTGCTTCTGACTTATTAATTACAACCTGTTCATTGAGACAAAATATGATTTCTCTGTACACAATCTCCCCTTTGGTTTGCAACCGGCCTCAGTATTGGTATTGCAGTTTTGATTTTTTTGCAAGACCAAGTAAAACGCAGCCCTTACTAAGCATGCTATATATGGAATTTTCCTTATAAATGCATCACTGTCTTTTTCCATGTACAAAATCATCTCAGCTGTAATTAATCACATTATGTGTGGTAGAGAAGTGCCTAAACATTATAAAAATGAAAATAAAAATTTCATCAGCATCATCTCCACAATGACATCTGTAATTTAGAATTCTCAATTACTTTTTTGCATGTTGTTTTTCATCATCAAAAATTTATGGAAATTTTAATCTCCGTGCAATTTGTCCCAGACTTTATGACATGAAAATTTGATGAAAATGGAGGAATTTGACAAAAAGGAAAAGACCATAAAAATTAACAGCCCCTGCAGTGACAGACAGAAATGTGACATTTTGCATTTTACATGTTGTGTCACAGTTTTGATGGTCAGGATCAGGTGATGAAAAAAGGAGAATGTGAGGAAAAATGCATTGGAGAACTAGTCTGACTCAACATCATGTTATTTTTTGGAATTGGTTTGTTATTTCAATGTAAAACAATGTTTAGGTTGCTGTGGCTTCTCCCTGTACATGCTGTAGGTAAAAACAGTTTCAGACCAGCATCATTTCACTGTGCATTCAAAAAGGACAGGGTATGGAATTACAAATTCATATTAAAATGTGCACATGACAAAGTTCCTGTTGCAAATGCACTAAACTTTTTATATATCATTATGTAGGCTATATGGGTAATTTGGAATAGAGTCTGACAGACCCCAAGGCTACATGATCAGTCAGGGAAATTACCAGCATATGAGGACAATTACAATTCCAGCCAAGTCCTGGCCCTGACAGGATGATCGAGTGTGTGGGGTTGATCAGTTGGGTCTCAGAAGAAAGTCTGATCTCATTGCAGCCATCCTCACCACAAAGCAGCATGTCAGTTGCGGGAATTAATTCTATCCAATTTCACGAAATACTGCAAAGTCATCAGCAGCTGATGACAATTTCCTAATTTCTCTGGAGCCTTCGGGTTCTTTTCCTCATTATGTAATGGATAGGTCTGCCAAAATTCATAGAGTTAGTTGACACAAGTTTGGAAGTGATAGTTGCAGTAGTTCTTTTTAAATAGCCAGTCAAAGATGATTTTGAGCACTGTCAAAGTCATGGCTAGGCCATGACACTGTGAGAGTGTCATGGGAGGGTGATGACAGTGCTAGGGTGATTGTCATGTGGGGCTGAGGACATTGCTTGTCATCAGCTGGTGATAATTTCCCTGACTGATGATGTGGGATGATAGAATAGACCCCAATGTTTCATCAATCTGCATCTTTGTAACTTTTTCCAATGTTATTGTAATTTACTGTTATTGTAATAATGTGTAATTTAACATGTTTAAGCTTATTGCATTATGCTTTCTCGTGTTTATGGATGAAAAATAATGCAATGGCTTGCCCCTCACATTATTTTAGTGTTGATTTAATTGATATAGATATAAATGTGATTGGTGTCAAAATTGCATTTATGCTGTTCTAAGTTTCTAGTTTCAAACCAGCTTTTAGGAATTTCTCAATTTGGATAACATATCCATTACCCGTGTAGGCTGCACACATTAGGCGCAGAAACATAGAAAGTAAAACAGCATTCTCTGAAACTCATACCATGTCTTCTGTTTTAAATTTACGAAATAACAAGTAAGCCACCTTTCTCTTCATGATCACCTTCAGCTTCATGTTTCCCTTTTTCACCCATCTCCTCCAGCAAATGGTTCATTTTGGAATTTGACAAACAATTTTAGGATTAACGTTGAGTATTCATGGGCTGAGAGAGGCACGTTGATGGAGTGGGGTATTACTCTAATCAGGGTATTTGGGAAATTGCCCCATTTTCACAGGGTAGCCATTTTACCCCTCAAATTACTTGGCATTAGACGAGTTTGGCTAATTTGGTGCAGGGATTATCCCATTTGAAGGAGTCGTAAGTGTCCATATTAAGTCAACAGTGATTCTGGTACTAGAGATAAAGGTTTAAATCATCAATATTAATTTTTGTGGAAGATTAATTTTTTATGGTCTTGTTAAATGTTCACTATGAACTCCATCTTGGTGAGCCAAGGATGTGAAAATCAGGGTTAGCAGAATTTACTACAACAGAACTGAAGTTGAAACGTGTGGCTTAACCTGTTAAGAAAGTAGGTCAAAGAAATACTGTTGGTAAACATGACTGGACTGAATAAGTAGCCTCAAGACTAGGTCTACATCATCATGATCATCATGTACAAGTCTGCCACATGACATGGGTTGACATGGTGCTACTTGCTACAGTGTGCTATATCCATGTCATTTGATACCCACATAGTACATGCAGTGTGGCTGTAGTGATTTCACGGTTCTTCATATTGTTAACTGGATTATAATATATATTACAATCTGATGAATTCATACATGCCCTTATCTGAATGAAAAAATAGTAAGTAACAAGTTAAGCAGTGTAAAGTTCGTACTCCCATGCAGCTTGGCTGGTTTTGTTAAGTTAAGCATGTTACACTGTAAGAGTATTGAGCATTGTCTTTCGAACAGCATCCAGTCATGATGGTTCAAAGAGTTTCGTTTGTACTATTCCCTGTTCTTTCAAATAAAACTACTTTTAATCAAATTCCCTTTTGAAAATGGTAAGAGTTTACATTGTTTTTAGCAGTAGGAGTCACACAACCCCATTTCCTCCAGTGAGTAATTAGTCATCCTTAATGAGTCAATTGCTTTGTAAGACATGACAGTCATTGACATGTCCCTGCCATAACAGAAGGGTGATTACCCCAGATTATGGGCTCATGGGGTTCCAGAATCTCTAGTGGATACTCTGCATGCTATAAGAAGGGGAGGGGGTACATCTATTGTTACCCCCTATTACCCCTGTACCCTTTGAGATTTCTCATGACTCACAAAAACTACCACCCACAGTGTAATAAACATAGGAATTTCCCTTGACATAAGTTTACAATTTCCTTTGACATTAGTGTACGATTTTCCCTGACAATTCATGACAATTGAGATTAGCACTTCTCAAACAAATTGAAACAATAGCCTAAAATCAGTTGGAATTCTGCTATAATGAGTTATGCAATAAACAAAGGAATTCCCTTGGTCAAAGCTTGATGTTATTTGGACAATTTCTCAAGACATTTTCCATGACAACTGTCAGTGGCACTTCTCAAACAAATCGAAACAATAGTTTGTAATCTTTTGAATTCAGAATCCTGATAATTGATATAATAGAGGAGTATCTGTGCAGTAACACAGGACTTTCCCTTGATGGCTTTCAAGACAACTTAGTTGTACATTCTCAAACAAATTAAAGTAATAGTCTTTGACAATCTATTCATTGGGACTTTTTCATGCTTTCCCCTTGATTTTAGCTGCACAATTCTGCTGACAGTTTACATGACAATAGCACTTCTGATTTTCGACTTAGTCTTTCTGAAACAATAGTATCAATATAAATTCTTTGGTAATAGAGTTGTATTTTGCTGTAAAAACAATACAAATTCTATGTATGGACTGTATTCTGTCAATGGTGCTGTAATTGACATCCTAATGTTTCTTGACATAACACAGACTTTAGAGAGATTGACCTTGTCTCAAATTGACCTCCAGGCCATCTGTTAAACTCTCTGATCAAATGTCAACTCAGATCAAACTGTCATGTCCCTGAAATGCAGTCATCTGTTTTGTGTGGTTGTTGTTTTTGTTGTTGTAACAATACTACTATAAATTGATGAATCACATATCTAAATTTCTGAATTTTTTCCATACTTTTCTGTCTTATGTAGTACTACTTGTACCGGATTGTGTCAACGCTTAACACGGGTTATCCTAAAGTCGTTAAGTTGTTTTACGTATAATATCGTATATTGTGTCAATGTTGAGACATGAGTTCGATAACTATTTTTGATTTACTGAGCTCAGTCACGTTAAAACACGACTAAAGATTTAACAAATAACCCACTTAGCAGAAAAGCTGATCCGGTACTGTTCGATCTGTTTCCATCAGCATCTCCATTCTCCAAAATAATTTCAGGGCAATGTTGACTGACATGTAGATGCAAGAAATCTTAGCAGCTTTTCTGAAAATTGCTAGGAAAAGGAAAAGAGGGGAAAGATTACATCTTGACATTTTGTGACTGCTCTGAGATAAATCTGGCATTTATAGCCAGCTTACTCTTCATGGTGTCTCCAAGCATACTAGTTGTGATAAATATGAATTGAAATTATTTCAGCAACAAGAAGTTCAGTGTTATTACAAAACATAAAGAGGTTTATTTATCGAGTTTAGAGGTTGAAGTACATTTTTGGGGTCACGATGCAATATAGAAGGGGTTAAGGTTAAGTTTGGATTTCTCAGAAATCAAAAATATTTATATTATTTCAGAAAGAAAGTTAAAGTTATTGCCTTGTTTGGTTCTTTATCTTCTTAATTAATGAGCATTCATTTCCAGAAAATTCATGTTTTTGTTAGTCATTATAACTTTTAGGCATAGGCCTAGTTGTTTTTCTACGGGAATTGGACTAAAGAACAGTCATTTGGCAAATAGCTCACTAAGCTCACTACCCCAATGACTTTGGAATTGACTTTGAATAGGAGAGCAATATTCGCCATTGGTTGGATTAGACATAATGGGCAAATGTATCATTGATGTCAACAGTGTATTCGCGATTCATCTTTGTCTAATGTCTTGGTGAGTGAAATTTTATATATTTAGCAAATATTGAAACTTCATCGTATGCTGGTCCGAATACACACATTTCACCAAATAGAAATTTATAGGATTTTGAAAATCTGAATACAGAACATGTTCCCTATCTCTTCTGATGTTAATAGATTTGTTCCAGATAGACCTACTAACATTCCAATGCTGCTGTATTTTCATTATGAATGACTAAAATCACAAAAGGTCAGGATTTGTGTCACATTTTGTGGAATTTACTTTGTGTAGGAAATACCAAACTCTACAACAGAAGAGGAGATTTATAGAAATGACATGCTTTGTTTATTTCTGTGTTTATATACATGCTTTGATCATGTGCAAAAACATGGGTATGGGTTCATGTTCATGATAAAATGTCATAAAGAATTTTGTAGTTTATTTGCCAACCCTTATAACAAACAATGACTTCATTTTATGGCATTTTCCAAGAATTGTCTTTGTTGTCAATGATAATTTTATGGCATACCCTGTTCCTGTATTCCTGTATTTTCATTGTTTTGCCAAATGGTAATAATTATGTTATGTGATGTCACTGATTTGTAGTTTGAAGCATCGGAATATGTTGAACATGAAATATACCAAAATGAAAATGATGAAACATCTGAATATGCATTTGGTGTATTTTAGCCAATCAAGCTCATCCATTATCAAATAAGTGTTATGGTCTGTAGGTCAAAATATGTATTCTATGAAGCTCTGTTCTGAAAAATGGCATTGTCAAGAATTTATAACCCTCGGATCGACTTATGATAGAAATTTTAACATTCTCTGAACTTTACATTCACAAGTATATATATGATATAAAGTATTGCCTCCAGACTTCATGTTCTGTTTTTGTTGTCATCTTTTTGTACATTTCTCTTTTTTCATGTATTGCCAAAATAACACGACAACATAATTTGGGGGATCGTGTTGGTATTTCTGCCCATTTTTGCACTAGCTTGACATATATGAGGTGACATAAAATATATTTATCATTTCATATACATACTTTGAGTCAAACATAAAAGATATATATTTATACACATTCAATGTATATATTTGCATGACTACATATTCTCCCATGCTTGCTCTTGACTGTTTTGTGTGAATATATTTTGGCTACTGGCAATTTTACTTTTCCCACGGTTTACTATTCAATCCGATGCTAATTTCTAAATTTTAATCCAGGTAGAAGGGTAATAGTATATATCCAATTAGCATGATTTTGTTACTACATTTAGCAGGGTTAGTATAGTGAGGTATGCATGTGATCAGGGCAGGGTATTTAATTGAATGATATTTTAAATCATCTAAATATTAAAATTGCTTTTTTTCACTGATATGATAATACTATGAATGTCATTTGTCTGTCGTTTTAAATTGTGTTATTGTATTGAGTAATGAGAAGTGGAAAATATAATCGCTATGTGAAACTCAGATGAAATCACGTTTTTGTGATTGTTACATTATCACTTTGCAAGTTGGGGCATGGGGCCCAGCTCAGTGGCAGCACAGTGGGCCCCTGGTTCTAATCCCGGCCTTCGCAAGCAATGTTTCTTCCCGAGTCCTGTTGTTCTGTTGCACAAGACAGTCAATAGTGCACCTCACCTCATTATGCCATGGTCCCTGCCTTTCCTGTTAAGCCCCTTTGCTAAAACCACGGACAAATTATCAAACTATTCCATGCCAAAACAATGCAGGACATAATCACAAAAAACCCTCTCGCATGCGCTTGGCAAGTTGATAAAAATGGATCATGAAAATTTACTTTGTTCTTTCCTACCATGTGTTGACCAACATGAATGGTAGAAAAAAATGGTATATACTCCTCAGTACATTGTGCATAGCTGCAAAGAGCATATCCAGACTGCTCTTGTAAGTTGTAAGACGTGTATCTTTGATAGCATCAGCCACCAATTGATGCTTGTGGCTTGTGCTTCGGAGGCTGTACTGCATCTGCATCCGCAATGACTGACTATTCTTGACATCCACCAGTGGCACCAGACTTAAAGAGATTTCATCGTGCTAACTTGCAAGTGTCTCTCCTTTCAAAGTATACTTCATCATATGCTTGCATTAGCCTTGCAAACATCACAGAGTTGTGCATTGTCAAAGTATGGTGTAAATTGTAGCATTTTGATACTGAAAGGGTTGTAGGTCTGTATTTAGCAATAATCAGGCTTAGTAGGATAGGCACGGATTATGGTAATGAGGTGTACTCTTGACGCAGGATGAAACATCCGTCTGACATGGGTTGCCCAGATCAGGAATCAAACCCAAGAAGTTAGTTGCCCATTGCGTTCTTACAAACTAAGTTAACTAACCTTGTAGATCATCATAAAGGTAATATAGACTATTAATGCTATTCAAAAGAAGCTTTTCAAGAGACCGGAGTATCACGACACAAATCAATTCCACACAATATATGACTTTTTTGTTTGCAACTTGACCAGATTTTACTTTATTCTCCACCATACATGACATCAGCCTCAGGAATAGTGCGAATCGCAGTAAAAGCAACATAATGAGCCAGATTTTACTTGCGAAGAAACTTCTGGTCCAGGGATGCCGTGCTACAGAAGCCGCTGAAGGTTTCTTGGAAGCTCCATGCCCTGGTTCATTCAACGTTGCTTCCTGTTGCGTATTACCTGTATATGTTCCTGCTTTTCATGGCTACATGTGCCTGAAGAGATGTTGTTAGTGTATTATATACTGCCAATATGTAGCACCAATGCTGGAAATCAACAACTGTCTTAATTCTCAAATAGCAAGATGGCACAGACTACCAACTAGAAACTAGAAACCTACTCTGACATATCAATATATCTGATGGGAAAGTGATTTACATCCTGTATTTATGTACTGACTGGGCTAATTAGGACAGGCAGGGACCATGAGGGGAGATGCACTCTTGGCTAAAGGATGAAACATGTTCCAACATAGGTTGCCCAGATCGGGATTCTAACTTTGGTCCAAGAGGTTAGCACCCAAGCATGTTGCCACTGAGCTGGGCCCCATGCCTTGATAGGTAGCTCCATAGTTGCAGATCTGTGTCCAAGTTATCGAAGAGGTCCATGCGCCGATACGTTGTGAATTTGTGAACTGCAAATCACCAATGGAGTAATTCCTTCTTTAAAACCTCTCCTTCAACAAAGAAAGCCCAATTCCCACTGCTTGGCGGCACGTTCTTTTTCCCTTTGATGCCGTACGTCTTGCTCTCAGAACAGCCGCTATTACGTCCTCCACAACGTCTTTGGATCCTTTGGATCTCTTTGATCTTTGAGATTAATGGCCTCCATGGCCTTTCAATATTTGATAGAATAATCTTGATGGGCTGTAAAAAAGACTAATGCTATTTCAGCATTTTCACTTTTTGTCACTTAGAAATCTGCTTCAGAAATGTGATATTGACTTCACTGATTAGAAGTGAATTTCCCTGATTAAAACATCATTGAATATGGTTAGGTTGACCCTAATGGTGCTCTGGGAATTCCATTAGACGTCTATTACCATCTATTACCAATTTTGCCAAAAGCTTTCTCAGATGATGTTTCATATGATAAACATACACAAATTATTGTTTTCAGGACTCTGATAATGCAATATCCTTAAATAAAAATATTGCAATTATCTTATTGGGAAATCGCTCCTGTTTAATCTTAGCATAACGATTTAAAATGAAAGAAAGCCATATAAAATCGATGGAAATATTAACAATTTCCTATATTCCTTGTGTGTGATATATTCTTTGAGAAATGCATCCACATTTTCTGGACTACACATGTCTTCTCCTCTGCATGGATTTTCCCAGCAAACCAATCATCATGTCAGGGTGATGCCCCATGGTTCCATGTTATCACCCCAGGATGGGGTTAAAATAACAGGGAAGGACAAGGAAATGCCCTTGGGGGTACATGTTGGTGCTGGAAATTGGTCTTGGATTTTTGTTTTGATTTTTACAGACTGGTCACTTAGTTTGTAGAGAGGAAAATAAATAGCAAAATGGAAAGACATATAGATAAATCATAAATATAAAGGCCTAAATAGATGAATAAATAGATTGATTTTAATTATAGAAAAAGGTCTATCGATATTAATTATAGAAAAATGTAAAAGATAGATAGATAGATAGATAGATAGATAGTTAGATAGTTAGATAGATAGATAGATAGATAGATAGATAGATAGATAGATAGACATTTGATTGTAAAAATGTAAAATGAAAGAGAGGGGGGGGGGGTTGTTTCTACGGTTAATTTTAAAACAAATATTTAGCGAACAGAAAAGGGAGTTGGATCTTCACAAAGTCATTAAACTCCTCCTGCATTCGTCTCCAGACATATTTAATTAACTTGATTAGCTTATGAGAAATTACCTAATGGGAAATCGATTACCTATTAAACTGTTGATTGTTTAGACAACGCTGAGGTGACGCGATTCACTTTAATTGGTAAACAATTAAGTTGTACTTAAATTAAGATCCCGGCTTTATGCAACAATGTCAACAGTATGGTTCCATTTCCCGTCGAAAAAGCATTTCCTGGTTGTCTTCCATGATTACATGGTCTGTCCTCTTCATATGGAAATCTGATATTCTATTATCTCAAGATTATCTGAAGAAAATTACTTTCTCTAAGAGAAAATGGAAAAGAGAAGATAAAAAGACAAAAAAAAAAAGAAGACAAAAATACATAAAAACCATAAGAGAAGAATGGAAGCTGCCTTTGTGAAAAAATATTTCCTGGCTTTCTTTAGATCCTTGGATTCTAAGATGTTCCAACATTAACCATTGTGTCTGGTGTATACATTCCTGCCCCACCATGGTCACGATTGTCTTGGCCACCCCAACATCAGCAGCCACATCAACAGCATTGCTGAATGATGGGGTCTGTGGCCTGCCTGTAGAGCACAGCAGCTGGCCATCATCATTGAACCACACGACATCATTCATTCCTGGAAAAGAAATAATAACATGAGAAGAAAAATGTTAGATCTTTCTTCTTAGTTCTTACCCAGCTGATCATAACAGAAGACAAAGGGTTTTCCTAGGGCTGTTGTACATGATCATGATTGATCACAATGAATGACTTCGTGAATATATTTGGATGTAACATGTTTGCAGATCTTAATTGTGAGGTTCGTAATTGTGATGGTGATTTCAAAAAGGCATTACTGAAATGTAATGATATTCTTTTGATTTTATTCAGTTCAATTTTAGTTGTTATATAATATAATAGCAATTTATAAAAGTCTCCACAAGACTTTCAGGGTTTGGAAAATGTTTATAAATTATATTCCAAAAAATATTAGTGGATTAAAAAAAAGTGAATTTCAGCGAAAAGAAGGCTTGGGGAATATTCAGCACTTTTAAAAGATATCTAGGGATAGGCTAACAAACATGGTTTGGAATGGTCCTGCCCCTTCATTCGAAATACAAATGTATAAATTCTCTGCATTACACTACCTTGTTCTTGACCTTGAAATTTGACCTTGAAGTCACCTGAGAGTAGGCCCCATTTCATCGCATAAGTCCAGAATGGGAATCCCAATTTGGACTCCAGGGACAAAGAAACTTTTACGGGACATTCTGGGAATATCAGGACACACAGGACTTACAAGGGGTAATGAGGACTCGAGGGACCATGCAGAACAAAATGGGACTGACAGGATGCAACAAGTACTCATGGGGTGTTACTTGGACAAACTGGGACTTAGCTGGACATAGTGGGACTTAGCTGGACAAACTGGGATTTAGCTGGACAAACTGGGACTTAGCTGGACAAACCGGGACTTAGGTGGACAAACCGGGACTTAGGTGGACAAACCGGGACTTAGGTGGACAAACCGGGACTTAGCTGGACAAACCAGGACTTAGCTGGACAAACCAGGACTTAGCTGGACATAGTGGGACTTGGCTGGACAAAGTGGGACTTGGCTGGACAAAGTGGGACTTAGCTGGACAAACCGGTACTTAGCTTGACAAACCGGTACTAAGCTGGACAATCTGGGACTTAGCTGAACAAACTGGGATTTATCTGGACAAACTGGGACTTAGCTGGACAAACTGGGACTTCGCTGGACACATTGGGACACAACAGGACAACCTTGGACACAACAGTAAAATGTGGGACTTAAACAAGCTGGATGAGAGGGATTTATATGGACTAACTTTGGACAGGCAGAACAAAGTGAGACTTAGCAACCGGGAAAAAGTTATTTACATACATACTGATATACTGGTAATAGGCACTTCAGAAGGGTAAAATTGGGACGCTTTTAATGATTTATTTCTTACAATTGTAATACTTGATGCAAAACTAAATACAAATCCGGTAACTTTTAAGCAGGTACAATACCATATAATCTAGCATGCTCTTTCAGGGAATTACTATGAATTTCTGCTTTATGCTGGCAATGGAGGCGTCAAACATCAGTCTTTGATGAGCATTTTGCATTGATCATTGAGCCTCATAATATATTGCAAAATGGTCATTTGACACAGGAATCAAAGACAAAGGAAGCTTTTCATCGGAACACATTTATTGGCTGATACACATGCAAACAAACAACAAAATTGAAGTAACATTTACATTTATTTCATTTCTCATTCAATCGAAAGTCTAAAATCGCATTTATCTGATATGAAATTTAATTTTTGGCATTTGGATCTTTCCTTGGTCAGACTGGATCTAGTTTCTTCTCATGGTTTGCCTCCAAATTTTGAAGCAATGATTCTCTCTTTCCTGTTGTCTGGATTCTGAAATGTAAATAAATAATTACAGTAAAGTATTTAACAAATAAAATATGCAGTTCATTTGCATGTTGTTCCTCATTCTCAGAAAAAATAACCCATTCCTCTCAGGCCAGTTTATAAGAACGACTGTATAATAATTAGGAGGAATGAATGAAAATGTTAAAACATATTTTACATATTTTGTTTGAGGGGCATCCAGAAAATTATATTATGTTGGATGTATAATTATGAATTCTTCACAGAACAATATCTTTGAAATGTATTTCTCAAGTATTGGAGAATTTGGACATTTTAAAATTATTTTGTGGTTGTCATGGAAACATCCTCATTAGGCTTCAGCAACTAACATTAGAGACCCAAAAAACTGAAGAACTGTTTATGCATAAAACTGGCCATATTAGATCCTAATAACCCAAATGACTGTGCAGTACAGAAGTGTAGGCCTCTAAGGCGATGTTCTTTAAGTCGGACAGCCGAATTCCAATACATTTTATGAAGTAAACTAGTATTATGGTTTTCCTACGGGTTATAGAGTATCAACCTCAAATTAAACGTTTTCACTAAATTTAAATGAAAATTGTCAATTGCCATAACAGGACAACTTAATATATATATGTTAATTTTCAGAAAAAAAAAAAAAATCAGGGGTTGCATGTATCTTTGAGTCAGATAGTTTGTCTCTCTTATCAATGCACAGAAGAGACGGCTGTTTGATTGCCTTCTACTTCTTTAAAAAAGTTTGTATTAGGCCACGGTTTTTTGATCCCTTGTTACGCGAAACCGCCGCTCTGTTTGCTTTCCGCTCAAAAAATAAATTGCCTTTTAACATCTTATTTATTGGCCTTCCGCCGATTCAGTTTTCCCTGCTTTTAGACATGGGCCAATGCCCCAATTATTGTCCGTATTTGCGTGTCAAACCCTTCAGAATCATTTGAAGTACAACATCATCAACACACTTTAGAAGTGAAAGAGCATCGATGTTTCATTTCAAAGGTGTACACACAACAAAGCAGTTGCCATGGCAGCACAGTATTTACTTTGGTGAAACATGACAATGATTACAGAATCTTTGCAAAATATCATGCTTGTAGCTTCATTAGTTTTGGAGAAATAGCCACTGATAGGCCTCTTTGTTTTCATTGATAAATTGCCTATAATGACGTTACGTCACAATTTGGCCATTTTCCACTATGTGCAAAAAAAAGCTTTTACCCTGCACTGGAGGTGAAAAATCTTGACCACTGTTCAACCTAGAAACTCATGGGATACATCAACGGAATCCTTAAAAAACTGTCTTCATATTTACAAAACAAATTTTGAAATTTTTTGTTGTGTAACAAAATTATTTAATATTGCAGCCATAAAAACAAGCATTTTTTCCCACAAAAATGACTTTTGTCTACTTTACCCCAATTCCTGACACTATTAAAAGGAATATAAAAAATCCCCTAAGTGAATATGTTCCTTTGGCTTTTCTTCTTTCATCAATTTTTTCAAAATAATTTTCCAAAGCCTGAAACTTCAGAAATTTCACATCCCGTGAGCAGTAAAAATCTGCCTTTTTTTGCCCTTTAAACTGGTTACCATGGCAACCATTCATCACAAAAATGCTAAATTAACTGAAATTATCTAATTTAGTTAAAACCTATCTTTTGATACCAAATATGAACCATTATTCTATAAATTGCAAAAAAAGTGCCCTTGTCACCCATACCTCCCCTAAAAGTTTTTGTCATTTTGCTTGACTTTGAAAAATAAAAAGCATGTTTTTGGCGCATAATTTTAAAACAACTACAAAAAATTAACCAGGAACCTTCACAAGGGTTCAAATGACTTGACTGGCTATTTGATTTAGCCAGAAAGTGATTAATTGTGGGCTGAATTCACTTTTTATAAGAAAAGTTGCCAAACATGGTGACCCCAAAAAAGGGCAGAATTTTGCAACAAATCATCTCCTGTAGGATAACCATTGCACATATTTTTTTTCAAATTGCATGCAAAAGTTGATGATTTGGTAGAGTCAGTTTATGCAGAGACATCTGATCTGGTGAATTTACCCAGTTTCTTAATACTGTCAAATAACTGCACCAAACATGCGAAGCAATGGTGAGTTGACCTAATATAGGGCCATTGCAAAGTCCACAATACGACTTACTGCAATTTCAATTAGTATGAGTTGCTTGGCCAGGTTTTCCAGCTGACTACGTTGCATTTTTAGCTAATCTGATTGGTGTATGAGCAATAAAACGTCCTTCAAAGCTGTATGTTGAACTTAGGAAGCTGTGAAAAATGTAACAATTCTGCTTCAGTGAGCAGTTGGGTTTGGTTTGTAGATTTAATTAGCCACAAAGAATGACGTCTACTGGGCTTGATACACGTTTTTATGACATTCAAATTAGGTTTACTCGAAGTCATTCAGTGTCTCAACCAATCACATCCAGTACATTTGCTACGTTTTACTGTCTAATTGGAGAAACTCATACTTATTGAAATTGCAGTAAGAAAGCTGAAATTTGTATGTAAATCAAGATCAAAAGTACGGTAGCGTGAACATGTGCTTTCTTCACGTTACCGTCTCCACCAAACTGACGATACCGTGCTCCCAATAAGGCTTTTGAAGTGATAAGTTAACAAGAATTACAAGCAGTCAAAATGTTGTCTAGGACTCTAAGTTGCCATGTAACATGGATGAACAATGAAAAGATCATGAATGAAAAAAAAGGTTCTAGGATTATTTATGACAGGAGACGGTAACGTATGTTACCGTACTCAGTGGCGGAGCAGTGCCATGGGTTGCTTAAGGTGTGGTGTATAGAGCAGAGTCCTCAATATATGGTACACATTTAACTAATCGAAAAGTGATCGAAATGAACACCCATCTAAAATCTCATCTGATCAACACCCACCTAGAATTTTGATCTTGAGAGTCCACTGAAAATATTCTAAATTGGTTGCCCTGGGTTTGAACCCAAATGAACAAAATTTTAATATCTTCAGAAGTTTGGACTGAAAATACTTGACTACGCGGCTGCCACAGTAACTACCTGCTTAGTTCCCTACTATCATGTTAATCAAGATCTTACTTCCTAATATGCTGCTCTGTATGCCTGTCAATCGCCATACAACAACCAGCTAACTTGTAGAGTCACTTACATATTTCCAGTTGATAAAATTTGACAAAGAGTGGTATAAAAGAGTCAAATTCAAACATGTTTGTTTGACACACCAGGCCAAAAATTGACTGATATACGATCATCTGAAAATCCATAATATTCATTTAATTTTTTCCAATATTGACCTTTTAATTAAATAAGAAATTTAATTATGCTCAAAATTAGCATGATACTGATGTGATACACTGTCATGTTTATTTTGCTAAATATTCCAAAGCCTGGTATCAAGCATAATAAAAATGGGAGGAAATAAGACATTTTAAACCTTTTTTTTATTTTTTAAATCTTAAATTTCAATGTAGAAATTTGTAATAACTCATGCAACGGCCTTGATTATTCCTTCAAAGTATGTTTAACTGTGATATGCTTGAATTTTAACCACTTAACCTTCATCATTTTAGGCATTTCAGACAGAAATGTCAGAAAATAGGCAAAAATCCTTATTTTTTCTAGTGTTTAGATTTTCATAAAAAAATCATAGGGTTAACATTCCAACTAGAGATGTTAAAGGGAGGATATCTGGAAATTTTTTTAGATGCAATTGCAAGATTGAGTGAATCACATATTTAAATTTTTTTTTTTTCACATTTCTGATGAATTTTCATCTGTCCCTGTTTTTCAGAACATTTAGACTGTCATAATGCACATCTTGGGTATTTAATACATATTATATATATGCAAATTTCAATATCATATGCACAGCAGCTTTTGAGTATAGTTCCAGGGAAAAAAAAAAAATTTTTATATTTTTCAGTATGGTGAGAAAAGTATTAATGTCATGTGGACTAGACATAATGCGCCAAAAATAAAAAAAATACATGGCATAGCTTTGGCATTACTGCCCAATACGCCAGAAATATTTTTTTTTAAACGTTTTTCAATAATTTTGAGAAAAGAAATAATGTCATGTGGACTGGACACCAAAAAGTCATAACTAGGATAAAAAATACAATAATGTGCCAAAAATAAAGCTAAAGTCTTGTCTGTGGCAGCACTGTATATAATATGCGCTCACGCCATCTGTTGTACATATTTGTATATAGAGCCCTCTAACGGTCGTCATGTTAATAAAGTCAGTTGACGCTCGATTCTCACACTGGCTGGTTGCTTCTCATCTCTTCTCTTGTCTTCCACATTCTAAATACTTCATGGTGTCAGGAAACGGATAAATCTGCTGAAATGGAACTTCAGCACCCTGGAAATATCGATTTACACAGCGACAATGTGGCTGAACGTTGGCGAAAATGGAAACGCCAATTCCAGTTCTTCTACGATGCGTCAGAGCTGGACAAAAAATCGAAAACGACCCAAACGGCGATTCTGCTTCATGCGGCGGGACCAGAGGCTCAGGAAATTTATGAAACATTTCCTTGGGCAGAAGGCGAAGACAAAAAAGACTATACTAAAGTTCTGAAGCATTTTGACCAGTATTGTGAACCGTTGAGAAATGTCGTCTACGAGCGATATCAGTTCTGGAAACGTGACCAGAAGGAGCATGAAAGTGTCGATTCATGGCAGTCAACTTTACGCAAGATGGCGGCGACGTGCGAGTTTGACAAACAAGAAGAGCACATGCTTCGTGACAAGATTGTCTTTGGGATTAGAGACATTGGAGTCAAGGAGAGGCTTCTTCGTGAAAACCCTTTATCTCTCAAGAGAGCCTTGGATTTATGCAGAGCGGCCGAATCCAGTAAACAACGAATTCGTGTCATGACGGAAATGGAGCCGCACGCATCCGTCGACGTACTTCCGGTCGGAATCCAAAATGGCCGTCGTCATCCAAACAAATCTGGTGAGACATTTTCTGTCGTCAATTGTAAATACTGTGGTGGACGTCATGCTAAAGGACAGTGCCCCGCTTACGGAAAACAATGTGGAAAATGTTCTGGCTATAATCATTTTGCTGCTGTTTGCAAAGGAGGTGGATTTCGTCGCACTTCCAGTTCGAGGCCTACACATTCTGCTGTCAAAATGTCGGCCCCACAGCACAAACCTCGCCCATCCAACTTCAAGCCAAGATACAACAACAAAGGCAAGTCTGTTAGAGTCCATGCTGTTGATAAACATTCTGATGCTTCGTCTGATGATGAATATTTATTTATGGGTCCAGTTACTACGTCTGAAGAAAAATCTTCTCAGAGATGGCATGAAAAATTTGTGTTGAACAATTCGGAAATTGCATTCAAGCTTGACACTGGTGCTGATGCAAATTGTTTACCAATGACTCTATGGCATAAACTGTTCCCAAATGAAATTCTCAAGAAGTCGAAACACACTCTACGTGCTTATGGTGGTGAAAATATTAAGCCTGCTGGTGTTGCGACTGTTTCTGTGAGATGCCCTGCGACAAATATTACTTTGCCTACTACATTCTATGTGACTGATGCTGATGTTACCCCAATTCTAGGCCGGGTTTCATGTGAACTTTTCAAGCTTGTTCAGAGACTGTCTGTGTGTCAGCTTAGCCAACCGTTGACTACAGACAAGATGTCTTCAATGTATGATGATGTATTCAGTGGTCTTGGTGAATACAGTCTACCGTATCACATCGAAGTCGACCCAAGTGTGACTCCAGTTATGCAGCGAAATAGGAGGGTGCCCTTTGCCAAGTTGGAGCCGCTTCGTGCCGTGCTACAGTCCCTTGAGAAGGATGGTGTCATCGCTCCAGTTGACCGTCCCACCGATTGGGTAAATAACTTGGTAATTACTGAGAAGAAAAGTGGTAGTTTGAGGATTTGTCTAGACCCGAAGCCACTTAATAAAGCCATCAAACGCGAGCGCCACTCCATTCCTACAGTTGAAGATGTGTTGTATAGACTTAATGGCAAGAAATTGTTCACTGTCGTCGACATGAAAGATAGCTATTGGCACGTCAAGTTAGACGAGCCATCGTCTTATCTCTGCACATTCCACACGCCATGGGGGCGTAAGCGATTCCTTCGGATGCCATTCGGAATCAGTTCGGCTAGTGAAATTATGCAGAAGCGAAATGAGCAGACCTTCGCAGATATTCCAGGCGTTCATGTAATCGCAGACGACATCATCATCGCTGGCAGTGATGAAACTGAACATGATGCTACTCTTCTGAAGGTGCTAGATCGTGCTCGTCAGTCCAACATCAAATTCAACATGGAGAAACTTCAATTCAAGAAGACAGAAGTTGCGTACATGGGTCATGTTGTCACAGCTGAGGGACTTCGTGCTTGTCCCAAGAAAACCGAAGCGATTATCGACATGCCCTGTCCTACTGACAAGCCTTCACTTCTACGCTTCCTTGGAATGGTAAAATACCTTTCGCAATTCATCCCCGGAGAGTCAAGTCTAACGGCTCCCCTTCGTAATCTTCTGAAGAAAGATTCACATTGGCAGTGGAGTTTTGAACATGATAAAGCTGTTGAGAACATTAAGCAAGCCTTAAGCAAACCTGTGTTGTTACATTTCTTTGACGTGAAGAAACCTGTTCTGGTTCAGGCAGATGCTAGCCAATCTGGCCTTGGTGCTTGTATTACGCAGGATGGTAGTCCTATTGCTTTCGCATCACGAGCCCTTACGGCTGCTGAGTGTAACTATTCACAAATTGAGAAAGAACTTCTTGCTATTTGCTTTGCTTGCTCCAAATTCCATCAGTACTGTTATGGCCGAAAAGTAACTGTTCATTCTGATCATAAGCCACTCGAAATGATTTTTAAGAAACCTTTGGCTATTGCTGCTCCTAGATTGCAACGGATGCTACTGCAGTTGCAACGTTATAGTCTTGATGTTTCGTATGTGCCTGGTAAATACTTGTACATTGCAGACGCCCTTTCCAGAGCCTACCTCAGTGACAGCGAACCGATTGGCGCCCCAGATGACATAGAAGTTATGGTGCACAGCTTGACATCATCGCTTCCAATGAGCCAGCAGAAGTATGAAGTGTTCCAGAAAGCTGTGGCGGGAGACGCAGATCTACAACTTCTACTTCGTGCAGTCCATGGTGGTTGGCCTAGGTCCTACAAGAAAGCTCGTGGAATCCAGAGGCAGTATTGGAACGTCAGAGATGAAATTCACGAAGCCAACGGCCTTCTATTCAGAGGTAACCGTATAATTGTGCCTGCTGAACTAAGATCTGAGATGCTAAAGATCATACATGAAGGTCACCTTGGTATCGAAAAATGTAGAAGTAGAGCTAGACAAATTTTCTACTGGCCAAGCATGGTTCAAGACATCGCTGATGAAGTAGCCAAGTGCAATGTATGCCTAACTCTTAGAGCCAATCAACAAAAAGAGCCACTTCTGTGTCACGAAGTTCCGATGCGACCATGGCAAAAGCTTGCCGCAGATATCATGTCGATTGGATCAAATGACTACCTAGTGGTTGTGGATTATTTTTCAAAATTTCCAGAAATAGCTTTGTTAAAGCAGAAAACAGCTAAGTGTGTTATTCTTCATTTAAAATCAATTATGGCTCGTCATGGAGTTCCTGAAGAACTTTTCACAGACAATATGCCCTTTGCAAGTAGAGAATTTAAGAAATTCGCCAGTGAATGGGACATTAGACTTAGCACTTCTAGTCCTACTTACGCTCAGTCTAACGGCCAGGCTGAACGTGCAGTGCAGACAGTAAAACGTTTGCTTGTTAAAGCTGAAATGTCCGGTCAAGATCCCTACGTCGCCCTTCTGCAGTATAGATTGACCCCCCTTACCGGCATTCCCTATTCCCCAGCCCAAATGTTAATGGGACGACAGTTAAAAGGCAAGCTCCCCGTTTCGTCGAAACTTCTAGAGCCTGCTAAAATTAATGCTCGCCCCTATCTTCTAGAACGTCAGTCCGTCCAGAAACGTCAGTATGATAAAACTGCAAAGTCCCTCCCACCTCTACAGTCTGGAGATTCCATTCGTATGCAACGGAAGGGAAAGTGGGAACCCGCAGTTGTTATCAAGCCTCACAGTGCCCCGAGGTCCTATATCGTAAATTGTCAAGGAGGAACGTACCGTCGGAACAGACGTCATCTACTGAGCACGCCTCGTGTGCCTGCTCCTCGCATCCAAGATGCCTTTCTCGACGACTACATGATGGCACCGTCTGCAGCCGATGATGTGCCATGTGATCGTCCCGTACCCCCAGCTGCACAAGCGGTAATTCCTGGTTCTCCGCCCAGATTGAACCCGCAACCTGAGAACCCCCCACGTGTGGAAGACCCCGCACCGCCAGTGCAGATTACTCGCCCGAAGAGAGACCGTCAACCTCCAGCTCGGTACAAAGATGATTATGTCTTGAGCAAGTGATTCGATGCTCTAGTTTTTTAAAAATGGATTTTATTGTACCGTCTGGGTTTTTAGTGAAACAAATAATTGTTTTAGATAGAGTATGTGCTAGTAACCTCTGCTCTTATTATTTTTTATAGAAAATTGGATTTTATCGTGTCATCCAGTTTTTAGTCAACTAACATCATCTTCGAGATTCATCAACTTCCAAGTGTGCTATAAAAGAGACTTGATATTTCATATTTGTAAATAATTCAAGACAAAGACTTTTCGATTTATTGATATTTTATTTGACAATTCTATTTGGTTATTCTAGTCTCAAGATGTATAATTTTAGTTTGTTGAGTTTTACATGATGTTATGTTTTATGCTATTATGTTTTATGCTATTATGCTTTATGCAATTTTATAACTTAAAAGGGGAGATGTGGCAGCACTGTATATAATATGCGCTCACGCCATCTGTTGTACATATTTGTATATAGAGCCCTCTAACGGTCGTCATGTTAATAAAGTCAGTTGACGCTCGATTCTCACACTGGCTGGTTGCTTCTCATCTCTTCTCTTGTCTTCCACATTCTAAATACTTCATTGTCTAAATTACAACATGCCTACTCTTAATTCCTATACCAGAAGGATGCTCTATAATCAAGTTAAATAGCTCAGTTGACCCAAAATGATTCCAAACAAAATGGCCAAGTTATGGCCAAAAGACATTCTGAAAATGCTCAAATTTTGAATTTCCCGCCAGAACTCCCCATTCTCTCAATGGGACTGCAAAAATGGAGGTACACACCACCATTAAAAACCCACCCTTAAGTCATGGAAAGAATTGCCACAATTACTATAAACTGGTTACCAACCCCAGTCCCATCACATGGTGGGACAAAAATGTGCAATTAATTGTATCAAGTGTCAAGTATCAAGTAGTTACTGGACGCAGGTCTTGGCATAGACCTCTATATCCAGATCGTAATGTTAATTTAAAGATCACAGTTTGTGCGGACGGAGGTGTACTGAAGATCGGACGGATGTGCAGGCAAAGTGCAGATGATAATCAATATAGATATTGATATGTAGAAAAAATGTTTATATACAGTATGTACATATTTACAAAAACATCATCTGAATGATGATGTCCAATTATTTATTTAGCTCCTTCACGGGGGACTGCAGATTTGGGTGATTATTGTATGAGTCCATGTTTACAGGCCGAACTAGCAACCGTAATATAGCAACTTTGTTGGATCACCAGTAATTTGTTCAGTAATACTGGATACGAGATACTGGCCAGATTGCAACCGTATATAAATTGATATGCACAGTGTGTTCTCCAGTGAACTACAGTACCAATTGGGGTCATGGTAATACAAGGGTGAAAAGTTATACAGACGTAGAGTGAAATCGGCCTAATGGTTGTATCTTATTGTTGAATCTTAGCTGCCGGGCAAAGTATACATTTCTTCCTTCCAGTGCTTATCTAACCGGTTTTTGAATGAGTCCAGAGTCTTGGCTTCAACTACCTCTGGGGGTAAGGAGTTCCAGTCATCAATCACCCTGTTGACAAAATTAAATTTACGAACATCTAGAGCCAGAGTTCTTCGCTTGTACAGTTTGTAACGATGGCCACGTCTATTATCCTCTGCACGGGGGAGGCAAAGCTGTACATTCTCGTCATACAGGCCATGGCTGTGTTTATATACTTCTATCATGTCCCCTCGACGTCGTCTATACTGAAGTGTTGGGAGTTTGAGTAATTTTAATCTTTCGGTGTATGAATGGTTTTTGAGGCCGTTTACCTGCCTGGTGGCATTTCGTTGTACGCCTTCAAGACGAAGTATTTCAGCTTTTGTGTGAGGGCTCCACACTGACTGACCGTATTCCAGTCGTGATCTAACCAGACTCACGTAAAGTGGTTTAAAGGTCTGTGGTGTCAACTCGATGGAATTTCTTCTTATTAGACCCATTATTTGCGATGCCTTTTGGATGATACTATTGATATGTAGTTTGAAGTTTAAATGATTATCAAAGATGACCCCAAGGTCTCTCTCGTGGTCTGTAGGTGGAAGATTTACTTCTGTTCTTGGGCCGTTTCCTTCGTTAGTATAGAGGTGTATGCAGGGCAGGGTGGTAGTATTACTGGTTTTCTTAATGTGCAGTTGCTTACACTTTTCCGGGTGGAATTTCATTAACCAGTTGTCCGACCAATGCTGGAGTTTGTCCAGGTCTTCTTGTACGAGGGGTGTCCCAAAAGTTCTGACCAATTTTTTTTACAGACCTTTCTATTTCAAATAGCAAAATGAAATTTTCACAGAATAAATTTCAGATATTTGACCATCTATTTTGAAAAAATCAAGACTGTAAGAAGTGTTTAAGTTACTGTTCTGTTACCATGGTTACGAGAGGTCAGTGCACCCAGCACAGCTCAATTTCTCACACGAAATTCAGCAAATTAGCTGTGTTAAAAGTCAGAGAACTTATAGTAAAAAAGCAAGTGATTGCAAAAAAATTTATTTCCTGATAGGCTTGCAGTCTTTCAAGATATCTTCCATTAGATTATAAACATTTATTTATATTTCAACCTGATCAGCTGAGGCAATTACCAAAGGCATTTTCCAGCAGTTGCCTAACAGCGCTTGAGACAGTTTGGCTGAAACAATCTGCTGTCGAGAGGCAGTGCTCAAGAACCTTAGGTTCAAAACCCCATCTTATCAGCTTTAATTACCAGATATGGCCTTCTGTAACTTTGCGTGATACTAAAATTTATATAACAGTTCAAAAATTAAAGAAATAATAGTCATAAAGAGAAATGAAGCAGTCTCCACATACACTGAAATTCCACAATTTAGGAACAGCACGGTTTGGAGGACCCAGGTGATCCCCTCAGCACATGGGTTAAACTTATTCACAGTGACTTTAAATGTAAATGAAAAACTTTGAGATACTGTTAGGTTTCCTAATAATATTTTTCATGATCATCCATTGCATATTTACAGTAAATTCCTTGGTTATTTACAAGCCTAGACACTTGGATTTGGCCTAAAAAATTGAGCTGCGCTGGGTGCACTGACCTTCTGTTTCCATGGCAACAGAAAAGTTATTTAAAATGTTCGAACAGGTACCATATTTTCAAAATGGATAGTGATATACCTGAAATTGATTCTGTGAAAATTTCATACAGCTACTTCAAATAGAAAGGTCTGCCAAAAAAAATTGGTCAGAACTTTTGGGACACCCCTCGTATGGAGTCATCAATCACGTTTGTTGATTTGTCGTAAATTTGAAAAATTTTTGTGTCATCTGCAAACATATATACCTTGGAGTTCAGTTGATCTGGCAGATCATTCATGTAGATGATGAAAAGGAGTGGTCCGAGAACGGAGCCTTGTGGAACACCACTGGTGACAGGTTTGGGTAGCAATTTACGACCGTTAATTTCTACATATTGGTATTTGTTGGTAAGGAAACTATTAATCCATTTGAGGAGATTACCCTGGATGCCATAACAGGAGAGTTTATGTAGTAACTTTTTGTTGGGGACGGTGTCAAAGGCTTTTTGTATATCCATATAAATTGCCTCGATGTTGTTGACTTTGTCCAGTGCATCAGTCCATTCGTCTAGGATATTTAGTAGCTGGAGTACTGTAGACCGCTGAGGAAGGAATCCAAACTGTTGTTTAGTGAATAGTTGATTGGTTGTCATGTGCGCCATAATGTTGTCACGAATGATTGATTCAAAGACCTTACAAGATATAGACGTCAGACTTATTGGTCTGTAGTTACCGCAGGCCGACTTGCAACCTTTCTTATGGATAGCTCTTATATGGCCAATTTTCCAGGCGTCTGGAACTGTGTCAGTTTCTAAGGATTTTGTAAGAATGATCTTTAATGGTGTAGCAAGTTCCATGGCTGCTTCTTTTAGGACTTTCGGGAAAATATTATCAGGTCCTGGTGACTTATCAGCCTTCAATTTCCTTAACTTCTTGACAACTTCTTCCACTGTCACTTCAATTTCAGTCAGGGGGAGAGTGAAATTTTTATTTTCGAGATGTTAGTAGGAGTCATTTTCATCCGCAATTAAAACTCTACTAAAGAAGTTTCCCAGCATTTCCGCTTTTTCTTCGTCGGTCTTGGCCTTAACACTTGTACCATCTCGTCGTTCTTCTAGTTCAGGTATAGATGAGTGCACTTTGGTCTTAGATTTAATGTAGCTCCAGAATTTTTTTGGTTGGTCTTTGACATTTTTTGCTATTGACAGTTCAACTTTGCGCCTTGATCTTCTCGTGATATTCCTGAGTTTGTTTCTCACCTTTTTGTATGCTCTGAGCTTGCCCTCGTCGTTTGTTTCCATGTATCTTGTCCAAGATCTGTGTTTTTTCTTAATTTCAGCCACAGTGCTCGGGTCGAGAGGTACGGGATGCCTCTTGTTGCTGCGCCAGACATATTTATTGGGGACACAGTCGTTTTCTGCTGCGTTTACAATTTGTTCAAAAGTAGACCACATAGAGTTGACGTCGTTGATTTGCTCCAACTTCGCTGTCCAGTCCAAATTTAATTTTTCCTTAAGACTTCCAAAGTTTGCTTTGTTCATGAAAAATTTTTTAGTTTTAACATTTGGCGGGTCAATGTAGCATTTGAATGTGAAGTTAATAAGGCAGTGATCACTGTTGCCGAGTGGACTACTAAAGTTTATTTCTTCGACAAAGTCTTCTTCGTTAGTGATCACCAAGTCAAGGATGGATGGTCTGTTGGATCCTCGTCTACGAGTGAGTTGGTTTACTTTTTGCGTCCAGAAGCAGTCTTGGATTTTGTCGCGCAGAAGTTGACCGGGATTACCCTCAGGCCCATTTGTTTCCCCTGATTCCCAGTTAATATTAGGGTAGTTGAAATCACCCACTAATAGGACATGTGAAGCTCCATGGTTTCGGATATTGTCGAAAAGGTCAAGGAGGAAGTTATTGTTTTCAGTTCCAGAATTGGGGCTTCCATAGATATTCCAGAATATTAGTTTGTCACTATTTTTGAGTTTAATTGATAAACATAAATGTTCCTCGAAGTTTGTTTCCAGAGTGATTTCAGATACACTGAGCTCCTTACTGGCATATATACAGACTCCCCTTCCGAGGTCAGAATCTACGTTCTTCAAATATACGTCATATCCTTCTATAGACAGCTTGGCTTCTGTTATGGTGTAGCGGAACCTCTTTGGCTTGATCTCTGTTATGGCAATAATGTCCAGAATTCTCCTAGACAAATGATTCTCTCCTTTAGTTCATCTAGTTTGTTTAGTATGCAGTCAGAATTTGTATACCAGATTTGTATGTCTTTCTTGACTCTTGTTAAGTTCCTTCTGTTTTCTTTGCTGACTTGACCACTCTTTCTTTCCCTGGTTCTCCCACAAGTCTGAATAAAAAATTTTCAGAGTCGGGCGTTTTTTCCTTGGCTTCATCAAGAATGAATTTCCTAACTTGTCTGATCGTTTGGGGAGGTCCATGCTGATGCCTTCCGACCATTCGGTGTCTTTTAGTTTCTTGGCATTCTTAATCAGGAATGATGAGGTTGTCTTGTTGTCAAGTTGAACCAATATGGGTCTGGCATTGTCTTGTTTCTGGCCTAAGCGTGTGATTTTCTTTATCGTTTCGGCTTGGAGATCATCCTTAATGGCTTTTAAGTATTTCAGTGACTCTCATTTTGTCTTCTTTTTCTTGGTCCTCTTTGGCTTCCGCGGTGCTTTCCTCAAGTTTGTGGATGATGAGGTTGCTGGCCCTTCTGTCAGCATCAGATAAGTCTGATATGTATTCCTTGACAGTGTGAAGAACTTCCGTCTTTTTGGTCTCTTTTGGTTTGATTTCTTCAATTTTTTTGTTGACAGCTTCTTCAATTAATTGTGTTTGTTGTTTGTTTGTTTGTTTGTGTTTTATGCCTCTGCAGCACCTTATTTGGGCTATATTGCGGCAGGGGATCGCCATATGATGATGAGATGAGAAGACTGTGAGTCTGGATCATACCCTATTAATTCAGGGATGCCCAGGGTCTTTCAGTTGCCCCAGCATAGAATACTGGATACAACCCGCCTCCATTTAATGTCCCATGGGCTCGGACTAAAGTGAGTTCCCGGGGTGAGATTCGAACCCACGCCCTCAAAGCCAGTGGCCAAGCAGTCTTGACCATTAGGCCACGGGGGAACTCAATTAATTGTGTAGTCTCTTCGTTACGGAGCTCTTCCGTAATAATATCAGAGGCTTCCTCTCTGGATATAGCTTGCTCTTCAAGGATTTTCACCTTGGATTCCAAATCTTCGATGCACTGCTGCATAAATACCATGTGGTTTCTCAAGCCTTTTGAAGCTCCCTTGCAGTTGTCGCAGAACCAGCTGGTGTTGTCACTGCTATACACATTGTAGACATCTTCGGTGAGTTTGAGGCATTTGGTAGCATGCCACCATTGGAGACATACATCACTTGATAGCGCTTTGTCATTTCTATGTACTTTGTTTTTACATATTTTGCATTTTTTAACCGACCTAACGTCGGTTATTAGAGGGGGGTGGGTAGTGAAAGGGGACTCCTGTAAACCATGTCCATGTGTCCATGTGTCCATGTAAACATTTCTTGTCAACATTTGTGTAAAAGTCCGTTTGTGACCTTAGTTTTCAACTTAGAGTAATGAAATTTGGTACAGGTATGGTACTATGGCCATTGGTCGGGGACATGTCGAGAAATCCAAGATGGCTGCCATTTTGGCGGCCATTTTGGAAGCCATCTTTCTTCATTCTTGAACTGCCCATTGTGACCTTAATATTTCACTTACAGTTATGAAATTTGGTACAGGTATGGGACTCTGGGTATGGATTGGAAACATGTTGAGAAATTTAAGATGGCTGCCTTTTTGTGGCGGCCATTTTGGCAGCCATCTTTCTTCATTCTTGAACTGCCCATTGTGACCTTAATATTTCACTTACAGTTATGAAATTTGGTACAGGTATGGGACTCTGGGTATGGATTTGAAACATGTTGAGAAATCCAAGATGGCTGCCTTTTTGTGGCGGCAATTTTGGCAGCCATCTTTCTTCATTCTTGAATTGCCCATTGTGACCTTAATATTTCATTTACAGTTATGAAATTTGGTACAGGTATGGAACTCTGGGTATGGATTGGGAACATGTCAAGATTCCAAGATGGCGGCCATTTTGTGGTGGCCATTTTGGCAGCCATCTTTTTTCATTTATTGAACTGTCCTAGTGACCTCAATATTTCGCTTAGAGTTATGAAATTTGGTACAGGTATGGGCCCGTGGGTATGGATCAGGAATATGTTGAGAAATCCAAGATGGCGGCCATTTTGGCAGCCATCTTTCTTCATTTCTTGAACTGCCCCTTGTGACCTCAATATTTTGCTTACAGTTATGAAATTTGGAGCAGGTATGGGGCTGTGGGTATCAGTCGGGAAAATGTTGAGAAATCCAAGATGGCAGCCATTTTGGTCATTCTTGAACTGACCATTGTGACCTTAATATTTCACTTACAGATATAAAATTTGGTACAGGTATTGGCCTGTGGGTATGGATGAGGAACATGTCGAGAAATCCAAGGTGGTGGCCATTTTGGCAGCCATCTTTCCTTTTTTTTAGAAATCTGTTCAAACTGCCTTGATTCTATACTAATAGTCTAGCATCTTCCAATCAACTATTTCTCCTATCTTCCAATATCAGTTGCTCAGTGGTTTATGCAATGGCACCTTCAATTTCATTGCGCTAGGTCGGTTTTGAATCCGCGGATTCTTGTCTAGTTCTTTAACATTATCTGGGGTAGGAACTTTCCATTTAGTATTCATGGTTTAATATGGGGAGGATAGACTTTCTACACAATTTGTCAGGTACTATGGGCTGGTTATATTGGATACTTGGTTCACTGGAGAACATTCAGGAGAGGCCGACTTGCAACCTATCTCATTAAGAGTAAGACATTTGACCCAAACAAGACGTCTCAGCAGTCTCGTAGGACAACATGTAGTGGGCTTTACTAGGTAGTAGGGCCGTACTTGCAGCCAATCACTTGGATACACATACCATTCAATATTCCCAGATATATATCTTGGCTTGATTAAATCATTTCATTATGGCCGGCTAGCAGCCAAATAGGGTTTTCAATAATTTTATGCAGCGACATACAGATAAGTGTTTCACAGTGTACAGGATAGCTAATTGGTCACATTGTCACATAGGCCGACTGGCAGCCTCAGAGTGAATGTTAAGTCAGAATAGCCGTCTTGCAGCCAGTATGTAACTTATAATGTCTCACCGATATTAGGTCTTGTGTATGACACTTTTGACTCTCTTGTAGTCGATCCAGACTCGGTCTTCGCTGGAAGTGGAGGAAATTGATTCTTGTGTGGTGTTGTGTACGGTAGTCTCACTTTCCTACTCTTCTTCCTGGTCGTTGTCGATAGTTATTTTCAGGTTGAGCCTGAGACCTGATGTACTTGGTTGTGGGCTGTCCTCTCTGGTGGGTCCGTTACTATTAGTAGAGCCTTCTGATGACTGGTTTAGTAGTCTTATTAATTCAGGCCGGCTGGCAGCCAATTCAGCACTTGCTGTATGTTCAGGGTTGTCACAATTTGGCACGACAATCTTGAGACTGCGGACGGGTACTGCAGGGGTTGGAGGCGCACTTGCTGCTTTTAGGCTATCGATTTCTTCCTGTAACAAATCAACAATTCTACAGAAGATTTTGTGCTTGAGTGTTTCATCGAAGTCTACTCCGTCCCAGAGACCTTTATTGGAGAAGCGGGTCGTTCTTTTGTAGATCTCGCGGTTCCCAAAATTTCTCCTTTTGAGGGAGTTTACGAAGGTGTAATCTGCCACATTCAGGATTTTCTTTATTCCAGCCGCTATGTTGTTGTCGGTGATCTCATTGTTGGTGTTGAAAATATCTAGTACAAGAGAGCATTGCTGATCTTCAGTTCCGGGGGGAAGCTGGACTAGAGTCAGATCATGTATCGTCCAGTAGTGTTTACCAATGCTGGCCGGGGGTATTGTAGCAATGCTAACTTTGGCTGGGGACAGGATCTCTCGGATTTTGTTGATTTCACTGATGACTCCTTGTATTAACGGCTTACGTACAAACGGGCTTCTGAAGTATGACAACCTTCCATCCTTTTTTATTGTGAAACTACAAATTCCAGCGATGATTGCAGCGTAGTCAAATTTTAGGTCTTGCACATTTTTTTCTAGGAAGACTCGTATGTCTTTGAAGCTTGCCCCTTTGAGTGACTCGAAGCAGATGTTAGTACATCCTTCCAGATAGTATGCAAGGTAGGCGTCGAGCCCATCTCCCCTGGAGTCCGTAATGATTAATACGTCCGTTGACATGTTTTTATCGTGTTACCAGTCCTGTGTGACCGAAATACAACAGTTATATAAGGCAAAACACGTGGGTGATGCACGGTTGGCCGTCTTGCAGCCGACACAAATGAGAGTATGTGTTTCAGATTTGTCAAATTGTTTTTCAGAAAACCCAGAAGTCAGTATTTTTGGCCGTCTAGCAGCCAGATACAGGGTAAGCAGCAGCAGCTACACACTATGGTTGGCAAAATAAATGAGGATTTAGGCAAAATTTAGTTGCAGTAACACTAATAGTTCTACATTTGACTATGCGAAATTCATTTTACCGCGTGCTTTCTTCCCGCCCGGTGGGCGCCGCCATATTGGATTTTTTCCGAGGTTCGTGAATACCAATTTTAAACGTCTATTTCGTCTGTAAAATGTGGCAAATATCACTGAAAGTGATTTCCAGATGATATCCCAGTCGTATAACACACTTTTAGTTAGTCAGAAGATTCTTTTCCGTATTATCCAAGAGCTAGAGAACCGATTTTGCAGGAGCAGTTGTGCACACCGTCCGTCTTCAACGCCGCTCAAACCGGAAGGAATTAATGAAAAACTCATCCTCAAAACATGGAAGGGATGCCACCATTACCATAAAGTGGTTGCCAAATCACATGTATTTGTTGTGAATAAAGTATTGCATACATTTCTTTGTGAATAAAATTATATTATTTTTTATGCATAATTTGTTACTACTGTGCTACAGACACAGACAGATTCCCAATAGCTCATGAATGTTACTTACAAGCGCAGTGCTTCATTCACCACACTGTGGTCCGTACACATCTAGTTTTGCAAGACTTAGTCACTATTGGAATACTTCGGGGGTTGAATAATTTTGTTTCTGACGGTACTAATGCATTCTACTTGATCAACAATGTTGTCACATTTCTTGTGGCGCTTTTTGTTGCAACTATAGATACCATGAGGCAAGTTCAACAACAAACAATCAGCAAACAAAATTATCAATTTATGTAAATAGAAGATATTTGTGTGTAAATCAAGCTGGGTAGATACTGGGGTAAGTCGTGTCAGGGGGTAACTTGTAAAGAGTAAAGAAGGCAATTTCACCCATTTAAAGGACTCAGTGCCAATACATCGGCCTACTGATCAATGGGACACAAGTTTGATTCCCAATCCAGGCAACCCAACCCATGTTAGACAGATGCTTCATCTTGCGCTACGTGTGCACCTTGCGCCATTTCTCTGGTCCCTAATTTAAATATCAAGCTAAAGTTAAGTGCTTATATATTCAGAACATAAATTGCGCATGATGTGAAGGATTTATTATAAAGAAATGGGTGAAACATAACTTCAACCAGTCTTATCTACCATTAATGCAAACATTAAGCCATCTTCATCCAATGGCAAATGAGGACAATGTCAATGAGCCCTCCTTCAGGCTGAAGTAAGTGTTATGATTCAGCCATCTTGACAGCCTTCTTTGAATCAATGGATTAATTTTTTTTGAGGCGATATATCAGCACCTAGCTGATATATTCTTAGTTACTCTTTTTGGTGCCACTCGCTTCTGTATAGATGGCCACAGGCCTCCCGACAGGAGGCTTTTCCGGAATTCAGAAAATCTGCAGAACGGGACGCTGTTGTGGGATCAGCGGTAATAAAATGTGGATGGCGTGAAATGTGCAGAACAAGGTCAATTTGCCTTAAAAATCGCCTCTATTTTTTTAGCCTGGCTCACCAGGCTAATTCAGGAGTAATGGTCTGAAAATATTGTCTGTCAACTCTACTGTTCAATAACTATAGGTTAAATATATCTGTTTTTGTGTTTTATTGGTTTGTTAGGGTAGCTAGATGTATGGAAATTACTTTTTTTTTTCAAGTTCAAAAATTTTTTTTTTCCCAAAAAAAATTTTTTCAATTACACTAATTTTTTTTTTTTAAAGAGGAAATCGGCCAACTTCTGTTTTTCAAATGTAAAAATTTTTTGTTCCAAGTTTTACTTTTTTTTTTCCTCAATTAAAAGAAATTGTTAAAAATTCCTAGATTAAAAAAAACAATTTTTTTCATTTTTCGCCAATTTTTTCAAAGGAGGAAATTGGGCGACTTCAAGATTTAAAAAAATTGTATACATTCTTTTCGTTGTTATTTGGATATTATTTTGTACATGGAACAACCACAATAACAACACTTCACTTGCCGCAATTCAGAACCAACTTTCTCTGCCATTTCAAAACCATAAAGTAGAATTAACTATTTCACCAGCATTGCTAATATTTTGCCGTCATCACTGCCACTTGAGCCAGGCTTTGAATCCGCGGATTCTTGTTTTTTTTAAATTTTCTTGTTTAGAGGTAGGAAGAGAAACTAGCCAAGGAACAGCCGTGGTTATATTTAACACTTATGCTCTCTATTCCTCCTATTGTATTAGCACATCTTCTGAAATAAAAAATGACAAGAGGAGGGTATCTTTGAGTCAGACAGCTCTGTTCTGAAAAAATGACATCAAAGATGCAGGTGCTTTAGTGTCTTCTTTTCAATAAAAAAAAATCCAAATTAGAGCACAGGATAGGGTAATCTTACTCATAACTAATGACAAAGAAACAGAAGTCAGATCAATGCCATAGGCCAGCAACAGATTATTGAAACAGGATAATATTCTTATAAAATTCACAAATTTCTGATACAAAATTGAGAGAAAAGCTGTTTTTTACCCCATCAGTAGGGCCATAAAAAAACTCATTATGCTTGTTTGTATCATGCTGATATTGGGTACAGATAAAGGAGGTTTTAAGCTAAAGATTGATGCCAAATATATAGGTATAGGAGCACTCAATTGGCCAATATAACCCATCAAAAAGTGTCCGACTCAATGTTACACCCTGTCAGTGTCCGACTCAATCTAGTATTGACAATCAGCATGAAGCCAACACTTGTTATCAACTTTTTGTTCAATGAAAAAGGACATGTTTAAAAATGGGGTTTTAAATTAGTTTTATACCAGGACAAAATAGGCCTATCCTTCATGGCTAGAAAATTATAATAACTTGCCCCAAAGGCACACCCCTGTATCTGTAAATTGATATTCAGTAATCTTAAACAGACTGTGCAGTACAGTCAGTTTAGGCGACTGCCTGTGCTTGTCCAAGTGTCTCCTATCATTACTATTATGTAATGTAGGGTAATGATTTATGAAAGGCTTACAAGGAGTAGCACTCCGGAGTACCCAGATAGGTCAAAGCCGAGCATAACATTGAGCCAAATAGGGAGACCGGGGTAAGTTGTGCCGTTTTTTACTTCAGCTTAATCGTGTAATCTGAAAATCAGATGTCGAAATATAATACCTCTGCCAGAATCGAGCCAAGTAGCAGGACAACTGGAACATTTGGCCTATCATGGTAGGCATTTGAAAAAGTAGGTCAAGTGACAGAACTTGCCCTGGTTCCTGGGTAAGTTGTGCCGCATGTCGGGGCAAGGTGTTCCACTTAGGTGAAATAAATAAAAAATTTTTGGAATAAACTGTTTCTTCAGATAGATGGGGGAGGGTTGGTCAAGTGGAAGCATGCTGGGCTGCCTATTGCTGGGTCCATGCTTCGAATCCAGCTCTTTCCAGGTCCCCTGGGCCTATGTTGGATGGCTGTTTCAATCATCCTTCGCCTCATTGCTGTGTCCTCCTCCTGTCCCAATTAGCATAACGAGTGCATAATACAGGACGTAAAGCCCCAATCACCCATCCATTCTTCAGGTAGATCATTTGTATCATGTGTTTGGCATACGGCTGATATTTTACAAAAAAACTATCAGCCATTTTATGCAAAAATTCGAAATCCAGCAAAAACTAAAATTATTAAATATTTACAGGGTGGTATAATGCTTTTAACACATGTTCTTCTCAGTGCAAGTTATTTCACATGTTGAGGCTTTGGGTAAAATTCAGACCTAAATAGATGAATAAAAATTCATCTTTGTTATAAAATTGGCCCATCTCACCCCAATCAAAACGGCACAACTTACCCCAAATTGATTTTCTGGAGAAAACTGGTCGTCAAAAATAAAAAAATAATGCAAGATTAAATCTGACAACAAAAATGTCTAGATATTCCTCCTAACTCCATTCTACCAGAGGAACATCACCCTATTACAAACACCAAATTACCAAGTAACAAGAATTTCAGTCCTTGTCACTTCAAGTTTTCATTAAAAAAATTGAATTTACGAGTGTAGCTTTTCACAGCGTTATATTTTCTAGGTGTATATTAATTTTGACTAAGTGTGTACATGGATGACATTGCCTTCTTTACCCAGATCTTCATTTCACCCCAACACTGGGTGGCACAACTAACCCCGTGGCACAACTTACCATAGTCTTCCCTAGGGGAGACCGGGGCTGGTTGTCACAGGGGCAGGTTGTCACACTTTTGGGGCAGGTTGTCACACTTTTGGGGCAGGTTGTCACGCTTTCGGGGGCAGGTTGTCACACTTTCGGGGCAGGTTGTCACGCTTTTGGGGCAGGTTGTCACACTTTCGGTGCAGATCGTCACACTTTCGGTGCAGGTTGTCACACTTTCGGGGCAGGTTGTCACACTTTCGGGGCAGGTTGTCACGGTCTAATGAAATTAAATTGTCATATCCTTAGTACATTCTACTGATGATTGATGATGTAAGCAGAAAAGGCATATCGTCTAAATAGATCTATTTCAAATTTTCAAAAGGAATTTGCAGAAAAATTCTAAAGTCTGCACTCACCCTCTTCCTTATCAAAATGCATTTCTGTTGCCTTGATAAGTCAAAATTTGTAGCACCCTTGCCTGTTAAGGTCTGCACTGGGCAAGTAGGGGATTCCTGACATGTCAAAAATAACTTGTCTCATTCAGGATTTGACTTACAGAGTCTCACTTCCTGCATTCAAACTCTTGACCAAAAGTGTGACAACCTGCCCCTAAAGTGTGACAACCTGCCCCGAGTGCTGAATTTTCAAAAAATTTCCAATATGACATCAAGATTTCGAATGACATAGGTATATATTCACCAGATAAATTTAAGTTACTCCTGTACTGACTTTCATATACAATGGCTGTGCCCCTACTTGCTTTAAATAGAAATAGAGCATGTTTAAATTCTACACAGTGTGACAACCTGCCCCTGTGACAACCAGCCCCGGTCTCCCCTACTGTTCACAAAAAGACTTTCAGTGAGTGGCACAATTTACCCCAGTATCTCCAACGACTCGTACACATAAAAAAGTCTAAAAGGCTTACAAATGATTTACAAAACAATATAATATTTGCGCAGCGAAACGGCCGCAGCGAATCGAGCACAATAGAGGACTCAAAATTATTTGCAGTGATGGTCTGAACATCAACAGTCCACAGTTGGGAATTTTACAAGCTAAATTAAATTATTAACACATGACTTATTTCATTTCACAGCAGATAACAAGAAAACATAACAAAATTAAAGTTAGTTAGGCCTAGTCTTTATAAGCTTATGATTATGTAACAGGGAGCAATTAATCCACAAACAGATCATGTTATTGTTTTTGTATTGCTGTATAGTATATATTTACACTATTAGTAATATCAACAATCTAACATAGACTTGACTTTGACAGCTTTCAGTGTTATCCACCTTTCTACCATTTAGCTGATTATCAATATTAGTTATCTATTAAGAGCCAGTTTTTCTAAGATTCAGGCAGGGTGTGCTACTCACCCGACTCAGATTTTGTCCATAATATTTTTCTAGGTAAACAATTACTAAAAAGTCGGAAAAACTGCATTTTTAAACCTCCATACCTCTGAGGTAATTTTTGAGGGCCCTTTAAAATATAGGGCCAAAATTTGGATTGTGTCAAAGTCCAGATTTCAAATCCAATTATCTCAGTACCTTATTGGTGTACCTCTGTTTTATTTGAATGGCCAAATATATGGACCCAAAGGTATCATTTGGTATCGCATTTATGATGACTGACTCAGGACACAGGCAACAGGTGGCGCTCAAAGTTACTATTTCAGTCAATTTTAAGCTGAATTAATGGGGCCTATGTGGCTTGCGCCCTTGGTGTACCTCAATGTTTTGTGCATGTATATGAAGAAGGGGACCTATATTACAAGTTTACGTAAAAATTAGAATGGTACACTAAGGGCGCATCTCCACAGGGGGCGCTCTTTCCTATAAAAAAGTGAAATAGACCCTTTTTCAGGGCTCTGTAGCTCATTGCGCCCAGGGTCAACAGCACGGTGAGCATGCCTGTCATGTGCTGTAACACCTCTAGTTTACTGGGGTGTAAGCATCTCTGAGGTACTCTTAACCATTCTCTTTCCAGAATTTTTTAAAGGTACCACATATGACGATTTTTCAAATTTTCAAAAAATCACCAGGACGCTCGCAATATGAATGGAGACAGTCTTGCAAGTCATTTCTTTAATAAATCTTGGTTGTTACGATATATTTTACTCCAAATAGTGTGTACACGCAAGTAGGGGGCGCCACAAGTACCCCAAAATTTTTATTTCTTCCATTTTTCATGTTTTCTGGTGCTGCATTCATCTCAGTTGTGGGACACCAATCTCAAAACCGGCAATTTAGCATGCCATAGCAAATTTCTATATACAGTGTCACCTGTAAGTAAACAAATGGGTAATGTTTTGCCATTGGGTAAATACTTTACATCCTCAACCTTAATTGCTCAAGGAAACAAGCATACTCTTCTGAAGAAATGAAAACATAAAGGGTTATAAAAAATGATGTTTGAGGCAACTGGGATACGAATGGTCGCAATTTGTCTTTGCTCTTGTTCTGGCATCAGTTCCATATGGCATATGGGTCAAAATAATTTAAGTGAGTGAACCCCCCCCCTCAAATTGGAATTTGCCTTGGCCATACGTAATTCTGAGTACATCAAAGAAAATTGGTTGCCATTGTTATCCCAACCACCTTAAATATTGGCCTTTATGACCCAGTTTGTTTTTATCCCATTGAATGACAATACAGATTTACAAAATCAGGATGACAGTTCTAATTGATCCAATACCATTGGCTCAATGCTATCATCCTGCTTGTGGAAGTGACAATGGCAAAACATCACCTGTTTCACTTAATTACAAGTTCTACTCTAACGATATGCCAAAATGCCATTTACGATAGACCGTTTTTAGGTTTAAGTTGTGAAAGTTTGGCTATTCATTTTTAAAGCTGAATTCCTTAAATGTAGGCTCATTACATCCTAGACTGCACTAACTTGATTTATAGACAAAGAGGAAAGCAAAATTTCAAAAATGTGTGCGATAAGCAGTTCACATGTTGGTAGAAATGTAAAACATGCATCATCATAACGAATAATAGGAAATACATCATTTGTATATATATATTAGTTTTAAAACTCAATTACAAAGTATGAATTGAAGCATAAGACGTCCAGATAACAATACCAAACCAAAGACATGGAAATGTATACAGTAATGCCCCATACATTGAAAAAGTTGGTGAAGTCTAAGATGTAATGAACACAAATTTTGTGGAATTGAGCCTTAAGAATGTGTTACCAAACTATTATAGCTGAGAGCTTAAAATGGTGAGTCATAAATGCGGTTTCTGTTGATCACTAAAACAAACTGACTGTCAGAAGATTGGTGTCCCATAAATTACATCAATGCAGCACCAGCAAGCATGAAAAACAGGAGAATAATCTATTTTAGGGGTACTTGTGGCGCCCCCTACTTGCGTGTACACACTATTTGGAGTAAAATATATCGTAACAACCAAGATTTATTAAAGAAATGACTTGCAAGACTGTCTCCATTCATATTGCGAGCGTCCTGGTGATTTTTTGAAAATTTGAAAAATCGTCATATGTGGTACCTTTAAAAAATTCTGGAAAGAGAATGGTTAAGAGTACCTCAGAGATGCTTACACCCCAGTAAACTAGAGGTGTTACAGCACATGACAGGCATGCTCACCGTGCTGTTGACCCTGGGCGCAATGAGCTACAGAGCCCTGAAAAAGGGTCTATTTCACTTTTTTATAGGAAAGAGCGCCCCCTGTGGAGATGCGCCCTTAGTGTACCATTCTAATTTTTACGTAAACTTGTAATATAGGTCCCCTTCTTCATATACATGCACAAAACATTGAGGTACACCAAGGGCGCAAGCCACATAGGCCCCATCAATTCAGCTTAAAATTGACTGAAGCAGTAACTTTGAGCGCCCCCTGTTGCCTGCGCCCTGAGTCAATCATCATAAATGCGATACCAAATGATACCTTTGGGTCCATATATTTGGCCATTCAAATATAACAGAGGTACACCACGATGGTACTGAGATAATTGGATTTGAAATCTGGACTTTGACACAATCCAAATTATGGCCCTATATTTCAAGTGGCCCTCAAAAATTACCTAAGAGGTATGGAGGTCTAAAAATTCATTTTTTCCAACTTTATAGTAATCAGTTAGCAGGAAAAAAATTAAGAACAACATCTGAGTCGGGTGAGTATCACCCCCAATGGTGAAGTGCCTGAATCTTAGAAAAACTGCCTCTTAAATATTATACAGTTATCGCAAAGCACCGAGTGCAATATCAGTTTTTATGGCACCGAGGTGACTAATATTGCAAGAGGGCGCAGCCTGAGTGCAATATTAGTCACTGAGGTGCCATAAAAACTGATATTGCACTCGGTGATGTGCAATAACTGTTATATCTTATGTTTTTTTGTGGCAAATGCAAATAAAGGGGCTGGAATTCTGATGTCTAGACTATTTTTTTGTTTCTTTCGACCCGCATTTTTAAAATGTATCTCATCAAAATTCTATAAATATTTCACAAAAAGAAAAAGCTTCTCTCTTTTGGAATCCATAAATGATATACTAAAGGTTTTTCGGCCTCTTAATCCTTTATACTGACTAAAAGAATAACATAAACATTACAAAAAGTTTAATGTATATCCACTTAGCCCTTCAATATATGCATCTTTTGCCACCTAAATAATTTTCCTATCTATTTCTATTACTGGGTGGTGATTTAGTTTTTACTAAAATCAAGAAACAATCTCGTGCTGCTGCAAGACTTGTGTTTCTTTTGAACTACATACTTAAAATGTATCTCATCAGAAATCAATAACTATTTCACTCACAAAAAAAAATTTCACACTTTTGGTCTCAGAAAATTATATACTTGGTGATGGATATTATTTTCGATTTTTTCTGAAATTTTATAGCAGACTTTTGACCTCCAAACATATGAAAATCACAGAAAAATCGGCAAAAATGCTGTTTTTCGGTCGGTTCTTGCTTTATTCCGATAAAAGAAAAAATATAATCAGTACAAAAAGTTTATATCCTATTAGCCCTTTAAAATATGCATCTTTTGCCGCAAAAACCATCTTTCTAACTGCCTCCGTTGCTCTGCATTGCATTTATTAGTAAAATAGGAAAACACAATCTTTTTCTCAGCTTGTGGCTGCAGCAGCCCTTTTAAAAATATGGTGCTTCCTCTCAGGTCCGTCCAATCTTTCACTTGTTAAGGTGGCTCGATACTCGTGAACTTTCCAAGATAGGATTTCTTAAAACTAGTTTAGAATGATCCAAAACATAGTTTATAGCAAGGATATGTAAAAAAAAGTGGTCGCAACCAGCCTTTTTTCAAAATAATTGAGGTTATGTACAAGAAAGTCAGTCCACGCAATCCTGAAAAACTCAATTTTTTTCTTAACTTTTTTACTGTGAAGTTTGCCCTGCCATTCAGTGGTCATGCATCCCATATTATGCAGTGAAGCATGAAATTAAAGAAGACACTTTCAGGGAAAAGCTGTTAACAATTTCAAAGAGATATATTTAGTTTAAAGGGCGCTCCAAGGGGTTCGGAATAAAAATATTGATTTTGACAATTTTCACTTTTTTCATAAATCATGGCGCTAAAAAAAATTGGCTAGATAGGATTTCTCATTTCTTTGTCATTTATTTCCAAATATTGTGAGGAACAATAAAATGCATAAGAGAAGGTTTGCTACCGCGATGGATTTTGATATAAAAATTGTCATTTTTGAGAAATTAGACCTGCTTGCCGAAATTTGCCTTTAAAAATATTCTATTGGGACTATAAGGCTGAAACTCTGTGGGTTTGCAGTCCTCTTCACAGCGCATCAGATGCTTTAAACCAGAAGTCTCTAACCCTAATAGAAGTGGCAGAAATGGCAAATGAAGTGGCCGTCGCATGGAATTATAAAAAGACAAAAATGCTGCCCACAGAGCTCAGCAGGCTGCTGTTGCTATGGTGACGTCGCCATTGCTTGGCCACGGGTAGCGAGCCACCTTAAAATGAGCGTGCAATAACATGCGTGTAATATCCTAGATTGGCCAACAACCCACCTGCATAATGTGATGATGTTCACCTGTGTGCAGTGGTGTGTGACAGGCAGGTCAATAACAAAAGTGTTATTCACTGATCAGTGAATATAACATTTGTTATTGACCTCCCTGGGAAAAAATTTCCAAAAATAAAGATTTTCCCAAAAAAAAAAATTTCCAAAAAAAAAAAAAATTTCCCCCAAAAAAAAAAATTCCAAAAAAAAAAAATCCCCCAAAAAAAAAATTTCCCGAAAAAAAAAAATTCTAATTACACAACAAAATTTTTAAAAAAAGAAAATTTCCACAAAAAAAATTATTTCCGAAAAAAAAAACAATTTTTCCAGAAAAAAAAAATTGTCCCCAAAAAAAAAATTATTATGGAACAAAACAATTGTGGACTTCACTTTCGGTCAATATCAGGTTTTACGGACCTGACCTAGTGATATTCACCTCGGCCTTTATATCACCGGTCAGGTCCATAAAACCTGATATTAACCTCACCCGAAGTCCATAATTGTATAATATGGCACAGCTGTTGGCCAATGAGAAGCGAGTATTTTCGCTAGCCATGTGATATATATATCTATCTATCAAATAGTATCAATTTATTTATCCATCTGTGGGTCGATCTATCTATCTATTTATCTATTATCTATCTATCTATCTATCTATTGATCTTTCTATTCATCTGTCTATTATATTTTTTGTTTATTTTATCTCTCTAATATTCTAAATTTATCTGACTTTCTATGTATTAAACTGTTATATAACTGCCTTTCATAAATTGAATATGAAATAAAAATAAAAGAACTTATGGTAACACTGTAATTCCCACAAAAAAGATTTTAACATTTTAAAGTGCTGCGCGAACGTCATGGCAGTGCCATTAACATATTAATGCACTTGGAAATGTTCATATGAAGCTATATGAGTAATGCATAATTTCACAGGAAATATATATATAACACAAATATGGAATTAATTATTTTTGTTAAAACAGTTAGCCTATCCCAACTAATTCAATCAATATTACATGCTCTTGAGTCTTGGTAGGTTTATATTACCTTCAAACTTAAAATTACCTTGTGAATGCAGGTCATGTGTCTTCTCAAATTCTCAGCACTAAACTGGGTGGCATTTAAGTTGACAGAAAGCATCATTAAGGCAGATTTAAGTACCAATTACATTTAAGTTGTCTAGACTATTGTTATGTTTCACAGCTAAGATTCATGTTTGCAGAAACAAACAAACAAACTGGCATGATAGCAATGTTGTGTTATGGTCAGGGGTGTATCCAGAAAATGTTGGACAGGGGGGGGGGGGTTTACCAATGAAAATGTACTAAAAATATCCGGATTTTTTTTTACATTAGAATGTGCAGGCCAAAGGTGGGGGGGGGTTGAACCCCTAAACCCCCCCCTGGATCTGCTACTGATGGTTTAGCACAGTGGGCCTGTAACAAAACAAACTGGGACACAGCTGGACATGCTGGGGCATAGCTGGACATACTGGGACTTATATGGACATACTGGGACTTATATGGACAAATAGATTGTATGAGGAATTGTAGGATGTACATGCACTTATCTGGACATATTAGGATTTTCAGGATACTTCTGGACATATCAGGACATATTTGGGCTTATTGAGACATACAGGGCATAGAAGGACAGACAGGATGTATGGGGATTTGTAGGGAGTACATAGACTTACCAGACCCGTTTGAACATATTTGGACTAATGGTACATAGCAGGACATACTGGGACATAGCAGGACATACTGGGACATGGCAGGACATACTGGGACATAGCAGGACATACTAGGACATAGCAGGACATACTGGGACCTGGCAGCACATACTGGGGCATAGCAGGACATACTGGGACATAGCAGGACATACTGGGACATAGCAGGACATACTGAGATATATCTGGACCTTTCGGGACGTATTTGGGCTTATTGACACATACAGGACATACAAGGACACACAGGATGTATGAGGATTTGTAGGGAGTATATGGACTTACCGGACCTGTTTGAAAATATTTGGACTTATGGGACTCAGTTGTGCATATTGAACTAACATGGGAATTACTTGGACTTAAAAGGGACATATTCGGACGTATTTGCACTTACAGGACTAACAGGACCTGCAGGACTTATGCGATGAAATGGGGCATTGAGAGTTGAATTTGAACATGAGCTTATACATTTAATCCTCACTCCCCATAAGATGAGTACTCCCATGAGGTTAAGTCCAGAATAAATCCAGAATAAGAGGTTTAAATGTGATTAACTTATGTCGTGGAGCTTGTTAGCTCCTTTGCATTAAAGCTTGTACATAACTTGATATTCTTAGGTATTGTCTAAGACGTTGTATTCCTGGGAGGTTACGTGTCTCAGCTTCCAATCCATTTGACTTGCTATATTTTAAAAACATTTCTCAAGAGCTAGAGGATGTGATATGTGGCTGCCAGGCTGACATCCTGTTTATCCTTAGATAGCCCCCCCCCCCGGACTATCAGGTTGAAGTTGCACAGCTTTTCAATAGCTGGAGTCAACATTGCCTTATGATTTTAATTCTGGCTTATTCTTTCTTACCAATATACCAACATGTGATAGATTATGCCGCAAACTAGCCAAAAAATGGACACCTGAAAGCAGAATTCAACACTTCCTGCGAGTCAACATCTCTGGAGTAAAGATGTCTCTAAAGCACAAACCAAAATTCTTGTCCATGCCAAGATGGCTCAAAAGCCCAGACACTTTATTTGTACTCTTCCAAAACTGTAACTTAGATAGACCAATGCAGAGTAATAGATAGACTGATACGGAGTATTACAGACAACTCTTGTGGTCCAGTTTACTCAATAAAATGAACTAGCATGAACGTGACAGACTGACGACTAAACTGACAGATAGACAGATGACTGTTGTGTTGTTTGAGAACCTCCTAGACCCTGTTGCCATGGAAACAACATGAACATTCCCCCATAATTAATCTGTGGTATGTACACTGTGCCAGACCAACAATCTTGTATCCAGTCATTTATATTTCTGCGTTGTATGCAGTCTGAATATTCTAGTAGGTCTTGCACACATTGAGCAAATGCAGTGTTCAGTTGCTGTGTTTGGTTCACCAGGCTCTTGTGTTTCTCTGAACGTTCTTTTCTGATAGGCAAATCACATTTGGAAACAGATTTTCAATGCAGCTGTATCAGGAATGTCAAATCACCAATTTCTAACTTTCTTTCTTCTTTGCTCAGCTGCTTTGCTTCCTTTCTTGCTTCCTTTGCTCCTTCCGCCCTATTCTATCTTCCTTTCTTTCCCAACCTTAGCCTTCCAATCACATTAAATTATAGTCTTTTCCAGACTTATTTTTTTCCGATTCTGACTTTTAAGAAGGGTGGGTCTTTCCCTGGCCTTGTTGTATGTGCCAATAGATATTACATGTAATACTTATGTCTTCGCTCCACCTATGATTCACAGTCTTTATCCACCATTGTAATGATAAATCGATGGTAGCTATCCGTTCTCATAAATCTTCATCAATATCTTAAGTCATCATCAACTTGATCAAACATTGATGATCAAAGTATGAGTGAGTGAGTGAGTTTGTGTTTTACGCCCCATCAGCACCAGTGTGGGCTATTTAGAGGCAACATTGGTTAGATGGATTATCTTGTAACTAATTACTCATAATTTGTAGAAGTAGTCGTTATCTCTGAGGAACTGTGTTATACTGGACGCTGAATTTTCTAAGAATAAGTTTTTGAGATTTCCTGATTGAAAGGGTCGTCGATGTAGATTGTTATTACATTCTATCAAGATATGTTTGATCGAAAGTGGTACCTGGCACCCTTCGCATATTGGTGCTGCGTCATTGTTTAATAAGTGTGAGTGGGTTAATCTGCTGTGCCCTATGAGTAGGTATGTTACAAAAAAATTCAAAATTTTGCTAAAGATCCAAGCCCCAACTTAACAGATAGGTCTTAGCATAACTAAGACAATGGTACAAAGATTGCTTAAATCGATTGAGAAATAAGGGAGATATTGCAAATTTTGTGTTGCAAAAAACACATAAAAATTTCCCTGCGATTCCTATGCTAAATGCACAAAAGTTGTGACCTGAGCTACCGCATTTCTAGAAACAAATGTGAATAACTTCTTCATTTTCTGAGATAATTGATTGAAATATGGACATATTTTAGAATATATTGAAATAGAGACTTGCAAGTAAGCGGAAAACCAAAACCATATGTTAAAATGATAATTTCACTTGGTATGTTGATTGCTTTTAAAATCTTAATTATCACAAACTTTCATAGTGCCCTGGTTTTATCCAAATATAGCACAATTTCATTAAACATTGAGCCGCAACTAGACCTCCTACAACACACTGGATCAATCTGAATGATTAGGAAAGGAAATTTTTAGGCCTACTTCATGTTTTATATTCATTTTAAAGTAATATTAGGGAAAAAAAGACAGATATATTGGTGTTTGTCGTTTTACTGCCAATACTACACATTTCCAAGTTTCATTATTCAATAATCATCAAGTCTAGCATAGACCTCATGTATGATATCGGAAGAAACATTAGTAATTGCAAAATTATTCACTTTCTACTAAACGGTTGCTCATTTTAGTTAGTTATTTTTGAAACTTCCATTTGCAGACAGCACTTCCCTGGAAAACACACCAATGCAAATATTCGTTTTGTAACATACTACATGGGATTAGTCTAATGAAAATTTTACATAACATGCTCATAGCTTCCAAAAACCGTCCCGTGAAGAAACATAGACCTTCTTTAAATTCTAACACTCTCAAAAATCTGAATGAAAACACCTTTTTTGAAGATTTTTATAAAAACGTCCTGTAGGGGGCAGGTCAGCATGGGCACTTGAATTTTATTAATTTCATTTTCTTTAATTGTTGTTGAGTCAAACATACCTGTCTTACATCCAATTAAGCATGTAAAATGGTAAACCTTCCAGGCTCATAAAAAAAGTGGAATTAGCAGCGTGATAATTGTAACTTATCATCACAGAATCTTGCATTTTGTAAGTTGCAATTTCGACAGTAGCCATGACGATTTAATTAGACACCAAAGTTATGTACATACAGATGTGAAATTTTCAATCAATATACCTGATGGCAACTACTAAATGTGTGGAAACTTTCATCGTAATATTTTAAGTGGAAATATCATTTTTAGCCAATTTGCAATCTTGCAAGTGGTGCATCTGTGGATTGGGGCAAAATAAGACATCATTTCAGAAAATAACCTAACTGGTACACAATACCACATTTAAACACAACAGCTGCTTAAGATGGTTTTATCCGATGAATTCTCATTTGATGCTATCTCCCATTTACATGTCAGAAATACTGCAATGTACAATTTTTTCTACAATGTACGATTTTCTGTAAACTTCACAAAATTGAAATTGAAATGTTTCTCTCCAATCCTGGTAACTTTGCAAAGAATCCTGGTGCGATTAAATGTGAAATTAAAGGTGTTGAACTTGAGTCTCACTTTGCGAAAGTGTCACAAAATGAAACCAATGAGTCATGGGCAAAAAATATAATAGATCAACAGCTTGGGATTATCCCTATCCTATATAATCATCACATCAGGTCAAATAAATAAAGTTCTAAGATCATCAAAATCATATTTTACTGGAGGTTCCATCCAGCAGTGGCACAACTACTCATACAAGTGACCTACACAGTGTTTTGTAACATACCTACTGTCCAATGGAGTTTCAAAATGTACAACTAAATTTTCTTTTTCAGACTAAAAATATTCATGTCCCATTTATAAAACCTTTCTTCTGTAGTAAATCAGCAGAGTATCTGTTCAAGCTTATACTAAATAGGATGGGTTTACCCTAACTGAAGCTGAAGTGTGCAAGAAATCCTATGTGAAAGAGTAATTGAAATTTGGCCATCGTCCCAATCCATCCTTTATCTTCTTGTCAGAAATGGTGCAACCTGTAACTCATTTCTGCATCTATAGATTTTCTTAAAACTTCACAAAATTGAAGTTGAAATGTTTTTCTCGAATCCTGGATACTTTTCAGAAAATCCTGGTACAATTATCAATGAAACTAAAGGTGTTAAATTTGAGTCTCCACTTTGTGAAGGTGTTAGCATGTGAAATCACTGAGGCGTGCATTGAAAAATATCATAGATCAACAGACTGGGATTATATCTATCTTATACAATCAAAACATTAGGTCAAATCCATGAAAATATCTGTAAAATCATATTTTTGTAGAGGTACCGTCCAAGAGTAGCACAACTGCTCACACAAGTGACAAGGGAAAAAAATTTCACACCTAATTCTGTGTTTTGTAACATACCTACTATGAGACATCTATGTATTACGATTTGCTCTCTGCGTGAGTGCACATCAATTTTTATATCTTTCATGACGTAAGGTAGTATTGCGTGTAGCTTGTTACGTTGGCAAGCATTCCATCGTACTTGCCAACTATACTTGGTAAAGTCATTGATATGCTTTCTAAAATCCGTATAAGGGACAACATAGTCCGTTAAGTTTTTACTTAAGGCTCTCTTCGCATGAAGATCGGCCATCTCATTTCCCTTGATATCAACATGACTTGGAATCCAACAAAATATAATCTCATTGTTTTCTTTCATTGCTGCTAAGGTAAAAAGAATGTCTAATACAAGAGGGGTTTCCACCTGCTTGTTGGCTATTGCCTGCAATGCAGACTTTGAGTCAGAGCAAATTACAAAATTGTTAGTTTCCGAGTTGACTGCCATTTCTACCGCCTTGTAGATAGCTGTCAGTTCTGCTGTGAATATCGAGCACACATCAGGTATACGTTCATTACAATAACTTGTCTTTGCGGAGGTGACTGCGTAACCAGTCAGAAGTCCATCTTTGGACCCATCCGTGTAAAGAAACTTGTATGATGGATACCTGGATCTTATTATGAGGAATTTACTCTGGTATTCCAGTGGACTTGTAGAAGATTTTCTAAGACTTGTCAGGTCTAGAATACAAATTGGTAAAGGAAGGGTCCACGGAGCAATGGATGGAACCTGCACTTCAGCAACTATGCAGTTGTCTTTGTTTATTATGTCATAGTAGGGTTTTATTCTAAGCCCTAGGGGTTTTATAACACTTTGTTTAGTCATATAAATTTGTTGGTACTTTGGCTGAAATACCGGGTAAAAAGCCGGATTTGTTGGACATGCTGCCAGTTTTACAAAATATTGCAGCGAAAGTTTTATTCGCCGTAGTGACAATGGTGGCTCTTTCGCAAGGACATATAGACTCTCGATTGGCGATGTTCTAAATGCCCCAAGACACAGGCGAATGCCGAGATGGTGTACTGTATTTAGACATCGGAGGTAAGACGGTCTTGCTGATCCATATACAATACTCCCATAATCGAGACGTGATCGGGTTATAGCCCTATATAGTCGTAGCAATACAGTGGTGTCTCCACCCCAACTGAGCTTACTGACCACTTTGAGAAGATTAAGAGATTTTAAACCTTTAGCTTTAAGTTCATTGATATGTGGAATAAAGGAGAATTTAGAATCCAGTAAAACTCCTAAGAATTTGTACTGGTTTACTACTTTGATTTTCGAATTTTCTAACATTAAGACTGGATCCGGCTGAAAGCTTCTGGGAGGATAGAAGTGCATACATACCGTTTTATTTTTGGAGAATTTAAAACCATTCTCGTATGACCATTTTTGCAAGCTGTTTAGGTTAAGTTGTAATTGTCGTTCGACACTTGTCATTTTTGTTGACTTAAAAGCAATGAGGAAATCATCTACGTATAAAGAACATTTGATATTCTCCTTGATATGTCGGACTATGTTGTTAATCTTAATATTAAAACATGTCGGAGAGAGAATACTTCCTTGAGGAACTCCCATTTCTTGGTTGAAATTGTTGGATAGTGTGCTTCCAATTCTGACTTGGAAGTTACGATCTTGAAGGAATGAATTTATAAATTGAGGAAGCCTTCCCCGTACACCCATTTCATGAATGTCCTTCATAATTCCAAATTTCCAAGTGGTGTCATAAGCTTTTTCTAAGTCGAAAAATACTGCAACTACATGTTCTTTCTTAATGAAGGCATCTCTTATGTAGGTTTCGAATGATACTAAATGGTCCAAGGTACTTCTTTTGGACCTGAAACCACACTGATATTCTGTTATGGCTTCAGTTGATTCCAAATACCATACTAGTCTATTGTTGACCATCCTTTCCATGGTCTTACAAAGACAACTGGTAAGTGCAATCGGACGATAGTTAAGCGGATCACTGTGATCTTAGGTTTTGGGATTGGTATTACTATCGCTTTCTTCCACAGCGTTGGGAATGTACCAAAGTCCCATATTCTATTATAAATCTGAAGCATAATTTTAAGGCTTGTTTCCGGTAAATGCTTTAGTAGTTGATAATGAACTTCATCTGCTCCAGTAGCAGAGTCTTTAGCCTTATTCAATGCCGCTATGAGCTCTTCCATGGAGAAAGGTATGTTATATGCTTCAGAGTTATCAGACTGGAAATTTAAATTTTGTCGCTCGGCCCTCTCTTTAAATTGTTGGAATTCTTGGGTGTAATTGTTCGATGAGGAATTAAATGCGAATTGGTCACCTATTCTATTTGCAATATCCTCAGTTGTGGTTATCTCCTCTTTGTCGATGACAAGATGTTGAATATGTGTGGATGTATCTCTACCCTGTATCTTCTTTATCATTTTCCATACTTTGGAACTGGGTGTACGGGTATTAAGTTTAGAGACATAGTTTTGCCAGGTAGCCCTTTTCTTTTGTCTTATTATCCTTCTCGCTCTTGCTCTGAAGATTTTAAATTGATTTAGATTTTCTGGTGTTGGGCGAGATTTAAAGGCACGTAATGCTTTTTTGCGGGCTTTGATAGCCTCTTTGACCTCTGTGTCAAACCAAGGTTTAGGGCTATGGTGAGGATTGGCTTGAGATTTCGGTATCGCTTTATTTGCTATGTCTATAATATCTTTTGTGAAATTGTCTACAGGGGAATCGGAATCTGCATATTTCTGTTGGGTAATATTTTTGTTGCAGAGTTCTGAGAAGAGATTCCAGTCTGCTTTATTGAATTTCCACCTTGATAAACCGGAGTTAGGCCCAACATCTAACGATTTCAATAGAATTGGGAAATGATCACTTCCATGTGTATCCTCTAGTACTTTCCATTGAGTGAGTGAGTGAGTTTGTGTTTTACGCCCCATCAGCACCAGTGTGGGCTATTTAGAGGCAACATTGGTTAGATAGATTATCCTGGAACTAATTCCTCATAATTTGTAGAAGTAGTCATTATCTCTGAGGAACTGTGTTATACTGGACGCTGAATTTTCTAAGAATAAGTGTTTGAGATTACCTGATTGAAAGGGTCGGTGATATAGATTGTTATTACATTCTAACAAGATATGTTTGATCGAAAGTGGTACCTGGCATCCTTCGCATATTGGTGCTGCGTCATTGTTTAATAAGTGTGAGTGGGTTAATCTGCTGTGCCCTATAAGACATCTATGAATTACGATTTGCTCTCTGCGTGAGTGCACATCAATTTTTATATCTTTCATGACGTGTGGTAGTATTGTGCGTCGCTTGTTTCGTTGGCAAGCATTCCATCGTACTTGCCAACTATACTTGGTAAAGTCATTGATATGCTTTCTAAAATCCGTATAAGGGACAACATAGTCCGTTAAGTTTTTACTTAAGGCTCTCTTCGCATGAAGATCAGCCATCTCATTTCCCTTGATATCAACATGACTTGGAATCCAACAAAATATAATCTCCTTGTTTTCTTTCATCACTGCTAAGGTAAAAAGAATGTCTAATACAAGAGGAGTTTCCACCTGCTTGTTGGCTATTGCCTGCAATGCAGACTTCGAGTCAGAGCAAATTACAAAATTGTTAGTTTCCGAGTTGACTGCCATTTCTACCGCCTTGTAGATAGCTGTCAGTTCTGCTGTGAATATCGAGCACACATCAGGTATACGTTCATTACAATAACTTGTCTTTGCAGAGGTGACTGCGTAACCAGTCAGAAGTCCATATTTGGACCCATCCGTGTAAAGAAACTTGTATGATGGATACCTGGATCTTATTATGAGGAATTTACTCTGGTATTCCAGGGGACTTGTAGAAGATTTTCTAAGACTAGTCAGGTCTAGAATACAAATTGGTAAAGGAAGGGTCCATGGAGCAATGGATGGAACCTGCACTTCAGCAACTATGCAGTTGTCTTTGTTTATTATGTCATAGTAGGGTTTTATTCTAAGCCCTAGGGGTTTTATAACACTTTGTTTAGTCATATAAATTTGTTGGTACTTTGGCTGAAATACCGGGTAAAAAGCCGGATTTGTTGGACATGCTGCCAGTTTTACAAAATATTGCAGCGAAAGTTTTATTCGCCGTAGTGACAATGGTGGTTCTTTCGCAAGGACATATAGACTCTCGATTGGCGATGTTCTAAATGCCCCAAGACACAGGCGAATGCCGAGATGGTGTACTGTATTTAGACATCGGAGGTAAGACGGTCTTGCTGATCCATATACAATACTGCCGTAATCAAGACGTGATCGGGTTATAGCCCTATATAGTCGTAGCAATACAGTGGTGTCTCCACCCCAACTGAGCTTGCTGACTACTTTGAGAAGGTTTAGAGATTTTAAACCTTTAGCTTTAAGTTCATTGATATGTGGAATAAAGGAGAATTTAGAATCCAGTAAAACTCCTAAGAATTTGTACTGGTTTACTACTTTGATTTTCGAATTTTCTAACATTAAGATTGGATCCGGCTGAAAGCTTCTGGGAGGATAGAAGTGCATACATACCGTTTTATTTTTGGAGAATTTAAAACCATTCTCGTATGACCATTTTTGCAATCTGTTTAGGTTAAGTTGTAATTGTCGTTCGACACTTGTCATTTTGGTTGACTTAAAAGCAATGAGGAAATCATCTACGTATAAAGAACACTTGACATTCTCCTTGATATGTCGGACTATGTTGTTAATCTTAATATTAAAACATGTCGGAGAGAGAATACTTCCTTGAGGAACTCCCATTTCTTGGTTGAAATTGTTGGATAGTGTGCTTCCTATTCTGACTTGGAAGTTACGATCTTGAAGGAATGAATTTATAAATTGAGGAAGCCTTCCCCGTAGACCCATTTCATGAATGTCCTTCATAATTCCAAATTTCCAAGTGGTGTCATAAGCTTTTTCTAAGTCGAAAAATACTGCAACTACATGTTCTTTCTTAATGAAGGCATCTCTTATGTAGGTTTCGAATGATACTAAATGGTCCAAGGTACTTCTTTTGGACCTGAAACCACACTGATATTCTGTTATGGCTTCAGTTGATTCCAAATACCATACTAGTCTATTGTTGACCATCCTTTCCATGGTCTTACAAAGACAACTGGTGAGTGCAATCGGACGATAGTTAAGCGGATCACTGTGATCTTAGGTTTTGGGATTGGTATTACTATCGCTTTCTTCCACAGCGTTGGGAATGTACCAAAGTCCCATATTCTATTATAAATCTGAAGCATAATTTTAAGGCTTGTTTCCGGTAAATGCTTTAGTAGTTGATAATGAACTTCATCTGCTCCAGTAGCAGAGTCTTTAGCCTTATTCAATGCCGCTATGAGCTCTTCCATGGAGAAAGGTATGTTATATGCTTCAGAGTTATCAGACTGGAAATTTAAATTTTGTCGCTCGGCCCTCTCTTTAAATTGTTGGAATTCTTGGGTGTAATTGTTCGATGAGGAATTAAATGCGAATTGGTCACCTATTCTATTTGCAATATCCTCAGTTGTGGTTATCTCCTCTTCGTCGATGACAAGATGTTGAATATGTGTGGATGTATCTCTTCCCTGTATCTTCTTTATCATTTTCCATATTTTGGAACTGGGTGTACGGGTATTAAGTTTAGAGACATAGTTTTGCCAGGTAGCCCTTTTCTTTTGTCTTATTATCCTTCTCGCTCTTGCTCTGAAGATTTTAAATTGATTTAGATTTTCTGGTGTTGGGCGAGATTTAAAGGCACGTAATGCTTTTTTGCGGGCTTTGATAGCCTCTTTGACCTCTGTGTCAAACCAAGGTTTAGGGCTATGGTGAGGATTGGCTTGAGATTTCGGTATCGCTTTATTTGCTATGTCTATAATATCTTTTGTGAAATTGTCTACAGGGGAATCGGAATCTGCATATTTCTGTTGGGTAATATTTTTGTTGCAGAGTTCTGAGAAGAGATTCCAGTCTGCTTTATTGAATTTCCACCTTGATAAACCGGAGTTAGGCCCAACATCTAACGATTTCAATAGAATTGGGAAATGATCACTTCCATGTGTATCCTCTAGTACTTTCCATTGAAAATCTAAAAACAAATTTGGATCACTTATGCTGAGGTCAATAGCAGAGTACGTGCCATGTCCTGAATGGAGGAAAGTATTTGATCCATCATTGAAGATACAGAGATTATTATCATTTATAAAATTTTCAATAAGTTCACCTCTATTGTTCAGGTCAGTACTGCCCCATAAAGGACTGTGACCATTGAAATCCCCAAGAATAATCGAGGGAGCAGGTAGTTCTTGGTATAAATTACTAAGATCTTGTCGTGTCACTCTCGTACTAGGGGACAAGTAAAGAGAGCATAAAGTAATCGTTTTACGTAATGTAATGCGGATGGCAGTTGCCTGTAAGGCGGTAGTTAGATTTAGGTGTGTATGGATTATACCATGTTTAACCAGAATGGTAGAACCACCTATTGCCCTGTCATGTACAATTTCTCCGTAAGTATTATACATGTGAAAGTTTCTTAGGGTAATTTTGTCTGAGGGTTTTAAAAAGGTCTCTTGGAGACATAAGATGTTCACTTTATGCTCAGATGTTATTATTTTTAGCTCGTCATAATTTGCTCTTATACCTCGACAATTCCACTGTATAATGTTGTTCGAGGAATAGTGTTGCTCTGTCATAAGTTAGTTATTGTTTTTAGGGGTTTTAAAGTTAAACACCAGGGGATCACGATTCAGAGTGATATTGGTGTTTGACCTTCCCCCTGTAGATGTGTTAGGCGGACCAGGTTTTTTTGTGCCTGGTGGATGTTCTTGGTCTGTGTTCTTTAAGTTGGGAGTTGTATTCTGGTGTTGTATTCGATTTGTCTGGGTTTTTTGTGGTTGTTTGTCGTGGGTGGGATTGTTTGATTGGTTTGGTTTGCCCCCCTGACCCATCTTTCCACCTCTTTCAGCAGCGGATGGGGTCTGTGTGTGTTGGACGATGTCATTTTGATTGTCTTTTACTACCTCAGGCGTAGAGAGAGGAATTTGGAGGTCCATTTCTTCCTCTTCCTCAGTCAATTCAGAGTTGACGGTTTCATAAGACTCGTTGAGGTCCGACCCGCCAACCTCTGTCGCTAGGATCTTTGACGGTGTTTCGGAATTTCCATTATCCGATTTCCTTTTGTTTGTTTTTGTCTGTATGTCATGTGAGAACGTTTTGTTAGTCGTGTCTTGTTTTTGTTGGGTTTGTTTTGTATGTGCATCCAGGAGTTCATCCATCTCTCCTCGGGCGAACAGTGCACTGATCAAAGTATGAATATGAATACATTTCAAGTTATAAGTGAAAGCAGCAGCCATGACAATGAGGTCAATGACATGCAAGGAGGGTGCAGGGCATACTTCAAGGGGCTTCAATAGGAGGCTATCAAGGGGTCATTTTTCTTGTGGACCTCCTGTCTAAGCAAATTGGAAGCACAAGGAAAGCTAACCAAGCTTGCTGGCGGTCAGTGACCCCTGCAGGTCAACACAGGCAGAGTGACCTCAGGTCATTTTCCAATTACAAAAGCATCCTAAACCAATTACACCAATTACACCGATACCAAGCTTTTAGGCCAAAGTAAGCAGTGTGAGCTGCAAAAGACCATCGAAGCTGGAGCATGGATAGTAAACATGTAATTTCAAGTTGTGGAGCAGCTTAGTTTAAAAAATGTATTTGTCACACAGACTTGAAGCACAGGAAAGTTCAGGAAACACTTAAAAGACAAAATATTAAAACAAAGCAAAATATTATTGTTGCATCTATATCCATAAGCTGTCATATATCTGGCATCGGATTGCGTTGATATGTGTACTTTTAAAATGTACTTGTAAATAATTGCTATGTCTTGCAGGTCTCTTCCTGGTTATCAGTTTCTAATCAGTGTCAGCAATGACTCTGAAGCAAGTCTTGCTTGTATTATCAAACCCACATGTATGCACTTGAGTATCCGGATTTTCCAGTATTAGATGTAGTTATGGGCATTTTGGTCAATTATATAGCCATCAGGTTAGCCCCCTATCTTCTGAGGTGATCTGGAGGCACCTAGCATGTCAATTGCACATGTCAATAGGTCAGAGGGGAGCCATCCAAAGGCTTGTATTTCTTGGCAAATATGTGGAAACATGATTAGACTAGGTGCAAGGATTTGGTATTTCTGTCAGAAAGATAAGACTAGATCTGGTGTAAGATTGTGTTAGCAACTTAGCACTGGACAAGAAGGACTGGGCAATTCCTGTACTGCAGTCACAGTGCAGCGCCTATGTTGTGTTATGATAATGGTGGAATTAGCAAAGCTAGAAGTGCCTGCCCTGTCCTCCAATACAGCATTCCTGAAGGTATCCATCTATCTTTCAATCATTCACTTACTTTATTGGTGAGTCTATCTATCTATCTATCTATCTATCTATCTATTTATCTATCTATCTATCTATCTATCCATCTGCCTATCTATCTATCTATCTATCTAAATATCTAAATATCTAATATTGATTTCTATTTATCTATCTATATATCTATACATGCATAGTTATTACCCTATACCTGTAACTATCTGTTGAAATATTTTTATCTGTCAGAATGTCTGCCAACCTCATTTTGTTGCTTTGACATGTATAATTGCTGAAATCAGTGTACAAAACTCTATCCAGTCACTGACAACTGCTGAAGGTATTTCATACTAGCATTACAATCAAGTGATTATAATATGGACTACTTGCAGTCAGTCACTGTAGTGCTATTCTCAAGGTCAACTGCTGATCCCTTGAGGTGGGGTCTTAGCCTTGTCCTGCGAAGGTGCAAACCCCAGGGTAGGTTTACTCTCTGCTCAAATTACAGTCTTTTCCACCCTTCAAGATCTAGGAATCGATTAACTCGATCTCTGTGCAGCTCGAGTGCAACTAGACACGTGAATTGAGGTCATGGTCACTGGTCAGGTGACTGCAAGGTCAAGGGTCAAGGTCATTTGCAACTTGGCTCGTTGTGCTGCATTTACGACATGGTGCGATTGAACCGGTGATTCCAATATTATTACTAAGTATATCAGCAAGATGATGTTCAAAATAGTATACATGTATATACATGTACATGCAGTGTCAGTTTAAAGAGGGCTCTATTTTAAATAAGTATTTTACACTCATGAAAGAAGGTTAAATTTATATTTTATCCATCTATCTATCTACCGGTATCTATACTTTAGTTTTGAAAGGGGTTATAAGTTATACGGCTTCATGTGATAGGCCTGGTTTGGTTAAATGAGCTTGAGAGTTGAGACTGCTGTCAGACTTCTCAGATTTTCTTTAGTGCATCAATATAGTTTTTTGTGCCTTCATTATCCTATTATGGATTCAAGGAAGGATCCTCAAAATGGAATAAAGCCTTGTTCTTGTTGCCAAAGAACTTTGATGATTTGAAATCAATTCAGTCACAGCGATGTTTTGAATCTTGGAAATTCCCCCACAGACAATCTGCAGACTGCATTGGAGTATACATTGTGGGGAAAATGCCTAGTCCTTGTGTGTCAGACATGCTTGTCTTGTTCATAGACCCATACATATGCCATAGTTCACCATTGTTTGGGTTGTGACATACAAGAATGGTTGTGTGCACCTGCAAGTGTTGGAATTTCAAGGTCACGCCTCCAGGTCAAAATCTAGGTCAAGGTCAGATTAATGTCATGGGTCAAGGTCAGAGGTCATGGGTTGGTGCACGATCTTCCACTTTGTGTTTAGTTTTATGAACTCACATACTGTAGATTCTTAGACCTTGTTTCAAGCTTATACCAAAGTCACCAGACAAAAGACTTACAAGACATTGTGTTCCATGGCATTTTTGAGTCGATTCTTTGGCTATCTTTGCATTTATTACATTCTTACGTATGCTGCATTTTGCATATTGAGGTACTTTTGATGCATGATAACAAATTTAATAAACACTTTTATACACTTTTGTCATGGAGATGAATTTCATAGAGTTAATGCCACAAAGACCTATTTGTTGACATTATTTTTTCAAGGAATTCTAAGTTCTGGAAAAATCTAAATTCATGAATATGAAGTTGCAGATTGGTTGCTGTGTTAACTTTACCTTAAATGACAAATTGAATGTATGCAGCAACTTGGTTGTAGGTTCCTGTAAAGTGGAAATGTTCCTGTAAAACTTCCACAGTGACTAGAAGTCATCTTTATACCATGGGAAAAAAGGCTGACAACATAAATCAGTGACACTTGAGGTGAATCTTTGTTTATCAATTGAAAACCACCTGTTTATCTTTTGTGGGAGAACCTAGGTGGTCCATTCTTGTCTTTAAGTTGGTCTGAAGACATGGTGAAGAGTTTGAAAGCTGAGTAAATTTGCTTCAATTTGAAATGTCACCTAAGACAACTACATGTTCAGAACTTCAAATCCTAATAATGCTTTTTGAAACTGGTGAATTCAAAAATTTCCCCCTTTTAAGATCTTTTACACAGTGTAGATGTTTTTCAGTTTTATGCATTTGTGTTTTTTTTTACTCATATAGATTTTTTTGCAAGTCTCCCATAGATATACACTGCTCTATTGTCTGTGAAATCCAGAATTGTGATGTGAGGAATAATGAACATGGTTTTGTAAATTGACTTTCATTTCAGGCAATCTAGAGTTGTTGAAAGTCCCTTTGCCTCAGTCTATGGTGTTTGCAGTGCTTTTGCACAGCATAATTCTCCACAAGCATTTGCCTCTATTTTTTACCATATTTGTTCGGTGAGAGTTCTTCAGAGTAGCGGCTGCAGAAAATACATTCGCGTGGTGGACTTTAAAAACTGTATAAGTGTATATGAGTGTAGGTCGTGAGGCGGCAAACCCAAACGAATAGTGCTTTTGATGGATGCAAACTGCAAAATAGTTTCCGCAGATATTTCAGAAGGAGTCATCACTTTTGACGCCATCACTGGGATCTATGTTGTATACATTGCACTAATTAACCCACACTAATTGATAAAATTTGTAATTATATATAAAGTTAAAAAACTTAACCACCAGTCTACCTTAAAGGACAGGGTGTAACAATTTACACTCAATGCTGAAGCTTTTGCTGGAAATCTAGTATAGAACCAGGTTGTGTTTTCTTGACAAATATTGTCTTAGGGTTAACAGGACTAATATGACTATTATGTTTGGAAAGTGAGACTGAAATGTTCTGCCTTGCTGTATTTCTTGGCTTCAGCTTGGTTGTGAGTTTAAACAATGTTAAATGTTGCCCTCTGGTGAATCTTTAGGTTTAGTTTCTTCACAATTCTACCCAAGGAGTTTTGTGATGCCACCTCATGAAGTGTTGAGCACTGTTGCTTCTGTTATTAGAAAATGCCTTACACTAATGATCTTCATATTCTTCACCAAGAATTTTTTTCTCCTTCTCCTCTTAATCTCTTCTCCCCAATCGCCTTTTCTTTTTACTTCAAATTTCTTCAGCTTCACCCCTGCATCTTATTTATTAGATTAAATGTTTGCTCTTGCTCTTTTCTTCTCTCAGAACTCTTCTTTCTCTCCAACTTTTTTTGACTGTGGTCTTCTCTACTGACTTCGACTCTTTCTCGCTTTGTTCTGCTCTCCTTTCCTCTTCGACTCTTCAATTCTTATCTTCTACGTTTCTTCATCTTTTTCTTTCCTTTTTGGCCACCAGAAACACTTGTTTACTCCCTTGTGCATGTTCTATGTTTGCCTACCACAGAGGAATGCATTTTCTTGGGTTGCACATGCTGGCATACAGTAAACTGTTGATGGAGGGGCCAAGGAATGGCTTTTACTATTGTCTGCAGCATATATCATTTTCTGAGGGTGTTTATTTTTGTCACAGGGAACAATAAACCCATTTTTAGGTAGTCGTTCGTAAGAACGTCTACCTTTTGTAATCGGCAATTGACAAGTGGAAAAAAGCCCGCGAAAATCGGAAATTTGAAATACCGTAATGCAGATTTGTCTCAGAAATCGTCTGTGTGGCCAGGAACCACCTCAAAAAGGAGTGTGCGGCAAAAATATAGCTGAAAGGAACAAGTTACGATCACAATTACGACTGAGCAATGTGAATCCACGCAGTGTTTCTGTTTTCTTTGGAGACTGGTCAACTCGCCAATGGAGAACTCGCCAGTTGACTACTCGCCCCTACTCACCAGATTACAAAGGACCTAATATCGCCCACATGACGATCGTCAATGCGTGTCAAAACGACTCGATAAATCAATTAGCTGGTAATCATCTTCTGCTGTGTAATCACCTTCTGGTGTATGTATTAAAATTTATAATATTACAGAAGCAGCCAAACAAAATTGGCCTTAACGGACCAGACTAAACAATGCTAATTGTAACTTTGAAATTTCTTTCTTTCACCCTTAGTTTATTGCCATTGAGGAACTACAAAGTCTTGGGATGCAGCTGACAGGTGTCAAAGCTGATTGCACTTTATAGTGTCCATGGACATTGTTCTAATACTTCCTCAATGTGCTAAGTTCAAATGACAATTGCATGGGAAATTTCTATGTCTATGTAATGATCTTGGTTTTTTTTTCCAGACCAGAGTCAGTAAGGTTTTGGCTAAATTTTATGAGGGCACAAAATTTTATAGGAAATCTTAAATACAGCCGAATATCGAAAATTTGTTGTTGTCCCATAGAAAATCCATGAAAAACCCAAGAATTTTTTTTTTTTCGCAAATCTGTGGGGGCACTGGACAATAACAAAGTATGCACAGCAGCAAACCTACTACAGACTGCAGTACACGAGCTCTATTAATTACTAATTGGTCAGATCTTCTTCAACTGTGACTTAAGGGTTTTGTACATGTATACCAATAGCTAAATATATAAATTCTTCAGCAAAATGGTAATTCTTCAAGCAAACCATGATATTGATGCACGAGTTAGGTCTGGGAAAAGACTTGGGAATAGTAGAGAGAATTTTGAAGATTTTTGTGGGAACCCTGTGACTAGCAAATGACGCTGAACATAACATAGTTTGTAGAAGAAGTGGAGTTTAGCTGAAATTAAGTGGAGTTTAGCTGAAATTAACTCAGAAGTTCTTGCCAGACTATAAACTGACTAGTCACCAGTCAGTGTTAGCCAATCCACAAAAAAAGCTTTGAATTAGGTTTATCAATTGCAAGGCCTTGAAAAGCCAGGAAGAACCAGCATTTTGAACAAAAAGGCCTGGAAAAATCTGGTATTTAGTTTGTGTGTAAAAAACTTCCTAAGGTCTGTGTTGTATTGGTCAGTCCATCAACAAATGTGGCCTGGAATTTGGGAAAAATTGTTCTGGAAAAGCCTGGACTTCTGTTTCAAAAAAGCCTGTTAATGACAAGGATTAGAAATTTACCTTCCCTACATTTTAGTATGCCACGTTTGTGCACTTAAGTACTTAACAGTAAGGCCATAGAAAAATGCTTCTCAGAATATATATATATCTATCTGCAAGGCGTTAAAGTCAATATATGCTTTGGAGAATTGGTGATTCCACTTACATTACAAATAACAAGAAGCACCACATCACTAGGCCTGGCATGCAGAAAGCTTAACACATAAGAACAAATACCTTTTTGTGTCCGAGAGCAGGGCCTCGGGCCCTTTGTCGTCATCAATGGGATTGTCATATCAAAGTTGGTGTGGATCGAAAAGCATTTCACAGATGCAAGAACAACCCAAAGTTATGATGCCATTATGATGCCCAGTGTTTACACTGTTGCACTAGATGCCCTGGCTTTAATCTTATGCCTCACTGCTCTAAATAGTTGACTTTAATCCCCCAAATTCCTCCTTGCTCAGCAGACGATTTCTGAGAAGCATCTTCTTCTTCTTCCCTTTGGCCCTTCCGCCCTGAGACAAAGTGGGGTGCACCACAACCTGAGATTTATACTTCAGCCAATTACTAAAGATAGACACATAGACACATAGATAGACAGATAGATACATTGATAGGTAGATTGATAGATCTATAGATAGAATGCAACTTTTAACAATTTATAGAGATGTGTTAATGTAATGATCATATCCCATTGAGTTATAAGGGTTATTAAATTGCTCGAGGACACGGTGCATGCATTGCATGCTATTTTTTGTTAAGATGTCCTCTTTTCTGATCCTCCCAAATGCATGTCTTGCAGTACACTGACTCAAAGCTACCAAGGCTGGTCTTTATATATGGTTTCTGAGCAGTAACTGAGCTCAGAGTTGTCATGTAGCCTCTAATAATTGTAATTATTCATTGAGCTTTGTCAGTTTCAAAGGTAAAAGCAATTGGCTTGACTTGACAGGCAATGTCTGATGATTGCAATTACTCAATGAGTTGTGTCAGTGTCAAAGAAATATCAACTAATTACAATTGGCTTTCTGTTAGTGTCACTAAATGTATTTTTGTGTGAAATCCAATTAAGCTGATGATAGAATAAAAGTCAATTAAGTTGCATTTACATGTTTGCTTTGATTTATTTTGATACTAAGCATGTTGTTATTACAATTAAGCACAATTAATGATATTAAATAAGTGCTCTATTTTAATAAATTAAAACATAACTGTTATGAAAACATATTTATTTTGATTTGATGATTTCAATATAACCAAGTTAGCCTAGTCGCTTTAAAAAACTTCTCTTTTCTAAGATTCCTTTTTGATTTGATGAAATTTTTCATATTTTTGTTTTCAAACATGTAAGATTTATCTTTGACCACATCACAATAGCCTGTTTCTTTCTATTTCACCGCAACAATGGTGTAACGGTTTCATTGATGGACAAAATTAATGGTCCTGCGGCTCCTGCCTATGATATTTATGCAGAGCATTGCAATTTGATCAGATAATGATACATTGAATGAAACACAGAGCTTTAGTTCAACAGGGGGAGGCCCCAACAAAGATCGGATCTACCAGCAGCAAGAAGAAGAAGAAAGTCAAGTGCGCGATTTTGTAATTAAATATTTTTTGATCATTTTAGCCCTCTAAAAGTTGATGCGCGTTACATAAAATTATTTTGAGACAGTATGCTAATTTTGGGTGGGATTGATGGGATAGGACGACCTCTGAAGTGTTGACAAGCTGTAGTCAAAACTACTAAGGTAAGAGCTAGCGCTATGATTAGCTTTGCATATTAAATGTTTAATTAATTAAAAAATAATAAGATGAGGAATTCCATGTCAGTCATACTTCTTGAACAATGTCACATCAGGGAAATCATCCTTACTCTGGCAACTTAACCTGCATGCGTAAATCTTACATATTCTCCAAATGTGTCAAGTAAGCCTAAATAGATACTCTATAGTTAAGTTGGTGATGGATATAACTTAACAATAACATTCCTTTGTGTAACATTCATTTGTGTAACATCTATATGATCAACTTTCAATGCTCTACATGATATCAATTTATCAGTCTATCAATCTGTATAGTCAAAATTGACGCTACAGCATTCTGGAAGTCTGTGTAAATTTATTAAATCACCTAATATTCAATCTAGAAGTTACAGAGATCCGTCATAATTGAAAAGAGCTTTTTGTGTGCCACAAGAAAGCATACTGCAAAGGAACAGATCCGTACAGTGTGTAGTTTTAACAGGATTCGGTGCACAGACTCACACACACGATAATCTGGTGCATCATAATAGGCCTGCCCAGCCCTGCTGGCAGACCGAGTGATAAATAATATGTCTCCAGTACACATGTAATATAGAGGAGTATCACTATCACCCACTTCATGTTAATCACTGTACCTTCAATATAATACCGAAACGACTACCTTTGAATCCCCGGATTCTTGTGATGGTATCAATTACAATGGCATGAGGGTTTTGGGGGAGCAATGTCATTTACTGCATTGTGAGGAAGAGTGGGTACCAAGAATTTGTAGACTGTGACCACCTCCTTATTGTGGATACCATATCTGTTTCCACTGTTTCCTTTCTTGCATTTCTGGACTGGAATGTGCTGTGATTTTCAGGTCAGTCTATTTTGTAAGGTTGAATTTTTTTTGGTTTCAATTGGAATATGTGTACCGTAAAACGGGGTAAAGTAGGCAATCCGGGGTAAAGTTGGCAAACTATTTTGACCCGCTTAATGGCAGAAATGCCAACTTTTCCTCACTGACACGAATGGCAACTTTGCCAAAGGTACCTATATCAGTGATAAAAGTTGTCATTTACATGTATGCCATTAAGTGGGTCAAAATAGTTTGCCAACTTTACCCCGGATTGCCAACTTTACCCTGTTTTACGGTACTGAAAATTCAATTAACCTGCATGTGAGGTGAATGGGTGTATGATCTTTGTTCAGATATCTGAAAAAGTGATACCTTTCGCTCTACGTAGTCTTGCTTCTTCCGAAGCGCAATTAGCGCATGCAATACTTATGTAGGAGATCGAGCATGTTGAGGGAAACAGTTGTATTGAAAAATGTTTTGTTTAATTTTACCTCAATAAATGTAAGTTGTGACCTTTTCCCAGTGACAAATCTGAAATACATTACCTGTTCACAATAATGTACCAAATATACTGTTGAAATATCCATGCAAGCAAGCTCTTGAAATGGTAAGGTCAATATCAGGACATTGTCAGGTCAATCAGCTTCAAAGTATTTTCCAATTTGTAACCAGTTTATTCATATCCCATTTTCACTCCAACCCTATGAGGGCCTCTGAATCTTAGGATCCTGACCCTGCCCAGTAAGTACACACAGCTCTCCCCTACTTTCTCCACATGGAAGGGTCCCTTCTTTTGTGGCTGTTTAGAGTCCATTATACAGAGGTCAGTTCATTGAAGGGACTTCATTGGACATTCATGGACACTGATACATGGCATTGTTGTGAAAGTGATATATTGGATGAAAGGGGAGGAGGTGTGTTGTGACCTGGCTCTTTTGTGACCCCATACACCAGTGTACACTCAGTTTAGAATCAGTTGAGAGTGAAAAGGACAACCTATCAAAATGGCAGAGGTGGGGGTTTGCTGTGGTTTGCTTTTGAGAGTGATACTAGGTGAACTGGTAGAGTATAGTATAGCTGATGTATATCAGGGGATTATAGGAATTTTGTCAGAAAATTAACTAAGCTGAATGATAATATCGAGTCTCTTAATTCCAATGCTTCAATATTATGATACAAATTAATCAAAACTTCAGTCAAAAAAGAATATTTATACCTCTTATTATCTCTAGACCAAATATAACTCTATTGTCTACAAGTTGAGAGTTGAAATGATTTTAATTTAGGTATCAGGTTAGCTTATATCAGAAACCTTTGTTTCATATAAATGGCTAAATCCCCGATTGTGGATTGAAGCAAAGAGTAAACCATTTCATATGTTGATCATAAACTATTTCATGGACTCAACAAAATACTGCTGCTGATAATTCCCTTTTAATATAATAACTTGTACTGCATTCATCCTATGATCATGTCCTTTTAGTTGATGACATGCAAAATGGTATGCAAATAACATAAATAGGCCTACTTAATTCAAAACTGCAAAATGACAGTAGATTCACAATTTGGTGCAAATTAGAAAATGTAGATCAGTCCAAAATTGACTATTTGGACACAAGACCCTAATTACTGCATAGTGGGTGCTGAAATGACTATAGGGTGACTATATGGAGTGACTATGATGATAGGGTGTACTCACTGGGGTTAATGATAGGGGAAAGTGATGACCCAGACCATTTTTACCCTAATTATCGCCTGGCACCCCTCAGTACCACCTTGCCCCTCCTGACCCCTCTGATAACATGCTTGATGCCCCATTATTCAACCCTGGATCCCAGATACACATGTAATTACATGTTTGTAAATATTCCATGCACACAGGGGGCATCTAGTCAGATGATAGGTGAGTATATGCAAGGATAGATGTATTGAAAACTGAAAGGAAAGAGAAAATTGTGAAAGATAGATAAATAGCTACTACATAGATAGATAGATAGATTGACAGGTAGATAGATTGAGATAGATAGATAGATAGATAGATAGATAGGTAGATAGGTAGATAGGTAGATAGATAATTGTTGGCTTAAAATATACCAATTATTTAGTAAACACTTCAAAAGTCTTTGAATCGTGTGAAGCACATTTTTCGGAAGGCTCTTTAAGCCTGATACTTTCCCCTTGAAGCAAACATTGTTTTAAGCTTTCCCTGGCAAAAGTTCCCTGCAGTTGATTTATTTAATTTTGCGAAAGGTTTTGCTAGAAGAGCAAAAGGAAGTCTTGTGAACATCAAAGGGTGTATGCAAAATGCAATGAGCTCAAAACTGTTGTGAACTTTTGCTTTGGCTTGTAGTTGCAGCCGACATTTTCTCAGACTTACTTTTCTCGTCCTTACTTTTCTCATCCTTACTTTTCTCGTCGATTCAACTTGAGATGCTCTAAGTTATATTAATATTTTGTTCCAGTAATTAAGTCATATAATTAGTGGAGAGTGCCTTCGTCTCCATTCATATCCATCCAGTTTGGCCTCTGTGTGATGTGTATAGATCTAGGTCTATCATACTCCTGGCAGCTACACTGCTAAAACGGGCCACACAGGCAGCTATAATGTAAGTTGTCCTATTTAGGCTGTACCCACTCACTGGCCTGGCTTCTGCCCAAAGAAGCAGTAATATATTCACCCTAGCCTAGTTTTGAAGTCCCATGAGCCAATCAGATTGTATCTGCCCATGAGTGATTCACATGTGGCAAATTTCAAAAGCTACTGTGTTTACAACACATTCTGAAGAATGCTGTCTGTTCTGGGAAGTGGTTTCATTTTGCCAGGTCTATGGAGGAGTGTGGAATTCTTGAGGTTGGCTGGATAGCAGTGACTGACTGTCTTCACATAGCGTGACCTTAAATTATGATATTTCTTTAGGCCTATTAAAAATATTAAGAAATATATTTTTAGATTTCCCCCCCCCATATTTTTCTACACATATGAATTCCAATTTTGCTGGTCATAATATTTGACTGTGTCCAGTCTGGGAACTTACAGCATCTCCATGTGTCGTCTTTGAAGTATTGATAATGATTAGGATTATTGATGATGTTACTTTTAACAATATTAATATATCATTAAATGCATGTAGTCCTATATATATTACAAAAATGCCAAGTCTACATGAGACAAACTCTCTAACAATTTATCACATTCCTGTACCAATCCTTCAAACTACACTTTTCAAATGGAACAGATATATAAATATTATATACATCAATTAGCTCCAGACCACAGCAGCTGGTTTCTTTACATCTTGAACAGCACATGGGTTTATCAACTGGCAAACAACTGGGGAATTCCATTTTGGTTGTGGTCTACAAAGGGGTGAGCTGATAGGCTGGCCAAGTTAAGTCACACCCACCTAAGTAAACCAGGTCATAATATGGTAATCTTTGAAATAGTGGCCAGAGCAGCCTGTTTTGTCAAGGTACGACTTGTCAAGATGAGGTCTATTTATGTAGTCACTAATTGAGTAGTGACTACCTGTCTATCTATATTTATCTGAATGAAGTCAAATGTATTCATCAGCAGCTGCATGGTACTAGATCTTGTGACAGATTTTAGATCAACTGATCCTTTAGTAATATTACACTATCCATGAAATCTCCTGTGATACCAGAGCAGGGTGACTTTTTTTCAACCCATGGGTTCTTGTTACTTTGGTGTTGCCCTACACCACAAGACCACAGTGTGACAGTGAGTGTCAAGTGTATACATGGTATAGTTGGTGTCATGGGCAAACAGACACAATGGGCCAGAGCCCCAGACCACACTTCTATTTATCCTGTTCAAATGTTGAGGAGAGAGATCATGAATATTTGGATCTACTGTTTGGAGAATAGAGTGTATATGCTGAGCATGATTGAAGAATAAAACGCATGATGTGGTACTTATTGCTGATTATCTGCCTGAGCCAGGTATTTGAAAATATGGCTGCAAAACTGTGTAAATCATGGATTGAACTATGTTTAGATATTGCGTTAAAAAAACTTTTAATGAAAATTGTAAGTTCTCTCAGCATCTTAACCTTAGGTGTGCATAGTGAGGAATTTGAAAATAAATTTAGTTTCGAAGTAATGGAATATGAAGGTACACACACCCTTATTTTGACATTTTTAGTGACACACTTTTATGCCACTTCTAGAGCTTGCAGAATATAGATTCAATGAATTTATTTGAATTTTGCCAGTTTTTATCTGAGTCTTAGAAATAGCTTTGAGAGGGGGATTCCTGCTGTGATTGCCTTTTGGGTTGTCTACTGCTTTATGCAATTCAAAGAGCATTGCTTTTGGGCAGTTGTAGGTGTGTGCAGTTTTGAATTACATGCCTTATACCATGGGGTACTGCTTATACCCAACGTATAATTTATTTACACAATTCTTCATGTGTGGTATGCCACTGTGTGTATTTTCTTCAAATATCTTTGAAATATGCAGTTTTGAAAAAAAGGTCTACAGGCACCCTGGCCAAAAATCAACAAGTGGGAGCCTATACAGTAAAATCGTTTAGAAATTGTGGTTTGCCAGCTACTTGAGGAATAACTTGTTAAGTTTGGGGAAGTCAAATTTCATGTTTGATGAGATATAATACAATTTTAGTTCAAACATCAAGTTAAGTTTACACTTTATTGATGATGTCATATATCGCACATTTTGGCGCGGAGGTTTCAGGGTCTCCACGTGAAGTTCTTCCTGAGCTTTCCTGTACGAAAGGTTCGCAATTCAAAAGTATCGATATTTACAAGTATTTTCACTTGGAACTACCACTAACTAATCTGTGAACCTACTGAATGCATAAATACAGGCATAAAGTCTCAATCATCCACCCATTCTCTATAACTATTGCTGAACTTGCAAGCACATGTATGCCAATGGCGAATGAACCAATGTTAAATTCAGTTCAATTCCATGACACCTTATTGTGACTTTCTATATATATTTAGGAAAGATAGAACTTGCTTTCTGAGATTTTTTCACTTCAGCACCATTTCTGTTTTTCAACTGCTTTTTGCTTTTTCAGCAATTGAGTGGGTGTTGATCACAGTTATTTCTGCTGTGTTTCTTCAGAAGCAGAGATGAAATTGATAAGATAATTTGTTGGAATTACCTCTGCTATCTCATGTCCTGTTTCTATTTATTGCACCTATTTCTCCAGTGTTGTAGGCATGCTTAGATATGCCTGCAGTTGCTGACAAGTGCAATTGAGCTATCAGCCACTACAACACCACTACACCTACTATTAGCTTTTGATTAGTCTACTGCAACTGATAACATTCCGGACTTACAGTCATTTCCTACCTCTTACAGCAGTTCAGGAATCTAGTGATTTTCACAATTATCATAATAGCTATATTTACTCTTGTAGAGAATATTGCTTATAAAATGTATCTGTTTATGAAATGGGATAGAAAAGTTATGCAAATATATATACGAAAGAGAGAGGGAAAGGCATTGAATGTTGAATAGATAGATAGATAGATGGATAGATAGATAGATAGATAGATAGATAGATAGATTGATTGATTGATTGATTGATTGATTGATTGATTGATTGATTGATTGTATGGCAGAGGACATAATGATATATGGATTGAGCGATGGAGCAGATAGATAGATATAAAGATAGATTGATTGAGAGACTGGCATATAGATTAGTTACTCTGTGTGTTAGTTGATTGATCAGTTTTCATAGATTCATAACCTATGGTTTTGAGAGACATTTAGAAATGCTGATTAAGGTAGTGTAACCCACAGCTAAAATGGTGATTGGATGAACAATATTCAATTCAACAATTCCAAAACCTTTTTTTAAAAATGGATGTGATATTAATTTGAGTACATTGCAGTGCTCACACTTGGGGATGCCATGTGATTTGAGTTAATTAAAAACAAACACATGTCAATTAATATAATTCTAATATTAGGAATCGTGAAATTCTACCTAGCTCAAACAGGCTTTCTAATCATGTTCCAATCTGGTTAATTTTCAATTCAGCTAAAATCATGAAAATTGTTTATTAATATTTTGAGCCAGACTGGAGCCAAATGATGAAGTAATCCTGGGTGGAATGGATTTGATGACCACAATTTCATCAATTTGGATGTATTAGATATGTATTAGATATGTATAAATGTCTGTGTGAATATGGGATACAAGTGCTTTTGGCTAGTGTTCAAACTTCAGTAGCTGTGGAGCACTTGTGGACCTCAGTGTGAGTTGGGTTTGATATTGTTATCACTTTGTGGGAACAGATATTTTGGCTGATATTGTCATACAGTTTGATAGAGAAATGTTTCAGTAATGGTGAAGATTTTGAAAATACAGTTGGATATATGATTTCTCTCACCGAGGTGGATTTCTCTATGCGTAAGTTCACTTTTTCAACCAGACTGATATTAAGACAAACTGTTCCTTCGTGAGGCAAGTTCACTTCTCCAGGAAAATGTCTGAGGACCTCAGTGATGTCACTAAACTTTGACAATATGTCCTATCTTTTACTAAGAAATGAGTGATCAATTTGTCATTTGGGGTCATATTGACCCTACTGTTGAGGGGTATGACTCATTCATTGACTTGTGCTGATGACATGGCAAGTATAGGGATATGACCTCACTAGGGGCATTTAGGAATATTTCGATAAATCACTTTTGTTATCATGACCGTAATAAGTATATTCCTCTAAATTTGGTTGATATGAATCATCCAACCTATTGTTAGCCTACATAGTACCTACATTGCCATACGTTGATTGCACTTTTGTATCAGGTTTATGACATTATATGGTTGAATTTCCAGGGCTCAAAATTCATTTCATGATAATATGACCTCTGCAGGTCAGGGAATTTAATGCAATACTTTACAAACATAGGGGTATTATCATATGATGGCACTTAACATTAGTGCACCATTAAAGCTTTGTTTGGATTCAATATTGGCTGTCATTGCTGAGTTATATATTGCTGTTTTCATTATCATTAGGTGTCATCTGTCAGGATTGTATTGGATCAGGTCAAAATTAGCATATTGCATTTTAGCAGATATGCATGCATTTTGCAGGTCCATATTAAGTTTATATTAACATGTGCAGTATAATGTCGTATTGTCAAAAGTGTATACTTTTAATATTTTCCTACTTACACTAAGTTGTATTCTGTACTACTACCTTGATACAGCTGACATAACCAATTGTCATCATGGATATATTTATCAGCTCAACTTGTATCTACAACACTTTGAACACATAACCTGAAATGTCAGGTGAATACTTAAAATACTTACAGTGAATTTACCATGTTTATGTAGTGAACAATGTACATGGTAAGTTGAAAGATTTATCTCTGAAAGTCTTTTTATCATAGCTTAATCAATCATGTATGTTAATCCTGATTAGAAACATTGTGGGTTAATCCTCTTGGCCCACAATGCTTGGGGAAATAGTATTCTCATTGTATTTATGTATGACACATGTGTATATATCTGTCAACATGAACATACATGTATATTATGATGTCTCAAAACCCACATGCTGAATGTAAATGCTTTTGGTTAACCATGTTTGTTTGGTGCAAATGTCAATAGGATGTAAGAAGATGAATTTTGAGGTCAGAATCAATTAACTTTTAACACCACCTTGCAATAAATGTAAATTGTGTTAGTATTTGTCCAAGGGCAATTATATACAGGAAGAAGGGTTCATGCTATGCTAATAATACAATTTATAATGCAGTTTGATGGGGTTTGTATACAACCCCTAAAGCTGCTAAATTGAAAAAAATGAATGTTGATGTTTTATGTCAGTGAATTGCTAAGATCCAACTTACAGCTACTTTTGAAATTTGATAAAGAAGTGCACAGTAGGCCTTCGGGATGTCCTTGCAAAATATATTTCTGTCTGAATAGCTGATTTGTAGTTATTTGGTAAAGTGTTAAATTGGGCTGCTTGGTTGATGCAGCTCTTTGGTCCTCTTAATAACAGCCCACAGTAGTGCTGATGGAGCGTAAAACACAAACTCACTCTCTGTTGCTCTATGTTGATTTCTTTGGCTTTTAAATGTTCGGATCCTGAGTTAGATTCCAGCTTGAGGCATCAGGTAAGTGGCTTGAGCCATCATGAATTCCTCATTCACTCTAAAAAATTTAGGACAAAAGCGGTTTTTAAAAATATCAAGTGGTTTTATGAGACAACCATGGTGGTTTTTGCATTGAAATTTGGTTTATCAGGTCATTTTTGGTTTTTGTCTTTGGAATTGGTCTCCTCCTCAGGTAAAATGGTTTTTAATGCAGGTGCGCATGCGCAACTGCATTATACCAGTCACTTACCGTATAATGGGTTTTGTGGATTAGAACATGCACCCCGATATTGCTATCAAATAGTGAATTTTCGTGTTTGAAAATCAGATTTTCTGTTAGTGGAGAACCCCTAGTTTTGTGCGCAGAAGCATTTTGGAATATGTATGGGTTATTTTTATAAAGAAAATCATATTTGTGACAATATGGGGTAAAATGATGCATTTCTGCCGATCAAAAAAGTTATATGTAACTTTTTCTAATCCCCAAATCTAAGAATCAAGAAAAACGTATGTGGAATATATATCAGGCAATCTATATACTAATTTTCGCTTTAAAAAATCCAGTGGTTATTGCTCTAGGCCTGTTGACAGATTGTTTCTGTAGAAAAATGGGTTTTGTGGATTGGGACGAACTCCATGATCTTGCCATCTAAATAGCATTTTCTTATTGGAAAGTCAAATTTTCACATATGGAGAACATCTACAGTGGTGTTTAGGAGCATTTTGGATTATAAATAGGGTATTAAGAGACAGATGTTCACATTTATAGCCAAAATTACAAAAGTGTTTTTAAGATGGTCCGGAAAAAGTAAGATTTCTTTTTTCCTATTTTCCTTATATGCAATAAATTAAAAAAATACATTTGAGATGTACTTCAGACATTCTATATACCTGTTTTTGCTTACAAACGTGTTCAGTGCTCCATATCTGATTACAGATTGTTTTCGTAGATGAGTTTGTGGATTGGACGGAGCACCTTGATCTTGCCATTTGAATGTCATTTTCAGATTTTCACTGATGGAGAACATCTGCAATGGCGTGTATGAGCATTATGGGATGTGTATAGGGTATTAAGAGACAGGATTTTCTCATTTATTGATATTAACAAAATGATGCCCTTCTGACAGCTGAAAAATAAGACCAGAAACAGTTGTTTTTTACCAAGGCCTGAAGTTTCAGAACTCATATGCATATGAAAATCCAAGTTTTGAAAATATTTTGTCAAACGCAACCCTACAGTAGAAAATTCCACCTGCATTATGCAACCCGCGGGTTCTTGTTCAAAAAACCAAGGCCTCTTGTTGGAATGAGTCTACCCTGGTATTAGAGTTCTTCATGCCATGATAAATATTGGTTCATGTGTCGATATGACGACATTTGTTGATGATCAACCAGATTACCATACACAAATAATTTCCTTAGAGACAATGGGTTTTCATTTATCTAGTGATATTTAATAACCTTGTACTAGTTTCGATGTATAAGGAACTTCATGGACCTCATAGACAAACTCGATACTGTGCTTGCTGATACAGATCAGCTCCCCAGAGAACAAAGACTCCTTCTGTACCACACTTAACGCCATCTATACTGACATGCATTTGACAAACAGAAGTTCAATTTTAACAAGGAACAAGTGATTAACACAAACACAGCAAGGAATCATTGAATCTATCTACACTGAAAGTATAACTAAGCTGTAACAAACAAAAAAAAACAGTGCGTTATCTCAAAATGTGTTTTTATCCCAGCTTACATATCACAGTTGACCTAATAAGTAGATTGAGTCTCATGTTTGTCAAAGAATCATGACTGAGCAATGGTGAGCCGAGTGGCGCCACCTATAAATATACTTTTTAAAATTTACTTTGTAACTTTGTAGTTATAAAAGACCATGCTTGATGCACGGGCATGTTAATTAGATGATTGTGCTACAAAATTGTAGATAAACCATCTTCAAGAAATCGTTAATGAATATATTTTAACATGTGGAAGAGTAGGTAAGCTTAACATTTCGTAGAAGTATCACTACACCCAAAAACTCCAACATGAGAATGATTTAAGACCAAACTTCAGTCAATCACAGGCAACTGTTCTAGGAATGTCCCATTAGCAATATAGCTTTGCAGTGGCATTTCTTTGTGAGGTAAGTACATTTTATTATCTTGGTAGTCCATAAATGGACTGTAGACTGCTTGGTAAAACAAGGAAGAAAAGTCTACTGATTTTAGAGCTATCTCCAGTGCTTGCTGGGTGTGTGGCTTCACTCTCTCCTCCCTGTGTTTCTTTATTGCACTCTATAACTGTTCTGTTTTCACTGTTACAATTTGTCTTTTCTTTTTGCAGATCTGAACAAAAACAAAGCACCTCCCCCCCCCCATAGATATCCCTTCTCCCCCCCAGATAAAAAATTAAATCCCCCCCCCCCCATGTAAAAGCTGCAGCTGAAAATAATTATCAAATAAAGCCTTATTTTATGTAATCAGTAGTGGCTGGGGTGGGAGTTTGGGTCCCTGGCAAGTGAAATAAACAATTTTACATCCTATATTGCCGCACTAAATACAGCCTATGTTGGACGGCTGTTTCAATCATGCAGCACTGGATTTCTGTGCCCTCCTGTCCTAATCAGCCTACCAAGTGCATAAATCCTTGACGTAAAGCCTCAATCATCCATCCATGAATCCAAGTTGATAGGCCAGCCATGGACCAATTATATATGAGATAACATAATACCACTACGGATTTCTCAGATATCCAAACAGCACCCTGTCTGTTTGGTTTATGAAGAAACCAGTTTTATTTGGTTTTTGTTAAAACCAAACAATTTGGTATTTCCACAAACCCTAGTTGGTTTAATATGCGGGACAAGCTCAAAAACCAAATTTGGTTTTTTGGAGGCTGTTTTTTTTTAGAGTGTTGGATGCCAAAATACTGAGCACTATCATCCACAGTGGTATGAAGGAACCTTCAACTATTTTTGCAATATATGCATCAAACTATCTTGTGGAATTGTAGTTTGTGTAGGATTCCATAAAGGTCTACACAGCTTTTTTTAAATCTTTTTTTTTAGTTTGGTAGTCTCTGGTGATGTGATATTACAAGTCTGGCCTCTGTTTGATGTCTGTGACACGATTTGTTAAGACCACTATATATTTGGGTTGTGTTGTCTCTCTGAACGAGTTACACGGCTATGAGCAAAAGGGATTTGGTATGATGTTTGCAATATTGTAACGACCTCAAAACGATAGTGGGGAGGGATAGCTCAGTGGTAACATACTGGGCTGGCAATCGCTGGATCCGGATCCCGGGTTTGAACCCGGCTCTCGCCAGGTTACCTGTGCCTATGTTGGACAGCTGTTTCAGGCATCCTGCCTCTTTGCCAATTTCTCTTCTTGTCCTAAATAGCCTACAAAGTACATAAAGGCACATGTCGTATCTTGTCAAGTTAAGGTGGTACAGGAATAGATCATAATCTCTACTATATCCGTCTACCACCTGCTGCTCCTGATCTGAAGTGAGACATTGATATCTTCCTAACTTCCCAGTTTTTCATTTATCACCAGATCTCATAAGGATTTCTAGGAATGTGTGAGGAAAAGTCACATTATCGTCATTTCAATGGCTATTTTTGTCTTTTAATCGTACAGCTATGCATAAGTGTGGGTGTAAGCCTTATAACTCTAAAAAAGCATAAACAGCATAAAAACATTAAGACCACATCTGAAGTACAAGAACATTGCAGCTTCTTAGCTAGGGCATTGACATTTCAAGTTGCTGGCATATGTGGAGATATATGGTTTCTCAAATAATATTGGACATTTCTGTGTAGTTCTCTGAATTTGGCAAATGATGGTAATATTCTTGTGCAGCTTGGATGATAATAGAAGCAGAAAACATTATGGGTTCATGTTACAAGTTTGTAATGTCATTTTCCTCATGCCAAATGACTTTCATGTATCATACTTCATATGCATGTGCTTTCATTGCCTTTTATGTTGTGCTTTAAAAAAAAACATTTTATACATTTTGAAAATAATTGTCAGAGGAAGAGAGACAGCTTGGTTGGGAGGTTGGTTGTAACTGGGATAGAAAACATAGATAGATAGATTGATAGATTGATAGATTAATAAATAAGTCAATAGATTATTGGATAGGTAGATATCGATAGATCGATACATAGATCAATAGATAGAGCGATTGATAGATAGATCGATAGACAGAAAGATAGACTGATAGATGGATAAAAAGATCAATGGTTTGATCGATTGATACATTGATCGAGTGATTGATCGATTAAGTTTAATGATCATCGAAAAGAACCTGAATGTCCTGAACATTATTTCACAATTTGTACAAAATGCTGTTCCTGTATCATGTATGTGTATACCTACGAGCAAGTGAAACAGAGTAATACAGTTGTTGTCTTGTTGATGGACATATTTTGGCCATGATTGTCATAAGTTGAAGTGATATTTCCCCTATTTTTCGTCCATATTTTTTGTCATTTTGAATGTTGGCCATATTAGCAAATACCTGAGCCTTGTTGGGTGCTCAACAGGTGCTAAAAACTAGGCAAGAACAATGTGCAAAAGTTTGCCAACTAGTGTTTGTCATGACACTTTATGTTATGATACTTTTGATTTACTATCAATGCAAGGCTACCTTGGGTGATACATATTTGGGCTTTTTATTTCAGAGTGCATTTCATGAGCATTGTATGAGCTAGTGAGGTGACTGTGTATACATACATTTTGATTTATGTTGTTGGTTTAGGATTGTTTCAAAACAGTAAAAAGTGTAATATTTATTTGTTCATTGTGTTGCTATACATATGGATATAACTTTTTAACATGTAGAATAACCGCAGTCAGTTTTGCCAAAGCCAGTTAAAAATCTCTGAAATATTGAGATTCATGTCCGATACAGAATTCTTATTCAACGTAAAGTTTGTATATCCGGACAGCGGACACTAGAAGTTTTTTATATTAATGCAGATTGTTGCAAGTTTATCTTTTCCGATGCAGAATTTATTAATTTTGAATGGTCAGACACAATTAAAGTGCCAATAACCTTATTACTTGTATTTTATTACCCGAAAGTATAATATTTAAATTTTATATTTAAATTTGATATCTCATTGGCTCATGGGTGGTATATTATTTCTCCATGTATTGTTCTGACCTACCATCATGTTATGACAGTGCAATGAAGTGACAGTTGACAATATAGTGTCAAGTTGTGTGTCGAAATGTGTCATGTTTATTTAATTGAACTTCTGATGGACCTCCATTAGAGATTGCTACTAATTAATGAAGTGCTGTTTTAATGACCAGAAAACCGTTAAATACAGGATACAGTAGTAAAACATGTATTGGAGAAAAAAACATAAAATATCAGCCATTACAGTAATAGGTGTCAAATTGTCAAGTGTCAGTTCAGTTGAGAGAATAGACAAGAGTAGATGTCAGCATGTGGATTATGAAGTGGTGGATGAGGGGATCATGGTCCTTGCATTGGGATTATAAGCACAATGTTGTGGATACTAATGATGGCATTGGTAAATATATGTAAATCTCTTAAGATTTAGATGAGTTTCATTGTTTTAACCTTCATATTACACTTTGCGTTGGGATGGTAATATTATTCTGCTCAGTGCTCAGTAATTTTCTTGGTTGTTTGGATTAATTCCAAGCAAAAACATTTTGAATGCTTCAACACCCTGAGCTTTGACTTTGTCAAAAGCCAAAAAACCTTCTAAAATATGAGGCATGTTCATCTTTTCCAACATGAACAATTACCAGCAGATGGCCAATGTGTGATATCTATGAAGTGTTTATCTGTCGTACCAGTGCATATGGACGGATGAGGGTTCAGACATTTGGATATGGTTCTTTTTACTGAGGGAGAATTCACTTACAATGTAGTACCTTGACTGTCATGAGTCTCTGGTCCTCAGTAATTTGCGTCCTCCTCCTGTCCTAATTAGCCTACCAGGGGCATAAATATAGGACGTAAAACCCCAGTCATCCATCCATCCTGAGTAACTTGCTTTGTTCTCTGGAAAGTCAATTTTTTATTTTTACTCAAAATATTTACCATCTGTTTCTTTCTCTTTTCAGGACTGCTGTGTGTCCGGCCAGCTACCCAGGCGGTGTGTGGCTTGGGGCGTGAGGATGGAGGAAGTCCACAGTTTTCTCCGGCCCCAATAAGACGGCAGTCGCCCGGCCGAAGAACGTGCCGGCAGCGCCACCTACAGCCGATCATCATGGACGATGAGGATGATTTGAAATACGGCGTTGTAGGACGGCCAGAAGAGGTCAGTCCTCCGTGTCCTTCAGGGCCTCCGAATAATCTTTTTGAAGGGCCTTTCCAAGGTCCTTTTGATTCCGTAGGTCCTATAGGAAGTATCACAAGTCCTAGTGGTCGAGGAAGTCAGGCAGATAATGGCAAAGGTCCGTTATCTGTCTCGAGTCCTCAAAGGACCACAAACGGCAAGGTGGTCAATGGCAACAATGGATTACAACAACAACCAGACTTCTCTGATGGATTATCTCCCAAATTATCCCCCATTAAACCTTACGGGCTGGTCCCCAATGGGTCAGACAGTCGCTTATCGGCCAGTGGTTTATCGGCCAGTTCAGGAGAGTATGATCGGATTTACGATGGGGTGAACCAAACGAGTCAGTCGATGGACACGGAGAGCGATTTAGACGAGGCAGTGGATGGTACGCGGTTGACTCTCTCCTGTCCTCTGAGCAGCAGCAGTAGCAGCCCTGGTCACGTGGATAACCAAGATGGCGCTACTTGCGAGATGCTCGTATTGGACGACTCTAATTTAACGCACCTCACAAATGACTCCAATAACTTAAACAACTCTCACAGCCTCACAAACTCTCTCAATATAACCGATAGCCAAATTGAGTCGACTCTCACTACATCAGTCGACGACACTTCGCAAAATTACGACTCCTCTGGACTCGCTTCCGATCTGACCGCGGAATTGAATTCGGAACTTACAGAACTGTGGCCATGGGGCGACTCTAGTTCGTCGCCCGTGATCTCAGCCGCCTTGTTGCACCCTCGACAGAACGGGGTCAGTCACAGCAATGAGAGTCTACTGGAGAGCGAGGATGAGGAGGGCAAGTTTGACGATTCCCAGACCTGCCAACTCCGCAAGGTCCTTCGAGAGGTCGTGGACACTGAACAGTGCTACCTGCTTGACCTCGAACAGGTCATCAACGTAAGTACTTGCCTTTAGTTGCTATAGTTCTTGGTTCTTGTCCAGTCTTACATTGTAACATTGTGTTTGTCTTGTTTGTTGTGGCTCCAAAGAAGTATCTGAACAAGTCAGACCTTTAGCAGTGTTCAATATCAGGTGAAAATCACTGATTCGCAAACCTGCAATTGAGTTATTATTTCGCTTTTATTTGATTATTACCTTAGATTTCAGGAATCGCCAATTATTTAAGCAAGTTTGTGTTAAGACATCACCTTGTGCATGTTGTGGTACCGGAGGAAAATGGACTTTTGCAATGAAAGTATGTAGCATTTCCCTTGATTAATACATTGTACACACACACATAGTACATATAAATCAGTTTATATCGAACTTTGTCAATGCGCATAGTATTAAAGCTTTAAAGTACCCCTATGCAATATTTGCACGACTTTCTATCATATGTACAAGTGACACCACTTTATTGAAACATGTTCAGAGGTCATTGACACTGTCATGCTTCATTTATGATTGTGAGAACTACATGCTCAATACAGTCTTTTTTCTAGGAGTAATTTTTATGATTAGCCTTTTTTATGAGCCATGCCTCAATATGAAATTGACATGCTGCATGTCTAGTCATGATAACAAGCAATCATGGTTTCATATGAAGCCATTTTCTGATTCATCACAGCTGTTTGGTTGTTTACATAAAAAGAAAATGCTAAAAAAGTGACAATTACTGACAAACTTGCAAATTAGATAATGATTTGTAATCACGATCAAAACAAGTATGAAATATAGATGTACTTATCTAATGTTTTACCATAAGTATTCCATGATCGGATTGCAGTGAGTGCGTAATATATTCCTGCCCGTCGAAGGGGAAAAGGTGTTGCTTTGCATGTGAAATTCACTAAGACGCAAAAGTTGGAGAGGATGTGGGTTCAAATCCAGCTCCAACCAAGCGATAATCAGAGTCGCGGTGTGGCCAAACACACAACTGAATGCCATTACCATACAGAATAATCGTTTTAAACCTTGTTTAATTAGAAGTGTAAAATATTGTAAATCAAAATATATATTGAAGTAAGAGTTTTTTATTGGAATTTGATTGGAAAATGCTTTTTCAGACTTGTGAAAGCATGCAAACTTTGCATAGCTATTTAAACATTGTTTAATTAAAGATGAAATGTAGTAATTTGATAATGTACATAATTAGGATTTCATGACCACCTGTGGTGACACTTTATTTCATTTCATTACTCCTTAATGAATTAGACACAAACTATTACATCCTTAACTTCATTATAATGGTTAGTGAAATTTGATTCTCTAACTCAAAATTGTCATTTTACATCAACATTAGAACATTGTCAAAGTGAATGGCATTGCCAGAGGCAAGATTGTGACCTTTATTTTGGCTCTTGGCCTTCTGTGCTAAAAAAGGTGACAAATTATTAACCAACAACACTGAAGAAGGACTCTATGCCTGGAGAAAAGTCAATTTTGTGCCAGGAATGCACAGAGTTGGTATTTTAGAATATGATATGAACAGTGATAAAATGCAGATGAAAAACATTGAAAAGATTAATTAGTTTGCACTTTTCGAACTGGTTAGTTTTGGAAGATCTATGATATACATGGAGTATATGAAGGTTATGTTCAATTCAAAGTCTGAGAATGACATTCAGGTTTCAGAGGAAGCCTAAATAAAAGATCCAAGCGTTCTGGTTTGCCCAACTTATTGCAGAAAAATATAAAACAAAGTAATAAAAGTCTACACGTACAGATGATGCATACATGCACGTATTGTGAGTTTAACTTATTTGTGTCCAAAAAGTCTTTAGCCTGTGACTCCCTGTTTTGGTTAAGAATATACTTCCAAGAAAGTAAGCTCTTGAAGTTGAAAAACATTGAATTGAAGGTCCCTGGATCGGTGTGGATAAGGAGAACCTTCCAATAAACTAAGAAGTCACTAAAGATCTCTAAAGACTTGTTCTGGCTCAGAGGTCACCACCCTTCCCACAGAGCACTGCAGAGATCCATAAGAGGTGTCAGGGCATTCCCTGAAGAGTAGCAATGTCATGAGAAATCAGTTCATTCCAGTTGCAGATGAGTTGGTCTGTTGCTTCTATTTCAGCAAAAACACATTCAGGAATGTTTGTTCTGCTGATGCTTGAATTGCCAAGGTGTCTTTTTCATTCATTCTTCAGCACTTCAGAATCATTCATTTGTATTTTTTTGAAAGGTTAGACTTCTAGTGGGACAAACAGAATTTCTACACTGTCCCTTTATTTTATGTTTATCATGCTTATTGTAAAATTTTGCTTTTATAGTAGGATGATACATGCATAATCAGAATCTCATGTCATACGAATGACCATATCTTGTATAATGTGTATTATTCATGTATATTAACATATGATTAAGCTTTAGTCTGAAGTATAATTATTGTTTGTGGATTTTCAAATCCTTTTAAAAACTGTCTATAAATAGATATCAAGAGATGAGGAAAAGACACACATTCCCTTATATTTCCAAATTGTTTCTCTTATGCGACTACCCTGTGTCATAGACCAAAACAAACCTGAATTGGAATACTGTATCGTGTTCATGTTTTTGTGAGAATATTTTGATACAGTTTTTTGACAAAATTTCACAGGGGCTTTGGTGTCTGACTTGCATATTGTTACAAGCAATATTTTCCGATGCGCACTCCGCGAGACAGTGCGAAGACTGTTCTAGTCAAATATTTTTGGAAAATTTTTATGATATTCACTTTTCTTGGTGTAAGTTTCATCTAAATCTTAATATTTTAAACCAAAGCATGCTCTCAGTTATGATACCATGATATACGTGCAAACACTGAGCATTTGCACACCACTCACCATTGTATTGTTGTGTGACTATTCATAGTATATAAGTAACACAATGTTCATATTATAGTCAAGCTTGGACTGTTTTTGCAATAATGTATCATGTATCAAGATTTTTTGCAGTATACATTGTACATGGTATGCTTCAATTATAAAGTAGTATTGCCACTTCAAATATTGGGCATGTGAAGTATATTTGACATCTTGCACAGGCAATGTCATTGCTTTTGCTCGTAACTTTACACAATAAGTTTAAAATGTCACATTGTACTTTGTATAGATGACATAAATGTGATGGGTACTTCACCGTACTTGTCACAACTTTGGTTAATGTTCAGTAACGACAAACGATGTTTAGGCATACTTTGTCACACTTGAACTCCTGAATTTTGATGTTCTCTTTGTAATTTCCAGCTTATGTACTTCATAGTACTTGAAGTTACTTGACACGAGTAAAAGTGATTGGGTCTTGGATAATTTAGTGTTTTCTACAATAGTACCTTCATTCTCTCAAGGCACTGGATGGGGGGGGGGGGTATGGGGGACAGGGAATTCAAAAGTAAAATGACCAAGTAAAATGACCAAGGGAATTCAAAAGTACCATTAGCAGTAAAATGACCAAGGGACAGGGAATTCGAAAAGGGACAGGGGAACCCAAAACCCCTACCAAAGCCTCATAATTTTTAATATCATTATTCAGTGATGGCTTTACTTCAGCAAACAAGTGTGTTGTATGTAGCCTACTGCAGTACTTTACATTGCTCTGAAGTACTCACTTGGAAGCTTTGATTTCTTTTTTGGTTTGAGGTTCGCACGGTTTGCTGCTTCACCTGGCATTTTCATGGCCAATTTGCACCTGCCTGAAAAATGAAAGAAAAATAGAAAAAAATAAAGATAAATGTATGAAAAGATTATGAAAAAGAAATAAATATAGAGAAAAGGTATATAGAAGTCTCAGAAGAACCCATTTTGACCACATATTTCACACAAATTGTGTAAAATCACCCATTTTTTGGCAATGTTCAGTTTTAAAGTACAACAGTTGTCAAATTGAGTGGATATTTCTAACATGTAAGACGTTTTAGCTTTAAGAAACGTTCAAATATTACAATGGAAATACTGATCAACATGTAAGTAGGCATAACATTTTTGACAGCTTACCAACTGAAGAAATACTCTAAACTAAAATTGGATGGACATACCCTGGCTAGGCTTTCTGCAACATACAGGGCTCTATAATATGATAAAAAATACAAGATGAATAGACTTTTCAGACGTTTCCCAACAGAATTATATAGCAGAGGACGAAAATGCACTTAGCCTGGGTAAGCCTGAGTATAACAGTTAATTATTAATGCCTCTGTGAAGTGGAATATATATTTTAAAGGCCAAATTGTGTTACCCTAATTCAATAGAATTAAAGTGCACTTTCTGCAGTCAAGCATGAATATGGGAAATCGAAAATGAAGCACTCTGCTTTGTGAAATTGGTTTACATTTTTGAAGAACTATAAAAGGTGTGACACAGTATTACCTGTGCTTACTGTACCATGTAAAAGAGTACATCCAACTGTCATTTGACAAAATAGTTTATGCCGTATATGATCCTGATCATAGGCTTACACGCCTGTCTAGAAAATGCTGAGATTAATGTAGTGCAAGTGACGCTTTGTAAAATTGAATTGTTGCAGGACAAAGGAAGGTGTAGTCTTGCATAAATAAAAGATTGATCCATCTTAGTTGCATTAAATTAATTGTTGGAATTTGTTTCTAGTTTCTGATCCACTGATGGCTGCATCTTTGACCTTCATTGTTAGAGATCTATGCACATTCAGGCACTCAGGGAAATAGACTCAGGCCAGACTGTAAAGAATAACATATTTTCATAATCCATGGGAAAATTTGAAATCAAAACATTTTGATTGGCTGGCCAGTAATCTGTCACTTTTGAAACATTCCCACGGGAGGAGTTATCTCTGAACAAAAGAACCTATTTGCTTAGGGGAGACAATTAGGCAGTCACAGACTCTCAAAGACCAGCCTCTTCTGATCTCTATTTACCATACTCACCAACTAACTTGCATCTGATTGGTCTAGGGCAGGGCCAGTCTCAACAAATGTGATAAGGTCTTTTTTTATAAGGTGCATTCAGGTGACTTTTAGTGCAATTATCTGATTAGCATTTTAGCACCAAAATGGTTGAATAATCAATGATGTGCACATCTCCTTTTCCCAATTACAGGTATTGACAAATGTTAAAATATTATCATTATGTAGTCATGGTGACACTTGTGGTTAGTGTGACTTAGTCCTTAACATCTATCCTATTTATGAAATATTTACACTGACTGGTTTGACTTTCACAACTTAGGGTTCATGGATTTGTAAGATCCACTTTATCTGTTTAATGTTTATCTCTCAGAAGTCAGAATTTTGAATTTCATCCAGAAATTCAAATGAATTAGAATACCTGTGTGGTCTGGAGTAGAGCAAGGCCAACTGGTTTCAGTTGTCAATGTGCTACCATTACAGTTGATGTATCTGATGTACACTCTAAAAAATTCCAGACAAAATTGGTTTTTTACCCCGCTGGCTATGTAATAGCCTACGGGGTACTGCAGTCCTCAATGCCTCAATGTGCTGGGGATTTCGTCAAGCATAACTCACTTTGTGTTGCTCATATTTCATTCAAATTTTGCCTGTTATCTTATTTTGTCATGCAGATGGGAATGACAAGTCCGTGCGTCCGTACGGACACATGGACGTACGGACACACGGACGTACGGATGTACGGACACACGGTCGGACGGACGTATGGACACACGGACGGACGGACACACGGACACACGGACAGAAGGATGGACGCACGGACAGACACACGCACGGACGGACGCACGGACGTACGGACACACGGACGTTGTGTTGCTCATATTTCATTCAAATTTTGCCTGTTATCTTATTTTGTCATGCAGATGGAAATGACAAGTCCGTGCGTCCATACGGACACGCGGACGTACGGACACACGGGCGTACGGATGTACGGACACACAGACGGACACAGACGGACACACGGACACACGGACAGAAGGATGGACGCACGGACGGAAGGACGGACGTACGGACGCACGGACACACGGACGTACGAACACACGGACAGAAGGATGGACGCACGGATGTACAGACAGACGCACGGACGGACGCACGGACGGACGCACGGACACACAGACGGACGTACCTACACACGGACGGACGGACGGATGGCCGGACATACAGACGGACACACGGTCGGGCACACGGACGGACGGACACACGGACGGACACACGGACGGACACATGGACGCACGGACGGACGGACACACGGACGGACACATGGATCCGAATGGTCTCAATGGCTTCACATAGAGCCAGTGGGGTTTACGTGCTTGCACGGTATTTTTAGATTCAAAATGGTTTTTTGAAAAACCAAATTTCAATGCAAAAAACCAAAATGGATTTTTTTAAAAATCCATTTTGGTTTTGCATTGAAATTTGGTTTTTCTAAAAACCATTTTGAATCTAAAAAACCAATTTTGTCCCGACATTATTTAGAGTGTACACCTTCCTGTAATAAATCACTGAATTGCATAGACCTTGATAGAAGTCCCACCGTTTCCATCATGGGTATGTTAGCAGTAGTCAGAGTTTCCTAGAAAGTCATTAAAAGCATAATTACAGGTAGACGTTTACCTTTTACAGAACTTGTTTGATAGTCTTTGATGTGTACTTTTATATGCTTTGATGGTACTCTGAAGTCCACTTTAAAAGCCCCAGATACTGACCAATGCCTCCATCCATTAGCAATGTGCCATTCTTGACCAATGTGACTTTGCTCACACAAAGACTTCATGACCTCTGGGGTCTCCTGGGCTCACCTCATGTTGTGACCCTATGAGGTTACCTTGGAGACATAAGGTCATTTGTGAATCTTTTACTTGTCTGCTGGTGAGTTCAATTTAATTGTCTGGACCAGGGCCGGATTATCCATAGGGCACAGTGGGCACTGTGCCCAGGGCCTCACATGGAAAGGGGGGCCTCACAAAAGTTTGAAAAAGAAGATCACTGAACTTTCAACAACAAGTGCATTTCCGCACTTTTACAAATGCATACTTGGTCCAACTTCAGCGCTCAACAGGGGCCTCAGAGGCCCCCCTCATCTCTTTAAAGTTTGATGCTCTGTCCTTTACAACCGCAATTAACTGTCGAATTTTGCAGGCATTATATATTTTAAAAGTAATCATTCTCGGGTTCTGAGGGAATCAGATGCTATTGCAATTTTCTCTTTTCTGCATGTAGGGCCAGTGTTTATTGCTAATAACCAAAACACTGACACAAACAGGGGGCTCTAAGCCGTCTAAGACCCCTTCCCACGCTCATTTCTTCCATATTTACCTGTTGGTATTTCAAATCATTGCTAGTTGCTCAGAATATTCCGAAGGACTTATCAAAACAAAACGAATGGTAGATTTGTGTATGCATGCTATATTAATTTAATTCACTCAATCAAACGCCGCTAAAGATATTCGCTTGCCAATGCAATTGAGGATGAATATTCGAACACATGATTTTGAGATAAAGTTAAAAGTACAATTATCTTTTGCATCAGGGTAACATAATGATCATAAATGCTATGTGGCCATGAATCAAAAAAATAAAATAAAATTTTCTGGCACAATTTTTTTTTTCAATTTTTGGGGCTTCTTAGTTCTGACCAATATAGAAGGGTCTCATATATCCAAGGGAGAGTTTAAGTCATGATCATTATAAATGTAGACCATGCATCAAATGTCTCTTTTGATGAAGATTCGCATTATATCTTGAGCATTTGAAGTTTTAGTTTGCTTATGCTCAATATTACAAATTGTTGTTTTTTTTTCTTATGCTCTTTTTGGAAAGCCACCATTTTCACCAATAAGTAAATAGATGAAAAAAAAATGAATGACTCCATTTACCTACAGTTAGATTTTTAAAAAACGATTCCTATTTATTGATTGATCCTTAAAATTATTCTTGTCAACATGGTCAAACAGTGACAATGTGTCATCAATCATGGCCAGAATCCACCACAATCAGTCAAGGGAATTACCATCTGCTCATGACAGCCAATGTCTTCAGCCCCACATGACACTCACCCAAGCACTGTCATCAACTTCCCATGACCCTATCAAAGTGTCATGGCCCCACCATGACTTTGGAAGTGCTCAAAATCATCTTTGACTGGCTATTTAAAAATAACTGTTACTACTATTACTTCCAAACTTGGCATAAAGTTGTATCACAGTATCAAGTAACTCCATAAATTTCGGCAGACCTATCCATTACATAATAGAGAAAAGAACCCGAAGGCTCCAGAGAAATTGGGGAACTGTCATCAGCTGCAGATGACTTCGCAGTATTTCGCAAAATGGGATAGATTAAGTCCCACCTACTGTCATGCTGCTATGTGGTGAGGATGGCTGCACAAAGATCAGACTTTCTTCTAATACCCCACTGATCAACCCCACACATTTAATTATCCTGCCAGGGCCAGGACTTTGCTGGAATTGCAATTGTCATCATGTGATGGTAATTTCCCAGACTGACAATTGTACATGTTTTCATTTTTTTGTTCTTGTACCAGACCAATTTCTGTTGAGGGTGAGAGTGAAGTGTATCCCCTTATTATTTTTTTGGTTAATCAACATAATCAGCTATAGCATAGCATTAAAAAAGTCCATGACCATCACAAGCTTTCCATGCAGGAGATCTCAGAAAAAATGATCTCTCCTTTTTACATCATTTGGGCCTAAAATTTTCATTGTTTCATGAAATCTGCATTTTTAATGTTCTGCAAATTTTAGGTCTATTTCAAAATTTCAATGTGGGGGCCTCGGTGTCTCATTGTGCCCAGGGCCTCCTAGACCCTGGATCCGGCCCTGGTCTGGACCTTACTGGACCTCACAGTTCATAGAGAACCGTTTGACAAATTTAAAAGGACCTCTGAACCAGTGTGAAGTCATGTGGACCTTTGTTAGGACCTTTGTTAGGACCTTTGTTAGGACCTATGATTTTACCTGTGTCAAAGGTCATTTCTGCTGCATTGCCTTCACCTGTTGGGGGCATTGGAGCCACAATACTGGATAATGTATTTTGCCAGAAGTCTATATTGTGTATTTGTCTGGACAGTTCTTTTGTCTTGTTTGTTGTCCAAGACTCCAAGGACACGTCTAAGAGCAGTGGGCATTGCAAGAACATTGGTAAAGGTCACTATCAATTAGGACTATGGCTTGAAGACTAGTTGAAGTACAACCATTGATAACAGTGACAGTAAGTAGCTGTATATGTCAGGGAAATTCCTTCTGTCCATCTCTACAGTATGGAGTGCAAGGAACTGGAAAATTGTTTGGTATGATGTTTCTTTCTCTGTACTGAGGTCCTGGGTTCAATTCCTGAAAGTGGACAATAATAAGTCATCGATATATCATCATGAGCAGTGAGCAACATCTCTGTCGGATGTCATCACTAAAATATAGTGACTCGTTGTACTGCTATCCTCATATGGGGTAAATCATGAAATATGTCCATGCTCGCTATCTATCATAGCAACTGACCCCTATTGTGCAACTTTGAGCATTGATGCAAAATTTATGGTCTCTACCTGGCTAAACCTATAACTTGTATATTGTGAGTCCAGACCGTTTTGAATGTGAATGATGAATGGCCATTGTTCTGGCTTTTAAGAAAGTAAACTTTCAGCAAAATGTCAGTTATTTCTTTTTCTGGACTCCTATTTATGTTCTTTGATCCCTGAAGACATTTGTTACTCACAATAGGGGGTTACACCTTCTGTATTAGGTTCTCCATTCAAAAGGTGATGAGAGGAATGAGTCTCTATTATGAGGAATGAGCTTGCGTTATGTCGCTTGTAAATGTGCAGTATATTTAGAAGACAATTTTGGTTATAATACATTCTACACTCCACCGAATGAAGCCGCAAATTGTGCGATTGTAGATAAATGCCTTTTTGGAGGAGTTCAATAAAAAGGCAAGAAGCTCTTTACTTGGTACATGATGAAACTTCCGTCTAACATGGGTTGCATAGGCTGGGAATCAAACCTAGTCCAAGATAAAGAGGAAGCCCACCATTATACAACTTTTCGTAATTAGTCAAAATGGTGGGTTTAAATTGCAGCATGACTGCATGACTTAGACATTTGTAGATGGAAGCTACAAATTCTACAGGAAATAGACCCAACACCCAAGCTTTATATTTGGAGAAAGGAATGTTTCTCTTAATTCTAGCCTTGATTTACTCTGGTGGACCTTTTGAAATGGCACCTTGGTTGACAAAGCCCTGAGGCCATCCTGATGCTCAGATGTCATGCTGAGTTTATCCTAAAGGAAATTCAAGAAAAATCTGTAAGCAAAGACCAATAAATAACAATTGAATTAACCAGAGTAAACCAACAAAAGTAATAACTGAATGCTTATTGTTCTTGACATGGAAGTGCCCCCATTATGCATTATTATAATTTAGCATTGTCTCGGTAATGTGCACATATTGACCCATTCGTATGGCATTACATATCATTATATGTGAGTATTGTTCTAATTTTGGTAACTAAGAAAAAAAAGCGCTTCTAAATTTAGCATAACTTGCTAGTTTTTGTCATATCATGCTTTTTGGCTTAATAATATTTTCTCTCATATCCCAAAATAAATGTATATCTCCAGAACACAGCCATTATAAAATGCATTGTTTCTTTAGAATGTAGGCTTGGTGTGCAAGTAGCACCCAGTCTACATGCAAGGTTTTTGTTTGGCTTAAACATGTCAACCAAAAACCATTATCAGTAAGACCAATGACATTTGTCTATCTGACATAACATTTGAGACTTACTCCTTATCTTGAAATTGCTCCTTTGACATTTGTCAGACTGCCTCTCTTTGACTTCAGAATGCACTCTGTGACCTATGGTCTATTCAGCCTCGTTTTGAGAAGTCAGCTGACTGACCCTCACTTTACATGTCCTCTTCAGCCTCAATTAGATATATCTGGCTGACCCCTATTCTATTCAGCTACTTGAGCCTCATTTTCAAATAATAGCTTTAAATGATTCCATGAGCATGAGTTACTTCCACATTCTTTTGCCCATATAATAATAGCTGGGGTTAACCTATTTATGTAAATGTCACTGAATTGTGAAGTGAAATAGATCCCAGTCACAAATTACACCAATTTTCTGCAGATTTTTCAGTTCCATTCAACAATTTTTTCCTGCTCCCATTCATGACATTCATATAATAGGCTTGCATCAGTAATAGTTCTGCCCTCACTGACCACCATTATCACTCAAGCCACTGTTGTTACAACTTATCTCAACCGTTTAGGTTCTTAAACATGTTTCAAAAGTTAAAATTTGTCAGACATCTGCAGGACTTGGTATATGATAAGGCCAAAACTTCAGTATTCAGCAGCTAAATTCCATTTTGATAAGTTGAATCCCTCCGTTATATTTAATCACAAAATATTTTTTTGTGTACTGGGACAGTTTGTGGTTGCAAATAGTTCATCTAGAGGTTCTGAACCTCAACTTCAGAGCTTGTCACCAAACTGCTTCATGTGCAGATGTGGAGACCGACCAGAGTCTGGAGAGATATTCCACTTTTAAGCATTTCATCAAGTCACATATTTTGCGTTGTGAAAGGAGACGGCTACCGTAGAATATACAGAAATTTAGGAAGGTATAACTGATTTTGCTATATAAAATCATTTCCTGGAAAAAAAATTAAACTAATTTGGTTAATTTTAAAGCATCAAGCAGTGTTAAATTCAAAGATGCACAATTTGCAGCAGAAATGCTCACAATACTTTAAATCAAAATCAAAGTAGATTTTCTGGTAGATTACACCTGATGACAGCTTTCTATTGTGTTAAATATTTATATCCTTTGCAAATTATAATCTAATAACATTTTGACAGTTTCCTGGCTGAACCTTTGAAGTGGGGACACAGATAATGCTTATTAATGTTGTTGAAATTTGCATAGGTTTGAGATTAATATCCCTTTCATAGACTCAGGTAGATTTAAATTGATAGAACACAATATCTCTTTGTATATTGTTGCAAGTATCAGATAGAAGGTGAAGTTCATTTGATGTTATGACCTACTTTAAAAGGTTTATGAGTGATTGTCAGACCCAGAGTGATCTTTTTAAGTGATCCTTTATAATTCTTTGTTGAATGGTTGCCCTGAACTGCTGAGCATTGTCAATAATAAATGAGTTGGTTGAGCTGGGTTGGTAAAATGGGTAGCCTGTTTGAGGTCATGCAATTCTTGAGATCAAGCAATTCTTGAGATTGTGAGTGGTTCCATTAGTTGTAATGATGGATTGCCACACGTGAACTACAAAACAATGAGCCAATCTGGCTATCAAGAAAATTAGGGGACATCTGAGTTTCTGAAGGATCATGAAGAAATGAATAGAAGAAATCTGAAGAATCGTGAAGAAATGAAATGTGTCATGTTTTATAAGAAATTACAAGGAATTGTCCCTCCTTGAGCCTGTCATGAATATGATGTAAATCTGTGGGTTGACAATCAGCCTGATGATAGAAACAAGGTCATCCCTCAATCTACTTGGATAATTTCATTCGGGATGATCTAAGAATTGGACATCTACCAATCATGGTGTCAGCCATCACAAAGGTTGAGATGATAAGATTATGAGCTTGTCAATAGTGGCAATTGTTGCCAATGTCCTTAAGGATAGTGAGGCCTTGGGGTGTCTCCAGAACAAGGAATAGAAACTAAAATTTCCCAGGAATGAAGGAACCAAAACCAAATATTGGTTAAATTGGCTACAACATGTCTTCCCTTTGAAACATACATGTAGACATGATGGAATGAGGAATACGAATCACTAACTAAACATTGTTAAATGACATAGGAATCGAAAACCAAATAACCTAAACTATATATATATACCTTAACCGAATCTAGATTTGTGATGTTTTGCCTTTGCTCATAACCATACATGTTCCTATTCAGTCATTCTTGGAGTCTTAGATCACAGGCACTGATTCTGCATCTAATAGCTATTTCATGGTCCAGCTCCTGCACTGATTACCAAATTTCAGAAGGTTGAAATATGGAATGGTTTAGTGCCAATGTGGTAATTTTGTGGTTGACAATGAAGTAAGAGTTAGACATTAGGCAAAATTACAGGTTGTGGAAGTCACTTTGTCCAAGGTCAATGGAACTTCTATGGCACTTCAATGGTCATTTTGGTCTTTCATCCAATGGCCTGTTGCCAGGTAGAAATGTCTATAACATTTTTGCATTTTTAGTTATATTCAGCAATATACGGATTGCTGTATATCATATTTTGGTGCACAAAACAATCTTCAAATCTTGACCTGAAACAAATTTCACTGGTATCAGTTTTAGCATGTATGGTAATGGTGTCATCCGCAGTCAAATACCAGTAGTCCAGTACAATGGAAACCAGTGCCATTGGTATCAGATATTCACTTGATTTCTTTTGTTGTGGTGCATGTTATCAAATTTCTTGACATTCCTGTAACCCAAGAAAGATAATTGCTTGAGATCTTAACTTTTCAAATCAGTCTTGTGCCTCACTATTGTGTAGCACCACATGAAACCACATAACTCTTTGAGTTCTTGTAACCCATTTGACCTCTTGAGGTCATTTTACCCCATTTCATGCCCTTGGTCATTGGTCAACCACATGATGTGTGTAAGACATGCAATGCCATTTATACAAATGTATTGACCCATTTTACTGTATTAAACCTTTTGAGAAATGTATAAATTGGTATAGAAATTGTATCTGTTTACCTGTAGTGTTACAACGTCATGTATTTTTAGCCTGGCTCGCCAGGCTAATTCAGGAGTAATGGTCTGAAAATATTGTCTGTCAACTCTACTGTTCAATAACTATAGGTTCAATATATCTGTTTTTGTGTTTTATTGGTTTGTTAGGGTAGCTAGATGTATGGAAATTACTTTTTTTTTTCAATTTCAAAAATATTTTTTTTCCCAAATTTTCTTTTTTTTCCAAGATTTGCGAAAAAAAAACAGAAAAAAATTGTTTTCCGAGATTAAAAAAAAAACAATTTTTTTGTTCCAATTTTTTTTCAATTTCGCCAATTTTTTCAAAGGAGGAAATTGGGCGACTTCAAGATTTGAAAAAATCGTACACATTCTTTTCGTGGTTGTTTGGATATTATTTTGTACATGGCACAACTACAATAACAACACTTCGCTTGCCGCAATTCAGAACCACCTTTCTCTGCCATTTCCAAATCATAAAGTAGACTTAACTATTTCACCAGCATTGCTACATATTTTGCCGTCATCACTGCCACTTGAGCCAGGCTTTGAATCCGCGGATTCTTGTTGCTGAATTTTGCCTTTCATAAAGTGGATGGGATTAGAATTGCATTTGCTTACCTGTATCATGGCAGGTACCTGCCATGCCTGTATCCATGCTAGAGCATTCTACTCTATAAATGTAGGCCTTACAAGGCTTACATTGTGTATCCAAAACATTATTATACCATCTTGTTTCTTCATGTTTCAATCAATATGCTTGGAAAAAGTATGTGGTTAGATATCGGTAGAAGTATTTTCTCTTTTGATATTAGGGTTCCGTTTGGGTGTGGTGGTGGAGATATCCAATTTTGCCCAAAACATTGTAAAATTATTTTTCTGCCACAGTGCCTCACCATTGTTCTGTGTATTGTTATTGGCATTGGGAATCCTGCTCAGCCCAAGGCTTCGTTTTATGACAAACAAGAAGTCGGGGATCAAAGGAAAAGTTTACAGATTACTGAAACATTCATTTTACTTTGTCAACAAATTAACGAGATTTGAACCCAGGACTCACTGACTCTAAATATAAAGACACCCTGAGAGTCTGCTGTTCAAAGTCTACAGACTGAGCCAAAGCATAATCTGCCATGGCTTACACAGTCCATCCGAAATAAAAGAACTACCTGATTGCATGTGAAGTTAATATGGCTTTAGGTATTTGGATGCCATTCCTACATTACTCCCGATTATCAATGGCTTTTGGTGGATTCAGCCTGGAGCTGATCAAAGATAATGTGATATACTATTACATGTGGGCCAATGTAGTTACAGAGTCAAGTTACTTCTTTCCTGTGCTGTTTTTAGTCTTCCATCCTACCAATTTATTACAATTAATGGCTTAACAACCGAATAAACATTTATAATCATGCATTGGTCCAATATTAACCAGCTAATGACTACTTTTATTTTTAAAAATATTTGACAAAAATGGAAGTTTAAAAATCTCCTTTTCCCAATTAAGTTGAACCACAATTATCAACTTGTTTATTTGGTTCACTCTTGAACCTTCAATCATAAACTCTCCATATTTCTTTCCTCTACTCTGCAATAATCATGGACTATACTTTCTTGTGGTAATAAATTTCTCATTCTTTATTTTTAATGAGCTTTTGTCAGGGCATTTGTCAGGCATCATGATAGTATGAATAACAAGGAAACAACAACAGACCCATTGTTTGCAAAGTCAGTTTTGCTTTTTTGTTAGCATGACTGCAATAACATGACAAAATGCAGGCAATAAATAATTCTGTGATAACACTCTATTAATACAGCACTTTAGGGCTATTGTCACAAGAAGAATGCTTGTTGGAACACCACTTTCATGTTCTGTTTTTACATGAAATTTGTAGATGCTACAGGCTGACACAGAGGCAAAAATGTGTGTATTACTATGCTTTGTGGATTGTTAGGCTGCATAAACCATGATGTCAGAAATGAAGAAGTTTGCTGTATGCATTAAGATTGTGTTTAAAAAAGAAATCAGTTTGTCAATTTAAAGAAAATTTTACAATTTAAGAGTTGTTGCAATCCATTGATATATAAATTTTGTTCTTTAAAATAAATTAAACTTATCGACAATATAATTCGTCAGAAATTTCTTTGATAAAAAACCATGATTATTTTGTGGTAGTGAATACATGGAACTGCATCAACACAGCTCTGAACACCAATAGAGTTCTACATTCTACAGTACAGGTCTTTCACAGTTATGTATTAAATATCTAAATGTTGAAAATATTGAACATATGATCTGCTCTCAAATTGGCTGCAAAGTGAAACCATTTGTTGATATTGTTGGTATACTCCAGCCAACCTGTCACTTTCATGGTATTCACAATGTATGGCACATATTGTATGGCATCTCACAATATTGAATGATATCCCACATTCCATGAGTTGTCCCTGAATACAATGGGAGTATGGATGACTGCAGAGGAGTGAATAATGCCAAGTATACTCCTTGGTATAGTGCATCTTAGACTACATACAGTGGAGCAATGGGTGTGCTTTGTACATTACACAAAAGCAAATTCCTCAGATTTAGACTTTGATATATAGAGGGCTTTGGACAGAGTTCACTCAAGAATGTCATGGACTCTTTGAGAGTCAACAAAGAAAGGGTGCTGTTGTGGCAGTGCTCTGATGGAAGGGTTGAGTTTGATAGAGCACTCTTCAAGAAGGTCTGTTGAAGGCCCACAGCATATTAGATCACTGAATCGGACAGCCATTAAACAGATTTTAAATGATGCCACCTCATGTCATTCATTATGCATTGTCAAAATTTTCCAGTGAATTTTCCAGCTTTTAAAGTTGTTACAGCAACCGAGGAACCTTTCCATAAACGTTTTCAAATTATACAAACTTTATAAAGCATTTAAAAACTGTAAGTGATCTTTATCTAAAGAAATGTCTATATTCTATGGCAACATGCTGTCAATCTTCTCTGTACATATATGCAACATCTTTTGGTGATGTTGTTTCAGCTCTTCAGAGGCAAGCTGATTGAGAATTTAGAATTGGCAATCTGGCAACCAGATCATTCTCCTGACGAAATGGGCTGGTTAAAAAGTTCACCCATCTTTGACTAAACCTGATATGTATATATTTGTTCTTGTCCAATTGAAGTAATTGATTTTCAGAGATTATGAATCCATGATATTGTTAGGTTGTCTACATTCCTGCCTACCTGGGGAGAATTATTACTCAACATCTTCTTCTAAACAATGAATATCTGGTTGAAATTTTACAGAAATATTTCACAGTGTTCCAGATGCAATGTATTCTAAACTTGAGTCAGGTTGAGGTGAAAAAGTTGAAGGGAGGCACCAAGAGGAACCACGATCAAAGGAAGTACTAAATAGAATTTCAATGCAAAGTTTATTCCCTGAATTCATTGTAAACTTCAACAAAGGTTAAATGGCTTGGTGTGCATGCAAGTTCACATCAGCATAAATAATGGTGCATTTAGTCTGGCTAATGGTGATTTGAAATCAATTAAACTTTGTTGTCAATATGTTGTCCTGGCTCAGGTATGTACATGAAGAGCATGTGTCTATTAGTACAGTACTTCTGCTGGAGGGCAATTTTATTTAAAAGAGCTAAAGTATTTCTAAGAAGCAGGTTGAACTAAGTCGGAAGTTCTCCTCGTAAATGTACAAAATAAATGAATTGTTTCACCTAAATGGCCAATTGTGCAGCGTACGTAAAACGTACGGGGCTCTTTCTTGCGTATTTCGTATGTACATTGACTGTTTTCACGTATGAAATACGTATGAAAATGTATGTACGTAAAACATACGTAAATTTTTGTATGGATTTCAATCGTGTCAACTTGGTTTTTCGGCTTCTTAACTTGATTTCTTTGCTGATTTTTTAAGATAGACCAATACAAGGTCTTAACTGGTTATAATCATATTGCACCAAAATGGCAAAGTAAATGAAAAGTCCTGTCAGAAATTTTTATGAATTCATACGAAATTCGTACGAAAATGTACATACGTTCTACGGATCTGCTCTTTTTTGTGAGTTTCACGCATAGAATTTAAGTACGTAATTCGTACGCTGCACAATTGCCAGTGTATTTTGCAGATTGTCAGAAGTTCTGATACTATGCATGTTCAATTTCAATAAAAGCAAGTTGAACGATGCAAAAAGGAAACCATAGTATGTGTTCGAAATTTATCACTGAAATACGCTGGAGTTGCTAGAAAAGTAGATCCAAGATTAGATTTCACGACCTTCTCATTTTGAAGGTACATAGGTCCTACAATATGCACTGGACATGTATGTGGACATGCTTAATATTTACTTCTCTACCTAAAAGGTGGGAAATGACCATGTGGGGTTTTAGCATGTCTTTGCCAGTTGGCCGACGCCTATTTAACAATGTATAACGTATGCAAAATGGACCTTAGATGGTTATAATGTGTTTGTGAAAGGGCTTTTAGAGGTCCATATGGACATCAGGCCCTTTTAATGGTCTTACAAGGTCTTTTGAAGGTCCTGGGTTTTGACAATAGGCTAAACCAAGTGTGATCAAAGACTAATGCATTTGAGTTGATCCCTTGTTAATCCCTCCCATTATGATGAACATAACTCACCCTCAGAATAAGCAAATGGGATGGAAGGATTTTGTAAAACGCTGACGGCCAAAGCGAATAGATTGGCAAAATTTTCAAACCAGTCTTGATTTTGTCGTTGGTTGGTTGGTCGTTCATAGACTAGTTCAGTCGCCATTCGATTGTCCGATCCGCAATGAATAGATGGCATATAGAAATCCAGTCTTAACTTAACAAAATATGTAGCAAGGCATAGTTATGTAGACAAGATGTCAGTTATTGAAGCCAGTCTAAGCTGTAAACCTGCATTGTGAATATTTTCATGATGTTGAATGCATAGGGCTGAAAAATGATATTTGTTAAGATTATGTAAAAAAGAAGATAATGCCCGAAAGGCGCAAGAGGGAACTGTAAAGCGGCTTATGGCAAGTCAATATAATTTGACAATATCAAGATGATTTAAGGCAGCTATTTATTTAATGGCATCAAATTCTATTGACTCTTTGAATTTTTGGTGCAAAAATCGTTTGAGAGAGGTTAAGGGCTAGACACTTGAAAGAATATAACTGAGAAGTGAACAAACACATTGGATAGAATTGGAATAAAGGTCCTTTGTATGATTTTCAGTTTTATTGAACCTTTCACCTTAAATTTGCTCTTTTGCAGTCTAAGATTTCTTGCTGATCTTCGATACTTCCTTTGTGCTTGGTAATGGAAGACTTTTGTGAATTCTGAAAATGCCATCAATCTATCTAAGTATCTATCTAAAGTATCTATCTAAGTATCTATCTATTTATCTGTATATCCACTGTTGGGTTTCTGCCTATGATAGAGCACTTCCGTTCCCCATAGAGCTGGCTGTCAGGCACATGTGATCAAAGCCATTGCTGCAAAACATAGGCATAAGTGTGCTTATCAATGGTGCCCATGCAGTGCCCAAAAAGGTTGGCAGTTTCATGACATGATAAAGCCACAGACCAACAGTTTAGTAGTAATAGAAGATGTGAACTTGATGGCTTCACTTCTGTCCATTGCTTGAAAGGTACTATCAGTTACACCCTGCTCGTTTCGAGGGTACGGGAATCCCGGGGGGGGCACTCACATTGAAGTCATATTACCTATGTGCCGCTCAAAAGATAGGGTTTTAAAGAATATTTCCTGATCACAGGGTCATTTTTTGAAGCCTGGAGAACCTGACCATAGGGTACACTTCAATTGGACATCACACAATGGTGTTTTTCCTTTGAAATTGCAATCATGCAATGTCTAATTTGCATTGAACTTTCAAGTGTTAGGTGTCATTCTTAATTGCAATTTAGTTTTCACACCTTTTCTGATGACTTTTTCTCTTTTTATGTCCATGAAATAGGCTTTAGGGCCTATATAATAACCTGACCATAGGGTATGAAATTCGGGCTCGGAAAACCTGACCGTAGGGTCCGACTTTTGGAACGCGTGCCGCACATCCGTATCAAAATTTTGCCGAGTACCCCCCCCGGGACGGGAATATACACCACGAAGGACTCCATACACCACGAAGCCGAAGGCTGAGTGGTGTATGGAGGCCTGAGTGGTGTATATTCCCGTACCCTCGAAAAACGAGCTGGGTGTAACCGTTTTATCCTCAGACTTCTTGTTTTATTGATGCCCATAGATTATCTTGCAAACTGAGCCTGAAATGTCTTTCAGTAACAAAGCAACAGCATTATGACGTCATCACCAGAGCTGTCACCTTGATGATGTCACAATGGCTCAAACAATGGCATTGTGACGTCATGACTATTGTTGCTACAAGGATGACGTCATAACAATCCTATGGTTGCAATTGTGACATCATTGTTTATCTCATACACCCTGTCTGGTGATGACAGACAGGGTGTACGGTGTCATACACCGCGGCTCTCAGCCAATCAGAATCAAGGATTCACTCTGGACTGAGGATAAAAAGACTTACTTTAAACGACTGCACTCTCTCATTTTCGTAGGTTCCTTTCAGCAACTATTCAATAAATTCAATTTCATCTTGCCGTGTCTGGAAATAACTTCGATATAAAAATCTCTAAAATGAAATGCCAGCTTGCATAGATTTTCCAGGACAAAATGCTGACAAAGAGATCTTTAAATTTGAACACTGCTGAAGCAAATAAATGAGTAATATTTCAGATTCTGTTGTTGATCAAAAATGATGTTTCTGCTTTCGATGCTTTGATATCTTTTTCAGGAGCTTGTGCTTTAAACAATGTTAAAAGGAAATTCTTTGTTGTCAAGTGTTGGCCATTGTTGCTTTATTCATCGTTGGTTGTCAATTGTTGGTTTCCATAGCAACCTCTTTGCTGAATCAGACATGTGACCATGACAAACAGACAGAAGCAGTGTGACGGTGTGTTTGCAGGACAAAGGTCAACCTCCCATACCCTTTTAAAGGGGTTTATCAAGTGCCCCACACCTTGGTCATTCACACCCTCTTATCATTATTGGAAATTAGTGGGCCATTTAGAATTATTGGTAAAATAGATGTTAGCTCCAGACAATGGATTTTTTAAAAGATGATTAGGCCTATTGGGAGTATACTGGTCAATAAGTGCAAACATATCTTATGAAAAGAACTTCAGCAAAGTTGGGATGTTCTTGGTGATGGAAGTAAGCTTTTCCAGAAGGACTCCTCTGATATGCAGCAGTGGAGGTGGAGTTAAGATTTACAAAATGTAACTGCAGTCTGTTGAAATACAATTGATTTCTTCTTTCGTTAGCCAAAGAAAGGGAAAATGTTTTAAAACATCAGTTTGAAGGCCATTGAAGGGTGCTCTGGTGTTCAAACCTTGGTATTAATGTCATGCCACTGTGACAATGACAAAATTGAATAGTGCTTGTGAAATCAATGACAGTGGCACACTGTGACACAGTTTCTGATAGTGTCAATGACAGCCAGTGACTCTCCCTGTGTCATATATCTTTCTGTGACTCGTGTCATGTGCCCTGATGACACCATAGTGTCAACCGCAATGATGTATGACAGAATGACATTGTTTTCCACAACTTTTTGATGTCCTCTCATGAATATTGGTGAGAGAATACAATTGTTTTAGTCCAATTCAACATTTTGCATCAAGAGTGATTGCCATACAAATTTTAGATATTTATGCAAAACATGACCTTTCATGACCTACTTTCAAGGTCAAATCATCACTCACATCATTTTGGCAGCTCACATGTGTCACTAATTTCATATTCCAAAAGTCGTGTTTGATATTCAACGTGTGATGTCTTCATTCATAGTGACTCTGGCCTTGTGGAAATGGAATTGACAGTCAGCTGTGTACATGGCGTATATGAGATTCCTAAACCTGGGTCATGATTAAATCCTGGATAACATTGCCATGCAGCTTTCTTTAGTGCCAAATTTGGCTTCCTTGAAGCAAGGAACAATTGTATAAGATGGGTAGAAGCAGATGTATCTCCTGTAGGCTAATGCAAGTTTTTGAATGGAAATTGAGTCATTTTCGTGTAAGCCTTTCTTCCATCCCTTGTTGTAAACTATTGTACACAGAAATACAGGAAGTAAACCTCAACTTGTTATCACCGCAACATTTAAGTCCATTCCAGATATCTCTGGATGTGAACTAACAGTGAAGTAAGGAATAACGTGGTTGCAGAATTTAAACCTTTTAAAGATATTATAGAGAAACTGAATATCGAGAAATAAATTAATGCTGGAAAGCTGGCAAATGACATTTCAGACTATCCAGTTTGCAAATATGGGTATTCTGTTTCATCTCCTCTTTTGTGACGAAGTTTGAAGTCATATTTCTTACATGTTTCTGATATTTTTATAGTAGAAAAGTTGATTTATTTTTGTTGACAGGCTCTAAACCAAATGTTGTGATTATTTTCTTAGTATTATGTAACAGCTGGCACCAAATAGATAATAATATATATATACTTTATGTATCAAATTTCATGGAATTTTCTTCATGTTGAGGGTCTGTCACAGTCTAATGATGGATTGGTGAATTTTCTTGACCCCATCAGAGCATTCGAACCTGTGTTTTTAGACTTTCGTGAGACCTGTCATCTTCCTTTGAACTCCTAACCTCCTGTGTGTTCCTCTGTATAGTGTGTCATTTTAGATAAATAGACAACCTCTCAATGCATATAATGATGATTTTAACATAGGTTTTTGTCAAATGAAAGTTTGGGTATGTGAAAATCTGTTTATGAATTGAAGTGAAAGTCATATAAATCATTGGAAATGTGTTTTGTCTGAAGGGCAAGAGAGAAAATATAACTTAAGTTTGAATAATCAATGGTAAAGATTTTATAACAGAATACATTGATATTTTTATTCTGACATAATTGATATGCCAATGCTTTCATTGCTCAGTGATATACATTTCTTTTTAATAGGCTTTATTTAGTGTTTAGAAACTGTGAAATTTTCATACACTTCAGTCAGTCAAGTACATTTCTCCACAAGTTTATATTCACGATACATTTCTTTAACTTACATTCATTTCCAGCCTTACAGTTTTGTGCATATAGGTGTCAGAATGAATGTTTAGGGCAATTACAGTGATTTATCAGCAGTGCAAAAAATACAAAAGGTGTACAAAAAGTAGTTTTGACAGTCTACCATATTTTGTGACTTTCTCTCTTTCTGGCCTTGTTACTTTATATTTCTCTTTCAAATCACTGAACTTTTTCATTACATTGTCAGGGCTTGTTGGCACATAGTTTGTGAGAAATTACACATTTTAAAAATTGAGAAAATAAAAGGGAAAAGCACAAGAAAAAGATAATGTAAAAACTGTTATGTGGCTGTGAAATAGATCTTCCTACAAAAAACAACTGACAAATTATTTTGGGCACACACTTTTCCAATTATCATGTTAACTGAAAATGGTTAAATTTAAGTGTTGATTAAATGTGACTACAGGAAAGACTACTAAAATGTCCACAACATGTTAAAATTCAATTAAAATCAAAGCAATCAGGCTGAAGTGGCTTAAAAACTTCCATTACTGTTGTGAAAAGTCCAAAGTAACTTAATTGCTACTTTGTAGTCAAAGGTCTACTTCTATGTGATCAATCTTACTTATGTACTTGGAAATTTCTTGTTTTCAGGCAATGTATGCCTTGAATTGTATCTTAAAGGCTCCATTAATGTCAAATTGTCTAGTTGTTTTTCTAAATATTTCTTTTTCTTAATTTCAGGGTTACTTGCTGCCTTTGAAGACCATGCCCCATGTGATAACTAGTGATCTCATAGAACAAGTCTTTTCTAACATTGAACAAATCTACTCAGTCAACAAGTAAGTAATGTTGCTTTTCCTCCATTTATTTCAGATTTTTTATGTGTTTGATATTTTTTCTGGGTCCTAACTAATTTGGGGAAATTTTTATGACACTCCTTGAGTGATACAAAATTAGGGATGTATTTAAATAATGGCATGATATCCTCCACTCTGCGGCATCTGGTGGAAAATGGAATTTACCAAAATTTGTAGAACTTCGCGGCGAAGTAAAAACTTCTGATTCCGGATATCTTGCGACTCAATTACTCCCTAAATATTCAAAATTTTATGTGAAAAATATCTGAAAAGGTCTATTTTTTTCACAGTACCATATGTTCTCATTCAGAGAAAACTAATTCTCAGTGTGTATGCCCCAGAAAGATTCACATAAATTATTAATAATCTATTTGCAAAATGGGGATTAAAAAACCTTCCAGAAACAAGACAGCCTGGCAGAGCTGCATCTTGTTCATGTCATCTCAAATGTCAAAGGAAGATAGGCTTAGATAGTTTGACTTGATGCAACACAACACACGTTTGCTAAATGTCTGCGTCTTGACAACTTTGGCTGAACAACTAGTGTCAAGATGTCTTTTGGCTGGTGAAAGTTTCCAGATAACACAGCTCTAGATTTCTATCTCTGAGAGATCTTGGCTACAAGACGAAAATTTTTTGTCAAGATTTTTGTTGTTGCCAGACTTGTTTGTTGTGCAGAGACAAGAAGAGCCAGAACCAGATTATTCATAATTTTAGAAAGATAGATAGATAGATAAGTAGATTGATAGATATAAAGATAGCTAGATACATAGATAGGAAGGTAGATAGGTGGATAGATAGGTTGATAGATAGGTAGATAGATAGGTAGATATGGTACGTGCAGCCCTCTTAGCCCAGTTCTGGTATGGGCGCTCACGAGGGTTGATTGATGAGATGGGAGAGAGAGCGGGAGTCCTCAACATGTTACACATTTACTCCATGTGAGATTGTGAGGGATGTTTCACTTGCCCACCACACACAGTGATACAAGCAACAGCATATTTAATGTCTCATCTGAACGACATACAGCTGGGATTTTTCTAATGAAGGTCCACTGAAAATTTCAGGTTTCCCACCTGGGGTTCAAACCCATGCAGATTAAGACCTTCAGTGGAGCAGGCGGGCCCCTTAACCACTGCACCCAGGTACTGCCATTCTCGTTTAAGCGTTGCTCTCCAAACTTTTCAAATGTTTTGATATAACTTTCTGAAAGTTTGGTGGAAACGTTGGAAGTGATTTAAAAGACATTACTAAGTGTTAGTTCATAACCATATTGGAGTAAAAGTGAAACTATTTAGATGTTTCAGGGGTAAAACCTGTGCTAAAGTGAAAACATTTTACATGGTACAGACATTTAGAAGGATGCGAGGACAGTGGGTAAATCACTTGCCAGCTTCAAATTGTCTCCCATAAAAGTTTAACTAAAACTTTATAACTGTTTGGTGAGCGAAGCTTAAACGGGAATGGCAGTAATAGATGGATGGCAGATTGTATATCAGGATAATGAAATTCAGCTATAAGGCCTATTGCATAGCCTTGCATCCAGTTGACATGCTAATAGCTCATGACATATCCTTCAAATGACATGGGTCAAATTACTAAGAAGTTGCACAAATACTTATCAATCAACGTCAGATGACACACATCATATTAGCCAATTGTCCATTATGATATTACATCAGTTGCTAATGCCTGTTAATAAGAAACATTAGCTCTGAGGTGTGGCAATATGCCTTGAGGGAACTTATGTCATTCAGTTGTGAGCATGGCTATTGTAAATGTTGTGCAGACCTTTTCTCTGCGGATGATAGTGAGTTTCTAGACCTTTATGCTAATAAGCATGTCATGCAAAGAAATGATGATATTGAAGGGCAATTATGTCTGTCTTTGATATGTGCTTTGATATATTCTTTCTCGCAGGCTCTGTAATAATTTTGTCTTTTGTTATGTGGAGAAACTTAGCAGGAATCTGCATCGTCGTCTGTATATGAAAACTGTGATGGAAAATGTGACAATATCTGTAAAGAATGTCGACTCTTTGAAACTATTAGTTACCCTAAACAATTATACTTGATGAATGTTTCATAAAATGTTTCCACTCATGATTGTCACATTATTTACCAGTGACTAGAATTTTTCTAACAGTTTGGTCGTAAACCTCTTTCGTATTTACCGAATTTAAGACATAATTACATTCTTCAAAATAAACATAAAGCAGCAATATTTATGAATTCATCATTTTACGGGTAGTAAAACAAACAAGACCTGGTTTAGCCACTAACCTTAAGTATCCCTGTCACATATATATAGGGACTAATTTCCTACTTCTCCTGCTCAAGGCCTTGTGACAGTTATGAGTATAACACAAATAACCTTATTTTGGTGACCCATTGTCATAATGATGACACAATGATAATATTATTATATCATATAATATCATATCATTAGGCTTGCGTATCAAATATATATCATTGTGTGTACAGCTGGTCTTTTGCCTTGAGGGAGTTTGGCAGTCACTGAGCTGACTTATCTTGTCCATACAACTCATGGCAGATCATGGAAGCTTTTGATAACAAAATGCTGTATGGACACATCAATGGTCTGTAGGCCTATAGTGGATCCAGAGATACCACATATTCTGCTGGTATGGGAATCTAGAGACTATACAAGTTGAATTACACCAGAGAATTGTGGTTATGGTAGATTATTGTGCATACAAGCTAGGATCAACAATAGAACATTTCAATTCGGTAAATAGCATAAACTTTATGCCTGCAAGAAAAAGCTGCTTCAAATATTTCACTATCTACTTTCTCGTAGATGTTATTAATGAAATTATGGTCATGGAGGGACTACCTTCTTTGGTAATGTCATGGATTTATTAAATTTCTTTTACTCTGTGGCATTATAAAGAGAAGTTAACCATTCAATACCATTTTGGCACCCTCATTCAATTGTGTAATGCCTTGTACTGTACAATAATGTACATAAAATGTATTAGTAATTCTCTGCACAAGGTCCAAGAAAGGACCATTGACCTATTTGCCTTGAGTGACCTTTATGGCCAAACATGGCATTAATGTACTTCCGGTGACATTGGCCAGCTGATATTTGGACAAAATGTCATTTACAAAACTACAACAGTTTCAATTAATGGAACATAATGATGTAATAAAACAGAGTTTAATGGAAACATGTACTTCAGAAATAATAGATAAATTCTAAAAGTCAAAACAATTGACCAGTTCCTGAAGTAAACCATGGTCTAAAACTAAATACCTACGTAGTTCTGCTATGCAATGAAGGTCCTCTAAGACAGGTCAGTTTAACGTTGCAAAGAGAGATCATTTTGCAAACAATTCGATGAGTAGGCCTAAATTAGGCCTTATACAAGTGTACATCTTGTGACCTGTACAAGTACAAGTGTACTACATCCTAATAGAATACCTTATACTGACAATGACAAGCACCTTGAAAATAAAAAAACATTCTATGACATGAAGATGCACAGTAATCAAAGCAGAGATCCATTTTCCATCTCCATTTGTATGTCCTCCTGTCCATACTAGCCTACTTCATGCATAAATACAGGACAGAAAGCCTCAATCACCCATCCATCTTTTTTTTTTCTTTTTTTTTTTTTTGCCAGACTCTCTAATTTGTGAGATTAGTAGTTGCATTAGTAGTCCGCCCTCCCTGCATTTCCTTGCCCAAGGACACCAGATCTTGATCAAATGCTTTGCACTTCCTTGATGACTGCTTAGTGAATTCTTACCAACTTCCTTGATCTCTTCATTTACTTGCACTTGTTTTTCCTATCCTTGTCATTCCTCTGGTAATCTCAGTCATTATGTCTCTATAATCCTAAGTTGCACTAGAAGGCTTACTGTATTATACACAGTGTCTATTAAATATGTCATTGGTTCTCTTCGGGAATTTTGTGATATATTCGTAATTCCCCTTACTTTGAAAAGCAAAACCTGTTCAGTTTATGGCGAGGACTTATATATCATACTGATTCCTCCTGTTTAGAAATAAAATCCAGGCCTGTGTAGAGAATTAAGTTTCATGTAGCTGTAGGCCTAATATATATTTGGACTGATAGGATGGAGAAATGTTCTTGGAATTCTCATTTTCACATAATATGTGTTTAGTTGAAATTCAACATGAAAGTTCCTCACAGAAAAGAAGCCACAGCCACCCAAAAACATACATTGTAAACCAGTGACTTTCCACATATGCCACAACCTGTAAATAGCAAATTAGTTATTTGGCTCACCTCCTTTGAACTTTGATTCGTTCCAAAATATTCCAAGAATTGCGTCTGCTGCAGCTGGCTTTTGTCGTCTGCTACTGTAGTGTAGTTCACAGACTCTCCACAAGGGCCTAGGTGGCGTATTGGTCTGGTGTAGTGTTATAAGTTTGTCAAAAATTAACTATACTATAAATCTGAATGACATTTCAAATTGGTGATCAGAATTGTTCTTCACATGTAATAAGCAGAAGAGTATAAATATATTTTCAATTTCTTATTTTACTATAGCATACATTATAGGGCCTATTGAATTGAACTTATCCACCATGTTAGTATAAATTGTTCATCTTTTTAAATTTATATGAATCGCAATGTTATTATAGCCACATCTACTCTTGATCTTATAATATAGAGACCTTTTGTAACATTTTTCGATTTTCTAATCCACCCTAAACTGCTGCAGTCAGCCTCTGAATGAGTCTCGATGAGAGATTGGCTAGAGTTCTTATTTGTATCCAATTATGGATGACTGAGTACACACTTTCTGTGTGCTTGCTGATTGATGCTGTTTACTTTCTCAGTTTGGAAGTTTTTGTCAATTTTCTGGAAGTTTTTCCATCCTTCGGCTTCAATTATTTTCTGTAATGATGTCTGCAGACCCAATAAAGAGTGGATTGAATATGCTTCCCCGAAGAGATACGATCAGTGACAGAGTAGTGCTTTATCTATAGGCCTAAATGATTTTCTTCTGGAAAAGAAGCATGTCATAAATTGTAAGTCTTTCTGGCAAGTTTCTGCAGGTAGAAGTGTGTTGTACACACTGATTTCTAATTAAGTTGTTCATTGACAGATCTATGATGTGCTCTAATTCTGACATAAAAGGTATTCTTCCCTTATTCCTGTGTATCCAAATACTGCATTACATTAAATTTATCAATTAAATCTTAAAATGGAGTATATAACCAAACTCTTAATTAAATTGCCTCATCAGAAGAAACAAAATTTATATACTCTAAAGAAGACAAATTACATTTATGAACACAGAGCATGAATTTTGTATTGATGTAGATTTCATATTTCACAAAATGTATAGCTTTTGTTACATTGGTTACTATGGCAACATATTACATGTTGGTGATTCCTATGCCAAGAAAATAAGGCAACAACAATACTGATTGTTATGTCTGCAATAAGGCTGGTATTTGTGCAAAAGTATACATACATTCATCATATAATCATACTTCATACACTGTCTTTGCAGTTGAGACTGCAGAAATGTTGGAACTGTATTTTAACAAAGGTTTATTCGGTTCAATCCATTTATCATTTTCATGTATGGATACAACTGAAAATATGATGGTTTCAGAATATTCTGTAGAATTTGCATTTTAGGAAACGTTAAATTGCAAAAATGATACATCAATTGATATTTTATAAATAGCTTGCAATATTGAATTCTGACCCATTTGGCATGTACATTATACATGCTATCACTAGTGGTGCTGAATTATGGGAATAAAACTATGGAATTATTGGAATGTCTTCACTTATGATTTAGTATGAAATGCCTCCTCTAATATATTACTTTTCTTTGTTCATAACATACTCACTACGAGCTTGGATTGAGTCAGTACATAGCAGCTTAAAAATGAAATGACTGGAAACTTAAAACTCTCTTCACCATATAAGTTGTCATATTGCTAAAAATGCTAGTTTTGACATTCATACGATATAACTGCAAGTGCATCAGCTTTTGGTTTTCAGAAGCTTTGACCTGCAGTCAAAACTCGAAAGCTTTGCCATTTTGCATGGCTTCTTTTTTTTTGGCACTGCATGGGCACCATTGATAAGCACACTTTAGCCTATTTTTGCAGCAATGGCTTTGATCACATGTGCCTGACAGCCAGCTCTATGGGAAGCGGAAGTGCTCTATCATAGGCAGGAAACCCTACACTGGATAGATAGATTATGGATAGATACTATAAGATTGATATAATAGATTGATAGATAGATCTATGATTGATTGATTGATTGATTGACAACCTGACCTTATAAATGTGAAATAAACTCCATTTGTCTCCATACATTGCATGCAGCTGCTTAAACACATGCACACAGAATACATATGTTACCAGATGGTTATATCCACCGTCATGCATGTTCAGTATCTTCACTTTCTGTGGATGGTAGTACCTAATATTATGTTTCCAAACCATATGCTCTACATTAGATTCTAGTCATTATCATAGAGAACATTTCTAAGCCATCTTCAAGCCATATGGAAGCATGAAGCATAGATAATGCATCAGTTAACTAGCAACTGCACATGAGGTACATTAACATGTTTCCAAGTGCTCATGTGAGCATATTATATATGCACAAAGTACTCTGCACTTCAGCAGCTCAGATCCCAAAAACCCCAGAAGCAAGACTTCGTTCCCAATTTGACTCAAAGGCAGTATTTGACTTTGACAGCCAAGGAATTACAATTGCTAACTAAAATGTGTCCTTTGGGCCACTGTATCTAATAGATAGATAGATATGGTAAGTGCTGCCCTCTAAGCCAACTTTGCCAAGTTCTGAGCACTGATGAGAGTTGATTGATGAGATGGGAGAGAGAGCGAGATTCCTCAATATATGTTACACATTTTCTCCTTGTGAGGAATCCTTTACGTGCCCAGCGCACTGATACAAGGGGCCGCCAATTTAATGTCTCATCCAATCGCCCTCCAGCTGGGATTTTGCTCATGAAGGTCAATTGAAAATTTGGGTTCCCCACTCAGTGTTCGAACCAATGCAGGCAAAGACCTTCATCGAAGCTGGCCTGGCCGCTAACCACTAGGCCATCCGGCTGCTTGAAAGCAACGGAACGGATGAAAGTCTTATTGCATATTGCAAATTGATCTCATTACTGCAAAATGGAATGCATAGACTGTGTTCCCATTGCATATTTCCATCACTTGGGGCTTGAGTGTGTTTAGGCAGATTTATTTAATGTCTCCACTCCCTTATCAGGGTGCCTATTGATTTTTGCTCTGTGACTCAACCCTCTCCAAAATGTGTCTAGTGTTAGGAGACTGTTATCCAGTTTTAGGGTTTATCTGCCTACTTCACCATGTTCAGAACGATATATTGCTCTGCCATAGTTTGGCAGAAGTACCTATTTGAGTTATCGATTCATGAAACCCCAGACACAATATAAACATGATGAACCAAGACAAATCTCTGATTTATGGTGAGAATATTGAAGGAGTCTTTCTTTCAGTATCTTAAAAAAAAACCTTTATATATTTGTAATAATTATCTTGTTTTGTTGCTGACTTTGTCTTCCAAGAATAAATCTGCCTATTCCGCTTTAACATATCTTGTTCTAATATTTCATTTGTCGCATTACTCTCATACAATATGTGATGGTGACTTTATAGTTTTGGTAAACTTTGGAATGACAATTTTTAAACTGTAACTTCAAATCTTTAACTATTTTCAGTTGTCTGTAGAGTGGGTTTGAGGGTGAATGACAGGGCTTTACATCTGTTGTGAAAATGCACTGATTAAGATTTTAAAACAGGACAGGCAGCGACCACAGGAATGAGGCAAGGCGCGCTCTTTTGCCTTGGCACATGATGAAACAACCATCTAACATGGGTTGCCAGAACATTCGTCCTACCGCTTAGCAACTTAGGATGCTACCGTCGAGTTTGGCTCCAGACCTTGTCTGTCCGTTTTAAAAAGCTTCTTTAATGTTCCAATTGTCGTCTACCAGAAGCTATGATTTCAATTGCCCTATTGTCTTTGATATACCATTTGATTTTGTCTTCTATATGTTAGGATTTCATTTACCCTCCAATGAAGATCTTTTTAAAATTGTGATTCTGCTCAATCGATCTCAAGTTCTGATTGGTCAGCAAGGCAATATCCAATTTCAATTTCCTCCATTTGTCTTCACAATTGTCTTCTGTTGACTTTTTGCTTATCATCTGATGCTTCTCAGAAGAGAGATTCTGAGAAATCACACAAGCCATACAAAAGCAACGACACAAAAGCCTTGACAACTTAGTGGACAACTTATGCACTGTGAGAGTGATTGCTGCACATTACAGCATTAGTAGTACATGCATGTCACCCATGATCCCCAAAATCTGACTTACAATTGACAGGGCAACCCATGATGTGTCCCTATACATTATTTATTCAGAATATCTCAATATGCTCCTGCACTAATGTGCTTAGAATAGTAACAAGGGAATTGAGCTGAGACTGGCCCATTGCTGAGCTGTGCTAAGCACAAAATGGAATGGCTTGCCTCAGATCATTTCTCTGTTACTCCGGCTTTATTTGCTCTTGGTGAATCATTGTTGGCAAACAACGTAGAGCTCTTCGCAATACAAGAGACATAAGAGCAATTTACGTGTTGTATTGAGAGAGCAATAGAGTGTCAAGTTTGCTTGAGTAGAAGGCTGTAGCTAATGTTAAGCTCCATATACTTGTAGATTACACGATATAGAATGTATACAAAACATTATACTTGAGATGATGACGTTGTCTGAGTAGATGAGCATGATGAGTGATGCAAAAATGGTGGAAAATGATGGTACTCTGCATAATAATATGTGTTGTGCAATGCTGATTGAGCCGGCCAGGTTGTACTACAGCGACAAGGCAAAGGATGATTGCAACCACTATCAAGCCAGCCTTCAAACCTAGGCATAAAGCTAGATTCGAACTTAGGTTCCAGGGGTCAAAAGGCAGTACTGCTACCTATGTGTATATACTCTTGCTCTGAGGTGCTTAGGATTGTCTCTACCGTGTATACTGCCAAATAATCATATCGGTACCTCAGAATTCCACAGTATCAGTTAGTTCTATGGTAAAATGATATTGTCAGCACTGAAAAATTGGATAGTGCAATGATGTGGAATTGCAGTCAGGAACTCCACAAAAGCTGTGTTATCATTTCTTTTCCTTTTCATCTACAGGCTTTCTCTATTGTATTCAAACAACTGCAATGAGTGCAATTGATGTATCCACTATCCAGAGAAATAGAGTATCAGACACTATGCTTGGAGTCAATTCCCTCCCCAATCACTTACAGGAAAGTCAATATAGACCCAATACTTGTCCGCATACATCATTGCAACATTCTATCAGTGTCTGGGCTTCCAGATGAAAGGGTAATGATACCACAGTCCGACCCAGACCCAAATATTTCAGGAAAAGTGGAGGTTGCTCAATGCTCATACTGGTCTCAGTTCATAATAGCAATTGACTTACATCATTACTTTGAGCTAAATCAATGATGAGGTGGGCTAAGGTTAGCCCTCGGAGACCTCTTCAGGCCTTGAACATTCTGGATTATGTGCTAATAAAATTGCGTCATGGTAGTACCTAGCATTGTCATTTTGGCACTATATAGAATGGTTAGATTGAATCTGTATGGTTGCTAATCTTTCTGATGTTGTCGTTCCCGAAGAACATGTTGATAATGATGAGTAAGACGAGTTAGAGGTTCCACTCCCTCTGTCGCAGGTTTAAATCCAGCTTCATGCCTTGGTGCAAAGGCTTATTCAATCATCCTGCATAGCAAATCATTGCCTTTTAACCATAACCACATAGTAGCTGTGTTGCGAGTTGTATACAAATACACAGAACTCCAGAAGCTTGAGAAAAGTCTCTAAAGATGGAAGAGCTTGCTGCTGTCGATTAGATTTGGACTAAAGTTGTCCTCTTACAACCATCGGAGACTATATGGAGTGCATTTGCAAGAAGTTCCTCTGGCTTGCATTGGTTTGCATCTTATACTGAAAGTTTGTCTAAATGGAGATGTTGAAGTCAATGAATTCTCAAGTTAAAACCTCTACACCTCAATGAAAATGCTCTAGTCTGTCTCTCAGTTACTTAGATGTCTCCAGTGACCCAGATTCCAAGAGATAGATGTCCTTGATCAATAAATGAGTCTTAATCATGGAAGGCCTGAGTGCTCTGACTTTATTGGATGGGTTGGATGATCCATCGTCACTTGCTTCCCTTAATGGATTTCATGATTTATAATTTTATATCTGGTTCCTTTGACAAGTATTACTTGTAAGAGTATGCGAAGCCATTGACTGGATAATCTATTTTACAACCCTCTATAATTTTACTGAGCACTTTTGAGTCCAGGTCATCTTCATAATGAATGATTACATTGATTAGGATAAGGACCACCACTGGCACAAGGGTCGATACAGGAAGTAGCGTAATGCTTTTCGCTCTGACTGGTCTCGATTCGTCCAATAAGGTTGTGGCTCAGTGGTAGTGTGGGGATGCTTACCGCTTGGACCCAGGTTTGATTCCTGCTCGAGTGGTTCCTAGTTCGACCAACCCATGCCGGACCAATGTTTCATCCTACCACGAGTGCTCCTCGTCTGACTAGTACCATGGTCCGCGCCTGTCCTGTTAAGCACATTCACTTGAGCAAAAAAGAGGGATGACATTTCAGGACAGAGGAGCAAATTCATATGTGCACATCCAAGTATATCACTTGAAGGGTCATTGAAATTGTTAATCATAACACCATATTTTCTGTATTAAAAGCACACCCCTTAATAAAAGACCACCCCCTCCATAAAGAACCAATTTTGATCAAAATTCCATTAAAAAAAGACTTTATCCAAAGTTTTTAATGCAAAAAAATATTATTCGCCCATCTCATCATTACATCTGCCAACTAGGTGCCTATTTCAAACAATAGTGTTCATGAATGGAGAATGTCAATGACCATAATGAGTCCTGGCCCTATCTCATTATCTCTTGAGTATCTCACCCTCTTGACTCAAAACATGTTGAAGCTCTTTGAGGTTAGAACTAGTTTTTGGGAAGCAGAGAAGTAGGGTCCATTACAAGTGAAATATTGAGGGTACAGGGCATTTGAGATAAGAGATCACCAGGTTAAGTAAATAATGCTGACAAGAAAAGAGAGAGAAAGAAATAGGAGCTTAGTTGAAGCTAGACAAATTGGGAAAGTACAGTCGCAGGCTGTCACAGTCCCATCTTAGGCATCCATATTCTATAACGCGATAAGCTGCGGCATAAGAAAAAGGTTTATCTTAGAGTTTATCGTTAACTCATCCTACTTAAGGATCTTCTTTTTCTTGAGATTTTTTGCTGCGTAAAGCAGCTGGGCAAGTATGGGTAGGGTAAGTGTAAGATGAAGGGGTGAGAGGTTTGAGAAAAAAAAGTTATAAGTATGTTGTACATCTGAAGTGGTGTCTGCCACCCTAAGTTGAGGTTTTGTTATCGAGATTCTTGGAGATAGCACAGTTTTGTGGGTATTAAAGTGTTTGGTACTTAAACCTAAGAAAACATGGCCCAAAGCCCAGCCCCTTCCTCATTGCTGGATTGATGAAGTCAGACTCAACTCCTTCAGCAGTGTTCAGTATTTGAGGCTAGATTATCCCTAAACTCTTCCGAGAAAATGTCCTCTACTTGGTTTAGCTTGAAATATTATATCATACTGATGTAAATGAAATTTCATCAAAATGACACTGACACAGTCACACATATTAAGTATACATTTTCCTTGCACAGTGTCTATTCTATATGCCGATAGAGGTGCCTGCTTTTGTCTTGTGGATCTTTAAAAACATGATTATGAACATTTGATTGCTTGAAGGTTGGATGTGTAGTGTGAGAGCCTTTGTTTATGTCTTTACAGTCACTTTTCATAGATATCTAACCAGGTTTCCTTTTATTTTCAGAGTATTTTTAGAGCGCCTAGAGCGGGACCAAGATGATCCAATCAAAGTGGCCCAGTGCTTCTTGGACAGCGGAACAGCTTTCGAGTGCTATACCCACTACTGTATGAACTACCACAGGTGAGTAAATTGTGCAGATTAAATGAATAACATGATAGATTGTTATCTGGTGGAGAATTTAGACGATTACTCGCCATAAAAGGTTTAACAAAAGAGCACGTCCTTGAATGTCAGTGTATCTGATCTGTCTCAGAGGCGCCTTTCATAATTTGCCATTAATTAATAAAAATAAATTATTTACTCTCTTGAGATATATCTAAGAATTCAAGAAAAAAATCTTTTGGAGTGTAGTTCATTGTCAACTTTAAACTGAAATTTGTTTCTGTTTTGCAATATATATTTTGTGAAATTTCTTTAAATACACAATAGCTTGTTTATTTTGACAATATTTAGGATCACTCACCCTTCGTGTACATTTATTCAACAACATTTTAAAAAGTTTTCATCTTTTCATGTTTTGCATTGCTTTGCCTTTTTCAGAGCGAATGAAGTGCTGTCTGATCTGGGCAGAGAGCACCCATTGTCTGAATACATCAAGAAACGCCAGGGGGAGTTGGGCCATAAGCTCCCTCTGGAGTCTTATCTGCTCAAGCCTGTACAGAGGATCCTCAAGTACCATTTATTCCTTGAGGTAGCTATTGAAGAAATAATGGAAAAAAGCAATTAATAAAATACAGAAGAAGGAATTCAAATTGTAGTTAATTAGGCTAATTGTTTATGAAAAGATATACAATTTTATGAAATATTGTGGACATTGTCATCGAAATCTGCTACTCTGGTCGACATTAATTTTCAAAAATTAAATGGAAGTATGATGTTTATTTGTTGAATGAAATTAAAATATTAAAAAATATTCAATGAAATTATATTAAAAATAATTAATGAAAATTATATTCTTTGTACAAATGTAAACTAGCATTAAATGAATCAAATTTCTTTCTTTTCTAGAAAATCCTAAGTGAAATAACACCAGCCCAAGATGGTCACAATATTGTAGAGGAGGCCCTGGCGTCAATTAACCAAACTGCTCAGAATATAAATGAAAATACAAGAAGATACGAAAACTCAATTCGCTTCCAAGAAATCCAGTCTCTCTTTCCAGACCTCGATGAAGCAAACCTAGGAAAACTTGGGGAGCTCATTCTTGAGGTAAAGAATAACTAGAAAGCTCAGAAATTTAGACAAAGACTATTTATATTAGTGTTAAGCCTATGAGCGGAATGTATAGATTGTGCAAAAATTTTAATGCCAAACACAGAATAGTTTAAAGTACTGCATTACAATTTATGTTTCTTGACAAGTGTGTACTGCAAATGATGAATTTAAAAACTTTGAATATAAATTAATTTAACTATTGCCTATCCTGCTCTACTATCATGTATCTCACATGAAAATTGTAATATAGAATTTAATGTAAAATTATATGCTGATCTTGTTGTAGCAAATTTAACCTTTTTACTGAACTGCTGATTACACCATTTCTGAGTGCCTGTGCCAAAATTCCATGTCATTTGTTAATATATTTATTGATGAATTTCAGGATCGTTTTGAAGTTTATGGTGCTAAAGCTACAAGAGAGATGTTTCTGTTTGAACATGCTCTATTGCTAGCAAAACAAAAGGTTGACAATACACTTTCGGTGAAAGCTTGCATCGAGGTAAGGACATGGAATTATACGAATAAAATTACTCTTGTAACAAACAAGTTTGCTTGGATAATCAAGATAGTCAAACATATTAAGAAAGTAATAGTATTTCATATAGTTTTGAAGCCTAAATCTGAACACATTTTCTTTCCAATAACTTGCAAGAATATGGATAGTTTGTATTTTCAAAATTGATGATTTGTACTTCTCTTCTTTAATTGTGATGATGATTTTATTTTGGTGTCCATTATTTCAATATGGTTTGTTTTTTGCAGTGTCGAAACTTGATGTTGATAGAGGTTGTTCCCGGTGAACCACTGAGCTTTCAGATTGTGCCTTTTGATAATCCGAGGAACCAGTATACTGTCAAGGTAAACAGAATTTAGCTAGTTACCCCCAACAACCGTCGTTGTAATGAACCACAAAGAGTTTCTCAGTTTTTAGAGACTGAGTGTTTAAAAGTATATTGTTATTGTTAGGATTTTAGAATGGTAGTACTTACATAAATGCTAGCTAAGATTAATTATCTGTACAATGTACATGTATCAAGATTTTCTCTGGAAAATGATTTGCATTTTCGTTATGTCAAATTTGCTGAAATCTTCAACTTTGATCAAATTATTTTCACCACTGGCATTGATTGCTAGAAATTCTTTCTGCTGCTGTTGCATGTTATCTCTTTCACTTGGTTAATTTAAACAAAGCATTGTGACTAAGATTTCATAATATTTTCTTCTAGGCTCGCAATGTTGAGAAGAAGAGGAAATGGTGTCATGAGATCAAGCGTTTGATCCTCGACAGCTTTCAAGGAGCAATTCCCGAAAAGGCAAAAGAGTTGGTGTTCACTCTCGGCAGGTCACGAGACAGTGAAGGTAATTTTCGACGAAGTTCCACTTTCATTTGCAAATGCTACATTATGGTTTGCAAATTTTTTATTTTTGAAGAATTAATTAATTTCACTCAAGGCAGCAAGCCAAAAAAATCATGTGTTCTTTCAAAAGTTGAATTAATTTGGAAGTACGCCATGTTAAAGGACCTCAAATTTTAAAAATTAGTAGAGATTAGTTATTGTTGTCTTGTGATATATGAAACAGCAAAAGAATGTTATCAAATGCCCATTGAATAGTCTATATTTTTTACCACTTTCTTTTGCTGTTTGTGAAGTTTAATTTTTTTGGCTGGCCAAATGTAACAACTGTCTCAGTCTATAAAACACAACGTTTAAACGATAATCCACCCTAATCTAAAATGTATAAATTACAACCATGAATTGTTATTTTAGACCATCAAGACACTCCCTCAAGTTCTCGCAGACAGCACACAGCTCCTGAATATCTGGAGAAGAGAAGAGGTCGGCGGAAATCTTTGACTGTTCTTAGCGAATTTGCCCTGAGGAAGGCACAGAAAGCTAAGAAAAGTAAGTTTAGTTTACTTCTTGCATGATTAATAAATCTATTTTGTATGGTTCTCTATCAAGCTTTGATATTGGTATTTAAATGCAAATGATGAATATAAATATGAATGGTAAAATAATTAATTGAATGATAAACTGCACGATTAAGTGATGTGACCGAGCATGGTATATTAAAAATATTCACAATTAAGGATACATACACACAAAATAATCTTTCATATTAAAAAAAATCTCCAAAAAAAAATTGCAATGACATTTTGTTATGACCCTATAATGGAATGTTTCTCTTTCCTGTTTCTGAATGTTTTCTTTTTTTTTTCAATTCCAGGTTCTAAAAAGGCAAGTGCTTCCTGGCTTCATCTTCTTTGGAAGACTTTCTCCGCATGTTAAAATTAAGCATTAAGACTCACAGATGTATAGAATTGATTTAAGGATGTAACATTACCTAAAAATATTGAATTTAAGTGATTTTGTAATGGTTAAAGAAACATGTTTCAAAATTATTCCTAAATTTATATTTTCTGTAATCAACGAAAAAGATTTTTCCTTTAAAGTCTCTCTCAAAAAGTACTACCAAATGTTAGAGAATTTTCAGATTTTTTTCTAAACATATTAATAATTGTTGATTTTCATTTTCAGACTGACAGTACAAGTCCTCGAGTGGTAAGTACTGTATACGTTTAACAAAAGCATAATAAGTTACTGAAAAACCTAACTATTAGTAACATGCCAATATGGATTTAATTGATATTTACAAATTTTGTTTGCTCTGGTTTGGACAAGATTATGTTTTAATATGCTAAAATAGTCAGTCAGACTCAAAAGTCAAGTTTTAAATACATCTAATTTCAAGTCTCTATTAATATTAATATGCATGTTGCATTTGTTTCAGTCTCCCACTGCTCGTCGTAGGTCTGAAGGTGGATGGAATTTGGCGCATGCCATTTCTCCACAAAAGGTAATGTATTTCTCTGATGGATAAGTACTGGCAACTCATAAATCTTTTGTTAGCTGCCATATATATATTTAATGTGCCCTATAGCTGTCAAATTAGCAGATAACTGCTGACATATATGACAATCCTTACTTAAATAGAAATGTGAAATTTTGGTTACGTAAGATGTTTTGAACAACACAATTTCTGTGCTGATCAAAACTGATTGACTCGGAACAAGTATTATTAAAGTGTATTGGCTATGTTATGTAAGCCCCCATCTACGGCATATAGATACCTGTCACAGTTTCAGTTTCAGTAAATTCAGTTTGCAGTGAAGGATGCCCAAGTGTAATCATATTAATTGAAATGATAAGGATCGCAAAGTTAAACCTAGCACTGACATGATTTCAAGATTGACGTTGTTTTATATTTCAGTTGAGGAGCAACAGTCGAGGCAGAGGGGAAGATGTTGAGCCAGTTTATGACAATGTCAAGTTACGACCACGACCCTCGAGTGCTAGTCCAGTACGACGCAATAACAAGGTTGCTTCCGAGAGAAACAAGAAACGAGTTCACTCCCGGAACAAGAAACAGGACAGCATTAACGAGAGAACAAGTCAACGATATTCATCGGGAAGCAGCGACTTGGACGCCGATTTGTATCGCAACAGTCGAGGCAATGGCACCTTGGAAGAGGAGAGTATCAAGGTCATTTATGGCGACAACAGTTTCACTCTCTCTCAAGATTTCGGAGAGACGAACACGGAAGGGCTGGACAGTCAATTGGTTAATTTTCCAGGGGTTGTACTACAGCAAAGTCAAGATGGCTCCCAGACCAGCCAAGGACAGTTGCACTCAAACGAGAGTTCAGATAGTCTCAATGAGTTCATGATGCACAACTCGTACATGTCCGCCCTCGAGCATCCTTGCTTCCACAGACAGCATTCCAGCCAGAGCACTCGATCAGGGCGACCCGCATGGGATGCTCATTTGGTATCTCGGAGAGCGAGAAACATGTCTGACCCAACAGGGAGTCACTTGCACAACTGCAGTAACTTGTGTGTCCCTCCTGTGACTGATACGTCCAGCCAAACGACCTCTCACAGCAGTATGACCAGCGGAGAGGACAGTTCTTCTACGCAACACTCGCCCTTAACAACTAGTCAAAGTTACCTCACTGCTCACCAGGAGGCAGCTGCAGTGGCTGCAATTTTGGACAGAGACTTATGGCAGCCTCAAAATCCTCTTGGAGATAAAAGCAAGGTGTCTGTCGTTCGCAGATCCTCTTCATTTACGGCTGCTGACGCTCATGATGTCAGACCAGACTACAGACGTACACACTGCCGAAGGACTTCTGATACATATGCCCTTATGTTCTCTGACAGAAGTGCGTTCAAATCTTCCCCAGATAGATCGTCATTAGAACCTGACTTGTTAACAGAGAGAATCCTGGCTCGCCTGGCCACACCTCCGAGACACATGGGTTCTGAAGAAATGTCAGAAAAACTTAGGGTTCTGAGAGAAAGGGGTAATGCAGTGACACGCTATTGCACACCTCCTCGGAATTACATGGATCCTGCTCGTATGTACAGGGAAGGTGCTACTAATATCCCTGTGAGTGCGAGCTACGATCTGCCACGGCCTTATAACAGATCTTGTTGCAGCCCCACTCGGCAGACATCTTGGTCAGCTCTGTCTTCTCCGACTCATTGCCATCACCCGCCACAAGCTGGCGCTGCTGTAGAACCTGACCAAGTTGACTCTGATTCGTGGAGGGACCTGGAGTACCTCCTTCACGTCTCTCACATTTCCTCGACCTCCTCTACGCCAACATCCACCCCCACCCACAGGTCTCTCATGTCCAAGTCAGCGTCTGCTGCTATGTCCATTCGCATCCCATCGGTCTCTTCCGCAGGATCTGGCTCCCTCCATAGTCCCCCCACCAGCCCCACTTCTACTCATTCAGGAGAAAGTATTGTCGAGTCTTTCAAGCAAGCCGTTTCCAGTCTCAGATCGAGGTTCGGTCGAGCCTCTCAAAGCTTAGATTCTAGCCCTGCGAGACAACCGAGAACTCGTTCTGAAGGAGCTCTGGAAGACTTACGTATTGACCATACAATGAGTCGAGAGAAGGTGAAGGACACTATCAAATCAGTGAATAAGAAAGATGCTAAAAAGCATCACTTTGTGTATAAACTTGCTCGTGCCTACAGTGAAAGGATCAAGGAGAAATCCAAGATTTTAGAGAAAAAGATGTTGCCGAGGGACAGTGTGGCCATGGCCAAGCAACTGACCAGTATGCTGAAGGACCACAAACCCGGCAGTTCCGTGATTGGTGCTCGTATAGCTGCTTCTAAACCTGTTGTTCTGGGAACTTACACATTACCGAGACACAGACCTGCGCGACCTCGCAAGTCAAGGTCACCGACCCCTCAAGGTCACAAGTGTGAGACTGATGACAGTGATTGGGTGGCGGAGGACTGTGCTGACTTGGACAATGAGCCGTCTGTGTTAACTTCTACAGCTAGCACGGCTTCAGATCTCTCAATACAAACAGTGGTCACTCGAGAAAATCCATGTACTATTAAAGAGGGTGCTCATGATTCCGGTGTCCTTGATATTGGGTTGAAGGATCTGCAGCTAGATGACAATGTGATGACGAGTTCAATAAAAGTTGCAGACCCTGAAACCACAACAGGACAGACAGGACAGACCTTGAGTAGTGTGACTGAGAACTCGATATATTATTACGAAAACAGACTTGTAGAAGACTTAGAAGGAGATTTGTCGGAAGATGTGTTCAGAGATTCCGCTGTGTATAGTGACGATGGTGCCATAATTTCTGACTCTGATTTACCCAACGTTCAAAAGATGTCAATACGCGATACAGTGAGGATGATAGAAAACCGTTACAAAGCCAAATGCATACCAAAGACTGAAGTGAAACGCATCGAGAAAGCTCAAGGCATTAAGGAGATCGTAAGAATCCTTGAGTCGAGTGCGATATGTCCGGAAGAGATTGATAATAAGAGTAACTTGCCTATGGAGAAAGTGCCTCTGAAGTCAATCAGGGACAGGACCAGAGAGTTGGTGGAGTGCGCGACCTTAACACGCATCAGGCAGGATACGTTGTGCGTGGAAGGAAGCGGAACGCAGGAAGAAGAAGAGGAAGAAGAAGGAATCCTGAGTCCACCGGAGTGCGCAGGATCACCGAGCAAATCTGGGTGGGTCAAGGAATTAGTCGATCGCTTTCAGAAGGAGTTATCCTAACAACACTGAGTTGCCCTAATGGAATTGGTGTCTGCTAACCGCATTGTCTTCTAACCGTATTGTCTTCTAACCGAGTTGTCTTCTAAGATTTGTCCTAACCTTTGTTGTTGCAACCGACACTAACACTCAATTAACACATTGTGTTGACTATTTGGTTGTGCGATCACGCTGGTCTAGATTTATGTGCATTCAAATTGTATAGTGACTCGCTGGACTGTGGTGATTCACAGACTTAACAAGACTAAGAGTTACGTTCAGAATGTTGTGTTGTTCGTCTTTCACAGCTAACACCAAGTGCTGACCTGTTAACAGAACTAACACTTAGTAATAATCTGCCTTCTAATTGTATTTTGTGTCATTAACTACATTCACACACAGTGGTACAAATTAGTATAAATTGTAGCATAGAATATCTGCTAATCTTCATGCTATTAGTGTCTCTTGACGTTGACTTATGCTTTTCGTAGAATTCTCGAAGGTTCACAATCTAATATAAGCTTTATTAGATAAAACTGTAGTCAATGCAAGCTTGAAGCTTCTTCACTATTTTTTGTTATTATCAAGACAAAGTCTGTTCAAATTAATTGCTCATTTAGATTACAGCATACCAATTAGTATTAAATTCTTATTAATTGATTTGATAAGTTATTCAAGTACAAAAGTTTTCACTTAGAATTACGATATATTATGCTTGATATTTTATTTGTTATGCAAATAAGGATTTAAATTTACTGTGTAAATGAGTGAAATTACATATTTGATATATATGTTTCGAATTAATGGCTGGTACATGAAATAATGATCAAAACTGTCTTTTAAATGAAATAGTCATTAGTAATGTACAAAGTGCGACAGACTTATGACCTAATTATCTGTTATGTAGTTATATATTTATAATTTATTGTATGCCTCTTCAGAAACCTTGATTTTGCATGGAGTAGTGGTGCCCAGCAGTGTGATAATTCCAAAATGTGTGCTGCCGCTCCTCTGCTTGAAGGCGTTCTCCACCTAGACTCTCCAGATACTTTCTTTGTGTAATATATACTTAGAAGTAGTCAAATTTAATAATATTAGAGATCTATCTTTGTGTAATTGATGTAATACCAGCTGCCAGTAGTTGAAATGCATTTACAATAAATTATTTTAATTTAGCTAAATTTACTGATTTATTGCTATATCGTGGCTCCATCTATATGCACGCCATGGGTTTACCGTTTATGTCAGTTTTGCCAAAATTTTCAGGGACAAATTCTTGTCATGTACAATTGTACAATCACGTTTTAAAACATTTAGTATTTACTGTGGTATTTACTATAAATTTTAAAGATTTGGTATTTACTCTTGGGTATTTACAGAAATTTTATCCTCAATCAGCAAGGAGTGTTCAAATTTAATGTTTAATTAATTATAACTCCATGTTTTAATATTGGTGTCTATTTGTGCCGAATTGTCAAAAAATTTGCATTTATTTGTGCAGCGTCTATTGCATCAATGTCAGCTTATAGGATCAGCCTAATCCTAAATCTGCATGGTGTTTTAATTGTAAAAATTAATTTTAAATCTATATATGCCTCTTTTAATACTAAGCATTTACATACAGTGGAAGCCTGTAAGGTTGAATGGAGTGCATGAAATGAGTTAATATGCCATACGAATACAGTGTTAATGAATGAGAATATTAATAAATCATGTATAACCTATACCATGTCTGTGTGGAGTGTTTAATTGTGTCTCATTACTAACAGTTTTCCCAAAACTTAATGTTTGATTATTTATTAACAAGGTTGTGGTGTTTCAAATATTAACATAAGAGATTCCTCCTTTTCTCACCGACTGATTTGTACAGTATGTTAATTACATTCCTACATACTCGTTATTTTCGCAAGATAAGAAGTTAACCCGGGCTAAATTTTAAGCTTTTGTTTGAATTTAATGGAATAAATTTTGGGCTTAAAAGGTTGAGCTAAGATTGACCTGCATTACTGTAGAATAAAACAAGTTAATGCAGAACAACTTTGGGTTACTCTAAAAAATTTAAGGGAACAGAACAAGCAATTTGTAATTGGTATCAAGTAGATTTGTACTCTTATTTTGATCTTCAAGTTAGACTATTGCCATAATATTTCATTCATCATCAAATAGTTATAATGTATTAATAATTTGTAGGCATTGGAGAAGACACCGACGCGTTTTGGATGGATTGAGCCGTTCAAACAGCACTTCCAACTGAATAACTTCATTTAGGAGCTACGCAGTATTATTCCTATATTTAACAACGCTTCATATTTATTCTTGTATTAAGGTGCATTTTAGTACATCTGTAATAAAATTTTATATTTATTTTCATCTCACATTTTACATTTATAAACAGTAGCAAATAGATATTTGTAATACCAAGTAGTCCCTACAACAAGCAATGCCCCCTTCTGCGAACATGGAGAGGTCTCTCAAGAGGGTGTGCATACTTGTTGGGGGTTGGCCTATATTTGTTATGTTAAATATAACTTAATTTGGAGGGAAGAGGTGGCACATCAATATCACAAGCACAATGTTGGCTTTTTTTGCACAATTAAACAAAGTAACCATGCACATTGCACAATCAAATAGGCTCTTGCGAGTGGGCATCTGGGGCCTGAGGGACGTTCAAGATCACAAAATTATTGCACATTAACAGGAAATTTTATTTCGGCTATTACGAAGTTTTACTTTAATGAAAAGCCTCTCAAAATTGTCTCGATGGTTGTGAATGAGCAGGGAGATCTAGTGGTTAAGATCCTATTCTGCAATTTTGAAAGTTTCGCGGGTCTTCAGTTGCAAACTGTAGAAAAAGAAAGCTAAAGGTATGATTTGCTTACCAGCATATCGCTGTCCAGTCTTGTTTCATCGGTTCAGTCACTTCAGTGTGACAAGATTTTTGGAATATTAACCCATTTCAGGGTTATTTAATATGTACAATTAAATTTATATATATTGTTTCTGGGGGAGTGTTGACAGTTTTACCATTATTCCTATATGATTATTGAGAATCGAACCCAGAACCTAACAGCAGGCCCTACTTTTAAAAGTGTTGACCTCTGGAACAGACCTTCCTTTTTGGTTTTCAGGGAGTTGCGAGAGTTGGTGAGGGTTAGGTATTAGTTAGACACCGATTTGGAGGGTTCTAACATGCATTTTCGTCAGTTAGATCCCAACCGGAGGGAGGGATCTAACTGACAAAAATGCATGTTAGGACCCGACAATGAGGTGTCTAACTGGCTTAGACATCATATGCTACTTCCATTATTTGTTTTAACTTATAAATTTAGCAAAATAAACAATAATCTGATTGATTGTTTGCTGTTGTAAACAGTGTTAATCCTTAGCCAGGCGCTAACATGCAATATTGTCAGTTAGATACCAGTTTTTCCAATAGTATAAGTATCTTGGTGATGTCTAATGGGAGTTAGCAAGAGTTGTGGGAGCTATCAGGAGTTATAGGAGATTGAGAGAGTTAGCAAGAATTAGTGGGAGTTATCAGGAGTTGTCAGTAGATCTGGGAGTTAGCAGGAGTTACCCGGCAACCAGGAGTTCTGGGAGTTATCAGGAGCTATTGAGTTATCAGGAGTTAGCAACATTTGTGGGAGTGATTGAGATTTAACAGAGTTGAAAGGGCGTTCGTGACAGTTATTATGAGTTACCTGAAGTTACCATGAGTGCAAGGGAGACAGCAGTAGTTGATGAGTGTAAGCTGGAGTCACCCAGAGTTGTGGAAGCTAGAAGGACTAAACAAAAATTATGGGATCACAGGATTTGGCCGTGTTAGGTCTTAGTGGGTGTTTTGTGAGTTTGTAGTCCTGAGTTATTGGGAGTTAGCAGGGGCTAGCGGAAGTCATCTGGAGTTAGTGGGAGTTGTGGCAGTTAGAAGTTATGGGAGTTGTGGCAGTTACTAGGGGGTCATGGGAGTTTGTTATCAGGAAATAGTGGGAACTATCAGCAGTTTTTGGGAGTTGCCAGGAGTTATCAGGTGTTGTGGGAGTTAGCAGGAGTTATGTGAGTTTGTGAGAGTTAAAAAGGCATTAGTGGGATTAATCAGGAGTTGTCAGTAGTCATGTGAGTTATGAGGAGTTAGCGAGGGTTGTCGGGAGTTACCAGGAGACTTTACTAGGAGTTACGGGAGTTTTCAGGAGCCATTAGTTGTTGGAGTTTGCAGGAATAGTGAGAGTGATTAAGCGTTATCAAGAGTTACTGGGAGTTTATAGGAGATAGCAAGAGTTGGTGAGAGTTGTTAGGAGTTACCAGGAGCTGCGGGAGTTGTGGGAGTTTGTAGGAGCTAATGGGAGCACAGGAGGCTCAATGTGCCCAAATCCAAGCTAACAACTACTTTTTCCCTCATATGGATCTATTAGTTCAACAGTGCAACATTGAAGCTCCTGTGAGCGGGAGCGCAATGGAGTAGTTGGTCAGTGTTAGCGAGTTGAGGGAGTTGGAGGAAGTGAGCAGGAGTTAATGGGAGTCCAATAGACAAAAGTTTGTGATAGTTACAGGATTTGGCACTGTAAGCAAGAGTTTGGGAGTTCGCAGGAGTTCTCTGGAGTGAGCAGGTGTTGTGGGAGTTATAACAGTAATGTTAATGGTTATGAGAGTTCTCAAGTGTTTGTTGGAATTAGTGGAGTTATCACAAGTTTTCTGTAGTTATGAAAGTTTTAAAACAGGAGTTAGCAGGGAACAGTAGGAGTTGTCAGGAGTTAATGGGGGTTGTTGGAGTGGAGTCGAACGAGATTGCAGTAGTTGGTTTACTGTGTTAGTCGGAGTTGTTGCAGTTGGCAAGAGTCACCTTAAATTGTGAGAGTTGGAGGAAGTTAGAAGGAGTTGACGGGAGTCCAGTACTTTGTGAGAGTTACAGCAGTTTGCAGTGTTAGCGGGAGTTCGGGAGTTGTGGGAGTTATATGGAGTTAGCGGTATAGTTCTGTGAGTTAGCAAAAGTTATCAGGAGTTATTAGGACTTAGCAGGGAGTTGTAGAAGATAGCAGGAGTTACTGGGAGTGCAAGGGAGATAGCAGTAGTTGGTTTGTGTTAGCTGGAGTCACTCAAGAGTTGTGGGAGCTGGAGGGAGTTGGTAGGAGCAACAGAAGTTAGTGGGAGACAGCGGCAGTTATCTGGAGTTAACAGGAGTTGTGGGAGTCAGCGGGAGTTACTGGGAGTTGTTAGAGTTGTGGGAGATATTTTAAAAGTTATCAAGAATTACTGTGAGTTTAAATGAGATAGCAGGGGCTGAGGAGAGTTACTTCATTGGGAGACAGCAGTATTTGGAGGGGGTTAGAACGAATTGTTGCAGTTAGCAGGAGTCACCAAAAGTCATGAGAGTTCGAGGTAGCAGGAGTTGCTGGGAATACGTGGGAGATTATTAGAGATAGCAGTAAGTTAGTAACTGAGTAGTCAGTGGGTGTTAGCTGGAGTTGCGCAGAATTGTTGGAACTAGAGTTAGCAGAAGTAGGTGGAAGTTACAGGAGTTGGTAGTGTTAGCAGGAGTTTTTGTTTTGCAGAGCTGGCAGGATTTAAACTTAAAGGAATAATGGGATTTGGCAGTGCTAGCAGGAATTAGCAGGAGTTACAGTGTATCTGGAGTTATTGCAAGTTGTAGGTGTTATCAGGAGTAACCTGAGTTGAGGCAGATAGCAAAGTTCTCGGGAGTGACTCTTGAGCACTTATGCTGCATAAGTTGTGGGAGTTAGTAGGAGTCACTCAGAATTTTGGGTGGGATATTACGCTTCGGATATACGATATAGCAGAAATTAAAGGGAGTTTGAAGAAGTCTTGTTAGCAAGTGAAGTAATAGTGGTAATTACAACTTAAGGGAATTATGGGAGTTGGTGTGACGGACTATATTGGAAGTCTGTGGGAGTTAGCTGGAGTTAAGAATGGGCTGAGTGGCTTACTGGAAGTATGATTTCAGAAATGAACAGCACCTTGAGGAACGAGAAATTAACCCGTCACCCCGCGTCAATGACGGCAACTGGAATCGTCGGGTTGCATAGAAATAGAAGTCCCCATTCAAATTCTTTAGCATAGCCACCTAACCTGTTGGTTTTCAGCATGACAGTATAATTTCAAACAACCAATTCCTGACAAGAATATATTTCCCAATTGGTCAACCAACAAAACCTCACCCAATACGCTCCAGCAGGAATGATAAAGAAGCAGGATTCAACACCAACAGTTCAGACCTGGTTGAAAAAGGTCTCCTGAATCTTGAGTTCAAAGGTTGTATGCGAAGTGCGACCGTCTGCAGCTTCACTAAATGAATCACTATGCTCATGCTGCAGCGCCTTTCGGCATAAATTTGCAGATTGGCTCGTCAGTAGGAACTCAAACAAAAGATTCTACATGCATTGAGAAAGACATTTTTGTCTGCCCTGAGTTTAAGGAACTCAGTTTCTGTTGAAACACTCTAATGAAAAGACACCATAGAAATGAGCGCACTGGCATTCCAATGAAAATGATTGAAAGATAAAACCAGCAATAACACAAATTTCCAAACAATATATTTTAATCATAAATGGAGTGACACAACTGACTACAAACAGAATCAAACCATCATTCATTCAACATAATTCACCTCACTGAAAACTTTGGGTTTTACAGTCTTTCAAAGTCAAGGAGTCGTAAGAGTCGCAAGAAGAAAACCACAAACATTTCCAAAACACCAAAAAATTATTGCAACGACTCCTTCATCCAGAATAAAGATTGTCAATAAGGACAGACATATTTAATTTGTAGCTTCTCGGATCGACTGACCCAACAGATTATCTGTCCTCGGCAAAAAAATTTAAGCAAACCCACAATTTTTATTAAATTGACATTCAAAAAAATTTAGACAGCTTTTTGTTGTTTTCCTATCAAAGTGCCTCGAGAAGATCCGAGAAGCTAAAGATCAATTATGTCTGGCCTAAACACAGTTATAACTTATAAATGAAGTTATTGGCAATTAATTACAATTATGTAATATATATTCATGTCAACAAAGTAATGATGTAATACGATATCCACATACAGTATTTATGAATGTTTGGATAATGAGATAATTATTGCAATTTAATACAACATAATGAGCATAATTACACGATGTATACAATATATTTATATGCAAGAAACACCCAGCATCACCATGTTACTGAAAAATATATTGTTCAAGTTCAATTTCAATTTCGAAACAGATATCTATCCTAAACCATTGCACCCATTTTGCAAGTTACATGTGTAATTAATGAAAAAAGGCCACAATTGAGTTAAACTATTGTGCTGGGCAGCTCGAAATTGTCACAATTATATGCATAGCATGGAAATGAAAGCTATTGGAACGCATGGCTTTGGAGGAGAAGAGGATACTTATCAGTAAATGTGGAGTAAAACATTTCAATCAAAAATTAAATATGCTTTAAATTTAATTTTAGCTTTAAAATTTAAATGATCAATGCACATTTTGAGAAAATTTTTGATACCATTACCAGTCCAATATTGATAATGGGCTAAATTTCAATTACCTTTTATACAACAAATGGTTATATTTCAAATACATAAATACATTTATGCATTTTGAATCTTTTACGCAATGAAACACTGAAATTATATGCTTGAATTATGCAAATGATAATTTTGATTAGCTATTGTCTTATAAACCAATCTGAGACATCTTCGAGATCAATATATTGAGATATGCACTGGACGAAAACCCTTCACTTTACCAATTACCTAATTTTCACTGTTCAACTTCTTTACATAAGCTTTTTTTTTCAGTAATCATAACAACATTTCAACATCATCCAAGTACTGAAAAGACATGGAAATTATAAATATAAAGATCATTTGTTAAACAGCCAGCTGATAGATCATTACAGTGCATGAACCTGAGATGCATAAATCATATGGAAGTTTTCTACTTACAGTATCATGGACAAATGGAGAATTCTACAAAAAAGCTCCTCCAACAAATGTCTATACTTCACAATCTGTCATATGAGTTTCCATTGTCAAAAACTATCAGAAAAATACATGTCAGACATAAGAAAAACTTTTGTAAACACAGTATATAATACAAGCAGCTAGTGTGGTTAAGTGCACTTCAGTGGACCCAAATTATAGTGACCCTATGTGGAACAATGACTTCATGAAGTCAAGTCATAACATAGGCCTATAGCTGTTATAGCTTCCGAATGTTTATTTGACATAAGAGTTAAGACTACTCAACATATAAGTACTTTTCCATGTTTGTTCATTTCCGACAGACCACATTTCGTAATCAGAATCTAATAAGAACATTTTTGGGAGTCTGCCAGTGCGCTGCTGCCAAATTTTTGACTCTCTGACAGCTTAACTAAATCCTTAATTCATAAATTATGTTTTCTTAAACAAAATACCAGATTATCAGTCTGTGTAGTGCTGACTCTCTGCCACTCCCATAACATTTCTGGAGAATATTGGCCTTGCTAAATATACTAATTTCGGTGGAAATTCAATCACAACCTTAACATATACATGTATTTTCAATATTGCATCGTAGTCATGATTTAGGTCCACCAAAGTACACATTCCGAAGGTGCAATACATATTAGATCCATAATACAAACAATAGTACTAATCAGTGGTCAGTGCACAACATAATGGAATACATAATACTACTTGTATATAACCATAACTATAAACTCATATGTACGCGGGTAAGAATATAACAAATTAGTCACCAAATATAGCAATTTTAGGGAGAGCATGGATTAAGAAATCAAATGAGACTTGTTTCTGAACTGACATTTAAGTGTTTCATTTGAGCAAATAAATTCACTGAGAAATTCCTTTAGAAGAAAGGGAGCCATGTGCATGCAACATTAGTTTTGTCCTTCCATAATTATTTTACAGTTTAAAATTTCCAGGACACCAGAAACAGTTTAAATTTGAGAAAATCTTCAAAAAGAAGTGATTCACCCTATATCTGGATAGAAATTATCAATCGATGCATAATAGCTCTTAGCTCCTGTAATCAAATTAATCTATGCTCACCCTAAAACCACAGTATGTAACATCACAAACAAATGAAGAGATTGAACACTATCAACATTATTAACATGACGCACCAAGTACAGTAGCACTGATGTGCTCTACAATAAATTTGCACTCATCTAAATCAACCAAACGCAGTGCCAACAAAAACAAGATTTGCTTCCAAACGCATAAACTGATAACAAACTATGTTAACTAACAACATTACATTTTGCTTTATCCTGAACGGATCACTCTTCCAGTTGCCCAGGAGAACGGTCAGATGTCACGAGTCTTTCATTCTCCGCTTCTGAATAATCCTTGATACAAAATATACAAAACGAGGAGCATCAAACGGCAAAAAACAGCCCAAAGGCCAAGGATACCCCAATTGGTCCATACAGGCTGCAAAGTGCAACACAAAATATGTGGATTTTGCGTCTACTTTTGCACAGTAGTTTATAAAACAAGAGTGACGAATGCAGATGGAGTAGTGATCTGATTGCAACATTAAATAGTGTAGGATATGGATTCACTTATTCATAAATAAGGTGCATTTTGCAAATGTGTCGCATCAAGTCAGTCTCTCAAAACCACTACCTCTGCATCGTGCTGTAACCATCAGTTGTCCGGCGCATGGTGTTCATCGAAGCTTTCGCTCTCTGTCACCAGAGCGCGCTCCAAGATGACTCGGCCTTCCTTGTACCTCTGGTTCTCTTCTGTGGCAAACTCATAGACCCAGCCAAGTTTGGCATCACAATTTTTGCAAGACACATCCCGGACCATGTGTCGTCCCGTCAACATGACCCTGTCCTGAACACCTGTGTATTTCAAGTTGACGACCCTGTTGAAGAGGAAGGCCCTTCCTGTGGCACCTGTGAATCGGGTGGAGATCAGTTCTGCTCGATTTGTGAGAGGAGTGTCACAACTTGCACAAGAGAACAACCGGGTTCCCCCAAGATGATTCAAGAATATGCGACCCATCTTCAATTTGTTTTACAGCCAGGAAACACTTGTCGAATCTGAAACATAAAAACCTGCTATGAGAGGCAGTACAACAGATTCTATAATAGCCGTTCATATTTCCAGCATTGTTTAATCGAATGCATCTTAGGTTCTTAATTGGCATCTCATAAACTGAAAACCCCAACAATCATGAGGGTCATAGCCATAGGCGTACGGGACAGGCGTTTTGCGGGGGGGGGGGGCTGTAGCTATTTTGCCCTGAAACCTTAACATGGCACAGATGTGACCAGGGCAGTGGATCTGACCTGATTGGTCAGGATTTGCCCTGATATATACCATTTGCCCTGATGCCAGGGGGCTGCAGGCCCCCTGACCCCCCACAAAATACGCCATGGTCGTAGCCTCTCGTTTTGTCATACAGTTGCTCGCACTGCTTAGCGCTCAGAGTTAGATGTTTTATGGACCTCCTAGACATCAATTGGACAATGTTAAGCAGGCCCACAATCATTTTAATCAAGCAATACATCTATTATTGACGATGTGATCAATTCAAATAAAAACCTATAACATGAACTAGGTAGTGGAAATTCAGCGCTGCTGTGAACTCTAAAGGAATTTTAATTAGCAAGAAGAGTCATGGAATGGGCCAAAGGCAAGGTTAATTTTGGGTTATTCAGTGCAAGTTTAGTCACATTCACCATGACTGTTGACACATCAGCAAGTACTGTTATTGCCCATAAAATTATGAGCTATACCATGTATACATTCCTCCACTTTTTAAATTAAGTCCAATGTTTACATCAGTTCAGCCATCCAGTCCTGCATTATGACCTCACATAACCATCAGAACCATATGGCATCTAGCTGAGGACTTGGACGTGGCTTCACTTGAGCAAACTGGACCACACCCGCATATGTTCTCAGTTCTAAAACCAATCTCAATCCTTGGTGCAGTATGACAAGGAACCAACCTGTCATTGTTGAAACGTCAAAACATTTAGACAAACCTTTCAAAGAATGGAGAGGGTCTAGTCGCCTTAAAACTTTACAAAAAGGTCGATCCAACCTCCAAATTGATGACTGGCTGGCCAGACACTGGATATGGGGTGTGGTGTGCACGAAAACAAAGGAATGGTCTGTTGACGTTTCACTCTTCTTGTCAGTCTCCCACTTTTCTGGATCAAAACATTGGAGTGACGTCAGATGGCAAAGTCTCGCGCGAAACGAAAAGGTCATGAGACGAGGTCGCCGTGCATGCGCACTGACGTTATGACGACAGCCATCTTCCTGTTGAATGACACCGGGAACTGATTCATACTCGATTTTACTCTCATAGCCGGATTTTCAGCTGTAGTCGCAACACACACGATGTTTTCGTGGCTGGGCAAGAACGAGAGCCGAAAGAAGGAGCCGGAGGTGTACGGCAATGTCGCCGAGGGACTCAGGAAACTCTACAAACAGAAATTGTTGCCACTGGAGGAGTTCTACAAATTTCACGACTTCCACTCCCCTCCTCTCGATGAACCAGATTTCGATGCCAAACCCATGGTCCTGCTGGTGGGCCAGTACTCCACCGGTAAAACGTCTTTCATCCGTTACTTGCTGGAGCAGGAGTTCCCTGGAATTCGGATCGGTCCCGAACCGACGACGGACAGGTTCATTGTTGTGATGCACAACGAGCAGGACGGAGTGATCCCCGGGAACGCCCTCGTCGTGGATCCCAAGAAGCAGTTCCGCCCCTTGTCAAAATTCGGCAATGCTTTCCTTAACAGATTCCAGTGTTCCACGGTCAATAATGATGTATTACAGAGCATCACGATAGTTGACACCCCTGGTATATTGTCCGGAGAGAAACAGAGGGTTGACAGGGGTTATGACTTCAGTCAAGTCGTTGAGTGGTTTGCTGAGCGAGTGGACACTATCATTCTCCTTTTCGATGCTCACAAACTTGACATTTCGGATGAATTCCGCAGAGTAATCGAAAGTATGAGGGGATACGATGACAAAATTCGAATCGTCCTCAACAAAGCCGATATGGTTGACCATCAGCAATTAATGAGAGTTTACGGAGCATTAATGTGGTCTCTCGGCAAAGTCTTGAACACTCCCGAAGTAGCTAGAGTTTATATTGGATCATTCTGGGACCAACCGTTGCATTATGATATGAACAGAAGACTCTTTGAATTAGAAGAACAAGATTTGTTTAGGGACATTCAAACGCTTCCAAGAAACGCAGCCCTGAGAAAATTGAATGACCTTATCAAGCGAGCCAGATTAGCAAAGGTAAGGATGTAAACAGGATGAATAATATAATTCGATGGAAATAAATTTAGTTTATTAATTTGTAATACTAGTAATAAATATATATATTTATGTTCAGTTAAATAATGGTAATCGCAATGAAACATGACAACTATAATGATTTCTTGAAATGAAGTTACAGTGCTTTTACAGAACTTCTAATCCAGATATATTGACCTGACTGGCAATAAGGATATGCAGGCCAAGATTTGAACCCAATACATTCTGGAGAAAAGAAAAATCTTTTAAGTTAAACCAATAGTCTTATTACCTTAAAGTCAGCCTTGGCTCAATTGTAGTCAGCAGGTTTTGAATATCTGTGTGATGAGTCATACTCATGCCATCAGTATTATGACATCAATATTTTTTATTTATGAATGAGAATGACTTGCTGTTGCCAAAACATCAAATGAGTATGGATAATTCCTGCTGCTTGTTAATATAGGTGGGAATAGTAAAACGTCGAGGTCATCATTGGTCCTTTTTTAGGACATTGTCCTACATACATATCTGGTAGTTTATGGTAGTATTGGTTTATAAATGGTGTTTTCGTAACAGTACAGCTAATCAAAATCTTTCTGATATAAAGATAGTAGGGTAAGATTCTTTGAGTCGGACACTCAGAGGTAAGTAACCTTGAGTCGGACACTTTTTGTTGGGTTGTATGAGCCAAATGTGAGCTCCTATACCAATTTTTTCGTAACCAATCTTTAGCTTAAGACCTCCTTAAACTTTTCACAAAGTATCAGCATGATATGAACAAGTATAGTGGGATCCATGGCCCTATAAAGGTGGGGGTAAAATCTCTGTTTTTCTATAAACTTTATGTCCGAAATTTGTATATTTTTGGTAATATTTGGTTAGATTGAAGGCTCTCTCACTGATCTATGGTAATGGTTTGACATAAAAATTGTATAGTGCTCACTTTGCACTGAGTTCCAGCAACTATATGTTCTAATATGGGCTTATTTGATGGGTTCTTAAGCTTTTAAGCTGGCCATTCTTTGGTGTATTAATTATAGTAGACAACTGTCCGACTCAAGGGTACCCCTATCTTTTTCTTGTTTCAAAAATAAAACCAATATCAAGCTGCTTAGTAATGATAATTGTCATTTTTCTGTTAGATTTCGTGAAACCGTTTAATTTGAGGCCCTAGTTGATCATCAATGTCCTATTGGTTAACTAAGATATCACTCCACAAACTATGCGCAGTTGTAGGTGTCCGACTCAAAGAGCATTACCCTAACTATAATTTAATTGATGACTTGGTGCATATTATGTGAGGAACATTTCATCTTAAAAAACTTACTACAGAGAGTAGTGAAGAGAAGACTTCCATTGCTTGTCACTCCTATAAATCACAGTTGATTGATGGTGTGTCTAATTCAACAAGTAGTTTACTTGTTACACAAAACAAAGCTCATTGCTTCAAGCCTGTGTTTGGATTATATCTTATTGTTCCCAGTTCAGTAACTTCAGTTTTTGCTTAAGATTTCCTCAGTGACTTCTGGAAAGAAACAAGTCATCACAATGATGACTGTCGACTATGATTAATGGTGACAAGTGGTCTTGGTTTGTCAGTGATAAACTTCGAGTTAAGTAAACTGTCCCCAAGGACATAAGTATCTAAACTTAATTGTTTACAGATTGAGAAATCCAGATTGTGGTCATGGACATGATTTATGTCCTTTGCCAAGTTCAAAAGTTTAACTTATGTCTTGGGAGCGATATTTTGACTCCAATGCTGTCTGTGTCATTTGGATCGCACTTCTGCTAAGCCTATCACAGTTTTACTAATGAATGATGATAATGCCAACTGTTGGAAATTCTGCTTGTGCCCGCAGCCCTCCTCATGTTAAACTTAAAATTGTAATGCTGCCTAGAGCAGTTTTTAAGGAATCAAAATCGTCCTTCTTTGAGGGGGGAAAGATGATATAGTGGTAGTGTGCTGGACTGCCAATCGCTGGGTCCAGGATTCGAATCAAGCTCTTGCCGGGTCATCTGGGCCTATGTTGCACCGTAAACTTGGACGACTGTTTCAATCGTCCTTCGCCTCATTGCCGTATCCTACTCCTGTCCTAATTAGCTTACCAATTGTATAAATATAGGATGTAAAGCCCCAAACATCCATCCATCCTCCTTCTTTGTCACTAAGTAGGTCCAATTTGGACACTTTTTATTACTATTAAGTCTATTTTTAGCCTGGACCAAGAAAAAGCTACATTCTTTTAATTTCTTTATGTGGACATATTTCAAAGTATATGGTAGAATTACACTCCAATTATCATCATAATTATGCAGATGTTCTGTGTAACTGTTGAGCTGTAATTACTATTGACCCATTGAGTGTTGAGAGATATATGTTGGTGTTACATATTGAGGTTGTGTGTTCCATTAAATATTTGAATAGTGTTGACTGTTGAGCAGTGTTGAGATATGAATGCATTTGTTTCAGAGAAATGTAGACTGAAAAGTGAATACTCCCCATTTTAATGTCAGAGAATGATAGTTACAAAATTATAATGACCATTTGCTATTCAACTTATTATTTGCCGTTTTTCTTAAATTTTCCAGGTTGCAATTTGTATATCGTACAGCTGTAATAATAAGCAGAATGTCAAATATACTATGAACCTATTATGACCTTTTTTAATGAAATTATTAAGTATTTATAAAATATCTATTAGCATTTATATGTATTATATTTAAATTTAGAGCAAAATCAAGTAAATGGAATAGAACGTAATTTTCTTGGACAAATTGGTGTGACTGACATTTCACAGTGTTATAATATAGGCCTATACATATGCTTTTTGACAATGGGCGAATAATAATTTTGCTGAATGATGCTCAACATGCTCAAGGCTTCTGTGTAATTTGAAGACCATGTGACTCCTGGCAATTATGCTGAAGTTGATTGTATATCATGAATGTGATATCATGCTACATATAATATGTGGACTGGTGGAGGTGATGTTCTCTCTTCTCATAGGAGTTAAAGCTAGCGAGTCTAGTTTGTCCCTCCCTTATGTTTGTTTTGAATATTATTGTATAGCATTGAGTCGTTGACTGTGTGCTGACTACACATGCTAGAGCATGGGGCAAATCTATAGACTTATATTGTATATCAGACTATATTATCATATTTTATGTCCATGTTCACTGATGATATGTAATGTTAATCAAAATTATCATGATGATGCTTGAAATGCTGACATTGCTGAAATGCTGAGTGATCCTCATTTATGCTCTATAACAATATTTATGAGTACATCAACATATGATCAAGTGATCAATATTTAATTTTGCTGCTGTTAATTAGTTTTCAACTTTTTGTCGTTGAATAATATTCTTTTATGTTTTCCTGTGATGTTGGAGAGTTTTATATCCCATTCTCATGATGCAAGTGGCATTTGAAACTGAGCTTACTGAAAAATGGAGAATAAGAGTTAGGTCACACATAATTGATTCTTAGCTTCGCGGACCCGCCGACACAATGGATTCCCTGCCGATGGAAAAAAATTCTTTTTTTGACATTATAAAAAAATTTATTTCACCTTTTTTTTTGTCCTACCAATCGACCCTAGAAAAAGTGCCTTGAGAGGGATCCGAGAAGCTAAAGATCAATTATGTGTTGCCTTATTGCTCTCGAGATGGCCAGTGAATTGTGTGCAGTTGCATTTAAACATGAAAAGAATTGAAGATTATATTATTACTACTTCTAGCCATACAGCTGAAGTACTAACGCTAAAACAGGAACATGCTTTGAACTTGGTATCTTGGCCATAATGAAAATAGTCGCATGAAACTATTGGTGGAGCAGTGCTGTTATCTTTTAAAAGACGCAGGGCGTAGGCAGGGCTTTTGAGATGTGAAAGTTGGTGGGTTTGCAAGTGGTTGGCTAAGTATGTTAAGTGGTGATTGACTGATTGTGTGGAGGGCCATTAGTGGTACAGATTGGCCACTGGTCAGTGGTCAGTCTTAGACTGCTCTAGAAAATGAAGAAAACTTTTCTGCTTTGCCCCCGAACATCTTTGAATGACCATTAACATTGTTCGATGTGATTATGGTTATATTTCTTGGCAAAAGCTCAAGACAAACTCCCCCATTGGTCGCATTTAAAAAAAAAGAAAGGAAAATAGCGATGCACGGATAGTGAAAATGGCCGGATACCGGATTATCCAGCAACACCAACTGCCGGATACCGGATATTAGCCGGATAGTTGGAACCGGATAGTAAACGTGCGAAAAAGGAAGCTTTTCAGCATTCGCGGTTGATTATAATATATTTTTTTTGAGAGACGAGAAATATCAGTCCGGCAGGAGGATGGTTCCTCTGATGGAATGTTTTTCGTTATGTTCTGTAACAGAATTTATATTTTGAAGATGGTTACATTGGGTTTTTGACTCAGTGTTTGTGACATTCTCCTGTTCGTTATTAAAGTTTTTTTAGCTTTTCTCTTATTTTTGAGCATCTCAGATATATCCGGTTCTGACACCCTAATTCTGCCGGATACCGGATATCCTGCAAATTCCAATATCCGGCCGGATACCTTGCCGGATATCCGTGCATCCCTAAAGGAAAATAAAAACCCCCAATAATAACTGATAATGAAAATAAAATAATAAAGATTTAAGACCATTTTGCCAAGTTACTAACTGTAAATGGTGTTACACTTTTCGCCAGACAGAACTTGAAAAATTACTAGTATTTGAAAAAATTGTCTTGATTTTCTACAATTTTTATTTCTACACAATGATCTTGTATTCTTCTGGAAGTTCTATTTACGTGGAGGATAGAGTCTGAGTGTCATATCAACTGAACACACTTCAACATTTTTCAACACAAGTCATATACACGATATACAGCTGACATATACATGCACTTGTCAACCCGTTGTCCTGCCTGGTACAGACAGAATTTCATAACTTTTCTTATCATAACACAGATTGATTTCATCATTTGTCATGAAGCTTTGAAGTGCTCTCATATTTCAAGAGATCCAAATATATATTTTAAGAATTTGGCACCACATTTGGATCCCTCCTTGTCCTGATATGTCTCAGAACTTTATCACTGATATCTTGCTGACTTTAAAATTCCAAGTAAAAATTCAATGTTAAACAAGAACGATAGTTCCAAATTTATTTTTAGTTTATTCTTCATTATATATGTATAATCATGACTTTCCCAATTGTTTTTTTAAATGATCGGTTTGAAGGACATTAACATTGATTAAATCTTTCAATATGTTCAAGTAGGGATGTATACTTGGCAGTTCTTCATTAGTAATGACATTTCTGAGAAAAATTATTTGTCAGACATGACCACAGATTAATTTGAAGAATGATTTCAGTATAAATTTGACCAGTCGAGAGATTATCATTAGGTCCTATTGAATATTTCTGATTAATTACAATATTATTTTGGTTTATTCTGATTATCAATATTTCTAATCTGTATCAAGGTTTCAATGATTCAGGAATTTCCTGTGTAAGTTTATCAAAATGTTCTTGTTCCAAAAATTCATGGAAGTTGCAAATTTGAAATAAAGTTAATAAACTGTTCCTCTTGATCTCTCGGTCGAATGCTTTCTTCTGTTTAAATAGTAATAGTAAATTTATTTGTTAATCATTGGAGTACATGTAGTTTAATTGTAGTTAGCATGTTTAGTTTGATAAACGGGAAACCACAAAAGCCGCAATCTAGGCGTAAGTCATGTATTATAAATCATACAATGCGGTGACATCAACAGTAATCAATAATCGATTATTTATGGGGTGTTGTAAGATATGTCATCTCACTATTTCTATAACACTTTTTGGCTTTGATAAATTTGTATTAAATTATCTATCAATATCAGAGTTATGTTGGATAACCATGCGATAACCAGGTGGCCTGGTATTTCCCCATGACATGGTTTTTGTCTGATGATAAAGAAAATCCAAGCTGCAAGTTTTATTGTCATTTTATTGTGATAATGCATTGGGAAACTACTGTTACCAGCTGGTTACACTTGCAGTTTCTGAGTATCAGAATATTGTATCCCTCCCTTCTTACAGCTTGTCATTCCAGTTCAACTGAACTCCAAATTATTTTTGCATTATTTGCTAAAAGCATGGAGTTAGAAGGGGACTTATCGCTATAGATCCATGCTAATAGTGGGGCTACGTGTTCAGCCACCTTTAGAAGCTGGACCCTGAACTGCTGGAAACATGCTTGTACCTATTTCTACACAGCGATAAAGCCTTCAGATATTGTTTAATTTTATTCCATATAGAAGTCTCAAGAAGTGTGAAACATTGAGCTTTCACAAATTAATTACAAATTGGTCCATTTTCATTATAGATAGATAGATAGTTTTTTTATTGATGCATGATGTACTTACAATTTTCATATCATACTAACAAAATAATAACTAGGTAATTAACAACACAATTTTAAGAAAAAAATAGCATCAAAGGTAAACAGCTGAGTTACAGCGTAACTATATAATTGCTGCAACCAAGTTAAATAAATTATAATAATCTTTTAATTATATTATGTATAAAAAGAATGAGAATGGGTATGGATATGGGATGTGATGATTCCTTAAATTGTGGCAAATGAATAAAAGTATACAATTGATCAGTATGACTGCAGTACATTTTGACAATAATGTTTGGCAAAAAGCTTTAATTTAATTTTTTCTTTTAACTGCTCATTTAAGTGCAACCACAGATGAGGGGACCTTCCCAGGAAACTTGCATTGTATTTCTCTATGGTGTGTTGTGGGGCTCTTAAATAGTTTCTTGTTCGGGTATAATAAGTGTGGTTACATAAATTGAATAAATTGCCCAATCTCACTGGTAAACTGCCATATATGTACCTATGGGATATTTTCACTAATTCCAGCTTCACCAAGTCTTCAATTTTCACAATATTCATTTTTTGGCTAGTCGAGGGACTAGCCCTTAGAGAGATGACAAAAAAGCCCGCGAAAATCGGAAATTCAAAATACCGTAATGCAGATTTGCCTCAGGAAGCGTCTGTGGAGCCAGGAATAGTCTGTGAACCACCCAGCGGCCGAGATATGACCACAAACGATCGTCCACGATCATATTTACGATCGATAGAGCTCTAAACAATCCTGTGCGGTTGTCACCATGCATGCACCGCATGTTGATGAGGCGCAACGCTCGAGCTAGCGGTGGACCCAATGGTACTGGTGGGATCCGGCTAGCCGGGCGTATGGGGGAACCTAAAACCCGGGACAAGCGCCGGGACGACACGGGACGGACTAATTGCCGTGACAGAGTTCCGGGACAGCCCTTGCTGATTAAATTTGTTACAGTTAAATAGCTATTTGATGTACAAAAATGGCAGACCACTTTTTGGAAAGCTGAGATGATTACCTATCGATGTGAATGAAAGAAATAAGCATGACAGAAGTTTTTCCATGAAAATATAACACTTTTTCACCAAGTTGCATAAAAAATTATATTGCAAAGGCGAAAAAAACATGACATCTTAAACATCAAATATGACTAATTTCCCCACCTTTGGTATTGATGAAACTTGGCAAATAATGAAGTCTGAATTTCAGCTTATGAAATGTATTAATTTCATTTGGTTCTTTAGTGTTAAAAAAGACCTGAAATGAATTTTAAAATGATTGGCTCCGGCGTACTTCTGAAAAATTCCTGTAGTACCTCTGCTGGAATTCTGCTCTCTTTTATAGCCTACTTTAAATGTATCAGACTATCAGTCTTTGATATTTTTAAAAACTTCATGTTTTATTTTTCATGCTTAATAGATTTTAAAAATATATTTCTCAGTAAGTGCATTTACTTCAGTTACTTAGACAGTAGACCCATAAGCAGTAGTGATAGCAAGTGACTTGAAGTGAGTTTTACCCTGTTGAAGCCACAAGTGAATTGAAAAGGAAGCAGTGACTAGCCAGTCACATTCCCAAAGAAGACAAGTAGCCCCTTTAGAAGCTAGTATGGGTCTCTTTTATCAATTAATATCATTTCTGAGATGTATGACTTAGTTTTTGTCAGAACCTGGAGCATAGTGGGTTTCTTTGTATTGATGTTACAAAGTCCAAAGTGAAACTGATAAATTTCCCAAATCTAACTAACTAAGTTTGGATTTACCAAATATTACAATTGATGCTTGAACCTATTTTTATTCATGTTTATGCAGAACTGCGGAATTCTTTGCAAAACTGCAGAATTCTGCAGTTTCCTGCAGAACTGCAGAAATTATTGTAGAATATGCAGGTGCAGGAAGAAATTTAAGTGTACTGCAAATTATATGTCTTGCGATCAGCATATATTTTTGAAGGTGAAGTTGGCAAGTTAGTCATTCTTCACCAGATGAGAGTCAAGCAGAGAAGTGAAACTGAAGTCACTAAAGTGAAGTTAACAGCAACATCTCAGTGAAGTCAGTGAGACTTTGCAATTTCACTTGCGCATGGGTCTAACAGATAGACAGATAGATAGATAGATAGATAGATACAGAATGATATAGACAGACAACTCAGACAGGGCTGTAATTTAGGCCTAATTTTTTTACTTTTTAGAAGAAAAAAAATGCATAAATTCAAACTCAATGACAAATAAGGTTGAATATTTTTAAAACGAAACAGAATATTGAGAATTAAAGTTTCTCTGGAAATAGAACATGACCTCAGCTTTCTAAAAAGTGGTCTACCGTGTCTGTACCTCAAGTGGTTGTTCCTCTTTTGGCTAAAACTCACTAAATTTGCTGTCCCGGAACTCTGTCCCAGCAATTAGTTCGTCCCGGCCGTCCCGTGTCGTCCCGGGCGCTTGTCCCGGCTTTTAGGTTCTCCCCGGGCGTATGGCGCTCAATGATTACTGGTAATAGTCTGTGCTATGGGCCTACATTTCTAGTGGCACTGTGGAGCATAATTTACAGTCTCAGCTCTGACTGCCTGATGATCAACTAAGTTAGTCGAAAATGGTCAGCTAAGTCACAAAACTTGTGGAATAAGTTATGTTAGTCACAAATGCATGACTGACTTGGCTCCAGGCTCTACATGATATTACTGCAAAAATTACATTATAAGTACTAGGTAAGCCTAACTTTAAATAATGTCTCTGACCCTGAGCATGATATGCAGTCCAGCCTTCTATGGGAAGTTGCTAATGGACATTGCTTGAAACAACAACCAGCGCAAGATGAGCAGGCAAAACAAGTAGAAATCATAACATAAGCTACATTTACCTTGATTCTTAAGATGTACTGAAAAGCCATTATCCTCTTTTTTTTCTAATCCTCTTTGGCATGTTCTTCTTAAAGCATGTCTTGTTGTACACTGAACTGATGTACCAAGGCTGGTCCTTATATACTATTTACTAAGCAGTGACACATTCAGAGTTGACAGCTAGTGTCTAATGATTGCAATTACTCATTGAGCAGTGTCAAAGAAAATATCAACTCAATTGTGTTGAGTTGGCAGGTGGTGTCTGATGATTGCAATTAGTCATGGAGCTCAGTCACTGTTAAAGGTAATATCAATTAATGGCAATTGACTTGAGTTGGCAGGTAGTGTCTAATGATTGCAATTATTCATAGATCTGTGTCAAACAAAAAATCAAGTTATTGCAATTGCAGAATATCAAAATTTCTTGAAAGTATAACACAATGCTTTTAGTTAATTGTAATTATTTTGTGTTATATATTGTAAATTACACCACAGTGTGAATGAGAGTAAATAATTTAAAAAAAGGTGTTCATTAGTGTGATATCCAATTGAGCAGATTATAGAAGAAATATCATTTCAATTGCACTTACATCACAAGTTACATGTCTTCTTTGATTTATTTTGTCTTCAATCAAATAAATTACAGCCCAATAGAGCACAATTTATGCAATAAGTGCTACATTTTGATTTATCAAGACATAACTGTGTAAATAATTATACTTTTACCAATTTGGCCGTGTGGTCTTAATTTTACAACCTTACTTTCCTGTTGGATTGGAACTGTTTGGAATTTTTGGTTTCCAATATTTTGATTTCTTGTTGTACCACATCACAACAATAGCTTGTTTATGTGTAGGCCTATAAACAAACAGGCCTAAACTCTGTTCCATTTGTATTGCAACCAGTGCTGTTGTTAAGCAATTTCACACACAAGCTGAATTTAACACATTTATCAGACACAACTATAACAAGACACAACAGATCAACAAAAATGTGCAGTTGGAAATGAACAAAAGTCAGTGCAACTGGTCTGCTAAGAGATAATATAATGATAAGTAATGCACGGTAGACTGCAGTATCACAATGATAACCATACCTGCTAGCCAGATGTAATATAAAGGAATATCGCTGTCACCCATTCAATGTTAATCACTGCTTCATCAATATAGGCCTTATACCGAATCGACTAGCCTTTGAATCCATGGATTCTTGTTTGTAAAACTCAGATAATCTTACCCTCCTCCCGATATTACATATACTTCTAATGGCTTTGTTTTGCTGTACTTGAAGTTTTTTAATATCTTTTAATTTGGCCATTGACCCCCATGCACTGATGGCATAACACATGTGGCTCTGTATGTTAGCTAAATACACAATTTTTTTTAAATTTTGAGGCAGAAGGTTCTTAATCATGTTTAGACTGTAATTTCCAGCAGTCATCTTTACTAAAACTTGCTTAATCTGAAAATTCCAATCCAGGAATTCATCTATATGGACCCCAAGAAATTTAATGTGTTCCACTTTGTCAATGATGGTATTCCCTAATTTCAATAATCCATTATAATTCAGCTCTTTTCTCCTGGGCCTGAAAATAATATACTTTGTTTTTTCTACATTAAGCGTCAGTGAATTGCTTCTAAACCATTTACTTAAATTATCAATGTCTTTGTTTACCTTTTTATACAAGAACTTGAGGTTATTTCCTGATGCATAGACAGTTGTATCATCAGCATACGTTATTGCACTGCAAACTTTCAAACACTTAATTAAATCATTTGCTAAAACAATATAGATTAGGGGTCCTAAGACAGAACCTTGGGGGGTACCATAACTAACATTATAGGGATCGGAGATATGTTTATTGTATTTTACTTTAATTTGTCTATCGACTAAATAACTCCTAAACCATGACAATGTAACACCCCTAATACCATAACATTCAAGTTTTTTTAACACTGTCTCATGATTTAAACTATCAAAGGCTTTTGACATATCCAAAAACAGACACAATGTGTAAAATCCCCTATTAATATTTTCGACAATATTACCAGTGAGATCTAGAATGGCATCGGCAGTACTTCTGTTTTTTCGAAACCCGTATTGACCTTCAAAGAATACTTTGTGTTTCACAAGGAATTTGGTTACTCGGATGTGAACAATTTTTTCTAGTATTTTCGATAATGTGGGTAGTAATGAGACTGGTCTATAGTTAATTATTTCTGATCTGCTCTTTCCTTTATAAAGAGGCGTTATAATAGCAGTCTTCATATTATTTGGAAATACTCCTTCCTGTAGTGATTTATTAAATATTATTTGCAAAGCTTTTATAATTCCTGGATATATCTTTTTGAGGATCTTATTTGAAATTTGGTCATGGCCACTGCTGCTTTTGGCTTTCAGTCCAATTATGATCTTCTCTATTTCATCCACTGAAACAGGGTGAAAAAAACAATTATATGGTACTTTATTATTCATATATGACATTGGGTCATTCATGTTACCTGCTTCTTGAATTTTATCTGACAACTCTTTTCCAATTTCACTATAATGCTTTGCAAATGCATTGCTGATTAGTTCAACATCATTAACTTTAGCACCATTTACCATTATTTCATCTGGCAGGCCCTGTCTATCTTTGGATTTTCCTGTCAATGTATTCAATACTTCCCAAATTTTCTTGGTATTATTTCTATGCTCCTGTATGAGGTTATTATAGTACGATATCTTAGCTTTTCGTCTTAGTTTACTGTATACGTTTCGATAAATCTTGTAATTTTGAAATTCCTCACTATCTTTTGGTTTTTTAGCCACCTTATTAAACATATGGAGACACTTGCGTGAAGATGTTTTAAGACCTTGTGTAAACCATGGTTGATTGATTTTCTTCGGATTTATGTTCTTCACTCGTTCTGGAGCATAGAAATCCATTACTAATTTAATTTCTTTTAATAGAAATTCACTACTTTCATTAGCATCCATAGCATCAATTATATTCCAATTTCTATTATGAAGACTTGCATTCATGTTTCTTAAAACGTCATCTGTAATTTTTCTTGATTTTATAGCAGATGGTTTCTTGTATGGCACTAAACGACCATATAAACATGTTAAACACAAATAATGGTCTGAAATATCACTTTTAACAATAAAAGATTTTACATTTTGAAACAGGCTAGAATCGACATAAATATTGTCTATAAGAGTAGCAGTATTTTGAGTAACTCTGGTAGGCTTGTATATTGTAGGTAATATTCCATTTGTTAAGTTCTGAATCAATTATGATTCATTGATGATGTCATAACTGTTTTCCTGTAAGTCCACTCCCATTATGTGATAAAAGTCAATGTACAATTGTAGGTGTTGTATTGTATAACTTTCATTTGTAGATTTAGATAACATGCATGATCTGATGATGATATACACGTATATCTGAATCCCTGCTACTTGTCGATTTATCAGGCCATGCAGTTGCCATACAGTTATCATAATCCCAGTTTGGCACACATGAGGATGTCCTGTTATCAAATTCATTACATAATTTAACATTGGTTAAATGTATGTACAGACATATTTACAAACATTACATTGCCGAGGCTGCGGAGTCCACATAACAACAGCTTTTTGGCATTGACATAGTGTCATCTATTTATTTGGAATGGCGTTGAAGTAAATGAACGCAGCGATTCCCAAGTAATCTATTAAAATTTTTGTCTGAAATTGCCAGACAATTAATTCATTATAAATTTATTTCACATCAGCAATGATCAGAAGTTGCTGAGTTGGTCATATAAGCAGCATGTGGTCCAAATTAATATTAGACTCCATGTTAATAAAGTTAATATGATATTGGCATATTACATCCCAATAAGTTGTAATGAATGTGATGAGGGTTAGCTCAGTAGAAGCCAATCGCTGGGTCCTGGGTTCGAATCCAGCTCTTGCCTGGCCACCTGGGTCTCTGTTGGACGGCTGCTTCAATCATCTTTTGCAACATTGCCCTGTCGTCCTCAGCCTAGTGCATAAAATGCCATAAATGAAGGACGTAAAGCCCAATCATCCATCCAACAAGTGAATGTGATGACTGGAATAGCAATGGAAACCAGTAGAGGGATGATCCAAAATTAGGGGCAAATTGCCATGAATTCAAGATCAACAATATTGAAATTTGATACATTGTTAGATGTCGTTGGCGCTGTTTCTGCTTTGAATTACTTTTCGTAGATGAAGCTTAGTGTTTCTGTCTGTGGCATCATTGGCATGACTGCCAAGTGCAGACTGTTGAAGTTTTCATTAGCATAGTCTAATGTCCTACATTTTTTCTTCACTTTGGTTTGCATACACAATGACAACTGTGTCAGTGTGTATGATGTCATTTTAATGTGCAGCTGTTTATTGACAATGTTTTATTCTGGTAGATAATTTTACTCAAGTTCACTTCAATTTGATATTGATTTGCACGATCAATCTAACAATCTTAAGCCCAATTGAATCACTACCGGCACTAAGTCTGCTTGCTTCATAGTAAATCATAGTACGGATTAGCTCGTTACATAGATCTTGACAAGTTTGATGTGTCCCACTGACCCCCGTTCCTTATATGATATTCAAACAGGTCTGCTGAGTGATTTATAGATATAGTGAGCAGCTTGTAGCATTTATATGGAGGAGGCCTATTCAAGATTCAAGCAGTCGGCATTCTCCAAGTTCACATGCGGTCTCACTCTGCAATTAAATTGCTTTTAAAATGGAGTGTATTTGAGCTGATTAGCAACATTTGATTAAATTAATGACGGATAAGAGCAGTTGGGCTTGACAACAATCGTGACTACTGATTGGTGATAGTGTTGGGCAGTTCTCATATATTTGATTCGGTTCGGTTTTCGGTTATTTCTGTCCTCAGAACCTCGGTTTCAGTTCTGGTTTCGGTTCTTGGCGAATCGGTAAAGACAGAGCTCTGTGATGCGCAATGTGAACGACACAATTTTGTGGTCCGCGTCAGTGCATGGTCTGCAACCCTTTTTTCGGCCCAATTGTTCAAATGAAGGCAACTTTGTAAGATGTGTGTGCTTGGCAAGAGTGAACATGTCACAATTTTGCCAATAATTTAGTTCTTTTCTGAATAAAACAGGAGAAAATATGACAACCTAAAAACTCGGTTGTGAGATTGAACTTCGGTTCGGTTTCGGTTGCAGTGGCACAACCTCTGTTTTGGTTCCGGTTTCGGGAACCGGCACAACACTAATTGGTGACATCAAAAAGTCATTAGAATAACCAATTTGACGAGAAATTATCAACCAGCAGCCTCATTCCTCTCTCCCGTTTTTACATTAAGTGCATAAATTTGTAAATATGCAGATGGCAGACTGTCTAATCAGTTTCTAACAACGTAGATTTAGTTTTAATATTATTCTCAAAAACGTCCTCTGTCTCGTTTCAGGTCCATGCCTACATTATTTCAACGTTGAAGAAAGAGATGCCCTCCATGTTCGGCAAGGACACCAAGAAGAAGGAATTGATAGGAAAACTAGGCGACATCTTCGGCCAGATCCAGAGGGAACATCAGATTTCCCCGGGAGATTTCCCCAACCTGGCGCGAATGCAAGAACAACTACAGCACCACGACTTCACTAAATTCAACGTCATGAAGCCAAAACTGCTGGAAACAGTTGACAAGATGTTGGCGAATGACATTGCTAAGTTGATGTTGATGATCCCCCAGGAGGAGAGTGTCAGAACGGAGGAGCCGTCTATAAAGGGAGGAGCTTTCGGAGGAGTCGATGGAGTGGAGGATTCTCCGTTCGGAATCGGAAGAGGAGAAGGAATGGATAAAGGTCGCGGAGAGGAGGAATGGGTCGTAGCCAAGGAGAGATACCAGTACGACGATAAATTCCAACAACTTAACCCCATCAACGGGAAGATCACCGGTGCTGCCGCCAAGCAGGAGATGGTCAGGTCGAAACTCCCCAACTCGGCACTTGCTAAGATTTGGAAATTGGCTGACGTGGATAAGGATGGTATGCTGGACTCTGATGAATTTGCTCTCGCAATGCACATAATAAGCATCAAGCTTGAGGGCCATGAAATACCCCAGGAGTTACCTGACCATCTCATCCCGCCATCTAAACGAGGGTTCTCCGCCTAGGTACTTCCATATTGACATTAATACATGTATAGTGTGATCTTATTACTTGAATATTTTATTTCTAATGATGTGATGCTATTTGAAATAACATATTATTTTGAACTAATTGCCATTTCCATCCCAACATTACCAGCCAAGACCTTGATTTGGGCCCCTGAGGTGTGAAATTGACATTTTAGTTTCAATGTTTGTTTTGCTATATTTTGTAAATAACTTTTGGCAAAAATGGAATGGATAGGCAAAAAGTGTATATAAATCTCATTATCTCAATAGTCTTTTAGTTAAGCATGTTAAGATGGATCATGTATAAGACACTTCACTTATCAATGTAAGTCTCAAACTTTCACAGTGGACCAACTTCAATTGATATCGTTCTGCACATCCCAAGCACAACTTGGTGTCCTGCTTTAAAGGTTGACAAAATAATAATATTGACGTGTTAAATGGTATCAGCTTGCATGCGAGTGCCAATTATATCTGTCAAATAAAGCAGTATGTAATAACCAGGAAGATTAAAACAGAATAACATAAATACTCAAGGACAACCTTCTGCGGTCCTTTGAGAAGTGTTGTCGGGTTATCATTTGAAATATTTTTATTGCCATTTCCTTTTAGGCATCGCTTGGAGGATGTTTCAAAGTTTGTTGATGTGGTAGAAAGCAATTTAAAATTTATTAATTACTGCTTGTTAGTTTATGACAAGACTGATTGGCGGACAAACTGTTCGCTAGATTTTCTTGGAGGAAAAAACATTTACTAAAGTGTATAAATAAGTTGTTTTTGGGACAACATGTGTTGCCAAGTTATTAATATAATTATCAATATAATATTAGAGGGAAGTGAGGACAGTGAGCTAATCTATGCCAACCCCTCAATGCTACTCCCATAACAGTTGTAATAAAGCTCTTTGAAACTTGCCTCTAAACATGCTAAATAGCCTACACCTGTGCTGATGGGGCGTAAAAACACAAACTCACTCACACACTTTGAAACTTTCTTTGAGCGATGCCAAAATGAGAAGATGATACAGTGGTGTGGATGATTCAGCATGTCAAGGAACACAGGGACAACTATACTTGTGTTCTCTCAGTTTAATAATAAGAATATTGGGTCGAAAATCATAAAGCTTCATATTGCTTGCCTTGCCATGTTTGATGTCCTCAATGCGTAGCAAGCTAAAATTTTAAGAAACCACGATGCTCTATGATTAATTTTGGCCAAATCCTTATTCTCAAAACTATACACACTGATACATTGAAGGACAAAATTGATACATAGTATAGATTTGAAATTTGTGCCGTTTTCCTTCAACTCCTGTAATTGTGCCTACGTTGAAGGACTTATCAGTGACATTGGTCTAATATAGATGTTAAATCTTTGTATATTCCATACAGTAATTATAAAAAGAGCTAATAAATGTCGCGCATGCTAACATAAAGAATAATTCAATCAGTTGTGTTAATTGGCAGGGATATCTGAAACCTTTGTTGCCTATTGGTGCTCTGAGATTCCGAATAAATCTTAGCCGCTTAGTGAAACTTGTGAATTAGCTTTTTAAACGGGAATACTAGCATTGATTGGTCTGAAAGATAACTAGTTTCTTAGCACATGATATTTTTGTATCTTCGAGGTTACAATGTGGTGTTCTTCCAATTACTTTGTTTTCTATTGATATTTGTCTTATCATTTGCTATTATTAGCCTTGACATTTTTGTTGAATCTACCAAACTATTGAAATATTTACATTGTCTTTGGGCAAACCGTTAAGTATTAGTTGTTGACAGACAGCTATTCTATATTTTTGTACAGTGTTATACTGTTAATGATTGAATGATTATAATCCATGGGCTTTATTTTTTGGTATACATGTATTTAATTGATGATGATAAAGTTGTGTGTAAGGCACAAGACTTGGTGTGCATTATCATTTGATTATGATTATGATAAAATATACAACTTTGTTGTGTAACTTATGTTGTAAATAATATAAACACTAAACAGCAGTTTTAGAGGTGGTTTCAGCTTTGGAGGGCACTTATTAAAAGATCCGTATAGGGGATGATTGAAATTATAAATTGGTGACTTGTCATGACTAACTCAACTCTCCTTGTTTGATTTTTGACTGTCATAAAGGACTTTTCAGATTATAACTTAAAGAAAATAATTGAAAAACTTATTATACATATATAACACAAAAATGGTGGGAAACACTGTTGTCATAACTGCAAAGGCTCCCAAACTGGATGTGAAAAAAAGTTTGGCATCCCTTTGGACAGGCCACCGTTTAATGACTATGTACAATCCTTGGTCAGACAGTTTCTATTTTGTAAATTTTTGTTCAAACAATCTGAAGACCGAAGCCTTCTCTAAAACTGCTGCAATATCAATACTGCAAAATAGTAATTCATCTGTGTATCAAAAAGCTTGTACAGGTCAACTTGGCATATTCATTATTTGTGGTAAATCTTTATGAAACATATGGTGTGACTAGTCAGTCGTTTGAAGTTATATTTATTGACTGAACTCCATTTTGAGTCCTGTTCATTGAAAATACAAAAAAGTACCACCTAAAAATAATATATGAGGAAAAGGGGAGGTTTAGTGGTAAGTCATGGAATATATATTAATTTATTGTAAAAACAAATACATAATTGCATAGGGGCACTTCAACTATCCTTTGTTTATTATGATTTGACTAGTCTTATTTTGAATTTCTATATGCAATTTAACAATTTAATCCAAACCACCTGTTATTTTGCATGTATATATTATGTTTTTTTCTATGAATAAATGACCACCATTCATTGCAACGATTATTCTAATAATTTCCATTGTTATAATATCCACTGTGGTCTTATGCATTTAAATATTTAAGTATAGGGTATAATATTTAGTACTAGTTACACTTGATAATCTTGTTTCAAACTGTTTGTTCTTTAATTTGCTTAATTTCTGTGCAATATTTTGATTACATGTATTTATTTAGGCAATGATGAATGTGTGAGTGCATGAAAAATAGGTAGTGATCATATTTCGGGATAAAATGTATCTGTTTCTTGTAAAAATGTATATTTTATTAATTGCTTCTGCCGATTTTGCCAAGATCGCTTGTGTTGATTTAAGTCTTATTTCAAAACCATAATAATTATTCAAAATACATCATAACATGTATAACAATCAGCTTGACAGTGTACCTGCACTAAACCTATTTTGCAGTGGGCTTGATAAAGTTATAACCATTGTTAATGAGTGGTTAGAAAATGGTCTTAGTCTCAAATGCTCCTCGTCTGTAAGAATGACAATCGAGAATGTACACAAAATAAAAATGAAAAAATTTTATTAATTCGTTTGTATAATTATTTCTATGATATGTATTTTGTGCTATGTGTCATGTGTGCACTTGCACAAAGCTGTCTACTCGGCACTTATTATCCAAAATGCCTGGATTTTACGCAATGTCTTTGTCTTGAACAAATTATGGAATTAATTAATGAGGCCTAGCCTAGGACTAGTCCTACTAGGACTAGTCCAGGGGCGTATCTAGAAATGGCCTGAGGGGGGGGGGCCATTACATGGGATGAATACGGGGGGGGGGGGGCTCCGCGGCTTTTCCTATCTCTTCCATGTTAATTTTTGGCCTGAGGGGGGGGGGCCATGGCACCATGCCCCCCCCCTAAATACGCCACTGGACTAGTCCTAATATCAGACAATCAGCCATAGACCTATAGCCTAATCAAGTTTATGTGTGGTACAAGCCATTTAAATTTAAATGCAGAGATGGGCATCCATTGGTGGAACTGAAAGGCCGAGGATGGCAGGCCTGCTTGTAGCTACTTGTTTCAGGACATTTGAAAGGAGAGACCCAAATTTTGTTTCGATTTTGGAAACTAATGCAAATTAATTATTGTAGTGCTATTTTAAATGCTCCTCAGTTTGGCAGGATTATTATATTCATAAGAGCTCACAAGTATATCAGATCAATTATTGAGAAGTGTTAATTGATTTTGTAGTTCCCATGAAACATGTATGGCGGCGCACCAGGTGAAAATACTACTAGCGCCACCTGTGAGCAACTGGTGGTAACTTGGTTACCTAGCAACTAATGACGCTAATCCAGAGATCATGTTTGGTTAACAATGGTCAACAAGTGATTGGATTGATTTCTTCTCTACAACTGTTGCTTTTCTTCTTGGAGAATAAGAAGGATTTCGACTATACATTGAGACTGATTATTTGAGTCCAAAATCTGACTGAAACTGGAGTTAAAAGCCAACAAATTCAGGAAAGATGGCACGAAGTTATCCAGCTGATTTCAGACTGCAGACATTTTACACACAGAATTTCGATCGTGAAACTGTGGCAAGGATCAATTTCTTTAATGCCCAGAAAAGGGGAGATCTCGGGTCGGCAAAAGTGCAAAAGGGAGCTCAAAGCGGCCTACCAATGATTAACCCCATGCAGTTCGCTCGAAAGAAAAAAATGGAGGAGGAAGAAAATATGCGCAGGATTATCGAGAAAGCCCGAGATAAGTTCAATGCAGATGTGGTGATGAATCCAGTACCAGAACGAACAAAGTCAATGCTGTACGATGGATTCACGAAGGAAGAAAGGGGTCGTTACAAGTATTTGAAGAATAGACACACTGAAAACCCCGATGACAAGTTTACGTATCCCGTAACAAGCGCTCTGGAATACGGCTGGAAGATCATGGATGAGGATTTGCGCAAATCGAAATATGCCCTAACTGACACTACAAAGTACTCCTTCTTTACTCGCAATGGTGTTCCGACTTTGACACACCCTGCGAACCCAACTCTTTTGTACAGAAGTGCAACTATGCAATACTAAGATCTGAATAAACTGTGAAAATGACTTATAACTTGGACTATAAATTCATGAGTGCATTGCTGCTCTACAGAGATTACTAAAGGTTGCATTCTCAGGGGTCCTTTGTGGCCTGTATATATAAACAAATACCCTTCTGAAAGCAACTTTTAAGACTTCTAACAACTTTCGCGATGTCGTTTTCATCTTATTATTAATATTAGGGAATTTAACTCATTCATGGTGTAATTTTTCTCAATTTTGCAAAATATTATATTACACATTGAGTGACAATAAGTACTATATTTTGATGAAGTCAACGTATTTGAAAATGTATTATCTGACAGTGACCCATTTCGTATTTAGAAGTCAAAAAGTAATCGACAAACAATGTTTGATCCAATGTACTAATGTGAAAATGGTGTGGCAGTTTAGCCACGGTATACAATTATTCAAGTCATGTAAAAAAAGATTGTAGTGAGCACAACTGGGTAGTTATTTGCAAAATGTATTTACACATTGCTGCGCATAATCAGCAAGTCGCCATAAAAATCATGTTTGTTACAGAGTATTCATACTGTACGCAATTACAATGTATTACAAACAGAAATCAAATGTACAAGACCTAGCTTTCATTGTTTGAAAATGCTTATCAGCTTATAGCTTCATTGAATTAAGCTGCATTGTGAGTTTTCAAAATGGAAAGTAGATCTTTGGAGTCACTTGCTTAGTATTAAATCATGTATTAGACAAATCAAAATGCTTGTGATTGCAATGTTTTTAGCACAACTTGAACTTTTACATTTGTTTTAATAAACTATTGAAAGTTTAATACTGAAGTTGTTTATTCTGATGTTTTACTAACTTTTATTTACGCCTTCAAACATTTTAAAACAGAAGTCACAATGTAGTGTTTAAAATTTTAATTTCTTCCACATGATGATGTAAATTCATCAATACAAATATTACATGAACCAGAAGGATTTTTTAACTAAATTCAACAAATAGCATAATGTGTTGACTTTTATTAAAGTTATGTGACTTATGTCACAAGTTGACAGCAGGAAGAATGACCGTTTTACTAGAAAAACAAACATTGTTCACAGAAGTGTCTTTGTCCTTTAACTTCAATTCCCATGTATTAATTATGTGTTTCACACATGGCAGAATGTGTTCAGGAATACTATAGGAGAATATCGAGTGTGTTTTATCATTAAAATCTCCAGTTACAGTAAATACAGTCAAAGGCAACATGCTCAAACAGTTATCTTTTTGACAATTGATGTCAAACCAATAAACCACAGGGTATCCTAAGAGATAACCAAAAAGTGTAGATAAATTGATATGCTTTGAGTTATCAACTTTATGGACAGGTATAATATCCAATTCCTGAGAGTTTGCAGTGTATTTTGCACAAATCTGTCTAATTTCAGTCAGAATGTCATCCATAATTGGCTGGCTTTCATGAGGGTTCATTATCCTTGGGTTACCCTCCTGTCCAGTGACATCTATCAAAATCACATCTTGAGATAACATTTCAGTAATTTCCCTCAAGTTATAAATCAGCAAATCTTGTCCAGCCTCAATAATTCCAAGCTGAGCATTTTTGACAGGCAACAATCCATTGGAAATGACAGCTGTCAAAAATGTTTTCATTGTCTCTGTCTTTGTCATGGCATAGTCAAACAACAAAGCAGGCTTGATGCCTTCAGCAACACATAATAAATCATTTGCAATGTCAAGTGAACGTTTTAAGCAATGTTTTCCTAAGTTATCCTTGATAAAACGTTTCCAAGTTGCCATCTCAACTTCAGCTGCCATGTGTTTGTGTTTATCAAAACATTGCAAGATTACACAAGAGGGCGCTCACAATTGAACGTCAAGAACGTGGCGACACCTGCGTGTCATCCCAGCAAGAAGCGAAGCACGAGTTGGCAGGTGCCCGTTTCCAGATAAGTGTGTGGCTTAGGCTAATTTTAAGGTAAAAGTTAATGGAACAACTTCAAATTGGGTCAGAAATAACGTCCAAGGAACCCAAGTCACTGCACCAATTGAGCAAATAAGATGACATTCTTCCGTTTTTCTCCAGATTGTTGTTTTCCACTTGACGGCTGGATTCCCTCCTATGATCATCCCATGCACTGCACTGTTGACATAATGCCCACAGAGTTTCAACTCTGATAATGACCACAGTTTCAACTCTGATAATGACAACACTCAAAAGAGTGCGTATCAGAGGGGGGGGAAGAGGGGTGGACGATCGCCCCCCCCCCAAAAAAGTTTGGAAACAGTAAGATTCGGGGCAAAAAGGCTAAAAAAAATTGGGCAGATGATTAAAAAATCGCTATTGAAAATTTATGATTTCCAGGCAATTTCATTTGAAATGGTATTAAATCTAGACCTTGAAATTCAGGCAAATGTCGCTCCCCCCCCCTAAAAATCACGCGCGCCGTACGCCTATGAGTGAGTGTTGCCTTGCCTCTGACAGGCAGTAGATTGATCAACAGTTCAACTTGTCTTGGAGTCTTGAGCCAAGCCTTGCTAAAGAAACTGTTGTTCCCAAGTTTACCTTATTTAAAATCTGACAGCTGGACTATATGCACATACCTATTCCTATGTCATCTTATATAATGTAATTAATTTACCCTGACTCTATGCGATGATAATGCCATACAATTATTGAATTAAACTTCATTGGGTCACATCTTCTTACTAATATTAAAATAACAGTGTCCGGGATTTATCTCAGTTCCTACTTAATGCCTGGCCTTCTAACATTCCCCATGTCTTCCTCATGCTCATAGGGAGCCACTGCCGCATTTTCATCCAAATTGCTGTTCTCTTAATGTCCTAATTAATGATAATTAGTTTTAAGCTGTTTCATATACAATACACAAGAGGGCAGCAGCTGCAAGATCTCTACCATCTTCCATTGACCCAAGGTTGTGATAATCTCATAGATGCGCCTGAAAGGTTACAACTCCTCCTCTTAAAACTATTTACACGGGCAGTCGGGCACTTATTCCTAGTGTTTATTATTTTATTAATCTAGGCATTTAAGGCAAATCATTTTATGACGCTTTTTTCCTTTTTAATAAATCATGATTTTATGCTAACAATTTTATGCCATAGACGATGACCCTAGCTCTATGTATGTGTTGGACCTATGTGTACTGTATAATGTATTCTTTCTTCTGATCCACTGTGATATTTTGCAGCCAATTTATTATTATGTTCTAAAATTGTACAGGTATATGAATTGAATATTGATCAATCATTATTGAGGTCACAACATGCATTGGCATGGCTTTAACTGAAGGCCTACTGCTGCTATACTGCTAGTATTGATTACAGGGGTGTAGCCTAGATTGTGGGGGGGGGGGTGGTGTTAATGTAATTACCTCTCTTAGAAATCTAAGTTATAACCACTCAGTGTTGATCTTTTTCATAATACCTTCAGGATGTTGAAAATTTAAAATTCAATTGCTCAGAATTTATCTCAGATAATTTAAAATAATTCCAATTAGCGAGACAACATTTAAGAGCATCTATAGCAATTAAAATAAATCATTATTAATTTATGGTCAAATAGTGCCTTTTTTAAGATCAAAGGACACATCTTGCCCCCACCCCCGTTGCCCCCCCCCCCCCCCGGACAATCTTGAGCGGGGGGACGGGTAGTTGGCGGGTTGCCACCCTGTTATTCTGGTACCCCTGAAAGTCTCCCCCCCCCCACAAAAATGAAAAATCTGCGCCCCTGATTGAATAAAATATGCCGCTTGGAATCAATAATCAATAGTCTGTCATAGTGTGTGCATGTAATTATATACATGTATGAGTCTGATAATCAGATTAGTTTTTGCAAATGTGGGAAATCACATAAGTTCTGTAGACATGCTGTTTAGTGCATGTCTAAAGTTAATATTTGCATTAATATTTCCCATGAAGTCATCTCAAACGCTTTACATTTTAAATGTATTATTTGTAGACACGGTGAAGTGTTAGGTTCTGCCTGTAAACGTGCAACTTCACTTTGAGCTGTCTTTAGGCCTACAACATGGATTTCATACAAGATTTTGATGGCCTGTTTGACCATTTGGATTTTGAAAAAGTTGGATATTTGTCGGTGGAACAAGTTCAGGAGTTCCACGAATCTATTCACTATAAACCGATCAACTCCAAACATGTTAAAGCTGCATGTCGACATATTTCTGGAAAAAACAACGACAGGATTGAAAAAGAGCACTTTCTGGAGGTTAGTCCAATTTCTCACTTTAATAATTTTCTACCTTAAAAATAGTTTCAAATGTTGTATTTTCTCAGGCTGTACTTTTTTCCCAAGGATATTTTTGGCAGAAAGGGGATATCAAAACAGGGGCTTCTGTCCCTCTCCCCCCGCCGAGGCGAGGAAGTGTATTAATCCTCCAGTTTCCCACAAAGCATTTAAATTCGTAAATTTCAGTGAGGGGGATTTCTTTCTCCCCCCCCCCTTTCTGTTGTTTTACTAAAAAAATCTTACATTTTTGCACAATGTTTTGTTCATTGCATCAATCAGCAGAATTTTGGGGTTGGGGGGTACGGCATTTCGCTCTCCCTCCATTCAGTTATGGAATTTCAGGGGAGGGGGATTTCTTTTTCTCCCTGTTTAGTTGTGGAATTACAGGGGGGGGGGGTACAGTGCCACCTGTAAATAAGTGAAAAGCATGATATTGTCCCATTGCATCAATGCTAAACATCCTTAACCAAACTGCTTGTGGAAGCATGAATTATCATCCAATGAGAGGAAAACATATTGGGTCATAAAGGCCAATATGTGAGGCATGTAGGATAACAATGGCAACCTATATTCTTTGCTGTAGTCGGAGTTAGGTGTAGGTCAAAATCTTTGATAAGTAAGTGAAACGCAGTCCAATGTTATTTCATAGGGAAGGGTGGTTCACTTACTTATCAAAGACTTTGACCCATACGTAACTCCGACTACAGCAAAGAACATTGGCTGCCATTGTTATCCTACTTGCCTCACATATTGGCCTTTATGACCCAATATGTTTTCCTCTCATTGGATGTTAATTCATGCTTCCACAAGCTGTTTGGTTTGAGGATGTTTAGCATTGATGCAATGGTACAATATCATGCATTTCACTTACTTACAGGCGACACTGTATCTCCTGTTTGCTTGTACTATTAAGAGTCTTTCATTTCCATGCACGGTTTTGTTCAATGCATTAATCAGTGGAATTTGTTTTTTAGTTATGGAATTGGGGGGGGGGGGGATTTAATTCTTAAAGTGTTGGTAGTTTATACCTAAAATGCTGTCAGCCTTGTTTGTGAAAAGTTCCTTTTAAAGGTTATTATAATGTGCTGATGTAATCAATATTTATTCTCTGATTCTTATAATTCTTCAGATTCTTGAAGAGCTTGCAAGGCGTCAGCTTGTTGAAGAACAGGCACGATGGGACTTCCTTGCTCTGGATACCACTGGGTCGTACTGCATTGCTGTGAAGGATGCCCTGCTTCTCTTCAGGGCAACGCATGGGGAACAATTCTCTATGATAACTTGGCAGAGGTATGTGTCAAACTCATTTGCATAAATTGCCAATCATCTTTTAATTTGAAAACAGTGTTTGCATCAAAGCCACTGCAGCCATTAAGCCACAGACCTTAAAGCAACTGCACTCATAGCCACTTAGCTCATAGCCACTGCACTCATAGCCACTGTGCTCATAGCCACTTTGCTCATAGCCACTGCACTGATAGCAACTGCCCTCTAGAAATAGTCACTGCTCTTTGGTCAATTCAACTGTGCTGATATCCACTGCACTCATTAAGCCACTGTGCTCATAGCCACTGCACTCATAGCCACTGCCCTCTAGGCAAAGCCACTGCACTCTTTGGTCAACTGTGCTAATAGCCACTGTGCTGAGTGTGCTCATAGCCACTGCACTCATATCATCTGTGCTCATAGCCGCTGCATTCATGGCCACTGTGCTAACAGCCACTGCGCTCATAGCCACTGCTCATAGCCACTGCATTCATAGCCACTGTGCTCATAGCCACTGCACTCATAGCCACTGCCATAGCTACTGTGCTGATAGCCACTGGACTCATAGCCACTGCCATTTGGGTAACTGTGCTAATAGCTTCTGCACTCATAGCCACTGTGCTCATAGACACTGTACCACTGTACCCATAGCCACTGAACTCATAGCCACTGCCCTTTTGGCAACTGTAATAATAGCTACTGCACTCATAGCCACTGTACTCATGGCCACTGTGGTCATAGCCACTGTGCTCATAGACACTGTTCCTCTGTTCCACTGCCACTGTACTCATAGCCACTGCCCTGTTGGCAACTGTAATAATAGCAACTGCACTCATAGCCACTGTACTCATAGCCACTGTGGTCATAGCCACTGTGCTCATAGACACTGTACCACTGCCCTCACAGCCACTGTACTCATAGCCACTGTGGTCATAGCCACTGTGCTCATAGCCACTGTGCTCATAGACACTGTACCACTGTTCCACAGCCACTGAACTCATAGCCACTGCCATTTTGGCAACTGTAATAATAGCTACTGCACTCATAGCTACTGCACTCATAGCCACTGTACTCATAGCCACTGTGGTCATAGCCACTGTGCTCATAGACACTGTACCACTATTCCACATCCACTGTACTCATAGCCACTGCCCTTTTGACAACTGTGCTAATAGAGCTAAGTACTGCCCTCACAGCCACTGTACTCACAGCCACTGTACCCATAGCCAAATGCTGCACTCAAAGCCACTGCCCTTTTGGCAACTTTGCTAATAACTACTGCACTCATAGCCAGTGCGCTCATATAATAGAAATGATTAAGAATGATTCACCAACACTGTCTCAGAGTCGGAGAAAGCCTTTGCGGCAGTGCACATATTTCAAGCATTTTTATGCACAACCACAAAAGCCTTCTTCTGCATCTTTGGATTATTTTTGTATACCAATTTTTTCTCTTTTGGTCAAAGGTTTCTGAAGTCTAGGGACAATCCCTCTGCTGAGGTTTGCTTTGATGAGATCAAAATGTGGCTGTGTGATCCTGCCGGAAGTGCAGAAACAGAGGAAGAACAATATGCTGATGAAATTAATCGCCTTTACCAAGACCAACTGCAGGAGGCTGAAAGTGACTTCCAAACCTACCAACAGCACAAGGTAATAAAGAAAAGTTTCTTGTTCTAGATTCAAATTCCAAAGCTGTTATTCCATCAGAAAACAGGCCTTTTAGAGAAGTTGCTGTCCAATTGGCATGTATACCTATTAATAATAACTAAATCTTGGCCGAGTGACTTTTTTTTGCCTGGTTTTTAAAATCTTAATATTATAACCTCCATAATTGTATCCTATTTTGTGATGATTTTGCAAATGTATTCATACACTCATGCTCATAAATATGGAATATAGGCACATGTAAAAAAGTGACCAGAAATTTGGTAACACCATTTTGTTATGGGAGCTGCAAACAGGCTTCCAACTATTTTTCTAGATATATATGGGCCCATTCAACACCTCAAAGTGAAAATTTTATGAATTTGGAGAAAATCTTGACAACTGGGGTCAATAATGGAAATACTGAAAAAATGACTTGAGGGGTAATCTAGACTTCGATTTGAATGGGACACCTATTTCTTCTTGATTTTTGAATATTTTTCTTTCTAAAAGAGCTTTAGCTCTGAAATTTTAAGGGGTAGAATGCAGAGGATATATATGTTGGATGCACAATATCATTTGTCTCAATGATGCTTGATTTGGATGCAGTCAGGAAATATACATTTCTGGGATTTTTGACAATTTCTTGAAATTTTGTAATTTTTGGACTGTGCGATTATTAGAAACCACTTTCAATGAACTGAAAAGTAAGCCAAAGAAGATATTCTTCAAATGGCACCATCGTTGCGGCTGGAAATTGATTAAATCGTTCGCTATCAACTATTTATCACAACACAACAATGTTTTGTTTACCATGATAGAGGATCATACACCGAACATTTACAAAGTCTCTTTTAGTCAGACCTATGTGTGATACACTTGCAAGGATGACCTTTCGCAATATATTCTATGAATCTATTCAGTGATTTATAGTTTTTTGGCTGCCATCAATTGGAGTTCTAAATTGACACTTGTGATGTGACAAACAGTCAATTGCGAGCGATCAAAATTTTTACCATTTGGATTAACTCTTCATGGATGTACTTTTCAGTACGTAAAAAGTGGTTCTGATGTTTACGTACTCCAAAAATTTCAAATTTCAAGAAATTGTCAAACTTCTTGGGTCATAATTTTTCCCAATTGCATCCAAATCAACCATCATTGGCGCCAAATGAAATTGTACATCCAAGATATGCATCCTCTACCTTCCTTCCCTGAAATTTGAGAACTCAAGTCCCTTTAGAAAGAAAGAAATTCTCAAATCATGACAAAATGGGGTGTGCCACTCAGATCATAGTCCTGATTACCCCTAGAGGGTATTGTTTGCAATAAAAACTATGTTACTAACTCATTTTGACCCCAATTATTCTTTTGGTGACAATTATTTTCATGTATCAACAATATTTCATGTGATTTTAACCCTTCAAAAATCTGGAATATTTGTTGTTTTTTCAGTATTTCCATAATTGAGCCCAGTTTTCAAGATTTTCTCCAATTTCATAAAATTGTCACTCTGTGATGTTGAATTGACCCATATTTATCTATAAAAAATTTTGGAAGTCTATTTCCAGCTCCCATAACGAAATGGTGTTACCAAATTTCTGCTCACATTTTTACATGTGCCTATATTCCATATTTATGAGCAAGAGTGTATAAATTAAATGCAATTTTTACTTTCGGGGGGATTCAAGGTTAACTTTTATTTCACAATTTATTTATTTCAGAGAGCTAAAGGAAGAGAAAGTCTCAAACATCAAGATGAGAAAGAAGAAACTAGAAGACTGGCAAGACACAAACAAGAAAGGTAGTGCTGTCACATGTGCCATATAGGCATTTTTCTGAAAACGCCTCCAACATAATTTTGAACATGAAAAACATGAATGTCACAAAACCCATGCAATATGGGTACCAAAAAATACCTGGGTGTTTCCTGCTTCAGCTCATATAATTTTTAAGCCAAAACAGTTACAAATTAACTAAATATAGAGCGCCAAATGATAGTACAGATGGTAACATGTGACAGTACGTGACTTTCACATGTTTTTGATTTCAAATGAAAAAAGACAGTCACATTGATCACAAGCTCGTGACCATTTGTGACAGTCACAGTATCTCTTGGTCACAAATGTGTGACCCTCTTCTGACTGTTATGGTGTCTTGTCTGTGACTAACTGTGACCATTGGAGTTTAATACTTTAAATTAAATAACTTTAATTAAGTGAGGAATTTGAGAGGGTGAAGATTGGGATTAATGCTCTGTATAGGTGTATCAGTGATACTCTGTTACTATATGTTAATTCAAATGAAGTTTATTTGTCCATACAGTTACGTTTTAGGCATGTTTCCTTTATTATTTTTCTCAAAAAGCCACTTCATCCTGAGTATGAAAAATTTGTAATACTGGTAACAGAAGTACATTGATGTGTACTGAGTTAGCTCATTTTTTTCGCCAAAAAAGTTGCTGATCTGCATTAAATAGAATGCCAAATGACAGTAAAATTGTAACATGTGACTGATGTGATTCTGACAAGCATTGAGATTCAAACAGAAGACAGTCATATTTATCACAAACTTGTGACCTTTTGTGACTTTCACGTGCACAACATCACATCTGTGACTGTTATAATGTCATGTTGGTTACAACTTCACAGGTACGCTGTTAATAACCGTGACCATTAGAATTCCCTGGGGGTGAAAACAAGGGATCATAGGCATAGGAGGCAGAGGGGGGTGGGGTTTAAAATCATTATTTTGTGTACTTAGGTTTCTTGGGGCAGTTTGGGCATTATTTTTGGGCAACCTCAAAAGATTTTGACTGTAACAATGTCATTGTCAGTACTGTGTGACTGATTGTGACCATTCGAATCAGTCCATGACAGTCCAAGTTTAAGAAAGGTTCTACATGAGAACTTATTTTACCATGCTTGAGTCAAACATTTATTTAAGGCCTTTCATTCAAATTGAAGATTAAAGTCACGTTGATCACTATTTTGTAACCCTCAGTGACTATCAAAATGTTGCATTTGTGACTGTTCGTGACTGTTACCATTGCATGGTTACTACTGTGTGACTGAGTGTTACTATTCCAATCAGTCCTTGTTGAAGAATGTTCCATATTGGCACTTATTTTCCAATGCTTGAGTCAAAAATGTAACGCTATTCTTTCAAATTGAAGAAGAAAGTCATAATGATCACCATTTTGTAACCCTCACTATCTATCAAAATGCAGCATTTGTGACTGTTACCACTTAATGGTCACTATTGTGTGACTGAGTGTGACTATTCCAATCAGTCCTTGTTGAAGAATGTGCCTACATGGGCACTTATTTTCCCATGCTTGAGTCAAATAGTTAAAGCTATTCTTTCAAATTGAAGAAGAAAGTAATATTGATCACCATTTTGTAACCCTCACTATCTATCAAAATGCAGCATTTGTGACTGTTACCACTTTATGGTCACTATTGTGTGACTGAGTGTGACTATTCCAATCAGTCCTTGTTGAAGAATGTGCCTACATGGGCACTTATTTTCCCATGCTTGAGTCAAATAGTTAAGGCTATTCTTTCAAATTGAAGAAGAAAGTAATATTGATCACAATTTTGTAACCCTCACTATCTATCAAAATGTAGCATTTGTGACTGTTACCACTTAATGGTCACTATTGTGTGACTGAGTGTGATTATTCCAATCAGTCCTTGTTGAAGAATGTTCCACATGGGTACTTATTTTCCCATGCTTGAGTCAAATACTTTTAAGCTATTCCTTCAAATTGAAGAAGAAAGTAATATTGATCAACATTTTGTAACCCTCACTATCTATCAAAATGCAGCATTTGTGACTGTTACCACTTAATGGTCACTATTTTGTGACTGAGTGTGATTATTCCAATCAGTCCTTGTTGAAGAATGTTCCACATGGGCACTTATTTTCCCATGCTTGAGTCAAATACTTTAAACTATTCTTTCAAATTGAAGAAGAAAGTCATATTTATCACCATTTTGTAACCCTCAGTAACTATCAAAATGTTGCATTAATTTTGTGACTGTTACCACTTAATGGTCACTACTGTGTGACTAAGTGTGACTATTCCAATCAGTCCTTGTTTAAAAATATGCCTACATGAACAGATCTTTTCAAGCTTAAACTCTGACCGAGTCTTGATGTTTCTTTCAGCTGACAGTAAGCATTAAGTTAACATAGCAGGTCATATAATCAACCTGTATGAATAGAACCTCCATGCTCCATTTAATATTTTTAAATCTTAAGTAAGATTTGCATTGTCTCTCAGTGGTCCCAGTGTTGTTTGTATGATTGATGAATCACATTGATCAAGATTTTGTGACTAATGTTGACCAATATAGTATTTGTTACACCTATGTGACTAACTGTGACAGCTGATCCTTAATAAAAAGGTTACCTTTCCAAATAACTGCAAGCCTCATAAGCAAAGCAAAAAAAAAAACGATTTTGCAATATGATGTGATAATGTACCACTTTTAAGGTATTGACAAAATATTTACAATCATCTTATAATTAAATTAAATTATTTCAGTCAACCAACTCAACTATAATTCAATGGCAAAAAATCAACCATTTCTAAAATATACTCTTTTGTGTAACATCTGAAAATATCAGAATACAGCATGGTATTTACTCAGACATAAAATTGACTAAACAAATTTGAACCAATTTGCACCAGTAACCAAACTGGCAGTCAGTCAAGATAGGTTTAACATTAATTAACAACCACTGTCATTGTTAGTCACTGATAGTGACAGTCACACCGAATGATCACACAGTCAGTCACAAAAAGTCCCAGCAAAGTTACCTGCTCTGCTCCTTGTGACCAGGCATGACACAATGTTTAACAGCAATTAGGAGTTTGATAGTGTCAAGAAAAGTTCAAGAATGTCCAGAATTGCAATTAGAATCTAGTGAATGCCCTGAACACCAACCACTGTAACTACAAAAAGTTAATTGCAATTTTGTTCTCCTTCATGCCAGCAGCAATTCTGTCAGGCTGAAACATCACAGACAGTCAAAATATGATCACAGACAGTCACAGATGATCACAGACAGTCACAGATGATCACAGACAGTCACGTTTTAGTGCTGAATACTATAGTGACAATCGAAAAGCGTGACTATTAGCGTAGCGTTACACTGTGTTTTTTGTCCCCATGGTCTTAGTGTATCAAAAAATCTGTGTGACTTTTGTGTGACTGTCAAGTTCTCACAAAGATCTATCTGGTGCTGTATAGTAACACACAGTCACATTAGTCTTTCATTGCTTTGTGGCTGTTCAAAGTCATGAAAAACTGTCACAAAAGCACCTTTTTCAAACTTTGCCAGCTTATTCATGCTGGCAAAAATCAGGAAAATTTTCTAAAAATATGCACTTTTGGTTTTATAAAAATTCAGGTCTTACTCTTTCCAATGACATCAAGATCTCAGCAATATGGTGATTGGTTTGATTACACTGCCCTCAAGAACTGGACCTGTCAAAATGCACATTTCGGAAAATGGACATTTTGGGGGTTAACCCTATTGTTGTATTGTTCAGGTGAACATGAAAAATATGCCATATTTTTTTTCTGTTAGGATAAACTCTTCTTTTTCCAACTAGGTTAATATCAGCAAAATCGGACTTAAACTTATCATGCTACAACATTCTAAAGTTGAAAAACCAAGTGGAGGCGATTTCAGAAAAATGCCTATATAAGTTTTGGAGATTCGACCAAAAAAGCATAGCTATCTGATAACAAAGCACTCAGTAGTAAGTCAGTATACAGATAAATGTCAGTCTTGGTAGATACAAATATTGAATAGATAGTTCATTGAACTTTCAAAGGGAAAAATAACTTGCAATCTCCTCTGAAATGGATGTGTTCTTTTGCTTTTAGATGGGAAAAGGAAGGAATTGAAGCATTGTTGTATGACGACGGTTCAGATGCCATTGAATCTGGAAGTCCAAAGATTATCAGAAAGAAAGTGCGTGCCAGTGATCTCATTGAAGGTCTGGACATCAAATACCAGATTCTGCGGAAGATGGTCTTCCTGCAAATGCTTGAAGGAGAATTGGGTAAGCAGAAACAAAGAGAAGAACATTTTGAGGGAGTCTGTTGGTTTAAAATTTGAGGGAGTCTGTTGGTTCAAAAGTTGAGGGAGTCTGTTGGTTTAAAATTTGAGGGAGTCTGTTGGTTCAAAAGTTGAGGGATTCTGTTGGTTCGCAGCTAACAAATTTCTCAAGGACTGCGGAATTTTCGGAGTTATTAAATCAATAATTGGCCCAATTAATTAATGTCATTTACATTTAAAGAATGTTGTCTCCAAACTCCCTTGTTTTCTAGGAGATATAATGTGGTCGGCACTGACCGACACTGAACAGCAAGAAGCGTTCCGACTAATGCAACTTAGAGAAGAACAGTTGGTGAAAGATGACGCTCTCAATGAAACAACTGCTGCCAAGTTACCCGGTTCAAATGTAAGTATGAAATCATAATACGCATGAATAGTAAATAGATATAGCATCCATGGTTTGGCTGCAAGACAAGTGCATGGTACATAAGTGTTGTAATCTCAATCATTTGAAGGTTTTAAGTTTCAAAGCTATACGTCTATTATAGGCCAACCTACCTTGAATTATTTTTGTTCTCGTTTGTGCCAGGTCGTCTTTGATTACAGTCTCTTCGGCATGATGGGCGAGGTGTCACAAGGTAAAATGTCAGAAGAGTTAGAAACAAAGAAAGTAGAATTGCTCAGTGAAGGAAAAGATCTAGTACTTGTTGAAGAGGAACTCCGAAAGATGTTTGAGGCATCTACCCATGGTAATTAATGTTACACCTATTTTTTAAAATCTTGAATATGTGGTCCTTAACTTATTTTGCACTTCTTTGCATTTCAACATTCAATAAAAAAGAGTTGCTAGCGAATGTTTTGGACTATTGCTCTGCAAGCTTCATAACATGTTCAATTCCAAGTTTAAGTCAAATTTTTTACCTGATGAAAAATTGCATGTTGTCTGTGCGGCAATCAAAATAGACAACAGTTTATGTCCTTCAATGGATTTGTTTAAGTTGTAATATACTGAGTCACTCATTTTACTTTTGAATGAAGAAATCATGTACATGTTTTTTAATTCATGTAGCAAAACTTTTTTTAACACATTTATTATGATCTCTAAAGAACACTATCAATAATTGCTAGATTATGTACGGACATTTAACATTTATCTTTTAGTGTTTGAAACTTAACGTTCTTCCACTCCTGAATGCATTCCTCCAGTCGTACGCCTGTTGTTTTGCAAATGTCCCTTCGATGTGTCCTCATTTACCTATCACCCAGTTTATAATGGTCTTGAATTTTCTTTTTTACAGTCTTAACACCAGGGAAAGTACTAGTGGTGGAATTGGAAAAAAGATACAAAGAAGAAAAGGAAAATATCAAGACATCTTTAACTTCTGGAAGTGCATCATCTCCTCCATCTGTTGACCATCTGCTAGTTGAATATTGTCGGTTGCTAAGGCAACTGACTGTTGCTAAGTTAGAAGATGACCTTGTTCCTATGGCAACAGCTGTTGGTATTGCAGAACGCCAGCAAGATAGCTCATCAACGAAGTACGAAATTTTCACATATTTCTAACTTTATGGTTTTGTTTCAAGAATATGAACTTGAAAATTGGAAAATAACAAATTTGAGCCTGTGTGTACATATTTCTTTGTGTTTATCATTCTATTATACCAGGTGAAGGTCTATACTTGTAATGGTCATCCAAAACATGTCTTATTGCTCTTATTTTTTCAATTAATACATATTTTCCAGTTATACCCAATAAATAGTCTTAAAGGAAATTTTCAATTTTCTGCAGATTCCATCCTGACCTGGTTTTTCAAGAGCGATTAGCTTCAGAGAGAATAACCCAACGGAAGGGAAGACAACTTAATCTGCCCCTAGATGAAATAAATTTGACCAATATCAAAAGTAATGGAAAACTTACAGCTCTTTTATTGGTGATTGAAGAAATGACTTGGAAACATGCGCATGAGTGGCAAGTATGTTCAGGTCTACTTGTCATTTTCAGTATTCGAATTGCAATTGGTATGGGGGAAATTTGCATTACTATTAAGATGACTCTGAGGATGATAGTTGTATTACTTTGAAGATGGTAGTTGTATTGCTTTGAGGATGTAGTTGCATGTATTACTTTTAGGATGGTAGTTTTCCGGGGGGGGGGGGGGGGGGGGATATCAAACACGCTGGGGTGGCAAAAACGGGATCCAAATTAATCTGAATTTTCAAAAAACCAGAAATATTTTAATCCAAGAAGGCCAGTACCATCCAGCGGCGTCACCTATATAGAATAGAATAGAATAGAATATACTTTTATTCGTCCATTCATAATGTTACAAACAGAAACTTTCAGTGGATTTGAGCACATTCACACACACATTCATACAATCACAGTAGGCAATAAGTTAATACATACAAGAGATAATAAATAGTAGTAGAAAGTGTATTATTTTGACTTAAATGACACATAATTATACAGTTTAATACTTCTAGGTACAAATGTGTTCTTAAATCGAGACGTACGAATCATTGGTAAAGCTAACCTTCTGCCAGATGGTTGGAATTTATAGAAGTTGTGCAAGGGATGATCCGTATCTGACATGATCTTATCAGCAAGATTAACAACATTCTTGTCATACAACATATTCAAAGGAGTTGTCGATACACCAAGTTTTCTTGCGAACCTCACAATCTTCTCTAACTTTTTCTTATCTTTAACATTGAGACTTCCAAACCAGACAGAGATGGAAAAACACAAAATTGACTCAACCACAGACTTATAAAACAGAGAGAGTACAGTACCATTAACCTTGATGTTTCTTAAGATGCGTAGATGGTGAATTCTTGAATACATTTGTTGTAAACCCTTTTAGTGTTTGGAGAGCCAGTAAGTTTCTCATCGATAACAACACCAAGATATTTATATTCATTAACCATTTCGACTGACTCTGATTTAATTTCTATTGATGTAACAGAGTTACTACCCTTCCGAAAATCAAATACCATTTCTTTGGTTTTTTTAACGTTAAGGTTGAGATAGTTTGTATCACACCAATTGACAAATTTATCAACCTGCTCTAAGTAGCACCTCATATCATCTTTCATAATTTTACCTATGATCGCTGTATCATCTGCATACTTAACAACAGTGCAGTTTGCAAAATTGCTGTAACAATCATTGGTGTAAAGTGAAAATAACAATGGTGATATATACCTTTTCATAGTGAGTACCCCCCCCCAAGGGGGTAGTTTGCATGTACTACATTGAGGATGCTAATTTCAAGTATTACCTTTGGGCATAGTAGTTGTATTGCTTTATAGATTGGTATTTCTACTATTGCTTTGAGGGTGATTGTTTGCACTACTTTGGAGATGCTAGTTTTATTACTTTGAGGATGATATTTGAATTACTTTGAGAATGGTAGACATTGGTAGTCACCTGCTATTTGCTTCTTTTAGGTTGGTAGTTGCATTGCTTTGAGGATGATAGTTGTATTGGTGTTTTTTCATTTTTTAGGAATTTGTCAACATGTTGGGAGATAAACAATGGAAAAGTGTGATGGTGACAGCTGAGCAGATGACCCCACAAGAACGAAAGCACTGGCTGTCATCATTGCACCAGCAGAGAGTCATTTGGATCAACAGTTCCGTTGATTACCGGCTGATGAACAAGAAGGAACATTTCGAGCTACTTGTGAATGGTATGTGCAGATTGTTGGGTAATCAAGTTAGTAAGTTTTGTAGCATAATTTAGAATCATGTCAATTGATTTTTGCAAATCTCTGTTATTATATAGTATTCCAATAAAGTATGAAGTTCTTGAGAAGTATAGGCCCTCGTTAGCGAAATGTTTGACCTTGGTTGCATTGAATACTATACATTTATATATCTTATTACAACTTAGTTAGCTATGCCCTTTTTGTTTTGGTTTATAGCAACAGGAGTACATCTCGCTGGAGTCCAGGCGGAGTTGGAGAGACTCAGAGGTCCTAATGCTGTGAATGATGAACTCCTGAGTTCAATAGTTTTGAGGGATTTACAAATTCAACAGGACACTGAGTTCGACAGTCTCCTTAAGGACATCACTTCTAAGGTAACTGTTAAAGTAACTCCGAGAAACTGGCCTGCCTCCTGGTCAAAGCAGTCAGTTCTGGCTACTGCTAAAGCTACTAGTACCAGCTTAATTTGATTGAAAGGGCTGTAGGCTCATGTTAGAATCGGGATTTCATTTTTCAACACCATTTTATAAGAGCCCAGTAAAGTATCTTCATGTTAGTATGTAAAATGATAAGAACATTACTAGGTTAACCTATCTTTTGATGAAGTATGGCTTGTCAGATTGTTATTGGTTACTGGAAATCCAGAAAACTGGGAAACTACGAGGGGCGTCCCAAAAGTTCTGACCAATTTTTTTGGCAGACCTTTCTATTTAAAGTAGCTGAATGAAATTTTCACAGAATTATTTTCAGGTATTTAACTATCTATTTTGAAAAAATCAAAACTGTTAGAAATGTTTAAGTTACTTTTCTGTTACCATGGATACGGAAGGTCAGTGCACCCAGCGCAGCTCAATTTCTTTAACAAAATTCAACAAATTAGCTTTGTTTATAGTGAGATAATTCACAGTAATAAAACAGACGATTGCAAAAAAATGTATTTCTTGATAGGCTAGCATTGTCACAAGATGTCCTCCGTTACATTATTAACATTTATCTATATTCCGACGTGATCAGGTGAGGCAATTGCCAAAGACTTTCTCCATCAGTTGCCTCACAGCTCTTGAAATGGTTCAGCCGAAACAATCTACTACCAAGAGGCAGTGCTCTAGAACAGTTGATCCAAACCCAACCTCATCTGCCTTATTTACCACATTTGGCCTTCTGTAGCTTTTGGTGATACTAAGACATATATACCATTTCACAAATTAAAGAGATCATTCTCACAATGAGAAATGAAGCTGTAGCCAAATACACTGAAATTCCACAATTTAGGAACAGCTAAGTTATAAGGACCTTGGAGATTGCTTCAGCACAGGGGTTAAACTGATTCATAGTGACTTTAAATGTCAGAGAAAAACTTTGAGATACTGCCAAGCTGCCAAAAAATATTTTTCATGATCATCAATAATATTTACAGTAAATCCTATGATTATTTTCACAGCTAGACTCTTGGATTTGAGCTAAAAAGTTGAGCTGCGCTGGGTGCACCGACCTTTTGTTTCCATGGCTACAGAAAAGTAATTTAAATTCTTCCAACAGGTGCCAAATTTTCAAAATAGATAGTGACATACCTGAAATTAATTATGTGAAAATTTCATACAGATACTTTAAATAGAAAGGCCTGCCAAAAAAATTGGTCAGAACTTCTGGGACGCCCCTCGTACATGACCGAACTGGGATTCCCAGGATTGAATTCCTGGTTTCAGTTTGTTATCAGGGTTCAATTTACCAACATTGTTTAGTATGATGTTGACACTGGTTTGTTGGAAATTTTTCTGTGATGTTATTTAATTTTTAAGTTCGCTTTTCTTTTCTCAATACCCAGATGGAGGAAGAGCTTGGTGAATTAGCAGTTGCAGCGAGGACAGCGAGACGTGAAGAAACTCTGGAGGGCATTGCCACTTTGCTGCTGGGGTCATTCAATGTTTCGGATAAAGAACAACCCTTCATCAGTGCCCTGGAGGAGAAGTACCGTGCTTTGCAGAATGCTCTCCTCAACCATGCCTTGAAAGCAGAACATGGGTTAGCCTGGGAGAGGTAACAAAAATTAATGTTGCTTTTATTATAAAAACTAAACAATTGCATGTACAGGGTAGTGAAGTAGTAATGGAACTTGTAAATTTAAGAGTAAGTATGAGGTGAAAAACCTATTGAGTGTACATGTACGTGTACACACCTATCTTCGGTAAACTACAAGTTGTTTATAAATACGAGTTGTTAAAAAAAGCAAAATGAGTCACTGAGAATATGTTTTGGCATAGGATGTGATAGAATATCTGCATTAATTAATTCTAAATTTTGGAATGCCAAATTTTGAAAGTAGATGGGAAAATTTGTGGACCTTTTTTTACTGCCTAATTCCAGTTAAGTGTCTGTCACACGTACAGTTATAGTGCCATCATTTTCAAAGTTGTTTACTCCCTCCTAATGTCTCCAATTCAACTAGACATGGTCTGTCTTTGTTCTGACTGAATTTCAATTGTTTGTACAGTTTGGTTTGAAGGTTTTTAAAAATTTAGTTGGCAATGTTAAGCTCCAATGAAAATTTGCGTGTTCTAGTGTGCGGCAATCAAAATAGATATCATCACAGTGGCATTATCCTGCTTTTGTCTTAGTTGTCATAAAATGGGACATTCATTCTACTTTTGTATGGCGTCATTTATGTTACTTTATCAGGTTTTCCTTGTTATTTTTCTGTTTCCAAAAGTTAATTTTAACATAAAAAGCCTGCAGTTTCTCTATGTCCAATTTATATAGATATTTTTTAAAGGTATGTTGTTAATAAACAGAAAGAGTCAAAATTTATTTTATGAAGTCTGATTTTGGTGCTTGTTTCTTCAAACTTACTGATATGATACAATTATATCTTTGCAAATGACATTTTGAGTGATCAGTTGTCAAAATTTGCTCTTAAAGAGCCCTTAGATGCAAGGCCACCTTGCTTCACAACAAACCAATATTGATTATCAGACCCTCTCAAAGGACCACTTTGAAGCTGCACAAGGATTAGTCAAAGAATTTACTGGCAATTTTTCACTATCTTCAACAGACTCTTCGAAGAAGAGCAACTGCGCAAGTTTGTGAAAAAGAGAAACGAACTAGATCACCTGATGCAGCAAGATTTTCATCTGAGGGACGTTTCTTCACTTATTGGCTCCATTCCCAAGGTTTGTCCAAATTTTACAGAAAGTTGTTCCTGTCATAGGTGCAGCAATCAAAATTAACAACAGAGCATATATAACTGCGATGGATTTGTCTTAGTTGTAATAAACTGAGGCATTCCTTTCACTTTTATATGAAGTATGTTATTTCCTTTTCATTATCTTACTTTATTTAATTTGCCTCGTTCTAGTATTGACTCAATGTTCTTCTCACTTCAATTGGCAGACACCAGTATGTCAAATTACGCGGCCAAATAAAGTTAACCCTTTTTATTTGGCTGAGTGATTACAGTTCTGGCTTGCTCATCTGAAGGTCTGTGCCTGCATGGTTCAAATCGTAAGTGCATGGTGACTGAAAGTGGATACAGTACTTAATTGGCCATTCATGAGCAACTTTCCTGCTGGATATAATTCAGATGAGATGATAAATTGGTTGCCACTTGTAAGAAGTGTAGGTCCACTAGTCAATGAACTCTTACTGTATAACATTTTGAGGACTCCTAACTCCTGTCTCTCAATAAACCCTCTTGGGCATCTCGACTTGGGTTTAGAGGTTTGCACTCACAATCTATCCATTTTTCTATTTATGATTGCAGGAATTCCCAAACCTAAGAACTCTGATCGGAGAGACAAAAGGTGAATATGAACAGAGGCAGGAAAGCTATTCCCTGCAGATTGAGAAAGAGTTGAGATCTGGAAAAGATCTGCAGACAGAGCAAGATGAAAATGGTAGGATACTGTTTTACAATAGTTTTCTATGTCAACAACCATTGGAATAGTTTGTCTTTCAAGTGGAGCAATCAAATTCTAACATAATGCCTGACTCGAAAATAGAGTGGTACTTGCCAGAAATTGTTTCAAAATCACTCTATTTTCAAGATTTGTATTATACCTGTTGGTCACACTAATTTAATTCTTTTAATAAGTAACATAATTATTATGTCATACACAATTTAAGCTAGCAAGGCACTGAAAAGCCTGATAAATGGAAAATTTCGCAATCACATGTGCAAGCTTGGTATTTTTTCCAGATATCTGTGTACATTGCATGGTCTTCAAAGTAATCCTTCTTTCTCTTACAGACGAAGTACCATCAGAAACAATCCAATCTATTAATCTGGTGGCAGATCTGAAGAACAGATTCTACATAGAACAAGGCGACCTTTTAACGTATTTGCGAGGCGCCAAATCTGATAATGATGCTGTGTTAACACTACATTTGGCTCAGATAGAATTTGAACAGCAATGTGTGGAGAAAGAAGAGTGGTTTGACTTGGCGTCATACTCTGTTGGACTGTTGGAGAGGAAAAAAGCCTCTTTGGAGAAAAGGTAAGACTCCCATGTATTTGAATCCCGGTTCTTGATCAAGTTCTCTTGTCATGAGCACCAGCAACTAGCACAAGCACTAACAAAACTTTGTGATTTCATGATAGCTCCATTTGACCACAATTATTAGAGCCTGATCATTTGCTTTAATTAAGTGGTTGTTGGTTGGTAGTAGGTGTGGGATTAGGCCTATTGGTTCGTGATAGTTGGGGGATGGGGGTTGTTTGAGCAGTAATCTATTTTCTGATGACTTCTTCTTTAAAACTAATGTGAATAATAAATCATAAATGTCATTATCACAATGTTATCGTGAATGAAACGTTCTTATCTCCAGGCACCCTGCAGATAAATGGAGACAGAAACAACTTGCTGAATTAAGAGTTGAACTCTACCTCATGAGGGTTTCAAGGGGTCAACCTTTTAAGAAAGAACTGGACGAATACGCTCGACCTGCCAAAGGTTAGTATTTTCCAACTTTTCCTCATACAGATTTAAAATAATTTAGTGACCATGCATTTTCCAATGACAGACACATGCTGCTCTGAGAGTGCAAGCAAACCAGGCTGCCAGTTGGAGGCTTCTACACAGTCAGGTTAAACTATACTATGGTTACCTCTAAATCATCAAACATAACTTGCTAATATTTTCTTCTTAAGGGGATAGTGTAGGATGGATGGTGTCACTCCTGAAAGAGATGGACAAGAAACATGTTGAAGAAAGAGAGATACTCCTGTCTATCATACAGGATCCAAGCTTAGAAGAATTGATGGAGCCTGCCCAAGAGATGTCCTCAGAGGAAAGGGCTGAGAGGTTGTCCCAGTTAAGGACAAAGGCTTTTAGCCTTGATATGGATGATAGAGGTATGTTTTGTATGAAAGCTATATATTATATTTTAACAAAATTTCGTTTTTCTGAACTTCTCGTCCTTCTTAATTTTCTTGTATTGGGGATGTTTTTTAAAAATTTAGGTATGAGTTTGCCATTCTTTGAAGTGCATGCAGTTATTAAGTTCAGTTGTTCATCATGGATTGACACAATGTAATTTTTAAAATATTTTCCGGCAAGCTTTTCTGATTATTTAGACTTTTTAGCAGGCTGCGTTACATTGCCTCGATCATTATTCTTGCTGCTGAATATCCCATCAAAGCATTTTCGGGGCAGACTGGACATGAAACCCCACCCTTTGGTATCTGGCACCTGATTTATTTTCTATTCTGTACATTTTATTTCAGGACAAAGGGAAGAAAATTTCAGTATTCTAGAAGAAGCAGCAGCCTTGAAGGTTGTGAATGTCCAGGAAGAATTGAACAGTGAAAATTCAGAAGCAAACCAGAAAGAGATTTTTGTCCATCTCCTGACAGACCTGCAAGATGAACAAGATAAAGAGATGGCTAAACTCATACCAAAGTTGACTGAAATGGTTAGTCAAGAACTCTTTGAAGTCTATCTTATGCATTTTGATTTTATAAATTAATTGGTCAATAACGTTTTTTTGGAGGGCATTATGGGGTATTAATCAGTTATGGCCTGAGGGCAGAAATCATTACCTTAATGCCCGAGCCGCCAGGCGAGGGCATTAAATGATTTCTGCCCGAGGGCCATAACTGATTAATACCCCATAATGCCCGACAAATAAATGTTATTATCATTTTTGAACACAATCCATATCCAAGAAGAAAATACCTTTTTTTTGGATTCATTAACGCCCGCTCCGTTTTCGCGTTCTCACGCTCTTGTTATTGAATCAAGAGCAAAACTGATTACATAATAGTGTTCTCCTCTTCGTGGAGATATTTTTAGGCTTTAAAATATTTCAATTCTGACCATTTTTGGCCGTTTTAGCCCAAAAAAATCAACAACATCACCATGACGTCACTTCTGATGACGTCACAATACACCAGGTGGCGTTTTCGCGGGCATTAACGGCCATTATTATCATTTTAGGGGGCATTGTCTGGCCATTAACGCCCAGTTCGCGGGCGTTAATGGCCGTTAACGCCCGCGAAAACGCCCCCTGGTGTTTTTTACCGATCGTGACGTCATCCTAAATGACGTCATGGCGATGTTGTTTACTTTCTGAGTTCAGTTTTCTGTTGTTTTCTTGGCTAAATCAGCCAAAAATCGTCCGATTTGAAAAATTTAAAGACCTACACTTATCAATCAAGGCCTGATAAGTTGATTCCTGTGCACGGATTTGTTCTAGCTTTAATAGTAAGGACGTAAACTCGAAAAAACGGCGGGGGCGGTTAATGAATCCAGGAGAAAAGGTAACTTTCTTGTTGGATGTGGATTGTGTTAAAAAATGATAATAATGATAATAACATTTTGTTGTCGGGCATTATTGGGCATTAATCAGTTATGGCCCTCGGGCAGAAATCATTTAATGCCCTCGCCTGGCGGCTCGGGCATTAAGTTAATGATTTCTGCCCTCAGGCCATAAACTGATTAATACCCCATAATGCCCTCCAAAAAAACGTTATTGACCAATTATTATCGTTAATGGTTTTAGGCTTTTAAATTTTTCAATTCTGACCATTTTTGGCCGTTTTAGCCCAAAAAAATCAACAACATCACCATGACGTCACTTCTGATGACGTCACAATACACCAGGTGGCGCTTTCGCGGGCGTTAACGGCCATTATTATCATTTTGCAGGGCATTGTCTGGCCATTAACGCCCAGTTCGCGGGCGTTAATGGCCGTTAACGCCCGCGAAAGCGCCCTCTTGTGTTTTTATCGATCGTGACGTCATCAGAAGTGACGTCATGGCGACGTTACTCACTTCTGAAAATTGAAACTTCTGCCTTTCTGGTCTCAATCTCGGCCAAAAATGGTCCGATTTGAACGATTTAAAAGTCTAGAATTATCAAACTGCTCATGCTGAGTTCATTTATGGACACGGATTTGACGTAGCTCGAATAATAAGGCCATAAAAGCGAAAAAATCGACGCGGGCGTTCAATGAACTAAGGAGTGAAGGTAACTTTTACCATGTGTTAAAAAATGATAATAACATTTTGTTGTCGGGCATTATTGGGTATTAATCAGTTATGGCCTTCGGTCAGAAATCATTTAATGCCCTCGCCTGGCGGCTCGGGCATTTAGTTAATGATTTCTGCCCTCTGGCCATAACTGATTAATACCCCATAATGCCCTCCAAAAAAACGTTATTGACCAATTATTATCATTTTACAGGGCATTGTCTGGCCAATAACGCCCAGTTCGCGGGCGTTAATGGCCGTTAACGCCCGCGAAAACGCCACCTGGTGTATTGTGACGTCATCAGAAGTGACGTCATGGTGATGTTGTTGATTTTTTTGGGCTAAAACGGCCAAAAATGGTCAGAATTGAAAAATTTAAAAGCCTAAAAATATCTCCACAAAGAGGAGAACACAGTAATGTAATCGGTTTTGCTCTAGATTCAATGACAAGAGCGTGAGAACGCGAAAACGGAGCGGGCGTTAATGAAGCCAAAAAAAAGGTAACTTTCTTCTTGGATATGGATTGTGTTCAAAAATGATAATAATGATAATAACATTTATTTGTCGGGCATTATGGGGTATTAATCAGTTATGGCCCTCGGGCAGAAATCATTTAATGCCCTCGCCTGGCGGCTCGGGCATTAAGTTAATGATTTCTGCCCTCAGGCCATAACTGATTAATACCCCATAATGCCCTCCAAAAAAACGTTATTGACCAATTAACGCCCGCGAAATGAGTATTAACCCACAGACAATGCCCTCTAAAATGATAATGATGGCCGTTAACGCCCGCGAAAGCGCCCCCTAGTGTATTTTTATATCGTGACGTCATCAAAAGTGACGTCATGGCGAAGTTGTTGACATCAAAAATTAAATTTTCTGTTAGTTTTTGGGCTAAATCGGCCGAAAATGGTCCGAATTGAAAAATTTAAAAGCCTAGAATTATCTCCAGGAAGAGCTGATCATTCGTATGTAATAGAATTTGCTCTATATTTGATAACAAGGGCGTGAGAGCGCAAAAACGGAGCGGGCGTTAACGGATCCAAAAGAAGAGGTAACTTTTTTTTGAAGGCTCATTGTGTTAAAAAATGATAATAATGATAATAACATTTTGTTGTTGGGCATTATGGGGTATTAATCAGTTATGGCCCTCGGTCAGAAATCATTTAATGCCCTCGCCTGGCGGCTCGGGCATTAAGTTAAAGATTTCTGCCCTCTGGCCATAACTGATTAATACCCCATAATGCCCTCCAAAAAAACGTTATTGACCAATTAACGCCCGCGAACTGGGCGTTAATGGCCAGACAATGCCCTGTAAAATGATAATAATAGTAAGTTGATGGATGGATAGATTGATGGATGTGAGATAGATAGATAGAAAGACTTATATGAGATTTGTACTGAGGTGGATAAAAAGATGAAAGATACTGTCACACATACAGACAGATACCTATTAATCCCTGCCGGGTATAAGATACAAAAATCATGGGTGACATGCTCACTCCTGCAACAGCTAAAAAATCCTCCCTTAGTGATGCCACTCATCTAAACTATCCACCTATCCTTATTGATCTATCCTCTCCTTCTGCTAACACCAGAAAGCAGTTCCACTGCTGTCTTATTTACGTTTTTCTACGGCAACTGTCCTCTGCCACCAGGGGCGCATGAATCTGCTCAGTAGTTCCGCTTATCACATCACCAGGGACTGGCGCTACTGCTCCATTTTCCCGCCAAAAACATCCACACTCCAGTGTCAGCTGCTTTCCATGCCTGCACCCTGGCTGACCTACTTCTACTCATCGTATCTTCGTCATCTTACCCTCATTTTAAAGCTCTTTCCAAGCCCTAAACGTATCAAGATGTCTCAACTATTATCCAAGCTCCTACGCGCTATCTCTGAAGTCTAATCTGCATACAATCACCAATGCATTTTTCACTTTGGCCAGGTTCATCTTCAAGCACAATCTCACAGCACACGCCTGCTCTGTAGGATTTGGCAATGTGCCAAAATATCACTTACTGTTTTTCATCACCAATATATATACTTCCTGAACTCCATTCACATATTTTCCCTTCTCACGTATTTCTCTACCATTTCAATCAAAGCACATGCTTTCACACAAACTGCTGATTTTTATCATTGACTCCCCCTAAAAATGTCCCTCAATGGGTATCTCTAGTAGATAGATATTTTGAAAGTGCAGTCCTTGAGCCTTGAGGCAAGTTAGTTGACAGGAAGCTATAGCATATCAATTTGAATTGTGGGGAAGATGTCTTGTTACTTGTCAAATGACTTTTAACACCTCTTTAAATCAAGTTAACTAATAACTAATTTTATTTTTGTTTTGCAAATCGAAACAGGGGGGTGATGAGATGAAGCGAGCGAGGAAGTTTGAGATAAAAAGACGGCATATTGAAGTTGCGGAAAATGTTCTGAGAGTTCTCACTCAATACAGTGGGGCAGCTGAAGATGAAGTCCTTATAAAGGTACAAGTATGACAAATATATAACATTGTTTTAGCTTATAGTTAATGGAAATTTTATGGATCACAGTTATGTAACTTTGATTAGGTACTATTATGGAACAGCGCAGTTCAATTGACTTTGAAGATTTCTCGTATTTATACCTAATTCCATTAACAGTCAACTTAATTTGGTTCCGTATGTCACAGTCATCTCAAGTTATGTGCAATTGTAATGTAGCCCTGAAGACAAACTAAGCCAGATCCCAATGTTTGTGCATATTCAAGCAGGTGTTATAATCGAAATTGCTTTGGAGTGTTGCAAAAGTCAATTTCAGTCTGAAATCTTGTTTCTGGGATTGTTTCTAGGCTTTAGATAAGAAATATGATGCACTGAAAGACAAACTACTTCTTGAAGCTCTGATGAAACAAATTGGCGAAAAAGAATGGCTGGAAATGAATGAAAAGGAAAGACAAAGAAGATTAATGATGCTGAAATTAGAGGAGAAAAGACTTCGCAAAGAAGGTTGGCATTATACAGTTCTATATTAATTGCTCCGTGCAGCTGCAATTAAGGAATATTTTCTAATGACAAGCCCATGTTACACAGATATTGACATTAGAGACACTTATGTGAGACCAGACCTTTTGAATTACCTCTAACTCAGGAGTCCCAACTCAAGATATCTTTTACTCCTTGTTTGTTGTAAAATTAAGCACCGGCCAATATTATTTAAGGCTCTAATTGGATCATGCAAACCAACTTTTGTTTTTATCTTAAAAAACAGGCAAATTTGATGAGCTGGCTGCATTGTTTGCTGCTGACCAGAACTCTGATGAATATCTTCGAAGAATGCTTGGTGAAAGCAAAGCTGAACATGAACGTCGATTAAAGGAAAGACTTGCTCGGAGGGAAAGAAGAATTGCTGAGGGTCAGTGTTGTCTCAACTACTGCCAGAGAGCTTACTGAATGTCTACCAAATATGAAATTAATTTAAAGTGTCAATAGTTTGAATGTGTATCTACTCAATCTTTATGAAAAAGTCTTTAATTATCTAGGACTCGACCCAGATGACGAAGAAGACAATGAAGAGGATGATAGTGCTTCAGAATCCAAAGATGCCATGACAAGTCTAATTGACCGCTATCAACAAGATAAGGATGCCCTCCTTGCCAGACTTAGAGGTAAACATAAATGAGTTTATCTCAAATAACTTCTTTTGGCCGTAGCAAGTTACTCCCTGAAAATGAAATTGCTGTTAACACCTTTTCTGAACATAACATGTTAGTGTTTGTCGACAATCACCTTTATAAACAAAAATATGGATTTAATTCAAGGTATGAATAAAGAATATTTGAGTGAGCAAGAAAGACAGGCAGAATTATTGCGGCTAAGAAGAGAGAGGCTATTAGCGGAGAAGTCAGGCAATTTTGAGAATGCTGCCCTTCTAGTTGGGCTGGCTGAGAGACAAGGATTGGAGGCCCAAGAAAGGTGAATTAAACTTTATTTTTTGGATATGTAGTTACACCACCCTCCAAAAGTTTGAATACACCTTTATAAGTGAGGTTTCTTTTAAAAATACAATATAACAAGTCACATCGAAGTCAGAAGTTGTCTTTATTTTGTCATTTCAGGTCATTTTGGTTGAAATATATGGCCTCTCTCGATATCCCAAATTTTTGTATTTTATAGAAAATTGTCACAGCCGAGTTATCTTCTAGGTTTATGAAATTTAGTCATATTTAAGCGTTTCCAGAGTTGTAACATGATAGTAACAGTTATTTTTGACCCCGAAAAGACAGTTTGATATTGGATCTTGACCACCCAAAAATACAAAATTTAGATAATTTCGGGTCACCATAAAGTATAATCATAGAATGTATCTTCTTTAGTGAAAATTATTTTATTTGAGCTGTTTCAGCTTGGTTTTGACCCAAAAATAGCCAAAATCAGTATTTTTGTCTGATTTTCAACGGCCATTTTCTGGTCTGAAACTACGTGTAAAATCATCACAAACCAGTGTAAATGTGTAAAATAACGTGCAAGCACTTTAAGAGATGCTTGTAGATAGACTGCCCATGATAGTATCTACCCCTTTGCCTGTCACCTGCACAAGGGCATCTGGCATGTGAGACCTGCAGAGGGTATCTGGCATGTGAGACCTGCTGGAGGGTATCTGGCCTGTGACCTACTTTTGGTGATTGACCTTTGACCTGCAGAAACTCAGCCTGTTTGTTTTCTTTATTAATTTCTTCATCTCAGAAAGACACCAAAAGTTTATCAACGCAAGATAAAATTCTATTGAGACTGTATGCAAAGTTTTAATGACAGAGATGAAACAGCATGACCAGGGCAGTTGTCATAAGTTTCAGAGCCATCCTCCCACAATAGAGATGCCGCTTGCAAGCAAGCAAGCATCTCTAAAAAAATGATAATATATTAGAAATATGGAAGACAACAGTGCTTTTATAGCTTTTTATTTAAAAAAAAAAGGGATATCGAGAAATTTATATAAATTAATACCAAAATGATCAAAATCCATGAAATATGGACACCTTATGGACTGAATGTGAATTTCCATATTGTTTGATATAACTATAAAACAAAAGTTGTGTTGAAGATGAGGCATTTTTGAAAGAAATCTCACCTTTTCTGGTGTATTCAAACTTTTGGAGGGTAGTGTATGTACTATGTACCTTGATATTCTTTCTATTGAATAACATGTCCATGTAATGGTTTGAATGTCTGGAATCATACTCATTACTAAATCTTTATTAAAAACCTCAACTCAAGCACAAACAATACTACCTGTATTTACTGAAAACTTCAACATGCCCATGCTCTAGATTTTCAATCAATATTAAGTTTTGCTGACTTGAAGATAGATACTACCACAGTCTACCAGTAAGATGAAGTGTGTTGTATGTACCCTATGCAGGCACTGTTAGCACAAAACAAACTATACTTGAAATCTGTAGCTGTGTTTTATGCAGCAAAATATTTGAATTACACAATATGGTGATATTTTGAAGGTTGAAAAAGGATTGGCTACGGCAAGAGCAGCTGGCAAGAGAGCGTCTTGAAAAGTTGCGTCAAAAGAGGAATCAGAAAACCCCTAAAGATGAAACTTTAGTTGAGAGTGGCAGTAAAGAGGTGCTGATGGTAAGTACATTGTTATCATCACAAGTCTAGAACTTCAGACATCTACTATGATCTAACTTTGGTTGTGGTATGTTCTTTTTGGTGACAGAGTTCAGTAATGTGCAAGCTGAAAGTGATCTGGCTAGTTCCACTGAATTTTCCAGGTTTGATTTTTGGACTAAGTACAATTTGTTGGTTTTCATGAGCCAACTCCTGGCTGAATGTCATTTGGATGTATGTTAATTTGGCAGACTTTTTCATCAGCTAGAATCTGTGAAAAAAATTCCTAAGACTAATTATTTAACTTGTTGGGGACCCTCACTATCATCTAATGAAGCGAAAACTCGTCATCAGCCAGATTTAACAAGACGGTATACCTTCCATACCTGCATGCTTCAGGAGCATGAGAAAGAGTCAAAGAGTTTTAAAATTGGTTAAATATAATATTCTGTTATTTAAGGATGCGGTGGTTCGCAGATTAGATGAAAAGCAGGATGCAGAACGATCTCTGTTGGTGGAGCTTCTAGATGGTTGTCATGGTGATCTTCAGTTGATTGCATCTGCTATGACTCAATTGGAATGCCAAGAAAAGATGCAAGATATATCTCAAGAATTTCAACTGAATAAGAACAAAGATCTTCTGGAAGAAGCAGCAAACATTGCTGTAGAGTTGCGAAGGAAATATTTGCTGTTGAAGAACAAGGATCAAAATGAAGCAACTGATGAAGACATCAAAGCCAGTCTCCTTGCTGACCTTCAGGAAAAACAAGACCAAGAAGTTGACAAAGCCATTGCTGACATGCAAGAGATGGTAAGATAATTGACATACCTATTTATTTTTAGCCAAGCTTGATAATTTAGCTGAAAAAAGTTTTAGAATGTGTTCCCTCTGCCAGTACACCCTCATGTAACTAATACTATAGGTAGGTCCATTGGAATTGCTCCTTCAAATACAATTTATCAGGCTGTCTTTGAAGTGGTTTTCGACAATAACATTTATATAATTTCAAGTTGCATCAAGTATGAAGTCATTTTTCATTACAGGTATGAGCACCAAACTTTACTGCTTTGTAAATTTCATTTCAGCAAATGGATGAACTTGTCAACCTCCAAAAAGCTTACATCCAACAGACCGACAATCCTGAAGAAAGTGTTGCTGCTGTTTTGTTTGAGTGTGAAAATAATTTTCCAGTAGAAGACCAACTTCTTGATGCTCTTGATAGCAAATATGATGCTCTGAGAGACAAACTTATTGCTGAAGCTTTGATGCAACAGGTTAGTGAAATCAAAAAGAACATTTCGCTGGAAAAACTAAAAGAATTGGGCAAGAAATATTTATTTTTGCCTTCTCGGATCGGCTGACCCAACATATTTTCTGCCTATTGATAAAAATTGACCTTGCCCGCAATTTTTATTGAATTGATATTGTAAAAAAATTACAAAGTTCTCTTTTTTTGTCTAACCAACTCAAACCTAGAAAAAGTGCCTCAGGAAGATCTGAGATGCTAGATATCAGTTATGTCTGGAATTTGTTTAGTCTATTTTATATTTCGTGTTGGCCACTTGCGATGGAATGTGCACATGTCTATGTCTCTTTTTATGCGTTAAGAGAAATTATAATTGTATGCCTTTAACTGCAGGTGGGAGAAAAGCAATGGCAAAACATGAATGAACAGGAACGACAAAGAAGAATTGCTCAATTGAAACTTCAAGAAAGGAAATTAAGACAAGAGGGTCGATATGATGAAGCTGCTGAATTATTTGGTACTCATCCATTTTGATTTATGTCTTGTTCTGGAGTTTTTTGTAACGCAAATTTATAGTATGTGAATTATTTGAAATACCCCTTGTCCTAGAAATACTGGCATAACAGCTTAATATATTTCTCATGAAATAATGTCCAGTTCTTCTGCAAAGTTTACATAAATACATGTAGAAGTGTCCTGACCTTTAATCTAAAGTTGAACGCCTAATGTTTAGTTTGAACTTTTGAATATTTTTCTCAGGAGAGGCTTTACGAAATCAGGAATTGGTTGACAAGCTGTTTGGAGAAACAAAAGCAGACCAAGAAAGAAAACTACGGGAGAGATTAGCGAGGAGGCAGAAAGCTAAGGAAGAAGGAGTGAGTGAAGAAGAAATAGATAGAATAGAAGAAGAAGAAACAAGAAAAGAAGAAGAGGAAAAGATGCAAAGAAGAAACATATTGCTCGCTCTTCAAAATAATTATGACAAGGTAAGGCTTCTTCATTCTTGTAAAGACCTGTTTCTTGTGCTTTATTTTGAAGATATTATAACAATGTATACAAAATGGAAAAAAAAACGTGGAAGTTAAACATATTTATAATAATCTTGTTGTCAATGTATAAATGCATGCATTTAAAAAAGAGGGAAGGTTGTATCATATTTATCTTCACATTACCTTGACGTAATCTATAGGCAGAAGTTTTTTGCAAGTGCATTTTATTTTGAAAGGAGATTTTCTGAAAAATATGCCATGAAACAAATACTGACGGTGTTTGTACAATGGCAGTATTTGTACGCGTCATAGCTTATTCACATGACTGTCCTACATTAGGAGAGAGATGAATTGATGCGGCACTTGAAAGATAGCAAAAATGCCACGGATGCAGAGAGAGAACGACAATTGATGATGGCTCGGTTGAAAAGGGAACAACGACGAATGAAACATGAAGAAAAGTTTGATGCAGCTGCAGTTCTACTGAACTTTGCTACTGACCAAGAAAAGAGGTAGGATATATTTCTTGTATATTTTTTTCCAAAATGTATCAGTATCTGGATCCTCTGGTTGGTTAAAGCACTTTTCTGATTTATTTGGACAGCACAGAAATATGCTCTAATGATGCCCAATTAAAGGCATTTGAACAGTTTTACTCCAAAATTTTCAGAACCAGTCTAAGAAAATGTGCCTAGGGAAAAAAATGTTTTGGGGGTCACTGTATCTTTTGATAGGAAAAATGCTATATTTAGCTTAAAGTCTGATAAAAACACTAAAATAGAAGCTGTGGGATGAATTTTAACAGTAGAAATGCAAATAGGTTGTCAAATGAAAGCAGAGAAGTAGCACTATATGATTGAATTTTGGTCTTTTTACTTTTTGTTTGCCTATTAAAGATGCCAAAAATGGCTCATTTTCAATTGAAACCCCACGGAACATACATTAAAATCAAAAATGCGCCTGCACCACCTTCTAGTACTGCTTCTCTGCTTTAATTTGACATCTTATTTGCATTTCTACCACTAAAATTCATTCCTCGGCCTTCTTTCTTCTAAGTTGTTTTTTTTTTCACATTTTAAGCTAAAAATAGCATTTTCACCATTAAATATATAGTGACCATCCCGAAAACAATTTTTGTTTCCTTGACGTATTATATTACATGACTGATGCCAAAAATTTGAATGAAATATGTGAAACTACCTTTAATTCAGCAACATTTAAAGGGATGGCAGTGTAGCCCTCAAAAAGCTCAAAAATGCATTAACCAACCTGAGTAGGGACCGAAAAGAAAAAACTAAATTTAATGGGCATTATGCTGAGAATATCACTCTTTTCCCCTGAATAAGAGTCTATATTCTCAGCAACATACCATGAAGTGAATATGGTACATGGTATTGAATGGATAATATTCTCCTGAAATATCTGTCATTGACATCACTTTGTTCTCCTTCCCAGATTTGAGTCGGACAGGGAACAACAGCTGCAGCTTGCAAGAGCAAGGTTAGAAGCAAGGCGAGCAAGGAAGGAGAAAGGCATAGAAATAAAAGATGAGAGAAATATCACAACACCTGAATCCCAGGATGCCAAAGTGCTGGAAGAAACCGTTCTGCAAGAGATTGAAGCCAAACATCAGCAAGAACGAGAACATCTCCAACAGGTCTGTTGAAGGATTTTGATGTGTGGAATAGAAAAACCTGGAAAGTGTTCACGGTTTAAAATTGTTCATGAATCATGATGTGCCTTGACGGATATATGTATATATATATATGTATCCCTGCTTAGGCACCCAAGCTCTATTTACAGTTTCTGTTTACTATTTTTCCTCTGTAGATTATGGAGACTAATGACGTGGTTAGTTTCCTCAAAACTACTACTATGGATCAAGAAGAAATTGAAGAGCAATTGAAAATGTTGAGGAAGAAGAGAGACAGTCTTCTGCACAGTGGAGAACATGCTCAGATGAATGACATTTTGCAGGTATATTATATATTTTGTTGTAAAAATATTATAGAAAATGTTCGAGTAACTTTCCCCACCTACTGAAATGTCACTGCTAACTGTGTCTAGTACTATATTATATTAATAAAAGTCTTCCGGACAATTTGGGCGGAGAATGGTATTTTATAATTTCACATTCTTATGTGTTTTCTCTGGTGCAAAATTTTAGGAAGGAGCTGGTTTGAAGATCTTACAACAAAAGCAAAAGGATGGCAATGAGTCATTGTCACATTATGACATGATGGTGCTATTATTGGCTGAACTACAAGAGAGACAAGATGATGAGATCAGAAGAGTGACTTCAACATTTGAAAACATGGTAATGATTCAAGTTTTTTGTTTTCATACTTGCCGAAGATAGTACTCAAATTTAAAATGGTCCAAATTTCTATTTTGAGGATCTCTGAAATGATTACAAGCTTCTTTATTTGGGGAGCATCTCATTAGCAGTAAATACTTCTTTACCGTACAAATGGTTTCACAAAGAAACAATATTTCCTCTGACATTAATTGTATTATCACAACTGAATGACTCTATGAAAAATAATAATTTCCTGAGACATTTTCACCATTGTAATGAATTAAATTAATTTTTTAACACCATCAATTTTCTTGGATTATTTAGGATGTGGATGATCTGATTCAACTGAAAAATTCCCATGCCATGGCCAGACAACATCATTGGAATGAAAACATTGCGGAAGTGCTTCTAGGATTAGGTTCAGAAACTTCTGAAAATGATGAAATTGTACAGGCACTTGATGCCAAGTATGATGCATTGAAAGACAAGTTACTCATGGAGGTAATATTTTCATATTTAATTTTAATTTTTGAAAAGTAAATTGTTGTTTTCATATGTTTTATTTCTGAACAATTCTTAGGTATAGTGCCTGCCAGAAGAATTGGCGGCATATCCAATGGAAAACATATTATCATGCAACATGCACAGATACTAGGCCTACAGATGGCTGAAAATAAAAGTGTCAATATTTAGAAGAATAATATAACATTCGATTCAAGTTCATATTATATTGCCTGACCTAATATAATTTTTGCCTTTATTCGTCATTGCATCACCAAAACTGGTCTCAACACGGAGAACTTGTCCTTGACAAACTTTGTTCATACGGAATTTCAATGTTGGTTGAAATAACTGATCCAAAAGATTGGTAAAAAACTACTTAATACAAAATTTCACAGGCCCTCATGAATCAGATGGGAGAAGCTGAGTGGGCCGCACTCTCTGAAAAAGAGAGACAGCAAAAACTGATAAGACTGAAACTGGAAGAGAAGAGGTTGAGAAGGGAAGGCAGATATGAGGAGGCTGCTGCATTATTGGGTCAACTGATGGACAATCAGAATGGTGAGTTATGTTATTTTACGACAATGTACGTAGTATTCAGTGAAGTACTAGTAGCTACATGAAATCTTGTCTCTTGTCAGAACTTGCTTCCCTATTAGGGGGAATTATAGGGGATTTATGACCTCCAAATTAGACATGTTTGAAAAAAAGGTGCTTGAGCAAATTCAATCTCAGGGAATATAGTACAAAAAGAATTGTTTTTTGTTTTCATTTGTAATCATTTGATTGATACATTTTGGTAATCTATGATGCTTATTGGATGGTAGGCCTATTGTTGCGTTTAGTTTATGTGCCTGCCCCTTTGTGAATGACTTGAGAAAATGTCTCTGCTCTTCAGAATACAACAGAATAATAGGAGAAACGAAAGCAACCCAGAAACAAAAACTAGAAGCAAGATTAAAACGCCGAAAGGAACTCATGATGGAGAGGGGGGCTAAAGGATTGTCGACAGATGAAACATTGCTGGATGCTTTGGTTGATGAGGAAGAAAAAGAGGAACAGTTGAAAATGAGAAAGGTCAGATTTTGGATTCTTCACTGTGGTTTTTCCTAGTTTTTAACGGGATACTGCTATTTCTGTTAAAGCCTCTTGGTGTTCGTTAGTCCACAAGAACTCAGCCTTCTTGCTGGAAATCTTTTGAAATGATTGTTACAATATCTGTAAATGGGGAAAAAAACATGGCAAATAAGAGACCTTGCTAAGAAAACCTTTCAACTGGCATTTCTTGGGGCTCGTTAGCAGTTTGCCAATCGCTTCTGCACGGTCACAAAGTGGTTGAATGCCTTGATTACATGTGTTTTTGTTCACCAAAATTTCATGTTCATGTATACTACTTTCATGTGGAATAATTTTGCTTTTTTTTGCTTGGGCGATCTTTAAACCCTAGTCAGAAAAACCTTTTAAAATAGTTTCCGAATGCTTGTAATGTTCTTCAATAAATTATTGTTCTTGAAAATGTGATGATGTCATACCAATAGAAAAGTCTTTGGGTGAAGGATGTTGTTTCAAAATGTGTTGACATGTGGCAGGGCTTATACTCAAACCCATTGGTCATTTCAAGTACTGAAAGATTTACCTTACTAATATAATTTAATGCCACAATATTTTTGGCAATGTTTGCTAAAGTTCAAGCAATGAAAGGCATCTTTCAAACAGATTAGCTTAATGCTAAGACTTTTTAGGTCATTAGTTTCAAATCCAACACAGGAAGAATCATAGGTTGTGTCTGACCAATTGATTGTAATGTTTGCTTCATTAAAGGAAATGGTATGTTGACAATCTTGGTATTCAGTTGTGGAAAATCAGTCACAAGCCTAAAATTTGCCAAATATTCTCGAAAAGAAGCATTGCCGGACTTGAATAAGCTGAGTGATGTTCTCTGTCAGTGACTGGCTTTTCTGAGGATGAGACTATTAATGTTCATACTTATTCGTAAAATGCTTTGTTGTCGGTTAGGTCTAAGTCTATAGTCAAATTTGTGTTACCAACTTCAGAATGAAGACTGAAAGCCTAAGAATATTTCAGTAACATTTCTTTAACCTGTTTCTGTTGATCAACATTAAGAGGGATATGTGAGAAAACTGTTCGTATAGTTTTAAACCTGGGATCGGATGAAGAAATGCTAACTTTGTGTAGGTCAGTTGGTATTGTGTGATAGCACAGTGTTGTATCGTCATCAATGCAGGCAGTAGAAAGTAATTGAGAGTACACCTGAGTCAGGAATCTTAAATCAATAATTGCAAACAATTTGGCTTTGTACAAAGTAACTGGTTTGAGTTGTATTTGTAACATACTTGCATAGCCATTTCTATATTGGAGAAGCGTGTGAGAAGCACACAATTTGGAAATATAACCTGTAGGTTTGACAAAAAAGTTGCATCACAATGAATGGCTAAATGAGGAGTGAAAGACACAATATGAAAATAGCGTGTATGTCTAAAACGTAATTTGTTTTGTACCACTTGACTGAAAATTCAGTGAGTCAGATGCTCCAGAATCTCTTTCCTATCTAAGTTTACTCAAGGATAAAATAAGCCTGGTATGACTGTCATAGTAAGTGCATGAGGACACCAAGTGGTTCATTGGTTACGGTTTTGTCACTTGTCATTACATTTTCATCAGAGTTTGCATTGTAAGAATGCTGCCCTGGAGCAGTTGAACTGCTGGAAATTGCTGGTGATGAAATGTCATCACTGGTAACATCAACATAACCCATCATTGGATGAAAATGGATGAACAGATGATAGATACAGTGATGAAGTAGGTTGCGGTATATATATTTCGACACACAGATATACTGTGACTCCACTCTTGATGGGTACCCACATGATACTACTCCTAGAATCGGACCATCAGCTCTAGTCTTCAGAAGGCTTTCTTGGATATAAATAAATTTCATTCAGTATCTTGGAGTTCTGATCAATATCAATCATTGTCTCTCTATGATTGATGTAATTTCAGAACATACTTCAAGAATTAGACCACCATTACGAAGAGGAGAAAGCAGCATTGCTGGCTGCTGTAGCAGGTCAAAATGACCGGTTATCTGCTGAACGAGACCGCCAAGCTCAGTTGGTGAAGCTGAGAAGACAGCAAAGGTTATTAGAAAAGGAGGACAATTTTGAAAGTGCCGCTTTTATGTTGCATGCTGCTCAGGAACAGCAGAGAAACAAGGAGGCTGAGTGAGTATTTCAATTTCAATTTATTGACCACTAAAAGCAAAGAAATACATCATCATGGTACATAAAAACATTGTGGTAGGCTGACATCTCTTAGAGATGTATGTACCATTACCAATGAAACCGCGATAAATTGAAAAATTCATTATGTGGTGCATAAAGATTAGTCACATAACATGTATACCAATACATGAATTTGTGAATTTTTAATAATTGTATTGATGTAATATGAATTGAAATGTATGGTCAGTAATCAAGAAGTGCCAAAGGTCAATGTGTGTAATGATTGATATTTATCACAATTTCCATGCCATGAATTTTAGATTGCTTATGAAGTGCCCTTTTAGTATAAAGCTAGAAAAACGCAGCATACTCATTACTCAACTCAATTCTGATCCATTGGAAAAGATATTAGCCAAAACGTTAATTAAATGAAATTTTCAAGGTGCTTATTTGGTTAAAATTTTATGTTAGATTTGTTTTGCCGAAAGACCTGGCCAGATAGTTAGTGTATCTTTGTTGATGTCATTAGATCCTAAATATTTTTATTGTTTTCAGTTTAGCCAGAGAAAGAGAAAGGCAACGTGAATTGGCAAAAGAACGGCTAGCGGCAAGAAGGAAAATGCGTCAACAAAAAGACGAAGTGAATGAAGAAACAGATGTTGATAAGATGAAGGAAGATTTGATAAATCAACAAGAAAATGATGAAAATTCTGATGCAATGAAAAGGCTTGGTAAGTGTCGGAAATTAATTAGGCAATCAATGATAACATGTTATTACTTGACAAATATGAAAAGGAAATTGTAAGCTAAATCCATTGCTATGAAAGGAGACTCAAACTTTAAGGAGTGCACTGTGACTTCCTATCTCAATTCTGGTTTTTACCTTTATCCAAATGTAGTTTGGATATGCTGATTTGAATTGGCTATTTTCTCAGTGTGGCTGCTATAAAGGGCATTGAATCGGTTCAAGGAATGAAAATTGACTTGCATTTACTGATTTCAGCTGGTATAAAAACAGGAGATATGATTCTCCTTGAAGTGGACAGGAAACATGAGGATGAAAGAGAGTTGATGATGCTGTTAACAGAAAAGGGCAAAATAGATGCTTCAGAATCTCTGAGTACTAAGGTCAATTGATGTCAAATTATATAATTATTATATTTCCAGGGAAAACTTCTTAATTTTTTTTTTGCACATACAAAGAAATATAGCATCATATTTTCATATTTGCAAAAAATCATACATGTTTTTTTGGACAGCCAAATGATGCTGCCTACAGCTCTGCCGCATATCTCATTGTCGTGTGTTAATTGCTTTGTCTAACAATTATTTGCATGGTTTTGCAGGAATTGTCTGAAAAGTTAGACAAACTCCAAATGGAAGTTAGTGACTTGTTGGCAAACTCAAAAGTGGATTCTGATCAGGACTGGAAAGACTTGAGTGACAATGATAAAGAAGAACAATTGGTTGCCTTGGCAACAAAGAAGAGAGAGTTGTCACGAATGATTGGAGAGGCTGTGGCGATCAAAATGAAAAGTAAAACATAATTTTGAAGCATTTACCCAATATTGCAGGGTTTGATAAAAATTTAAAATTTGGTAATAATTCCTTGACCCCTTTCTTCCCAAAACTTGACCTGTTTGAAGTAATTTTTTTTTTCATTAAATTTCCAGTGAATATGGAGTCTTTGTCAGTGGATGGTGACATCACTTCTGCAGAGGATGAGGTTGCCATTCAACTTCTAACTCAACTTCAGAATAAACAAGGGACTGAAATGAAAGTGATTGAAAGTATGGTTGGAGATCAGGTACTCTTTAGTGATATATCCCCTTGAATTATTCTGAATTATATGCATTGTGTGAATTGGAATAACATTTTTATTTTCTCCTTTGATGATGTGCTGGCAGTGCAACAAAAATTGCTTTTAAAATGTTGACATTTCTTATTCTGAAATTGAAGTTGCTTAAATATTTCAGGATGAAGATACGCTTATGAAAATGCACAAAAACTTGAGAATGTCCCGTCTGGAGGGTCCTGTGAATAATATTATCAAGGTTGTTTTTGATCCGCAAGTACAAGCTCATTCTGCTATTGAAGAAGAGCCGGAAGACGGAAGCCAACAAGAGATTGAGGAACAATTGAACGAAGAATTTGAACAGGAAAGGCAGGAGTTGATTGCAAAAGGTAGACTTCTTGCACATGTCTGTATTTTTGCTCCTTCATCCTTAGAGGACCTTCAATGTCCATAATAGTCTTTTAGACCATTGTACAAAGATCTAACTTGCTCTTACTATCTGGAGCATTCCGACGGCTAAAAAAGATAGTAAAAAAGTTAAATTCTACGCATTGGTACTGACACTGAGTCACTGACACTATCATTCTTCTTACAATGCATTAAAATTCGATTTGTTAAAAAAATCATATTTATTAAATTAGATATTCAATGAAACGTTCATCTACCAAAGACCACACTCTTTTGTTGCTTAAAGCAAATGCAGGTCAACTAAATGCTGATGTAGATCTTGATTCGGAATTGAAAAGACTAGAGGAGCAGCAACAGGCCAGGAAAAAGGTGAGCTCATGCAATAAGTCATTGAGAGAAGTCTTATAATAAGAACAATAAAGAATAGAATGTACTATTTTATGCAGTATATTATGTCAAGTAATTACTGCCTGCTATTGCACCTGAAAAGGCACACAATTTTTGTGTTATTGTTAAATGAAATTGATCAGCTTATTTTAGTTAGTGTATCCATCCTTGTAAGAAGCATGGATAAGATGTCAACCTGAAAACCTACACCATCTTTGTTCTTATTTCATAATTTAGGCCCTGGATAAAGCATTCGAAAAGCAGAGGCAAAAGATTCAAATGAGGCTAGAAGCAAAGAAAATGGCCCGTGAAATGGATGAGTACAAGACAGATGTGGCCAACGACATGCTCAGAAAAGCCATTAAACAGAATGACGAAAAACAAGATGCTGAGAAACAGGAGAAAGGAAGACAAAATGAACTGGTTTGTACTTAATTATGCTTTGTCCGCTGCGTTGCCATCCCCAAATTAAAGGGATGTTAAGTGATGGTCAGATCATCTTTTCCAATTGTTGAAATATTAAAGTGGGAACGATTCAGTTGGCAGCCGGTTGTGTCATGTATTTGTCTCTTGAGCATTCTTATATTAGATAGCCCTGTAATTTTGAAAGATATTTCAGAACAAGATCAGCTACTTTACATTTTTTCCGTAAATTTGACAAACTGCTTAATGTACTGGAAATTTGGAATGATTTTGTTTTACTGAAAATTGAAGACCACAATAGTTGTTCAGCTTTAATATGGCTAAAAGATTCTTTGGTTAACAAAATTGATCCCATACCAGGCAAAGTTTTGCAATTTTGAAAAGTTTTGAGATGTTCTAGTTGCAAGTGAAGCTTAACTGACTTATGTTACCAAAATGACCACCTTTTAGTCTAATATATTTGGTAATTTATGCGCTCAGATGAAACAGCGGTTGGCTGCAAGGCGAGAAGCGAGAAAGAAAGCCATTGAAGATGAAATCTACTCCACTCCATCATCAGCAACAAATACACCGGTAATAATGCTTTACATTTTCCTAAGAATGAGAACTAAACTGACGTTTTGATAAATTTCAAAATATATATATATATATTCTTTTTATTGACATTAATAAATATCACAATTGATAAATAACTGGAAGAAATAACAAGAGAATATCTATGTTAGTTTTTTCCTTCATTGACTACATTTTTGAAGTCCAGTACTAGATTGTATGAATGCTTAACATTGGTTATCCTAAGGTGGTTAACTCCTATAACTTATACTCTAACCGGGTTGCTAGCAAAACATTTTGTCATGTTGTAACATGAGTTCAGTTAAACTAAACAAGTTATCTAACTCATGTTCAACACTGACACAACAACCGTAAAATGACTTAACCACTTTTGGATAATCTGTATTAAGTGCTCATACAATCGGGCACAGATGAACTTATAGTTCAGAATCAGGATAATGACTTCAGATTGTGTGCAGATGTCAGTAAATTGCAAGTCCAATCTTTCTTCTCCAATTGCAATTTTGATGTTCAGGTGCAACAGCCTAATATAGACCTGTAGATGCCTGTGCTGATGGCCAAAGACAGTACCATTGTACAGTAGTTAGCACGTCAGGCCTGTGTACATTGGCTGTAGGTTCAAACCCCGCTCAAGCCATGTCCAGAGGCTATTCAATATTCACTATGATTTTTGTAATTGCAGTGAACTCCTTTAGGGGTGAGCACCCCTGAGCAGATTTAAGGCATGTATCACTTGAGTGTGTTATCATCTATGTATCCATTAAATTCCACTAAGTAAAACATCACACTGAGTGTATCGGAATAGATAGCATTTATACCTGGCAGAATGACAACATGTTGTCTTTTTTAGGCTGTTGCACCTGTACATCAGTGATGGTTCTGACTAGAAGTCCTCTCACCAGAACAAAGAATATCCATTGTATGACAAAAATCTACAATGTATTTCACTTGGGTTATGCCAATCAGAGATGCATGTTATATTACGAGATAATATACCTATGTTTCATTTCAGCCCTCATCAGCTGCCCGTCTGAGCAGGAGAGGTTCTGTTGGGGATGCTCTTTCTGAAAACAAGAGTCAAGAAATTTATTCCCAACTTGTTCGAGAGCAAACAGTCCTGCGTCAGAAGATCACTTTGGATCAGCAGAGGCAACAGGAAATGGTAAGAGATGATCACTGAAAACATACTCTTGACTCGACACTAAAGTAAAAACCCAACCAAAATTGAGGTCAAATATTCGGGAATTTTAACTCCACTGCAGCAATATCAATATTTGTTGCATTTTTGAATGACTTTTCAATTTATGATTTTGCTTTTGAATGATTACTTTTACATATATCCTGGCATTACATACCCTAAATTGAGCAATAAAGCGACAAATTGACAATGATAACAAAACACCAACTTGTTTTGAAACAGTATACGTAATATAAATATATTATATCTGAATTTCTCTCAAAGTTATCTTTTAGAAAAGATTGTGTGCAATTTGTTAGATCTGTTATTTTCTGTCAGGTTGAGCAACGACTGCAAGAACGCAAGAACAGGAGAACAAGCGAAGTGCACAATTTATTTTCTATCGGTGCTCAACACAAATCTGTATTGGAAAAATCACAGAAGGTAAATTCGATGGTATCTTCTCCTTTTCGATGATATTAATTCATTGAAACATTATTTGTGACGGATAGTATGTATATGTAGCAGTTGAGGCTAGTCAACAATCTCAACATTTATATTTCTGGATATTCTTTTGGCAGTGATTATTGTGTAATTTTGATGGTTGAAACAGAAAATTAAACCATTCTTATAAAAGATCTGCTATAATTAATCTTTAAAACTATCAAAAGGCCCTCGCAGTCTCACACTAGCAAAAACACAGCAAGTCTTAAAGTTGGTACACAGGCAGACTGTAATTAATTCAAACACAAAGATGATAGATCTATGCATGTGCACAGCTGTTTCTGCCTGTGCTGAAAATTTTACATGGTTGGGGATTGGTGACTGGGGGCTGGCTTTATATGAATCTCTGTGTTTATTCATTCCGGTGGACTAATTGGGACATGCTTAAGGTGTTAATGAAATTAATAATATTTGCAAAGTAACTTTTGTGAGTAATCAAGCTGATTTAATAACTTTGGGATACAGGAAGAAAGAGAGAGACAAATAACCGCAATGAAAGAGAGAGTGGCCAGGGTTAGATACGAGAGGACCATCGTGTCTAGAGACAGTCCACAGCCATCTCGGAAATTTGATGACTTGGTGTCTGACACTGAAGCTGCCGCTTTATCACAAGATGAGAGGATGGAATTGGCTGCTAAAAGAGTCCAGGAAAAGCTGGAAAACAACAATGAAGAGGGCCAGGTATGGATAGCTACATTTTATTAGGGTTCGATTAAAAATCATACAATCTACATTGTACTGCGTGCTATCTAACAGCTTTCTTGATACTTATACTAGCAGATGGGTGCCAACTATTTGTTGTTTTTTGCTATCATTTTCTCTATTTGTTCATAAGAGATGTGATAATACTTGAATATAGAGTGTATTGTAAAGATATCAAAGGTAATGGACACAGAACTTGATAAAGATAAAGACATTGCTATTTTATATTAAAAAAAGTATATATACCCTATGCACTGAATTGTTTGCATGTTGAGCGCGGAAGACTCACCCCTCCACCACTGAGTACGGTAACGATTGTTACCGTATCCTAAAATGGCTGACACCAAAAACGTGAATGAATTGGAGGTCTTCATTAATCAATTTCCAGGAGCGATATATTGAAAATAAGGTATGCTAACGATTCTTTATTGCAAAAGAAACATCATTGGCCAAGATTAACGTGATCCATTCAGTAGAATTACTACAATCCATGAAGGAAAATTCGAATCGAGAGACGGTAACAATAACGATCAGAGACGGTAACTGTATCTCAAAATTCCTCAATGAGACGGTAACTGCACACTTTGTAAGTTGCAGACTTCTCTGAATCAGAGGATTGCAGTTTGTGCAGACATGTAGGGAGTCTTTTGTCACTGAGACTGTTATGAAGCAATTACTTCAGTGAGATTTTCCACAGTCAGGGCAAAGTTTAATTTTGTTTCATTATTGCATACGTGTGCAAGCCAGCTTCTCACTATTCACGTTTACCAATTTGTTACATATCATGGTCAGTAAAAATTTTATTGATTCTCTACCACATGTATATATATATGACGTGCTTCGGTTGTCACAATATTTGGTAAATTATCCACAGATTTTTGTTTGACCTTTATTACATAGAGATTTTTCTTTGTGTTGTGTACTTGAATGAAATAATTCTCCATGAAGATTCTAAATTTTGTAGTTGGTCGAATTATTGCCATTTAAAAACTCATACTGATTGCATTTTTGTGTGGACTGGCAAGTTTCAAATAATTTTAAGATTGAATCAAAACAGCTTGTGTAAAGGCCTCATGAAAAATAATCCATATAACTTTTTCTAAGTTGGTAATTCCGCTCATTCTGGGACAATATGCGTAGCAACAAAAAAAGAAGATTGCCTATCATTGAGGCTCCGGATGGCATTTTGTGTCACCCTCAAGTTTGTAGATCCTGGGAATTGAGGGGGGAATGCATCCAAAGACACTGTATGTCTTTGATGCATCCTACCCCTAAGATGAACGTATAGGGAGGAAGGTACGATCACTGGTAACTCTCATGGTCCGATAGGCCTAAATATCACCCCCCCCTGGAATTTCTACCTATAATCACTTCATAAGGTAATATTTAGTTGTCCTTAATGTTGTTATACTCTCCAGGCTACTCACAATTCACCTTATAAAGTAAAATTACTAAATTCCATTGGCGTCCTGTCCCTTGGCTATTTACTTTATAATTCCCTGTCTCTTGGACATTTTACTTTTGAATTCCCTGTCTCTGCAAAGCAAAAAGTCAGTTTTTATGTTATTTTACTAACTTGAATTTCTCGGTTAATCATGTGATTACATCAATGCCAATATTATTAAATTATTAGGTAATTTGATTCAGTCTCATCCACTTCAGCAAAGATTATCTTGGTGGTTTCATCACGTTCATTATATAATTATTAGAAAGAAAAAGAGTCAGCAGGACTATCAATCTTTCCAAATACATACTAATAAACAAGCCTGATAGCTTTTGGTCATCGTTATATGGGCCAGAAACGCCTGTAATTGTACAACAGGTCGCAAAGAAAACTCTAACTAATGCCACAGTTACCGTCTCCAATAAATATTGTTACCGTACTCACTCTTGAAATCGTTATTACAGTTACCGTCTCTCGCTTCAAAATTTCACAGGCTAAGTGCTTCTCTTCCACTGCAGTTACAGCGAATTCAAAGTGATGTGCTTATAGTACATACATCACAGTGTTATTTCAGCTAATTCTCGATCCAGAATATGCCATATTTGCTTCAACAATTGGCTGTTTAGTTCTGTTCACATGACCAACATTTTGGTGTCAGCCATTTTAGGATACGGTAACAATCGTTACCGTACTCAGTGGTGGAGGGGTGAGACTGAGGTCAAACATTTTCGAACTGATTTTATTAGGGTGCCAGTGCAAGTGAAGGGTCTGGAAATACTGGAAAGAAGCTTGATGAGGAGGACAAAATGAAAAAGCTGAAGGAAAAACAAGAAAAGAAAAAGTTGCTAAGACAACAAAAGAAGAAAAACTAGACAGCGCAGGGAATGCGCACCTCCAGGGCTAGATAGTTGACAGGGGAATATATATGTCAGTGGAGTTGAGGAAAGGTTAACAGGTTTTGAAGTGAGGCAGGTGAGACTGGGGGCCCCTGGTTATGATACTTGACTAGAAAATTTATTATAAAGGGGGATTTGACAAGGCACTAGGTGAGGTCTGGCCAGGTGCTAAAGGGATACCTCAGGGAGGACAATGGCTGTTTGGAGGTGCCACAGTCAGTGAAGTTGAGCCATTGCGGAACATCTTGTAAGGTGTCAGGCTTTGAATATATAGGAAGCATACAGCTATAGTTTGAGGATTTATTGGACACGTACAATCTTTATTGCAGCAAGAATCAGGAGCCTCTTGCTTTGTCTTATATTACATTACATGTAAGCAAGGGTAGTAGTAGGCTAGAGCCATCCGACATGCAATACACAGCAATGAGGCGAAGATCGTTGAAACTGCAGTTGGACATGTGGCAAGGTGACTGAGCAACGGCAGAAATTGAGCCGAGGACCCGAACGATTTCCAGGCCAGAGTGCTATGAAATTGAGCCGACCATCTCCTCAAAGTTCAGAAAACTTGAGAAATGTACACTATGCACAACAGTAAATTTACTGAAGCAAAAATGTTATCTTATCATCCTTGCACCAAAAAAAGAGACACATTTTCTGTATACAGGCCTCTATAGATGTACCGGGTATACAATTTTGTTTTTTCTCCAAAGAAAACATTAGGCCTAGTAACATCATAAATCGGGAGAGGACCATATGAAAGTCTTAAGAAAATGAGAAATGTCTTAGGCCTATCAGCACTTCATGATCTACTTATAAGTCTATCCATATTGAGAGACAGTGGAAGCAATTAAATGTTCTTCAGATGGAAATTACAGAACTTGACAATCATATATCTTAGAGGCATTAGAAAACAACAATTATATTGAAGAGACCAACATCAGAGGCCTCAGGTTGAGATTTCATGAAATTCACAATGTCGTGCAAAATATTGCATTTTCATACAATGAATTTGCAAAAGTATCAATGTTAATATCCTTGGATGAGATTCAAATGCTTCAAGATGAGCAATTTAAATTGATATTTAATAAACTGTCAGCGATATACAATGTAAACACTTGCAGGCCAATAAACCTTCAGGCTGTCAGGCTTGTAAATCCATAGTGGTCATAAGGGGCCGACCAGATGATAGTTGGGGTGGGGGGCTGTAGACTTTACCCGCGGGACAAACTTTTTTTTCGTTTGCGGCGCGTTGACGGACAATTTTTTTGCATTTGCACTCGCAACAAGCTTTTTTATCGGAATTTTAACATTACGGTACCTTAGCTACAGGTGGAAACAAACTTTTGTTTTATTTCCATGTGCTGAACAAACTTTTTTTTTCGGTGTTAAGTGGGAAACAATCTTTTTTTTTTCACCAAATATCCATAGCCCCCCCCCCCCCAAAGATCATCTGGTCGTCCCCTAAGACTCACGAGATCATTGCAATGACATATTCCTTCAAGAGCAAACTTTTTTCTTTAATGACCTTTTATTGAAAGAGCATCAACCCAGCAGTGTTACTGGCAAGTATAAATACATGTATTTTTTAATAAATCGATTCGCCATTCAAAAGCGATCCTTGTTAGTATTTCAAACAGGAGTGTGAAATTGAGGAATGTCAATATCCAGGGTCAGTCCACCAGCAGGCTCTCTGCGACAACCTGAAACAGAAAGGGAAATTAATACCTAATATGTTGTGATTGGCACCCAAAAACAAGTTTCAAATAAAAACAACAACATAACATGTTTGTGTATTCAATATTCGGTTTGTGAATTGACACTCTTTATTTAGGCAATGAATCAATTAAGTGAACCTGATAATGCAGCCTAGAAATAATCATTCTCTGTTACTAAAGTAGGCCTATGATATTATCTGTCGTGAAGATTATATATCTTAATGGAGGATTTATATTAGCACTTTTCAATTTGGCACTTTTTATCTGCATAATTTTGTTTCTGAAGAGTGCATTCTAATGATGGAGTACAGTCATAACGGCCAACACCCAAAACGGCCAATTCTACAACGGCCACTAACCAGAACGGCCAAATTTGGGACGGCCAAAGCCCAAAACGGCCAAATTTAGGACGGCCAACCCCTAAAACGGCCAATCAATTGATAATTGATAATAGTATTCAAGCTGAGACATGAAATAGCAATTAATTTTTTTTTTTTAAAGGGGGGGGGGGGTAAATTAAGTGTACATTAAGTCTTCATATCATTGAATGCTAATGAAGATAGAATACTGAATATTTCGAAATTCTAAGCTGGGTTATATCAACCATTGTCTCATGCATTTATCAAGTAGGCTACGTCTGCTTTAATTTTTAGATAAATAGCTTTAAAATTATAACAAAGGGATGTTTTCACCAATAAAAGCAGAGATATTTTAACTGCCAGTCGGAGGATGAGAAAATTATAGCTAATAATTGTCTTATTTTTTTTTAGACTTTCTTTGTAACTTTCCAAAATAAAAGAGTTTGTTCACCAAACTGGACAATTAATAGCTCTTTTGAAGTTTACTGCTATAGGCCTAAATGCTTCTTTATTCAATAAAATTGTCAAATCATTATGATGATACTTCAACTAAGAATACATCAATTATGTTATGATCTATCTATCTATCTATCTATCTATCTATCTATCTATCTATCTATCTATCTATCTATCTATCTATCTATCTATCTATCTATTTATCTATCCATAGATCTATCTATATTTACAGTGTAGTTATCTATCTTCTTCTATTTTTATGAATCGATGTCTATATTCTATTGTTCTGAAAAGGTGTGAACTTGAATTGGATGACACTGTTGTTTTAATTGAGCAATTCATCTAAGCCCTGTAGGCCTACTTCTAAGCACAGGCTAACTGTATCCAGACACTCAAATGCTATTCAAGTTGTTCTGCAGACTCCCTGATACATGTCTAATGCCTAAACATTATAAGTAATTGTTTATTTTATCTATTCATTTCAATTCATAATCACACTGCATCAATTCATGCATACATGTCAAGGTGTAGGCCTAGTACCTGTCAAAGTTAGCTACACAGCAAAGTGCAATCAGCTTTGACACTTCAGACTTCATCCCCTCTGAGCCATTCTCAATGGCAATTAGGGGAACTGAGGGTGAAACAAAGCTAAAGAAACTCCAGAACTGCAATTAGCATTATTGGCTGCTTCTGTAATTAACTGCACCAAAGAAAGCTGCTTAATTGACACGCAATGACGATCGTATGCATGGGCGATATTAGAGCGGTTTTCCATTGAGTAGGCCTAAAGGCAGGATTATTACAAGTTGACACAACAACACTGTCAATAGGCCCAAAGATTACAATGTATCCAACCACATTGATTGATGAGGCGAGTGGTGAAGTAAAGAGATATTGTAAAACACATACCTTGGCAAATGGTGGCTGAAATTCATAAATCCTTCAGCTGATGCAGCAACACCTCCTCCTTCCACCATGGTCAGCAGCCAACTGACATGGAAGCCATGCTAACCAATATTAGGTGTCGGCAATCTCCGGAATAAAGGCCGAAGATGGCCGAAGTCGGCAAATTTGGCACATCATAAAAATCGTTTTTTCAGTGATTTTTTGGACACTTGGATGCAAATTTGCAGTGACTGCCCGTGCATCATCAGTGGATGTGTCCATAGACCACATTTGAGGGGTTGGGAAGCGATACAGAGAAAGAAAAGGACAAAACCAATTTTTAGTTCATTGCTTTATTAGGCTGACCTACGCAAAACCGGAAATCACGGGCCACGGCGGAAAATGGCTGTGGCAAAACAGACCTCCAGCGCCAGCTGGCCCTGGAGGAATAATGAGGGAAGCTGAAAACGGAATAAAGTGACCCGTTACCGAGTTACTATGAAGTGAGCTGATAATTGAGACAGCTATAGTGTCATGTAAAAATTGCACCGTTTTGATGTGATCTACACTGATCGCTGCACCAGACATTCTCAATATTGTTCACTTTTGTGATAATAATGTACTCAATTTTAGTTTCTGTGATAATATGAGCCAAAAATATTTCAGGTGCCCTTGGTGTCACCTTAATTTAAATGTATTTATTATTATGATATTATGATTTTCTTTATTTTCAAGTACATAAAGTTTATAAATGTTGTTGATAATGTCGACTACTAAATTAGTAGCTACCAATTAGAAGAATAAACGATTAAAATCGCATTGAATTGAAATGTAAATTTACTTATGTTACAATATGATACCTGTGTCACAAATTTGTAAAAATACATCAGTTGGCTTCACTTTCTCTATGACTGTATGGCATCTGTGGTTTTCCCTGCTGCACATTTTCCAATCCTCATCTAGGGCTGCGGTTTTTCCTACCAACTCCGATAGTAACGGCTTTGAAAAGTATAACCAGCCATTTTCCAACCACGCAGATGCATCCTTGCGGCCAATTCGGTCCGAAATATTTCTAAGTTTGGCTTTGATCCACACTTATAATGAAAATACATGCGAACAAAATCCCCATGTTGGTTAGATGTTGATGTGCTCCAACAACTTTCTTTCTTGTCCTTAAAATAAAAAAAAATTCAATACATTTTATTGACCCAATTCATAAATTAACTGGTATAGATACAATAAGAAGGCAATTCTCATAAAGAGAGTGGATCCAAAAATATCTTTTCATTATCACGAGACACAATTTTGATATTGTGAAAGGTCTGGTGATAGAAATATTTTCAATATTAGGTCCCTCACCTGTGTGTGCCATTTTTGTTGTACATAGGCGTATTTCATCGATCGGGGCAAATGGGATTTTCAGGGCTCAAGTGATATTAATTTGCACAACAGCTTGTGATATATAGGCTACTGTTAAAAGCAGAGACCCAGACTCGGGGGTTGTTTTGTTTAAATATCAGGGCGGATGGATTGCTCTGGTCGCACATGTAACTAACGTGTAAGAAATAACAACAGTTCCCCCCCCCCTTTCTCGAAACAGCCATCCCATACGCCTATGTTGTTGTGACCTTTCAGGAAAAATTGTCCCTACGTTTCAGCTGGAACTTAGTACTAGTAGCATTAATTGTTCCATAATTTACCTCACACCTCAAAAAAATCCTGTGGATTTAATGCCAAAAAACACACAACCCCCCCCCCCCCCAAAGATAAGCCTGTCTGGATCTGCCACAAAAGATAGATATCTAGATAGACGATCCAGGGTGGTACTTCCCCAACTTTTGCATAGGGATTGAAAACCGGAACCATTTTAATCCGGAAATTGACACCAAAACCGAGAACCATTTTAATCCTTCTAACAAATTTCTTGTTTTTACTGCAACCAATAGGGGGGTTAATTCCCAATGGTCCCGGTGATTTAACTTCTGCCAGGCAAACTCGCACTACAGTCGTGGTTCCCACTTGGTGCCCACAGGCTGTGTCGGAGACTCTTGAGTAGTGCCTGGCTAAATAATGAAAACAATTTATATACAGTTGAAAACTTTATTAACGTCATATAACTTATATACAATGCAAGTTCATTCGGCGTGGTGATTGCTTGAAATTTGTAATCTAAATCAAGTATTTTCTTCTCCACGGTTGTTTTGTCATCGTCTTCTATCGGCGGGTGGAACATTAGCCATCTCCATCTTAAATTCACGCAAGGTGCTCCCTTCGACTAGTGATGCAACGCCCCTGCAAGGGAGGAGCGACCTCCCCCAAACCACACAGCAACTGATTCGTCTTAAAGGTCACGATACAGCAAGAAACCTAGAGTTGCTCCATCAACTCTCTCCTTGGATAACACAAAAATAACGCTTTCCACGGCCTCCAGCTACTGGAGCTGCTGCAGACAGTTCCCCTTCAAGGCCTTTGAGCTGTTCTGATCTTCGGATCTTCTGATCCTCTGAACTCCGATCACTCCGGATCCAATGGTACAAGGGATACACCATTATACCCCATTTTGAAGCATCCCTGCTTCGACCGTTACATCAGAATTTCGAACTGCTGAAAATACCAACTTCAGCTTCGGCCCTTTTTAGGCATATTAAAAAATAATCGAAACTTGTTCTGACTCATCGACAGAAGACGAAGACAAAATATGACAATTCTCTGGTTCATGTAAATCATCTAGTCGCATTCTTCAAGTGTATATAAAATATCCTTCACGCTTCTTCTTAACAGCATGTTTCATAAGATAGGTTGCACTGCCTATCCAAGTATGGAGACCGTTAAACAGTCTGGGAGGTTCCTATTAACACAGGTCCCAAAGGGCCCTGTAAGGTAATAGCGAAATTCTCTCGGTGGACATCGGTGAAGATCCGGTGGAACTCGGTGGACGTCGATGGAGGTCCCGGTGGGGACCGGTGGAACTCGGGAGGTGGACCTGGCGGACTCGGTGGACATCGGTGGAGGTCCCGAAGGGACTCGGTGGAGGTCTCGGTGGGGTCCGGTGGAACTCGGTGGTGGACCTGGTGGACTCGGTGGACATCGGTGGATGTTCCGGTAGACTCGGTGGAGATCTCGGTGGGGTCCGGTGGAACTCGGTGGTGGACCTGGTGAACTCGGTGGACATCGGTGGAGGTCCCGAAGGGACTCGGTGGAGGTCTCGGTGGGGTCCGGTGGAACTCGGTGGTGGACCTGGTGGACTCGGTGGACATCGGTGGATGTTCCGGTAGAACTCGGTGGAGATCTCGGTGGGGTCCGGTGGAACTCGGTGGTGGACCTGGTGAACTAGGTGGACATCGGTGGAGGTTCCGGTAGAACTCGGTGGAGATCTCGGTGGGGTCCGGTGGAACTCGGTGGTGGACCTGGTGAACTCGGTGGACATCGGTGGAGGTCCCGAAGGGACTCGGTGGAGGTCTCGGTGGGGTCCCGGTGGACCTCGGTGGTGGACCTCGGTGGCGGACCTGGTGGACTCGGTAGACATCGGTGGATGTTCCGGTGGACTCGGTGGAGATCTCGGTGGGGTCCGGTGGAACTCGATGGTGGACCTGGTGAACTCGGTGGACATCGGTGGAGGTCCCGAAGGGACTCGGTGGAGGTCCTGGTGGGGTCCGGTGGAACTCGGTGGACCTCGGTGGGGGGTCCCGGTGGGGTCCGGTGGAGGTCGGTGGAGGATCCCGGTGGGGTCCGGTGGAGGTCGGTGGTGGGTCCTGGTAGGGTCCGGTGGAACTCGGCGGACCACGGTGGGGGGTCCCGTTGGGGTCCGGTGGAACTCGGTGTACCTCGGTGGGGTCCGGTGGAGGTCGGTGGAACTCGGTGGACCTCGGTGGGGGGTCCCGGTGGTAGGTCATGTCAGGTCCATTGGTCCTTCCTCTTTGGTGTCCTCCCCAGGAATGACCAAGAATCAGCTTTTCGGCTCGGTTTTATGCACTCATTTCGCATACTAATGAGCATCATCATGACATCACAGTGGTGTGACATCACAGTCATGTGACATCACAGTGTCAGCCACCTGGTGGATATCTGTCACAAGCCAATATCGGCAGTTTCTGTGAATGTACAAACACTTTCAGAGCTTTCTATCTCCTCATAGAGAATTAGAAATGACTTGACCATTTGACCAATATTTAAATTAGCTTCATGAATTACTAATTTGCATATTTTACCCCTCTCGAGCAAGATTAAATGCCAGGAAATGTTGAAGAATGAGGAGATAAACATCCTCAAAAATCCAACTGTTTGACCACATTTTCATAGGAAAAATGAGTGGACCCTCATCACGTTTCATTACAAATTCCTGAAACTAATTTAACCTTTACGAATTTAGTACCATTGGAATTGTCTTTTTCAACTTGATTCTAACGATATCAAATGTGTTGGGGTGGCAAAAGGGGAACCAAATTAATCTGAACTGCTAAATTACTAAAACCATTTAAATCCAAGAAGCCCAAAAAAGCAGTACCATCCAGCGGCGCCTCTATACACCCTCTCTTAGTGAGTACCCCCGGGATAGACTACTAGATGGCTTGATTGATAATTACCACTATAAGGGACCGTTCAGAATTTATGACTGGGGGGGGGGTGGGAGTTTTGGCCGAGGGGGCACTAACTTTTCACACGTGTTTCAAGGGGGGGGGTATTAATTTTTGACAACACTTCCAAGGGGGTAAGAAATTTTAACAAAGAAAAAATGTTAAAAAACACGCATTAACTCATCTTATTTGGGTGTTTTTACGTGCAAATGTCCGCAAAATGATGCGAATATGTACGCGTGGCCGTGTATAACAGTATATATATGTGTATTGCTTTGTATGTCGAGGGGGGGGGGGTACTAAAAATACGTGTGAGACCTAAGGGTGGGGTACTAAAAATCCGCAAGAAACTCAAGGGGGGGTATCAATTTTTGACCGGAAGTTCCAGTAAAACTCCCAGTCATAAATTCTGAACGGTCCCTAATTATAATTTCTTAGATTTATTGATTGAAAAACAAATATATAGATGGATGGACAGAGTATAATATAAAATCTTCCAAGATTTTATTAAAAACACATGAAAGAAACGTTATTCAATGATTTATAAAGACCTGAAAACCCATAATTCATGGTTATTTACTGTGTAATTCAGATCATGAATAGCTGATGAACTCTTACCCCTTCTCCCTTTGTGTCCAGTGACTCTTCTCCATATTTCACAGGGACAGTTGCCACTACTTGTCTTTGTCCCACAACATACAGCTTTGGATGATGGTAGTCGAATTGAATTAACACAACGTTTGCTTGCCCTGAGGCACATGAAACAGAAAATTTAGTACGACCCATTATTTTATAGCCTACAAGCTGTGATGCATGGGTATAGGCCCAGAGGGGCCATTTTGGGGTTATGATGAGTTTCTATGACAGATCGAATCGTTTTGTAAATTTTTAAAAAAGTATGACAAAAAATCTAAAGAATCATTCAGTACACTTAAATTTCTTCCTGCACCTGCATAAAACTGCAGAATTCTGCAGTTTCCTGCAGAAAATTCTGCAGTTCTGCAGGAAACTGCAGAATTCTGCAGCTTCCTGCCAAAAATTCTGCAGTTCTGCAATAAATTCTGCAGTTCTGCAATAAATTCTGCAGTTCTGCAGCTCCATGAATACCTATACAAGAATGAGGACTGTAAGGAAACAAGTGGGATCACTAAAATTTCATTTTACAAACTGATGTATCAAAATAAACTTCCATGGACATTTGGGTGATTTTGCCTCTCTGCTCGGCCAATTCTCAACCAAAATTCATTCCGAAAAAAGTTTCAGGTACCCTACAACCAGGGCTATTGACTACAGTAGTCAGTCTTTGTCCGTCGTTGTTTCGTTTTGCCATACGTCACTTTTTTCGGGCGATCAGTGTGCTCGCAAAAATGTCAATCCACAAACTGCTGACAGTGCTCTGTCAAAACTAGAATCGCAAGCGATGATAATATGACCGCCGGCGCTGCTGGACGCCTTTTGCTGATCAAGTGCAATCAAGTGTGACTGTGTCGATCCATAAAAGATGAATAACAATTTGTGTTTTGAGTGCAGCTTGTTTGGACCTGGCTTAAAAAAGCTCAGTCGTATAATAATAATAATAAATAGATATATATTCGTTGTTGTCCATGGCGCAGTGGGGCCTCTATTTGACGGGGGGTTTATTCGAGGGGCGTATATGTGTACATCCATTGTGCATGCCTGTGTACGGCCATCGTCAAGTGTACGCCCATCTGTAGCTCGTCTGGCATGCCCATCTGTGTGTTCACGCAAATTTGTGTGTACACACCCATCTGTGTACGCACCCATTTGCGTGGGCATGTCCACCTGAATGCCTATCTGTGTGGGCACGCCCACCTGTACACCCATCTATGTGTACGCCCACCTGTAGGCCTATGCCCATCTCTCGAGTGTATGCCCATCTGTGTTGGTACCCTCATCTGTGAGTGCATGCCTTCTTAGTGTGCACGCCCCCCTTTACACCTAGCTGGGAGTACAACCGTCTGTGTGAGTATGCCAATTTGTGTGTGCACAGCCACCTTCGTGTGCACGCCCATTGATATGGCCATCTGTGTGCGCATGCCCATATGTACAGCCATCTGCATGTATACGCCCATATCAGCACGCCCGTCAGTGTGTGTAAGCCCATCTGTGCGTGCACGCCCATCTGTGTGTGCATGCCCATTTGTATGTGCATGGCCATCTGTATGCCCATCCCAGTGTGGATGCCCATGTGTGTGTGGACGCCCATGTTGTGTCTGCAGGGCCACCTGTGTGTACACACACATCTGTCAGTGCAGGCCCACCTGTACGCCTAGCTGTGTGGGTATGCCCACCTGTACACTCATCTGTGTGTACGCCCATGTGTATGCCCATCTGTGTGTGTATGCCCATCGGTCAGTGTATGCCCATGGGTGTGTGTACGCCCATGGGTGTGTGTAAACCCATGGGTGTGTGTACTCCCATGGGTGAGTGTACGCCCATGGGTGTGTGTGGACCCAGGGGTGTGTAAAACCATTGGTACAGTATATATACACCTTTTGATATATATATATATGAACACCCTTTGGTATAAACTCGCCCATGTCAGTAAACTGTCATGAAAAGTAAGCCAACCGACCTGCCGCCTGACCTTTAATGTAATGTAGTGCTTTAATGCAGTGCTGTTACGTAGCGCTGTAATGCAGTGCTGAAATGCAGTGCTGTAATATAGTGCTGTAATACAGTGCTGTAATATAGTGCTGTAATACAGTGCTGTAATGCAGTGTTGTAGTGCAGTGCTTTAATGCAGAATACAGAAAGAAGTCCAATAACACGTTGCTGTAATGCAGCACAATGATTCATTGTTGTAATTATGTTGTAAAGTAATGCAGTGAGGCAGTGATGTAATGCAGTACAATAATGCAGTGTAATGCAGTGCTGTAATGCATTGCTGTAATGCAGTGCTGTAATAGAGTGATGCAAAGCATGCAGTAATGCAGTGCAGTTATGCAGTGCAGTTATGCAGTGCAGTTATGCAGTGCAGTTATGCAGTGTTGTAAGCAGTGCTGTGATGTGGTCTGTAATGCAGTGCAGTTATGCAGTGCAAAAAAGCACTGTTGAAATACAGTGCAGTAATGAAGTGTTGTGCTGCAGTGCTGTAATGCATTGCAGTAATGAGGTTCTGTGATGCAGTGCAGTAACACAGAGCTGCAATGCAGACTGCAGTGTTGTAATGCAAGGCAGTGATGCAGTTCATTTATGTGTCCACGGGGGCATGGCCCCGTGTCCGCGGGGGCATGTCCCCGTGTCCGCGGGGGCATGTCCCCATGTCCGCGGGGCATGTTCCCGGGGGCATGTCCCCATGTCCCCCGGGCATGTCCCCAGGGGTATGTCCCCATGTCCCTGGGGGCATGTCCCCGCGGGCATGTCCCCATGTCCCCGGGGATATGTCCCCATGTCCCTGGGGGCATGTCGCCGCGGGCATGTCCCCATGTCCCCGGGGGTATGTCCCAATGGCCCCGGAGGTATGTCCCCATGTCCCCATGTCCCTAGGGGTATGTCCCCGGGGGTATGTCCCCATGTCCCCGGGGGTATGTCCCCATGTATGTCCGCGGGGGCATGTCCCCATGTCCCCGGGGGCATGTCCCCATGTCCCCGGGGGCATGTCCCCATGTCCCCGGGGGGCATGACCCCATGTCCCCTGGGGCATGTCCCCATGTCCCGGGGGTATGTCCCCATGTCCGCGGGGGCATGTCCCCATGTCCGCGGGGGCATGTCCCCATGTCCGCGGGGGCATGTCCCCATGTCCGCGGGGGCATGTCCCCATGTCCGCGGGGGCACGTCCCCATTTCCGCGGGGGCACGTCCCCATTTCCGCGGGGGCACGTCCCCATGTCCCCGGGGGCATGTCCCCATGTCCCCGGGGGCATGTCCCCATGTCCCCGGGGGCATGTCCCCATGTCCCCGGGGCATGTCCCCATGTCCCCGGGGGCATGTCCCCATGTCCCCGGGGGCATGTCCCCATGTCCCCGGGGGCATGTCCCCATGTCCCCGGGGGCATGTCCCCATGTCCCCGGGGGCATGTCCCCATGTCCCCGGGGGCATGTCCCCATGTCCCCGGGGGCATGTCCCCATGTCCCCGGGGGCATGTCCCCATGTCCCCGGGGGCATGTCCCCATGTTCCCGGGGGCATGTCCCCATGTCCCCGGGGGCATGTCCCCATGTCCCCGGGGGCATGTCCCCATGTCCCCGGGGGCATGTCCCCATGTCCCCGGGGCATGTCCCCATGTCCCCGGGGGCATGTCCCCATGTCCCCATGTCCGGGGGGGTATGTCCCCATGTCCGCGGGGGTATGTCCCCATGTCCGCAGGGGGTTTAGTAGATATTAAATGGTTGCCCCCTTATTCTTAGTAATAATTGTCGCCCACTCTTTAGTTTATATTAAATGGTCGCCCCCTTATCCTATCTATCTAATCTATCTATCTATCTATCTATCTATCTATCTATGTATATCTATCAGCATTGCTTAGTAGATATTAAATGGTTGCCCCCTTGGTTCATACATTCTTAGTAATAATGGTCGCCCCCTCCTTAGTAGATATTAAATGGTCGCCCCTTATCCTATCTATCTATCTATGTATCTATCTATCTATATCTATCATCATTGCTTAGTAGATATTAAATGGTTGCCCCCTTGGTTCATTCATGCATGTACTTTTGTTATCTTAGCACCTTAGTAGATATTAAATGGTTGCCCCCTTATTCTTAGGAGATATTGAATGGTCGCCCCCTTATCCTTAGTAGATACCTTATCTATCTATCTATCTATCTATCTTCATCATTGATTGCCATCATTGATTGCCATCATTGATTGCCATCATTGATTGCCATCATTGATTACCATCATTGACTGCCATCATTGACTGCCATCATTGACTGCCATCATTGACTGCCATCATTGATTACCTTTTTCTACGACTCCGCCACATAAATCCTCCGACACCCTCCGACACATGAAATCCCGCCATGTGACCGCATAAAAACAGAGATCAGCCTAAAGGCGATCAATAAGAGTTTGGCTGCTTTTGAGACATCCCCCAGCAGTCAAGCGGTCCAAGCAGGTCTAATCTGGCACAGTGCCAAAAATCACGAAAACAACATTCAGATAGCCAAAATAACAATAAGGTGGGGTGTTTCACTGAAAAATCATGAATCTCAGAAAGGTATGAAAGACCCCTTGGATCATTCTGGTTTTCAGGGGTTGAGTAAGGAATGTAAAGTTATGTTTATATAGCAACTTTCATGATTGTACATTGAGTGTAACTTGTTCTATCCATCCCCAAAAATGTGAGTTAAATGGTACAATACGGGGGTAAAAGCAAAATGACCGCGCCAGCGCTGGCGGCGGTCATAATAAACTTCCATGGACGTTTTGCCTCTCTGCTTGGTCAATTCTCAACCAAATTTCATTCCAAAAAAAGTTTCAGGTACTCTGCAACCAGGTCTATTTAATACAGCAGTCAGTCTTTGTCCGTCGTTGCTTCTTTTTGCCGGACGACCCGTTTTTCGGCGATTGGTCAGCTCGCAAAAATGTCATTTCATAACCTGCTGACAGTGCTCTATCAAAATAAACTTCCATTGACATTTTTCCTTTCTGCTCGGTCAATTCTCAACCAAATTTCATTCCGAAAAAAGTTTCAGGTACTCTTCAACCAGGTCTATTTAATACAGCAGTCAGTCTTTGTCCGTCGTTGTTTCGTTTTGCTGTATGGCACTTTTTTCGGCGATCTGTGTACTCGCAAAAATGTAATGTCTTTCCACAAACTGCTACCTGGTAGAACTGCAGAATTTGCTACAGAACTGCAGAATTCTGCAGCTTCCTGCAGATTTTTTTGAAACTGCAGAATTCTGCAGAAAACTGCAGAATTCTGCAGTTTCAAAAAAATCTCAGAACTGCATAAAACCTCCCAGGCTGCATATCTCCTACAGGATTACAGATTTTGCTGCAGAAACTTTTCAGAGACGCTGCAATGACAGAGGACTACCAAAACCCCGACCCCCCAAACCACAACCCCCCAAATCAATGTTTCCTTGGTAGCGGCAAGCCCAATGTCAAAGAGGTCTGAACTGTACAGGTGCAATACACTGGAGGAAGTAACATGCAGTTAGCTGCAGAATTCTGCAGCTTCCTGCAGAGTTTTCTTTGAAACTGCAGAATTCTGCAGTTTTTTTGAAGAACTGCAGAATTCTGCAGTTTCCTGCAGAATTCTGCAGTTTTTTGCAGAGCTGCATAAAACCTCCCAGGCTGCATATCTCCTACAGAATTACAGATTTTGCTGCAGAAACTTTTCAGAAACGCTGCAGTGACAGAGGACTACCAAAACCCCGATCCCTCATACAATAATCCCCCAAACAACGTTTCCTTGGTAGTGGCAAGCCCCATGTCAGAGAGGTCTGAACTTGATGCATTGCAATAAACTGCAGGAAGAAACAGAGGTTCAAAAATCATGCAGTTAGCTGCAGAACTGCAGAATTCTGCAACTTCCTGCAGAGTTTTTTTTAAACTGCAGAATTCTGCAGATTTTTTTGGAACTGCAGAATTCTGCAGTTTCCTGAAGAATTCTGCAGTTTCCTGCAGATTTCTGCAGTTTTTTGCAGAATTCTGCAGCTTTTTGCAGAACTGCAGAATTCTGCAGTTTTTTGCAGAACTGCAGAATTCTGCAGTTTTTTTGCAGAACTGCAGGAAGAAATTATATACTCCTCGAATCATTGCGCCAAACCATCACTTCAGGTTTGTTGTTCCCTCTGAAGTCAAAAGCAAATCAATTCTATATTTTCTTTGACATAAATTAATTTTTGATAATTTTAAAATATATTCACTGAAGCTGAAAGGTAGAGACCACAAATTGTTATGTCAAAACTTATCTTAAAATTTTGCAAGCTATTTTCAAAGCAAACATGCAGTTTGTATTTCTTTATTATTCTAAAAATGTCATTTTAATAAAGGATTTACACAAAATAAAGTTGACTTCATTTAATGTCTTTCGAGACAAATGTCTGGGAAAACTAAAAGGGTAAAAACACATGGACATGACAAAACTTACTGGTGCTATATTTTTCTTCAAAAATTGTCATCTTCTAATATCAAGCTTTAAATTATTGACATTTTTGGTTTGATGAGACCTATAACCTAAATACCCATACAATATTTTGGTGATTCTTATCAGGGAAGTATTAGGCAAAAGAATATAATATGCATTGCTAATTTGCTATGAACATTATGTTTGCAAGTGTCAAATGAAATTTTGTCTGCCTGTTGTGCACCATTTGATTCTTAGTTACATGATGTCAGTTGTTAATATGTAAATGGCACTGCCATGAAATTCGCGCAGCACTTGAAAGTTTTAGGACTTATGGTGTTACCATAACTTTTATTTTTATTTCATTTTCAATGTATGAAAGGTAGTTATGTAACTGTTTTGAAAATTTAGAAAGACAGAAGAAAGACAAGAGAAATGTAGAATAGAAAGATAAGATATATAATAGATACAATGTAGATAAATATATAGATAAATAGATAGACAGATAGATAGATAGGTCTAAGATTTATAGATTGATTGATAATCATCTAAATGGTAAAAAGACAGACAATACTGAAAGCTGTCAAATTTAAGTCTAGGTTAGATTGTTGATACTACATAATAGCATAATAGTAATAAAAACAACAACATTGCTTGCGTGTAGATTAATTACTCAATGTTACTTAATCATCAGTTCATAAATATTATGTAATTTTAATTTTGTTATGTTTTCTTGTTGTCTATTTTGAAATGAAATTAATCACTTGTTAATAATTTAATTAAGCTTGTCAAGGTTAATAATTATCTATTCCATAAAAATTATAGGAACAGGGAATATTACCGGATAAAATTTAATTTTTAAAACACTTTCGAAGATGAATACTTATGTTTTTTGTTTTTTTTTAATGCGAAACTAAATCATTGATAAGAAGCTGGTCCCACTTGACCTAATTTCAAGTTGTGGACTGTTGATGTTCAGACCATCACTGCACTGATTTTTTAGTCCTCTCTTGTGCTCAATTCGCTTCGCGAAACGGCCTGTGGCCGTTTCGCTGCGCGAATATAATTGCAATGAAATAAGATGTACTACTTACCATTAGTGGCAAAAACTGAGCTTTGGCAGCTGAGCAAAACAAACAATAGAAATAGTAGACTGTACATGTTGTTCTTGTATTCACGGCAACTGAAAGTCACTTTTGTGCATGAAGAGGTCAAATACTTACAGGGGCCTAATGATGGGCATTACACATACATCACATCCCAACCAGGGCACATTAAAGTAGGGGAGTGCAATTGACATTTACCATGTGTAATTTCACATATATGACCTGTCCAATTAAAGCTTCCCAGAGGAAAAAAGAGTACAAAAGCAGTACAGCTTCTCAGCGAGGAAGTACAAAATCAGTACAAAAGCAGTACGTAGACCCACACTGCAAATTTACTCCATAATACTGATTTTGTGCTTCTATGCAAATCATGTACTGATTATATACAGTTGTGCTTGAAAATTAGTGAACCCATAGAGATTTACCATTGAAGACAATGATAAAGTTGTTTCACCGTACTGGCCATACCATAAATTATATTGCACGAATCATTGAACCAATGATTGTATTATACCATTGAGGTTTCCCACTACATGTAGGCTACCAGCCTGGCCATTGGATTTGTATCAGGGGTTTTTGTGCTAGATAGGGGTTATAAGTGTGCAAAGTAAGTGCACCCTAAGCGTAATGTTAAAAGATAGGAGAAGAGGGTGCACTTACTTTTGCACAATTATAACCCCTATCTATCGCAAAGACCCCTGATACATATCCAATGGCCAGGCTGGTACATGTAGTGGGAAACCTCAGTGGTATAATACAGTCATTGGTTCAATGATTCGTGCAATATCATTTATGGTATGGCCAGTACGGTGAAACAACTTTATCATTGTCTTCAATGGTAAATCTCTATGGGTTCACTAATTTTCAAGCACAAATGTACTTCTTGTGAACCAATTCGATAATCACGTACTGCATATGTGCTCCTCTAACTTCTAAATGTCATTTGAACATTCCATGTACTGAATTTATACTTCTGTGACTTAGGCTGCTTAGATTCAGTCACATGTGGGTCATGTTCACTTCCAGAACTCGGGGGAAAATGTGCAGGTGTGTCCAGGTTTTTAATTACAATACATTGAGTTACTGGCGTAATTTCCATAGTATGGAAATTACGCCAGTAACTCGCATAGTATTAGATACAAATGTTTTACTATTGATAGGGGCAAAAAAAAGTACAGATCTGATATAAAATTGTTCCAGCTTTCTTTTTTACTCTAGGCTAAAGTGATTAAATGTGGAGTTATTCTAATTACATTGATCTGGCTGAGGAACTGATATTATAAGTGGCCTATAAAATTAAAGAAGCTTGATTTTTAGATACTTCAAATGTACTGCGATTGTACTGCAAAAACGCTTCCTGCTTGCATTTACAGCAGCCAGTATGCTATTTTTATACTCCCTGCAAGGAAGCATTTTTGGAGCGTATGGATTTGCATATTGGGAGTATAAAGGAGGCATAATTTAAATATTTCGAGCGCTGCAAATGTGCTCCTTTTGTAATGTAAATATGCTGCGAAAATACTGCATTTGTACTGCAAATGCTAAATTTGTGTGAAAACGTCTCTCACAACCATGCAAATCGTCATTGCGCAATATACTTCTTTTGTGCTTCTAATGAACTCCAATACCATATGGGATATACTGATTTTGTACTGTTTCTGTGCTGCAAATGTACTCTTTTTTCTTCTGGGAGTTGATGACGCAACATTAAAAATGTCTACTCCTGGAATAATTTTGAAGATTTATGATGAAGTACATTAAGTGGATCCAAAGTTTTATAAACGGATGCTCAAGTGTCAAATCAAAATTAATTGGACAAAAAAAGTTTGATTTTCAAATAGTAAGACCTAAAATTGTACATTATTCCGATTAGGCCTATCTCTAAAGTGACAGTTTTCAACTTAAGTGTGGAGGCGCCAGGACAGGTTAGGGGTAATTCCCATTTCTTGAGTTCTGATTGGCTGTCAAGGGATTTCCTTCGTGATGTACGTCTTTGCCAATTCAAGTTCTGTCCTGGGCTGGGTGTGTAAATCACCTTTACTTTCAGTCTGAAATGCACTGTACTACCTTGATTGTGCATTGAATTGAATTGTAAATTTACTTTTATTACAGTATATATGGTGCCACTGCCTGTTTCATAAATTCCCAAAACACATCAGTTGCTGGCTGTTTCATTGACCTAATTACATCATTAAAATTCCGAGGTTCAGATCATCAGATTAGATTCACTGTACCCAACCGGAAGCCAGTTAAGAGCGTAACTGCAGTTACGCTCTCAAAACGTCCACCATGATTATTGTCGATTCAGAAGTGTAACTGGCTGTTATTAATTGGCTAGGCCATTCCAGATCATGTCACTTTGCGAGGGTGTTATTTGGTTAGTTAAAGGAAGGCTGGGGGTTTGATTTTCGTCCCTTAACTCCCGAAAAGTTCAAGAACTGCACACGAAATTGTGCTCGGTCGGAGCGTAACTCCACAATCTGTAAAATATTTAGGAGAGTAACTCAAAATTTTAAGAGCGTAACTCATATCTTTAAATGCAGTAACAGTACACTGTGCCAGGATTCCAAAGCATTATATGTGGCCCCAGGCCCTACTTTGAAGTGAAGGTTTTAATTATGAGTGTCAGGCAATCCAGTATTGCAATTAAGGCTTAATTACCATAAGTCTCACTTTGAAGAGTCAATTGCGATTCACGAAAACCCCAGCATTATGGCAAGAGGAGCTTTTCTTAATGGCAATCATCACCCAAATGAATCCATCAGAAAATAATCACGTTTTATTACAGATAGGTCGAAATGATCTCTCCAGTTTTGACTTCGAAAACGGAAATAATTTATCTTAAAGATTTACAAGAAACTAATATTATTTAAACTGAGTTTTCCAAAATACAAACTTCAAGTCTTTGAGAAGGTGTATACAGTGATGTCACCATGGCATATATAGTTCACACCTCTGAATCTTACTGGGGCGTCTGGGCTTTTCTCACGGGTAAGACCCAAACTTGTCCTGAAGTTTGGGTTTGACTTGTGAGATTCAGATTCAGATCATTTATTTACCAATAGTAATCATCATTAACAGTGTAGGGTGAAAGCACAGTAAGCGCCTCAATATTTGGCCCCTATGACCTAAGAATTATTTTCATCAGAAATGCAAGTGTAGTACATCAATTTGAACCTTATAATGTGTAGAACACAAAATTATGTTTGTCTAATAAATCAAGACAAGCATTTGCAGGGCTGCTATGAACCACATTATAAAAGTTCCATGAAATTCTAGGTTTTTCTGCTGAAATGGATCATTGGCTTTTGGTCAGTTTTCGCTGATGTGATATGGACAGTTTGTATGAACTGTGTCAGATTCAACTTTTGAGCCTTGTCAGCATTCACTAAAATAATCTAAATATGTGACTAAACACGTTATCCCTGCTTTATTTGTGACATACCAGCCCTCCAAAAATCAGTCCCCAGACCAATTTGAACATTTTTGTGGACGTAATGGACGGACATTTACACTTTTTAGCCTAGTGTCTAGTGTATAAGTTATATTCTTGGTGTTTTTTAATTTTTCAGTTGCATACATAGGTAGGGAAAGATACACATACATTTCAATCTCAGCTGAAGTGTTAGCTGGTATATAATTCATTTAAATTACCAAAAAATCAGTTGTGGACGTAATGGACGGACATCGATTTTAGCCATTAAACCTTCTTGTATCTTACAATCATCAGTGGCCATTGGAATTTTTTTGCTGAAATTCATTAAACCAATATCATATCTAGGCAAAAGAAGCAAATTTGGCTAATAATCACATAAAAATACCCTCCAGCCAGCCTTTTGAACCCCTGAATGTAAATTTGAAAAAATATGGTTACAAGCAGACTTTTCCTTTGAACATCATGGCATCCATAAAAATAATATTGAAAAGTCAGCCAATGGTCCCTACAGAAGGCCAGGGAGGTACAGTAAACAGATAATGTCACTGGCAGAATGTGAACTAAATATTAGGCTACTGCAGTGCTGCAATAGACAGTGCTTCAGAAAAAGGGCCGCTGGTTACATGCTAAAATTGACAAATTATAACCACTTTGAAGGTCTGCCCAGAGCATGGTTTTTATTGTATGATCATCAAAAATGCCTAAATTTCTCAGATTTACTTGTTGGTCAAGCTTAAATACTGCACTGTTTCTTCCTTATGTCAGAAATTGGTTTCTAGGACCCTAAATTTACTTTCATCTGATCAAAATGCAATTGAGGCCTTTACTGTGCTTTCACCCTGTAGAGTTTATTATTCTTCATATTGAACATGCTAAGCATGGCTGGAAAAAAAAGATTTGGACATGTCATTGCCTGGAAATTTCTGAATCCCACCTGCAAATTTTGAAGAAAGGTCCAACTTTTTGACATTAAAGTAGTTGCTTCATTGGCGACTAATTGTGGGAAATTTTGCTGTACTTCATTAAACTGCCTGGAGATTTTCATTTTTTCTAGCTATGATGCTAAGTTAAACTTGGTCACTCAACATTGAAACTTGTGAAGGAAGCTTTCACGCTCTATCCAGCAGCATTTTATCACTGAATGAGGGAATTGCAGGTGTTGTTAGAGCTGTGCTGTAGGACTATGATTACATGTAAATTTTTATTTTATTGCTTTTTGTCTTATTGTGTATGACACTCGAGTTCTACCTAATAAGAGGTAAAAATGTTTCCTTGACATTGTTGCTCTCATCTGTATTGCGGGTAAATGTGTGAAGAGATTCTGATACACCATGCAGCTCGTCTATACAGTATACATCCATTACCAGAGGGTGAGGGGGGGTGCAGTTGAATTCTATAGATTTGGAACAGAAAACCAAAACTTTTTACGGACGATCAAAATATGAACTATTGAAATGCAATGCTATTCAAACAATGCTAATTAATCTTCATTATACAAAATGTGGATCTTGAAATATAAAAAACAGTATTGATAAGCACTGTAGTCCACAATATGATGTCCATGTTGAAGGAATATAGCCATATCCCAACCAAAAAAGGTATTTGCTAAACTCAGTTACTCTCCTTATCCAAAGAAAAACTTTACAGTTACTCTCCCAAAAATTTGAGTTACGCTCCCAACGATCTTGGCTTCAAACTCATTTTCGTAGAGTTACAGGCAATAGCTGACCAATTAATGACATCAGGACAGCTGTAACATGTAAACTGGACATCTGGAATAGTATAAGCAACTCCAATCCATCCAACAGAATGAGAAAAGTGGCTGCAAACCTCTGAATCGAGAGTAAACATGGTGGACGTTTTGGGAGCGTAACTGCAGTTACGCTCCGAATTGACTTCCGGTTGGGTACAGTGAGATTGCGGTCCAATCAAAATTTCAATTCATCATGAGGTCATTTACTTTTTGGGCTTATTGAATTCCTAATATATAATCTTAAAATTTTAATATTTTAGTTTTGTTTTTCATTGCTGCTTACAGCCTGACACATAACACAATATATATAGACTTCATTTTCTGATTTTTCTCTATGACTGTATGACATCTGTGATATACTCTGCTGCATATTTTCCAATCCTCATAGATCTAGGGCCGTGGCTTTTCCCACCAACTCCTATAGTATTGGTTGTGAAATGTATAACCAGTCATTTTCCAACCATGCAGGTGCATATCCTTGCAGCCAATTCAGTCCAAAATATCTCTAGGTTAGGCCTTGATCTGCATTTGTGATGAAAATGCATGCATATATCTTAAAACATTATAAGGCCTTATTTTACAAAGTTTTGGCAAAATTAGTGAGTGTTTATATTCAAAATTATTATTGACTCTCTATTGAAATTTTATCATGCGAAACTGGCGTGAATAAGATTTGCCATTTTTTGTCTGCACTCTAAACACAGGGTGGTCAAGATGACAACTCTAGAGTTGTAATTCCTGGTGCCTAAACCGACAACTCCTTGAGTCAAAATTGCTAAAAGGTTGTCAATGTGACAAATATTGGATTAGTAAGCTCACTAAGCTGTACCACTCCGGTTATTAAAGCTACCAGATGGTGATCAAATAGACTACCTTTCGGACACTTACAGAGTCAACATAGTAATTTTGATTATGATAGAATAGTCAAAATGATTTTCCAGGAAGTTAGTAACAAACATTTGCAACCATTACTACCCTAAAGTAGTCATAAACTAGTCACAGTGACAACTAAATGTTTAGAGTGTGACCGCCCCTGCCCCACAATTCCTTCCTCTGTCCAAACGAGTTCACAGCCAAAAAAGTGAATTCATTTAACAAAATGGAAAAATGTATGTACCTGCCATGACATATGTTACCGTACTCAGTGGTGGAGCAGTGAAGTTAACACCTGTGCAGTGTGCATCTTTTGTTACACCTTAAATATCCCAACAACATCGGCGTACGGGCGGCCATTTCGAAGGGGACTGTCGCTATTTTGCCATTTTAACATGTTACGCGTTTCACCGACGCAAAGGATCTGCCTTGGCTTAAGGAATAATGATTCATGTTGCAATTTTAATGGAGATTTGTTCATGTCACTCATTTGAGGACAGCATTCATTTTATTGTTTAGTGTCCTGCTAACGTCATGTCCATACATTTATAATACATGTTCTTCTGACTGATATAATTATGATTTCGGCTACAATTTTGTGTCCTACTATTTCAAAATCAATTTTTTTGGTGACATTTGAGTGTCCCACTGTCCCTTTTAAAAATATTTGATCCATTCAATGGACTGTGATTTCATCGATCATGTTATAATTCTAACTAGAAACTCCTGCCGCAGAGCGACAAGAAAAGAGGTGGCCCTGGCACTTGGTATTTGGGTCCTGTAATTACTTTCATTTCTTGCTTGGGAACTTCATGCAAAATGGTTGAACTTACACTGTTGGGTGAGAATAATCACGTTCACCTTGCGATGTGGAACGGACCACATAGCAATGGGTGGTCCGATTTTTCCAAAGGAGGTCCAGTCCTGGTCCGTCGACATAATTCAATTTTTATGAAATTTTAGACCATAAAGGTGAAAAATTTGGTTTAGCAGGCAAAAGTACAAATTACGTCCCTATAGGTGGTCCGGACTGATCCAGTCTTTTGTGGACCTGTTCGATACCAGTATTTTCTGACTGGTATTTTGGCAGTCCGGGGCTGGATTGCATACCAAATTGGTCCAGGGCGGTCCGGTCCACATAAGAACATTCACCAGGATGATTTGCAGGACAACCACAAAATTCTGTCATTGACATTTGTCATGTATAGATAGATAGACAGATAGGTAGACATATATTTATAGTATATAGAAATAGGCCTATATGTATCAGAGAAAAATATTTCGCCAATCGAACATTTCATAAAAATTGTCAGTAATTTGAACTTGGCTGGAAACAGTACATCATCTGACAAGGACAGACTGGCACATTTTCCTAACTGTGAGCAATTTTGTAATTTTTGCTTTGTTAAACTTGATTTTAAAAATGAGAAGTGCTAATTGATTGTCAAATGAAATTTATGAAAAGGCTAATTTATTGTCGATCTCACCTCAGCAGATATTCACACTCAGTGCTCAATGGTGCTTAGAAAAATCCCATGTCACACAATCACTTGAGTGTTGAGTGACCAACCATATACGATCATTTCGTTGCATTTCTTGTTTCCCCGAAGTACATATAAGATGTTACTTTTTAAAAAGCAGTTGTAAATGTGGTACAACGGGGAAAGCTCTCTCTGCTCATTTCTAAGTGTCAAGCAATCATTTTTGGGCAGTCATTAATTGGCCTAATGGCTGTGTATTGAACTCCATGTTAGGCCTGTTTTTATTTACACGAATCCTTCTCTGTCAATGGCAATTACTGTCTGCATTTTAAGTGCAAATTACATATAATCCACTCAATTCCAAATAAAATATAGCTTATAAATTTACGAAAATAAGCAATCCGAATCATCTTCAAATGCTTTCTAGAAGCCGTTGAAGGATGTGAAGTAAAATGCAGAAGTGGTTAAAAATAAACTTATTTCTCTCCCTGCATTTAATTTCTTCCCATGCATGCTCTCTTTTTATCTATCTATTCATCCATCTATGATCTATCTATCTGTCTCAATAATATACCTCTGTCTATCTATCTTGGGACCTTACTTCAATTTAAACATAATATTAGACCTTCACACAATATCCTTAAATATAGGCCTATATATTTGATTCTAAAAAAAGCCACTTTTTTTAAATATTTTACTAAACTGGGTAAGAAATTATTCATAAACAAAACAACATACAAAAACTGAAATTCAATTGCATTGTACCTAAGTATATTTTTCCAGGTAATCATGCAACTGAATGTGAAGTGTCAACTCAATATTTAGGCCTCCTCTGATTGCAATCCACATTCACACCAAGCCTACAATTTAAAAGTGCATCTCAGTCTAATTAATTATCATCGCCCGATTTCAGCCAATCAGGGACCAGGTAGCATGTGACACTGGATGTTGACCAATCAGAATGCCTGCTACATTGATAGAGCGGGAATTTCAAGTTTTTCAGCCAGCTCCCCAGTCCTAAACTGGCACAGGATTATGTAGTTAAAAGATAACCAATGAAATAGTGAATACCCACATGTGACATTTAAGAACATAAAGAGCAAATGCCGACACTTTATAATTGGGAAATTGGCCATAGAAAGCCCAAAAGTATAACGAAAGTCTGGAGCAACTGGAGGCAACTTGTATGATTCCAATGAGAGGTGGGGCCACCTCTCAATCCAATGAGAGGTGGGGCCACCTCTCAATAATAGGCGTTTTAAATGTTGAGTCAGTAACTTGGGTTGACAAGGTCACACATGTATGTGAAATCACAAATGGTAAATGTCTCTGTCCTACTTTAATGTGCCCTGGTTGGGATGTGATATACACAACCAGTACCCATTAGGCATAAGTTTGCATTTAACCTTGTTCACAAAATTTACATTCATTTGAACAAACAACATGCATAGTCTTCCTTTTCTCTTGCTAGCTTTTTTGGGCTTCCAAAGCTCGGCAATTGCCGCTAATGGTAAGTACAACATATATTTATTAAAAATTTAATTTTAATGGGAAATGTGTGTGCATATCACTAAATGATATCTTTTTATCTATCAGAATTGTCTAGTAAAAAGCAATAACGGCAGTGGCGTAGCTAGGGTTTTTCTCTGGGGGGGCAAATGACCATCAATTTCCCCAAAAAGCAATCATCGACATGGGCAGTCTTTGGGAAGATCCAAAATCCCTTGCGTTATGTGCGAGCTAGACCAAAATGGATATCTTGACTATTTCAAATAATTAACATGCATCCAATAGGCCCTACACTTTTTTTGGCCTGATGTGCCGGACAGGTTGAAAATCTGCCGGTCATGAAGACCTTTGCACTTGCAATCTTTGCAAAGACTGGCCATGGCCCATGGTAGTACTGACAATCCTTTTTTGCTAATTTTTGACATGTCAAGCTTTACTGGATTCTCCAATAACACATACGAAACACTGAGAAGTATTTCAACATGATGATGCTGGTAAACTATTTCTCATAAGATTAAGAAGAGCTAAACATGTAAAGTATTTGCAAATTGTTTATGTCAAGGTGCAGTGGACATACAGCATCTCACCTGCCATTCTCCTATTCAATCTGTCTTACTCTCTTGAGTCAAAAGCTGTACTTACACCTCGTGACCAAGTTCGGACTGTGCTGATTTAATTGTTAACCACATCATAAATTATTACTAAAGCAAAAGAGATGACATGCAGTTTTGATTTCTGACTGTGCACGATTATTACTGATATACTCTCCTATATTTAAACCACTGCAGCCCTGCTGTTGCAGTGGTTTCAACATTTCATACGAAATTTCTTACACACTTGTTTCTTGTATATATATCACTTCTTGTTGTGCAGTCATACTTCAAAGTTCAAAAGTTGCCAAATATGAATTTAAACAGATTTCCAGGAAATATTTTAAATTTTGCTTCCTTTCTCCTTAACAAATTGTCTTCTTTTTCCCTCGTCGACGTATCCACCAGAAAGGGAAAATTGAAAAAAAAAAGGTGAAAAAAATCCCTGCTTTAAAAAAACAGGGAATTTGGTTTCAGGATGAGAAAAATGTTCTCCAGTTTGAGCCGAATTCAAAACATCAAGCTTTTTGGATTCTGACAACACTACGCCAGGCCCAAATACGGTTAGGGAATCATTCGATATAGCTGAGAAAAATCTGCGAAAATAATTATGGGGATTTGATCATCAAATTTCAGTGGATACCAAATTACTTTTTCCTTTTGTTTCCCTTTTCGTATCCCCTTTTTCCCCCTTTTCCCTCCTTTCCCCCCTTTTCCCTCCTTTTCCCTCCTTTTCCCTCCTTTTCCCTCCTTTTCCCTCCTTTTCCCTCCTTTTCCCTCCTTTTCCCTCCTTTTCCCTCATTTCCCTATTTTTTTCCCCATTTCCCCATTTTTCCCCAAAATTTTGTCTGGGGGGGCAACTTGCCCCCCCTGCCCCCCCCCACTAGCTACGCCACTGAATTACGGTATTAACACTGGTCAGGGAGGCTCAAGACCTGCTAGTATAATACAATGTACATTCATTGACCATCATTGTGTACTGAGATCACAATTTATATTTAGTTCTAGGCCTACTTGCCCAGTAATGAAGCAAGACCAATTTGGAATTTTCATCCATTTGACATGTTTACTTAAATTGTACTTAATTTTCTTTTTTGAATGTATCAGAGCAAGCAAATCTTGTGTCGATTTACTTCCATTACTGGGAGCCAAAATTGTACATCATAGGACAAAGACAAGTCGTGGCAACCATTCCTGTGAAATATGGAGATGAGGCACTCGACACAAAGGGAGAAGGGGTAAGTGTTCATTGGCTGTCTAATTTATCTGAAAAAAGTTGACCTAAGGCCAGACTTTTTTTAATTTTTAGCTTCTCGGATCGACCAACCCAATAGATTTTCTGCCTACCGAAAAAAAAAATTAGCAAAACCAGAATTAATTTTAATCAAATTGACATGATAAAAATTGAGATTTCTTTTTTTTTTTGTTCTACCGGCCGACCCTAGAAAAAGTGCCTCGAGAAGACACAAGAAGCTAAAGATCAATTATGTCTGGCCTAACATCTCAAACTACAAGATTTTAACAAGTTCAGGTTACACCAACTGAAGTGAATTGTCCTTTGCACAAGTTCCTTCAAATAAAGCTTTCACAATGATATCACTTGATTTGCTCTATGGGGTGCAGGAGCTTATTAATTGGTCTTTCGAGTAATTTCAAAATCTTATTTCCAAATATATAATTTTATAAAAGGACCATTACATTTAAAATAACATATCTATCTTCGTGTCAGATTTTTTATGTTGAGGTAAGTTGATATGCAGGGTTAGTTTTTTTGTTATGCCCTTCCCTCACTAATCAGTGTATTCTGTAAAAATTTACTGTAAATAAATTCATTTAATGCAAGTTATGGACAATTTATTTTCAGGACAAGAAAGAAAGCTGTTGGAATTCGTACATTTCTAATAGACATGGCGATTTTGTTCGCATGTTTTTTAAGTACGAATGCTCTCCAAAGCCTAACTTAGAAATGTTTCGGACGGAATTGGCCGCGAGGATGCATCTGCGTGGTTGGAGAATGACTGGTTTTACCTATCGCGAGAGTTTCTACCGCAGTTGGTGGGAGAAGCCGCAATCCTAGATTTGGAAAAAATTAGAAAACATCCACAGGTCTAGGAATATATCGGCTATTGTTGGGTAGACTCAGGTCACAATATATTATTATGTTTGTTGATGTATATTATATATGTATTTTGTTTCCGTATCAGTCTGGAGATAAACTTATTTATCACAAGATTCTTTATATTTTATTTTTCCTGCTCTCGGTCTGATCTTAGCAAGAAAAACAATTGGCCAATGTGTTCATGAACTCCTAGAAACAGGCAATATCCACTCTGTTTGTTACCGAAACACGCTAGAAGTCTTGGTCTGATATTGGTTCATCACAAGCGTAAACTGAACCTCTCAAATTAAGGTAAAATCCGATGTGGCAATTTAGAGAAGAGACCAGGGTTGGGTTCAAATACAAATATATTTGTATTTGTATTTGTAAATACTGTATTTGTATTTGTATTTAAATACTTTTTTTGAAATTCGAAAGTATTTGTATTTGTATTTAAATACTTTGCAAAGTATTTGTATTTGTATTTAAATACTTTTGGTAGATTACAAAAGTATTTGTATTTGTATTTGTATTTGCATCAAAGTATTTGGTATTTACAAATACTTTTTTCAAATACAAGGTCTATAAATGGATAAAAAAAGCATGCATTCCTTAACTTCAAAAGTGGATATAACTGATGTATCTATCTTTATACAGTCATTTGAAATTTTGGATTACAATATTCGACCTATACACTAAATATATTTTCTTTTGACAAAAATGTTTACATTTATCTAATAGTTACAGGTAAATGTCCATTTTATATTTTCTTAAGGTATGAAAGACATAACTATCACACATTTTGAATGTTTTAAAACTGCTATTCTGGTAGCTATTGTCTTAATTGCTATTCAAACACAGGTACAGGCCATGCATTGTCTTTTGTGAGCATTGGTGCATTTCAATTACAATGTCTATAGGGGTACCATTGTGTGGACATTAATCATACACATCTGGCAGTTATAAAAAGTTCATATTATTTTGCATTTATAATGTTTACATCATTATTTAAGTAGAGGTCAATTTGCAAGCAAAAGAAAACTTTTTTTTATAGAACATACCAAAGTTCTAGTTATTTTCATATATATTATTCATTATTATAGCCTCGCTATCACGGAACAACTTAATTATAATGCCTTCTTTTTGAATACAAAAAAGTAGGTTTTATTTATATTATGGAAAAGTGGAGTGGAAATTTCCTTAGCCCTAAATATCTATTCATAAATGTTGTTTGAAATGCTTTGATTTGATATAAGATTGTTGTCCAAGCAGCTGACAGTAAAAGTACAATATTGTCTTATTTTTAGCTAACGAAAAATGTTGTTAAATGAACGAAACACCTATTTCTCTATTTTATATTGATTTTTTATTGTGCGTTCACAAATTTTCCTAGTCAAGCATTCAACGAATTTCTGGTACTGAAAATAGGTATTTTAATGAAACAAATGTGGCATATAGAACATAAACACGGGATTTTAATGAATCTAACATGATTATTCTATCCCCAAAGGAAACCTTACAAAATTGACCTAAAGAACCTTGTGTCTCGACCAATCACAGAGCAGAATTCACTAGTGAAGCTTCCCACAGACAGAAGATGCTGTTGTGGAGCATTTCGCCCTCTGTCTTGTTGAAAATATCTGACTGAAATTTAGATATATTTACTAATTTAGTCATTTCACTTATTAAGTTGACTATATGTTAGTTAGTCCTTCGACTTATAATGTAAGAAGTCACTTTAATAATTTACTTAGTTATTTTTAGTTAAAGTCAGCATCACCAAAGTACAAAGCACAGATGTGAATAGACAACATTACCAACTAATGTGTCCGAATGAGAAATTGTATGTACTCTGTTGTTTTTATTCCAACGGATTGCAATCATCACCAAGGGAAGTGAAAATCATTGTGAATCAGTGAAAATTTAGTATTAAACCTGGAATTACTAGGTTTATTTCTGAGATATTCATAGATAAATCAATATTTATTGATTGACAAGCAGAACATCATATTTAATCAATAACGAGTTAGATAAATAAAAAATTGTGCATGTTTGAAATCATAATATGCAATTATTCAGTTCATATTTATAATAGGGTAAGTAAATGACCCAAATTGTCCACATTTGAACAGATTTCATTCAATGAAGGAATTTGATAATAATATTATGAAAATTTACTAAATTATTATTATAACATGTTAAAACTGTATATATAACCTGCAGACCCATAGCAGTTTGTTGTATTCATTAACATTAGCTGGAGTTAGATTGGAAACAATTTAAAAAGACAAGTTTGAAGTTCTAAGACAGAATAATTGAAAGTATTTTCAAATATATTTGCAAATATATTTGTATTTGTATTTAAATACTTTCAAAATTTGAGTATTTGTATTTGTATTTGTATTTGAAAGAATTGAAAGTATTTGTATTTGTATTTAAATACTTTTGAGCTCAACTGTATTTGTATTTGTATTTGTATTTAGAAAGATTGAAAGTATTTGTATTTGTATTTAAATACTTTTATCTGTATTTGAACCCAACCCTGGAAGAGACCAGTTGAATTGTATGCTTATTAAAACTGCTGTAAAAAATTTCCATCCTTTCAATTTATTATTCATGAGTGATTAAAAATATATGTCAATGTGTGTGTGAATTTGTAAGCATCTCTGCACCAAAGTGCAGGATGGATATATTATGTTTGCCACAAATCTATGAAATGATAACATGTCACTCACTGGTAACTGGTTTTGGCAAATCAAAACCAATCCTTGGATTATTATTTCAATGCAAGCTACAAGTGGGATTAATTAGCCAAAAACGAATGCCCTGCAACATTTCACAAAAAGGAAACTGAGGCTTTGCTAAGAAGTAATGTGCTGCAATAGCGTAGGCCCATAAAAAATAAAACGGAACATCAAAGAAACATTTTTAAAATGCCAAAAGGCATAGGACCAATAAAAAGAAAAGCATTGTGAGCCGAAGATTATCTCATAACATTGAACAGATTTTCATTTAAAGGAAAAGAAAATGCTGTGATAGTGTTAGCAGACTGCATGAGCTGAGCTGATCAGCTACACGTTGTGCTGACTGCTGAGGGTCAGCTGCCGCACGTATTACGTTTGTTTGTTGACGTTATACGTTGCCAAGGACGCACAGTTCTGCGTGCGCCACAGATCTCTTGACTACTACCTTTGATGTCTGTGCCTCTTTCCAGTGAGTATAAATTTCATAATTAAAACATGTTGATACACACATAGGCCTACCTCCTGAAAGGCACTGATAATTGAGCATTCAATGGCCTATTAGGCCTACAGACTAGTATATATGTTGGTCCATATAAATGTATGCTATCTCAATCAATAGAAATATCTATAAGCCTGTCTACATGCAGGCCATTGCAGGGGGTGGGAGTTTTGTCAGAAGTTGCTTTAAAAATTAACACATTCCAATGGTTTCATGCGGATATATTTATTAACTCCCCCCCCCCCACTTAGGATTGATGAGGCTCTGGATGGCGTTTTGCGCCCCCCTGTCCCATGGCCGTTTTATTTTTTAATACTTTTTCTCACGTAACCCCCATTAATAGAGCCTCATTGATGATGATTGTAAAAGATCTTACATAAAGTAATCGATCTTGACCTTTTTTCTCGAAAATCTTTGGATTTCGTTCGAAAGGCTCCTGTGAACATACCCATCCGCAGTCCGCAGCAAGCAAAGCTAACCCCTTCGGGGGCCACCCTCACCTCTCAATGCAGCCTTGTAAGGCTTGTCTACTACAACTTATTACAAGCACAAGCAGTATGGAGAGACAGTCTTGTTGATAGAATCAGCTGTTCAGTAATTGTATCTTTCATATCTGTTGCAGAAAAGGAAAACTGGTAGCCTTAGAAATGTATCGAAGTGTGTGGTGGCAAGATCCAGTGGAGTACGGTGCAGGTTTGAATCCCAATCAGACATGGCCGAATGTAATGGAGCAATACCGGCGTCCCAATGACCAGCGTTATTACGATCTCCCAACAGAAGAATTCTCCGATAAGTTGTACTATGAACATCCGAGGCTGGCAAAGCCCCAATACAGGGGTAAATTCAGAGATCATCCATGGACCGTTCCTTCATATTACCCCGAAGGGATCGAAAACTCACCAAAAGGATTCCACGGACAGTTGTACAGAGAGTCAGGTCAGCAGTTCAAGTACGATGGTCCTCAACGAAATGAACACGTCTGGCTCCAACGACCTCCTTATCTACCGGTTTTCCCCAAACCACAAAACTCAGATTACGCGAATCCTTACGGTTACGGAGAAATGACCTTTCCTAAGATTGTAACCCCTCAGTCGACAGCAACACCTCCCAGTCGCCAACAATCAACATCCTTCACAAGGAAGGAAGCTACCCAAACAACGCAGACATTTCATCAGTCAAATAATAAGAACCCCAGTGTAGATCGATTAACAATTTTCCATAACAGATCACCGACTCAATTACCAGAAAGCAGAATAACCCAAGATGGTGTAGGATTTCTTTGAAAACTCAAGAACTTGCCAAAGCATCCAACAAAATACTGATATATATATGGCTGTCAAGCACCATATCGAATCGAGACAAATTTGAACGACTGACACTTCAACTCTATATATACATGGGGCTATATAGTTTTTAGTCACTATTTTTCATGATTGCAATGTACTCTCACTATTGTTTTTGACCCTGATCAGTTCCCTCCAGCATGACTGCATTTAAGTTACACTGTATACTCTATAAAATAAAAAAATAAGCATGTAATCTTATTAAGTTTTTTATCTCTTTGTATTTTCATTAAAAATAAATAAAATGTCACAAAATTAAAGCAATTTGAGAAGTTTTTAATACAGTCTCTTCCTGATTTATACACTTCAGACCAGTATGAAACATTTATACTATTCAGACGAGACCACAGTCAAAGGAAATGTCAATAAGCACATTCCAAACGGTTGACTTCGCAAAATTCATATTTTGTAGTCAGTAAGATGGAATACAATAATGTCAATGTAAAGAATAACAGACAGGAATTCAAAATGGCGCCAGTAGTGAATTGTTTTTCGTTTGGTGGACATTTTGTTCTAAACTTGGCAATAAAAACAACTTTGTTTTTCCAAATAATACAACAAACACTGGCCTGGGGGAAACCTGATGGGGTAACCGCAGTTACCCCATCTTGCCGTGGACAGAATTTGCGTGATTTCTTTGCAATAAACCAATTTGAAGTGTTGAATAGTTGTTATTATGATCTTATATCTGACAAAGAGCAAAAAGTAAATGGGGACCCCGTGGAATAAAGTGCTAATAACAAAGATTTTTGAGGTTTTATTTTTTGGCGAGATGGGGTAACTGGGATTTTGAAAAAAACTGCTAAATTCAGTTATCCCATCTCGCCGATTTTAATATCACCAGATTTCAATAGATTTACAAATCTTCACCAAACAATTCTTACTCTTGTGGATGCTGTATCCATTTAGAACTACTGTGGCATAAAGAATCAATCAATTAACACGCTGATTAATGCAGGAATTACTTCAAACATGCTGACATGTTCACTGGCATCCATATTGAATGAATAGAATGATGGGGAAACTGCAGTTACCCCATCAGGTTTCCCCCAGTGACAAAGGCCTTTTCGCATCATACTGAAATGCCAGTCATTGGATTCCAGTTATACAACCATGAGCACTATATTGCAGGAAAATGGAGATGCAGCAGATTATTTCAGTTATTGGCCTATATCTTTTTTAATTAATAATTTTCCTTTTCTACAATAATGTGTTCACATACATATTGTAGACATTTCTGCAAGTGCTCTTGAAGAAACACGGACATTGTGGTTATGCAGAGATAATTTACATGGTTTTCATGGTACTACAATGACCAGGGTGCCCACCGAACATATTATAGGAATATATAGGAATTTTTTACCGTAAAATATAGGAAAATATAGGAGGTTTTCGCCTGTTTTAATAGGAAAATTATATAGGAAATATTCAAAGGCGAAACCATCGGCAAATCACCTGATCGCGTCCAACATAAGCCGAAAACTTCATGTCGTGTCAAAAACGTGTCTAAAAATTCATAAGTCTGGGGGGAAAGACGCTTAAACTTTGTATCGCCGGCAAAAAAACGTGTCTAAACGCGCGAAATATCTTGAAATCTCAAAAAATATAGGAATTTTTCCAAAATATAGGAAATTATAGGAGGCCTTAAAAAATATAGGAATTATAGGAAATATAGGAGGAGTGGGCACCCTGAATTATGACTCCTGACAGTTCTAAGTACTGCCTTGCAAATTTGGTTAAAAAAGTGATAATGCATTTTCTAACTTCTGTGTTATGTCTGCTAAATTTTGAAAAGCTGAAAAAAATACATGGTGTCGCAAAAAAAACTCAGTCTCTTGCAATTGTAGTTGGAAAGTCATCAAAATCGAACTTGATATGCCCAGATATATTGGCTACGACAAGTTTATGTTTAGAAAGTTCAATAGGAGGCCAGAGGATAGCTTGAGTTGTTTTTTTTTGCGACCAAATTTTAAAGGATTTTAGCCATATATATGGCTCAGTCGGTAATGCAAGGGCAATATAACATATATGCATGATTGACCTAAAATATGTTTGTAAGTCATGACAATTGCTTTTGACACTGACTGGTCAGTGGTCATTATTGCAGACTTCTCTAACCTCCAGTCTATATTTCAGAGTCGCTGTCTTGGACAGCCGTGCCAAAGATCAATTCTTCAATGCAAACTGGATTTATAAGGGCACAGGGCGCCCATCTGAGGCATGTGCCAGGTTGTTACAGGATAAAAATAAGAGTTGTTTAGCGCTTTAGTACTATATTATATGCTTATTTGTTGACAAAAATTGAATACTACTGAGATATTACATATGCAGTGAAAGTGAGAGATATTCCAAAAAAATACTGTGCAAGCATGTAGACCCCGCTGGCTATTATGAAGCCACTGAGACAATCAGGACACTGCATACACAATTATCCTAGATGATACCGCTCCGGTGTTTTACTTATTTCAAAACGTTGCATCAATAATTTGTGCCAAATGGAAGGGCTTTTTTGAATGCCTTCAGAAATAACTCAAGATGAAAGATACCCTTAAAGGTATTCATAGGCAATTCATGGACATTAGATGTCATGTCAGGAAACAATCAAGGTTGCATCTTTCATGAAATCCAAAATATTAACATTTGAGAAGTGACTTTCATAAGAGGAGAAAAAAGAGGCCCAAAAATTCTGTTTTGAGAATTTTTCTAGACTAAACTATTCAAGATATTGAGCGGAAACTCTGCACACATCCATTACACTACAAAAGGCAGATCTGAGAATATTTTTTAGACAAATCTGAGGAGGTCAAGTTTGGAAAATTGCTGAAATTTGCTGAAATAACATAGAAAGACTCACACGTAATAGCTGGAAACTTGTCATTCCCGACATCATGACAAAATCAATGAACAGGCGAAGTTTGAATGAAATACATGCTTCACAAAGTGAGTTATGCTTGACAAAAACCTCGTCCAGCAACCCTGTTGAGGACTGCAGTACCCCATAGGCTATTGCATAGCCAGCGGGGTAAAAATGCTAGGTTCCAATTGACAAGTTATAAAAACATTCGTAGAATGAAAATGGTGAGATATTTTGTATTTCCGACTTCAGATTCAGATTCCTGGGGAATTTTTACATAAGATAGGATATTTTTCAGACCGAAATTCGAAAATAAAATTTTGGACCAAAATGTCACATTAATTGTCTGACTCAAATCTTGAACCTTGTCGTACTAACTTTTCAGAGAAATTTCTCTTATTTATAATTCTATTATACCAGCAATCTCTATATATATATATATTGGTGTTTGACGCCAACTGGCATATTTATCATTTCACTGGGGGAAACCTGATGGGGTAACTGCAGTTACCCCATCTTGCCAAAGACAGAATTTGCGTGATTTCTTTGCAATAAACCTATTTGAAGCGTTGAATTGTTAGTATAATCTCATATCTAATAAAGAGCAAAAAGTAAGTGGGGGGCCCATGGAATAAAGTGCTAATAACAAATTATTGAGGTTTTATTTTTTGGCGAGATGGGGTAACTGGGATTTTGGAAAAACTGCTAAATTCAGTTACCCCATCTCGCCGATTTTAATATCACCAGATTTCAATAGATTTACAAATCTTCACCAAACAATTCTTACTCTTGTGGATGCTGTATCCATTTAGAACTACTGTGACATAATGTGTACATGTTTCACTGGCATCCATATTGAATGAATAGAATGATGGTTAACTGCAGTTACCCCATCAGGTTTCCCCCAGTGCATTTGTAAAAATAAAAGTTTTGATGAAAATCAGAGGTCGAAATATGCCATGTTATTTGGGGGGGCCTCTCAGTTAACAGGCTCCAATGGTTGAAGACCTTGTTGTAGCCGGGTCTGCCGGCCGCATCCGGCCGCCACCCGGCCGCCAGAGGCGCGCCGAAGCCGAAGACTTTCAGATGTTCTAGAAATGAATTCTGGACATTTTAAGCCATGTTTACAGGTGATTTCATTACCATGCGATTCTTGTCATTCACACTTGGCTGTGAGAAATCAATGCTAAACCAGTGCTTAAGTACGTTTGATAAATCAAATGTGTGACGTTCTGTTGTTTTTAAACCAATCAGATTAGCTAAAAATGGCATGTATTTGGTGGGTCTAGAACCTAAGAATCGCGTACTAATTAAATCACCTGTAATCTCAGAAAACTGGTTTGAAAAACCCTTTTGCTGATGATATAAATCACAAGAGGTTGCTGTATACTGATAAGGCTTTATGCTTATTCCTCGGGACATATTCAGTATTTGGGGGGGTTTTTTCAGGACCCCCTCTGTGTCCTTCTGAAAAATGTATTTGAGGGGGTCACAAGAGCATTTGAGCCCCCCTTATTTCGACCACTGAGAAAATTATGGAAATGCCTTAAATCATGAGTCAAAGTGGGGGAACATTTTTTCGTAAGGTTTTGACACCTAAAAAAGACCATTTTCATGCTTTTTTAGGGCTGATGACCCCGAATTACGGGATTTTGAAGAAGCTTAGAAGCAAGTAATATATAGGGGAGGTGGGGGTCAGAAGTCACAAAATGCAAAAAAACCTCCAGAACAGAGCAGGTGCTTGTTGTATCTGAATGACCTTTGGCACAATTATGCAGTATTTAGTTGACTATACTTGTATCACAATATAGCTGCTGTGCTGTAAATAGGCTTTAGTCAGTTCGCAATTATTTAAGGCAAAGTCTGATGTGACTTTTTACCCCATGCAAGGGTCAAGAAGTCACAACCGTGGGGTAACAAGTCACAGTCAATTGTTGTGGACATGCAGCACTATATGAGTTAATGTGCAGACCCAGACTTGATAGTCATCCTTGCGCATGAAATTTATAGTGAACCTTCCAAAGCTATCGGCATGCAATGACAATGCATCATCAGCAAAGCCTGCGTCAGAAATTGTCCAAAGTTTGCAAAATGAAAACTTACTGCAATACTCTCTTAGAAGTATTATTTATGATAGATGAAAATAAGATCGTAAGCTAAAAGCCTCAGGTGTGGAATATTTTACTTTCCTTAGCATAGAATACTGATTTCACGTACCCTATGGTAAAATATCGCAGTGCTGGGGTGAAATGTCAGTGTGAGTTTTCACCCCTCATCTGTTTTTTAACATTCAACACATTATCATGGCAACTTGGTGATCATATGGCCAACAAGAATCCACGGATTCAAAACCGACCTAGCGCAATGAAATTGAAGGTGCCATTGCTTAAACCACTGAGCAACTGATATTGGAAGATAGGAGAAATAGTTGATTGAAGATGCTAGACTATTAGTATAGAATCAATGCAGTTTGAACAGATTTCTAAAAAAGAAAGGAAAGATGGCTGCCAAAATGGCCATCATCTGGATTTCTCGACATGGTCCTCATCCATACCCACAGGCCATACCTGTACCAAATTTCATAACTGTAAGTGAAATATTAAGGTCACAATGGTCAGTTCAAGAATGAAAAAAGATGGCTGCCACAAAGTGGCTGACGTCTTGGATTTCTCAACATGTTCCCCCGACTGATACCCACAGCCCCATACCTGTTAAAAATTTCATAACTCTAAGCGAAATATTGAGGTCACAATGGGCATTTCAAGAAATGAAGAAAGATGGCTGCAAAAACAGGCCACCATCTTGGATTTCTCGACATGGTCCTCATCCATACCCACAGGCCAATACCTGTACCAAGATTCATTTCTGTAAGTGAAATATTAAGGTCACAATGGTCAGTTCAAGAATGAAGAAAGATGGCTGCCAAAATGGCTGCCACAAAGTGGCTGCCATCTTGGATTTCTCAACATGTTCCCGACTGATACCCACAGCCCCATACTTGTTCAAAATTTCATAAGTCTAAGCAAAATGTTTAGGTCACAATGGGCACTTCAAGAAAAGAAGAAAGATTGCTGCCAAAATGGCCGCCATCTTGGATTTCTCAACATGTTCCTGATCCATACCCACAGGCCCATACATGTACCCAATTTCATAACTCTAAGCGAAATATTGAGGTCACTATGAGCAGTTCAATAAATGAAAAAAGAAGGCTGCCAAAATGGCCACCACAAAATGGCTGCAATCTTGCAATCTTGACATGTTCCCAATCCATACCCAGAGTTCCATACCTGTAGCAAATTTCATAACTGTAAGTGAAATATTAAGGTCACAATGGGCAGTTCAAGAATGAAGAAAGACGGCTGCCAAAATGGCCGCCATCTTGGATTTCTCTAAACGTTCCCAATTCATACTTAGAGTTCCATACTTGTACCAAATTTCATAACTCTAAGCGAAATATTGAGGTCACTATGAGCAGTTCAATAAATGAAAAAAATGGCTGCCAAAATGGTAACCACAAAATGACCGCCATCTTGGAATCTTGACATGTTCCCAATCCATACCCAGAGTTCCATACCTGGACCAAATTTCATAACTGTAAGTTAGGGTGGTCCACATTTCAATGGGAAAAATCAAATCTTCTAAAACCCCCAATTTGAAAGTGGAAATTGATAACCACATAAGTAAAACAAACACATGCAAAATTTCAGCCCAATCGGTTAATATTTAGAGGTGGCACAAAGTCCTAGAAGTTTCTAATGTAATTCCTCATTCGTGCAACTGAAAAATTGGTCAATTTCCCTAATCTTTCTCAGAAGTGAATATTTTTTCCTGATTTTTAAGCACTCGATAAAATTGATATGGCAAAGTAATATCTAGGGGATATCTTTTATGTATTATTCGTGGTAAGTGAAGTATGTGCCTGTTTTTATAAAAAAAAGGCTGATAATTTTAAAACCTATGTAATATCTATGCTGACCTGCAGTCTCTACATGACTAGATTCAGGCAGCAATGAGCGGAATTTCTGGGTCTTTAGATTCTCAGTGATGACACAGGTCAGGTGACCGGCTACAGCTTACATACAGGTCACATGACCAGCTACAGCCGACACTGCAACCAGCTAAAAGATACCCCTTTTCCAAACCACACCCCCCTACCCACCAGATCCGAGAGTCCCTCTGACATTTCATGCCATCGCCCAACTCAGAGGACTCGTAGAGTCTGGCTGACCTGCTATGAAACCTTGCAAGTCAGAGAGAATATCAGCACTGGATTGGGCATCTGGGACATACAGAAAAAAATGTTACTGAATCAAAATAATATTCCATAGCAAGATTTGCAAATACCGATGCGTTTGAGGTCTTCCGATGGGCAATCGCATGTTGAACTTCAACGGCTTTGTGCCACCTCTAAATATTAATTGATTTTGCTAAAATTTTTACACAATGCCTTCCATCCAGATCAGATCCAAATACAAGATTCAAATCAGAGAAATTCAGAAGAAAGTGTTTTTGGACCACCCTACTGTAAGTGAAATATTAAGGTCACAATGGGCAGTTCAAGAATGAAGAAAGATGGCTGCCAAAATGGCCACCACAAAATGGCCGCCATCTTGGATTTCACGACATGTCGCCGATCCATGCCCATAGTACCATACCTGTACTAAATTTCAGTTGAAAACTAAGGTCACAAATGGACTTTTACACACATGTTGACCACCCAGAGAATCTACCCTAGACAAATCCCTCAATCGTCTTACATTATCATAAAATTTGGCGTCAGAGCGTCACAGCCAATCAGTGTGCAGGATTTCTCTCCACTTCAAAAGTTTACCGGCAATTTTCGTAGCGAGTTTTGGGAATATAGAGAGATGTATGACCTATCATTTTAAAGGTCTCAGAGAGATCTATCTAGCCATATAAGAAACACATATGTAGCCCTTACGGAAGAGTCCCAATCAGCGAAATCGGCCTCATTTGCATAACTTGTGTGAAGGCCTGTTCATTGGTCATGTTTGTGGGTGTGTCTGATCTATTCACTGAAGGCTCTGCTGAAGTGATGTTGACAAGAAATGTTGATATGGACACATGGACATGTTTGCATCAGTCCCCTTTCACTACCCACCCCCCTCTAATAACCAACGTTAGGTCGGTTAAAATTCTAAAAGCCTTTTTTTAACAGGATTAGGCTGTCTGCAACACTTTAATTTCTAAAAATTGCAGGCTGAAGAGCCGATGGGAGTCAAGATATCGTCCTATACCATTGATGTTGGTATACAAATTGTAGGTATTTTTGAGAGCTTTCCAAACATGGCAGGTAAAATGTTGTATGCAAATTTAGAAAGCACTAGTGCCTATAAGCTGCGTTTTGAGCTTGGGAATCCAAATCTGTTCTCAAATTTGTAATAGGACAATTCTTACCTACTTCAATTTTGGTTCAAAGTTTCAATGTTTTTTTCGTTTTCGACCATTTTCGCCAATCCGCGGTGCATAAAGATTAAAAATTGACACATCCTACGGTAGTAAGGTTCAAAATTTACTAGTCCTTCAGCAAATCTACTGGCCCGCAGAACGCAAAGTATTATTCACATTTTGTTTCCAGTACTTTAGCAAACAAAAAATCACCTGATTGTCACATAAATTAAAATGAAGATTCTGGTAATATGAAAACTATCTAGAGTATATTTTGTTTTTATTACTAGATAATGAAATTTCCAATGCTTGTCAGCTATTTCAAAAGGTTTAAACTCAGTTGAGCTGTCCTGAGCAGCATCCATGCTACTCAATGAAGTGCTGAGGCTGAACAGCCTGAGCTGTATTTTCAGACCTCATGTGTATAGGCTGGACTGATAAACTATCCATTTCAATTTAATTGAACAACCATTTATAAATTTATCTATTATTGATTTCAAACAATGTCCAATAAAAATGTTCTAATTGAATAAAGAATAATTTGATCAAATCAACATTCAAAGAAATCCACAACATCTACGAGGTGGCAGGTGCTCCACTAGCTATAATGCTGGACTTCATTAATTAGTTCTGAGGCCTGGGCCCACCATTGGCTTTCACTATAACTGTTGTTGTCCTGCACATGATTCTGGGAAAATGGTTCCACTCCAGTGGTTCCAAAAGTCAACATCCAGTGTTTTGGGAAGGGCAGGGCAACATTTACATTAACTTGGGAGAGTTCTTTCATTTCATGCTATCAATACCAGCTTTCCAAAACTAGTGTGGCTTAATGTTCCCTAATAACTTCTCAACACAAAGCAGACCTCATGAAATTTGTATGTTTTTATTAGGTAAATTCCCTCCATTCAAAAGATTGTGGAATCCTACCCTCCCCCCCACCCAAAATGGTAGAGTCCATGTAGTTACAAGTTGGTGTCACATGACCTACACCCAGTTCTCTCATTGGTCAGCCTACTACTACTACTTGGTAAACAGCAAACATGGCAAACATTTGAAGAGGCAAACATTTAGATGTTCCACAGAAAAAACTATGAAACTGACGAAATAACAACATACACAATTGTCATTGCTATGCCAGAACTTCATTTGTATCACATATAAATGGTCACATGAACAATTTACACAGTTTGTTGGTTATTTGCCAAGTTTCAGGCCAATCTCATAATTAGTCAAAAGCAGACAACCCACTTTCAATCCCCTTTTCCCTTATCACTTCCCATCTCGCTTTGCCCCCCTCTAAAAACCGCCGATAGGTCGGTTAAAAATGGGTTCACAGTATGAAAGACTATTACCCAAAAGACCTTAAAACAGTAGCACAACTTCCTATGTCACAGAGACCAGACATTAATAGAGAAAGTTCAGAATTCATAAAACCTGTTTAAGACACCAAAAATGCACGAGGTAGGAAAAAACCCACTTTGCATAATGAGCATAATTTTCATAATCCCTGCAGACCCTCTTCTCATAAAAGCATCCCAAATGATGATTTGAGCTTAAGAATTAGGTCAATGCAAGTTGGTCAAAAAGGCCTGTGACTTTTTACCCCCGTGACTTTTCACCCCCTCTTCCCCTATATATATATATTCCCCTTTATACCTTCCCACAGAGTTCCATAGAGGCGCCCTACGCACTGCTAGCGCTAGGCTGGCATGGTAACGTCACGACGCCATATTGGACTTTGGAGCAGCTGCAGAGAATAATGCTGCATTTGCCTGTATTTCTGCAGTTTTTTGCCATTTTACAGACTTCTAATAAGTTACAGACTTCTGGTTTTCACCATTGTGTGCAGCAGAAAGACGTCCTTTTCACCAGCACATTTCCAGCTTTCCGACTTCAATTGCTTTTTTTTCTGTGAGGGCTGTTTATTGAATTTGCATAATTTTCTGCAGTGAAATGTCTTTAAAAATTATGATTTATGGATATTTCATGGCTGACATCCCAATTTTTATTTCTGATTATTGTCTCTGATGATGTACTGCATGTGCAGAAAAAAGTTTTAGTCTGTTTATCTTCTTTTCTTTTGGAGAAAAAAATCCAACTGTATCAGCACAATAAATACATTGTATACACAGGATTAATATTTAAATTCAAAAGCATGAAGACAGCACCAACATTTTGCAAAACATAGGAAAGGAATAGGCCTGCATAATTATATAAATTGTTTTTATCAGGTTCCAAAAAGACCCGGGGGGGGGGGGGTACTTCGCGGACTTTTGCATAGGGATGTGCCACAGCGACTTTGAAAACCAAAACCATTTTAATCCGAGACAAACCAAAACCATTTTAATCTTTTCTAAAAATATCCAAAACCAATTTAATCTTTATGATTTTTGTACCATTTTAATCGTCTTTCGAAGCCGATTCTAATGGTACCAAACATGTTGGGGTGAAAAAAGGGCAACCAAATTAATCTTAATTCATAAAAAACCAATACCATTTTAATCCTAGAAGGCCAAAAAACCTAAACCATCCAGCGGAGCCTCTATATACACCCTTTCATAGTGAGTACCCCCCCCCCCCCGGGCAAAAAGAGTTCAAAAGAAATTATATCCTTGCAAAGGCTGGCATTCCCATGTGTTTTCTTTTTTTTTTTGCTGTAATATATGCATGATGAAACACGTCTAATCATAAATCAGCAACCACTGGACTCTCGAAAACAATTAATTTTTACATTTCTAGAATCTGCAAGTACTGTCCTCCATGATGGATTTGGTTTGAACAGTGGCGTAAGTTCGGTGGGCCACCACTTTTTTTGCCAAAAAAATTCAGAGCTACCGTAACTCTGCTGTGCCCATGCAAAAAATTTTTAAAAGTTGTCAATTTTTTTCTCAGACTTTATAGCAGACTTTAAAGCTCTGAACACTAAAAAATGTCTCAAAAGAATGTTGAAAATCGGCATTCTGATGTCATTTAACTTAGTTTGCGCATGTTGAAACATTTTACTCATCATAAATTTGCAACTATCAGTCTCTCAAATGATTTTGTTTTTACATTTTAGAATCTGGAGGTAGGCTAATGTCCTTGAGGATGGTTTTGATTGGACATTTTTTTCTCAAACTTTATACGAGACTTTAAAGTCATGAACCCAGGAATGACTCAAAAAATATTAAAAAATTGGCAACTTTCCATAGTAATTCAGTTTGTGTAAATGGTTTTTATATTTTTAGAATTTTAGGTACTGCCCTGATGATAGATTTTTTTTCTTAAACTGTATAGCAAATTTTAAAGCTCTGAATACAAGAATGTCTCAAAAAATGTTGAAATTTCAACATTTTGACGTCACTCAGTGACTGTGCTTGTGCATGTTGACACACATATCTCATCATAAATCTGCAACTATCAGTCTCTCGAATTATTATTTTTTCTTTAGAATCTATACAGGACAGATGTTGTTTGAAATTGTTTTCTCAAACTTTACAGCAGACGTTAAAGCTCTGAACTCATCAAAGACTCCATAAAAATGCCTCAAAGAATAAGCAAGCTCCAAGGTTAACATCAGGAGTGCACGGTCGAATGACACCACTCTCTCACCACTGAGAGAAATAAAAAAAATTGAAAACTAAATTAAACTTTCCATTAAGTCTCGACCAAGTCAACCGGAGATTTATATATCAGCAACCTCATGGGTTTCAATGAAGCATAAGACGCAGAAAACAAACTCATCTAATAGCTTGTGCCATTACCATTTGGCATCACTGGGAAGTTTAAACTTTCACCTCAGTCACCTGTGAGCTCTTGTTTCAGACTATCAAGCTTGCAATTATTTAACAAGAACCATTCATAGATAGGTAGATAACCTTTAATACAAAAAAAAGAAGTTTGATTTGCAGGAGATTTTGAAGTGCATGTCAAACCAAAATTAAGTATGAAATGTATTGACTCTAATGGTTAAACAAAGCGTAATTACTATTAAACAAAGACTGATAAATTCCCTTTCTTCCTTCCAGTTGTAATTTGAACACGTATATATAATAGATTTATGAATGTTTCTTTAAGAATTTTTCAAAAATAGGCATACAATTACTTAGCAGCATAGGCGTACCGCATGCACGATTTTGGGGGTGGGGGGAGCGACATTCCACGGAATTTCAAGATTTAGATTTAATACCATTTCACATTAACTTGCCTCGAAATCATTAATTTCAATAAAAAATATTATAAATTGATTTAAGTGATTCAGTGTGCCCTCCAAAAATATAATCCCGAATTGAAATTCGGGAGTACCAAACCACCTTGTAATATTAATAATTGACAATTTTGGGTAGTTAAATAATTACAACATTAGTTATCAATGCTGCGATTATCAAATTAAAAAAAATATATATTGGCTCACTATCACACAATCACACTTGTATAACACATTTGAAAGCTGTGTGTGCCCATTGAGACAGTTTATGTAAAGCAATGTGATCTCTCAGAATGGTGTCTGACGATGCATTGATGAAAAAATTGTCAAAGTTAGCCTTCCACTTGTCAATATTTGGATGAGTCAAGCTCATTTCCCAGGCCCATACGAGAAGAGCTAGTTTGTGAATTCTGGTTGTATTCTGCCTGTACCTGCAAAGGATAAAAAATGACAAGTTGATTAATCAGTTTTGACTATACATAGTATTCATAGATTAACACATTTTCTTAAGCTGCTACATCCGAAGCTTCTGAGTAAAATTCTAATAGTTATTCAAAACCATGTATTTAAAAGTAAAACAAACTACACGTAATTGCATTACTCTAGGAGAGTCCTCCAATCATTGCTCTGTTCTATAAATTTAGGATGATAATAAGGTTCCAACGAATGTCACAATTAGGACGGGTATCTACATTTTTCTAATTTTATTGCAAGAGCTGGATTCGAATCCTGGACCCGACGACTGACAGCTCAGTTCACTACCACTTGACCCTCCCTCCCTGTGAAGAAGGGCCGGACTGACCTATGTGGCAAAGTGGCAGGAGCCACAGGCTCAACCGCTGATGGGGGCGGCCAGGCGGCCCGTTTAAGAAACGGAAAAGAAATTGTGAAAAAAAAATACAAATTAAAAATATTTTTTATCATTTTATTGTGTGATACAACCTGACTTTTAAGGATAGGGCCCATGTTTGATTGGGCCCTGTATAAGACAGGGCCCTCAAATGTTCACATTTGGGTCATTCTCAAATTTCGGGACAATTTGCGTCACTCCAGTTCCCTGACATTAATTTGAATGCAATTGATATCTGAAGCATCACTCCACATCTGTTATTCATATTTCTATTTAGAACCACTGCATTTGGAACAAAAAGTCATTTATTAGACCTTTCTTGGTGCATTGTGTCCTGTAATCAGTGCCAAATCAGTGGTTTTTCCCTGTCACTGGACCAGACGTGACAAAATCAAGTGTCAATTTTCCTCCTAATGTACCATCCTTTCCAAAGTTTCTATGCACGATTCATGAGAATATAGACTTGAATTAATATATACATCATATTTAACCTTTTTCTTGTTTCATTTCATTGATGTAATTGATGTAAAAGATGTGTCACTAGTTTACGTTAATTTTTTTGTCCACTCCGTTACCAGGCATAGCTCGGCTCGCTATTGTTTTTAATGAGCAATTTCCACTCAATGTCGTAAGATGCACATGCGTCAAACTACCACAGCTTTGCAGATTTTCATTAAACAGGTATTCAACAAGTTAATTGGAACATTTTTTGGTCCCACTGAAATGTCCACTCCGTTACCTCCAATTCCGAGCTTACCAGTGATACCTTTTCAAAGAAATTGTATGTATATATTGCTGAGGGTGACAGGATTCAATAGAATGCAATCAAAACTTTTTATCTCCCAAGTAGAAACCACTATTAAGAGAAAACCAAACCGTTCCTGTCGACTCTGTTACCATTCCTGTCCACTCCGTTACCACAAAAAAAAATCGATATTTAATTTAAAAAACGATTGATCTGAGATGAAGTACTTCTGAAAATTTCTGAAAATAAGACTTATATAATTTTTTTCATTTTTTTCTATTTTTAAATTGCTCAAAATGCAGGTTTTCTGCATTAAAAGTCCCCTCCGTTACCACGTTTTCCATGGCATTTTGTCCCGAAATTTGAGAATGGCCCATTTATGCTGCCATGTATATATATAATTTCATGTTTAAGTTTAAGTGGGGGCCTAATGACTTACTTTGCCCAATATGGTGTCAGTCTGCCCTTGTTCCTCCTCTATCTTCAGATTTGTCCCAGTGCAGCTTTTTTCCTCATCAGGAATTCAAAATGTCTCGCAACATGCTGAAAATCATTCAGCTGGGCCCAGATGATTCTGATGAGAACTTTCTATTGCTCACTCGTTGAGTCCAACTTTTGCTTTTCCATCTTAACTGCTTGCACTTTCCTTTAAATTTCGGCATCTCCGCACCTGTGGAGCACAAAAAAAAATTAAAGTACCGCATCAAGTCATTAACTTTATACCGGTATGTAGTATGTACATTATGTATCAATAAACTGTGATAAACAAGTTTTATTAGTCTCATCATGATATACATTACAATTTACCTTATAATTAATTTGGAATTATCAGGAGCTTTGGCCCCCTGGCCCTGACTTAGTGGGGCGACCATATAATACTCAGGGGGGCCTGGAGTTTTCCTTGGGGCAAAAATTTATTTCATGTAACAACACCAGTAATTATTTATTTCAGGTGCGTCATGCCCCAAATATTCCTTTCTTAATCAAGCAACACCTTTCTAAGAATAAGATTTAGCTAAACAAATTATTACAGGGGTAATGACTTCGGACTTGACTGACATGACTGTGAAAACATTAACAGACAAGGATTATTCATTAAGAAATAATATAGGTTAATAAATCTTTTGGATAAGTTAAACTGACAGAAATTGGAATAAAACAAGACAAAAGTCTTGTATGACTGTTGTAGCAAAATTTTACTTTTTGTGGTCAGCCTCGGACATATATCTGAGGCCAAAGGGGTACGAGACCGAGTCCGAGGATTGGCAAAATATGGCTCTGAGGCCAGCCTCAAGGACGAGGCCGGCCTCGAGGACTCCAACAATATATATAATGTCAAATGAAAATATGGAAAATGCAAATTTAATGTCATGAAAATATAAGTGAGCGGATCTTGTCCTTATTAGTCAATTTGATTGCATCTCACTAAGGTAAACCAGATGGTTTTGCTTTGCTCCTTTGCCTTTTTCTTGAAATTTTATTCTTTGGACATCCTACATGGGCCCCCCTGAGTGGATGGGTGCGAGGCAAATCTGCCACATAGGCCAGTCCGCCCCCGTAAATCAGTACAGTCAGTACAGGACATGACATGAACAACACATAAACACAGCCAAACAGAAATATTAACTGGCTACCATAGTACCTTGAAACAGACTTATATTATTTTCATGGACTGAACAAACTTTTTTTATTTGGAAATAAAACACAAAGATCATCATCCTAAGCCTCGAAAGCCAAAATTAAACTTTTTTTCTCTGCTTCTGCAAGTCCGTTTTCAGCTGGTCAGTGTACTTGAAATATAGCAGATACAAGCTAGTAACCAGGCAAAATGGTGAAGGGGGGCCTAAATAACATATTATACTAAATATATTTGGTGTCACTGAAGTATTTCATGAGCTAGAGCAGTGTGAAGTCCATCAATCAGAGCGCAAAAATACAGCTGTCACTGTCAAAACACATGCATAACAAACTGTTTTGGACCAAAATATGCATGGGATCCTCGTTTTACAGACTGAATAGATGTAGATGTAGATGTAGATGGTTGGGGACGAAACCTTTCGGTTGTTATCCTATCAGTTTTGACTCTTGCGTCGGTGGGCTCTCCTCTCGGTAGACCACCTTTCTTTCTTTTAGGAGAAAATACAAATAAATAAATAAATAAATAAAATTACATAACATAGAATTAAATAGCTTGGTAAATAAATATAGATTAAAAAACACATAAATAGGCAAATAAATAAGTAAAAAAAAGAACTGGTAAAACTGAACACAAAAATATAGTATAACTGCTAATACTGACAGTAACTCCTACCACCCAGTTAAAAAAAAGTAAAACAAACCAACGAAAACCTTTTTTTTTTTTTTTTTTGCCAAACAGTTGGTCATACGCCCCTCTCTCGCCGTCAAAAGATTTTAAAAATTTTTACAAATTGCGCTGTTTTCTTACAGGGATCAAGGGTAGGGTCCGAGAGATCACTGAGACCGATGTTTATTTATTTATTTTTTGTGTTTTACAGCTTTCCCTGGGTCCAAGAGACCACAAGGTATAGGTATCAAGTTGGCGCCGAGAGAGGACCCATATGATTTTTTGTTTAACGCTGAGGAACGTGTGTCCCCCAAAAATAACAAAGTGCGGCACTCACAGGAGGTGGTTTGTGCGTTGATGCGAGTGTAAAACTATTTAAACGTGAAACCCCATATTCGGGTCTATAGCGACCACAAGGGGTGACAAAAACAATAAAGTAATAATACCAGTAGTTATCTTTTCCTCCGGGTCTGTAGCGACCACAAAGGATAACAAGCTATTCATAACATTAGATAATCAGTTTTGGTTTTCTGGGTCTGTAGCGACCACAGTGATGAGGATGGCGATGATGACAAAAGTGCTAACATGAACAACTTGAAATGCTAATTAACTGGGACAAATATTTATTTTCAAAATTGATGTTAGGGTATTCCCATCAAATACAGAGATCATTTCCTCCGGGTCTGTAGCGACCACAAAGGATAACAGAGTAATGATATTAATTTTTATGGCTTCTGGGTCTGTAGCGACCACAGAGATGAAATGGCGATCGATGGGAAGAAACTTGAAATGATGATCATCGATGAGAAGGATTCACAACCCAAGAAATTACTACCTCCGGGTCTGTAGCGACCACAAAGGATGATGGACTGAGAGTAAAATACCACGGGGATGTAGAGGTGATGAGGATGGGGTTCTGTTATGTGAAATGATGATCGATGAAGAAATCCCAAACAACAGTAATGAGGGACCGAGGAGAAACTGCCACTACGTGGCGTCAGAGCGATGCGGTCATGCGTTAACTAGGTCACGTAATTAGGTCGCAGCATGGCTGAGCTGAGAGCTGGAAGGCTGGTTGTCTGACCGGTGTTTTAAGGTAATATTTGTGTAAATAACTTACTCTAACTGTATGTCTTTGTGTCTAGTGTATATGTAACATTGTTGAGGTCAGTTGTTCTTGTTATTGTTCTAGAAATGCCATACAAATCGCAAATAATCACACAAGACTTCCAATGACTTGCCTACTTGGCCCAGTTGTGCTGCATTGCTAGCTACTACATAGGCCTACTATCAGTGTCAGGCACTCAAACTGTTTTGCCATTGTCTTTTTAAGAGCTTTATTGCACAAGTAATTTTTAATCCCCATCCCCCTCCCTATGGGAACATTGGAATGGTTAGCATTTCCAGGGATTCAGGCAGGGAAATATCGGGCAATTTTCAGCTAGGGATAGTCAAGGATTTCAATATTTCTGAAAGTTGTTTTCTTGCCAGGAGGGGCAGGAAAGGTTGCCCTTTTCATCTCAAAGAAAAAACATTATTTAGCCTTAATTTACAGTGAATTTAGACAAAAATATAAGTATATATTCAAAATTATTATTACCGCAACATTAAATTTTTGTCGCATAAATTAGATATGCCCTTTCTTGCTTGAGCGCCCCTGCCGCCCTCGTTTCCTTCCGGCACCTCTGATATACTGCAATCACATTCCCTTAGAAGTTTTTTGCTGAAAAAGTAGGCCTACTGAGTGAGTGAAGCATAGGTACATGTACACTTGGAACACCATTGCACTGGTAGTTCATAATGTTAATCTGAAACAACGTGCACATGTTATTCAAATTGTTTTTTTTTTTTGGAGGAGCTGAGGATCAGAAATTCGGAATGCAGGAATGTTTCTGATATTAGGTGAGTATATAAATGTATAATTATAATTTTCACTTCACCAGCATATTTCGCAACGACTGTGATACATGAATTTGGAAATAAAAAGAAATTAACGCATTATCTGATGATTGTCTTATAATACGTTGTCAGGAATGAGGACTGGAAGATATGTAAGACTTGATAATACGTTGTCAGGAATGAGGACTGGAAGATATGTAAGACTTGATGATTACCTTTTTAGGCTTATAGTGTCTAGGAAATATGCTGCAGGTCCTGTTTGCTTTACAATTTTTCTCACTTGTTTCCAGCTTATATCCCCCACAAAGGACAAGATGTAACTGAAGATACAAGGTTCAAGCCGTGAGGCAGTTTGATTAAATGTCCAATTCCAAAGAGCAACCAATTTCTGAAGGTCAGTATCGATATGCTGTACTGAGATTTTAAAGCATTCTATTTTGCCCACATGATAGTCTATTCTGTGTAATTTAGATTCAACATTTTGATTTATTGCCTGGTAAAAGGTGTCAGTAAAAATTTCCTGTCTGGAATGATCCAAACTATCTGCAGAGAAATAAGTCCCAAATATAGAGCCAGACGAGTAACAGAAAAATCCTGCGGAGGTTCGACTCAAAGTCATCAAGTCAGAAGTTTGCGGAGTCAAAAATTTATCTGGCGACTCCTGACTCCCACAAAAATTCTTATAATTAACAAACAATTTAATTTTTATTTAGTTCTTATGTAAAAATGATATGGACATGGAACACACACAATTTTTGAAAGTCCAGCCGCAGTATCTTCAAGGCAAAATGTTAGAAAACTGTCGATAAAAGAATTAAAAATAAAGGAAAGTTGAAACATCAAATATTTAAATATTTTAAATGTAACTTCTCGGATCTTCCCGAGGCTCTTTTTATGGTGTCTGTTGGACGAAAAAAATTTAAATCTCTGGTTTTTTTAAATAACGTAAATGTAAAAAAAAATATGGGTGCTGTCAATTTTTTTTCCTCATAGGCAGAAAATCTGTTGGTGCTTGATAAGAGAAGGTGTTCAGAACATTTAAAATTGTACCGGTTATAAATCTGAAATCATGAAAATTTGGGAGATTCACTTAAAAAGTGTAAACTCACAGGTGTAGGGGGCCAACAATTTTTGGAAAATAAATTTTTCATAGAGTCTCGGGCAAAAAAAAAATGTGAATTTACACTTTTTAGGGCAATCGTTTTTGGGCAGCCCTCCTAAAAAAGTTTTACCCCTCTACGCCTATGTATTAGCTTTTCACTTCAAAATTTCCAACAGTAAAATTATAAATTAACTCCTGATTTCACAAATACTACAAGAATTTCATGAAAATTCATTTTTATGAACTGCGACCTCAAAATTTTTCAGAATCCATTTCCAAATAACCTGATATCTGGGGCCCAAAGCTACCACATCTGTCCTAAACATGACTTGTAAGCGGACACATAATGGGTTCTGAAGCAGCACTTTGAAAATGACCAAGACTTTGGAATCTTCTGGACTCTTGCACTCTCTCCATGAGTACCAAGAGTTTTTTGTGGTCTGACAGTTAAGGGCGCTTGTCACCACACTTTAAAAGGCCAGACATACTTAATCTTTAGCTTCTTGGATCTTCTTGAGGCACTTTTTATTAATTTTTGAACAATTCAATGAAATAACTGACTGGTTTCTTCTCCCTTTTTTCAGCGTGATTACTTGCCATGGTCAGAGATGGTGAAAGCGGAACAGATTGCCAACCAACCGAAGAGCAAATTAAGGAAAACTGACAAGAATCTTAGATCAAAAAGACAACATAATATAATTTTATTAAATCAATACTCTTTTAACATTTTATTAAATTGTACAAAAAATGAAAAAAGATTTCTATAGTGTGAGCCAATTATCAGTCTCCACACATAGATTAAAAATGTACTTCTTCTTGCTTTTACATGTTTTCAAACAAGTTCCCATTTCAATATGCACACAGAGGATATACAGTGTAATTCAGAATTCAGAAACTGGAACTAAATATATACAACATCTGTTGATTGCAGCGGGTGCCACCGGTCGCCACACTCCATGCTTGAGATTCTTACTTAGTTCCACAAATGCTTTGTGTACGATTGTCTCGTCTCCACCAATATTCATGCTATTACCTATTTTCATTGATAGATCTACATTCTACATTGATAGGCTTACTCATCATTTATAAAACTTAGCGGCTGGGTAACTGAGTGGTTACAGTCCATGCCTGGCATTGCCTGCTCCGTAGAAAGTCTCAAGGTTACGTAGGTTCAAATGTCAGATTGCAAGGCGGTGAATCCAAATAATTTCAGTGGATGTTCAAAGGCATGACGTTCGGATGAGATGTTGAATTTGCTATCCCTAGTATCGGTGATATTTCTGGGCTATTAAAATACCCCTAACAAGAGGACTGCCACTTTTTCTCCTTTCTCATCATCAATCGACCCTTGCAAGCCTTAGAAGCTGTTAGATGGCAACGTCTTGAGGGATGCTCTTCAGTCTTGAAAACTGAAACCATAATTAAAGTTTTTATAAGATCTGTGAGACCTGTGATAAATGCGAAAAAAAAGGTATCAATGCAGCAATTTAAATCAAGATTCTTTTGTAAAAATTGGGTTCAGTTATTGAAATAAATTTTTTAATTTCCCATTGAATCGTCCAATTAATTAAAAAATACATCAGTAAAATTTTGAACAGTTTGTTATCGTGAAAGGGAGATTGTTTTCTGAAATTGATTCGGGGTTGTGTTGTAAAATTTTGTAGTCATGGACAGGGGGCCATAATGAAAAATAAAAATTTTCAAAATCTGATAGCAATGTATAATATAGTGTAGTATATAGTGTTGGGACGATACTATCACTATCGCAATACTTCATCGCCAATGCAGTCACAATACAACTATCGTGAGGAAAAATTAGGCATGATATATCACGATACACTATTGCCAAAGGCTGCAAGTATCACGATTATCGCGATAGTAATTGTCTGCTTAAAAGTATAGTTCCGCAAATTTCTGAGGTGCGATTAATGCGCATCACACCTCTTATCTTGTGAGAAATCCATGAAAATCGCACCTTTTTGCTTTAGTTTGGTGAAATAGAGAATATTTTTTTGCCCAACTTTCCTAATACTAACTTCATACAGCAATGATGTTGAATTAATACCATAATAAATGATGTTTTTCAAGCTTTTTCTGGTAATTTACCTATCGCAATAGTATTGTATCGTGCACCTCAATTGTTGGCAATATATTGAATCGTTTCCTCACCTGATAGTATGTATCGTTCAGGTATTGTGTCACCAACTAAGTATCGTTTAAACTATTGTATCGCAAAATCCTCACGATACCCAACACTAGTAGTATATAGAGGACTTGTCAGTTGATGCTGAATATATACACTGACAAATAATACTGACCTGCAATTCTCAGCCAGTGGGTATTTTCTGGACACTGAACAAAACATTTTCGACTGGCGTAATTTCAGGACATCTTTTCTCCCTCTCCAACACCTGTAGTATGAGCGAGCCTTCAAAATTCTTCCAAAAACTGAAAAGGCATTGATATGGCAATTATTAATAATTAAATTTATTGTATCAATCCAACCCTACAACATTAAAGATCACAAGCTTGGCTGCTAGTAACGGGCCGTTACAAAAACGGTTTGGTTCCAGCTCTATCTTATCAGCAATGAAATTATAAATGAACATCAATGTTGTATTTGTGGACCGACCAGGTGATAGCTTGGGCCTTGGAGGGGGGGGGGGGGGGTTGCGGATTTTACACCAGACTTTTTTTTTGTGCCCTGAACAACCACTTTTTTTTTGCATGCAAAGGTACGACAACAGAAATTTAACCAGTATTTTTGGTCAGATGTACTCAATCAGGGCCATATTTTGACGGTCCCTGATGCTCAATCCTTGGTCTTGGCCCAGTCTCGGGTGTCATTGTGCAGTGTTGGAGGTCTCGATGTGACATTTTGATAGCATGAAGTCTTGGTCAAGAATGTCCCCGCTTTGACTATAACACTGATTTTAACATGAGTAATTAACGGTACCACATGCGACAGATCTGGATACAAACGGCCTTTTACATGTTCTAAAGAAAGTTTTATTCCTTGTCAAGTTTTGAAAAAAAAAAAGTTTTAATGAAAAATCCATGACGTGGTGCCACCCCCCTCCCACGAACCAAGGATCATCTGGTCAGCCACTTGGGACAAAAATCTTCCACCTAATATCTTGCATAATCAGGGCATTAAATTATAAAATATTATATTGTCAACTTGGATTTGTCGTAATTACAATACTCTGTATGATAGATCAGAGTTTACATGATTTTTCAACTGAATCAGCCAAAATTTCCATGGTATTATACCGTATACCTGCGAATCCTGCGGCCTTGGTTTCTCCGTTACACACCTGAAGCTCTGGTTTTCTCCTGCATAGGTATTTAATGCATCTGCAATCAAAATAGTCAGCCACAATTAAATTTTGATTCAAACTTATGTCATGTAATACGAAAACTAAAACAATCAGTTGCATATTATAGCAATATTTGATGGTGAGGAGTCCAATATAGAGTATAATTTGAGTCCAGTTATACTCTATATTGGACGATTTACCATCTTATATTTGTTATATTATCCAAAAATGAAGCCACTTTTGAAACTATAGGTTTAACTATTTTGGCTGTGCAGGAAAGCCAGTTTGTGTTTCTTTCAGTTAAACTGCTGAATTCTTTTTAAAATGTATCTTGTCATATTACAGCATAGGGTAAAATCTTTGCAAAAATATATAATTTACATGTTCTGATATCTCCCATAGTCAAGAAGCTGGTTTATATTTCGTATTTTTAATTTCTATTTTATAGCATAATATTTACCTTCAGACATAGATAGGCATGCACTCCAAAAATGGATGAGAAGTGCATTTTTTGACACTCAATGTTATATCATGGTCCGATAACGTATTTGAAGAATGTTAAATAAACTTAATATTGAGTACTAATCAATACACAAATTTTGACATAATTAATATTTTTTTGTATCTTCCCAATGGGGAGCTGCGGACCAGATAGAAACTGACAGAAGATGTAAAAAAAAGACATTTATTATATTTTTTGGGATTCTTTCCTTCAACTGTTTACGCAAAAGAATTAAATATTGTGAAATATAGCCTACATAAGACTTTCTTGAAAGGTATGCTGTGTAAACAAATTATGTATATAGATAGCACTTGGCATACTTGCTAATTGTTTTATGTTGCCTTACTTCGGTGAATATTTATTTTACATATTACGCATGTTCATACATTTAAGTTTGTCAGGGAAATTATGACTTTTAATCGACAGAAAACAGTGAACTAATTCACAGCCTAAACTAGAGATTGAATAGACAGTGGCGTCACCGGTTGGGGAGGGGGGCGGTGTCCCCCTGAAATTAATTTTCCCCCCTAATTTTGAGCTTAAACCCATTGTCCAATGGGCTTTATAAGTCGCATGCGCCCCCGGTTGATAGGTCCGCCCCCCCCCCCCTTCGCCCCGCCTAAAATAAAACCTGGTGACGCCTCTGTGAATAGAGGGTCGTAACCTTGAGTCTGACATTTTTAAAAGGGCCTAATTGGCTATTTGAGAGCTTGCCTGCCTATGTATTTGGTACCAATCTTTAGCTGAAGACTTCCTTTATCTGTTCACTAAGTATTAGCATGACACTAACAAGTAAAGTGGAAATAACGTGGGGTTTTCATGGCCCTATAGATAGCATTAAAAAAAATTTTTTCTCAATTTTGTGTCAGAAAATTGTGAATTTTGTAGAATTTTGTCATGTTTTAGGTATCTTTTATTGTTAATTTTTTTTCTGTTAGATTGTAAATATGTTTAATTTGAGGCTCTGGTTGACAATCAATAACCCATAGGCCAAGCAAGATATCCCTTTTTTAAATGTACAGAATCTAAGTGTCCGACTCAAGGAACCTTACCCTATTGCTTTCATAAAATAAAAAATGAATAAGTAACCAGCATTCCCAAAAAACTGAATATCTAACATGATTCTTTCCTCCTTAATGATTGCAAAGCTGTCAACCTGGATAATGCACTTGATGAACTCAGGGGTCTGGCCTGGGAATGAAGAGTGGGATCTACACACATGTGCTAGGCTATTTCTAATTTTCTATGTTAATACTCTAGCATTAACTTACTTAACATTAAGCCAGCAAGCCTGAGTGTTTTGAGTTGCCATCACCCCATCAGCATGCATGCTACATGTACCATGCAGCCACTGATGATGTATACCATGCAGTACATTGTCATTGAATGTGCTTACCATTGGCATTGTATCAGTGCATGCACAGGACCAGTTCATGGGAAGTTATGCTAATTCCTATGGGGTTTTCAGTGCCCAGCATCTGCCTTGACAGTTCTTCCTTCTTCCTGCAAGTTTCCTGAAGTTGTTATCACTTTTACAGTGAAAAACATGCTCAGCAAGTGGCAGCAACTGCAGCGTGAATCCACTCCTGCCTGGCTCAGGCCATGTTTCTCTCTGTTGTAAACATAGAAATACATAGAACGGACATGAGGCTGTTTGATGCCACCTCAAGATGAGGTCACCAAATCCGCCATATTGGAACTGCCCTGAGACATGATGTCACAATAGACTAATTATGATGTGACGTCATGCCATTGTTATAAGTGACATCACAGTTACTGGTGACGTCACGGTCCATTGTGCCAGTATTCAGGGCAGTTCCAAGATGGTGGATTTGGTTGCTTCATCTGCCAGAGCCTCATGTCCCTTCTATGTATTTCTATGGTTGTAAACATTAGGTCACGTGACTTTTGGACCTGAATGCTGCGCGGCCCCCTGGTGGCAAGAAATTTGGCCTCGGTCCCTCATTATTTCCTCCGGGTCTGTAGCGACCACAGAGGTTGACAGCAAAATATACTTATGAGTTTATTTATGACTTCTGGGTCTGTAGCGACCACAGAGATGGAACAAAAAAGAGGAAAACAATGTGTTAATACGAAAAGAAAAGTGTGATCAATTTAATTCCATATCCCGAACAGTTAGATTCTATAAATCATTATACAATCCGGGTCTGTGGCGACCACGGGATACTAAAAAACATTTTTTATTTTTCTTTTTTCTTTTTAGTCTTCCAAGGCTCTGTGGGAGTTTAGTGCCATAGTGCTCTTTAGTGATTTACAGATGTCTTTTATTAATTTGGTAGATGGATGGCATCCATCCACTAAGAGATTGTACTTCGCGCTGGCACTGCGGGACTTGCCCCTGTGGTGGTAGAGACACTTATCCAGTTGGGGGGTTTTCACTGTGAAGTTACGGTTTGCAGCTATGATGGCCTCATTCACCTGATCCAACATATAATGAAGGTTGGCCTGCATTTCTTGGTAATTTTCAGCTTCACATAATATACTGGTTTTGCCTTGATCTAATCGACTTTGATTCCAGTCAATGATGCTCATAGGATAGATGGTACAGATTACTGGTATTGCTCCTTGGCTGGTAGTATGCCTTTGAAGGTCTTTAATATCATTTATTGTTGTCTGAACTGTTTCCTCACAGTTTTCTTCTGGCAGGACAATAACCTCGTCAATTCGTCCCCCCTCATAGTCCCTTCTCAACCTGTGCGTCAGATTACAGATTCCAGCAGATATGTATGTAAGCGGTGGATCATCGAAATTTTCTATTAAGTTGCTAAATTCGCCCTCTATAGTGTCTTGCAGGTCTCGGAATTTGGCCCCTGATACAGACCATGATCTGGCTATTGGCAGATTAGTGGGTGTTAGGTCCCTGACCCGACTGTCCCCTAACAGAAACATGGGGGGTGCCATATTACCGTAGCAGCTGGGAAGTGACAAAAATAATCTGTGCAGGAAATATAAAATGAAACAGAAAAATACTCAGGTAGGAATGAGACTAACAGAAAGGAAATAAATACATATAAGGTTAGAGTTTCCGTCCACCATTATATGTCTAAGTATTTGTCTGGGTGCTTTGCCCACTCTTTTGACAGTGCGTTTTTAAAAGAATTTAGTGTTTTACAATCAATAGTCTCTTGTCTCAGGTTGTTCCAGTCGTTTATCACCCTGTGGGAGAAAGTATTTAGTCTAATGGTAGTGTTAGCCTGAGGCTTAGCAAATTTGTGGCTATGGCCCCTTGTCGCCGTTGTTTCATTGGTCTTAAAAAAGAAGTCGACCCTGATATTGTCAATATTTTCTTTAAGTCTAAAGACTTGTAGTACATCGTTTCGTCGCCTTCGGAATTGTAAAGAATCTAGTTTTAGGGATTTCAGTCTGTCTGAGTAGCTTAAGTGCTTGATGTCCCTTATCAGTTTTGTCGCCCTGCGTTGAACTCTCTCAATGTTGTCAATGTCCTTTTTAAGGTAGGGTCTCCACACTATGACTGCGTATTCTAAAAGGGGCCTAACAAGGCTTTTATAGAGGGGCAAGAGTGTTTTAACACTAAGGGTAGTAAAGGAGTTTTTGATAAGACCCAGTCTGCTGTTTGCCTTTGCAATCAGTTTATTAATGTGTGTAGCGAATTTTAGGTTGTCGTCAAAGTCGATCCCGAGATCTTTCTCTGTATTGTCCTTAGCTATAAATTGGTCTGTGAGAGAGTAATTTGTCTTTGGGTTATGCGGTCCATAGTGAATAAGTTTACATTTCTCTAAATTAAAGGGTAACTGCCATTTCTTTGTCCAGTCCACAAGCCTAGTCAGGTCGTTCTGTAGTTCAGTCTGGTCCGCAAGGCGGCTAATGACTCGGAAAATTTTGGTATCGTCTGCGAATATCTTCAGTGTGCTAGTGATACCATCAGGGAGGTCATTTATGTACAATAAAAACAGAATTGGTCCCAGCACACTCCCTTGTGGGATGCCAGACTTAACAGGACATGCTTCGGATTTATCCTTATTTATCACCACCACCTGTCTCCTACAACTTAAAAAATCTTCTATCCATTTCAAAAGATCACCATTAATACCATAGGCTTTGACTTTTTTTAAAAGTCTTTGATGGGGGACTTTATCAAAGGCCTTAGCGAAATCGAGGTACACACAGTCAAACGGGGAACCTTTGTCGATTAAGTCCGTCCAGATCTCCATGATCTCGAGTAGCTGTGTTGTACATGATCGACCTGTCCTGAAGCCGTGTTGGTCTTTATGTAAGAGATTATAGGATTCAAGAAAGAGGACTAATTGGTCTCTTATGATTCTCTCTAGGAGTTTTCCACAGACTGAGGTGAGACTTACAGGCCGATAATTACAAAATAGATTTTTTTTCCCTTTTTTATGGATGGGTTTGATGTGGGCAGTTTTCCATATCGATGGTAGGGCCCCCTTATCCAGGCTGAGTTTGAATATTTTAAATAAGGGGTAGGATATACTTTCCCTCAGCTCAAATAAAATCCGGGAATGAATTTCATCAGGACCCGCGGACTTAGAGATATTAACTTTTTTAAGTTCGCTAAGTACTCGACCCTGCGTCAGTCTGATGTGGTCAAGGCTCTGTGGTCCCACTTTTGGGTGGAGATTTGGTATGTCCTGTAAATTTTCATCAGTGAACACCTCACTAAAATATTTATTGAACTGATTTGCCTTGTCGTAGTCAGTACTGTAGCTGTTTCCGTCAGTGTCTTGCATGTCGGGGAAGTCATTTATTTTATTTCTTTTACAATTGATATAATTCCAACATTTTTTTGGGTTGTTTTTAATTTCTATAGCCAAACTTAGCTCGTATTCCGATTTCCTATTTTTTATAAGTCGGTTGGTTTTATTACGAATACATGTGAAATTTGTCCAGGTTTCGTCAGTCTTGTTACGTCTGTAGTCTTTCCATGCTTTGTTTTTCAGTCTCAGTGCCTCCTTGACTTCTGTATTAACCCAAGGTTGCTTATTTTTAGACTGTCTGTTAGATCTCATTGGGATGTGTTTATGTATTAAGTCATTTAATATCTTTTGAAATACTTACCATGATAGATCTACAGTCTTGTCCTTTAGAAAAGAGTCCCAGTCAACCTTGTTCAGTTCTCTTGACAACTTATCATATTCACCTTTTGAGTAACAATATGAGTCAGCTGGAGTCTTTCTGAGTCTATTGGGTATGTCATAGTTAAATACTATAACATTGTGGTCTCCTTTCTCCCCAAGTGGAGCAAGGATATTTAGGCTTTCAATTCTTTCCGGGTAGTTTGACAGGATCCAGTCTAATGTGTTGGCAGTCTGTCCTATTCTGTGTCTTGTCGGCTCGAAAATTATCTGTTCAAGGAATATGTCATTTATTTTGCAAAAAGTCTGGTGGGCTGGATGGGAGGGTCTTGCTGTTACTTTCATTTGTTTCCAGTCTACCTGGTTGAAGTTAAAATCCCCCATAATTACAATATGATTGTTCCTTAAATCTCCAATTTCATCCAACAAATTAATGAGATTGTCATTGTTTGTTTGGGGGCTATTAGGGCTTCTATAGATGCCTCCAATTACTAGTCTAGTGTTTACAGGGAGCTCTAAAATTACCCACACTTGGTCGTTAAAGGCCGTCTTAAAAAAGCATTGTTCAGACTTTAGCCTATTATGAACGTATATTGATACCCCTCTCCCAGTAGTACAGTCATAATTTATGTAATTAGGTAGTGGGAGGGATCCTTCCCTGTCTAGGGTGCGGTTAGTCTTGGGAAGAGTCTCTGTTACACAAATGACGTCGATGTTATCAGTTGTAGCTATAGAGCAAAGCTCATGTATTTTGTTCGTCAAAGAGTCTGCGTTAGTATAGAGGAATTTAAGTTGTCTGTCCATTTTCGGGGGAACTGTCTGGCTGTTCCTGAATGGCGGGCGCGGGTGGCTGTTTTTTAGGGAACTCTTTGATTGTGTAGTTACCTGGGCCTCCCCTCACTCTGTAAACCTTGTCTGTCGAAACCTTTGATTTGTTGTAAGCTTCTGTCAGTTTAGCATTAAGCTCTTTTCTTTGGGATTCATTGAGGTCCTGTCTTATACTAAGTCTCTTTAACCTCTCGTCCGCATCCCTTAACAGTGCTAAGCTTTTTAGCACTCTGTCCCTGTCCTTGTTTGTCTCAAAGCGCACTTTGATGGGTCTATGTTTATTTTGGTCCTCTCTAGTTTGGTCAAATTTCCCTAGTCTGTTTGTACTAACAATCTGTGCGTCTTCACACTTAATTTGTGCCAGTAGGTCAATTATGAGTTGCAAGTCTTCCTGCTTACGCAGTTCTCCCGTAGCCTGTTTGCTCTCGGGAGCCCTGTAGACTACTATGCCTTTTGACCTAAGTTCCATTTCTTTGTCGTAGTCGGAAGCTTCTTTGAGTGCTGTTTTGACATTCTCTATTGTTACAGCTTCCTGGGTGGGTGTCGTAGTTTTCAAGATATCAGCCCATTGCTTGGTGGCCTCTACTGGTATGTCAGATTTAATCTGTCTAATTTCTCTGCTAATGTTTGCCTCTAGCACCTTAAAGGTCGTTTCTAAGTTGTTGTTGATGTCCTGGCAAGTCTCAGTCAGTTTAGTTTGTAGATCGGCTAGATTCTTTGTTGTTTTATTGATGGACCTCATTTTTTGGTCCAAATTTTTGAATTTGTGTTTTACAAGGTCAAGTCCCCTGTCGTCGTTAGGTAGATATGTGTCCTTGCAAAAGTCACATAACCAGAATATGTTTTTTTTTTGTCCAGTACATTGTACGCTCTGTTGGTCATTTTGATGCATGCAGTATCAAAATTTGATACACAAATTGCACAGGTGACCCAGTATTGCTTCGGTTTGGCTTCATTGTCGTATAGCAAACTACAGTTTTTACAGGTCCAAGTTACTGGCTTTGCTGGATTATCACCGGCTTCATTGTCACTGGCTTCATTGTCACTGTCATAGTCAGTGGACTCACCATCGTCGTCCTTTTCCCGGTCTTTTTGTCCGCCATCTTGGGAGTTAGCGTCGTCGTTGCTAGGGCCGTCTTTGGTCATTTTAACGGCAGTCTAAAACACCGTCGTGCGGTGGACTGATTTGGTCGAGTGATGTCCAAATGAGGTAGGGAAGCGATTTTACAAGAAAATACTCACGATTGATGGTAGTAAACCGTGAAAATAATCGAAAATAATTGGAAATCTAGAGAGCTATTCAAAACACGTCTTCTCCATTCGACGCATGCGCAAAACAATATACACTGACAACTGTCACATACATATTGTCGGAATGTGCTATGATGTTCATGTGGTCATATACATACCGTACTTGAGGGTATTATCAGCACCTTAAGCAAAAGGAGGTCTCGAAAGTACCAAAATTAGGTCAAATGCCACCATACAAGTATTCTGGGAACCAGCATAACCATTTTGCAAAATTCCATCAGACAACAACCCCAGTCAATCTAGTTCCGGTATCGGTGGGGACCTAAATGTAGATGCAGTCATTTGAGGGTATTATCAGCATAGTGAGGGTATTATCAGCACATGGATGGTATGCTATACAGATTGGTGCTTAGTAGCATTGTTAAAAGTGCTAGATAGTGCAGCCAATGGACCCGTAGTGAGAAGAATCATTCTCTCACCACGCGAGGTGCCCTGTTACCCATACACCCTGTGCAGGCATATCTGCTAAAATGCAGGGCCACACACTCTGCTCAGGAGGGCCACGGGTCTGCTCAGGAGGGCCACGGGTCTGCTCAGGGAATTTCGAGGGAAGGCCTGTGTAGGATTGAGGAGGTATGTGTCTATTTTGGTCTAAAACAAGGTTTTTAGATAAAATAAAACACTTTAAATGAGCTTATTGAGTAGGCAACTTCCATGAGAAACAACCTATGCAATCCAAATATCATGACTTTATCTGTAATTCCCGCAATCTGTGTTACAATTTGTTTGAATCATGTTTTGGTCTGTTTGTGTCATCTTCAAATGCTGTGCTCAGCGGATATTTGACATATCAATACTTTAATTATTCACTAAATGTATACAGGGAGCCCATATCTATCATTGTAATGCAGTATTTCATGTAGATAGATAGATAGACTTTATTTAGCCACATTAAAAGAGGGTACAGACATATATATATAATAATAAGCAGTACACTGTTGTAATGCGGTTCGGATTACACACAAAAGTTAAAAACTTATTTCCAGTGTGGTCCGGACAACAAAATGACGTCAAGATGCAATAAAGGCTATCCACGCTGTTGAAAAAATAAATATATATATATACAATACAATACTGATTAATGAGTAACAGTAGCAGAAATTTCATTTAAGTGTGCTTGTGCTTTTAGGAATTGTTTTACCTTTACTTTAAATAAATCTTTACTATTTACAGTTTTAACAACATTTGGTAGATTGTTCCACGCTAACACACCTTGATAGCTAAAATTTTGATCGTCTATCCCACGTGGTTTTTGTAAGAAAAAGTTACTTTCCATGTGTCTAGTATTATAACGGTGCGATATTCTGTTAAAATTCTGACATATGTAGCTAGGTGCAAATTGATGGTAAACATTGTACATGTGGTTTAGCATTAATTGTTTTGCTCGATCTTTAGTTCTCAGCATTCCGGCTCTATCTAATTCATTTTGACCAACATGTGACCTAGGTCCCAAATCAAGAATAAATCGTACAATTTTGTTCTGTAATACTTGTAATCTTTTTTGGGCACCTTTGGTCAAGCTCCAAAACCAAGCAGAGACGGCATAGTCAAAGTGACATTGTAGAAGGGCAAAGACAAGCAGTTTTCTTGACTGAAAGTCAAGAACGTCTGCATTTCTGTATAGAAATTTTAATTTGGCTGAACATTTGGCAATAATTTGAGAAACAGTAGTTTCCCCAGACAAGGTGTTATCCATTTTTAGGCCAAGATATTTAACTTCTTTGCTTGGTTTTATAGAATGACCTTCACAATCGATGGAAATGTTATTAATCAACCCTCGCTTCCGTTTAGAGCAGAGGATAATGGCTTCTGTCTTGCCCATATGCATTGATAGATTATTGTTTGTTAACCAATGATGACAGTTGGAAACTTCTTTGCTTAGCTCGCTTGTTACAAAGTTGATATCAGAGTGACTAGTCAATAAAATAGCATCATCTGCATATAATATAAGCTTACATGAGACACATGTAGACATGTCGTTGCAAAACATCAAATAGCACCACGGGCCTAGAATACTGCCTTGCGGCACACCACAAATTATCTCTTTTTCACTTGATACACAATTGTTAACACACACAACTTGCTTGCGGCCTTCAAGATAGGACTTAAACCAGGTGTTATCAATGCCAGCAATTCTTAGTTTCTCAATTCTTAGTTTCTCAATGTTTTCGAATTAAATATTTGTTGCTAAGGCAGAAAATATCACTTTCTTTCAAAACACTGTGGCCACGTGTAAATGCACAGAATGATGACCACAAAAACGCAGTTCTACCTACTGCAAGACATTGAGGTTTGTTGTCACCTACAACAGAGATGAAGTATTGGGATGCTTCGTCCACTTAATTCATACCATTTTCTAGTGTTTGGTCATTTTCCTGGTCTTCTGCTACTTCACTAAATTCTGCATTACTGAATTTGGCATATCTTTCAACATTTGGCAGGCTCAAACGTGGCCTCTTCCTTCTATTTATCGTTAGTCTGTATCTGGGCCAGAAAGGTTACAATACAGAGACAGTTGTGTAAGGTATTTCCATGGAAGTACCTCATTGCTACTGCAAAATAACAACTATGTTTCACTGCACATTTGTAGTGGCCACTTTGGCTGCACCTGCGACATTACACTTGTGGAGCAATTTACAGAAAATGTAAAAAATCTACCAAAATAAAGCAATTAATGTGTAATAATTGACTTAAGTAAATATCTATGTGCTCAAGGGCAAACATTATGATGATTTTGTCATTGGTTTAGCTCATATTAACCAGAAAGGAGATCAAAAACATGAAGTAAAAATGTACGTCAGTCACAACAGTGATATTGTGTTGATTATTGCAAGTTTATGGTTTGAGATTGGCAAAAACAGATATATCAGATGAAAAGTCATAATAGTTACTCACTCAATGGAGCTAATATGATATGTTATAAAAATTTAATTTACCTTCGTTCGGACGATGTTTTGTGAAAACTTTTCTACTGATGCCATCACTGCCTGAGCAGAGTTGTGGCTATCCTGAGCAGACCCGTGGCCCCCCTGAGCAGAGTGCGTGGCCCTGCATTTTAGCAGATATGCCTACACAAGGTGCCATACCTTGTCACGTCACAACTCAGGCTATACCTCTGATTGTGCTGCTAATAAGACAGAAATATGGAATTTATTCAAGTAAAACTAAATATATGGTGTAACATACTTGTGAGAATTTAATGCAATTGTAAGGGGTAAGATACCAAAATGCTAATACCGTTCCAATGCATTTGCCATATATACTCAAATAAAGGACCCCCCTCGAATAGAGGCCCCCCTCAAATAGAGGCCCTGGGTAGGTGCTGATAATACCCTCCATTCTACCTTTATGGGTTACATTTTCAACACCCCTCCCCCATTTGGACGGTGAAATGTGTAATAACTCAAAAATGGGCCTAATGCCTTGACAGGGATAGGAGCTAATGTTGGGGACCCATTTCCAGAGCCCTTCTTCCTGTTTCAGCTGATTGGGACAGTTAACACAACAAAACATCCTTTTATCTCGGGAGTTAAAAATGACGTTTTAAACAATGAGGTGTTATTTCTTGTGCAGAAATATGTGATCTGAGGCCAGTTAGGCCCTTAGTTAGGTTGTGATGACTACCAAAATCCTTTAAGAATTGCTTCATGAAAATTTATGAGTTTCGGCACCAAGACATATGTGCTTGACTAAGTTGTAAACAAGCAAAAACTTCCAGGGGTGCTGATAATACCCCCCCTGTTGATAATACCCTCAATTACGGTACCTTTAACCAGTAATTTGAAGCCTGGGACATCCATAATCAGCAAATTCATGCAGCCACCACTGGTTGTGTCACAATCCAAGGAGCAATATGGCGGCCGTGTGTTGCCGTCAGTTTGCCGCTAGGGGCGCCTCTATATAACTCTGTGTACCTTCCATTTTCCAAATTAAAAAGAAACAAGCCTAGCTCTTTGCATTTTTTTTCAGAAATGCTCACATATATGATAAGATAGACAAAATACAAAATTATTACCCCCAAGGTCATTCTCCACTTTCATTTTGTTTAGAACCAATGCAGTTTGGCAGATGTCCAGGTCTGAGCTGGAATCGAACCCGGGACCGTGTGATTGGAAGCAGGTCCAGCAAAAAGTCAGGAGTTTCTCAACAGATGGTGCATCGATACGGTGAGGCAACCCTGGTGAGAAATTTACCAACTAATCAGACATCTGTTTTCGAGGCAACAGTGAACGTGTGAGAAGAAACGAAAATGGCTCCCCGAGTGCCAGAAGAACTTGATGTGTTTACAATCCCTCATTCACGGATGAAGGAGCTCGTCAGTGGCTATGTCGAGAAGGTAAAGTTTCACTAAGGATTTAGTCATCAAAATTTCGTAAAGAGGCTGACATGCTTGCCATATTCTTGCTTAAAATGACATAATTTCTGGGCGTGTTTTCCAGGTCACGATCTGTCAAGGTCTGATGCCAGTGGGGTTTAGTTATAAGGGCCACAGACCAAAACGGCCACACTGGTTTTTGCAAAAAAGGCCACACAGAACGGCCACCCAGAACGGCCATACTAGTTTTTTGGTGGTATATTTGTTACTAATTGTGTATTATCACATGATCATATACTCAGGACACCCAGTATATATTGTTAATATATACACCGACTGTCTGCAGTACATGGTCATGTAATAATGCACAATTAGTAACAATATACCATCAAAAAACTAGTATGGCCGTTCTGTGTGACAGTTCTGTGTGGCAATGTAGAACTTCATTATCCACTTACCTTAAAGAAATTTATAATATATAAATATATTTATAATATATAAATATCTAATTTATCAAGTTTGATGAAAATAATTATGTACCCAACACAAGCTGATAAGTACCATTTCCAACCCAAGCTGATAAGCCCATTTTCTCAAGAGCTTTGCTAATTATCCACCTTGTAGCTTTCTAATATTCCCAAAATTGTGTTTTAACATTTAAATAAAGCCCAGACAGCATGCACCGTCGGTCCGTTGACGGCAGTGGTCGGATGGTCGGCAGCGGCAAGCCTCCGCCCAGCCGCTGGCGGTCCATTGAAGGCAAGCCTATTATGTACCAAGACAACAGTGGTGCGTAAATGGCAAGCCATTGGAGGCCCGCCGATGGCATGCCACTGATACACCGTTGATGGCTAATCAAAGGCAAGCGATTATGTACTAAGGTAACGGTGGTGCGTAATCGGCAAGCCATTGGAGGCCTGCCGATGGCATGCCACTGATACACCGCTGATGGCTAATCAAAGGCAAGCAGATTATGTCACAATCTGATGGTGGTGTGCAATCGGCAAGTCATTGGAGGTCCGCCAATGGTGTGCCACAGTCACACCGCTGAGGGCTAATCAAAGGCAACCAGATTATGTAACAATCTGACGGTGGTGTGCAATCCGCAAGCCATTGTAGGTCCAGTGATGGCGCACCACTGACACACCATTGATGGCTCATCAAAGACAAGCCGACAATGTAACTATATATCTATTGGTGCTGCGCAATCGGCAAGCCATTGGAGGTCCGCCAATGGCCTGCCACTGACACACCACTGAGGGCTAGTCAAATTTATGATGGCGCACAATCGGCAAGCCATTGAAGGCCCACTGATGGCATGCCACTGACATACCGCTGGTGGCTAATTGAAGGGTAGCCAACAAACCTAAGGTGGTACACAATTGGCCAGCCATTGGCGGTCCATTGACGGTAAGTCGGAAGACAAGGACTCAGGAGTCCAGGGAAAACCACATGCTACTTCTACAAAATGTCTGCTGCAATGAAGAGGCATGAGGAAATTTGTGGCTTTGCGCGAATGAAAATCAACACTTTGAAGCTGAAAATGTCTTGTATTGTTAGGTAAGTAGTTTTACGAAACATCCAGGCATCCTAAGAAGCCAATTTCTACCTGTTTTTTCATTTTGGTTATACTGCAGACAACAATCAGTCAGTTCCATGTGGCAGATTCGTTTTCCCTCCATTTTCGCATGTGGTGCTCAGTCGGCAAGCCATTAGCGGCCCGCTGACGGTACCCACTTGAATATGGCTGGGGGGCCAATTGAAGGCAAGCCAATATTGGTTGGCCTACCAATCGAGGGTCGTACGAAATTGGCGAACCATTGGTGGCCCGCCGATGGCATGCTGCTAACCTGCCGCTGAGTGTCAATTGAAGGCAAGCCGATATTAATTGGAACAAATCGATGGTGGCGCACAAGCGGCAATCCATTGGTGGCTCGCCAATGGCATGCCACTGATATATCTCTCGGGGCAGCCATTAGATTTCCAGAGAGGGCCTTGGGCTTTCCCTTTAGAGAAAAACACTGGACGTAAGCCACCTTACAATATCCTAAAATATTCACACTTTTTTGTCTGCATTTTAAAATTATTTAAGACCTGCAGTGATGGCATGTCTTGGCATATTGTGACATGTTAATTAAATATGAGTGAAGTTATATTGTCCTGCTTCCTTTCTGCACTTCCAGGTACCTCCCCTTTTCTAACTTCTTTTCTTCCTCCTTCCTTGTTCTTGTCGTTTCTGACCGTTGCTTTTTTTTTTTCCTAAGCAGGAAATTATTTATTTCATTGTAAGGGGCGGCAGTAATTATTTATTTCAAGCGTGCAAAGTCCCCGAATATTCATTCCTAAATCACGCTACACCTTTTTAAGAAAAACCCCCACCGGAAATTATTTATTTCAAGACTGCCCAGAAAAAAAAAAAATTTTTCACCAAAACTGAGCAAGAAATTATTTATTTAAAAGAAACTCCAAGGCCCCCCCCCGGATATGAAATGGTCTCCCCCTAACAAGAACTTCTCTCCCTCCCTGCTTCTTCCCTCACTCAGGCTCCTCTCGTCTCTGCCTACTCTCTCTTATAATCCCTGCCGGGTAATAAGATGCAAAAATCATGGGTGACATGCTCCCACCTGCAACAGCTAAAAACTCCTCCCCCAGCAATGCCACTCACCTAAACTGTCCACCTATCCTTATTGATCTATCCTGTCCTTCTGATAACAGCAAATAACAGTGAAACAGCTCCCTTATTTACCTTTTCTGCCTCTACTGTTTTTCCCCACCAGGGGCGCATGAATCTCCATTGTAGTTCACTGACTGCTCACGCCAGAGGCTGGCGCCACAGTCTCCCTTCCCGCCAAAACCATCTACACACTCCAGTATCACCTGCTTTCCATGCCTGCACACTGGCTGACCCACTTCTACTTCTACTCATCGTATCTTCGTCATCTTACCCTAATTTTAAATATTTCCATTATTTCCCTGTCCATATTTCCACTGCCATCACTGGCAATCTACCTCATTTTGACATATAATGGGGCGTCGGGGGGGGGGGCGCTGCATTCCCCCTAAAAATTCCCCTCAATGGCTATGTCCATAAGTAATATTTCAATACTCCTCAACCCTCGGCCATGCAAGGTTCACTACGATAGCTAAGAGGTCAACAATTAGGACAAAACCAATCCGCCTGTTTCATCAATGAGCACATTGCTCACATCTGGCGTACCAGACAGATTCCACATCTGCATCTGCCATTATCGTTTGTTTGGGGGGGGGGGTCTTCATCCCCCTAAACATGTGCCTCAATGGGCATTACTAGTTGTATATATGATAAAAATGTTTCATCGTCTGCACAAGAAATGCAGTATTACGTGTTATATTTGGTTTTTACAGGTTCATCACTTTGCACAGCATTTTGAAGAAAATATGCAGTGCTATGGGCCAAAGGATGCCGAAATGATACCCGGAGCCCCGTAACTACCGGTTTGGATTCGCCAATGCTCATATTCCCTGCTATTAGTTGTTACAGTCTATATGTTTTGTAATGAATGATTTTATATTAAAGAACACTTTGAAAGAGTTTTGTTGTATTAGTATATCTATAGGTGGCTTAATCCACACTCATTGTAAATCATAATCATTGTAGGATCACTTTATAAATTATTGATGCCCATTGGTGGGCTACTATGGTATGATGATTTGTTTGTAGAAGGTTCATCATTGGTCTGCGAGCGGGCCAATAACGGCTCACCGATGGTCCGATAATCGACACGCCATTAATCAGCCAGCCCGCCTTAGATTTGCCATTCTGTCATTGATGGTCCATCAACTGTCCGTCTACAGTTTGAAGGTTTGTATTATTGGCCCATCAGCGGTCCAAAGACAGCCCACGGATAGTCCGATTGTTGGCTGGCCGTGAGCAGTCCATCGATGGTTCAATCGACAGTTTGTGTTTGGTATATCATTTGTCAATTGGTGGCCCAATGACGGCCCATCGATGGTCTCATTATTGGCAAGCCATTCAAGGACCACAGTCGGGGTGCTGGCCAAAACGACCATGGCCCGATCATTGGCAAGCCATCAGTGGTCCATCAACGGTCTATTGACAGAAATTAGAGGGTATGTAATTTGTCAATCAGTGGCCAAATGATGGCCCGTCAGTGGCTCGATCATTGGCAAGCCATTGAAGGACCACAGTCGGGGTGCTGGCCAAAACGACCATGGCCCGATCATTGGCAAGCCATCAGTGGTCCATCAACGGTCCATCGACAGAAATTAGAGGGTAGATAATTTGTCAATCAGTGGCCAAATGATGGCCAGTCAATGGCTCGATCAGTGGCAAGCCATTCAAGGACCACAGTCGGGGTGCTGGCCAAAACGACCATGACCCGATCACTGGCAAGCCATTAGTGGTCCGTCAACAGTCCATCAACAGAAACTAGAGGGTCTATAATTTGTCAAGCAGTGGCCAAATGATGGCCAGTCAATGGCTCGATCAGTGGCAAGCCATTCAAGGACCACAGTCGGGGTGCTGGCCAAAACGACCATGACCCGATCATTGGCAAGCCATTAATGGTCCATCGACAGTCCACCAACAGTTCTTTAGAGGGATATATTAGTTGTCAATCAGTGGCCCAATGGCGGCCCACTGATGGTTGGATTGTTGGCAAGCCATCAGCGGTCCATCAATGGTCCATTGACAATTCTTTGTAGTGTGTATCATTTGTCAATCACTGGCCCAATGATGGTCCATCAATGGTCCGATTGTTGGCAAGCCAGTGAAGGACCGCAGTCGGGGTGCTGGCCAAAACGATGATGGGCCGTCGGTGGCTCTCTACGATGGTCCGCCGATTCGGCACCGGCGGACCGCTGATGGTCCGTCGGTGCAGTGCTGTCTGGGAGTAGTTTTTATAAAAATGTTGTTCACATATCTCTTAGTATATATGCTAGAATTCCAGAATTACTATCCTGTAGTTTAATAAAGTCTATGAATTTTGAAATTGATATAAATTCAATATATACATGTATAAAATAACATGTATACACACATGATGCAATATATATATATGGAAAATATATATATTTCATCCACACAATTCTAGTAACAATGTTTTATGCATACAGAATTGTGTGGAGAGGTCTTTCCATGTAGCTAGTCCACATGGAAATGACATCTATGTTCAGTCTCACAATTTGACATTAACTATATTGTTTGTTTGTTTAACTGTGTGTTCTGTTGTACCAAGTTATACCCAAATGCATGCTTAAATAACACTTAACTCAAGTATGCCTTTATAAACAAGCAGGTAAACCCTCTTTAAACAAACAACAACACTTCTGAACACTGCTTAAACAAACAAACAGATACAAATGTCTTTTGAAATATATGTAAACATGGTTTATATTTTGTTAAAGTTTTAACAAACAGAAAAAAACAATTTGATTTTAAATTATTTTTTTTTTAACTTTAAACTAAAACTATAAATTTTCCAAATATATAGATATTTTTTCCATTGACTTACAGGAAATATGTGATCAGTTAAATATTGTTTGAAGAACTATATTTCAAAGTCCTATGTAACACAATTAACTCCCCAATGATAAGTTTCAATAGTGTACATGGAATATATGATCATTTAAATGCTTTTTAATCATGTACATTTCAAAGGACCATGGATCACAATTAATTCTCTAATAATAAGCTTAAACAGTCTACATGGAATATGTGATCAGCTTAATGTTTTTTTGATTATGGTATTTCAAAGAACTTATATATGACAATTAACACCAGGCTACACTATGGCATCAAATTGCAATTTATACACCAAAGGGAAACTCACAGTCACACATTCACTTTAATTACCCTGTTATTGCAATTGTCATTTAAAAAATTCTGTAATTAAGAACATCTTCCTAGAATTGAGTCTCATCAATGCACTTAACATAGAATTATTGCAATTAGCCTTAGCCTTTGAAAAAAATAACAATATAACCAGGAAATATAATGAATAGGATGAAACAAATACATAATTACAATTTAAATATGCCAGAATCATATAAATGGCAGTAAATTTTTGGAGAAAGTCATAATGCAAGTAGCAGTCAGTGAAAGCATAATGGCCACCAGAAAGAGGAAGATTCAACAAGATGCTTGTGTTGTTTGTGAGAAAACAGTTACAGATTCAGAAGAAGCCTTGATATGCGACTCCTGTTCCCAATGGCAGCACAGACTGTGTGGATCTGGTAAGTTGATTTATTTGAAATTTAACACATTATCTCATTCGTTTTTGTTTAAAATGTTTCATTAGTATTGATTTTTTTTATCTACAGTGTAGTTGTATCAATCTACAAATGTTTGAATATGAATGTTAATAATCAGGCCTCAGTGTATCCATTGTCTTCTATGAGTAGATATTGAGACAAACACACTGTCAAAAACATAGCTGCATTAGTTTTTAGGGCGATGCACAGGCCAATCGCTGTTATGTATTGTAATACTTTCTTTCTTTGCAAGGAGCCCTCAGTATGTTCATCACCCCTGAAAGAAAATCAGCCAACAGGTGTGCAAAAACATCATCAAAGTATGGGCAGTAGCACTTCCAAGAAATACAGAAGAATCCCAATTTAAGGGCAACATCTTTTTATGCAATTAACAGCATGCAGACCTGAAACTGGATATATTATATTTCTTTTATGCTGAATAAGACCCCTCTAATGTTAGTGCAGCTTACTGGGCTATAAAAGCTGCACCAAAACCTTTTTTAGTCTCAGTTAAATGCAGGCACTACTGTATTAGCTGTTTTTGTTGCATGGGCCTGTGACCTACTTTTTCCTCTGTGCAATGAAGCATGGCAGTGGGAGATTTAAGCAGTACACTTAAATTTCTTCCTGCACCTGCATATTCTGCGATAGAAACTGCAGAATTCTGCAGAAAACTGCAGAATTCTGCAGTTCTGAAAAAAATTCTGCAGTTCTGTAGGAAACTGCAGAATTCTGCAGAAAACTGCAGAATTCTGCAGAAAACTGCAGAATTCTGCAGAAAATTGCAGAATTCTGCAGTTCTGAAAAAAATTCTGCAGTTCTGTAGGAAACTGCAGAATTCTGCAGAAAACTGCAGAATTCTGCAGTTCTGCAGCTCCATGCAGTATTTGTGAACCTCTGGTATTATTAATGCATCTCATAAATTGCAATGCATCTGCTAAGTTCAGACCTCTTTGACAAGGGTCTTGCCACTACCCAGGAAAACGTTGGTTGCGGTTTGGGGTTGAGTGGGGGGGGGGGGGGGTCTGGGGTTTTGATGCTCATCTGCAATGCATTCTGCAGCTTGCAAAATGGTCTGCTTCATCTGCATGGTCCGCATTTTACACTGACCCTGCAAAATGGCATTTTTGCGAGCTGACCGTTCGCCGAAAAATGTGTCGTACGGCAAAAAGAAACAACGACGGACAAAGACTGCCTACTGCAGTCTATAGACCTGGTTGTAGGGTACCTGAAACTTTTTTCTGAATGAAATTTGGTTAAGAATTGACCGAACAGAGAGGCAAAACGTCCATGGAAGTTTATTTTGATAGAGCACTGTCAGTAGTTTATAAAATGACATTTTTGCGAGCTGACAGATCGCCGAAAAATGTATCGTACGGCGAAAAGAAACAACGACGGACAAAGACTGACTACTGCAGTCTGTAGACCTGGTTGTGGGGTACCTGAAACCTTTTTCTGAACGAAATTTGGTTGAGAATTGACCGAACAGAGAGGCAAAACGTCCATGGAAGTTTATTTTGGTAGAGCACTGTCAGCAGTTTATAAAATGACATTTTTGCGAGCTGACAGATCGCCGAAAAATGTATCGTACGGCGAAAAGAAACAACGACGGACAAAGACTGACTACTGCAGTCTGTAGACCTGGTTGTGGGGTACCTGAAACTTTTTTCTGAACGAAATTTGGTTGAGAATTGACCGAACAGAGAGGCAAAACGTCCATGGAAGTTTATTTTGGTAGAGCACTGTCAGCAGTTTATAAAATGACATTTTTGCGAGCTTACCGATCGCCGAAAAATGTATCGTACGGCGAAAAGATCAATGACGGACAAAGACTGACTACTTCAGTCTGTAGACCTGGTTGTAGGGTACCTGAAACTTTTTTCGGAATGAAATTTGGTTGAGAATTGGCCGAGCAGAGAGGCAAAATGTCCATGGAAGTTTATTTTGATAGAGGTCATTCCACAAACTGCTACCTGGTAGAACTGACGAATTCTGCAGTTTCCTACAGAACTGCAGAATCTTTTCAGAACTGCAGAATTCTGCAATTTTCTGCAGAATTCTGCAAAAAACTGCAGAATTCTGCAGAAAATTGCAGAATTCTGCAGTTTTTTGTAGAACTGCAGAATTCTGCAGTTTTTTGCAGAGCTGCATAAAACCCCCCAGGCTGCATATCTCCTACAGAAATACAGATTTTGCTGCAGAAACTTTTCAGAAACACTGCAATGACTGAGGACTACCAAAACCCCGACCCCCCAAACCACAACCCCCCAAACCAACCCCCCAAACCACGTTTCCTTGGTAGTGGCAAGCCTCATGTCAGAGAGGTCTGAACTTTGAAGATGCATTGCAATAAACTACAGGAAGTAACAGAGGTTCAGAAATCATGCAGGGAGCTGCAGAACTGCAGAATTCGCAATTTTCTGCAGAATTCTGCAATTTTCTGCAGAATTCTGCAGTTTCCTACAGAACTGCAGAATTTTTTTTCAGAACTGCAGAATTCTGCAATTTTCTACAGAATTCTGCAGTTTTTTGCAGAACTGCAGAATTCTGCAGTTTTCTGCAGAATTCTGCAGTTTTTAGCAGAATTCTGCAGTTTTTTGCAGCTAGCTGCAGAAGTGCATAAAACCTCCCAGGCTGCATATCTCCTACAGAAATACAGATTTTGCTGCAGAAACTTTTCAGAAACACTGCAATGACTGAGGACTACCAAAACCCCGACCCCCCAAACCACAACTCCCCAAACCACGTTTCCTTGGTAGTGGCAAGCCTCATGTCAGAGAGGTCTGAACTTTGAAGATGCATTGCAATAAACTACAGGAAGTAACAGAGGTTCAGAAATCATGCAGGGAGCTGCAGAACTGCAGAATTCTGCAATTTTCTGCAGAATTCTGCAGTTTCCTACAGAACTGCAGAATTTTTTTTCAGAACTGCAGAATTCTGCAATTTTCTACAGAATTCTGCAGTTTTTTGCAGAACTGCAGAATTCTGCAGTTTTCTGCAGAATTCTGCAGTTTTTAGCAGAATTCTGCAGTTTTTTGCAGCTAGCTGCAGAAGTGCATAAAACCTCCCAGGCTGCATATCTCCTACAGAAATACAGATTTTGCTGCAGAAACTTTTCAGAAACACTGCAATGACTGAGGACTACCAAATCCCCGACCCCCCAAACCACAACCCCCAAAACCAACCCCCCAAATCAATGTTTCCTTGGTAGCGGCAAGCCCAATGTCAAAGAAGTCGGAACTGTACAGATGCAATACACTGGAGGAAGTAACAGAGGTTCAGAAATCATGCAGTTAGCTGCAGAACCGCAGAATTCTGCAGCTTCCTGCAGATTTTTTTTTGAAACTGCAGAATTCTGCAGATTTTTGCAGAATTCTGCAGTTTTTTGCAGAATTCTGCAGTTTTTTGTAGAACTGCAGAATTCTGCAGTTTTCTGCAGAATTCTGCTGTTTTCTGCAGAATTCTGCAGTTTTTTTTTGAAACTGCAGATTTTTTTTGGAACTGCAGAATTCTGCAGTTTTTTGCAGAACTGCAGAATTCTGCAGTTTTTTTGCAGAACTGCAGAATTCTGCAGTTTCCTGCAGAATTCTGCAGTTTCCTGCAGAATTCTGCAGTTTTTTGCAGAATTCTGCAGTTTTTTGCAGAACTGCAGAATTCTGCAGTTTTTTGCAGAACTGCAGAATTCTGCAGTTTTTTTGCAGAACTGCAGGAAGAAATTATATACTCCTCGATTTAAGGCTCTATGCTTAAGGGTACATCTGTACTTCAAGCTTTTTCACTTGTAATACACATAAAGCCTTATCAATTGCTGTCAAATCTTGGAGAAATGATCAGTAGGCTTAACTGTCAAGCAAGTTGACTCCATTCTTTAGATCCTTTCAAAAAAATGTGCCCAATTGCACACAATGCAATGCTGAGATAAACACAACCAAGCAAGTGATGTTGACAACCTTTTGTGCATATACCTGTATGATTAAAGTTATTCAGAATTGAAACTATTGGATTAAATGTTTTTTGGGAAATCCACCAGAACTTGAACTTGTAGCTCTGATGAGATAGACAGCAAAAAAGCAAGATAGATGTATACAGACAGATTTTATTACATGTATGGATGTGGATTAATGGTTGATATGTTAGAAAAAGACATACACTTAAATCATGTAAAATGAAGCTTAGATTTGTCAAAAATGCCTTATGGTGGCAAAATAAAATCGCCCTATTTTTTTTCGAAAAAAATTTTCTTGTTCATGTACTTTCAGGTACTGCGATGGGACGTTTGATGTCGTCAGAGCTCCTATGTATCAACTTTACAGCATCCACGCTTTCATACGCAAAGGAACCGACACAAAGCAAGTCCCCCTACTGTTCATCTTGATGAGCGGTAAACGGAAGAAGGATTACATAGAAGTCTTCAAGAAGGTATATTATATAATATATATTGTCTTACATTAGTATTTTACAATCCTTCAGGGTTAGATCATTGACATCTTTAAATCATGATCATTGTAAAATAATCTGTTTGCCTTTTTCTTTCCAGGTGAAAGACATGATGCCTGAGCAGCCGAAGGTTCAGCGCCTTGTGACAGACTTCGAGGCTGCAGCTTGGCTTGCAGTCAAGGATGTTTTTCCGACAGTGGAAGTAAACGGCTGCTACTTTCACTGGACCCAGGCAGTCTTCCGAAAGGTAGGATAATAATAAATTCTATCATTGACTTTCTAAAATATTTTTTTTTGCTGCGCATTGCTATAGGTCGACATAAATATATGTATAATATTATATCTACTTTTGTTGACAACTTCATAAAATCATGCTATTGATGTTTTGCAGGCAGCAGGGTTGGGGATGACGGATGCTTATCTACACAGCCAGAGGACAAGGAAATTGGTCTCCAAGCTCCTGAGCATCCCTCTGATGCCGTCTGCACACATGTTTGGCCTCTTCACCCAGCTCCGGGCTACTGCGGCCACAGATGCTGAGACCAGACTCTTCACTTACGTGAATGAGTTCTGGTTCGACAGCACTCTGTGGCCAAAGGAAACCTGGTGCTTTTTCGATCGGGTGACTAGGTCAAACAATGATGTAGAGGGATGGCATTATCGCCTGAACAACAAGGTCAGTCTTTGATATTAATCAATTTGTTTAGATCTACGTTTTGTCTACATCATGTTTTCCAAATAACTAATGTATTGAACATGTAATGAATGTGGTATTTTTTATTTCCAGAGCTCGACTGGGAAGAAGTCACTGAATATGTATGTCCTGATTGAAAAACTCCACGAAGAAGCCAAGGATGTAGAGACCCAGGTATGTATAGATATACATATACATATAAATGTATGGCGGTTTTTTAAAGGTAATCACCAATGACATCCGTTTCCTCTTTACAAAATTATTTAACAATATTATTATTTTTTCAGATCTTCCTCGTCTCCGAGAACCGTCTCCGCAAGGTGCAAAAGACTCGCTTCAAGTCGTATGAGGCCAAACTGTTCAAGGAGTGGGGGCGTTTCAAGAGTGGTCACTTGTCCGGTCACCAGCTGCTGAACTCGGTTTCTGTTTTGCAGAAGAAGAGAGCTCCTCCCCCGGCTGCTGTGTAGAGTCTGACATGTAAATTAGTCTGATCTGTGTATATTAATTGTCAGAATTTAATAAATTATTTATTTATTATTTATGGATTTATATACATTTGATTTACATATTTGTGTGGTTTTATAATTGTTAATGTGTAAATAAATATATTGACCTTGACCTACTGTGTGTGTCATCTATCCATGATCAAAACTTGACTAGAGTGGGCTAAGTGCATGCACCATGATACATTGATATAATATTTATATCATACTTTGAAATTACTACCCACTATTCAATTAACTGGTAGCAAACTCAAATTACTTAATTAATAACTCAATTATATAACTGTGGCCGTTTTGGGTGGCCGTTTTGGGTGGCCGTTTTGGGTGGCCGTTCTGGGTGGCCGTTCTGGGTGGCCTATCTGGGTGGCCGTTCTGGCCTGTGGCCCTTATAACCATACTCCATGCCAGTAATGGGCCTGGGTGTGAAAAACCTCTTCCATGTTCCATACTTTCCATCTCCTCTTGACTTAATTCAGTCTATTATATTAAAAGTTTAATAACCCATTTCTAACCAGCTAAACACCAAATCAGTCATTTCCTTGCGTACGGTTGGTTCAATCAGGATAAACACATTTCAGATTTTGTTGAGTGTTGCATGTTGCAAGTCTAAAAATAAACAAATAGCTAAAACAAGTCTAACACATTGGCAGACTCGTATAGCCTATAGGGTTACATAAGGCTATTTACCGAACTGGGCTCTACCAAAAGCAGTTGTCTATTCACCGAGCCCAACCGTCTCGGCCAATAGCAATCTTGTTGCTATTCACCCAGCCCGGCTCTGTCAATAGCAACTTGATGACAGAGGTCATAGCTAGCTCCTGCCCGTTCGGAAAAAAAAGAAGAGTAGCCACGTTGCTGGGGCTAGGTCATAGCCAGCTGGGTCAATAAAACATGTCTATTGACCGAGCGGGGCTCGTTCTGCCAGCTGTTTTGCCATTAAAATGTCTTAATCTTACTTCAAAATGATCGTTCTGGCACATGGCTGAGCCACCGCTGTGTAGCGCAAGTACTGACAACCAGCCATGATCATAATTATGATGATGTTTGGTTTCCGCTGGGTAGACAGCCTGGGAGGCGAGTCGGAGGGAGCAGTTATTGAATTTAGTAACTTTTTTTTTTGCTTATAAATTTAACTTAGGAAAAGTAAATTTCCTTACAAATGTCAACAAAACACCACTTACCTTCGTCAGGTACAATCTTAAACACTGAATAAAATAATACTGAACATCTTCTAGAGATGTTAAAACTTTTAAATGCATTTTATATCAATTGAAATTACCTCTGATCCCTGGGCTCGGTCGTTAGCAATGTTTCTATAAAATGAGCTGGCTCGGTCAATTGCAATCTGCAGTGCTATAGACTGAGCCTGGCTCGGCGAATAGCCTGTTCAGTGGCGCATTTAGGGGGATGGGCCATTGGGCCATGCCCCCCCCCCCCAGGCCAAAATTTAACATGGAAGAGATAGGAAGTGCCACGGAGTGCCACATATTCGCCCCATGTAATGGCCCCCCCTTCAGGCCATTTCTGGATACGCCCCTGAGCCTGTGCCATGCATGGAACCCCCCCCCACCAAAAAAAAAAAAATCCAGGGAGCAGTTAAATTTGGGCAGGTACTCATCAGAAATTTTGTTTTATCGAGTTTGGTTCTGAAATTTGTACCATACTGTCTGGTTTATGCATGTCACGATGTTCAATATATATTGGCCCCATTATAGCCTACTTAAACGAAATAGGCCTAAAGACAAAAAACTTGGGCTTTAGCAAAAAGGGTTCGAAAACTAAATGGCAATTAAGAATGTCATATTGGTGATTTGGTGTGAATAGACTGACATCTCTTGTTGAGCCCAAATGTGTTCTTTGTGAATCTATATATATTAGCACTTCCTGGAAATCTAACTGCCTAAGTGTCTATTCGCAATATTACCAAGCTTTTCCCATGACAAATTTACTGTGGTTTACCCTGTTGGCTTTTTCATCAGCAACTAAATGTACTTTACTCCTGAACGGGCCCAGCTTGCTTGCATAATTATGTTAGGTCAGTGAGCTGGATTGGTTTTTGTCTGGGTAATGTGATAGAGAGAATGGCTAAAAATGCCCTTTGAAGTGAGTTGGAGGCTTTTAGTAGCTCGCAGAACTGTCTTGAGCCTGAAAAATGATTTAATTAAGACTTTTATTGCTTGTTCTGAAACATCAATGGAACTCCAGAAATGATTTGACACCAACTTTCAGCAGATTTTACTTTGGAAGTGTAAGAGATAAGCTGTCACATGTGTGTGTAAAAATAAATTTCCAAAATAGTCCCTACTTCCTATCCGAAATTTCAATAATTTTTTGTCAAAAATTTCCATTTAGTTTGGTGTCGATTTATTTGTGAAACTCATCTGAAAGGTTGGAAAATGGGTGTGTGGCTCATTCATTGGTTAGCTTTCATGCACGGTGAGTTTGTTTCACCTTTTTATCAGGGTCCCACTTCCAGATGTCTGATTTGTTGAAGTTCATCTAGATTTTCCAAGATTATACTTTATTTGCATTGGCTGATTAAGTCTGTGTAGGGGTCCTAACTGCTTTATATGGTATGGCTAGTAATCTAGTACGATAGAAAAGAAATATTTTTGGAGACTGATTGAAGTTAATTCAAATAGTTTATCAAAATTTTTGACAATCTTATAATTGTCCCATATCTTAGCTTGTGGGTGTCGAGTCATCATTGATATAACTAGTACTGTTTGTTGTTCTGCAAAGCTGATAAGCTCTAGTTATTGTACCAGTCGAGAAAAAGATAATTTCCTGGACACAAAATAACAAGAGACTTATGACATATCGCCAGCAGTAGTGGATCCAGAGAGGGGTGTCTGCCCCCCGCCCCAAACTTAGCCTGAAGATTTTAATTTAGCATGGAAAAAAGGCATATTGACAGATAAATTTTGTATGTCCATTACATTTTCATTTGTGTGCCCCCTTCGATCCGCCCCTGGACAGTACTAGAAAATGTGCTTTATCACGTCTTTTGAGTGTTGGTATTTTCATATTATTTCTTTTTGGTGAAAAAAAAATCCAAATAGTTTAGAACAGTTCAGACAGCCATAATGCTCAGTATTTACTGTGGATGGTACGCAAGGGGGCACATGAAACTGAACCCAAATCAGCTTTGATTTGATTGCATACCATCTCATTCCAATCCAGGTTTTGCATCCCTTGATTCTTGTTATGGTTTATCAATCAACTTTATCTGATGTTTAAAGAACTGATAATTATGTTGGTCAAACGACCTTCCAGGTTCATGTTATGTATCCGAAATAATGTTGTTTTAGAAACTATTTTAATCTGTAGATGATACCATATGTCGTTGATATATATTATAAAGTGCTACAGTTATGTAAATGATATACAGTTGATTTGACAGCCAAACTTATCTAGTTCACATTTATGTCAACATAGCAAATTATTGATTTTGAAATTTTTGATGTCACTTCTTGCAATCAATAAGTGATGCTTACAAGTGGCCGATTGTCAGAGGGAATGGAATTGTGTCATATTTTTTGTCTTTCATCGAGTCTACACTCTTCTGAACATCAAAAATGTCTTTAAAAACATATTACATATTTGTATTACTATACGTCCTGTGAAAAAAAACTGAAGCATGTCAGAGATAGCAGAGCTCTATGTTTAAATTCCCAAACTCCACTCGTTACAAAGAAATTGCAAATAATAAATATTATTTTATACTTATCTTGAGTTCCCTAAAATTAATAAGAAGTTAATAAAAAGTTAATTAAATATTTGGAGTTGATGTTACCCTCTGAAATATTCCCAAAAATGAATGCATCTTTTTTCTTTGGGACTGGGGAGGACCAATTTCTCCAGATTTTAAAGCCCAAATCAAATTTTTAAAAAGAGGTGTGTTTATCAAGTGCAGGTGGTAATTGTATCAGGTTCCTTGAGTTTGCATACCCTGAAATATTCTAAAAAAATTATTTATCGTTTGACGTTTGTCTTTTAAGCTGGAGAATCATTGGAGACGACCCAATTTCTCCTAATAAAATAAAAATTGTGCATGTATCAGGTCATATCAGATGCAACTGTCAAATTGCTGTTCATAGTTTTCTTTGCCCTCTGTATACAGGTAATATTCTTGACATGTCTCCGACTCTGATGTTCTCCTTGTTTTTTTTTTCCTCAGACAAACTTGTCACAAGGGCAGTTTCTCTCAATTCGCATTTAAAACTTTCTGTGTTTATGGAATAGTAAAATTAAAATCCATTAATGGAGTTTACTTTGCACTTTCAGTCTTTCATATTTTTTCACACTTGTTTGTTTCTTCTTTCAGCTGGAAAAGACAAATTTCTCCAACTATGTGGACATGCAGCAACTGCTCAGCTCCTTGTCTGAGGCTTTCCAAGAGTTCAAGAAACATGAACAGATTGAAAATAACCTGATCATGAAGAAGCTGAAGAACAAACTGAAACAGTTGTCCATAAGAAATACTGCTGTCTGCAACTGTCATAAGGTATGATATCATTGATATTTTTGCAAGATTTGTTATCGCTAGATCCATTAGTTACCCTTAATTGAAACAAGAAATCTTAAATTTTCTCATTTACTCCATTTTTCAGCCAAAAAATATGTCATTGAGAAAACTGATTTTGTGTGGCCTACCTTGTCAATTACAATTACAATGCCATGCCTCATTCCTAGAAGTGGTTACATTGAACATAGGGAGGCTCCCTAACATCCATTTGTATCCAAGTTCCTGAATTATAAATATGTATGTGACACTTCAGTCATACCGTACTGCCAATTTATGTTTTTGTATTGATGATTTTCATTACATTAAATAATGATACAAATGTCTATAAATGCAGTATATAGTTTAAAAATAGATATTGGCATTCTTAACAACAATAATTTTAAACATTGATAGAAATGCCACTGTTCAATGAATAATGGACTAATGGTGAAGGTTACAATAAGAAATGATTGTGTTACAATGTATTAAATTGATGTAATTGTTTACAAAAATCTCGTTGGCACAATTGGCATGGATGATTGTGGTATTTCTTGGAACTTGATTCGTCATGTTTATTTGAAGTTTTATACTTGAGGTCTTGTTAAATTGTCATGGAAGGATGGGTAAGAGTGGTGGTCTTGATTTGGTGCTTGCATGCTCATCATAAGCCAGGTACAAGTTGTATAGTTCAGCAAGAGATTGAGCTACAATTTAAAATTTTCTACAGTCTATCGATCTGATCAAGAACTTTCTTTGTGTCGGCAAAATTTACCATGTCGACTACATCCTATGAAATTCTATTCCAAGGCATTAGGGCCCAGTTCTTAATGTTGTTATGGCACATATTCACTACTCTCTAAAATTGTTTTTAACTTGGGAGTTTGTTGTATACTTACAGGACAGCCATCTCACAGAAATTCTCCACCTCGTCCAAGATGGCTACACTAAGAAGACAGTTCAGGATCGGGTCAATTACGGACTTGCTCTGCGGAAAAAGTTGGAAGATTTCACCGAAGATTTCTTGCCTCATATGCAGCAGGAGGAAGAGGTAAACTTGATATCATGAATCGATAAATTTCTCGTACTGTGCCTTATTCTGAATCTCTGCCCGAAGTTCTTTTGTGTGTTTGTCATTATCAGTGTGCCCACTGAACATCGCATAAAATGTTATAGGAATATAGGAATTTTTTACCGTAAAATGAAGGAAAATATAGAGGATTTTACCTACTTTAATAGGTCAATATAGGAATTATTCGGCAGCGAAACTAGCGGAAAATCACGGAATCGCTTTCATCATAAGTAGAAAACTTCATGCCGCGGACAAAAACATGCCTAAAACTTCATACATTGGAGGATAAAGATGCTAAAACGTGCTTAAGCTTGCGAAATATCTTGAAAACTTAAAAAATATAAGAATTTATAGGAATTTTCCCAATATATAGGAAATTATAGGAGGCCAAAAAAAAAGGAAATATAGGAGGAGTGGGCACCCTACATTATTAATAGCCTTTTGCCCGGTAATTGGCATCCAACTGGACTAAGTGAAATGTCCGTTGCATGTGATTCTTGAGTAGCTTTCAGCCCTTTCTTAAATAAGTTTAAATTTGTTAGTAGATGAATTATTGCCAAATACTACTGAGAAAGTTTTCATATAACTTATTATATAATTGAAAAAGAGTGAACAAACAACCGCCAGAAATCCAGGGTTGTTCATGTTGTGAGATATAAATTTTAAGGTTCTTTGGGAAGTTTGTCATACAAATAAAATACTATATTTTTAGACAAAAGTTGGCTGAAAGTAGATATATTTCTGAAGGATTGATTCAAAAGTAAAAATTTACTTGCAGGTCTTCCAGCCGCTGTTGTTGCAGTACTTCACCTACAAGGAGTTGTGTGAGCTGCGCAAGACGGTAATCCAACTTCACCTTCAGAAGAAAGAGGACAGTTCCAAAGATCCATGGAATTTCCTCAAACATCTCCGAGGTTAGTCATGTTTTATAGTGAATTCTGATGATAATTATCAATTGATAAATTGCGACTTAATTCCTCATAACTACCAAATGGTGCACAAGTAACATGACGCTTAATAATTAAATGGCTCAAGTCTGACATTGCCTCTAAATAGCCCACACTGGTGCTGATGGGGCGTAAAACACGAACTCACTTACTCAAGTCTGACATCTGGAAAAGTAGTTCAAAGGATCGTGCTCTCCTACAAGATCATTGAAATGTATGCGTAATGGCCTCTGAGACTGCCTTATTCGCTGTAATTCAATGTGTAGTTGTAATCTTATAAATTTAATTTAATTTAACATTTTATTATTGGTAATTTTATTAGGAAACAAGGAAGAATATGATGAAGAAGAAGAAGACAAGGATGACAAAGATGACTATTGCGAGTACTTGACGAAGGACCAGGTGGCGCAGCTGCAGAGTGAGCTGGAAAAGGACAACCGAGTGGAGAAGAAGAAGAAAGAAAGAAAAAAGGATGATAAGAACAAAAGAGATGATATAGCTCAGAATGAGGCAGTCCCTCCTGACAAAACTGAACTCGAAAATATTCTCTTCGACAAAAATGTCTACGATCCAACGGTCCAAGATCGACAAATCAGTGACCAAGTATTCTTTAAAGAACCATGGAATGAGAAAAGTTGGGTGGATGATAACAAGCGAATCCCCGACAAAAGCATCCTCGACCTTCCTGATGAAATTATGCTGAAGGTCATGGCCTATCTGAGACCCAAAGACCTCGGAAACTTCCAGCAAGTGTGTCGTGATTGGTCAGTGGTTGCTAAGGATCCGTCGCTATGGCGAGAGCTACATCCAGTGAAATGGGCAAAAGGTATGAATGATAATGGTATCGACCAATGAGAATGTTTTGTATACCCTAGATTAATAAAAAGGGAAATATATCTCGTAAACTTGGTTGTATTCCTAGGTTATTTGGTCTTCATATATTGCGTAAGAGTTCATTGTCAACTTCCTTAAATTGTCAGTTGGCAGTTCCCCAAAATCTTTGATATTTAGATTATATCAAAGCAGTCTGAGATGTCGCCAAAGTTTTAGTTATGAAGCTTGAAGCAAGCAAGTTATTGGCAACACTGAAGCATTTTAAACACTACAAATTGCTTGCCAAACTGCTTCATTGAATTATCAATCGTAACTCATTGATTGCAGGAGAATGGGACTACAAGAATGAGGTTGCCCTAGAAGATGAAGAGGACGAAGAAGAGGAGGAGGAAAGCGGAGGAAATGATGGAGAGCAGTACATCCTAATTGATGAGGATGCTGATATTGACGAGTCATGCATCTCTGAGGAGGAAAATGTTGCTCTCAAAGAGGTGTGTGCACTGCATCAGAGTGTGTCATATTATTATTCCTCTCAAGTTGATCATCGTCTTGTAGTACAATGACTCGGATTATTTATGCTTTAACAAATTCACCATTGGTTATAAATATTTCACATACCGGTATATATTATTAACCCAGATTTCGTTATTTCGTATTAAGATTAACATAAGTATAATATAAGTATAAGAAATATATTGATTACAAAATGTTTGATGTAGATAAAATTTTTGATGAGGTATATTGAGGTTGGATTAATTTTCACAAAGTATTATTGCAGTCAAAACTATTATAACATTCTTGATTGCCGCATTTCAGATAAGGCACGAGGCGAAAATGTTGTCTGGTTTGGTGAAACATGTGCTGCCATCTGTCGGGCAGGGTGTGCGAGTTCTAAATCTTGGGCACAGCCGAGCGCTCACTTCTGGCCTGGTGAGTCTTTTTTAAGAATTTTTGGGTCTATCAAAAATATGGAGATTCTAGACCCTAGAGCAAGGAGAATATTTTATAGTTGATATAAATATGATTGGCTTTAATACATCTCTGTCTCTATCAAATGTAAACCATAATCTTCCCTTTATTGCAGCTGCATCGAATGCTGAAATGTTGTCCCAATGTGGAATATCTCGACCTGACGCAAAGCAAAATATCAGATGCCGGATTGAAAGGGTAAGTTGGAGACACTTTAATTTAGTCGTTTAAGTCTTGGGTTGTCTTTGAAATTTTTCGATTGATGAAGACTTGTTAAAAAGCTATGTCTCATTTGATGTAAAATAAAAGAGCCATGTGTCTGTTATTGGCATTGTTAAACAAGGATGGTTTCATTGCAGATTGGGTGTGAACAACTGTGGCAGTCAGCTGAAGAAGCTGATTCTGAGTGGGTGCGTCAACATCACGGACACCACGCTGGTGAGGCTGGCAGCTGCTCTGAGCCGACCAACCGTTCGCTGCAGACACAAGGTGCCAAAGAAGAAAGTGGCGCCTCCTGACGGAGATGACAGTTGGCAGAATAACCATCAAGAAGTTGCAGAAAGAGCTGGAGAAACTACTAGAGAGACGGCTGGAGAGATGGGGCAGCCCAGACAGACACCATTCATGAACTACGACATTGAAAATCTGCACGAAAACCTCCCAGAGAAGTTTAACTTGGATAAACTGCGACAAGACGATAAACACCTAAACCTCGCACAGATTGCCGAAGACTATTGCATCTCAGTGGAGTACCAGGATGCCCAGAGGTTGCGAGCACCTCCGTATGACAGCTGGGTTGCCAAGGAGCATTCCATCTGGGATAACTACATCGGATCGAATCACTTGGGCGGAGATAAAAATCACGAGAGGGGAAGAATGAAAGAACCCGGGGGGCAGGATTGCAGAGGTCCTCCTGGGTCGTGCTCCAAATATGCCGATGGGTTATGTTGCCAAGACAACCTACAAGACAAATGCGGTTGCATTGGTGACGAAGGGATAAGACGTGAAGTAGACGGGGGACAGACAAGGGGTCAACCTCCGCCCGGAGCGTTTCAAGGAGATGGACCACCAAATGTGGTAATCGCAAGAGACAAGGCTGAGGGCCAACAAGCAGCAGCTGTGGCCGTGATGTTAAAGAAAGACTGTAGCCAAGTATCTGTGATGGGGTGTTGCCATGAGGGCTGCAAAGGTCCGATTGATGACAGCACCCAACTTGCCATTGAGGAATGTGCAGCTCCTGCAGCTATTGTCCCTTCTGAATGGGCTGAACAAGAACCCATAGATGATCGCGGTGATTACAACTCTGAAGCAGAAGATTACGAAGAAGGTCCTCCCTCGCCAAGGAAATGTCAGCTTCAGTACCTAAGCCTGTCCGGCTGCTACCAGGTCACGGACTTCGGCCTCAGGTAAGACCATTTAGACTCTTATATTTGAGGGAATTTAATTCAAGTTATATAAACAGCCCTGAACCATGTGAACCCTGGTAATCTTCTATACGAGTAGACATTGTAGCTAGAAGAGCCATGACCCAGCCATCCATGCAACCAGTCAAGACTTAGTTTTAAAGTCACAAGCTGTATGGTCATCAGCAGGATGTCCAGTATATATTACAGTGCTTACAGAATTGTACTGGCATATTCCTTGTGAGGTCATATCCCTGTCCATCTCATGTTATTCTCTATGACCCATAGGCAGTTTGTGAGGTCATATGGTGTACTTACAACATGTTCCATGCTATCAAAGATTCAGAACAAGTCACTTACTGAGTCACAGCCAGGAGTTACACAGTGACAAATCAATTTAAGTGTGTATACTTACATAGTTGTCGTTTTTCAGTGCTCTTGCCGACTGCGGGACATTCGGGGAGATGTATGGACTAGATTTGTCTGGCTGTGCCGGACTTACTGGTCCAGGAATTGAGGCATTGGTCAATGCGTGTCCCTCCCTTGATCCGGAACTGCTCTACTACTGCGACAACATCGTGGATGGGCCGCTGGTCGAGAGTGCCAGTGGTTGCAGAAACCAACAGTGTGGAGCTCGCTATTGCTGCCGTATGCTCCTGGCCCAGTGAGGTAGGTTAGTGATTTTTGAGCATCGTTGATAGCCTGCTTGCATCGTATAATTCATTTGTTAAGATATCTATAAGGAAACTATGAAACTCAAGTCAAGGGTCACAGCCCCTCTCCACAAGGGATATTTAAAACAATTACCTTATAAAATTCTATTGACAGAACATCGACTTAAATTTGCATTGTAAATCTGGCCTCGATCTGGACTGTCCTTAATTGTTTGTAGCTGATATTTCGCTGGTCTTAAAACTTATTGCTGAATATTATTTACTGTCCTCATGGACAACAGAAACTAACAGGGTGATTGAGAAATGGGCCTACATTAATATCACTTTTTGATCAGATCAGTACTACTAAATTCCCAATCTGCAAAGCCTCTCTCAGAGCGAATTCGAATTGGCATAATGTCATTGTTTTAGATTTATTCAATTTCTTTTCCAGACCTTCTGGGTGAATCTTCAGCTTGACTAAGAGGGAGCATGCTCTCCGGTGAACGCTGCATCACGTTTCTGCATACAGAAGATTGACAAATATATTCGAATGCCATTTGTTACATATATTATATTCTCGCTGAACATTGCATTTTAGCTCTGTAGTGGGGTAGGGATGCATAGATACTGGTTTGATATCCGGTGACCTTCACATATTAGTTGTTTACCAGATGCCTGATGTATCATGTGTATGTGGCGGAAAAATTTAACAAGAAATGAGAAGAATTAGCTGACACCACCATCCATCAAAAAGGCCGTCGCCGATATCGCACCAGTTTGGACCAATGGTGGTCTGCTTTGACGTCATGTGACATGGCACAACAGCCTCAGTAAGTTCATGCATTGCTGGACAAAATAATTCAGGACATTGTTCTGAAAAAAATAATAAGGACATCATTCTGAATAGACTTCACATACACAGTCATGTCTGTCTTGTTTAACACTGTTGATTACTAATTAGCCGGTATCCCGTATTGACTAAGTTGTTCTGCTATCTTTGCATCCCTACTCTGGTGTTGAATTTCAGGTAGTTCTTGATACATTATATTATACTGCTTCATAACTATTAAGTGGCTCACTGCAGCCAGTACTAGATTGCTCTTATCTTTCTGGCAGTGTCTGCTATGATTTTTGTCAGCTGTTTATAACTGCTCAGCTGGGACAGTCTGGGACTGTGTGGATATTATGCTGAATCCTTTGTCTCTCTTGTTAGAGCTAATTTTATGTGTCCAAATTAAGGGCAGACACTGGTCGTAAAGTGCATTAATGTTGTTTCAGAAAAAACTTATAGAAAGCTATGGATTTCTCACAGGATAGTCTGATTTGGCGATGCAAAATTATGACCACTAGCAATTGTTATTGTTATAAAGAGATGGTTGAGCAGTAACCTTTGAATTTTAGCCCTTTCTGTTGTATTAGTTGTCTGGACATCTCTAGTGTTTCAGTTGTCGATATCAGAATTTTGAATTTAAAGAAAGTTTCCCCATTACAATTTTTAATTTAAAGAAATTTTTGCCAGTGTATGCCCCTAATGTGTTGTTGTATTATCATATGATTGTGGTGACAAGTTCCTACGCTATTGATTATTTATTGTTAAAAGATGTTTATAATATGATTACGTAAATTATTCCTTGACACCAAAGGGAAAATTTGGATTCATGAAAAAGAAATTATAAATTTTATCATGATTATTTGGTATACATACATATTTGTTATAGACCTATATATTGAAACTTTTTAAATCCACTGTTTGCAAAGTCTGATAATCAAGGGTAAATTATTTGCCAGAACAATACACAAATTGATGTTTCCTAGTTATGGCTGCTTGCTTATATTAGTGGAGTCCTATACTAGTATAGCAAATTTCCAATTGTAGTACAAAATGTTGCTAGCAATATATGACATGAACAGAACATGACCACTTGCAATAATATTAAAATATTTGATTTGATGCCTAATGCAGCCTCCGTTTCAGCTTTCATTGTAACGAAGATCTTATAGTGTGCCTAGATATGTCACAATATTAGTTGTGGATAGACCATTCAGCCTCTGCTACACACCGTAATCACTATGGATGTACAGCTCATTTCATTGCTCTAAATGATCCCACATAGCTCACACTGGTACTGACGGTGTGTAAAACGCAAACCCACACAAGCTCAACCAAGCATACAAGCTCTCAATGAGTTAAGTAAGCAAATTCCTAATATGAAGTCACTTATTCTTATGCATCCAGGTTCCTAATGCTGCTTGCAGTGTAGCTTTGTTGGAATACTGGCTGGGAGCAGTCTTAAGCAGAAGCTCTTTTGGGTCACGTGGGTTGTCAAGGTAACATGCCGAGCTCTGCCCTGCTGCTAATTTCTCGCTAGGTGGCATGCTGGTCTGAATCCAGACTGGGCTGGGAGTCATAAGTCAAAGTGGTCATTAACAAAACGGGCACATTCTGAAAGCGCCTCTACTTTAATTTCATTGATACAGCTAGGTGATGACGTTGGTGTGCTGGAGTCGCACGTCTTACGCACTATGAGGTCTTTGATTATATTACTATTTCCAGTTGTACTATTTATTTGCGCTTTATGTACAGATAAATCACCAGAATGGAGATATAAATTATATAGATGATCGTTTATGTATGTATTGGAAATTGTTCCATTTCAAAGTTCTTTTTAGCAAGTTGACGGACTAAATTGGCAATGCACTGCAGATCTATTGAACTGTCTGCTACTTTGTAAAATTTGTAATACAGAATGGGGAAAAAGTTATATCCTATGTGATTACAGTTGTGAGACTAACTGTGCTTCATTTATAATGAAAAAATATTTTGTAAATTATTAAGACATACTTGCAGTTTTTGGTCCATATTTATATCACATGAAAGCGGCTTGTCAGGTCAACTACATAGCATTCTTGAGCGAATTGTCAAAAGTTAAAATTTGATTGTTGAAAAAAAAAATTTCTGAGTTGAAGAATTATCGCGATTTTGTCTTGAATTTATTGGCTGCAAGAATCCTTGTATATCCTGCTGGCTTACAATATAAACCATTTTTAAAATAAAAACATTTCAAGAACTTCAATTCTTGTCCGCATTATTTTGGCTGGGCACAGACCTGGTAGGTAGCCGTCTTCGATGCCCAGTGTGTGAGGCTGCGGACAGTCATGAGGTAGGCCTACAACGCCTTGAAACAACAAATTGGAGAGGTATCTAGATATTTCAAAACTTTCAGTGTTCTGGTTATCATAGTCTGGCATGTTGCAACTACTTCCCAATGATTAATATTATTTGGCAATATCAAAAACCAAACATTTATAGGAACCATAAGTACTAAATTTTTATTTCTGATCATAATGTACAGAAATACAACATATTCCCATAGAAGTCACTACAATACACATACAGTACTTCCTTTCCTGTTAAGGGAAGTCCTTCACACAGCAACTTAACTAATAAGTCATGGGCCAGCCACATATCAAAACACATCGACAAGTAGAACATTTTTATCCAAATAGCATTCTTGCAGCAGTTTTCAGTAAAATTAACTACGCAGAAAGGCTGACTTTCTAAGTTGGGTTTGGTTATATTTATCATACTCGGTAATTATTATAATGAAAACATCTGGGATAAATACACAACGAAAAAAAAAAAGCTCCAGCTAAATGTGAAACCAAATCATCACAAGCAATCTTGAACATATAATATTACATGTATGAACATAAAATAAAGCCATTTGACAAGATACACACATTTGTAATGCAGTATCAACTAAGCGCAAGACATAGTCATTGTCAGTTACAAAGAATTAGGACATAATATCATGTGTTGGTTTGATTTTAGGAAAAACTCAATCACATACAAGTTCAAGTAACAATTAAGTTTTTCTTTCTTGATTAGAATCAAGTTAGCTTCAGCAATCCAATCATGGATCACCGAAAAAATAAATGCTAACAGGGCTATCAAGCCTGACCAGCTGACGGAACATGAAAATATAAATTGGCAAGAAACTACAGAGCTCAGGGCATGTCACAGGTGGGTTTCAAGAACATAAATTCAGGTTTTGACTAAAGATTTCCTACTTAACAGATAGGAACTCGATATTAGATTACAAATTTAAGATATATAATGCGGGAATATGAAGGCTTATACAAACATTACAATGCACGGATTATTATATTGTTACAGCTCATAAGAATAAGGATTAAACTCTGCATTTAATAGTTGGAGAATGAAGAAACAACAGCATAATAATCACCAACATGGCTCAAGCCTCAACGGAAAGTGATTAAATAATGAGGATATACCTGGGTGTCTAAATAGACAACGTATATTCCCGGGTTTTGTACATTGTCCACAGTTGAATCAAACAAAATGTTTGGGTCAGCTGCACTTTTGGCAGGCGGTTCGACCAAATTTCTATTTCCAACACAGAATTCTCCCGTAAGCACACTTGCATAGTACATCTGTCGCTGTCCAGTGGCATTGGCACCGGCGTAATTCACTGAGTATGTAGCGTCCCTGGCAAAGTAGACTCCCTTGCCATAGACAATTCCTGAAACATTAACAGATGATCAGTATTGACTTTGAGACTACAAGACATGGTTTACTTACAATATACAATCACAGGTTACACAGCAGCATTGCCTCGGCATTCATACTTTTTCAAATTGATAATGTTTGGCAAAAGGGTATAATTTAGACATGCTTGGAGAAAATTTGACCAACTATGGTCCAAAATTGACTGAAAAGTGATTATTTGAAAATTGTGATTTTTAGCTAGCCAAAGGCGTAGCCATTGGAATGGGTGATGTGTATATGGGATTCTGAAACCATAAACAAACCATGTAACCATGTAACCGTGTAACCATGTAACCATGTAACCATGTAACCATGTAACCATGTAACCATGTAACCATGTGAACCAAGAACAAGCTAGGGGCAGCAGGTCCACTGTATGTATAACAAGAATCCGCGGATTCAAAGCTAGCCATTTGCTATTTCATTAAAGGGGCAGTGATTAACATGGAATGGATTGATAGCAATTTTGACCTAATCTATAGTATATCCATACTGAAGACATGTAAATAACAATTTGAAGAATGGAATAATATCATGAAATCCGCGAAATAAAAGGCAACTAGCAAGCTGCTTGTAAATTGGAGGCAAAAAAATAGAATACAATGAAATAAGACAGATACATAAATAAATGAGATAGATAGGTGGATGGACTTGAAAGGGGGCGGACGAGAGTGACGAAAATAAAGAATTTTCTGGATTTTACCGAAAAACTTCGATATTTCAGTATATCCCACGTATAAGACGCACCCGTTCCACAGGCCAAAATGCTTGGTATCAAAAGTGCGTCTTATACACGAGTATATACGGTAGGTTGCTGGTCTCTTATGATATGGTAGAGAACCTTGGTGGTATAGAGAGATTTCTTTCTTTTCTTTGATTTCCTATCAATCCTTTTTTAGAGGTGCTTGCTTTCATGCATTTTGTTTCCTATTTTACGACAGCAAAAATTGATTTTCAGGCTAATTTACAAGTTTAAAAAGAAGTGCCCCATTGTTTTAACTTCATGGAAATTCTATCAGTTAACACCAGGGGAAAAGTGGTGCTTGAATCCTCCAATCCCATTGGCTGATAGATTTCCCGACCTTGCCTCTGTTGGTCCAGCCAAGAGACAATCTGGAGTATGTTTGGTGAATTCAATGTAACTTTAAGGCTTCACAACTTGGTCACTCCTTTAGGTAAAATTTTGAAAGTTGTGTTTTGGAATTAAAGTGCTATGTCTGCTTCATATGGAAAGCAAATTAAGCCTCACTGTTTACTGTTTTAACAAAAAGTTGTTCGGGGCCAATGTTCAAGCCACTCAGTGAAATGGTTTTATTCCTTAAATTTATACTTCACTTGCAATAAAATGATAAGAGTTCATATCATCTCAACTTATAATTAATGCCGGATCTTCCGATTTGTCATGTACATTCCTTCCTATTAAAACGGAAGCTCCATTTTGAAAACACGCGCTGCCAACTTCGTCAAGTTCTCGCTTTCGCAAGATCTTAAGCGAGAGGTGACGTGATGAAGATGACCAAGATGGCGTCTCATAGATGTAAACAATGTGGATTCGAGTTGAATTCTTGCAAATTTAGCTGATATAGAAGGTAAATTTACCCAAATAAGCATCATTTTCGTCGGAAATCCAGCAATAGTTCGTCCGCCGCATAGTGTCTCGGCGCCAGTCAATTTTAATGCGACTTATACACGGGTTTCACTGGGAGGGGGGTTTTTTGGGTCTCAGCAAGGGGTGCGTCTTATACGTGGGGGCGACTTATATCCGAGTATATACGGTAAGTGAAGAGGCCCAGCTGGTATAGGTCTGATCCACTCAGCTGATAGTGCCTTGTCGGTAGACGGCACACACATGGCATATATATGAGAAACTATGCTAAATCATGAGAATCCAAAATCAGGAATTTGTTTCATATTATGAAGGGACACCACCTACCTGGCTCTACCTGTTATGCATATATATTATATATCTATTTGTCTACATCTGGTGTCTCACAGTCACATAGGTCTCTCAGCTATACATGTACCTATGTATACTTGCACTCAGTCATGAACAGTTTTGGGTGGCATTTAAAAACTAGCTGACAATAATTTAATTTCATACAAATTATATTGAATTAGGCCCAACTTTGTCTACCTTGAGACTATTATCTCTCTGACTTTCCTGATATTGTTTTATGAAGCTGGCTATTGGGTGATTCAATGCACCACTGGGGTGTCCTAACTTGATATTTTAAAACAGGTAGCTAATTATCATTTTCAAAACCACTGCATTGTGATAAGTATGCCTAATATCCATTACACCTGTATGCCTATGTTACATTTGACTAACTTATCAATTCAGCCATTCAGTGTGTCTATATTAAGAATTGTTAAATTTGAGTACAAGTATTTATATTCAATCATCACACAAAGGTCTACGTTTTTCTCACCGAGGCACTCTTTGTGTGATGATTGACTATAAATATAATGTTCCATAGGTCAGGATTAAGTTTACACAGTTTAATACAGGTGTTTTAAATTGGCATTGTGTGCTATGCCCAGTTTTAGCCTAGTTACAACTGACATTGGCATCAAACCATATTGACACAGGAAATCCAATGCATTGTATTGTATCTAATTACACTCCTGAAAGGTAATTGCTGTTAGACCTGTCAGGGAATGAACTCAAGATACTGCAAGGCTTATCCACCAGAGGGCTATTTTCATACATACAGTGGACCTGCTGCCACCTAGCCTGTTCTTGGTTCACATGGTTCACATGGTTACATGGTTACATGGTTACACGGTTACACGGTTACACGGTTACATGGTTTGTTTATGGTTTCAGAATCCCATATACACATCACCCATTCCAATAGCTACGCCTTTGGCTAGCTAAAAATAGCCCTCTGGTGGATAAGCCTTGCAGTATCTTGAGTTCATTCCCTGACAGGTCTAACAGCAATTACCTTTCAGGAGTGTAATTAGATACAATACAATGCATTGGATTTCCTGTGTCAATATGGTTTGATGCCAATGTCAGTTGTAACTAGGCTAAAACTGGGCATAGCACACAATGCCAATTTAAAACACTTGTATTCAACTGTGTAAACTTAATCCTGACCTATGGAAGGTTATATTTATAGTCAATCATCACACAAAGAGTGCCTCGGTGAGAAAAATGTAGACCTTTGTGTGATGATTGAATATAAATACTTGTACTCAAATTTAACAATTCTGAATAGAGACACACTGAATGCCTGAATTGATAAGTTAGTCAAATGTAACATAGGCATACAGGTGTAATGGATATTAGGCATACTTATCACAATGCAGTGGTTTTGAAAATGATAATTAGCTACCTGTTTAATATCAAGTTAGGACACCCCAGTGGTGCATTGAATCACCCAATAGCCAGCTTCACAAAACAATATCAGGAAAGTCAGAGAGATAATAGTCTCAAGGTAGACAAAGTTGGGCCTAATTCAATATAATTTGTATGAAATTGAATTATTGTCAGTTAGTTTTTTAAATGCCACCCAAAACTGTTCATGACTGGGTGCAAGTATTCATAGGTACACGTATAGCTGAGAGACCTATGTGACTGTGAGACACCAGATGTAGACAAACAGATATATAATATATTATATGCATAACAGGTAGAGCCAGGTAGGTGGTGTCCCTGCATAATATGAAACAAATTCCTGATTTTGGATTCTCGTGATTTAGCATAGGTTCTCATATATATGCCATGTGTTTGCCGTCTACCGACAAGGCACTATCAGCTGAGTGGATCAGACCTATACCAGCTGGGCCTCTTCACTTAGGTTGCTGGTCTCTTGTGATATGGTAGAGAACCTTGGTGGTATAGAGAGATTTCTTTCTTTTCTTTGATTTCCTATCAATCCTTTTTTAGAGGTGCTTGCTTTCATGCATTTTGTTTCCTATTTTACGACAGCAAAAATTGATTTTGTGGCTAATTTACAAGTTTAAAAAGAAGTGCCCCATAGTTTTAACTTCATGGAAATTCTATCAGTTAACATCAGGGGAAAAGTGGTGCTTGAATCCTCCAATCCCATTGGCTGATAGATTTCCCGACCTTGCCTCTGTTGGTCCAGCCAAGAGACAATCTGCAGTATGTTTGGTGAATTCAATGTAACTTTAAGGCTTCACAACTTGGTCACTCCTTTAGGTAAAATTTTGAAAGTTGTGTTTTGGAATTAAAGTGATATGTCTGCTTCATATGGAAAGCAAATTAAGCCTCACTGTTTACTGTTTTAACAAAAAGTTGTTCAGGGCCAATGTTCAAGCCACTCGTGGAAATGGGTTTATTCCTTAAATTTTTACTTCACTTGCAATAAAATGATGAGTTCAAATCATCTCAACTTATAATTAATGCCGGATCTTCCGATTTGTCATGCACATTCCTTCCTATTAAGAAGGAAGCTCCCCCTTTCAAGTCCATCCACCAATCTATCTTATTTATTTATTTATTTCATTGTATTCTATTTTTTTGCCTCCAATTTACAAGCAAGCTTTTTGCCTCCAATTTACAAGCAGTTTGCTAGTTGCCTTTTATTTCGAGGATTTCATGATATTATTCCATTCTTCAAATTGTTATTTACATGTCTTCAGTATGGATATACTATAGATTAGGTCAAAATTGCTATCAACCCATTCCATGTTAATCACTGCCCCTTTAATGAAATAGCAAATGGCTAGCTTTGAATCCGCGGATTCTTGTTTCCTAATTTTGACTTGTTATAATATTTTCAAATTGATCAAAATTAGTATGATGACGATCTGACACACTGTTCTGTTTATTTTGCTAAATATTCCAAACGTACGAACATAAGAAATGGGAATGGGGAGGCAATCAACATTTTCCAATTTTTCTTTTTGCGCTTTAAATGTTAAATTTCAATTTTAAAAATTTGCAATAAATTGTGTAATGGCTGCAAATATTCCTTCATGGCATTTTAAACTATAATAACAATTTAAACATTACCATTTTGGCTTGGCAAAAATCCTAACTTTTTAGATTTTCAGTTTTAATCAAAATTTCAAATGATTGACATTCCAAATCAGTTGCCATGTTTAAAGAGCTATAATTAAGACACCTAATTGGAAGATTTCATAGACATAACTCCAAAATTGACAGAATCATGCAGTTTCGAAAAAAAATTGTAATTTTTCACATTTTTGGTGAATTTCTGTCTGTTAATTTTTCTCAGAGCATTTAGAGCCCCACAAGGCACATCTTCGGTATTTAACCTATATACTATATGAATATTTCAGTGACGTAACACCATTATTCAGACACCTGTCAGGCCACCGGACGGACAAATTTTCCAAAAGAAACTACAATATAAGCCAACTATGTATAGATTGCCGAGGGTAAAAATAATCTCAATTCATATCATGACAGACGGCTATTTCACTATTTTAGATGCCAGATGCTCATTTTCTGACCATTTGGAGCAAACTAATCAAGGTCTGCATTTCCCATGCTCCGCTGATTAAATCTAGCACATTTCTGCTCAGTAAGATCGCGGTGCTTCAGAGTCCCCAATGTGACCGTGATTCCTATTTGATTAATTAGCTTACCATTAGCTCCATTGAAACTTCTGTTGAATCCAACATGGTTGATTTTATCTATCACTCCACTATGGGTTCCATGCCATAGCATCCTCTCAATCTGGACTTGTGGCCTTTCTTTTTCCATGTCCGTTTTATGGACGGCGTATCGCCTGTACAATGTTGGATTTTGGATTCTCTCGATCTGAAATTTGCAAGGTCTTATGTTTTAAAACATGATATAATGGATAGAAAGAATCATGTATGAAAAGTGCAGCCCTCTCAGGCCAGTTCCAGCCAACACAAGGGTTAATCAATGAGCTGAGAGAGAGTCAAGAGTCCTCAACATGTTGTGAGGGAACTTTCACTTCGCTAGCATGGACCTTCGTACAAGGGGTCTTCAATTATCTATCACATCCAAATAATATCCAGCAGGAATCCGGCTCTTGAAGTTCCACAAATAATATTTTGGGTTTGGACCTATACACAGGCACAGACCTTCAGCAGATTAGGCCAAGAAGTCCTGTATCCACTCATTGACTCAGCCAGAGCAGAAGTTTATTTATTTGTTATACAGCATTCATTTATATATCACCATTATATTCACAAGAGATTCTGTGCTCTACAGCACTTTACAATGTATCTGTACAATTCAATGTGACTGGAGCTCTTCTTCTGGACGCCTATTCTTGAATGTTGTGTTCAATTTCACATATTTTTCACATCTCTGTTCTAGTTAATCAATCCAGGGAAGTCTGGCTGGAGGTGTCGCTGATCACACCCGACAGGAGGATTACCCCTGCCTAGACGAGTCACCACCCTGCCTGACCACAGCCACAAACAACTCGCTCCAATTGAGTTCCAGGAGCGGGATCCGAAGCTGCGTCCTTGACTCCTCAAGTGACTCAAAATGTGGCGTCCTTGGTCTTGTGGCATCCGACACTGGCCCAAAGAACTTGAGACTTGAGCCAAACGAAGGATTGGGCATCTGAGACCAAGGCCGAGGCCATCAACAAGAATCCGCGGATTCAAAACCGACCTAGCGCAATGAAATTGAAGGTGCCATTGCTTAAACCACTGAGCAACTGATATAGGAAGATAGGAGAAATAGTTGATTGGAAGATGCTAGACTATTAGTATAGAATCAATGCAGTTTGAACAGATTTCCAAAAAGAAAGAAATATGGCTGCAAAAATGGCTGCCATCTTGGATTTCTCAACATGTTCCTCATCCATACCCACAAGCCAATACCTGTACCAAATTTCATAACTGTGTAAGTGAAATATTAAGGTCACAATGGTCAGTTCAAGAATGACGAAGGTGGCTGCCAAAATGGCTGCCACAAATGGCTGCCATCTTGGATTTCTCAACATATTCCAGTCTAATACCAACAGCCCCATACCTGTACCAAATTTCATAACTCTTAAGTGAAATATTAAGGTCACAATGGTCAGTTCAAGAATGACGAAGGTGGCTGCCAAAATGGCTGCCACAAATGGCTGCCATCTTGGATTTCTCAACATATTCCAGTCTAATACCAACAGCCCCATACCTGTACCAAATTTCATAACTCTTAAGTGAGGTCACAATGGGCAGTTCAAGAAATGAAGAAAGACGGCTGCCAAAATGGCTGCCATCTTGGATTTCTCAACATGTCCCTGATCCATACCCACAGGCCCATACCTGTAACAAATTTCATAACTCTAAGCAAAATATTGTGGTGACTATGAGCAGCTCAATAAATGAAAAAAGATGGCTGCCAACATGGCCACCACAAAATGGCCGCCATCTTGGATTTCTCGACATGTTCCCAATCCATACCCAGAGTCCCATACCTGTAACAAATTTCAAACTGTAGGTGAAATATTAAGGTCACAATGGGCAGTTCAAGAATGAAGAAAGATGGCTGCCAAAATGGCCACCACAAAATGGCCGCCATCTTGGATTTATCGACATGCTCCCAATCCATACCCAGAGTACTATACCTGTACCAAATTTCACAACTGCAAGTGAAATATTAAGGTCACAATGGGCAGTTCAAGAATGAAGAAAGATGGCTACCAAAATGGCCACCACAAAATGGCCGCCATCTTGGATTTCTCAACATGTTCCCAATCCATACCCAGAGTCCCATACCTGTACCAAATTTCATAGCTGTAAGTGAAATATTGAGGTCACAATGGGCAGTTCAAGAATGAAGAAAGATGGCTGCCAAAATGGCCACCACAAAATGACCGCCATCTTGGATTTATCGGCATGTTCCAAATCCATACCCAGAGTCCCATACCTGTACCAAATTTCATAACTGCAAGTAAAATATTAAGGTCACAATGGGCAGTTCAAGAATGAAGAAAGATGGCTGCCAAAATGGCCACTGAAAAATGGCAGCCATCTTGGATTTCTTGACATGTTCCCAATCCATACCCAGAGTCCCATACCTGTACCGAATTTCATAACTGTAAGTGAAATATTAAGTTCACAATTGTCGAAAACCAAACGTGGTTTACATCTGGTTTGTGGTTGCAGTTTATGCCTACTGTTTATGGTTTCACCTGATCCATTTACACCTCCTGTATTAACCGGCCTCCGCTGTTAGGCCGGTTAAAAAGTGGCCCCAAGGCCGGCCTCTTGACCTCCAAAACTGTAAAATACTATATACTCCAAACATCTAAATAACATAATATATATGGGAGTGTACATCTTGAAAAGATACTGACCTGTGTTATAGTGCATTGAGAAGTTATCTGGAAGGCTTTGGCTACGTCAATATACTCCTGGTCTGTTGTATTCAATATCACTTTGATGCACTTATCTCCTTGATTCATGGGGCTCCAAGTATCAGGCAAACTGTATCCACCTACAAAGTGCGAAATATGTCAACTTTCTTCCTTGTTATTTGTTAATTTTCTGAGATTTCTTATGTTTTGCACAATTTAGATGGCAAAACGAATTGGATTAAAATATCACAAATAGGATATATTGACAATTTTTTATTTTTGTCTTAAACTTATTTGAAATTAATTATGTATGTATGTCATAAAAGTTTAATTATTCATAGAATCAATCAATAGGTAAATTAATATATATCAAGTCTAGGCCTAAAACACAGTTTCTGGGACTTCAAAACACAGATGAGACATTAATTTGAAGTTTCTCCCAACAGCATGGGGTGTCCAACCAGCAACTGTCGAATGTACACTGCCCCAACCCAGAATGTTCACCATCTCAGCACAGCGCTGTCAGGTCATCTGACCCAATGGCCCTACTTAATGAAGGGTTAATACTAAATACATGGGATACCGGAAGTGACACAATTAATTAGCAAAGTAAAATTACAAATATAGGTTTAAAATTCCAGAAACTTACCTTTGGACAAATCTCTCCTGCGAATCTTAATGGACTTCCTATCGTCAATTTCGTACATGTTGTTTAGGTCCAAAGTGATTTCCTTTTGTTTGTTGTCATCCAGTTGCTCCATCCATGTGACTCTCGTCTGATTGGTGGCATGGGCTTTCTCCAATTTGCCGTTCATCTCCTCGGGGTATGGCGTGAATATCCCTGGTTTGTCTTCGAACTCCCATTGAACCTGGAAAATTCATATGCTTAAATGTAGGCGTTGGTCAACCCATAGAACTGTGCTTATAATCTCATCATTACGGAGACATTACTGCAGCAGTCAAGGGAATTAAGCCTAGAGGTTCACAGAAATTACAATTTTCTGAGCAGGCACAGGACATTTTGTCAGCTTCTTTGGACACTATCATTCTAAAATATCATGTCATAAATCCTCGCTTGACAGTATGGTAGCGTGATGCATCACCCAATTTTAAACATTTAACAATGCACCAAGGCCACAGGCTGAGCAGAATCCTTGGGGTTGCAAAGATAGGCCCTGTGACTTTGAACCTGATAATAGGAGTAATGTTATACACTGCATAGAATGACTTGGGTTACCCTGACCCCTAACTACAGTATGTGAAGGGTTGCAGAGAGTGGCCCAATATATTGAGACTTCTATCTTCATCAAGAGTAGGGGAAATCTAGGTTAATTGATTCTCAGGATAAGCGGCTGATCCTGGAGATCTATTCAACAATCGTGAGCAAGTTTCAATGAGATGCCACAGATATTTTACCAAGCCTAAATGTATTTTAAAATAAACAGATTCTGCCAGTAATTTAGAAGAAAGGCACCCAGCAATCAATACTGCCTTACTAACCTTAGCATTATCTTAACAACAGAAACAACTTGACTGTTGACTACTCACATATTGACAAAGTAGTTGAGCCTGTTCCTTCTCATGTTCTTTCATTTCCACTTCGTGCAGTAGTCTCCGAATGGATGCTACCACAACAGATGCGTCTTTCAGTTGACCTCGAACCCGGATTTTGGCGACCCGACGTGAAGCATCGACTTCAACTTTCACATTGTGCGGTTTGCCCATCGCTTCAATCCGCTTTTGCTGGAAAGTAGGATTAATTGTGAATAAATTTAATTGGTAATTTAGTACAGGCCTAGGTAGGCAGTTTTATCATCTGATTGCCATAACAAATATCGTCATATATATTAAAGAACTTGTATAATTGATACCATAAGACAGAGGAATAGATGTCAAATACAACAATTTGGAAAAGAAACGTAGTGGCCCTTCTGGTGGGTAGATCAATTGCAGCAGCACTGAACACCAGTGACTGTTCCCATAAATCATGTCATGCAAAATTTTTCTTCTATTAAGAAACATCACTGTGTTTAACTGAATATATCTGCAGTAAATATAGAAATCAACCCTGGAATGCCCTTTTAAAAATCTATCCACCCATGGCTGTCTGATATATTAAGTCAACACAGTATGTCAGAGATCTAAAAGTACCCAATTACCTCCCTCTCACTGAGTTTTTTGATGATTTCCATCAACTTGGGGTCACTCTTTCCTCCTATCGTGTGATCTTCTTTCTGATCCTCCCAGAGCTTCTCAATGGCTTCGTAAGCTTTGTCTATATCTTCTTGGTTGAAGCCGTGTATGTCCAGACTAGCAGATTCACAGCTGGATTGGTACATCGTTACAGTTGCACTCTTGGCTTCGTCAGCCCCACCGATACCTAGAATAGGTTTTAGAAAATATATATCAGCCGTGCCATCAACAATTCATACATCCCAATGAGAGGAAATTGCCCGCTGGGATAGTGTGACGTCATCTCATGGAATTCACTTATAGTAGAAAACGAGCTTAATAAAATCCTGGTCAACGTTTGGACTGAGGTAACCTCTCATTCAACCATAGAATTATTACATTATCTTGATAAAAGATGGGCAAATTTTCACACGGCAGAATCTCAACACTCATCAACATAATATATTATATTAATGTAATTGTACCATTTACGACAATAATTATCCAACTAACTCTATATATTTCAGATAATTTCTGAACAGAAACGAAGATTACCAAAAAATTTCTTGAATTTTCCCCAATGAGTAAGTTTCGCGCTGCTGGCTTCCTCCATTTTTGACAAGTACGTTTGAAACATGTTGGTTTGGTAAATCACCACTCTGACAAGAGTAAGCCCAGTGAATCCACTGTTGGCAAAGTCGGCAACAGCCTCCATCAGTTGCATTGCCATCCTGGACGGATTCCCACTCATCGTCCCTGGAAAAAAAGCAGTTTATTTTCATGAGCGTCATCAATTCCCTAACATCCATGCCCTCTAAGGTTTAGAAACCGACTTCTCTGGGTATCTTTCCAACATCATCAGCTGGGTGAAGTATGCAAAAAGGGAGATTTTCTCCCAATTGGGAGAAAAAACATCTCCAGATAGGGAGAATTACTGAGAAACGGGCAAAGGGGAAGAGCATGATAATTTTCGCACATTTCTGACACAAGGGGGTGATTTTTTGAAAAATTTACCCTACATTACCGTTCTTCCAGACAGATTCGCCGTTAAATAAGGGTAGATCATGCATGAAAACACAACAAAAAAGTTGAATAATTGGTTCTTGGCAATGAAATTGGAATCTGTAAGCAATTTAAGCCATGTATGAAAAGTTTCAGCACTGATAAGTTACCACAAACGTCTGTATCATAAGTAAATAGCTGTAAAAAAGACCTCTGATGCTGTTCTTGCTCACTCTCCATATCGCTCCCGTTTGGGAGAAGAAATTGCTCCCAATAGGGAGAAATTCTCCCAATTTGCATACTTCACCTAGCTGATCATGTCATCTCCCGATTTCATGAATTGTTTGTACTCGTGATGTGTGATGTTGGAAAAATTAATGATCTATCTATCTATCATAAGTGATGACTCATGATCTAATCATTGCACTTCTACTACTTCGCCTGCATGCCGAAAATGGGCATTTATTGTTTTAAAGGGGATCATTACCCCGTTTTTACGAGACAGGCGTTTATTTGAGACCAACATGTATTGTTATAAACAGATAAATACTAATCAACAGACATCTGGGTACGCAAAGGTTGGAACTACCACGTACGGAAGTAAACCTTGCATGGAAACACCTGGGCAGCATGCAAGGTAGTCAATTAGGGCTGTATATTGTAGCTGACCTGGCATGTACATGAGACAGACGCTTAATATTTTAGCATGGGTCCTTACCCCGGCATCTAAACAAGACTGGTTTCTGATTGAGACAAGGCTTTTATTCGAGGAAATACGGTAAGTCTCCTAGAATCTCGATTCAGATGCGAGAGCCTGTTTTGGGGTCCTTAATTTGCCCAAATACTTCATACAAATCGCTCCATTTAATATCAATGAAGACTTTTTCTACCCAGTGGTACAAGACCTCAGTTGAAGCATGGATGAAGCTCCCAAGCTATTTGCACATACTGCACTATGTCGCAGGGTGCGTTTATATTAATTTATTACTCCTATAAAGTTGCATAGATATACAGTAACGCACCTGTTCCTAAAGCTGGGAATGTCAGACTTTGCATGCCCGTCTTCTCTGCTATTTGCAAACATCTTTTTATTGTGTCTTTCCAATTCCAAGACGCTGACTGCGCATCAAAATGTATAACGTATTTGCATCTTAGTTTTCCTGCTCCTGTCACAACGACAGCATCGGGCCTGACCCAACCTGAAATAAAACATAATGTATATTGTTCATCAATTTTCTTGTGGTAACAACAAATTCAAGATAACTTCCCAAAGTTATGATACTCCCTGATTTTTATGGCAGAATCCTGATGCTGGTTAGCCGTAACAACTTAACTTTAGGAAAATATCAACGCACAATAGATGAGTAATCTACTTACCAACTTGCTGACATTCAGCCACGAAAGAGTCGCCACCTGCCCTGGCGAGGGCCTGCGATACAGCTCCTGAAGTAAGAAAAGAAACAGTTTTTTATCAAGACATTTAGGAGTCTCAAATCTGGGGAGTCCGTCCAATAATCTGGGAGTGGCGGACATATATGCTCCAAATATTTCAAGCCCTTCAACTGTTATGATACTTACCCATAGTTAAGTTCAATCTATCGTTAGAACTGTTCACAATCCCATCTGTTGTCGCCTGGGTGATGTCCCCTGTAGTAACTTGCAGCTTCAAGTTTTTAATTTGAAGTTCGCCCACAAGCGAACTTGCTGGAACAATCGGACGACCAACATGCACCCAGTCACCACCTGCTGCTCCTGTTGGAAAAACAAAACAGCTCTTATCAGCAAAAGACAACAAGAGCTCTCTCTACTTCAACATATTCTGCTATAAATGATGTTACTAGGCTTACTTCCATACTTCAAATTATACCTTTTGTTTGTTTGTTTGTGTTTTACGCCTCTGCAGCACCTTAGTGGGCTATATCGAGGCAGGCGATCGCCGTATGATGACGAGATGAGAAGACTGTGAGTCTGGTACATACCCGATTAATTCAGGGATGCCCAGGGTCTTTCAGTTGCCCCAGCATAGAATACTGGATACAACCCGCCTCCATTTAACGTCCCATGGGCTCGGACTAAAGTGAGTTCCCGGGGTGAGGTTTGAACCCACGCCCTCAAAGCCAGTTGACAAGTGCACTTACCAGGTTCTTCCACTATTCCATGAGTAGGCGCAAGTTTCCTCTCTGATCTTCCACTTGAACCTCCACTTTTTCCACCAAGGGACACCAGGTGACCATTGAACCCCTAGAAAATATTAAATATTAAACTAAATATATAGACCAATACTGGAACTGGTGCGGAGTGTACACTACTAACTTTCACGAACATTTGCCCGGTTCTAAAAATCTTACAGTGAACATAGTGAATTTACAAGGGCTTTGGTTTCTGGAGTTGGAGTTGAAATTCATGCAGTCAAAAGATTTTGGAAGGAATGAGTCAATTTCAAATGCGGTGATCGAAAGTAAGAAAATATGCTTATGACTCATGAGAATACCATGATAATGTCATCATCATGTATACGTTAAAAGAGGTAAGGCTTCATTTGTAACGACTGTATGGTGAGTGAGACCCATCAGATTAACCTCGACTTGGTGCAACATAAACATTTAATTTCACATTATCATCAATAATTCATACATCTTCTCCCCTCCTTCCTTTGACAAAGACGGATGGATGGATGACAGGGGCTTTAAGTCCTGTATCTATGCCGTTGGTAGGCTAATTAGGACAGGAGGAGGACACAGCAAGGAGGTGATCAATAATTGAAGCAGCCGTCCACCATGGGTCATGGCGACCTCGCAATAATAGCTGGATTCGAACCAAGGGACCCAGCGATTGGCAGCCCAGCACGCTACCAATGAGCTAAGGACTATTCCATTTAAAAGTCGGGCTGGTTTATTTTTCGTATGATGTATGTATGGGTGAGCGATAATACGATGTAGATGCTTGGGGGGCACTCGCGGAATTCACTGTAGATGTATGGGGGGGGGGACTATCGTTCTATTCAGGCCTACACATTGTAATAACGAAAATTTTTTGTGATGTATGTATGGGGGGTGAAAAAATCGAAGTTAATGCATGGGGGGTAAAAAAAAATCGTTTTAGATGCATTGGGGGGGGGGGTCAAAATCGTAGCGCGACCGACCCCCCCCCCCCCAGATTTTTAAATGGAATAGCCCTTACCTTCCCCACTTTGACAAAGAAACACGGGACATGCAAATTTACGATCATCTGTCACATCCCCAACAGAATTTCTTTCTGATTCTTGCAAGTTCAAGCTATCGCAATCAAAATTATAATTAAATATGGCCTACGGAAATTCGAAGTGGGCACAAAACAATCAATAAGAAATGTCTAACAATGAACTTACTGCTACACTGTTTGTATCGCTAGGGTAAATGACGAAGTAGATGGTTTTCAGATTTGTTCCAATTTCTTTACTCGAAAATCTGATCACTGCGTCAAAAAATGATTCAGCGACAACATTGGCGGGCCACTGCAGATTTCCAGTGCCAATAGCAGGTATTGCCAAAGACGTCATTCCAGCTTGGTGGCACTCCGACAAAATTTGGTCCAGTGCATCAGGGAGAAGCTGAAATATATCACGGCATTAACCCTTTAATACCAGACTGGGCTATCCCAACAACGCAATCACCCAGGACGATTATGACGTCATAAGCAGGTTCAGAGGGACACAAATGGTCCCTCAGGCAGCTAGCTTGGGATGCAAATAAATGTCTTTTCAGTCCGGTAAGGGTTAAAAGACTACCAACATTACACTTTTTTTTAATCACAATTTATACCACTAGGAAGGTTAGCTGATTTAAGAAATCTAGACCAAGCAGTTATTGCAGCTATTTTAGTCATTATAACTCAATATAGCTCCGCCCCAAGAACTACAACAGGAACCTCCAAATACTTAGGCCTATGTCATTGACAAGGGTGGCAAAGTTTCAACAGTCAATAAACGAAGGCCCGCCAAGTTAATTCATTAATGCATAGCCGAAATAACATGACATTTTTGGCTCCAGGAGCAAATGTGCGAAAAGTATAATCTAACAACAAAGAAGTTTAACAAATAGAGAAGTACAACTCCACAAAATAAAGCGAAAAATTTCAAATTTTAAACAGGTTTGCATGATTCAGTATTTGAGGCAGGGTCCCATATTCGTTGTCAGCTTTTGCCCACTGCCCAGCCTGTTATTTCATTGTAAACTAGAGGTCGTTTGGAGATTGAATGGATCGCCTTAACCTGTCCCACAGGGACTAAATGATCGCCTGTGTCACATAAACATATTTTTTAGAATTTTATTTAGAGTTTAATGGGAAACACTTACCAAGTTCACTTAGTAATGAAATAATCCAGTTCTGGCATGTAACTGTTAAAATGGTATTAGCAGCAGTGAAAACCTATTGGAAATATTCATCACATGCACTAAAGAGAATTCTAACTAAGTGCCATTTAATAACTACCTGTAACCATTGAGAGGCAATTAGGCCTTTGCCCCAGGGGGTGAACATGCCTACTACTTTATTGATTTTGACACAAAAAAATTAAACACTCCAAAAGTTCATAATGTATTCTCAAAGAGTGTTTTATTTCATCCATTGATTTTAATTCAAAGAAAGATCACAATACACAGGCATATCGATGGTTAGCAACTGGGAGACTGGGAATGGGGTGGATTGCTAAGTGCAATCAGCTTTGACACCTCCTTTTGACACTTCACCCTACAGAACTCTGTTGTTCTTCAATTCCAATTAGGGTTTAACAAAGCTTCAGACACTTCAGAATTGTCATTGGACATTAGTATTATTAGACTGCTTCTGTGATTAACTATACAGGCTACAATTGACTGTTCACTCCTGTACACATACATAGAGAAGCATTGATGATCGTTGCGGACGACACGCAAATGTGTACGACACGCTAATGCGTACAACACGCAAATGCGTACGACATGTTCATGCTGACAGGCTGACCGCAGAGAACCCCATATACTAGTATATGGCGATCAAAAATCTGGGCGTCCTTCTCAAAATCTGGGCATCTCAGACGCAAGGACGACCGGGAATCTGGGCCCCTGATTTGAGGAACTGATACCCCGAGACAATACTCGCCATCCAGCATTATATTTACCTTGACCGTGGCGGGATCATTTTTCCACTGTGGCATGACGATATGGTAGATCTTTTGAGAAGCAAGATTTCCGGCTCCAGTAGAGATGACACCGCCATAGCCAACTTTTTTGTATCTGTCCGCCTCTGCTTGCACAATACTCCTGTTCTGAGCATCTAGGGCAGCCATGATGGAATTGGACAAAGCTCCTGAAGACAGGTTCAGATTACCGGGAATCGAATTGACGATGGCATTGGTCTGAAGAAGAAAGAAATACAACTGTGCAGTGATAGGTACTTAACTTACAGGTCCCAGAATATTCCATGGAGACAACTTATAGGCAGCTGCATCTATTCAACAATAACACAAAGAATAAATAGGCCGAAATCTTACCGTCTGTTTTGCGATCTCTCCTTCCACTATTTTGATTTTCACTCCTTCTTTGGTCACTAAGGATGAGGCATCATCTTTCGAATCTCCGGACGAAGTACTGGGCCTTGGAAGAACTGGAGAGGACTCTGATGGACAAGACCACAGGTAGATTGTATAAGTCATCAAGAGTTGGTAGAGAAGACAAATTACTCCTGCTACCCATTTACCCATGCCAATGAGAACTTCATTACTATGGTAGTTTGGAACTGCAATAACCAAGTGCTGCCACATATGTAAAACACGGGGACTACAATTCACAAATAAAATGTTGTCCTTTCGAAGGTTAATTTGATGTCGGGTGAGTTTTAAGTTAAAAGAGGCAAATCACTTACTTCCGGTGGACACCCTTCTCTTTATGGTCTTGGGTCGTCTTGTTTTTTCTGTTGTCCCAAATTTCTTTTTCAAAGCTGCGACAAAACTTTCTGCATTGCGTTTGTTTTGATCAACAAGGTCGATCCCCTGAAACCACACAGAAATTGTAAAAATATTTTCATTTATAAGCCATAACTTATCAAATTGATTTTAGATTGTTAAAATTTGTCAGACCTTCCATCAGAAATAGTAATTGTGTAATTGGTCAAGCATGGTCTACTGTTAAAGGAATAGATGTTCTTCATACAACCAAAATATGCTTAGTTATAAGAATTTTTTAATCTTTTGAAAATACTAGTGATTAACATCAAATTAATCCTGATTTTAATGCATTACAATGGGTTACTTACAAAAATATGTGAACGTAATCAAAATGTCCCTTGTGGTCTTGCATGGGATTAACCCCCACCCCCCCAAAAAAAAGACATTATATTAAGACTTCCAAAAAAAGAACATTAAAACATTATGAGACTTACATTCAACTGACAATCATCATCTTCTGTGACCAAGAAGTCATATATGGCTTCGGCAATGGTTTCGGTCGCAACATCAACTGGAACGCCAAACACACCAGTTCCCATGGCAGGTATTGCAATTGTGCGCAAATCCTCCTTTTTGGCCAATTCCAAACATTTTGAAACACAATCATAAAGATGGTCCTCCTCTCCCTGGCCGCCTCCTTTCCAGTGAGGTCCAACAGCGTGAATGATTCTCTTGGCACGCAACGTACCCGCTTTAGTGATCATAGCATCACCGATGTCGAGATTTCCATTCATCTTTATGTAATGGTCACTCTCTTGCTGGATAGAAGTTCCACCTGAATACATATGTGTACATCATTAAAAGTGACCAGACCTACAGGCACTTTTTAAAGGTTGTGTTTATTAATGCTTAACAGAATAGGAAATTCCCTATCTGCCTCCAAATACAGTTTTTCTTAACAGTAATGTAATTGCTCATTACAGTGTGTCTCATCTAGCATGCGAACTGTAATTTAGCAGTGATTCTACAGCCTGTATAAGAGCAGCAAATGAACTTGGAGAGGTGGAATTGGTGCCATCCTAACTGGAACTAAGTCGGGAGTGGCGCTGCTTAGCATTAATTGTGACGTCACGTCAATTTAGGCTATTTGTCTGGTTGCGTCATGAATGTAAACAAGTAACAATGGGCTGCCGTAGCTGAAAATGTTCAAAAATCGGCGAAAAACGACCTCAAAACATCGCGAAAATGTGATATTCTGATTACAAAATCGCTAATCTACACACAGGTATGTGTATTTCTGCTGTAGGACTTCTGGAGGCTGAGGAATCAGGCCAAACGTTAGTTCGCATGGTGGATGAGACAAACTGTAGTGCCAATTACCGTGATACACCGTATCGAAATAAACCGGTTTTTCACGTTGATAAGTGCACCGGTATATCATATGACATAACAACGGTTATTTTTCAAGGCTAACAAACAGTATTTATTGCCAAAAATTGCATTAAATCGACGTGGAATCAGCTAAACTTTGTGCTGAAACATTGCTTTTTGTATGCTGCATAACGGCGGAATTTCGTACGCAACCGTTTTGCGACGTTATGCGATGTGACGGCCTGAAATTTGCCCACAAAAAAAAGTTGCGAAAATTGTTGAGTTCCCAATAAATGCCGGTAAATCTATATCACTATAATATCATGTATCGTAAAGAATGTATCACAATACGTATTGTATCGATATTCAGCTCACGATAATCCGCACAAGTGCTCATATTAAGATCAAGTATAATAGCTACTTCTGTCAGCATAAACTTTCAACCTAAAGGAGGCCGCACACATCTCTTACATTGCAATACTAAATCGTATTATTCACCTTTTTGCACCAGTGCCCCTGCTAATCCCCCAGCGTGTTGCAGTCTTTTATTGGCTGGATTCACCAATGCATCCGCCCCATGCTCCGTCATGTCACCAACAATCACCTGAAGTACAAAAGATCCCTCTGGTTGTTAATTCGACATTGTATTATCTATAGAACAATAAATAAGATCCTGAGTAAACGTGGGCAAGAAAAAATTAATCAATTGGCCAGAGTATTTGGAATAAACTAATTAATATGCCTTCAATTAGAAATTACATTTAGTATGAACTTTGTCTCAAGTATAGTTTCCAACACCAAACAGTCGTACACCAATGAATGTGGCAGTGTTGTTCATGCCATTCCTTAACTGTCAACAGCCAATCTTCAGCTTTATTTATTTTATTGCAGTTAGAATCTGCATTTGAGCCGAAACTTTTTGCTGTCTTACCTTAATTTGAATTCCTCTCTCTGTTTTCACCATATCCAGGACGTCCATTTTGGGTGTGAAATCTACGGAAGACTCTAGGGCCATGGCTTGTGCATTCTTCTCTCCTGTGTCAACTACCTCAATTATCACTCGATTCTCCGCCTCTACCCCACTCAGGATCAGCGTGCTGCTATCGGACTTCAAGAACTGTGGTAGACCCTGCTGTCTGATGGGTTGTGAGTCAGGTATAACTGAAGTAATGAGATCCTTCACACGACTTACAGCATGTTCATAGCCCTCTGAAATACCCTTGATGTGGAATCCGAAGTCTGTTCCTTTCTCTTCAGGTATAATCTGGACACCAAAACTGACGAAATCCAACTCGATCTGTTTGAGATCAGCCGGGGAATATTTGCGCAACAACTTCACACATCCCTTGGCAGCAGGTATAAATTGTTTCCTCACTGTGCGGGCCTTTAGGAAGTTCACGAGCTCCTCTTTGAACATATCATGATTATGCGTGATGGCTGCAATGCTAATAGAGGTCTTGTTGGCCTTCATGTTAAAAACCGCTTTCCCTTGGTGGGTCTCCAGAAGGTTCTTGATGAAGTGATTCCATTCTTGGCTTTGCAAGACCGGTTGGTTATCTTCTGAAATATCCATACTGGACTCGATAACCTCATCTCTCAGCAATGCCTCAACTTGCTTAGTTGTGTTCTTCTCCCCAATAATGATCACCTTGTCTGTGTCACATTCAATGACGGCAATCAACTTCTTTTCTCGCAACAGAGCCTGAATATACTTCCATCCTGTGGCACTGCTAATCACTTGGAGTTGCATACCAGTCATGGCCACTTCATGCTCCACTATGTCCTTCAATACATCTTGAATAAACCTGATAGCTTTTAAGATTTCCGCAGGTTTACCACAGATCATCAATTTCTCGTCCTTTTTGTTCACCTCGACAGAAATTTTCGGCCACTTCTCTTTCAGCGTCTCCTTGATGCCCTTCTTAACCAGGACCCCCAGTTTGCCACAGGGAACGTCCATCTCCTCTTTGACTTGTTCCTCAATTTCTTGTACCTCCTGGCAAATTGCCTTGACACCATTTAGCACCTCTTCTAACTTGACCTTCGGACCGATGACATCCACGGCATGATCTTCCTCCCTCTCGACAATCATCACCGTTTGGTCCTTTGTCTCCTTGTACGCTTGCAGTCGTGTACAAATCTCTTTCCAAAACTTGGGCAGGCACTGGACACTGTTTTGGTCGAAAGTGGCCATGATTGCCTGAATTGCAAGAGAAATCTCATTATTCCAGTGCTCTGTCAATGTCCGAAGGTTTTCTGTGTCTGGTTGAAGTTCACAAACTATCCTGAGTTCATTGGAAGCAGGGTGCGATGGATCCAGCCTCGCATATCGGCTCCTGAGATAATCATTGGCTTTGACCACCACTTCTTCAGTTTCTTTGACATATTTCACCACAAGTGGGTCAACCTCAAAGATTCTGTGAGTCGGAATTTGAAGGATTGGTTTGGAAGTGTCATAACCAGGCGGGATCAATCCAAGGCCAGAGTAATATATTGAAACAAGCAATTCCTTGCCATCAAAACTATGCTTCCTTCCTGCAACCCCCTGGGCAACTGAAATTGAAGTCATTCCATGCATCACTAATTAGCATTACATTTATTGATGGCACATTTAATTCCAGAAATAAATGCACACATAAAACTAGGACTGCCATCGATATGGCCATAATTTATGCATCAGAAAAGCAAGTATCAAATATATCTATATACATACAAGTTACATTAAAAACTCAAAAGATATATTTTTAAGAGCACCATATTAATATGATCAATGCACAATAATGTGAGAATTTTCATTCATAGCCAGGCCTTTTGCGATTATTGCAATTTATCAATTTTAGGTAATACTTACTACCAGCATTTTCGAAATGGACAAGATGATAATGCTTATCAACAAGTTCCACAGAAACATCGCCTGAACCACCACTCTCATGGGCGTTGGTGAAGTACAATTTCAACATGAATGCAGATATTTCTTGTAATGAAAAAGCCTGCAAGAAGAAACACTAACTTGTCAACAGTTACATATTCATGCATAATATATAATAGTTCTTGTGTACCAATTCAACTTTTTCATCTCTTCATCTTCTGATGTCAATTAGATCCCATACATGTAATGCGCATGACTATTATTATAAGTCTGCGTCACTGAATGAGTAGTATCACTCTCTTTTGATGAATGTTATCTAATAATGTTTTCAAATGCAACTAGGTACACTCAGTTGAACAGCGACAACAGAAGTAGTTACAGACCTGCACAGTAGATGAACAAACAACCTTCCCAACTCCAAGCATCACATCTTCAACAGGCTGGCGATTGGCTTCTGCCTGCAACCTTCTGTAATCTGGAAGAAGGCAAAATCAAGATCAAGATCTTATGCAGTATTTTAAAAGAATAAGTTGAATAACGGACAGAAAAAACACACAGTACAACCAAATGTCTCTTATTGTAAAGAGTTGACACTAAAACTTACTGAATGCCTCTTTAAAGACAACAAGAGCTACTCCTTCCTTAGTGCCATACACGACACGTTCAACATCAGCGCCAGAGATATCCTCCACATACAAAATCAATCCATCTCGGCTCAGTTTCTCGAGATCTCCACGGAGGTAGACCATCCGACGTTCTGTAGGGCCATGCTGCACCGCTTCAAATTTAGGTGAGCACAGCTCCTTCACTGAGATGGGGTTTTCATCCAGCGACAACTGATCTCGCTTTAAAATTCTGTCCACACCTGAAATCATTCATCTCCCAGATCAGTGCTTGAATACCAAAATTCACATCATACATACAAATAGCTACAAATCAATAGATGGATGGATGTTTGGGGCTTTACGTCCTGTATTTATGCACTTGGTAGGCTAATTAGGACAGGAGGAGGACACAGCAATGAGGTGAAGGATGATTGAAACAGCCATCCAACATAGGCCCAGGTGACCCGGCAAGAGCTGGATTCAAACCCTGGACCCAGCTACAAATCAATAGAAAAACACATTTCATTAGGGTGCACTGGTCATGATAATACAAGTTTTTACTTCCAATAGCAATACCATACTGGATTTCCCCCAATACCAATACCTCTGGCTAAAGCCTGTGGGCCCAAATCTAATACTAATACATGTAAATTTTTTCCACAGAAATAGCACTTAAAATAATACCAGGTACTGCGCTTCCCTGCATTCTTTGCTAGATTCAACAGCATGAAGGTTGGGGTTGATTACAATAGAATTTGGGCAATTTGGCAGATTGAGCGAGCAGGCAACTGAAAAGGAGAATTATTTGAGTGAAAACTTCACTTACAGCGAAGTCCCTTCTCCATTTCTTTTCTGATGCTGGTACAATTTTAGAGGCTGACTCTGATCAACTAACTGAGATACCCGCAAAAATTATTTTCATTACAATCAGTTACCAAAATATTTAGCTAAATATTGTAAGGAATAGTTTTTTTGCAACATTATAATTGTGTCATTTCATTGTTTCATCGAGCACCATTATCAGTCACTGACTAATAGGCCTAGTTTTTGGGGAAAGCTGATGTATATTGATTGGGCATACCAACCAGATAATAAGAAGTGCTGATAAAAGTGATAGATCAAGTTATTTTTATCAAATCAGTCAGACCATGCAGACATAAAAATTTGGAAACTGTCCTAGTTACAGGAGACTTGTCTCAATGGTATGTTGCTTGAGAAGAGGCCAAAAACTCACTAAAGAGAATTCCTGCCAATTGGTTAAGGGCTATCTAGAGCAGAGCTAGCCTTTTTCTATCACCACAGCATGATACTTTTCCTTATTATTTCAGTGCTTGCTCTACACTCTATATCACCACTTCAATCATTGGGTGTATATATATCAACCAAAAGTCAAGTAACACCACTTAAAAGCCCACTTGAGAGTGTCTTTTTTTCAATCTATCATTCTGTACATTCAATAACATTGCAATGCAATGTGGATGGTGGACCTTCTTCTTTCAAAGATACAAATCTACAGGGCACGCCTAATCGATTCAACAACTACATGTGCGTTCCAGTGTCACTTCAACTTTATCACTAACATGATATACTCCGAAATACAGACATATCAGATAACAACATAAAAACAAAATGCTTGTCTAAATCAGTGAAGTTCTCCTTTCTAACCATGAAGGTGCATGACAAAGTTCAAAACAACAGTCTCTAATACAAAGGACAAATCGAAGAGGCCCATTGCCAAATTAAAACCAACATTTCAATGACCAGCTGCTTATTAAACAGGGTTGCAGAGATACCATTTAAATTTCGATACCGATACAGTTGTGGCAAATAAATATTGATCCAATATTGCTTATAGACGGGACAGAGCCACCAGCTCAGCGAGCGAAGCGAGGTGTCTCGTCCCTTATGGCAAACATGCGAGGAGTGAACCAGCCAGATGGTTCAATAAAAAAAAGTGATTCAGACATCCCATAATATGATCCTGGCACTTTTTTCTCATCACGCGTGACTACCGTAAATGTTCGAAAAAAAAAAATTACCGAATATGTTCGGAAAAAAAAATTTTCCAAAAAAAAAATTTTCGAAAAAATATATATAAATTAGGCCTACCGTAAAACGTTCGAAAACAAAAAAATTACCAAAAATGTTTGGAAAAAAAAAAAAATTACCAAAAATGTTCGAAAAAAAAAAAAGAAGTTTGAAAAAAAAAATTACCGTAAAATGTTCGGAAAAAAAAAATGTTCGAAAACAAAAATTTTTGAAAAAAAAAAATTAAAATCACCATTACAAAATGTTTGAAAAAAAAAATTACCAAAAATGTTCGAAAAAAAAAGTTTCCCAAAAAAAATGTTCGAATAAAAAAAAAATTCCCCAGAAAAATTTTTTTTCGAAAAAAAAAGGTTACATTTTTTAAACATTTTCAGTCCCATCTTCATGCTTTGGCATTTACATATTATTATAATAATTATTGAGTACCGATCAAATGAATATTGACAAATGACTCAGCATCGGATTATATAGCGCTGGGAAAATCTGCTATGTATGACACTCTGGAGTGTGTACATACAGATTTGGATGAGTATGGTAACAATTATGCTACTCATGCAATTGCCGAGTCACAATTGATACTGATGACACCAGCTGGTACTGACTAGTGAGTACCGATCCAATGAGCTTTGGTAAAGTTGACTCAGCAAAGGATATCTTGAAAAATCTGGTGTCATACAGTGTACATACAGGTGGGAATAACTTGTTTCATTTTGACATTTGGCCACAGCATAAGACAAGAATTCAGTATATGCAGCATCATATTGATCATGTTGACACTCAGTATCACTTTTTTTTTTCATCTATGATGAAAAAGTTTCACAGATGAATAGGCTATTTTTGTACTGCTGTGGGAAATGTCTCATCAGAGCTTCCACACAATGGCAATATTATTTGGTCACAGTTCATTCACGACTGTTTCCCGGAATTTAGTAATCTAAGCATGTGAAGTGCTGCACACATCACACTAAGTACAATATGTCAATGACTTGAAAATTACAGTTTGGGAAAAAGCCCATTATTTTTCGGGTGATGATCTGCACAATGTGAACGTATCAATCATGATGGTGGAAATTAAACTCTTCAACTAACCATTCTGAACAATTATTATGACACAAACATACTGAGACATCAATTAATCAGTTGGGGTTTCATTTGAGGTGAGTCGGCTATGAGAGCATTTCAATGATGCAGCCATTCAAACAAAGAACCTTCTCTTTCAGCATATTCAGGCTCCATTATAAAACTGCATTCCAACAAAGGAAAGTTACATCATTACGATATTGATAATATAAACAAACAATAGGGAAAATTCTGCCCAAATAGTGTATCCAACAGAGAGTGCCCCCCGATGCAGGGTCTTTCCACTCACATGATTCTAAAACGTGTTCGTTTGACATGGAATGACCTTAGCATTCATAAATTAAAGTACTTACTTGATCGGTCGTTGAAAACAATGATGTAACTTCCATCTTCGCGAGGCGTGACTTTCTCGATTGAACCACCTCCTGATGAGGACCTTTTTTGAAAAAAGCGTCGAATTGTCTCCTCCTTCGTTTTAGGCGGGATGCCCTCCACAAGAATGGTACAGCTCTGTACTTCTTCTTCTTCACTGCCTTCTTCACTGCCCTCTTCCTTCTCTTCTCTCCTATCGTCTTCTTCTCCATGGCCGGACTCATCCCTTCTTTGTCTCTTGTACATAGGACTTCTTGAGCGCGCTGCTTCCGAGTCTTGGGCAGCGCAATGTTCATATCGTGATCGGCTGCCTTGCATTGACCTGTAGTCCTGTTCTGACCCACCATAATGTCGCTCCGACCTGTGGTACTGATGGACCTCTGATCCGCTGCCTTGGTCTGACCCATGGGCTTGTTCCAAATCATAATCTTGCCCTGATCCCGGGCCATATCTTGACCTGCTGTTTTGCATTGACCTGCAGTCCCCTTCTGACCCATAGCGCTGTTGCCCTGACCTGTGGTCTACTTCTGATCTGTAGTCATGGGCTGACCCAAATTCTTTCTCTGGTCTATAGTCATTGGCAGATTGATAGGCTTGCCCTGATCTTGGATAGCCTTGTCCTGATTCTGGATGAGCTCCCTCTGCCCCTTGATAGGCTTGTTCCGATCGTGGATAGGCTTGCTCTAATCTTGGATATAGACGCTGCTGTCCTGGATGGGCTTGTTCTGAACCGAAGTCATGTTTCACCCTCTTGTTTTGTGCATAGGGCGGCTGTTCAGGTCCACACTCCGACACATCTGATTCTGATGTACAAGACATTGGCACATGCTGCTGAGGAGGCTCTTCCATTGGGGGGCGGCATGGTTCTTGTGCTACGCTTGGAACTTCTGAGACTTTTCTGAACTTTTTCTCTTCTCCAGGGATCCACTGCTCTGCGACGAGTTTCCTCTTACGAACTATGTGGAATTTCTTGCTGATAACAGCCTCCGCAACTGTCAAACAATCAAAAAAGTTTAAAAGAATTATGCATTCACCGCATTTTTTTCAATATTACTGACAATAACTGCTAAATGACAATTATAAAGACAGATTTTTAATATTAGAAAGCTATCTAAACTGCCTCACCATTTTCCTCAGCATATAAAATGACAGCAAAGCCATTTTCAGGTTCGAAGTATTTCACTTCCGCAATCTTGTCTCCCCCACTTTTCTTTCGATTGCTGAAGAACATCTCTATAAATGCTTTGTCGACATTTTCAGAAATGCCAGTTATGAGGACAGCCAATGGATTTGCCACCACGGGCTTCTTTACTGGCATTCGGTAATTCTTGAATTCCAGAAATTCCTTTTCGATTAGATTTTGTGCATCTGCAAAAAATGTTATTATTACTCATTCGTCAAAATATAGTTCAGTGAAGCAGTTACAAGTGGCTAGCAAATTTGCAAGTACAGAGAGCAGGCTATAACATGTATGATGTCAGTCAGGCTAGTTTGTCTGTATTCATGTGAGATCCATATGTCAAATTGTCAATACGTTTCATGAAATAGGACTATAGGTCCATCACCCAAATGCCCTATTGTAAACAAACTTTATACACTTTTCATAAGTTATGGAGTTGTGATACGTAAAAATGCAAGTGGACACTGTCACACTGACAGACTCCGGTAGTTGAGTGACAAAACATAATATTATCATTATAGCTGGCATGCTGTAATCTTCTTTGGTAATTGTATAGATAAAGCACTTTTGACTAACCTGTGGATGACGAAAAGGTGACAGTTGCCACCTTAGAGTCAATCTCCATGGAGATAATGCTGCCTTCCATTTCTATCCCTTGGTTTGGATTGTCGATGAGGACGTCCAGATCATCTTCATCAAAGTCGGAGGGTATGTTTTCTACAACCACCGTCAGCATGTTGTTATTGTTAGTAGGTTCAGTAGAAACGGGAGGCACCACGGGCTTCTTTACTGGCATTCGGTAATTCTTGACTTCCAGAAATTCCTTTTCAATTAGATTTTGTGCATCTGGAAAAAAAATTTATTATTCATTTGTCAAAATTTATTTCTATAAAGCTGCTATAAGTAGGTTGCAACTATAGACAGCTACAACATATTCATGATGTCCGTTAGCTGAGTTTGTCTGTATTAATCATGTTTATGCAAGATCCATGTCAAATTGTCAAAACGTTTCATGAAATAGGTCCATCTCCTAACACTAAGTTCAAGTGTAGTACAATATTATAATATACTAGAGGACCCCCATGCTTCTTGGAATAAAGAGATAGGCCTACAAATGAGTAGCAGTGTGCAGTATTGAGGTTTATCATTGTGGCGCTGACAAGCGCTGGCCTCCAGTGTAAAAGATGATTGGAAAGGTGTTGCCGTCTGGGGAGTTGAGGATTCCAAAAACTACTGTAGGTGAAGAACTCATAGATGTTAAGTACTGTGAAGGTAAAAATCCTTAAAGGAAGAGAAAAGAGGAAGATTGATGTATGACATGGCCTGATCCAAGGATAATTGAGGATTCCTATGCAGAAATAAAAATCAGGAAAAAAGCGTAATTTGTAAAATGGATTAGGATATATATAGAATTAGCCAGTCGATAGGGGAAAGTAGAAAGGATTGAAATTGTGTAGTTTTGTTAAGTTGGTTTTTAGTGTCCTGATTTGTAACAAAGAACCTGTTTTTATATACTTTTCATAAGTAATGCATTTTAACACATAAACACACATGTACTCCGTACAGACCACAAGCAGTTGAGTGACAATTCATTACAGCTGCCACGCAAGAATCTTCTTTTGGTAATTGTATGGATAAAGTACATTTGACTAACCTGTGGATGATGAAAAGGTGACAGTTGCCACCTTGGAGTCAATCTCCATGGAGATTATTTTGCCTTCCATTTCTATCCCTTGGTTTGGATTATCGATGAGGACGTCCAGATCATCCTCATCAAAGTCGGAGGGTATGTTTTCTACAACCACCGTCAGCATGTTGTTATTGTTAGTAGGTTGAGTAGAAACAGGAGGCACATCAGTAGTCAATCCTGGAGGAGCTGAAGGTGTATTGTGACTACCCACACTGTGAACACTAGCCATTTCCTCAAAGGCAGTTGGAGGGATGTTGGTTTTCATAGTCTCCGGTCCAACTGCAGTCAGGCTGAGTCCAAACGCTTCAAAGTTTTTCCTGGCTAGGACAGCTTCCGCCGCTGTAATAGTAACAGAGAGAAGAATCTGATGACCAATTGATGTACAATGTAAGTCAAAGCAGATTAATTCTTAAAATACACACATTATTTTAACAAATACAAGGTAAAAGCTAGTCCTATAACATTGTGTAGTGTATAATTCAGGGAGCCAGAAAACAATGTCATGACAGTTTCGTGCATTTATGTGCCACTACATTTTGTCACATCCCAAACAGCCTATTTATAGATGCCTATTTTTAGCTGCTTTCCAAAAAGAACTGCACATCATTTCCGAGAAACATATATCTAAAAGCTACCAAAGACCATTTTGCGGAATTTTGAGCTTCTGGGAAAGCCAGGCGTGAGGGGAATTCTGACATCCTTGCCCTTGGCAGCTAAGTTGTGAATCAGCCAGTGGCGTATTTAGGGGGGGGGGCCATTGGGCCATGCTCCCCCCCTCAGGCCCAAAATTAACATGGGAAGGATAGGAAAAGCCGCTAAACGTCCCGTATTGACCCCATGTTATGACCCCCTCCCGCTTCGGCCATTTCTAGATGCGCCCCTGGAATCAGCAGTTTAGATTTGAAGCATGCTTGAGCACTGGCCAAAGCCTGAAATAGGGTCTTATAAAATTCACACGAGTGACAGATAAAGACAAGACTCTCTTTAGGTCTTGGCCTTTGGCTGGAGTAAAATACCCACCATGGAAAGAATGTGTTGCAATGGAGTACTAGCTGTCCTGTACTACTACAGCAAACAAAGAGTGCTACATCTACTTTGAAAAGTGACAACCAAGTGACATGTGCAACTCTTTCAACATCTCAAAGAAGGAAAGTCTAAGAGCTCTTTGCAGATTCGCAGTCCACTTGAAAAAATTGATTTTCCTCTTTTCAATTTGAAGACTGGCTTGGCCACGTCATTAACAGTTTTCTGTTGGTCTCCAAATCTTCTTAATGATTAGTACCTTAAGTCATTCAATTAGTTTGTTTATTGTCAGCTATGCTGCTAGATATACAAGACATAGTATATGCATTGAATCAACTGATTAACCATAACTGACACAAACAAAACATTTTTAAGCCAGTGACACCACAAGGCCAAGTTGAAAATTAATTTTGAAAGTGTTTGGACTGCCAATCTGCAAAGATCTTTTATGTACTGGGTTCTATCTACTAGAGAGGATATCTTGCCTATCGACCAAGTACGACCAGACAATTAGGAAACACATCAAAGGATTTCAATTAAATATATTAAATTTGCACATGTAGTGACAAACTGCATCTTTTGGCTTGTTTTAAATTTATAACGATGAAGACTAAATCCTGAGTCATTCCTGACCTTTGGAAAGCCATCACTTGTGTTAGTTCACCAGCACAAAGGTCTCAAAATTACTCCCTTCAGTTGTCACCTATCACTCATTCCTTAAACATTATTTAATACAACTAAAAGCCAACACTTACTTGATGAATCAGCAAATGTGATCCAGACAAGATCTTTAGTTTCATCAAATGTAGTCGTTTGAATCGGTCCACCATTTCGAGGGTTTTCAAAGATCATGAGCAACATTTCCTCTGTGAGTTTAGACCCATCTTCACGCACAATCCCTTGGATACACACAGTTCTGTCTCCAATGGCCATGGCTGAAGGGTGCAACTTCCGGGCCAGGCCCACCGTCAAGAATGACTGATCGTCGTGATCGAAAATACCACCTTCTGCAAAACAAAATTTGCGAATTCAGGTTCATTCAATATAATAGATGCTCAAAGACATATCAACTAGAATCAGGGTTGGAAAAAAACCGGGTTTTATTCATTTTGCCCGGCCCACCGGTCAAAACCCGGTTTAAACCGGGGTTTTTTCCCAAAATCCGGATTAAAAGCGGGTTTTATTGATTTGAACACTGGCTAAAATTTCTGTAGTCTGCTCTCAGTGCGTCTGACCATGGAGAAATGAAAACAGCATTTGCAAATCTTTGTCAATTAAATATTAGGCTTTAACACATAGCAGAGAGATGACTGCAGCTGTGTATTTCCTGCCTTATATTGCAAAATTGCATCTTCATTCATCGTTATCAGTCATCTATGAAGCAATGAGCATTGATGAGATGGTAGGAGTGGTAGTCCTGGGTGAATTAATCGAATGAGGCTCAAACAGGGTACTGTTGCTGCACATGGTGACCTGCAACATGTGCAAGGGTGTCAATCCAGAGTTTTGCAAGCTTGCAATGTAGCTTCTGAATATTCCGGCAAGTTCAGCCTCAATAGAGCGAATTTTCTCTAATTTCGGACTGATAGAAACAAAACTTAGAAATCGTCTCGGCCTGGAAAAGGCAGCTAAGTTGGTTACCTGCTACCGTCACCTGAGGGGTAGAGAGGAGAGTCTGGACTGGTGATACAGTGGTGAATCAATGATTTCACAAATTTTGCAGATGCACTCATGATTTTATAATTACATAATCAGACCGAGTTAATAGTATAATACTTATTGTTGCTTACATTTACAGTTGAACAGTTGGACAGTTGAGTCACTTCAGTGTCAAAATTAATAAGGCTATCTATTTTGGATTAAATGAATTTGTTTTAAGTTTCTCTGATTTCATCATTGTTTCTTTCCAATTTCTGCTATTTGCAAGCAAATTCTAAGAGAATTTGCCATTTTACCCAGATTTTGACCACTTTTTGGGAAAAACACCATTTTGGCCGGTCCGGATTAAACCCGGGTTTAATCCGGGTTAAACCCGGGGGGTGGGCTTTTTGTGCCAACCCTGACTAGAATGCACCAATGGGGTGCAATGGGCAGCTGTTAACCCAGAAAGGGCTCAGGGAAGTAGCTACTGGACTGCAGATAGGGATGACGTGCGCCAGAGTAGGAGGTATTTTTGGTTGTCTTAAACGTAAGACAAGTGGTGTGGTCGAGTGCACAAACCGATAGCCGCCTCTTGAGTATATCCGCCGCAGGTAATCGAATTCGCCCACAACACGCCGATGAGGAACAAGCGGTTTCAACGCTTGTCTGTTAACGTGAAATCTATCAATGTTTGACTGTGCCTGATAATCGCCCACAGGTTAATAAGTTAATAACTCGATCTAAGTTTATAGTCAATCCATGCCCAGAGGCCAATACCGGTACCAAATTTCATAACTCTAAGCGATATACTAAGGTCACATTGGGCAGTTTAAGAATGCAGAAAGATCGCTGCCAAAATGGCTGACACAATATTGCCACCATCTTGGATTTGTCTACATGTTCCCAATCATACCCACATGCCAATACCAGTACCAAATTTCACAACTCTAAGCACAGTGGGCAGCTGAAGAATGAAGAAAGATGGCTGCCAAAATGGACGCCACAAAATGGCCACCATCTTGGATTTCTCGACATGTTCCCAATCCATACCCACAGTCCAATTCCTTTACCAAATTTCATAACTCTAAACAAAATATCAAGGGCACATTGGGCAGTTGAAGAATGAAGAAAGATGGCTGCCAAAATGGCCACCACAAAATGGCCGCCATCTTGGATTTATCAGCAATTTCCCAATCCATACCCACAGGCCAATACCTGTACCATATTTCATAACATGCATAACTCTAAACGAAATATTAAGGGCACAGTGGGCATTGCAAGAATGAAGAAAGATGGCTGCCAAAATGGCCGCCACAAAATGGCCGCCATCTTCGATTTCTCGACATGTTCCCAATCCATACCCACAGACCAATACCTGTAGCAAAATATAAAGGGGACAGTAGGCAGTTGAAGAATGAAGAAAGATGGCTTCCAAAATGGCCGCCAAAAAATGGCCGCCATCTCGGATTTCTTGATATGTTCCTGATCCATACCCACAGGCCAATATCTGTACCAAATTTCAAGCGAAATATTAAGGGCACAGTGGGCAGTTGAAGAATGAAGAAAGATGGCTGCCGAAACGGTGGCCATCTTGGATTTCTCAATATGTTCCTGATCCATACCCACAGGCCGATATCTGTACCAAATTTCATAACTCTAAGCGAAATATTAAGGGCACAGTGGGCAGTTGAAAAACGAAGAAAGATGGCTGCCAAAATGGCCACCACAAAATGGTGGCCATCAGATTCAGTCTTTGCGAAGATTGCCTGTCCGAAGGAAATGTCCGGCAGATTTTCAACCGGTCCGGCAGTCCAGTCCAGAAAATTGCCATTGGATACATGTTAAAATTCTTGGAAATTGACAAAATATCCATTTCGGTCCGGCATGGGATTTTAGATCTTCGCAAAGACTGGGCCATCTTGAATTCTCAATATGTTAGTGATCCATAACCACTAGGGCCCTGCACGGGACTAGATTTTTGTCTCACTCCCGCCGGTTCTTTCCAAATCTGCTCCCGTTCCCGTCCCGTTCTAGGCAATACAATGATAAAATGTTTCGAATTTGACCCACTCCCGCCAAATTTTGTCAAGTTCAGTCCCGTTCCCGTCCCATGCAGGGCCCTAATACCCACACCCCAGCCAGGGCTGCTTGAGCAAAGCCTTCGAACAGTAAGTCAGACACAACAAACAAGAACCCAGGGGTTGCAAAACTGAATGATGCCGATATGTGGTATCACAAGCAAACCCAATCAAAGTGTAATCAGGTTTTTACAGCCATTTTCATTGGTGGTGCCATATTCAGAAAACCAAAATTTCCAACATATTCCCAACATATCTGTGCAAACTTGGTTTGGAGAGTGAAAAAGGCACACAGGAGTTAAAAGATTTATTTTTGCAAGGAAAAAGGAATCTGGAGACACATCTTTGCTCTGAACATGATTTTGTCCCTTTATGATCAAAGAATTACGTTTATCAGTCTGGGAAATTGCCGTTATAAGACGACCATTGCAATTCCAGGCTGGCTAACTCCTGGCCCTGACAGGATGATTGAGTGTGTGGAGTGGATCAGTTGGGTATCAAAAGACAGTCTGATCTCTGTGCAGCCATCCTCATTACGCAGCAGCATAGTAGCCAGACTTATTCTATCAAATTTCACGAAATACTGCGAAGTCATCAGCAGCTGATGACAGTTCCCTACTTTCACTGGAGCCTTCCAGGTTCTTTTCCTCATTATGTAATGGATAGGTCTGCCAAAATTTGTAGAGTTAGTTGATACTGTCTGTGATACAACTTTACGCCAAGTTTGGAAGTGATAGTAATAGCAGTTATTTGTAAATAGCCTGTCAAGGTAATTTTGAGCACAGCCAAAGTCATGGCTGGGCCATGACACTTTGAGAGGGTCATGGGAGGGTGATGACAGTGCTAGGGTGAGCGTCATGTGGGGGAGTTCCCCCATGGCCTAATTGGTAAGTGCGCTTGTCAACTGGCTTTGAGGGCGTGGGTTCAAATCTCACCCGGGAACTCACTTTAGTCCGAGCCCATGGGACATTAAATGGAGGTGGGTTGTATCCAGTGTTCTATGCTGCGGCAACTGAAAGACCCTGGGCATCCCTGAATTAATAGGGTATGTGCCAGACTCACAGTCTTCTCATCTCATCATCATACGGCGATCGCCTGCCTCGATATAGCCCACTAAGGTGCTGCATAGGCATAAAACACAAACAAACATACAAACAAACAGCGTCATGTGGGGCTGAAGACATTTCTCGTCTTGACTAGACGGTAATTTCATTGACTGGTTATGGTTTTCTTAATTTTTCTTCAAATAGCACGATGGCCAGTAATTAGCCATTTAAACAAGATCTAATGCAGCCAGCAGCATATTTTTTGTTGTTCAACTTGGTAACGTTTATTCTCAACTCCTTTAAAGCTTCACATAATCTGATACAAACTGATTCACACTTTCTGCATAAGATGGAAATATTTGAATTACTCATCTGAAAATGCAAAGACCTAGAAACTTTGAAACACAGTAACTCACTAACTCTATTTACCATACATGTCAAGCTCATGCAACTACAGTCCTAGTGGCTCAATCTATAATCCAAGGTTAGTACCACAAGTGATCCAATTGAATAGTGAGGTACCTGGCAACTGTAATGATCAGAGGCAGCTAAAGGTTTGATTTTACTGCCTCTAAATTTAAGAAATTTCAATTGCAATTATTCTAAAATGTTTAAGCAAATTCAGGACTCTGAAATGCTGAGTCAAACATACGGACTGAACAATTTTTAACTAGTTATGAAATTAATTCTATTTTATTTCATTTATGCTGTGATTCACATTTTATACTTTTAATTATATATTTTTAAACATTGACATATACACATACACTTACAAATCATGCTTTTCATAAATGCCTTCAAAAATTAATAAATTATATATAAACATAACTCCACTCATAAGTAGTAGATCTATATATATATAATGCAAATATTATATTTTTGCTAATGAAAATATCAGATGGATGTTGTCCATCACACTCCTAAAAACATCTTCTCAAATCCATGATGAAAGAAATTGATATGAATTGTATAGGCCTACTGGAAATGTATGGCCAAAGTGATGGTGACCAATGCAGACTTGATTGCGCTTTATTTATTTCAAACCTGTCAGCATTGACAGATTGGCAATGGAAGATATTTGCTTTTAGTTAAATTATTGGCAATTCCCTCAACAGAGAAGTCAGATACCAATTGGATTGCCTCACAGCATGAGTTAGGTTGCTTCTCTGCCTACTGGTGGCTAGTTTGCATATCTGCCAACAGGTGTCTGGTCACTGAAGCATGACATGGGTTGCATTCCTGGCAAAGTCCCAATATTTACCTATGGAGGGTTGCCAGTCACTGACTGGCTAGTGAAGAGGCAAGTCAGGGCTAGCATGCATCAGGATAAATATCATCAAAAACACCATCAAATGCACTCCAATCTCATTTTTGCTTCCAAATTTTTGTGCCCATTCCCTATATGCCTCAAAACAGCAACAAAGAAGGTCAAACTCCTTGCCTATCTTGAGATTTTGCGTATAATTTGCCACTGGTGAGAACCAGCAAGAGTAAACAGAAGAACTGAATGAGGCCAAAGGCCTCATTCAGTTAAAAATCAGGCCAATGAATACTGAACAAGCCTTCACACAATTACGCAAATGAGGCCAATTTTGTTGATTCATGCACTATCGTAGATCCTACAGCCATTTATTGCACTGTAGTCGATAGATCTCTTTGAGTGTTTTAAAATGTTGGATATTACTCTATACCCGAGAAAGCAATAGTTGCTGCACAAATTGCCATCAAGGATTTGAAATGAAGAAGAAACCTGGTCACTGATCGGCCCAATGAGTGAGTGAGTTGGTGTTTTACGTCCCATCAGCACTCTGGGGTCTGGGCTATATATAGAGACATCACTGATTGGCCCAGACGGACATGACGTCATTTTATGTATAGCCTACAAGTGTTTCGTTCAGGTCAGATTCCACTCACCCTGTCAATAAACTTGAAGGTATGAAGATGTTTTTTTGGAATATAAAGGTGAAAGAAATAAGTGAACAAAATGTGACATATGCATAACAAACTTCTATCTCAATGAGACACAGGCCCCAAACCCTTGTGCGGTACACCTATGTTGTTGAAGACATTTTCTGCTTGCTCAGCCTGCCTCTACTTGAATGCGTACTGCCTGTCCAGTGTATTGGGTTCTCGAGCCATCTCGGCTGCTCAGCCGTTATCTCCTTGGAACTGGCTCATCAGCCCCTGCATTGTTCTTTGTTCCTGGATAAATGCTTTGCGCTGCACTAGCCAAGGCCTTAAGCAGTTTAGTAGTACCAGGAACTCCGATCCCTGTCCGTTCTCCCGGCTCTCCTTCTTGGGCTTGCCCCATCAGCCGCAGGCATTTTTCTCTTCCCTGTCAATGTAACTTTGCCTCCACTAATGTGGGTTTGAAGTTTCTAGCTGCCTCTTCCTCGGGGCTTGCTTGGTTCCCTGTGGCCCAGAAAGTGGTTGGGCCTGTCGGCCGGCCTTGGTCTCTTGCCCATTGAGACTCCGGCAAATTTGCGTTCTCTTGGGGTATCTTTGGTTCTTGGCTTTTACTCTGGATCCTGATGCCCTCTGGTCTTATCCTGGGTCTCTTCATTTATGATGGGCATCTTCGGGGTGGTTGCCCCGCCCATGCTGCACGTTTTATGACCTGGGTTCGCCCTGGATTTGCCTACATAACTGGACCTCAGCCCCCTCCTCTTTGGGGGGGGGGGGGGGGAATCGATATGTTTATCTCACGACTTCGCAAATTAGGCCTCTTCCTTGCTTGGACCACTTCAGAGATTGAGGGCCTGTACAGTCTTTTGAGTTCTCTACCATTTCTACAAGGAGTGTCCTTTTGGCGAGCAACCCCCTGAGCTCCCCCGGCTATAGTTTGTCACGTCTAGCAGAGGACAGATGTTTGGCCAGATATCTCAGCAACCACCAGCCCCACATGAGAAATACACCTACCTATGTACAGCTTAGCTCGTTTGTAATATGAATTTCACATTTTCATGATGTTTTGGTGCCATTTTTGTCCGATGTTTGCCAATTTATGAAAATGGCAGTCCAATTTCGCACAATGTTGACATTTGTGATGCCTCCAATCTGACACACAATGGGTGGACGTCACAAAAGTGCACTGCAGTGCCACCAGACTCAGTTCTAGTCAAGTTGGAATTTGCAAAACCACTAATCTCATTGTGTTGGTTTTTGTGGACTATACAAACAATGCTAAATTTCTGTCCCAATGCTTGACGTGACAAACTGTAGTTCGCTCTGCCCCGACCGGGGCCTCAGCCTGTGTCTGGACTTGCCTCTTGTTCGCTGTTGTTGAGGGACTTGGATGCCATCCCTTCTGGGCAGCTGCGCTCCCCTCCCCGCTACGGCTTCGACAACGAGCGGCGGAGCTTGGGGGGGGGCACGTACCCCCACTCCTTGAAATTACTGTAGACAATGTGCCCTGGAGCCCGGTGCCCCCCCCCCCACTTTTCGAAGCGTTCCGCCACCTCTGGCTTCAGATGATGCTGCTGTTGGCTTATTTTGCGGGGGGCTGGGCTGTGGGGGGGGGGGGGAAGAGGCCAATACCCCCCCCCCCTATTACGCCTATATGACTATGTTAAACAATGTCCAACTACTAAAACTGACCAAGAGCGCTTGTTAACAAGCAATGGCTGGCAATCAAGTCAAGAGACGAATTTCGAAGAGAATCAGGATAACAGAAAAATTTAGGAGTTTTAACTTTTACAGTTTTACACGAGTTGGTTGATCCTTGTACCTAGAAGAACTTTTAAACAACAAAATACGCATTGAATGTTCAATAATAACAGTATGACAACTGCCCGACAACACGTACCTATAGTGTCCAGCACTCAAAACGCTGACTTCCTTGAGTTGTTTCTCAAAACAGACCGAGTCTTTCACAAGTAAAGTTCCCGATTCATTCCCAAAGTCTTCAGTACTTTCAGTTTCCCGATTTCTCATGCATAAAGATAAGCTCATGACCTAATTCTACGGCATTTCATTGGACAAAATACTCGAAAGCTCCATCTGGTAGATGGTTGGAGTTATTCAAGGGGGTTCCCCAAGAAATGGCGCGCTTTCTTGGCCATTTGGTGCTGTCTTTGGGGTTCGTGTCTTTCTGACTTCCCCGAGCTCCTTGGACTGGTCCTACTGATGTGGGGAATTACTTATTGTGATGATAGATCACTGATTAGGAAAGAAATAAAATTAATGACTTACAGACGTCTACGAACTCACTCTCAGCGTGAGGGAGCCACGGCTCAGTTGGTGTGTAAGGTGGCGACATCCAGTGACTTTGGCGCGATTGAGGTTTTGGAAGGCGAGAGCAAGCTGAGTTCTGTCTTGGTTGTTTAGAAAAAGGCGAGATATGAATATATCTTACTGATCACAAAGGCACATTACTTAGGAGGTGAGGAGCATATGGTGAAACTTTCCACGTAAAGTGAAGTAACGCAAACACATGGTTGGTGCAAGAGTGTGAGCGATAATATGGTTATCAAAGTTGGTCATCATTTTGTCCTTCACTCCTTGCCAACCCAGCCTCTGCAAATTTTAGTCCCATGACCATGCAGTGTTGTGCTCGTTACTCAGTCATAGTAACTAGTGACATATTACATATTACTTTTTAAAAATGTAATATGTAATCTGCCAAGGCAGGAGAGAGCGGTAACCACATCTCAATATAGCCTGTCAACACTGTTGAAATCATATAGACATCTTTTGTTTAGATCAACAGACTTAAAGAGCAAATGTATCATTTTTTGTGAAGGTGTCAATCTGCTAATTGCCATCAACTATGATCAAGGGCAAATTGGCTCAATAGCACTTCACAAACAAACTCTGTGCAGTTGATACACAGTAGGCTCAATCCAATTGAAACAATCAGTTGCATGATTGCAATGCTGCGTGTCATACAACTCTCAATGTGGCTGACAGGTCAATATAGCAAACTATCTGTGTTGGTGGCGGCGCTGCAGTCTTTTACGGCGATGTGATGCGCCCTCTGTCGTATTTTTGAGAAGCCACGCATGCGCATTCATTGCAACAATGGCGGCGCACATGATCAAATTAACCTCGATTATCCAGGCCGTTGGTGGCGCTGCCTGCAGGCTGCCACATAACGGCCTGGAGCCAAGCATACCACAGGAACACTGACCCTGTTCCAAACTGAACAGTCTGTGCTGATTGGTTGACCCTGGTATGACCTGACCCAGTTACTTGGCCTGGCCCACTTCCCCTCATGAGTGCTTTGAATGGCTGCAACCGTCATGTCAACAACATTGGAACCACGATTGGAAAACGCAATTCAGAAAGCAAAAGAAGTGCACAATGTGACTTTTGAACTGAGGGACAAGCAGCGTGAATGTATAGAACACTTAGTTATTTCCAAGAAAGATGTCCTGGCCATTCTTCCTACTGGGTAAGTCCTTGTCATTGTCAACATCAACACCAAATTTCAAATTTGTGTACATACTACATGTAATCATAGGCCCCTGGTAAGTTTTTGGTTAAGCACATTGAATGTTTATATTGCTTGATATGTGAGTAGGCTTTACTGATTATTGCAAGAGGGGCCTACAATGTGCGAAGTAGGGAATTTATCAGATCAATGCACTATTATTTGGTGTTCATTTATATTGATGTAATAGTAATTATGACCATTGACCCTTATTAGGCCTACATGTGATGGGGTCTGTAGATCTTAATGTAAACAAAATAATCGAAAGCCCAATCTTCTAGATCAGTCCCAGTATTTTTTTTGGGGGGGGGGAGTATAGGCACAATATTATATTCCGGTGGTCCTCCTGTCAATGTGATGTGTTAATTATGGTAATGTTCTTTTTTTTTCAGATATGGCAAAACAGTGGTGTATGCTCTTCTTCCAACCATATTATCAGAGATGTCAAATGAACCAAGCTCTGTTCTGGTAATTTCACCGCTGAAGGCTCTAATGCAAGACCAAGTCAAGCGACTGCGAGATATGAATGTTGAGGCTATTTGTGTCACTGATGATAGCAATACTGAAGGTAATTATGAACAGAAAACATTCATGTAGACAGTAGGCCTACTCAGGTTCACATGGAAACTTTTTAATATATATTATTTTTAATGTCTAGCTCTTTTCTATTCTGAATGTGCTTTTCTACAAATGAATTGGGGGAAGGGCCTATGTTGGACGGCTGTTTCAATCATCCTTCATCTAATTAAGTACTGCCTATGAAGTGCATAAATACAAAATGTAAAGCCCCAAGCATCCATCTATCCTATAAATGAATTTAATTCAATACATTGTATGTTGACATTTTGCAGATGAAATGAAACAGCTACACAAAGGAGCATATCAAGTTCTCCTCTTCAGTCCAGAAGCTCTGTGTTTGGAAAAGTGGAGGGCAGTGCTCAAAGTTTACGAACAGACCGTTTCCGCCATAGTCGTTGATGAGGCTCATTGTGTTCAGCAATGGTGAGATATACTAGTATACCTGCCGCTCTTTTGAAAAGTTTTAAATTGTTATCATGCTTTACACTGGATTAATTACCTGTTTGTTTGTACACTCGATTAATTACCTGTTTGTTATGCCTTAAATTGAAACTGATACAAATCTCATTAAACTTCTCAAATATTTTTATGCCATGGTTACTTTATGTGAATCCCAAGTTACAACATTAGGCCTGTATGTCACATGCCAGTAAGAGCTTTTCATTGTAAATGAACGATTAAACCAAGATTTTCATGGACAGTTAAAAATTTCTGAGAAACAATAACAAATTAAGACATTGTCACTTTCTATATATATATATATATATATTGTTTTATAGGGGCGAGGAATTTCGAGAAGATTATGCCAGAATCGCAGAGATCAGGTCATTCCTACCAGGGGCTTCAATGTTGGCAATGACTGCCACTGCACCACCTGACACCGCCAACAAAATTATGAAAACACTGCAAATGGTGGATCCTGTGGTTGTTACTGCCAGTTTGAACAGGGCCAATATTTTCTACGAATGTCATAAGCACAAAGGAGATCCTCTCACATGTTTTGGTTGGTTGCTGAAGGATCTAAAGGACAAGTCTGTTCATTGCCCAAAAGTCATTATTTACTGCCGCAACATCAAGAACTGCTCCATCCTATTCTCAATGTTCATGGAGCAACTGGGAGACTTTGGCTTTATTGGTCAGGATGGCTATCGCAACAGACTTTTCGCTATGTATCATCATAGCACAGCAAAGAAAATCAAAGACTATGTTGTCAAATCCTTCACTGAGAAAAACAGTACTGTCAGGGTGGTGATTGCTACAATAGCGTTCGGTATGGGTGTGGATGCACCAGACATATCTACAGTTGTCCATTATGGTGCCTCTCGTTCGATGATGTCGTTCGCTCAAGAATCCGGAAGAGCTGGCAGGAGCCCCGATTTGAACGCTCGGTCACTTGTGTATTACCACATGATGGACACGACTGTGATTTCAACTGACAAAGCTACGCAAGAATTTTGCCGAAACCCCAGCAGGAAGTGCCTCAGAGCAATGTTATTCCAATTTTTTACACCTGGTCAGAAACCACCCATCGCAGCTCCATTGCATAAATGTTGCAGTGTCTGTGCAGAGTTGTGTGACTGTGGTAAATGTAATGTCATTCTGCTGCCGCCAAAGGAGAACTCTTCGACTACAACCGTAACATACGAAGAAGTTGCAGTACAAATTGTTACGGAAGAGCAGAAGGCAGCAATAAAGACTGGTTTGATTAACCTGCGTGCCACTTATGACTGTGATATGTTGACCACTGCTGCCATATTGACAGGTTTAAGTGATCAGGTTATCAGTGACATTGTGAATAACATTGAGTGCATCTGCAGCTATGAAGACTTGGAATCCGGGTATGTTTTTGACAATAGTATAGCAGCGCATGTTTGGGATGTCATTAGCCTTTGCTTATTTTGAAATTACCAGAGAAATGTCAGGGCCAGGGGCCCACCTGATGTCCATTTTATAGAAAATTTAGTGTCATATTTGATATCTACAGCCATTGTAGTTTTCAAATATTCTCATTGTACTGGAATACAAAGTTGTCACTTATTTGGTACATTTTACAATCTGTCTTTTTACCTTCAGCGAACGAAGTTCGAAGAAGGTATTGTAATCACCGATATTGCATATATATCCTTCCTCGCAATTTGGTACAGATGTCAGTTTTATGGTGCAATTTGGCGCCATGGCCTTTTAAAGGACTTTTTGCTGAAGGTTTGCTGCTACGCAGTGTATTTTTTTCTGACAGAGAACTTGGCCTATTTCAAATTCAGTGGGAACTGGGTTGGAAGATTGTCCTGTCATGAAATGATGATATTTTTAAATTCAATTTGTCATACATTTTCTTATCATTGTATAAATTAGTGATCATTTTGTCATTTTCAAGGTTTGTTGGCATGGAAATATTCCTCTATTTAGGTAGGCCCTACACATTACGAAACAGTAGAATTTGTAACTGCATTATTTGAGCTACCTGGCAATCCTACAAGCAATGTAGGTCAATTTGATTTTCTGGAATGTGTTGCATAATATAGTTATTATTCCTGTTCTTCTTTGTGCTGTATTCAGTATCTATCAATAACAAATGCAGAGTTCAAATGTTGTAAAATATTTATGTATATACATTCTGAACCCTAAAACAATTTTCTAAATTATAATGATTAACCCACACACTAGAGATAAGATGACCCTGCATCTTTACTCTGTAAACTGCAATGGCACAAATTGTAGTGTAGATCAGGAATAAATCAAATCAAGTATCTTGATGCTAACTAATACAATGGCAAGAACAACTTCATCTGGTAACAACTAATACGTATGAGATCATTTCAGCTACCCCAAAACTTAATTATAATAAATTTGACAGTGCACTGAAGTTTAGATCGGGAATAAATCAAGTATCCTTATGCTAACTAATACAATGGCAAGAATAACTTCACCTGGTAACACCTAAATAGTGATAAGCTAACAAAGCATAACAATACATAAAATTACATCTGAGATCATTTCAGCTACCCCAAAACGTAATTATAATAAATTTGACAGTGCACTGAAGTTTAGATCGGGAATAAATCAAGTATCCTTATGCTAACTAATACAATGGCAAGAATAACTTCACCTGGTAACACCTAAATAGTGATAAGCTAACAAAGCATAACAATACATAAAATTACATCTGAGATCATTTCAGCTACCCCAAAACGTAATTATAATAAATTTGACTGTGCACTGAAGTTTAGATCGGGAATAAATCAAGTATCTTGATGCTAACTAATACAATGGCAAGAATAACTTCACCTGGTAACAACTAAATAGTGATAAGGTAACTAAGTATAACAATACATAAAATTACGTCTGAGATCATTTCAGCTGCCCCAAAACGTAATTATAGTAAATTTGGCAGTGCACTGAAGTTTAGATCGAGAATAAATCAAGTATCTTGATGCTAACTAATACAATGGCAAGAATAACTTCACCTGGTAACAACTAAATAGTGATAAGCTAACAAAGAATAACAATACATAAAATTACGTCTGAGATCATTTCAGCTGCCCCAAAACGTAATTATAGCAAATTTGGCAGTGCACTGAAGTTTAGATCGAGAATAAATCAAGTATCTTGATGCTAACTAATACAATGGCAAGAATAACTTCACCTGGTAACAACTAAATAGTGATAAGCTAACAAAGCATCACAATACAAAAAATTACGTCTGAGGTCAGTTCAGCTACAACTGAATAGTGAATGCATAAAATTCGCGACGATTTCACCTACTCCAGAAAACAATTGTGTCAAGAATGATGCCAATACTTTAATTTTTAGTGATTAATAACACTTACACTACCGGTCTAGTTGGATTAATGAAACTTTTTACAGTTTAACTTTGCAAATACATGTGTCAAAATTGCCGACCTACTGGTGCACTGTACCAAATATTTTAACAGGTCTATTTACCTTTATCAGAACAACAAAATCTTAAATCATGAGGGATAAAAACATAGCATACTATCGGGTGTACATCAGTGTCCTAGAATGCCCACTTTTTAGAAGCGTATGTCTTCTTTTTTTCAAGAAGCCACTCATGTAAATCCTTAACATTTGAGAGTTGAAAAATGTTTTCTGGATGATCTGGGAATGCTGTGTGACATCTTCCTGGAATGAAGCTGAATACTCTTTTTCCCATCAGAGCTGTTACAGCTGTGTTTTGGTCAATTGACATGTCAGCAGTGGTGTGATGACCTGAAATGGGAGCCATGTTCACCTGCTTGATCAGTTTGTTTTCTATTTGATGGGAAAAGGTCAGAGTTTTCCCAATTTTATCAACAGCTTCGGCGTTGTGATTGGGTCCAAGATGTTTAATCCTGTCCTTAGCTAATTTGTTGAGAGTCTCCATAACATAGTCCCCATCAAGGTTCCGTCCTTCACCACCACTTAGGTTCACAAAGCGGGACCATTTCACCTGCTCGGCAAGACGTGGTGGCAGTAAAGCTTGAACGCCTGCTACTAGAAGGAAAGCCTCCAGTCGGTAGTTAGTCTTGTGGGCGATGTCGTACACAACAAGTCCAAATTTCCAATTACGAATGCATCTCTCTCCGTCACCGGCAGCTGTCGTCATGCATGACACCCTTCTAAGTAGACCACACAGAAGAAAATCACAGGCATAATTGTTGACATGATCTTTCTGAAGTGGTTTGGTGACACTTGGGATTTCTGTGTGCATGTCTCCAATTAATTCTGGTTCACTGATGTGATCGAGCGTTTGCACAACTTTACCAAAGACAAATTTATCCACAATTGCACGTGAAATCTGTTTCAGAATGTTTGCCTTACAGTCTTTGGAAGTAAATTGTGTGACTCGATGAAGGAATCTTGGTTTGTCATGTACCTTCTTCATGCCTAAAAGTGTCATTGCAGCAGCAATGACGTGACTATCTAATAGGGAGTCAACGAACGCGGCGTCAGCATGATAGTTCTGCTTCACTGGCAACTTCACATTGCGGCGATTAAGTAGGTTTTTCAATTGTGAAAGAGTACCCACATTCTGGTAGCTCTCGTCGCTGTAGAAGAACTTAAAGATCACCTGAAACATGTACAAAAGATAATATAAGGGACCGTTCAGAATTTATGACTGCGGGAGGGAGTTTTGCTGGAAACCCCCCCCCCCTCACTCAACATACAAAGCAGTAAAATATACATAAGTACTGTAATATTTGGCACCTTGGAGGGTCACTTGTAGATTCGTGGACTTTTGCGCATAAAAAAGTGTGGATAAAGTGAATGTATGTGTTTTAATGACATTTTTGTTTTGTTAAAATTTCTTCCCCCCCCCCTTGGACGTATGGTCAAACATAAGTACCCCCCTTGACCCCCCCCTTGAAACATGTGTGAAAAGTTAGTAACCCCTCGGCCAAAACTCCCACCCTCTACCCTGTCGTAAATTCCGAACGGTCCCTAAACATCATAATTTCTTAATTTCAGATGTTAAAGAATGACTTACGAATAACTATAGAACTCATTATTAACAATTAAAAGTTATTACACTTCATGTTTGGGATAACATCATAGTTTAGAAGGCATCTCAGCTTACAGTTGGTAGTTCTTGAACATTCATGTTATTCAGAGATTGATGCCTTACCTCCAGAAAATTCATCTTCTCATGAAAATCTTCTATCATGGTGAACAATCCTTCTAATCTCTCCTCTGGAGAGTCTGCATCCTGTTGTGAAGCGTGGGCACCTCTTATTCTTGCTGCTGTCAATTGATCGCCTCCAACCGGGATCGGAATCATTGACGGTGACAGATCCTGCCTGTGGTTATAAATTGTAAAAACAATTAAGGAAAGAAACATAATTTGGCTGAAAAATTATTGCATCATTTATTATGAATTTAATGAACATTCAAGATACAATGCAAAGTGGCATGATTTATGAAGAAAACTGACTGGCCTAAAAAACTTCAATAAATAAGTATGCTATGACAGTATTAGAACTGAGTAATGCTCCGTATCATAATTAAGGTATATACTATTTGTACCTGTACGTGATGGTATCTAGTTCATCTTCTGTTCGGACCCCTGGGACATAGGTATGCAGTTCAGACAGAATGTCGATCATGTCCCTGTTGATATTTTCGTTTTTGTCCATAATACCCATGGGTTTCTGTAACACAGAAATAATAAAGAGACATAATTTAGAAACATGTTTGCTAGGTTCATGAAATCAAAATGCAACATGGTGTGATAAACCTGTGGCTGTAGGCCATATAATATTTATATCATTATTATCCGTGATATTGTGGCGAATTAAAAAAAAAGTTTCAGATGTCCACTTGGAATAATTTAGGGCTGGTAGGTTTAAACAGGAAACACTGGGTACAATCATGAAAATCTCTAGGGTTCGCCCAAAGAAAATCTGGCCGATATTAAATAAGATCTATACAAAATATTCCAATAAGGTGAAATCATTGTAATGATTATTTAAAATAAAAGTTAACATTCGATAACAATCAAATGACAACCTACCTGGTTCATAGCAGTTTCCATGAAAACAACTGATGGCTCGTCATGCAATGGCTACGGTGGGATCATGCATTCTAAAATAATGAAATAATAATCATGCTGCATTACTCAGCTACAGATAATAGGTAATGAATATAATGCACAGAGGTTGATTGTTAGGTCTGGATGTTACAGGTTGTAATAAATGTTACTGTAATTTTATTCATGCATCTACTGGTCAATGACATTGGGTCAAAATAGTTGTTATATATAATATGCTAATAAGTGCTACAGTTATTTTTGTACTTTTATGGACAATAAAAAAACCATTTCAAAACTTACAATCTCAGTTTTGTTCTTCATATTCTCTGAATACTGGTGCGAGAAGTGTTGTGGTACAATGTCTTTTAACATGCTGAAAGCTGGCAGACTGTTGACTAGAATGAGAGATACAGCATGTATCATGTCATCCCTCATGGTATGGTTGTCCTCAATTGAAGGTAGAAAAGCTGAATTGGGAAGCTGGAGCAGATTCGCCAATGGATGAACATAGTCCAGGTGTTGAAAATCAATACGATCTTTTAGAGCCATGATCTGCAAAAAAGGGCACATACATACTTAATCAAAAGAGGCTGGTTGAGACCAAGTTAAAAAAATTCTACTAAAGTACCATTTCCTGATATGTATATATATTAACATGATCCAACAGTTAATCTATCACATGAGTAGAGCCTAACAACAATGCCTTGGATTTTCTTATTGGTATAAAATAATGTTCCGGGAAAACAGACTGTTCAGCGAGGCGAGGAGGGGGGGTTTATGGGGTAACATGAATCAAGACTTTGTGAGCTCCTTAAATTTACACATACCTGTACATAATGTTTCAGCTTGTTTTGATTGGTCATTGTCATATTCCGTACATGTATATGGTAGTCCAGATTGTCAATGTTAAATCGAAAGCCATACACTGGTTCGCTTGATGGACATCCTGCACTTGTTGCTTGAGGTTGACTTGCATAACTGTGATCAAGAGACGATGCTTGTATGGGTTGAGCAACGACCAAACTGTTGTCCTGAATTTCTTCACCACTCTGAAAATAAAAACAAAAAAATTCAGCTTACCATAACATGGAAGACTGGATTTGTGAAATCTGCACACTGAGAAAATGAATGCTAGGACTTACCTTTTTCTCATTTTCTTCAAGTGAGGTTTTCCAGGTTAACACAGCTTTCTGAGATAAGAGCTGGGCCTCACTGAGCTTTCTCTCTAAACTCTTGTAAGATACAGTTATTCCTACGTGGTTCAAGAAAGTCAGTCCCTCCTTTTGCAGACATGATTGATACATCAGCATAGCCATGACATACTGGATCCTGTTCACCTCTCTGTTCCTCTCCTGGAATAGGATTCCACAGCAAGTGACCAATTTGCCCACATTGGTGTCTGATCCTGCTGAACCAGACAAGCAAGACCATAGCAGCGGACACTTGTCCCTTATTACCTGGCCAAGGTCCTCAAACTGAAAGCTGAGGAGGTCTTCACATCGACTTATGCGGAAGATATCATCGGTCAAAACTGTTGCAACTTCATCATGTATTGCACACCGAATGCCATGAAACAACTTGTCACTCAGTGGCAAAACATACAGCTGGTTTACCAGCTTCTTGATATTTCCATTCACAAGACTCTGGACCAAAGGATCCAGGAGGTCAGCATCCTCCACTGACCTGAATGTATAATATTTCTGTCTTCTGCTTGTCTTAGGAGTTGTAATAAAAGTACTAGAGAAATCCAATGAAAGTCGTGGGGTTCTGTAGACTGGCGTTTCTGTTGAAGAAGCGTTGGAACGTTTGCTGATGTTTTGACGGGGGGACGTTGACATTCTCTTGACAGTGGATCCATAAACTTTCTTTGGAGTTGAATACTGAGGTGTTTGGGCTGTTAATTTGTGAACAGATGCTGGCTTCACACTAGGAGCAGTAGGACAAGGCCAGTGACTATGTGATGAAAAATTTAGGGACTGCCTTGAAGGTTTGCTATTCAATTTTCTTGGAGTTAGGGAAGTCGGTTGCTGTTCATCTTTTCGGGGGGTTATGTTTTCTTTAGACTTAAAAGGAGTTTTCCGAGGAGTAGAGCATGGAGACTTCACTGTCTTTAGTGTGAGGAATTGTCCAGATTCTTTCAGCTTACTCTCACATTGCACAACAACACTTTTGTATTTCTTCCATTTCAACAGTACATTTCGACAGTCTCTGCACATATACAGACCATACAAAGCTTCATTCAAGTCATTTTCAGGAATTTCAATGTTCATAAATTCACAAAATAAACCATTTACAGAACCTTTCTTGCCTTTCTTTTCAACTATGTTGTATCTGTTGTTGCTCTGCTTTTGGCCTTTTCGACATGACACACACAAAGTAACATCCTCAACACATCTTAATACACTCATGAGTCCAATAACAACATAAATTCCAAAGATTTGTGCATATTAATCACAGATAATCGCCGACAAGTGCTGAACTCTGGCTTAAAGTAAGTTAAGTAACCACGTTGTTGTCAGTGAGAGCGCAATGACATGTATCTGGGTCACAATTCTGTGCCAGGCAACAAAAGTAGGTCGCGCTTGTGCTGCCCCCAACGGTCAAAATTCTGCACTGGGCTTGGCTTCAGTCCCTGCAGCTAGCCTAGCGCAGAGCTGCCAGGGAGTGAATAATTGAGTCTATGATCAAATGACAATGGCGGATCCCACGAATTTTCTGAGATGACAGTAAGCCATGATTTTTCAATACGAACATGACTAGTGTGGGAAGGATCGCTAAGCGATCGCAATTTGCTCGCGCTTACCGCTCTAATATGATCCGTTACATATTACTTTAAAAATTGATAAAAAGTAATAATATTATATATTACTTATTACTTTGGTGTATTGTGTCGCATTTAGTTTGTATTATGGACCAAATGATGAGAACTGGGCATGGTCTAGTCCGACAAAGGCTGACTCAAAACTTGCTTGAATCCCGACAGCATTTTTGGGTCTAGGCATGGTCCAAGTGGATTTATAAGATTCTAAAAAACACCAGAATGACCTGATAGAATTTTTAAAACTTTACTCCCCCCCTCTTTTCCCTCCCTATTACTTCTCTCCCTATTACTTCTTTCCTCCCTCACCCCTCACTTCCTCCCTCTTACCTCAGCCCACTTTACCTCCCTGTCCTCTACCTCTCTATTATAGGTGGAGCCACCAGTACTGAAATCAGTATGAACAACTGAGGGCAGCAGGCACTTCACTCTTACTAAGTTTTTGCTATCTTTACACATGAATATGATATCCATATTAATATGAAGACATGAAGACATTGTCTATGCCACGAGAGTGCCAATTACCTCAACAAAAAGCAAATATCAACAAATTTCAGATATAGGCAGTCAACTGAAGTGTGGGCAAAATGTGGCTGCAAATGAACATGTGGGATATCTGTAAATGGGCAGTTTACCAGGCCATTAGGTAACGCATAAGTAACAAAGAATAGGCATGCAAGTAACTCTAATATTATTACTTTGGGTTTGTAAGTAACTCGTTATATTACTCAGTTACCAACTAAAGTAATAATATTAGGTAACGCGATCCGTTACTAACGCGTTAGTCGCATCACTGTGACCATGTAACTGGTAAACTGGAGGCTGGAGGCAATCACAGTATCTCATTCTTTGTCTGGGGCTGGGGGTCATATGAAAGGTTTGCTTTAAGTAGCACCCCCTCGCCCCCACCCTCCACCCAATATTCAATTTTACCATCGGCAGTGTAAGACGATTGCCGGTCAACTAAGCGACAGACATCTAGGCTACAACACTACCAACTAGGCGACAACCAACTAGGTGACATACCACTACCAACTAGGCTACACTTTTTGGACAACTAGGTGACAGCAGATACCCCCCAGATACCATCCAGGTGACACATATTTTATAGGGGATACCAACCAGGTGACAGATCACCTTCAATGGTGGTCAATTAGGAAATGTATTGTCACCTAGTTGGTAATGTTTTGTGAACTTGTGTCACCTAGTTGGAAGTGCTGTGTATATTTGTGTCACCTAGTTGGAACTGCTTGTCACCTAGTTTGCACTGGTATGAAATTTCCACATTTCTTGTCACCTAGTTGGTACTGATGGGTGTCGCCTAGTTGGTTTGTCGCCTAGTTGACCGTACACCGTGTAAGACTATATTGCCGTTGGGTATTGTAGTTACTATGGAAAATTTTTTCTGTCCGGCTGGTGGCGTCACATTAGGGTGTGTCAATTTTTAATTTTTATGCAAATTCAAAAAGCACTAGTGCCTAAAAGGTGCGTTTTGACCTGGAGAATCCAAATCTGTTCTCGAAATGGCGATACGACAATTCTTACCTACTTCAATTTTGGTCCAAAGTTTCAATGTTTTTTTCATTTTCGACCATTTTCGCCAATCCGCGGTTCTCTATAACTTTGTCAGTATGTGTCATACTACGTCCTAATTGACATGGTTGGAAAGCTCTCAAAAAGACCTTCATTTTGCATACCAACTTCAATGGTCTAGGACGATTTCTTGATTCCCATTGGCTTTTCAGTCTGAACTTTTTAGAATGAAAATGTTGCAGATTGTCTAATCCTGTTAAAAAAAGACTTTTGAATTTTTTTCACTCATTAGTTGCAGTGATTTGCATTCTATAAGTGCCAGAATGACAAAATATAAAAACCTTTTTGATTTTTGCAGTGGGAATGCCTGGCTTGTGAGTGATGAAGTTTTAATGTTAATGTCAGTTGAAAACTCGTAAAATGTGAGATGGGGTCTGTAGCATTTCATATCATATCTTCATCAGAATTTATTGCAGGGCAACATGAGTGGTACCACATGATAGAAAATACTCTTAGCATTCTCATGGTACCAGTGATGTTGTCCTATATTCAATTCTTATGAAGTTAAAATACGAAATATGACAGCTCCTCCCTGATTTGTTACAATACTTCAGACAAAATTTAGCATTATAACTTCCAAGCTCATAAAGCAGGATTTTCCATAGCCAAAAATTTTAAAAATATTTTATTTGCTCCTTCTTTAACTTTGAGAATGTGTATCACTGCAATTATCAGTGAAAAAAATTCAAAAACCCTTTTTTAACAGGATTAGACAGTCAGCAACATTTTCGTTTCTAAAAAGTGCAGGCCCAAGAGCCAATGGGAGTCAAGAATTCGTCCTAGACCATTAATGTTGGTATGCAAAATGTAGGTCTTTTTGAGAGCTTCCCAACCATGGCAATTATAATGCTGTATGACAAATACTGATAAAGTTATATAGAACCGCGGATCGGCGAATATGGTCGAAAACGAAAAAAACATTGAAACTTTGAATCAATATTGAAGTAGGTAAGAATTGTCGTAACGCCATTTCGAGAACAGATTTGGATTCCCCAGGTCAAAATGCATATTTTAGGCACTAGTGCTTTTTGAATTTGCATAAAAATTTAAAATTGACACACCCTAGCGTCACATGAAATATTGAAACTTTAAAAAAAAATATTTTTTGTTTCCAGAACATTAGCCACTTGGAAACGGTTATATCTATGGACATGAAAATCTACCATAGTGTGTGTTAAATACCCTAGATGTGCCTTTTGGAGAGTGTATTACATGATTACCATTCAATGATTCATATATTTGTCATATAAACATATTGAAATTGAGATGCATGGGGGGATATTGCTCGTTTTCAAAACACACAGTTGACAGAATAGCTGCTGAAAGCTGTGGGTATGCTGTAGCGCAGCCTATGTCTTTTTTTCATATAATGATGATTCAGAATTAGAGCATGACCAATTGATGTGTCTGAATCATGCGTATTACTTTACAATTTCAGATGGCATCGTTGCTGCGAGTTGGTCATGGCGTCACGAGGAATCTGTACAAAGGAATTTGTCACAACACTCCACAAAATGCCAAAACATCTCCGGTTTTTACCTGTGGTGAGTTGTTCAAACTTAGTCAATGTTTTAAAATTATTTTCAAATATAATACATTTTTGTGAAATTATTCACTGAGCAATGGCTAATTTTTAAAAAATTATTCATACATTTACTATTTTATTTCAGTCTTGTCCCAGTTGACGAACAAGTTCAGTACTTTGGGAATTTCATCTGTGATAACAAAATCTGCTCCTCTGCTAAGTCAGGCTGAGAAGAAGACGTCTTCGAACAATATGGCTACACTAGCGGCCATGTGGCGTCTTGGAGGGCCTCACAAAAAGAGAAATAAGAAATCTCCAATGGAGGGAAAACCTTTCTTAAAAGGCGTCGTTTTAAAAACTCTGATAAAAAAACCAAAGAAACCTAACTCAGCAAACAGAAAATGTGTACGAGTAAAGCTAAGCACAGGCAGAGAAGTGACGGCATATATTCCTGGGGAAGGACATAATTTACAAGAACATAACATTGTCTTAGTACGAGGGGGTAGAGTACAAGATTTGCCTGGTGTGAAGCACAAGTGTGTCCGCGGAAAATATGATTTAGCTCATGTTAAGAAATAGATATTCTTTTTCCATCTGTGTTGTTTATGTCCTTTCTGTAAAATTCTATCCATACGTCATGATACATGTTGTAAAAATTACGACAACATGTAAAAGTTATAACTTCTACAAATAGATATAATTATTTGGCAAAGTCCAGCCTTCTCCGAAAGGGGTAGGGTTAGCTCAGTGGTGGCATGCTGGGCTGCCAATTGGCATGGTCCCGGATTTAAATCAAGCTCTTTCCGGGTCGGGTCACCTGGGCCTATGTTGGACGGCTGTTTCAATAATTCGCCTCATTGCCATGCCCAGTGGCATTGCCCACCTCCTGTGCTAATTAGCCTACCAAGTGCATACTAGACTGTTAATAAAAACAGGATGTAAAGCCCCTATCCCTCCATCGAATCTTTTGCGGATTTGTGCTCACCCCATACAAGTGGTAAAACATAAAGCTTGTGTACTTGTGTTGTGGGCTGTCTTTCACCTGTTTTAGGATGAAGTATGCAAATTCTTATGGTCATTTATGAATTTCCCAGAATGTCTGGCTACTCCAGCAATAATGAGAAGATATTATTATAAATGAGTATTCTCAGAAATCTGTGTTTGTGGAATTTGGCTGTTCTGGGAAATATGCCTGAAATAGCTCCTTGTGAATCTGTTAGGACAAATTCTAATTTTCTAGTGACTTGCAGACTAGCAGCACTTGTGTGAAGTGGTCAATGCACAGCTCTATGCACTTCTACAATCTACAATGGGTAATGATGGGTGAAATCTCTGTTGAGAGAAATCGATTTCAAGGGCTTTCAGCCAAATCTTGGGTTTTATGTGATTGGACAAATGATATTAAACTGCCTATGTATTTATTCTGTCAGTAGTGTGATTGGCATGTGAATTTCATCGAACTGAAGTCCCTGCAAAGAAAACTTTGTTGTGGGGGTTGCCTTTTATTGTGAAATGTGTATAGGTGCAAGAGGTTACGTATTGCAGGAAGCTCGCAGGTATTGCTTGTTTGTTCAAATTTTGAAACTGGCTTAAAATCTGATGAGTTAGGTGTCTGGTTATAGTTGACCATTTAAAAATTGATTCAATCTCGGTGTGGTCCATTGGTTAGGACATGCTCGTGCATGAGGGTCACTGGCTTGCTGAATTCTTATGCCTTACCTATTTATAACTAGAATTTTTGGTTTCATTTTAAACTGGTTCAGTGTTAGCATGGTCTATTGGTTAGGACATGCTTGTTCATAAAAATTGGCTTGCTGAATGTTTTTGCCTCGCCCAAACTTTGCATATTATTGGTTCAGTCTCATCATGGTCTGTTGGTTGAGATTTTTGGAAAAAAGTTTTCCCGGGCTTAATACATGTGTGGATGTGGTCAAGTGGGCCATTTTGTGTTCATATAGAACTGAACTAAAATGCTTTGTGGAATTCGGGATAGTTTGTTGTGATTTTTTTTTTTTTTTTCAATTTTTTTTTTTTTTTAATAGTTTATGTCATGGATCATTTGAGTCTTGAGGGGCTGTTTTCAAGCTGACCTTGCATTATAATGTCGCCCACACGACGATCTTCCATGCGTTTCAAGGAAGGCCAATAATGCAATTATTTTGGCAATTGCTTTTTGCAGTGCATCTATTCTCTTGTCTTCTTGTCTTGTAGAGCAGATTCCTCCTATCTCCTCAGGAGCACCCCTGTAATCACAGGGTCAGTTTTAAAAATATTATATTAATCCATTATGAGACTAGTCCTAGCACTATGCAACCCGTGGCAATACTCGTTGAGCACTCTGTTGGTTTCTGACTCTTCATCCTTCTCGGGTCCGTTCAATATGAAGTAGGTGAAGGCCGTGGGGGAGACGATTCCTGTGTCAGGGGATTCAGTAGGTAGCTTCTTTTGGAGATGCGACATTCTCTTCTTATCGGTTCCAGGTGTTTGCAGTTCATCAGGAAGTGTGTAGTATCTTCTGTATCTTCTCCGCACAGCGGGCAGTCAGCCTCATTTTTCTTGGTGTTTTTGGATACCCTATCTTGAAGCATGTAGGTCCTAGTCAGGAGCTTTGCTCTTACCATCGCCTTGGGGACTTCTTTGGAGCTGTAGGTACATGATAGCCAGACTGGGTGTGGCTTCAGTATCTTGTAGTTCCGTGCGTCTATATATTTCATAGACGATTTTGTTGTAGCCCCTTCCATCATCTTCTTGATCCAGAATCCTTTCACTGCAGTCTCTATATATTCTTTCCAGGTTTTCTTACGCCATGGCTGGCCTCTGGTGGAGTTAAGGGTGATGTTATACTTGGAGCAGAGCTGTAGTACTTGCTGGAACCAGCTGAGCTTGTTATCCAGGGCAAGTTGTCTAGATGATAGCTCCTTGAGGGTGTGATTATCTTCAGCGTTGCAGATTGACCCGTAGAGAGAGAGAATTCTGATGTCAAGCTCTGCTTCCAGTGGAATTTCTCCTATCAGCATCTTTTCTGTACCCATGATCCATTCCGTCCCTCTTTCAGTTTCTGCGACATTTAGGAAGGGCGACATTCTCAGAAGCAGTCTAACAATGCAAATTGCAATTCTGCAAGTTCTAAAGCCTTTCTTCACCCTCAGTTTACCAAATTGCCATTGAGAAAGAGCACTTGAAGTCAATCTGACAGGTGTAAAAGTTGATTGCATGCCGCAGTGCAGTGCTACTTTGATCTTGTATCCATGGATCTTATGCTAATTATTGCTAATTCCCAACAGAACCCGGGGTTTGAATCTTCGGATTCTTGTTTTTAAATTTTGTTTAGTGTTGGCATCGTGGGAGGCCATACTAATACAGGCGCTCGAGAAGAGTTGACTTCTGGCTAGGTTTAGGGATCTACCTAATTTCTCATTTTATATTAAACGTGTTATGGGATTTATCATTCCAGAACCCTGTGATTGTCATCAAATAGTGGTTTTAGGGATTTCTGGCTGCAGATATTGTCTTAACCAATCAGAAGATGTCATATTTCCATCTTTCTTTATGAAGGGGCATAAGATGAAAAACTCGGCCAGCTTAATTTTAATCTTCAAATGTTTTTACTTTTTGACTTGAATTTTTGAGAACATTTTTATCCTGCGGATGTTTTAAATCTCGCTGGCTCTTTTATCACAAATGCTTGAAAGAGTCCCAAAATATCCCAAGATATATTTCGGTATGGCAATCCTCACATGCTAGTACATTGATCCAACGATAATCATTAATGGCTTCACAATATGGCGTTAAAGTGACAAAAATCAACTATTGTAGAAGGTTTCTGAAGTGAATATATTAAAATCATGAGTAGAACAGCTTCGTTGTGACACCTTTTTTTTTTTTGAGAACTGGGTTTCCGGGATAGAGAAATTTTGATCTTGGTGAAATGAAAATTTTTATTTATGCCATTGCTCAAGTAATTGGAAGCAGCTTAATTGCACAAAAAAAAACTTTGCTTATACGAAATATTCAGACTCCTCAAAGCAAGGAATATTTTTAATGTAGCAGAAGTGGCGCTTTTTTGCTGGCGGCGATGTCCCTTTCCCTCTCTGGTTGATCTTGGGAGTTTCCTTATGTGGTCCTTATTAGGTTTACCACCTTTTATACCACTCATTCTTGATCTCGATCATGTGACATTGAATGTCGTTGCCCGATGGAATTTCGTCTTTGTTGTTTTTGAAGTCCAGTGGACAAAAGCATCTCTTTTTCATTGCCGGCTGTCCTTTACCAAATGGGGGGATTGTTGGTCTAGTGGTAGCATGCTGGACTGCCAATTGCTGGGTCCAGGGCTCGAATTCAGCTCTTGCTGGGTCATCTGGGCCTATGTTGGACGGCTGTTTCAATCATCCTGAGCCTCATTGCTGTGTCCTCCTGTCCTAGTTAGCCTACAGATGCATAAATACAGGACATGAAGCCCCAGTCATTCATCCATCCATCTTGTAAGAGATGCAGTTTCCAAGTCAAACAATATTGGAGTGAAATTTTCAATTTGTACTGGTTTGAATGTTGGAGACAAAGCTGCAGGTGAGATAACATAGATATCATTGTCAGTTATTTGTGCATTGTAGACATAAGACTGATTGGTGACGCCTTCTCTAGTTCATTAGGCATCTGTAAAGTTGTCTTGGACTTTCTAAAATTTAGCCCACGCTTCTTGTGTAGTTGCGAGCTTTGTGACTCCTGTATCCGCTTCCTCTTATGGTTTTCTAGATTCGCATATGTCTTGAATAAAATTTTCTGGGTGAGAGTCCCTTCTTGCAAAAACCTGAGAGAGGTACTGTTTACCTTCATTTTTTTCGCTTACCACACAGTCAACTCACGCATTAAGGTTTCCTGAAACAGAAAAGTGACTGGCCTTGTTAGCTTTGGCTCTAATCATGTTATTTACACTCTCACAAGCACTGCATGGTACTGCCACATGGGACGATCATGTCAGATTTCTCTGCCATACTGGGGGGAGGGTTGGACGGCTGTTTCAGTCATCCTTCGCCTCATTGCCGTGTCCTCCTCCTGTCCTAATTAGCCTACCAAGTAAATAAATACGGGATGTAAAGCCCCAATCATCTATCCATCTCTGCCATACTGCTTCTGCTGTTGGGAGTTCATACAGGGCGATCAGCTGGAGTCATCTGACTTTGGATGACATATTTCAGTGATTTGCCTTTTCCGTCGATAGTCAACCATTCTAATGCCATCATTATAGTGATCCAGTAGCTTCTTTCTTAGTTTGTCACTGCGATATGTGTCTCCAGTAGATTGAGGAAGATATTTTTGAATTTCTGTAAAATCTCTGTAAGTGTGAAGACTACTCCTTCTTCTAACAATGGTACCCCTTGTGTTTGGAAGCAGCTTTATTGCACAAAAAAACTTTCCTTACATAATATTCAGACTCTTCCAAGCAAGGAACATTTCGAATGTTGGGGAAATAGCACTGTTCTTGCTGGCAGCAATGTCCCATTCCCTTGCCTTTCTGGTTGGTTTCTTGCAATCGCCCACACCGGTGCTGATGGGCGTAAAACAGAAACTCACTCATTCATTCTGGTTTGTTTCAGGAGTTACCTTAATGTGGTCCTTGTTAAGCTTTTCGTCTTTTTACCCCTCATCCCTGATCTTGCTATTGTGACATTGAATGCACACATCACCCGATGGAATTTCATCTTTGTTCTTTTTTGAAGTCCAGTGGACGAAAGCACCTCCTTTTTGTGTGGTGGATGTCCTTTGCCATACTGCATTTCAATTGCCATGCTTGGAAAGGTCTCAAAACAAGGGTCAATTTGATGATAGGTCCTACTATCTGTCTCCCATTCTCGAATATCTCAGTCGAATGTCTCAGTAACCCCTTGCATGATTTTCACCACATTTCACTGGGCTCAAGCCCATGCTACAGAGCAACTTTTACTATAATTTCATGAATGTGCTGCTTGTAGTTCATCAAAACTGTGTGCAAACTGGTTTTCACTAAAAGGGGTTAGGGCAATTACCCCTTTTCGAAAATGATCAATTTCATGGCTGGTATTTGCTCTATAAGTGTCTGCTAACTTAACAGTGAAGGCCAGGTGTCTCTATATATTTATTAGTTCAGGAGATAGACCTCCAAAGACAGTGACTTTGAGGTGACCTGTGACCTTGAAAAATAGGTCAAGGTCAAACAAATTTTGGGAAATTAATCTGCTCATTTAGGACTATCTATACACTTACTTTCATGTTGAAATTCCTGAAATTCCAAAAAAAAAGGTGGTAGAAAAATAATAATGCGACCAAAATCAATAGCATTCACCATAGTGATTGTGAATGGTAATGACAGTAATGATGGTGATGAAATAAAATAATTTGTCTGTCAGTCTGTCTGTCTCTGTCTGCAAGCTTCGATACTCCTGTATCCTTTTCCTCAAGATTACGGTTTTGAGGGTTCACATTCTTGAATACAATTTTTCGGGTGAGAGTTGCCCGTAAAAATTTAAAAAGCTTAAACCTGAGAGAGGTAGTTTGCTTAAATTTTGTTTTTACTTACCACACAGTCAACTCACGCTGCAAGGTTTCCTGATGCAGAAAAATGATTGGCCTTGTTGGCTTTGATTCTGATCATGGTATATTTACACTCTCACAAGCTCTGCTTAGTACTGCCACATGGGGCGATCTTGTAAAATTTCTCTGCCAGGTCTTCAAAGATGCATGCCAAATCCTGTTGAAATTGGCCAACAAGGCATCTTTCATTTGAATGGTACCTGTAAACCATTATCTCCCCTGCTTGAGATTTGCACCATGTACCGTATGGCTCATGCTCTGCAAATACATGCGGTACGATTGCAGTCAGCGCTTTTTGCAACCCTTACGGATTTTCTTTGTTTTGTGCCACTGCATAGGAGAGGCACTGGTCCACTAAGTACGCGATGACATCATCAGATAAGGACCGATGATTATATTGCAGTTTATATAAAGATGACTTCAAACGCTTTTTTTGTGTGCATAATTTCAGACCACTTACTTACATCATATCCGTGTTATTTCCTAATTCTGGCGATTGTTGCACAATCATCGTCAATAATAAGCATCCTGATTTGAACATTTTCTCTTTCCTCAATCTTTTGAACTAGTTCAATGGCCATGTCGGCGTCCATGGCTCTTGAGCTACCCGTGAAATTCATGAAGCAATCATGTTCAGAAGAGTCCATATTTCTGGCTCACCATTACGTGCAGGTGCAGCAGTCCTTGCCCGAATTCCATATTCAAGCACTTTGCCTGTTTCTTGACCTGTCATGGTGCCCTTGTCCTAACAAACTCATATTTACGCCTAGAAGAGCTTTTCTGCTCTCCTCTGTTTATTCAAAATTTTAGAACTCATTGAGGCCTTTCAATTGTTGTACCACAACAAGCCCATCATAACTCATTGAGAAGCCATTGGCATGGAGAATTTCAATTATTGATTTCTTTCCATATTCTTTGTGCAAGTGCAGAGCTGTAGCAAAATGTAGAGGTGGCCCAATTTCTGTAACATAGAACAAAGCACTTTCTGCTAATGCCATGCGTATGCGCTTTACAAAGTTGGTTTTAAAGTGATCAGAATCTCCAACAATGTTAGCCACAACATCGTATCTTTCGAAAGAGGAGGCAGAAAAATCTTCGGACGACTCCTAATCGACATCAGCTGATTTGGGATAAACCTTTTTTTCTTGATTATGAATGAATTTTCCCCTTCAGTCCAATTGCTGCATGAAGTTTAGAGAGAACACCAGAATCAGATGTTCCTCCTTGAGTTTCAGTTGGAAACTCTTCAGTCTTCATTCTGTGTTTACTGTTGCTTCTGCTGCTGGAGATCAAGCAGGGCATCAGCCAGAGTCATCTGACTTCAGAAGACATATGTCTGGTTTTTTCCGTTGTAGGTAACCATTCTAATGCTTTCATCATAGTGATCCAGTAGCTTTTCTAAGTTTGTTGCTGATGTGTCTCCAGTAGATTTGGGAAGATATTTTTGAATTCCTGTAAAATCTCTGTAAGTGTGAAAAATCCTTCTATTTTCGTTGTTAGTTCTACGAAGGCCAGGTAAAATAAATTTTAGTGCAATTACTGGCTTGAGTGAAAGTATTCAAGTGGGCCTTCAATGTGTATGTGCAGTAACATGAGTGATGATATCGAAGTTTAAATTATTCTCCTTGCATTTGCTAAGGAGTATCCTCGTACTGTCATCTGATTATCTAGTTGCAGCATGGGGGCTCTAGGGGGTTGGTATAGAGGTAGCATGTTGGGCTGCCAATTGCTGGGTCCCGGGTTCAAATCCAGCTCTTGCCGGGTCACCTGGGCCTATGTTGGACGGCTGTTTCAATCATCCTTTGCCTCATTGCTGTGTCCTCCTCCTGTCCTAATTAGCCTCCCAAGTGCATAAATACGGGACGTAAAGATCCATTCATCCATCCATCTGGTTGCAGCATCCTCTATCTATGTACAAACTGCATTGTCACTTATCTGTAGTATATAGGCCTAGTTGGGAAACTTTCCTTCAAATTGGGAAATATTGCTAATTTTTTTATGATTTTTGACATATTTGTGACTCCTGTAATATGCAAATGAGGTCAAAGGTTAAGTGAGTATAGTAAAATCATAGAAATCAATGAGACCTTTAATTTGGTGTATCATTTGCCTCTCTATCTGAAAAACATGATACGAAAGAGCATAAAAAAGGATTTTAATGTTCAGTGCTTAAAAACGGGCACTTTTTTGCTGAGGTAGCGACCTTTGACCATCCGGCAGGCAATGTTCCTCTTTAAAATTTCATGGTCAGACAAGCTGTTTTGAAACTCAAGGGCATAAGGATCGATTTGACATGCATTTTTCCAGGTTGCCAAGCGGGGGCAGTTTGATCGAAAACTAAGCCATATTTTGGCCTCCAACCACTCTACTATCAAGTTTATGACCTGGTGATTATGTTTCAAGAAAACTACATTGAAAAGACTGACATCGTCACACACATCAGGGTGCCCCTAAATAGCCCACACTGGTACTGATGGGGGCATGAAACACTAACTCACTCCTATTAGACAATGTCAAACACTAGGGGCACTTTAGTATTCCCCTTTAAATTGCGATCAGAGTGGTACCAGTGAAGACTAGCTGCGTCGTTGACTATCCTCAAAGCTTTGGTGCAGGTGCATGATGTTGCGTTTTTAATGGAGGTGTGAACACACCTCCATTCATGCAGTTGAGAGAATAGAAGTTTTGGTGGGAAATTCAAAATTTGAACATTTTCATGATGTCTTTTGACCATAACTTGGCCATTTTGTTTGGAATTGTTTTGGGTCAAGCGAGCTATCTAACTTGATTATAGAGCTTGCTTCTGGTATAGGAATGAAGAGCAGGCATGTTGTAATTTGGACGTGACTTTAGCTAGAATGCATATATAATGTGTGTCTTGTTTGTGTATTGGGCAGTAATGCCAGAAATATGGTTTGTATGTTTTATATTTTTGGCACATTATCGTATCTTTTATCCTAGTTTGTTGCCTTTTTGGGGTCCAGTCCACATGACATTATTTCTTTTCTCAAAATTATTGAAAAATTTTTTTTCTTTTTTTCGGGAACTAAACTCAAAAGCTGCTGTGCTTATGACATTGAAATTTCAATATATATATATAGTATGTATTAAATACCCGAGATGTGCCTTTTGACGCTCTAAATGTTCTTAGAAACAGGGACTGATGAAAATACACCAAAAATGTGAAGAAAAACTTCACGTAATATTCAGAGTTCAGACTCATCAAAGCAATCAAAATTTCGAATATAGCGGAAATGGCACTGTTTTTGCTGGCGACAATGTGCCACTTTGATTTTCTGGTTGGTTTCTTGCCTCTAAAAAGCCCACACCGGTGCTGATGGGGCGTAAAACACAAACTCACTCATTCTGGTTGGTTTCAGGAGTTGCCGTAATGACGTAATGTGGTCCTTATTAAGTTTTCCGTCTTTTTACCACTCATCCCTGATCTTGCTAATGTAACATTGAATACACACGTCACCCGATGGAATTTCATCTTTGTTCTTTTTTGAAGTCCAGTGGACGAAAGCACCTCCTTTTTGTGTGGTGGATGTCCTTTGCCAGATGTATTTTGAGACATTACTTTCTGTCTTTGTCGAATATGCTTTATTCTTTGACTTCAGCTTTTGTTGAATAAACTCTGTAAAGATGAAAATTAAAAGTAAATATAATGAATTCATTGTTAGGGTATGTCGATTTCACTTTTTTTTTACTAATTGAAAATCCGCTGGTGCCGAAATTATGAATTAGAACTTCGGGAAGCCAAATCTGTCCTCGATATGGATCGAGATATGACTATTCCTTGCCACTTAAATTTTTGTTAGTTTTCCTTTGTTTTTCAGGCTCTTTTGCCAATATGCCGGTTTCTGTTACTTTGTAAAATTTGTATCATACTGCATTTCAATTGCCATGCTTGGAAAGGTCTCAAAACAAGGGTCAATTTGATGATAGGTCCTACTAGTACTATCTGTCTCCCATTCTCGAATATCTCAGTCGAATATCTCAGTAACCCCTTGCATGATTTTCACCATTTTCACTGGGCTCAAGCCCATGCTACAGAGCAACTTTTACTATAATTTCATGAATGTGCTGCTTGTAGTTTCATCAAAACTGTGCAAACTGGTTTTCACTAAAAGGGGTTAGGGCAATTACCCCTTTTCGAAAATGATCAATTTCATGGCTGGTATTTGCTCTATAAGTGTCTGTTAACTTAACAGTGAAGGCCAGGTGTCTCTATATATTTATTAGTTCAGGAGATAGACCTCCAAAGACAGTGACTTAAGGTCAAACAAATTTTGGGAAATTAATCTGCTCATTTAGGACTATCTATACACTGACTTTCATGTTGAAATTCCGGAAATTCCAAAAAAAAAAGTGGCAGAAAAATAATAATGCGACCAAAATCAATAGCATTCACCATAGTGATTGTGAATGGTAATGATGTTGATGAAATAAAATAATTTTTCTGTCAGTCTGTCTGTCTCTGTCTGCAAGCTTTGATACTCCTGCATCTGTTTCCTCAAGATTACGGTTTTGAGGATTCACATTCTTGAATGCAATTTTTCGGGTGAGAGTTGCCCGTAAAAAATTAAGCAAACTACCCCTCTCAGTTTTAAGCTTTTGCTTAAACCTGACAGAGGTAGTTTGCTTAAATTTTTTTTTTTTACTTACCACACAGTCAACTCACGCTGCAAGGTTTCCTGATGCAGAAAAGTGATTGGCCTTGTTGGCTTTGATTCTGATCATGGTATATTTACACTCTCACAAGCTCTGCATAGTACTGCCACATGGGGCGATCTTGTAAAATTTCTCTGCCAGGTCTTCAAAGATGCATGCCAAATCCTGTTGAAATTGGCCAACAAGGCATGGTACCTACTATAAACCATTATCTCCCCTGCTTGATGTTTGCACCATGTACCATATGGCTCATGCTCTGCAAATACATGCAATACAATTGCAGTCAGCGCTTTTTGCAACCCTGACGGATTTCCTTTGTACGAGATGACATCATCAGATAATGACCGATGATTATATTGCAGTTTATATTAAGATGACTTCAAACGCTTTTTTGTGTGCATAATGTCAGACCACTTACTTACATCATGGCCGTGTTTTTTCCTAATTCTGGCGATTATTGTCCATAAAAAGCGTCCTGATTTGAACCTTTCCTCTTTCCTCAATCTTTTGAACTAGTTCAATGGCCATGTCGGCGTCCATGGCTCTTGAGCTACCCGTGAAATTCATGAAGCATTCATGTTCGGTAGAGTCCATATTTCTGGCTCACCATTACGTGCAGGTGCAGCAGTCCTTGCCCGAATTCCATATTGAAGCACTTTGCCTGTTTCTTGACCTGTCATGGTGCGCTTGTCCTAACAAACTCATATTTACGCCTAGAAGAGCTTTTCTGCTCTCCTCTGTTTATTCAAAATTTTAGAACTCATTGAGGCCTTTCAATTGGTGTACCACAACAAGCCCATCATAACTCATTGAGAAGCCATTGGCATGGAGAATTTCAATTATTGATTTCTTTCCATATTCTTTGTGCAAGTGCAGAGCTGTAGCAAAATGTAGAGGTGGCCCAATTTCTGTAACATAGAACAAAGCACTTTCTGATAATGCCATGCATAAGTGCTTTACAAAGTTAGTTTTAAAGCGATCAGAATCTCCAACAATGTTGGCCACAACATCGTATCTTTCGAAAGAGGAGGCACAAAATCTTCGGACGACTCCTAATCGACATCAGCTGATTTGGGATAAACCTTTTTTTTCTTGATTATGAATGAATTTTCCCCTTCAGTCCAATTGCTGCATGAAGTTTAGAGAGAACACCAGAATCAGATGTTCCTCCTTGAGTTTCAGTTGGAAACTCTTCAGTCTTCATTCTGTGTTTACTGTTGCTTCTGCTGTTGGAGATCACCCAGGGCATCAGCCAGAGTCATCTGACTTCAGATGACATATATATATGTCTGTTTTTTTCCGTTGCAGGTAACCATTCTAATGTTATCATCATAGTGATCCAGTAGCTTCTTTCTGAGTTTGTCGCTGTGATGTGTGTCTCCAGTAGATTTGGGAAGATATTTTTGAATTCCTGTAAAATCTCTGTAAGTGTGAAGAATACTCCTTCTATTTTCGTTGTTAGTTCTACGAAGGCCAGGTAAAATTATTTTTAGTGAAATTACTGGCTTGAGCGAAAGTGTTGAAGTGGGCATTCAATGTGTATGTGCAGTAACATGACTGTTGAAGTCAAAGTTTTAATTATCTTTGCATTTTCTAAGGAGCATCAGTGTACTGTCATCTGATCTTCTAGTTGCAGCATGGGAGCTCTAGAGTGTTCGTCTAGAGGTAGTGTGTTGGGCTGCCGATGGCTGGGTCCCGGGTTCAAATCCAGCTCTTGCCGGGTCACCTGGGCCTATGTTGGATGGCTGTTTCAATCTTCCTTCGCCTCATTGCCGTGTCCTCCTCTTGTCCTAATTAGCATCCCGAGTGCATAAATACGGGACATAAAGATCAAGCTTGTTGCAGGATCCTCTATGGTACAAGCTGCATTGTCACTTGTCTGTAGTGCTCTTTGTTCTTTACATATATATACTCTTGAAACAAAAAAAAAATTCGGTGTTAAGTTTCAGGTGGGGCTTTACATTTTCCAGATGACTGGTTGTTTCTTCAGATATGGTATTGAGATGGACTGACAGATTAGAATGAATTAATCTTCTGTAGTTTTCAAAGCATGGCCTGCGATAATAAATGTCTGATGACGATCTCTGTGCCTCTAGCAGTTCATCTCGTAAATATCATTCATTTTTCAAATTCAGCAAAATATATATAGTAGTCAGTCAAAACCGTTCTTGCCTAGTGCTGACCACCAGACTTAGTAGAGGAACGTGCCATAGGTTCCGTGACAAATTTCTCCGACTCAATTTTTCGATGCAAATTCTGTTAGATGGGTTCAAAATAAGAAAATTTAGCGAGGGTACCCCTCTCAAAAGTTCGGGCTAACTCCACCAGCGGCCATTTTCCAAAATGGCCGCCGTAATTCAAAATTGGCCATAATTCCACTTCTATTTGGCCTAGAGATTCAAATTTTGGGTCAAAATATAGGTTTTAAGGGTCAAGAAACCCATTAAACATATTCCTAAAGGTGTCTGCCCAACCTTAATGGTCATAATCCAATATGGCAGCCAAAATGGCTGACAAAAATGGGTAACTCACAATTCCTGTATCATAAGCTCAAAATATGGAGTTGGACCTTCATGCAATATGTTAACATACCTCAGAGAAGTCAAATATTGTGATTAATGATTTGTGTATTCAACCCCTATGGTACCATATCCAATATGGCCACCAAAATGGCCATTAAAAATGCCCTAAATCTCACTTTTATCACAACGAAGCCAATATTTGGTCTTTTATTTGGTGAAAACATCAATATATGTACTTTAATTGTCCAAAACAACTGACTAATAACAATTTATAAGATTTACACATAAATCTGTTCTAATAATCCAATATGACTGCCAAAATGGCAGCCCAAATTACTCAAAATATATCAGAATTTTACATAAATAATTGGTCTGCATCGGTAATCTTGGCATTAATATAAATGTTTTTAATTGCCAAAGAGTTCTGTTATCAGTATTTCACAAATGAACACACTACCCTATGGTTAGAGATCCAATTATGCTGCCAAAAGGCCTCCCAAGAAGGTTCAAATGTGAATTTTTATCACAATTTATTATTGTCATGTTTACTAAATATTAATGTAAAATGGTCTATGAATTTCTTTGTTAATATACAGATTGTTCGCACTTAATTGATTGGCAACATTTGAAGCTTCTGTCATTGTTAAATGCAATTGGACTGCCCATTTGCAATAAAGATTATGTATTTAATAGCAATTGAAAGGATCGTGTCATCAGTTGAATAACATCTACCTTTGCGGTCTCAGAATGCATCCCTCAAGCACGGCTGATCAGCTACTGACCTCTGTGTCATTTGTCAGGTAGTAGTCTGCCTGTACTTAACATAGGCTGTATTATTGTATTTATAACAATTTGTTGTATTTTTGGTCCTTGGGTGCTAGGCTATGAAGTGTCTTGTAGTAAAAGTCACTGTAAAACTATTAAGTAACAGTAATATCACTCATAGGGAATTGGAGAATGTAATATCAACCTTACTGCATGATGAGAACTGAATACTTCCTCCACATAAACCCACAAAGAATGAAGAGATTCCTGAAGGTCTAATTCTGTCACCGCATACAAACAAATCATAAATTTGTGGGTTGTAAAAACATCTTTTTATAATCATTGACAATTTAAAGTGAAAGAGTATAACAAATTATTGAGGCTTCTACTGTCAAAGAATGGTAATGCCAAAGTTTCAAATCCCAATACACTCCAACTTGATATGTGAGGCAAATACCGCAGTTAAAAAGTTCAAGTTTGGGAGGAAGATCACTTTTCTGGGCATGTGACTGCTGTACCAATTGGAGAGACAAAACAGTTGAAATTAACATCAAATCCAAATTCTCTGATTTGGCTCCCAGTTAATAATAGCTGTTTGTAAATCATTGTAAAACAGGAAACATTTTAGGATATTGTTAACATGATTCTTTCAATGACCATTCAGCAATTGTTACATCTGAAACCTGATTGGATAAGAGACTGTAGCTTTTCGTAATTGGAAATGGTATAGGTTGTTGGCTTTGCTGTAGCTACGGCCCCTTGATAATATATTTAAGTAGCCAATTATATCCTTGTAAAAGATGCATGTAATATGTTGTCGGTAGAGGATGGTTGCAATGTGTGTAGCAACATCTTATGAGACTTAAACATGTGTGCAGGTTGTCAGGGAATTTCTTAGGAGAAAACTCAGTTATTTAAAATTTAAGTCTAAATTTCTGGAAAGGCTTGCTGACTGGGAGACTGGGGAGTAGTTATAGAAATTCTTGCACAATCTGAAAATGCATGTCATATGTTGCTAGAAACATTGCAGGACTTACAACCATCCTGTACTCAGTGACTGCAAGGAGAGTGGTTGCTTATAATATATCATGACCATAGCTGAAGAGTCCTCAAAAGAATCTGTTCTTGTTAACAATGTCCTAATGTCCTGTTTTACAATGCTTTTACACTAACAGGCTCCGAGTAGCCGGAAGTCAAGTCTGGGAATTTATATATTTTGATAATTTACAGATTTTTCTCTCAGTTTGGTACAAGAATGTACATAAAAGAGATTTTCCTTCCATAATTTGAACTTTCGTATTTGCCTTAATATATTAATATTTTGATTTAATTTGCCATTAAAATATTCAGGTAGGAGTGTGTTTGCAACTGCTATGTTGCCAATCTTTGACAATACCAGCGTCAGTAGTACATTTAGCTAAATATTCCAATTTTTAGGGCAACTTGCTAATAAGAATTTCACTTCAAATTGGCCATTAGCAGCAATAATTAAAGGAGGATTCGTGGCATGCAAGTTGGTTATATATATATTAGTGAAGTTTTGTTTGTATGTGGTGATTCCAAGATACCTGACATATCTATTCATAACAGAACTATAGGAATCTCATTCTTTGTTGGTTTATGTGGAGGACATATTCGGTTCTCATCATTCAGTAAGGTTGATGTTACATTCTCCAATTCCCCATGAGTGAAATTAGTATTACTCCGTAATAGTTTTGCAGTAAACTTTTACTACAAGACACTTCATGGCCTAGCACCCACAGACCAAAAATACAACAAATTCTTATAAATACAATAATACAGCCTATGTTAAGTACAGGCAGACTACTACCTGACAGATGGATCAGAGGTCAGTATCTGATCAGCAGTGCTTCGGGGATGCATTCTGAGACTACATGCAAAGGTGGCAAAGGTAGATGTTAGTCAACTGATGAAATGACCCTTTTAATTGCTATTAAGAAAGTAATCTTTATTGCAAATGGACAGTCCAATTGCATTTAACTGTGGCAGAAGCCTTAAATTTTGCCAATAAATTAAGTGCTAACAATCTGTATATTGATAATTTAAATGAAATTCATAGAAAGTCCCACATTACTACAAATAAACGTGATAATAATGATAAAAATTCACATTTGAACCTACTGGGAGGCCTTTTGGCAGCCTTATTGGATTTCTAACCATAGGGTAGTGTGTTGACTTATCAAATACTGATAACAGAACTCTTTGACAATTAAAACATTTATATTAATGCCAAGATTACCGATGTAGACCAATTATTTATGTAAAATTCTGATATATTTTGAGTAATTTGGGCTGCCATTTTGGCAGTCATATTGGATTATTAGAACAGATTTGTGTATAAATCTTATAAATTGTTATTAGTCAGTTGTTTTGGACAATTAAAGTACATATATTGATGTTTTCACCAAATAAAAGACCAAATATTGGCTTCGTTGTGATAAAAGTGAGATTTAGGGCATTTTTAATGGCCATTTTGGTGGCCATATTGGTTATGGTACCATAGGGGTTGAATACACAAATCATTAATCACAATATTTGACTTCTCTGAGGTATGTTAACATATTGCATGAAGGTCCAACTCCATATTTTGAGCTTATGATACAGGAATTGTGAGTTACCCATTTTTGTCAGCCATTTTGGCTGCCATATTGGATTATGACCATCAAGGTTGGGCAGACACCTTTAGGAATATGTTTAATGGGTTTCTTGACCCTTAAAACCTATATTTTGACCCAAAATTTGAATCTCTCGGCCAAATAGAAGTGGAATTATGGCCAATTTTGAATTACGGCGGCCATTTTGGAAAATGGCCGCTGGTGGAGTTAGCCCGAACTTTTGAGAGGGGTACCCTCGCTAAATTTTCTTATTTTGAATCCATCTAACAGAATTTGCATCGAAAAATTGAGTCGGAGAAATTGGTCACGGAACCTATGGCACGTTCCTCTACTAACTCTTCTTGTGCTCCACACAGCACTCACGAATCAAATGTAAGATTTTCAAAATACACAGAAAAAGTTACGAAAGTAGCGTGAAAGTAGAAGGTCTCAGCTTCGTATCGATGTAAAAATTAAAATATTTGACTTTTGAATTGTTTGTTTATCACATTCCATTTTGGACCATCATCACAGGTTTTCTGAAAGTTACAAATTATTTCTCCGTAAGATAAAACTTTAGATAGCATACAGTAATGTATAATTCATTTACGTTCCACAGAAATGCGTCAGGAAAAACGGATATGACCTATTTATGGAAAATTTGGCCAACAGAATGATTGTCACATCAAGAATAGATATCACAATTCTTGTTGGATGACCATTATGTTTTCTTGTGTACAATTGTCTAAACTTCACACACTTTTAATCTAAAAAAGCCAATGAACATACGATGTGATAAACTAATGTTATGATGGTAATTTTCCTTCAAAATACATTTTCTGTGGAACGTAAATGAATTATACATTACTGTATGCTAGCTCCAGTTGTATCTTATGTAAAAATCATTTGTGTTACTTGCAAAAAACCTGTGATAATGGTCAGATATCCCAGAATTTTCCCAACAGAATATTTTACTTTTTACATCGATACGATCGAAGCTGAAACCTTCTACTTTCTCGTTACGTTCGTAACTTTTTTGAAATATTTTGAAAATCTTACATTTGATTCATTCAGCTGACTGAGGAAGATCACTAGACAATGTCGTCTCATTAAAGTGTTGGGGTTGATTAGGTCGGGGCCAAGTTTGTCAGTATTCATATGTACTGCTATTAACCTGAAATCGCTACCTTTTCCAATTCCAATTGCAACCGTTAGGTCATGTCGTTTTAGGTTTCTGTGAAGTGCATACCCAAGGACAACAATAACTGTGTCTGCCACTGTCTGGTGCCCTGATCAAATATCTCTTGTGGTCGTGTTGTAGACAAAATCCTTTTTGGTAAATTCAGATCGGTGTGGCTGCAGGTGAAATTCCTGACTAACAAACAGGAACAGTTCTGTTTTGTTTTATGGAACTCTGAGAAAACCTTGCCAATTTGATGGGAACATTTTGTTAGGAAGCACCGTTTGACGAAACCAAATCCTCGTTTCTTTTATGTGGCACACTTGAGGCTGTCTTCCAGGTAACAGCCAAAGATCACATCGTAAATACAGGTGAGGCAGAAATTTAAGTCATTGACAGTCTATTCCATTCTGACAGTCTGTGGTCTTTGTTTATGCTGCAAGGAGATCAGTATGTCTGCATTTTCAGGTGTAAAGCTGACCCTTGGGCTGTAAGCAACATTTCCAGCTGTAGAAAACACTCGTTCACTGGGCACTTAAGTGTCAGGTACAGCAAGAATGCATCTAGCTAGACCTTACAGAATCTGATATTTGTAATTTCACTGTCTGTCCAGGGAGGAGTGGTAGCTCTGTGGTAGCATGCTGGAATGCCAATCGTTCCTGAGTTCGAATCCAGGTCTTGCCAGGTCACCTGGGCCTATGTTGGACTACAGTCTCAATCATCCTTCACCTCATTGCCGTGTACTCCTCCCATCCCGATTAGCCTACCAAGTGCATAAATACAGGATGTAAAGCCTCAATAATCCATCCATGACTGTCTGTCCTTCCACTACTGTAGTGGATTGCCAGAGAATGGCAATTTTTCCTCGTATCTCAAACTTTCAAACTCCTTCTCTATTTTGTCCACGACTGACCACTGTGTAGTTAAGTAGGACTACTTTTAAAACTACACATGTGTCAGTCGTGGACAAAATAGACACTGAAATGTGGCCATGTTCTGTCCTCACAATCTTTTCCCAGAACATCCTCTATAACTGATTTATTTGCAAAAAACATGAATAATCAGCCCCCTGATTTAACGAGTATGGGAGGGGGCTGGGCACAGCACTAGCTGAGACTCTCACCCAAACTTCTGGGTTTACCTTCACTGAGCAGAGATCATCACAATTGGCTGGAGGAAAAGTTTTCTTGCGTAACTCATCGGCCTTGTCACTTCTTGCTCGCATGAGCTTGTTGAGGCTATCTGCAACTGTGGCCTCCAGTGGAGTACCTCTCTGTTCCATGTGCGCCCGAGGCCATAGTCAATCCTTTGAGAAAGGCTTCTTTGACAGAAGTTGCCTCATTTGCTGCCGTAGGTTCATCACTAGTTCCAGGAACTTCAGCCGGGCGTTTCCTACTGCTGTACCAGAGGCATTGGGTGGGATATGACTATCCTCGTCATCTGACATCTTATGAACCTTGGAACCAGATGGAGGTGGGTTAGAAACCAGTGGTTCTTCTGTCCAATCATCCTCGCAATACGCGTCATCATAATAATCCTGGTATGCAGTAAAATTCTCATTCAAGCTTTGCATACCAGTCATGCTCAATTTTAAATTTAGTGTCGGACCCTGAAGGACCAGGCCCACCAGTGGCGGCCATGAAATGGCTAGTAGCTAGTAGCCAGTGGCCCCTTCAAACAGTTTACTCCCAGTGGGAGGCACAGTATTACTCACTCTTTAAGTTCTTTCGAATTTTCAGGCGAGCCGGTGGCGAATCTGCCAAGATGGCATCGTAAATGTTGTCTTCAACATATTCAATACACGCCTTATCAGTCGTTTTTCACCGTTTAGCTTTTTGGCATCGTCCGCCGGCATGTTAGATGGAGTATGTACCGCTTGTACAGTTACGTATCGCCTGAAAAGCTTAACAGAAGTATGACAAACGTCTAAAATTTAAAAAACTTCCAGAAATCGCGGCGCGATGTTGTCACTCTGCTGGACAAACCGCTTATGACTGACTCCGATCGACAGATCTCGCTCTCTCATGTCACCACTACGTTCCGGATTCTGAAATAGAATTGCTGAAAGGTATTTTCTTCACAGTTCTCATCCTGAAAATGGTCCCCTCGGGTCTCTCCTGGCATTGCAAACTGACTAAGTGGGCTTTGTCTAAAGGATATATAAATGCCAAGCTTTAAAAAATATTTTGGCCCGACGAAAGTCGATGACCAGTCACCCTGCCCATTATGAGACCAAATCCTGTTAGAAATAGACATGACAGCTGATAACATCTTTTAAATCCGTGCCAAGTTGCAATATTCTTTGCCTTTTGCTTTTGAAGTTGTCGGAACAAAGTTTAGTGTGAGATTATCCTCTGCACCCTGTGGCCTGTACCTGCTTTATCATTCTATTGAACACACATAGAAACATGTATTTCTTGAAATTTATGTTAGCGTAACAGCTTCGTAACTATTGACAAACATATTTTGTTTTTCTGAACTCTGAGAGAACCTTGCCAATTTGATGGAAACAGTTTGTTTGGGAGCACCCTTTGACGAATTCCAAATCCTCGTTTCTTTTGTGTGGCACACTTGAGGCTATCATCAAGATAACACTAACAGCCGAAGATCACACCGTAAATACTGGTGAGGCAGAAATTCAAGTCTTTGACAGTCTGTTCCATTCTGACTGTCCATAGTTTAAGATTATGCTTCAAGGAGATTGGTATGTCTGCATTTTCAGGTGTAAAGCAGCAGGCACTTGGGCAGAAACAACATTTTCCAGCTGTAGAAAACACTCTAAAGTGCCAGTTATAGGAAGAACACATCTGGCTAGACCTGACAGATATATGTAATTTATTTGTCTGTCCAAGGAGGACAGAGCACAGGATGTAAAACCCCATAATCCATCAATTGCTGTCTGTCCTTTCAGCAATGAAGTGGATTGCCAGAGACTGGCAAATTTTCTTTGTATCCGAAATTTTCAAGCTCCTTGTCAATTTTGTCCACGACGGATGAAGTACGCCTATTGGAATGTGGTGCTCGCACTATATTCCCCAGAACATTCTCTATCGCGGACTTAATCTTTGCAGCAGAAGGGTCATCAGATGTCAGATCAATAATGGTGGTTTTTTGGAACTCATTTGCAGCCACAGTGTTTCACTGTTTCTCTAATACTTAAGAGCAGGTCTCAACCTGAAAATGGTCCCCGTAGGTCTCAGTTTTCCTCCTGGCAGTGGGTGGTAACAAAGGGTGAAGATCTCTTATCTCTTGTGGCCAACATGGCAAAGTGTGTTCACACACTTCTCCGCGATGCTTAAAGGGGTGCTTATTGAATAGCGATAGTGGTTTTCTGGGCCTGAATCATTGAAAATTAGATATCCTTAAAAGCTGCAATCACAGAAATTCAAATTATTGACAGTCTATTCCATTCTGACAGTCGATAGTTTTATATTATGCTTCAAGGAGATCGGTAGGGCTGCATTTTCAGGTATAAAGTAGACCGTTGGGCAGAAACAGCATTTGCAGCTGTTTCCAGCAAAACTGGTAATTGCTCGATTCTTGACCTCCATGTTTTACACCCGGCTTTACACGGTTTTCAGTGATTTTTAGCCTAATTTCACAAAAATTGCTTGCTCTTTGTACCTTTTTTATGTGGCTCAACCCCACTGACTTACAGGGCTTTGTCTAAAGGAATATAAGTGCCTAGCTTTGAAAAATATTTTGGCACGACAAAAGTTGATGACCAGTCACCCTGATGCCCATTGTGAGACCCAATCCTGTTAAAAATATGTCATGCTAATGGTCCAGTGCCGTGAGTTGGTAAAATTTCAGTTTTGGGCCAATATGCACTTACATTTTAGGTCATATCTCAGCCCCATAAAGGAGTTTATGCCAATATCATGGATCGAATGATAGGCAAAAGTATCTTCTTTGATGTAAATAGCAGCAATTGCATCCATATGTCACTGGTCTTGAGATAATGAGTGATACATGATTGCAGTTAGGGAAATTTTTGTGTCTTCTTTGATGTAAATAGCAGCAATTGCATCCATATGTCACTGGTCTTGAGATAATGAGTGATACATGATTGCAGTTAGGGAAATTTTGGTGTCCCGCCTGGACACTGCATGTAAAATTTTTGCATACAACTTTCAAATACAGGAAAAGGGATGGATTTAGGATCACAATTGCAATGCATTGTTGTTCCCTGGTTATGTGGGCATCTTGTGAATCCAGAAAAATGGCAATTTGATGTTTTTATATTTTTTTAATACACCTTTTGTAATCCTCAGTTGGTGTGTCCCGGGTGAAGCTTAAAAGTGCAATGTGATTTTTGATGCCACAGATAAACCACTGATCGAAATATTTTCGGAAAATTTGATATAACAATGCATTGCTCATGACGTTGTCTGTCAGGAATATATCACTTAAAGTGGCTAAGGCTGTTGTGCCGGAAGCTGTGATGGCTTGAGTAAGACTGACAACAGCGCGACGCTCTTATATTCTGCAAACATTCTGTGGGACTTCTCTTGTTCGGGTACTTCCTGATAAAGGCTTGTTGCTGGAATTCTTGCATTCTTGGTATTATTGTCATGCTCATGAGCCTGGCTTTGTATTAGATTAGTGTATAGAATAGGGCAGAAAGTCCAACCGATCATGGCATTAGAGCCCTATCTTTGAGACTGACAAAAAATGCGACGCTCTCACATTTTGTAATATTTATGAGGACCTTACCTCTTTACACGCTTCTTGATGAAGGCTAGTGGAAGGAAAGTTACCTTTTCTGAAATGATTTTGTTGCTCATGAGCCCAGGTTTCTATTGGTTTATAGAATGTGAGAAGTTTCTAGTAAACTATTTTAATCAGGAACAGATATGCTGGACCCTGGACAGTGACCCCAGGTCACTAATCACCTGTTTCCACTCATCATCTGCCAGCCCTTATCTACTGGTCTAGCTGCCCTGGCTAGGTCAGTTTGCTTCATGCTGTCCAAGCTGCTGGACTGACTTTTGCTTTGCTCCTCTTGTGGTTACTTTTAAACCAACAATGACTGATGCTGATGATGCCTGGGAGTTTGATAAGTGGTGTGACCACCATGAGATCAATGCTGATACAAAGAATGCTCTCACGGAGGCTGGATTCACCTCATACAGGTCACTATCTCTCCTGGATGAGACAAAAATAAGGAGCTTTTTCAAGAAACTCCAACCAGCTCAGTTGCTGCTGCTGATCGATGGTATCTCCATGTTACACATGGAAAAGGGCAGCAGAGATCCACCTCGACGACAGGTGGAGGAGGCGAACAAAGAAGTGGACAAGGAACCAGCCCAGGAACAGACCCCGGATCCGTTATCCCTGCTGAAGGAGGGCCAGGCCTTGTCACCGAGCCAGGTGCTCCAACTTCTGCAGGGAACCCTATCGAGGGCTGATTCCCCCAGGGCCACAGCTTTACCCCAAGCTTCACCAGGTGAGCTTTTTTTGGACCCTTTCCAGTTTGGACATGATCGTTTCAGTGCGAAAAAACGAAACTTGTGTGATTACGTTTCGAACCTGGCCAGGGCTGAGGAGCCTACAACTGTGACTTTGGGGGGTCTTGAACTCCAGACCTCGGCCCCCAAGAAGTCCCAAGATAAGCTTTCTGTGTACCAATATATGGAGGGGGCCCTGAGAGTACTGAGGGCCATGGTCACGGAAGATGGCATTGGATTAGAACAAACCATGGATTATGTTAATTATGTTATCCAGATTGCCCTGTTTGGTCAGAGCTACTCCTGGCAGAGTGTCCTGCAGTATGACAAGGTCTACAGGCAACAGCAGGCTGCATTGGGCTTCAGGTGGGGTTCATCAAGTCCCTTCTTGATGTCCACCCATTTACAAGTCCACAGGCAAGTCAACTCCAATGACAAATCACAGCACAAAAAACCTGCTGCTCCCCAGGTGAAGGATCCAAAGTCAGGGAAGATGGTGTGCCTGCGATACAATGGATCCAATGGATGTCAGCTACCCCGTTGCAGCTATGCTCATGTTTGCAAAGCATGCTTTGCAGACCATCCTGAAGTCTCCCACAAGGATCAGAAAGACTCAAAAAACTGATTACCCCACACTTGGAACCTCGTGTCCGCACCTGCTTGGCTGCCTGGCACAAAGCATTGGGCCAGGACCCTGATAGGAATTTTGTATTGAATGGACTTACAGATGGCTTCTCTTTGGTGGACCATCCCATAGAGGACATCCCCTCAACAGTGACTGGTAATCATCCCAGTGTTCTGAACCCAAACAATGCTGCTAAGGTGGAACAACGCATACGGGAGGAAGTCGAAGATGGCAATTACATTGTAACCCCCACCCAACCTCATGTTGTCTCTGCCCTGGCAGCAGTGCCTAAACCGGATGGCAATGTCCGGCTGATCCATGACTTCTCTAGGCCCACTAACTCTAGTGTTAATGACTTTGCAGAAAAGGATGTGTGCAAGTACTCATCCCTTGCTGATGCCCTGGCACATTGCAAACCAGGTTCTTTTCTTGCCAAAGTGGATTTACAGTGGGCTTACAGAGCCATCCCTATTAAACCCAGTGAACAGCCCATAACAGGGTTGCAGTGGACATTCAAAGGTGATTCTTTCAATACTTTTCTAGTGGATTCTAAGTTACCTTTTGGGGCAAGGAAAAGCCCAGCTATATACAATAGGATTACCCAAGCAATAAAACGTGTTATGACTCGACGTGGTTTCAGTGTGGAAGCTTATTTGGACGATTTTATTTGTATTGCGGATGACTTTAACACATGCTTACAATGCTTAAATGCACTCATTACTTTATTAAGAGAACTTGGACTGAGGATCAATTGGAAAAAAGTTGTTGATCCATGCACTTGCCTGACATACCTTGGAATTGAGATAGACACAATCCAAGGGACTTTGCGCTTGGATCCTACCAAGGCTTTGGATTTACATGACTTCCTTGTGCACTGTGCCAGCAAGCACAGATTTTCAAAGGTGCAATTACAGCAATTATCTGGGAGATTACAGTGGGCTACAAACGTGCATATTTGGGGCAGGGCTCACATTGCCTCATTATATGCCCCCATCAGCTCTCTCAAGAAAGCTCATCATAAATGCAAGATGAATGAGGACATGCTGCAGGACATACTTTGGTGGATTAATTGCCTTTCATCTGACATGCACATCCGACATATTTGGGACCAGCGTCCCAAAGTGCGCATTAGTACAGACAGCAGCTTGGTGGCAGGTGGAGCTTTTTGCCACACCACTGGTGACTGGACCTATGTTAACTGGTTGCTTGACCGACCTCAGCTTCAAAAATGCCACATTAATCTTCTGGAATTAGCAATGGCATTTGAAGCTCTTGACCGTTGGGCACCTGCCTATCCTAACTTTCATTTTGACATATATTCAGACAACTTCATGACAGTTTGTGCGATAAACAACCGGTGCTCCTCACACCCCATGGCGTCAAAATTACTTAGGAAGATAGCAGCTCTTGTTGTGCGATATAACATACTCATTACTGCTCATTATCTTCCTGGGGCAGCTAATGACCTGGCTGATGCTGCCAGCCGTCTCCACAGCCCTGGCCAGGCCCAACGTTTCTCAGCCCTACTTGCTGGGGAACAGGGGGGGTCACACCCCCCTTATTATCTTCTTACTCATATGTCTCTGGCCTCAGCTACATTTTTGTTGCCTATCTTTCAGAATCTGAGGAGCTTATACACATCTTGGATGACGAAGTGGCCCAATTGCGCTCCAGAGCCCTTGCAGAGAGTACAAAGAAAACATATGCCTCTTATTTAACTGTTTATCTTAACTTTTGTCAGACACATGGACTACCTGCCCTTCCAGCTCTGCCTGTCAACATTGCTCGCTACATTGCTTACCTGGCAAGGTCCCGCTCGTTCCAAACTATCCAGCAATACTTAACAATAGTACGCTTGCTACACCTGGAGGTGGGCCTCCCTAATCCCTTAAAGGATAACCATGTCATCTCTACAACTCTCAAGGGGGTCAAGCGACAGAAGGGAGTTGGCAGACGTTACAAACTCACACTATCCCCCTCGGATTTATTGGCTATTAGATCTCAGCTGAATCTGGAAACCGTTCCAGATGCACAACTTTGGTCTCTAATTTTGACATGTTTTTATGGTCTGCTGCGCATCAGCAATGTGACTGCCCCTACCCCCTCTCATTGGGACCCTGAAAAAATTATCCAGCGCGGTGACATGGCTTTCCATAAGAGTGGTGTGGTGCTCACTATCAGGTGGACCAAAACAGTGCAATTCCAGGAACGTCTTCTTTATGCTGCACTGCCCAGATTAAGTGACAGCTCCTTGTGCCCCACCCAGGCTCTTTTGAACTTCATCCAGAGAGCTGGTGCCACCCCGACATGCCTCCCTGCCTGGTCCTACAAGGACCCCTTTACTGGCTCTGTCAAGGTTCCTACCCCAGCCAGCGTTCGCACTCGCCTCCAGTCCCTGTTCACAGCAGTGGGCCTACCTGCCTCGGATTACAACACCCACAGCCTGAGAAGGTCAGGGGCCTCCCATTTACTGGCTACTGGTGTTCCCCTGGAGGTCATCAAAGTTTTAGGGGATTGGCGAAGTGACTGTGAATTTCAATATTTGAAGCCAAATGCCTCTCAGAGACTCTCCTTGACAAACACTTATTTCCAATAGTTACTGTTACATGATTGTTTTAAAGAAACCTACTACCCTACTATGGACATTGGGATTGTCTGATCTCTATCATGTTTCAAGTTTTGTAACTTTAATGTTTCATTGCTGTTTCTAATGTTTGTAATAATTGTAATTTGTATTTGTTGTATGTTAGCTGGAGACTGGTGATTAAAGTTTGTGTGCCAGAGCTAGAGTGTTTGTTCCTTGATTAAGAGAAGTTTCTAGTAAACTATTTTAATCAGGAACAGATATGCTGGACCCTGGACAGTGACCCCAGGTCACTAATCACCTGTTTCCACTCATCATCTGCCAGCCCTTATCTACTGGTCTAGCTGCCCTGGCTAGGTCAGTTTGCTTCATGCTGTCCAAGCTGCTGGACTGACTTTTGCTTTCCCACCCTTACTTATCCCCACCCTCTGCTTATCTGATAACTGATTTCTTACTTACTTATCTTTCTCATGCTACTGATTGCCTCATCTGTTATCCTTTATCAGTTTATCAACATTGATTTTCGTGTTTTCCTTAGGGATTGTCTGATCTCTATCATGTTTCAAGTTTTGTAACTTTAATGTTTCATTGCTGTTTCTAATGTTTGTAATAATTGTAATTTGTATTTGTTGTATGTTAGCTGGAGACTGGTGATTAAAGTTTGTGTGCCAGAGCTAGAGTGTTTGTTCCTTGATTAAAGTTTTAAATGTAACCTATCATGGTATTAGTGGCCTGGCTTTGTCACTGACAACAAATGTGGCACTCTTACACTTTGTAAAAATGTATGTTCAGACATGTCTTGTTCAAATGCTTTGTGATAAAGACTCTTTGCTGGAATTTTCACTTGTTTGATATTGTGTTGTTACACTTGAGCGTAGTTTTCCATTGGTATACACAATAAGGTTTTTAGTCAAACCTATCATGGTATAATGGCCCTGTGTTTATGGGTGACAAAAAGTTCAAAGCTTGTTTCGGCATTACCTGCTAATTACACCATAGAAGGTATGAGAAGGCAAATAATGAAAAATCTATTTTTTGCTTGTTTTAAGAATATTATTCAACAAAACATGTGCAAGTTTCATAGTGATATCTTAAAAAGTCTTTGCTCCAGAGGTATTTGAAGAAACAAAGTTTCGTTTTGAATAAACTGCATTTTAAGTTAGTATTTTCTTCACATTCATGTTTAAATTTACTAGCATAATGTGGCATAGACGTCACAAAAACGCATATACAACCTCAAATTTTTGGATTTGGAATCTAGTAACACATAGGAAGCATATCAGTGATTATGGATTTTTTGGCCAATTTCACCAGAAATTCCAAATTTTACCAACTTGTGGCATTGGTCCTAATGGATATGAAAGCTGATAACATCTTTTAAATCCATGCCAAGCTGCATTATTCTTTACCTCTTGCTTTTGAAATTATCTGACCGTAAAGTTTAGATTTGCCTCTACACCCTGTTATGTGGCCTTTACCTACTTTATCATTCTATTGAACACACCTAGAAACATATATTTCTTGGAATTTATGTTATCGTAACAGCTTCGTAACTATTCACAAACATATTTTGTACTCTGGATTGTGTAAGCAATACGGTTTATACATAGAAATTTGCTTATATTCCAAGAGGAGGCGAGGCACTTTAATTGAATTAAATGATTATCTTTTGGTGTAGAATGTGTGTAGATTTCAGATAAGTGGCTTTGAGAAATAGTGATGATGATGATGATTAACTTGATGATGTATTTTCTAACTTCAAACCATCCTGGCTGGGTCAAGATGACATCAAACAAGAATTTCAGGTTTTGTTGGCCTGTTACAAACTGTGTATTAAAACACATTGATCAGTCACAGCGCTCCTGAATAAATTTCATGATTAAAAAAATTCAACAAGAAAACCGAAAGCGCACGCTTACAGAGCAGGGTCAGAAGAACATTTTGAAACAAACACCGAAAAATTCCGTTGGGAAAATTTTGAGTTATCGTCATTTTAAATTTTTTGTTTATCACACTCATATTTTCTTGGTAACAAGGGGGCATAGAAAGTTGTTTAAGTCATTTATCATGCTTAGAGAGACATCTGTTGATGGTAAGACAACATTGTTTAATTTACATGATAATTGTATGTGTGTGAGATATGCATTGGCTAATAATAGTTTGCAGAGTGTGATAAACACATGCAGATGCATATATGTCAAAGATGTGAATTTGTAGCCCCAGTTAATTGATTCAATTGTTTTTTTTTTATGTTTCATCCGCTTTTAGCTTGATTTGAATTTGAATTTAGCCTTTCCTTTTAATTTTTGCAATGTTTTTCATCAAAATATGACATTTCAAACGACCTACATTTGTGGATCATTCATACAAAATTATAATTAGACTGAATGTGATTTATATAAATTACCTCAATATATCATATAAACATTGCATAAATGTTAAGAAAGTAACCCCAACTATGGCTTTTTGTGATCCAAGAAGTGAGTTAATGAATTTTACTGATGGCATTTTTTGCAATAATTTCAGGACAAAAAACCCATTTAATGGACTGACTTACTCATCGAAGCCATCATAATATGAACATGAGATGCTAAATAGCTTGACAATTGATACTGAAACACAATATCACATTGAAAGAGAGTCACTCATGTGCAAACAACGACAAAGGTAGATAATTAAGCAATGATGGGTCAAATAATCACTACAAAAGATATATACGTGTATCTAATAGAGGCTACAAGCTGATTATTATGCAAAGGTATTGTTCTTTTAACTTTTGCATCTGCTGACATTTGAAGATATTGATGCATAAAATCTCACAGACATATCTGATAACAAAAAACACACAATTCTGTACTGAGAAAATGCATGAAATATTCATATATCATGTAATATACATTTAATTTTGCTCAAACTGGCCTGAATACAATAAATCATTCAAAGGGATTAACAGAGGCAATATTTAAAAGCTGCAAACTAACATGCAGGTGTGTGAATTCCTATAAGATGCAGTCACATGTGTTTATCACACCCTGCACAATATTTTTGGTCTAAACATATCTAACACAGATACAATGGTGATGTAAATTTAAGAATAATGTCTTACCATCAACATTTGCCTCTCTAAGAGTCCTAAATGTCTCAAATAGCTTTTTTGCCCCAATTTCAGCATGAAAATATGAGTGTGATAAACAAAAAACTTAAAATGGATATAACTCAAAATTTTCCCAACGGAATTTTTCGGTTTTTGTCTTAAAATGTGCTCCTGACCCTGCTCTATAAGCCTGCACTTTCGGTTTTCTTGTTGAATTTTTTGTATCTTGAAATTTTTTCAGGAGCGCTGTGCAGTGTGAACAACAATGAACATGAGGCAATGTGCTTAAATGCCAATATGGCGTGATGTCCCACCAAATGTTGGTCATCTGAAATTGGTCATAATTGGCTGAGTAGAATATATTTTAATGGTGATTTGTATGTCTTCCAATCATATTATGAGTGCAATCGTGTGGTGTCTTATGCTACCAATTTCTAATGTTACCAATTTCTCATGTTTCGGCAGTTTGCATAAATATGCAATTAAATAAGTCATTGGCTCAGTTTCTTTTCCAACTCCCTCGCCTTAAAATAGCCCACACTGATGCTGATGGGTGTAAACACCAACTCACTCACTTTTCCAACATTCTCAGAACCATCTTGGTTAAAGTTGACTGGTTGCCATTTCTTCATTGACGAATCAGATATAACTGAAATGCATGCAGTGTAGAAGTTTTGAGTATAATTGCTTACTTTTCGTTAGTAAAGTGTCTGTAGTGATCTTTCCTGTTTAAGTTATTCTGTCTTTTCATTGTGTCATATGGGCCTGTCTGACTGAAAAGCTGGCTCACATGTGTGAATGTGTGAATAACAACCAGGCATAATACCTGTAATCAACATCACTCCCAGTCAAGTTAAAGTTCTGCTCAAACGTAAAACTGATTTAGAAACTGTTACCCGGAGGGATTATGAGTGTCTAAGATTGCAATTCACTGATAGATTCTCCAAGTTTCTCTGAAGTAAACATTGGTCTATTTACATGCACTCTGCATTCTGTTCAAGTGGACACAAATATATATTTGCTGATTACGTTTCGAGGTATGGATGTCTCAAGTGGTGCGAAAGGTGAGTTTTTTTTTTAACATATCTTGAAAAAAAAGTTTAGTAATAAGAAGTTGTGAGTATTCTTTAAATTGATAATTGTTGGTAAATAGAATGGATGTGTCATCTTTCAATGACTGTAAAGCCCAATTTGAAGACTATGTTAATAACTTCAATGCCTGTATCACAATAGTCATCATCGTTAGATTAATGTTGTTTACAAGTTATGTTTCTTGTTTGTTTGGAGAAAAAAATGGTTTTATTTTCTTTCTTTTTTTAAAATAATTTTGAATTGACCAAAGTTTGTTGGGACACTTGGATTTTATTTTTTGAGGCGATAGATAGATAGATAGTTTTTTATTGATGCATTATGTACATACAATTTTCATAAAATACCCCCAGAATAATAACAAGGTAATTAACAACACAATTTAAGACAAAAATAGCATCAAGGGTAAACAGCTGAGTTACAGCGTAACTATATAATTGCTGCAACCAAGTTAAATAAATTATAATAATATTTTAATTATATTATGTATAAAAAGAATGAAAATGAGAATGGGTATGGATATGGGATGTGATGATTCCTTAAATTGTGGGAATGAATAAAAGTATGAAATTGATCAGTATGACTGCAGTACATTTTGATAATAATGTTTTGCAAAAAGCTTTAATTCAGTTTTTTCTTTTAACTGTTCATTTAAGTGCAACCACAAATGACGGGACTTTCTCTGGAAACTTGCATTGTATTTCTCTATAGTGTGTTGTGGGGCTCTTAACTAGTTTCTTGTTCGGGTATAATATGTGTGGTTACTTAGATTGAATAAATTGCCCAATCTCATTTTGAAGGATCATGCAATATTTGTTCTAATGATATCAAAACACATCCTGTTGTGTATAGACATTCATTTCCATGATTAGGTTATGATTTTTTAATAATTGTTTTAGGCTTATGTTTACTTGAATTTAGTGGAAATTTCCAATTTCTTATCTTTATTAATCAATGATCAATGGCTACTGGAACAATGGGATCCTGTTTATTTGGACTTTTTGCCTTGAGTTATTTTAGTATGTGTTTACATACATGCCATAGTGGAAAACCTATTGTCCCCAACCCCCTTGAAGTGCTGAATTTTCCTTTCGTCAATGTCAACTTATTACGTCACTACTGATATGTAATACAATTTCAACACAGTTCAATGATAAGTATGCCTATCTATTGGTCAATGAGATACAAAAATGCTGTTAAACTTCGAACAAACAAAACTGAGCCATGTGAATACATGACATCTGACATGAAGGTATACATAGGGGCCAAAATTTGAAAACCACAACATTTCTACATTTAAGTGTGATTTCAAGAGGACTTTGGGGGGGGGATAATAAACCATTTACGCACGGAAATAGCAATTATTCTCAGTTTGCACTCTTCAGACAAGACTATATGAACTGATCTGAACAAAGAGGTCGTTTCGTACCTGCGTTCAGTAAATTCCCACTCAGGGAAATAAATAGACTCAGGGAAATAAATAGACTCAGGCAAGACTGTAAAGAATAACGTATTTTCATAATCCATGGGAAATTTGAAATCAACACATTTAGATTGGATGGCCAGTAATCAGTCACTTTTGAGACATTCCCACGGGAGGAGTTATCTGGGCAGTCACAGAGTCTCAAGGACCAGCCTCTTCTGTTTTCCAATAACCATACTCAGTAACTTACTTGCATCTGATTGGTCTAGGACATGGCTAATCTCAACAAATGTGATTAGGTTTTTTTTTTTAAAAGGCGTAATTTCCCTAACGTGTATATCTGTTTATCCCACACCCATGGGATTATTATCCCGCCTGCCCTGTTGATGTGTTTTCTCAGGTCAGATATCAGCGTATTTCCCTGACTGTCACAGAACCGGGGAATGATATAAAATTTAGTGCAGGGTAGGATACCAGTGGAAATTTTGTCCTTCTGCCCAGACACAATTTGACTCCATATTTCAATTTCTGAGGTTATTTTTGTCTATGCTATCACAGAAAAACTGCCAATTTTGTCCCGATTCACCAGTCCCAACCAAAAGTGTCCCACTCAAGGTGTCACATTCTAAGTGTCAGACTCAAAGAACATTACCCTATAACATGGCTCAATATGCATCCTTCCCTGTATAGTATCTTAACCCTTGATGATCAACATTAGATGTATACTGACTGCGTTTATCTTAACGTGAATTATGTTCTGATTTCTGGTATGTACTGTATACATTGTTTGATTCTGTGGCTTCAATTACTTACTACACTGTAAATAAATCTGGGTACAATGTTCAGGAGGTTATCAGTCACTCCAGTAGCTTCTTCTATTCAGAAGCCTGATGGTCATAGATAGCAAAGGGGTCAAAGGTCATGACTCTTATTTATGGACTATTCCATTTATTCGATGATCAATGTTATATAAGTTCATTCATTGCTATTGCTCAGTTTTCTTCTCATTTCCAACAGATACAGGATAAGCCAGGACCACCTAAGAGCCATTGATGTTGCAAACTTGTGAACTTCAAGGTATTTGTCAATATATATTTTATCAAAATTGAACAATTGATTAATTGGGTTAATGAGTTATAGATCCTGACTAATGATAATCCAATCTGTTAAAAAACAACTTAAGTGTGCAATTTAATACGATGAGAAATGGTACCTTTCGAACATCGAGTTTTTATATTTTTTTTATATTTAATTTTTTTAGAAATTATACCTTTCTCTCAACCTAGTATATATCTTATCAATCTCATCATGCTCATTGCAAAATAGATCACTTAATAATTAATGATGAATATTTGTTGTCTCAAACTGTATGTGTCTATAATTATTTTAACCAATTATTTTTCTGAGTCAAGCGATATCTTCCAATAAATGCCTATTCATTTTGATGTAGAATAGAAATAGGCCAAATGCAAGTCTTTTTTTTTTTAATGGTATTGCATGGTTTTACCATTTATTATACTACTACTTCAGATATGTGGAACTTCCAGATTTATAATTTTGCAGTATGTGCAGTGGCAAACCATTTTGTTGATTCATTATGTATTTTAAAGAGTGTCTTGTCTTTCCATTTTTATGTCTCGAGAATTGTTACATCTTATCAAGAAATTGTTACAATTCATCATAACGACAGTTCAGCATTCCCTTGAGTTGAAGTTTCAAGGACCCGAAACTGATAAAGAGTCAGTTTCATCCATCCTAATTAATGATAATCAAGACTAATAGTTTCAAATAAATGACGATAAAGAGTGTTCCACGTGCAATGATAGGCCCAATTACATTAAATCAACTAAAACATATTATTCATATAACTCTGATAAGATTATGTGAAAGATTGAATTTTTTTTTTCGTAAAATTTGTATTATATAGAGAGTGGACATAAGGGAAGAACATATCAGTTTTGGCTCATTGTTTTGAAAAGAAAATCAGAATTTATACATGTGCATGTAGTTTAAAAATTGGGATACACTAGAAACATTCTAACATTTATGAAAATTTATATAAGCCGAAGAAAGAAATATAATGAAATACAATGAATTATATTGTGTTAAAATGTAGTTTTCCATTGATGGTCACTTGGTCAATAAACTTGAACAATTGAAGCTAATTGGACAATGAACAATAAGGTGGGCTGTGTGAAAAACAATGACTTGAGCTGCTGAAAAGATTTTTGAAATATTAAATTTAAATAATTTTGACACAAAATATAGCTAGGAAGAAGTTCACACATCCATTTAAAGGAGCTTTAAAAAATGGGAAACTCCAAAGTAAATGCTTACTGTAAAATTTTGGACTGTGGTTGGTGACAGTCAGATGGCTAAGTATTAAACTATATAAAGATGCATTTTCTTACTTACAAGAGATGCAAGACAATGACATTTAAAATCATGAACCTGTGAGTGCGCGGTATCTAATAAGCTCAATCACTTGAACAAATCGAAGTGAAACAAGGAGATATATCTCTTTGCAATGTGTGCTTAATCTTACAAGATCAACAAACCTGTCAGATTTTGAAATATATAAATTTTGGATTCTCCTTCTAGATTACAGGGAATTCACAGATAACATTTTAATTCCCAAAAATTAAAATTATGCTTAGAAACAATGGGGAGACGGAACAATCAAAAAGGTTACGGTGATTTAATAACTGATATTTTCCTAAACTTTGTTTGGAATTTATTTTCTGTTTCATATACAAATTTTGTGTGGCTTACACAAAAATTGTTTTAAAGCGACTGATGTTTAGATAGTTAATTTTTATACAAAAAATGTTCGGTAATCTAGACCAAGATAAGACTGTTGTAGTGGCCATCAGTGAACTCAAAAATTAACATTCGTACTCCAGGCTTGTCACTGCCTGTGTTCCATCCATATCTAGTAATTGTGATACACATACATCTTTTCGATATATTTTTGATCAAACAAAATACAATATATTTATAAGGTCAATTGCATAATTTATGATTAAAAGAATTCTTTCCATCCCTGTCACTGATGCAAACATGAGTGTTAGGACTGATATTCACTAACCGGGCACTTGCAACATTAGTCAGTTTCTGGATAAAAAATAGAGAGGATGTGCAAGTATTATCTTATCCCACTATGTTGTGAAATTTTCGAACTGCATACAACTTTTAGAATAGTATTAGTATAGTCCGGTGCCTCCCCTTATCTTGAGACACAGAGAAAGAATCTTTGATCATCTTGCTTCACAAGGGTCAGTTGTGCCATACTATGGTTTGGGCTAATTTGCCAAATATCATAGGTTTTTTTGCACCTTGAATCAGTTTTTAGCTGCATCAAGCAGCTCTTACCACAAGTATTTTGGCTGATCTTGTTAGCACCGTCACGATCGCCCTGTCTCACCAATCTCACTCAAACTTGAGATACAGTCTCAACGGAATTTTTCCTAAAGCCCAGTAGATTTTGGTGGCTCACCATAACAAAAAAATTAATAAAGAAAATAAATGGACTGTTGCTTTGGGGGTCAAGGGTCAAGCTATCAGAGATGCGCGCGCATCTTCTTCTTCTTCCAGCTGGCACATCCTCTCTTTCTTGGGAGCGCCCTCAATTGAACCATATAAATTGATTCATTCATTCATTCATAAATTGATATAACTGAAGTTTAAACAGGGGATGTTCAATAGCAATTCTGTTTAAGGGATCATTTGAGGCAGTCACAATTACATCTTATCAATTACTGAAGGATAATTCACTAATTGCACTTCAGAATCGCACTTGATAGTTCAATACCAATCAAGTGATTATAATAGTCAGATAATCCTTAATTGTCACACAAATCCATTGACTATTGATTATAAATAGATAGACTGACACAACAATTAACAGAGAGACACACAATAATAGCAGGGACGTATCTAGAAGTCACCTGGGGGGGGGGGCATATAATGCAGGGAGAGACTTTGACGCAGCTTAAAGTGCTTGCACGTTATTTTTTATTTTTTCAGGCATTTTGAATCTGATTTCCAAATGAATGTATTAAAGTTATGATTTTTTAGGCATTTTAAATCTGATATCATGTAGAGTTCTCTCACCAGGGTCTTGGTGAGGCAGTCTGTTCTGCTGTGTCTAGCAACAGCACTACCCTACACTCTATCTCTGATCCTGCTGCGTGAGGCTATACAGTGGGTTGCAGAAGTATACACCCCCTGGAGTGGTGTTCGATTTTCTTTCATATCTTCCTTCAGAAATGCATCATCAATCCAATACTTCTACATGCTCATTAGACCTCTCTTGCAACCTATATTCACCATAAAATTGTGGTTGGTAAGTCATGGAGGAGTAGAAAAAATTAATTCAGTGAAAATTAGTGTTGTGAAAGTATACACCCCCTTCATGTAGTGAGATTGTGTGCACCTATAAAAAGTTCCCAGCTTCTGGAAATCCAAGAGAGCATTATGTGAATGATTATCTATATTGTTTAAGCAGTTAGTGCTGTTTTAAATATTTTTTTAGAAAGTTCCTTCTTGTGTAGACAGGTCCAAAATATGTATTCCAGGTGATGTTTTCGTCTATCATACAAATTTGGAACCAGTTTCTCAGATAAATTAGAAAATGTCAAGGAAATGAGCTGGACAGGTGTATACTTACCCTGATAGAACCCAAGACACTTTCCAGTTTGATATCTTTGATAGAACTAAAAAAAATGAAAATGATCAAATATTTTGATAATTTTCGTATTTTATCACAAATTGGAAGCCAAGTAAAAATATCACTTAAACTTGATTGAGCATTGTCAAATCACACCTACTTTATACTCGTATTCATGGCTGATAGAACCATACATGGATAATGGCTTTATTGAAAACACATATTTTAAGACACAAGACATCAAATGGGAGAGGGCCAAAACTAAGCATCGCCGCAGGTTCCTGTGACCATATGTATTTTCAACTTCTGTTGCAGATACTGAACCAAAACTTTTTCTACGTTGTATCAGGGTGTGTCCCTGCCTGTCCAGCCCTTTTCTTGCTTTTTGGGGGCTTCCCAAGGAAAGAGTATCTCAACACCTTTTCTCAGGTATAAATGTCAGTTCATTCTGACACTGCTGTGGGGGATGCTGATGTGTAATTAGGGCTCAAAATATTTTTGTTTTCCCATTCAACCTCCACACTTCTCAAATGCAGCTTATCAGCATCATTGGATATCTGGGTTTTTTTTTTCATATTGAATTTTTTACAATTTTTATTTACAGTAGGTTGATTTTGTGATATTGTCCATCCACAGTTGACAACAGAAGTTACAGAAATTGGGTAAAACAATCCAAAATGTTAAAAACCTATCAGAGATCAACTATTTATATAATAATTTTACTTTTTCAGATCAAAACAACATTATTATCACTCAAAAAACATCAACAACTTGCAAGGGGTGTATACTTTCGCAACACTAATTAATTTTTTCTACTCTTTCATGACTTACCACCCAGCATATTATGGTGAATATTGGTTCCAAGAGAGGTTAGTATGAGCATGCAGAAGTATAGGATTGATGATGCGTTTCTGAAGGAAGATATGACAGAAAATCGAAGACCACCACAGGGGGGTGCATACTTCTGCAACCCACTGTATATTCTCCAACACCGGACTTTCCCATCATTGCCAAAAGTCAGATGATGTCATTGCTACATTTTACCTTTTCAAACTATTATTTTATGGTTATCGAGTTATCATGGCCTTGGTAGATTTACTTGAATAGTAAATACAAATAAAGAAATATTGTACATATAGTAACACAATGAGACAATGACTTTGAAGTTATATTGACATGTGATAAAAGATAGTATGTCAATATCAAATCTGACTAATCGTTAATTGGAAATGGTCACACCATACAAATTGTATTATATCTGAGACCGTGACAGTCACATTGATATGATATTGATTTGTTTTTATCTGCCCTTGTCTTTGAAGTGACAACTTTATCCCCAGCAGGTCTCGGGCCTCCTCGTAGTGGTGGGTGGTAACACAAGGGTGAAGTCCTCTATCTCTTGTGGCCAAACGCGATACAGTGCGCAAGCACACATCTCCCCGACGCTTCAAGGGGCAACCTGTTTGCTGTGGGTTGCGACCTGTGTCGGACTCTGAGGATGAAGGGGTCCTGGTAGTTGGGTAACCAGGCTGGGCCTGCGTCGGTGGATACTGGAATATCTCTGAAGCAAAACGCTTCACACGATCATCTGAATTGTCAGATTTAATGAACAACACGCTCATACAATATTGGCCCCGATACATTATTATTAATGGGACCAACAATAAATTAGAAGAGATGTCATTTGTCAAGATTCACGATTTCCTAGAGGGTCTGATAGGAGCTGTTGAGAGTGGCAGAAGACTCCGAACAGGAGCAGTCCTTATTCGGACAAGAACTAGAACGCAGTCCGAGAAACTCCTTAGTGTAACGGATATTGATGGGGCTCCGGTCAAGGTCGAACCACACATAACACTGAATTCAACAAGAGGGGTTATCATATGAAGAGAGAGCCACAAATGCACAGATGGAGAACTATAGAGATGGTTTGATAGAAGAAACATTGGATTCATAAAGAGAATAAATCTCAAGAAAGAGCCACTACAGCTCCAAGCTCCCCTGGACAATGTCTACCTATTCCTAACCCTCAACGGTGCTATAAGTGCCAAAAGTAAGGTCATGTGATCTCAAGGTGTAGGAGGCAAGAGAGATGTGCAAACTGTAGATCATCTGCGCACACCCACTCCAAGGGACAGCCTTGAGTTATAGAGGATATGCTTATGTTGCTGTCAGGTTCCTTCAACTGTATCAGTTGTGACTGTCTGTGCTGGAAACCATCCTGTGTAATATACGGTGTACCGGTCACCATGTTGGCGAGACGTTACTGAGTCCGCACTCCCAACGATAAATTGTTCCATGTATGCAGAAGGAGTGCTTCTTATCCTCTGGAAACACTGTATTCAATTGAATTAATTGACTATTTGTAACTATGTTTGTTACCATAATGATAATATAGTTTTGTACCACTTTTATACAATGTAAAGTTGACTCGTTTCAGATGGATGTGAGTGTAGAGACAGCTTCTTTCCGATCTCGGCGCAGTAGTGCAGGAAGCACGTACAGTACGTACAGCACATACAGTCGCTATAGTGGAAGAAGTTCTCGGTCAGGAGCTGGACGATTAAGAAGATGGACGTCAACGGCCTCTTTGAAACATCAAGACAAGCGACCTGGCCGACTGCTGGCCTTGCGAATAGCATCTCTTGCTGTGGGTTGTGCAGCTTGTGGAATGGCCTACTCCTTAGATTCATTCACCGCCTATTCAGGTGATCTCAAGTCTCTCTTCAAGGCAACTCAGTCACAAGGTATGAAATAAAATAATTCTAAACCTCAATTGCTTGGAAATTCTATCACCGGTGGATCTCCTTTTAGTTCAAATGAATTGGTTTACTATGTGCTAGTTATATCCCGCGTTTGAGGGAATATGTGATATATCCGAGGCGTCAGCCGAGGATTATCACATATTCACGAAAACAAGGGATATAACTGACTTATACCTCAAACAAAACAAAATAAAACAAAAACTTAAAGAGATTTAAAAAAGAAAATAAAACAAGAAGGATTTGAGAGAAAAAGAAAACAGCTACAAACAATTTGTCATGTGGGATTAATTTAATAACATGAAAGCATGGATCTGAAAAGAATCACATTTTATATACTGAAAATTCTTTTAATAAAAGAAATAAAAATAAAAAAACGTAAAAGGTGGAAAAAATGCAGGAAAAAAATTTGATGAAAAAAAAGTGAAAAGAAAAATTTGGGGAAAATGTCTGTGAAAAAAAAAGGAAAAAAATTGAGGGAGGGGAATGGAATAAAAAAGTCTAGGCCTATAAGGAAAAAGATTAGAACAAATAATTTTGGGGGAGGCGAATTGGGGAAAAAAATATATGGGGAAAATTGTAGGCAAAAGATAAATTGTGGACAAAAAATTAAAAAAAAAAAACCCAGAAGAATATATGCATTTGGATTGTTAGGTTGCAACCATCAGATGAGAATGGGGGGTTGGAGTTTTAATAGACACGAAATTATTTATTTCATGGAAACTGCAGCAGTAATTGGGCCCATTTATTTTGAGTGTATGACGTCCTCAAATATTTTTTTCTAAGTCAAACAAAATACCTCCACCACTGATTTCAAGACTACTCAAAAGGAATTAATACCAAAACTAAACAGACAAGGAATTATTCATTTAAAAAAAAGACAACTTCAAAGCTTCCTCCCCCTCCCTGAGATCTAATATGGTTGACCCCTTAGTTGTGTTATTGACATTAGAACCTAATTGTGGTCAAATTAAAGGATTAGCAGTTTTGTCGTAGGTGTTCCGTTTTTATAATACTTTTGTTTTATTTTTGTTGAACTTTTGTTGGTAATTCACTGTTTGGTACAATTTTGCTGTTTTTGTTATGAGCTTTGTTAAACAACGAGGCTTATATATCCTATATACTCCCATGGGCGTATAAGTGAACAACAAAGAATATATGATATATACCAGCGAAATACAGGCTTCTGATTGGCTGATGGCTCATAGGTATGGTATAAATATATATATAGCAGAATTCAGAATAATATTCCTTCGAAATTTGAATGACATTGTAGGAATTTTTTCAATATAAATAATATGATGTGACTTGCTCCACCAAGATGAGTTCAAAGTTGGTACTTGATCTACATGTACCATGATTTTTAATTGAAACATAACTTCGGTCGAGCTACTGGAATAACGCTTTAAGATGGTGTGTCATCTTTGCGAAACGTCAATTGTAAGATTCGTTTAAATTTCCCTCTCTTGCTGAGAAATGCCTGCAAATGTAAAATATGACACCCTTTAAACATTTTCCCAGGGATTATTGTTTGAAAAAATTAAAGAAAATGTTTGCACTTGTTCCAAAAGCTAAAAAAACCCAAAAATGTGACTCCTTAAATTTCATTTCACGTTATATTTTTCAGTTGAATCAGTGGCATCAGCAGGCTACATAGGCCTATTGTCCTCCCTACCAGCTGGTCTCATGTTGAACAGGGTTGGGCCAAAATGGATGTCAGCTGTGGCCCTCTTCTTTTCTGTCGTTGGAACTATTCTAGCTTGGACTTCACTTTTCGCTGTTGAGTTCTATTCACAATACTTTCCGTTGATAGCATTCTACTATTGGCTCATTGGTAAGCAATGTTCTGCTCCATTTTATTTGATAAAATGAGGACTAGCTTTGTCACAAACATGGCAGTTCTGACCTGATCCAGGCATGCTTTCCAACATTCTCATTTTGGTATCTACTCCTTATTCTGTTTGTGCTTTTTTCAAGTTTGTTAAAATGGGACACTCTGTTTATGTAAAGATCGATGATCTCTTCATGGCGGTAACTCGTCAGCGACAATATTTTTGTCTTGGAGTGATCTCCCGCCTATTAATCATAAATTTTATCCTATATATTTGTCAAAACTGACATATCTATTGGCGAATAGGCCTAAATGTGTCTTGAATCTCACTAACCTCTGAAACCTCCATCCATATTTTAAAAATTACAAATTACATACATCCATATTTTTAAGAACTGACCTGCATTTCATTGTCTATTTGATTTTTCAGGAACCGGAGGAGGGATTATGTATGTCACAGCATCCAGCGTGGGAGTGGGTAACTTTCAAGAAGGATCATTGGGAGTCGTTAGTGGATTCTTAAATGCTTTTCGAAGTGGTATACCAGGCTCCTTGATGGTTCTTTACATATACGTCTTTAGTGCGGACTATTATTCTCCTGTGTTTGCACAAGATCGCTTGGAAATATACTGGGCCATCTTGGGCGTTTGCTTCTTGGTCGTCAATGTGCTGGGAATTGTGGTTTACGGATTTTATCTGGAGATCGGTTATGAATTGGGCTTAGATGAAAATCTCGAAGAGCGCGAGATTATAATCACGGTTGAGCCAGAGGAAGAAGATGAAGAAGAAGTGACGACCACCGAAAAATCGAAATTGATCGCCAACGGACAGAAGGAATCGTCATACGGAGCAGTTACCGAAGAGAACCAAGAACCTGTCACCGTCACTGTGACCCAAGTTGAGGAGCTCACGTACCTAAAAATTCTTAAGATGCTTGAGTTCCATCTTCTTATTTGGCCCTCAATGATTTTGTTAGGCGTTCGCACATCTTTCGGTAACAACATTCGAACCTTTGCAGATTCTTTCGAACTGTATGATTACGCCCAGATTATTTTGACTATACAGCCAGTGGTGTCCACTGTAGTGAAACCTCCAATTGGCTTTTGTTCGGATGCACTGTTAAGATACTTACCGCGCAGTGCTTTCCTCATACTTTCGGCTACATTGTTCAGTGTGGTGTGTGGCGTTGCTTTCTTCTATTTTGATAATGCTTACGTACAAGGAATTACCATCTTAACTGTAATAGTAGCGTCAAGCTTCGTTCAAACATTAGGTCCACCTTTATTGGTGAGTTTTGTTTCGCGGAAGTTCTTCCCCATAAGTTGGTCAGTGGTCACTGTGGGATGGTCGGGGTTCACATCGGCCGTTAATGCTCTCATCGGAGCCATTTACGACCAGCACGTTGATCCAGGATCTGACAACTGTTACGGAGAGGAGTGTTACAAACTGTCTTTTGCCATTGTCTTTGTTATGTGTATAGTTTCGCTTGTGTTCTTCTGTTTTCTCACTTGGAGAGAAGTAAGAAGGCGAGCAAAAATGCCTATGTTTCAGTCTTAGCTGTTGATATAATGTAAATATAATATTATATTAAGTTTGTGGTTTGCTTGACGTCATGCTGTGAAGCTTTTAAATTAAGTTATATTTGAAAGATGTACGTGTATATAAATAACATTTATACGAAGGCACACATTTATTTTGCATTTGACTGTTACTGAAGATGCTTTTATTAAAGAAATTTGTTGAACTGTCAACTCGTAAGAGTGTTATTTCCACAACTATCTATCCGATGTCGCTGAAGGACTGGAATATATCCAGGCTTCGCACTAACAAAACCACCCATTTGATCCACGAGGACAACTATGCCTTAATGCAGAACAAATTGGAAGAACTATTGACAGAAATTAATCAATACATTGTACAACTGAATGGAAAATTGGGTATGGCAACCCCTCTAATTCACAAACAGGTTATCCATAATCGAGCCATAGGCAACTCCACTTTAAAATATAATTTGTTGGCTGATGTGTGCCATCCTAACCTTTTTCTAAAGCACAGTATTGCAAAATGTTTAGCTCAGGCAGTTAACAAAACTCTGCTTGGGCTACAGGTGTTATTACAGATCTCGTATAAGTGTGCCATGTTCCATGTGAATATATGCACAGATGATGTCAGTATTGCCATACTGACATCACTATTGGCACTCCCAGCTTGAGTGTTGATTCCAACTGCTACCAACAAGTCAGGCTTATGGCCTGTCTTAAGTGTGAATAACAATTGATTAATCTGCATTCATTGGTATGGTTGTTTGATTCAGTTGGAGCATGTGAAACTGATACGTTTGAGCCACTTGCTTGATCCGTCATGGACATTCATGGTGTCCTGTTGTGAAATTTCTCCTTGAGGGCAGCACCTTGTGGCTTTTCAGCCTTTTAGGTGAGATCTGGGCAAGAGAAACTGTTCAGAATTGATGACTGGAATGGGGATGATGGGGAGACTTTTTGGAAGTGAACGTGGCGGTGTTGCATGGGCATATCAGAGGACGAGAAATGGGGGGGGGGGGGTGTAGTTGCTCCCCAAAAATTTGGGAAAAGGCCAGACAAGGAGGCTAAGAATTCGATCATCAAATAAACATTATTGGAAATCCGTGATAAGGATGCCCCCAAGCAAAACTCCCCCCCCCCCTTAGGTCTTAAATTCTGAATGGTTTCTGAGTATATTATTTTTGCCAAGACAGTGCAGCACATGATAACCTCTCAGACCAACAAATGAATGTGAGAGTGAATGAATTTGTTTTGTTGTAAAAGTGCTAAAACTGATAGCAGTTATACACAAAATCCATGCATTATATATAGCTGGATATTGTAACTTTTGGATTTATTCAAAACTTCAAACTGAATAATCAATGTTGAGCAACAATGTAACGGCTTATTGTGGATTTGTAATGGTGTGATCAGTATGGGTTCCAAGTGACACAGCTGAAACTGTGAATAAACCAACTGTGAAATCATTATGCTGATACTGACATCACAAGAGCACTGTGGCAGTTGAAAAGAACATGGCACACTTATAAGAGATCTGTAATAATGGATAGGTATCCTATATCTACTTATGGGTGCTAGTCGGGTATGGCCTGATATGGCAAGGTGTGAGTAATGGTCGCCTTGGACCTTACGTCCACCCTATGCCATGTCGGTACATACAACCCATGTTTACATCAGGTAAATGGTCGCCCCGGACCTTACCCTTGAGAGTAAACTTTGTCTGTGTTTGGGATCAATCAATTGAATGAATCAGTGACTGATATTTATTTATTTATTGTTGAAAAAGTCTGGATAGTCTCGTTCAACTGATTATTGACCATGTATATATTTACTGATAATCTGGAATTTATTGCTATATTCTATATATGGTTCTATATTTATCCATGCAGATTGATTTGTTGGGTCTTGGGTACGATATCCACTTTTAACTATTACACATTTCCATATTGAAAGATAAATCATAATCCGCTCAAAGTCTGGCGCATGCGCATAAAAATTACATCGAGGCTATGCTTTATGATCCAAGGAACTGTAACGAAGGTTCCATCAATGAGCCAAGAAGACCACCACAACTAGACATCAAGGAGAGGCCAACAAATCTGCACGATTTCCGGCCTATCACCTTCTACAGTTCTACTGAAGAAACTTATGTTGCATGCAGCCGGACTTCGGCTGGAGTTACAATGGCAGATCCAGGGGGCCTAAATCACTGAGATGGAAATAATATGAGAATATGGAGCACCGCAGGCCCGGGAATGCTGAAACAATGCCCGTGTGGGTACATGAATGTTGATACGGTGTTTGGGCCCCCGCTAGGCAACCCTGTCGGGATCCACCACTGAGTTACTTCATTGTTAAGCAACACAACATAATTATGTTTTTGCTCTGGACTTTGAGGCCCTTTATCACTTACATAAGTTAAATTTCAGATTTTCCCTGTACTGCTAATTTGTAATTGATAAATCATCTTCTAGGACCTGGCATTGACTTTATTATGGAAGGCTTCTGAGGTCCAAGCTGATCCCTTTTCTGACACTTTAGAGGTATTGCTTTTCAAAATGATATGTTGATAATTGCCAGTCATGAAGCAATACCTGACAAAAAGTGATAGTTTTATTGACCACTCAAATTAGAATCTTGCTTTTTTTCTCGTCCCCACCCCATCGATAAAACAAAAAATCCACTATTCTTAGAGGTCATTCATGTCATGTTAAAAATCTGTCACTATGCTATACTATACCACAGTATACGAAATTTGTCATTTTCAGTCTCAAATTTTATTTTGATTTTCAAACTAAGTTATCTTACAGCTGTGGCTCACGCTTATAAATGTTTGGTGGCAATAATATTGGATTGAACTAAAATTTGTATTACTCGACAATTCTGTGTATTTGGCAATATGCAGTAAATATATATTGAATATTACCACCAAGTCGATTAAAGCGTGATTTAATTCATCGAGCTGAATGGATCTCATCATGATAATAATGTCCATATGCTAATACGTGTGAGCAGTTTTTTACGGTAAGGCTAATTGCTAATTTAAGACCATGATAATTTCTATAACCAGGAGGTGGAGTACATCAACCAACCTTGCCACATAGTGCAACTGAAAAAACACGTTTTACAGTCATGATGGAAATAGGGGCCTCTAAAGAACATTTCACCTTCCATGTTCTTAGAGGTAAAGAATCAAGTTACTCCATATGCCCTCAATTCCTGCTTTGCTCTAGAATCTTAATCAAGGATTCCAGTCACGATTCACATTGGTGTGAAGATTTTCCCCCACCTCAACTCTGGCAACCAAATTCTCATGATCCATTTCTCCTACTATACCGTAATATGGGGTGAATATAGGGACAAGGGGGTGAATAGGGACAGAACCAGAAAAACTTTTATTTCTTCAAAATACCATAACTTCCCCTTGACTTAGAAACGTGATTTTTGGCACATTTTTAGAAGGTATTGTACTGAATCTTTTGATGGGTTTATATAATGTATGCCTGCAGGCAGGTAGGAGCCGCAGCTACTTAAACCTACGCCTGCAGAATTTAGATTTTCAGAAAGTAGTCAAAACTTTCCTTCTGGCATAAAAAGTATAAGAGCTACAGATACCAAACTTACAGGGCACTTTTAATATATAGTTATGAGCGTTTATGTTGAATTTTACTGATGTAGTTAAATTGGCATATATTTTATTCAAAGAAAACCAAGCCACAGGCAATTTTAGGCTAATTTTTGGGTGTCAGGGGACATCAGTAATCATATAATATTCACGCTAGAACCCAAACCAGGGGTGGAGTAATATCAAAAACATCTTGGATATGGCAGTTAGGTAGTTGAAAATTTACTGAAACTGACATAAGTTCTAAATATAGGTTAAAAACCTCACAATTTGTGATAAACATGCATTTACAAGAAATCATGTGCATTCTTCAATGGTTGGGCATAAAAAGAAAATCAATTTTGACCCAGATCAGTTCCAAATAGTTTGAGATGACAAGAACAGTGGGCGAGATATGAGATTCTTCTTCTGTGGTCATGAGTTCAGATTGAAGTCCACTGCAGAGTTCAAGAAAAAGCCAAAAAAACCCACCTAATTTTCATTTAAACTCATTTTCATGATTTTCCGGTCGAATTTTTCTAAATTAGTTTCATCTGCAGTAGATTTAGTCCAGAATCAGTTATCATTAGTAAAATTTGCAGAAACTGTATTTTTTAAATAGTTTTTGTAATTTATCATTTTTTTAAATAATGCCTATTTTACAGGAAATATAGATTTTCAGATTTATTCAATATAAATTTTTTGCATGTAAAACATGTTTTCTGATGTATATTCACAAATATCAACAATCTAGACAAGATAGGAAGTAGTGGTTGTGGAAATAAGAGTCTGTCCCTATTCACCCCAAAGTGAGGGGTGAATTGGGACAGTGGTTTTCTGGGCCTAAATAATTGAAAATGTCAGATATCTTCAAAAGCCTCTAGGGATATTTACAACTTAGGCCAGGCCATATTTTCACACTATATTTAAAATTCTGAAATGATTTTTATCCATGCTATAACAGAAAAATGCCCAATTTTGTCCCTATTCACCCCATATTACGGTACTGACAATGTCTGAAGGAGCTCTCTCTCAGTCTGCCTGTGAGACAGTTATTCAAAAAAGGTAAAAAATGTTGTAGCCTTGTGAAGGAGTTTTAAGTCACATTCTCTCGTAAATCTCAAAAATATTACATGAAGTAACACTCAAAATTTCAGAACTTTTTACAGTTTGTCTAAGTCAGGCCACAATCTGTAGCAGAAAACAAAATGGCCGCTTCACAAACTCTTCTTGTGGCCTTTCGGGAGTCCCTTTCAGAGAATGAATGCGTTGGAAAGGGAGTTTTCAAAGTTCTTTCATCCATCTGATTTCATGAAAAAGACATTAGCATATTTTTGCAATTTCTTTCCGTCGACTGTTTTGGATTCAGGCTTTGTATCACAGGCGTTCTAATTTCCTGGTGATTTTGGTCATTCACAGTGTGCTTTGAGGAGTCAATGCCATACGGGGACTAAGTTTCATTAGTTTTTCAACTTTAACAGACTCAATTAGGTGCTGTACGCTTACGAGCCTTCTGTCGGCTTTGTTGCGTATTAGGGCTACAGTACAACTCAAAATAAAGTAAGAACATTTTCTGTCAGAAGTCCTCTGTTTACCTATTCCTGTCAGAAGTCCTCTGTTGACCTATTTTGCCCTCTTTTCTCCTCTCCACCCCAAATCTCCTTACAACTCCCTGTGACTCCTTACCTTAGCCCAGATTAAGATCTCTATTCAGACAGCTGCCAATGTAACAGCAATTAGTAGAGGTGCAAAATATCAACTAAATCAAACACAAAGGGGGTGATTGAGTTTAAATTGGTGTTGTTTAAATATGATTTTAATGTAATTTTAAAAGGTAGTCTCAAGTAGGTAAACATAGGAAGTGACTCAGAGTTGAGACTAAAAAATGAAAAAAGTGCTTCCCTTTATTTATTATATTTATTTATTTTATTATATATTATTTATTTTCCTTGGTATTGCACACTGGGTATTTTCCTTGGTATTGCACACTGGGTGTTATCACATCATTTATTTGGATACTTGTATTGGCAGTACACGGTATAGCACACATAATTGTGACTAATTGATTATTATTAAATTCGGATCATCAATGTGACATATTCCTATTCCTATCACTCTACCTATCCGGCGCATGCAGTGTAGGCTTCAACTATATCGAGAGAGGTCACAACCTTACATGGTTTACGACCTAACAAGTCTACAAGTCTACAAGTCTACAAGGTGGTCAAAAGGTGTGAAAGGGTAAAGTAGTGGCTGATTCTTCCTTCCTCCTGGGGTAATCGTACTTTATCTTGGGTTGCACTGTATGTGATTGATTCCTGCGGACCAGAGGAAAAGCCTTGGATATCTATTCCTGTTCAAAAATTACTTGTGACCTTCTGTTGTTCCTGAACCAATCAGATCAACCAAAAATGCTATGTATTTAGTGGGCCAAGAACATTAGAATCACATGGTAATTAAAACGCCTGTAGACAAAAAAGATTTACTTTTCTGCCTCAAATTTTCCTTGAAATATGTCATGTCAATAAATTATTCAACATAAAACACTTAAGACTGTGGCATTTTTTCATAGATTTATTTGTGGAAAAACAAGCTCGCCAAATCTGCAGTTTCAAAAGTTCTAAAATTGACTAAAATACTCTTTTTTTTATCACAAGGAAAAGGCCCATGTAAAGTCATTTGATAATCTGTAATTAATACTCAGAACCCAGAGGGAATACCAACTTGAAAAAGTCATCTTAAGTGAACCTGATGGCCCAGTGATGGGGTTAATACTATTGAAAGGAAGTCTTATCATGATGATTGTCTCAGAAAGATACTAACCTAAGTAAAGAGTATGTGTCTACATTATTTAAAATAATTATTATCGCACACCACAGAACCAAAGGCTCCCATTTATTAATCAACCAGAATTTGCACAATTTCAGTCAGATAAATAGGAAATATTTCCAATAGTAGACACTGCATGGTTGAAACAGTTAGAGGCTTTCCTGAACTGTATGACACCATAATTTTTTTTTTGGCCAAAAATTGATGAAAATATGATTGCGATCCAAATAATTTTGTACAACGCTTGATGGGACAACATTTTGACAGATATACGTGTTACAAAGATACATGTAAATACATTAACCCCGTGTAAATAAAGCAGTAATACGAAAAGACATAATGAAAACCATGCATGTAAACACACAATTCTAGACAACACTAGAAATAGTAACATAAGCTTCAGAAAACATGCAACAAGTAAATATAAAGTTTTAATCCAGCTGAAAATGCTGAGTCTGAGACAAATATTGGAGTCAAAGTTGAGATTATTATTTCAATATTATTTACAGCATGACAGATTAATAATTACCCAGTATACCAATGAATGATATTATACAGTAAGTCAATAATGACAAGTCTTGAATACTGCAACAGAAAATAATTTGCTCTTCTCCTTTCTTCCTGAGAAAGAGTTTGAAGTAGGACTTGAACAGATCTTACTTTAGTTGTTTCTTTTCATATATTAGACATTAAACTTAGGAAATTTAATAGTTCAAAGTATGTTGCAAATAAATAATCATAGTTTGAATATCTAACACAGTAGCAGTTCGGAATACCCAACGTCAAATTACCATATGTACAGCAAGTTTCCTAGCAGCTGTACAATTTTGTACTGCAAGGAGCACCAATGTTACCCAAGCATTTCAAAGATAACAATTTTCAAAGTCATTCATATTATTTATATATGATGATACACAATAAATATTCTAATGCTAAATAATCCTCTATCATACTGAAGATATAGTTAACTATATATAAGTTATATTAGTGAATATTTTCTGTATCTTAACACAAAACTCTGTGTATATTAATCCTTGACTTTATCCTTGAAGGGTGGTGGGCCCATTACATGATTGTGCAGCAAAGCATCTCTGTGCATTCTCTGTCCTCTTCAGCAACTTTTGCCTTCTCCACTTTCTGAGGCTTCAAGCCATCCTGGAGGAAGAAAAGAAAACAGGTAATTAAATATTATCGTGAAATTGCATTCATCGAAGTTACCCTCTGAAGATTCACATTAACATTAGATTTTCATCATTATAGAACAAGAAATATGAATAACTTTCGATTGCCATTTTGCAGATTAGAAATTGTTAAAATGCATGTTAGATTTAAAGGTGCAGAAATTTGGAATTCTGTTGTAAACGTCATTGATTTAAATTGTAGTAAATTTACATTTAAAAAGAAAATAACTATTATTTTTAGGAATTTGTAATATCTATCTAGAATATCCTTTGTAATTCTGTAATTCTTAGCTATTATTAAGGTTATAGTCATTACCACTTTTGTAAATGCTAGTACTTATCAATGTTTTTAATTTATCAGTATTATTATTGATTTTTATTTCCTATATATATTCATTCATTGTTACTTAAAGATTAAGAAATTATATTGTGAAATTGCTAGGGAACAAATACACATTCATTGTGTCAGTTCCTATTTTCTATTGGTATTTTAATTGTGCTATTTGTTATGTTGAAGTGTAATTGTATATTGTTTGCCAATAAAATTCTATTCTATTATTCTATTCCCTCAGTGCAGAGAATGAGAATTCTATGAGAGTCCCCAGGGGCCAAAATCTTAAAACGACCCTAAAGGAGTTTCATAGAATTCACTTATCAGACTAATCAATAGTCTTCATTTAGATGAGGCAAGAACTATTGTTTGTTGGTACCCTGAAAAACTGAAACATTGAACAGTTAGTTGATTGATGGAGATGGTACATTGAAATTCGCTTAGCCTGGATTTATTACAATAAAAAAAGTCACTGTACAGGATAAAATTTGAGTCATTTATTTGAATAATGCATGTGTACTTTTTCTCTTCTTTAAAAAAAAAGTTTTATTTGTGTCTTTCAATACACTGTACATGATTCACACGGAAAACCAATTTACCAGGTTGAAACAGACCATGCAGATAATCTTTTCAATGCCTTGGAAAAAAAACAATTCTGACTTCAATCCTGAATTCAATGTTGGGCACAAGGTTGATAAAATTGTTGAAATTGACTTCTCTATTTATATACAGATCATGTTATGGTAAAACTACATGTATAGAATATGCATTACATCTACACTGTATGTTAAGTATTCTATATTAAAATGTGTAGAGCCCCTGGAAAGAATTTAATGGTGAGGTATTCCATTCATAACAATAACAATGAAATATAAATTTGATAAGACCAAAACCACACCATTAGCATGCAGGTTAGTGCAAATAAACCCACTCTCAGTGTTTTAATATGTGGATAGATAAAAAGATCTATAGGAAGATGAAAAAGATAGACATACAGATATACGTTGGTATAAACAACAATATTGACAACCGACAAGTGAGAAATATCTAGTTTCCTCAATACCAGAAGAGACGAAGAGCAATAGCAAGTAATTTTTGTTTACAAACCTAATTCATTTGTTACTTTAAAACTTATGTATCTACAAATGTACATTTATTTACAATTTTTTACATGTATAATAAAATTCTAAATAAATGGTAAGTAATATAATATTCTTGACCAGAAAACCGATAGAAGAAACTCAAGAAGACCATCACACGGTTAATCAAAACCAAACCTAATTCAACCTGTCCCATTTTCCCCCTGCGATTCAGAAATAGACGGAAATAATTCGAAAATAATACCCAACTTTTAGAAACCACTTAGACAAAGTTATATTAAAAGACTTTCATCACCCTAAAAGAGGCACTTGCCTGTTCATCTGTGTCTATACCATTCTTATGACTCTCAATTCCACTGTCAAGGGACTTTGTGTCATCTTCATTCTTTTCCAAAAGCTCCTCAACTTTTTCTTCTTCAAGAGTAGTTTGAGTCTTCTAAGAAATGACATTATTAAGCAGACTCATGAGGGTCAATGTCAGAGAAAAGAAATTCCAAATATTTACAAATTATTTCTATTTCCAAATATTCAATAAGCTGATGAAAATACTTGCTCCTATATTTAAAATAATGGTGATAGTATCATAAGCATAGATTGGTTGTCAATGACATGATTTAATTCAGAAGAATACTGCCAAGAATCTCAGGAGGTGCACTGGTAATGAGAAGAGTTTTTCAATATTCAGATCAGCAATGCAAATCGTTTGAAGGAACCAAATTATGTTAAATTTATGTGAGAACTTCCATGCATGATATTTATACCAGGTATGGTAATTTTAATCCAAATTATCTCTCCAAGAATCTACTTTTACAACATGCAAGAACCTATCAGGAGAATGTCTAAGACACCATGCTTTAACCTTAAATAATACCCAACTACATGTACATCAGGCAAACTAACGACATAAATTATTTGATGAAGATTGATGAAATTACATACTGCAACATCAGACTGAGTCTGCACTTCAGGCTCCTTGGCTTCTTCCACTGGGGCAGTAAGGGGCTCCTTCTCAGAAGTTTCTTCCTTAGGCTTCAGGAATTTGCTCTTGAACAAAGCAATTCCAAAAATTCCCTGTCAAAGAGAATTTTTGTGAGTAAGCATTGTTTTCATGTGTGTCTGGACTTTGAATCTGTTGGATGGTCTTATAAAAAAAAAAGCAACATAATTAGAGTAATGTCACTTAGTTTACCTCAACCGGAGTTGATGACCAGAAGAAAATTCATTCGACATTCAATTTCAAGAGAAATCAACCCGACGAAAAACAATTTTGCACAACAGAAAAGAGACCAACACAATGTCAGAAGAATTAGACACAAAACACTAAGAATTCTTTATAGTCTGGTTACTCAGGTATCCACAAATAAAATAGTATAAAAGACTGAACCACTGAAGAAAAAGGTATTCATCAAAGGAGAAGTTGGAATGGGAAGAAGGCAAAGAAATAACTCTGCAAGTACCGAGGAGAAATAAAGATATCGGCAGAACATGGTATTTGTGATGTTCACATTAAATGTCAATGAGCTTCAAAGATGAAGTTAGGATAAAACAGTGTGACTGTGACCTCTAACATATAGGTTGACAAGCCAACTGACATTTGAATAACCTACATTTCTGTGACATTCAGATTACACAAACTAAACAGAGACAACATTTTGACAAACTGAACAGAGACAACATTTGACCATGTCCAGCACACAGACTTCCCACTGGGCAATGATTCCTGCATTCATAAATTGTATAACATGAAGGTATTGATGTCAAAATAGTATTGAATCACATGACTAATTGTAAGTTTAACAATATAATCCACAGAGCAGAAAAAGTAAAAGTATTAAATGATATTTTATAAATACATTGTACAGCTTTGTTTTACACAACACACATGCAAAGTTTGCAAGCAGCACACATTCATATCAAGCATTGTTGATTCAACAGTCTTAAGTATGTATTATACAAAATTACTTTATACGTATATTGTAAAACGAAAAATTGAAAAAATTTGAAAACCCATGTACTCTAGGTAATGATTCCACAACAAGGTATATTTTCCACACAAAAAGGTATCAACTTATAAAATGCACTTATTTCCTAATAGGAATTAGAAATTTCTGCAGCCATTTCCAAGAGTTTCAAAAATATTCTACCACTTATAGCATAGCATCTACTGTCTGCAAGGATTTCTACAAGCACAGATAGTCAATCAGGTTTCAAATACCAGTTCCAGTATCAAATTGACCTAACTAAAGCAAGGAGCATCTAAATATATTTTGGAGTATTTTCTGCAAGTGCAGATTGAAGTTCTTTTCTTCCATTTCCCATGAAGTTTCTACAATAATTTCTACAAGCATAGATAAATGTCCAAGTTGTAGAGAATTTCAGTATCCAGGTGGCAGAAATAAGGCAAGAAGCATCTATTCTGGTACATACTATATTCTTACTAGTCTAGGGTAGATAAAAGATTATTTTCTTCCTTTCACCTTGAAGTTTCTACGAGAATTTCTACAAGCATAGATAAATGTCCAAGTTGCAAAGAATTCCAGTATCCAGGTGGCAAAAATGAAGCAAGAAGCATCTATTCTAGATTATTCTTACTAGTCTAGGGTAGGTGAAGATTCTTTTCTTCCATTTACCAAGAAGTTTCTACAAGAACTTCTACAAGCATAGATAAATGTCCAAGTTGTAAAGAATTCCATTGTCCAAGTGGCTGGATAGTAGAAGCATCCATTTTCTACAAGCATTGAAAAATCACCGATATCCTTTTGCGACCAATTGCAATCCAAAATATGACAGGAAGAATGGCGACTATAAACTACCGTCCATTTCCTTGAGACTCACTGTATCTTCCTCTTCCACTTTTCTTTGTTTATCTTCTTCTTTGGCTTTTTCTTCCTCTGTCTTCTTCTGTTCTTCTTCCTTCCCTTTCCCTTCCTCTTCTTCACTTTTACTTTTCTCTTCTTCGCTGCTTTGTCCAAGTCTTCTAAACATCTACAGTTCATTGATGCACTTGGTCATTTAATTGCAGTTGATAACTAAATATAATTTGTTGTTATTATGTTATAGAAAGTGGTAATTTTAATGAAAAATCATTTGAAGTTCTTTTAAATTTCCTAAAACTATCTCAGTTACAAATACTTTTGCAATAGTGATCCAGATAATGTTTGGTATTTTGATTAATTTTCAGTTGAAAAGAGATTTTAAATCAGTTAATGGCAATGGGAAATCTATTGTGATAACTTAAATGGCCTTCTGCAGTGAAATACTCACTGTTCATAGTGAGTATGTGTCCAATTATATTAAATGTATACATAATATGAAGAAGTGGCTCTCTTTCTGATAGCGTGATATAGTCCGGCTGCCAAACCCCAGATTTCAAGGGAACCTCGCAGTAGGGTCTGGACAACGTTTTTTTGTTGATTCTATATCTCTGAGATGTGCTCTTTCAGAATCTGAACGATGCCACTCTGTCATCGTTGGGCAATCCGCATAATATGCAAATTAAGGCGGCCATTACCAAAAATCTTGTTTTCGCCTGTATCTCAGTAACTATGAATGATATCAACATAATTTTGGTGTCTATCCCTATGTTTTGAGGGGTAAAGCATCCAACTAGGCCATTGCCATAAATGTCACACCAATAGTTTTTGCAGAATTGACATATTGAGGCCGCCATTACTGAAAATCTTGTTTCTGATGATATCTCCGGAACTACAGGTGGTATCAAAATAATTTTGGTATCTATCCCCATGTTTTGAGGGTTAAAGAATGAGATGAAGCCATTTCAGTAAATATAACACCAATATTTTGTATTGAACAGGCATATTAACAAAGCTGCCATAACTGAAAATCTTGTTTCCGACAATATCGTGTTACTACAAATGGTATCAAAACACTATTGGTGCCTGTTACCTTGTTTTGAGAGATAAAGGAACGTATTAGGTTATTTTGATAAAGATCATACAAATATTTTACACTATATCTCACAACAGCCAGTAAAGTTTAGCTGAAAAACCATGTGATTTACACCTTGTGGTTCATCATTGTGAACCACATGAATAATCATCTGACCTTGTCATGTACACAATGAGCAGTGAAGTGATGATGTTTGAATCCTCCACGCTGTAGTATGTAATATCTTGAGTGCAAGAGCTAAGTAAATGTTATGTCAAATTATAAACGTTGACACAGTAACTACCTTATCAGATATGCAGGTTCCGGCAGTGTGCTTCCCCATGAAATCTGCAAAACACTGGTTAAGTGGGCTATTGAACAAGATGTACCCGTAACAAAATCACACCTTATCGTTTCCAGCACCTCTGGAACAGCAACATTGTCTCTTGTGTCCAATGATACTGGATTACGCATTTTCTCCTTAACAGATCTGATTGAATGCAGGAATTCTGAGTAAGAGCCAACTTCCAAATGGCAGTCTAAATATACTATCATCACTTTCTATATGAGTTATTTATACGAAATGGACAGTGTCGAAGCTCTCAAGGCCAGATTATTTGGATGGCCACGGCCTTGGATGCTCAGTACTCGGCCAGGACCTGCCTCAAGGCCAGGTTTTGATGACCTTGGCCGCGGTCGTAGAGGCTCATACCTCGGTCTGGGCGGCATGTGTCTCTGCCTCAACTACAACACTGATAGTGGAGCATTTGTCACATTTTTCTACCAATCTGGCATGAATAAAACTTCTCCAACGATCCCAATAATATTCAATGTAATCAATGCAGACTACTGAAAGCTCATTGAAAGGTTAGCAAATAGTTATCTCTCCAAACGAAATTAATTGGATTACAAAGTTACTGTATATCATCAAGGAAAGTGAACTTCTTGACAATTATTTGTGGAGAAAAGCATATTCTAGACTGGTCACTGACCAGATATGGTGATCATAAACTGTAGGAACTCTTCTGAAACTGCCCTCATGCTTTTACCAGGCCAATGCACTACTTTATTCAACATTAATTCCTCCCATTGGAAGATCTTGTGGGTACAGGAAAGAAGCCGTAAAAATAAAAATTCTGATGTTTATTCAAATTGTGCATTGTGTTATGATATAAATCATATAATATTATTCATTACAATTCTGCTGAAGTCTACATCCGTGATTGGAGGACAGAACTACTTTTCTCCTCTTGCCTAACTTTAATGCTTTAGAAGTTGAACCTAACCTCTCATCTTACGATAGAAGGATCAAGTTCTCCTTTTATGAACTCCAATACAGCAGCTGACATCACTGGAGAAAGCCACCACTCATGGGTGCCCGCCAGTTGATCAACAGCCATTGTGGACATTGAATATTTCTCCAGTCTTTGGCAAGTCTAATCATGCAAGATTGGTAGAAATATGCGACAAAAGCTCCACTTTCAGTGTTGTAGTTGAGGCCGGAACATTTGCCATCAAAACCAAGGCATGAGCCTCTGAGACCGAGGCCGAAGGCCATCATAACGAAGCCTCGAGGCAGGTCCCGAGACTTCCATAACTGGCCAAAGGCACCCAAGACCAAGTCCAAAGCCGAGTATTGGATGCCAATCTAAATATGACCTCGTGGCTGGCCTCGCAAACAAATACGGCCTGAAAGAGCTTTAACACTGTCCACTTGGTAAAAAAATAATTTGAACAAATAGAAAGTGATGATGGTATATTAAGACTGCCATTTGGAAGTTGGCTCTTACTCAGAATTCCTGCATTCCATCAGGTCTGTTAAGGAGACATGATTGATTTAGTAGTAAATACTTACAGTAGACAAACTTCGAGTGCTTACATGCAATACCCTTCTAGGCTGTTACTGACATCACAGCCCTATCCCTGCCATGCTAAGTGACCATAACTTTGATACCTCATAAACGTGTGACTGACTCATAGCCCATACATACCATGTTGTGTGATAGGTGTCATAGCATTCACCAGTGACCTCACTCCCGTCTCTCTGAGTAATAGGCCTGCAATCAACAGAGCTTGACCACTGTCAATGCTACTGATCCCCAGCTGATCTTGGCGTCTGCCACTCCTGGCCATCCTCACCACAAGCGCTTCATTTTTGCGAAGTTATAACAAACAGATTAATCTTCCTCTGGTGTGACAAACAGAATTCACAGCTTGAGGTATTCAAAGCAATTGTATCTATGTTTGAATGTTTGATTGTTGTCTGTTGTTCCAAATATTTGAGGAAAAACACAAACAATTATCTAAATTATAGATATTTCAGGCCAGAAAAAGCTGTGAAGGATTAGAATACTTCAGAATTTTATCGAACTTGTTGGCAGGGCAAGTGTAAACGAGCCATGCAAAGGAGGGATGCCCCTGGCTTTCTTGTGTAGCTCCCTTGTTCATCAAACAGGTTGCTACATTTTATATACACAAAAACCCTGCTTAGACACAAGCATGCATATAATTCCGTCGCACTTCTGCCATGATTTATAACCCACTATCGCAATTCAGATGGATAAGCTTTCATGTTGACTGACTGTGTCAACACCACATCTTTCATGAAGAGAGCAATGATTATTGTCAAATGGGTCAGATTTATGACTCAGTGACTGCACTTCATATGACAACTGTTCTACTGCCCATTCACTTAGCATTGCTCTGATACATGTCACTGAGCCAGATATTGGTCACTGCTGCATCTATACACATCATTAGAAGTCCTATGAGTCAGTGAAAGAGCCACCAGTTTCAATGGTAAAGATTGAAGTAACAGCTTTAGTGACCTCATTGATGCTCTGAAACCAGTCACTTGTAAGCACTCGAAGTTTGTCTACTGTAATCCAGTACCATTGGATCCAAGCGACAATGTTGCTGTTCCAGAGGTGCTGGAAATGATAAGGCGTGATTTTAGTACAGATACATCTTGTTCAATAGCTTACTTGAGCAATATTTTGCAGAATGTTATTTCAAATTATAAACATTGACGCAGTAATTACCGTATGAGGTATGCTTGCTTCGGCAGTGTGCCTCCCCATGAAATCTTGTTTGGCTGTTTCACTCAAGATAATATATGCTCACAGCCTTGAGCATTCAAATTTTCTTCTGAGCATTTAAATAGCCTTGAATTGAAATAAATGGAAGTGTGGACATGTCAATTGGTGGTATTCAGTTCCTAGGGACAAAATTGTTGAAAGGGACTTGTTTCCGTACACAGAAAAATCAATAATGGCAAAATGTATCAGTGCAAGAAGTGTTCTGTTACGACTAAAATGCACTTGAATCCAATTATATTTTGCTCAGTCATTTCTGAAATGGCTTAGTGTGTTTCTCAACAATTATGATTTATGCTTATTATGATATAAAACATGAAGGTATGTGGTTCATGGCAGTTAACCTTGTGAATGTCAGGTTACAGAAGAATACTATAATCAGTGATAATAAGGTATATATATCTCAGAACAAAAAAAAACCATCAGTCAAAAGATATTGAGTCATTTCACGTGGCATTATTTTGTTTGAAGGCCCAAGAATACCCCTGGCAGCCACACTGACCAATCAGAGCCGCAGCTCATTGTGCCATGACAAGGTCAGATAATTATTCATGTAGTTCACAATGATGAACCACAAGGTGTAAATCACATAGTTTTTCAGCTAAACTTCACTGGCTGTTGTGAGATACAGTATAAAATACTTGTTTCATCATTGTTAACATAACCTAATACGTTCCTTTATCCCTCAAAACATGGTGACAGGCACCAATAGCGTTTTGATACCATTTACAGCAACACAATATTGTTGGAAACAAGATTTTCAGTTATGGCAGCTTTGTTAATATGCCTGTTCAATACAAAATACATCATCCCAAGTCATACCATGACAAAATGGCCCATAACCTTTGCTAATTCATGAATACTTAATTAACTGACTCAGTTTTGGCTCAGCCAATCAGCGACTGTTTGAATTTGTTGCTTCTGTTTCAAACAGTTACAAATGGAGAAATTGTGTATTGTTGAAAGGTGCTATCACAGTTCCGAAAATTCCATTGAATTATGTATTTTCACAGTTCTGAAATGAAACTGTTTGAAAGTTTGCTTGTTTTACACAGTTTTTGGCTGGAGAATTCTGGAGAATTCTCTAGCCTTTTTAATAATGGGTTTTGGGGGTGTGGTCGATATTTGGAGGTGTAGCGCATAATGACAGGTATGCATTTTTGGCCATCATGCGTTGAGTTTGTGGTAATTGCTGGTTAGAAGCAATCTTAGTTGGCTAATTTGACAGCATTAGGCAAGGTGTAATGGGTTGACAGTTGTTCGGTTGAAACTGTGGCAGTACTTAAAAATTTTTAATTTTTGGGGGTGTGGCCATTTAGAGCCAATGAGAATGAGGGACTTGGTGGGAGTGGCCATTTCAGCCAATAGGGAGACATGTAGAATGCAAGGTTTGGGGGGGGGGGTCACATCCAGGGGGGTACTTGCAGAAATTATTTTTTTTGCTAGTTATACTTCTAGGCTGGGGGTCACCTCGGAGGGAGGTAATTTTAAAAATTTTAGATTTTAAAAGTCCCGAGGGGGGTCACCTCGGGGGGGGTACTCGCAAAAAAAAAATGTTCTGCCTGTTATATTGCCAGACTTGGGTCACCTCGGGGGAGGTATTAAATTTTATATTCTATACAAGGCCCCGGGGGGGGGGGTCACATCCGGGGGGGTACTCGCAGAAATTTCTTTTTTTGCTAGTGATATCTCTGGGCTTGGGGTCACCTCTGAGGGAGGTAATTTAAAAATTTTTAGATTTTACAAGTGCCGAGGGGGGTCACCTAGGGGGGGGGTTACTCGCAAAAAAAAAAAAATTTCTGCCTGTTATATTGCCAGGCTGGGGTCACCTCGGGGGAGGTATTAAATTCTATATTCTGTGCAAGGCCCCGGGGGTGGGGGGAGGACACATCCAGGGGGTACTTGCAGAAATTATTTTTTTTGCTTGTTATACTTCTAGGCTGGGGGTCACCTCGGAGGGAGGTAATTTTAAAAATTTTAGACTTTAAAAGTCCCGAGGGGGGTCACCTCGGGGGGGGGTACTCGCAAAAAAAATATTTTCTGCCTGTTATATTGCCTACCCCGACGAAAACAGCATGGTCAAACCACGGTCGACCATGGACTGACCACGGTCAAACCATGGTCATTGACCATGTTCGACAATGAAATGACCATGGTCAGACCATGGTCGACCATGGTCGAGGCTGCGGTAATTGGTCACGGTCAACATATGGTCGTACATGGTCAAGGGCTACATGGTCACAGACGGTCACAGATGGTCATTTGGCCATGGTCACACATGGTCACACACGGTCATAATGACCATCTGTGACCATCTGTTCATTGCTGCGGTAATTGGTCATTGTCAACATATGGTCGTACATGGTCAGGGGTTACATGGTCACAGATGGTCACAGATGGTCGTATGGCCATGGTCACACATGGTCACACACGGTCATAATGACCATCTGTGACCATCTGTTCATTGCTGCGGTAATTGGTCATTGTCAACATATGGTCGTACATGGTCAGGGGTTACATGGTCACAGATGGTCATATGGCCATGGTCACACATGGTCACACACGGTCATAATGACCGTCTGTGACAGTCTGTTCATTCTGCGGTAGATGGTCACTGTCAAACCATGGTCGACCAATTTCACTAATTTACAGGCCTGCGGCACTGTACCAAAATACCAAAAAGACTGTGACATTTGATATTTTTTACACAGGATTATTTTTGACACATTATTAATAATATAATAATATTATTGAGAAATATATATTATAAATATCATAAATATCATACTCTTTATGTTTTAAATGAAACTCCTTGCCACAGTGTTGTCTAATAATAAGGTCACAAGATTAACAAGAAATAAAACTTTTTTTTCATAGCAATATCTCATGCTCACAGTATCTCATGGTCGCCCCCTTAATATACCATATCATAAAATGAGAAGATTTTCATGGCATATTCTAGGATTTTCTTAACAAAATATCGAGTATGTTTATCTATTCCTGTCTAAGCAACCCAAAAGAAACAAATTTGTGTGTTTTTTTAGGCGAGTGATAATAGATGAACAAAATTTGAGACTGTTACAGCCTGATCCTTGCTATTTCGCAGCCTGTCTACAAGGAAAATGTTGTCTAGCTAACTCTAGGAACAATCAGAAACAAGTTTGTGTCATTAGCACTCACCGACACTCAATTAGATAAGGTAATTTAGCTCCAGACAGCCTGATGTTTGCAGTTAAAAACTTTCCCTCCAAAAGTGCGCACTGTTTATAAGGCAGGTGGCACCACTGGTAGGTCATGTGACTTACACGGTCATTACATGGTCACAGATGGTCATACGTGGTCATATATGGTCATATATGGTCAGTATTGAATCAGACAAATATTTCAAGTCGTTTTGGTCTGAGATGATGGCAATCAACAGGTAGATATCAGAATAAAAAATCTGCAGCATTTACACAGATTATGGTAGAGATTTACAGGGACACAAACTTATACAATATGCTGCTACCAAGTTCTTTATACTCTCTTTTCAAGTAATAACAGACTGCCAATAGAAATGATGAATCATTGAATGTATTTAATGGCGGAACCAGATGGGGAGGGGGTTTAGCGGGCCTGTACATTGCAATGTAAAAAATTTGAATCATAAGCAAAGCAATAAATTTGTCAAACAGTGCTAAATGTCAAATTGCCATGTTTAGTCTCTTACACATCATGGATCATGAACTACAGTTTTTTCTGTCATTTCAAGGCCTTGATTAGCATAAATTCAAAATGGGTCAATCGATCTGCAATCGATCTGCAATCGATCTGCAACTCTGCCATTAAAATAATTCCACTATGTTTCGAATGCAGTTGATAGGCACTTGTCATATGCTATGATTTTGCAATTGCATATATATAATGTATACATACATTATATCTACTTAAGTTACCCATTGCATAAAATTCTGATATCTGGATCAATAGGATATCACAGAAATGCATAAAATATCTGCTGAATCGCACAAATCTGCAAATAAACAAAAAATAATTCCAAATCTTCTAGGCCATTCTATGGTCATATATATACGATCATCAAGATTGTTTTTAACTAGATTCAAATTGTTCTCATCGTGATTTGACAGGCATTCAAAATGAGAGAAATTTTCTAAGTCCCCGTGGTCATTTCATTGTCACACATGGTCATAAATGTCAGTGATTAAAATTTCTAAGTCCTCATGGTTATTACACAGTCACACATGGTCATCTACTAATTCAGAGAAATTTTCTAAGTCCTCACGGTCATTTCATTGTCATACATGGTCATCAAAGGAAATTGTCTAAGTTTTCATGGTCATTCCATGGTCAAACATGGTCAGACTTAGTTCACGGTCAGGTACATGGTCATTTCATTGTCAACCATGGTCGACCATGGTCAAACCATGGTCGACAATGACTACATGGTCAATCTTTTGTCGGGGTGACTTGGGTCACCTCGGGGGAGGTATTAAATTTTAAATTCTATACAAGGCCCCGGGGGGGGGGTCACATCCGGGGGGGTACTTGCAGAAATTTTTTTTTTTTGCTAGTGATACCTCTAGGCTTGGGGGTCACCTCTGAGGGAGGTAATTTAAAAATTTTTAGATTTTACAAGTCCTGAGGGGGGTCACCTTGGGGGGGGGGTACTCGCAAAAAAAAAAAAATTTCTGCCTGTTATATTGCCAGGCTGGGGTCACCTCGGGGGAGGTATTAAATTCTATATTCTGTGCAAGGCCCGAGGGGGGAGGACATTTCCAGGGGGGTACTTGCAGAAAATTTTTTTTTGCTGGTTATATTTCTAGGCTAGGGGTCACCTCGGAGGGTGGTAATTAAAAAATTTTGGATTTTACAAGTCCCGAGGGGGGTCACCTCGGGGGGGGATACTTGCAAAAAAAATACCTCGGGGGAGGTATTAAATTTTATATTCTATACAAGGCCCGGGGGGGGGGTCACATCCGGTGGGAGCTTGCAGAAATTTTTTTTTTTGCTAGTTATGTTTCTAGGTTGGTCACCTCGGAGGGAGGTAATTATACCGTAATTTAGGATTTTCCAAGTCCCGAGGGGGTCACCTCGGGGGGGGGGGGAAGTACTCGCAAAAAAAAAAAGTTTATTTCTGCTAGATAGGCTGGGGTCACCTCGGGAGGTATTAAATTTTATATTCTATACAAGGCCCGGGGGGAGTCACATCCGGGGGGGGTACTTGCAGAAATTTTTATTTTTGCTAGTTATATTTCTAGGCTGGGGCTCTCCTCGGAAGGAGGTAATTTTAAAATTTTATATTTTACAAGTCCGGGGGGGTGTCACGTCGGGGGGTGTCCTCGCAAAAAAAAATTTTTTTTGCTAGTTTTGCTAGTTATATGTTAGGGGTGAAAGCAGAAGAATGAGTAGCCTACCTAGTGAGACAACTGAGATAGCGTGCATTTTAGCAGCCATCTTTCTTCATTCCTGGACTGCCAAATGTGACCTTAATATTTCACTTAAGAGTTATAAAATTTGGTTCAGGTGTACGCCTGTGGGTATTGATTGGGAACATGACGATAAATTCAAGATGTAGGCCTTTCTGGCAGCCATCTTTTGTCATTCTTGAACTGTCCATTTGTGACCTTAATATTCCGCTTATTTTAGAGTTATGAAATTTGGTACAAGTATTCCACATTATGAATTTGTTGGCCCATAGCTCTATATGGGCAGCGACTCTGTTAGACACTAGTGTCTGCTGTCACGCTCTACTCAAACACTTGCGCAATGCTCACTGCAGCAAGTTGCACCTATACTTCATTGCTATACACTCACGTCAAGAGAATCTAGTTCACGCAGACATCACCCTACTATACCTCAACCTCCAGTTCCACTGTTCCTACACTCATATTTTTTGCCTCAGACGCTCTCGCATGCTGCAAATCACACAGGTTCTTCTACTTTCCCATAGGATTAACCAGCCATTGTATCCGAGGATGCTTGTTCTTAGTTGCCAGTAATCCTCTAGGTGTCCATAATCAGACTAAATCTGCCTGCAAAATGCTTATGACCTAAATAAGCAGCCAATCACAGAAGAGGTTGGAAATAGCAGAAAGCCCTGTCAATTTTAGCAGGGCTTGCGTGGGGAGGATGTACAAAATATTGGTGTGATGTTTACTGAAATGGCTTCATATCATTCTTTAACCCTCAAAACATGGGGATAGATACCAAAATTATCTTGATACCGCCTATAGTTCCAGAAATATCATCAGAAACAAGATTTTCAATAATGGCGGCCTCAATATGTCAATTCTGCAAAAACTATTGGTGTGAAATTTATGGCAATGGTCTAGTTGGATGCTGTACCCCTCAAAACATAGGGATAGACAACAAAATTATGTTGATATCATTTATAGTTACTGAGATACAGGCGAAAACAAGATTTTTGGTAATGGCCGCCTTAATTTGCATATTATGCGGATTGCCCAATGATGACAGAGTGGCATCGTTCAGATTCTGAAAGAGCACATCTCAGAGATATAGAATCAACAAAAAAACGTTGTCCAGACCCTACTGCGAGGTTGAAGCTCACTGCCGCCGGACTAATATGTTACATCTGTCAGTCACTCACACTAAAGAAAGCACTTTCTTCCTTTTTCTCGGTTGGTTCTGCCTCAGTTTTAGAATCTTCATTTTTGACTTCCTGGTTATCTTCGGTGTTAATTTCTTCCTCCGAGCTTTTGTCTTCGGGTATGTTTTCTGCTTCATTCCCTTTTCCCAACTGACGAAGTTTGTCAATAAACTTCATGAAAATTACAGAAAAAGAATATTATTGACCATGCTATGATTGATTATATTCCCACTTTTGAAATGTCATTAAATGTTAAATTGCAGAATAATTGCATATGTAAATTTACTTGCGAAGCAGATATTTTGTATCCGATTTTAAGATGCACGAGAACACCTCATATTTTAGCATTACATATAGTAGGTCTATTAACTTTTTCTAAGAACTATTTAACTAGTGAATCCAAAATATAATGCTTGAATATTGATGCAACTATCAGTATCTCAAAGTATTAAGTTCAGACCACCCATAAAACTGCCATAATTTCTTACACTGAAGCTAAAGATATCTGTTCCCTTGGTCACATTTTCGTCTTCGGGCTCTGGTGCTTTTCCGTCCGGCATATCCTCTTCTGTTTTATTGTCACTTTTATTTTCCGTTTCTTCTTCATTCACTTTCTCTGATTCCTCAGCCACAGGTTCAAGTTCATTTTCCTTTTGTTCAGATTTTTCCTTTTCCTCTGTATTTTCCTTTTCTTTTGAAGATTTTTTCAAGAAGCTAAATCCAAAAGGCTAGACACACAAGCCATGCATTAGTAAGGAAAAGGTTAGTAAATATAATAATATATGTAAAGAAACCAAAACAAATTCCATCACTGAATTGATGATGAAGCATATTTTATCACCTTGTAAGTACTATTATATTTGTGTTATCGAATCTCCTTTTCAGTTTGAATGCCTAAACCAAATCATAAAATGCAAAAAGATGAAAAAATAACTTCAAAAAAAAGAAGAAAACTCAGAAATTAGTAGGAATGAAAGCTAAATTAACATTCAAAGCATACCTTCTTCTTCTTGGCTTCAGCTTCTGCTTCTGCTTTCTTCCTTTCTTCTTCCAATCGCTGTTCTTCAGCCAATCTGTCTTCTTCTTCCTTTCTCAATCTTTCTTCCTCTTCTTTCCTTAGCCTTTCTTCTTCTTCCAGTCTGATCCTCTCTTCTTCTTCTTTCCTCAATCTCTCTTCTTCCTCCAATCTCTGTCTTTCTTTTTCAGCTTCTTCTTCCTTTCGTTTCTTTTCCTCGAGCTCTTTCGATTTCTTAAACGGTCCGAACGGCATCTGCAACAAGTTGAATGATTTTTTAATGATTTTGGTTTCCTATATCAGATTCATGTAAAGATAAGTACTGTAATCTGTCAGTATTATGCCATAAAAATAGCAACCTAATAACTAAAATTGTAGATTTGGCTACTTTTTCCTTCCCAAGTAAAAAGGCTGCAATTTACCACATGTAAGACCTACCTTATTTTCACAAAATGATCCGTATTTAGGCCTATATCACAAAAAGTCAGATCTGCCTGGTAAATATATTTTATGCACATTGCATATATATATCTATATGGTCTATTAACCTACCAGGATGTTTTGCCCTTTTTATTCAAACTTTTGTTAGTTCAGTTGTCACACTGTCAGTTTTGTGTGAATTTGCCTTATACAATGGCCATGTCACTGAACTGATGTTTAAATTTATATCACAGTATACATAGGCTCACATATTTCAAAATATGTATGTTTCAACAATATAGAATAAAATTTGAAATTCTCATAAAGTGTTAAATTGTTTTAATATTCAGAATACTGAAAACAAATGATTATTTCTTTCTTGTATTCAAGATTTGGAGAAAAGTGACGATTCCAAATTTCAAATTTTCTAATATGCAAATGTATAGGTCTATTAAAGGCACTCAGCAAAATATTCAGACAAATACCACTTTTGCTTGCAGAGGTATATTCCACACAATACAGTGTCCTTTAAGGAACATTAGAATTTACAATGAAGGCCAAAAAGTAAAAGTTACAGACCAAGTTCAGGACATTTTAAAACAAAAAGGAAACAATTCTTTTGGGAACATTTTGAGTAACATTTTTAAGATTTTGGACACTGTGTAATAATATGTATGTACATATATAACCTATCCTAAGTTCAGCTTCAACCCTGTCACTTGTGGCTCCATCTACGTCTATTAGTTTGACATTTATTCCCTGAACTTATGAGCCAAATCCCTGCCGGGTATAAGATGCAAAAATCATGGGTGACATGCTCACACCTGCAACAGCTAAAAACTCCTCCCCGAGCAATGCCACTCACCTAAACTGTCCACCTATCCTTATTGATCCATCCTGTCCTTCTGATAACAGCAAATAACAGTGAAACAGCTCCCTTATTTACGTTTTCTGCCTCTACTGTTGTTCCCCACCAGGGGCGCATGAATCTCCATCGTAGTTCCGCTATTCCTCACGTTTACGACTGGCGCCACCGTCTGCCTTCCCGCCAAAAAAGATCAAGACACTTCCCTGTCGCCTACTTTCCTTTAAACATATATTTTCCTTGCCTTATGGGGTTAATTATTCCTCATTATAGTCCTGCCTCAAATCATGGGTAAATCTATTTAAAATAATACTTCTATTATGCACCTCAACATCTAGTCAATTGAGTCAATTCTGTGAAAATCTGCGATAATGGCATATGATGCCCATGATGTGAATACTCGCCTTGCCAGTAGGCTAACTTAAATGTAGTCATTCCAGAGTGTCAATCACAAATGTTTAAGAGATCTTTTATAGGCATCAATAATTTGAAATGTACTGCCAGAGAGTTTTAAAGAATGTGATAATGTTATAGATTACAAACTTTATTTCACTTGATTTTACCAATTTTTAATTGATGCTTGTTGATTTTTATCGTTCACTTTGTAAATGGGCCACTTTAACAGTTTTTAGACTGACAGTGTTACCCATATAAAATATGTTCTAAGTAAAAAATATATAATTATTGTTAATCTCACCGTGAAGGCAGTGGGCTGGGGGCGCAGGTCGATCAGGGGCAGGAAGTCCTCGTCAGATCCAGAAGAGATGGCCGAGTCGGTCGAGCAAACTGATATGTTGTCAGTATCTGAAAACAGAAACACATAATTTGTTTTATTACATTCAAATTGTTTTCTTTACTTTATTGACTATTAAAATATCGCAAATTGACATTTACAGTGTAGCTGATTTCACAGTAAATTGTTGTCACCTATTCCTTATGGACAAGAAAATGTCTGTGTTAGTCTGAAGTATTCAATTGATGAAATCTAAAAACACAACCAAGGCAATGGCAAATAATGATTTCTGACCAAGGGAACGAGTTCAGAACAAATTAATCCCTCCTTGGATGGATGGATGGATGGATGATTGGGGCTTTCCGTCCTGTATTTTTTGTACCTGTTAAGCTAATTAGGACAGTAGGAGGACAAGGCTATGAGGTGAAGGATGATTGGAACAGCCGTCCAACATGGGCCCAGGTGACCCGGCAAGAGCTGGATTCAAACCCTGGACCCAGTGATTGGCAGCCCAGCACACTACCGCTATAGACCAACCCTCCCCCAATCCCTCCTGGGTAATGCCTTCCAAAACAATAAATTTGTATTATATTATATATCCTTGACTTCAGTAAAAATATTATAGGCAAAACAATATAACATGAAAGCCATGTATACAATTCATCCAATTAAATATGCCTATATTTATGAAATGTTTAAAAACTTTCTTACGAATTGACACAGCAATACTTGATCACTTTTAAAACAATTAGATGTATGCTCATATAATTTTAGTCATCTCTTTTGACATAAATTTATATAGGAAATTCAAAAGGAAAAGAATACAAATGAATTTACGTCTGGGTGCAATCTAAAAATTTAAGTGAAAAAAAAAAGTTTTCTAGTTCCAAATTGAAACAACCATATGGCGGTTTTTACATAGAAATTAGGTTTTTCCCAAAATTCTACATAAATCTTGGTTTTTCCCAAAAATCTACATAAATCTTGACAATGCCGCTGTATAGTATTTCATCAAACCAAAATTGGTATGAATTTTTTTGTATGAGCTTCCTTTTTTTAGAGAGTGGAGTTTTAAACTGTACAGGGATGAATTAATTATGGAAGAAGTCGTTTTAAACTATTGTGTCAGGATTGACAGGTGTGAGGGCTTGAACTCACAAGCAATATTAAACCGGTTTTTATGGCACCAACCTTCCATGTCCTATCAATTGCAAGACATACAATGTACATATGAATATATGTATGTCTTAAGTTTAATTTTCACAACTGTGTTCTGTTTGAATATCGTCAATTGAAACACATTTTGCTGTAGTTGTAACAGTGACAATAAATTATTATCATATTGTATTGTATCGTATCGTATCGTATCGTAACTGCTTGAGGCTCAATCTCCATGTTTTACGCAAATTTCAGTTTCGGTTTTACCAATGCTGCTTGCCTTTTTCATGTGGCAGGAACTTCCTGATTTTGATAATTGTGTCTGAAGATGCAAGTGGGATGTTAGAAACTTTCAAAATCATTGACCATGCTGTCAATGTACAGGTCATTGTAAGACAAATTTCCAAAATTCATAAGACAATGCCTCAGCATAAATTTTGGTACAAATTTTGCAGCCCGACCCTGTTTATTTTTACTCAAATTTGGTCCAGCTTTAAAGACCTGCGTAAGTTATAGTATATGGTTTAATCAATATTCAAAAAGTGATATTTTATAATCTAGTTTACCATTCAAGCTTACACGGCTTAACATATTTTTTACATGTTTGATGCATTAGCTCCGATAAGGTTAGTCGATTTTATCCTTATGAATTTTTCAAAACAAAATTAGTGTCGAACTTCAATATAATTACCTGTTTACTAAAATTAATTGGACAATTGCTGTCTTACTGCCACTGTGTTCTATATATATCGTGTCTCACTCAATTTCAAAATAAACTTTGAAATTTACCATGTATAGTTGTCACTCATTTTTTGTCAGGAGTGTTTTATTCATTTGTTTGAGCACATTTATTGCTTATTCAGTACATCTCATATTCACCAACAGTCCAACTCAGATATCAATAAACAAAATCATTTAATTAAGATATTCAGTTTGATAAGAGGATTGATGAAATTAAAGAATAACTGTCAATGATCAATCTCCGTGAGACTGTTTATGCAGTCCGGTGAATCAGAACTGCATGCTGCTGCCACCCGGCACAAAAGTTAGTTTTGTATGCTTCTGCATTGAGCTCCAAAGAAATAGTTCCAATTTCATGGCACATTTGCAAAGCTTCTTTTCAACATTGAGGTAAACCAGAGTAAGACTCGCCAATCACACGCTAAAGGAAGTAGACAAGGCCATCAGCATACTCAGGAACAGTCCTGGTTTCTTCCAGACATAATTTTGTGAGTTCTCCACATTGGGTTGACGTGGACCGCCCGCTGTAGGTCGCGGAATTTGACACTTGACACTAGGTGGCAACACATGACAGCATATGTTCTGCCAAGCAAAGTGTAAATGAGTAAGATATGGCAGAGTGAACATGTGATATTATAGAATAATGACAATAATAAAGCATAACAAAATTAATGTTTATACTTTTAAGTTATCTGTATCTTTGTATATATAGTGAAAATGGGAGAAAAAACAAGGTGATATTTTTATGACGAGTTTCGATATTTAACCACACAAGGTGTTTTTGGATATAAATAAAAACCAATGTTTATGAAAAGTTAGCGAACCAATCAGTTAAAATTATTAGAAAATTACCGATGTTTATAACCAATCAGGTAACATTTTCGGACTTGTAATCCAAAAAATCCAATTTCAGGATTCCCTCTGACACTGCGTACATGTAACAAAACTACTATGTGGAGGGACTCCTGGAGTCTGGTCAATGATCAGGTAAATCCAGTTTGCAAGTTAAAACCATTGCCGGAAGGAAATTTATTTGAGCAGCAAGGGCAGTCAGATAAAAAAGGGCAAATTCCGATTCTCTCGACAAACTTAATAGAGCATCAAGAACAGTTAGGAATGAAAAATTATTAATTTTAGGCCAAACAGTGCCTTTTTTTAAGATCAAGAGTGCTCATCTTGCAGCTTCTAGCTGCTGGACAAGGGTCGGCAACCCGGAGTTAAAAAAAGCTGAATGTTTTTAAAATTTCTGCCATTCTCACCTTTCAGTATACCCTGTTGTGATCTTGGATCTTTATTCAGATCCAATTATAGCTAGTTAGTATTGAGCCCACCAGGAGCGTGAGTGTAGGGTAGACTTGAATCCCTCTGGTGGCGACATATGTAATGTACTTCTTAAGATGGCGATTGAATAAACACATGGAGTTTTGCAGCTCTGAACTTGGAAGTCAATTTATTAACCAAACAACAAGCCAACGAATTATAACATGGTGTCAGGTGTTAAAGGACCTGTTCCTGCATGGAGTGAACCCAGGATGGACCACTGACAACCGCTGGATTACGATTTTTAGCCAGTTGGAAGTGTGTGAATTTTGTGAATTGGGACATTCTATTGGATTAACAGTGTTAAAACGCACGTGGTTGCAATGGCTGAAAACGACCAGCCTGTATCTGGTGTGAAAGCACCCAGAGGATTTTCTACTGAAGGTAATGTCAGTGCCAATTGGAAACTTTTCAAGCAGAAATGGACGAATTATTCTATTGTTGTGGGAATGGCCAAGAAGACCAAAGAATTTCAGAGGGCCTCTTTTCTGAATGCTCTGACAGATGAGGCACTGATTGTGTACAATGGCTTCAAATTTGCAAAGGAAGAAAAAGATCTCACTGTTGCTGAAATTATTGAAACTTTTGATGAGTATGCTGTTGGTGAAACAAACGTAACGTATGAGCGTTTTGTTTTTCACAAAAGGAAACAAGGCGAAAGTGAGTCTGTTGAAAACTTTATTGCGGGTCTGAGAGTTCTGGTGAAAACTTGTGATTTTTGTAAGGACTGCATTGACTCTATTGTGCGTGATCAGATTGTGCTGGGTGTAAACAGCACCGACTTACAAGACCAGTTGCTGAAAGTACGGAACATTCCGCTGAAAGACTGTGTTACTCTAGTCTAGCAGAATTGAAATACAATACAGGTCGAAATTTCCGCATCAGATTCGTTGCGGCAATTCTAGGCCTGTTTAGACTATAAAAATTGGCCTGTCAAGCTTTGAAAATATACCCTACCCTTTGTATATGGTCTTCAGCATTGTATCCAACAAAATCCGTCTTTCATTTGCATTTTAACCTTCGAAAATCCATGAATTTCAGATCGTGGGTCCCAAGAACGTTCTCTTAAAATGGTGGCTTGTTGATTAAAATGACCCAGCTTTAGGGCATTCTGGGATTTAATATAATCATTATATGCAATAATTGTTTTAAGCAACAAAGCTGACAAACAACAAAACAGGCAAACCTCAAACAACATATTTGGAACCAACACATAAAAGAACAGCCAACTGCAAATGCTGTAAAACTGAAACTTGTGCATACAGACCTATAGTATGATCATAATCTATCCATCCATTAATCTATCAATTTGTCAATTATCAATTTATCAGTCAATCAAATTTATCAATCAATAAATTAACCTATCTATCTATCTATCTATCTATCTATCTATCTATCTATCTATCTATCTATCTATCTATCTATCTATCTATCCATCTATCCATCTATCCGTCTATCCGTCTGTCTATCAGTCTGTCTATCAGTCTGTCTATCAGTCTGTCTATCAGTCTGTCCATCCATCCATCCATCAGTCTGTCCATCCATCCATCCATCCATCCATCCATCCATCCATCCATCCATCCATCCATCCATCCATCCATCCATCCATCCATCCATCCATCCATCTATCTATCTATCTATCTATCTATCTGTCTATCATCTATCTATCTATCTATCTATCTATCTATCTATCAACCTGTCTATCTGTCTATCAGTCTGTCTATCAGTCAGTCTATCAGTCAGTCTATCCATCTATCCATCTATCCATCTATCCATCTATCTATCCATCTTTTACATTTGTTTTTGTTTTTTTTAGAATTAAGCCACCTTCTCAGTGGGTCATTAATTATACCTGTTACAATAATTACACTGCTACACTTTAAGAAAATGTGATCTGAGATGAGTATTTGTGGTCGAAGTCAGTCACTTCAAAAGGCATGAATGCTTGAATGAATGCCCGCCCATGAAATTAAAGTGCAAAATGATTGACAGTGGATTACATGAACTTGGATTAACCAAAAGTTGAAAGCTGTTTATCTTAATCAGCTAGATACTGTAAAAATCCACCACATACAATTAACAACTTTGAGATTTTAAAATACTCAACAATGACAAGCATTCAACCACCCAGAACGGGTCACTGACAGTTTTTAATCCTCTTAAAACATAGATTAGACAATCATTAAAGAAGTTGACATGCAATATTGGTTAGGAAAATTCAATGTCTCCAAGAAATTTGGATGCAATTCTTTAAAACGGATTTACCAAGCATTGACAATGCATAGGAATGATAAAGGAATGTCTACACAACGTGCCTTGAAGGCCCAGAAGTGGAGGTATTTAATTAATTTCATATTAACAGTGTCTGAAGTTGTTGTTTTGATAATTTCGAAGACATTTCTCCCTGGTGTGCAATGGGCAACTCCTTGACTCTATACCCAAGTCCCTTGGCATAGAGTCAAGTATTTGACTAGTGTTACTCAGTGTAAAATACACGAAAATGCTACTAGTCAATCCAAGGAATTTCGTTCAGAAGCTGAAACTGTTCACAAGGTGATGTCATCGAAAGGAGCTCGCCCCAAGCAGAAATCCAAATTTAAGGACTACAAGTCGTCCAAGTCGTATGGTCGAGAGAGCAAGGAGGACAGCAAGGAGGTCAAAGAGTGCAAGTTCTGTACGTCGCGACATGTGATGGAAAGAGGAGTGTGTCCTGCCTACAACAAGACCTGCTCAAAATGTAAAGGCAAAGGGCATTTTGCGGCGAAATGTAAGGCCTCAAAGCGACGTGTACATGCTGTTGCCATGGGTTACGACCCTGAATCGAGTGACTATGACTCTGACTTTGAAAATGTTGATGTTGTCAATGAAGTGATCTTTGGTGTTCGCAGTTCGAATAATGCGATAAAAGCCGAGATGCTTATTGCTGATGAACCTGTTGTGTTCCAGTTGGATTCTGGCGCCTCTGTGAATTTGCTGAATGTGAGGCACGTCGACAGACGGAAAATTGTGCCATCTACGAAAACGTTGGTAATGTGGAATGGATCGAGCATGAAGCCTCTTGGCGAAAGTAGGGTAAAACTTGTGAACCCGAAAAATGGAGATAAATTTGCCGTGAACTTTGTTGCGGTCGAGGAAGACTTAAACCCGTTACTTGGGTCTAGTGCTATCCAGAAGATGCGTCTCATCACTGTAAACGACGACAACTTTAAAGTGGTTGCAAAAGTAAATGATGCGCCAAATTGTGATTTTGTGACTGAATTTCAGGATGTTTTCTCGGAGGAGTTGGGATCGCTCCCCGGAGTAGTCAAGCTGAAGGTCGACTCGAATGTGACTCCGACCGTTGCGGCGACTAGGAGAGTGCCAGTTGCACTCAAGCCACGCTTGAAGACCGAACTGCAAGAGATGGTTCAGAAGGGTGTCATCGAGCCTGTTGCTAAACCTACGAGCTGGGTTAGTGCCCTAGCATTGGTTGTCAAGCCGAACGGAAAATTGAGAGTTTGTATCGACCCGAGACCTTTGAACAAGGCGTTGAAGAGAGAACATTTTCAACTTCCGATACTTGACGATGTGTTGCCTGATCTGTCAGATGCTAAAGTATTCACGACGCTCGACTTAAGAAATGGATTTTGGCATCTTAAGTTGGATGAAGCAAGTTCCGACTTAACTACGTTCGTCACCCCTTACGGACGTTACCGGTGGAAAGTTTTACCATTCGGACTGTCTACGTCTCCAGAAATTTTTCAGAGACATGTGTTCAACAACTTCTGTGATTTGGATGGAGTTGTGAATGTGGCCGATGACTTGCTTGTCTACGGCAAAGGAGAGACGGAGGCTGAAGCTGTTGCAGATCATGATGCAAAGCTGCGAAGATTGTTGTTGCGATGTCGTGAGCGAGGAATTCGTCTGAATGCTGAGAAGTTCAAGCTCCGTCAGAAGTCTCTATCGTTTCTAGGCCACCAGATTACTAGTGATGGTCTACGACCAGACCCAGCAAAATTCAGGCCATACAGGATTTTGAGCGGCCTCAGAATGTTCAAGCTGTGCAGCGTCTGGTTGGATTTGTGAACTATCTGGCCAAGTTCCTGCCGAGGATTTCGGATGTGATGGCTCCGATGCGAAATCTGACGAGAAAAGGAGTTCCATGGAATTGGTCGGAAGAACAAGAGAAGTCGTTCATCTCTATCAAGAAGATTGTTAGTGAGGCACCTGTGTTGAGGTATTACGATGCCAAAAAGCCTCTAACGATCCAGTGTGATGCTTCGGAATTTGGGCTGGGAGCTGCGTTGCTCCAGGACGAACAGCCATTAGCGTACATCAGCCGTGCTCTTACGGACACAGAGACTCGATACGCTCAAATCGAGAAGGACTTACTTGCTATCGTGTACTCCTGTGAGCGTTTTCATCAGTACACATTTGGAAACCGTGTGACTGTGCTGAGTGACCATCGTCCTCTTGAGTCGATCATGAAGAAAGATCTGGTTAAGTGTCCAAAACGTCTTCAAAACATGCTGATGAGATTGCAGAAGTAAGATGTTGCGATCAAGTACTATCCTGGAAAGAAGATGTTCTTGGCCGACACTCTGTCGAGAGCATTTCCTAAGGATGTGAAGTCGCAGGACACAGTGGATGTCCGTGAAGTTGACTATGTGCCGATTGAGGAGCACAGATTAACCGAGTTGCGTGAAGCAACAAAACATGATGATGACATGGCCCTGCTGCGCAAGGTCATACTTGAAGGATGGCCAGACGACAAGACGAATCTCGATGATTCAATCAGGCCGTACTTCCAGTTTCGACACGAAATGACAGTGCAAGATGGATTGATCTTCAGAGGAAACCGAGTAGTTGTGCCGACAAGCCAGCGAAAGATCCTGAAAGAACGCTTGCACTCTTCCCATCTTGGTGCAGAAGGTTGTTGCAGAAGAGCAAGAGAATGCCTTTATTGGCCTGGTATGAACAGTGACACCAAGGAGTTGGTTGCTAAGTGTTCTGTGTGTAGAACTTTTGAGAAGGCAAACCCTGCCGAACCACTCATGTCGCAGGAAGTTCCAGACAGGCCTTGGGCTAAAGTTGGTGTGGATTTGTTCAAGTCGGAAACCGATGGCAGAGAGTACTTGTGCACTGTTGACTACTACAGTAACTTTTGGGAGATTGACTATTTGACGACGACCACATCGAAAGCTGTAATCAAGAAATTGAAATCTCACTTTTCGAGATATGGAATACCTGATCAGGTTGTGTCAGATAATGGACCCCAGTTCAGCAGTAGTGAATTTGCAAAGTTTGCAAACAAATGGTCATTTGTGCACACACCAACAAGTCCGTACAACAGCAAAGGAAACGGAAAAGTGGAATCTGCGGTGAAAACAGCAAAGTGTTTGCTACGGAAAGCTGCTGTGGATCGCTCAGACACCTATCTGGCGATTCTTGACTACAGAAACACTCCATCGGAAGGCAATCTGTCACCTGCCCAGAAATTTCTTGCAAGAAGAACCAAGACACTGCTACCGACCACCGAGCAGTTGCTACGACCGGAACTACATTCCTGTGCTAAGGAACTGACCAAGAAGAGCCAGAGACGACAACAGAAAAACTTCAACAAACGAGTGAAACCCCTGAAGCCATTAGAGCGTGGAGATGTTGTCAGAGTGAAGCCATTTGTTAATAATAGCAAAGTGTGGAAGAAAGCTGTGGTAGTAGAACCCCTAGATGCAAGATCGTACACCATTAATCTCAATGGAAACATACTACGCAGAAATCGTGTCGATCTCAAGAAATCTGCAGAAGACCCCCCGAGACCACCCCCTCGTACCCCTGTCCTTGAGACTTGCCCCCCAGTCCCTGTGACACGTACCCCTGTCCCGGTGACAAACCCTCCAGCAGGTCCTGCAGACAATCCCCCAATCCCTGCTGCCCCCTCTTCACCCCCTCGTTCCCCTGTGAAAACCACCCGATCAGGAAGAACCGTGAAGACCCCCAGGAAATTTAAAGACTTTACAAAGTGACTGATCAATGTTATTAACAATGAACAATTATTTTGATATTTTGTTGTTTATTTGCTGTATTTCACAATTGATATGATCACATTTTGTTTATTTCCATAATCAATTTTACTATTCAAGTCAATATAATCTTCTACATGTATGATGAATTTTGTGAATGTCATATTTCTGAGAGTTAAATGATTGATGATTACTGAATTGATGATTACTGAATTGATGATTACTGAATTGATGATATGCTGATAGAAATTTCAATTGCTACATTTGTGCCAATTGTAGTTAAAATTTTCATGTAAAATTGTGTAAATTTTCATGTAAAATTGTGCAGTGAGGATTTTCAAGTAAAATTGTGTAAATTCTCAAGTAAAATAGTGTAGATTTTCAAGTAAAATAGTGTAAATTTTCAAGTAAAATTCTGTAAATTTTCATGTAAAATTTAATAGCCAAGATTTTCTCATTTAAAATTTTTGGAGGAGAAATATGTTGTTTAGACATTATTCATGTTCTATAGAGTTACCAGTTATACAGATGTCATATGTAGACATGGTTAGATTTAAGATGTTCAAAATAAGTTGTAATGACTTATGTGCAAAAGTATATGCACAAGTTGTATTTCGAGTTAAAGTTAATGTTCTGGTTATTTGTAAAGCTACTTAACTTTTAAAACTTTATAGTTCAAGTTACTATTTTCAGTGTAACTCATGTTGTTCAAAATGTAGTTTTCAGACTAATGTAAATTTTGGATTAGAGTAACAGTTTACTTATTTCAAAGTTGTGTAAACGTTTACTTCTTCGTTAGGAGGAAAGATGTTGTGATCTTGGATCTTTATTCAGATCCAATTATAGCTAGTTAGTATTGAGCCCACCAGGAGCGTGAGTGTAGGGTAGACTTGAATCCCTCTGGTGGCGACATATGTAATGTACTTCTTAAGATGGCGATTGAATAAACACATGGAGTTTTGCAGCTCTGAACTTGGAAGTCAATTTATTAACCAAACCACAAGCCAACGAATTATAACATACCCATCCCAGCTGACGGAGGATGATTTCTGCAGGGGTGTCCTCATACAATGTGTGTGACTATGTATTATGGTCTTATACATAAATTTAGTTCTTGGTCAGTCAAAATCAATGTCATGAGACCATGTTTACTCAAAGTGATCTTTACTAAAAATAATCTTCACCAACAATAATCTGTGTGAAGTTGTGAACTCAAGAAAGTTCAACACATGATACAATGTGTTGTACAGATGTAGTATTCACTGTTCAGAAGTATTGCATTGGCAAATGCTTAATTTAGCACCTACTTTTGTGAGCACATCCTTGACATATATATTCTGTATTTACATTTATTTAATAAAATGGTTTTAAAATATAAAATTAAGAAGGGTCTTGATGATAGCTCAATAAAAGCTAGGCCGATATTATGGAAAGATCCCAAGATAGATAGATAGATATATAATTAGGCCTTCATTTAAAAATAAATAAACATTATACTAGGATAGCAAAAAGACAAATTAGTTTTGAAGTAAACATCATTGCCATGAATTTATTGTGTCAACACCTGACCACTCTCATTTTAAAATATCAATTTATTTGTGCTATAACTTATATCTGGTTAGTGCACACATATACTCAATGTACACACATTAAACTGAAACATGACTCTAGTATTTTTAAAACACTATTTTACACATTCCATGTTCCTTTATTGAATGGAAACCAATTTATCAATATTCACATAAACATCTAATTAATTTTTTAAAACTTTGTAACTCAATCAAAAATCAAGCGCTATTTTGTTAACATTTCGGGACAGGTGTTATGATCTATACATACATATGAAATGGAAAATTTAGAAAAGTGTGATATAATAATAAAGACACTCTTGAGATAGTGGCAGTGGTTTAGAGCTGGTTGGGGATTAGCGGCCCAAACAGTTTCAAAATTAACTTTCAACTTGGTCAAGTGATGTCACTGGCTTAAAAATGTTTTGTTTGTGTCAGTTTATAGTTAATCAATTGATTCAGTGCTTATCATATTCAGCGGCATAGGTGTCAATAAACAAACTAATTTTAAAAATAACTTGATGTACTTGACCAAATAAGAAGATTAGAAGACTTACAGAAAACTGTCGATGATGTGGCAAGCCAGTTTGCAAATTGAAAATAAGAAAATTAATTTTTCCAGTGGACTGCCAATCCGAAAAGATCTATAATAATAATAATCATAAATTGATTCAAAACTTCTACTATAAGTCAGGCTTCATCACAGCGGTTTCATCAATTATGAGGAAAACAAGAACAATTTTGTGACGAAATTTGCATGTTACGAAGACATTGTGATGCTGATGATTTTTCATATTTAAAAATATTTAGTTACAGTAGCATGCACTTTAACTTAAGGAAATTAATACTCTTGATTATGATTCATAGTTTAACGGATTGTGCATATTTTACTTATATTAAATCCAAGCACAGGCATTAATTATATAATACTTTAACAAAGTATCAAACATTTAAAATTGTAGCTCCTCAGAAATGAAAATTTGTTTGATCAATTCCCAGTCATCTTACTTTTGGATGGAGACCAACATTTATGAATTCTCCAAGGATTCCTAGAAGGTAACTCATCAAATTCACAAATTATCTATACAATAATCATAAGTTGTCTAAGTGACTAAAATGTTTGCGATTTAAGTATATGTGAAGTTGACATAATTTGATAATTTTACGTGAGCAGTTGTCGCTTCAATTTTACAAATTTTTCAAAATGTCAAGACGATTAGAAATTGTTGAAAAAAAATTACTATGCGCTATATCTGAAATAAATAAATCCGAACTGGGCAGTTGTAGCTTGTGGTAGATTTAAAAGTCAGATCAAGCATAGTCACAATGTAGGCTACTGTTAAATGGGATAAAATATGATACTTACCTATTATATATATCCAACTGTGCATCCATATTTAAATACCCTAGCAGTGTATCTAACTGAACATATTGTACAGACTTTCAATAGTGTGCCATTCCGATTGAAGTTTCGTAACTTCATGCATAGATAACTTTTTTAATGTAAAAAATGGTGAGGAAATAAAGTTCTCTTCATATACAAGAGTAAATTAATGTCAAAGGTAGATACATATGTCCATTATAATAACTTTTGCATGACAACTATTAAGACTTACCTAGAGTTCATGAGCTGAATAGTCTACTGGGTGTTATGCTAGTCAGGTGATGGTGTTGATAGAAAATCAATCAACTAGAATGTGCCAGTCCAGTTCACTACATACACAAATTCGTATAGGCATTTACATAAATTGAGGGGGGAGGCTCTTTTTAATCTATATATTTATACATTGACAGATGCATACACTTTACCATAGCACATATATGAGAGCACAGAGCTGCAAGCTTGTTTAGTGAATTTGCACTATAACACCTGCCCACATATTATATTTAGAGACTAACGTTTTAAATTTTAATTTGAAAAGCTGCAGTTAAAAAGCCACTGAATATTAGAACCTACGCACATTCTGACATATATATCTAGACATATATTACTACATAGGTTATGGAAAGGAGTGAGATTTTTACTCACGACAATGTATTTTGCCGTCGGGTATTGTAGTTACTATTGTAATCATAATATTGAAATTTATTGTATCAAATCAAGGGTTAAAAGGCAAATACATCCTTTTGGGTGTCAGCCTGCCATATGTTCTTTTTGGTCCAATAAACTTGAAACTTGAAACATTTTGTCTGTTGGACGGGCAGAGTCATTTAGCTTTCTGGGCCACAACGCCAAAACTATTGCGCCTTCATGTACGATAATTATTATTATAAGACCCAATTAAATCTAATACAATTTGATGCTTTACATTTATTAAAAATTCCAATATCTGTTACCAAAGCCATCTGTTGGACGGAATTTGATTTAAATTTCTGAAATCGCTATTTTGCACAAAGCATAGATTCTGTGGCCAGCAGAATAGACGCAGAGTGGTCGAGGGTTTGCTGCCATGCAGTTTTGTTTTATTGATATTCTCATAAATTAACAGTTTTTTAAAGTCTTCTATATAGATCATAAATTGACAATTTTACACTAATTTTAACACTAATTTTAATCTTCCACATGATATTTAGCTATTTCTCTTAACAATCATGGCATAATTATCGTACATAAATAACGTAGGCTACTCCTGGGCAGTCCTGGCAAACCTGTTCGGACAACACGGGTTTTTGCACCAAATATTTTTGTCATTGTTCATATATATATACGATATATTATTTTTATCTGACAAAAAAATGGTACTTGCAAAAACCCCTGTGGTTCCAACCTCAGTGGAAGGAACTCCATACTTCCTGTTTGCAAATCAATTTATAAGGAACATTTGAACATGTGTGAAAATTATTTATTACTCAGCCTGCAAGGCGGAGTATTTTGTAAGGGTAGGCATTTTCTGGGATCTCTGCTTGTGGGTTTGTGTGTTTGTTAATCGACTCCTGCCAACAATTCTCAATGGATTAAAATTTCCTTTGGCACGATGTGTTCATTTGTGCTACACAATACCTGATTAAATTTTGGTGAATATTGAAGAATTTTTGGGGCTACAGTTAAAGAAATTCGAAATTAGGCCTCTACCGAGCTGCATGCAGCTGTAATAGTATACCAGTCATTTTTGCACTTGCAGTCTAAGAGAGTGCATATATTTCTACAGCCTGTTCAGCAATTGTGAATCTTGATTGAATCTAGTTAACTAGAGAATTCTACAGATTGTTATTGCTTCTTGATTGGCATTGGTCAGTGTAATCATCATCAAATGCAATTAGTGGCCACTTATCCAGATCTTTTTCATTTTTCAACAGACATGTCAATTGCATAGTAACTATACTATCAATTGAAGGTCATTTTACTTCATCATACTTTGCTGGAAAAAAGGACAAATAATTATTTTAAAACTATTTTAAAAACCAGACAGATGGATAGAGACATAAAAAGATGGAAAGACGTTTAGATAGATAGATAGATAGATAGATAGATAGATAGATAGATAGATAGATAGATAGATAGACATATACATAGATAAATAGATTCATCGATTGACTGCCATATTCATTAATAGCTCCAATGGGCCCTTTGAAAAACTGTTTATCTGATATGGTTACCCTTTAGGAACATTTACTATAATTTTTTTTTTAAATTGATAACGGATATCATGAATCAGAAAGTTGTGTTCAACTTCAGTCTTAATTTGAAGGCAGGCTGAGGTATGCGATCTCCGAGCGCTCATTCTAGTTGATTTTTGTGAGTCAATCATTAGAGTTGTTTGTTTATTTTAATAATGTGTCTATAATTTAACAGTCAATATTCTGGACCAAAGGAAGATTAACTTCGGAATTAATTGATTTTTTATGATGTTAAATTTTCATAAAGTGACATAAATTTAAAGTACTCCAACAATATTCATATTTTTTAAATTCATATATTAAACAGTAGGCTATTATTTTAGGGCTTATTAGTGTCAAGACTTATTGACACATATGGTGTTTGATTAAAATTAAACTAATCATATGTATTGTATAGTATTAGTGCTGTAGGTGTTTAGTTGTTTGGTCCAAACCCGTGGAACATTAAATGGAGGTGGGTTGTTTCCAGTATTCCATGCATGCGCAACTGAAAGACCTTGGGCATCCCTGAATTATTAGGGTATGTTCCAGAATCCCAGTCTTCTCATCTCAACATCATACCGCAGTCACCAAAACTAAAAATGCATTTCCCTCCACAAAGATGGAGGTTGCGCTGCCCAGCTGAACCCAAGTATACCAGCACAATGCATGGAAGTCAATCAGTGTGTGTGTGTGTGTGTGTGTGTGTTTGTTCTTTACGACTCATCAGCACCTTGCAGGGGCTTCTACAGAGGGGTTTGTGGAAGCGGATCGCTTCCAACAGAAGCCAGGGGGGGAAAGAAATCCCCCCCTGAAATTTTACTGATTAATGCGATGAACAAAAACTTTCGAAAATGGAAGATTTTCTAGTAAAACAACTAAACAGTGAAATCAATAAATCCCCCCCCCCCAGAAATTCCACAACTTAACAGGGGAGAAAGAAATTCCCCCCCCCCTTGAAATTCTCCAACTAAATAGGGGGAGAAAGAGACCCTCCCCTGATCTACTAGAAGCAAACAGGAAAAATTAAATCCCCCCCTGAAATTATACAACTGAACCGGCGAGAATGGAAACCCCCCTGAAATTCAACATCTAAACAGTGGAGAAGGAAATCCTCCCTCTAAATTCTACAACTAAATGGGGAAAAATTAAATCCCCCCCCCTGAAATTCTTCAACTTAATTTGGGGGGGGGAGAGTGAAATTCCCCCCCCCCCTGAAATTCAACAACTGAACAGCGGAGAAAGAAATTCCCCCCTCTCAGCCAGGGGCCCTCTAAAATTCCACAACTCCACATTCCTCCCGATATACCAGAAGAAAACAGGAAAACGAAATCCCCCCCTGAAATTCTACAGTTATACTGTTGTGAAAGAAATCACCCTCTAAAATTCCATAATTAACTAAATGGGTAAGAATGATGGTCCCCCCCCTCTGATATTCTTCATCTAAATTTGGGGGGGGGAGAAAGAAATCCCCCCCCTTGAAATTCTACAACCGGCAAGAAAGAAATCCCCCCTGAATTTCTTAAACTATACAGTGGAGAAAGAATTCCCCCCTGAAAATTCCACAATTAACTAAATGGTTAAGAATGAAATCCCCCCCCCCCTCTGAAATTCTTCAACTAAACTGGCGAGAAAGAAATGCGCCCTAAAATTCTAAAACTATGCAGTGGAGAAGAAATTTCCCCTTTAAATTTCCACAATTAACTAAATGGGTAAGAATGAAATCCCCTGAAATTCCACAACTACACAGGGAGAAAGAAATCCCCCCCCCCTACCAAAAATCCGCAACTGAACAGGGGAGAAGAAATCTCCCGATGAAATTCCACAACTTAATAGGGCAAATTAATTCTCTCCCCCTGAAATTTTACAACTGATTGAACTGAATGGGGGGGGGGGGGCAAAGCCTCCCCTTGATATTCTGAAACTAAATAGGAGAGAAAGAAATCCCCCCCCCCATAAAATTCTGCAATTAAATGGAGGGAGAAAGAAATTCCTATTCCTGAAATTCCATAACTAAACAGGCAGAGAAACAAATCCCCCATAAATTCCAAAACTAAACAGAGGGAAGGAAATCCCCCCCCATCCTGATAATCCACTGATTAATGCAATGAACCAAAAGTGTGTGCAAAGATGTGATTTTTTTTTTATAGATAGACAAATAGATTGATAGATATGGTAAGTGCAGCCTTCTAAGCCCAACTTTGGATGCTCACGAGGGTTGATTGATGAGATGGCAGAGTAAAATAACTAAACAGGGGGATAAAGAAATTCCTCTCCCTGACCTTTTACTGATTAATGTTATGAACAAATTAAAACTTTTCCATGACTAATAGAGTCATAACCCACTTTCATGTTGGCTGTAGGGAGGGGGGGCGGTTACTTGCTAAATCCTTGGGGATGGGGGAGATTACCTGCCGAATCAATTCTGAGTAAGCTTGGGCAAAAAGTAGGGCTGGACGATATATTTTGAAAATGGGCTCTTGCTTATGAATATCGAATGCACCAGCATTGTCCTAAGATACTGATAAATTTAGCAACTTCCACTGGAGCACATAATTGGGGTTTATGAAGGTGGAGTGCATGATATATCCAACCAAGAATTCCAAATTCTGGCTAAAATAGTGAAAGTGCCTTTCAAAGAGGTATAAGGGACCATCACCACACCTATAGTCCCTAAAGTTGACCTTGATAACATTCAAAAGGAATTCCATATTTATGATCAAGACCGTATTGTTATTGCAATATCACAAGCAATACTGATATCGAGTAAACATATTTAGTATTTCTGAAAATTACTGATAATTTTTGGCTTGCTGAATGTTGAAAAAGCTGAATAAGGGGGGATTTAATGTGTCCGTAAGTGGCTGCGGCTGTGCCGAGGAGGAGGTGCACATGGAAGAATAATGTACGGCTGGGGGGATGGGGGGGGGAATATGCTTCGTTGCCTCAGGGGGGGATAGAAGCCCCTGGCACCTTGTTGGGCTATTTAGAGACATCCTTGGTTTGTAGCAAGGGAGTTAATAATTCAGTTGGATTGGTGATTGGTAATTATTTTGTTTTTCCTGTCTTTGTCTTTGTTTGTCTTTCTATTTGTTCTTGTATCACTTTCGTAGCAACAAACAAAAAATCATGTTGAATCAAAACAATAAGAGCTCCATAAAAATCGTCAGTGAAATCATTCTGAGTGACTAGATCAAGTACGTCTTTTTTTGTTGCAATGGTGTCTGGTGGCCAACTGTACATCTTTTCTTTAGTTCGCTCCTTCAGTTTGGCACACATTTTGTCAAAGCCAGGCATTGGTAGAAGATATGCAACTGCCAGAGTCAGGTATTTTTGTACAAACATTGGTCGTTGAATGTCTCCATTTGGTACTCTTCCTTGAAGGAAGAGGAGGAGATATTCTTTGTAAGTGATCTGTTCTGGAGGTGGCTTGTCTTTTCTTTCGTCAACGGGTTGTCGTTCCTTTTCGTTAGTTTCTTTCTGTCGTTCTGCTTCCTTGTCTGGTGAATGGTCTTCCCTTACTTCCTCTTGACTCTCGGCTGTTTCTTCTTCCTGTGGATTCTCTGGACCTTCTTCTTTTCCTGCTCCCTGTGGAACCTCCGGAACCTGTTCCTTTTCTGCCTCTTCATCTTCTGCTTCCATGGATTCATTGTCGGGTGTTGTGCTTCTGTCATCATCTAAGTCTTCATTGTCCTCTTTTGTGTCTGTTTTAGTTGTGTGTTCTTCGTCCATTGCTACCTCATGAGGAGCTGTGGTGCCAGCTGATGGGTGTGGTTGTTCAAGGTCTGCCTGGGAAGTAGGCCGTTGTGTGGTGGAGGTTGTCTGTGGAGTGGATTTTTCAGTTGTTCTTCCCGAGTGTCTGTTTGTGTCTTCTGTGTTCTCTGTGTGTTGTTGGTGTGATCTGTTAATGCTGTGTTCTTCGAGTTGTAGCCGTCGTCTTGGGGTCACATGATGTTGAGGTTGTGGATAACCCGCCATGTCCGCATAGCTGGGGATTCCTGCGTGCTGGTCCACAATCCTTCTCGCCTCTGGAAAAGATATCGCGTGGGTTGCCTTCAATGTGAGGATTTCTTTTTCTTTCGTCCATTGTTTACATGTTTTGCTGTAAGAGGGATGATCTTCCTTACAATTGACACAAAGAGGAGGGGATGAGCAAGGTTGTTCCTTTGATTGAACGTGGTCCTGGGATCCACAGTGTCCTCAAGCTTCTTGTCGTCGGCACCACTTGCTCAGATGACCGAAACGTTGACATTTATAGCATCTTCTTGGATTGGGGATGTAAGGTCGTACCTTACATTGCTCCCATATAACTTTGACACTCTCTGGAAGAGTCGTGTCTGAAAAAGTCAAGATAAGAAGCTCCCGATTATCCCTCTGTGGGATTCTATGAAAATGAATGACATCAGTAAAAGTTTCAAACCATTCTTGTAAATCGTCGTCCGAGTCTAAATAGCTAAGGGAGGAGAAAACCATTCCCTTGGAAGTATTCAAGGTCCGATGAGGCTCGATTATTGCCTGTGTACCTGCAACATCTTTCAGCCTAAGGAGTTTCCGAGTCTGGTCGTCGTTTCTGGTCTTAAATAGGACGGTTCCATCTCTCTGTAACGTTGTCTCTGCAGGTTCGCCAACTTCTTGAAGTATGGTCTTGTAGATGGCGAAGGGAGATAGCCTGTTAGTTGGTTTGAACACTATGTACCTGTGTCGATACTCCGACTTTCGTGTTGTTGTTTGTCGATTTAGAAGTTCCGGGTCGATACAGTCATCCGAAGATGACCGCTGCCGTTTTAGTCGAGACTGTGAATTAGGAAGAGAGTATGCCATAGGAATTTGTGATGTTCATCCCCCATGCTCCCCACCCACCAAGGAGCCCAACAAGGGGGACTAATATGGGTAGGGCTGCGCCCAGTACCCTAGTCAAGGGATACATGGGGAATATACTCGTAGAAGGCTTGGTAAGAGATACAGCTGCAATCATATTTAAAACATGGCCAGCATGTAGACTTGGTCAGAACCTTCTTTGATTGACCCATCAGCCATGGCCAAATAGGACCGAAGTCCTAGTGACAACATGACAAGCCGATTGACTGGACCGAGCCAATCCAGCCTCCCGTCTAGGAGAAATCCAGGCCAAAGTAGTGTATTGTATGGGAGGGACCAAGTTAGGCCCACCCAACTCAACTACCAGGACCCCTTCATCCTCCAACACGGGTCGCAACCCACGGCAAACAGGTTGCCCCATTTCCGTCGGGGAGACGTGTGCAAGCGCACTGTCTCGTGTTGGCCACTAAGGATAGAGGGCTTCACCTTAGTGTTACCACCCACCGCCACGAGGAGGCCCGAGACCTGTGGGGGCAGTCAATCAGTGTACAACCATGGATAGTAAAAACAAAGGCCACTGGTTCACCGAGCTACCAGTCTGGTGAAAATGCGAAATGCATGCTGCTGCAACCTGGCACAAAAGTTGATTTTTCATGCCACAACATTGCTGTCCCAAGAAATAGTTTCAATTTCATTGCATATTCACAGAATTTCTATTCAACATTAATGTATACCAGAGTCAGACTCGGCAATCACATTCTCTAAGGAAGTAGACAAGGCCATCCGCACACTCAGAAACAGCCCCAGTTTCTTTCAGACAAGATTGTGCGAGTTCCTCAGACTGAAATTATGTGCACTGCTCGCAGTAGCTCGCGGAATGGCACACTTATCACTTAGTGGCAACACATGACAGCATATGTTCTGATCTGCTAAGGCTGGAAAAAGAAGTGTCAATGTAACAGCAGTCCACTTGTAGACAGCCGAGCTACGCTAGTTTGCAGCAATCATTCTTGTCCCATCTTCGCAGTGACAAGGTCCCAATTCTGCCATTTGTGCCATCGCTCAGGTGACTTTTTTCAGCAGGAAAATGTTCCTACCCGGCTAATTTAATAAAATGCTAACGAAAAGGCAAAATGCCCTAGTTGATATTTGGAGTACCAATTCCCATTAAGAGGAAGAGGGAATTGAATATAAATATTTTTCAGTGGCAAGATTTTGAATAAATTTAGTAGATGTCCATTTGTCATCGTGGTCATCTCCCTCCCCTGCCATACTATATATTGTGTGCTAGTACGTACCACTGGTGTCAAAGTGGCGAAACTCATCGGTGAACAAGTTCTGTTATTCCAAATCATTAACTGCATGAGACATAAGGGTACACATAATTTGAAACTGTATCCAGTTACAATGCCGTACCCGCTGCACAATTATTTACAAAAAGTTTATTTAGTTCTTCTTTATATGACAAGAAATTGAACAATTATTTCATCAGAAACGATGCAATAGTTTTTTTTTTCTGGTAAAGTTCTAACACACAGACAGCTAGATGGTTGGACAGACAGACACAAATAAAAACATAAGTCTCTCTGCATGCTGAACTAATAATACAAACCATCTCTGGCTGACAGGAGGGGCGCATACTTGAACTTCTGGCTTTGAGGACTCCATTCCCCTGACCCCCCGAGGGGGCTCTTCTTTTTGACCTCTGAAATAAAAAAATACAAAATGAAATTTAAAAAATCTGATGTCAGTATGTTTTATTTTTCACCCGCAGCAAACTCGAACTCAGTGAGTCAGTATATATCTGCAAGAAAAGGAATGTGCATTGATCAGCGTGAGTTTTTAGAGCTCTTTGCAGATTGGCAGTCCACTGGAAAATTTTATTTCTTATTTTCAATTAGAAAACTGGCTTTGCCAAGACATTGACAGTTTCTGTTGGTCACCCAATCTTCTTATTTGATGAAGTAAGAGTAATTTAATATGTTTATTTATTGCCACCTTTGCTGCTAGATATGATAAGCACTGAATCAACTGATTAACCATAACTGACACAAACAAAACATTTTTAAGCCAGTGAGATCACACAGCCAAGTTGAAAGTCAATTTCGAAACTGTTTGGACCGCCAATCTGCAAACAGCTATATAATAGAACTGAATTCAGTTTTCAAATGTAATGAATGGCACCGTTGGCCTTATTCTTGTTATTATAATATTAGCAAATAATTCTTTCTAAAAGTGCATGTTTACTACATCTAACTGCAATTGTTACATATTTAAGATGATTTATTCAAAATCACATTCCGCAGTCTTGAAATTCTGGAGCTGTCAGCACTCGGAGATTCTATCAAACTTCTGACTCAATGTAATCAATCCGTAGAATGCCATATATGTGAAATTTCAACAGAAGCTCAACCTTTTTGTAACAATATATAGGTTTTTGGCACCAGCAAGACAAGCTATAGTTTCATACTATCCTTTAGATTTTTTAAATCAAGAAATCTTTCTATGTACTACATTAAATACTTAGTGTTTCAATTCTTGCGAAATTGACTAAAATTTTGTTCAAACAATCTGTGGATATACTATAGACCAAATTAATCTACTTTTAATACACCAATCTTCTTTTAAAGTAAAACTTCTGTAATGCCACAAAATCATGAATTATTTCCAAATATCAATCTGTTTTGTCAGACAAAAATGTTTTTACACTTGATAAAACATGCTATAGTCTATTACACTAGGAAATGGGCCAGCCTCCATACCCTGTCTAGCTGCCTTTTCCATGATTCACGCAGCTTTTTTAGCCACCAACAATATTGTCTGTTTAGCAGAGAAACACATATTGCAGGGTAAAATGCTAAGTGTAATTGTAGTTCAAACATGCAAAGGTTATGTCATTAATGCAACATAATATTACCCATGTAATATTGGAGAGGCAGCATATTATATACATTGTACACTGTATATATGTGGAGGCATTTGGTCACCTTGGTGACAACATATAGGCCTATACAATATATTTTGTAGGTACTTTACTTTGAAACTAACACATTACCATACTTTTGTTATGGACAATAGTCTAAACTTGTCAAAACACATTTTTAAGCATCATAATTACGATACATGCATTATACTTGTAAGTTGTAGTCCAAACTGGTATCCTGAGTTGACATGGTGTGACAAATCAGTAAAAGTGTGAACTACAAACTAAAGTTCAATCAATACAATTGGAATACGATTTTCTGTAGCAAATAATCAACCTCATGCCCCTGAGCCTTTTAATATGCATCTGTTAATAGTTAATTTTCTTCTTTTTGATTTAGACCGATATCTATATTTGCCAACACCTCTCAAACCTTTTTTTAGGATTTATATCTTCTACAAGTGTATGCTCATTGCTCACAAGTGCAATACTTGTACTCTGAGATAGGCCTATAAGTGTACAAAGCATGGACACCCATGTGTTTTTAGTAATGAGGTGAGTATAGGTTTTCTAGACAAGGTTCACAGCTTCACACCCTGCATGCCATGTGCTTCTGCAGTTCATTAGACATTAGGATTATCTCCAGATAAAAATCTTTGAAAAACAAATATCTCTGATAACAGAATTCGAAACTGAATAAAAAGTCAATGAAATGATAAAACAGATGTTTAGCAATAAGTTTCAGTGAATTACTTACCTAGTTTCTTGGTTTTTCTAGTCTCTCTCCTCAATTTACGGAGACGACTTTTTCCAACAAATACGAATCCACCAGCCATTATAGCAAGAAGGCCGAGTGAGCATGCTCATGACCTAATTTCACCCTCCAGCCCCACGTGCTTTTTCATTCCACGTGCTTGGCGCCAAAAATACCCCCAGACGAAGGGCAACTATTTCAGACAAGCCACAGTGCTCAGCCCAAGAGCAGCTCAACTTAAAAGAAGTAGGGTAGGATTTTCAGTGCAATGCAGCATCAATGTGCTATCACACTGGCATGTCGAGAAAGAAGTAACAAAACCTTTGCCTGGCTATGATCCCCATTGCTTGTACTAAGTTCTTTGGTAATACAAGATTAGAAGAACCATTGACGAATGAATCAAGTGCTCTCACACAACTCTTTGAACTTTTGTCCTGAGATTCCAGCAAAATAAAAACATTAATTTGTATCAATCTACTTTGCCCCTTTATCTTCATTGGTGCACAAACGGTTCTTCTGAAATTCCCAGATTTGAGACAGTATATTATATATAATACTATATTCAAAATAGAAGTACTAATAAAATTACGGGTATTTGTGAATATTGCTGTGGACCACTGTCGATTATTTTGGTCAAATGTCTTTTTTAGAGCATTTTCCAGGTGGCAAATTCACGAATGATATTCTTGAGATTAGGGACCATTCAGATGTTGTTTTTTTTTGCTGGAACTTCCCGTCAAAAATTGATACCCCCCTTTAAGTTTCATGCAGAATTTTAGTACCCAAGTGCCCCACCCTTAGGTTTTATGCATATTTTTAGTACCCCCCCCCCCCTCCCAACATATAAAGCAATACACGTGTTATGCAATGTCACTTGTATCGTTAAAAATTAATACCCCCCCCCCCCTTGAAACACATGTGAAAAGTTAGAACCCCATCGGGCAAAACTCTCACCCTTCAGTCATAAATTCTGAACGGTCCCTTAGCAAAGTATCATTAAAAACAGGTCAGCAGTGTCTCAGCACAGAGCTTATATGTTCAATTTTCAAGAATTTAACCTGAAAGTGGCTTTTTTTTTGTAGATTTATTTGACGAAAAACAAGCTTGCCAAATTTGCAGTTTCTAAAGTTCTAAAATTGGCTAAAATTCCCATATAAAGTTATCTGATAATCTAAAGTTCTAAACTGTAACCCACAGTGAATACCAACTTGAAAAAAAGTCATCTTAAGTAAACCCGATGAGATTAATACTATTGAATGGAAGTTTTATCATGGTAATTGTCTCAGAAAGATACTAACCTAATTACATAGAAGATGCATCTACACCATTTAGGCATATTATCCTTCCAGAAAGTATACGTGATTAGATTGCTGCACTTACAATATATATCTATCTATCCGTCTATCTATAAGCAGAAGCTTAGGAAATAAGAGATTGCACCTTTTGGTGGCTCCTTCAGGAATCTTTGAATTAAAAAAAAAAAAATTTATTACTTTTATATTGTTCTACCTTTAAATCATTTGGTCCGTTGTCTGCATGACTACGAGGGGCGTTCAGAAAGTTCGAGGCTTTTTTTTCATTTGGATACTTATTTTCAATCTAGAACTATGAATTCTTCACAGAATAAAATTCAGCATATTTGGAATGGATTTCCAAAATTTTGGACAATTTGGTAATTTTTAAGTCATTCTGTGGTTGCCATGGAAACTGAAAGTTCAGCTTCTCGGGGCAGGTAACACTGAAACCAAGAATGCCAAGAAATTGTGACTGTGAGAGACTTCTCTCTGTCACTTGTTTTAGTGAGATTGACAATATTTGACACAAGAAATATGGTATTAGCTTCTAAATATGCTTTCAAGCGCACCAAATGTGTGTATTCTTAAACTGAACCCATGTAGGAAAGCACTCCTGCACACTAAGAAAATAAAGTGGGCGATAATAGTACTTTGTGTTACCGAAATTGGTCATGGTAGTGGCTGGTATCAACATTTTCTAATTTTTTTTTCTGATTTTTTGGTGGTATTGAGAATCGTGACCAACCTCGGTAACACAGGAAAATACCATACTTCCTGTTTATTGGCCAATCAGAGAGGGTTATTCTGGCAGGAACCAGTTGATTACCAAACAAAAAAAATGCTGCAAGGTGTTGCAAGGGCCGAAATGGAACCATTAAGTTTTCATAGTGCTGCATGCCAGAATTGGCGAGGGAAATTCAGGAGGCAAAGGTGTGTTTCCCTGACTACATAAGGACCTGTGAAAGTATGGATTCACTATTATGAATAAGAGACCAAAATGGACAGCATTATCCATCCTAGCTATTCCTGTGACATGTTGCTTTACGTAAGTCCTGGTTTTCCCTTACTTTAGTCCATGGGGGCTATAGTTTCAGGCACTGGAGGAGAAAAGGCTTTGGATGACCGAAACTCTTTCACGGAACTTTGGAGGACTTCAAGGAACATTTACTTCAATGGGTCAGGTGTTTGAATCAATGTTTTTGGTGGGCTTGGGAGTATTTTTAAGCACAATGTACAAAGAGGTCGCTGCAGTAGGCTGTCAATGTCACGGGTCACTGAGCAGCAGCTCAGCAATCATGGCTGGCACCGGCACGGAGGTTTGTTGATAGCACTTGTAAGATGTACAGTTTCAACTTGTATGAAGTTGTCATTTGAAGTATTCCATGTATTTTGATAGATAATGATATTCTGAGATGCTAAGTCAGGATAGTATAATGGGTAAGACTCATAGACTGTCACCTTTCCTAGGATTTAATTGACCAGGTCCATCCACATAGAATTTCAGAATGTAAACATTGAGCAACTGATTGCTTGGGAGAGGCAAAATAATCAAATTATCGACCTCAATTATACTGCACTTTTCTGTGTGTTATACTGTGGTTTAACCAATTGGTCTATGAACCAATTAAGCTACAGTTATTGTGCCTATTGTATCAGAATGAACATATTGTATCATCTAAGGTGTTCAAATAATGTCAGAATGAGCCTGGGAATCATATTATTATAAACTTTATTCCAGACACCTCGGTCCATATACAAACTACATACATGTAACGATAATATAGCACCATGTAACAATTACATAGCACCACACTAAAACAAAAAGGTTCATACAAACAAATTATATAGCACCTGAGTATAATAACTTGAGCCAGTGACTCCTAATTCTAGACGTATAAACAATGCTTGTATTAAGTAAATCTTGAATAATATCATTTGAGGATTTCTCAAGGCGTCCCATAAATTTATAGACATAGTTTCTAACTAAAGCAGCACAACTTCTAATATTAGTGACAGTGCAGACAAGGCTGCTACTTTCATATTTAGACAGGCCTATAAGTAATTTCAAAACATTGTGATAAGCAGTGTTCAATTTCCGCCAGCTGTATTTACAAAAATTCCACCATAGATGCGGGGTATACATTGGAGAGCAATATGTCTGAAACAGTCGCAATTTAACCTCAATACTACACATATGAAATTTCCTAAGTAACACATTTCCTTGAACATACAGTTGACGGTACTGTCGACTCATATCAAGGTCATCAGATAAATCATTACTAATACGATGTCCCAAATACTTAGTGTTTGACACCACTTTAAGAGATTCACCATTCAAGTAAACAGAGCTAGCAATTTTATAATTGCTGTTTTTCGGGCGAAAAATCATACAAGCACTTTTAAGTGGATTAAACATAACATCATTGTTTTCAGCAAATATAGCACAATTGTCTAACAATAATTGCAGACCAATAAGCGATGGTGCAAATACTACTAAATCATCTGCATACATCAAGTGGTTCATTATGACATTGTTTAAGATACACCCACACTTAATATGGTTAAGCTTGGAACTCAGATCATCAAAGTAGACATTAAACAATACAGGTGATAAGATTCCACCTTGTCTCACACCGTTAGTAACAGTAAAAGGAGCAGAGACACTTGAGCCCCATCTGACACAAAATGTTTGATTACAATACCAGTACATCAACAACTTCATAATATAAGTAGGAACACCTCTTTTTGACAGTTTTTCGAACAATTTGTCATGACTAATTCGATCAAAGGCCTTGCTGGCATCTAGAAAACATACAAACATTGATCCATTAAGAACCCTGTAATAATCAATAACTTCTTTTAACAAATATATACACTGATCAGTTCCATGATTCTTTTTGAAACCAAATTGATTTGCATGCGTATAAAGATTTTCCTCAATGCGATTTAAAATAATTTTCTCAATAACTTTGCTCACAACATTTGCAAGAGCAATAGGCCTATAGTTGTTCTTACAGTTAGTACTAGCACCTTTGTCTTTAATTATAGGAACAAGTACAACAGACATCAGGTTCTTTGGCAAGAATGAATGAACAAAAAGACTAGAAATACATTGACTAAGTAACAAATTAAGCACCTTTGAAGAATACTGCATATGTTCAACACTGAGACTATCTGAACCACAACTTTTTCTACTGGGCAAGTCTTTGATTATTTTTTCAATTTCCACAGGAGAGACCACAACATCATCTAATAGGTCCTCTGTCGTAGCAAATTCTTCAGAATTGTCCCGAGGCAAAATGTTAAAAATGGATTGGAAGTGGGACCGCCACATATTGGCAATCTCATCACTACCTGACACACCCTCGACAGTCACTGGTAATGGGGTATGACTGTTGTTAATAAGTTTAATTTCTTTCCAGAACTGGTCCTGGTTGAGATCACACAGCTTTTTTGCTAGAGAGTCCCTTCGTAGGGCATCTTCATTTTTCTTGATAAACCTTAACGAGCGTTTGAATTGCGCCTTAATCCGTAAATGATTGTCCAATAAAGGACCAGATCTCGGACTTCCAGCTCTAAGCCAAAGATTCCTTGCCTCTCGAGATTCAGCGTAAATGTCAGCAACATAGTCCGACCATCCTGGCCTAGAGTGACTGTTACTACCATGACAGGTGAAAACAGAATTACCACAGGAAACTAAAGTATGAACAATATTATCATACAATTCCTCAATGGCATGTCTATGTCGTATATCCTCACAATTGAGATTCGTACATGCTAGTGCCTCGTGTGGCATCTCAATTTTCTGCAATTCAATGTGAGTCATATCGCAATATTTTTGCAACTGTTGTGAGGAGAGGTTTTGCCAGCAAATTTTATTGGATGCAATTGAGTTGACGGCACTGATAACAGCTGGAAGACTGTTAACGTTAACCTTAAGAGCGACTGGTATGTGATCCTCATCAGTAACATCATAATTTATATTAATATCCATAATACATTCATCAAAGTCCTTACTGCTAATAACATGATCTAACCAAGATGTGGTGCCCCAGGCTTCACTTACATATGTGTATGAGTTCGAGGGCAGCATTTTCGTTGATGAAATGATCATATGAATATTTCCACAGAGCATTTAGTTGACTTCCTGAACAAATTCTCCCAACTTGGACCTTTGTGAGCTGTTATATTTGGGCCAAAAGTGGGGACAAAAAATAGTGAAATCTGAGGTATACATACAATGATTTCAACCAAATTTATGCATTGTCTCATGTTATATGCCTTATAATATCCAAGGTACACGAATGCTACAGTTAAATCAGACTGAAAATGGTTAAAAACATTATTTTGCTGAAAGTTATTTCAACTTGGGTTAATGAATCACCCATCAGCATCCTCTTTAATTTCCTGGCACAATGACATGGATGAATGATCTGATTGTTACCCTTCAAATAGCCCTACATTTCTGTAAATTTGAAAATAAGATATATCCCTTCAGTTTTAGCCCAATTTGGTGTTCTGGGATCACCAAACTATCTAGAGGAAAATAACACGTTTTTACTTTTTAGTAATGATAAAGACAACACACAATTTGTATAAACATTTACTTCAGAAATAGCAATAAACTCATTATCCGTGTGAAAAAAATTAGTGATATATCTATGTTAATTGTTGTAGCTTTACCGATTACATTGATAGGTCTACTAAAAAGTCAAGAATATTTACATTTTTCTCTCAGGCATATAATTATGCATAACCTTAAAAATTGAAAGGTTTAGCCATTTAGACACCCAAATAATATACAATAACGTAACCAAAATTAAGAAATATTAAACTATTTGTACGTATTTACAAATATACATAGAACTCAATAACACAAATTCACATAAGCACCATTTAAGTAACATGCAGATATTATACATGTTTAATAACAACAAAATGCAATGTTCAATTCAGCAGTCTGAAGCACCAATACCCCCTGGTATTTTGACATCTTTGTCAGTGTCAAATATTTTGAGTTCGCCACTCTTAACCAGATCACTCTCTCCAGTAAAGTTTTCAGAATTCTGACTCATTTCACGTAAATCTTCTGAGGAACTCATCATGCCTTCATTACCATCCATCGTAACTTCAGATTTCTGCCAGTGATACTTTGGCCTTTCCATTGACCCCGACCGTTCCTTCCTGAGCTGCCGGAGTTGCCCAGATTTGATTTCCACAGAGCGCCTCCGAAGCCGACTGTATCCTGGGCTTTGTATCGGGATAACCTCTTGTGATTTTTTCTTTTCGTACAGTTTGGCAAGGGCGAGAACCGAAGGAAGTAAACTTTCGTTATTTGAATCAAGGTTTGCAACTGAAACTGAATCAGGATCTGAATTTGGGACGTGGTCAGGTTCATCTTCAACCACTGGAACCTCTTTAGATTCAGCAAATGTCTCATCAATAGGTTCAGGAGTCTTCTTGCCTGGAACTTTGCCTGGAACTTCGCCTGGACTGTCTTTTTCATACAATTTAGCAAGAGCTAGTACTGACGGTAAAGTTATCCTGTCATTCTGAGGACGCACAGACTCCAAACCTGGTACCTTATCCGCAACGCTTTCATTCACAGAAGCTTGTTTGATGATATTTTCATCCTTTGTTTCAGATGGTTGGCGTTTTGAGGAAGTGAGCTGAACATCAAGGCTTTTTACTGGATTGTTTTGAATAACGCTGTTTTTGGTTGCAGACCGAGTGTCATCAACACCATTCACAGTGTAACTGTCTCTTGTCTTTCTGACAATTCCTTTGGCGACACTTTTCAAAGTCTTTAACCTCTTCTTCTGTCTTTCGAGAGTAAACTTCTGTCGCTGAAGAGTGACGACTTTCGTTGATGATTTAACATTCTGGTTTGACTGGACAACGTGTTCATTTAGATCTACCGTGGATAATGTTTCAGTATCAGCTTCATTGGCATAGTTTTTGAACAAGTCATCAAAAGAGTCCTCCATGTCCCCATGTGTGTCATTCTTTTTCACTATTTTATCAAGATTCACGGGTTTGGTAACTGTTGCAACCGTATCCACCTGACTGTCAATGGCTTTATTATCAGTCTCATCAGAACTTAACGTGTCTTTTTCAGATTCAACATTACTCTTTTCTGTCTCCTGTTTTTCAGTCTTAACATCTTTCCCAGATTCAACCTTACTTTCAGTTGCTTTATCCTTGTCTTTGGCACTGAATAATTTCGTAAACCACTTCCAAGCAGATTTTTTCTCCTTCTTCTGGTCTTCTTTGCTTTGGGCTTCTTCAATCATTGCTAGAGATGTTTCAGTGATCTGAGATAATGGAGGATCAGCACCAGTTTCCAAATCATCCTCAGCATTCAGTTCTTCACCAACCAAGTCAACCTCAGATATTACGCCATCTCCAAAATGACTGTCATCTACATTTCCATTATTACGTCTTTCCTCTTCATGATTTCCATCTGCGAAAGTACCATCTTCAAGATTTGTATCTTCAAGTTTTCTTACTCCAATTATTTCATCTTCAGTTGCTTCATCATCAACTTGCTCTGTTGCTATGGGAACATCAGCTGCATCATTGTAATCAGACATAGTGGATGTTTTGCCATTTTGGTCATCTTCACCACCATCACAGGTCAAAACCTCTTTTCCAAAAGACTGATTTATCATCACTTGGTTGATGACTTTGTTGATGGCATTTGTGTCCTGGATCGTCTCAGTTTCCGATAAGCTGCTGATGCTCGTCCTTGTGGAATCGGGTGGCGTCAAGACAATAACTGAGTTACTTGGATTTAACATCTCCAAATGAGGCAAGTCAGTTGATGAATCATCTGAAGAGTCTGTTTGAAAGCTGGAAGGTAAAGCATAGATAATTACTTTTAAAATTAAAGAAATATGAGTTCATTTCTTTTGTTTGTGCTTGCTTATGGTATTAGTGGTCTCAGTGGAGACTTTTAAAATGCTTTACATTATGAGCAGACATATTATATCAGATATTACCATCGGACAAAAAGTCAAAAAGGGTTTTGCCTTAATAATTCTATGACATAGGCCTATAAGTTGTTCTTACTCCCTTTTCTTTAAAAAATACCTGTTGTTTCTGAAGAAAGCAATGACTCTTCGACATTCGGCTTGGATGATGACATCGTCAACAAACTTTGGAATGATGGCATCTATTATTGGTAAGCCATATTCCTGGATAACCTCCATGATTCCCAACCATCTTGCCAGGTTCTCCACTGCATTGTTGTCTTCATTCAACGTGTCTTCTGGTTCTGGTAGAATGAAGAATATGAACAAGAAATCAGAGAATGGTAGGATGGTGATGGATATAATCAAGAGGTCAAGGTCAAGCTATAACTGATAACAAATTTACACAAATTAGGGTATAACAGCCAATCAGTTGCAATTTATAGTAACTTGACCATCAAGGACCTAGACGAATAACCCCAGCGTCTTGTAAAAAGATCTAAACCTGTCAAAGATAACAATAACAGCATAATTTAATTTCATTCTATTTACCTGGAGTGAGAATTCTCCCAATGAGTGTAGCATAAGTTTGGGTGACATTTGCCAATGTTCGACAAGCCGGCCGAATAACATTTGCCCTTGATGAATGAACCCTCACTGCCATCAGAACAAGCTCAACTGCACTTTCTCGGATTGGACCCTGAAAATTGTTCAATTAATACTTAAAAAGAGAGAATGATGTTGGCAGGTATTGTTTTGAGTCAGTCAGGCAGAAAACAGAATGTTCGTGAGTGCTTTAAATTCTATCATCATAATGTTTAAGAGTAGGAATATTTAAGGTCAAACTGTTTTTCAGGGAAGACTGTTGCAGAGCTATAATGAATATCAATTTCAATTGGGCTTCTCATTATTTTTACAAAGCCACAGTTGTTGTTCTAAGACTGATTTAAAGAGCTTTAAATGCTGCAATAATTCATACACAGTATTTACAATGAAGAAAATATTACCAACCTTTTTGTTATGGTTCGGCAAAACGCTGGAGACATTAGACAGGATTTTGCACCCACTTTCCTGCACTGATTCGGAGGACATCGAGGCCGCCATTGCTCCTAATACAACCGGTGTTGTCCCAAGTTCAAGAAAGTGTGGCAAGTTGTCTCTGATTTCACTGAAGGATGCCAGTAATTGAAGCCAGAATTCAGTTTGTTTCAGGGGCTCCTGAAAAGTAAGAGCAGTGCATTAATATTGAGAAAGACTTGTTTACCGAACTTCTCAGTTTGAACACAGGAGAGATAGATGTGGTTAGTACAGCCATGCAAGTCCAGTTCTGAGCACTTATGAGGGTTGATTGATAACATGAGAGAGAGAGTAGGACACCTCAACTTGCTACATATTGACCACATGTGAGGGATATTTTACCTAAGTTGATCACCACAAACACTGATACAAAGGGCTGCCAATTGTATGTCTCATCCAAGCGACATCCAGCTGGGACTTCGCTCTTGAAGGTCAAATGAAATTTCGGATTCTCCAACCAGGATTCAAACCCTTGCAGGCAAAGACCTTCAGTGGAACAGGCGGAAACCTTAACCACACCACCATCCAGCTACATGGCAACCTCCAGGCCTCCATATCTGGAGAATCTGCTCCAAGCAATTACTACATCTTCAATATCAGCAGAGTTTGAAAAGGACAGTGGAATACAATTCTGCCTTCAAAAGAAAAGGTTTGTGTGACATTGCTGTTTTTGCCTTTTTTCCAGAGAAATAAATGTGTTATTGTTTGTGTTTGAAGCTTTAAAAGGCAAAAATAGTTGGTTGTATATTAAAACTGTTCTTGCATTTTCCAAAGTTTTCTTTATGTACTGAAAATTATCTACAACACAAAAACTCAGGTATAAAGGTCTCCAAAGAACCAAAGCTTTTTGCTGCTAACTTGTACTAAGTCCAAAACAATACTGAAATTGTTCAGAAAGTGAATTGGGACTCATGGGATGAGTCATACTCTATGATGAATGATGATGGATCATACAGAGAGAGAGAGAGATGGGGTGGGGTAGTCACAAACTATACAGTGATGGAAAGTATAATTATATAGTATACTTGTTGCATGATCTTACCTATCCTAATTAGGTACTGTAATGATTAGTCAATTTTATGTGTGCACTATATATGCTAGACAGATACCAAGTAGCACAATCTAACCGGGTTACCCACGAAGTGAATTGAGATTTTATTTGCGTCTATATATACGTACCTTAGTTATTTTTACTCCTGAAGATTAATTTTGACATATCAGGAAAAATATATATTATATAGGCCTAATATAGGCCTACATCCACTGGGACAGCAAGGCAACATCTTACCAATGTGATTTTGAGGAAATCAGTAAGCAGAGCTATAACAGGTTTGTGCAAAGCTCTGCCCATGTTCTCTTCCTCGTTCATGTAGCTGTGGTATTCAAGGACAAATTTGGTCATCATCATCTCATTTCCTGGTCCCATGGCCTGAAAAATTTGAGATTCTTTTATTCCACTTAACAATTCACGATGTCATTATTCGTGTGTGTATGCAAAACAAAGTTTCAGAGTTAACTGTTTGAGACAGTGCTGGCAGAATCAGGAGACCTATATTGCATGTAAAAGAATTTGATGGCTTATTGGTAAATTATTGGCTGGTCCTCTCTGAATATGTGTACTTCAAATTAAGCCAAACTAAACTTTGTCAAATGCAGCACTTAAAGCAGAGAATACAGGAATTTAAAAAATACAAGGGAAGCCTAGGCCTATGTTTTTAAAATGCGTTAATTTGTCAATTTAAAGTTTTTGAAAGTTCTGCAATAATTTTTTCGACTCAAAGCTTGAGCAATTCACGTTTATTGCTGTCAAAAATATTAGAAATCACACAACAATCAGTTTTAGCACAAAAGTGCTTTCCAATGTTGTAATGATAGCTAATATTGAGGGGGGGGGATTGATTACCTTGATGAATCTGAAGAGGTCATCTATTTCATTAGTGGAGAGAGACGTTTCTGTGAAAACCATGGTTTGGTGACAGATGTGCGAAGAAACAATACTACATAACTAAAAGAAAAAGGAAGCGAAACACAAATAATCAATTAGCAAAGATACATGTTTGACGTTATAAAATTAAATTATTATGTACGGTGCCGCCTAAACATTACGTGTGTTAAAATGGTGCATTATCAATTTATCGTATGGAAAGCGATTCACATTTAGTTTACACATTTTCAACGAATATCATTGACCCACTGTAAAACATTCTCAGCAGGATTCTGAAACTTAGGACAAAATATAATACAGCAAAATGCTTGCCAAATATTGCAGATTACCAGCAAAAAACAAAAAAGAAGTATACCTGCTCAGCAGAGGTTATCGCTTCTATCAAGGGGTCGGTAGTTGTTATGCCATTATCAATGCACCATTGTTCTGCCTGCTGACGTTCCTGAAAACAGGGAAATTGAGTTAATGATTTCTTTTTAAGAATTATTTTTAATTATCCATACCGCTTATAGCAGTTTTATTATTGATGGGGAAGAAGAGGACCATTTCAATGTGAAATTTGCTTTTTGTGAATCATGATAGCTTGTGACGTTTCATGATTGTGTTTTGGCATGAGAAACAAAGAAGCAACATCATTAGGAGGAGGCCATTTGATATTTCATAACTAGTTTCAGTAATTATAAATAATACCTTTGTTTGCCATGCAGTGTCACCAAAAAGCAGTACAGGACTCCATAATTTAAAGATCTGCAGCAACTAATGGTTTGACCATGACTCAACATCATGAATCACATTCAGCAATTTTCACAGTGAAAAATTCCTACATGTATTGCTCATACATGATGAGACCGCTGTAATTTATTCAAGTGCAAAGATCAGCATTAAATGTGCATTTCAACATTTAAAAAAAAATTCTGAAAAGTCACGTGTGATGCAAAATTATCAGTTTGCAAATATTCCATACAAACAGTAAAATCTCATGCATGTTTGTCACACTAAGTAGGCTAAGTCAGGTGAAGTTGGCTCCCCGGATTTGGCTCCCTGGCAGCTCCCTGGCAGCTCCCTGAGAAAGTGAAGACAGCTCCCTGAACTAGCTCCCTGGCAGCTCCCTAGGAGCTCCCTGGAAATTGTGAACCTGGCTCCCTTAACTAGCTCCCTGATGGCTCCCTCGCAGCTCCCTGGAACTTTTAACTGAAAATAACCCCAGCATGGGGGCTACTCACTTGATGCTGATTATCGTAAAAGTTCATCCATACAGTGAGAAGTGCCACCAAACCAGTCATTGTCGGTGACGGCATTTCGGATTATAAATAAGTCTAAAAACCTTACTTGACTATGTTAATGATAATGACCAGTAATTGACTAAATTGTTTTTACAGGGTAATTGCTTTTTTTTATACAATTATGTTTAATCTACGTTAATTTCATGATTAATTTTCAGGGTTTTTTTTGTGAAATAAGCTTTAAATATCATGTATCTCTTCATTTTTGAAGGTTAGTCGCAGCAAAAGTGATCATGAACAAATAATTGAAATAAAGTGAAATTTTGATTTCTAATCTACATTTCTTTAATCAATGTACCTGAATGTAGATAGGTGAAGAATGAGAGAATATAAACACGAAATCAGCTGAAGAAGAGAAAGAAGTGAATTTGGAAAGGAAGGAAGGATGGATTCGCAGGAGAGAAGATTGGCGAGGCGCCCAACTTTTCTTGATGCACCCAAACTACATATATTATATTTCTTTGTGCTTGAAAAAGTTACCTCAGCTTTTTTAACAAACTTTTCAGTTCTAACCAGAAATCAGATACTTGTGCACTTCTTTATAGTTTAAAATAACTCTACCATTTCCATATGTGTAGAAAATATTATTTTAAAAGTTTTAATAAAATGTGATCCTAAGTTTAAAAAATGTACTCTTCTTTCACATAATTATTACATATTTCCTCATTGGCAGAGATTCAGAATCCAGAGAAATCAATCATCACAGCTCCTCCAAGTCCTTCAGTGACTAGGCCTAACTTAAGACATAAATTGTATTTGGCTTCTCATTTTGTATCACGATGTGGAATCGTAAAGTTTTTCACATTTGCTTCACTTTGTTAATACTTGGACTATTTTATCAAGTGTTAGCATATCTATTGATCAGATAAACTTGCTGTTCAGGGAGCTGGGTCAGGGATCCAACTTCCCCAGGGCCCATCTATGTGAAGTTGGCTCCCTGGATCTGGCTCCCTGGCAGCTCCCTGGCAGCTCCCTGGCAGCTCCCTGAACAAGAGGTCATGAACAAATTGAAAAAAACACAAGAATGAACTTCAAAATGCTTCACATGGAGACAGAACATGACCTTATTTAGGCAAATTGTACACATATAAAATTATATTTATTTATACATGACGGGGGCAGATCAAGAAAGTGTTGGGGGGGGGGGGCAGGGGTTAAACAGTGCTGTCAGACCTGCAAACAGATATAAGAGATGGCTTTTTGAGCATTCTTAAAACAGTACTTGTTCATTTTAATGATAATGAGCATAGCAGAAATCAGGGGGCAGCAGGGGCAGCTGCCCCCCTAAAAATCCAGTAACCTTAAAAATTGACATTGAATTAGGGCAAAGATTTGAAAAATTCGGACAGAAAGCCCCATGTGGCCAATTGTGAGCTGCCCCCCTAAAAGATCACCTCTCCAACGCCTTACAATGAGCAGCAAGTAACTAAATTTCTTTAACAGTGAATCTGCTTTCTTAATGCATTTGTATACAATGGCATTTTAAGTCTACCTTGATTTTAAGATTTCATTCCTAGTTGTTTAAGAATGATTTTAGGCCACACCTAATACATTTTAGAGAGAGAACTGCCTCTTTTAAAACAATGAAATTAATATTAAAATAAATTTCTAAAATAATTTAGCATCCACATTGATCACAAGAGTCTGGTGAAAAAATTAAATTCCCCGCGATGAAAAGATAACTAGAATTTGAACAATTTACTTTTTTTGCACATATATTTCCCCATTGACAGATATTTGGAATCCAGAGAAGTTCATCTTTACAGCTCTTTCGGTGACCATGCCTAAATAGATGTGGCTTTCAGTTTCATATCACATTGTGAAAGTGCAAATTCATTCAAATTCACCTATCTGAATTAATACTTTCCCAAATTCATCTGAAAAACTTGCTGTTCAGGGAGCTGGTTCAGGGAGCCAACTTCCACAGGGCCCATCTATGTGAAGTTGGCTCCCTGGATCTGGCTCCCTGACAGCTCCCTGAACAAGAGGTCATGAACAAATTGAAAAAGAAAACACAAAAAGGAATTGCAAAATGTTTCACATGGAAACAAAACATGTCTTATGACGTTATTTAGGCTAATTTCACAGTCCATAATCATGCACATATAAAATTATATTTATTTATGTGTATGACAGAGACGAATACAGAAAGTGTTGGGCGGGGGTTTTAAACAGTGCTGTCAGACCTGCAAGTATGAAAGATGGCTTTGTGAACATTCTTAAAACCATACTTGTTTATTTTAATGATAATAATCATAGGTGTAGAAACTGGGGGATAGTGGGGGCAGCTGCTCCCCTGAAAACATTTTGCAATTCATTCTTGTGTTTTTTATATTTGTTCATGACCTCTTGTTCAGGGAGCTGCCAGAGAGCTGCCAGGGAACCAGATCCAGGGAGCCAACTTCACATAGATGGGCCCTGGGGAAGTTGGCTCCCTGAACCAGCTCCCTGAACAGCAAGTTTATCTGATCAATAGATATGCTAACACTTGATAAAATAGTCCAAGTATTAACAAAGTGAAGCAAATGTGAAAAACTTTACGATTCCACATCGTGATACAAAATGAGAAGCCAAATACAATTTACGTCTTAAGTTAGGCCTAGTCACTGAAGGACTTGGAGGAGCTGTGATGATTGATTTCTCTGGATTCTGAATCTCTGCCAATGAGGAAATATGTAATAATTATGTGAAAGAAGAGTACATTTTTTAAACTTAGGACCACATTTTATTAAAACTTTTAAAATAATATTTTCTAGACATATGGAAATGGTAGAGTTATTTAAACTATAAAGAAGTGCACAAGTATCTGATTTCTGGTTAGAACTGAAAAGTTTGTTAAAAAGCTGAGGTAACTTTTTCAAGCACAAAGAAATATAACATATGTAGTTTGGGTGCATCAAGAAAAGTTGGGCGCCTCGCCAATCTTCTCTCCTGCGAATCCATCCTTCCTTCCTTTCCAAATTCACTTCTTTCTCTTCTTCAGCTGATTTCGTGTTTATATACTCTCATTCTTCACCCATCTACATTCAGGTACATTGATTAAAGAAATGTAGATTAGAAATCAAAAAAATTTCACTTTATTTTAATTATTTGTTCATGATCACTTTTGCTGCGACTAACCTTCAAAAATGAAGAGATACATGATATTTAAAGCTTATTTCACAAAAAAAAACCTGAAAATTAATCATGAAATTAACGTAGATTAAACATAATTGTATAAAAAAAAGCAATTACCCTGTAAAAACAATTTAGTCAATTACTGGTCATTATCATTAACATAGCCAAGTAAGGTTTTTAGACATCCGAAATGCCGTCACCGACAATGACTGGTTTGGTGGCACTTCTCACCGTATGGGTGAACCTTTACGATAATCAGCATCAAGTGAGTAGCCCCCATGCTGGGGTTATTTTCAGTTAAAAGTTCCAGGGAGCTGCAAGGGAGCCATCAGGGAGCTAGTTCACGGAGCCAGGTTCACAATTTCCAGGGAGCTCCTAGGGAGCTGCCAGGGAGCTAGTTCAGGGAGCTGTCTTCACTTTCTCAGGGAGCTGCCAGGGAGCTGCCAGGGAGCCAAATCCAGGGAGCCAACTTCACCTGACTAGTAGGCTATTCTTTTTGGTTTGTCAAAACATTCCACTGAGCAGCCTTTAAGTTTTTGATTTTGTAAAATGCCTTCTCCTTGCCTCATACATCACGGAGGATAGGTCCTCATAAATGTCATCAAGCCATTTTTCTGGATTTTTCCAAAGCTTACAACAATTTGACGTTATGACAGATAAATGGACAGCACTTCCAACTTCAATCCATACATATGTTCACCTTCCTCACTCTTTCCCTTTTAAAATGTTCTGTTTTATCCAACCTCTTCTCGGGGTATCAAACTTTGCCTAGTTCTCACTATTGCAAGCAATAATAATTAATATATATTTTTTAGAAATAATGATATTTTTTTAAAGAAATACGAAGCTTGGATTCAAGTGTCATCCAATTATATAATGGAGAAATCTAAGGGCTTAAGGCCTTACTAAAATATATAGATACGTAGATAGATGGATTTCTTTCCTTTTCTGAGCGTCAAATTGTGAATTCAGCCAAACAATAAAGGGTTCTCAAATGTCACAACAAAAATCTAGTTTGAATTTCTACTAATGCCTGACACGAACTGTTCAAATTCGAGACATCTCTTCTATAATTATGTTGAGGAAAAACGTTTTAAAAGGGGAGAATAAGACTGGAAAAAAAAAACATACTTTAAATGTTAAAAGATCATCTTTGTGACTATGAATAAACTTTCAGATGGTTTTCTGACATTTTTTCTAAATCTCTACTTCAGGTCAAAGTCTGAAACCACTCCAGTTCAATACATATGAATTATCAGTAGCCCAACTTTCTGTGTCATTGACAGTCATGACATGTTTTTTTTAAGGAATTTTGATTGAAAACACAAGTAGACTAAAACAGTCTCCACGAGTGACCTAAGTTACACTTTTTACCTTCAGCGAACGAAGTTCGAAGAAGGTATTGTAATCACTTGGGTAAAAATGTTGTCCGTCCGCCGGGCGGGCGGGCGGGCGGGCGGGCGGGCGGGCGGTCGGGCGGATAGATCGTTTCCGGGCCAGCACTCGGCCTCTATTGAGTGTACATGGATGAAATTTGGTACACATATAGCCTGTATGGTCTAGTTGTGCCTTTTGATGGTCTAATTGATAGATATTCAATACCTTTTGAAATAATTGAGAAAATATAAAAATTATTTTTGTTCGTTTCCGGGCCAAATCTCAGTCACTATTGCATGTGCACTTACGAAATTTGGTACAGATGTGGCCTATATGGTCTAGTTGTGCCTTTTGATGGTCTCATTGATGGATATTCTATAATTTTTGCAAAAATTTGGAAAATAGAAAAATATGTATTTTTTTAGTTTTTTGGGCTGAGACTCGGTCACTATTGCACGTAAATGGATAAGGTTTGGTACACGCATGGCCTATAAGGTGTAGTTGTGCCCTTTGAAAGGTCTTGTGGAAAATATTAAATGCTATTTGAAATATTGAAAAAAAAGAGAAAAAATATATTTTTTGTTTTGTTTCTGGCCCAAGATTTGGTCACTATTGCATGTACATGGATAAAGTTTGGTACACATATGACTTATGTGGTTTAGTTGTGCCTTTTCATGGTCTGACTGATACATTTTCTATACTTTTCGTAATATTGAAAAAAAATATTAAAAATACTTATTTTCTTATAGGAGCCAAAACGTGCCCACTATTGCATATACAGCAATGCCATTTCCTACACGTATCACCTATAAAATGTAGCAGTGCCTTTTTGACTTGTATTTAACACTTTTTGAATGATCGGAAAAAAATTGGTGCATGCATCAAACCGTACCATAATATAAGTAAATTAGTATAATAAGGCCTTTCCCTGCTTTTACAAACCCTGGCAAGCACACAGGTAGATCGCAGGGCAGCAGGCAAATAACAGATAATAGAATGCCATTACTCGACCACTGTTGCATACCTATAATATACGGAATTTGGTAAACACACCAATTTTATGATGCAATTGTAATCTTATAAATGTGTTTTTCGCTGAAGGTTTGCTGCTGCGCAGCCTATGTTTTGAGATTATAAGCTTTTATTTGTTCGATATGCTTCTTGAAAACAATGTGAAGCCTTTCTTTCTTTCTGGCATTACTTCCTGCACAAGAAAGGGTAGTGCAAAAAGCATCCATTTTCAGTAATTGTTTACCACCTTCCTGTAATAAGTAACACATTATAAAAATACGGATACATTATTTAAAACAACAGACTCATCCATGGAGACACTGGACAAACAATTTGGGACCGCAATTATATTTTACTTACAAAGACTGCAATTTTACAAGAGGAAGAAACTTTTTAATTGGAAAACTGCAAAATTTAATAGTTTCACCTTGAAGAAACTGGGGCAGTGGGGCTAGTTACTTCAGGGGTTCACAGTCAATTCATCATATCAACTTTAATCTAGAATGATTTCTACATTAATTATAAAATTAATCAAATAAATATATATATATATTCAGTAACTGAAGCCGAACATTCCTTAATTCAAAGTCAAAATCTGCACAAATTTACATTATTCTAGTGCAAGCGTTTGAAAGGCTCTTGTCATATACTTGTTTAAAAATTTTAAGAATGCATCACCAAATATTCTTATAACTGTTGTAAAATTTGTGAAAAAAAAAATTCATTGACATTGCTTTGCTTCTTAATGTCTGCGAAGAATTAAGCATTTAAAAGAAATTCAACCAAATAACAGCAGATCTATTAATTAGAATTTATTAATAATAATAAATTCAAGGTCTCACACTCATTACAAAAAATTGCACGTGATTTGTTTGTCCAAGACAAAATTAATGTGAATTTATATGATGCGACACTTCGATCTCAAATAAACTAAATTATCACTTTCAGCTGACATTTTATGAGACTGCCTTATCAGAGAGTATTTTCTTATGAATACAAGCAAGATTTTGTTTGCTTCTATATATTTATTGCTTGATAAATTAACTTTTCCTTGTTTTTGGGAAAAGAAAACGTCAATGTCAGACCTATTTTTCCCCCTGTTCACCCAAATCAAGTTTACGCTTACTGATGCATCAGGCTATACAAAAAAAGAAAAATATGCATTTCACTGAATTGTGCGTTGCATTTGTCACCAAAAAGCTGTTGAACTGCGAAAGTTATGTTTTAAACTTTGGGCAAAAATGAAAAGCAACTAAATTTTAAAATATTGCCTAAACATTCAGAAAAGAATCATAGGCCTATGATTTTCAGTAAATTAAAAAAGTTACATTTCATTGAATTTATTGAATTTATAATATATATATCATTGCTCTTATAATATCAGATTTTTGCATTCAACATTAGGAGAAGAATTTCAAATATTAAAAGACAATCATTATTACTCACCTGTCTAGAAGCCATCTCATTCCCAATATCTATGATGCACCATTCTTCTGCCAACTGAAATATACAATTGGATTTTTTTTTTAAAGAATTTTACTCCATTATTTCTCAATTAAAAAAGAGATAATACAGGGAGCAGTTTTCATATCAAAACTCCAGTAATATCTCCAAGCCTGAGGGTAACCCTGAACTTTAACAGGAAACTTGTACCCACATTTCGGTGGAAGAGGATGTGCTGTCCTGGTACAAATTGAATAATCGTAATTTTATTAATTTGGGCGACAATAATCGCAATTATCATGAATATATCTACAATAATCGTGAAAATGTGTGAAGATCACAGAAAATCACTGAAAAAATGTACGAAAAATCACTGAAAAAATGTACGAAAAATCACTGAAAAAATGTACTAAAATTGTAGAATTTTTAAATATCTAATCTTGTCAATTTCTTCTTAGATATTAAATAGCACATTTGTATTCAATTATGGCATAAATATTTCAGCAATAATCTAAGACATTTTTGTAGAAATTTCAACAAAATAGAAATGTTTACAATAATTAACTGTAGATTCCAAAAATCACAGAAATGTATGCAATATTTATTATTGCACATATTTCTGAGATAACAGAACACATTTTTGAGACTATCTAGATTTTCTGAGATTATCTCAGAAATTATATGCAATTTTCCCCCCAAATTTGTACAGGTACGATTGTACAATTGATAGGCCTACCTATATAATACCAGATGAATTTCCTTTACTCCTGCTCCAATCAACAGTAACAGCAAATGATTGGTCAGATAATTCTTCCTTGCAGTACTTCCACTTTGAAATTTCCGTCCATTTCTCAGTGATGTTCAATTAAATTAAATCCTTTAGACTTCACCATGACACGTTTACCATTGTAAAAGATCTAATACTGACAATTTTGCATGTCAACACTTTGCTAAGGATTAAGGATTAGCAGTAAACATGGTAAACAAACAACCAGATTATTGTCTATTTATCAAGAATTATAATACTACATGTACTTAAAAGGTATAGTTAAAGACATGTACTTTGAGGTCAAAGTTAGAAAAATCCAGTGTGGACATAATCAACAAAAATGCATGTAAGAACCCTCAAAATCTGTGTCTTACTAATAGGCCTACTAACTCGACTATATCACAAGAGTTGGGAGATTTTGTAAACGAAAATGTTACACCATTTGTGCCGGAAGTTATCTATTTGTGCATGTTAAATAATACCAAGACAAATCCCTTTAAATTACACACATTTAGTCAAAATTTCAGCTTATAACTATTTCAACAATTTTTTCCTCAAAACTACTCTGCTGTGGTAATGAGGTTGACTCCTTTCATGCCAAAAATATTTTTTAGTAGTGCCACTACACTCGATTTATTCGCTCATGCAGAAAATAAAACTTTCCATGTGATTTTCATATAAACATCAATTTAATTTGGCAACATAGGAGAGAGAGGGGCACAGTGAGACACTGGGCAGATTGAGCGAGTTAGTGTTTTACGCCCCATTAGCACCGGCATGGGCTATTTAGAGGCAACATTGGTTTAGTAGATTACCTCCAATCTGATTTCTCATAACTTGTAGAAGTAGTCAGTGTCCCTGAGGAATTGAATTAGACTTGATGCTCAATTTTCTGCTGGGCACATTGAGATGCTGGGCACAGCGAGACAAACCCCCTAGCATCCAAACGGTATTCTTTGCAGAACTACCAGCCTTTTTAAGTGCATGAACGATAGCCCTATGTCCCAAAAAGTTTCAGTTTTGGATGAATGGAATTTCACATTTTCGTTTTCAGCATGGAAAATAATGAAGCCAAACGACTTTTGTCATAATCACCCAGCATATTGGGATAATGCAAATAAACCTCTCTTCAGTTGTTTAGGTTGCAGAATCCCCGTCTCACTGTGCCCTGCCTACTGTCTCACTGTGCCCGACTGCTGTCTCACTGTGCCCCGCCTTTGAAAATAAAGAAAGTGTCTGACTGTGCCCCGCTCTCCCCTATATACTTACAGTGATACTGAAAGACCTTTTTGTCTTGTCAGGAGTAAGATTTGGTTCAGCCAAAGACTTGGACCTCATCCTTGATGGCTTCGGAGGCGCTCCTCTCACAGCTTGTCGGCGATTCACAGGCATGTGGTACCTCATGAACCGGTCGCCAACATGGATAACTGTCCCTAAAATTTTGTAAAATACATAAATGGGTTATTCACCTGGAGAGAGGGGATATGCGATCTGTCAAGCCAGGTAATAACCAGCTTATACCATGAGACAAACACTCAAACATAAAGTTCAGGAATTGACCACCCTGACGCAATGTTCTTCAAATAATTTTGGCCGATAGAATCTTTCTTACGTATTTATGGCATCTCCACACTTTTTGGACCAAATTTATGACATCACAATTGGTCTCAGTCAATTTCATGCTGCATTACTCACAACTTTATGAAACAAAGAGCCAAAATAAGAATGAAATTGAAATCATGAGATATTCTATTGAAGTCCCCTTAAAACAGCCTAACGCAATTGGTCTGTCTCCATTTGCAGTTCTGAATTTATGTACAGGTGGCATCTCCAAGCAATGGTAGCTATGTTGGAATCCCCTTTTCCTTTCAACAAGGTGATTGGTGTTGTTCACCGAGCCAAGGAGTCTTGACCAAAAGAGTGTGTTTGTAGAATGTTTGATTGTTTGGGTCAGCTATTGATTATGTTCTCAAAGCAGCAATTCAACAGAAAAGTGTGTTGTTGGCTTGAATCATATAGATTGGGGGATTATAAAATGCTAACAACTAGATTATTATTAACTGTTGGTCACTGGATTTAATTTAATTTGCACACAAACCAGATATGTCATCTGGTGGGCTTTCCCAAAGACAAAAATAGCCCTACCCCTTATCGTGGTGCCACCTGTCCGTAACAAATGTTGTAATCCTCATATGGAGACAGACCTATAAGAAAAGGTCATGACAGCATGCATGTCTCATATAGTGAATGAATCACTTTTTTGAGGCACTGTATTCATAACAAATAATGGCATGCACTTTACTGAAAATTTTCGGGACACATAGCAGCATGATGTGAAAGAGGACAGAATTCATACTTAGCCTTGTGTGCCAGTACTCTCTACTGTTGTACTTGATATATTTAAACATGGTGCACAGATACTTCTTGTTATTCCAAAAGACTATAGATCAATCACTGACAACTGCCAATCACAACTCCATGTATGACATAGTTCTCAAGGTATATATATCACAGATTGATCTTATATAAAGTTATGTATTAAGAAGTATTTCTGACAATACCACTTCACCAAATAACATCATATGACCAAGAAGTTCCATGTCAGATGACAGAATAAAGGAGCTCATCAAATTCTATTTATAGTTTGTTCTTGTATCTTATACAGCTATAAACATATCAACTTTGTTTATTTCCATTTTTGCAATTTTTCAACATTTTTGTGAACAATACCAGACATGGCAGACAAACTAACAAAATGTCATTACAGTTGATGGTGTGTCATGGCAACTGGGAGACTGAGTGGTAACGGTCCAGGCCTGCTCCGCTGAAGGTCTTTGCCTGCATGGGCTCGAACCCCAGGCGGGGAACCCAAAACATTTTCAGAGGATATTAACGAACAGATCCCAGCTGAATGTTGTTAATGAGACATTTTAAAAATTAATGGCCCTTTGTATCAGGGTCTCTGACGGGCAAGTAAAATATCACTCCCAAAGGGTAAATGTGTGAGTCAGTGTGACATGTTGAGGACTCTACTTCTCTAACCCATCTTATTAATCAACCCTGACCAGTGAGGTTAGGACTGGACTTAGAAGGACTGCACATATCTATCTATCTATCTATCTATCTATCTATCTATCTATCTATCTATCTATCTATCTAGCCTATCTAGCCTATCTAGCCTATCTAGCCTATCTATCTATTAAATTCAATGTATGTGTATACTGTATACCTTAAATTCTTTTATATTTTGCAGAATTACGTCCAGGACAAATGTCAAGAAGAATCAGACGGGAGATTGTTTAACTAAGGGATGAAAAATACAATGAAGTGATTTCTTAGTTATGTCAGCACTATACCCTCACCTGAGGTCACAATTTAGACATATCAAAACCCAAATATATTTAGCAGACATCCAGTGATAATTATGTAAGATATGTTAAGTGCAAGGGCCTGCTGCATGCAGTTGATCGACAGACATTGTAAGCCTCTGAACATTCCAAATAGAATTGTACTAGTATAGGTTATTCATCTTGGGAGAGGGAATATGTGATTTGTCAAGCAAGGGCTTCAGCCCAACTGCCCAAGCAGTGACAAACATATTTATACCATTTGACACCTCTGTCAGCCAATCACTTTACAGTATTTCAGGGAAATAATTCCCATATTCTTTGTTTTCCAGTTTTCCTCTCATGTTTGACTGTTTGAGTGTTTGTCTCATGGTATAAGCCAGTTATTCACCATGGGATCAGGAATATGTGTTTATCACTCCTCGGGCTAAAGCCCTCAGGTGATAAATCACATATGAGCCAGAATTTACTGTCATGACTTTTTTTGTTACGTCTTGGCACAGTCACTTTATGACTGAAGAAAACTTTCTGATGTGCTCTACCAAAATTTTAATATGATAAGTAGATAGTGTAAGTGATTATCTTGATGTTCTGGCCTCATTCACGGCTTGGGCATTTATACTTTGCATGCTATTGCTGAATCAACTTGGAGATAGGGTGCAAAATCACCAAAATATTGTGGTGTCCATGAAATAAAAATGGTCATATAAAACTGGCATGTTGTTATCCAGCAATGAATTACACCATAATGTATTGTTCAGATGTTTGAAAATATGTTTTCATACTGTGTTTCATCGGTTGAAAGACAAATAACATTAAATATGGGTAAAAGTTGCCCACCCACTTTGGTGTCCACAATAGTTACTTCTAACAACATATGAGTGCAAAGGTGAATTTATTTGCCATCACTAAAATAAGAATCTCTTGTTGTACTTTATTGGTCCTTTTTTAACCAAAATTATTTCAGGCTGTTTCTGAGTGGGATTTATCAAGAATCTGTGGCCTTTAATTTCCAAATGTCAGTGTGTTACGTCTTGGACACTAATGCTCAATGAATAGATGTCTTGTTAATTAATCCACAGTGATTCATTAGCATAAATGCACGTATCCGTGGCACATTTACATATTTTGGCACCATTTGAACCAATCATGTATGGTTTCACTTTCATTGAAATTTTGGGGGAGGGGCTTTAATAATACAAAATCAGTTTTTTGATGATGTTACGTCTTGGCAATAATTGCTAAGACATGGATGTGTGTCTCCCATTGGATGCCAATCTCCAAATTATGTGCAAGACTTGTTTAAAACACTGTTTAGAATAATTTGCACTTTTTAATGCTGCATGATTCACAAGAAAAATGTCCAAAAGGAGAAGGTTTGGAAAAGATGTAACATGGACACAATTGTGTCCATGTTACGTCTTAGTCCTTTGGTGTCCCATGTTACGTCTTCGACAATTGAAGTTTGGCAGGCTTTATGTAGACTTGGCATTGTGGAATTGACACAATTCTGAAACTATAGAAGTATTTTAGTTTGAACAAGAGTGTCATTCAGTTTGTGAACTGCATTTACACTACACATTTCAAACAAACAAGACATCCATTGTCATATTGTTGGTGTCTCTGTTACATCCTGGACATCTTCTAAAATAGCTTTAGTGTCCAATGTTACATCTTTTACTGATTCATCAAAAACTGATAGTTTCTGGTATAGATTCTAGTCAAATTACCATGAAATACTGGAAATACCATTACTGAATAAATAGCAGCAATTGTTTTATAGATAATAAGTATTGTTTTTTCGTAATTGTCTAAAAACAAGTCATGGTCTAAGATGTAACTTGGGACACCAAATGGAATGTTTTTGTGCTAAGACGTAACAAAAAATCATGACAGTAAATTCTGGCTCATATTCCCTCTCCTGTGGTGAATAACCTATACATATTCCTGATCCCATGGTGAATAACCGCCTTGTACCATGAGACAAACACTCAAATGTATACATATTGCATAACAAGTGGATAGCAAAGAATATTGGATTTATTGTAGTGAAATGCTGGCCAGTAGGAGTAATTGGCAAACAGAGGTGTCAAATGGTATCATAGGGACTACACACTTTGAATGTTTTTATGAAAATGATAATTCAGATCAGAAACCCAAAAAAGGTCAAAGCAATTTTGCTGCGATTAGTACGTAAAAAGAAATTCACCAACACCTACCTTGGCTGAGCAGAACTTTGCTGTTGACTTCATCATCATTGACTAAGCATGGTAGATCTGGATTAGGGATCAGCCAATCACCATTTGCCTTCCTGGTCACATGGTAAAGTGCTATGACGCAATCATTTTCAGCAAACTCGTTTTCAACACAAGTTAAATTCTCGTCTAGGGTGAGACCTGTGGTAAAACAAAGTAATAGTAAGCATGTGCAGAAAAATTAGTCTAAACCAGTCTCACATGCTTGATCAGTATGAGTAATATGAACTTTCTGGAGCTTGCATGCAACACAAAGAGCTCTACCATGCAACTGGGGTGCAGTTAGAACTCAGTTTAGAAAGCCCCACAAAATGTATCTAGCCCTGGGACAGATGTAATTTCAGAGCTGTTGAGTTGTGTCTGTGACAGTTTGACATGATTTAGTTTCCTGTGTTTTCTTACTTTTATTTACTTTTTTAAGAAAGAGACAAAGAAAGTGCTCTCACGCTGGAGCTTCAAGAGATTCTTTATACTTTTTCAGTTGGATCCATGAGTAATTTATGTAGGCCTACCTATAATGATAAAAGGCACTTAGCATGATCAGGATCAGGGGAGGTAAGGGCCAGTTGAACCGAATGTTTAGTTTGCAAGAGTTACAGAGGGACCACATATAAGACCGCCCCTCCTGCTGTCATGAAGCGGTCTCTCGTTGGGATGCGGTCTCTCGTTGGGATGCGGTCTCTCGTTACGATGAGAAATGCACCTGAAAAACAACACTTAGTGCAGGAGAAAGGCAGTCCCATAAGGGAAGTCGGTCTTAGAATAGGAGGTCTTATAACGCGGGTAGAGGCCATTCTTACCACTTTACCAAGACGGTGATATCTTCACAAAGTACAAAAAAAGAAAAGATTCAATGAATTCTAACACTGTGCAGCATCAGAGAATGAGAGTTCAATTTGGTGATTGTGCTTCATAACAATATCAACAGTTTCATCAAATCATCAATTTTTGAAGGTGGAGCAATAATAACTCACTTCTACTGGCCCTGCTCTCCCCTACAATGAACTATTTTGAGGCAGGAAATATATTTTATTTGTTACAAAACAAATTTAACTGGATAACAGATAGAGTTTACTTGGGGACAGATTCTTCAAGGTTAAGATTGTTGGGTTTTATCATGTGACTGTAATGACCTTAACACTGCACCAAAGTAAGCTTTTTCTGATACAACTTGTATAAGGGTAACAATGAAAACAGTAATCTTGTCATGTCATAAAACAATTTCTGAAAAAAATATTACCAAATAATAACCACTGATGAAATAGTTTTAAAAAAACTGAAAAATTTGTAATATGAACTATTAAATCGCCCAGTTGCAATTTTCATTATCATCGTTTTCCTAGCTTTGTGTCTTTTTTAAACTCTGTTTTGCAGTTGAACCGTGACATCATCAGGGTTTCTGTAATTTCAAGGGATTGGACTGATCTTGAACCTGTGACACTCAGTTTAAAGTTCGACATAGCGGTTAATGACAAAGAAATTTAAAACTGCCAAGCAATATTCAGATTTATACCATTCGACACCTCTGTCAGCCAATCACATGCCAGTGTGTTTCGGAGAAATAATTCCCATATTCTTTGTTGTCCAGTTATCCTCTCATGTTTGACTGTTTGATTGTTTGTCTCATGGTATAAGCCAGTTATTCACCATGGGATCAGGAATATGTGTTTATCACACCTCGGGCTAAAGCCCTCAGGTTATAAATCACATATTCCCTCTCCTGTGGCGAATAACCTATACGAATATTATTTTTTGTGTACAACCACAACAAACAACTTCTGTATAAGCCGGGTGACAGTGTTACACCTGACCAGAGAGTTTCTGTTTCAATGTTTCCCAAACAAAGTCTTTTATCAAATCACTTCTTTTAAACATTTTGTGTCAATCATAGTGACTACATGGAGATCCTTTGGGGATAAGCAGTCTGTTTGATTCAGTTCCAGTTCATTGAAGCATCTATCAACCATACCAGTGCAGGCATCAAAACTAAACATACAAAATCCATGTGTCAATGCATCGTGTCAGTTTTTTTTTTTATCTGCGCTTCTCATATATATAGAGTTATGCTAATAAGTCTGTGACATTATAGTCTTGGGATAATGCGAAGTTCTAGCTCCAAAACACATAGCTATGAAAACGATAATAATTCTAGATTTTTATGACCTGTCATTGTCACCATATGACAGTCATTACCAAGAATGGTTTGAAGGGCAAAATTCGAACTTTGCACACTAGCTGAAAATCACTAGAAAAACTGAAACCCCTGAAAAACATTGTTCAAAAAGTTCAACGCTATAAAATGTCACCATCACAATGCAGCAAACAAGGCGATAAAAACAATACAATAAAGTCAAAAGCCTGGAGCTTATTTGGACATGGGGGGGAGGGTTGGTCTAGTGGTAGCGTGCTTGGCTGCCAATCGCTGGGTCCAGGGTTCGAATCAAGGTCTTGCCGGGTCACCCGGGCCTATGTTGGACGGCTGTTTCAATTATCCTACGCCTCATTGCCGTGTTCTCCCCCTGTCAATTAGTCTACCCAAAGGCATAGATACAGGACGTAAAGCCCCAATCATCCATCCATCTTATTTGGACATGAGATGTTTCTTTGATGTTTGGATGGATGGATGATTGGGGCTTTACGTCCTGTATTTATGCACTTGGTAGGCTAATTAGGACAGGAGGAGGACACTGCAATGAGATGAAGGATGATTGAAACACGAAGATCAAAATAACTCCATATAATGAAAGTTTCACGACTTAATTTGATTTTCGATCATACAATGACCATCATCATATTTTTCATTTTCATTCTGATGATGGTCATTGAATGATCGAAAATTAAATTAAATCATGTAACTTTCATTATATGGTGTTATTTTCATTGTCGTTTACAGGAAATTTATCAGCGGTTTATATGTGGATGATAGAAACAGCCATCCAACATAGGTCCAGGTGACCCGGCAAGACCTGGATTCGAACCCTGGACCCAGCGATTGGCATCTTGAGGAGTATGGCGATTGGCAGTCCAGCAAGCTACCACTAGACCAACCCTCCCCCAGGGATGTTTCTTTAAAGGTGCATAGATGATAAAGGTATGTCAAGAAAACAAAATATGTAAAGTTGTAAACTATTAAAAAGATAGACAGTTGAAAATGCATAGGCTGTGCAGCAACAACCCTTTGTCATTCAGGTAAAATTTCATCTTCTGATCAAAATTAAAATACCACATTGATTCCAATTACAGATTCACAAATTTTGCAGAGTGGACCATGCATACAAGAAGAAAGTATATAATATTTCTTTTTATGTGAAATTTTATTGATCTATGATGCATTAAGACCCCAAAAGGTTACATCTGCCATATTTTTTCAACTAAGTACATTTACAATGCAGAGAGATGCATGTTTAAGGTTACTTTTACTATCAACACAGCTTGCATAAAAAATTCTCAAGTGATCACAAGATGTTTGATCATCCAAGCAAGGAATAGATAATTAGATATTTTTTAAAACCTGATAACAAAACACATATTTTCTAGATATATAGCAAAAACTAAAAGCATATAGCAAAAACTAAAAGCAAATCACTTACCTATTACTGAAATAGACCGATTTGGTAAAAGGACAGTTTGACTGGAGCTTAGATCCTCCAAGACAGCCATGTCTGGATCCACTGAGGTGAAATCCTGGGTGCCCATCTTTATATATGTCACACATGGAAATCCACAGAGAAAATGGGACTACCAACCCTGGGCGCATTAGGTTACAAATCCCATATGTTATAAGTTAAATCAATGAATTCCATGGTCAAAGAAAATGTCCTTGGATTTCCTTAAATCTATAAGTCACACAGAGAACTTATTTTGTTCCTCCATATTAAACACGTCATATCAAAACAAAAGCACATTTGATATTCACAATTTGTTATCATCTATTATCAAGACACTGCAGATCCCAAGACCCACTTTGTGTTATCTCTCAATAAGGATCTCTTATGCAGATAAGAAAGGAATCTGGCTTATTTGATACAGTAGCTATCAAAAGTATAGGTAGAGTAGGTTGGGGCAAGAAGCCCGGGTTAGGTGAGAGGCCCCCTAAGCATTTATCTATTGATAGGATTGAAGCTAGAGGCATTTAAGGTGATGTCACAAATTTTCAGGGAAAACAGCACCAAACCATAGTAGAAATTAAAGAAACAAAAAAATGTGCATGGTTTTTTTAACTTTGACTAATTCTTTGAAAGGGGTTGTCAGAAATAACTTTGGAAATATTTAAAAGTATAATGGATATCTGCATTGCTTCACTTTATGACCTTCACATAAATATGATTTGGATCATGTTTTATGCATTTTAGTTCAAAATAAAGAGGTCAAATTAAAATATGTGGGTTTGGGCCGAGAGGCCCCACATGATAAGGGGCATGAGGCCCCCTTCACCGGGGGTTGAAGCTGCTTCAGGAACCATTTAATAATGTGTACTTTACCTTAAATCTTGATAGAATAGCTAATCAAAATAGAAAAAATTTGGCCCAAAATTGAAACAGGGCAAAATATATTAAAAAATAAAGAGTATTAACAGAAAAATTCTGAAATTCAGAAAAAGTGCATAGAATGTCTTAAAAATGATAGGAGAACCCTAAGAAATAACTTTTAGGCTGAATGCCCTCGCAAAAAAAATTGCCATAGGATTATAATAGGGGGGGCTTCTTGCCCGATGGGTGGGGCAAGAAGGCTATTTTAAATATTTTACAAAATTGGCCGTAACTTCTTTATATTAAAATTGGTAGACATTTTTTTTACTAGTTATTAGTAGAGTCAAGTGATCCCTTCCTGATCCCTTCCTGACAGCATAAGCATTCAAATAATCGCCCATAAAAAGTAGGTCAAATCGCACCTCGAAGTTAAGGGGGCCGCATGCCCCGACCTACTCTACACTATCAAAAGTATAGGTACACTAGTAATATTTCACAAATTCTGAATGGAACACTGTTGATAGAAATTTTCTGAAACGTACTAATGATGGGTTCCTGCATGACCTACTGGTTAAGAGTTAATTAGGATGGTCCTTATTTACAAACTTGAAATCTCATGGTCTGACTTTCCTTAAATCCTCCAATTGACTAAAAAAATTAGTTCTGTGAAGTTTCATCAAAATATATTAATGTATTTAGAGTTAGGTCATTGACCCTGAAGTTTGTTTATTTGAAGCAATTTTGACGCTATAGTAACCAGAATGTATCATTTGCTCCCAATGTCCCTACAGACCTACATAGCCTTTGTCAAGGAGCTTCAGTCACAAATTATTTGTCTTCCTGTGTCAGAGTAACTATAATCAAAACCGAAATTTGCTATGCTGATATAAATTTCTGAAAAGTTGATGGAAGTGAAGTGCTTTAACGGTAAGCTTGTGATTTCTGTATGAAGTTGTCAGATACATCTTCTTACTCAGTTTGTTGTTATTCAGTGTCTCTATGGCCAAAATGACCTCAAAAACAAGAACACTGTTCTTGCTGTCAACAAAAGATGACATATGAATTCTGAATTATACCTTGAAAACAGCAGGATTTGGGTCACCTTCTCTGCTATCAATTTCAAAGTAGGGAGCCTGTAAGGCAAGATATAGAGATCGCCAACACAAATCAAAAAAAGAGGAAAATTTCACCTCATGCAGACTTCAATTACCTCTTTAGACAGAGGGATGCAAATCATGCAATGAATCTTAGACTCAGTATGTTTTTATTTGACTTATTTGACTATTGAATTTGTGATGATGGTGAATTCTTGCTTACTCGAAGTGAAAAGGTTCAATGACTAGTATTGATAAGGTCTTGGATAGAAATTAAAGGAATCGAGAGAACAACCGGATGAGAGCGCCTGTCAGCTGCCTGACAAGAAAATCATAGGACTCATGCCATTGAGATTACCAATGAACTGGAGAGTTTTGGGCAGTGCTGCCCTCTTTGGCAATTTCAACTTCATGGTCACATGTCCAGTCTGAGGCATTGACCCTGTTCCAACCCAGTGAGTCTGAGTTCTGAGGCCCATCACTATAGAGATAATGCAATACCTGTACAAATTCATTGATTTTATGGAACTACTGATGTGTCAGCTCCAACAAGTGTGCTAGATGGTGAGAGATGACTGCAAGGATCATGAAACACTGCAGGTATTGTGGAAAAATTGGTTAAATCACTGTTAAATATAGTGGTCAATCCCCCAAGGCCTTTTGTTTACATTCCTAGTTTCACACTCTTCTAATTATGTACCATTACAGGCCAATTTCTATCAGTGACTTCACTCGTGGCAGGAAAGCAGGAAATTCGCCAAAAAGAGTACAGATGATGAAAACCAGCTGATATGTGATCAGGAGAATGCCAACACCAAGAGAAAGACGAAATATGACATGAATAACTTTAATCAATTCCTGAAGCTCAAAGGAGAGAGCAGAAAAGCTCATCTTATTCCAGCAACTGAGCTGGACAAGATTATTGCCAATAACATCATCAGCACAAGGAATGAGGGAAAGGAGTACGAGCCTGGATCATTGGTCAACATCAAAGTTCAACTCTATATATCGTTATTTGAAAGATCACAAATATGGGAAATGCATCAAGACAGACACTGAATTTGAGCACAGCAGAAGTGTTCTTGAGTCCAAACGCAAGGAACTGAAAGCAACCGGAAAGGGAAACCTGGCCAGAAAAGCTGAGAAAATTGAAAGGGAAGATATCACCACCTTGAAGAACCATGGTCTGCTTAGCACAGGTACATAAGTGATCTGGGGTTTTCCTTCTCAACAGCATCTTATTGGGCTATATCGAGACTGGGTTTATGGAGTCGAGAATCTCTCGAGATACTATTTCCATAACTTATCATGGTAAAGATTAAGTCCTATACACCGCGGTGATTACACCAAGAGCTGAATCAATCATTAAAATATTCAGATCTGTGTCCAGGATGCAGCATCATTGGTCAAATCGAAGAGGAGATAAAAAAATGAGTAACAATTGACCGATTTTCTCCTCATGAAACTGTCAAAAGTGAGTTTCAAGATTAACCTCTATATTTCAAGGAAGCACTTCTCCTTATAAAGGGAAAATTGAAAAAGGAAAAATCCAACAAAATCACAAGTTCCAATGACTTCAGCCTTTAGAGATTCTTAACTTTGGTCCAAGCATCAGTGGAATAGAAGGAAAGTTCAAACAAAGAAATTAAGAGACAAGGCACCACAAAAAGACTCAAAGAAAAAAAGAGTCTCCAACTTATAATAACTTCTTCAAACAAGTGAAGCAACTGGTGAATGTCATAGAGCAAATGTGGTAATGCATTCACAGAAGGGGCACAAGACTACATGTATACCTGAAATACCATTAATTTAGTAGTTGTGCAGCCACAATTACAGATGATTTCATATTTGTAGACACTGAGACTGAATATGAATTTTTTTCCTAGGACAAGCATAGAGAAAAATCATGTCATAAAGTTTTTGATATCATTTTTCCCTATAGAAAACATGTCCTAGAAAAAAATTCCCATTCAGTCTCAGTGTCAACAAATATGAAATCATCTGTAAGCAGGCTAGTGTCATTTGCAAACAGCAGCATGAAGTTTTCAGATCTTGAGCAGACTCACCACTTTTCAAACCCATGAAGAATAAACCTCCAGTTTAGCAGATCATCAGAACCAGAAATCTGAGAGCAGCCTCCAAGAATCTTCACTTAAAGCTTTCTTTTTTACTGGGCAAACATTGCTTGACAAACATGATAACTTCTGTCATGAAATCAGGAATGCCCATTGCCCACCCTCAATCTGATTTCTATAAGAGAGATGTGTCCAAGTGCTGTTTACTGATGTCACCATTCTAATATGGTATGCAGTTAGTGGTGGACAATAACAACATTAGGACAGTGCTCGTTTCCAACTTACATGATTATGAGAAAAATTACTTTATGCCATACATTTGAGATTGCCTTCAAGTGACTAGTGCGGTCCTGTGTGGATGTTGTCTTCCTGCCAAAAATGATGAGGATGAGACACCTTCCAGCAGCTAGGGCTCTTGAAATTTGGCAAAACATCACAAAGTATGCAGCTGTAACAAACAAGACTTACAAAATCATCATAATTCTGAGCACTAGCTGCAGACTGTTATGATCAGATTGTATAAACGAAGGTAGACTTCTTCCTGGCTATTGCAAAACGTCATTGTGCCTTTCCTTACAAAGTTCCAGACAGACAACCATGTCATGCCATTCTTCATCCAGGGCTTAACTTCAATTCTACGGGTTAGCAAATGTACCTCTTACCTAAAATATTTTATGATTGTCCCACTCACCTGAATTCGTATTCGCTATATATATTACAACAATATTAAAATTAGTCATTGCAGGATCTCCAGCGCAGATTCATAAAAAAAGATAGTCCGGAAAAGCTCACCACGTCAGGCAAACTTCAAGCAAATTTGATGTGACTGACCAGGGAACGTGGATGACACACAAGAATGTTGACATTTATGTGGAGCTGAATCAGTTATAAAAAGTGAATGTTTTATTTATATATATTCTGCTGTCAAATAAAAGTCTATATATACATATTATATATAGCCAACACAGGGATATACTAAGAAACTTTTTTCATGCGCCAAACAAAAAAGTGGCAGCGCAATGAAGATGAAGTTACAATGAAGACTGCTAGACATGACGTCACTTTCATCATGACACTATATAATAAATAGATCAGTCAATTGAATGCCATACGTGCCTTCGCAAAGTCCACTGGACCCTATTACTGGATCTGCGCGAAAGAGATGCCCGTGAACAGAGGTATAAACAAACCCACGTGGCCAGCGCCGTTGTTTTGTTTACATTAGTTCCATGTTGAATTCAACGCTGCTATCAAGCGGGATGCTGGATGACAGAGTCCAGCAATGGATCGAGAGACGTCATTAGAGCTGTTTGAGCAGTGGCGAATCCCTGAGTTGAAAGATTACCTAAGAAAACGCGATTTATTGCTCAGTGGTAGTACGAGAGAATTGGTGGCAAGATGTTTCGTTGTGTGGGAGATGGCAATGCCTGTAGTTTTGACAGCCCAGCAGTACGCAGCAGCAGCAAGCAAAAATGTGCAGGATGCGCTCAAAAAAGCAGAAGGGAAAATTTTGCCGGACCCCAACAGTCTGGATGGGTGGTTGTCGGAAGAAGGAATGAGATCCTGGCCTGCAGTATTCATACAGGACATTGGTAATTTCACCATGAGAATTATGACAATTTTGTAGAAATGTCTTGTTGTCTTCAACCATTTCAAGTGATATAAATAGGCCTATTAGAGCTTTTTTTCCTCGGTGATTATAAACTGTAATCTCTGTAATCTCCAGAATGACTTTAGTCGCCAAAAATAGTTTATTGCAGTTTCTAAGCTGTTATTTCTGTTTCACACAATTATACATGGATTAATTTTGCATTGAGAAAGCCTGGTTCCAATGCAACACAATTTGTAACAATGACAAACAAAGAGGAGAAGGGGGAGGCTTCATCATCTGAACACCTGTGCCTACAATGTATGTATGGGCGACTGAGATTGAGACTGAGATTAAGAAATTGACTGTTGGTCGACTGTGGTGTGGTTACACAAGCGATTATACAAGTTTAAGTCACCTGGGAGTCTTAGAGGCGACTGTGGAGTGATTATGAATGTAAGAAATTGATAATCACAGCTCCCAGGTGCAGATGGTTGAGGTGAATTCCATGGCCACAATTCATGCCTATGAAGACAGACAGAGAGAGAGAGATAGATAACTTAGATACGCATACATAGACCATAGACCGATGGATAGACAGATAGATAGACAGATAGACAGACAGATAGATAGACAAATAAATACTTTAATAAGACATATATCTCTTTGTCTTTATCTCCCAAAATGGAACACAACGAAATAATATGACAACTAGATACTTACACATTAAAAACGGTAAACACAATACATGCATTACTTAATTACTGCAGTTCCAAGTTCAGAAAAGGTTGTGTTTAGTAACCGGCAATAGAAGACATCGTCTGGGAGATTACACATGTCACAGTGCATGTAAACCTCTGTCTCAACAACGATGTGGGTGATTATGAATTTATTGTATAATCACAGCGTTTTATAGGCCTACCCGCGCTCAGACAGAGATTTTACAGTTCAATCTGGGCAAAACTGAAACAATGTTTCGGAGGTGACTAACCATTGACTATAATAATGAAGTGATTTAATATTGTGGTATAAACATTAAAACATATGCTCAATGATAGATATATAGATATACAGATAGATAGATAGATAATAGACAGATAATAGATAATAGATAGATAGATAGACAGATAGACAGATAGATAGATAGATAGATAGATAGATAGATAGATAGATAGATAGATAGATAGATAGATTGGAAGAATTTGAACAAATTTGCAATAACACATATTTTCACTATCTTCCATAAAAAGTATACCAGTTGATGGCTTGATGCACATTTCAAATACTTTAGTGGGTCCCTTGTGTCAGTGTCTATACTGAACAAGTAAAATGTCCCACACATTGGGTATATATATGTAACATGTAGAGGGCTACATCATATATTTATTTAGAAATATACCTGCTAGATATTACCTTGGGCTGAGAAAAGCATGCTGGCTCAGTGTAATATGCTTTGTATTTATGTATTTATACAATAACTTCAGAATTAGAAACACTTTAGAATAAATCCATGTTGAAAATTGCTGAAGAGCTCAAATTTAATTTGATAGTTTTTCACCAGGTTGGTTGGTTGCAGGGAGATCATTGATAAAAAAGTTCAATCTATTGCAAATCTTCACAGTTGTTGGAAATCTAACTGTTGACTGTGTTTGCTTGTTTAACACTGTTTTCCCGAGTGGTCAGTAATCCCCTTAGTAGCCATAGTCGCCAGTTGGAGAGATTACAACTCATAATCACCGAGGAAAAAAAGCTCTACTACAGACTGAATACAGTTCTTATTATAATCTTAACTTCTGAAAAGAGTCAAAGATTTTTCACTTGCTAATTAATGTTGTAAGCCATTGAAATTTTTATCCTTTTAGCTGTTTATCTTGCCTGTCAAGCATGAACAGTTTCGTGGAAGTGCCAGTAACTTCCATGCCCGATTACTTTCCGATTACAAGGACCAAAAAGCGTAGTTATTTTTCGAGTAGACGGCTACTTGAAGTAAGTGACAAGGCTTTTTACTTTTAATGCTGCTTGAAATTGCTATCCAGGCTGTTGTACATATATGTCATAACAATGATTATAAATAAATTCAGATTATAAATTCTGATGTACTGTTTGCAGGTCCTGTATCACCAAATTACAGCAGATGCAAAGTACTGTTTCTTGACGGCCAAATGCACCCCATCTCAAAATGTTCGGGATATCCGACACACAGCCTGGGTCGCCGTTGAGAAATTGTCTGGGACCATATGGTCTGCCATGTGTACATGCTTTGCAGGGTAAGTTGTTCTATTGCTTGCTCTTCAATTCCGAAAAAAACAATTGATTTTCTTTAATGAAGTGAATTTCATTCCCCATTAATTTTTCCAACAGAACTGCAATGGCGTGCAACCATGTGGCTGCCATATTGTTCAAGGTGGACTTTTGTTGGAGGTACGGATTTGTACGGAAGGGAGTGACGGACAAGGAATGCGTGTGGAAGCAGCCCGGAAGTACCATCCTTATGTTGTTGTTTTTTTCGTTGTCATGTTAGTTTTTTTTTATATCATTACTTTATATATATATTTTATATATTATGTATAACCACACCTTCACAAAAAACGTTAAAATAAAGGACCTGTGTCTTTGATTTACAAACTTGAAGTATCCATGTTCAGGGAAAGGGAAGAAAGCCACAAATAATGTGTTTCTGGGAAGTCAGCATATATCAGAAGAGTTTTCTCACTTTAAATCACTTCACTGGTATCATGATTTAAATCAGTGATTTAAATTAATGATAACAAGATATTAGAAGTTGCAACAAAACGGAAGAGGATGGTGATGTCACCAGCTGAGAAATCAGCACTTGACACCCAAGTCGCAAAGTATATTTATGCAACAAATACACCCTTTTCGGCCATCTCTCACCTAGAATTTGTAAAATTGTTGCGAATGTTGATTCCAAAATATCATCCACCTTCGTGAGAGGTGGTGGGAGACGATAGGAGGCAAACTCCTTGAGGTGCATGATTTAAAGGTGAATGTAAGAAATGTCTGCAGGATCAGAATGCTTACATGGCGATCGATGGATGGAGCAATATTCATAATGATCCGGTAGTTTGTGTTTCAGTTATGGCAACTGATGGTCAGCACCACTTCACCAGTCCATAGACATACAGCATATATCTGGATGGATGATTGGGGCTTTATGTCCTGTATTTATGCTCTTGGTAACTAATAAGGACTTGGAGTTACATATATATAGAAAAGAATAAGGCAAAAATGTTCAAAATGATGATAATGCTTCTGTTATTAAATCCGACGGTTCAATTTCTAGGATTTAACTTTTGAGTTTACTTTATACTCAAATCATGCTGGTCCTATGCTTACATAACCCTAAAAAATATTCAGCAACATTAGATTTAGACTCCCCTCACAATAAATCGTTGTTGGTTTTCGAAGTACTAACAAATTTCAAGTAATTCGTTTTTATGAAAAACAGATACAATTGGAATTGTAGGTCTTGAACTGATGTGGCATAAAAGCCTCAGGATTCTCAAATATATATCAATGGAGTGGGATGAAGTGGTTAGCCCATCCATTGATTGAATACCTGGAACGCAATGCCATTCATTAGAACTGCATTGCAAAGATACAAAGCCATTCGTTTCGAACAGCCTTTCAAAAACGCATAAAACATTGCAAATCAATTGTCCAATGCAATTTAGGAAATATGACAGAAAGCCTGTCTGCCAACTTGAGGAGCCATGATTGAGTGAAAATGACAAGAAATATGACATCTACCATGTAAATGAGGAACTATGAACCAACAACTATGAGGAACAGATGTTTGAGATACCCATAAATAGAGCACCATCAAATGAAGAAACCAACAAGAAGAAAATAAAGGGGCAATGATAGGACTAATTTGCAGTTACCAGCTACCGCACAGATCATGAAGAAACATTCAAAAGAAATATCTTACAGATATTACCATAAAGCATCAGTGCTAGGGGCGTAGACACTGGGGGAAGGGAGATTGGGGGGATGCTCAACGATACCAGAAAGTCAGACGAGTACCAGTCCTGATGTACCAGTCTCTCCATGTCAGCCTGATGAAAGTATTATTCCTGCTGTTACGGCGACTCAATCAGGTTTGTTTACTCACTCGTTTGGCGCCAAAGACGATCTACTTTACGACAATTGTATGCAAAATAGGTGGTTGCGGGCATGTAGTTGAAGCGCATTCTTTCCCGCAATGTTGTTTTTGTTGCAGACAAATGTATTTTTCAACAGAGAAAGATGATTAGCTTAAAAATGATCTAGCAAAATCTTCCAAGAGTCGATCACCAATGTCAGCAGATACCACAGGCATCACAATTGTTCACAACATTTCTGCACCAGACCACTACCAGTGGTATACAGTATACATGCACCAAGGTGGGAAAGTCCCCTGAATCGACCACCATGCAGTAGTGTTATGCCTATGGGGTGCAGGGTGGCTGATTCAAGGGAATTGCCCAGACTTTCCCACCTTCCTTGTACTGTTTAAGGAGGCCAGTATTATGCAGGCCATAGAGCCGTATTGGCAAATGATTGAAATGCCTGTGGCAGATACCTCCCTTTTTGCCCAGAATATACCAAGCTCACCTACCGAAATGATATGTCCAAATATTTGCTTCATAAAAATTATAACTCTGCATTTGGGGATCCCGTACCTATGATCATAGCCAATTCTTTTGAAATCAGACTAAATATAATAAACAGTGAAAGAGGCGAAATTGGTGATGTCCAAGTATCCCCAGATTCTCCATGTCATGCATGAACAAAAGACAATTGTCATAAATCGCGAGAATGATCATTACTCTGGTACAAAACAGATGCGTGTCCAAACTACAGAGTATGTGCGTGGTTCAAGAAAACCTGAATTGATGGAGAGAATAGCAGTAAGAACTGTAACATCAGATATTAAAGAAGATCATTCTGGATCTGCACGTACCTACACATCCGAAAATCTCTGGTCTCTCGCAAACGAATACAGGCCCATCTCAAGACCAATTCGCAAAACACTATTCAGATACAGGATTTGGAACCCAAAGCCTACCTCCATTCCCATCAATATGCAGAAGGTTGGTTCTAAAGAAAAAAATATTATAACAGTACCTATCAGAAAAAGCCTTCCACACAATAACACAACACGAGATCTGTATCACAACAAAAAGAAGGTGAATAATCTCAGTGTTTGCTGTCGAAATCCGTGGTCAGTGTGCAGTAAAACAAGTGACATTCAAGACTTCATAATAGACCAGCATCTTGATATCCTTGGCCATACAGAAACGTGGCTTTCTGGGACTGAAATAGACAATCCAGTAATTAGTGCTCTTCTTCCATACGGTTTATGATAAAAAATCCTCGCTTGTCTCGTGGAGGGGGCACTGCTGTCATCCATCGTTCAAGTCTGAAGATAAGATAAACTCAGCCTCCACAGGCGTATGAGTCATTTGAGACCTCAGACTGTTTAGTTAAGACTGTCCAGTCCATGACACTTTGTGTGATATACAGGCCGCCTCCATCAAGTGTATTTATAAATAAACACTTTCTTCTAAATTTCTCTGGATTTGGAGTTTAATCAGTTACAAAAGGTCAATATTTCATGTATATATAATGTGTAAGGTGCATATTTTCAATTTCCCCTCATAACATTGCAATACAACATTATTTATTATTATAGCACATCTTATGCCCCTTCTACCAAGGCGTTGCAAAAGAAGAAAGTTGTCAGTGCTCAAGATGGAATGCCTTGATGCACCGGCTGCCATGTGCAAGAAAACGCTGCAGAAGTCTCCGATAAAGTATCCACGGAGTAAACTACTTCCTTGTCTGGACCTGAGGCTCTTGGCAAGGGATCCAGACAAATGCAGGAAAGCAACACCCACCGAAGTTCACATCAGTTTGAAAGCTACTATAAGTCCTACAGGCAGGCTGATGTTACAGAGAACATCAGAATGAAGTATTCAAAACTTTATTGAGTGGGCTCTACACTTTTTTAACCCAATTAAGAAGGATAAACCACATGTTTAGCAGATCTCGTCCAAACCAGAAATCAAAGAGCAACCTCCAAGTATCTCAGTGATTCTTCACTTTCAGCTGAATTAAAAAACATTGACTCCGAATGATCCTGAATGCTGTTTACTGACGTCACCATTCTAATGGGGCATGCAGTTTTGGTTTCAAACATCAGAACGGTGCCTGTGTCAAACTTAGATGATAATAAGAAGAATGCCGTACGATTACTGATTTTTTGCCAACTTGATATCAGGAGACAAGTTTAAGTGCTTTAGATATTTTCCAACATAAGAATGCCTGTTTTGTTTCCAATGCATCATAGCCTATTTCCCAAATCATGTGATTTTGAGCACACCAAGGCAACGTCAGCTGGTAAATGAACCTTTATCAAAAGTAAAGGTGTGTACATGCCTTTGGTCCTCAAGTCCAATGCTATGTACCTTTACTGTGGGCCATATAAATGAAGAGGCAAATTTACATGCCTTCCATCAAAGTACATCTAACAGTCTGGATGGGTGTTTGTCAGAGGAGGAAGGAAAGAGATCCTGGCCTGCAGTATTCATACAGGACATTGGTAATTTCACCATGAGAATTACGACAATTTTGTAGAAACGTCTTTTTGTCTTCAACCATTTCAAATGATATAAATAGGCCTCTTACAGACTGAATAGAGTGCTTAAAACTTCTGAAAAGAGTCAGGGATTTTTCACTTGCTAATTAATGTTATAGACCATGGAAATTTTTATCCTTTAAACTGTTTATCTTGTCAAGCATGAGCAGTTTCGTGGAAGTGCCAGTAACTTCCATACACGATTACTTTCGGCTTATAAGGACCAAAAAGCGTACAGTTGTTTTTCCAGTAGATGGCTGCTTGAGGCAAGTGACAAGGTTTTTTCCATTTAATGCTGCTTTGAATTGCTATCCAGGCTGTTGTACATATATGTTATAACAATGATTATAAATTCAGATTATATTATAAATTCAGATGAACTGCTTGTAGGTCTATTATCACCAAATTACAGCATGCAAAAAGGCCAAATGCACCCCGTCGCAAAATGTCTGGGATATCCCACACACAGCCTTTGAGTGAGTGAGTTTGTGTTTTACACCCCATTGGCACGGGTGTGGGCTATTTAGAGGCAATTGGTCGCCGTTGAAAAATTGTCTGGAACCATATGGTCTGCCATGTGCACATGCTTTGCAGGTTAGGTTGACTATGTTCTATTTCTCTTCAATACCGCAAAAACCAATTGATATTCTTTAATGAAGTTAACGTCAACCCCTTTAATTTTTCCAACAGAACTGGAATGACGTGCAACCATGTGGCTGCCATATTGTTCAAGGTTGACTTTTGTTGGAGGTATGGATTTGTACGGAAGGGAATGACAGAGGAGGAATGTGTGTGGAAGCAGCCCGGAAGGACCATTCTTACTACCCCATCATGGTTCGCGACATTAAAATTGAAACCACAGGCAGGTCGACTTGGTATGTGTCAGTAAATGCATAAAATTAAAATTAACAACTACTCTACAATGATCCACAAAAGGCTACAATGATAAGTACTAAGTAGTACATACTAAGTACAATAAATATTCATGTGTAATGTTGAAATTGTTCACATTTAATAAGATAACTTGAATGTGCATTGTAGACCTATGCATAATATGTAAATGTCCCATTAAGAGAGCACCATCTAATAGGCCTGGTAACACTCAAAAACCCATCTAGGCCTAAATGTTTTTTGAACTTGTTTTACAAAAGATGCATTTTATTCAAATCATGTCTAAAATTCAGCAACATTGTATAAGACTTAGCCAACGCTCTCAATAAATTGGGGTTAGTTCTTACAAATTTCAAGTAACTTGTTTTTCAAAATTAAAATCACTAAAGGGTGGGTTCATCCTATTGAAATCATTTATTTATTTAGATGATATTGTATTTGCCTGTATTATGTATTTTGGAAGGTGTTTTTAGAAGCATATGTTTCATAATTTTTATAACTTTAAAAATTCAGGCTTCAGATGCATACATTCATCAGGGCATTGCATTGCCTCTTCCATAATGTACCTGCTAGGTGAGAAAATTTTATCAAGTTGTGGCAAACTTGTGGGAAATGTTTCGGAGTTTGAAACATCAGTGGATGAATATTCAAACAAAGAGATTGTATGTTGCTATTTTTTCATTGTCATGCTGGTTTTTTTTTTATATCATTGTCATGTTAGTTTTTTTTATAACAATGTTTTTTTCAATTTTATATATATATATGAAACCACACCTTCACAAAAAACGCAAAATAAAGAACCTGTGTCTTTGATTTACTTTAACAACTTTTTTGTTTTTTGTTTTTGGTGAAAATAGAAAATAAAGCTTCTGACTAACCACTGCACAGATGTCAGATGCAACTTAAAGTATCCATGTTCACAGAAAGGGAAGAAAGCCACAAATAATGTGTTTCTGGGAAGTCAGCATATATATATCAGAAGAGTTTTCTCAATTTAAATCACTTCACTTATATCATGATCTAAATCACTGATTTTAATTAATGATTACAAAATAGTTGCAACAAAACAGAAGAGGATGATGATGTCACCAGCGGAGAAATCAGCGCTTGATACCCAAGTCGCAAAATACATTAAATACACCCTTTTCGGTCATCTCTCACCTAGAAATTGTAAAATTGTTTCGAATGTTGATTCCAGAATATCAGCCACCTTCATGGGAGGCGGTGGGAGATGGTGGGGGGAAAACTCCTGCAAATGTAAGCAGTGTCTGCAGGATCAGAATGTTTACATGGCTATTGATGGATGGAGCAACATTCATAATGATCCGGTAGTTTGTGTTTCAGTTACAGCAACCGATGGTCAGCGCCACCTCACCAGTACATCCTCATACAGTGCATATCTAGATGGATGGATGATTGGGGCTTTATGTCCTGTGTTTATGCACTTGGTAGGCTAATTAGGACAGGAGGAGAACACTGTAATAAGGTCAAGGAAGCTTGAAACAGCCATCCAACATGGGCCCAGGTGACCAGGAAAGAGCTGGATTTGAACCGGGGACCCAGCGATTGGCAACCTAGCATGCTATCACAGAGCTAACCCCCCCCCCCCCCCCCGCGCATTCTGAAGACCTTAGCTAGAGAGGCAATTAGTATAACAGAAGCCAGATTCAAGCGTAAAGTTTTGTTTGCAACAACCTTCAATTATGGTTAAAATGCGCTAGTATTTGGAAAAAGATGATGAAACTGAGATCATTATACACTTTACATATGGCTGTTCAGCGCACTGTATCAACCTCCTTGCTAAAGATGTAGAAGTGTCAGATGTAAAGAACAACATTATACAGATTATCAAGTAATTCTGTAAAAGTATGAGCCAACAACTATGAGGAAAGGATGTTTGAGATACCCATAAAGAGAGCATCATCAAATTAAGAAACCAACGTGGGAAGACTACCATAAAGAATCAGGGCCAAGGGCGTAGATCCTGGGGGGGGGGGAGATTGGGGGGGGGGATGCTGTACGGTACCGGAAAGTCGGATGAGTACCATTCCTGATGTACCAGTCTTTCCATATCAGCCTGTTGAAAGTGTTATTCCTGCATTGCAGAGAAAGATAAAAATATAATTCAGGAAAAAGTGGCTCAAGGAATCTCCCTGGCTTCATTATGATGCACAGATTGAAAAGGTATTTCAATATATGCTTTTCCTGTATGAAGGCAAACAAGATGAGTCTCTTCCAAGTAAAACTAGATAATCCACTGGAGACAACACCTATTGAAACAGCATTTGCAAAAATTTGCATTGAAGCATTGCTTTCCACTAAGACTATATTTATTCAATGAAAGTTGAAGTCTGGCCTTCAAAAGCAAGACATAGTTGTGAATGTCCGTTTACAATATTCACATGCGTACGATACCTTGTTACGCAGGGTCACACTTTCAGGAGGCACACATGCAGAGAGTGAAGGCAATTTGATGTAGCTGTTGAACCTGTTCGCTAGACTTCTCAGCTATTTTAACCGAACGACCAACTTTCTGTCACCGGACATACAGAATGAGATGATTCGGATGTTCAGTCACTGTATCCTTTGAAACTTATCAGCAGATGTTGGACAAAACCAACTCTTTTCTGTTTTGAGAGACGGTACACAAGATGCCAAAGGCAAAGAACAAGGATCTGTTAGTTTGAACTATTTTCATGACTAACTAAATGTGCATAAAACTTTCTTTGACCTGTATAACATCAAAAGCACCACTGCATGCGCGTGAAAATCAACAAATTTCAAGCAATTTGTTTTAAAAGAAGAACTTATAATGGTCATTGTGTCTTGGTCTGAGAAAACATTAATGCCTCATGTCTCGACAATTTGTGATAACTCTCGAACTCTGGTGCAGCAATGGTTCTTTTTCTGGGATAATCATTTTAGTCTTGTTACTCCATTTCAGTGAATTTTGAACGAAGCCAAAGCGAAAGAAAGGATTGACCAGCCCCGGGAGCAGAGGAGTGGAATGAAATAGTCAGCTAATCCTTTGATTGAATACCTGGCACATCAAATACTGCAAATCAAATTTCAAATGTAATTGAGGCAATGCAGCAGAAAGTTGTGTGTCAAGTTATAATATGAAACCCAACGTTAGAAATGCAAGAAGAATACCTACATTGACGACACAGAAAGAAGCTCGGAAAAGAGAATTGCTGAACACGAGAAACTGACGTCATCAGCAGTACATGAAAACATTTCGAACACAAAGCACCACATGATAGATTATGGATACTGGGAAGGGGATAGAACATATTGAAAAGATCCAGTAGATACAAGTGAGGAATCACAAACCAAACAAGTCTTCCGGACCAGATGCTTAAGCACTATCAGACTGGCGACCGTAGTTAATATGTATTGACAAAAAAGGAAACAAAGTGGAACCAGCAAATTACAGGCTGGTATTATCAACATGCATACAGTGCAAGGTAATGAAGTATGCCACTATCTTCAGCCATGTTGCCAACTATCTGGAGACAACTAACATCTTCTCACCCTCCCAGCATGGATTTCATCCAGGCTTCTCTTGGAAATGCTGCTTGCATCAGCCATCCAAGACTGAACGTTCAAGTGGAAACACAAGAAAAATCTGATGTCGTCCTTCTACACTTCAGTAGGATGTTCTATGTAGTATCCAACATCACCTATATTGCAAGTGTACTGAATAAATGTGTAACTAAAGAGGCAGTCACACTCTAAACTGACCTAAACAAATTCTAAACATTTCAAATGTTTAGGTTCTCTATGGATGTTGCTTTCAAATGTTGTCAATGACAACACTATGTTCAATATGAAGACATGACGTTTACAATCTATATGGGTTGTTGAGCTTTCTAAACGACATGTATATCTCACTTAAACAAACTGCGTAGCTTTGCTAAACATTTGTGGAATCAGAATTGGAATATGTGGAGCTCCTTAACACATTATGTAGAATTGTAGATATCTACATGATCTTTTGTACAGACTAAACAAGTTGTTGAACTGGATAACTTGATGGCAGTGCCACCTGACAGACACTAATAGTGGCCTTGAATCCTTGCTTTGGTGCTACTGGAATTTTATTCAGGTAACTACTTAAAAACAAACAAGTATTGCTATTTTTGACAATGTCCATCATATGGCTATATAACTGGTTCATCATGCTGACAGTATATCAATGGTCCAGGTAACAATGGCAGTGCAATGGCACATTATAGACCATCCAGACCAGAATGGTTTCATATTTCACTACAATATCATATCACTCAGTCTGTGAATGCTGAGTGGATTTGATTTGGTATTCTTGGAGTATAGTAGTTTACTCTTAATCATTTTTTGCATCTCCGGAAGTAGATCAGGGTCTAGAAATTGGGATATCCCATGACATGGGATTGATTACATAAAAAGCTGATACTTCTGATTTAGTGGCTGGTTGTTTTTATGGTGTGGATTGCTGTAATTCAATTGAAACAATTAATTCAGTCAATTGAAGATGTCAAATGATGGTTTGAATTGCCACCAGCCAGGGTATTCCGTACTCATTTTCATTATAAATTGGACAATTTTGAAGTAGTTTATTCTCAAAGTAGAAACATAATTTCCGGAGTAGGCCTAGTTAGAGTAAATGCAATCAAACTTACCCAATCTTTGATCAAATGATCGATTCCAGGCATCCATGCCATCACTAATCACTTCACAAAAGGACATGTCAAGAGAAAATCTTGGACTAAGTTAAAAGCAAATTTTCTATAAATGCCATTGCCTTAAAATTTGAGTTGGACCAGCACAGATTTTCAGAAAGTAGTAAGTGCCATTGATATGTTGTCAGACTTAGATTTTTTACTATCATTTAAAATTAATTCTTAAATACTGATGAAAAATTGTTAACACTGTCTCTCCTGTATAATAACTCAGAAGGCAATGATGGCCTTCTGCCTGAATACCAGTTGATATTGTTATTAGCTGTTCACGTACATGGTGTGTATGTCCTCTTTCAGGCACATTGCATTTATTCAAATTATGAAAACGGCATGTGGAATGGCCAGGACCTAGAGAAATCACGAAAATAAAAAATAAACACACAAAGTGAACTTCCACAAAGGTCAGAAGCACTAGCTGTCATATGTGCCACAAACTGTGATGGTCTCCAAGGACAAATAATTGATGCTAAAGTAGAATGTCTGGATCACTTGGCCAGCTTCACACAGAGACAAAGCCTGTAAGTGAGGATTAAGCGCATGCGTGGACAACGGACACAACCTTCATCAGCTCGTAAAATGTTATAAATAAATACACACTGATTTTAACCATTAGCACCACATTTTTATACGCTGTGTTATGTGTTGTTCATGCACACATGTGCAGTCCTGCAGAGCTTAAACGTTTAACACATGAACCCAGCTCTCACATGGAAGAAGAAGAAGTTTGGAAATGCAGAGACGTTTGAAGGAGACTCTCAGAATTGTCAAGAAAGCAGCAGGATCATTCGTTGAGGCTAGGCCTTTACAAAATGTATTTGTGGCCTCTCTTCATGCAAATTACAATGATGCCGTCACAAAACAAACAAAACTTGTGCAACATTAGTGCCGTTCACCTCAGGCCAATCCAATTAGTTTTGGCTCTAATTGAGACAATTTGAGAAATTGTAAAATCACACAAATGATATGTGAAACTGCACCATGAAAAATGCAAACTGTGCACAAAAAATGGTATTTTGTAATTGTATTTAGAATAGAATAATAAATGTTGTTGATATTTTAGTAAAAGTTTTAACGCAAAAGAGTTGGATTATGTACCAAATTTAATCAATTGTAATCCAAAAAGTTGTTTGTTTTGATGTGTGAATTTTCGCGCTATTGATCAGTAAGTTTTTTACAAAATGGTATTTACATGTATGTCAATTTTGTAAATGTTAAGTCTCAAAATATGATTTACAAAAAAGAAACAGTGTTATACAATTATGATGAATTGTGTCTTTTGCATGAGAATTAGTTTATAATTTGCTGAATTAATTTTTCATAATTCCGTCAGATCGTAAGTAATGAGAAAGTGGAATTATTTGGAAATATACCTTGGGTATGTAAAGCATGGAACTGCTGCCTGTACAGTCACTATCGATGTACAGATAAAAGTATGGAATAGCTTTTTTTCACATGATGTAAACTTTTATTGAAGATGTACGCATTTGTTTACAGCCTAAACATTTACTTTTTGTACGCACTTTTAAATGCGCTCAAAGCGGGAATTTTGTACGCACATTAGTTGTTGAGATTTTGTTTAAGTTGTCAACATTTAGTAGTTTAGGCATTAGACACTTGGTTGTTTAGACTATACACCTAATTGTTTAGGTATTGTTTAGTGTTCTAAACAAATAAAACGCTAAAACTAAATGTTTTTTGTCATAATTGTTTAGGTTGTATCTGCGCAGTCACTTACGCAGCTTGTTTAATTTGGCTAAACATAGTGTTTATAAAGAAAAAGCTAAACACCAATGTGTGTGTGTGTGTGTGTGTTTGAATTTTACGTCTCATCAGCACCTGAGTGGGCTATTTAGAGACATACTTGGTTCGTGTCAAGGAATCTCGACAAGTCTGCGAGGAGTATGTTGTGTCAAGGGTTTTGACATGTTAACTTTTTGACATGTGGTTGGTGCTTTCTTGTCGGCAGTGCTTGTCATTTTTCTCTTGTCTATGTAAGGAAATATGTGGTCTGTTGAGCTTTCTTGTTTTGTTGTTTTTGGTGGTGTCTTGCAATCAGAAGCCGAAGCTTCTTTCTTCTTCAGTCGGTTTAGTGATGTTTTCGTCCATAATGCAAGAGGAGAGGATGTTTCACTTCGTTGGATCTCTTTCTTGGGTAATGTGCATGAAACTGATTCAGGATATTTCATAGTTTCTTCCTTCTTTGGTCGGTCTAGTGAAGACGGTGTCCCTAAGATATCCATGAAAAGATTCTTATCCATGACATAGTTCTCATCAAGTTGAATCTTTCTCCGTGGTGATGAATGTAAAATTGGTCGAGGGTATTCTACGTCTTCGTCAATTTTGTCCTTGTCCTGTTCAACAAATCGCCTAGCTTCGGGAAATGACAGTCCTTCGTCAATCTGTAATTGTACAATTGCTTTTTCTTTCTTGAAGATTCCACAATCATGGCTAAACGCAGGGTGGTCCTCTCCACAATTAACACAATGTGGGGGTCTTGAGCATGGGTTATCTCTTGAGTGAACATGAGCTCGGTCACCACAATTGGCACAAACTGTTGGTCTTCTGCATGTGCTGCTGAAATGGCCATATATCTGGCAATTGAAACAGCGCTTTGGTCGGGGAAAGAGAGGGCGAACTCTACACTTTTCAAAAGCTACTGGTACTTTCTCTGGAATTTTCTCGTCTTTGAATGTCAGTTGTAGTAACTCGTATCCATGTCGTTGGGACAAACGTTTGAATTGGGGAATCTCGTGTTTTTGGAACCACTTCTTTAGCTGAGAGTCGGAGCATGTCTTGCTCTCTTTCGAGAAGATAAGGCCTTTGCCTGGTCTTTTGAAAGGTTCAATGGAGACTTTTGTACTGTCTATTTCATTGACTGATGTAAGTGTCTCTGTTTGTTTATCGTTCTGAGGGTAAATAAGGAAAGTTCCGTTTGTTTGACGCTTTATTTGTCCTGCTGTGGTGGTGTCACAAATGTCTGCAATGACTTCATAAACAGCAATTGCTGAGAGGTCTTCAAGTGATTTATGTACTCCTCTTATCACAAGGCAATGTTCTTTTGTCGTGTATGAGGGACGGTCAGGGTCAATCAAGTCATCCGAGGATGTCCTTGTCCATTGAAATCTTGGTAGTCCAGTCGCTAACTTTTCGATCTCAGCCTGGTTTCCCGCTGAGGGACGCGCACCTTGGTTACCCGGTTGACGTACGATCCGGTTTGAAAACATGGTAAATGACATATTCATTGGTACTCTCCTGTAAGGTAGGGGACACACCGTGCAAGCGCACTGTCTCATGTTGGCCACTAAGGATAGAGGTCTTCACCTTAGTATTACCACCCACCGCCACGAGGAGGCCCGAGACCTGCGGGGGCAGCTAAACACCAATAAACGCGCTCAAAGCGGGAATGTTGAATGTTTAGGTTTTGTTTAGGTTGTACGCATTTCCAATTTAGAGTGCAGAGTCAATGGAAAGAGATGCAGTCAGAGTCAATGGAAAGAGATCTGCACTTGCCAAAGTAACATCTCACCTAATGCACTTTCAATTGGCACAAATACCATTATTTCATTACAACTATACTGTAGCTTTGAAAATCATATCAAAAGCACACATTTGTCCATTCACTTTAATAACCATTTTGATGAAAATCACATGCACTAGACCCAGCCTGATCTAATGCACTTTTACTGACACAAAAGGCCTCATTTCATTGTGATTGTTCTGAGGTTGAAAATTACACCAACTGGAAACATTTGTCCATTCATTTTAATAACCATTTTAATGAAAACCACATGCACTAGACCAAGCCTGATGTAATGCATTTTAATTGAAATAAAAGAGACATTTCATCGTGATTGTTCTGGCGTTGAAAATTACACCAACTGGAAACATTCGTCCATTCATTTCAATAAACATTTTGATGAAAACCACATGCACTAGACCAAGCCTGATGTAATGCATTTTAATTGACACAAAAGGCACATTTCATCGTGATTGTTCTGGTGTTGAAAATTACACCAACTGGTGACATTCGTCCATTCATTTTAATAACCATTTTGATGAAAACCACATGCACTAGACCAAGCCTGATGTAATGCATTTTAATTGACACAAAAGGCACATTTCATTGTGATCGTTCAGGTGTTGAAAATTACATCAACTGGAAACATTTGTCCATTCATTTTAATGAACATTTTGATGAAAACCATATGCACTAGACCCAGCCTGATGTAATGCATTTTAATTGACACAAAAGGCCTCATTTCATTGTGATTGTTTAGGTGTTGAAAATTACACCAACTGGAAACATTTGTCCATTCATTTTAATAACCATTTTGATGAAAACCACATGCACTAACTAAATGTGCATAAAACTTTCTTTGACCTGTATAACATCAAAAACACCACTGCATGCGCGTGAAAATCAACAAATTTCAAGCAATTTGTTTTAAAAGAAGAACTTATAATGGTCATTGTGTCTTGGTCTGAGAAAACATTAATGCCTCATGTCTCGACAATTTGTGATAACTCTCGAACTCTGGTGCAGCAATGGTTCTTTTTCTGGGATAATCATTTTAGTCTTGTTACTCCATTTCAGTGAATTTTGAACGAAGCCAAAGCGAAAGAAAGGATTGACCAGCCCCGGGAGCAGAGTAGTGGAATGAAATAGTCAGCTAATCCATTGATTGAATACCTGGCACATCAAAAACTGCAAATCAAATTTCAAATGTAATTGAGGCAATGCAGCAGAAAGTTGTGTGTCAAGTTATAATATGAAACCCAACGTTAGAAATGCAAGAAGAATACCTACATTGACGACACAGAAAGAAGCTCGGAAAAGAGAATTGCTGAACACGAGAAACTGACGTCATCAGCAGTACATGAAAACATTTCGAACACAAAGCACCACATGATAGATTATGGATACTGGGAAGGGGATAGAACATATTGAAAAGATCCAGAAGATACAAGTGAGGAATCACAAACCAAACAAGTCTTCCGGACCAGATGCTTAAGCACTATCAGACTGGCGACCGTAGTTAATATGTATTGACAAAAAAGGAAACAAAGTGGAACCAGCAAATTACAGGCTGGTATTATCAACATGCATACAGTGCAAGGTAATGAAGTATGCCACTATCTTCAGCCATGTTGCCAACTATCTGGAGACAACTAACATCTTCTCACCCTCCCAGCATGGATTTCATCCAGGCTTCTCTTGGAAATGCTGCTTGCATCAGCCATCCAAGACTGAACGTTCAAGTGGAAACACAAGAAAAATCTGATGTCGTCCTTCTACACTTCAGTAAGATGTTCAATGTAGTATCCAACATCACCTATATTGCAAGTGTACTGGATAAATGTGTAAACCAAAGAGGCAGTCAGAGTCAATGGAAAGAGATCTGCACTTGCCAAAGTAACATATATGTTGGTTACAATCACATGCACTAGACCATGCCTCACCTAATGCACTTTCAATTGGCACAAACGCCATTATTTCATTACAACTATACTGTAGCTTTGAAAATCACATCAAATGCACACATGCATTTTAATTGACACAAAAGGCCTCATTTCATTGATCGTTCAGGCGTTGAAAATTACACCAACTGGAAACATTTGTCCATTCATTTTAATAACCATTTTGATGAAAACCACATGCACTAGACCCAGCCTGATGTAATGCATTTTAATAAACACAAAAGGCCTCATTTCACTGTGATTGTTCTGACGTTTTAAATTACACCAACTGGAAACATTTGTCCATTCATTTTAATAACCATTTTGATGAAAACCACATGCACTAGACCAAGCCTGATGTAATGCATTTTAATTGACACAAAAGGCACATTTCATCGTGATTGTTCTGGTGTTGAAAATTACACCAACTGGAAACATTTGTCCATTCATTTTAATAACCATTTTGATGAAAAACACACGCACTAGACCCAGCCTGATGTAATGCATTTCAATAAACACAAAAGGCCTCATTTCACTGTGATTGTTCTGACTTTTTAAATTACACCAACTAGAAACATTTGTCCATTCATTTTAATAAACATTTTGATGAAAACCACATGCACTACACCCAGCCTGATGTAATGTCATTTCAAGACTGTATCTTTTTGTTAATTGGTCCTTTGGACAATAAACTACATACATACATACATAATGCATTTTAATTGACACAAAAAACCTCATTCCATTGTGATTGTTCAGGTGTTGAAAATTACACCAACCGGACTCATTTGTCCATTCATTTTAATAACCATTTTGATGAAAACCACATGCACTACACCCAGCCTGATGTAATGCATTTTAATTGACACAAAACACCTCATTCCATTGTGATTGTTCAGGTGTTGAAAATTACACCAACCGGACTCATTTGTCCATTCATTTTAATAACCATTTTGATGAAAACCACATGCACTACACGCAGCCTGATGTAATGCATTTTAATTGACACAAAACACCTCATTCCATTGTGATTGTTCAGGTGTTGAAAATTACACCAACCGGACTCATTTGTCCATTCATTTTAATAACCATTTTGATGAAAACCACATGCACTACACCCAGCCTGATGTAATGCATTTTAATTGACACAAAACACCTCATTCCATTGTGATCGTTCTGGTGTTGAAAATTACACCCACCGGACTAATTTGTTCATTCATTTTAATAACCATTTTGATGAAAACCACATGCACTACAACAAGCCTGATGTAATGCATTTTAATTGACACAAAAGACCTCATTCCATTGTGATTGTTCAGGTGTTGAAAATTACACCAACCGGACTCATTTGTCCATTCATTTTAATAACCATTTTGATGAAAACGACATGCACTACACCCAGCCTGATGTAATGCATTTTAATTGACACGAAAGACCTAATTCCATTGTGATTGTTCAGGTGTTGAAAATTACACCAACCGGACTCATTTGTCCATTCATTTTAATAAACATTTTGATGAAAACCACATGCACTACACCCAGCCTGATCTAATGCATTTTAATTGACACAAAAGACCTCATTTCATTGTGATTGTTCAGGTGTTGAAAATTACACCAACCGGACTCATTTGTCCATTCATTTTAATAACCATTTTGATGAAAACCACATGCACTACACGCAGCCTGATGTAATGCATTTTAATTGACACAAAACACCTCATTCCATTGTGATTGTTCAGGTGTTGAAAATTACACCAACCGGACTCATTTGTCCATTCATTTTAATAAACATTTTGATGAAAACCACATGCACTACACCCAGCCTGATCTAATGCATTTTAATTGACACAAAAGACTTCATTTCATTGTGATTGTTCAGGTGTTGAAAATTACACCAACCGGACTCATTTGTCCATTCATTTTAATAACCATTTTGATGAAAACCACATGCACTACACGCAGCCTGATGTAATGCATTTTAATTGACACAAAACACCTCATTCCATTGTGATTGTTCAGGTGTTGAAAATTACATCAACCGGACTAATTTGTCCATTCATTTTAATAAACATTTTGATGAAAACCACATGCACTACACCCAGCCTGATGTAATGTCATTTCAAGACTGTATCTTTTTGTTAATTGGTCCTTTGGACAATAAACTACATACATACATACATAATGCATTTTAATTGACACAAAAAACCTCATTCCATTGTGATTGTTCAGGTGTTGAAAATTACACCAACCGGACTCATTTGTCCATTCATTTTAATAACCATTTTGATGAAAACCACATGCACTACACCCAGCCTGATGTAATGTCATTTCAAGACTGTATCTTTTTGTTAATTGGTCCTTTGGACAATAAACTACATACATACATATATAATGCATTTTAATTGACACAAAAAACCTCATTCCATTGTGATTGTTCAGGTGTTGAAAATTACACCAACTGGAAACATTTTTCCATTCATTTTAATAACCATTTTTGATGAAAACCACATGCACTAGACCCAGCCTGATGTAATTTATTTTAATTGACAAAAAAGGCCTCATTTCATTGTGATTGTTCTGACGTTGAAAATTAACCAATTGGACTCATTTGTCCCATTCATTTAAATAGGCCTAACCATTTTGAAAATCATACCCACTAGACCCAGTCTGACCTGTTGAGCTCTAACTGACACAAAAGCTTTATTTCATTTTGAACATGACCAGTTTCCAAAGTCACACCAAGCGGGACAAATCTGACCATCCATTCTAATCACTCTTGAAAGTGTGATAATACGAACTTTGACGAAAATCACAAGATCTAATCTAGTATATAATACTAGAAATACCCACGGTAAAGGCAGAACTATAATGGCCCATATTAATGGGGAGGGACGATGAAGAAGCAGGGGTTGACTTGAAGTTGTTGAAGCAGTGACATAAAATGTATGGAAAGAAGCACAGGAATGAATTGTTGGGAGGAGGTATGTCAGACTGTAGCAGAACAGGTGCAGTGCTCAGTGCAGGCCTGTTCTAATGTCTTCCTTGGTATTTGTTGGCCTGGGGAGGGGGGGGGGGGGTATGGGGCAATGGCCTCCCCCTAAATACGCCACTGTATTAGTACTAAGTGTGCTTAAAAGAGATATGTTGTTTAAGAAGCAATGACTGTAATTGTCATGAGAACTCATAAAAAAGAATTAGCTTGAAGGTTGAGTGAAGATTGCAATATTGAAAGGGTGACTATCACTGACACTGCAATGCTATTGGTGATCCTGTTGGAATTGTACATTTTGAAAGGAATATTTGTGAGTGTTATGTTGTATTTGAAGGTGAATAAAGCAATTGATGCAATATTATGCAACAGAATGATGCAACAGGCATGAGTGAATTGTAAGAGTTGCATTAATGTAATATACATGGGGTGCAATGTAGATTGGTAGAACATTTTATTGCAAACGAAAGAAATATTATAGATGAGGTCCATATAATTACTTAGAAAAAGAAAAGAAAATAATATAGTACAAATAAATTGTTCAAGGCATGGTTTTGGGCCTGGGATTAGTTGTGGTTGCTTTGTATAACTGAGAAAAACTGGAAACGTTTTTGCATTGATGGTTGGGGAAAACCCATTGGATACTGCAGATTGTATTTCTGAGGCGATTTAGAGAATGACAGAAGGAAAGTGAAACATGACATGAGCTTTCCAAGCAGGTTGGAGATCTCTATTTGCAAGGACTGGGGTTGCCTGAAGGTGGCAGGTGCAGCGATGTATGTGGCGACCTCTAACGGGATTACAGGAAAGCAGATAAGTTGAAGAAGGTGAATGGGGTGAGTGATGGATATTACGTGCGTGAGTGGAGCATTGAATCGACGGAAAAGGAGGCATGAGAATTGGTTTGGAAATGATTGCATTTGAAAAGCATGAGGAAAAGAGGAAGTAAAATGCATAGTAGGTGGCAAAATGAGTTAGCAGGTTAGCATGCATTGTGCGCAAAGAAATGGGCCAAGGGCTGATGTAAGTTTGTCTGAGGGGGGGCAAAAAAGGGGATGCTTGGAATGGGGAAATTTGGGTGTTTAGGGGAACTTGATGAAAGGCGGTGACTAAAAATGATGGTATGAGAGGAATCAGGGTTTTTGAAAGGCAAATAGCGTGAAATGGGTTGCTTTATGAATGAAGGGGGTAGGAGCCCTCCTGCAGAATCCGCTGCTGAACTGTGAGCTGTTAAACTTTTATATATATAGAATATATAGAATATATATAGATAATTATTATAATTTAAATATTCATTCCTGATAATACCGGTCAGCTCAGAAAGTTTCAGAACCAGCTCTCTGTTCAGATTGTTTCAAGATTTCACAGTAATTGTGAGACCTTCTGCCAGGGGGCATGTTACACATCTTGCACAGACTGAAGTGCCACCAAGTGAAAACCTACCACATTACTGAGATGCAGGTTAACAGGTCAAGCAAGTATGTTTGTATTTGTGTTTTAAAATCACTGAAAAAAGAAGTGACATGTTCATACTGTCAGTGAGATGTTGATGTATTGTTAAACACAACAAATTATAGCATTATTACATTGATGCATTGACTGCCATTGAGGAACCTGCTTGGAGAACCACTGTCAGTTTTGTCCTGAGAGTCAGTCCATGAGTCAGGTCAGTCAGATTGAACAATTTAAAATTGGTGCCATATCGATGTGTGAGCCTGCACTGTCACTGTGATAGGTCTGTTCTACAGTCTATCACAGTGACAGTGCAGGCCTATATGGCACCAATTTTATCACTAATTTTCATCTTTGTTCGCTCAAGGTATGGTAATCACTTGGGTAAAATGTTGTCCGTCCGCCGGGTGGGTGGGCGGGCAGCGGGCAGATATATCGTTTCCGGGCCAGTACTCGGCCTCTATTGAAAGTACAAGGATGAAATTTGGTACACATATAGCCTCTTTGGTCTAGTTGTGCCTTTTGATGGTCTTACGGATAGATATTCCACACTTTTTTAAATAATTTTAAAAAATATGAAAATTATTGGCATTATCAGGGATTAGACCCCCCAGGGGTCTAAACTTATAGACCCCCTTAAACTTATGTAAAATACAACTGAATGAGGTTCATTCAATTTACCTCCCATATAAAAGCCCACACACAATAAACTGATTAATTAGTTTCATTGTGACAGCTTATCACACTTAGCTAACGATTAGTTGGTGGCAATGGTTATCTGTTTGCAATGGTCAGCTTTGATGGTGTCAAAGAGATTATGCCTTTTGTTGGGTGAATGCATTCTCCTTGTGTGTATTATATTGTACTGCTTTAGGCCCCTTTTCCCATACCTTATACATTGGAGACGGGCCTAAACCAGTACAATATTATATTGTACTGGATTAGCCCCGTTTTCCTATACCTTATACATTGCAAACGGGCCTAAAGCAGTACAATATATAGACACTCAGAAACATAAAGACAGAATATATAGATAGTCGGCAAAATATTTTTCTGTATTATATTGTACTGCTTTAGCCCCCTTTTCCTATACCTTATACATTGCAAAAGGGCCTAATCCAGTACAATATTATATTGTACTGCTTTAGCCCCCTTTCCCTATACCTTATACATTGCAGACGGGCCTAAACCAGTACAATATTATATTGTACTGGATTAGGCCCCTTTTCCTATACCTTGTACATTGTATACGGGCCTAAAGCAGTACAATATAATACAGAGTAATAAGAGTATTTATGTATATAAATATAACATAGAGTAAACATTTTAATAATATTTATATATTTTATATATATATTTCAATAATAATACTTTTTAGGGGGAGACTCCCCCCTACGATCTAAAGAGGGCGATATATTTGATGGGGTTAGAGAAAAAAATGGGGTGTAGTTTTTTTGGGGGAAAGAGTTACAATATTTGCCATTTTTAGATATTGGCATAGGGGTCTAAACCTTTGGACCCCTTCTGTATATAAACATATATGGATACGGGCCTAAAGGTTTAGGCCCCTTATACATAACAAATCATATGTAAACGGGTCTAAAAGTTTAGACCCCTTTATTGAATGAGCCCCATTAAGTTGTGCACCACAAGAGTCTAAGGTTTAGACCCCATGGAAGCAATAAAAATTGGTTTAGACACCTTTATTGAATGAACCCCATTCAGTTGTGCAACATATGGGTCTGAAGGTTTAGACCCCATTGATGAATAAATATTGGTTTAGACCCCTTGATTGAATGAATCTCAGGTTTGCAGAAATTTATTGAATGAACCCCATTCAGTTCTAAACCAATACTTATTCATTGCTGGGTCTAAACCTTCACACCCATATGTTGCACAACTGAATGAGGTTCATTCAATAAAGGTGTCTAAACCAATTTTTATTGCTTCAATGGGGTCTAAAACTTTAGACCCATATGGTGCACAACTGAATGGGTTCATTCAATAAAGGGGTCTAAACTTTTAGACCCGTTTACACATGATTTCTAATGTACAAGGGGCCTAAACCTTTAGGCCCGTATGCAGATCTGTTAATATGCCGAAGGGGTCTAAAGGTTTAGACCCCTATGCCAATATCTAAAAAAGGCAAATATTATAACTCTTTCCCCCAAAAAAAACTATACCCCATTTTTTTCTCTAACCCCATCAAATATATTGCCCTCTTTAGATCGTAGGGGGGAGTCTCTCCCCTAAAAGTATTATTATTCAAAAATATATATAAAAAAAATATATAAATATTATTTATATTTTTACTGTATGTTGGATTTATATACATAAATGGACTTATTACTCTGTATTATATTGTACTGCTTTAGGCCCCTTTTCCTATACCTTATACATGGCAGACGGGCCTAAAGCAGTACAATATTATATTGTACTGGATTAGGCCCCTTTTCCTATACCTTATACATGGCAGACGGGCCTAAAGCAGTACAATATAATACAGAATAATAAGACCATTTTTGTATATAAATAGAACATAGAGTAAAAATATATTGAAACTCTGTATTATATTGTACTGCTTTAGGCCCCTTTTCCTATACCTTATACATTGCAGACGGGCCTAAACCAGTACAATATTATATTGTACTGGATTAGGCCCCTTTTCCTATACCTTATACATTGCAGACGGGGCTAAAGCAGTACAATATAATACAGAGTAATAAGACCATTTATGTATATAAATCCAAAATAGAGTAAAAATATAAATAATATTTATATATTTTTTATATATATATTTTTGAATAATAATAATGTTTGGGGGGAGACTCCCCCCTACGATCTAAAGAGGGCGATATATTTGATGGGGTTAGAGAAAAAAATGGGGTATAGTTTTTTGTGGGGGAAAGAGTTATAATATTTGCCATTTTTAGATATTGGCATAGGGGTCTAAACCTTTAGACCCCTTCTGCATATCAAGATATCTGCATATGGGCCTAAAGGCTTAGGCCCCTTATACATTACAAATCATATGTAAACGGGTCTAAAAGTTTAGACCCATTTATTGAATGAACCCATTCAGTTGTGCACAATATGGGTCTAAAGGTTTAGACCCCATTGAAGCAATAAAAATTGGTCTAGACCAATAAAAGTGTCTGAACCAATAATTCTTGCTTGATGGGGTCTAAACCTTCAGATCCATATGCTGAATGGGGTTCATTCAATAAATTTATTCAAACCTCAGAGTCATTCAATCAAGGGGTCTAAACCAATATTTTTTCATTGATGGGTCTAAACCTTCACACCCATATGTTGCACAACTGAATGAGGTTCATTCAATAAAGGTGTCTAAACCAATGTTTATAGCTTCAATGGGGTCTAAACCTTTAGACCCATATGGTGCACAACTGAATGGGTTCATTCAATAAAGGGGTCTAAACTTTTAGACCCGTTTACACATGATTTCTCATGTATAAGGGGCCTAAACCTTTAGGCCCGTATGCAGATCTGTTAATATGCCGAAGGGTTCTAAAGGTTTAGACCCCTATGCCAATATCTAAAAAAGGCAAATATTATAACTCTTTCCCCCAAAAAAAACTATACCCCATTTTTTTCTCTAACCCCATCAAATATATCGCCCTCTTTAGATCCTAGGGGGGAGTCTCCCCCCAAAAATTATTATTATTCAAAAATATATATATAAAAAATATATAAATATTATTTATATTTTTACTCTATTTTGGATTTATATACATAAATGGTCTTATTACTCTGTATTATATTGTACTGCTTTAGCCCCGTCTGCAATGTATAAGGTATAGGAAAAGGGGCCTAATCCAGTACAATATAATATTGTACTGGTTTAGGCCCGTCTGCAATGTATAAGGTATAGGAAAAGGGGCCTAAAGCAGTACAATATAATACAGTTTCAATATATTTTTACTCTATGTTCTATTTATATACAAAAATGGTCTTATTATTCTGTATTATATTGTACTGCTATAGACCCGTCTGCCATGTATAAGGTATAGGAAAAGGGGCCTAATCCAGTACAATATAATATTGTACTGGTTTAGGCCCGTCTGCAATGTATAAGGTATAGGAAAAGGGGCCTAAAGCAGTACAATATAATACAGTTTCAATATATTTTTACTTTATGTTCTATTTATATACAAAAATGGTCTTATTATTCTGTATTATATTGTACTGCTTTAGGCCCGTCTGCCATGTATAAGGTATAGGAAAAGGGGCCTAATCCAGTACAATATAATATTGTACTGGATTAGGCCCCTTTGCAATGTATAAGGTATAGGAAAAGGGGGCTAAACCAGTACAATATAAAACATAAAGAAGCCACAGGCATAATCTCTTTAACACCAACAGCTCACAATAATTACCATTGCCAACAAGTTACCAAATCATCATGTTGCCAACAACTATAAGCATTAAGGAAAGTGTGAGAAGCTGTCAAATCAAACAACAGTTTCTGTTTATATAACCTGTGACAATCGAACTGCTTGTTTAGTTTGTGTGTAGTTTTTTGCCTAGTCATTCAGTATCCATACAGTACTAATGGACTAAATATATTAACCCCCTGGGGGGTCTAATCCCAGATAATGCCAAATTATTTTTTGTTCCGTTTTCGGCCTCAAGACTCAGTCACTGTTACGTCTGCTTGGACGAAATCTGGTACAGATATGGCCAAAATGGTCTAGTTGTGCCTTTTTTGATGGTTTCATTGAGAGACATTTTGTCATTTTTGAAAAAATGAGAAAAAATTCAAAAATACAAATATTTTTGTTTTGGACCTAAGACTCGGTCACTACTGCATGTACACGGATAAATTTTGAATTTATATCACCTGCTGGTAGAATACGTACAATTTGCCACAGACTTGCCAACCATCCAGTCATTGCAACCCTTCAAGCTGTTTAATGTGTCAAAATACGGCTCTCTTATTGGTCAGATCGCCGGAAGTCGACCGTTTTAGTGGGTTGGCGACGAATGTCACGATTTTAAGTTATACTAAAATTTTGCAAAAAAAAATTAGAAAAAATTAGATGATAGTCATAATTGTGACATTCGTCGGCACCTTATTGTCGTCCTATAATTCATAGTGGTAGGCCTACTTCTGAGCCATTTCAACGACTTTTTAATTTAAAGTAGCTGTGTGATGATCAGGGGTGCCGGAACAGGGGGGGGGCAATTGCCCCTGCTGCCCTTGGCCAGGAGGGGAAGGGGGGGGCAAGGTCATTATCCTACTATTAATTCATGGACCTGTCCGTCTTTCACAGCAAAAGTATAGGGTACCCATCCACAAAAACTTGGATGCAACCTTTTTTCACCCACTTACAAGGTTTTAGGCTGGGTTTTATGTTCAAAATTTATATTTAATATTTTGCCCCTCCCCACCCCCATTTCACGGGTATCATGCTAGTTAGGCCTTAATTTACAGTGAATTCAAGCAAAAATTTACAAGTATTTATCCAAAATTATCATTGCTAGAACATTAAATTTTTGTCGGGCGAATTGGATTTGCCCTCTCTCGACCGACCGCAAACCTTAACTATATCCTGAAATAGTGACACTGACAATTCTTATGTGTTGCAGATGGTTAACTGGCCAATCAGCTTCCAAGTGGTTTGGAGGTGATCACAATATAAGAATCCTCCCCTGAGCTGCCCGGTTGACAACATTAACAGCAAGACATGCTTACTCTCAGTAAGTGATAAACTTAAGTTTGATGGTATAGGTGTTTATTTTGCCTTACTTGACATTTTATGTGTACTGTAGTATATTGATCAAACGTATATAGGCCTATTTATCAATATAGGACATTTAATATGCTCAGAGCAGAATAGTGATTTAGTTTGATTCAGTTTACTTGCAGTAAGTAAGCATAATTCATTTCTCTGATTGATTGATCCAAACTGCTCTGAGTGATTGTTCTCGTCTAAACTGTTCTTAACAGCTGATGCTGAGGTATTGGTGATATGTTAATTGGAAAATAAAAATATGGCCTGCATTTGCCAAGTTTTGCTAGAGCCATTGTGAGGTATTGAGTTCTAAAACTAGTCCGACAAAGACACACCAACAACACAGCCTCTGGCTGTCTTTCAAGAATGAGATAGAATTTTTCGATCTATTCTAAAACAAAATATTGACTTCATCGTGTTTTAATTCTTTTCTTCTAAAATGTCACCGTTTCTTACTCTTTTATCAGTGAAAATCAACCCCTTGGTGATTCGACAACTGCACAGAAAAATGGCCACCTTGTCAGTTTTGCCGCAGAAGGCTTTAATGGATGAACCCGTCAAGATTTCCATAAAAGGTCTGTCGCCGGGACAACCGGTAACCTTGGCAGCCATGTGCGATGAAGGAAAGGTCGTTTTTGCATCTTACGGTCAATACAAAGCTGATGAACAAGGTTTAGTTGATCTGGAGAAGGCAACGTCTGTCGGCGGCACTTACACAGGCAAGTTTCTGCTAAATTGGATTGTTGTTTTAGCCTTCTTTTATCATAAGTTGGGATTGTTTCTGGTTGCTAAGACAACATCTTATAGCGAGCTAAAAAAATTCAGGTAAAAAATTGTTGATAATTAGTGCGAGTCCAGAGTCATTTGGTTGAAAAAGACTTTTGGTGTACTTAAAAGTCCATCGAAATATTTTTGTTATAGACAAACGGGTATATTTTTGTTCAAAATGTACTAAATTGCAGGTATGAATCGTATGATAATTATGATTCACTTAGCTAATTTTTGTACTAATATGTTGAACTCATTGTCGTGATGTAGTACAGGTCTCTACCAATCTAGTTCTCAAGTTCATAAATAGGAACAATCTTTTTGAGATTAGTGTTTTAAGGGACAAGCTATGGTATTGTGTATTAGCACAGGCTCACGACAATGATCCTCTGGTATTAGTGTGTGATATATGTTTTTGATGTGAAGGTCAATTAATTGTAAGAAAGATTTTGTCAGGAATAACAAATTGACAAGATGCTGTGTTATGATCCAGGCATTGAACCTATGGGCCTCTTCTGGAGCATGTCTCCTCAACGAGGGGATAACCCAGCTTTCCGATTTCGCCGCAAGGACACTCGACAACCGCATTTCATGAAACTGTCAGTTCTCGATGGCCATGTAGCAGGAGACCATGCTGATGACCACCAGGGTCCGAAACTTGACCAGTTGGAAGTGGAACGGGGTTATCTGGCTGACCACGTCAAGAGAATTTCATTTCGAGAAGGATCACTTAGAGGCACTCTCTTTGTACCAAATGGTAAGTTAGCACGATAACTTGTCTTAAATATTAACTTACCGGGTATTATATTAATAATGTTCATTGCTCTTCTTTTACAGTCTTGTTTCCTTATTCCAGCAGGAATTGCATTTCTACAAATTCCTATTTCACAAAATTCATGAATTTTTAATTAGCTTCCTACATTTTACAGTGGCGGCGAAACTGATTGCACCCTTCATGAGCGCAATTGGTTTCTATAGAACCAAGCCCAAAAGGTAAAAAACATGTCACAAAGAATGTCACAAAGAACCTTTTACTTATGCTAAACCCAGAAACCAATGGAACCTTATTGATACAGGAGGCAAAATGTGAAGAAAGCCTCTAGCAGAAGTGTTGGCACCCTTTAAACCCTCATCAGCTGCTCATGGGACCACAGCCTCAAACCCTAAGGCCAGACATAATTGATCTTTAGCCTCTCGGATCCTCTCAAGGCACTTTTTCTAGGGTCGGTCGGTAGGGCAAAAAAAAAAAAGGGTGAAAACAAAAATTTCTTATAATGTCAAAAAATTTTTTTTTTTTTTTTTGCAATTTTTTTTTCCGTCGGCAGGAAATCTATTGTGTCGGCGGGTCCGCGAAGCTAAGAATCAATTATGAGTTGGCCTAAACTTGAATATTTTGAATATTATTGTGCTATTGTCCGGGTATTTCTAGACATCTCTTGAATCATATTATTACTGTTAATTTCCAGGTGGAGTCGGAAGACACCCTGGCCTATTGGACATGTATGGGACGGGAGGAGGCCTAGCCGAATACCGAGGGGCTCTGTTGGCTTCCAAGGGATACACCGTTCTCTCCTTGGCATTTTTCGCATACGAGGACTTGCCAGAAGCTCTTGATGTTCCTTATGAATACTTTGAGGTTTGCAGCCTAATTTAGATTATGTGAAAACCTCATAAATATTATTAAATTAGTATGCATGCATACATTGTGATGATTGTGTAGCCTATAGCATTTGTTATTGCTGTAGTTGAATTAGAGTTACATGTAGTATAGTTTCAACTGAAAAATAAAGTAAAATGTAAATTTAAAAGCAAGCAAAAAATAAAGTAAACAGTTGTGAATAAGTTCAATTTCAAATTGATGTAATTGGTTTCAGGAAGCCATTGAAACACTTAGCAGTCACCCCAATGTGATCCCTAGTGGCATTGGCACAGTTGGGCTTTCCAAAGGTGGAGAAATCGCTCTGCTTTGCACCACACTCAGCGATAAGGTAAATGACTAACTTTCCGAATAATTTCCCTACTTCTCCAAATGAGCGCTTCCTCCAATTATTTAAGGGCCTGCCTCAAATAAAAGCCATTTCCTGAGGAGTACAGAAAAAAATGTTTCGATGACAGTTTAACCCTCAAATAAGCACCTTCTGAGGGCATAGGGCTGATTAGGCACCTAAATCATAAACGTCCATGTGTTAACTCAATGAAATACAACCTACGTAAAGCCCTTTTCCAAAGTGCCAAGCTGAATGAACTAATTTTATTTATGAAATAATAATGGTGGTATTAATATATTAATTTCATAATCTGCATGTTAATATTTATATTTTTACAGGTAAAGGCTGCAGTGGCTATAAATAACTACTTTTACACATCTACTGGGGACCACACTCACAGGGGCAAGAGACTGCCTACTGTCTGGTAAGTGACTTTCCATAACCTTTACAATTGACCTACATGGGAAGAGTCGCAACTTAAAAGCAGTGTTCTGCCAGGCTACAGTAGCCTGCTAAATCAGTTGCAAGCGTGAGCGAGCAGGCTACAACATTTCACAGGAGGTGCTGCCTTTCTGGTCCTCGCTCATATGCATTTTTGAAGCAGGCCAGCACAGTCCTGCTGAGTTCTGCTGAGCGCGGACCTGACAGGCAGCAGCGCGGACCTTAAGGGCAGCAATCCCACTGACCTAGATCCCAATTCGATACCCATTTCGACTTGAATTTCATCAGCCTGCAGCCTCGCTGGCTCGTCTGCTTATTCAGCAGACTGACTTGTCAGTCCGATGTTCTGCTGGATGTTGAAGCAAAAACAATCAGGCATACAGAAACACTTAAGATGTTATGTATATCTTGGATAGAAAAAATTACATGCCAATTTCACAAGCTGATATATTGGGAAAGCTAAATTAAAGGGAATATACATGTTCCATTGTGATAGTATTGTATACACAATTTTTTTTTTTTTCAAACGGATCAGATTCATCGGATTTACAAAGTTTGAGACACTGTAACAGTCCCTATGGGTCTCCCTCAGTTGAGAATTGCTCTGAGAATGTCCTCTCTCCACACATAAGTTATGGGAATCACCTTATCATACAAGTAATTTAAAATCGGACTGGTTTACTGCATCGATTTCTTATACCTTTCAAGGCCCGACATGGAAAAGATGGTCACAGATGAAACTGGTGCGGTTACTCTGAGGTGGGCTTATAATGAAGCACCAAACCAGGAGGCAGCATCCATGCCAGTAAGTATTGAGAGGAGCTAATCTCAAGTAAAATATTCAATTTATAGTTAAAAATTTGTTTCTTTATTGTATCTATTAATTTAGATATTTTTCAGTCAATTTGGAGTCAACAAATTTATCAACATAAATCCAAATTATGATTTAAATGGAGGTATACAAACTTATACACTGACATTTATAATTCAATAAGACCACTCAGCATCAATAGTGATGTCAGTAATTGGTCAATATTTTGCTTATGAATGTGTATTTATATCTCGGTGTTATTTCCATGACTAGTTAATTAAAAACCTGATTTTATAGCATGTTTACTTGCTGAGTCTCGACAATGTACTTTTCTTCCAGTCTGATAAATTTTAAAACAGGAAAAAATTATCTTTCAGCTGGACAAAATTCCAAAAGACACCCATCTGCTAATAATGGCTGGAGGAGATGATGTCCTCGTTGACAGCATGAACACTTCAATCATTACCCAAAGACTGAAACAGTACGGACATGAAAATTTCTCTGCTCACATATTCCAGGGAGCTGGGCATCTATTGGAACCCCCTTACATGCCCCATTGCTTGTATTCGAGGCATCCTTGGGGTAAGGACTCATTTGTAAATGTTACTCTTGACGAGGGTTTTTAAAAAGTGGGAAAATTTTATTCTTGTTGTTCCCAAATCAAATGCTATCCGTTTAATTGACATCAATTACATAAAGCGTAAATCTGCTATTCTGCCAAAATTGGCAATCATAGCGCAGGCACACTCCTGCATTAGTCAATTTATATTCAGTATAAATATCATCTCTAACAGAATGTACAGTCAGTCCATGGACAGAAATTTTTGTCCAAACTAATTCACAGCCAGCAACATGCAAAAAGTATCTTTCTTGTATTTTTGACTGAGGCTTGGACATTGTTAAATCTCACAAACTCCATGATATATCTTTGGGGGAAGCAAATTACTAAATCCTTTGTCAGAAAGAGCCATCTGAGCTCATCTGCAATCCGCGAGTTCTTGTAAACTTTTAATCTGTTCAAATGGCGTTTCTTTTAAATTTCAGGTATGAATTTGAAATGGGGAGGAAAGACAAGACCCCACGCTTATGCGCAGATGACCATGTGGAAACTTCTGTTGGCATTCTTAAAAGAGACTTTGCCTCATCCAACTGTGACATCGTGTTCTAGCAAATTATGATAAAATTGCTATTCGTGTAAAGTTTATTATATCAATAAAATTGATTGTAAAAAATGCCAAATATCAATGACTGTGATAAAATGTACTTTTATTAAAATTGTGTGTGCTTATTTATTGCCGAACGCTTGTATATCAGCAGACATTGATAACCACTACGATGTACATTACTCAATTATTCGAAAAGGAAAGAATGGTTACACAAACACTATTATATAGATCTGAACATAGAGGCTTCTGCCGAAGCCTGCATTCAGTATTTTACTTTACTACTTTACTACTTTACTTTCCAAGGAGATGAAATGTTAGCTCATTAGCACTTTCAGTCAATATTGCTTGATTTATATTATTCAGTTCAGTTCACTAACTGGGTCAAGTGACTAATTCAGTTCACAAACTTAGTCAAGTGACTCAAATCAATGGTGCTTGTATAGTATTCATAGCTCATTTGAATTTAGGTCTATGAGCAAATTTATTGCTCTTCAGAATGACATTGTAATGAAAAACGGGGCTCTCGATCGTTGGGAAGAAATATCCAAGATCTACCAACAAACAAGTCTGTCGGCTACATGTAGACCACCGATTCTCCTCAATATTACGCAATCTGGTACTAGCACAGCAGAACTCGAGCTGGAATAAGAAGAGCATGTGTTCAAACTTTAAATATAGAGCACAAATGTATGCCATCCCCAAGCAAGCAAGGTATAATGAGAATTTTCTCTTTCAAGTGACCTTTAACAAACGGCTTGCACATCCACTCCTCCCAAGTGAGGAGCAAATTGAGCATTGTGACACATACAGTCAGTGTTATAGCTTTCTCGTTCGTCAAGTGAATAACACTAATTGTGAAATACAATGACTGTTCTCATTGGTTAATGACACAGCATTTCAAAGGCTGTTTGAGGGGTCAGTCAGGGAGGAGCACTTTTGGTTGCTCCGTTTGAAAACAGTAAGATATTGAGCAATGGAGCAGGCTACAAAATGTCATTATAGCTGCAGTAAGTCCACGCACACATGCATTTCTGAAGCAGGCAAGTATAGTTCTGCTGTGTTCTGCAGGGCGCGCACAGTTGGGCGTGGACCTGATAGGTAACTGCAAAGCTACAGCATTCATGCTTTAAATGAATGGAGTGGCACGTAGTTTTTCCTCTAGTATGGCAAGCTCCTGGATAGACTGGCTGTGGGCCTAAATACCAGATGAGGTGCTTTTCTGAAAGTATCAGGGCTCAATTACTCCCAGTTCAGGCACCTTGATATCATGGCCATTCATGCCATTTTTTAAAATATGTTTCAGTAAAAAAACACAAGTAATCATTTCAAGTTCTTTATTGCACATTTGCAAAAAATTGCTGTCACTCAAAAAAAATCTGGCGTTTCAGACTTGCAATAAGAATCGCAATCAATCAATTTTCACTTTAATAGACAGCTACTACGTTCCAACTTCCTCAAAGTCACTTTCACATCAATTTTCCAGTTTTCATTAAAAAATATTCGTAATGAATAGTACCGCTTAGTACATTAAACATTAAATTCACATGAATCTGCAGTATTTCAAGTGCATTCAGATTTGAAGTTGTAAAACCACATACAAAATATTGCAAAATCACAACCATTCCTTTTCACATTAGTTCATAATAATAAATTTGGCAATATGTACAAATTTATATATTTAGAATATATATATAAACTTTTATAAAGGGATGTCATAAGGCTGAAGTCTGTGCAGGTTACCATAATATGACATGTAGATATACTGTGCAACACCAGCAGTTAAAAGTCTACTCCACCAGGGAGTGTTAAATATCAATCAAGCTCACCAGGAGCCCTTACAAAAATATAATATCTCAATTTACAAAGGGTAAAATATACAAAATATAAGATTTAGTTGTATTTCATACAAAACTTATTTACAAATTCACTCCTTACTTCAGTCATTCTGTGACAAATTGACAACCACTGATTGAACCACATTGAGCCTACATTTGCATTAAAACTTCATCGAATTATTTTATTAGGTAGTAGCAATCTTTGACTTTCATACATGTCAGAAGTATGTAAGCATTAGTTGGCATCGGCATTATTTTCCATCAATCAAACGATTTCACGCCAAGCAAAGAACTTCTAAATTTTGAATGAGTGTATAAATCTGTGCCAGAATCAAAGTCTAAGGTTAAAATAATTAACTGTAACTTCAGTGAGTTAAAAAGGTAGTAAAGTACCAGAGTAACTGCTCCAACAGGACAGTTTGACTGTGCCGTTACATTGAAATTATTACATCTTCAGCACCTTCAAATGTGTTCTAGTTTAAATGAACGGTCGAACACATAAATGTTGCTATTGTCCCCAGTACTAAGAATCTATCATATGCAAAAATGCATAAACCTTAATACTGAACTTGAGACTTTTCAAAGCAAGTCTCATTTCACTTCACAAAATGAACCATCATCTTCGTATTCTCAAAGCCAGTGGCCAGTAGTTTGCTTGCCCGACCTGCTCTGAGCAGCCGAGCGGACAAAGGCAGTCGTAATGAAGAGATGGCAGTCTCAGCCCGTAGCACTCTCAGGAGTCCATATAATATATATCATGCCAATATCAGAAATTAGCTAGTGTCATTGGTCTAGGAAGGTTTTCAAGATATCCGCGGACATTCAAAGATGTAGATATAACAGTATCTTGCAGTTGATGCAGAAGTGTCTTTTCCGAGACACTGACACATGAATTGAGACTCTTTCGGACTGTCAGGATGAGGTCGAACTTTTAACAACGCTCTGTCTCCCCCGGTTGTACTGCACTCCAAGCCCATGATCACCCAGTCCTGCAAAAAATGCATTTTTTTTTTATAAGAAAGTGAAATGTTTGAATTCATCAGAGGGGTTTGGCTGCATATCTGCATAGTTTGCATATGTGTTACATTTTGATTAGCTTAATTACATATCAAGCACAAGTTATACAGGCTTTAAATAAGTAAACCAATAAATTGTCAGACTGTTAACATTATATCCAGTGTAATTGACTTTAATATACATTCACTTAAAGTAAACCAATAATATTTTGAAGTTCAACTTTTTGCTCTGTCCAGACTTAAATTTTGAATTAACTGTGAAATGAAGCATTATTTATACAAATTAAAAGAATTTGGGTTTTGTAGCACAAGAAACACTAATTATTAACAAATATAACTCACCCTGAGTTCTGTAGCATCAGGTGCCCATGCTGTATTTGTAGTTGGTGAATTAACGCTAGACCCATGAGACTTATCTCGGTACCGACATCGAGTCATATTGCCAGCTCCTGGGTTTCCCTGAAAGTTCATCAAATATAAAATTATTCTAGTGCCAATTTGCATCAATTCAAAATACAAGTGAAAATTTTGAAATATAAGACAGATTGTTCAAAGATAAAAACATTTTTTCAACATCAAATGTACCAAAATTACTACAAATTGGTCTTTCTCTTGTGCTCTTCCACGTCACAATAAATGAGTAACCAAACAGGTTGTGCCATTTTTATTTTCTGAAATAGGTCTTTAAAATCTTACCTTTAGCCCCTGTGGGCCCGGTGGACCCCGAGGTCCTGGCATTTTCTTAATTTCTGCCAATTGTTGCATAACACTAGAGTTGAAGGTGCTGATTTCAGAGCCAAATGTTTGCAAACGGTTCTCTATACGAGTCACGTTTAAGCCATGTTGTGAAAGAAGCGTCTCGAGAGCAGCATAATTCTTAGCCTGGAAAATAAACGGTAAAAAAATGAGATACATTGTAAAGGCCTACCTAAATGCATTACAGCTATTATAAGTAACGTCCTTTCAGGTTTCTAATCTTTCAAGTGTTTTTTCTTCCAACATCGAAATATCAATTTAAGAAACATTTTTTGAAAACAAAGTATTCATCAGATATAATGTTGAAAAAGTTGAGGCCTTCGTAGATCGATATGCCAGAAATAGGGGAAAAAACTTACACTTATTGTAAAGATTAACACTTCTAAATAACTATGGGAGAAGGGAGAAAAAATGTAATTAGCATTAGAGAGTACATCTTAGAATGAACGCGTTGTTTTTGTGTGGGAAGAAGGTGAAGGACAAGCAGTGAGCCAGCAACCATTTTTTGCAGAAATACACGTCGTACTATAAAATAAAGTGTCGTACTATACAGTGCCCAAGATGTTAAGAGAGAAACAAGCAAGATATGGAGGGGGGGGGGGGGGTTGCTGCTTGTGACACCATTATTAAATCTTCCCAAGATGGCCGCAGAGTTAGTAGGCATATGATCCATCACAAAACTTATTAACAGGAAGGCAAGCATTGACAATATGAAGGACCTTAACACCAGTACCAAGCCCTGGCAATCCAACGATCCACACATATTACCATGCATCACTTATAGTAACTGTTAAGGTTAAACAAGCAACAAATATGCAGAGAATCATTGCCCCATTTTTCAAAATAGCGAAGAAAAGAGAGCAGGAAAGACCAAGAAATAAGGCTTAAATTGAGTAAGCTCAGTTGAGAAATGGCTGACAATAGCCTAGGTTGTAATGAAGCACAATTATAGCTAAGCCTTAAGATCAGAAGTATTAAGCATTTAAAAATACCTGATCTTCATCTGATGCATTTTCAAAGAACTTAAGATTAGCAGATTTGTTCATGTTCATAACCTGTGACAAAGAAATCAGTTGGATATCTTAACATGCAAAATCGCAAACACTATGCGAATACAATACATGCATTTCATAATTATAAATAAAATAGCAGCAGTAACTGATTATTTACTTACATATTTCTCTAGATGTGAATACTTTTTCTCCATTTCTTGAAGACGTTGCATCATTGCACCCATGTCCGTATTGTTAGTATTGAAAACAGAGGAATCTAAAGAAGAAAAAGGTTAAAGATTACTTTCATTGTAGGTGTATATAATTGAAAGAATTGTCAGTCTATTTTATAATTTATAGATTGGCAGTCTGATGCCCCAGTGTTGAGCTAATTTAGCAAGGTTGAAACTTTGGATAAAAGCACACGCAGCAATAATAGCATGCGTGTCACCTTCAACTTTCTTATGACAACATTCATATTTGTTTATTTACCTGAACTGTAAGGCCTCCTGCCAATCAACCCAGTGAGATCCAAAATGACTAGAATGAGGGCTGCAAGGGCTACCACGCCAATGAACAACACGAGACACAAAATGCACATTTCGGAAATGGCTGTTCCCCCTTTTTCTGCTCTCTTTACTTCATTCTCTTTCTCTTCATAAAGAGGATTTTGCCGCCTTCTGCAAGGAAGTGAATCTTTATATTTGTATGAGCACAAGAAAAAAATATCTGAAAACATAAATGAAAATGAAATTCTCTCTTTTTTAAACTTTTTTAAACATCCTAATTGAAGCAGGGTCCATACTCTCAAGACAATTAGCTATTATATATGCCCTACTGCCAAAAGATCTAAGATGAACTACTTTTAAATCATAATTATGTTTATTTATTCATCCTTGAGATGCTATCAATCCAGTCTGTCATTAACGTTATCAAATACTTCACAATTATGAAGGTTCCAATACACTGGTCTGTATTTGTGGATCACACAAAAAATGCAAATATGTAATATCTGAAAAGCATACCTAAAAGACGGGGGCTGGGGTTTCTCGTGGACCGAGTTATTCATCTGTTGGCAGAGGTTTTCTGTGCTTCTGTTCATGGGTCCCAAGTGGGAGCTCGTGCCGGGAGACGGTCGTCTGATGGATTCGGGGTGCACCCCTGACACCTCGTGGTACTTGTAGTTGGGATTGTTGTAACGACTGCAAAAAAAGGCAAAATTACACATCAAGAAGTTAAAACATTTGCAATATATCAAGAAATATTGTTGTAGTAAAGTTGTCTAACTTGTAAACTTCCTTGCAGATGATTTGGTCTGCGACTATCTTTTTCTCACAGGCACCATCTTAGTTAATTTCTGAACAGTTCTGGCATGCCAAGAATAATTTGAATACAGCCATTATCAAATCTATGCCTTTATTCACTTTAGAAGTCCTAAATATGAAAATACCATCCATCCATTTAATATCATGATGATGTGATACATATATCCAAATGTCAAATTTATAACTTTGCTAAGATGAAAATTTCTTCATGAAAATAATTGACACTCATCTCATTACTAGTCAGTTAAAAGCTACTAAAAACATCAATCCGCAGAGTAGAGATAGGTTAGATAACCACTAACTTGTGCAAATTCAAAGCAAGATATTTGCAGCATGACCTTATATGACAGTAACAATATTTCACAGAAATGTCTGAAAATAATTATACAACTCTTTAAGCACCTCTCACTGACCTCTCACAGTACTTCAAATTGAATACGTTTCCAACATTGACATCCACACAGTGCATGAATAACCCACTTACATCATAAACTATCCAAGCATTTCAAAATTTCTTTAACAACTTCCTAAATAAGCGAAACCAATGAATAAAAACTTACAGCCCATCCTAAAATTCCAAAATCTTATGGGTACACAAAAATAAGTGTTTACCAATAGTAATGCAATCCTTGCAGGCTCTACAGTCTACACTTGAATGATCTTGAATAAGATTGAATCTCAACAAATATGAATTAACAGAGCATATTCTAACACTTCATAATGATATATCTGAGCAATTCTAAACATGTACTTTTCACACCCCAGCAATCTTAATACCCTATTTAAGTATTCATGACATCACCTGAAGCAAGTGAAGTTGAATTGGACTAAGAACGTGAAAAATATCTATATTTTCCAAAATGTGAAATATTAAAGCTACAAATCAGTACAATTAAGATTTTTTGGCAAATTCTAAACACATTCGCACTTTTGCACCCCCAACAATATGTAAATTTGGCATAATATTCCAGAATTTAAGCTCATGTTAATTCATCACAGTTTTCAGACAACTTTAGACGACAGATTAAATTAAGCATACAACATAGGATATATTCTGAACAAAATTTTGCTGAGCAAAGATGCAGTCAAACCATGATATTACCAGGCAGTCAGTGACAGTGTTAATATCTGGCTTTAAATTCATCCCACTACCTTTCGATTCCCAGTCAAAAACAGTTGAATTAAGCTAATAAGTAAGTCCCGAAATGAACATAGTGGAGCTCAACAGGTAAATCCCATTATTTGCCATATCACAGGAAAACACAGGACATTTGAGGCTAACACAGTTATAGGAATAGTCATGCACAAATGGAAATTTCATCACCATATCATCACATGCCCTAGGGACATTCACCAAGTTCACATTCAACTTATGGTATGCCTCATTATTATCATACACAATTATAGTCAGTCGCACAGGTAATGCAATAAATGGAACTGATAGAAGTGAGAATGAGGGTTGAATATTAGCTCATATAAGCTACTAAAGTTCAGCAAAGGGCACTTACTCGCCAGGAGAATATCAAGGTAAATTTTAAAAATATTAAAATTTCCAAAAAATTATTGATATCTCTGGTTTAACGTTTACCTTGTTTACAAATGAGATTTATATTTCATAAAAGACTTTCAGTCTCTCCCAGTGGGTGTTTTGTGGGAAGGCCTAAACAGCACTAAAAACACGAAAACCACAAAGGACATCACCATTTTAGTAACATCTATTCAACATTACCACAGACAAACCTGCAGCTATTTTGGCCATTAAAATGAATAGACACAAATTCTCTTTTATGTGTACTGCATATATTTTGGTCACGAAACATGTATTTTAAATACCCTTCCATCTTGAGTATTTTCGAATCGAGCAATGTCACTTTTTCAGTTTTGTAATGTTGCTATAATAGTATACTTTCTTTGAAACATATATCTTTATATCACATATATGGATCTTCTTCTGTATTGCTTAAAGATCGAATAAATAAAGATATTCAAAATATATCAGATTTACTCTTTTTTTCTCAATTATGAGTCATAAAATGCTAAGGATTTTCCTGACACAGAAACCACAGAAACTTACAAATAATTTGTTATCCAGGTGATATCAGAGAGATACACAGAATTTTGCACATGATTTGCCTGTCTAAATTAATACGAAACACCTACAAAATTTCAGAAAATATTTGCTTTTTCACCTACCATTACATGGTCTTTAAACAGTAAATTGTTGATCGGTAAACCATAGCTCTTCCTACAGAGCAGTCGAACGAGAATAAAACAAGGTGTGTAGTATGAAAGCTCTACGTTCCACAACACTGCCCATAAAGGCCAGGGGTAAATGGACTGTTACTTGCAAAAAAAACACATGCAAGGATTACGACACATTATGTAAACGGAACGCACATTAATAGGTGTACTCATAAGCGTCCTTTGTACAGACCTGTGTAATAGTGTGTATTTAGAGCTTTGGTATGCAAATGAGTATTAATCAAGATTGTCACTGTACTAATTAGAATATCATGATTATTACAAAATGATCTAATCAGGTAATTCAAGTAGCTGTAAGGCATATTTTATGTGACACGGCAATTTCTGAAATTAAAGTTTTTTTCCAATATTTTACTTGAAAAACTCCATGGTTATCAGTTAAACATGCTAATTTGTTAAACATGGTCGATAACATGTCGATCATATCATCCATGGTTTAAGAGACCAGCTCTTATGAATTCAGCACAAGGTAGTCTTAAATTTTTGAAGACGTAATATCATTATTCAGTATTCAAAACACAAATTGTCTTAGCCCTTTTTTGAGCATGTGCCAATCCAAACTGACTTAATAAAATACGATACAACTTACATTGATAGATTAGAATCTACAATATTCTCCAGGTTTATCATGAGATGATGAAATTATAATATCTTTAATTCACTGAAATCACATACCTCAATTTCACATAAAATTTTGTGACTTTCCTTGGATGTTTTAAGCCATAACCCAAATACAAGTCTGAAAACAGTGACTGTAGATGATGTTCTGTCACTATTTAGAAGCTTAAACATGGTTCTTCACTTAATAGAAATGGGGCATACTCGCTGAAGGCACCTTTCAAAGGTATTTGGAAAATCCTGGCAGGTAACCACCTTTTAGTGTTTTATGTTACAACATTGTTTTTGTTATGTCTTTACAAGCTGCAGGTCACTTTCAGTTGGTGTCCAGCCAAATGGAGTCAGGTCAAATGTCCTTTCATAAGGTCACAAGTCACTTGAAGTCAGGTGGGCAGTATAGATCTAGGTAAGAAAGTTAAGCCTTTAAAGTAAAGCTGTTGCCATTCAGAAAGGTTAATTGATCAGATTAGGAGAGATAATCAGAATCACTGTCAGATCAATCAATCGAAGACCAACCACTAAAGCTATCTGTCTATTTATCTGTCTATTTGTTAGGCAAATACCTCTCTAGAGAGAGAGTCGGATGACGAAATGTCATAAAAGTATTTGCCTAAAATCATATACATGTATATTATAAATGAACCTTGAAAATAAATCATCTAATCATTACATCGCCCTGAGCAATATATACAAAAAGACTTGATTTTAACAACTTACCATCGTTGGTTCATTGTGACACCACATCGACGTCAGGATCTAATTCTTCGTGTGTGAATGTCACAAGTTTTTCTTTGTAAAAGTTGCCAATTCAACAAATATTTAATAAATAAATATCGCACATAGTGCATAGTGTCATTGTTTATTAATCCTTAGATTTGCAGATAAATCAACCTTTATGACCCGTGTATCTTGCATATCTTATCCCAAGTCAACTTGTATCACCTGTATTTTGAATGAACTATTCATGAGTATTATACATTGTAACCGAAGTCCATTCCATGTGGTTTATCTCCCTTTATTGCATTGTCAACAAAACTAATCAGGTATCCATCATTGTAAAATAGTGTCCTTCAGCTGTGAATAATATGTTAGCATAGTGTTACACAGTTAAAGGGCATCCTAAACACTGCTCAATGTGGTCACAGTGGTAACCAACAAAACCAAGAACTATTTTCTCAATAGAACACTTGTTGGCAAATACTCCAGATAGCAGAAACCTGATCACATTATTTGCATTAGGAGGTCAAACAAACCCAAGGAGGAGCCCAAAGAGCCAGGTTAGCTGATATAGGTCAGTGTGACCTAGAAAAGGCCTTTAATGACCTAGAAATGGCTTTTAACCTATATATTCTACACCTTTCCACATCACAGACAAGAGTTTCTAGAATAGCTGACTGCACTGGACTGATAAGAATTATTGCATTCCTCAAAAGTTTGGAAGAAAATCAGCTGTTGTTTGTAAAATGTCATAAAACTTCTTACAATTAATAATACTTTATCATTCTCAGATGTAAGTTCATAATTTATGTTCAATAGCTCCACATGTTTCATTAAGTTTCATTATAAGCTGCCGAGTGACACAGGATATGCATAAAATTGGATGGCAACAAAAACGTGTTTGAATCCGACACCTTTTCCATTCAAACTGAGTCAGTTCCTATCTTCCATCTTCCATGTGCAATATTGGAACACTCATGCTTTGTCACTGCCCTGTCACATGTCCATTGTTGATATCAGCACTGTATCATAATGTACAATTGCCCCAGGTCAAACAGTGGCTAGTACATTTATAATCATGCATCCCTATATCTCAAGAATAACTGATATTCCACTATTTCTATGATGCATGTTCATAATATCCGGTCTTTAGGCCTGAGAGTTCTGTTGCACAAGTTAGAGTATACCTTGCCCAGGATAGAGAATAGAATAGAATTGAATCAATAAGATGAATGTGTGCAAAATTTCCTTAAAAGAGCAAAAATAGGTAAAAATAGGTAAAATTCCCAAAAAGTCTAAAAGTTATCAAAGTGTAAATCCATTGGAGAATATCATGGGAATTATTGCACGAGTAGCGAAACTAACCAACCATTCTCAACACTGCTCAAGTTGAGTTGCGTAAGCCGCAATATAAAATAAATATACTGTAGAGTAGATAATACAAAATATACTCTTAAGTCCAAAGACTCCAAACCCATATTAGACAGACATGTTGTGGACTGTCTAGAGGTGTTGTGACACGCAACCCTGCTTTTTGGCAACGGTCAGTCAGGTGTGACACCTCTGGGGTTCAAATAAAAGATTCAGATAAAGGCTTCTAATAACCATACTGTGTCTAGGGGACCACAATAAATTACAGTCTGAAGAGATATACCAAAGAGCCGAAGGATTCCTAATTTACACAAGCCTCAAAAAGCTCTGAATAACTAACCATGCCATAGCGAAAGACACAACACTGAGTAACATTGAGTATTAACAAAGATGCATAGAATTTCTTGACTAAAGGTACACTATTTATCAAATTTAATTATAGAGAGAAAATTTACAAGAGGTAAATATGCAGATACCATCAATTGAGTCACATCAGATAACACTTGTGAATTTCATTCGGAAATTTTTCCCCCAAAACTATAATTATTAACTGTTTCAATATAAGTTTCTTTAAGCGAGACAGAAATGTTTCAAGTGAAGAAACTTGCAAAAAGACTACACAATACTTTTCTGACATTTTAACTGCTTAACTGTAACAGGACTGACAGAACTCTTTTTTACCAATTTTAGTATGTTTACATAATTATGTTATCTATTTCTGTTTACTAGTATTTAATTTTTTTTTGTACAGCTCCCTCGAATAATAGATAGCATATATGGGTAACTCTACAAATTACTGAATTGTATTCAAATCAACAGCAAATGGGACTATCACTATGTGTTTCAGAGTGACTGCAAGTCCAGAAGCCCCAGTGGTATAGCTATAATCTAGTCTATATGACTGTCAACTAGTTATTGCAAGTGACTGGTGGACACTGGACACCTAAGAACACTCAAGGGAACCTCTTTCACACCTGAGTACAAGCATTGATAATGTACCTTTTGAAAATGGTTTTTCAAAGGGCTTCAAATACATTTGTACCCCTATGACCCTAACTGTTGTTTCTAGCACAATGGAACCCCATAAAAGATCAATTCATGCAAAGAATTTCCCTTTGACCACAATTATAAGGCTATGACTTGAACCCTACCCCTTACACCTCTTTTGTGTACATATAAGTGGCAAATAATCTCACAAGAAACCCTGAAACATACCAATAAGGACATTGTATATATATATATGCAATGCAGCGAGTAGAGCAATTTCGGCTTCAGCTTTGTAATTTGAGCTCATTTAAGCAATTTTCATTTCTCTTCCTTATAAATAAATTTCCTCCATTTCACCAAGTAATGTCTGAAAGGGTAAAACTTTTTCACAAAATGCAGTTATGGACATCACCATCAAAACTGATGATGAAATACCGAACGGCAATTCCAGGAAACTAGAAAACAAGACTAAATAAATTAACCCTACCTATTGAAAAAATTGGCAACCAAATAAACTTGCCACATAATTTCTAAGGTTTTGGCATTCAAATGTTATTATATGTCTTACACATGCAATATGATTAGGCCAACAACACACAATTTGCACGTGAAAAAAAAAAACTAGAACAAAAATGCTGACCCATTCATGAAATTAACATATCCCATATATATATGCCAATAATGATCTTTTTAAAAAGTTACTGCGTAAAAATAGTCCTTGCTTTAGCGTTTAGCCTTCTGAACATCCTATAACTGTTACCCCTGTTATTACGTAACCATGGTTATGACTGAAACTAAACAGGTCAAAACCAGAATCCAGGGCACAAAACAGTTCTAAGAACTACAATAAGCAGCTAAGGATTCCAACATCCTGTTCTTTATTTCAGCAGAAATCTTTTTACTTCATTTAGCAATATCTCAACTCATTCTTATCACTGTTTGCATAGTCATTCTGCCAGCTCACTCACTATTGGCTACATTATTTGACCTCCAGTAAAATCTTGAAATTCACATGAATATGATAGTACTCTCTTGTTTGATCTCGAGCTTCTGAGAATCTGATAAATACAACTTTACAGGTGGATTATTTCCTGGTGTTGTATAAATGATAAAGATCAAGAAATTTGAAACCTTTCTAAAGATAACGCTCGCCTCCTACATGTCATCAAAACTCTGTAACTGTCTGCGGGGAATGTCAAATTTGCCAAATTGGCCAGAAACTATTTCTTCATCAGGTAAAAGTTGTATAACTGATAGAAATTACAAAACTATTTATCTGCGATAATGAGCACCATAACTAGTATACGCACTTGAAGAAGAAAATAAATCATGGACTGCCAGTTCTTTGGAGTAAATCCTTTAGGCCTACAGGCCGTATACGATACGATAATACTTTATTGAATCATTGAAAACAATGAAACTCATTTGATTTACATGACTCTATCACAATACATGTTAACCGGCATGATAGAATTTTGACTGGAATTCCAAGCCTACTTTTGACCCTGAATTATACTAAATTTGTAAACTAGTTCCAGTGACATTTACAGCATATCCATTTTCTAAAGACTTACAGATTAGGGAGTTCCTCATATTCATTGTAAGGTGAGGGCACCGTGTAGTCTTCGACCGGGGGTGAGCTTGGAGGTCTTGGAGGGTTGGACTTGTATGAAGGTGGTCTCGAACTTCCTGGGGAGACAGGGGAGACTGGAGACACTGGAGAGACAGGAGAGACAGGAGAGACAGGAGAAGAAGGACTACTGGACTGACTGGACCATCGAGGTTCACCAGAATACCCCCGGATAGACTGGCCCCCGTTCATTCCCGGATGGTGAGCCATGAAGTCCTCATTGTCCATGTCCACGACACCTGAAGAGAGACAAATGTTAAAATTAAGTTTTCATTGAATTTCACAAGATTGTGATAACCTGATTGCAGCTTCACAACCTCTAGATTTGCATTGATTAGTGAATGAACCAGCTTCAGGATAGCCATTATAGAATCTCTCGACTGATTGTAAAGAATGTTAGATAGAGCATGAACATTCAAGATCATGACATTCTGTTAACACTTAAAACAATGTATTTAAAAGGTGCCAACAGAGCAGCATTTTGTTTCGCAGTCATTATGCCAAATTAGAGTGAGAAGCACTTCAAATCTATTTCAGCAAGTGGTTTAGTACAACTTTCATGTATAAGGCAATGCCACAAACTTGAGTTGAAAACTTTATATCTGAAGCAATCTGTTCTTTCAGCAAAAAAAAAAATGGATAGAAAGAGTCAACATGGTCAATGGCATAAAGTGCAAGTCATGTCAAAAAGTAAATATTGGATGACGAAATAATTGTGACGCAACTCGCATCACTCATAATGGGATGATTAATCATTTCAAAATCTTGTCAAAATCCTATTAATAATGTTGTTTTAGCAATTCACACAAATTCTACATGTGTCTCACAACGTAGCACTTGCTGAACGACCAGTGAATCCATGTTTTAATGATGAACTTGTGATTACAACATCAGTGCAAAATTGGTGCAAAATACATGTATGGGAAAAATAAAATAAATGGTTTAGATGAACTTGAAATAAACAATAAAGTGAACTCAACCAGTGAACACATCAATATAATACCATCAGAACAGTTTAGGATCCATCTATCTATTTATCAGTTCTATCAACGTCTAAAAAGTTGGTAAATATTAGTGTCAAAATTCCTATACACAGTTTATCAAAATAATATTACCTTCTCTTTTCACCTGTATCAACATGTCTACCAAAATGAAGAGACTATTTTCCACTGTCCCTATCAATGGCCACAATTGGCAACTGAATTCAAAGACAGGCCTTGCAGACAAGGTATCCCAAAGTACACTGCTGTGGGGCAGGGTGCTTTACTTGGTGTTTTACTTGGCCAGTCCAAACAGTGGTTAGATCCTGCATTAATTGCAAATGTGTGGGAGTTTCTATGATTCACCAAGGGCACTCCATTCAATGCTGAAAACTACGATCATTAGCTTCAAAGGTGAATATCAAATTACAAAATGTGGTGATTATAACAGGACATTTCCAGGTGATATAAATTGTGAAGACAGCCAACGATAAAGTTGTCTGAAATGAGTACAAAACCGATTTGAAACCCAATTAATATAAATTTTTTAATGGTAGATCACACTCGTGACCTCCAGGTCCCGCTTCAGCACAGCAGGCGAAGGTCTTCAAAACTAACTGCAGTCCACCACAGGTCCAAATGACCTAGCCAGAGGCTGGAATTGAACCAGGGACCTAGCGATTGGATGGCTCCCCACAGAAGTATAATTAAAGAAGAAACTTCAACTCATATAAATAAACAGATATGAATAAGCTCGTTTGATTTAGGGATCAATACAAGGTGTATGGTAATTAAAACAGCAACGAATCTCCCAAGAAGTGGAAAGAACTAACAACATACCTGAGTCCAAATCAGTGAGGTGCATAATCCTTTCTTTATTCCTGTGGTTTTTGTGTTACAAAAGTGTAACAAAGCATTCACCAAAGAGTAAATACAAACACACAAAGAGCTACTGATGGTGACCACTGAGTCAACTGTGGACTAGAATAACATTGGGTAACAGAGCATTCCAACTTAGCAATTGAAATCATTTAAAGTCGAACAAGACAAACTAGGCCATGAAATATATTTTGAAATGATGCTGAATGCGTCACAACACACAAGTCCAAAGACTCTAAACAGAGCAAAACGTGGAAATATGTTCAACTACTCACCACAAGTGAATTCATCATATACACATGTACATTCAGCATGTTCAGCATGTTCATGGGGTGAAGAGTTTAGGGTTGCACAATCCACATGTAACTTGTAACACTAACCCAGATAAGCTCAAGGTACCCCAAGACCAGGTCAAGGAGGTACCAGTCTTCCAGGATATGATCCTAGGGATATAATAAGGTTCCAGAATCAGGAACTATCAAACAAGAATGGATAAATGAGACATTACATCCTGTATTTAAGAACTGTGGTAGGGCAAGAGAAGGGCACAGTAATTAGGCGATGAATGTTTGAGGAGAAAGCAGTATCTGAATGCTGCCCAAAATATGTCTGGACCAGATGACCTGGCCAGAGCCAGAGTCGAACCCGGGACCTCGCGATTTCAAACGCAGAGCACTACCAAGTACCAACTGAACTAATAATTCCCCTTACCTAAGAGAGTCAGGAAGCCTAATAGGAGCGATCAGAGAAATCTGAGAAAGGACCAAGAGGCAAAAAACATAATTCAAGGGACTCGCAGACCTACACTCATCAGGGCCGAACAGCACCAATGAAATCACAGCTTAATTGCATCACATGCATGTACCAGATAAGATCAGAAGAACCACAATCAGACCACCAGAGCCAGACCACTGGCTAATCAAGTCATAATTAAGATTTCCTGGTTACATAATCCTGATTATCTATTTAGTGGGATACATGGTTTTAAAAAAGTAAAATACAAGAAGTTTTAGATACATTGCCATTTGGCAGATCCACTCTACAGCAATTAATGTTTTGTTTTCTTTTTAATTAAAATGCCACCGCAAGCAAGCCAAATTGCTTTACAGTGGTTTTACTAATTTTCAATGAAAGAAAATGCCATTTCACCCATAAATGCAAGTTCAAAGATCTATTCTGTTTCTACAGAAATTCAGTCAGACCATATTAACTAACAGAATGAAGAATAATCACCAAGAACAGTCCTAACATGAACAGAATTAAGTTCAAATTCAAGAAAGAAAATAATTGTAAAACCTTTTCGAGGCAGAGGCCTGTTCTTCATCGTGGAGCCTTTTCCAAGAAGTTGCAAATACACATGTTGTTCTTCATCCATATTCAATGTTGGAAACTGTGCAGTGCTGCCCTCTCTGTTGGTAATTGTTCTATCAAGTCAATCACAGAAACCAAAGATTTGTGGCAAAGAATGTTGATATCTAACTAATCTTAATTATCAACACTTAATGGCAAATAAGTTCGCTTCATTAAGTTGTCAATTGGCTTCAGCACTGTAACTTGCACAAAGGAAGTATTTTCATCAATCAGCAAAGTCTTCGAGAGAGTAAATTGCGTTAAAGTTTCGGTAAGACGAAGCCAATTGGTCTAAGATGAGCTAAGAAAAACTTTCTTCGTGAAATCTACAGTTCCTTCTTAGGTATCTTCCTTAAACTAGATTTTCTCATCGAGGAGAGAACTTCTATATCCAGAAGACATTGAAATGGAATCTTCAACGGCACAGCACTCAATCCAGGTTCTGCAGATAATCTTCAGTATTTTACATTTCACTCTAATTGGTCCATATGCCTGATCCTATGGTAAGCATACCTCATATTGTTCCGATAAAAGAAACTGTCCAGTTCAGTCAAGAGTTCTTTGAAGATTAAGCAAAATCAGAATGCACATCTATTGAAAAGTTTTCCACATCTGACACAAATCACAGCAATTGGGCTGGTGTTGCTAACTCTGAGTATCAACTAAACTAAACTAACAATGCATTGATTGATCAGTACCTTTTATACCCAAATCAGATATTTCTGGATCCAGCTCCAAGAGCTAAAACAGGTTATGTGACAAACAGGGATCCAGGACAGTGGTAACACCCAACATCTCTGAAAATTACCAGAATAACAGGAGGATACTTTTCAAGGAAGTTGCCCACACGCTCCAAAAGATAAAACCTTCCTCTTCTGCTTCTACAAGTAGCAAAAGAAGCAATTTTTAGGAGTGGAGGTCAACAACCTGGTCCAGTCAAATAGGCCTACCATCATAACTTTGAAAGTGCAGATCCCAGAACTTCAGTCCAAATGAGGAACCTGGATCTGGTAATGAAACGTCTCATCTTGGAAGACAGTAATTCCGAAAAGTAGAGCATAAAACAGTTGTTTAGGTACTTTCAGACCACAGTGAAACTACAATATTTTTTAGGTATATGACCGGACAAGAAATGGAACAACCAGCAGATACCTCATTGTACCCCAAAAGCAAAGTTGGCAAAAGGAACTCATTAGCATTGTCATATATCCGGACAGCATCAGGTTTTGCATTTCTCTGAAGGTTTGGATCCTGAACATTGCAGAATGGCAAATGCTGATAACAAAAGGAATGCTTATCGCCCATAACAAAAATTCACGAAACTCATTATTGAATTGGAATTATTGTTCCCCTGTGTGACAAAAAGAACGGAAATACAGAACGCAAAGTTTTCGAAACTCCATTACAGGAAACTTATGAAATAGTTTTTGATATACCAACACAGAAAGGCATCTTTCACCACATTTTTTTAAAAGCCATCACGATAAGCATTCAATGACTGAATATTTTTTGGACAGACTTTTTGTAACATTACTGAATATAACATTAAAGAATACCGATAAATATAATCAAATGTAATTACATTGCAATCAGGTTTTCGGCTAAGATTGAGAAACTGACTCTCAAAGAGTGAAAATAACTACTAAATGAGACCATTTATACTTTTGAATTCCCTGTCCCTTTGCAATTTTACTAAGTGTACTTTGAGTTACCTTTTCCTCAGCTCTAATATGGGCTTTCGTGTGCCCCTGTCCCTTGGCCATTTAACTTTTGAATTCCGTGTCCCTTTGCAATAATAATTTCGAGTTCCCTGTCCCCCATACCCATCCCATCCAGAGTATCACTAATTTTGCATTACATATTTTTATTGTTTATAAACAGCATAAGGCATTTTACATTTACATGCAAGATTGTTTAATACTGAAGTTCAATCAGTTGACAACTTTTAAATAGTGAATAGCAAGTTACTGAGAAGAACTTTCCTTGATGACACACAAAACCAAACAATGAAATAATCAAGACAGCCCACCTTTCGCACCTGATCCGTCACAGAGAAGTGACCAGTGTTCATTGCTCTTTACTTGTTAGTGAACCATAAACATGTGACCAATACAATGAATACATTGAGGACTTTATTTCAAGAAAGTTCATGAACTGTGAGGACTCCGAAGGGGTTTTTCCAGTCTCTTCAATAGCAAGAGGAAACACTTAAACTGGAGAGGATCTGATCGGATGTTCCAGATCAATTACCACTGACTGCGATGATGGTTATCGGAATTACTCTCTCTACTTAGTTTTTTTTCCTTGTCAATTTAGTGGAGATGAGGAATAACTATTTACTTAGACATTATTTTATATGTTTAATGCTTAACACCAAAAAAGTTAAAACTAGCAATAAATCTTTGCCATGTTTGCAGATATAATACATTTGAGTGATTGTGCATGTGATCAAAAAAATAATTCAATACAGACAGGACTACAGTCCTACACCACATACCACATACAATTTGTATTTTCAACTTCTTTCAGAATTGATGCAATATATATGACCTATTAGTGGCTCAGGAGGTTCATTAATTGTCAAAATTGGCCAGGGAGGGACATTTAAGACCATTTATCATATCATCATATTTGCCAAAATATCCATGAATATATCATGCAAATTTGCCAAGTAAAACAAAGCAACAGAAACAACAGCTTGTGCTGAAATGTCCAAGTGTATTTTGGCCAACACACCATTCCATTATCAGGATAACATTCAGTGTTTATTATGAACACTTTTGCCACTTCGCATTAAGTGAACATTACCTGCTGATAATTGCGCTGTACTTCCTCACTAACTTAAATGTTATCTATGTTATATATCTTTTTTTTAAAGTATTCACAAATATTGATAAAAAGAAACTTCTTCTGTACTATCTGTTGTTGCAAATACATTCTTGAAAGTCTCTTATCTATTTCCCCAAAATCCTATTAATGACTAATAAAATGCTCCTTGAAATTAAGCAATCAGTACTTGAGAAATGTGACAAAATCTTCGCGTACACTCTCAAAAAGGTTTGCCATTAAAAACAAATACAATTTTGCCAGTGTCGTATAATTTCAATTTGTCAAGTCAGAAGAAAGTCTTGATTGGATTACAGAAAAACTTCATCAGAAACAACAATTGCCTGGCTGTTTCATGCAAGAAATTTGCCTGGTTCAACACATCAAGTTAGTTAGGCCAGACAAACAAACCCTTTTTAGAGTGAATATATATTTAATACAGGTTTATTTGATCCAAATCAATAAATCATCGAAACCAAAGCAAAAACAAATGTGTTCAACAACAAAACAAGAACATAAATATGAATTTGTTTACCTTCAATTATTGGAGACAACACTGTGGAGACTGTGCTGCTCCTTGACTCTAAAGATGGAACTCTCTTGTAATCCTGATGGTGCCAGTGTGGAAAGAAAATGTTGGCCATGCTGGTGGTATATAAACATGTATATTCCAGTTCTTAATTGCAATTCCTCACAGTGTCATCTGATGCCAATTGCACTTGACTGTGCTCAAAGCCAAACAGGCATAATCATGACAAATTAGTAATTGCAATCAAAGAGTTCATACCCAGCCAAACTGTTAAGTAGTGATGTTTACTCCTCTATAGAAATTCTCCGACAGTGTCCACACAATAACACAGAATGCATTGGAGACTTCAGAGTCAACATATTCACAGTGCCCACATAATCAACACACTGGTTTCACTAACAAGTTGATAATTATCTCAACAGCAGATCTCGCCAAACAATGTCAAGTTTCTTAGTCATATCATCCTGATTAGCATAGATTACAGTCATTACTTCGCCAAATTCTCTGATAGTGACTGTCCCAAGAAATTCTCAATTAGTTTCATTGGACATTAAGAACAAAGTCCAGAGACCAAGACAGGTTTCAATATCTCCTAATTCCATAGGCATTAAATTACATTACTCTGGTAAATACATCCACAGTCATCCAGACATAATTGAGTTAAGTGTGTAAAATTAACAAAGTTCCATTTAAAATATAAATCCTCTTTAATCATATCACTGTGTATTAAAATCTGTGGGGTAACATAACATTACATTCACTCAGTTGCCATAACTGTTGCGGTACATCAACGAAAAACCCCATGTTAATTCCTTTGAAAGGGAAGAGTCACCCATGAAAATTATGAAGTTATTTCAGTCACATTTGAATGCAAAACTATCCACCCTGAATGATGATTTCATCTATTTAAATCCTGATTTTTCATTGGATACATAAGCTTTACACCATACACATCCTATTTTGCTGTTTTTCCAAATTTATTTTCAACAAACCCATTAAAATTATTACTAAAATTAACTACAAGACCACACACTAACACTGTTAAGTGTTCAGAATATTCATGTTGTCACAGGACTTGTCAGCCAGTCATAACATTGCAACTAAACTTCCTTAATCAAAGTTAATCCATGTGACTATGGTGATCCACAGGACTACCAATGTACTCAACACTGTCTCAAAATCTAAGTAATAACTACAAAATATAATTCTAGTTTTAATACTTTGTCTTTATGAACCAAAGCCAATTGATTGAACAAACTTAACAGATTCAATGAATGAGTTAATGATATGCATGAGTTCAATGGATTATCTAAAATTTGGATCATTGCAGTGAAACTCTCGTGGTCACTGGTCAGGTTGCAAAAAATAGAAATTAATTCATATAAACTCTGTGACATCATGTTTTTCATCCTTTTCTACGCAGAGCAAAATTCCCCAATGTAATGTAATGATTCATAAAACTTTACATTTTCTCTGTAATATAGATATATCTCCAACTAAGCTGTTGACAGCAATAAAGATTCCAAAAAAAAACTTGAATCTCCAACAAAGAACATAATTTTTTTTTAAATCACCAAAACTAAATTAGTGTCATTAAATGATTCCGTATATAACTTTCCAAGCTTCTCCACTAACCACAGATTTACATAAATAACTTTTAAAAAATAGCAACACATCCAGTGTGAATGGTCAGTCCTCGTATAAAATGAGTATATATTATAACAATAGCCATAAGATAGTAAACATTAAGCCCTGTTTTCCATAATGTATGCAGTTTTAATGCGAGGGCCAGGGGGCAAAGGTTGACTGACAATTATGACATAGACAGCCAACCTTTCTTTGTGGAAATTCACAAAAAGATTGATGGACTATCAGCTGCTGATGGATCAGAGAGGGGGAACTGATGTCATTTTTCGTACAGTTGAAACCAGATTTATGATAGAAAGGATTGATCAATATGATTAAGGGCTTCATGGTTTCAAAGGCCTACCTGATGAAATGCTAATGGCTTATCAAGGTATATTGAATACTTTTTATAAAAATAAAATAAAAATATTAAAATCATGATTTGAATTAAATGAATCTTATTGAATCAAAAACATTAATGATTTAAATAATCTATTGTTGATTTAAATGCATTGGAATCATGACTTCATTGTTTTTATAGCCATGCCTTAATTCACACCATGTTGCTTGGCTAACTATTTGAGACAAATCCTGGTGACATTCATTGGTCACGAGAATCTATTTCCTACAGAGTGGTACTGCTGCGGATGTAACACCAGTCCATGGGGTGGTCTCATTACTGTGTCTCCGTGTATCAGACCTGTCAGACATACAGTTTCCAGTTATGGGTTCACTCCAACAGGACCTTTGCCATCCTAACTACCCAGGTTTAAACAGTTGTGCCAGCTTGCTCATCCTCATAACTCAGGGCTTCCTAACCAAGTGAAGTCAAGCTCAGTAGAAGGAGAATGAGCTTCTTTTGCATAGCGATGCGCCACAGCGATTTTTAAAACCAGAACCATTCTAATCCAGAAACTATGCCAAAACCAGAAACCATTTTAATCCTTCAGTAAAAGTTTTTCGGATCCATTTTAATCTTTATGTTTTATAAAACATTTTAATCAACTTTTCAAACCAATTCTAATGATACCAAACATGATGGGATTGCAAAAACTGGTACCAAATTAATCCGAATTGTCCAAAAACCAAAACCATTCTAATCCAAAAAGGCCAAAAATATTAACCATCCAGCGGCGCCTCTATATACAGTGTAATATACACCCTTTCTTAATGAGTGACCCCCCCCCCCCCGGGGTCCCACTGAGCTGGTCCCTAAGCTTGTTTTGTCCTATAGAAGATTACAATGTAATTCTATCTATCTATCTATCTATCTAGCTATCTATCTTTCTATCCATCTATCAGTCTTAAGATGTCGGTTATCTTCTCTTTCTCAGGCTGTCATTATGTATAGAAACATAAGTATCACATCAGTAGTACCATAAACTGACAAATGACATCACCCCAGGATTTCTTTTGTTTACCAACAAACAAAGCTTCATATTGTTATGAATGGAAGTCGATAATACTGGTAATAGTAGCCATAGGAAATACTACAACCACAACTGCAGTCCACATGGGGTACAAAATATAAAGTGCTTGAGTACTGGAAATATATGTCATTGTAACACTGCCCTTTAACCTACAATTACTCAAAAACACTGTACTTGCAGTCAACCAAGTAGACTTGAAGCTATCAATTTATAAATTTGCTTTTCAAAAATGTTAATCTCCATTGTTTAAAGTTGACATGAACCCATCATTTGTTCAGAACCAATTAGAGACCATACAAGGACATTTTAAATTTTATCTATAGTCATCACAATGGAAATACTTTATTTAAAGTGACCTTTTTAATTTGAACTCTCCAATTTGATACTTCAGCACAAGAACTTGACAGAGACAGAAAGTCGAGGCAAAACAATATAATAAATTTATGTTAATACAAATGGAAAATGTCCTCTAAAGGAAAAGCTTCCAAATATTTCTAAATTGTGGTCCTCCCCTATCGGGATAGGACCTGTCTCTATGAGCTCATGGCCCACAGACTTATTGTCATTCTATAAGAGAATGACAACGTTAACATACGCATATTACTTCTAGAACAAGCGTTCATGCTTGTTCCGGCTGAGAAAATCAAATTTGGCACCACACCAGACCACATGACCATGACATCATCCATCCCACAATGCATTGCAACTTCCTCTTTTCGACGAAGCGAGAAGCATCGACAAGGTCCACCGCGGGGAGGCGGGTGGGATACTATGTTATAAGTCTGTGGGCCATGAGCTCATAGAGACAGGTCCTATCCCGATAGGGGAGGACCACAACTCTATGTCACTCATGGCCCACAGACTTATTGTCATTCTATAAGAGAATGACAACGTTAACATACGCAGATGTAGAAAAGCGGTAGGCGGGGGTGGACCCCGGCTGCCAAAGAGGCATTGTCACCCCATACAGAGCGAAGCGCTGCTGGTTAGGGAAGCCTCATAGTGGTCTGGCTTGTGCTGAACTAATGACTGCTACCTGACAAAACTCCCATCTCAGAGCACCCGAAGGGGTGAGAGGAAGGGGCAACAGGAAGGACCCATTTCAGTACCACGGCCGGGACTGGAAACTAGGACCAGAGCAGGGCGCCCGAGCCGGAGCTGCGGGGCGGACAAGGCATCGGCAAGAGGAGGTACAACCGAGGGAGACGGGTACCGAAGGGCCTAACCCAGCCAGAACAGGCGGAAAGGCAGAAGATGCAGAAGAAGGCCCAAGGGAAGCTGGGACAGGACAGGACACAGGTCCAGAGCCCAGGCACCCAAGAGCCCAGAGGCTGTGGGACCAAGAGTCGGAGACGACGAGGCAAACGAAGGCAGGCTGCAGAGGGTCAGCCGGCAGGAGACGGAAAGTGGATCAGGAGATGCCCCAAAAGGCCAGCGGTGATCCCACCAGTCGTTGGAGGGCCCCGCTGCGAATCCAAGGGGCAGGCAAACCGAAGACAGCCAGTGCAAGCGGAAGAGTCCCACTGCAGTCCCAAAACACCAGGATCGCCGCAGTCCAAGAAGGAGATCCAACAGATGATCCAAACAGGTGAAGGGAAGGGCCGACCAGGGCACCCGACCGATCCAGAGATGTAAGAAGCAGGGGGTGTCCCCACGGATGGGAGACCACCACCAGTGGAAGAGCGAGGGAAGTCTGCTCAAGGAGAGACACCCGCTCAAGAAGCAGGCTAGGGCCAGATGGAAGACAGATGTCCTGTGGCCCAACCAAGGGCAAAACTGTACGACGAGCAGCGAACGAGGCCGAAGTGACGCCGTGAGGAGGCGATGTTGTACCAACTCCCAGCAGATGGCTGGTAGAAATCCCACTACCGCAGTCCAGTCCAGGCCGCGAGGCAAGGGTGCTCCCCCCCCTATCAGAGACCAGACAGGCAGGAAACGCCGAGAGACAAAGGAGGTCCGCACAAGCTTGGGGGACATGGCTAGGAGCCAGGGTCCACCCAAACAGCAATGAAGAAGCCCCGGAGCCAGGAGGAGGCGATGGCAGAGCAGGAGACCAACCAGCGCACGCAGGAGGACGGACGGGTCCATCCAAGGCGCACAGGTACATAGGAGGGCCTGGCCAAGGCGCCACAAGCAGGAGCGGAGGACCACACACAAGGAAACAGCCGAAGGAGAGCAGGCAGGCCATGCGAACGAGGCAAGAGCCAGGACCGACAAGGGCAGATGCATGTCCCGGGAAGGAACCCTGGAGACAGAAACCCAGAACAGGGGAGGCACAGGAGAAAGCCGGAGCCCACACCGCACACCCCAAGGGACTCGCAAGCCACCGGAGTAGCCCGAGTCCCGACGAAAACACAACCTGGGAAAGCCAACAGGTCACCCCGGCAGAAGCGAGGCCAAGGCAGACCACCAGAGACTGCCACGGCCGAGAAGGCAACCCCAGAAGGGCGTAGATGAGGGGTGCAAGGTCCCGGGACCCAGAACACTACCCAGGAAAGGCAGAGGTCGGCCAGAGCCAGACCTCAGACAGAGACGAAGAGCCGAAGGTGAAAGGCAGGACGTCCACCAGGAACCAGGCGAAGGCGCTGACTGCAGACAGCCAGCACAGCCGCAGGAGCAGAGACCACGGCACACAGGTCCGCCGGACAGCCAGGAGAAGCCCAGACAAGGACGAGGGCAGGCCAATGGAGTCCACAAACACCCAGGGAGGAACAGGATGAGGCCAACCAGCCAGGTCCGACAGTTGAGGCGGCCAGGCAGCCGCCAAGGTGAATCTGACGGCAGGCCAGGCAGCAGCTACAGAAGGACCGGACACAGCAAGCAACCCCGGAGGAGAGCGATGTCCACCCAGTGAAGGTGCAGAGGGACGCTGTGAAAAGCGGAGAAGAGCCCACCTCCAGGCAGCAGCAGCAGCCCGGCACAAGGACGGTCCAAAGTAGAATCAATGCTCAGCCAACACAGACCGCCGGAGGAGATGTAGGCTGAAAGTGTATCAGGGCCAGCCGGAGAGTGGGTGCCGGAGCAGCCCTAAAAAGATGAGCGCCGAGGAGCCAGAGGCGGCCAAGGGATCACAAACCCGCAAGCGGGAAGAGGACCACCGGGGTGCGGACACACCGGAAGGACCAATCGGACCAGAAAATGGTGCAGGCCAAAGCTCAAGGGAAGAGCCAAGCCAGGATGACCCAAGGGCCGAAGCCCGCGACACCACAAGACACCCAGAGACATGTCTCATCAAGGGGCGAATGGCAGCCGGTCCAGCGGAAGAGGCCCACAGTGGTGATGAAGGACCAGGGAAGGAGCAGCCTGAGCTGCCAAGGGCCCAAGGTGAAGGAAGGGCAATGCAGGACCCGCAAGCCGATGCACAGGGTCCAGAGGTCCAGAAAATGGGTGCCTCAGTTGGAGACCCACGAGAGCCACACATGGTCCGGAGACCCAGGAAAGCCACACACAGGCGGGAGACCAAGGAAAACCACACACGGTCCGGAAACCCAGGACAACTGCACGGGGTCCGGAGACCCAGGAAAAACTTGGTATGGTCCAGATACCAAGGGAACTCCACACAGTCCGGAGACCCAGGAAACTCCACACGGTCCGGAGACCCAGGAAACTCCACACGGTCCGGAGACCCAGGAAAAGTCAACGAGACCCAGGAACAGCGTACCAGGTCTGGAGACCCAGCCCACGACAACGCACCAACTCCAGCGACCCAGGAGTGCCAGCCAGGTAAGGTCCGGAGACCCAGACGGGCCAAGCGAAGGGCCCTGGATGTGTCCCAAAAGGGGGCAACCCAAGCCAAGAGACACAACGCGCCCAGCACCCAGTGTGGAGGAGAGGTAACAACCACAGGACCACCTGGAGGGAAAGAGAAGTGGAAGGGTCCGGAGACACAAACCAAAGGCGTCCAGGCCGGAGGCCAGGGACCAGACAAGGCCAGCCAGCAGATGGACGCTGAGAGGATGACCATCCCAAGAGGCCACCAGGAGACTGGAGACTAAGCCGGCATGAAGACTACAGATGGAGAGAGGAGGCAGAAGGAGGCAGCGCACAGCGGCACTGGCAGAGGGAGACAACCCCCCCCCCCCCCCCAGTGTCAAAAGAGACCCGGAGGTCGCAACTGCAGAGCACCACAACGAGCCAGGAGGGCGGAACAGCGGGGAGGTCCAACAGGCTCGCATATCACAGCAACCATGCCGGAGCATGTAGAGCAGGTAACGGGTAGGGGCAGGAAGCCTAACGGCAGCTGCCAAAAGGTAGACCGGAGGCAAAAAAGCTGGACCCCGGAGGTCCAAAGGAGACAAAAGGTGATACGAAGAGCAGTGTGGAATCCAGGGATTCTTGTTGGCAAGTCAACAAAAACAAGTCACCAAACGAATGGTCATGGGGGATGACCAAAAACAGCAAGACCAGGTGCTCCCAACAGCCGCCGGAGAGGAGGGAAAGCCCGGTGGGGAAGAGGACTCCGGAGAGCCCCTGCAAACCGGAAAATCGCTGAAAAGTAGCAGTGCGAGGCAGGTTGAAGGGAACTTGGAGCAGCCTGGTCGATCCTGACAGCGGGCGAGTTGACCCGGACGAGCCGGGGAGGGGAAACAACGTCTGTGAAGGCCAAAACCGGAGGTTTGGGGCCGACATCAAGTAGAACCAAGTAGTCCGGAACGAATCCGGACCCCAGGGAAGCAGGAAAGGGTGAAACCGGGTCCGGACACCCCAGAAAAGCATCACAATGTGACGATCCCAGCCCGACCGGAGCGGGTAGAGCAAGTCAAACCGGGCGGCCACGATGTTGACGACGAAGAAACGTCGTCTTTGCAGGCCAAGTTCGTCGATTTGGCGGACCAAAAACGACGAAATAGAAGTCCGTACGACATACCAGACAGGAATGGATCCAGGAATGATGAAAGGGGGTCCAGGAAGACCATCCACAGCCTGTACAATGACCAAAACGTCCCGCCAGAGCGGGAAAAGCACATGGCAGGCCGGGCGGCCTGACCGAGAAAGCAGACGAACGAAATACCGTCGTCTTTCCAGGTCGAAAACGTCGAATTGGCGGGCCAAAAACGACGAAATACCAGTGGAGAAGCCAGTCCAGAAAGGATTGAAGCAAGGAACCACTCCAAGAGGTCCAGAAAGCTTGTCCAAGCAACCGAAAACCAGCCATTTAGCCCGCCGGAGCGGGAAGACGAAGGCCGGGCGGCCATGACAGTCAGAGAAATAAAGTAGAGTGGACACAAGACGAGCGAGGAAACGGCGTCTTTGCAGGTCAAGAACTACAATGTAGTCTCTTTCCAGAGCAGTCCGGAGACTGTAGTCGATGGAATGGTAGTCAGGGATCCGGGGAACCCAACATGACGGTGGAAATTGGAGAATTTCGCCCGCAAACCAAGCGGACAAGTCGGCGTGGTCAGGCCAGCGCCATGACAGTCATTGAAATACAGTAGTAGAGTGGACGCAAGACGAGCCAGGAAGCGTCGTCGTTGCAGGCCAAAAAATACAACATTTTCATCATCCCAACGTGGTCCGGAGACCACAGCAGTTGACAGGGTGTTCTGGGTTCCGGAGAACCCAACACGACGGTGGAAATGAGAGAATTTAGCCCGTGAAGAAGCTGAAATGTCGGCGTGGTCAGACCGCCGCCAAGCACATTTGGACAGCTATGTGTATTGAACAAGTCCGGGGACTTGCACGGTCAAGTTCGACAAGCAAAATGACCAAAATGACACAAAATTAAAGAGAATCGTTCAGCAAGGGCACCAAGATACGAAAGAAATTAGTATTAGAGCTTGCCAGAGCGTCTAAATAACCAAAATCACTCGAAAAAGTCCATGAGTGGAACGCTGGCAGCCCTGACAAAGGGGGAGCGGCCACACCCATGAACTTGAGGCAAGGAAAAAGGAACAAAAGCAACTTACCTGGTCATGTTTAGCTCAGTAAACATGGTACATACCTACAAAGAAACATTAAACAAGGTTCCCAATCCATTGTCAATGCCTCAATCAACCGAAACAAGCAGCTCCAAAAAACATGTCTGATGCCTTTGGAGCTGAGAAGAAAAGAGGAAGTTGCAATGCATTGTGGGATGGATGATGTCATGGTCATGTGGTCTGGTGTGGTGCCAAATTTGATTTTCTCAGCCGGAACAAGCATGAACGCTTGTTCTAGAAGTAATATGCGTATGTTAACGTTGTCATTCTCTTATAGAATGACAATAAGTCTGTGGGCCATGAGTGACATAGAGTTTTATTTTGTGGTCCTTTTTTCATTTTTAAATGTGTAAAAAGAAGTGAAGAGCCTCGATCTTTGAGGTCACAGGAAGATACAACAAAATGTGACATACCAGGGGATGGCAAAAATGGATCAATACCACTGTTTCAGAACAAGTGAAATAACCCTCTCTTCATGTTAAACATGCAAGTATTTGATGACTCATATCAAGTAAGTGAGTCATATCTTACACATGTATGGTATTGTGTCCATTTCATAAAAATGTGTCAGTGAATGAGTTACAATGTATATATCACTCACCCGTGATGTCACTTGTCTCTCAGAGAATTGACAACTTGCTTCAATGTAAAAGATAGGTCCTGCAGCGACATCACTGACATTCAGAAATCGTCTAATGTAATCACTCACGCTTCCACAGCTGTAACTTCTAAGAGAAAAGGAAAACTTCATTTACCAGAATCGTGGAACGGCTTCCGTCGATCATATTGGCGCTTATTTTTCCGGGTGAGTGTATTGGGTTCCAAATATTCTTCCGGCTCAATTGTTTCTTCATTTCCAAGCTTCTTCTCTTGCAGTGGCTGCAAGGCCAGGACAATGCCTTCTTCAGTCCCAGAACTCATCACTGAATCAAAAAGAACAATTGCATCACTAGAAATCAACTTATCATTATTCATCAATAAAACTTCTAGGATTCCAATGGTGACTACGGCTACTTACTTCATGACATGTTTATATGACAGTTCATAAGTTAGTGAACCCCAAGAACCGTTTGACACTCATTTGACTGCTCGACTTATATGACTTGTAATATCAAACTTATAACACCAATTTTCTGAACTTCCAACAGGGTACATCAATTGATAATTCCATTTCATGACTTTTTGACTCCATTGCACATTGAACATATATTGGCCTATATCATTTGTATACAACAATGATAAATAGAGCATTGCTACAGTCCAGTATCATTGCTGCACATATGATGATCATGCCAAGGCCATAAATATCACTTACAGAGAATAATACTGTAATAGAGCAATACAGGGAATCACTGACATGGATTATGAGGGGCAAAGAGCACATGGGCATGTACCATATTCACCCGAAAAAAAAATCCATAATATTAATGGAAATCTACTGTGTCTGAAAGATGCTCTTTAATTTTCAGACAAGTGCAACAGATTGACAAATCAATAGAGTAATTTGTATCTAAATATTTAGAGATTGCAAACCGCCTTAAAATATTCTCCATCTACAAAGCCAGCTGAGTTGCTGAGGCAGATTGGTGGCAATTGAGAGAACAGTTTATGTTCAAGCAAATACATCCAGAGCCAAAACAACTGCTGAACTTGCGATACTCAAAAGCAGAATAACGGCCAAGAAAAAGGAAATTGCAATATTTAGACAAGACCAATATGTTTATTGTGGCATGCATTGAGACAGATCAAGGGGCCAGTCAAGTTTTCAGTTTAACAGAGCTCTATCATATCACATGCACAGGATCTTCTGGCTGCAGCAATTTGCATTAAATAGAGCAAAAGTGGCATGAATGACATGATATCAGACATAGCACAATACAAGTTATCTATCTATTTATTTATGTCCTATACTTGATTTACTATGCTCAATCAAATTTTCATAAAACATGTTAAAGGCCAAGAAAGAATTCACAACACACAATTTTAAGTTCTAAAATCAACTTTTAACTGAAAGAACAGGGAGTCAAGCACCATACACATCATGTGTATTGGACAATCTAAAGAAGCTTAAACAGTTAAAGAATAAACAATCATTGCAATGCCACCCCCCCCCTCCTAAATTAGACAAATGCCATTGCTTGAGCATGGGAATTAGATTCTAATTAGGGATTACCTGCAAGAAACACCCCTTAAGAGACCCTTAAGTATTTAAATGTAACAAGGTGAGGATAAGAATTTTAAGTGCACAAGACCCAATTATTCAGTCAAGCATTCAGCAATTAAGCACAAGGCAAGTCAGCACATATACTGAATGGAGTGCTAATTAGTTATGCCTTAGGGATATTCCAATATAAATTCAAAAACAAGGACCAAGGAAGGAGTGAAAACACCACAGAAATACATTTAAATTGACATAGCATACAACTGCAACTATATTTACCTGTCATTAATGTATGAGTCAGTTATCCTACTTGACCATGTCTTTTGTATTCAATTTCCAAATATTTTAGGCCAACAAAGAGACAAAATATATCAAATGCTACACACATTGATCTTACTATCTAAAAGATGCAGCTCTAGACCATAGATAACACCTTAAAAGTTTGATAAGCAGTGAAAAGAACCCATGTGATTAACCATAACCATTTACCTGTAATTTTGTGACACCTGTGCCTCCCGGATACTCCAGCATTCTTCCCATGCCTGACTTTGCCAGTATTTTGCTATTTTACCCCAAATTCACCTGAGCCAACTTCGAACTCAGTGGACCATGAGCCCATCCACTAAATTCACACCAGGGGTCACTTGTGTCCAGTGCTGGTCCAGTGTCAAGTCCAAGAAAAGACTAGTGTCTACACCTGTCAAAGAGAAAATATGAATATAGCCTATAGCCAGCCCATAGGTGCAGGAGGCAGGGAGACTAGGGGGGACTACATCTCATCCCCCCCACCCGGGGGAGTAATTTACCTCATAATTTAATTCCCATGTAGCAGTAAGCACAATCAGAATGTCAGAACATTATAAATTGTTTCCATGCACAAAATATATATGTATGCACTACTTCATCTATATATAGTGGCTGGATCAACATTGAGTTTTATTGCCCCCCTTCCCCCCCCCCCCGGAATTGGGCAGGGGAATAGTAGATTTTCAGGAAAAATCAGGCAAGATGATAATATCAGGGCTGAGGAGCACTGTCTCAAACTCAGTATCTGTTAAAATTTCAGGAAACAATAGCAACGCTGATAAGTGAAAGTTAAAACTTTTGTTCTCAATACATAATATAAAATTCAAACCTGGAATTTTCAACTGCACACTGCAATCCTTTTCGACAGAATGAGGCTGGAAGTTGGATTCTCAGTTTTTGTTTGGCATTCTCACTTTGCTGTGTACAATGGTGTCGTACAAGTGAAAAAGCTGGTGTCTCCCAGCGTTGCGATTCAATGGGGGTTGGGAGGGGGCAGGGATGTAGATGGCCTCTTTGACTCCTTGTTCAAAGTAAAGATGATCCCTGTCCAGCACTAGGACACTATGAATATATCGACATCATGGCCTGGTGATTCTAGGTGGATGTGCTAAGAAATGCTGATGGTTTAATCCCCTGGACCCCTGCGTTATATATAACATCCCACCAAAGTAGGGCACACAAGAGGCGACGGATCGAAGAGCTATGGGAGGGGGCACTGGGGGCTTGTACCCCCACTTTTAGACAAAATAACACATGCCCTTTTTTCTACCAGATATCACCAGTACCCCCCCCCCCCATTTTTCGAGACATTCCGCCACCTCTAGGCCAACTCCACTCCTGAAAATATTGACATGGCGCAGACCTTTTTCAAATTTTTACCTGCAGATTATATCAGCGGGGTGTCATGTTATGTCCAGGGCTATGCTTTGCACAACGCGATAACTCAATAGAGCCCCTCCCCCCCCCCCACCGGAATTTTTTGGATCTCCACCGACCGGACCATTGGCATTAATATTAATCAACCCCTTCACCATGCCACTCAGTCACTGTAGTCACTACTCATCCCCTTTACTCATGTTAATTGAACCATGAAGTTAACTTATTGTTAAACAGTTATAAGTTTAAAACTTATCACACATGTGAATGATGTGATCACATGAACATTTTTCAATAGCTTTCAATGCCTTTTTAGCTCTTTGAGTTTTTCTTTGAACTTATGCTACCTTTTCGACTTCTTCCAATGCCAATGGTTCCTGTTCTATCCACCTGTATCCTCCCCGTTCTTCTGGCTTCTTCTCTCCGTGCTACATATCTTTAAAATAACTTTTCTTTGGAAAAACATGAAAAAGACAAATCTCAAATCTCTGAGGGCGCAGTGCAACAATAGAGGGCGCGACGTCCAGCAGGTGATATTTCAGCGCCATCTGTCGCATTTTCTTCGCAACCTGCCATTTTACAACAAATGCTCTGAGAGGAGATGAAGAAATGTATTCTTTGAGATAATGAAGACTTTTAGTTGATTTGACTAAGTGTCTTAGTGTTACAACATTGCAGGTAACTTTCAAGATTTCTATGTACTCATTACAGCTCTGAAAATACTGTAAATCTTCAGGAATTGTTTGGTGACAATTGCAAAAGCTTGCAAACACCTCTTGTTCTCTCTGAAAAATTGTCAACATTTTGCTGATGGAACATTGCATGCATGGCATAATCTGCTTAAGATTAGTCTCATGATTCCATGCAGTTATGATTCAGCTGTATTTATAAGGTCAGTGTCCTAAACAGTGTTACATGCTAGTTATTAAGTTATGTCTATGGGGGACATTGCAAGCTGAAGCAGCAAAGCCTGTGCTTTGACATTGTCATCAATAACTTGTGTTGATTGGGCATTGACTCAATCATTAAACCTCCATTAGACTACTTTTTCACCTGCTCTAAAATGGTGAATTATATTATCTGTTTCGGTGTGAACCTCAGCTTGCCTTTCCATGACGGGTACCATGTTTCCTCTAATATATAAAATTAAAAATATATATACCCTGGTAGTATTAAAACATTAGCATGATCAGCAATGATAAGTCCTGAGCCAGATATCAAATACAAGGCTAGGTCAGCATCTATTATGATCTAGAGCTCTGAATTAAATAACTTTTCTTGAAAAATATGTCTCACATAGGACAAAAAAATATGTCTCACATAGGACAAATACATGACTGGGAAAGCAGGCTTTAGCCTAAGTTCGGGTCCTACAACTATTCTGGAAACCCAGGATAACAAAATCCCAATGGGCCAACACTCAATTTATCATGGCCGACAGTGACAGTTTGCCGCAAAATGGTGCTGCAAGATGATTTCTCGGTAGGAATGTCTTCAATAAGGCTTCCTTATCATACAATCATCGACGTGAAACTTATCGTTATTCGATATGTATAGATGACATCAAATTTTAAGTAATCGTCGGAAGAATGCTCATCAATTTTATTGCAGGAGGACAAAAACATCTTCTAACTTCTAAATTGCCATTTCAATCTATTTCGTTCATTGTTACTCCACCTGGCACTCTTCTGTTATTGATAGGAACAGTGGATAATTGTGAATCCAGAGATGCACATGACACCGGAAAGTTACAATTGCAGGCAAAAATAGTGAATTTTGTATCGATACGTATCAATAAGGTGAGCTGTCATATCGATACGTATCGATCGATAAGAAGTTAGCGATTCATCGATTGTTGCCTCAACGATGACATTCCTATTTCTCGGCCTTACAAAATGGTGTGCCAGAATGGTTGCTCGGTGCAGAAGGATGACTTAGGCTCTGCCAAACTGCTGAACCCACCAGACGTTGCCGAAAAAGTATCCTGCTGCGTTGAGAGTCTAAACCGGCAGCCCAAGGCTCAGTGGCACAAAGAATCCCTCAGCAGTGTCATGGCCACAAATTGTCACTATGGGCCAACAAATTGAATGGTTAATGTTAATGTTCCAAGGTTAATGTCAGGAGATATCTCTTTTGGGGAGGGGGTAAAATTGCAACAGCTTCTGGTAGCCCTGGCCCTCTGGAGCACGACAGAATGCTGCTCAGTCTTATTGTGAAAAAGTGCATTTTGAATTTTGAAAATCAGATTTTTGTAGTGGAGGAAAACATCTAGTTTGGTGCAGAAAGCAGGAGATTTTTAATGGCCTGAGAAGACATGGTCTGGGTGAAATAGCAAAATGTGTATTGACTCCCTTAGGATGTGTATTCTGTCTGTAGCTTGTAGGCATGTCGTTGCCCTGTAACACCATAAGGCATAACAAAAGTGCAAATTCATCAAACGTAATGGTAAATGTGTTTACCTAAATTATGTGTAAGAAGAAACCACCTGCATCAGCAACCTGTGAGTTCTTGTTGTCTCAACCAAAATACTACTCTCTGATTGGTCAGTTTTCGAATTGATAAACTTCATTAATTTTTGGTTGGCATTGATTTTCAAGATACAAACTTACAGTAATGGTTTCCTAGTGAAAAACTTTTGGACACCACCCTCCATGGGAATAATTACAATTCAGGACATTTCTTTTTAAATTTAAGTTTAGTTTAGAAATTCTTAATGTTGCCTGAGCCTCATTGAATAAAATGAATATCGAATGATGTAATTAAAACTTGTCAATATCACCACCAGTGATAACTCAATATGTCAATCGAGGTTGTATCATGAATTCATGATACTGTCATCTATATTATGAAATGCTTATTACTGCTATTAATTTACTTATTTGCTCAACAGCTCAATACATTTCCATCAAGGTTTTTTGCACCTGAATGGGCAGAGTGGCACTGAATTCTGGTTGTTTGTCGTGATGTTTTTGAGTTTTTCTGGCCAAACCCATACTTGGTATGATGCCAACATAGTCTGATTGGTGATGGCCTTCGATGTCATCGGTAGTAAGGATAATCTGCTTGCCAGTATTGGTAATAAGCTATAACCGTGATAATTTGCCTTTATTGGAAAATCAATCAGTAGATTTAGCTACCTGTGCCTTTGATCTGAGTGAGATCTCGATCCTTTCACATTCCATATAAGGCTTATAAATGATAAGCATTATTAGGAAGTAGAGAAGAAAAGATATGAATGTTCTTCTTTATCAAAGTGAGTAACTGATTTTTCTGCAGTGATAAAGGGAGTTAGATATGGAAAGTGATGAATGACAAAGAGAGTGATACTGCGAGACAACACTAGCAATTACAGGTTTGTTGGTGTCTGAGTCAGACAGACAGTCTGACTGTATAATACTATTTATAATGTGAAAGTGTTTTTGAGAAATGAACAACAGAAACATGTGTTGACTGTTCAATTTCTTGTTCACAACTGGTTTAACGATGATAATGACAAAAACAAAGCATACGTGATGCAATCGTGACAGTGACGTAATCAAAACTGACACATGACATTTCATGACTAGTATTGATATAGAAATTTGATAGTTGCCAATTGCCATGCTTTACAATTTGTAGTTTATTTAATTTTATGTACCTGTCTCATATCCTTATGGGGTCTTCAGAGAAAATAAAATCTTTGAAGGATATCTACATGATCTAAGGTACTCAGTCCCTGTGTTACTCAGTGTGATTTGATAAAGTTCTTTGACTTCCGTCCTCTCCATCCTTCGCCTCATTGCCGTGTCCTCCTCCTATCCTAATTAGCCTACCAAGTGCATAAATGCAGGACATTAAGCCCCAACCATCCATCATCCATCCGTCCTCTCCATTTCAGGTGTGCACAAATTGGTCCTGCAGCAGTGCTGTGATGGAATGCAATGATGGAGCCACCTTGGACAGCATCAACAACCTGGTCTCCTGGTACCAGCAAAAGGTAACTTACTAAAGTTTTATTTTCTAAATCACGTTTTGCTGGAATATTATGCAATATTTTTTAAACGAGAGTCTAAGAGCTTTGAATATAAATTCCATTTTAGTGACTAAGACTGGGGTCACCAAGTAGTGGTAGGCTGATAGGCTTGCAAATTCACGTTTGAATTTGTCAAAGTTTATTTTGTTGTTTACTGTGTAGCCATCTCCGATCTGTCTGGATTTCAGTCTACAAGATAGATCTATATTTTCAAAGGAATATATCCAAGGGCAGTTCTGGCACTTTGAGAGTGATTGATGATTTGAGAGAAAGAGCAGGAGTTTCCAATATCTATACATTCACTGTAAAACACAAAACTTCGGGCAAACTTTACACATACATGACATTACATGTGTTAACTTCTGATTTTATGACATTTCAGTAAATGTTACACGCTTAGCTGTTTACCCTCTTCTTGTTAATGAACTATTAAAAATGTATAAACATAACAAGTAAAGAAACAGTGCTCAGACAACCTGGATATTGTCCAACTATTTATCTTGTGCTTTGCATAATAGCACCAAGGACATTGTAAATGTATACAATATTTTATTGTGGAGGGCCTACATTTCGGTATTCCTTGTATGCCGAGATTATATAAATGTAACATATTGTTCATATTGTTCTGTTTTGCGTGTATTTTTATCCTATATGTTATGCATTGTAATTCGTAGAGTGCTGCCTGGGGACTCTAACAAGGACCAGAGCTTTTGAACAACATGTTTTAATTTGTATTCATTTGTGCCTCATTGTGTTTAGTGGTCCCTGGTTGTCCCAGAACTCCCCCGTCCAATTATCATGATTATAAGGTCCTTGTGCAATGATTCATACTGAATTCCAAGTTGTTGGATCCCCATATAATCTGTGACAATTCATTTTAGCCTTTTAGGCTATAGATCCTTTGTGAATAATTATCATGATATATCCCCAAATTATACAGGCTATGCATTGATAATGGAATTGACAATTAATATAGTTTTGTGATTTATTTTTGCTAGTACTCTTTTAGATGTATGTTGTGCAGAAACTGGAGATATCTTGAAATAAAGTTCCTCTGTACACATGGTACATGTATAACTATACTTGGGATGTCTACTTTCTCCATAATCAATGATAATGTTGTTCTTGAATAATATATCACAGATCTCAATGATTTTTCAGGTTGTACACTAATGTACAACCGTAAGCAAGATGGTTGGAGCCCTTGGCTGCTTAGTCCAGGGCCATGGGTTCAGTTTCTGGTTTCTCAACAGGTTATCAGAAGATCTTTCAGAGTAGATGAGCAACATCCTAAATTCCAAAGTGGATGTCATTCCGAGGAGTCTTTTATTTCCCCATTTCCTTGTATCAGACCGCACATGTACAGGGTGAGGAAGCAAATTTTTCAAAAATTGGAATTTTTCAAAGTTCAGTCGAAATGAAAGGTTTTGCAAAGTCACAACAAATTCATATTTTCAGGCCTTAGAAACAAGACAAAAAGGATCCTTTTTGCGAAGTTTGACTTGTATTATCTCCAGTCAAAAATTCAATATGGCCGTCTAAACTTGGTGATTCTTTGAAAAAAAGTGCCTTCATATTTTGAGGCCGTGAGCCATGAAAACAGTAAGGAGGACAACAACATCGTGGTGACAGGTCTTGTTGACCAACTATTCTAAGATGCCCCATGCAGAAAAGTAAGGGGAATTAAGGTCCGAGCTGGAGAAGGGCCAGAAGTTGGCCGCCCAGAAGTCTCCAAAATTTCTTTAAGTGGAAATCCTGAACTTTCTTGGCCATAAGGCATGGGGAACCATCCTGAGTCTGCCTATAGTTGCCATTGGGATAATTCGGATCCAGCCATGGCAAAACTTGACTTCACTGGACCTATTAGTATGCATCAGGTCTGTCCCCCGTTACTCGCATAAAGAAGAAATAAAGCATAATTTTTCTATCTGAAGTCATGACTCCCGAAACCATTGCCTGAGCTGGATACTTTTCCCTGAATGTCCCATTGACATCTTCTATTGGTTTTATATAGAATTTGCCATTTCTTCTGTTGACAATAGAATCCATAACCAAACGTTTATAGTTTGAAAAAAAAATTGAATATCGAGCCACGCTTCCTAATGTAGCCCATCATTTTTTCACCATTTCTATCTTCTGGCCTTCATGGAATAGGCCGAATTGTGTCTTTGGGGTCCTGACATATGATTTCAGGCCAAAATCATTTTGCATAGCCGCTCTGGCAGCCTTGAGGTCCATCTGAAGCTCTTCAACCACCTCTCTCATGGAGGTTGCAGGTACCTTGTCAGTTTTGCCGTCAGTGACTCCAGGAACGCTCCATTCCTCTCTTAATTCTCTCCACAAACTCCCAGACATCCCTCTTATTCCTTTCCCATCATTGATTGCCTTCATGATATTGTATTCTGGTTGTGAGGTCACTCTGACTATGTCAGGGATTGTTTTTTAGTCCATTTGGCACTGAAGCAAATCTGACCACCTCTTCCTTTTTGTCTCCCGTGGAGTCATTTTTAATCACAGCTCATTCTAACCTTCCACAGGTATGGCTGATACCTTAATGATTATGCTGTATTGTTTTCACAATTTTCCTGTAGATGTGAGATGCTTTTTTAGCACAAGGAAGTTCATGGAAAATTTTGGTTCCCCACCCTGTATAAATGATGTTGAAGATCCCAGTTATTAATTAGTGATCAGATTCTTGATATGAGTTGTTATTACATGACCACTATGCTAGGGCGATGCTGATTGGCCAAAATCACTCACCTGACGACATCTTGTTTTTTTACTTAAAAAAAAAATCTTTTTTTTTTTTTTTTTTTTCAGAATGGAACATTATATTGGAAACATAGTGCCCTCGTTCACTATGAATTTCCTTGTGCAAATAAATTTTCATATTGCACTCATATCATGCCGTATTTGTATAATAAATAATTATTGACGCATTGTTTTAATCCTTTCAGATTGCAGCTTATGATAAGCAGCTGTGGGAGAAGTCGGTGGAGCAGAGAGTCCTCAAAGTAAGTCCCAGAATTATTATTTATTTGGCTTTATTTAGCTGCTCCTGATACTTAGAAGCATTCCTGAGAAGTCAGAAGTTTGTAATAGTCAAGGCTCTTGGAGTCTTTGAAGCACGCTCATAATGATGCAGGTCTGATTTCTGTTGGTCAAAAAATTTAAATGGTGAATAGAACCAGGTCGCGTATTCCTACTGTCAAACTGTTCGAACCCTCCAATGGCCTCCATGCAATTTGCATTTAGACTTAAATTATATGCTTCCATTGTTTGCTTTTGTATTCCCCTTTATATTTAGTTTTTCTTGATCATGAATGTTGTACCATCTGTCAGTGAAAGAGTTTGAATCTTGGTTCTTCTCTCTGTTGTAATCTCTACCATATTTATGAACTATGTACATATTCATCCTAATATTTATTCATTTTTGTTCTCGATTAAGTATTCTGTCGTATCTTCTCGTTTAACCTTAAAATTTTGCCTTATTTTGCATTTGCCGTTTCCTTTTGTTGTTTAATTTGCCAATTTCAATTTCTTTAATTTCTTGTTATTCTCAGCATTGGAAGGTAATTGTTTGCCCCATGTTGAACACCTTTTGTCCTCGTTCTGAGAATGAAATTAATTGTGCCTCGTTCTAGCACTTTTTGCTTTAGCCCCTCAAATTGTGAGTTTTCCACTAATTAGAGGCATGAGATAGACTCATGTGAAACTCGCAGGATATTTTCACGGTGATTTCTTGAATTACTCCTGTAACTTCAGTTATGATGGGTATTCTTAAAACGAACACCAGCAGCAGTCTTAATGGAAGTTTATTCAGTTATCACAATTTAGGCCACACATAATTGATTCTTAGCTTCGCGGACCCGTCGACACAATAGATTTCCTGCCGATGGAAAAAGAAAATAGAAAAAGAAATTAAAAAAATTTTTTGACATTATAAAAAAAAATTTTCACCTTTTTTTTTTTTTTTGTCTTACCGACCGACTCTAGAAAAAGTGCCTTGAGAGGATCCGAGAAGCTAAAGATCAATTATGTGTGGCCTTACCAATCAATTGTGGAAAATTTGACTTCAGTTTGAAATCAATCCTAATGTGCGAAATCGATTTATCGAACTTATCTTTGAAACTCTTCATTGTTCACTGACGTCAATAATGAACTCACTGTGATTAGTTAAGCTACAAAATATGATGTACATAAATACAGGATGTAAAGCCCTAATCATCCGTCCTTCAAAATATGATATCCCACTTGTTAGGTCATTGCTTACAGCAGAAGTCATTGGCATGGATTTAGAAATGACTGAGCATGAGACATGTTTTACCTGTATGGCAACTGTGGCGGTGTGTAGCATATGCACTCTGGGAAGAATAACCTGCTCTTTCTCAGAGTGAGCATATGGTGACATACTCAATAACTTTTGAATCCTGGCATATGACTTCTGCTGTTAGCAATGACCTAACTGCAAAACAAGTGGGAAATCATCAGATTGTGTACCTTTGCTTTGTGTGGTGTCATTGGACTCATCACCGCCACAATGATGTCATCCCATGATATTGACCCCAGTATTAGATTATGATTAATTGATTATAAAAATTTAAAAAAGAAGTCATTATTTTCCATGGCAACTAGGTACAAGTCATTGCTCTCAATGCACTAAGTTTGGGAAGAGTCCAAAAATAGCTCATCATTCTCATGCAGTATGTCTATCCCTATGTACAGATATGATCAAATGACAAATGTCATTGGGAGGTTCATTTACACCATAGATATCTGTAATCAAAACGCACTCATAATGTTCAATAGTCTGCACAACTGAAACACAATGATTTGTTTTTATGCCTATGTTTATGATTTGACACATATCATATTTTGAGGCCTGCAGAATGCGCTGACTAATCTGTTTATGGTGAAAATATCAATACAATAAAATGTATCTACAACAAAATATTTTCTGCCGGCATTAATAATTGTCAATTTAAAATTTACAATTGGCTGTCAGCACTCCTTGTTTCAAATCCTGACCCAGGCAATACTTGTAGATATTATAGATAAAAGTGTCATGAATTGCAGTTAGATGTTGTTCTTGATGCCCATAGAGGCTGTTCCTGAGACCTTCGTCAGTGTTTAGACTGTACATAAAATGTGTGAAATGTTATACAAATCATCCCAAGTTTCAAATTTGACTCCTGTTTAGGCCTAGTTTGTCCTTCCTTGTCTCTCCTTGTTCTTTCCATTACAAAAATACAGAGCAGCTGCCCCCTAAAAGTCCTACAGCTTTGTAAATTGACATTAAATTCTGACAAAGGTCTGAAAAAATTGACCGGAAAGCAGGGCTTTCCCATAGCCCCATACTCCCAAAGGCCCAATACTGAACTGCCGCCCAAAAAGAATAATCTCTCCTACAGTGTACGGGCTGAGGGTTAGTTCAGTGGTAGCTCGCTGGGCTGCCAATCGCTGTGTCCAGGGTTCGAATCCAACTCTTGCTGTGTCATCTGGGCCTATGTTGGACGTCTGTTTCAATCATCTTTTGCCATTGCTGAGTCCTCCTGTCCTAATTAGCCTTCCAAATGCATAAATACAGGATGTAAAGCCCCAATCATCCATCCCCTAAGGTGTACCTATGGTATTTGCCCTTTTGATTTGCCGCTACTCTAGTGCAACTAGTCTTTCTGTTGACAACTTGTGGCAGTTTAATTTGTGTCACATTCACCATGATCTCATCATGCTCAATAAAACTTTTTCTAGATACAGATACACTCAGTTTTAAATAGAACTTGTCATATGATACATGAAGCATGCTATTAGACTATTTAAACCACATTGAATGAGGAAAATGAATTTCAATCAGTCTGTAATTCGCTTGATACTTCGTTATGAGAACAATCTATATGAACATCTCTGTCAGCCAGCTATGTCAAGAAAGCCGATGGTAAGATAGCATCATAACAAATATTCATGTCAGGATGGAATAGCTGAGAAATTGTGTACCACAAACATGTGACAGACTTTCAAAATAATGAAGTTCTTGTACAATGCCATGTAATTCAGTGCCATGTAATTCCTATGGTTTTGCACTGAAAAGGATATGTTTTCAGTGTGTTATTAACTGTGTTAATGAGTGTCTAGTAATTCGATTAGTATATTAGTTTTTAGAAAATCACAAGTGCACAATTTATTCAACGTTATAAATTATAATTGCGTTTGAATGTTCTTATCACTGTATTTAGATAGCTCATGGGTCAAAGTTAATAATTGTGTTATTCTTGCTGATCAGTCAGGGAAATTATCACCAGCTGATGACAATCAATGTCGTCAGCCCCACATGACACTCAGCCAGGCTCTGTCATCACCCTCCCATGACCCTCTCAAAGTGTCATGGCCCAGCCATGACTTTGGCGGTGATCAAAATCATCTTTGACAGGCTATTTAAAAAGAACTACTGCAACTATCACTTCCAAACTTGGTACGAAGTTGCATCACAGTATCAACTAACTCTATAAAGTTTGGCAGGCCGATCCATTACATAATGGGGAAAAGAACCCGAAGGCTCCAGAGAAATTAAGAAATTGTCATCAGCTGCTTGGATACAATTTAGTCTTGCTACTGACATGCTGCTGTGTGATGAGGATGGCTGCACAGAGATCAGACTTCCTTCTGATACCCAACTTATCAACCCCACACACTCAATCATCCTGTCAGGGCCAGGACCTAGCTGGAATTGCAATTGTCATCACGTGATGGTAATTTCCCAGACTGCTGATTGGAGATATCGATGATGTCATTACGCGTCCTATCTTTCACACCAACCGAAGTGGCAAATTTGTCCGTGAGAGCCGCTGATGCAGAAGTGCTCATATTTAATTTTTGACGATCACTTAATTAGTCTACCACGTGCGTAAATACAGGACGTAAACCTTGTCATCCATTCATGATTTGAGCAATTTCTGACTTTCAGTTTGTAGCGTACTTGACACTCTTGAGTCTTGTGGTGTCACAGAAGTTACAGGCATGAGCTTTAATAATGATCGCTCTAGTTTGACTGTCTGAAGTTACAAGTAAGATTCCCATTTATGTCCCAAACTTAAGCCAATGTGTCTCAATTTACTGACACCAAATTCAAGACTCTGATGAGACACCACAGCTATCGTATTTTTGCAAGTTTTGACAGATGAGCTGCCTCTGCACACACAAAATGTTAACTTTTTTTGAGAGAGTCTGTATATACACAGCTAAATTCAGCTAAAGGTTTTGTACACTCAACATTTGCTGAAACACCTTTTAGTTTGAAAATTGTGAATTGTTACTACTAAAACTTTCAACAGTTGCTTCCTGCATCTTTACTACATTGTACTTCAGACAATTGAATGAAATACTTTGTCTTATAACATGGCATTGACAATGTGTTTTGCCATTTACCTTGTTTTCTTTTGTAAAACTTAACTTTTTTACCCCTTCTCCCCATTGAAAAAATTCCTGAATTCTAAATAACAGGTCAACTGCTGCCTACGGTAGTGCTGCCATTCTTTTTGGTACTAAACCTTAGAAATATATAAACGATAAATTTGTAATTAAGTCTTGTATACTAAAGTCTATTCACCTTTTTCAAACTTTGTTTTAATCTTTGATATTATTTCTGTAATGTTCTGATCTATCTTCGGAGTATTGTCAGACAATAGTAATGGGCATGCTGTCAAAGAGAATAATTATAACAGAATGAGCTATATAATAAATATGAAGTAGACCTGGGCAGCTCAGAGGTTTATATAACCTTTGCACATGTTCAGTATAGATGTAGTTTTTAGGCGATTATAATTTATCCTGGAAGTTGTATCTTTCTGGATATATCCGATCTTGGCAATTATCATGAAATATATTTCCTTTGTGTTTTACTATTTGTTTCTCTTGCAGGGAATAAATAAAGTGCCGAGGAAAAGTGCTCGAGTGCGACCAGAACTGATCGATGTGGACCTCGTTAGAGGTGAGAAATCTGTGAATTATATCTTTGATTGAGAAAATTTATTTCGATGGTGAGTTGTGATAAATGCACTAATACGAGTCTGGGAAATTACTATGTGCTGATGACTCTGATGGACAAGCCCAGAAAAATATGTCAGAGACTAATTGGGAAAGGCTTCAATCTGATAGAAAATACACTGGATTATGAGCGCAAAGCTAATAATCAAGCAAAAAAGATAATTAATGAGAGAGACCATCCCCTCCACAGCGAATATAGAAGGGACAGACTTGAACATTGAACTTGAACTGAAAGGTACTGGCTCTCCTTTGTGCCAGTGTTGCTGAGACAATTCTGTATAGGACTCTTCTGAATTTACAAAGATATTTATTTCAAGTGGGTATGTCATCACAAGCATGTTTCATTTTTCATGACCAATAAATCTGTCTATGTCTATGTCCTCAGCCACAGAGGACTCTGACTCCAGCACTTTCCTCGCTATGCCATGAACCATGACCCTATTAAGGGTCCTAACCTGACCAAGTCCAGGAATTGGCTAGATTTTTAATAGTCCTTATATGACGGTAATTTCTCAGACTGAATATGGCAGACTCAAATTTCAGTCAATATTTTACCAGAAGATAGTTGTGAGTTTCCTTATCACTGATGGCTACTTAAAGATACTATTTGTTTAAATATTTTGGTAATTAAGTTTTAAAAAGTTGACAATCTGCACAGGTTGCTCTGAAGTCTGAATCAGTAAATGCTCATCTCACGTCATCTCATTTTCATCCCTCTTTCATCTTGGTGAGCTCTCAAATAACTCTTATGTATTGCTTTTTGTGAAGAAATAAATACCATGTCATTCTTTAAAAAAAAATTTTTTTTAAATTAATGTAATTCCTTTTCAGGCTCGACATTCACAAAAGAAAAGCCCCAGTACAGCTGGTTGGCCGTTTCATCTAATGGCATTTTACGGGTTCTCTTTTTGCCTCTCTACATAAAATGGTATGTATGTTTTATGTTTGTGTAGAAGGCAAATAAAATATTAAATTTATTTGATTTCTTTGGAAGCTTTATGAAGTCATTTGTTTTGTGGACATTTCGTTCTTATCATTGATGTAATACACCATATGAGGAAATCTATAAAATGTTTGAGAATTTTTTGCGTGGCTTTCAGTAACTTTGTTTACATTTATTGCAATGTTCATGAGCTTGGTTTAAAAAATCAAGCCGAGTTAGATCTCCTGTTCAAATATTTTGTCAGGTTTGCACTAATTTTTTCTTTTTATTTTTATTATTATTTTTTTTTATCACAGCGAGTAGACTAGAATACTAAATGAAATTGCTTAAACCGTTCTAGTCTTCTCGCTGTTGTCTGTAGCTCTGATGTTTTAGCTCAGAGTTTTAGGTCTTATTTGTGAGAGTGGCAGTTTTGGCGGCAGATTTGAAATTTAAGCTTTTTCAGAATGTCTTTTGGGCCCTGACTTTCAATTCAAGATGAAATTTACTTGAAGATTTATCCATCATAAAGCATCTAGGGTCATATTTTCGATGATAGAGAATGAGAAATCTATTATTTGCCATTTTTCAGGTGGTCCAGGGTTACGAGCTGGTGGTTTTCCCTTGGCCTGCTTGTCCTGTATTCCCTCCAGGTGGCAGCAAGTGTAGCCTACAACATAGAATCGGATGAACTGGTCAGCAAAAATAAAAGTTCAGATGTAAGTGTATTGTTCATCTTGAAAAAATTACTTTGAAAAAATTGCTTTCCTGTCTTGAAAAATAGTGTGGCTACATAAAAGGGCCGTTGTTGTGTTCAATAGGGAAGTAATTAACAAGTTAATCCTAAATGGTGTGCCTTGTGTTACTGTCATAAACTATCGTACAATTTGAAAGTTAAAATCTGCTGATTTTAAAATTTACCACAATTTGAAAATATTTTTGTTGATGAATTTGAATTATATATCGTATATTTCACTAAGAAAATAAACTTAAGTAATATTTAGCCACTGAAAAGTAACAATTTAACGAGGAAAAGCTACTTCAAAACATATAATGACAATTTCTTGCCTTGTTAATTTTGATGCAAATGTGCAGACGATGAAACTTAAAGAGTGATGATGTTGTGTTATTTCAGTTGCTGTCCTCCGTACATATCATAGTGCCCTGGTGCATGATGCTTCTACTGGGCGTCCTCCAGTCCCACATCAGTGCCACCCGGACCACGCAGAAGTCATCCAAGGCATCCAGCTGCCATAAGATCTGTAAAGAGTGAGTGTTTGTTCAGATTTTGACCTGTATTTTCCTTGGGTGCTATATTGGATGGCTGTTTCAATCATCATTCACCTCATTGCTGTGTCTTCCTCCTGCCCTAAATAGCCTATGCAGTGCATAAATACGAGATATAAAGCCCCAATCATCCATCCATCCATATGGGTGCTTTATAAAAATCATACTTCATTTTATAGGTGGAGGTTTAGCTCAGTGGTAGCTTTCTGGGCTGCCAATCGCTGGGCCCAGGATTCTAATCCGGCCCTTCCCAGGTCGCCTGGGCCCATGTTGGACGGCTGTTTCAATAATCTAGCACCTCATTGCCATGTCCTCCTCCAAGGGCATAAATACATAATTGATCAGGCCTTACATAAATAAATATTGAGGCCTCAATATTTATTTATGTAAGGCCTGATCAATTATTGTTTTTCCTGTGCACTTCCCGTCAGGTTTGAACAGGAATATTTCTGTTTAATTGAGAGTTCTAAAACAATTTTCATTGGTTTTCAGAAAGAGGGATTCCTCTACTAAAACATTCAGGAGGAAGTCAACATCGCGAACCAAAAATAGAGACAGTGGTTTACAAGAAAATGGTGTAAACGAGTCAGAAGAAATGCTATTGGCTGAGGGGTTGAGCAAGATAAGTCAACTGGGCTCCAATGGGACGCAGTGTAAACACAGGGTAAAAAGACGCTCAGGGTCCCCTAGTTCTGCAAGGTCTATGGCTAAGAGTCATAATGGTAAATGTATGTTACGTTATAACATTTTTCGGTGGTGTGTTCAGTAGTTTATTGGAAAAATTGTCTTGATGAAAGAAATATATCAGGATTGTCTCGTAATTGTCTTGCTTGGCATACCAAAGTGGATTGTTCGATATTTGGGAGAGTGTTTATGCCGCAGGTTTAAAATCCTTATTCCAAGTTCTGTATGTATGTTGCAGTTCATTATCTCTTCTTGGAGGTAGTGGAGTTTTGTTAGTCCTCCTATTGTCGGTTTTGTCAAATTTTAATAGTTGTGCCATTACAAGCGTGATTGAAAAAAAATCCTCATAATTTTAATAAACTTGCTTCTCGTATCAGTATCTCGTTACACCTGATAATCCCAAACACGGATGTTTTTTGTCTGTAATTAATCTTGAATTGAAAAATATTAGATTCATGAATAGCCTTGACTGTACTTATTATGGTTTTATTTTAATTGTTTGTTCATTTCAGATTCAAAAATTAAAGAAAATTTTCCATTGCTGTCTACTAACTCCGCTAACGGTTTGTCGAATTTGGGGAAAAGTCATCACTCGATTGATAGCGTGGTTTCAAGGAGTAGAAGAAGCTCTGAGGGGGAGTTAAGCAGGAGCAGTAGGAGCAGTAGAACTCCGAGCGTCAAAGAAAATGCTGAGGAATGTCCTATTTTTAAAGCTGAAGGGTTTTCCCAGCCTACCCCTCATGTTCGAATTACACAATCGGAGGGATTTCAAGTGATCAAAGGTGCTAATGGGTTAGATGAGGAATCGAGTAGTTCAAACGAGAGCATTGACGAAGGGATGTTATGTGGCAACAGCCAGGAGGATCCTGCGTCTTTGGATAAACCTTTGCCAGAAAGTGTTGGTTCAATTATAATCCCAGCAAGTGAAGAGACATCTCTAATCACAGACAATAGCAAACAGTTGCCAGTGAATCACTTAACTACAATCGAAGTACCAAAAAGACAGTTCACTTCAAGGATTAACGGAAAGCAGCCCAATGAGAATGAATCGCCCTCTGAAGCTGGTAGTTCTGGTGAGTATACTATTCCTGTTGTTATTCAGGTCCCTTGTATCAGTGCTTATGCTGGGAAAGTAAAAATCCCTGTCATGCGGTGATTGTGAAACATGTTGAGCACTCCCACAGTGAGTCCCACTCTCTCCTACTCATCAATCAGCCCTCGCAAGCACACAGAACTGGGCTCTAATGGCTGAGCTTGTCCGTAACGCTTTGTACTTTATAGGGACGTTTTTGCTTGGAATTGTTTCATATGTTATCGCTATTCTGGGCTATGTAAACACTCCCACATGGTAGACAGTCATCCAAGGTAAGCAGGCCATCTTTGAATTGCGGAACAAAACGATTATGTAGCAATTAATTAAGTAAAACAACTTGGTGACCGATGACTCATAACATACTGTAGCTATCAGAGTATTATATTTATCTGGACGGAGTCCAGATACTGTTTGGCTACACTACTACTTCTGTCAGCCTTGACTTCCTGTCAACTATTCCAGCATTAAACATGACATATAGTGGTTTACTCCACTCAGCTCCTATTTCACCCTCCACCTCTGCACACATGCCATCCTAATGCGTCAGAGTAATGCAGCAGATAGATTAGGGCTAGATCTATCTGTAACAACTGTAGATAGATGCATACAGTGCCGAGAATAGGCAGAAATCACTAAATCTGATGCATTTGACTGCTATCTGGCCCACCTGTCTGTAGCTTAGGGGGGACCAGTCCATCAATACATAGAGTCAGAGCCTATACATTAGCTCTGATAGAGTAGACGGCTGCCATTGGAATGAAGCGATGTGATTGGTTGATGTCGTCTGGCTGGTTCCCGCCATCTTTGCTGCTGTGAACAAGTAGTTCTTGGGTGTCCCGCTAGGGGGTCACTCTCCGTAGCCATTTAATGTGCAAAATGCGTACCAGCGCCAGTGGATTTGTATGCTGTGCTAGGATGGTGCATGGAATGGTGTTGGGTTTGCCATGGTTGTCCTGTATGGTGGCCCAAAAAATAAAATTTATAATTTTCTATTTGCACACCCCATCATTTTAGGAGAAATAGTGAAAAAAGCACCATGTAAAAATTTCAAGAAAATCGGTCAAGTCTTAGTGGTCTCTCAAGGCCTGTCCATTCTCAGCAAAAAGGAAAATTTCATCCATTTTCGCCAATACGCGGTTCCTTATAACTTAGTCAATTTTTACAATACTGAATTTTCATTAACATGGTTGGATAAGTCTCAAAAAGAGCTTCAATTTGCATACCAACATTATTGGTCTGAGATAATATCTCAACTCCTATAGGCTCTTCAGTTTACACTTTTCACGAATGAAATTGTTGCTGAATGACCGATCTTAATAAAAGAAAGGCTTTAAAATTTTTTTCACTGGAAATTGCTGTGATTCTTATTTTCCAAGTTCCAGAATGACTAAATATTTAAAAAAAAGATTTTTGACCATGGGAATGCCCGGTTTATGAGTGATGAAATTTTATGTTGAAGTTTGTCGCAAACTCATAAAATAGCAGGGGGGTATTGTAGTATTTCAAATTCATATCTTCATCCAAATTTATTACAGGGCATCATGATGGGTACCACTTGAAAGACAATATTCTTATGTTTCACATGGTATAAATCATGTTATCCTATATTTAACTCTTGTGAAGATAAACTATGAAATGTAACAGCCCCTCTCCGATGTTTTCGGCACTTTAGACAAAATGTAACATTAAAATTTTACAGCTCAAAAAGGGGGTTTCTCCAATGTAAAAAAAAATTGTTTAATTTTTTATCTGGTCACCCTGCACTTTTGGCGAATAAGAACATGTTACTTGACAGTGAAATTAAATGGAAATCTCTTCTTCATTCATCAACATTTGCACTTAAGCACTGTTAGCTGAAGAGTCCATGGGAGTTAAGATATCATCCTAGACCATTAATGTTGGTATGCAAATTGAAGCTAATTTTGAGACCTTTCCAACCATGGCTATTAGAATGTTGTACATTACAAATTGACAAAGTTGTGGCAAAGCGCATATTGGCGAAAATTGTTGAAATGTTTCTTTTTGGTGAGGTTTGAGGGGCCTTGAGAGACCACTTAGACTTGACTGATTTTCTTGAAATTTTAACAAGGTGCTTTTTTCACCATTTCTCCTAAAATGAGGGGGTGTGCGATGTGAATTTCAGAAAAAAATATTTTCCTGTACATTTTTAGGCCACCCTGTAATGTCCTGACTCCTCGTGAGCTGTGATTACAATTAAATCATATAAAGGATATTTGTGTGTAACCACATACAGTTTATGAATTATGATTATCTAATCATTGTCATAAATGTATCTTTATTAAGATTGATAGAAACCGGGGGGTCGCCAAATGGGGCCGCCCCTCGGGGGGTGCACCTCGGGGGGTGCACCTCCGGGGCGCACCTCGGGGCCGCACCTCGGGGGCTGAATGCTTGGCCTAGATCTGCTGCCAAATGTAAATGTCATCAATGGCGCTTCCAAGGAAGTGCCTGATGAGTGCAGTATATCTGTTTGCTTAGAGATTTGACTTGTTTTGTCAATAATACACACTCATATGCCATAGCAAAAAATGCATCATGATATCACTCTACAGAACTGAAGCCCTACAAACTTTCGTCTCTCCCAATTCAACATAAGTATGAATCAAAACACTTTTGTGCATTGCCGCATGTCTAGCAAAATATGCATTTCTCCCTCTCAAGGCCACATAAAATGGGACCGCTGCTACTACAATTCAGCATACCAAACGACTAGCCCTAGCTTGTTTTACAATGGTCAGGTCGATAATCACCGTCCAGATATGCAAATTCCTATTTGCTTTCTAGTTGTCTATGCACTCACACAGAGGGTGTACACATAACAATGAGAAGATTCTTTGAGTTTAATTTCCCGTCCCTTTCTTTTCCAGAGCACTCCCAGCAAGGCAGCAATGGCTCAAACGGAGCATCTCTGATAAGAGGTTCCAAGAAGGATACCAACTTCATGAGTTCCTGCGAGTCAGATGTCGACACTGCCCCTAACACTCCATTAATCAACAAGGTAATTAGCAATGTTTTACTATATATTATGTTTTTGAAACTTTATTAAAAAATGTTTTAGTCCTATTAATTCTCAATAGCTACATCACTCCAGAGTCCAGAATGCAACCTGTTTTGTCTCACAAAGTCACAATCACAGCAGATTCAAACTTTCTAATTTCAATCGTTTGTTGCGTTGAGTAAATTTGATGCTGTTCAGTTTCATTCTTTCTCGCATATTCCTGAATTTGATATTATTGTGACCTAAGCAGCTGCTGGTTGCTTGAACATCAACTTCTATTAATCCAAATTTGGAGTTGATCACTGCCTTGGCAGATTTAACAATTTGGTGTTCATAAGTTCTTTCAACCTCCCTGTTATCACAGTTGATATTGGACACCTTAGTCATGTTAATCCTCGGCTTGAAATTAAAGGAGTCCATGAGTTAAGCTCCCTAGTTTTTCCACATAATAACATTCATTGCCATTTCATGAGAATAATTCAATAAAAATGTCAATAAAGCGGGAGTGGTTTGGCTTACGGACTCCTGAAATATTTTGGCCAAATTTGACCCTGTGAATCCCAATGTTGAATTTTAACACTTGTCCTGTTGAGTAATGTCACAGTTGATTTACTGACATTGTAACTTTTCACAGAAACCTGTGTTTCTAAAAACTCGACTGGCGAGAGGTTTCCCTCCTCAGGTAAAGACCTTCACCCTGCATCTTGTTTTTAAGTGTTATGTTTTATATCTCTCCCTAATATATACTCTTGTTTTGCAAACTGATTTATTTGCACTCTAACCCTCGACAAAGTCTAACAAATCACAGATTAATATATTGATACATAATTTCAAGATCATCCCAGTGCCTTATTTGCAGCCATCTGTTAAGATGATCTAATTTCTTCAGTGAGAGCTCCCCTCAGTTCCCTGTAGTAATCAGCGGGTGGAGGGTTGGTCTAGTGGTAGCGTGCTAGGTTGCCAATCGCTGGGTCCATGGTTCAAATCCAGCTCTTGCCGGGTCACTTGGGCCTATGTTTGATGGCTGTTTCAATCATCCTTCACCCCATTGGTGTGTCCTCCTCCTGTCCTAATTAGCCCACCAAGTGCATAAATATAGGACGTAAAGCCCCAATCACCTATCCATCTTGAGGCAAAGTTACTGTAATATGAAGGATATTTTTGTAAGATTTCCTATCGAATTACAGCTACAATAAGACAAGCGCTTCTTCCTTGTTTCAATAATATTTAAGGAATATGTTAAGGCGGGTTTTGCTTCTACTGTGTTTGGCTTTTTAATATATACGTAATTGATTTAACCCAGAAAAACATGTTTTTAATTTTGTTTAATATTTTGCATTGCTTTTGAGAATTTAACAGGAAAATATTGTTTTTGTTCTTTCTCTGTTTGAATATTTTGTGTCAGCCAAAAGCGAAATATTTTTTGCTGGGGAAAAAAACACAACAACATTGGGTGACAGGAGAATAATTCGCTCTCATTTTGTTAGTGTGTGTTACGCACACTACCCTTGTACTCACATTCATTTCTAAAACTGTTTGAAGGACATGACATGAAATACTGACATATATCTTAACACATTAATACTTCTGCACTTTTACACTGACTACAAGCTCTTCATAACATGACAAAAACCCCTGCAAGATACCTACTGTTAATCTTGGTGGGGATTTGCACTTTGCTTCATTTTCTCATTTGATTTAATTGTTAGTGTACTACCTTACTTGTCCATATATATAGCCATGTGATTGTTTTCTCCAAGTAAATTGCAGGTCTAGTATTTATAAGTGACTTTCTTTCAGTGAATTCTTGTAGGCTGATATGCAGGGACCTTCAAACCAAACCCTGAAAAAAACTTCTCTCTTGATTTGAGGAGGGAGGGTTAGCTCAGTCTAGCGTCCAAAGGGAAAATCTAGTAAGTCACATTTTGGGCCTAATTGAGTTAAGGTCAAAATAGGACTCCTGAGACACGTTTCTATATATTTATTCAGTTTAGATTTTCATGAAGTGGCCCATTACCCCCGAATGACACTGGAAATTCCCAGTAAGTCTATCTCTTACTGCAAGGACTGGAACTTAAAAGTCAATTTTCTCAGAAACTCCAAAATGAGACTTACTAGGATTTCCCTTTGGATGCTAGCAGTGGTAGTGTGATGGGCTGCCAATGGCTGGGTCCTGGGTTTGAATCCAGCTGTTGCTGGGTCACCTGGGCCAGTGGGCCTATGTTGGATGCCTGTTTCAATCAGCCTTCACCTCATTGCGGTGTCCTGCTCCTGTCCTACTTAGCCTACCAAGTGCATAAATACAGGATGTAAAGCCCCATTCATCCATCCATCTCTCATGATTCATGTTTCCCTTTCCAGTAAGTAACTCCCTGGTGCGGGAATAGTTTGAAGGTCCCTGCCGCTTTATTGTTAGAAAATGCATGTACTTTATGAAAAAATGTTTGCCTTTTTCTCATGCCTTAGTTAAGCATGTTTAGGTTTTTGTTTCTTTTTGATGAATCATTGTCAGGGTTGCTTGATTTAAATCATTCGATTTAAATCATTGATTTAAATCATGATTTAAATCGCTCAATAAAAATCATGATTTAAATCAAAGTTGGGATAAAAAGGCTTAAAAAAGCACAAATAAAGCTGGCAGTGAGATATTACAGCTTGCAACCTACCATTTAGCAATACTCTTTCATAAATATGTCCAATGACATATCACACAGACACCTTGTATACATATATATAATATATGATTTTAGATATATATATATGATAATATATTTCTGATAAATATATCCGAGTAGAATGACTACATACATGTAGATAAAGATTTAAACAATTTTATTTCAATCATGCCATTCTCATGATTCTCAAAACAATTTCATTGCTGCAATGAAAAACAAAGCCATGTTCTGCAAATGCAGCACTGTCTCCAAAGCCCCTACTGCTAAACTGATATCAAATACACTACATGTGAAACAATCGACAGGCATCTTGAGGCTGAGTGCTGAGACTGATGATTTAACATAGCAGTTCAGTTCATTGCAGAGTAGGGAAAATGATGACTCGTTTTGACATCCCTTCTCATCTTTTAGAAGGTGTAATTCTGTTACAAGTAAGCTGTATAGTTATGATTGATGTTCAGTGAAAAAGACATTTATTAACACATCTGTATCAAAATGTGGAACTGCTGCCATAGCTCACATTATGATTATTATATTTAATACATCACCTGCCTTGATTTCATAATTTGCATTATAATTTCTCTAATTTAAACAAAATTATTATATATACCTTATTGACATTCATATATGAGTTATTCATAATACGTCAATGCATAAAAATTAATAGCAGTTGGTGAAATTGATCCGGAAAATGAACTTTTTCCATTAATGATTTAAATCCGATTTAAATCAAAAAAATCCGATTTAAATCAAATAAATCCGATTTTTTTGATTTTTTTATAAAAATCAATAAAAATCGCAACCCTGATCATTGTGTTGCCAAACTTTAAAACGCCCAATAGACATTTTCACCGCTGGTTGTTTTGCCTTGAGCCCCCCTTTCTTTTGAGTATTAAGAGTATATTTTAGATGTTAAAGATAGAAAACTGGGTACGATGCAAACATTGTTTAGATTCGATGTCGCCATATAAATATGAAAGATGGTTGTAGAAATGTGTAACGTTTCCAGAAATTGAAGTATGTGCAGTTTGCTGTTCTGCTAATCTATATTGTTTGTGATTTATAAATAGGAGTTTAAGTTTCCTCCATTGTTTCATTTCATATTCTAGTTAGCGTGCTGTTTGTGTTTAAATTTAGCCAGTGGACCCTCTTTGACTACTGTGAAAATTGCGGCAAAGATAATGTCAAAGACTAATCATTTCTAATCTGACAAAGGAGGGTTACAATAGGGTGAGGATATCTCTAAAACAAGTTGTTCGTAAAGTGAAAGAATGATCCAACATCAAGTGGCTCCCAATTGTTGTGAGAATGGAAATTGCTGACGAAAAATTACTCTTTTTTATCCATTTTTGATCTGGGTTCAGTGTTTTACCTCCCAATTTGAAAAAAAAATTTTAATCGCAACAACTTACTGGCACTACAGTTAAAAAGAGGGTTCTCTTGCACACTGTACATATTTATATTATTGTTCAAGATCATTTCCAAATTTTGAAATTAGTATTTAGTCTCAGCAGCGGGGAAGTATTATGCCTAAAAGGGACTAAGACGACAATGAAATCCGACTAATATTTTTCTTTCTTTTTTTTTGTTGGTGATTGGTCATTGTTTTCCAAAAGTTACGTAACTTTCAATGCACCAATGTGGTGCTTGGCTTGAAGTTAAAATTGAAAAACTTCAAACTACTTCCTTTGGCAAAGTACTTCCCCATTTGCACATGTACAATTTGTACATATAATATATATATGTATATTTCAAGCAGGTTTCCTGACTCTTTTACTTACAAATTATTGATGTTGTTATGTCTTGGTAACTGTGAAATTTGGTTGCCCTTTTTATTGACGATTGACGCCATAAATTGTATGTGTTTGATTTCAGATGCATGGAAATAGAAATTCAATGGAGACTGAATGTGTCGGTTGCTAATAATATTCAATCTCCCTTTTAATTTTAAAGTTTGTTTTGGTCTTCATATGTTGGGTGCCTCTCTAATCTGAAAGTTTATTATATTGATGATTTCAAGTTTTTGATTCAATGTTGGTTGAATACTTATTCTTTCATACAGTTTGCTTCTTCTGCGTCTCCGCCTTTACTTCAAATGACAAGTTTTTTTTCTCGGAAGTCAAAATAATTTTAATATACATGTTAATTGCATGTTTCTTGGAGTTGATTAACGAGTTTATTCATGATTTTCTGCCATACCGGTATTGGACTATTGGATGCGCTAAGAAGAGCTGATATAAGTGGCCCTAATTAAGTGCATTATACATTTGTATTTGTGATCATAATTTTAAAATACTAGTTGTTAACATAGTTTAGTGTGGAATAACTGTACGAGATAGTCCAGGGGCGTAGATTTTTCGTTTTTGTAGGGGGGGGGGGTGATTTCGGCATAATCAAAATTCGCGCGAGGCCCAACGGACCGAAAATCGCATGGTTGGGAGGTTTCGGGGTCCAAAAAGCCAAAATATTTTAGATTATTTATTATGTAAAGTAAGTTCTTAGATACCGGTCTTTAGCATGTATTTTCTAAATAATAACCAACTGGTATTGCAAAATTAGCTTAATATGACTAATAATTGTCAACAGCAAGTAGTTATAATTTGAAATTCTAGGGGGGGATAATCATATGATCATCCCCCCCAGGCTCATCCTAGGGGGGGATGCATCCCCCCCATCCCCCCCAGGATCTACGCCCCTGCGAGATACAAAATAACACATTTGAATTTAGTCGACTTAAAAAGTTTTGAAATGAGCAGTGAGTGTTGAAATGATGAGAAACGGTTTACAATTAGCAGAAATAGTTTTAGAATGAGCAAATTCAGACACTTTCAGGTGCGAAATCAGCAATAGAAGTTTTGTGATTTGCAAAATTTTGAAATGGTTGAATTGCCTCCAGTTGGCACCTGACATATGATTTTTCCAAAGCGTCCTTTCCTCCTCACACAAGACATTCCTCTCCTCAGTTTCCTCTGGTGATTGAAGTCTCCTCTAGTCACACTCATCCTCTTAAGAGCATTGTGCGAGTCATTTGTGAGAGTCCCTTGTCACGAATGATGTCCAATGTAACTGGCACATGATTATGGTGTGGTCAGGGCACCCACAAACAGAACTGAAGCATTCTGATGATTATCCTCGCATTGTAGGTTCAATTGTTTATGTAGGTGTTGCTTAGACTCTAGAGGGGTTGGGGAAAGGGATGAATATGGGTCACCAAAAATGGATTGGATGAAAATTGTCGGAATTTAAAGAGAAGCTGTCTCTCTTCTGTCTCTTTTCATATAAAGTGTTTGAATGGTTCAGTTCAAAGGAAAGAGGGCCTCTGTCGCAACTCACTATGTCTCCTGTGAAGAAAACTGTATCCACAGTGTCAATTTATGCCCTTGTACAGCCCTTTTTGGACCCGCAGCTTTCTGTACATGTATCAAAGACAGAAATGGATCTTCACTTGTCCACAAACCTAATTAAATTTTCTCAGACGAAACTTTTTATCTTATTCCAATTTCCATGAACTACGTTCCATATATATGTTTATGATACTGACAGTTCTGCTTCTGGCTGCGCTGACCATGCTTCCATGAATATGCATATTTATAAGGATTTTGTTAGCCATATCCCAAGCTTGCACCTCCCTATATCCATGATATCCCAAGCTTGCAAGTATTCATTTATCATGCCGAACACCAGGTTATTTGCCAGTTAAGGTTATAAGATGGGGGTGTGCCCTATCTCGCTAATATCAACAATCAATTTTCTGGTTAATTGCCACTGCGAAACTAAATGTAGCGCCTTCCTAAGACCACTGTAGCCTCAGTAATTTAAAATCACTCCTATATTGGAAATCCAAAGTGTATTGCGATGCTAAGTCTGTCCACAGGCACAAGCCTAGTTTGACTTGTCTCTAGTATATTCAAAGGTTCCACACTGTCATTGAGCCTGCTAACTTCATCTGGACAGAAAGTAGGTCATTCTTGAATTTGGCCTATCAGAGAAGTTCTTGCTAATGTGACCTTTTTAGGAACTCCTCTGATTGGCTGAAGTCAAGAGTGACCTACTTTCAGTCCAGTCCTGGCAGATGGGGTTAGCGCCTAGGCTCAGTCAGAACATTGTACCTTTGAATACGCTAGTTGCAAGTAAAACAAAAGTTCTTTTAAGCTTGGGCCTGTGGCCTGCCTCATGTTAGTCAGGTTATTAAGATAAAATGTTATGCTTCATTAGAAGAGTAGCAACGCCAGTATTGGCCACTTGAAAAACAGAGAACGCTCTTGATTTGTGTTGGTCTGATTTTGGCACTGGTTATGTAACACCTGGCTTAATTAGAATCTGCATGTAAAGTATCATGGTAGTTTATAGGACTATATATTGGGAGTAATGGGTGCCCGAATTGTTATGGTAGTTTACTAGATTGTGAAGGTAGAGGTCTTGTGCCAAGTGAATCCTTAAGATGTATTGATATGGTAGCATTAGATTGCTTCTAGTAAAACAAGATCCCCAAACAGTGGCGTAGAAAGATAGATCTGAGACTGGTAGTTTATAAGTGATGCTTAAATGAAAATTAAATGATTATTTGCTTAAGAATGATAAAGATAGAATATCCATTATTATGATTATAGTAAATTTATCTTTGATTTCCTTTGATTCAATACGACTTACATTAATGCTTTACAATGTAGTAATTCTTTATTTTTTCTTCGTCGTGAGATTAACAATAATAGGGTACACTTAATTTAATGTATTTCACTCTGGATAAACAGCCTACGGCTAGCAAAGCTATAACTTCCATTTCGGAAGAATGTTGGTCTTAAAAAGTCTACTTAAACATCTTTGCATGCTGGTTAAAGTTTTTGTATTGTGTATTCATATTTTTTCTTCCTTTTTGCTGTTAATGTGACTAACATTCGTAACTTTTTTATATTGTGAATTCTGTTTAATGTAATGTGAATCTGGTGTTGTGTTGTTGTTGTTGTATAAATTAGTTAAATAAAAAAGTTGAAGATCTTAAATGTATTCTTATTGTATTCTTTTTGGAACTTTTAGGGACAGACGTCTGAAATGGAATGGGAAGAGAATGCCATGAATTCCGAAGTGTCCTCTAGTGATTCCTCAAACTGCGAGAGTCCTGCCACGGACACTGTGGATGATCTGGAGGGGTCAAGGAGCGGAGACTTGCAGTTTAACCACCACATCCACAATGTAAGAGCTCCTTTGAAAATATTCTATACTACGCCTCACAGCAATGCTTTCCTCCTGTCCCAGTTAGCCTTCCCAAGTATAAATACAGGATGCAAAGCCCTAATCAATCATCCATCTTTGTTGAAATTCTATGTTAGTCAGGGCGTTTAAAGAGTGTTTGATGCCTGTAAGCAGTTTGCGACATAACTTGCAATCACTGTTATGTTATTTGACTTTAAAGATAGGCCTATTGGCAAGTAGATAATAGACCACTCAGTCAATGAAGAGGGTTGGAGACTCCCCAAGTATATTCAAAATGAAAGTGGCCTGGTTGCCAGAGACTTCTGAATATCTTCCTGCCATGGTGTAAAACTTTTTCATTTAATCTTATGCAGATTCCCTCAGTCCTGAATAACCTGGCATCAAATTCAGACAAAGGTAAGTCATGACTCATAAATGTGCTATATGTTAGGTGGTGCAGTATTTGTTAGAAACTGATGAAGAGAAGATGACACCTCTTGCCAAACCCAGCATGCCCAAATGCCCGGTACTTAGAGCAAGTAGATTGAAGTGGAATGAGCACACAGTTCTAACTGGAACCCGCTGAAATTAGATGCGTTTTGACCCGCTCGATCTCCAAAATGACATGGGACCAAGAAGGTGCACTTCGCATTGAAGGTAGATATTAGCCCCGCCTCTCTTCTTGTAAGAACCCAGTGTCGCCGAGAGATCTGAGATGGAATCAGAACCACACTCTACTTGTCTGCCACAACTGAGCATATCCAGCTAATGTTATACAAATTTATAATCTTGGCCCTTTTGGTCCTTGGCTTTCATTCTTATACATGATTAAGGTGGCTCGCTACTCATGGCCCAGCAATGGCGTCGTCACCATAGCAACAGCAGCCTGCTGAGCTCTGTGAGCTGCTTTTTTGGAATATCATAATTCCGTGCGACGGCCGCTTCATTGGCCATTTGCGCCACTTCTGTTAGGGTTAGAGACTTCTGGTTTAAAGCATTAGATGCGCTATGAAGAGGACTACAATCTGACAAAGTATCAGCTTTATAGTAAAAATAGAATATTTTTACAGGCAATTTTCGGCAAGCAGGTCTAATTTCTCAAAAATGACTTTGAGACACAAATAAATTTTTATATCAAAATCCATCGCGGTAGGAAACCTTCTCTTATGCATTTTATTGTTCCTAATAATATTTGGAATTAAATGACAAAGAAATGAGAAATCCTATCTAGCCAATTTTTTTTAGCGCCATGGCTTATGAAAAAAGTTAAAATTGTCAAAATCAATATTTTTATTCCGAGCCCCTTGGAAAGCCATTTAAACTAAATATATCTCTTTGAAATTGTAATCAGCTTTTCCATGAAAGTATCTTCTTTAATTTCTTGCTTTATTGCATAATATGGGATGCATGACCTCTGAATGGCAGGGCAAAGTAAAAAAATTAAGAAAAAAATAGAGTTTTTCAGATGTGCATAGACTGACCTTCTTGTACATAACCTCAAATATCTCGAAAAAAAGGCTGGTTGCGACCACTTTTTTTTACATATCCTTGCTATAAACTATATTTTGGATCATTCTAAACTATTTTTGAGGAATCCTATCTTAGAAAGTTCACGAGTATCGAGCCACCTTAAAACTAATATCTTTGTTTTCTAGTGAGCTGCATGATTTGGGAAGAAGAGGAAGTCAAGAAGGTCGACCTGACTGTCTTGGAACTTGGCTGGACCATTATTCAGAACGTTGACCAAGTGCCGAGGGTCTGCGACTATCTCTACTTTGGCTTCTTTGTGGCAGTGCTGGACACAGTCATGCCTTTGTTATTCCGTATTTACCACACAAAAGATGCCCTCAGTCAAAACTTAACAGGGTCCAGTTTAGTCAGTCTTGAAAATCTATTCTTGACAGCTTCCACTCTCTTTGGAACTAATGGAAGGTAAGTTACTTAATAAGGCTGTGTTGATTCGCTAAGCCTGTAACATTTTGGTTGAGATAAGCGTTATTATTAAATTTGTCTTTTTGCTATCAGCCATTTGTAGTATTTTTTCTTGTGATTGCAATTGATGATTTTCCATAAACATAGAAAGTTTCTTCACCCATAATACAAATCCCAAAACCACTAATGGGACACGACATCCGGAACTCAAGCTCCAGTGTGGAGAGTATGTCGGTAGCCCGGGCATTTTTAAAAAAATATATATTATGACGTCATATGGAACTCCGGATGTCGTGTCCGATTAGTGGTTTTGGGTTTGTATTAGGTGTAAAGAAACATTAAAATTAATAAAATTTGTTCAAATTATGCAAGATATCCATTTTTAACCGGCCAAAGGCCGGTTAATAGAGGAGGGCTTAAGGTGAAATGGGACTCTTGTCCACTTGTCCATGTGTCAACTTGTCCACTTTTCCTGTCAACACATTTTGAATTGCCCACTGTGACTTTACTATTTCACTTACCCAGGTAGATTTATGAAATTTGGTACAGGGATTCACTTTGTGGTCCCCCTCAGAAATTTTTGGAAAAATCCAAGATGGCTGCCAAAATGGCCGCCATATTTTGAATTGTCCACTGTGACTTTACTATTTCACTTAGATTTTTGAAATTTTGTATATGGGTTCACTTAGGGGTCCCCCTCAGAAATCTTTGGAAAAATCCTAGATGGCTGCCAAATGGCCGCCACATTTTGAATTGCTCACTGTGACCTTAGTACTTCACTTAGATTTATGAAATTTGGTATAGGTCACTTAGGGGTCCCCCTCAGAAATTTTTGGAAAAATCCAAGATGGCTGCCAAAATGGCCGCCATATTTTGAATTGCCTACTGTGACCTTAGTATTTCACTTAGATTTATGAAATTTGGTACAGGGATTCACTGTGGGGTTCCCCTTAAAAATTTTGGAAAAATCCAAGATGGCTGCCAAAATGGCCGCCATATTTTGAATTGCCCACTGTGACTTTACTATTTCACTTAGATTTATGAAATTTGGTATAGGGATTCACTTAGGGGTCCCCCTCAGAAATCTTTGGAAAAATCCAAGATGGCTGCCAAAATGGCGGCCTTATTTTAAAATACCCACTGTGACTTTACTATTTCATTTAGATTTATGAAATTTGGTATAGGGATTCACTTAGGGGCTCCACTCCACAATTTTTGGAAAAATCCAAAATGGCTGCCAAAATGGACGCCATATTTTGAATTGCCCGTTGTGACCTTAGTATTTCACTTAGATTTATGAAATTTGGTGTAGGGATTCACTTAGGGGTTACCCTCAATTTTTGTTGGAAAAATTCAAGATGGCTGCCAAAATGGCGGCCTTATTTTAAAATACCCACTGTGACTTTACTATTGCACTTAGATTTATGAAATTTGGTATAGGGATTCACTTGGGGGTTCCACTCCAAAATTTTTGGAAAAATCCAAGATGGCTGCCAAAATGGACGCCATATTTTGAATTGCCCATTGTAACCTTAGTATTTCACTTAGATTTATGAAATTTGGTGTAGGGATTCACTTAGGGGTTACCCTCAATTTTTGTTGGAAAAATCCAAGATGGCTGCCAAAACGGCCACCATATTTTAAATTGCCCACTGTGACTTAAATATTTCACTTCGATTTATGAAATATGGTATAGGGATTCACTTAGGGATTCCCCTCAGAAATTTTTTGAAAAGTCCAAGTGGCTGCCAAAATGGCCACCATGTTTTAAATTGCCCACTGTGACTTTAGTATTTCACTTGCAGTTCTGAAATTTGGTATAGGCATTTGCAAAAGGGTTCCCCTCAAAGTTTAATGGCATGCAGCAAACACTATCAGTCTGGCCATCACTGCTCAATACAAAACTATCCATGTAATAATATATAAATCACCCTCTTCATGATTTCAATCTCGAATATACAATCGCCAAAGGCCGGTTTTGAATCCATGGATTCTTGTTCATCCCACAATGGTTTTGGTCTGAGGCAGCAGATCGCTTGTTAGTGGTTGTGTGGTATCTGCTATAAGCAGGGTTCCGACTCAACCTGGAAAACCTTGAAAACCTGGAATTTTGCGTTGTGCTTTTCCCGGCCTGGAAAAACCTGGAAAATGTTATATTTCCACCAAAAACCCGGAAAAAGTCTGGAATTTGGGGTTCTCTTGCCAAAATTGAAACAGTCCAACAAATTGTGGACTTTGATGACTGTCTGGGGCGCAAAATCTGTTTGAAAGAATTACAGATTTATGCCTTGAAAGTTGGTTTTGGCAGCCTTGAAAAACCTGGGAAAAAAACCTTGAATTTGAACTTGGCAAAAGAGTGGGAACCCTGTATAAGTGCATTTTGATTGGAAATACATTTGAAAATGTTTACTCTTTCAGGGTTCTGCTCATAGTTATCAACAGTATGGTTCAGAGACTGACTCTCAGCCTCATATTCTTCTTTTTGCTGTCTGTTGCTGAAAAAACATTTAAGCAGGTAATGATCTTAGTTGTCTGGTTCGAGTTCTCCTTCATAATGGCCTTTTTTATCTGAAGAATTACCTTCCTTGTATTTATCATGTCCAATTGCTTTTAATTTATGTGTTTATTGTTTTTTCCATTTTCAGCGTCTTTTATATGCAAAGCATTTCTGTTACTTGACGTCCAGTAGAAGAGCTAGGAAATATCAGTTGCCTCACTTCAGGCTGAATAAAGTCCGCAATATAAAAACATGGCTGTCTTTACGCTCTTATTTGAAGGTAAGTCGGCACGTTGCTGATGCCCTTGATTCTTATTGTTTGGTTATTCTTCGTTCGTCCTTGCAAAAATCACGTTTCACAATTGGACATTCTCTTTTGTGTCTTTTAGCGAAATGTGATCTATGAATCTAATTAATTCAAGTCAATTTGTATTCATAGATCTCAAGTTGCACCAATGTACTTAAAAAGAATGATACTGTAGTGAACAGTCGTCTTGACAATTAATTTTGACAACTGCATTGCTCTCTATCAAATGACAACAGCAGAAGCGCTGGACAAAACGGAAGATTTCTCCGGTTATATTGGCCGTAGAAACACCAAACAAAGTGCAAAATGAAGCAGAGAAGATAGCCAACAAGATCAATACGATATATTAATATGACAGACCTTATTTCCGATCCGTTGGGCCGATTTAATCCAGCGATCAGATCGAGATTTCAAGTTTTCTGTCATTTTAGAGACCGGTGTCTCACGAAATATTCGCCCCGCGAAAATCGCGCACCTCTTTGGTGCCTGGCAACCAGCCGTCATTCAGAGTTTGGATCTCAACGGGAGTGGACGTGTTTGTAACAGTGAAAGAAAACAACTCTAAAAAGTCCTAATAATACATTTTGGCCTTTAAATTCTTATAGGAGCCAAAGACTACCAGGTCCTGAACATCATGGAGAAGTTTCTAGCCATTTGGTGAAGTGCAAGTCCAGAAAACTAACTTTTAAAGACTTGGCTGTCAAAAGACTCCTATTCCTATTTATAGGAATTCAAGACTCCTATTTATAAGAATCCAAGACTCCTATTTATAGGAATTCAAGACTCCTATTCCTAAAGAATTCAAGACTCCTATTTATAGGAATCCAAGACTCCTATTCCTAAAGAATCCAAGACTCCTATTTATAGGAATTCAAGACTCCTATTCCTAGGAATTCAAGACTCCTATTTCTAAAGAATTCAAGACTCCTATTCCTGAAGAATCCAAGACTCCTATTTATAAGAATCCAAGACTCCTATTTATAGGAATTCAAGACTCCTATTCCTAAAGAATTCAAGACTCCTATTTATAGGAATCCAAGACTCCTATTCCTAAAGAATCCAAGACTCCTATTTATAGGAATTCAAGACTCCTATTTATAGGAATTCAAGACTCCTATTCCTATTTATAGGAATCCAAGACATTTGAATTCCAACTAAATAAGTCCATAAGAAATAAGACACTTTATTCAATCTGAGAAACATTACGCTACCACTTGCATAGATAAGATAAAGAACTTGGAATAAATTGCTATCCATTATCCTGAAATTGTTAACCTCAACGCCATAGTTGAACTGCAATAAATGATTTAAACCACTGCATAGCTGAGTCGCAACAAATGGTGGCAGCGGTGGGATGTCTTTTGTGATAAGGCCTATAGACATCCAGTGATACGAACAATCACGCAGATATCAGCTGATGCAGTGATAGTCAATCAAAAGACTGAAGAAAAAAATTGTGAAGAACTTTATTTATTGTAACAAGTATCATGTTCAATGGTGTATGGACTCGAAGCCAGATGGTTCCTCCTGGATACATGCAAGACGATGTACTTCCTGGATCTTGGAGTCCGCAACTTGGAAATGTCACTCCAAGGAGAAATTTGACTTTCAATTCCCCGGATATCCAAAGGAACACTAGGTCAAGGGACCTGTATTCACCACGCCCAAGTAATTTACGACGCGGAGACCTGAGTAGCCCTTTGCGCTATTCACGACAGGGCATGGATGGAGGTGACCAACCTTTTAGATATCACAGGCAACCCAGTTACTTCAGATATGATGAGATGGCTCCAGATGAAGCATGGGCAAGTACCTTGAATGAGCGAAGGTCCTTTCCTCCCAGTCCTAGATTGCATGATGATTCTAGGAGATCAGATTGGGCAACTTATCCAGCTGGAGAGAAAGTGGAGTGGCCATCCAATTCATATGAAGGTCACAGAGGTTCAGAGGGGAGGACATTCCCAAGGGATTTAGAAGACTCAAGATCCATGCCAGAAAATAGAGGAAATTATCAAGAAGCATGGCGATTACCTACTGGTACAAGGACAAGAGAGCATTTCGCTGAACCTTCACTAAAGATGACTTTGCCCACTTTTGACGGGAAATCTAAGTGGCGCACATTTATTCGTCAGTTTGAGTCCGTAACATTGAATTTCTCTGAAAGAAATAGACTAAAACATCTTCTTGCAAGCCTCAGAGCAGATGCTGCGGAGTTTGCATTTGATCTTGAAGACGAGGTTTTGAAGGACTATTATGAACTTGTTGAGGAATTAGAGAGGCGGTTTGCAACAAGAGAAACACAAACAACTCATGTTCGTCAGTTTTATTCTCGCAAATTCAGAAGTGGTGAGAGTATCCGAGAGTATGCCTCTGATCTCAAGCGACTCATTCACAAAGCTTACCCAACTGGAGTAAGCAGGAATGTGAGAGAAGAAATGCTCAAGAGACAATTCTTTGATGGATTCAATGACGAGGACGTCCACTATTATGTGCAATATCTCAAGTCTCCTGACAGTTTGGATAAGGCCGTGGAATTGGTTTATGAATATGATGACTGGAGAAATATTCAACGGGAGAATGTTCAGTCCAGGAGAAAATCATCAGGGAGAGATGAGAAACACCAGAAAAGGCCAGACAAAGACAGGGCGAGAAATGTCGACTGCCGGAAAGTGGAATCATTGGAGCGTCCAGAAAAGATGTATGGACTAGGAGAATTGACTGAAGCTGTGAGTCAGATGTCTCAAATGATGATCAAGTTACTCAACCAACAGCAAAAGATGGCAAAAGAGCCCAGTAAAGACCGTGAGAACTCGGACTGTTATAAATGTGGCGAACGAGGCCATTTCGCACGACAATGCCAAACGAAAAAGGAGAAGTTGAAAATGGTTCGTCCTGCTGATGACGAGGATGAGAGTTCTTCAGAAGAATCAACTGAAGATTTAAACTAGACCAGGTCATTTCCATCGACCCGGAGGTGACCTGTGAAAAATGTTCCAGGGGAGGTGAGGACACCCCCAAAGAAATTTTAAAAGAAGTGGGTGAGGACACCTCAAGAGAAATATTAGAAGAAGTGGGTGAGGACACCCCAAGAGAAATTTTAGAAGAAGTGGGTCCAAAGGCAAAGAGGCGGAGGAAACCCAAAGTTGGATCTAGGAAAAATGAAGTCTCTTCAGGGAAACTGGAAGGGAACATTCTGAAAGTGGCTGATCTGGGATCTGGAGAGTTACGTGAGAGGCGTACAGGGGAAGCAGAGGAGATGAGTGTTTCCAGGGTGGACGAGACCACCACTCCAGTTCAAGAAATCGATATGCCAGCTGGTTCAGATGAGGAGCAAATCCGGAGGCTCCAAGAGGTTCCAAAGAGTTTTTCCTGTTGGAAACTTCAAGAAGGTGACCCAAATTTGGAGGAATTTGGCAGTCAAGAAGTTAGCAGAATTAAAGAACCAGAGACAAATTTCAAGGGAAGGAAGTCAAGAAAGACTTATAGCTTAGGACTTAAGCAGACCCAAAATTCACCGGGGTCGGGTGAAGAAATTCCTAAAGGTTCATGGAAGCTGCGAAAACTTAACAAGCTTGGTCTTCCAGATTCTGAGAGGACAGGCAAACGTGACAAAAGGAAATCCTTAATTTCGATCACAAAGAACAGAGAACACTTATTGCAACGTCCCTTCATACGTCGTTATCGACAATTCCTTCTTGGTAGGAAGTTTTTAATTCGAACCAATCACAGTCCCAGGAATATTCATTTCAGTGCAAGGACTGACTTATCGGGAACGACACGTGGCATTGCAAACAAATTGGTAACTTCTTGACTCCGCCGAAGAACTCAAAATCCTCCAACATGCCGTCATCTGAAAAATACAATTCAGAAGAATAACTCTCATTTAAGGGACAATTTTGACTCTCAATATTTATCCCGCGCGTAACAGATCATAAGGAAAAATTCTACCAGACTCTCGACGCTTCTCCCACAAGTAGCCGAACAAATGGAAAATTTCTACCGGACTCTTGATGATTCTCCCGCAAGTATCAGATCAAACGGAAAATTCTACCAGACTCTTGATGATTCTCCCGCAAGTAGCAGATCAAACGGAAAATTCTACCAGACTCTTGATGATTCTCCCACAAGTAGCAGATCAAACGGAAAATTCTACCGGACTCTGAATGATTCACCCACAAGTAACAGTTCAAATGGAAAATTTAATTAATACTTCATCGTCGAAGTATAATTTTAGGAGAGGAGAATGTAGTGAACAGTCGTCTTGACAATTAATTTTGACAACTGCATTGCTCTCTATCAAATGACAACAGCAGAAGCGCTGGACAAAACGGAAGATTTCTCCGGTTATATTGGCCGTAGAAACACCAAACAAAGTGCAAAATGAAGCAGAGAAGATAGCCAACAAGATCAATACGATATATTAATATGACAGACCTTATTTCCGATCCGTTGGGCCGATTTAATCCAGCGATCAGATCGAGATTTCAAGTTTTCTGTCATTTTAGAGACCGGTGTCTCACGAAATATTCGCCCCGCGAAAATCGCGCACCTCTTTGGTGCCTGGCAACCAGCCGTCATTCAGAGTTTGGATCTCAACGGGAGTGGACGTGTTTGTAACAGTGAAAGAAAACAACTCTAAAAAGTCCTAATAATACATTTTGGCCTTTAAATTCTTATAGGAGCCAAAGACTACCAGGTCCTGAACATCATGGAGAAGTTTCTAGCCATTTGGTGAAGTGCAAGTCCAGAAAACTAACTTTTAAAGACTTGGCTGTCAAAAGACTCCTATTCCTATTTATAGGAATTCAAGACTCCTATTTATAAGAATCCAAGACTCCTATTTATAGGAATTCAAGACTCCTATTCCTAAAGAATTCAAGACTCCTATTTATAGGAATCCAAGACTCCTATTCCTAAAGAATCCAAGACTCCTATTTATAGGAATTCAAGACTCCTATTCCTAGGAATTCAAGACTCCTATTTCTAAAGAATTCAAGACTCCTATTCCTGAAGAATCCAAGACTCCTATTTATAAGAATCCAAGACTCCTATTTATAGGAATTCAAGACTCCTATTCCTAAAGAATTCAAGACTCCTATTTATAGGAATCCAAGACTCCTATTCCTAAAGAATCCAAGACTCCTATTTATAGGAATTCAAGACTCCTATTTATAGGAATTCAAGACTCCTATTCCTATTTATAGGAATCCAAGACATTTGAATTCCAACTAAATAAGTCCATAAGAAATAAGACACTTTATTCAATCTGAGAAACATTACGCTACCACTTGCATAGATAAGATAAAGAACTTGGAATAAATTGCTATCCATTATCCTGAAATTGTTAACCTCAACGCCATAGTTGAACTGCAATAAATGATTTAAACCACTGCATAGCTGAGTCGCAACAATACTATAGTTGCACTCTGGCTGCTCTAAATTCTAATGACTAAGTACCTATCTTACAAAAACATGTCAGAATTTGATTCCAGCTCTTGCCAGGTTACCTTTACCGATGTTGGACAGTAGTTTCAACAATCCTTCACCTCATTGCTGTCTCCTCCTGTCCCAGTTAGCCTACCAAGTGCATAAATATATTACAGGATATAAAGCCCTTGATAATCTCGTCCCATCATTTTTCGTCATTAGTGGGCTTGGGGTGTCAATAGTCTCAATAGTGTCCACTTAATATCTTACAGTGTATTTCAATAGGAATATGTGTCATTGCCTTTTACCCCATTTCTCTTTCAGAAACGTGGCCCCCAGCGCTCAGTAGACATGATTGTATCAGCTGCCTTCCTGACGGCTGTAGCCCTCATGTCCCTGATGAGTGTTGAACTCCTCAATGACAGCACAAGTTTCTTGGACCACATAGGAAACTGGGAGCTCATCCTCTGGTGCTTTGTCCTTGCACTATATCTACTGCGATTCATGACACTCGGCACCAAGATCAACAAGAAGTACAGGAATTTCTCTGTGCTCATTACTGAACAGGTAGGAATTCATGGATCTTATCTTCCTTTTTGCTAGCCTACCGAGTACCGAGTGCATAAATAGTAATTTATTAAATACTGGACGTAAAGCCCCTATCTTCCATCCATCTTTCTTCTTGCTGATTAAGGCCCTCAAATGAAGTTTGCTGGAGAATCCACAATTGGGACAGGTCCTTTTGCCCTTTTGAGTTTCAAACCTCTTAAGTGGGGCGTAAAACAGAAACTCAAGTCTCTAAAGACTGTAACGTATAACACCTTCAAGCTATCTGAATTGTTGTATATGTACTCATGATGTTACTTTGTAGTGGCCAGTACTCCCAGTAGTTGCTATTCTTGGGTTCATGTGAATTTGTTACTTATGTAAAAATGATGATCTTGTAATGTGCAAAATGATCTCTTTCGTAGCTTACTCACTGTAGGGCTTAATGTAATTGCCTGTTTCACTGGTTTGCCCTTGTGACCTCGGGTCTTCTACTATCCTTGTTCCTTCTCTTACAGATTAACCTGTATCTCCACATGGAGTTGAAGCCGCATAAGAAGGATGAGTTGATGAGAGCAAACAGCGTGCTCAAACTTGCTGAGGACTTACTCAAGGTTTGTTTGCTTATTCTACATTTATTTCTGAACTGTTGACTTTTAAATTAATTTAATTGGATGTAGCTTGTACGCTGAAGTAGTTGTCAAATACATGTACAGCTGTAAATGGGTGAATGGCTGTGAAATAGAGATGTTACTTAGATTAGTCCTTTGGCCAGGTTTAAATACTCTGCAACTGTAATGAAAATGGCCCAATTGCTCATGACCAGCTCCGTATCAACTGAGTCTCCTTGCTCTTATGTAACTTTTTTTCTGACTGTTTATTGTAGCTATTGTTTTTGTTCCACGTGCATCCTTAGGTACTTGTGAAGTTGTATTCTAATCCAAGTGTACTTAATTTTCAGGAGCTTGAGAGCCCCTTCAAGATATCTGGTCTATCGGCCAACCCCATACTGTACAACGTCACAAAAGTCGTTATCCTCTCGGCCTTTTCTGCCATTTTAACGGAACTCCTTGGATTCAAGCTAAAGTTGTACAAGATTAAGTTCCGAGGATAGTGAAAAAAAAAGTGTTTTATCTCTCAAAAAGTGTATTTTATCTCTCAGGCCTAAAAGGTGCAAGATAGGAAAACATAAGAAGAGATTATGGATCCACATTTTATCAATTCTCAATACTCGAACAGTTAATCGGAGTATGTGGAGAATTCCAATTCAATCTGTGTGTAATAGTTTTGTTGTTATATATTCGGACTGTTGCATGTTAATGTCTGTTATTAACAGTGAATCTTCTTATTTTCCTGTTGTCAGTGAATCTTCAACACAATTTATTGGATTTGTACCTTTGTGAACTATCAACGTTGACGATATGTTATCAATACAGGTTTTAATGTGTGATATTTTAGATGTTACAATAGCCTATGATGTTATCAATGCTAGATATTCATTTGATTTGGAGCCAGTAATTGCAATCGGGACATCACTTGATGAAGTTGTCTCCTTCTTCGTATTGTGCAGTATTTGAAATGCTTGATGCAGAATTTATTTATTCAATATTCATTTAGTTGCTTGCCAGTATTAAGACATAGTATTGCGTGCAAGGCCACAGCTTGAGGAAAAATTTACCTCTCCGCAGAGTTATTAGCTATGATTTCACGCATGGTTGTGATGATTTCTTTATAATTGCTATGATATCATTATGATTGCAAAGTATTTATGTTGCTAAGTATTTATGTCTTGCAAAGTATTTATTTTGTATCTTTACTTATGTTGTTGCTTTGCCTGCTTGAGCCTTCAAGTGTTACCAATCAAATCTATAATTTATATCTTATGATATTATTTGTTTGTCATTTCAAAATATAGCTCAAACTGCCTTGTTAATACTATAATGGTAATAAGTTTACAATAATCTTGATATGATATTTTGTTCCCTTGAAAATTATCAAGAAAAGAATGTTCTTTATGTTTGTCAAACAAATTTTGTGTGACAAATAGTAAATACAAAGAAAATGGTGACGGATATATTATAAAAAGTTCTAATAAGAAACTTGTTTAGGTATATATAAATATTCAGTAATATATATATTCTGTATGAATTAGTCTTTAAAAATATTATCGATATTTATCTACTGAAAGAGACTGCTCAGATACTCAATAATTCCGGCCTCATGGTATTGTAGCTTTGACTATCTTTTCTAGTTATGCGATCTCCGAACAAGAGAGGGCATTGCGAATTGCGAATGCTAGTCCTCAAAATGTAGTGAAATCACAGCAATTGTGATGTCACCAAACCATGAGAGACTTAGTTCGCAATGCCCTCTATTTTCTGGAGAGTTCTGCATTTTGTCTTTAACACATAAACTAATAGAATTAGGTGTATTTCTGTAGGATTTTAATATTAATGGATGAACTGTCAAATTTATATATTTTAATAACTTGCCTTCTTCTTGCTATCAATATTAAATCTGCCATATTTTAACTATCTTATCTTCTGCAGTTTAATTGATTGTAGTATAAATTACTCTTTAAACTTAATAGTGATTTAAATAAAATTGCCTTGATCTTGCTGTTAAATTTACGGTAATGTTACCATAAATGTATTTTCTTAATTGTCTATCCTATTAAATTAAAGTTACTGTCTATCTTTTGCTATTATATATTGTCTTTACACTCTTTGTACTGTCAGCCTTCTGTAACTATGTTAGCCTAGCTGTCTTTTATAAATGAAGTTGTCACTTTATCTCGGATATTTTAGCTTTTTTAGCTTTTCAGTTACATTTCTCTTGATGTATAAATGTACTGTAAAGAACTTGGTCATATTCATTTAGAAGATGACAACAAAATACGTACAAAATGTACCCTTTTGCACATATCTGGAACTAAATATCAAATTTGTATGACACCTGGTGATATTCTATATGTGCACCCAGAACTATTTTAGCATCAAATGTTAATGAATATTTGCTCCAAAATAATAAGGTTGTGCCTATGGCTATCTCTTGCTTGTATACAAAAGAATTTAAACAAAAGAACAGCTTCTCATGATGAAGATAGTCATCTTGGTAAACATTTAAACTTGTAAAGTTGGACGAGCCTTACCTGAAGGTGAAGTCCGGCTGTAATTCTATGAGCGAGTTTACCGAGGTCCGGAGAGGGATTATATTACATGCATCTTGATAACTATTTAAACTTACTAAAATTACTTGTAGCAATCGCAGTGATTTCAACTAAACATTTTGTTCTATTAAATTGTTGAGCTATCAGTAGATACAGGTGTTTTTACTTACGATAGGCTGATAGGGAATTAATAAGATTATATCCATAATGTATTAAATGGAAAATTGTAAGACATGGTACCAAATTGGATATTTCTGGTTAAATTTTAATGATAATTCTTTTCTAAAGTTGTCTTGTGAATTTTTATAAACCAAAATTGTCTCGAACATTTATAATTTTCCTAGCCTAGACATTGTTGACAATGTTCAGACATGATATGATGGCAAAATTGTAGGTAGGGTTTGGCGATTTATTTAACTCAAAATGTCGTCCAGTTATATACATTGTAAGGACATATCAAAAAGGTACACTGCTCCTTTGATAATATTAATTATAACATGTGTATTTGAGCATGTAATGCCCTTATTACGATATTAACAAATTATTATTGTATTGAATGCATCCGATGTTCACAACTGATGATATTCAAATTCGCAAATGAAATGGTTAGGAACTTGTTATTTTCACAAGTGTTCAATCGCAGAATTGATATCACTGATGTTGAATTGATGTAGTGTGTAAGTTCGCAATTTTTGTGATATTTTCCAATAAATGCAGTATTTGATGGTATTACAATGATTCACATTAACACTCTATTAGGCTACTAATTGAGTACTAATAACTAAATAGTTACATTGGTAGAGTCTTGTGACAAGATGTGACTGCAGATAAATCGGTCACCATTAAAGAGATACTATCAGCGTAGATGAATTTACTTTCATTTTTGGCCCATCATATGGCTATGTTGTAATTGTACCCTCTGATATGTTTAAATTAATCTTTTTAAGTGTCAATTGTGAAATGGTAGAATCTCAATTAAACAAGCTCAAAGAAAGTGATGGAATCAGAGACAATTATCTTGTGAGTCGTAACTATTGAATCATCTGTGATGATCTAAGGAGCAAGTTGTGTCGTGGATGACTTGGCTGGTCCAAAGTAAAGTGAATTGACGCGACACACATCTTGATTTTAATTGAATGTTTAATATGTTTAGCTGTAGATAAAACTTGTTATAAATTTCAACTGGATATGTTCAGTTTAATTATTGTTTGCCAGTGATATTGGTGTGTTAGTGTATTTTGTCATTTCGTTAGTGTCGTGGTTTGAATATTATATATCTACACTATGGATAATGTTTTCCTTGTTTTAAATGTCACATCGTTAATGTACCACAATTCCAAGTACTAATCATTCCTACGGAATCCTCTATGTTAAGTGAAGTTATGTTGTTTAAATTATTTCTTTGAAATAGGTAAATGTTTCCAGTTTCCATCTGAAATATTTTAAATATTGTAAAGCTATTGTAACGGCTTTGATGAATTAAATCCTTTAAATATGTTCCCAATAAATGTCTATTTGATGAATATGCATGTAATTTTCCAATAATAATACTTCAATATCACTAGTACAATATATATACTATGTAATCACCTTTGAATTTAAATATTGTAATTGGTGTCCGTGATATAAGATTGCTTAACATGCTGCTTAAGGAACTGATACAGTGTGTGGACGCCACTACTAGCCAGTAATGAACATCCGAGTATATTTCTATATAATATTTCTACCGATTTACCAAAATACACATACAGGGTAATATCAAACTTAACCTACACAGGCTAACACGGCTAAATTTGCATTTTAACAATATGTACTACTGTACGTTCAGGGAAATTTGAGTGTCGGCAAATTACCTTTTTATATTCTCATGTTTTAACAAATTCTTCTTATCTTTGACATGTGGTTTGGTTTGTCAATTGCTCTATGTTTTGTTATTGTGACAATAAAATGTCTTATACATTGATGATGCGATATCTTCGTTTAATTTGTCAACTGTTGGTGTGGAAATTAGCTAAGAGAAGATGACGTCTCTTGTGAAAAGTTGCATGCCCATATATCCCTGATTGCTAGGTGCTAAGCTATTGAAAACTACAAGTTCATCGACATTGGGTTGGGGGCTCTGTTGCTTCTTAATCTTATCATCTACAATATGTATGTAAGCAACTGCATTGAAAGCAGCCAAGAAGATTTGTAAATGATTCTTCCCAAACCTGCCAACACGGTCTCTAAACAGCCAAATCCGGTGCTGATGGGCCATAAAACTCTCACTCCTTGGTGCAGTAGTGTTGCTACACCTTATGCTAAATTGCAGAAGAATGAGACATACTTCGTAATTGTAACTCAAACAAGCTCAAATTAAGGCTTTCTTACCACATCTTCATGGATATATGGTCCATCTTATGGCTATTGTGATTGCCTTATGGTAAAGGTGCTTTGCCCGCTGAATGCCTGCATGATAAGAACAGGTCAATCCAATTAAAAGCAGATGGAGGCTCTGTGGTTTGAGCTTGCGTACTTTGCTGGAAGGCCAGGTTCAAGTGAGGTCACCAAGTAGCAGAATAGTTCAAGTCTTACTGCCATGGAAAGTGATTTGGCTTCTTAATGCTTTTAAATTTAAATGATACATAGTGTCTAACTTTGACATTGGCTGCTCAAGAGACTTACCCTAGAATAACGCAGCAGCATATATATAAATATGCGAAAGCAAACCATAGACTGCAGGATAAATTGTAAATGTTGCATATATAGAGCACTTTCACACTGATCTCATCAATCGTGAGTGATAAGATTTCCCTAGAGGACTGCAATTTCGTCTTATCATGACAAAAGTTAGGCAATACAACCTCAACTTAAGGGAGCAGCTTTCAAAGATAACCAAATGGAATAATTATCCCATAAAAGAATGAAAACTGCAAATGACAACAAGAAGTAATTTTATACAAATAACAATTTATTCTCATATCTCTGTATGCAAAAGTATCCACATAATATATTAATCTATATCAACAATGGTGGACATTCTGAACAATATTAAACATTTTGTCGTAATGTACATACTTATTTTAAAGCGTACGCATCAGGACGATTTTCATTACAATAATTGAAGAAACAGTTACCTTACACAATTTGACATAACTTTTGTTATGATACAGGACTAATGCAGAAGACACTGCAATGATGGGAACACAATTGTAATATCAGTAATCAGTCCATGTTACTTATAAAGTACAATTATTTATAGACTTTAATTAACAAATAAATGAATCTCCATTGATGTCAATTAGTCAACATTTGCAGGACAGAGTTATTACACAGGAACACAACAATAAAATCTTCCACTTCTTAAAGGCCCATCGTCAAACGATTTACATGGATCTATTTGATCCAAGCTAACTTCGAGAATTTTCTTTTGTATCATATTGACATTTTTCCAAATTTTGGAAAAAATCCATGAACAATGGGCATTTAAGTAGGGAGTATAGTAACTAATTAAAACCAAACAGAACATTACGATATCTGTTAACTATGATCTGATTATTATTGTAAATATCTGTCGTTACTATACATAATCAACAAAGCATAAGTGAAAACAAAAGAAATATCCTAACATAATAGCATGCTGCTAATAAAGCAAAGCAATCTATTTAACAAATTAGTAAGTTAAACGCCGGCATTTAACACAGAAATATCTGTACTGTAAGCATGGTAAATACCAATTATATTTCAGCTGGCAGTGAAAAATTTGGGGATATGGAAAAGTACCTTTCACTAATCAGCTGCTAATGTCCATAAAATGTAACAATCAATTACAATTTTCCTCATATAAACAAATAACAAGTAATAGAATATTGATTTACCGACCAGATAATGACAGATAAAAGTTTCATAACTAAGTTCAGAAACAAAAATAATCAAAATCCAAATATGCTTAATTTATCCTTCATAAACCATAGTAATTATAACAGGTAACTGTTGACCTTAAATTATTTGGGACTACCAATGAAAAGACAAGGAAATTACCTAACTTAATATAAGTATATTTTCACGTCATATCGTATTATATGACCGAAAACAATAGCGATGTCAAATGTGAGACTCAAAACAATGATACACATCATTTATCATAATTCTACAAATTTCTATGCAAACTCCCTATTTTTTCTGTTGGACCTCACATTATAACAGTTTAGTTTTACAGTTCCCTTACAGAACAGAACACTCAATGTACACAATCTTTATACAGGCAGCTATGTACAATTTAGCGTGCATGATTATCACAGAAGATACATTGCAACAACATCCGATTATCGTAACTAATACAACTGATAGATCTATAACATGTATGAATATATTTTCTGCTGTCAAAGAACACGCTGAACTATTGTACATCCAATATCGAGGGACCGTATTTCAGCAATTAAAGACCAGTGCACTTATATTCTTACCTGCATTACCCCCAATGCAATATTTATCTACATTATAGTCCATTTTACCGACACCCATTTGGGCAAGCTTGGTTATGTGAGGTAACAGGAAACTAATCAGTAATAGGTCCTTAATCGGAGAAATACGGCAATGCATTATAACACAGGTCAATGGATGACAAATCTTAAATGTCAAATACAAAATTACAAAAGGTGGAAAATACTAATACTTGTTCGTTTTTACTAAACGGCCATGGTACGTTTTTGCTATTTTGAGGAATTGAGTACCGTTTTCTAACATTAAAACCTATACAATACATTTATATTATCTATTCACAAAATAAAGTCACTGCAGTAACTCGATGGCTTGCATGTCTAATTCAATGCATGGGTTTGTATAAAGTTAGCAATTTACTATTCATTTCAAAACAGCTGTTCATTACATAATTTACATATACACTGACTATACAGGTATATTCAGCTATCTAGTAAAAGAGTTCAATGTACATAGTACTTAAAACTTTTAGACTTTGATAAAGCCTTTGATAAGAAGGTGGGGAAAACTTTGTAAGTTACATTTCATAAACAATATCGAATACAAGCTCAGTAAATTAGACACCCCTACATGTATAATGTTGTTAAATTGAACACAATATCTTGGATAATGACTGATTTTTAGATAATAAATTTGATGTCAATTATTGATACACTAAAAATCACATCTATTTCGATAAATTGAGCTAATTTCTACATTCTGAACTCTCGTCTATACTAAAAAGCAACTTCAAAATTTTATAAATCTGAGAAGCGCTTTCGTGTTTTTACAAAATATTAGAATGAAATTTATTATGAATACTTTGAAAAAACTTCATAATTTCCATAAAGCAGAAAACATTAATCGCAAGCAAATTTTCAAACCAGGTTTGTAAGTAAATTGTAAATTATAATTTCTTGGTGTAACCAGTAATAACTGAGGGTGGGTACACAATATTCATGATTAGTATAATTTAATTGTAACAATAATACTGCATTCTACAAACAATTGTTAAACCTTGGCAACTACAGTTATCATTTTCAGGCGACAGATCAAGCTCTTCATTCACTACAAGATCAAAGAAAGATTATAATAGCACATTGTGCAATGTACAGTTGAAGGAGGGATCAAGTTCAGGTGGGTAAGAGACAAAGAGAATGATATGACTTGAATAGCGCATTTAGAGACACTCATTTGCTCGTTAATTCATTTATCGATTTGCCTTTTCATTCATTGTCATTAATTCACGATTAATTATCCGTATCTACTGTCTCAATTGATTGTACCAATTTACCAATCACTTAATGCTGGCCTCTCCAATCTCCATAATCTTAAAATAATATGATAATGCCAAAGCATAGTGAGACCGCACGCACTATGATATACAAGAAAAGCACATTTAAGCAAATGTATAGTTTTAAATGTGTAAGGTAATTTATACTCATTTTTAATGGGAAAGATGTAATTTTTACCTAACAAATGTTCACATTTAAGCAAATGTATAGTTTTAAATGTGTAAGGTAATTTATACTCATTTTTAATGGGAAAGATGTAATTTTTACCTAACAAATGTTTTCCTTTTTTTTTCGTCGGTATAATTAGGCCTACTTTCTTATTTTAAATGAAAAATTGGTAAAACCTTCTTTCACATGTTTCAATGCACTAAAATATAGGGGCCTCAATTAAAACTCACTCACTCACTCACATTAATCAATCACTATCAATCACTATCAATAAATCACGCAAATTTCTTTTTTTTTTGCCAAAGATTTTTGGGGGCTGAATGCTCAATTTAGCCCCCCCCCCTTAGTGACGCCACTGATTATTTCAAAGCAATCTTGGAAACGTGTTGCTTAATCCAGCAAACAGTCAAACAATCATTTGCAAACAATCATTTTACAAAATCAATTTTCACACTGCTCATGAAAATTGAAAATTACTGCTGAAATAGTATTCATGTCAATAATTCAATAACAATAACTTTTCTAGTTAAGGTGGCTCGATACTCGTGAACTTTCTAAGATAGGATTTCTTAAAAATGGTTTAGAATGATCCAAAATATAGTTTATAGCAAGGATATGTAAAAAAAAGTGGTCGTAACCAGCCTTTTTTTCAAAATATTTGAGGGTATGTACAAGAAAGTCAGTCCACGCAAACCTGAAAAACTCAATTTTTTTCAAAACTTTTTTACTGTGAAGTTTGCCCTGCCATTCAGTGGTCATGCATCCCATATTATGCAATGAAGGATGAAATTAAAGAAGACACTTTCATGGAAAAGCTGATTATAATTTAAAAGAGATATATTAACTTTAAAGGGCTTTCCAAGGGGCTCGGAGTAAAAATATTGATTTTGACAATTTTAGCTTTTTTCATAAACCATGGCGCAAAAAAAAATTGGTTAGATAGGATTTCTCATTTCTTTGTCATTTATTTCCAAATATTATGAGGAACAATAAAAAGCATAAGAGAAGGTTTCCTACCGCAATGGATTTTGATATAAAAATTTATTTGTATCTCAAAGTCATTTTTGAGAAATTAGACCTGCTTGCCGAAAATCGCCTGTAAAAATTTTCTGTTTTGAGTATCAAGTTGAATCTTCGGCTGTATGTAGTACTCTTCATGGCGCATCTAATGCTCCGAACGAGAAGTCTCTAACCCCAATAGAAGTGGCACAAATTGCAAACGAAGCGGCCGACGCATGCAATTATCAGAATTGAAAAAAGATGACAGCAAGACCCTGCTGCTGTGGTGACGTTACCATAGATAGGGCCTGCCTGGCTGCACGTGAATGTGCGTTAACAACCACTTTGTATGAGTAGCGAGTCACCTTAATAGTCGTGACGTTACAAGTGCACTCCAGCGCTGGTCAAGTTGGCGCTGGTGGTTATTTATAACTTGATAAAAAGTGACGTGACGTCATCTCTTGTAAAGTTTGTTGTGACGTCATCACCATTGTGTCTCATTTAGCAATGACGTCACATAAACGACCACACTTTTTTTGTTTGGCGCATGCAAAAGATTTGCTCAGTATATCCCTGTGTGACTGAATGGCTCTGTCTCCTACCATTTGAAGACCTCTGGTCTCTGCGCTTCGCGCAGAGACCTGGCGGTCTCCATTAAATAATTGTGACCTTAGATTGCCTTAAATTGCAAAATAATATATAATTTCAAATCAATTAAAGCCTTTCAGTAATTATTTTGAGCATTTAAATTGGATTGAACTGATGAAGGAATTATAATTTTCGAGGCCCAATTTGAGATCCAAGTGATAAACTGATAATTCAAATCACTTCATTGGTATAAAAGATGAAATTTTCTAAATCAACGTAAAATGATATAAGTCATGGTGTATATTTCAATGTCCAAATATTTGAAAATATCCAATAATCAAATTGTAAATTAAGAATTTTGATGTCGTCCTTTCCAGCAATTTCCTGAGTCAAATCACCGACACTTTTTGTTACATGAAGCAGCTAAAGAGCTAATCACATCATTGTCTCTCTCACAGGTACATGCCGTTAATTAAGTAATCAGCTTCGTTAGAATTAAGGGGACGACCTTTTCGTAACCTCCTCTTGACAGTCCTTAACCGACAACCAGCGAATATTAACAGGAGAGCCGTGATTGATAGGCCGAGGGCCAGCACGAGTACAGCTGTTTGATTGAATCGGATATTCTGCAGTTTAGTTTTCTTCGTTTCTTCATCTACTTTCAGCAAATGAGCAGGTATTTCCACTTCTGCGCCTACTTCATCCTTTTTCTTAGGGACAGGAACAGGTTTTTCTGTGACACTAGGTGTCTCTGTAGCAGGTTTAGTTTCAGTTTTAGTGTCCTTGGTGACCTCTGTTGGTTTTTTCGAATCATTGGGACTCGTTTCCTCTGAGGAAGAATCTGAGGACTTGGAATCGTCCGATTTGGATCCTTGGGGATTTCCTGTGAAAAGAGACCAAATATGTCATTTAATTGTGTTCATATATTGTGTTCAGGACCAAAACTAGTTCAATGCCAGTCTTTGAATAGAAATTACAGGAGTGCTTTCTATATCAGAAGTCTCATTGCAAATGTATCAATTCTTCCAAATGAGTAATAAGTTTAAATTAAGACAGAAATTGGTATCACATTTGACTCCAAAAGTACAATCAAGAATTTTTACAATTCATATTCAAGCATGCAATTTAAAGCAACATTGCACTTGATTCGCATACAAAAAGCCAGTATACATCACAATTTGGAAGCAAATCCACTGGCAACGGTCAGCCGCTAAAAGCAAACAGGTTTGCACAATCTCCATCCCAGGCATCAGCAGATACTTCACAATATTCAGCACATTGAACTCATATGTTTGTATTCATTTTAGTTGGACAATTATATTGTCGCACTTGTCCTGCATGATGGATGGATGATTGGGGCTGTACGTCCTGTATTTATGCACTTGATAGACCAATCAGAAAAGGCAGAGGGCACATCATTAACGGGCGAAGGATGATCGAAACTGCTGTCCAACACTGGTCATGGTGACCCGCTATGATATTGAATCGAACCCAGGACCAAGCAATTGCGAGTCCAGAGCACTACCAACTGAGCTAACTCCTCTTTACGAATAATCACGATGGGTATGTATTTTGTGTTTGGTTCTAAAAGTGGCTTTAATAACATTTGCCTCAGGACCCCTTTAAATTGTGTTGTCCCAAGTGTGTCAGTGTGTGTTTAACAAGCAGGACATGAAATGCAGCACACAGAACCGATACTGACACCCACAGCATCTTGACTGACCTGCATGACCTCTCAATTTCGTTTCAAAGAGGGTATCAGCATCAGGTCGAGGCCTAAGTTTATGCAATGGTGCTAGGACATCATAATGTCTGTCAAGATCCTCAGCTACTGACTCCGGTCTTGTTCTGTCAAGTTCAGCCAAAAGATTACCTTTTAGAGAAGGATTTCCCTGACCCGAAGAATCTTTGTCGGACGAGTCCTGTCCCTTGGAACCATCCCCCTTGGCCCCGTTAGAATCTGACCCCGAGTCGACACGGTGGCCTGAAAATTAAACGTTTCCAATTACTTCGACGTCAATTAAATCAAAAAAGTTAAACGTGAAATCACCTCAAAATATATAAATAAATTATCTATATTATATTGTATAAACAGGAAAAGACGATTAAGAAAGATATATTTCCATGCTATATATATATATATCGTTAAAAATACCCAATTACTCAAATAACCAATAAAAGTATAAAATTGACCAAGTTATAAAATCAATTTAAGTTGAAATAACAAATAAGAGTAACAAAATATTTAAAAGTTTATAAAATCAATCAAAGTTAAAAACAACCCAGCTTATCCTATACACAACATAGTTAATGGTGAGACATTTGGTAATGCTGTGCATGGTATAGTACACATCAAAACATCATATAAAATTATTTTTAAAATTCATAATAAAAATATCACTTCAAAATTGCATTATGAAAATATCAGGAAAATGCTGAGTGCATTTGTATGATATTGCACCCTAGTTGAGAATGCCATTTTAAATACAGTTTGGTAAAATATATCCAATTGTTAAGAAAATGCTTTCAAGCTTTGGTTAAGCATAAGAGATTAATATAATCATGTCAGTATTGAGCTGTGTGTTCAATTAGCATCTAAAAGCGATTGTAATTCTTCAAATTGATCATGTCGATAGTTTCAGAGATTTAAAAGCAATGAAGTTGAAGCAGTTTTAAAGCACATCTAACATGCATTGCATAAAAGAACATGAGGAATGCGGAACTTATGAGTATCTAAGCGTAGAGCTTTTGGACATCATCCAGGACATTTTTTAACATTTCAAGATAATTTCCAAAATACAGGGAAAATTATAATGTACAAAATCCATTTCAAAATGCATTTACTGTGTTGGCTTTTCTCAGAAAATGCAGCAATTTATAATACTGATTTTAATGTTCTTATAGAGAACACAATACAAGTGAAATAAATACCAGTATTATGCTATTCCTCATGTACGTTAAGACTTAAGAGGCATGCAAAGGTGGTCATGGCATCAAATACAACTCTTTAGTATTTAATCGTAGTTGACATTGCTTAATGTGCAATATTTCATAAGAGTGTTTGTATAACAATTTAACTTCTATAACAAGTAGAAGCGATTTGCTTGCATTACAAGTCAATTTCAACTGGCACTAAAATAATGATTACACCCATAGTCTCTTGTAAGAGCTGCATTCGATGCTATGACCTTTAACTCTAAATATGATGATTCAACGTGTAAGAAAAGTGTTTTGATTGAAAGACATAACAATGTGTGTAGTTGATATACATATATATTCAGAAGAAATTCATAAAACAAAGCACATGGATGGTACAGTGCAGCATGCAAGCATGTCTATACCATTCCAGGGGTAGTAGGGCTTATCATATAAGTCCCAGAGTCTGGAGTTGACCCGCTGTCTCTCCCTCTGCACAACCTCAGGAATAGATCCTGCGAAAATTGCACATCAATCGTTAAGTACACACTACACATAATCCCGTTATTCGGGTCGTTCAGCCTATAGCTTCTGATTGGCTGGCTGCAGTTTGCCGCTAGAAGCAAAGAATTCCAATAAGAATGCATTCCAGAGTGAGGCTACGATTCAGGCTAGACCTTAAGCTTGCAAGGGCGTCAGAAAAGTCATCTTTATTCATAGTGCATTTACCAGCGTAAGGTTCAAGACCAATAATTGCTATTATTGATCGTTCGGGCCCAAAACAACCTTTCATCTGAATTGCCCTTCGCTAAAACATATTGGCCAAAAAAACACACATTTAGGATGGAAGGATGAGTGGAGCTTTGATTTTGAAAACAGGACATAAAGCTGCTTTGTGTTCTGTTTTCAAAACTATTCACACACTTTGGGGGAATAATTAGGACATTAGGAGGACACTGCAATAAGGCAAATAATGATTGAAATTGCTGTCCAACATAGTTCCAGGTGACTGGGCAGAGCCGGATTCTTACCAGGGACCAAGCCCAGAACTACTACCAACAGGCTAGCCCCTTCTCATCACATCTTTAGTTAAGTTCAGGAAACTCTTAAGCTTAAATTGCCACAATTATGGCAAATTACAGGCAATTTGAAAGTGCCATTCATTTGAATTACCTATGAGCATTTACATTTAATGTCAGCACCTTGCAAGCCTTGCCTAGAACCCTCTACTACTAAAAATAATTTCATAGCTACTTTTAAAATAGTCATTCAGAGTTACTTAGCATTCTACTGCAGCTAATAATCATTACATGCATTCAATGCTATGCATCACTACTTGAGATAATCTGTATACAAGCAAATACACCAGCCGAGGCTGCCGAGCCATTGAAAAAACAAAATATTTGATCCAGATGTAAGCGAAATAACCATAAGAGTAGCTAATTTTTAGAAAAGAAACTAAATCTGCCCCTCATAGTAAAGCTGTTAAACAGGGTCAAGAAATAATTGCTCATATACAAAACAAATGATAATTTCTGGGAACTGGAAACTGAAGATGACCTGTCAAAGATGACCTGTCAAAGATGACCTGTCAAAGATGACCTGTCAAAGATGACCTGTCAAAGATGACCTGTCAAAGATGACCTGTCAAAGATGACCTGTCAAAGATGACCTGTCAAAGATGACCTGTCAAAGATGACCACAATGACAGTGACTATTCCAGCAGCATTGTCACAATTATGTGGTCAAAAACTACAAACAAAACAACTAAACACTAGTAAACAGCAAACAAAATACCCCGAGCAAACACAAAACAAGAGTCAAGACAAACAATCATCAAAAGAAACAGAACGAAACAAGGAGCAGAATCATTTCAGACAATTCACAACACCGAAGTACCTGTTTCCGCGCCATTGTAGTCGTAATCGAAGTCATTGTTGTTGTTATTGTTGTTATTGTTATTTGAGTTAGTATTGGGCATTATGTAGTTGTAGATGGAGTTGTCGTACTGAGGGTAAGGGTAGGGCTTCTGTTGATGTCCATAGTTAGGAGATAGATTGAAGTAGCTGTTGTCATCACGGCCTTTATTATTAGTTTGCTGAGGTTGTTGTTGCTGCTGTTTGCCTCTGTTGTAGCCGTAACGGTACAAGTTCTGCCGATAGTTATTGAGGTAATTGCTTCGGTCATTGTCCTGATACTGGTTTGAAGGTGGTAAACTTTGATGTTGGCTTTGTAGCTGATTTTGCAGTTGGTCTTGATCTTGGAGTTGGCTTAATTGTTTGTTGTAATCATTTTCGGAGGCTTCGGATGCTTCAGTTGGGGGTTGTTTAGCTTTCGGAGCAGGCCCTTCTTTGCGATGAGTATAAATGGTACCACCATCGCTGTAATTAATCTGCGTCGAATCATGCTCAAATGACTGAGGGCTGTTTGATGATTTTCCTTTTGCTGAAGGTACCTTATTACCCATTCCAGGACTTTTGCGACTATCAGGACCAGATGGACGCAACACAGAGCCACTACTTGGGCCAGAGTGCTTAACATCCCCAGAATTGCTGTGATCGTGAAGTTCTGAAACCGGCACACCATCTCGCCCCATGTGGGTGTCTTTGGTCGCCTGCATCTTCTGCAGGGTAGCTGCCGGCTGAGGGGGCATCTGGGCCTTGAGTTTATGAGGTTTCGGAGCGTCATAAACTGTATGCGAGTTGCTTACGGGAACCTGCCATTGAGGCTGATCATTTGTCTGCTGAGGAACTTGTGCTTGCATGTTGGGCTGTTGATTTTGAGGTCTCATATTACGTTGAGGTACATTTTGATAACCCTGTTGTACGGGGGAAGACTGCATCCCATTATTACGGAGTTGCTGCTGCTGTGGACTGACTGGCATAACTGGTTGCTCCGGTTTCCTCTGGGATAGCAATTGTTGCTGTTGAGATCCTTCGTACCCATTTTGATAAGACCCTTGACTATTAGACTGCTGACGTCCTCCGCCAGACTGGATGGCAGCGACTTGTCGATCTAACATCATATTCTGGGAGGCTGCTGACTGTTGATTGTTTCTAAGCTGTTGTGGCAGCTGAGCAAGGCTGTCTGATAGTCCCGCATTTTGCTGTTTATTAGGAGACTGCACTTGCTGTGGGACCTGCTGTTGATTAGATTGATAACCCCGTGGCTGTTGGCCATACGACGGATATGGCTGATGTTTTGGAGGATTGACCAGTTGCTGTTGAGTCGGGAATGTGGGATATCTTTGCTGTTGTTTCACGAGCTGCTGGGGTCGTTGTGCGTCCTGTTGGCGTTGCCGCTCCTCCTGCTGTCTTGCCAGTTTAGCTTGTGGGGATGGAGGCCCTGCTTGTCCGAGCTGTTTGTAGTACTCCTCTCGGCTTACTTGCCAGGTGGGTTGAGGCTTTTGACGGGGAGCAGCCTGCTGACCGTAATTCCTTTGGTCATTGTTGTTGTTGTTAGTCAGCTGCTGTTGTTGTGGCCACGCCTGTTGCTGTGACTGTTTACGCTGTTGATTTGGTTGTTGCATGGCTTGTTGATAGTCTTGCCCCTGGTAATTAGCTGGCTGTTGTCCTTGCTGTTGTTGTTGTTGCTGTTGAACGTACTTCCGATTGTTTTTCCAAGAACCACCGCCACCCCCTAGAGAAGATCGCTGATCGCCACCTGCACCAGAACCAAGCACCAAGCAATTGGGATTAGTAAGACATGCAATAGATCAGACTAAGAATTATAAAGAATTGATTTTAGATATATACAGTATAATAGGTATTAATTAACATTTAAGATTAATACGACTTAATTGCTAATTCTATACAGTGGTCCCTGTCACATAAGATCAAGACTTCGAAGTGATACAAAGCGGCTTTCATTCTTCAGTGTCTGTGCTGGGAAAGTAAAAGATCCCTCACATGAGGTAAATGTGTAACATGTTGAGGACTCCCGCTCTCTCTCCCATCTCATTAATCAACCCTCGTGAGCACCCAGAACTGGGTTAAGTGGGTTTAGAGGGCTGCACTCACCATATATATCTATCTATCTATCTTCACTAATTACAGTAATATTTTAGAAACTCAAAACTGCATCCTAAGGAGAGACTGCACACCCAAGGAGTACCCCTTTATGATCAGGATTTTGGGGTCAGACAACACAGGGACCACTGTATATATATATAGCAGCATGTCTTGGAACACATGTCATTAGTAATGTTAATGAACTGAACTGGCAAGAACAGATTTGTTAATTCAATTAGGATAATAAATCGATCTACACGAAGAAGAAATCTTACATACAAATCCATTTGATTAGGCAGAAATCTACAGCACTCAATCAGTTACATGGCAATTTGTCCTCTCGAAAAACCAGAACGAAAAGGCCTAGTCAATTCAGTTTTCCTCAGACAATGATGTGTACCACAAGGTAGGTACTATACTATAGGGCTACCCCACTCAATATAGAAATATTTTCTGTTGTCTGGAAACACAGCGCACAGAGGACGATTCCTCTGTGCTGAAACAAGCGATTAGGCTGACCATAAGGGGAGACAATTGTGATTTATCAAACAGCATTGATCAGTGACCAGTTTGATCCCCTTAATTATATTCACAGATCTGCCCTGGCTGCTGGCTAGACATAGTTGGGCAAAATTATTAGATTACCATTGATTATGAGTACTGTTGTATGGGAAAAATTGATTTATTATCTCTGAGTGTTATAGCATTGCATACCCCATACTATTGTTCCAATAGCTTACAGGAAGGACCACTGCAGGTTACCATGGCAACCAGGCCACCTATGGAGTGTCAAGTGCGCAATGACAGAACAAATTGCCTTGGTTAAGAGATGGGCAAATATGGGAAGTATGGCAGACAGGAATGCCCTCAGAATTGAGCCTAATGCCAATAACCAATCATTCTCACAGTAATTAACTATAATTATGATATGGATCAATCCTACATGTATACATGCATATTGACAACCCAGCAATTTTAAAAATAGTGATAATTTAATTATTAGAGAATGATTATTGGCACGTAAGTTAGTGCAAAAATAGTGAAATAGTTTGTATGGCATCTAGACAACGCCTCTGATTTAGCACTGATTCAAATTATGATCAGGATAATCAACAATTCGTAAAATTACATCAAGCAGTACTATGAATAGGGCTGGATCGATATACCGGTATACCGTGATAAAGCGGCTCAGAGCCAGGGCAGTTGAACCGGCTCCCCAATGTGAAAAAGACCAAGTATCATGTGATGTCTTAATTGCCATGCAGCCTCTGGGCTATGTGTGCAGTCAATCATGATATACCTGTCGCTGCTGGTTGTTTACCAATTTTAGAGGTGTTCAGTGTTCTAAAATACTTTAGGCTTAGAACTACTTACAAATAAGCATTAAAGTAGTTCAAATTATGCAAAATGAAGTGATTTTGATACCAAGCACACCATACCAGTGCCTGTTTTGACCCTAAGAAGAATCAAGTTGATCCACTGGCCAGAGCTCCGGGGCAGCACACCAGCAGCATGCAGGGTACTCTGCTGTCTGAGTGCACCTGTGTGAGGAGTGTATTAGGCCCTGCCAAGTGCATGGAGTATGGATATCCAAAGCTCATTGAGAGTCAAACCAGTTTATTGCCACAGCCTGTGTAGGTCACCCTGCCAAGACATGGGAGGATGGTGTAGGTTCACATATTTGAATGCAAACAGAGTAAATACTTGAAATACAAAATTAATTGAATCATGTTGATTCATCCAGCACAGAATTAGACCACCTCTGATACCACCTCTGATACCAGATTGTTAAAGGTAGTGCTGCAAGGTATACACAAATATACCTTACTGACTTGAATCAGCTGAAATTAATTTTTTAATTGAATTGACCTGTTACCTCTTCAAAAGTTGGTCAACCAAACCTCGGCAAGTGGCATTTTAACAAAGAAAACAATTCAGTGCACATTAACTAGTTTTTAATTCAAAGATTCAGTGTGACTATTTCTATTTCTTCATTCTATTTCTGAAATGAAAACTTTGATTTTCTGCAATATAGCAGCTTTATGTCAGTCATGATTGAAGAAAGTGTATCGCGATACTGTATCGGTATCGTTTCAAAAATATCGCGATAGTATCGTATCGTTAAGAACCAAACAATATCCAGCCCTAACTATGAACATGGCAATAATGGCTCCATGTTTTATTAGTGCCCAACTGAAGATTCAGCACAGAATACAGGTCAGGATGGGTGGATGATTGGGGCTTTCTGTTCTGTATTTTGGCACTTGGTGGCCAATTAGGACAGGAGAACACTGCAATGAGGCGAAAGGAGATTGAAACTACTGTCCAACATAAGTCCAGGTGACCCAGAAAGAGCTGGAATCGAACCCGGGACCAAGCGACTTGCAGCTCAGTGTGCTACCAACTGAGCTAACCTTCCCCCCCCCCCCCCCGAATACAGGTCAGGACACCTGTCAATGAACACACGCATTAAATCTGATCAAGGCACTTTCTTATTTGCTTCCAGACAGGTTGCTAATCCGTTGCTATCCAAGCCCGAGATAGCTCAGATACAACTGTGCACAAGACTCTCCCTCTTGATATCGCAGACCTGCTAATCTTTCACTTTTTATCACAGAGCACTTAGCAAACATTGCCCAGATTATCCAGGCACTGGAATGCTCTACTTATTATCTGATTATTTTGCCATTTTGCACAGTCAGTGATTAGTCGTTTGCAATTAGCAGAAATCCTCAGAAAAGGTTCAAAATGACACTTTGCGTCATGCAATACTATCACTATTTATGGAGACAGTTTCACTGTGAAATTTGTACTTAGTGAGTCGTGACAAATAGCTGATGATGTGTCATGATCATACTTATGGCATGGGGACAATAGAGGCCGTTTGATTTGTCATGATCAAGGATGCCTTTTTATGTGGCTTAACAGATTTCAGTGTAAGAATCAAATACATATTCATTTCCAGCTTGTTTTGCAATTCGACAGAACATGTCTCACATACTACATGGAAAATATGCTTCCAGGAGTAGCTTCAAATCATTTCCCAGAGCTGTTGAGCAGCGATGATTGTTCAAACTGTAGTCTACGGCTTATTGCAAAATATGGTAATTGTCTGAGATGCAGACAGGAAGTACCTGGACGTTTCCATAGTAACCAGCATGGAATGCCAAGCAGATGTTTTTGTCATATCTTATTACAAGCTCTTATTGTACTAAAGGTATTAGTCATCTTAAGGCTGCAGAGGATTAAAATATTTGGCATGCTTTACAAAATTGTGATAGAGCCACATACAGTGCCGCCTGTAAGTAAGTGAAACGCATGACATTGTGCCATTGCATCAATGCTAAACATCCTCAGCCAAACTGCTTGTGGGGACATGAATTCACATCGGATGAAAGGGAAACAAAGTGGGTCATAAAGGCCAATGTGTGAGGCAAGTGGGATAAAAATAGCAGTCCATTTTCTTCGCTGAAGTCGGAGTTAGGTATGGGTCAAAGTCTTTGATAAGTAAGTGAACCACCCTTCCTTATGTTTTAACATTGAGCCTGCGTTTCACTTACTTACCAAAGACTTTGACCCATACCTAACTCCAACTACAGCAAAGAAAATTGGCTGCAATTTTTATCCCACTTGCCTCACACATCGGCCTTTATGACCCAAAATGTTTTCCTTTAATCAGTTGAGAATTCATCCTTCCAGAAGCATTTTGGTTAAGGATGTTTAACATTGATGCAATGGCACAATATCATGTGTTTCACTTACTTACAAGCGGCACTGTATTGCTTATAATCCTGTATAATATTATGTAAGAGAATGGATGGATAATAGGGGCTTTACATCCTGTATTCATGCACTTTGGCAGTCTAATTACAACAAGGGGAGGACACAGCAATAATGCGATTTAATGATTGAAACAGCAATTCCAACATAGGCCCAGGTGACCCGGGAAGAGCTGGATTCGAACCAGGGATTCTGCGAATGGAAGGCAAAAGCCTTACCAACTGAGCTAACTCCTCTCCCTTTCACAAAATTGGGGGAATGTGCCATGTTTTTTTCTCCAAAAGTTCCACTGAATGTTACCAGTATCTTCTCTGGCTAATATTGCCCTATTGTTTCATCTTGAAGTTTTGAGAGTTATCATTTTGAGAACAGATCTGATGTCAAGGATGGGTGGATGATTGGGCTTTACATCTTGCATTTATGCACTTGGTAGTCTAATTAGGACAGGATGAGGACACAGCAATGAGGGGAAGGATGATTTAAACAACCATACAACCAAGGCCCAGGTGACCCGGCAAGAGCTGGATTCGAACCCAGGACCCAGCAATTGGCAGCCCAGCATGCTAGCACTGAGCTAACCCTCCCCCACATGAAATTTCCAAGTTGAAATTCAATGTTGTCTAAATTGTCTGTATGTAATGACAAGCACAGTATATAATATGTGATTATGACTTATGAGTAGAGTCACCAATACTTAGCACTATTAGCAAGTCACCCTTATAACTGCGGTGATATAAATGAATGAATATATGTTATGCATTCATTCATCATGTGTGAATATAAGCAGATAAATCAAGTCTTACGAGACTCTTATCCTTCCTTCCCAACACCACATATTAGTATAGGATCAAGAGAAGTTGTGCGACAGGTAACCTCAACTATACAAGTGCGAGCACAACTTACTCAATATTTCGATATACTCTTTGATCTTTTCCATCAGATCTGTAAGCATTAATATGCACAATGTTTAGCTGACAACTAAAATATGATTTGCATCAGTGGTCCTATATATTTTCACGTTGAAATATTCTATACACAAATCAGGTAATGTTAATAGAATAAATTAGCAACTGAAGCATTATTTTGAGAGAACACTCAAGTGTTTAAATTTTTTTTTTTAATACTGGGCATATCTAAATTAATCTCTAGGCGCTGATGCTTTTCCTTGTACTTTTCAATTTATAATATAGGAGCATTTAGCAGCAATGGGACTAAATACTACTATACCTCTGGCCGTGGTTCAAAATGGACACAACGGCTGATGACCAGAAGTTTTTCTTACTCTGTTTCAGTTTCAAGGTCTGACTCATTACAACCGAAAATACCCTCAGACCACCAAATAATGAAGTAACAAACCAAGAAACCCTCTGTGAAGCTTTTTAGAAATAAACAACACTCACCATCGGATGTAGAGTCGTCATTCCCACAGGTTTGTTCATCGCTTCCATCAGAACAATGAGCTACAGAATCACAGGCGTCGTAAATTGCAATACAACGTGGCACACCCGAGGTGCAGGCAAACTGGAACTTAGAGCAGGGCTTATCTGGAAGAAAATGGCAAGAATTTATGAAATTGGGTAGACGTACAGAAAATCTGATTTTCAATAACGAAAATGCAATTTTTTACTGGAGGTGCACTCTCCAATCAAAATCTTTAGAGATGGATGATTGGGGCTTAAAGTCCTGTATCTATGCACTTGGTAGGCTAACTAGGACAGAAGGAGGACATGGATGATTGAAATAGCCATCCAACATAGGCCCTGGTTACCCAGCAAGAGCTGGATTCGAACCCAGGACCCAGCGATTGGCAGCCCAGCATGCTACCACTGACCGAGCTAATCCTCCCTGCTCAAAAAACATTAGAGACCATTATAAAGCAGTTGCACATGTGCACCTGGAGTAAAATTGTCAGAGCAAGAACTTACCTAGAGACTCGTTTGGTACCTGGACAGTGAGCCATCCCCCATCTCCCAACTGAGCAAACCCTGCCCTGGTTGCCGCCTCCACCCTCACTTCATACGAGCTTCCAGGCTCAACACCTTTGAAAAAAAGACAACATAATCGGTCAGAATTGCAATCAAATTCTATGCTACAGTTTAAAATCTCGTTGAATCAATTGCATCTTTTGAGGTTTCTGCTCACGTTCACAACTACTTCTGGACACTTTTTGTGCATCACAATAATTTCATATGCGCATATTTTCAAAGGGCAAGTTTCTTTCTTTTTCTTCAAGAATGTGGCCATCACTCTGTTGTGTCACAGAGGAATATTAATATGTGGTTGTGTGTCACACCACAAAGATTTATTGCTAGGAGAAAAATAACTTCAAAACTTCAATTCCAAAATACTTTGAAAGCAGAAAGCAAGTTACATCACAAAATTATTAGCGTATAGAGACAATGGACAACATTTCAACACACCTTTGATGAGAAATTCATTTAAGTTGCCATGAACCGTCACTTCTTTTGCTTGTTGAGTGCCCTGTTTCTTGTAGACAATCTTGTATTGTGTCACCAGACCCCTGGCCTCTGAAGCCGGCAAACTCATCCAAGAAACATTTAAGGCAGTTCCAGCAGCTGTAATACTCGCCTTAGGGTAAGTTGAGGGCACTGAAATACAAATCAGGGCTTTTTTATAAGAAATTCACAATTGAAAATTGGTATCCAAAATAGTTTATGATCTAAAATCACAAAATTTTAATTCAAATTGGTATTTGCAACGCCTTTTCTTATTCCTTTTGGCATTATTAACTCATGCATCCAAATCACCCTGCTTCAGACTTAAAAGTTGTTGTTTTTTTTAAGTATCTACTTCAAATATACAGCCACAATATAGGGCTTCAGTGGGTGATAGGACTCTACTTCCTGTATTGATGTACTGACTACTGTAGGCTCATTAGGACAGGCAGGGACAACAACAATGCGGCGGGGAGCACTTCAATCACAGGCACTTCAATGTAGCATTGTTGAGCTTATAGATCTGTACTCGTTGTTAGCTTAACAGTGCAACATTGAAGCTCCTGTGACTTCAATTGTAGATAGAGTAAATCTATTACAATTTACATAACCTTAAAATACTGACCATCATCTTTAGTAGTGGCCATTACTCTAGCAGAAGAGGTGCTTGCTCCTGTGGGAGTGTACGCTACCACATAAAAAGTATAATTTGTATGGGGTGTTAAATTCTCCATAAGCATCTCAGGATCTTGGACGACATAACTGTCTTCAGCTGAAAGCAAAAATTGAACAATTCTGAAACAGGTTAGAGCCTCAGTTCATGCTCATTTATTATCAACAACACTGCATTCAATATCATTTCAAATTAATTTAAAATAAAGTGTAACTGGGGAATCCCCACATTTCTAACCTGCAATAATAACACTGTCCCAAGGTATGAGCTTTTATGTAAAGTTAGAAGCTTAATTCCTAACTTTAATAATCTCGATAAAACCCAACAATTTATTTTGATTCTGTCGGACAAAAGGCCTGAAATCATACAAGCAGTAGGTTCCTACCTTAATGAAGTTATGAAGTGATAAAAAGTTGTAGGGAATAATCAGGACAAATCTCAATAGTAGTATTTAGTTTTAAGCCTCTCTATCAGTCGAACCAATAAGCTCATATATATGCTCCATATATGTGGGTTCCAACTGACTGCCTCAATGGCCCTCGTAGCCCGGACTTTCATTGCTTGGACTCGTAGCGGTTGCCGCTGTTCGTCTTTGCCTGCTCGATGGCCATTACACCCATGAAAACAAACTGACTTGTGACATTTTCTTGTGACTGTGTGTCACACCTCTGAACTGTATGCTGTATAATTGGACTCTTGAATTTTTGAAATTTTTAAATGACATTTTACTTTACTTTGCGAACTGGGACCGACGTGAAATAACTAAGATTGGACTTAATATAATATTAATTTTCTGTAGATGTAGAGTAGCTGTCGATTTCATTGTTTTTCATTTTTCTTGTGACACATGTATCTTTTTGATATGAAGATTGTCAAATAAAACTTTATATATGTATCTAAACGTCTTTTATTGATCTCTGTGTTTTACTCTAATGTATTCATCAAACAAGAATCCGAGGATTCAAACCCTGGGTTCTGTTGGGAATTAGCAATTAAGCATAAGATCCATGGATACAAGGTCAAAGTAGCACTGCACTGCGGAATGCAATCAGCTTTGACACCTGTCAGATTGACTTGAAGTGCTGTTTCTCAATGGCAATTTTGTAAACTGAAGGTGAAGAAAGGCTTTAGAACTTGCAGAATTGCAATTTGCATTGTTAGACTGCTTCTGAGAATAGATGCACTGCAAAAAGCAGTTGCCAAATGCATTATTGGCCTGCCTTGTAACGCATGGAAGATCGTTGTGTGGGCAACATTATAATGCAAGGTCAGCTTGAAAACAGCCCTCAATACTCAAATGATCCATGACACAAAAAAACTATTTAAAAAAAATTTAAAAAAAATTTTTTTCTTTTTTAATATCAAAAAAATAATAATAAAATAAATCACAACAAACTATCCCGAATTCCACAACGCATTTTAGTTCAGTTCTATATGAACACAAAATGGCCCACTTGACCACATCCACACCTGTATTAAGGCCGGGAAAACTTTTTTCCAAAAATCTCTCAGACTGGTTTTTTTAGATAAAATTACCCTGGGGGAACCCAGGGTAATAATGTCAAAAACATAGGTTACACAGCAGCAGACCCTCGGAATCCAGTTACAGTAACTGTGTCCCTTTAATTTTATCTTTTTTTTTAAGGAAAAACAATTATTTCATGAACTACTAACCTCCTCCATTTGCTAGAACATGCACAGAAAAGACTTCTGCACTACTCTCCCAGGCGAGCTTGATACTGTTGCTGGATATTTCAACCACGTGTACATTGTAAGGCAGGATCGCATTGGAATCATTTTGAGATGGGGTAACGTCATTTTTTGGGGGCGCACTAGCCGGTGTACTTGGATCAGTTTTCAGCTGCTCTAAAGCATCTTCGTGCTGGTCTATAATTTGATGTTGATCATCCAACCACTGTGTCACATGCATTGACACATAACCAGCATGAGTTGAGAAGTTGCAAACGTTTGGTGATCCGCAATCAAAAAGGTAACATGCGTCCCCTCCAGTCTGAAAAATGTTAACAAAGCAAATTATTTGGAGCAGGACAATTTGGTCAATTGTATTAATTCAGAGTTAATATCTATTGCAACTGATCCTTGTAACTGCAACCATATTTTGCTGGAAATTTATTAAGCATGAAGCCAAAAACCAAGGCCACACAGCAGCAAACCCTTGGGCCAAGTTGGCATGAATTAAGACTACTAGTTCATTACCGATTACTTGTAAATGTCCCTTTAGACCAATTTTTTTGTCTTAACTCGTTTCTCGCATAAAACGAACAGTAGTGCACTTCACCAAAGAAATCTGAGTCTGAAAACTGAGAAGCAGTTCATTATCATGTACTATTATTACATATACACAATAAACACACAGATATGTCACAACATGAAAGAGTGCAATGAGAGTTATATTTTCTCCTTTCGACGTTCGTGGAGATAATAAAGTTTCACTTTGTGCAAACCTTATAATGCTTTATCACGTGTATAATACCTTATCTTTATAGACAGCTAGAGTGCATTTGGTTCCTAGTTTGCAGCACTCCTGTCTGCACTCCTCCTTGCTGGAGACAGAGGGTGCACTCTGGTATGTTGCCCCTGCACCCAGGGAGTCTTTTGTCCTAATGATCGTATTTTCCTGCATGGTAAAATGGCAGGTGAGTTTCCCTGTGCTGGTCGCCACTTTGCTGGATGATGCTTTGACAGGGTCCTGGCTGGTCGTATCATCAAGGTTCCACTGTTGAAGCCTTTTCTCAATCTTTTGGATCAGTTGGTCACTGAGGAGATTGGCATAGTTGTCACCAATCTGCTCTTTGTCGGCCAGACAGCCGCAAAATAACAGAACTGTGGCTAGTAAAATCCTCATGATTAGATATATTGGCCCCTCAATTCTCTTTCCACTGAGTATTTAAAGCATCGAAGCTGTCTGTGACCGTCTACAAGAGAAAATTAAACGAGTTCACAGCTACCATCTGTCAGACGCGGCCATGATGATCATACTGACGTCATGTGACCTGTGTTTACAATAAGTGCTTCCGGGTCAATTTATAGATGGAGCCACTTGTACTAATTCATGCTGCTGCAGCTGCAGGATCTGCAGGAGTGCAAACTGCATTTGATTTGGTGACTGCAGCTACTTTTGCTGCTGAAACACCATCACAACAACATGAGCTATGCTCCATGAAGTCTGGTAGAGCTTCAGTGATTGAAGTTATGTGATTTCTAGGAATGTCTGCTTCATTGAAATAAGTCCTGCAGTGCAGGTGCAGCCTGCAGGTCCTTCTGGCCAAAGAATAATTGCTTCTCAGCCTTCTGGCTTCATCAACAATCTTGGGGTTCATCTTCATTGCTTGGCCTTGAAGTAATTAGACTGCAAAATGGCCACAAGAGCAGCAACATGTGAGTATATTGGGTAAATGGTGTTTAGCTGTGAACAGTGCACTGTATTGCAGTCAGAGACTCAGAGCTGCAGTGCCTGACTGCAGTTAATTTGTGGTACAATGTAGTGAACTACATTACCTGTAAATCAGACCTATACATTTTTGTGCTGTCTGATACTTGGGCAGCATGTATGTGGCATGCATATTATTTAAATCTGTGTTTTGTTATGGTATCCATATTATTGTGAATAATTAACCTGGTGGGGTGCACCCAGAGAAAAAAAAAAATTCTCTGGGTAGTATGGGTGCACCTGAGTTACCTGGCCCAGTGGGGGTAACTGGGGTAGGCAGCGGGGCCTAAATATGCCACTGCCGACAAGAAATGACAAAATGAAAGTGATGACAAACAAGAATGCACAGATATCCGACAGAGTATCTAATCTGGTATCCGGCTGGATATTGGAATTTTCAGGATATCTCGTATCAAATTTAGTGTGTCAGAGCCAGATATCTGGGATGATCAAAAATTATTGAAAAGCTAAAAAAATATTTGATAATAGATAAGATAATGTTACAAGAACAGAGCAGACAACATGATTTAACCATCTTCAAAATTTTATTTCAGTCACAAAACTTAAAGACAAAAGAAATCTGTCAGAAGGAAGGTCCTCTTGTTTTCTCATATAATTAATACAAAATTGGGGAAAAAAAGAAAGAGCAAAAGGGGAAAAAAGGAAAGAACTAAAGGGGATAAAAAATAGGAAAAAGGATATTTTTTTAGAATACATTGCGGAAAAAAAAAAGATTGAAAAAAAAAAGTTTAGGAAAAATAGCTATGGAGAAAAAAAAATATCTGGAAAAAAAATTTTTTTAAGAAAAAATATTTGGGAGAAAAAAAAAAGTGGAATAAAAATAATAAATAAATAAATCTGAAAAAAAAAATTAAGTTGGAAATAAAAATGTGGGCAAGAAGATTTTTAATAGTAAAGAAAAAAATTAGAAGTGGACAAAAAAAATGTGATCCAGAAAATAAAAGTCTGCCAAAAAAAAATTGGAAAAAAAAATTCTATGTGAAAAAAAAAATCCAGAAAATAAATTTTGAGATAAAACAAAGTGATGGCCACACAAGAAATTTTCAGAGACAAGAGATGGCCACACAAGAAATGGTCAGAGACAAGAAATGTCAGAGACAAGAAATGGTCAGGGACAAGAGATGGCCAGACAAGAGATGACCAGACAAGAGCTAGATGACCAGAAAAGAAATGGTCAGAGACAAGAGCTGGCCAGACAAGAAATGGTCAGAGATAAGAGATGGCCAGACTCACAAGAAATAGTCTGAGACAAGAAATGGCCAGACAAGAAATGGTCAGAGACAAGAAATGGCCAGACAAGAAATGGCCAGGGACAAGAGATGGCCAGACAAGAGATGGCCAGACAAGAAATAGTCAGAGACAAGAGATGACTAGACCAAAAAAAGTCAGAGATAAGAGGTTGGGCCGGTCAAGAAGTGGTCAGAGACAAGAGATGGCCAGATAAAATATGGTCAGAGACAAGAAATGGCCAGACAAGAAATAGTCAGAGACAAGAAATGGCCAAACAAAAATGGTCAGAGACAAGAGATGGCCAGGCAAGAAATGATCAGACAAGAGATGGCTTGACAAAAATAGAGATAAGAGATGGCCAGACAAAATATGGTCAGAGACAAGAAATGGCCAGACAAGAAATAGTCAGAGACAAGAAATGGCCTGACAAAAATGGTCAAAGACAAGAGATGACCAGACAAGAAATGGTCAGACAAGAAATAGTCAGAGTCAAGAAATGGCCAGACTAGAAATGGTCAGAGATAAGAGATGGCCAGGCAAGAAATGATCAGACAAGACATGGCTAGACAAAAATAGTCAGAGACAAGAGATGGCCAGACAAGAAATGGTCAGAGACAAGAAATAGCCAGACAAGAATTAGTCGGAGACAAGAGATGGCCAGACATGAAATGCTCAGAGACAAGAGATGGCCAGACAAGAGATAGTCAGAGACAAAAGACGGCCAGACAAGAAATGCTCAGAGACAAGAAATGGCCAGATAAGAAATGGTCAGAGATAAGAGATTGCCAGACAAGAGATGACCAGACAAGAGATGGCTAGACAAAAATAGTCAGAGACAAGAGATGGCCAGACAAGAAATGGTCAGAGACAAGAAATGGCTAGACAAGAAATGGTCAGAGATAAGAGATGGCCAGACAAAAAATGGTCAGATACAAGAGATGGCCAGACAAGAAATGGTCAGAAATAAGAGATGGCCAGAGAAGAGATGGCCAAACTCACAAGAAATAGTCAGAGACATGAAATGGCCAGACAAGAAATGGCCAGGGACAAGAGACGGCCAGACAAGAGATGACCAGACAAGAAATAGTCAGAGACAAGAGATGGCCAGACAAAAAATGGTCAGAGACAAGAAATGGCTAGACAAGAAATAGTCAAGAGACAAGAAATGGCCAGACAAAAATGGTCAGAGACAAGAGATGACCAGACAAGAAATGATCAGAGACAAGAGATGGCTAGACAAGAGGTAGTGAGAGAGAAGAGTTGGCCCAACAAGAAATGGTCAGAGACAAGAAATGGCCAGACAAGAAATGGTCAGAGACAAGAGATGGCCAGACAAGAAATGATCAGAGACAAGAGATGGCTTGACAAGAGATGGTAGAAAAGAGATGGCCAGACAATAAATGGTCAGAATCTAGAGATGGCTAGACAAGAAATAGTCAGAGACAAGAGATGGCCAGACAAGAAATGGTCAGAGACAAGAAATGGTCGGAGACAAGAGATGTCCAGACAAGAGATGATCAGAGACAAGAGATGGCCAGACAAGAGATGATCAGAGACAAGATATGACAAGAAATGGCCAGAAAAGAACTAGTCAGAGACAAGATATAGCCAGACAAGAAATGGTCAGAGACAAGAGATGGCCAGACGAGAAATAGTCAGAGACAAAAGATGGCCAGGCAAGAAATAGTCAGAGACAAGAAATGGCCAGGCAAGAAATGGTCAGAGATAAGAGATGGCCAGACAAGAGATGGCTAGACAAGAGGTAGTCAGAGGCAAGAGTTGGCCCAACAAGAAATGGTCAGAGACAAGAAATGGCCAGACAAGAAATGGCCAGACAAGAAATGGTCAGAGACAAGAGATGGCCAGACAAGAAAGCGTCAGATGCTAGAGATGGCCAGACAAGGAAGGATCAGAGATAACAGATGACCAGACAAGAAATAGTCAGAGACAAGAGATGGCCAGACAAGAAGTGGTCAGAGTTAACAAATGACCAGACAAGAAATGATCAAATAATGGTCAAGAAATGGTCAGAGACAAGAGATGACCAGACAAGAAATGGTCAGAGACAAGAAATGGCCAGACATGAAATGGTCTTAGACAAGAGATGGCCAGACAAGAAATGGTCGGAGACAAGAGATGGCCAGGCAAGAAATGGTCGGAGACAACAGATGGCCAGACAAGAAATGATCAGAGACAAGAGATGGCTAGACAAGAGATGGTAGAAAAGAGATGGCCAGACAACAAATGGTCGGAATCAATAGATGGCCAGACTAGAAATGGTCAGAGACAGACAAGAAATGACAGAAGAGATGAAAATTAATAAATGATGAGACAAGAAATGACAAGAAAATTGATGACACTGTTAAGTATTAAATTTTGTGGATGAAATGCAAAGTCATTTCGAGGCCTTCATCAATACTCATTTAAATAAATCATGAAATACTGATGTAAATGGATTGATGATGAAATGTATTATATATCACTTTTAAAATTGTGTTCCAGTTTCTGCGAAGATCAGAAATTTGAAAGACTACCATTATCGGATGGCCAATGGAGTCTCGCCTTTGCCGTCTGGAGTGGACATTGCCAATACTCTCAAGTATTTCTCCCAGACCCTCTTGAGGTACTTTGAATTACAGAAAGCTTTTTGTTTTTTGAGTAAAAAGCGCCGGAATAATGATTAAATTTTGTACTAACTGTCCCGCAGTTGACAGCATTTTGTCAAAATACTTGAAATTTTTATTATTTATTTATCGCACCTTCCTGCAATAATGTTATTCTTCTTCTTCTTCTTCCACGTGAGAGCTGAGTTCATGTGGTTGAACGTTGAAGCTCTGCTAGGACTGCACATGTGCGCTATTTGTTATCATGACAGCAATAAATTTTCGATTGTCGTGCAACCCAGTCATAGCATTGAAGGGTGTAGATGAGTGACCCACTGATTGAATTCTAATAACTCTGAAATGCAAGGTTTTATCGATTTGCTTAATTAACAATTATTAGGCTACTCTCATGTTTTTGATTCCAGTGTTCTGACTGATGTGCCTATCATTCCTCAAGAGAGTTATGGACGCCAAAGCAACAGCGTGCGTCTGTCTGTGTTCCCCAACTTGAACTATTATGGGCTTTATGAAGCTGTAGTGAACATCCTGGAGGTTTTTCCCCAGGTTCTTTATGGGCAGCAAGGTAATGTTAAATTGAAGTTATTGGTTTTAAATTTTAACATTCTATTTTTGTGTGAAGTTTTCTACTCTGTGACATACCCTTGAGATTAAAAAGAAACACCGGCCTCCCTTATGTCCCTTTTCTTACTTTTTGAACTTTAAATTTACAGGTTGGAAATTCCAGAAATTATTTAAGAAAAAAAATTGATAAGTTGAAATAGAAAGAAGACCTATTTGCCATCTTGTTGAAATGTTATTAGTATTTTTCGCTCAGATTTGGTGAAAAAAAAATTGCAAGGAGTCTGGAAAATAATCGTTTAATTTTTAAAATAAAAAAAGTCTCGAAATAGAATTAAATTTCAAAAATTTCAAAAGATTCTATCGGGAATCTCCAATTCATATTATTTTAAATATCAAATAACTTAATTTTGAGCATTCGTTTCCAGCCTTGGGAGAAGCCATTCTGAATGTCATTGGCTGCATGGTTCCTTTTCTGGAGAATGATGTTCTGGACACGCTGCCCTATACTGCGGCCTCCATGCTTGCTATGTTTCCAACCACCCTGCATCGCGATATTGTGCTTCTGTTGTGCACAAATTTGCTGCCTGTCACTCTCGGTAAGTTATTTTTGCATTGAGGTTTTTTTGCGTTTAAAGATGAAGGTACCAAAAAAACCCTGCTCAAAAAGTTGCGAAATTAGGAAAGAATATAATTACATACATGTGCATTGTACATCTATTATTGTAACCTTTTGCGATTTTAAGGTGCTTAAACGAAGTTGGAGGGTCACAAAGAAGTGTGTGATATATAGCTGTACTTGATTCGTGTATATATATATTATATTATTTTTGTTGTGATATAGAGTTGCGTCATTTTGAGTGTTGTAAATGGTTAAATTTTGCTTAATAGGTTACGAAGGGATGAATGATACCCCTACTTATGCTACCGACTCAACTGCTGCGATCATTATGATGGTTCTTCAGTACATTGACGTTGGAGGTAAGATTGTGAAGATGAAAACTGTCAATCAATGGAAGTACAATCACATGTGGTTGATTTTATATAATTGATTTGTATTTCAAATTGCAGAATTGCAGTCTCAGTTGTTGGAATGCGTGATGAGCATGAAGAAGAATGTTATGAAAGTAAGTTACATGTCATGTATTCTCCTAACCTATCATTTCACTGCACAACTCTTCCAATCCAATTATATTAAAAGGGATCACCATTAGATATCAATGGGGTCTGGAGGTTTTTGTCCAAGTTAATTTCCTGCCCAATTTTAGTGAAAAAAAGAAATCAGGTTTGTTTTCAGCGCTATATTGCTTGATTTCTAAACAAATGGAAATTATTAAAAAACCCCATGGTCCATGCTTGGAAAAAATTGTTACTTCCAGGAAAACCTCCAAAGACTCCCGCTTCCAATCCCCCTATCCCCCCCCCCTCCCGAATATGTAATGGCAGCTGCCCTTTTAGACAAGTTTGAGCGTTATCTTATACTTCTATAGTCAGGAATGATTGCCAATGCCTTTTCATACGCAGGACCTCTTGAGTGTCATAGCATATGGCCCGCCAACAGCAAAGGCCCCAGCAGTCAGTCACCTGTTTCACTATTTGCCGCAAATGAATCCCGCTCTGACCGATCGCCGTGGCATTCACTACAAATACACAGGTTAGATCCTTTGAATATTGTATTGTAATATTAACATGCACAAACTATACACATGATTGTCTCAGTATGTTTTAGATATCAACCAGCACATTATCAGAACAATACAGATCAATTTATTTTATAAATGTTGATATTTTTATCTTTAGACAAACAGGGCTTTTGTTTTAATCCTAAAGAACAAAATTACCCAGTGGAATTGTTTTTGATTCTTTTTTGTAAAGAACAAATTTTGAAGGACTAGTAATTTCCAAATTTCAATGTGTAAATCAAATAAACTGAATTTATTAATGGAGTATTAAAAATTTATTTCATTTGATATCATGATTATGGTATTATTTTGTGATTTGGATTAATATAGTTTGGCAGAAAGGAGTTTGAGTGGTTTCAAGATAGCTGAAATTATTAGAATAGTTTGGAAACTAACTTCATGATGGCGACTACACATTTAAACTTAATTGCTACATTGTTTTACATTAGATATTGAATTCACTGACATATTCACACCATGAAAACTTAGTATTAAATGTTTTATTGTCTTAAGACATGAAGACTATGGCTGTCATGGTTTTGATGTCACTCATTTTGTATTTGGTGTTTCAACAGACCCTCTAGCCTCCCGGCCGTGTAAGGACTATTTGCATATAAATGTCTTGCGACATTTATATATTGATCTCGCTTTTGTATTGGTCAGCTTGGGTATTCGCAATTTCAGTAATATTATTTTCTTTATATCTTTCTATGTCTTGCGACATTTTCATTAAGACTCGTCGACGATTTGATGTCAGATTTTCAAAATTCAAGATGGTACTCAAAGAGCTGAAGAGCCAATGAGCTATCTGTCATATCACAATATGAAAACTGTATGGCAGAACTAGATCTTACAATGTATGTGTTTGATATTATACGAACATGGAGCTGAAAATGCAAATACCCAAAGCATTTAACATTGGCAAACCCCTTTGGTGTTTAACTGATTTATTTTTCTCGGAGCACCCTTCCCGTAGTTGCAATTCCCTCCCCTTGCATCCAGCATTTTACCATTTTGTTACATGGATCAATTATAGTTATTTTGTTCACCATAGATTTGCGTTATTCATCCATCCTTAGGGCAATTAATCCCTTTGTTGTGTAAATAATCACAAAATGAATATACGGTATACTATTGGTTGAATGTGACATGCTCTGGATCCAACTGAACCCTCCCATTCAAGCTTGGACCACCTAATTGATCTTTCTTTTCAGTTTGACCTATATACATGATCGTACTACTCCCGCTATCAGATGATTATACTAATTAATCAGCCTCATGAACAGTGTAAACATTGTACATGCACTTCGTTTCAACCCCTTTCACACATAGACGATTCACAGCTCTGTCGAAGTTCAAGAAATACGTTTGAAAAATCTGACATCATATTTGATGCAGATTATTGAATATGTAATGTATGAGTATGACTAAAAATATACTTGTTATATTACGTTTAGCTATAAGAACTTTAGATTGCCATGTTTGTGTAAAAAAATTTAAATATTAAAATCGAAACTTTACATTTGGTCTGTCTGAATTGACAATGTTGGTTGCCAATTGCTAAATCAGGTCTCTGGTGATATCGGTTTCTGTGTATGTCTTTGGCCCCTTGCCTCTAAATTCATGGCACTCAATGACAGACTTAAACTATGAAGTGGTTTTCAACTTTTGATCGACTTCCCTTGATCTGAGAATTGCCTATATCTGAAAGGGGTTGAACAACATATCTTTGAATCAATGTAACTCTTAGGCTGTATCCTGTTTTCTCTCCCATTAGGATTTAAATTCATTGGTAAGCGTGAGATGTAGATGTTTTGGCAGCACTCATAAAGATTTGCACACATGAGAGACAAGCTTATTGGTATGATCAGGGCTGGATGAACTCACTTTGGAACTGACTTCATTTTGATGATGTAAAACTTTCCTTTAAATTTAATGATTATTTGGTAAGCTACAGAGTACACATTGGATATTTGGATGACCAGTGCCCTTTCTTTTTCTGGAGTGATTCATTTAAAAGAAACCAAAATTAAGAAACAAAGACTGGGGTGTAATACGCTAAGCTTCCATATTGACAACTGCAGCTGTAGCAACCAGTGGTCAAAAGTTATAATGTAACACCAGAATTCAGTGACTTAAGATGTATTAACTAATAACTGTCTTAATAATGTGCCCATAGAACTCAGGTTTGTGTAAAGATTTGTGTTTGAGGCTCCTTTATCTCTGGAAAAATAGAGAAGAGAAAAAGGTAATGATGCTCCCAATTCCAGAATGATTAAATTGAACATTTCCAGTTAATCCAGCCCTGATTGATAATGTTGTGCCTCCATTTTTTGTGAGCTAGTTGATTAATGTAAGGGATGAGGTTTAGGCATTACATTGAGTTCAGTTAAGGAAAAATTTGACTCGGATTTTGATTGGATTGCCTTATGTATGGTGTGCACTTCCATGGGGCGAGGAGTGTTATGCACAAAAACTACTAACTCTTTGTTGATGGCATAGATATTGTTTTCAATGGTAACTTTAATGCATGCTAAAATAAATGTTTAATGTCTGGAATCATAAAATCAAAAAAATCTGTGTCAGTACAAAATGTTGTTCAACTCAATGTCAAAATACTGTCACAATAGTCATAAAATGCACAAATTGAATTGTAAATAATTTTGATATCTGTACATATTATTTTATAAGTAATTTAAATTAATCAAATATAAATCCATACCTTGAACATACCTGCATTTTTCTAGGTTTGAAGTATTTTGTAGCTTCGTAGAATCTATTGCGTACTTTCTTCTGCTGATTTTCCTGACTTGTAAAACTGTCTTAGAATTTAACTTGATAGAAATTTCTTTGTTAATATCCCTAGTCACACAATTCTATCTTTTGTACAAATCAACATTGATAGCTTTTGTTTAAACTTAGGTAGATAGCCTCACATGCATGATTCGCTTTTTGTATGCATTCAGATGACATTTTTTAAATTTACCTAAAACGATAATGCTTAACTTTCATCATCAATATTTGAATAAATCTAACACATTACATTCTAAATTATAATTGATATAAAACCAAATCAATTAGCTAAATAACTAAACAATTAATTTTTGCTTAATTTATGAGCATATTTAGAAATGTGATATGTTTTTTCAGCTTGGCAACCAGTAATGTGCCAAAGAGCAAATTGTCCAAACTCTGGCGAAAACAAAGCTGTTAAGGTAGGTCAAATTCGAAATATTGTCTGTAGCTATATATATATGTAGTCAGTGAGCGCTGCAATAAATTAGGAATTATCATTTCCTGACTGTTCGATGATAGTGAGTTGAGTCACAGGCTTATCATTTGCTCGGACAATGAGAAACCTACCAACCTGTGTTGTATATATCTAGGGTTTTTTGTCTGAGAATACATGAGAGGTCTGTGAGATGCAACACCCTATTTTAACATGTTTAAGTGTTGGGCTAAAGACCATCAGTTCATCACTGCCATTGTGTGAGATAACTTGGTCACATCGACCTAAGGATACTGAAATATATGCTCACAGAAAAGGTTGAAGAAGATTGAAAATTGTAGCAGATTCCATGAACATGTTTTACATCTGATATATTGCTTGGATTTGTTACAGAGATGCATGGATCCAGCAGTGTCCATCCAGTGTGGGGACCGCCCTCCTCCCTTGTATTTATGCGTGTATTGCGTGGACCAAGTCAGCCAGGACCATGCACAATATTTGTCAGACATCTTGGGTCCTCTGGAGAAGGTGTCACTCACATGTGAGAATAAGGTAGGTACCTCATGAGCCATGATTCTACGACTTATGAAATTTGTATCTATAGATGCAGCAACAGACAGTGACTGACTGATATTGTTGCCTGTAACTTAGCAGTCAAACCTCTGTGGTAGTATTAAGCTTTGACCTCTAAAATAACAATTCAGATCTTTTGTGTTTGTGGCAATTGCAAGGGTGAGATTGTTACAATTTGTCTGTAATATTTCAACTTTGATTTACTTACTTAATTTGTACTGCTACCAAATAATGCCTGTTTTGCATCTCACCTAATTTTTTTGCAGAACTGCACAGCAGCCAAGAACCAGGCTGTGAGCACTTGCTTTTCCTTAGAGTGTGCCAGTTATAACGGAAATAAGCCGATCCGTTATTGTCGCACGTGCCACTTGAACCGGCATGCTGGGGCCCCTGGGAATGACCACGTATTCCACATGACAGTAAATGATGTGTGGTCGAGTGAGCCTGAGCTGCAGAGTTATCTTGTGGAGGCCATTGTTGCGTAAGTAGGCCTATGATTTTTTTTTCCATGGATAATGGGGTATATTGTTGCTGAATGATTTTAGTGTATGCAATGTTACGAAAGTCCTTTTCTGCAAATTAAGACCTCCAATATTACAATGCCTGCAATATGGACCTCCTTTGTAATTGTGGTGTCTGCAGTGTAAGACCACCTCTTAATGATTGTGGTGTCTGAAATGTAACACAAACTTCTAAATGATTGTGGTGTCTGCAAGACATGATTGTGATGTCTGTAAGATCCTCTTCTAAATGATTGTGGTGTCTGAAATGTAATACCATCTTCAAAATGATTGTGATGTCTGCGATGTAACACCTCCACTAAATGATTGTGGTTTCTGCAATGTAAAACCATCTTCTATTTATGATTATGGTTTCTGAAATGTAACACCATTTTCTAAACAATTGTGATGTGTGCAATGTAAGACCATCTTCTAAATGGTTGTGGTTTCTGAAATGTAACACCATCTTCTAAATGATTGTGATGTCTGCAATGTGAGACCATTTTCTAAATCATTTTGGTGTCTGTAATCAGACCATCTTCTGAATGATTGTGATATCTGCAATGTAAAACCATCTTCTAAATGATTGTGGTGTTTGAAATGTAAGACCATCTTCCAAATGATTGTGGGGTCTTTTAAATCATTTTGGTGTCTGTAATTTAAGACCATCTTCTAAATGATTGGGGGGTCTGAAATGTAACAATTCCACTAAATGATTGTGGTGTCTGCAATGTAAGATTGTCTTCTAAATGATTTTGGTATCTGAAATGTAACACTTACACTAAATGATTGTAGTTTCTCAAATAAGACCGTCTTCTGAAAGATTGTGATGTCTGCAATGTAAGACTATCTTCTAAATGATTGTGGTGTCTGAAATTTAACACCTCCAGTAAATGGTTGTGGTGTCTGAAATGTAACACAATCTTCTGAATGAATGTGATGTCTGAAATGTAACTATTGTGTGTTCAGCTAAATGCCCCGCACCTTAGACGGTTCAGCCAAAGGTATTACCAGTGGCCAAGGGCCAAGGTGTTTGGGTAGCTTCACACAGCCTGGTGTCAGAGCTGGGGTTGTAGGATGTGCTATTTATAGACACAGCATAGCAGACTTGCTCACCAAGCCCCTGGTGAGAGAACTCTACATGATATAACACCTCCACTACATGATCGCGGTGCCTGCAATGTACGACCATCTTCTAAATGATTGTGGTGTCTGACATGTAGCACCATCTTCCAAATGACTATGATGTCTGCAAAGTAAGACCATCTTCTGAATATTTGTGGTGTCTGAAATGTAAGACCATCTTCTAAATGATTTTGGTGTCTGCAATGTAAGACCATCTTCTTAATGATTGTGGTGTGCAATGTAAGACATCTTCTGAATTGTTGTGGTCTGAAATTAAGCACCTCCAATAAATGATTGTGGTGTCTGCAATGTAAGACCATCTTCTTAATGACTGTGTCTGAAATTAAGCACCTCTAATAAATGATTGTGGTGTCTGCAATGTAAGACCATCTTCTAAATGATTTTGGTGTCTGCAATGTAAGACCATCTTCTTAATGATTGTGGTGTCTGCAATGTAAGACCACCTTCTAAATGATTGTGGCATCTGTAATGTAAGACCATCCTCTGAATGCTTGTGATGTCTGCGATGTGAGACCATCTTCTATATAATTTTGGTGTCTAAAATGTAACACCATTTTCTAAATTATTGTGATGTCTGACATTGTCTGCAATGTGAGACCATCTTCTCAATGATTGTGGTGTCTGAAATGCAACACCTCCACTATATGATTGTGGTGTCTGCAATGCAAGACCATCTTCTAGTAATGATTGTGGTGTCTGAACTGTAAAACCTCCACTGAATGACTGTGGTGTCTCAAATGTAACACCATCTTTTAAATGATTATAATGTCTGCAATGTAAGACAATCTTCTTAATCATTTTGGTGTCTGCAATGTAAGACCTCCTATGAATGATTGTGGTGTCTGGAATATGAGGCCAACTTCTAAAAGTTTGTAGTATTTGAAATGTGAGACTATCTTCTAGATGATTGTGGTGTCTGCAAGTAGGACCTCCTCAAAATGGATGTGGTGTCTGCTATATATTAGAGCGCATCAAAAAATAATGTATACATCTAATGACTTCGGTCCATTCGATTATTTTGGTGTCACTTACTTGACCAAATTCACAACTTGTGAGTGACACTGGTAGTGTTGTATCACAGACTGCTAAAAGAGGCCCAACCCATGGAGGAGAAGAGAGTTGTGGAGATGGGAGAAGAAAGGATGAGACAGCAGCATTTTGACAAAGAGGAAGACGTCCATCAGGAGGAGAGTGATGAGAGGAAACTGCTGAGTCGCTACGGAATCTGGCTGATGGTGGAACTGTGTAAGCCTAAGGAGGATCTGCCTATTGTGAGTGAAATATATTTTTTATTAAACATATTTGTTTGATTTAATAGGGCAAAGATATATATGTCTCAGTACTGTGTATTTTGTCAAGAGTTTAGGAGAGATGCTTGTCTATTATAACTTCAATTAAATTAGAATTAAGGCGGAATCTGCAAGTTTTTTCAAGTGATTTCAATGTGTCCTTATGTAGATGAACAATTGAACATTGCATGTTCTTTCTTCGATTGTAGGAAATCCTTGGTCGTCTTCTTGCCATGCTATTCCAGTGGTTTGATGCTACTGCCTATCTTCCTGATGGTAAATTGATACTTTGATATTGAAATGAATGAAGAAATCTATAAGTTTTTATCTTCATGGTAGGTTTTCTTGAAAGACCTTAGTATTATGATGAGGTTTGATGTGTCACATATTGGATTTTGAACTTTTCTTTGTTGCAGATAATGTTGGAAATGCCCTAGAACGTCTCAAACCAGAGGTATGTTTTCTGATAGTTCCTCAAGATTAGCTAGTAGTTATGATTATTTGATTGATTTCATGATAATGTCAAATCCTTTAACTTTTTCCTTTGACTTGCCACTTCTTTTTAGTACATCTGTGGCTGGTTGAAGCTTGTCTCGAAGAATCACTTTGAAGTCATCCTTTCTTGTCTGCTGCCTCACCCTGTCGACTATGCCAGAGTTGGTGGTTACTGGTGAGATTTTTTTTTAAAGGGGATATTTAGAAGTATGATATTACATGCAATTAAACTTATGAATCCTTTGAAACTTATTACTCATTGAATTCTGTCCTTCTTTTTCAACAGGGAAACACTGTCTAACAGGACAAGTCAAATTAAAGAAGGTTTGAACAGGATGTGTTGTCTGGTTCCGTATGATGTCATCACGTATGAAGTAAGTGTTGACAGGGAACTGTTGTAAACAAAGTTGATAATAAAGTATTTGACTGTATGAAATGCTGTCACATGAAATGGATTGTTCTCTTGATTATTGTTGTTCTTTATCTTCAAGGTTTGGGATTATGTTATACCATTTTGGTTGGAAGCCGTTCGCTCTGAAGTGCCAGAGGAAGAAAGGGCTGAACTAAGGGTCTTACTGAGGTATGTATTATCGGTCTCTCTGAATTAATGAAAGATATTGGGCTTGGCCATCAAGCAAAGTTATTGTGTGTAATTTGCATTTATGTTTTCTTTTTCAGTAAATTGTTTGACACTGAAATGTGTCCCCTGCCATTTCCCGTAGAAAAGATGTATCACTTCGTGGCAGAAAGGTTTGATGATACAATCGCTGCCGTACAAGAACAGAATCTTTCATGGCTCCAAGTAAGTAAAATTGAGAGATTAGTGTAAAATTGTGTGGATTTACGATGATAAATGTCCTTGAAGTGAAGGCTTTAAACAATGTAACAGCCAAGAATTGACAATCCTTGAGAGAAAATCCTTGGTAACAGCAATGCTAGCCAAAACGTATTTTACTTCATATAAATTTACTTTCATTATTTATTTTCAGATATTATCTTCACTGGAAATCATCATACCTGTCAAACTGTTATTGGCTATGTTCAAAATTGGTTGCGACTCTCTTGCCAATGCTCCTCCGGTCACAACCCCAGAGGATGATGCCTCCGGTACTGTCCCTCCACCCCCCGGGCCGGGGGCGCCACCGTTGACTTTGCCCCTTGAGGACCTGGTGCCTGGGTCACCCCTCTCACCATTTGATGATGCATGTTTCACGTTTGATGCTCCACCCCAAGAGGAGATGAAAGTCAGCAACGTCACCTGTTTCATATTGATGCTGGATTTGCTTGTTAAACAGGTCAGAAGTCTTTCTGAACCATAATTTTTGTTACACTTGTGTAACACAAGTGAAACAAAAGTTGTGTTGCATATTTTCTTTGGCCCAGTGGGTTCAGATATTTGGTGCCCGATGCCAGGACACAGCGTTTTAAAGACACGATCTTTCCTTACTGGATCTGTAAAGTTGTTAAATACTTCAATGTAATATCCCTTGTAGTACCAAAATTTCACTATTGTGTATGCAATATGACCAATAAATTATCTGTATCTCTGTCTGTATAGCAACTTGAAGATAAGCAGTCATCAGGCAAAACAAAACAATAAATAATTTTTACCCTAAACAATAGTAAGCATGTCATTATTCATGAATTCAGAGATAGATAATCTACACTTTTGTTTCATATTGTTTACACATCCACCTGAAAATTATACAATTTTGTATTCCTCCAGTAAATTGAGAGCTCATTTAATGGATGCGCATTTAATAGTGTGTAGTTTCACAATAATTCTTCCTTTTAAAACATTTTCAGCTTGAAGTCCAGGACTCTGTAGCCCACCAAGGAGTGTGTAACGAGATTAATAAAGAATTGATGGGACTTCTCACTCAAATGTTAACTTCCCCGTGGGGCACAGAGCACGTCTGCCGCCAGGAGGATGAAAATCATTCTTGCGAGGCCTGTGACGTGGCAGCAGTGTGGCACCAATTAGCAACCCAAGTCATGCAGTTCATGTCTCCTGAGAAGGAGATTGATATTCCTGTCATTGACCTACCAAGAGTTGAAGATCTGCAACATCGCTCGGTTGCAGCTGACAAGAAAGGTAAGATATTTGTAAAACTACCTTTTGGGCATTGATTTCATGATACAATGTACAATGAGTCTGCTGACTGGACCTTGGACATGTCTCCAAGAGTCCCCCCCCCTCCCACAAGATTGCTGTTCCTTTGTTTAACAGAACTTTGAAAGACTAATGATGATATGACTACTCTGCTGATTGCACCTTCTGTGGTATAATCATTCAGCATGTCACTAAAAATCGCTGTCACTTTGTTTAGAGAAACCCGTGTTAAAAGAGTGTGGTGGTTGTTAAGCTTATATGCATTGCACCTGGACTCCTGGAGTTACTTTTCTCTTTTATTTTACACATACTGTTGATTTAATTCAATGTGAAATATATCTGTTTCTTCAGGTGATGCTCCAGAAACAGTACCAGAACCACTCACAGATGAACAGATAATGGAAGCCAGAAAAGAACAGGAAAGAATCCTGGACATTCCAAACCTTCCGGCCCACCTCCAGCTGCTGCATTCCTTGCTCGAGGTTATTATTCCAGAAAAAGGAGTGATATGATTTAGATATATCTGAATTGCCTCTTGCTTGCTTATGCCTTCAAATTTATTAGATGTGCACATTTGTGTGACTTACTTTTTCTCACAGATATGTGGTTGTTACAGCAGTTTAACTGTAATATAGATCTGTAAATCGTCAGTGTTTCTCATTGCTTGTGTATAGCTGCTCAGAAACTCGTCCTTTTGCATGTTAGACAGTTCTAAACACAGGTTGAAAATATTTTTGTTATTTCTTTTTCAGAGACTAGAAGAAGAGGAGGATTCTGATGCATTGTTTTATCTTCTGAAGACCATAAAGCTGCTGTGTCTTCACGCTGAATGTCTGAACCAGCCATCTATAACTGAGAAGAAATATGTCAAGTTCTGTCTCAAGTACATGTTGCTGCCATTGTGAGTAGATATTTTAACTTTCATTATCTGGACGGAGTCCAGATACTGTTTGGCTACACTACTACTTCTGTCAGTCTTGACTTCCTGCCAACTTTGCCAGCATTAAACATGACATATAGTGGTTTACTCCACTCAGCTCCTATTTCACCCTCCACCTCTGCACACATGCCATCCTAATGTGTCAGACTGATGCAGCAGATAGATTGGGGCTAGATCTATCTGTAACAACTGTAGATATATGCATACAGTGCCGAGAATAGGCAGAAATCACTAAATCTGATGTATTTGACTGCTGTCTGGCCCACCTGTCTGTACTCTGTAGCTTAGGGGGGACCAGTCCATTGATACATAGAGTCAGACCCTATACATTAGCTCTGAAAGAGCGGCTGGTTGCCATTGGAATGAAGCGATGTGATTGGTTGATGTCATCTGGCTGGTTCCCGCTGTCTTTGCTGCTGTGAACAAGTAGTTCTTGGGTTGCCCGCTAGGGGGACACTCTTCGCAGCCATTTAACGTGAAAAATGCGTACAAGCGCCAGTGCATTTGTATGCTGTGCTGGGATGGTACAACAATTGTATCATATAAAGGATATTTGTGTGTAACCGAATACCAGACTCCTTGAGTCCCTAGTATTTTTTGCCGATGACACGAAGTGTCAGAGGTACTCCTTGAATTGGATTGTTTGGATTCTCTAAAATGTTAACTGATTGGTTATGTAACATTTCATAAACGTTAGTTTTGTTTATGTCCAAAAACACCTTGTGTGATTAATTATCAAAACTTGTTATGTCTCTTTGTTTTGATTCTCCCATTGTCCACTGCATAATTTGCAGAGGGACTAATAACTTAAAAGTATAAACATTCATTTTGTTATCCAATATTATTGTTATTAGTCTATAACGATTAAAGATTCCCATGGTATGAAAGAAAACAATTTGTTTCTAGCCATATCATGCTCATTTGCATGCTGCTTGTGCTCATTTGCATTGCCAGTTCCAGTAGACTGACCAAATGCAGTTAATGAATTATGATTATCTCATTATTGTCATAAGTGTAGCTTTATTGAGATCGATAGAAACCAGGGGGTCGCCACGGGGGGTCGCCTCGGGGTGTCACCTCAGGGGGTCGCCTGGGGGGGTCGCCTCGGCAGTCACCTCGGGGGTCACCTCGGGGGTCACCTCGGGGGTCACCTCGGGGGTCACCTCGGGGGGTCACCTCGGGGGTCACCTCGAGGGGTGTGTGCTGAATACTTGGACTAGATCTGCTGCCAAATCTAAATGTCATCAATGGCACTTCCAAGAAAGTGCCTGATAAGTGCAATATATCTGTTTGCTTAGAGATTTGACTTGTTTTGTCAATAATATACACTCATGTGCCATTGCAAAAAATACATCATGATATTACTCTACATAACTCAATATTAACACGACTTGTCAAGCCCTACAAACTTTCATCTCTCCAAATTCAAATATATATAGTCAATCAAAACACTTTTGCTGCATGTCTAGCAAATATGCATTTCTCCCTCTTGAGGCCTCTTAGGGCTAACCGGTAGTAACCCCCTAATAAAGTGGGACCCCTGCTACTATAATTCAGCATACCAAACGACTAGCCCTAGCTTGTTTTACAATGGTCAGGTCGATTGTCACCGTCCAGATATGCAAATTCCAATTTGCCTTCTAGTTACAACGAGGTAATCGTTGTGTTGCAGAGGCACATGGCCAAAACTTGCATTTGCCCACACGGCTGGATACAATCTTTGTCCCAGCACAACTCATCGCATGTCGCACCTGCTGCTGTCAAACTACACATGTTGCTTTATTTCTGCCTAAATTCGGGAATGACAGAAGTTCAGTCATGTGCATGTCTGAAATCCACACGAAACGATGCTTTGAAATAAACCTTTTTAACATGTGTTCTCCAAGTTATTGCTACCAAGAATCTCATGTACACTGTCAAAAATTACTGGAATTATTTTCTCAAAACTATCTTTGACTTCCAAATATCTTACATTATTTCTTCTACATGCTCCAAAATAGTGATGTCAGTGTCAATAAAATCTTCAGACCTGTCAGAATCTGAAGAATCTGTTAAATAATCCATTTCACCAGACATTCTGCGCGTTGCTCTTACTCTCTTTTTTAGAATTTATTGTAGGAGGGCCCAATATCCAGTTACTGACAAAATGACCAGCAGAGTGATCTGCAAGTAGGCCTACTAAATAGCTTAAACATGCTCCTGCAGGCCTATCAGTCACCATGTATCCAGTATATGTAATCTCAAGACAGACTGTATAAGCTGTCAGTTCAGAAAGACTACAGAAATGTGGATCTCCACCTTAGGCAATGTGAACAGTCACAGTAAACAAGAACAAGTAAGTTTTTACAGCAAATCCTTCACAGTGCGCATGCTTATCTGTCATGTGTCATGAAGTGGGAAAACAAACCAATGAATTGTCAATCTGAGGTGCCAGTGACATTGCACATGTGTTCTTGAGCTGTGGAGAGTTGGGTAAAAATACCCTTCAAATCCTGTTAAGCATGACCTGTCAACACTGAGATAAGAGGTTGCATGGTGCAGTGTGTTTTGTTGAAGGCCCCATTGTTTAGAACAAGTCAGGAAAAATAATTATCACAGACAATAAAAAAGAGCAGTGCATTATTATTGCTTGCAAAAACACTTTAAACAGTTCAAATGGGAAGTATTCAGCCTCCTTTGAAGTAAAAGAGCAGAGGTGATGCATAGATCTGCAATTCTGCATCCATGGACCTATGTACCAAATGAATCATTCAATGAGTTGTCAAAAGACACAATGCAGCCTGGTAAATTTTAACAAGTCTACAAAACCTTCATACTTTCTCCACTTCATTCATGGTCCCAAGTGAACAAAATTCTTGGCCGTCATGAAAAACAACTGCTATCACATTTTATTATGGTTTCAGGGTAAATCACCCAAATTAAAGTGCATTCTGGGACTTTTGGTGATGTCTTTACTTCATGTGTATTGCACTCCCAGCCATGCCGTGATACTGGAGTTGTCTGTCGCACTTTGCAACCGAGTTGTTTACGTGCTTGCACGGTATTTTTTTTATTTGCCAGTTATAAATTCTGATTCAATCCTCTTGGAAGAATTAAGTTGTCAGTTTTCATCAAGAAAATTCCCCTGCCACATTTTAACGAAGACCATTTAAATTGACTTTCTCATTTTCTTCGTATGGGACCAGCATATGAATGCTGTATGATATTCCTTTTGCAGGCTATGGAAACACTTGCAAGCAGAGCACTCACACATCTCCGTCATGTGTGTACCCCTTCTGTTGCATTGTCTTACCCTGCCCTCTGGTGCTGACCTTTTACATCAGATGGTGGAAGAGAATTTTGGAAGCGAAGATTGGAAGAGACGTTTTGCTACAAGTTAGTATAGTATTCTATTGTATAGTTGTATTGCCTGTAAGTTAATGGTCTTTCGTGCTTGGGAGATTGATAGAACTTTCAAGTTCACCTCTGGAATTCTGTTTTTTCTTTGCAGTTGAGAAGGTGACAGTTATAGCCAGACTAGTTGATCCATCAGCAGTGGAAAACAACCAAGTTATTTTGACCACTCTGGCTCATATCTTCTGCCATCTTATCGGAGGTCTTAATGACGTACATTCTGCGGTTGTCCAGCGCACTTCAATATATCTGGAGACAATCAAAGATTCTGGAATTCGGGTCTGTATACAATTGTTTTTGCAGATAATTCATATTTCTCCTGACATAATTGAATTTTTATAAGTTTAACTTTTAGAATTCAAATTATGAATCGGTCTTGCCCAAACTCTTCTTTTAACATTTTTGCCTTTGAAAAGGAGCTTCCTGTATCTTTCTGAAATCTTTTAAGTCACTGAATACTCCAATGATTCTCTGGATTACATATATATTGTGACTATTTATGAGCTATAGTGCTTATCGACTCTCCTCTACTTTCAGTGCATCTGTAATTGCCTGGAGTTTCAGTTTGACTCAGTAATCAGTGACCGCACCTCAATCCTGCACAGACTCCACCTGCTCCAAATGACTTTGAAAGAGCATGAGATTTTGACCTGGGATTTTTTCCTCAATCGATTTGACACCCTTTGCCTTGAGGCACAGATTGATCTGGATGGAACTAGTGATGTTGCCTGTCTAACAGGTGAGTTGGTTTAACCTGATTTATGTTCGAAAATAGTGATGAAGGAAAGACTGTGAAACCATAAGAAGTTGTTATATTTAACCTCTGCTCTCCATTGATACTAGTTCTTTGACTGTAAAATGGGCAATAAGATTCATGTGGTTGATGGCCTTGAAAACATTTTTTATTTGCCAACTCTCTATAGTTATCATAATTTCTAAGGCCACACCAAAATAATTTTATGGATGACGGAATCGCCGCTCCTAATATTGTGATTTTAAAATTAAAATTAATTTCTAAATTAATTTTGCGCCCGCATGGATTCAGAGAGCCTGGGAAAAAAATAATTTTTTCAAGCTCAAATGACCATAAGAACACAACCACTGAGTGTACAAAAACGGTAGACCCCATTTTAGAAATCGCAGATTATGCTTAGCTTGCTCAAAGCAGATTAGTAGTTGTATGGGCTGCTTTTAAATGTTTTAAAGATAGTTAAAAAAAATTAATTGCTAATTAATCAGAACCATTGTTCTTTTGTTTTGGGTAGCACATAAGCCTGAAGTTTCTCTCTCTCTTGCCTTAGCAACTCTACTAAATATGTTTTTGCCTTTGCTTTATCAATTTGAATGCCTGGTACTGTTAACATTATCTGTTTTACCTGCCTCAAATAGGTAGACATGGTAAGTGCAGCCCTCCAAGCCCAGTTCTGTCCAGCCCTCTAAGCCCAATTGATTGTTGAGATAGAGCCCTCAACATCTTGCACATTCACCTCATGTGAGAGATCTTTACTTGCCCAGAATAGACTGATACAATGAGGCTTGAAGAAGCCACAAATTTAATGACATATAGAGGGATTTTGCTCATGAAGGTTCACAAAAAATTTTTGATTTCCCACCCATCAATAAGACAACAATGAGAAACTTAAGAATTAAATGAAAAATATTTTCATGGATCTAGCCCTATGTAAGAAACTTATTTTAACCATAGTTCATCAGTGAATATGACACTTAAAACAGTATTTCTTTTGGAAAAACACTGAAAAGAAGAATAATACAGCTAATTTAAAAACCAATGGTAAGAACAAGTATAAATATAAGATACAATCTAAATAATTAGGTTTGGAGATGACCTGTTCATTGCCCAGAATAGATTAATAACAATTCATTAAAACAATTTTCAAATCATTTTGGAAACTCGTAAATCTCAAATATTTCAACAAGCAAGACAGGTCAACCAGAAGGTCATAATGAAATTAGAACAACTGGTCTGGTTGCACAACTGGCAAACCACAGACAGTCTTCAAGCTGGGAAGAATTGAGCTTCATGAAGACCTTTTAAATTTTTCGCTCGCTCGAAATTAGCACCTTTTTGCAAAGTAAATTAAAAAAAAAAAAAAAAAAAATTATTCGCTCGCTTGCATTTGAAATTCTGTCAAAAATTAATCTAAAAAATAATTTTAAAAAAAATTTCGCTCGCTCGCTCCATTATTTTCTCTAAAAAATCCGTCATCCATAAAATTTATTTGGTGTGGCCTAACTTTTGAATTTGTTCAGTCTTCATACATTCTGTGAAACTGTATTATTTTTTTATGGCTAAAATTGGCTATGAATTGAAGTTAGGTTGAGTAGGCATGCAACAACGTAAAATTTAACGAAATGGCTTTCTCAGATCAATGATTTCTTTGTAGAATCTTGTTCAATATCAATACTAAGTTTGTGTCAGTATTTCTGGAGTCATGTAGGCCTACCATATTTATTATTGTGAGAGAGTTCCCCGATGCTTTGTACTGCGAATTGTGCATGCAGTTTTAAGTTGATAATTTGCATGATTTACAAATTTATATAATTAAGTTCAGGTACATATAATCGTGCAACCTTATACCTGATGATAATGATCTTATATCCTGTTTTATTGTTCCTGAAGTTATTTGGATGCATTTTTCTTAGTTTTTCTGATTGAAAAGACTTTTGGTTGATTGAAATGCAGAACCTAGCTCTCCTGGCTTGAATACGAAACCTAGCCATCGTGCTCGCAGCTTGGGTAGGAATTACGAGCTTTTAATGCTTTTTGTCCTCTCCCGCTCTATTCATTGTTTTCCTTTTACTATTATACTTATCAGTTCTTTGATTTGATGTGTCCTTAGTCGCATCTCATATTTAGGGATTACTGAATGTGTTTCATTTCCAATTGAAGTAATTTAAAAACAGAGTCGTATACAATTACAATCATTTTTTGTCATAAAAAATTTAACAGACAGATGAGTCATATTCGTTATTCAGATATATAAATTTTGCTTATAGCTGTACTAGATTTTGTAGTTTGTCTAAAAGTCGATTCTATGTACAACTTTGAACTTACATACATTGTTTTGAAAGGTAAAAATGTTTCTATCAACAGCTTGAATTTTCTTGAAATATTGAATTAATACCCTCAGAGAAAGAGGGTATTTTATATGACCCAAGCATTTCAAGGTACTGTTTAAGTCGCCTTTTCCACCACATGCAAAGTGTCCATGGAAGCAAATGAAATAAATCTATTTGCATTATGACCGCTATACTGAGGGTGTGCTGCTGTGCAGCTTATGTTTCAGTTAAGGTGAGCTGAAAAGAGATATTGTAATGCACAAGTAATGGTTGATAAGCACACTTTTCATACATAACTAGAGCACAATCTTGAACATTCAATATTTTTGTTGGCATTCTGAATTTTGCTTTGTTTGCCTAAATGTTTTTCATCCTTTGTCATTTATATTTTTGGCACTTTTCTTCAGTTTGAATTTTTTCTATTGTCTATGATGAAGATACTCAAAATTGAAGCATTTTATCTTACGATCTATGCATGTGTCATTCATCTGGGCATGCACAGAATCCTTACTTGCTGATGGAAGTTCGCTATCGAACCATCGAAATAACTGCACAAGAAGCTCAGTAAATACATTTCTGGGACTGATATATATCTGAGAAAAACTTTTTTTCTTTGGATCAGCAAAACCTATACTATCCTTGTAGTTCACAACTATCATAGATCTCATTGATTTAATCTTGACAACTTATTATTGATGAAAAATTAATTGATAATCCCTAACATCACCATTTTCTTATCTCCAGACTTGACGTGCAGTGATCGTCAGAGTGAACACTTCTTGAAAAAGATCAACAGAGCCAGATTTGCTTTGGCTCGTACGGACAGCATTCGCTCTGTCAGCAGTAGTGTTTTCATTAAACCTCCTTATCGTCGCGCTGCCTCAGTACCAATGCATCTGATGGCTAAGACAGCCTCTGTGAAAGGTGAGCTGTCAAATTTGTCACTATACATGTATACGTTGCTTGTCATCTCCTGATGAACTGTTGTCTTGTTGTTCTTATTGTTCCTTGTGCACTTAATGAATCTCTCTGTTGTTTACTTTTTTTGCATTCATTCATTTCGTGATGTTGATGTTGCATGGAACAATTCAATTCCAACTATTTTATTGACAAAAACAGATACAATTTTAATTTTTTCAGTTAACTTGCGACAAGAATAGGCCTATATAAAAAAAATTGTATACTATCTCTGACCCTTAAAATTGGGTGGATCTACGTACGTTTCAAAAGTAAAAACCAATTAAATATCCGTATTAAGGCTGTGATGATCCTTCAAAGAGATTAAGAATCTTCAATTAACAACTTTGTCTAAATGCAACGGAATGCATGTATAATTTCTTAGGTGGTGCAAAGAAAAACACTAAATATCCGTGTGATCATAAGATGAGGTGTACCTCATTGCATTTACTGCAATTTCAATTAGTATGAGTTGCAAGGCCACTTGCTACATAGCATTTTAGCTTCTTCTGATTGGCAAGTGGTTCAAGCAACTCATACTTATTGAAATTGCAGTGATGGGAAAATAAAGACTAAAGTGAAACGCTGAGCAGAACAATTATTAGGTTGTGTAAGACAATAAATATTATCTGATAATTTGATGAATCTCAGTTTATGCAGTTACTAATTCTAATTTGGCGCTTCTTTGATAATTTTTTTGTAATTTAGTCTACAATAGACTTGCATGATTTTGAATTTAGTACTCTCTAAATATTTTGATTACTTTGATTTTTACTTTAGGCACTATAGTGATTTTGTACTGTGATATTTTTGTTAATCAATTTTATGCAATTTGGAGTATTTTGATGATTTTAAGCCAATTTGAATTAATTTAATATATGTCTGATAGTTTAATTTTTCTCAAATAATTTGTTAATCAACACCCATCAAATCTAATAATTTTGTCTCCATGACTACATGTAATTGATTTGATGAACTAGTGATTTAATTTTTAATTGAGCATGATTGTTTCGCATGCATAAATTTCATGATTCAGCAGTGCACTTGTAAATAGAGTGAAATGCACGCTTGGGAACTGGTCAAACAGGCCGAATTGTGTCGGAACTTTGCACTTAAACTCGTGTTACTGGTGTGTTTTTGCTAATTACAGGCAACACAACTCTGTTGAACTTGATCAATGGTAAGCCATCTGTTTGGTGTGGATGAACTTTCATTTCTTTCTTCAATTTAGAGTTGGCGCTTTCTCTCTTTTGAATGTTACTAATATTCCTAGTTGCAGTTGAAAATGATGGCCTTTTTATACTTTAAAAATAATTTGTTAATGATATGATATTTAGTTTGATTGATTTAAATATCTATACAGGCTGCTGTGCATTGAAGATTAATTTAATTAGGACACCACAATCTGCCATTATATATCAGACGTTTTAAAAATATGGCGTGCAACATAATTTTATGATGATTATTTATATATTTGGAAGTTCTCAACAGACGTATAAATAAAAAAAGGGGATTTTTTGTTTTGTATATTTTATTCTTCAGCCAATAATTGGGCATCATAATTGATAGGTTTTTTGGCAAATGAATTGATCATGTCACTTAATTTGCTGCTCAATTAAATTAAACACTTTAAACTTCAAGCATAAGTAGACCCATTTATTACTGCTTTTGATTATTATTTGTATCTTCTTTGATAACAAATTCACTAACAATGAATGACATTGAATGTGCATGTTCATTTTTGACTTATAATTGTGTGTTTTGTTTTGATTCATGCATATATTTTGACATTGCTATCTGAATTTTAAGTTCAACTAGTGATAAGCTGATAATATGTTCTTAGTTGAAAATATGCTTTAAAGAAATTTCTAATAAATAGGTTTTGGGGCAAATTTGTGCAAGAATAAAAAAAATGCTATTGAATACCTTGTGGGGTAAATTTGTGCAAAGTGCCAACATTTTTGAAATAAGATATTGAAAGAATGCCAAGCATTTTGAAACAATCTCTTAATCTGTTAGGATTATTGTCCTGAGTGAACTTTTAATAGATCTGTCTTTGGTATCATATATCTAATTTTCCTTTTGCCCTCATGACTACATTGGTAACTAGGGACAATCCCAGTTTCCTCATTAATTGTCTGATATTTTTTATAGTGTGGATACTTCATATATTTCTTTGTAAATTGTTAAGCATAAAATGACTTATTTATTTGGTAAATCTTGCATAATTGTACCATGTGGAAAACTGCATTTGTCCGAATTTTCCATCTGTCCAGGAGAGTAGCTCATATGGTATGAATTCAAACATCATGGATTGTGCAGCATATAGCTAAACTGTGTGTTTCTTCGAATTCTTGTAGAGAAAGATAAGCAGTATCCACGGCAACAGTCTGCACCCCAATTTGGAAGACGAGATCCTCGAGGGTCTCGTTTTGGTCTCAGCATGTTTAGCAACTATATGTTCCCAGGTACACACCTTATAACATTCCTTTAATGTTAAGATTACCCGATTGAGCATGTCCTTCTTAAGATTAAGTATAAGAGTGCATATATATAATTTTGTTCAGCAGAGATTTGAGTCTAAGTTAATGCTAATATTCTGTGAGACATAAGGTAGTATATATATCTGTTACTTGCCATTGAGCATGAATGGTTAAGATAATGAAGATTTGAACTTATCAAGTTCTTCGTAATGAGACTCACATGTATTGGCAGGCCAATTACACTTAGTTTTCTCACTGATGAAGTCAAAATACATCAAGAAGTGTAAGTTCTTATGTTCGTCAACATTAAAATTTATTGTAGGAGGACACCTTCGAGAATTCACTGATGAAGAGAGCAACTTTGCCGCATTATTACAGCGGGCCATGGACCTCCAAGGGGTGGACAGAGAAACAGTGCACTTGCTTGTCACACTTCTAATGAAGGTGATATGATTTTCTATAAAGTATATGTCATTATCTCTCTATATCTGGGCGGATGATATTGCTGCTGTATTGAACATATTTTTTCTTTATAATGTGTTAGGGAAAGAGTATCCCTGTTTCCAGATTGTATCCTATGCTAAACTTAAAAAAAAAAAAAGATGGATCTATGTATGTTTTGAAAGTTATAGAATGTTTAAAATTTGTTCTAACTTTTTATAATACTCTTTTCAGTTCATGTGCCAGAGTGATCAATCAAGTGTGAATGAAGATCGGGATATGAGTAAAGCCCAGGTAATGACAATCCTTACGTTTGGTTATACTTCAAGGTATGCAGTTAGTGAAGAAAAAGTTTTGAAAACCTGAAAAGTGAAAACTAGAATGCGCAAATAAAATTTGCAAATCTAGGCGCTGATTGTTAACTTGACAATTTAAGCATGAGATGAACCTCTGTCTGCCATTGTAGATCCTCAATTGTGAATACACCATCCAGCTGGTCAGAGATCTTATCATATAGCATGTATATTGTGTAGGTATATGAAATCGAATGGGTCACAAAAAGCTGTTTTCATCTTTTTTACATTTTGCTGCAGCCCGTTCTAATATGCTAACATGTTCCGCTTGAGTGCACACAGTCTAGACATTGCATAAATGTAGGACAGTGACCTGATTTTATGTGACCAGAAATAGTTATTTCTGCCAATTTACAGCAAAGAGGACAGCTATTTACAATCACTATCCATAGATCTGTTACTGATCCATCATCAATAGCAATTACAGCATCCAAGCTAGAAAGGTTGATGTGTTTACGAAGTTAGAAGGTAAAATGCATGAAACCATTGTATTTCATGTTCACCACAAACAGGAAGTTGAAAAACACGCAGGAAATGGCTGGTTGTACAAGCATGATCTAGGTGCAGCAGCGCCTAGATAATTAGTGGGGAGTAAATATGTGATTAATTAATATTTATCTTTCTATTCAGAGCATTGTCTTAAGACATTTGAATGTCTTGCTTGGATATAACCAGACTGAGAAAGCATTCAGTGTGCCACCATACAAGTTGAGGTTAGTGAAATGTATCTTTATAATGACTGCTGATTATTTTTGATGCTATTTGATTGTGCCATAGGAACAGTTTAGTAGATGTCTAATGCTTTGTTTATCTTCAGGTATTCAGCAGTGTTCAGTGCGTATCTTGCTGTTCTGCCTATGGTGAGTAGATTTTGTTACATTTTCAGTCTTTCTTGGTGCCTTTAACAGATTCATAAAGGACATTTAGATGTATGTGAGCATAACCTAAGCTCCAAATGTCGGAGAATGAGGCTCATTCTCAAGGTTATAATATAAAGATCTCACAGTAAGACTTATAAGTGAAAAGTAGAAATTTCCAAAAGATTTTGTCGACTGTATTGAACACCGGCATTACAATTTCTTACAAAAAGCTCATCATCATGAAGCTCACCTTGCTAAACTTATCCAATATACGATACATACAAGGTTGGTAACTCCCTCAATTTTCCTGATTTGAAAATCCCTATAATGCTGTCTCTAGCCATTCTAGCAGGTGCACGGATTTTCAAACAAGAAGTTGCCAATCTTGTGTATATAAATTCAGTACATGGCAAGCTTTCTTTAAAATGATTGTAATGCCTGTTGTATGGAGGTTATTGGTTTAATAAAATAATCTCACTGCAATTATTAATTTGCGTTATAGCTTCTGGACACCAACTTTTCTCTTGGTAACATTATTCTGCCCGTCTCCATGATGCTGCTTCAGTATGCTCCTTCCCCTCAGAGGTATGCCTCTGACTACCAGCCTGCCAACTACACCTTGTGGCTGCTTGAGCCTCACAGTCGACAGTCTTGGCTTCAGTCTCTCATTGTCATCTTGTATAAGGTAAGGATATTAGTTGACTTGGTTATAGTGTCAACTGATAAATCAAATTAAGAAGAATGAATTTAAATAAACCTAACTTAATTGGTCAAAATTATATCTGACTGATAATCTAGCATTAGAAACGAGTTTCAAAATGTTTGATAGAGGTGCACACTTATAGCACACAACTGTATGGACTATAAAGGACCTTGAAGGTATATATCCGTCACAACAATACAGTAAATCATGAACCTGAATAAACTGAATTGTTAGTAATGCAAGGACTGATACATTGGATAATTAACAAAACTCTATGTGGAGATACCAGCAAAGCTAATATGTGGCAGGATTTGACCAGACCTGTTTTACTGAGTGTGGTGTGAATATGCTATTTGTTTCAGTATCAATATGACAGCAGTTCTCCTGCTGCAACCACCATTCAATTCCTTGTGAAGTTGGTCATAAATACTGTGGATGCCCAGCTTCATCGCTGCAAAAAATTTGATGACACATTCGGCTTACACAGCCCAATCATACCAAGAAACAGGGGTGAGTTTCGAATTTTTATTATATTCCAGATATGTTGATGCATGTTTCCACTCTGATAATATTCTCATGACCTGGCTTATTTGCAAGATATATGCTGCTTTATGCAGCAGAACTTTCTGAATCAATACAATGTTATACTCTGTTATTTCTGTTACCCTGTTTGAGAGTCCACTTGAGGGTTTTGGTGTTGATTATTTTCAGACACCAGCAATGTTTCTATTGGTGATCTGGAGAACATTCAAGAGACTGATACTCCACCACAAAGCCCAACAGACTCACAACGTTCGACAAATGACACAGTGACAATCAACATGGACACCCCTGGGCACACGGTGCACTACAGAAAGAGAGGAGAGCAGAACCACGCAGACGAGACTGACGTCGAATCCATGTCGCCCAAGTCTAAGGTGCCAACAGACTTGCCATCAGAAGTCTCATCACGCCCTCGCCTCTCCTCCTTCTCCCCTGCCACCTCCCCTATCTCTTTGCCGAATAGTCCTAAGAGCCGAAAAGCTAGAATCGGGTCTCCAACTGAGGAGATAGCCCGGTTGGCACAGGATCAACCCCGCAGATTAGCTCAACACAACACGCCCTCCCAAAACAACACCCCAGTTAAAAAGCTTCCCTCCTCCCCACAAGACAGTATTCCTCCTGATCCAATTGATTCCCCAAAGAGCACCGGCAGACCGACCAATAATTTTCTCAAACAGGTGCGGCAAATGAATTTTTGAAGGAGTCGACATTGTGTCAGCTAGCATGGTGGCCATTGTGGTCGTGCATTTGGAGTTTGTAATCGGTTTGCCACTCGCAGATACTAATCAATGTACTAATATATCGTCTGTGCAATGAGCAACAACGCACCATTGCAGTGAGTTCTATGGCCAGTGTGTCCTCTGACGTAAGATTCCTAACCACTCCCATCATTGCCCTGCATCATTCATGTCATTGTCCATTTGTTCATACACATCTATATCGTCTCATTTTAACTTTTATTGTCTTTTGATATGTAGCAGTGTGAGTGAGTAGTTTGGTTATTTGAAGTATATTAGCATTGTTTGATAGTTTTTGGGTTGTTCAATTGCGTCATTCCTTGTTTTGTTTGGTTGTTTTCGTGCCATGTAAATTTTGCGTGTATCCTAACCTATCTATAGATAAGTTATTTGGTTGTTGAAATAATCATTTGTATAATCTCTAATTCATAATGAGAATATTATATACCTTGTTGTCAGTTTAGCATTATTAGTACTTACCCCACTAACTCATAGAATGTAGAATTAATATAAATTTATTTGCAATTTGCTTTAGTTTGATGTGACTTTTGAATTTAATTTCTTTTGTTCAATCTACAGAACTTTGAAGTGATATGAAATTAATTGAATTGTCATTATTTGTTCAGCAGAGGACCTTGCAACAAAGTGTAGAGGAATACTTCTTCAACCAAGTTGCAGGTCATTCAAGGGAGGACTTGAAGAAGGAAGGAGATGATCAAGATAGCGATGGGGTCAACAATAATGTGGATAGGAAGATGGTGGAAGAGTTGGCTGCATTCGCATCTCAGAGTGAACGGAGGAGGAAGACCACGTCATCTGAGGACTCTCCGTCCGGAGATAGCGACCAGAATAAAGACAGTGACCAAAGTAAAGAGACCGACCACAGCAGGAAAGTGACCCCCGATCGAGAAGGTACGGACAGCAACAAAGCAGACACAGAATCAGGAGAAGACTCCCCCTGCCGATTGCCAAAACCACGCCTAAGCAAGACCCAAAGTGCTGGTATCCTGGAAGCACAGAAAGAGAAGATGCCAGCCAAAATGACACGACGTCACACTGAGAAGTCGTTTGCGGAAATCCCAGATGACCACTTGCTTGATGTAAAAGATAATGATGATGCTAACACTGCTGAAAGTAAGTCACAAAACTTGTGTTCCTTCTGTTATTACTCTGAAGTTTCCATATAGCATTTAAGGAACCAATTTATTTCTCTAAATATCTAATTGCTTTACTTTAAGGTTCTTTAAGATTTGTTAAGGTTGCTTTATAGTTTGTACATACATGTGCAGTATTCAAGGAGGCTATTTTTTGTAATTCTGTATAATCTGTAAGTTATATGGTAACAGCAAGGTACCTACCTATTACCTTACCCTCACTCTTTATCATAGCGCACACTCTAGCCTTATGTTCACCTTGCTGGTGTATTTAGTTTTCCGTAATCTTTGAACTTTCAACTGTATCTAGCTGGTGTACCCCTTTAGATTTCATTAGCGTTCATCTAAGTTATTATAACAAAACAACCCAAGTCAGGGTCACTGAGTAACAATATCACGAGCTGTTGTGTGAATTAATATCACTCGAGCCCGCAGGGCGAGAGTGATATTAATTCACACAACAGCGAGTGATATTGTACGAAGTGCCCTGACGCGTGGTTGTTTTGTTTTTATCACCTGGTTTTACCTCAAATTTTCAATTATAAAGAGGGACTATTTTCTGCCATAACAAAAATGTGACGTCACCATGGAGCAACAATGGAGGTGACGTCACAATCCAATTGTTTTGGCCATTGCTTGGTTTGTGACGTCATCAGGCATCTGAAATGCCGGTGATGTCATAACCATTGTTAAAAAATATCACCCTTGATGGGTGGTATTTGTTACAATATCACAGGCCCTGATATTTTGACTGTAAACAGTGATATTCACAGTCAACCAGGTGATAAAAGTTGAAGCACTCCTAGTAGAACCTGTAGCTTATTTATGCACTTATTAAAAACTTTAATCTTTGATATATTCTACTCTTCATTTTGTTCCTATCAACACCTAGGTGTAACAACATGTAAGTTCACCTTGCGTTTGTTTGAGAAAGACAATCTGAATGTTTCAATTGCCCAACTATCCATGTGATGTATTTGTGAAAACTGAGAGCATTTAATTGTATTCAATTGTACGTCCACTCTTGTCAGTCGTAATGTGACTGCTTTTCTGGCATATGTTGAAAAAATCTCTGATTATTATACTCGATCTGTGCAGAGATATTTTCATGAAGCTATGAGTAATGTCAACTGGAATTGCTGTAGAATGCTGCTAGTTTGTTGGTCGGTGTTTTTGCGTCCAGGAATGCTTTGAAACAGCATTATACAAATGAAACGTTTTACGTAAAAATGATATTTTTTGAAGCTCCTGATTGGGTTTACCATTTACACATTAAATTGCATGCATGCCTAGATCTCATTTGTCAATATAACTATGCATTGCAGGAGAACAATCATCATAAAATGTTTATTTAAATGTCATGAGTTTATTGTATTAGCCCTGTAAGTCATACATGAGAGTATGATCAGGTTGAGAGTACTATACTTGGGACCAACATAATTGTGGGGACTTGAGGGAAAAAATAGTTGAGAGAATCGGTTTGTGAGGCTATGTTTCTATAAAAAGAATACATCTCGTTATCTCAGCATATGAACATCCTAATACGAACATCCAATTAATAATACAGCCAAAACAGAGTGTCTTTATAGAGTACAGGCCAGTAGAGGGTGGTCCTAACTTCCTAAGACTGACTGAGGCGAAACATTTTCTCAACAATGCAAATTTATACACTCAAATATAGCACCAATGAAGGTTTTCAAATTACGGTTAGACCTCAACAATCACCATCATACTTCTACAATTTTGCATGTTAATGCCCTGCTAAGCACTAACAGCAAACAAACAAACAGGTCATTATTTATTTTACAAAAATGGCTAGTCAGAAGACATAGTTTAAGAAGTTTATGAGGTCTTATCAGTTAAACACCTCATTTCCGGGTTCTACCATGCCTTTTTAATGGAGGTGTGTATACACACCGCCATTTATGTAGTTGATGAGAAAGGGGGGTAAGAGAGTGGGTGAGAGAGTGTAAACTTTAGGCGGGAAATTCAAAATTGGAGAAGAAAATCTGAAATTACTCATTGCATATTTCAAATTATCTCCTAATTGCTAAATTCAGCAAAACTAGAGATGCAGGGCTCTTATGAGCTTATTTGTATTGACCTGAAGTAATTCTAAGTACTCTTTTTATCAGTTTTTTTGTTTGGTGTTTGCTTGTTTGCTGTTTACATGTTTGCCTTCCACCATTTTGAAAATAATGTGTATTGTGTTTTGGGTATGCAAATGAGCTATCCACCATCTTGGAAATTATGTGTATTGTGTTTTGTTTATGCAAATGAGCTGGCCTTGCGACATTAGGATGTGTATTGGTTACAAGTGAGATGAGATTTCAATAGTTATATATATCTCCCAACTATTATAGATAGATGGGATAGATAGGATAGGATAGATAGATAGATAGATAGATAGATAGATAGATAGATAGATAGATATAGACAGATTCATAGATACATAGATTTATAGATACATAGATTTATAGATACATAGATACACAGATACATAGATACATAGATAAGGGTGGATTTCATGCATAAATCTTATGTATTAGATAGATATATTGCATGAATGATATGGATACATTGGATAGATTATATAGATCAAATAGATAGAATACACAGATTAGTTAGATTACAGATTTATCAAAAGGGTTTAGTAAACTAGGGCAATAAGTTGCAATTTGGTACTTGAAATAATTTGTTATGTACGTGGTCCAAAATTTCTGGGTATGGTTAGCTCAGTTGCAGCACACTGGGTTGCCAATCGCTGCCTGACTCCCTGGGTCCTGGGACTCCTGGGTCTGCAGTCTTGGAAATCACCGTCATATGAGGACAATCACAATTCCACCTAAGTCCTAGCCCTGACAGGACAATTGAGTGTGTGGGGTTGATCTCCCGGGTGTCAGAAGCAAGTCTGATCTCTGTGCTGCCATCCTCATCACACAGCAGCATGACAGTAGCGGGATTTATTCTATCCAATTTTGCGAAATACTGTGAAGTCGTCAGCAGCTGATGACAGTTCCCTAATTTCTCTAGAGCCTTTGGGTTCTTTTCTTAATTATGTAATGGATAGGTTCGCCAAAATTTGTATTGGTAATTGATATTGTGATACAACTTTATTCCAAGTTTGGAAATGATAGTAGCTGCAGTTATTTTTAAATAGCCTGTCAAAGATGATTTTGAGCAATGCAAAATGCATGGTTGGGCAATGACACTTTGAGAGGGTCATGGGAGGGTGATGACAGTGGTAGGGTGAGAGTCATGTGGGGCTGAAGACATTGCTTGTCTTGGTCTGATTAACGCTCTCGCCGTTTCACCCAGGACAGCAGTTTCAATCGTCCTTTGCCTCATTGCTGTCTTCCTCCTGTCCTAATTAGCTTACAATGTACATAAATACAGGACGTATAGTCCCAATCATCTATCCATCTTTCCAAAATATCCATGCCAATCTGACAAGATTTCACCTCATTTCAGCTCTTTTCAAGTTCTGGATCAATAGATTTAATGATCCAGTTGGTCAATTTGGTAGTCTATAGCTTAGCTGGCAGTGGTAGTAGGATTGGCAGGTGTATTGAGCAGCATGTTAGTAAGTAAGATCTTTATTGACATGATAGTAGGGAACTAAGGATAAATAACGCTAGTTTCCGTGACAGCTGGGTGGCCAAGAGTTGTCAGTCCAAAATCCTGATAGTCTTTGCTTGCCTTGGTTCAAATCTGGAGCAGCCAATTTAGAATATTTTCAGTGGAATTTCAAGATCAAAATCCCAGACGGGTATCATTCAGATCAGATGTTAAATTGGTGTCTGTCCCTTTTGATCATTTTCAAATAGGGTTAATCTGCAACATGTAGAGGACTCTCGTTCAATCTGCCATCAATCAACCACTGTGAGCAACCACTGCTCTTAAAGGGCAGCACTTGTGCATATCAGCCATATCTATCTATCAATCTATCTGTATCTATATATCTGTCTATAAATCTATATCTAGATATTTATATATATCTATATCTATCTGTATAGCTGTAGCAGTGCAGGACAAATCATCTGCTGGATTCATGGTATGTGAACTTAAGACGCTACACGGTCCCACACCACCTCCATTTTGAACCCCTGGGTTCTTGTTTGTCAATTAGATCTCAACAAATTGAAATCGGTGTCCAACTAATACGTAATATCACTTCCTTCACAACACATTTAATGATGCATCTTCAGAATGCTTGCACTTATGATAACTGCCTAGTAAAACATCAGTGTTTGCCAGTAGAGACACACGAATGATATACAAAGGACTTGATTTTCTAAATGTATCTCTCTGTTTTTCCTGTGTGTCTCTGATTCGCTACTTTTAGGGCATTGTTCTATGTAGCTACAGTGAAAATGGAATTGCCTGATTTTGCATGACAGACAAATGATGATATTGTGGTAAATTTGATGGCTATAACTATAGGAGTTGTTATAATCAAGTTATTTCGAAATTTTGTTGGAAAGACATGGAAATGAAAATGTGTGCATGATCTAAGAAAGTTGTGTCTATATACTCCGTCGTTGTGATATTGCACTTTCAGAGCGTTGATTGAATTTGAAAAGTTCGATTTTTGGTAAGGAATTTGAAGGAATTAAACTTCTGCTTAATAACCATTTTTGGGAGTAGGATATTCTCATTCTTGTGAGTTGTTGGTTGAAATTTTGATGTTGGACCTACAAAAATAAGTTTGAAAACAAAGGAAGAGGAATGTTGCTTGGAAGTTTGTCGGAAATCATGGTAATTTCATTAAAGCTGTGCTATTTGTGCTGTAACTTTTAATACATTGGCAAAACCAATCATCATTGGTTGAAAGATAATCATTTCTTTCAAATTCCCTCAATAAGATTAGAATCTCTTATCAGGTGACATCGATGAGAGCCCATGTCCCAGCCCTACACCTCAACCACGTATCAAGCCAAACTACAGACAAAGGAAAGCCAGGAAGACCGGTCTGACGACTGTTGAATTGCAGAAGATGATTCCAGAATTGCAGAATTTGGGAATGGGAGGAGAGGGTCGGCAATCACCGTCACCCAGGTATTAAAGTTACCCCGAACCATTGAATATTTTGCTAAATATGGGTTGTTTTATGTGAATTATAATATACACTTGTGACTAATAATGTTTCTAACCATTTATATTGAGTATTTCTTTGATTACATAATTTATTTAGTTATTTGACATCAAAAAGTTGATTGCACTCAGCAGTGCCAGTTTTTTCCGTGTGTACCCGAAATAAATCTAGGGGTCATTTAGGACTTAAGTGGGAGCATATAAGCAAGAAATAAGACCCCTAATGCAAAGAAAATTTGCACACTGGTCACTGGTCAGTATGACCACGCCACACAATAAAATGTAAAAATTAGACAAATATTTTTTTGAAACCTGACCTATCATTTGGGGTAACTTTAACAAAGCAGACTGCTAGATTGATTTTGGTTTTGGACTGGAAGTTCCATACATCTTTGGTTGTAAATGTACGCAATATGATTGACAAGGGGGAATGTCTAAGGCCTATTTCAAAAATAATGAAGCCAAAGTGTGACATGACCATCAAAAATTTAAAATGTATTTTTATATGAAATGACCAAATCATATTGTAAAGAACATGTTAAAGTTCCAGAAACTATATTTACCTTGGTCCTTGGTGCTTTGACAGCTGAATAATACAGAATTTGTAAAAGTTTTTTTGTTTCATGGCAGTAAAACAAACCAAGCTTAATGGTAATTTGTTATGAAATTAAATCTTTATTCTTTATTTGACGATAAAGGGCACATTTTGTAAAGTCTTGAATTGTCAGTCATAACTGTGGGAAAAATACAATCATTTACTAAACAAAAGCAATTTTTTTATTGTTTATTGTTGTTTTAGACAATTTGTCCTCAAATTTTAAAGAATGCTCCATAAATGGAATAATTTTGATAATTAGGCAATGAAACATGGGCTACTCCGAATACTGAGCTGTTTTGGTAATTTTCACTCCAAGTGGTATTAGAATGATTGATTTATTGTTTGCCAAAAAAAATTAAAATATGATCAATAACTTTCAGAGCGTTACGCTTGCGACAAAGGTAATTTTTGTATTTTTTCCCCAGAAACCAGTCCCGTGCATAGATTAGTTCATAGTTTTCTTAAGCTTCATAGAATTTACTATATTGCAAGTAGATCGAGGTTAAAACAGAGCTCTCATAGCTCCTTACCACTTGAAAGTACCACTCTTGACTTGACGCATGCAATACATTCACCTTTCCAGCTATTCGTTTGAATTTTTCCATGAACCAAATTTTCCACAGCCATAAAAAGCTCCTAAGCAACTAGGTAGATGTAATACTAAATCTCAACGTCAAAAAGATTCAACTGAAATATGCCAAAGGGAAACTAGAACATCCCAGATGAGGGAACTTCTAATTTGACTTATTTTACGAGGTCAACCTTTAAAAACAAATAACTCAATGGTGTGAAAACAAGTGAATAGAAATACTTGTTTCAATGCATTTACGAAGCCTAGGGATGTAGAAATTTCAAAAAGTACAAGGAAATAGCAATGAAACTTGTCAAACTTTGTAAAACTGATGAAAGTATATATGAGGTGAAAAATCTTGCGTCACACTAAACTTGTGAAAAAATGCATGTTTTCTTTCTCAATAACCTTTTGACATATTGACATGAAATTTTTAAAGAATGTATTTAAAGCAATAGTATAGTATGAAGTTGTTGCTTATGCAGAGCAGTTTTCACATTTTTTTACCCTCAGTGCAGTGTGCGCAAAAGACGTCGGACAATCGGCTTTTGCCGACCTTTTTTTATGGATGTCCGACCAGTTCTTTGTCTATGTCAGACAAAAAGTCCGACAGGAATTAGAAAGACTCTGTTTGACAATCATCCAGCCTTTTACTGGCAGTGTAGATGGCAATTTGCAGTTGTTTGAAGTGGGAAAATTTGCAGGTTATTAGGTCTAAATTGCAATTCTGTAGTTTCTGAGTTTCTTTTGACACCCAATTGATTGACTTCAATTGCAATTCTGGACCAGTGACAGTGTCATGTCTCAATGCCTGAGCTAATTGCAAGTAACATTTTATTCAACAACACTATTCAGTCTCACTTAACCCTCAAGTTGCCAATTAACTTAAACTTGCAACCACGACAGCATTTACTTGGTATTATATCAGAAGTTCCAACAACTGACATTCAGTGTATTGCAACTGGAATCAATATGTGACCTGCTCCACCAAAATGAGTTCAATAGTATAGGGCATTTTGTAATGTTTCCTAAATTTAGGGTACATTTTTGGAACCAATGTTTTTTTTAATCTATGATATCCACAGAACAAAACCTGAGTTGGTTCCATTTTTTTCTATGGCTCCTAAGGCGGCCATCTTGAAATCCCAAATGGCCGCCACTGAAACACTATTTCGGCCATAACTCAAGAACTGTTTGACAAAGTGATGCAAATGAGGGATCTAAATTGTGCAGTTTGAGCTGACAAATGCAAAGGTACCATTTATTTCACTCATTAATGAAGCAAAAAGCAAAAAAGTAAATATTATTAGTAATTTTTCTACCAAGTCGGCACTAAACATCATGCTACAGATTCATGGATGCGAAACTATTCGGACTTGAATGACTATGCTTTGTCAGATCACTGTGTTATCAGGTTGTTATGGATAATTAATTGATTCTAAGTCTATGAATGTTGATAACACAATAACAGAAGCTGTAGTGGAGTTTTTTCCAAAGCTCCTTTTGTCTTTTGTTCGACTGCACTGTTTTGCTTCTTGTCTGAGATTTTCATTTGGTCCAACTTTGTTGCTTTCAAGGGTTGTTTCTTAATGATGCTGTATATACACAGTTTGGTTGACTATGTCAATAATGTTTGGCTTTCAGAATATTGTCTAATAATAATGGTAATATTCAGCTTTAATGACATCAACCTTCATTACTCTAGTACCGAGTCATTACCGTCATGCTGGGGTATAGACTTTATTCAAATTAGTTGGTTAAGAATAATTTTTTTGCTTGGTTATGCTTTGTACCATGCCAGATGGTTTTAGAGCAACAATGCTTCATATACTTTTTAATAAATTTAGTTTGTAGTCCTCGATGGGACTGAAGAAGCAGGAGAAAGAACTGAAACCTGCAAACCCTTTTACAATTTGTTTAGAAAAACCAAAGAGTGCCTTGCAGACACTCATGTATGAACATTCAACATTTTAAAATCATTCTCATGATTACTACTGAAAACCAGTTAAATAATGTTATCTCACTGAATTTTCTCTATAAATTTTGGCAGACCTGTATTTTGGGGAATAGCTTTCTTAAAGCTGTGCAGGTGCATTGGGCCAGCCTGCAGTGGTTACAAGTACTACCCTCTTTTCTTGATTGTTCATTTAATTCTAATTCCAAAGTTCTACTCCTCCATTTATTACAAATGAGGAAAAGAACCAAAGGCTCCAGAGAAATTAGGGAACTGTTATCAGCTGCTGATGACTTCGCTGTATTTCACAAAATTGGTTAGAATTAGTCACGCTACTGTCATGCTGCTGTGATACACCAGCTGAAGGAGCTGGAATTATACCACAATGGAGAACAACAGCCCCATTGTCTCCTGTACGAACCGGCAACTACCTAGAGGTGTTTGAGAGACGGTTTCCTTCTCAACATAGGTTGCTCTAGCTCAGCTTACTGGAGATCATTAAAACTTCAATGTATATATGGAGTCCACACTGCTCTATGATCAGGATAATTCACTCAATGTTTTCTGGCACCACTTTATTGGTCATTTAATAATGGTGAAGCCCTGGTGATGACAGGATGATTGAATGTGTGGGGTTGATCAGTTGGGTATCAGAAGAAAGTTTGATCTCAGTGGAGCCATTCTCATCACCTCCAGGATATCCCTTAAATTTATCTCCCTATCACCATTGGGGGTGTACCGAAAGTCCGAAACTACTTTTTGCTGAAACGAATCTGATTCAGCATCTTTGCTCGGATGTTGGCTGCTCTTATCATGTACAAGTGCTGAATAACCATATCAGATGGGAGCTTGCAATTCAGTGGTTATTTGAGAAGATCATCTGTATAAGAGTCTTGGCATGTATTTACCTTGCATACATACTGTTTTTTTTTCCAGAGAAACTGGCCAGGAATTTAGTCACTGTTTTATATGGATATTTATGTCATTTTATTCTGAGATCTTAGTCCCCATTCAGAACCAGCTGAGTCTGTCACAGACATGTATAGTGCTTGAACTTGTAACAGAATTGTTCCAACTTATCTAGGTCTTGTCTTCTGGGTGTCATCAATTGTTCTGAATTTGGATTTTTCCTTTTTAACGTAACTATTTGGGTAGAGAGTGACTTTAAAGGGTGCAGCAATTGTGTAAAAGAGAGCAGTCCATAGAGGTCTAGAAAAATGCAATTACCCAACTGAAAACCAGTCCACTGCACACTACAGGCAGGTGAATGTGATGAGACTGCAGACTGACAAAATTCAAGTTGAATTTTGGAATCAAATGGCATCTTGGCCACTAGGACAGCTGTCTATCAGGTCCATGCTGTGCAGAACTCAACAGACTGGGCTAGATGTACAATACAAGTGGTTATACTGTATTGGCATGAAATACAGAATGTCCAATGAAATATTGTAGCCTGTTCCCTCACAGTCGCAAACAGATGTAGACTTTCTACATAATTGAGGACAAATTACTTACTTGACAGAGTCAAGTTGACTCCCAGTTTGCAAAGAAAGAAGATGCATCAAATGACTCAGTTCAAGTAAGATGATTCTTTCCCATAGATGATATCCACTGGTCTTGCAGAGTAGAGATCTTGTTTTGGATTCAGAAAATCGTTTGTTGATCCCTTAGATTGTGAAGTCAGATGTTTGTTATGTCACATCATCACTCACATGTGAAGTAGAGCTGTAGATTAATTTCTGCAAGTTCTTTGTGAATACATATTAGTTTTAGCATCACTTTAAGGTTTTTGTGGAACATTGACACACAGATTAGATACATTTCATCTGTGCATTGACGTCTTGGCACCATATTCTCCATCAGAATCTGATTCTTCCATTACAAAGCATGCAGTGAATGGGCATTTAGGTGTCCTCAAAATTTTCTGCTGCCTCAAACACATAAACCTGTGAAAGACAAATGTGTTTGCTTGCATAACCATTTTCATATGCACTGGTCGATCCATAGCTACATGTACATAATCTTTTTAGGTAGTTTAGGCCAATCATATTAACATGGTCCAGTTCCTACGATTGAACTTCAAGATATTGTGGCCAAGTTGAAACATGAGCTTGCGTGTGAGTTGTGGTGAGGCACCGGACTTTCTCTGAGACATTGCAACATATTAGTTCATATATATATGTAATATACTTGGTATATTGTCATATTTTCATATTGCTATTACGGTACTGGTGTGCAACAGGAAGGATGACATGTCTGATCATTCCTATGAGCCTACCTGGACCATTGAACACCTACATCATAGATATTAATTTTTCATTTATAGTTATGTGTTATCAGTAGCCTATTGAACATAATCATATTACATAATGAAAGCGCAAATATCTTCTTTCGATACTAGAAAAAGCGTTAGTAATACTAATAGGCTTCTAGTCTCCATTACATTCCAAACTTTTTGCCATATATCAAACTGATCAGCTGGCACAAGTGCCAATGCCACTTTTTCAGTGCCAATGCCACTTTGTCAGTTGCCCCACAGCGCTAGAGTTTCCCCCATGCTCTGGCTGAAACAATTCACAGCAAGCAGTCTCAAGAACTTTGGGATCCAAACCCCACTTCATCTGCCTTAATTAACAGCTTTGGTCTAACCCAACTCCATTTGCCTTTGTTGACAGCTTTGGCCTTCCATGGCTTTTGCTAACACTACACTACATATATTCCAGTTCAGAAATGAAAGAAATGATACTCATCATGATGTGGGTTATGTACACTGATTTTTCTACAATTTGGGAACAGCTCAGTTTTGAAGAGCGGGTAATTGCTTCAGCTAAGGGGCTAAACTAATTCACAGTGGCCCCAACTGTAATGGAGAACACTTTTAAATAGTGTCAGACTGTCAAAAAAACTTTTTTGTCATAATCAATTGCACATATAAAGTAAATTATACAATTATTTACACATCGAGAAAGCTCGTTTTGCCTGAAAATTGGGGTTTCCTGGGTTACCTGACCTTATATTTCCATGGCAACAGAAAAGTTATTTAAACACAGTCAACAAGTTAGATTTGTTCAGAGTACACAGTAAAATACCTGAAATTAATTCTGTGAAAATTTCATTTAGCTACTTCGAATAGAAATGTCCATCAGAACGAGTGGTAGGAACTTTTGAAACGTTCCTCATACATGCAAGAAAATACCAACAATATAATTAATTTATTTTTCTTTTCACTTAGGATTAAAAAACATGGTACCATTAAATTCTCCAGCTCAAACTACACAATTTTGACCCCTCATTTGTATCTCTATGTCAATCCATTGTTTAGCTATTGCCAAAAATAGCGTTTCAGTGGCGGCCATCTTGGATTTCAAGATGGCCGCCTTAGGAGCCATAGAAAAAAATGGAACCAACTCAGGTTTTGTTCTACGGACATCATAGAATAAAAAAAACATTGGTTCCAAAAATGTACCCTAAAGTTAGGAAACGGATAAATATCCTACACAAGGCCATACACTACAAAGTCGACCTTCTGTCTTATTTAGTTGTGAAAATGATTTTATTCTACTGGAAATGGGCTTCAACATGATGGTTCTTACGTTCGGATATCTTCATCCAATCCGAAGATATGGCACCTCAAACATTGATGATATGAAACATCTAACTTTGAGAAAATGGCATTTGAATTTCCCGCCAATGCAAATAAAGAACTAAGAAAATCTAGAAGAACACCCAATTTTGATAATTTAAAATCAATTTTTGGTAAAAATGGTGTTAATTATTCAAAGAAAATAACTTTTGCTAAAACGTGGCACCAACAGCTAAAAAACATCAAAATGTGACCTTGTAACGCATTTTGCTCATTTGTGGAAAATATTAATTGCCTACTTTGAACTCATTTTGGTGGAGCAGGTCACATATAGACAATATTATTTCACCTGTTAAAAAAAGGGAGGACACTTTAGCCATGCAGCATGTGTCAGAAAAATTTAACAGTGGATATAGTTTAATTTCATATATACTTTTGGGAGTGACTCTAAACACAGATCTGGCAAAAACTAGAGGTGGCGTATATGTGCTAGTTATATCCCGCGTTTGAGGGAATATGTGATATATACCGAGGCGTAAGCCGAGGTGTATATCACATATTCACAAAAACAAGGGATATAACTAACTTATACCCAAACACAATAAAACATAAACAAAGAGATTTAAAAAATAAAATAAAACAAGAAGGATTTTACTGAAATAGAAAACAGCTACAAACAATTTGCCAAGTGGGATTAATTAAATAACATGATACTGATAGTATCAGTTGAACAAAAAAATCCAAAAGGCAACAGGTTGACATATGAAATGAAATTCTTACTTATTCTGAGAATTTTCTGGGATATACAACTCCAATGCATGTGAAAGGTATCGTAAATTATCAATCAAATTTATACGAAAAAGCTAAAGAGATTTCCAATACATATTTTTTAGAATCTGATTATAGAAGCAATTGCGATTTCAATACTTAGCATAGGCAATTATTAGGCATATAAGCGTCCCAATTACCCACTTTAATACATATAATGCTCAGATAACATAATAAGGTAATAAGTAGCTGGTAGCAAAATTATTAGAAAAAATATTTGGAACATAGTTTTAAAAAGTGGAAAACGAAACCTGTCGAATATTGAACAAATATATGGGGAAAAAATTATTTGGAACAAAAAAAATTGCAAAGAAAAATTTGGAAAAACTATGAGGGCAAAAATATCCGGCGAAAAAAGTTTGTGAAAAAAAAAAAAATTTGAAAAAAGAAATTTTGGGTGAAAAAAATTAATTAATTAATAGGGTAAAGAATTAGGGGGGGGGGGTTGGAAAAAATATGAGGGGAAATAGGCAAAAGAAAAAAAATGAGAAAAAAAGAATTGTTAAAAAATCAGGAGAATGTACATATACATATATGCATTTGGATTGGATTGTTAGGGTCGACCATCAGTATAAGGGGGAGAAGGGCTTGGAGTTTTAAATTTATTGTAACAGTAAAAGACCTATTTATTTCGAGTGTGTTTTATCAAACAAAACCATGTTATGAAATATCCCCACCACCAGAAATTATTTATTTTAACATTGCTCAAAAGTAATTTATTTATTTTACCAAAACTTGATAATAATTTTTTATTTAAAATAAACTGCAAGCCTTCTCCCCTCCCGGATATCTAATATGGCTGAACCCTTACTCTTAAGCAGTCATGATATTTGCATTAAAAATCCAGATTGGGCTGAAATTAAAGGATTTATGGATTTGTCAAAAGCTTTAGGTTTTATAATACTTTTGTTTATTTTTGTTTTGTTGTTGGAAATTCTCTGTTTGGTGCAGTTTTGCTGTTTGTGTTGTGAGATTTGTTAAACAGTGAGGCTTTATATACTCCCATGGGCGTATAAGTGAACAACAAAGAATATAGGATATATACCAGCCAAATACAGGCTTCTGATTGGCTGATGGGTCATGAGTATGGTATAAAAAATAGTACTATATATTACTGCATGAATCTTGAATTTGATAGAAGGTCACGAGTAATTGAAGTACGTAATTCATTACTAATTGTCAAAAATAACACAGGAAGAGATATTTTGGTCTGACTGAAAGTAAATTTGTCTGACCAGAACTCTCTTGTCGTCAGACAAAATGTCTGACCAAAGTCAATATGCTTTCGCGTGCACTGCCTCAGTGAAACCCTGCTGTATTGCTTCTTTATTTTTCAGATAGACACAAAGTTTCGTAGAGATATAAATTCAGATCCTCCCTTTTGAACAAATTAGCCAGTTTTTCTAGCCAGGAAACCAATTGAAACATTATATGAATGAATATATTCTTTTGGTTGCAGACGGGCAAGAAAATCCGACCTTCTAAGTAGGGGAGCATTGAATAATCAGCAGAAGAAATCGCAAGTGAGATACTCGGAACTTCTGCAAGTTGATCGTTGTCCTGAGTGCAATGCTGTGTTGGAACAATATGACGAGGACACCATCAGCCTCTGTATCATCAGTTTAGCAACTTTCATCCATCGCGAACCTTCTCTTGCTGCTTCTTTGCTCCTTGATGCACTTTTTGCAACTGCAAGGTGAGCTTGAATTATGTTCTCAATTAATACCGTGAAATTCCGTGAATTATGTTCTTACACATGTCCGCTAGTGTGTCATATGTATGTGTACCTGTACACATGAATAAATAAAATGTGACTGGAAAATAAAAGATTTAGTGTTAACTTGTGAAGGTTGAAAAGTAATTTAGCACCACTGTTTTAAGAAAGTGTTACCCTTTATGGAAGAAATATTATACTTGAAATATGACTCCCACAAGGCTTTTTGTTCTGAGCAAATAACTTAACTTTTATTTCTTATTTTCCTAGGATTGCATCAAGTAGCCCATATCCGTGGCAAAGTGACATGTAAGTGGTTTTCTTTTATTCCACATTATAGAAATTCATGAATTAATGTTTTAAAAAACTTTAAAGAACAAATGTCTGTTTTTTCCTCTTCAACAGCAGTGGCCTGATAATTCCTGGCAACTCTGTGTCTGTGGCTCGTCAGTTTCTCCGAACTGTTTTGCATCAGCTAGCTCCCAATGGGATCTTCGCGCAGATTTTTATGACTCAGCTTGAAGGTAAGTCTATAATGAATGTATAACTGTTCTGCAAATAACTTAACTTTTATTTCTTATTTTCTTAGGATTGCATCAAGTAGCCCATATCCGTGGCAAAGTGACATGTAAGTGGCGTCTTGCTTAATGTACAGGTGGTTTGCAAATGCCAAAAGAATACTTAAATTGTCTCCATTTGATACCCATCATTACCCAACTGCTTTCTTGTCCACTGAAATTGAACAAGAATATAACCATAATCCTTCAGGCACATACCTAGACAAGCAAGAATGGCTACACACTTTGATGCTACACTTTGGCCCTTACTCATCAGGAGCCGTGAGATGTGAATTTGTGGTTGAGCAGTGCTTGTGTCAGAGAAGCCCTCATGGAACCAATTATTCTGTGTGGTCACAAAGTGGTCGAATGCCTTGTTTGTGTTTGTTTACGATGATGTCATCCATTATACCGAGAGAAATTCATTGGGATTATAAGAGCAAAGGATGTTAATGATTTGCGGAATGTGGCAGGGCTTACACTTAAACCCATTGGCAATTTCGGTTACTGAAAGATTCATCTCCAAAATATGATGTAATGCCACATTCTTGGCTATGTTTGCTCAAGTTAAAGCTTAAAAGGTTTCTTTCAAATACAATACACTAAGAATTGTAGGTTTTGCCTGACCAATTGATTGTTATGTCTCCTTTAATAATAAAAGGAAAGGCATGTTTGTCTTGACAATCTTGGTATTCATATATCAAAAATCTGTCACAAGCCTGAGATTTTCGAATTATTCTTGCAGAGAAGCATTGCAGAACTTGAGTCAGCTGAGTGATGTTCTTGCAACTGTTGACTCGCAACTGAACAAGTTTCTCAAGTTCTCTGTCAATTATTGGCTTTTCTGTTGGCAAAACTCCCTCTACTGCACAGTGACCTTACTGAATAAGGGCATGCTTTTGCCTAATAAAAGCAAGGGGTATTTTAACTGCAATGAAACTGGCTGGCAGCTGCCTCATTTTTGTAGGGTACCTGTTGGAGGATAGCGAAACTGTAAACGGCCATATGTAAAATGCTTTGTTTATAGTGAGGTCAAAGTCAATAGTAATTGGTGTTACCTACATAAGAATGAAGACTGAAAGCCTTAGAATATTTCAGTAAATTCTTTAACCTGTTTCTGTTCGTCAACATTTGGAGGGGTGCATAATGCAAAATATATATTCCTATCAATGATTCATGATCATACATTTCTGACCTGGGATCAGATAGTTTGAGAAAAGCGATTTGATATAATTCTTCACGCCACAACTCAGGAGAGTAGCCTGCACTCCTTGCCTGATCCCAGCTTTGTGAAGCACTCTAACACCTTGGCCCTTTGCTTGAGGTTGCAGTCTTTGGCTGAATCTTCTATGGTCTTGCTGTTAGCAGAACACAATTCAACACATGATGATGTTGCAAGGAAATTGTGCTTGTCTTGAAATGAACTGCCAACACTAATAATTACTGATGTTGCTCAGATGCTCTGTCAGGACTCGGGAGTCTTACTCTAAACATCAGTTGCAATCCTTGGCTGGCAAATAATCCTTGGCCAGCATAGTTGTGCATGGAGGTTGGTAAGATTTGTACAGGGTATTGATCAGGAAATGTATCCTCAAGGTGGCTGCCCCATCCAAAAGGAAGTGGTTCAAGGAATCTCTTGTATTTTCCAGGGCTACCATGTTTTTATCTGGGGCCATGAACACATTGTTGGGCTTGAGATCAATCCTCCTCCTTGGCATTGGTCTCACTTGTCTTTTGGGTGGTTGGAGGTTCTACCAGTTGTATTGAAGAAATTTGATGTTGAGTTGCTGTAGAACTGTCAGTTGTAGAACTACCAGCTTCCGGAGTGGCTTAATTTGGAAGAAGAGGTGTTGGTGGGGTCCCTTGTACATCTGTTTTCCCAAGTTCCACAAGGGCTTCTCTGACTTAAATGAGAACTAATTAAATTAATTCAAACGTTAATACTCTTAATACTCCTTAAATATAAAGGCCTAATAAAAAGTAATTGAATTTCAGAACCTGAATTCCTGAAGACAATTGCTGCTTCTTTAGTGGACTTTGCTGAACTCAACTGCTATTCGGCCCTTCAATGTCTTCTTGAGGTAAGAAGGAGGTCATATGAAATTATTCTCTTAATGTTATCATTTGCCTGATATTACTGACCTTGATGAATTTATTTTTACTTTCATGCCCATTGTTTCAGGGGGTTAATGAAATGAAGAATGTCTCGAATGAACAGATGATGACAGTTGTGGAGAACTTAGCCATTTACATGGATTATATCGCCTTGGAAACAGGATCGCCCCAGTGGAACAACATCCTCTTCCATTTTGATCTCTTTTTCCGACGTTTGCCGACCTTCTTGCCTGATGAATGGGATACAACACCTGTTCTCAAGATCATGGTTGGCGTCCTCAAAATCCCTGGACTCACCTCTGTCAAGGTAAATCGTCTTCATTTTTATTCAATCAAAAGTTTGGCTTTTTTAGGAGGCCACAAAGAATAAAAATCTAGTATATGAAATTTTCTGCCAAACCCCAGTAAATTCGATTTAAAAGTTTTGATTCTCTTGATTCTATTGCACTATGCATGATATATATTGGGCAAGATTTGTATTAATGGCAATTTTATGTAAATGTTTGGGTTTCAGACTATCCTGGAGCCTTTTTCAAAGATTCTGGGAACCACAGTTCAGAACTGCAGCTTCAAGTTACAATTCCTGCAAGATATTTGTTCACTGTGTAGCAGAGCTTTTACCAAGGTTTGTTATAGTTAGATTTTCAATATACTGAAATTGTCAAATACCGACACAGATTTCTTTATAATTTTGTTATTTGCAGGAAAGAGACAAACTGTTCCTGGCAAGGAGCATCATATTTGAACTTGTACAGGCAATGAAATTTAAAATCGATCTGCCCGATGACAACTTACTGATGCTTGTTCAGGTATGTATGCTGCTTGTTTTTTCTCAGCACTTCTATAGCCTTACAAAATGTTTCTAATTTGTTCATAATTTTTTCACAATTTGTTCAGAAAGAAATCAATGTTGCAATTTAATACCTTGTCAATGTTAGCAAACAATGTGTAATGTGTATCCTGCTCTTTGACCGTTTGACGGAAAAGTTTTACCCTTTAGTTGTTGCGGTGTACATAGGTATCTTGATATTATGGGCCATTTATGGCTGAAATAGTTGACCATCGTATTTGGCAAAAGTCTGACCCGGAGTACTCTAGATTAAAATTGTATTTAATTCTTCCAGTTTGTTTGTATGGATGCCGGTGGGACCTTGGGACCTACAGCTATTGTGCAAGAACTTGCAGAAATGACCTACAACCCTTACACCCAAAGTTTGATATCCACAAATGCTGCTGAGTGTATGAAGCAACATCTCAGTGAATGTGTTGAGTTTATCGCTGATCTCCATACTATCACTAAAGTTAAGGTACGTTTACAGCTGGAAGAAAAACATCCTCCATAACCTTTATTCAAAACAATCTATTGATCATTGATGTTGTGTAAAAAATATTTAAAATATTGAAGATTTTTTTAGTGACTTATCTTACCTTGTATGCTTAATCTGTCAATTATTACAAAGTAGTTAATATAGTGTCGTAAATTCTCAATAAACACAATTCTGATATTGTCACATCAGATATCTGACACAGAAAGCTTCCCTTGAGATCTCTTGGCTGGCCATTCACCTTGTTGTTTCAGGTTAAGACTGTGATTTACTGATCCATCTCATTCAAATGGGCTTTTAAAATAAAATAATCTTCTAATTTTAGGCTTGGCACAACCTTCCCATGTGGCACAACTTTCCCATGTCCATACTTATGACAGAAAAGTGAAAAGGCATGGGTTTCTTTTTAACATTTAATAAAATATTTTTTAATTTTTGCACACAACAGAGTAGCTTGAAAGGTGGAGGACACAACTTGAACGAGGACACCCTTGGCAGCCATCTTAAGTCTGGCATTGCGCAATATGTTGCATTGGAATTCACTCGTGGAAATGGGCGAGACAACCGGGCCATCAACCGATACCTGCCATGGTTGTATCATCCTCCTCTGGCCATGCAACAAGGGTAGGTCTCATCAATGTGAAGTTGAGTTATGTTCACTTAGGTCTAATTATTTTATGACACCTTTGATAATCTTTAATTGACTTTTGCCTCTACTATATATACTGCATGTATTTAAGACCTCCTATAATAGTCTAATCTTTGAATTAATGACCCAGTGGGACTTGCAGGTATTTTTCTTCACGATATGGCACCAAATTTAGTTTGCTTTTGAGTTCTCCTTTATATTATCATTTAAACATTGTTCCTTATCATTTGAAATTGTAACGCCCACAGGACGAACCCCCCACCCGCTCAGACCCAAGATGACACTGAGGACGGGGGGCGCAGGTAGGCTTTTTTGGTTGCCATAGCAACTGTCGCTTAGTGTAGTTGCAGCCATTTTTCTATGAAGCGTCAGATGTGTGGTACTATTTATAAAAACTGCGGGAGTGATAATATGAGAATCATCCATGGAGCTTTGAAGGCATTGTGCTTTAAAACTTTTTGTGTTTCTATGCGACAAAACATGAGTTTCATGCATTAGCATTGTTACATTGTTATGGGTTGTTTTCCTCCTGTGTATACAAAGAAAGTGCTATGAAACTATGTTTTGAATGAATGTCTGTGCATTTTTCAACTATTTGAATGTCTTTTGAATAACAGTAGTTAGATATGAATCAGAGATTGTGAAGAAACTAGGCAATTTTTGAAGACTTGCTTTTGGTTCCTTAGCTGCTAGAAAAGATGCATAGCTATAGTTCAGAGTCCTGACCTCTTTTTTTCATCAAGCGCGCTTAGTTATTGCCAGATTTTTTTCAATAAGTGGTGATGTAGACTGTAGTATTCAGTGTAAAATGATAGTGAGTTCTACTTTTTATCAATTCTTTCTATTATTTTGAGCATTGATGTCTTGGATTGCCTTTTAATTTATTTTCATGTAGCAAGTTTAAAGACAGACATTGTTGTCTTCAGTGGTAGGCTTATGAAGCCGCTTGTTGCGAATTAGATAGATCCAAATTTTGCAAACATATCTCATAATGATTTAACTAATTATAGAAGGATACATAAAAACATAAATTAGATTTTAAATGCATGTTGATAACTTTTAAATGTTAATTTCTTTCTGTGGTATGATTTTACATACTTTCATTAATTATATTACTTGAAGTAGGTTGATTTGCATCTGTTTAATTGTAAAATCAAAACATTATCTATAATTACATATAGTCTTAATGAGGCAGGCGAGGAAGGAAATATATTTTTTATCTTCGATGTTTTCCACAAGTGTGCTTTGCAACCTCCTGCACTTTGTTTTCTTGGTAAAAGATTAAAATGAACACAATGAAGAGAGTTATTTAAGTTGCAAAATTATAATTTGTGTCTTTTTACAGACCAAAAGAGTTCATAGACAGTGTAGGCCACATGAGGCTTCTCTCGTGGCTCCTACTCGGCTCCTTGACGCACACTGCAGTGACTAAAGCTGCAGGACCAATAATCTGCCAGCCCATTCCCCTGGAGGCCAGCGCACACATCGCAGATCACATTATGGTCATCATGACAGGTTTCGCTGAACAGTCCAAGGTAATACGCCTTATCGTCGCCTTTCATGTAACATTATTATACTCATCAATTTTACTTGGAAAATATCCTAGGCCTATCCCAGTTATGGTTGTATACATTTATAAGCACATCATTTTGTAATTGAGACGTAATATTTTCTTGTGCGCTTTTGAAATTGGTCGGAGAATGAAAAATTAGAATACTTAAATAAAAGCTGAACTATGGAGGGGTAAGATTAATGACATCACTCCTGTTTGTTACAAGACAGTGTTTCTTAAACTCTCTAACTGATGTTTTGTTTTCTTTCTTTTCAGGCGTCCGTTTTACACATGTCCTCACTGTTCCATGCCTTTATTTTGTGCCAGGTGAGTCTTGGTATTTCAATTTCAAAGAAGCATTTGCTATTTTCCCTGTGTTTGCTTCGAGTTACTTTGATACCCATTAATATTTTCTGCTAATCCAACTACTGATTTATTGTTCCTTATTGTTCCTTTCTTTTCATTTTCAGTTGTGGACAATGTATTGCGAGTCTTTTGCCGCCCTCAACTCAGAAGGTAGCGAGAGTTACCAAGTGGCCCATTCGACCATCATGGATTTCTGGGGCAGAGTGACGCCTGGCATTCTGCAACTGCTGTCCCACTCCAAAGTGGTAAATATTTAGCAGTCTTCCAATAATTTATCTTGTCATAGGCTTAAAGATAATGTGAATTTCTTGAGTTAATGGTGACAGTTTTATAAACATCACTGCCTTTCTGATTCCTCCATTGTTTATTGACATGAAAACAATCAAAACAATCAGTTTTGCCTTGTAGAAATTTGATACATTGGTTATAGTCGGCGAAATGTCTCATTTGTAATTATTGTCTGATTCTTTTTGGCTTGAATTGCAGCTGTCAGAAATGGTGAATTTGCATTTCATCAGCCTCATGGAAGCCCTCCAGGAGTGTAATTCCATTGTCTTGTCAAAGGTTAGTGTCTTTTTTTTTTTACCGAGAGATTCCCACTTTATTGATTAAAACTATAAAGTGGCTTCTTTGGATGCCAAATGATAAATTAATACATTCCACTTAATGGACACGTATGTATATAATATAATCTGTCATATGACTCATATCATCAAAAAGAACTCTTGTTAACTGCGAATCAGCCCGTATCATACTTTGTTTTAAATGCCAAGTAGATATAGATAAAAAATAAATAATTGCTTAAATTGTTCAGGATTTATTGGTTGATTTTGGAGTGTATTTCAGGAATTGCCTCACTTTCTTTTTCAGCTTTTCCCGATGTGGACACCGATTCTGTTCTCATATCTGAGCCAGGTAAATCAGTCTTTACACAACTGCTAAAGTATGTACTAGCTGGTACATGTAAATTGCTGTATCATAAGCAGCAGCAAATCTTTAAACTGTAAATTGTGTAGAATTTACAAATCCTCAATTGTTCTGCTAATAATGTACAATATATTGAATTATTACAAGTAGGCCAAAGGGAATTTTTAATTCGCACCAACTTGAAGGTGAATGTGCCATTCAAATGCATACACTGTTGCATCATTGTCCCATGTTGTATTTAGGCACGTTATAGCCAGTATTCCTCTGTGGATCTCTCTCACTCCACAATTTATAAGTTTTAGTAATTTTGTCAAGTCTTGAATAATCTTCGATCAATCATGTCAGTATGTTAATAAGAAATTTCTCTTCGCAAAATGAATTAAATTCCTCTTACTCGTACAGTACCTTAGAAATTTCCTGGTTAAATTCAGCTTTCAATTTGCTATTATCATTCTCAGCTTCCTGGACACCTGCAAGTGCGGCTGCAGATGGTTCAGAACTGGGAGCCAAAGGAACAGAAAGAAATCCTGTCAATGGATTCTCACATGTTGCTGACCTGGCTGAAGAAACTGCAGTTCAAGTTAGGACAAATCGAGGTCCAGTCTTCTGCCGCCACTCAGTTTTATACTGTGTAATGGTATCGTTTTGGAATTTACAGATTGTATAATTTTCTGGATACCAGTACTGGCCAGTTGATACCTGGCAGAATCCAGATTATTCATGTGGAATGTCTATGGATATGGTCATTAAGGTGTACACTGTAGTAGAATTTTCTGGTTACTCGATAGGCCTATCCAGCAAGTTGTTATCTGGCTGAATTCGGATTTAATAAAACTGGAAGGTTGATTTGTATACAAAGCCAAAAGTCATGTTTTCAGATTTATAAACATAAGTAAATTATGTTGCCCAAAAGAAATGGTTAAATTTGAACGAGACTGTATAGTATTGTCAGAATTGTTTAAATACCTGATGTGAACGAATTGATTACACAAGATAAAACCAATTGTCTTGTGAAAGGAGATTAAATCTCAATATGTGATATATTTTTACATGCTTGTAATATTATGGCCAAAGAATGTTATAGTGGTATGGACATGGGATCTCCCAGTACCAATATTAGCCTGAAGCGAGGTTGTGTAGTTGAAGGTGTTATTATATTTTTACTGTATGATGGAATTACAAAACTGAACCAAATCAGTTCATCCATAAGAGTTGGGTCTTTTCATGCTGAAGGCACAAACCAGAGTATGTGAAAAGATTACCTCCTTGAACACTACATACTGAATCGTTTTTGTCCTAATATATTATTTAGCATTATTACACTCATAAGATGTATATAAATGAGAATGAGCTACATTATATATCGCTACAAAATACACTGAAATATGTATCCTGTGAATTATACGACCCTTTAAAAAAGTGAATTCATATAAATTTAATTAATAACTGCGTTTGGATTAAAGAGCATCATTGCGATGGTAAATTCAATGTTTGTGACTTGTTATGAAGATATATTTGATGATAATGTTGAGACTGTTGAATATCTATCCATTATACATGTATAGTTCCTGGTATTTGTTTCATTTGAAAAGAGATTTATATTCAGAAAATATTTCAGTATATTTATAATTACGAGGCGCTAAAATTGTACCAAAAATGATTTTACGGAAGCTTGAAAAAATTTGAGATGTTATATATGTATCTATATTTAGATGAAGGAATGCATATGTTATATTAGAGCACCATTTGTATATTTACTGAACTGTTATGCCTAGCCAAAACCAGTGGTTGCTTTCTATGTTGCTGGAAAATTCTTTACGTTTACAGTGTATTATGACATGCATCATAATGTTATTTAGATTAGTTTGTCATGAAGAATTGAGCGAAATACTTGATTCAAGGTAATATATGATATGTTTTTTATTGTTCTTTTTATTTACAAGATTAAAATGTATTATTTGCTAACTTGCATGTTTAGCAGTTGATTTACACTAGTCATTGAGGACCAAAAAGACTCTTCGAGTATTTAATGAAGTACTTATTTATTTATTTATTATTATTTATTATAGATTTTATTTATATATATGTTTATATATATTTTATTCATAGATTTTTTTAGTTCAACAGTATTATACAGAGTTATTTAGTCTTGTATGTGATATATACTAAACAGCATAGCAGCGTTTCAGCGTAGCGCAACGTGTTTGTGGAGAGCCTATGAACGGAGGTTTTGGTGCGCGGCGCAGACCGCACCTACCATTCCGCGGCGCATGCGCACCAGCGCCCTTCCGCCCACCGAGTTTGAGACAAGAAGCACGTGTTTTGAAATAAGCAGCGACTTTTTGCATTAATTGGAAGTGTTTATACATCATTTTTGGTCCAAAGTTAAGTTTCATTCTGATTTATCATGTCTGCCGATTTTGGTGCTATGTCTCTATGGCGCTCTGCCAATATTGTGATTTTGGGTGACAGTTTTGTCTCAAGGCTGCAGTCTGACCTCCACCAGGCATATTTGAAGGATGCCAGATCCGAGGACCAGTCTTTACATGAGCTGTCATGGGATCTGTTGAAAGCCCCTAAGGAGGCACGTTTCATCTACTGCCATGGTGTGCCAGGAAGTGGATGCACAGAAAAAGCAGCTAAAGTGTTCCAACTGCCCGAGGCCCTCCTGCTTGGCTGCAACCCGAAGTATGCCATAATGGAAATAGGGGGCAATGATGTCGACTCCTTGGCGACCCCAGAGGAAATTGCCAGGGCCAAGGTTGGGTTGGCGGAAAACCTGATTGAATTTTACGATGTACGGGCTGTTGCACTGGCAACTATCCTACCCAGGGACACGGTAAGGTCCATGTCGCCTCAGGAATTCCGACAAAAGGCAGTGGAGACTAACCGGCTGACAGAGGAGCTGGTAGGAGACCACCCGAACATCACCTTCCACAGACACAAAGGGTTCTGGAGGACTGAAGGAGGCCAGGCAACCGACACCTCAGCTTGGTCAGCTGACGGCGTGCATGCCAACACCCCTGCCGGGGCAGCCAAATATAAGAAAGCTTTAACGATGATCATGCACAACATGATCAAAACCTATCACAACTCCCAACAAAACTGACACTTTACTTGAAATAAAAACTGTTTATAGGCTTGTCAGCGGAATGCTGCAGGCAATCCAATTAATGACTATGTACTGACTTGTTGGCGGAATGCCGCAATTGTCAATGTGTTAATGTTCAGTGTTATGTGACATATCTACTGTTTATGTTAATTAATTGTTAACCCAGGTCTTGCTTGACTGTGGAATACGGCAGGCAATTCTAGGGTTTCAGAAAACTTCCAACTATTTATTGTATTATATTATATTGTGTCTGTTACCATCCAGGGTGGCTTGTCTCCGTTCCTGCTCATCATTTGTGATTTCTCTTCATCCCGGTCACCACTATTTTGTGACCATTTCAATATTACTTGATTCCGGCCACCACTATTTTGTGGCCAAGTACTGTTTCTTACGGCCACCACTATTTTGTGGCCAATTACTGTTTCTGCCGGCCACCACTATTTTGTGGCCTAATACATTGGTTTCTTCCGGCCTCCACTATTTTGTGGCCATTTATAGTTTTTCCACAATCTATCCCTGTATAAGACATAATCGGCATTATGGTGGGCTTCTTGAGTATTCATACGTGTTGTGGTTCTTTCCAGATGCCCAAACACCTAAAGAGACAGCGTCGCCCCCCGGCGAGATACACCCCATCGAGGGAGGGTGGTGCCAGCCCTCAACGGCCGAATGTGCAAGCTACGCCGGGGACCTCGTGGCAGGTGACGCCGAGAGTAGATAGGTCCCGTTCACCAAGGCTGGAATCAACCAGCAGGCAGGGTAGGCCGGACCCGGAAAGAACAATCAGTCGGCTTGAGCGAAGAATCGATGAGCTTGAGAATTCGTTGGCATCCCCTCCAAGAGACCATCCTCCGAGCTATCGGCGCCCAAATGCCGGTGAGTACGTGATCTCATCACAGGCCCTCCCTCTACACATGTCGGTCGAGAGGGAGACCTCAGAGAAAATATTGGATGGGGGATTCATCGACTTGTCACACTTGAATCCAGTTAACTCGGGCGACGGCAGAAGGCACGAGGCAAAACCTCTATCCCTCACCGCGTGGGCCAGGGCCTACATTCGCCTGATGTCGGTTCTCCTGGAAAATTCGAGGGCAGAAGCCCAGGACATGCTGGTCCATATGGATAATGTACTGGCCCTGGCCCAAGAGAAGCACCAGTGGGAAGTGTATGATGCCGACTTCAGACGCCAGCAGGTGAATGCCGGTTACTCCTTTGCCCACACCAGGGTGGAGCTATATGCCCGTGCGGTGACAAGAGTCCAGCAGCCCTTTCGTGCCCAACAACATCATCAGCGGGCCAAAGGATCGATACCGGCAGGGCTACAGGCTGGCACCTGCTTCAGATTTAACACACCCGGCCAACGATGCGAACTTCCTTCCTGCCAGTACTCCCATAAGTGCAAGCATTGTGGAGCCCGTCACCCACAGTACATGTGCTACAAGCAAAAGGGCACACAACAACAGGGCAAGGAAACTGAGAAGCGTGACGAGAAAAGAGATGAGAAAACCACTAAGTAAGGACATGGAGTCGCACGGGGAGGAGTTGCTGGGCATTGGCGGAATGCCATGCCGTGGCAACAGGACTGAGTTACCAAATGACACGTTCTCTGTCAGCGGAATGCTGCAGAGCAATGCTATTATTCAGAACTCCCTGGATGGAACCAGATCAGTACCTGTCAGCGGAATGCTGCAGGGCCGATTGGAAGAAGAAATGCATAAAGTGGTCACTCCTGTTCGCACAACCTTGTTGAGGAAGCTTTTAGATGGATTTGACGGCTCGGGTGCCTTAATCGATGGTTTTACCAATGGTTTCAAATTTCATTTCCAAGGAATAGAATGTGAGGTGAAGTCGAAGAACTCCATGGAGGCAAATATCCACCCTGAGGCGGTGGATGCCAAGTTAAAGAAAGAAATTGACCTGGGCAGGATTGCGGGGCCTTTCGATCACCCTCCATTTCCAAATTTCAAATGTAGCCCGCTATCCCTTAGAGAGAAATCAGAGCCAGGTACCTACAGGTTACTACACAACTTGTCATACCCCTATGACACCACCTCAGTGAATGGGGGAATCAACCAAGAGCATAAGACAGTAAAATATGCATCGGTCCAAACAGCTATTAAGCATATAAACAAGTTGGGCCAAGGCTGTTTCATGGCCAAAGCTGACATTGAAGCTGCGTACAGAATAGTCCCGATCGCCCCCGAGCAGTACCATCTACTCGGCTTCAAGTGGAGGGGAAAATTCTACCATGACAAATTTCTACCGATGGGGATGGCAGAGTCATGTTCCCTGTTTGAAAAGATCTCGGACTCAATTGTTCACATCATGAGGAAATTCGGAATTAATAATGTGGTGAAAGTGCTCGATGACTTCTTGATCTTGGCCCCCACCAAGGGGGAGTGTGACCTTGCTCTAAACAAGTTTAAATTCCTTTGCCAATCGGTGGGAATCCCGTTGGTTAAAGCAAAAACTTCAGAGCGGTCTGAACAACAGCTGGTGTTCCTGGGAGTCCACCTTGACACGGTTAAAATGGTGGCAAGGCTACCGGCAGACAAACTGGCGAGATACAGTCGGGATGCAAAAGCCTTCCTTAACCAGTCAACAACATCTTTGAAACAACTCCAAAGCTTAATTGGGAAACTCCAGTTTGCCACCTCAGTCATCCCTATTGGGAAACCTTTCCTGAGGCGCCTGATAGATGCTACCAAGGGCTTATCAGGACCATCAACCATCGAGATTAACCAAGGGATGCTGGCCGACATCAAAATGTGGCAAGCCTTCTTGGAAGGTTATAACGGGGTGTCTGTCATAACCCGCAACCCTCCATGTGAAAACTCCTCAATAAATTTGTATTCAGATGCATCAGATTTAGGGTACGCGGGAACATTCGGTTCTAGCTGGATACAGGGAAAATGGAATGTTAAATGGCAATCACTGAACATAGCTGTACGGGAGCTCTACCCAATTGTCGCTGTGATTGGAATGTTCGGCCATCTGTGTAAAAATCAATCGATTATATTCCATTGTGACAACCAGGCAATAGTGGCGTCCATTAACAAGCATTCAGCGAAAAACCCGACTATCATGATTCTGTTACGACCGCTAATACTCAGTTTAATGTTGAACAATGTGAAATTTACTTCGGTCTACATCAAATCAAAGGATAATGTATTGGCTGACGCTATTTCTCGGTTTCAGGAAGACGAGGAAATGTTGAAGAGTTATGGGATGAAGCCCTTACCCTTGCAGGTGCCAGACCACCTTCGGCCGGAGGAAATGGTGCCAGGGTAGGCATCACCCGTATCCTGAACTCTTCGCTGGCAAATTCCACCGTCAAGAGCTACAGTCACCACATACAGTCTTTGAATAATTACTTGACCAATCAGGCGATGCCAAAGGATTATCCATTAACGACGTTTGCAGTGATGAGCTTCATAGCCCATCTCGTACAAAGTGGCAAAAAACACGCCACTATCATGCCGTATGTGTCGGCTATCGCGTTTGCCCATAAAATCCGAGGGTTCGAGGACCCCACTTCTTCATTCCTTTTTTCAAAGTTCCTAACTGGATTAAAGAAGTCAGTTAACATCAATGACCAAAATAGGCTGGAGCCCATAACATTCATGATGCTTAAGGAGATCATAGCATTGGTCGACACCCTTAATGATTCTATCTTTGTGAAAATCCTGATCAAGGCAGTCATGTCCTTGATGTATCACGCTTGTTTGAGAATTAGTGAAGTGGCCCCCTCGAGAATGGCTGACCACGCTATTAAATCCAGTATGGTCAGTTTTTCAATCCAAGCGCCACTAAATCATCCCTCAAAGGTAACAATCAATCTTACCACCTTCAAGCACTCCAAGGCTCCCCAGGTCATCCAGGTGAGCGCCATCAAGGATAAATCTGTGTGCCCTGTCAGACTTCTCTGGAGCTACCATAAGCTTAAGCGGCAAAGTGAAACATATTTCTGTGACAGAAAATCTAGGCCCATTACTCGAGCATTTGTCATGTCCCGTCTGCGCCAGGTAGTCAGGAAGTCCTCCTTCCGAGGGAGGAGGGTGAACACCCACAGTTTTAGGATCGGTAGGACGACAGACTTGGTGCTCCGTGGCGGAGCCAGTGATGCATACATTCGACATGTGGGACGTTGGTCGTCGAACGCCTATCTCAAGTACATTAGGTCAATTGTGAGATTATAAAAGCTGGGCCACAGCTTAGTGGGAACGGGGCCTGTCGGTGGAATACCGCAGGTCCCTGTCTCCCCTCTTCTCTCCCCCTCTTTGGCGCAACCCATGCTATGGGTTGTTTGGCGGGTCACAGTGTTCCCACCAATTCGGGAGAGTTCATACGGTGCTACATCAAAGGATCTCAGACATTTCTGCTGTGCCAAAGTCTTTGCCGCTTAGAGACTGTAGTTTAAATACTTGTGATTGTTCATTTGTGCCACATCTAGTTGTTATCTGTTAACATCGATATAGTCTCCATTTCTCAGTATTGTATTATTAAGGTGCTAAATATATCTATTGTATATCATGTTTCTGTTGATGATCTTATGGCTGTCGGCGGAATGCCGCAGCCACCCATATGTCTAGTGACGATTATGTAATAATACTAGAATGCTTATTAAATTTTAATTAATTAACACCACATGCTGTCGGAGTTATGGCTTTCCACAAAGCAGCGTTTCAGCGTAGCGCAACGTGTTTGTGGAGAGCCTATGAACGGAGGTTTTGGTGCGCGGCGCAGACCGCACCTACCATTCCGCGGCGCATGCGCACCAGCGCCCTTCCGCCCACCGAGTTTGACCCACCACCACCCCTTCAACCGCCAGGCTACCGGGATTATGGGCGGACGGGCGGGTCAGGCGGGTCACAGTGTTCCCACCAATTCGGGAGAGTTCATACGGTGCTACATCAAAGGATCTCAGACATTTCTGCTGTGCCAAAGTCTTTGCCGCTTAGAGACTGTAGTTTAAATACTTGTGATTGTTCATTTGTGCCACATCTAGTTGTTATCTGTTAACATCGATATAGTCTCCATTTCTCAGTATTGTATTATTAAGGTGCTAAATATATCTATTGTATATCATGTTTCTGTTGATGATCTTATGGCTGTCGGCGGAATGCCGCAGCCACCCATATGTCTAGTGACGATTATGTAATAATACTAGAATGCTTATTAAATTTTAATTAATTAACACCACATGCTGTCGGAGTTATGGCTTTCCACAAATTCACTTAGCCAAAATGTTTCAATTGTTATACATGAGCATGATGTCTCTAAAATGTGTTACGTCATAAGAAATATATTTAATAAAGTTGTATGTTAATGAATAAATGTGAATTATTTTTGTTGCGAAATGCCATCATTGATCGTAAAAATACGTGCTGTCATAAAGTATCACATTGCCAAAAGGCCAAGGTGTTGTATGGAATGTATGACTGGCGAACACTGATAGCATGCAGTTAAGGGTAACTGTGACTCTGAATTTCACAACCCTTGAAATTTCTAGATGTGGTCAGTCTGACTTTGTCACACAAGTAATGTCAGTAATAACTAATAACAGATTGATACTACTAAATTAATAGATCAACCAAATGGAGCATAGATTACAATGGTGATGTAGTCTTCCATATCATCATTCGCTTGATAGCTCTTGATTCTCTTCGTTTAACATAAAGTAAAGAAACAAATTATGCTTGAAATACAAAGTAGAGTTGAATTCTTACTTTCACAAAAAGGCTGGCCGATTTTTAAAATGAGGGCCCACAGCGGAGCATCATTAGGCTCAGGCTTTAATACTTGCGTGTATAAAGCACAGTCCAACATTTGAAGCACAACTTAGCTCATATGGGCAGCGACCATTAGATAAAGGATAAAGACATTCTCATATTCGAGAGAGGTTCACCTAGCACAGGTGGGATATAATAATGAAAAGAAGTGCACCACTCAGGCCCATACCTATTAAAGGGGGGAGGGAGGTGCGACAAGTGCAAACGCACTCTGCTACGAGGTTAAGGCCTCACTTTTCTCTAGACTTGCAACGGCTTCATAACCTGGAGAACTGCCAATAAATTTTTAACCAACCAAAACATAATCAGCCTACAATGACCAACCTAGCCATTGGTGGTCTTCCGAAAACTTTCATATCTAGATCTATAAACTCTCAAGAACTGCCAATCTCCATCACCATTCTACCCATTTGATAAAACCATATTTCGGTTGACAGTTTTTTTATTTATACAGTCAAGATAATTGGGATACGAGTTTAAATAACTATCAAAAACAATATACACAGTCGAAGTCACATAATCACAAGTATTGTAATAATATAGGATCTACTAAGTAATTGTGTTTCAATCATTCTCCATCTTTGAAGCTAGTTGTAGTTTAAACCTAAGAGAAGTTGGAGTGGTAGGATCCGCTACATACAGGATTTGCCCATCAAGAAGTCCTAGTTCTGAAAATGAAAGGGAAGACTTTAAAAACGGAAACAAAACTTACAAATAAAACGTTAAAATATGAATACATGCAAGCTTATTTGCGTTTTTCTTTTTAGATCCAAATGTCAGCTCTTGGGAGCAGTTTAACTATAAACGCTTTTTTAATCAATTCTGTTGCAGCTATAAACAATTAAGAAATCAGAGGTCTGAGCAACTTGGATATCAAATTTTAATAATGCATTCCTCTGAGGCCAAAATGTGTTGATGCGTCTATTGAATGCAAACATTCACTCTTACACAGAACTAATTCTTATTACAACTGCTGAAACTACAGTGAGGATAATGATCAGACCTTTTTTTTTACCTTTTAAAGTTTTCTTCAAGTTGGGTTTGGTTGCTTCTTCGATAGATTTCACAGTAGACATATAAAGCGTTTTGCTCTTCCCGTCAATGTTCGTTACCATGCCTGGAGATTTCAATTGACTGAAAAGTTCAAAGTAATCAACAATTACTTGACATTGATTACAACATGACATCAGGCCATCAACATACTGCCCGAAAAGTTGAAATCATTACAAGAACAGCTGATTTGCCAAAACTGGAGTTCCAATCTTGTTTTTTTAAGAACTAGAGAGATTGCTATTGGTTAATATACGGTGTTAAACAACCAAGATCTGGGCATCACTTAAGAAAGGCTGTCGTGTTTTCTGCAGGTCAATTGATTTTAAATCAGATCTACTTACTAGGAGGCACTTTCTTTGAGATAGTCTACAACTTCACTGAGCTTGGCATCTTCGGAGAATGTTACTAGTTGTGGGACTTGGCTGCAAACCGAACAGTCGTCCTGAAAAATATTTAAGATAACAATGAATTTAATGGAATTTAAAGACCAAATAAAATTTCAAGCATAAATGTTGTGACATATACTAATGAAATGCATAATCATGATGAATGTACCTTTTTCTCAGCCTCAAATGTGTAAGTGTATATTCCTTCCGTGTCATTAAAATTCATGTAATTTTTGAGATCTTGGCAACACCTGGATAAATATAATAAATATGACTTCTTAGCTATATTAAAATGTTTTATTTTATTACATGACAGCAACTTTATATTCAATATACTAATATTTTTTAAAGTTTTGAAAAATATACATTGCAAGAATCAGTCAAAAGAGAAAGATCTTTTTTTTACAAATCAAAAAATCATTGAGCTATTAAAGACAACTGAATATCATGATCCTTCAGAAAATCTAAAATGATCAATCACTTACATTGATGCTATCTTGAATACTTCGGTGGCGCAGGCAGCTGAAAGAAAAGATCAACCAAGTTGTCAATTGATATAATAAACAAAGACACCTTCAAATCAAAAAGATCATCTGGGAACGTTTTCTTGGAAAAGTCTGATCAAATCAGCCATTTCTACATTACAATTATTCCCTCACCTGCTATCACAGCATTTGTGGAGGCTACAGCTGGAATGATTCTCTTGACAACTCCTGAAAAAATACAATGTTTTGCTAAATTTCTCAAAAGTTGTAGGCCCAAATGACAAATCTGCATCATGAGCACAACTATTAGATATATTGTGAGGCACACACTTGCATGTACTGAGTGTGCATATTTCTGGGGAATTCCACAAACGAATACTGTCCAAAATTGGCAAATAATCTCCAAAACTTAGTAAAATGTGGTTGCAAAGTTCAAATATTTATTAAAATAAATGTTGTTTATTAATTTTTTCCCATCATACCTTGTGTCAATCTGTAAGTAACTCCAGCGATACCATATTCATTTGATCGTGCTAAGGCTTTGTCATAGACCCACTTGATATGCTTTGGGTTATCACCATCTAAATCTACACCAGCTGAAAAGATATTTTACAAACGTTATTTAAAAGTAATTCATGGTTCTAAAGTTTGGACAGTTATGGTCATAAAACACTAGCACATAACAAATTACTAAATTTTAACAGCATTTGTGCAAATCCATACAAAAACGAGTCTTTGACATGTGGAACTTCCACAAAAACTATGTACTTGAAATTTTACAATGTTCGTTTTATATGAACTTTAAGGATACATAAATATACACAAAGTAACTCCAGAAACTAACTCATAAAACACAAGATACGAACCACCAAAGGGTTTCTCCTGAGGCCAGAGAAGAACTTTCACATATTCGATGCAGTGCTCTGGTAATCTGGGGGTGTGTGCGATAGTGCACATTGGGAAATTAATCTGGAAATTAATAAGACATGGAATAAGAACGGTTCAGAAAACATACAAAACAGGTTGGATTGTTGGTGATATACTCATCTGTCAATAAAAATATTTCCAAAAAAAGAAGAGATGAAAAGACAGATTTCTCTTTTAGACCATGTAAGGCCAAAGAATACACCACACAATACTCAATGAATTTAATTCTTCTAGGTTTTTTTCATTCTGGAATATCACAATGACCAAATCATAGCTTTGCCTCAGACCATGCCACATGTGGCTCCATCTATAATGAAACTGATTCAAGAGAAAGCAAACTGCAACATAGCTTACTTGAGGTGGGTAAAGATCAAGTGTGCATTCGACGCAAGCCGTCATCCCAGGGTACATCACTCGAGCATTTCCTTTGAATCCTTCAGTTCCTCCATCGACCATTGGAACAACACTACTCTGGTCCAGTTCTCCATTTTCATATTCTAGCAAACTAACCTGAAATTTCAATCAGGTTATCATTACATGATTATATATCAAGAAAGTTTAGCGAAAGGAAGAAAATACAGTCAATCTTATACTACATCCAAATTCATTTCATTAAAATGCTATACGTCTGAACAATGACATTTTCACTCACAAGCATTCCATTGATCCATCTCCTGGCCACAATGGAATCCAAGCCACAAACGACAATCTGAAATCCTTTGTAGAATTCTCCATCAAAATCTTGAATCTGAGCAAAATGTCTCATAACAGTAAAGGAAATAAATAGTAAATGTAAAACATCTGAAACTAGAAGGCAAATTGGAATTTGCATATCTAGACGGTGATAATCGACCTGACCATTGTAAAACAAGCTAGGGCTAGTCGTTGGGTATGCTGAATTATAGTAGCAGGGGTCCAATCTTATGAGGACCTTAGCCCTAAGTGGCCTTGAGAAGGAGAAATGCATATTTTGCTAGTAATGCGGCAACGCACGAAAGTGTTTTGATTGATACTTATGTTGAATTGGGAGAGATGAAAGTTTGTAGGGCTTGAGTAATATCATGATGCATTTTTTGCAATGGCATATGAGTGTATATTATTGACAAAACAAGTCAAATCTCTAAGCAAACAGATATTGCACTCATCAGGCACTTTCTTGGAAGTGCCATTGATGACATTTAGATTTGGCAGCAGATCTAGGCCAAGCATTCAGCACACAACCCCCGAGATGCGCCCCCGAAGTGCCCCACCGAGGTGCGCCCCTGAGATGCACCCCCGAGATGCACCCCCGGAGGTACCGCCCCCCGGAGGTGCGCCCGCAATTGGCGACCCCCCAGTTTCTATCGATCTGAATAAAGATACGTTTATGACAATAATGAGATGGCAGCAGATCTAGGCAAAGCATTCAGCACACACCCCCCGAGGTGCGCCCCTCGGTGCACCCCTCGGTGCACCCCTCGGTGCACCCCCGAGGCGACCCCAATTGGCGACCCATATTTGCGACCCCTCGGTTTCTATCGATCTCAATAAAGATACATTTGAGACAATAATGAGATAATCATAATTCATTAACTGTATTTTGTTTCACACAAATATCCTTTATATGACTTAATTGTTGTAATCACAACTCAGGACAACCATGGCAAACCCAACACCATTCCATGCACCATCCTAGCACAGCACACAAATCCAATGGCGCTAGTACGCATTTTGCACGTTAAATGGCTATGGAGAGTGTCCCCCTAGCGGGAAACCCAAGAACTACTTGTTCACAGCAGCAAAGACAGCGGGAACCAGCCAGACGACATCAACCAATCACATCGCTTCATTCCAATGGCAACCATCTACTCTATCAGAGCTAATGTATAGTATCGATGGACTGGTCCCCCCTAAGCTACAGACAGGTGGGCCAGATAGCAGTCAAATGCATCAGATTTAGTGATTTCTGCCTATTCTCAGCACTGTATGCATCTATCTACAGTTGTTACAGATAGATCTAGCCCTAATCTATCTGTTGCATCACTCTGACGCATTAGGATGGCATGTGTGCAGCGGTGGAGGGTGAAATAGGAGCTGAGTGGAGTAAACCACTATATGTCATGTTTAATGCTGGAATAGTTGACAGGAAGTCAAGGCTGACAGAAGTAGTAGTGTAGCCAAACAGTATCTGGACTCCGTCCAGATAATATATGGTTACGCAACAAACACAGGGAAGCTCTCCATGGCAAAATATGGCCACAACTCCCATAAGGAAGAATCAGTCAAATTTATTCTAAAACAATCAAGCCATTCATTTTCGTTTTCTCAAAATTGACAAATCAGTTTAAAACTTAAAGTTTTCAGTTTTAAAACACAAAGCTTTCAAAAAGCAGCCTTTAAAACTCACGCTGGACCGTCTGCCCGAGGCCTGTAAAAAAGGAGTCGGGCCTGTGAACTCAAGATTTCACTGGTCCGTGTGCCTAGTGAACCTGGAGCTACCTGAGACCTGCCAACCTGGCAGGCTGCCGGATTCGCGGCAATTCAGAAGCGTAATTTGCGGCAATTGGCCCTGAATGCAACCCACCCAGTGCTACTGTCACCCAATTCATTGATCCTGCATCAATGCCCTCACTGTGATCAGATAGCTATTGGCAGTGTCATATTGGTATTGAACTGTCATGTATCTGAAGTGTTATCTTGAAGTGCAATCAACTTTCACACCTTCAAATATGGTGCTTGAAAACTAATTAATATTTGAATTGGAAATTTATTTTGCATCTGAAATTAAAACAAGTGCTATCTCAAAACATGCTTAATTCTTTATAATTGGCAGACTTAAAAAGGGCAGATCTTCCTTAAACTATACATACAGATCTACAAACTGAGCCAATGAACTGGTTTCACTTGGTGTAGGTCCCACTTTTGCCAAGCTTTTGGAATTAAAGAGCACTTGTAGTTTACCGCACACAAACCCCTGTTTTCAATTACTTTTCATTAAATAACCAAAAGGTTTCAAAATTATACAAGAAATAAGACGGGCCGGTAAAGATACTGGCGGGCCGGTAAACCTCAATTTTTACCGGCCCGCGTGTCTAGTAAAAGGTCAGAGCGAGTTTTAAAGGCTGAAAAAGGATACGCTTTGACTTGAGCCCCAGGAATTCTCTTGTTGATAAATGCTGCTGCAACCTCAGCTTTGGGTTTGCCAATGTCTTTTCTCCTGCAATAAGAAGACAAAGACAAAATGAGACAATTTTGACATCCCACTAATAAGCATGTTGAATTGGCAAACTGGAACTACCCTTATATCGGACTTCAGCCAAATACATCAAGAATGATTTAAAGCATTATTCATGATCAAGGACAGCAAAAAATTTAAGGATTGCACATTACCTGAACAAAAATTGCCTGTTGAGATTAGAGAGGTCAATGGTGTCCATATCAATGACATGAATGTGTTGAAATCCCATCAGTGCCTGAGAAAGAATGAGGTCATTAACAAAACAAAACAGAATTTACATATTTTTTTACAAAGGCACAACCAAAATAAGTAATATAAATCCATAAAGATTTGTTCTGATTTGAAGCTGGAAGGATTGAACAGAGAAAATTTCAGATAAAATCTCTGAATAACCAATAATGTCACATATGAATGGCTTTCAACATTTCTGAGTAATCTCACCAAATCTTTCAGCAATTCACAGCCAAGTCCTCCAGCTCCTATCACAAGTATTCTGCAATTGTCTTTGAGAAATTCAAATAGCTGGAAAATAAGAATACCTGCAATGTACATCTTCTGACAACAATCTATAACATTCAATTAGACCAGTAAACATAAAATTCAAGATGTCCAGACAAAACTAAAAGATGTAGGGCTACCTCTTCACATGGTTCAAACTGAGGGTGAGCAAGAGGTCCTGGACGTTCCAGAACTTTCTTCAAATGGCTCCATCTTCCAGACCAGTCTGTACTGGATGAACTCCTAAAACAAAGAAACAAACTTTATTCAAAAACAAAGATTGTCAAAACGTTCGCAAAAATAGGCCCTAAATCGGCCCTAAATCAACCTAATCAACATTTATGACAACCACTAACAGATTTTCAATTACTGTGACAGAAAAGTCTCAAATCGGGAAAAGTTCTCCTCCTTCCCAAGAGGCACTGCAACCAAGTCGGTCTCCTATTTAATGTTTAATCATTCAGTATTGTTATGACCTAACAATGAGGCAATGACAAAGGGGGGGGGGAGGGGATAATATGCACTAGAAATGAATCAGGGTGCTATATTGATTAAATATATTCATCATCATTCAGGCCAATTTGCAAATAAATCTATTTCATCCTTTGTCATATTTTGACAACTCTACCAGTTTTGACAGTTCATTCAGTCATCTTTTGACAGCTATGAACTGCAGACAGTTGCAGTTTTTACTCAGTCAAACGGTTTGTCACTTTACTGAACAGCTCTAATCAAGTTCTTCCAGAATTATTCATCCTTAATAACCCATTGAAATTGAATATCTTACACATCTGCAGCCATTCTGACTCAAAATCAAGCTGAACTTGAAATATTTTCTTCTGTTTTGAGAACTGTCAAACAACCGGAAATGGCTGTCTGCCACTGATGACATCTGAAAAATTTTAATTAATTAATTTTGTAAATAAATTTGCTTGAAATAATCCAAAAAATCAGGAAATGTCCAAAATAAGGGTTGGATTGACCGGATCATCAGATCAAAAAGAAGAATAGTGAAAGAAAAACACACTTCATTTTTTTTGTCAATGTCAAAAGGGGCATGTGGCCATTCACAAACTTCCTGTTTTGAAAGTGTCCATTTCCACGTCGTCTTTGCAGCAGCAGTCCTCATGGATTCTGTGGAGTTAGCCCCGTTTCGTCCCTTGGATGACTTTCTCTTGAAGTCAGCACAATTCCAAGTTCCTAATCTAAAGGATCCCAACAGGGTTGTCAACAGAATCATCAACAATCTTTTGTACTACCAAACCAACTACTTCGCCATGATTCTTGGAATTTTCTTGATCGTTGGGTATGTGAAAACATTAAAAACAGCTGTTGCTTCAACATAAAGTTGACATAAGATGCTTACACTCTGAGAACATAAGTCACAACCATGAAGTTGACAGAAGTAAGGAGTGCTTATTTGCAAGAATTGTACTGGTAGTCCTCTCAAAGAAACAAGAAGTTTCCAGGGGGGGGGGTGTCCAGGGATTCCCCTTTCTTCCCACACTCCTGGGGGGGGGGGGGGGGAGGGTAGCGTACTGGGTTGCCAATCGCTGGGCCCAGGGGCCGGGTCACTATGTTGGATGGCTGTTTCAATAATCCTTCGCCTCATTGCAATAATGGTATTATATCTGCCTTACCAGCCATACTATTATAACGCAAAGAATCATCACTATCTTTTGCAGCACAAGATGAATCAATAAACCTGCCCCCCCCCCGTCCCGACATTTTCTGGATCCGCCCCTGATAACAGTGCGCCTTTTCACTTGCAGAGTTCTCCATCCTGTGCAAATGGTCCTCGGATGTGCAACAGTAGCTGTGGCTTTCGCTGGCTATGTGTATGCCTCTGAGCACATGCCAGACCTGCGGAGATTCAAAAGAAACCATCCTGGCGCCAGCATGTTCATCATCCTACTTGGAGCCTACTTCTTCATCTACTTGTTCGGATCAGTCATAGTTTTCCTATTCGGCATAGCCCTACCTCTACTTTGTAAGTATCGTTTCGTTGTCAGTGTTGTTTGCCACATAACATTTTACTTAAAGGCACGCAAGTTTCAGTCACTTTGTCAAATTTCAATTTGATGAATTGAGTAGAACTGATTAGGTTTTGCTGTTTCAAAACTTACAATGTTCATAGAAAATCTCTCTTCTCAGAATTTTGCCTCTAAATAGCCCACACCGGTGCTGATGAGGCGTAAAACACAAACTCACTCACTCACTCTTCTCAGAATTTCAAGTGGATTGGCATTGTACACGTCTTAGAACTTACTTTCATAAAGTAACATTACACTGAAACTTGAGTGTTTTATGCTTATGTTTTCTGTTAGTATGCTCAGTGACAAATTAATTGTTATTTTCAAAGTTAAGATTTTGAAATCAAAACTTTTCTTGTTTGGATATTTAATTGTGCACTTCAGAACAATAAACACTTTACAATCGCACTTTTACACAAAATGTTACAATACACACTTTTAAAATGTATACTTCCACAATACACAATTTTTACAGTACACATTTTTTCAATACAAACGATGTATGTTGTAAAAATATACTCTCTACAGTACAAATAATGTTACAATATACACTTTGACAATACACACTTTACCTTACAAACTTTTACAATACACACTTTGCAATACACACTTTTACGAACTTTTGCAGTGGACATGTTACGATACAAAATTTACAATTCAATTGTTTTATAACATACACAAATACACTTTATAATCCACACATAACATTGTGAAACTACATATTTTCAGTGGACATTTTGTGTTCTGAGTAGACCTATAAGCTCAGTGATGGAAATGGAAAATTTTTGTCGGAGGAGCGCTTGACTAGTGCAGCAGCAACGAGCCATTCCAAATTTTTGAAGGGAAAAAATTTCTGCCACTAGAGTATAATTTTGGCAAAAAATACCTGGAGGACTGAAGAAGTGAACAGGAAATTGTATTTTCTCCCCCAAGCTCTCCCAATTCCCCCCCAGGCTCCCCCCCCCATTTCCATCACTGCTGAAGCTGATACGGCTTTTAAAACTTCCTGTCCCAGGTGGTTTTGGATTTGATTTTATGATTTTAAACATTGTTAGTTTTAAAGTTCCAATTCAAAACGGTCCATTCTGCTGATTTTTTGATTGTATCAAACTGCAGCTGACAGAGAGCTGGTAATCTAGGCCTGAGCTTTACAGCAAAACCAAGATTACAAACTTCCTAAGTGATTTCTTTGAACAATACAAATTGGATTATTGATCATTATTCCAGTCCTTGGCAAATATATAGATAAACAGAAATACTTTCAAATAAGTAGAACTCTTAATGCAGAGGAGCAACTCGCTTGCCTGGAACTAGCTCTCTTATAATGCATACTCCTCTGCAGCTACTGAGTACTGACATGTCAAAAAGGCTTTAATGTTGGAACTGACAAATTGTTTTTAACAGCTTTTAAAACAGCCTAACACACTAAAGGTTATTTGGTTTCTATTAGGAAAGTGTATTAGCTGATTAGAAAGGCTAAACTGAAAAACTGCTGGCATGTTTCAAGCTTGCAGGAACTTGTTTAAAGTCTGGCTTTGTCGGACTAGTATTGACCAGAATTATATGATTGCGGAGAATCTGTGCGGATGGTTCACTCAATGGCAAGCTGCTCACAGATGATGGAGTTAAAACAATATTGTCTTTGGTAGTTTCGTCACAACTCCTTCTGCTGCAACCTGTGTTTTGTCTCTGTGCTGGATGTCTGTAATTTGGCACTGTTCAGTCAATTTTTATAGCTTTTTGCTGAAGATTAGTTCTCATATTTTCAATTTAGCCTCCTGAAAACACTCATATAATTATTTTAATTTAGTTGAGGATGTCCTGTATATATTTTAAAAGATTAACTGAAGCAGGCAGCCTGCACAGCTACATTTGTGTCATTCAAAATAAACACAACCAAACCACTTGAGTAAACATGAATTTGATGAGAAGATAAGGAAAGAAAAGCAGGAATAAACTGTCACTAAGCAGCTTCTTGTAGATCAAAAATATTATGACGTTATGAGTCTGCCTTTTGGCAAAAAGCTATGAAATAATAGCAGTACACTGATGGCCCAGAAATTTGATTTTAAATTAAGGTGAACATGTGAATGAACTGTTAATTCCAGTGATCATTGTGCACGCGGGGATGCGGTTGCGGAACCTGAAGAACAAAGTGAACAGCAAGATCGAATTTGTTGGAATTAAGCGAACCCCAATGGGCTTGATTTTGGAATCACTTGGAATGGAGCAGGAGGCCGGATCGTGAAGCAAACAATTCGGAGATCTACATAATTCGCCAGTCAGTAGAAAGACTGGTCTTTAGAGGGGATTAAGGGTTCTAAAGCTCACAATCAAAATATATGTCTGTCCTATTTATTATTCTGTTCTTCGCCTATATGCACAAATATGATATGTATGTCAAAATTTGCCTTCTTATCTGTCCCTCTTGGTTACTAACAATTTGGCTCCGGTAGATTTTGACCTGTAGACTAACTTTAGCAAACTTTCAATCTTTGATGTCATGGGTATCTGATGTAAATAACATAAATTGCAAATTACCTCTATCTCTGTTTCGCAAGGCTTATCTCTGATTCACAGGGCTTATCTCTGATTCAGTGATTCACAGGGCTTATCTCTTAATTTGCAGGGCTTTATTGTATCACATTTGATGTGTAAATTTATCAACCCATGAGCATGATGTATAATATTCTAGCTGTCACAAGTTGCGTGCTACTAAATCCCATTCCTAGTCCATTCCAAAGGTATGGTGCTTTATATGCAAATGCTGCACTAATGATCTTTCTTTTTTTTTCATGTTTATTTTCTTTTTTGCCTTTTAGATAACACTGATAGGAATGCAGTAACTCCACCTGCTTGATGTGTACAAATCTGTCATTTGCATGTACATTCCTCATATTAATCACAAATCTTACTTAATTAGTAATGATATAGTAATGATAGCACATAATATATATCTATAAGGCCGTTATTTCTTTCATTATATGTTTGATAGATCTCCCAACAAGAACAAAAAGGCCATTTTTGAGTCAGAAACATTCTGACTCAGAGAAATGATCAGTTTCATTCATTTTGTAGACTGGTCATTTCGACCGCTGTCACCATACCTTGTACATGTAAATCTCTGATAAAGATCTGTCAAACAGAATAAAAGAGATACAGCCTATGGAGATAAAAACTAGGAATGAGGGTCTACAGGGTGTAGGTGTAAGTTAAGTGGTCAGCTGAATGGAGCTGATGTATGTATTTCGCATACAGTAGATATATTATCATAGGTCTGCACATACTTAGGTTGCTGCTGAATATATACATGATAACTGGGACTGCAAAATGCTATTGCTGCAGGCCATTTCGCTTGTATGGAATATGCTCGCTTTATGTAAAATTGATAAATTTGACAATAGAGATTATAGTATTATTGCAGAGCAGGATATTATCATATTAAACTGAGCACCAACTGCTACCAAAATGGCAGATTTAAAAAGATCAATTTGAAAAGTTACTTCTGTCATTGTATCCAATATCTCTTGAACCCTGTAATAATTTTAAAAAAAGATTTTCAGAAAATATTAATGTGATAATATTCTTCTCTGAAAGACTGCAATTACATGTAGTATGCCTTTGCGATTGCAAATTATTTGGACCATTTTATGTCCAAGGGGCATTTTTGGGAATATAGGAAAGTCGTAAGTCGCAGGCATTTTTACTTGTGCTATATTGGATCTTGTGTTTCCTTTTCATGAGTAACTGTTGTTAAATTAAAGAAAAGCATTTGGTTTCAGCCTTTCCTGGATGATGGATGATTGTTTTAGGCTTAAGCATGTCAAGTTAGATGAAATTAAGAGACAGGTCGAACGGTGGCTATTAGGTTAAGTGTTATTTAGAAAGTCCTCATTTCTTTTGCAGTAACTCTTTTGCATGCTTCTGTACGGCTTCGTAATATGAAGAACAAGATGGCAAATACCATGGAGGAATTTGGCATAAACACTACGCCCATGGGATTATTGCTTATCAAGTTAGAAATGGTAGAAGACAAAATGATCAAATCTAAACAAGGCGCTAAAATTTTAGACAAATTTATCAAGTAGTGCGGGTAGTGGTGCCATTACAAGATGTGATATATCATTAATAGAATAGAATAGATGGACAAATCTGACAAATATCCAGTTTTTTGGCTGGAGAATTCTGGAGAATTCTCTAGCCTTTTTAATAATGGGTTTTGGGGGTGTGGTCGATATTTGGAGGTGTGGCGCATAATGACAGGTATGCATTTTTGGCCATCATGCGTTGAGTTTGTGTTTGTAGTAATTGCTGGTTAGAAGCAATCTTAGTTGGCTAATTTGACAGCATTAGGCAAGGTGTAATGGGTTGACAGTTGTTCGGTTGAAACTGTGGCAGTACTTAAAAATTTTTAATTTTTGGGGGTGTGGCCATTTACAGCCAATGAGAATGAGGGACTTGGTGGGAGTGGCCATTTCAGCCAATAGGGAGACATGTAGTATGCAAGGCCGGGGGGGGGAGGACACATCCAGGGGGGTACTTGCAGAAATTATTTTTTTTGCTAGTTATACTTCTAGGCTGGGGGTCACCTCGGAGGGAGGTAATTTTAAAAATTTTTGATTTTAAAAGTCCCGAGGGGGGTCACCCTGGGGGGGGTACTCGCAAAAAAAAAATTTTCTGCCTGTTATATTGGACCTCGGGGGAGGTACTAAATTTTATATTCTATACAAGGCCCCCGGGGGGGGGGGGTCACATCCGGGGGGTACTCGCAGAAATTTTTTTTTTTTGCTAGTGATATCTCTAGGCTTGGGGTCACCTCTGAGGGAGGTAATTTAAAAATTTTTAGATTTTACAAGTCCCGAGGGGGTCACCTCGGAGGGGGGGGGTTACTCGCAAAAAAAAAAAATTTTCTGCCTGTTATATTGCCAGGCTGGGGTCACCTCGGGGGAGGTATTAAATTCTATATTCTGTGCAAGGCCCCGGGGGGGGGAGGACACATCCAGGGGGGTACTTGGAGAAATTATTTTTTTTGCTAGTTATACTTCTAGGCTGGGGGTCACCTCGGAGGGAGGTAATTTTAAAAATTTTAGATTTTAAAAGTCCCGAGGGGGGTCACCTCGGGGGGGGGACTCGCAAAAAAAAAATTTTTTGCCTGTTATATTGCCAGACTTGGGTCACCTCGGGGGAGGTATTAAATTTTAAATTCTATACAAGGCCCCGGGGGGGTCACATCCGGGGGGGTACTCGCAGACATTTTTTTTTTTTGCTAGTGATATCTCTAGGCTTGGGTCACCTCTGAGGGAGGTAATTTAAAAATTTTTAGATTTTACAAGTCCTGAGGGGGGTCACCTCGGGGGGGGGGGGGGTACTCGCAAAAAAAAAAAAATTTCTGCCTGTTATATTGCCAGGCTGGGGTCACCTCGGGGGAGGTATTAAATTCTATATTCTGTGCAAGGCCCGAGGGGGGGGGAGGACATTTCCAGGGGGGTACTTGCAGAAATAATTTTTTTTGCTGGTTATATTTCTAGGCTAGGGGTCACCTCGTAGGGTGGTAATTAAAAAAATTTGGATTTTACAAGACCCGAGGGGGGTCACCTCGGGGGGTGTCCTCGCAAAAAAAAATTTGTTTTGCTAGTTATATGCTAGGGGTGAAAGCAGAAGAATGAGTAGCCTACCTGTCGAGACAACTGAGATAGCGTGCATTTTAGCAGCCATCTTTCTTCATTCCTGGACTGCCAAATGTGACCTTAATATTTCACTTAAGAGTTATAAAATTTGGTTCAGGTGTACGCCTGTGGGTATTGATTGGGAACATGACGATAAATTCAAGATGTAGGCCTTTCTGGCAGCCATTTTTTGTCATTCTTGAACTGTCCATTTGTGACCTTAATATTCCGCTTATTTTAGAGTTATGAAATTTGGTACAAGTATTCCACATTATGAATTTGACGGCCCATAGCTCTATATGGGCAGCGACTCTGTTAGACACTAGTGTCTGCTGTCACGCTCTACTCAAACACTTGCGCAATGCTCACTGCAGCAAGTTGCACCTATACTTCATTGCTATACCCTCACGTCAAGAGAATCTAGTTCACGCAGACATCACCCTACTATACCTCAACCTCCAGTTCCACTGTTCCTACACTCATATTTTTTGCCTCAGACGCTCTCGCATGCTGCAAATCACACCTTCTACTTTCCCATAGGATTAACCAGCCATTGTATCCGAGGATGCTTGTTCACAGATTTCTCAAGACAATGACATGTTGTATGAACTTGTATCTCGTGTTTCTTTTTGAACTGTTAATGATATCAAAGCCATCGTGACAATGAGTCCTCTCATTTTGAGTGGAATCTATTTATTAAATAACTCAAGTGTTGAATTGTTGAATCATGTTCCAGACATATAGTGCACTGATACATATATTCGTGGAGTTTGAATAACTTTTTCATGTGGTCATAATATAATTTTATTTACTGATAAATTGGTCACATTTTGATTGTTCAACAGCAATTAAGCAATTGGCATGATTGCTCAAGCACAGTTTATGATTATGTATTACCAAATAAATTAATGAGCTGATATCTTTCATAATTGATATTCCCGTGATTTAAAAGTTGTATGTGCAGAACACTGTTAAGTTAGGTGCTAATTTGTGGTAAAATGTTCACTGCGTCTATTTGTGGGATTATTTTTTGGTCTCTTTGACTCTCTTGTTACTAAAACCATCATATGTGCTAAGTTGCTTATTCAACGATGTTTTAAGTTGGTTAATGAGTTAGCATAATGCAGGTAATGTTTAATGCATGCTTATGAAAGCTTTAATTTTTTTCATGTATTGCATTATACCAAAAGGTATAAATGGGTTTATACTGCTTGAATGTTATTTATGAATACCAATACATGATTCTGTTTTCTATTCTAAGACTTGAGAAAGTGTTAGGCCAATATAAATTGATGCTACAAAAAAATATTATCTCAGATCTTACATCAAATTCTTTCCAATGTTATTCTTTATCTCATCAGTCTTTGCTCGAATGCCTAGAATTCCTTCTAATTTCTTTATTATTCGTATTACATCATACATCATTCATGTATATGGTATAGATTTAATGTTATTAAAGCCTAGCCAATTTATAATTTTCTTTTGGTCGTTATTGTTTATGATTTTTAAATCACAGTGACGATAATAGGTCTGTGTGTGAATTTATTGTGTGACAAATTTTTTACTGGAGTACCATTCATTGGAGGTAGTGGCAGGAGTTACTGAATTCAGTGCAAGGCGAGTTTCTACGAGAGGGCACCATTATCGAAATTCAATGCTTGGGCGCCTTCATGCTCTGGCAGCTTGGACTTGGAGGGGGTCAATAAGCATTTATTTGAGCTCATCTTAGGAAGAACCTACAGCAATTGATTGAAGAAGAATGAGCCATAAGTACCCTGGATATGGGCATGAAAGCTTAGCAAGAGACTTCATCTACTCCTTGCTACTTTCACGCTTGAAGATAAATTTTCTGCTGGTTGGGTGCTCCTAGGCTCTCTGTTATATCATATTGGCAGGCGAGCAGATGCAGATGACATCTCTGTATCATACATGATTGAAGAGCTTAGCCTAAGTCGTGGCACCCAGACTACACAAAGTCATCTGGACTTAATTGTCTTCTGGGGGATATATAAGTCATTTCAGGAAAAATTCACTGGATATTCCCATTCATGATGCAGTAGGCCTACTTTTGTCACAGAAATCCAATCGACTGTGTGGTACCTATATATGGATTAACCTGTATAGATCTAGTACAACAAGCGACATTGAAATGTGAAAGGTACACTTTTCAATTGAAAGTTGAAGAAGCAGATGTTCTGCTATTTGTCTGGTTATATGTCTGGATATCAATGAACCATCCGATTTTGCTATTTCCTTTTCGTATAGCGATCATCGATTGATCAATGCTCCATGAGTGCTTGATTAAGTTAGAGAAAAGGCGCATTTGGTTTCAGCATTTCCTGGATGATGTAGATGACTAATTTTAGGATGAAACTTGTTAATTAAAATTATTAAGAAACAGCGTCAAATGGTAAATATTATTCTCTGTAGTGTCACAAATGTGTACTAATAATTTTACATTCATGATTTCTCAGCTTCCGGATGTCAAGACCACAGGTTTTCCTCCAGCTATCTGTTCAGAGTAACTTTTGCAAACTCTTTACAATGAACTGTGGTCATTTTTAATGGAGATGTGTACACATCTCCATTTATGCAATCACAGTGACAAAATGGACAGTTTTGGCGGGAAATTTGAAATTTGAGCATTTTCAGAGTGTCTTTTGGGCCCTGTCTTGGCTATTTTGTTTGGAGATGTTTGTGTCAAGAGATATGTATAACTTGATTATAGAGCATGCATCTGGCATTGGAATGAATACCAGGCATGTTGTAATTATGACGTGTTTTCCTTTTATATCTTGCTTGGATCCACTGGGGGCGGCTGCACACATTGTGTTTTGGCCACTGTGCCTAAACTATTGCACTTGTATATATATATATATGATATTTGGCACATGAATGGGTCTTACAGCATATATGTGCATTTTGGTGTTCATATTTAAGCAATTGGTAGTTTTTATAAAATATTGAAAAAAAAAAAAAAAAAATGTTCGTTTCCAAAGCAAAACTCTGAAACAGTTTTACCTATGGGCATGAAATTCTACCATCGTATGCGAAAAGTGTGTGTATGCTGTCCAGAAGAAACTGTTGCAGCTAGAGCTATGAAATTTTACACAGGTCTTCAGGGCACCAAATTATGACCCTCCGTGAAATTTTAAGTTGCCATGGTTACGGTTGCCATGGCAACAAAGACTTTTACGTATTTTTAAGTATTCTGCCTTACAAAAAATTCATCTCAAGACTGAGCTATCAGAATAATCAGAACTCATTTATTTTCATAATTTGAGGTATTCGGATCCGCAATAAGACTATTTTCAGACTAAAAATATGTTTTTATAGGGTTTTTCTGGGTTCGCGAACATGGGACTATGGAGCTAATTCACAATCTTTCAGGTTTGAATCGCTGCCCCTCGGCCTTTAATCCAAATACAGTTCTGAAAATAGCCTTAGGCCACACCAAAATAATTTTATGGATGACGGAATCGCCGCTCCCAAAATTGTGAATTTAAAATTAAAATTAATTTCTAAATTAATTTTGCGCCCGCATGGATTCAGAGAGCCTGGGAAAAAAATTTTTTCCAGCTTAAATGAACATTAAAACACAACCACTGGGTGCACAAAAATGGTAGACCCCATTTTAGAAATCGCAGATTATGCTTAGCTTGCTCAAAGCAGAATAGTAGTTGTATGGATGGCTTTTCAATGTTTTAAAGACAGCTGAAAACATTAATTGTTGAATGAATCAGAACCATTGTTCGTTTGTTATAGGTAGCATACAAGCCATAAGTTTCGCTCTCCCTTGCCATAGCAACTCTAACTTTACTAAATCTAGACCAGTTGTTCTAATGTCATTATGACCTTCTGGCTGACCTGTCTTGCTTGTTGAAATATTTGAGATATACAAGCTTCTGAAATGATTTGACAATTGTTTTAATGAATTTAATCAAGGAAATGAACAGGTCATCTCCAAAAAAACAAAATTATTAAGATTGCTATGTATCATATATCTTTACACTTGTTCCACTTGTCCTAAGCAGTAAATCATTCTTTTTCTTTTTCTTTTTTTTTTCTTTTTTTTTTCCAGAAGAAAAAAAAGTTTGTAAGTGTCATATTCAGTGATGAACTATGGTTAATAAAAAATAATTTCTTTACATTGGGCTAGATCCATTAATACTTTCATTTAATTATTCAGTTTCTCATACTTGTCTTATTGATGACTGGGGAATCAAAACTTTTAGTGAACCCTCATGAACAACAATCAACTGGGCTTAGAGGGCTGCATAGAACTGGGCTAAGAGGGCTGCACTTACCACATCTACCTATCTGAGGCAGTTAAAACAGATAATGTTAACAGTAGCAGGCATTCAAATTGATAAATCAAAGGCAAAAAGCGGTTGGACAACTGGCAAACTACAGACACTCACTTTTAAAAACTTTCACTCACTTTTTAGTTTCATGAAGACCTTTTAATTTTTCGCTCGCTCAAAATTAGCACCTTTTTGCAAGGTAAATTTAGAATTTAAAAAAAATTGTTCGCTCGCTTGCATTTGAAAATCTGTCAAAAATTAATCTAAAAAATAATTTAAAAAAAAAATTCGCTCTCTCGCTCCATTTTTTTCTCCGAAAAATCCGTCATCCATAAAATTTATTTGGTGTGGCCTTATTGCGGAAGCGAACTTGTCAGTAAACAGTATGCCAAAATTCATTAGGATGCCTTCAGCGGTTTTTGATATGAATTTTTTGTAAGCACTCAAAGTCACTGAAATTCGCAGTTTTCGGAAAATGGCAAAAAAAGGAAATAAACTCTTAATAATTTTAACTGTAAAGGTAAGATCGGCAAGGTTGTTTACAGGGTTATAATAGGAATTTTTGCGTAATTTCAGTTGCATTTGTTGTCTGGACATCTGTATTTATTGAAACTGTCAAAATCAGAATTTCCATTTTCTAAAATATTTTCACCATTTTTCGACCAGCATGTGCCCTTAAATACCCTTAATGTTCCTTTTGGGGGTGTAAATTTATGCTTTTACAAAAACGAATAACAGTAAATTCAGCAAAAATGTGAAAAAAAATGTTATTGTTTCAATGCTCCATGATTCCGTGAATTTTGGAGTTGCACTGCGGAAATTCTGCATTTAGATGTCTAAATTATACTTCTTTGAATGACTAAACTCATTTGGAGGGCCAATCTTGTGAAATTTTCATAAAAACCAAAAAACTGGGAAAAATTTTAGGATTTCTGCTATTTTTCTCAAATTTTGGTTTCTCAAAAATTAATGATAAACAATAAATTGGTAAACTTCAACAAATATTTACTTAATCATATTAGGAAGTTTTTTGTAGCCTTATATCTATGTAGTTTAGTGTAAAACTTTGTGTTAAAACTCCCGTTTTGTCAGAGCCCATTGGATTTTGATGGTTGTCAGTAACTGTTGTATTAAGATAACTCCAAGAAACTGGCCTGCCTTAGGTAGGCCTCCTGGGCCAAAGCAGTCAGTTCTGGCTAACACTGAGACAACTAATTCTATTAGTAGATTAGAGTATGCCTAAGATTCCCAGTCTTCTCATCTAATTTTCATATGATAATCACCAAAATGAATGTGCAGCTACTTCCACTAAAAGGATGTTGACCTACCTGGCACCCATTTCTATGCATCATTTTAAAGCTCTTTCAAAGTTCATTAATGAAAATGTATTCTTTTTTCCATATCACCTACGCCACATTTTACGGCTTGAAATGGATTAATTTTAAAGTCCTGAAATTTAGAACACAATGTAAACAACACCTGGTTCTGGCCACTCAGGGAAAGTCTTTTTCAGGGGATATGAAGTAAGACACTACACCATCTCCATTTTGAACCCCTGGGTTCTTGTATATAACTGTGTGAAATTGATCTGATCATAGAGGTCATATAGACCTGCGATCAGCGGATTACTTACTTAACATTAACATATATAGATCTTGGAAAATTATTATTTTTACATGATTTGAGTGTATTGCTCTGATGTTACAAAATGTTATGTAACGAACCAGCTTAGTTCATATGGCTTGAAAATTGAGCATTAATAAGAAAGACCTTATTTATTTTGCGGTAATGCTTTTGCATGCTACGTTACGGCGTCGTAATATGAAGAACAAGGTGGCAAATGCTATGGAGAAATATGGCTTGCAAACTACACCCATGGGAATATTGCTTAAAAAAAGGAAATTGACTCAACAAAAACAATTTACTTATAAAGTTACTAAGGTACCTGTCAAGTTGGAAATGGTTGAGGACAAAATGGTCAAATCTAAAAAAGGCTTTAATACTAAGCAATATTCTGAATTACCAGTTGTTCAGTCATCCAAACACGAACCAAAATCAGTCTGGACGACAAAAATCTCCAATATTGTAACCCAACTGGATGACCAAATGTCAAAAACACATTTCGAAACAATGAAAAGTTCAGACACCCGTACTGAAGAAGAACTGGCTCGTGCTGCTAAGAGTTTGATGAACAAACTTTCTTAAACCAAAAGTATTACAATGTATTTGTAAATAAATGTGATATATTTCATGATATATATGTAAAAGGTTATTCTAGTATTTCATATTTTAATAGATGGACAAATTTTCACTTTTACATGATTTATGCAGATAACTTGAATGTATGCCATGTTGTACTTGTAACTTGTATGATATATCTCATGGAATTGTTAGTTTGTTGTATAATAATGTAGATATTTAACAGGGTTGGCACAAAAAACCCACCCCCCGGGTTTAACCCGGATTAAACCCGGGTTTAACCCGGACTGGGCAAAACGGTATTTTCCCCAAAAAGTGGTCAAAATCCGGGTTAAATGGCAAATAGTCTTGAAATTTGCAGGATGAATAGCAGAAATTGGAGAGAAAGAAAGCTGAAATCATAAAAACATCAAACAAATCTATTGTCCTTGTAATTTTACCACTATGGCAACTATCGGCCAACAATGCAATGGATGCATGTACCCAAATCAGGGCGAGAAAAAATTTTAATTTCGGCAAATAGATTATGTACGACAAAATTTCCCAAGTCTGAAATTTGGATCTTCCTTCAAAAATTTCCAATGAGATTTAGAGATTTTCAGGCAATAACATGCCCCATGGTCCATGGACAGGCATTTCATACATGTACCACACATGTTATGCAAATGAAGTTGATTTAGCCGGCCTAAGCTATTCCATATACAGCACAGTAATGATTCTTACGGACGGATATCTTCAAGAGCTTTAAAATTATAGGTGTTACGCCTCTGAGGAACAAATTGTAACTTTATGATAATAAACAATTAGAGAGTAATTCATCTGGGTTAAAATCTCTGGATGTCAGCTTGGTGTCCAGCCAAAATTAGAGAATATTCTTTCAATGTATGCTGAGCTGGCCAGCAGACTAAGAGTTCAGACTTCGTGGAGTAAAAAGCAAGAAATACACAGCTATAGTCATCTGTCTGCTGTGTGTATAGGCCTAATATTGAATGTAGAGAGATGGACCAATGTTGCTTTCCTTGCTCAGAGGTGAGAAGAGGATTATAGAAGATGTAACTGGTGTTCAAATCAATAAACCCGCATTTAACCCGGATTTTGGGAAAAAACCCTGGTTTAAACCGGTTTTTGACCGGTGGGCCGGGCAAAATGAATAAAGCCCGGTTTTTTTCCAACCCTGAGATATTATATTATTGTTTACTCATTTTGAGTTGAATCACATTTACAAGTATTTTTATAATGTTCCTCAAATGGTATAGATTTATTGTTGTTAAAGCCTATAGCCAGATTTGATTTATAATTTTCTGGCTGCGTTGATTTTGAAAGCCAAAGTATGATAATTATATTGTGTGTGAAAACAAAAAAGCAGTCATGAGATAAATGGTCATGTAGACTTTATTGTGTGACAAACTTCATGTTGGAGGTAGTAACATTAATATGACTTTTGAGATAATATTATATATTAATCCATATGATTTTGTGTAATAACTCCCAGGGAGAAATTGACACAAATTGAGGCTAAAACTACATCTTCAGCACAATCAAATGTAGATAATAATACTAGATATGTATGGTTTACCACATCATGTGACAAGGTGCCTGTACTACCTGCAGTACACTTTTACTTGAAATCATGCACATTTACATACATTGTGATTTACTAGTGTACATGATTGATTCACTTGTACGTGATGCGGTGAGATAAGCGGGTCATTAAAATCCAACAGACTATGTTACCTGTGGATTTCTTATATTCACTTACATTTAAATGCAAAAGGTAAACTTTTGAATTGAAGGAGCAGCTGTTCTGCTATGTGTCTGGTTAGTACCGTTAAATTATCCAGACATATATTCATCACACTATGTTACTCTTTTGACCACTGAAGAATAGAACCTTCTGTTTTTGCCTTCTCTTTTTCATAAGTGTTCTCCCAGTTTGATCCGTCGTATGAATTCACGGTGATGCTCCGAATTGTATCCGAGTCCACACAGTGAGGCATTATTCCTGAGAAAGAAAACTTAGCTAATTAATTAGCAAATAAAGTACCAGGTGAATCTGTGGGTCGTGCATACTGGCAATCAATCCCGATCAAGATTCTGTGTGATCACAGCATGTTTCATGCTTAACTACAGTAGTAGTATGGTAATCATGCTGTGTACGGTGCAATAAATGTTTGGATTCATGAGTCTTTGAATAACATGGATTGATTTTTTACTTTGTCGAGTAAACTCAAGTGGTCTATTGGTTAAGACAATACATCGATTTTTTGTCAACTTGGTCCAGAGGTTGTGTGGTTGTCCAATGTCCATTGAGGTCTTATTTCGTTTCTTGGGTTGAATTAATTTGAGCAGTCTATTGGTTAAGACACGCGGTTTGTATGAGATGTATATATATATATACTACAGCCTTTTCTCGAACCAATGTCATTTAAATTGGCTCGATTTTCTTTCCTTGGCTGGTTAGCGCAGGCCTATCAGCTCCAAAGGTGAAATTTCAGTCATTTTTGGCCTGGTCGGTTACGCCGACAAGGCCGTTAGGGGGCTACAGTAAAATGGTTCTCCAGATCTAAGAATAGCCTGCAGCCTCTGGAAAAAAGCCTCTAAATGGCGTATTTGAGGCCTAATTTGTGTATATTTGTTTGAGAGCAACCTGCTGTTGTCTCCCTCTTTAACTTTCTATAAAGTAAATGCTCTACCATGCCAGGTATGTGTCAAAATATCTGTTATGAGCCATGCATTTAATTTGTACCTGCCTGGCTCTGTGGCCCCACGAGATCTGGGTCAGTCAGTAGTCACATGATCTCTGCTGACCTACATTTTCAGAGGTGTCTGGATGCCTGCTGGGAGCACTTGTGGCTGTGTTTTTTGTGGAAATTGAACTATTTTAGCTGTGCTCAAGCCACTGGATTACCTCAGACTGTATTTATCAGTTGAAGGAAGATTTCCTTAGGAAGTTAAACTGAAGTTTAATCAGTTTTGGGCAGTGTTTTGTGCCAGGAATCCCCAGATAGCTCCAGATAGCTCCAGATGATCCCAGGTCACTGCTGCATTCTGCCATTCATTGCTCAACATGGGATAATTACTGGATAATTACTGTCAAAGGTGAGTTAACATTTTATATTATCTAATTGATAATTGATAAACACCAGTACAATCATGATATTGTGTTTGATTTAGTCTACAGATAGTGAGATATGTCAATTTTGAGCTATTTGGTGCTTTTAGTCCTATTTATAAGCTATAATGATCCTGCATCACTGACTGTCAAAGTTAGTGTTTTCAAAACTTAGCACTGGAAGTGCAGCTCATTTCTGCCTTTCCCAGAAGTCCAGAACTGCCCAAAATGATTCAGTTGCTAGGTTTTAAATACTTGGAATTTGTGTGCTAAAAATAGGCTGCTTGAGCTGTTGGGATGCAACAAATATTATACAAATAGTGGATGGTGAGGAGTCCAATATAGAGAATATTGGATGAAGAAACAGCTATATTGGACGAGGCGCTAGCCGAGTCCAATATAGCTTTTCTGAGTCCAATATTCTCTATATTGGACGACTCTCCATCCACCATTTGTTATATTCTCCACTTTATATTGTTAAATCTAGAATATAGCCAGCCCCATGCACTTTTGAGATCTTCAGAGATCTCCTGAATTGCCCTTAAGACACTTAAGTATTGTTGATATTGAGGTTATGTAACCTAATCATAACAATCAACACAAGCAGGAATGGGCTCAAATATGCATTTACTGATGTTTTGACTTGTTTAATTGGCAATTATGCAACCCAATTATCCAATATAACTTTTTTAATTGGTGATTATGTAATCCAATTGTCCAATATAGCTTTTGCTGCCCAATATAGCTTTATATTGGACGGTGATACTTAATTCTGATTGGCCAATAGATCATGAATGGAGAATATAATACCGTATTATGTCTACTGTCCCACCAGTCAAGATGCATATGTACTGTCAATATTTGCACTTTGATCTATTTTGGCCTATATATTATATCTGATGTCAACCTGTGATTAACCGGTAATTAAGCTTCATTGGTTCAATTGACATGTCACTTGATTGTGACTTAATGAAATAACAGAACTACAAGTCAGACATTGAGTGACAGTTTCATTGACCAAAGTTTTAAAACAAAATTTTACTAATTGTCAGTGGCCAGTGAGTGTTTTAATAGAACGTCAATTACTTTTTAAAATAAGAGTTTTCTTAAAAAGGAAAAAATTTAAACTTTATCAAATAAATTTCATGTTCTTAGGAGAGAGTTATGCTATTTCCTGACCAGAAATTATTTATTGCACAGTACATAAAGACGACAGTAACTATTTATTTAAAGCATTCAGTGCTAAATTATACGTTTCTAAATCAAACAACAGCCTGTCAAGAAATACCCCCACCAAAGATTTATTGTTAGACTGCATAGAAGAATGCATTCATTTCACCCATTTTGCCTCACCTGTCAAACATTCATTATGCCTCTCAACCAATATTTACTATATATGCAAAATGTGCCCATTTCAACTTTCAGATATATCCACTTCAGTTCCTGAATCCACTGCAAAGAAATGCTTAGAACATCCTCCATACACATCAAATGTGAGTCTCCGCAAAACTTCCTTACCAGCCAGCCCGTCAACCCTTTTCAGTACAGCTTCAAGACTTCTCACCGAAAGCAGTGTCAATGACCACTGTAAGTATCATGGCCACAACATATGATTCTCTTTGAATACCTACTATTTTACTGTGACTTCAACCTAAATATGTTCACAAATGCCAATTCTGCATATATATTTCTTCTTTACTGTTGCAGGCCACAACACAGTAATTATCAACTAGGATCCAGGAGCAGTCTAAATTAAAGCATTACAAGTACACCCAATAATCTCGAGCAATAGCGCAGCTACTTCAACTCACTAACTTGCTGTAAGTACACCACTGGCCACATTACATTACTGGCCACCTGACATTTATGAGTAGAAATATAACCCTACGTATCTCCTTATTTCGATGTTTCTCACAACCTACAAAAAAAAATAGACACCTAAATTATGATCGCTCAGTCCATAAATACCTCTCCCCACTCTAATCCAAAATGTTGCAGTACTTGTTCAAGTTTTTCATGCAAGACCTAACAGACACAGATAGGCTACCAAACAAATTATTGCATGAATATTGTCAAAAGTTTATATAAATTTGCATCTCGGCCGTCAAGGAGAGCATATTACAGATAAAACAAATTATGCCTTAAATTCTGAAAATCTCCACTCGTAAAGATCATTTTAAATGCCTATGCATTACATGTTTCAGTAATCTTATCTAAGCCATGACTTTTTCAATTGGACCCAACCTTCATGTCATCCTTCAAATCCTCTCTCATTTCAGCTGTGCAGACTGCCTGCCATTGCCACAAGCACTACAGCATATCAACAGAACGTTGCAAGAAGATATAAAATATTCTGCATTTTATTCCATAACTATTTTGAATACTCTCTGGACATCCGCAATTCCAAACGACCAGATGTACCCGAAATCGGATCAACCTGACAAGCAAGTTCACACAAGCAAACAATGGAGTTTCTATCCTCATAACTATGGAAACTTGAATTGGCAATCAATGACCATAATATTTACAGAAGAGGCAATGAACATTCTTGTGCAAAATTACCTTTCATAAACACACATGCTGTTGGTGCCTGGAAGTTAAAATATCATTGACCAATTGGTCATTCAATGCTTGTTCGTGCATACCTATTACCTATTGCATATTCAGACATATAAATACATTTTTAAAAAGAAAATATGATGCCTTCTTTTCCTCTATCATTCTGAAATTGCTCATTCATGGAGCATGCAAATTTCATAAAAGTGCATTCCCTGCTGTCAAATTTCTGGTCTTGCGCTAAAGGTTAAGTGCACTCTTCTTCCATCCTCATACAAATGCTTCAGTTGCTCACTGGTAAGGGCAAAGTAGGCAGATATCATCACAAACTAATGCCCATCTGCTTCATAATCTTTGCGTTTTATATTACAATATCCTTCGACCAGGCTTTGAATCCCCGGATTCTTGTATAGAAAATTGCCATTAAATTCTGCAACAAATTTTACAAGTCAAGGACAATAATCAACAACAGGAGAATCAGCTCTGCTAAAGTTATTATTATCAGCTCTGCTGAAGTGACACTTAACTGATAATTCAGTGATAAACTTACCATAACCGTCAGGATTAGACCTTGGCGAGTAGAAGCACTGGACTCCACAGATCTTGCAAAAAGGGTGTTTGGCTTGATGGGTGTTGAAACTATATATGGTTAGCAAGTCTTCTCCCTGAAATAATATGAAAAGACAATAGTAAAATTAAATTATTTTTGAAAATTTATACTTCACAAAATATTTCATTATTGATATACCAACCTGAAGAATCTTCATGCGGCTCTTAGGAACGATGAAATGGCGATTCTGCTTTTTATTGCAAATGCTGCAGCTGAAAGAAACAATGCCAGAATAATATAATTCATAATTTTTCATATGATTCAAAAAGTTCGTCCCAAGAAAAGATATATAGTGTTTGGCATGAAGAAGATGGGGTCATCAAAATAATTAATGTAAATCTACATTCATTTAAACTTACTTGCAGTCATAAACAGTTATGTCAGCTGGAGCCTGGGCTTCATACTTCACTGCTCCACAATGACAACTTCCCTTGTGAGTTACCAGATCTGAGCTCATGTTTTATCTGTAAATTCCAAATGTATAAAATACAATCCTCATAAAATCTGCATTAAAAAATGAATGTATGTCCAATTTATTAGCCAACTTACTTCTCTCAATTAATTTACCAGACCTCCTCTTGTTAAGTTTATGAAACTGATCTTTGGCTATTCTATTTGTTGAAAAACTGCACTTTGAGCTTCATAAATTGAAGAGTCCTGCATTAGACCCAATCATCATATTATCACTCATAATCAAAATTGCAGTTCTGATGAGTCATGGATTGCCACTCAAGTTCTAGATTTTGCGGGTGACACACTTTTAAAAGCAAGCACACACACCAAACATTTATTTAGTGCTCAAGAGTAATGGATTATATAACAGAACTTTGGTCCTCTTTTGTGTATGAATATTGACCCACATTGGAACTGCAATAGAAGTAGGGGAGACCGGGGCACATTGGACCTCGGGGTATGTTGGACCATCCACAATTTTTTTTAAATAAAACTTATGCGTTATCCAAATCCCCGATGAAAAGACCTTTAGTAGTATGCCTTTTAGCCAAAATATTTCATCAGCATTGAAGAAAAAGTGTGAGTTCTATTTCAGGCTTCCTGATTTTCGACATAAAAAGTGACTTTTTCAAAGTCTCGATGCTTAGGTTACCCTTCTTAAAATATGGGGGATCTAGTCAGACAAGTCTCATAAATTGAAACAATCTCCACTGAACTTAAAGTAAAGCTTGATATAAGTTTCCGGAGTTCACATTCAACCTTGTCAGTGATCAGGCATGCACATTTTCATAAAGAGGTTGGGACGGGGCAGGTTGCACCAGCATGGTCAGGGCACGTTGGACCATTACAAACTAAGGTGTTTGCTCACTTCTACTTTCCTAGACTTTTATTCCATGGTCCAACATGCCCCACATGGCGGTCCAACGTTAAGGTAGTGCCCCGGGTCCGGGGCACCTTGGAGCATAAAAAAAACAATTTTCAAACTTATTTTTCTCCACAACTATACAAGGTAGATCGACTTGGTTTGGCATAAGGGTAGTGTAGATGTTCAGAAGTCAGTCAGTAAAAAGATTTTTCAAATATTTAGAGAAGTTTTTGATTGAGAGCCAAAAAATAAAAAAGCGAACCAATGTGCCCCAGTCTCCCTTATATTTTTTATGTGTGCATTACTCATTAATCAGGAAATAAGCCGTCTTCAAATGAATGTTAATCGTCTGAAACTTTTTGCAGTCTGTCTGTGACTGATTCAGAATTAATGTCACAGTGACCGTAACCTCTTATCAATTTAACATCTCATCTGAAGGACGTCCAACCGGGATTTTTTTCATGAAGGTCTACTTAACCACTCTGCCACCTAGCTAGGTACCATTAGGCCTATTCAAAGAGAAAATATATCTAAAAGATGTCAACGATTGCCTTAACCATGAGGCATCACAGTCATTTAAAGATATGCCCAATATGGTATTTAAAATGGAGTCTCCCAAGTCATTCTGTAAACAGTAGAAGGAACCAAAGGAACCATGGACATCACTTAAAAATTCTGGACAGCACTTTTTTGCTGGAACTTGTACTTAATGAAACAACTTCTTTAAAAATAATATTCCATTATTAAAATTCGAAAAATCATTTATTTTAATCATCAAATGAAAACAATTTTTTTTTTGGTTTCATAGTTTAGCACCAACCATGTAATAGTATGTTAGCCTACTACTTAGGAATGCTTTTATACTTGTATCTTAAAATGTGTTCTCGAATCTTCTAAATTAAAACTCAGCAATTAAGCTACAATATATTCGGGCAGCACATTTTTAAAATAAAATATAAGCAATGCAAGAGTGTATGCCGGCTATAAGAAACCGTTATGGCACAGAAAATAAAAGTTTCAACATTTGAACAGATGAAATGACAAGACACAAATTGACAGTAAGCATTCATTACATTGTGTATGTTTAAACTTAAAGACCTGAGATACAAGCAATAAAGTGTATATACAAATATTGACAAAATTATCACATTTAACTGCTGGTGGTGTATTAGACAATTGTATATGGGATGTGTTTGCACTCTTTATACAGAAGTTATGTTTCCCAAGAGTTCTTTCTTTCATTTTCTGGCATCACTGTCCAGTTGGGAGAGGGTGTGTCACTCGCCAGCCAGTTAAAGTCATCAATGTCATTCCAAGTGTTTCTGGACTTGTCTAGTTTTGCAATGTTGTAGTGATCATCAAGTTCAGGATAGGACCAATTGTAGGGAGCAAAGCTAACTGTGTTGCTATCTTCTATGATTCCTCGGCTGGTGACGTGCAAGTAGAATTGGGTCGCGGTCGTGTGGTGCACTCTCAGCTGTTGACAGGCCACAATGAAAGTGCAATCCTTGCAGTTATCAATGAAAATCGACCCTGCCACCGGGCCGCAGAAAACTTTGCACATTTTCATAGCATCAAATCGTAAAGCTCTCGGCGATCCATACAATTTCACAACACAGTTTGAAAGTCTTGCCATTGCAATATCTTTATCATGCACCTCATCTTCTTTCATGACAACTGTCTGGTCGGTCAAGTCCGCATGAGAATAATTAATATCGGACACCAGAGCAGTCCTAACTCCATCCGCAAGGTCTGATTTGGTCTCGACTGTTGCAGATTTTTCAGTCGTCTTAGTTTTGGATTTGAAGGCAAATTTTTTCTTTGGTACTGCGGCAAGCTTCTTCTCCTGGATTGTGACTTGTAATTTAGCCAATGTCGCTTGAAACCGTTGGGTATCATAACTGGGCAGAACTATCGCTGAATCTGTCAGAAACTTTTGTAGTGCCTGGAAGTTGCTGAACACATTCTCAAAATAGTCATTGAGAGACGACTTATCAACAGTGTCTGCATTTTCCAATGACTTGATCAGCCTCCTTTCTGCTGAGGCAAACTTCTCTTTGATGAGATCCACATTTTCGTTGGCTGCAACTTGTGTGTCTTTCACTTCTTTGCGTCTCTGGATCTCCGCCAACCTTTCCTCATCTCTTTTGTCGAGTTTTTCAGCAATCTGCTGCCTCATTTCGTCCTTATCTGCCATCATTCCTCAGTTGCTAATGCAAATAGTCGTTTTGCCGGTGAGCGAAATTCGGGGCACCTGTCAACGTCTGGTCGCTGACGGCTTTGAAAAGGCAACGTAACACAGTTTGTGACAGTTTGTAAGCAAATGAAGAACATCCGACAGGAACTGCTTGAATTTACAAATAACTTACCGATATCTTTACGAAACAAGAAAGACAGCACGTGGCAGTAACACAGGATTGATAATTTGTCAAGGTTGGAAGCGACATCCACTAGCTATATTTAGATGCTCCACGTGCGTTTGTTTACAACGTCATGATCTAATTTTAGACCTGACGCGCGAACCTGGAATTGGCGTTGAAACTGAAGGCAGGGGGCACATCCCCCCCCCCCCCCCATAAATGTGCCCTTCAACCGCCCATCCCTATGAAATTTTTACACCAGTAACTTATTCAGTGCAGGGGGGGGGTCCAGAAAATTCTGGGGGGGGGATCTATTTGGCTATCGCGTCGCGAAACAGCATAGCTCGCGACATAACGTGACTGAGCACTAATAAAATGAACATGTAAAAATATATAAATTTTGGTCTGGTGGGGGGGATACCGCCCATCCCCCCGTGTCCGTCCCTTATTCAGGGGGCCGCCCTTGCGTACAGATCTGAGACAAATAAACACGTGTTTATTTGTCTAAGTACAGATGACCATGGTCCATGTGAAACACTGCGTCGGTCTGGATTGCGCCGAACAAGGGAGACTGCGGCACGTTTGACCGGAGTTGGACCTCGGGGCATGTAGGACCATCCCCGATATTTTCATAAATAAAACATGCCAATTAAACCTTTTGTTTTATGCATAGCTAAAGAGTTCCATGATCATTGAATGAAAAGTGTTTCCTGGTTTCCAGGTTTCCTGATTTTCGGCACAAAAAGTGACATTTTGCAAGCCTCGATTACCTCGATTGCTATGCCACTCCTCCTAAAGTATGGGGCCGACAAGTCTCATTAATAAATAATAATTAATGAAAAGTATTAACATTATAGTAGATTCAAGTGAAGTTGAAATACGTTTCCCTGAGTTGAAATGGGGCAGGTTGGATCAGCATGGCTGGGGCACGTTGGACCATTGTAAAATGGATTCACCGACCCATAGTGCAGTTCTATGGACTGAAAATGATTGATTGGCAAACAAGAACCCAGGGGTTCAAAATGGAGGTGGCGGAATTTGTTACGAATAGTCAATTTCTGGACCAATCAGAGCCAAGTAGGTTGGCCTGTAGGGTAATTAGAGAAATGCAGGGGAAGGACAATCATCTACTTTTTGCACTCAGCCAATAATGCTTTAGTCTTTGCATGAAAGTAACTCCTACATTGCTAAGACCTGCTTAGTTCCCTACTACCATGTCAATAAAGATCTTACATAATAATATGCTGCTCTACACACCTGTCAATCGACATATTATACCACAACCAGCTAACTTGTAGAGTCACTTGTATATTTCCAGTTGATAAAATTTGACGAAGAGTGGTATAAAAGAGTAAAATTCAGACAAATTTGTGGAAATTTGATACACCAGGCCACTGATGTACGATTATCTGAAAATCAATGATATTCATTTAATTTTTCCAATATTAACCAGTGATTTGAATATTATTAGGAAAATTAATATTGCTGAAAATTAGCATGATCCTGATGTGATACACTGTCAAGTTTATTTTGCTAAATATTCCAAAGCCTGGTATTAAGCATAAATGAAAATGGGGAGGAAATAAGACATTTTTAACCTTTTTTTTTGCATTTTAAATCTTAAATTTGCAATAACTCATGCAACGGCCTTGATTATTCCTTCATAGTATGTTTAACTATGATATGCTTTAATTCTAACAACTTAGGCCTAATCATTATTATTTTGGCATTTCACACTGAAATGTCAGAAAATTGGCAAACTTTAAATAATTTTAATGGTTTTTTGATTTTCATAAAAAAAATAATGTAGGGTTAACATTCCATCTAGAGATGTTAAAGAAAGCTAACTAGAAAATTTCATAGATGTAACTGCAAGATTGACTGAATCACATAGTTAAAAAAAAAAAAAAAAAATTCACATTTTTGGTGAATTTTCATCAGTCCCTGTTTCTCAGAACATTTAGACCGTCAAAAGGCACATCTCGGGTATTTAATAATACTATATATTGAAATTTCAATGACATAAGCACAGCAGCTTTTGAGTTTAATTCCGGAAAAAGAGAAAAAATTTTCAATAATTTTGAGAAAAGAAATAATTTAATGTGGACTGGACCCCAAAAAGGCTTCACTAGGATAAGAGATACAATAATGTGCCAAAAATATAAAACACACAAGCAATAGTTCTGACATTACTGCCCAATACACAAACAGGACACACATTATATGTGCATTCTAGCTAAAGTCACGTCCAAATTACAACATGCCTGCTCTTCATTCCTATACCAGAAGCAAGCTCTATAATCAAGTTAGATAGCTCGCTTGACCAAAAACAATTCCAAACAAAATGGCCAAGTTATGGCCAAAAGACCTTCTGAAAATGCTCAAATTTTGAATTTCCCGCCAAAACGTCCATTCTCTCAACTGCATAAATGGAGGTGTGTTCACACCTCCATTAAAAACCAGCAACATAATTTTTGACAGTGTTACAGCACCTACAATCCTATAGGTTCTGTGGGCTAGATGACCGGTCAAACAGTTCGGTTAGACCATCATCCAGCTGTTCTAGCTGAAACAGACTTAATATCATTATCATGGGAAATTTTCATAAATATACTACATAAACAATTTGACACACGAGTGTGTGTTGTGATTTCAGGGAATAAAATGTGGCGTTGCTTACTTTATCCATGGTCAAATGTACCTCACATGACATGGCAGTCCAATATTCCCCCGAATCGGAGGCACATTGGCCATTAAAAATAGATTTTTCATGTATATATTTTAAAGATTTTTTTAACTGAGACAGGGTGGCCACCATCGTATAAAATATTGTCGCATAGGCGGAGTATAGGAACTTTTTACCGGAAAATAAAGCAGGATTTTACCTAACTTTAATTGGACAACACAAATTATTCGGCGATACCATCAACAAATCACGGAATCGTTAGTATAAAAATATTAATTTTACGTACCCAAATCTGGAAAATGGCACCATTTTGCCTATAATAATGTATGATCAGAGAACTCAATATATGCAGTGAGTTCCCCCCTGTTCTTGTCTTATTTTCTGGCTGATAATCAGTGATAAAAATATCAACCAGACACTGTTGACCATTTAGCCGCTTGAAGGAATCTGGAGATAAACACTGTATACAAAACATTGCACAAGTCATAACTGCCGATGCCAGCCAGTAACTGTGCCACCTGGGCCAACTTGAAAATACAGATTGATTCATGAGGTCCAACTATGAGGACAAACACAAGTTGCGGGACAAAATTATAGGCCTTAAATTATATAGGCCTGCCTGTGATGGTCAGTGACAAAATGGCAAGTAAAAATTTTCTTGTGTCCTGCATTCTGGTCTGCATTTATACAAGATCAGAGGCAAGTTCAAATCCAAGTCGACCAAACATTATAGTATTTCTGGCTGACGACATGGGATATGGAGATATATCTTCTTATGGACATCCAACTCAAGAGAGGACATTTATGGATTGGATGGCAGACAACGGATTAAAATTCACAAACTTCTACAGCGCAGGGGTTTTGTGCACACCGAGCCGTGCAGCATTATTGACAGGTTTGCTTGTTTTCTCATACATTGTATGAGGAATTACTCATAATTAATGCATGTCAAAATACATTCTAGCTACAAGTATAGATCTATATTCTGCATCAAAAATTTAAGGCCAATCATGCACCAGGAGATCAGTCACATGACAAGCCAATAAATAATGATATTGGTGTCTTAAAAGTGTTATTGGTGTGTGGAGAGTGATATTGGCGTGCCCCTACGCTCTTACCAGCAATAATGCACTTAATTGCCAATTACTTAAGGGAAGGCCTGGGTAGGAGGACATATAACTTCTTGAAATGTCAATCAATCATTTTATAAATATGCTCATTGTAAATAATGGGAAAAATTATGTAGATTTCTTTAAGGCCTCGACCAATATTACTGCTTCGGCCAATAAAACTCAATATTGGTCTCATCACCATCCACTATCTATATAATATAATCTTCCATTTATTCTATATATTCTGTCTGTATAATACACTCAAGCAGGAGGGTAAAAAATAGGACACTGTGCAACAACATTGCCGCTCAAGGTACATTTAGCACAGGTATACCTTTCTACAAGTTGACCGCAGTATCATTGCCTGTGCTTTTTCCAACCTTGACAGAACATAATTAATATTATGCTGACATGTGCTGCCACCTGGTGACTAGTGTGCTATTCCGAGAGCTCCTGCGAGCAGTCCACATCATTTCAGTGTGGGGAACTCACACAATTTTGTCTGGAAGAAACCGGGGCTGTTTCATAGAGTGCTGATAGCCTTGTCTACTTCCTTAGAGAATGTAATTGCCGAGTCTGACTCTGGTTTACATCAATGTCGAATAAAAATTGTGTGAATGTGTAATGAAATTGGAACTATTTCTTGGAACAGCAATGCTGTAGCATACAAAATCAACTTTTGTGTCAGGTGGCAGCAACATGCATTTCTCATTTTCACCAGACTGCTGTCATAACATTTACAACTCCTCCCTCTCCCTTTCAAGGTTACTGACTCTCCACAAGAATTATACATCAATCCTTTCATGTCTTCAGAATGTACAGTAACTTTTATAGTAATACCTTTTTTTTCTGACAGCCCCATATATTTTAGTTCTTCCATCGGCATTTACATTATTTAGGTATTTGATAGACAAATTATACAAATTTAGTAATTTATACATAGCAATAATTATATTGACAATGACTCTTACTATAATGGTATTAAATAAATATATTGCAGGCAGACAACCAGTCAGATCGGGAATAGTCGGTCCTTCTGCAACATTCATTCCTTGTTTAAACACCGGGCTTCCAAGATCTGAAAATACTTTGGCTGAGGTCCTGAAGGACGCAGGGTATTCTACTGGCATGGTCGGAAAATGGCATCTTGGTAAGACATAATTATATGATGTTAGAACTTCTCCACCACATACGTGATGTTACACACATGTATATTCATGGATTATCGACTCTTAATAAGGAGTGATGCACAGTTGAGGTTGGATTCTCATAGGATAGAAACTTGGGAATCTGACCGAGTACAAAATGATATCACGGCTTGTAGCTGTTTTATATTGCAATGCTACGAAATACTCCGAATAGGGATGCCAGCTGTGACACTTGAGCCCTCTCATGACATCACAGTTCAACAGCATGCGAAACAACTTGGATTCAACCTAAATATGACAAGGACATTAATATGGCTTCAACTCTGTGTCTGCCTAAACTTCATCAAAAGGCATTGTACCCACCCAGACTCCACTCCTCTGAAACCCTTGTGTCAATTCTCTGAATTATAACTTCTTCTCAGATTGTTTCCTCTATTTCAGGGATTAACAAGGACACAATGACCGATGGTTATCACCTACCAAAGCATCATGGATTTGACTTTGTTGGGACAACCTTGCCTTTCACTTTAGAGGACGTATGTGACATAGACAAGGTAGCATATCCGGTTTCATTAATTCTCTAATTAATTTACCATTCTTACTTTAGTCTTTTTGCATATTTTTGCTATATAATTTTAAAAAATACAAATCAAAATTTATAAACTACATTTTCAGACAAGAAGAAAACAACCCAAAACAGATAGATGTTTCCTATATTATGGTGACACTCTACTTGAGCAACCAATTAATTTAGACAAGTTGACTGGACGTCTTGTGCAAGATGCAAAGGCGTTCCTTCACAATCAGACGAATGTCACACCTTTCTTCTTTTACTTGCCATTTCCACAAGTTCACACGCCAATGTTCAACATGCCTCTATTCAAGAATGTCTCAAAGAGAGGTAATAACTGAACCTTCTTTTTAAAAAAATTACTGCTGCATCTAAAATGGCCGATTCAAAGAGACATTTCTAAAATGTCCAACTCAAAGAACATTACCCTAACCAAAACCATGCAGATATTTCTCTTTTGGCCTGAAGTTGTTAAGGTTGGGAAACTGAGCTTGAGAACACAACATGGTGGAGAACCCGGGGGTGTATTTTTACTGTGTCTGCCCCTAAGTTAGATTGTATTTTAACCTTTTTGTTTGCTCAAATTAAATTTTTATTGACTTTAGGATCATCCCTTGGGTGCTATATGTTTTTGTAAAACATAGAAGACCAAACTGGTCAATCCTGAAAAGCTTATAGATTACATTATATTCTCAATCAAGTTGGCCTTGATTAGTTACAGGGATGGCCAGCACTGCACACAACACAATGACAGTGCACAGGAATAATTAAATCAACATCATATTTATCAAATTTAAATGCAAAATACATTGTATATAACACAGGTGCATATGGCGATCAATTGCTGGAAATTTCCTGGGCCATGGAGGAGATCTACTCCACTCTGCAAAACTTAGGGCTCAATGATAATACTCTAATGGTATTCATGTCTGATCATGGACCACAACTGGAATCTTGCAATGTTGGAGGTATATCTGGACATTTAAGGGGTAAGTCAGAGTCTTAGCAACACAGTCAATTAATATAAATTTATTTTTTGTGGGTGTTCAATTCAGCTATCTACATACAGAGTATTTTTGATAATGTGTCTTCAAACATAGTACTATTAGTAGTGTTGTAAAATAGTAATATCTCTAAGCACTTCATTTTTTCTTAATATTTTTCTTATCACTTTCTTAATTTGTGTCTTACAGCTGGAAAAGGGACCTACAGAGAAGGAGGCCTGAGAGTTCCTGCCATCTTTCATTGGCCTGAGGTCATCTCTAAACCAAGGGTATCGGATGCTGTAGTGAGCGCCACGGATATCTTACCAACTTTTGCAGAAGTTTCTGGAGCAAATTTACCCAAAGACAGAATACTAGATGGGTTATCTTTCACTGATGTTCTTTTTGAAAAAAACTCTAGCCCCCTTTCTGAAAGAAATTTGGTTTATTTCATGTGTCAAAAAATGTTGATGGCTGTCAGATATAAGGATTACAAGATATATTACAGGACATTGCCTGAACTGAGCAGAAAAGAAATGGCTGATTTGTGTAAAGATGGCGTTGGCATAAATCATCTAGTGGCTGGAAGTGACTGCAGACAAAACAAACTTCTCGAAAATCCCGAGGTTTTTGATCTCAAGAAGGATCCAGGTGAAACAACTCCACTACCTCAAGAAAAAGCTAATAGTATTGTCCAAGAAATAGCCGCTGATGTCTTGCAATATTTACAGACCTTCGAAGAACCAATTGAATTGCTTTCTCACCAATTTTGCGCCTCTTCGTTAGTGCCCTGTTGTAACCCACCATATTGTGTTTGTAAAAATGCTGAAATGCCAATGTGTGCAAAATGAAATAAACGTATAAAACCAATATAACTGGCTTTATCAAAGCTGATGAATGGATGGGTGATCATGATAGGGGCTTCTTGTCTGGTATTTATGCACATGGTATGCTAATAGGACAGGAATATAACTGCTTCAACAAAACATAGAGAAAATGGAGAATTTTGCTAAATCTTCTGTTCTTGTTTAAATCTTGTGAAAAGGCATTAAACATTTTTTTTGGCGTACCTAAAAGTAGTCAATTGAATTGAATTTCAATATACAATGTGTATCACTTCATTACTAGCTGTAATGCTGAAAAGTTCAGCAAATATATATGCATTATATAAATTACGTTTCTGTCAAATACCACATCAATCATATAAAAAAAGTTCTTATATTGATCTCCAATACTAGAGCATTCCTGTTGATTATTTTATTTCTATATGATATATGCACTTATAGTGACTTATTCAATCAACCGTACAGCTTTATGTAGCCTGAATTCCTATCTGACTTATAAGGTGCCTTTTTGTCAATCACAAATATCTATACAATACATGTATCACAAAAACAAGATACCCTCACAACAATCTAAAAGTGAGTAGAGCAGAAAAGCCTCTCTACTTTATCAGAACAAAATGGAATTGAATGGGGAGCACCCCAATCTCATTCCCCACTTTAAAAGATTTAGTGTTGATAAAAGCACTCATGAACCTGTCAAAATTAATGTTACCATTATGTCTGTGATAGATCTGTGCTATGTGGGTTAAGTGATGACAATCACTACTAATATATATATATATGTGTCACCTACTTTCGTTTTTAAATCTGCTTGTTTGTTGATAAGAACAATGTTACACAGGTCTAGATATAGACATCGACATAGATACTTCATACATAATTGATAATGGCAACTGGAGTATACCTCTTCATACTGCTCTGTCTGATGCTCTTTTTAGTAAGAGCAGATGCCAGTTCAAGTCAACCCAACATTATAGTATTTTTGGCTGATGACATGGGATATGGAGACATCGCATCCTATGGCCATCCAACTCAAGAGAGGACATTTATGGATTGGATGGCCGAGAATGGATTAAAATTCACAGACTTCTACAGTGCTGGAGCTCTGTGCACACCAAGTCGTGCAGCTTTACTGACAGGTAAATCACATTACGGATTGTCTCACAACATGCGAACTGCATGGTGTTTGGCTTGATTGTTCAGCATCTACAGGTCACACAGCAGAAATACACATACTCATGGCCCAGGTAAAATAGCCATTCTGTAATTTGTCTATCACGTTTTTGTGGTGTTTTGGTGCAGTTTTTGTCAGATTTTTGATGACGACTGTCCAAGCCAAAAATGAGACAGACTGTAACCTTTTGATTGGAGGACTGTATCCACACATCTCCATGAAAAAGATATCTTGACTTGTCTTCGCTTACTGAGAATGAATGATAACAAATATATAATTCTACCTAGCACATCTAACTATAGACATATTACATATATAGTTATATAATTATGTGACACAAAATTCAATATTTGTTTCAAATGATGTATTGATTCACATTGCAGGAAGACAACCTGTGAGATCAGGAATGGCAGGGGATGGTGGGGTATTCTATCCCTGTTTTAACACTGGGCTGCCACGGTCCGAAGCTACTCTGGCTGAGGTACTTAAAGATGCAGGATATTCTACTGGCATGGTTGGAAAATGGCATCTCGGTATTATAAATTACTTTCACAGAAATCATTTACAATTAAAAAAATTAAAAAAATTAATCAATCCAGCGATCCCTTTATATGAATCCAGGGTTACGTTTAAACTTACCAGTGGCATATAGCTATAAATAAATTTCAATTAAGTAGGACTAGTTCTACCAATTTTTCAACAATTTGATGAATGCCAAACTTAAATCAATTTCATAAACTTTTTCTTGTGCCTGATAAACATTAAACATGGACTTTAAAAGACCACCAGCCTTTATTGGGATAACTGTATACATGTACAAAGGAAAATTGCCATAGTTGTAGCTACTTCACTAACATGTTCTAAAGATAACAGATTATTTCAGAATTTTTACAACTTTCTTATGCTTTTAAAAGGACTGAACAAAAACACCATGACAGATGGCTACCACCTTCCTAAGCACCATGGATTTGACTTTGTGGGAACAAATTTACCTTTTACTCTTCAAGGGTATTGCGATACAGACAAGGTAATTTTAAATGCATGGTGCCCAATATTTCTTTTTTCATAACAGTTTATCAGTCCTACATCCGCTTAAGGACTTCTGAATTGCATTGAAATTTGCTGACATGAAATTAAGCTAACACCCTGTCCCTGGGCTAACACATCTTATGATTCTATCCTATTGATTTTCAGACCAAGAGAGAACAACCTTTTACAGAGAGATGTTTCCTGTATTATGATGACACTCTAATTGAGCAACCGATTAACTTAGACAAGCTGACGGGACGTCTTGTACAAGATACAAAAACATTCCTTCACAATCAGACGAATGACACACCTTTCTTCTTTTTCTTCTCATTTCCACAAGTTCATACTCCTATGTTTAATATGCCGCAATTCAAAAACATCTCGAAAAGAGGTAAATATGATTCAGCGTTACACTATAGCTACTATTACAAGAAGAATTATATATTGATAGTACAACTGCATATAAGTAGTCAAGAGGTAGTATTAAGGTGTCTCTTTCTGAAAGTTTTAGCCAGGAGAATATCATAAGCCTGTTACGAATATTTTCAATTGTGGGCTCAATGTGGAGGCAAAACTTTAATTGTATCAAATTAGTTTCTCTCTGCTTCCAAACTAATAATTCAATTGCTAAACAACACAGGTGCATATGGTGACCAATTGCTGGAAATTTCCTGGGCCATGGAGGAGGTATACTCTACTGTGCAAAATTTGGGACTCGATGAGAATACTCTGATGGTATTCTTATCTGATCATGGACCTCATCTGGAGATCTGTGATCTTGGTGGATCTCCAGGTCCTTTCAGGGGTGAGGATGCACACTTTGTATATTAGCTTATAAGAGCAATTCCAGTTCCCCATGCAACCCTGCCTCTGTTATTGGTTTCAAACTAGTTGTATACTCCTATGACTCATTAGACTTGTTGTCCTATGTCACAGGATGACAGGAAAACAAAGCTTAGCTCTTATAATACCCTCTTGCCAGATCACTTTTTTCCATAAGTATAAAAATTTTTACAAATAATTCCCAGTTATTTAGAACATAAACCCTTGTCTTAGAAGCCTAGTCGTGCACTTTAACAGCCTTGCTTAATCCACAAGCTCCCCATTTTCTCCAGAACTTCTAATTTCTCCAGTTCCCTTATTTATCAAACACCTGCCCCTCCTTCTACACTATTATTTCAATATACATGACTTTACCACACCTGCACCTCCTCTTACACTATTAGCCCCGTGTGATTTTCCCATATCTTCAAAGCCTCTTACACTATTAGCCTCATATGACTTTCCAACACCTGCCTCTCCTCTAATACTATTAACCACATGATTTTCCAACACCTGCACCTCGTCCTCCTTTAACAATATTACACCTATGTGACTTTCCAACACCTGCCCCTCCTTTTACAATATTAGGCCAATATTACCACAATGTGACTTTCCAACTACAATATTACCCCCATGGGACTTTCCAACACCTGCCCCTCCTTTTACAATATTACCCCCATGTAACATTCCAAGACCTGCCCTCCTTTTACATGGGACTTTCCAGCACCTGCCCCTCCTTTAAAATATTACCCCAACATGAATTTCCACCACCCCTCCTCTTACACTATTAAATAGTATCCTCCATTTAAATATATATGGTATAGTCTAGTTTTGAACAAACGCAGTTTTGACTTGATACAGTAATGTTTTAGATCATAATTTGTGTTTAAAAAATGTTCTATTGCCGAGATTAGACATAAAATGTTACAAAAATGTGGAGCATCTGAGATTGTCATCATTTCCGGAACGGTACAAGATAAACTTACAGGTTTTGGGTGAGTATTCTGTAAAATGCAGATGTTGTCGCAGTGACGAAAGGACGACACATATGATGTATCGATCCAACTTATTGATGATACATATTGTATTGAATCTCACCAATGGTACATAGCCCCACTATTAATCCCACCTCCTCTGATGCTATTAGCCCCATTTGTCTTTCAAACACTTACAATTCATCTTACACTATTAGGCCTAGCTCAATATGACCATTTACAATATTAACCCCATGTGACTTTCCAACACCTGCCCCTCCTCTTATGCTATTAGCCCCATGTGTCTTTCCAACACTTCCAACTATCAGCTCAATATGACTTTCACCTTCTGTTACAATATTACCCCGATGTGACTCAACCCAACACGTCTTTCCAACACCAGCCCTTCCTTTTACAATATAACCCTTATGTGATTTCACAGCACCTGTTCCCTTTCTTACATTTGTGGCCAAATGTATCTTTCCAACAGCTGCCCCTCCTTTTGCAATATAACCCCCATGTGACTTTCCAACACCTGCCCCTCCTCTTACACTATAACTATTGCCCCTCCTCTTACACTATTGTTCAATGTGTTCTTTCCAACACATACAACTATTAGCTCAATATGACTTTCCAACACCTGCAACTTCTGTTGCAATATCATCCCCATGTGACATTCCAACATCAGCCCCAACTCTTTCACTTTTACCCCCAAACGACTTTCCAACACCTGCCCCCCCCCTCTCACACTATTAGCCCCATTGTGTCTTTCCCACACCTCTTACACTATTAGCTCAATTACCCCCATATGACTTTTACAATATTACCCCTATGTGTCTTTCCAACACCTGCCCCTACTCTTGCACTTTTGCCCCCAAACGACTTTTCTACACCTGCCCCTCATCTTACACTGTTACCTCGATATGACTTTCCAATATGTGAGCCTCATATTACACTATTAGCCCCATATGCCTTTCAACCCTTACGACTCGTGTTACACTGTTCGCTCAATATGACCTTTCAAAACCAGCCCCTCCTATTACAAAATTACCCCCATGCGACCTTCCAACACCCGCCTCTCCTCTCACACTATTATCCCCATATATGACTTTCCAACACCTGACCCTCCTCTTATAGCTTACACTATTAGCCCCAAGTATATGCCCAACACTTACAACACCTCTTACACTATCAGCTGAATATGACTTTCCAACACCTGCCCCTCTTGCTACAATATTATATATCCCTATGTGACTTTCCAACACCTGCCCCTCCTCTTACACTATTACCCACATATGACTTTCCAACACCTGCAACGCCTCTGACACTATTAGCCCCTTTGTGTCTATCCTACACCTGCCTCTCCTCGTACACAACTAGCTCTATATGTGCCTTTCCAACACCTGGCCCTCCTCTTACACTATTAGCCCCATCATGTGTCTGTGACACTATATTTACAGCTCCTCTGACACTATCAGCTCAATATTACTTTCCAATATCTGCCCCTCCTGTTACAATATTACCCCCACGTGACTTTCCAACACTTGTATGAAAGTCTAATAACATCCACAATAAACTATGCTTATATCTGTACCAACACAACCTTGCAAGTTCCCCCTGATCCTTCAAAAGTTCTGTCTGCAGGCGTGGGTTTTTCTAAGCGTTATAAATCATGAGGCTGATCATGTACTTGAAATATTTTAGAAAATTCAAGAACATGTACTGATTGAATCAGTCTGATTCTATTATTTCTCAGAACTGGACTATTTATCAATGCATGCTGGCTAATGAAGGAAAAATGAAATTTATCTTTATATAAAGACACATCCAGAAATAATTATTCTGAATGGCCTGTTATGATGCATTAGAAATCCTGTGCGATCATATCACATCTCAATTGCTGAATAAAAGGATAACATTATATATAGGTATTGAATTTTGAAACCACTAACAGAAAGTAGAACACCTATATTTGAAATACCCTTCAACTAAATCTATAGGTCTTCATGGGGAAATTTTTGTGTATTCTAGATAGTATATATATATTTACAGTCACAAATAAGGTAAAGAAAAATTCCTTTTTAGAAGTATCAAACAAACAATAACAAGAAGATGGATTGTCAGTCATGCAAAACTTTTATTTGTACAAATGTTAATGAGCCTATAGATAACTTCAACCGGGTCAACCCCTTATGCACCAATGTGTTAGTCATCGGCCACTTTGGAAAATGTTCAATTTATAAGCCAACAAGTACATTTTACAGTTTTTACAAAATTATGGATAATACGTTGCAATTTCTGTAAATCCCACCTCTGACACCAGAGGCAAAGCAATTTTAGTTGTATGGATGCTAAATGTTCATTGCAGACTGTTACATAGAGCCATAGGTGGCCATTAATTATGGTCTGCAAGAATTGTCAATAACCTGTTACGGCATTGTTGCCCTGTCACTGTCTTTGCTGCAGTAAACTTCACTTGATTATTTTCTTCTTTAATTATTTCAGCTGGCAAAGGGACCTACAGAGAAGGAGGCCTGAGAGTTCCTGCCATTTTTCATTGGCCTGAGGTCATCTCTAAACCAAGAGTATCAGATGCTGTAGTGAACACCATGGATATCTTGCCGACTTTTGCAGAACTCGCTGGAGCAAATTTACCCCAAGATAGAATACTAGATGGATTATCTTTTACTGATGTCCTTTATGAAAAACACTTTAGCCCCTTTACTCAAAGAAATTTGGTTTATTTCATGTGTCAGAATATGTTGATGGCAGTCAGATACAAGGATTACAAGGTATATTACAGGACATTACCAGAACTGACGAAGGATGAATTGAAAGACCTATGTAAAGATGGTGTTGGTGAAAATATCTTTATATCTGGAGAAGACTGCAGGCAAAACAAACTTTTGGAAATCCCTGAGGTATTTGATCTGAAGAACGACCCAGGAGAAACACAACCACTTTCAAAACAACAATCAGAAAAAATTGTGCAAGAAATTGCCATCGATGTATCACAATATCTACAGACATTTGGGGAACCAGTTGAATATCTATCTCACAAATATTGTGGCTCCACTTTAATACCTTGCTGTAATCCACCATATTGTGTTTGCAAAAATGGCAAAATGCCAATGTGTGAAAGCGAATCTTAAAAGTCAATTTGTTTTTGGCATACTTCAATGTATAAAAGAATTTGTGAATGTTGCTGGATTTTGTATTTAATATTTATATACATACATACGTTGTATATACCTTTGATTATCACAATAAATTAATAAATATTTGTCCCTCATTATACTTGTCTCTTTATATAAGCAAAGATTTTAACTTGAATAGGTCCTTAGAGAGCGCATCACTCCGCCGTCCAACTAACCACATCAAGCTGCCTTCTATGTTATATATAGATAAAGGATACATCACCTGTGAGACATTTGAAGATCTGTCTTTCCAGCTATCTGTCTACTTTCTTTGTTTTTCTTTAAAAAAAATAATTGCTGTCTTTTTCTTGTACAGTATGACAAAGTAAGTGACTTTCAAGTGAAAGAAAAGCAATTAATGTCAGTTGCAAATAAAAAAGATCTGAAAACTCAGATTAATTGGATGATCGGCCATTAATTGCATTGCCATTTGATTATTACACAAAAATCAAGCTCGGAGATGAAAAACTTATCATGATTTAAATCAAAAGATTTAAATTGTATGATTTGCAAGTTGCCCCCCCCCCCAAAAGATTTTGGGGAAATTTTTGTAGATATATTGCCCAAAATAGGAAGGGAAATGGTTAGCAAAACGGGGAAATGATAAGCAAATGGGGAAATGTCAAGCAAAATGGGGAAACGACCAGAAATTGACGGAAATGGTAAAAAATAATGGGGAAATTAATAAAAAGAGAAATTGAAGGAAAAGGGGACTTATACGAAGAGTTATATCAGATTTCCTCATTTTTTCTTCACAATTTCCCAATTTTTTCTTCAAAATTTCACCATTTTTTTCTAGCCCCAAATGATATGCATCTGCAAAAAAAATTCCACAAAAATTTTCAAAATGTATTAAACCTACGCGTATTGGACTGTTTTTAATGTGTGATCAAAGGAAATTGTGCTATGCCTGAGGTACTTGCAAATATTTTCTATAAAAACAAGTATCGAACAAAATTTATACGATTTTCAATTTTCTGATTTGACTTTTTGCAAATTTGCACCTCATTTCCCTTTAATTTAACAATTTAAACACAATAACCAAACTGTTATATTTAAATTTCCCCAAAATTTTCTTAAACCTCAATAAAAAGGTTCTCTGAAAAAAAAAAGTCTCCATAATTTTTGCAATGATATCTCTGTGAACTGAAAGAAAAAATTCTCAAGAACTTTAATTTACCATGTTTATATCTCAACAGAATGCCTAGAATTCTGCAACATCAGTTATTCTGAGTTTTTCCTCCCTCAGATTTATGGTCTTGGATTTTTCCTAATTTTGAAAAGAAATCCTTGAATCTTTACTGAATTGCTAAAAAGACAACACATTAAGTTCCTCTGCTTCTTTTTTTTCCTTGCAATATTTATGTCCCTGGATTTTAGATCCTAGCATTTCCTATTTGAAATTTCAAAGAAATGCTTATTTTTTTCAGTTACATCTTCCATAAATTTCTCTGAATTGCCAACCAAGAAAGTAATTTCCTTAGTTCTTTTAAAAAATGTCCCAACTTCTTAGCATTTTCATGATATTATCCATACATTTTCACCATATTATTCAGACATATCACTAAGTTATTATTAATTATTTATGGACAACGACAACAGTAGGTAATAAGATTCAGAAAGAATTTTTAAACATTGTGTTACAATGCGCGACACGCGAAAAGCTGTTGGTAGTGTACAATTTTGGGGAAATTTCTTGATGGTTTGCCCCCCCTGGAAAAAATCCTGGATACGCCACTGAGGTATATTTCTTAATAAGGCGCGTTGCTTGTTTATCTGTGGACTTAAATACTGCATGCCCCCTTCTCAATCTCAGTGAAATAAATAATTTTCCCGCCTAGGAAGTGGGAAAACTCCAAGCCCTCCTGGAAATTAAATGGTCGCCCTTATATAATTATATATATCTACGTATCTGAGACCATAGAGTCGTGTTATTTTAACTCACATTTTTGAGGCTATGTGATAACCCAAAAGACCCCGAGTAACATAAATTTCTGGATACCAGGCCCCTTTGGATGGTGATGGTGCTACATAGCCGCACTAGGCTATATTTGATCCCGATGGAGCTCCAGTGGCGTAACTGGGAGTCTCGAGCGGGGGGGGGGGCACCTGGGGGGGCACACGATTCTCTGGAGGGGGGGGGGGCTACCTGAGTTAGAAAGTTCATAGGGGGGGGCACCTGGTGGCATAGGTCAAATATGGGCCTGTACCCCCCCCCCCCATAGGGACGCCACTGAGGAGCTCGAAGGGATCCTTGTTCAATACTTTCAAAGACCTACTGATGGTGATTAATTAACCTACCTTTCTTGGTCGCGAGAGGTGAGCCCAAACTGTGACTGGGAGCTTGAACTTGGGAATCACATGGGAGCACATGGCCCCACATGGCATCTTTTTCCCGCCGAAAATGCTGCGAGTTGTTCTTTCCATGCACGAGAGGACGCCAGTTGCAGGTGCCCGAGCCCCCTGGAGGAAATCAAATTCTCCCGCGAGTGCCCGACGCATGCGTGTTCAACAACGGAAAACTCAAGATGGACAGAAAGTTTTGAGGAGTTGACGGTTAGGGTAAATATCCCTTCTTTCTTGTGTCTAGGGTGACTTGATGTTTGCTAGCTTCTGTAGGAATGTACGTGGAATATATACGGAGTCTTGGAATGCTCTTACTTGCACCAGACAGCGCTTTTTCATTGAATGAGTCACTGGTTTTTGCGGAGGAGTGGATTGGCCAACTGTCATATTATTTGTGACAGTGGGACAGTCCACAATCATTTTCAAGGGAGCACTGACAACACCTGTCAACTTCTTTATTTTTCCAGGCACAATGAGCCAATCCAGGAGAGTACTGCGGTCTCCTACTATGCTGAGACGGAAAACCAAGGCTGTTCCAGTGAATGAAAAGGTAAATTAAAGTTCTCCAGTTCTCAACAAACTAATAATAGTCAGTGGGACTTAAAGATCTCATCAAGTTCTAAGCCTAACTCACTAAGGCTAAGCTCATCATTGTTGCATTGATTGATATGGTGAAGTGCAATGGTAAACAATAAATGGGTTCTCGGCGTAATTGCGTGAGACATCACAGTGCTGCTTCGGTAGTACGGGTACATATGTATGTTTTAACGAAACCCCCCCCCCGTCCGAAATTCCGAAAACCCCCTAAAAATGTATTCTTCGTTCAAGTTTTTATTTGGTGGTTGTGTTATTACAATGAAATGGAGTGAAATATGTCTGCATTGCAATTTTGACATAGATCTGATCATATCTATGGCCATACAAGTAAAAAATTTAACAGGCCTATGCATTGTTAGATTAATATTTTACAGAATTGCTGATTGCACAATTGCCAGTGCCAGATACCCCAAAGACATAATAAACTAACCGAGTACTGACTGTACTGCATACTCGGATAAATGTAAGGCGTTGAGTTTGTTAATGTACTGTAGTCAATTCTACGTGTGCTTTTGTTTCACTAGAATATTCAGATATTGCAGAGCCAGAATGGCCAATTGATGACTGGCTGGTGTTTAAGTCCTTTAATGTGCCCTATATATATTCAAGATATCTTGCAGGATGTCTTGCAATATTGTATAGTTTTATTTCGCTGTAAGTCATGGGTTGTCATTCATGGCATTGGCTCTGAAGACTGGACCAGTTATCATTTACCGATTTTCAACATTAAGTTAGTTGCGTTGTGCTTCTGAGCATTGTGCTTCATTGAATCCTCAGAATAGTACAAGTGTTTTAGATTATTGGTGTGACTCTTCATACAGCTGTATATATATGTAGGGTACCTGGTTCTGACTAACAGGCTTTAGCAGGACTGCAGAGCACACATACACACAACCCAGCATATACCATGTATACTTGGTCATATTGTGTCTTGTTTACATTTGCAAAAATTTTGTCATGCGAGACAGCGTCAGACCACTATCACTTCATGTGGCCTATATTCATGAACTGCACGTTCTGCTACTATTTGATATAGTCACCATCTATTGAAAAGGTTCAGTGACTTGTGAAGGATCCAGAGCTCTCTACAGCTCTGTGTTGCAGTTTTGCTGGGTGGCTTGTTAGCATTATGTTTACTGTATGCTCATTGCTAATAGCAGCCTAATATCATGCAGACAAGTTAGGATACACACAATGTATTCATCATATTACATGCAGTCTGTCAGAAATTGCAAATCTAGGTCCGTCCAGGACTCCAGGTTATGCTTCCTTTTGACCTCTTTAGAATCGCCATGTATTATGTGCATATTTGGAAGCCAGGTCATCACGGATGATAAAGTAACACCAGTGCCACAAATCACTGCACAATGGGTTCACAACTGTTGTTCTCATACCTGTGGTGTCTAGTTGTCATACATGTATAGTCTTTACTCTTCACATGTTAGAACTTCAAAATTCCTATTGATGTTGCCCTACAATAAAGATGAAATGTGTGGTTGTCACAACTAGGTCTTCTCTAAATTTAAAATATGAAAGGTTTTAGCTGTAAGAAAAGAATGAATTTCTTGCTGCTTCTTCATTTGATATTGACAATATCTTGTTGAATTTAACACATGGTTTTATCAATAGCTAAGATTTAATTTGGAAAATAAATTCAGTAGGGTGAAAGCACAGTAAAGGCCTCAATTGCGTTTTGATCAGATAAAAGTAAATTTAGGGTCCTAGAAACCAATTTCTGACATAAAGAAGAAACAGTGCAGTATTTGAGCTTGATCAACAAGTAAATCTGAGAAATTTAGGCATTTTTCATGAGCATACAATTAAAACCATGCTCTGGGCAGACCTTTAAAGTGGGTATAATTTGTCAATTTTAGCATGTAACCAGTGGCCCTTTTTCTGAAGCACCGTCTGTTGCAGCAATGCTGTAGCCTAATATTTAGTTCACATTCTGCCGGTGACATTATCTGTTTACTGTACCTCCCTGGCCTTCTGTAGGGACCATTGGCTGACTTTTCAATATGATGAATATGGCAGCCATGGCGTCCAAAGAAAAGGTCTGCTTGTAACCATATTTTTGCAAATTTACAGTCAGGGGTTCAAAAGGCTGGCTGGGGTGTATTTTTATGTAATAATTAGCCGAATTTGGTGCTTTTGCCTAGATATGATATTGGTTTAATGAATTTAGGCAAAAAATTTCCAATGGCCACTGATGATTGTAAGATACAAGAAGCTTTAATGGCTAAAATCGATGTCCGTCCATTACGTCCACAACTGATTTTTAACCGGCCAATGGCCGGTTAATAGAGGAGGGCTTAAGGTGAAATGGGACTCTAGTCCACTTGTCCACTTGTCCATGTGTAAACTTGTCCACTTGTCCACTTTTCTTGTCAACACATTTTGAATTGCCCATTGCGACTTTAGTATTTCACTTGGATTTATGAAATTTGGTATAGGGATTCACTTTGGGGTTTGCCTCAGAAATTTTTGGAAAAATCCAAGATGGCTGCCAAAATGGCCGCCATATTTTGAATTGCCCACTGTGACTTTACTTTTTCACTTAGATTTATGAAATTTGGTATAGGGATTCACTAAGGGTCCCCCTCAGAAATTTTTGGAAAAATCCAAGATGGCCGCCAAAATGGCCGCCATATTTTGTGTTGCCCACTGTGACCTTAGTATTTCATCTAGATTTATGAAATTTGGTACAGGGATTCACTAAGTGGTTATCCTCAAAATTTTTTGGAAAAATCCAAGATGGCTGCCAAAATGGCCGCCATATTTTGAATTGCTCACTGTGACATTAGTATTTCATCTAGATTTATGAAATTTGGTACAGGGATTCACTAAGGGGTTCCCCTCAAAATATTTTGGAAAAATCCAAGATGGCTGCCAAAATGGCCGCTTATTTTGAATTGCCCATTGTGACTTTACTATTTCACTTAGATTTATGCAATTTGGTATAGGGATTCACTTAGGGGTCCCCCTCAGAAATTTTTGGAAAAATCCAAGATGGCTGCCAAAATGGCCGCGATATTTTAAATCGCCCATTCTGACCTTAGTATTTCACTTACATTTATGAAATTTGGTACAGGGATTCACTTAGGGGCTCCCCTCAAAAATTTTTGGAAAAATCCAAGATGGCTGCCAAAATGGCCGCCATATTTTAAAATACCCACTGTGACTTTAGTATTTCATTTAGATTTATTATATTTGATACAGGGATTCACTTAGGGGTTCCACTCAAAAATTTTTGGAAAAATTCAAGATGGCTGCCAAAATGGATGCCATATTTTGAATTGCCTATTGTGACTTTAGTATTTCACTAAGATTCATGAAATTTGGTATAGGGATTCACTTGGGGGTTCCCCTCAAAATTTTTTGAAAAATCCAAGATGGCTGCCAAAATGGCCACCATATTTTACATTTCCCACTGTGACTTTATTATTTCACTTAGATCTATGAAATTTGGTATAGGGATTCACTTAGGGATTCCCCTCAGAATTTGGAAAAATCCAAGATGGCTGTCAAAATGGCCACCATGTTTTAAATTGCCCACTGTGACTGTAGTATTTGACTTGCAGTTCTGAAATTTGGTATAGGCATTTGCTAAGGGGTTCCCCTCAAAGTTTAATGGCATGCAGCAAACACTATGAGTCTGGCTATCACTGCTCAATACAAAACAATCCATGTAATAATATATAAATCACCCTCTTCATGATTTCAATCCCGCATATACAATTGCCAAAGGCCGGTTTTGAATCCATGGATTCTTGTTTGGTAATTTAAATGAATTAAAGACCAGCTAGCACATCAACTGAGATGGAAATGCATGTCTATCTCTCTCTACCTATGTATGCAACTGAAAAATTAAAAAACACAATCAATTTAACTCATACACTGGACACCAGGCTAAAAAGTGTAAATGTCCGTCCATTACGTCCACAAAAATGTTCAAATTAGTCTGGGGACTGATGTTTGGAGGTCTGGTATGTCACCAATAAAGCAGGGATACCATGTTTAGTGACAAATTTGGATTATTTTAGTGAATAATGACAAGGCTCAAAAATTGAATTGGTCACAGTTCATGCAAACTGTCCATATCACATCTGCGAAAACTGTCGAAAAGCCAATGGTCAATTTCAGCAGAAAAACCTAGATTTTCATGGAACTTTCATAATGTAGTTCATAGCAGCCCAGCAAATACCTGTCTTGATTTATTAGACAAACATAATTTTGTATTCTACACATTATTAGGTTTAAATTGATGTACTACACTTGCACTTCTGATGAAAATAATTCTTAGGTCATAGGGGCCAAATATTGAGGCGCTTACTGTGCTTTCACCCAGTAGTGACTGATCAATATAATAGGGAAGCAATGGTGTACTGTATATCATGGAATTTATTTTGCTTTGTCCATCAGCAGCGTTTGAATTAATATAATAAATTTGGTGTTGAAATACGCAGGCTAACTCAGTCTCGTTTGTCATTACTTCATTGTTTTGTAATGTAATACCTCAACTCAGTCAACTGCCTTTCGGATAAACAGGTTGATTAAAATTTTGTGCATCTACTATTGTAATCGGCATTCTAGATCATCATTATATTGCTATACCAAGGGTCATATTATGATGTAGTACATTTTCAACTCTTGTTATAAATGATAAATTGCTTTGATGTTGCAAGTTTGATTAATCTTATTTGAGTTGTGGGGGAGGGGATTAGTGTAAATAATATGGATCAACTAAGTTACCAAACAATCAGGATTAACCGAGTTTTGTTTCCTGGACTTGGTCATCTTTTTGTCCACTATTTTCACTTATGATGTTCTGTCTATGTAACAATAATTTGATTTAAATATATTAGTTTATTGCAGCCAATTATTGTAGTGAATTAAAGTATTACCAATAGTTATTTGACTTCAGACAATTTTAATCAGATTTCCAACTGTGTATCGGCCACTGTTTCTTTTAATATTTTTGGCTTTAGTTGTTGATTATGATATATTTTTTTGTACGTTGATATAAAGCATTTATTGAAACTCCTGTACTTTTGTATTCCAGGTCCAGTTGGAAAAAGTTTTGGGACTTACCGTTCAAAACAATGCAGCATTATGTGTGGACCCAAATACAGGCATTGTCGCCTATCCTGCTGGGTTAGTATTTACCTTCTGATTTATTCCTTTTAGTTTATATTGTTGATCATTTTAAAGTTGTAAAATATTGCTTATCTTACCTATTGTATTGCTCAGTGGTTTGAATTTCTGCTGACTCCACACCTACCTGAACATTGTATGAAATGGCAAAGTTTTTTCTTTGGCCTGTCTTGGTGCTCTTGTCTTGCTCAGTGACTCATTGAGCAGTCAGGGAAATTACCAGCATATGATGACAATTGCAATTGCAGCAAAGTCCTGGCCCTGACAGGATGATTGAGTGTGTGGGGTTGATCAGTTGGGTATCAGAAGAAAGTCTGATTTCTTTGCAGCCATCCTCACCACACAGCAGCATGTCAGTTGCGGGACTTAATTCTATCCAATTTCATGAAATACTGCAAAGTCATCAGCAGCTGATGACAATTTGCTAATTTCTCTGGAGCCTTCGGGTTTTTTTCCTCATTATGTAATGGATAGGTCTGCCAAAATTCATAGAGTTAGTTGACACTGTGATACAACTTTATACCAAGTTTGGAAGTGATAGTTGCAGTAATTATTTTTAAATAGTGTCATGGGAGGGTGATGACAGTGCTAGGGTGATTGTCATGTGGGGCTGAGGACATTGATTGTCATCAGCTGGTGATAATTTCCCTGACTGTTGAGCTGCAGTGTTGGTAGAATACCGTATTAATCTCTCTGTCTTGATTCGAGCGTGTCTGGATATTATCAAATTCATATTGTCTGCTTTTGTAAACTATTAAAAATGTTCTTTGGTGAATACTCCACAAAGTAGATGGGAGTGCTTGTTAATTTGCTGCGCTTGAATTGTGATAAAGATATATGAGCAATTCTATGATTGATCAGTTGATGATAGATAGGTGCATTTTCACTTTTCAGATCTAAATGTCATTGTTAAGTATGGTATTCACGCTGTTCGGTCCTTTGTATAACTCAGAATTTCACCAAGTACGCTCAAGCTGGGGGGTGACAAACTGACGATGCATATTGTGGTATATATTTGTCATAACAACATTAACAAGAAATCTGAAAGTCTGGAATAGTTGTGGCTGTTTTGCTTGGAAGACTGAATGTAGATTGATTCTATGCATTATATGATGTAAAGCTGTGGAGGTCTGAAGTTCTGAACTTCTCTGAGTCTGAAGAGAGCCGAGTGTTTATGTGTTTAGCCAAGCCTGGATGGACAGGAACAACTAACAGCCAAAATAGAGAGCAGTAATGAAAGCATGATGGTTTTGACTGGTGTTGTTTTATTATTGTTCTGCTGTAGGCCTGTAACTTACTAAGCTGCTAGGTTATTGTTAAAAAGATAGGTAGAAAAAAAAGACAACATGACCTTTTGCCCTGTGCTTTGACTTCATAACATTCAGAATCAGAATATCTTTATTGTCCTTTTGCAAATTTGGAGGTATACTGGTGCAGTACTTGAAATACAAGTGTACAAGTGATCAAATTCAATCGAAATCAAGTACAGGTACTTGGGGAAAATTTATATCATTAAATTTTTCGGTCTGGCGAGAACTCTTTTCAGTCTTACAAAACCTATCAGCTGATCAGTGTGTCAGACCAGATGTCCGGCAGAGCACTAATGAGTGATGATCTTCGAAAAGCCTGTTTACTGCTTTTAGTGATTTGTAAATTGCTTATCTTTTAATTCCTTTGTTGTTGGTTCCAGGTGTGTGGTGGTCCTTTACAACCCCAAGAAAAACCGGCAGAGACACATATTCAATCACGGAAGGAAAACTATTACCTGCTTAGCATTCTCTGGAGATGGCAAACACCTGGTCACTGGCGAGGTAAGATCCCCACTTTTTCCTCTTTAATTTTTTGTGGCTTTCCCCCCTTTCATCTTGTGTTTTATTGGGAGACTCTGCAGAACTGAAACAGATTTTCCAGGTACTTCAGGCTGGAGACCATCTGGCGACAATCCATGCTTATAAAACTTCATCATACTTGTATTGTTACAACTTGTACTGATTTGCAGCTGATTAGTGATTAGAATGAACAGGGTCTTGACCTCTTGGGTTTCTGGAGATTTTCCCCTTCTCTATGATGTCCAAACTTATGAGATTTTTGTTTAATGATTCGGAAAAAAATCTTTGCTGTCTATACTCTGTCTCACCTGCAGCTGTAAGGAGAGTTGCATTTATCTATATATGTCTATATATCAGCTATACAGTCATAAAATGGATTTTTCGTACCACCCAGTCATAACATTGACCTTGACGCCTTCATTTGTTGCCAAGCATTTGTTGTTCACTGTGGATTTAGTGTTTCCTTTGTGTTAGCTTGTTACTTTTTGGATAAGTTGATCAGATATTCATCCAAGATAAAAGAGCTGTTATTGCTGATATCAGTAAATTTAGGATACTTATTCCGAGTAATCTGTATGAGTCTAACATATGATGAGATAGTCATGATAACATGATAATGTATTTGGTAGATCATAAAAAAAAGTATCTAAACAAACTTAATCTCTTGCATGTTATGTGCCTAGTTTAGGTAACACGGATATGATGATGAAAGGGCTAAGCCTTCATGATTAAGAATGTTTGTTGGGGATGTATGCTAGCATAAATATGAAAAACCTGAATTTATTAGAAAAAGGAACATCATGATTTTCACTATGTACCGTACTAGAATTGCCTGCACAGTATGATCGAGAGTCTTTCATCAGTATTAATCATGTTTAGTCAACTGCAATTATGCTAGGCATGGACTAGCAACAGAAATTAATTGCGTTGTCAAGTTTAAAATGCTGATATGCTATTGACATTAATGAATAAAGTGATGATGCATATACACGCAAATCAAAATCAATATGTTTGTTTTAGAATTGCAAAATGTGTGGGTAGTTTGAATATTAAATTGTTAAGTCACTAAAAGTGCTTGGGTGTGCTGCATTTGTTTAATCTGAATCATAATTATCTGGTTGTATAATTTTTGAAGGAATGATGTTATTTTGGTAGATTAACTGAAAGACTGAGAAAAGATATTGTGTTTGCAAATTTATCAATTGGATCAAAGTTATTTATTGATTTCATGAATTTATGTCATGTATTTGTTTTGTCAGACATGATTCAATAAACGCCTTTTGCTGAAATCATTGCAGGACATGTCCTTGATATGAATGAATTGGAGTGTTATTATTCTGCCTTGTTGTTAACAAGTAAAAGTGAATTGGTTTATGTAAACACAGATTGCCATTGCTTAAAAGCCTACTAAGAATAGAGATCCACTAATTAGTAAAAAAAGAAAACATTTTGTCATTATATTTTAGTTGCGTAGCCTTAGCTGCTATCTTTAGGTTTAGTCTCATGTGTGACAGACATTCCTTGTTCTATGCATGGAATCTGGAGGCTTTTTTTGTGGCAAACGCATCCATTGCATGATCAGTAAATCATTGAATACAATGAATAGCGATTTCTACTTATTTTCTAGTTCTGCAACTTTTTACATCAAATTCTACAAGTGCAAACTCAGTGCAAATCACCTGATTCATGAAACATGCAACATAGCCAGCCCGCAGATATTATTGACTACAGCTTAAAGCATACATATATAATGCCTCATTGATTAACCATAATCATTAGTGAGATCAGACAAGGACCACATTTGTGCTAATCTCCTCTGGTCACTGAGGATGAATGGATGATATGAGATACATGGAAGTTGCTGTTTCCTGGATTAGTGCTTGCACTGGGTGTGTTGGTTAATGCAGTCAGTGACCAGTCAAAAGTAGTGTTTAATGATTTTCCTTATGTCAATATGTCTATTTATAAAGTCAGTATATGGGAGAGTCTATAGTCCTATTCATGTACATGTATACATTGTAATTTGGTCTGGGTCTAAACATGCTATTTCTTCTTTTGTTGTTGCATTAGAAATGAATGATTGAGACCAAATATGGTTGATTTCTTGATATTTAAAAATATTTATTGTATTGAATCATAATTGCTCTTATGAAGACTTGTTAAGCGAATTGAAGTTACAGACATGTACATTGTTTTTGCCTGAGGAATGCAAACCCCAGGGTCGTTGCAATTAGGCTATAAAAGCCAAGAATAGAGTAGGGAGATTTAATTATCATGGTTATATCCCGTCAAACATGGTATTTATGGGTTGTGCAACATGAATGTATACCAGGAAATGCCAGTTATTAATTACCCCTGATTCCTGTGCACTAATGAAATTATATTTGTTCCGTATCAACTTCCTTGAGCTTTGTTATCTTAATCATGTTAATGTACTTAAACATTAAGGGACCCCTGTCTTTTCTGTTGGTGACTGTCAGTAATGCATTGTAAGAAACAATTATCTACTTTTCTATTTTTGGTTGAGCATGTTCACTTTTGAGTTGTATTGGCATTATATAATACACCATGGCTAGTAAATGCAGCTTTTAAGGAGCCCTGATTCTACCAGCGTATTATTACAAGTGAATAAATAAGTTTGCCAATGAGCATTGTTAGTTTGTGACTGACCCTTATTATAGGCCTACTGTATTATCATTTCATTAAGAAAGGCATGGAAGAAACTAATTGTACCAGTATAATTGCTAATGAACTATGGATGTTTTCAAAATTTGCATTAAAATAATTGACCATGTCAGCATTAGAAATAGTGAAGTTCAGCTCCAGAAACATTTGAGTTTTTGCAAATTTATTGATATTCAAAATGCTTTGTATTACTGCAATATCAGTTCTCATTGTAGTCTGGAAAATGTCAATGATATCTTATCCATTCATTCTATATTTTCTCTATATATAATAAAACCCAGAACAATACAGTCATTATTATAGGCAATAACTCTATTCTGAGTCCATTGTTGACCTTCCATGACCTTTCGTGTCTGGTCAGGTGACTGAGGTTAGTTTGTGTTTGTAATAACTGACGGAACAACAGACCTGTCAGTCAATATGTTACTTGTGCGTTCATGAATGCAAAATGTGTGATCTTCACCACATTTATAAAGGTTAGGTAGATAGACGGATAGGTGGTTCCTCATTCATTTATCATGTTTATAAACTGATTGATTGACTCCATTCTAACTGGAATAGTGGCATATATTGAACTTCTGCCTGCAAGAATGCTTTTGCTGTACCTTTTTGTTGGTTCATTTGATCCAACTTCGAGTCTAAAAACAAGACTCCTTAATACTCCATGTTATGGTTCAATTGATTTTGGGGAAACTTTTACTGGACCACAAAAACAAATCTAGTCCCAGACTCCCAGTTAACCCTCTTATACCTGCAGTCACTACAGTCACTAAGGTAAATAGCTTTGGGTTTAGCATCGCTTAGTGGTTTTTCGCTGAAACTTCAACCCTGGTTTGTTGATGGTGTACATATTGTGATACAAGCCATAGTGTTATTGTAAACATACTCAAGATTCCTATATACTGGGCATTGTATGAGGCTTATTTGGCACAGGTGTTTATACATTGTGTCCTCAGTAAGAGGCATGAGCATGATGAGTGTGGGTTTGTAGTTAGCGAATGGGTCCTATACTTCAGAATGGGTTGTATATTTCAAAATGGGTTCTGTACTTCAAAATAGATGGTCAGCTTAGTTGGTAGCGCACTGCTACTACGCTGCCAATTTCTAGGGCCTATACTATGCCTATGTAGCCTGTGTTGGACAGCAGTTTCAATCATCCTTTGCCTGATTGTTTTGTCCACCTTCTCTCCTCATCAGCTCATTAGCCTACCAAGTGCATAAATACAGGGCGTGACGATTGATTGTTTTACTTCCCCTATTCAGACTTAACCGAACTCTGCGGACATGACCAATCATCCATCCTTCATAATCTTTCCGGATTTCATAATGTACCTTTTTGTTAAAAAAGGGGCTCCGAATTTCAAAATTGGTCTGCTACTTAAAAAGGATGGGTCATATCCTTGAAATGGGTTTTAAGCCTCTGTAAGACTTTTAAAAAGAGGCATGAGAGTGATTATGCATTTAGGCAATTAGTCATATTTACTTCAAAATGTTCTATAACGATTTATGAACTTTGAATTTAATGTGCCATATGCATGCATTGCATACATTGATACATTATGATAGTGGGTTGGATAAGCAACATTGTACTACTAGGCAGCTCAGTAAGTATAGCTCCATATAGTGCATACTACTGCATACATGTACCCGTATTTGAGCCATGCATCTCTTGTATTTATACACAACAGCATACTGACACAGTAACTGTAACAGCAACCGTTACTTTGCCTGGAGGCAGAAATGATTTAGACTGTAATATAGCACAGTAATAGAGGACTATTCCAGCCCCTGGGAATATGCTGTGTGCTTTATAGGCCACATGCAATGTGTTAAGCTGGTGGATGCACCATTGCAGCCTATTATCTCCTAAGTGCCCCTGGCATCATGCACTGTCTGACTCTATGACTCTTGGGAATAGTAGGGATCTGTGGGATTGAATCTTCCATTTGGAATCCATTGTTGAACATCGCTGAATTGCCTGAATTGGTTGTCAAATGATGTAGAATGTTTCTGCTCTTCAGGAATGTTTAGTTCTGGCAGCCAAGCATGATACTTCTATGTTGATCCTGTTTTCCAGTGATCAAACTAAATTTAACTGAATTATTGTTTGGCTTTATATGATATTGCCAAATACGATTAACATGATTGTAATGTATTGTAGTCTTTGCAAAGATCTGTTATCCGAAGGTGGACAGGCATAACTATTTTGGTTGTCCTAACAGATTTTAATATAGAACAGATTACAATTTTTTGCCTGGTTTGCAGAATGGGCTGTCGAACATGACTTTTGAACCAGCAATCCTGCAAAGGCCAATCAATGTTTTGTTATGCTTTGATGTATGAATGCTGAAGATTCCCTTGCTATTTTGTGATAATTTATCATTTGATCATCAGCAGATCAGTTTGACGTTAACAAGTTTGCAAATGCAAATATTTTGTTTTGAAATCACTGCAATCTAATGATACGACACATTTTGGTTTCAAAGTAGGATACATGTATCAGAAAATGATTGCATGAATAATAATACCTAGCTGAACAATATCATATTGTTTCCATTTCCAAGGTTGCGAATAATAGCAACATATTTTCATCCCTACATAATGTGATGAACATGATAAACTTATAAAATTCCTGGAATTTTAACCAGTAACCAATGTAATTAATCAAGCTCTAATGAAACCCATGTCCTTGATTATCAGTGTGTAGATATGTGAGAAAGGGAAATACATGTAAATTCTCAAGTGAATTTCAGGTGTGGGGCACCTGTAGGAAGTTGCTGGTTTGTGTGCTGCAATAAACTTGATGGAAATAGGTACCCGAATACTGGCGAATACTGTTTTATTTGTTGTGGTCTCAAGGAAGCTTAGCTTAGAGTTCAGCTTCAATGTTTCCAGTTGACTGTTGTTCATTTATGCCACATTGAAAGATAGGATAGATAGACTATATAAACATTTGTTTGAACAAAGAAAGTAATAATTTTGGTAGGTAGATAGATTAATTGATTTGATTGACCATTACAAATTTTACTGAACTATTTTGCCCTCAAAACCTTACATGTTTGCACTTTTTGTGTAATGATATATATGTGTCAATTGTCTGTAACCATCAATGACATTAAAATATTACTTATTTTGAGGATTTGTTCTATGGAATCCGTATGTCAGTCTGCCTATCCAGCCATCTATGACTTTTAAAGCTGTTGTACAACTATGTTCAACCTCTTATCGCATGACAAATACCAGGTACAACATTTGCTAATCTTTGTAGTAAGTGGTTGGTCACTTCTTGACTTAAGTTGAGTACTTTGAGAGAGAAAGATGGGCATGTAACTGATAAAGAGGTCTACAGTACTTTGAATGGTTTTCTTTCCGGCTAACCGGGCTAACTTATGGGTTCTCTCTGGCAGCTTGTTATGTGGAAACCTGAACATGCAATTTTTGTAAGATTGAAGGAATGATAGTCAAGATTCAAAAGTTTCTGCTGAAATTGTCAGTTTTCATGCAATAGTTCTGTTTTTTTGTGTATTCGTAAATGTTCATGAATGTTTTCATATTCAAATCTCCTATATACATGATTCTCATTGCCGTGTCCTCCTCCTGTCCTAATTAGCCTAGCATAAATACAGGACGTAAAGCCCCAATCATCCATCCATCCATCCATCCTATATACATGATTTTTTTTTCCAAAATTGATTTGTAACATCCAATTGTCCCACTATGTCCACTAATATGACTGTTGTGCTTGAACTTGGGTTATACGATTGGGAGGGTTCGCCTTTGTATATTTTTTGGGCTATTACTAACTTTTTGTAGTATTGTGCAATTATGTGCAGTGTTCAGTGACTACTCATGCAGTATTTTATTGGTAATCACTTGTAATTGGCTAGTGGTGCTATTGCCCCTGGATCATAAAATACTGAATTTGTCCAAATTGTGCAGAACATGGTTGTGTAGTTCATAATGCTAACTTTTGGGCATACAGTACACACGTAACAATACCAACCAGTAACAATGAAATAATTCAGAGTTATGAAATATATTTTGTAAACTTTGTGCATAGCTAGGACGTTTTGCCATCATAATATTTATGTGAGAATATGAACCTGAATTAGTAATGTTAGCTGGTCCTGATGTTAGCATCTGTCAATAACCAAAAATATGTGTAGTTCCTGTTGTCTTCCCAGTCACTAGTTGTGTGAAACAGTTGAAACAAAGCATATCAGATATCAATGTAAAATGTGTAATGATGTAGGGCCTATTGCTTGACTTGAAATGGATTTTACCCAAGTTAAACTCTTCAGTCTGCCAATAAATGAATGAGAAACAGGAAATTATCATAAATCAACTATTGTCAGTGTTTTAGCATGTTTTAGCATTGTTTCAACTGTTGCATGTTGTGATTAATAATGATCGTCAAAAAAGCAGATGGAAATCATTGGATCGACGATCATTCAGTCAACATTTACAACAACCTGAAATTTACCATCAACATTGGAACATGTTTGGCTAATTAGCAATGGTGCAATAAAGGCAGGAACAGACAATAGTGCTTCAACATGGTTAATCTAATGCCCCAGGTGCTCAGCATGAGTCAGAAAATAAACGCAATTGATATTTGCCTCATAGGCTTCTGCAATGATTCCTCGTGATAATCTGCGATAACCTTTTCTGGAAGAAGCTTACATTGAGCTATGCTGTGATATGACTGCATGTGTGGTTTTCGTGTTTTTGTCGATATATGTTTGCTTTATCTTCTTTTGCCTCTCATTGGATCATTTTCCTATATTTTTCACAGTTTTTTTGGCCATTTTACCTACTTTCTCCATATTTTTTGCTTTTTTTAAATGTTTATCTCTTTTTCTGTATCTTTTTTCTTCACACATATTATGTATTTTTTGTTGATCTTTTTCTGTATGTTTTTATTGAGGTTAAAAAGATGCTACACAAATATTTGCCTGTGCCATTTAGCTATCCAAGAATCCAAACGTTGTTGGGGTTTCCCCTCTGGAAAGCCATTGAGCATTGAGCTGTTGAGAAAGCAATTGAACTGCAGCCTCTCAGAGTTAAACTTTAAAAAAAAGAAGTATTCTAGGGTCTTGTGAGTCATGACTTACTTTGATTGCTAACTAGGAGTTATGGAAGAAGAGTTTTGCTTGTCTGTTGGTCTACTGCTCTTCAGAAAGCTTCAGAAAGATGCTATGAACCAGAGGCTTCAACTGCAGCAGTTATTCAACATCTTTGTAATGTAAATATACAGTAACTCTGCGACAAGCGAAAACCCTTTTGTGAACTCAGAGAGCTTACTGAATACTCGTAGGGTGTGGTTACTTTTCAGGGTTAATTTACGGCAGTAAAGAGTAATATTGATGTTGTGTAAAAAAGGAGCGGTTGCATATCACAGCAAGGTTGCTCATCGTAGGGTCTTTACTCCATAATCCTAGAAAAAAGCTCTGTCTCTGAGATTGGTGTATGAATAAATAATTGAACATGAATATGTAGATTGTTGCTGATGATTAAAATAACAATAAATCTGAACTTGAGTCAATAGCATTGATCACTTTGAAATCAATAACTTCGTACAGATTTCTCAGTGTCTATTGAACTCTATTCAGCTCAATTACATTACTGATTTCACCAATACAACATAGATGTAGTCTGACAAAATATGGCAAATAGAACACTTTGATAAATTATGATCATTGATAAATCATTGAAACGGGCATGGCCTTTCATCTATGGTTTGCGGCTTGTGGATGTTTTAGTGTTTTATTATTATACTCAAAATTGATGTGCAATAGTTATGACTTTACCTCACATTTCAAAAGCAATTAGGGCCACAATGTTGTAAGCAAGTTGTTGTGTTAGAATATGATGTACTTCAGTTGTGAATGAGAGGGTAGACCTCCCAGGCTTCTGCAGTGAGGAATCATGCTTGAGGCTGGCAGAACATGTAATATGCCAAAAAATATAGGTATTTCTTTTGCATTGACAGCTGTGCAAATGATATCCATAGAAGAGATGCACTCGCTGGGGAGGTCTCTGGATTTGCAATGGTCTAAGTCTTGGAACTTTGTCAGTGTAGCATGGAGATTCTACGTTTCAGTGACTCCGCAAGTGTGCACACTGCACGGTTCTAGTAGCCATCAACATTGATGTATTTGCCTTGTCTGGAGTAATTGTGGCTAAGGGTTTTACCAAGGGTAATTGTGGACAAGGGTTGTCAGCAGGTGTCTACTCTGATTCCCCTTGATGGTCTTTGCATTAGCACTTTGTAGTAAAGTCCGTACTATTTGCTTGAAAGACTTGGTTAATGGCTAAACAGCTAAAAGAGGTTGGTTGCAATGGATTGCTTTGAGTCACTCCTTTGCATTGTTAGTCACTAAACTCACTGAAGATAAGATTTGGTGAGGCTTCATTTGTTGAGATTTTATGGGGGGGGGCCTTGCCATGCTTGAGAACAATTCAACTGCAGGTGTTGCTTTTTGACTAGTGGCAATAAGAGTGTGTGCCTTGTCAGCAATCTAAATTATCTATACCGGGTAGCTGAGAAATGACGGAAATTTGAAGATCCTTCATTGCTTTATAAAAGTGTGCTAGCAGTTGGTTTCATGATACTGTAATACATATATTGTCTGTAGAGTTAATTGAAAAATTTCGGAACTTCTTTAACAAAAGGTGTTCTTTCTGACAAGATATTACCAAAAACAAGGTTATGCTATAATATCTCTGATTTTTTTGATGATATTGGCTTCCTTCTGTACTCTTCGGAAATGTCAGCAGCATAGTCCTTATCAATTTTGATTCGCCTGACTCATTCAGTTGCAGCAAGAGAATAACTTTGCTGAATCTTCTCCTTTGTGATGATGCTTTTGGAAAACCTGAAGAATGACTAATATTTTTTCCCATATTCATGCTAGTATGATACTATAACTGATTCATGCCAGTCAGATATCGAAAGATTAGATAACAGAAACGTCCAGTTTTTGATGAATTCCCCAAATAAAACCTTGTTCTACTCTGCAACAATTGCTGCTTGGGCCTTGTGGCACATGCAGCATCTTTTCTTGTATTAACTTCAAAAAAAGAAGGAAAAAAAAAGTAGCGAGCAATGCAAGCATTACTCAATGACAAGACCCCCATTGCTCAGGTGTGATTAGTTTATTCTGTTGCAGAACATGCTCCTTAACTCTTTTTCATTCCTTCTCTTTTTCTCCTCTTTCTCTCTCCTCTTTCTCTTCTCTCTCATTTATCTTTTTTCTCTCTTTTTTCCCCCTGGATGTTCATGCTGTTAGCTCTGCTTCTGAACTGTACAGCATGCAACTGCCAATGTTTTTTTCCTGCAAGAAATGCCTGCAATGCATTCCTGTGTTTGTTCTGAAGTGCATGTGCTTCAAGAATGCAGAACGGTGCTTCCACACAACACACACAAGTACATGCTGTCTCTTACATCAACATTTTCCTGCAGTTTGCTCAGCTTAGCTTCAGTTTGTGAGCTCGGTTAATTAGTCCAAAATATCTGCATATTTTGTGGTGCCATACTAGCAAAGACAAATGGTCTCTGACTTGTGGTCGCTCTCTGTTTAGAGACTTGGAATAAGACAGATTGGTAGCCAGATAAGTAGATAGATATTTGGGTATGTAAGCAGATGTATAGGTTCATATATGTAGATAGATTGATGGAATGGATACTTTAGTCGGCAGGGGGGATAGATAGATAATTAGGAAAGCAGGAGGATAGATAAGTAGGATTTGGAAATATTCAGACTGACTCTTCTATGTTAAGTTCTGTGCCTCCCTTCAGGGCAAGTTCGTAATTGTTAGTTTTGGTTTACCTAAACGACGGTTTGTGCACAACATAAACAAACCCAAAGCGAGGCTGTCACATGATCCGCCGGTCACGTGACCCTCGCCAGTTTCTTTTTGTTTTCTCGACGAGCGGGTGTGTGCTGTTTCAATCAACTTATTTGGCTTAATATATCACTTTCAATCGGGATTTGCTGGTCTAACCTTTACTGGACTTTACCGGGAAGCTTTATGTGATCGCTGGACGCTCTGACACTCACGAAATACGTTGTTGCGTGCGTTTTTACGCCGCGCATCCAAGCGTCACGTTGTAAACACTCGGAAAATGGCGCCAACACCTCGTGGCCGACCGGCCCGCTCGTCTCGCACAGCGCCCTACGACCCGGATTTACTGGAAAACTGGACTTTAAAGCGTCTGAAGGAGGAATGCAAACGATTGGGCATACGTTTTGCATCTAATGTTCGACGCCCGGTCTTAAAAAAGGCGATTGAAGAAGCCCAGGCTTCGGGCGCTACGGGGATTCCCCCAGCCGGTTCAGGGAGCGCTCCCACGCTATCCCAAGATGCAACGCCCGCTCCTCCGACAAATGGCGGGAACGACCTGGAGGATGCTGTCTTCAATATTATGGAGTCTCTGGATGCTCTACACAAGCGTATAGATCGATTGGAAGCCCGAGACTCGTCAACACAGCCGACGGAAGCCCCCACTAACGATGTCAGTGTTGTACAGCCTCCGGTACATCCTCACAGTCCCGATCAGGATCACAGGCCCCAGCTGTCACATCAACAACAACATGGTCAGCAGCCCTCACAACAGCTGTCAAACATTGACTTTGGTCAGTTTGGTCAGTTTGGATCTGCTTACCCTCGCGAATACAGTCTGTCTTCAGCGTACTCCCAGCTCGGGGCAGCCACACCAAGTGCAGCAGCTGGAAGCCCTTACGATACGGCCGGTCCTATTTCAAGACCTCTCTCAGGAGCTGTCCGCACCAGATACGGATACAATATTCAGACCTTGCCCGAGGCTGTCACGGTTGCCCCGGCCCTGCGACAGGCCATTGTCCAAGGTAGGGACGTAAACCTTTCTGCCCTTTTGATTCCTTACTTCCGGGGTTCCGGGGACAACTCGGAGAGGATTGACCTTACTAAAGAGACCAAAGCACCTAACAAGCCATTAACAATAGGGCAGTTTATTGAGGCGTTTACTCTGTACAAAGCCGTAATGTGTGCTTCCTTTCCCCACCGACGCCCGGAGTTGGACGAATACCAGCGAATTATTGTTGGCATGGCATCTCGGCATCCTGGCTTCGGATTTTACGAGTATCACTGCAAGTTCTCCCAAAAAGCTGCTGCTTACCTGCGAAATGACAATATTGCTGTTGATTGGTCGGTGAGAGATGAGCAGCTCCACAACAATATCTTTGTGGGTAAACCGGTCAACTCCTGCTCGTATTGCGGGAGTTTTACCCACAGCTCAAGCTTCTGCCAAGCTGACCTGGAGAACTCTGGAGGGCGCTACCGCCAGAGCGACCGTCGCTTTACTGATCGTGGTTCTGCTCAAGCGACGGACCGAAATACCAACCCAGATCGTACTGTCGACGCCCACGGAAGGCCACGTACGTTCCACCAGCAGAAAGAGGTCTGCAACAACTTCTTCAACTCCACTTATGGCTGCCGTGCCCCCAAGTGCCAACGTGCTCACATCTGCACCTCATGCAAGGCTGATCACCCCCAGGCATCCTGCCCTTTAGCCCAACCGCAGCCTCAGTCAAAAAAGGCCTGATACCCGCAGGGCCGTCAACGCCCATTCTTGTCGACTTACTTTCCCAAGAACTGTCACTGCACCCCAATCGGGAATTTGTGGATTATCTACTTACCGGGCTTGTCTCTGGTTTTGATACGGGTTTCCGTTCACTACCTCAGCAGCCATTCGTGTGTAAAAACTTGCAGTCAGGCCTAAAGGACCCTTCCTCTGTCAAGGCTCTTCTGGAGAAGGAAGTCTCCAAAGGGTTTTTGCTCGGCCCATTTGACACTATTCCTTTTAAGGATTATCGAATCAACCCCATTGGTCTGGCTGAGCACAAATACTCAAAGAAAAAACGCTTGATTGTGGATATGTCAGCCCCCCACAAGGATTCTGAACACCCTAGCCTGAACAGCCTAATTGACAAAGAGGCACATTCTCTACAATATGTTCGCATTGATGATGCCATTGATCTGATCAAAAAGCTCGGTCCCGGATCTTTGTTAATAAAAACAGACATTTCCGATGCTTTTAAGCTCTTGCCAATACGCCCGGACTTATGGCCTTTTCATGGCATTTCGTGGGATGGCCTATTCTATTTTTATTCAAGGCTGGTATTTGGAAGTCGCTCCAGTCCTAAAATTTTTGACACTCTTTCCATTGCCATATGTTGGATTGCTCAGAACAATTATGGTATTGAGAACATTTTGCACCTGCTGGATGACTTCCTTGTGGTCCTTCCTCCCACTGCGGATGCTGACCCCATCAGAGACAAATTCTTGGGCATCTTTCATTCTCTCAAGGTGCCTATTGCTCCGCATAAGACCGAAGGCCCTTCCACTTGCTTGGATTATCTTGGCATTACCTTGGACTCTGTCAGGATGGAAGCTAGACTTCCCCCTGAGAAGACTGTCAGGATACTCGATATTCTCCAGACTTTTGCTGCCCGTCGAACTTGTTCAAAGCGTGAACTTCTTTCCTTGCTGGGCCACATGAGCTTCGCCAGCAAGGTCATCCGTCCAGGCAGATCTTTCGTGTCTCATCTGATCAGATTGGCTACAACGGTCAAGGAGTTGCACCATCATGTGACTCTGACTGCTGACGTTCGCTCGGACCTTGCTATGTGGGCCAAATTCTTAAGACATTGGAATGGTGCCAATTTCTTTCTCGACGACGACATTTCGCTGGCTGCGGACCTTACCTTGTACACGGACGCTACACCCACCTCATTCGGTGGTTTCTACAAAAAACATTGGTTCCAAGCCGTCTTCCCCCCGGATTTCTTTCTCGAGAAACAATCCATGGCCCTGTGTGAACTGTACCCCATTGTTATGGCTTGCGTGCTCTGGGGAAAATTTTGGACTAAGAAACGCATCTTGTTCTATTGTGACAATTTAGCTACTGTTCAGATTATCACTAAAGGCCGTTCTAAAGTCCCCAGTATTATGAAATTGATGCGCAAATTGACCTTTCATTCTTGTTTGTATAACTTCACTGTGCATGCCAAACATATTCCTGGCATAAATAATGACATTGCCGATGCTCTCTCTCGTTTTCAGATGGACAGATTCTTCAGCCTGGCCCCCCTCGCGGACCCAGCCCCGACTCCTTGTGTCCCCTGGAAAGACATGATGCTGGCCTAGCCTCGAACGTTACCTTGCTATGGGACCATGCCCTTAGCAAGTCCACTCGGGCCACCTACGACTCGGCCTTGGCCACATTCTTACGCTTCCTAGCCATGTCGTATGGCTGTTCCGCGGGGCCAGGTTCCTTGCCCGATGTCAATGAGAAGACTCTTATTGCTTTTGTGACATTTTGCCAGTCTAAACTGAATCTCAGATTTGATACTATTAAGCTCTATCTAGCTGGCATCAGATTTCATTATATCAAGTCTAACAATACTGACATTTTGTGTGACAATTTGCAATTATCTTACATTCTGCGTGCTGTGAAAAAGACTCAGGACAATTTGAATAAGGGCCTGCGCTTGCCCATTACCTTCACTGTGCTGCAACATTTGTGTTCATGTTTATCCAATGGCTTGTTCTCACCTTTTATTGATACAATGTTATTGGCAGTGTTCTGCACTGCTTTCTATGGTTTTCTGAGAAGTGGCGAATTTACTGTCAATTCAATGTCAAATACTCATTTAATTATGTCAGATGTTACTCTTGAGCATGATATGTCAAAATTTACTCTTTTGTTACGCACCTCAAAAACTGATCCCTTCTCAAAAGGGGTCCCGGTTGTCATTTTCAATTCTGATCCTCTTAAGCCTGTGTCTCTGATGTCTACTTACCTCAAACTACGCCACGACCTTGGCGCTTCTCCTGACTCTCCTCTCTTCGTGGAGCATCAAGTCTCCTCTTATCCTTTATCTCGCACTACATTCATTTCCTTCCTCAAGCAGTCCCTGTCTGCTGCGGGTTACAATGATTCACACTACAGTGGTCACTCTTTCAGAATAGGTGCTTGCACCTCAGGTGCTGCCTCCGGTGTTCAGGATCATTTACTCCAAGTTCTCGGCAGATGGAATTCATCTTGCTACACACGATACATTCGTACCCATTCTAAGTCCCTTTCTAAAGCCCAACAACAAATGTCATCTCTAAATTAACTTGGGGCTCTCACTCCCTAACTCGTTCGCTTGGGCATCTATCTGGCCCCAAGTTTATTCTAGTTCACATTTGTTTAGTATTCTTAGATAGTTGGGAGCTTGTTCGCCTCTTCGGACGTGTTCAACCTCCTCGCAGTCGAGCTTGTTCGCCTCCTCGGACGTGTTCAACCTCCTGCTCGCCACCAGGCTCTTAACTAGCTTAACTTTAGTTTAGATGGGTTTTGGGCTTTTGCCCGGCCTTGTGTTTTTTTTTGCTAGATGGGTTTTGGGCTTTTGCCCGGCCTTGTGTGTCTTTTTGCTAGTCGAGTGAGTAGCCCCGATTGTTCCAAACTTTAAAATTTTATTTTTCAAATAAAACTTTTAAACTTTACGTTTGTGTTTGTTGTGCATAAATTGTTAGTTTTGGTTTACCTAAACGACGGTTTGTGCACAACATAAACAAACCCAAAGCGAGGCTGTCACATGATCCGCCGGTCACGTGACCCTCGCCAGTTTCTTTTTGTTTTCTCGACGAGCGGGTGTGTGCTGTTTCAATCAACTTATTTGGCTTAACCCGCCATCCACCCCGTCTCCTCCTAACTCCTACTTAGATCCCATTCAATTATCTTTCATATCCACTCATGTTATCTTGCCGTACCTTTCTATTCATGAGGTATCTTGCCGTACCTATTCCATTCTATTCATGAGGTACCTTGCCGTACCTATTCCATTCTATTCATGAGGTACCTTGCCGTACCTATTCTGTTCATGAGGTATCTTGCCATACCTATTCTATCCATGAGGTATCTCGCCATACCTATTCCATACATGAGGTACCTTGCCGTACCTATTCTATTCTTCCCTATTCTATCCATGAGGTATCTTGCCATACCTATTTCTTATCCTTATCTAGTCTTTAAGGTATCTCGCCATACCTTCTGACCGCTGGTGAGACAACACCGGTCATCCGCTGGTCGGAGCGCTATGGGAAACACACGTCCCTGTCCCACGGGGTGAGGGTTGCGTGGCCAGCTCGCAGCTGTTATTTGGGCTCTCGCTCTTAATAGGGGGGCATCTATCTGGCCCCAAGTTTATTCTAGTTCACATTTGTTTAGTATTCTTAGATAGTTGGGAGCTTGTTCGCCTCTTCGGACGTGTTCAACCTCCTCGCAGTCGAGCTTGTTCGCCTCCTCGGACGTGTTCAACCTCCTGCTCGCCACCAGGCTCTTAACTAGCTTAACTTTAGTTTAGATGGGTTTTGGGCTTTTGCCCGGCCTTGTGTTTTTTTTTGCTAGATGGGTTTTGGGCTTTTGCCCGGCCTTGTGTGTCTTTTTGCTAGTCGAGTGAGTAGCCCCGATTGTTCCAAACTTTAAAATTTTATTTTTCAAATAAAACTTTTAAACTTTACGTTTGTGTTTGTTGTGCATAAATGCATGCAAGAGTACCATTAACAATTATAGCAATATGATATCTCAATATTTGATTTCCACTCATTTAACATTTTCAAACTGATTTGTTGCCAACTATTTTACCTTTATCGATATGCTCTTCCTTTCCAAATATTCGCTTTGTATGAACCATATATAGAAACCCTGCCAAGAATATACTGAAAGCTGAGAATAGCAACAATTATTAACTGATCGAGACTATTTCAAAACTGTTACGCACTCTTTAAAAGTACTTTGGAAGTGTTTCATGGTCAGAGGCACATGATACATAAAATAATGAAGGCAGGTCAACTGGTTTCATCCATTCACTTCGCAGTGTTATTTAAACCTCTACAAATTTGGCACCCCGCCGTTTACTCTTTTGGATGTCCGCTCCCTTGCTGTGAGACAATAATACAGTCAATAATACAGTGTGGAATGATACTAGATCGTGTAGATATAATGTCAATTGGATTGTCAGCTATATTTACTGTTTTATCTTACTTCAAATGTAATTCAGAGATAAATCTCTGTAAATAAAATTTGTTGATTGGAGGTGTCTTACACCTGCATGTCTGGCACTTGAATTATCATATACATGTAAGATATTGAAAAGATAGGACGTTGATCAGTTGATATAATCGAATGGCTACTTTTGTTTCATTTGGAATTAATGACTGTTGTAGCTTGTATTCCTTGTAATGGGTGAGGGAGGGAGTAGCTCAGTGGTAGCGTGCTGGGTTTCCAATTGCTGGGTACCAAATTTGGTTCCAGCCTCTGGCTCAAGATGCTTGGGTTACTCTGACTTATGTTGAACGGCAGTTTCAATCATCCTTCTCCTTATTGCGGTGTCCTCATCCTGTCCCAATAAGCCCCCTCGGTGCATAAATACAGGATGTAAAGCGCAAATCTTCCGTCCGTCCTAGTAAAGGTTGAATGGTGAAAAAGGAATTGTGACTGGAATACATGTACAGCATTGAACACAACATAACTGGCTCAGAAACTGTTACTTTGCCTCAGGACAGGAATGATTTAAGCCTCGTTGTATATATATTATGGTCTATATGCAAAGCACTTGAAAAATCATGTAAGATTGCTAGTCTTAGATGATACAAAGATTAGTGCTTGATAAATGAATGTAGAATTGTAAGAGCTTTGCCAAAATATTTTAGTGCTATGGCACTTGTAGTTTGCAAGTGTCCTTATCGCAAGGTCACGGCTATATACAATGAAATAGATGCAGGTATCATTTTAACACATAGGCACACATATGGCAGAAGCTGTGCTGAATGCTAAATAGCCATGCTGTAAAGGGTCCTTAATTTATAGATGTTCTATATTTGGAGTACAACACCTCTTTAAGAGTGAAGCATGTGTCTGATAAAAGACCTTTCTTATAGTTTCTAAAGGAAGAATTATAAGTGTACAGGTATGGAGACCAGTACTCGGCCCTCCCCCAATTGAACCTTGACTCTGAGAATAAGTTGCACGTCCAATTAAGTAAATATTAGTATTTTTGAAGTCACTTCCTCAGCGATCCTTTGAAAACTTTAGGGACTGGAAATATATTTTTAAAATACACCTACACAAAAATATTATACAGATAGTCATGACCGTACAAACATACTGCATAGAATATAAAAAATATCCAAACAAACCAAATGCGAACTGAAATTCTGAAAGACCCATAGCCCAGGGCCCCACATAATTATATTGTTATGTTATGGGTGGTCATGTTGGGACAGCGTTGACAGTTAACTTTCTGTCTATTATTTACGGACCCTCCAAGTCAGAAATAAATAGTGTATTCTTGGTATATAGTCTCGTATGTGTCTTTATACGCATGGTCGATCTAACGTTTTCCCTCCACAGTTGACTTGCTGACCTTAGAATAAATGGCGTAATGAATATAGCTGTATATGGCTCAGTAATGTAAACTATATGTTCAGAGCCTGTGAAAGTTCCTGACAATTTGTAATATCTTGCTTTTTCATTTTCTGCTTTCCCCTGTTTTATATACATTTCCATACGAAAAGTGAGATATTTTTTATGCCTTTACCATACAAAAGAGAATTCAGATTTTGGATAAAAAAAGGAGTGAATCAGTTTGATTGATTGCTTATGCTAAGAAGTTTAAAACATTTTAGAGCCCTCATAAAAGTTTTGATTTAATTTGCTTTTAAGCTGAGCAATAAAACTGGAACATTTACAAAATATGTATGTGTAGATATAGATTTTCAATTAGAGAAACATAAAGAAATGCTAATGAGTCAATGATAATCAACCCCCCTTGGCCTTATGAAAGAAAAGCGCATTCAGCAATATTTGCAGGTCATTCATAACTTCAATTACTTCATGGGGGTCAATATTATGATGGTTCATGAAGCCAGAATTACAATTTTGCAAAATATATATATATGTGTAGATATAGATTTTCAAATTAGGGAAACATAAAGAAATGCTAATGAGTCAATGATAACCAACCCCCCTCTTGCCCTCATGAAAGAAAAGCGCATTCAGCAATATTTGGCATTTATTTGCAATTCATTCATAACTTCACAGGGGTCAATATTATCATGGTTCATGAAGCCAGAATTACATGTTTTCATCCCATTAAATGTAGCATACATGTTTGCTAGTCACATGCCAGGTTTTCCATGGCTTAATTGCCCTGCTAAATGTTTGTCCGATATTTTGCTGTGCAGTCATTTCTCCTTGAAATAGAAATGCTATATTGATGGTAAACATTTATAGATCTTGCTCTTTGTTTTTACAATACTGTACGTGAATATAAATTGTGTGGAATGTAAACAATCTATTTTAAGTTAGTATATTGATAAATGTAGGTCAAATAGATCTGTGTTTGATTACATATTTAAGGTAAATTAGGTAATGGTGATATTTATTGCCCATATTAAGTGCATTGATTTCTTTAATGTTCATATCATCAAAGTAGTTATAACTCATCTGAGGACATTTGCAAAATATTTCAGTGTAATATCAATGGACTTTCATGGCTCCAGCCCAATTTTGTAATTTTTACACTACTTATGAAACCTGAACAATAATTATTGACAAGTGTTTGCTTGCAAATGAATTGTTGACTACCTCAGATAATTCAGCTACCATAAATGTTTTTTTGCAAAAAGTCTTTTACTTTTGGAACCCTATAATGGCTTCTTTCTAATATGTAGCAGCAGGGATAATGTCTTTGTTCACTTTCAAAGATGTTTCAAACTTTCAATCATCTTTCGCCTCATTGCCGTGTCCTCCTGTCCTAATTAGCCTACCAAGTGCATAAATATATGACGTACAGCCCCAATCATCCATCCATCACTTTCAAAGACTATTTTACCCCATTTTGTAAGCAGTTTGCCTCAGTTTCTTTAACTGCCACTATTTAATCCTCCAAAGCCTTACCACTTAACAGTGCCAAAACATATTATGATTATCTATCATCCAAAGTGTATGATTATGCTAGATCCTAAAAAATCGTCTTTTCATTGCAGTGTGGTCACCAACCGGCGGTCCGTGTCTGGGACGTGGAGGAGACGACTCAAGTTGCGGAATTTCACGGACACAAGTTTGGAATAAATTGCGTGGCGTTCCATCCTAACCTCAAGTATGTCGTCTCCATTGGCACTCAGCATGACATGGCCGTCAATGTATGGAACTGGAGGGCCAATGTCAAAGTTGCTTCTAATAAAGTGGCCACCAAGGTATTCTATTGACTTAATTTATAAAATTTAGATATGAACTGTTCCATGTTCTATTTGTACTGATGGAACAAATAACGTAAGCAAATAATCGGCAAAAGAGATTCAAAATGTAACTGTAACATTTGACCAAACAATTTTGGATAACTATTTTTTTCTAATTATTGTCTTGTGGACAATGGGCGTCCTATGACATTTCTGTTTAGAAAAAAAGGTCAATTATAATATCTGATGAATGTGCAGTCTTTTCCTGGGTATGTTTTTCTGACAATAAATTGAATGTGTGAACTTTATTTTCAGGTAACAGGGTTGGCATTCTCAGAAGATGGCAGCACCTTCGTGACCAGTGGCAATCGCCATGTCAAGTTCTGGTACCTGGATTCCAAGTCTAAGGTAAGATAAAGGTCGCTGATAAAGGTTTACCCAGACCATTCAGGCGAGTCCTGTAGATTCATGTGATGGGATTCCTTTATCCAAACTTTTCTGAGTTTCAAGCATCTTAAGAAAGTTAAATAAAATTTGTCAAATTGGTTCTCTCTGAAATTTAGGATTACCTGTTTGGAAATTTACTTGTTTTATACTAATGTTGTGAATATTAATGTGTTTCTCTTGAATGGCACACTTTTCTCTGTATTCAATAAAGTTCTTTCTTTGGAAGAATTATTTTCCCTTCGTTCCATTTTACCATTATTAATTAATTTCTTTCCTCTTCAGGTCATAGAGACAGTTCCATTGATGGGTCGATCTGGTATCCTTGGCGACCAGCGGAACAATTGTTTCTCAGGCATTGTGATGGGAAAAGGAAGGAACAGCCACAAGACGTATTCCATTACTCAATCAGGGCTGCTCTGTGAATTCAATGAGAAGAGGTTACTCGACAAATGGGTCGAATTAAGAGTAAGGTTATGCAATGGATACTTGATCAAATTTTGAAAAATTTTCGCCCTTCCCTATAATGGTATGATACTAGGCTTGTAAAAAGTTGTCAAGGTTCAACGGAGCACTCTAAAGTTTGCAGATGACATTTTCTTTTCCATCTGAACTTTGTCAATTATGCCGAGGCAACAGTGTGATTGCCTCAAATCCTGACTTGGCTGTACTTTCTAAAGCTGAATTGATGGATATTAAAATTGATAATCAACCATTCATGTATGTAAACTAGGGTGCATCAATTGCCCCTTACCTATTCAGATGTTGATGTCTATGTGATATGTTTGGAGGCTGGATAATAAAAACATGAAAAAGAAATTTCAGCTCAAAATTTTGATGGGAACAGCCACCTCCAGGCTCATGTTTGTATAAAATCGGAGTATCCCAAAAAATCTGAATATCTCAGGAACCACTTGGACTAGAGACTTGGCATTGGGCTCAAAATGTGCGGAATGCCCATATTTATATTCACTTCAATTGAAACTATCCCTATATCTCTAACCGTTTTTCCGTTATTTGACAAAGACACAATTATACTCGGAAATTCAGCAAAAATGGGTATTTATTAAAAATTGGGCACTACCCAGTGTTCATTGATCCTATCTGCATTATTTCTACCTCAAGTCATTCACAGAGGGTTCATGTATGCATAGTGTACATTTCTGGCGATGGATCTTGTTCAGTCTGACTTTTGCTTCAAACGGAAAATTGACTTATTCAATAAAAAATCTGTTTTTCCGATCTTGCTCTGCTCTGAAACTATTGGTCCAAGGACCAAAGTTACAATTGTAATGAATATAAACTCATTTATTCCGCACATTTTGAGTCCATTATCAAGTCTCTCGGACCATTGGTTCTTGAGTTATGACAATTTTGCATAATATTGTAATTCAGCTTCATTGAAATATCATTGAAATAAGTAATGCTCTGGAGGTGGCTGTTCCCATTGGAATTTCAACCTGAAATTTGGTGTACATGCCCAGGACACCCAACCTCCTAACATATCACATAGACATCAAAATCAGAATAGGTTGGGGGCAAATGATGCACCCTAATGTAAACACAGTTTGAGAGTTGAAAAACTTTTACTGCATTTTCACTGATCTGGTCGTCAAGTTTTGTACTTTTATATCAAGTTTTGATAACCAAGCCTAGATATCATACCATGTTTAAAACTTTCTCTGTTCATTCATTAATGATGCACAGTCTGATCATTTTACAAGTACAGTGTATAGCTAAATAGATTAGTGTTATCTTCATTTTACTCTATGTAGATAATTTATAAATGGACTTATTAATTTTTACCGGAGTTCTTGCAATTGATGGTTCACAGCTTTTTGCATGGGTAGTTAACTCTGTTTAATTTTGTTTATTAATTAATTCTGAATAGAAATTATATTAGAACTATTAGCTGTCTATAATTGCTAATTGGTTGTACTTTATATGCACATACTTTCCATCTTTCTTTCCAAAGGACTGTCAAGATGATACCATGGTAAATTTGTGTTTGTTTCGCACATGTGCTTGTAAACCAATCTGTTCTAGGGAAATGGCTAGAATACACTTATCTTTGTACACTATTACAGGGTTTGCTTTGAAACACAAATTACACATTTTAACTCAATGGTGGAACAACAAAGCAATATGTTCTCGCTGTCAAATTTGATTGTATTGTACGATTCTGTATTGCTTTATGTGTCTTGATAAATTGCGTAATATCTGCAACATTCAGAAAATGTCAGTGATCATTTACTTTTGTTGGAGAGAAGGTGGTCCAATGTATGTATGATTTCTGTGGCTCAGAAAATCAGAAGTTGCAGAAGTTAGAAATTACTTAAAAAGATATTTTGACAGGATATCCAATCAAAGAGTGTCTATTGTGTTGGATAAGAAGTATCTGTAATATCAATAAGTTGCAATACCACAAAATCAGTAATTCTGTATTTAATCTCCATACCAAGCCTCCAATATTGCACCATTGAAATGTTAACTTTTAAGTGTTGATACCAATTTAGCCTTACTTTTATGGCTTCATTGCAAATAATGACTTTTAAAAAAGTTATTAATGATTTTGTATTTATGAAATATTCTCTTTATTTCCAGACCACCAAAGCACAATGCATTTGTGCGAGTGAAGATAAATTGTTCATAGGATGCGCAGACGGAGTTATACGAGTATTCAGCCCTGAAACCTTACACTACATGCTAACACTTCCCAAACCTCACTACTTAGGAGTTGATGTGGCTGCTGGGAAGGACCCAAGGTATGATTTGTCTGTTTGCTATTCAAAATTGCGGATTTGACCGAATGTTGTGAATTCTGGGACCCTTGGCGGACACTTGGTTTATCTGCAGTGAACTATACTTTTATGACTCCTGTAGCTATTTATAGGGTAATGGTAGACCTCATCAAGAAATATTTTAAGATCAGCAAGTTATTTTGTGCCATTAGTGTCATCTAGTTCAAGTAACACAAGTTTTCTTTCTAAAATTATTCCTATAGTTTATTTGAAAGCAAATTGATACCGCTCTTAATCAAAATAAGGGGGAAGGGTTCGTCTAGTGGTAGCGTGCTGGACTGCCAATCGCTGGGTCCTGGGTTCGAATCCAGCTCTTGCCTTGTCACATGGGCCTATGTTGGACGGCGGTTTCAATCATCCTTCACCTCATTGCCGTGTCCTCCTCCTGTCCTAATTAGCCTTCCAAGTGCATGAATACAGGACGTAAAGCCCCAATCATCCATCCATCCAATGCTCAAAATAAAACTTGGAATCAGACTAATTTGAGCAAAATGTGTCATGACAATTTAACCACCTTGCTTTTAAATATACCACAGGTATTTTTGAAATTAAAACCTCTTGGACTAGAAACAAAAACATTGATTTATGTCCCCAATATTATACCTCCCAAATTGCATTATCAAGACCTGTACACGTTATGCCCTTAGGGTATTGTAATGACTTGACACCATCTGTTTGTGATATTTTTTGCTATTTAATGTAACCTCAGAATGTGTTACATTGTCCTAATGTAATAATTACGTGATTAGGAGAATTTAGGACACCCATATGTAATAGGCCACCTCATTAACTTGCGTTTTGCGAAATATGAATAAATTTACGGAGCATGATACATGGTATGTTTTGGCTGAACAATGGTTTATTGTGACAATAATAGCACTGGTGAACCAAGTGTTTCTTTAAGATGATTGCCCCAGGGTACATTTGGCTCTTACTCAAGTCTCGGAGCTAACTTGTTACAATATAACAATATCTCAATGTTATTGTCACCTCTCTGTGTTGCTTAGCACTGTGGGAGGTCCTCTCATATTATTTTCTTTTGTATGTTGTTATTTGGTGCTTGTGTACTCGTCGCTACCACTTTCTTTTCAATTACTGTTAAGAATTTCTAGAGCCTTTATTTTCATAGTATGATATTGCTATCGCTCTGGTGTTGGGACTCTCAGTACTGTGAACTAAATTCAATTTCTCTCTCAAGATACCTTCTGCCATTTTCCCCTCATAAAATTGTTACTTTTCACTCTTCTTTTGGCCTGTCCTCCCCACTTAGCAGTCTGGGAAATTACCATTTTAAATGTGATGACAATTGCAATTCCAGCTAAGTCCTGGCCCTGACAGGATGATTGAGTGTGTGGGGTTGATCAGTTGAGTATCAAAAGGAAGTCTGATCTCTGTACACCCATCCTCATCACACAGCAGCATGACAGTAGCGGGACATATTTCTAACCCATTTCGCGATGTACTGCAAAGTCATCAGTAGCTGATGACAGTTTCCTAATTTCTCTGGAGCCTTCGGGTTCTTTTCCTCATTATGTAATGGATAAGCCTGCCAAAATTTATAGAGTTAGTTGATACTGTGATACAACTTTATGCCAAGTTTGGAAGTGATAGTAGCAGCAGTTATTTCTAAATGGCCTGTCAAAGATGATTTTGAGCACTTCTCCAAGTCATGGCTGGGCCATGACACTTTGAGAGTGTCATGGGAGGGTGATGACAGTGCTAGGGTGAATGTCATGTGGGGCTGAAGACATTGGTTGTCATGAGCAGATTGTAATTTCCTTGACTGCTTAGTCCAGTTCCTCTGAAATTTCTTGGTCAGTAGTGGATATTCCCATCATAACTTTTCGAGTATTTAAATGAGCAGCATGAATTTTACTTAAAGAGGGCTGCGCAACCTAATTGATAACTAAACTTGCATTAGTCTGAACCGACCAAAATTTGTTTTCCACAATCAATGCTCCCTGTAAAATTAGAAGTTCTCATTGAGAGAGCTCCGACATCCTAATCCGACAAATTAATTGTTCATTCCACCTAACATTAAAATAATTAATCTTTTCTATTTCAGTCATTTGCTTAACAGTAGTGGCAACAAACACCCAGACACAATTGCTGTTGCTCTCGACAGAACTAACCACAAGGTGGCAGCAGTGTACAATGACCACAGTTTCTACATTTGGGACGTGCGGGACATCAAGAAGATTGGCAAAATGAGGTCCTCCCTCTATCACAGTGGAATGATTTGGGGCATCGATGTGAGTTGATTACTTCATGAATATATGGTTTACGCTAGGCCTAGAAGTGTTGAACATCAAGTTTTCAGTGTTCACTTTCACACTTCTCGAAAATGTAAAAGAGATCATCTCCCAAGCTTTAAAAGTCTGTTCAAAGTGTGTCTTTATTGCTGTTACGTTTCCAGGAAAGTTGTATAAATTGTCCGAAAAAAAAAAGAACATGTATTTCTGAAATATTGAATACTTATTGCTCATGGCAGAGAAAAGCTACTTGTACCGTACAGCTTTCATATTGGAGTAGCCATTCAATCTGAGAAGTTATTAAGTTCTAACCTTTGTATGTGACTTAGTAGAATTAACCCTTCCTCTGTTAATGTATGAATTTGTCTTGCAGATGTATCCCGAGGTTGACGAAGATGCCCCCATGCCACCTGGGTCCTTTATAACATGTTCTGGAGATGACACAGTCAGGGTTTGGAACATAGACACGGGACAGACAACCAAACATCGGAATATCTACTCAGATGTAAGTCGTCACTCATAACATTTCAGCTGATCATTCCTATAGATGATTCCTGTTATTGTATTTTGACACTAAATTATTTTGACTTTTGTAATTTCAGGAGCTTTTAAAAGTAGTTTACGCAGATCCTGACTTGACTACAATTATGGACAACGAATATAATCCAGGTAAGCTACAACACTATTCCTACGATTCACTTTAATTGTGTAGAAATATCCATCAATTATTGCTGATTATGATAGGAATATTGTATTTCATGTCTCTTTTCATTTATTTTCAGCCGGCACCACAGATAAAACAGACAATCAGAATCTGGAGAAGAATGGAGTCCGAGCAATCAAAGTTAATCCAACTGGTCGACAGTTGGCCACTGGGGATCGCACTGGAAATATCAAGTATGTTGTATTGAAGTTAAATTAAGTTCTCGAAACCTTAACATTCAAATGATTAGAAATATTTCAAAATATGTCTCTTACCTCTAATTTTAAGTCTTAGAAAATTAATCTGGTTTGAAAAGAGCGCTAAATATGAAGGATAATTATGAACACAAATGAATAATCTTATGCATTTTGTTGCTTTTTATACATCTTAGTGAACATTCATATATTGTGATGGTACTTGGTAATTAATTTCAGAATTATTGATATGGAAAATTGGAGTGAAGTGATAAGTCTTGAAGCTCATGATTCTGAAGTTTTGTGTTTGGAATACACTGAAGTTGAAGCAGGTAATTCAAATGATTATTACTATATCTCTGCGAGAACATTAACGTAAAAGTGTGTCAGTGTTTGAGAATTCCATAGATATGGAGGTCTAAAGAATGACAATTCCTTTGCTTGTCTTGTTTAAGTTTTCGTCCTATGAAGGTCTATATGACGGCCATATTCACTGAAGATTTTGTTAGTGATTAGTAATCTGTTACGTTTCTTTTTCCCTTTTTCAGGAATTAATCTCCTAGCCTCGTCAAGCAGGGACAGACTTATTCATGTGTTTGACTGTGACCAACAGTACGGCCTCATTCAGACATTAGACGACCACTCAGCTGCTATTACTGCTGTCCGCTTCTTAGAAAAAGAGGGCTCCTTGCACATGATAAGTTGTGGTGCTGACAAATCCTTGCTCTTCCGCTCTGCCCAACAGGTTTGTGCAAATTATCTTAATCTTTTAATTTTGTGAGTGTAAATATTAGGGAACTAGGCATAGGCTGAGCATAGTCGCGGGAGTGTGGTAATAGCTATAAGGTACTCTCTGTAAAAGTTATACTGTGTGCAAGTATTAAATGGGCAGCTGGAGCACAGAAAATTATGAAGGGAGATCATACAAAAGCTAGAGAGTTAAATTTCTACAAGGTGATTAGTGTCCTAAATTGCTGCCTCAATGGGCCAGAAGTACTTAATGCAGTTGACTTTACAGAGAGTGCCTGTTTATTGGTGTAACAGTATATACTACTTATCCATTAAACCACTAACTGTAATATTGCTAATGTCCAGCAATGGAGTGCTTTACCCTTGTCAGTTTTAACTATTCGAAATAAATCCTGTAAAAAACTGTATTCTGTATTTCCATAGAGATTTAGACAGACAATAAGAAATGATTATGTTGTAATGTTTGCTTGCTTTCGTACGCCCGTTTTTCACCATTTTGGTTTTGCTTCAACACCTTTGCAGTAATTATGTAGTGTACTTATTTGATAAATATTAGCCCGATTAACTGTTACTCAATTAATACAATGGCCAGATGGCAGGTGCTCGGGTTAAGATTTACATGACATAAGAGCTTGTAAGGAGTTTCACCTGATCACCAAACTTTGTCATATTTCAATTACTCATTTCTTTTGACAATCACAAATATTGCAGAACAAAACTTCAAACAACAACAACAAAGTAAGATGCTTACTAGGGTCGTTATTTTATCAATTTGATTTTTTTTTTCCTGATTCTTCCATGCATGCTGGAATTAAGCTTGTATATCATTGTGTTGTCTTGAAGTGCTTTATGAGAAAACTAGTCCGACTTTCTGACTTCGTAACCATTTCTCGTATTTTTCGTGAAAAATGATATGACACACAGAGAATCGGACTAATGAAAAGCACTTACACTGTGGTTATGTTACATTTAATGTTGAACTTTGAGATCCTTCAGCGAATGCTTATTCTCAGCAACTTTGTATTTCATTGTCAAGTTCAACTTATCATTTCCTGGAATGAAGCTGCAGAATCAAATGCTTCCCCAACTGTTTTGGTTTCCTGGCAGGCACATTCGTTTAGATTCCAACATGAATTTGTTTTGATTATTTTATTAGTTGGTGATGTGACCAGGCTTTTTGAGTATTCCTTACTAAATTCCTCAATCCCCACCTTTTGAAGTTTTTTGGGAGAGCCAGGAATTGGTTTATGAAAATCAAGATAGGTGTTAGGGACATGGGTTGTGGTCAATTGCCTGGTTATTCGTCAGGTCTCTTTGTTGAAATCTCCAGGTGGTTAGCAGCCTAATAGATTCAAAGCCCGCCCTCCTGGAAGTTGTAATTAACAAAAAAAACTAAATTGGCCTCGATTTATGTATCTTTGTTGAAGTGCATTATTTGTAGCCCTCTTTTGGTGGGTCTTGCCATTGGTGTCCTGCTTTGAGGAGAATGACGGCAGTATATTACTTGCAATATTACTTGCAATATTATTTGATTGTGTATGAACTTCAGAATTTAGGTGATGATCACATATTTACGTCTCATAGGTAGTACTGATGTCTTTCATTTCAATGTCTGAAGAAATCCGATATATTTTATGTATGCATAATTGCCACATGTTTGTCTAATGAAGTTTGTTATAAGAAGTTAAGTTGCATGTTGGCTGAAAAACTTTTGAGCCAATTAATGTTTTTGTGTGTCTGTCAAATTAGAATGGTAAGTTATGAAAACATGCATGAGCATTATGATATGAAATAACTGTAGAATTCCTTGATGCACCGAGTAGCTGATTAAGTAGCGTTAAAATGAAAATTAAGATTTGTACGTTATTACAGCTGTTCCTCCAATGTTCTTCTAATGCAGAATGAACGGCTGCAGTTAGTTTCAAGATGTTGGATGCATGTACTACCGAATTTGCTTATTTGTAAAATGAATGGGGGGTCGGTAGAGAATAAAGCCGGGATTTAATTGCCTTAGATAAATTAAGTAACCAGAATCAAGAAGAACTGTTAACAAAAGGCAGCCCCTGCTATTTCTGTTGGGGAGTTAAAATTCCTCGTATTGTCAAATGATTAATTGTGCAGCTTTAGTCTTAAGGACGTAGAGGACTAGAGATATCTCAAAAGTTTAATATTTCAGTTTATAAAATTAGTATAACTTCCAACTGAGGGTAAAAGGTGAAATACCTATAGTATAGTGTGCATTATAGTTACGTTTTGATGGGACAGTTGGTTAAGCCACGACCTATTCCCTGAATATGGTGATTAACCCATTAGACCTTATATGACTCCATTTGATCTGCTTGGTTTCTTAATCATATTAATATTTGTTTCTCTCTTGCCTTTCAGGATCCTGACTTCCAGTTTGTGCTCAATCGCCATCTTGTTGGAAAGACAACTTTGTACGACATGGTCACTGACGCCACTAAGAAGTTTGTGGCCACTGCTTGTCAAGATCGCAATGTCAGGTAAGTTTGTGTTTTGTGTGACATGATATTCTTTTTGACATTCTGGATCTCAAGATACTGGCCAATTTATCTGGTGTGATATTAAAATGGTATTTGAAAGAAGCTTGGTCATTGGGAGGATCTTATGTGTTGTTACACTTCTGTATGTTGTCAAGTGAATTGATCAACATCTCATGTTTTAAATTTTAAGGTCTGAAATTAAGATGCCAGTGTTGGATAAAAGATCAACATACGTATTAAGCTAATTTTGAAATCACGGTTTTGAAACTCTCTCTTCCTGAGTGTCATGTTAGTAGCCCATCATATTTGAATATTTTCTCCTTTCAGAATCTACAACATTACAAATGGCAAGCAGAAGAAAAGCTACAAGGGTGCCACTGGAGATGACGGCTATTTAATCAAAGTCCAATTGGATCCTTCAGGGTCGTACATCGCGTCAAGTTGCTCCGACAAGAATTTGGCCATATTTGACTTCTTCACTGGCGAGTGTGCTGCGACAATGTTCGGTCATTCTGAGCTGGTGACTGGAGTGAAGTTCACTAATGACTTGCGGAGAGTTATATCTGTGTCAGGAGATGGGTATGTAGCTTTCTCAGTATCGGTGTTATTTTTAACACTAATCTTTGGACAATAATGATAAATTGAGTAATGCCAAAATATTATTCACAGACGTTACTTATTGTCAGCAAAAATGCACTGATTGCAGAATGGGGCTGGAATGAAGGATCGGCTGGCAACTGATTCTGTAGTTAGTGCAGTCACTGTCTTGAGTATTTAATAGTAGGCCTAAGTCTGATAATAAGTTTGATTCGGTGAAATTTCTCCCCTGCAAAATGTTAAAGTTGAGATCACAATTTTTTATTAAATTTCTGTCACTTGATTGGCAAGGGGAGAGTGACAGTCTTACAAGTGAGCCCCTATGAAAATTTCTTATCAAAAGCTGTGTCTGCCAAACAAACTGAATACAAGTACACTGCTGGCCATTAAGTTAACCATTGAAATTTCTCAAGCTCTTCTTTGAATAACATGTTTCCAATTTTGCCCATCTTCCTCCGAAAGGGTAGTATCTATAGTCTAGTCTAATAAACAGGAAAGATACATTTGGTTATGTCTTATATATTTCTTGAAATAATGTCAATGCAATCTTTGAATTGCTCCCTATAATCCCCGCTTCGTTGTATGGCAAATATGTTATTCCTTGACAATGATCATGGTATTGAGTGTACCTGTATAATGTATAACTTAACATTCACAACTGGAATATAACTTGAATTCCTCTTGGATATGACTTGTCACCTCATCTGCAGTTATTCACAATGTTCCAGTCAATCCAGTGATGCTTATCACACATTGGATATTGCTTAGGCACACCTGAATGAACACATGCTATAGATGTAGTAGACATGCTTGAGTGACCTTGACTCAGTGAATTCACTTAATTGAATCACACACAATGGACTGGCCTACTGGATATTATTAAGAGTATGTACTTTCCCTTAAGGCCTGCAATGTTTGCATAGGACTTATATACTTCATTTAGACACTGATCACCTGCAACAACATACCCATTTCTTTGCAGGTGTATTTTCGTATGGAGGCTGCCGGCTGAAATCACAGAACACATGCAGAATAGGATGCTGGATCTTGGCAAGATTCCCCAAGATTTGGTCTCCAACCCTGATACTGGGTGAGTGGTGCTGTTTTCACATTTTCAATCTTTGCATCCTTGCTGCTAAACAGTTATAAACACAACAATCAGATGAAATTTGGCAAAATTCAGTTTGAGAGTTAAAGAAGCTGAGTCAGCTTGACCAAAATTTTATCATTTAATTAAATTATATGTATACTATAATACTCTATAAATCAAAATATTTGGAGTCAAAATAGGTTTGCCTAGTTTGACTTTCTGAATAAATTTTACTGACATATTTTAGAAAAATCTTCTCAGATAAGGAACTGATATTCAGTCATATTTTCTGCCTCTCTATGTGGTATCGCTTGCGGCTTCACTGCTATGCTTTTAAGACTTTAGATTTGTCTATGAAAGGATACATATTCTGAATGTTGCATGAACTTGGTTGTACCTCACAATATTCATAGGGTCTCATGTTGGCCTAATAATTTATCATGTTTGTAATTACTTGGGATTTCAATGAATAACAATTAGACCATCAATTGTTTGTGTGATTGCTTGTAATTCAAAACTCTGGATCAACCTTGAATAAATCATTTAGGTTAATTACAATACGCAATTGTATTGTGATGGATGAGAAGGGAAATATATGGAGTATATTATATTATATTCAATATCATGAGGATTAATGAAATGGCCTTCACTGTGATGAAATTGTACATATTTTGGACTTATGGCCATGTAGATTGTAGAACATGTAGGAGGCAGTCAATGAATTGTCGAAGCTTTAAAAGTCTGAAATCTGAATGTTCTGCTGATAAACAGAAGTAAATAAATTATGTTATCTACTCCATGATATTGGATTATTTATTTAATTCCTTGAATTGGTGACTTTGTAATATTCCCCCATTTATGTCTCTGTGGAAAATGTAGAATCATTTTACAAATACTCCATTCCCAAGAATTTCCCCTTGTATATTGAAGTTGCTTAAGTTTGACACTTCGTTTTGTTAGTAGACATGCAATTCACATTTTATGTCTGAGTGTGATGTTTTTGTCTATGTTACAAATGTGTCTTCCAAATATATCTTTTAGCTGCAAGGCATACCCTGGGGCAAGATATCACACTTTGCTCCCAGTTGTGATGAAAACATTAGTGCACAATACCTGCAGCCATGCTATACATTGCTATAAAGTTAGAAGAAAGAAAGGTGTGCAATCTAGTGGTAGTGGTACTAAGTACATTGTTGCTATCAATATGAAGCTAATGGGTCACAAGAATGTATCAATTTGTTCGCTTATTTGAAGTTATAAAAATAATGTATTGCTTGGTCGCAAGTAGTACAAATAGTATGTTGATTAGCATGTATAGTTATGCGAGTAATTATGTAATGACTCCAAGCAAATTGACATCAATGAGTTAGTAATGACTCCAAGCAAATTGACATCAATGAGTTATGTTCTGTTTCAACAGGTAATATTCAGATGCTGATTGATCATAACACAAATACATTTAATGAGTAACACTCCTTGGCAGTCATAGTCCCTGATATTCAGATAGTCGCAAGTCTTTCTCATAAGGGAATTCATGCTTGTATGCAATACACCTTACGTCAGTAGTCGAAAGTATTTTGTGAGCTTATTTTACCGAGCTAAAGTTTATTACTTGACTGCTTCAAATATCATTGGAGAGTAGAATCTGCACGAGTACATGTACTACTAATACATTGTAATACATTTCACACCTTGTAGTTCATTCTTCGTTGTATTCCTCATGTTACTTTTCTTGTGATTTTCAGAAGCGTTTCGGAAGATGGACAATTTGTTCCTGCAAAGATTCTCGCTCAAGACAACACAAACGGGAACATTTTAGACCAGACGATGAGTGAGAGACCAGGGTATAGATTCAGTGTGGGCCAGCTCCCTCTGTGGGCCAAGAAACAAGTCGGCCAAGATGTGAGTGTTATCATTTTCATTTGACTGTTCTAGGCCTAAATTGTAGGAATTTAATTCTCTTCACATAATGTGAAGTTGTAGTCTTCCATAACTTATAAAATTGCAGTCTCTCATTTATTTCTTGATGGAACAAATGACTCCATCCATTAACTTTTCCTCTTTTGAATTTACGCAATAAATCTTCCTGTAATTCAAAGTTGTCTAGATGAAAATAGAAAGATATTTCTTAGACAAATTCTTTGAGATAAGAGCTTTTGACCAAGTGGGAACTCTCATTTGCATCTTTTGCCAATTGGTAGTCAATGAAACGTAATCATATTTGTGTCAATTTATGTTAATTTATTCTTTCCTTCTTTTCAGGGTGATTCTAAAGGAGGTCCAAAAGAACCAAAAAGGCCTCTTTCTGGGTCCAGTGTCCCCCGAGGCAGGTGGGCTGCCAGGGTGGACAATATTCCTCCTATCATGTCCGTGTTGGACAAGTCCTCGTATCTCAATGATTCTGTTGGTAAGTAAAAAAAAAAAAGGTCAACATTTTGTGATTTCAGATTCTTGCAAGCTTAGACAGTTTTAAAGGCAACAAAGATTTATCTTATTTTCTTCAATTTTCAGATGGAGTCAATTTAGCCAATCAACTGAGGAGAGAAACGGTCCTCATTCCAAGAAATGAATCTATGAAGGTGAGAATTTACTATTTTATCTATTTAATTTTGGGAGGGGGGAGGATTGGTCTAGTGGTAGCGTGGACTGCCAATCGCTGGGTCCTGGGTTCGAATCCAGCTCTTGCTGGGTCACCTAGGCCTATGTTTACATAGCTGTTTCAATCATCCTTCACCTCATTGCCGTGTCCTCTTCCTGTCCTAATTAGCCTACCAAGTGCATAAATATGCGACATAAAGTCCCAGTCATCCATCACTATTCAATTGTGGGTCTTCTTGGTGGTTGATAACATTGGTTGGATGGTGGAGCAAATTTCCCAATTTAATTGACAGCCCCATATTTTGTTTTTGCAGAATGCTCCAGTGATCAAACAGATCGACGATGATGAGAACAACAAAGATGACGAGGACGATGATGAATTCACCAGCAACAGAGACAGCGTGGAGGACCGTTTCGATTCTGATGCTGTTTCTCAGGTATATAAAGTTGGATTAAGTAAACTCAAAAGTTTTGAAAAGCGGATTGTCAAAACATGGTATAGCTTTTTATTTTACTGCTAGATTGAACATATGTAACATCTGTGAATAATATGCCCTTGAGAAATTTAGTATTCAGTGTATAGAAAGCCTCTGAACAAGAATGTACTGGTAATTGCTATCTGTCATGAAGTGTGACAGCTCCCCTTCTGATTTATTTAGTCAATTGCAATTAACTGTATAGCTTTGGAAATTTGGACAGATAATCTTGTTTCTTTTAATTGGCATTATCTCTGTGACAGCTTATTGACAGCTTTGTAGGTGTTAACAACATTGTTATCAACATGCTTTAAAAGGCAATGATGTTTTGGAAAATTAGTTTATTGACCACTGATCATGAGAAATGTTGAAAAATGTCTTGTGATTGAGTTACTTATTAGGTGTTTTGTTGGGAATAAGTTTCCTCCTACTTTTGGCTACATGATAAATGATTAGTCGAAGCTGAATGATTTACTTGAAGAATGATTTATTACAATTGAGTTTAAAAAAATTATTTGAGGAAATTTGATTTAAATTCCTCAAAATTGACTGTCAATCCTGAAATCTTCAAAACCCTTGACCCATTCAATCTTACCAAAAGTGCAAAATATGGTGTCTCATAAACGTGGCATTGCTTTCTATGTGGACCTACAGGACTTTGGCAATGGAGTAACAACACGGATGAGCGGGAAGCAGGGATCTCCTCCAGTGAATTTCCAGAAGATGTTCGAGAGATTACAATCCATAGATAAGGAGGATGAAGAGGAGGACTCTGGCCGTGTCATCTATCTGCCAAGCGAGCCTGGCTCCGAAATGTCTGAAACTAGGTGTGTATTATGCATATCTTATTGTAATGATAGAATGATAGCTTTGTGAGTCTTGAGTGATTGTGTTCACAATTCTATTTCTTGGATTATCTTCATAACTGATATTTTACAATCATTGTGTGCTTCCCTTATATAACTTTTTTTCTTTCAAAATTTTCAGCTCCTTCCAAGTTCACGAAGGAGAAACTACTTCAGCCAAAGACACTGGTAAGCACAAATTTTATCTAAAATGTACATTATGATTGAGACGTTTATCTTGCTAACTTTCCTTTCTATTGGTATTAAATACTATAAATAGAATATTGGTCAAACTTCAATTGTTGATTTCTGATTTGGCAAAAAAAACTCGCTCAGTTGTCAAGTTTAAGTAATATTTCCTCTGCAACTATGGTAGAAACACATGTATGTATCCAATACTTGTGGTGTTTCTTTTCTGATATTAATATTATTGGAACAAATTTCTTGAGTATTTTCTTTATCATTGTATTCCTCTCTCAGAATCAGAAGGAACTGACCCCTTGGACAGTGAGGATGAGGGAACCCCACAGACTCCCACTACAGCCTTGGACCTAGAAGCTGACTTCATGGAGGCTGCTGAGAGGGTGAGCATCTTGCTAGTTAATGTTTATATAGAAAACATAGGCCTACATGTTTATATATATTCCTTACAAAATAGTTTGTTAGCTGTCCTATTTTGCCCGTCTATTAATGATGTTAAAGTTTCAGTTCTTTAAAACTTTTTCCATACATTGATAGAGATAGCCATATACTCTGTGGCGACTTTTGATGGGAAACTAAATTCCTTACCAATTCTTGATACTTTCAGGAGAAGTTCCTTCAAATGAATTTCGAAAACTTGGCCAATTCGGTGCTTGATGCAACTTTCAACGTGGACACAGATGGACCTAGAGTGCTGGACCAAACTATGATTCTTCCGGAGTCCCGCTTCCACCCCAACAGACTCAGCATCACCGCTAGGTTCCTGTCCCGTGCCCAGCAGCAGCAGTTGAGGTAAGTTATAAAGCCAAGACATTGCTATTGCCAGTTCAGGATAATAGTTGAGCTTAGCATGATGGCAGCTGCCAAAAAATGTGAACTCAATGCATGGTCTACTAAAAGCTGAACTTAGCGTGCCTACCTACATTTTCCCCCACATTCAAGACATTTCATTAGGGGCAGGGTAGTTGGTAGGGCTATAGGTGCTGGATCCCGGTTCAAATCCAACTTTGGCTGGGTGTCTTGGACCCATGTTAGACCACAATGTCATTCATCCTTTTCGCACAATTCATGCGTCTTCTTCATTCCTAATGAGCCACCATGTCTCCATCCATTCCAAGTTAGTGTATACATTGTCTTACAAAATATGCCCGCCAACTTGTTAGGTATATAATTGGTAATGGACAATTGGACATGGTATTTTTTTACCTTTCAGACAACTACAGAGTGAACAAAGAAGCCAGTCTCCTTCGCTTCGTAACAATGTAAGTTGATTTCTTGTTTTGATTATTAAGGCTACCTGTGTCTCTCTATTTTGAACTCTCTTTATCGTTTCTCATGCATGCAAGTATAACTTACCATCTGATGATTTACAAATTCCTCGTTTTATTTTAGGACCAAGTCTCAAATGAGCCCTCGCGATCTCGACCAACTGTTGTGGCAGAAAAGGGTCGACTGAGTGACGAAGGAAAAGGTGAATATTCCATTATTCTATTCATCTTAATAATCATTTGAAATAATCATAATATTATCTGTCAAGGCATGAAGTAGACTCTGTAAAGCACAGATTGAATATGTGTCATATAAACACTTGATATTCAATATTTCGCACAATTATTGCATGTGTGTAATCATGTAATCGTAAGGAGCTTTGATTTATAATATTTTAAATTTGTATCTGTATCATTACGTTGTGACACATGCTGGCTGTATGCTGTGATCAGGATGATTTATTTTCAATATTTTTCAATATCTATGCATGTTAGTATCATAATTATGTTAATAATATGTAATTTAACAAAACCGATAAGAGAGACAAGCAAGCCCAAGTATCAAATCTTCTCCAAACTGAAAGCAGTCTCTGAAGTATGATGACTAAGAGGCTGCATAACACACTTAATATTGCATTTAATATAGTTTTACAAGTTGTGAACACCGAATGACTTTGTCATAAATGGCTGTCTAATGGAGGCAGTGTTGAACAAGGCAGTTCAGTTGGTGTTGGCTATTTTTGGTTTGGATTGGGTTTGATACTTGGGCCTGCAAGCTGACGCAGTTTGCATTATTGCAATTAAAACAAAATTAAATACCCACGAAGTGTATAGTAACATTATAGATATTGATGATGTCAGGTTTTCAATGGATAGTTGGATACTATCTATAGGCGAATGTGGGTAAATGTATATGTATTGACGGTGAAGCTATTGACGTGTACTAGGCCTGGGGAAACTGTCGTCGGGTCAGGAGCGGGAGAGCACCCCCCGCAAATGGAAGTCCATGTGGGACGTGGGAGAGCGGCGCAGGAGATCAGAGAGCCCGTCCTTCGGTCCAGGGACCACGGGCGTAAGCCATCCTAAGATGAAACCCCGGTCTAAGACGCCCACCCCAAGAAGTTCTGGCGATGGCCTGCGTGCCACCTCCCCACTCAGACAGGGTAAAAATAGTGAAGAGATGCCATGAGATATAGGGTTGATGGGTTTGCTTGTTGCCCCTGCTTGCGTATATATACATATAAGACTCACATTAGTCCCGGTGGATGGATGGCCCATGCTCAAACAATTACCAAGATGCTTAGATATAGAAATTATAACAATGGATCTAAAGCTATTTATAACATTTATAGATTTTAACAGATCTTCACATTCCAGCCTTGCTCATCACGCTCAGTGCTTATTTGAAGTGTATGATTTTAAGATTTCCCTATCCATATATATGAATATGTATTCTGCTGTTTCTGAGCTTCAATGAATTAATCCTCATGGAACATATCTCAAAGTTAAGACACAAAACAAATGCACAGCTCTAATGATAACCCAATTATAATCAATGCTTTGTTGTGATTTGTGCCCATCTTCAACACAAACTTGAAAAAAAAGCTTTACTTTATGATTATATTGAGTAAATTACATTATTTTGAAAGAGTAATTGTTCTTAGAAATTCGAAGATTCCTGGAGTAATTCATCTTATAGTTATTCTGTTAAGTGAAAAAGTCCTGGGACTTGCTGTGTAGTGTGTTGGAAATTGCAGCGTGAACAAAACCAGTGTGTTATTAACTCCCTTAAGAACTGCTCTCTGTCAAATTGGTAGAAAGATGAATTATCAGGGAAAAGAGACATTAGGACGCTAACCCATAGGATACGGATGAGGAATGAGCTACAACATGAAGCCTTCTTAATGTAGTTCCATGTGCCTTCATGTTGATGTTTGTCAAATAGTTCTGAGTTTTGTAGAAATGGTCTGGTAAAATGCGTATGATGGTCAACAATAGGTACATGAAAGACTACTTGCACCCTGGTGAATCAGTTGAGATTCATTGAGTCGATTGTGGTGATAGAGGAGACAGTAGTGAATGCAAGTCGTGGGGTATAGTGTGGTGACTTGTTCTTTACAGGGCGCTCTAGAGCTGCGAAGAAAAAGCTAAGCCTGCCATGCAGACTGCAGGCCCCAAGGGTGAAAGGTGACAGTTGTATTGTGGTGTCTTGACTCTGTCTGAAGTGCGTGCGCATGGTCGCAGTTTGAAAAAACTTTGAATGCACCAAATGTTACGACTGTAATGCTTTTTTTGCATGAATTGACCCAGTTTGTACCTGAACTGACCCGTTTTATGAATTGACCCTACCTTATTTGGTGCTTTCTGCGCTGTTACAGAAATGTTTGTACTGACCCTAATTCCAGCGCAGTCGTTATTATTCACATTATTAAAACTATTTTTTGTACAGTACAAAAATATAGGATTATCATTTGCAGACTTAATGGCAATGATTTATAGTATTTGTCTTTGAAATGATGTTATGTCATCACCCTTGCCTGTAGATGTTTTTTTTTTGCAATTTGGAGAGTTTCTGAGTTGTAAAAAATGTCAAAAAGCATTTTGCTGTATTTTAGAGCTTGGAAAAATGTGTTTTAGGTCTTCCATGCATTTGTTATGTGCATTATGTCAGACATATTTTCCCATAGTTCTTTTGGCATGTGAAAATGGGGAATTGATTCACTTAGGTAGATTAAAAGATTAGGATGGACCTCCTGTTGATTTCACAGTTGAAACAAAGAGTAACCGAATGCTAAGTGGATATTTGTCATTTATAGATTTAGTGCCAAGGTCTGCATATGATATTGATTTAATATACAATTTCTTTTGACTCACATGCACATTCTAACAATTTTACATGCAAGGGAACATCAATTGGGAAATAATTTTCAGGTGAACGTTGCATTGGACTCTTGGATCGGACATAGCACTCACTAACATCGACTAACATCTAACATTTTTCTTTTGTACAGATTCAAAACTTGTACATTTTCAGTTTTCAGATGTTAGTAACCATGTTGCCATTCTAGAATGCTTTCGATATATTTCTTAGGTTTCAAATGTCTGTATATATAATTTATTTATGTGAATAAATTCCTCTGTTATGGTACCAAATGTACAGCTTGTCAGTAGGTGTTGGCCCTAGATTTATTACTTAAAATTGTTATTTGTATATTCTTTGATCTTATTAAATTTGTATTTATACGTTCTATTAGGTATAAGTAGCTGTAAGAACGCTGTTGTTAGGAAGCTTCTTTATCTAAGTGTGCTTAATTTAAATATTTCATTAATTTTACATTTTTTTGAAACAGCAATTGCTAATATTTAGAGAAAATCTGATGTAAAGGGTGCTAATATCTTGTTTATTTTGTTGCAGTGAGGCGTCAGAACACTGAAGAAGAATCTCCGAGTAGTGGGCGAGACTCGACCCCAACGCGGTCTCGCATGGGTCGACCCCGGTCATCGTATCAACAAGCGACAGAAAGCAGCCTAGCGAAAAACAAGTCCATGTCGACAACCTCTTTGAATAAGAGCGATCCAGGAACAGTGAAAGAACAGAAAGAGGTGAAAGTGCAACCTACCACCAAAGACACGAGGAGGTCACGCTTCAAAGGGGGTAAATTGACCTCAGAGTTCAAGAGCAAGTTCAAATCGACCCCCGACTTGTTAACGGCTGAAAAGGATGAAGCGGAGAACAATGAACCAATCTTCACAGCTCCCAAAGTAACGGACGATGCTCATCTGACAGTGAGTACGTTGAATCGGTATGAAATGAAGACTAGAGCAGCAGCGAGACGTAGCATGCCAGCAACCAAGTTACGAGACCCGTACGGAGGTATTTCGACTGAAGATCTATCCGCTAGAAATATCAGAAAGTCAATGGATGATGATCCAGATAGCATAATCATGCCCCCACCTAGTATGTCAAACAACAAGCCGGACTTGTATTCCAATCAATCTAGACAGAACCGCAAAAAGAGTGAATTGACACTTGATCAAGCTAAGGCAATCTTAATGAGGAAACCTAATCCCTCTGCTTCGTCGGCTGATGGTGAGACGGACTCGATCCCTGAGCGAGGCACTTCGGCTCCAGTGAGTACAGCAGCAGGATACAAATCTGCTCTTAATACGCAATTTCCACCAGGAAAGACTGGTTATTCATCGTATTTGATGAACAATAATCACTTGAAAGACTTGGATGCAAGTCCAAATGAGCCTCCTGTGAAAGACACTTCCGCAAAGCAAAAGCCGGACCCTCGTCCTTCGTCTCCTTCTAAGATCCTGTTATCAGGGAGATTGTCTCCGTTTGTGGGGCAGAAAAGTAACACATTTGATTATGGGGATGCTTCATCCGGCCGAACGAATCGTAAGCTTCCGGATGTCCCCAAATCAGACTCTTCCCCAGACAGTTCTCCTGCAGAGGGGTCGCCTACAAGAACTCGAGGGAACTTCCGCCTGGATCACACGTACCACTTGGAGAAGCCCATGGAGGAGGATGATCCAGCAGGAAGCGTCCAGGACAGGATTTCCCTCTTTGAGATGAAGTCTCCAAAAATGAGTCGCAGTGACGGTGCTTCAAGGTGGCGGAGGGAGCGCTACTCTCTCGGAGGGGAGGGCGACGATGCTGGCCTCATAGAACCAGGGTCTCCCACCAGAGGGCCTCGTCGTAGCTCCGTGCCCCACTCTCATTCTGCTGAGTCCCTCTCGTCTTCCTGTTCCTCGTCCTCATCCAATCCACCTTCAAATCCAGTCACTCAGACCCCTACCACCCGTAGCTACAGTGTCCCTACTGTAACTACTTCTAGCATCATGAGTTCAGTGAACAGCATCGCGATATCTTCCATCAAAACGACATCAAAAATCGCCACCCCATCAGCGTCTGTTCCCACGACTACTACAACAACTGTGAACTCTGCTCCTGTGTCTATCTCATCAGTATCTAATGACAGTTCTATGTCGAGCTTGGTAGACCAGCCGAAAGCCCCTCCTCGAAGGAGAGGCGTACCTGACCAGGTAATCAGAAGAGATACCCCGGCTGCTAAGGCTGCCTCGAGACTTTCTTTAGTGGAGGAGAGAGACGAATCTGGAGACAGTCCAGAGAAGAGAAAATCATTATCGAAGCAATCTCCACAGCAAAGGAGCTCCGTAATCAGTGAAGAGAAGTCTAGTACTTTACGTGAACGAAGTCTCTCTCCTACATCACTGCAGAAATCTCCTGAATTGCTAAAACAATCTCCACCTAATCAGCCACCGAGGTCACCGCTGCAGAAAATCTCCAGTTTGCAGCCGAAGACGAGTTCTCCAAAAGCTGACGCTCCCCCTCCTCCTGCTACTGCACCGTTCTCCCCTAACTCCTTGAATAACTCAATTTCACAAAACACTCACCAAAATCAAAAGTCACCCCCTCCTAAATTGACATTACAGCAACCTCCCCAATATCCCCGGTCTAATCCCCCTCAACTCAAAGGTGCTGCACCTGTCCCTGGATCTATCCCTGGATCTACTGCTGGATCGGTACCTAAATCAGCTCCAGCACCTCCGAGCGCATCTCCAGGTTCTCTAATGTCTTCCCTACATTCTTCGAAAAAGTACGAACCGTTTAAACCTCCTCTTGAAGATGTGGTCGTTGATCCCCTAATGGACGACGACGATGAGGAAGAAATCAAGAGACCTGACAAGTCAGTGACGTCCCCTCCCACCTCATTACTCATGACGTCTCCATTAAACACCAGGTGAGAACTTTGTTTAATTGACATAAATTGTTAATACACCAGCAGTTAGTTCTAACCTCATGTAATTGTCATCAAGTTAATTAATTATCCGAATATTCTTTGGTTATATTCAGGGATGCATCAGGTTTAAATATGAGAGGCATCAAATAAATAGTATCATTTGCAAATTGTAATGAGGCAAGTATACAACAGATTCACTTGCCTGGAAGTCCATTTGATAATTTTCCAAGGCGATGGGTCAACCTTTAAGTTTAATCCCTGTCCAGGAAAAAATCTAAGAATGTTACTTTCACAAGGAAAACCTATGAATGTTTCTCTTATGATTGGTTCCTCCATGGCCTAATGGTTAAGAGTGCTTGTTTGCACACCCACTGGCTCTGAGGGCGTGGGTTCGAATCCCACCCCGGAACTCAATTTAGTCCGAGCCCATGGGACATTAAATGGAGGCGGGTTGTATCCAGTGTTCTATGCTGGGGCAACTGAAAGACCTTGGGCATCCCTGAATTAATAGGGTATGTACCAGACTCGCAGTCTTCTCATCTCATCATCATACGGCGATCGCCTGCCTCGATATAGCCCACTAAGGTGCTGCTGAGGCGTAAAACACAAACAAACAACAAACATACTCTTAATGATTGTGAATCACTTCAACTGGAGAAGTGTACAAGTGCATCGTTCGGCAGTTGATGACTTTTAAACTATGATTATGAAGACTGACAATTTGTCAGTGACAATCAATAAAAATGTCCTTTTCCAGTTTATAAAAATGTCCTTTTCCAGTTTACCAGATCTCTTTGATATATTCCCACCGTTGTCACTAAATATTGTCTGTATGTTAATCTTGTTATTCTCCTCTTCTTTCAGCAGCAAGGTGATGCTGAATCCCCCCACCCCCACCTCCCTCATCACCCCCTCTGCCTCCGGACCAATCTCATCCACGTCATCCACATCCTCTGGGTCTCCGCAGCCGGACCGATCGAAGCTCAACCTCCCCCTCCGCAACAACACAGCTGAACAGCTCTCTAGTAAGTTTTCTTGAATTATAAACTTGGTGACTCTTAATACTTATTTGTATGCCAGGCATCTGTGCATGTGAATCAGATTTAGTATTCAAATATATTCCACATGATTTTAAATTTGTATCTCAGAATGTTGTGATTTTGAATGTGGATCTGAAAGTATCTGTTGATTTATGAATGACTACAATTTATGATAAAGTTTTGTTCGAAGCCTTGATCAAAGATTCATTTACTGCTAGCCCAGAGTCTCATACGTGCATGGAAGTAGACTTCAGATATTGTCTAGGAGACTACTTAAATTGTGAATGTCTATTCAATGCTTTGTAGAATTAATGAATAAAGAAAAGTTAGGAATCTTTTAATTTTGTTAACTTTTTTCAGGTGAAGATGAATGTGTGTCTGCTGTCAAGAACTTGGAAGCAGTTGTAGACAAAGTGATCTCTGAATTCTCAAGGGTGAGTATATTATTAGAGAAGAATAACATATCGGTAAAGAAGCGGGAAATAATCATAGCCTATTGGAAATTGGTTTGTTATCTCCAGAACATAAGTGCGATGTTGAAGAGCTCTGGCTACTGATATTTATGCGATTATTAGGCATTATGAAGGATGGAGAACATGTAAAATAAAAGAGTACAAATTCTCCTCCAAATTTACTGAAATTTACTGATTGTCATGAAAGTTGAGTGAGAGCTGAAACACTTCAAAAAATCTCACTAATCCACTTAAGAGTCTACACCTTTATAAATTCAATATTTCTGTGTCTATTTGATTTCAGTTGTCTCGACACCAAACAAAAGTGACAGAGAAGGCCATCTTATCAGCTGGACTGGAAGATGCCTACAAGAAGATAAGCAAGTTTGTTTCTCCAGATTGTGCTTCAGCCCCCAGTGGCTCAGCTGCTTCTCGTCCACCCTTAGATCCTGAAACTACTGACAGGCTGAAGCAGTACACGGACAGCATGATGGAGCAAGTTGTTGGGCTTTTGTGGAAGAAGTTTGACGGTGACGGAGGTCACAAGTCGTAGTATTTGTACATGGGGTTTTAAAAGAATATTGTTCTTTGATTCTTTGATATGAAGCACGCCAGGATCCCACCAATGGGATGCTACCACATCAGTTTTCCTCGCCCTTGTCTGATGTCGTAATTGAATGTGGTTGTTACTCATACATTGTCACATTTCGTCAGTGTGGAGACTGGCCTCCATGGTTCAGTTAACCTTTGGGCAGGAGCCTCATACAAATCTCGAAATACACATCTAGGATAATTATAAATATGAGAAAGTAATAGAATAATCAAAATGAAATCTCAATTTTACAAATAATCTGTCTATAAGAAAAATTCATACCAAGAAAGAGATAATCTTAATATGCTATGGAAACCATGACAACTCCACATCCTTCTTAAGACATTGTCATTATGGCTAATGCTAAATATTGTTCTAAGTGAGTGAATCTTCTTATGTATTAAAACGCTGAGGTGCTATGTATTTTGTAATACAGATTGGTCAAACCTGATAAGTAGGGTAAATAAGTGAAATCATATCAAAAATTGGATTGAAAGTTATCTCTTTGGAGTCTAAAAACTGAGAGCTTTTGAAAGTTTCCTCTTTGGAGTCTAAAACTGAAAGCTTTTGAAAGTTTCCTCTTTGGTGTCTAAAACTGAGAGCTTTTGAAAGTTTCCTCTTTGGAGTCTAAAACTGAGAAAGTTTCCTCTTTGGAGTCTAAAACTGAGAGCTTTTGAAAGTTTCCTCTTTGGAGTCTAAGACTGAGAGCTTTTGAAAGTTTCCCATACATCTACAACTGCTTTATCCGTTGCCGATTTTGTTGTCAAGTAATATTTTAGAAAGTGAATGATCTAAAACTCTTCAAGTATTCTCACCTAAACTGCACAATCATATCTATCTAGTATTAATGTGAAAAGTATTGGCCTAAAGAGCTTTAGAATACGTATAAGTGAAAGAGACTTAAGATAAAATAATGTGCCTGTATGGTTGTCGTGAAGCTAAGATGTTTGTCGTATCGATATGAACAATAAGCGGTCATTCAATGTTGTGAATACAGTAGTTTGTGTACTTTACAAGTCCATTAATATCATAGGAGTGATAGTAAAACAGTTTCTTCAAATAAGTCTGTTTACATGACTGTATAATTGATGTGAAGTATTCATTGAAAGTCGAACGTTATTTTGCTAGATGTCAAATGTAACTTTTGTATTAAAAGTAGGACCAAAGTTAATTACGCAAAGCACTTGAACGTTAGGGTTTACTTTAATCATAGTGATCCAGTCTTTCAATGAAAAGGGTACAATGAATTTATGTATCTTAGTAATTATACTAATAAATCTTGGCTTTAGTCATTTAAAGACCATCCAAATGATTTCCAAATGATATTGTGCGACTGAAAACCCTACTGAATGCAAACAGACATTGATTGAATCGATTCCTAGAATCCACGCACAAAGAATTACAACTTTAAATACTTTACATTGAATTTAACACAATTAGACAAAGTGATGATTGAACGGTTGAAGTTAAGATGTCCTTTTCTTGGACGTATTGAGATTATGATGCGAGATGAATTTCAAACTTAACGAGCATTGCACATGACATTCCATTTTTGCAATCTTTTTACTAGGTTATGTTCTCTCATTATTGTATTATACATGCATATACATATTTGTCTGTAACATAATTCTACACACATGTGTCGTGTCACAACTTTTCTTTTGTAAATCTAGCTACATGTTTAACTTATTTCTAGACATTTCTCCTTAATCTATTCCTGCAGAGTTTAGTGTTCTGGTCGTTAGCATGATTTGTGTAAGATATAAGTGAATGAGTTAGACGTCGACAAACGTTTTCTTAAGTGTGTATTAAGTTTATGTCATGATTATATTGATTAGACATTATGACAGTCATTCAAAGTGAGCTTAATATTAATTTAATTGAGTTTTTAAGGAAGAGAACATTTTCGTGTCAAGTTCAGTCTTAAATTTTTTTTTTTTAGGATCCCGAAATTTAGTTTACTTTTTAGTGCTGTGTTAATGGAAAAATTATTTGATTCAATTCAAGAGATTGTTTAATTGAATACACTTGAATGATAATATCTTCTAAATATTGTAAACTCCCAGATTTATAGTAAAGCTTACCCAGTGAAACCTCAATATATATATGTTGTCAATTAGATGTCCAATATCTCACGAAGTGGAAGTATTATTATTGTGACATCATGCACCAATAGGTGTTGTTTAGTGCAATATCTAACCTGCTTTCCAAGTGGTCACAGCGTCATTGTATGATATACATGTATACAATTAAATGAGACTTGTAATTGCTGTGTCTTCCAATAGGCAATTCGTAAAACAATGTACATTTTGTTGTAAATGTATCTTTTTTATTTGTAGCTCATATTTATTTGCTCAAAGCTCAAAGTTTTGTTCAAGTAGTTCATTATGTGCATGTATTAATCATTTATAATCATTTATAAAAATCATCATTGATATCATTACATAATTTACATCATATTTAACAGCTACATTGTATTATTTGTAATCATTTGTAGTCATGTGTATATAATGCTTGAAAATAACAATTTTTTACAAAAAGGTGTTTTGACTTTATTCAATTGATGTGTAAATAGTTTGACAGACCGCATAACATTACAAATTTTAGTCTGTAAACCTATGAAAAGGTTTCGTAACTGTAGCCTGTGAATTTCATCCAACGGTTTCGTATCGAATATTGCCATTCAGAAAGTGTCATTCGGATCTACAACCTGTGAATATCGGGTTTCGTGTCTGGGGCCTGTGAATGTTCCTACATATTTATTTCCTTTGGATACCCTATATAATCTTGTTCATAGTTTGACAGAATATGTAAAATTACAAATTTGTGTCAAGTGTATATATTAAAAGGTTTCATAACTAAAGCCTGTGAATTTCATCTAAGGGTTTCATATCCCCAATATTGCCAGTCTGAGTGTCATTTGTATCAACGACCTATAGAGGTTTCATATCTGAGGCCTGTGAATATTGTTACATATTCTTTCCCTTTGGGTATATATATAGTCCTGTTGATAGTTTGACAGACCACATAACATTACAAATTTGTGTCTTGAAAAATATTTTAAAAGGTTTCGTAACAAAAGCCTGTGAATTTCATCCGAGGGTCTCGTATTGAATATTGCCATTCGGAAAGCGTCATTCGGATCTGCCACCTGAGAATATCGGGTTTCATGTCTAGTACCTGTGAATGTTGCTTCATATCCATTCCCTTTGGATACCCTATATAATCTTGTTCATAGTTTGACAGAATGTGAAAAATTACGAATTTGTGTCTGCATATATTAAAAGGTTTCGTAACTAAAGCCTGTGAATTTCATCTAAGGATTTCATATCGAATATTGCCAATCTGAGAGTGTCATTCAGATCTACAAAATCTAGAGGTGTCATACAAGTTTCATATCGAATGCCTGTGAATGTTGTTGCCTTATTTTCTTTGGATATCCATGTAGTCCTGTTCATAGTTTGACAGAATAATTGCTAATTTGTGTCCTATATATTAAAAGGTTTCGTTACCAAAGCCTGTGAATTTCATCGAAGGGTCTCGTATCAATTATAGGCCTATTTTTAAATAAAAGGTTTTGTAACCAAACCCTGTGAATTTCATCAAAGGGTTTCACAGAATATTACCAGTCCAAGAGCACGTTCAAATCAACAAAATATAGAGGTTTCATCACAGAGGTTTCATATTGAAGGCCTGTGAATATTATCGTTAAACGAGACGGGCTTCTATTTGAGACCAGGCTTCTATTCGAGACAATATGTTAAAGGTTTCAGATCTACTGTGAATGGCATCTGTAGAGGTTTCTTATCTATGGCCTTTTTAAAAATGTTCTTTGTAGGTAGCCTGTGGATATCTGAAAAAAGATTATCAGATGAGCAAAATTGTTAATTTGGTGTTCCTGACATACTTGCTTGACATCCCTTGAATAAGGATTCTGTCGGTATTTCGGGCAGGAGAAAAGAAACTGAAAATAGTTCATCCTTTGCTCATGTGATTTTCTATTGAATCCTATGGTAAGGAACAATTGTGCTCTCTTGGTATTTATACCATTCGCCACCTCTGTCAGCCAATCAATCACAAGCCCATATTTCACTGCGATAAATCCATATATATATTCTCTGTTTGTCTCATGCTTGAGTGACTGTTTGTGTCGAGGTACAATGTATAAACCAGTAACTTATTCACCATGGGATCTGGTATATGTGTTTATCATACCTCTGGCCAAAGCCCTCGTGTGATAAATCACATATCCCCTCTCCCGTGGTGAATAACCTATATTTGTTCTTTTGGGTCAACATCTTCGGGTATATGGAGTCCATTATGGGTTACTTCATGCGAATAGTCATGTCTCATTTTTGGATTCTCGATATGTGTGGTTTGATAATTTTTAATAGTCTTCAAAAATAGCATGGATGCATGATGTATTACACAAAGAATGTTCAGTTGAATGGAGTGACTGAGCATGGCCAAAAAGTTTACTTAAGTGGTCACCGTTGTCACGTTGCTCCACTTATCCATCACTATTTATCCAGTTGCTGCAATGGCTGTGACATCAACAGATTCATTGATGCTTTGTAAACTGTTGCTCTTCCGTTTCGACAATTTTGACGTTCTTCCAAATGTGCTTTGGTTCGTAGGATCTGGGTCGAAATCCGAACTCTGTCCTTCCTGGAAAATAGAACAAACGATGTATATAAGCTGTTGACTGGTTTAGTATGAGAAAATTTTGCTGAGAAAATACTTAGTGACTTTGATTCTAGATTAGCAAATGTTTGTGTTGTAAAATTGAGCGGAAGATTTACACAAACTGTTGACTGGCCCAGTGTAAGAAATTTCTCAATAAAGACTTTTAACATTGATTCCAAATTTGAAAGTGTTTATGAGATTGACTTACTTTCCACTTGACTCCATCATTGAGCGTGAAAGTGATAGAGGCTAAATTAGTTCCCTTTGGCAAGACGGGCAATGTGAGCTTCTTCGCTGATGGAGGTTTCGATTGCAATATCTCATCAAGTCTCTGCCTTCTTTCTCGTTCTTTTTTAGTCACTGAAATATGGGAGTGCATGGAAAATAATTGAAACAACAAAGAGACAACTGTGAAACATTCAAACAATTATTGAATTGCTTTGAGTATTCTGAAACTGAATTATATTTATCACACCATAGAGAGGTTAATCTTGTTATTTTAGTTATTTCTTCATCAAAAGCTGGCCAGTGTTGTCAGGGTTGGCTCACACCAGACAATACTGAGAGGTGAGGATATACTTATTGGACCTCCTGAAGTCATACTCCAGTTAGTAGGTACTTTGTAATTTCTTGGTATCAACTGCAAGAAATATAACAAACCGGGTGGCAATTTGTAAACTCCCGCTGCTACTCGGTGATATTAACTCCTTCACATTCATGAAATATCATACAGTCATCTCATGTAAAATGTGAACTATTGATGGAACAAATTTATTTAACTGCGGCCGGAGAGTCTTGCTCTCAAGATATCTTTCAATGTGGGTGAATCTCTGTCCATTACTCTGGGTTTTTTTGGGTGTTTTGAACACTTGTTTTCGTAAATTGGAGGAATATTTCCGGTATCAAGGTAATTTCATTTAATTATCTTACTTGGCTTTTTGGTGGCGTTTTCTATTATTGGAGGTTCATAGATCTTCATGAACCCAGCCCAGAAAGGGAGTAACTCTTTGAACACTTGGTACATGGCATCGTCAAAGATTGCGCTGTGGACATCTTTCCCGTCGAGATAACGTCTGGCTGCTCTCACTGTCCGCTGCTGAATTTCTGTTTTGATGTCAACCTGAAAAAGAAAATTTCAATTCTAGTTAGTGCTGTGCTGAGGCCTCTCCGAGTCCTAGATAGAATCTGGACAAATGTTACAGCTAACAAAGAAAAGAATGTGTGATTACTTTTGCCATTTGAGGACAAATGTTGCAGCTTGAAAAGAATGTGTGATTACTTTTGCCATTTGAGGACAAATGTTACAGCTGACAAAGAATGTGTGATTACTTTTGCCATTTGAGGACAAATGTTACAGCTGATAAAGAATGTGTGCTTACTTTTGCCATCTGAGGACAAATTTTACAGCGACAAAGAACATGTGATTACTTTTGCCATTTGAGGACAAATGTTACAGCTGACAAAGAATGTGTGCTAGCTTTTGCCATTTGAGGACAAATGTTAAGCTGACAAAGCATGTGTGCTTACTTTTGCCATTTGAGGACAATTGTTACAGCTGACAAAGAATGTGTGCTTAATTTTGCCATTTGAGGACAAAGATGTTACACCAGGTCCTGTCTTTTACATGAAAGGAGGAGATATCTTAGAAAAATAACATAGTTGGTGTGTGCTATACCATTATAAGTCCAACCAAGTTTGTTTTGGTTGGGGTTGCACTTTTCAACATTATGCCATTATGCCAGAAGTTATACCTGCAGGGGAGGCTGAGCACTGGTGTCCAAAAAGCAGTCGAGTAGTGCCTGGACCTTCCTCTTCAGCATAGCCTCATCACAGTAAGCATGGTGGGCTGCCTGCAAATAAAATATACAATTGAATTGATTCAATTTGTTGTTTATGTTGGAAAATCAAGGGACTAGGTAATAATGATGTGAGGCACACTCGTGGTAGAGGATAAAAATCCGTTTAATATGTGTTAACTGGACCAGGTATCAAACCCGTGTCTCCGGATATGACACAATCTAGGATTTGCGAGTTAACATCTGACTTTATTTAGGTTGGCAAACTTTATTTGTGATTTTAACAAGAAGCATGATACCCGTGAAATGGGGGTAGGGGAGGGGCAAAATATTAAATATAACTTTTGAACATAAAACCCAGCCTAAAACCTTGTAGTGGGTGAAAAAAGGTTGCATGCAAGTTTTTGTGGATGGGCAGTTGGGCACCCTGTACTTTTGCTGTGAAAGACGGGCAGGTCCATGAATAAATAATCGGATTATGACAAAATTTGATTGCCATCATCAAAAGATTCAGATCAAAATGCTATTCTTTATATGAATGATGAAACTTGCTATTGCTCCCCATTAAATTTTCTCGAGGCTGAGTTGAGAGTATCCATCAGCTTACGCTGAACTTGATGAAGAGGACATACCTTAAACTTATAAACCTCACAGTAAAAGAAGAGGTCCTTGTCTGCGAAAGGGCATTCTCCTTCTTCTCCGTACTTCACTAGATGCAGATAGAAGTGCAGCATGATCTGTGGCATATGTCCACTGCCAGCTTCCACCAAGGCCATAGTGAATTCTTGTTGGTCCTGCGAAGTCGGCTTTGCTATGCCATTACTCTGAAAATTTATGTTGATTAACTAGGAATTAAAATTAAGTACTGTTTGAAAAAAGTCTTAGTTGTTAGTGTCAATGAATTTATAAAATCAAAATAACTACATGTATACCACTGGACACCTCCACATGAGTGAGGGGCTTATTAGCTCTTATTGAGTTTTGTTGTGAAAGTGGCCGTTAGGAAAATATGTACAGTTGTTTTGGTAGCTCTATGGGCCACACAAAGTGGATTATTAATTGTTATGTTACAGTTCAAACTTTAGTATTTGTGTTAAAAGTGTTCATTTACTGACTGTTAGATGTAGCATAATGTACACCATTCTGTCGGGTAGTTGTGTTACTAATAAGCTGTCAATGAAATAAAAATTGATGAAAAATTCATTAAATTGACTTGAGTTGAAACGAAACCCTTTGATATTGAAATTTCGTATTATTAGAGGAAATGCGGACAACATTTATGTCATTTGCATGCATTTTGTCGAAAGGAAGTTCAATCACCTTGAAATTCTTCCTTTTCTTAGTTTTTCTTTTCGGAAGAGTTTCGTCCTCATTATTAGCAGTTGCTGCTGCAGCCGGTTGGCCCTTCTCCAACTATTGCATCAAATCACTACATTAACATCTTAATGATCTGTTTGCATGCTCAGTTCTACCTATTACTTGATTCAGTTCATGTAGCTTTACTGGTATTAAACAAATTTCATGCATTATTAAGCAATTTGTTTTCGTTCTCACTGAAGCGTGAGCGGCAACAAGATTTTGCTTATGATATCGCGTAGATTGAAATATCTTGATTATCTTGTAAATATAAATGTTTTAATTAGTTCAGCTAGATATTTCTTGTGTTTCAGTCTACTGAGGAATCTAATTGTGGCAATTGTGGTATAGTGATTGGATGAGAGCTCTCTGGAAACTTTCAAATTTGTGAGATTGGTGAAGAAACTAATGCATGCTGTCATGGTGATGTAAAATTTGATCAAAGGTACTACTATTCTATATAATTTTAAGCCTATGTTTGTGAGGTTATCTATATGCTATATACCTTATCCATTTGTTGAATCATCTTGTAGATGGCCACCATCATTTCCGTTTCACTATCTTTACTGTAATCTTGAGTACTTTCTTCTTGCAAAACTTTTCTGAATCGTGCTAATTTCACTTTTCGTTGTTTCAAGAATCTTTGACGTGTGATGATTTTCTGAAATTCCTTTTCAGCATCTGCTTCCGAGTCTGAATCACTTGTTGAAGATTCTTCATTATGTGTTTGTCTCTTCTTTCTGCTTTTAAACCTTTTCCCTCCAAAGTTTACTCTGAATTTGTGTCGCCATTGATGAACATTGTCATTTGAAGAAATATTAGACCGAAAGTGTGACGTGACAGAATTGTTTTGGAATTTCTTTTCTCTCTCACTGAACTGACGATTGACATCATATGATTGTGATACTGTCTTTTGTATATTTCCAGACCGGCTTTGGTACTGGTCGTATTGTGAAGTATTCAAGCCTTTGGTCATTGATTTGATGTCTTTCTTTGGAATAATGTTAATTCTTGTTAAACCCCAGGAAGGATTCCACTCCGGAATGTTTTCAAAGTCACAGAAGATTTCAGTGGTCCTATCATAATTCATTTTTTTGAGTGTTTTCGTTGAAATTTTAGCATCTTGAGATGTAGTTTTATGCCTTGGTGATTTCAAACTCTGTTTTCCAGATATGTTGGTACTGGCATTGAGTGCTTGTCTCAAATGTGTTTGATTTTCAGTTGTCAAAGGGCCTTTTAGTTCTTCAATGTAACATTTAGGTGATGACTTTAAAATATTGGCATCTTCATCTTCTCCAAGTTCTTTATAGTTGGCAGTAGAGATATAGGTAAACGGGTGATGGTCAGTGTTAGTATTTTGTTGAAAGTCATTGTTAGTACTGTTGACAGAGTTAGTGTGTGATTGTCCATATGTTATCCTGATTTGTTGCTTTTGAGGAGCTGGATTCTATAAAAGAAATGATTTGGTTAGTAATAGTTACATAGACTAAATGTGTAGTACAGGACCGATTGGTGTGAAAAAATGTTAAACCTTTACCTAACCAGCTCTATGTACCATTTGCCAAACCACTCATTAATTTACCAAGGTTCAATTTGTGAATTAAGTAAAAAGTTATGTTTTGGTTAGATCAGACATGAATTTATCTTGAAGCAAATTTATGTTAGTGTCAAAATGAAGCTGAGCAACCTATTGTCAGGTGTGTACTACAAGAAGATCTGGTTTCAGTGATGACCCCTGTCATACACATTTCTGCTACGTCACCAGCAAACATTTTGAAGACAATTGAAACATTCAACATCAGTAGGATATAATATATTATGATAGTGTTACCGTAAATAAAATTTTAAAAAATGAGGTAAAGTTTGCGACCTATTTTAACCAACTTAATGACAGAAGTGCCAACTCACTGACACAGGTAGCAACTATGCCAAAGAAACCTGTGTCAGCGAGGAAAAGGCCATTTATTAGAATAAGTGGGTTAAGACAGCTTGCCAACTTTCTCTCGGATTGCCAACTTTTACCCGTTCTATGGTACCACATTTTACATAGCATTACAGATGATTTCATATTTGTAGACCCAATAACGAAATGTGAATTTTTTTCTAGGACATGGTATCCTTTGGGGAAAAGTGATGTCATAAGTTTTCTGATGTCATTTTTCCCTATAGAATGCATGTCCCAGAAAAAAATTCACATTCAGTCCTTATGTCTACAAATATGAAATCATCTGTAATATGATTTAAACTATAAAATAAATGTTTTTAAAATATATCACAAGCACAGTTTTTAAGAGCATATAATTCATGGTGACTCCCAGATATCATTGTAAGGTAATATCCTCAACAAAATTCTTACAGAATGGACAGTTTTCTGATATATTTATGTATGTTTTATTGTCATACCTTTCTTCCCTTGCCTTTCCTTTTCCATGTGGACAATAAGCCAGGGTCATCTTCAACCTTCACTGATTCTGTCTTTGCAATTGTCTTTCTAACATTCTCTCCCCCTGGTTTAGGTTGTTGTGTCTGTGCCTGAAAAAAAAAGGAGAGAATATTAGAAAATTTAAGAATGGGTCTTACCTTGCATCAAAAACTTTCTTCAATATTACCTTCACAATTTAAAAATAAATCGAAAACATTAATTAGTGAACCAACACTTATTTGCTACAATGTTGTGTTACAATATCAATAATCATTCATCTTGACAATCTTAAGACCCTGAACTGAAATTTCAGTAGCTGTTGATATACTCTTTGCTTTCTTTATCCATGAAGCGCCGAAACTGACAAGCAAGTTATACAGTGAACACCTCAAATTTATGTGGTTACCTGGAGGATAGATACCGATGAATTAAAAAAATCCATTGGACCAATGCCAAAATAATCAGACATGGCACACAGTTGGAACAAAGTAATTAGCATTGCTTTCCAGATGATCGTGTAATTACTTGTAAGCAACTTTTCACATGGCACGGACTGACTTAATTACTTGTCTTTCCAACTATAATGAGGTAATTAAATGTACTCATCACTCACATCCCAGAACTTCTTGAAATGTTCCTCCAGCCTTGGCAGTATGTGAGATTGCACGTCTTTTAAAGTTGCTGACTTTGGTCTGGTTTTCTCAGTTTTTAGTTTGTTATACACTTTGTCATTCAGAAGCACCTTTTTCTTTGCACCTTGTTCCATGTAAGTCCTGAAACAAAATTAAAGAATAACACTTGCACACAATAACTCAAAGAGTCAAGCCATGCATGGACACACTGCTGTTATTAGCATATGTTGTTTTTTCAGGACAGAATGTCTATGGTTAAAATATCAACTAAACCAATATTCAAATTTGAATTTATAATTCATTATGAAACTTTATCCTTGAATTTCAAAGCATGGACATGATGTCAATTGTGGAAGGTGTATTATTATATTATAAAGTAAGTTATAATTGTCATAAAATTTGCATTGTGGTATCTAAACTATATTCATTTACAGCAGTGGCGTGGTATTCTAACTTACTTGAATATAATTGAAGCTTGTGCCTCTTTCTTCATCTTTGTCTTCTTGTCATTCTGTGAGATGTTGCTCAAGGCCTCTATGTCCATATACAGGTTCACCATATTTGTGGCTTCTCTCCCCTCATTCTCTGTTAAGAATTTCTTGAACAGTGAGACCATCCTGCAATCAGATTTTAAAAAGCTCTACAAAATTACTTAATTAGCTAAGATAGCTGTCTACAAGTTGACCGCTATTTGCTGCCACCTAGGGTGCAAAATTCGCGAGCTCCTGTGAGCGGTCAACAGAATTTCGATCACTGGAAGACACCAGGACACAGCGAGCTTGAACAAACTTTGGGGTTAAAAAAATTGACCAAGAAAACGATTAGCGCAGTGATGTAGAGGAAGGTCAGACGAACATTTTGATGTTTCAAACAAAAAATCTGTTGGGAATTTTTTGAGATATTTGAGTTTTAAATTTTTTGTTTATCACATTCTATTCTTAACATGGAATCTCCATCGAAAAGTGATCAAAATTGCCCATTTTTGCTGTTAGGTAATATCTAAGATAGAAGTCATTATCCAGAAGAAAAAATGTGCAGTCATTGCCACAAGAGCAAGTACATACCACTTCATCCAGACTGACACAGTGTGATAAACCTAAAACAGTGAGAAAATTTATGAAAATGTATAAAATATGTTTATTTGAGTCCTTGTCCTCCGTTTCATCATTCTGGTGAATAATTGTAGTAGAATCTACCTCCCTTTTGAACTCTGTGGTGTATTATTGACTTTTTTGTGTTTATAAGGAATTTCACCGCAGTGAAACAAGTACTTTTGCAATCATGTAAAGTGTTGCCAATGTTGGATGAATCATCAGAAAATGCTTAGATAGAATGTTTGGAAGCATTTAGTTATGTATGGAGTGAAATACTTTGACATTACAGTCTTAATGTGCAATAGTTGTACATGTTTGTATTAACTATATTTTCACCTAATTTACTGAATTTATGCTATTTTTGCAGTTCTATACAACTAAAGACTGATTGTTTTGGATGCTTGATAACCTACACCAATATTAAACACCCAGCACCCATTTTAGGCACTCAAAATACATTAAACAAGAATATTACTGTTTATTTATAGCATTTGTGTTGTTTTTGTATATTGGCCAATTTTTAAAGAATTTTCATGTACTATCAGGAGATTCAACTTCGTAGTGAATCAAATACTTAAAAACATTCTATGCAAGCGCTACCTGATAATTTACTCAATTTTATCTATCCTTTTACATAGTTATGAAATGCTTATTTTACAGTGGCAAAATGTGTGATAAAATGAACGAAAAACTCAACAAAGCCTGTTACAATTTGATGATGAGACCAAATTTGCTAAAATTATCTATAAGAATTATGTAACTAGCACAACTTGGTATTGCAAACATTTTCTCAGGCCTTTAGTCAGAAATTTGGCTGTTATTGGTTTATCACACCCCTTCAGTCTGGATGAAGTGGTACATACTTTCTGCAGAAACAATTACTGCATATTTTTACTTTTGAATAATGACTTTTATCTTAGATATTACCTGACAGGAACAATAGGTAATTCTGAACATTTTTTTATGGAAATTCTATGCTGAGAGTAGGGTGTGATAAATAAAAAAAATTAAACTTCAATATCTCAAAAAATTCCCAACAGATTTTTTCGTTTGATACATCAAAATGTTCGTCTGACCTTCCTCTACATCACTGCGCTAACCGTTTTCTTGGTCAATTTTTTTAACCCCAAAGTTTGTTCAGGCTCGCTGTGAGGACAGTGTGGAAGAAACCAGGACAGTTCCATCATTTAGTGACGGTCTAGTTTATTTCCAAAAACTCTGCAAGTGTCTAATCTTACATTGGTTGGCTTCAATTTTAAGCAGACAGCTTGTAAATACCAAAATAAGTTGGAACTATTTTTTTATCATGGAGGATGTATACATTGTAGTTCACATATATTTCCAGTATAGAGGGGGCCACTTGTGGCATGGACAAGACATTTTGCTGAGTGTAACACAGCTTTTATGAAATTGTGAATTATGTTGTTGTCCTAGTTCATAAATCTCCATAAAGTAATAGAATAAATACAATTGAGCATTTTTGATATCACAAAGCAAAAACATTGGCTTTGTATAGACACATGAATAAGTGAGAATGCATTCTTTTTGGACCCTTTTCTGACCACAATTTAACATGCACTAAATGGCATAAGCAGATTGAATACCATCAAACTTCTGATGAGTAAAATCATCCCTTTCACAGGCAAAGTGTATGCTAAAGTTTCAAAACTTTCTTTTTGTCTCATGATTTCCAAACATTTTCATTCAAAGCAGTGGACTGGATATTTGCTAGCAACCATGCTTTGTGAAAGTAGTTTAGCGTAGTGATATGGACAGCTGTTGTTCGACCTGATCTGGTGATCTGTCCAAAACAGATCAAATTATTGTTGACCCAAATCGATTTTCCAGGGACTGTCAGCATTCTGCTGCCACTTGACAGACCCGAACAGAGACAGCTAAGATAGCTTGTTCAAGAAGAGAAAGTATCCATGCCCTTTTTGGAACTAGTTCTACTAGACCACAATTAAAGCCGGTAGCTATAGAATTGCATTTGGCCTGGAAAATGCCTTGCGTGTAAGATAAGGCACCAGAAGTATCTGTTGGATCATCACTTTGCCTTGTTTGGTTATCACAGTGATTGTTAGTGCTCATCTGCTTATTGCCACAACTTTCTTGTCAGTGTTGGAGAACATTCATAAGAAAGAACTACATGTAGATCCTGAACACAGCTTTAAAGGGGTTTGTGCAAACTGGATGGAATATCTTAATAATGTATGCTTTATAGTAAAGATTATTGCAATTTAGTTTGAAGGACAAGGATAACACCTTTAAACTAAATTCAGAAATTTATAACACCCTCACCCCTATTTGGAAGTTTGTTGCACCCTGAAACCTATTTGGAAGTTTGTAACATGTGACCCACCTGAGAAGTTTGCAACACCTTGAAACCAAATTCAGAGGTTTGCAACACCCTGGAACCCAATTGAGAAGTTTGCAACACCCTAAAACTAAATTCAGAAGTTTGCAACACCCTAAACACAATTCAGAAGTTTGCAACACCCTAAAACACAATTCAGAAGTTTGCAACACCCTGAAACCAAATTGAGAAGTTTGCAACACCCTGGAACCCAATTCAGAAGTTTGCAATACCCTAAAACACTATTCAGAAGTTTGCAACACCCTAAACACAATTCAGATGTTTGCAACACCCTAAAACCCAATTCAGAAGTTTGCAACACCCTAAATCACTATTCAGAAGTTTGCAACACCCTAAACACAATTCAGAAGTTTGCATCACCCTAAACACAATTCAGAAGTTTGCAACACCCTAAAACACAATTCAGAAGTTTGCAACACCTTAAACACACTTCTGAAGTTTGCAACACCCTAAACACAATTCAGAAGTTTGCAACACCCTAAACACAATTCAGAAGTTTGCAACACCCTGAAACCAAATTGAGAAGTTTGCAACACCCTGGAACCCAATTCAGAAGTTTGCAATACTCTAAAACACAATTCAGAAGTTTGCATGACCCTAAACACAATTCAGAAGTTTGCAACACCCTAAAACACACTTCAGAAGTTTGCAACACCCTAAACACAATGCAGAAGTTTGCAACACCCTAAAACACAAATCAGAAGTTTGCAACACCCTAAACACAATTCAGAAGTTTGCAACACCCTGGAACCCAATTCAGAAGTTAAAAATTTCCTGAAACACAATTCAGAAGTTTGCAAAGCCCTAAAACACAATTTAGAAGTTTGCAACACCATAAAACCAAATCCAGCTTTTGTCTCTTACCCTTTGTTAGAAACAGAAGAAGAGAAGTCAGGCTTTTCTTCCTCTTCATCTGAATCTTCTTCATCTTCCTTCCTCCCTTCTTCCTCTTGTCCTTCTTCTGGTTTTACTTCTTGTGTTTCTGGTGGCTTTTGCTGCAATTTGAAAACAATTATTGGTGACTCACAAATGATTGTTGAATGTGTATAAATGATTTTTTGCGGACACATGTATCTTCTTGATATTCAGATGTCTAATAAAACTTTATATATATATGTATAAATGATGTTGTTTACTGACCACAGTAGCTTTTCAAAATGTTCGGTAACTGGTAAAGTTCTGATTTAGCTTTATTTTTATAGACATTTGTCATAACTCTGTCAGTGTGCGCTCTGCTGATATTGTCTATGCCAAGTTATAACAAGATCTTGTTGGAATTTCTGTGTCAGACTATGCAGGCTTCAGACTGTTCAGAATTGTGCTGCAACACAACACTCAAAACAGAAACATCAAAAACTGATCACTCAGTTTTGTGTGAATTTCATTGGCTGCCAATTCAGAAAGTTGTTTTAAGGTGTTTTGCATTATCTAAAAAATTAAACATGTGGTTAGTTTCCCAAGTTTTTGCGCATTCATGAGGCCATGTCTGTCTCTGAACCACTTTTGATATTTGCTATTTCTCAACAAACCTCCACAGGAGCACCCAGGTTCTTCTTGGCTTCCTTCTGTCTCTTCCTGGCTGCTTTGATAGCTTTCCTTCTTTCTTTCTCCATCTCTTTCCTCTTTTCTTTGGCTCTCGCTCTCTGTTCTGCTCTTCTTGCTTCATAAATACTGTCCGCCATTGAAAGAGCTGTCCGCAGTCTTTGTCCGCGTTCTGATTCTGTTGAAGGTGGATATCTGCATATATCAGAATGGACAATTGTTATTGTTGTGAATGTGGTATTGAGAGAGGTATTAACTGGAGAAAATGCTTGGGTTTGTTGTTTTGATCTATTTACTATGAACTTATATTTAGAATATGACAACTTATTCTCTGACCAGGTTTGTCTTATTTTTGCAATGTCCCAACAAGTGTATTGATAACTTATTATATTATATAGAAGATTGTATGAATTATATAGATAGGCAGTGATACCCAATTAGGGTAATAGAAGGTAGCATTGGCTCACCAAACTCAAATAGTGACTAAACTATAAAGTGACAGTGCGGAGTGCAATGCCAAAACTAGCTTTGAAATAAAAGTATGCTGGTTATGAGAAGCAAGGTGTAAATGTAAAATGACCTTTTGATTAAAAAAGATTCATAAAAATGTAAGTTTCAAAAGTGTTGATGTTTGCACCATTGCACTAAGCTACAAAGTACCTGTACACAAAACTAAAATGTCCCCAAAAAAGGTTGGGGGAAAAACGTGAGACTAATTTATTTTTCCAGAAAACATGCAGATAACGTTTTAGTTACCTAGTCATTTAGTAATTTCCTGTCGTTTGCAAAATTTGTAAAACATACAAAATCCTAGTTATTTTTTAGCATTTGCAGCCAAGCAAAATTGCATAAGCTAGCGAAACTGTCAAATTTAAATGAGAATATATTTCAGTCGTTAAAACTTCTGTTGAAAAAAAAAAGCTTGTTAGAAATATATCGGTTTACAAAATTGTGTGGCATGAAAAGCATTTTCAGGGTAAAAAATGGTTCTATTTGGTGGATGTGAAACAGGATAGAATGTAGCCTTATGCAAAGAAATGTCAGTAAAGGTTGTGTATGGGATACCCATCCACTTCATTTCCATTGGTGTTATCTTCTTTCATATTCCTGAATTGAAAATCATTAAGTTGATATTTACAGTTGTAAGAATGTCAGGACCATTGTCTGGACATATTGGATACTGGATAGGTCAGGTTCAGAAAATGGAAGTGGACTTGATCAGAAGTGAACTTCAAAGATCCACTATTTCCAAATATGGATGATTGGAGCTACAAACTGTATTTTTGCACTCTTATAATTAGGATGATAGAACCATGAGGCAAAAGGTGATTGAAACTGTAATGGATTTCAATTCAGTAGTAAATCTATAATCGCACCTCCGAACCCAAGGTCTTGTTGGCCGCACCACCAATCTCTGTTGCTGTTCGTCCAAGATCACCTCAATTTCTTCTGCAGTCCCTGGACGGCTTTCTGGGCGACTGATGTGGCAGTGACTGCAGTCAAAAGAAGCATGTTTTGAGTAATAAATAAACCTTATATGGATAATAATTGGTAAAAAAAACTTGCTTGCTGACTATCAGGAAAGTGTTTAGATTTTGAAGAACAGCAAAACTTCTCTGAGGTACAACTTAATTGTGTATCATGATGTCCCAGGACTGTCTAAATGTATAACAACACTTAATTTCACAAATTTAAGAACTCACTCAAGGAAAGATTTCATGTCCTCTTTTAAGTATCGAATCCATGACTGTTCAAGAACATTGATGGCGTTTTCTTTCGGTTTATTGAAAATGGACACTTCAACAAAATCTGATGAAGTGAGAAGAGATCGATGGATGTCATCCCGGATATTCGGATCAATTCCTAGAATTAAACGGGGGAGTTTTAAACTATTGCTACAAAATACAATATGGTGTAATATGGTAAAACTTCATTTTTAGAGGTCCACATGTGTCTAAAAAAACTGATGTCATATATTGTCAGATTTTAAAAGGAAATTAACGGTCATTTTTAAAGGGCAGTTTCAGATTCTGTCCATTTCAAGATAAAGCCTTTGTCGAAATGTCACTTGTTAAGAATACCAATTGCGATTTTGTTGAGCTATACCCATGTACAGTCCTGTTTGACAATATTCAGTCATGTTGCAAGGCTACATTTAGAGATTTAATTTATATCTACCTGTTGGTTGGGGACAGTTGAGACTGAGGTATTCATTGAAGATGGTCCAAGCATTTTGCATTCTAAGAAGTCTGTCGGCAGATCTGTCCTCAGCTGCTCCGTACTCGGTCACATCTTCCCAGAATGACAGGTTTGACTGCAGTTCATTATGTTGCCTGTCCTTATGTCTGGAAAGAAATGTATTATGTTTTGTGTTTAAGGAGGTCTGTAAGCCACATTCAAATTTCAAACCTCTTCTTTTTATCCTCACAAAGTCATATTTTACAGTACATCGCAAAGATATCCTGACAAGCAGATGTAAAGTAGAATGTAACATACCTGGCAAGAAACATTCGGAAAGGTCCACCCGATTTCCTGTCAGCTGCCAGAGCTAGCACCAGTTTCTCTTGTAATGACCTGTTTTGGGAATATTGAACTTGTTTCATGATTTATCAAAAGGATTGACTGGGTTTTAGATCGATAATGTGTTTTACTGGTTGTGGTGTGTTTCTGGTGGAAAATCTACTCACTGTTCCACTGCTTTCGAACGAATAACCAGTTTCGCAGATTTAATTCTGTCGTCCAGTCTCCTTCCGCCTTTACTGACTGCATCCCAATTGGTTGTCTTGGCAATCTGGAGAAGGTCCTCTGGTTTGCATGGCATGGAATTGACCAATGAAATTGAAGGAAACATTCCAGCATTTGTGTTGTCCTTCTTATATGACAAAGTTGGTCTTTCTCCCCCATCTTTGTCAAAAAATTCTCTGTAACAGAAGGAAGTGCATATGATTGGTCAACATATATAACAGTGCAGAGGTGCCATTTGGTAGTTTGGATCTAAATTCTGACATACAGAACTCTCCATTTCGATAGCTTTAATAGAAATGGAAACATTTCTCTTATCACTCCAGAAATACAGTTTCCAGTGTTTCTTGCCTATGTGATCTTACAGTATTTTATCATGAAGTCATGAAAAAACTGAGGCTGCATGTATAAGGGGAATTCATGATAGGCCTATTGCTCTGGTGTGACCTACATATTACCATTTCCAGTGGAAATGATGTCAAAAATAGCAAAACCATTAAGGGAATTCAGATTTTTAATATATTGTCATTTTAATTTTTGGTTTTAAACTGCTTACCTCAATTCATTGTTCCTCTCCTTGTGGATCAAGAACCTTGGCAACCAGTATGCCCTTAGTCTCCTCAACACGTCGTACTGGGTCCTGATGAAGACTGAGTGGCTGAGATGCATCGCTCCTGTCGAGATTTGCTTCTTTGCTTCATGTGTCAGATGCAGTCTATATCTGTCTTGAATTACTCTGGAATTTTACCAAATACAGTATTTGATTTTACAAAATTCAAAATCGTTTTGAGATCTGGACCAAAATATTCTGGCATAAGCCTCAAATGAAGCAAAAACTAATTTGATACCTTATAAATCTGAGAGAAGTTGCTGGAGCCTTTCAGAAAACATTAAAGCACTTCAAATAATTCCAGAAATAACCCATTCCAAGACAAGTGCTACTGTTCCATGAAGTGCTTTTAAAAAAGTGAAGTACTACCCTGAGCAAAGTATATACGAAGCTGCTAAAATGAAAAAAATATGCCTTTACATGGTACGTTTAAGAAGGTGGACTTACCTGAACAGCTGAATTCTCTTGGCAAAAGTGATGTCATCATCAAAATCTTCCATAGTGTCCTTGAATTCTTCACAATCCAGCCAAAAGTTCAGTAGGTGCATCCCGTTGGTGCCTTGCAGGAAACTTTGGAACTCATTCATCCCCTTTACCTAGAAAATATCAAATGAATTGTGATGCTTTGGAGTAATATTCGAAGGGGAAAACATGTGACACATCAGCAATGTAATGAATATCACGCCCACTTGAACATTATTTCTAGTAATCCAGTGAAGACATCAATGTGTTTTTTTACGTTTTCTGACTGCATGTCATATCAGAGATGAAATGATTTTTCAAAACTGACTAAACTTTTTCTTTTAATGCAGGAATCTCTCATTCACTTTAAAATTTGCACTAATTATTTTTCTTGGAAACTGCCTTCAATATCATTTGGATATACCGGTACTTCATCAAGTTTGTGGCTATACAACTACAACAAGGTCATTTTCATTGTTCAAGAAGTAATGTGTTGATGTTTGAAAGGGGTATTTACACTCTAAAAAATGTCTGTACAAAATTGGTTTTTTAGATTCAAAATGGTTTTTTGAAAAACCAAATTTCAATGCAAAACCAACATGGATTTAAAAAAAATCCATGTTGGTTTTTTGCATTGAAATTAGGTTTTTAAAAAAACCATTTTCAAACTAAAAAACCAATTTTGTCTGAAATATACTTACTGAAGACAAGACTTTCTCCTTGATGTGCTGTAAGGTCATGTTATGCTTCCCTTCAAGATGTCTGACATCTGCTTCGGTCTGTGCTTCCGATATGAGCTCAAAGTCATCCGGAAATGACACAAATGCTGCTTCTCCCTCAATGTCATCTCCAAAAGTTAAGTCAGCGTCATCTGGTTCTTTATCCAGCACATCTACTGTCTCAGCATTATCTAAATGACTGGAAGATTTAGTTAGACCTAATTAGATTAGCATCTTGTAAGGCACAATTAGAAGTACCCCAAGAAGAAGCTAAGAAGTATGCAGTATGACATATCACTGAACATTCATTGCTTCTCTAAATTTGGCAAGATGGAGACAAAAAGGCTTACCTGTTTTGGTTTTCTCCTGTTCCTTCAAAATTATCAGCTGCTTTCTCATGATTGTCTAATGTCATTCCATTTTCATGCTGCATACCTGTAAATATGGATATCACAAAGCATTTGACACGATCCATACAATATTCTACCAAGTTTAGCCAATCAAAGGTAGCTGAAGGTGAAGCTCCAGTCCTTGATTCAGTGACAATCAAAATGAAGTTTTTCTGGTAATTTTTGCAAAGATGACAACCCATTATATTTGAATCTCCCATTTCTCTTACCATTTTCATCGATTGATCCCAATATTTCTGTCTTTGCAATTTCTTGGATATTTGATGGAGCTACGGATGTTTGTCCTGCTTCTGAACGTTCTGATGGTGGAGCCTTTGGTAAAATCAGTGTTTGTCTGTAAGGAAAATGTTTAAGATGTCGAGAGCCTTACAAATTATATTCAAAGATAAGATTTAAATCTGGAAATTAAGATTTCTAGAAGTTCAATTTTTTCCTGAAAAGTGTATTTTGGGGCAGAATTTTGATATCAACTTTAAAATTTGTCAAGAGAGCCTCAGTATCTCCTTAATAATTTGGAAATCTGAAATATTGGTACATTGAATGAAGAGTTAAATTTGAAAGTTACTTTTGCACAATGGTGTCTATAATTGTTTATAATTTATTTTTGTATACATGTATACAGTACCTGTCTCTGGTTGATTTGCTGTCTGCACTGGCATATTGCTTGTTTTGGCTGTTGCTTGTTTGCTTGGAGGCCAAGTTGTCCCTTGTCAAAGAACTGCTAGAATCAACATAGGTTCTGCCTGTAGAAGTTAAAATATATGGTGAATGTATGGTAAAGGGATGAATGTATTAGAACTATTTTGGTGGAAGAACAAATGGATGTTCATGCAATTTTATATTATTATTGCTGAGTCAGCACTGACCTTACTTTTATAATAATATTAGAGAGGTTTTACTGCACGAATAGGGGTCATGTGAACGTGTAGGTTGTCATGGCAACAATGCAATTAGATAGCACTTGTACACATACATGTCATATATGTAATGTGCAGCAAAACACCTAATGAAAGGTCTGATTCAGAAGTAAGATACCAACAACAATGTAATTTAGCCTGGGGAATCTTCATTTTCATTTGAGAGATTTGAAAGTTTATGGAACAAAGTAGTTCGTCAGGGATGTAAAATAAACTCATTATCTTACCAATGCCAAGATGTGCTGGTAAACTCCTGGCTTTGCTAAGAGGTCTGGGGAATTGGTAGATGTTGCTGGCCATTTCAGCCCAGGTGAAGTCAGTTCCCAAATTGAAGTCCTCATCATTAGCACTATTGTCAACAGAATTGCTCAGGCTGGATACGTAACTTTCTGTTTGCCTGCTATAGCCCCGGATGGCGCTGTTGTGCCTGGTTGCCTCATCCGATAGAGGGCGCAAAAGTAGTCTGCACAATTTGAATTCTCTGAATAGGTATGCTCTGTGGAAAGACATAATTCAGAAGCTGTACTATTTTAGTGAGTTGTCTTGATCAGCTAGTTGTAGATTATGGATTGTAAATGCAAGTCGGTTTAAAAAAATGATTTTAGTGTTTTATTAACATCAGTTAAACTTGCTGTGTTTACAGAGATTTCGACCATTTTCTAATCTGTATTATACATATGATATACCTAAGAGATGAAAAAAAAGAATGCTGAAGTCACAAACATCAGTTACAGTGGCTGTTTTTGCAAAGATTTCTACCGTCTTCTAATCTGCATATGATGTACCTGAGAAATGCCGGCAGTCTTTCCGTTGTTGCCCAGTTGAGCATGCGTATTCTCTGTTCGTCAGTTGCCCCATACAAGGGAGTAGATGGTCTGACAAGAGTTCCTGAGAGAGTGTTCACTGTCCCTTCTATTGCCTCAAATGTAGCCGTCAGGCGGTTGTAGTAGAGGGGTTGTGGAAATACCTTGATCATCACAAAGAAACTCATTGTGAAATAGAAAGCATGCATTGTAATTTTGAGTGTCTATGGCATTAATTGGTATATTGCAAAGAAGTCTCTTTCTTTAATGCGAGTTTGTTAGAGCAACTCTGTTCAAACTAGAGAATTGGCTACGCATCTATCACTTCGCAGTTTGAAAAAGTTTTGTAAACTGAACAAAAACAAAATGGTTTTCATTGATTTGCTGTAGAGCTGCTTAAATTGTTTCAATTGAGATCCAAGTGTGAACTAAATATTTTGAGATTTGTGTTAGTGTATTTAGGTGAATATTTAGGTGCATGATAACGTGAAGAAATGTCGGCGAAGTGTAAAATTGTATGCTTTGATATATTTGTGAGAGTCTGGTGTTTGTAGATTAATTGAATGTGACATAAGTGTAACATAGTATGCCTTTTGTTCATAAAATTATAATTTAGTTCATTTGTGATGACTGATGACCGCCAGAAAGTGCGTCAGGCATAAAATTGGTTTTTTTTTTAGAAGTAAAGGTGTGATGGGTTAGATATAAAGTGTGATTAGTTTGTTGTGGTGTTATAAATTAGCTGATGTATAATAAGTTAGTTATGGTGTAATAAATTAGCTGATATGTGATGAGTTAGTTGTGGTGTGATAAATTAGTTGAGGTGTGACAAGTTAGTTATGGTGTGATAAATTAGTGGTGTGATAAATTAGTTGTGGTGTGACAAGTTTTTTTGTGGTGTGATAAGTTAGTTGTGGTGTGATAAGTTAGTTGTGGTGTGACAAGTTTTTTGTGGTGTGATAAGTTAGTTGTGGTGTGATAAGTTAGTTGTGGTGTGATAAAATAGCTTATGTGTGATAAACATAGAAACAGTATATAAATTTTATAAAACTAGAGGAATTGGCAAAATTGTTGATATACATGTCTGTCATTGAGTGTCTAAATTTAGTTTGACATTGGAGCTATGTTTCATAAATTGACTGAAGCGTGATAAGCAAGGGATAAATAGGGAGTGAAGTAAGAAGGAGAAGAGACAGCCAAAATGGATAATGGAAAGGAAGAATATGATGGTTTTCTGATAGTCAATGCATATTTTGTGCAAAAGAAGCCGGTGTATAATACAAATTAATGAAAATGTCTGTGGTTTCATTTCGAAAAGGAATATGAGGATGTTCAATAATTAGAGATAAATAAAATGTAATTGTGTGATGTATGCATATTTTATAATTGAGTATCTAGAAGCTTTACCGGAAGCGCCAAAAAGGCATTGAAGTAATCCAGGAAGATGTCATTGCAGGCCAGTTCATCCTCCAGGCTCTCTTCTGCTATCTCCATGTCTGCAACCTAATTCATTTAAAATTCTGTCTAAAATTATTGTTGAAACCGATTTTTTCCTTGGAAAGGTTTCTTTCTCAAAGAGTCATTGTTAGATTTTGGTGTGCAACTGTATATGAAGCTGTTTTCTGATATCGATTCTATAAAATATGTTGCATGGCTATCCTCAAGGTTGAAAAAAAGCATATATGTATAGTTATACAAACGTGTACATGTATGACATTGCAGATATATGATATAGATAGTCTCTTTTTAATCCCTGTAGTTAGAATGCATGGAACTAATCCAGTTCTATTGGCAACCTTCCCATTTCCTAATTGCTTTGTAATTGGTATGTTCTGAGCCCAGATCAGCTTATTATTTTGATGTGCAAATGTTACTTCTATCTCTATATCACTGCAGTGTGAAGACTTGCATATTTACTCCTCTTAACTGACATATTGTAGGTGCGTTTTGAATCTTGATTCTAGTTTAGAAGTTGAAATACTTTTATTATGTCTCTAAGATTGGTATTTATCTTGTAATTCCCTGGTGAGTTTACCCAACTGTTAAAACAACTTGATACTGTATATGTGGGCCTACACCACTGAACTTAATTATCAGTTTGCTAATTCTCCTAAAATTATCTCAAACTTGAAAAACATTTACAAATCACTTACCTGCTACAATATAACTTTAAGGAATAAAATTGAGTAGTCCAATATTATCATTAATTCACATGATATATTTATAAATTATATTGAACAGCTTGTCACTCAATATCCAAAATGGAAAAGCTTAGCATTGGCAGCCATGTTGACAGTGTAACCAAGACACCCGAGTTCTTTCTTTAAGTAGTTAATCACTTTGGAGTTGGCCTTTATCCATGGGTGGCAATTCTTGCATACTAAAGCTCCCCCTGAATTTCTGGGAGAGAGGCGAAGACTCATTCCATATACTGCACTGTAGGTCCAGATCTGTAGAATCTTATTTTTGTTTTGAAGGTGCACTGAGATGATAAATGTTACCCTGATATTGCTGTCCTGCTTCTAATGGATTGGGATGTTTGCCAATGTCAGAGACTGACAGAGAGACAAAAATACTCCTTATGAGTCCGCAGAATTTAATACTCTGATTGAAAAATAGTTGTCACAATAAAAGAAAGAAATGAATAACGTGACTGGAAAATATTTGTCACATATAATTAATATAAAAACAAACAATTGTCTGGGTATCCTATATATATATTTGTGGAAGAAACAATATCATCTCAACCATAAGGCTTTTTCCTGTCAGCTAATAACACTATGAATCTTACCTCCAAACTCTTGAATTCCTATGAGGATTTCAACCATGCAACGATTAATCTCAACTCTCATTAGTTTTGCTAATTACAACTAATTCGTTAAAATCGCCATGTGGTGACACTGCCATCCTGGTTAAGGTTTCTATAAGTGTCCATTTGTGACATTAGTATTTCACTTACAGTTATGAAATTTGGTACAGATATTGGCCTGTGCATATTGGCTGGGGGTATGTGGAGAAATCCAAGATGGCCGCCATTTTGTGGCGGCCATTTTGGCAACCATTCTTGAACTAGCCACTGTAACCTTAAAATTCCGCTTATAGTTATGCAATTTGATACAGCTATTGCCCTGTGGGTATTTGTTGTGAACATGTCTAGAAATCCAAGATGGCAGCTTGAACTGCCCACTGTGACCATAATATTTCGCTTACAGTTATGAAATTTGGTGCAGGTATTGGCCTGTGGAAATGGATCGGGAACATGTTGTGAAATCCAAGATGGCTGTCATTTTGTGCCGGCCATCTTTCTTCATTCATGAACTGCTTGCTGTGACCTTTATGTTTCGCTTACAGTTATGAAATTTTATGCATGCATTAACCTGTGCGTGTTAGTTGGGAATATGCCAAGAACTCGAAGATGGCTGCCATTTTGTGTTGGCCATTTTGCCAGTCATTCTTCAACTGCCCGCTGTGACCTTAATATTCTGCTTTGACTTATGAACTTTCGTACAGCTCTTGCCTGCGCAAACTTGGGAACATGGAGCAATACTTCACCTACATCTCGCTTCAGCTGTATATCATTCAGTTCCCCTTCTTGGGGGGGGGGGAGGGGGAACTTGGCAGTTTCCTTCCACGACAAGGCATATCTTTCACAGTGACGCCGACAGTAATTATTTATTTTGCTTGTCTCATGTCGTCACTTATTGAATTAATTTCTAAATCAAACAAAACCATGTTACAAATCTTTTTTTTACGACTGCCCAAAACTTTTTCTCTTGTTTCATCAAAAACTGGCCAAGAAGTTTTTTCTTTAACACAGAATCAAAATGGTCCCCCCCCCCAAATATAATGAAAATGCTGTTTACTGTCCATATATTTTCCCTCTCTCACACATTTTGTGAGACTCATTCTCCAGACTGCCACAAACCTGCTTGACTGCCATTTGTGTTTTCTTTTATTATGGGTAAATGCTAGTTCAAAGTATTGATGGATATTTTAGGGTATTGGGGTATCATAAACTAATATGCTTCCCAATTTCTATTTTAAGACTTGCGCTCTCTATAGCGCAGTTGTTATTGAATTAATATAATTTTTTTTTTTTTTTTTTTTGCATAATACGACCGACCTCAGAAAAAATACCTTGAGAATATCTGAGAAGCTAAAGATTAACTAGAAATTTTAAGGAACATCTTCCAACAATATGTGTAAAGGGTTAGAGGTTTATGTGTAAAACAACTTGGTCAGTAGTTTTTGGAATCAATTAACTTAGTTTATATTGCTTAATAACATTTATTTTAGAAGATTCGATTTTTTAAGTGTTAAAAGTGTGCCAGCTTCAAAGAGAAGAGCTGCATCTTGGTTGTGAAGTAATTTAAAATTGGTTGTCTGTAAACCAATATGTTTTTATAGTGTGATGCAAGTATATTGTGATAAATTTGAAAATGAAATGACACAACAATTATATTAAAAATATAGGTTTATTGTGACTTCTTTCCAATTAAATGGCCCGCTGTCATGCATCACAGTTCTCATCTCAGAAATAGCTTTCATCATACAGAGAACTCCAATTATCAAGCGGACGAGTAAACAATTAAATGTAAATTGTTACAAAATATAATACATGTCTAACAATATGAACTAAAACATCTATGTAAATTTATTATGACTGTTCATTGTGCGTCTATCAGGGTGTAGTAAGAGTAATACTGCTTGCACAAAAATATATAGGCTTGTTTTTCGACATGGCATAATAGTATATGGGACAAATAATGTACTCTTGAATAAATCAGGTTATTGCGTCAGACCTGTTGGTTGAATTCCTTAAAAATACTGTTGGATTTTTTACTGAGTGAAATGTATGAAAAAATAGATGTTGCCAAAAAATTCGAAAATGAATAATTTGATGTCGAAAAAAAAGCTGGACAAAGGAGAAAAAGAGTGTTCTCCTCAAAAGAAGTATTGGAAACTGGTCATCAAAATTATATTGTAGTGCAAAATGCATGTGTATGATAAAAGGTCCAAATGCATGTGCATTCACTCTAAAAAATGTTGGGACAAAATCGTTTTTTTAGATTCAAAATGGTTTTTTGAAAAACCAAATTTCAATGCAAAACCATTTTTGCATTGAAATTTGGTTTTTCAAAAAACCATTTTTAATCAAAAAACCAATTTTGTCTGAAATGTTTAGAGTGTTGAGTGGATATTTGTTAACGTAATTCCCACTCCTCGGTTCCATCATCCCTTTCGTCCCCCGCTCCCTGCTGCATCCCTGGCCTCTTATTCTTATGCGCCCAAGTGGGGGTTCTCCCCCCTGCTCTGCCTCGTCTTGGTTCAGCTTGGAGTTCTTCTTGGAACTTCTTCACTTCAGGAGCGGAGCAGTGCCAAACTTCCGTCAAGCCGTAAGTTGCCTTTCCTCTGAGACGGACCTTCTCCTGGTTGATCGTCAGGTTGCGGATGATCCCTCGGAATTGGGCCTCCCTGAATCCTGAAACAGTTCAGCGATCCGTTAGTATAGGTCATTCACCATGGGAGAGGTGACATATGATTTGTCACCCGAGGGCTTTAGCCCAAGGTGTGATGAACGCATATATACCAAATCCGGCTTATACCATGAGACAAACAGTCAAACATGAGACGATAAGTGGACAACAGAGGTTAAACATTTTATCGCAGTGAAATACCAGCTTGTGATTAGTTGACAGAGGTGTCGAATGGTATAATTACTTATTTATTACTAGTTAATTCGTATGACACTCTCATTCAGGTACTTTCTCTATGTTGTTTGAGAAGTATGTTGAGCACTCGATTTATGAAAAGCTGTGCTGAACTATGTCTTCAGAAGCCACAAATGCCTTATTTTTTGGCATTAAGGCAACACAAAGACTCCTATGCATGTATAGTCAATTGATATGTGTCATTATTATCATGTCTGCCAATGTCAGCTGGTCATTTTAGATGCCTGAACTAGCTACAGATAAGTGGCATTGCATCACGACGGTACAAAAAAATAATTCAAACGTTTGTGCTTGCCAATTCGTAAGAAAGTCCTGCGTAATTTTTTTTTTAATGGGACTCGAGCATAAAATTATCTAATTATTGAGAACATTAAAGCTGTCATGAGTCAAGGTACGGAATTTAAAATTGTCAATGACCTGGACGCCCTCCAAGATAAGCTGGTCTGTCGTAAAGGTCCGCGTTCAGGGCAGGGGTGACATTCCGCTTAATGATCAACTCGTCAAACTGCAAGGTCCATTCATGAGGCATCAGGTTTGTGTCAGGATCAGGATTGTATCGATAAGCTGGAAATAACAACCAAAAGAATAAATAATTAGAGATTGAACCTTAATTTTCTGTATATTGGAAGTCTGTTCCATTAGCTTTGTATGTTGGCAGAAGGACTGTTGGTCTTAAGAACCATTGCAATAAAAAAAACATAAATGTGTCGCTCCTGGTTTCATAAGATATTTAAATTGCCATTCGTGGAAAATTTCAAGGGTCGAAGAAGAATTTTCAAACATTTATCTGCGACTTCAATTTTCAGATTATCCTCGAAGAAATAACGGTCTGTATGTAATGGGTTGTTTCACTCTAAAAAATTTCAGACAAAATTGGTTTTTTAGATTCAAAATGGTTTTTTGAAAAACCAAATTTCAATGCAAAAAACCAACATGGATTTTTTAAAATACTGTTTCTCTGTTGAGGGAAAGTCCCACCAAATCGAAGGGAGATGGTTAATTATGAAGTTTCAAAGTTGATAGATAAATACTAACTGACCTCTTACTGTGTGCCATTTGCCATTATCAATGTTGTAAGGGTGAGGAAAGGTTCTGTAAATTTCCATGTGGTACATGTAGGGCTCATCAAGTGCTTTGATCAACATGGATATCTTCAATAAGAAATGTTTATCATCAGTAAATAGTATTATATTATGATATAATGAAATTAATTTAAAACGTTATGCTGAGATGTGTAATGAAGATTTTTGATTCTGTAAATCACCACAATCCACGAATGTCAAGTACTTACAGAATTTGACTGAAATAAAGTTTCAGGGCTGAAATTTCAGTATAGAAAGTCCAAGCATTTGAGACAAAAAAATATTAAAAATATTGGAAGTTTAATTACCGCTGAATAGATAAATTCCACAACGAAAAACTGTGTCTTGACAGCTTTGGCTTTCCATTCGTAATACTCGAAATTGTCAGTCCCAATCGAAAACAGAGGACCGTTATGATGAACCCGGTCAGGTAATACAGCAAAAGCGATGTCGAAGATGTAGTGCTCATAAGGCTTCGCCACCGGTAAATCGTAGTAACCTTCAGGAAAAATATGAAACAGAAGTTAAAAAAGGAAATTTTATCATATATATTTTATTATATACTTTATTTACACATTTTTTTGACATATAATTAAGACCATTTAAAATAATTTTCGAGTAAAGACACAGTATTATAGGGGCCTAAGCCTTTCAAAAATATTCTGACAATGTCAAGGTTCTTTGGAGGTTCATTAAAAGACATTCTGGTTGATATCTGCTCACACTACCATTCTAAGAAAATCCCAAATTCTATTAATATTATGAATCTGACAAGAGGCCTTTCTTACAACCTTCAGAAATGTTCTAGTTGCTTTCATAAACTTTTTGGTAACTTTCATAAACGTTATCCTCAATCATGGTAGTTTCTGGATAATCTGCCAAAACCTATTTTAAGATATTACAGTTGACGGATGTGAAGTGCTTACAGATTTGGACTGAAATGTTGCTTGGGAGGTCATATCTCATTGCCATGTTATTCTCTATGACTCATGACATAAGCAATTTGTGAGGTCATATCGGATACTTTCAATGATGTCAAAACAAGTCACTGAGTATCAATGTGGTTACAAGTTGCTCAATGACACGTTGATAGTTAAATTCAATGCGATAGATAGGACCTGTTGTGAGGTCATTGATATCTACTAGCAGCTGAATGGAAGTACTACTCGTCATTCGTCAACTGTAATATCATGCTGCCTGCATGGAACGTATAAAAAGTACAAGGCAAAACATAAATAATTGTGTACTAGAAGTGGCCGTGGAATTCAGACATTGAATAAACTAATGATTTTGCCATATTATAAACTGTCGCATGAAGAAAAGTATGAAATTTTATGTAATGAGATATGAGATATGAACAAACTCACCCAACTCGAGGTATGACTCTGAAACCCTTGATGCATATGATCTGTTGGATTTGAACAGCACACACTCATCAAAAGTGTTGTCATTTCTCTGGAAAAAGCAAGAAATTATCTTTATTATTATAAAATCATTTGGTTGTGTGTAAAATAGATTCATGACTGTTTTGAAGTGACGGGGGCAACAAGAACCTTCAGTGGCCTACATTTTATTCTGTGTGCAAAGGATAGATAGCTATAGATGGAGTGATTTTTCTTTCAGATTTAAATGTTCTATAATCATTGTATAGGAGTCACAACTGAGATCTTGGAACAGTATGTTACAACAAGATAATGTTTGTTTGTTTGTTTATTGATTGTTTATGTTTTACGCCTCTGTAGCACCCTAGTGGGCTATATCGAGGCAAGTGATCGCCGTATGATGATGAGATGAGAAGACTGTGAGTCTGGCACATACCCTATTAATTCAGGGATGCCCAGGGTCTTTCAGTTGCCCCAGCATAGAACACTGGATACAACCCGCCTCCATTTAATGTCCCATGGGCTCGGACTAAAGTGAGTTCCCGGGGTGAGATTTGAACCCACGCCCTCAAAGCCATTTGACAAGCGCACTTACCAGTTAGGCCACAAGGGAACTCTAACAAGATAATGTAGATTCTGATTCCTCCAGTTTGGTAATCCAAGAAAGTGAATTATGAATCAAATACTGGACATTTTTTGCTTACTTCAATTACTGGAATTACTTCACAACTTTTCATCCATAACCATGGACTTCTTCAAGTGAATGAGATGGAATGGTGTCAGTTGAGTTGTCAGGGGAAACTGTGAGGAAACTATTGAACATGTAGGGTCTGGTCCCAGATGTGTGATAGACAGTTTACAACAGATATCTCACAGTTTCCCCTGACATCTCAACTGACACCATTCCTTCTCTTTCACCTCAGCCTGAAGAAGTCCACAGGTTATGGATGAAACATTGTGAAGTAAGCAAAATTTCAGTATTTGATTTTTAATTCACACTCATAGTATTTTAGAACATTTGTGAGTCTTTAATTTTCAAAGCTTTTGGCACTATGTGGTAAACAACAGCCATGCATCATCACTGATTCATCGATGGGTTTTTTTAAATTTGATTTTTATTTATTTATTCGGAATCACACACAGTCATACACTTACATTCACACAAAATGATATGAAGGGATGAGTGAAGGTGATCCCGGGATGACACACTAAAGTCTACTGACTTATTTCCAGTGCAGTCCCTGGGTGTTGAGGAGAAACATGATGGCTTTATTGAAGAATGATTAATGTGATGAGATGGCAAATAAATATAATAAATAAGTGGTAAATGAATAAATAAATAATACAGAAAAATAGAAAGACAGTAGAGTAAGTTACATAAAATAAATCCGTTAGTCTCTTCAGCCCGAGTTTGAGTTCTCAGGTGAATCTTTAGTTTCCTCTTAAAGTGTCTTTGGATTGAATGGCTTTCAAGGTTTGAGGCAAATTGTTCCACAGTTTTACTCCTTGGTAGGAGAAATTGCTGATAACCATACCCTGGTATCCGTACAAAAAGAAATTGTGCTCAGCCCTTTTAGCGTTGTAGCGCTGGGATGTAACAGAAACTTTTTCTGTTAAGTAGGAGGCTATGTTGTTGTAAATTTTGGACATGTGGCCAAGTATCATTTTGGGTTTCCCTGTCCTTGGTGTTCAGGAACCTGACCACATCTAGTTGACTGTCCAATATGACCGGCATTGAACGTGGGCCCAAGATCTAAGATAAATCGTAGCAGTTTGTTTATTGTGGGAGAAAACTGTTGTCTTCCTAACATTTTCCACAAGGAGTAAACCATAAGCTAGCCACTCTAGGGCCCAAATTGCCACCATGCACAGTAGGAAGTTAATAAAATTTCTTAAGCATTAAATGGAACATGTCCTCTCTCGAGAAGTCTTGTTATTGTCTTCTTTTTAATGTCATGCAGAACATAATTAATCTTTTTGGATACAATTCTAATTTCACAGATGTTTATTTCATGAACTGCAGGAGAACGCACTTCAGGGGGTATATATCTAACAATCTTAGCATTGACCCTCCCAATGGGGACAAGACCAGGCTCTTGGCTGTCTATTTTCACTTCACTTTATTCTAAATGTTTACACTTGTTTATAAACAATTTGAGGATTTACGTAACACTTCCAGTCATCACCTCCACCAAAACAAAGAAGTCTGCTGCGTCTCTGGAAATTCAATCTGAATTCAATTTTGAGCCCAATTTAATGGACTTTGCTTAGACTGTAAGTTACAGTCAGTTACCAACTTTTTGCTAATGTGCATTAGTTCACTTTAGAGTAATACCTACAGTATAATTGCAGAACAGTTAATAGTGAAACTATTTTACGGTTGGTCCATTAGTTATGAGAAAAGGGATTAACATTGCACTGAGACAAATACACTTTGTGACAAATGAAAGCTTGTGATGTATCATTTTCAAACTTTTAATAAGGAAATCATTGAGAGGTTGTTTAAATAAGGTGCATGATCCTTTCATTTGTTTGTCACAAACAAGCAGTATTGGTCTCCTTAAATCAAATTACTGATTGGTATGATCATGACACAGCATCAGCATCATGAATTACAAAGTGCTATGATCATGACGCAGCATCAGCATCATGAATTACAAAGTGCTCTTGAAACTGTCCTCTCGTTCGCCATAACAAATTGACCGACTGTAATAAACTAATGTTTTACAGCAGTTGCATTATTGTACTTGGTGAATAATATAATACTGATGATGTGTCGTGGTCATACCAATAGTTTCAATATGAATAGCACTTCAATTTGATTAGACAAATAATGAGCTGTAATGCAAGCTTGTTGGTGACTGACAAAGGAAACTCGTATCCATACAGTTAAATCAGTTATGGGCATTCTGATTATATGATTATCCTCTGGGAATTACTGAAACATTACCAAACTAAACTGTGTCAAAGTTGTATCATTGCTTCCATTATAATTGGAGGAATAAAAACAAACTGATATATTACACACAAATGATATGAATATTAAGTATTATAAATTGCGATCACATACTCACATTTAAAGTTGCATGGGTAGAATGCAAAAATGTGCAGATGATAACCAGGGGCCAGGTCAGCAATTGACCCAAGTTTTTCATTTTGACCATCCTGGGAGCTACCCAGTGTTGCCTGTCTCCCTGCCACTATGTGAATGCATGAATCTGGGACCAGGGGTGCTTGTATGTTGAAACTTTGTTGAGATTAGTGAGAGGGCCAAGCACTATAACCACTTGAGCCTGTTTGAAGGGGGGGGGGTTCAATTCTTTTAAACTTGAGTTCTATTCTTGCTTCCATTGGATTAACCCTGCCCCACTTACTGTAAGATTTACTTTAGTCTCTGTGCTAATAAAAATTAACTTGAGACCTTGCTAATGTGTTATTCTTTCAAACACTTTAATGTTTATTTCATTCACTTCTTTTGTTTCAAAGAAGTCTGTGTTTGGATTTTTACAATTTTTGGAACTTTTTTGAATTGCAAAGTGAGTTTGGTCACATGTTTATTTATTTTTTAACTGTGAAATCTATAAAACTGGTGTTCTTCATTAATTTATCAGGCCTTTATACTCTCAGCATGACATTGCCCATGGATATTGCAGTTGCTTTAACAAAAAGGTAGCTGGGCATGGGCAGAAATTAATGAATAGCCAAATATATAGCTACCAATGTTTGAAACTATTTTAATACAAGATGAGAAATTTGAATTAACTTCAATTATATAATTGATATGGTTTGAAAATTAATTGGGTCAATGTCTCTAGAATCACTCTAAACTCTGGTTGTTATTTTTATTCAATGCTCATACCTGTTTTTCTTTTTTGTCAGATCAACACTGCCCAAAGTATGGATTGGTCACAACTTCGCATCCTCATCTTGTTATTACAGATCTCGTATAAGTGTGCCATGTTCCATGTGAATATATGCACAGATGATGTCAGTATTGCAATCATTGCAATACTGACATCACTATTGGCACTCCAAGCTTGAGTGTTGATTCCAACTGCTACCAACAAGTCAGACTTATGGGCTGTCTAAGTGTGAATAACAATTGGTTAATCTGCATTCATTGGTATGGTTGCTTGATTCAGTTGGAGCAGGTGAAACTGATATGTTTGAGCCACTTGCTTGATCAATCATGGACATTCATGGTTTCCTGTTGTGAAATTTCTCCTTGAGGGCAGCACCTTGTGGCTTTTCAGCCTTTTAGATAAGATCTGTGCCAAAGAAACTGTTCAGAATTGATGACTGGAATGGGAATGATGGAGAGATTTTTTGGAAGTGACCGTGACGGCGTTGCATGGGCATACTAGAGGACGAGAAATGGGGGGGGGGGGTAGTTGCTCCCCAAAAATTTGGGAAAAGGCCAGACAAGGAGGCTAAGAATTTGACCATTAAATAAACATTATTGGAAATCAGTGATAAGGATGCTCCCAAGCAAAACTCCCCCCCCCTAGGTCTTAAATTCTGGACGGTTCCTGAGTATATTATTTTTGCCAAGATAGAGCATCACATGATAACCTCTCAGACCAACAAATGGATGTCAGTGTGAATGAGTTTGTTTTGTTGTAAAAGTGCTAAAACTGACAGCAGTTATACACAAAATCCTTGCATTATATATAGCTGGATATTGTAACTTTTGGATTTATTCAAAACATCAAACTGAATAATCAATGTTGAGCAACAATCTAACAGCTCATTGTGGATTTGTAATGGTGTGATCAGTATGGGTTCCAAGTGACACAGCTGAAACTGCAAATATACCAACTGTGAAATCATTATGCTGATACTGACATCACAAGAGCACTATGGCAGTTGAAAAGAACATGGCACACTAATACGAAATCTGTAATAACTCTCATAACCCAAGAGTTGTCAAACGCCCACTTCACCTCATCCAAATCTCTTTTTGAAACATGAACAATGCGGAAACAGATTTTGTTCCGCTCACTTCAAGAGAAACCTTATAGTACAAGATATAAGCTACACTCGAAAAACAAGTGTTTAAGAAACAACACCAAAGTAAACACTTTTTTGTTACACTTAATGAACGCGTTAAAGTGTTTATGATTTTTAACCCATTTTAGTGTTTTTGATTTAAAACACATTTAAGTGTCTTTCATTATAAATACAAAAACGCTTGTTACACTTTATTAACGCTAAAAAGGGTTTATAACAATAATAAAATGTTTTGTATGTGTGATCCAAAATCAAAATGCCAAAGGGATGGATCTACCAATATGTGGTAATGTGGATTTCATGTCCAAGCCAAGCCACCCAGTGCCGAAAAGACAACTCTCTAGCATTCTTGATCATTTAAAAATGCCACACATGAATGCTGCAGGATTCAAGATTTCAGAAGCATTGCGCTCAAATGCAATCTGTAGGATATACCATGACTTGTCTGCAGCACTTTTGCAGTTGGATTTTCACTAGGTAGAGAAAATCCTCTCAGTGTTCATTGAAAAAGAAGTGAAACGTCCATCTCAATCTGCCCACCCTGTGGCCTCAGGAGCATCCAGCCATTCTCATATTTTTGGCATCTGAAATCCCGTTATATTATCCAAAAATTCAGCCAATACGTTTGAAGCATTCGCTTGTTATGTATAATGCCAGTCTTGAAATTTGTTTTCTGTAGGTTAAACTTACTGCTGCACATTTTGCACTGCACAAAGTCGTCAAGAAGCATAGCCAAAAAACTGTTCTGCTTAAAAAGTCAAGAGGAAAAGCAATTTGATACCAAAAAAATACTTCTGTTGATTAACTGTCAGGAAATGAAGCTTTTTCAATGTGTATATCCTGTAAAAATCAAAGCCTAACAAAATGAAGTCAAATTCTAGGGTGGTCCATTTTTTTGGCCTAGGAGTGTACCCAGGTCCACCACTTCATTTAGCAGATTACTCTTCAGTTCCTCATTGATTTTCCTTGAATGGCTTCATTACACATTTTGGACATCTCTAGCCAAACAAATCAGTTTCTTCACAGCACTTTAATTATAGTTATAACCTCTGAAGTGCTGATATTTGATAGTGTTTTAAGCTGATTTAAGTTTTTTAAGAATAAGTTAGATCCTATTTCTGTTCATTGGTTTTTGCTCAATTGGTCATCAAATGTAGTACGTACCTAGATAATATTGCATTATAAACTCATTGTCAACTGTGAATGACCAGAATCATTTGGATATCAAAATAGCTGTAACCGTACCGATCTCCAAGAAGAATGCAGCTCATAACCAAAGCTGTCAATATTCTTTGGCATGCGGCAGAAATTGGTTATCTTTCTGCATGCTATCACATGAAGCATCACATCTGAAAGATGCAGCTTGTACATCTGCCACAAATATACAAAAACAATCACGATCACAACGGCATCTTAGAGTTCCCTGTGAAAACCTGGGGTTAGGTGTCATAGGTTGAATTCAAAGGGATGGGTGGTTTATTGATATCTGCAAGTTTCTGCATTTCTGATGCTCCTTGCGGAGGCAGTTGCTATAAATGTTCAATTACTATCATTCAACTCTCTTCATTTAGTTTTTTCTGCCAATATCGCTCCTTCATGCGCAAAACTCCTTTTTCTAATTCAGCTCATTCGGTGCTGACATGGTAAAACTGCAGTTGAGCCCATTCTTTTCTCTCCTTTAAGGCTTGTGCTGTTATTGGCTCGTGTAGTGCCGATCTATGAGTTGTATCCCTATATGTTGTATGTCATTACGAGTTGAGGGCCTCACAAATGCAGGCAAACACGTTGAAGCATGTTGTGAAGATCTTGACGAAGTGGGGTGAGCAGGTGACAATGATGCTGAAGGGTGATCTGGCGAATGTCGTGATGAGCCTGCCGTTGGGGATCTTGTCAAACCATCTTGTGACCGTCTTGATAAGTCTCATGAGAGCCTAGGAGGGCGAGGTAGCGATTGAAATAAAGTACCACTAAGAAGGTGTTGGGGCGATGAATCCATAGTTGATGTTTCAGATTCTGGTGACCAAGCGCGCTGATTGGACGGATCTATACTGGAGCCAGTAGGCCTATAAGCGGGTTGACTGTGTGGACTTGACGGATCGATTGTTACTCTGGTATCATTCCAATAAGATTTTGCTTTGTCATTAATATGCTGCTCTATAATGTAACAACATGATCAATTCTCCTACCACTACCAGCTATAAAGACACTTAGTACAAACCAAGTATGTCTCTAAATAGCCCAAACAGGTGCTGATGAGATGTAAAACACACACACACAACTTAAATGACGCATTAATTTAAAAGACTTGCTAACTTTAGTTACCACATAAGTTCCTCCTAGTGGAGGCAGCTGCTGTAAATGTTCAATTATTATCATTCAACTCTCTTCATTTAGTTTTTCTGCAAATTTTGCTTCTTCATAAGAAAAACTTCTATTTCTGATTCAGCTCGCTCGTTGCTGACATGGTAAAACTGCAGTTGAGCCCATTCTATTATCTCCTTTAAGACACGTGCCCTTTAGGGCATGTGATGTTATTGGCACATGTGGCACAAATCTACAAAATGTACCATGGTATGGTATCTTATTATGAGTTGAGGGCCTCATAAAGGCAGGTGAACGCGTTGAATCATGTTGTGAAGATCTTGACGAAGTGGTTCAGGCAGGTGATAATGATGCTGAAGGGTGATCTGGCGTATGTTGTGATGACCCTGCAGGGTGTATTGTCAAACCATCTTGTGACCGTCTTGATAAGTCTTGTGAGTGCCTAGGAAGGCGAGCAGACGATTGAAATAAAGTACCACTAAAACGGTGTTGGGCTGACGGATCTATAGTTGATACAGATTCTTGTGACCAAGCACGCTGACTGGACGGATCTATAGTGGATCTGGTATATGCAGGTTGACTGTGTGGACTTGACAGATCGATTGTTACTCCGTTATCAAGTCATTAAATATCTTACTTTGTAATTAATATGCTGCCCCATAATGTAACAACATGATCAATCCTCCTACTACTACCAGCTAACTTGCAGACAGCTGAAATTGACCAATCTATCCGACAGAACTATAAAGACACTTAGTACAAACCAAGTATGTCTCTAAACAGGCCAAACAGGTGCTGATGAGACGTAAAACACACGCACACAACGACGCATTAATTTAAAAGACTTGCTAACTTTAGTTACCACATAAGTTCCTCCTAGTGGAGGCAGTTGCTGTAAATGTTCAATTATTTTCATTCAACTCTCTTCATTTAGTTTTTTCTGCAAATTTTTGTTTCTTCATAAGCAGAACTTCTATTTCTGATTCAGCTCACTCTGTGCTGACATGGTAAAACTGCAGTTGAGCCTGTTCTATTCTCTCCTTTAGGGCATGCTGTTATTGGCACATGTGGTGCCAGTCTACAAAATACTTGTACCACTGTATGGTATCTTATTACGAGTTGAGGCCTCATAAAGGCAGGTGAACGGGTTTTGAATCATCTTGTGAAGATCTTGACGAAGTGGGCGAGCAGGTGATAATGACGCTGAAGGGTGATCTGGCGAATGTCGTGATGGCCCTGCCGTTGGGGATCTTGTCAAACCATGTTGTGACCGTCTTGATAAGTCTCGTGAGAGCCTAGGAGGGCAAGCAGGGGATTGAAATAAAGTATCACTAAAAATGGCACTATGAAGGAGTTGGCCTGACGGATCTATAGTTGATGCTACAGATTCTGGTGACCAAGCACGCTGACTGGACAAATATATAGTGGAGCCGGTATATGCGGATTGACTGTGTGGACTTGACAGATCGATTGTTACTCCGGTATCATGTCAATAAAGATCTTGCGTTCATACAATCCGGTACAGTCTGGAGGGTGAACTACTGTTGGCTGCGACATCCAACTTGCTACCTGTGATGTTGTACGGCCTCAGCAAATCCGTCTAGGTAAATGATGACGTGTGTCGATCATGACCTTGGGCGCTTGGCAAAACATACCTATAATCAAAATGGCTTTCAGCAACAATGTATCTTCTTTGTTGTCTTCTGCTGTTTTTTTCAAAATACACTGACGACACCCTTTCCAGAAGCATGATGGACAACCTGTAGAGTATACATGTACCCACGTCCACCACTTCATTCAGCTGATTACTCTTCAGTTCCTTGTTGATTTTCCTTGAATGGCTTCATTAACATTTTTGGCCATCTCTAGCCAAACAAATCAGCACACTACAGTTATGACAACTAAAGAGCTGATGTCGATAATGTTAGAAGCTGATCTAAATTTTTAAAGAATGAATTAGATCCTTTTTCTGTAAAATGTTTTTTTCTCAATTGGTCATCAAATGTACTAAGTACCTATAGTTTGTGTTAGAAACTCGTTGTCAACAGTGAATGACCAGAATTGTGTGGTTATTAATGCGGCTGTAACCGCACCAATCTGCAAGAAGTATGCAACTCACGACCAAAGATGTTAATATTCTTTATAGCATGCAGCAGAACCTGATTCTCCATCTGCATCCTGTCACATGAAGCGTCGCACCTGAAAGATGCAGCTTGTACATCCTCCTCAAGTATGCAAAGACAATCAAGATCACTTTCAACGAATGCATCTAAGAATTCCTTGTGAAAACCCGGGGTCAGGTATCGTAGGTTGAATTCATAGGGATGTGTGGTTTATTGATGTCTGCAAGTTTCTGCATTTCTGATGCTCCTAGTAGAGGCAGTTGCTGTAAATGTTCAGTTAATATCATTCGATCAACTCTCTTCATTTAGTTTTTTCTGCAAATATTGCTCCTTCAGGCACAAAACTCCTATTTCTAATTCAGCTAACTCGGTGCTGACATGGTAAAATTGCAGTTGAGTCCATTCTATTCTCTCCTTTAACTTTAAGGCATGTGCTGTTATTGGCTAGTGTAGTGCCGATCTATGAGTTGTATCCCTATGTTGTATCTCATTACGAGCAGAGGGCCTCACAAATGCAGGTTAACGCATTGAAGTATGTTGTGAAGACCTTTACGAAGTGGGATGAGCAGGTGACAATGATGCTGAAGGGTGATCTAGCGAATGTCATGATGGGCCTGCAGTTGGGGATCTTGTCAAACCATGTGACCATCTTGATACGTCTTGTGAGAGCGTAAGTATATCACTAAATAGGCCAAAACAGGTGCTGATGACATGTAAAACTCACTCACACACTCACTTGTGAGAGCTTAGTAGGGGTTTGCACAAACTTTGCTGGCGATTGAAATAAAGTACTGATGAAAAGGTGTTGGGCTGACAGATCTATAGTTGATGCAACACATTCTGGTGACCAAGGGCGCTGACTGGAGAGATATATGGTGGACCTGGTATAAGCAGGTTGACTGCATGTGTGGACTTGACAGATCGATTATTACTCTGGTATCATTTCAATAAAGATCTTGCTTTGTCATTAATATGCTGCTATATAATGTAACAACATGATCAATCCTCCTACCACTGCCAGCTAACTTGCAGACATCTGAAATTGACCAATCTAACAGAAGTATCAGGACACTTGGTACAAACCAAGTATGTCTCTAAATAGCGCAAACAGGTGCCGATGAGACGTAAAACACCAACTCACGCACGCAAACACAACTTTAATGACGCATTAATTTAAGAGACGTACTAACTTAAGTTACCACATCAGTTCCTCCTAGTGGAAGCAGTTGCTGTAAATGTTCAATTATTATCATTCAACTCTCTTCATTTAGTTTTTTCTGCAAATTTTGCTTCTTCATAAGCAAAACTTCTATTTCTGATTCAGCTCGCTCAGTGCTGACATGGTAAAACTGAAGTTGAGCCCGTTCTTTTCTCTCCTTTAGGACACATGCTGTTAGTGGCATACGTAGCGCCAATCTACAAAATGTACCACGGTATGGTATCTTATTACGAGTTGAGGGCCTCATAAAGGCAGGTGAACGCTTGAATCATGTTGTGGAGATCTTGACGAAGTGGGGCGAGCAGGTGATAATGATGCTGAAGGGTGATCTAGTGAATGTCGTGATGGCCCTGCCGCTGGGGATCTTGTCGTTGGGGATCTTGTCAAACCATCTTGATAAGTCTCGTGAGATCCTAGGAGGGCGAGCAGGCGATTGAAATAAAGTACCACTAAAACGGTGTTGGGCCTACGGATCTATAGTTGATACAGATTCTGGTGACCAAGCATGCTGGCTGGACGGAACTATAGTGGATCTGGTATATGCACTGTGTGGGCTTGACAGATCGATTGTTACTCCGTTATCAAGTCAATAAATATCTTACTTTGTAATTAATATGCTGCCCAATAATGTAACAACGTGATCATTGATCAATCCTCTTACCACTACCAACTAACTTGCAGACAACTGAAATTGACCAATCTGTCTAACAGAACTATAAAGACACTTAGTGCAAACCAAGTATGTCTCTAAATAGCCCAAACAGGTGCTGATGAGACGTAAAACATACGCAGACAACTTAAATGACGCATTAATTTAAAAGACTTGCTAACTTTGGTTACCACGTCAGTTCTTCCTAGTCGAGGCAGTTGCTGTAAATGTTCAATTATTTTCATTCAACTCTCTTCATTTAGTTTTTTCTGCAAATTTTGCTTCTTCATAAGCAAAACTTCTATTTCTGATTCAGCTCGCTCGGTGCTGACATGTTAAAACTGTAGTTGAGCCCGTTCTATTTTCTCCTTTAAGGCACATGTTGTTATTGGCAAGTGTGGCGCCAATCTACAAAATGTACCACACTATGGTATCTCATTTTGAGTTAAGGCCTCATAAAGGCAGGCGAATGCGTTGAGTCATGTTGTGAAGGTCTTGACAAAGTAGGGGGAGCAGGTGATAATGATGCTGAAGGGTGATCTGGCGAATGTCGTGATGGCCCTGCAGCGGATCTTGTCAAACCATCTTGAGATCATCTTGATAAGTCTCATGAGATCCTAGGAGGGCTAGCAGGCGATTGAAATAAATACCACTAAAAAGGTGTTGGGCTGACGGATCTATAGTTGGTACAGATTCTGGTGACCAAGCACCCTGACTGGACGGATCTATAGTGGAGCCGGTATATGCGGGTTGACTGTGTGGACTTGACAGATTGATTGTTATTCCGGTATCATGTCAATAAAGATCTTGCGTTATTATTAATATGCTGCTCTATAACGTAACAACATGATCCTGGATCAAGCCTCATTCCTCTTCCAGCTAACTTGCAGACAGCTGAATTGACCAATCTATCTACAAACTATAAGGACACTTAGTACAAACTGAGCATGTCTCTAAATAGCGCAAACAGGTGCTGATGAGACGTAAAACACCAACTCACAATCACACACAACTTTAATGATGCATTAATTTAAGAGACGTTACCACATCAGTTCCTCCTTGTGGAGGCAGTTGCTGTAAACGTTCATTTACTGTCATTCAACTCGCTTCATTTAGTTTTTTCATCAAATATTGCTTCTTCATACGCAAAATTTCTATTTTTAATATCAGCTCGCTTGGTGCTGACATAGTAAAACTGCAGATGAGCCAGTTCTGTTCTCTCCTTTAAGGCATGTGCTGTTATTGACATGTGTGCCATTGTATGGTGCAAATCTGTGAAATGTGGTTTGGTTTCTCATTACGAGGTGGGGACCACACAAATGCGGGCAACATTCACGCCTGACTCACTCCCATCTTCTGCTGGGTAACCCAGCTCCAATATGTGAGAACTGTCAATGCCCACTCTCAATAAAACACATATTAAAAGATTGTAGAGACTTGCGATGACAAAGAGATACACTTCTCCCTATAAATCCACAAAATAATCCCATTTTTGCATCAAACACAGACATATTACTGCCTGACTCGATATAGCCTGCTCAGGTGCTGCAAAGGTGTAAAACACAAACATACACACGAATGCAGGCAAACGCGTTGGAGCATGTTGTGAAGACCTTGACAAAGTAGGGCGAGACAGTGATAATGATGCTGAAGGGTGATCTGGCGAATTATGTGATGGCCCTGCAGGGGATCTTGTCAAACCATCTTGTGACCGTCTTGATAAGTCTCGTGAGAGCCTAGGAGGGCAAGCAAGCGATTGAAATTTATAAAAGTACCACTAAAAAGGTGTTAGGCTGACGGATATATAGTTGATACAGATTCTTGTGACCAAGCAGGCTGACTTGAAAGATCTATAGTGTAGCCGGTATATGCGGGTTGACTGTGTGGACTTGACAGATCGATTGTCATTCGGGTATCATGTCAATAAAGACCTTGCATTGTTATTTAAATATGCTGCTCTATACGTGTAATGTAACAACATCATCCTTGATCAAGCCTCATTCCACTTCCAGCTAACTTGCGGACAGCTGAAATTGACCAATCTATCTAACAGAACTATAAGGACACTTAGTACAAACAAAGTATGTCTCTAAATAGCGCAAACAGGTGCTGATGAGACGTAAAACACCAGCTCACACACACACACAACTTTAACGACGCATTAATTTAAGAGACGTACTATCTTAAGTTGCCTCATCGGTTCCTCCTAGTGGAGGCAGTTGCTGTAAATGTTCATTTACTGTCATTCAACTCGCTTCATTTAGTTTTTTCTGCAAATATTGCTTCTTCATACGCAAAATTTCTATTTTCAATATCAGTTCGCTCGGTGCTGACATGGTAAAACTGCAGATGAGCTTGTTCTATTCTCTCCTTTAAAGCATGTGCTGTTATTGATGTGTGTGGTGCCAATCCGTTAAATGTACTGTAATTAGGTGTCTCATTATGAGTTAGGGACCTGACAAATGCAGGCGACATTCACGATTGACTCACTCTCATCTTCTGCTGGGTAACCCAGCTCCAATATGTGAGAACTGTCACAATAAAACACATATTAAAAGACTGTAGAGATGCACTACTCCCAACAAATTAACAAAATAATCCCATTTTTGCATCAAACACAGACATATTACTGCCTGCCTCGAGGTGCTGGAAAGGTGTAAAACACAAACACACTCACAAATGCAGGCGAACGCATTGAAGCATGTTGTGAAGACCTTGACGAAGTTGGGCGAGACAGTGACGATGATGCTGAAGGAAGATCTGGTGAATGTGATGATGGCCCTGCAGTTTGAGATCTTGTCAAACCATCTTGTGACCGTCTTGATAAGTCTAGTGAGTGCCTAGGTAAGTGAGCAGGCAATTGAAATAAAGTACCATTAAAAAGGTGTTGGGCTGATGGATCTTTAGTTGATACAGATTCTGGTGACCAAGCGCACTGACTGGACGGTTCTATAGTGGAGCTGATACAAGCGGTTTGACTGTGTGGACTTGACGGATAGATTGTTACTCTGGTATCATGTCAATAAAGATCTTGCTTTGTCATTTTAAAATATGCTGCTCTCTAATTTAACAACATGATCAATCCTCCTACCACTACCAGCTGAAATTGACCTATCTATCTATCTATTTATCTGTCTATCTATCAATCAGCAGTTTCGACTGTCTTTAACTCTTGCAACATCTAGTCCAGGAGCCCGGAGGGTTTTATTTGTGTTTTATTTTCCAAAAGGTCTGATAGTTGGGTTTATAGCAGAAATTTCTGCTTATTTCAGAAATGCAATTCTTACCAAAATCCGTTCGGCCCGTTTTGAGTTATTTGCATTTTAAATAGACCCCCCTCGGACTCCGAAAACCCTCGATTTTCGCCTAAAATTAACTAACTATATTTTCTCTTATGGCCATTATCTCAGTTCAGATTGTGTCCTTCCATGCATATCATACATTTCTGAAATCAGGACTTCCGTTGGCATCTGCTGGTACCGGAGCAGATCCTCCAGCGTGGCGCAGGACAGGGCACTATGTGAAAGTCGGAGAAGGCCATTCCCCAAGGCCACGAACTGGGGGATGTCCGCATCCGTCATCGCCACTTTGGGGCACTCCTTGTGTCTGTATCTAACGAAGGTGGCACTCTTTGCCATGTCCTGGTACATCCAGCAGACTTGGTTGGGGCTGAGCCACCATGGAACATGTTTCTCCTCAGCGTGTCTTTGAAGGCGCTGGACAATGTATACACGACTGACATGGGAGAACTTGCCTTTCCGCTTCGAGGGACCGTAGAGTCCTCAGCAGCAACTGCAGGGACATCTGCAAAGTCGGCGTCCAAATCCGACACGTCGAAGTGAATTTGAATGTCCGGATCTCCTTCACCTTCCTCTCCTCCTTCCTCAGATCCTATTTCGTGTACTACGATAAAGCGGAGAAAGTTTTCATCTTCGTCGAGATCTCCAGCCGCTGGTCAATGTATACACGACTGACATGGGAGAACTTGCCTTTCCGCTTCGAGGGACCGTAGAGTCCTCAGCAGCAACTGCAGGGTCATCTGCAAAGTCGGCATCCAAATCCGACACGTCGAAGTGAATTTGAATGTCCGGATCTCCTTCACCTTCCTCTCCTCCCTCCTCAGATCCTATTTCGTGTACTACGATAAAACGGAGAAAGTTTTCATCTTCGTCGAGATCTCCAGCCGCTGGACAATGTATACACGACTGACATGGGAGAACTTGCCTTTCTGCTTCGAGGGACCGTAGAGTCCTCAGCAGCAACTGCAGGGTCATCTGCAAAGTCGGCGTCCAAATCCGACACGTCGAAGTGAATTTGAATGTCCGGATCTCCTTCACCTTCCTCTCCTCCCTCCTCAGATCCTATTTCGTGTACTACGATAAAGCGGAGAAAGTTTTCATCTTCGTCGAGATCTCCAGCGGATGGCTCTCCTCACCACCGCTGAAGATTATTCTAACTTTGCTATCGAGAACCCAGCCCGAACATCCAGTAGTGGGCTCCTCCTCCTCTTCATCTGATCTCTTTCGCTTATCCATCTTGACAATTTGTGTGGGGTAAAAAAATGTTGATATTGGCCGCAGTCAATGCCAGTAATTGTGTTGTTCACTTTCACATGGATGTGTCTGTTAGGGTGTCCCATTTTTCGAAAAGTTTTTCGGATCAAGCTCCTTTTGGCTCGGTTGTGCTGCTATATGTACCAAGTTCCTACACCAAATTTAAGCCAAATCCATTAAGGATTGACCCCCCCCTACCGCCATCTTTGGAGGGCCCTTCTGGACAGAGGTCCGAAAATGACTATTTTTGAGCATAAAAAGTGGCTATTTTTGTACCTGAAATCAGTTAATGTTACTGAAATTGGTCAAATAGGGGTTTTTGAGGATCCTGAGTACACCTATGATGATAATGAATCACCCAGAGGTCAAAATTACTTCAAAACATGCTATAATTGGTCAATTTAGCCCTTTTGTTACCCAAAATTGACTGTTTTGGCAGGGTGAAATCACTCTGAACAACAATACTCAAGTTTTAGTCATTACTAGACATGAGGATTTAATCTTATTATACAGTACAACCCAAAATAAAATATGACTACCCCAGAAGGAATAAGGATCAGCCACTACTTTACCCTCTCACACCTTTTGGGTCCCTCCAAATCCCTTCCTACATTTTCCTACTTTAAACTACCTTTTAAAATTAAGTAAGTGATTTCAATTTGGAAGAGGAAGGTATGTAATTTAACATTTGCAAAGGGTCAGCTTTTCAATAATAATGATAAGGTTCATACAATTATGTAAACGTCTAAATGCTCACAATCATTGGCAAAATCTCCATATGCGATATGAAACACAAATTTTGAGAAATTAAATTTTAATACTTTCATACTACTCATAGGCAATATTATCTTCATGGCTGACTTAGGCTCATAATATTATCATGGAATTTTACTAATTGCTAATTGTCAAAGCTAAGAATATATTTGTTGTGCTGGTGAAAGTAAAGGAACAATGATGGAAGAGAGAAGAGAATGAATCCTGTACATATTTGGCAGAAAACTATCTAACCGGCACCGATTTCTCAGGATCAATCAAAATACCAGATGAGCAAACATATCTGGATTAGAAATAATTTTGTTTCATGTAAATATATTGAAAATTGTCTTTTCCGGGTCCCTTAATGTAAAAAAAGGTCATGTTTCTGAGCCATTCCCTATTATCATGGAATTCATGAAATGAGCCACTGGCGGAGGGGGGAATGACCGGAAGCCCCTACCTCTGCCCCAGCCTTGATAACGTGGAGTAAACTGGCCAAAATTAGCCCTGAACGGGGGCTCCATATTGAGGGGGAAAGCACCAAGGGCTCTACTGATAGGGGGCCTGGAAGGGGGTCTGGGGGTTTCCAGCATTTCCCTGGGGGTGGCCGTTTTCTCTTTGCTCGAGTCAGATTTTTCTTCCTTTTTTGAATTGGTCTCAGCCTTGCGCCATCCTTCAAGCTTGGGCCCTCTTCGCTGCATCTGTCCCGAGCAGCTTAACTACTAAACCGTGCAATTTGCTGGAGGCAGAATTCTCCCTGCTAGCTTTCAGGGCCAGTTTATAGGTTTCAGTATCAGCGTGATTGTACAAATTGGCTGCGTTGTAAAGATTTTCAAGTGTCAATAAGCAAACCATTTTGGCGTGTGGGGCCACATAGCTAAGGTTCTCACCTGAGCAAGACGTGTGTCGACGTTGCCCCGTTCCTGTTGATGTTGAAGAACCAGGACCTGTTGTTGGAGGTCTTGCAGTCCCAGGATCCACCCTGGTTCTCCTTTGGTGGGTCCACTTGAGTTTGCCGTTTCTTAGCCACTGGTTTATCCTGGTTCTCTTGTTCTGCAGGTCTCTTTTTACCTTGTCTTGGCTCCCCTCCATCCTGATGCTCAGCGGGATCACTCGTACTAGATGTAGGTGTGGCGTTCTCACTTGGTTGTTGCCCTGTCCCCATGCAGTGCATGTGCCATGCAGTCTCGACCACCGTAGCCCCCGAAGGAGCCCCATGTGAGTTGGCTTGGTAGATCGCAGCATGGCAAGCAAGTCGGTGCTGCATAATCCCATCAGAGAGATGGGCCATACTCAGGATCGTCTGGAGTTAAAGAAATAACCGTATCATATATCAGTAATTAAAGCTCAGACAAACAGATTTGCAACTGCATGTTCATTTTCCAATCCACCGGGCATATTAGATATCCCATCTCACTGTCATACAAAATCTGAATTAGTGAAAGGTAATGATAAGTGCATGAGCCCTAGATTGTGCTTGCCCTGTCGCGGGTATAATTAAAGTTTATTTACAACCTTCACTTGTTCAGCCTTTTAGGCTACTGTGGATAACTTAAACGAGCACTCTATTCCAAACCATTACACGAAGCTCCAATTGCATCAAACGCTGAAACGGGGCTGATGCATTGCAGAGGCCGCACAGCATTCTATCATATTCGAAAAGTGCATATTTGGTTGTAAACACCGTTTTATGGACATCTTTTTCATCCAAAACCACTTGCCAATATCCTCATGCGAGATCCAATGCATGAAACCAAACGCGACCTTGAGTGAATCCATACATGCAGCAATCAGAGGAAGCGGACAAGAGTCTTTGATGGTTTTGGCATTTAATTTTCGATAATCTATTGCGTACCTAACGGAACTGTCCTTCTTCCTTACCAAAACTGGTGCTGATGGCCATTCAGACATTGATGGCTTAATGATGCCTCCATCCAACATTTTCTGTAAAGTAGCCTCCTCTTCCTTCACAAATGTGAAAGCAGTTCTTCGTTGTCTCTCTTACACTGATAATTCGTCAATTGTTGGAATCTTATGTTTGAGAAGATCAAAACATCCTAAATCTTCATCTGATTTGGAAAAAGTGTCTAGATATTCAACTAAAAATTTTGCAACTGTGAACAGTTCAGATTCGATCTGTCAATTTATCACAAGTCTGCTTGTGGAGATTAATTAAATGTTCGGGTAATTCACTAACTACCCCATGCAATTCTTCGGTAAGAGTTGCAGGAGACCAATTGCCATCCGGCATTAAAGAATCTCCCACACTTGTTATATGTGATGTTCCATTCATCGATCTCACTGCAGGTGAATCTCTCTGTCCTTCAACTGCTGTTGTAACCATAGTTTCTTCTTTCAGCTTAAGTGGTTCCTTCGAGTCATTTGTAATCTCAATCCAAATTTCTTGACCACCATTTACAAGGCCTGATGGTCCCAGCACTTTGTCCAAACAAAATGGAGCTGTAACATAATCAGCATCTCGAACATTTGTTAACTTGACTTTCACTGCCTCTCTACTGAGTGGTTTAATTTTTAATTCTGCAATTCTCCTTGATCAGCACTTGACTGAGGTTGTACCACTCACCCGAATTATTGTGCAAGTTCAACGGTTTGTTGTGGCAAATTGATGACACTTCCGTGTTTCAATAAAATGTCCAAACCCAGAATAAATATTGTCTGTGTAGGGCCATTGTGCGCTCGTAAACCTTCTCTGTGATGTCAAAATTTAAATCTTCAATGACAAAGCGATTCATGTAAGAATCATCTTCAGCATTATTAAATTTCAACTGTTTTTGGGGATCTCCATTCTTTTCCAAACTGATACATTTCAAAAATTCAAAACTTAACATACTGATTTGTGCAGCGGTATCTACCACAGCACGATATTCCACACCATTAATCTTGATGGGAATCAGTAATGTTATTCCAACAGCGTTTCCAAGTTCTTGTACTTTCTAATCATTTGTAAATTGAAACGTATTTGCTTCATCTTTTGGGGGCTCAATCCCTATCTCTGTAGGATCCCCCCCCCATTCTAGTTTAAATGCTGTTTGTGTATATCATCAGAAACATTATCATGAAATCTTTCACTTTTTTCTGATGGAGCATGTTTCATGCTCATTTCCTATTTCTGTACATTCCTATTTGGAGATCTGCTGTTAGAATTGTAACTACCCATGAATCAAGACAAATAAAAGATGCTAGTTGTTGTGTTTACTGGGTTTATTCCAAAATACCCAAAAACCCGTGACACTGCAAATAACAAAACAATCACAATGAGTATATTTAGTTGATCACGCCCCCGCAGGTCTCGGGCCTCCTCGTGGCGGTGGGTGGTAACACTAAGGTGAAGCCCTCTATCCTTAGTGGCCAACACGAGACAGTGCGCTTGCACACGTCTCCCCGACGGAAATGGGGCGACCTGTTTGCCGTGGGTTGCGACCCGTGTCTGAGGATGAAGGGGTCCTGGTAGTTGAGTTGGTTGGGACTACGTTGGTCCCTCCCATACAATACACTACTTTGGCCTGGATTTCTCCTAGACGGGAGGCTGGATTGGCCCGGTCCAGTCAATCGGCTTGTCATGTTGTCATTAGGACCTCGGTCCTACTTGGCCATGGCTGATGGGTCAATCAAAGAAGGTTAGAACCCGAGTATTTGCCTGCCATGATTACTGTTATCATGATTTGAGGCTATATTGCAGGCCTAGCCTTTTAGAGTATATCCTTCATGTATCCCTGAGACTAGGGTACTGGGCACTGCCCTACCCATGTTGGTCTCCCCTTGTTGGGCTCCGTGGTGGGTGGGGACCATGAGGGATGAAACATAGAAACCTCTATGGATTCTTTATATCGCAACTTTTCTCAAACAGGATCTTTTGATTGTGAAAATGACCCTTGGCCAAGGTACATAGTACTGAAAGGTAAAGATGAGACCTACCAAAAGCTGTCCTCGGTGGTTCGTGCGAAAGCTCTCCATCAGGCAATCGGCAAACCTGAAGATGTCAAGCGACTTCCTAGCTCACTTTTGATTAAGTGTCGGGACAGACAGCAAGCTCTGCGACTATTGGATTTAGAAAAACTGGATATTGCGAAAGTCGAAGTGACTCCACATGAAAGGTTAAACTCTGTCAGAGGAGTGATTTATTCGTTTGATAGTCACGAGAGTTCAGATGACCAGCTACTTGACTGGTTTGAATTCCGTAAAATTCCGGTTGTTTCTATATATAGGATGAGTAAAAGAAAGACAAAAGATGGATCAACAGTAGAGACCCTTAGTCTCACTTTCAAGGGTAACCGACTGCCAGATGCCGTAGAAATCGGATTTGAGTTTTGTCGAGTACGGCCCTATATTCCAAATCCGCGGCGTTGTTATCGATGCCAAAAGTATGGTCTTATTACAAAGACATGCAAAAACAGAGTGGACATATGTGCCACCTGTGGAAGCTCAGAACACACACATACAAAGGATGCTCCGTGTGGCCATCCACCAAGGTGTGTAAATTGTAAAGGAAACCACACGTCATTCGACAAATCATGTCCAAAATGGACATATGAGAAAAAAGTCCTTGAGATCAAGGCAACTTCCAATGTATCCTTTCCTGAAGCACGAAGGTTAGCACAGTCACAGTGCGGGGCCAGTAGTTATGCCGACAAGGTCACTGGTGGCGGCAGTGTGAATCCTCATACAGGATCACAGTGGTCACAGAGATCGGACAATCATTACTCTTCTGGACCCAGGTCCTCGCCCAGAACTACACCCAGGAAAAGACTTGACCTAGACGCCACCCACACTTACTCAAAATATTCTGACAAATCTGACTCCCAAAACCACACAGAAAAGTTCAGTGCACTGTTTGACCACGGAAGGATGGATGAACTCCTGGAAGCCCATGTGCAACACATTGAACACAAACATGACCAGACAAACAAAATGCTACCAAAAGACACACAGACAACATCAACAAAGAGGAAGTCAGACAACAGTAGTTCTGATGAAAGAACACCTGCGAAAATCCCAGCGACAGAGGTGGTGGAGTCCGACCTCAACGATACATTTGAAACCGTTGACTCTCAACAGACCGAGGAAGAAGATATGGATTCTCAAACCCCTGCCTCTGTGGCTGGGATAGTTCAGGACAAACCAACTAACAACACCTCCCAGACCCCATCCGCTGCTTCATCAGGTGGGAAGCCGGATCAGGGAGGCCAACCAGATAAAACTAAAAACCCTACACAGGACAAACTACCACACAGAACCCCAACAACTCAAACACATCACCAAAATAAAAGTCCTGACTCAAAGAACACGAGTCAAACACATCCATCAAGTACAAAAAAACCTGGCCCTCCAAACACAAATATGGGGGGAAGAACTACTAACACCAATCTTATTCTGAAACGTGACGACCATAAAACTACGCCTAGAGCCCCGTTAAGAAGATAACATATATATGACTGAACAAACCCATTCCATGGACAACATTGTTCAATGGAATTGTAGAGGTTAAAGAGCGAATTTTGATGAAATAAAAATACTAACATCTGAGCATAGGGCGAGCATCCTATGTCTCCAGGAGACTTACTTAAAACCTTCCGACAACATTAATATCAGAAATTATCATATGTATAATTCATACGGAGAAATTGTCCATGATAGGGCAATAGGTGGTTCTGCCATTCTGGTTAGACAGGGCATAATTCATACTTGCCTTAATCTAACCACAACTTTGCAGGCAACTGCCATCCGTATTACTTTGCGTAAAACTATTACCTTATGCTCCCTCTACTTGTCCCCAAGTATGCGGGTGACATTACAAGATTTGAATAACTTATACCAGCAATTACCTGCCCCTTCCCTGATTCTAGGGGATTTCAATGGTCATAGTCCTTTATGGGGTAGTACGGACCTGAATAATCGAGGTGAACTTATTGAAGACTTTATTAATGAAAATAATTTATGCATCTTCAATGATGGATCAGATACCTTTCTCCATTCAGGACATGGAACTTACTCTGCTATTGACCTTAGCGTAAGTGATCCAAATTTGTTTTTAGATTTTGAATGGAAAGTACTAGAGGATACACATGGAAGTGATCATTTCCCAATTCTATTGAAATCGTTAGATGTTGGACCTAACTCCGGTTTATCAAGGTGGAAATTCAATAAAGCAGACTGGAACCTCTTCTCAGAACTCTGCAACAAAAATATTACCCATCAGAAATATGCAGATTCCGATTCCCCTGTAGAAAATTTCACAAAAGATATTATAGACATAGCAAATAAAGCGATACCGAAATCTCAGGCCAATCCTCACCATAGCCCTAAACCTTGGTTTGACCCAGAGGTCAAAGAGGCTATCAAAGCCCGCAAAAAAGCATTACGTACCTTTAAATCTCGCCCAACACCAGAAAATCTAAATCAATTTAAAATCTTCAGAGCAAGAGCGAGAAGGATAATAAGACAAAAGAAAAGGGCTACCTGGCAAAACTATGTCTCTAAACTTAATTCCCGTACACCCAGTTCCAAAGTATGGAAAATGATAAAGAAGATACAGGGTAGAAATACATCCACACATATTCAACATCTTGTCATCGACGAAGAGGAGATAACCACAACTGAGGAAATTGCAAATAGAATAGGTGACCAATTCGCATTTAATTCCTCATCGAACAATTACACCCAAGAATTCCAACAATTTAAAGAGAGGGCCGAGCGACAAAATTTAAATTTCCAGTCTGATAACTCTGAAGCATACAACATGCCCTTCTCCATGGAAGAGCTCATAGCGGCATTGAATAAGGCTAAAGACTCTGCTACTGGAGCAGATGACGTTCATTATCAACTACTAAAGCATCTACCGGAAACAAGCCTTAAAATTATGCTTCAGATCTATAATAGAATATGGGACTTTGGTACATTCCCAACGCTGTGGAAGAAAGCGATAGTAATACCAATCCCAAAACCTAACAAAGATCACAGTGACCCGCTTAACTATCGTCCGATTGCACTTACCAGTTGTCTTTGTAAGACCATGGAAAGGATGGTCAACAATAGACTAGTATGGTATTTGGAATCAACTGAAGCCATAACAGAATATCAGTGTGGTTTCAGGTCCAAAAGAAGTACCTTGGACCATTTAGTATCATTCGAAACCTACATAAGAGATGCCTTCATTAAGAAAGAACATGTAGTTGCAGTATTTTTCGACTTAGAAAAAGCTTATGACACTACTTGGAAATTTGGAATTATGAAGGACATTCATGAAATGGGTTTACGGGGAAGGCTTCCTCAATTTATAAATTCATTCCTTCAAGATCGTAACTTCCAAGTCAGAATAGGAAGCACACTATCCAACAATTTTAACCAAGAAATGGGAGTTCCTCAAGGAAGTATTCTCTCTCCGACATGTTTTAATATTAAGATTAACAACATAGTCCGACATATCAAGGAGAATATCAAGTGTTCTTTATACGTAGATGATTTCCTCATTGCTTTTAAGTCAACCAAAATGACAAGTGTCGAACGACAATTGCAACTTAACCTTAACAGGTTGCAAAAATGGTCATATGAGAATGGTTTTAAATTCTCCAAAAATAAAACGGTATGTATGCACTTCTATCCTCCCAGAAGCTTTCAGCCGGATCCAATTCTAATGTTGGAAAATTCGAAAATCAAAGTAGTAAACCAGTACAAATTCTTAGGAGTTTTACTGGATTCTAAATTCTCCTTTATTCCACATATCAAAGAACTTAAAGCTAAAGGTTTAAAATCTCTTAATCTTCTCAAAGTAGTCAGCAAGCTCAGTTGGGGTGGAGACACCACTGTATTGCTACGACTATATAGGGCTATAACCCGATCACGTCTCGATTACGGGAGTATTGTATATGGATCAGCAAGACCGTCTTACCTCCGATGTCTAAATACAGTACACCATCTCGGCATTCGCCTGTGTCTTGGGGCATTTAGAACATCGCCAATCGAGAGTCTATATGTCCTTGCGAAAGAACCACCATTGTCACTACGGCGTATAAAACTTTCGCTGCAATATTTTGTTAAACTGGCAGCATGTCCAACAAATCCGGCTTTTTACCCGGTATTTCAGCCAAAGTACCAACAAATTTATATGACTAAACAAAGTGTTATAAAACCCCTAGGGCTTAGAATGAAACCCTACTATGACATAATAAACAAAGACAACTGCATAGTTGCTGAAGTACAGGTTCCATCCATATCTCCGTGGACCCTTCCTTCACCAATTTGTATTCTAGACCTGACAAGTCTTAGAAAATCTTCTACAAGTCCCCTGGAATACCAGAGTAAATTCCTCATAATAAAATCCCGGTATCCATCATACAAGTTTCTTTACACGGATGGGTCCAAAGATGGACTTTTGACTGGTTACGCAGTCACCTCCGCAAAGACAAGTTACTGTAATGAACGTATACCTGATGTGTGCTCGATATTCACAGCAGAACTGACGGCTATCTACAAGGCAGTAGAAATGGCAGTCAACTCGGAAACTAACAATTTTGTAATTTGCTCTGACTCAAAGTCTGCATTGCAGGCAATAGCCAACAAGCAGGTGGAAACCCCTCTTGTATTAGACATTCTTTTTACCTTAGCAGCAATGAAAGAAAACAAGGATATTATATTTTGTTGGATTCCAAGTCATGTTGATATCAAAGGAAATGAGATGGCTGATCTTCATGCGAAGAGAGCCTTAAGTAAAAACTTAACGGACTATGTTGTCCCTTATACGGATTTTAGAAAGCATATCAATGATTTTACCAAGTATAGTTGGCAAGTACGATGGAATGCTTGCCAACGAAACAAACTACGCACAATACTACCACACGTCATGAAAGATATAAAAATTGATGTGAACTCACGCAGAGAGCAAATCGTAATTCATAGATGTCTTATAGGGCACAGCAGATTAACCCACTCACACTTATTAAACAATGATGCAGCACCAATATGCGAAGGGTGCCAAGTACCACTTTCGATCAAACATATCTTGATAGAATGTAATAACAATCTACATCACCGACCCTTTCAATCAGGTAATCTCAAACACTTATTCTTAGAAAATTCAGCGTCCAGTATAACGCGGTTCCTCAGAGATAACGACTACTTCTACAAATTATGAGAAATTAGTTCCAGGATAATCTATCTAACCATTGTTGCCTCTAAATAGCCCACACTGGTGCTGATGGGGCGTAAAACACAAACTCACTCACTCACTCACTCATTTAGTTGATCACCAAGCTGATTAAATACAATACACAAATTTAAATGAAAATCAATTAATAGTTCACATACCTTTTGGTTTCACTAGCATAATCAAAATTCATCAACAAGCTCTTTCTGTAGCAAATTCAATTAGTCAACTGACTGTATTCTGTCAGGAAATGCTAACAACTTAGTGTTCACAAGTCAAACAAGAAAACAGCAAACAGTGAACAATGAACAAAGGCACAAGAGCAAAGACAGGACCAATGCAATATGACAAGCTGATGATGTTCACAGCTTCTACTGTGGCAACAAATCAATTACAGTTGCTAGCTGTGATAAAGAGTCAATTACTGCAGTTACACTCCCCACCTTGGATCCAACGCCAGTGATCCAACAAATGATGAGTACAACAATATAAATACAATTTATATATACATGTATAGATAATACAACTAAGCTCAGTCCTGTACATTTGCATCAGTAATATGCATTGAAGTGGGATGTCTTTTTTTACACAACTCGCAAGTCAATCTCTTCTTACAATCACGGGAGAAGTGTCCAAAATCCAAGCAACCAAAGCACAAATTATGCTTATGTACGAATTCCACCTTTTCTTCAACTTGTTTATCTTGAAATTTACAACATTTTTCAAGTCTATGGTTGTCTTTGCTGCAAAACAAACACAATTCAGAGCCAGACTTCACAGTATTCAAAGTTGTAAATGTTTTGGTTGAGTGAGGCTTATCGCTTCTATTTGAAGCGCCAGAATCAGATTTTATCAGAAAAACTGGGTCACACACAATATCTGACTCTTTGACTAAAAAGGAAACAAAGTCAACAAATGGAGGGAAATGGCCAGTAAGTTCTTTGCACCTGTACACAATTCTAGCCCATTTGCTCACAATCCAATCCGGGAGTTTTGAGCACATGCTTTGATTTTGTCTGTCATCATTTAAGAAATGCAAGCTGTCATTAGACCTTGCAGCGACTTCACATTGTCTTAGAAATTAAATCGCTGAAATTTCTTAAAGCAACGTAATCTTTGTCTCTGACCTTTGGCCATGAATCTAATCTGTTTTTAAAAGCATGAGCAATAATGAATTAGTCACCAAACCTACTGTCAATCAACCTCATTGCTTCAACATATGACTCAGATGTTGGCACTAACAAGAAACTTTCCACACATAACTTAGCTGCTCCACTCAAACAACGTTTAAGATAATGGATTCTTTCATCCAATGGAATATTGCGGCTTTCAATTAAGAGTCTTAAATGCAACACGCCAACTTGGATACTCAATGGGGTTTCCACTAAAAGCACCTGGCTCTGGAACTGGGAGTCTGCTAATATTGACACACTCAACAATTGACTTCACAATTTGCTCAATGTTCCCATGGGAATGCTCTACTGCAGATGAATTACATGAGTTAACAGAATCAGCTGATTTTCTCAAATATTGACAATGACCTTCATCACCTAATTAATCAATGATTGGTTGGTTTTCTTTGTTTGCTGTTTGAGCAGCAGGAGCAAACACTGGGGCTTCATGGTTTAGCACAGGCTTCTGACATACCCTACCATGAAGCTGTGAACAATAATCAACCGAACCAACACACTCTTCAGATATTACTCTGACATCATTCAAGTTAGCATTTTGAGATGCACTTTCACCAATTCCAACATCTGCACTTTTCTGCTGAACACCACTACTATCCATGCTGTCTATTGCCACAACTTTGGCTTCGGCTATTTCGATGTCTCTTATCATTTTGGCTTCGGCTATTTCGATGTCTCTTATCATTTTGATCTTCTCAAGTTCAGCTTTCTGTTCCGATAATTTGACTTTCAGTGCGGATTCGGCTTCTAGATACTTCAATTTCACCTTTAATTCAGCTGCCTTTGCTACAGCTTCTGCTTTGACTGACTTATTGGAAGTCAAAGAATGCTCCGAACCCTCCAAACTCCCATTAACCTTACTCGATTTTGATTTCTGAGATACCTTAGATTTCTTACTAGAATGATGACTCTAACTTTGTTGACTTCCCTTTGAGCTACTTTGACAACTCCTTTCGTTATCTAAACTCTTCAGAATCAATGTAATTTGGAACATAAGAGAATGATTCCTGTCGCAGCAATCGTCCAGTGTCTCCTTAAATTCTGGAGTAGAGCTCAACAATTCGTTGCTCATATCGTAGTAGCAACCAGTAACCTCATTTAGATGCCTTTCTAACTTAGTCCGATAATGAAATAGCTCTTCACATGAGGGGTTACCTGTTATTTCCCTGCTGATAATTGTGGCTTCACGTCGGAATATCTTCACATAGTTTTTGAATTTCGATATCGATTGGTCAACTTGATATTGGTGGCCAATTTGAGTGGACGAACGCTGTCTCACTGAACGTCTCAGAGAGAATTCATCATCAACAGGAACTGAAAGAGATGGTCCATGATGCGAATTGATCCCAGTCGATGGGATACATCCCGTGTCGACATGATCGAAACCACTTGGAGACGAATGAGGGTGGTTTTGGAAGTTGCTGTTTAATCCTGGAAACAGACTGCTAGCTCCAAACTGGAAATTCGTACCAATGTTGGCAGCCTGGTTCAACATTGGGTTGCCATAAAGAAGAAGACCACTTGGCGATGTATACAGGCTCCGAGACAGCGTATTCATATGTTGTGTGGTAGATATGCCGGCGTCATGACCAGGAGGACCGTGCACAGATTCCATCGTCTCTGACATCAAACTACCATTACTTGGAGGCAAATCAAATGCGGCAACTTGCTCCAATGTATACTTGGATGCAGTTGGCCCCAGGGTATCAATTGTGTCAAGATCGCATGGGAGTTTTCCAAACTAAAAGTGTCACTGTAACTACCCATGAATCAAGACAAATAAAAGATGCTAGTTGTTGTGTTTACTGGGTTTATTCCAAAATACCCCAAAACCTGTGACACTGCAAATAACAAAACAATCACAATGAGTATATTTAGTTGATCACCAAGCTGATTAAATACAATACGCAAATGTAAATGAAAATCAATTAATAGTTCACATACCTTTTGGTTTCACTAGCATAATCAAAATTCATCAACAAGCTCTTTCTGTAGCAAATTCAATTAGTCAACTGACTGTATTCTGTCAGGAAATGCTAACAACTTAGTGTTCACCAGTCAAACAAGAAAACAGCAAACAGTGAACAATGAACTAAGGCACAAGAGCAAAGACAGGACCAATGCAATATGACAAGCTGATGATGTTCACAGCTTCTACTGTGACAACAAATCAATTACAGTTGCTAGCTGTGATAAAGAGTCCAATTACTGCAGTTACAAGAATATTCCCCCCTATTTCTTTTCTTAGCAGTCCAATTTCTCCTGGGAAACCTACTGTCAGAATATTCTATCCTGTTCCTTCTGTCATCTCTACCATAACTGCGTGATTTATGAATTGATGTAGTTATTCTCTGGTCCACTGTCGTAATCATTCCTATCATAATGACTTAAACTTCTGTCAGGTGAAGTGTGTTATGTCTAAATCCAGAAGGTGAAGCTTGTCTAAATCCAGATCTATTTTCTTCTTGAATCTGATAGATAGAGGCCTGCAGCCCTGCGCTCATATCTCTCACCATGGGAACTCCAACTTTACCTCTCTTGATAATCCAGATCCTCCTGCCAAAATGGTCTTCCTGAATCACCATATTCCCAGCTAAATCAAGGAGATGGAGATCTATAACGTCGACTACATCCACCATCGCAGTAGCTATCACCGCAATATGTGCAATAGCGTGAAGTGCGAGATCCAAGGCTGCAGTGTTTGGCTAAATGCCCCAATCTTCCACACACGCAACATTTAAAATCACTCCCAATTCTTCGCACTAATGCTGAGTCCTCCTTGAAAGTGACTTGCTTGGCCGCATTCTTGATGCCCATGGGCTTGGGCCATCCTCATCCTACTTACCCACACACAAATTGTGGATATCTTCGGTAAATATAATTACCTTCCACAATATATAAAACTTTTTTTTTTCAGGGCCAAAACTCTGCTCTAATGCATGTTTATTGTTTGTTTGTTAAGATATCAATATTCTCCTTACAACACTGAAACAACGTGATTCCATTGCAAGTAATCTTAATTTTCTGTCGCCTCAGCTTGTTGAGATTGAATATATTTGTGATGTGAAATTGTTCATGATTTTCGCTGAAGGTTTGCTGTGCAGCCTACGAGGGTCATTTGAAAAGTTCTGAGCCTACCTATGAAAGAGTCAAGCTGGATCAATGAAACTTGGCATGCATTTATTTCAAGTTTTCAACTCTTCTGATAACTAACTGCCTAGCCTTTTCTCTAGTTGCTGTGTGTTTTGCTAATGAGGCTGGAGTTTTAAATTTTAGATTGACACTTCTGAAAATTGTCAAAAATTTGAGTATATTATTTGCCATTAGCTGAGACTGTTCGCATCTTCCTTGAGAGAATCTGACACATCCTAAACATTAAACTTGACATGGCAAAGGTTTATGCCAAGTTTCACCCTTGAACAGCTAGTCAGTTGTCTATCATCCATCACCATTTGATTCACATGGGCAATGTTGTCTGTGGTGGCAACTTTTGACTACATCGAAATTAAGGTAAGGCCTATTTTCAATGCTCTCTCTACCCTTTTTGAATTAAGCTGGCTTTACTTTTTTAATTAAGCTGCCTTTACTGCTGCAAAGGATAAAGTATTATCCCCTAATGTCCCATCTATATCAGTGTGAATCTGTGTAAGTTAACACCTTCAAAGTCATAACATGTTACTTGATAGGCTCAGAACTTTCCAAACAACCTTCGTATGTTTTTGGCTATTTGACTATTTAGAGATTTGCACTTTAAGATTGGCTGACACAACTGTGTATCAGTGGTGTGGGAGAGAATAGTGTCTATTAAATGTTGCTGTTTATGTAAATTTATTGCGACTCTTGTCAATTACTACCCCATGCGTCCTTAGGGGAGCCGGGGCTAGTTTTCACAGCCCTGGGCAAGTTGTCACAATGCTGATTACTCAGCTATGGATGGTAGCAACTGCATGGCAATTAAATTAATTTTGATATTTTTTAACATGTGTAATATTTTTGTGATGATATCATATAAATGTGTAGTCTGTCTGTATGATGTGGTTGCAAGAAAGTATTATCTCAGTTTATCTGCTATGTGATATGTGAACTTCTTAAAAATGACTTTTTCAACAGAAATTGTACACTCATTTCATTGTCCTCTGATTTGAGACGCAATTTTCTGGTAGAAATATGCCTTAATTTATGGTGCAATTCATCCAAAATCTTCACAAGAGGTGTATTTTTGTTTTTTAAAAGGAATCTGATATATATTGCAAGCTTGGATTTACAGAAAATCTGTCAAGAAATGTTAGATTGGCTAATGAGTGTGACAACCAGAGAAATACAACTTACCCCGGGCTTGGAGCAAGTTTTCACATTTTCACAAAAAAGTCTTTGAGTTACAACATGACCTACAATTAAGGAACATGGTTGATAAATTAGGATGACAGCTGAATAAAAACTTTCTCAAGAGTTACAAAAATGTTACAGGGTTGGAAGTTGATCTCAACCTAGAGACCTCTTGACACCATCAAACTTGTACCGGTAGTAAAAAAAAGTTACAACTAGCCCCAGTCTCCCCTACCCCACTGATTTATTTTTCAAACATGTAGGCTAGCATGTATCAACATGAGCACACGTCCACAAAGAGTTGCCAGTTGACATTTATAAGCCACTTTTATTGACCATGGAACATGTGCAGACGAATATTTTGTTGAGCAGACGACAAACACTGGTGGTGCCCCTGGCGGACGGTGCATTGTGGGAGAAAACCAGGGACGGTAGTCAAAACAAAGATGGCCGAAGGTGAGCGAACGTGAATTTATGTCGTCTGAGTTTTGTGAATTGCATTGTCAATAAGTTGTATGTGTTTGTGGCACTTTGGGATTTGTTAGTTAAAGATATAGAGAATTATTTTGCTTGTTTTACGAATTTAATTGAGAGTTCTTTGTGGGTTACTGAGGCAAAAGCCGGTAAACGAAAATGTATTCATTCTTCCAGAAAAGTGAATACACAATTCACTTGCCTGTGAAATTCTAAGCCAGCTGGAAATCGTGATGATGTAGATTTGATCTGCCATCACGACTTGTCATTTGATAGGCCGATTAATGGGGACCTCCTACACCTGGAAACTTGAGTAGGAGGATTGGCTCAGCTCAAAATACATTGTCATTGAGTTCTGTTAAGCTCAGCAGTTGGAGTCTTAACTTAGACCTACAGGCTGTGTACAGGCTACATTCATAGAAATACATAGAAAGGAAATGAGGCTGTATGAAGCCAGCCCAAGATGAGGTCATCAAATCCGCCATATTGGAACTGCCCTGAGACATGACGTCACAATAGACTAATTATGATGTGACGTCATGCCATTGTTATAAGTGACATCACTGTCATTGGTGACGTCACGGTACCATTGTGTCAGGATACAGGGCAGTTCCAAGATGGTGGATTTGGTTGCTTCATCTGCCAGAGCCTCATGTCCGTTCTATGTATTTCTATGGCTACATTATTAAAACTGCTACTTTATCTGTGTATTAGTACTATTACTCAGTTATTAGTCCTACAGCCAAGTAGTAGGCCTAATTTTGCCAGGAAAAAAGTCTAAAATACCAAGTTAGGCCTACATGTAATAAAATATTTTTAGGGGTTTGCGCTTTTTCGGGATTTCACGGGTTTTCTTGAGATTTTCGGTTAAAGTACTACCTCCTCCGTGGTAAGTAGAGGGGGAGGCACTTAGAAAGTTATGGGCGATAATAGATCGCGTGAAAGGTCATGGATTTCACTTACACCAAAAAATCAGAAAAAAAAATTAGAAAAATTCTGGTACCAAGCATAATCATGACCTTTCATGCGAACATACAGAAAAGGCATACTTCCTGTCTATGGACCAATCAGATCGCTGGATTAGAGCTATTTTACTCTCAAGAAAACCACAACATCCATTGCAACGCAGGAAATGGAACCATTGAGTTTTCTATGTGGGAGGGTTGGTTTAGTGGTAGCGTGGTTGGCTTAGATGGAGTATCAATCCTCTGACGTTGCCAGATGGTAGCAGGACGTTTCACCGCTGGGACGTTTCACCGTCGGCAGTGTGAGACGTTTCACCGCCAGTTAATTTCACTATTTGGTTATTAAAGTAGTTGAAAAGTACAACTTAGTTTAATGTTTTAGTGAATATTGTTATCCTTCGTTATTCTAGTAATCAAATTGTTCATTTAGTTACGTTTTCTTGTTACTTTGCATACTTTTAGCTACATTGTAAGATGTGAAATGAGACAACAAATGTTACGTCCATTTGCTACAAAGTAACAAAAAACTTAGATAATCATAGATCAGGTAGATAGATTAGCAACACAGACGGTGTTTTGCGTGATTTTTACCCTGGGTTCCCCCAGGGTAATTTTATCTAAAAAACCAGTCTGAGAGATTTTTGGAAAAAAGTTTTCCCGGCCTTAATACAGGTGTGGATGTGGTCAAGTGGGCCATTTTTTGTTCATATAGAACTGAACTAAAATGCGTTGTGGAATTCGGGATAGTTTGTTGTGATTTTTTTTTTTTTAATTAAAAATAATAATTTTTTTTTTCAAATTTTAAAATTTTTTTTTAATTGTTTGTTTGTGTCATTTGAGTCTTGAGGGGCTGTTTTCAAGCTGACCTTGCATTATAATATCGGCCACACGACGTTCTTCCATGCGTTTCAAGGAAGGCCAATAATGCATTTGGCAATTGCTTTTTGCAGTGAATCTATTCTCAGAAGCAGCAAATTGCAAACCTGCAAGTTCTAAAGCCTTTCTTCACCCTCAGTTTACCAAATTGCCGTTGAGAAAGCACTTAAAGTCAATCTGACAGGTGTCAAAGCTGATTGCATTCCGCAGTGCAGTGCTACTTTGATCTTGTATCCATGGATCTTATAGTCCGTGGGCCAGATATCGAAACCCTCCCCCCCCTTGGGAATTTCGGAGACCCATATATTTTGAAAGATATATATCTTAAGTTACAAAATTTGCTTGTTGGTCAATCTTATACCTCAACGATAACTAGCAGGAGCTATACGAGTGCGGGAAGGTTGAAAATAAATTTTCGCCAAACCGAATGCCGCTATTTTCAGAAAATATACTGTTATTCATAAACTAATCCATGTATAGATGCTTAAATGGTACCATTTTGAAGCTATTTAATTCCTCTATCTATTTAGTGCAAACATTGATTGATTAGGATATCTATTTTGGTCAACAGAATGGAAAACATGCCGCCATAACTCGAAATTAAAAAGAAAATTTCATTTTATTTCACGAAAGTTCCCCGTACGGGTCACTAGGGGTCAGAAGCATCCTGAAGTTTCTTTCACATCATTCTGTATATTCATAGCTTTAAAATGATGTATAACACAACCATGTAACTGCAACAATAGCTTACCTGCAGTCAATTATTCATTATTGCATTTATGTACGATTAAGTCAAATTTTCCGATATAGGGGATGAACGTCATAGATTCTGCTGTGAATATATCTTCCAGGATTCTGTGTATCTTTATGAAAACAATTGTAGATATTTTCATGTTTTTAACTTGGTTATGGCAGCCATATTGCAGATTGGCAACCAAACATATTTTCTTACAAAAATGTCCGGGTGACCTACATTGATGGTTTTCAGGATTAACATAATTTTTTTCTGAAATAAGAACTTAATCACAACTGGTTTTCCTTTTCAGAAAGGAAGATAGTGCATTTGCTCCTTGTTTATTCAAAATGGCAGCCTCAATCCCAGAAAAAATACATTTTTCTGAATATCGGGTGCCAAATTTCATTATTTTTAACAAGAAATGCTTTATGCCACAAAATTGGCAAAAACTGCCTCAATAGTCATTTATATAACAAAATGTAGGTATCATTGAAACCACAAATTAGTAGGGTACATGATGCTATGTTGATTTACAAAAGAGGAGGGACTGAAATTTGACTGGAGGCCATTTTCTTTATCTTACCCCAACATTTTACTTAAAACAAAAGAAGATTTCCACACACATACAATCACTGTAATCAAAGGTAAATTCTATACAAAAGTCGTGAATTCAGCCATGGTTAATAAAAGAAGAAATTGGTTATTTACTAAAATATTTCTCATTTATAACAGGAATGCTCATAACAAGAGAGGCCCTTTTTCTTCCCTTACCCAGTTTTTCTTTTTCCAAAAATAATTTTTGCACAGAAATAGTAACAAAGATGTTAAATTAATTTTTTATTATTTTAAGTACAAACCATTATTATTTTAAAGATAATATTGAGTATTATATGGTAATTTTTAATATATTTATCAGGCTACCTGGCACATATAGTTTCATTTTGGACCAAGGGTCCGGACTTTCTAGCCACACTTTGTAAAATTTGGACTATCGCAGATTTTTGGTAAAATTCAACAACTCCTAAACTATGAACTGGGTTAGAAGTGGTTTATAAAAATGATTAGGCATATTGAATTTTATATGGTAATTTTGTATATTTACCAGGCTATCTGGCACACATAGTTTCATTTTGGACCAAGGTTCTGGACACTCTAGTCAAGCTTTGTAAAATTTGGACTATTGCTGAATTTTGCTAAAATTCAACAACTTCCAAACAATGAAAAAGCTTAAAAGTGGTCATAAAAATGGCTAGGCATATTGAATTTTATATGGTGATTTATTTAGCTTATTTACTAGGCTATCTAGCACATTTAGTTTGATTTTGGACCAAGATGCTGGACACTCCAGCTACACTTTGTAAAATTTGGACTATCGCAGATTTTACCTAAAATTCAACAACTCCTAAACTATGAACTGGCTTAAAAGTGGTTATAAAAATAACTGGGCATATTGAATTTTATATGGTAATTTGATATATTTACCAGGCTATCTGGCACATATAGTTTCATTTTGGACAAAGGGTCTGGACACTCTAGTCAAGCTTTGTAAAATTTGGACTATCGCAGATTTTTGCTTAAATTCAACATCTCCTAAACTGAGAACTGGGTTAAAAGTGGTTATGAAAATGACTAGGCATATTGAATTTTTTTTGGCAATTTAGCTTTTTTGCCAGGCTATCTGGCACATATAGTTTCATTTTGGACAAACGGTCTGGACACTCTAGTCAAGCTTTGTAAAATTTGGACTATCGCAGAATTTTGCTAAAATTCGACAACTTCCAAAATAAGAACTGGCTTAAAAGTGGTCATAAAATAGAGGCATGTTTAATTTTATATGGTAATTTAGCTTATTTACCAGGCTATCTGGCACATAAAGTTTGATTTTGGACCAAGGTTCCGGACACTCCATCCACACAAGGTTCTGGACACTCCATCCACACTTTGTAAAATTTGGGCGATCGCAGATTTTTGCTAAAATTCGACAGCTCCTCAACTATGAACTGACTTAAAAGTGGATATAAAAATGACTAGGCATATTTAATTTTATATGGTAATTTAGTACATTTACCATGCTTTCTGGCACATATAGTTTCATTTTGGACCAAGGTTCTGGACACTAGTCAAGCTTCGTAAAATTTGGACTATCCCAGATTTTTGTTAAATTTCAACTACTTCCAAACTATGAGCTGGCTTAAAAGTGGTCATAAAAATGGCGAATCATATTGAATTTTATATGGTAATTTAGCTTTTTTGCCAGGCTATCTGGCACATATAGTTTCATTTTGGACCAAGGTTCTGGACATTCCCGTCAAGCTTCGTAAAATTTGTACAATTATAGATTTTTGCTAAATTTCAACAACTTCCAAACTATGAACTGGCTTAAAAGTGGTCATAAAAATGGCTAATTATATTGAATTTTATATGGTAATTTAGCTTTTTTGCCAGGCTATCTGGCACATATAGTTTCATTTTGGACCAAGGGTCTAGACACTCAAGCCACACTTTGTAAAATTTGGACTAGCGCAGATTTTTGCTAAAATGCAACAACTCCTTAACTATGAACTGGCTTAAAAGTGGTCATAAAAATGGCTAGGCAATAGGCATATTGAAATTTATATGGCAATTTAGTATATTTACCAGGCTATCTGGCACATATAGTTCTATTTTAGACCAAGGGTCTGGGCACACCAGCCACACTTTGTAAAATAAGGACTATCACATATTTTTGCCAGATTTCAACAACTTCCTAACTATGAGCTGGCTTAAAAGTGGTCATAAAAATGGCCAGGCATATTGAATTCTATATGGTAATTTAGCTTATTTGCCAGGCTATCTGGCACAGATAGTTTCATTTTGTACCAAGGTTGACACTCTAGTCAAGCTTCGTAAAATTTGGACAATCGTAGTTTTTTTCTAAATTTCAACAACTTCCAAACTATGAACTGGCTATGGCTTGGGTGTCCAGACCCTCGGTCCAAAATGAAACAATACCCTTTCCATGTCCTTTATTTAAAAAGAAATACTAAGTAATATATAGTAATAGTTTAGTGTATTAAAATAGATAGTATAACACCAAAGATCCTTGGGCATTATTATATATCGATATATATCGATGATTGAGGCAAAATAAATGGCCGCCATTTTGAAAAACGGGGTTAAACTGCACTTAACTTCCCAGGAGAGTGTCAAAACCTGTCTTAATGAATTCCTGACCCATGAAAACATATATTTAGACCCAAAAATCATTGTTCTAGCCTAATTAGATCCAGAGATAAGGGCGAAGCGGTTAATTGGCGGCCATCTTGGAATTATCCATCATGGCCGCCAGTCGTTGAGGTTATATAACGACCAACAAGCAAAAATGTGTTCTCTGGAATATTAGCTTTCCGATGGTATGTGTCTTCAAAATTCCCAAGGGGGGGGGGAGGGGGGGTTATGATGGCCCGCGGACTATTATGCTTAATTGCTAATTCCCAACAGAACCCAGGGTTTGAATCCTCGGATTCTTGTTGTTTAACAATGGCTTATCAAGCTCATACAAGGCAATTAATACTTGGCTAACATTGTTATAGACCAGCGGTGAAACGTCCCACTACTGCCGGCGGTGAAACGTCTCAGCGGTGAAACGTCCTATAATCTGCCAGATCACCTCAGCCTATGTTTGATGGCTGTTTCAATCATCCTTCACCTCATTTCTGTGTCCTCCCCCTGTCCTTATTAACCTACCAAGTGCATAAATACAGGAGGTGATGCCCCAATCATCCATCGAAAGGCTCCATGCAGTCGCACTGTGTAATTCGCTCCAAATTGTGACAGTAACATCCGGATATGGACTTGTATTTTGGAGCTGTTAAGCGCTTCGTAAGGCATTACCAGTGGTCGAGTGAAGGGGTTTTGACACCCCCCGTTCCCCAAATGCTCTTATGAGTTATGACCCCCCTCAAATACAGTTTTTAGAGGGACCCAGGTGGGTCCTGAAAAAAACCTCAACATGCTCAAGTACTGAATGTGTAATATTATTAAATATGCATGCTATAAAATAGTTGAAAAGCAGTTTCAACTTTGTTTATTATCTGGACGCCTCTGGCGTCCAGATACTGTCTCACAACGGCCTACTTCCTTGTGTTTTTCAGTTTCCTGTTGGCTGAACATAAGACATAGTGATGTACACAGTAAACCCATCAAACTTACTTTATGTTGCACACACGTGATCCAAGAGACTCAGACTGATATAGCAAACAGATAGTGGATAGATCTACAGATATCACCCGGTGAATTGGTCCTTAACACCGAGAATAGCTGGAAATCTGTGTTGCAATCATGGAAAATTGACTGGATTCTAAATAGGACAATGTACTAAAATTATAACTGATATACTGTCCCTATGGCACACCAGGGAGGGGGGACCAGTCTACCAGAATCTGATATGCTTCAGCGCACACCCGTCATCAACACGCGGTAGCCACCTAGCATGCAAAATACGCACTAATGCTATTGGTTGAGAGAGCTATATAGATTTGCCGGTGTTCAACAACTAGATCATTAGATTGAAACTGGCATGCATAAACAATTTAAAAGGGGGTTAACCCTTTCCAGACTGTGCCCAGGATCGTGGCCCAAATTTGGGCCACGATCTCCAGCCCCCTGTACAGTACCTTAGAACGGAAATATTAACATGAAATTCACACAGAATGTGCATCGGGAAATAAGCTTTTCATCCAGCCTATCTTCTTCTTCTTCTTCTTCTGAAGTATGTTCCTCCTTTATTGCAGGAGAACCCTACCAGCTGTAGGTATTAAGTCACATTTTAACTAGACTATTCTATTCCCTCTCACCCCAGTTTTAGTAGAGTACTATATTTGTTAGTGCTATAATTGTTAGTGCTACCACGCTTGTTAGTTTTAATTTTTGTAAGGGTAGGGGACTGGCTACCTTATTTTCTACCTTCAGCTAGGATTGTTTTTGACACTAGTTTTGCTTTAATTTTTGATTTTGATTTTGCGTAAGCTGAAGTCTTGCATGGTGGATGCCGTGACAGAGACTGTTTATGGAGCGCTGTGTTCTTCCATAGTTCGGGTGTTCTCTGTCTGGCCCATTTAGGAGTTTCCGGAAGGTTGGCACTTCTGGCACCCATCCTTCCATTACTTTCTGAAGTTTTGTTTCCCTCACTGCTTGTGTTTCTGGGCATCTCACCAGCATATGTTCCAGGTCTTCCTCTTCCAGTTTGCAAAGTTGGCAAATAGCATTGTCGATGGTGCCTATTTTCTGTTTTCTCCTTTGCGTCAGGTAGGTGCCGGTTAGCATCTTCGCCCTAGTCATTGCAGCTGGAACAGCCCTAACGTTGTTTTGACAGGAGTCCCAAACTGGGTGTGTCATTCCCAGTTTTGGTATTTTCTTATCTAGCAGGCGTAGAGATCTTTTTTCGCCCTTATAGGTCAGCGCCTTTGTCCAGTATGTCCCGATGTTAGAGGTGACGTACAGTTTCCACATGTTTTTCCTCCATGGGGCGGTGGTGTGGCCTTGTAGGCAGATTTTGTACTTGACACTCTTTTCGAGTACCATGTGGAACCAACTGTATCTGTTGCTTGTTGCTAGCTGTCGGTTCGCAAGTTGGAAGAGGGTTGGGTTGCTTTCGCTGGCTCTGCAGATTGCGCCAAAGAGAGTAAATATACGAATGTCAAGTTGTGCCTCTTTTTATTACATTGTCGACTTACCTCTGGGACATTTTAGCTTATCAAAGCGGAGCGTTTGATCTGGCCCCAATAATAAAAAGAAAACCCCACAGCGCCTCACGTGTGATCACGTGACCTCTCTCGACCAATAGCGCGCTTCGGCGCGAACTCCTCTCAAATGTCATATTCAATTTTGGGGCAGCACGGTCCACATCGTGCTCCTGGTTCTGGTGAAATAATGAGAAGAAATGGACAACTACGGCGAAGAAAACGAAGAATTACTACGAAGAATCCACAAGTTAAGTGCTCGTTTCTTTAGGGTCTTTCGGGCTGTAGCATTAAACACGTGCACAGCCGAAACGACTCTTCTTCGGGCTTTTTAGTCCGGCCGAGGGAAGCTATTTTCCCGGGCCGATTTATAGCCATTTTTCGAGCCTAGGCTTGCCATCCTTGTCTAATAACCTGTTGTATGTGTAGATGGTGGTTCTGAGTACGCACCCACTTCATATTTCATGCGTTATTGGTCATTTTTGGCTAGTTTTACTTCGTCTTAGGCGATTTAGTTTGGTGCCTCGCTTTCCAAAATGGCGGCCGGCGCCAAATTGCATTGTCAAGACAGGATGTTTGGACCAGTTCAGGTCTCTTTTGAGGGTATTTTCTCTCTACGGTTAGTTAACAAACCTTTATCTTTGTGTTAGACCTTATTCCCACGGGTCGGACCGTTGGAACCGTTATTTTTACGGCGCGGTCAACCTTATAAGGACGGTCGAATACACTTCGTGTGGGTGATAATACAAGAATTTTCCGCTCTCCATTACATGTGTGCACGGAATTAATTTCTTTTTCTATATTTGCAGGTTGGGATACGGTTGAGGACCACATCGCCGATTCCAACTACCGCCATCAGGTTCGGTTGGCACTTGAGGTTTTGGGTATAGATCCAGTGCCTGATCCGGACGATGACAGCCACTTGTTCCTCCGGCCACAGAAGCCAAGGCCGAGGTGCTGAAGCCGGCTCTGTTGAATCCTGAGGACGTGGACCTTTTACGGTTGGTTCCGCCCACAGACTCTGAGCAACGATTTTTCGCTGGGCACTTGCAGTCGTTTGCAGACTTTAGGGCAAGGCGTGACTCCAGCAAGGCGATTGCTCAGATGGCCCAGCAGTCCTTTTCCTCGGAGGGGCCGGAAGAAGACTGCATGGAATCAGACAATGTCCCGGGCAGTGGTGGGTCTGACAGTGATGACCATCAGTGCAGTGGGATGTCGGACAGTGAAGCTCGTCGTGACAGCGGTGGGCCAGACAAGGTGGCCACCGGGACGAAGACGAGTCCTCTGCTGAGGAACACTCGGAGGGTGATGGGTCAACCGGCGATGCCCACACCTCCAAGGGAGATGTTACCAGTGAGGACCCCGGAACTTCTAGTGAATCGGACAGGGATGACCACCGGGTCAGTGGTGGGTCGGATCTGAACTAATACTTTGTCTGTGTTCCGCTTGTAGCTACACCCTTACTCTTTGGGATAGCACACCGTTGCAGACGGTACTACGGTTAAGCTGCGTTGGTTTCCTGCACAACCTTGTGCTTAGCTTGGCATGATTCACTGGGTTACATCGGGGTTCCTTACTACGTTATGGACTGGTCCCTGGACAGACTTGTCTTCTTGCTCGTCAAGGGGGCGGAAGTGACAGTCTTCTCCCCTTCTTGGTTTGGTGTGCCAGACACGGACATGGAGGGGCGACTCCGTTGACCAGAGATGACAGTGGCGGTGGCCGCCTTGCTCTGGCGGGTGGCCATCAAGGAAGTGAGTTACGGTTCTGAATCTTCTCTTCAGCGTCGGGTGAGTTACTGCACTAATTCTCCTTCTTGCCTTCTAGTAAGCTGTCAAGACTTCAGGCGGTGTACATTCCTTCGCTTGGCTGTCTTTGAGCCCCCTCCGGCTGTCCGATGTGCTCTGCTCTTGTCCCCTTGGGAGGATTCCGGGGCAGTTGTGCCGGGGGCAGGAAAAAGGGGGGGGCCATGCGACTTAGGTGGTCGTCCTGCTGCAGCGAGGACCCTTGGGATCGCAATCATTGGTTGGTATAACCCCCAGCGTAGCTGTGCCCCGGAAGCGGCTCTAACGATAGCGTGGAAAGGGCATAGCGGCCGATGATAACCTTCCTGGCCCATTGAGTAGGCAGGTTGATTCCGTCTTTATTTTACCTCTCTCTCCAGACCCACCTCCTTGTCTTTTTGAATTAAGCTAAAATGTCCCAGAGGTAAGTCGACAATGTAATAAAAATTAGAATTTTTTTATTAAATTATCTTTTTATAAATAGACTTACCTCTGGGACATTTATTTAATTCCCACCCGCCTCCCCGCTAAGGAGGTAGTGGATTGCTTTTTCAAAATTGAATATGACATTTGAGAGGAGTTCGCGCCGAAGCGCGCTATTGGTCGAGAGAGGTCACGTGATCACACGTGAGGCGCTGTGGGGTTTTCTTTTTATTATTGGGGCCAGATCAAACGCTCCGCTTTGATAAGCTAAAATGTCCCAGAGGTAAGTCTATTTATAAAAAGATAATTTAATAAAAAAATTCTAATATTGGCAGAGTGCCAAGTAAAATGTACAGGGCATCGGTTGACACATTTAACGGCAGACCTTGTACTTGTCTGAGTAGTTGCTTGTGGAAGCGGTCAATCTCACCAATCTGTGACTTACTCAATACTGTTGCCTCTAGGCCATATAGTAAACGTGGAATGACATATGTATCAATGATCTTTATTGAAACCGCAGGGCTCAAGCCATTGTTCCCATATAGCCCAGTTCCCATTTTTGTTTCTCAAAAATTCAACCCGTGAGAATGGGAAATCCAAGTGGGATCTGAAAAGGGGAATTCCGGGGAATTCCCTAAACATGTCACCTCAGAGCAAAACAACCTTAGGCTTTGTTTTTGAGCATTTTAAGGCACAAAATGAACACTCCCTGCCATTACTTACATTAGGAGAGTGTTAATATCGCATATAGGTATGGTTACTGCATCTATACATCCTACCTGTACCCCATTACTCCTTTACCTGGCTTAATTACAGGTGTGTTAATTTGCAATGTTTAGCAAAATCTGCAAAAATCTAACATTTCCGGTAATACACCCCATTGGGAGAGTATAAATATCAGTTTATGACATTAAAACTTTGTTTTGAACATGTCAAAAAAGTTTAGAATAACTTAGAAATGGTTTCCCTTAGTTACAAAGCTCAGTCATGTACAGGTAAGTCATTTATAACTGCCTCCGGACCAGTTGACTAGAGACCGAAAATCAGACTAATTTCTCAGGCTGACGGCAATTCATTGCGTGGCCCATTATTTCACTAGTATTTGCCAGATTTTGATCATACTTGGTGATCTTATACAGGTAAGGCTACAGCATCTATACAACTGACCTGAACCCCACTACCCTTTTACCTGGACTAATTACAGGTGTGTTAATTTGTGATAATTGGCAAAAAAAATGCAAAATCTAACATTTCCTGGAAGACTTGCCTCCGGGGGTCCAACAGAAGATTATAAATATCAGGTTATGAATTAAAACCCTCTTAAAACATGGCAAATAAGTAAAGAATAAATAAAACATAGTTTCCACTGGTTGCAAATCTCAGGTACGTACAGTTAAGTAATTCTGAATTATCTATGGACCATTCAACTAGTGGCCGAAAATCGGACTAATTTCTCAGGCTGACAGCAATTCATTACATGGATCATTACTTCACTGATAATTACAAGATTTCAGTAATTCTTGGTGATCTTATACAAGTGGAAACTATGTTTTGTTTATTCATTACTACTTTGCCATCTTTTAAGAAGATTTTAGTTCATAACCTGATATCTATACTCTTCTGTTGGACCCCGGAGGCAGGGCCTGCAGGAAATGTTCGATTTTGCGTATATTTTGCCAATTATCACTAAACAACACACCTGTAATTCGGCCAGGTAAAGGGGTAATGGGGTTCTGGTCAGTTGTGTAGATGCTGTAACCTTTCTTGTATAAGATCACCAAGTATGATCAAAATCCGGCAAATACTAGTGAAATAATGGGCCATGTATTGAATTGCTGTCAGCCTGAGAAATTAGTCCGATTTTTGGCCGCCAGCAAAATTATCCACAGGTAATCGTAATTGACTTACCTGTACATACCTTAGCTTTATAACGAAATGGAACCACATCTAATTTGTTGCTAACATATTTGTTGATATTTTAGTGCTGGAGTACATCAAAAGTCTGGCTTATTTTTCATGTTAAAGGACTCAATGTAAGAAATATGCCAAACTGCCTTTGATCTTTTTTAATAATCTCACCTGTAATTAAGGCAGGTGTGTTTTTTATATCTGCTCAGGTGTCTCCTCTATTATGTCATTGTGTAGCCCATCATCCTAGCTTTATATTGATATATGGTTATCTATGTGAATTCACAAGTCTTCATTGAGACAATTTAGGTTTAATGGCTAAAAACCCATAATTTGCAATTTTTAACCGGCCAATGGCCGGTTAATAGAGGAGGGCTTAAGGTGAAATGGGACTCTTGTCCACTTGTCCACTTGTCCATGTGTAAACTTGTCCACTTGTCCACTTTTCTTGTCAACACATTTTGAATTGCCAATTGCGACTTTAGTATTTCACTTGGATTTATGAAATTTGGTATAGGGATTCACTTTGGGGTTTCCCTCAGAAATTTTGGAAAAATCCAAGATGGCTGCCAAAATGGCCGCCATATTTTGAATTGCCCACTGTGACTTTACTTTTTCACTTGGATTTATGAAATTTGGTATAGGGATTCACTTAGGGGTCCCCCTCAGAAATTTTTGGAAAAATCCAAGATGGCCGTCAAAATGGCCGCCATATTTTGAGTTGCCCACTGTGACCTTAGTATTTCATCTAGATTTATGAAATTTGGTACAGGGATTCACTAAGGGGTTCTCCTCAAAATTTTTTGGAAAAATCCAAGATGGCTGCCAAAATAGCTGCCATATTTTGAATTGCCCACTGTGACATTAGTATTTCATCTAGATTTATGAAATTTGGTACAGGGATTCACTAAGGGGTTCCCCTCAAAAATTTTTGGAAAAATCCAAGATGGCTGCCAAAATGGCCGCCATATTTTAAATCGCCCATTCTGACCTTAGTATTTCACTTAGATTTATGAAATTTGGTACAGGGATTCACTTAGGGGCTCCCCTCAAAAATTTTTGGAAAAATCCAAGATGGCTGCCAAAATGGCGCCATATTTTAAAATACCCACTTTGACTTTAGTATTTCATTTAGATTTATGATATTTGATACAGGGATTCACTTAGGGGTTCCACTCAAAAATTTTTGGAAAAATCCAAGATGGCTGCCAAAATGGATGCCATATTTTGAATTGCCTATTGTGACTTTAGTATTTCACTAAGATTCATGAAATTTGGTATAGGGATTCACTTGGGGGTTCCCCTCAAAATTTTTTGAAAAATCCAAGATGGCTGCCAAAATGGCCACCATATTTTACATTTCCCACTGTGACTTTATTATTTCACTTAGATCTATGAAATTTGGTATAGGGATTCACTTAGGAATTCCCCTCAGAACTTGGAAAAATCCAAGATGGCTGTCAAAATGGCCACCAGGTTTTAAATTGCCCACTGTGACTGTAGTATTTGACTTGCAGTTCTGAGATTTTGGTATAGGCATTTGCTAAGGGGTTCCCCTCAAAGTTTAATGGCATGGAGCAAACACTATCAGTCTGGCTATCACTGCTCAATACAAAACAATCCATGTAATAATATATAAATCACCCTCTTCATGATTTCAATCCCGAATATACAATTGCCAAAGGCCGGTTTTGAATCCATGGATTCTTGTCTCCAGTCTGGAAAGGGTTAAAGAGCCCTAAAGCTATTGACCAACTTGTGACCGACTTATGCTCAGACAGGATGAACTGTTTTACAACCATGGCCTCATTCACACCTCCTTCTGACCTAAAGAATGGCTTTTTGAGGAAGCATACTACACTGGTCCATTTGTTTGACAATGAATAGAAACAAAATAAAAAGAATTCTCCCATGATGCATATATGTTTTAATAAAGTAAAGTGTAGTAAACATAATCAAATAAAAGTTTTACTTTTAATTTGAAGTTTATAAACTTTATACAGTGTACTTTTAGTAAATGCATGACAGTTACAAGGGTAACTGTCATGGTAAATGTAAGCTGCATATGCCCATACACATACACATACAGCAAGATTGTTGGGTAATTTGAAAGAGGTGTGAAAAGGGGTAAATACATTTACTCTGCCCTTGGTCCATTTTTCTAGGCCAATGTGCAATGAAGTAGGGCAATAGCCTCAGGGCTCTTTGACTTCGTTTAAATTATGTTATTGCTTTCTTTCTCGAACATCTCAGGTTTTATTGAAATCATAAAAGTGGGTCTGCTTCATGAAGATGAGCTGTATCTACCTTAGCTTAAGATGTCCAAAGCAATGATGAGCTGTGGGTGTGTATCTCCTCTGTCAGCTTAACACAACTATTTCAAGTTGTTAAACACACAACTCCATCACACACAATCAAAAAACTTCATGCATCGCTATGTAGCAATACATTTATTTCTCTCTTAAGGCCCATTGGCCACTATGCCCTGATAACTTCTGACTACTGCTATTATAATTCAGCCAACCAGACTACCAGACCAATATTATGTTACAATGTTCAGGTCAATTATCAGCGTCCAGATATGCAAATTGCAATTTGCCTTCTAGTTTTAATCGTGCTGCTGTGTAAAGAGGCTGGTAGATACAGTGTCCTTGTTAGAGGCTTCATTTTCCAGAAGTCAGTTAAAATTTCCAAACCATTTCAAAGGAGCAAATATGACAGATTTTGCTGTTTTGGCATAAAGTGACTGTGCAAACAATTGGTATGAATTACTTCCTAAGCTCATGTTTGGTCTTCAAATATTTTTTGCATCACAAACTTTACAAACACAATAAAGATTTTAGAATATACATCCAAGATGTTAAAAGATTTTCTGATACTCTGAAGGCTGTGACTGTCACAAATTTATAGAGTGGCTCTTCTATCGCTAACATAAAGCGTCCCCAGACCCCGGGCTCAAAGGCCACGGTCCTTTGGGCCTTGCCACCAACAGACCATCCCCCCCCCCAATGGCTATTTCGACCACTTGGCAATGGGCATTACAAGAGTGATTATGGTACCTATAGATTAGTCTTCAACCTGCTTCAAATTGATGATCGAACTGCTTAGATTTGGCGCAACCAGAGTCCGCGAAAAGTGCCGGTCAAAACCGGCAAAAATAGCATATGACCGGCAAAAATAAACTGGTTACCTGCCCAAATGTCCGATGGCATTGCTTGTGAGTCAATAAGCTGACAGAGCAATCAATGCAATAAGCACAGGCCTTTAAAATCTTCAGTGCAATTGACTAACATCAGTGACACAAGTTGATGTAAGAAGTGTCAATAGGATTGCAATTAACCTAAAGAGGGTCAATACCTGAGCTTATTGCAATTAGAAATTACCACCTTCAATTTGGTTAAGTTTCAACGGAATATAGAGCACTTGTCCTGACGGCTTTTCTGTCAAATTAATTCTGTTTTTAGTCAATTACATGATGAACTTATTATTTAATCATCATAACATTATTCACTTTAACTGGTCCAATAAATCAAAAGAACAAAAAATATGTTCATTACGATATTTTTGAATTCTCATAATTCTGTATTTAATTAATTAGCCTAAACAACAGGTTGGATGGCTTTGAAAAATGTAAATATGGAAGTATATTTTTATTGACAAATTGAAATATCAAATATATAGATACACCTATCAACGGCCATCCTTAGCCTAGTGAGTTTGTTAACTACAATTTACTGCTTACTGGAGTACCTTACAATAATAATTAATAGGAAATGATTTACTTAAAGAAATTAGAATTTCGGGCAGGCAGAATCTTATTCGGGCAGGTGAAATTCAGGATCTACCTGCCCGAATGTCCTGTACTCCAAAAGCACTTTTCGCGAACTCTGGGCGCAACACTCAACTTCATTGGCTGATTAAGCATAGCATTGCTATTTGCTAATGAAACTTTTTCAAAAGACATTTCTAATAGAAAGGTCCTAAATTCATGATTATCTAGGTGTCCAAAGATCTGTATTTGCTGTCGGATTTGCGCAAGCCAAAACGAAATTCTTGTATGCAAATTCTCAATGAAATTGCAGAGGACAGTCACACTTGACACAGAACTTGATCCCATAATTTTAGTATCTCACAAAGTGGGCAATCAGTGTTCTGTAAGTGCTTTGAGTTGAGGCTATAATATGGGCCTAAAAATTGAGTCTGATATATTTCCCTCTGCTATTTCAGAACAGGCAGCAGCACCCACAGTGACGGACGAGGCAGCAGCTGCTGTTGCTCAACCGGCTGAACCGTCAGCAGAGAACCCTCTGGCTGAACATGGCATCACGGACGACATTCAGGTATGTAGCACTGTGGCAGTTTGTAACTATTAACTAGGCCTATACCACATAAATATGCATTATTAGTTATATTGATTTTTGTCAGTCTCTTTGTAAATTGTTCGACATTGAGCTGTGAGCACTCTCTGATTGTTCAATTTATGAAAACATTTTGTTTAATAATTTTAGTTACTGACGTTCTTAAAGATTGAAACTTGTAGAAATGGTTTTCTCTGTTGAAAAATATATATATATTTGGTCAATGGTCATAATGACCAATCAGTCAGTGCCATCATGGCAATTTATTCAACAACCTGATATGGTACATAAAAAACTAGGAAAGATTGGCAAGGCGAAAACCAACTTGAGAAATCTGAGCTCTATGATTGTTTTGAAAGTGAGATCTAAATCCTGTCTGTACTACACTATCATGTGTTCCCTTTCGATATTCCTCTGGAATCTCTGGCTCCACCGTTTTCCATAATTTTTCAACCAACTTCCTTAATCTTGGTTGATTTTTGGTTTCCAGAAAGTTATCACAGACGAGAAGGATGCGATGGAAGTCCCTACGAAAAGACCCAAAGTTGATCTCCAATCATTAACGACCAGGGCATACTTGGATCAGACAGTCGTACCCATTTTATTACAGGGCATGGCAGTTCTTGCTAAAGAGAGGTGAGGTTTCTCTTAAATTCTTTTTCTTATTTCGTTACTGACTCTTGACCTTTAAGCATTAAATAATTTTTCTGACAACATATAGGCCTAGTTGTCAGCTTGAAATTGATTTTTTGTTGCAGAAATGATACATGTTTCCATTTGTTGGATTGAATTAGTTTATAGCAAAAGCATCAGCACTGAAATGACTGAACATGTCATGCTCTACCTGTATCACACCTGTGTGGAACAATGATGACATAGTCAGACATACTTTACCATTTCTGTGTCTATGCTTTTGACTTCAGCTGTAAATCATCCTTAAACCTTGTTTTTCATTTGTGAAATATTCTCTTGCAGGCCACCAAACGCAATAGAATTCCTAGCCGCCTACCTTCTAAAAAACAAGGGACAGTATGAGCAGTAATTGATCTTTTATCCGGGAATCATATTTGTTGCCTAGCAACCTGACCATAGACAATGCTGATTGCAGCAGCTCAAATTTCCACATTTCTGTTAATTCTGATGAAATGGATCTTAATGTCATGTCAATCAATTTCAAACATTGACTCATCATAGGGTACTGTTTATTCTTTTTCTCATATTGCTTTAACTTATATTATGTGTAATATTGTTCATTGTACTAGTGTGTTGGTGTATATTTTATGTACATCTTGTTTTAATTATCATGTTGTTATTGTCTTCATGTAATAAATAGTATTACAACTATGTACCAAACTCCGTGTTTTAATTTTCTTTCTTGGCTTAAGTCTCTATTGAGTATTGACTGATTAAATTAAATTTTTAAAAGTTCAGCAATAGGTTATGCTGAGTCCAAGGACTTATCGGAGTAAGCACTTTACGGTCTGTGACAAATGTAAGTAGGATTAGATTGAAACCACAGCATAAAGGATATTACAGATTCAAGGACTATGCTTAGATTAAGTCGGCAGGATTCTTAGGGTTAATTGTTCATCTTGAGTTTCTAACTATTGGTTCTTTAGCCATGGCTTCCTGTTATATCTAGTCTGGTATGCATTTTTGCAGCACTATAATTTTAGGGATCCCAGTAGGCCCGAGGTTTTTTAAATGCAAATTTGAGTTTGCCTTCGTTGTCACATGTACCAATATTCCACAGACTACGTTCTAAAGGGAAAAATGCTAAGTAACATCTGGGTTCTCGCCTCAAGTTTCCCAGTCTTGGCAACTAATGGCTAGGCGAATGTTTCATCTTATCACGTGGGAACACCTTGCCTCATTTACAGTGGCCCTGACATTTGGGATTCTCAGCCATTTTGTGGTGCGAGTTCACGCTGTTGTGTACAGCCGGCGGGCAGGATTCGAACCTGTGGTTTCAAATGGAGGCACTATGACCTCTAGGCCTGGGCCACGGAGGCAGTTAAGCATGATCAGTGTAAAAAATACAGGACGTAGAGCCCTATTCATCCTCCAAATTTCCAAAGGATCCATTATTTAGAGCCACTTCAAAGATAACAAGATGACTGATATTTTACAAGTTTAATACCATTTGAGTAATCTTACAACTACAGAATCTTCACAAAACATTACGGTTCATATAGAGCAACATTGTTAATTATTCAGATCATGATAAATTCTCTCTTTAATTATATATATATTCTGATTTCAACATGTTAAATATTCAATAACTCATCTGCGGCAGCCTCTGCCCTCGCAATCTCTCTGCCATCCAAACTAGTGACCCAAAGCAATTGGAAATATTTACAGCTATGGATATAATGTTAAATTCTTGTCTTTAAAAATACTACGATTGATTGCGTGCCCTTACAAGTTTCACCGACAACATGCCATTCACACTTCGCAAATTACAACAATGTTACTTAAAGCTGTTATGAGTAATCCGAATGAAAAGCCTCTTAGGAAATAAAGCACAAGTTCACAAAAGATTCAATTATTAGAAACTCATGATTTCATAAATCATTTGTTACAAATACCACCATTCCTTGATTCACATGATTTTATGAATGTTCACATGACCACACACTCTAACATACATGAAGATTTAACACATCTTGTAAATAACATTGACAGAGAAACTGGTCTTGATATATATTTGTCAAATGCACAAACGGGCTTAGAGAATAATGAACAAATTTAGACTTTAAACTTAAGTTTTAAAAGGTAACAGAAATCAACGGGAAAATATGAGAAATTTAATATGCTGCCTTTGGAGTTTTTCACATAAACAAATAAATGAATTAAAACAAATCACCATTAAAAAATTAAAACCAAGAAAATAACCTGATTATACTTGCTCTTTTTAAATGCCTTCATTTCAATCATAATTCTTGAACCTTTCAGAAGTTTTAAACTAAATTATAGCTCAAGCAAACAGCTTCTTAAATACAAATTGGACACTATATATGACAGTATAATAATGTAGAAAAGAAGCATTATGTACTGACAAAGTACCTATACAATAGTGAATATCAACTTCTTGCCCCTCCACATTTAGTTCATAGCACTTTTTCATTCATAACCCTTTAGAGTAGCTAACAGGTGGGATAAAATGTTATTATTAATTCGCCGCTAGAAATTTAATCTACAAGTTCAGTCATCCAGCAATGCATGCCTCACACTCGGTGACTCGGACATATTGCTAATGACTACTAATGTACAGTAATAATCTTTAATTACAGCTTTTTTAAATCTTGAAATACAGCATAAAATAATTAAATCTCAACTTGACTTTCTCTCTCAATCTACCGCAAACACATTTAGAAACTGAGTTTTAATGAAAAATTTACAGTCTTTGAGACTTAATGGTCAGAGAACAACAATACACAATCAGAATTAGTTACTTATTAGCACAAACTGTAACCTGACATACTTTCACAGCGTAATGTAAATATATATTGGGACATGACGTAGCAAACTGATATACCTACAAAATATGTATCATTCAACATGTATCCAGAATGACGATTTGGTAATTCTGATATTTCAAATTCGCACTGCGTGTCAGATCCTCAAATGCAAATAATAATGAAAACACATACACACAAAATACAATCATCGACACTTTACAAACTTAGACTCCTCCAGACCTCCACGTTCATAACGGATTATACTAGCATCTAGAAGTCTACAAATACATATTTACATTATTCGCATTTAAAACACATTTAAAAATAATTTGAACACATACTTGTAAGGAAGTAACAAATGGTCGCAATGTAATTTCAAATTACATTAAACAAATTAAATCACAAAACAAACCAAAAACGTATTACAGATCATATACAGATTGAACATCTGTAAAATATTTAGAGCACTTTTTCCAATACTGTAATAGCAATTAAAGAAAATTCTCTAGGAGAGTTCTTTTGTTAAAAAGTTTTATAGCTGATGTATAGCATGCAGTCAAAGTCTCTCAGCATATGAATCCCATAACTAATTAACTTCTTGGTAAATTTCCTTCCCAAAATATTCTGGTTCTGGTTAGTAAACGTTTTCGTATAAAGCTGGTTCTCGATAAAAGCTCCCTCTTCAGTCTTCCTCACTAACAGCTGCATCTTCTTCCTCCCCTTCTTCTTCTTCTTCATCTTTTTCTGCAAAAATAAGAAATCAATCAATGCTTCTTTTAAAACATGCCACAGTATCAAATGCTTTGGGAGTTTCATAATTAAAGTTCTGAGCACACTTGGGAGAAACATGCATAATGGATGGAGGGATGATTTGGGGCTTTACGTCCTGTATTTATGCACTTGGTAGGCTAATTAGGACAGGGGGAGGACACGGAAACATAAGCAAAAACACTGCAGTGATTTTCCTAGCATAAGCCACATTAGCATTGACTAATGCATCCTCCATGTGGCTAATGAGAATTGCATATTTTCCATGCAAATTAGCCAAACATGCATGCATTTTAGTAAAAAAATTGTCCTATGTGGCTAATTGCATTTTGGTCCGAGGAAAAGCGCTGTTTTAAACACCTGCGTTTCATTGAAGAATTTTACTGCATAAAGATTAGTTCTCCTTATAAATTTTCAAATAAATGTGTCATTTTGAAAGCATAATGGCAGACAATTTTACAAAGTCAATAAAGAATTTGCCAGCGTTTTAAAAGCTAATCATTCAACTTATCAGAAAGGACACCAGTCTTTGCGAAGATAGCCAGTCCAAAGGACCTGTTCGACAGATTTTCAACCGGTCCAGCAGTTCTGGCCAAAATATTGTAATTGGATACATGTTAAAATTTCTTGAAATAACCAAGATTTCCATTTCGGTCCGGCAGAGAGGATTTTGTATCTTCGCAAAGACTGAAGGACACATCACTATAAATTTCTATTTTTTAAGTTAGCAAATTGCACACCTCAAAATACTACTTACTTCTGTTTTTGAAGTCATTTTTGTCTTTTTTAGCTTCTTCCTCATCAAAATCACTGTCTCCCGGATGAGCCAGCTCTTCCTTATGTTTGGGGTTATTCCTGAAAGAAGGATAAAATGTTGAAATAGTGCAACTCTACAATATATGCAGTGTTAGTGGAGGCAACGGTTAAGGGTTTTCCTGTCTGTTGGAAGTTAGAGTACAACATGCGAATAAAAGAGTTTGCACTGTGTTTGTGGTGATACAGGGTGGTCAAAAAAAAACTTTACAGTTGATATTTAATTTTCCAAGCTGCCATGATTGAGTCAGTGCCTGGGTACCTATTGTGTATACAAGCCAAGTATGTTAGATCTTTGGAAAATTGGTTAATAATCAAAACGGTTCATTACTTTTTTAATAGCAGACAAAATGGAAGCCGGGAGTGCTCCTGCGTTTTTACTACTCTGGGTTGTTCATGGCCCATCAGCAATTTTGAAGCTACTGCGCTTCACAGGACAAAATAAATACAACATAAAATGAAATTGAGAAGACAGAGGCACAATTCAGCACAAACCAGAAGGTGCTAGAGCAAGTTCAGACTTCACTATGGCCATTTTAAGATTTTAAAACAAAGCTGTCTGAAGGTGGATGATCAGGGTGTTGAAATCACATGAAAAGTACATATTAACATCTTGAAAGAGCATCTAAAGCCCTGGATAGATAAGACACACAGTGCCACAGATAATTTGATCTTCAAACAAGACGGGGCATCAGCCACACTCCCTTGGAAAGCCCAGAATTGGATCAAGGTTCACTCTGCCAAGTTTCTCAGAGGGACAATATGGCCCCTGTTATCACAAGATCACAATCAATGTGATTATTCTGGACGGGCAAACTTAGAGGCAGATCCCTGCAAGACACCACAGACCTTAGTTGCCCAATAAAGGCATCCATTACGTTTGTATGGGAAAAACGGACACAAAGTTACATTTTTGACACCTCTGCATCATTTAGGCCCACTGCAGAAAAGTTATCAGTCCAAAAGGACCTCCGAATGAATAAATTGTCTCTAGAAGAGTTATTCTTTGCTATACAAGTTGTTTTTGCATTGAAAAATAAGCATTTGTTACAATGAGCGTCATTCAAAAAATTATTCATAAGTGTAAAGTTTTTTTTTGACCACCCTGTAGATACAGTAAGATTCTTGGCCAAATAAGGAATACTTACTAAATGATAATATACTTGGGGACACCTGTAGGGCTTAAGCAGGCACGGAATACTTCCCACAGTTATAATAAGTCAATTGGAACATCAGCTTTTTTTTACATAACCAAGCTCCAACTCAACTGGATCAACCAGAACTTAACTAGATAAACCAGAACACAACAGGCCCAAGAAAAAGAAGTCCAAACAGGATAGAAGTCTGTCAAATTACAGAGAGACTTGTTCAATATTACTTTTTACCTATAACAATCTTTTCCATACCAACAGGACTTTTTCTTTCCATCATCAGCATCTGACCCTTCTGACATTTCTTCTTCTTCATCTTCTTCTGGTTCCGCGTAACTCTTCTTCTTTGCGCCACCTCTTTTCGGTTTTGGTGATTCTTCTTCGTCTTCATCTTCTTCTGGCTCGGTATAACTCTTCTTCTTTGCGCCACCTCTCTTTGGTTTCGGCGATTCTTCCTCTTCTTCATCTTCCTCGGGTTCCGCGTAACTCTTCTTCTTTGCGCCACCTCTCTTCGGTTTTGGTGACTCTTCTTCGTCTTCATCTTCTTCTGGCTCAGCATAACTCTTCTTCTTTGCTCCTCTTTTCGGTTTTGGCGACTCCTCCTCTTCTTCATCTTCTTCTGGTTCGGTATAACTCTTCTTCTTTGCGGCTCCTCTTTTTGGTTTTGGTGACTCTTCCTCCTCTTCATCTTCTTCTTCAGGTTCAGCGTAACTCTTCTTCTTCTTTGCTCCTCTCTTTTGTTTTGGTGGAGGTGATTCTTGTTCTTCCTCTTCTTCTTCTGACTCCGCATAACTCTTCTTCTTTGGCGGTGGTCCCCTTCGTTTTTTCGGCGTCTCAATCACCTCTTCTTCCTCATCTGATTCTGCGTAACTCTTTCTCTTGCCTGCCCTTCTTCCTCTTCCTTTGGGCTTTTCTTCCTCCTCCTCTTCTTCATCTTCTTCCGCGTAACTCTTCTTCTTGGTGGCTCTCCTTCCCCGGGGCGGCGTTGCGCTTGTGTCATTCTTCTTTGGCGCTTTTTTACTAACAACAACCGGTGATTCCTCCTCCTCACTGTCATCCTCAGCAGCCTGATAATTTAGAAACAAAAGGATCATGGTTAATTTGGAATAATATAACTGAATATTTATCCATGTCAAGTATTTTCTAGCTTATCAGTGAGTAATGCAGTTGGATGAGCACAGATGAAACGCTTTAAATCTTGTAGGTCTATATTTAGGCCAATATTAGAACTGATAAGACTTGCCCCGTAATGGCACGGGTAGGGACAATGGTAATGCGGCTAAGTGCCCTTGTGGCATTACAGGGGTATATTGGATAAACATCAGCTTCACACAAGTTGCCCATGCCAGATATTGAATCAGGATCTAGTTTGTAGCAGTCTAACATTCGATTGATTCATTCATTGCATTACCTACTATCTTGCGCTCAATTTGCTCACCATCTCAAAAGGCCACAAATTCTTCATACCTTTCTTTTGCTCTCAGCATCAGCAGCTGCACGTCTCTTGCTCGGTCGTGGGGTATAACTGTCTGCAAACTCTTCCTCATCATCCTCGTCGTCTGAGGGTGCACTAAACCTTCGCCCTCTTCCTCGACCCCTACCTCGCCCTCGTCCTCTGCCTCGTCCCCTGCCTCGACCGCGTCCAGGCGTTGAGCCACGCCCCCTTCCCTGCAAAAAAACATGTATGTGGCATATAAACTAATTGAATTGAACAAATGAAATCAGCACTTCAAAAACATAACAAAGTTTCTCTATTGTTGTTAAAAATTTACAAATAGTTATTAGTAAATATAAATTTCTGTTGTTAGGTGCTTCCAAAATATTCCCTAAGTATTGCAAGATGTATGCAAATATTTTGATGCAATATGAGAATGAATAGGCCTTAGTCATGCTGTTCATATTGAAGATAATGCTCTAACAATTTTGTCACCCCTGCTGAGAGCAAGAACACGAGATGCGATCCCTTAAACCTCTAGCATCTAGTGAAGAAATAAATTATCTCACCTTGGCTGGTTTCTTTCTACTGGTCTCCCAATCTGAGCCTGAGTCCTCCTCCTCACTGAATTCACTGTCGCTGCCCCTCTTTCTCTTGGCTGCCCCCCTCTGTTTCTTCTTGGGCATCACCTCCTCCTCTGACCAATCTTCCTCCATTTCATAGTCTTTGTCACTGTCTTCCTCCTCTTCACCTGCAATTGAATTATGAAGTTAGATGGGCCCAATGATAACAGAGGCAATAGGTTTTCTTATCTATATTTACAGTATTGAACACCACATCAATTGGAAATGCCAGTCTGCAGACCAATTATAATTTTTTGTTTCCCTGGTTCCATATATATATTACTTTGCCATCGGTTGTGTAAATTAAGACTTTTATCTTTCAAAGTTAGTCCTTTAAATGTTTATCTTTCAAGGTTAGTTAAACTAATACGATGAAAGTTATGAAGTCAATTTCACAAATCATATTCGATATTTCTTGGGGATATCTTGGGGATATCTTGCCATCTTCAATTCAAAGACTTTGGAGGCATCCAACTCAAAAACTTTCAACAAAGTAAGGCACAGTTTTTTTGGCACTTACTGTATTTTGGCTTGGAGAGGGAAGCTGTACGTGCTGGACGTCCTCCTATTGGCTTTCTGGCTGGTTTCTTGACTTCGGGTTCTTCATCTTCATCAAAATCTTCTTCATTTTCACTGGCTGGCTTCTTTTTCGTAGATCCCTTTGGTCTACCTCTTCCTTTAGTAGGAGTTTTCTCGGCGACCGGTTCTTCGTCCTCTTCCTCTTGTTCTTCATCGTCCTGTTCTTTCTTAGATGCCTTTGGTCTTCCTCTTTTTTTAGTTGGAGTTTTCTCGGCGACCGGTTCATCTTCCTCTTCCTCTTCTTGTTCTTCATCGTCCTGTTCTTTCTTAGAAGTCTTCACACTTTTGGCTGTGAATCAGAAATTTATACAATTAAGAAGGATATCAACAACATAAGGTGCAAAGTAGTATTTGAGACCCCGCAAAGACAAGAGGTTGTTTCAAGAATAAACCAATATAACTTAATGAACAAGAACCAGTGGATGGCTAATTGTAACTAACACTGTGCTTAAACATGAATTAAGAAGTGTACCGGTTTTTCTCTTGGTTTTTGAGTCCTCTTCCTCCTTGTCATCATTCCCATCAGCTCTTCCTCCAGCTCCTTTCATGAACTTGGGCAGCTTCCGTCTTCTGTCCAATGGCTCATCATCTTCATTCTCCTCATTCTCCTCCTCTTCTTCTTCCTCTTCTTCCTCCTCATCCTCCTCTTTCTCTTTCTTCTCCTCTGATTTTTTCTAAGAAACAAAATTGATATATTTATAAAGTCATTAAATTAGTTTTATTTTGGCTTGAAGATGGTAACAGTGAAGTCAGCAGTAGACTTTGTTACCCAAGCAAAATGTCGCATGGATGGATGATTGGGGCTTTACGACCAGTATTTATGCACTTGGTTGGCTAATTATGACAAGAGGAGGACACGGCAATGAGGCAAAGGATAATTGAAACAGCGATCCAACATAGGCGACCTGGCAAGAGCTGGATTCGAACCTGGACCCAGCCATTGGCAGCCTAGCATGCTACCACTAGACCAGCCTTACCCCCCAAACCAAACCATGTACAATATTCAATCAATATTGGACATCCAGCAACAACTCACCTCCTTCACATCACCATTCTCTTCTTTGACGTCTTTCACTTCACTCTTGTCATCTTTGCTTGACTTGGTCGTTTCACTGAAACAAATTATCACAGTGTCATTGACGGCTAGGCGATTGGAGCTTTGCGCCCTGTATTTATGCCTTGTGGTAACTAATGAGGACATGAAGAGGACACAGCAATCAAGTGAACGATAATTGCAACCATATAAAGTAGATATTGATGACCAGGCCAGGGTTTGAATCAAAACCGGGACTTGGCTAACTTTTTTTTTTACTATGTTTCACTTACAAGGACATTCAATCAGATTAATTTACTTAATGTTACTACTTAAAAGTTATAATTTATTTTGACTAAGATATTAAAGGCCTATCAATGGACAATACACACCTGTCTGCAGATTTGTAAACAACCCTGAAGTGGAGATGGTCAGCCAATAAACCGATGACATCTCCACCCTCCAGAATTCTTGGCTTGTCCTTTTCCAGGACCACCTGCTTTCCTCCATCTTTTCCTTTGAAGAACAACGGATTGGCATGAATCTGAAAAGTACAATGCAACATAAAATATAATGAGCATGTAACACAGGCATTTCAATCATTTGCCAACACAGCTCTATGGCCTGCATGATACTGGCCTCCTTAAACAGTACAAGGAAGGTGGGAAAGTCTGGGCAATTCCCTTGAATTAGCCACCCTGCACCCCATTGGCATAGCATTACTGCAGGGTGGTCAATTCAGGGACTTTCCCACCTTGGTATATCTGTACCACTGGTAGTGGTCCAGTGCAGAACTGTTGTGAACAATTGTGATGCCTGTGGCATGTTACAAGAGCAATAAATGTTCAAAAATTTTTTGAAATTAATAATATATGAGCAACCTCAGCTTGCATTAGATTTGATCATTTGAAGTAGATCTAAACACTTACAGGAACAACTACCAATTTCCCATCGGAATCGATTTCCACGGTAGCATGATTCCTGGAGACTTTCCTGTCATCGACCTGCGAAAACAATCATAAAACGGCTATAGAATGGCTAAAAACACATGCTGTTGATTATACCTCTGGAAATAATTATCATTTCATCAAGATATATAATTGTAAATGCATTGCAATAACATTTAAAGAGCCACTAATGAGTACTTTTAAGCTCCATATCGACTGTTTAGACATAGAATTTTCCAACAATTAAAAATCAAGAATTTCCTGAACAACTTGGAGACAAACATTTAGAAGCACTATGTCACATAAGTGATAAAAGATTTTGTTTTTACCTCCAACAGATTTCCTCTTCCTAAGGTAGTCTTCTCCCCTTCAGGTATGGGCACAGCCAGGCCACTCTCCACTGATACAAGTTGCACTTCAGCCATGTTTGCGGACGGGCATCAAGATCAGTAGGCCTTCAAGAGTAAAAGAGAATATTAATTAATTTATCATTAAAAACCAAGTACATAACCAAGGATACACACTACATAAGCACCTCTCAATGGGAATGAAAACAGCTTTAGGAGATCACATAAATTCCAATATATAAGGAAACTGAAGTTCACACTTATAAAGCAAGCCTATTAATTGCAATCATGTATTTTCCTTGATTGTAATTAGTTCATGAGGATCACTCTTGCAAGTGAATAGCCAATTCAGTTGTTTGAACAGTAGTTCTTAGGCACACTGTGATGTCACTACAAATGTAGTACCATTGAACAGTAAGCACCAGCAGTATCAAAATACTAGAGGAATTGTACATTTGGAGTTTGGCAGAGCAGACACTCAAGAGTCAGGCTGCCAACTGGAGGGATTTAAGTACTTTAAATAGGAGAATGGAAGATACCAGTTAAGGAATTATTGACATATCATCATAATTTTACTAAGGCCATAATATGATTTACTAATTTTACTTTTATTGTGATTCACAATTATAAGGCCTAATTAATTCCTGTGGCAGTCTAAGCCGAGGCTAAGGTAGTACAGGTCAAACAGCATTGTGGTCAGTGTGTCTTAAATACCAGGGTCAACAACTTTGTGACCGAATTGACCATCTTTTTTTTTTCAATCCACATGCTCTGTCCAGGGTGATCAGTCAAAACGGCAACAAACAAAAACGGCAACAGACAATAACGCCTACGGTTTTTTTAGCATTGTCAAAAACGCCTACAGCTTATTTTTATTTTGCATGACAGCGTAAAAACGGCTATTGGCCATTACAAAAACGGCAACTGCACTCCCATTCGGTGTGAGAGTGGACCTTGGGTGTGTGGCAAAAGAAAACTGCCCTAAAAGGGACAGGTATGTTTATAACTGAAAACTTCCCACCAGAAATCGAAGAAAGGAGGCGGGTTCTCTATCCTATATTGAGTGCAGCAATAAAAAAGAAAATGAAGGCCACCATTAAATATGACAGGCTCATTGTTGAAGGAGTTTCTTATGATGCTGCATCACTTAACAAACTTCCACCAGCTCTGAACCCAGCTAAGTTGGCAACAGTTACCAAGGACAACATCACATGCTTTTTCACCGGATCCTCTCCCCTGTCGAATTTCCATGTAATCGAAGATGGAATTAAAATTGATGGCAAAAGTTATGACAGTGTTGAAAGGTACTTTCAGATGCAACGTGCGATTCATGGAGAGAAACCTGAAATTTCCCAAAAAATTTCGAAAGCCAGAGGTCCTTTGCAGTGCAAAATACTTGGTGATGCGATTACTCTAAATGAGGACAACTGGCTCCCTCATGCTGAAACCGTTATGTTGAAAGCATGTCGCGCAAAATTCCAGCAGCATAATCCTTCCAGAACTTTTCTTTTGGACACAGCTGATACTGAACTGGCGGAAGCAGGGCCCAATAAGATCTGGGGCATCGGTCTACATATATCAAATGCTGATGCTTACACTAAAAAGTGGCAAGGAAAAAACTTACTCGGTAGCATTCTTATGAAAGTGCGGGATGAACTCAAAGCAGACTCTTCATAAAAACTTGTCTACCATACTTTTTATCCAACATAAATTTACCTTGCGTGTATTGCTATCACTGTGCAATCCATAATTATTGAGTGACTATTTCTTTATGGACACGGTTTTTTGTTTTCATTTGTTGAATCATTAGACTTGAGTAGTTCCCTAACAAATATATTGATTTTTTTTTTTTTAAATTAATTTACAGAATTAATTTCTTACCCTCCCCCAAATGGTAATTTTGTTTAAATCTCTTGTGTTTTCTTTCTATTATCATTTAGTCTAATCAGATCAGCTGTTTTATGCTTTGTTTTAGGTGTTGACCTCAAATTCATAATATAAACAAGTAGAGAGCTTACATGTTTTTAACAGTTATTGACAACTTGACTGTTTGTTTTGTAAAGATTGAACAATGTCATCTAAATTGCTAAATTCATTATAACTGCAAACTGTCCAATCATGAAGTTTTTATAAACTTTAACATTGATAAGCAAACACCTGTGATTAACTTGACATGATTAATAAGCTGCAATGAAAAGAAATCGTTCATATCAATATGATTGTATTGAAATGTTTTGTTAACTTGTGTGCGTTGCATAAAAAATTGACACTTAATATTGTATCTTTTTTAACTATCATGTAAAATGATCAGGCTTGATAAACCATGCTGCCGTCTGTGGTGTAAAACTTTTTTTTTTTTTTTTCTTTTTTAATGCTATTATGCTTGTGATATTTCACATATATATATATTTGTTTTGCAGTGTATTTTGTGAAAACTTAGACGAATTCTTTAATAACCATTTCAAATGGGATCAATGTTTGCTATGGTTTGTTGTCCCAAGCTAAGCTGGATGTCTTGTTTTGTAACTTAGGTCTACTGACAAGTGATTTTGTTGGTTCTATTCCACTCTTTAATTAATTAGTCTTTCATGTTAATACAAATGTTTTGTCTAGCTTAATGAATAGCTTCATATATGCAATTTGTAACTCTGAAGTTTTCATTTAATTACTTGTTTGAAAATTGTTATTTTCTGCTATTCATAAATTTGTGCATTCCTGGAACTGGTTTTGTTTGGTAATTTGGATCAACTTATGTTTTTCAAAAAGATTTATGTCTGTAAACCAAGCCTGATATTCTTTTGTGTGTTTGATGACAAATTTTAAACTTCCTTATAACCTATTAATCCTTTTGACTGTTTATAAAACTTGTTTGGCCTGCTGTTTGTTTATTATTGTTGCTTAATAACTTACTAAGATTGATCTGAGGTCCACTTTAACAGTCAATCTATTTTTGTTTTAAATTTGTTATCATTCGAATAACTGTTTTGTTTCATAACTGAATTGATCTGATTTTGAAATTTTGGAATTTAAACTGGCTTGTGAAAGGACACTTAACTAGTATTTAATGATTAGGATTATTCTTTACAAAGAACACAAGTATGTTTGGGGTAAAATCACAGTAAGAATTATATGCGGCGGTTTACTTAATTATTTATTTATTTTATTTCATTTATTATTATTATTTTTTTTTTTTTTTCACTTTTTGTCCTGCTTTGTCTTTCTTTTGTTATAACATTTAATACTATAGGGATAATGTATATATTTCGGGAAAATTCATTCAAATATATCAATGTTATTTTCTAGCTATGTTAATTGTATATAACATTACTGTTCATGTTTGGTTTTGGTTCTCTATCTGTGCTAAATCATTCATCATGCTTTTCATGACTAATCGGTATTTTCAATTCTTAATTTGTTATATTTTTTCAATTCAGATTCAAATTCCTGTTTGTGAAATTCTGCTGAAATGCACCATTACTCGCTGGCACCATTGGTATACTTCATGTTTCTACTTGCTGTGTAATGTCGTCTGGACTAAATTTTGACAATTCTGAAGATGTGATAACCTCACTTTCTTTTGATGTAAATTCTTCTTTAACTGAATTAATTGACTCAATTGAACTCAACAATGAAAACATGATAAGTAATGAACCTGGTCTTTTCCAACCATCACCTTATTACACTAACAGTGACTTTAAAGGTTTTCTTTCTTCTAAGTCCGAAACATTTACTGTTGTTAGTCTCAATTGCCAGTCTTTGAATGCCAAGTTTGAACTCATCAAGGCTTATATAGAGGACTTTAATACTGATTCTAATAAAATATGCGCTTTATGTTTACAGGAGACCTGGCTCACAGAGGGTAGCGACCTTTCCTTGCTTCAGCTTGAGGGTTATAATCTTATTTCTTCTGGTAAGTCATCCAGTGCACATGGAGGTGTAGCTATATATTTAGATAATAGATTGGAATACAAGAAAATTAACTATGATTTTGACTCTTCAAACTGGGATGGCCAATTTATTGAAATTTCTATTGAACAAGATTTGCAAAATAGATGCTGTAGAAAGATTTTAATAGCTAACATCTATCGACCACCTAGACAAAATTTAGAAAATATTACTGGTTTTACTGAAGACCTGAATAAATTTTTTAGTGAATTTGAAAATGTAAATAATATTATTGTTGCGGGTGACTTCAATATAGATTTATTGAAATTTAAAGAAATTAACAGCTTTAACAATTTTCTAGAATGTGTATTATCTTCTGGACTTATACCGAAAATTACTTTCCCAACACGACTCACAAATAGGAAAGGAACATTAATTGATAATTTTTTTGTAAAAACTTCAGATGATGCCACTTCTATACCCGCTGGTATTTTATTAAGTAGTATTTCGGATCATCTACCTTACTTTATTTGTCTAGATCATCTCTATTACAAAAAATCTGACTCTAAATATATTCAAATTTCTCCCCCTTTCAAAGAAGCAATTGGAAAAATCAAAAATGAACTTCTGAGTCCATACGTTATACAACAATTCAATGACATATCAGGTTCTAGTAGAAACGCAAATGATTGCTATGAAGAATTTAATACAATTCTATCAAATATTTTAAAGAAACATCTTCAGCCTAAAACCATTAAGTATAAGAAATATAAGCACAAGAAATCCGAATGGATTAGTCAAGGCATTCTAAAATCAATTCATTATAAAGACAAACTTTATGTAAAACTTAAATCAACCCCTAAAGGTACCAATCAATACACTGCCATTCATACAAATTTTTCAACATATAATAGAATTTTGAAAAAGGCCATACTGGAAGGAAAGAAAATGTATTATCAAAGTAAATTTACTAAATTTAAGTCTGATATAAAAAATACATGGGCAACTATAAATGAGTTACTGAGTAGGAAAAAAGAAAATAATAACTGCACAAACTATTTTGTTAAGAGTGGGGTACAGATAAATGATGCCAAGGCTATCTCAGATGAATTCAATTCTTATTTTGTAAATATAGGTCCTACTCTCGCACAAAATATAACACCACCTGAAAATAAAAGTTACAATGATTACCTATCAAATCCAGTTGTAAACTATTTGAAATTCAAGTACATTGACAAAAATGAAGTTATTCGAATCATAGATTCTTTGAAGCCAAAATCAAGTAAAGGACATGATTTGACTTCAAATAAATTGCTGAAAAATTTAAAACACGAAATCTCGAGTATTCTGGCAGAATTGATAAATAAATCTTTTAGGGATGGACTATTTCCAGATTTACTGAAAATAGCAAAAATTAATCCTCTGTATAAAAAAGATAATGCACATTTCTTTGAAAATTATCGACCCATATCGATTTTATCTAGCGTGTCTAAGGTCTTTGAGAAAATTATTTACAATCAAATCTATGAACATTTCTCTGAATTGAAGTTATTTTATAAAAGTCAGTATGGCTTCCGTTCTTGTCACTCCACCGAGTTGGCCTCCCTGGAATTAGTAGACAGAATAATACAAGACATGGATAAAAACAAGTGCCCTATCAATATTTTCCTGGATCTCTCAAAGGCCTTTGACACGCTGGACCATAAAATTCTATTATCTAAATTAAAACATTATGGCTTCAGGGAAAACTCACTTAGTCTTCTACACAGCTACTTAAGCAACAGAGTACAATTTGTTGAATTTAACAATGTAGCCTCAAATAAATTACAAATAAAGTGTGGAGTCCCACAGGGCTCCATACTTGGCCCATTATTGTTCATCATTTACATGAATGACTTCCCCAAAGCTACCAATTTATTCACTCCAATCATTTATGCAGACGACACAACTCTTTTTACCAGCTTAAATGCAAACTCTATTAATAACAGTGTTTCGACCCTTAATGATGAATTAAAACAAATAGTAGATTGGTTAAAATTGAATAAACTTTCTTTAAATACTAGCAAAACCAAAGCTATAATTTTTCATACTCCACAAAGACAAGTTACTGCCCCTAAATTATTTTTGGATGGCACAGAAATAGAGTTTGTCAAAAAATTTAACTTTTTGGGAATCATACTTGATGAAAACATGAAATGGAAAGATCACATTCAGGGTCTGTCTAAAAAAATATCAAAAACGCTAGGAATTATGAACAAAATCAAAAAATTATTGCCGTCTCACGTTCTACTACAAATATATAATGCTCTTATTCTCTCCTATTTGAATTATGGTCTCATGGTCTGGGGTTGGTCCTCTAGTAAACTTTTTAAATTACAAAAGAGAGCAGTCAGAATAATTAGTAAAAGTAGCTACAATTCGCATACCTCACAACTTTTTAAAAAATTTAACTTACTTAAACTGAAGGATCTGTGTGCACTGGGTGATTACAAATTTTGCTATAAACTCCATAACAATATGTTACCAGAATATTTCAATATTGACATGATTGATAGATTGAATGCCTATCGTGGTCATTCCCACAATACAAGAATTGCAAATGATGTGCCGCTGCCCTCTGTGAGACATGAGTTTGCAAGACACAGTATTTCATATATTTATCCATCAGTTTTAAATGAAATGGCTGCCAACTTTAAAGAAAAATTAACTACTCATAGCCTTGATGGTGTCAAATTTTATTTCAAACGATTGACAATTGATTCTTATACTTCAGAATGTCTTTCTACAAATTGCTATGTTTGTGCAAATTAGTAAATCTGTTTCACTTCAATTTTGTGAGTTATCACATCTATCACACTTAATTTCATTTTTTTTATCATAGAGTTGCCTGCGAGTAATGGTGCATATGACTATATCTAAAACATTAGATAATATAAGTTGACCAAATTCCGAATTTCGTTTTCTGTTTCCTTTTAATTTTTTTTTTATTATTTTTTTTTTATTCTTTTCTATTACCATTTAATTTATGTTAATATCATAATATTACTTTATGTATGCCTAGTTTTGATACCCATGAGCGGCAACTATGCCTTCGGGTATCAATTTTGTATTTACTTGTTTATTTTGTATATAAGTGATAATAAAAAAAATCTGAAATCTGAATCTGAATCTACAAAAACGGCTATTTCCGATATTTGTGGTTTTTTCAATGTCAATATTGAATAGATAATTTTAAAATAAAATCAATTGTTGCTCTGTCATCATTTCACTTCTGAAAAGTTGCATTGCAAGTACAGAATCACGATTGCAATACTGCAGGGGTTCATAGTCTGAATATCAATATTTGACCCAACTGCTAACTGTCATTGTCACACAGATCTATAGGCCTATAAATGATAATTGCTATTTAGCCCTTCAAAGGTTGCCTTATATTTTAAGGTAATTGGTTTTTCTTTCACACGCGAACTGCTCAACTTTTGACACTGGATTACATATGTAGTTGTTCTTGTATAAGCAGTAGGCGTTTTTGTTAAGTGGTGTAGCCGTTTTGGTATAGACCTGTAGCCGTTTTTGACATCTATTAGTAGGCGTTTTTGCGTTGCCGTTCTTGCATTGTCAGAAATCACAGTAGGCGTTTTTGTCTGTAGGCGTTTTGACTGCTAATCCTGTCCAGCACTGTGCCGAATTGACCAGAGATCATTTTTTCACCCTGCATGTTGCATTTGATGCATCATCACTACAAAGCTCTAGAAAATGCAACAAATTACACATAAACCTGGCGAGGGAGATCTTGCAGCACACACAGTCACAGATCTAGCCTGCTAACTTTACACAAGCGCCGTATAAATTTCGCCGGCCGGTGTGGCATGCAATCATCATTGCAAAAACTACAGCCCAGCCAGCTCGGTACTAACACTCATTTTTCGTTGTGAATTAAGCTTCGGTGATTAACCAAAGAAGTACATGACGTTCACCAAATAATTACCTATATTTTGCCCTTTAATTCCCCTCAAAAGGGATCCAATATACAGAATAATCAGCCGTTAATTCAGCCAATTACGCTTGTAAACATCAAGCAAGCGTTCCCAGCCAAAGCTTGGTTGACGGGTCCACTGATGCCACTCAGTTTTCAGCAATGGTTCAATGCGCGATGAAAATCAACTGACCAGTCAAATTCAATTATCTTGTTCTTCAAAGCTAAAAAGCCATAAATCATGAAAATAAAACCCTAAGGAATCAAATACAAATTTGATCAACCATATGCTAAAGCATAAGTGATGCTAATTCATTTCAAACCCTGTAAATCAAGTAATGGCCTTGATTTACAAAATATACCAGGTGGCAGTGCTGTTCCACTACAGAGACACCTGCATGAAATATTTGGAGGTCCAAAAGTTCAGTGGCGGATCCAGGAAGAGTTGCGAAGGGACCTGACACCTGGGCGGATCCATAAGGAGTGGGTGGGGGGGGGTGCATTTGCAATAACTATCATTAGACACATGATGGGGCATATCGTTACTATGAAAACCTGAGTGGGGTCATGCTCAAATGGTCCCACCCCTAAATACGACACTGACCTCATTTGCTTCTCCCCCCAGCCTTTGGAAGCTTCGCAATTCATCACAAAATATGATTATTATTATTTATATACCATAAATATTATGGTACACTGTTTATTAAATATTTACCATAAACAATAAGTCATTGCGCAGTTGACACACAAATAAATAGAATCATGATAATGTAGGTAATTATTCACCAAAGACATGGACAAAATGTCTTCAAAATCCTTTTCTACAATCAGTAAAATCCACCCAAACATGACACCATATATTATGAAATGGAACACATCACTTGGATTAAGTCAATTAAATTAATTGAGATCACCACATGATCAATCTATATTATGTACACGGCAGTTATCTCTACACATTAGTTGCAAACTTGCAAAACATTTACAACTTAAGTCCAGATCACAGTTTTTCAAACTTCTACCACATGAACCGTTGTGGCTCAGAATCATCAGGCCAAAAAAATGGCTTGTACAAAAAGAGATACAATGTCAGTGCATTAATAATTACATTCCACATGATTTCTAAGACTATTTGACACATAGAGGTCAGTCTCATATTAACTCGTAAAATCAAATACGGAATAATGAAATATCTAAATTCCAGTAACTTCTGTGGGACTAAATTCACTGCAACGCAAACGAGGAAAATGAGTTTCCAAAGTCCATTCTGTTCATGGATACTGTCACTGATGGCCCATGCTGCATAATAGTAGCAGGGAATAAGAGCATATTTTACAAGTTCATGTCTTCGGAAAATTTTACTCCATACATAAAATGGATAATGTCTGTTGTCAGCCAACAGATATTTATGTGCCATGGTAAAATAGTTTACAAATACTGCCGCTACTGCGATGAACAAGATTGTCCGTATTGGATGCCTGAATGATGACCGAATGAAGTCTCTAATTTTTGATGGACAGACAAGGTGCATAAAAGCCATGACCACAGTAAACGAGCAAAAGTAAAATAACTGTGGGAAATGTGGGGACACCTGGTGGTCGTCCTTGGCACCAACAACGATACTTCCATTTATATAAACGAAAGTCAAAAATCCTGCCACAACCATAATGTATGGCCACAGAATCAAAATGGCCTCCTTTAAGAAGACGCGGAATCCTGCGGCATCCGTCCTCAATCCTGTTAGAATTTGTTTCAGACACATCCAGATGAACGTAATGCTTCGCAGCTTCTGTGGTGGGATGTCCTTTTTCTCAGGCTGCACATATTCTAATACAAGTTCACTGAGGGCACTTGCTGCTGCAAACACGACCCAGACGATGTTTGTCTGCCGAAACATGACTGCCACACTTCCTGCCAAGGCCGCTCGGAGGTGGTTTTCTCGCAGACTAAACAGATAAGTGAGCAAGATGAAGAACGTAGATCCAGTGTCGGTATAGTACAGGAAAGTGAAGAAATAGAGAACTGGTAGAAGACTAAGCGCAATCGTCAGAATCAGAAATCTGTCATCCTCATCCTCCTGAAACACAATTCAAAAAGGTCATTACAATTATTTTCAGCACAGCCCTGGGCAATGTGTGTGTAAAAAGATGTAAATTGGAAAAAGACTAGAAGCATATAATTTTGAACATATACCCGTTCTTCATCATGGTGGATCGCCAAGATGATCTTCCTCAATAGAATGACATTCCCTAGTGCGAATATAATGTTGACTGCTCTCAGCCAAAATATAGTGCAAACGCTGTTCACGATGGTATTTAAGGGCCAGAGAAATCCGACAGAAGTTATGTAGAGACCTGGTAAAGTTGTTATCATGGGATCCCACTGAAAAAGTAAAATTATTTCTGTGAAAGGAACCAGTTTTGACCATTCAGAGGCAGATATCCTCAGAATCAAATTGCACGTTATTTAGTACATGTACTAGTCACTATTCATTCAAACGACATGCGCAGGCAGCCGGCAGGAGTCTAAACCTGACTGGAGAATGCCGCAAATGACACCTTCGCACTTTGAGGCCATTGTCAGTACAGTAGGCTAAGCTTTTATTATGATAACTTCATTGAGGTTTATGACAGATTGTTTACCGGTATAGATAAATTTGACAGGTCAGATGTCATGACTGACAGGAGATATATTACCTGGTCAAATTCACCCTTGCAGTACTGGATCGCCTGGGGGATGTGGAATATTTCATCCATGTATGCTTTTGGTACTTTGTGATCTGTCCTCAGGAACAGTCCAATGGCTAAACTGAGGAAAATCATGAAATATTCCACGAAAGCAAGAAAAACTTCTTTTCGCGAAGCCATGTTGTTTTTTGGGTGTGACGTTTGGAACTTGTTTTCGGGTGCAAGTTTTCTACACCTTTTCGGGTATTGACCGTCATTCACTTGATTAAAGTCTTGCTTGTTATTTCAGATTTATTAATCGCTAATTAATTAGTCTGATTATTGCGTAAATTAAAAGGCAAATGATGTCTTGTGAAATCGAAAACAATTTTCATTCGTACGGACCAAGAGGGCCAGTCATCGACAGTGGCCCATCCCTCCCTCTTCCGAGTCCAGGGAAAATCTTCAACCAACCAATCGTACGGACCATGGAGTCGCACAAGTGTGTTTTGAACCCCGATTTCTCCATTAAATTGGCATTATTCCACAATGTCACCAACAACCAAGAGTTAAAACAGTCAGCCATCGATGGAAAGATCAGCGCTGCTCTGATAAACCCATCTTTGGTGTGTAGCTTTGGCTTTTAATGTGCTCAATTGTTATGTATCTGAATTATCGTCCATGTTGACACATGTCACAAGTACATTTGACAGCTGTCAGTGACATTTGACAGCTGTCATCCAGTGGTGATTTTTTGACAGCTGTCAAAATGACCCATGGCTGTATGACAGTAGAGACCTGACTGACTTTATCATGTTTGTATTCATCAATGTCAAATTCCCATTAAAAATAAAATAATCTGGATCTGTTCTTTTCAGGTGGTGGATAGATTTCAAGTGTTGACAGCTGCCACCCTTGCTGTCTTTCGCCTCAAGCATGAGAAACTTGTCACGCGGAATATTCATTCTGAAGTTTTGTACAGTCTCTCCCCCAACAAGCAGGTAAATAATACACAAATCTATGCATGCCACCATGCAGGCTATAATCCCTATATTATGTTCACAAAGAACTGCAGGAGCTAAGCAATTTAAGTCTTAATTGTAATTCTCTTCTTTTGTTCTAACAGATATCTCAGGCCTTTGCGAAATTTGGAGTCAGTGATAAATATAACCAAGTTCTGCTAGTGGAGATCTCAAAAGAAAACAGCCAATTTGAGGAATATTTGAAGAATATTCAAGGGGACCTCGTAAGCATGGACCTGCTCTCTGAGAATTCTTCATCTGATGAGGCTCTAAAAGTAAGCTCTCTCCAAAGTCTAAGATCTATACTGCCATTCAATAAATTAACCATATCAGCATAAAGATCACTGTAGATTTTTCATTTATGTATTGGCAACTAGTTATAATAATATTCATATTTGATTATACAAAAAGTAAAATCCTTTAAAATTGTCACATCAAAGCAATTATTATGACACTTTAGGCTAATATTATCATAATTTATTTTTATTTACAGTTTTACAAGGTCAAGGATGAAGAATTGAAAATTGGAAGTTTAGCAGATGCAGTTGTCGCAAGAATGACCAGCAAAGACTTTGTGAAATTTTAAAAATCGTCAGATGAAAAATTGAAATTCCTAATTAATTATCTTTGCATGTATGTTCAACAGTCATATATAATCGGTCTTTCATTAAAAGTGTCCTTTTGTCTTTAATACAAAAATCAATGCTGTTTCTTGCATATTCTGGTGAAGTGATCAGACTAAAATTATTCCTAAGTGCTGACAAAATGACACGACAGTCATTTACAATACCTAGTATTACCTACACTGGAATATTGTTAGGTACTTAAAATCATAATTTAGTTATTTGAAATACGGTCGTAGCACTTCAGCTTCCTTGGCCATTTCGTCGTTGTTTCTAAATTTGGACTTGTCAATGTCCTTGTCATGTTTCTGCAACTAAAACACAAATGAAGATTTAGAATAATGTACAGGGCCATTTTGAAATATGATGTAATGACATTTTCTTAGAGGTGGAGCCAAAATAAGTGCAAATTGAAATGTTATTTCTTGATATAAATAATGGGTATGCATTGCAAGGATTACCTCATCATATATGTCATCATTTTTCTCAAAATCTCCTGGTCTTCTCGGCAATATGTGGACATGAACATGCTGAAATACGCAAGAAAAAATTAGTTATGTGTTTTTAAAATCAATCAAGGCAAAATAAAGTGAGTACTAGACAGTAAACAATGGCGTCAGCATCTGGAAAACAGGTTTATTTACACAGGTTTAATTCTTGACTTTATTAACACATACCTTTATAGTTTGTCCGGCATCTGCTCCATCCTGAATAGAAATTGTTGTAGCTGAAGCTTTAAAATGACTCTCAACAACTTTGGCAACTTTCTGGGCACATGTAAATAAATCTGCTACCTCTGCGCTGGTCAAATCTGCATATCGTTCTGTGCATCTCAGAGGAGATACAAGCATATCTAGTGATTTAAGGAAATTTGATCTTTGAGTTTAAAATCAATAACTGCATTATTTCATAAGAAGAATTTGGAGCTGTAGCAAAAGCAATCTTGGGACTCAATCAAAACTCATTCTTCTCCTGTCAACCTTGTTCAGACATAATATATAGATCTATCGCGATATAAATTAGGTCAATGGAAGAAATCTAGGATTTCCAAAGCTGCAAGCATTGAGGATACAAGTACATAATCAAACCGCAGTTTTATGAAAATATGAAAAAGATACGTCCTGGTAGAACAGGCTTCCTATTTACAAAAGCATAACTTAATGCAGTTTTGTAAATGACAGAAGTTTCGTTTATGGTGACCTGCCCAAATTTATATTCCTGCTGATCCTGTGGCGAGCCTGGAAACGAAAAGTGCTTATATTTACAATCATATGTAATATTTACAATCATATGTATAATGGTATTAGTGAAGAATTAAGTCACTATGTGTCAGTCATGTAATTTTGAAACAAAGTTTCAGTCCAGAAAACTGAGTGAAAAAGTTTCAGATAAACTCAAATGAATATTTACCTTTACCCGTTACTTGAATTTGTCCGTATAAGTCTGATCTCCGGTGCTGCCAGACAGGCATTCCCTCACGCCTTTTTGCAATGTAGTCTAAATCGATTTCCGCTGTGATAAAACCTACTTTGTCGGAACACTCGGCCACTACACAACCCCACGGATCTACCACCTGAAAATATCATGTTACCAAATTCATTAAAGACTTTAAAGATTGAAGAGTGTTTTGTCGTTAACCTCATTACAATGGTGAAATATTGGCTAACTAAATTGTACTGATTAGCTTTGGTCATCGTTGTACATGCTGTCTCATTGTCCATACTGTATAATCACAAGATAAAGAGAAGTTTGTATATTATAGTGAGTGTACTTCGTTCTGATTTTCCACATTATTACAGCTTTGTATGTGTATTAAATTAATTTCAAACTTACCATTGAATGTCCGTATGATGATCTCTTTTCATTATGTTTCCCAACCTGAGCAGCTGCTATAACGTAGCATTGGTTTTCAATTGCTCGGCTTCTGAGCAAGCTCTGGGATTAGGGAAAATAAATATTTTAAAACTTGAAAATGTTGCTTGAAAATAACATGTGAATTTCATTAAATGTATCTGAGTTTTATTACATAACTTATTTTACATATTAAATTTTCAACTCTATACTTTATTAGCAGATACATAATGCATGAAACGACTATGGTCCATATTGACATCTATAGCAACCCTTTTCCTACTCTCCTCTCTCCATGCAACCCTCTTCCTACCCTCCAACCACCACGGCCTCCTTCCTAGTCTCCCCCTCTGTGCAACTCAGTTCCTAATCACCTCCTCAGTACAGCCTTCTTTCTGGACTCCATTCTCCATGCAACCCCATTCCTAATTTCCTCCCTCTGCATAGCCTCCATCATAGTCTCCATGCAACCCTGTTCCTACTCTCCTACCACCACACAGCCTTCTTCCTAGTCTCCCCCCTCAGCGCAATTTTGTTCCTAATCACCTCCTTCTGTACAGCATTCTTTCTGGACTCCATTCTCCATGCAACCCCATTCCTAATCGCCTCCCTCTGCATAGCCTCCTTCATAGTCTCCTCTCTCCGTTCAACCCTGTTTCTACTCTCCTGACCTCCCACCACATAGCCTCATTCCTAGTCTCCACCCTCCGTGCAATACAACTCAATTCCTAAATGCCTGCTCCATACAGCCTCGTTTCTGAACCTTTTGTTCCTTGCAACCCCATTCCTAATCTCCTCCCTCTGCATAGTCTCCTCCATAGTCTCCTCCATACATGCAACCCTGTTCCCATTCTCCTCCCACCATACAGCCCCCTTCCAAGTCTCTCCCCCCCTCCCTGTAACTCAGTCGCTAATCATCTCAGGAGCTATACAGTCCCCTTTCTAGACTCCCTTCTCAATGCAACTCCATTCCTAAACTCCTCCCTCTGCATAGCCTCCTTCCTAGTCTCCATCCTCCATGCAAACATGTTCCTAATCTCCTCCCACCATACAGCCTCCTCCTTAGCCTCCCCCTTATGCGCAACTCAGTTCCTAATCATCTCCTATTTGGTCCCATTTCTGGACTCCCTTCTCCATGCAACCCCATTCCTAATCTCCTCCTTCTACATAGCCTCCATAATAATCTACGTCAATGCAACCCCGTTCCTACTCTCCTCCTAGTCCCCCCCCCACCCTCTGCACAACTCAGTTCCTAATCACCTCCTCTGTACAGCCTTCTTTCTGGACTACATTCTCCATGCAACTCCATTCCTAATATCATCCCTCTGCATAGCCTCCTTCATAGTCTCCTCCATCCATGCAACCCTGTTCCCATTCTCCTCCCACCATACAGCCTCCTTCCAAGTCTCCCTCAGTTGCTAATCATCTCCAATAGCTCTACAGCCCCCTTTCTGGACTCCCTTCTCAATGCAACTCAATTCCTAAACTCCTCCCTCTGCATAGTCTCCTTCCTTGTCTCCATCCTCCATGCAAACATGTTCCAAATCTCCTCCCACCATTTAGCCTCCCCCTTATGCGCAACTCAGTTCCTAATCATCTCCTATATGGTCCCATTTCTGGACTCCCTTCTCCATGCAACCCCATTCTTAATCTCCTCCTTCTGCATAGCCTCCATAATAATCTACATCAATGCAACCCCGTTCCTACTCTTCTCCTAGTCCCCCCCCCACCCTCTGTGCAACTCAGTTCTTGATCACCTCCTCTGTACAGCCTTCTTTCTGGACTCCATTCTCCATGCAACTCCATTCCTAATCTCCTCCCTCTGCATAGCCTCCTTCATAGTCTCCTCTCTCCGTGCAACCCTGTTTCTACTCTCCTAACCTCCCATCACATAGCCTCATTCCTAGTCTCCCCAGTGGTGGGCATTAACTCGTTAATCGTTAATCCGTTAATAACGAAGCTAACAAATTTAGTAATTATTAACGAAGTTGACTTTCTTTTTCACGTCAACGGAAGTTAATAACTTTCGTTACTTAATTGCTAGTCCGTTAGTTAATAAAGTCCGCTAATTTTACGTCAAAAAAAGTAGCAAAATGATACATTTTTGCATGAAAAAGACTGGAGTAGACAAAAGATAACTAAATAGTGAAACCCAGACAGACATTGTCTGAATTTTTTCCGTCTGGATATTTAACCTGTGCCTCTTTTTGAGACAGAAGAGCCTCATTCTCGCACTTGCAGTAAATATTTTCTCAGATATTGTCTGCTATTTTTATCGAAGTAAAAAAAAATTAACTTAACTTTTTAACTTTAACTTCAGTTAACTTAGCGATAATTTTAACTTATTAACTATAACTTTGCTAATAATTTCATTAACTTATTAACTGTTAACTAAGTTAACATTTTTTGTTAACTTGCCCATCACTGAGTCTCCCCCCTCCGTGCAATACAACTCAATTCCTAAATGCCTGCTCCATACAGCCTCGTTTCTGAACCTTTTGTTCCTTGCAACCCCATTCCTAATCTCCTCCCTCTGCATAGTCTCCTCCATCCATGCAACCCTGTTCCCATTCTCCTCCCACCATACAGCCTCCTTCCAAGTCTCTCCCCCCCTCCCTGTAACTCAGTCGCTAATCATCTCAGGAGCTCTATAGTCCCCTTTCTAGACTCCCTTCTCAATGCAACTCCATTCCTAAACTCCTCCCTCTGCATGGCCTCCTTCCTAGTCTCCATCCTCCATGCAAACATGTTCCTAATCTCCTCCCACCATACAGCCTCCTCCTTAGCCTCCCCCTTATGCGCAACTCAGTTCCTAATCATCTCCGATTTGGTCCCATTTCTGGACTCCCTTCTCCATGCAACCCCATTCCTAATCTCCTCCTTTTACATAGCCTCAATAATAATCTACGTCAATGCAACCCCGTTCCTACTCTCCTCCTAGTCCCCCCCCCCACCCTCTGCGCAACTCAGTTCCTAATCACCTCCTCTGTACAGCCTTCTTTCTGGACTACATTCTCCATGCAACTCCATTCCTAATATCATCCCTCTGCATAGCCTCCTTCATAGTCTCCTCCATCCATGCAACCCTGTTCCCATTCTCCTCCCACCATACAGCCTCCTTCCAAGTCTCCCCCCCCCTCTCTGTAACTCAGTTGCTAATCATCTCCAATAGCTCTACAGCCCCTTTTCTGGACTCCCTTCTCAATGCAACTCCATTCCTAAACTCCTCCCTCTGCATAGCCTCCTTCCTTGTCTCCATCCTCCATGCAAACATGTTCCAAATCTCCTCCCACCATTCGGCCTCCTCCTTAGCCTCCCCCTTATGCGCAACTCAGTTCCTAATCATCTCCTATTTGGTCCCATTTCTGGACTCCCTTCTCCATGCAACCCCATTCTTAATCTCCTCCGTCTGCATAGCCTCCATAATAATCTACGTCAATGCAACCCCGTTCCTACTCTTCTCCTAGTCCCCCCCCCTACCCTCTGCGCAACTCAGTTCCTGATCACCTCCTCTGTACAGCCTTCTTTCTGGACTCCATTCTCCATGCAACTCCATTCCTAATATCATCCCTCTGCATAGCCTCCTTCATAGTCTCCATGCAACCCTGCTCCTACTCTCCTACCACCACACAGCCTTCTTCCTAGTCTCCCCCCTCAGCGCAATTTTGTTCCTAATCACCTCCTTCTGTACAGCATTCTTTCTGGACTCCATTCTCCATGCAACCCCATTCCTAATCTCCTCCCTCTGCATAGCCTCCTTCATAGTCTCCTCTCTCCGTGCAACCCTGTTTCTACTCTCCTGACCTCCCATCACATAGCCTCATTCCTAGTCTCCCCCCTCCGTGCAATACAACTCAATTCCTAAATGCCTGCTCCGTACAGCCTCGTTTCTGAACCTTTTGTTCCTTGCAACCCCATTCCTAATCTCCTCCCTCTGCATAGTCTCCTCCATCCATGCAACCCTGTTCCCATTCTCCTCCCACCATACAGCCTCCTTCCAAGTCTCTCCCCCCCTCCCTGTAACTCAGTCGCTAATCATCTCAGGAGCTCTACAGTCCCCTTTCTAGACTCCCTTCTCAATGCAACTCCATTCCTAAACTTCTCCCTCTGCATAGCCTCCTTCCTAGTCTCCATCCTCCATGCAAACATGTTCCTAATCTCCTCCCACCATACAGCCTCCTCCTTAGCCTCCCCCTTATGCGCAACTCAGTTCCTAATCACCTCCTCTATACAGCCTTCTTTCTGGACTCCATTCTCCATGCAACCCCATTCCTAATATCATCCCTCTGCATAGCCTCCTTCATAGTCTCCATGCAACCCTGCTCCTACTCTCCTACCACCACACAGCCTTCTTCCTAGTCTCCCCCCTCAGCGCAATTTTGTTCCTAATCACCTCCTTCTGTACAACATTCTTTCTGGACTCCATTCTCCATGCAACCCCATTCCTAATCTCCTCCCTCTGCATAACCTACTTCCTACTCTCCTTTCTCCGTGCAACCCAGTTCCTACTCTCCTGACCTCCCACCACACAGCCTCATTCCTAGTCTCCCCCCTCTGTGCAATACAACTCAATTCCTAAATTCCTGCTTCCATACAGCCTTGTTTCTGAACCTTTGTTCCTTGCAATCCCATTCCTAATCTCCTCCCTCTGCATAGCCTCCTTCCTGGTCTCCATGCAACCCTGTTACTATTCTACTCCAACCATACAGCCTCCTCTGCGCAACTAAATTCCTAATCACCTGCTTCCATACAGCCTCGTTTCTGAACCTTTGTTCCTTGCAACCCCATTCCTAATCTCCTCCCTCTGCATAGCCTCCTTCCTGGTCTCCAGCCCTCCATGCAACCCTGTTACTATTCTACTCCAACCATACAGCCTCCTCTGCGCAACTAAATTCCTAATCACCTGCTTCCATACAGCCTCGTTTCTGAACCTTTGTTCCTTGCAACCCCATTCCTAATCTCCTCCCTCTGCATAGCCTCCTTCCTGGTCTCCAGCCCTCCATGCAACCCTGTTACCATTCTCCTCCAACCATACAGCCTCTTGCCAAGTCTCCCCCTCCGCGCAACCCAATCCCTAATAACCTGCTTCCATACAGTCTCTTTTCCGGACTCTTTGTTCCTTGCAACCCCATTCCTAATCTCCTCCCTCTGGATAGGTTATAGCCTCATTCTAGTCTCCAGCCCTCCATGCAACCCTGATACTACTCTCCTCTCACCATAGTCTCCTTCCCAGTCGCTTCCCTCCATGCAACTCTTCCTAATCACCTCGTTTCATACCTTTCTAGACTCCTTCTCCATGGAACCCCATTCCTAATCTCATCTGTCCAGGTTTTCTCTCCAGTTTCCATCTTCATGTATCTTCCTTCCTAGCCTCCTACCTCTATTCTAGTGAAGCACGGATAGTGAAAATAGCTGGATACCAAATATCAGATAATCGGGCAACACCATCTGTGCCACATATCCTGCATCAAACCAACCTAGCAACACAATATACCTGGTAATTATTGAAATTCTCTCTTACCTCCCAGTGAGCCATTCCTGTGGGGACTGTAAAAGCTGAGGGATAAGTCAGAATTTCTGCACCTTGTTGCGTAAGTGCAATGGATAGCTCTGGAAACCGCATATCATAGCACTGACTGTCTTAAGGAGTTTAAATTGACAATTATGAAACTATAGAATAATTTTTTTTAGTCAATACAAGCAAGTGAACTTAGAAATTTAGGGTGCTCTATACCTTAAAAGCATAAGGAGCTTTAAGTCCCGGGGGGCACCTGGAATTCATTTTTGTGACTAAAATGTGAGTACGCTTGACATTGCTCATTGAGCTACTCACTAAAATCGAAGGAGAATAATCAATCATTTGGGTTCTACAGCAACACTGAGCACTGCGACAAGTAGTGCCCCTAGGGGTTTTTTGATTTAATAAGACATAGAAAAACATTAAGGCCAGACATATTGGAATTTTAGCTTCTCAGATCGACCCACCCAAGAGATTTTCTGCCAACTGAAATTTTTTTTTTAGCTCATCCACAACTTTCATTAAATTAACATTATAAAAAATTGAGAGTACAGCTTATTTTTTTCTTTGTCCTACCAACCGACCCTAATAAAGTGTCCCAACATGCTCAAGAAGATCTGAGAAACTAAAGATTAATTTATGTCCAGCTTAACCGTTTATCATATATCACAATTTGCATTTGAAAGTCAAGGATACAATTGCCATTCCAACTTTTCCAACAGGCGTCTGAACAGGGGGTCCAATGTGTGACCCAGGTATCGTGAAGTCTGTTTCCTTTAATCTGACTTTTCCTGGAATGTCTACGTCGAACAAATGGGTCTTCGAATATTTCCCTTTTATGTCACCGGCATTGTCTATAATGACATGGGTGTTTCTTAATCTCTGTGCTTCTTCTGACTGAAAAAAAAGGAGATTAAATTGAAATCAGAAATTTAATTCCATTATAAATGTCATGTGAATTTGCACTGAAAATCATCATAGAGTTACTATGTACAGGACAGTCAAGACCGAATTCCTGCAGACAATCCATATTATGCTGACTAGCAACGAGCCCCTTCGAAAGTTGCTACAAACAGCTATTGTTTGAACACAGATTATAGATATAAGTGTAGACGTGTAGACGGGGTTGTGCCGAAACCCTCAGGTCCTCCACAGACGTCCACAGCTCGAGTTCGAAAGCAGTCCTACAGCTTTCGTTTCCACAGATCAATAAACAGAAGCAACACTCCTTCATTACTAATCTCTGTCCTCTCCAACAGATAACCAGCAGCAGTGAGATGTATAATTATAGGTGTACCTTTTCATGAAGGCCTCCCAAGGACAACCAGATCCCTAATTGTTTGGCAAGACTTTTGTAATTAGAGATGATGGAGCCATCAGTTGTTTCTGCATCTGCTACCGTACTCTCTCGCTTCTCTCCAATATAATCGAAGCATTCCGGTAAAAATACCATCTACAATAAGAGGACTCAATATTATGAATAAATAATAATTAACATCATTACAGTAATTAATTTATATCAGAGAATATAAAGGATCTAATTATTATATCAATTGTAGAGAATCTGACACGCAATTTGCTGATTATAATTATTATAAAAACTTTCAAAAGCTCCTATACACCTGTCCTAATTTTTGCTTTCCATCAGTATGCACACTCGAGTAGCGTTATTATACAGCTAAATAGAATGAAATTGGCAGTAGGCCTACTCAAATTCAATTAATACACCTTTAAAAGAAAATCTGAAGTTTCGCTGATGCATACCTGTGCCCCTGATTTTGCGGCTCTCTCAATCAATTCCTTGGCTTGCGAGAAATTTTCTTCTTTCTTGCTGGTTGATGTCATCTGGATGACACCCACTATGCTTGTCTTTGTAGCCATATTTCTGAACAAGCTGTATAACAACCAGTTTTTCTGATGCTTCAACAATCCCAAGGTACTTCTCAGTGCTAAAATTTATATCATAAAGAAAGACAATTTTGACAGTCATTGAAGTAATATTTTGCAATACATATATATATATATGGTTTTATTGACAATTTACATATCAAACAGATACATTTGTCAGTAAACAACAGAAAAATCGACAACTACTCTACATCTACAAACACATAATACAATAAGAAATATATGCAGTATTTAAGTACATAATTTAAAAGTTACATGAAGTTAAAATTTTGGTCCCAGTCCCAGTTGTTAATTAGTTTTAAGAGTCTGTTAAATGCATGTAAATTATAGGCCTAAGTACAGAATGTTCATAAAATCAGGTAGAAAAGTCTTGTCAAAAATCAAGATGCACATTCGTGAGAGCAGGTAGGCACAGGCCAGCGGTAACCGCTCAATAGCCGTACGATCTTGCCCAAAAAGTCCATAATGTCAGAAGTCCACACAAACAAGATAATTCACAAAATAACATCACAAAATAACATCACAAAATATATCAAGAATTCTGGTTGGCTCGACAGTTAGAGAGGCTACTGTAGTGCTATTTTGTTGACCTTAATTTACTTAATTTTTAAAATTCTGATCCTAGGCCTTAGCTGATTTTTAACGTTAAAATACATAATTTTCTTAATTTTATGATTACCCCATTACTATGTTGAGGTAGGAGCCTAAGGCCTGCATCATTTCTGGTCTTTTATCTGACATAATCGCTGCAAATTGTTGGGTTTTATCAAGATTAGGATAGTTTGGGATTAGATTTCTAGCTTTACACAGAAGTTCCCTTCTGGGTACAGCATTTCCACTGCATATTAAGAGGCTGTGAATTTCATCTTCTACATCGCCTGTGTCACATTTATCACATTTTCTTAGCTCTATTGGTGTTTTAGGTATATTATGTCTACCCGTTTCTATTTTTAAGTTATGAGAGCTTACCCTGAACCTAGCTATGTTACAGTATGTCTTCTTTGAGAAGTTTTGATTTAGATATGGTTCCAAACAGTAACTGTTCTTAAACAGTCTATATGATCGCAATTTTGGAAATTTGTCAGGATCATTTATTCCACTTAGTATTTTGGACTGTTCTTTAGTGTACAGCTGAAATTTTACTTCCTTTAATAAGGATCTAGACTCTGTAGTTACCCAATCTGTAATGTTAATATCAGCCATTATCTTTCCTATTTTAGAGTACCAGTTATTTTGACCAGCATGGTGCAGCTTTTCTTGTATTTTTAAACATTTATTCAGAATATCATTGCTTGGGAGATCTCTAATTTTAGCCCAGTAGTTTATTGTGGTTAGTTGTTGCCTTAATCTTAGAGGGAATCTGCCTGTCTCTGCATATACAGCAAGTGTGGGAGTTTGTCGCCGTACACTTAGGATATGTTTTAGGTAGCCTATCTGTATTTTCTCAATTTTAGATATTTCTTTTGTACTAGACCAAAAGATGCTGTTGAATTCAAGGATAGGGAGAACATAGCTGTCAAACATTTTAATTGCTAAAGATGGGGGTATGTGACCCAGAGAAGGTTTCATCCGCCCATGAAGGGCAAATAGTGCTTTTTGGGCTTGGGTAGCTATGTAATCTGGCATTTGTTTATGTATGTTCTTGTGTGTACTAATGGTGTGTCCCAAGTATTTAAAAGTATCTACATTTTCAATGTTCTGTTCATTATATATAAAGTGATTTTGACTTTTGGTACCTATTTGCATTACTTTAGTTTTTGACGTATTTACAATAAGGTGCCACTTAGAGCAGAACTTATGTAGTGAGTCAATGCTATTCTGCAGACCTTCTGCAGTTTCGGACATCAGGACTATGTCATCTGCATAGAGCAGATGTGTAAATTGGTTACTTTCAATTTTTACCCCATCTGCACTATTCAGATATTCTGGGAGATCAGAGAGGAATTCATTGAACAGTTTCGGGCTTAAAATGCCACCCTGAAGGACCCCAAAGATACTGTCAATTGTGAGACTTAGATTACCTTGCTGGTGTACCTTTGCCTGAGCTTTTTCAAACATGCTTATGATAATTTTCAGCATCTTTACACCCATTTTTTGATTATTTAATTTGTAGTAAAGGGCCTTCCTGTTTATGTAGTCGAAAGCTTTAGTGAAATCTACAAAACATAAGTACAGTGGTTTTTTGTTAAATTGTTGGTGACTAACAATAGTGTCAAGCACAAATACACAGTCCGTAGTTCCCCGTGATGGTGTGAAACCAAACTGAAAGGGGTCATCCAATGACAAAGCTTCGTTTTTAAAGTATAGCCTAGTATTCAGGATTGAGTCAAACACTTTCGCCATTGCAACTGTTATTGTTATTTTTCTATAGTTGTCTGGATTGGTGCAGTCTCCTTTTTTATGAAGAGCATTTATAAGCCCTTCCGCCCATTTTGTTGGATATTCACCTTTGTCAAAAATGTAGTTAAAAATAGCACAGAAAGGTGCCGTAAGCTCATCGGCTACATATTTATAGAATTCTCCACCTATTCCATCTATTCCTGCTGCTTTGTTATTTTTAAGTTTTTTTAAGTGATATGCTACCTCTGTTTCTGTGATGTGACTATCACATATAGCTAGACTTACATTATCCGAGTCTCGATCAGCAAAGCATAAATCATCTATTTTACTACTAACTTCAATCATATGTTCTTGATCAAAATGGGGACAGGCTGGTGGGCGTACTTGTTTAGAGAAGTATTCATGAAATGTGTCTATGTTTGGTTGGTTTGATGTATTGGTTTGTGTATTTGTGAGTTTATTCCAGAGTTTCCAGCACTCATTATACACATTATAATACACAAAATGTATGTCAAAATTGATGCCACATTACATTTCTGCTAATTCAATCAATTACACTTAGGCAAACTTGACATGCTACTTGCACGCTCTATCTGGCATGCATACTTTGCACTTACCAGGAGCGAATGCCATAAGTTTATCTGTCTGTCAATGACACTTCAACATGTGCAGGCCATTGATGTTTACATGGTTCTTCCAAATTAACTATAGATGTCCACAGAGATATATAGAGGCGCCCCTAGCGGCAAACTGGTGGCAACACGCGGCCGCCATATTGCTCTTTGGATGGTGACACAACCAGCAGTGGCTGCATGAATTCGTTGATTATGGAGGACCCAGGCTTCAAATTACTTGTTAAGGGTATGTATATGACAAAATGAACATTGTAGCACATGCAGAAACTTTGTAAGTGACAGTTGTCAGTGTATTAAGTCTGTAAAACGAGGATCCCACACATATTTTGGTCCAGAACAGTCTGTTAAGCATGTGTTTTGACAGTGACAGCTGCATTTATGCACTCTGATTGATGGACTTCACACGCTTGTAGCTCCTGAAATACTTCACTGACACTTAATATATTTGGTGCAGTATATTATTTAGGCCCTTCTCTGCCATTTTGCCTAGTTACAAGCTTGTATCTGCTATATTTAAAGCACACTGACCAGCTGAAAACAGCCTTGCAGAATAAGAAAACAAAAGTTTTTCTTTTGGCCTAAGAGTGGGTTTACCAACAAAATTGTCTTAGAAAATTATTTTGTTCACATCCATATTTTGATATAAACCATTTGCCATCCCTAGGTGCACACTGTTAGGTGTGCATGCACAGGGCTGCACAACTTGGGGGGGGGGGGGAGGGGTCACTCCGAGTATTTCCAGGGTATACCAGCACAACATACGGGAGCCACAATTGAATCTCAAGTGGGGGAGGGGGGGGGGGGTAGCCCTGAATGACCCTATGAGTGAGCAGGATCATCCCTGGGCTGGGGCTAGCATAGTCCCAGGGGTCCAGGGCTAGGGCTAGCAGGGGGGGGGGGCCTCTGTGTTTTATTTCAAATAAATAATTTCTTGCTCAGTTTTTATGACATAAATAAATTCTTTTTGGGCAGTCTTGAAATAATTTGTTTGGCTTAGTTATATTCTTAAAAAGGTGTTGCTTGATTTAAAAAGGAATATTTGGGGGCATGACGCACCTAAAGAAAATAATTAAGTACTGTCGCTGTTTTCCTGAAATAAATAATTTCTCCCAAAGGAAAACTCTAGGCCCCCCGATTATTATATGGTCGCCCCACGAAGTCAGGTCCAAGGGGCCAAACCCCCCTGACGACTGAGTTACTTGATTTATTTTTTTGTGTTCCACAGGTGCTGAGATGCCAAAATTTAAAGGAAGATGCAAGCAGCTAAGATGGAAAAGCAAGAGTTGGACTCAACGAGCAAGAAAAAGAAAGTTCTCAGCAGAATCATCCTGGCCCAGCTGAGTGTTATTCAGCATGCTGCAACACATTTTGAAGTCCTGATCTAATTGGGAAAAAAGCGCCATGTAGCAACAAGATATAGAGGAGGAACCAGGGTCAGACCGGGCCATATATTGGGCCAGGTGGCAAAGTAAGTCAATAGGCCGGGATTAGGCCCCCACTCAAAGGTGTTGTGAAATTGTTTTTAAAACTGTACTGTGTACGTGGCATAAATGTGAACAGTGTCTTATACAGGGCCCAATCAGTGGTTGTTCCCCGGGATACTCCCCCATTGCCACATAGGTCAGTCCGCCCCTTCTTGACAGGTAGCCTTATTTACTTGTCTTATTTATTGGTCTAGTGGTAATGTGCTGGGCTGTCAATTGCAGGGTCCAGGGTTCGAATCCAGCTTTTGCCGGGTCACCTCAGCTGTTGTTGGACAGCCGTTTCAATCGTCCTTCAACTCATTTCCGTGAATATCTGTTGGTTTCGTTTGGGCCATTGTAATACATGAAGCTGTTTAATGTGTAAAAAATACGGCTCTCTTCTTGGTCAGATTACTGGAAGTTGGGTGTTTCACTGTCTTGGCTCTATTATATTCTTGCATTAAAAATGTGCAATAAGATTAGAAAAAATTAGATACCAGTCCTAATCATGAGATTCTTTGGCACCTTATTGTCATCTGTGTAGAGCAATGATTGGAGGACTCTCCTGTAGTAATGAAATTAGTTGGTGTTACTTTTTAAATACATCGGTTTGGATAAATATTAGAATTTTACTCAGAAGCAGTGGCGGACCTAGTAGCTTTAAAAAATGTGTTAATCTATGTATAGTCAAAACTGTTGAATGGATTAATTAAATTTTCGTTGTATCCTTTGCAGGTGCAGGCACAATACAACCACAATTCACAAATTTGGCCTTCTCATGTGGACCTGGAAAATGACCTCAACTCATCGAAATACTCTCAAATGGAAGGCTACCTTTGATTATATTTTCATCAATGAGTCATCAGACCCCATTCTAAGCGACCAAGCCACAATGGTCTCGCTAGAGAGAAACATTACTTAAACATTAAATGACTCAATAGGCACACACGTCCTTCTAATGTGTTATATAAGCGTGATTGCGTGACAGCGAGCCAAAATATTTTAAATTTGATAATCGAAGAATTGACAATGTCGTAATTATTTAACTATCTAAAATACTTATTAATATTACAAGATTGTTTGGTAAATTGGTACTGGTATTATTCTTCAGAATTTGATATGATCCTGCTGTCATTTTGTTTATATATTAATTTTGGATAATCTTTTGGCAGGGCATACAGAACCTGCGGACTTCTTTTGGACAGAAAATAGCTCCATTTTTAATTCAGCCAATCAGGGAAGTTTTTAAAAAGGTAAGATTTGTAAGAGCATCTCTGATTGGCTGAATCCTCTAGTGACCTACTTTGTCCATAAGAAGTTAGCAGTTTCAGTCACAGGATGTTACCTTTGAACATACTTGTGACAAATTACAAATAGAGAAAAATACTTTAATAGGCTTGGGCCTATGCTTAACTTATTTCATTTTTCGTTATTATTCATATCCCTTATAATATCATATCACTACTTTTTGGTTAAAATTGTTTATTTCCTCAATCTTTATCACTCTGAAATTTGGTTTATTATTAGCACAAGATAGCAATATTGACGGCAATTTTACAGAAAACTTCCAGGTTAATTGTACACTGTATTATATATTATAAAACCTATTTTTGAAAAATTGTTAAAGAAACATACATAGATATATATTTATGTTCAAATTATTACTGGAAGGAGGAAAGCAAATTTATGGTCTTTTGTCCTTAATTACGCTTTATTTAACCACATCCATGATTTTTAAAACCATTTAGAGTCAATATATTTCGTACTTTAATAATAATTATGGTTTGACATGCACTTCACAATCTCCTGCAAATCAAATGTCCATTGTTTTTCTTTTTCCTGATATTAAAGATTATCTGCCTATCTGTCTATGGTTCTGGTTAAATAATCGCAAGCTTGGAAGTCTGAAGCAAAAACTCACAGGTGAAAATTTAAACTTGCCAGTGATGCCAAATGGTAAAGGCACAAGCTATCAGATTAGTTTTTTTTTCTGTACGAAGGTCTTATGCTTCATTGAAACCCATGAGGTTGTTGATCTATAAATCCCAGGTTGACTTGGTCGAGACTTAATGGAAAGTTTGATTTAGTTTTCAAATTTGTATTTCTCTCAGCAGTGTATAGTCAATTGACTGTCTACTCCCGATGTTGACCTTGGAGCTTGCCGACTGTTTGGGGCACCTGAAGTGTAGGCCTTGTGGCAGGACTCGCTCCCTGCATCATTTTCTGAAGTTGGTATCTCATGATAAGATTCATTACAACATGCACAAACTGAAATGCTGGGCGTTATTATAATGCCAACTTATGACATTTTTATGGAGACTTTCATGAGTTCAGATCTTTACAAGAATTTGCATTGAAGTAGACTTGTGATACTCCAGGATGAAGCAACTTGGGTTACTTGGCTGACATATATGTAGAAAACTATTCATATCAGCAGGCCTCCTAGTACTCCTACTTTTCCTACTTTTTTAGTAGGGGGAGGGTTGGTCTTGTGGTAGCGTGCTGGGCTGCCAATTGCTGGGTCCAGGATTCGAGTCCAGCTCTTGCCGGGTCACCTGGGCCTATGTTGGACGGCTGTTTCAATCATTCTTTGCCTCATTGCCGTGTCCTCCCTCTGTCCTGATTAGCCTACTAAGTGCATAAATACAGGACGCAAAGCCCCAATCATTCATCCATCCTACTTTTTTTGTAATCATCCTACTTTTCTAATATTTTTGGCCAGTCCTACTTTCTTTAAATCCAGAAAGGGTAAACTTCTCTGAACTGGCAAATCGATAGGACAAGGTTCAAGCTTTGAGTCAGAAATTTCGAACGTATGACTGAAAAAGTCTTGGACTAGAAGGCTCCTTATACATTCTTTGAACAAGTTTTGGAACTTATCTTGAGGCGAAAATTGTCTAGTTTTCAATGAAGGCATCAGAAACGGCGACAATATCTTGTCCTTTTGTCATGTTTTGGGGGCAAAATATGCAGGAAAATAGGCTCCTACTTTCCCACAATTAGTGATCCTACTTTTTCTTGGCCAAACTCCTACTTTTTTAGGAGGGCTGCTAGGAGGCCTGTATCAGTCATATGCGACCAATATTGATTAAATTTTATGGATATTTCCAGACACAAAGAAGCTATGAAATTGGAATCATATTAATAAGTAAATATTGTGTTGGTTTTTTTTTTTCAGTTTTGTGCAAACATACAGATTGTCGTGATGCAGCTGACTTGTTTTGAAGTCTCTCTAATAATCACCTGTCAAATCATTCATAAACTCCACCTTAGAACAGGAATTGATTTCGAACACATTTGATCATCTCAGAACGTATTCTGTGAAAGTTAGATTGATCTCGATACCTATCAGTCAAAAAAATAATTTTAAAAATGATAACTCATTAGCATGCAGCAGTAGGCCTATAGTCAGTTTAGTTTAAAGGGATCTTTTTGTACTAAGTAAATTTGTAGGCTTTTCTGAAATAGCATGTTAAAAAAAAAATCTGGACTTGTCAAATGTGGACCATTGATTCAAACACTTCCTAAAAGAAATATATATTTTTTTTATAGGAAGTGATATATATGTTGGCATCCCAGAGTGATTGGATTGACACACCCAATGACTAGTGGTCCTATTTGACAGTTTATGTAAGTTTTTTTTGCACATTTTATGATCGGCCTTCTCTCTCAATTTTACAACCAATGATTTTTCATGCTTGAGCAGACCTCACCTAGCCATACATCGGTTCCATACATCGCAATTTTACTTAAGCCTATATTTTTTGTTATAATCATCTACAACCCATTTCTGAGCACTTAAACTTTGCAGGATAATTCTATACAGGTAGTTTAATGCCATGACATTGCAAATTATTTCTGCTGATTTAATTGATTAGGGTCGATAACAATAATCAAAATAAAATTTGACCAGTATTCAAACTCTACAAATCAACTTCAACATGAATTCCCCTAAAGTCTGCTATAAAGTTTGAGAAAAAAAATTCAAACCAAATCCATCATGAATGACGTCGACCGTACTTGCAGATTCTAGAAACGTAAAAATACATTTTTTGAGAGTCTAGGGGTTGCTGATTTAAGGTTAGATGTGTTTCAGAGTGCATATTACCGCAAAAATAAAACCACAGACATGAGAATACCAGCCTTTTCAAGAATATAATTTCTTTTGGGAACCTGATACAACAAATCAATATATATATGCAGGCCTTTTTTTCCCACATTTTTTTCTATGTTTTGTAAAAAGCTGGTGCTGTCCTCATGCTTTTGCATTTAAATATTAGGCCTGTGTAAACACTGTATTTATTGTAGGCTACTGATACAACACTGTCAACGAGATCTTTTTTTTTTTTCACCAAAAGAAAAAAGATTACAAATAACTGAAGCTTTTTCCTGAACATGCAGAACATCACCAGAGACTATACTGGGAAATAAAAACTGGGATAACAGTCATGAAATATCCATAAATCATCATTTTTAGAGCCAATTCTTAGCTGAAAATTAAGCAAATTCAATAAACAGCCCTCACAGAAAAAAAAGCAATTGGAGTCGGGAAGCTGGAAATGTGCTGGTGAAAAGGACGTCTTTCTGCTGCACACAATGGTGAAAACCAGAAGTCTGTAACTTTATTAGAAGTCTGTAAAATTGCAAAAAACTGCAGGAATACAGGCAAATGCAGCATTATTCACTGCAGCTGCTCCAAAGTCCAATATGGCGTCGTGACGTTACCATGCCAGCCTAGCGCTAGCAGTGGGTAGGGCGCCTCTATGGAACTCTGTGTAGATGTCACTCTCAGTCAGCCTGATGTATTTTTCCTGGCAGATGTCACCACTGTGTAGAAAATGCCCAAAAAGCCAAATTTCCACCTTATAAGCTCTTATACGGTTATACCCATGCCCGTAGTGAAATTCACAGCCTCACAGGTAACCAAAGTCAACCAATAGTGCAATTAAATTGCATATTTTAGCCAAACATCACCTGAGAGTTGGGGCGTTTTCGGAAAGGTTACACGAGTAACTCGGGTGACACGGGTGATGAGGATTTGTTTAAGAACACTCCAGACTCGACCCTCGTGTTTACCGGAACCAGAACAGGAGAGCATCACTCAAGCAGGAACCAGTTTCTGTCACGTGGTACAACTCTCGAGACCCTAGTACTCCCCACATATCGGGGAGTAGCAGGAAACACTAGACTCGAGAGATGACGTTGGCACTTCCAGGAAACACGAGGGTCGAGTTTTATGTGTTCGGAAACAAACTCTTGTGACTCGTGTCACTCGAGTTACTCGTGTAACCTTTCCGAAAACGCCCTTGGGGTCGAGGGTGGGGGGGGGGGGGCGGGGGGTGCACAGGTCCAATATGGGGAGCAACTTTTTTCAATAATAAAAGTTGAAGCTTTCATTCCGCGGATCAATAGTAGCTGCTCAATTATTATAACACATACATTAAAATTTATATTAATAAATTAGATTTATTTTTCGTTATAAAATCAATCATGCACGTACGGCGAGACTTTGTACATTTCATAAGCAAATGTCTCTTTGTGACTTTCATCATGAACGAGTCCAATGTAGTCTATTTCTAATTGAAAAGGTCCAGGACAGTCATCCGAACAAGTGATCGTCACATGAGATATTCTGTTAAGTTGATTCACTAGAGTTTCTTGTTTATCCTGAATTCTTCCTCTGTGACTAAGGTAAAACTTTGAAAAAGGGATCTGAAAAAATAAGAAAACCATCAATTAATTCAAGTGATTTTAAACTACCATGCATGGGGGATATATGCATCATCAAATGTCCGATGTAACTAAATTCTTCCAGGCCATTCAATTATAAACTCTAAAGAAACCAGTTTTGATTTAATGAGAGAAAAAATTAACATTTACACAACTTGTCCATTCCTCATCCTCCAAAATGCTCTATATATCCTTATAAATAAATTAGGTAAGCTGGTAGGAATTTTATTTGAAAGCTTCAGTAACTAGTTGTAAGATTTATGAGGAAGAAATTACCATAGCTGTTTGCCAATAAGGTCCTCCTCTAGTGAAAAGTGCATAAGAGTAATTATCATGCCAATTGAGGTCGAAGTAACGATCCATGTGCGCAATAAACTGATAAGCACGGCCATCACCCCGGCAACGAACTAGAAGATGAGTGTATCGACTCCAATCATAGGAAATTTTTCGCTTGAAAGATTTCTGAAAAAAAAAAAAAATTCTTTCAAATGATTATTTCAGACTAAATACCTGAAAAGTTGAAGTGAAATAAGAAAATTAAAAAGGCAGCAGTGCTGTTACTGTACGCTCACATACTTACAAAATTTAAAGGAGACTTTATTGCCGCATAACCAGCTCGTTTTATTTGTCCATCCTTCGGCACATCAGTATTCAAATATCCTTCGAAAACTCCATTTTTGTTCCGTCCCAGAATGAACTGTGCATTGGATTTCCCTTCTCCAAAGTCACTATCTGCTGTCACAATCCAATCCTTCGTTGATTCAGAATTGTCAAATTTCCACACGACCTCATAGTCTCCGTCTTGGAGATCAAATATAAAATCACTTGCAAACTTTTCTTTGCACTCCTGAGCAAATTTCTGTATTTCTGGTTTCCATAACTTCGCACCACTCTTCAATTGTTCTCTTAACTGTAAAGCAACAGGTCGAGTGTCATAACCAGCCCTTCGATCTCGCTCCCAGAATTTGGTGGCACATTGTATCCGCTGAACTTTATGAAAAGACTGCAGGAGTCTGCAAGCCTGTCTATTCGGAAGCATTTTACTGCCTGTGTGGAAACCTGCAAAGTGTAAGAAAATATAAGTTGACATCAACATTTTTCACTTCAACTTCATCGGATTCTGAATACAACAGCCTTAGTTTAATTACACTATAAAGGAGGGGGGGAGGGTAAACATAACTCATGACGACATGAGGGGGATAAATTAAGCAAATTAAGCAGAGCCATCTGGATATTAATTAAATAACCTGGCCATTTCCAAATAATGATAATTGTGGGTTAAATCACGTTGACTTTAAGTGTATAATGTAGGTCTATGAATCTATGACTACCATAGTATGCTGAGCCTGAGCTAAGTGATAGGAGATTGGAGACTAGACTTAAAGTTGAACAATTTTGAACAGACTTCAGAACCTCATTGAGTCAATGACGTTGAACTTATTACACACGGAAACATTGTAAAATAAATGGACCTTGTTGTACAATAATCCAAGTTAATTCTAACCTCTTACACCGGCATAGTTGTCAAGTTATTTAACTTTCTGAGTGAACTCATGAATCTGACATGTTTGGCCGTTCACGAAATGTGAAATGTCATGCGCGGTGTCAGGTAAATTTACTGCAAATAGCCTCTAAAAATCAATTAATTAAATAATTAAAACACAATTACGATTATACTATCTGAGAAATGTAATTTTGATTTATCTATTGTCCGAGAAACAAACACAAATACGAAAATATTGATAAAAGAAACTTTATAGTAGAGACACAGAATAATAAATATTATTCTTCTGTGGTAGAGATTATTTTGTTGACCTACAAAAGTTGATTGATCCTTTTCTGGTGATCGCATGAGTGGGTTTGACAGTTCAGTGAGTTGAGTTGTTCAGTTCAGAGGTATTCCCACTTCAAGGCACGAATCACCATGGGTTCCAAGGCTTCATTAATGTTACAGAAGAATGAGATAGAAGAAATACACAAGGAGACTGGGTGTAAGTCATGTTGGAACAGTGATGTTGTGAAGTTGTGTATTGACTGCTGTCAATATTGACATTTTTGTGAATTACTTACCTTGCTGTGCAGGTTGATCTTTGGACTTAGAAATTGACCAGAAAGCACAGTCCACAGATGTACTGCAATGTACTTGAAAAAGAGCCTTAACAGGTCACTTTGTGTGCTTTATTGAGCATGTCAAATATGGAACAGTTGAAAAGTAATTACTGTCTTTTTCACTCAGACCACACTCATGATCACAGAGAGAGAGAGTGTGTGTGTGTGTGTGGTCAAGGGTGTGCAGCCAAAACGGCGATAAACCAGAACGGCTATTCATATATTTACCATAACGGCGATGATAAATTTTACTAGAAAACAAGAACGGCTATAGCACTAATTTTCGGTAGAAATAACTTAAAACTTGGTAGTTTTACTTTAATACAATACATTTAGTTATCCAGTATTATTTCCGTAATCAAAAAGATAATTTAGTTACGTTTTTTGTTACATTTTATCATGTTTTACACATTTACTAAGTTTTAGCTACATTATAACATGTCAAATTAGACAACAAAAAAGTGACGTTATATTGCTACAAAGTAACAAATATCTTGGATGTCTACTTTTTTGCTGCAAAGTAACAAATATCAGACGTTTTTTTGTTGAAAGAAGCTTTTCTAAGTTGATTTTTTAACTAAAATTGTCATCGCCGTTTTGGACTTTGATCATCGCCGTTTAGGTAATGTCTGTTAATATATGAATAGCCGTTCTGGTTTATCGCCGTTTTGACTGGCAGTCGTGGTCAAGGCTCAGCAGAGCTCTACTTTCACCTATTGGTGACACTGTTGAAGTGTTCTGACACCTTGGAATAATATATCTCAGTCAAAATGTGCCTCCATTGTGACAACACTCAAATAAATTAGAAAAAATGTAAATTTCCAGGCAATTCCATGAAGTACAACAAAATTTCCTACGAATGGTCACTAATCAAGCGTCTACTTCGAAGTAAAAAATGTGTACCTTTTTTTCAATAAATTCCAGTTAGATTTAGAAATTTCAAGGCAATGACATGTCCGAATTCCTTATTTTTTCCAGCCATGTCTCTGATTGATTTTTAAATCTTCTTAACTTACAGTTTCTCATCACCAAATAATGAGACTGTACAGTCGGTTCCTGAGCTTGGACAAGAGTAACAGCGGTTATCTTAGGTGAGAAGTCTTACAGAAAATGTTTTTAATGATATGTTATTTTGAGTTACAGTATATCATGATGCTGTGGTTAAAAATGAATATGTATTTAGTATATTTATGTTATCTTTTCTTTCACAGCCGAGAAGACTTTTTGAGAATTCCAGAGTTAGCAATCAATCCATTAGGCGATCGGATAATACATGCTTTCTTCAGTGTAGAGTAAGTATACACTTTGGTTTTATGTAATATTCCATGTTAATCATGAAATAATCAGTCTGAAAAGATAATGTTATTCTCTGGTATATATATTAGTGTGGAGTTGTTGATACACTTATTGATGATCAATATAGTTGAGAAACGAGTCCAAATTGTTGTTTCTCCAATGCAAAATCTTGATGTTACAAAAAAGTTACTGCCTATACTTATTGAAGTCAATTTCTGAAAGTTCAGTGTGGTTTCCTCATACATTACCTTTCTGACCACGGCACAAATTACTGTGCCATTTACTAGATCTTTAGTCCTGTTTGACTAGTTCCAACCTAGTTTCAAAGTCCATAAATACAGGACGTAAAGCCCCAACATCCATCCAACCTAATTTCATGTATTCCATGCGATCTGACCCCAACAATTTATCACACTGCAGGTGGTGACAATGCTGCAGTGGTTAATGTTGTGCCTGTAAGGTAATCCATCTTGTTCACAACATTGTCAATGACAACCTTGGATATTAAGTGCATATATTATTACAGGAGTGAAGACAATGTAAATTTCCGACAATTCATGAGGGTTCTAGCGAGGTTTAGACCCGTCAAGAGGAACGATGATTCTGATGCCATAAATAGCAGAGATGAAAAACTCAAATGTAAGTATTCTTCTCCACTTATTAAATATTTTATTTAAAAAAATACTCTGAAGAAGTCCCAATATTATTCCTCTATTTGTAACAAGGGTATATAATACGTCATAGCTACAATATGGTGTTTGATACATTGTTTCATTCTGTTTGATAATCATTTGCATTAAAATTTACTTTGCAGTTGCCTTCCGTTTGTACGATCTTGATGGAGATGACAGAATTTCACGGGAAGAAATTTTAGCAGTACTTCACATGATGGTTGGCGATAACATTACAGAGGCACAAGTGAGTTTCTTCTTTTATTCAAACCTTCCTACTGGTAGAGAAATTGAAAGTGCAACCCTCCCAAGTTATGAGTTATTTTCCCTTTCGAATCTTAATGCCTGGTAATAAAGGACACACTTTAGACGAAGACGAGCCCTTAAAAGATCAGTTGCGCAGTTCTGTTTTACTCCCATTTCGTGATAGAAGGTGGACCTAAAAACTGTTAGACATAGACATAGACATATTTACTTCCCAACATACACAACATGTTTTATTCTGAGACCTTGAAAGCATTTCTATTCACTGTATTCAGCTTATTTTGCCTTCAGCATGTTCACAATTTAAATGGCTCTTAATTGTTAGTACATAATTAGCTTGGGCTATCATTCTGAAAAAGCTATTAAAACTTGTCTATTTCTCATTGACTGACAATGAACACTATTAGTATTAACTCTATTGTAAGATGAGTTAGATGACTTTGAAACCAATTTTTTGTTCCATGTAAAACCTTTTTTTTTTTTTCGATGTAGTTGAATATGATAAAGGCTAGTTTTGTTATTAACCTATTTGTTGAACAGGTTCACTAGATTTTATTGATCATTTAAAAAATTGGCACTCATTTCTAATAGATATTTTCTATACACACAATGTCATGCTGAAACTAACGAGGCTGAACCATGTGAACATGTCGTGTGAAGTACAAGTGATGGAGTAGTAATCATTTAAAGGACTCCTTGAGACTGTAAAATGTAGATATGTTGTGTACATACAGGTTTCTGTCTTATCATAATGTCATTAAAATCCAATTACATGTAGCTTGTACACACACTGATATGATTTAGAATCTGATAACTTGGATAAAATTATGTATTTCTGAAATTGATCTGCGTCATTGATCTGTTTAAAGTTCTATAGACAGAACTTTCTTGTATAAATAGACTAAATGCCAAATAGTAATACTGCCAAACATAAAGAATGATAAAGCTGTGAAAAATTCACGGCAGTTTCAAAACTAGGATACATAGTTTCAACTTTGGCAGGGGAGATGTATTTACTGACCTCTTATGCAATGCTTACATAATAGAGTATAAATAGACTTGTATTGTCAACTTATAGGTTTGTAATTTATGTGTACGTCATTGGCAATTTGTAACGGTGTCCGCCCGCCAGTCCGAGGGCCCGCCAGTCCGAGGGTCGGCGATTCCGAAGGTCCGTCATTCCGAGGGCCCGCCAGTCCGAATTTTTGATGCCCTGAGGGCATCATGGTGCCCTGAGGGCATTGTAATGCCCTGAGGGCATACCCTGCTTATGGTGCCCTGAGGGCATCACTATGAGGGCCCACCACTCCGAATGTTAGGGTCCCACCTGGAGGAGTGGCAAGGCCCTGCATTCCGAAGGTCCGTTAGTCCGAAATGTCCTCAGGGCATTGCCAAGGTGCCCTTAGGGCACTATATAAGTTTCTGAAGCTTTCAGGGCTTTATGAAGCTTACCTGATTGCTACTGAGTTACCTGATTGCTATTGAATTGCCTGATTGCTATTGAATTGCTTGATTGCTACAATGTATTAAATTGCCTAATTGCTATTGTATTGCCTAATAGCTCCTAATTGCTATTGAATTGCCACAGTTGTACTGCAGTGTCAGATTGGAGTGCCTATCTGATTGCTACATTGTATTGAAATGTTGAAACGTCAGATTAGAGTTGAACTCTTTCTTATTCTTCAATCTTCATGTGCAATCATATATATGCTATACGCTACCCTCCAAAAGTTTGAATACACCTAGAAAAGTGATTTTCATTTTATACTTACATCATACAATATCAGAACTCATATTAAAGCGATAAGGTGTCTTTGTTACGTCATTCAAGCCATTTTGGAAGAATTCAATAAATTTCTCAATATCTCATATCGTGCTATTTTATAAAAAGTTGTTACAGCCCAGTTATCTTCTAACTTCATGAAATTTCATCATTTTTAAGCGCTTCCACTGTTGAAATATAATCTTAACAGCAGTTTCAAACCACACAAAGCCTGTCTAAAAATTTGACTTTGACAACTCAAAAATAGAAATTTTGAATAATTTTGGGTCACCATGAAGTATTATCATAGACTGTCTATTCTCAGAGCTGTTTGCGGATTAGCGGCCCAAACAGTTTCAAAATTAACTTTCAACTTGGTCGTGTGATGTCACTGGCTTAAAAATGTTTTGTTTGTGTCAGTTATGGTTAATCAGTTGATTCCGTGCTGTCTAGCTGCAGAGTTGACAATAAACAAACTAATTAATGACTCGAGGTACTTGATCAAATGAGAAGATTAGGAGACCAACAGAAAACTGTTGATGGTATGGCAAAGTCAGTTTGCAAATCGAAAACAAGAAAATTAATTTTTCCAGTGGACCGCCAATCCGCAAAGATCTATAAGTAAAAATGATCTTTCTTGAGCTGTTTCAGCATTTTTCTACCCCAAAAATAACCAAAAATCATATTTTTGTCTAGTTTTCAAACAACCATATTTGCGTCTGAAACTATCTATCTAATCATAATAATAGCCATAGCAGAAATCTCATCTCACTCATAAGGCTTTTTTCTCTCAAATCATGAGACCTTCAACTACACTCCTCAGCCTGTCAATTCATCCGAAGTTCCTGATAGGGTAACTTTTACCTATCAAAATTCATTATTTCTATAGTTACACAAATTTATCTTGCGAATTCGGCCAAAAAACACGTTTTTTCACACATAGATATCCCATCTGTATATTTATCTGCCACAACAAGGGCTGTGATGCATTTAATATTAAAGGCCATTGAATTCCGCATCTTTTGATATACAGACTGACCTGCTATGGCCAATATAACTGCCCAGTTACCACATATTCCTATTGGGAGTTTCACAAAAGGCACATTTACCACACACAAATCTGCCACCTATATATTTCTCTGCCACATCAACGCCAGTAATGCATATCATATTGCAGGCCTCTAAATTCTGCATCTTTTGCCACACTGATTGAACTTCTATGTCCAATATATGTAACTACCCAGCTCCCAGAAATTCAGTTGTGTAATGCATTTAGAAAAAATCATATTTCCAACAACTCCAGTCTCTCAGTGTTTGTAGTTACCACACACAAATCTGGAACCTATATATTTCTCTGCCACATCAACGCCAGTAATGCATATCATATTGCAGGCCTCTAAATTCTGCATATTTTGCCACACTGATTGAACTTCTATGTCTAATATACGTAACTACCCAGCTCCCAGAAATTCAGTTGCGTAATGCATTTAGAAAAAATCATATTTCCAACAACTCCATGGAGTCTCTCAGTGTTTGTAGTGCTGTACACCCGCTGTAGTAGCTGACTGGAACCTGCAAATAGGACCTGCCTTCACATTACTCGAACCTGAGAAGAACCTGGGAAGAACCTGGAACTTGGCGCATTTTTGAAAAGCAAGAAACCCTAACGGGTGAACACTGAACAGCTAGTGTTAAAATAATATCAAACCAGTGGAAACATTTTAATAAGGATTAAGTGTCATGAAGCTGCAAGATAACTGTTGTTTCGGCTTTTTACAAAAAAGATAACATGATAGATCTAGAAAATTATTAAAATGTCACCCCAAATGACCAAAAAACGATGAAATAAAGTCACCTTATTGCCTGAATTTTAGTTTCCATATTCCTTGATGTTGTAATTGATAAAAACTGTGTTGAAGTGAAGTATTTTTGAAACTTTTGTGGGGCAGTGTATATAATTAAGACTCTTCACTTCCTCTCACTGCAGTTGCCAATTGTTTTTATCAATTCCAATCATATACTGGCAAATACAACAAATTTTGTTTCTGGACTAAAACAACTGTACAAAAGATTCATCACAGTCGCAAATTGCCCTTCAATAACCTACCTGCTCGGAATTTCATATATATGTATGTTTAAATAAATTTGGTCTGTTGCAGTTTTTCACAATCTTAATGGCATAAAATGACAGTTTGTATACAATACAGCAGGCTGCTTGCTTTCTTGCTTTTCACTTTATTCCATAGAATTTTATTGTAGAAATTACTTTGTTACAACATTGTGAAGTAACGTTCAAGATAATTATGATGTGGTCAAGTGACATTGCAGCATCATTTTCATAACTTTGTAAAGCAATGTCAAAGATGCGACATTAGAATATGAGGTTGTTGCAACAGTGTAAAAAATCTCGACATCCTGTTCACGCTATGGCAACATAATTTCTGCCATACATTTCTAAGTGATGAACAGACAAGCCCTCCACCAATTAGCAATGTTGTGTTCACATTGTGTGCCCTCAGCTAGGAACAATAAAGTGGGCTCTGGAACAAAAGTATTCTGGGTAACATGAGAATGCTCCAAAGAACACAAGTGTGCCCCAAGTTAGAAAAAAGTGCTCTGGGGAACAACAAAGTGTTCAGAGGAACAAGAAAGTGTCCAGAGGAACAAGAAAGTGCCCTGAGGAACAACAAAGTGTCCAGAGGAACAAGAAAGTGTCCAGAGGAACAACAAAGTGTCCAGAGGAACAACAAAGTGTCCAAAGGAACAACAAAGTGCCCTGAGGAACAACAAAGTGCTCTGAGGAACAACACAGTGTCCAGAGGAACAACAAAGTGCCCTGTGGAACAACAAAGCGTCCAGAGGAACAACAAAGTGCCCTGAGGAACAACAAAGTGTCCAGAGGAACAACAAAGTGCCCTAAAGAACAACAAAGTGTCCAGAGGAACAACAAAGTGTCCAGAGGAACAACAAAGTGCCCCACGGAACAACAAAGTGCCCCGAGGAACAACAAAGTGCCCTGAGGAACAACAAAGTGTCCTGAGGAAGAAAAGTGTCCAGCGGAACAACAAAGTGCCCTGAGGACCACAACAAAGTGTCCAGAGGAACAACAAAGTGCCCTGAGGAACAACAAAGTGCCCTGAGGAACAACAAAGTGTCCAGAGGAACAACAAAGTGCCCTGAGGAACAACAAAGTGCCCTGAGGAACAACAAAGTGTCCAGAGGAACAACAAAGTGTCCAGAGGAACAACAAAGTGTCCAGAGGAACAACAAAGTGCCCTGAGGAACAACAAAGTGCCCAGAGGAACAACAAAGTGCCCAGAGGAACAACAAAGTGCTCTGAGGAAGAACAAAGTGTCCAGAGGAATAACAAAGTGCCCTGGGGAACAACAAAGTGCCCTGACGTCCCTACCTGATGACAACGACTAAGAGTATGCAAAATTTCATTGCGGTATTTTGAAAGAAAGCGCCATTCTTTTAGCCATTTTGCAATGTGTTTTTAATAGCGCTCAATGTACATAAGCTGTATCCAAGAAATTTTAGTGTAAAATTTACTGCATAAATACAGGGCTATAAACAAATTTTAACCCACTTTTACAGTCAATATATGCCAGGTCAAAGGTATCCTGTGCGAGTCTCTGTTGAATTTTATTTCATTAAAAAAATTTGGATCTTCTGCACTCAGTGACCTCTCTGGGCCTGATTGCAAAATTAAGTATCATGCATGGTTGTTACGTAATACCAGGCCCACCCACGCGACTGATTTCTTTGATCAGCATGACTCAGCAGTTTTAATATTTTAATAGGCATTGAAGAGGATAGGCAGTGGAGTCGAACATTGCGCACATGAAACAGATTGTTTTTGCCTGTGCTTACAGGGCACTTTAAGTATATACTTGTAGTAGTTTTTCTCCAATATTTGACTGACCCAGTTAAATTAGCCCTTGTGCTATTAAAAGAAAACCAAGCCGAAGGTAATTTCAGGCTCGTTTTTTGCTTACAAACACAAAGCAGTAAGAGCACCTGAAACCAAACCAGAGGTGAAGTGATATCAAAAACATGTTGGAGATAGTACTACTGACACTGCAGAAAATTAACTGATATAAATTTTAAATATAGGATGAAAGCTTCTGAAATTGTAATAAACAAGCATTTTCAAGAAATCACATGGATTCACAAATAGACAATGCTAGAAAATTTTGGCCCAAATGAGTTTTAAATGGTTTTAGAAAACAAGTGAATGTGACATGAGGCTCTGCCTCTTTAGTCACAGGTTCAGACCCAAGTAAGTGGTAGAGTGACAGAAATGTCCAAAATAACCCTACACATTTTGATATTGATTAATTTAAATGGATTTTACGTTAAAATTGTTGAAATTGGCTTCATCTGCCGTGGATTAAGTCCAGAATTTTATCATCAGTAAAATTTGCAGAAAACATCAGCTTTTGAGGCATATTTCACAGGAAGTTGATTTTTAGAAATATTCAATAATAATTTTTGTCGTGTTAAACATGTTTACTAATGATAATTCACAACTATAAATATATAAACTTTTATTCGACAAACTAGATATCAAAGGAGATACATGTGTCATCCAAATTATTTAAAAAACAACAACAACAACAACAAAATTTAAAAATAGCATGCAATGCATGCACCATGTCCTCGAGCAATTTGATAACCCCTTATATCTCAATGGGATATGATTATTACATTGACACATCTCTATAAATTGTTAAAGGTTACATTCTATCCATCTATCTATCTATCTATCTATCTATCTAGCCATCTATCTATCTATCTAGCCATCTATCTATCTATCTAGCCATCTATCTATCTATCTAGCCATCTATCTATCTATCTAGCCATCTGTCTATCTTTCTCTCTGTCTATCTTTCTCTCTGTCTGTCTTGAGTGGTTGGCTGAAGCATAAATCTCAGGTTGTGGTGCGCCCCACTATGTCACAGGGTGGAAGGGCCAAAGGGAAGAAGAAGAAGATGCTTCTCAGAAATCGTCTGCTCAGCAAAGAGGAATTTGGGGGATTAAAGTTAACTATTTGGAGCAGTGAGTCATAAGATGAAAGCTAAGGCATCTTATGCAGCAGTGAAAACACTGGGCATCATAATGGCATCATAACTTTGGGTGGTTCTTGCATCTGTGAAATGCTTTTCGATCCACACCAACTTTGACATGTCAATTCCATTGATGATGACAAGGGCCCGAGGCCCTGCTCTCGGACACAAAAACCACCCAGACAAGACAGGAAGCACTATTCACCCCATAGTACGCGGTGAATATAGGGACAGTGGTTTTCTGGGCCTAAATCATTGAGAATTTGAGATATCTTTGAAAGCTTCAAGGGGAAGTAAGGCCTGCAGTTTAGACACAGACTGAAACTAAATTTTCATTTTTGAGATCATTGGTGTCCATGCTAGCTGGGACAGAAATGTCCCAATTTTGTCCCTATTCACTCCATATTACGGTACCACATTTATAAGTCCAGGTGAGACTATCTTGTGACAGCTCGACAGAGAGGCATGCAAGCAGATAGATAAATAAATAGAGATACAATCAGATTGATGGACAGATAGATTGATAGTCAGATTGACTATCCATTTCCCCTGAGGGCATCAGAGAGAGAGAGGCGATTCCCTCAGGGCATTTCGGACTGGCGGGCCCTCGGACTTGTGGGCCTTTGGAGACGATCGTAAGCGGTGCCCTCAGGGCACCTCAGACTCAAGGTGCCCTCAGGGCACCTCGGACTCGCGGGCCTTCGGACTCGCGGGCCCGCGATTTGGCGGGCCCTCGGACTCATGGGGTGTCACCATTTGTAACACCTGTGTATTGTGTTGGCCAGTTGGCAACTGGTGTCTATCTTCTTAAGGCCTCTGTGTACATGTCAAAAGAAACAGTCGTGAAAGTGGAGTAAGCTAAAATTAGACTGACAAATGTAACTGACAGTGAGAAATTGAGAATGCGGTGTAATTGTAAATACTGTGTCAACTGTTTATTCTATAAAAGTTCCTTAAGTTATTACGGAAAAGAAACCCTAAAAATAGGACAGACCCCCAAAAAGGACCGCTTCCATGCTGTAGAATAGTGCTCTTATTATGAAGGGCCTACAGTTGAGAAGTTCATCGCATTGACTTACAATGTTTCACTATTGACTATGGTGATATAAAGTATGTGACAAAATTTATAACAACATTGGACTTCTGGGACCTCAACACACAACAAGCAGGGGAGTCGGTAGACAGGGCATGTAAACAAACCTGCTATGCTTCAGTGATCTTATGATGTCAAGTTTATCTGCCTCATAGGAGGAAACGTCAGGAAGTGAACTGTTCTGAAATTGTTTCATCTGTCAGAATTAAGGGAATAAATGGACATGGCTCTCTATACTAATTTCTGTCCAAGGCCCTTTAAATGTCTTTAGATGCATTTATTACAATAAATTTAAGTATGATCAGTTGATCACATAGTGGTCTTGAAATAACTTAAACTAGAATTCGTGTCGCAAGCGGAACGTACGGGAGTTCGCCGCACGCAGGTAGATATCGATGTAAAAGACTCGAGAGAGTGTCGCAGCGAGACTCACGCAGATCTCGAGGAAAACAAGAAATTCTGCTGTCAATGCATGATTGGGAAAACAGTGAAATCCAACATTCCTTTAGATCTGCAGGATTTCAGCTGAAGTACAGCAATCTCGTAGATTTGTGAGACCTTAAACAAGTCAGTGGGAAACTCAGTGCCTTGTTTTGCAATATAGATTGAGTTACAGACTCGAGGCAGGCAATACAATTTATGTCATCCTAGTGCTGTGTTTCTTTCACATTTCATGGATCACAATACAGATCGTTTTTATGCCATTTATAGGTCTGAAAATAAGATAACTTCGAAATAACGTGCGAGCACTTTAACAGCTGCTTGTAGATAGACTTAGTATCTATCTATCTATCTATCTATCTATCTATCTATCTATCTATCTATCCACATGTTTATCCTCCCTCCCTCCCCTCCCTTTTTTCCTTCCTACTTTCCTTTCTTTTTTCGTTCCTTCATTTGTTCCTTCATCCCTTCCTCCATTCCTTCCTGCCTTCCTTCATACGATCCTTCTGTCATCCCTTCCTTCATTCTTTCTATTGAATCTGACTGCTGCGTGTGGTGCTGGTTTCATGGAGCTGCATGGTCATTTGAAATTCGCGCAAATAAATGAACATTTTAGTTTCGTAAATAAAAATTTTAATGTCACAGAAGTTTACCAAAAGTTGATGGCAGCAAGATAAAATTATACTGAGACTGTATGCTAAGTTTCAAAGTGATAGGTGAAATAGTGCGACTTCCTATATGGCCGGAGGCTGACTGAAAATTCCTCCTGAAATACAGGCTGCAAGCAGTTGTAAAAATCCGACATTGGATTTTAAAATTGGACTCTGGATTTCTTCTACTTGAAATAAGCTTTAATTTGAGCCTATTGCCAAACCTGTAGACAAAATACAGATTTTTCCTGATAAGTTTTTGTGTTTCAAATGGCTTGAATTGGTTTAAATACTGCAAATCTGCAGGCATCTTCCAGGGAAGCTACAGTCTGTCACTCTGGTACAACACTTAGGAGTAAAGGATGCGGACCAAGTAGCTGCAGACCCAGATTAATGCGGACCAGACAGATTGAAGACAAAATAGGCCTATATTTTTTAAGCAATGGCATTCAACTAGCACTGACTAAAGCGCCGTGAATAGGCTTGCCTATTTCCGCACCGTTTTTTTGGTCCACATACTTAGTATACTTGGAATGCCTGTTTATCAACTTGCTTACTAAAGTTCAGAAATAGGCTTTAATATTACTTATTTAGAAGTAATAATAATCCACTTTTTAAAAATTGTTTGGTATATATAGTCTGAAAGTTGAATGTAGTTATGTGTGACAGAGACAACATATTCTTTTTTTATTGGCCAATAGACCTATTTCACTGAATGTGCTGAACATTTGCCCCAAATAACTTCTAGGTAATTCCATGATTCTTAATTTGCTTTCCGCACATGGAAGATGTATGCCCATTAAACCTAAAAACACTACTTCCAAAATTTAATCTGAAAGAATTAGGAAGTTATAAAGCCTCAACAATGCTCAAAGTTACATGAAACAATACCCATGGAAAGTGCCCTGCGTTCACGTTTCTTGAGGTTATATAATACTATGATCTCAGGGAACAACAGGAGAGTTGCAGCAATTATTAAGGTTTTGAGCTCATCCAAAGGCAGCATTAAAGCACGTAATCTGAATTGGCATGGGGACAAACAATGCTATGATTAATATTGGACTCAGGCTTGGAAGGCTCAGCAACTGCCATAAGGGAACTTTCACTTGCGGTGCAGAGGGTTTCAAAACTGAACAATTGGACCTCACAGGAGATGAAGGACTGCATCCTCTATTTATCCTTAAATTGACATTTGGTTCCTGAATATATAATTATTAATTTAATTACATTTATTGATTGTATTATTTTCAAAATACGTAAAATGGTGTGATAAGCACGAATAAATGGTATATATATATATATTAAAAGGCATTAAAAATACTCCAGCTTGGAGACACCTTGGGTGGACCAATCATAGGCAAGGGCGGGAAATCTATCAGCAAATGAAATTTTAAGTGTACTGACACCAAGCACCACTTTTCCCCTAGTGTTTACTGAGAGAACCGTCCCTGAAATTAGTCAATTAGTTCAGGTACTTCCAACAGCAAATAGGAACAGATTGAGTTTCAACCAATAGGAGAGGATCATCTTTAAATATTAATATTCAGACTAAAAGTCTAAAAGAACTGTCACACCTTGCAGCAAATATACTTTGATCATGAAATGAAAGGGCAGTTATTCAAAAGACATGACTTAAAGTGCAATTATATTCAAATCTGAATTAGTGTGATTGTACTTAATAAAGAAGAATACCAAATCCTCTTATCGTAAAAATGTGCTATTTAACATCATTTAGCATCAACAATGCACAAAAAAAGTATAGGCCTATGCATTTTCAACGAATTCTCAGCAATGAATAAATATATCTCCATGAAAAAACGAAATAATACAGTCTAAGATATGGGAATTCTAAAGAGCCTAAAATTTTAATTTTAGCCCTAACAGAAGTGTCCGAAAAACTATTGGAAAGACATGAGCCAATCATGGACCAGCTAGCATGAACCTAGGATCTTGACCAATCAGAATCCCTTTTACATTTACACCATGGCTGATATATGCATTTTCAACGAATTCTCAGCAATGAATAAATATATCTCCATGAAAAAACGAAATAATATAGTCTATGGATTGAGGATTCTAAAGAGCCTAAAATTTTAATTTTAGCCCTAACAGAAGTGTCCAAAAAGCTATCAGAAAGACATGAGCCAATCATGAACCAGGTAGCATGAACCTAGGACCTTGACCAATCAGAATCCCTTTTACATTTACACCATGGCTGAGTCTGTGTGTCACACTGAGGGAGCAGTCAGTGAATGTAACTGAATTTATGAATGTTGATAAAACACTGGAATTTGTCCTTTTCCTCGAAATATTTACCAAATTACCACTTAACTTTGTCAGGTACAACCTTAAAGACATAACAAAATAAATATAACATACAAATGTAAGAAACACATTTTAAAACTTTAATTTTCCATGTCAATATGAATTACTGGCTGCTCCCGCGTGAATAAACACCCATTTGGTTGAAAACTAAAACCTTAATTTTAAATAAACCAGATCACCAGAAGCAAAAAGTCATTACCACGCATCTTTTATGCATCATATTAGTCCCTTGAATCAAAAAAACACTTTGGAAAGTGTTCCCTTGTCTCTGACAAGCGATCCAAAAATTTCTGACAATCATACCGATCCCAGAGGGAGAGAGCTGGCTCTCTCCCAATAAATAACTATGGGATTTCAGACGTATATTCCTCAATATTGTGATCAGTGAATGATCAGATGGACTAAAATTATAGCAACAAATCAATCCTAGTTCAAGTTCAAGATTGTTCCAGTTCAAGCACCATCAAAAGAAGTTACATGGTGAAAGATAATTTGAAAATTATATATACCTACACCGATATGTCATGATAGAAAATTAAAAAAATGTAACCATTATACAATCAAATTATTTTCAACTTTCCTTTTAAGAGGAGCTCATTCTAATAAATCAAGCTAAATAGATTGTGCAAGAAGAAAAAATTTGAAGAAAAGGAAATAAAGAAAACATATGAAATATAATAATTAAGACAATGGAACGATAAGTTTACACTCACTTTACAGTGAAAAAGAATACAGAAAAGAATATAAATCGATGATTCTATATACAATATGTAGAATGAATGACACTCTTGCACATGTGCTTGTAATGATATATTATATAATAATGATAAGGAAAGGAGGTGAACAAGTTTTGAAGTTAAAGAGGGGGAAAAATATTGAAAAATATCTAAAATAAAAAAGAGCAAAATTCAATAATTTTCATCGATAGAATGTGCGATTAACTCATTTTCTATATCAAATATGTGCGTGAATCTTAGCAGTGTGTGGTACATGTAAAGATATTTTTCAAACATTAAACATTTTTCAACTTAAAATAAAATGTTGACAGCTTGTCATTTCTGTATTGATTGATGTCATTTGAAGGTCTGTTTAGATATTGTATCTCCTTGAAATAGGTAAATCTAATCTATAAAGGAAAGTACGATCCTGCTATCAAGTACAGCTGTGCTATCTACTAACACAGTAACAAGCACAACTTTTTCCACGTTACATAAGTACACTGTGATATATAATGTAATACTTGATTGTCCTGTTTTAGATCTGAATAGGGAATTGGTGATTTATTGATTTTTTAATTAGTTGATATTTATTTCTATAACATTTATCAGATTTAAACTGGGCCTCTTGGAGGGCCTTGTTTGACAGAATCTGACTCAAAACAAAGTTACGGCAGTCTTGAACATGATGCCAACAATTTTTCAGTCTACGGGTCCTATACAAGTTATTTTATTTTATATTATATAATGATATAATTTACTATGCCGCACCTTTCTAGTATGTGAATCATTGACAGTATTTACTGTGACTACACAGTGTACACGTTTTATTGTGTACACAAACAACCCAAGTGTTATTGACATTGCGTCACACTCACAGGGAAAGCCCCTCTTTTCAAGTTGTAAAGGTGCTAAGTCATAAGCCTTCAAGTAATCTGTGACCTACATAATATCTGAAATAGATTTACACATTTCAAGGGGGATATAATTATTATGATATGGGAAAACATGCTTTTCTTCAAAAAAGATGTTTAGGAGATTTAATGGTGTATACATTTTTCTAAAATTATCTTGCTATATTTAAAATTGTTTTGGAAAAAACTATTAAAAAAAGGAGTATGAACTATGAAGCATTTCAAGCCTATACAGCTGCTCTGCTGAAGGTCTTTGCCGGCATGGGTTCGAACCCCGCTTGGGGAACACAAAATTGGAAGGAGTTGCATGGCGTTCGGATGAGACATAAAATTGGCAGCCACTTGTATCAGTGTCTGTTCTGGGCAAGAAAAGATCACTCACATGGGGTAAACGTGTGACATGTTGAGGACTTCTGCTCCAGCTCTTTCCTACATGTATCTCATCAACCAACCCTGCACTCCCAATATGGTGTTTCTGCATATTTCGCCATTTCCCAATTTTGGTAATATAATAAAATGCCCTGCCTTTTATATTAATAGTAAGTGAAAGAAGCATGGAATCTGCTGTCAAAAAGTACCTATCATAGCCTATGCTTTCTCTCATGTAGGCCTATATATTTTTCACTATTTGGCATGTTCACTGTAGGTGTGAAAACGAGCATGTACGAATTTGTGGATGTGTAAAAACGAGCAATAGTGCTCGTGTATAAGTAATAAATAACACACGTGAATGTGCTTTATTTTTCATTCGTGTATCTGCTAACACTAACATTCGTGGAAGTGCTATATCATAAGGGTTTAGTGTTAAAATTAGGTTTAGAGTAGGTTTGAGGTTAGCATGTTCGTTATTACACCTATACAAGTTCGTGAATGACAATATTTAGGTATGTTGCAAAAAATTTTAAATCTGGAATTTCACATTGAAACTATTTTTATGTGACAGACACTTCAATAAAAGAAAAGTAGCCACCAGAACCACCTTGATATGTCAATTATTAAAGAAGTTACAAGCATTTTTGTAGTCCAAAAATGAAGTAATAATTTGCTATGTTTTAGCATTGATATTACAAAAAGTCTGTGATCAACGATTGTGATCTTCATAACTCTGTTGAAATGAAGATAATTGAATGAAACTTTCAACAGATGGTTATCAAATTCAGTGTCTTTTGTAGACTAACCAATAACTTCATTTGCTATAGCTGAACCTGACTTTTAATGGCAACCAACAAACACACGGTGCAGTATACCACTTATTTAAACAATAAATACCATTCCAAAGTTCTGAGGTAAATTCAAATGATGTGAACCAAGATCTAACACATTGCAAAGCATCTACTGTTCATTTACGACGTCTATTGCCAGTGAAACAAGGATGGATGACTGGGGCTTTATGTCGCATATTTATGCATTTGTTAGGCTCCTTGGGACACGAGAAAGTAACAAGGTAGCAGTAAATTAATAGGTCTACTGATATTAAATCAGTTGCTTCACATAAAGAGGGTCAGCTTTTCAGCCGGGCCACCGAGGCAAATTTTTAACCAAATGAGACTGACTTTGGAAATTTAGGCCTCATATAACTTTTCCCCTATCCATACAATTTCCTTCAAATTTTGCAGTAATGAAGGTAAAAGTGTAACTTAAATGGCCATATACCTCTAATCAATGGCCATAGCTCATGAAAAAAGTTGTAGCAAGTTGATTTACACTGTCATTTTCAAGTGGCTGGAAAAGACAAACAACTAAACAAAATTTAAATATTTAAAAACTAGGCTGTCAAGGATGATCCCAATAACACTCGCTGTTAAAATCATCAAGCTATGTTGAGTACAGACATAGCCAGAGCTATTTTTGTGAAGGATGTTTTCAAACACACAGATTTTCGCCAGCACATTGCAGGCAGAAATTTTTCTGGGTCATTGCAGTAGATTGCAACATACCTACAATATTAGCTAATATTTGACACTTATACGAATGCCAAATTCATATACATGTTCGTTTTTGCAGGTTTACAAATTTGTGCACATGTAAAATATTGAAAAATATATCCCTCTTTCTCTCCATTATAGACTATTTGTCTGAAGCATATTTTAAAACATGTTAAGGAAATGGAAAACACATGTGCATCTTTTTCACATGAAACCTTTGTTTTTGACATTCGTTGAACTTGGATCATCAGGAAGAGAAGACTGACAATATTCTATGGGATACGTAGATCGTCCCACAGTGACATAGATTGTTACGTATTTCATGTGAAGAACGGAAGGTGCGCCCAATGCCAAACATGCGCTGAGATCGCAATAGTGCTTTTTAAAATGTGAAGGAATTATTTTATTAAACTTCCAAGTGGCCTGGGTTCATCTTTCTGTCCTGAAAAATGATTTAGGCCTACATAAAAAGCCAAACAAATATTTTCACAAGAAATTTTCAGATGGTTTTGTCAATCTTTTTATAAATTAAAAAAAATTTTTTTGCATGACTTTGCACAAAATAGCTTGTCAATGGCATACAGACCAGCTACTATAGGATCACTTTCAAAAAATAGAAATTTTAAATGTCATGGCTTGAATCATAAACGCAGTCTGTGCTTGAATGAGATTACGTCTTCACTTACGTTGGTCCCTGGTTGGTCCTAGGTTTAATTATTCAAAATATATGTGGGGATTTGTTTTTTATTGCTTGTCCAGATGATTCGACTTTATGGTCAAGTTAGTGTGTAGCATGTTGAGGGCTGCACTTTAAATTTCTAGCAAACTTTTTTGGATCTATGATCTCTTCATTATTTACCCTGTATTCAATGCATTGTGGCAATAAATATATCTCTCTCACTGTCTATATACCTAGCAATCTATCTATAAGTTTGTTATCTGTTGATTCACAAGTAAAATTTTTGTTTCAGTTGAGTAGCATCGCAGAGAGAACACTCGCTGAAGCAGATGAAGACAAGGACGGATACATCACATTTGACGACTTCAAAAACGTAAGAACCTATACATTAAATTAAATTGTAAATTTTGATTGTTTGCTTCGAGATCTTGAGTTGAAAATATGAAAAATTGAAGTTATTATTGAACATTCTTTTTTTGTGTCAGTTTGGCAAAACATTCTATATAATGACCTGGATTGGAATGTCAAACTACTCATTTTGTGTTTGCTTTTCCATGAACTGATATTATGTTAAACATCATGTTTAAATTAAATATTTTCTTTCTTTTCAATGTTGTTTTTTAATGGATAAGTGTTTCCAAATTTATTTATCAGTCTCACTAATATATTATAACTAATCATTTTATGTTCCATTTCTTTTCAGATCATGTACAGATTCGATGCCGAAGAAAAGATGAGTATTAAATTTGTCAGTTAATTTCTGAAAGACTGCGTCAAATCATAAAACATCACAGGATCAAATTAAGACATTCTCAAAAAAGAATAGCTTTATCAGTATGGAAACGCAACTGTCAAATGTGGGCTTAGTCACACAAATGTGAGCTTCCTTCTGAGGCCGTAGCTTACTACATGTATATCATATGTGCATGAACAGTCTCTTCAATTTCTGAGAAATTGTGATACTTTCTTCACTTGAATCGTTCAAGAAGTTGTGCCACTATTGTATTCAACAAAATCTGCAGACTACTTCGCAGAAAACAACATTTTGCCAACTAGCAATGGTCGCCTATTGATGTAAGAATCAGAATATTGTATTTTGCGACTGAGCAGCATTCATCAAGTATTCTTAAAAAGAAATAAATCTGATGGTATTAATTTTGACTTATAGTATCAATAATCAAATCTTACTTAATAAGCGAGAATATATCTGATGGTATTACTTTTTAATTTGTTGGTAATCAAATCTACTTGAGCTCTTATCTATTCTCGATTCTTCTGTGAAGATCACAAATCACTGCCTAATTTTAAAAGTTTAGACAAACTTCCAACATACACACGTACAGTCCCACAAAATGATTTTAAACTGATGTTGATCATTATTTATTTTGTTAGTCCGATAATATTGAATCATTGATGACTCTATGGCAAAGTTAGCCTGCTATTATCATGTCAGTCAGGGTGCAAACAATTTTTTTTGGAAGATAATCATTCTTATTTTCTCATATCATTGACATTGTCACTTTGTATTAAATGTTGACTTCACTAATGACTGTTGACTATTTTGGTTGATTTTCTTTTGTCTCTCTCACATTCCTGTTAATTTATGAGCACTGAATAAGCCCAGCAAACTGTCAATAAGCTTTACTTTTTGTTGGACATGCTTTAATTATTTAATGAAATGCTAAATTATTAACTTTTCGTCTTCATGACGTCTTTTTCTTGATGGAAAACATTTCTTTGCTCTATCATGGTGTACATTTCTATGTATGTGATAAATCGCAATATTTTTCCATTGTCTCAAATGTATATAAATTTATTATATATGTGTGTACTGTTGTTACATATAAATGTATATGACTTGTTTACTTACATAAAAATAAACTATTCAAATGTATAATTATATAGCGTCTTCTGTAAGTTTTGTTAATAGCAATATCATATCAATTATTTCCCGCATGACATAAGCCAAGATGGTAAATTATTAGATATTGAAAGCGCAGTGCTCTAAGGCCAGTTCCTTGCCTCTAAATAGCCCACACTGGTGCTGATGGGGCGTAAAACAAACTCACTAAGGCCAGTTCCGGCAGCCAACGAAAGTTTATTCGAATTGAGACAAACAAGACTTCAACCGGTTTTACATTTGTTATTTTCCTGGTAGACGTACTATAGATGAAATTCTCAGCACGATTCAGGAGTCCTGCCAATCAAAGCTGATCATAGATCTATTGCCTTCCAGAATGCTGAGGCAGAGTTGCTAAGTTTTTCTGTTACATAAAGTCAGAGGCTCATAGCCAGAATACTTTTTAGTGTACTTGAAAGAGGCGAGTTTCAATTTTGAGCAATTATCTCCACCGAGTATGTCAATATTATGCTCCACTGGTGGCTCGGAGCTCCAGTCTGACAAACTTAGCCACACTAGTGCAGAAGGCCAGAAAAAATGCTTTGCTGATAAACACTTTAGAAGTGGTGTAAGGCATGAGGCAACTACTTTCACAGGCATACGATGCCCTGGTCAAGTCTCCCACAATTTGCTCAAGATTTTTGCATTTCAAAAGCCATCTGCCTCAATTTTCAACTGGAAGTAAGAACTAAAAGAAGCAACCAGCCAAGATAAATCCCGATGATCACAGAAGTTTAGAACAAAATCCAAATCAGGCCACGAGTAAAAGTAGAGGCAAAGCCAAATCACAATCAGCTCATCAGGGAGCTACCATTTCATATGATATGCTCCATTTTTAAAATCCAACTGACACTCCCGACAAAATCTAGTTTGAGTGGACATAATTAAGTGTACCAAAAAGACAATTTGACTCCCAATAGACTTTTCTCCACTCTGCCATAGCATTCTGGCAGACTACGTACCAATTTTAAGCTGACAACCCTGAGGTTCAACCCTATACTTTTCCCTATGTTACGATAAAGTGAAGAACAATTTCGAAAACATTATATTAAGAGTTTCAAAATATATTTAATACAACCGATGCAGACAGGAACTGCACATAGGGTAAACATGGTAAATTGAATAAAATAGCATTCAATCCGTTGACATCATAATTCAATCATATGTATAAATAACAAAATATTGCATAACTTCATGTCAACTCTGGTTACAAGAACCACGCAGAACTTTACAGATATAGTCCCTCCGTATTGGGGAATCGATAAGGGACCGTTCAAAATTTCTAGAGAAAGGGGGGAGGGGTTGTGCGTTGTTTTTTCCAATAAATACAATTTATTATTTTGGGCATATGAAGATATATATGAGTAGGTAGGGGCCTCTGTAATGGAAAGGGGGGTGGGCATGTGCGAATTTTACAGAAAATTTAAGGCTTATTTTGACATGTTATTGACAAGGAAGCCTGCCCCCCTCTCTATTTCTACAGAAATTCTGAACGATCCCCAAACAATATAAGATTATGAGATATATACAAGAACAAAGTATTCAAAACGCGTCTTTACAATACCTCAACAACAATATCGGGTCCAGTTAGCACATGTATACTGACTAGCAGCTAAAATCTACTAACATTATTCTCATATTATCAATAATTTCATGGTACAGTGAACAAACAGACACATCACTGGGGATAATAACAAAATAGCCCCTGCAGTGATAACGGAATCGGTAGAACCATTCGAAATTAAAGCATCCTGCTTATTTCCCAATTTGAGCAGGGGCTATTTTACTATTACGCCCATGATTGACACTTTTATGGCAAAAGGTACATCCAAAATTCAAAATAAATTAATTTTGACAACAAAATGAGCTATATCAGCGCCTATATAATATCACAATATCACATATCAAATTACTAACACTAAGCATAAAATTTTAATAAAATTTTTATATAACATGGATTCCTAAATTGATACTATCAGGTTATTACATTAAGATGAACTCGAAACGGCCAATTTCTTGAGATGTTCCATGAATACTTGTAAACTAACGTCATCTGTGAGCACATGGCCGCCAGCCTCCTGCAAAAAAAAAAAAAAAAAATATTTTTAGGACCAATAAAAGATTCTTTAGTTTCGGCATGCACATCCTTTAAACAAGTTTTCCACTTGAATTCCATGTTTGCATGATCATTTTAAGTATGAGAACAAGATTTAGTAAAGAAAGTCTATAGCCGCTATTTCATAAATGACAATCTGAGTAGAAGGTTGATCAATACTAATACTCCTCAAGTGAAAAACAGCAAGACCATAGTGCAATTATCTTCAGCTGTTGTTAATTTTCTATCCTAACAGAAATTCAACATTTTGCAGTGCACTAAAGTTTGAAGTATATTTTATGTATTGATTTTAAAATGTTGATAAAATAACAAACAACATAACTAATACAGTTCAATATGGGAACTCCATATAACCCATCTTACGTTAATCCAGACCACATACATATTTATAATTCTCTGTACCAATTAAGTTGCAGAAATCCAACCAACTAATTCATTGACTCCAACAATTCTCTCACCAATTTCCACATTCATACATGAATTTCAAATTCGTTCCCAAAACCTTTACGACTCACAAATGACTTAAATAACATTTTGAGGAATAAATTCATTTAAATTGTATGATCATGCATTACCACATCCATCCCTCACCATCACAAATTTCGTAATAGATACCCTACAAGTTACCAAGTCTTTGGCAACTCTTTGACAGTATTTGTAATTATATTGAGTGTATTTTTCAAGAAGTACATCGAGGTATGTAGTACTGTGTACGTGTTTGTCGTGTCAGTTTGTATTGTTCATAGAAAGCACTGCTTCAAAACAGATAAAATTTGTAAGAGCGAAATTAAGGGCAAGTGTCATAAAAAATTGTCAACTTAAAAGATAAAGAAAGAAAGATATAACAAAGATCTTTGATTTGTTTGCCGTCCACTGGCGAATCCTGATCATAGGTGAATAAAGCTGTTTCATTCCTTTCTCTCCAGTCTCAAATTTTAAAACTTATAATACAAGAATAGAATGAACTTCTGTTTTTATGTTAGATTATTTGTATTATCTGTGTTTGTATGTACTTGGTATGTAACTAAGTGTATTCATTCATGTCAAAAAATCATTTCACCATAAGTCTGAAAATTCTGACAAAAAAACACATGCAATTCTCCGAAAAATATAAAATCGAAACAAAATAATTTAGGAAAGGACGCCTCACATGTCTACGGACACCATCATGTCCAACAGAATACACTGATTCCTTTACAGAGTGATTTTGGGAATAATACAAAAATAATTAGAAGCAATTTTTCTCAAAATGCCCTATTGTCAGTATTGATCTATAAATTAAGTCCGGAAAACGCAACCAATCACCAAACATTGTCAATTTTGTATTTTGAAAATAATCAGTCTATTAGTTGGGCAGAAATTGACAAATTGTCATTAGCGTCATCCAGATGGTTTTGTTTCTTGGTAGTTTTCTTTGTCATACTTCAACATAGAAGTTGCTGACCGATTGTAACTGTCTGTAGGATTGCGAGTCAAAAAGTCTTGTTGCCCAGCTTAGAGCAGTGACAGTGTCAACTTGGCACTTGTAGAGTCGATATCCTTTTACATAGAATATGCACATGACATACAATATCAATTGAATGTCATGTGTCCTTCTATCTCAACAACACCTTGCACATCCCACATCGACCCATAATAAGCATCTTCCCCATTCCCTAATGGTGCATACATAGCAACTTCTTTCCATTTGATAAGATTATCTTTTGTAGAACATTAGACTGCATAATGACATCACATTATAATTGATGTTAACATTTCTACCAAGAACTTCTCAGGAAAAAAAATGAACACTGAACTTGAAGTTTGTCAAAGTATCTATTTGTGGCGTGATTGTACATTTCTACAAAGAATCGGGGAAATTATGTGGAGTGTCAAACTTTGGATCCAGTACTTTTTGTAAGAGACAATAATGTCATATGCATACATTCTGAGAAGACCCATCTCTGAGGAGGTATATTATAATGTTAGTTGCCAAAGACAAGTTAAGACCAATTTTTGTTTCTGTGCCGTTTCGATACAAAAAAAAAATTCTCTTAATTCCACTCAGCCTATTAAATCATCATCTGTTTTAGAGAAGTTACGGGGAAACAAAAGACAATCTTATCAAATGGTGCACATGAATGAAAACAAGATGCAGAATGACTTATATACATAGCATTCCTTCCCAAACCCTATGACCCAATGCCCCTGCATTTTCCGAAATCACCAGATTTGGCAAATTCACCAACCGATTGTGATTGCGATTGTGACTCGCCACCACTGGTCACGACCTGAATTCAAATTAAGTGTTTTAATTTGTAAACTCTGCATTTTAATTTATTGTTCAGGAATGTAGGTATCGGAGTTGTCAATGTAAAATTTGAAGATGGCATGAAAACAATATGTTTGTACAATTGTCGTAAGGCAAATGTTCATAAAAAGCATCATGTTGTATATTTGTAAAATAATAAATGAAGAGGCAGCAACTACGCACAGCGTGTTAGCAAGTGCTTAAGCAATGATTTTGAAAATAATCCATGTACAACAGTGATTTTTTTAACACAGACATTGGCCATTATATGAGGCATTATTATGACATCGAGAAAGTCCAACATGTATTTTGAAAATACAATCTGTTTAAAATAACTACTGCATTTACTGGCAATGTCTGCGTTCTGAACATTAAAAGCCTCTAGTAGAACTACATAGCAACTATCAACAGTAATTCAGAAATATCAAAATTATACATACTTGTCCCCAGGCGTACATGTTGTTGTGTGTCTGAGATGGGTTCACTTTGGAGAGCAAAAATCGAGCCTGAAAGAATGGGAGGTTCAAAATGAGTTACCAAAAACGACAAAAATTGAGACTCACACAAAGACAAAATACTTTAATGGCTGGCTCATGAATTTCTAACATGGTGAAAAAGATGATGTCTGAAGAGACATGTTAGGTCACCAAGACTTCCTCGTTTCCACCTCTTTACTTAAATTTTTCCAGATAATAATTGACGAATATCCCATATTTTTGTCATTTTAAAAAGTCATAACTCTATATTTAGTATTAACATAAGAAACTAACACTAATCGTCAATCTGATAAATAATTTTCAGCCAATAAAACGATGAAAAAAAATCCTGTCTCCGTACCTGTGACTTGCCAGTCTCCGTGACAATGTATCTTGGCATGGGGAATCTTGTTTGCAGAATTTCCTGGGCGTCATCCACAGGCGCTTGTAACAACTGCTTGAAATTCTCATATTCCGGCAATTCTTGGTAGCCAGATTTTATCCACTGGGCTATTGTCTGTAAAAAATAAGGATACAAAATGTTAAATAATTCATTTTAAAGTAAAAATTTGACATACCCCCAAGTAAAGTCTGAGGCAGTCCAAACAACATATGGCTACACCACACACCTACAGGACATTGTATGGGGAAATTTCATACTGATCCTTTTAATACAAGTATTTTACACATTGATTCGAGATCTTTTAAATCTCAGCCAATAGACCACACCACGTTGTCTGGACTCATCTCCGTCACTGACATCTCTGAGAGAAACAATATTTATAAAGAATTGGAAATCACTTACCTCTCCATGGTAGATTAATATGTGGAAGAAGGTGTCCATCAACAAGATCCTGTCAGGCTGGATACTGCTTGTGTCCAGGAGAACAGGCTGGAAAGATTAAAGACATAATTTAAAAAGGGTGCCAAAGGGGAAACAACTTTTAGGTACTTTGTACAATTTCATTGATCAAAATCATGTTAGTCTATTGACAATGAAATGTACAGATTTTTCTTTTATTTTGTTACTTTAACTAATTCTAATACCTCTGGTGGTCCATTGAACGAGTATGAATACAAGATTGGCTGAATCATGATCAGAGATTGTGTCAAGTCTTCGACATTCAACGCATGTCTGCAAAATAAAATCAACAATTAAACAGAAATCTAACGCATGTGACAATTCAAAGATTCTTGATCAGAGAGAAATCTTGGCATATTTTAGAGAAGAGAGACATATACCAGGCAAGTAGTAAGATAGTACAGCATTGAACATGTTACTGCCAAAGGAATTGTTAATATTCAAAGTCTATTTACCTGTAGTATGAGGTTTCATCAGGACTGTTGTTGAAAACTTGAAGGAACTGTGACCTTCTCAAGTGGAACATGAACTGGGGATAGAGCGAGAACTGTTCCGAGAATCGGAAGGAGTTGGGATCATCTTTGTGGTAGTCTCCAAATTTCTGGCACTGAAAAAATAAATGACAGAGTTACAGACTTGTGAAAGAGAAGAAGTGAAGACAATGTAACTATAACAGCTCTAACACCAGAGCATCCATAACAAGGCAAGATAATCATCAGATAATCCTCTGTAAGAAGTAGTTACTGCTACACTGTATATCTCAAAGAAAGATATATTGTATTTATGCACTTTGGCAGGCTAAGGCCACACAATGCCCACACATAATTGATCTTTAGCTTCTCGGATCCTCTCAAGGCACTTTTTCTAGGGTCGGTTGGTAGGAAAAAAAAAAAAAGGTAAAAAAAAAGGAAGAGGACACAATAATGAGGTGAAGGATGAGCTAACCCCCTCCCCAAGATGGATGATTGGGGCACAGGAGGACGACACGGCAATGAGGCGAAGGATGATTGAAACAGCCGTCCAACATAGGCCCAGGTGACCCGACAAAAGCTTGATTCGAACACTGGACCCAGCGATTGGCAGTCCAGCACACTACCACTAGACCAACTCTCCCCCTCCCGCCCCAAGGGACAGACGAAAGACAAAGCAGAAACGAGTACGCTGCATGACCTAATAACTGTCCTAGCTATGGTTCTATCTAGACATACTCCTCCCATCACCCCAGTTTTTGCTCTATCTACCTCTTAGGAAACAATAACAACATCGGAATAATATTCACGAGTACACTTACCAGCCTAATAAGCATCCTGTCCAGCCATCTCAAGACATCTGGGCCATCATCTGTCTCTGCTCTGTGGATGGCTATTCTTGCCATTAGGACGGCCGCTGCTTCTTGGTCAAATCCTGCTGCTATATGCTGAGCATTAATCGAGGCATCCACCCAGCTGCAAACACAACACAACCAATATTACAGTCATTTGTCAAGCTAATTTACAATGCAATATCCACTCATAGCTCATATCGTAGCTCATCTAGTGTTTTGTTTGTTCAGTTATACTGTTCTTGTATGTAGTTCAACGGAACAATACTATAAGAGTCCGGCGAGTATAAAGAATATACTATCACTGTGACACTAACATAACACTAGGCAGAAAGTATCTTTATTAATTTGAGGTAAAGAACAATTAAAAGGTATCGAAATCCTTCCCTGAAACATCAGAGATACTTAATTGTCACCTTAGCAGCTTAGTCACATCAGCCCCAAGAACAGGTTCGTTTTTGAGTAAAGTTTTTCTTTAAATGAGAAATGTTTCAACTTCGAGTCTACCTTGGCACTAAGGCTCTTATCACGCAATATAGATCAAGACCTTTATACACAGAACAAAATAAAACATAAATTTACTCACTTTCTGGCTATTGTGGTCACCCTGACTCTCTTCTGACCACTTGAGTGCTGGTATTGCGTGATGAACTGAACGAACCCTCTTCCTCCCTGGGGAATTGGAGCATTGTGCTGAAAAAGAAGAGAAAATTTCAAGTACTTTTCATTGAAATATAAGCAATTTAAGCCTGTTATAGACTTATAGTATTTTCTCATTAAAGGAGAAGAATACAATGTCAAAGTTAGACGGATTCAGAATCCTTTAGTACACTCCTAATTTTTCGAATGGACGATTTGATAAAAATTTAGAATGAAAGCTTTCTTTGAAACTACAATTATTTTTAGCGGATGGTACTGGAATGTCAGGCTGACACTACAGCACATGATTACCTCAATGTACTTTAACATCCGTGTCATCGAACGCTTCACTTTATTAGTGCCTAACGAGGCTTTATACAAGTTTTATTTGGTCGGCATACAACTCGGTGAATATAATACAAGCATCACCACAAAAGGATGACAAAAGAATCAGTATGTGAAAACCAATACGGGTTTGAGTAATAATTATTACTGCTATATCAACTGAAGAGCCTTCAGAAAACGTTCATCCGGATATTTGAGCAGTTATCTATTCAATTATTTATGTAAGGGCAACCAGAAATAAGCTCCAAAATCCATTGAAGTTATTGCATCCCCTTAACATAAACAAAAACCTGCATGCTTTGCAAGAAATCCCACACATTGGATCGGATTTCTTTCTTTAAAGCATTGAGGTGTCTGCAAATAGGAACAATTATGGACTGGTATCTCATGCAAATGTAGGCAGTGCAAGGTGTTACATTTTATTCAAAACAAACTTCTGCAGAGCTATAAAGCAAGGATATATGACTGAGGAGTTTGTAGCATGTTTATGTATTTTCTATGGAAGGGACATTTACTTGTCGATACTAGTACAACTGAATCTAAAGTCTCATCCAAATGACATCCAGTTGGGATGTTGCTGATCAAGATTAGTACACCAATTCAGGATTTCTTAAAAGTCTAGTCCAGATGATATCCAGTTCCCATGCAGTAAATAGAACTTAGAACCTTCGAAAGAGCAGGCCACTTAGGGCAAGCTGCTTATAATTGGTAAGGACAAACCTAAAACAATGACACTTGGTGTATACAAAAGGCTGCAATGGAAAACTAAAGGGCCAATAGCACTTTTAGAAAATAAAAGGCAGAGTCAGACCTGCACTCTCTTCTCGCTCTGATGCTAATGTTTTCCACAAGTCATTCTAAGAATATCGATTGAGATATTCCAATAAATTCCAGCGGTCCATATGAACTAGGGTTCCTCTTGACCAGTGGTTAAGAGGATCACAGAAATGACAGGACATTCGCAAAAACACTCAGAATATCCGGAGGAATCTGATAACAATGTTTTTCAAGGAGATAAAAGCAGAAACTGCTGTTTCAAGATAATGATGGTCAGAATCTTATTAGGTCAGAATCTTTTTAGCAACGAGGTGCAAAACACTTCAACTGTTATTAAATTTTTTCTGGCTACCAAGGTTATGCAGCTGCCAGCTACAGATATTGGGAGTTTCAAGAAGTAAATAGTCAAAGAACTTAGTGGCAATAAAAAAATTTCCAGGCCATACCATGTGCACGGGGATCATCCAAACTTCATAAGTATTAACTGTGTAGGTTAGATCATAAGTATTGTAAACTCTGGCCAGTTAGCGGTACTTCATTTGAGATGTAAACAGGACTTATAAAAGGGCCATCGGTGGGACAAGCACTTCAATGTTTGCTCGTGATAATGTCACTAAATCTGGACATTTTGATTCAATAATAAAAGAGGAACCAGGAAATTTACATAATGCAAAAAGTCAGGGGAAAATCAGTTACATAAGACAATTTCCTGGGATGAAAAACTTAGTTTAAAAGAATCGGTAAATCGGATATCAGGCAGCAATCAAAAGGTCAATCTGAGAGGCAAACCAGCCGTGCAAACTGGAGCTGTTAATCAGTACAAATTAGTACATGGCCAGAACTGAAACGGAAATGGCCAGGATTGGTGCAAAGTTCATTCATCACTTAGATCTGCCGAGGACTTATTTCTGGAGGTGTTACTTGCAACAGCCTCCTTTGCAATAGTCATCAAGGACTGGCGGCATTAGGGCAGCGGCAGATTGTCTCTATTTGCCTTAAACTCCAAGTTGTAGTTACAGAACGATAGGAATGATAGTCGCAAGCAATTTTTGCAGCTCTAATGCTTGATATGTGACGACGGTCTACATAGCGAATGTTTGATGGCTTAGCCTATGTGATCTTAGTATTTTTTATTAGGGTAAAAATACCTCTTAATCAAGACATGGCAACTGGTGATGCTTACAACATGTTTCATGCTACGTATTCAGTATACGGCATGAAAAATCAGGAAAATTAATTAAAATTTAAAGACGAAGTCAAGGTTGTGGGAATTAACCAAGAGGAGAAATCATACACAGAAGTTATGGGGTTTAAAAAGGAATTACAAGAATGGTATTGCTACTTCCAGTGACAACATGACTGTTAACCGTCGCATGCTTAAATGATGTCGGGCATATAAAGACACCTGAATCGGAACTGAACAAAGGAAGTTGTTCTGAGTCATCTAGTCACTTCAATAAAAGCAGCTATCACACCTTTGTACTACTGATTAACTGTCATGACCATCCGGTCACTCATCACAAAGTTATAGTCATTTGGAGGAAAGCAATTTACTGCCGAGTAATTATGGAAGTCTGGAATACTTCCCAATAACCTGACACTATACATTTTTGAAAAAGAATTAAGGTACAGATATTGTATTCTCTTTAATTACAGACTTCTCTTAAGGATTAAGGGGGCAATATAAATTGCTGAGTAATTGTACAAAAACATTCTGCACTTTTTAGCAATGTACGGGAGCAATGAGTCTGCAAAGTGGACCAATAACTGTCCTAACAGAAAAATGTACTAATGACTTAACGATGAGAAATGGCTCAGAAACGAGCCAGAAGCCATTATCCATCAGAGCAACTGGTGATAGCCAAGTTGACGAAGCATTCCAGACTTGTGTAGAAATTACATCTCATGTCAGCTGCGGCACTTCCCATCATTTATCATAATCCAAATGTCCTAAATCAAAAAATAGGGATATTAATCAATACCTCCTTCATTTTGCAATAAGAAATAACAAAATATTTTTCAAGGATAAGGGTAGAGGACCCTGATAGGCATGTACTATGCCGAATAAGACAGGTATGGACAAATGAGGCAAGGCACAGTCTTGGCACATTCTTGGCACTGCATGAAACATTCACCTACCAAACATGGTTTTAGCAGGCAAGGAAGCAACCCTGGATAACACAACCCGAGCATTGTTGGATGGATGACTGGGCTTTATGTCCTGTATTTATGCACTTGGTAGGCTAATTAGGACAGGAGGAGGACATGACGATGAGCTGAAGGATGATTGAAACAGTCTAATTTACACCTGAGCGAAGCTCATGAATCATGATAATGATACTCTGTTAAATTTGGTGAATAAGAATTATCCATTATATGACTAATTTTCCCGTTTTTATTGTAGTTTAATCATGCCCATCATCTTTCAGAAATGACATACTTATCAAAGAAATCACGCAAATGGGTGGTCTGAATGACACATTTATGATCAGAACAATCTGCACATCTTTGACAAACAGTCTATTTCTCACAGGAAGTGCTCTATTGTCCAAAATGGTGCGCTCATTATTGCAAATGAAGGCTTTATCGAATAACATGCACAAGTACATTAATGGGAGCAACCAGGTGGTGCATCATGTACGATACATGTCTGTGCCAACAAAGCTGATGAGGACACGCACAGCCAGAATACACTTCTGGCCAAAATAAGAAAAAGACTTTGTCAGCCTCAGGTAGGAGTGATTAGGCCTAAAATGCATATCCCAGCATCAATGTTCCATCTGAGTAAGTATCTAAATTATAGAAATTCATCAATTTGAGTCAATCTTTTTCGTAATTTTATCAAAGTAGACAGACCATTGCCATCGGCATATTCATTTAACATCAGCCAACAAGAGGCCTGAAAGATCTGGGATGTACCATGCACCATATGGTTCAGGCCAGCTCCACTAAAGGTTCTTGTATTGGTTCGAAATCCCTGGGGAAACTCAAAATTTTCATAGGACCTTCAATTTCACCTCATAAATCAACTGTTGTGAGCACTCAGAAATACGCTTAGAGGACTGCCCTGCCATATCTACGCCTATCCATCCATCTCAACCGTGTAAGTATGGGCTGGATCATTGGAGTTTAAATTCACATTTTCTCATCAAATAATTTTTTCGTGAAATTTAGAAAATGACATGTTGCGATTATTACTCGGCCATCTTTTTCATTCACATTCAAAATCAATGAAACCATTTAAGTTAAATGTTGATTTGTGAATCTCTTGTTCAGATTCATTTGATTCCTCAAACAAGATGGGTGTTGACGGAAAATACGTAAGGATGGATGACTGTCAAACAAACCCCAAAGCAAATTTGTCAAGTGCAACAGTACCCACAATACAATGGACACGGTATCTATAGCCCATATTACATGAACATTGTCAGCAATCTTGGTTCATTTGTGGCAGCACTGTATATAATATGCGCTCACGCCATCTGTGTACATATTTGTAGATACATAACCCTCTAGCGGTCGTCATGTTAATAAAGTCAGTTGACGCTCGATTCTCACACTGGCTGGTTGCTTCTCATCTCTTCTCTTGTCTTCCACATTCTAATACTTCATGGTGTCAGGAAACGGATAAATCTGTGCTGAAATGGAGTTACAGCACCCTGGAAATATCGATTTACACAGTGATAATGTAGCTGAACGTTGGCGAAAATGGAAACGCCAATTCCAGTTCTTCTACGATGCGTCAGAGCTGGACAAAAAATCGAAAACGACCCAAACGGCGATTCTGCTTCATGCGGCGGGACCAGAGGCTCAGGAAATTTATGAAACATTTCCTTGGGCAGAAGGCGAAGACAAAAAAGACTATACTACAGTTCTGAAGCATTTTGACCAGTATTGTGAACCGTTGAGAAATGTCGTCTACGAGCGATATCAGTTCTGGAAACGTGACCAGAAGGAGCATGAAAGTGTCGATTCATGGCAGTCAACTTTACGCAAGATGGCGGCGACGTGCGAGTTTGACAAACAAGAAGAGCACATGCTTCGTGACAAGATTGTCTTTGGGATTAGAAACATTGGAGTCAAGGAGAGGCTTCTTCGTGAAAACCCTTTATCTCTCAAGAGAGCCTTGGATTTATGCAGAGCGGCCGAATCCAGTAAACAACGAATTCGTGTCATGACGGAAATGGAGCCGCACGCATCCGTCGACGTACTTCCGGTCGGAATCCAAAATGGCCGTCGTCATCCAAACAAATCTGGTGAGACATTTTCTGTCGTCAATTGTAAATACTGTGGTGGACGTCATGCTAAAGGACAGTGCCCCGCTTACGGAAAACAATGTGGAAAATGTTCTGGCTACAATCACTTTGCTGCTGTTTGTAAAGGAGGCGGATATCGTCGCACTTCTAATTCGAGGCCCTCACATTCTGCTGTCAAAATGTCGGCCCCACAGCACAAATCTCGTTCGTCCAACTTCAAGCCAAGATACAACAACAAAGGCAAGTCTGTTAGAGTCCATGCTGTTGATGAACATTCTGATGCTTCGTCTGATGATGAATATTTATTTATGGGTCCAGTTACTACGTCTGAAGAAAAATCTTCTCAGAGATGGCATGAAAAATTTGTGTTGAACAATTCGGAAATTGCATTTAAGCTTGATACTGGTGCTGATGCAAATTGTTTACCAATGACTCTATGGCATAAACTGTTCCCAAATGAAATTCTCAAGAAGTCGAAACACACTCTACGTGCTTATGGTGGTGAAAATATTAAGCCTGCTGGTGTTGCGACTGTTTCTGTGAGATGCCCTGCGACAAATATTACTTTGCCTACTACATTCTATGTGACTGATGCTGATGTTACCCCAATTCTAGGCCGGGTTTCATGTGAACTTTTCAAGCTTGTTCAGAGACTGTCTGTGTGTCAGCTTAGCCAACCGTTGACTACAGACAAGATGTCTTCAATGTATGATGATGTATTCAGTGGTCTTGGTGAATACAGTCTACCGTATCACATCGAAGTCGACCCTAGTGTGACTCCAGTTATGCAGCGAAATAGGAGGGTGCCCTTTGCCAAGTTGGAGCCGCTTCGTGCCGTGCTACAGTCCCTTGAGAAGGATGGTGTCATTGCTCCAGTTGACCGTCCCACCGATTGGGTAAATAACTTGGTAATTACTGAGAAGAAAAGTGGTAGTTTGAGGATTTGTCTAGACCCGAAGCCACTCAATAAAGCTATCAAACGCGAGCGCCACTCCATTCCTACAGTTGAAGATGTGTTATATAGACTTAATGGCAAGAAATTGTTCACTGTCGTCGATATGAAAGATAGCTATTGGCACGTCAAGTTAGACGAGCCATCGTCTTATCTCTGCACATTCCACACGCCATGGGGGCGTAAGCGATTCCTTCGGATGCCATTCGGAATCAGTTCGGCTAGTGAAATTATGCAGAAGCGAAATGAGCAGACCTTCGCAGATATTCCAGGCGTTCATGTCATCGCAGACGACATCATCATCGCTGGCAGTGATGAAGCTGAACATGATGCTACTCTTCTGAAGGTGCTAGATCGTGCTCGTCAGTCCAACATCAAATTCAACATGGAGAAACTTCAATTCAAGAAGACAGAAGTTGCGTACATGGGTCATGTTGTCACAGCTGAGGGACTTCGTGCTTGTCCCAAGAAAACCGAAGCGATTATCGACATGCCCTGTCCTACTGACAAGCCTTCACTTCTACGCTTCCTTGGAATGGTAAAATACCTTTCGCAATTCATCCCCGGAGAGTTAAGTCTAACGGCTCCCCTTCGTAATCTTCTGAAGAAAGATTCACATTGGCAGTGGAGTTTTGAACATGATAAAGCTGTTGAGAACATTAAGCAAGCCTTAAGCAAACCTGTGTTGTTACATTTCTTTGATGTGAGAAAACCTGTTCTGGTTCAGGCAGATGCTAGCCAATCTGGCCTTGGTGCTTGTATTACGCAGGATGGTAGTCCTATTGCTTTCGCATCACGAGCCCTTACGGCTGCTGAATGTAACTATTCACAAATTGAGAAAGAACTTCTTGCTATTTGCTTTGCTTGCTCCAAATTCCATCAGTACTGTTATGGCCGAAAAGTAACTGTTCATTCTGATCATAAGCCACTCGAAATGATTTTTAAGAAACCTTTGGCTATTGCTGCTCCTAGATTGCAACGGATGCTACTGCAGTTGCAACGTTATAGTCTTGATGTTTCGTATGTGCCTGGTAAATACTTGTACATTGCAGACGCCCTTTCCAGAGCCTACCTCAGTGACAGCGAACCGATTGGCGCCCCAGATGACATAGAAGTTATGGTGCACAGCTTGACATCATCGCTTCCAATGAGCCAGCAGAAGTATGAAGTGTTCCAGAGAGCTGTGGCGGGAGACGCAGATCTACAACTTCTACTTCGTGCAGTCCATGGTGGTTGGCCTAGGTCCTACAAGAAAGCTCGTGGAATCCAGAGGCAGTATTGGAACGTCAGAGATGAAATTCACGAAGCCAACGGCCTTCTATTCAGAGGTAACCGTATAATTGTGCCTGCTGAACTAAGATCTGAGATGCTAAAGATCATACATGAAGGTCACCTTGGTATCGAAAAATGTAGAAATAGAGCTAGGCAAATTTTCTACTGGCCAAGCATGGTTCAAGACATCGCTGATGAAGTAGCCAAGTGCAATGTATGCCTAACTCTTAGAGCCAATCAACAAAAAGAGCCACTTCTGTGTCACGAAGTTCCGATGCGACCATGGCAAAAGCTTGCCGCGGATATCATGTCGATTGGATCAAATGACTACCTAGTGGTTGTGGATTATTTTTCAAAATTCCCAGAAATAGCTTTGTTAAAGCAGAAAACAGCTAAGTGTGTTATTCTTCATTTAAAATCAATTATGGCTCGCCACGGAGTTCCTGAAGAACTTTTCACAGACAATATGCCCTTTGCAAGTAGAGAATTTAAGAAATTTGCCAGTGAATGGGACATTAGACTTAGCACTTCTAGTCCTACGTACGCTCAGTCTAACGGCCAGGCTGAACGTGCAGTGCAGACAGTAAAACGTTTGCTTGTTAAAGCTGAAATGTCCGGTCAAGATCCCTACGTCGCCCTTCTGCAGTATAGATTGACCCCCCTTACCGGCATTCCCTATTCCCCAGCCCAAATGTTAATGGGACGACAGTTAAAAGGCAAGCTCCCCGTTTCGTCGAAACTTCTAGAGCCTGCTAAAATTAATGCTCGCCCTTATCTTCTAGAACGTCAGTCCGTCCAGAAACGTCAGTATGATAAAACTGCAAAATCTCTCCCACCTCTACAGTCTGGAGATTCCATTCGTATGCAACGGAAGGGAAAGTGGGAACCCGCAGTTGTTATCAAACCTCACAGTGCCCCGAGGTCCTATATCGTTAATTGTCAAGGAGGAACGTACCGTCGGAACAGACGTCATCTACTGAGCACGCCTCGTGTGCCTGCTCCTCGCATCCAAGATGCCTTTCTCGACGACTACATGATGGCACCGTCTGCAGCCGATGATGTGCCATGTGATCGTCCCGTACCCCCAGCCGCACAAGCGGTAATTCCTGGTTCTCCGCCCAGATTGAACCCGCAACCTGAGAACCCCCCTCGTGTGGAAGACCCCGCACCGCCAGTGCAGATTACTCGCCCGAAAAGAGATCGTCAACCTCCAGCTCGGTACAAAAGTGATTACGTGATGAGCAAGTGATTCGATGCTCTAGTTTTAAAATGGATTTTATTGTACCGTCTGGGTTTTTAAGTGAAACAAATAATTGTTTTAGATAGAGTATGTGCTAGTAACCTCTGCTCTTATTATTTTTATAGAAAATTGGATTTTATCGTGTCATCCAGTTTTTAGTCAACTAACATCATCTTCGAGATTCATCAAGTTTCAAGTGTGCTATTCAAAGACTTGATATTTCAATTTATAAATAATTCAAGACAAAGACTTTTCGATTTATTGATATTTTATTTGACAATTCTATTTGGTTATTCTAGTCTCAAGATGTATAATTTTAGTTTGTTGAGTTTTACATGATGTTCTGTTTAATGCTATTATGTTTTATGCTATTACGCTTTATGCAATTTTATTATGCTATTTTATTATAACTTAAAAGGGGAGATGTGGCAGCACTGTATATAATATGCGCTCACGCCATCTGTGTACATATTTGTAGATACATAACCCTCTAGCGGTCGTCATGTTAATAAAGTCAGTTGACGCTCGATTCTCACACTGGCTGGTTGCTTCTCATCTCTTCTCTTGTCTTCCACATTCTAATACTTCATCATTGTCCTGACTTTCCAAAATGCAGCCAGTGCACAGTGATCCCAGAGTCAACACTGATGCCAAATAGCAATTTAAAGCTTCGAAAGCTTACACTATGCATATTGACCAGATCACTTGTTGTTACACACCATTGCCACCGAACGAGAGGATCATTTTAGGGACTGAAAGATCATTGGGCCTTTTCATCTTGTATCTCTCTAGTATCTATGCACTTCATGGGCTAATTAGGACAGGAAAAGGACACAGCAATGAGGCGAAAGATGATTGAATAAACAAAACTGCTGTCCAACACATGTCTGGTTGACCCAGCTAGACCTGGAATTGAATCCAGGACCCAGCAATAGGAAGCCGGTAATGCTGCCAACCCCACTCCAAGTTATCATTCTCACACTCCTCCCAATGCAGCATCTCAACAGTGATAGAAAACTGTCTTAAGGGCACACACCACCTCCCTCCCAAAATAAGAAGTAAATGACCAGTCAGGCTCCTTTTTTGTGAAGTCTCCATAAATTTCTCTTACAACTTCCAACAAACAAGAGCATTACCCTCTGGCATCACAAATACTTAATCATAGCTTTTAACGCTCAGAAACTGCGTTAAGAGGTTGTTACGAGACCTGAGACATGACTCCACTGCTGTAGATACCAGAGCCAGGGCCTGCCTGCTGGCATTGGTGGCCAGAAATAGGCCAAGAGAGCCTCCATCAAGCGCAATTATCAGTGCCAGTAACACAAGCTGGAGATATCATGACAGCCTCAGATGCTCTGAAATCACCACAGTGCATTGCTGTAGGCAAAACGAGTATATTCTGATGTCACTACGGAACTATATTAGTCAACATACATAACTAGGAACATACTGATAAACTTCCAGTCAGCCCTAAAACAGACACCACCTGGAATAGGACTATAGGAGTAAGGAGAACACTGTATCAGTATGACAGTATCGCACTGGATGTGATTACTCCAACAGGATCACACGAAATAGGACGTACAGGTTGTAACATGCTCCAAAGTTACAGTTTAATTTAACATTGGTTCAAGCAGAACAAAATTGATATTTATAATACCTCCAAGTAAGTAACTGCCCAAATCTGATGGGTTTAGTCTGCCGAAATCAGCCAGAAAACAACATTCATTTTCGCCATAAAGTGGAAAGGACATAAATAACCAGAGTGAACATGAAAAGTCACTCACAGAAAATTCACTTATTGACATAACAATGGAAATTACAATGAATTTTGAATTTCTCATAGGATTGTACAACTTCCGGCTCTCTGGGAGTGACACCTGTTTGAACTAAAAATACCAAAAATACTGGATTTCATAATGTAAAACAACAACAACAAATATAAAAGGATACAACCTAAAATTTGCTCAGTGTATGATGGATAACGCTACAAACACAACAACAGACTTCATCTATTCAAGTGAAGCATTCAGAATAGTTCATTTGATAGCATGTTCACTTTTAATAGTGGTTGGTCTGACTGGCAATACCATAGTTGTTGCAGTAATTGCTTCGACGAAGAAACTTCACACGGTAATGTCAGCTTTTGTGGTCAGTTTGGCAATTGCTGACCTCCTCGCTTGCTTGACAACTTTAGCAGTGTCCTTCTCAGTGGCGATCAACGACTATGATTGGCCATTTGATTTCGTTACCTGTCGAGTAATGGCCATCGTTCATATCATCTCAAGGGTGACTGCGAACTACTCCCTTACTCTTCTGGCCGTGGATCGTTGCATTGCAATCTGGGTCTCCCTGAGGTACTCCAGCATCCACACTAAATACGTCGCCGCTGCAGAAATCTCGTTTGTCTGGGTTTTGGGGATAATCATAGCATTCCTACCGCTAATGGCGGGACAAAAGTACCAATTCATCGACCCAACAGTGACCTGCCAACCAAGCAAAGAGCGAGAGGTCACAGAGATTGTCATCCTGGTTCTGGGCTTTGTGCTGCCTCTTATATTCACTGTCATTTGCTACAGCAGCATCGGATATGTGGCCGTCAAACAAGCCAAAAGAGGGACCCTCGTCTGTGACGAAAACAACTGCCACTTTGTCCCCAACAGGAAAAAGGAACTCAAAGTGCTCAAGACTCCTTTATCAGTAACAGGTGAGTAAAAACCTTTTAAATCACCGAAGCTAAAATTTTTGAAAGGTTTCTGACAGCTAGATGAGAGAGCAAATATCTAAATCAGGATCTATTCTAAATCAGGATCTATTCTAAATCAGGAGTGAGTGAGTGAGTTTGTGTTTTACGCCCCATCAGCACCGGTGTGGGCTATTTAGAGGCAAATTCTAAATCAGGAGCCTTTCTAAGTCAAAATGTATTCTGAATCAAGATCTATTCTAAATCGGGATGTATTCTAAATCGGGATCTATTCTAAATCAGGATTTATAATTATAGAAGGGCAAAGGGCACCTCATTCATCACCTCTCCAACATATTTCATGATTCTGTTACTTGATACCATACATAATTATATTATGTACTTTGGAAGCTTGGCAGAGTTGAGAAAGGTTTTGAAGTAATACTTTAGCCAATGCTCTTAGAAGTGATACGTCCAGGCAGAAAACATATCACACTGATTCATTATCAGGTCTCATTTCTGTCTGTTGTCAAAAGAGAATGATGTACTGATTTCTTTTTTTTTAGAAATTAAACAAAAAAAAAACTTTATAAGGCATAGACGACAGTAATGAAGCGAACAAGCTTATCATGCGATTCTGTGAATCACTTATTTATCACGTGTGTGTATATGTCATACACACTGAGAAATCAAACCGCAAAGGTTTATACACCTGGGTCCGCACAAAATGGAGTTCATCAAAGATTAAGCCTACGAGACTATGAAAAAAACACTCCCAACGGCGACTTTTGGATTCGACAGGACAGTTGAATTTGACCTGTTCACTGCAGGGCTCTCAAGTGCAATTTGACAACTGCTCCAACTGCATTATGATTCGTTTTAGTGTCGGCCAAAATGTCAAGAACTTGCAGGACTGACTAAATCACTTGCGAGGCAGGCTGGGGAGTGTCGAATTCAAAGTTCTGTCGTGTCGAAATCAGATGTCGTGTATGGTAATTCAAACACATCCAAAATAAGGAATTTTGTGGGCAATTGCAAACATTTTTCTGTCTGAAATAAGATTGTCTGATCACGTACATAACGCTATAGCCTTCTGGAAAACAATGTGATTATTCCGTTATCACTCAATTTTTGGATGCAAGTCAAAGACTGCATGATACTATGTAGGCCTAGGCTACATTTGCAGTTTAAATATGAGTACCGTATACATATGAATAATATTTTCTTAGGTTTTGCAGAAAAATTCCTACAATCATTGTCTATACAAAAATAACTGCAAATTGGTTTTCAATGATAGCATATCAGCGACGAGTTGATCATAATTGCAAAGCATTTGTCATTCATTTACTGTAGATCAGATGATAACATACGGCACACAGGTCATCTCTCAATCATTATTAATCTTTCTAATTAAAATACTGCTAAATCAGGCTAGAAGGGCAAGGGGCAATCTTTCATCAGTTCTCCCATCTATTTCATAATTCTCTTACTCAACACATTTGTACTTTTGAGGCTAATCACTGTCTGAATTGAGAAAAACTTTGGTGCTGACTTTGGCAAAAAACTTCAGTCCCCAGGCTTCAGTCAATGCTCTGGGAAGCAACTCATTCAGGCATAAATAGATCATCATCATGGCACCGGCTGCATCACCATGTTTGATTTGCAATCTTTTTCTGTCCCTCAAATTGGTATGCAGAGAGTAATGATGCATTTTTTCAATACCATGCATTACATCCAGAAAGGTAGAAATTTATCATAAGGATAAAAAGAAAATAGGCAATGAAATAAACACTAATGCTGTTGTAAATTACCCTATAATGAGTATTACAAGCAAAAATGTCAGTAACTAATATTAAGAAGAGTATAGAAGAGTGTCACATTAACAAGAATGTAACAATATATTTTTGACACCAACTCTTAAAAGCTCATGAATGGTAGCCGAACATAGGGAAACACAAAAAATTGGCAAAGATGTAAAGTCAATGGCTCTAGCAATTACCTAGAAGTAACTGATCACAGATTTCTGAACAAGAAACTTTCTCCTTGTGAAAAGAGCTAAGTTTCAAACTTTTTCTTAGCCAGTTGATCTTCTTTGGTGTTAGTGATTACAACATGATCAGCACCTTTAATGACTTGTCTCCCCTTGTGATCAAGCTAATGAAAGGAAGGAGAGGGGCACTATTGATTAAGAACGAACAAGACAAGAATTATTAGCAAAAGTCACTGTAGGTAGTTTTCCAGAATAGAAACTTGTTGGTTCAAAATACTGGACGGACGACCTTATGTGGAGTGAGTATGTGTTTAGCACCAGTGTGAGTTATTTAGAGGCACAAATATCTGTGGAGATCTTTTCAAAGAAAAAGGCAACTGACAGTCATGTAAAATTAGACTTGTTTGTGGATATTAAATTATTAATATTGGAATCCTGCCATCATCTAGGTGCCACAAATTGTTTGACATAAGCCAATTTGTTTAATTGTACAAATTATTTATTGGGGTAAACTTATAACATATAGGCTATTCAATTGTAATCAGTAAAGTTTTCCCTATAGTTCCTGTTAATATGAAGATGTTATATTCTTCCTTTCTTACCAAGTCTCATCAGAGAAAAAACGAGGTGAATTTGATAAATACAATGTCTATTTAATCAAATGTCTTTAAAAATTTTTTTCACTATATAATATATCTATCACTTCTCTTGCAGGTGTTGCCATTTTATGCTGGTTGCCATACTTGGTCATCGGGCTTGGCAATATCAACACCAGTGATCAAGTGAATTTTTATCTCAATGTCACATTCGGGACACTCAGCGAATGCACTACAGCAATTAACCCCATCCTCTACATGACTTTATACCAGCCGTGCAGAACTGCTATCCTCCAATACAAAAACAGACTGGTCAAATATTTTCACAAAAATTCAGAAAGAGAACAGAAAGTAGGCCAGAAATCAAAGGCATCGAACCACAAAAATTATAACAAGCCTACACAGTCCGAAATAGCCCCAGAAATCTCTAAAGCGACAGAAATTGAAGTTATCCAAGTGCAAGAAGCTCACCAAGACACATTACATGCATAATGATAGTTAGAATTTAACATTCAATCCATAAAAGTCAGAAGTGCATCAAAAGGAATAGAGGCAGCATCAAATAAGGCAATTGAAAGTTAAAAGAGCACTGTTCTAATATTATTGCAGTATTGCAATTTCTTCAATTTCTTGATGTAATTATTGTCTTATGTTGACAATCCTGCCAAAAGTCTGTGTTATTGTTTACATGTACTTTTATTACTTGTAAAGAATCTCTTATGTACCTCCATTTACTTTAACGTTTACACATGTATAATAAAATTTATTTATTTATTGGACTTCTTCTTTGCTTTTTATTCGATATTTTATGGAGTAATTATATGTTCATTTGTGTGAAAGTCTCCACTAAAGACTTATTTGTTAAAAGGTACTACCGTAACTTTACTGAACATGCTAGGACAGACACTACAACATCAAATTCTGCAAGTCAATTGCAATGAACTTGAACATTTTTTAATAAATGTATGATGCAAGACTGATACTACTTGAGGTCAGGTCATCCACTTAAAGGGTTCTTACTGCACTTATCAAATCTGTGACATCAAGAAACAAGATACTCTGCGAGATATAGAAATTCATGTTGTTAACTATCTTATCAAAAGAAATAAATGCAAACAGTCAGTTGTCAATACTGCATGGTATCAATTATTATCATTAATGAGTTCATGATAACAGATGTAGGACAGTAATCAATTCTGATTATTATCACAAAATCTACAAGGGGTTTCTAAAAGAGAATACAAAGAACGGACCACGTCATAATTTTGAGTATTTTTGACATTATTGGCAAAAAAGAATACTTGCAGATGGAGATTAACATGAAGGTGTCAACAATTCAAAAACAATTATGCAGAGATAAACACAAGAAGTACCTTGCGTGTTGAGGATATTTTAAACTTTTGTCATTGAATTCTTACTTCATGTTGACTGAAGATTTCTCAAGTAGTTGTCAGTGACAAGCAATTATGTCTTACATGTCACTTAAGTGCACATTACAGCATTGTTAACCTCATTGTTATGCGACACCAGAATCAATCATAAGAGACAGCTTAAATTGGCCGTTGAGGAGATGAAGGAGGAGGGGGTGCTGTTTCTTGAAATAAGAAAAGTAATTTAATGCCTTCACTAATCACCTCGAGTCAATTGAGAACATCATAAATAGCACCATAAAGAGTCTAAGACAAACTAAATTTGAGAGAAATCTAATATCCTAGCAGAAATAATTGGATGGTCAGCATATGTATACTTGAAACACTTATTAAATGCAGAAAGGAATTGAGTTCTCTCAATTATAGGAGTGGAGCTCATAATAACAGATAATGCCATCAGATCCAGAAGAGTCCAAGACACTTCACTAAGTGGTGTAAGCGTCTTCAGCCACTTTTCAACCATCCAAATTTCTGCACCATACAGTTGCCGACTAAGTACATAAATGATTTAAAATCTTAAAGCAATTAAATAGATTTGAAAATTGGAGGAGAAATATATCTGGAGCTGGTACTATATCAAGCAATTCTAGTTGCTGCACCGGTATAGCTACAAGCAAGTTGGTCTGCCAAGTTGGACCTTGTCACAGTGTGACCACTAACAAGTTGGTGCAATACATTTAATAGTAACAATTGGAAGACAACATTCTCAGTTTGAGCATTTGTTTATTTGGCAACATTGACGTCTTGGGATTTTGTTGGTCTACACTTTGGAGAAAAAGATAGGTCCCCATAGGACATAGGCTCAGACGTTCCTCAATTCTCAATCTACCCCATCAAGTATCACACCAAGTGGAGTGTCAAATACATGATAGTTCAGTGATAACCTTAAGAAAATGCTAACCTCTGACCCAAACATACATTGATTAAATGCACTTGTGTAACATAGCAGATACTTCAGTGTTTTTATCTGTTTTTATCCATTCATAAATACTAATAATGGGAGCAGGCTACAGTAGCCTGCCAAATCAGTTGCGAGCGTTAGCGAGCAGGCTACACTACACCGCTGGTGCAGCCAATCAGGTCCTCGCTCACATGCATTTTTGAAGCAGCCTGGTGTAGTTCTAATGAGTTCCGCAGGGCACGGACCTGAGGCAGCGCAGACTTTAGGGGTAGCAGTTCCACTGACCTAGAAGCCAATTTGATTCCCAATACGATTTGAATTTCATCAGTCTGCATCCTCACTCGCTCGCCTGCTAGTCAGTAATGGGAGAACATTCGAATGTTGCGTGTAATTTTTTACCCCCCTTATATAATATTTATATATATTATATATCTTTATCAATGTCGCTGTTTTTTTACTTCACACTCTCAAAATTCTAGCTGGTATGCTCAAACCATGCTGCCCACAAGTCAAGCATATGTCTGGGACAAACAATTCAGCGTCTTACTATTTCAAAGAAAGACTCTAAACATGCGCACAAAAAAAACCATCTGATTACACATTCATATTTTCAAATATGATTACCACTTGTTTGCTCTATTTGTGACGGCAAATATCTTGTTCACAAAATTTAGAAAGACAGTAGAACTGCAAATCCATGTTATAACAAATGTCAGGTAGGAATTCTTGAGTTGCTAATCAATTGTCGGCATTATCAGGGATTAGACCCCCCAGGGGGTTAATATATTTAGTCAATTAGTACTGTATGAATACTGAATGACTAGGCAAAAAACTACACACAAACTAAACAATCAGCTCGATTGTCACAGGTTATATAAACAGAAACTGTTGTTTGATTTGACAGCTTCTCACACTTTCCTTAATGCTTATAGTTGTTGGCAACATGATGATTTGGTAACTTGTTGGCAATGGTAATTATGGTGAGCTGTTGGTGTTAAAGAGATTATGCCTGTGGTTTCTTTGTGTTTTATATTGTACTGGTTTAGCCCCCTTTTCCTATACCTTATACATTGCAAAGGGGCCTAATCCAGTACAATATTATATTGTACTGGATTAGGCCCCTTTTCCTATACCTTATACATTGCAGACGGGGCTAAAGCAGTACAATATAAGACAGAGTAATAAGACCATTTTTGTATATAAATAGAACATAGAGTAAAAATATATTGGAACTCTGTATTATATTGTACTGCTTTAGGCCCCTTTTCCTATACCTTATACATTGCAGACGGGCCTAAACCAGTACAATATTATATTGTACTGGATTAGGCCCCTTTTCCTATACCTTATACATTGCAGACGGGGCTAAAGCAGTACAATATAAGACAGAGTAATAAGACCATTTTTGTATATAAATAGAACATAGAGTAAAAATATATTGAAACTGTATTATATTGTACTGCTTTAGGCCCCTTTTCCTATACCTTATACATTGCAGACGGGCCTAAACCAGTACAATATTATATTGTACTGGATTAGGCCCCTTTTCCTATACCTTATACATTGCAGACGGGGCTAAAGCAGTACAATATAAGACAGAGTAATAAGACCATTTATGTATATAAATCCAACATACAGTAAAAATTTAAATAATATTTATATATTTTTTTTATATGTATTTTTGAATAATAATACTTTTTGGGGGGAGACTCCCCCCTACGATCTAAAGAGGGCGATATATTTGATGGGGTTAGAGAAAAAAATGGGGTATAGTTTTTTTTGGGGGAAAGAGTTACAATATTTGCCTTTTTTAGTTATTGGCATAGGGGTCTAAACCTTTAGACCCCTTCGGCATATTAACAGATCTGCATACGGGCCTAAAGGTTTAGGCCCCTTATACATGAGAAATCATGTGTAAACGGGTCTAAAAGTTTAGACCCCTTTATTGAATGAACCCATTCAGTTGTGCACCATATGGGTCTAAAGGTTTAGACCCCATTGAAGCAATAAAAATTGGTTTAGACACCTTTATTGAATGAACCTCATTCAGTTGTGCAACATATGGGTGTGAAGGTTTAGACCCATCAATGAAAAAATATTGGTTTAGACCCCTTGATTGAATGACTCTGAGGTTTGAATAAATTTATTGAATGAACCCAGTTCAGTTCTGCAGCATATGGTTCTGAAGGTTTAGACCCCATCAAGCAAGAATTATTGGTTCAGACACTTTTATTGGTCTAGACCAATTTTTTTTGCTTCAATGGGGTCTAAACCTTTAGACCCATATTGTGCACAACTGAATGGGTTCATTCAATAAATGGGTCTAAACTTTTAGACCCGTTTACATATGATTTGTAATGTATAAGGGGCTTAAGCCTTTAGGCCCATATGCAGATATCTTGATATGCAGAAGGGGTCTAAAGGTTTAGACCCCTATGCCAATATCTAAAAAAAGCAAATATTATAACTCTTTCCCCCAAAAAAAACTATACCCCATTTTTTTCTCTAACCCCATCAAATATATCGCCCTCTTTAGATCGTAGGGGGGAGTCTCCCCCAAAAATTATTATTATTCAAAAATATATATATAAAAAATATATAAATATTATTTATATTTTTACTCTATTTTGGATTTATATACATAAATGGTCTTATTACTCTGTATTATATTGTACTGCTTTAGCCCCGTCTGCAATGTATAAGGTATAGGAAAAGGGGCCTAATCCAGTACAATATAATATTGTACTGGTTTAGGCCCGTCTGCAATGTATAAGGTATAGGAAAAGGGGCCTAAAGCAGTACAATATAATACAGTTTCAATATATTTTCACTCTATGTTCTATTTATATACAAAAATGGTCTTATTATTCTGTATCATATTGTACTGCTATAGACCCGTCTGCCATGTATAAGGTATAGGAAAAGGGGCCTAATCCAGTACAATATAATATTGTACTGGATTAGGCCCCTTTTCCTATACCTTATACATTGCAGACGGGGCTAAAGCAGTACAATATAAGACAGAGTAATAAGTCCATTTATGTATATAAATCCAACATACAGTAAAAATATAAATAATATTTATAAATTGTTTTTATATATATTTTTAAATAATAATATTTTTTGGGGGGAGACTCCCCCCTACGATCTAAAGAGGGCGATATATTTGATGGGGTTAGAGAAAAAATGGGGTATAGTTTTTTTGGGGGAAAGAGTTATAATATTTGCCTTTTTTAGTTATTGGCATAGGGGTCTAAACCTTTAGACCCCTCCGGCATATTAACAGATCTGCATACGGGCCTAAAGGTTTAGGCCCCTTATACATTAGAAATCATGTGTAAACGGGTCTAAAAGTTTAGACCCCTTTATTGAATGAACCCATTCAGTTGTGCACAATATGGGTCTAAAGGTTTAGACCCCATTGAAGCCATAAAAAATTGGTTTAGACACCTTTATTGAATGAACCTCATTCAGTTGTGCAACATATGGGTGTGAAGGTTTAGAAGTATTGGTTTAGAACTGAATGGGGTTCATTCAATAAATTTCTGCAAACCTGAGATTCATTCAATCAAGGGGTCTAAACCAATATTTATTCATCAATGGGGTCTAAACCTTCAGACCCATATGTTGCACAACTGAATGGGGTTCATTCAATAAAGGTGTCTAAACCAATTTTTATCGCTTCCATGGGGTCTAAACCTTAGACCCTTGTGGTGCACAACTTAATGGGGCTCATTCAATAAAAGGGTCTAAACTTTTAGACCCGTTTACATATGATTTGTTATGTGTAAGGGGCCTAAATCTTTAGGCCCGTATCCATATATGTTTATATACAGAAGGGGTCCAAAGGTTTAGACCCCTATGCCAATATCTAAAAATGGCAAATATTGTAACTCTTTCCCCCAAAAAAAACTACACCCCATTTTTTTCTCTAACCCCATCAAATATATCGCCCTCTTTAGATCCTAGGGGGGAGTCTCCCCCTAAAAAGTATTATTAATGAAATATATATATAAAATATATAAATATTATTAAAATGTTTACTCTATGTTATATTTATATACATAAATACTCTTATTACTCTGTATTATATTGTACTGCTTTAGGCCCGTATACAATGTACAAGGTATAGGAAAAGGGGCCTAATCCAGTACAATATAATATTGTACTGGTTTAGGCCCGTCTGAAATGTATATAAAGTATGGGAAAAGGGGTCTAAAGCAGTACAATATAATACAGCTACATTTTGACCTCAGAATCAATTTCTTTTGGATTGCTATTTGGGACAGTGTCTATACTATATCTTGTACTGGTTTAGGCCCGTCTGCAATGTATAAGGTATAGGGAAAGGGGGCTAAAGCAGTACAATATAATATTGTACTGGATTAGGCCCCTTTGCAATGTATAAGGTATAGGAAAAGGGGGCTAAAGCAGTACAATATAATACAGAAAAATATTTTGCCGACTATCTATATATTCTGTCTTTATGTTTCTGAGTGTCTATATATTGTACTGCTTTAGGCCCTTTTGCAATGTATAAGGTATAGGAAAACGGGTCTAATCCAGTACAATATAATATTGTACTGCTTTAGGCCCGTCTCCAATGTATAAGGTATGGGAAAAGGGGCCTAAAGCAGTACAATATAATACACACAAGGAGAATGCATTCACCTAACAAAGGGCATAATCTCTTTGACACCATCAAAGCTGACCATTGCAAACAGATAACCATTGCCACCAACTAATCGTTAGCTAAGTGTGATAAGCTGTCACAATGAAACTAATTAATCAGTTTATTGTGTGTGGGCTTTTATATGGGAGGTAAATTGAATGAACCTCATTCAGTTGTATTTTACATAAGTTTAAGGGGGTCTATAAGTTTAGACCCCCGGGGGGTCTAATCCCTGATAATGCCCAATTGTCTTATCTGCCTCTGACAAGGTTCAAGAGTAACATCACAGGTCACTGAATGACCTCAGTCCTGACACCACAGGTGGTTTGTCAATCATCATAATTTCAGAACTTCCCGCCAGAGGACAGTCAAAATAACATCACGACTACATTAACGACATCTGGTGGTCTTCACAAGAGCAAATCAAATGCCAATGACTGATGCATTAATCAATCTAAATTATATAGCCAAAGGTTTCCTCACTTTAGTATCAGAAAAAACTTTATTGCAGGCTCTGAATGGAGGAATGATTGGGGCTTTATGTCCTGTATTTATGCACTTGGTAGACCATCCAGGATGGAACGGCAATAAGGCGATGGATGATTGGAACTGCCGTCCAACATGGGCCAAGGTGACCCGGCAAGAGCTGGATTCGCACCCAGGACCCAGAGATTGGTAGCTTGGTACGCTACCCCAGAGATAACCCTCCCCACAGGCTTTGACATGGATGCACCAATGAAAATAATGTTTATATTTCAGTCATTTTAATCAGATGAAACAGATGCTAATCAGATTATGAGTTGACATAATCAGCCTGTTTGCGACTATTGGGGAGCAGATTTCAACATTTCAATCCAAATTGTCTACCTAATGCCATCACCTTGCTGAATAAGTCCATGATATTTCCATTAAGAGTGAAGGTCAATAAGAGCTAGGGATGGACACCGTTTGCCAAGTTCGATACGATACGTACCGTCGATACGTTTCTTCGGTTTTCGGTTCGTATCGCGATCCGCAAATTCGGCCCCGGATCCGCAATTTAGTGCATTTTTCGGAAAAATCCGCAAGGCAAACCATATTTTTGGTCCGGAATTCAGTGGGCTGCAACCTGGGCGAAGGTCCGTCAATGTTTTTTCGCGATTTTTCGCATTTCTTTGCTTAATAAAGTCGTTTTTGACTGTTTTACATGGAAATTAAGCATGTGGAGGGTAGAATTGGATCGAACCGAAACTATATTTCATCGATTTCGGTTATCAAACCGGCGGAAAAAACCGGTACCGTCGATATACCGTGAACCGGTGTCCATCCGTAATAAGAGCAGCCAATTTAATCTATTTAAACATTTAATTAAAGCAGAAAAACTGTCCTACCTGATTGACGACTTCAAAGCTGATTGCATAAGTAGTGTTGGGATATAAGCCGCACATTTTCCATTGACACGTCTGACCAATTCCAATCTCAGTATCTGACACATTGGCTCCCTTCATGTTGTTTGAGATGCACTCTCCAATACAGCCTTGCACCTTCAACTCTCTGGACGTCTGAAAGTAAAAGTTAAGGCATTTTTAGATTGACAAAATATAATTGTCACAAAAATGCGGCTAAATAGGACAGGAAGAGATCATAACAATGAAATAAAGGATGACTGATGATGGATCATGGACAGATGGATGATTGGGGCTTTACACCCTATATTTGTGCACTTGGCAGGCTAAATAGGACAGGTGGAGATCAGGGCAATGAGGTAAATAAAGGATGAACCATGAGGAAGCCTACAATATCTTTAGTGCCTCATTTGGGTTTGCGAATGACAAGATAAAGTCACCAGAGGCAACAGCATTTTGGCGATAAACACATAATATTATATTCATCGCTGGGAAAAAATAAATAGTGAAACCCACCTTGACTTCAACGGTGGCGCAAAATCCCATCTTGAATTCATTTTGGGAGTCCTTTGAGAAGACTCTCTGGAAGGTCTGCTTGAAGAGAGATGTGTTGAAGGAGTCGCCCATCACCATGTGACCTCTGCAAGTAAAGAAAGCGAAAAATTGAAACAAGGTCAGTCACTCATCAACAATATGTATATTTACTAGGGTGTGTCAATTTTTAATTTTTATGCAAATTCAAAAAGCACTAGTGCCCAAAATGTGCATTTTGACCTGGGCAACCCAAATCTGTTCTCGAAATGGCAATACGACAATTCTTACCTACTTCAATTTGGTTCAAAGTTTCAATATTTTTTTCGTTTTTGACCATTTTCGCCAATCCGCGGTTCTCTGTAACTTTGTCAGTAATTGTCATACAGCATTCTTAATGCCATGGTTGGAAAGCTCTCAAAAAGACCTACATTTTGAATACCAACACAATGGTCTAGGATGATATCTTGACTCCCATTGACTCTTCGGCCGGCACTTTATAGAAATGAAAATGTTGCTGACTGTCTAATCCTATTAAAAAAAGGCTTCTGAATTTTTTTCACTGATAATTTCTGTGATTCACACTCTTCAAGTTCCAGAATAAGCAAATAAGATATTTTTTTTAATTTTGGTCATGGAAAATCCTGCTTTATGAGCTTGGAAGTTTAATGCAAAATTTTGTTCGAATTATTGAAACAAATCGTGGAGGGGATGTTATACTTCATATTTTTACTTCATAAGAATTAAATATAGGCCAACATCATTGGTACCATGGGAATGCTAATAATATTTCCTTTCACGTGGTACCACTCATGTTACCCTGCAGTAAAATCTGACGAAGATATGATATGAAATGCAACAGACCCCATCTCACATTTTACAAGTTTTCACTAACATTAACATTAAAACTTCATCACTCACAAACCAGGCCCTCCCATGGTAAAAATCAAAAAGTTTTTTGTATTTGGTCATTCTGGAACTTAGAGAATGTGAATCATTGCAATTATCATAGAAAAAAATTCAAAGGTCATTTTTCCAAGAGGATTAGACAATCTGCGTCAATTTCATTCTAAAAAGTGCAGGCTGAAGGGCCAATGGGAGTCAAGATATCGTCCTAGACCATTGATGTTGGTATGCAAAATGAAGGTCTTTTTGAGAGCTTTTCAACCATGGCAATTAGAATGCTGTATGACAAATATTGACAAAGTTATAGAGAACCGCGAATTGGCGAAAATCGTCTAAAACAAAAAAATATTGAAACTTTGGATCAAAATTGAAGTAGGTAAGAAATGTCGTATCACAATTTCGAGAACAGATTTGGATTCTCCAGGTCAAAAGGCACCTTTAACACACTAGTGCTTTTTGAAATTGCATAAAAATTAAAAATTGACACACCCTAATATTTATTTACACAATCTATATTTGATTTCTACCCTCATGTAATGGGCAAATACGAATATGAGTGGTCGGACTTCTGAGCCAAGTAAAGCGGCTCAAGTAGTGTATCCAACAGAGAGTTCCAACTTTGAATAAGGTAATCTTGTCGCTTCTTCAGTACGGGGATACCCCTCACTGTTTGACAGACCATTTGAGAAAGTAAAGCTTTAGGTCATGTGGTAGAAAGGACGCCTAGAAGGTCAGTGCCGCTATAGTTAGTTACCCATTATTGCTTGAAAGTCATTACCCTATACTACTAATTTATCAAATTACAAGAAATTGAAGATTGCATAACGCAATAAATGAATGACATACCCCGTATAATTGCAAGTGAACTTCATTTCATGCAGACCAGTTTGATCGAGGGCACAAGAGTAGATGTCAATGATGTGTCCATTGTTTGCTGCTCTAGCGGCCAGTGCTTCGTAGTGCTGAAAAAAAAGAAGACAAATGTAATTCTACTTAATGAAGATAATCATGAGTGAAAGACTAACTTTCCGATTCTGTGATCAGCTCAAGCATTGTTTTTTGTGATGAGCTTCGGAATAAATTGGTTCAGCGATGGAAATTCTTCATAAACACCATAAATATGGATAAAAACAACATCTTTCAGCAATTGATAAGTGTTAAATGTGTATGTTTTCATTTTATTTTCATTTACCTTGATAGCCTTCTTCATGTACTTGCAGTTGTCCTTCTCGATGTCGTGGTGAGACCTGATTGGGTGCTTCAGCTCGTCATCCACGACCATTCCAGGTCCTTGGGTGCAGGGGCCACCAGTGAACATCATCACTCTGGCGCCGGTGTTGGGGTAGGTGCACTGCAAGTAAATTCAAAAGATATAATGATCCGCTTACAGGCACCATTTATGACAATTATAACAATCACACTCATTCTATAGTAACTAGGCATGGCTGTCTTCAACATGTCTTGGTCCTGTTAGTTTTGCAAAATGGCTATGGTGGCTGACACTGGGCCAGTCATCAAGCAGACAACTAGTAGTATTTTAAACTAGAAAAGCCCGCAGGGTCACATTCACTGTTCGGGGCCAACCAGACGACAGGTTCGCTGTGGATTTTACCAGCACTTTAAACTTTCTAATTCTTTGTGAAGTGTTGACGAACAATTTTGTACGCATGCGGTCGAGCGACAAACTTTTTCGTCGCAATTTTAATGCTTTGCAAGAAATTTGCCAATAAATCAGTATAAAGTGCAAACACGAGCAGCCCTGTTCCTTTAATAGTCAGGGCTGGACTTTCAGAGTCAGCCAAATTACTTTTAACCCATTCTCAATATTATGGGGTAAATTTAACATCGTAAAGAGACAAATCCCTTCTCTACAATACTGAGAAAGGCATAACTGGATAGACATGTCAACATTAACTTTATACAAAGAATTATAAGAACAGAGAACCACATACCTCCAAGAGACCAACAGCAATAGAGAGAGCTACTCCAGTTGACCTCAGAGGTCGTTTGCCCTGAGCCACTGGCCAGGGATCCCTCTGCAGCTCAGACAGAAGGTCGGTCAGTGCCATGTCACATTTGTGAACAGGTTGAAGAAATCTGCAAAAGAAATAGTAAATTCAACCTCTAATATTGGAAGTATGCCAGACCACACAGAAAAGGAACATGCAAGGATACAAGTTCATACAACTTACATACTCGAATTACTCGTTGAGTAACACACTAATTTGATTAAGAGAATAAAGAGACAATAATTGATATTGGAAATTCAACATGAACTGAATGGTGACTGACCAAACTGAACAACAGCGATGGACGGACAATTGGTATGTATTTTTGAACTTCGGTAGGCTATTAAGGGCAGTACAACACGGCAATAAGTGGAAGGATTATTGAAACTACCATCAGAGGCAATACTAACTGTTAATATAATTAATTCTGTGAAAGCTCAACCTACCTGTTAGAGGGCAGCTGCTGTTGCTGGGGGTTGGCTGGCTGCTGTTGGGGGCCACGCGGTTGCTGAGGTCCAGCGGCTCCACGGCCAATTCCAAGCATCTCCTGAAATTCACAAAAGCACCCAATTAACACAAAAGGTCACAAAAATCTGTCAGAAAGGTAAAATAGGTTCAAAATGCATAATTTTTGGGAAGTAAATAAAGGAACTAAAAATAAGGCAATGTCACAATTGTCATTGAACTCAATACAAATAAGATTTGACACAAAAATCATACTCGTAATAACAAACCCGTACAAGCATGTAATCAAAGGCAGATCTTGAGCTAAAGAAAAACTAACTTAAATTTGGGGGGCATTTCGATGCTTGACCAGACAAGTACATTTTTTATTTAAATACATCAAACAATTTAATTTAGACCACTACTTCACGTAGTTGGCAGTTGACAGTCAATGACAAAACTGAACGAAACTTTTCAGATGATAAGACTTAAGAAGATAGAAGACTTGCAACAAGGTCAATCAAGTAGATGTTCTCTGACCTGGAGTCAAACCCAGGACCTTCAATAAACCAAACACAACTCATGAACTGCTTGTGAAAACATGCAACCTTATTTACCTCCGCCAAATCACTTCTCAAACCACATAAATTCATTCTGTAGCTTAATACAACCTCATAACTTGACTTAATTGTTTCAAATACTTTTATGTCGTCACATCCATATATAAGACCTTATGAAGATATCCGATTATTATTATTTATATTTCTTCACAGTTGCGGACGGTAAGGAGACCTTAGTGCAATTAATCGTATCTTCATTGAGCATTATCGCAATCTTGGAAACACAAGCCACAATGCTCACAAAACGAAGTAGAAAATGACAAATTACAAATTTTTCGTTTATCGAAATCATTGATACACGAAATCAATACTCAAGATTATCACTGTCCCAGTGACACGAAACTGTTGGAACATTTTTTTGTGAGCAAGGGCAACCTGACACCTTATTTAGGAACAATCGTATAACACATGTAAATATTAGACTGGCATGTTGAAGGGAAAGCCAGGGAGGGTGGAACCAGATTTTTTTTAGGCATGGCGTATTGGCGTTAAGACCGAAGCGTTGTGACTTTGGAGTAGCTTTGGAGTGTATTTCATCTTTGGCACACGCATTGAAATGTATCCCTTTCACTTACAATCGCAATTAACCTTGCTTGCCACTCTTACCTGCATTCCCTATGTTAAATCAAAAGCATTTCATTACTGACAGAGTAAATTAGAAACAAAATAGATTGATAGAATCTTATAATTGATCAAGCTGGAGTATGAATACATAATTGATCCCACCTCTGACCTGAAAGCTTTGTAAATACATGCAGCTGTACACCTTCGAAATAAAGGATCAATAAAATACTACAATGTCTCAATATTTACCTGGATCTGCTTAGCTGTCAGGTCTTTGTTGCCTCGGAACACGTAACTCTTGGAGCAGCCCTCGCAACCGAGTTCATGGACCTGCACCATCTTGCCGTAGGTGATCAAGCCAATCAGGGCATTGGGAGGCAGCAGACTGAGGGACATCTGCAGGGATTCCTAAAACACACAAACATTATAGGTTAAATAGATTTTCTAATATAATCAATTAGGGATGCACCGATACCACTTTTTCACTTCCGAGCCGATACCGATCCTGGTATTTTGTTGCCGATACAACCGATTTCCGATACCATTCCGATACCGATACCATTGGTTAAATGGAGAGTATAGTGCTTCCGATCCGATACTGCTTTTTAGTGCTTGATCGGCACCGATACCGATCAAGAGTATCGGATCGGTACATCCCTATAATCAATAATTTCCTGGTTGGAAATGGTTCCATAAGGACTTCAAAACATCAATACAGACTAAAATTTTATGTCGGACAAAAACAGACAAGACAGAATGTCAGTCCAGATAACTAGACGTTAGCTTGAATCAAACCCAGCATGCAGCAATTTAGCAAAATTAAGTTTTGCTGACGGACAACGTAGAATTGATTATTATCACAATACTTCAGTTCTCATGAGCTCTCTTATAGTCTTATGATCACAGAAGGAGTCGGAAACCTCAGCAATCTAATTACAACAGCTACTTCCATTTCCAGGGAAGCAAGGGCCTCAGCGATGAATTAAGTACAGAATGAAAGAAGAAAGTATTCAGCTATCACAGTCAGATACCGACAACTAGCTGTTTGACAAATTCATGGCTCTTAATTTATTAAACAATATCAATCTCCATTTACCTTCACAGCCTGCAAATCTTCCTCCTCCATGCAAGTGTCCAGCAGAATAAGATAGACAGGGGGAGCACATTGGGCTCTCTGTAAAAGAAGAGAGAAATTCAGGTTACAAAAAAATCAGGAAATAATAGGTGACTTTTGATTTTTCCTAGCATTTACAAAGTTTGAAATTTAATGAGATGCCACTAGAATCAGTAACAACTTTCTTGTTGTTTTTCGTGGTTACAATGTACAAAGTACTTACTGTCAGGGTGTACTCAATGGTAGAGAACTGGGGAATGATCTCGGCTGGTTGGTGTTGTTCAGAAATGGCAGCATACTGGGGTGGAAACTGAAAGGAGAAAATATAAACATTAAATATGATTTATTTTACAGAAAGTATTAAAGCAATAAAGCTGTAGATGGTGCCAGGTTCTTTAGCCTACTTTACTACAATTCGGTATGAAATATGACCAACAACACCAAAACTTTGTAAAATCGACTTACTTATTACTACAGTTCAGCATGAAATATCATGACAAACAATACCAAAACGTTTGTAAAATTGACTTACTGGATTTCTTTGGAAGCAGAAGTTACAAGACCAAATTTTGGCTCTGTAATCCACTTGGCTGAAACAAGGAAAGGACAAATAATTACATGTACAATATCTCCAAAAAATTTAAGCAATATATTAAGACAAGACGAGCAAACTATGCATTTCAAAAGTTGACATCTAAGGTAATTGTGCCCATGAGCTCCGCACAACTATTACCGGTACATTGAAATAGCTATGAATAAACAATATTGTTGACTGTCTATCAAAAAGAAATAAGTTCTTATTTTCCAGACATACAAAGTACTACAGCATCGAAATTTCTCATCATTGTCGTATGAAATTACTTTGTCTTACCAAAATGGATTGAGCACAGCACGACAGTTGGGCCTCGTGCACAGGACTGGATCGTACTGAATAGGGGGCAGGTCAGGCCTCTCCTTCAAAGGGGTAAAGAGGCAGCCGAGAGGCACAACCATACGGGTAGCCTCCAATCTGCTTGATGGCCACACATTCCAACTGCATCGCACTCCATCCCGGTCTTCGTTCTGTTGAATAAATTCTTGGTATGTTGCCATTTTGGCTATCAATCTGAAAGGAATATAAGAGAACATTATGCACCATCCAATTATACCATGTATTACTAATAGGATTCAGGAAATACGGAATAATACACCAGAACTGTAACTCACACTGTACTGTAATCAAAGAGTTATCCAAAGCCAAAGGGCGGTTGAGAACTATCACTAGTATCAGACATTTAATGAATGATTTAAAACTTTTAACATTATCTCTTTCCAACTCTATGTGTTGACTGGAACCAACAAATTATTCCAGAAAAGAAAGTTCACTGTATTCAAAATCAAAGACCATGAAAAGTACCAAAACTGAAAGTGGGAGTGTCCAGAAGTTGGCAATACACAGAATGACAGATGCAGCTGTTTATTACCAACTCTTGCCAACTGGTATGAAGATGCCTGATGACGTGTAAGGATTTTCGCAAAATTAATCGCGATTTGAAGAACAAAACATTACAAACCAGTGTTTTTAGAGTCCTTAAAATTCATAAAATCTTCCTGAACAGTGAAAAATCGCATCAAATCAATGAATGAAAGTCAAAGATCAAAATCTTGACAACAAAATCAACAGCTGATCAGGAAATTTGAGGCCAGTTTTCTGAGTAAATCCAAAGTTCCGAGCACAGATCTGACATGGAAATGTTACTAAAGTATCAAATCTTCCTTCTTACCTTCAAATTAATCTTTTTTTAACAGTAGATTATTGTAAATTTGATAATTTCCACGTAGTAGACAACGGTATAAACACCGACAGCGTGTGCCACGTCTGGACTTCCCACAATGCACCGCTGACGTCACAGGGGTGTTTCCCAAAAAATTACGTCACGCCTCAGGGATTCCGAGGCAAGACAGGCTGGCGCTGGAAGGCGGGAATCTGCTGTGGAGTGTGGACTGGTTGTGTAAGGTGTTGACCCGTGTAGTTCTAGACTTCTAGTATGAACTTGGACCCCAGTGAAGATGCACAATGTGTCAAAAATAAACAAAAATCCTTGATACCAGCGATTGCAGAAAATTTTCAAACCGAGACATTCACGTCCCCCAAAGAATATATTATTTATGCAGGCTCCAGAAGCAGAAAGAAACGCTCTTATGAAGCTGAAGAAAAAAAGCAAGCACATTACAAAATTTAACCAGGCAAAAATTGTACGATCCCTGGCTTTTGCTACTTTGTAAAATATTTTGTGCGACTCTGTGCAACTGCGCGTACAAATTAAGGCACCCGACACCTGGGCCTGACACTCATTGTAGACCGATTATCAAATTAATATAATTGCTCATGCAACTTATGGGGAATTTATACCGGGCGTACTGGGGAGACGGAAATTTGATGAACAACACAAAAGTAGGCAAAAGAAGCGAAAAATCTGGGAAGGTGACAAGATGTTTTATTGATTTACAACCCCATTTCCCAGGATATGCCACTTGAAATTGCATAAAATATCGATCATGAAATCATGGCGAATTTTATGCTTGCCGTCCCAAATCGTCTACAGGTTGTATATCAAAGATTTATAAATTTCTTTCTTTTTTTAATCATAACCTTTTTCTTTTCTTCTTTACATTTTGAGAGCTGTATTTAAGAAATTATAGAGAGCAATTATGAGTTGTTTTTAAAATTCTAATTACATAATGCCATGAGAAATGAGGGGCCCAAGATTAACATCACATTTTAACATGATACACTCAAAATATACATGCAGGGCAGAAAGAATATAAAGTCTTTTTTCGGAATTAGCAATACCATTCAGGGAATTCCCAACCAGAATTTGATAATTCAAAGACTGAGAGAAAGGGATTTACTGACCCATGGTTATTATGATAGCCATTGACAGCATTTGATATTTCAAACGTTTGTCACAAGCTTCATTGGACAGACTCGTACAGATAAAGTAAATATATACTTTAGCATCATCCCAAGTCATTGCGTGGGGAGGATGATACTTTAGCAGCTCCCGGATTAACTATATAGGCATATTCTCACAGGCGTATGAATCGGTCATTGTGCATGTGGCATGCTGTCTGAAAAATTGAAGCAGGCACTGCAGCTTTGCATAGCACAGAGCGAAAGGCGCAGGCCTTCGATCTCATGAAGCAACACACAATGATACTAAAACCTTTATACTATGATATAAGTATAATTTAGCCGTTCCAAGTCTTCTCACCATGGCAAAAAACCACTTGAGAAAAACAGACATCCATGGTCCATTCTCTTACGATGCTTTTTTTCCTCAATACAAATCCTACCATCAATTCACATAAAGGGCATTCAAGACCCAACAAGTTTGTTACAAAACTCCTCCCGAACTTATCCTGTTCTCATTCAAATTGTGCTTTTTTTATATGACTGATTTATGCAGCTATTATGTGCCATTCAGTTAGTCCTATATCACACAAAATACAGTTCTCAAAAATATATTAATCTGAAATTATATATGAAATCCTTGGAGTCCCAGAATAAATTCACAAATTGAATATTCAGTCTTAAAATATTTATTTCAAGTCATACAATGTCATGTGAGATTCTGAGAGCAGATGACAAATAAATACAAAACATGGCATGGAATGCACATTCATACACAGAGAGAATAATAAATTCAACAACTAAATTTACTAAAACCATAGACGCTTTAAACATCTGTCAAATTATGCATTCTCATAAAATAATGTCACAAATACTTCTTGGTTAAATGGCAAATCAGCAAGCACATTGATCAATAATACTTAATTGAGATCAGTTATAATTTAAAATGGAATTATTTTTTATAATATAATATATATTGGTCCAACGTATCCTCATTTGCATAGCTCGTATAAAATGAATACATACGAAAAAGTCACATTTAATTCAGTAAAATACAAACAGACAGTTTTCTCGCACAGCTAAAAAGAAAATTTTGCTCCAAAACGTTTGATGAAATCAGAAATAAATCGGTGTTTGTTATGGCTCTTTTTATGCTTAGTAAAGTCCAACATTTTGGCACAGACATTTTCGAATATTTCCGTCAGTCCAATGTTTTTCAGCGCAGAGCATTCCATGTAAGTCACTGCTTTACACTTTTTTGCAACTTTTGCAGCCGTTTTACGAGATACTGGGTACCAAGCTTTGTCTCTGAGATCAGACTTTGTGCCGACGAGGACAATAGGAATAGGTCTCGGGCCTTGAAAATGTTGTATTTCCGGTATCCAGTATTTTGTCACATTTTCCAAAGTTTGTGGTCTATCAACAGCATAGCAGACAATGATTATGTCACTTGTTGGGTACATGGTTTGTCTCATGTAGGTGTATCCATCCTGGAAAATAAAAATAATCATTTTCAATCACAACTGCTCAAACCGTTGAAGCTCAGTAACGTCTACTTTTTCAGGCAAACTTAATCATAGTGTTACTTAAATTGTTCTAATATTATTTTGAAAATTTATAATATATCAAACACATGCTTTGGTTCACAAACTTTTTTTTTCAAACTTAATATCCAGAAATCTGTTAAATTCAACAATTGTGACATTTCCAAAATTTTACAAAAAATTAAAGATAAATATGTACCTGGCTCGATGTATCGCAAACTGTTACTTCAATCCCCGTCATGTCATGGCTGATCTTATTGTCATTGGAGAAGGGAACTGAAAATAGAAAAATGTTCATAAAAAATTTGAATATTTTCTTAAATGACGAAACAATTTTTTCAAATAAGACGTAATCTTGATTTAATTGACAAGTTGATAATTGTATCTTTAGGCCTATGTATTTATTTTGGCAGGTTGATTAGGCAAAAGGGCTCCAGCAATGAGGCAAAGGATCTTTGAAACTGTTGTCCAACACAGGTCCTGGTGACCTGGCTACGGCTTGAATTTAACCCAGGACTCAGCAAGTGGAATCCCAGAGAGCTACAAACTAAGCTTGCCCCTCCCCTTTGATCTAATTGAAGCATAATTTGAAGAAATATTTCCAATCAAACATATATATATATTTTAACTCTCAATTAAACGCCTGGAAGTAAAATATAGATAGATATAAATCTCAAGAACTGCTCTGAATACTATCAAACTATTATTATCTGAATTTATCAGCACTACCTGGCCAGTTATCAGCACATTTCAGCCTTTAGTGAAGCTATACAGGTACCACCCTGCCTAATTGATGACCTAGATGTTTTCAAGTGCCACAAGTTTGGGTGTGTCCCGTTTTACTTGTGATAACCACAGCTCAAAATAACAAAAATGTTTGTCCTACATTCTGAAGTGAAGGCTGTATGATTTAATAGTAATTTTCTTAAAAGAAAATGTCATAACTTGCAATTGAAATTTATGAGTAATACTGCTGATATTAAATTAAATGTTTTTGTCATATTGCGTCTAATTATAAAGTGTGAGTAACTTTTTGGGATATTTTTTCCTGAATGCTAAGCTTTCACATTAAAACAAAGAACAAGAGTACTAGATTTTCCTTTAGAAAGAAAATTATTCCAATTTCATTTTTGTGATAATAGGAAGTAAATTTATGAATAATAATGCTCGGTTTTTATTAATTTGATATCAAAATTTTGATGACACTTTAAAATTTTCACCTGTGTCTTCACTAGGCATTTGAATTATACTGTAGTCATGACAAAGCACATGCTCAGCAGCTCAGTTAAAAAGCGAAATATTTGGTAACTCCTTTCTTTTATACACCAATATTAGCTCACGGATATATAAAATATTTGCCGGAAAAAGTACCAAGCTTGGAGGGCTGCACCAAGTTTGACATGCAAACAGATAATTTTTGGGAAATTTTTTTTTCCGAAGGTAGAAATTATGATTAAAAGAATTGCATTATTACTCATGAATCTGTTTTTCTCAAAGAAGCATTTTATCATCACAAAGGATTAACTTGGTGCATGCATATTAATGTGCAAATATGCCTAAATTAAGAGTAAGAAATACACGAAGAACTAATTTTTTTAAAAAGTAGAATATCATCGAAAGAAACATGTTTTAAAGCAAGTAAAACATAATTTACCAATCAAAGTAAAAAAAATACTTACCAATGAAATTATCAAATACTGTGGGCACATGGTCAGTGGGGTATTTTCTGGTGGCATAAGTTGATAGCAAACTAGTTTTTCCAACTCCACTGTCCCCAACAACCAAGCATTTTAACTGGGCAGAGTTAATCATGATGAGGATAATTGTTCAAGCTAACATTTCAAATGACTAGAGGTCCAAGCTGCTTCAGTATTTTGAACTATTTGACCATGATTTACTCAGACATTTTGTTGCCCAGCCCTCACAGGGCTCAGCCAATCAGAGGCCAGTACTAAATTTAGTAAGCCCCACCCATTTATATAAGGAGCAGGCCAGAGAGTGAGATTATTCATTGAAGCAGTGACACAGGTCCAATGAACTACTCCCAGAATTACTGAATGCATGCAGTGACCATTTACTACTACACCTGTCCAACGCAGAAAAATATGATACAGTTAACACTCATGAATATGGACAGAATAAAAAGGTGATCATTATTCTGACTCAATGTTGAGTTAATCAGGACACCAAATACACAAAATATGACACACAATACACAAAATATGACAGACACAATACACCCAATATTACACTAAATACACATAATAAACCAGTATTCTTCAAGTACATTTAGTTCGGAAAAGAAAGAAAAACATTTTTTTCAAAATAATCATACAACAATGTACAAAGAAAATAAGACTGATTTACATTGTATGATTATTTTGAATATATTTTTGGATTAAAGTTGCAATAATTTTGTAATCCAAAAATGAGTGAAACACTTTTCCTGTAATTTTGACAAATTAATACAAAAATTCAAAATGTACATATCAAAATTCATAACTCCCACCTCAATTATTTTTCTGGATTTTTCTGGATTTACCCAGGAAAACATTAATTTTGATAATGCAACACCCTCTAAATCAACAAACTCAAGGCTTTGTAAGAGGGCAAGGCCCACTTACCAATGACTCAAGTAGCCATACAATGATCAATACGTAAAATTCCCCTAAATTATCAAGACCATACCTGTAGATTGCAGTACATATTGCAAACAAGAGATAAGCAAATGCTAGGGCTGTGCAATCGAAACATTTTCTGAAATCGATTAATCGACTTGTATTTCGATTCGATTATCGATTTTAAATCGATTTTTACTTAGAATGTCAAGATCAGCATAATTATAGGAATTCCTTGACTCTCAACGAATATCCATGGTGTTAAAATTACAATGAGCAGGACCAACAGACTTTTTGCAGGAAGGAAAAAGGAAATAAAGTATATGAATTAATTTGATTAACTTAATATTATTCATAATTATAATGTAGGTATTGATTCAATGCAACTGCTGATAAAGCTGACTTCTTTAAACCATGCATCTCCTGCATGCAGAGCAGTACAGTTGTAAATAAATAACAGATCTGTATTAGATAAAGTTCTGTCTCCGAAGTCTATAAATTCAACATGGATGCAGACTTGTAGGAATAAAACTTAATTTCTAATTTGTGAAATATCTTTCATGGCTGGCAGTGTGGCATATGCACTGATAAGAACACCACAGATAGCACGATGGTGTTCAGCTCCTCAAAAGCTTCAAAACGATACCAAATACAGCCATGTATCATGAATTCTTCATTCAGCTGAAAATCGATTTTTAGTTATTTTGTGGAGATGATCGAAATCGAAACTTTTGGCGACGATTGTCGGCGAAAATCGTCGCATCGGCACAGCCCTAGCAAATGCCATAAATTATTCAAAATATTGAAAGTAAAAGCAATGCAAATGCAAATACATTATATACTGGAAGTAAAGCTATATGCCTATTGAAATGGTAAACATGGTAAAACCATTGAAAGCAAATATAAAGTTGTAAATAATTCCAAATGTGCAAGAAAAAGTTAATTTCCACAACCATGACGAGAAGGCACGCAGACTTCCCATTTTTTCTAATCGATAACTTATTTTTAGAATTTGTTCAATAAAAGTAAAATTAATTTGGCTGCTATCACATTATACGAAAGAAGGCAGCTAACTAAGTGATGAAAAATATAATTAAACTAGTTGTTTATTTTCAGATATCTTAAAATGTATATTAATATACTACGGCAACTTACAAGACAAATGAATAATCAATGAACATTACACTGGTGTCTATGATAGTAAAATAGTTTATATCTTGTAGACAATGCATATATATAAAAGCCCATATTGGTATCTATCTGTATGTAGCTAGCACATATGTGACAATTATGTGCAACTTTCAATATTAAAATCAAATTGAAAAAAAAAAGAGTCTCCGCAATAGCCAAGATCCACTGTAGTTATTTTTGTGACAATGAAGTGGTGTATCGGTGTAAAGTAACATTTTAAAAGCGGCACCACCCAAAATTTCTTGAAAAGGTCACTGTATTAATTTCAATGTTGATGCTCCATGTGACATACGATATGCATGCTGTTGAGCGTTGACGCCCAACTAAAGTGGTAGCATCCTGATAATGTATAGGCCTAATAATAGTTTAACTACTTTGTGAACAATTACATATTATTTAAGCAGATAATTTAAAAAAAAAAGACGAAATAATAATCAAATTCTCTTTTAAATGCAATGTTTCAAACAAAGAAGAATGCAAAGCAACGAAATTTAGTTTTTTTACTACTTATGAACAACGAATAAGAATACATAATGTAGAAATCCTAAAAACCATTTATTGACGATTTAATATTTATCTCATTCTTATACATGTAATGGGATCACTTCAATTTTATTACCAGATATATAAAGACGCAAGTAAACTTCTTGGACTGACTCATTAAGTGAGTTCAGTTTCATTGTTTGCATTTCAACTTGTTGTGAAATTTGGATAGCGTGGAATGCATTAAACAAAAGGTCAATCTATTCTTCCTGCTTCATTGTCACCAGGTTGGTATAAATTTTACAGTACAAAGCATTGAGAAGATAATGACAAATTAATTAAAGTAAATGTTCCTTATTGTTTTGGGTAGAAGTGGATGTACTGGTGGCACATTATCTGATTATTGATGAAATTGAAGATATAACCAAACCATGGAAGGATATGATGACAGGAAAGTAGCCTTTTTCTTAGGGGTTTTCGCACCCATTATTTGTTATCTAAATATTATAATAAACTACAAAAAAAAAGTGGTGCACAACCCCTGTGACCTTCTGCATTGAGAAATTAAAATAGAAAAGATTAGTCTGAATCAGTGTCAAACAAAGTCAAATCTAGCCCTAGCGATGACACAATGGCCAACAGGCCATAACAAAGGTGTTGCGGACTTGCGGTTGAATATAAAACTTGAATATGTAGATTGTAGAAGTATCTTTATTTACACCATCACAGATAGGTAAATCTACAAATAAGAAATAAATCAAGTATAAATATAATGCACAAATAAATTATAAAATCAAGAGTAAATATATCAAATAAGCATCTAAGTAATAAAGAACATTACATTTTAAGCTAAAGTTTTTAAAAATAAACATTTAAACTTTTGTTTTTGTATTTTTGTCCATTAATTATGGAAATTCATTTTTTGACCATTATAACAGTGGATATCTAAATTAATAGTTAAAAGAATCAAATACAAGAATGATTCAGAAATATTTAACATAAAAAATCAGTTGAGTTGAGTTTATGTTTTACACCACCTCAGCACCAGAGTGGGCCATTTAGAGGCATAAAAAATCAATTGAAACCAAGCATCAACCATCTGCAATAATTGCGTTATGTAATATAAACAATCAACTTACAAGCATATGCGACTTCTGAATTTTTAACCACAAATTCCACAATTCGACAATCACATGGTCAGTAGGACATCTGGAATTTTCAATACACATTTTACACTGACTTGCTACAAGCAATACTGTATTTTTACAAATTCCACTAGAAACCATAATTATACTTATAGATTTGTAATTTGTCACCATAATATAAAAAACGCAAACTAGTATGAAAGCATTCCAAATTTGAACAACTTTTTTTTGTGTGGAAAATTCCACTGACAAATTTTGTGTGGAAAATTCCACTGAATATTTTGGTTTGGAAATCTCCACTAAAATAAATAACTCATGAAGATAGAAACCGCTACAAATGCATTCAAACATAGAATAATGAATTGCCCTCACCTTATAAAATCCGCCAAGGCATAAAATTTGTATCAGCCAGTTTAGCTGAATACATTGTGACACCAATACACAAAAATGTAGTTGACTCCTCCAAGTGCCACTGCAGAGTGAATGAAAAATTTTCTGCTACTCAAATTTTGCACAATCACCTCTGCACATGCTCAGAACAACTAGGTCAGTGAGACCCAATTAATGGCCCAGCTGATCAGCTGTTGGGCTCACTGAAGAGTGACCAAATAAACAAAGAAACACATGTGGTGACCACAACACTGAAGCATCACAAATTGGAAACAGAGCACATGGAATCGGCCATGTGCAACACACCCCACCTTGAATCAATTTGATTCAACACTAAAAAGTCTAATTCTACTCTAAATACAAAATTATGGAAATATCTACAATGACCCTGTTTCACCAAAAATGGCCCAAAGCAGTCCATTCCAGTATACGTGAATGGTCGGTTACAGTCCTCCACTCTTTCTGGAGGTAAATCAGCCATCTTTTGTGAACAAGGTTGAGCAAACATCTTTTTGCAGAACATGCAACCATGAGAAACTGACTTGACAAGTCTGCGAGCACGAGTAATCCAATACCTTTTTCTAGTCTCACTAAGAACCCATTCTGTGCCACAATGAGCAACATTATGGAAATCGGCCACAATGAGCTTGGCAATAGAATGATCATGAGGAACTAAGTAAGGACACCTACTATTTTCAACCATTCTTGCATGTTTCAACCTGCCGCCAATCCTCACTATGCCATCATTATCCAAAACTGGATCTAAAGAACACAATGCACTAGATTTGGACACACTCTGACCCTTAGATAACAACTTGATGTCACTCTGATAATGACAACTTTGTGCATGTCTCAAAATTGAAATCTCAGCATCTCGAAGCAATTCTACATTCAAACCCTTCTGGATCTTATTTCTACCATTTCTGAGGTAAGACTTGAACTTCAAAAGCCAAGCAACAGCCCGTTTCAAGGAGTACCAACTAGAATGATGCGCAACGAGTTTATCCATTGGATCACTGTCATCGCTTGTCAAGAGACAAGTGTCTGTACGGACTTCTGGATCCTCCGAATTCAAGGGAACAAAGGAAGCGTCAACCTGCTTTGACTTCCAATCGGCCTTGTAACAATGAAGAAACTGTGGACCTATTAACCACCTACTGCTTTGAAGACTTTCTGGAGATTCTCCCCTTGTCAAGAGATCAGCAGGATTTTCAACCCCTGCTACAAAGTGCCACTGATCGGGCTGCGAATGCTGCTGAATTACACTAATCCTGTTACCAACAAATACATGGAAACGACGTGACTCATTTACTATGTACCTCAAGACAATCTCACTATCTGTCCAAAAATGTGAGGGACCAAGATCAAGATCTAATTCCCTTCGCAATGTGGCATCCATCTTCGCGGCTAATACCGCAGCCTGCAGCTCCAATCGAGGAATTGTCAGAGACTTGATAGGAGCCACTTTAGACTTGCTGATGATAAGAGCCACACAAATTTGGCCCTCTTTGTTAATACTCCTCAAATAACTAGAACAGCCATATGCCACCTGACTGGCATCTGAGAAATGATGCAACTCTAAAACTGCATCATTAAACATGAAGGGTTTGATACATCTAGGAATACCAAATCCTTCCAGACCACTGAGAGATTGACACCACTGCAACCACTTTCCAAGTAAGTCATCTGGGATCCTCTCATCCCATGACAACTTCCGAGTAGTTGCTTCTTGTAACAGCAACTTCCCACAAATAATGACAGAACTCACCAATCCAAGTGGATCATAAATCGATGCCAACATACTCAACATCTTCCGTCGAGTCAATGCAACTTCACAACCTGGATCAAGATTGACCTGAAAACAGAACTCGTCGCTTTCGACATTCCAACCTATGCCCAGAACTTTGCCTTTCAAATCCTTGAGAAATTCAACATCACTAGCTCGCTCACTAATAGGAATTGAATTCAATAACTCCTCATCATTGATCACAAATTTTGTGAGATGAAAACCTCCCTGAGAAAGGACATCAATTGTACCACGTACAACATCTAGAACTTGCTCCCGACAAGGAAGGGATTTCAAGCAGTCATCTACATAAAAACTCCTCCTAATAACATCAGAGACCAAAGGATCTACATTGTCATTGTCAAACAACACACGTCGCAAAGCGTACGTGGAACTAGAAGAACACCATATACCGCCAAAGACATGGCGTGTCATCCTGTAACATACGAGTTCACCTGAATCATCAAACCACAGGAAACGCAAAGCATCCCTATCCTCCTTTGGAATCACAACCTGGTAGTACATAGCTTCAACATCGGCAACCATAGCATACGAATGCTCTCTGAAACGCAAAAGAACATTCAACAAACTGTTACTAAGATTTGGCCCTTGAAAACATTTCTCATTCAAAGATTCACCATTAAACTTGGCCGCACAATCAAAGACAATGCGTATCTTGCCAGGCTTTTTGTCCGAAACTACTGCTTGATGTGGCAAATACCAAACTCTTGACTCAGACAGGTCATCATCAACAACTCTTTCTGCATAACCCTTGGATATCAACTTCTGCATCTCACCATCATATTGCGCATAGAGACTACGCTTCACCAGACTTCTCTTGGTTGCCTTCAGTCTAGACAATGCCATGATGTAATTGTTAGGAACCTGAACTCCTGACTTCCACGGGATGGGAATTTGATACCGACCATCCACTAATCTACACTCAGAATCCCACAACTTGATTACTTTCTTGTCCTCAATGGACCAGGAAGTATCGTCAGTGATGCCTTCATTTTCAACATTCCACAACACATTGATATCGGAATCGACAGAAGCTCTTGCACTAACGAAATGCGAAATAACGTTACACCCCACCGGATTGACAACACAATTTGGGCCATTCAAGGTCCAGCCCAACATGCTTCGCACGGCAAACGGCTCACCTTTGTTGCCCCTTCTTACCTCCAACGGAACTAAAGCTTCAGCATGATCTTGACCAATGAGAATTTGGACGTTCCCACCTGTACAAGGAATGGCTAAGCCTTTCAGATGCTGGAATGAAGAAATATTTACGGAAGGCAAACTCACTGGAATCCTATCTACAACTAGCACATTCACCAGATCGATGATTTCCCTGCCATCAAGGGAAGAAACACTGATATTGACAACTTCAGACTTCATAACTTCATTGGACTTATTTAAAGTGTTGAGGGTATATTTCATAACCTCACCACTAATTCCTAACGTCTTGACCAAATCACGAGAGCAAAAAGTACTGCTAGAGGCAGTGTCCAACAGAGCACTAGTTTTGTAACCCGTATTGACCTGAACAGATACAACTGGCATGAACACCTGCGGCTTACCACTGATATCTATGTTTGCATTTGTAACCTTCCTGGCTTCACCACCTTTTTGTACATGATTAGATTGAGAAACATGCAGAAATTTGGAATGTTTCTTACCACATCCAGTGACATTACAAACATAAGTACTTCTGCAATTTTCAGTAACATGATTTGCATACAAACAAATTTCACATAGACCCTTGTTTTTCACAAATTTCACCCTTTCTGATGACATCATACCTTTAAATTGTTCACAGTGAATCAACTTGTGCTCCTGAGAGCACATAACACAGGGCGGACGCACAAAAGTTCCAGTTGCAAATGAGGATGAGGCGACTGAAGTCTTCTTTTGGCCAAACTTTTCTTCACGACCTTTGGCCCGGAAGTTTCCATACACTGGGTCTGTAGCAACCTCTACCTCTCGTTCAATGAATTTCACCATATCATTGAGACCCAAATAATCACCCGCGTCTATCTTGGCCCCAACTGCCCGTTTCCTCCATCTATCGCGGATGAAGGAAGGAAATCTGCCGACAATCTCGGAAATCAAATTTTGGCAATCAAAATCCTTTAGCTTCCCAAGCTGGTCAACGATCATCAAAGTACTTGACAATTGATCTGACAATGCACGCATTTCTTCAGCCGTACGAACTTCCTTACCATGACGTAATCGGTTGAGAACACTCTGAACAACCAAATGCTGATTTCCGAAACGTTTCTGAAGTATGGATCTGGCCTCACGATAGCCACCCTCTTTCATTAAGATGCAAGGCTGTATGGCATCGTAAGCGGTACCTTTTGTCAATTCCAATAACTTGGTCAGTCGCAATTTGTCATCAGACGTTACCTTCTCAACTGACTGTTCAAAAGTTGCGATAAATGTGTGATATTTAAGGGGATCTCCCTTGAAAGGTTCAACTTTTACTTTTGAAAAAGTCATCACACCCATCATTTCAGAGTGGAGCGACGATGATAGTTTAACATCTGAATCTTCAATTTTAGATTTCGAATCTGCTTGTGTATTAGAACCAAGCGTATTGTCTAACCAATCTTGAACTTTGATAAGTGAATCTGCATAGTCTTTTTCTACAGCGAAAAAATATTTATCCTCATCCTCACTTACGTCAATATCATCAATGAGAGATACATAGGACTCGTGTGTGTCTTCGAATTTCTTGAATGATGCACTCATCTTGGTGGCAAATTCTTTGACTTGTTCCACATCTTTCTCGGCCATCAGTCTCGTCAACTTGTTCATAAACTTGGTTATAGCTGCCTTGTATTGTCGACGAGACAATTTCAATTTATCTTGTTCTTCTTGTTCTGCCATGGTTCGGGTCAGAGATGATCTTCAATGCGATGCTTATTTACTGTTGCGGACTTGCGGTTGAATATAAAACTTGAATATGTAGATTGTAGAAGTATCTTTATTTACACCATCACAGATAGGTAAATCTACAAATAAGAAATAAATCAAGTATAAATATAATGCACAAATAAATTATAAAATCAAGAGTAAATATATCAAATAAGCATCTAAGTAATAAAGAACATTACATTTTAAGCTAAAGTTTTTAAAAATAAACATTTAAACTTTTGTTTTTGTATTTTTGTCCATTAATTATGGAAATTCATTTTTTGACCATTATAACAGTGGATATCTAAATTAATAGTTAAAAGAATCAAATACAAGAATGATTCAGAAATATTTAACATAAAAAATCAGTTGAGTTGAGTTTATGTTTTACACCACCTCAGCACCAGAGTGGGCCATTTAGAGGCATAAAAAATCAATTGAAACCAAGCATCAACCATCTGCAATAATTGCGTTATGTAATATAAACAATCAACTTACAAGCATATGCGACTTCTGAATTTTTAACCACAAATTCCACAATTCGACAATCACATGGTCAGTAGGACATCTGGAATTTTCAATACACATTTTACACTGACTTGCTACAAGCAATACTGTATTTTTACAAATTCCACTAGAAACCATAATTATACTTATAGATTTGTAATTTGTCACCATAATATAAAAAACGCAAACTAGTATGAAAGCATTCCAAATTTGAACAACTTTTTTTTTGTGTGGAAAATTCCACTGACAAATTTTGTGTGGAAAATTCCACTGAATATTTTGGTTTGGAAATCTCCACTAAAATAAAAAACTCATGAAGATAGAAACCGCTACAAATGCATTCAAACATAGAATAATGAATTGCCCTCACCTTATAAAATCCGCCAAGGCATAAAATTTGTATCAGCCAGTTTAGCTGAATACATTGTGACACCAATACACAAAAATGTAGTTGACTCCTCCAAGTGCCACTGCAGAGTGAATGGAAAATTTTCTGCTACTCAAATTTTGCACAATCACCTCTGCACATGCTCAGAACAACTAGGTCAGTGAGACCCAATTAATGGCCCAGCTGATCAGCTGTTGGGCTCACTGAAGAGTAGGGTGCTCCTTTTGCCCCAACTTGCTCAGAACCCCGTATACTTTTATTTGTGGGTGAGGTTAGTCAATAGAAGTAATCATGCCAGATTTCAAGAAATTTTATTGATGCCTAGGTGTAGCACATTTGGATTGAAATTTGTCAAATTTCCTTAAAATTGTGCGATTTCTTGTGAATTACTAGGTTATCTATCATATTTTTTTCAATAGCTTTGAATATTGTTTAAGAAAATTTCTGGGTCAAAACAGCATTTCCCATCCATATCTTACTCATTTCTAAATTTAACATCAGATTAAAGGCTCGGCTTAGGTACAGGAAGGCACTGTAGGTGGCAACACTGATTACGTCGTCTCATAATGTCATAACATTATCATTAATTGTTGATAACAAGGCTGGTTTAGTATATATAGCATATTATAAAAGAAATAAAATTATTTTTCCCCTGATTACATAGTAACCTTTGTTAGAAATCAAACTTTTTCACTTGTTTGAATGCCTTTATCAAAATAAGGAGTATCTTGATGGAAACTAGAATTTCAATCATTTAAATGAGTCGAAAAATAAGAAGTTGCGAAGAGTTTCAAGATGCAGTGTTTAATTTACACATTAAATCATTTACTTGTGACACTACAGTCACTTAATTAAAGTTTTGTAATGTGACCAGCTGCACAGTACCTCACATGGGAAAAGTATGAAGGACATTTCTGAAATTTTGAAGGCCTACAAAGATGTCAATCATCAAATTCAGCAGATCCTTGGGATAGTCCTTTTGCGCAGCATTCTTAGTCATGTCAAGACACTAGGATCAAGGTATTTGCTTTACAAGAAACTGTCTACAATTCTTCCCAAAGGAAGCAGGTCTTGTTGAGCTTCATAGCTCATAGGGAAGATATTTGGAAAAAAATACTCTGAACTTGTTTTATCTTTCTGTGAGAGAGGACATATTTCCTGTCAACCCCAAATAAGAAGACTTTGGAAATATTTAATGCTATTAGGAATTTAAAGTGTTACTGAAATAAAACATCAAGAGAGGAAAGACTCCTGCCACAGTTGCTGGGCACATGACCATGAATATGTTCCATTATATGTCAAAATTAGGAGAAAATTTACCCCAAAAAATGTCATTCAGTGATTTAAATTCATTGTCAATAGCGGATAGTGGTTTGCAGCCTTTCCTCAGTGAGCTGAAAGAGATTGTGCCAGACCTTTTGTAAAACTTCAGAAGGTACCGTAAAACGGGGGAAAGTTGGCTCCCGGGGGAAAGTTGGCAACGTGATTGTTTTTTTAGAAAAGTCTGGCTTCTTTATCGTTGGTGGCATACAATGACAATATTTCAAGTTTTTATCATCCATAGATATGTTGACAGTCATCCAGGGCAGCAATTATAGTATTGAAACAAATTTGCAATAAATATGCCCTTCATATCTGAATACCTAAAAAATCGACAAAATTGTATATGCCGAAACTTTGCAGTGTAGCTACTACTTAGCTATACCTTATTTTTTTAAACCACTCAACATTGAGTTTCAAATGCAGTCAACTACTATTTTCCCCAATTGGATGATGGCCTTGGCTCACACATTTTTTACAGTTGTCAAATTCCTCAGTTGGGGAAAAGTTGGCATTGTTTTCGGGGAAAGTTGGCAGGTCATGCCAACTTTACCCAATGTATCACTAGCCTCTCACCTGACAGTTTAACTGTTTTGTAGGATTTTGCATTGCATTGATGGTTCAAATATGATTAATCCTATTTACACCAAGTGTAATGCATTAATTATTCACACAATATTTTCATACACCAACGTACAAACAGCATGATAAAAAAGCACGAGGTGGTCAGCTGAACCACAAGCATTTGGAGTCTGAAGAGAAGAGAGGAATCATTCATAAGAGACTTTGACCTACATTCGGAGAACATTGTTCATTGGAGAGGTGCTGTATCGGAAAACAAAATTTTAACTTATTAGTCTACATGATGATAATCACATATATAATAACATGTACCCAAATATTTTCCATGCCTAAATATAATATTTTCTATTAAGTGCCCATGTAGAATGTAAGAGCAGGCTTTCGATTGGTTTACTTTGTTCATTATTTTTCTTTAATTCTATTTAAGCAGAATGCCACGCAATTATATAAAGAAAAATGCATTCCGCAAGTATTCAGAAAAAAATCTGAATAAAGCATTTGAAGCTGTTGTGGAACATGGGATGAGTCAAAAGAAATACCTACCAAAAATGGGAAACCGTTTCAGTGAGAATATTGTTAGTGGTTTTAGGAAATTGGCATACACCCTCTAGATAGCTCACCAGTCCTATACAGATAACCATAAGGTGAAAAACCAGAAAATCAGAAGTTGTGTCAGAGGTGGTTCTTGACAGGTTACGAGACATGAGATATGGGGATGATTGTGAGCCACCCAAAAGGAGAGCAAAAAGAGTTAATGTTCCACCAGGCAAAAGCATCTCTGCTGAAGGTCCCTCAAAGTCTAGTGGCAATGTAAACAAGACAGCAGGCAAGATCTCAGAAAAAGAAATGCTAATAATGGACTATTTTTTCTTTCACTTGTACTGTACACTGCTGTTTCCTGTATGTCCAATTTTAAGTACTATCAAAATATAATTAACATGGTCCATTTCCATTACAAAATAAATAGTAAATACTTTGTTAGAACCTGCCAATTGACTTGCCAACTTTTCCCCCACTGAATGGCAGACATGCCAACTTTACCCACTGGGTGGCCAACTTTACCCATTTCTTGGGTAAAGTTGGCCACTTACATAAGGTCCTGTGTAATTTTCTAGAGATAAAAAATCAAGTTGTTTGATACATGCACAGGTAGTATGGACAGGTGACCTGATTTTCCAACAATAGTTTCCAGCATTTAATGCATTGTAACGTAGCAGCGAACTCTGATTCACTAAAAACCAGCCAACTTTCCCCCGTTTTACGGTACCCTAATTCTGATGATGTATTGTTACTTGATCTTGTCTTGCTGTATTTCTACTCTTCAATTGCGACTAGCAATGACTTGAAAAGGAGGGTGCAACTTGGATGGCAAAGCTTTTTATGCACTCTAGTTAGCTGTTGCCTGAATAGAGTCATGTGTTTATTTGACAATTATAAATAAATAGTGACAATTAAGACAAGACTCCAGGCTTTTGCCTGTGCTCGCAGCATGCAAAAAATTAAACGATTCGTCAAATTAGAGGTATTTGTGTATGCACCTTGGTTGAATTCAACTGCAACCCAAGCAATGACCTCGTACTATGTAATAATATCATCAAGTTATTAACAACTCACTCCACAATTTGGGAAGCTGAGCTGAAAGTACTGAAACGTCGTCTCTGACATGATCGCTTTGACACTGTTTGATGATCACTAACGTACTGATCAGGAAAACACATACAGTAAGTTAGTGCAAGAAATATTAAAACAACCATAAAATGTCCGACATCAAAAGCCTTAAATTCCTTTCCTGAATTGAGGGAAAATATGAAACTGTGGGTTAGTGGTTGCAGACTGTTTGCACATTGTTTCTTTAATGAAGATTGAACCATCCTTTTTGGAGATTGATGTACACATCCTTCTGAATGACAATATGATCACATATGCATATCAGGGAAAAAGATCTCCAGTGCCTTCAGGGTTACAAAAGACTGTAGAATGAGGGTAAAATTGGAAGCAGATTATTAAGATCAAGAAAGGAAGATCAATTTCAAAATGAACTACAAATATGGTGGACAATTCCTGAATTATCGCCAAAATCACAAAAAAAGGGCAAACTTGATGTTGTACACCTATCATATTGATGACCCTGGCAAGTGGTACCTAGTACTTAGCTGACCTCAATCTTTCCCAAATGGTGTCTGTACTTCATTATGTATGTTTAAATCTGATTTATCATGCAAACCATGTTATCTCTTGATTGGCTATTTGTTTTCTTTTCTCTCGAAATTATGAAAAACGACAAAATTTCAATTGCAATGTGCTACACCTAGGAATTCTTCAAATTTCATGAAATTTCAGAAAAATGGTCTACATTGATAACATCACCACCAAAAAAAAGTAAGGTTGGATCCAGAAAAAATTTCAATTTTGGGGGGCAGAAGGAGCACCCTACTGAAGAGTGACCAAATAAACAAAGAAACACATGTGGTGACCACAACACTGAAGCATCACAAATTGGAAACAGAGCACATGGAATCGGCCATGTGCAACAAAAGGGTCACAATTTGGAGCGGGTGAATGTGCGATAGGGCTTTACGTCCTATATACCGTATTTCCTCGATTACAAGCCCGGGCGTTTATTGTTTTACAGGGCCTAATTGGCCCGGCGTTTATACGAGCCAGGCGTCTATTTGAGACCGGCGTTTATTGTTTTAAACAAGATAGCAATCAAGTAACATCTGGGTATGCAGGGGTAGGCACTAATACGCACGCAAGTAAACCTTGCATGGAAACACCTGTGCAGCATGCAAGGCACTCAATTAGGGGTGTATAAAGTTGCTGACCCGGCGTGTATTTGAGCCAGGCGTTTATTATTTTAGCATGGGTCTATGACCCGGCCTCTAAACGAGACAGGCTTCTATTTGAGACCAGGCTTCTATTCGAGGAAATACGGTATGTCCTGACAAGGCTCAATAGACAAGGCAGGGACAGAAAGTTCTAAACATCCTTTTAACATGGGATGCCATAACCATGAATCAAACCCGAGCCCAAGAGGTTAGTAGTGTTAGTTGCCCATGGAACACTCACTGAGCGACATCCATTCAAATTCTTTGAACAGCATGTTTTATAATTTACATGTCGATTGTACAGGCTGTTTAGACTTTAGAGATGTAAAGTTTACGTTGTAAACTTGCAACAATGACAAACTTACACTCTCCCAGACTCTGTCATCATGAACAATAAATGTTACACTTTGTCCCACAACATGCGAGGTGATGTTTGGACTAATTGCTGAGCAGCCATCCACAAGTCGCACAGTAGATATACATGATATACACATACCTGGTTACAGGTATATGAGCTTTTATGCAATTTTTATGTCACATTTGTGATTTTTTGGTGCCATTTTTGACAGATTTTTTACCACAGCAGCCCATTCATTAAGATGGGACAAACTGTAGTACAGTGATTTCAAGAAGGTCACCAATTGTAAACATACCAATTAAAAGCAACATGTCAAGTTTCAATAAAATATGTTAACCTTTAATAACATCATGTAACATTAGTAACAATTCTTAATGGCAATCTTTTGCATAGAAGTCATGCATAGTCTATCACAGCAGAATTATATCAATTACCTTCATAACTCATGGCCAATCGGTCATGGACTCGTGGATTTATTTCATAATTAATTCATGCAATATTCATAATTATCAAGTATTGTCTCTTTTTGCAAATTTCACTTTAATAAAAATATATTTTGAGCAAAGAGAATGACCAAGTATTCGAATCACATTCTTAGCCATATTAGCAGATAAATAAACGCAGTTCATGAACGTCAAAAGGTTAATTAATAAAAGAACAGTTTACCTTTTGGGCAGTTCGAATCTTGAATACTTTAAATAAATTTGTCAAATTCTCACCAGGTGACAGTGACGGTCATGAAAGATGACTGTAATTGGTTGAAACTTGTTCTTTAGTTTCTGTTGATCCAGAAACAGAGGATTCACTGTCTCTTAATTCTTTGATTGTCCGAAGACCTGATTTGTCATGAACGCTTAAGTCTTTGGTAACATTTTGTCCATTTTCCACTATCGCGCTTAGTACGTTTTCTTGAATCACACTGTCCGTAAAAGAGCATTCTTCTAACTGCGAACACATGCTGTCGATCTGACTCGGGTGAACAGCCAAAGAGTCATCATTAACGTAAGAATCTTCACAAGTGAAATGGCTAGAATCGAGATGACTGTCATTCAGTTTACTGCAACCCAAAGCAGTAAAACTATCATCGGTCATTTTAGAGTCGTTTCGTGAGTTATCCAGGCCTTCTACCAAACGAATGGTCTCCTGAATCCTTGCCATCGTCTCAGGGACGTCCTCCAGAGTAAACAATTTCAAAGAATTTAGAACCTCCACGAATTCCTTGCCAGTCCGATGCTTCCTCATGAGGTGATAGCTTTGAGCAACGCTACATGCCAGCACCAGGATTGCCATTCGGTCCATCTGTCAAATATACACATTATCAAATAAATCATCACTTGGAGAATATAATACCAATTTGCTTACATAATTTCATTCACAGATGAAGATAAAATTTCTTTAAGTCTGACCAACTGTAGACATGTGTCTTCTTATCAACTGGACTTACAGAAAGTTTTAATATTTTTACAAAACTCGTTCAAAAGCTGTTGAATTATGATTTTGTCATTAGATTAGATTGAATGTGAAAGCTTTTTCAAAGGTATATCATTTTGCAGATAAATTTTACAATGTTCAACAGAGTAACCTAGCACTTCACTGACTTAGTAAAATTCAAAATAAATTAATAAACTCCCAAATAAATCAACAAAACATCTTACCAAATTCAGTTGCATGTGGTGCTTGATTAATTCTGTAATACTGCATTCGAGATCGACAGCTTCAATAAGGTGATACTGCAACAGTTGATGGAGGAGCCTACCCAGTTTCATCCAAGCCGACTGAAAATAACAATAACAAAGAGTTCATAACAGTTCAGAATATCATCCCAACTGGGATGTTCTACTAGTTTCTAACACATCAATCGAAATAAAACCTGTACCGGAGCTCTGCCCTTCCTTATCTTTTTTTGTTTTTTTGTGTCAGGGAGTCTCGAACATCAGAACATAGATCTATAGAATCAAGGCACTTTTTTTCAGATCATTAGATGAGAAGGCAGTCTTCAGCTCAAGCTGAGCACTCAGATAAATTTAAATCATGTAATATTTTTTAGCCAAACAAGAATTTGAATACTATATACAGTAAAGGATGGATGGATGTTTGGGGCTTTATGTCCTGTATTTATGCACTTGGTACGCTAATTAGGACAGAAGGAGGACACAGCAATGAGGTGAAAGATGATTGAAACAGCTGTCCAACATAGGCCCATGTGACCCGGCAAGACCTGGATTCGAACCCTGGACCCAGCTACGGCAGTCCAGCACGCTATTACTAGACCAACCAGAATACAGTAAAAGGAACCATATTACATGAACACCAACCTCAGGATCAGATGATCGTCCAATCATAAGCAGATGTTTCATGCAAATTGATCTAGCAAACTGGCAATGTGAGCGCAACTCGTTGGTCCAAAGATCAAGACACACTTCTTGCAGGGTTTCCGTCCACAGACCAGGATGGAGAAATACTGCAAAAGACAAATGAATGGAAATTAAGAAATAAATGACAAATGGGGTCCGGAAGTTTAGATGTTAAATTAAAATAGGAAAGTCCTGACATAATACATGTATTTACTAAGAGTTTGACCCCAAAAAATATCAGGAACATTTATATTCATTAGTCAAGAACCATTGATTTTTTTTATACTTTATAACTTGTCACCGTGAGTGAGGGCTTTTACCTATAACATTATCAAGAATATATATCATATTCCCGACACAAATGAGCATACTTTCAATAATCATTCAACACTAAGTCACTTACCAATTGCATATGCGGTGTCTATTGATAATTTGGCAAAAATCTTTGGGACTCCAGCCATAACTTCCTCCTGAAATTCAAAAGTATTAAACTTTGCGACTTACTCAAATCAGAACAATCAGTTAATATTTCTTGAGATTGCCAATTTAACTATTTTGAACAATAAAACAGACTTCAGTAAGAACTGCTCGTGTAAGACATACTTGTAGTTTGTCAGTTGTACATCAACAACTTCATATACCCTGACGGACGATTCACGAAAAATGGACACATATTTTCAAAGCTATTCCATAATGTCAATGAACCATGTATGACATATGTATGTGTCCTTCATTGGCTTGTTATAACTTTTAGCATGATTATAAATTAATGAAGAATCACTGCAAAGTTCAAACCCACCTTTGGTTTTAGCATGATATGCTTCACACACTTGAGTAGCGTAATGACATCTTTTGCTCCATAGACTTCATCTCCCAATAGCATCTGCCGTAATACTTCTTTGTACTCTATGATAACATCTGAAGGACTCAAAGAAGTTTCGCACTCTTCTAGTTTCAAGACATGAACAGTCAGTGGCGCTAGTTTGTCCTTCTCCATACTCATGTTGAGCTGACTCTCCTCCAGCGTAGCATCTTCCTTCTCCGCTTGTCTGATTCGCTTGTCCAGCTCCGTGTTCAAGTCTTTCAGGAATACGGCTGAAATACAAATTCAAGAATAGAGTTGCAAATATATTTATATATATATATAAATTCCAAAATCCCGCAAATTAATCGAGGTATGATGAAAACTCCCCCATTTGCCAAAATCTTGCAATACACTGACTGATTCAATTCCTTCTATAACCATATTTTTTAACATATCACTATCAGACAAGATGTTGATTCTTTTTATTCTTCTGTTTTGTCTTTTCAATTTGGGATGTCAAATGAATACATTTTATTCATGGACAACATATCTTCTGTGCCAATTCACAACTCAAATGTCCGGCAAACAAAGTCTTGACAAACACTGATTTATTATAAACTTGAATTTATAAACATTTGATAAACATTTGCCAATAGGTGCAAATGCTTTTTTTTGGTCGAAGAACAAGAAACACTGAAACAATTTATTACCTTTAGTAATATGCATAGTTAGCCAGGAGTTGACCTTGTCCAGAGCAATCCGGGTGCATATTTGGGAAGACATATCCAGAACAACAGGGGTCGTCTCTTCAGGTAGAAGTAGAGCCAAGATCTCCTTGCCTTTCTTGCTGCAATAGCTGGAAAAATCAGAGAATATTTTAACTTACATTGCATATAATTAATGAAAAGGACTAGATGTATAAACAAAGTGGAGTACTGAAGACTAATTTGAAGTATACAACATCAGCAAATATTCACTAGATGTATTTCTATGACAACTAGAAAATGTAATGTATGTATTTGTAACCTAGTCTGTTCATCAAAGCTTATGAAACCGGGTAGAAACATTTTTCTGAATACCACAGGGAAACACAAGCTTTCAGCACTTTCTGGTTTTAAGAAATTTATACATTTATGGATCATTTACCTCTTGGCCAACTCATTGGCTTTCTTGCGTCCCCTCTCGGCAAGTTGGACAGAGGTTTCTTCTACGCTACTTGAAAATTTCTTCTGCAAAAAATAATACAATTTATACTCAGTATGGCATTAAAACCTCATGAGATCGTGCATACATTGAAGCTATCATGGCATTGAGATACTACAGCAACAACTATTGACAGAAATCAATGAACAACCTTACAATTGGATGTGAAAATAAATTGGGGTCCCTTGCACAAGTGTGTTTTGTGAAAGTAAAAGATCTATAACCATGTTATGGAATCTGTTATCCATCTCACTTATCATTCATTCTTAGAGGGCTGCAATATCCAAACTTGAACACCTTATCCATTAAATGCAAAACCAAAACCAAGAAAGTACTTCTTAACACACCTTAGTTCGGGAATCTGAGAGAACCCCTGTATTGCACTTTTTGACCATTTCTGATACACCGTCAATTCCCTCCTGCATCAGATCTCGCAGGGTGGATCCTCGGAATTGCTTGATGTGATTAGAGGCTACTCTGTCCGCTACGAAGTCCACCGTCCTTTTGTGTGAGGCTGGAAGATTGTGGAAGAAGTTTTCTTCCAGTTGATGCTACAAAGAGATGAGAGTGATTGATTATTATTTGAGAAGGAAACAATATCTTGCCAATGTGACCATAGACCAAGATGAAACTGAAAGATGTCATACCCTTATAAGGGTGGTAGGCTAAAATTTTAACTTCATTGGAATAGTTTGGTCTTGTTGAGCTTGGACATGTTGGAAAGAGGATTTGCTTTACTTTTGTAATATCATGATTAGAAGTAAAAAGATTGCAAATTTGGAAATGCCCGATTTTGGCTGCCTCTCTTTCTATTCAAGGTCATAACATTTGATGAATTTGATTTGGAATGAGTTCGACTACAATTTGGTCATTCACGTTTGGAAGAAAGTTCATGGGCATACATTCTTTTGAGAGGAACAGTCTCAAAAAGAAAGATACATTCTGCAGAATCAGAAAATAGAAATTTACCTGGATCTGTCGTTCGCTGATTGATGTTGGAGTTTCAACATTTGTGGACAAAGGAGTAATTTTACGGATTGTACTTGTCCGACTGCTGCTTCCTACAGCATAACCCATTAGAACTGCTCGGATCTCCCCTGAAAGTGAGCAACAACAAATTTGACTTGAAAATAATGTCATTATCCGCTTCGTTTGAAATAAACAAGAATGATGGAAAATAAATCATGTAATAAAATTATGATATCTCAATTGCTAACCTAAATATGGGCAACATGTGTAGAGCATGTTGTGATCGACAATGTCTTCTTTGTCCTGAAAATTAAATAAATTTATTAGACATTTATTGCAAAGTTCTAAATTTCTTTATTTTCTCAGACAAAAAACATGCTTAAAACAAAAGAAAACTACAAACCAAGCAGCGTTTGGGCAGTACAGCAGTAGAATTTTCAATAATATTGAAAAATATTTCTTCTGGGAAGATGGGAAGCTGAAATTACAAAAGAAAATATTCTCAGTTTTGAAACATGAATCAACAAATACACATATTAAATATTATTTTCTTAAAATAAGCAATAAGTGAAGGAAATTGAAATTTTATTAAAGATTGCATTAAAATGACATTCTCACCTCAAAAAGCCAACCCAACATCAGAGTAACTAGAAGAAAACTTAATGAGCCAGTCATTATGAAGTTTTCACTCGCAATTCTGAAAAGTAACATATTTATGAAAATGAGTTTAGAAATTGAAGTCCAATAATCATGGTAACATTGAGCCGAGTGTTTTAAAACCCTTTCAGATGACACAAAAGTTTCGGTGGAACTGACAGCGTCACATGATCCAGATTCAATAGCCATTTTTTAAAACCTATTATAGCATAGATATTTCACCTTGTCTACAAAATAGCATTATTCTAGTTCAAATTACTAACCACTAAAAAAACATAATAAATTTTGTCTTCTTTTCCTAAAATACTACAAAAAGAAATATTCATTGACTCACCTATAGACCTCACAGAGGCCCATGAAAATAGTCTGGAAGTTCCTGAGCTGAGGGGCAGTTGAATCCATCATGCTAAGAAACTCGACCATCCAAGGAATTGTGAGAACAAGGCGACCTTCCTGCTTAGCGTTGACCAAATGGCCGACTATGTCTATCACTAAATTGGCCTGAAACACAAAATTTCATTTCCCCCCATCAGCTGACTTTTCCAAAAGTTACAATTATTTAATGAACAAAATAAAACTTCGAATTTTCAAAATTTGCCAAATCAGAATTCAAATACAATTTGCAGGCATTTATCATGTGTTTATCATGAAAATTTAGAAGCAAATGGCTAACCTCACTCCTCATATTGATATATTCAGCTTGCATGCTGTCCGGCAGCACATCTGGAGTCTGGTACGGCAGGAAAGTGACAAAGCCAAGGAATTTCCCCAAGATACGAAGTGTAGATAATGTCTTCGATAACAAATCTCGATCCTCCTGTATAACCCAGACAATACATACTCTCATAACAGTGAATGTTGACTGTTCAATGGTACATGAAGTGAATTACCTTCATTACCAATAATACAATTTAAAATGCTGTGGCTGTGAGAGACATCTTAAAAAGAAACCAGGATATCAATTTTTTGTAAAAATATTGCAAGATGGTTCAAAGTAATACCTGATCAACAGTGGCTTCTTCATCTCTCTCCATCTCCAAAATGGGGAATTGGGTCACATTCATCTGTAAATCATGAAAAATACTTGGTCATCCTACGGCAGTTTGACAGGAAAAAACAAATATCAAAAATTCTAAAATAGCCTAACAACCAATAACACTAATATTATCACACTGCCCGACTTATTATTGGTGTAATTAAATGCCTGATTTGGACAGTGTCTTTATAATCTTCAAACAAATAACTGATCAAATTCTGCTCAGTCTTTCTAACAGCACCATATTTCTACACATTACAAAATAAGATCAATTGAGGATTCCCCCGTTGAAAGCTTTTGAAGCTTTTTAAAATCATATGAAACCTATTTGTTTTCCACAGAACTTCTCCATACCTCGTTAATGGAAGATGCCATGGTATTGCACAGATGCTGATTGAACGCTGGACAGGCAGCAGCCTTGATGAAATCCCGGAAGAACTCTTGACAGCCGACGAACATAGGAGCAGGGCAGGGACCACCCACGCTAGAGGGAGTGATGAATCTTTCTTGTAGCCTTTTGAACTTCTCTGGATTTGCTTGTTTGAGTTGTGAAAGAAGTAACTCGTCCTCCTCTCCTTCTGATTTCACCTGTAGGTCACTTTTGCACATCTTATGAAATGGAAAGGAAAGAAAAATGAAAATACTATCAAGGCTTACGAAGTAACTCTTCCTATAATGGATACTGAAAATTAGGGATGCACCGATCCCACTTTTTCACTTCCGATCCGATACCGATCCAGGCATTTTGTTACCGATACAACCAATTTCGGATATCATTCCGATACCACTGGTTAAATAGAGAGAAGTGCTACCGATCCGATCCTGCTTTTTAGTGCTGGATCGGCACCGATACCGATCTTGAGTATCGGATTGGTACATCCCTACTGAAAATTGTTTGTTAGTCAGCTCAGAGTTAGCCCTGGGACCCATGCGGAGCATGGGTCATGGGTCATTCCATTCAAAATCTTGAGATTTTGACACAGAATCAGGAGAAGTGAGACGGCAACAAAAGTAATTCACCAAATTTCATAAAATTTAGATTCTCATTAACCGAACATACTATTCTACTGACGGCACTAGTTTTGAAGGCATTTTGTCATTGCTGAGTGGGAGAAAATCACTAAAAAAGGCAGAGAAATCCCCGAAAAATGGCAAGTTTCAGCCATCATTCTCATTCAGATCTGTGATGTCACCACTGTGACGTCACTATAACTTTGTTATGACGTCACCATCACTGCTTGTGACGTTATCACCAAAGCTAGAGCTGTGACCAATCAGAGACTGACATTTTCTCAATGTATAAGGATGAAATGTCCTCTTTGGAGTTCAGAAGATAACTCTGCAGATATCAGGAATACTGATTTGTGGAAATAGGTGCCGTCAGTAGCAAATTTTGTCTATTTTCAGTATGTGTTTTTGATTTTGGCATAAGTATGAAACTAACAGAGAAAATTGAATTCTCCCAAACCCTTGCTTTCAAATCTCATGATTTTTCAATGGGACGATTCATGACCCCTGTCCCACAGGGGTCCAGGGCTAGCTCAGAGTCTGCACAGACAACCACAAATGAAGGAAAATCATGTCAGGAAATTCAATATGCTAAAAACTTTCTGATACCTAGACATGAGAAAACTTGGTTGCTGTCTATTTCAAGATATAGCGCTCATTGAAAGTTCAGTTTTTTTTTCATATTAAGAGCAGAAAATATCCAGAAATAAGTTATGCTACATACCTGCAGCAGCTGGGACTGAAATAACCTTGAGAAGTGGATGAAGTTGGCAAGCTCCAACTTGACGTTGATCAAACTTCTGATGCGATCACCCATGATATCCACCATGTTCCATCCAGGAGACAAATGATCGTCTTCCCATTCCCGCAGCATCTCGTAAAATAGGTCCCTGAAGAGATCGACCACACCAGTTAATAAGCGCAACAATGGCGGCCAAAATTACAATAAATAAGCACATCTTAATAACTCAAGGCAGCTCATAGACTCCAATCATGAATGAAAATCAGTGAACTGACACAAGCTTACCTATTGCTACTTTGTGTCTGTACTTTGTGTCTGTGCTTTGAGTTAGCATTTGACCCAGAATGAAATATTGTAAATAGCATGCATTTTTCAAAGCTATCCTGTTAATATATTTTAAATTTAAAACATGTATTTCAAGGAATTCATCGAATTCAAGGTTTTACCACAACTTAGAAGAAAAGTTATATTTTAATTTCACTGAAAAATACCTTATCTTCCTAAAGATCTGAAAAGCCCTGTCAGAGGGAAAGTTCTTCCGATTGTCAGTGTCAGCTTGAAATGAGACTCCACCAATCGGTGAAGAAGTTCTGAATGAGGAAACCTGAAATGCAAAAAAAAAAAAAATTCTTAGATTAGTAAATATTGCAGGAAAACAAATTTCAGATGTAAGGCAGCTAAAACATACACTGTCTGTGGATTACATCAATTTGAAGGAGTCCACCATCTATAATGTGAAGGGAATTTATGTTGCTAGTGGATATATTTTACACACAAAAAAAACATTATTAAACAAATCATTAAACAATATTCACAAGGCAAAATCTCCTACCTTCGCAGCCTTGATATCATATATTTCTTGGCATTTTGCTTTCAACTCAGGAGCAAACGACTCCACACGGCAATTTTCAGCAATGAGACGGATTGTAGCTTTGTCCAAGATATCAAGAAGTTTCACTTGTTGTTTCAAAACATTCACTGTGAAGAGCACTGCGTTGTGAATTGATCCAAAATAGAGAGTATCGTCAAAACCTAAAGAGAATCAGAACACACAATTATTAAGTTGAAGAAACTCTTTTCACATGTGTAATTGTGTATCAGTAGTTAATCAGAGCAGTACAACTTTAAGTGAGAAATACCAATTCTTCTATTTTTTATGATGATTGAGGAATGAGATTTAAGTATTGCTTTTCTTTATATTTCATATTTTTCTACATCTACAATCACTTGCAACACAAATATTGTCTTTTCACTGACATAGATCATATCATACACAATTTTAAATAATTAGATTTTTATAACAAGGACGCCTGGATAGTGCTCACTTCCATTCTATATGGATAAATCAGTTACTATGGGATTCGTCAGACTGAAATATCTTACCGAAGTCACCCACAAATCCAGGGACAAGGTCCATCTCTCCTCCTTTGGCAGTTAACAATTGAACAAGAAAATACAGCTCAACTGTAATATTAGGCACCAGGTGATCTGAAAAGGATGATAAGGACAAATAAATATATACAAGTCAGAAAGAATATTGATGATAATGATCATCCACGCAGAGAATCTACTCTGGACGTCATGGCCAATCAGCACCCAGGATTCCAGTCCACTTCAAATATTTCACCACCAATTTATGAAAGAACTTTTGCATCCACAAGGACATACTACCTATCATTTTGAAGGTCACAGAGAAATCTGTCTAATGCAGTAAAAACCATATCTCTATGATTTACGAAAGTGATTGAACCAGCGAAATCGGCCTCATTTGCAAAACATGTGTGAAGGCCTGTTCAATTGCCAGCATTGGGAGTGTGTCTGACTTATTCACTGAAGTCTTTGCTGAAGTGTGATCATCTTGCCCACACAATAAATTCATCATCTAGATTCCCATCATCACGTCTGCCTCTTGTCAGATGAATAGCATTGAGTAAATACAATTAACGAAAAAAGTTTGTTGTATTTTAGATAATACTGGATAAATAACACTCACAGACACAAACTAATTGAAACTACTCACTCTTCAGGCACTCAGAGTAAAGATCAGCAATCAATGCTATCTCTTCGTGGAAAGTTGTCATTTCTGGATCAGCTTTTACAGACTCCATGCTAATCATTCTCTCAAAGTCTGGCTTTCCTGGGGTCTTGGTAGGAGTTCTCAGGTCGTTTTCCTGCCGTGCTTTAATTGGTGTGCAAATATTGACCTCCTTCTTGATTACCAATTTCTCACGTTCTTCCCTGAAAGCAATTTAAAAGCTTCAGAACATCTCCAGTGATGATTGCGCAATGCGCATTATAGCGGAGATGGATGGATATTTGTTTGTTTGTTTGTTTGTTTGTGTTTTACGCCTCAGCAGCACCTTAGTGGGCTATATCGAGGCAGGCGATCGCCGTATGATGATGAGATGAGAAGACTGTGAGTCTGGTACATACCCTATTAATTCAGGGATGCCCAGGGTCTTTCAGTTGCCCCAGCATAGAACACTGGATACAACCCGCCTCCATTTAATGTCCCATGGGCTCGGACTAAATTGAGTTCCGGGGTGGGATTCGAACCCACGCCCTCAGAGCCAGCGGTTGTGCAAACAAGCACTCTTAACCATTAGGCCACGGAGGAACTCTGAGATGGATGGATGACTGGGGCTTTACGTCCTGTATTTATGAACTGGGTAGGCTAATTGGGACAGGAGGAGGACACAGCAATTAGGTGCAGGATGATTGAAACAGCCATCCAACATGGGCCCATGCAACCCTGCAAGAGCTGGATTCGAACCCTGGACCCAGCGATTGGCAGCCAAGTACACTACAACTAGACCAACCCTCCCCTGCATTATAACCAAGACATATACACATAGATCTGTAAAGTTGAAATAAATTAATATTTTTCAGAAAGGTGCCTCAGAATTTAATGGTCAATGTTAAAGAGAAAAAATTACAGAAGTAAAGAGATTCCGTTCATAATTTACAAACAACAGAATACTGAAAATACTAACTACATCAGTGGTGACATCATTATTGAGGTTGAAATTCAGGAAGACATCAAGACTTTAATATTTTTCTTACCTTAACTGTTGCCTCTCCTGTTTGAGTGCCCTGGATGGCGATTGCATTTCGGATTCTCCGGATCTGAAGGCAGCTGCCGCAAGTTCTGGTGATTCCGGGACCGGTTGAAAGACGGAGTTAGAGACAGGAGTAGAAGCTGGAGCAGCAAGAGGAGTTGGAGTGATGCGTCTGGAGGGGGTGATCACTTTGACGTTAGAAGGCAATGTCTTACTCCTGCAAATGGCAAAGTATGCACAAATCTATCAAAAACATATATACTAGTAAAACAATTGCATTCCGCCGTCGACAAATTATAGAAGCTTAACATTCAAGTCATACAAGACATGTATACATGTAACGAGAAAATCACATCTAAATGAAGATTTTACTTGGAAGACATCAATGTTTCTCACATTATTGCAAAAAATATTGAATTAATCAGCGATGAAATGCCTGCAACAAGAAAGTTACAAAATTCATACCTGTTGAGAGATTGAGGACCGACAGGAGGGAATTCATCACAGTTTGAAATGTTGAAATTTGCTCCCTCGGGACTTTCTGGCACAGGCGTGATGTGTCGGAAGGGTTTGTTTCGTTTACTCTTACTGCTGGATTTCGAAGCACTGTCGTTGTCCGCCCTTGTGTGAGGACTCTTCTTCTTCCGGATTTCAAAATCAGGAGTGACAAGAAATTCTCCGAAAGAGTGTTTGTGTTTCGTGCGATGGTGGTCCGACGAGGAGTTCCATTTGTTTGATTCCGGAGTGTTGAACGAGTTGGCACGTTTCTCTTGGGAGTCATTTCGGTGTTTCAGTTTGCCACTTAAGTTTTTAAACGACACTGCATCTGACAATGAGAAACTTTCACTTTTATTCATCAAACGAGCCTCTAAACTTGCATCCAACGACCAGTCTTTCCGGATTGCTGAATTGGACGTGTTTCCAAATTCACCAAATTGGGGTGAGTCGAAAGTCAGTGAAACTGCAGTCACTGGATTTGGGCTTGGTTTACCCCTTCTCTTGATTGAGGTGCCACCTGGTGTCAAGGGATCCATGGGACTATTTGCGAACAGGCGTACTCTATTGGTGCTCCCAGGCCGAGGGAGAGGGGTGCTCGTTGCCACATTTCCACTAGGAGAGTCGGACACAGTTTTCCTTTTAAGCTTTTTGACACTTGCTGGGGTTTTAACAGGTGAAGGAGACGCTGAAGGACAGCCCTGCAGCAAATGCATTGTCTGTTCTCTTAGAAAGTTCAGGAGGTACGGTAAAAACTCGTGTCTGATGCCTTCCAGGTTCGCCAAAGCCTCTGGCGCAGAACCCTGAAACATTTAAAGGAAAATAGTAGTGTACAATCTCCATCAGTCAGAGCACAACCACACTCCTGTATTAGTCAATTGATATTCAGTATAAATAATCTCAAACAGAATATACACTTCTGAGGCATGAGCCATGACAAAGTCATCATTTGGCTCCACTTCGTGCTTCAGTGGCGCAACCATAATAGTGATGAGGTCAATCGGTGATAGGGATGCACGGATATCCGGCAAGGTATCCGGTATCCGGCCGGATATTGGAATTTGCAGGATATCCGGTATCCGGCAGAATTAGGGTGTCAGAACCGGATATCTGGGATGCTCAAAAATAAATGAAAAGCTAAAAAAACCTTAATAAAGAACAAAAGAATGTTGCATGGACATAGTCAAAAGCATGATGGAACCATCTTCAAAATTTTAATTCAGTAACAGAACATACTGAAAAACATTTAATCAGAGGAACAGTCCGCTGCGGGACATGATGTCTCCTGGCTCCCAGAAAAAAATATTTATCATCAACATCGAATGCTGAAAAACGTCCTTTTTTGGACTTTTACTATCCGGTTCCAACTATCCGGTTAATATCCGGTATCCGGCAGTTGGTGTTGCCTGATTATTCGGTATCCTGCTATTTTGACTATCCGTGCATCACTAATCGGTGAACTGGGTTGCCTTGTGATACAAATCGCTGGCCCTCTAGTTTAGCTTGACAGGAATGGCTATATACAGACTCAGAGTCTGGCTCTGCAAATAATTGGCAATAGACAGGTTGTCCTATACACAGCTCTAGCTTAGCTCTGCCAATAGCCATTGAATAGGTAGTTCGGCCTATTCACAAAGCTGGCCTGCCCTGCCAATTGACTGACCCAACAGTGCTTTTCCTAGGAGAAAAATTCAGTTAGTCACGAAGGCCAATTTTGAGTGAAATGCATGCATGTGTGGCTAATTTGCATGCAAAATATGTTATTTTCATTAGCCACATGGAGGATGCATTAGCCAAAGCTATTTTGGCTAATGACTAGGAAAAGCACTGGCCCAAATATTATGTGCAGACTGCCACTGCAGAATTCTCGCCCTTCCTCCATTTATAATACCCTTGGATCACCAATAATTATTGATTATCCGTAGGCTAGGGTGTTTCAGGTGCCCCCAATATTTTCCGATCCAGCTTGACCTTGGTGTGGTATTGCAGTTTATATAGTATAAGTCACATGTAAAATTTTGGCCCATTCTATAAATACCTAACTTTACCAGAATTCACTTGAAGTTTATAATGTAATTCCCCATTGGCGAACCTGCAAATCCTGAAGATATTGCAAAAATCAATGAAGGAATAAATATTTTTTCTTCAATCCATAGTTCCTAAGTAAGTTTTGGGAGGGCAATTCAAATTTGATATCAGCCATGTTATAGCAGGTTTTCCTTCTGAGCTGGGAGGTGTTGAATTTCCCAAAATTCGGCCATTTTACGCAGATTTTTGCGAATTTGACAGCTTCTGGCATCTTGGCAAGTGGGGTTATGCGAAAAATAACACCAGATTTGAATTTCCCTCCCAAAACTGACTCCGGAACTATGGATTGAGAAAAAAATATTGATTTCCTCATTGGTTTTTGCAATTTCTTGAGGATTTGAATGTTCGCCAATGGGGAATTACATTATAAACTTCAAGTGAATTCTGGTAAAGTTAGGTATTTATAGAAAGGGCCAAAATTTTACATGTGACTTTAACTATATAAACTGCAATACCACACCAAGGTCAAGCTGGATCGGAAAATATTGGGGGCACCTGAAACACCCTACCGTAGGCATAGCAAAATCTGGATGGTGAGCGGTCAACTAGGCGTCAAACCAACTAGGTGACCCATCATGTCAGGACCAACCAGGTGACAAAAGGTTTAGAAATAGGACATCATTACAGACTAGGTGACTAGCAGTGACAACTAGGTGACACAAGTTCAGTCAGCACTTCCAACTAGGTGACACACAGTGTTCTCATTAGGGTTCAGAAAAAAGGAGTCCCTTGGACTCATTATGGTCCAAGAAAATCCGTCCTTCCTTTAATCCAAAGTGTCCCTCAACATCTGATGTGTCAGACGTAAACATTGGTGCAAGTCAGGACTACTTTGCTAAGTTTACTTGATAAAAGAAAAGTATGCACTTCTCTTTCCCTCACTGTAATAGGCAACTTGACTGAGTTGGTCCTCCTGCACTTACACTTTCCTTCATAATGTATTGTTTGAATAATTGGCATTAAATACTTATTTTGTTGAATCATTTTGTATTATGAGATCAAAGTTCTTGATGGTACATACGCAAGATATATATGTGTATGCTTGATGCCACAATGGGATAATTTAAATGTGAAGTTCTGACAAACATTTCAAAAGTAGTATATACAAAATCCAACTTGATTTCAGGTAGAAGGCCTGACTCATTAGAAAAGTGTTAATTGCAATTTGGGTAAAGTTGGGTGTGAAAGAAGTCTACCCCTTCTCTCAGGTGTGTTAACTGCAATTGAAAGACTGACTGAGGTGTCAAGTCTAGCTGAACAATTACTGAGATGTCATTGCAATTCTCTTGAGCATGTTTCTGGTCAGTTTGGGCTGATCTCAGTGCGTCCTGGGGACGCATAGACAGTTGTAAAAATAGCATGCAATGCATGCACCGTGTCCTCGAGCAATTTAATAACCCTTATAACTCAATGGGATATGATCATTACAATAACACATCTCTATAAATTGTTAAAAGTTGCATTCTCTCTATAGATCTATCAATCTACCTATCAATCTATCTATGTGTCTATCTGTCTATCTATGTGTCTATGTGTCTATCTGTCTATCTTTAGTAATTGGCTGAAGCATAAATCTCAGGTTGTGGTGCACCCTACTTTGTCTCAGGGCGGAAGAGCCAAAGGGAAGAAGAAGAAGATGCTTCTCAGAAATCGTCTGCTGAGTAAGGAGGAATTTGGGGGATTAAAGTTAACTATTTAGAGCAGTGAGACATAAGATTAAAGCCAGGGCATCTAGTGCAACAGTGTAAACACTGGGCATCATAATGGCATCATAACTTTGGGTTGTTCTTGCATCTGTGAAATGCTTTTCGATCCACACGAACTTTGATATGACAATCCCATTGATGACGACAAAGGGCCCGAGGCCCTGCTCTCGGACACAAAAAGGTGTCCTTTTTAAAAAAGGTGCGTAAATTTGCGATAGGGACGGCGTTAATGAGAACACTGGTGACACAAATCAACAATACACATGTATCCAACTAGGTGACAATGCATTTCGTGCTAGACCACAAGTGCAAGCTATCTGTAGCCTTGTTAGTATCTCTAGACTAGTAAATATGTTATCTCTACACTAGTACAATATATGTCGACTAGATGGTACCTGACTACCTGCCTATCCAGTCAACTGGGCGACAGACAAATAGGCAACAAAACTAATAACTAGGCGACAGCCTACTAGGTGACACTACTACAAACGGTGTGCAGTCAAAATTGCGAGAGACCAGAACGGGCAAACGGCAATTGTAGATTTGACGACAACAAAATGTCGATGATTAGATATCCAAAACGGCTATTGGTCTATACCAGAACGTTTTGGTATATCACCGTTTCGACAGGTAATTCTAAAATAGTACAAACTAGGTTGCACTAGGTGACATTAAATTGGCGGCCCCTTGTATCAGTGTCTATGCTGGGCAAGTAAAAGATCCCTCACATGGGGTAAATTTGGTGTACGGTCAACTAGGTGACAAACCAACCCGGCGACACCAATCGCTTCCATCTAGGTGACAAGAAATTTGGGAATTAGATACCAGAACAAACTAGGTGACAAACAGTTCCAACTAGGTGACACACATTCACACAGCACTTCCAACTGGGTGACACAAGTTCACAAACCACATCCAAGTAGGTGACAATGCATTTCCTGCTTGAATACAATTGCAAGTGATCTGTAGCCTGGTTGGTATCTGTACTAAAATATGTGTCACCTAGATGGTATCTGGAAAAATTTTGTTGCCTGGCTGTCAAAAAAGTGTAGCCTAGTTGGTAGTAGTGTGTCACCTGGTTGGTTGTCACCTAGTTGGTAGTGTTGTAGCCTAGTTGTCTGTCGCCTAGTTGACCGGTAATCGTAAATGTGTAACATGTTGAGGACTCCCGCTCTCTCTCCCATCTCATCAATCAACCCTCGTGAGTGCCCAGAACTGGGCTTAGACGGCTGCACTTACCATATCTATCTATCTATATCACATATTTTATTGGGGATACCAACCAGGGGACTGATCACTTGCAATGGTGGTCCATCAGGAAATTGTCACCAGGTTGGATGTGTTTTGTGAACTTGTGTCACCTAGTTAGAACTGCTTGTCACCTAGTTTGCACTGGTATGAGATTTCCAAGTTTCTTGTCACCCAGTTGGTACAGACAGCTGTCGCCTAGTTGGTTTTGTCACATAGTTGACCGCACACTCTGGGAGCATCTGCTGTCGCCTGGTTGTGCTTCAAGTGTAGCCTAGTTGGTGTTGGTTGTCGCCTAGTTGGTAGTGTGGTCGTCCAATTGTATGTCGCCTAGTTAACTAGCAATCTTAAACTCACAAGTGACCTGCTGATCTGCACATTGTCACAGTTTATGCAATGCAGACTGGTAATGCCATGGCATAGGTCCATGGGGGTAAAAGAAACTAAACTTTGTCTAAAAGTAACAAGAATCCGCGGATTCAAAACCGACCTAACGCAGTTTTAGGTGCCATTGCTCTAACCACTGAGCAACTGATATTTTGAAGAAGTGAGAGATTGCTTGGTGATCTTAGACTGGAAGTATAGTTGCATGGAACAGTCACAGAAGTGAAGGCGCATGAGAAATTATGTAACGCAAAGAGAGGACATAGTTTTTAAGAATTTATTGGAAAGTGTTTAGTCGTGAATGACATGACAGAATTGTTTCAGGGTTTGTAGTGTTGGACTGGTGCGGTCATTGTGTTAACAGTCAGTGGTATGTGAGCAAGTGCTCTGTGAAGAATAACGGGATTTGTGTTCTTTACGGATGAAATCAGTGTTTGCACTGTAAGGGGGTTTGTGGGAATTTTCTGTCGTTTGATATACTCCTGCGGATTCCTGAGATTGGGTGGGGTTTCGAAATGAAGAATGGGCTGTTTACTTTGATGACAGTGACGACGGATTATTCTGTAGTAATGTTGAAGAGGGAAGCCTGAAATGACAGAATGTGAAAACATGAGTGGCTGTATGGCATGGGTGAGAAAGACAAAACTTGAGCTACAAAAAGTATATGGGAAACGTGAGCTACACGAATCATGTGGATATGATGATGGATTATTAAAATAAAGAGGTATACAATTGCATCAATGAAATTGTACATTGCTTTTGTTTTCTAACTTACCTGATTCGTGTGTAGTAGAAGAGCTTGATTATTGTGAGATGCTTATCCATGAAGGGATATATCACATTCATACTAGTGTCCCTCACAGCTGTTTTGAAGACAACAAGATGACTGTTTGGTTGTACATGTTCCTTGCAGTGTAATGTTTATCTGTCCTGGGGATGGTTTTCATGGTTATCTGTGACGTGATGGAACAATAGGACAGGGAGCTGAATATAAATAACAAATTGTAAGTTAAAATGTGTGGCAGATAAATACTTGTAACATAAGATGTATGGACAGTGTTCGCGGCAAGATACGTTCTGTACTTATGATATTGTTATAGTTATTTGAGGAAAAGTGTTTTTAACTGTTGCTTACCTTGAGAGGTAACCCATGTCCGGGCTCTGTTCAGATCCTTTAAGTGCAGTCCAAGCATGCAGGGTGTGGATTTTTGAAAAAGGAATTTCTGGAATTGTTTGACATATCAATCTCCTGAGAGATGCGTATAGGATGTTCCTGTGGAAGGAAAAGAAAGATTTCAATAGGCAATTGCGGATTGCTGAAGGAGTACTTTAACGAATGGATAATTCAACAAAAACATGCAAAATATTGTCTGTGTTGTGACTCTATCTACATGCTGTATTATTATCTAAGTTTTTTGTTACTTTGTAGCAAATGAACTAACATATCGTTATTTCATTTCACATGTTACAATGTAGCTAAAAGTATGCATAATAACAAGAAAACGTAACTAAATGAATAATGTGATTGCCAGAATAACGAAGGATAACAAAATTCACTAAACAATCAACTAAGTTATCCTTTCCAATCACTTTAATTACCAAATTGTGAAATTAACTGGCGGTGAAACGTCTCACACTGCCGACGGTGAAACGTCCCAGCGGTGAAACGTCCTGCTACCGAACCAAAACTGCTGTCACGATTAACAGTCAAAACGCCTACAGACAAAAACGCCTACTGTGATTTCAGACAATGTAGGAACGGCAATACAAAAAGGCCTACTGATAGATGTCAAAAACGGCTACAAGTCTATACCAAAACGGCTATACCACTTTACAAAAACGCCTACTGTTTATACAGGAACAACTATCAATGGTGTTGTCACTTACCATCAATTTCTTGTGAGATTGTGAGATTTGTAAAAATATTCAGGTGAAGTGTCAAAAATTAAGCAGTTCATTAGTAGGTGTGAATGAAAAACCAATTACAACATCTGACAGCCTCTGAAGGGCTAAATACTTAGTAAATAGCAATTATCATTTATAGGCCTATAGATCTGTGTGTTACTATGTGACATGAATGACAATTAGCAGTTGGATCAAATATTGACATTTAGATTTTGAACCCCTGCAGTATTACAATCATAATACTGTAGTTACAAAGAAACTTTTTCAGAAGTGAAATGATGACAGAACGGGGTTTAGTTATAAGGGCCACAGACCAAAACGGCCACACTGGTTTTCCAAAAAAGGCCACACAGAACGGCCACCCAAAACGGCCATACTAGTTTTTTAGTGGTATTTTTGTTACTAATTGTATTTTATCACACAACAATATACTCGGGGCAGTCAGTATATATTGTTAATATATACACTGACTGTCCTGAGTATATGGTCGTGTAATAATGCACAATTAGCAACAAAACTACCACTAAAAACTAGTATGGCCGTTCTGAGTGACAGTTCTGTGTGGCAATATAGAACCTTATTATTATTATATGCTTATGACACACTTACCTTTAAGAAATTGAGATAATATGAACACTGTCTTGACTATTTCAGAAATGTCTATGACTATGTATACATGTAGCATGTGTGCTATCATAGGCTGAAATATTACTTAGCTATTGCCCCAAAATTAAGGTATCAAAAATTTAATATAAGTCTGATCTAATAATTTTAGATAGGATATTGGATAATCATATTAAGAAAATTAATTTGAGAAAGGTTAAATATATATAAATTTAAATATATATACACGTATATCTAATTTATCTTATTTTTATTTAGTTTGACAAATAACTATGTTCCCAACAGCAGACAAGTCCAATTTCTCAGAGCTCTGCTAGTAACTCAATTATCCACCTTGTACCATTCTACTATTCCTGATACCTGTTTTACCATCTTAATAAAATACAGTTATTACAAAAATGTTATTTATGTATATATCTCTAAGTGTATGCTAGAATTCCAATTTCCAGAATTACTATCATGTAGTAGTTTAATAAAGTCTATGAATTTTTGAATTACTGCATATGCAAAAAGATATTATATTTCTTCCACATAATTCTTGTAACAATATTTTGTGCATACAGAATTATGTGGAGAGGTCTTTCCATGTTGCTGGTCCACATGGAAATGACATCTTTGTCCAGTCTCACAATTTGACATTAACTATTTTGTTTGTTTGTTTAACTGTGTGTTCTATTGTACCCCAATGCATGCTTAAATAGCAATTAACCCAAGTATGCATTTATAAACAAGCAGGTAAACCCTCTTTAAACAAACAGCAACACTTTAGAACACTGCTTAAACAAACAAACACAAATGTCATTTAAAATATATGTAAACATGTTTAATATTTATGTAATGTTAATTATTTTATGAAAAACAAGGTTTGATCCAGTTTTCTTTAAAAACAGAAAAAAGCAATAAAAGTTACTTCTTTTTTAAACTAATAACACAAATATTCCAATTATATAATATTATTTTCATAGACTTAACAGGAAATATATTTTTTTAAATATGGATATTTCTAAGAACTTATATATTCTTGATATATGATTGGTTAATAATAATGTTTTGGTCATAAATAAAGTGAGCCTACTTCATATTACAATCATAGGCCTAGGTACCACTTGAAAAAATTAATAATTAAAAAGAGATATGAATTATGCTTCACATAAATTATACTAGACCAAATTGACACATTTGCTGTGATTATCATGATATTGCAATTATCTTTCTTTTCACAACTTGTTATTAAGGCAATTGTAGAATTCACATACAATTTTCCTTTTTTTAAGGTAATTAAGCAATTACAATCATATAATGCAAATAATTGGTAAAGCAAAGATAACTTCACTTTAAATATCAATTAAATAAAAAAATTCTGTAATTAAGATTATGACACTGCAATTGAACTTCTTCAATTAAATTTCATTGAAACCCCATTTAATCTCTGCAAAGACTAAAGACATTTAATTGATAACAATGATATTATTTATTTGTTTCAATTCTCATAAAAAGGCAAAATAATTAAAAGGATCATGTATACAACAGATCTGATTTAAATTTATATTATAAATATAACTTGATAACCATATATGTAACAATTACAAATAATCATTATTTTATGAATGTAACAGTTATCATATAGGCCTAGGCCTATAAATGAATCATTATTATGCTTATTATTTACAAGTTGTACTGATATGTTTTGACAGGGCCAATATCAAAAAGTAGTCCATTTGCAGTTTATTTGAAATTCCCTCATAACATAAGAGTCACATCATCATTGGTTTGTCTATTAAAACACATTTAGAATTGAGTATACATAATTAACAAATTTGTCAGTTTTATCAAATGGAAGGACATTTTAAGAAAATTATGATTTCTTTTCATGACATTTACAATGAACAATGTTTTGGTTAATTTAGTACCAAAAAATGTTTTAAGATTTTTTTATCCCATTTTATGCTTAATATCCCATCTTAGGCCTATACTTAAATCAGATTATGGGATAATTCTCACACCTGTAAGTAGTTATGGACCAGAAGTCTATTGTGTACTGACCTAATTGGATTGTGTAAGACAATAGATCCTTGGCAGGAAGATCAGCATTCAGCACCCAAATAATTTGCATCAAATGTTACCTTATAGTAGGCCAACTTCAGGACACTCAATACATATCCAAATTAATATATTTTTTAGGCCCTTTATAACAAATTTATATATACGTGGCCGTTTTGGGTGGCCGTTCTGGATGGCCGTTTTGGGTGGCCTATTTGGGTGGCCCTTCTGGTCTGTGGCCGTTATAACCATACTCCGACAGAACAACACCTGATTTTGTAGCCGTTTTGGTAGAGTCTAAGAGTGCAATTGTCGTTTTTGTAATGGCCAATAGCCGTTTTGACACTGTCATGCAAAAGAAAAATTAGCTGTAGGCGTTTTTGACAATGCAAAAAAAACTGTAGGCGTTTTTGTCTGTTGCCGTTTTTGTTTGTAGCCGTTTTGACTGATTACCGCTGTCACTCTCTTGACAGTGCCAGAATTTGTTCAACAAACACAAGTACACAAACTTACAATTACATCGAAATGCGTTAACTTGACAAGCACAGTAGCTCTTCAAATGCCTACCTTGACAATATTCAAGTTGTACAATCGTCTAGACCCTTCCAAATCGCTTTTTTTCAAGATATCAATGTCACATTTCAGCAATAGCATCCTTCTTGTTCACTCGAGCGAAGATTTCTACGCGCATGCGCCGCGAGAAACTACTTCCGGTCAGAGAGAAATACGGCGAATCGGCAAGAATAACTGTTTTTAGAGGTTTCTGGCCTTCAAAACCGATTAAAACACAAAAAATACATCAAATTCCTTCGGTTCTGTCGCTTTTATGCCAAATTACTTTAAAAAACCCGGAGTTTTCAACGCGCATGCGCCGCGAGGAACTACTTCCGGTCAGTGAAATTTTCGACAAAACGGCAAAAATAACACTTTCTAGCAGGTTTTATGCATTCTACAACTATTATAACATCACAAATACATCAAATTAACTCGATTCCGTCGTTCTATACGAAATTAATTGAAAAAACAACGAATTTTCTACGCGCATGCGCCGCATGCGAACAACTTCCGGTCAGACGAAAACACGATCCCGGCCCAAAATAAAATATTAAAGAAGGTATTTCAGTTAAATAAACATTATAACACCCTTAATAGCTCTTAATACACGATCTGACCAAAGTGACACTTCGATTGCTTTATTTCGTATTCGATTATTTCTCGAAAACATCGTAATCGTCTGGAAAACTTCGTCTGTCATTCACTGGTTTGTGGTTGCTGGTTCGTTTTTGCTGGTTCGTTTTTGCTGGTGCGTGGTTGCACTTTATGGTTTTACCAGATTCGTTTTAGAGCTCCTGGAAAAACCGACGTAAGGTCGGTTAAAAATAGTGAAATGCAAACAATCACAAGCATGAATACATGTATTATCGCTCCAAAATTATATGCAAAGCAGGTAAATCGTCCAAAAGATATAAAATTTAAAACAACACAAATTGTTCTTTGGTTCGGGAGCTTTTTCTTACCGAGTCCTGTTTCATCTGAAGCCATTTTACTACCTCAGCTGGCGTGACAGACTTCTCGATAACACATTGCAGGATGGCGGCCATTTTTCAAATTATGGTCTTTGTCTCGAGGCAAGGAGCTGTGAGCGGCAAAAATAATATGACGCAATAAATTCTGGATTAAATAGTGTATTATGTACGCATGTTTCGGAATCGAATAATTATCGATTTGATCGATTAGGAGAATAAAATAATTATTTAAGAAAAGTGATTTGTTGCGAGGCAATGTCTTGGGTTGTTTACATCTGCCACGTGTGTTTGTTGTGGTGTGGATTCCGCATCAATCAGCTGTCAATCAGGTCATTTCTTGGCTGTCACATCCAGCTGTCATGGATCTAGACCCTGACATAACAATTATGTACCTCCCTTCTTTCGGGACACACATAAATCGGACGAATTTAAGGGTTAAATTATCAGAAAACTTCAACAGAAACATCCTACCTAGGGAAAATGAACAAGAAATTGAGGCAGTTTGGCAAAACAAGTTGACAGTTAACCCTAAAATGTGGAATGGATCAAAGTTCAGATTAGAGAGTGTGACAGAGAAAGATGAAAGTGCAACATTCCATGTTGGTATAACATCATACAAAGACTTTATTGGAACTAATTGGTCTCCAAAGGCCAAGGACTTACACAAGTTAGGTCTGGAGATTCATGGACATAAACAATCCTTTATGTCTGATGCTTTAGGTGTTGGTTCTATTGTTCAAACTGCTGATGACATGACTGTCATCATAAAGAGAAGCACTAATTGCGCTGAAGCCGTTGGTCTGTGGGATATACCTGGGGGACATCCGGAACCAATGGTACAATGGTTTTATCAATTAAATATGAAACCAGATACAAGCATTTATTTATATAAAATTTATTTATATAAAATTTAAAGGACACGACCAAGCTGCAAAACTATTTTTGTTTTAAACCAACATTTTCTGAAATCAATGGTCAGAAACCTTTAGTAATTAACTTTTTAAACTATCGAAGAACTATGCATATAATGGGGCAATCATCAGATATCTATGTAGCAGGAGCTAGGGGCTGGGGGCTCAGAATTAATTGATAATTTCTTGACCTATTTTGGTGAAGTGAATATATTTTTTCTTGGCAATCTGAAATAAATGAATAATTGCTTGTACATGATGCATGTCTTACCTTTGTACATTAAATTGTTTGATTTAGAATATAAAAAAACAAATATTTTAGGTTGTTGCATTCTTGAAATAAATATAATTATGTTCCAGTGACACAAATAATTCCCCTTCAAGGAAAACTCCAAGCCCGCTCCCTCCTGAATACCAGAGAAAATTCTCTGCTGAATACCTAATGGTTGCCCCACAAAAACTTATTTATTGTCTTTGTGAGTGCCTTATAGATTATGACAGTATGTGGGTGTGTGAATGTGATTAAGATATATATATATATAACAATTCATGCAAAATTGTTTTCAGAGTATTGTTGGGAAGATCCCTGCTGAAGATATTGATATTAACAAGATGACAGAGGGTCAAGTTGTAAAAGAAATATTTGATTCCACTATCCTGGAAATCAGAGATGAGATAAATGTTCCATTGGACACTCTAAGTGATCCTATTCTTCTGGGTGTGGCAAGAAATACAACCAGTGCAGGAAGACCAAGTTCAGAATATTATGTCAGGTATAATGTTGTTGTTTTTTTATCAGCATTACCAAGGTTTCTTTTTTTGGTCAATATTTTTTATTTTCCAAAAAAATTTCCCCCAATTTTTTTTCTGAATAAATTTTTCAACAATTTTTTTCATTGATTTAATTTTTCTAAATTTTTTTCGTCCTATTTCTTTTTCTTCATTTTTAAAATCCAAAATAGGTATTATGTAATTTTAAAGCCTTTGATGTCATTTTTATCGATCGTCAGTGTTTCATTGAATTTTGATTATGTTTAAAAATTTCATATCCTAATTTTAAAATATATTTTATCATTCCAGGTGCAGTCTGACATCTTCAGAAATTTATAAACTGTATTCCTCGGGAAATCAAGCTGAAGCTGAGGAGTCAATTGCAATGAAATTTATGCCCATGTCTGAAGTGTTAACAATGCAAACATCAGTACCTGACATTTGGAAGAATATGGCTCCTTCAGCAAAAGGCTGTTTCACTCTTTACAGGATGTTTGTAGAGAAAGGATATTTAGCACCATGATCCTTTTAATTTTAGCCAAATATTTCCTTTCAATTTTGACAGCTGGGTCATGATGATCTTGACTACAGATCTTGTTTTTTATCACCGGGTAATATGTACAAATTGGGGGAATAATATTTTCCTATTTTATTTAAAATGTTATTTGTGATCATTCCTCTTTCATATGGCCATTTTTGTTAAACATCTTTAGACAAAATTTGAGGTACGTGTGTGACAAACAACTTTTATCTAGCAGTCCAGGCGACAAGCACTTTTTGACATACATATTTTGTTGTCAGTATTAAATAGAGAAATTTTAAGACTGATCAGATGACTTTTGAAAATATATATATCCTTGACCAATCGGGTATTTTCCAAAATAGATAAATTGCAATTTGATTATCACAAACCCACAATTATTTTTTTAATTTAGGAAATTTGGCAATGGAATTTAAGCCAAATTAATTTTGCCTTGTACAAGTAGAGACAGAGATTTCAAACTCAAAAAAGTAAAGGGAAACTTGTTATACTAAAGGAAATATGGCACTTAAAATATTTATGCACTGATCATATACTTAACAGCTATTAGCCAAGCCACTGACTATCATACGCTTTAGGGGGTCTTTATTAAGAGAAATAAAATCTTTGAATCTTTGAAATCTGTATTCTTTTAAAATTCACCCTTCAGGAGCTTCAAGGGGTTGACCTTTTGATATCAGTGGGGAGGTTGAGAGTTTTTTTATATATATATATTATATATAAATAATTTCTTGCTCAGTTTAGTCAGTTATAATTCTTTGGTGGTGGACGTGGTCTTGAAATAAATAATTTCTGGTGGGAGTATTTCTTAACAAGGGCATTACTTGATTTTGGAATAAATATTCAGTGACTTTGCACGTGCTTGAAATAATTACTGTGAAATAAATAATTTCCCGTCATGAAAAACTCCAAGATTCGCCCCTGGTTATTAAATGGTCGCCCTACATAGCTCTACATGTAATTGGCCTTAAATTTTGAAAATAAAATGATGTATCACAAACATTTTAAAAGATAAGGGTTAAATCTGAAACCTTTTTAAACCAACTGGTGTGGGTGATCCTGACAGACAGACAGAGGATAACATCTGGGAGGATTCTGGGTGAGTCCTCTCAATCCTCTGCCTGTCGCCCAAATGCTTTAATGGCGCGAATTTGACAAATTGTACCAGTCAAAAGTGAAACCGAAACCAGTCGACGAAAGTGGCGCCATAAAATCTTTCCCGCTCTCTTATTGGCTGACGACAACTTCCGGTTTCAGACCGGTGTGGTGAGGCGGCGAGTGCGAAGTGCGTTTGTGTTTCGTCGATCAAATTAGTCTTCTTTTTAACTTTAGAAGGTGAGTACTGTTACCATTATTGTGTGGAAAGATCCATAGAAGTATGTAGGTTTTGGAGATCGATAGAAATTGAAGGTACCTCAATAATAAACACTCATCAAACATCGCGTCGAGTTGACCGGTAAATGGTAAACACATGATGGCATGGTATATTGAAGACAATGTCTGACAATCATGGCAATACTATGGATGAGTCACTTCCTAATATAAATACTCGAGTCGAGAAGTAATACGATTGATATACCACATCATGTATACCAGTTATGGCAGTATATCTTGAGCAATGAATTGGCTAAGGGCAGAAAGGGATCTGCCTGATACCTCCCTTTCCCAGAAATTCCCAATTCAAGGATCCTCGATTGTGCTGTGCTGTTGGAATTTAAAAATGTTTTCACTTTGCTTAATGCCTCTTAACAGTGTTCTCCTTTTGCAGATAACATTTCAACAAAATGTCTTCAACGTCACAGAAACATCGCAACTTCGTTGCTGAACCTATGGGAGAGAAGGAAGTTTTTGAACTCGCTGGAATCGGAGAAGTTCTCGGCAACAGATTGAAAGACAAGGGTTTCGATAAGGTGATTATAGGCCTATCCATTGATCCTGCTGAGGTGAAAACGGCAATGCAAAATGGTATTGATCCAAACTACGATGGGTTAATTATTTCCAAGTGCTACCGACAAGGGGGTATAAGCTTATTACAGTTCAAAAAGAACTACAGTTTCAAGAAAACTTTACCCGGAGTTGGATGGTGAGTTGGTCTAGTGGTAGCATGCTGGCTACAAATCCAGACGCTGGGTGCAGGGTTTTAATCCAGCTCTTGCCGGGTCACCTATTCTTCGCCTCATTGCCGTGTCCTAATTTGCCAACCCAGTGCATAAATACAGGACGTAAAGCCCAATCATCCATTCCTAAGAAAGCCCATGAAGAAACATTAAATACAATAAGTTATATGAAGATACATTTATACAAGCAAGATCTAGTGCAAGAAAAAGAATCTGTTACTCGTGACTCATGACTGTTTTGTAAATTTCGTTTCAGGCTTACATTGTCCTTGGCCAATTTCTGCTATTGAAGAAAGATGAAGAACTCTTTGTTGAATGGTTGAAAGACGCAGTATCGGCTAACAGCAACCAAGGGAAAAACTGCTATACATGCTTAGCAGAATGGTGTGACGCCTTCTTGTAAATGACTATGAACTCTTGGAATAATTGCGTCACTACTGTACAGAAATTCATATTTATTTGTTAAGCTGTGAATTTTATATAGCTCATTCTTCATATCTTCATGGTTAAGATTTTTTGTTCCCTTCATTTGTTGAGCAATATTAATTGTGATGAAACTTCTATTATAATAAATAGGCCTTCTTCTTTGCATGGTAATATGATGCTATGTTTGATTGTATTGTTATAGGCACCGTAATGTTACTTCTCTGTTCTTTAAAGAATGCTTTTGTAAAATATGTTCTTATAACTTTCTTATAACTGTAAATGCTGCTTGGGGTGTAAAACACTAACTCACTCACTTGTAACTTTAAAATTAGGTTTCTTCTGCAAAATGGTAGCTTTTACCATATTTGTTATTGTATTAGAGGCATGAATAATTATCTCTTGTTCCCTGAAGTTGTTACATGTCATAGGTTATGCATGAGTTTTATGTCACTCAACTGCTTGAAGTAATAAATCTGCAGAATGGTTGTACTGATAATTATGTGTGTGACTCATTTGTCACATTGGGGACTGCTTTTATTGGGTCTGAAATGATGCAGTATTTGAAACCTGTACATTATGCTTTGTTAATGTATTTGATTATAAATATGCCAAATACCAAATATATTTCTTTTGTTGATTTTCATTAATTGTGAATTGGAACCCCTAAACATTGGTTTGTTTAGCGTCCATCGGTCAGGGAAAAGTGATATTTCTTCCTGGTCAAGGAATTTTGATATTTGTCAGACAGTGGAAAATGCAAGAAGTCAAGGAATTTTGAAATTGTGAATATTCTGCAATGACAAATATGTGTGACAAATCACCAAATGAAGTTTTTCGAGACGAAGGAGCTTATAGCTGGCTACTAAGAACTGCAGTTGAAAAGGCTACGAAGAGAACTGCGGGAAACACTCCCAAGATAAAAATAACGTGCAAGCATTTTAAGCAGCACAGACGGTGCATGGTTCCAACACAGGCACACCAGTCACGGATATACTGAGAAGAAGAAGGCATGGGGTTGACCTTAGACCCATGAAAGCCAGTCTATTGTAGTTTCTTTATAATTTTTTCTATCACAGAAGGGCACCAAAAGTGACTGGTCGAAAGTTAAAACCTAAGAGTAAATTTGAATGAGATTGGTGAGAGTGACCTCCGGAGTGCTAACGAGATTGCATGAAATTCTTGGGGTAAGAGCAGCTGTGCTGCTAATAAAAAATGATCATCTTGTTCAATGAATTGCTCCATATAAATATATGGGACACTGAATAACCATGGCATTTTCAGTAAATGTAACGTGGTATCCAATGATCCTAGAAGATGGTATTTTGATAATATATTACTACTTGAATTATCACGGAAATATGGTCATGGAATTTCATATTTGTCCTGGAAAAGTCGAGAAATTTAGTTCAGCCAGACTGTTGGACACCCTGAAAGTTTCTAAATTTATTAAAAGGTCGAGACTTAGTTTTGCCCTGTGACTCTCATCAAACGGAGATCTTGCAACCCCATGGAATTTCATATTTTAGTCCTGGAAAAGTCGGGAATTTCGTTCCGCCAGACTGTTGGACACCCTGAAAGTTTTAAATTTATTAAAAGGTCGAGACTTAATTTTGCCCTGTGACTCTCATCAAAGTGAGATCTTGCAACCCCATGGAATTTCATATTTTAGTCCTGGAAAAGACGGGAATTTCGTTCCCCCAGACTGTTGGACACCCTGAAAGTTTCTAAATTTATTAAAAGGTCGAGACTTAGTCTGCCCTGTGACTCTCATCAAAGCGAGATCTTGCAACCCCATGGAAATTCTTATTTTGGTCCTGGAAAAGTTGGGAATTTCGTTCCGCCAGACTGTTGGACACCCTGAAAGTTTCTAAATTTATTTAAAGGTCGAGACTTAGTTTTGCCCTGTGACTCCCATCAAAGCGAGATCTTGCAACCCCATGGAATTTCATGTTTTAGTCCTGGAAAAGTCGGGAATTTCGTTCCGCCAGACTGTTGGACACCCTGAAAGTTTTAAATTTATTAAAAGGTCGAGACTTAGTTTTGCCCTGTGACTCTCATCAAAGCGAGATCTTGCAACCCCATGGAATTTCATATTTTAGTCCTGGAAAAGTCGGGAATTTCGTTCCGCCAGACTGTTGGACACCCTGAAAGTTTCTAAATTTATTAAAAGGTCGAGACTTAGTTTTGCCCTGTGACTCTCATCAAAGCGAGATCTTGCAACCCCATGGAAATTCATATTTTAGTCCTGGAAAAGTCGGGAATTTCGTTCTGCCAGACTGTTGGACACCCTGAAAGTTTCTAAATTTATTAAAAGGTCGAGACTTAGTTTTGCCCTGTGACTCTCATCAAAGCGAGATCTTGCAACCCCATGGAATTTCATATTTTAGTCCTGGAAAAGTCGGGAATTTCGTTCCGCCAGACTGTTGGACACCCTGAAAGTTTCTAGATTTATTAAAAGGTCGAGACTTAGTTTTGCCCTGTGACTCTCATCAAAGCGAGATCTTGCAACCCCATGGAATTTCATATTTTAGTCCTGGAAAAGTCGGGAATTTCGTTCCGCCATACTGTTGGACACCCTGAAAGTTTTAAATTTATTAAAAGGTCGAGACTTAGTTTTGCCCTGTGACTCTCATCAAAGCGAGATCTTGCAACCCCATGGAATTTCATATTTTAGTCCTGGAAAAGTCGGGAATTTCGTTCCGCCATACTGTTGGACACCCTGAAAGTTTCTAATTTATTAAAAGGTCGAGACTTAGTTTTGCCCTGTGACTCTCATCAAAGCGAGATCTTGCAACCCCATGGAATTTCATATTTTAGTCCTGGAAAAGTCGGGTATTTCGTTCCGCCAGACTGTTGGACACCCTGAAAGTTTTTAAATTTATTAAAAGGTCGAGACTTAGTTTTGCCCTGTTACTCTCATCAAAGCGAGATCTTGCAACCCCATGGAATTTCATATTTTAGTCCTGGAAAAGTCGGGAATTTCTTTCCGTCAGACTATTGGACACCCTGAAAGTTTCTAAATTTATTAAAAGGTCGAGACTTAGTTTTGCCCTGTGACTCTCATCAAAGCGAGATCTTGCAACCCCATGGAATTTCATATTTTAGTCCTGGAAAAGTCGGGAATTTCGTTCCGCCAGACTGTTGGACACCCTGAAAGTTTCTAAATTTATTAAAAGGTCGAGACTTAGTTTTGCCCTGTGACTCTCATCAAAGCGAGATCTTGCAACCCCATGGAATTTCATATTTTATTCCTGGAAAAGACGGGAATTTCGTTCTGCCAGACTGTTGGACACCCTGAAAGTTTTAAATTTATTAAAAGGTCGAGACTTAGTTTTGCCCTGTTACTCTCATCAAAGCGAGATCTTGCAACCCCATGGAATTTCATATTTTAGTCCTGGAAAAGTCGGGAATTTCTTTCCGTCAGACTATTGGACACCCTGAAAGTTTCTAAATTTATTAAAAGGTCGAGCCTTAGTTTTGCCCTGTGACTCTCATCAAAGCGAGATCTTGCAACCCCATGGAATTTCATATTTTAGTCCTGGAAAAGTCGGGAATTTCGTTCCGCCAGACTGTTGGACACCCTGAAAGTTTCTAAATTTATTAAAAGGTCGAGACTTAGTTTTGCACTGTTACTCTCATCAAAGGCGAGATCTTGCAACCCCATGGAATTTCATATTTTAGTCCTGAAAAAGTCGGGAATTTCGTTCCGCCAGACTGTTGGACACCCTGAAAGTTTCTAAATTTATTAAAAGGTCGAGACTTACCTGTTACTCTCATCAAAGGCGAGATCTTGCAACCCCATGGAATTTCATATTTTAGTCCTGAAAAAGTCGGGAATTTCTTTCCGTCAGACTATTGGACACCCTGAAAGTTTCTAAATTTATTAAAAGGTCGAGACTTAGTTTTGCCCTGTTACTCTCATCAAAGCGAGATCTTGCAACCCCATGGAATTTCATATTTTAGTCCTGGAAAAGTTGGGAGTTTCGTTCCGCCAGACTGTTGGACACCCTGAAAGTTTCTAAATTTATTAAAAGGTCGAGACTTAGTTTTGCCCTGTGACTCTCATCAAAGCGAGATCTTGCAACCCCATGGAATTTCATATTTTAGTCCTGGAAAAGTTGGGAATTTCGTTCCGCTAGACTGTTGGACACCCTGAAAGTTTCTAGATTTATTAAAAGGTCGAGACTTAGTTTTGCACTGTTACTCTCATCAAAGCGAGACCTTGCAACCCCATGGAATTTCATATTTTAGTCCTGGAAAAGTTGGGAATTTCGTTCCGCTAGACTGTTGGACACCCTGAAAGTTTCTAGATTTATTAAAAGGTCGAGACTTAGTTTTGCACTGTTACTCTCATCAAAGCGAGATCTTGCAACCCCATGGAATTTCATATTTTAGTCCTGGAAAAGTTGGGAATTTCGTTCCGCTAGACTGTTGGACACCCTGAAAGTTTCTAGATTTATTAAAAGGTCGAGACTTAGTTTTGCACTGTTACTCTCATCAAAGCGAGATCTTGCAACCCCATGGAATTTCATATTTTAGTCCTGGAAAAGTTGGGAATTTCGTTCCGCTAGACTGTTGGACACCCTGAAAGTTTCTAGATTTATTAAAAGGTCGAGACTTAGTTTTGCCCTGTGACTTGGGAAGTTTAGAAAAATTAGCATACCAAAACAATAGATGAATGCAAAACCAGGACTTAGTTTTATTATTATTAATACATACTGCAGTAAGTTGCTTGCATGCAAATTTTTCTAGACTTCCCAAGTTCCAATGGTTCGCACTTCGCAGGGTGTTTCTTGGGTGGTTCATTTGGTTGTCTTTGGAATTCTGTCATTTAGTTGTAAGGGATGTGTGTCCAGTGCCTGTTGTGGACTATAAACTACTAGCCGACCCGTGGGATGGGTTGTGGAGGTTGATGTTGACCCATTAAAAAATGAAACTTGATGAATACCTTTCCTTGTCACAATATAGACTTATAGGGCCTAATAACAAGTGCTTGACCTGTTATGAGAATTAGACCACGGGGTCGTAGGCTGGGCTGAATCCTGGGGAGGGGGGCAGAAACTGGTCCAGAGTGATGTGCACTCCGCAAAACCCCGGATAATTCAATATTTTTACATGTAATGCACATTTTTTGGCCAAATTCCAGGCCCCCATGCCCCCCCTTGGCCCCACAGGCTATGGTTCTGGACCATTAATTAGAGCCAGCAATGGATAGAGCTGTATAGGCGAATGACTATCAGACTAAAAATCAATCCCCCCCCCCCTGCAACTCCTGAAATTCAAGAGCTGGTGTGCAGCCTGCCTATAATTGAATTAATAAGTATGCTTGCAGTAGATATATAAATAATTTTAGAATATTTTTCACACCTGTGTAAAGATTATGATCCATTGACAATTGCCTATTTATTCATATCACTCATGAAAACTGACTCAGAAAAATGCTAAGAAAGATCAACTTTTGATTGGAAGCCCTGGTAGTAGAGCAGCTTCGCGCAAAAAATGGCCAAAATAGTTACGAGCTGGACAAAGGCGTGAAATTTTCGGCATGTGTACCTTAGGACTTGCCGGACAAGATTTGCCTAAGCTCCAAAAAAACAAACCTTTGGAAATGCATTTAAATTGGTTTCCATGGCAACAAGTACCTTTTACGAAAATCCTTCCCAAAATATAACTAAAGTGATGCTATATCAAGGATATTGATTCTATTGTGATATTTTTTGGCAAAATTAAGGACAATCAAATGTTAGATCAGACGTGATATGAAATATCTTTATTTACCAAGGTGTGTTACCATGGCAACCACAGTTCATATGAAATTGGTCTTAATATCTGCGTCATTGGATTAACAGTTTTATATTTCAGTCAAATTTGGGTCTAGAAAAATAATTTTTATGTCAAATTGTCAGTCATACTGTCTTCTGAAGAAATGTAAAAAAGTAAGGTGATAACTCTGTTAGTCTTGTCACCATGGCAACAGATATCCAATATTCTGAAGTAACATTTTGTTACTATGTGAACATGAGCAGGGCTAATAGAGGCATATTTATAATTTTTGTCTTCAATCATGCATCAGCTTGAAGCATTGAATGTCAGATATCCTCAAAGGGGTTCACATATGGACAATTTTGAAGTGCGTTGTCATGGCAACCAAAGATAAACAATTATAATATTTTGTTGTAAGTCACACTTTAGGGAGTATTCACAGGAGTTGCAGGTGAACAATTTTTGTAAAACTTGGCAGAAACAGGCACAGTATCTTCAGAATGTAAGTGGCAGTGTATTTATGCAGGTTGGTGAACCCCATTTGACTGTGGTGCCATCTGCTTGCAAACAACTTTAGTTTTGGTATTTCCTCATAAATCCCTCCATTTCATATACTTATACACTCTATAGAAGGATGGACTTTTAACTTTAGATCATGATGATGATACATTCAACCATCAAAACCAATTGTTCTACATGCTTCAATCATGAAAGTTGAGAAATCTATCACGTAACATGAATGTAAGAGAGGGGTAAAATGTAGAAATGTCAAATTTAGTCAGAGATTTAAGCATATTTTTGAGAAGTTATCTTCCATAAAAGAGAAAATATTGCATGTTTGAACTCAATTCCCAGACATTTGGAAAGTATTTAATTAACCATTATTTTAATGTAAATTTTGTTTTCAAATATAAAGTTTTTTGTTGCTATGGCAACCAAGTCTGAATTTGTCAGATTTTGCTATTATGAAGTAGGAAGTGTTTCTTTGATGGAATAGACTTTAACTAACATTTTCAAAAGTGGGCAAAAACATTTATTGAAATGTCTTTTTTAATATAAGAGAAAAACATTTTATGTCACATGACCAAATAGGGTGTTGCCATCACAAACATGTTCAAATTTAACATTATCTGAATCCTTTATTTCAGGAAAACCAGTGTTTAACCCTGATTATCTTTCAGGCAGATGCATAATTTTTACTCCTTAAGAGAGCTCTTGATTAATATTCTTTCATGCTAAGTAGAATTAATATTGGAATTTGCTCTCATTGGTTGCTATGGCAATAGATTTGAATGTTTCAACATTTCTCATTATGTGATATAAGTGACATTTTATCACTGTAAGGTGAATTTATATATGGTTAAAAATGGATGAAACTGGACAGAATAGCGCTCTGGACTGCATGTTTTACAATTTTTGGGAAATATATTAGGTCACATTACCTATATGTTGGGTAACCAGGCTACAATGGCCGAATTATGAATTTTTTTCAGTGCATGATGTTGCTAATTTTGAATTTTATCCCATTGAAATTTCTTTAAATATAAATAAACATAAATGTATTCTGCTTCGCAAAACATCCCCTTGTGAAGACCTTTAAACCAACTACATTTTACATGGAAACCAACCGTTATTTGGTTGCCCAGGCAACCCTGCCTAAATTTGTCCTTGTGGCGAAAGTATAAGTATGGTGATTATTATTGGCACTCACTACTGAAAAATGTTGGATGTTACATGAATTAACAAACCTTTGCACATATATCATATTGAAAATGACATACCCAATGGTGTCTGAGATCACCTGACCTATTAAGGGGGTAAAATCCCCCAAAATAATAGTCTAACACTGTCATAATTCAAGAACATGTCTGATTTTTTCCAAAATCAATCACAGCTGAGATTCATGTGGTTACTCATATCTTCGAAATGTTTGTGTATGCCTGTTAATAAATTAATAAATTTTATCATCATGACATTGTTGCCATGACAACAATGAAAACAGAAAAACCATTACAGATGCTGGTAAGTGAGAAACCTTAACCATTGACTTTTCATTGCATCCCGAAGATTCATATCTCCCAGTATATAAGTGAACCTCAGATCTTAGCCACTTCGGCCTTCAAGTAGGATATTTCTTATATTCAAAAATCTATTGAAGGAGCCAGTAAAGGGGGGCTCCTCCTAATGTTTAATAGACTAAATTATTTTGGGTGTTCCTTATAAATAACGTATCATTTACAACCATAATAGGTCATGTGAGGTGTGACATTGTCAGTATGATATGATATAATTTGCAAAAATCTATATTAAAATTCATGTAACATCTACCACTTTTCCCACTAATATGCACCTCTACTTAAATTTAGACCGCAAAGGAAAAAATTTGGCTGGGTTGTCATGACAACATATGACAATAGCGTTCCATGTAAATAAACACGGATTCAAAGTCTTGACCATAGGGTCATATTGATTTGTAAAGCAGAATACATTTATATTCATGGACACATAAACGGGATAAAATTCAAACGTAGCAAAATCGAGTAGTGAAAAAATCTCATAATTCAGCCGTTGTAATCTGCTACTAGACAGCTGCTTGAAACTCAGTGGAAGATAGCTACTTGAACAGGCTACCTGGCAGTTACCTGGCAGCTACTTGAAACTCCATTTCTGGCTGTTGACGGGGCCGGAATCTAACCCTCCAAAAAGCTGCAGAGCTGGGCCGGTGACGGGGAACTGCGCTACCTAACTAATTATAGGCAGATAGCTCTGTTCTAGATCTGAGATGCAAACTCAGCTGGTTAATTGGCAGTTACCTGGCAGCTACTTGAAACTCTTCCATGCAAATATACATATTTTTAAATCAATCAATATTTATAATTGTATAAAACTCAAAGAAAATAAATTGATCTGATCTGAATCTGGCTGGTGACGGGGCCGGAATCCAACCCTCCGAAAAGCTACAGAGCTTGGCCGGTGACGGGGCCAACTCAGTGGAAAATAACTACTTGAACTGGCTACCTGGCAGTTTCCTGGCAGCTACTTGAAACTTTGGGAAGATCTTCCCATTTCTGGCTAGCCCTGGGGACAGGGGCCATGAATCCTCCCATTGGAAAACCATGAGATTTGACTGACACACTCAGGGAGAATTGAATATTCTCTTTTGTATTGGTACTGGTAGTATACAGGCTGAAAGTTGTCACTGAGTTGGCCCCGTCACCGGCAAAGCTCTGCAGGGTTGGATTCGGGCCCCGTCACCAGCCAGAAATGAGAAGAGATTCAAGTAGCTGCCAGGTAACTGCCAGGTAGCCAGTTCAAGTAGCTATCTTCCACTGAGTTTCAAGCAGCTGTCAAGTAGCTGCCAGGTAGCCAGTTCAAGTAGTTATTTTCCACTGAGTTGGCCCCGTCACCGGCCAAGCTCTGCAGCTTTTCGGAGGGTTGCATTCTGGCCCCGTCACCAGCCAGAAATGAGAAGAGTTTCAAGTAGCTCCCAGGTAACTGCCAGGTAGCCAGTTCAAGTACCTATCTTTCCAAAGTTTCAAGTAGCTGTCAGGTAACTGCCAGGTAGCCAGTTCAAGTAGCTATCTTCCACTGAGTTGGCCCCATCACCCACGAGCGCTTGAATTTATGACGTCACCAGAGCAGCAGAGCAGTGTGTATAACAGAGTATGAAAGCTGCCTCTGTTGTGAGACCTGCCTTTTTAGGGATTTCCCCTTGAGTCAGCTCTCCAATCAACACTTATAAATACATTGAAATTTACAGGGATTGTTCATCACCCTTGTGCTATTAACCCTCGTGTTTCACATTTGTTGTAAAAAAGGAATTGAGTGATCCACAACATGTTAAACTGCAGCCACACTGCAGGGGGATCGGTTACCTCGGCACTCATAGCGTCACGATTGAGGGGGGCCACAGAGAGGACTAGACATGCAGTTTTATGGTTTTTCAGACAAAAACGGAGCTACAGACCTTAATATTCGTCCGATATGCAAAATTTAAAAAGCTTCATGGAGCAAACAACATTGCCCAGTTCCGAGATTAATCAATATTGCTGCTTCGCCAAAAGCTGTCATGCTGTCAGTGACTGAACTTTAAGTTTGCACTTTTTCACTTTTGTAAAAAATCCACAGCTCTCTAATAATTTAGTTAGAAAAAATGTTTTTTATGTCAAAAGATGCCTATATTAAAGGAGAACTTTGAGTGACCTATTTCATGCTCCTAACTCAATTTATTTTTTCAAAATTAAGCATTAACTAACCCAAAAATGCTAATTTTTTTTCGATTTTTTGAGAAATTGGTAAAAAGTCTGCTATAAAGTTTCAGAAAAAAATGCAAACCCAATCTACCATCAAGGCCTATACTTGCACATTATAAAAATGTAAAAATTATTTTTAGGAGCCCAATAGTTACCGAATTATGATGAGATACATTTCAACATACACAAACTAAGTTATGACGTCAGAATGCCAATAAATTTTTTTAGAGATTCTTGGTTTTAGAGCTTTAAGGTCTGCTATAAAATGTGACAAAAAAATTGCCACCAAATCGATCATCGAGGCTCTGGGTGGAGGAATATGGGGGACAGGGAACTCAAAAGTAAAATGATCAGAAAACAGGGAATTCAAAAGTAAAATGGCAAAGGGACAGGGGTACATTATAACAAAACAACCCAAGTCAGGGTCACTGAGTAACAATATCACGAGCTGTTGTGTGAATTAATATCACTGGAGCCCGAAGGGCGAAAGTGATATTAATTCACACAACAGCGAGTGATATTGTACGAAGTGCCCTGACGCGTGGTTGTTTTGTTTTTATCACCTGGTTTTACCTTAAATTTGAGTTATAAAGAGAGACTATTTTCTGCCATTACAAAAATGTGACGTTACCATGGAGCAACAATGGATATGACGTCACAATCCTATTGTTTTGGCCTTTGTTTGGTCTGTGACGTCATCAGACAGCCAAAATGCTGGTGATGTCATAACCATTGTTAAAAAATATCGCCCTTGAAGGGTGGTATTTTTTACAATATCATAGGCCCTGATATTTTGACTGTAAACAGTGATATTCACAGCCAACCAGGTGATAAAAAACTCCATTCAGCGCTGAGGGACAGGGAATTCAAAAGTACCATTAGTAAAATTGCAAAAGGACGGGAAATTCAAAAGTAAAATGACCAAGGGATAGGGGGACACAAAACCCCATCCTGAGCCTCATCATACGGAAATAATTGCAGATTCTAACTGCTCACTCGCTTGGCATAGATTTATTTATTTTTGTGCATGAAGGGATGATGATATTTGGCACTAAATCTATTGATAAGCAATGCACAAGTTTAGTAAATGTATTTTTTTTTTTGGAGGAGGTGGGAGTATCCCTTCCCCTAGGACTGACAAAATTGCCCTTAAACAATTAATGATTTCTCCTTGTCCCCGCCCAAAAGGAGAGGGTTGCTAGGGTGTTGCTAGGGGGTGGAGCCAAGACAGACCAGAGCCTGTGCCTCATTCTGACATCACCAGTGCTTTTATTCATGTTGGAAATAAATGTTGTCACTGGAATAATCATCTCAGTTACTCATGTCAGACAACTGTAATGAGGCAAGTGCTGAAATAAAAATCACAGGTGCATAATCCATGGCTTTAAAGGCTATTTTTAGGCTCTCAGTGAGTGCTTTGGGCTCACTAAATCATAGACAGCTTCTAGGATCGAGACTCAGGTGTAATTTTACATCTTAGCCTGCCACTCAGGTGTGATTTTACATGTTAGGAGTGCTACTGGGCACTCGTAAGTTTAGGGGTGATTTTAAACCTAAGTTTAAGAGAACCTAAAGATAAGATTTCTTGCAACACCTAATGTTGATCCTAGCCTATAAAGTTAGATGCTCCTAAGCACTGATAAGAGTGGATTAGCAGTTAGGAGTGCTTAGTTGTTGTTGTTGTTAAATGTTTATTTGGTGACATATATGCAAACAGTCGACAATTATATAATCAGTATTAGTACAAGTAAAAAGAGAAATTAATATTTTGGTTAGATTATCAACTCCTGCATCCAGCCCACTGGGCTTACAAGTCACTTTCACATTGTGTTTTACTGTTATGAGTGGCGCCAAAAATTTGATATTTTATATAATTAATATTAAAAGCTCTCATAGGATTTTCTATGTAAGATATAAACATAATATTATGTATATGTATTTCTGTGAAGAAAAGTGAAAATATAGGAAATATATATGACAAGTTAAATTACTATCAGCAACACGCACAACCCAATTTTTTTCCTATATATACAGAGAAATAAAATTTTTAAAAATATTCACACAAACGAGGCAGACTTTCTACTTTCATACAATTTAAGCATACAGATTTAGCAGTGTGAACAAAATATTCAGGGCTCATCACAAGTTCCCATTGTTCTCGAACATTCATTACAGGAAATTCATCAGATGTAATATTGATGTCACTGAAGTATTTACTCCTCAGATCAGAATAGAAAGGGCATCCAAAGAGGAAATGGTATTCATTTTCAGCTTGACCATGAGCACATAATTTACATAGTCTGTCTTGTTCATCAATTTACTTTTCCATCTACCAGGTTTCTATTTCAAGAGGGAGAATACCGAGTCTCAACTGGGACAGCAGAGAGCGCTGTTTCCTACTATGTAGATGGGTATATTCTTCAACTCCAAACTGCTTTTTAAAAATTTTATAAGTTCTCAGCTTGGGTGTGTTCAGCACAGAGAAGTAAAACGGTCCCCTACTCTCGAAAAATTTTGGGGCGCTTCTATCAAAAATATAACCAGCACCTGCAGTTCACAAGGTAAATGCAAACGATGTCTTCGTCACTCTTCGAGTGCCAAACTAGCGTTTGCATAAAAATGTTAGTCTGCGAACAAGAACATTATGTATATATATGACACATAACAAACTAATTCTCTTCCAACAAGAAAAACATACAAAACTGAGAATGCGTTTTGAAAAGCAGAAGAAAAAAAACAGAAGTATTTCTAGGACTTCAACACAAACTGTTGTCTTGTCTATTACTTAGGCCTATACATTTTAATTCAAAATATTATATAATTGAGGCATTAGTCGTTTCAGACTTAAAATTCATGATCTTTTCTGTTTAAAATAAACAACGTTTTTGGCTGCTACAAAAATCTTAGACAAGTTCTGAAAAGGAGGATATAACATTCAAGTATTGACCGAAATATTCCCCAACTTTCACACTTTTCCTGTCAATAGACACTGTTTATTAGTCAGTGAATTTCAGGGCTCTGAATATAGAATGTTTTGCAACACTGAAATCAGATTCTCTGGTGTCGGACCAGAAACTCAAACTTTTGTGTTTAGGCGTAAACGAATGGCGTTTTCGGCTGCAGAAATCATAGACAAATTCTGAAAGGCAGGTGATAAAATTCAAGCATTGACCGAACTATTCCCCAACTTTTAAGATTTTCCTGGTGATAGCCAGTGACTCAGTATACTGAGTGAGTTCCGTGGCTCTGAACATGGCAGGTTTTACAACATAGAAATTAGCTGTTTCTGATCTGAAATTTGCGATCTTTTGTGTTAATACAAACGACGTTTTTGACTGCAAAAAAAATCTTAGACAAATTCCGAAAAGCATGTGACAGAAAACAAGTATACAAGTAGACTGAAATATATCCACACTTTCATAATTTTTCTATTGATGGTCTTTGAGATTCAAGGCTATAAACATTGAATGATTTGCGAAAGAGGCAACAGTCTAAACGAGCTTGAAATTCGCGATCTTTTTTGTTTAAATAAACGGTGTTATTGATTGCTAATAAAAATCGTACAACAATTCTGAGAAGCATTTGATGAAATTAAAGTGTTGACTGAAATATCTCCAAACTTTAATAATTTTTGTATAGATAGTTTTCGAGTTTCAGGCCTCAGAACATTGCATGTTTTGCAAAAAAGTTAGCAGCATGACGCACATGAAAATCGCGATCTTTTATGTTTAAAGCAACAGCCTTATTGACTGCAAAAAAAATCGTAGATAAATTCTGAAAAGCGGGTGATAAAACTGAGGTATTGACTGATATATCTCCCTACTTTCATAATTTTCCTGTAGATAGTTTTCGAGTTTCAGGCCTCTGAACATTGCATGTTTTGCAAAAAAAGTTCGCAGCATGACGCACACGAAAATCGCGATCTTTTATGTTTAAATAAAAGAAATCAGGTATTGACTGATACATCTCTCAAATTACATAATTTTTCTTTTAGTAGTCAGCGAGTTTCAGGGCTCCAAACATGGGATGTTTTTACTGAAAAAAGACAAGTAACTCTTCAGGGTAACGTCACCCTGCAGGGCCTCTGTGTTGCCCCAGCAACCACTTTGTAACGTCATGAATGTGCCGAGGTAACCGATCCCCTCACTGACATTGCTGTGTAACTATGTTAATTACACAGTCATCCATTGAAAGGCCATCTTTAAAATAGGCTTACTCAATTAAAAACAACATTATTCAGAAGCCAATGTAATTTATATGATATTTAATGATTTCTACGGCCTGCAAGACTGCTTCAAAGTGAGAAAACACCTCCCTGAAAAAGTTTCAGCTTTCATACCCTGTTATAACACACTACAGTGAAGGTAGCATCACGATCATGAGCAGCATGCAGCACCACCAATCTGTGGATTCAAGTGCCCGTGCCATCACCTGCGAAGCTCTGCAGCTTTTCGGAGGGTTGGATTCCGGCCCCGTCACCAGCCAGAAATGGAAGAGTTTCAATTAGCTGCCAGGTAACTGCCAGGTAGCCAGTTCAAGTAGCTGTCTTCCCAAAGTTTCAAGTAGCTGCCAGGTAACTCCCAAGTAACCAGCTTCAGGTAGCCAACTTCCTGGATAGCTCTGGATCTGACCCTGGATCTGTCATTCAGATTGGAGGCTGACGCCCAACTTACAAGACCCCATTAAACAAGAATCTGTTACAAGAATCTGAGGATTCAAACACTGGGTTTAGCAATCTTTGCACAGTTATTATTATTTGTAAGATTTTTAAAGTTAGGATATGTCTATTACTCAATGACCTCCTTATGAAACTCATTTTATAGGCCTACCTTTTTTTATCTTACCTTTTTAACACTAATTTTGTATACTGACAAATCATTAGCAAATATTATATGCAACGTCATGAACTTCCCATTTTGCTTATAATGTACCGATTGAAATAGGAATGTTTTGTCAGGTTTGCAAAGATCCACTAAATTTTGTGAACAGAGGTGCCCTGAACTAGCACTGGTCCTACAGTCTGTGTAAACAGACTGGCACTTAGCAGGGCTTTCTCTGATCTGATTGCTTAACTGCCGTGATGGTTCTTGGGATATGTATACAGGCCATCATTATCTGATTGGCTGATTTGGTCATGTGATTGGATTGGCCAATCAGCATCATGTCAGGATCCTGACACATCCGGGACCTTCAGAGTTCTTCAGCATTACTAGATGCCGACTCCAAAGCATGCTGGAGGAAGTGGCCCAACTTATACCCTGAACTGGACCAGCAGCCTAACCCTGAACTTACATTATTTATGAACAGAAAGTGCACCTATATCGCGCAAGCCGGAATTTGCATGATTTGGGCCGTTTTGTACGCCTAGTTATGCTATTTTAGCAGAAATAAAAATTTGCGGCCGTCTAGTCCGTTCCTTTCCCGTCATTTATAATGGAGGTGTGTACACATCTCCACTTATGGAGTCACTGTGACAAAATGGACAGTTTTGGCGGGAAATTTGAAATTGGAGCATTTTCAGAATGTCTTTTGGGTCCTGTCTTGGCTATATTGTTTGGAGATGTTTGGGTCAAGAGATGTCAATAACTTGATTATAGCACAGGCACACTCCTGTATTAGTCAATTGATACTCAGTATAAATGTTATTTCTAACAGACTGTACAGTCAGTTCAGAAGAGTGCCTGTGATTATAGAGCATGCATCTGGCATAGGAATGAATACCAGGCAAGTTGTAATTAAGACGTGTTTTCCTTTTATATCTTGCTTGGATCCACTGCGGGCAGCTGCACACATTGTGTATTGGCCGCTGTGCCTAAACTATTGCACATAATATTATGATATTTGGCACCGCTCCTATCCTGTACTGCTCCTATTCTACACTGCTCCTATTCTACACTGCTCCTATTCTACACTGCTCCTATTCTACACTGCTCCTATCCTGCACTATTCCTATGATTCTATCCAGCATTACTCCTATCCTGCACTACTCCTGTTCTGTGCTACTCCTATCCTGCACTGCTCCTATCCTGCACTGCTCCTATCCTGCACTACTCCTAATTTGCACTGCTCCTATTCTGCACTGCCAATATCCTGAACTCCTATTCAGTGGCGTAACTGGGGGGTTTCGAGTGGGGGGGCACCTAGGGGGGCATGCGATTCTCTGGGGGGGGGCACCCTCTTACTAACTGTATATTTTAGCCAGGGTTGGGAAGTTGATATGGGGGGCACCTGGGGGGCACCTGGGGGGCACAGGTCCAATATGGGGGGGCACGTGCCCCCCCCCCCATAGGGACGCCACTGCTCCTATTCTACATTGGTCCTATTCTGCTCCTTTCGAGCACTGCTCCCTCTGCACCGCTCCTTTTCTGCACTACTCCTATCCTGCACTGACCCTATCCTGCACTGATCCTATCCTGCACTGCTCCTATATATCTGGATCTTCATATAAAAAGCACATAAAGACAGCAATTTCTAAGATTTCATGAGCAGAAGTATTTCCATCAACAACACAGAAAGTCCATAGCCCCCCCCCCCATCGTCTGGTCGCTTGCATTGTGGCTCCCTTGCAGGGCAGTGGCTCAACTGTACTATGGGGCCATCCTAACTCAGACTGGGAATATGTCAAGATGTGTGGAGCAAATCTAGGGCTGCCCTAAGGACCCCACCAAAGGGGCCCACACCTAAACCCAACAATAAAAAAATTAAAAAAAGGGTTGCTCAAATTCTGAACATTGGACCTTCTGAACAATGGACCTTCTGACCATTGAACCTTCTGACCTATCTATCTTCCGTGTGCTCTCCTGGGTCATCCACGTTGCTCACCCAATATTCATTGGGGAGCAGCACTTTTTTGGGTTTCCATTATTTTCCTTATTTTCTTGGCCACTGTTTTCAGTGTTTTTGTGTTTTCCTGGAAGATATCATTGGTCATTGTTTCCATGGATTATTTCACATTTTTCCAGGATGTGTTCCTGCGTTTCCACCTCTTTTCTGCAGTTTCTGCATTGAAATTCTTGGTACATGCCTCTGTAATTTTCTTTGACATCGAGCATCCGCGTTCTTGCTTTGAAGATTGTGCTCACTTCCGCTCTGGTGCACTCCATCATGTACCTTGCTGGGGTTCCTTCCCTTCTCGGCTTTACGTTGTCAATGTGGTATTTAGTCTTCGTTTTTGTTATGCTGTCTCTTCTTATCTCTCGGTCCGTCTGCAGTACTACTGCTCTGTTGACAGCATGTTTTTTCGCTTGATGGCTCAGTCCTTCCAGGCTTCTTCCTCCCAGGATGTTTTCTTTTATCTTCTGTGTTGTTTTCCACCATCCCTTCTCGTCATCTTCCTCTCTGATCGCTTTCTGGAGTGCATTATCAGCATTTTTCACTTTTTCTGCATACATTATCCTGTTGCGATCGATAAGTTTGTTGATTTCTAGTATTCCCGTTTCCATATACAAAGGTTCCCACGGTGTTGTGCGCGGTGTGAGTATAATAATTTTAAGGAGGTTGTCAATTATCTTTTTGATATTTTCGCGCTCTTTCTTCGTTGTACTGACCGCTTCCCATGCATATGTGGCTATTGGTATTATGCATGCCTTTACCAGCTGCCATATTGTCCTCATTTCTATTCCTTTGAGGTCCGGGCTCCCCGCAATGGACATGACTGTATTGTAGGCGGCTTGCACTTTCTTTTTGACTTCCTTCAGCTGTTCCTCCATTTTTCCGCTTTTCGCCATGTTCAGCCCCAGGTACTTGTATTTTTCACATTCTTCAATATTGAGCGTTCCAAGGGTGAAATCTGCTCTTGGTGTCTTCTTTCCCACTCTCAAGATCTTGCTTTTTTCTTCGCCGAATTTAATCCTGTATTTTATGCTCATCTCATTAGCTATATCCAGCATTTTTTGTAGTTCTTCCTTACTCTGGGAGATGAATGCTACATCATCCATCCATAGCAGGCATCCTATTTTCTCATTGCCAATCTTGATCCCCATGTTGGCTCTTTTAACCTCTTTAGCAATCTCATCCATGAGGGTAGCATACATCAATACAGAGAGGACTCCTCCTTGGCGAATGTTGTCTTCCATTTTTATTTCCCGTGTGTTTCCATGTTTTGTTTCCACAGTCGCTGTGAGGTCCTCATTCAGTTTTCTGATTATCTCCCATTTCATGTCCTTCAGTCCTTGCTTGTGGAGCACGTGGAGGATGCCTTCAGCCCACGCTTTGTCGTATGCTTTTGTGGCAGTGTAAAATTTGCCTATTATAGTATTGATGCTTGGCATTAATTTTGATCATGATCAATGGTTAGGACAGAGGGCAGCAGCACCTAGCTCTGTCACTCACCTCAAGGCCACAAGGGCATTGACCCAATTTTAAAGCATAATGCTTGAGTGACCACACTGATCGCTCTCAGTTTTGTCTAAGCTGCTCTCCAGGCAACATCTAATGACTTAACTCTGCATTACTGCATTGGCAACCAATATCATGTTTAAGGTATGTCTTTTGTTAATATTTTATTCTAGTCAAACTTAGCAGTCATTTATACATTTTTCAATACAAATAATTTGTTACATATTTCCTTATGAATTTATAGAAAGCTTAGCAGTCATATATTTTGTAAGTCAGCTTACACATGTTTTGTTGCTTTGTTAGGTGCCAACTTGGTTTACCATTGAAAACATGTGGTTGGCCATTGCTTCACAAAACCCCAATTTGGGTAAGGTTGTTATTCCATTATTAATTATAATTGTTCACTGGTCATTATATTAAACTATGAATAGTACCTCAATAGAATATTACATAATTATTTTCTTCAGTACTTATATGTATTTCTCTTAGTAGTTTACAACTACTTATGTTTAATGCAGCTTATAATTAGTCACATGTGAAACTTATACCCTAGTCATGAATATTAATAATCTTTAGTCGGATAAATTGTAAATGCAACTATGTGACACTGTAATTCATTTCATGTATTGTGTTATTCATTTCTGTGTATTTTGTTACAGGGTTTTTATCCATGATGAATAAATCATCTTATACATCATAGCAAAGACTTGTGTCAACTTTTCTTGCTATAACAATGGAGCCCCCAGAGGATCATGACCACCTTGACCTGGATCAGCCTGCACAGCAATCTACACAGTTTGCACTTGGGCAACAACCGGATTATCATGGTTCATGAACTCTTTAAAAGCACAAGTGTGTTACAGACTTTAAAAGGTCGTTATGAACTTTAAGTTCTTTCACAGTTCATTAGATTTAATGAACTTAGCACAACTTCAATGTTGTTTAATACCATGGTTATAAATAGAACATTGACTTTCATTTATGGAAACAATGACTCTCAATTAAAGGTGTGCCACTTTCAATTACAACAGGCACGTTTATTGTGCACCTTAAAAAATATTCTTTCAATTTAATTAAATAATTGTTTCCGATTTTAGCACTTAGTGCATTTATTGAAGTTTCTCAATATTGATTTTAATCTCAGTATTTGCATTTTGTTCTATCTCATGTTATATTCTAATCTTTTCAATAAGAAATGTCCCATGTTTATATATATGGTAATTTAGTGTGGATTAAGAGTTAGCAAGGCTTACTATATTTTTCAAAAGACTTTCTCAAAGTATTGTTGCATAATTTGATATGTGCTCAACTCATCATCTTGTCATCTGGAGATTGTCACACTTCGAATCTTCACAAGGATCCTCATAGGACTCGTTTGTCTGCATGTTTCTTATTTCATGAATGAACTGGACTGTTTGTCAGATCCCTATTAATAGATCGTTGAGCAGTGACAGTTTTGGTCATTGACAGACCATGTCATTTTGTCACTTTGCTTATTTGGTATGTGTCTCATTGGCTCGTCAGCCAGTTTGTTTAGAGAAAGGCCAGCTTCAGGATCGAAAATTCTACATGCTTCTAGTCGTAATCATCCAACTAACGAGGAATTAAGTGACATCCGATTGCAGAATCGTCTGCATCTACAATTCTGAATGAAGATTTTCCATCTGATTTTCCATCTGATCATATGTCTACTTGCATCTCGACAGTCGCACGTTAACCATATTGTTTGTTAAAATGGACATTTTCAAGCTTCACATTGGAATCTCACCACCGTCCACCAAACCTACCGTCATCATTGACACCTGCATCTTTAGATTTACTTTGAATTTCATCCTTTTGTACTGGATGTTCATAGCTCATAAGCCGGCTAGGCTAAGAGATTTAGTATCTTGAGGGACATATTTTTAGCTGTTTTGGCCAACACAGGTCATGTCATTAGCTATTCATGTTTCTAGTTCAGGTTATAATTGGTAAATTTCAGCCAATATTTAAGTGATTGATTCAGTCAAATTAGAAATTATGCTTGTAAATCATCTTGTTGTTGTCAATAGTGTCGAATTTTTTGTCAATTGTGGAGTGTATATAATACAAAATTCTAAGTTTTATGTATACAATGAGGTAATTATCAATGTGATTTCATGAATTAACATGAATTTTAAAATGTTCGTTTTTTTTGTTTGCTTACATGTATTGGTTCTTTTCCATGAGTGCTTTAATCTATATGATATTTTAGGTGCTCAGGTTGCCAATTGTTTCAGTTTAGTTCAAAAGCCTACTGTGAAATTTAACCATAGATAGGTAGTAGGGCCTATACATTTCTGAAACAAATTTTCAGTATTGTTTCATACATTACAGGGAGTTTATCCCTTATGTAACCAAAGTGTTTTGTTAAAGTCTCAATGAGATTAAGTGTCATTTTAGAAAGTGTATTTATGATATTACACACAGTATATTATTCTGACATTTCAGACTAGAAATTTCCCAATGCTGTGGAAGAAAGCGATAGTAATACCAATCCCAAAACCTAACAAAGATCACAGTGATCCGCTTAACTATCGTCCGATTGCACTTACCAGTTGTCTTTGTAAGACCATGGAAAGGATGGTCAACAATAGACTAGTATGGTATTTGGAATCAACTGAAGCCATAACAGAATATCAGTGTGGTTTCAGGGCCAAAAGAAGTACCTTGGACCATTTAGTATCATTCGAAACCTACATAAGAGATGCCTTCATTAAGAAAGAACATGTAGTTGCAGTATTTTTCGACTTAGAAAAAGCTTATGACACCACTTGGAAATTTGGAATTATGAAGGACATTCATGAAATGGGTCTACGGGGAAGGCTTCCTCAATTTATAAATTCATTCCTTCATGATCGTAACTTCCAAGTCAGAATTGGAAGCACACTATCCAACAATTTCAACCAAGAAATGGGAGTTCCTCAAGGAAGTATTCTCTCTCCGACATGTTTTAATATTAAGATTAACAACATAGTCCGACATATCAAGGAGAATATCAAGTGTTCTTTATACGTAGATGATTTCCTCGTTGCTTTTAAGTCAACCAAAATGACAAGTGTCGAACGACAATTACAACTTAACCTAAACAGGCTGCAAAAATGGTCATACGAGAATGGTTTTAAATTCTCCAAAAATAAAACGGTATGCATGCACTTCTATCCTCCCAGAAGCTTTCAGCCGGATCCGATCTTAATGTTAGAAAATTCGAAAATCAAAGTAGTAAACCAGTACAAATTCTTAGGAGTTTTACTGGATTCTAAATTCTCCTTTATTCCACATATCAAAGAACTAAAAGCTAAAGGTTTAAAATCTCTTAATCTTCTCAAAGTAGTCAGCAAGCTCAGTTGGGGTGGAGACACCACTGTGTTGCTACGACTATATAGGGCTATAACCCGATCACGTCTCGATTACGGGAGTATTGTATATGGATCAGCAAGACCGTCTTACCTCCGATGTCTAAATACAGTACACCATCTCGGCATTCGCCTGTGTCTTGGGGCATTTAGAACATCGCCAATCGAGAGTCTATATGTCCTTGCGAAAGAACCACCATTGTCACTACGTCGTATAAAACTTTCGCTGCAATATTTTGTAAAACTGGCAGCATGTCCAACAAATCCGGCTTTTTACCCGGTATTTCAGCCAAAGTACCAACAAATTTATATGACTAAACAAAGTGTTATAAAACCCCTAGGGCTTAGAATGAAACCCTACTATGACATAATAAACAAAGACAACTGCATAGTTGCTGAAGTGCAGGTTCCATCCATATCTCCGTGGACCCTTCCTTCACCAATTTGTATTCTGGACCTGACAAGTCTTAGAAAATCTTCTACAAGTCCCCTGGAATACCAGAGTAAATTCCTCATAATAAAGTCCCGGTATCCATCATACAAGTTTCTTTACACGGATGGGTCCAAAGATGGACTTCTGACTGGTTACGCAGTCACCTCCGCAAAGACAAGTTACTGTAATGAACGTATACCTGATGTGTGCTCGATATTCACAGCAGAACTGACAGCTATCTACAAGGCGGTAGAAATGGCAGTCAACTCAGAAACTAACAATTTTGTAATTTGCTCTGACTCAAAGTCTGCATTGCAGGCAATAGCCAACAAGCAGGTGGAAACCCCTCTTGTATTAGACATTCTTTTTACCTTAGCAGCAATGAAAGAAAACAAGGATATTATATTTTGTTGGATTCCAAGTCATGTTGATATCAAAGGAAATGAGATGGCTGATCTTCATGCGAGAAGAGCCTTAAGTAAAAACTTAACGGACTATGTTGTCCCTTATACGGATTTTAGAAAGCATATCAATGATTTTACCAAGTATAGTTGGCAAGTACGATGGAATGCTTGCCAACGAAACAAGCTACGCACAATACTACCACACATCATGAAAGATATAAAAATTGATGTGAACTCATGCAGAGAGCAAATCGTAATTCATAGATGTCTTATAGGGCACAGCAGATTAACCCACTCACACTTATTAAACAATGATGCAGCACCAATATGCGAAGGGTGCCAAGTACCACTTACGATCAAACATATCTTGATAGAATGTAATAACAATCTACATCACCGACCCTTTCAATCAGGTAATCTCAAACACTTATTCTTAGAAAATTCAGCGTCCAGTATAACACGGTTCCTCAGAGATAACGACTACTTCTACAAATTATGAGAAATTAGTTCCAGGATAATCTATCTAACCAATGTTGCCTCTAAATAGCCCACACTGGTGCTGATGGGGCGTAAAACACAAACTCACTCACTCACTCACTCACTTCAGACTAGAAATTAGTTTATTTGCTAGATTATTTTATAGCTAGATTATTTTTAGCTACTGAAGCTATAAGTTAATTCCCTATTTAAATGAGTAAAAGTAATTTTATAGTTTATATTGCAGTCATTTAAATCTTAAGTTTGGCAGCAACCGGGACGGTTTTTTTCCAACCCGTGGCTGTGTGGCAGTGTAAAATTTGCCTATTATAGTATTGATGCTTGGCATTAATTTTGATCATGATCAATGGTTAGGACAGAGGGCAGCAGCACCTAGCTCTGTCACTCACCTCAAGGCCACAAGGGCATTGACCCAATTTTAAAGCATAATGCTTGAGTGACCACACTGATCGCTCTCAGTTTTGTCTAAGCTGCTCTCCAGGCAACATCTAATGACTTAACTCTGCATTACTGCATTGGCAACCAATATCATGTTTAAGGTATGTCTTTTGTTAATATTTTATTCTAGTCAAACTTAGCAGTCATTTATACATTTTTCAATACAAATAATTTGTTACATATTTCCTTATGAATTTATAGAAAGCTTAGCAGTCATATATTTTGTAAGTCAGCTTACACATGTTTTGTTGCTTTGTTAGGTGCCAACTTGGTTTACCATTGAAAACATGTGGTTGGCCATTGCTTCACAAAACCCCAATTTGGGTAAGGTTGTTATTCCATTATTAATTATAATTGTTCACTGGTCATTATATTAAACTATGAATAGTACCTCAATAGAATATTACATAATTATTTGCTTCAGTACTTATATGTATTTCTCTTAGTAGTTTACAACTACTTAAGTTTAATGCAGCTTATAATTAGTCACATGTGAAACTTATACCCTAGTCATGAATATTAATAATCTTTAGTCAGATAAATTGTAAATGCAACTATGTGACACTGTAATTCATTTCATGTATTGTGTTATTCATTTCTGTGTATTTTGTTACAGGGTTTTTATCCATGATGAATAAATCATCTTATACATCATAGCAAAGACTTGTGTCTACTTTTCTTGCTATAACACTTTTGTAACATCCAAGAATGCGATGTACACATTCCTGGCTTTTCTCATTGTTTCCAGGAGTGTTGTTATGTGGTCAGTTGTCTGGGCACCCTTTTTTCCTCCTCCTTGCATATCACTCGAGGCAATTTCAGTCTTTGCTCTTTCGTTTATAATCCTCTCAAAGAATTTTCCCATGTTACTTCCAATCGTTATTCCTCTTTCATTGGAGCATTTTCCTTTTTCTCCTTTTCCTTTATATAGCGTGACGATTCTTCCCTTTTTCCAGTCATCAGGTATCTTCCCGCCTCTCAGGATCTCATTTAGGTTAGCCCATATCTTCTCCATATTTTCCTTATTTACGTGTATAAGGGCTTCATTTGGGATATTGTCCTGCCCACAGCTCTTTTTCTTCTTCAGCCTTTTCCTTGTGTCTTCTTCCTCTTTAGGTGTGATTGGTTTAGGCTGGCTCAGCTTCTTCATTTGTTCTCTTGTCTTGCTGTTTTCCTCTTCTATCATTTTCGTCCACCTCTTTCCTTCCTCTTGTGCTTCTCTCGCCCTGTAGAGGTTTTCATAGTAGTCGGCTATGTGTTCTTTTGCCTTTTCAGGGTTCTTTATCTCTTCACCGTCCTCATCAACAGTTTCGAACTCGTCCTTCTTCTTCCCGAGAATTCTCTTCCTGATTTTCCAGATTATATTGGGGTCCTTACTTCTCGCTATCATATTCAGCGTGTTCTTCACCCTTTCTTCTTCAAGTCTGTTCATGGTTTCTCTTAGGTCTTGCTGTGCTCTGTAGTATTCTTCAAGTTTTTCTTTCTTCTCTTCTTTGGTTGTTTCCTGGAGATCCCTCTTTTTGTTCTTCTTTATCCTTCTCAATCCCTCTATTTCTGGGGTTTCCTTTTTCTTTCCTCCAGTAGTGATGGTTCTCTGGCCTACTGCAGTTTTCAGTGCTCTTTTCATTCTTTCCGTCATTTCTTCATATGTAGTCACCTCGCTTCCTAGGAGGACTGCCAGTTCAGAGTTGTACCTGCCCCAGTCTGTATCCTCGTTTATGGTCCATTTGGTGACTGTCTTCTTCTTGTTCTGCAGTGCCATTTTTGCCTTAAATGTGATGGTGTTGTGGTCCGTTTCCCTTTTCTGGTTTCTTAGCCGTTTCGCACCATTTTCGTCAATTTCCACGTCCCCGATTATCTTCATGCCCCGATTGGTGGCCGTAACGTAGTCGATGATGGACCTCTCCTCTTGGTTTTGTCTGTTTACCCGTGTCCATTTCCCTGTGGTGGATTGGTTGTTGGCTGTAAACAGTCCAGCTTCCTCCATGAATTGTTCCATTATTTTGCCATTTCTGTTTTACTTCTCCCTCCTTAATTTCGAGTTTAGCATTGAAGTCTCCTACCAGTATCACAGCTCCTTTAGGGCTTAGTGTTGATACTTGCGTTTTTAGGTCTTCGTATATTTCTTCTGCCTTCTCTTTTGTTACATTTTCCTGCGGTCCGTAGAAGCTTGCTATGAAGATCTTTTCGTTTCTCGGGGTTGTTATTTCTACCCACACAATCTCCGTCTCACTCTCACTTCCTGTCGGTTGTACAGGGTCTATCTTCACTCCTATTGTATCCTTAACTGCAATTGCTACACCACCCCCTTTTCTTCCCTTTCTCTGTCTTGAGTGCTGGGGGTTGGCTTTTCGTTTCTGTGATGAGGGCAATGTCTGTCTTCTCCGAATCCATCAGGGTCTTCAGACTTTCTATCTTCCCTCTTATTCCGTTTATGTTGCAGTATAGGATATTGATGTTGTTTTTTATTTTTTTTCTTCTTTTTCCTCCTCTTCTTGTTTTTTTTCTTTTGGTGATTCTTGGGATGATGTGGGTCGTAGCTATTCTGTCATCTTCCGGGAATGTTACCCTCTTCTTCTGCCCCCTCTCTATGACCTATTTATTTAGAGGGGTTCTGATGTATACTCTTCTTACAGGACTTGGTCCTCTTCTTTCTGTATTTCTGTCATTTCCTCTATCTCTACTCCTGCTTCTATCTCCTCTGCCTTGGCTGCTACTTTGGTTTCCCCATACTTCCATTTCTTGGCTGTGTTTGAACCTGCATTTCTCTCCCTTGTCACAGCTGTTTGTTGCAAAGTATCTGCATGGGATGTTCCGTGTCTGCTCTCTCTTTCTTGTGCTGTACTCTCCTCTTTCCTCCATTCTCTCTAGTCTGCTCTTAATTTCATTCTCAGCATCTCTTAGGTCTTCCGGCCATCCTCTTACATAGATGGAGTTTGGTTCTGCCATTGATGTCCAGATTCGTACATTGTACTTCCTCCCGATGTCCTTGGCATTCCTTTGTTCTCTTCCCATGAGTTCCCGGAGGAAGTCTGGCTTTCCGTTTATTGTTATTTGCTCTTGTTGTCCTTCTTCTGTTTCCTTCTGATGGTTCTCCTTCACTGCTCTGCCTATTTCCTCCGCCAGTTTCTTCGCATGATCCGCATTTAAATGGAGGTCATCTTCTAATGCTTTTCCCACTTCTTCGTACCCAGTATCTTCTGGTGTTTTGATAACCTCGCAGCCTACTTCTTTTGCCATACTCTTTATGGTCGCATTGAAGAGCCGCCTTTCCAGTCTTGCATCTCTGATCTTTATTGGTGGGATTTCGCATACGAGGGTCCTTTTTGCTAGCTTCAGTTTTTTCACTTCCTCCATTAGCTTCCTTGCCTCGTGGTTTCCATCCTTTCCTCTTTGCTTGATATTATTCGTCCCCATTAAGATGACAGTTGCATCGTATGTCTCGTCCGGTCTCACTTTGCATATATCATCAAATATATATGTTTTTTCTGAGAAACTCCATGTCACTTCCTCATCCATGTAGGGGACAATCCTCTTGCTGTTGCTGTCGCCGATGATCAAGGCCCTTACTTGACTCTGTTTCTTCTGCACTTTACTCTGCTCCATCTTCTCCCTTGTGATGCGTTCCACCGGTTCCTTGTTCAGGGTCTCGCTCTCCTCCAGTTTTTTCTTGAGGGATTCTATCCTGTTGTGGCATGCATCTATATCTTGCCTGTATTCTTCCTTCAGGTCTTCTGTCTTCCTTGCATTTGACCGTTTAAGTTCTTCAAGTTCTGCCTTGTGATCATGTTGTAGGTCGTCTATCTTCCTGTTTAGGTCCCTTTTCACTGCATCGAGTTTTCTTTTGTGTTCCTTGGTCTGCTCATCGATCTTTTTTCTGTGCTCTTTGTCTTTATCTTTTGCTTCTCCTGACTTCTCTGAGGCCTTGTCTTTGTCTCTTCGTAGTTTTTTCACTTCCTCCCTCAGTTTCTTCATTTCCTTTGTTTCCTCCCTTAGCTTCTTTATTTCATTTACTTCCTCTTTTAGTTTCTTTATCTCCTTGTCTCTGGCATGGAGCATATCCTCTGTCTTTTCCAGGACTCCCTGCGTTCTTCTATTCTCTCTTTCACTCTCTTCTGCTCGTCTCAAGTTGTCTTCAGCGTTCTTTTCTCCCTCCTCCGCTTTTCTTCTGTATTTATCTATTTTTCTCTCCAGCCTGTCGATCTCATCTCTTGCCTCATTATTTTCTCCTTTTAGCCTCTCATTTTCATTCTTGAGGCCTTCCCTGACCAGGTCTTCTATCTCACCTCTGGGGGGGCTCAATCTGCTGTCATCATCACTCCACTCCCCTTGCTCCTGGTCACTGGTGCTTCCTTCTGCTTCCACAGAGCTTGTGGACAGGGGGTTGTCTTCACTGTCACTTGAGGAGTCAATGATCAGGGAGTCCCCTTCCATTTCCTCTCCTTCTTGCCCCTGTTGCTCATTTTCATTTTGTTTATTTTCCGTGTGAGGGGTCCGCTTTGTCGGATTCTCATCCTCTCCATCCCTGAGTCGTTCTGTCGGCGTATTTGTGTCGGGGTTGGGGGGTACTGGGTCCGTTTTTGGGCTCTCTGGGGTTCTCAGGTGTTTCACCTTTGTTTTTTCCCCTTTCGGGAGTTTCTCCCTGCCCTTCTCTGGAGCTTTTTCTCCTTGGCCCAGTACCCTTTCCTCCTCTTTTTTGTTGGTTTTCTGTTTTCTTTTTTTCCCTGCTTTATCGTCGTCCATCTGATCTTCCTTTCGTTTGATGCCGGTCTTGTTCAGTGCCTTATAATCAACCAGATTGCCCCTGTTTCTCAATGTTATGGTACTCCCTCCGGGGGTTGGGTTGTTCTTTGATGGTCTTCTACCACCTCCTTCTACCACTGAAGTTGCTGCATCACTTACTGCATCTTTTTCTGCAATTTCCTCATGGCCTTCTGTTCTGTCCATGGCATTTTCGTCACTTTCTGACCTTTCTTTAGGTTCCTCACGATCCTGTGCGGGCGTCGCCATGTCAACAAACGTTTTTGCTGATACCTTATCTTCAGCCGCCATTTTGTTTTGGTTCTCTTGGTCAGACATCGCAGGTTTAACCTTCGTTTTCCGTCCTTTTTCGTCAGATTCCGTCCGGTCCTGTTGCGTAAATCGAGGGGCGTTAATAAAGTCGGTATTCCAGGTGATGAAAGTGAGTATAATGAGTGAAATAGGTGAAATATTGATGAATTTAGTCAGAGCTGATCGATTTGTGTGTTGCTAGGTATGGCTACCGGAAACTGTAACGGTTACAGCCCTATGTTCAGAAGGTCCAATGTTCAGAAGGTTCAATGTTCAGAAGGTCCAATGGTCAGAAGGTTCAATGGTCAGAAGGTCCAATGTTCAGAATTTGAGCAACCCTTTTTTTTTGCAGTCCTCAAAAGGGTTGCTGGACGAGGATTTCGTCAAGCATAATTCACTTTGTGATTCACATATTTCATTCAAACTTTGCCTGTTCATTGATTTGGTCGTGAAGTCGGGTATGACGAGTTTCCAGGCTTTTTCAACAATTAGATGTGTGTCTTTCCATGTTATTTCAACAAATTTCAGCAATTTCCCGAAATTGACCCAGTCAAATTTTCTAAAAAAATATTCACAGACCTGCCTTTAGTAGTTTAATGGATGTGTGCAGAGTTTCTGCTCAATATCTTGAATAGTTTAGTCCAGAAAAATTATCAAAACTAGTTTTTAGGCCTTTTTTTTCTCATCTTATGAAAATCACTATTCAAATGTTAATATTTTGGATTTTGTGAAAGATACAACCTTGATTGTTTCCAGACATGACATCTAGGTTCCATAAATTGCATGTGAATTCCTCTAAGGGTATCTTTCATCTTGATTTATTTTTGTAGGCATTCAAAAAAGCCCTTCCATTTGGCGTAAATTATTGATGCAACGTTTTGAAATAGCTAAAACTCTGAACTGTATCATCTAGAAACTTCTTATGTCAAACCCATGCCATTTAAAAGTGTATATTAATGCTTCTTTTTCAAAAAAAATAGTGAATAACTGAATTTATTAATTGTGTATGCAGTGTCCTGATTGTCTCAGTGGCTTCATAATTATATAGCCAGCGGGGTTTACGTGCTTGCACGGTATTTTTGAAAACTATAATAGTGCGCATGTGCAGTGTGACCCAGTTCTTCATCTCCCCTGTTCACCCACGGAGGCAGGCAGGCAGGATTTATGCAGAGCTCTCTGGCTGGGTATTGTGGTCTGCACACTGTCCACCAGCAAGACCTGGTACTTGTGATTATTGGCCATATTTGTTAAAACTTTACGTAGGCCCTACATGATGACTTACAGCAGAATCTATGGCCGACAGTAGCACTGGGGTAAGCAGGTATTTTTGATATTTCTTTCCCTTATTATAGCTGATAATATTTCATTTTTTATAGTTGCGTAATGCATAATGCTTGCATTTGAGAACACCGATCGGTACCCACAGTCCACACAAGATGATTTGTGCAGTGATAAATTTTCTTATTTTATACCCTGGCAAACGTAAGGGAGGAAAATGAGTACATGACCCCCTACCATATTTTCTGGTTTGGGCACTTGCACTTGCTCCAAAAATCTGAAATTTCTCAGATAGATCTGTTTCACCATTAGAAGACAGGTAATGCACAAAAATTAAGTGAAAGAAGCATTATTAATTAAGTGAAAGAAGCATTATGTAATATATTTGTATAAGAATCCAAATAGTCTTTGGAAATAAGTATTTGACCCCTTCGTTTGCAAAGGGTTTATCACCAGACTCTACAAAACAAACACTTGGAAAACTATCATAACTGAAATTTATTGCAATCAAAACCTATTTCAATTGTTTTCCCAGCATTTCATTAAGCTTTTTATGCCCTCAATTATATATAATTTTTTGGTAATTTCTTCATTTTGAAGATGCGCGGTTGAAAAACCTATGTAATGATCTACGGGTGAAAAATTCAATAATTCATGACATAGATTGTCTGTAAACAAAAGACAAACTAACTACTGGGCGATGCCGATCTGCAGTGCCACTACAATCTCTCCTACTCTGGAGTCCATGAGTGCAAGAACCATTTTAGGAAGTCCTAGGCTAATCAAGGATGATTTAGCAAAAGCTCTGAAACCAGTTTGCAACTTGTCAAATACTTATTTCTGAAGACTTTTGGGATGCAAATATACTACATAATGCTTCTTTCACTTAATTTTTGTGCATTACCGGTCTCCTAATGTTGGACTAGATCTACCTGAGAAATTTCAGATTTTTAGAGCAAGTGCAAGTGCCAAAACCAGAAAATAGGTAGGGGGTCAAATACTTATTTTCCTCACTGTATTTCCCCTTTTTTGCTCCTGGCATGTTGAATCCGAGACCTCTCGAATGCATAAAACAATGATATGTAATATTAACTTCACTAACCACATTTATTGACATCTAGTGTGATTTAAGTGACAAAATATTCCTCACCTGCCTGTCTACCTGTTGAAAAAGCACCCAAAATGTATGAAAAACATAACTTTTAGCCACATTTAGATAGGGACAAACAAATACATTTGTAAAAAAACTAAATACCAGTCTGGGACAACTTTACCTGCCCATTTCTTAATCAGGAAGGTACAAGAGGTGTTCAACTTATTTTGACAAAAACTAAAAAAGCCACCAAATTGAGAATTTTTGCTACTTTGCGCTGAAATTGCTGTGAGTGATCCATATGCAAGTTCGAACGTTCATCTTGCGTGTCGTATCATCCAAATATCTCGGAAGAATAGCAACATTAATTGTGTGTTATTTGGAAGGTGTGATAAAAGACCTTTTGAGGCAAGGTTTCACTGCCTCAGGAATACTGCCTAGTGTCATGGAGGACAATTATCATATTTCCTCAAGCCAAATGTTCATAGTGAACTACTGCAAAAAGAAAAAATTGGATGTCACCCTCGTAAGCGGTTTTAAAAAGAATTCCAATAGCCATGGTTTGGCCAAATATGGAGTGATAAACAAAATTAGATAACTGACAAAGTTATTTGACCTGCTAATTCGTACAAAGATGGCAAAGCATTCCAATAACAATACAGGATGTCGACAAACCTTTATACATGACTTCTGAAAGTGTAAGTCACAAAAATAGAGCTAAATATAACATTTTTGGCTGGAGAATTCTGGAGAATTCTCTAGCCTTTTTAATAATGGGTTTTGGGGGTGTGGTCGATATTTGGAGGTGTGGCGCATAATGACAGGTATGCATTTTTGGCCATCATGCGTTGAGTTTGTGTTTGTGGTAATTGCTGGTTAGAAGCAATCTTAGTTGGCTAATTTGACAGCATTAGGCAAGGTGTAATGGGTTGACAGTTGTTCGGTTGAAACTGTGGCAGTACTTGAAAATTTTTAATTTTTGGGGGTGTGGCCATTTAGAGCCAATGAGAATGAGGGACTTGGTGGGAGTGGCCATTTCAGCCAATAGGGAGACATGTAGAATGCAAGGCCTGGGGGGGGGAGGACACATCCAGGGGGGTACTTGCAGAAATTATTTTTTTTGCTAGTTATACTTCTAGGCTGGGGGTCACCTCGGAGGGAGGTAATTTTAAAAATTTTAGATTTTAAAAGTCCGCAGGGGGGTCACCTCGGGGGGGGGGTACTCGCAAAAAAAAAATTTTCTGCCTGTTATATTGCCAGGCTGGGGTCACCTCGGGGGAGGTATTAAATTCTATATTCTGTGCAAGGCCCCGGGGGGGGGGGTCACATCCGGGGGGGTACTCGCAGAAATTTTTTTTTTTTGCTAGTGATATCTCTAGGCTTGGGGTCACCTCTGAGGGAGGTAATTTAAAAATTTTTTGATTTTACAAGTCCCGAGGGGGGTCACCTCGGGGGGGTACTCGCAAAAAAAAAAAAATGTCTGCCGGTTATATTGCCAGGCTGGGGTCACCTCGGGGGAGGTATTAAATTCTATATTCTGTGCAAGGCCCGGGGGGGGGGGTCACATCCGGGGGGGTGCTTGCAGAAATTTTTATTTTTGCTAGTTATATTTCTAGGCTGTGGTCACCTCAGAGGGAGGTAATTTTAAAAATTTTAGATTTTACAAGTCCCGAGGGGTTCACCTCGGGGGGGGGGGGTACTCGCAGAAACTTTTTTTTTTGTTAGTGATATCTCTAGGCTTGGGGTCACCTCTGAGGGAGGTAATTTAAACATTTTTAGATTTTACAAGTCCCGAGGGGGGTCACCTCGGGGGGGGTAAATTTTCTGCCTGTTATATTGCCAGGCTGGGGTCACCTCGGGGGAGGTATTAAATTCTATATTCTGTGCAAGGCCCGAGGGGGGGGAGGACATTTCCAGGGGGGTACTTGCAGAAATAATTTTTTTTGCTGGTTATATTTCTAGGCTAGGGGTCACTTCGGAGGGTGGTAATTAAAAAATTTTGGATTTTACAAGTCCCGAGGGGGGTCACCTCGGGGGGGGATACTTGCAAAAACAATTTTTTTTTTTCTGCTAGATATATTGCTCGGCTGGGGTCACCTCGGGGGAGGTATTAAATTTTATATTCTATACAAGGCCCGGGGGGGTCACATCCGGGGGGAGCTTGCAGAAATTTTTTTTTTGCTAGTTATGTTTCTAGGTTGGTCACCTTGGAGGGAGGTAATTAAAAAATTTTGGATTTTACAAGTCCCGAGGGGGTCACCTCGGGCGGGGGGAGTGCTCGCAAAAAAAAAAAGTTTATTTCAGCTAGATAGGCTGGGGTCACCTCGGGAGGTATTAAATTTTATATTCTATACAAGGCCCTGGGGGGGAGTCACATCCGGGGGGGGGGTACTTGCAGAAATTTTTATTTTTGCTAGTTATATTTCTAGGCTGGGGCTCTCCTCGGAAGGAGGTAATTTTAAAATTTTATATTTTACAAGTCCGGGGGGGGGTCATGTCGGGGGGTGTCCTCGCAAAAAAAAATTTTTTTTGCTAGTTTAGCTAGTTATATGCTAGGGGTGAAAGCAGAAGAATGAGTAGCCTACCTGTCGAGACAACTGAGATAGCGTGCATTTTAGCAGCCATCTTTCTTCATTCCTGGACTGCCAAATGTGACCTTAATATTTCACTTAAGAGTTATAAAATTTGGTTCAGGTGTACGCCTGTGGGTATTGATTGGGAACATGATGATAAATTCAAGATGTAGGCCTTTCTGGCAGCCATCTTTTGTCATTCTTGAACTGTCCATTTGTGACCTTAATATTCCGCTTATTTTAGAGTTGTGAAATTTGGTACAAGTATTCCACATTATGAATTTGGCGGCCTATAGCTCTATATGGGCAGCGACTCTGTTAGACACTAGTGTCTGCTGTCACGCTCTACTCAAACACTTGCGCAATGCTCACTGCAGCAAGTTGCACCTATACTTCATTGCTATACCCTCACGTCAAGAGAATCTAGTTCACGCAGACATCACCCTACTATACCTCGACCTCCAGTTCCACTGTTCCTACACTCATATTTTTTCCCTCGGACGCTCTCGCATGCTGCAAATCACACCTTCTACTTTCCCATAGGATTAACCAGCCATTGTATCCGAGGATGCTTGTTTTTTTTTTAATGTGTGTGAAAACAAGAAAGATTAGATGGATCCTCCACCTGAAACTTACAAACATAGGACCAAAACAATGCAAACACTGAATAAAGGTAAGTTTCATCTACAAGATCATATCAATCAGTGAGTGGTTTTCAGCATAAAAGAAATGTAAAGAGAACTTAAAAGTTAGAAGCATGAAAAGTTAAGCAATTTGCGTACGAAATTCATGCTTCAAGTGTTTTGCAATATAGAACTGAAAAAGTCACATTTTCGCTGCCAGAAATTGAAATAGGATAGCCCAATACCTGGTTATCTTAAACTCTGAAATCTACTTCAGAAAGGGCATTCCAAAGTTCTTGACACCGGGAGAAAAAGAGATAGTGTTCAATTAGAAGACTATTTACAGCCATAGCGCCTAAATCACACTAAATACCTAAAAATAAATAAGCAATATTCCTGTACCTCTGTGGATAGGTCACCAAATACCCTCTGTTGAATTCCTAGAAGTTTTAGAAAAATTTATAATAGTAGCAGCGGTCGAAATATTGCTCTCAAAACTGATAGGAGGGCCTATCTGATGAAAACTTTAATAAAATCACACAGACTATTCAAAAACATCTCAAATGTATGTCTTACATTGACAAGACCAATAGTTTACAGGTTTTATCACCAGCCAGGGAAAAAGTAACCTTGGTCAATTTCTGTGTTAGTTTGAACTTCTTGTCAAAATAAGTTGAACACCTCTTGTATTTGGCCTATAGGAAATCACAAGTTTTATGATATTTACCCTGATTGGCCCACCCCTACTTATCTGAACTAGTATTGTAATATGTAGGCTACAATTGTGTATCATTTACTTTATTTCAACCAAATAAAATCATGAGAAAAAGGAGTTGATAAAAATCATACTTTTCATTTCCCACATCATGCATGATTATTTTTAAAATCAATTATGGCTCTTCCATTAATTTTTCCCTGTTGTAATTTTGCAAGAACTTCATTTAATTTCTCGAATGGAAAATATACACAACCAGGATATTTGATGTTACTCTGTGAAACCAATTTGATGACTTCAATCATTTGTTCAATCGTGAGGGTCAGGTTGCCGCAAATGCTGATAGATTTGAAAATGAGGTCTTGTATGTTGACATCGGTTGTCCCTCCAGACATGCCCACAACTGCCAGAGTGCCTTTTGGTGACAAGCATTGCAAAGCTGTTTTGAATGTTGCCCCATTCCCACAAAAATCAGCCACTGCATCAGCTCCACCATTTTCCAAAATGGCTTCAGCATTCTCACTTGGTTCGGCAGATATCTTCCACAGGACGGTTTCATCCGCTCCATAAGTTTCAGCCAGTGGAAATTTGGATTCGCTAATGTCAGCAACAATAAGATGTATTTCCGGATACAAGGCTTTTGCAATCTGGATGGCCCACAGACCCAATCCCCCAGCTCCAATGATCAACAAACGGGCCTTTCCACTTCGCAGCTGCAAGTAATTACTATAATTTACTTAAAGAGAAATAAGTAAATAACTGTACTTGGTCTTGTGGGTCAGATTAAGTTTGTCTTTGCATATCTTAATTAGGCAATTAGGTATGTGTAAATTGTGTATATATAAACTTGAATGCTCCCCTTTTTCACATCACTTTGTAATTAATTAAAATAACAATTGTTTATATTTATACTTGTAAACAAATGTATGAGGTGTGAGAAAAATAAAAAAAATCTAATCTAAAATCTAAGCATACATAACAGATTTAGAGTGATGCTTCAGATATTAGTTGCATTCAAATTCGTATGTCATGACAACCAAAAGACAGAAGTTGTCCCGAAATTTGAAAATGACCCACAAGCGAGAAATTATATTGCTTGAAAAAGGTTGTTTTGTTGGTATAATGAAGGTTGCAACAAATAAAAGCAATGCTCACCTTTCCAAAGCAGACAGCATCTTCAAGTTTTTTTAGAGCAGAATAAGCAGTTCCTGCACTGCAGGGCAACATACAGGCAACTTCCATTGGGATCTCATCAGGAACCTTCAAGAGGGCTTGAGGACGGACCATCATGTGAGTCTGGAAGCCACCGGGAGCATTGGGGCCACAACCAATATTTTGAGCACCAGGAGTTGTGCACACATGACTGTGACCAGCTTCGCAAACTGAACAGGACGAACAGCCCACCCAAGGATAGACCAGCACTTTGCCTCCGACACAGAGGCCATATTTGTCAAGATTTATTCCTTCGCCTATTTGGTCAATGTAGCCCGATATCTCATGACCCATCACCATTAACTTCATGTTCTCATCCCCTGGATTGAAGAGAACGGTTCAATTTATACTTAATATCTTGTATCGGTGTCTGTGCTTGGCAAGTAAAAGATCATTAGCTCACAAGTCAATTGGTAAAAGTGTTACATGTTGAGCACATGCCCTCTCGGATCTACTTTCTTGTTCAGCTTCACAAGGAAAAGCAATTTGACAACATACAGCCATGGCCATTAGTTTATGCTCATCTGCTATGCTCCACTAGGCCTATGGGGCTATTATTGTTACCATTCATAACAAAGCAAACACTTGCTGAATCTTCACCAAATTGCCTGGAGTCTATACACTGCAGCAGGTGTTCTGATAAAAAAAAATTCAATGGAATAATGTTACATAATAAATGTAAGACAATAAACTGAATCAGTTGAAATTGAAGCATATAATCAGTTTTAATGCAATGCCATTTGTGTGCTATGAGACTCGCCAAAGTGTCTGGATGTGTTGGGCACACACCAAATTGAGCATTTATGACGCGATCACAATTAAATATGCAGCTTTAATATTGGTTCATTGGGGTTTCCTTGAAGTGATTATTATTAGAAAAATTGTCAAGCAAGAATAAAGTAGTAAAACGTTTTTCTGGTAAAATTGCGTTTTTAAAATTAAATTCCACATCTGTGGAAAGCATTTGACACAATTTTCTGTTCAGATGAGATGGTTCTGACTTATAAGACCTACTTAAAAATTGGCCATATTTAAAGAAAAAAATCTTCGGTTAAAACCCCCATGAACCAACAATTCAATCCTGTATTCAATTGTGATTTTGTCATAAATACTGATATAGATGTGTTCCTAACACATCCAGACACTTTGTTGGCTATTACCATTATGCAAATAACTTTTAGCATCAGAATTGATTTGATGCTCTTATCTCAACTGATTCAGAATTTTCCTCACCATCAACATGAAACGTCATTTAATACTAAATTTTCTATCAAAACACATGCCAATGTGTACAGACTAAATTCCTGAGATTTTAAGAAAGACTGAGCAAGTATTTACATTGTTATGATTGGTCACAATAATAGCCCCATGATGAAGCATAGCAGCTGAGCATAAACTTACGTCGGCCATGGCTGTAGATCTGCGGTTTATGATTTTTTTCAACATTGTTTGCCTATGCCTATTATGTCCCGTTAATGGCATCTTTAATTGTTTTTTCAATAGACGATATTATGGTTTACAGTCCTTGTCATACTTACGTGGAATCTCAAGTTTTTTTTCTATGCTGTTGAACTGTGATGTCAGAGATAACTTTATTCTAGCATTGCAATATATGTAAATTAACTGCGAGCTGTGATGTCATTTCAAACTGGGTCAGATTCCCCAGCTTCTAACCTATGCGAATCCACCAAACTGAGCATCACAGTTTCAACTCAGTGTCAGAGTTAAAATTGGGTCTGGGAAAACCCATGCAAGTTTGACATCACAGCCTCTCAGCCAATGGGTTGCCAGAACAAATATACATAACATTAGACATGTGTTTACAAACAAATTGTGAAAGCCTTCTGTTTATACCAACTTCCATCAAAGTTTAAAGTTGTAAGTTAGCAAGTTTGTAGATTTATCAAACAACTCTGTGGGGATTATAACAGTTGTGTACTGTGAATGCTCAAAAAGCTGCCATTTGGTAGGATTAGACTGGTGATTGCTGTGATAAATCATTGGGATCTAAAATGTAATGCTTCCTTCAATATATCAATGTTTGAACTGTGATGACGTAGTTTACGGTCAGCCCATTGGCTATCAATCTGTGATGACGTAGTTGTAGGTGCTATCCCTGATAAAACTCTTACTCTGACACTGTGTTGAAACTGTGATGCACAGTTCAGGAGGATCAACATTGGCTAGAAGCTGGGGAATCTGACCCAGTTTGAAATGACATCACAGCTTGTAGTTAATTTACATATATTGCAATGCTAGAATAGAGTCATCTCTGACATCACAGTTCAACAGCATAGAAAAAAAACTTGAGATTCCACGTAAGTATGACAAGGACTGTAACATTTGACATTTGTTAATTTTTTACTTATGGTATACCGTATTATACAGTAGTACTCTGAGGTGCCCAAATCTATTGCAGTGTTTGACAGTGCTTATCAATTGATGCGATCTCAAATGAACCTATCTAATGTAACTGCTATATTTATATTATTATAATTTGAATAAATTCTTACCATGAACTTTGAATGTTCCAAAATGATCATTCATTATATGAAGGTCGCTGTGACAAACTCCGGCGAACGCAGTTTTCACTCGAACCATCCCAGGTGGAGCTGGTGGCACAGAAGAAGTCTCAAAGTGGAGAGGCTGCCCTTTGCCTGCGATTTTGGCCTTTCTGTACATGGTCCTGTATTGAGACATTTTCTTTTAGCCAAAACTTTAAATGTATTGCAAATACAATGTAGGCCAGTTATATGATCTCAGACACTATTAAAAGGAGAATGAGATTTTCTAATGCATGTGAATAAGTATTTACCTGATAAAGTGGTTGATGAGGTCTTGAGTCCACTGTGCATTACAAAAATGAACATAGCAGGTAAAACACATTGAAAGGTATTGTGCTTTGAGCTCAAGCATGAAAACTGGGTGACTTATGTTTGTCTTTTTCAACTCATTTTTAAACCAGTTCTGTTAGTATTGTTCGAGACATCATCTTCTAGGCCTCATGGCAGTAAACACCCTCAACCCCCTGGGGTTACCACTGTTTTATCATGGGGTAACTGAGGGTAGTTGAGGGATGGCGAATTTGGTTGAGGGGAGGCGAGTTTGTTTGAGGGGAGGAGAGGGGATGTGAGTTTAGTCAAGGAGAGGCGAATTTAGCTGAGGGGAGGCGAGTTTAGTTGAGGGAAGCTGAGTTTAGTTGAGGGGAGGCGAGTTCGGTTGAGGGAAGGCGAGTTTAGTTGAGGGGAGGCAAATTTAGTTGAGGGGAGGCGAGTTTAGTTGAGGGAAGCTGAGTTTACTCGAGGGAAGCTGAGTTTAGTTGAGAGAAGGCGAGTTCGGTTGAGGGAAGGTGAATTTAGTTGAGGGGAGGCGAGTTTACTTGAGGGAAGCTGAGTTTACTTAAGGGAAGCTGAGTTTAGTTGAGGGGAGGCGAGTTTGGTTGAGGGAAGGTGAGGGAAGGCGAGTTTAGTTGAGGGGAGGCAAATTTAGTTGAGGGGAGGCGAGTTTACTTGAGGGAAGCTGAGTGTACTCCAGGGAAGCTGAATTTAGTTTAGGGGAGGCGAGTTCGGTTGAGGGAATGTGATGGGAGGCGAGTTTATTTGAGGGCAGGAAAATTTAGTTGAGGGGAGGCGAGTTTAGTTGAGGGAAGCTGAGTTTAGTTGAGGGAAGCCAAGTTTAGTTGAGGGGGTTGGTTTTAACTGGGGGGAGCCGAGTTTAATTGAGGGGAGAAGAGTTTGATTGAGGGAAAGCGAGTTTAATTGAGGGGAGGCGAGTTTGGCTGAGGGGAAGCGAGTTTAGTTGAGGGGAGGCGAGTTTATTTGAGGGAAGCCAAGTTTGGTTGAGGGAAGCCGAGTTCGATTGAGGGGTGCCGAGTTTTGTTGAAAGGAGGTCCGTTACGTTGAGGGAAATCAAGTTTAGTTGAGGTAGTGGAGTTTAATTGAGGGGGAGTTTGTTTGAGGGGAGGAGAGGGGATGTGAGTTTAGTCAAGGAGAGGCGAATTTAGCTGAGGGGAGGCGAGTTTAGTTGAGGGAAGCTGAGTTTAGTTGAGGGGAGGCGAGTTCGGTTGAGGGAAGGCGAGTTTAGTTGAGGGGAGGCAAATTTAGTTGAGGGGAGGCGAGTTTAGTTGAGGGAAGCTGAGTTTACTCGAGGGAAGCTGAGTTTAGTTGAGAGAAGGCGAGTTCGGTTGAGGGAAGGTGAATTTAGTTGAGGGGAGGCGAGTTTACTTGAGGGAAGCTGAGTTTACTTAAGGGAAGCTGAGTTTAGTTGAGGGGAGGCGAGTTTGGTTGAGGGAAGGTGAGGGAAGGCGAGTTTAGTTGAGGGGAGGCAAATTTAGTTGAGGGGAGGCGAGTTTACTTGAGGGAAGCTGAGTGTACTCCAGGGAAGCTGAATTTAGTTTAGGGGAGGAGAGTTCGGTTGAGGGAATGTGATGGGAGGCGAGTTTATTTGAGGGCAGGAAAATTTAGTTGAGGGGAGGCGAGTTTAGTTGAGGGAAGCTGAGTTTAGTTGAGGGAAGCCAAGTTTAGTTGAGGGGGTTGGTTTTAACTGGGGGGAGCCGAGTTTAATTGAGGGGAGAAGAGTTTGATTGAGGGAAAGCGAGTTTAATTGAGGGGAGGCGAGTTTGGTTGAGGGGAAGCGAGTTTAGTTGAGGGGAGGCGAGTTTATTTGAGGGAAGCCAAGTTTGGTTGAGGGAAGCCGAGTTCGATTGAGGGGTGCCGAGTTTTGTTGAAAGGAGGTCCGTTACGTTGAGGGAAGTCAAGTTTAGTTGAGGTAGTGGAGTTTAATTGAGGGGGGCCGAGTTTAGTTGAGGGGAGGTATGATTGGTTGAGGGGAGGTATGTTTGGTTGAGGTGAGGTGAGTTTAGTTGAGGGGAGGTATGTTTTGTTGAGGTTAGGCAAGTTTAGTTCATAGTGGGTGAGTTTAGTTGAGGGGAGCAAGGTTTGGTGGAGGGGAGTGAAGTTTAGTTGAGGACAGGCGAGTTGAGTTGCGGGGAGGCGAGTTTAGTTGAGGTGAGTTGAGTTTGGTTGAGTTTAGTTGAGTTTATTTGAGTTAAGTTGAGGGCAGTTGAGGGAAGCTGAGGATAGTCCAGGGTGGCAGAAGTGAAAAGGGGTAAGTTGAGGGTAAAAGAGGTTAAGTTGAGGGTACTGAGTTTATGAGAGGGTTTGGGGGATGTATCATGAGGCCTTCTTCTTGACTGTGAAAGATTACCTGATGTCTCCTGGGGTGTCTCATTGTTCTGCTTTATTTACGGATACACCGAACGCTACACTTTAAACCAATTGATCTCCCGTGTGACCAGGCCACGCCTCGCAATTTTAGCCAACTCCATGTTTAAACCATTCGCATCGTCTTTAGGGGCTATTAAAAAATTACGCAACGCAGGAGCGAGGTGGGGGGGGGGGGCGGGTGTAAGAGTAGATGTTATATAACACAATTGAATTTTTTGAAATAAGTTTAATCATAGCAATGACATGAAATTTGAACTTATTGATCTGTGATTGTGAATTCAGTAATATATTGTGAGCCCTCCGGTTGCGGAACACAAGCTGCAGGCTGCAGCGCGCGTGCGTGACCTCCGAGATTTTAAGGGGGGGGTGGGTATAGGCCTTGTTATGTAACAGGGAGGGGGGTGTGGAGTAGTGTTACAGGTGGTTACAGGGGGAGGTGATTGACAATAATGAGCTATTTTCACGTTCCTCGGGCTGACAAGAAATCGTAGGGCTGACAAGCAAGCCCTTGGGCTGTCAACCACCCATAACGCCCTCCACAGGTCATGATATTACTATTATCATTACCTCTTACTCAATCAATTCACCTGCCATAAAACTTTTCAGAACTTCCCCATTACAGAGCTTTAAAATCATAATAAATGTATGCACTTTAATGTCCTTATCAGTGCTTGTGTATTGTAGGCCTACTGTTTTCAATATCCTGTGCAAATTTCAGTGTCATCAGGTAAATAGGGACTTGAGAACAAAAGAAATCACCAACACGGAATCAGTAAGATTTCAACAAAACTTGTGACGCTACCACTTGAATGCCCTTGAAAATGTTGACGTCACGATCTATTTATAGATTCAGATGCTTATGGTTGCTAGGCAGCATAAGTCATGACGTCATCACAGGGCCGACAATACCATTATCGGCCCTGAAAATCATTGTCGGCCCTCAAAATCATTGTCGGCCCTGCAAATGAGGGCGTTATGGGTGATTGTTACATGGGTCATCTAATGACAATACCCTACTTATCGCATGGCTGAGGTGATGATAATTATCGAATGGCCCCTTTAGACGGGCACAATGCTAGTACATATCCAGACTCCTTGAGTCCCTCTGGTTTCATCCACTCCATAAGTTTCAGCCAGTGGAAATTTGGATTCACTAATATCAGCTACAATGAGATGTATTTGATTTGCAAATTGCGCAGCTTGCAATGTGATACTTTTACTACAAGAAGTGCAACGAAATGACAATGTGTTTGGTGCTCAAGTGGCTTTGCCACGTCACAAATTTCCACATTTGGCTGAACAAATTCTGTGTATCACACTTCAAGAGTATTCCCATGAATTTGAGACAACACCATCTTATACAATAATGAAATAATTATGATATGCTTAGAAGCAACTGTCATCAACAATTGATACACACTGCACACACCTGACAGATGTTTATTGAAAGGGGGAGGCACATAGTTCTTTTTTATATCTTATCATTCAAATTGATATGTCTTGGGAACTAATGACTTGAAATAATATATATATATATATACATTTAATTAAATAATTGGTCATATCGCTGAATGTTTGGCCTTTGTAGCCATAATTTCAGTGTTCCATAATTTTTAACTAGCGGAAGTTGTGTTTACCAAGATGCACAACTTCCATGTGTGGGTGAATGAATGTAGGTTCCAGTCAGAATGATTGGAGCTTTATCCTGTATTTATACACTCTTGTAAGAAATTAGGGCACGTGACACAGCAGTGAGGAGAAGGATATTTGAAACTACTGTCCAAGGAAAGTCCAGTTGACTGGCCCAGAGCTGGGATCAAACCTGGGACCCATCGCTTGGAAGCACAGGTCACTATTAACTGAGGTCACCACCTACTCATACTGTTGTTACTGGGCAAGAGGAATAAGTAATTAAACTTCATTTCGAAAACATATTCTTTCAAGTTAGAATGAATAACGATCAGGGAAAAATGCATTTGGCAAAACATAAAGACAAAGTTGTTGTACACATAATTAGGAAATGGTTGTGTGCTCTTTTTGTGTGCTCTTGTAAAATAACACTTCTCTAAATTCCTAAATCTTTTGAGATTTGTCCGATAAAGGATATGCAATTGACAACTATGATGAGTGGTGTCCTCAAATGCATACTTCAGGTGAAGACCATTAGATTCCAAGGGGAGGACTCAGAGAGTACTTCAGAGTTTTCCTAAATGAGACATGATATTTTTCACAGTAAAAGCGCCGGTAGAAAAAATATTTGTTTCTCAACCAAGCACCTTTTAGAAGAAATACCCCACCATAAATTATTTATTTCAAGACTGCCCAGAAAGAATTTATTTATTTCACCAAAATGGAGATGAAATTATTTATTACAGAAACCTCCAAGCCCCCCTCCCCAGGGAATTCTTTTGGTAGCCAACTTGTATATCCAATTATCCATCCATTATCTACAAAAAAGGCATTGCTCCAAACACTTATTGGGAGAACACTAAATGGATTAAGGTCTTCAGCTTTGGAGATATTTACACTCAGTGTTCACTGGGGCATTGAAAAATTGCTCGTCACAAGACTACTTGAGCAACAAACCACATGGTCATTTCGTTGCACTTCTTGTTCCCCTCTAGTAACATTGTGATTAATGAAAGTTTCAGCAATTAAGTTACTGATGTGAAAGAGTTTCATTCAGTTCAGTGATTTTGAAGACTACGCGAAGCTACATAAACTTAAAACAGGACATAGTTGTGTGGACAATATTTCTCGTAACTTCATTGCTGTAGAATTTACAATAGTCTGCAAAAGTAAAGAACGTCATCATTACAATCACAAAATTGTTTGGGAGCTACTGCTCTGCCATGTATACGTCTCAGCTATGGTGGAATTTCTCATAGTCATGTGTTAAGAAAATGTACATTGCTTATCACACAACACTTAAAAATATGCTTGGCTTCTCAAAATATTACAATAATGGCTTAATATGCTCTGTGTTTAACACTACACTGTAAAATCGGAGGCACTGATTCAGCTCAGTTGATTGAGTGAGATGGTTGCACAAGTTGATTGAGCTAACATTGATTAATGTTTTAAGATGAAGCTGTGTTGACTAAGGTATTCAAGCTGAGAAAACTCAAAACAATGAGCTGTGTTGACTTACAGCTCAAAATATTGAGTTTTGTTGACTTATTGATCCAAGCTGACACAACTCAAAATTTTGAGCTGTGTTGACCTATTTTTAGTTGTTTTTGATTTATATTTGTGTGACCTGTCTTATAAAGTTATTTATGAATATGGGCTGTAATCCCAAAATATGGTTTGATCTCTCAAGGGGATCCACCTGTTCCAGTATGCTTCATTTTAGCACACCATGGACAGGCCCAAGATGCATTCAACTAAGACCATTGCATCATAAGGAGATTTAAGAATTAATTTCTTGTGAATAAATCCCAATGGCCTGTGGCTCATCTCAGTTGGTATGCAGTGCTAGAAGCCTATATTTGAACACACTCTGACTTGGAAATGTTGGTTGACGCGTGAAAGCATGCATCTAATTACTCCCATAAATTAATTTAAGAGAGATAAAAATAAAAAAGTAACCAGCTAAAGTGGTGTGCTACTCATTTTTTCTCTGGGATAGTGTAATATAAATGTTCTTTTTTCTTGTAAGTAAATAATTATTTAAAACTAAATGCAGTCTTATGAGAAGTGCTTGTTATAGATGGCGCTATATGTGGCATGACTGAGATGTCAAGCTATCTGCAACAACTGAAATCATTTCTGTCTTCACAAAATGGTAGAATAAAACCAATCTATACTAGCCAACCACTCACTTCCAGCTTGAGGCCATTAGAAGTATAAATCAAAAATTTTTTTTAAATAAAATAAACTAAAATATAGGTAAATCAGATTTGGTGTCAAACGACCATCTTGAATATTGGTGGCCACTTTGAAAATAAAAACAATTTTTTTCCTTCATCTGTTGTAGAATACTTTGATCTTCTATTCTTGAAAAAAATCATGATACTTAGACAATTTTTAAGGTCAGGGCTGAATTTAAAAAAATTTTGGAGCAAAATATGAAAAAAAAAATCATTTTATCCGACATTTTGGCAATTTCTGAATATTTGAGCATCTTTCAGGTATTTTGTCAACATAGTAGCAAGCAGAAATGCAATCTATACTAAATTTTCAACAATTTGGTAAAAAGAAACCCGACTAAATATTGGGGAGATAGATGAAGCAGCACAACTGGACCCAAGGAATTAGATGAAAATCCCAGATCCGTTTACTGCAACTTTTCACATCAATTGCATGTAGGAGTCAACTTTTTAACCCCATATAAAATGAAAAGTATGGCATTTAAATCACCTCTGTCTTCACAAAATGGTAAAATAAAATAAATTGATGGTAGCCAACCACTTCCTTCCAGTTTGAAGCCATTTGAAATATTAATAATTTTTTTTTTGTGGAAAAATAGCAAAAATAGAGGGAAATCAAATTTTTTATCAGATGGCCATCTTTAATTTTGGTGGCCATCTTGAAGATTGGTAGAAATTAGTTCTTTTAGCTTTTATAAAATGCTTTGGTGATCATCCTCTGAAAAAATCATGACATTTGGACAATTTTTAAGGTGAGGGCTGAATTTTAAACATTTTTAGGAGCAAAATATAAAAAAAATTCATCTTTTCAATGTTTGTCCCATTTTTTAAAATTTGAGTATGTTTCAGGTATTTTGTCAACTTGGTAACAGGCAGAAATAGAATCTATCCTAAATTTGCTACAATTTGGTACCATGAGACCTAACTAAACAGGGGGGGGGGGGGTCAACGAAAGCACACTTCTAAGCATCTTTTTGGATTCGTGTATTGGACTATATACATCAACCATCGTGGGTCAGAGGAGCCTCGAGGAGTTGAAGAGTCCTTGTTCATACCACTTCCAAAAGAGCTTCAAATGACATCCGCTCCAGATATCCAACTTTCTTGTTAAACATCCAAAGCAGGTGTATCAACAATCCTGATGAGGGGCCTCAAAAACCTGCTTTCTGCAGGAACTGAACCCTTCTAGGGATATAGAGTAGATGGATATGTCTGATAAAGCCTTATACTGGTCAATGTATAGATCTGTGACTAAGTCACTTTGGCATGTCAATTCGGTTTGCATGGCCATTGTCACATTGGTGCCATGGTCTAGTTGTTTTCACTTGGCGGCAAATATATTTTTCCTTTTGGAGATCTATAACTTCTTCTTCCTGTGGTCCATGGGAGTGTCTTAAAAGTGACACATCAAAGCCATCCAATGCTTCCAATCAAATTGTAAAATAAATTGATTTATTATATTTGCGAAGCGAATTGAGTGCAAGAGTGGACTCAAAAATCTGTGCAGCGATGGTCTCAACATCAACAGTCCACAGCTCGAAATTAGGTCAAATGGGTCCAGCTTCTTATCAATGATTTAGTTTCGTATTTAACAAAACAAAACTTAACATATTCATCTTCAAAGTGTAGCCCCCGCAGGTCTCGGGCCTCCTCGTGGCGGTGGGTGGTAACACTAAGGTGAAGACCTCTATCCTTAGTGGCCAACATGAGACAGTGCGCATGCAGGGTGTGTCCCCTACCTTACAGGGGAATATCAATGAATATGTCATTTACCATGATTCCAAACAGGATCGTACGTCTACCTGGTTACCAAGGTGCGACTGGACTACCAAGATTCCCACGGACCAGTACATCACCAGATGACTTGATTGACCCTGACCGCCCCTCACACATGTCAAAAGATGAAAATTGCCTCGTGATTAATGGACTTGAGAAATCGCTAGCGGACCTATCAGCAATTGCTGTGTACGAAATTGTTGCAGACATTTGTGACAACACAGTAGCAGATAAAATACAACGTCAATTCAATGGAACATTTCTCATTCACCCACAGAATGACACACAAAAAGAGAAACTGACACTTGTCAAAGAAATAGCGAATACACAAGTCTCCATTGAACCTTTCCAAAAACCAGGCAAAGGCATTATCTTCTCGAAAGAGAGCAAGACATGCACAGACTCTCAACTGAAGAAGTGGTTCCAAAAACATGGCATTACCCAATTCAAACGTTTGTCCCAACGAAATGGTTATGAATCCATAAAACTGACATTCAAAAACAACAATGTACCCGAGAAAGTACCTGTAGCTTTTGAAAAGTGCGGAGTTTGCCCACTCTTTCCCCGACCAAAACGCTGTTTCAATTGCCAATTGTATGGACATATCAGCACGACATGTAGACAGTTCACAGTTTGTGCCAATTGTGGTGATCGAGATCACACTCACACGAGAGACAAACCATGCTTCAGGCCCTCGCATTGTGTCAATTGTAGAGGGGACCACCCTGCGTTTAGCCACAACTGTGAAGTCTTCAAGAGAGAAAAAGAAATTGTACAATTTCAGATTGACACAGGATGTTCGTTTCATGAAGCCAAGCGCATAGTTGAACAGGACATGGACAAAATTGACCAAGACGCAGATTACCCAAGCCCAGTTTTACATTCGTCACCACCACAAATAGCAAAGGGCTTGTAGCACACTATTGTGTACACATTTTGGCCACCGATGATGAAAAATGAAAGTTGTAGCACAATTAAGTACTGCTTATATTTTGATAGCTAATATATTAGGGAAACTAAATCCAGAAGGATGGAGCTTAATGAGCTTTCGTTGTTCGTGAATCGGTACACTGGGGTGAATCGTGACAGAAATGGAATATGGTCTATTTCTTTAAAAAATAACAACTTCCACTTAATCCAGGAAGTTAATTTTTGGAACACTTATAATACACATACTGGAGTACATTTTGCTAGGGTTTTACATTTCTAACTGCAGGCAGTGAGGAGCTGCACCTTAAGCTTAGCTCTGCAAAAATTGAATTCTCCACAGTTGGTCAAAACACATGTGCCAAAAAAAGTATAAGTATTAAAGCCACCAAACCACCAGGAAACGTTCATGATATAGTGTTGACCAACTTTGGAAAAAATGGTAACCATAGCCATAACAGCGTTGACTATGCTCAACAAAAACCAAGCCAAAGTCAATTTTAGTGTTATCTTTGGATGAAAGTAAATGATTAGTAAATGCACAAAAAATTAAATTGGGGGTCAAGTAATATGAAATTAATAATGAACATGGTTAAAACGTAGTTTAAAATCAATTTAACCTTTTAAAATAGATAAATGATGATTAAACACTATATATTGCAAAAACGATAACTTCCCTGAAATTAACAAGAAATCATGTGATATAATATAGAGATGAATGTATCAAAATAAGGAAATTCTGTTCCAAATCAGTTAGAAATAGTTCTAGGGAACCAGATTATTAGACATAGTACTTGATTTTGGATGTTGGGTCTTGGGTTCTGTTCCAAGTTAATAGCAGATTGTTGACTCTCCAAAAATTTTCCCAAGTAATTGTCATTTGAAAATAAATACATGTTCCATTGAAGAAAATAATTCAAATTGGCAGTAGTGATATTGGATTTAATCCAGAATTACCTGTCTATAGTATAATTAGGAGAAAAATATGGTTTTTGAAAATTTTCTCTCATCCTATCTTATATTTTTGTTGTTTCCCAACACATTCTTTTTCTATGCACATCCTCAAATCGCCATCAATTCATGCGTCCTTACGCCAATCTTCCTCTTTCCACCACTTCTAAGGATTTTTTACTTTACACCCGTATCTTTTACGGCTACGACCGTAACCATACATTGTCCCACTAACCTATATCTCCCCCCTACGTGGGGACACTGTCCACCTGCTACCTGTTTTCCCCCAGAGGGCCCCACCCATCTCATCCACAACACGACGCCACCTACAATCACTCCTTTCATGAAATTCTCACTCCAGCTCCCCTGCTCATCCAAATCCCACCTGCCAATTAACTCCACTGCCAATTGACAGGTCTATCGCCCTACCAATCTTGCCTGCCTCATTATAAATAGCTCTGCACCCCTCAAGTGCTATTGCCCAATTACTTCCATTAAACTGTCAATTCCTTCTCTTTTATATTGTCCTTACAAATTAATATAACCAATCTTTCTGCTTAGGCTAATTAACATGAACATCTTACACTCTATTTTTTTCAGCAACTCTCAACCTTCCTCCATTATAGATCTATGCCATCACTGCTCTTCTCCTGCTTATCATTTAGATACCTTAGTTACTTTTCGTAAAATCCAACAACATGACCTATATCTAGACCATCTTCTTTGAACCAGTAATATCTCCTCGATTCATCATTATTTTGCATTCTTTCCCTTGCTGCTGACTCCATTCCTTCGTCAATTTATACTTCCATTTCGTCTGCTTTGTTTTGATCCAGAGGATCCACATATTCCCGCTGTCACATGTCCGCTCGCCCTACCAGCGTCAAATAACTACTGTAGGGTATTGTGATTTCAATCACCCTGCACATGTCTGTCTGTCATGTTTTAGTAGGATTAGGCCTACAGCCTTGATAAACATGTCTTAATACTGCCCATTCAATTGCATTGAGTAATTTATTACACTGCCTCATTGCTATTGAAGTGTCAACTTCCAAGTGTCATGCTCAAGTGCAATTCAGCCTGCAGATAGGCATACATCTGTCAATGCAAGTAATACATTTGATAGGCCTATTAAAACCTCTCTACTTCCTCAATCAGTTATCTGTCATCTCAGTGCTAATTTCTCACTTTTCACAATTTCTTTTTTTTTTTTTCTACTTCAATACCAATCAGGTTTCATGAATTTCTTTCATTGTGACACGTGAATGGCAGCATTTGAAGCAAAGATGGCTTTGGGACAAGAAATCACATGCTATTCTCTCTTCATCCGTATCAATTGCTGCATCAATTCCCAAATGGCTCAGGGCCCAATTCACGTATCTGTATGACACCCACAGATTCCCACTTGCATCACAGTCTCTGACTTTTTAACTTGCGACATTTATAAAGTGCACCCCAAATACTGTCGGCTATTGATTGATTGATTGATTTTTTATTCGGTATTTACACATACAGTACAAATACCCTGGATTGCGCAAAAAAGTTGAAAACTTATTTCCATTGCGGTCCAGTGGTAGAATGGCAGTAATGGTTATCTGCATTATTTTAGATGGTGTAATAATATTTAATAAAAGAAGAAATCGCTATTGGCTGTTGAGTGGGCTTGAGTTTTTAAGAATATTTTTACAGATTTTTTAAAGGAAGGTTTTGATGGTAATTGTTTAATGTTGTGTGGTAAGTAGTTCCACTCTCTTACTCCAATGGAGTTGAAATTATTACATGCCAGGGAATTATACCTAGGAACAACAAAATTGGTATCTCTGGACCTGGTTGAATAGCGATTTCTGTTGTGCTTGAAGGTGTTACAGAGGTAGGATGGTGCAGTGCCATGATAAACATCATACATGGTGTGAAGGATCAGCTGTCTTGCACGATCCTTTACACATAAAATACCGACTCGATCTAGCTCGTTTTGTCCTACATGTGATCTTGGACCTAGGTCCAGAACAAATCTTACTACTTTGTTTTGAGCCACCTGTAGAGCTTTTTGGTGTTTTTTGCTCAGCATCATGTACCACGCCCCAACCGAATAGTCAAAATGACTAAGTATGAGTGCCTGTGCAAGAATTTTACGTAACTTGAGGGTCAGATGTTCTCTTTGTCTATACAAAAACTTGAGTCGGTTGGTGGTTTTGCTCACAATAGACGTGACTATTTCCTCTCCTGAGAGGACATTATTTAATGGTAGGCCTAAATATTTCACGACCTTAGATGGTTTGATTGTGTGACCGTCGTGAGTTATTGTAAAATTTTCAGTTTGATGCCGTTTTCTTTTTGAGGAGAATACTAGCATCTCAGTTTTTCCTTTGTGCATTGCCAGTCTATTGTTTGTGAGCCAGTGGAAGCAACTTGACATGTCTTCTATTAGAACCTCTCTTACTTTGTCTAGATCCTTGGCGCTGGCCAGGAGGATAGTATCATCTGCGTAAAGTATGACAGTACTTGTCTTTACAGATACAGGTAGATCGTTACAGTAGATGAGGTAACACCAGGGTCCCAGAATACTGCCTTGAGGGACACCGCATTTGATAGTTTGTTCAGAAGAAGAAACACCATTTGTAAGGACAATTTGTTTTCTGTTATCTAGATAAGAGGTGAACCAGTCCGGTTCAATACCAGCCAGACGAATTTTTTCACAAAGGTGGTGGTGATTAACACTATCAAAGGCCTTTTGTACGTCTAGCATTACTAGACCTACATAGTTGCCCTTTTCAATTTCATTTCTTACTTGGTCGTGAAGGTATGTTAGGCAAGTACTTGTGGAGTAACTTGGTCGGAAGCCCGACTGGAGGTGGTATATTAAATTATGTTCCTTACAATGGTGTTCTACTTGAGAATGTACTGCTTACTACATCATTTTACAGCTCAAATATTTCGCTACAGTCATGCTACCCAATTCCAAAATGATTTCTTACCCAGCATTTTTTTTTTCCATCTCTAAACCATCTTCGCTCCAAAGTTATGCAAGTGTGTGATACCTGTAGCAGTAGTACGTACCTCTCTCTGACTGCCATTTATCACGGGTAAATTCTAGTTTATCATATTTTTAAAAAATATGCTAATTGTGCGCATAATTGAGTTCAGATTTCTCTCAAATTTATTTTTGCTTCCTAAATATGTTTTCTAATGACTATTCACAAGTATCCATGCTATTGGCACAACCAAGGTGACGTAGCAGCAGGAAGTGTCGGTTTCATAAAACGCGATGTACTTGTGAACGCACTAAGATCAGCTCTAACAAGTCCAATATGACGGTTAGAGACTGAATATTTTGTCCTGTATTGCAGTTTGATGCACAAATATGGGTAAAAAAATGTTAAGCTTGCCTCTAAAAGTTTGACATCTAAACCTACGAATTTGTAAAACGCGACGTACTTGTGAACATTTGCATAAGCAATGCAAAAGTATCCTAAATGTGCCCTTATAACGGTCTCAGGAACTGAAGAAGTGTTGGTCTAGAAGAGGGATACTATGGGGCTTCCACGCAGCCATTAGCTATATTCCATATACAAAGCATATAAATTTCAGGAGAGGTCAAAAGTGCATGTAAGAAAATTAATTGTTTTCAAACTATGTGACATCTTCATGTAAAAAATTCCCTTGGCGAACGCTAACACTGTAAAACCATAATTTTTTTAGCTAAATATGTTCTTTGTGCTTCAGTCTGTGATACTGAACCAATTATTTCATTCCGAAAATTGTTAAAATATCAAAAGCGTCACCCTTTATAAGCAGTGCTATTTGTGAATGAGCTATAAACAAGGAAAAAAAGGTGTTTTTTTAGCAGAATTTTGATTTATGGTGATAGGTGAATCAACCAACACATAGCAAACCATATATTTCTGAAAACTACACATTCTCCTCTAGTCAATCAGATACATGCCATGTCCAAATGACATATCATGTCGAAATAACAAGCTTTCCAGTCTGAAAAAAAGCCACTGTACACAATACCATGCTACAAGCCAAAGACAAATGGAATATTGTGTAGACTCAAAAATTTCTTTCCTAAAAAAATATTGTTGACCTTGTATAATTCACTAATTCTACCTTATTTAAATTATGGGATTCTTGTATGGGGCTCACGTCTGGAAAGATTAATCAAACCACAAAAGAAATCTGTCAGGATAGTTATGAATGCTAAGTATAATGCCCACTCAGAACCAATTTTTAAGTTGTTAGGTGTTTTGAAAATTAATGATATCTTCAGGCTAAATGAGCTTAAATTTATATATAAACTTGAAAATAAGCTTTTACCTCAAAACTTTCTTACCTCTATGTTCAGCAGAAATGCTGACATACATGGTCACAATACTCGACAGGCTTCTGCATTTAGAGCTCCACAAAGTAAACATGACTTTGTTAGAAATAGTATACGTTTTAGAATAACGACAATCACGAATGAAGCCCCATCATATTTTACGAACAAAATTCACACTCATAGCATATCAGGTTTCACTAAATATATAAAACTTCACATGATTAGAAGCTACAGCAGTACTTGCTAAATTCCACAGTGCTATATTTGTAATCAAACAATGTGAAAACAAGTGAACTAAAAACAAAAAACAATGAATAAAATAAAATAATTAATAAGTCTATAAATATTAAATGAAAAATGATATCTGTCATTTCAATACTTTAGGTATTCAATTTCGGATTTTGTTGCCTATGCTATGCAAACTGTTGTTGCTTCATTTCTGTAGTTTTAAATTGGTCAACATTTTTGGAAATATGATGTAATTGTCAATGAGTAGCTTTTCTTGGGTTTTGGTTCCATTCTTGGTCTTGGTTAAAATGATCATTGAAAAATGACATGTGACTTTCATCCGAAAGGTTCATTTCAAGGGCTAGCAGACTTTTACCTCCTTACCATTTTGTAATTTTTTTTGCTTTGCTTTGCCTCCTCTCACACACTCATCAATGACAACACTGGTTACCACAGATGCGCATTGCTTAGATATATATATAGTTTGCAATTTAGAGGGAAAGTACATATTAAGTAAGCTCTTTACATCTAAACCTCATGGGCCTCTCTGGGATGACAACTAGTCTTTTTTTTTTTAGGGGGGGGGGCATCTCGCTAGCGACAAAAATCTTGTCTTAGAGATGCCCTCCCTCTTTACTGTAACAACCTGTATGTTTCAGGAAGAAATAAATGTCTTGAGTCTTGAGTCTTGAGAAGGATTCATCTTAATGGGAACCTTTTCATGGATCTCTTTCAGACAACGCCTTCACCAGACCAACCAAAGACAGGAGAAACTGTGAAATATCCTGAGTCTGACTTATGCACACCACCCAGTAAAAGGATTCAACAAAGTCAACCATCCTTTCCTTGTGCTACATGGACAAAACTGTCACGGCAACAACCGAAGAAGAAAGCAACGGCTTCTGAGTACAAGAAACCATCCAAAACAACAAATCGAGACAGCTCAACGGACCATCGATTTCCTTGCATAGACAAGAGAAAAATGACAAGCAACAAAAAAACACCTGTCACATCTCACAGACTTAACAAATCAAGCACCTTGACGCAAACCAAGTATGTCTCTAAATAGCCCACTCAGGTGCTGAAGAGACGTAAAAAACCAACTAAATCACTAACTCACTTCAAAAGTGTCTAAAAAATTCAATTTTCTCTAGTAATATATCCTGTACCAATAATTTGTATGGAATAGTTAATTATTAGCGTTGACAAGCTAAATCAAATTATTAACATGTGATTCATTTAATTTCAATCAGACAACCAGAAAACATAACAAAATTAAAGTTACATAATCTTTATAAACTGATGATTATGTAACAATGAACAGTTAATCTACATGCAATGTTTTTGTTTTTGTATTACACTATTACACTATTATGTAATGTCAACAATCTAACATAGACTTGACGTTGGCAGCTTTCAGTGCTGTCTTTTTACAATTTAGCTGATTATCTATCAATCTTATTTATCTATTTAGTATATATATATATATCAATCTATCAATTTATCTATCTTTCTGTTTGTCAATATATCTATCTATCTATCTGTCTATCTATTTATTTATCTATTTATCTATTATGTTTTTTGTCTAGTTTATCTTGCTATTCTACATTTTTCTCTGTCTTTCCATGCATGTGTCTTTCTAATTTTCTGAAACAGGTACATAACTGCCTTTCATACATTGAATCTGAAATAAACATGAAAGTTATGGTAACACTGTAAGTCCTACAAAAACGTTTTAAAGTGCTGCGCGAATTTCATGGCAGTGCCATTTTCATGTTATGTACACATTTTCCTAAGGTCCATATAATATTTAGTAAATTTATATTTTAATCTTGACTATCATTACAAATTTTTTTTATTTTTGATGAAAATGGTTTGTATTCCAGAAAAACACTGGTAAACTCTCCATGCTGGGTAATTCAGAGTGGATATTCATCTCCAGTAAAAAAGGCATTCCCGCGAGCCGGATTTGAACCAGCGACCTAAGGATATCGGCTGTGTTTACCCACTACAGTCCTCCGCTCTACCAACTGAGCTATCACGGGAGTTGAGAAGGCCAGGTAAAAATAGGCATGCTACCTGTTGACCTACATATCTATGTCTGCACGTGGTTCTTACCTGTACTGAAGCCACCTGGTGGTTGAAATGTTCAACACTGAATTTGCAATGATGTGCCCCTTGGATGTGCCTGAGCATGGGAGCTGTCAAAATTTGCTATTTGTGTGGCATTGGTCTGAGTCAATTCCAATGTCCTTTAATTTCATGACAAATTACCAGTCATCCCACTTTTGTTTCACTTCCAATGAAAACAAACTTCATCATGGCAATTCATCAAAACGTTATTTAATTCAGATAGAGAGGAAAGTATATTGGAAAACATGCTGAATAGTTTCTGCAGCAAAATACCTATGTAATTCTGTAGGAGTTATGCAGCTTGCGAGGTTTTCTGGAGTTCTGCAGCTGTAGAAATCTGTAGGAAGAGGCGGAATTTCACAATTTTTGCAGCTTCCTGCAGAATTCTACAGTTTCCAAAAAAAATGCATTTGTGAAATCGTGCAGCCTCCTACAGCTAGCTGCAGAACTGCATAAAACCTCTCAAGCTGCATAACTCCAACAGAACTACAGATTCTGATAATAGTCTAGTAGGGGGTAACCGTACCACTAAGAGGGTACAGCTATTTTATTGTTGTCCTTGAATAAGTGAAATATGGTGATTCCAAATCTGATATTCTCATGTTTCTCAACCTTGAGCATTTTTAGATATTTTGGTTTCTATAGCAACCGTTTTGGTAATTTGGACATCATACTTATAAACACTTATTTGTCCATAACTTTGTTAATTGTGATTGGAAAGATGTAATTTTTACACAAATTGTTGTTTGGAATAACGTCTCTCCAAAATGTGTGAAATTAACCAGATTGCACTTTTCTCGAAGTTGCCATGGCAACTGGTAACTCAAAAACATCGCAATTTTTGAATACAGTCTTCAGAAAGTTGTCTTCTGTAGCATTATTATAAGGTAAAGGCGGAAAATTAACATTTACAAAAAAAGTTAACTCTATGACAAAATGTTATATTAAGAAAAATTGGAAACCCAGGAGTAAATAAAGTTGCCACGGTAACCAACATCCAAAATAGCAATTTTTCTAAAAATACTGAGAAATATTAAAATTGTCTATATCTTGACAAGTATTGTTGAAAACTACTTCAAACTTGGCATCATTATGTATTATTTGCTCAGATTCATTTTATGTGCATTTTTGGTTGCCATGGTGATCATCATAACAAATGAAACTTCAAACAATTGAACCTGGAACGGTAGAAAATAAAATGAAATTTATCATACTTTGATGATACTGATAACAATCAATTTTGATACCAAATGAAAGGTAATATTCCCAAGAGTTGAGGAAGGAGGTTATTTCTATATTTTGCTGAGAGAACACAAGCATTTCCATGGCAACAAGTCTGAAAAAAAAAGGCATGAACTCCCAGAATAACCTTAAAAAGTGAATATCATTTGAAGTATGCACACTAGAAACACTGTTTTAGTGTCCAAATATATGTTTTCAGGCATGCCGGTTTCAATGGAGCCATGCCAATATTTGTAGGGGGTCACCCTTATTTGCATATTCAACTTTCCGCATACAAAAACAGCAAAATTTTCAATATATTTATGACAAATTTTTCGATAATGACAATTAAAACTTAAAGAATTGAAACTATAAAAAACATTGACATATGAAATTTATTTCCATGCAATGCTGGTAATAGTGCCCTTCTATGGTTACGATTTGCCATGTAGGATATCACCATGGCAACCAAACAAACTTTTATAAATCATGCTCCTAAAATATCAGGTTTTCCTAGTTTGCAAAGATATGCATGACTTAAACAAGAAGTAGTAAATAACTGCAGATATAGTTAAAAACACAAATTTATGTTGAATTACTCGTCAATAATTTACAAATAAAGAATAGACCTCTCTTATTAAATTGTTGAAGCATCTGAAATATCAGATATGAGATATGAATATTCAATAGTCGGTCAGCCTTTACTATAAAATTTGTGAGCTGATCCAAAATTAATCTTCCAAGCTTCACCTGAGATGGAATCGAATCTCTATCCTAATCTCACGATCAACAAATAAGGTTATCCTTATCCTATCCTCATCCGTATATATACATAGAGAGTGCCACATCCACTTGTATTTAGAGGTACAACAAAGCTGTTGAAGTCATTAGTAATTTTGGGTCATGTGAGCCATTTTTAGGTACAATTGAATTTATATCCTCACAGCGTAAGCGCCGACGTGCTTTTTTGCAAACTTAATACTGCACGTAGGTCAAAATTAATAAGTGAAATGAATTCGGAGGAGTTTATTTGATATATGCAGGTTTTTTAATTTTGAAAATCGGACATGTAGGCTATTAACGTCTGTAGCCCAATTTGTATCTTGTGCCCCTTTGAAAAATTTCTAACCACGCCACTATATTGATAGGCCACAAACGTTTTTTTTAGAATATATAAATTGATATTGATCATTCATATCATAGGCTATATCTAATTCAGCTTATTTAAGTTATTAGTATTTTTTTGTAATTCAGGTAACATAACCCAATTCTTCTGTTGTAAGACAATTGAATGCATTCACACTTTCACAGTCCAATGCTTACCAAAATCCCTTCAAGGCATTGCTTTTGCAAAGGGCATTTTGGCTTTGCTTTCTGTCTGTTTTAACTGCAAAGTTTTCTCTTTCTCAATGCAGAGTCTAATTCTTAAAACAATGTTGAATTTTCGTTTTCGGCTTTAACTTAGATTTATTCAGTAGGCTATCAGAACTTCTATCAGAACAGATACTGCTTATAATTACGACTATCAGATCTACTGATTCTATGTAAAAATCACTTGAAGTTCAAAAGCTGATGCATTTAAAATACTGTACTTTTTTTCGCATAAAAAATAGCATTTTGCTAATGAATTCCAATTAACCAAACATACATTATAGAACTACCCACTGCTGTTGAATCAGGTAATTGTATCATATTTCAATAGATGGAGACACCAGCCAGTTGCATTCTTGTTTGTTTGCTCAGGAGGGCAAGAGCATGCAAGTGAGAGCAAAGTAGTGGATGTGCTGGGGTGTCTAAGTGAGTGCAAATGAGAGCATCAGCTCGGAAAATTTATTGGGTTGTACTGTAGGACCAAGATCAATAAATTCATTTTTTCTGAAATTAGATGCATGTTTCACAAGTTAAGAATAATCCATCAGAAATAACCCTTAGACCACAGGCCCATTACAGTACATGTACCTGATAGTCTAGTCTTAAAAGTCACAGAGTGACCGAGTCCAGAAAAATCTCCATCTGGTTTGGGCCTGTGCCCTTGGTGACACTCTCATCAAGGCCATACAAGTTAAGATGAGTCTGAAATATATCTGGCCTCTTTTGTGAAAAGAATTTGCAATGGCTTCCTTACACTATTTATGGTCATAGCCAATTGGCAGTAAATGATCTCCTTAAAATCGTAAAAAGCTTAGCAATGGGCCGACATAACAAATGGCAAGATCAGGAAGCATGTCAAAATAATATCCAAGTCATAATCAATATTATTACTTCAATTTTTCAACATATTTTTTTAACTAGCATAAAGAGTACAGGCCTTCTCAGAAATAAATGCAGGGAAGATAGTGTGAATAATTGAACCATTTCAAGATGGTACAAGCTTTTCCTGAATTAAAACTACACAAATTATAAAATTCAAGAACAAGAAGGATGCGCAACGGTAAAACTGACCTCAATCTGAAGACTATGAGACATCCTTTTTTAAATGGTTAAAAAATAAGAGGAAATGTTAGACAGTCTCAAAGTCATAGTTTAGGAAGTTGTGAAAAGGTGAAGATTGTTTTTAAAATATGTTTCCTGCCCTATATAACTTGAAATAATAACATATTTTAACCTGATTTACTGAACATGTGTCTGTAAACATGCCCTGGGACGCATTTCATGACTTTAGGTTCCCATGGTAATGAAGAAACCATCTATTTTTGTTTCTATGATCTGATTTTTTTTCAGGACTATTTTCAAATTCCCTTAATATTATCTGATCCAAATACCATGTTTTTGTACAACTGGACAAGACTTTTGGTAAACCCCTCGTATAGGGGAGAGTCCCCTCGATCGGAACACCTAACTTCAGAGGCTCAGTGTGCAAAGGGAATTACGAGGGGCGTTCAAAAAGTTCACGGCTTTTTTTTATATGGACACTTATTTTCAATCTAGAACTATGAATTTGAAATATGATAAAATTCAGCAGTTTTTGAATGGATTTCAAAAATGTTGGACAATTTGGACATTTTTAAGTCATTCTGTGGTTGCCATGGAAACAGAAAGTTCTTCTAGGTGGAGCAGGTAGTACGGAGATCAAGAAAATCAATGAATTGCGGCTGAGAGAGACCCCACTCTGGCACTTGTATTAGTAAGATTGACAATAATTAACACAAGAAATATAGTATTACCTTTTAAAAATACTCGCAAGTAGGCCTACTACAAAAGCATTCATTCATACACCTGACGCATTGAAATAAATGTTCATTGAAGCCCTCCAGGAAACTTTTTTGTGAAAGCATTTCAGTCATACAAAGCCTTTTCTCCTCCAGTGTCTGAAACTATTGCCCCCAGTGATTAAGGTAATGGAAAACCAGGTCTTATTTAAAGCAATATGTCAAAGGAAAAGCTGGGATGGATAATGCTGTCCCTTTAAAGGTCTCTTGCTCCTACCAGTGAATCCATGCTTTGTCATAAGTCCTGATGTAGTTAAGGACTCACATTCTGGCGCCTCAATCGCTCTTGCCAAATCAGCCATGCAGGAGTGCTTTCCCACATTGGTTCGCTGTAAGAAAACAAACTTTATGTATGCTTGAAAGTATATTTAGAAGCTAATATCATATTTCTTGTGTCAAATATTGTCAATCTTACTCATACAAGTGACAGAGAGAAGTCTTTCTCAGACGCAATTCATTGATTTTCTTGATCTCCGTACTACCTGCTCCAACTAGCCAAACTTTCTGTTTCCATGGCAACCACAGAATGACTTAAAAATGTCCAAATTGTCCAAAATTTTGGGAATCCATTCCAAAACTGCTGAATTTTATCCTGTAAAAAATTCATAGTTCTAGATTGAAAATAAGTGTCCATATAAAAAAAAGCCGTGAACTTTCTGAACGCCCCTCGTAGTTGATTATACCACTGTTTGCTTTTTCTGGCCAATCAGAAAGCTGGATTTCGCTCTGATATAATGCATATCACAGCTCATACACCTGACTATGATATTGCATGCTTGGCTGATTACAAGTTGACAAAATTGAAGGAAACACTGAAACAAAACTGACCAACAAAGGATTAAAACTGAACAACACAGACAGCAAACAATGAAGAAGATTGTAACAAGTGTAACTGGTCTCAATGAAAAGGCTGTATTCACTCTTTTTATACAATATCTGAAATAATGATGAAATTTAAGGTCATTTGATAAAATACTTCATTTTGGATAGGCAAGCTGCAAAAAAAATTGCGGAGCAGCAGACCATCAAGTTTGGCCCTATTTGGCAAGCTCAAAGAATTATTTTTTCTTCTTAATTCGGGGGCTGCTGCCCCCGATACCCCTGCTTCTTCTTATTTCGGGGGCTGCCGCCCCCCAACCCCTGCTCTTTGCTTACTAATATTTTTCGAATGTATTGTGCTTACTATTATTTTCCGAATGTATTTTGTAACTTCAAAATCAAATTTGCTCAGCGACTGTAATAATCAGCCTCACAAAAGAGACCTTGGCTGAGAGGGCTGTACTGTCGACATATCTGTCTATCTATCCATCTATCAATCTGTCTGTCTATCTATCTATTGATCTATAAAATCAATCTATGAAATTAATGTATTGTGTTATTTCTATACATCTATTGATCTTTCTATCTATCTTTAAATCTATCTTTCTATATACAAAATTAATGTATTGTATTATTTCCTGAGAACAAAGAATTCTGACCTGTTGCCTTCAGGGCTGCCAACCTTCAAATGAACTGAAGAACACCAATTTGCAACAAATACAATGAAATGTTGTCAAACAAGAAGGATTAAATGGCAAACAAAGAGATTTAAATTAATTTTTATGTACTTTGTGGTATAAGTTAGATCAGATAACACCCTTGTTTGTGACAATATGCAATAATCCACGGGCTAAAGCCCACGGATATATTGCATATCGTAACAAACGAGGGCATTATCTATTACTTGTTTCAGTTTTCTTCACTGAACAAGTAAAGCACTTGAAGTGACAAATCCCTATAGAACCTCCCAGGAGTTCATGTCAAAGCCTATGAATATTTATATATCCCTAGCTTTGTAGGCATGCTATACAAATTCGTGAATGACAACATTTGACACCTCCACGAGTGCAAAATTCGTGTACATGTTCATTTTTGCAGGTTTTTCAAATTCGTCTACATGCGAAATATTGAAAAGTATATACCTCACTTTGAAGGTTTAAAATGGCTCTAAATCCGGCTGGGAGCCCAAAATTTTCACTTGACTTTCATGAGCCCAAAATTTTCACTTGACTTTCATGAGCAAGATCCCAGCTGGAAGTTGTTTGGATGAAACGTTAAATTAGAATTAGTGACCCCTTGTTTCAATGTCTGTACTGGGCAAGTAAAAGATCCCTCATATGGGGTAAATATGTAACATCACATCTCATCAGTCAACTCTTGTGAGCTCCCAGAACTGAGCTTAGAGGACTGCACTTACCGTATCTATCTTTATTCAAGATTGGTTAGTTACCAGGAATCTTCAACCGCTTGACCGATTATCCAACTGGGAATGTGGTGAATTAAAAAAAAAGCATTAATGCTACAATGAACATGATGAAAGGGACTTTTCCTATTACACTCAGAACTTTGTAATAGACTAAAATATCTCTGTCTGACTTCACAAAAGAATAAAAAAGTGGATTATACTCGATCAATAAAAAATGTATTGAATTTGCATCGCTGCTAAGCTGCCGATGTATGCATTAATATATGCATTATTAATTAATAACATTCAGTTTCAGTTACATTTAATCAACCAGAATACTTCTCAGCTCATAACAAAGAACAATGTTGATGAAATTACCACGCAGGCTCATCTTGATGATTCTACTTGCAGCTCATCATGCTCAAGCACAATCAAATAACACAAGTAAGTTTCTGCCTTTTTCTGGTAAGTAAGTAAGTAAGTATAAGTAAAGTGTATTTATTGCAACAGATGTAGATAAATCACACTGTTGAATTATGAGAAACATACAAATATAAATTATGTACACTGTAAATTTTGAATTTTGAGTCAGCTTAATGGATTGAGTGAGATGGTTGCACAATTCCTTTGAGCCAAGATAGCTTGTTGTTTGCAAGTTATAACAACATAAAGATTATCATAACTCAAAACAGCACGCTATCATGGCTCAAACAAATTGTGCAACCGTCTCACTCAATCATTTGAGCTAACTCAGAATTTCAGAATTTACAGTGTATGTATACAAAAAGTAAGAAAGTTATCAATAAAAACATGCATTGTAAAACCTACTGTGTTACTTTAACAGCAACTACCATAGTTAATACGAGGGGCGTTCGAAAGTTTGAGGCTTTCTTTCATATGGACACTTATTTTCAATCTAGAACAATTAATTTTTCACAGGATAAAATTCAGCATATTTGGAATGGATTACCAAAATTTTGGACATTTTTAAGTCATTCTGTGGTTGCCATGGAAACTGAAAGTTCAGCTTCTTGGGGCAGGTAACACTGAAACCAAGAATGCCAAGAAATTGTGACTGTGAGAGACTTCTCTCTGTCACTTGTATTAGTGAGATTTTCAATATTTGACACAAGAAATCAGGTATTAGCTTCTAAATATGCTTTCAAGCACACAAATGTGTGTATTCTTACACTGAACTCATGTAGGAAAGCACTCCTGCATGCCAGATTTGGGGAGGGAAATTCAGATGGCAAAGGTGTGTTTCCTGGACTACATTAGGACAAGTTTGTGAAAGCATGGATTCACTGGTATGAACAAGAGACCAAAATCGACAGCATTATCTATCCTAGCTATTCCTGTGACATGCTGCTTTACACAAGTCCTGGTTTTCCCTTACTTTAGTCCATGGGCGCTATAGTTTTAGGCACTGGAGGAGAAAAGGCTTTGGATAACCGAAATTGTTTCACAGAACTTTGTTTGGAGGACTTAAAGGAACATTTACTTCAATAGGTCAGGTGTATGAATCAATGCTTTTGGTGAGCTTGGGAGTATTTTTTAAGGCTAATTTTATATTTATTGTGTCAAATATTGTCAATCTCACTAATACAAGTGATAGAGAGAGGTCTCTCACAGCCAAAATTCATTGGCTTCAGTGGTTGCAGTATTATCTGCCCCAAGAAGCTGAACTTTCAGTTTCCTTGGCAACCACAGAATGACTTAAAAACGTCCAAATTGTCCAAAACTTTGGAAATCCATTCCAAGTATGCTGAATTTTATCCTGTGAAAAATTCATAGTTCTAGATTGAAAATAAGTGTCCATATAAAAAAAGCCTCGAACTTTCTGAACGCCCCACGTACAGGAAAGTGCCATTTTACGGCAGAAAACCGTTGTTTTTAAGGCATGTACTGTTGTTTTAACGGTAACTGCTGGCAGCAGGGTTTACAGTGTGTGTATAAGTTGAAAAATATATACATAAAATATACGTAATATAAAATAAGTGTACAATTTTGTATTAAGAGTGTGGTTAAAGTATATTAATATCTATATATAGCTTAGGAATGATTTTATTCAGCTCAAGAATGATTTTACCAGCAGATGGCACACGCTATTGCCTTCCAGCCATTAATTGTGTTAAAATACAACAGATTAAATAGACAATTTATTGCAATCTTCAGTGTTGTTTAAGTTACTTTTGATTTCCGGTTACTTTTGAAAAAGTAGTCTAGTTACGTTACAAGTTACTTGTGAGAGCAAGGTAGCTAATAGATTACAAGTTAGATTACTTTTATCTCCTGAACAAAACTGTTGCGAATTTAAACCAACAATTAATCAATTTCATGAAGTTTTTTTACGATTAATTGAATTAAATAACATATTTTTAAATAATTTGTTATACGAAAAAGAGCACACACATTTCAACCATAAATGCAGCTATAAATGCCACCTGGCAACACATTGAACAAAGATCACGAGGTTTGACTATTGATGATTGACAGATAATCATCAGGATGATGAACGACACATAATTTTCAAAAAGTAACTAAAAAAGTAACTATCACCAAAAAGAAAATTAACTGTAATCTGGGTATGACAGATTTTGAAAGTAATTGAATACATTACTTAGTCACCCCAATATTTTATCTGATTATGTTATCCAATTACTTTGTAATCGGATAACTAACAACACTGGCAATTTATCGAAACCCGCCTCTGCTTGAGTTCTTCTCAGAAGCCCAAGGTGGACTCAAGTTGACCTGGAAGCCCTGAATGGATTTCAATGGATTGAAAATTAATAGCATTCTGTTTTCTGTTTGTAATTTAGTTGGCTCACAGGTGACAGCCGCTGGGTTGGGGTTGATGTAATTTCGGGGGGTTGGGGCAATTTCTGGCATGATGCTCACTCACTTCTAATATTGACAAGGTTTTTCACAAGCCCATCACCCAAATCAACTAGGGTAACTTGTGGGCTGCCCACGTCCCACGACACTATTATGTAGAGAACATAATTAATCTGGCTAACACAAGTTTCTAACAATATTTTACAACGTTTTGAATCATTACCTGCTCAAGTAGCGTCCTTGGCATCTTGTTATTCCTGTTGAAAGTGCTGCAGAAGGCCAGAACCTCAATGAGAAATTCAGTAGCCCAGAATGACCTACTTATGATCCAGTTAAGTCAGTTGACCAAGGGGGCCCTTAAAGGATTTCCTCTTTAATTGGAATTGGCTGTCATTTTTTTCTGACACACCCAAATGAACTTGGCTCATTGTTAGAGGCATTGTGATTGGCCAGTTGTTAGCACTTGGGTCAATTCAATCAGAAAAAATAATCCAAGGTTAAGAGGATCAAGTACTTCTACTTGAGGAATTTGTGAAGCTGTGAATAACATGCTCAACAGTTTGACAATCAACATACCATTGTTTTCTAAACATTCTAATTGACTAAGTAGAATCAAACTGTCACAAATTCATTGAAATTGAATGATTTTTTGTTTACCCAAGATCGTTCTATCAAAAAAAGAAAACAACAAATGTTGCTGTTTTAATAGCAACAACTAATATTTGTTTGGTAAAATAAGAAAAATATTAACTAGGAAAAAGGGCTACAAATGGTTTATTAATGTGGTTTTCTTTTTTTTTTTAAATAAATGCCTGGGTCTTGTATCTTTTCCTATTTCGGGGAATAGGCACAGGGCGGTACCATAACGCAAAGCCACTTATATCCTTCATGCAGCATTTCAAGTTCTGAGCTAAGTTATCTTCGCAACATAACCTTTAAAAAAAGCGAATATATTTCACCTCCAACACTGCAATGTGTATGGTTTTTCTTTCTTGAAGAGAAAAGGAAATACAAGTATGAAGTTAGGAAATTTTCCATTTTAATTATGCATATGCAGATTTTGATCTTTCCATCAAAGCACCCTGCAACATATGGTGTTAAAGAAGTTGTAACAAGTATGCTCTCCAGAAGGTGTCGCCACCTATGTGAGGATATTTGAATCATTTCAAGTGCTCAGTTGTGCAGTATTTTGCAAAGACAATCGATTTCTTTCTACAAGGCTTTTTTTTCTTTGTATTTTAGGACCTGGGCATTCTACTATCAAAAAAGCAATATTAATACAATACACAGTGCTTCAGTACTACAATGTCATGTAATGCAATTGCTTGCAGAAAAGTAGATTAAAAAAAAAAGAAGTAATTTCTGGCCAGTGGGTTAGTTGTTAGACATATTTTGAAAGCCTAAATTATGATTGTTTCTCAGAGTTGTAGTTACAATGCCATTATGTTCTTTTTAAAAGAAACTCTGTGCTGCTGACTCTTTGGCAGATCAGAATCACAATGATACTTGGAAAGCTTTTAATGGTAGTCAATATGTTTGTGGCTGTTTCTGTTTTTCACAGCCAAAAATCATAACAGGATCAGCAAATGCCTCATCAGTGATATTTATTGAATACTTCGTCAAAGCAGTGTCAAGGTTGATCAATCAGTAAGACACTCAGCCATTGGCAGAATGTCTTCATGACCTTTGCTGTCCCAATATTTCGACCTAGATCTGATCTACCAATTAGATGAGACACTGAGGTCACCCAGGGCTTCTGGCAGGATCACTAGATGGGCTAGTGAGCAACCTTGTCAATATTATTAGAGGTGATTGCGCATCATGCCAGAAATTGCCCCAACCCCCAGAAATTACCCCAACCCAGCATAATACTAATTAATGGGCTGCTGAATTTGAGGGTTGGTCTAGCGGCCGCGTGGTAGGTTGCCTATCACTGGGTCCAGGGTTCGAATCCAGTTCTTGCCTGATCACCTTGGCTAATGTTGGACAGCTGTTTCAATTATCCTTGCCTCGTTGCTAGTTCCTGTCCTAATTAGCCTACCAAGTGCATAAATACAAAACTTCAACAATCATCCATCCATTCTTCCTCCCCTATGAATATTGAAACTCCTGTAATAATTGAATCCATTGGTTTTACCTTTTACTTCTCTCCTATAATTGTTAATTCATTGCTAAAATTCCCAGCTTTTACCATTAACAGCATATGGATGGACGTGTCTACCATCAACTATGATAAATTCTACAGCTGAAGCTGGGCGGTTGGTCAACTTAAATATAGCAAGATCCTTGGAAGAATGTCAGTCACTTGCCTTGGCTCATGCAGATAAAGGGATAGCCACAATTGACTACAATTCAGACAGTGGAGACTGCCTTGGGTTTAAATGGATTCGATATCTTGCATCGTCCACCATAGTAGCAGATTCCAAAATGACGCACTGCCATCTTGGTGAGTTTTTTTGTGATTTGTTGCTGGTACAGAAGAACCTACCACTGAACAGAGAGCATAATTCAAAATATTCACCATACACTCTTAACAAAAAGGTTTTATATGGGACCTTCAAGGGTTCTATTAGCTGGTATAGAAAAGGAACTGAAAAGGTTCATTACGCAACTTTAAAAAGGTTCCAACAACAAAAAAAGACATTTAGATAATCCAGCTGCATCGAGCTCCCACAATGTAACCCCTTTCTCTCTGTTTGGGAGCATAGGGTCCTATCATAGGGCCTTCCCACTAAGTATTGAACCTTTTCAATTCAATTGAACCCTAAAAAAATGTTGAGCCTTTTTTCGGCTGCGGGGTCTTATATACACCATAACGAACCTTTTGCGTTAAGAGTGTTAGTGCCAAAAATCAGGAGTTGAATGATTAGTTTGACATTTTTGGCTCTCTTATTGCAACCAAGGCATTACATGCTATCATTGGTATTTCAGAAGGTTTCTGTGAAGATCCAGGTTTCATAGCTAACACCACTCGAAATCCACCAGATGTTCAGAGATTCGGAGCCAACGAAATTGCTAGATATTCTTGCATCCGAGCAGACATGCGAGTAATCGCAGGTGACCATATATGGTGCAAGAAAGACTGGACATGGGCTGGTAGACCTGCCTGTGAAGTTTGTAAGTATAACTTAAAACATGGGTGCCAGATTCCATTGGGGTTAGAAAAACTTATTCAATTATAATATAAAAGTTGCTCAGTGGCTCATCATTCAAATCAAAAAGGATAGCTTCTAAGGTTTCCCATGCCACTATTATGCAGAGAACAGGTTTAACCTGCCCAGCACAAGTTTCTTACAATATCTGACAATGTTTTCAATCATTACCTTCACATATAACGCCTGCAGCATCTTGTAATTCCTGTTCGAAGTGTTGCAGAAGTCCAGAAGCTCACTGTGAAATTCAGCTGCCCAGAATGATCCTTATATGCTCCAGTTAGTCAGTTGACCTAGAGGGCCCTTTTAAAAAGGATTTCCTTGTCTTTAATCGGCAGTGGCTATGAATTGGTGTGCAACTCTTCTGGTTCAGGGTACAGCAATTGTGATTGGGCAATTTTAAGCAGGTTTGGAACACAGAAGAGCCATGAGCCAGGCCTGTTTGACAGGATTTTCAATGTTTCAGTTTTGCTCAGTTGTGTTTTTCTTCGTTTTTTAATCCCTCAATCTCCACAGTTTATCATAGACATGTTTGCTCAAGGGGCGACCTGTTTGCTGTGGGTTGCGACCCGTGTCGGAGGATGAAGGGGTCCTGGTAGTGGAGTCGGGTGGGACTAAGTTGGTCCCTCCCATACAATACACTACTTTGACCTGGATTTCTCCTAGACGGAAGGCTGGATTGGCCCGGTCCAGACAATTGGCTTGTCATGTTGCCATTAGGACTTCGGTCCTATTTGGTCATGGCTGAATCAAAGAAGTTTCTGAAGCTTCCATAACACATAACACATCATCAGCTGCCATGACACAATTGAATTGTCTATTATTCATTAAATTGCAGATCCACCAATAGACATTCAAGTTTATAAATCTGGCAGCTGGATACTTATTCGTGGTTGGCATGACAAACTCCTGGATCAACAGAGTACAGTTCTACAGATACAAGCATCAAACTACAACCATGTTAGTATATATAAACTACTCATCTAAAATTGTTTATATCAGATCAACTACTATATATAGTTGACCTTGTGGCAATTTTTTACTAATAGTTAAAATGATATGTACAGCCGTACGGGAAGGCACTCTGTCCTGGTTTATATTACATCAAAATCCTCCACACACTGCATTTGCAACTAATTCCAAGGTCCAGTAGGAAGCATACTATAATTTTTTGTCTCTTCCTATAAATTTGTATACATTTTTAAACGGGGCAAGGGGAAGAAGTTGTTTGGCCCTAGACTGACCCAGGGCGAACCAAAAGTGATTAGAATAATGATTCTAGTTAGGCAAAGGCTAATGTTCAATAAATATTCAAACACAGTCTATTTATAATTTTTTCCTTGCACCAGATCTGATTTGTCAGAGCAACCAAGTAGGGATGGACACCTTTTGCCAGGTTCAATACGATACGTGCTGTCGATAATATTTATTTTTTTTCGGTACATATCTCGATCCACAAATTCAGCCCGATATTATACAATTAAGTGCATTTTTTGGCAAAATCCGCAAGGCAAAAACCATATTTTGGTCCGGAATTCAGTGGGTTGCAACCTGGACGAAGGTCTGTTAATGTTTTTTTTCTCGATTCTTAATAAAGTCGTTTTTGACTTTTTTACATGGAAATTAAGCACATGGAGGGTAGAATTGGACCGAACTGAAAGTGTATTTCATCGATATTGGTTATCAAACTGGCAGAAAGAATCGCTATGGCCGAAATAACATGAACCGGTGTCCGTCCCTACAACCAACAATCAAAGATTATACATATAGTTGTTATTATTGGATAGTAGATTAATTTATATGCAAATACTGATTACAATATTTGATTTTCATACAGTTTAGAGCATTCTTCAGACATCAGAGGTCACTTCAGATATTCACCATTCGAGGACTTGCTGTTTGTGAACCAGGCAAGGGACCAGACGTCGTCCTGTCAAATGAAGAGAACAACTACAGCTCAAGCCAGAATTGCTCTAACATAGAGGTTAAGATCTGCACTCCGATGAAAATTGAAGGCAAATGCCAGCACTTCTGCAACTCTAAGGAGCCTTTCAAATACTTGTATGTGACATTTGATGTATCTGATGGAAAATTTTATAATGTGCAAGATTTTATTTTTGGTTAAACATGACAGGCCCTCCTGCAGGTCCTAACCTGGCAGCCTGTAATGCAGGGCAACCAGAGGCAGCACCTGAACCTTAATTGTAACTTTCAATTTGTTAACTATATATATATGTATTTTATGACGACTGTATAAATTTATTCATTCTGTATTGTGATAAAACAACTTGATGCTTCGCTGGGTATATTTTATGTTTGATTGATATGGTGGTCGCCAATATTTACTGATAAAGGCAGATACTGCCCGCATTGGCCTTAGCCTGCCATATATCTTTTATTTTGATGATGGAAAACGTAAATAGCATTGTAGGCCTATACATATGGTCAATAAACAATTACTTACTGACTTACGATTTCCAGAGTCCTATTGCACTTTGTGCCGTTTTTAACAACATAGAACTCGCAAAGTCTGATTTCTACCAAATGTACCCACAGTGTATCTCTTTTCTGGCCGTGATATACTCCCTTATGTTTAGATAAGAATCCAAAAGCAATATACGTGATTAATAGAGATAGCTGTTTGAAAAGCGAGATATATACTTCATATAAGCAAGACTTACAAGTTTATCATTGATAAAAACAAACGGTTATAGAACCCCTAGAGCTTCGAATGAGACCCTACTATGACGTAATTAGAAAAGACAACTGAATAATTGCTGAAGTGCAGCTTCCACCATTTGCTCTGAGGACCTCACCTTCACCAATTTGTAGACCTCACAAATTTTCTACAAGTCCCCTGGAATACCAGAGTTGATTCCTCATATGACAAGATCCCGGTATCCGTCAAAACAAATTCTCTATGCAGGTGGCTCCAAAGAAATTTACTGAAATGAATGTATAACTGATGTCTGGGTACGCCCTACGCAGTCACCTACTGCAAAATCAAATTCACTGAAATGAACATTTGTTTGTTTGTTTGTAAATTTATTGATAACTGATATCTGCTCAATATTCTCAGCAGAACTGACAGCCATCTACAAGGCTGCAGAAATAGCAGTGAACACAGAAACGTACAATTTTGTAATTTGCACCGACTCGGAAGTCTGCATAATGCATTGCATGCAGGAAATAGCTAACAAGCATGTGGAAACACCTCTTGTTACAGACATTCTTTTACCCTTGGCAGCGATGGAAGAAAACAGGGAGATAACATTTTGTTGATCCCAAGTCATGTTGATATCAAAGGAAATGAGATGGCTGATCTTCATGCGAAGACAGCCCTAAGTAAAACTGTAACAGACTATGTTGTCCCGTATACTGATTTCAGAAAGCAAATAAATGACTTTACCAAATATAGTTTGCAAGTACTATGGAATACTTACCAAAGAAACAAACAATACGCTATCCTTCCACAAGTTCTGACAAAAATAGGAATTGATGTACGCTCAGAGAACAAATCATAATTCAAGATGTCTTATAGGACGCAGCAGATTAACTCATTCACACTTATTGAATGATAACACGTAATCAATACGTGAACAGTGCCAACAACCATTGACAAAGGTATTCCGATAGAATGTGTAATAACGTTCTACAACACCAACTATTCCAATCAGATAATCTCAAGCACTTGTTCTTAGAAAATTCAGTATCCAGTATCATAAAGTTCCTTAGAGACAACGACTACTTCTATAAGTTATGAGAAATTAGATACACGATGAATTAGATGATATTCCAAGCAAACGTTTCCTCTAAATAGCCCACACTAGTGCTGACGGGTGTAAAACACAAACTCACTCACTATTTCACACTTTTTCATTACACTTACTGCCAAGCAGCATACTCTACCATAGGATTGAAACACTTCATCATAGGTGAGTGAATGAGTTGGTGTTTTACATATTAGTCAGACACTGATTCTAACAGACCTTTTTGTATGTTAGACAAAAATGCCTGTTAGAACCCGAATATGAGGTGCTTTACAGTAGATGAATAAGGAGTACTTGCATTCTGCTACGATTGGGCATCAATTATTCAATGATCTCACAACAAGTGCTGTTATTATCGTTTTCATAGATACGTGTTTTTCCAGTTTGCACTTTGCTTTATCTTAAAACTGTGATGTCACAGATTTAATTGCATAACTGTTTATTACAAGCACATATTTCAAGAAACTGACCAAATGCATTCACACATGGATTATATGTTTAGCTTCAATACCTACATAGGTTGATAGATACTTTACTAATGAAATGAAACTGAACTAAACAGACCACTTGTCCTCAAAAGAGAGTTACACTGCTGGCCAAAAGTTTGGAAAAAACAATAAGCTGCCTAATTAGTGTTTCAAAATGGTATCTGGTTGTTTGGAATTTCAGATTCTTATACTTGATCAAGCCAAAATAGTGGATTATTAAAAATAAATTTTTAAAAATATCATTAAATTTCAAAGGTTGCTCTCAAAAACGGGGATGGATGATTTGGGCTTTATGTCCTGTATTTATGCACTTGGTAGGATTAGGACAGGAGGAGGAAACGGCAATGAGGCGAATGATGATTGAAACAGCCGTCTAACATAGGCAAGAGCTGGAGTCAAACCCTGGACCCAGCGATTGACAGCCCAGCACGGTACCACTTATTCTTGACCAACCCTACCCCTCAAAAATGGGAAGTGTCAAAGTAGGCAAGCATTGGCCATTGCAATTTCATTGACATGACAGGCAACTTGTTTGGGGCTATCAGTATTTTTGAAAGCCGCAATCCATCCACACTCAAGCGAATTTCCGTAACACTGATCTGATGGCAAACAAAATTCTGTTTCCCAACTTTTTGCCTGCAGTGTACAATGACTAAAAACAGATGCAACAAAGTGATTTGAAATTGTGAAGGCGAGTGTCTTGTGAATAACAATAAAACAGGTTTTTTTTAAAACATTGAAACAGATACTTTTCTGTCAAGGGGTAATAATCAGCTTGGACAGAAGTTGTTTGTTGTGGTTGTACAAAAAGAGTAACATTGCCTGGCAGTTTTAATTTCCTTTATAATAAACTGTGATGTCAAACTCAGAACTAATATGTCACAGATTGAAGGTTAGACCAATCACATTCATAGATACCCTGATGATGTCACGGTTTAACTGCAAAACTAAATTTTCAAAAAACACGTAGCTATGAAAACGATAATAAATACATTGAAATTATGTGAGGTGAAAAGTGTTTTTTAAAATCCTTTTTGTTTTGGTGTTTTGGACAGTCTTGTAAACTGAAATTGAAGCTACTTTCATCTTTGGCCGATGAGGTGACGCTTTTGTCCGTAGAGTATGAAGAGATGATGTTCGTCTTTGTCCACTCATCTTCCATGGTAATGTGCGAGGATGGTGGGTTGACTAATTGCTGTTGGCTTTAACCAGAAGGGCTTTGGAGTCAACAAAAGTAGTTCTTTTCACAAGACTTCTAGCCAATTTGCAATATGTTTGTTTCGTGCAGGTTACATGTAATACCAAGGATGTTTTTTTATTGCACGTTTCATTGCTTAATTTTTTAATTCTTTCAAAATAATAACAGAACAGTAGCTGTCTGAATTTCTGGTCTGACTGTAAATAGTTTCAAAATGAGACAAGAATGCACTCATAGACACGTAATGTCTTATTTATTATGCTGGTTGTGTATCAATCGATTTTTTTATCCAGTTTGCAATAAAATTTATATGGATGCATATCCACATAAACTAATTTTGCAACTCGACCATAATAATAAATGTCCCTTGCCATTAAATATTTAACATACAGTGTACCATTGATATATGCAACTTTTTTTTTTAACCCAAAATGTTGATTGTAAAACAAGCACACTAATGGATCCCATTATAATTCAATGAGGCTCTCATAACCTGAAGAAATGGTGGATGTAAGACCATATCTCGGATGAACCATGGATTTCCTGCAACTGAATGTCATCTTCATGATTATACAAGGGGCTACACAATCAAGTAGGTTTTAAGTCCGGTTTTCTTTCATCTCATATTATCATATAGATTCATAGTAATTGCATACACTCTTGAAAAAACAGTTGGCTGCAAAATTATTCAACCCACAGACTCCAATGGCAAATTGGTCTTGGTCCGAAGATAAGTTCGCCCCCACAGGTCTTGGGGCTCCTTGTGGTGGTCAGTGGTATATAACACTAATGCTACGTTCACACGGGACGTTACGGTGGTCTTTTGGCATCGGCGGGCTGGTATTTCCTGGAAATTTGGGTGATTTTTAACATCCCGCCGAAGATTTTTCACATCTCGCCGACATAGTTTTTTGCATATTGGCGGGTTCCTAGAAATGGGGAGAACTCCGTCGTGGATGTCAAGAAAGATTCAGCAGCCTGAAACTTTTTTCCAAGTCGCCGGGAAAGAGCCAAAATTTTTCTAAATTTTTGGATGTCCGGCGGGCATTTTTCAAGTGAAAACGAGTGAAAAACATGACCGGCGGGATATAGGGACATCCCCTGCCCCTGTGGGACATTTATACTGCTCCTGCGGGACATCTGCAGCCTCGTCAGCAGTTTTTGACATCTCGGCGATGGTTTTTGACATCCAAGTTAGCCATTTTTAGCTCGTCTGTTTTCTTTGAAAACGAAGAGCTATTGTTGTCACTTGATCGGCATCGTCATCCTCGTCCTCGTCCCGGTTAAGGTTTTTGTAAGTGTCCATTTGCGACCTTAGTTTTCCACTTAGAGTTATGAAATTTGGTACAGGTGCTATGGGTATGGATAGGGAACATGTCGAGAAATCCAAGATGGCTGCCGTTTTGTGGCAGCCATTTTTCATTCTTGAACTGCCCATTGTGACCTTAATATTTCACTTACAGTTATGAAATTTGGTACAGGCACGGGCCTGTGGGTATCGATTGGGAACATGTAGACAAATCCAAGATGGCGGCCATTTTGTGGTGGCCATTTTGGCAGCCATCTTTCTTCATTCTTGAACTACACATTGTGATCTCAATATTTCATTTACAGTTATAAAATTTGGTACAGGTATTGGCCTGTGGATATGGTTCAGAAACATGCTGAAAAATCCAAGCTGGCGGCCATTTTGGCAGCCATCTTTCTTCATTCTTGAACTGCCCATTGTAACCTTAATATATCACTTAGGGTTATAAAATTACCTACAGGTATTGGCCTGTGGGTGACAATCTGGCACACATTGATATATTTCATTTTAACAGACGAGTGTTTAAACCGCTTGCGGTTCTGGTTCTCCTAGAAATCGTCTGTCCCTCTCCCGCCGGTCAAAAAAAGTTCTCCGCCATGTCCTGTGAGAACTTAGCAGGTGAAGACCTCTGCCCTTAGTTGCCATAACTTGCCAACATGAGACAGTGAGCTTGCATGGTGTGCCCCCACCTTACAGGATATGTCATTTACAATAGAGAGGTTTTGCTACACGTTCACGTGTGACGTATACGTGTACAAGTGCTATTTAATTACATTGTTGTCATAGTAACTCCCACGTACACGTCACACGGAAACGTGTAGCAAAACCTCTCTAATGTTTCCAACCTGGTGCGCGTCCCTCAGGGTGAAACCAGGCTGAGATCGAAAAGTTGGCGATTCGACTACCAAGATTTCAATGTCCTCGGATGACTTGATTGACCCTGACAGAAAAAGTACATGTAGCATTTGAAAAGTGTAGAGTTCGCCCTCTCTTTCCTCAACCAAAGTGCTGTTTCAATTGCCAAATAAAATATATGGCCATTTCAGCAGTACATATAGAAGACTGCCAGTTAATGCCAATTGTGGTGATCGATATCATACTTATAAGAGAGATGAGCAAAATCCCAGCTGGATGTCATTCGGATGAGACGTTAAATTGGCGGCCCCTTGTATCAATGTCTATGCTGGGCAAGTAAAAGATCCCTCACATGGAGTAAATGTGTAATGCTATAGTCTCACGGCACGTTACGGAGAACTTTTTTACCGCTGAGGGATAGCTTGAATAGAATTCTAGGAAAAAAATGACCATCCCGGCGACATACAATGTTTATAAAACGATTATATAATTAATTAAAAGCATTTCACGGCGGGATAAGATCGTAAATCGGCGGGATAAGATCATATCCCTGTGGGAAAGATCTAAATACCTGGGGGGCAAGATCTAAATGCCAGTGGGATGTCAAAAATCGTTGGCGGGATGTCAAAAGATCGTCGGCGGGATGTCAAAAACTGCCGGCGAGGCCGCAAATGTCCCGCAGGGGAAGTAAAAATATCCCGCAGGGGCAGGAGAGGTCCCCGCAGGGGCAGGGGAGGTCCCCTTATATTCCACCGGAGATGTTTTTGAGACGTTCTCACTGAAAAAGCTTACAGGCTGCACTTACCATATCTATCTATCTATCAGGCCATAACTCGGGCCCTTTTCATGTTTATTGATGAAATTTGGTACACATGTAGCCTATACAGTCTAGTTGTCCCTTTGATAGTCTGATTGATGGATATTTTGTACGTTTGGAAATATTGAGAAAACAGATAAAAAAATTATATTTTCGGGTTATTGCATGTAGGGGAAGCTTGGGAGAGTTGGGCCACTTTTTACATTCTTGCACCTCCTGCTAACAGTAATGATTATATAAACATGCTTAATGCATGTATTGTATCTTGAAATATTTCAGAAAAATATTTTTAGGTTTGCATTGATATTTTCCCAAGAACATATGAGCTACAGTCCTACGAATATTGGAAAAAAATTGGCCCAACTCTCCCCATCAAGTGGGAGACTTGGGCCAATCAGGGGGGAGACTTGGGCCATTGCAATATATCAGGTTTGGTAAAGCTGTACTTGAGGTGATAATATTTTTAACCTGTAGTGCGGTGGTCACAGAAGTCATTAATCCTGAATTGAGGCCTCTTGCAACTCTAGTTTGCTGTCAGACTTGAGCCTCGGCCTGATGGCCCAACTCTCCCCATCTAGATTTCCTGATATCTAATTTTATTAGACCATGAATAATTATTAAGGCCTAAAAATATTCAATCTCTGTTGAAAATTGCTCTAGACAAGTTCTCCTGTCTTAATAAAAATAAATCTGGGTAAATGCAACACATGTGGGGAGAGTATTGGCACTGTCCCAACTCTCCCCCATTCGACCATTTTTCTCTAAATCCCAATTATGACAAAACTGGTTGTCTGATAATTTTCGAAAATATGGTAATAACAACTGAATAGTCAAGCCTACCAAGCATGCCATAGAAAATTTTCTCAGTCCTTGTTGTCTGACAGACAATTAAAAACTCGTAAAATGGCTCAGTTTTTCCGTTTTTCATCCAAATTTGAATTTTCTGCTCTCTAAAGATCATGGCAAGCAAATTAGCCAGAAATGTTACATCCATTGAAAGATTTTTATTTTTATAAAATTTTGGTGGCTGCAGCTTTCTCAAAAATTTTTTAGTTTCCTCAAAAATCAGGGTGGCCCAACCCTCCCTGCGGCCCAACTCTCCCAAGCTTCCCCTACATGGTTGAAATTTGGTACATATTGTACGTTCTCTGGCGGCAGTTAAACTAGGCCCTGCAGGAACATCACTAACTAATTGTAAAGATTAGTTGCTTCCCAAAGATTCCATCAGAAGGTGTAAAATAATGACAAAGATTGGAATTGGTCTTCACTCCTTGAAAGCTGGATATAAACTGATTTATTCAGGTAGATACAAGATGGCTGCTGTTCCAGCCCATTGAGCATGAGTATACAGAGAGACCTCTAGTGGCCACTGGGCCAAGGGGAGCTGTGGGGGGTCAAACACCCGGACCCCCTTCTCCAGTCCCAAACACCTTGAATTAGTCATAGATGAGATAGCTTCCCTTTGTAGTTGGTTTACTCTGTTATTAAGTTTAACCCCCATACATTCCACTTCTGCAATTGATTAGTTTGGAATTACCCAAGCTACTTTAGCTTGATTGGGGGTGGTCCCTGATAGGCCCCTTTGTGTACCTTCAGTGGGAATTGGCATTGACCACAGTTGGTGGTCAATTCCATTTCCACACCTGAGCAGTTAGGAGCCATTCAGAGGCCACCTGGGTGCAATCAAGCCAAGTGCTAATAGTGGCTTCAAAGCCATTGTGTATGAATTGTATAGCATTCTAGTCTTTGTAACTCTAAATGACCAACTGACAAAGGGGTAGCTTTCCCATAGGGGAGTGAAGCTGTGACACAGCCCTGTTATGTGATAGACATGAAATATGAATATAAATATGAATATTGCTTGTACAAGAAACTTACATATGCCCCCCCCTATAAGTAGATCTATGGAATAACATGGAGTAGATCGTTAGCCTAGATTAGGGTAAAGTTTGTTGAGTTTGTGTGCAATATATTTTTAGTAGCAGTACCACTGTTTATTTCCTACATCACTGATGTAGTATACCACTCAAAGGCCTGTCCTATTTTAAAGGTCCAGTCTCCTGTCAAAATAAAGTGGTACTGTAGATTAGAACTGTGTCACCCAAAATAAAAAAAATTTTTTTTTTTTGTATATATTGAATTACCCCTAGTGGGTGACGATAACATGATCCTAGTGATTGTTACCATTGTGACTATGCTAAGTGAACGAGTAAACGTTATGTAACTAAGATGAAAGAGAATAAAATTGGAAAAACAGAAAACATGCAATTGTTACATTCTAGACTAATTTTGATTGATAAAGTGAGTGTAAAAAATTTTTTTTTTATAACATGATTTATCAGGCAATGTGTTGCCAGTAAGTGGCTAAGTGTTCGTTCAAAAGTAACATGTACAGCGCATACATGCTTTACAATTAATTGGTCCTTGGAACTTGATTTTCGCGACCTCTTGGAACTTGATTTTCGCGACGTCTAGATCCAGTACTTGAGCTTCGCGACCTCTGGTTGTTGTTGTGGAGCACGATCTTCATAATAGGTGCATATGTAATAACTATTGCTGTCCTCGCAAGGGAGTTATTATCATAATGCTAGCGCGAGGGCATGAAGCACTCATCTTGGTCGTGCGCTTGATTGATTTGACATGTGGAACGTGACTGCCTAGTATTGAATTGTTGAAGCACTAGAGATGAATCATACGACTTACTGGCAGCCACCGAACCGTAAACACAATAAAGGATAAATCACAAATACTATTAATGCTCTTGCCTGGACTGGCATGCTATACGTCACTGAGTCTGTAATTAGTCAGAGAAGCTGTCTGAGGCACTTTTAAGTGACTTGGTAGTGGGGGCAGCGCTGGCCAACGTGAGGGGAAAGGTGCCGATGGGTCATGGTAGCGTGCAGGTGGCGGTTGTGTTGTGGTGAGGGGTAAAATTTCGAAATCAGAGATTTTCTCTTTGATAAAAGTGTATACTGAGGTTCTGAACCGTTTGCACTTTATGATAACTATAATTAAGGCTACCACAATGAGTCCTATGAGCACCGCATTAACAGTTCCAAAGAGATCTAACTTGTCTAAGACCGAAGTCTTTAGGGTGACTTTGGGTAGCAGAACTTGACTTATGGTTGCTGTTATTGGGGACAAGCTTGCCATTGACTTCAGCTTGGGGATGTTGCTCAAGAGAGCGTCTGCTTTGAGATTGGTTGACAGATTGAACATGGCTGGAATGTCAATGGAGGGCATGGTGTAATGTTTGTTAAGGAATTTCTGACTTATACAGTTGACTGACCAGTGATCGGAACTGATGACACACGGTTCTAGGCAAGTCATATTATAAGCGCCTGGTGATAGATTTAAGTAATGGGCCTTTTGGCCTGCACATCTGATGGCAATCCTTTGATTCCATGTAGTGAGTGCAAATTGATTGACATCAAGGTTAGCGAGGATGGGCTCGTTTTTGTGAGCCCTAACTTCTACTGTGCAAGTGGCTACCAGGTCTTTGTTGTTTGTAATTAGGCCTCTTGCACATTTCATCATGGATGACCCAAAGGAAATGGACGGCTGGCAGACAATAGGGTTATGATATTTGCATTTGAGGGGTTCAAACATGGCCCCTGAGACAGTGTCAAAAGCATAACTGGGTTTGACATTAATTGTGACTTTGTAAGTTGAATTGGTCACTGGGACAGGATGAGCTAATATGTGGTACAATAAATATGGAGTGTCTGCCAGTAAAGGGATCTCAATTTGATAATAAATTGACTGAGATGTTGGTAACCATATGGGTCTTACTTTAATGTATTGATAATACCAGTGAACGTCATCCACGATGTGGTGCTGGCCAGCCGCTTCTGTCAGGATCTGTCGGAGGTGTGTAGGTGATAGTAGATCAGTCGTCAGTTTTCCCAGGTCCAGGGCTTGTTGCTGGCGCTTAAAAAGAGCAGAAAAGGAAATGTAGTCATTAAGAGCTTGTGAAAGGACATCCATATAACGATCAAGTTCAGTGGTAATGAGGAGTAATGCAATCCAAAGTCCAATAGGCCCCGTTTGACTCTCTTGGAGGTGGACTCAGCACTCTTTAACATGTCTAACATGTGCTTGCGTCTACTCAATTGGAGGTGAAAGTCAGCTGTTGTATGGACTTTTTTAATTGAGGCAAACACAGTGCTCAAATGATTAATCTCTGTTGCCAGTGCAGTCGGGAAATCAGGTTGGTCTAAAGTGACATAAATGTGCCAAGTGGCTGCTACTTGGCGTAGGGGTTCGCCTCCCCTGATGCTGACGCCATCTGGGAGTGGCGTGACAAGAACAGGCTCTCTACTCGACAATGCATGGAGAGTTCTCACGAGGGCTATCAACAGCAAAGGTAGCAACATTTTCAAAGAACAACTTAACTTGAGCAATCGTGGCGATGCGCAATTTCTTCTGCAGCTGTGATGAAGGAATTAGGTCCTCTGGTAGTTGTCTCTTGACTGAGCGAGGTAGAAAGGCTCGATGTCTCTTGAGCTGTGGCTGTTGCAACTGTGGCTCTCTTCTCTTCAACTGTGGCTTCGGTACTGGTCGCGTTAGCTGTGGCCTTGTAGCTGTAGGTCGAGTCTTGCGCCGGTGCTTGTCAAGCTGCGAGGGGTCAGTTGTGAGGTCTTGTTGCTGGTGCTGCTGGGGTTGTTCCAGCCTGCGTCGTTTGTTTGCGCGCGCAGGTGGGGGGTCAGCGCTGTCATTGGCTGGTTGTGGAACCGGAACAAAGAAGGTGCGTTTGTTGATGCGTGGACCCTGGCGGGGGTTTCTGAGGGGTCTCTTGCATAATACGTCCCACGCAATGTTTGGGTCTACCAGCTTGACTTTGTTGACATTGAGTGTCTTGATTTGACCAGATTGTTGATGACGTAATTTGAGCACCTTGCCTTTGACTTGCGTGACCTCCCATTGTGGATCCCATTTGGAAGTTAAAGAAAGACCCTCTTGCACTTTGACTACCACAGTGTCTCCTGTTTTGATCTCCTTATTGTTCGCTTGACGTGCTAATCTTTCCCTGTTGTGGTGTCGTGACTGCGCTGTAGCTGCTGCTGCTGCTCTTAGGGCGTTGGCTACATCGTCTAGTCTGCTATCCAGGAGTTGATCTTGTGGCAAAAGCTTCGACAGTGGTAAACGTGGTCTTCTGCCATAGTGTAGAAAGTACGGTGTATAGCCATGTACACTGGATACTGAGCAATTGTACGCTAGTAGCGCTGGACCAAGCTGGTCTTGCCAAGTAGACCTGTCATTGTTAATGAGCTTGGCTAAGATGGCCTTGAGCGTGCCATTGAAACGCTCACATTTCCCATTGGCCTGTGGGTTGTAGGCAGTCGTGCGTCTGTGATCAATGCCTAGGTCATGTAGATATGCTCTCAGAGCATGTGAATTGAATTCACAACCGAGGTCTGATATGATCACATCGGGATAAGAGTGACGTGGAAAGTACTCCCTGGTGAGGACTTTCCAGACTTCATGACTGGTTTTCCTGGGAATGGGAAAAGCTTCGGCCCAGCCAGTGCAGTGATCCACTATGGTGAGAATGTACTGGTTCCCTTGTGGAGAGGGAACAAGGGGACCAATGAGATCCATGGCTACATATTGTATTGGAGACGTGGAAATGGGCATCTCGCCCATGGGCGCTTTCTGCGTAGACCTAGAGTGTGCGATGCATAAAGGACAGGTGCTTGTAAATTGGCTGATGTCCGATTTCATGCCTGGCCACACAAAGGCTTCTTGAAGTTTTCGCATCGTCTTCATGAAAGACATGTGGCCTACGTCTTTGTGCGCTCTGGTGATTGCGTGTTGTCTGAATGGCTGGGGCAGCACTAGCCTTGGGTGATCAGTAGCGTGCTTGAATGGGCGCTTTGTTGAGTAAAGTAACCCATTGATCACCACATAATCACTTTCGTCATCGTGTTGCTCCGTCCATTCGGTCATGCTGCGTTGCGCACGTGCTACCTGGGCCAGGTCAATGTCATACAATTGAGGCATTGTGTCATCTGCTGGGGCGTGTGGTAATTGATCACCTAACTGCCAATAGCCCACATCAAAAGTGCTGATTGACTCCTTTTGTTTGATGCGAGAAAGCATATCAGCTCGGATGTTCAACTTGCCCTTGTGGTATTTGATCTTACAGTTGTATTCAGCCATGAGAACCGCCCACCTCTGGATTTTGGTATTGTTGAGATCCTTGGTGAATAAGCTCAGTATTGGCTTGTGATCAGTGTATACCGTGTATTCAGCCCCTATTAGGTAGGCTCTGAGTTCTTTGAGACAATGAATGACTGCGAATGCCTCACGCTCGATCGTGGCCCAGCGTCTTTGCGTGTCCGAGAGTTTTTTGGAAACATAGACAATGGGCCTCTCAAGACCTGTTTCATCTACTTGACATAATATGCCGCCTATTGCGTAATCACACGCATCTGTATATAATAAAAAGGGCTTGTCTGTCTGTGGGTGAGCCATGACTTGATCACTGACTAATGCTGCTTTCAATTGATCGAACGCTCGTTGCTGTTCTTCGCCCCATTGGAATCTTGCATGTTTCTTTGTGAGAACAACAAGGGGTTCAGCGATGCGTGCGTAGCCCTCAATGCACGAGCGGTAATAATTGGCCATACCCAGAAGAGACCTAATGCCTGCCACTGATGTGGGTGCCTCCATGCGTGCAATTGCGTCTACTTTGGCAGGGTCTGCCCTGAGGCCTTGTTCACTAACAATGAAGCCTAGCAATTTCACCTCTTTCAGGCCAAAGACGCGTTTTGCTGGATTTAGACGTAAATTGAATTCCTGCAGCCTGGCAAAGATCAATTTGAGGTGCTCTAAGTGTTGCTCTTCATTCTGGCTATAGATTACGATATCGTCAATATATAATAAAGTAAACTGACCTATGTAACCTTTTAGGACGACTTCCATAGCACGCTGAAATTGAGCAGAAGAGTTGGCCAAGCCCATGGCTAATCTAGTCCATTCGAACAGTCCGCGGTGACAGATGAAGGCCGTTTTCTCCTGGTCCCTGGGGTCGATGGGCAGCTGATGGAAGCCAGACTTCAAATCCAAGGTTGAAAAGATTTTGGCTCCTTGTAATTGGTCAAATATGTCCCTGATCAATGGAATGGGGTAGGCGTCCTTCTTTGTCACGTTGTTTAATTTTGTGAAATCCACACAAAATCTCATTGAGTCGTCAAGTGGATCACGCTTGGGGACGAGTACGACTGGAGATGCCCATGGGGATGACGAGGGCACTATGACACCCTGACGTAAGAGATCGTCGATGTGAGCATCCAGTGCTGCCCGTTTCTTGAGGGGCAGTCGATAAGGCCTGCGACGAATTGGATCCCCATCAGTGATGATACGGCATTGCAGACTGGGGTGACATCCTAGATTTTCACCCTTCGCTGCGAATATGTGTTCATGATCCAGAACACATTGTTTGATTGCTGTATTGTGTACTGTTGGGGGTCGTGGACCAAGTGAGTTAATGGCCATCGAAGGTGGGCGTGGCAGTAGGGGTAACACTCTGTTGTTGCAACGTAATACCCCATTGTCATAATCAATCAGAGCCTTGGTGGCTTTCATGGCGTCCCTGCCCAATATCAATGGGTGCGCAATATCTTCCACCACAATAACATCAATGGGACCTAGAGTTCTTTCGTGAAGTTGCGTGGTCCCTAAGACTTTGATGTTGTGTCCTGTCACACCCACTAGTTCTATAGTGTCTTTCAAAACGGGGGATCGACCAGTTTGTTGGCAATATAATTGGAATTCATAGCGTCGTAGGACGGTGCGACAAGCGCCCGAATCGACCATGGCAAATATTCTGATGTTGTTAAATACCAGGTCAACGTAGACGAAGTCAACGGGGCCTACGACGCTTAGAACCCCCCCTGGTTGCGTCGAGCATCAGCTGCCATTTTCTTTCTGCAGTCTTTCTTAGTGTGGTTGGGCTTCTTGCAATAGGCACATACAGGCCTGCCTTCGTCCGTCCAATGAAAGTTGGGATACTGCTGTTGCATCGAAGGAAAGAACGTGGGCTGCGAGGGTGAGGGCTGGTGGAAGGGTTGCTGTGGCTGAGCATATGCCTGTGTCGGAGCTGTATAAGCTGGCTGCTGTGGCGCAGGTTGATTGGCAGGCGAGGGAGAACAAGCTTTGTCCTCGAGTCTTTTGAATGAGGCCATTAGCTGTGTGAATTGCTTAGCCAAGCCAGACAATTGTCGTTTCATGTCCGAGGCGTCTTTGCAATCTGCGTCTTGAGGCTGTGGCGCGGGAGGTTTAGGTGTGTACGTTTTGGTAATGGCCCGTGGGGCTCCTCCAACTGCACCTACTTCCATGGGTTCTTCCACTCTATCTGTTGTGGGAGCAGAACACTGACCAGCATGAGCTTTGACATTTTGCTCATCAGCTTCGTACCGCGCTGCGAACTCCATGGCTTCTTGGAAGGTGTCAGGGCGACCTTCTCTTAGAATACGTCCCACCAAGTCGGGATTGTCCAATCCAGCCAAGTATTTGAGGCGAAGGTAGCGGGTCGCCATTGGATCCCTATTTTGGCCAGCTGCCAATGGATAAGCTAACTGCACAGCTTGTTTGAAGCGCCTGCCGAATGTGGCTGTCGTTTCATATGGACCTCGTTTGATTGAGTCGACTTGGTTACATAAGTGCTCTGTTTCTTGTAAGGGGAGAAACTGAGCTTTTACGTGGTCCCTGAGCTGAGCCCAGGTAATGAATGTTCTGTTGCGACCATTAAGGAATAGTTCGATTTCGTCTTTGAGATCGCCCGAGGCAGTGAGGGTGGCTATTCTGACCGTTTCCGTGGTATACGAAATGGTCATTTCAATGTCTTTGAGCCATTGTCTGGTGAGCTCCGCGGTGGAACCATCACATTTGGTTATGAGCTTGGCTCTGAGATCAGCTTCTTTAAGAGCCTCCTGCTTGAGCTGATGCTCTCTACGATTTTTGTCGGTCTCAATTTTATCCTTAGCCTCTTGAAAGTTGGCCTCCCTAATGGCCTTACGATCCTCCTGATCCTGTGTGAGGAATCTGCTGAAGAGTTGGAAGAATTCCACCATTTGTTGTTGCGAAGCTGGCGGTTGTTGAGGTGGCCCAGCTGGTGGAACTTGACCAGCTGGCGGCTGTTGTCCAGCTGGCGGCTGTTGTTGTCCAGCTGGCAGTTGAGGCATCCTGAAGCCTGCGAATGGATTCGGTAAACGTCCACCTGGCATTTAAGATGGTAGTGAAGATTTTCCAGGTTGGAAATTAATTATTCCATGAGTAGATTTTGTAGATTTTGTCCAGATTTAAAGTTTTGGCAACTTTAAATTGAGTGTTCAAAGTAAACGTCGGGTCACCAGTGTACGTTCTCTGGCGGCAGTTAAACTAGGCCCTGCAGGAACATCACTAACTAATTGTAAAGATTAGTTGCTTCCCAAAGATTCCATCAGAAGGTGTAAAATAATGACAAAGATTGGAATTGGTCTTCACTCCTTGAAAGCTGGATATAAACTGATTTATTCAGGTAGATACAAGATGGCTGCTGTTCCAGCCCATTGAGCATGAGTATACAGAGAGACCTCTAGTGGCCACTGGGCCAAGGGGAGCTGTGGGGGGTCAAACACCCGGACCCCCTTCTCCAGTCCCAAACACCTTGAATTAGTCATAGATGAGATAGCTTCCCTTTGTAGTTGGTTTACTCTGTTATTAAGTTTAACCCCCATACATTCCACTTCTGCAATTGATTAGTTTGGAATTACCCAAGCTACTTTAGCTTGATTGGGGGTGGTCCCTGATAGGCCCCTTTGTGTACCTTCAGTGGGAATTGGCATTGACCACAGTTGGTGGTCAATTCCATTTCCACACCTGAGCAGTTAGGAGCCATTCAGAGGCCACCTGGGTGCAATCAAGCCAAGTGCTAATAGTGGCTTCAAAGCCATTGTGTATGAATTGTATAGCATTCTAGTCTTTGTAACTCTAAATGACCAACTGACAAAGGGGTAGCTTTCCCATAGGGGAGTGAAGCTGTGACACAGCCCTGTTATGTGATAGACATGAAATATGAATATAAATATGAATATTGCTTGTACAAGAAACTTACAATATGTATCTTATATAGTAGTGCCTTTTGATACCTTATTTTTGTTTCTGGACCAAGACTCTCCACAATTGAATTGGATTTACATGATTGTACAAATAATTTTCGTAATTAAGTTGTGCCTTATGATGGTCTCATTGATAGGTATTCAATACTTTCTGAAAGATTGAGATATAAATTACATTTCACTTTATTACCTACATGCATAGAATATACAGGACCTTGACTTGTGCAAACTAGTATATATGTGCTTTTTCATGGTTTTAGATACTACAGTTGTACATATTTGACTGTATTACAAATTTATTGAAACATTAATACTTTATTGGACTAGCACATTCCCACACTGTAAGAAGGCATAAAGGTTTACACCGAGTGCCAAATTATTAGGCAGCGATGGTTTTTTTGCCATATCTCCAAAAGTATTTGGAATATTTTTATTTCCTTCACCCACAAGAGTGGGTTAGGGTAGAACTTTATTCTGAGAAACTTTTGTCCCATTCCATTAACACAGTCAGAAATTATGACATTTATTAGAGGTTTTGGGTGTGCCAGGTTATTTGGTACATTAGTACGTTGCATTCAAATATAGACAAAAAAATTAAAATCTTGGATGATAATGGCCTGAATTTATTCCTAATATTACTTTTCATAAAGTTACAACATATTTGGAAGCTTTCATGCATGCACTTGGAAGCATACCACTTTATTCTGCTCCATTGGAATACCATTGGATTTAGCTAAAATTCCATAAACAAAGCCTTTCCTAGTTGGAAATAAGTAATTTTAATAAAAACACTCCTCCGAGTCTTATTTTATGCCATTGAATTTGTCCTGTGCTAATTTCAGCCAATTCTGGCCTTTGTACGTGATTACAGAGCAATTCAAAAACTTGTCAAATGTCTCATTTCGAACTCCCATTGGAATAACATTGCAAATAGGACGTGACAAATCTTAATTTTTTCGATTTGCTGTTGACTTGGTTGACGAGCTACAATCTGGCTGAAACTCCCGCAGCAAGACGTTAATAGCATAAAGTAATCTACAAAACAATCTTCTTAGTGATATGACTTACTTTTAGTCCGAGAGAGGTTTTGTTGGTCAAAATTCAGGTAAATTCAATGGTATTCCAGTGGAGCAGAATACAGTGGATTGCTTCAGAGTGCAGGCATAAAAGCTTCCGAATATGGCATAACTTTATGGAAATTAATATTGGGAATATATCCAGGTCATTTTCATTTGAAATTTCATAGGTTTTGCCCATGTTTTAATGCAACATGCAAATTTACCTAATAACGTGGATTTGTGCAGGCAACAACCATTTCCCTCATGCACTTAAATAAGCGTATATATGGTTCAAATTAAGTACAATTCAAAAGTTTGGCTCAATTTTTTCAAATCATTAGCTGTTGGACAGCCTGTCAAAGTAGGCATTGCAGTTATCAATGACATGTGTTGAAAATTGAGCAAGATGTTTGGTACACTTTTCCAGATACACCTTGTATTGTACCTGTCTTATCGAAATGAATACTCTGGTGGTTTTTGAAATATTCTACAGCATGGACAAATTTACAGGATATAAGAATTTATTTGATTTGAAAGAATTAGGGGAGTTATCAGAGCATGCATGTATGACGTCCTGGAATGCAATAAAACAGCTGTAGTAAGGCTCCATATTCTCTGTGCAACAAACTGGACAGCATATTAAGAGATACTCAAGATCAGCAATTGGATAAATTAATTTTCCACTAACAGTTTCACTGCAAATTTAGTCTTTCACAGTGTTAAACTACACATAAGCCTATCTTTCACCTGGTCATTCCAATTCAGAAAGAGCTTCAACAGCTCAATAGACAATTCATTCATGACACCCATTTTCCTAAGAGAGAAGGAAAGAGATACAATTCTCAAAATGAGATTAGTTAGTTGGTAATTTTGTGCAGGAGAGATCACAATGCATTATGTGGTATGAGAGTTGATAGCTTGCCACTCTTTCCTAGCCTATCAAAATGCATTTGAGACATTCTTTCAATTCAAAAGCCACAAGATCCTTCCCATATTCTGGTTAAGGATAATCTTAAAAGTTCTTAGCAATAAAACACAGGAAAATTCTCGACTTTGGGTCACTTCTAGCATTTTTGCATTTTTACAGTGTGTGATAAACTATTTGTCACATTTTTTTGACATAAGTCAGTAAATATTTTTATTTCACCATCAAAACTTGTTTGAAATGCATTACTGAGCTTAGCCAACAGGTTTCACCACATTTTCAAGCTTGGTAATTGCGTAATAAGCCATTACACATGTATTCTAGAGGTGGGATAAACTTGATTTTTTAAAACTTACATTTCTCAAAAAATTCCAAACAGATTTTGCCCCCGCAGGTCTCGGGCCTCCTCATGGCGGTGGGTGGTAACACTAAGGTGAAGACCTCTATCCTTAGTGGCCAACATGAGACAGTGCGCATGCACGGTGTGTCCCCTACCTTACAGGGGAATATCAATGAATATGTCATTTACCATGATTCCAAACCGGATCGTACGTCAACCGGGTTACCAAGGTGCGCGTCCCTCAGCGGGAAACCAGGCTGAGATAAAAAAATTTGCGACTGGACTACCAAGATTCCCACGGATAAGTACATCCTCGGATGACTTGAATGACCCTGACTGCCCCTCACACATGTCAAAAGATGAAAATTGCCTTGTGATAAACGGACTTGAGAAATCGCTAGTGGACCTATCAGCAATCGCTGTGTACGAAATTGTTGCAGACATTTGTGACAACACCGTAGCAGATAAAATACAGCGTCAATTCAATGGAACATTTCTCATTCACCCAAATAATGACACACAAAAAGAGAAACTGACACTTGTCAAAGAAATAGCGCATACACAAGTCTCCATTGAGCCTTTCCAAAAACCAGGCAAAGGCATTATCTTCTCGAAAGAGAGCAAGACATGCTCAGACTCTCAACTGTCGAAGTGGTTCCACAAACATGGCATTACCCAATTCAAACGTTTGTCCCAACGAAATGGCTATGAATCCATAAAACTGACATTCAAAAACAACAATGTACCCAAGAAAGTACCTGTAGCTTTTGAAAAGTGCAGAGTTTGCCCACTCTTTCCCCGACCAAAACGCTGTTTCAATTGCCAATTGTATGGTCATATCAGCACAACATGTAGACGGTTCACAATTTGTGCCAATTGTGGTGAGCGAGATCACACTCACACGAGAGACAAACCATGCTTCAGGCCCCCGCATTGTGTCAATTGCCGAGGGGACCACCCTGCGTTTAGCCACAACTGTGAAGTCTTCAAGAGAGAAAAAGAAATTGTACAATTTCAGATTGACACAGGATGTTCGTTTCCTGAAGCCAAGCGCATAGTTCAACAGGACATGGACAAAACTGACCAAGACGCAGATTACCCAAGACCAGTTTTACATTCGTCACCACGGAGAAGGATTCAACTTTTTGAGAACCTTTTCAAGGATATGTTTGGGACAATGCCTTCACCAGACCGACCAAAGACAGGAGAAACTGTGAAATATCCTGACTCTGACTTATGCATACCACCCAGTAAAAAGATTCAACAAAGTCAACCATCCTCTCCTTGTGCTCCACGGACAAAACTGTCACTCCAACAACCAAAGAAGAAAGAAACGGCTTCTGAGTACAAGAAACCATCCAAAATAACAAATCGAGACAGCTCAACAGACCAACCATTTCCTTGCACAGACAAGAGAAACATGACAAGCAACAAAAAAACACCTGTCACATCTCACAGACTTAACAAATCAAGAACCTTGACACAAACCAAGTATGTCTCTAAATAGCCCACTCAGGTGCTGATGAGACGTAAAAAACCAACTCACTCACTCACTCCAAACAGATTTTTTTCGTTTTTACCTTAAAATGTTCATATGATCGTCTAGTTTCAGGTGGTATAGGTCCTGTTTTGGGTTCATTTTTTTTAACCCCAATGTTTCTTCAGGAGCGCTGTGTGCCCTATGTTTGTCCGGGCAAGCAAGCCCTGAGTGCACATACCCCTCCATTAAAAAAATTGAAGTTTTGGCTTGTCCAAAAATATTTTTACCTAAAGGTGCTAAAACACCACTCAAATTATTTCAATGTAATCCAAGGAAGCTAAACAGTAAAAATATGACGAAACAAGTCCTCAATAAATAAGATTGAGAAATTAATTTTCTTTTGTCACTTGATGAAGTACAATATAAAAATGTATTCCCAGGTGGTGGCCCCCCAGAGTCCCCCACATTGTGAAATTGTTTATATCAATTGGAAAAGCCACAGATTTTTGAAAACAGGCTCAATCGAAGGCTGCTGGCTCATGCAGCCAGCAATAATGCCACTGAACTACAAATACACACATTTAGGGTTGGTAACAGGCCTATAACCAACTTTCATAAAAATGAGAGAAGGAAAAACTGTTTATTTACTTTTACAATTTCTCTCTTTAATAATTTAATTTCAGCCAATGTGTGGACTTGTTTGCAAGCAATACAGCCTGACCCAGAAGCCAGATGGTTGATAAATTTAGACCCAGCAGAATCACTGGCTGCATGTCAGCAATTAGCCCTGGATCATAAGGAATTGACATTGGCTACAATCAACTACAATCGAGCAACAATGAGATGTCGTGGCTACAAATATGTTTCCAATATGAATGGGACGACAGCTGCCGCCGATGCCGCAGAGATGCGTTGCCAAATTCGTGGGTTTTATTTTAAAATATCTTAATTTGAAACTTTGCTTCATTAGATGAATGACTGAATAGTTATCTTTTTTTAAATTAGTATCATTATAAATCTATAACCATTGAAAAGTTATCCAAGTCCCTGCCAATGGGCCATTGATCCATATAAAAACAGCGTCAGTAAAACTGGCTGATTACTGTCTTCCTGACCCTAGAAACCATGGTAAATGTGATGGCAGTAGAGGTCAGGATGACCAATTTTATTGTCTGGACTGACAGTCAGGAAGAACACAAAATATTGCTATCCTGACGTCAGGACAGCTTAATAAATGTACCCATCCTGACGTCAGTAAGACCCTACTTTTGGTCCCTGTTTTTAGCTGCATTGAGCAAAAAATTCTAGCATTTATAATCAATGAGTTTGTACTTGTTCTTGAAATTGTAGAGGGTGAATGTGATGATCCCGGTTTCAAGCACAACACCACCAGGCATTTAGAAGTCAAAAAGTATCGAATCAATGAAGTAATCCGATTTACCTGCAATGACTCCATGCGCTTTCAGAGGAATGACCATATGAGATGCTTGAGAGACAGCACATGGACAGCATATCCAGTGTGCGAATTGTGTGAGTTTATTCAACTAGTGTATGGGAGACCGGGGCACATTGGGCCGAGGGGATCGTTGGACCATCCCCATTATTTTTATTATAAAACATGCAGAGTTATCCAAATCCCCAATGAGAACTTTTGTGGTATGCCTTTTAGTCAAAATATTTCATGAGCATTGAAGTAAAAGTGCGAGTTCCATTTCGGGTTAATGAAAACACCTTCACTGGCTCAACTAAAGACTGAAGAAATTGAGAATTAGTGTGGACCATTTGTGCATACCTCACCACAGAAGCTCCGACAAAGGCAATCTTCTGGTAATGCACAGACGAGGACTTCAGCCAAATACAAGGAAAAAGATGCTCATCTGCCGAGAAAGCACCCAATCCAGCAAAAAAAAAAGCTCAACAGACCACTTGTTACCTCCTAAGTACAAGAGTAAGATGACCAGTAGAACAAAACAATCCTCAATTCACAAACATGTCATCATTTCACGGGATGGCAGCCTGAAAGGTATGTCATCCTATGTCATTTACAAGACAATTATGGACATGATTGGCATACCACAGTCAGTTAAATGACAACATAATGGCAATCTATTGGTATAAGTCATGAACCCCACTCACGCCAAGATATTATGCGAATTGAAAAAGATTGCTAATGTACCTGTCACCGTGAAACTTCTTAAAGTTTAAGTATGTCTCTAAATAGCCCACTCTGGTGCTGATGAGACATAAAACTCAAATACACACACACACACATTGATAGCCAAAAAATAAAAAAATGAACCAGCGTGCCCCAGTCTCCCATACAATATAAACTTTAACCATACATATAATTAAACCTCACAATTTTCTTTTCTGCTTCTTGTGTCAGATCACCCTGATGTCTTACATATGTTTTTAGCAAGCCAGTCGATACTCCACAGCGCAGTTAATCATCATCTTTTTCATAGTCTCCTTAAAATGTATTTTAGATCCACCCATTGACATTGAAGTCCTCTCTTCTGAAGGATGGAAACTCTATCGTAATTGGCATGAGATGCTATTGGACCAGAGGACAAGCACTGCAGTATGGTTCAACAGCAACGGTTACAATCAGGTGAGTGTCCAAAATTGTAGTACTACAGTTTGTCTCATCCAACATGCGAACTGGTGTTTTGCCTGATTTCTCAGCATCTAAAAGTCGTACAGCAGAAATATACAGACCTACCTGTACATAAGCAGGTTTGTAATTAGTTCATCACACTTCTGTGGTGTTGAGAGGCCGTTTTAGGCTCAAATTTTGGCAATTTTGGACGATGACCGCACATTTACACTTATTTATTTTCTTGATGCATCTGAAACAATGGTCTAAATCGCCGTGACGTCACAAAAATGCACTGCAGCACCACTCCCGACTTAGTTCTAGTAAATCTAACTATTTACATCACGTATAGGCCTATAGGTTCATGCATTGGATTTACACAGGCTGTAGAAAAAGTGCCTTATTCAAGTTCGAATGCAAGATTAGACATACTGTAGTACAAGGGGACTTCAGAAAGTTCTGACCAATTTTTTTGGCAGACCTTTCTTTTTGAAGCAGCTGAATGAAATTTTCACACAACTATTTTCAGGCGTGACACTATCTATTTTGAAAGTATATATATTACCTGTAGGAAATGTTTAAGTTTCTTTTCAGTTGCATGGAAACTAAAACTCAGTGCAGCCAGCGCAGCGCAGCTCAATTTTTTTCTGAACTCCCCTCGTATAGACCCGGAAGTCAGTCACATAAAACTCGTCGGTTGGAACTTGAAATGACAAATCAGTTACAGTTACAGTTGACAAATTATATATATAGCTTACAGGAATGGACTGTAATGTTCATTGTCATATCTTTTTTCTTGTCATGTTACCCTGTGTGACTCATAAGAAGTAAGTGAGGTCATATCCTATGCTTGCAATACTATCAGGACAAGTCACTGGATGAGTCACACCACTCATCAATGAGGTCACAAGCTACCAAAAGACAAATTGACAGTTCATTTCAATGTGATGGATAGGCCTGTTATGATGTCATTGACTCAACTAGTCTCAAAACAACTTACTGCAAGTTAGTTGATAATTTTCCAACTTGTCATGACGAGCTCAAGCCTCAAGTTCAACCATTCATGAAAATTTCCTAAATTTTCTGAGAAAAATTTAGTACTCAAATTTTCTTTTTCAGTTTTTCTTTTAAATAACATAAACTGCTACACTCTGCATGCTCCACTGTTTATTTTCTAAAATGGCCATACGTGTTTATCTTCCCACATAGCAAAGAGAATTATACATAATTAGTTTCAAGCCATTCTGGTTGCCAAGTTGGAATAGTCATAAAGCATGCAGGACATGTTTGTGATGCATGTGGCCAAAGTGCTGCATGCTGAGCATATTCAAATGCAAAACATAAGATGATCAATGTATCATATTTTCTGTTTTCATGGTTAATCATGTGGAAAGCAGATGTGCTTATCCAGATGAAAACTTTGGTTCTGGTTTGTGGTTTTTTCAAACTGTCCTGAAAGCAGCCTTTGAAATGCAACCTAGAAGTCATGATTATTGGTACCATTTCACGTAGTAGCATCTGTCAATTATGGGCAACGAAATATTTTGTGCCTTCGCACTTGCTGTTATGAGATATCATTATTGTTTTCATAGCTGTGTATTTTTTGAAAACTTTGTTTTGCATTTAAGCCGTGAAATCATCAGCTATAGATCTGTGATTGTGATTGGTCTAGTCGTCAACTGTGACCCTCAGTTTAAAGTTTGACATCACGGTTCATGACAAAGGAATTTTAAACTGCCAGGCAATGTTTTTATTTTTGTACAACCACAACAAACAACTTTAGTCTAAGTCAAGTGTTACACCTCATAGACACGAGTCTCAATGTTTTTCAAACAACGTGTGTTTTTTTTTTTCACAAGACACTAGTTATCACAATTTCATATATCCTTTTTTAATATTTGTTGCCAGTCAAGGGACTGTTAAGAATTTATGCCTGGGAGGGGGGTGGTAGTTTTGCCCGAGGGGGCACCAACTTTTCACACGTGTTTCAAGGGGGCTACCTTTTGATAATGGGGGGAGGCAGGGGTAAGAAATTTTAACAAAACAAAAATTTCAGTCATGAATTCTGAATGGTCTCTAACTCTCTTTGAAGATAAGTAGTCTGTTTGATTCAGTTACAGTTCATTGAAGCATCTATCAACCGGTGCAGCTATCAAAGCCAAACAAGCTAAACATACATAATGCATGTGTCAATGCATTTAATCAGTTTCTTTAAATATTTGCTTGTAATATACAAAGGTATGCAACTAAATCTGTGACATCACAGTCGTGGGATAAAGCTAGGTACAGATTGGAAAGACACAGCTATGAAAACAATAATAAGCATACAGACGCTTAACATATTTTACTTCAAGATGTTTATTGTATAATTATGTGACAAACACTGTGGCAGAAATATATTGTCGTTTGAAGTTTTCCTTTGCCAAAATGTTTAATATGTAGTGATAAATATACTACGGACTGAAATAAGTGTCATTGAATAATTTCTTTTTTCATAATTTCTTGCAGTCAAGAGCCTTCTTCAGACATCCAAGATCTCTTCGGGTATTCACCCTTCGCGGTCTCACGATTTGTGATCCAGGAAAAGGACCAGCAGTTGTTCTGTCCAATGAAGCCACCCACAGCATGTCAATATGCTCCCTCGGAAGTACCAAGATGTGCACTCCCATGAAAATGGACGGCATATGCCGGCACTTCTGCAACTCAAAAGAGCCTTTCAAATACTTGTATGTGACTTTTGATGTATCTGAAGGCAAGACATATACTGTGCAAGATTTCATATTTGATTGAAACATCCACCAGTGACAAAGCCGGTGCAAAAATGCATGTGAAGTTGACATATTATATATAAATATTTTTGATATTTTTTCCACAGTCATGACACCGTCCACATTTTTCAGACCGGCATTAGTTGCAAAAATATAACTGTTTGTAGGAATGGCAGATCTCATCAGTACATTATTGGGCAATATATAGTACATTAAAGTAAAGTAAAGTAACGTAATCTTTATTTGAAGTCGGATATAGACAGATACAAATAATATAGCGCAAGTGCTTTTTGCCGACAGGTAAAACTGATGAAGAAATACACAGATGAGATGATTACAGGTGATTTCATTTCCATGCGATTCTGGTCATCCAACCCTGACTGTGTCAATGCAATGCATATATATGGCTGCTTGCTACGTCCAATCTACAAGTATGTGACGTTTTTAGTGATCATAAACCAATCAGATTAGGCAAAAATGTGATGTAGCAAGGTGGATAGAGACTGTAGAATCTCGTACTAATGAAATCGCCTGTAATGGTTATATATAACGTATACACAATTGATTACAAAAAGCTGAAATAAGTAAAATAAAATATGTGAAATAAATTATAAGTCAACTATGCATGTTTAAAGAGCCAATGTAAAGCAATCATAATTTGTAACTGCTGGGAACCACGGAATTCATTGTGAGTCAGTAGTGTTTCCAACGTAACTCGCTCATGACTCTCGAGAATGGTCATGGTCCAGGGAACAAGACTCGAGAATTTTCTCGAGAAATATACGAAATTATTCTTCCATTGGCACAATGATATAACAAGAGAGATTTGATGTTGCAATGGATCAAGTTTGTTGGCTTTTATGATATCTTTTGTAGTATTAATGCTTATCTGTGTGTTTTGTTTCTATAAATCGCAGCTAAACATCCAGATATCATACAATTTTAATTCTTACTACAGATTCAATTAGTATGAGTTTCTCTGACTAGGTTTCTCACTTTAAACATAGCATTTTCAGCTTTTCTGATTGGACCCTGGGCAATAAAACGTCCACCAAATTTGTTGGTTGGACGTTGAAAGCAATGAAACATGTATTATTCTGCTCCAGTGAGCAGCTGAGTTTGACAACTTGATCAGATCAGTAAGTCAATACAAGCAGTCATTGACACTTTCAGACACGTCAACTGCAATTTAAATACGTATTTATACCATTCAAATGAGTTTTATGCCATGTCATTCAATGCCCCAGCCAATCACCTGATCTACATTTGCCACGTTTTTCTACCAAATTGCAGAAACTCATACTTACTGAAATTGCAGTAACACATTAGTACCAGTACAACTTCAGCATTTATCTGATATGCAATGGGGCTTATTAGCAACATATATTTTAATTGAACCGTGGTGCAATTACAGAAAAATCATAATATCAATCCAAACAAAAGTACAACCCATACCTCTGTAACTAATACAAACAATAAATACATGGCACCATATCAAACAATGAGCAACAATCACAGTGCTTATCAATGGCAACAAAATTCTCGAGAATTCTTGATCAAACGAGAAAATGCGGAGTCATTGCTTATCTCGAGACTTCTGGAGAAATCTCAGTCTCGTTGGAAACACTATGAGTCAGTGCCTCATTCAGAAAGGCAACTCTCTGACAAAACGCAACATTTAGTCGAAAGATTCAGATAAATTCAGTTCTCAGATGCATTCATTTGGTTGGACGTTACAGTTGTGTTATACTAAGTACTGTGATCTGGACAATGTATTTAGTTAGGATAATATAATAAAACCCTCATAATGTCAAACCTCTCAGAAACTTGCTAACTACCAAGGTAACATTATGATGGGAGGGGTTAGAGTGAAGCAAACAAATAGTGTAAAGTTCCTTGGAGTACACCTTGATCAGCATTTGGATTGGAAAACTCACTGTCAATATCTGCTAACCAAGTTAACCATGGGTACCTACAGTTTATATATGATCAAGAATATGTTGCCCTATTTTCTAAAAAAACTGATTTATATTACTAATGTAGAAAGCCATCTATTGTATGGGATAGCTGCTTGGTGTCCAAAGTTAAGTGGAAGTTGTCTGAAGCAGTTGAGAGTAAAACAAAACAATGCTATAAGAGCAATATCGAATATTAGACTAGAGTCAGAATTCAACCCTATTTCAAAAATGGTAAATTATTAAAACTTGATGATCTAATTGAAAACTCTCTGCTTAAAATATCATATAGATATACAAATGATATATTGCCACAAAGAATCGTGAACATCTTTGAATTCAACAATCATCGCCACAATACTAGAAATAATAACAATCCTAGAACACCCCATCATAGTTTAGAAATTTATAATAAAAGTTTCTTAGCTAGAGCACCACATCTATGGCACCATATGCCCCAACAAATTAAAGAAAAATTAACCTTAAAGTCATTTACCAAATGCATTACACAGATGAAAATAGAAAACTATTAATCATAATCCAGTTGATAGTTTTCATTGCTTTTCAAAGCCAGATGCACCATAATATAATATATATATATATTTTTTTAATTGATATAGGTAGTAGCGATTATCCTAGACCCACCCACTGTAACTAATAGGCACTCATCCCATTTGTATTTGTCCCAATTCCAATACCGTACTAAGTTATGCTAAAGGTAGTGGTCGCTACAGACCCTCCAATTATTAACATTAGTAATTTTCACAATCATTTGTTCATAATTTTTATATACTATATTTATGCTTTAAATTTTAAGTGAGAGCCTGGGTTGTCCTGGCTGTTCCAACTCTGCTGTTCAACTTTGAACCAGACGAGGGATAGTCAGGGCACCTTTCGCTTTTTGCTTTAATGTGTAGTGTTTAATGAGGGACCGAGGCGAAATAGTTATCACCAGGCGTCGCTTTTAGCAATGCGGTTCAGCAAGTCACGTGACGTAATGTTTACAACATGGCAGAGCTTGACAAGGGAGGATTCACGCAGCAGTTGCTGGGCTTGTTTTACACTATAAACATATAACAAAGCAATAATGACTGCAGGAAACCTTGCAGGAAGGAAGAACTACACTCAAGGCAGGTGCTGGGCACTGAAAACCGTATAGGGATTGGCATAACTTTCCATAAAGTGGTCCAGTTCATGCAGTTATTCAATGGTAAGCAGATTCAATGGCTGAGAATGAGACAGTGGCTGGGGTCAGTGACAGCATTATAGCATGCATGTTGATCGTATGTCAAACTGCTCAATCAAGGCTCAGTTTTGTCATTGACTTATATGTACTGGCTGAATAAAACTTTGCTATTTATTAAACAAGTTAATCATGGAGTTATAACAAGAAATAGCCTAGATAAGAAATAGCCTACATAGGCCTTTGCCTATGTGTCTGTACCTGCAGTCCAGGGGTCATCAAGACTTAGTGCATTATTCAGATTGGCAGCTCAGCATTATATACTATAGACAGCCAGTAGACCTATATGATGAAATAAATACAACATGTACTCAGCAAGGAGAGAACAAAAAATCCTGCACGGATGGCACTCAATGTATTGAACTGCATACCTATGCTCCGTGGTTTGGACCCTCGTTTTTAGGCTCCAGATGTGTCTTGTTGACCCCAAAAATTATCCAAAGTCGATCTTGTTAACCCCATTTTAGTTTTAAAAAAATCGTCAGTCAACAATCTGACAATGAGAGGACGAAAAGTCAACTAAAAATAAGGATTCAAACACAGATTTTTGACCAAACAACATAATGACCAATTCTGACTGACAACTTAAGTTCTGTTTAAATTTCTATAAATTTGATTCTTCTTGAGTGTCAATTTTGAATAAATTTGAGCCTTCTTGGGTGTCAATTTTTATCTTATCGGAGTCCGGTTGGGTGTCACTTTTGAGGCCTCCACCGAGCATCCCCACCGAAATCTGAGCTGAGTCGTAGCCCCCCCTACCCCCAACGGATTAAGATATTCAGTCCTTTCGGAATGCTGGTCATTCATTCGCTTGGCCTATAAATTACTAATTCACTGATTTTTAAAAAATGTAATTTTTAATGATACTCCTTTTTTAAAAATATAAATTCAAATTACTGGTCGCCCAGCTGCCCGCTGATAGCCATTTGCAGGGGTGCTGGAACAGGGGGGCACCCGGGGCAGGGGGGACAATTGCCCCAGCTGCCCTCGTCCAAGGCCTGGCCATTTGTTTGTTTACACAGAAAACCTTTTAAGAAAGTTTCAATTAGTTTCATGTATAATTCTTTAGTTAAAAAGGTTGAAAGAAAGACTCCCAAAAATATGATACAATGTCTAAATATGAGACTGATTGCTTTATTTTCATATTTCATGATAATATATCATTATAATATTATTGTTTGATTGCAGATGAATTAATTGTCTACACAGAAGAAAGACAGACCTCAGGATGTGTTGCAGAGAAACAAAGGTCACAGGTAAACTATGGAATTGTTGGCGGATTCAGTGACAGTTGAAATGCTTCATACTAACTTATTAATATTGTACACAGTATAGTAATTATGATGGATCCAAGTTACTGACAGTATCATTATCTAAAAATTTACTGTCCTGATTATGCAAGATATACTCAGTAGATAATTATAATGGGGCCGACCAGATGATCCTTGGTTGGAGGAGGTCATGGGAAAAATAGTTTGTTTGCCACTTTATTAGGAAAAAGGTTTGTTCAAAACATGAAAAATAAAAGAAGAATTTTGTATCCACATGTAGCTGTGGTACTGTAATGTTAAAATCAGTGTTGTAGTAAAGGCAGGGACATCTGAGCCTCTGAGACCGATCGAGGGCATCAAAATGTGGCTTCAAGACCGCCAAAACTGGCCCAAAGACAACTGAGACTGAACCAAGGCGAAGGATTAGGCATACGAGACTAAGGCTGAGGCAATCAAAATATGGCTCCAAGGTCGGAATCGAAACTGGTTAAATTATGATCAAAATGTTTGTCGCACCTTTGCATGCAAAAAAAAAAATTGTTGTTGTTGTTTAGCACCCAAAAGTTTGTCCCGGGAGTAAAACCCACAGCCCCCACCTGAGCCTCCTCCAACTATCATCTGGTCGGCCCCTAAATACAACTTTGTTGTTAATTTACACTTTCACGCCGACGAGATTAAGCTGCAATAATTTGAAACTTTTTTTTGTAATGGGCAAGCTTGTGATCTTTTGATGTACTGACAGTACTGTCTTTCAATCTATGAATATTTTGGATTGATGTATTAAATTCAATTATTTATAAATGTCATCTCCATGCCTTTTCAGTTTTTGGAGGGATTCTGAAGACTGCCTCGTACTACCACAGTAAGAGCGAAGCAATATTTTGTGAAATTACATCGCTGAAAAATGTTTTGTTCAGTGTACAAAATATCCTCTGGCTGAGAATTACAGGTCAGTATTATTTGTTAGAATATTCAGGCATAATTCACTTACAGATTTAGTCTATTATATTTTTAGCCTGGCTCACCAGGCTAATTCAGTGGTAATGGTCTGCACAAACACATTTCCTGCGTGAAATTTCCTATCTGTTTTTTTTCAATTTCACAAATTTTTTTTTTTCCAAGATTTGAAAAAAAAAAAAAATTCAACTTTTTTTTCAATTACACTAATTTTTTTTTTTTTTCAAAAAAGAGGAAATCGGGCAACTTCTGTTTTTCAAAATTTAAACATTTTTTGCTCCAAGATATAAATTTTTTATATATAAAATTAAAAAAAAGAAAAAAATTGTTTTCCTAGATTAAAAAAAAAAATTTTTTTGTTCCAAATTTTGCTCAATTTCACCAATTTTTTCAGAGGAGGAAATAGGGCGAATTCAAGATTTAAAAAAATCGTACACATTCTTTTCGTGGCTATTTGGATATTATTTTGTTCATGGAATAACCACAATAACAGCACTTCACTTGCCACAATTCAGAACCACCTTTCTCTGCCATTTCCAAAAAACTTGAAATTAGTTTTAGAAGAAATGACCACAAAGACTTGAAGTTTGGACTAAATCAATTTTTTTAACCAATTGTATTTTCTTATTTTATGAATTATTGCAGAATTCAAAGCAAAAACACAAATTTGCTCTGAAATCAGCTGAAGTCTTAGCACAAGTGCGGTAGGTCTGTTTTTGGACTCACAAGGCGCATTCGTCCATCTCCCATCATTCCCATGAGCTTCTTCGCTTGTCCAGGAGCCCATGAGCGCTCCTGATTAGTCCGAAAACAGACCTAAATGCTAGGATTTCAACCCAAAATTACACAGAAATAGTTCAAAGAAAAGTTTTTTCAATATTTTTGCCTTGGAAAAGTTATTTAGCATAGCAATATATCTATTTTTTTATTTTCATTTAGCAACATTAAAATTTTGGATGCAATATGCTAGACAGTTTTCATAGTTTTGGTAGAAGCGATAGACATCCAGGACAACTTATTTATTTAAAATATATATTTTATTTAATCCTCCGGGTCCTTAAATTTTAAAATCTTGATTTTTCTTGCATTAATCTTCATAAATCTTCAAAATACTATAATTTTGGTTTCAGTTCAAGCCATCACCATCTGAAGGCATCACCATCCTGACCAAGCTCATGGTGCTTGCAAGGGTTTATTGATGAGACAGGAGAAAAAGAGGGAATCTTCCATGTAAAATCATAATGCGAGAGGTACAGCCCAGAAATACCACTGATGCCACTTCTATTTTTTTTCAATGACATCCAGCTGGGATTATGCCTTTGAACATCCAATTAATATATTTCGGATTCATCGCCGTGTGAGGTTTGAACCAATACAGCCTTGAGACCTTCAGCGGAGGAGGCAATGCCAGGCATGGACTGTAACCACTCAGTCGCCCAGCTGCAACATTTTGAAAATGACGATTATCAATTTTGAATGTAGATCAATTGATGAAAAGAGATAATAGTAAACAAAATATATTGGTGGAGATGAGACTGTACTACACAACGCCAAAGCAGTGGTGGAACTAAGTAAGGATCTCAAGCAGTGGATGTGGCAACTGAACCAAAGCTTCGGTTTTTGTATTCTGAATTATGGAAATTGGAACTTCTTTTAAAATTCTCAAACATGTAAGATCCCACCAAAATACATTAATAAAAGAAATTGATCTGGGTGTATAAACTTATTATAAAATGCTGAAGTACAAACTTGTAATTTTTTTAAAAAGTCAAAAATTGGCTCAAACTGCAGAAATATATTTTTTATGTGTTGTACAATTTAATAAAATGTTAAAAGAGCATTAATATAATAAAAAAATGTTGTCTTGTTTTGTTTCCCTCGACTCGCTCTTCGGTTGGCTGGCAGTCTGTAACACTTTTAATTGTCTCTTCATCACTGACCATATCAAGTAGTCACCCTGAAAAAAAAAGAAAGAAAGAAACCAATCAGTTATTTCATTTCTGGTATTGTCAAAAAATGCTCGAGCCCCTCAGACAACACTGTCTGTAGACTTTATCTGTCACTGGCATCATATTACCAGGATAAACAAGATAGAACATACTCTATTCATTCAGGGATGCCTAAGGTCTTTCACAGAGCATTGGGTAAAACCTGCCTCCTCTTAATGTACCATGGTTTCGGAGAAAAAATTTGAGTTCTGACATTTTACCTTCTCAGATCGAGCATCCAACAGATTTTCTGCGCATGATACCCATTTAGTTATTTAAAAAAAAAAAACAGATTTCAATTTGTTTTGTCTGACTTTCACCAGAAAAACAGCCTCGGGAAGATCCGAGAATTTACATTTTAAATATTCGATATTTCAATTTTTTTTTGTTATTTTCTAATATTTGCATAGACAATTTTCAAACATTTTGGCCTTGAAGATACTGTGACTGGACTCTCAAAAATTGTTGTGTTCCATGTCCATATCATTTTCGCATAAAAACTTAATAAACTTAAATTTTTTGTTAATTATTAGAATTTTTGAGGGAGTCGGGAGTCGCCAGATTAATTTTTGAATCCACAAACCTGTGACTCCATGACTTTGAGTCGAACCTCCGCAGCTCTGAAAAAACACTCATTTCTCCCAGGATTTTTTTACTCGTCTGTCTCTATATTTGAGACTTATTTCTCTGTACATATTTTGGATCATTCCAGACGGGAATTATTACTGACTCCTTTTACCGGGCAGTAAATCAAAATGTTTAATCTAAATTTCTTACCAAAAGATTAAGTCTCAGTACAGCATATCGATACTGACCTTCAGAAATTGGTTGCTCTTTGGAATTGGACATTTCATCAAACTGCACCACGGCTTGAACACTGTATCCTTTTGTTATATGTTGTCATTTCTCGTTTCTGGGATACAAGCTGCAAACAAATTAGAAAAAAAAATTGTAAAGCAAACAGGACCTGCAGCATATTTCCTGGGCACTATAAGCTTAAAAGGTAATCATCATTTGCTTGTGACTCCGTAAGTCTTATAATTATATCTCCCAGGCCTCATTCCTGACATCATATAATAAGACAATCATCAGATAACTTGTTAATTTCTCTCTCAATCTTTTTCTTTCCAAATTCTTGTGTCATGGTGGTTGCAAAATATGCCGGTGAAGTGAAAATTATAATTTAAGGTTTGTACTCACATAAAATAGGAAACATTGATGTTTTACTGAATTTCTGATCCTCAGCTCCTACAAAAAAAAAGGAAAGAAAACATTTGGAATACCACATGCAGGTTGTTTCACATTACCATTAAGAAGTACCAGTCGCATGGTGTTCCAAGTGTACATGTACCAATGCTTCACTCACTTAGTAGGCCTACTTTTTTAGAAAAAAAAATTCTAAGGGATTTCAAAATGTGATTGCAGTACATATTTTACTTGCTGTTTAACAAATGTGAGTTTGGGTAGTTTCGTGAGGATAATGCAGAGTCAATTTCCCCTGGGGACCACCCAGTGGCGTAACCAGGTTTTTTCAGGGGGCAAGAGGTCTTCGGGGGGGGGGGGGGGAGCATTCACGCCAAATTTTTTTGAATTGATATGATTAAGCCTTAAATGTATACTAGATGAAATACTATTATGGAAGCGGTGCATGTGATTTACATGAGACAGACAACATAGAAATAGAATGCCGTAAAGTGTATGTCTAGCGTTGGAAAGCAAATTAATAATAGCTAAATATTTTCAATCCTCACAGGGTTACGCCACTGTTGCTACCTGACTCCAAAGCTCTGCCGTGGACTGTGGGAAAATTTCCACCGAGGGGGGGGGGGCACCTGGGGGCACGCGATTCTCGAGGGGGGGCACCCACTATACTAATTGTATATTGGGAAATTCTTATGGGGGGAACCTGGGGGCACAGGTCAAACCTGCTGCTCTCAAGAAGAATGCAAGGCTGTTTTCATCTCATCACAGCATGCCAACATCAACAGATACAAGCTGGTAACCTGACACAATGACGAAGGGGGGCCTAAATAACGTAATAAACTAAACACAATGATCTTCAGTTGATTTTATTGGGAGATGGAGCCTCTTAAATTTTGTCAATCAGAGCACAAACACAGCACTGTTAGTGTTGTCATTGAAAAAGGCAACTGTGCTGCATTGCTGACTACTGCATAGGCCCACGTGTACTGTCAGTGGCCTACACAACTTGTGCAGGCTATTTTGCCATCTACAAATACACTACTAGTCACTAGACACAAAGATATGATGCTAGAGTAAGCTGTTTACACAATATTACCTTTAATACACCGGTAACACAACCAGCCTTGCAGCTCTCAGCTCAGCCATGCTGCGTGACCTAGTTACGCATGACCGCACCGCTCATGCGCCACGTAGTGGCAGTTTCACCTCGGGGCCTCATTGTATACTATTATATTCATATAGCTGTAATAGTGTATAAACAGAAAGCATGAGTTGTCCTGGCTATTCCAACTCTGCTGTTCAACTTTGAACCAGACGAGGGATAGTGCAGGACGCTTTTTCGCATTTTGCTTTAATAATTATGTGGTATATACAGTAATTGCGTACTACTATATTCATATATCTATTTGTATAATGTATTTTATTCATATATCTATTTGTATAATGTATTTGAATATGAATAGTCTATACACATATTTACTAATTATTTTTGCACATATTTTATCAGAATAACATCTTTTGTATTGATTCATAATATTTAAAGTATATCCGGGGTTTATCTAAAGGGGGGGAGGGGGTGCACCTACCCTTTGGGTTACTGCAGTTTATGCTCAGGTGCCCTAATGTACAACATTTTACTTTTTTGCATATAATATTTTTATGTATGTTCCATTTTATTGTAAGTACTCAAGTTGTGCAAATAAAATATCCTATCCTATCCTATCAGCCAAGTGAGTTTGTGAGTTGATACCCTATCGGCCATATATTTGTATAAAAGAGATCTTAGATTTCTGAGCATGCATTCAGATTTCAGTGTTACCTGGTAACCAAATGTTATGGAGGGCCAAAAAAGCAAATTTATGAGGGATAAGTAGGCATTGGATCCATGGGTTCTTTAGCGTTTCCAGTTTGCATGAGGTTGCCTCAGCCAGAGCACCTCAAATTGAAGTGCTGAGTGAAAGTAAAATAATTATTAGAATTTGATAGAAAATTCTTTGCATAATTATATATTTCATGCTTAAAATTTTTATATTTGACAATGTTTTTAATTGGTTTTAATTTGTAAGTGTACATATTTCCCTAGTCACAAAATAGCACTGGTTTCTCGTGTTTTATTGTTTTTAATTTTTTGTGACTTTAAATAAATATCTGTTATTGTTATGGCAAGACTGTAAGCATGTGAAGTAATGCATTTGCTCATACAATCGATTGTTTGTAAACAGTAGTTTTTGATAGCCTTCTTCAATGCTACAGAAATGGCAGTGAACTGAGATGGCTGATCTTTATGCGAAGAAAGGCTTAAGAAAATAAATAACGGACTATGTTGTCCCTTATACTGACTTCAGAAAGGCTATCAATGACTTTAACAAATGTAGTTGGCATTTGGCAAGTATGATGGAAAGCTTGCCATCAAAACAAAGTATGCACAATCCTTTCACCAGTCATTAAAGATATAAAAATTGATGTGCACTCCCGCAGAGAGCAAATCGTAATTCATAGATGTCTTAGGACACAGCAAACTTGCTCATTCACAGCTAGTATACATGTAAACGGCACTGTCATGAAATTCGCGCAGCATTGTCATAGAACTAAGAACTGCATTATCTTCAATTTCCATGCAGAAGGCCAATTTATCTTTTTAAAGGACTGGGCAAATGGGATCAGATCTATACAATAAGATTAGACAATAGATAGATAGATAGATAGATAGATAGATAGATAGATAGATAGATAGATAGATAGATAGATAGACTGATTGCACTGACAGCTGTGTAATTCCAATCTGTTTAAATTTGGGTCTATAAATTGGATCTATTATGTTAAATTGTTGATGTTACATAACTGAGATCAATAAAACCATAGCTATGCAGAGATGACTGTTTACTATTAGACTGTTACATAATTTGTTGATAGTTAATGAAGATTATGTAACCTTAAGTGTTGTTATGATTTCTTTTAATTTTCAGTCACTTCTTACAATCAAGGGTATGGAAATAATTACTTCAAATGTTGATACCCATGTTGATTTAAATCCCTGAAATATGTCATTGGAGGTTGTTATACGACAAGATTGAAATTTTAAAGCTATTTTGTAAGATATTTGAGGTATTTAAATTATTTACCAAACAAAACTCTGACTAAACCACTAGCTCCATTTTATGGCAAGTACAGGCACTTCCTGTTCAGGCAGTCACTGTAGACAGGAGCACCACACAGAATGAGCTGTCCTTGTGCTAAGTGAGCGAAGGCAGCCATGAGCTGCGCTCATAATATGTAATCTGCCAAAGCAGGAGAGAGCGGTAAGCATCTCTGGATATATACTGACAACACTGTTGGAACTTGGAATACAGCATTTTCATTTTATTTTCGCAACGTTTTTGCCGAATTTTAAGCCAGGGGGCGCCACCCGCACGACGTGAATTTGGTGCGCCCTCTGTCGTATTTGAGTCACGAACCAATATTCATGTGCGGCGTCATTCAACAAACGCTACTGCGCATGCGCACTACAATAATGGCGGCGAGCAGGCAGGTCACGTGATGAAAATGACGATGGAGGATCCCACGAATTTTCTGAGATGACAGTATGCCATGATTTTTCAATACGTACGTGACTAGTGTGGGAAGGATCGCTATGCGATCGCAATTTGCCGCCTTTGGCGGCAAATTGCTCTCGCTTACCGCTCTATTAAACGGTAACAGGTGATTGTGAAACCAATGATGTTTTCAATTGTATGCTTCATTGCTTACTTTATATATTATTCCTTCAAAATTTAACAAAACAGCAGCAGGTGTCTGCATAGTTATTGGTCTGACTGTAAATAGTTCCGAAATGACACAGGAATTAATTAATAGTCGCAACGTTGTATTTACCACACTGTTTGAAAATTTGTTTCACTTCTTGCCTTTGACCCACAAACAGTGGAATTAACTTTCCCCTGTTTTTCTCTGTTTCTTTTTGTCACCAACCAAATCACGCCTGTCCTTCACCCTTTGTCACCTTCACCCACTATCACCTCTATATCAGTCATCCAACAGATGATTGATTAATTCTAATGTTTCAATAACTGTGAACATTCAACTTTTGATTTGTGTTACTTTTCTGTTATACTAAAACCAGCTATGCACAGCAGTGAAACTGTGGAAAGTCTTGCTGACCTTTTTACTGATGACAATGACCTCCCTCTATTTGAAACTTCATGTTACTATGATACACAATCATTTCAAGCAATTGCTGAAAGTAAACTTTCCAATCACTTGTCATTATTTTACTCCAATGCCAGAAGTCTCTTGAAAAACAAGGAAGACTTTGAGGTATTCTTTGATGACCTCTTTGTTAACATGAAATTTCAATTTGAAATTCTTTCATTTGTTGAAACCTGGCTAAACAAGAATTTAGAAGACTTGGCTGTTTTTGACAACTACCAGTCTATACACAAACATAAGGTTCCAAACAAGGAGGGAGGTGGACTATCAATATTTTTACATGACTCCATTCAATACATAGCGAGAGACGACATAGGCATTCCGACCAACTTTCAACATATGTTTGACTGTCTTTTTGTAGAAATTGTCTGTAAAACAAACAGCAACATAATATTTGGCCTGGTATATAGATCACCAAATTTTAACAGTGTATCACAATTGACAACAATAATGACTGAAATACTTTCAGGGATCTGCAGGGAAAACAAAAGGATAATAATAGCTGGGGATTTTAACATAAATCTCCTGAAGAGTGAAAGCAACACATCAATAGCAAACTTTCTTGATGTGATGATAGGGCAAAATCTTTTACCAAAAATTACTGTCCCAACTAGAGTTACCCCACAAACAGCCACTCTCATTGATCATATCTACAGTAACATTAGCAATCAGGTGTCCCTTTCTGGAACAATCACAACTCAGATTACAGATCACTTTTCCAACTTTATATTAGTCCAGGACAACGTCTGTAAAAAGAGCAGCCTAAAATATGTTAGCTTCAGGTTGATAAATGACCAGTCATTAAAAAACTTCAATGATTCTTTACTTAAAGCAAACTGGAACAAACTCTATTCAATCAAAGATGACCCCTCTAAAGCATATGATCTCCTAATCAATACTTACAACAACTTGAGAGATGCACATCTCCCAATTGTCACAAAGCGGTTCAATAAATATAGACACAAAATCAAGCCGTGGGTAACAAAGGGCATTTTGACTTCCCTTCGTACTAAAGACAAATTGTACTCAAAACTATTAAAGTCAAAAAATAACACGTCCAGCCCACGCTATATTGCCTATAAAAACTTTGCAAAGGTTTATCAGAAAACCATTCGTTTGGCTAAAATGAATCACTGGATGTCTAAATTTGAAGAATGTAAAAATGATATGAAAGCCACTTGGAAAAATTTAAATACTATTCTGAACAGATCCAAGGGTAAAGACACGTTTCCAAGTAGCTTTTTGTCCAAAGGGGAAGAAATTTCTGACAACAAGGTGATTGCTAACCATTTTAATAACTTCTATGCCAATATAGGTCCATCACTTGCTGAGGCTATCAAATCAAATAAATCTTCTACAGCGAAAGATTATCTAAAAAATCATAACTTTCAATGCAGTCTATTCCTATTGCCAACAACAGAAGCTGAAGTTTTCAATATCATAAATCGTATGAAACCAAAATTGAGCTCAGGTTTGGATGACATCAGTCCAAAGTTATTGAAGAAAACGTTTATGAGTATTATCAAACCCATGGTCCACATAGCAAATTGTTCCATGGAAATGGGTATATTTCCTTCCAACATGAAAGTAGCTAAGGTCATCCCTATCTTTAAAAAAGGCGATGCTCGTCATCTTGTCAACTATCGTCCAATTTCCCTCCTACCAGTTTTCTCTAAGGTGCTTGAACGTCTTTTATATAACAGACTTTATGATTTTCTGATTAAAAATGAAATACTATCCACCAGTCAGTATGGTTTTCGGAAAAACAGATCAACAGAATTGGCAGTGCTTGAGATGCAAGACAGGATAATATACAATATGTCAAACAAACTACTCAGCATTGGAGTGTTTCTGGACCTGTCTAAGGCCTTTGATACCATTGATCATTCTAACTTACTTATGAAGTTAGAACACTACGGAGTTCGTGGTATTTCTCTAAACTTGTTCCGCAGCTACCTTTCAGACCGGTTCCAATATACAGAGTACAAAACGTCTTTATCAGACAAAGTGCCTGTCACCTATGGAGTCCCCCAGGGCTCAATCCTGGGACCCCTCTTATTCATTATTTTTGTGAATGATATTATCAAAGTCTGTGAAAATTGCGTGTGTTTACTATTTGCCGATGATACAAATCTGCTCTTCTCTGACGTAAGCCTTCAAACTTTAGAAGGCAAAGTAAATGAAACTTTAACAAAAATTACAGATTGGTTCAATGTAAATAAGCTCTCACTTAATGTTGAAAAAACACATTATGTGATTTTCCATCTTCCAAAGATGAAATTAGCAAGCAACAACCTTGTAATAAAAATTAATAACAAGCCGCTAAGCAGAGAAACCTCATCAAAATTTTTGGGGATCCAGATAGATGAAAACCTTAGTTGGCTTAAACATATAGATGTTTTATCATCAAAGGTGCTAAAGGTAATTGGAATTCTTTACAGACTCAAAAATAAATTGCCCTCTAAATTGCTGCGGACAATCTATCACTCTCTAATTCTACCACACCTAACATACTGCATTACAGTTTGGGGAAACTGTGGATCAAGGGCACGGACACGTCTAGAAACACTCCAAAAGAAAGCCATCCGTCTCGCTTCTAAAGTCAAGTACAACAGTCATTGTGGACCCCTGTTTAAAAAGTATGATTTGCTTTCTTTAGCTGACTTGTTTAACTTAAACTGTTGCAAAATGTACATAAATCATCAGAGGAAAATCTTACCTCGCTATTTCAATGACCAGCTGAACCTGGTATCGGATATCCACAGCCATGCCACCCGTCAACAAAACAATGCACACATCCCTAATGTCAAACTCCAGATCCAGAGCCAAAATTTCAATCAAAAAATATCTAAAGCATGGAACAAAATTCCGACCTCTTTAAGGCCTTCCTCAAACATTTCTGCAAAATCCTCTGTCAAAGCATTAAAAAGATACTATGTGTCACTATATCCCACATCATGCTCTGTAATTAACTGTTTTATTTGTAACAGACATTGAAAGTAATGTTCATTCCATTCTTGACATTGTATCATCTACAACTCTTTCCATCTCATTCCCATTAAACATTCTCTTTTCCACTGCATAAATGTACCTACTGCATTGATCTTTTTTCCCTGTATTTCACCATAATTCCTTTTTATTTATATATTTTCCTTATTATATCACTATTTTAATTTATTAGTTTTTTTTTTTCAAATGCTAAGATAACTTACCTTTGCTTTACTATTGCTATTATAAATGTATTTTATTTTTTTCTAATGATAACTGAGGTAATTACGACACGGGCTGACCAGCCTTTGTAATTTTCCGCAAGTATGAAATATCTGATACTTGAAAATAAAATCTACCTACCTACCTACCTACCTGTTTGTGGATCATATGATTTTTTATCCAGTCTGCAATAAAATCTATATGGATACACGTCCACATAAACTTATTTTGCAACACGGCCATAATAATAAATGTCACTTGCCATTAAGTATTCAACATGCCATTATGATAGACAACTTTAATCCAAAATGTTGATTATAGCACAAGCACACTATTAAATGGATCCGATTATAACTAAATGAGGCTTCATAGAGTGTTTAGAAATAATGGATGAAAGACTGTATCTTCGATAAACCATGGGTTTCCTTCAACTGAATGTCATCTTCATGATTTTACAAGGAGTCATTTCACAGTCAAGTAGGTTTTCCTTCAAGTCAAGTATCTAGGTTTCCTTCCTCTCACATAGTCATACACTGCTTTCCAATTATTCTACCATGTTTTTTTCATGATATCTCCAAAACAAACAAAGCTATTTGGATATATCCTTTACACATAATAATAAATGTGCTATGGAGCCAACATCCTGTCAATTTTGTCCAATTCCGTTTGCTAAGTTGGGAGTTATGCTATATAATTAAGTTTTGAGGTGTTCCCAATTATTATGCAAATTCTTGGAAAAGCATCCCTTGCCGCCTAAAATCATCCAAACTGATCTTAAAATGCCATCAACATATATAGGGGAGGCGGGGGTCAGAAGTCACAAAATTCAGAAAAAGCTCCAGAACAGAGCAGGTGTTTGTTAGATCTGAATGACCTTTGGCACAATTATGCAGTATTTAGTTGACTATAGTCCAACATAGGCCCAGGTGACCAGGCAAGAGCTGGATTCAAACCCTGGACCCATCGATTGGCAGCCAAGCACACTCTACCACTAGACCAACCCCTCCCCCCCCCCTTGACCACTCAGCCCACCCATGTGTAATTTAACCTAGGAAGAATAAGCAGCTTATTCATCCAAGATTTAACAACAATCAAAGGTACTGATATTACATGAACATGTATTAACAGAGCCTGTTGTCTTGCCAATATGTTGGGCTGGGTGTATATCGGACACAATAAAACCAATTGCAATACCATGGTCATCTTGAATTCTTGATATTCAATGTTTTAGACGAGAGTTTAAACATAATTAATAAAACAAAAAATACAGTTTAATAATGATATATTATGTGAGTCGTAAAAATTTTTTTGTCTAATAACAATAGGGGTTGTTATTGACATTAATGACTTCTAAGTGAGTGCGATCACAAGAGCAAGTTAAATTTTGAAATCTCTCCGAAGTAGGGGTCTACACCGGTCCAATAAATACCGGCCGTACCGCTACAGTCTGGCCGGTCCCCGAACCGGTTTTCAAAGCAGCACTTTTGGTTCAGTGTAATAATGCCATATCCAGCTAAAAATGTCGTTTTATTGCCGAGATTTAAGGAAAATATCCACAAAATCATGAACTGAACTCGACAACTTCATCATCTTGACGTGCGTTATAGTGTGAGATGAATTTCCGGGCCAAAAAAATTTGTGGACCAACGGTACAAATCGTGTATCGATCAAGTGTATCGATGATACGTACCGTATCGATTTTGTATAATGATATAGACCCTACTTCTAAGTGAGTGCTATCACAAAAACAAGTTAAATTTTGAAATCTCTCCAAAGACTGGGATATGATCTCGGAGGCCTGATGGGGACCTAAAAAAGTTTCTCTTTGAAACTGAAAAAAGAAAAAAAAGACTCGATTATGACTTTTTATTTTTCTGATTTCTCTCTTTGATATGTACTTTATTTTCAGCCAATGTGTGGAATTGTTTGAATGCAATACAGCTTATTAACAGATGGGAAGCCAGATGGTTGATAAATTTAGGCACAGCAGAATCGCTGGCTGCATGTCAGCAACTGGCCCTGGATCATAGGGAATTGGCATTGGCTACAATCAACTACAATTCTGCAACAGGGAAATGTCGTGGCTACAGATATATTACCAGATTGGATTGGTCTACAGCTGATGCCGATGCTGCTGAGACCCGTTGCCATCTCCGTAAGTCTTATTTCATTTTCTAAATCGATCTGTGAAATGATGATTCTAGAGTAACAGTTAGTCAGGTGAGCATCATTAGCTTTATGCCTGGTTGTCAATAATAATATTTGGACAATTCCATAAAGTTACAGATTTGACACTTTAGCAGCTTGTGTTGCCCTACCCTTCTACCTTAGCTATTTCACGGTTATCCAGGCATGAGGCCAGGTAATAGGGGTATCAGACAAGCCATCAACCAAAGCTCCAAGTGTAACGGGAGCTAAGCTGCAAGGCAAAATGTCATGGCGTCGGACTTACTCACGGGGTGTATGTCCAACACCATGACATTTTGCCATAGCTCAACTCCTGTTGCACTTGCGGCTTAGGCTGATGGCTTGTCTGATACCCCCGTTACCTGGCCTCATCCCTGTTTAACAGTGAAATAGCAGAGGTGTAATGGTAGGGCTACACAAGCTGCTTTTAAAAGTGTAAAATCTGTGAATCAGACTTTACGGAATTGCCCATTTATAGTAAAAGTATTCCAAGTCCATCCAGAAAAGTTACTTTTTGTTCAATTATTAAAATTATAAATTTATAACCATTGAAAAGTTATCCAAGGCTACCAATAAAGTCCTTGCCGATGGGCCACTAATCAAAAATTTTGAGCATAATCAATGTACATATTCTTGCAATTGTAGAGGGCGAATGTGATGATCCCGGTTTCAAGCACAACACCACAAGGCATTTAGAAGTCAGGAAGTATCGAATCAATGAAATAATCCGATTTACCTGCAATGACTCCATGCGCTTTCAGAGGATTGACCATATGAGATGCATGAAAGACAGGACATGGACAGGATATCCAGTGTGCGAATTGTGTGAGTTTATTTGACTGGTGAACAATTTAAATTTAAACCATATTTATTAAACCTCACCATTTTCCTGTCTGCTTGGTCAGATCACACTAGTGTCTTATGTCAGCAACCTATAATCAACACTCCACAGTGCAGTTAATCATTCTCTCTTTCATTTTCTCCTTAAAATGAATTTTAGATCCACCCATAGACATTGAAGTCCTCTCTTCTAAAGGATGGAGACTCGAACGTACTTGGCATGAGAACCTACTGGACCAAAGGACAACCACAACAGTATCGTTCAGGAGGAACACTTACAGTCAGGTGAGCGTCAAAATCGTAGTATTGTAGAGACTCGGAAGTCAGTCTCATGAACTTTTCAGTTGGAATTTGAAAGTGACAAATAGCTTCAATTACAGTTGACAAATTACAAGTACAGGAATGCATTGGAATGTTTTTTGTGAGGTAATTATTCCTTTTCTTGTCATGTTACCCTGTATGACTCATAAGAAGTTAGTGAGGTCATATCCTATGCTTGCAATACCATCAGGACAAGTCACTGAATGAGCCCCACCACTCATCAATAGGTCACAAGTTACCGGGTCAGTGTAAAATGCGGACCATGCAGACCATGCGGACCATGCGGACCAGACTTTCTGGTGGCCAGTCTGTTGGTACAGGCCTTGGACAAACACTGACCAGTCTGGAAGGGGTTAAATTATGCGAACCAAGTGCATACCATGCGGACCAACTGGATAACAAAAGGGTTATCTATGGATTAATTATTTAGATGAATTTAAAAAAGAAACTTAGTAATTTTTTTTCAATAAAATGGTAAAATTTAAAAATAATGATTTAAAAGTGGTCTGCATGACCTGGCTAGCATGGATTGGTCTGCATTCTGGTCTGCATTCTGGTCTGCATTCTGGTCTGCATTCTGGTCTGCATTCTGGTCTGCATTCTGGTCTGCATTCTGGTCTGCGTTCTTGTCTGCGTTCTGGTCTGCGTTCTGGTCTGGGTTCTGGTCTGCATGATTCATTTGGTCTGCATGATTTATTTGGTCTGCATTATTTATTTTGTCTGCATGATTTATTTGGTCTGCGTGATTTATTTGGTCTGCATGATTTATTTGGTCTGCATGATTTATTTGGTCTGCATGATTTATTTGGTCTGCATGATTTATTTGGTCTGCAGATATTTTGTCAGACTTTTCTGCACTCATGTCTGTAGATCTGCCTGATCTGGTCTGGTCAGTATTTGGTCTGCATTTGGTCAGCATGATTTGGTCAGTATTTGGTCTGCACTCTGGTCTGCACATAGGCCTGCACTTTTGCCTGCTCATATCTAATCTACACAGGCCCCTTGCCTGTATACATTTAAATAGTTTATTTAAAAAAAGTAATAACAAAAATAAACTATTTTTTATTCAAATATCAAGCTGATATATAATCCAAATAATTGTCTCTATCTTGCTTATTGATTTGGTCCGCATCTGGTCCGCATTTTCCGCTTGATTGACTTTGTATTATTAGCTTGATCAAACAAGCAATGCTCCTCTTCACCCTCCTGTGTTTGTTTTGTGTCTGGTCCGCATGGTCTGCATGGTCCGTTTGGTCCGTATTATACACTGACCCCAAGTTACCCAATGACACATTGGCAGTTCATCTCAAAGTGATGGATAAGGCCTGTTGTGAGATCATTAATGGCAACAAACAGTTGAATGTAAGTACAATGTACCTGTAATTGTTGACTGTTACTCAACTCATCACAAAACAAAACAATTTTCCAATTTTTTGTGACAAGCTGAATCATTCATGACAATTTCTAAATTTTCCCAAGAGAATTTACTCAGAAAATTAAAATTTTCTTTCTTTCGGTTTTTTTGAAAAAGCAGTATTACTCTGCATGCTCCAATGTTTATTTGCTTGTTTATCTCACATAGGAAAGATAATCTATACATAATTTATTTCAAGCTATTCTGGTTGCCAAGTTGGAATAGTCATAAAGCGTGCGAGACATGTCTGTGATGTGGCCGAAGTGCCGAGTGCTGCATATTCAAGTGCAAAAATAAGATGATCAATGTATCAAATATTCTGTCTTCATGAATTATAACTTTAAATGCAATGTGCTTATCAAGACAAAACCTTTGGATTCTGGATTGTAGCTGTTTTATGCTGTCCCGAAAAGGGGAGGGTCGGTCTAGTGGAAGCGTACTAGGCTGCCAATCACTGGGTCCAGTGTTCGAATCCAGCTCTTGCCGGGTTACCTGGGCCTATGTTGGATGGCTGTTTCAATCATCCTTCATCTCATTGCTGTGTCCTCCTGTCCTAATTAGCCTATCAAATGCAATAATACAGAACAAAAAGCCCCAATCTCTCAAGCTGTCTTTGAAATCCATATTATTATTATAAGTCAAACCCAAGTTATGTTTAATTGTGCCATTTCACATTGTATAGCAGCTGTCAATTGTTATGCCTTCACACTTGCTGTGGCAGGAGGTAAATCACACAGCGAAACATGGGGAGTATGTTTTTCTATAGAGATGAACAAAAAATACTCAACATATTTTACTTCATGATGTATACACGACAAACTCGCAAATAAAGGAAGTAAAGGCAAAGACAGGTAGAAGAATTATGCTGTCAAAGTTTTTATATATATGTTAAAATGTTTAATATGTCGCTATAAGTATATACTACCGACTGCAATAAGTGTCATTGAATAATTTCTTTTTTCATCATGTCTTACAGTCAAGAGCCTTCTTCAGACATCCAAGATCTCTTCGGGTATTCACCCTTCGCGGACTCACGATTTGTGATCCAGGAAAAGGACCAGCAGTTGTTCTGTCAAATGAAGCCACCCATAGCATGTCAACCTGCTCCATCGGAACTACCAAGATATGCACTCCCACGAAAATAGACGGCATATGCCAGCACTTCTGCAACTCCAAGGAACCTTTCAAATACTTGTATGTGACTTTTGATGTATCTGACAGAAAGACATATAATGTGCAAGATTTCGTATTTGATTGAAACATCCACCTGGTACAAAACTATGTATCCCTTGACTAGGTACTGGGTGCAGCCCTACCCATATTGGTCCTCCCTGTTGGGCTCCTTGGGGGGGGAGCATGGGGGATGAACCACCAACATTCCCATGGCACATTCTCTTTCTAATTCACAGTCCGGATTACAGTCCTTGTCATATTTACATGGAATCTCAAGTTTTTTTTCTATGGTGTTGAACTGTGATGTCAGAGATGACTCTATTCTAGCATTGCAATATATGTAAATTAACTACAAGCTGTGATGTCATTTCAAACTGGGTCAGATTCCCCTGCTTCTAACCAATGCGAATCCACCAAACTGAGCATCACAGTTTCAACTCAGTGTCAGAGTTAAAATTGGGTCTGGGAAAACCCATGCAAGTTTGACATCACAGCCTCTCAGCCAATGGGCAGCAAGAACAAATATACATAACATAAGCCATATTTACAAACAAATTGTCAAAGCCTTTTGTTTATACCAACTTCCGTCAAAGTTTAAAGTTGTAAGTTAGCAAGTCTGTAGATTTATCAAACAACTCTGTGGGGATTACAACAGTTGTCTACTGTTAATGCTCACCAAGCTGTCATTTGGTAGGATTAGACTGGTGATTGCTGTGATAAATCATTGGGATCAAAAATGTAATGCTTCCTTCAATATATCAACGTTTGAACTGTGATGACGTAGTTTACGGTCAGCCCATTGGCTATCAAGCTGTGATGACGTAGTTGTAGGGGCTATCCCTGATTTATACCACTGTTTGCTTTTTCTGGCCAATCAGAAGGCAGGATTTCGCTCTGATATAATGCATATCACAGCTCATACACCTGACCATGATATTGCATGCTTGGCTGACTACAAGTTAACAAAATTGAAGGAAACACTGAAACAAAACTGACCAACAAAGGATTAAAACTGAACAACACAGTCAGTAAACAAGGAGGAAGATTGTATCAAGTGTAACTGGTCTCAATAAAAAGGCTATATTCACTCTTTTTTATAAATACCATTATCTGAAATAATGATCAAATTTAAGGTCACTTGATAAAATAGTACATTTGGGATATTTAAGCTGCAAAAATAATAGCGGAGCAGCAGACCAACAATTTTGGCCCCATTTGGCAAGCTCAAAGAATTATTTTTTCTTCTTAATTCGGGGGCTGCCGCCCCCGAACCCCTGCTTCTTCTTATTTCGGGGGCTGCCGCTCCCGAACCCCTGCTCCTTGCTTTCTGTTATTGTTCAAATGTCTTTCATAATTTAAAAATGACATTTGCTAAGCGACTGTAATAATCAACCTCCCCAAAGGGACCTTGGCTGAGATGGCTGCACTATCTACCTACCTATCTATCTATATACCTATCTATCTATCCGTCTATCAATCTATCTGTCTGTCCATATCTATCTATAAAATTAATCAATGAAATTAATGTATTGTGTTATTTCCATCTATCTATCGATATTTCTATCTATCTTTCTATCTACAAAATTAATGGATTATTTCCTGAGAACAAAGAATTCTGACCTGTTGCCTTCAGGGCTGCCAACCTTCAAATTAACTGAGGAACATGAATGTGCAACAAATGCAATGAAATGTTGTCAAACAAGAAGGATTGAAGGCAAACAAAGGGATTTAAATTCATTTGTTTGTACTTAGTGGTATAAGTTAGATAACACCCTTGTTTGTGACAATATGCAATAATCCTCGGGCTAAAGCCCTCGGATATATTGCATATTGTCACAAACGAGGGCGTTATCTATTACAAAACTCTTACTCTGACCACAGGTGAAAGCCGCTTTGTTCGGGTTGGGGTAATTTCTGGCGGTTGGGGAAATTTCTGGCATGATGCTCACTCACCTCTTATAATAGTGACAAGGTTGCTCACTAGCCCATCTAGTGATCCTGCCAGAAGCCCTGGGTGACCTCAGTGTCTCATCTAATTGGTAGATCAGATCTAGGTCGAAATATTGGGACAGCAAAGGTCATGAAGACATTCAGCCAATGGTTGAGTGTCTTACTGATTGATCAACCTTGACACAGCGCCACCTAGTGTTATTTTTAAGTACAACAGCGCTCTCTGCGCCCCCTGTCGTTAATTGCTGTTATCGTCCTCACCACATGTTTGCTTCTCAATACAAGTTCACCTGAGACAATCTGTGTTGTTTTCTGTCGTGGTGGCAGCGGTTGTATACCTACCCACGTACAGGACATCTTCAACAAACAGAAGATTACTCCAGATTCACCCTCAAGCCTGTAAGGTTCTGAATTTGACAATATTGTGACTCATGTGTTGACGTTTGTGACTCTCTATTATCACTCATCATGGCTGTCAATCGTGCTCCAAAGCAATGGTGTTTGACCAAAAACGAAACAGTGACATCCCTTGAAAATTGGCGCCAGAACCTTCTGTACATATTGTCCCTGGATGTTAACTTTGCCCCTTTCCTGGCTGCTGACTTTACCTGGTCCCAGAAATCAGCCGCAACCCCAAATAGAGGGTTCGAGGATGATGCTGCCCCAATCCCACAGGAAAGATATATGTTTAGTAAAGTTTTTTCACTTATACTTGTATAATGTATAAACATATTTTTGTATTTCTACTATAGTTAATTATATTACCTTTTCAAATAGGAAGGAAGATAAGAGGGTGACCACGCCACCTAGTGTTATTTTTAAGTACAACAGCGCTCTCTGCGCCCCCTGTCGTTAATTGCTGTTATCGTCCTCACCACATGTTTGCTTCTCAATACAAGTTCACCTGAGACAATCTGTGTTGTTTTCTGTCGCAGCTTCGACAAAGTATTTAATAAATATCACTGATGAGGCATTTGCTGATCCTATTGTGATTGTTGGCTGTGAAAAACAGAAACTGCCACAAACATATTTTAAAACTATCAAACCATTAAAAGCTTTCCAAGTATCATTGTGATACTGATCTGCCAAAGAGTCAGCTGCATAGAGTTTCTTTAAAAAAGAACATATTGGCATTGTAACTACAACTCTGAGAAACAATCATAATTTAGGCATTCAAAATGTGTCTAACAACTAACCCACAGGCCTGAAATTACTTCTTTTTTTTTTAAATCTACTTTTCTGCAAGCAATTGAATTACATGTAGTACTGATGCACTGTGTAGTGTGTATTGTATTATTATCGTTTTCATAGCTACGTGTTTTTTGAAAATTTCGTTTTGCAGTTAAACCGTGACATCATCAGGGTATCGGACTATCGGTGAATGTGATTGGTCTAACCTTCAATCTGTGACATATTAGTTCTGAGTTTGACATCACAGTTTATTATAAAGGAAATTAAAACTGCCAGGCAATGCTACTCTTTTTGTACAATCACAACAAACAACTTCTGTCCAAGCTGATTATTACACCTTGACAGAAGAGTCTCTGTTTCAATGTTTAAAAAAAAAACCTGTTTTATCGTTATTCACAAGACACTCGCCTTCAAAATTTCAAATCACTTTGTTGTATCTGTTTTTAGTCATTGTACACTGCAGGCAAAAAGTTGGGAAACAGAATTTTGCTTGCCATCAGATCAGTGTTTCAGAAATTCGCTTGAGTGTGGATGGATTGCGGCTTTCAAAAATACTGACATGTCAATGAAATTGCAATGGCCAATGCTTGCCTACTTTGACACTTCCCATTTTTGAGGGGTAGGGTTGGTCAAGAATAAGTGGTACCGTGCTGGGCTGTCAATTGCTGGGTCCAGGGTTTGACTCCAGCTCTTGCCTATGTTAGACGGCTGTTTCAATCATCATTCGCCTCATTGCCGTTTCCTCCTCCTGTCCTAATCCTACCAAGTGCATTAATACAGGACATAAAGCCCAAATCATCCATCCCCGTTTTTGAGAGCAACCTTTGAAATTTAATGCTATTTTTAAAAATTTATTTTTAATAATCCACTATTTTGGCTTGATCAAGTATAAGAATCCGAAATTCCAAACAACCAGATACCATTTTGAAACACTAATTAGGCAGCTTATTGTTTTTTCCAAACTTTTGGCCAGCAGTGTAACTCTCCCTTGAGGACAAGTGGTCTGTTTAGTTCAGTTTCATTTCATTAAAGTATCTATCAACCTATGTAGGTATTGAAGCGAAACATATAATCCATGTGTGAATGCATTTGGTCAGTTTCTTGAAATATGTGCTTGTAATAAACAGTTATGCAATTAAATCTGTGACATCACAGTTTTGAGATAAAGCAAAGTGCAAACTGGAAAAACACGTATCTATGAAAACGATAATAATATTGCTTTTTTGATAGTAGAATGCCCAGGTCCTAAAATAAAAAGAAAAAAAAGCCTTGTAGAAAGAAATCTGTTGTCTTTGCAAAATACTGCACAACTGAGCACTTGAAATGATTCAAATAACCTCACATAGGTGGCACCACCTTCTGGAGAGCATACTTGTTGAAACTTCTTTAACACCATATGCTGCAGGGTGCTGTTGATGGAAATATCAAAATCTGCAGGTGCATAATTAAAATGGAAATTTCCTGATTTCATATATGTATTTCCTTTTCTCTTCAAGAAAGAAAAACCGTACACATTGCAGTGTTGGAGGTGAAATATATTCGCTTTTTTAAAGGTTATGTTGCTAAGATAACTTAGCTCAGAACTTGAAATGCTGCATGAAGGATATATTTTAAAAAGTGGCTTTGCGTTATGGTTCTGCCCTGCGCCTATTCCCTGAAATATAAAAAAAATGCAGGACCCAGGCATTTATTTTCATGAAAAGAAAACCCCATTAATAAACCATTTATAGCCCTTTTTCCTAGTTATTTTTTTCTTATTTTACCAAAAAAATATTAGTTGTTGCTATTAAAACAGCAACATATGTTGTTTTCTTATTTTTGATAGAATGATGTTGAGTAAACAAAAAATGATTCAATTTCAATGAATTTGTGACAGTTTGATTCTACTTAGTCAATTAGAATGTTTAGACAGCAATGGTATGTTGATTGTCAAACTGTTGAGCATGTTATTCACAGCTTCACAAATTCCTCGGGTAGAAGTACTTGATCCTCTTAACCTTGGATTATTTTTTCTGATTGAATTGACCCAAGTGCTAACAACTGGCCAATCGCAATGCCTCTAACAATGAGCCAAGTTCATTTGGGTGTGTCAGAAAAAATTGACAGCCAATTCTAATTAAGGACAAGGAAATCCTTTAAGGGCCCCCTTGGTCAACTGACTTAACTGGATCATATGTAGGTCATTCTGGGCTGCTGAATTTCTCATTGAGGTTCTGGCCTTCTGCAGCACTTTCAACAGGAATAACAAGATGCTGAGGACGCTATTTGAGCAGGTAATGATTCAAAACGTTGTCAAATATTGTTAGAAACTTCTGCTAGCCAGATTTATTATGTTCTCTACATAATAGTGTCGTGGGAAGCCCACAAGTTACCCTTGTTGATTTGAGTGATGGGCTTGTGAGCAACCTTGTAACTATTATAAGAGGTGAGTGAGCAACATGCCAGAAATTGCCCCAACCCCTAGAAATTACCCCAACCCCAAAGCGGCTGTCACCTGTGCTCTGACACTGTGTTGAAACTGTGACGCTCAGTTCAGGAGGATCAACATTGGCTAGAAGCTGGGGAATCTGACCCAGTTTGAAATGACATCACAGCTTGTAGTTAATTTACATATATTGCAATGCTAGAATAGAGTCATCTCTGACATCACAGTTCAACAGCATAGAAAAAAAAACTTGAGATTCCACGTAAGTATGACAAGGACTGTAAAATGGCAGCGGTCATCCTCGGATGACTGCATCGACCTGAAACTTCTAAATTGACCAACAACTACACGGAAGTCGGAGTACCGACACCAGTATATAGTGTTGAAACCAACAAGTAGACTTTCCCCCTTTGCGATACACAAGACAATCCTTCAAAAAGTCGGAGAACCTGCAGAAACAAACAAACTGGAAAACATGAATTCCACGAAAAAGTGGAAAATTTGAGGAATATGACCTTTCTTTATACAAAGTGACCTAGCATGCACAATTTTCAATATATTTAAGTGAAATAAAATAGTTTTTAATCTTGATAAGTTCGATCATTTGTTACTTCTATTCATTTTTAGACTTTATTGCTGGATAGATTGTTATCTTTTAGATATTGATGGAAATTGTGACTTTTAGGAGCGCCATGGTGCAAGCTACTACCTTACCATTTTTGGCAAAGCTTGTCAACAAGTTATGTGTGTTTAGTTCAATGTCTCATGCATGGCACACTGTTTGTAAGTGCTGATTGAAATTAGTCGGCCTTTGAAACTGTTCTAATTGAAATTATTGGCCTTTCAAATCCGTTATGATTTCCTTATTGAAATAAACTTGTCATGTTTTCTCTTATTATCCTCTATGATTATGAAGTGGAAATACAACACATGCATACGAGATATATAGGCTAGACCTAAAGATAAGATAAGATAACTAGTATTCAACCTTTAAAAAGGTTAGGCAATGATTCGACCTCAAATATATGAGTAAAACAAATTACTTGAGACTATGTCGGATTATTATGGTAGAGACCCTGTAAGCTGAAGTTTCTACTTATATTATGTCGTAAAGTAGACACACTTAGCCCATGCAAAATTTGAAGAAAATTGTCCATGTCAATCACAAGATATAGCCATTTACCCCTTTTGGGGGTTACTACCTAAAACCGAAACTGTTCATCCAGTAACATCCATTAAGTACAAGCCTAGATCCAACATAAACTTGACATTCCATTTTAAACAACCAAATTCCTCAAAATACGTATTTACCCCCCTTTGACCTTGATTACGAGGGTAAATTATCCTATACTGTAACGTTTTCTCTTTTAACATGTGCCTGAGTCAATATCCCATACGTGTGCAAAATTTGAAGTAAATCGTCCATGTCAGTCACAAGTTATAGTCATTTACCCCTTTTGGGGGTAATTATTAAAAACCAAAACTTTTCGTCCAGTAACATCCATACGAATAACCTAGACCAAACGTGCAACTAATATTCCATTTTAAACAACCAAGTTCTTCAAAATATGTATTTACCCCCTTAGAACTTGATTACGAGGGTAAATCACCCTATTCTGTGAATTTTTTCCTTTTAGCATGTGTCTGAGTCAATGTCACAAACGTGTGCAAAATTTGAAGTAAATCGTCCATGTCAATCACAAGTTATAGTCATTTACCCCTTTTGGGGGTAATTACCCAAAACAGAAAGTTTTCATCCAGTAAAATCCAACCGGATAGCAGTAGACCAAACATACAGCTGATATTCCATTTTGAACAACATAACTCCTCAAAATATATATTCACCCCTTTTGGCATTGATTACGAGGGTAAATACCCTATGTTGGCAATACTGTTAAAATTATTTGTTTAATATGTGCCTGAGTCAATATCCCAAACGTGTGCAAAATTTGAAGTAAATCGTCCATGTCAATCACAAGTTATAGACATTTACCCCTTTTGGGGGTAATTACCCAAAACAGAAACTTTTCATCCAGTAAAATCCAACCGGATACCCGTAGACCAAACATACAGCTGATATTCCATTTTGAACAACATAACTCCTCAAAATATATATTCACCCCTTTTGGCATTGATTACGAGGGTAAATACCCTATGTTGGCAATACTGTTAAAATTATTCGTTTAATATGTGCCTGAGTCAATATCCCAAACGTGTGCAAAATTTGAAGAAAATCGTCCAGGTCAATCACAAGTTATAGACATTTACCCCTTTTTGGGGGGTAATTACCAAGCTTCGGGCAACAAGGATTGCATAATACAGAAACCATTAATATATTACCAGACTATCATTGAAATCCTTTCATTAAAACCAAAGTTTTACAATGCTTTCACTCTTGGGGCAAAACACCCTATTTTCAACACCCCATTACATAGTTACCCCTTCACATAATCAAAATATAAAATATCACTTACCTTGAATGGTTAGTCAGGCTACCTATCAGTGAAAGAACTGAGTTTCTAGCTTGCTTAGTTTTTCTGGAAACCTGTGCAAACCTGTTTTAGTCAAATTGGGGTAATTACCCCCTTACCCTCATTGCACAAAAACAATTATGGGTTACAAATGTTGGGATACATGTTTATATATATATTCCAAAGTTTCAAATTGATTCTTGTAATATTAAAAAAGTTATTCCACTTTTAAGTTTTCCAATTTTCGACTTTGAGATGACCTGTGACCTTGAGTTCAAGGTCAAGGTCAACCATCTTCTCCCAAAATGAAGTACTAACCATGGACTATATATGTACCAAGTTTCAAGTCTCTAGCACAAAAACCTACTGGCCAAGAAAATAATAATAACTAGCAGTCAACCTTTGAAAAGGTAGGATATAAATCGACATGGAATACGTGGGCTTGCAGGCAAAAGATTGAACAATTCATACGAAAAATCAATGGAAACACATAACCAAATATACCATTGAAAACACAAAAACTGCTCAAAATACTTGTTCATCACTTTTGGCATTGATTTTCAGGGTAAATTACCCGGTGACATCAAAGTCAAACTTGAATTATGTCCCCATGTCAAGATACTAAACCTGTGCAAAATTTGAAGAAAATCGTCCAAGTCAATCAAAAGTTATGAATATTTACCCCCTTTTTGGGGGTAATTATCTAAAAACGGCAATTTTAACCCAAAAACAAAAATGGTGTGAAGTAAAGTCCCAACCGATGCCTATTATACCATTGCAAAGATAAGAACTGCTCAAAACACATATTCGCCCTTTCAATCCAGAATATGGGGGTAAATTAACCCATGACATCAAAATCATACTTGCATTATGTGCCCATGTCAAGATACTAAACTTGTGCAAAATTTGAAGGAAATCGTCCAAGCCAGTCAAAAGTTATGAATATTTACCCCTTTTTGGGGGTAATTACCTTAAAATGACAATTTTCACCTAAGGACATCTGTATTGTGAAGTAAAGTCCCAACCGATGCCTATTATACCATTGCAAAGATAAGAACTGCTCAAAACACATATTCACCCCTTTCGATCTTGAATATGGGGGTAAATTACCCCATGACATCAAAATCGTACTTGCATTATGTCCACATGTCAAGATACTAAACATGTGCAAAATTTGGAGAAAATCGTCCAAGTCAATCAAAAGTTATGACTTTTTACCCCTTTTTGGGGTAATTACCTAAAAACGACAATTTTTATCCAGGAACATCCACAGCACGAAGGAAAGTCTCAAACGATGCCTATTGTATCATTCAATACACAATAACTGGTCAAAACACATATTCACCCCTTTCGATCAAGAATAAGGGGGTAAATTACCCCTTGACATCAAAATCATACTTGCATTATGCCCCCATGTCAAGATACTAAACTTGTGCAAAATTTGAACAAAATCGTCCAAGTCAATCAAAAGTTATGAATATTTACCCCTTTTTTGGGGTAATTACCTAAAAACGGCAATTTTAACACAAAAACATCAATGGTGTGAAGTAAAGTCCCAACCGATGCCTGTTATATCATTGCAAAGCTAAGAACTGCTCAAAACACATATTCGCCCCTTTCGATCCTGAATATGGGGGTAAATTAACCCATGACATCAAAATCATACTTGCATTATGTGCCCATGTCAAGATACTAAACTTGTGCAAAACTTGAAGGAAATCGTCCAAGTCAGTCAAAAGATATGAATATTTACCCCTTTTTGGGGGTAATTACCTAAAAATGGCAATTTTAACCAAAAAACATCAATGGTGTGAAGTAAAGTCCCAACCGATGCCAATTGTACCATTGGAAAGACAAGAACTGCTCAAAATACATATTCACCCCTTTCGATCTTGAATATGGGGGTAAATTACCCCATTACATCAAAATCGTACTTGCATTATGTCCACATGTCAAGATACTAAACATGTGCAAAATTTGGAGAAAATCGTCCAAGTCAATCAAAAGTTATGACTTTTTACCCCTTTTTGGGGTAATTACCTAAAAACGACAATTTTTATCCAGGAACATCCACAGCACAAAGGTAAGTCTCAAACGATGCCTATTGTATCATTCAATACACAATAACTGCTCAAAACACATATTCACCCCTTTCGATCCAGAATAAGGGGGTAAATTTCCCCTTGACATCAAAATCATACTTGCATTATCTCCCCATGTCAATATACTGGACTTGTGCAAAATTTGGAGAAAATCGTCCATGTTAATCAAAAGTTAGAGTCAATTACCCCTTTTGGGGTAATTACCCCCAAAACGTTATTTTTATTTTATAATGTGTACTGTAATTCATGAATACTATATACACACCAAGTTTCATTAATTTCCCTCCATTCAAACCAAAGTTAAAAAATGTTTTCACTTTTTGGACAAAACACCCATTTTTGAAAGTCCAATAACTCAGAAACCCCAAGTTTGATCAAAATATAAAAAGTGTCTTACCATGGATGAGCAGTCAGGCTATCAATTACAGCAAAAACTGAGCCTCTAGCCATTATAGTTTTCTCTGAAAACATGAGCAACTGGTTTTTGTCAAAAGGGGGTAAATACCCCTTTACCCTCATCTCCCAATAAACGATACAGGCCAAAATTGTAGCAACACATGTTTATATAAAGGTTCCTAAGTCCTAATAATCTAACAATGATATTAAAAGAGATAATCCACTTTGAAATTTTGGAAAATTTGACTTTGAGATGACCTGTGACCTTGAGTTCAAGGTCAAGGTCAACCATTTTCACAAAAAATGAAAGTACTGACCAAGGACTACCTATGTACAAAATTTCAAGTCTCTAGCACAAAAACTAACTGGCAAAAAGTGGCCAAATAATAATAATAATAACTAGACATTAGATATTCCCAGTGCAACTGGGAATGAGCATTCACCATTTCGTCAGATCAATGAAATGATCAATGAAATGATCAATGAAATGATCAATGAAATGATCAATGAAATGATCAATGATCAATGAAATGATCAATGATCAATGAAATGATCAATGATCAATGAAATGATCAATGATCAATGAAATGATCAATGATCAATGAAATGATCAATGAAATGATCAATGAAATGATCAATGATCAATGAAATGATCAATGAAGTGATCAATGAAATGAACTCAAAATGAAATTATAATGAAATGACTTTGTATTGACTTCATATTGACTTCATATTGACTTCATATTGACTTCATATTGACTTCATATTGACTTCATATTGACTTGCATTGACTTCATATTGACTTCATATTGACTTCAGATTGACTTCACACATTTGACACATCTAACAGCAATTGTGACAACTACCTGGGATGGTGCTAGCTGTGCTTTATTTTGCCAGCCGCAACGGATACAAAAAAATTGAAAATCTATGGAAATTGAAAGTTGAATATCTTCAAAACAAAGTGTGTGATCCAAAAATGAAATACCACTTACCATGGACCCATCTCTAGGGAACATAATACACTTATCAGCATCATCCTACCATTTGCGGTTTCTGAGGAGAAGTCCGGCAAAAAAATTGGTGTTTTGTCAACTTAATCGGTTGGGGTAATTACCCCTTTATGAAATTGAATAATGTTTTTGTTGATATTGTTCAAGCTATTGATGGGTTACATAACACTGAAATCCAGACCTCTCTATCTTCATTAGTTCTGAAGTTAGCCCTTTAAAAATCTCAACTTTGACGTGACCTCTGACCTTGAAAAATAGGTCAAGGTCAAAAAAATTTGGGGGATCATAATATCTCACCTAGCACTATCCATCCACCAAAGGACAACCCTGAACTCAACCGAAAATGACGGAAAAATAATAAAAAATAAAAAAATCTACAAAAATAATAGCATTCACCATAATGATGGTGAATGCTAATAACTAGCAGTCAACCTTTGAAAAGGTAGGATATAAATCGACATGGAATACGTGGGCTTGCAGGCAAAAGATTGAACAATTCATACGAAAAATCAATGGAAACACATAACCAAATATACCATTGAAAACACAAAAACTGCTCAAAATACTTGTTCATCCCTTTTGGCATTGATTTTCAGGGTAAATTACCCGGTGACATCAAAGTCAAACTTGAATTATGTCCCCATGTCAAGATACTAAACATGTGCAAAATTTGGAGAAAATCGTCCAAGTCAATCAAAAGTTATGACTTTTTACCCCTTTTTGGGGTAATTACCTAAAAACGACAATTTTTATCCAGGAACATCCACAGCACAAAGGTAAGTCTCAAACGATGCCTATTGTATCATTCAATACACAATAACTGCTCAAAACACATATTCACCCCTTTCGATCCAGAATAAGGGGGTAAATTTCCCCTTGACATCAAAATCATACTTGCATTATCTCCCCATGTCAATATACTGGACTTGTGCAAAATTTGGAGAAAATCGTCCATGTTAATCAAAAGTTAGAGTCAATTACCCCTTTTGGGGTAATTACCCCCAAAACGTTATTTTTATTTTATAATGTGACTGTAATTCATGAATACTATATACACACCAAGTTTCATTAATTTCCCTCCATTCAAACCAAAGTTAAAAAATGTTTTCACTTTTTGGACAAAACACCCATTTTTGAAAGTCCAATAACTCAGAAACCCCAAGTTTGATCAAAATATAAAAAGTGTCTTACCATGGATGAGCAGTCAGGCTATCAATTACAGCAAAAACTGAGCCTCTAGCCATTATAGTTTTCTCTGAAAACATGAGCAACTGGTTTTTGTCAAAAGGGGGTAAATACCCCTTTACCCTCATCTCCCAATAAACGATACAGGCCAAAATTGTAGCAACACATGTTTATATAAAGGTTCCTAAGTCCTAATAATCTAACAATGATATTAAAAGAGATAACTAGACATCAATATTACTGGTGAACCAGTAATGAGCATTCACCATAAAAAAGGATTTACTTGATTATCATCTTGACTTTAATTCTTCATATTGACTTTTATATTGACACTTGAATTGACTTCATTTTGACATTCATATTGACATTCCTATTGACATTATTCATATTGACATTTATATCAATATTCATATTGACATTCACTGACATTCATTTGACCCTGATATCAATTGACAGTGATGACACTGATAGTGACACTGATGACACTGATATCTACACTAATATTGATATTCATTTTGACATTCATTAATTTTGACATTCATGTTGATATTCATGTTGACATTCATATATATTGACATTCATATTGACATTCATATGGACATTCATATTGACATTCATAATGGCATTCATATTGACTTCATATTGACCTTAATTTATTCTTTAATTCATTCTATTCTGCACTTATCTCATTTCTTCATTTTTCCTGTCTTTGACAGGTGATGACCTTGACAATTGATGAACTTCTTCACAAGGTCAAATATACTTTAGGTCATTCAAGTTACTCTTGATTGGAAATGATAGACCACAATTGAACAACCTTGCTTGAAAAAGTTGTGAAATGTACCTATTGGGGCTTTTCATTCACTTTCTGTGACCTTGACCTTGATGTCAAGGTCATTGATGTTTAATGAAAATATTCCTCTACCACAGGGCTATATATGTTCCAAGTTTCATTGAGTTGTCTTCATTCAAAGCAAAGTTAAAAAATATTTTCACTTTTGGGCAAAATATTCTAATTTTGAAAGTCGAATATCTCAGTAACCCCTTGCGTGATTTTCACCACACTTCTTGCTGCATTGGCCCATGCTATAGAGCACCTTTTGCTATAATTTCATGAAAGTGCTGGTTGTAGTTTTCTCAAAACCGTGCGCAAACTGGTTTTCATTAAAAGGGGTAAAGGTAATTACCCCTTTTTGAAAATGATCAATTTCATGGCTGATATTTTTTCAGTAGGGGTCTACTAACTCAACACTGAAGACCAGGTGTCTCTATCTTTATTAGTTCAGGAGATAGACCTCCAAAATCAGTGACTTTGAGGTGACCTGTGACCTTGAAAAATAGGTCAAGGTCAAAAATATTTTGGGAAATTAATCTACTCATAAAGGACTATCTATACACTAACTTTCATGTTGAAATTCCAAAAAAAAAGGGAAGAAAAATAATAATAATAACTAGACATCAATATTACTGGTGAACCAGTAATGAGCATTCACCATAAAAAAGGATTTACTTGATTATCAACTTGACTTTAATTCTTCATATTGACTTTTATATTGACACTTGAATTGACTTCATTTTGACATTCATATTGACATTCCTATTGACGTTATTCATATTGACATTTATATCAATATTCATATTGACATTCACTGACATTCATTTGATCCTGATAACAATTGAGAGTGATGACACTGATAGTGACACTGATGACACTGATATCTACATTAATATTGACATTCATTTTGACATTCATTAATTTTGACATTCGTGTTGATATTCATGTTGACATTCATATATATTGACATTCATATTGACATTCATATGGACATTCATATTGACATTCATATTGAATTCATAATGGCATTCATATTGAATTCATATTGACCTTAATTTATTCTTTAATTCAGTCTATTCTGCACTTATCTCATTTCTTCATTTTTCCTGTCTTTGACTGGTGATGACCTTGACAATTGATGAACTTCTTCACAAGGTCAAATATACTTTAGATCATTCAAGTTACTCTTGATTGGAAATGATAGACCACAATTGAACAACCTTGCTTGAAAATGTTGTGAAATGTACCTACCGTGCCTTTTCATTCACTTTCTGTGACCTTGACCTTGATGTCAAGGTCATGGATGTTTAATGAAAATATTCCTCTACCACAGGGCTATATATGTTCCAAGTTTCATTGAGTTGTCTTCATTCAAAGCAAAGTTAAAAAATATTTTCACTTTTGGGCAAAATATTCTAATTTTGAAAGTCGAATATCTCAGTAACCACTTGCATGATTTTCACCACATTTCTTGCTGCATTGGCCCATGCTATAGAGCACCTTTTGCTATAATTTCATGAAAGTGCTGATAGTAGTTTTCTTAAATCCGTGCGCACACTGGTTTTCATTAAAAGGGGTTAGGGCAATTACCCCTTTTTGAAAATGATCAATTTCATGGCTGATATTTGTTCAATAGGGGTCTACTAACTTAACAGTGAAGACCAGGTGTCTCTATCTTTATTAGTTCAGGAGATAGACCTCCAAAGACAGTGACTTTGAGGTGACCTGTGACCTTGATAAATAGGTCAAGGTCAAAAATATTTTGGGAAATTAATCTACTCATCTAGGACTATCTATACACTAACTTTCATGTTGAAATTCCAAAAAAAAAGGGAAGAAAAATAATAATAATAATAATAATAATAATACGACCAAAATCAATACCATTCACCATAGTGATGGTGAATGCTAACTAGACATCAATATTACTGGTGAACCAGTAATGAGCATTCACCATAAAAAGGATTTACTTGATTATCAACTTGACTTTAATTCTTCATATTGACTTTTATATTGACACTTGAATTGACTTCATTTTGACATTCATATTGACATTCCTATTGACATTATTCATATTGACATTTATATCAATATTCATATTGACATTCACTGACATTCATTTGACCCTGATATCAATTGACAGTGATGACACTGATAGTGACACTGATGACACTGATATCTACACTAATACTGACATTCATTTTGACATTCATTCATTTTGACATTCGTGTTGATATTCATGTTGACATTCATATATATTGACATTCATATTGACATTCATATGGACACTCATATTGACATTCATATTGAATTCATAATGGCATTCATATTGAATTCATATTGACCTAAATTTATTCTTTAATTCATTCTATTCTGCACTTATCTCATTTCTTCATTTTTCCTGTCTTTGACTGGTGATGACCTTGACAATTGATGAACTTCTTCACAAGGTCAAATATACTTTAGATCATTCAAGTTACTCTTGATTGGAAATGATAGACCACAATTGAACAACCTTGCTTGAAAAAGTTGTGAAATGTACCTACCGTGCCTTTTCATTCACTTTCTGTGACCTTGACCTTGATGTCAAGGTCATGGATGTTTAATGAAAATATTCCTCTACCACAGGGCTATATATGTTCCAAGTTTCATTGAGTTGTCTTCATTCCAAGCAAAGTTAAAAAATATTTTCACTTTTGGGCAAAATATTCTAATTTTGAAAGTCGAATATCTCAGTAACCCCTTGCATGATTTTCACCACACTTCTTGCTGCATTGGCCCATACTATAGAGCACCTTTTGCTATAATTTCATGAAAGTGCTGCTTGTAGTTTTCTCAAAACCGTGCGCAAACTGGTTTTCATTAAAAGGGGTTAAGGTAATTACCCCTTTTTAAAAATGATCAATTTCATGGCTGATATTTGTTCAATAGGGGTCTACTAACTCAACACTGAAGACCAGGTGTCTCTATCTTTATTAGTTCAGGAGATAGACCTCCAAAATCAGTGACTTTGAGGTGACCTGTGACCTTGAAAAATAGGTCAAGGTCAAAAATATTTTGGGAAATTAATCTACTCATCAAGGACTATCTATACACTAACTTTCATGTTGAAATTCCAAAAAAAAAGGGAAGAAAAATAATAATAACTAGATGGCTATAACTGACCATGGTCAGTGATGAAGAATTTACCAATATATTTATTATTTAAAGGTATATTGTATATGTTTATGAGTACAGACTATTGTGTGAATGCTCATGCTTAATATAGTTTATTCAGTTCAGTTTATTTAGTTCAGTTTAGCTTATTTAGTTTAATTAATTTAGTTTAGTTTATTTGTATAGTTTACTTAGTTTGGTTATTTAGTTAAGTACATTTAATTTTGTTTTATTGACCACTTGACAAGAAAAAAACAAATATGAACATTCACATACTTAGCATCATAGATATAGTAAGATCAGTATAATGTATCACATTAACACAATAGGTCCATGCAACTTTTATACTGATTTTGTATTCTTCACTGCAAAATTGACTTCTTTTAGCTCAGGGCACTGATTTTGTTATAATAGGTAAAGTTGAATTTTTCAGAGTTGACCGATCTTTTTAACCATTGATGGTACACCAAAATGAACATTAAATAAAATAAAGATGAGAATCTGAGGTATTCAGAACTGCTTTCATCATTCATATACCTTAATTAGAACCGAAGATAGAACCGATTGAATTAATGACAAAAATGAGAAATATCACCAAAAAATTGACTCTGAAAATGTCAAGTTTTGAACATTATTTTGATCTCAAAGGCAAACGGTTTACAGCAGAGACTTGAAATTGCACACACTACTGTAAAAGTGTTAGGATTACATCTTCAAAGAGTATTAATTTTTTTGAAGATTGCCTTCTATGCGAAAAAAATGTTAAAGTGTAAAATCATGACCGAAAACATGAAGTTTTCAGGGTCCGGCGATCTTTTTAACTAGTAGAGGTACGTTAAAATGCATAGAAAACAAATACTTGAGGAGATTATGGCCTTTCCAAATATGTTTTTAGTTTTTCTGTAGCTTAATTAGAACCGGAGATAAAGGCCATCAAAGTTTTGGTACAAGTGCGAAATTGGAAAATGAGCAGTCAATTTAGCTGTCATTTTTTGACCTTGTGACCTTTATTATGCAATGTATATCAATCCGAGGATCTTAAAACTTTGCAAGAGTCCTCTAGGGTACTGTGGCACCAAACACTGAAGAGATTGTGGAAATTCCTCAATTATTTCCTAGTTAAAAAAATTAGATATCTCAAATATCAAATTTTGCCAAATATTTGACCTTGAGTTTGACCTTGAAAATACCTTTCTAGGTCAAAACTAATATTTTCCCCAGATTGGCAATGTGTGACAAAGGGGGGGTCATTTAATTGTTGGAACTGTGTAGGACCAATATTTATTGCTCAAGAGGGCAAAAATAGGCTGATTTTACATGTTGCGCGGTATGCAATATTTGGAATTTTTTTATAAATCAGCATGAAGAGATAGATCAATTCCGATTTCAGGATTTAAACAATCAAGCTGCCGGCTATAAGAGTCTATAATATGATCCCGATATCTTTGAAAAAACATAATTGTTGGAATTTTTGAAAATGTAGTGAATTTGAACTTTGACGGGTGGTATGACCTTGAAAAATGAGGTCAAGGTCAAATTTGAAGATTGATATGGGGTGTAAATGGGTATATTTGGGGGGGTTCATTATACATTTGCATTACCTAAAATGACTCCTTCATGGATTTTGAACTCATGCACCTCAAATTTAGCAAATACATCATTCCAAAATGGCCGCCATTCCATAAATAATTGCAATATCAAAATTAAAAATATGCACTGCACTGGCCCGTACTATAGGTCAACTTTTGGCACTATGAGCATGCTGCTATCATTTATGGTTTTTGCCGAACTCGAAACAATTCAAAAATGACCTAAATGTTCAGTGTGGAATGTTCCGCTTGAGTGATTTCGATTATTTTTTCGCCATTGTATAGAATTTTAGAGTTTATGGACAAAAACTAAAGCAAATTGCTCTAGTTTATTGGTTTATTCAGATATAGTACATCAAAATATACTAAAAATCACACTAAAAAGGTCCTATATACGTTAAAAATGAAAATTCAAACTCAGGACCGGAATACAGTAGTCTACAAGTATACAGGTACATTCACAAAAATAATCAAGAAAATCGAAACAACTTTTTCGGAAATAATAATAACTAGATGGCTATAACTGACCATGGTCAGTGATGAAGAATTTACCAATATATTTATTATTTAAAGGTATATTGTAAATGTTTATGCGTACAGACTATTGTGTGAATGCTAATGCTTAGTTTAGTTTATTTAGTTTATTTAGTTCAGTTTAGCTTATTTAGTTTAATTTATTTAGTTTAGTATATTTTAGTATAGTGTACTCAGTTTGGTTTATTTAGTTTAGTACATTTAATTTGTTTTATTGACCACTTGACAAGAAAGAAAACAAATATGTACATTCACGTACTGAGCATCATAGATGTAGTGAGATCAGTATAATGTATCACATTAACAAAGTATGTCCATGCAACTTTTATACTCATTTTGTATTTCTTCACTGCAAATTGACTTCTTTTAGCTCAGGGCACTAATTTGGTTATAATAGGTAAAGTTGAATTTTTCAGGGTTGACCGATCTTTTTAACTATTAATGGTACACCAAAATGAACATTAAATAAAATAAAGAGGAGAATCTGAGGTATTCAGAACTGCTTTCATCATTCCTATACCTTAATTAGAACCGAAGATAGAACCGATTGAATTAATGACAAAAATGTGAAATATCACCAAAAAATTGACTCTGAAAATGTCAAGTTTTGAACATTATCTTTATCCCAAAAGCAAACGGTTTACAGCAGAGACTTGAAATTGCACACACTACTGTAAAAGTGTTAGGATTACATCTTCAAGGAGTATTAATTTTTTTGAAGATTGCCTTCTTTGTGAAAAAAATGTTAAAGTGTAAAATCATGACCTAAAACATGAAATTTTCAGGGTCCGGCGATCTTTTTAACTAGTAGAGATACGTTAAAATGCATAGAAAACAAATACTAGAGGAGATTACGGCCTTTCCGAATATGTTTTTAGTTTTTCTCTAGCTTAATTAGAACCGGAGATAAAGGCGATCAAAGTTTGGCAACAAATGCGAAATTGGAAAATAACCAGTCAATTTAGCTGTCATTTTTTGACCTTGTGACCTTTATTATGCAATGTACATCAATCCGATGAACTTAAAACTTTGCAAGGGTCCTCTAGGGCACTGTGGCACCAAACACTGAAGAGATTGTGGAAATTCCTCAATTATTTCCTAGTTAAAAAAATTAGGTATCTCAAATATCCAATTTTGCCAAATATTTGACCTTGAGTTTGACCTTGAAAATACCTTTCTAGGTCAAAACCAATATTTTTCCCAGATTGGAAATATGTGACAAAGGGGGGGTCATTCTATTATTTGAACTGTGTAGGATCAATATTTATTGCCGCAGAGGGCAAAAATAGGCTGATTTTGCATGTTGCGCGGTATGCAATATTTGGAATTTTTTTATAAATCAACATGAAGAGATAGATCAATTCCGATTTCAGGGTTCAAACAATCCAGCTGCCGGCTATAAAAATCTATAATATGATCCCGATATCTTTGAAAAAACATAATTGTTGGAATTTTTGAAAATGCAGTGAATTGAAACTTTGACGGGTCATATGACCTTGAAAAATGAGGTCAAGGTCAAATTTGAAGATTGGTATGGGGTGTAAATGGGTATATTTGGGGGGGTTCATTATACATTTGCATTACCTAAAATGACTCCTTCATGGATTTTGAACTCATGCACCTCAAATTTAGCAAATACACCATACCAAGATGGCCGCCATTCCATAAATACTTAAAATATCAAAATTAAAAATATGTCTTACCATGTCCCATACCATAGAGCAACTTTTCGCCCAATCAGCATGCTGCTATCATTTATGGTTTTTGCCGAACTCGAAACAAATCAAAAATGACCTAAATATTCAGTGTGGAATGTTCCGCTTGAGTGATTTCGATTATTTTTTCGCCAAAGTATAGAATTTTATTGTTCATGGACATAAACTAAAGCAAATTACTCTAGTTTATAAGTTTATTGAGATTTTGCTCATTAAAATATACTAAAATTCACGCTAAAAAGGTCCTATATACATTAGAAATAAAAATTCAAACTCAGGACCGGAATACAATAGTCTACAAGTATACAGGTACATTCACAAAAATAATCAGGAAAATCGAAGCAACTTTTTCGGATATAATAATAATAATAAGAAGAATAATAGCAAAAACAATAAGAATTTACCATAGGTATGGTAAATTCTTAATAATAATAAGAATAATAGCAAAAACAATAAGAATTTACCATAGGTATGGTAAATTCTTAACTAGATGGCTATAACTGACCATGGTCAGTGATAAAGAATTTACCTACATATTTATAATTTAAAGGTATATTGTATATGTTTATGTGTACAGACTATTGTGTGAATGCTCATGCTTAATTTAGTTTATTTAGTTTAGTTTATCTAGTTCAGTTTAGCTTATTTAGTTTAATTTAATTAGTTTAGTTTATTTAATATATTTTACTCAGTTTAGTTTATTGCATTTAATTTTGTTTTATTGACCACTTGACAAGAAAGAAAGCAAATATGAACAATTACGTACTGAGAATCGTACATATAGTAAGATCAGTATAATGTATCACATTTACACAATAGGTCCATGCAACTTTTATACTGATTTTGTATTTCTTCACTACAAAATTGACTTCTTTTAGCTCAGGGCACTAATTTGGTTGTAATAAGTAAAGTTGAATTTTTCAGGGTTGACCGATCTTTTTAACTATTGATGCTACACCAAAACGAACATTAAATAAAATAAAGAGGAGAATCTGAGGTATTCAAAACTGCTTGCATCATTCCTATACCTTAATTAGAACCGAAGGTAGAACAGATTGAATCAATGACAAAAATGTGAAATATCACCAAAAAATTGACTCTGAAAATATCAAGTTTTGAACTTTATTTTAATCTCTAAGACAAACGGTTAACTCTAGAGACTTGCAATTGCACACACTACTGTAAATGTGTTAGAATTACATGTCCAAGGAGTATCAAATTTTTTGAAGGTTGCTATCTTTGTCGTAAAAAAGTTAAAGTGTAAAATCATGACTGAAAACATGAATTTTTCAGGGTCCGGCGATCTTTTTCACCAGTAAAGATACGTTAATATGAATAGGAAACAAATACTAGAGGAGATTAGAGGCTTTCAGAATATGCCTTCAGTTTTTCTGTAGCTTAATTAGAACCGGAGATAAAGGCCGTCAAAGTTTGGGTACAAGTACGAAATTGGAAAATGAGTACGTCAATTTAGGTGTCATTTTTTGACCTTTTGACATTTATTGTGCCATGTACGTCAATCTGAATACCTTGAAACTTTGCAAGGTTCCTCTAGGGTATTGTGGCACCAAACGCTGAAGAGATTGTGGAAATTCCTTAATTTTTTCTTAGTTAAAAAAATTAAGTATCTCAAATATCCAATTTTGCCAAATATTTTGACCTTAAGTTTGACCTTGAAGATACCTTTCTAGGTCAAAACCAATATTTTACCCAGATTGGCAATGTGTGACAAAGGGGGGGTCATTTCATTATTTGAACTATGTAGGATCAATATTTATTGCTCAGGAGGGCAAAAATAGGCTGATTTTTCATGTCGCACGGTATGCAATATTTGGAATTTTTTTATAAATTAGCATGAAGAGATAAATCAATTCCGATTTCAGGGTTCTAACAATCCAGCTGCTGGCTATCAGAATCTATAATATGAATTGGATATCTTTGAAAAAACATAATTGTTGGAATTTTTGAAAATGTAGTGAATTGAAACTTTGACGGGTCATATGACCTTGAAAAATGAGGTCAAGGTCAAATTTGAAGATTGGTATGGGGTGTAAATGGGCATATTTGGGGGGTTCATTATACATTTGCATTACCTAAAATGACTCCTTCATGGATTTTGAACTCATGCACCTCAAATTTAGCAAATACACCATACCAAGATGGCCGCCATTCCATAAATACTTAAAATATCAAAATTAAAAATATGTCTTACCATGTCCCATACCATAGAGCAACTTTTGGCCTCATCAGCATGCTGCTATCATTCATGGATTTTGCTAAACCCGAAACAAATCAAGAACGACGTAAATTGTGCGTATGGCATGTTCCGCTTGAGTGATTTCGATTATTTTTTCGCCAAAGTATAGAATTTCATAGTTTATGGACAGAAACTAAAGCAAATTACTCTACATTTATAGTTTATTCAGATATAGTACATCAAAATATAGTAAAATTCTCACTAAAAAGGTCCTATATATGCTAAAAATAAAAATTCAAACTCAGGACCGGAGTACAGTAGTCTACAAGTATACAGGTACCCTCACAAAAATAATCAAGAAAATCAAAGCAAATTTTTCTCGGAAAGAATAATAATAAGAATAATACCAAAAACAATAAGAATTTACCATATATGGTAAATTCTTAATAATAATAATAACTAGATTTCGATAACCGCTAGCGGTAATAAAACTTCACCGAGCAGTTGGTGAAAATAGTCTAAATATGTTTAAGTATAAAAATAAACAAGTATACGAACAAGTATATGAAGGTATATTGTACATGTTTAAGCAGCTTGCTCAGTGAATGCCTATGTTTAGTTTAGTTTATTTAGTTCAGTGGGTGAAAATAGTCTAAATGTATATAAGTATATAAACAAGTATATAAACAAGTATATAAACAAGTATATAAACAAGTATATGAACAAGTATATAAACAAGTATATAAACAAGTACATAAACAAGTATATAAACAAGTATATAAACAAGTATATAAACAAGATATATAAAATATTATATGAATAAAATATAAAATTGTATCAAAAATATTGTATAAAATGGTACAAAAAATAGCATAAAAAATGAACCTTATTTATTTGTGATATATTGCAATGCACAAGTTAATGAAGATAGCGGACAGCCCCCCCTTTCTCGGTGAATGCATGTTTAGCTTAGTTCATTTAGTTTAGTTTAATTTATTAAATTTACTTTAGTTTAAAATTAGTTTATTGACATCTTTTAGGCAATTACTACACAAATTTTAGTAATCACTGGTGTTCCAGTCTGAGTACAGTCATTCGGTTAGGTGAGGAAAAGATGAATTTTTCAGGGTTGACCGATCTTTTTACCTGTTCACGACACAACAAAATGTACACAAATTAGAATAAGAGGAGAATCTGACCTTTCCAAAACGGCTTGTATCATTCATATGACTTTATTAGAACCCGAGATAGAGTTGATTGAAGTAAAGGTAAAAATATGAAATTTCACCGAAAAATTGACTCTGAAAATATCAAGTTTTGAACTCCAAATTGCTCCCAAAGGTAAACGGTTTGAAGGAGAGACTTAAAATAGCACAAAATACTGTAAATATGTTAGGACTATATCTCGAAATATTATCAAATTTTTTGAAGACTGACTTCTTTGTCAAAAAAATGTAAATTGGTGAAATCTTGACCGAAAACATGTATTTTTCAGGGTCCGGCGATCTTTTTAACTAGCAGAGATACGTTAAAATGTATAGAAAATGAATACTAGAGGAGAATTTGGATTTTCTGAATATGCTTTCAGTTTTTCTGTAGCTTAATTAGAACCGGAGATACAGACCATCAAAGTTTGGGTGCAAGTGCAAAATTGGAAAATGAGAGGGTCAATTTTGCAGTAATTTTTTGACCTTGTGACATTTATTGTGCAATGTAGGTCAATCCGATGGACTTCAAACTTTACACATTTCTTCTAGGGTATTGTAGGACTGACCTGTGAAAAGACTGTAAAAAATCCCTTTATTATTTCCTACTTAAAAAAAATTAAATATCTCAAATATCCAATTTTGTCAAATATTTGACCTTGATTTTGACCTTGAAAATACCTTTCAAGGTCAATATCTATAATTTCTACAGATTCGCGGTGTATGACTTAGGGGGGGTCATTTCATTATATGAACTATGTAGGATCAATATTTACCTCTCAAATTGGCAAAAATAGGCTAATTTTTCATGTCGCGCGGTATGCCATATTTGGAATTTTTTTATAAATCAGCATGAAGAGATAAATCAATTCCGATTTCAGGGTTCCAACAATATAGCTCCTGGCTATTATAATTTAAAATATGAACCCGATATGCTGGAAATAACATAATTGTTGGAATTTTTGAAAATTGAGTGATTTGAACATTAAACAGGTCAAATGACCTTGAAAAATGAGGTTAAGGACAAATTTGAAGGTGGCTATGGAGGTTTTATGGGCATATTTGGGGGGGTTCACAATACATTTTATTGGCCTAAAATCGATATTTCAGTGTCAAGTAATCAAGGTCACCAGTTTTGACGACGCGGTTGACACTAAAAATTCCATAATTAAATAATTAAGCATGATATCATCATAAAAATGATCGCTTGCCATGGATTAGTCATTTACTGTAACAATTGGCTTGAATTCTGCAATTTTCAAAGTTGCTTATATAGAGATCAGGCGCGCAAACCTCTGAGAGTAAAAATTGACCTGTATGACCTCGACCTTGACCTATACTTTTAAAAATTAGGTCAGTTTATTTAGTATAAGTCTATTATATATAGTTTATTAGGAAATTATAATTGATCAGTTAATATATGAGTAATGGTCAATTGAAATATAGAAAAAATTTATTTCAAAGGGGTCAATGACCTAGAAAAATAGGTCAGAGGTATAGGGTTACATTGGACAATTTAATTAGGTCACATAGGACTATGTACACAAATTATTTGAAAATTTTTCGAGAACATTTTTCGGAAAGAAAAATAATAATAATAATAATAACTAGATGGCTATAACTGACCATGGTCAGTGATTAAGAATTTACCGTTACATTTATTTCTTTAAAGGTATATTGTACATATTAAGCTAGTGCACAGACCATTGCATGAATGCTAATTTTTAATTTAGTTGAATTATTTTAGTTTATTTAGTATAGTTTATTGAGGATAGTTTACTTCAAATATGAACATTCATACACTAAGCATCATAGATATTGTGGCAAGCGACACCAGAAGTGGCATATTTAGGCATTTGAAACATACAAAATCAAAATAATTGAGAACATATGCAGCATAAGTCTATTTTATATAGCGTAGTTTATTTTATTTAGTTTATAGACCACTTGACAAAAAAAAACAAATATCAACATTCATACACTAAGCATCGTAGCAAATTGTAGCTGGCGACACCAGAAGTGGTGTATATGGCCATTACAAATGCTCAGGTCTCCAGTCTTCGGGATATATGGTCTCCATCAGCACCACGTTCAACACTTTCATATAAAAGCTTTTTTGTGTGTTCCTGTACATTATATTATTTATATTTATGTATTTTTCCTGGAATTTGTTGAGGAAATAATTCTGTTTGTGCTAAGCATTTTTTGTGGACACATAATTTTGTTCAATGGAGTCGGAAATGCGACTTTCCTTGGAGTGTAGAAATAAAATGTTTCAGGGTCTGGCAATCTTTATTAACAACTGAGATACGTTATTATACTGAAAAATTGTCAAAATCATTGACTGATCAATGATCATCAACAAATTAAATGAATGGCCAATTGATTCAAGTGAAAGGGCCAGCTTCACCAAATATTGTGGAGTTTTCAGATTTAAACCAAACAAAAATGAGTATTCAGTATTTTATTAGGATTTTGTTAACAAAGGAAATGTTTCCAGTATTATAAATCAGAGAAATTTATCAGAAGGTGTCCTTTTTCTGAAAGAAGAAAAAAATGCATGGATAAGTATTTATATATATATGCGATATTTTCAAGAGATATTGCTCTGAAAAGTTTGTGCATGCGATATTTTTCAGTATCACTTTTGTAGCGAAATTTTGCATGCAGTTACTTTGTCGGCAGTCATTCTATTGCAATGAAAACCCAGTAATGTATCTCTGCATATGCATACTAATACACCCTAACATATAAAGAACATTTATGTGTTTCACCTGAAAATTTATAGGGCTGAATGATGATAAAAGCACAAAGTTACATATATTTTTGAGTATTTACTAATTCTAATTTATTTTCACATATTACATACTCTTAGAGATTAAGGTACATACCATGCTGTGGTTCATGCTGGATGGTTTCTTTATTTAAAGTTGTTCATTGACAGAGTGATATTTATAAATGTCTAGATGCCTGAAATGAAATAGTAGGTCAATTAAAAATATGTATGTAATATTCATTGTAAAGCTATTATGTTAGAAGTAAACAAGAGTGACACCTACCTAGCAGTATTCTTGAGACGGTAAGGCATTAACCTTGCTGTCTTACCTGTGGCATACCTTGCCACAGTAACCATGTGGGACCACACATGGCAGATTTCATTTTTTGATAGGGTCAGTATTCAGATCATGAAGACCAATGGTTTTGGTTCTGCAATACAAAGGTGACATAATTGTAAATACATTCAATAAATATCATCAATGAATAACATTTTTATCCAATTGATGAAGTGAAAGCATCATCATCATTACAAAGCAAGATCATTATAACAAAAATATATGACCAGTCAAGAACAAAGTTATTCAAGATTAACATTCAAATGAACTAATCAGCTACATTATTCTTAATCCATCTAATTTGTGGAATCCAACCACAGTTGCCATTCCATCCATTTTCACTGACCACTCAAGCATATATACATTGAATATAGAACAATGTGACTATCCAGTTAAGGGAACATTCGCTTTTGTACTAACTGAGTTAGAATGCAAGGTGATTATAACAATAGTATATAAGGCCATTAAAGGTCATTCAAGATCGGTTATTCAAAATTAAGAATTAAAATGACTTAATCAGCTACATAGTCCTTAATCCATCTAATTTGTGGAATCCAACCACAGTTGTCATTCCCTCCATTTTCACTGACTACTTAAGCATACATATAGTACATTTTATATAGAACAATGTGACTATCCAGTTAAGGGAGCTTTTGCTTTTGTACTAACAGAGTTAGAAAGCAAGGTGATTATACCAATAATATGTATGGCCATTAAAGGTCATTCAAGATTAGTCATTCAAGATTAGTTATTAAAGACTAACAATTCAAATGACTTAATCAGCTACATAGTCCTTAATCCATCTAATTTGTGGAATTCAACCACAGTTGCCATTCCATCCATTTTCACTGACTACTCAAGCATATATAAATTGAATATAGAACAATGTAACTATCCAGTTAAGGGAACATTTGCTTTTGTAGTAGCACAGTTAGAAAGTAAGGTGATTATAACAATAATATATATAAGGCCATTAAAGGTCATTCAAGATCAGTTACTCAAGATTAAGAATTAAAATGACTTAATCAGCTACATAGTCCTTAATCCATCTAATTTGTGGGATCCAACCACAGTTGTCATTTCCTCCATTTTCACTGACTACTTAAGCATATACATATACAAGTAGTACATTGTATTCAGATCATATAACTGACTATCTAGTTAAGGGAGCTTTTGCTTTTTTACTAACAGAGTTATAAAGCAAGGTGATTATACCAATAATATGTAAGACCATTAAAGGTCATTCAAGATTAGTTATTCAAGATTAACAATTCAAATGACTTAATCAGCTACATTATCCTTAATCCATCTAATTTGGGAATCCGACCACAGTTGCCATTCTATCCATTATCACTGACTACTTGAGCATATATACATGTAATACCTTGTATATATTTACTACAAGATTAAAAGAAAGTCAGTGTGTGTTCATCGTATTTTCTTATACAACAAAACATATGGTAGTTTTGAAATTTTGGGAAGTTTTGTGTGTGCTACTGCTGTGTCATTACATTTAATAAATCTATTGGTATTATTGTATCGTAACAGACAGGTGTAATGACCTCCATCAGATCTTTCTCCGTGATGGTTTATGACAGCTTCTAGTTTGTACTGAGAATTGTTTTTTGTTGTGATATTTACGAGCAATTTCACCTTTCGGTTGTCCTTATCTCCCTCTGCAAATCTCATCAAAAGTATAAATAGCAATGGGGGGCATTGCGTCATTTGTGAAGAACAAAGAGTTTGTGGTGCATGACAATTTCTGCATGGTCGGTCAGTTTGTGAATCCGGAGCTTCAATATGAAAGATCTCTCCATCAAGAAAGGCATTGACACAGCGGAAATGTTCATTTTCAGTGAAGATGTGTTGACAGTTTCTGCATTGATACGTATTTGTAAACTGACTGGCTAGAAGTTGTGTAACAGGTGTTGGATGAGCAAAGTAATAATTTTGCCATGCAATTAAATGAGATTGCATAAGGGCTGGTGCATTAGGAAGATCAGGTTGTTCATTTGGGGTGTTTTGACTTAATAGTTCGGTGTGCAAAATATCAAGCAGTGACAGCAGAAAGTCATGGGCATCACTTTGCGTTTGAGGAGAAAATTGCCGCTTCAGTTGTGGCAAAGCAAATAGTAAATGAGGTGTAATGTTTTCCTCATGAAGCAAATAAATTTGGGCTTTCAATGCAAGCAAGTGATTTGACACTGGTTGATTCAATGCAAAAATTGGCTGGAGTTCATTCACAGAGAACAAAACTTGCAAGACACTATTGCCATAGCATGAGTTTCCCATATTTTTAATTCCTGATGGCATGTTCATTGCCAGAATAGTTGAAGTCATTGTTGGTAGCGGAGGATCGCGGTTCATGTTATCATTTTCAGATGCTGAAGTTGATGGAATGGGATCAGTACCAATATAAATCAATTCTGGTTCAGTAGTTTCATTTGTACATTGAGGTTCAACAGTTGATGTGGTAATATTTTCTTCAATGCTCGCAGATGACAAGGGGTTGTCAGGATTACTTGAAATGTCTGTTTGTGAAGAGTAGCCCAAATCATTTATCACATTGTGATTAGCACCATGTGTATCGGTTCTGGTATTTGGCACCGACCGTGACGTTGACATGTCAGGAATAATTTTCTGAGGGTGCTTGTGCACTGTGAGTTTTATTGCCTCATGATCTGAGAAATATGTTGGTAAGGGATTGCACCTGACTTTGGTTGTAATATTTGGTTCAGTGTAGACATGATCAAGCAGGGATTGATACCTTGTAGTTGGCCATGTGACATGTTGATGGAAAGACAAACTATGAAATAGATCTGTGGGGTGATGGGGCTTATTTGAAAGCAAATTGTCATTAAAATCTCCAGCAAATATGATGTTCTCAGGTTGGATATCTCTGATTTCTACAACTAATTGTGATAACAGTGATGTGAATGCCTCCATCCTCTGCATAGGGATTTTGTACAGCGTTACAAGGACAAGTTGGTCATTGCTTGAGGTTGTGATCTTTACGGCAAGATGTTCAATACCTTTTACAGTAGTTGGTACAACTTCTGATTTGATACCACTCTTCACATATATGGCTACACCACCTCGTCCAGTATCTCTTGGTCTGTCCTGTCTATGCACTTCATAACCTTGTATTTGAATAGACAAATCTGTGTCAGTGGATTTCAACCAGGTTTCATTAACCATGATGACATCATTAAGCATTTCAGGGTAATTCCGTATGTCCTGCATCTTTGACAGGAGGCCTTGGACATTGTGCTGTACAATTGTAAGTATCTGGTCATGTGCTACTTCTGTTTGGGCAATTGTTAGTGGTGTCATGGTTTGTATATTCTTGTGCACTTCTTCAGACCTGAAGATTTTCTTGGCATCGAAGTTTCTGATGTAAAGACCATTGATATTGGTGACTCTACTCAGTGCTACATATGATTGTCCAGAGGCAAACACACCATCCATGTCGAAGACACATTTATCAGTTGTCATACCTTGGGTCTTGTGTATCGTACAAGCAAATGCTAATTTGAGAGGCAGTTGTCGTCTCGTCACTTGGTCTTTTCGATTTGCCATTATGTCCTCATGAACAGGAATGAGAATTGAATTAGCTGGTGCTGCAGCTGAATTGTGAGGTTTTTGACTTTTCCCAACCTTTGCATTGTCAAACTTTACAAACACTTGTGTTGCTGTTTCATCATTTTCGATATGGGCTATTGTACCAAATGCTCCATTTACAAGGCCATCAGCAGTATCAATGTTCCTAGTTAGCATTACCCGGGCATTGATTGCAAGCTCCAGTAGGTCAGGAAGGTCATCATTTGTGCCTTTCATTGGTTTGTTACATTTGATAAGTTTTCCTGAAGCTGTGTTGCGTACATGATCAGATGCCAAAATTTTAACAATGTTGCTACAGGTCTTATATAGCATTGCTGTATTGTGAGCTGATGTTTCTTTGTTTTTGGCAAACACATGAAGAGCTTCATCTGGTACATGAAGCAAATCACATCGTGCATTCAGCATTGATTGCTGGTGGTCTGTCAGTGTGTCATTCTTTGATTTTCTTCTTAAAGAATTCAGGAGGTCAGCAAATTCTACATCATCCTTTTGTCGCATGATTTCTGTTAGCTCAACAGTTTGAAACAGGTCAAACCACAAATCAATGCCCATGCTGGCGTCTGGTTTCAAAAGAGAAGAAGCTTTCACCGGTGGTAGTTGGTAAAAGTCACCAACAGCAATTATTGAAACATTTCCGAACCATGCTGAACCATCAGTTGATCTAATTTGTTTTATTTGCTTTAGTCTGCTATGGACATATCCCAGCACTTTTCTGTCCACCATTGAGATCTCATCAATGATAAGAAGCTTGATGTTTCCTAGTTTTGCACTAAGGGTAGTTAAAGTTTCATGTGACAAGGGTTCATACCGTTTGTAGGTCTTTCTAGGGATTTTGAGAGCTGAGTGCAATGTGAAACCAGATATATTAAATGCAGCTGTGCCTGTTGGTGCAGTGAGAAGGACAGTGGTGTCTGATGGGTTTTCACCATTCCGTAATAGCTTGCTTGCCTCATTGTATATGCATTTTATTAAATGGGACTTGCCCACTCCAGCACCTCCCTGAATGTACATGCAAAAGCTCTTAGGTTTGAGTCCCTGTGCCTCTTGAATACACCAATCACGCACATGGTAGAAAATACTTCGTTGTTTTGAGTTCATTGTCCTTAACATTGGCCTGATTGGTTCTCCTATGAGTTCAAAGGAACACAAAGAGCTAGTTTGTTGGTCATCAGAACTGTTAAGGTCTGGAATAGGCTGTGTTTCTCCATCATATAAGTCATTTTGATCAGGTTTTTGAATTGACTCAAGACGTTCCTGTTCTGTGTTGGGTGAAATGTCAGCCCAAGCATCAACCATGTGACCATGTTCTTGAATTGATTGCCATACATCTTGTAAATGTTCATCAAGTTGTTCATACAAGGATTGGTTTTCATGAATGATTGTCTGTACAGCAGTAATGTCAGATGATGCAGACACCTTCACTGCACCGGTATTGTAGAACTCTTCATATGTGGTGAATGGGGCAGGTTTCAGGCTACTTTCGCTTCTGTGAGGTAGGTATAATTTCAACAAAGACATGTGATATTTTTCTGATTCTTTTGAAGAGGAAATCTTTGGGAAGCGTATAATAGCCGGTGGGGCACGAGTCCTTTTCATGATGTATCCAAGATCATTTTGCAGTTCATGAGCATTGGGGTTTTTCCTCTCAATAGCATTTTTACCTTCAGTTTTACTGAGAACTCTGTATTGTGAAGCAAATGTAGCCTGGCACATTCTGTCAAACTCTACAGTTAATGGACGTGCTTTGTAACGGTCATAAAGACTTGTCATCCAAATGTCTTCACTTTCTCCATTCATTTGGGCTTCTTGTCGAATTTGTGACAAAGGTTTTGAGAGTTTAGTTGGATTTTCATCTGTAGCCACAAAAACAGTATTTCGGGAACATTGCTTTAAAGGCAATCCTGTTGCTCTTACAACACTTTCTTGCACTGACACTTCTCTACTGTCCAAATACACTGATCCTAGTTGTTTCATTTGCTTTCGCAAGTCAGAATTCCTGTCTTCTTGTTGCATTTGTGTTCTGGCTTCCTTCAACAGGTCACTCAATTCATGTTCAGCCTTGCTGATGTAAGAAAGAATGTACATAACACAAGAATAGGCATCTACTACATACTGTATGTCAATGTTGGCATCCCAGCTTCGCAATAATGTTGGTGAGTAGTTATTGACCCACACATCTTTCACATCTCTTTGCATGACAATGGATGATTTCTTTGCAACAAGTGACATTGCTTTGAGAAAGTCGTCAAAGCCAGTGAATCCAGCTTTATGCAATACTTCATCAGTTGTGCAATTCTCAATTTCATCAGTGCTAAGCAATAATGATAATCCTTGCAGTGATGTTTCGGCCATACTTTTAGACATGGTTGCAAATGATATGTTTCCTTCTTGGATAGTTGCACTTGTTTGGTTTATCATTTCATTGTTCCCTGGAACAGGTACTGTTTGTTTGGTAGTACTTGTCTCACTTGGCCGTACAATGCTTGTTTGTTGTGCAACTGGCTTTGGAAAATTGAACCTGCAATCTTTATTTCCAGTCCTGCATGACTTTGTGTGTGCCTTTGAATGTGATTGTACGTTTTTGACAATTTCATGTAGATGTGGATCAAAATCCTCACTTGGCATTTTGCAGCATATATGTTTATCAATGAACTTGCAGATCTCTTCATCAGTGTTTTGATCCAATTTTGGAGCATTCTCAATCCAAAATAATGCATGTACATGAGGTGCACCTCTTTGCTGAAATTCAATGCGATAAAAGTAATCAGTGATCTTTCCTATTGGGTTAGCAGGACTTTGCAGAAACCTCATGTAATGATTCAGACGGTTGTACCACATTCTGATGGTTGTAACATAATTGCTACGGATAAGTTCAGCTTTCTCATTGAATGATAAGGACTCAAAGTCAACTGGCTTGCCATTCTGCCTTGCAATTGATTCAACTACTTCAGGCCATCTTGTTAGCTCTGCAGAACTTAATGTGACAAAAAATGTTGGGATGTCAATCTGACGAATCATTGCAAACAAATCATTCATTGTTTTCTTCCAATATTCTGGTGAACCTCTCAGGGATTGCATGTGGGTAAATGCAAGATTTGACTTGCACAACTCATAGACTTGTTCATGGTCTTTTAGCATTTCAGCAGTTATGTTTTTCCCATTGGCCAAAGCACCTCCTTTACGACTTTGAATTGATATACCTGACAACAAATTTGCAAGCTCTAGAACAGCTTGGCAGTAGAAGATATAACCAGAGTGCTTAGCAAACCGCAGATCGGCATTAAAAAGTCGTGCGTTGATGTACTTCCCTCGTGTAATTTCGTTTTCTCTAGTCTCATCAAAACTGTTCTCGCCAACAGGGAAAAGTCCAGGAAATGCTTTGGCTTCATCGTGTGATGTTGTTAAAAGACTGTGTGGTTTGTGACCTTCAGCAGGAGCAACAGAATAGACATGATTTTCAAGTTCATGCAAAACATCGGCTCTGATATCAAGGGGTTGCAAAAAACTGTCATAACCAAAATGTTCACTGTTTGCTTCATTGTTTTCGGTATGGCCAGTCTCTGTGTTGGATTTTGAGTCTATAGTGGGAGACACATCGCCCTTCTTTTCATGTTTTATTTGACATTCATTGCCATCAGCAACAGTTTCTTTTTCTTCAGTGACTTCTTCATTATGAATGTCTTGTGTCAAGTAGGCAAGATCATTAGCAGTCGTTTCTTGCCAGCTAGGATCCAATTTCACACTTTTATAAAGTGGATTTACTTGTTTGAGCTTCACAAATGCTCTCTCTATCTTTGCTAGGTCAATCATTTCATAGGATTGATAACCTTTGTACTGCAATTTCCTTTTAAGTTTCAGTCCAACAATTTGTGATTGACTAAGAGGTCTTGGAAGCATTTTGGTTGTAACTTCAGGTGAGGAACGTACTGAAATAACAGGTCCAGACAATTTTGCTTGTTTGCCTTTAGGTGCCTGGATAATCTTCATAAATGGAATACTTTGACTCACAAGTTGTTGTTCTAAAGTATTCAATTCTGCAAGTTCAATTGGGATCTCTTCCATTGTCATCTTGTTAACCCCAGCTTGGGGAGGCATTTTACCATTGCTTAAATGCTTGTGACATGTTGGACAAATCCAGAGATCATGATTAGGACAGTTGTCAGAACAATTATCTGAACAGTTGTGCTGAAACTTGTGAGTAATGCAGCTTGCTGCAAGGGATTCGTATTTTTCATATGAAGTTGGGCAACATGAAGTGACCTGGTTATGAAATAATAATCGTTCGCACACACAACAAATAAATTCTGCCACTTGCTTAGAAGATTCTTTGAATTCTTGAATAACATAATCAAGATCACTGCGGTCTTTCTTGAGTTTTTCATACTGTTTACCCGATATTTCTTTCTTTGAAGACTGATACAGTGTGTCATTAGAGTATCTGTCTCTCATAGCTTGCTTGAGCCTTTGCTGATGTAAGTGATCTGTGGAATACTTTGCCTTATTTGCATCCTTGACCTTCTGTTGAAACTGCAGGTCTTGCTTGTATTTGTGTTGGCTGGCAGCTTTGGCATTTTTTTGATATTCTAGATCAGTTGAGTACTTAATCTTGCTAGATTTTTTTACTTTATTTTGATAGTCCTTATCTTCACCATACCTTTTTTGCGTTGCTGTTTTCACATTAAGACGCCGCTTACTTGAATTAGTGTATCTAACATCATTGTTGGTATATTCAGTATTGGAGTCAGAGTCTGATAAGTCTTCGTTTTGAGATGGTTCACTTTCAGACAATGTGACAAGCAAATCACTACTAGCCAAATCACTTTTTTGGTCAATTCGTCTCTTTTTTCTCATCTCTCTCACCATCCTTGCACTTCGTTTCCTTTTTGCCATTGTATTTAAGTATGTGCCAGATGTTACCTAAAGTATAATCTTTTCTGCATTTGTCAGATTATCATTTAATAACCACTTTCATGATTATTATTAGACCTACAAAATGTAGTCTAGACACATTTTCATTTTATGGGAAATGGACATAGGAATTGAGGCTATTTTCAAAACAGGCAAACAAGTTTCTTTTAAAACAACATAATGAATATCAATAATCAGATTTTATAGCAATACGAGCCTCAGAGAAGCCTAGATAAATTTCACTTAGCTTTTCAGATGATACGAGCTTTCGCTGTTAGCTAAAAGCCAATAAATTTAGAACTAATTTAGTTTTTGAGAAAAAATGAACAGGCAACTTACTAATTTTACAGCAAGTAACAAAAATATGACCAACAGTTTGATGTCACCAAAAAATCCTTATTAAGATTGCACTTTTTTGCTTTCAGAGCAACTTATAAATTTTCAAGAGCAAATATGAATGTTGTAATAATGACAAACAAGGGATAAGTGTTCCTTTTACACAAAAAACTTCTGACACTTAAAATGCCTGATCTGATTATAAAAAGCTCAATCACGAAAATACACCAATGACAATACAAAATAGAAGAAAAGTCTCAATTGCCAAGTTTATTTCATAAAACATATGTGAACAGTTGAATATGTAATTCTAGAATTTTGCTTAATAAACACAAATTCATGCAGTATATTCAGAAATCTTTCACAAAAATATTACTCGCTTCAGGCTTTGTCAATTGTTTCACTTAAATAAGATAAATGATATGATTCAATACAAGTTGGAAATCAGAATTATCAGCATCCTTCAATGTCAATTGTAATTTTTAGGACATAATGACCAAGCCATACTCTTAAGTAAAGATCAATAGCAGTTCATCCAACAAAAAGAGAAGCCAATCTCCAAGTGAAGTTGACGGCAGTTTATCCTACACAAAGAGATGCCACTCTCTAAGTGAAGCTGTTCAACGGCTTTCAATCCGACACAAAGAGTAGCCACTCTCTAAGTGAAGCTGTTCAACGGCTTTCAATCCGACACAAAGAGATGCCACTCTCTAAGTGAAGCTGTTCAACGGCTTTCAATCCGACACAAAGAGTAGCCACTCTCTAAGTGAAGCTGTTCAACGGCTTTCAATCCGACACAAAGAGTAGCCACTCTCTAAGTGAAGCTGTTCAACGGCTTTCAATCCGACACAAAGAGATGCCACTCTCTAAGTGAAGCTGTTCAACGGCTTTCAATCCGACACAAAGAGTAGCCACTCTCTAAGTGAAGCTGTTCAACGGCTGTTTATCTGACACAAAGAGTAGCCACTCTCTAAGTGAAGCTGTTCAATGGCTGCCAATCCGACACAAAGAGATGCCACTCTCTAAGTGAAGCTGTTCAACGGCTTTCAATCCGACACAAAGAGTAGCCACTCTCTAAGTGAAGCTGTTCAATGGCTGCCAATCCGACACAAAGAGATGCCACTCTCTAAGTGAAGCTGTTCAACGGCTTTCAATCCGACACAAAGAGTAGCCACTCTCTAAGTGAAGCTGTTCAACGGCTTTCAATCCGACACAAAGAGATGCCACTCTCTAAGTGAAGCTGTTCAACGGCTTTCAATCCGACACAAAGAGTAGCCACTCTCTAAGTGAAGCTGTTCAACGGCTTTCAATCCGACACAAAGAGTAGCCACTCTCTAAGTGAAGCTGTTCAACGGCTTTCAATCCGACACAAAGAGATGCCACTCTCTAAGTGAAGCTGTTCAGCGGCTTTCAATCCGACACAAAGAGTAGCCACTCTCTAAGTGAAGCTGTTCAACGGCTGTTTATCCGACACAAAGAGTAGCCACTCTCTAAGTGAAGCTGTTCAACGGCTGTTTATCCGACACAAAGAGTAGCCACTCTCTAAGTGAAGCTGTTGGCTGTTTATCCGACACAAAGAGTAGCCACTCTCTAAGTGAAGCTGTTCAACGGCTGTTCATCCGACACAAAGAGTAGCCACTCTCTAAGCGAAGCAGTTGGCTGTTTATCCGACACAAAGAGTAGCCACTCTCTAAGTGAAGCTGTTGGCTGTTTATTCGACACAAAGAGTAGCCACTCTCTAAGTGAAGCTGTTCAACGGCTGTTTATCCGACACAAAGAGTAGCCACTCTGTAAGTGAAGCTGTTCAATGGCTGTTTATCCGACACAGAGAGAAGCCTCACTCTAAGTGAAGCTGTTCACAGGGTTCTTGTCCTCACTTAGTCCAGGGGACACGTCAACGGGACAGCTTGACAGCACTCCTTTTTGAATGTGAAGAGCACCGTAAAAGACATCAGCTTTACACACTACACCTGAAACATAAAAAAATAATAATTAAGTATTGTAAATTGTGAGATGGAGAATCGGGAGTCGACCCTATCTTAGTTGAGTCATTCTATGCGAATTTGCACCATACTACTCCTTGAATGCCTTGATGAATTTCTGCCAGTCATAACAAAAATTGTAAACATGTCATTAACACTTGGAGAAATGCCCCATGAACTGAAACATGCACTTGTAAAACCACTTCTGAAGAAAGAACTAATCAAAAAGAACTATCTGCCAGTGTCAAATCTTTCTTTCCTTAGCAAAATTATAAAGAGTGTTGTAATAAAACAGTACGTTAATTATCTCACTCAGAACAAACTTGAAAATGAAAAACAATCAGCTTACAAAGAATTTCATATCACAGAAACCCTCTTAATAAAAATCCATAATGACATGTTAAATCTGAGTAATTGAGAAGTGACAATGCTTGTATTATTAGACCTGTCTGCTGCATTTGACACAATTGATCATGACATTTTGCTGGACAGATTGCGTAACAGATATGGTGTGCAGAGTGCAGCTCTGAGATGGTTCAAATCCTACATTTCTGAAAGATCAGAGTCAGTGGTTATAAATGACAAAACATCAAGAAAACTTCCGTTAAATTTTAGAGTTCCTCAATGTTCCAAACTTGGTCCAATCTTATTCAACTCCTATGTTGCCCCAGTCAGTGAAGTTGCTCAAAGAAATCAAGTACATGATCAGAAGTATGCTGATGATGAGCAACTTATTCTTTCATTCAAACCAAAGCTTTGGAATAGTCTGCCTGAAAAAGTGAGATCTGCAAAGACACTAGAGAACTTTAAGAAGAATCTAAAAACTCATTTGTTTCAGAATTCCAACACGTGATTTGACCTGAAAAAGCGCTGATGAGCAGTTTACTGAAATTAGCGCTATATAAATCCATATTATTATTATTATTATTAAGGTACATATTCAATATTCCATGACAAGAAAAAATAAATTGTACAAACTTCTTTGGGACAAATTTAAATTAGGTTCTACATTGATATTATTTGTAATTAATACACAATAGGCTTCCCCTGTTGGCATGTTTGTGGAATGATCATTGTGTAATCATCCTATAAGAGCAAGTGAAAGTATGCCATAGGCATAGAGGAAAATAACATTAACCTTCATTAGCCTGTCCATCGGCGTCACTTTGTCAGTAACCCACAAAGAAAATGATGAACAATAATAGATTGCGTACAAGGTCATTTCACCTACATAATGTAATTGCATAAAAAAATTTGATACCAAGCAAAATCATGATGTTTCACACAAACATACAGAAAAGACACACGTCCTGTATGTGGACCAATCATAGAGCAGGATATGAGCTATTTCACTTATAAAAAAATCTCAATATCTATTACAAGTCGCAACGCATGATAAATATTTTAGTTCTGGTATTTGAATGTAACCTTGCATATATATATAGCTTGCAATTGGCTGCTCGGAAGCATAGGCCTGCTCATAGCTCAGGTGTCCTGATAGGATGTGTTTTGTGATTACGTTCATTCAAAACTTAAGTTTATAGGAATATTTCTTTCCATTTTCCCGATCATCTAGCTGTAATTGTAAATATTGAAGGTCCACAGCATAGTTCAGTGTGTCAACACAATCCTAAATACATCTTCATAAATTGCATGTTAATATGTTATTCTTTTCATAGAATTTACATGTACCACAATGTCATATAAACCCATCATTTTTGCGATTATTGGTTGCCATGGATGCAAATAAGGCAAAGTATTCCACATTTAAAAGTGAAAAAATGCTGATTTTTACAGCTCACAGGATGCATAATTTCTGTTATAGACACAATAGAAAAATGTTGAAAATACTGATGAATGGAGAAAAGAACATATATCTATAAGAGAGATTTTTTATATTCCTTTTTTTATGTCAAAAATTCACTTAAGAGTTATGAAATCTGGTACAGGCATTGGTATTGGCTAGTGGGTATGAATCAGGAACATGTCAAGAAATCCAAGATGGTGGCCATTTTGACAGCCATCTTTATTCATTCTTCAGCTGCTAGAGGGGTCCATGATTAATAGTGGGATTCAAATTAATTCAATTCATGAATTGTGCCCATCAATGATCCATACCCACATGCCTGTACTAAATTTCTTAACTCTTAAGTGAAAATATTAAGGTCATTGTGGGCTAGGGTGGAGTGAAAAAAGTCAAAATGTGAAATTCAAAGCAAGTTTTTCTTGATTTTTTGTTTTCTAATATGTTTGGTATGGTTATTTACTTATTTTCAGCTGTTTAATTTATGTCTCTATCTCATTTAGAACCCATTTTATGGCCAAAAACAGCATTTTTGAGGTCTCGTGAAACATAGAAAAAGGTGATTTCAAAATGCCCAGGGTAGCTGTCACAGAAATGACAGCAACCACCCAAAATGGTCATAAATACTTATTTAACTATATTTGACAAGTTTTTGGAGGGGCCGTTTTTTTAATTTCACATTTTGACTTTTTTCACTCCACCCTATTGTGGGCAGTTCAAGAAGGTGGCCATTTTGTGGCAGCCATATTGGTAGCCATGTTTGATTTCTCGGCATGTTCCAAATCCACACACCAACAGGTCAATACCTGTACCAAACTTCATAACTCTTAAGTGAAATATTAAGGTCACAGTGGGCAGTTCAAGACTGGCAGCCATTTTGTGGAGGCCATTTTGTCAGCCATCAATATCTTCTTTTTGGTTAACCCAAACATGCATTCATAATATTATGAGAAAGGTATTTAACAGACTCATTTCACTGAGTAGCCTAAATTTTATGTCACAATATATATAACATAATAATTAACACATAAAAATAGTTCAGCTAAAAACACAAATGCCTGGACCAATCAGAGGCAAGGATGGGAAGCCTACATGCGTATACATGTCCAATAGGATGCCTCTCAAAAAGTTAATTTTTTAAAGAAGCTTGCATGAAAATGCATTATTGTTGGCCTGTCATGTGAAAAATCAAATGTTGAGGGTTTGCAGCCGTGCAACATCACTGTTACACCTCCAAGACTGGAGAGTTCCACCTGCCAATTCAGGCCAAAATAGCGACAGTTGGACACATAGAACAATGGTTAGCCAATGGTTGGACACATCTGTGACAGATTTGGAATATTTATAAAATTTTTTCCATGTTTATCACACATTTTCGGCGATGTTTATCAAATTTTCAATAGTGGAACTCTTCAGTTTAGGAGGAGAGACATCGCAATGACGTCGCTATGACGTCATGGCAGTGTCACTGCATCTCCCATCAGACCTACAACGTGGTCAACATGACGGTGTGTGGAATCTGGTAAACATAAGGTGGAAATTTGTTGTGGAATAGGGGTTTTTGGCCCTGTTGAGTCACCAAAAGTGCCTCTGACGTCTGTGTGCGACAATGTAAGTACACTGTGCGAATTTGGCAGTCGTGGGCCACCCCGATTTCTCAATCATAAAAGGGAAAGAATCAAGCTCAAGAACATGAGCTTTATTCACTAAGATTCTCCATTCCGATTTTGTCAGCCAATCACAAACGAGTATACTTGGATAATATCCTACCTATATTATTTTGAGAAAAGTTGTATTGGATGCAAAAAAGTTGTATTGGATCCAAAAAAGTTATATTGGATCCAAAAAAGCCATATTGGATCCAAAAATGTTATATATATACAATAAGAACAATGTTTCTCACCTTCATCGGGCAGAGATTCAATCAGTCAGAAAATGGAAGAAATGTAATCGAAATCAGCAAACAGACAAGCTGAAATCACTGGCAGGAGACACAAGACCTTCATATGGATCAAAGCGCAGGATCTAGAATCTGATTTTGTCGACACTGTCAATTAACAGGCCAATTTTCTGATATTCTGAAAGATAAAAAAGTATGCATGTGTGTTAGGGTGTGGCTGTGCATATCGCCAGCATTCCATCACTTAATAATAGTACATATCAATAGCCGTTCTGGTATTAAACTGTAGTCGTTTTAATATAGACTTTTTGTACACATCTGTAACCGTTCTTGGCATAGCCATTCTGACATTGTCAGAAATCACAATGGCCATTCTTATCTGTAGCCGATTTGACTGCCAATCTATTAGCCACAGTGATTTCTTAATAGGGACATTGCAGCAAACGGACGGAATTCACGGAATTAGCATTCTGACACCGAATTGGCCCTCTGAAACGGAATTGACAATTTCACGGTAAACTACTCATATAAGCACTCACGGAGGTGAAATCACATGCATTCCGAGGGGGAAAAAGCCGAACTTTCGAAATAAAGTGCTTGACACTGCTTGCCCAGTCAACATTTGAGTCTGCACAGCACTCACTGTGAGATCACAAGAAACTCACATGATGATGTCATGCTTGAGAGTGTCATCAGGACATGACAGTGACCTCACACCTTGTGACCTCATGCATTGCTACCTCATGCAGAGCTCTCTGAAATCTCACATACTGAGGTCAAAATGTGAGCCCACTACTAGCTCAAAGTGAGCTCACATATGATGGTGTCACTATGAGATCTCTCAGGGAGGTGACAAGGAAATCACACAGAGACGTCACAGAGAGCTCACATTGTGACCTCATGCATTGCTACCTCATGCAGAGCTCACTGAAATCTCACATGCTGAGGTCAAAATGTGAGCTTTCTTTGAGCTCATAGTGAGCTCACAAATGATGGTGCCACTATCAGATCTCACAGAGAGCTCACACTGTGAGCTCTTTGTGACAGGAAGTGACATCACATGGCCATCACAGCATTCCATCCACCGTTTTGAATCAACAAGTAACAGGGAAATTTGGGAGATGAAATAATGCATGTAAGTACACTTTTATATAGTTTGTAGATTTGAAAATTATGTTAGTATGGGTTTAAACACTAAGTGATTCCATAGGCATAGAAATTAAGCATCCGGAAAATGACAACTATATGTGTTTTGACAGTTAAATTATGCAGCAGTTTTGGCACAATCCTTTAACTGCCATTTAGTATCAGGAGCCATTGCACTAAACAAACTCATACAGTTTTGATATGTATGAACTAGTAATGTTTTCCAATTTAATTGACAATTTATCTTGGAATAATTAGATAATAGACATCAACCACACACACAGTATTGGATAATTCAGCCTATATACAATGTATATATATGGGAAATTATTGAAGTTGCTGATAAAAAATATATTATGTAGCACATACATGTAAATGTATTTATATTATTTTTATTTTGTTTCAGATTGCTGGTTGATATGTATGGGTTGAACTACAGGAATGAAGATTGAATAGATTTGAACAAAGCCCGCCCCCCCCCCCCCCAAATCCAGCAATGTGATTTTACAAATAAAATGAGTGAACAAACTTGCTATTCTCTATGTGTATTTGTCTAACTCTTGAAGAGGTCAATGAGGGTGATTTGAGGTCACAGGAAGTTCACCCTGCAGAGGTCACAGAAAGTTCACCCTGCAGAGTTGACCTCAGAAAAGTCTCACAGAGAGCTCACAGAAAGCTCACAAGAGGCTCACATGAATCTCACTATGAGACCTCACATTAGGCTCACAGGGAGCTCACAGTGTGACCTCAACTTCTGAGCTCAAATCACCCTCATTGACTGGCTTCAAAATGAGGTTGATGTGAGGTCTCTTCTGTGAGCTTTCAAGGTGTCTTTGAAGAGCTCACAGATATATCACAGTGAGGTCAAATTGTTGACTGGGTGGATCTTAAAATCTGGTGCTATAGTATCCTCAGCACATGCAATCTTTATTAACGATTTTGGTCAAGAAATGTGGTCAAAACACACAAAGAAGTATGACGGCTCCATTTTGTATTGGCAGATAACATAAAATGCGTACCGGAGATGGATGGATGGATGATTGGGGCTTTACATCCTGTATTTATGCACTTGGTAGGCTAATTAGGACAGGAAGAGGACATGGCAATGAGGAGAAGGTTGATTGAAACAGCCGTCCAACATAGTCCCAGGTGACCCGGCAAGAGCTGGATTCGAACCCAGGACCCAGCAATTGGCAGCCCAGCACGCTGCTACTAGACCAACCCTCCCCCCTAAATGCGGACCGAAAGAAGTAAAATACGGTACAGGTCGACTTAAAATGCGGAACTCAGTAAAAAACAGAATTTCAATTTTGCAAAAAACAGAATTTGGTCATATTTAAAGGGGAAAGCAGTGCAATCAAAACAGCTTTGAACAAAAACGGCTACAGACAAAAACACCTACGATTTTCATTGCCTTATCCAAAATGGCTGCAGCAAATTTTCTGATTGCATGCCAGCGCAAAATTAACCATTACCAAAAAGGCAATTTCCATAAGCCAAAGTTATCGAAAAACGTTTCAATTCTTCTAAACAAAATGCTAAAAAAAGATTGCTATCAATTCTGTTATCAAAAAAATTAAAAAATGGTTATTTGTGGGTATATCAAATTATCGTCTTATCCAACACATAACTGCACATCTCTCTAATTCTGTTGTTTATCTTATTTTTCCGCCCAACCTCTTTCAATCATCACTAAATTGTCCATGCACCTCCTTCCTATCATTCTACCTTGAAATGAGGGCTGATATCCTTCTAAGATGCATATATCCTCTAAAATCCATCTTTATTCAACGCTTATCAATCCCATCTGAACAAAAAAGACATTTTCTCTGTGCTTCCCATGACTTACACTAGGTGGCTTCTGTCCATAGCATACACTTGCTCCACCTGTGGCTACTCCACACTTACAGGATTCTTCAAGCATACTGCTAATGATCATGAGGGCTTTCAATATGTGGCTGCCTAAATGTCTTTATAGATTCATAGATGTATTTTATCGAGCTTCAGTTCCTACACACCTAGGCCTACATCTTTGAAAGACTGTCACAGACATGACAGCACTTCAACTACGCAGATCTGTCAATACACATTACTTTTCTCCACTCAAAAAAGTCACATTTCACCAAATAGCCACTTCACAAATATCTGACAAAAATAACGTAAGCCAACAACTTTTCAACACATCCAGTAGGCCTACTATGTACCCTAAACAATTATACTTCACTAAATCACGCCTGTTTTATGCCGTGACCACATATAAATCAATGCTTTCAGGCAACTAAACAATTAAACGTTTCAGGGAAAAAGCCCAACAATCCAAAATAGTCCTATAAAACCTTATTATTTTTACACATACAAATTGACAAATATCCATTCACGGCCTCACAAACTTCACGGTACGCTTCTCTCCTACGGGCGTTCTAGTTTAAGAAATAAATCAAATGTAGAACTGTCATTATTACTTCCAAAACAATGTTGTGTAATAATTACACAATTCAAATCTGTCTGAATGAGCAACTGCATACATGTGTATTGTGTTGTTTTTATTCCTAAGTGATTAAATCATCTCCAAGGGAAGTGAAAATCATTGTGAATCAGTGAAAATTTGGTACTCAAGCTGGAAATACTGGGTTTATTTCTGAAATATTCATAGAGAAATCAATATTTATCTATTGATATGCAGAATATCATCATACTTAATCAATTAAGAGTAAGATAAATAAATATTTTTGCATGTTAAAAATCACAATATGCAACTGTTCAGTTTATAATCGGGTAAGTAAAAGACCCATAATTTCCGGATTGGAACATATTTTATTGAAGGAACTCGATAATATCATTATGAAAAACTTAATAATATTATTATTACTCATTAAAACTGTAGATAACCTACAAACCCATAACAGTTTGTTGTATTCCTATATATTACATGGAGTTAGATTGGAAAAAATTAAAAAGACAAATTTGAAATTCTAAGACAGAATTATTGAAAGTATTTTCAAATATATTTGCAAATATATTTGTATTTGTATTTAAATACTTTCAAAATTTGAGTATTTGTATTTGTATTTGTATTTGAAAGAATTGAAAGTATTTGTATTTGTATTTAAATACTTTTGAGCTCATTTGTATTTGTATTTGTATTTAGAAAGATTGAAAGTATTTGTATTTGTATTTAAATACTTTTATCTGTATTTGAACCCAACCCTGGTGTAATTACAGAATCACAATTGCAATCTGGCAGGTTCACATGTTGAAAAGCTAAGTAACAGGATTTGACGTTAATAACAGGATTTGATGTTAATTGTTATTATGTTACTGGTGCTGAGTACCATGATACACCGCATCGAAATAAACCAGTTCTTATCGTCGATATGTGCGCCGGTATATCGTATGACATCATACCGGTTATTTTGCAAGGCTAACAATCATTATTATCATTTTGCAGGGCATTGTCTGGCCATTAACGCCCAGTTCGCGGGCGTTAATGGCCGTTAACGCCCGCGAAAGCGCCCCCTGGTGTGTTTTATAGATCGTGACGTCATCAGAAGTGACGTCATGGTGACGTTGTTGTCAAATGTCTTTCTGCTTTGGCTCAATCTCGGTCAAAAATCGTCCGATTTGAAAAATTTAAAAGCCTATGAGTATCTCCAAGGTCCATAGATTTCATAATTGGACTCTGTTATGCTCTGGCTTCAATAATAAAGTCGGGGCGACGCGAAAACAGCGCGGGCGTTATTGAACCAAAAAAAAAGGTAAGTTTCTTCCTGGATATGGATTGTGTTCAAAAATTATAATAATGATAATAACATTTTGTTGTCGGGCATTATGGGGTATTAATCAGTTATGGCCCTCGGGCAGAAATCATTTAATGCCCTCGCCTGGCGGCTCGGGCATTAAGTTAATGATTTCTGCCCTCAGGCCACAACTGATTAATACCCCATAATGCCCTCCAAAAAAACGTTATTGACCAATTATTTATTGCAGAAAATCACTTAAAATCCCCGTGCAATCAGCCAAATTTTTTGCCAAATGATCTTTTTGTTTGGCACAAAAAGGGCGCAATGTCGTCAAAATCCATTTTGCGACGTTATGTCGCAAAATAGTGGATGACGTGAAATTTCGCCAAAAAAAGTTGCGGAAAATGTTAAATTCCCAATAAATGCCAATAAATCTATATCACTATAATATCGTGTATCGTAAGGGACGTATCATGATACTCATTGATATTCAGCTCACGATACTCAGCACTATATGTTACACAGCAATAGGTACATGTACACAGATCTATTCCATTGATAATTACAATTGCTATTTATATACCTCATAGGCTATCTGATTTTGAAGATAATTTAATTAAATTATGTGGCTGTCAGAGGTTTTAGTGTGCTACAATTAAAGAAATTTAAAAATAGGCCTCTACTGCGCAGCTCTATGCAATGTAACACACATAGGTGTTGGTTGTGAGCCCAACAGGCAGTGTTGAAGTCGAGGCCGCGACATCCGAGACTGAGACCGAGGCTCGCATGAGCATCCGAGACCGAGGCAGGCTGAACTGAATTATGTATGGCTAACTGCCAAAAAATTTTAGTGTGGTATTTTATCAATATTTAGCCATCATACCACTTACAATAAGGCTATAACAGTGCAATAAAAGATTCTGAACTGAAGACAAAAGGGGGGCAATCACTATATTTTCAAATGACAGGGGGGGGCGTGGAATTCATTTCATATCGAATAAATTTATTTTTTATGGAAAAGCGACAGATTTAATTTGTTTTGAGTGCCTGACAACCTCAATTATTTACTTCTAAATCAAACATTGCACAGACTGTGATAGTACATCCAACAGAAATTTATTTCAAGACTACCGAAAAAGTTTAACTACACTAAGCCTTTTTTGCATGACTGGAATGCAAATTGCAGTTTTTCTAAAATTCCGAGGCAGCTGGTCTGTTTCATTACGGACTTACTTATAAATGCTTAAAAAATTACACTTTCTAGATAGATACTTACTCTGGGGTGCTCAGTTCCAATTTATTAGGCAGTGGCATATTTGTGTTATATATCAAAGATATTTGGAATATTTTTTGAGTCATGGATACACGTTTGGAGATCTGTCAAAGATTTTGTCGGAATTTGTCCCATTCCATTTTGTCGAATTATGTTATATGTCAGACACTCTGGCGTGTGAAATAAACAATCAAGTAGAAATGTAAACAAAAACTTTAATACTTCCATCAGTAGGTACACATAATTGATTTTTAGCTTCGCGGACCGGCCGACACAATAGATTATCTGCCGACGGAAAAAAAAAGAAGTTTTTGGACATTATAAAAAAAAAGTTTTTCACCTTTTGTTTTTGTCCTACCGACCGACCCTAGAAAAAGTGCCTTGAGAAGATCCGAGAAGCTAAAGATCAATTATGTGTGGCCTTATGGTCGAAATTTTCAATGTTAATTTTCAATGTCAAAGCACTTAAAATAGTGAAGGAAAATACAAAATACATAATATTATTAGAGATTCATAACTTCATTACACATGTATCGCAAAAAATGGTGCCGCCTTATAACAGAGCATTCAGCCTATAATAGATGTGTAGTTCTTATAGCAGAAAAGGATTCTATCAGATTCTGATATATAGGATAATACATGTCCCTTAGATTGGTAAACTGACTGACAATTATAATTAACTGACTGGAAATTTTTTTTTTTCTAGCAAATTATACTTTATTCATATGGCAAACCTCGGACATGTCTCAGGCAAATATCCGAGGCCAGACGGTCCGATACCAAGTCCAAGGCCAAGGATTGGTAATCCGTGACCGAGGCCATCAAAATCTGGTCTGAGGCCGGCCTCGAGGACTCCAACACTGATATAGGCCATCCAATCAAAGTTAGTTGGATTTCAAATTTTCAATTTTTATATAAAGCTCTTAATTGCTTCAACAGGAGTGAAGCAATCAACATCAATAGGAAAGCAATTAGAACTCAATTGAAAGTTATGAGAAATCAAATGGCCTTCCATTGACAATTAATAAACGAACAGGCTGAAATAGCCTTTATAGTTCCAACGTTAAAGTTAACCTGGAAGCAAATTTAGAATTTCAACGTGCTTGGGTAAAATTATGCTGCTAAGTCAACTAACCAAAAAAATGCAACTTTTGACTTCAACTTGACACAATTTTCATCTGATAATTTATAGAATTATTTAAATTAATGACTTGAAATTCAACTGTGTAAAGTGTTACATGCTACATAGCTGTAAAAAGTTCACTGCTGGAATAGGGCTACTACATGTAGGCCTATATGAAATATTAATGGCACAGAAGGCTGATAATGCAATGACATTGTTTAATTAGTAATAGGCCTATCTATCAGATGAACACATGCCTATTAAAATACCAATCAGGGACGTTATTCAAAATACTCAGCCTTGTGACTACATGCACGTCGACAAACTACCATAGATATAGGCCCACCTGGTTATGATTAGCTTACTCTCAGTCATGACCCTGAAGTTGTGATTCTGAAGAGCAAAAATCACTATGACCAATGAAATTCAAATCAGTTTAATGAGATAAAAGCATACAATATCTAATGGGTTACCCAGTGCATGGTTATACCGACGTGCATGAAATGTAACTGACTGACCTGTCCTGGACGCTCATTTGATATCATTAGAAAGATACAATTGAGAGCTTTTTATTTCTTAAAAGTTGGTCATAGTGTCATTTTAGGGAATAATTTGAATTTGCTGTATAATAGATTTTAAAGATACTGGTGAAATGGTTCATAACTCAACTACAAAGAGTCCCACCAAAGTTGAAAGTACATAGCTGGATTTCATTTAAAAGTTCTGAACTTTAAAAGTTCTGATATTTCCATTGTATGAGAATTTGAACAGTCTGGTGATTATGCTAAACTTGTCTAAATTATTTAAAAACTAGAATGAGCACTAAGAGATCACATACCTCTGCCTGCCTTCAAATGAGACCTCAGGCTGAACAGAACTTTCTAATTCATGATATCTGTTATAAATAATCCAGTAATTTATTGAACGTTCAATTTTTGTAAAATTTATAATATATATATTTTAAAAGGTTAATTTTTATTGTGCGTCTACGAGTGACTTTCCTTGGTGAAAATGTTGTGCCTACGACTTGGGGGGGGGGGGGGGGTTGCTCTGAAATATGTAGGTCTGGATACTCAGGTCTGGGGCATCGCCATCTTTTCTTGGGTAAAATAACAGAATCTTCAAGGCATCGTTTTGGGGTGATTTAAGGCTTTGAAAAATCTAAAAAAAATTGAAGCATCTAGATTTTACTATTAGAAAACCTGTTGAATACTTGAAATATTTTTATCAGGCCGATTTCCAGAGAAATGTCAGGGAAAACAACATGTCAACAAAAGTTCGGACATTGACTTTGGGTGCTTCGGACGGACTTTTCACATAGAAAGAATGGTCGTACAGAGCCGAAACTTACCTCAAAATGTAGGATATTAAATTTCCAAAATGATGATACCAGTTAGAAAATTATAGAGCCGATATTAACGGTGCTACGTCGCGCTGCGTCATTGACGCAGCAATTGCACAAGGAAAGTCAGGATGGATACTGAGCTCTGCTCTGCTGATCTATGAAATATGTATACGACTTGGTGTGTCTACGATAAACTTACAGTCTGTCTCATCTAGCATGCGAACTGAAATATAGCACTGGTTTGACAGCCTCTATAAAACCAATCCATGGGCTTGGAGGTTTGGCACTGGCACCAAGTTGTCAGAAACTAATCCAGGAGTGGCACTGCAGTGCATTTTTGTGACGTCACGGCTATTGTGACTGTAAAACAGGTTGCGTCATGAATGCCAAACAACTATGAATGGTTTGCCGTCAACAAAAAGTGCCGAAAATCGGCGAAAAATGGGGCAAAAACATCGCGAAAATGTGATAAACAAATTACAAAATGGCTATTCTATCCATGAGTATGTATATTTCAGCTGTCAGACTTGTAGATGCTGAGAAAACAGGCCAAACACCAGTTCGCATGTTGACTGCAACCACGTCTGGGACAGGGACTTGGGCTCCCCAAAAAACGATTGTGTATTTACCATTAAAATGTCAGATTTGGATCCAGGTTTTTGCACAGATGTTACGAGATCATTCTTCTTCATTCTTCTTTTCAATTGTAGTTCCTTTTCCAGTGGTTTTTGGACATCAAAATAGCTTTTTCAACCCCTTTTCAACAGCCTTGATATTCCTGTTTTCAACTATTTGGCAATTTGCAAATAAAAACATGCCACCGACAGATGCCGAAATTTCAGAGTATTAATACTTGAATTTAATATTTCCGCATGCATGCGATTAAATAAATTAAAAGGGGCATGATTATACAAAAAAGGCTTGGCTTTTACTAATTTATTAAACAAAATTACAGTTGACAAATACCGAAAAAAAGTTGGATAAATTCACAAGGTGGCAGCAGCGTGCAGCTTTTCTTTTGCAGAGGTCGCCACTTGTTCTTTTGCAAGTTACTGAGCAACCTGCTGGGGAGTTCGGTGACTGAGCTTACTCAGCTCTAGTTGTGAACTGTCCAGGAGACCTGACTTCTTATATTGCCTTGTATAGATAAAAAAAAAAAAGAATCACAGCCACAGGCTAATTAAATTAGCTATGAATTATAGCTTATGACACTCCCCCAGCAGGAATTTCTTGAAATTACAATCATGCCATTTTAACTTCAACCAAAGAAATTTGTGGTGTAGTTGTACCCTTTCAATTTTTCTGATGGTCTAATTGATAAATACAGTGCATAATAACATACTCATACACATATTATATACTTTTAGATATTTAGAAAAAAGATAACAAAAACATTAGTTTTGTTTCCAGGCCAAGACTGTGCCACTATTGCATGTACATGGATGAAATTTGGCACGCATATAGCCTATATGGTGTAGTTGTGCCTTTTGGGGGTCAACATGATACATGTCCTATACTTTTTTAAATATGTAATGAGAATAATGAATAAAATATTAATAAACATATTATTTTTGTTTCCGGGCTAAGACTGAGGCACTGCCGTATATACAGGGCCGTATTAGCGCATTTCTGGGCCCGGGGCAAACTGTTTCTAATGGGCCCCTTTGCGCTCCAAAAACGCTATAAATTCTGAAAATTACATTCGCGCACCAGTTACCCGACGCACTTTCTTTACTGTTGCAACTCTTTTCAGCTTCTTCATGGGCCCCCCTGAGGTCATGGGCCCGGGGCAACTGCCCCGTTTGCCCATAGGTTAATACGGCCCTGCACGGTATATACATGGATGACATTTGGTGACATGTAGCCTATAATGGTGTGGTCGAGCCTTTTGATCGTCAGTTTAATACATTTTCTATACTTTTTTGTAATATTGAGGAAACAATAAAACAAATTTTTCGTTTTTTTCATTTTGGGCCAAGACTCTCGTAACCTATCGTTTATGATGGCTATTTATACTTTTAGTTGGTTTCATAGACAGGTATTCAATATTTTTTGAAATATTAAGATAAAATATAGACTTTTCTGCTCCATGGATGACTGACAAAACCTCTTAGTCTAACACTTACAAAACCTCTTAGTCTAACATGTCCACAAGTTGTTTAGCAGTAAGAGGTAGTCCAGTGAGGAAACTTAAATTAAAATTGAGAAACAATGCTAGTTACAATAATAAGCTAGGAAGTTCAATTAATTAGGTAGAGCAATTGAAATATCTCAAAGGCAAACTGTTAACAGGAGGGACTTGGAATTGCACAAACTACTGTGCTGGTATAAGGATTACATCTCCAAAGAGTATAACATTTCATGAAGATTGCTTTTTCTGACAAAAGAAAGTTAAAGTTTAAATTCATGACCAAAAATATGAATTTTTCAGGGTCCAGCGATCTTTGTAACCAGGCATCAATGATATAGTAAGATCATTATAATGTATCACATTTACACAATAGGCCCATGCAACTTTTATACTCATTTTGTATTTCTTCACTGCAAAATTGACTTCTTTTAGCTCAGGGCGCTAATTTGGTTATAATAGGTGAAGTTGAATTTTTCAGGACTGACCGATATTTTTAACTATTGATGATATACCAAAATGAACATTAAATAAAATAAAGATGAGAATCTGAGGTATTCAGAACTGCTTTCATCATTCCTATACCTTAATTTTAACAGGAGATAGAGCCAATTGAAATAATGACAAAAATGTAAAATATCAACGAAAAATTGACTCTGAAAATGTCAAGTTTTGAACATTATTTCAATCTCAAAGGCAAACGGTTTACAGTAGAGACTTGAAATTGGACACACTACTGTAAATGTGTTAGGATTACATGTCAAAGGAGTATTGAATTTTTTGAAGATTGCTTTGTTTGTCAAAATAAAGTTAAATTGCAAAATCATAACCGAAAACATCAATTTTTCAGGGTCCGGCGATCTTTTTAACTAGTAGAGATACATTAAAATACATAGAAAACAAATACTAGAAGAGATTATGGCCTTTCCGAATATGGCTTCAGTTTTTCTGTAGCTTAATTAGAACCGGAGATACAGGCCGTCAAAATTTGGGTACAAGTATGAAATTGGAAAATGAGCAGGTCAATTTTGCTGTCATTTTTTGACCTTGTGACCTTTATTATGCATTGTACATCAATCCGAGGAACTTAAAACTTTGCAAGGGTCCTCTAGAGTATTGTGGCACCAAATGCTGAAGAGATTGTGGAAATTCCTCAATTATTTCCTAGTTAAAAAAAATTAGGTATCTCAAATATCCAATTTTGCCAAATATTTGACCTTGAGTTTGACCTTGAAAATACCTTTCTAGGTCAAAACCAATATTTTTCCCAGATTGGCAATACGTGACAAAGGGGGGGTCATTTTATTATTGGAACTGTGTAGGATCAATATTTATTGCTCAAGAGGGCAAAAATAGGCTGATTTTTCATGTCGCGCGGTATGCAATATTTGGCATTTTTTTATAAATCAGCATGAAGAGATAGATCAATTCCGATTTCAGGGTTCAAACAATACAGCTGCTGGCTATTAGAATCTATAATATGAACCCGATATCTTTGAAAAAACATAATTAATGGAATTTTTGAAAATGTAGTGAATTGAAACTTTGACGGGTCATATGACCTTGAAAAATGAGGTCAAGGTCAAATTTAAAGATTGGTATGGGGTGTAAATGGGTATATTTGGGGGGGTTCATTATACATTTGCATTACCTAAAATGACTCCTTCACAGATTTTGAACTCATGCACCTCAAATTTAGCAAATACACCGCACCAAAATGGCCGCTATTCCATAAATACTTAAAATATCAAAATAAAAAATATACACTGCACTGGCCCGTACCATAGGTCAACTTTTGGCACAATCAGCATGCTGCTATCATTTATGGTTTTTGCCGAACTCGAAACAATTCGAAAACGACCGAAATATTCAGTGTGGCCTATTCCGCTCTAAGGATTTTGATTAATTTTGCTTCAATTTATTGCTCTTCACAGTTCATTCAGTGAAAGTAAAGTAAATTACACTGGACTATAAATTTATTGAGATATAGTATATTGAAATATACAAAAATTCACACTAAAACGGTCATATAAACCTTAAAAATAAAAATTCTAACTCAGGACCGGAATACAGTAGTCTACAAGTATACAGGTACATTCATAAAAATAGTCAAGAAAATCGAAACAACTTTTTCGGAAATAATAATAATAAGAATAATAGCAAAAACAATAAGAATTTACCATAGGTATGGTAAATTCTTAATAACTAGATTCCGATAACCGCTAGCGGTAATAAAACTTCACCGAGCAGTTGGTGAAAATGGTCTAAATATGTTTAAGTATAAAAATAAACAAGTATACGAACAAGTATATGAAGGTATATTGTACATGTTTAAGCAGCTTGCTCAGTGAATGCCCATGTTTAGTTTAGTTTATTTAGTTCAGTGGGTGAAAATAGTCTTAATGTATATAAGTATATAAACAAGTATATAAACAAGTATATAAACAAGTATATATATAAGCAAGATATAAAATAATATATAAAATATTATATGAATAAAATATAAAATAGTATCAAAAATATTGTATAAAATGGTACAAAAAATAGCATAAAAAATGTACCTTATTTATTTGTGATATATTGCAATGCACAAGTTAATGAAGCTAGCGGACAGCCCCCCCTTTCCCGGTGAATGCATGTTTAGCTTAGTTTATTTAGTTTAGTTTAATTTATTTAGTTTACTTTAGTTTAAAATTAGTTTATTGACATCTTTTAGGCAATTACTGCACAAATTTTAGTAATCACTGGTGTTCCAGTCTGAGTAGTCATTCGGTTAGGTGAGGAAAAGATGAATTTTTCAGGGTTGACCGATCTTTTTACCTGTTCACGACACAACAAAATGTACACAAATTAGAATAAGAGGAGAATCTGAGCTTTTCCAAAACGGCTTGTATCATTCATATGACTTTATTAGAACCCGAGATAGAGTTGATTGAAGTAATGGTAAAAATATGAAATTTCACCGAAAAATTGACTCTGAAAATATCAAGTTTTGAACTCCAAATTGCTCCCAAAGGTAAACGGTTTGAAGGAGAGACTTGACATTGCACACACTACTGTAAATGTCTTAGGACTATATCTCCAAATATTATCAAATTTTTTGAAGACTGACTTCTTTGTCAAAAAAATGTAAATTGGTGAAATCTTGACCGAAAACATGTATTTTTCAGGGTCCGGCGATCTTTTTAACTAGCAGAGATACGTTAAAATGTATAGAAAATGAATACTAGAGGAGAATTTGGACTTTCTGAATATGCTTTCAGTTTTTCTGTAGCTTAATTAGAACCGGAGATACAGACCATCAAAGTTTGGGTGCAAGTGCGAAATTGGAAAATGAGAGGGTCAATTTTGCAGTAATTTTTTGACCTTGTGACATTTATTGTGCAATGTAGGTCAATCCGATGGACTTAAAACTTTACACATTTCTTCTAGGGTATTGCAGGACTGACCTGTGAAAAGACTGTAAAAATCCCTTTATTATTTCCTACTTAAAAAAAATTTAATATCTCAAATATCCAATTTTGTCAAATATTTGACCTTGATTTTGACCTTGAAAATACCTTTCAAGGTCAAAATCTATAATTTCTACAGATTCGCGGTGTATGACTTAGGGGGGGTCATTTCATTATTTGAACTATGTAGGATCAATATTTACCTCTAAAATTGGCAAAAATTGGCTAATTTTTCATGTCGCGCGGTATGCCATATTTGGAATTTTTTTATAAATCAGCATGAAGAGATAAATCAATTCCGATTTCAGGGTTCCAACAATATAGCTCCTGGCTATTATAATTTAAAATATGAACCCGATATGCTGGAAATAACGTAATTGTTGGAATTTTTGAAAATCGAGTGATTTGAACATTAAACAGGTCAAATGACCTTGAAAAATGAGGTTAAGGACAAATTTGAAGGTGGCTATGGAGGTTTTATGGGCATATTTGGGGGGGTTCACAATACATTTTATTGGCCTAAAATCGATATTTCAGTGTCAAGTAATCAAGGTCACCAGTTTTGACGACGCGGTTGACACTAAAAATTCCATAATTAAATAACTAAGCATGATATCATCATAAAAATGATCGCTTACCATGGATTAGTCATTTACTGTAACAATTGGCTTGAATTCTGCAATTTTCGAAGTTGCTTATATAGAGATCAGGCGCGCAAACCTCTGAGAGTAAAAATTGACCTGTATGACCTTGACCTTGACCTATACTTTTGAAAATTAGGTCAGTTTATTTAGTATAAGTCTATTATATATAGTTTATTAGGAAACTATAATTGATCAGTTAATATATGAGAAATGGTCAATTGAAATATAGAAAAAATTTATTTCAAAGGGGTCAATGACCTTGAAAAATAGGTCAGAGGTATAGGGTTACATTGGACAATTTAATTAGGTCACATAGGACTATGCACACAAATTATTTGAAAATTTTTCGAGAACATTTTTCGGAAAGAAAAATAATAATAATAATAACTAGATTCCGATAACCGCTAGCGGTAATAAAACTTCACCGAGCAGTTGGTGAAAATAGTCTAAATATGTTTAAGTATAAAAATAAACAAGTATACGAACAAGTATATGAAGGTATATTGTACATGTTTAAGCAGCTTGCTCAGTGAATGCCCATGTTTAGTTTAGTTTATTTAGTTGAGTGGGTGAAAATAGTCTAAATGTATATAAGTATATAAACAAGTATATGAACAAGTATATAAACAAGTATATATATAAGCAAGATATAAAATAATATATAAAATATTATATGAATAAAATATAAAATAGTATCAAAAATATTGTATAAAATGGTACAAAAAATAGCATAAAAAATTTACCTTATTTATTTGTGATATATTGCAATGCACAAGTTAATGAAGCTAGCGGACAGCCCCCCTTTCCCGGTGAATGCATGTTTAGCTTAGTTTATTTAGTTTAGTTTAATTTATTTAGTTTACTTTAGTTTAAAATTAGTTTATTGACATCTTTTAGGCAATTACTGCACAAATTTTAGTAATCACTGGTGTTCCAGTCTGAGTAGTCATTCGGTTAGGTGAGGAAAAGATGAATTTTTCAGGGTTGACCGATCTTTTTACCTGTTCACGACACAACAAAATGTACACAAATTAGAATAAGAGGAGAATCTGAGCTTTTCCAAAACGGCTTGTATCATTCATATGACTTTATTAGAACCCGAGATAGAGTTGATTGAAGTAATGGTAAAAATATGAAATTTCACCGAAAAATTGACTCTGAAAATATCAAGTTTTGAACTCCAAATTGCTCCCAAAGGTAAACGGTTTGAAGGAGAGACTTAAAATTGCACAAAATACTGTAAATATGTTAGGACTATATCTCGAAATATTATCAAATTTTTTGAAGACTGACTTCTTTGTCAAAAAAATGTAAATTGGTGAAATCTTGACCGAAAACATGTATTTTTCAGGGTCCGGCGATCTTTTTAACTAGCAGAGATACGTTAAAATGTATAGAAAATGAATACTAGAGGAGAATTTGGACTTTCTGAATATGCTTTCAGTTTTTCTGTAGCTTAATTAGAACCGGAGATACAGACCATCAAAGTTTGGGTGCAAGTGCGAAATTGGAAAATGAGAGGGTCAATTTTGCAGTAATTTTTTGACCTTGTGACATTTATTGTGCAATGTAGGTCAATCCGATGGACTTAAAACTTTACACATTTCTTCTAGGGTATTGCAGGACTGACCTGTGAAAAGACTGTAAAAATCCCTTTATTATTTCCTACTTAAAAAAAATTAAATATCTCAAATATCCAATTTTGTCAAATATTTGACCTTGATTTTGACCTTGAAAATACCTTTCAAGGTCAAAATCTATAATTTCTACAGATTCGCGGTGTATGACTTAGGGGGGGTCATTTCATTATTTGAACTATGTAGGATCAATATTTACCTCTCAAATTGGCAAAAATTGGCTAATTTTTCATGTTGCGCGGTATGCCGTATTTGGAATTTTTTTATAAATCAGCATGAAGAGATAAATCAATTCCGATTTCAGGGTTCCAACAATATAGCTCCTGGCTATTATAATTTAAAATATGAACCCGATATGCTGGAAATAACATAATTGTTGGAATTTTTGAAAATCGAGTGATTTGAACATTAAACAGGTCAAATGACCTTGAAAAATGAGGTTAAGGACAAATTTGAAGGTGGCTATGGAGGTTTTATGGGCATATTTGGGGGGGTTCACAATACATTTTATTGGCCTAAAATCGATATTTCAGTGTCAAGTAATCAAGGTCACCAGTTTTGACGACGCGGTTGACACTAAAAATTCCATAATTAAATAACTAAGCATGATATCATCATAAAAATGATCGCTTACCATGGATTAGTCATTTACTGTAACAATTGGCTTGAATTCTGCAATTTTCGAAGTTGCTTATATAGAGATCAGGCGCGCAAACCTCTGAGAGTAAAAATTGACCTGTATGACCTTGACCTTGACCTATACTTTTGAAAATTAGGTCAGTTTATTTAGTATAAGTCTATTATGAATAGTTTATTAGGAAACTATAATTGATCAGTTAATATATGAGTAATGGTCAATTGAAATATAGAAAAAATTTATTTCAAAGGGGTCAATGACCTTGAAAAATAGGTCAGAGGTATAGGGTTACATTGGACAATTTAATTAGGTCACATAGGACTATGTACACAAATTATTTGAAAATTTTTCGAGAACATTTTTCGGAAAGAAAAATAATAATAACTAGATTTCGATAACCGCTAGCGGTAATAAAACTTCACCGAGCAGTTGGTGAAAATAGTCTAAATATGTTTAAGTATAAAAATAAACAAGTATACGAACAAGTATATGAAGGTATATTGTACATGTTTAAGCAGCTTGCTCAGTGAATGCCCATGTTTAGTTTAGTTTATTTAGTTCAGTGGGTGAAAATAGTCTAAATGTATATAAGTATATAAACAAGTATATAAACAAGTATATAAACAAGTATATAAGCAAGATATAAAATAATATATAAAATATTATATGAATAAAATATAAAATAGTATCAAAAATATTGTATAAAATGGTACAAAAAATAGCATAAAAAATGTACCTTATATTTGTGATATATTGCAATGCACAAGTTAATGAAGCTAGCGGACAGCCCCCCCTTTCCCGGTGAATGCATGTTTAGCTTAGTTTATTTAGTTTAGTTTAATTTATTTAGTTTACTTTAGTTTAAAATTAGTTTATTGACATCTTTTAGGCAATTACTACACAAATTTTATTAATCACTGGTGTTCCAGTCTGAGTGCAGTCATTCGGTTAGGTGAGGAAAAGATGAATTTTTCAGGGTTGACCAATCTTTTTACCTGTTCACGACACAACGAAATGTACACAAATTAGAATAAGAGGAGAATCTGAGCTTTTCCAAAACGGCTTGTATCATTCATATGACTTTATTAGAACCCGAGATAGAGTTGATTGAAGTAATGGTAAAAATATGAAATTTAACCGAAAAATTGACTCTGAAAATATCAAGTTTTGAACTTCAAATTGCTCCCAAAGGTAAACGGTTTGAAGGAGAGACTTAAAATAGCACAAAATACTGTAAATATGTTAGGACTATATCTCGAAATATTTTCAAATTTTTTGAAGACTGACTTCCTTGTCAAAAAAATGTAAATTGGTGAAATCTTGACCGAAAACATGTATTTTTTCAGGGTCCGGCGATCTTTTTAACTAGCAGAGATACGTTAAAATGTATAGAAAATGAATACTAGAGGAGAATTTGGACTTTCTGAATATGCTTTCAGTTTTTCTGTAGCTTAATTAGAACCGGAGATAGAGTTGATTGAAGTAATGGTAAAAATATGAAATTTAACCGAAAAATTGACTCTGAAAATATCAAGTTTTGAACTTCAAATTGCTCCCAAAGGTAAACGGTTTGAAGGAGAGACTTAAAATAGCACAAAATACTGTAAATATGTTAGGACTATATCTCGAAATATTTTCAAATTTTTTGAAGACTGACTTCCTTGTCAAAAAAATGTAAATTGGTGAAATCTTGACCGAAAACATGTATTTTTCAGGGTCCGGCGATCTTTTTAACTAGCAGAGATACGTTAAAATGTATAGAAAATGAATACTAGAGGAGAATTTGGACTTTCTGAATATGCTTTCAGTTTTTCTGTAGCTTAATTAGAACCGGAGATACAGACCATCAAAGTTTGGGTGCAAGTGCGAAATTGGAAAATGAGAGGGTCAATTTTGCAGTAATTTTTTGACCTTGTGACATTTATTGTGCAATGTAGGTCAATCTGATGGACTTAAAACTTTACACATTTCTTCTAGGGTATTGTAGGACTGACCTGTGAAAAGACTGTAAAAATCCCTTTATTATTTCCTACTTAAAAAAAATTAAATATCTGAAATATCCAATTTTGTCAAATATTTGACCTTGATTTTGACCTTGAAAATACCTTTCAAGGTCAAAATCTATAATTTCTACAGATTCGCGGTGTATGACTTAGGGGGGGTCATTTCATTATTTGAACTATGTAGGATCAATATTTACCTCTCAAATTGGCAAAAGTAGGCTAATTTTTCATGTCGCGCGGTATGCCATATTTGGAATTTTTTTATAAATCAGCATGAAGAGATAAATCAATTCCGATTTCAGGGTTCCAACAATATAGCTCCTGGCTATTATAATTTAAAATATGAACCCGATATGCTGGAAATAACATAATTGTTGGAATTTTTGAAAATCGAGTGATTTGAACATTAAACAGGTCAAATGACCTTGAAAAATGAGGTTAAGGACAAATTTGAAGGTGGCTATGGAGGTTTTATGGGCATATTTGGGGGGGTTCACAATACATTTTATTGGCCTAAAATCGATATTTCAGTGTCAAGTAATCAAGGTCACCAGTTTTGACGACGCGGTTGACACTAAAAATTCCATAATTAAATAACTAAGCATGATATCATCATAAAAATGATCGCTTACCATGGATTAGTCATTTACTGTAACAATTGGCTTGAATTCTGCAATTTTCGAAGTTGCTTATATAGAGATCAGGCGCGCAAACCTCTGAGAGTAAAAATTGACCTGTATGACCTCGACCTTGACCTATACTTTTGAAAATTAGGTCAGTTTATTTAGTATAAGTCTATTATATATAGTTTATTAGGAAACTATAATTGATCAGTTAATATATGAGTAATGGTCAATTGAAATATAGAAAAAATTTATTTCAAAGGGGTCAATGACCTTGAAAAATAGGTCAGAGGTATAGGGTTACATTGGACAATTTAATTAGGTCACATAGGACTATGTACACAAATTATTTGAAAATTTTTCAAGAACATTTTTCGGAAAGAAAAATAATAATAATAATAATAATAACTAGAAATCGGGTAACCGCGATGCGGTGACAAAACTTCACCTATCATATAATAATTGGCAGTGAAATTGATGTGAGAAAACACAGAAATGATATTGGAAATGACATTGAACATGAACTTGAACATGAACATGAACTTGCACATCTACTTGCACATAAACTTGTACATAAATTTGTACGTGCAATTGCATGCGTCTTGCACATGTTACATAACATGAAATATCACACACAATATCACATGTAATATTATGCAATATCAAATGTAAAGTCACATGTAATGTATTAAACATACAATATCACTTGCAATATCATGCAAAATCATATCACATGTAATATTAATTTATCACGTGTAATTTTGCATGTTACTTAGAATGTACATAGTGTGCACAGATAATTATGGAAGTACTTATAAACTATCTGTCCGTGGACTAGTTGTGATGTGACAGATAGTCAGCAGACAGATAAACCCTTACTGTAACATGTCAATCGGTTTGTGGTCATACACTGACTGATTCGCTGACTGATACACTGACTGATACACTGACTTATACACTGACTGATACACTGACTGATACAAAAATATTTGACCGAAAACATGTAATTTTGAGGGTTGGGCGTTCTTTTAAACCATCAGAGTTACAAGAAAACATTCAGAGAATGAAAACTAGAGGAAAACTAGAGGAAAATTTGAGCTTCCCGAATATCATATACAGAAAATAACATGGACCAGTACATGGACCAGTACATGGACCAGTACATGGACCAGTACATGGACCAGTACATGGACCAGTACATCGACCAGTACATGGACCAGTACATGGACCAGTCCAATGACCAGTCCAATGACCAGTCCAATGACCAGCACATTGACCAGCACATTGACCATGCATCAACCAGTACATCAACCAGTGCATCAACCAGTGCATCAACTGGAACATCATCTTTAAATCAACAGTACATCAACCTTGGAATTTGAGGAATGCATTGGCTAAGATACTTCTAGTCCTGAAAACATATCGAAATGAATGCAATTTCTGAAAACATACATTTTTCAGGGTCCGGCGATCTTTTTAACCGTCAGTGATACAAGAAATTGTTCAAATATAGAAACTAGAGGAGAATTTGTGCTTTCCAAATCTATTTTCAGATTCTCCGTAACTTTATTAGGACCGGAGATAAGGCCGATTGAAATTATGGTACAATTCAGAAATGTGAACTTCAGAAATTTCTGAAAAAATGTAGTTTTTCACTTAAAATTACTCTAGAACCAAAACGGTTCAATGGAAACATATATAACTTGGCAGGATTATGTGAACAAAAGATGAAAGTATGCTCAAATAGCTTCATTGAAATAAAATGATTATTTCATTGTCAAAATGATGATAAATTGTGAAAATTTGACAAAAAACATGAAATTTTCAGGGTCCGGCGATCTTTTATACCGTCAGAGCTACGACAAAATGTTTAGAAAATAAAAACTAGAGGAGGATTTGGCCTTTCCAAATCTGTTTTCAGATTCTCAGTAACTTAATTAGAACCGGAGCTACAGCCGATCGAAATAACGCTATCATTGAGAAATGTGAAAAAATATCGTAAATTTTTCCCTAATTTTTTGACCTTGTGACCTTTACGGTCTAACGTAGGTTAATCCGAGGACCTTGAAAATTTATACGATGCCTCTAGACTATTGTAGCAAGTATGTGTGACATTTTTGTAACAATATTTTGATTCCTTGCCTGTGTAAAAAAATCAAATGTCAAAAAAGTAAAATTTTTCGTCATGTTTGACCTTCAATTTGACCTTGAAAATAATTTTATAGGTCAAAACCAATTTGATTTTCAGAATCAGGATGTAAAAATGGGGGTATCAATTAATTATTTCAACTCTCTTTGATCGATATTTCCATGTCCAAAAAGCAATAATTTGTCATTTTTTAACATTCTCCGGTTTGCGATATTTGGAATTTTGTAGAAAATTAAGGTAAAATGATAGTGGAATTTGGGTTGCATATTCTAAATGCACATATTTTTGTCTGTCTAGAGATAATATATCAATGTGATATCATGAAAAAAACATAATTTTCAGAATTTTTGAAAATAAGCACTTTTTGCACTTTGAAGAGCCAAATGACCTTGAAAAATGAGGTCAAGGTCAAATTTGAAGGTTGGTATGGGGGTTTTAGGGATGTCTTTGGGGGGGTTCACTATACATTGTTATGGCCTAAAATCGATATTTCAGGGTGAAATTACCAAGGTCATTGGTTTTGATGACGCGGTTGTTATTAAAAAGTACGTAACTAAAAAAAAAAGCATGACATCATCACAAAAATAACTTCTTACCATGCGCCAGACATTTGGGCATCACATTGCATCAATTTTGATACCTTGTGGCTTACAGATTTTGCTATCATGCGTGACAATCTCCAGCACTAAATATGGACCTGTGCGACCTTGACCTTGACCTACTGTTTTGAAATTGGGTCAGATTATGTAATGTACTTGTAGCATTTAGACACTAAGTGGAAAATGAAATACGCACGTAATTGCCTGTGATATGCTCTTGAGAAACATATAAAAAAACGAACTTTGAAATGGCCTGTGACCTTGAAAAATAATTCAAGGTCACTGAAACTGGGTCAGTGTAATGAGGTCATGTAATACTATATACCTGATTTTTTTGAAATTTTTATGATGAAATTTTTCGTCCGGAAAAATAAAAATAAATAATAAAAATACTTACGAAAACAAGAAACTTCACCTATGTAATAGGTGAAGTTTAATAACTAGAAATCGGGTAACCGCGATGCGGTGACAAAACTTCACCTATCATATAATTATTGGCAGTGAAATTAATGTGAGAAAACACAGAAATGATATTGGAAATGACATTGGACATGAACTAGAACATGAACATGAACTCGGACATGAACTCGCACATGTACTTGCACATAAACTTGTACATGCAGTTGCATGCGTCTTGCACATGTAACATTACAAGCAATATTACACACAATATCACATGTAATATTATGCAATATCATATGTAAAGTTACATGTAATGTATTAAACATACAATATCACTTGCAATATCATGCAAAATCATATCACATGTAATATTCATTTATCACCTGTAATTTTGCATGTTACTTAGAATGTACATAGTGTGCAGATATATATGGAAGTACTTATAAACTATCTGTCCGTGGACTAGTTGTGATGTGACATATAGTCAGCAGACAGATAAACCCTTACTGTAACATGTCAATCAGTTTGTGGCCATACACTGACTGATTCGCTGACTGATACACTGACTGATACTTATGATACACTGTCTGATACACTGACTGATACACTGACTGATACAAAAATATTTGACCGAAAACATGTAATTTTGAGGGTTGGGCGTTCTTTTAAACTTCAGAGTTACAAGAAAACATTCAGAGAATGAAAACTAGAGGAAAATTTGAGCTTGCAGAATATTATACACAGAAAATAACATGGACCAGTACATGGACCAGTACATGGACCAGTACATGGACCAGTACATGGACCAGTACATGGACCAGTACATGGACCAGTACATGGACCAGTACATGGACCAGTACATGGACCAGTACATGGACCGGTACATGGACCAGTACATGGACCAGTACGTGGACTAGTTTATGGACCAGTACATGGACCAGTACATGGACCAGTACATGGACCAGTACATGGACCAGTGCATCAACCAGGGCATTAACAAGGGCATCAACCAGAACATCAATCAGTACATCAACAGTACATCAACCTTGGAAATTATTAGGAATGAATTGGCTAAGATACTTCTAGTCCTGAAAACATATCGAAATGACTGCAATTTCTGAAAACATACATTTTTCAGGGTCCGGCGATCTTTTTAACCGTCAGTGATACAAGAAATTGTTCAAATATAGAAACTAGAAGAGAATTTGTGCTCTCCAAATCTATTTTCAGATTCTCCGTAACTTTATGAGGACCGGAGATACGGCCAATTGAAATTATGGTAAAATTCAGAAATGTGGACTTCAGAAAATTTCTGAAAAAATGTAATTTTTCACTTAAAATTACTCTAGAACCCAAACGGTTCAATGGAAACATTTATAACTTGGCAGGATTATGTGAACGAAAGATGAAAGTATGCTCAAATAGCTTCATTGAAATAAAATGATTATTTCCTTGTCAAAATGATGATAAATTGTGAAAATTTGACAAAAAACATGAAATTTTCAGGGTCCGGCGATCTTTTAAACCGTCAGAGCTACGACAAAATGTTCATAAAACAAAAACTAGGGGAGAATTTGGCCTTTCCAAATCTGTTTTCAGATTCTCTGTAACTTAATTAGGACCGGAGCTACAGCCGATTGAAATAACGCTATCATTGAGAAATGTGAAAAAATATCGTAAATGTTTCCCTAATTTTTTGACCTTGTGACCTTTACGGTCTAACGTAGGTTAATCCGAGGACCTTGAAAATTTATACGATGCCTCTAGACTATTGTAGCAAGTATGTGTGACATTTTTGTAACAATATTTTGATTCCTTGCCTGTGTAAAAAAATCAAATGTCAAAAAAGTAACATTTTTCATCATGTTTGACCTTGAATTTGACCTTGAAAATAAGTTTCTAGGTCAAAATCAATATGATTTCCAGAATCAGGATGTGAAAATGGGGGGATCAATTAATTATAGTAACTCTCTCTGATCGATATTTCCATGTCAAAAACGCGATAATTTGTCATTTTTTAACATTCTCCGGTTTGCGATATTTGGAATTTTGTAGAAAATTAAGGAAAAATGCTACAGAACTTTGAATTACATATTATAAATTGGCGTATTTTTGTGTGTCTTGAGAAAAAATATCAAAGTGATATCATGAAAACAACATAATTTTCAGAATTTTTGAAAATAAGCACTTTTCGCACTTTGAAGAGCCAAATGACCTTGAAAAATGAGGTCAAGGTCAAATTTGAAGGTGGATATGGGGGTTTTAGGGGTATCTTTGGGGGGTTTACTATACATTGTTATGGCCTAGAATCGATATTTCAGGGTGAAATTACCAAGGTCACTGGTTTTGATGACGCGGTTGTTATTAAAAATTACATAACTCAAAAACGAAACATGACATTATCACAAAAATTACTTCTTCACCTGGGCCAGACATTTGGGCATCATTTTGCATCAATTTTGGAATCGTGTGGCTTACAGATTTTGCTATCATGCGTGACAATCTCCAGCACTAAAAATGGACCTGTGCGACCTTGACCTTGACCTACTTTCTTGAAATTGGGTCAGATTATGTAATGTACTTGTAGCACTTAGAACCTAATTGGAAAATGAAATATACACGTAATTGTCTGTGATCTGCTCTTGAGAAACATATGAAAAAACGAACTTTGAAAAGGCCTGTGACCTTGAAAAATAATTCAAGGTCACTGAAACTGGGTCAGTGTAATAAGGTCATGCACTGCTATATATGTGAATTTTTTGAAATTTTTTTGAAGAAATTTCCGTACAGAAAAATAATAATAATAATAATAAAAATATTTACGAAAACAAGAAACTTCACCTATGTAATAGGTGAAGTTTAATAATAAAAATATTTACGAAAACAAGAAACTTCACCTATGGTATAGGTGAAGTTTAATAATAATAATAAAAATATTTACGAAAACAAGAAACTTCACCTATGGTATAGGTGAAGTTTAATAATAAAAATATTTACGAAAACAAGAAACTTCACCTATGGTATAGGTGAAGTTTAATAATAATAATAAAAATATTTACGAAAACAAGAAACTTCACCTATGGTATAGGTGAAGTTTAATAACTAGACATCAATATTACTGGTGAACCAGTAATGAGCATTCACCATAAAAAAGGATTTACTTGATTATCAATTTGACTTTAATTCTTCATATTGACTTTTATATTGACACTTGAATTGACTTCATTTTGACATTCATATTGACATTCCTTTTGACATTATTCATATTGACATTTATATCAATATTCATATTGACATTCACTGACATTCATTTGACCCTGATATCAATTGACAGTGATGACACTGATAGTGACACTGATGACACTGATATCTACACTAATATTGACATTCATTTTGATATTCATTAATTTTGACATTCATGTTGATATTCATGTTGACATTCATATATATTGACATTCATTTTGACATTCATGTTGATATTCATGTTGATATTCATATTGAATTCATGATGACATTCATATTGAGTTCATATTGACCTTAATTTATTCTTTAATTCATTGTATTCGGCACTTATCTCATTTCTTCATTTTTCCTGTATTTGACTGGTGATGACCTTGACAAGTGATGAACTTCTTCACAAAGTCAAGCATATTTTAGATCATTCAAGTTACTCTCTATTGGAAATGATAGACCACAATTGAACAACCTTGCTTGAAAAAATTGTCAAATGTGGCTTTTCATTCACTTTCTGTGACCTTGACCTTGATGTCAAGGTCATGGATGTTTAATGAAGATATTCCTCTATCACAGGGCTATATATGTGCCAAGTTTCATTGAGTTGTTTTCATTTGCTTGAAAAAGTTGTGAAATGTGGCCTTTCATTCACTTTCTGTGACCTTGACCTTGATATCAAGGTCAAGGATGTTTAATGAAAATATTCCTCTATCACAGGGCTATATATTTGCCAAGTTTCATTGAGTTGTCTTCATTCAAAGCGAAGTTAAAAAATATTTTCACTTTTGGGCAAAATATTCTAATTTTGAAAGTTGAATATCTCAGTAACCCCTTGCATGATTTTCACCACATTTCTTACTGCACTGGCCCATGCTATAGAGCACCTTTAACTATAATTTCATCAAAGTGTTGATTGTAGTTTTCTCGAAACCGTGCGCAAACTGGTTTTCATTAAAAGGGGTTAGGGCAATTACCCCTTTTCGAAAATGATCAATTTCATGGCTGATATGTGTTCAGTAGGGGTCTACTAACTTAACAGTGAAGACCAGGTGTCTCTATCTTTATTAGTTCAGGAGATAGACCTCCAAAAACAGTGACTTTGAGGTGACCTGTGACCTTGAAAAATAGGTCAAGGTCAAAAATATTTTGCGAATCATGTTTTCTCATCTAGGACTATCTATACACTTACTTTCATGTTGAAATTCCGAAAAAAAGTGGCAGAAAAATAATAATAATACGACCAAAATCAATACCATTCACCATAGTGATGGTGAATGCTAATAATAATACGACCAAAATCAATACCATTCACCATAGTGATGGTGAATGCTAATAATAACTAGATGGCTATAACTGACCATGGTCAGTGATAAAGAATTTACCAATATATTTATTATTTAAAGGTATATTGTATATGTTTATGTGTACAGACTATTGTGTGAATGCTCATGCTTAATTTAGTTTATTTAGTTTAGTTTATTTAGTTCAGTTTAGCTTATTTAGTTTAATTAATTTAGTTTAGTTTATTTAGTATAGTTACTCAGTTTGGTTTATTTAGTTAAGTACATTTAATTTTGTTTTATTGACCACTTGACAAGAAAAAAACAAATATGAACATTCAAGTACTTAGCATCATAGATATAGTAAGATCAGTTTAATGTATCACATTAACACAATAGGTCCATGCAACTTTTATACTGATTTTGTATTTCTTCACTGCAAAATTGACTTCTTCTAGCTCAGGGCACTAATTTGGTTATAATAGGTAAAGTTGAATTTTTCAGGGTTGACCGATCTTTTTAACTATTGATGGTACACCAAAATGAACATTAAACAAAATAAAGAGGAGAATCTGAGGTATTCAGAACTGCTTTCATCATTCCTATACCTTAATTAGAACCGAAGATAGAACCGATTGAATTAATGACAAAAATGTGAAATATCACCAAAAAATTGACTCTGAAAATGTCAAGTTTTGAACATTATTTTGATCTCAAAGGCAAACTGTTTACAGCAGAGACTTGAAATTGCACACACTACTGTAAAAGTGTTAGGATTACATCTTCAGAGAGTATTATTTTTTTTGAAGATTGCCTTCTTTGTGAAAAAAATGTTAAAGTGTAAAATCTTGACCAAAAACAGGAAATTTTCAGGGTCCGGCGATCTTTTTAACTAGCAGAGATACGTTAAAATGCATAGAAAACAAATACTAGAAGAGACTCGGGGCTTTCGGAATATACTTTCAGTTTTTCTCTAACTTAATTAGAACCGGAGATAAAGGCCATCAAACTTTGGGTACAAGTGCAAAATTGGAAAATGAGCAGTCAATTTAGCTGTCATTTTTTGACCTTGTGACCTTTATTATGCAATGTACATTAATCCGAGGAACTTAAAACTTTGCAAGGGTCCTCTAGGGTACTGTGGCACCAAACACTGAAGAGATTGTGGAAATTCCTCAATTATTTCCTAGTTTAAAAAATTTGGTATCTCAAATATCCAATTTTGCCAAATATTTGACCTTGAGTTTGACCTTGAAAATACCTTTCTAGGTCAAAACTAATATTTTCCCCAGATTGGCAATGTGTGACAAAGGGGGGGTCATTTAATTGTTGGAACTGTGTAGGACCAATATTTATTGCTCAAGATGGCAAAAATAGGCTGATTTTACATGTTGCGCGGTATGCAATATTTGGAATTTTTTTATAAATCAGCATGAAGAGATAGATCAATTCCGATTTCAGGATTTAAACAATCAAGCTGCCGGCTATAAGAGTCTATAATATGATCCCGATATCTTTGAAAAAACATAATTGTTGGAATTTTTGAAAATGTAGTGAATTTTAACTTTGACGGTGGTATGACCTTGAAAAATGAGGTCAAGGTCAAATTTGAAGATTGATATGGGGTGTAAATGGGTATATTTGGGGGGGTTCATTATACATTTGCATTACCTAAAATGACTCCTTCATGGATTTTGAACTCATGCACCTCAAATTTAGCAAATACATCATTCCAAAATGGCCGCCATTCCGTAAATAATTGCAATATCAAAATTAAAAATATACACTGCACTGGCCCGTACCATAGGTCAACTTTTGGCACAATCAGCATGCTGCTATCATTTATGGTTTTTGCCGAACTCGAAACAATTCGAAAATGACTGAAATATTCAGTGTGGCCTATTCCGCTCTAAGGATTTTGATTAATTTTGCTTCAATTTATTGCTCTTTACAGTTCATTCAGTGAAAGTAAAGTAAATTACACTGGACTATAAATTTATTGAGATATAGTATATTGAAATATACAAAAATTCACACTAAAAAGGTCCTATATATGTAAAAAATAAAAATTCTGACTCAGGACCGAAATACAGTAGTATACTAGTATACAGGTACATTCACAAAAATAATCAAGAAAATCGAAGCAAATTTTTGTCGGAAATAATAATAACTAGATTCCGATAACCGCTAGCGGTAATAAAACTTCACCGAGCAGTTGGTGAAAATAGTCTAAATATGTTTAAGTATAAAAATAAACAAGTATACGAACAAGTATATGAAGGTATATTGTACATGTTTAAGCAGCTTGCTCAGTGAATGCCATGTTTAGTTTAGTTTATTTAGTTCAGTGGGTGAAAATAGTCTAAATGTATATAAGTATATAAACAAGTATATAAACAAGTATATAAACAAGTATATATATAAGCAAGATATAAAATAATATATAAAATATTATATGAATAAAATATAAAATAGTACCAAAAATATTGTATAAAATGGTACAAAAAATAGCATAAAAAATGTACCTTATATTTGTGATATATTGCAATGCACAAGTTAATGAAGCTAGCGGACAGCCCCCCCTTTCCCGGTGAATGCATGTTTAGCTTAGTTTATTTAGTTTAGTTTAATTTATTTAGTTTACTTTAGTTTAAAATTAGTTTATTGACATCTTTTAGGCAATTACTACACAAATTTTAGTAATCACTGGTGTTCCAGTCTGAGTGCAGTCATTCGGTTAGGTGAGGAAAAGATGAATTTTTCAGGGTTGACCAATCTTTTTACCTGTTCACGACACAACGAAATGTACACAAATTAGAATAAGAGGAGAATCTGAGCTTTTCCAAAACGGCTTGTATCATTCATATGACTTTATTAGAACCCGAGATAGAGTTGATTGAAGTAATGAAGTAATGGTAAAAATATGAAATTTAACCGAAAAATTGACTCTGAAAATATCAAGTTTTGAACTTCAAATTGCTCCCAAAGGTAAACGGTTTGAAGGAGAGACTTAAAATAGCACAAAATACTGTAAATATGTTAGGACTATATCTCGCAATATTTTCAAATTTTTTGAAGACTGACTTCCTTGTCAAAAAAATGTAAATTGGTGAAATCTTGACCGAAAACATGTATTTTTCAGGGTCCGGCAATCTTTTTAACTAGCAGAGATACGTTAAAATGTATAGAAAATGAATACTAGAGGAGAATTTGGACTTTCTGAATATGCTTTCAGTTTTTCTGTAGCTTAATTAGAACCGGAGATAGAGTTGATTGAAGTAATGGTAAAAATATGAAATTTAACCGAAAAATTGACTCTGAAAATATCAAGTTTTGAACTTCAAATTGCTCCCAAAGGTAAACGGTTTGAACGAGAGACTTAAAATAGCACAAAATACTGTAAATATGTTAGGACTATATCTCGAAATATTATAAAATTTTTTGAAGACTGACTTCTTTGTCAAAAAAATGTAAATTGGTGAAATCTTGACCGAAAACATGTATTTTTCAGGGTCCGGCGATCTTTTAACTAGCAGAGATACGTTAAAATGTATAGAAAATGAATACTAGACGAGAATTTGGGCTTTCTGAATATGCTTTCAGTTTTTCTGTAGCTTAATTAGAACCGGAGATACAGACCATCAAAGTTTGGGTACAAGTGCGAAATTGGAAAATGAGAGGGTCAATTTTGCAGTAATTTTTTGACCTTGTGACATTTATTGTGCAATGTAGGTCAATCCGATGGACTTAAAACTTTACACATTTATTCTAGGGTATTGTAGGACTGACCTGTGAAAAGACCGTAAAAATCCCTTTATTATTTCCTACTTAAAAAAAATTAAATATCTCAAATATCCAGTTTTGTCAAATATTTGACCTTGATTTTGACCTTGAAAATACCTTTCAAGGTCAAAATCTATAATTTCTACAGATTCGCGTTGTATGACTTAGGGGGGGTCATTTCATTATTTGAACTATGTAGGATCAATATTTACCTCTCAAATTGGCAAAAATAGGCTAATTTTTCATGTCGCGCGGTATGCCATATTTGGAATTTTTAATAAATCAGTATGAAGAGATAAATCAATTCCGATTTCAGGGTTCCAACAATATAGCTCCTGGCTATTATAATCTAAAATATGAACCCGATATGCTGGAAATAACATAATTGTTGGAATTTTTGAAAATTGAGTGATTTGAACATTAAACAGGTCAAATGACCTTGAAAAATGAGGTTAAGGTCAAATTTGAAGGTGGCTATGGAGGTTTTATGGGCATATTTGGGGGGGTTCACAATACATTTCATTGGCCTAAAATCGATATTTCAGTGTCAAGTAATCAAGGTCACCAGTTTTGACGACGCGGTTGACACTAAAAATTCCATAATTAAATAACTAAGCATGATATCATCATAAAAATGATCGCTTACCATGGATTAGTCATTTACTGTAACAATTGGCTTGAATTCTGCAATTTTCGAAGTTGCTTATATAGAGATCAGGCGCGCAAACCTCTGAGAGTAAAAATTGACCTGTATGACCTCGACCTTGACCTATACTTTTGAAAATTAGGTCAGTTTATTTAGTATAAGTCTATTATATATAGTTTATTAGGAAATTATAATTGATCAGTTAATATATGAGTAATGGTCAATTGAAATATAGAAAAAATTTATTTCAAAGGGGTCAATGACCTTGAAAAATAGGTCAGAGGTATAGGGTTACATTGGACAATTTAATTAGGTCACATAGGACTATGTACACAAATTATTTGAAAATTTTTCGAGAACATTTTCGAAAGAAAAATAATAATAATAATAATAATAATAATAATAAAAATATTTACGAAAACAAGAAACTTCACCTATGGTATAGGTGAAGTTTAACTAGATGGCTATAACTGACCATGGTCAGTGATGAAGAATTTACCAATATATTTATTATTTAAAGGTATATTGTATATGTTTATGAGTACAGACTATTGTGTGAATGCTCATGTTTAATTTAGTTTATTTAGTTCAATTTATTTAGTCCAGTTTAGCTTATTTATTTAATTAATTTAGTTTAGTTTCTTTAGTATGGTTTACTCAGTTTGGTTTATTTAGTTAAGTGTATTTAATTTTGTTTTATTGACCACTTGACAAGAAAAAAACCAATATGAACATTCACATACTTAGCATCATAGATATAGTAAGATCAGTATAATGTATCACATTAACACAATAGGTCCATTCACATTTTATACTGATTTTGTATTTCTTCACTGCAAAATTGACTTCTTTTAGCTCAGGGCACTAATTTGTTAATAACATGTAAAGTTCAAATTTTCAGGGTTGACCGATCTTTTTAACTATTGATGGTACACCAAAATGAACATTAAACAAAATAAAGAGGAAAATCTGAGGTATTCAGAACTGCTTTCATCATTCCTATACCTTAATTAGAACCGAAGATAGAACCGATTGAATTGATGACAAAAATGTGAAATATCACCAAAAAATAGACTCTGAAAATGTCAAGTTTTGAACATTATTTTGATCTCAAAGGCAAACGGTTTACAGCAGAGACTTGAAATTGCACACACTACTGTAAAAGTGTTAGGATTACAACTTCAAAGAGTATTAATTTTTTTGAAGACTTCCTTCTTTGTCAAAAAAATGTTAAAGTGTAAAATCATGACCGAAAACATGAAATTTTCAGGGTCCGGCGATCTTTTTAACTAGTAGAGATACGTTAAAATGCATAGAAAACAAATACTAGAAGAGATTACGGCCTTTCCAAATATGTTTTTAGTTTTTGTCTAGCTTAATTAGAACCGGAGATACAGGCCATCAAAGTTTGGGTAAAAGTGTGAAATTGGAAAATGAGCAGTCAATTTAGCTGTCATTTTTTGACCTTGTGACCTTTATTATGCAATGTATATCAATCCGAGGAACTTAAAACTTTGCAAGAGTCCTCTAGGGTACTGTGGCACCAAACACTGAAGAGATTGTGGAAATTCCTCAATTATTTCCTAGTTTAAAAAAATAGATATCTCAAATATCCAATTTTGCCAAATATTTGACCTTGAGTTTGACCTTGAAAATACCTTTCTAGGTCAAAACCAATATTTTTCCCAGATTGGCAATGTGTGACAAAGGGGGGGTCATTTTATTATTTGAACTGTGTAGGATCAATATTTATTGCTCAAGAGGGCAAAAATAGGCTGATTTTACATGTTACGCGGTATGCAATATTTGGAATTTTTTTATAAATCAACATGAAGAGATAGATCAATTCCGATTTCAGGGTTCAAACAATCCAGCTGCCGGCTATAAAAGTCTATAATATGATCCCGATATCTTTGAAAAAACATAATTGTTGGAATTTTTGAAAATGTAGTGAATTGAAACTTTGACGGGTCATATGACCTTGAAAAATGAGGTCAAGGTCAAATCTAAAGATTGGTATGGGGTGTAAATGGGTATATTTGGGGGGGTTCATTATACATTTGCATTACCTAAAATGACTCCTTCATGGATTTTGAACTCATGCACCTCAAATTTAGCAAATACAATGTACCAAAATTGCCGCCATTACATAAATAGTTGCAATATCAAAATTAAAAATATGTTATGCACTGGCCCGTACGATAGGTCAACTTTTGGCACTATGAGCATGCTGCTATCATTTATGGTTTTTGCCGAACTCGAAACAATTCGAAAATGACCTAAATATTCAGTGTGGAATGTTTCGCTTGAGTGATTTCGATAATTTTTTCCCCATGGTATAGAATTTTATAGTGTATGGACAGAAATTAAAGCAAATTACTCTACTTTAATAGTTTATTCAGATACAGTACATCAAAATTTACTAAAATTCACACTAAAAAGGTCCTATATACCTTAAAAATAAAAATTCAAACTCAGGACCGGAATACAATAGTCTACAAGTATACAGGTACATTCACAAAAATTATCAAGAAAATCGGAGCAAATTTTTTCCGGAAATAATAATAACTAGATGGCTATAACTGACCATGGTCAGTGATGAAGAATTTACCAATATATTTATTTTTTAAAGGTATATTGTATATGTTTATGAGTACAGACTATTGTGTGAATGCTCATGCTTAATTTAGTTTATTTAGTTTAGTTTATTTAGTTCAGTTTAGCTTATTTAGTTTAATTGATTTAGTTTAGTTTATTTAGTATACTTTACTCAGTTTGGTTTATTTAGTTAAGTACATTTGATTTTGTTTTATTGACCACTTGACAAGAAAAAAACAAATATGAACATTCACGTACTTAGCATCATAGCTATAGTAAGATCAGTTTAATGTATCACATTAACACAATAAGTCCATGCAACTTTTATACTGATTTTGTATTTCTTCACTGCAAAATTGACTTCTTTTAGCTCAGGGCACTAATTTGGTTATAATACGTAAAGTTGAATTTTTCAGGGTTGACCGATCTTTTTAACTATTGATGGTACACCAAAATGAACATTAAATAAAATAAAGAGGAGAATCTGAGGTATTCAGAACTGCTTTCATCATTCCTATACCTTAATTAGAACCAAAGATAGAACCGATTGAATTAATGACAAAAATGTGAAATATCATCAAAAAATAGACTGTGAAAATGTCAAGTTTTGAACATTATTTTGATCTCAAAGGCAAACGGTTTACAGTAGAGACTTGAAATTGCACACACTACTGTAAAAGTGTTAGGATTACATATTCAAAGACTATTAATTTTTTTGAAGATTTCCTTCATTGTGAAAAAAATGTTAAAGTGTAAAATCATGACCAAAAACATGAAATTTTCAGGGTCCGGCGATCTTTTTAAGTAGCAGAGATACGTTAAAATGCATAGAAAACAAATACTAGAGGAGACTAGGGGCTTTCCGAATATGCCTTCAGTTTTTCTCTACCTTAATTAGAACCGGAGATAAAGGCCATCAAAGTTTGGGTACAAGAGCAAAATTGGAAAATGAGCAGTCAATTTAGCTGTCATTTTTTGACCTTGTGACCTTTATTATGCAATGTACATCAATCCGAGGAACTTAAAACTTTGCAAGGGTCCTCTAGGGTACTGTGGCACCGAACACTGAAGAGATTGTGGAATTCTTCAATTATTTCCTAGTTAAATAAATTAGGTATCTCAAATATCCAATTTTGCCAAATGTTTGACCTTGAGTTTGACCTTGAAAATACCTTTCTAGGTCAAAACCAATATTTTCTCCTGATTGGAAATATGTGACAAAGGGGGGGTCATTCTATTATTTGAACTGTGTAGGATCAATATTTATCGCTCAAGAGGGCAAAAATAGGCTGATTTTACATGTTGCGCGGTATGCAATATTTGGAATTTTTTTATAAATCAGCATGAAGAGATAGATCAATTCCGATTTCAGGGTTCAAACAATCCAGCTGTCGGCTATAAGAATCTATAATATGATCTTGATATCTTTGAAAAAACATAATTGTTGGAATTTTTGAAAATGTAGTGAATTGAAACTTTGACGGGTCATATGACCTTGAAAAATGAGGTCAAGGTCAAATTTGAAGATTGGTATGGGGTGTAAATGGGTATATTTGGGGGGGTTCATTATACATTTGCATTACCTAAAATGACTCCTTCATAGATTTTGAACTCAGGCACCTCAAATTTATCAAATACACTGAACCAAAATGGCCGCCATTCTATGAATACTTGCAATATCAAAATTAAAAATATACTATGCACTGGCCCGTACTATAGGTCAACTTTTGGCACTATGAGCATGCTGCTATCATTTATGGTTTTTGCCGAACTCGAAACAATTCGAAAATGACCTAAATATTCAGTGCGGAATGTTCCGCTTGAGTGATTTTGATAATTTTTTCGCCATTGTATAGAATTTTATAGTTTATGGACAGAAACTAAAGCAAATTACTCTAGTTTAATAGTTTATTCAGATATAGTACATCAAAATATACTAAAATTCACACTAAAAAGGTCCTATATACCTTAAAAATTAAAATTCAAACTCAGGACCGGAATACAGTAGTCTACAAGTATACAGGTACATTCACAAAAATAATCAACAAAATCGGAGCAAATTTTTTCCGGAAATAATAATAACTAGATGGCTATAACTGACCATGGTCAGTGATGAAGAATTTACCAATATGTTTATTATTTAAAGGTATATTGTATATGTTTATGAGTACAGACTATTGTGTGAATGCTCATGCTTAATTTAGTTTAGTTTATTTAATTCAGTTTAGCTTATTTAGTTTAATTAATTTAGTTTAGTTTATTTAGTATAGTTTACTCAGTTTGGTTTATTTAGTTAAATACATTAAATTTTGTTTTATTGACCACTTGACAAGAAAAAAACAAATATGAACATTCACGTACTTAGCATCATAGATATAGTAAGATCAGTATAATGTATCACATTTACACAATAAGTCAATGCAACTTTTATACTGATTTTGTATTTCTTCACTGCAAAATTGACTTCTTTTAGCTCAGGGCACTAATTTGGTTATAATACGTAAAGTTGAATTTTTCAGGGTTGACCGATCTTTTTAACTATTGATGCTACACCAAAATGAACATTAAATAAAATGAAGAGGAGAATCTGAGGTATTCAGAACTGCTTTCATCATTCCTATACCTTAATTAGAAGCGAAGATAGAACCGATTGAATTAATGACAAAAATGTGAAATATCACCAAAAAATTGACTCTGAAAATGTCAAGTTTTGAACATTATCTTTATCTCAAAGGCAAACGGTTTACAGCAGAGACTTGAAATTGCACACACTACTGTAAAGGTGTTAGGATTACATCTTCAAGGAGTATTAATTTTTTTGAAGATTGCCTTCTTTGTGAAAAAAATGTTAAAGTGTAAAATCATGACCTAAAACATGAAATTTTCAGGGTCCGGCGATCTTTTTAAGTAGTAGAGATACGTTAAAATGCATAGAAAACAAATACTAGAGGAGATTACGGCCTTTCCGAATATGTTTTTAGTTTTTCTCTAGCTTAATTAGAACCGGAGATAAAGGCGATCAAAGTTTGGCAACAAATGCGAAATTGGAAAATGACCAGTCAATTTAGCTGTCATTTTTTGACCTTGTGACCTTTATTATGCAATGTACATCAATCCGATGAACTTAAAACTTTGCAAGGGTCCTCTAGGGCACTGTGGCACCAAACACTGAAGAGATTGTGGAAATTCCTCAATTATTTCCTAGTTAAAAAAATTAGGTATCTCAAATATCCAATTTTGCCAAATATTTGACCTTGAGTTTGACCTTGAAAATACCTTTCTAGGTCAAAACCAATATTTTTCCCAGATTGGAAATATGTGACAAAGGGGGGGTCATTCTATTATTTGAACTGTGTAGGATCAATATTTATTGCTCTAGAGGGCAAAAATAGGCTGATTTTGCATGTTGCGCGGTATGCAATATTTGGAATTTTTTTATAAATCAACATGAAGAGATAGATCAATTCCGATTTCAGGGTTCAAACAATCCAGCTGCCGGCTATAAAAGTCTATAATATGATCCGATATCTTTGAAAAAACATAATTGTTGGAATTTTTGAAAATGCAGTGAATTTAAACTTTGACGGGTCATATGACCTTGAAAAATGAGGTCAAGGTCAAATTTGAAGATTGGTATGGGGTGTAAATGGGTATATTTGGGGGGGTTCATTATACATTTGCATTACCTAAAATGACTCCTTCATGGATTTTGAACTCATGCACCTCAAATTTAGCAAATACAACGTACCAAATGGCCGCCATTCCAAAAATAGTTGCAATATCAAAATTAAAAATATGTTATGCACTGGCCCGTACTATAGGTCAACTTTTGGCACTACGAGCATGCTGCTATCACTTATGGTTTTTGCCGAACTCGAAACAATTCGAAAATGACCTAAATATTCAGTGTGGAATGTTCCGCTTGAGTGATTTCGATAATTTTTTCGCTATTGTATAGATTTTTATAGTTTATGGACAGAAACTAAAGCAAATTACTCTAGTTTAATAGCTTATTCAGATATAGTATATTGAAATATACAAAAATTCACACTAAAAAGGTCCTATATACCTCAAAAATAAAAATTCTAACTCAGGACCGGAATACAGTAGTTTACAAGTATACAGGTACATTCACAAAAATAATCAAGAAAATCGAAGCAAATTTTTGTCGGAAATAATAATAACTAGATGGCTATAACTGACCATGGTCAGTGATGAAGAATTTACCAATATATTTATTATTTAAAGGTATATTGTATATGTTTATGAGTACAGACTATTGTGTGAATGCTCATGCTTAATTTAGTTTATTTAGTTCAGTTTATTTAGTTCAGTTTAGCTTATTTATTTCAATTAATTTAGTTTAGTTTATTTAGTATAGTTTACTCAGTTTGGTTTATTTAGTTAAGTACATTTAATCTTGTTTTATTGACCACTTGACAAGAAAAAAACAAATATGAACATTCACATACTTACATATAGTAAGATCAGTATAATGTATCACATTAACACAATAGGTCCATGCAACTTTTATACTGATTGACTTCTTTTAGCTCAGGGCACTAATTTGGTTATAATATGTAAAGTTGAAATTTTCAGGGTTGACCGATCTTTTTAACTATTGATGCTACACCAAAATGAACATTAAACAAAATAAAGAGGAGAATCTGAGGTATTCAGAACTGCTTTCATCATTCCTATACCTTAATTAGAACCGAAGATAGAACCGATTGAATTAATGACAAAAATGTGAAATATCACCAAAAAATAGACTCTGAAAATGTCAAGTTTTGAACATTATTTTGATCTCAAAGGCAAACGGTTTACAGTAGAGACTTGAAATTGGACACACTACTGTAAATGTGTTTGGATTACATGTCCAAGGAGTATAAAATTTTTCGAAGATTGCTTTGTTTGTCAAAAAAAAGTTAAAGTGTAAAATCATAACCGAAAACATGAATTTTTCAGGGTCCGGCGATCTTTTTACCTAGCAGAGATAAATTAAAATGCATAGAAAACAAATACTAGAGGAGGTTATTGCCTTTCCGAATATGGCTTCAGTTTTTCTGTAGCTTAATTAGAACCGGAGATATAGGCCGTCAAAGTTTGGGTACAAGTGTGAAATTGGAAAATGAGCAGGTCGATTTAGCTGTCAATTTTTGACCTTGTGACCTTTATTATTCAATGTATATCAATCCGAGGAACTTAAAACTTTGCAAGGGTCCTCGAGGGTACTGTGGCACCAAATGCTGAAGAGATTGTGGAAATTCCTCAATTATTTCCTAGTTAATAAAATTAGGTATCTCAAATATCCTATTTTGCCAAATATTTGACCTTGAGTTTGACCTTGAAAATACCTTTCTAGGTCAAAACCAATATTTTTCCCAGATTGGCAATACGTGACAAAGGGGGGGTCATTTTATTATTTGAACTGTGTAGGATCAATATTTATTGCTCGAGAGGGCAAAAATAGGCTGATTTTACATGTTTCGCGGTATGCAATATTTGGAATTTTTTTATAAATCAGCATGAAGAGATAAATCAATTCCGATTTCAGGGTTTAAACAATCCAGCTGCCGACTATTAGAATCTATAATATGAACCCGATGTCTTGGAAAAAACATAATTGTTGGAATTTTTGAAAATGTAGTGAATTGAAACTTTGACGGGTCATAAGACCTTGAAAAATGAGGTCAAGGTCAAATTTGAAGATTGGTATGGGGTGTAAATGGGCATATTTGGGGGGGTTCATTATACATTTGCATTACCTAAAATGACTCCTTCATGGATTTTGAACTCATGCACCTCAAACTTAGCAAATACACCATTCCAAAATGGCCGCCATTCCATAAATAGTTGCAATATCAAAATTAAAAATATGTTAAGCACTGGCCCGTACTATAGGTCAACTTTTGGCACTATGGGCATGCTGCTATCATTTATGGTTTTTGCCGAACTCGAAACAATTCGAAAATGACCTAAATATTAAGTGTGGAATGTTCCGCTTGAGTGATTTTGATTATTTTTTCGCCAAAGTATAGAATTTTATTGTTAATGGACAGAAACTAAAGCAAATTACTCTAGTTTAATAGTTTATTCAGATATAGTACATCAAAATATACTAAAATTCACACTAAAAAGGTCCTATATACATTAAAAATAAAGATTCAAACTCAGGACCGGAATACAGTAGTCTACAAGTATATAGGTACATTCACAAAAATAATCAAGAAAATCGGAGCAAATTTTTTCCGGAAACTATAATAATAATAATAATAAGAATAATACCAAAAACAATAAGAATTTACCATATATGGTAAATTCTTAACTAGATGGCTATAACTGACCATGGTCAGTGATTAAGAATTTACCGTTACATTTATTTCTTTAAAGGTATATTGTACATATTAAGCTAGTGCACAGACCATTGCATGAATGCTAATTTTTAATTTAGTTGAATTATTTTAGTTTATTTAGTATAGTTTATTGAGGATAGTTTACTTCAAATATGAACATTCATACACTAAGCATCATAGATATTGTGGCAAGCGACACCAGAAGTGGCATATTTAGGCATTTGAAACATACAAAATCAAAATAATTGAGAACATATGCAGCATAAGTCTATTTTATATAGCGTAGTTTATTTTATTTAGTTTATAGACCACTTGACAAAAAAAAACAAATATCAACATTCATACACTAAGCATCGTAGCAAATTGTAGCTGGCGACACCAGAAGTGGTGTATATGGCCATTACAAATGCTCAGGTCTCCAGTCTTCGGGATATATGGTCTCCATCAGCACCACGTTCAACACTTTCATATAAAAGCTTTTTTGTGTGTTCCTGTACATTATATTATTTATATTTATGTATTTTTCCTGGAATTTGTTGAGGAAATAATTCTGTTTGTGCTAAGCATTTTTTGTGGACACATAATTTTGTTCAATGGAGTCGGAAATGCGACTTTCCTTGGAGTGTAGAAATAAAATGTTTCAGGGTCTGGCAATCTTTATTAACAACTGAGATACGTTATTATACTGAAAAATTGTCAAAATCATTGACTGATCAATGATCATCAACAAATTAAATGAATGGCCAATTGATTCAAGTGAAAGGGCCAGCTTCACCAAATATTGTGGAGTTTTCAGATTTAAACCAAACAAAAATGAGTATTCAGTATTTTATTAGGATTTTGTTAACAAAGGAAATGTTTCCAGTATTATAAATCAGAGAAATTTATCAGAAGGTGTCCTTTTTCTGAAAGAAGAAAAAAATGCATGGATAAGTATTTATATATATATGCGATATTTTCAAGAGATATTGCTCTGAAAAGTTTGTGCATGCGATATTTTTCAGTATCACTTTTGTAGCGAAATTTTGCATGCAGTTACTTTGTCGGCAGTCATTCTATTGCAATGAAAACCCAGTAATGTATCTCTGCATATGCATACTAATACACCCTAACATATAAAGAACATTTATGTGTTTCACCTGAAAATTTATAGGGCTGAATGATGATAAAAGCACAAAGTTACATATATTTTTGAGTATTTACTAATTCTAATTTATTTTCACATATTACATACTCTTAGAGATTAAGGTACATACCATGCTGTGGTTCATGCTGGATGGTTTCTTTATTTAAAGTTGTTCATTGACAGAGTGATATTTATAAATGTCTAGATGCCTGAAATGAAATAGTAGGTCAATTAAAAATATGTATGTAATATTCATTGTAAAGCTATTATGTTAGAAGTAAACAAGAGTGACACCTACCTAGCAGTATTCTTGAGACGGTAAGGCATTAACCTTGCTGTCTTACCTGTGGCATACCTTGCCACAGTAACCATGTGGGACCACACATGGCAGATTTCATTTTTTGATAGGGTCAGTATTCAGATCATGAAGACCAATGGTTTTGGTTCTGCAATACAAAGGTGACATAATTGTAAATACATTCAATAAATATCATCAATGAATAACATTTTTATCCAATTGATGAAGTGAAAGCATCATCATCATTACAAAGCAAGATCATTATAACAAAAATATATGACCAGTCAAGAACAAAGTTATTCAAGATTAACATTCAAATGAACTAATCAGCTACATTATTCTTAATCCATCTAATTTGTGGAATCCAACCACAGTTGCCATTCCATCCATTTTCACTGACCACTCAAGCATATATACATTGAATATAGAACAATGTGACTATCCAGTTAAGGGAACATTCGCTTTTGTACTAACTGAGTTAGAATGCAAGGTGATTATAACAATAGTATATAAGGCCATTAAAGGTCATTCAAGATCGGTTATTCAAAATTAAGAATTAAAATGACTTAATCAGCTACATAGTCCTTAATCCATCTAATTTGTGGAATCCAACCACAGTTGTCATTCCCTCCATTTTCACTGACTACTTAAGCATACATATAGTACATTTTATATAGAACAATGTGACTATCCAGTTAAGGGAGCTTTTGCTTTTGTACTAACAGAGTTAGAAAGCAAGGTGATTATACCAATAATATGTATGGCCATTAAAGGTCATTCAAGATTAGTCATTCAAGATTAGTTATTAAAGACTAACAATTCAAATGACTTAATCAGCTACATAGTCCTTAATCCATCTAATTTGTGGAATTCAACCACAGTTGCCATTCCATCCATTTTCACTGACTACTCAAGCATATATAAATTGAATATAGAACAATGTAACTATCCAGTTAAGGGAACATTTGCTTTTGTAGTAGCACAGTTAGAAAGTAAGGTGATTATAACAATAATATATATAAGGCCATTAAAGGTCATTCAAGATCAGTTACTCAAGATTAAGAATTAAAATGACTTAATCAGCTACATAGTCCTTAATCCATCTAATTTGTGGGATCCAACCACAGTTGTCATTTCCTCCATTTTCACTGACTACTTAAGCATATACATATACAAGTAGTACATTGTATTCAGATCATATAACTGACTATCTAGTTAAGGGAGCTTTTGCTTTTTTACTAACAGAGTTATAAAGCAAGGTGATTATACCAATAATATGTAAGACCATTAAAGGTCATTCAAGATTAGTTATTCAAGATTAACAATTCAAATGACTTAATCAGCTACATTATCCTTAATCCATCTAATTTGGGAATCCGACCACAGTTGCCATTCTATCCATTATCACTGACTACTTGAGCATATATACATGTAATACCTTGTATATATTTACTACAAGATTAAAAGAAAGTCAGTGTGTGTTCATCGTATTTTCTTATACAACAAAACATATGGTAGTTTTGAAATTTTGGGAAGTTTTGTGTGTGCTACTGCTGTGTCATTACATTTAATAAATCTATTGGTATTATTGTATCGTAACAGACAGGTGTAATGACCTCCATCAGATCTTTCTCCGTGATGGTTTATGACAGCTTCTAGTTTGTACTGAGAATTGTTTTTTGTTGTGATATTTACGAGCAATTTCACCTTTCGGTTGTCCTTATCTCCCTCTGCAAATCTCATCAAAAGTATAAATAGCAATGGGGGGCATTGCGTCATTTGTGAAGAACAAAGAGTTTGTGGTGCATGACAATTTCTGCATGGTCGGTCAGTTTGTGAATCCGGAGCTTCAATATGAAAGATCTCTCCATCAAGAAAGGCATTGACACAGCGGAAATGTTCATTTTCAGTGAAGATGTGTTGACAGTTTCTGCATTGATACGTATTTGTAAACTGACTGGCTAGAAGTTGTGTAACAGGTGTTGGATGAGCAAAGTAATAATTTTGCCATGCAATTAAATGAGATTGCATAAGGGCTGGTGCATTAGGAAGATCAGGTTGTTCATTTGGGGTGTTTTGACTTAATAGTTCGGTGTGCAAAATATCAAGCAGTGACAGCAGAAAGTCATGGGCATCACTTTGCGTTTGAGGAGAAAATTGCCGCTTCAGTTGTGGCAAAGCAAATAGTAAATGAGGTGTAATGTTTTCCTCATGAAGCAAATAAATTTGGGCTTTCAATGCAAGCAAGTGATTTGACACTGGTTGATTCAATGCAAAAATTGGCTGGAGTTCATTCACAGAGAACAAAACTTGCAAGACACTATTGCCATAGCATGAGTTTCCCATATTTTTAATTCCTGATGGCATGTTCATTGCCAGAATAGTTGAAGTCATTGTTGGTAGCGGAGGATCGCGGTTCATGTTATCATTTTCAGATGCTGAAGTTGATGGAATGGGATCAGTACCAATATAAATCAATTCTGGTTCAGTAGTTTCATTTGTACATTGAGGTTCAACAGTTGATGTGGTAATATTTTCTTCAATGCTCGCAGATGACAAGGGGTTGTCAGGATTACTTGAAATGTCTGTTTGTGAAGAGTAGCCCAAATCATTTATCACATTGTGATTAGCACCATGTGTATCGGTTCTGGTATTTGGCACCGACCGTGACGTTGACATGTCAGGAATAATTTTCTGAGGGTGCTTGTGCACTGTGAGTTTTATTGCCTCATGATCTGAGAAATATGTTGGTAAGGGATTGCACCTGACTTTGGTTGTAATATTTGGTTCAGTGTAGACATGATCAAGCAGGGATTGATACCTTGTAGTTGGCCATGTGACATGTTGATGGAAAGACAAACTATGAAATAGATCTGTGGGGTGATGGGGCTTATTTGAAAGCAAATTGTCATTAAAATCTCCAGCAAATATGATGTTCTCAGGTTGGATATCTCTGATTTCTACAACTAATTGTGATAACAGTGATGTGAATGCCTCCATCCTCTGCATAGGGATTTTGTACAGCGTTACAAGGACAAGTTGGTCATTGCTTGAGGTTGTGATCTTTACGGCAAGATGTTCAATACCTTTTACAGTAGTTGGTACAACTTCTGATTTGATACCACTCTTCACATATATGGCTACACCACCTCGTCCAGTATCTCTTGGTCTGTCCTGTCTATGCACTTCATAACCTTGTATTTGAATAGACAAATCTGTGTCAGTGGATTTCAACCAGGTTTCATTAACCATGATGACATCATTAAGCATTTCAGGGTAATTCCGTATGTCCTGCATCTTTGACAGGAGGCCTTGGACATTGTGCTGTACAATTGTAAGTATCTGGTCATGTGCTACTTCTGTTTGGGCAATTGTTAGTGGTGTCATGGTTTGTATATTCTTGTGCACTTCTTCAGACCTGAAGATTTTCTTGGCATCGAAGTTTCTGATGTAAAGACCATTGATATTGGTGACTCTACTCAGTGCTACATATGATTGTCCAGAGGCAAACACACCATCCATGTCGAAGACACATTTATCAGTTGTCATACCTTGGGTCTTGTGTATCGTACAAGCAAATGCTAATTTGAGAGGCAGTTGTCGTCTCGTCACTTGGTCTTTTCGATTTGCCATTATGTCCTCATGAACAGGAATGAGAATTGAATTAGCTGGTGCTGCAGCTGAATTGTGAGGTTTTTGACTTTTCCCAACCTTTGCATTGTCAAACTTTACAAACACTTGTGTTGCTGTTTCATCATTTTCGATATGGGCTATTGTACCAAATGCTCCATTTACAAGGCCATCAGCAGTATCAATGTTCCTAGTTAGCATTACCCGGGCATTGATTGCAAGCTCCAGTAGGTCAGGAAGGTCATCATTTGTGCCTTTCATTGGTTTGTTACATTTGATAAGTTTTCCTGAAGCTGTGTTGCGTACATGATCAGATGCCAAAATTTTAACAATGTTGCTACAGGTCTTATATAGCATTGCTGTATTGTGAGCTGATGTTTCTTTGTTTTTGGCAAACACATGAAGAGCTTCATCTGGTACATGAAGCAAATCACATCGTGCATTCAGCATTGATTGCTGGTGGTCTGTCAGTGTGTCATTCTTTGATTTTCTTCTTAAAGAATTCAGGAGGTCAGCAAATTCTACATCATCCTTTTGTCGCATGATTTCTGTTAGCTCAACAGTTTGAAACAGGTCAAACCACAAATCAATGCCCATGCTGGCGTCTGGTTTCAAAAGAGAAGAAGCTTTCACCGGTGGTAGTTGGTAAAAGTCACCAACAGCAATTATTGAAACATTTCCGAACCATGCTGAACCATCAGTTGATCTAATTTGTTTTATTTGCTTTAGTCTGCTATGGACATATCCCAGCACTTTTCTGTCCACCATTGAGATCTCATCAATGATAAGAAGCTTGATGTTTCCTAGTTTTGCACTAAGGGTAGTTAAAGTTTCATGTGACAAGGGTTCATACCGTTTGTAGGTCTTTCTAGGGATTTTGAGAGCTGAGTGCAATGTGAAACCAGATATATTAAATGCAGCTGTGCCTGTTGGTGCAGTGAGAAGGACAGTGGTGTCTGATGGGTTTTCACCATTCCGTAATAGCTTGCTTGCCTCATTGTATATGCATTTTATTAAATGGGACTTGCCCACTCCAGCACCTCCCTGAATGTACATGCAAAAGCTCTTAGGTTTGAGTCCCTGTGCCTCTTGAATACACCAATCACGCACATGGTAGAAAATACTTCGTTGTTTTGAGTTCATTGTCCTTAACATTGGCCTGATTGGTTCTCCTATGAGTTCAAAGGAACACAAAGAGCTAGTTTGTTGGTCATCAGAACTGTTAAGGTCTGGAATAGGCTGTGTTTCTCCATCATATAAGTCATTTTGATCAGGTTTTTGAATTGACTCAAGACGTTCCTGTTCTGTGTTGGGTGAAATGTCAGCCCAAGCATCAACCATGTGACCATGTTCTTGAATTGATTGCCATACATCTTGTAAATGTTCATCAAGTTGTTCATACAAGGATTGGTTTTCATGAATGATTGTCTGTACAGCAGTAATGTCAGATGATGCAGACACCTTCACTGCACCGGTATTGTAGAACTCTTCATATGTGGTGAATGGGGCAGGTTTCAGGCTACTTTCGCTTCTGTGAGGTAGGTATAATTTCAACAAAGACATGTGATATTTTTCTGATTCTTTTGAAGAGGAAATCTTTGGGAAGCGTATAATAGCCGGTGGGGCACGAGTCCTTTTCATGATGTATCCAAGATCATTTTGCAGTTCATGAGCATTGGGGTTTTTCCTCTCAATAGCATTTTTACCTTCAGTTTTACTGAGAACTCTGTATTGTGAAGCAAATGTAGCCTGGCACATTCTGTCAAACTCTACAGTTAATGGACGTGCTTTGTAACGGTCATAAAGACTTGTCATCCAAATGTCTTCACTTTCTCCATTCATTTGGGCTTCTTGTCGAATTTGTGACAAAGGTTTTGAGAGTTTAGTTGGATTTTCATCTGTAGCCACAAAAACAGTATTTCGGGAACATTGCTTTAAAGGCAATCCTGTTGCTCTTACAACACTTTCTTGCACTGACACTTCTCTACTGTCCAAATACACTGATCCTAGTTGTTTCATTTGCTTTCGCAAGTCAGAATTCCTGTCTTCTTGTTGCATTTGTGTTCTGGCTTCCTTCAACAGGTCACTCAATTCATGTTCAGCCTTGCTGATGTAAGAAAGAATGTACATAACACAAGAATAGGCATCTACTACATACTGTATGTCAATGTTGGCATCCCAGCTTCGCAATAATGTTGGTGAGTAGTTATTGACCCACACATCTTTCACATCTCTTTGCATGACAATGGATGATTTCTTTGCAACAAGTGACATTGCTTTGAGAAAGTCGTCAAAGCCAGTGAATCCAGCTTTATGCAATACTTCATCAGTTGTGCAATTCTCAATTTCATCAGTGCTAAGCAATAATGATAATCCTTGCAGTGATGTTTCGGCCATACTTTTAGACATGGTTGCAAATGATATGTTTCCTTCTTGGATAGTTGCACTTGTTTGGTTTATCATTTCATTGTTCCCTGGAACAGGTACTGTTTGTTTGGTAGTACTTGTCTCACTTGGCCGTACAATGCTTGTTTGTTGTGCAACTGGCTTTGGAAAATTGAACCTGCAATCTTTATTTCCAGTCCTGCATGACTTTGTGTGTGCCTTTGAATGTGATTGTACGTTTTTGACAATTTCATGTAGATGTGGATCAAAATCCTCACTTGGCATTTTGCAGCATATATGTTTATCAATGAACTTGCAGATCTCTTCATCAGTGTTTTGATCCAATTTTGGAGCATTCTCAATCCAAAATAATGCATGTACATGAGGTGCACCTCTTTGCTGAAATTCAATGCGATAAAAGTAATCAGTGATCTTTCCTATTGGGTTAGCAGGACTTTGCAGAAACCTCATGTAATGATTCAGACGGTTGTACCACATTCTGATGGTTGTAACATAATTGCTACGGATAAGTTCAGCTTTCTCATTGAATGATAAGGACTCAAAGTCAACTGGCTTGCCATTCTGCCTTGCAATTGATTCAACTACTTCAGGCCATCTTGTTAGCTCTGCAGAACTTAATGTGACAAAAAATGTTGGGATGTCAATCTGACGAATCATTGCAAACAAATCATTCATTGTTTTCTTCCAATATTCTGGTGAACCTCTCAGGGATTGCATGTGGGTAAATGCAAGATTTGACTTGCACAACTCATAGACTTGTTCATGGTCTTTTAGCATTTCAGCAGTTATGTTTTTCCCATTGGCCAAAGCACCTCCTTTACGACTTTGAATTGATATACCTGACAACAAATTTGCAAGCTCTAGAACAGCTTGGCAGTAGAAGATATAACCAGAGTGCTTAGCAAACCGCAGATCGGCATTAAAAAGTCGTGCGTTGATGTACTTCCCTCGTGTAATTTCGTTTTCTCTAGTCTCATCAAAACTGTTCTCGCCAACAGGGAAAAGTCCAGGAAATGCTTTGGCTTCATCGTGTGATGTTGTTAAAAGACTGTGTGGTTTGTGACCTTCAGCAGGAGCAACAGAATAGACATGATTTTCAAGTTCATGCAAAACATCGGCTCTGATATCAAGGGGTTGCAAAAAACTGTCATAACCAAAATGTTCACTGTTTGCTTCATTGTTTTCGGTATGGCCAGTCTCTGTGTTGGATTTTGAGTCTATAGTGGGAGACACATCGCCCTTCTTTTCATGTTTTATTTGACATTCATTGCCATCAGCAACAGTTTCTTTTTCTTCAGTGACTTCTTCATTATGAATGTCTTGTGTCAAGTAGGCAAGATCATTAGCAGTCGTTTCTTGCCAGCTAGGATCCAATTTCACACTTTTATAAAGTGGATTTACTTGTTTGAGCTTCACAAATGCTCTCTCTATCTTTGCTAGGTCAATCATTTCATAGGATTGATAACCTTTGTACTGCAATTTCCTTTTAAGTTTCAGTCCAACAATTTGTGATTGACTAAGAGGTCTTGGAAGCATTTTGGTTGTAACTTCAGGTGAGGAACGTACTGAAATAACAGGTCCAGACAATTTTGCTTGTTTGCCTTTAGGTGCCTGGATAATCTTCATAAATGGAATACTTTGACTCACAAGTTGTTGTTCTAAAGTATTCAATTCTGCAAGTTCAATTGGGATCTCTTCCATTGTCATCTTGTTAACCCCAGCTTGGGGAGGCATTTTACCATTGCTTAAATGCTTGTGACATGTTGGACAAATCCAGAGATCATGATTAGGACAGTTGTCAGAACAATTATCTGAACAGTTGTGCTGAAACTTGTGAGTAATGCAGCTTGCTGCAAGGGATTCGTATTTTTCATATGAAGTTGGGCAACATGAAGTGACCTGGTTATGAAATAATAATCGTTCGCACACACAACAAATAAATTCTGCCACTTCCTTAGAAGATTCTTTGAATTCTTGAATAACATAATCAAGATCACTGCGGTCTTTCTTGAGTTTTTCATACTGTTTACCCGATATTTCTTTCTTTGAAGACTGATACAGTGTGTCATTAGAGTATCTGTCTCTCATAGCTTGCTTGAGCCTTTGCTGATGTAAGTGATCTGTGGAATACTTTGCCTTATTTGCATCCTTGACCTTCTGTTGAAACTGCAGGTCTTGCTTGTATTTGTGTTGGCTGGCAGCTTTGGCATTTTTTTGATATTCTAGATCAGTTGAGTACTTAATCTTGCTAGATTTTTTTACTTTATTTTGATAGTCCTTATCTTCACCATACCTTTTTTGCGTTGCTGTTTTCACATTAAGACGCCGCTTACTTGAATTAGTGTATCTAACATCATTGTTGGTATATTCAGTATTGGAGTCAGAGTCTGATAAGTCTTCGTTTTGAGATGGTTCACTTTCAGACAATGTGACAAGCAAATCACTACTAGCCAAATCACTTTTTTGGTCAATTCGTCTCTTTTTTCTCATCTCTCTCACCATCCTTGCACTTCGTTTCCTTTTTGCCATTGTATTTAAGTATGTGCCAGATGTTACCTAAAGTATAATCTTTTCTGCATTTGTCAGATTATCATTTAATAACCACTTTCATGATTATTATTAGACCTACAAAATGTAGTCTAGACACATTTTCATTTTATGGGAAATGGACATAGGAATTGAGGCTATTTTCAAAACAGGCAAACAAGTTTCTTTTAAAACAACATAATGAATATCAATAATCAGATTTTATAGCAATACGAGCCTCAGAGAAGCCTAGATAAATTTCACTTAGCTTTTCAGATGATACGAGCTTTCGCTGTTAGCTAAAAGCCAATAAATTTAGAACTAATTTAGTTTTTGAGAAAAAATGAACAGGCAACTTACTAATTTTACAGCAAGTAACAAAAATATGACCAACAGTTTGATGTCACCAAAAAATCCTTATTAAGATTGCACTTTTTTGCTTTCAGAGCAACTTATAAATTTTCAAGAGCAAATATGAATGTTGTAATAATGACAAACAAGGGATAAGTGTTCCTTTTACACAAAAAACTTCTGACACTTAAAATGCCTGATCTGATTATAAAAAGCTCAATCACGAAAATACACCAATGACAATACAAAATAGAAGAAAAGTCTCAATTGCCAAGTTTATTTCATAAAACATATGTGAACAGTTGAATATGTAATTCTAGAATTTTGCTTAATAAACACAAATTCATGCAGTATATTCAGAAATCTTTCACAAAAATATTACTCGCTTCAGGCTTTGTCAATTGTTTCACTTAAATAAGATAAATGATATGATTCAATACAAGTTGGAAATCAGAATTATCAGCATCCTTCAATGTCAATTGTAATTTTTAGGACATAATGACCAAGCCATACTCTTAAGTAAAGATCAATAGCAGTTCATCCAACAAAAAGAGAAGCCAATCTCCAAGTGAAGTTGACGGCAGTTTATCCTACACAAAGAGATGCCACTCTCTAAGTGAAGCTGTTCAACGGCTTTCAATCCGACACAAAGAGTAGCCACTCTCTAAGTGAAGCTGTTCAACGGCTTTCAATCCGACACAAAGAGATGCCACTCTCTAAGTGAAGCTGTTCAACGGCTTTCAATCCGACACAAAGAGTAGCCACTCTCTAAGTGAAGCTGTTCAACGGCTTTCAATCCGACACAAAGAGTAGCCACTCTCTAAGTGAAGCTGTTCAACGGCTTTCAATCCGACACAAAGAGATGCCACTCTCTAAGTGAAGCTGTTCAACGGCTTTCAATCCGACACAAAGAGTAGCCACTCTCTAAGTGAAGCTGTTCAACGGCTGTTTATCTGACACAAAGAGTAGCCACTCTCTAAGTGAAGCTGTTCAATGGCTGCCAATCCGACACAAAGAGATGCCACTCTCTAAGTGAAGCTGTTCAACGGCTTTCAATCCGACACAAAGAGTAGCCACTCTCTAAGTGAAGCTGTTCAATGGCTGCCAATCCGACACAAAGAGATGCCACTCTCTAAGTGAAGCTGTTCAACGGCTTTCAATCCGACACAAAGAGTAGCCACTCTCTAAGTGAAGCTGTTCAACGGCTTTCAATCCGACACAAAGAGATGCCACTCTCTAAGTGAAGCTGTTCAACGGCTTTCAATCCGACACAAAGAGTAGCCACTCTCTAAGTGAAGCTGTTCAACGGCTTTCAATCCGACACAAAGAGTAGCCACTCTCTAAGTGAAGCTGTTCAACGGCTTTCAATCCGACACAAAGAGATGCCACTCTCTAAGTGAAGCTGTTCAGCGGCTTTCAATCCGACACAAAGAGTAGCCACTCTCTAAGTGAAGCTGTTCAACGGCTGTTTATCCGACACAAAGAGTAGCCACTCTCTAAGTGAAGCTGTTCAACGGCTGTTTATCCGACACAAAGAGTAGCCACTCTCTAAGTGAAGCTGTTGGCTGTTTATCCGACACAAAGAGTAGCCACTCTCTAAGTGAAGCTGTTCAACGGCTGTTCATCCGACACAAAGAGTAGCCACTCTCTAAGCGAAGCAGTTGGCTGTTTATCCGACACAAAGAGTAGCCACTCTCTAAGTGAAGCTGTTGGCTGTTTATCCGACACAAAGAGTAGCCACTCTCTAAGTGAAGCTGTTCAACGGCTGTTTATCCGACACAAAGAGTAGCCACTCTCTAAGTGAAGCTGTTCAACGGCTGTTTATCCGACACAGAGAGAAGCCTCACTCTAAGTGAAGCTGTTCACAGGGTTCTTGTCCTCACTTAGTCCAGGGGACACGTCAACGGGACAGCTTGACAGCACTCCTTTTTGAATGTGAAGAGCACCGTAAAAGACATCAGCTTTACACACTACACCTGAAACATAAAAAAATAATAATTAAGTATTGTAAATTGTGAGATGGAGAATCGGGAGTCGACCCTATCTTAGTTGAGTCATTCTATGCGAATTTGCACCATACTACTCCTTGAATGCCTTGATGAATTTCTGCCAGTCATAACAAAAATTGTAAACATGTCATTAACACTTGGAGAAATGCCCCATGAACTGAAACATGCACTTGTAAAACCACTTCTGAAGAAAGAACTAATCAAAAAGAACTATCTGCCAGTGTCAAATCTTTCTTTCCTTAGCAAAATTATAAAGAGTGTTGTAATAAAACAGTACGTTAATTATCTCACTCAGAACAAACTTGAAAATGAAAAACAATCAGCTTACAAAGAATTTCATATCACAGAAACCCTCTTAATAAAAATCCATAATGACATGTTAAATCTGAGTAATTGAGAAGTGACAATGCTTGTATTATTAGACCTGTCTGCTGCATTTGACACAATTGATCATGACATTTTGCTGGACAGATTGCGTAACAGATATGGTGTGCAGAGTGCAGCTCTGAGATGGTTCAAATCCTACATTTCTGAAAGATCAGAGTCAGTGGTTATAAATGACAAAACATCAAGAAAACTTCCGTTAAATTTTAGAGTTCCTCAATGTTCCAAACTTGGTCCAATCTTATTCAACTCCTATGTTGCCCCAGTCAGTGAAGTTGCTCAAAGAAATCAAGTACATGATCAGAAGTATGCTGATGATGAGCAACTTATTCTTTCATTCAAACCAAAGCTTTGGAATAGTCTGCCTGAAAAAGTGAGATCTGCAAAGACACTAGAGAACTTTAAGAAGAATCTAAAAACTCATTTGTTTCAGAATTCCAACACGTGATTTGACCTGAAAAAGCGCTGATGAGCAGTTTACTGAAATTAGCGCTATATAAATCCATATTATTATTATTATTATTAAGGTACATATTCAATATTCCATGACAAGAAAAAATAAATTGTACAAACTTCTTTGGGACAAATTTAAATTAGGTTCTACATTGATATTATTTGTAATTAATACACAATAGGCTTCCCCTGTTGGCATGTTTGTGGAATGATCATTGTGTAATCATCCTATAAGAGCAAGTGAAAGTATGCCATAGGCATAGAGGAAAATAACATTAACCTTCATTAGCCTGTCCATCGGCGTCACTTTGTCAGTAACCCACAAAGAAAATGATGAACAATAATAGATTGCGTACAAGGTCATTTCACCTACATAATGTAATTGCATAAAAAAATTTGATACCAAGCAAAATCATGATGTTTCACACAAACATACAGAAAAGACACACGTCCTGTATGTGGACCAATCATAGAGCAGGATATGAGCTATTTCACTTATAAAAAAATCTCAATATCTATTACAAGTCGCAACGCATGATAAATATTTTAGTTCTGGTATTTGAATGTAACCTTGCATATATATATAGCTTGCAATTGGCTGCTCGGAAGCATAGGCCTGCTCATAGCTCAGGTGTCCTGATAGGATGTGTTTTGTGATTACGTTCATTCAAAACTTAAGTTTATAGGAATATTTCTTTCCATTTTCCCGATCATCTAGCTGTAATTGTAAATATTGAAGGTCCACAGCATAGTTCAGTGTGTCAACACAATCCTAAATACATCTTCATAAATTGCATGTTAATATGTTATTCTTTTCATAGAATTTACATGTACCACAATGTCATATAAACCCATCATTTTTGCGATTATTGGTTGCCATGGATGCAAATAAGGCAAAGTATTCCACATTTAAAAGTGAAAAAATGCTGATTTTTACAGCTCACAGGATGCATAATTTCTGTTATAGACACAATAGAAAAATGTTGAAAATACTGATGAATGGAGAAAAGAACATATATCTATAAGAGAGATTTTTTATATTCCTTTTTTTATGTCAAAAATTCACTTAAGAGTTATGAAATCTGGTACAGGCATTGGTATTGGCTAGTGGGTATGAATCAGGAACATGTCAAGAAATCCAAGATGGTGGCCATTTTGACAGCCATCTTTATTCATTCTTCAGCTGCTAGAGGGGTCCATGATTAATAGTGGGATTCAAATTAATTCAATTCATGAATTGTGCCCATCAATGATCCATACCCACATGCCTGTACTAAATTTCTTAACTCTTAAGTGAAAATATTAAGGTCATTGTGGGCTAGGGTGGAGTGAAAAAAGTCAAAATGTGAAATTCAAAGCAAGTTTTTCTTGATTTTTTGTTTTCTAATATGTTTGGTATGGTTATTTACTTATTTTCAGCTGTTTAATTTATGTCTCTATCTCATTTAGAACCCATTTTATGGCCAAAAACAGCATTTTTGAGGTCTCGTGAAACATAGAAAAAGGTGATTTCAAAATGCCCAGGGTAGCTGTCACAGAAATGACAGCAACCACCCAAAATGGTCATAAATACTTATTTAACTATATTTGACAAGTTTTTGGAGGGGCCGTTTTTTTAATTTCACATTTTGACTTTTTTCACTCCACCCTATTGTGGGCAGTTCAAGAAGGTGGCCATTTTGTGGCAGCCATATTGGTAGCCATGTTTGATTTCTCGGCATGTTCCAAATCCACACACCAACAGGTCAATACCTGTACCAAACTTCATAACTCTTAAGTGAAATATTAAGGTCACAGTGGGCAGTTCAAGACTGGCAGCCATTTTGTGGAGGCCATTTTGTCAGCCATCAATATCTTCTTTTTGGTTAACCCAAACATGCATTCATAATATTATGAGAAAGGTATTTAACAGACTCATTTCACTGAGTAGCCTAAATTTTATGTCACAATATATATAACATAATAATTAACACATAAAAATAGTTCAGCTAAAAACACAAATGCCTGGACCAATCAGAGGCAAGGATGGGAAGCCTACATGCGTATACATGTCCAATAGGATGCCTCTCAAAAAGTTAATTTTTTAAAGAAGCTTGCATGAAAATGCATTATTGTTGGCCTGTCATGTGAAAAATCAAATGTTGAGGGTTTGCAGCCGTGCAACATCACTGTTACACCTCCAAGACTGGAGAGTTCCACCTGCCAATTCAGGCCAAAATAGCGACAGTTGGACACATAGAACAATGGTTAGCCAATGGTTGGACACATCTGTGACAGATTTGGAATATTTATAAAATTTTTTCCATGTTTATCACACATTTTCGGCGATGTTTATCAAATTTTCAATAGTGGAACTCTTCAGTTTAGGAGGAGAGACATCGCAATGACGTCGCTATGACGTCATGGCAGTGTCACTGCATCTCCCATCAGACCTACAACGTGGTCAACATGACGGTGTGTGGAATCTGGTAAACATAAGGTGGAAATTTGTTGTGGAATAGGGGTTTTTGGCCCTGTTGAGTCACCAAAAGTGCCTCTGACGTCTGTGTGCGACAATGTAAGTACACTGTGCGAATTTGGCAGTCGTGGGCCACCCCGATTTCTCAATCATAAAAGGGAAAGAATCAAGCTCAAGAACATGAGCTTTATTCACTAAGATTCTCCATTCCGATTTTGTCAGCCAATCACAAACGAGTATACTTGGATAATATCCTACCTATATTATTTTGAGAAAAGTTGTATTGGATGCAAAAAAGTTGTATTGGATCCAAAAAAGTTATATTGGATCCAAAAAAGCCATATTGGATCCAAAAATGTTATATATATACAATAAGAACAATGTTTCTCACCTTCATCGGGCAGAGATTCAATCAGTCAGAAAATGGAAGAAATGTAATCGAAATCAGCAAACAGACAAGCTGAAATCACTGGCAGGAGACACAAGACCTTCATATGGATCAAAGCGCAGGATCTAGAATCTGATTTTGTCGACACTGTCAATTAACAGGCCAATTTTCTGATATTCTGAAAGATAAAAAAGTATGCATGTGTGTTAGGGTGTGGCTGTGCATATCGCCAGCATTCCATCACTTAATAATAGTACATATCAATAGCCGTTCTGGTATTAAACTGTAGTCGTTTTAATATAGACTTTTTGTACACATCTGTAACCGTTCTTGGCATAGCCATTCTGACATTGTCAGAAATCACAATGGCCATTCTTATCTGTAGCCGATTTGACTGCCAATCTATTAGCCACAGTGATTTCTTAATAGGGACATTGCAGCAAACGGACGGAATTCACGGAATTAGCATTCTGACACCGAATTGGCCCTCTGAAACGGAATTGACAATTTCACGGTAAACTACTCATATAAGCACTCACGGAGGTGAAATCACATGCATTCCGAGGGGGAAAAAGCCGAACTTTCGAAATAAAGTGCTTGACACTGCTTGCCCAGTCAACATTTGAGTCTGCACAGCACTCACTGTGAGATCACAAGAAACTCACATGATGATGTCATGCTTGAGAGTGTCATCAGGACATGACAGTGACCTCACACCTTGTGACCTCATGCATTGCTACCTCATGCAGAGCTCTCTGAAATCTCACATACTGAGGTCAAAATGTGAGCCCACTACTAGCTCAAAGTGAGCTCACATATGATGGTGTCACTATGAGATCTCTCAGGGAGGTGACAAGGAAATCACACAGAGACGTCACAGAGAGCTCACATTGTGACCTCATGCATTGCTACCTCATGCAGAGCTCACTGAAATCTCACATGCTGAGGTCAAAATGTGAGCTTTCTTTGAGCTCATAGTGAGCTCACAAATGATGGTGCCACTATCAGATCTCACAGAGAGCTCACACTGTGAGCTCTTTGTGACAGGAAGTGACATCACATGGCCATCACAGCATTCCATCCACCGTTTTGAATCAACAAGTAACAGGGAAATTTGGGAGATGAAATAATGCATGTAAGTACACTTTTATATAGTTTGTAGATTTGAAAATTATGTTAGTATGGGTTTAAACACTAAGTGATTCCATAGGCATAGAAATTAAGCATCCGGAAAATGACAACTATATGTGTTTTGACAGTTAAATTATGCAGCAGTTTTGGCACAATCCTTTAACTGCCATTTAGTATCAGGAGCCATTGCACTAAACAAACTCATACAGTTTTGATATGTATGAACTAGTAATGTTTTCCAATTTAATTGACAATTTATCTTGGAATAATTAGATAATAGACATCAACCACACACACAGTATTGGATAATTCAGCCTATATACAATGTATATATATGGGAAATTATTGAAGTTGCTGATAAAAAATATATTATGTAGCACATACATGTAAATGTATTTATATTATTTTTATTTTGTTTCAGATTGCTGGTTGATATGTATGGGTTGAACTACAGGAATGAAGATTGAATAGATTTGAACAAAGCCCCCCCCCCCCCCCCCAAATCCAGCAATGTGATTTTACAAATAAAATGAGTGAACAAACTTGCTATTCTCTATGTGTATTTGTCTAACTCTTGAAGAGGTCAATGAGGGTGATTTGAGGTCACAGGAAGTTCACCCTGCAGAGGTCACAGAAAGTTCACCCTGCAGAGTTGACCTCAGAAAAGTCTCACAGAGAGCTCACAGAAAGCTCACAAGAGGCTCACATGAATCTCACTATGAGACCTCACATTAGGCTCACAGGGAGCTCACAGTGTGACCTCAACTTCTGAGCTCAAATCACCCTCATTGACTGGCTTCAAAATGAGGTTGATGTGAGGTCTCTTCTGTGAGCTTTCAAGGTGTCTTTGAAGAGCTCACAGATATATCACAGTGAGGTCAAATTGTTGACTGGGTGGATCTTAAAATCTGGTGCTATAGTATCCTCAGCACATGCAATCTTTATTAACGATTTTGGTCAAGAAATGTGGTCAAAACACACAAAGAAGTATGACGGCTCCATTTTGTATTGGCAGATAACATAAAATGCGTACCGGAGATGGATGGATGGATGATTGGGGCTTTACATCCTGTATTTATGCACTTGGTAGGCTAATTAGGACAGGAAGAGGACATGGCAATGAGGAGAAGGTTGATTGAAACAGCCGTCCAACATAGTCCCAGGTGACCCGGCAAGAGCTGGATTCGAACCCAGGACCCAGCAATTGGCAGCCCAGCACGCTGCTACTAGACCAACCCTCCCCCCTAAATGCGGACCGAAAGAAGTAAAATACGGTACAGGTCGACTTAAAATGCGGAACTCAGTAAAAAACAGAATTTCAATTTTGCAAAAAACAGAATTTGGTCATATTTAAAGGGGAAAGCAGTGCAATCAAAACAGCTTTGAACAAAAACGGCTACAGACAAAAACACCTACGATTTTCATTGCCTTATCCAAAATGGCTGCAGCAAATTTTCTGATTGCATGCCAGCGCAAAATTAACCATTACCAAAAAGGCAATTTCCATAAGCCAAAGTTATCGAAAAACGTTTCAATTCTTCTAAACAAAATGCTAAAAAAAGATTGCTATCAATTCTGTTATCAAAAAAATTAAAAAATGGTTATTTGTGGGTATATCAAATTATCGTCTTATCCAACACATAACTGCACATCTCTCTAATTCTGTTGTTTATCTTATTTTTCCGCCCAACCTCTTTCAATCATCACTAAATTGTCCATGCACCTCCTTCCTATCATTCTACCTTGAAATGAGGGCTGATATCCTTCTAAGATGCATATATCCTCTAAAATCCATCTTTATTCAACGCTTATCAATCCCATCTGAACAAAAAAGACATTTTCTCTGTGCTTCCCATGACTTACACTAGGTGGCTTCTGTCCATAGCATACACTTGCTCCACCTGTGGCTACTCCACACTTACAGGATTCTTCAAGCATACTGCTAATGATCATGAGGGCTTTCAATATGTGGCTGCCTAAATGTCTTTATAGATTCATAGATGTATTTTATCGAGCTTCAGTTCCTACACACCTAGGCCTACATCTTTGAAAGACTGTCACAGACATGACAGCACTTCAACTACGCAGATCTGTCAATACACATTACTTTTCTCCACTCAAAAAAGTCACATTTCACCAAATAGCCACTTCACAAATATCTGACAAAAATAACGTAAGCCAACAACTTTTCAACACATCCAGTAGGCCTACTATGTACCCTAAACAATTATACTTCACTAAATCACGCCTGTTTTATGCCGTGACCACATATAAATCAATGCTTTCAGGCAACTAAACAATTAAACGTTTCAGGGAAAAAGCCCAACAATCCAAAATAGTCCTATAAAACCTTATTATTTTTACACATACAAATTGACAAATATCCATTCACGGCCTCACAAACTTCACGGTACGCTTCTCTCCTACGGGCGTTCTAGTTTAAGAAATAAATCAAATGTAGAACTGTCATTATTACTTCCAAAACAATGTTGTGTAATAATTACACAATTCAAATCTGTCTGAATGAGCAACTGCATACATGTGTATTGTGTTGTTTTTATTCCTAAGTGATTAAATCATCTCCAAGGGAAGTGAAAATCATTGTGAATCAGTGAAAATTTGGTACTCAAGCTGGAAATACTGGGTTTATTTCTGAAATATTCATAGAGAAATCAATATTTATCTATTGATATGCAGAATATCATCATACTTAATCAATTAAGAGTAAGATAAATAAATATTTTTGCATGTTAAAAATCACAATATGCAACTGTTCAGTTTATAATCGGGTAAGTAAAAGACCCATAATTTCCGGATTGGAACATATTTTATTGAAGGAACTCGATAATATCATTATGAAAAACTTAATAATATTATTATTACTCATTAAAACTGTAGATAACCTACAAACCCATAACAGTTTGTTGTATTCCTATATATTACATGGAGTTAGATTGGAAAAAATTAAAAAGACAAATTTGAAATTCTAAGACAGAATTATTGAAAGTATTTTCAAATATATTTGCAAATATATTTGTATTTGTATTTAAATACTTTCAAAATTTGAGTATTTGTATTTGTATTTGTATTTGAAAGAATTGAAAGTATTTGTATTTGTATTTAAATACTTTTGAGCTCATTTGTATTTGTATTTGTATTTAGAAAGATTGAAAGTATTTGTATTTGTATTTAAATACTTTTATCTGTATTTGAACCCAACCCTGGTGTAATTACAGAATCACAATTGCAATCTGGCAGGTTCACATGTTGAAAAGCTAAGTAACAGGATTTGACGTTAATAACAGGATTTGATGTTAATTGTTATTATGTTACTGGTGCTGAGTACCATGATACACCGCATCGAAATAAACCAGTTCTTATCGTCGATATGTGCGCCGGTATATCGTATGACATCATACCGGTTATTTTGCAAGGCTAACAATCATTATTATCATTTTGCAGGGCATTGTCTGGCCATTAACGCCCAGTTCGCGGGCGTTAATGGCCGTTAACGCCCGCGAAAGCGCCCCCTGGTGTGTTTTATAGATCGTGACGTCATCAGAAGTGACGTCATGGTGACGTTGTTGTCAAATGTCTTTCTGCTTTGGCTCAATCTCGGTCAAAAATCGTCCGATTTGAAAAATTTAAAAGCCTATGAGTATCTCCAAGGTCCATAGATTTCATAATTGGACTCTGTTATGCTCTGGCTTCAATAATAAAGTCGGGGCGACGCGAAAACAGCGCGGGCGTTATTGAACCAAAAAAAAAGGTAAGTTTCTTCCTGGATATGGATTGTGTTCAAAAATTATAATAATGATAATAACATTTTGTTGTCGGGCATTATGGGGTATTAATCAGTTATGGCCCTCGGGCAGAAATCATTTAATGCCCTCGCCTGGCGGCTCGGGCATTAAGTTAATGATTTCTGCCCTCAGGCCACAACTGATTAATACCCCATAATGCCCTCCAAAAAAACGTTATTGACCAATTATTTATTGCAGAAAATCACTTAAAATCCCCGTGCAATCAGCCAAATTTTTTGCCAAATGATCTTTTTGTTTGGCACAAAAAGGGCGCAATGTCGTCAAAATCCATTTTGCGACGTTATGTCGCAAAATAGTGGATGACGTGAAATTTCGCCAAAAAAAGTTGCGGAAAATGTTAAATTCCCAATAAATGCCAATAAATCTATATCACTATAATATCGTGTATCGTAAGGGACGTATCATGATACTCATTGATATTCAGCTCACGATACTCAGCACTATATGTTACACAGCAATAGGTACATGTACACAGATCTATTCCATTGATAATTACAATTGCTATTTATATACCTCATAGGCTATCTGATTTTGAAGATAATTTAATTAAATTATGTGGCTGTCAGAGGTTTTAGTGTGCTACAATTAAAGAAATTTAAAAATAGGCCTCTACTGCGCAGCTCTATGCAATGTAACACACATAGGTGTTGGTTGTGAGCCCAACAGGCAGTGTTGAAGTCGAGGCCGCGACATCCGAGACTGAGACCGAGGCTCGCATGAGCATCCGAGACCGAGGCAGGCTGAACTGAATTATGTATGGCTAACTGCCAAAAAATTTTAGTGTGGTATTTTATCAATATTTAGCCATCATACCACTTACAATAAGGCTATAACAGTGCAATAAAAGATTCTGAACTGAAGACAAAAGGGGGGCAATCACTATATTTTCAAATGACAGGGGGGGGCGTGGAATTCATTTCATATCGAATAAATTTATTTTTTATGGAAAAGCGACAGATTTAATTTGTTTTGAGTGCCTGACAACCTCAATTATTTACTTCTAAATCAAACATTGCACAGACTGTGATAGTACATCCAACAGAAATTTATTTCAAGACTACCGAAAAAGTTTAACTACACTAAGCCTTTTTTGCATGACTGGAATGCAAATTGCAGTTTTTCTAAAATTCCGAGGCAGCTGGTCTGTTTCATTACGGACTTACTTATAAATGCTTAAAAAATTACACTTTCTAGATAGATACTTACTCTGGGGTGCTCAGTTCCAATTTATTAGGCAGTGGCATATTTGTGTTATATATCAAAGATATTTGGAATATTTTTTGAGTCATGGATACACGTTTGGAGATCTGTCAAAGATTTTGTCGGAATTTGTCCCATTCCATTTTGTCGAATTATGTTATATGTCAGACACTCTGGCGTGTGAAATAAACAATCAAGTAGAAATGTAAACAAAAACTTTAATACTTCCATCAGTAGGTACACATAATTGATTTTTAGCTTCGCGGACCGGCCGACACAATAGATTATCTGCCGACGGAAAAAAAAAGAAGTTTTTGGACATTATAAAAAAAAAGTTTTTCACCTTTTGTTTTTGTCCTACCGACCGACCCTAGAAAAAGTGCCTTGAGAAGATCCGAGAAGCTAAAGATCAATTATGTGTGGCCTTATGGTCGAAATTTTCAATGTTAATTTTCAATGTCAAAGCACTTAAAATAGTGAAGGAAAATACAAAATACATAATATTATTAGAGATTCATAACTTCATTACACATGTATCGCAAAAAATGGTGCCGCCTTATAACAGAGCATTCAGCCTATAATAGATGTGTAGTTCTTATAGCAGAAAAGGATTCTATCAGATTCTGATATATAGGATAATACATGTCCCTTAGATTGGTAAACTGACTGACAATTATAATTAACTGACTGGAAATTTTTTTTTTTCTAGCAAATTATACTTTATTCATATGGCAAACCTCGGACATGTCTCAGGCAAATATCCGAGGCCAGACGGTCCGATACCAAGTCCAAGGCCAAGGATTGGTAATCCGTGACCGAGGCCATCAAAATCTGGTCTGAGGCCGGCCTCGAGGACTCCAACACTGATATAGGCCATCCAATCAAAGTTAGTTGGATTTCAAATTTTCAATTTTTATATAAAGCTCTTAATTGCTTCAACAGGAGTGAAGCAATCAACATCAATAGGAAAGCAATTAGAACTCAATTGAAAGTTATGAGAAATCAAATGGCCTTCCATTGACAATTAATAAACGAACAGGCTGAAATAGCCTTTATAGTTCCAACGTTAAAGTTAACCTGGAAGCAAATTTAGAATTTCAACGTGCTTGGGTAAAATTATGCTGCTAAGTCAACTAACCAAAAAAATGCAACTTTTGACTTCAACTTGACACAATTTTCATCTGATAATTTATAGAATTATTTAAATTAATGACTTGAAATTCAACTGTGTAAAGTGTTACATGCTACATAGCTGTAAAAAGTTCACTGCTGGAATAGGGCTACTACATGTAGGCCTATATGAAATATTAATGGCACAGAAGGCTGATAATGCAATGACATTGTTTAATTAGTAATAGGCCTATCTATCAGATGAACACATGCCTATTAAAATACCAATCAGGGACGTTATTCAAAATACTCAGCCTTGTGACTACATGCACGTCGACAAACTACCATAGATATAGGCCCACCTGGTTATGATTAGCTTACTCTCAGTCATGACCCTGAAGTTGTGATTCTGAAGAGCAAAAATCACTATGACCAATGAAATTCAAATCAGTTTAATGAGATAAAAGCATACAATATCTAATGGGTTACCCAGTGCATGGTTATACCGACGTGCATGAAATGTAACTGACTGACCTGTCCTGGACGCTCATTTGATATCATTAGAAAGATACAATTGAGAGCTTTTTATTTCTTAAAAGTTGGTCATAGTGTCATTTTAGGGAATAATTTGAATTTGCTGTATAATAGATTTTAAAGATACTGGTGAAATGGTTCATAACTCAACTACAAAGAGTCCCACCAAAGTTGAAAGTACATAGCTGGATTTCATTTAAAAGTTCTGAACTTTAAAAGTTCTGATATTTCCATTGTATGAGAATTTGAACAGTCTGGTGATTATGCTAAACTTGTCTAAATTATTTAAAAACTAGAATGAGCACTAAGAGATCACATACCTCTGCCTGCCTTCAAATGAGACCTCAGGCTGAACAGAACTTTCTAATTCATGATATCTGTTATAAATAATCCAGTAATTTATTGAACGTTCAATTTTTGTAAAATTTATAATATATATATTTTAAAAGGTTAATTTTTATTGTGCGTCTACGAGTGACTTTCCTTGGTGAAAATGTTGTGCCTACGACTTGGGGGGGGGGGGGGTTGCTCTGAAATATGTAGGTCTGGATACTCAGGTCTGGGGCATCGCCATCTTTTCTTGGGTAAAATAACAGAATCTTCAAGGCATCGTTTTGGGGTGATTTAAGGCTTTGAAAAATCTAAAAAAAATTGAAGCATCTAGATTTTACTATTAGAAAACCTGTTGAATACTTGAAATATTTTTATCAGGCCGATTTCCAGAGAAATGTCAGGGAAAACAACATGTCAACAAAAGTTCGGACATTGACTTTGGGTGCTTCGGACGGACTTTTCACATAGAAAGAATGGTCGTACAGAGCCGAAACTTACCTCAAAATGTAGGATATTAAATTTCCAAAATGATGATACCAGTTAGAAAATTATAGAGCCGATATTAACGGTGCTACGTCGCGCTGCGTCATTGACGCAGCAATTGCACAAGGAAAGTCAGGATGGATACTGAGCTCTGCTCTGCTGATCTATGAAATATGTATACGACTTGGTGTGTCTACGATAAACTTACAGTCTGTCTCATCTAGCATGCGAACTGAAATATAGCACTGGTTTGACAGCCTCTATAAAACCAATCCATGGGCTTGGAGGTTTGGCACTGGCACCAAGTTGTCAGAAACTAATCCAGGAGTGGCACTGCAGTGCATTTTTGTGACGTCACGGCTATTGTGACTGTAAAACAGGTTGCGTCATGAATGCCAAACAACTATGAATGGTTTGCCGTCAACAAAAAGTGCCGAAAATCGGCGAAAAATGGGGCAAAAACATCGCGAAAATGTGATAAACAAATTACAAAATGGCTATTCTATCCATGAGTATGTATATTTCAGCTGTCAGACTTGTAGATGCTGAGAAAACAGGCCAAACACCAGTTCGCATGTTGACTGCAACCACGTCTGGGACAGGGACTTGGGCTCCCCAAAAAACGATTGTGTATTTACCATTAAAATGTCAGATTTGGATCCAGGTTTTTGCACAGATGTTACGAGATCATTCTTCTTCATTCTTCTTTTCAATTGTAGTTCCTTTTCCAGTGGTTTTTGGACATCAAAATAGCTTTTTCAACCCCTTTTCAACAGCCTTGATATTCCTGTTTTCAACTATTTGGCAATTTGCAAATAAAAACATGCCACCGACAGATGCCGAAATTTCAGAGTATTAATACTTGAATTTAATATTTCCGCATGCATGCGATTAAATAAATTAAAAGGGGCATGATTATACAAAAAAGGCTTGGCTTTTACTAATTTATTAAACAAAATTACAGTTGACAAATACCGAAAAAAAGTTGGATAAATTCACAAGGTGGCAGCAGCGTGCAGCTTTTCTTTTGCAGAGGTCGCCACTTGTTCTTTTGCAAGTTACTGAGCAACCTGCTGGGGAGTTCGGTGACTGAGCTTACTCAGCTCTAGTTGTGAACTGTCCAGGAGACCTGACTTCTTATATTGCCTTGTATAGATAAAAAAAAAAAAGAATCACAGCCACAGGCTAATTAAATTAGCTATGAATTATAGCTTATGACACCCCCCCAGCAGGAATTTCTTGAAATTACAATCATGCCATTTTAACTTCAACCAAAGAAATTTGTGGTGTAGTTGTACCCTTTCAATTTTTCTGATGGTCTAATTGATAAATACAGTGCATAATAACATACTCATACACATATTATATACTTTTAGATATTTAGAAAAAAGATAACAAAAACATTAGTTTTGTTTCCAGGCCAAGACTGTGCCACTATTGCATGTACATGGATGAAATTTGGCACGCATATAGCCTATATGGTGTAGTTGTGCCTTTTGGGGGTCAACATGATACATGTCCTATACTTTTTTAAATATGTAATGAGAATAATGAATAAAATATTAATAAACATATTATTTTTGTTTCCGGGCTAAGACTGAGGCACTGCCGTATATACAGGGCCGTATTAGCGCATTTCTGGGCCCGGGGCAAACTGTTTCTAATGGGCCCCCTTTGCGCCCCAAAAACGCTATAAATTCTGAAAATTACATTCGCGCACCAGTTACCCGACGCACTTTCTTTACTGTTGCAACTCTTTTCAGCTTCTTCATGGGCCCCCCTGAGGTCATGGGCCCGGGGCAACTGCCCCGTTTGCCCATAGGTTAATACGGCCCTGCACGGTATATACATGGATGACATTTGGTGACATGTAGCCTATAATGGTGTGGTCGAGCCTTTTGATCGTCAGTTTAATACATTTTCTATACTTTTTTGTAATATTGAGGAAACAATAAAACAAATTTTTCGTTTTTTTCATTTTGGGCCAAGACTCTCGTAACCTATCGTTTATGATGGCTATTTATACTTTTAGTTGGTTTCATAGACAGGTATTCAATATTTTTTGAAATATTAAGATAAAATATAGACTTTTCTGCTCCATGGATGACTGACAAAACCTCTTAGTCTAACACTTACAAAACCTCTTAGTCTAACATGTCCACAAGTTGTTTAGCAGTAAGAGGTAGTCCAGTGAGGAAACTTAAATTAAAATTGAGAAACAATGCTAGTTACAATAATAAGCTAGGAAGTTCAATTAATTAGGTAGAGCAATTGAAATATCTCAAAGGCAAACTGTTAACAGGAGGGACTTGGAATTGCACAAACTACTGTGCTGGTATAAGGATTACATCTCCAAAGAGTATAACATTTCATGAAGATTGCTTTTTCTGACAAAAGAAAGTTAAAGTTTAAATTCATGACCAAAAATATGAATTTTTCAGGGTCCAGCGATCTTTGTAACCAGGCATCAATGATATAGTAAGATCATTATAATGTATCACATTTACACAATAGGCCCATGCAACTTTTATACTCATTTTGTATTTCTTCACTGCAAAATTGACTTCTTTTAGCTCAGGGCGCTAATTTGGTTATAATAGGTGAAGTTGAATTTTTCAGGACTGACCGATATTTTTAACTATTGATGATATACCAAAATGAACATTAAATAAAATAAAGATGAGAATCTGAGGTATTCAGAACTGCTTTCATCATTCCTATACCTTAATTTTAACAGGAGATAGAGCCAATTGAAATAATGACAAAAATGTAAAATATCAACGAAAAATTGACTCTGAAAATGTCAAGTTTTGAACATTATTTCAATCTCAAAGGCAAACGGTTTACAGTAGAGACTTGAAATTGGACACACTACTGTAAATGTGTTAGGATTACATGTCAAAGGAGTATTGAATTTTTTGAAGATTGCTTTGTTTGTCAAAATAAAGTTAAATTGCAAAATCATAACCGAAAACATCAATTTTTCAGGGTCCGGCGATCTTTTTAACTAGTAGAGATACATTAAAATACATAGAAAACAAATACTAGAAGAGATTATGGCCTTTCCGAATATGGCTTCAGTTTTTCTGTAGCTTAATTAGAACCGGAGATACAGGCCGTCAAAATTTGGGTACAAGTATGAAATTGGAAAATGAGCAGGTCAATTTTGCTGTCATTTTTTGACCTTGTGACCTTTATTATGCATTGTACATCAATCCGAGGAACTTAAAACTTTGCAAGGGTCCTCTAGAGTATTGTGGCACCAAATGCTGAAGAGATTGTGGAAATTCCTCAATTATTTCCTAGTTAAAAAAAATTAGGTATCTCAAATATCCAATTTTGCCAAATATTTGACCTTGAGTTTGACCTTGAAAATACCTTTCTAGGTCAAAACCAATATTTTTCCCAGATTGGCAATACGTGACAAAGGGGGGGTCATTTTATTATTGGAACTGTGTAGGATCAATATTTATTGCTCAAGAGGGCAAAAATAGGCTGATTTTTCATGTCGCGCGGTATGCAATATTTGGCATTTTTTTATAAATCAGCATGAAGAGATAGATCAATTCCGATTTCAGGGTTCAAACAATACAGCTGCTGGCTATTAGAATCTATAATATGAACCCGATATCTTTGAAAAAACATAATTAATGGAATTTTTGAAAATGTAGTGAATTGAAACTTTGACGGGTCATATGACCTTGAAAAATGAGGTCAAGGTCAAATTTAAAGATTGGTATGGGGTGTAAATGGGTATATTTGGGGGGGTTCATTATACATTTGCATTACCTAAAATGACTCCTTCACAGATTTTGAACTCATGCACCTCAAATTTAGCAAATACACCGCACCAAAATGGCCGCTATTCCATAAATACTTAAAATATCAAAATAAAAAATATACACTGCACTGGCCCGTACCATAGGTCAACTTTTGGCACAATCAGCATGCTGCTATCATTTATGGTTTTTGCCGAACTCGAAACAATTCGAAAACGACCGAAATATTCAGTGTGGCCTATTCCGCTCTAAGGATTTTGATTAATTTTGCTTCAATTTATTGCTCTTCACAGTTCATTCAGTGAAAGTAAAGTAAATTACACTGGACTATAAATTTATTGAGATATAGTATATTGAAATATACAAAAATTCACACTAAAACGGTCATATAAACCTTAAAAATAAAAATTCTAACTCAGGACCGGAATACAGTAGTCTACAAGTATACAGGTACATTCATAAAAATAGTCAAGAAAATCGAAACAACTTTTTCGGAAATAATAATAATAAGAATAATAGCAAAAACAATAAGAATTTACCATAGGTATGGTAAATTCTTAATAATAAGAATAATAGCAAAAACAATAAGAATTTACCATAGGTATGGTAAATTCTTAACTAGAGACCGGGTAACCGCGAAGCGGTGACAAAACTTCACCGCCTATAATCGGGGTGTTATTGGTACAATGTAACTAAAGTAAGGGTATTAGGTTATGGGTCCGACTCCAAGCAATCTTTCAGAGCCACTTTCAGCCCTCAAAATCAATTTCCTGTGACGGGGCGATTTTTTCTTGAAAAATGCAAAAACGGAGGTTTTTGGCAATTTGGGGGCTCAGAAATGATGCGATTTTCATCATTTTTGCAGGAAATGCTGCTCTACTAGTGAGGATTAGTAATGTGTCAAGACATTTGGCCCGAGTACGTTCAGGTTGATTCTGACCGGAAGGCCCATTTTCCTATCTTTTAGCATGCGAATGCCGTAATGGACCCACATAGGCCTATGCAAAGGCCTAGAATCACAAAACCATGCAATTCTAGGGGGAAGGGGTCCAGAAAGGCATTAAACTGCCACCGGCACCCCCACAATGCGGTGTTTCAGCTTTTCCCGCCAAAAATATGCGGTTTTTCTGTTTTGACCTGTTTCCGGGGCAATCCCGGTCCATGTCACAGCCATAGTGAGGCTAATCTACTCCATTCTAACCAATTTCCATGCTATCTACTGGCCTGCAGCCTCAACTTCAAAGTTCACCTGCATTAAGTCAGCCAATCACAGCACAGCTTTTTGTTTACTGCGGGACTCGAAACCATAAGACATGTGTCGTCTGCTAGAATGGAGTCTTCTGCAAGTATTTCAGCTTGCAGGTTGCTTATATAACATAGAGAAGGCTTGAATTAGGTATATTTTGGCTTTCTACAGTATTAGACCACAGGAGTTTCAGCAAAAAGCATAATTCAAAGGGGGGGGGGGTGCACCGTAGGATAATTGCTGGTTTTGATGACGCGGTCAATATTTAAAATTATGTAACTGCATAACCAAACATGGGATCACCACAGTTATAACTTACAGCACTGGCCCGGCCACCAAGCCAGCTTTTGGCCTCACTTTGAAAACCCTGGGGCTTACGGTTTCTGACATCTCGTGCGACAATCGCTTACTACTAAAAATGGCCGTAGCCATCTTGGACCTGGACCTGCGTTTTCGGAAGTCTCACTTTGTAAGTTGCAAAAAGCATGTGGAACCTAATAAAAGTGACAGAAACGAAATCCGGGCGTAACCGGATGAGATTTGGGCATTTCAAGAGTATGGAAAATCTGACTTCAAAGTGCTCTGCGACCTTGAAAAATGAATCAAGGTCGGCGAAACCGGGTGGGTGTCATACGGGCATGGTGGGCTTCCTTCATGAATTTTTTGAAAAATTTTCGAGGACCTTTTTTGGAAAGTACGAACGCAACTTGAATACTAGATTCCGATAACCGCTAGCGGTAATAAAACTTCACCGAGCAGTTGGTGAAAATAGTCTAAATATGTTTAAGTATAAAAATAAACAAGTATACGAACAAGTATATGAAGGTATATTGTACATGTTTAAGCAGCTTGCTCAGTGAATGCCCATGTATAGTTTAGTTTATTTAGTTGAGTGGGTGAAAATAGTCTAAATGTATATAAGTATATAAACAAGTATATAAACAAGTATATAAACAAGTATATATATAAGCAAGATATAAAATAATATATAAAATATTATATGAATAAAATATAAAATAGTATCAAAAATATTGTATAAAATGGTACAAAAAATAGCATAAAAAATGTACCTTATTTATTTGTGATATATTGCAATGCACAAGTTAATGAAGCTAGCGGACAGCCCCCCCCTTTCCCGGTGAATGCATGTTTAGCTTAGTTTATTTAGTTTAGTTTAATTTATTTAGTTTACTTTAGTTTAAAATTAGTTTATTGACATCTTTTAGGCAATTACTGCACAAATTTTAGTAATCACTGGTGTTCCAGTCTGAGTAGTCATTCGGTTAGGTGAGGAAAAGATGAATTTTTCAGGGTTGACCGATCTTTTTACCTGTTCACGACACAACAAAATGTACACAAATTAGAATAAGAGGAGAATCTGAGCTTTTCCAAAACGGCTTGTATCATTCATATGACTTTATTAGAACCCGAGATAGAGTTGATTGAAGTAATGGTAAAAATATGAAATTTCACCGAAAAATTGACTCTGAAAATATCAAGTTTTGAACTCCAAATTGCTCCCAAAGGTAAACGGTTTGAAGGAGAGACTTAAAATTGCACAAAATACTGTAAATATGTTAGGACTATATCTCGAAATATTATCAAATTTTTTGAAGACTGACTTCTTTGTCAAAAAAATGTAAATTGGTGAAATCTTGACCGAAAACATGTATTTTTCAGGGTCCGGCGATCTTTTTAACTAGCAGAGATACGTTAAAATGTATAGAAAATGAATACTAGAAGAGAATTTGGACTTTCTGAATATGCTTTCAGTTTTTCTGTAGCTTAATTAGAACCGGAGATACAGACCATCGAAGTTTGGGTGCAAGTGCGAAATTGGAAAATGAGAGGGTCAATTTTGCAGTAATTTTTTGACCTTGTGACATTTATTGTGCAATGTAGGTCAATCCGATGGATTTAAAACTTAACACATTTCTTCTAGGGTATTGCAGGACTGACCTGTGAAAAGACTGTAAAAATCCCTTTATTATTTCCTACTTAAAAAAAATTAAATATCTCAAATATCCAATTTTGTCAAATATTTGACCTTGATTTTGACCTTGAAAATACCTTTCAAGGTCAAAATCTATAATTTCTACAGATTCGCAGTGTATGACTTAGGGGGGGTCATTTCATTATTTGAACTATGTAGGATCAATATTTACCTCTCAAATTGGCAAAAATTGGCTAATTTTTCATGTCGCGCGGTATGCCATATTTGGAATTTTTTTATAAATCAGCATGAAGAGATAAATCAATTCCGATTTCAGGGTTCCAACAATATAGCTCCTGGCTATTATAATTTAAAATATGAACCCGATATGCAGGAAATAACATAATTGTTGGAATTTTTGAAAATCGAGTGATTTGAACATTAAACAGGTCAAATGACCTTGAAAAATGAGGTTAAGGACAAATTTGAAGGTGGCTATGGAGGTTTTATGGGCATATTTGGGGGGTTCACAATACATTTTATTGGCCTAAAATCGATATTTCAGTGTCAAGTAATCAAGGTCACCAGTTTTGACGACGCGGTTGACACTAAAAATTCCATAATTAAATAACTAAGCATGATATCATCATAAAAATGATCGCTTACCATGGATTAGTCATTTACTGTAACAATTGGCTTGAATTCTGCAATTTTCGAAGTTGCTTATATAGAGATCAGGCGCGCAAACCTCTGAGAGTAAAAATTGACCTGTATGACCTTGACCTTGACCTATACTTTTGAAAATTAGGTCAGCTTATTTAGTATAAGTCTATTATATATAGTTTATTAGGAAACTATAATTGATCAGTTAATATATGAGTAATGGTCAATTGAAATATAGAAAAAATTTATTTCAAAGGGGTCAATGACCTTGAAAAATAGGTCAGAGGTATAGGGTTACATTGGACAATTTAATTAGGTCACATAGGACTATGTACACAAATTATTTGAAAATTTTTCGAGAACATTTTTCGGAAAGAAAAATAATAATAATAATAACTAGATTCCGATAACCGCTAGCGGTAATAAAACTTCACCGAGCAGTTGGTGAAAATAGTCTAAATATGTTTAAGTATAAAAATAAACAAGTATACGAACAAGTATATGAAGGTATATTGTACATGTTTAAGCAGCTTGCTCCGTGAATGCCCATGTTTAGTTTAGTTTATTTAGTTCAGTGGGTGAAAATAGTCTAAATGTATATAAGTATATAAACAAGTATATAAACAAGTATATAAACAAGTATATATATAAGCAAGATATAAAATAATATATAAAATATTATATGAATAAAATATAAACTAGTATCAAAAATATTGTATAAAATGGTACAAAAAATAGCATAAAAAATGTACCTTATTTATTTGTGATATATTGCAATGCACAAGTTAATGAAGCTAGCGGACAGCCCCCCCTTTCCCGGTGAATGCATGTTTAGCTTAGTTTATTTAGTTTAGTTTAATTTATTTAGTTTACTTTAGTTTAATTTATTTAGTTTATTGACATCTTTTAGGCAATTACTGCACAAATTTTAGTAATCACTGGTGTTCCAGTCTGAGTAGTCATTCGGTTAGGTGAGGAAAAGATGAATTTTTCAGGGTTGACCGATCTTTTTACCTGTTCACGACACAACAAAATGTACACAAATTAGAATAAGAGGAGAATCTGAGCTTTTCCAAAACGGCTTGTATCATTCATATGACTTTATTAGAACCCGAGATAGAGTTGATTGAAGTAATGGTAAAAATATGAAATTTCACAGAAAAATTGACTCTGAAAATATCAAGTTTTGAACTCCAAATTGCTCCCAAAGGTAAACGGTTTGAAGGAGAGACTTAAAATTGCACAAAATACTGTAAATATGTTAGGACTATATCTCGAAATATTATCAAATTTTTTGAAGACTGACTTCTTTGTCAAAAAAATGTAAATTGGTGAAATCTTGACCGAAAACATGTATTTTTCAGGGTCCGGCGATCTTTTTAACTAGCAGAGATACGTTAAAATGTATAGAAAATGAATACTAGAGGAGAATTTGGACTTTCTGAATATGCTTTCAGTTTTTCTGTAGCTTAATTAGAACCGGAGATACAGACCATCAAAGTTTGGGTGCAAGTGCGAAATTGGAAAATGAGAGGGTCAATTTTGCAGTAATTTTTTGACCTTGTGACATTTATTGTGCAATGTAGGTCAATCCGATGGACTTAAAACTTTACACATTTCTTCTAGGGTATTGCAGGACTGACCTGTGAAAAGACTGTAAAAATCCCTTTATTATTTCCTGCTTAAAAAAAATTAAATATCTCAAATATCCAATTTTGTCAAATATTTGACCTTGATTTTGACCTTGAAAATACCTTTCAAGGTCAAAATCTATAATTTCTACAGATTTGCGGTGTATGACTTAGGGGGGGTCATTTTATTATTTGAACTATGTAGGATCAATATTTACCTCTCAAATTGGCAAAAATTGGCTAATTTTTCATGTCGCGCGGTATGCCGTATTTGGAATTTTTTTATAAATCAGCATGAAGAGATAAATCAATTCCGATTTCAGGGTTCCAACAATATAGCTCCTGGCTATTATAATTTAAAATATGAACCCGATATGCTGGAAATAACATAATTGTTGGAATTTTTGAAAATCGAGTGATTTGAACATTAAACAGGTCAAATGACCTTGAAAAATGAGGTTAAGGACAAATTTGAAGGTGGCTATGGAGGTTTTATGGGCATATTTGGGGGGGTTCACAATACATTTTATTGGCCTAAAATCAATATTTCAGTGTCAAGTAATCAAGGTCACCAGTTTTGACGACGCGGTTGACACTAAAAATTCCATAATTAAATAACTAAGCATGATATCATCATAAAAATGATCGCTTACCATGGATTAGTCATTTACTGTAACAATTGGCTTGAATTCTGCAATTTTCGAAGTTGCTTATATAGAGATCAGGCGCGCAAACCTCTGAGAGTAAAAATTGACCTGTATGACCTTGACCTTGACCTATACTTTTGAAAATTAGGTCAGTTTATTTAGTATAAGTCTATTATATATAGTTTATTAGGAAACTATAATTGATCAGTTAATATATGAGTAATGGTCAATTGAAATATAGAAAAAATTTATTTCAAAGGGGTCAATGACCTTGAAAAATAGGTCAGAGGTATAGGGTTACATTGGACAATTTAATTAGGTCACATAGGACTATGTACACAAATTATTTGAAAATTTTTCGAGAACATTTTTCGGAAAGAAAAATAATAATAACTAGATTTCGATAACCGCTAGCGGTAATAAAACTTCACCGAGCAGTTGGTGAAAATAGTCTAAATATGTTTAAGTATAAAAATAAACAAGTATACGAACAAGTATATGAAGGTATATTGTACATGTTTAAGCAGCTTGCTCACTGAATGCCCATGTTTAGTTTAGTTTATTTAGTTCAGTGGGTGAAAATAGTCTAAATGTATATAAGTATATAAACAAGTATATAAACAAGTATATAAACAAGTATATAAACAAGTATATAAACAAGTATATAAACAAGTATATAAACAAGCATATGAACAAGTATATGAACAAGTATATGAACAAGTATATAAACAAGTATATAAACAAGTATATAAACAAGTATATAAACAAGTATATAAACAAGATATAAAATATTATATGAATAAAATATAAAATAGTATCAAAAATATTGTATAAAATGGTACAAAAAATAGCATAAAAAATGTACCTTATTTATTTGTGATATATTGCAATGCACAAGTTAATGAAGCTAGCGGACAGCCCCCCCTTTCCCGGTGAATGCATGTTTAGCTTAGTTTATTTAGTTTAGTTTAATTTATTTAGTTTACTTTAGTTTAAAATTAGTTTATTGACATCTTTTAGGCAATTAATACACAAATTTTAGTAATCACTGGTGTTCCAGTCTGAGTACAGTCATTCGGCTAGGTGAGGAAAAGATGAATTTTTCAGGGTTGACCGATCTTTTTACCTGTTCACGACACAACAAAATGTACACAAATTAGAATAAGAGGAGAATCTGAGCTTTCAAAAACGGCTTGTATCATTCATATGACTTTATTAGAACCCGAGATAGAGTTGATTGAAGTAATGGTAAAAATATGAAATTTCACCGAAAAATTGACTCTGAAAATATCAAGTTTTGAACTCCAAATTGCTCCCAAAGGTAAACGGTTTGAAGGAGAGACTTAAAATAGCACAAAATACTGTAAATATGTTAGGACTATATCTCGAAATATTATCAAATTTTTTGAAGACTGACTTCTTTGTCAAAAAAATGTAAATTGGTGAAATCTTGACCAAAAACATGTATTTTTCAGGGTTCGGCGATCTTTTTAACTAGCAGAGATACGTTAAAATGTATAGAAAATGAATACTAGAGGAGAATTTGGACTTTCTGAATATGCTTTCAGTTTTTATGTAGCTTAATTAGAACCGGAGATACAGACCATCAAAGTTTGGGTGCAAGTGCGAAATTGGAAAATGAGAGGGTCAATTTTGCAGTAATTTTTTGACCTTGTGACATTTATTGTGCAATGTAGGTCAATCCGATGGACTTAAAACTTTACACATTTCTTCTAGGGTATTGTAGGACTGACCTGTGAAAAGACTGTAAAAATCCCTTTATTATTTCCTACTTAAAAAAAATTAAATATCTCAAATATCCAATTTTGTCAAATATTTGACCTTGATTTTGACCTTGAAAATACCTTTCAAGGTCAAAATCTATAATTTCTACAGATTCGCGGTGTATGACTTAGGGGGGGTCATTTTATTATTTGAACTATGTAGGATCAATATTTACCTCTCAAATTGGCAAAAATAGGCTAATTTTTCATGTCGCGCGGTATGCCATATTTGGAATTATTTTATAAATCAGCATGAAGAGATAAATCAATTCCGATTTCAGGGTTCCAACAATATAGCTCCTGGCTATTATAATTTAAAATATGAACCCGATATGCTGGAAATAACATAATTGTTGGAATTTTTGAAAATCGAGTGATTTGAACATTAAACAGGTCAAATGACCTTGAAAAATGAGGTTAAGGACAAATTTGAAGGTGGCTATGGAGGTTTTATGGGCATATTTGGGGGGGTTCACAATACATTTTATTGGCCTAAAATCGATATTTCAGTGTCAAGTAATCAAGGTCACCAGTTTTGACGACGCGGTTGACACTAAAAATTCCATAATTAAATAACTAAGCATGACATCATAATAAAAATGATCGCTTACCATGGATTAGTCATTTACTGTAACAATTGGCTTGAATTCTGCAATTTTCGAAGTTGCTGATATAGAGATCAGGCGCGCAAACCTCTGAGAGTAAAAATTGACCTGTATGACCTCGACCTTGACCTATACTTTTGAAAATTAGGTCAGTTTATTTAGTATAAGTCTATTATATATAGTTTATTAGGAAACTGTAATTGATCAGTTACTATATGAGTAATGGTCAATTGAAATATAGAAAAAATTTATTTCAAAGGGGTCAATGACCTTGAAAAGTAGGTCAGAGGTATAGGGTTACATTGGACAATTTAATTAGGTTACATAGGACTATGTACACAAATTATTTGAAAATTTTTCGAGAACATTTTTCGGAAAGAAAAATAATAATAATAATAAAAATATTTACGAAAATAAGAAACTTCACCTATGGTATAGGTGAAGTTTAACTAGATGGCTATAACTGACCATGGTCAGTGATGAAGAATTTACCAATATATTTATTATTTAAAGGTATATTGTATATGTTTATGAGTACAGACTATTGTGTGAATGCTCATGCTTAATATAGTTTATTCAGTTAAGTTTATTTACTTCAGTTTAGCTCATTTAGTTTAATTAATTTAGTTTAGTTTATTTGTATAGTTTACTTAGTTTGGTTATTTAGTTAAGTACATTTAATTTTGTTTTATTGACCACTTGACAAGAAAAAAACAAATATGAACATTCACATACTTAGCATCATAGATATAGTAAGATCAGTATAATGTATCACATTAACACAATAGGTCCATGCAACTTTTATACTGATTTTGTATTTTTCACTGCAAAATTGACTTCTTTTAGCTCAGGGCACTGATTTTGTTATAATAGGTAAAGTTGAATTTTTCAGGGTTGACCGATCTTTTTAACTATTGATGGTACACCAAAATGAACATTAAATAAAATAAAGATGAGAATCTGAGGTATTCAGAACTGCTTTCATCTTTCATATACCGTAATTAGAACCGAAGATAGAACCGATTGAATTAATGACAAAAATGTGAAATATCACCAAAAAATTGACTCTGAAAATGTCAAGTTTTGAACATAGTTTTGATCTCAAAGGCAAACGGTTTACAGTAGAGACTTGAAATTGCACACACTACTGTAAAAGTGTTAGGATTACATGTTCAAAGAGTATTAATTTTTTTGAAGATTGCCTTCTTTGTGAAAAAAATGTTCAAGTGTAAAATCATTACCAAAAACATGAATTTTTCAGGGTCCGGCGATCTTTTTAACTAGTAGAGATACGTTAAAATGCATAGAAAACAAATACTAGAAGAGATTATGACCTTTCCGAATATGTTTTTAGTTTCTCTCTAGCGTAATTAGAACCGGAGATAATGGCCATAAAAGTTTGGGTACAAGTGCAAAATTGGAAAATGAGTAGGTCAATTTAGCTGTCATTTTTTGACCTTGTGATCTTTATTATGCAATGTACATCAATCGGAGGAACTTAAAACTTTGCAAGGGTCCTCTAGGGTACTGTGGCACCAAACACTGAAGAGATTGTGGAAATTGCTCTATTATTTCCCAGTTAAAAAAATTAGGTATCTCAAATATCCAATTTTGCCAAATATTTTGACCTTGAGTTTGACCTTGAAAATACCTTTCTAGGTCAAAACCAATATTTTTCCCAGTTTGGAAATATGTGACAAAGGGGGGGTCATTTTATTATTTGAACTGTGTAGGATCAATATTTATTGCTCAAGAGGGCAAAAATAGGCTGATTTTACACGTTGCGCGGTATGCAATATTTGGAATTTTTTTATAAATCAGCATGCAGAGATAGATCAATTCCGATTTCAGGGTTTAAACAATCCAGCTGCTGGCTATATGAATCTATAATATGATCTCGATATCTTTGAAAAAACATAATTGTTGGAATTTTTGAAAATGTAGTGAATTGAAACTTTGACGGGTCATATGACCTTGAAAAATGAGGTCAAGGTCAAATTTGAAGGTGGCAATGGGGGTTTTATGGGTATGTTTGGGGGGGTTCATTATACATTTACATTACCTAAAGTGACTCCTTCATGGATTTCTGAGTCATGCAACTCAAATTGAGCAAATACACTGTACACAAATGGCCGCCATTCCATAAATACTTAAAATATCAAAATTAAAAATATGTCTTTCCATGTCCCGTACTATAGAGCAACTTTCGACACCATCAGCATACTTCTATCATTTATGGATTTTGCTAAACCCGAAACAACTCGAAAATTACGTAAATTGTCTGTGCAGCATGTTCCGCTTGAGTGATTTTGATTATTTTTTCACCAAAGTACAGAATTTTATAGTTTATGGACAGAAACTAAAGCAAATTACTCTAGTTTAATAGCTTATTTAGATATAGTACATCAAAATATACCAAAATTCACACTAAAAAGGTCCTATATACGCCAAAAATAAAAATTCAAACTCAGGACCGGAATACAGTAGTCTACAAGTATATAGGTACATTCAAAAAAATAATCAAGAAAATCGAAGCAACTTTTTCGGAAACAATAATAAGAATATTATCAAAAACAATAAGAATTTACCATATATGGTAAATTCTTAATAATAATAAAAATATTTACGAAAATAAGAAACTTCACCTATGGTATAGGTGAAGTTTAACTAGATTCCGATAACCGCTAGCGGTAATAAAACTTCACCGAGCAGTTGGTGAAAATAGTCTAAATATGTTTAAGTATAAAAATAAACAAGTATACAAACAAGTATATGAAGGTATATTGTACATGTTTAAGCAGCTTGCTCAGTGAATGCCCATGTTTAGTTTAGTTTATTTAGTTCAGTGGGTGAAAATAGTCTAAATGTATATAAGTATATAAACAAGTATATAAACAAGTATATAAACAAGTATATATATAAGCAAGATATAAAATAATATATAAAATATTATATGAATAAAATATAAAATAGTATCAAAAATATTGTATAAAATGGTACAAAAAATAGCATAAAAAATGTACCTTATTTATTTGTGATATATTGCAATGCACAAGTTAATGAAGCTAGCGGACAGCCCCCCCTTTCCCGGTGAATGCATGTTTAGCTTAGTTTATTTAGTTTAGTTTAATTTATTTAGTTTACTTTAGTTTAAAATTAGTTTATTGACATCTTTTAGGCAATTACTACACAAATTTTAGTAATCACTGGTGTTCCAGTCTGAGTAGTCATTCGGTTAGGTGAGGAAAAGATGAATTTTTCAGGGTTGACCGATCTTTTTACCTGTTCACGACACAACAAAATGTACACAAATTAGAATAAGAGGAGAATCCGAGCTTTTCCAAAACGGCTTGTATCATTCATATGACTTTATTAGAACCCGAGATAGAGTTGATTGAAGTAATGGTAAAAATATGAAATTTCACCGAAAAATTGACTCTGAAAATATCAAGTTTTGAACTCCAAATTGCTCCCAAAGGTAAACGGTTTGAAGGAGAGACTTAAAATTGCACAAAATACTGTAAATATGTTAGGACTATATCTCGAAATATTATCAAATTTTTTGAAGACTGACTTCTTTGTAAAAAAAATGTAAATTGGTGAAATCTTGACCGAAAACATGTATTTTTCAGGGTCCGGCGATCTTTTAACTAGCAGAGATACGTTAAAATGTATAGAAAATGAATACTAGAGGAGAATTTGGACTTTCTGAATATGCTTTCAGTTTTTCTGTAGCTTAATTAGAACGGGAGATACAGACCATCAAAGTTTGGGTGCAAGTGCGAAATTGGAAAATGAGAGGGTCAATTTTGCAGTAATTTTTTGACCTTGTGACATTTATTGTGCAATGTAGGTCAATCCGATGGACTTAAAACTTTACACATTTCTTCTAGGGTATTGCAGGACTGACCTGTGAAAAGACTGTAAAAATCCCTTTATTATTTCCTACTTAAAAAAAATTAAATATCTCAAATATCCAATTTTGTCAAATATTTGACCTTGATTTTGACCTTGAAAATACCTTTCAAGGTCAAAATCTATAATTTCTACAGATTTGCGGTGTATGACTTAGGGGGGGTCATTTCATTATTTGAACTATGTAGGATCAATATTTACCTCTCAAATTGGCAAAAATTGGCTAATTTTTCATGTCGCGCGGTATGCCGTATTTGGAATTTTTTTATAAATCAGCATGAAGAGATAAATCAATTCCGATTTCAGGGTTCCAACAATATAGCTCCTGGCTATTATAATTTAAAATATGAACCCGATATGCTGGAAATAACATAATTGTTGGAATTTTTGAAAATCGAGTGATTTGAACATTAAACAGGTCAAATGACCTTGAAAAATGAGGTTAAGGACAAATTTGAAGGTGGCTATGGAGGTTTTATGGGCATATTTGGGGGGTTCACAATACATTTTATTGGCCTAAAATCGATATTTCAGTGTCAAGTAATCAAGGTCACCAGTTTTGACGACGCGGTTGACACTAAAAATTCCATAATTAAATAACTAAGCATGATATCATCATAAAAATGATCGCTTACCATGGATTAGTCATTTACTGTAACAATTGGCTTGAATTCTGCAATTTTCGAAGTTGCTTATATAGAGATCAGGCGCGCAAACCTCAGAGAGTAAAAATTGACCTGTATGACCTTGACCTTGACCTATACTTTTGAAAATTAGGTCAGTTTATTTAGTATAAGTCTATTATATATAGTTTATTAGGAAACTATAATTGATCAGTTAATATATGAGTAATGGTCAATTGAAATATAGAAAAAATTTATTTCAAAGGGGTCAATGACCTTGAAAAATAGGTCAGAGGTATAGGGTTACATTGGACAATTTAATTAGGTCACATAGGACTATGTACACAAATTATTTGAAAATTTTTCGAGAACATTTTTCGGAAAGAAAAATAATAATAATAATAACTAGATTCCGATAACCGCTAGCGGTAATAAAACTTCACCGAGCAGTTGGTGAAAATAGTCTAAATATGTTTAAGTATAAAAATAAACAAGTATACGAACAAGTATATGAAGGTATATTGTACATGTTTAAGCAGCTTGCTCAGTGAATGCCCATGTTTAGTTTAGTTTATTTAGTTCAGTGGGTGAAAATAGTCTAAATGTATATAAGTATATAAACAAGTATATAAACAAATATATAAACAAGTATATAAGCAAGATATAAAATAATATATAAAATATTATATGAATAAAATATAAAATAGTATCAAAAATATTGTATAAAATGGTACAAAAAATAGCATAAAAAATGTACCTTATTTATTTGTGATATATTGCAATGCACAAGTTAATGAAGCTAGCGGACAGCCCCCCCCTTTCCGGTGAATGCATGTTTAGCTTAGTTTATTTAGTTTAGTTTAATTTATTTAGTTTACCTTAGTTTAAAATTAGTTTATTGACATCTTTTAGGCAATTACTACACAAATTTTAGTAATCACTGGTGTTCCAGTCTGAGTACAGTCATTCGGTTAGGTGAGGAAAAGATGAATTTTTCAGGGTTGACCGATCTTTTTACCTGTTCACGACACAACAAAATGTACACAAATTAGAATAAGAGGAGAATCTGAGCTTTCCAAAACGGCTTGTATCATTCATATGACTTTATTAGAACCCGAGATAGAGTTGATTGAAGTAATGGTAAAAATATGAAATTTCACCGAAAAATTGACTCTGAAAATATCAAGTTTTGAACTCCAAATTGCTCCCAAAGGTAAACGGTTTGAAGGAGAGACTTAAAATAGCACAAAATAATGTAAATATGTTAGGACTATATCTCGAAATATTATCAAATTTTTTGAAGACTGACTTCTTTGTCAAAAAAATGTAAATTGGTGAAATCTTGACCGAAAACATGTATTTTTCAGGGTCCGGCGATCTTTTTAACTAGCAGAGATACGTTAAAATGTATAGAAAATGAATACTAGAGGAGAATTTGGGCTTTCTGAATATGCTTTCAGTTTTTCTGTAGCTTAATTAGAACGGAGATACCGACCATCAAAGTTTGGGTACAAGTGTGAAATTGGAAAATGAGAGGGTCAATTTTGCAGTAATTTTTTGACCTTGTGACATTTATTGTGCAATGTAGGTCAATCCGATGGACTTAAAACTTTACACATTTCTTCTAGGGTATTGTAGGACTGACCTGTGAAAAGACTGTAAAAATCCCTTCATTATTTCCTACTTAAAAAAAATTAAATATCTCAAATATCCAATTTTGTCAAATATTTGACCTTGATTTTGACCTTGAAAATACCTTTCAAGGTCAAAATCTATAATTTCTACAGATTCGCGGTGTATGACTTAGGGGGGGTCATTTCATTATTTGAACTGTGTAGGATCAATATTTACCTCTCTAATTGCCAAAAATAGGCTAATTTTTCATGTCGCGCGGTATGCCATATTTGGAATTTTTTTATAAATCAGCATGAAGAGATAAATCAATTCCGATTTCAGGGTTCCAACAATATAGCTCCTGGCTATTATACTTTAAATTATGAACCCGATATGCTGGAAATAACATAATTGTTGGAATTTTTGAAAATCGAGTGATTTGAACATTAAACAGGTCAAATGACCTTGAAAAATGAGGTTAAGGTCAAATTTGAAGGTGGCTATGGAGGTTTTATGGGCATATTTGGGGGGGTTCACAATACATTTTATTGGCCTAAAATCGATATTTCAGTGTCAAGTAATCAAGGTCACCAGTTTTGACGACGCGGTTGACACTAAAAATTCCATAATTAAATAACTAAGCATGATATCATCATAAAAATGATCGCTTACCATGGATTAGTCATTTACTGTAACAATTGGCTTGAATTCTGCAATTTTCGAAGTTGCTTATATAGAGATCAGGCGCGCAAACCTCTGAGAGTAAAAATTGACCTGTATGACCTCGACCTTGACCTATACTTTTGAAAATTAGGTCAGTTTATTTAGTATAAGTCTATTATATATAGTTTATTAGGAAACTGTAATTGATCAGTTATTATATGAGTAATGGTCAATTGAAATATAGAAAAAATTTATTTCAAAGGGGTCAATGACCTTGAAAAATAGGTCAGAGGTATAGGGTTACATTGGACAATTTAATTAGGTCACATAGGACTATGTACACAAATTATTTGAAAATTTTTCGAGAACATTTTTCGGAAAGAAAAATAATAATAATAATAATAATAAAAATATTTACGAAAATAAGAAACTTCACCTATGGTATAGGTGAAGTTTAATAAAAATATTTACGAAAATAAGAAACTTCACCTATGGTATAGGTGAAGTTTAATAATAATAAAAATATTTACGAAAACAAGAAACTTCACCTATGGTATAGGTGAAGTTTAATAATAATAAGAATAATACCAAAAACAATAAGAATTTACCATATATGGTAAATTCTTAATAATAAGAATAATAGCAAAAACAATAAGAATTTACCATAGGTATGGTAAATTCTTAACTAGATGGCTATAACTGACCATGGTCAGTGATGAAGAATTTACCAATATATTTAATTTTTAAAGGTATATTGTATATGTTTATGTGTACAGACTATTGTGTGAATGCTCATGCTTAATTTAGTTTATTTAGTTTAGTTTATTTAGTTCAGTTTAGCTTATTAGTTTAATTAATTTAGTTTAGTTTATTTAGTATAGTTTACTCAGTTTGGTTTATTTAGTTAAGTACATTTAATTTTGTTTTATTGACCACTTGACAAGAAAAAAACAAATATGAACATTCGCGTACTTAGCATCATAGATATAGTAAGATCAGTATAATGTATCACATTAACACAATAGGTCCATGCGACTTTTATACTGATTTTGTATTTCTTCACTGCAAAATTGACTTCTTTTAGCTCAGGGCACTAAGTTGGTTATAATATGTAAAGTTGAATTTTTCAGGGTTGACCGATCTTTTTAACTATTGATGCTACACCAAAATGAACATTAAATAAAATGAAGAAGAGAATCTGAGGTATTCAGAACTGCTTTCATCATTCCTATACCTTAATTAGAACCGAAGATAGAACCGATTGAATTAATGACAAAAATGTGAAATATCACCAAAAAATTGACTCTGAAAATGTCAAGTTTTGAATATTATTTTGATCTCAAAGGCAAACGATTTACAGCAGAGCCTTGATATTGCACACACTACTGTAAAAGTGTTAGGATTACATCTTCAAAGAGTATTAATTTTTTTGAAGATTTCCTTCTTTGTCAAAAAAATGTTAAAGTGTAAAATCGTGACCAAAAACATGAAATTTTCAGGGTCCGGCGATCTTTTTAACTAGTAGAGATACGTTAAAATGCATAGAAAACAAATACTAGAGGAGGTTACGGCCTTTCCGAATATGCTTTCAGTTGTTCTCTAGCTTAATTAGAACCGGAGATAAAGGCCATCAAAGTTTGGGTACAAGTGCGAAATTGGAAAATGAGCTGTCAATTTAGCTGTCATTTTTTGACCTTGTGACCTTTATTATGCAATGTACATCAATCCGAGGAACTTAAAACTTTGCAAGGGTCCTCTAGGGTACTGTGGCACCAAACACTGAAGAGATTGTGGAAATTGCTCAATTATTTCCTAGTTAAAAAAATTAGGTATCTCAAATATCCAATTTTGCCAAATATTTGACCTTGAGTTTGACCTTGAAAATACCTTTCTAGGTCAAAACCAATATTTTTCCCAGATTGGAAATGTGTGACAAAGGGGGGGTCATTTTATTATTTGAACTATGTAGGATCAATATTTATTGCTCAAGAGGGCAAAAATAGGCTGATTTTACATGTTGCGCGGTATGCAATATTTGGAATTTTTTTATAAATCAGCATGAAAAGATAGATCAATTCCGATTGCAGGGTTTAAACAATCCAGCTGCCGGCTATAAGAATCTATAATATGATCCCAATATCTTTGAAAAAACATAATTGTTGGAATTTTTGAAAATGTAGTGAATTGAAACTTTGACGGGTCATATGACCTTGAAAAATGAGGTCAAGGTCAAATTTTAAGATTGGTATGGGGTGTAAATGGGTATATTTGGGGGGGTTCATTATACATTCGCATTACCTAAAATGACTCCTTCATGGATTTTGAACTCATGCACCTCAAACTTAGCAAATTCACCATACCAAAATGGCCGCCATTCCATAAATAGTTGCAATATCAAAATTAAAAATATGTACTGCACTGGCCCTTACTATAGGTCAACTTTTGGCACTATGAGCATGCTGCTATCATTTATGGTTTTTGCCGAACTCGAAACAATTGGAAAATGACCTAAATATTCAATGTGGAATGTTCCGCTTGAGTGATTTCGATTATTTTTTCGCCAAAGTATAGAATTTTATTGTTTATGGACAGAAACTAAAGCAAATTACTCTACTTTATTAGTTTATTCAGATATAGTACATCAAAATATACTAAAATTGACACTAAAAAGGTCCTATATACCTTAAAAATAAAAATTCAAACTCAGGACCGGAATACAGTAGTCTACAAGTATACAGGTACATTCACAAAAATAATCAAGAAAATCGAAACAACTTTTTCGGAAATAATAATAATAATAATAATAACTAGATGGCTATAACTGACCATGGTCAGTGATGAAGAATTTACCAATATATTTATTATTTAAAGGTATTTTGTATAAGTTTATGAGTACAGACTATTGTGTGAATGCTCATGCTAAATTTAGTTTATTTAGTTCAATTTATTTAGTCCAGTTTAGCTTATTTATTTTAATTAATTTAGTTTAGTTTCTTTAGTATGGTTTACTCAGTTTGGTTTATTTAGTTAAGTGTATTTAATTTTGTTTTATTGACCACTTGACAAGAAAAAAACAAATATGAACATTCACATACTTAGCATCATAGGTATAGTAAGATCAGTATAATGTATCACATTAACACAATAGGTCCATTCAACTTTTATACTGATTTTGTATTTCTTCACCGCAAAATTGACTTCTTTTAGCTCAGGGCACTAATTTGGTTATAATATGTAAAGTTGAAATTTTCAGGGTTGACCGATCTTTTTAGCTATTGATGGTACACCAAAATGAACATAAAACAAAATAAAGAGGAGAATCTGAGGTATTCAGAACTGCTTTCATCATTCCTGTACCTTAATTAGAACCGAAGATAGAACCAATTGAATTAATCACAAAAATGTGAAATATCACCAAAAAATAGACTCTGAAAATGTCAAGTTTTGAACATTATTTTGATCTCAAAGGCAAACGGTTTACAGCAGAGACTTGAAATTGCACACACTACTGTAAATGTGTTAGGATTACATCTTCATAGAGTATTAATTTTTTTGAAGATTGCCTTCTTTGTGAAAAAAATGTTAAAGTGTAAAATCATGACCGAAAACATGAAATTTTCAGGGTCCGGAGATCTTTTTAACTAGTAGAGGTACGTTAAAATGCATAGAAAACAAATACTAGAAGAGATTACGGCCTTTCCAAATATGTTTTTAGTTTTTCTGTAGCTTAATTAGAACCGGAGATAAAGGCCATCAAAGTTTGGGTACAAGTGCGAAATTGGAAAATGAGCAGTCAATTTAGCTGTCATTTTTTGACCTTGTGACCTTTATTATGCAATGTATATCAATCCGAGGAACTTAAAACTTTGCAAGAGTCCTCTAGGGTACTGTGGCACCAAACACTGAAGAGATTGTGGAAATTCCTCAATTATTTCCTAGTTTAAAAAATTAGATATCTCAAATATCCAATTTTGCCAAATGTTTGACCTTGAGTTTGACCTTGAAAATACCTTTCTAGGTCAAAACCAATATTTTTCCCAGATTGTAAATATGTGACAAAGGGGGGGTCATTCCATTATTTGAACTGTGTAGGATCAATATTTATTGCTCTAGAGGGCAAAAATAGGCTGATTTTGCATGTTGCGCGGTATGCAATATTTGGAATTTTTTTATAAATCAACATGAAGAGATAGATCAATTCCGATTTCAGGGTTCAAACAATCCAGCTGCCGGCTATAAAAATCTATAATATGATCTTGATATCTTTGAAAAAACATAATTGTTGGAATTTTTGAAAGTGCAGTGAATTGAAACTTTGACGGGTCATATGACCTTGAAAAATGAGGTCAAGGTCAAATTTTAAGATTGGTATGGGGTGTAAATGGGTATATTTGGGGGGGTTCATTATACATTTGCATTACCTAAAATGACTCCTTCATGGATTTTGAACTCATGCACCTCAAACTTAGCAAATTCAACATACCAAAATGGTCGCCATTCCATAAATAGTTGCAATATCAAAATTAAAAATATGTTCTGCACTGGCCCTTACTATAGGTCAACTTTTGGCACTATGAGCATGCTGCTATCATTTATGGTTTTTGCCGAACTCGAAACAATTCGAAAATGACCTAAATATTCAATGTGGAATGTTCCGCTTGAGTGATTTCGATTATTTTTTCGCCAAAGTATAGAATTTTATTGTTTATGGACAGAAACTAAAGCAAATTACTCTAGTTTATTAGTTTATTCAGATATAGTACATCAAAATATACTAAAATTCACACTAAAAAGGTCCTATATACCTTAAAAATAAAAATTCAAACTCAGGACCGGAATACAGTAGTCTACAAGTATACAGGTACATTCACAAAAATAATCAAGAAAATCGAAGCAACTTTTTCGGATATAATAATAATAATAAAAAGAAGAATAATAGCAAAAACAATAAGAATTTACCATATATGGTAAATTCTTAATAATAATAATAAGAATAATAGCAAAAACAATAAGAATTTACCATAGGTATGGTAAATTCTTAACTAGAACCCTGTAACTGACCAAGGTCAGTGACTAAGAATTTACCAAGCTTTTACCGGTTCATGCAGCATAGCCAAAAGACAGCTTGCAACAATATTGTGGTGCACAGTGCCACCGTGGTGCACAGTGAGACGGTGGCGCACAGAGTCACTGCTCTGCACATTGCCACTCTGGTGCACAGTGCCACTGTGACTGTGACTGTGACTGCGGTGCTAAACTGTCACTGTGGTGCAAACTGCTGTGGTCTAAACTGCCACTGTGTTGCACACTGCCACTGTGTTGCACACTGCCACTGTGTTGCACACTGACACTTGTGCACACTGCCACTGTGGTGCACAGTGCCACTGTGGTGCACTCTGCCATTGTGGCGCAGCCTTTTATTGTGCCACAGTGATGCACAGTGCCACAGTGATGCACAGTGCCACAGTGATGCACAGTGCCACAGTGATGCACAGTGCCACAGTGATGCACAGTGCCACAGTGATGCACATTGCCACTATGATGCACAGTGCCATAATGATGCACAGTGCCACCATGATGAAAAGTGCCTCCATGATGCACAATTATGATAACCCTAAGCACATAACAAGAGTGAAAGCTGATGTTCCAGTCTCTGCAGAGCTACAGTCATTTGACAAGGTCTGGGAAAGTAGAATTTTTCAGGGTTCACCGATCTTTTTACTTATCAATGTTACAAGAAAATACACAAAAAATTAAATTAAGAGGAGAATCTTAGCTTTCCAAAACTGCTTGTGTCATTCATGTAACTTTATTAGAACTGGAGATAGAGCCCATTGAAATAACGGTAAAATTGCAATTATTTCATCGAAAAATGGTCCCTGAAAATGTCAAGTTTTGAACTTCAATTTGTTGCAGAAGGCAAACGGTTAGGAGGAGAGACTTGAAATTGCACACACTACTGTAAATATCTTAGGACTACACCCCCAAATATTATTGAATTTTTTGAAGATGTATTTCTGAGTAAAAAAAATGCAAAGATGTAAAATCATGACTGAAAACATGAATTTTTCAGGGTCGGGCGATCTTTTTAATTAGTAGAGATACGTTAAAATGTATAGAAAACAAATACTAGAGGAGAATCTGGGCTTTCCAAATATGTTTTCATTTTTCCTGTAGCTTAATTAGAACCGGAGATACAGACCGTCAAAGTATGGGTACAAGTGCAATGTTGACAAATGAGCAGGTCAATTTTGCAGTCATTTCTTGATGTTTTGACCTCAATTGTGCAATGTAGGTCAATCCGAGGGCCTTCAAATTTTGCGTGGGGCCTCTAGGGTATTGTGGCACTGAATGCTGATGAGATGAGGCAAATCCCTCAACTGATTCCCTGTTAAGAAAAAAATAATGTCTGAAATGTCCAATTTCGCCTAATATTTGACCTTGAGTTTGACCTTGAAAAAACCTTTCTAGGTCAAAACTAATATTTTCCCCAGATTGGAAATGCATGACTTTGGGGGGGTCATTCAATTGTTTGAACTACGTAGAATCAATATTTATCTCTCCAGGGGGCAGAAATAGGGTGTTTTTACATGTCACGCGGTATGCAATATTCGTGATTTTTTAACAAATCAGCATGAAAAGATATCTGAATTCTGATTTCAGGCATCACACAAGCTGTCTGGCGCCTTCCAGAAACCAGAAGATGAGAATGATATCTGAAAAAAAAGATAATTTTCAGAATTTCTGAAAATCGCCCATATTTGAACTTTGAGGGGTCAAATGACCTTGAAAAATGAGGTCAAGGTCAAATCTGAAGGTCTGTATGGGGTTTTTGGGGTATGTTAAGGGTAGTTTGTTATACATTTGCATGACCTCAAATGACTCCTTCATGGTGTTCTGAGACCCATACCCCATACTGCGCGGACTCATTTCACTAAAATGGCCGCTGGTCCGTAACGGTTGCAGATATCTGCATGAAAAATAAAACGTGCAATGGTCCCAAGTAATGGCTATCTTTTGGTGTCTTCAGCTTATTTCCACCTATTCTGGTTTCTGACATTACGTGCGTCAACCGAAAACGGCGTTTTTGCTGTAGCTCCGGTTCCACTTGAGCGATTTCTGAAATTTTTGTGCCAAAATACAGGCAAGTACTTTTGAGTAAGACATGCACAGCAGAACAATACCATGTCACTCTGTTCCGGAGTAACGGGCCATGTAAATATACCAAATTTCGTGTTTGAAAGGCCCTGTGACCTTGAAAAATAGGTCAAGGTCATTTTTATTCCAGGTGGGTGAGTTTCAGTCATAGAGGGACCCTGTGACCAAGTTTCATGAAAATCGGAGCAAAAAAAGTGAAATAATAACTAGATGGCTATAACTGACCATGGTCAGTGATGAAGAATTTACCAATATATTTATTATTTAAAGGTATATTGTATATGTTTATGAGTACAGACTATTGAGTGAATGCTCATGCTTAATTTAGTTTATTTAGTTCAATTTATTTAGTCCAGTTTAGCTTATTTATTTTAATTAATTTAGTTTAGTTTCTTTAGTATGGTTTACTCAGTTTGGTTTATTTAGTTAAATGTATTTAATTTTGTTTTATTGACCACTTGACAAGAAAAAAACAAATATAAACATTCACATACTTAGCATCATAGATATAGTAAGATCAGTATAATGTATCACATTAACACAATAGGTCCATTCAACTTTTATACTGATTTTGTATTTCTTCACAGCAAAATTGACTTCTTTAGCTCAGGGCACTAATTTGGTTAAAATATGTAAAGTTGAAATTTTCAGGGTTGACCGATCTTTTTAAATATTGATGGTACACCAAATGAACATTAAACAAAATAAAGAGGAGAATCTGAGGTATTCAGAACTGCTTTCATCATTCCTATACCTTAATTAGAACCGAAGATAGAACCGATTGAATTAATCACAAAAATGTGAAATATCACCAAAAAATAGACTCTGAAAATGTCAAGTTTTGAACATTATTTTGATCTCAAAGGCAAACGGTTTACAGCAGAGACTTGAAATTGCACACACTACTGTAAATGTGTTAGGATTACATCTTCAAAGAGTATTAATTTTTTTGAAGATGGCCTTCTTTGTGAAAAAAAATATAAAGTGTAAAATCATTACCAAAAACATGAAATTTTCAGGGTCCGGCGATCTTTTTAACTGGTAGAGGTACGTTAAAATGCATAGAAAACAAATACTAGAGGAGATTACGGCCTTTCCAAATATGTTTTTAGTTTTTCTGTAGCTTAATTAGAACCGGAGATACAGGCCATCAAAGTTTGGGTACAAGTGCGAAATTGGAAAATGAGCAGTCAATTTAGCTGTCATTTTTTGACCTTGTGACCTTTATTATGCAATGTATATCAATCCGAGGAACTTAAAACTTTGCAAGAGTCCTCTAGGGTACTGTGGCACCAAACACTGAAGAGATTGTGGAAATTCCTCATTTATTTCCTAGTTTAAAAAATTAGATATCTCAAATAGCCAATTTTGCCAAATATTTGACCTTGAGTTTGACCTTGAAAATACCTTTCTAGGTCAAAAGCAATATTTTTCCCATATTGGAAATATGTGACAAAGGGGGGGTCATTTTATTATTTGAACTGTGTAGGATCAATATTTATTGCTCTAGAGGGCAAAAATAGGCTGATTTTGCATGTTGCGCGGTATGCAATATTTGGAATTTTTTTATAAATCAACATGAAGAGATAGATCAATTCCGATTTCAGGGTTCAAACAATCCAGCTGCCGGCTATAAGAATCTATAATATGATCCCGATATCTTTGAAAAAACATAATTGTTGGAATTTTTGAAAATGCAGTGAATTTAAACTTTGACGAGTCATATGACCTTGAAAAATGAGGTCAAGGTCAAATTTGAAGATTGGTATGGGGTGTAAATGGGTATATTTGGGGGGGTTCATTATACATTTGCATTACCTAAAATGACTCCTTCATGGATTTTGAACTCATGTACCTCAAATTCAGCAAATACACCATACCAAGATGGCCGCCATTCCATAAATACTGAAAATATCAAAATTAAAAATATGTCTTACCATGTCCCATACCATAGAGCAACTTTTCGCCCAATCAGCATGCTTCTATCATTTATGGTTTTTGCCGAACTCGAAACAATTCGAAAATGACGGAAATATTCTATGAGGAATGTTCCGCTTGAGTGATTTTGATTATTTTTTCGCCATTGTATAGAATTTAATAGTTTATGGACAGAAACTAAAGCAAATTACTCTAGTTTATTAGTTTATTCAGATATAGTACATCAAAATATACTAAAATTCACACTAAAAAGGTCCTATATACCTTAAAAATAAAAATTCAAACTCAGGACCGGAATACAGTAGTCTACAAGTATACAGGTACATTCACAAAAATAATCAAGAAAATCGAAACAACTTTTTCGGAAATAATAATAACTAGAACCCTGTAACTGACCAAGGTCAGTGACTAAGAATTTACCAAGCTTTTAACAGTTCATGCAGCATAGCCCAACGACAGCTTGCAACAATATTGTGGAGCACAGTGCCACCGCGGTGCACAGTGAGACGGTGGCGCACAGAGCCACTGTTATGCACACTGCCACTGTGCTGCACAGTGCCACCGTGACTGTGACTGTGGTGCTAAACTGCCACTGTGGGGCACACTGCTGTGGTCTAAACTGCCACTCTGTTGCACACTGCCACTGTGTTGCACACTGACACTGTTGTGCACACTGCCACTGTGGTGCACTTTGCCATTGTGGTGCAGCCTGTCATTGTGCCACAGTGATGCACAGTGCCACAGTGATGCACAGTGCCAGCCTTGATGCACAGTGCCAGCCATGATGCAGAGTGCCAGCCATGATGCAGAGTGCCAGCCATGATGCAGAGTGCCACCATGATGCACAGTGCCACAATGATGCACAGTGCCACAATGATGCACAGTGCCACAATGATGCACAGTGCCACAATGATGCACAGTGCCACAATGATGCACAGTGCCACAATGATGCACAGTGCCACAATGATGCACAGTGCCACAATGATGCACAGTAGGGTTAAGTCTAGTTAGGGTTTAGGGGTTAGGGTTAGGGTTAGGGTTGGGGTTAGGGTTAGGGTTGGGGTTAGGGTTAGGGTTTATTGAGTTAAGATTCTCAAAAAAGAAACTTATCTCAGCCCATCCCCCTAAAATCCCAACTTAACCATGCACTGGCACAGGCAAATGGAAAATGTGGCTGGATAGCCTATTTAGATCCGCCTACAACTATTTGTAGGCAAAAAGTAGTTATATAATGAGGCATGTTTAGGGTTGGGGTTAGGGTTAGGGTTGGGGTTAGGGTTAGGGTTTATTGAGTTAAGATTCTCAAAAAAGAAACTTATCTCAGCCCATCCCCCTAAAATCCCAACTTAACCATGCACTGGCACAGGCAAATGGAAAATGTGGCTGGATAGCCTATTTAGATCCGCCTACAACTATTTGTAGGCAAAAAGTAGTTATATAATGAGGCATGTTGGCCTCCAGGCCCCATACATGTAGGGACTTATTTGAGCAATGACCTGACCAAAGTTTGAGACAAATTCTTGTTTTTAGCATTTGCTGTTATTAATGAAACTGGGTGTTTTTTGTATCTAGAGTTATTCTGGCAGAATTTTTCTAACCAATCTTTAGCAATATTTGTAAGTTTAGTTGAGAGAGGATTGTACTGTAGAATAAAAGTACAAAAATCCTTTTCAGGGTTGCCTGCATCTGAATTCAGGCCTGACTGAAAAGTATCAAGTTTTGTGATCCATTGTCTTTCAAGTTTATCTAAAATTTCTTGCTTTTCTGATTTAGGAATTTCCAAAACTGTTACAGTTAAATCTTCACATGTGTGATTCGGAGAGTCAAAGTGTTGATGTACCTTTTTGTCACTTTTTCTTCTAATTGAACTCATGTGTGCGATAAACCTATTTCTCAAGTTAATTGTTTGTCCCACATAGTACTTTTGAGGACATTGTCTGCAACCCAGCAGATAGATGGCTGTTTTGGTATTGCAGTTGCCATTGGCAAATAATCTAATCTGCTTTGAATTTATATTCACAGTGTGATTTCTATTCACATGTTTACAAATGGAGCAACGGTTATTTCTACAAGGGTTCATACCAGTAAATTCCTCTGGAGGGAAATACTGACCTTTGATTTGGGATTTGATTTAGGGGTTAGGGTTAGGGTTAGGGTTAGGGTTAGGGTTATTGTTAGGGTTACGGTTAGGGTTAGGGTTACGGTTAGGGTTAGGGTTAGGGTTAGGGTTAGTTACATGGTAAGGCATGATGTACAGTGCGACCATGATGCAAAGTGCCACCATGATGCACAATTATGATAACCCCTAAGTACATAATCAGAGTGAAAGCTGATGTTCCAGTCTCCGCAGAGCTACTGTCATTTGATAAGGTGTTGTAAAGATGAATTTTTCAGGGTCCACCGATCTTTGTACCTGTCAGTGTTGCAAGAAAATACACATTAAATTAAATGAAGAGGAATATCTTAGCTTTCCAAAACTGCTTTTGTCATTCATGTAGCTTTATTGGAACCGGAGATATAGCCCATTGAAATAATGGTAAAATTGTGATATTTCATCAAAAAAAGGTCTCTGAAAATGTCAAGTTTTGAACTTCAATTTGTTCCAGAAGGCAAACGGTTGGGAGGAGAGACTTGAAATTGCACAAACTACTGTAAATGTGTTAGGACTATACCCACAAATAATATTGAATTTTTTGAATATGGATTTGTGAGTAAAAAAAATGTAAAGATGTAAAATCATGACCCAAAACATGAATTTTTCAGGGTCAGGCGATCTTTTTAACTAGTAGAGATACGTTAAAATGTATAGAAAACTAATACTAGAGGAGAATCAGGGCTTTCCAAATCTGTTTTCATTTTTCCTGTAGCTTAATTAGAACCGGAGATACAGACCGTCAAAGTACGGGTACAACTGCAATGTTGACAAATGAGCAGGTCAATTTTCAAGTCATTTCTTGACCTTGTGACCTCAATTTTGCAATGTAGGTCAATCCGAGGGCCTTCAAATTTTGCGTGGGGCCTCTAGGGTATTATGGCACCAAATGCTGATCAGATAATGCAAATCCCTCAATTGCTTCCCTGTTAAGAAAAATGTAACGTCTGAAATGTCAAATTTTGACTAATATTTGACCTTGAGTTTGACCTTGAAAAAACGTTTCTAGGTCAAATCCAATATTTTTCCCAGATTGGCAGTGCGTAACTTTGGGGGGGTCATTCAATTGTTTGAACTGCATAGCATCAATATTTATCTCTCCAGATTGCAAAAATAGGGTTTTTTTACATGTCGCGCGGTATGCAATATTCGTGATTTTTTAACAAATCAGCATGAAAAGATATCTGAATTCCGATTTCAGGCATCAAACAAACTGGCTGGCGCCTTCCAGAAACCAGAAGATGAGACTGATATGTAAAAAAGAAGATAATTTTCAGAATTTTTGAAAATCGCTCATATTTGAACTTTGAGGGGTCAAATGACCTTGAAAAATGAGGTCAAGGTCAAATCTGAAGGTCTGTATGGGGTTTTTGGGGTATGTTAAGGGTAGTTTGTTATACATTTGCATGACCTCAAATGACTCCTTCATGGTTTTCGAAGACCCACAGCCTGTATCACGGGTAGTCACTTCACTAAAATGGCCGCTGTTGCCGAACCGTTGCAGATATTGGAATAAAAAAGTGACGTGCAAATGGCCCCAGATGCTACGCATTTGCTGGTGTATCCAGCGTTGCTCTATCAATTGTGGTTCTTGAGATTACGTGAAAAAACCTAAAACAGTGTTTTTCCTGTAGCTCCGGTTCCGCTTGAGCGATTCCAGAAATTCTTGTGCCTGAACACAGCCTAGTACTTTTGAGTAAGACATGCCCTGTACAATGATGCCACCTGTTATGGTTGCCGAGAAATAGGCCATTGAAATTTCCAGAATTTCATGTTTGAAAGGCCCTGTGACCTTGAAAAATAGGTCAAGGTCATGTCTTTCGGGTGTGGCCCAGTTTTAAAACCACTGCCAATCTGGTGCACAATGCCACTGTGACTGTGACTGTAACTGCGGTGCTAAACTGCCACTGCGGTGCACACTGTGGTCCAAACTGCCACTGTGTTGCACACTGTCACTGTGTTGCACACTGACACTGTTGTGCACACTGACACTGTGGTGCACAGTGCCACTGTGGTGCACTCTGCCATTGCGATGCAGCCTGCCATTGTGGTGCAGCCTGCCATTGTGCCACAGTGATGCGCAGTGCCACCATGATGCACAGTGCCATAATGATGCACAGTGCCACCATGATGCACAGTGCCACCATGATGCACAGTGCCACCATGATGCACAGTGCCACCATGATGCACAATTATGATAACCCTAAGCACATATCAAGAGTGAAAGAGGGTGTTCCAGTCTCTGCAGAGCTACAGTCATTTGATAAGGTGTGGGAAAGATGAATTTTTCAGGGTCCACCGATATTTTTACCTGTGGGTGTTACAAGAAAATACACAAAAAATTAAATGAAGAGGAATATCTTAGCTTTCCAAAACTGCTTTTGTCATTCATGTAGCTTAATTGGAACCGGAGATATAGCCCATTGAAATAATGGTAAAATTGTGATATTTCATCAAAAAATGGTCTCTGAAAATGTCAAGTTTTGAACTTCAATTTGTTTCAGAAGGCAAACAGTTGGGAGGAGAGACTTGAAATTGCACAAACTACTGTAAATGTGTTAGGACTACACCCCCAAATATTATTGAATTTTTTGAAGATGCATTTCTGAGTTTAAAAAATGCTAAATTGTTAAATCATGACCGAAAACATGAATTTTTCAGGGTCGGGCGATCTTTTTGACTAGCAGAGATACGTTAAAATGTATAGAAAACAAATACTAGAGGAGAATCTGGGCTTTCCAAATATGTTTTTATTTTTCCTGTAGCTTAATTAGAACCGGAGATACAGACCGTCAAAGTATGGGTACAACTGCAATGTTGACAAATGAGCAGGTCAATTTTCAAGTCATTTCTTGACCTTGTGACCTCAATTGTGCAATGTAGGTCAATCCGAGGGCCTTCAAATTTTGCGTGGAGCCTCTAGGGTATTATGGCACCAAATGCCTACGAGATAACGCAAATCCTTCAATTGTTTCCCTGTTAAGAAAAATGAAATGTCTGAAATTTCTAATTTCACCTAATATTTGACCTTGAGTTTGACCTTGAAAAAACCTATCTAGGTCAAAACCAATATTTTCCCCAGATTGGCAATGTGTGACTATTGGGGGGTCATTCAATTGTTTGAACTGTGTAGGATCAATATTTACCTGTCATCGGGGCAAAAATAGGGTGTTTTTATATGTAGCGCGGTATGCAATATTTGTGATTTTTTAACAAATCAGCACGAAAAGATATCTGAATTCCGATTTCAGGCCTCAAACAAACTGGCTGGCGCCTTCAAGAAACCAGAAGATGAGACTGATATGTGAAAAAAATGACAATTTTCAGAATTTTTGAAAATCGCCCATATTTGAACTTTGAGGGGTCAAATGACCTTGAAAAATGGGGTCAAGGTCAAATCTGAAGGTCTGTATGGGGTTTTGGGGGTATGTTAAGGGTAGTCTGTTATACATTTACATGACCTAAATTGACTCCTTCATGGTGTTCGAAGACCCACACCCCATATCCTGCGGACACATTTCACTAAAATGGCCGCTGCTCCGTAACCGTTGCAGATATTCGAATGAAAATTACGCGTGCACACCCCCCAGATACTGGCCATGTTTTAGTGCAATCAGCTATTCTCTACCTGTTGTTGTTCTTGAGTAAACTGAAATAAACCTAAAACAGTGTTTTTCCCAAAGCTCCGGTTCCGCTTGAGTGATTCCTGAAATTCTTGTGCCTGAATACAGCCTAGTACTTTTGAGTAAGACATGACCTGTACAATGATGCCACCTGTTATAGTTCCCGAGTAATAGGCCATGTAAATTTCCAAAATTTCATGTTTGAAAGGCCCTGTGACCTTGAAAAATAGGTCAAGGTCATTTCTTTCGGGTGTGGCCCAGTTTTAGTCCTAGAGCTACCCTGTGAAAAATTTTCATGAAAATCGGAGAAAAAAATTGGGAAGAATAATAATAAGAATAGTACCAAAAACAATAAGAATTTACCATGTAATGGTAAATTCTTAATAATAATAAGAATAATAGCAAAAACAATAAGAATTTACCATAGGTATGGTAAATTCTTAATAACTAGATGGCTATAACTGACCATGGTCAGTGATGAAGAATTTACCAATATATTTATTATTTAAAGGTATATTGTAAATGTTTATGTGTACAGACTATTGTGTGAATGCTAATGCTTAGTTTAGTTTATTTAGTTTATTTAGTTCAGTTTAGCTTATTTAGTTTAATTTATTTTGTTTAGTATATTTTAGTATAGTGTACTCAGTTTGGTTTATTTAGTTTAGTACATTTAATTTGTTTTATTGACCACTTGACAAGAAAGAAAACAAATATGAACATTCACGTACTGAGCATCATAGATGTAGTGAGATCAGTATAATGTATCACATTAACAAAGTATGTCCATGCAACTTTTATACTCATTTTGTATTTCTTCACTGCAAATTGACTTCTTTTAGCTCAGGGCACTAATTTGGTTATAATAGGTAAAGTTGAATTTTTCAGGGTTGACCGATCTTTTTAACTATTAATGGTACACCAAAATGAACATTAAATAAAATAAAGAGGAGAATCTGAGGTATTCAGAACTGCTTTCATCATTCCTATACCTTAATTAGAACCGAAGATAGAACCGATTGAATTAATGACAAAAATGTGAAATATCACCAAAAAATTGACTCTGAAAATGTCAAGTTTTGAACATTATCTTTATCTCAAAGGCAAACGGTTTACAGCAGAGACTTGAAATTGCACACACTACTGTAAAGGTGTTAGGATTACATCTTCAAGGAGTATTAATTTTTTTGAAGATTGCCTTCTTTGTGAAAAAAATGTTAAAGTGTAAAATCATGACCTAAAACATGAAATTTTCAGGGTCCGGCGATCTTTTTAACTAGTAGAGATACGTTAAAATGCATAGAAAACAAATACTAGAGGAGATTACGGCCTTTCCGAATATGTTTTTAGTTTTTCTCTAGCTTAATTAGAACCGGAGATAAAGGCGATCAAAGTTTGGCAACAAATGCGAAATTGGAAAATGACCAGTCAATTTAGCTGTCATTTTTTGACCTTGTGACCTTTATTGTGCAATGTACATCAATCCGATGAACTTAAAACTTTGCAAGGGTCCTCTAGGGCACTGTGGCACCAAACACTGAAGAGATTGTGGAAATTCCTCAATTATTTCCTAGTTAAAAAAATTAGGTATCTCAAATATCCAATTTTGCCAAATATTTGACCTTGAGTTTGACCTTGAAAATACCTTTCTAGGTCAAAACCAATATTTTTCCCATATTGGAAATATGTGACAAAGGGGGGGTCATTCTATTATTTGAACTGTGTAGGATCAATATTTATTGCTCTGGAGGGCAAAAATAGGCTGATTTTGCATGTTGCGCGGTATGCAATATTTGGAATTTTTTTATAAATCAACATGAAGAGATAAATCAATTCCGATTACAGGGTTCAAACAATCCAGCTGCCGGCTATAAAAGTCTATAATATGATCCCGATATCTTTGAAAAAACATAATTGTTGGAATTTTTGAAAATGTAGTGAATTGAAACTTTGACGGGTCATATGACCTTGAAAAATGAGGTCAAGGTCAAATTTTAAGATTGGTATGGGGTTTAAATGGGTATATTTGGGGGGGTCCATTATACATTTGCATTACCTAAAATGACTCCTTCATGGATTTTGAACTCATGCACCTCAAATTTAGCAAATACACCATACCAAGATGGCCGCCATTCCATAAATACTTAAAATATCAAAATTAAAAATATGTCTTACCATGTCCCATACCATAGAGCAACTTTTCGCCCAATCAGCATGCTGCTATCATTTATGGTTTTTGCCGAACTTGAAACAAATCGAAAATGACCTAAATATTCAGTGTGGAATGTTCCGCTTGAGTGATTTCGATTATTTTTTCGCCAAAGTATAGAATTTTATTGTTCATGGACATAAACTAAAGCAAATTACTCTAGTTTATAAGTTTATTGAGATTTTGCTCATTAAAATATACTAAAATTCACGCTAAAAAGGTCCTATATACATTAAAAATAAAAATTCAAACTCAGGACCGGAATACAGTAGTCTACAAGTATACAGGTACATTCACAAAAATAATCAGGAAAATCGAAGCAACTTTTTCGGATATAATAATAATAATAAGAAGAATAATAGCAAAAACAATAAGAATTTACCATAGGTATGGTAAATTCTTAATAAGAACTAGATGGCTATAACTGACCATGGTCAGTGATGAAGAATTTACCAATATATTTATTATTTAAAGGTATATTGTAAATGTTTATGTGTACAGACTATTGTGTGAATGCTAATGCTTAGTTTAGTTTATTTAGTTTATTTAGTTCAGTTTAGCTTATTTAGTTTAATTTATTTAGTTTAGTTTATTTAGTATAGTTTACTCAGTTTGGTTTATTTAGGTTAGTACATTTAATTTGTTTTATTGACCACTTGACAAGAAAGAAAACAAATATGAACATTCATGTACTGAGCATCATAGATGTAGTGAGATCAGTATAATGTATCACATTAACAAAGTATGTCCATGCAACTTTTATACTGATTTTGTATTTCTTCACTGCAAATTGACTTCTTTTAGCTCAGGGCACTAATTTGGTTATAATAGGTAAAGTTGAATTTTTCAGGGTTGACCGATCTTTTTAACTATTAATGGTACACCAAAATGAACATTAAATAAAATAAAGATGAGAATCTTATGTATTCAAACAAATATGAACATTCACATACTTAGCATCATAGATATAGTAAGATCAGTATAATGTATCACATTAACACAATATGTCCATGCAACTTTTATACTGATTTTGTATTTCTTACTGCAAAATTGACTTCTTTTAGCTCAGGGCACTAATTTGGTTATAATATGTAAAGTTGAAATTTTCAGGGTTGACCGATCTTTTTAACTATTGATGGTACACCAAAATGAACATTAAACAAAATAAAGAGGAGAATCTGAGGTATTCAGAACTGCTTTCATCATTCCTATACCTTAATTAGAACCGAAGATTGAACCGATTGAAGTAATCACAAAAATGTGAAATATCACCAAAAAATAGACTCTGAAAATGTCAAGTTTTGAACATTATTTTGATCTCAAAGGCAAACGGTTTACAGCAGAGACTTGAAATTGCACACACTACTGTAAAAGTGTTAGGATTACATCTTCAAAGAGTATTAATTTTTTTGAAGATTGCCTTCTTTGTGAAAAAAATGTTAAAGTGTAAAATCATGACCGAAAACATGAAATTTTCAGGGTCCGACGATCTTTTTAACTAGTAGAGGTACGTTAAAATACATAGAAAACAAATACTAGAGGAGATTACGGCCTTTCCAAATATGTTTTTAGTTTTTCTGTAGCTTAAATAGAACCGGAGATACAGGCCATCAAAGTTTGAGTAAAAGTGCAAAATTGGAAAATGAGCAGTCAATTTAGCTGTCATTTTTTGACCTTGTGACCTTTATTATGCAATGTATATCTATCCGAGGAACTTAAAACTTTACAAGAGTCCTTTAGGGTACTGTGGCACCAAACACTAAAGAGATTGTGGAAATTCCTCAATTATTTCCTAGTTAAAAAAATTAGATATCTCAAATATCAAATTTTGCCAAATGTTTGACCTTGAGTTTGACCTTGAAAATACCTTTCTAGGTCAAAACCAATATTTTTACCTGATTGGAAATATGTGACAAAGGGGGGGTCATTTTATTATTTGAACTGTGTAGGATCAATATTTATTGCTCGAGACGGCAAAAATAGGCTGATTTTTCATGTCGCGCGGTATGCAATATTTGGAATTTTTTTATAAATCAGCATGAAGAGATAGATCAATTCCGATTTCAGGGTTTAAACAATCCAGCTGCTGGCTATAAAAATCTATAATATGATCCCGATATCTTTGAAAAAACATAATTGTTGGAATTTTTGAAAATGTAGTGAATTGAAACTTTGACGGGTCATATGACCTTGAAAAATGAGGTCAAGGTCAAATTTGAAGATTGGTATGGGGTGTAAATGGGTATATTTGGGGGGGTTCATTATACATTTGCATTACCTAAAATGACTCCTTCATGGATTTTGAACTCATGCACCTCCAATTTAGCAAATACACCATACCAAAATAGCCGCCATTCAATAAATAGTTGCAATATCAAAATTAAAAATATGTTATGCACTGGCCCGTACTATAGGTCAACTTTTGGCACTATGAGCATGCTGCTATCATTTATGGTTTTTGCCGAACTCGAAACAATTCGAAAATGACCTAAATATTCAGTGTGGCCTATTCCGCTCTAAGGATTTTGATTAATTTTGCTTCAATTTATTGCTCTTTACATTTCATTTAGTGAAAGAAAAGTAAATTAGACTGGACTATAAATTTATTGAGATATAGTATATTGAAATATACAAAAATTCACACTAAAAAGGTCCTATACACCTGAAAAATAAAAATTCTAACTCAGGACCGGAATACAGTAGTTTACAAGTATACAGGTACATTCACAAAAATAATCAAGAAAATCGAAGCAAATTTTTGTCGGAAATAATAATAACTAGTAGACGGCCACCGTAGAGCGGTGACAAAACTTCACCTACTGTGATACCAGTAACTCGAAATAGACGCAGGTAGATGAGCAAGTAAAAAGTACGTGGAAATGATATAGGAATCCTACTGTAATACATTGCAATACATGCAAGTGTGCAAAAAACATAGACCAGTACGTAAACCAATACATGAGCCAGTAGGCTACATGCACCATTGGACATGCACCAGTACATGCACCAGTACAATGTACCCATGCAATGGACCAGTACATGCCCCACTGAGTACATGCACCAGTAGTCCAGTACAATGTATCATACAGTGGACCAGTACATGGACTGGTACATTGACCAATATATGAAGTACATGCGCCAGTACATGAACCAGTACTTGCACCAGTAGTCCAGTACAATGTAAGAGTGTAATGTACCAGTACAATGTACCAGTGAAAAGGTTATTAGGGGTTAGGGTTAGGGCTAGGGTTAGGGTTAGGGCTAGGGTTAGGGTTACCAGTGCAATGGACCAGTGCAATGGACCAGTACATGGACCAGCGCATGGACTAGTACATGGACCAGTACATGGAACAGGACATGGACCAGGACATGAACCAGTAGATGAACCAGTATATGAACCAGTATATGAACCAGTGTATGAACCAGTATATGAACCAGTATATGAACTAAGTACATGCTCCAGTACACGAACCAGTACTAGCACCAGCAGACCACTACAATGTAAGAGTGTAATGTACCAGTACAATGTGCCAGTGAAAAGGTTATTAGCGGTTAGGGTTAGGGCTAGGGTTAGGGTTAGGGTTAGGGTTACCAGTGCAATGGACCAATGCAATGGAACAATGCAATGGACCAATGCAATGGACCAATGCAATGGACCAATGCAATGGACCAATGCAATGAACCAATGCAATGGACCAATGCAATGGTCCAATGCAATGGACCAGTACATGGACCAGTACAGATATGATCGATTGAAATGATGGTACAATTCATTAATATAGACTTCAGAAATTCCTTGAAAAATGTGGTTTTTAACTTAAAATCGGTCTAGAATCAAAACCATTCAATGAAAACATATATAACTTTCCATGACTATGTTAACAGAAGCTATGGATAGGTGTAGAGAGGTTAATTGCAATAGGATGATTCCTTCCTTGTCAAAATATTGGTATATTGTCAAAATTTGACAAAAAACATGAAATTTTCAGGGTCCGGCGATCTTTTATACCGTCATAGCTACAACAAAGTGTTCAGAAAAGGAAAACTAGTGGAGAATTTGGTCTTTCCAAATCTGTTTTCAGATTCTCCTTAACCTAGTTAGAACCGGAGTGACAGTAGATTGAAATTACGGTACAATTCAGAAATACGAACCTTAGTAGTCACTGAAAAAATGTAGTTTTTAACTTAAAATCTCTCTGGAACAGAAACGGTTAGATGGAAATATATATAACTTGGCAGGTTTATGCAAACAGATGTAAGAGATATGTCCAGACAGGTTCATTAGAAAAGAATGATTCCTTCCTTGTCAAAATATTGATATATTGTGAAAATTTGACTAAAAACATGACATTTTCAGGGTCCGGCGATCTTTTTAACCGTCGGAGTTACGACAAAATGTTCAGAAAATGAAAACTAGAAGAGAATTTTGTCTTTCGAAATCTGTTTTCAGATTCTCTGTATCTTAATTAGGACCGGAGCTACGGCCGTTTGAAGTTACACTATCTTTGAGAAATGTGAAAAAACATCATAAATTTTTTGCTCGTTTTTCAACCTTGTGACCTTTACAGTGCAACGTAGGTCAATCCGAGGACCATGAAAATTTACAGGAAGCCTCTAGAGTATTGTAGCAAGTATGTCTACCATTTTTGTAACAATATCTTGATTCCTTCTATGTTAAAAAAAATGAAACGTTCAAATAGTAAAATATTTCAACATGTTTGACCTTGAGTTTGACCTTGAAAAACATTATCTAGGTCAAAATGACTATGATTTTTAGAAAGGCAGTGCATGACAAAGGGGGGGCCAGTCATGCATTGTAACCCTGTAGCATCAATATTTCCCTGTCAAAAACGAGGAAATGTGTCATTTTTTAACATCTGTCGGTTAGCTATATTTAAAAAATGTTCATAAATCTGGCAAAGGAGGTAGACAAAGTATGATTATACATCATAAATAAACAGGTCAATGTTCATCTGTCACCTGGAAATCACGCTGATATCTTGAAAATAACATGGTAAAAAAAATTGCTGAAAATGGCACCTTTTCAAAGTTTTTCGGGTCAAATGACCTTGAAAAATGAGGTCAAGGTCAAATTTAAAGGTCTGTATGGGGTGTATACATGTATATTTTGGGGGGTTTACTATGACATGTTGGCAGCTAGAATCAATATTTCAAGGTCAAATTCTCAAGGTCACCAATTTTGGTGACGCGGTATGACTTTAAAATTACGTAACTCAAGAACCGGTACTGCCAATGAAAAATGAAGAGTCCGGGCAGGTGTCCCGTGAGTTTAGACACGTTCTGGCACCAACGGTATGTCTCTACGCCTCACAGAATATGAGCCACAGGAATCAACCTCAAACCATGAAAATGGACTTTGTACAATGTGACCTTGACCTACTTTCAAGAAAATGGGTCAAACTATGTAGGAAGTGTGTGGGACCTTTTCATGTACCGGAATGTGAAAACCGGTAATAACCGGATGAAGTACATGTATTTGAAATATTGCAAAATCCGACTTTGAAAGGCTCTGTGACCTTGAAAAATAGGTCAAGGTCAAAATTTTCAAAATGATTCTCTTGTATTTTTGTAGGCTACGTATACGAATTTTTTGAAAATTTTCCGAAGAGGTTTGTCGGGAATAATAATAATAAATAATAATACCGATTACAAGAAACTTCACCTATGTGTAGGTGAAGTTTAACTAGATTTCGATAACCGCTAGCGGTAATAAAACTTCACCGAGCAGTTGGTGAAAATAGTCTAAATATGTTTAAGTATAAAAATAAACAAGTATACGAACAAGTATATGAAGGTATATTGTACATGTTTAAGCAGCTTGCTCAGTGAATGCCCATGTTTAGTTCAGTTTATTTAGTTCAGTGGGTGAAAATAGTCTAAATGTATATAAGTATATAAACAAGTATATAAACAAGTATATAAACAAGTATATAAACAAGTATATAAACAAGTATATAAACAAGTATATAAACCAGTATATAAACAAGTATATAAACAAGTATATAAACAAGTATATAAACAAGTATATAAACAAGTATATAAACAAGTATATAAACAAGTATACTATATAAAATATTATATGAATGAAATATAAAATAGTATCAAAAATATTGTATAAAATGGTACAAAAAATGTACCTTATTTATTTGTGATATATTGCAATGCACAAGTTAATGAAGCTAGCGGACAGCCCCCCCTTTCCCGGTGAATGCATGTTTAGCTTAGTTTATTTAGTTTAGTTTAATTTATTTAGTTTACTTTAGTTTAAAATTAGTTTATTGACATCTTTAACGCAATTACTACACAAATTTTAGTAATCACTGGTGTTCCAGTCTGAGTACAGTCATTCGGTTAGGTGAGGAAAAGATGAATTTTTCAGGGTTGACCAATCTTTTTACATGTTCACGACACAACAAAATGTACACAAATTAGAATAAGAGGAGAATCTGAGCTTTCCAAAACGGCTTGTATCATTCATATGACTTTATTAGAACCCGAGATAGAGTTGATTGAAGTAATGGTAAAAATATGAAATTTCACCGAAAAATTGACTCTGAAAATATCAAGTTTTGAACTCCAAATTGCTCCCAAAGGTAAACGGTTTGAAGGAGAGACTTAAAATAGCACAAAATACTGTAAATATGTTAGGACTATATCTCGAAATATTATCAAATTTTTTGAAGACTGACTTCTTTGTCAAAAAAATGTAAATTGGTGAAATCTTGACCGAAAACATATATTTTTCAGGGTCCGGCGATCTTTTTAACTAGCAGAGATACGTTAAAATGTATAGAAAATGAATACTAGAGGAGAATATGGGCTTTCTGAATATGCTTTCAGTTTTTCTGTAGCTTAATTAGAACCGGAGATACAGACCATCAAAGTTTGGGTACAAGTGCGAAATTGGAAAATGAGAGGGTCAATTTTGCAGTAATTTTTTGACCTTGTGACATTTATTGTGCAATGTAGGTCAATCCGATGGACTTAAAACTTTAGACATTTCTTCTAGGGTATTGTAGGACTGACCTGTGAAAAGGCTGTAAAAATCCCTTTATTATTTCCTACTTTAAAAAAATTAAATATCTCAAATATCCAATTTTGTCAAATATTTGACCTCGATTTTGACCTTGAAAATACCTTTCAAGGTCAAAATCTATAATTTCTACAGATTCGCGGTGTATGACTTAAGGGGGGTCATTTCATTATTTGAACTATGTAGGATCAATATTTACCTCTCAAATTGGCAAAAATAGGCTAATTTTTCATGTCGCGCGGTATGCCATATTTGGAATTTTTTTATAAATCAGCATGAAGAGATAAATCAATTCCGATTTCAGGGTTCCAGCAATATAGCTCCTGGCTATTATAATTTAAAATATGAACCCGATATGCTGGAAATAACATAATTGTTGGAATTTTTGAAAATCGAGTGATTTGAACATTAAACAGGTCAAATGACCTTGAAAAATGAGGTTAAGGTCAAATTTGAAGGTGGCTATGGAGGTTTTATGGGCATATTTGGGGGGGTTCACAATACATTTCATTGGCCTAAAATCGATATTTCAGTGTCAAGTAATCAAGGTCACCAGTTTTGACGACGCGGTTGACACTAAAAATTCCATAATTAAATAACTAAGCATGATATCATCATAAAAATGATCGCTTACCATGCATTAGTCATTTACTGTAACAATTGGCTTGAATTCTGCAATTTTCGAAGTTGCTTATATAGAGATCAGGCGCGCAAACCTCTGAGAGTAAAAATTGACCTGTATGACCTCGACCTTGACCTATACTTTTGAAAATTAGGTCAGTTTATTTAGTTTAAGTCTATTATATATAGTTTATTAGGAAACTGTAATTGATCAGTTATTACATGAGTAATGGTCTATTGAAATATAGAAAAAAAGTATTTCAAAGGGGTCAATGACCTTGAAAAATAGGTCAGAGGTATAGGGTTACATTGGACAATTTAATTAGGTTACATAGGACTATGTACACAAATTATTTGAAAATTTTTCGAGAACATTTTTCGGAAAGAAAAATAATAATAAAAATACTTACGAAAATAAGAAACTTCACCTATGGTATAGGTGAAGTTTAACTAGATGGCTATAACTGACCATGGTCAGTGATGAAGAATTTACCAATATATTTATTATTTAAAGGTATATTGTATATGTTTATGTGTACAGACTATTGTGTGAATGCTAATGCTTAATTTAGTTTATTTAGTTTAGTTTATTTAGTTCAGTTTAGCTTATTTAGTTTAATTAATTTAGTGTAGTTTATTTAGTATAGTTTACTCAGTTTGGTTTATTTAGTTAAGTACATTTGATTTTGTTTTATTGACCACTTGACAAGAAAAAAACAAATATGAACATTCACGTACTTAGCATCATAGATATTAGATATAGTAAGATCAGTATAATGTATCACATTAACACAATAGGTCCATGCAACTTTTATACTGATTTTGTATTTCTTCACAGCAAAATTGACTTCTTTTAGCTCAGGGCACTAATTTGGTTATATAGGTAAAGTTGAATTTTTCAGGGTTGACCGATCTTTTTAACTATTGATGGTACACCAAAATGAACATTAAATAAAATAAAGATGAGAATCTGAGGTATTCAGAACTGCTTTCATCATTCCTATACCTTAATTAGAACCGAAGATAGAACCGATTGAATTAATGACAAAAATGTGAAATATCACCAAAAAATAGACTCTGAAAATGTCAAGTTTTGAACATTATTTTGATCTCAAAGGCAAACGGTTTACAGTAGAGACTTGAAATTGCACAAACTACTGTAAAAGTGTTAGGATTACATATTCAAAGGCTATTAATTTTTTTGAAGATTGCCTTCATTGTGAAAAAAATGTTAAAGTGTAAAATCATGACCGAAAACATGAAATTTTCAGGGTCCGGCGATCTTTTTAACTAGCAGAGATACGTTAAAATGCATAGAAAACAAATACTAGAGGAGACTAGGGGCTTTCCGAATATGGCTTCAGTTTTTCTCTAACTTAATTAGAACCGGAGATACAGGCCATCAAAGTTTGGGTACAAGAGCAAAATTGGAAAATGAGCAGTCAATTTAGCTGTCATTTTTTGACCTTGTGACCTTTATTATGCAATGTACATCAATCCGAGGAACTTAAAACTTTGCAAGGGTCCTCTAGGGTACTGTGGCACCAAACACTGAAGAGATTGTGGAAATTCTTCAATTATTTCCTAGTTAAATAAATTAGGTATCTCAAATATCCAATTTTGCCAAATGTTTGACCTTGAATTTGACCTTGAAAATACCTTTCTAGGTCAAAACCAATATTTTACCCAGATTCGCAATGTGTGACAAAGGGGGGGTCATTTTATTATTTGAACTGTGTAGGATCAATATTTATCGCTCGAGAGGGCAAAAATAGGCTGATTTTACGTGTTGCGCGGTATGCAATATTTGGAATTTTTTTATAAATCAGCATGAAGAGATAGATCAATTCCGATTTCAGGGTTCAAACAATCCAGCTGTCGGCTATAAGAATCTATAATATGATCTTGATATCTTTGAAAAAACATAATTGTTGGAATTTTTGAAAATGTAGTGAATTGAAACTTTGACGGGTCATATGACCTTGAAAAATGAGGTCAAGGTCAAATTTGAAGATTGGTATGGGGTGTAAATGGGTATATTTGGGGGGGTTCATTATACATTTGCATTACCTAAAATGACTCCTTCATAGATTTTGAACTCAGGCACCTCAAATTTATCAAATACACTGAACCAAAATGGCCGCCATTCTATGAATACTTGCAATATCAAAATTAAAAATATACTATGCACTGGCCCGTACTATAGGTCAACTTTTGGCACTATGAGCATGCTGCTATCATTTATGGTTTTTGCCGAACTCGAAACAATTCGAAAATGACCTAAATATTCAGTGTGGAATGTTCCGCTTGAGTGATTTTGATAATTTTTTCGCCATTGTATAGAATTTTATAGTTTATTGACAGAAACTAAAGCAAATTACTCTAGTTTAATAGTTTATTCAGATATAGTACATCAAAATATACTAAAATTCACACTAAAAAGGTCCTATATACCTGAAAAATTAAAATTCAAACTCAGGACCGGAATACAGTAGTCTACAAGTATACAGGTACATTCACAAAAATAATCAAGAAAATCGGAGCAAATTTTTTCCGGAAATAATAATAATAATAAGAACTAGAAATCGGGTAACCGCGATGCGGTGACAAAACTTCACCTATCATAGCAATTATTGACTTTGAAATGAACATGAGAAAACATGGAAATGATATTGGAAATGATATTGGAAATGATATTGGAAATGATATTGGAAATGATATTGGAAATGATATTGGAAATGAATAAACCGTCAGAGCTACAAGTAAAAAATTCAGAGAATGAAACTAGAGTAGAATTTGAGCTTCATGAAAATATGCATGTATATAGAAGATAACATGGACCAGTACATGGTCCAGGCATGGACCGTACATCGACCTGTAAGTTGACCAGTGCATTGACCAGTACATGAACCAGTGCATGAACCAGTGCATCAATCAGTTCATCAATCAGTGCATCAATCAGTACATCAGTACATCAACCAGTACATCAACCAGTACATCAACCAGTACATCAACCAGCTTTCCAAATCTATATTCAGATTCTCTGTAACTTTATTAGGACCGGAGATACGACCGATTGAAATGATGGTACAATTTAGCAATATGGACTTCAGAAATTTCTGCAAAAAATGTAGTTTTCAACTTAAAATTACTCTAGAACCAAAACGGTTCAATGAAAACATATATAACTTACCAGTTTTATGTAAACGAAATATCAAAATATGCTCAGACAGCTTCATTGAAATAAAATAATTCTTTCCTTGTCAAAATGATGTTAAATTGTGAAAATTTGACAAAAAACATGACATTTTAATTGTCCGGCGATCTTTTTAACTGTCAGAGCTACGACATAATGTTAAATGTGCCAGCGAGAGGAAAATTTGGGCTTTTCGTATCTGTTTTCAAATTTTCGGTAACTTAAATAGGACCGGAGATACAGCAGATTGAAATGACAATAAAATTCAGAAATATGGCTTTTAAGAAATTCCTGAAAATATGCAGTTTTAACTTGAAATCACTCTAGAACCAAAACGGTTCAATGGAAATATTTATGACTTGGCAGGATTATGTAAATAGAAGTTAGAAATGTGTCTAGACAGATTCATAACAATAGGATGATTCCTTCCCTGTCAAAAAAATGATATATTGTGAAAATTTGACAAAAAACATGAAATTTTTAGGGTCCGGCGATCTTTTTAACCGTCAGAGCTACGACAAAATGTTCAGAAAATGAAAACTAGAGGACAATTTGGGCTTTCGAAATCTATTTTCAGATTCTCTGTAACTTACTTAGGACCGGAGCTAGGGTCGATTGAAATAATGCTATAATTGAGAAATGTGAAAAAATATCGTAAATTTTTCCTTCATTTTTTGACCTTGTGACCTTTATGGTGTGACATAGATAAATCCGAGGAACCTGAAAATGTACATGATGCCTCTAGACTATTGTAGCAAGTATGTCTGGCATTTTTGAAACAATATCTTGATTCCTTGTCTGTGTAAAAAATTAAAATGTCAAAAAAGCAAAAAAAATTTTTCATATTTGACCTTGAATTTGACCTTGAAAATCATTTTTTAGGTCAAAACCAATATGATTTTCAGAATGGAAATATGTGAAAATGGGGGGGTCAATTCATTATTGTAACTCTCTCAGATCGATATTTCTATGTCAAATATGCAATAATTTGTCATATTTCAACATTCTACGGTTTGCGATATTTGGAATTTTGTGGAAAAGTAAAGTAAAATGTTACAGGACTTTGGATTACATATTCCTAATGTACATATTTTTGTCTGTCTGGAGAAAATTTATAAAACCGATATCATAAAAAAAACATAGTTTTCAGAATTTTTGAAAATAAGCATTTTTTGCACTTTGAAGAGCCAAATGACCTTGAAAAATGAGGTCAAGGTCAAATTTGAAGATGGGTATGGGGGTTTTGGGGGCTACTTTGGGGGGGTTCACTATACATTGTTATGGCCTAAAATCGATATTTCAAGGTGAGATACCCAAGGTCACCTGTTTTGCGACGCGGTCAATCTTTAAAATTACATAACTCAAAAACTAAGCATGGGATCATCACAAAGGTGAGTGACTGCAATGCGTATGTGCTTCGAGCAACTTTTGGTGTCATGCAAGTAACTCTATGACTTGCGGATTCTGACTTCCCGTGCCGACACCTCTGGGAGTGAAATGGCACCTCTACAATATCGACCTTGACCTACTTTCTTGAAATTGGGTCAGATTATGTAATATACATGTATCACATCTCATTTAAATGGAAAATGAAATTTGCTTGTAATTTTTAGTGATATCACTATTTAAAGTAAAGGAAAAAACTGACTTTGAAGTGGCCTGTGACCTTGAAAAATAGGTCAAGGTCATTCCGATTTTGTCAGTGTAATATGGTCATGTAACACTCCATATGTGATTTTTTTGAGATTTTTTTGAAGAAATTTTTGTCCGGAAAAATAATAAATAATAATACTTACGAAAATAAGAAACTTCACCTATGTAATAGGTGAAGTTTAACTAGATTCCGATAACCGCTAGCGGTAATAAAACTTCACCGAGCAGTTGGTGAAAATAGTCTAAATATGTTTAAGTATAAAAATAAACAAGTATACGAACAAGTATATGAAGGTATATTGTACATGTTTAAGCAGCTTGCTCAGTGAATGCCCATGTTTAGTTTAGTTTATTTAGTTCAGTGGGTGAAAATAGTCTAAATGTATATAAGTATATAAACAAGTATATAAACAAGTATATAAACAAGTATATATATAAGCAAGATATAAAATAATATATAAAATATTATATGAATAAAATATAAAATAGTACCAAAAATATTGTATAAAATGGTACAAAAAATAGCATAAAAAATGTACCTTATATTTGTGATATATTGCAATGCACAAGTTAATGAAGCTAGCGGACAGCCCCCCCTTTCCCGGTGAATGCATGTTTAGCTTAGTTTATTTAGTTTAGTTTAATTTATTTAGTTTACTTTAATTTAAAATTAGTTTATTGACATCTTTTAGGCAATTACTACACAAATTTTAGTAATCACTGGTGTTCCAGTCTGAGTGCAGTCATTCGGTTAGGTGAGGAAAAGATGAATTTTTCAGGGTTGACCAATCTTTTTACCTGTTCACGACACAACGAAATGTACACAAATTAGAATAAGAGGAGAATCTGAGCTTTTCCAAAACGGCTTGTATCATTCATATGACTTTATTAGAACCCGAGATAGAGTTGATTGAAGTAATGGTAAAAATATGAAATTTAACCGAAAAATTGACTCTGAAAATATCAAGTTTTGAACTTCAAATTGCTCCCAAAGGTAAACGGTTTGAAGGAGAGACTTAAAATAGCACAAAATACTGTAAATATGTTAGGACTATATCTCGAAATATTTTCAATTTTTTGAAGACTGACTTCCTTGTCAAAAAAATGTAAATTGGTGAAATCTTGACCGAAAACATGTATTTTTCAGGGTCCGGCGATCTTTTTAACTAGCAGAGATACGTTAAAATGTATAGAAAATGAATACTAGAGGAGAATTTGGACTTTCTGAATATGCTTTCAGTTTTTCTGTAGCTTAATTAGAACCGGAGATAGAGTTGATTGAAGTAATGGTAAAAATATGAAATTTAACCAAAAAATTGACTCTGAAAATATCAAGTTTTGAACTTCAAATTGCTCCCAAAGGTAAACGGTTTGAACGAGAGACTTAAAATAGCACAAAATAATGTAAATATGTTAGGACTATATCTCGAAATATTATCAAATTTTTTGAAGACTGACTTCTTTGTCAAAAAAATGTAAATTGGTGAAATCTTGACCGAAAACATGTATTTTTCAGGGTCCGGCGATCTTTTTAACTAGCAGAGATACGTTAAAATGTATAGAAAATGAATACTAGAGGAGAATTTGGGCTTTCTGAATATGCTTTCAGTTTTTCTGTAGCTTAATTAGAACCGGAGATACAGACCATCAAAGTTTGGGTACAAGTGTGAAATTGGAAAATGAGAGGGTCAATTTTGCAGTAATTTTTTGACCTTGTGACATTTATTGTGCAATGTAGGTCAATCCGATGGACTTAAAACTTTACACATTTCTTCTAGGGTATTGTAGGACTGACCTGTGAAAAGACTGTAAAAATCCCTTCATTATTTCCTACTTAAAAAAAATTAAATATCTCAAATATCCAATTTTGTCAAATATTTGACCTTGATTTTGACCTTGAAAATACCTTTCAAGGTCAAAATCTATAATTTCTACAGATTCGCGGTGTATGACTTAGGGGGGGTCATTTCATTATTTGAACTGTGTAGGATCAATATTTACCTCTCTAATTGCCAAAAATAGGCTAATTTTTCATGTCGCGCGGTATGCCATATTTGGAATTTTTTTATAAATCAGCATGAAGAGATAAATCAATTCCGATTTCAGGGTTCCAACAATATAGCTCCTGGCTATTATACTTTAAATTATGAACCCGATATGCTGGAAATAACATAATTGTTGGAATTTTTGAAAATCGAGTGATTTGAACATTAAACAGGTCAAATGACCTTGAAAAATGAGGTTAAGGTCAAATTTGAAGGTGGCTATGGAGGTTTTATGGGCATATTTGGGGGGGTTCACAATACATTTTATTGGCCTAAAATCGATATTTCAGTGTCAAGTAATCAAGGTCACCAGTTTTGACGACGCGGTTGACACTAAAAATTCCATAATTAAATAACTAAGCATGATATCATCATAAAAATGATCGCTTACCATGGATTAGTCATTTACTGTAACAATTGGCTTGAATTCTGCAATTTTCGAAGTTGCTTATATAGAGATCAGGCGCGCAAACCTCTGAGAGTAAAAATTGACCTGTATGACCTCGACCTTGACCTATACTTTTGAAAATTAGGTCAGTTTATTTAGTATAAGTCTATTATATATAGTTTATTAGGAAACTATAATTGATCAGTTAATATATGAGTAATGGTCAATTGAAATATAGAAAAAATTTATTTCAAAGGGGTCAATGACCTTGAAAAATAGGTCAGAGGTATAGGGTTACATTGGACAATTTAATTAGGTCACATAGGACTATGTACACAAATTATTTGAAAATTTTTCGAGAACATTTTTCGGAAAGAAAAATAATAATAATAATAATAACTAGATTCCGATAACCGCTAGCGGTAATAAAACTTCACCGAGCAGTTGGTGAAAATAGTCTAAATATGTTTAAGTATAAAAATAAACAAGTATACGAACAAGTATATGAAGGTATATTGTACATGTTTAAGCAGCTTGCTCAGTGAATGCCCATGTTTAGTTTAGTTTATTTAGTTCAGTGGGTGAAAATAGTCTAAATGTATATAAGTATATAAACAAGTATATAAACAAGTATATAAACAAGTATATAAGCAAGATATAAAATAATATATAAAATATTATATGAATAAAATATAAAATAGTATCAAAAATATTGTATAAAATGGTACAAAAAATAACATAAAAAATGTACCTTATTTATTTGTGATATATTGCAATGCACAAGTTAATGAAGCTAGCGGACAGCCCCCCCTTTCCCGGTGAATGCATGTTTAGCTTAGTTTAATTAGTTTAGTTTAATTTATTTAGTTTACTTTAGTTTAAAATTAGTTTATTGACATCTTTTAGGCAATTACTACACAAATTTTAGTAATCACTGGTGTTCCAGTCTGAGTACAGTCATTCGGTTAGGTGAGGAAAAGATGAATTTTTCAGGGTTGACCGATCTTTTTACCTGTTCACGACACAACAAAATGTACACAAATTAGAATAAGAGGAGAATCTGAGCTTTCCAAAACGGCTTGTATCATTCATATGACTTTATTAGAACCCGAGATAGAGTTGATTGAAGTAATGGTAAAGATATGAAATTTCACCGAAAAATTGACTCTGAAAATATCAAGTTTTGAACTCCAAATTGCTCCCAAAGGTAAACGGTTTGAAGGAGAGACTTAAAATAGCACAAAATACTGTAAATATGTTAGGACTATATCTCGAAATATTATCAAATTTTTTGAAGACTGACTTCTTTGTCAAAAAAATGTAAATTGGTGAAATCTTGACCGAAAACATATATTTTTCAGGGTCCGGCGATCTTTTTAACTAGCAGAGATACGTTAAAATGTATAGAACTTGAATACTAGAGGAGAATTTGGGCTTTCTGAATATGCTTTCAGTTTTTCTGTAGCTTAATTAGAACCGGAGATACAGACCATCAAAGTTTGGGTACAAGTGTGAAATTGGAAAATGAGAGGGTCAATTTTGCAGTAATTTTTTGACCTTGTGACATTTATTGTGCAATGTAGGTCAATCCGATGGACTTAAAACTTTACACATTTCTTCTAGGGTATTGTAGGACTGACCTATGAAAAGACTGTAAAAATCCCTTCATTATTTCCCACTTAAAAAAAATTAAATATCTCAAATATCCAATTTTGTCAAATATTTGACCTTGATTTTGACCTTGAAAATACCTTTCAAGGTCAAAATCTATAATTTCTACAGATTCGGGGTGTATGACTTAGGGGGGGTCATTTCATTATTTGAGCTATGTAGGATCAATATTTACCTCTCTAATTGGCAAAAATAGGCTAATTTTTCATGTCGCGCGGTATGCCATATTTGGAATTTTTCTATAAATCAGCATGAAGAGATAAATCAATTCCGATTTCAGGGTTCCAACAATATAGCTCCTGGCTATTATACTTTAAATTATGAACCCAATATGCTGGAAATAACATAATTGTTGGAATTTTTGAAAATCGAGTGATTTGAACATTAAACAGGTCAAATGACCTTGAAAAATGAGGTTAAGGTCAAATTTGAAGGTGGCTATGGAGGTTTTATGGGCATATTTGGGGGGGTTCACAATACATTTTATTGGCCTAAAATCGATATTTCAGTGTCAAGTAATCAAGGTCACCAGTTTTGACGACGCGGTTGACACTAAAAATTCCATAATTAAATAACTAAGCATGATATCATCATAAAAATGATCGCTTGCCATGGATTAGTCATTTACTGTAACAATTGGCTTAAATTCTGCAATTTTCGAAGTTGCTTATATAGAGATCAGGCGCGCAAACCTCTGAGAGTAAAAATTGACCTGGATGACCTCGACCTTGACCTATACTTTTGAAAATTAGGTCAGTTTATTTAGTATAAGTCTATTATATATAGTTTATTAGGAAATTATAATTGATCAGTTAATATATGAGTAATGGTCAATTGAAATATAGAAAAAATTTATTTCAAAGGGGTCAATGACCTTGAAAAATAGGTCAGAGGTATAGGGTTACATTGGACAATTTAATTAGGTCACATAGGACTATGTACACAAATTATTTGAAAATTTTTCGAGAACATTTTTCGGAAAGAAAAATAACTAGATGTCGATAACCGCTAGCGGTAATAAAACTTCACCTAGCAGTTGCTGAAAATAGTCTAAATATGTAAAGGTATATAAACAAGTATATAAACTGGTATATAAGCAAGTATATTTTAAATTATATAAACAAGTATATAAGCAAGAATGAAAATAGCATAAAAGCAGAAATGTAAAATAGTATATAAAATAGTACTTAAAACAATTTACCATATTTTTTTAAAGGTATATTTGCACATGTTTTTGGTAAGGTGAGGAAAATATGAATTTTTCAGGGTTGATCTCTTTACCTGTTGATGCTAGAACAAAATGTACATCAATTAGAATAAGAGCAGAATATGAGCTTTCCGAAACTGCTTGTATCATTCATTTGGCTTTATTAGAACCAGAGATAGAGCTGATAGAAATAATGGTAAAAATATGAAATTTCACCAAAAAATTGACTCTGAAAATATCAAGTTTTGAACTTCAATTTGCTCCCAAAGGCAAACGGTTTGAAGGAGAGACTTGACATTGCACACACTACTGTAAATGTCTTAGGACTATTTCTCCAAATATTATCAAATTTTTTGAAGACTGACTTCTTTGTCAAAAAAATGTAAAATGATGAAATCATGACTGGAAACATGAATTTTTCAGGGTCCGGCGATCTTTTTAACTAGCAGAGATACGTTAAAATGTATAGAAAATGAATACTAGAGAAGCATATGGGCTTTCCGAATATGCTTTCAGTTTTTCTATAGCTTAATTAGAACCGGAAATACAGACCGTCAAAATTTGGGTACAAATGCGAAATTGGAAAATGAGAGGGTCAATTTTGCAGTAATTTTTTGACCTTGTGACATTTATTGTGCAATGTAAGTCAATCCGATGGACTTGAAATTTAATATATTTCTTCTAGGGTATTGTACAAGTAACCTGTGAAAAGATTGTAAAAATCCCTTTATTATTTCCTACTTCAAAACAATTTAATATGTCAAATATCCAATTTTGTCAAATGTTTGACCTTGATTTTGACCTTGAAAATACCTCCCAAGGTCAAAATTTATATTTTCTCCAGATTGGCAGTGTGTGACTTAGGGGGGGTCATTTAATTATTTGAACTACATAGGATCAATATTTACCTTTCCATATGGCAAAAATAGGCAAATTTTACATGTCGCGCGATATGCAATATTTGGAATTTTTTTATAAATCAGCATGAAGAGATAGATCAATTCCAATTGCATGATTTAAACAGTCCAGCTACTGGCTATTATAAATTATAAAATGAACCCGATATGCTGGAAAAAACATAATTGTTGGAATTTTTGAAAATCGATTGAATTTTAGCTTAAACAGGTCAATTGACCTTGAAAAATGAGGTCAAGGTCAAATTTGAAGGTGGATATGGGGGTTTTATGGGTATATTTGGGGGGGTTGACAATACATTTTAATGGCCTAAAATCGATATTTCAGTGTCAAGTAATCAAGGTCGCCAGATTTGACGACGCGGTTGATACTAAAAATCACATAACTCAATAACCAAGCATGATATCATCATAAAAAAAAGCGCTTCACCTGCGTCACTCATTTACCGCAACAATTGGCTAGAATTCTGTAAATCAGGAAGTTGCTGATATAGAGATCTCGCGTAACAACCTCTGAGAGTGAAAATGGACCTGTATGATGTTGACCTTGACCTACATTCTTGAAATTAGGTCAGTTAATATAGTATAAGTTTATTATACATACTTTATTGGGAAATTGTAATTCATTAGTAATTACATGAGTAATGGTCAATTGAAATATTGAAAAAATGGACTTTAAAAGGGTCTATGACCTTGAAAAATAGGTCAAGGTCATTTATCTTGAAATTGTATTCTTAGATTATTGTAGGCTATGTACATGAATTATTTGAAAATTATTTGAGAAAATTTTTCGGAAAGAAAAATAATAAAAAAAAAAAATAACACCGATAATAAGAAACTTCACCTATGGTATAGGTGAAGTTTAATAATAATAAGAATATTTACGAAAATAAGAAACTTCACCTATGGTATAGGTGAAGTTTAACTAGATGGCTATAACTGACCACGGTCAGTGATGAAGAATTTACCAATATATTTATTATTTAAAGGTATATTGTATATGTTTATGAGTACAGACTATTGTGTGAATGCTCATGCTTAATTTAGTTTATTTAGTTCAGTTTATTTAGTTCAGTTTAGCTTATTTATTTTAATTAATTTAGTTTAGTTTATTTAGTATAGTTTACTCAGTTTGGTTTATTTAGTTAAGTTCATTTGATTTTGTTTTATTGACCACTTGACCAGAAAAAAACAAATATGAACATTCACGTACTTAGCATCATAGATATAGTAAGATCAGTATAATGTATCACATTAACACAATAGGTCCATGCAACTTTTATACTGATTTTGTATTTCTTCACTGCAAAATTGACTTCTTTTAGCTCAGGGCACTAATTTGGTTATAATATGTAAAGTTGAATTTTTCAGGGTTGACCGATCTTTTTAACTATTGATGGTACACCAAAATGAACATTAAATAAAATAAAGAGGAGAATCTGAGGTATTCAGAACTGCTTTCATCATTCCTATACCTTAATTAGAACCGAAGATAGAACCGATTGAATTAATGACAAAAATGCTAAATATCGCCAAATAATAGACTCTGAAAATGTCAAGTTTTGAACATTATTTTGATCTCAAAGGCAAACGGTTTACAGTAGAGACTTGAAATTGGACACACTACTGTAAATGTGTTAGGATTACATGTCCAAGGAGTATTGAATTTTTTGAAGATTGCTTTGTTTGTCAAAATAAAGCTAAATTGTAAAATCATAATCGAAAACATGAAATTTTCAGGGTCCGGCGATCTTTTTAACTAGTAGAGATACATTAAAATGCATAGAAAACAAATACTAGAAGAGATTATTGCCTTTCCGAATATGGCTTCAGTTTTTCTGTAGCTTAATTAGAACCGGAGATACAAGCCGTCAAAGTTTGGGTACAAGTGTGAAATTGGAAAATGAGCAGGTCAATTTAGCTGTCATTTTTTGACCTTGTGACCTTTATTATGCAATGTACATCAATCCGAGGAACTTAAAACTTTGCAAGGGTCCTCTAGGGTACTGTGGCACCAAACACTGAAGAGATTGTGGAAATTTCTCAATTATTTCCTAGTTAAAAAAATTAAGTATCTCAAATATCCAATTTTGCCAAATATTTGACCTTGAGTTTGACCTTGAAAATACCTTTCTAGGTCAAAACCAATATTTTTCCCAGATTGGCAATGTGTGACAAAGGGGGGGTCATTTTATTATTTGAACTGTGTAGGATCAATATTTATTGCTGTAGAGGGCAAAAATAGGCTGATTTTTCATGTCGCGCGGTATGCAATATTTGGAATTTTTTTATAAATCAGCATCAAGAGATAGATCAATTCCGATTTCAGGGTTTAAACAATCCAGCTGCTGGCTATTAGAATCTATAATATGAACCCGATATCTTTGAAAAAACATAATTGTTGGAATTTTTGAAAATGTAGAGTATTTTAACTTTGACGGGTGGTATGACCTTGAAAAATGAGGTCAAGGTCAAATTTTAAGATTGATATTGGGTGTAAATGGGTATATTTGGGGGGGTTCATTATACATTTGCATTACCTAAAATGACTCCTTCATGGATTTTGAACTCATGCACATCAAATTTAGCAAATAGACCATACCAAGATGGCCGCCATTCCAAAAATACTTAATATATCAAAATTAAAAATATGTCTTACCATGTCCCATACCATAGAGCAACTTTTCGCCGTATTAGCATGCTGCTACCGTTTATGGTTTTTGCCGAACTCGAAACAAATTGAAAATGACCAAAATATTCAGTGTGGCCTATTCCGCTCTAAGGATTTTGATTATTTTTGCTTCAAATTATTGCTCTTTACAGTTCATTGAGTGAAAGTAAAGTAAATTACGCTGGACTATAAATTTATTGAGATATAGTATATTGAAATATACAAAAATTCACACTAAAAAGGTCATATAAACCTTAAAAATAAAAATTGAAACTCAGGACCAGAATACAGTAGTCTACAAGTATACAGGTACATTCACAAAAATAATCAAGAAAATCGAAACAACTTTTTCGGAAATAATAATAACTAGATTCCGATAACCGCTAGCGGTAATAAAACTTCACCGAGCAGTTGGTGAAAATAGTCTAAATATGTTTAAGTATAAAAATAAACAAGTATACGAACAAGTATATGAAGGTATATTGTACATGTTTAAGCAGCTTGCTCAGTGAATGCCCATGTTTAGTTTAGTTTATTTAGTTCAGTGGGTGAAAATAGTCTAAATGTATATAAGTATATAAACTAGTATATAAACAAGTATATAAACAAGTATATAAGCAAGATATAAAATAATATATAAAATATTATATGAATAAAATATAAAATAGTATCAAAAATATTGTATAAAATGGTACAAAAAATAACATAAAAAATGTACCTTATTTATTTGTGATATATTGCAATGCACAAGTTAATGAAGCTAGCGGACAGCCCCCCCTTTCCCGGTGAATGCATGTTTAGCTTAGTTTATTTAGTTTAGTTTAATTTATTTAGTTTACTTTAGTTTAAAATTAGTTTATTGACATCTTTTAGGCAATTACTACACAAATTTTAGTAATCACTGGTGTTCCAGTCTGAGTACAGTCATTCGGTTAGGTGAGGAAAAGATGAATTTTTCAGGGTTGACCGATCTTTTTACCTGTTCACGACACAACAAAATGTACACAAATTAGAATAAGAGGAGAATCTGAGCTTTCCAAAAGGGCTTGTATCATTCATATGACTTTATTAGAACCCGAGATAGAGTTGATTGAAGTAATGGTAAAGATATGAAATTTCACCGAAAAATTGACTCTGAAAATATCAAGTTTTGAACTCCAAATTGCTCCCAAAGGTAAACGGTTTGAAGGAGAGACTTAAAATAGCACAAAATACTGTAAATATGTTAGGACTATATCTTGAAATATTATCAAATTTTTTGAAGACTGACTTCTTTGTCAAAAAAATGTAAATTGGTGAAATCTTGACCGAAAACATATATTTTTCAGGGTCCGGCGATCTTTTTAACTAGCAGAGATACGTTAAAATGTATAGAAAATGAATACTAGAAGAGAATTTGGGCTTTCTGAATATGCTTTCAGTTTTTCTGTAGCTTAATTAGAACCGGAGATACAGACCATCAAAGTTTGGGTACAAGTGTGAAATTGGAAAATGAGAGGGTCAATTTTGCAGTAATTTTTTGACCTTGTGACATTTATTGTGCAATGTAGGTCAATCCGATGGACTTAAAACTTTACACATTTCTTCTAGGGTATTGTAGGACTGACCTATGAAAAGACTGTAAAAATCCCTTCATTATTTCCCACTTAAAAAAAATTAAATATCTCAAATATCCAATTTTGTCAAATATTTGACCTTGATTTTGACCTTGAAAATACCTTTCAAGGTCAAAATCTATAATTTCTACAGATTCGGGGTGTATGACTTAGGGGGGGTCATTTCATTATTTGAGCTATGTAGGATCGATATTTACCTCTCTAATTGGCAAAAATAGGCTAATTTTTCATGTCGCGCGGTATGCCATATTTGGAATTTTTTTATAAATCAGCATGAAGAGATAAATCAATTCCGATTTCAGGGTTCCAACAATATAGCTCCTGGCTATTATAATTTAAAATATGAACCCGATATGCTGGAAATAACATAATTGTTGGAATTTTTGAAAATTGAGTGATATGAACATTAAACAGGTCAAATGACCTTGAAAAATGAGGTTAAGGACAAATTTGAAGGTGGCTATGGAGGTTTTATGGGCATATTTGGGGGGGTTCACAGTACATTTTATTGGCCTAAAATCGATATTTCAGTGTCAAGTAATCAAGGTCACCAGTTTTGACGACGCGGTTGACACTAAAAATTCCATAATTAAATAACTAAGCATGATATCATCATAAAAATGATCGCTTACCATGGATTAGTCATTTACTGTAACAATTGGCTTGAATTCTGCAATTTTCGAAGTTGCTTATATAGAGATCAGGCGCGCAAACCTCTGAGAGTAAAAATTGACCTGTATGACCTCGACCTTGACCTATACTTTTGAAAATTAGGTCAGTTTATTTAGTATAAGTCTATTATATATAGTTTATTAAGAAATTATAATTGATCAGTTAATATATGAGTAATGGTCAATTGAAATATAGAAAAAATTTATTTCAAAGGGGTCAATGACCTTGAAAAATAGGTCAGAGGTATAGGGTTACATTGGACAATTTAATTAGGTCACATAGGACTATGTACACAAATTATTTGAAAATTTTTCGAGAACATTTTTCGGAAAGAAAAATAATAATAATAATAACTAGATTTCGATAACCGCTAGCGGTAATAAAACTTCACCGAGCAGTTGGTGAAAATAGTCTAAATATGTTTAAGTATAAAAATAAACAAGTATACGAACAAGTATATGAAGGTATATTGTACATGTTTAAGCAGCTTGCTCAGTGAATGCCCATGTTTAGTTTAGTTTATTTAGTTCAGTGGGTGAAAATAGTCTAAATGTATATAAGTATATAAACAAGTATATAAACAAGTATATAAACAAGTATATAAACAAGTATATAAACAAGTAAATAAGCAAGATATAAAATAATATATAAAATATTATATGAATAAAATATAAAATAGTATCAAAAATATTGTATAAAATGGTACAAAAAATAGCATAAAAAATGTACCTTATTTATTTGTGATATATTGCAATGCACAAGTTAATGAAGCTAGCGGACAGCCCCCCTTTTCCCGGTGAATGCATGTTTAGCTTAGTTTATTTAGTTTAGTTTAATTTATTTAGTTTACTTTAGTTTAAAATTAGTTTATTGACATCTTTTAGGCAATTACTACACAAATTTTAGTAATCACTGGTGTTCCAGTCTGAGTACAGTCATTCGGTTAGGTGAGGAAAAGATGAATTTTTCAGGGTTGACCGATCTTTTTACCTGTTCACGACACAACAAAATGTACACAAATTAGAATAAGAGGAGAATCTGAGCTTTTCCAAAACGGCTTGTATCATTCATATGACTTTATTAGAACCCGAGATAGAGTTGATTGAAGTAATGGTAAAAATATGAAAATTAACCGAAAAATTGACTCTGAAAATATCAAGTTTTGAACTCCAAATTGCTCCCAAAGGTAAACGGTTTGAAGGAGAGACTTAAAATAGCACAAAATACTGTAAATATGTTAGGACTATATCTCGAAATATTATCAAATTTTTTGAAGACTGACTTCTTTGTCAAAAAAATGTAAATTGGTGAAATCTTGACCGAAAACATGTATTTTTCAGGGTCCGGCGATCTTTTTAACTAGCAGAGATACGTTAAAATGTATAGAAAATGAATACTAGAGGAGAATTTGGACTTTCTGAATATGCTTTCAGTTTTTCTGTAGCTTAATTAGAACTGGAGATACAGACCATCAAAGTTTGGGTGCAAGTGCGAAATTGGAAAATGAGAGGGTCAATTTTGCAGTAATTTTTTGACCTTGTGACATTTATTGTGCAATGTAGGTCAATCCGATGGACTTAAAACTTTACAAATTTCTTCTAGGGTATTGTAGGACTGACCTGTGAAAAGACTGTAAAAATCCCTTTATTATTTCCTACTTAAAAAAAATTAAATATCTCAAATATCCAATTTTGTCAAATATTTGACCTTGATTTTGACCTTGAAAATACCTTTCAAGGTCAAAATCTATAATTTCTACAGATTCGCGTCGTATGACTTAGGGGGGGTCATTTCATTATATGAACTATGTAGGATCAATATTTACCTCTCAAATTGGCAAAAATAGGCTAATTTTTCATGTCGCGCGGTATGCCATATTTGGAATTTTTTTATAAATCAGCATGAAGAGATAAATCAATTCCGATTTCAGGGTTCCAACAATATAGCTCCTGGCTATTATAATTTAAAATATGAACCCGATATGCTGGAAATAACATAATTGTTGGAATTTTTGAAAATTGAGTGATTTGAACATTAAACAGGTCAAATGACCTTGAAAAATGAGGTTAAGGACAAATTTGAAGGTGGCTATGGAGGTTTTATGGGCATATTTGGGGGGGTTCACAATACATTTTATTGGCCTAAAATCGATATTTCAGTGTCAAGTAATCAAGGTCGCCAGTTTTGACGACGCGGTTGATACTAAAAATCACATAACTCAATAACCAAGCATGATATCGTCATAAAAAAAAGCGCTTCATCTGCGTCACTCATTTACCGCAACAATTGGCTTGAATTCTATAAATCAGGAAGTTGCTGATATAGAGATCTCGCGTAACAACCTCTGAGAGTAAAAATGGACCTGTATGACCTTGACCTTGACCTACATTCTTGAAATTAGGTCAGTTTATGTAGTATAAGTTTATTATACATACTTTATTGGGAAATTGTAATTCATCAGTAATTACATGAGTAATGGTCAATTGAAATATTGAAAAAATGGACTTTAAAAGGGTCTATGACCTTGAAAAATAGGTCAAGGTCATTTATCTTGAAATTGTATTCTTAGATTATTGTAGGCTATGTACATGAATTATTTGAAAATTATTCGAGAAAATTTTTCGGAAAGAAAAATAATAAAAAAAAATAACACCGATAATAAGAAACTTCACCTATGGTATAGGTGAAGTTTAATAATAATAATAAAAATATTTACGAAAACAAGAAACTTCACCTATGGTATAGGTGAAGTTTAACTAGATGGCTATAACTGACCATGGTCAGTGATAAAGAATTTACCAATATATTTATTATTTAAAGGTATATTGTATATGTTTATGTGTGCAGACTATTGTGTGAATGCTCATGCTTAATTTAGTTTATTTAGTTTAGTTTATTTAGTTCAGTTTAGCTTATTTAGTTTAATTAATTTAGTTTAGTTTATTTAGTATAGTTTACTCAGTTTGGTTTATTTAGTTAAGTGCATTTAATTTTGTTTTATTGACCACTTGACAAGAAAAAAACAAATATGAACATTCACATACTTAGCATCATAGATATAGTAAGATCAGTATAATGTATCACATTAACACAATAGGTCCATGCAACTTTTATACTGATTTTGTATTTCTTCACTGCAAAATTGACTTCTTTTAGCTCAGGGCACTAATTTGGTTATATAGGTAAAGTTGAATTTTTCAGGGTTGACCGATCTTTTTAACTATTGATGGTACACCAAAATGAACATTAAATAAAATAAAGATGAGAATCTGAGGTATTCAGAACTGCTTTCATCATTCCTATACCTTAATTAGAACCGAAGATAGAACCGATTGAATTAATGACAAAAATGTGAAATATCACCAAAAAATAGACTCTGAAAATGTCAAGTTTTGAACATTATTTTGATCTCAAAGGCAAACGGTTTACAGTAGAGACTTGAAATTGCACACACTACTGTAAAAGTGTTAGCATTACATATTCAAAGGCTATTAATTTTTTTGAAGATTGCCTTCATTGTGAAAAAAATGTTAAAGTGTAAAATCATGACCGAAAACATGAAATTTTCAGGGTCCGGCGATCTTTTTTAGTAGCAGAGATACGTTAAAATGCATAGAAAACAAATACTAGAGGAGACTAGGGGCTTTCCGAATATGGCTTCAGTTTTTCTCTAGCTTATTTAGAACCGGAGATACAGGCCATCAAAGTTTGGGTACAAGAGCAAAATTGGAAAATGAGCAGTCAATTTAGCTGTCATTTTTTGACCTTGTGACCTTTATTATGCAATGTACATCAATCCGAGGAACTTAAAACTTTGCAAGGGTCCTCTAGGGTACTGTGGCACCAAACACTGAAGAGATTGTGGAAATTCTTCAATTATTTCCTAGTTAAATAAATTAGGTATCTCAAATATCCAATTTTGCCAAATGTTTGACCTTGAGTTTGACCTTGAAAATACCTTTCTAGGTCAAAACCAATATTTTACCCAGATTGGCAATGTGTGACAAAGGGGGGGTCATTTTATTATTTGAACTGTGTAGGATCAATATTTATCGCTCGAGAGGGCAAAAATAGGCTGATTTTACATGTTGCGAGGTATGCAATATTTGGAATTTTTTTATAAATCAGCAAGAAGAGATAGATCAATTCCGATTTCAGGGTTCAAACAATCCAGCTGTCGGCTATAAGAATCTATAATATGATCCCGATATCTTTGAAAAAACATAATTGTTGGAATTTTTGAAAATGTAGTGAATTGAAACTTTGACGGGTCATATGACCTTGAAAAATGAGGTCAAGGTCAAATTTGAAGATTGGTATGGGGTGTAAATGGGTATATTTGGGGGGGTTCATTATACATTTGCATTACCTAAAATGACTCCTTCATAGATTTTGAACTCATGCACCTCAAATTTATCAAATACACTGAACCAAAATGGCCACCATTCTATGAATACTTGCAATATCAAAATTAAAAATATACTATGCACTGGCCCGTACTATAGGTCAACTTTTGGCACTATGAGCATGCTGCTATCATTTATGGTTTTTGCCGAACTCAAAACAATTCGAAAATGACCTAAATATTCAGTGTGGAATGTTCCGCTTGAGTGATTTTGATAATTTTTTCGCCATTGTATAGAATTTTATAGTTTATGGACAGAAACTAAAGCAAATTACTCTAGTTTAATAGTTTATTCAGATATAGTACATCAAAATATACTAAAATTCACACTAAAAAGGTCCTATATACCTGAAAAATTAAAATTCAAACTCAGGACCGGAATACAGTAGTCTACAAGTATACAGGTACATTCACAAAAATAATCAAGGAAATCGGAGCAAATTTTTTCCGGAAATAATAATAATAATAAGAATAATAGCAAAAACAATAAGAATTTACCATAGGTATGGTAAATTCTTAATAATAGCAAAAACAATAAGAATTTACCATAGGTATGGTAAATTCTTAATAATACCAAAAACAATAAGAATTTACCATGTAATGGTAAATTCTTAATAATAACTAGACATTAGATATTCCCAGTGCAACTGGGAATGAGCATTCACCATTTTATCTAATGATCAATGAAATGATCAATGAAATGATCAATGAAATGATCAATGAAATGATCAATGAAATGATCAATGAAATGATCAATGAAATGGAATTAAAATGAAATGGAATTTAAATGAAATGGAATTAAAATTAAATGATCAATGAAATGATCAATGATATGATGAATGATATGATCAGTGAAATTAAATTAAAATGAAATGTTCAATCCAATGTATCCAATGTAGAATGAAGCATCTATAGCAAATTTAACAAATTTATAAAAATGAGAATTTTGAAATCAAGGTCAAGGTCATTAATTTCCTGTAACATGCCCTTTCTATGCATCAGTACATTACCATGTTAAGTTTCACAAATTCCCTCCATTCAAACTGAAAATTTTTAACATTTTAAATTTTTGGTGAAATAATCAAAATTTGAAAGTTAAATATCTCAATAACCCCTAAAGTGATCAATATGAAAGTTTTTGCTGCACTAGAACTATCTTTTTGCTATACAATCCAGTTGTCAGCATCATCCTATCATCTCTGGTTTCTGAGAAGAAGAATGGCAAAGGGTAAACTACTAAATGGGTTGGGGTAATTACCCCTTTTCGAAAATGACAAACTTGATGATTGATATTGCTTATGCTTATGATGAGTAATGATACATTGAAATCCAGACATTTCTATCTTTATTAGTTTAGAAGTTAGCTGGAACCATATCTGAAGCAAATTGGCCAAATTTATAAAAATGAAAATTTTGAAATCAAGGTCAAGGTCATTCATTTTTCATAACATCCTCTTTTAGGCATTAGGCTATTACTATATAAAGTTTCAAGAATTTTCCTTCATTCAAACTCAAAATTGTCAACATTTAAAATTTTTAGTGAAATCATCAAAATTTGAAAGTTCGATATCTCAAAAACCCCTTGAGTGATCAATATGAAAGTTGCTGCTGCACTAGAACTATCTTTTGGCTACACAATCCAGCTGTTAGAATCATCCTACCATTTCCGGTTTCTGAGAAGAAGAACAGCAAAGGGTAAACTACTAAATGGGTTGGGGTAATTACCCCTTTTCGAAAATGACAAATTTTATGGTTGATATTATTTGTACTAGTGATAAGTGACATAACATTGAAATCCAGACATTTCTATCTTTATTAGTTTAGAAGTTAGCACTCCAAAAATGCCAACTTTGAAGTGACCTCTGACCTTGAAAAATAGGTCAAGGTCAAAAAAATTTTGGGGATCATAATATCTCACCTAGTACTATCCATCCATAAAAGGACAACCCTGAACTCAACTGAAAATGACGGAAAAATAATAATAAAAATAAAAAAATCTACAAAAATAATAGCATTCACCATAGTGATGGTGAATGCTAATAACTAGTAGACGTAACCGCGAGCGGTAACAAAACTTCACCTACTGTGGTACCAGTAACTCGAAAAAGACACAAGTAGATGAGCAAATAAAAGGTACATGGAAAAGTACAAAGGAATCATACATAATTATGTAACATGCATACACAAGAATACAAGAATGTTTCCTGTACATTGCAGTACATGCAAGTATGCACATAAAAACGAGTTGATAAACCAGTACATGAACCAGTGCATGAACCAGTGTATGAACCAGTACATGAACCAGTACATGAACCAGTACATGAACCAATACATGAACCAGTACATCCACCAGTACATCCACCAGCACATCTTCTGCTCTTTCTGAGAACATCGATTTTTCAGGGTCATGTAATCTCTGTGACCATAAGAAATACATGAAATTTTCAGAGTCCGGCGATCTTTTAAACCGTCATAGCTACGACAAAATGTTCAGAAGATGAAAACTAGAGGAGAATTTGGCCTTTTCAAATCTGCTTACAGATTCTCTGTATCTTAATTAGAACCGGAGTTATCGCAGATTGAAATTATGGTACAATTCAGGAATATGAACTTGAGAAATACCTGAAAAACTGCAGTTTTTAACTTAAAATCACTGTATAACCAAAACGGTTCACTGAAAACATATATAATTAGCCAGGATTATGTAAACAGATGTTACAAAGAGGTCCAGGCAGGTTGATCAAAAAAGGGTGATTCCTTCCTTGTCAAAATAATGATATATTGTGAAAATTCAGAAAAAAACATGAAATTTTCAGGGTCCGGCGATCTTTTTAACCGCCGGAGCTACGACAAAACATTCACAAAATAAAAACTAGAGGAGAATATGGCCTTTCCAAATCTGTTTTCAGATTTTCTCTATCTTAATTAGGACCGGAGCTACGGCCGTTTGAAATGACGCTATCTTTGAGAAATGTGAAAAAAAAAATCATAAATTTTTTGCTCGTTTTTTGACCTTTTGACCTTTACAGTGTAACGTAGGTCAATCCGAGGACCTTGAAAATTTACAGGAAGCTTCTAAAGTATTGTAGCAAGTATGTCTATCATTTTTGTAACAATATCTTGATTCCTTCTTTGTTAAAAAATATGAAATGTCAAAAATGTAAACATTTTTGGCATGTTTGACCTTGAGTTTGACCTTGAAAAACATTTTCTAGGTCAAAATTAATATGCTATTCAGAAAGGCAGTAGGTAACAAAGGGGGGGTCAGTCAGACATTGCAACCCTGTAGAATGAATATTTCCTTGTCAAAAACGCGGAATTGTGTCATTTTTTAACATTTGTCGGTTAGCAATATTTGAAAATTTTTCATAAATCCGGTGAAGGGGGTAGACAAAATGTGATTAGATATTATGAATAAGCAGGCCAATGTTCATCTGTCACCTGGAAATCACGCTGATATCTTAAACTAAACATGGTGAAAAAAATTCCTGAAGATGGCACCTTTTCAAACTTTTTTTGGTCAAATGACCTTGAAAAATGAGGTCAAGGTCAAATTTAAAGGTCTGAATGGGCTTATTAGGTGTATATTTGGGGGGGTTTACTATGACATGTTAGCAGCTAGAATCGATATTTCAAGGTCAAATTCTCAAGGTCACCAATTTTGGTGACACGGTATGACTTTAAAATTACATAACTCAAGAACCGGTACTGCCAATGAAAAATAAAGGGTCCGCAGCACTGTCCCGTGAATTCGGGCACTCTTTGGCACCAACGGTATGTCTCTACGACTTACGGATTCTGAGATCCCGCGATAGACCTCAAACCATGAAAATGGACTTTGTGCAATGTGACCTTGACCTACTTTCATGAAAGTAGGTCAAGTTATGCAGAAAGTGTCTGGGACCTTTCCATGTACCGGAAAGTGAAAACCGATAATAACCGGATGAGGTACATGTATTTGAAATATTGCGAAATCCGACTTTGAAAGGCCCTGTGACCTTGAAAAATAGGTCAAGGTCAAAAATTTAGAAATTGTATCCTTAGAATTTTGTAGGCTACGTATACAAAATTTTTGAAAATTTTCCGAAGACATTTCTCGGGAATAATAATAAGAAAAACTAGATGGCTATAACTGACCATGGTCAGTGATGAAGAATTTACCAATATATTTATTATTTAAAGGTATATTGTATAATGTTTAAGTGTACAGACCATCATTGTGTGAATGCTCATGCTTAGTTTAGTTTATTTAGTTCAGTTTAGCTTATTCAGTTTAATTAATTTAGTTTAGTTTATTTAGTTTAGTAAATTTAATTTAGTTGACAAGAAAGAAAAAAATGTACTGAGCATCAAAGGTATACTAAGATCAGTATAATTTATCATATTTACACAATAGGCCCATGCAACTTTTATACTCATTTTGTATTTCTTCATGACAAAATTGACTTCTTTTAGCTCAGGGCACTAATTTGATTATAATAGGTGAAGTTGAATTTTTCAGGGTTGACCGATCTTTTTAACTATTGATGCTACACCAAAATGAACATTAAATAAAATAAAGATGAGAATCTGAGGTATTCAGAAATGCTTTCATCATTTGTATACCTTAATTATAAGAGGAGATAGAGCCAATTGAAATAATGACAAAAATGTAAAATATCACCAAAAAATTGACTCTGAAAATGTCAAGTTTTGAACATTATTTTAATCTCAAAGGCAAACGGTCTACAGGAGAAACTTGAAATTAGACACACTACTGTAAATGTGTTAGGATTACATGTCCAAGGAGTATTAATTTTTTTTAAGATTTCCTTCTTTGTCAAAAATATGTTAAAGTGTAAAATCTTGACCAAAAACATGAAATTTTCAGGGTCGGGCGATATTTTTAAGTAGCAGGGATACGTTAAAATGCATAGAAAACAAATACTAGAGGAGGTTATGGCCTTTCCGAATATGCTTTCAGTTTTTCTCTAACTTAATTAGAACCGGAGTTACAGGCCGTCAAAGTTTGGGTACAAGTGTGAAATTGGAAAATGAGCAGGTCAATTTAACTGTCATTTTTTGACCTTGTGACCTTTATTATGCAATGTACATCTATCGGAGGAACGTAAAACTTTGCAAGGGGCCTCTAGGGTACTGTGGCACCAAATGCTGAAGAGATTGTGGAAATTCCTCAATTATTTCCTAGTTAAAAAAATTAGGTATCTCAAAAAACCAATTTTGCCAAATATTTGACCTTGAGTTTGACCTTGAAAATACCTTTCTAGGTCAAATCCAATATTTTACCCAGATTGGCAATGTGTGACAAAGGGGGGGTCATTTAATTATTTGAACTGTGTAGGATCAATATTTATTGCTTAAGAGGGCAAAAATAGGCTGATTGTTCATGTCGCGCGGTATGCAATATTTGGAATTTTTTTATAAATCAGCATGAAGAGATAGATCAATTCCGATTTCAGGATTTAAACAATATAGCTGCAGGCTATAAGAATCTATAATATGATCCCGATATTTTTGAAAAAACATAATTGTTGGAATTTTTGAAAATGAGGTGAATTGAAACTTTGACGGGTCATATGACCTTGAAAAATGAGGTCAAGGTCAAATTTGAAGATTGGTATGGGGTGTAAATGGGTATATTTGGGGGGGTTCATTATACATTTGCATTACCTAAAATGACTCCTTCATGGATTTTGAACTCATGCACCTCAAATTTAGCAAATACACCATACCAAGATGGCCGCCATTCCATAAATACTTAAAATATCAAAATTAAAAATATGTCTTACCATGTCCCATATCATAGAGCAACTTTTGGCGCCATCAGCATGCTGCTATCATTTATGGTTTTTGCCGAACTCGAAACAATTTGAAAATGACCAAAATATTCAGTGTGGCCTATTCCGCTCTAAGAATTTTGATTAATTTTGCTTCAATTTATTGCTCTTTACAGTTCATTCAGTGAAAGTAAAGTAAATTACACTGGACTATAAATTTATTGAGATATAGTATATTGAAATATACAAAAATTCACACTAAAACGGTCATATAAACCTTAAAAATAAAAATTGAAACTCAGGACCGGAATACAGTAGTCTACAAGTATACAGGTACATTCACAAAAATAATCAGGAAAATCGAAGCAACTTTTTCGGATATAATAATAAGAAGAATAATAGCAAAAACAATAAGAATTTACCATAGGTATGGTAAATTCTTAATAATACCGATAACAAGAAACTTCACCTATGTGTAGGTGAAGTTTAATAATAATAATAATATCAAAGAAAACAATATAAATCTCCTTAGAGTCGATTTATAACTAGATTTCGATAACCGCTAGCGGTAATAAAACTTCACCGAGCAGTTGGTGAAAATAGTCTAAATATGTTTAAGTAAAAAATAAACAAGTATACGAACAAGTATATGAAGGTATATTGTACATGTTTAAGCAGCTGGCTCAGTGAATGCCCATGTTTAGTTTAGTTTATTTAGTTCAGTGGGTGAAAATAGTCTAAATGTATATAAGTATATAAACAAGTATATAAACAAGTATATAAACAAGTATATAAACAAGTATATAAACAAGTATATAAACAAGTATATAAACAAGTATATAAACAAGTATACAAACAAGTATATAAACAAGTATATAAAATAATATATAAAATATTATATGAATAAAATATGAAATAGTATCAAAAATATTGTATAAAATGGTACAAAAAATAGCATAAAAAATGTACCTTATTTATTTGTGATATATTGCAATGCACAAGTTAATGAAGCTAGCGGACAGCCCCCCCTTTCCCGGTGAATGCATGTTTAGCTTAGTTTATTTAGTTTAGTTTAATTTATTTAGTTTACTTTAGTTTAAAATTAGTTTATTGACATCTTTTAGGCAATTACTACACAAATTTTAGTAATCACTGGTGTTCCAGTCTGAGTACAGTCATTCGGTTAGGTGAGGAAAAGATGAATTTTTCAGGGTTGACCGATCTTTTTACCTGTTCACGACACAACAAAATGTACACAAATTAGAATAAGAGGAGAATCTGAGCTTTTCCAAAACGGCTTGTATCATTCATATGACTTTATTAGAACCCGAGATAGAGTTGATTGAAGTAATGGTAAAAATATGAAATTTAACCGAAAAATTGACTCTGAAAATATCAAGTTTTGAACTCCAAATTGCTCCCAAAGGTAAACGGTTTGAAGGAGAGACTTAAAATAGCACAAAATACTGTAAATATGTTAGGACTATATCTCGAAATATTATCAAATTTTTTGAAGACTGACTTCTTTGTCAAAAAAATGTAAATTGGTGAAATATTGACCGAAAACATGTATTTTTCAGGGTCCGGCGATCTTTTTAACTAGCAGAGATACGTTAAAATGTATAGAAAATGAATACTAGAGGAGAATTTGGACTTTCTGAATACGCTTTCAGTTTTTCTGTAGCTTAATTAGAACCGGAGATACAGACCATCAAAGTTTGGGTGCAAGTGCGAAATTGGAAAATGAGAGGGTCAATTTTGCAGTAATTTTTTGACCTTGTGACATTTATTGTGCAATGTAGGTCAATCCGATGGACTTAAAACTTTACACATTTCTTCTAGGGTATTGTAGGACTGACCTGTGAAAAGACTGTAAAAATCCCTTTATTATTTCCTACTTAAAAAAAATTAAATATCTCAAATATCCAATTTTGTCAAATATTTGACCTTGATTTTGACCTTGAAAATACCTTTCAAGGTCAAAATCTATAATTTCTACAGATTCGCGGTGTATGACTTAGGCGGGGTGTAGGATCAATATTTACCTCTCAAATTGGCAAAAATAGGCTAATTTTTCATGTCGCGCGGTATGCCATATTTGGAATTTTTTTATAAATCAGCATGAAGAGATAAATCAATTCCGATTTCAGGGTTCCAACAATATAGCTCCTGGCTATTATAATTTAAAATATGAACCCGATATGCTGGAAATAACATAATTGTTGGAATTTTTGAAAATCGAGTGATTTGAACATTAAACAGGTCAAATGACCTTGAAAAATGAGGTTAAGGACAAATTTGAAGGTTGCTATGGAGGTTTTATGGGCATATTTGGGGGGGTTCACAATACATTTTATTGGCCTAAAATCGATATTTCAGTGTCAAGTAATCAAGGTCACCAGTTTTGATGACGCGGTTGACACTAAAAATTCCATAATTAAATAACTAAGCATGATATCATCATAAAAATGATCGCTTACCATGGATTAGTCATTTACTGTAACAATTGGCTTGAATTCTGCAATTTTCGAAGTTGCTTATATAGAGATCAGGCGCGCAAACCTCTGAGAGTAAAAATTGACCTGTATGACCTCGACCTTGACCTATACTTTTGAAAATTAGGTCAGTTTATTTAGCATAAGTCTATTATATATAGTTTATTAGGAAACTATAATTGATCAGTTAATATATGAGTAATGGTCAATTGAAATATAGAAAAAATTTATTTCAAAGGGGTCAATGACCTTGAAAAATAGGTCAGAGGTATAGGGTTACGTTGGACAATTTAATTAGGTCACATAGGACTATGTACACAAATTATTTGAAAATTTTTCGAGAACATTTTTCGGAAAGAAAAATAATAATAATAACTAGAAATCGGGTAACCGCTATGCGGTGACAAAACTTCACCTATCATAGTAATTATTGGCATGAACTTCAACGTGAACTTGAACAAGAACTTGAACATGAACAGGAACAGGAACTTGCACATGAACTTGAACATGAACATGAACTTGAACATGAACTAGAACATGAATGTAATTGCACTCGTCTTGCACATGTAATATTATATGCAATATCACACACAATATCACATGTAATATTACGCTGTATCACATGCAAAGTTACATTCGATGTATTAAACATACAAAATCACTTGGAATATCATGCTAAATCATATCACATGCAAAATCAATTTATTACCTGTAATTTCGCATGTGAATTAAAATGTACATAGTGTACACAGATATATGAAAGTACTAATAAACTATCTGTCCATGGACTAGTTGTGATGTGACATAAAGTCAGCAGACAGATAAACCCTTACTGTAACATGTCAATCGGTTTGTTGCCATACACTGACTGATACACTGACTGATACACTGACTGATACACTGACTGATACACTGACTGATACACTGACTGATACACTGACTGATACACTGACTGATACACTGACTGATACAAAAATATTTGACCGAAAACATGTAATTTTGAGGGTTGGGCGTTCTTTTAAACCATCAGAGTTACAAGAAAACATTCTGAGAATGAAAACTAGAGGAAATTTTGAGCTTGCCGAATATTATATACAGAAAACAACATGGACAAGTACATGGACCAGTACATGGACCAGTACATGGACCAGTACATGGACCAGTACATGGACCAGTACATGGACCAGTACATGGACAAGTACATGGACCAGTACATGGACCAGTACATGGACCAGTACATGGACCAGTACATGGACCAGTACATGGACCAGTACATGGACCAGTACATGGACCAGTACATGGACCAGTACATGGACCAGTACATGGACCAGTACATTGAACAGTACATTGAACAGTCCAATGACCAGCGCATTGACCAGCGCATTGACCAGCGCATTGACCATGCATCAACCATTACATCAACCAGTGCATCAACCAGTGCATCAATCGGAACATCAATCAGTAAATCAACAGTACATCAACCTTTGAATTTTAGGAATGCATTGGCTAAGATACTTCTAGTCCTGAAAACATATTGAAATGACTGCAATTTCTGAAAACATACATTTTTCAGGGTCCGGCGATCTTTTTAGCCGTCAGTGATACAAGAAATTGTTCAAATATAGAAACTAGAGGAGAATTTGTGCTTTCCAAATGTATTTTCATATTCTCCGTAACTTTATTAGGACCGGAGATAAGGCCGATTGAAATTATGGTACAATTCAGAAATGTGGACTTCAGAAATTTCTGAAAAAATGTAGTTTTTCACTTAAAATTACTCTGGAACCAAAACGTTTCAATGGAAACATATATAACTTGGCAGAATTGTGTGAACGAAAGATGAAAGTATGCTCAAATAGCTTCATTGAAATAAATGATTATTTCCTTGTCAAAATGATGATAAATTGTGAAAATGTGACAAAAAACATGAAATTTTCAGGGTCCGGCGATCTTTTAAACCGTCAGAGCTACGACTAAATGTTCAGAAAACAAAAACTAGAAGAGAATTTGGCCTTTCCAAATCTGTTTTCAGATTCTCTGTAACTTAATCAGGACCGGAGCTACAGCCGATTGAAATAACGCTATAATTGAGAAATGTGAAAAAATATCGTACATTTTTCCCTCATTTTTTGACCTTGTGACCTTTACGGTCTAACGTAGGTTAATCCGAGGACCTTGAAAATTTATATGATGCCTCTAGACTATTGTAGCAAGTATGTGTGACATTTTTGTAACAATATTTTGATTCCTTGCCTGTGTAAAAAAATCAAATGTCAAAAAAGTAAAATTTTTCATCATGTTTGACCTTGAATTTGACCTTGAAAATAATTTTCTAGGTCAAAACCAATATGATTTTCAGAATCAGGATGTGAAAATGGGGGGATCAATTAATTATTGTAACTCTCTCGGATCGATATTTCCATGTCCATAACGCAATAATTTGTCATTTTTTAACTTTTTTCATTTTGCGATATTTGGAATTTTGTAGAAAATTTAGCTAAAATGTTAGGGAAATTTGGGTTGCATATTCTAAATGCACTTATTTTTGTCTGTCTAGAGATAATATATCAAAGTGATATCATGAAAAAAACATAATTTTCAGAATTTTTGAAAATAAGCACTTTTTGCACTTTGAAGAGCCAAATGACCTTGAAAAATGAGGTCAAGGTCAAATTTGAAGGTGGTTATGGGGGTTTTAGGGGTATATTTTGGGGGGTTCACTATACATTGTTATGGCCTAAAATCGATATTTCAGAGTGAAATTACCAAGGTCACTGGTTTTGATAACGCGGTTATTATTCAAAATTACATAACTCAAAAACAAAGCATGACATCATCACAAAAATAACCACTTACCATTGGCCAGACATTTAGGCATCACATTGCATCAATTTTGATACCGTGTGGCTTACAGATTTTGCTATCATGCGTGACAATCTCCAGCACTAAATATGGGCCTGTGCAACCTTGACCTTGACCTACTTTCTTGAAATTGGGTCAGATTATGTAATGTACATGTAACAATTAAAACCTAAGTGGAAAATGAAATACGCATGTAATTGCCTGTGATATGCTCTTGAGAAATATATAATAAAACGAACTTTGAAATGGCCTGTGACCTTGAAAAATCATTCAAGGTCACTGAAACTGGGTCAGTGTAATGAGGTCATGTAATACTATATACCTGATTTTTTTGAAATTTTTTCAAGAAATTTTCCGTACAGAAAAAAAAAAATCATAATAATAATAATAATAGGAATATTTACGAAAACAAGAAACTTCACCTATGTAATAGGTGAAGTTTAACTAGATGTCGATAACCGCTAGCGGTAATAAAACTTCACCTAGCAGTTGCTGAAAATAGTCTAAATATGTAAAGGTATATAAACAAGTATATAAACAGGTATATAAACTAGTATGTAAACAAGTACATAGACAAGTATATAAACAAGTATATAAGCAAGAATGGAAATAGCATATAAGCAAGAATGCAAAATAGTATATAAAAAAGTACTTAAAACAATTTACCATATTTTTTTAAAGGTATATTGCACATGTTTTTGGTAAGGTGAGGAAAATATGAATTTTTCAGGGTTGATCTTTTTACCTGTTGATGTTAGAACAAAATGTACATCAATTAGAATAAGAGGAGAATCTGAGCTTTCCAAAACTGTTTGTATCATTCATGTAGCTTTATTAGAACCAGAGATAGAAATAACGGTAAAAATATGAGATTTCACCAAAAAATTGACTCTGAAAATATCAAGTTTTGAACTTCAATTTGCTCCCAAAGGCAAACGGTTTGAAGGAGAGACTTGACATTGCACACACTACTGTAAATGTCTTAGGACTATATCTCCAAATATTATCAAATTTTTTGAAGACTGACTTCTTTGTCAAAAAAATGTAAAATGATGAAATCTTGACTGGAAACATGAATTTTTCAGGGTCCGGCGATCTTTTTAACTAGCAGAGATACGTTAAAATGTATAGAAAATGAATACTAGAGAAGCATCTGGGCTTTCCGAATATGCTTTCAGTCTTTCTATAGCTTAATTAGAACCGGAGATACAGACCGTCAAAGTTTGGGTACAAATGCGAAATTGGAAAATGAGAGGGTCAATTTTGCAGTAATTTTTTCACCTTGTGACATTTATTGTGCAATGTAGGTCAATCCGATGGATTTGAAATTTAATATATTTCTTCTAGGGTATTGTACAAGTAACCTGTGAAAAGATTGTAAAAATCCCTTTATTATTTCCTACTTCAAAACAATTTAATATGTCAAATATACAATTTTGTCAAATGTTTGACCTTGATTTTGACCTTGAAAATACCTCCCAAGGTCAAAATCTATATTTTCTCCAGATTGGCAATGCATGACTTAGGGGGGGTCATTTAATTATTTGAACTATGTAGGATCAATATTTACCTCTCCATATGGCAAAAACAGGCAAATTTTACATGTCGTGCGATATGCAATATTTGGAATTTTTTTATAAATCAGCATGAAGAGATAGATCAATTCCGATTGCAGGGTTTAAACAGTCCAGCTACTGGCTATTATAAATTAAAAAATGAACCCGATATGCTGGAAAAAACATAATTGTTGGAATTTTTGAAAATCGAGTGAATTTTAGCTTAAACGGGTCAATTGACCTTGAAAAATGAGATCAAGGTCAAATTTGAAGGTGGCTAAGGAGATTTTATGGGTATATTTGGGGGGGTTGACAATACATTTTAATGGCCTAACATCGATATTTCAGTGTCAAGTAATCAAGGTCGCCAGTTTTGACGACGCGGTTGATACTAAAAATCACATAACTCAATAACCAAGCATGATATCGTCATAAAAAAAAGCGCTTCATCTGCGTCACTCATTTACCGCAACAATTGGCTTGAATTCTATAAATCAGGAAGTTGCTGATATAGAGATCTCGCGTAACAACCTCTGAGAGTAAAAATGGACCTGTATGACCTTGACCTTGACCTACATTCTTGAAATTAGGTCAGTTTATGTAGTATAAGTTTATTATACATACTTTATTGGGAAATTGTAATTCATCAGTAATTACATGAGTAATGGTCAATTGAAATATTGAAAAAATGGACTTTAAAAGGGTCTATGACCTTGAAAAATAGGTCAAGGTCATTTATCTTGAAATTGTATTCTTAGATTATTGTAGGCTATGTACATGAATTATTTGAAAATTATTCGAGAAAATTTTTCGGAAAGAAAAATAATAAAAAAAATAAATAACACCGATAATAAGAAACTTCACCTATGGTATAGGTGAAGTTTAATAACTAGACATCAATATTACTGGTGAACCAGTAATGAGCATTCACCATGAAAAAGGATTTACTTGATTATCAACTTGACTTTAATTCTTCATATTGACTTTTATATTGACACTTGAATTGACTTCATTTTGACATTCATATTGACATTCCCATTGACATTATTCATATTGACATTTATATCAATATTCATATTGACATTCACTGACATTCATTTGACCCCGATATTAATTGAGAGTGATGACACTGATAGTGACACTGATGACACTGATATCTACACTAATATTGACATTCATTTTGACATTCATTAATTTTGACATTCATGTTGATATTCATGTTGACATTCATATATATTGACATTCATATTGACATTCATATGGACATTCATATTGACATTCATATTGAATTCATAATGGTATTCATATTGACTTCATATTGACCTTAATTTATTCTTTAATTCATTCTATTCTGCACTTATCTCATTTCTTCATTTTTCCTGTCTTTGACTGGTGATGACCTTGACAATTGATGAACTTCTTCACAAGGTCAAATATACTTTAGATCATTCAAGTTACTCTTGATTGGAAATGATAGACCACAATTGAACAACCTTACTTTAAAAAGTTGTGAAATGTACCTACCGTGCCTTTTCATTCACTTTCTGTGACCTTGACCTTGATGTCAAGGTCATGGATGTTTAATGAAAATATTCCTCTACCACAGGGCTATATATGTTCCAAGTTTCATTGAGTTGTCTTCATTCAAAGCAAAGTTAAAAAATATTTTCACTTTTGGGCAAAATATTCTAATTTTGAAAGTCAAATATCTCAGTAACCCCTTGCATGATTTTCACCACACTTCTCGCTGCATTGGCCCATGCTATAGAGCACCTTTTGCTATAATTTCATGAAAGTGCTGCTTGTAGTTTTCTCAAAACCGTGCGCAAACTGGTTTTCATTAAAAGGGGTTAAGGTAATTACCCCTTTTCGAAAATGATCAATTTCATGGCTGATATTTGTTCAATAGGGGTCTACTAACTCAACACTGAAGACCAGGTGTCTCTATCTTTATTAGTTCAGGAGATAGACCTCCAAAATCAGTGACTTTGAGGTGACCTGTGACCTTGAAAAATAGGTCAAGGTCAAAAATATTTTGGAAATTAATCTACTCATCAAGGACTATCTATACACTAACTTTCATGTTGAAATTCCAAAAAAAAGGGAAGAAAAATAATAATAATAATAATAACTAGACATCAATATTACTGGTGAACCAGTAATGAGCATTCACCATAAAAAAGGATTTACTTGATTATCAACTTGACTTTAATTCTTCATATTGACTTTTATATTGACACTTGAATTGACTTCATTTTGACATTCATATTGACATTCCTATTGACGTTATTCATATTGACATTTATATCAATATTCATATTGACATTCACTGACATTCATTTGATCCTGATAACAATTGAGAGTGATGACACTGATAGTGACACTGATGACACTGATATCTACATTAATATTGACATTCATTTTGACATTCATTAATTTTGACATTCGTGTTGATATTCATGTTGACATTCATATATATTGACATTCATATTGACATTCATATGGACATTCATATTGACATTCATATTGAATTCATAATGGCATTCATATTGAATTCATATTGACCTTAATTTATTCTTTAATTCAGTCTATTCTGCACTTATCTCATTTCTTCATTTTTCCTGTCTTTGACTGGTGATGACCTTGACAATTGATGAACTTCTTCACAAGGTCAAATATACTTTAGATCATTCAAGTTACTCTTGATTGGAAATGATAGACCACAATTGAACAACCTTGCTTGAAAATGTTGTGAAATGTACCTACCGTGCCTTTTCATTCACTTTCTGTGACCTTGACCTTGATGTCAAGGTCATGGATGTTTAATGAAAATATTCCTCTACCACAGGGCTATATATGTTCCAAGTTTCATTGAGTTGTCTTCATTCAAAGCAAAGTTAAAAAATATTTTCACTTTTGGGCAAAATATTCTAATTTTGAAAGTCGAATATCTCAGTAACCCCTTGCATGATTTTCACCACACTTCTCGCTGCATTGGCCCATACTATAGAGCACCTTTTGCTATAATTTCATGAAAGTGCTGCTTGTAGTTTTCTCAAAACCGTGCGCAAACTGGTTTTCATTAAAAGGGGTTAAGGTAATTACCCCTTTTTGAAAATGATCAATTTCATGGCTGATATTTGTTCAATAGGGGTCTACTAACTCAACACTGAAGACCAGGTGTCTCTATCTTTATTAGTTCAGGAGATAGACCTCCAAAATCAGTGACTTTGAGGTGACCTGTGACCTTGAAAAATAGGTCAAGGTCAAAAATATTTTGGGAAATTAATCTACTCATCAAGGACTATCTATACACTAACTTTCATGTTGAAATTCCAAAAAAAAGGGAAGAAAAATAATAATAATAATAATAACTAGACATCAATATTACTGGTGAACCAGTAATGAGCATTCACCATAAAAAAGGATTTACTTGATTATCAACTTGACTTTAATTCTTCATATTGACTTTTATATTGACACTTGAATTGCCTTCATTTTGACATTCATATTGACATTCCCATTGACATTATTCATATTGACATTTATATCAATATTCATATTGACATTCACTGACATTCATTTGACCCTGATATCAATTGATAGTGATGACACCGATAGTGACACTGATGACACTGATATCTACACTAATACTGACATTCATTTTGACATTTGTGTTGATATTCATGTTGACATTCATATATATTGACATTCATATTGACATTCATATGGACATTCATATTGACATTCATATTGAATTCATAATGGCATTCATATTGACTTCATATTGACCTAAATTTATTCCTTAATTCATTCTATTCTGCACTTATCTCATTTCTTCATTTTTCCTGTCTTTGACTGGTGATGACCTTGACAATTGATGAACTTCTTCACAAGGTCAAATATACTTTAGATCATTCAAGTTACTCTTGATTGGATATGATAGACCACAATTGAACAACCTTGCTTGAAAAAGTTGTGAAATGTACCTACCGTGCCTTTTCATTCACTTTCTGTGACCTTGACCTTGATGTCAAGGTCATGGATGTTTAATGAAAATATTCCTCTATCACAGGGCTATATATGTTCCAAGTTTCATTGAGTTGTCTTCATTCAAAGCAAAGTTAAAAAATATTTTCACTTTTGGGCAAAATATTCTAATTTTGAAAGTCAAATATCTCAGTAACCCCTTGCATGATTTTCACCACACTTCTTGCTGCATTGGCCCATACTATAGAGCACCTTTTGCTATAATTTCATGAAAGTGCTGCTTGTAGTTTTCTCAAAACCGTGCGCAAACTGGTTTTCATTAAAAGGGGTTAAGGTAATTACCCCTTTTTAAAAATGATCAATTTCATGGCTGATATTTGTTCAATAGGGGTCCACTAACTCAACACTGAAGACCAGGTGTCTCTATCTTTATTAGTTCAGGAGATAGACCTCCAAAATCAGTGACTTTGAGGTGACCTGTGACCTTGAAAAATAGGTCAAGGTCAAAAATATTTTGGGAAATTAATCTACTCATCAAGGACTATCTATACACTAACTTTCATGTTGAAATTCCAAAAAAAAAGGGAAGAAAAAATAATAATAATAATAATAATAATAATACGACCAAAATCAATACCATTCACCATAGTGATGGTGAATGCTAATAATAATACGACCAAAATCAATACCATTCACCATAGTGATGGTGAATGCTAACTAGACATCAATATTACTGGTGAACCAGTAATGAGCATTCACCATAAAAAAGGATTTACTTGATTATCAACTTGACTTTAATTCTTCATATTGACTTTTATATTGACACTTGAATTGACTTCATTTTGACATTCATATTGACATTCCTATTGACATTATTCATATTGACATTTATATCAATATTCATATTGACATTCACTGACATTCATTTGACCCTGATATCAATTGAGAGTGATGACACTGATAGTGACACTGATGACACTGATATCTACACTAATATTGACATTCATTTTGACATTCATTAATTTTGACACTCATGTTGATATTCATGTTGACATTCATATATATTGACATTCATATTAACATTCATATGGACATTCATATTGACATTCAAATTGAATTCATAATGGCATTCATATTGACTTCATATTGACCTTAATTTATTCTTTAATTCATTCTATTCTGCACTTATCTCATTTCTTCATTTTTCCTGTCTTTGACTGGTGATGACCTTGACAATTGATGAACTTCTTCACAAGGTCAAATATACTTTAGATCATTCAAGTTACTCTTGATTGGAAATGATAGACCACAATTGAACAACCTTGCTTGAAAAAGTTGTGAAATGTACCTACCGTGCCTTTTCATTCACTTTCTGTGACCTTGACCTTGATGTCAAGGTCATGGATGTTTAATGAAAATATTCCTCTACCACAGGGCTATATATGTTCCAAGTTTCATTGAGTTGTCTTCATTCAAAGCAAAGTTAAAAAATATTTTCACTTTTGGGCAAAATATTCTAATTTTGAAAGTCTAATATCTCAGTAACCCCTTGCATGATTTTCACCACACTTCTTGCTGCATTGGCCCATACTATAGAGCACCTTTTGCTATAATTTCATGAAAGTGCTGCTTGTAGTTTTCTCAAAACCGTGCGCAAACTGGTTTTCATTAAAAGGGGTTAATGTAATTACCCCTTTTTGAAAATGATCAATTTCATGGCTGATATTTGTTCAATAGGGGTCTACTAACTCAACACTGAAGACCAGGTGTCTCTATCTTTATTAGTTCAGGAGATAGACCTCCAAAATCAGTGACTTTGAGGTGACCTGTGACCTTGAAAAATAGGTCAAGGTCAAAAATATTTTGGGAAATTAATCTACTCATCAAGGACTATCTATACACTAACTTTCAAGTTGAAATTCCAAAAAAAAAGGGAAGAAAAATAATAATAATAATAATAATAATAATACGACCAAAATCAATACCATTCACCATAGTGATGGTGAATGCTAACTAGTAGACGTAACCGCGAGCGGTAACAAAACTTCACCTACTGTGGTACCAGTAACTCGAAAAAGACACAAGTAGATGAGCAAATAAAAGGTACATGGAAAAGTACAAAGGAATCATACATAATTATGTAACATGCATACACAAGAATACAAGAATGTTTCCTGTACATTGCAGTACATGCAAGTATGCACAGAAAAACGAGTTGATAAACCAGTACATGAACCAGTGCATGAACCAGTGTATGAACCAGTACATGAACCAGTACATGAACCAGTACATGAACCAGTACATGAACCAATACATGAACCAGTACATCCACCAGTACATCCACCAGCACATCTTCTGCTCTTTCTGAGAACATCGATTTTTCAGGGTCATGTAATCTCTGTGACCATAAGAAATACATGAAATTTTCAGAGTCCGGCGATCTTTTAAACCGTCATAGCTACGACAAAATGTTCAGAAGATGAAAACTAGAGGAGAATTTGGCCTTTTCAAATCTGCTTACAGATTCTCTGTATCTTAATTAGAACCGGAGTTATCGCAGATTGAAATTATGGTACAATTCAGGAATATGAACTTGAGAAATACCTGAAAAACTGCAGTTTTTAACTTAAAATCACTGTATAACCAAAACGGTTCAATGAAAACATATATAATTAGCCAGGATTATGTAAACAGATGTTACAAAGAGGTCCAGGCAGGTTGATCAAAAAAGGGTGATTCCTTCCTTGTCAAAATAATGATATATTGTGAAAATTCAGAAAAAAACATGAAATTTTCAGGGTCCGGCGATCTTTTTAACCGCCGGAGCTACGACAAAACATTCACAAAATAAAAACTAGAGGAGAATATGGCCTTTCCAAATCTGTTTTCAGATTTTCTCTATCTTAATTAGGACCGGAGCTACGGCCGTTTGAAATGACGCTATCTTTGAGAAATGTGAAAAAAAAATCATAAATTTTTTGCTCGTTTTTTGACCTTTTTACCTTTACAGTGTAACGTAGGTCAATCCGAGGACCTTGAAAATTTACAGGAAGCTTCTAAAGTATTGTAGCAAGTATGTCTATCATTTTTGTAACAATATCTTGATTCCTTCTTTGTTAAAAAATATGAAATGTCAAAAATGTACAAATTTTTGGCATGTTTGACCTTGAGTTTGACCTTGAAAAACATTTTCTAGGTCAAAATTAATATGCTATTCAGAAAGGCAGTAGGTAACAAAGGGGGGGTCAGTCAGGCATTGCAACCCTGTAGAATGAATATTTCCTTGTCAAAAACGCGGAATTGTGTCATTTTTTAACATTTGTCGGTTAGCAATATTTGAAAATTTTTCATAAATCCGGTGAAGGGGGTAGACAAAATGTGATTAGATATTATGAATAAGCAGGCCAATGTTCATCTGTTACCTGGAAATCACGCTGATATCTTAAACTAAACATGGTGAAAAAAATTCCTGAAGATGGCACCTTTTCAAACTTTTTTGGTCAAATGACCTTGAAAAATGAGGTCAAGGTCAAATTTAAAGGTCTGAATGGGCTTATTAGGTGTATATTTGGGGGGGTTTACTATGATATGTTAGCAGCTAGAATCGATATTTCAAGGTCAAATTCTCAAGGTCACCAATTTTGGTGACGCGGTATGACTTTAAAATTACATAACTCAAGAACCGGTATTGCCAATGAAAAATAAAGGGTCCGCAGCACTGTCCCGTGAATTCGGGCACTCTTTGGCACCAACGGTATGTCTCTACGACTTACGCATTCTGAGATCCCGCGATAGACCTCAAACCATGAAAATGGACTTTGTGCAATGTGACCTTGACCTACTTTCATGAAAGTAGGTCAAGTTATGCAGAAAGTGTCTGGGACCTTTCCATGTACCGGAAAGTGAAAACCGATAATAACCGGATGAGGTACATGTATTTGAAATATTGCGAAATCCGACTTTGAAAGGCCCTGTGACCTTGAAAAATAGGTCAAGGTCAAAAATCTAGAAATTGTATCCTTAGAATTTTGTAGGCTACGTATACAAAATTTTTGAAAATTTTCCGAAGACATTTCTCGGGAATAATAATAAGAAAAATAATACCGATAACAAGAAACTTCACCTATGTGTAGGTGAAGTTTAACTAGACATCAATATTACTGGTGAACCAGTAATGAGCATTCACCATAAAAAAGGATTTACTTGATTATCAACTTGACTTTAATTCTTCATATTGACTTTTATATTGACACTTGAATTGACTTCATTTTGACATTCATATTGACATTCCTATTGACATTATTCATATTGACATTTATATCAATATTCATATTGACATTCATTGACATTCATTTGACCCTGATATCAATTGAGAGTGATGACACTGATAGTGACACTGATGACACTGATATCTACACTAATATTGACATTCATTTTGACATTCATTAATTTTGACATTCATGTTGATATTCATGTTGACATTGATATATATTGACATTCACATTGACATTCATATGGACATTCATATTGACATTCATATTGAATTCATAATGGCATTCATATTGACTTCATATTGACCTTAATTTATTCTTTAATTCATTCTATTCTGCACTTATCTCATTTCTTCATTTTTCCTGTCTTTGACTGGTGATGACCTTGACAATTGATGAACTCCTTCACAAGGTCAAATATACTTTAGATCATTCAAGTTACTCTTGATTGGATATGATAGACCACAATTGAACAACCTTGCTTGAAAAAGTTATGAAATGTACCTACCGTGCCTTTTCATTCACTTTCTGTGACCTTGACCTTGATGTCAAGGTCATGGATGTTTAATGAAAATATTCCTCTACCACAGGGCTATATATGTTCCAAGTTTCATTGAGTTGTCTTCATTCAAAGCAAAGTTAAAAAATATTTTCACTTTTGGGCAAAATATTCTAATTTTGAAAGTCGAATATCTCAGTAACCCCTTGCTTGATTTTCACCACACTTCTCGCTGCATTGGCCCATACTATAGAGCACCTTTTGCTATAATTTCATGAAAGTGCTGCTTGTAGTTTTCTCAAAACCGTGCGCAAACTGGTTTTCATTAAAAGGGGTTAAGGTAATTACCCCTTTTTGAAAATGATCAATTTCATGACTGATATTTGTTCAATAGGGGTCTACTAACTCAACACTGAAGACCTGGTGTCTCTATCTTTATTAGTTCAGGAGATAGACCTCCAAAATCAGTGACTTTGAGGTGACCTGTGACCTTGAAAAATAGGTCAAGGTCAAAAATAATTTGGGAAATTAATCTACTCATCAAGGACTATCTGTACACTAACTTTCATGTTGAAATTCCAAAAAAAAAGGGAAGAAAAATAATAATAATACGACCAAAATCAATACCATTCACCATAGTGATGGTGAATGCTAACTAGATGGCTATAACTGACCATGGTCAGTGATGAAGAATTTACCAATATATTTATTATTTAAAGGTATATTGTATATGTTTATGTGTACAGACTATTGTGTGAATGCTCATGCTTAATTTAGTTTATTTAGTTTAGTTTATTTAATTCAGTTTAGCTTATTTAGTTTAATTAATTAAGTTTAGTTTATTTAGTATAGTTTACTCAGTTTGGTTTATTTAGTTAAGTACATTTAATTTTGTTTTATTGACCACTTGACAAGAAAAAAACAAATACGAACATTCACGTACTTAGCATCATAGATATAGTAAGATCAGTATAATGTATCACATTAACACAATAAGTCCATGCAACTTTTATACTGATTTTGTATTTCTTCACTGCAAAATTGACTTCTTTTAGCTCAGGGCACTAATTTGGTTATAATACGTAAAGTTGAATTTTTCAGGGTTGAGCGATCTTTTTAACTATTGATGCTACACCAAAATGAACATTAAATAAAATGAAGAGGAGAATCTGAGGTATTCAGAACTGCTTTCATCATTCCTATACCTTAATTAGAACCGAAGATAGAACCGATTGAATTAATGACAAAAATGTGAAATATCACCAAAAAATTGACTCTGAAAATGTCAAGTTTTGAACGTTATTTTGATCTCAAAGGCAAACGATTTACAGCAGAGACTTGAAATTGCACACACTACTGTAAAAGTGTTAGGATTACATCTTCAAAGAGTATTAATTTTTTTGAAGATTTCCTTCTTTGTCAAAAAAATGTTAAAGTGTAAAATCATGACCAAAAACATGAAATTTTCAGGGTCCGGCGATCTTTTTAACTAGAAGAGATACGTTAAAATGCATAGAAAACAAATACTAGAAGAGGTTATGGCCTTTCCGAATATGCTTTCAGTTGTTCTCTAGCTTAATTAGAACCGGAGATACAGGCCATCAAAGTTTGGGTACAAGTACGAAATTGGAAAATGAGCAGTCAATTTAGCTGTCATTTTTTGACCTTGTGACCTTTATTGTGCAATGTACATCAATCCGAGGAACTTAAAACTTTGCAAGGGTCCTCTAGGGTACTGTGGCACCAAACTCTGAAGAGATTGTGGAAATTCCTCAATTATTTCCTAGTTAAAAAAATTAGGTATCTCAAATACCCAATTTTGCCAAATATTTGACCTTGAGTTTGACCTTGAAAATACCTTTCTAGGTCAAAACCAATATTTTACCCAGATTGGCAATGTGTGACATAGGGGGGGTCATTTTATTATTTGAACTATGTAGGATCAATATTTATTGCTCAAGAGGGCAAAAATAGGCTGATTTTACATGTTGCGCGGTATGCAATATTTGGAATTTTTTTATAAATCAGCATGAGGAGATAGATCAATTCCGATTGCAGGGTTTAAACAATCCAGCTGCCGGCTATAAGAATCTATAATATGATCCTGATATCTTTGAAAAAACATAATTGTTGGAATTTTTGAAAATGTAGTGAATTGAAACTTTGACGGGTCATATGACCTTGAAAAATGAGGTCAAGGTCAAATTTGAAGATTGGTATGGGGTGTAAATGGGTATATTTGGGGGGGTTCATTATACATTTGCATTACCTAAAATGACTCCTTCATGGATTTTGAACTCATGCACCTCAAACTTAGCAAATTCAACATACCAAAATGGCCGCCATTCCATAAATAGTTGCAATATCAAAATTAAAAATATGTTCTGCACTGGCCCTTACTATAGGTCAACTTTAGGCACTATGAGCATGCTGCTATCATTTATGGTTTTTGCCGAACTCGAAACAATTCGAAAATGACCTAAATATTCAATGTGGAATGTTCCGCTTGAGTGATTTCGATTATTTTTTCGCCAAAGTATAGAATTTTATTATTTATGGACAGAAACTAAAGCAAATTACTCTAGTTTATTAGTTTATTCAGATATAGTACATCAAAATATACTAAAATTCACACTAAAAAGGTCCTATATACCTTAAAAATAAAAATTCAAACTCAGGACCGAAATACAGTAGTCTACAAGTATACAGGTACATTCACAAAAATAATCAAGAAAATCGAAACAACTTTTTCGGAAAAAATAATAATAACTAGATGGCTATAACTGACCATGGTCAGTGATAAAGAATTTACCAATATATTTATTATTTAAAGGTATATTGTATATGTTTATGTGTACAGACTATTGTGTGAATGCTCATGCTTAATTTAGTTTATTTAGTTTAGTTTATTTGGTTCAGTTTAGCTTATTTAGTTTAATTTAATTAGTTTAGTTTATTTAATATATTTTACTCAGTTTAGTTTAGTGCATTTAATTTTGTTTTATTGACCACTTGACAAGAAAGAAAGCAAATATGAACAATTACGTACTGAGAATCGTACATATAGTAAGATTAGTATAATGTATCACATTTACACAATAGGTCCATGCAACTTTTATACTGATTTTGTATTTCTTCACTACAAAATTGACTTCTTTTAGCTCAGGGCACTAATTTGGTTGTAATAAGTAAAGTTGAATTTTTCAGGGTTGACCGATCTTTTTAACTATTGATGGTACACCAAAACGAACATTAAATAAAATAAAGAGGAGAATCTGAGGTATTCAGAACTGCTTGCATAATTCCTATACCTTAATTAGAACCGAAGATAGAAGCGATTGAATCAATGACAAAAATGTGAAATATCACCAAAAAATTGACTCTGAAAATATCAAGTTTTGAACTTTATTTTAATCTCTAAGTCAAACGGTTAACTCTAGAGACTTGAAATTGCACACACTACTGTAAATGTGTTAGAATTACATGTCCAAGGAGTATCAAATTTTTTGAAGGTTGCTATCTTTGTCGTAAAAAAGTTAAAGTGTAAAATCATGACTGAAAACATGAATTATTCAGGGTCCGGCGATCTTTTTAACCAGTAAAGATACGTTAATATGAATAGAAAACAAATACTAGAGGAGATTAGAGGCTTTCAGAATATGCCTTCAGTTTTTCTGTAGCTTAATTAGAACCGGAGATAAAGGCCGTCAAAGTTTGGGTACAAGTACGAAATTGGAAAATGAGTACGTCAATTTAGGTGTCATTTTTTGACCTTTTGACATTTATTGTGCTGTGTACGTCAATCTGAATACCTTGAAACTTTGCAAGATTCCTCTAGGGTATTGTGGCACCAAACGCTGAAGAGATTGTGGAAATTCCTTAATTTTTTCTTAGTTAAAAAAATTAAGTATCTCAAATATCCAATTTTGCCAAATATTTTGACCTTAAGTTTGACCTTGAAGATACCTTTCTAGGTCAAAACCAATGTTTTACCCAGATTGGCAATGTGTGACAAAGGGGGGGTCATTTCATTATTTGAACTATGTAGGATCAATATTTATTGCTCAGGAGGGCAAAAATAGGCTGATTTTTCATGTCGCACGGTATGCAATATTTGGCATTTTTTTATAAATTAGCATGAAGAGATAAATCAATTCCGATTTCAGGGTTCTAACAATCCAGCTGCTGGCTATCAGAATCTATAATATGAATTGGATATCTTTGAAAAAACATAATTGTTGGAATTTTTGAAAATGTAGTGAATTGAAACTTTGACGGGTCATATGACCTTGAAAAATGAGGTCAAGGTCAAATTTGAAGATTGGTATGGGGTGTAAATGGGTATATTTGGGGGGGTTCATTATACATTTGCATTACCTAAAATGACTCCTTCATGGATTTTGAACTCATGCACCTCAAATTTAGCAAATACAACATACCAAAATGGCTGCCATTCCATAAATATTTGCAATATCAAAATTAAAAATATGTTATGCACTGGCCCGTTCTATAGGTCAACTTTTGGCACTATGAGCATGCTGCTATCACTTATGGTTTTTGCCGAACTCGAAACAATTCAAAAATGACCTAAATATTCATTGTGGAATGTTCTGCTTGAGTGATTTCGATAATTTTTTCGCCATTGTATAGAATTTTATAGTTTATGGACAGAAACTAAAGCAAATTACTCTAGTTTAATAGTTTATTCAGATATAGTACATCAAAATATACTAAAATTCACACTAAAAAGGTCCTATATACCTCAAAAATAAAAATTCAAACTCAGGACCGGAATACAGTAGTCTACAAGTATACAGGTACATTCACAAAAATAATCAAGAAAATCGGAGAAAATTTTTCCGGAAACTATAATAATAACTAGATGGCTATAACTGACCATGGTCAGTGATGAAGAATTTACCAATATATTTATTATTTAAAGGTATATTGTATATGTTTATGAGTACAGACTATTGTGTGAATGCTCATGCTTAATTTAGTTTAGTTTATTTAGTTCAGTTTAGCTTGTCTAGTTCAATTAATTTAATTTAGTTTAGTTTATTTAGTATAGTTTACTCAGTTTGGTTCTTTTAGTTAAGTACATTTAATTTTGTTTTATTGACCACTTGGCAAGAAAAAAACAAAATGAACATTCACGCATCATAGATATAGTGAGATCAGTATAATGTATCACATTAACACAATAGGTCCATGCAACTTTTATACTGATTTTGTATTTCTTCACTGCAAAATTGACTTCTTTTAGCTCAGGGCACTAATTTGGTTATAATAGGTAAAGTTGAAATTTTCAGGGTTGACCGATCTTTTTATCTATTGATGGTACAACAAAAATAACATTAAATAAAATAAAGAGGAGAATCTGAGGTATTCAGAACTGCTTTCATCATTCCTATACCTTAATTAGAACCGAAGATAGAACCAATTGAATTAATGACGAAAATGTGAAATATCACCAAAAAATAGACTCTGAAAATGTCAAGTTTTGAACATTATTTTGATCTCAAAGGCAAACGGTTTACAGAAGAGACTTGAAATTGCACACATTACTGTAAAAGTGTTAGGATTACATCTTCAAAGAGTATTAATTTTTTTGAAGATTGCCTTCTTTGTGAAAAAAATGTTAAAGTGTAAAATCATGACCGAAAACATGAAATTTTCAGGGTCCGGCGATCTTTTTAACTAGTAGAGATACGTTAAAATGCATAGAAAACAAATACTAGAGGAGATTATGGCCTTTCCGAATATGTTTTTAGTTTTTCTGTAGCTTAATTAGAACCGGAGATAAAGGCCATCAAAGTTTGGGTACAAATGCGAAATTGAAAAATGAGCAGTCAATTTAGCTGTCATTTTTTGACCTTGTGACCTTTATTATGCAATGTACACCAATCCGATGAACTTAAAACTTTGCAAGGGTCCTCTAGGGTACTGTGGCACCAAACACTGAAGAGATTGTGGAAATTCCTCAATTTTTTCCTAGTTTAAAAAATTAAGTATCTCAAATCTCCAATTTTGACAAATATTTGACCTTGAGTTTGACCTTGAAAATACCTTTCTAGGTCAAAACCAATATTTTACCCAGATTGGAAATATGTGACAAAGGGGGGGTCATTTTATTGTTTGAACTGTGTAGGATCAATATTTATTGCTCAAGAGGGCAAAAATAGGCTGATTTTACATGTTGCGCGGTATGCAATATTTGGAATTTTTTTATAAATCAGCATGAAGAGATAGATCAATTCCGATTTCAGGGTTTAAACAATCCAGCTGCCGGCTATAAGAATCTATAATATGATGCCGATATCTTTGAAAAAACATAATTGTTGGAATTTTTGAAAATGTAGTGAATTTAAACTTTGACGGGTCATATGACCTTGAAAAATGAGGTCAAGGTCAAATTTTAAGATTGGTATGGGGTGTAAATGGGTATATTTGGGGGGGTTCATTATACATTTGCATTACCTAAAATGACTCCTTCATGGATTTTGAACTCATGCACCTCAAACTTAGCAAATACAACGTACCAAAATGGCCGCTGTTCCATAAGTAGTTGCAATATCAAAATTAAAAATATGTTATGCACTGGCCCGTACTATAGGTCAACTTTTGGCACTATGAGCATGCTGCTATCATTTATGGTTTTTGCCAAACTCGAAACAATTCGAAAATGACCTAAATATTCATTGTGGAATGTTCCGCTTGAGTGATTTCGATTATTTTTTCACCAAAGTATAGAATTCTATTGTTTATGGACAGAAACTAAAGCAAATTACTCTAGTTTAATAGTTTATTCAGATATAGTACATCAAAATATACTAAAATTCACACTAAAAAGGTCCTATATACCTCAAAAATAAAAATTCAAACTCAGGACCGGAATACAGTAGTCTACAAGTATACAGGTACATTCACAAAAATAATCAAGAAAATCGGGGCAAATTTTTTCCGGAAACTATAATAATAACTAGATGGCTATAACTGACCATGGTCAGTGATGAAGAATTTACCAATATATTTATTATTTAAAGGTATATTGTAAATGTTTATGTGTACAGACTATTGTGTGAATGCTAATGCTTAGTTTAGTTTATTTAGTTTATTTAGTTCAGTTTAGCTTATTTAGTTTAATTTATTTAGTTTAGTATATTTTAGTATAGTGTACTCAGTTTGGTTTATTTAGTTTAGTACATTTAATTTGTTTTATTGACCACTTGACAAGAAAGAAAACAAATATGAACATTCACGTACTGAGCATCATAGATGTAGTAAGATCAGTATAATGTATCACATTAACAAAGTATGTCCATGCAACTTTTATACTCATTTTGTATTTCTTCACTGCAAATTGACTTCTTTTAGCTCAGGGCACTAATTTGGTTATAATAGGTAAAGTTGAATTTTTCAGGGTTGACCGATCTTTTTAACTATTAATGGTACACCAAAATGAACATTAAATAAAATAAAGAGGAGAATCTGAGGTATTCAGAACTGCTTTCATCATTCCTATACCTTAATTAGAACCGAAGATAGAACCGATTGAATAATGACAAAAATGTGAAATATCACCAAAAAATTGACTCTGAAAATGTCAAGTTTTGAACATTATCTTTATCTCAAAGGCAAACGGTTTACAGCAGAGACTTGAAATTGCACACACTACTGTAAAGGTGTTAGGATTACATCTTCAAGGAGTATTAATTTTTTTGAAGATTGCCTTCTTTGTGAAAAAAATGTTAAAGTGTAAAATCATGACCTAAAACATGAAATTTTCAGGGTCCGGCGATCTTTTTAACGAGTAGAGATACGTTAAAATACATAGAAAACAAATACTAGAGGAGATTACGGCCTTTCCGAATATGTTTTTAGTTTTTCTCTAGCTTAATTAGAACCGGAGATAAAGGCGATCAAAGTTTGGCAACAAATGCGAAATTGGAAAATGACCAGTCAATTTAGCTGTCATTTTTTGACCTTGTGACCTTTATTATGCAATGTACATCAATCCGATGAACTTAAAACTTTGCAAGGGTCCTCTAGGGCACTGTGGCACCAAACACTGAAGAGATTGTGGAAATTCCTCAATTATTTCCTAGTTAAAAAAATTAGGTATCTCAAATATCCAATTTTGCCAAATATTTGACCTTGAGTTTGACCTTGAAAATACCTTTCTAGGTCAAAACCAATATTTTTCCCATATTGGAAATATGTGACAAAGGGGGGGTCATTTTATTATTTGAACTGTGTAGGATCAATATTTATTGCTCTGGAGGGCAAAAATAGGCTGATTTTGCTTGTTGCGCGGTATGCAATATTTGGAATTTTTTTATAAATCAACATGAAGAGATAGATCAATTCCGATTTCAGGGTTCAAACAATCCAGCTGCCGGCTATAAAAGTCTATAATATGATCCCGATATCTTTGAAAAAACATAATTGTTGGAATTTTTGAAAATGTAGTGAATTGAAACTTTGACGGGTCATATGACCTTGAAAAATGAGGTCAAGGTCAAATTTTAAGATTGGTATGGGGTTTAAATGGGTATATTTGGGGGGGTCCATTATACATTTGCATTACCTAAAATGACTCCTTCATGGATTTTGAACTCATGCACCTCAAATTTAGCAAATACACCATACCAAGATGGCCGCCATTCCATAAATACTTAAAATATCAAAATTAAAAATATGTCTTACCATGTCCCATACCATAGAGCAACTTTTCGCCCAATCAGCATGCTGCTATCATTTATGGTTTTTGCCGAACTTGAAACAATTCGAAAATGACCTAAATATTCAGTGTGGAATGTTCCGCTTGAGTGATTTCGATTATTTTTTCGCCAAAGTATAGAATTTTATTGTTCATGGACATAAACTAAAGCAAATTACTCTAGTTTATAAGTTTATTGAGATTTTGCTCATTAAAATATACTAAAATTCACGCTAAAAAGGTCCTATATACATTAAAAATAAAAATTCAAACTCAGGACCGGAATACAGTAGTCTACAAGTATACAGGTACATTCACAAAAATAATCAGGAAAATCGAAGCAACTTTTTCGGATATAATAATAATAATAAGAAGAATAATAGCAAAAACAATAAGAATTTACCATAGGTATGGTAAATTCTTAACTAGATGGCTATAACTGACCATGGTCAGTGATGAAGAATTTACCAATATATTTATTATTTAAAGGTATATTGTATATGTTTATGTGTATAGACTATTGTGTGAATGCTCATGCTTAATTTAGTTTAGTTTATTTAATTCAGTTTAGCTTATTTAGTTTAATTAATTTAGTTTAGTTTATTTAGTATAGTTTACTCAGTTTGGTTTATTTAGTTAAGTACATTTAATTTTGTTTTATTGACCACTTGACAAGAAAAAAACAAATATGAACATTCACGTACTTAGCATCATAGATATAGTAAGATCAGTTTAATGTATCACATTAACACAATAAGTCCATGCAACTTTTATACTGATTTTGTATTTCTTCACTGCAAAATTGACTTCTTTTAGCTCAGGGCACTAATTTGGTTATAATACGTAAAGTTGAATTTTTCAGGGTTACCGATCTTTTTAACTATTGATGCTACACCAAAATGAACATTAAATAAAATGAAGAAGAGAATCTGAGGTATTCAGAACTGCTTTCATCATTCCTATACCTTAATTAGAACCGAAGATAGAACCGATTGAATTAATGACAAAACTGTGAAATATCACCAAAAAATTGACTCTGAAAATGTCAAGTTTTGAACATTATTTTGATCTCAAAGGCAAACGGTTTACAGCAGAGCCTTGAAATTGCACACACTACTGTAAAAGTGTTAGGATTACATCTTCAAAGAGTATTAATTTTTTTGAAGATTTCCTTCTTTGTCAAAAAAATGTTAAAGTGTAAAATCGTGACCAAAAACATGAAATTTTCAGGGTCCGGCGATCTTTTTAACTAGCAGAGATACGTTAAAATGCATAGAAAACAAATACTAGAGGAGGTTATGGCCTTTCCGAATATGCTTTCAGTTATTCTCTAGCTTAATTAGAACCGGAGATACAGGCCATCAAAGTTTGGGTACAAGTGCGAAATTGGAAAATGAGCAGTCAATTTAGCTGTCATTTTTTGACCTTCTGACCTTTATTATGCAATGTACATCAGTCCGAGGAACTTAAATCTTTGCAAGGGTCCTCTAGGGTACTGTGGCACCAAACACTGAAGAGATTGTGGAAATTCCACAATTATTTCCTAGTTTAAAAAATTAGGTATCTCAAATATCCAATTTTGCCAAATATTTGACCTTGAGTTTGACCTTGAAAATACCTTTCTAGGTCAAAACCAATATTTTTCCCAGATTGGCAATGTGTGACATAGGGGGGGTCATTTTATTATTTGAACTATGTAGAATCAATATTTATTGCTCAAGAGGGCAAAAATAGGCTGATTTTACATGTTGCGCGGTATGCAATATTTGGAATTTTTTTATAAATCAGCATGAGGAGATAGATCAATTCCGATTGCAGGCTCTAAACAATCCAGCTGCCGGCTATAAGAATCTATAATATGATCCCAATATCTTTGAAAAAACATAATTGTTGGAATTTTTGAAAATGTAGTAAATTGAAACTTTGACGGGTCATATGACCTTGAAAAATGAGGTCAAGGTCAAATTTGAAGATTGGTATGGGGTGTAAATGGGTATATTTGGGGGGGTTCATTATACATTTGCATTACCTAAAATGACTCCTTCATGGATTTTGAACTCATGCACCTCAAACTTAGCAAATTTAACATACCAAAATGGCCGCCATTCCATAAATAGTTGCAATATCAAAATGAAAAATATGTTCTGCACTGGCCCTTACTATAGGTCAACTTTTGGCACTATGAGCATGCTGCTATCATTTATGGTTTTTGCCGAACTCGAAACAATTCGAAAATGACCTAAATATTCAATGTGGAATGTTCCGCTTGAGTGATTTCGATTATTTTTTCGCCAAAGTATAGATTTTTATTGTTTATGGACAGAAACTAAAGCAAATTACTCTAGTTTATTAGTTTATTGAGATTTTGCTCATTAAAATATACTAAAATTCACACTAAAAAGGTCCTATATACCATAAAAATAAAAATTCAAACTCAGGACCGGAATACAGTAGTCTACAAGTATACAGGTACATTCACAAAAATAATCAAGAAAATCGAAACAACTTTTTCGGATATAATAATAATAATAAAAAGAAGAATAATAGCAAAAACAATAAGAATTTACCATATATGGTAAATTCTTAACTAGATGGCTATAACTGACCATGGTCAGTGATGAAGAATTTACCAATATATTTATTATTTAAAGGTATATTGTATATGTTTATGAGTACAGACTATTGTGTGAATGCTCATGCTTAATTTAGTTTATTTAGTTCAATTTATTTAGTCCAGTTTAGCTTATTTATTTTAATTAATTAAGTTTAGTTTATTTAGTATGGTTTACTCAGTTTGGTTTATTTAGTTAAGTGTATTTAATTTTGTTTTATTGACCACTTGACAAGAAAAAAACAAATATGAACATTCACGTACTTAGCATCATAGATATAGTAAGATCAGTATAATGTATCACATTAACACAATAGGTCCATTCAACTTTTATACTGATTTTGTATTTCTTCACAGCAAAATTGACTTCTTTTAGCTCAGGGCACTAATTTGGTTATAATATGTAAAGTTGAAATTTTCAGGGTTGACCGATCTTTTTAACTATTGATGGTACACCAAAATGAACATTAAACAAAATAAAGAGGAGAATCTGAGGTATTCAGAACTGCTTTCATCATTCCTATACCTTAATTAGAACCGAAGATAGAACCGATTGAATTAATGACAAAAATGTGAAATATCACCAAAAAATAGACTCTGAAAATGTCAAGTTTTGAACATTATTTTGATCTCAAAGGCAAACGGTTTACAGCAGAGACTTGAAATTGCACACACTACTGTAAATGTGTTAGGATTACATCTACAAAGAGTATTAATTTTTTTGAAGATTGCCTTCTTTGTGAAAAAAATGTTAAAGTGTAAAATCATGACCGAAAACATGAAATTTTCAGGGTCCGGCGATCTTTTTAACTAGTAGAGGTACGTTAAAATGCATAGAAAACAAATACTAGAGGAGATTACGGCCTTTCCGAATATGTTTTTAGTTTTTCTCTAGCTTAATTAGAACCGGAGATAAAGGCGATCAAAGTTTGGCAACAAATGCGAAATTGGAAAATGACCAGTCAATTTAGCTGTCATTTTTTGACCTTGTGACCTTTATTATGCAATGTACATCAATCCGATGAACTTAAAACTTTGCAAGGGTCCTCTAGGGCACTGTGGCACCAAACAATGAAGAGATTGTGGAAATTCCTCAATTATTTCCTAGTTAAAAAAATTAGGTATCTCAAATATCCAATTTTGCCAAATATTTGACCTTGAGTTTGACCTTGAAAATACCTTTCTAGGTCAAAACCAATATTTTTCCCAGATTGGAAATATGTGACAAAGGGGGGGTCATTCTATTATTTGAACTGTGTAGGATCAATATTTATTGCTCTAGAGGGCAAAAATAGGCTGATTTTGCATGTTGCGCGGTATGCAATATTTGGAATTTTTTTATAAATCAACATGAAGAGATAGATCAATTCCGATTTCAGGGTTCAAACAATCCAGCTGCCGGCTATAAAAGTCTATAATATGATCCCGATATCTTTGAAAAAACATAATTGTTGGAATTTTTGAAAATGCAGTGAATTTAAACTTTGACGGGTCATATGACCTTGAAAAATGAGGTCAAGGTCAAATTTAAAGATTGGTATGGGGTGTAAATGGGTATATTTGGGGGGGTTCATTATACATTTGCATTACCTAAAATGACTCCTTCATGGATTTTGAACTCATGCACCTCAAATTTAGCAAATACAACGTACCAAAATGGCCGCCATTCCATAAATACTTGCAATATCAAAATTAAAAATATGTTATGCACTGGCCCGTACTATAGGTCAACTTTTGGCACTATGAGCATGCTGCTATCACTTATGGTTTTTGCCGAACTCGAAACAATTCGAAAATGACCTAAATATTCAGTGTGGAATGTTCCGCTTGAGTGATTTCGATAATTTTTTCGCCATTGTATAGATTTTATAGTTTATGGACAGAAACTAAAGCAAATTACTCTAGTTTAATAGTTTATTCAGATATAGCACATCAAAATATACCAAGATTCACACTAAAAAGGTCCTATATACCTTGAAAATAAAAATTCAAACTCAGGACCGGAATACAGTAGTCTACAAGTATATAGGTACATTCAAAAAAATAATCAAGAAAATTGGAGCAAATTTTTTCCGGAAACTATAATAATAATAAGAATAATAATAAGAATAATACCAAAAACAATAAGAATTTACCATATATGGTAAATTCTTAACTAGATGTCGATAACCGCTAGCGGTAATAAAACTTCACCTAGCAGTTGCTGAAAATAGTCTAAATATGTAAAGGTATATAAACAAGTATATAAACAGGTATATAAACTAGTATATAAACAAGTACATAGACAAGTATATAAACAAGTATATAAGCAAGAATGGAAATAGCATATAAGCAAGAATGTAAAATAGTATATAAAATAGTACTGAAAACAATTTACCATATTTTTTAAAGGTATTTTGCACATGTTTTTGGTAAGGCGAGGAAAATATGAATTTTTCAGGGTTGATCTTTTTACCTGTTGATGCTAGAACAAAATGTACATCAATTAGAATAAGAGGAGAATCTGAGCTTTCCAAAACTGCTTGTATCATTCATGTAGCTTTATTAGAACCAGAAATAGAAATAATGGTAAAAATATGAAATTTCACCAAAAAATTGACTCTGAAAATATCAAGTTTTGAACTTCAATTTGCTCCCAAAGGTAAACGGTTTGAAGGAGAGACTTGACATTGCACACACTACTGTAAATGTCTTAGGACTATATCTCCAAATATTATCAAATTTTTTGAAGACTGACTTCTTTGTCAAAAAAATGTAAATTGGTTAAATCTTGACCGAAAACATGTATTTTTCAGGGTCCGGCGATCTTTTTAACTAGCAGAGATACGTTAAAATGTATAGAAAATGAATACTAGAGGAGAATTTGGACTTTCTGAATATGCTTTCAGTTTTTCTGTAACTTAATTAGAACCGGAGATACAGACCATCAAAGTTTGGGTGCAAGTACGAAATTGGAAAATGAGAGGGTCAATTTTGCAGTAATTTTTTGACATTGTGACATTTATTGTGCAATGTAGGTCAATCCGATGGACTTAAAACTTTACACATTTCTCCTAGGGTATTGTAGGACTGACCTGTGAAAAGACTGTAAAAATCCCTTTATTATTTCCTACTTAAAAAAAATTAAATATCTCGAATATCCAATTTTGTCAAATATTTGACCTTGATTTTGACCTTGAAAATACCTTTCAAGGTCAAAATCTATAATTTCTACAGATTCGCGGTGTATGACTTAGGGGGGGTCATTTCATTATTTGAACTATGTAGGATCAATATTTACCTCTCAAATTGGCAAAAATAGGCTAATTTTTCATGTCGCGCGGTATGCCATATTTGGAATTTTTTTATAAATCAGCATGAAGAGATAAATCAATTCCGATTTCAGGGTTTCAACAATATAGCTCCTGGCTATTATAATTTAAAATATGAACCCGATATGCTGGAAATAACATAATTGTTGGAATTTTTGAAAATCGAGTGATTTGAACATTAAACAGGTCAAATGACCTTGAAAAATGAGGTTAAGGACAAATTTGAAGGTGGCTATGGAGGTTTTATGGGCATATTTGGGGGGGTTCACAATACATTTTATTGGCCTAAAATCGATATTTCAGTGTCAAGTAATCAAGGTCACCAGTTTTGACGACGCGGTTGACACTAAAAATTCCATAATTAAATAACTAAGCATGATATCATCATAAAAATGATCGCTTACCATGGATTAGTCATTTACTGTAACAATTGGCTTGAATTCTGCAATTTTCGAAGTTGCTGATATAGAGATCAGGCGCGCAAACCTCTGAGAGTAAAAATTGACCTGTATGACCTCGACCTTGACCTATACTTTTGAAAATTAGGTCAGTTTATTTAGTATAAGTCTATTATATATAGTTTATTAGGAAATTATAATTGATCAGTTAATATATGAGTAATGGTCAATTGAAATATAGAAAAAATTTATTTCAAAGGGGTCAATGACCTTGAAAAATAGGTCAGAGGTATAGGGTTACATTGGACAATTTAATTAGGTCACATAGGACTATGTACACAAATTATTTGAAAATTTTTCGAGAACATTTTTCGGAAAGAAAAATAATAATAATAATAATAACTAGATTTCGATAACCGCTAGCGGTAATAAAACTTCACCGAGCAGTTGGTGAAAATAGTCTAAATATGTTTAAGTATAAAAATAAACAAGTATACGAACAAGTATATGAAGGTATATTGTACATGTTTAAGCAGCTTGCTCAGTGAATGCCCATGTTTAGTTCAGTTTATTTAGTTCAGTGGGTGAAAATAGTCTAAATATAAACAAGTATATAAACAAGTATATAAACAAGTATATAAACAAGTATATAAACAAGTATATAAACAAGTATATAAACAAGTATATAAACAAGTATATAAACAAGTATATAAACAAGTATATAAACAAGTATATAAACAAGTATATAAACAAGTATATAAACAAGTATATAAACAAGTATATAAAATACTATATAAAATACTATATAAAATATTATATGAATGAAATATAAAATAGTATCAAAAATATTGTATAAAATGGTACAAAAAATAGCATAAAAAATTTACCTTATTTATTTGTGATATATTGCAATGCACAAGTTAATGAAGCTAGCGGACAGCCCCCCCTTTCCGGGTGAATGCATGTTTAGCTTAGTTTATTTAGTTTAGTTTAATTTTTTTAGTTTACTTTAGTTTACAATTAGTTTATTGACATCTTTTACGCAATTACTACACAAATTTTAGTAATCAGTTCCAGTCTGAGTACAGTCATTCGGTTAGGTGAGGAAAAGATGAATTTTTCAGGGTTGACCAATCTTTTTACCTGTTCACGACACAACAAAATGTACACAAATTAGAATAAGAGGAGAATCTGAGCTTTCCAAAACGGCTTGTATCATTCATATGACTTTATTAGAACCCGAGATAGAGTTGATCGAAGTAATGGTAAAAATATGAAATTTCACCGAAAAATTGACTCTGAAAATATCAAGTTTTGAACTCCAAATTGCTCCCAAAGGTAAACGGTTTGAAGGAGAGACTCAAAATAGCACAAAATACTGTAAATATGTTAGGACTATATCTCGAAATATTATCAAATTTTTTGAAGACTGACTTCTTTGTCAAAAAAATGTAAATTGGTGAAATCTTGACCGAAAACATATATTTTTCAGGGTCCGGCGATCTTTTTAACTAGCAGAGATACGTTAAAATGTATAGAAAATGAATACTAGAGGAGAATTTGGGCTTTCTGAATATGCTTTCAGTTTTTCTGTAGCTTAATTAGAAACGGAGATACAGACCATCAAAGTTTGGGTACAAGTGCGAAATTGGAAAATGAGAGGGTCAATTTTGCAGTAATTTTTTGACCTTGTGACATTTATTGTGCAATGTAGGTCAATCCGATGGACTTAAAACTTTACACATTTCTTCTAGGGTATTGTAGGACTGACCTGTGAAAAGACAGTAAAAATCCCTTTATTATTTCCTACTTAAAAAAATTAAATATCTCAAATATCCAATTTTGTCAAATATTTGACCTTGATTTTGACCTTGAAAATACCTTTCAAGGTCAAAATCTATAATTTCTACAGATTCGCGGTGTATGACTTAGGGGGGGTCATTTCATTATTTGAACTATGTAGGATCAATATTTACCTCTCAAATTGGCAAAAATAGGCTAATTTTTCATGTCGCGCGGTATGCCATATTTGGAATTTTTTTATAAATCAGCATAAAAAGATAAATCAATTCCGATTTCAGGGTTCCAACAATATAGCTCCTGGCTATTATAATTTAAAATATGAACCCGATATGCTGGAAATAACATAATTGTTGGAATTTTTGAAAATCAGGTGATTTGAACATTAAACAGGTCAAATGACCTTGAAAAATGAGGTTAAGGTCAAATTTGAAGGTGGCAATGGAGGTTTTATGGGCATATTTGGGGGGGTTCACAATACATTTCATTGGCCTAAAATCGATATTTCAGTGTCAAGTAATCAAGGTCACCAGTTTTGACGACGCGGTTGACACTAAAAATTCCATAATTAAATAACTAAGCATGATATCATCATAAAAATGATCGCTTACCATGCATTAGTCATTTACTGTAACAATTGGCTTGAATTCTGCAGTTTTCGAAGTTGCTTATATCGAGATCAGGCGCGCAAACCTCTTAGAGTAAAAATTGACCTGTATGACCTCGACCTTGACCTATACTTTTGAAAATTAGGTCAGTTTATTTAGTATAAGTCTATTATATATAGTTTATTAGGAAACTGTAATTGATCAGTTATTACATGAGTAATGGTCTATTGAAATATAGAAAAAATGTATTTCAAAGGGGTCAATGACCTTGAAAAATAGGTCAGAGGTATAGGGTTACATTGGACAATTTAATTAGGTTACATAGGACTATGTACACAAATTATTTGAAAATTTTTCGAGAACATTTTTCGGAAAGAAAAATAATAATAAAAATATTTACGAAAATAAGAAACTTCACCTATGGTATAGGTGAAGTTTAATAATAATAATAAAAATATTTACGAAAACAAGAAACTTCACCTATGGTATAGGTGAAGTTTAACTAGATGGCTATAACTGACCATGGTCAGTGATGAAGAATTTACCAATATATTTATTATTTAAAGGTATATTGTATATGTTTATGTGTACAGACTATTGTGTGAATGCTCATGCTTAATTTAGTTTATTTAGTTAAGTTTATTTAATTCAGTTCAGCTTATTTAGTTTAATTAATTTAGTTTAGTTTATTTAGTATAGTTTAATCAGTTTGGTTTATTTAGTTAAGTACATTTAATTTTGTTTTATTGACCACTTGACAAGAAAAAAACAAATATGAACATTCACGTACTTAGCATCATAGATATAGTAAGATCAGTTTAATGTATCACATTAACACAATAAGTCCATGCAACTTTTATACTGATTTTGTATTTCTTCACTGCAAAATTGACTTCTTTTAGCTCAGGGCACTAATTTGGTTATAATACGTAAAGTTGAATTTTTCAGGGTTGACCGATCTTTTTAACTATTGATGCTACACCAAAATGAACATTAAACAAAATGAAGATGAGAATCTGAGGTATTCAGAACTGCTTTCATCATTCCTATACCTTAATTAGAACCGAAGATAGAGCCGATTGAATTAATGACAAAAATGTGAAATATCACCAAAAAATTGACTCTGAAAATGTCAAGTTTTGAACATTATTTTGATCTCAAAGGCAAACGATTTACAGCAGAGCCTTGAAATTGCACACACTACTGTAAAAGTGTTAGGATTACATCTTCAAAGAGTATTAATTTTTTTGAAGATTGCCTTCTTTGTCAAAAAAATGTTAAAGTGTAAAATCGTGACCAAAAACATGAAATTTTCAGGGTCCGGCGATCTTTTTAACTAGCAGAGATACGTTAAAATGCATAGAAAACAAATACTAGAGGAGGTTATGGCCTTTCTGAATAAGCTTTCAGTTGTTCTCTAGCTTAATTAGAACCGGAGATACAGGCCATCAAAGTTTGGGTACAAGTGCGAAATTGGAAAATGAGCAGTCAATTTAGCTGTCATTTTTTGACCTTCTGACCTTTATTATGCAATGTACATCAGTCCGAGGAACTCAAAACTTTGCAAGGGTCCTCTAGGGTACTGTGGCACCAAACACTGAAGAGATTGTGGAAATTCCTCAATTATTTCCTAGTTTAAAAAATTAGGTATCTCAAATATCCAATTTTGCCAAATATTTGACCTTGAGTTTGACCTTGAAAATACCTTTCTAGGTCAAAACCAATATTTTGCCCAGATTCGCAATGTGTGACATAGGGGGGGTCATTTTATTATTTGAACTGTGTAGGATCAATATTTATTGCTCAAGAGGGCAAAAATAGGCTGATTTTACATGTTGCGCGGTATGCAATATTTGGAATTTTTTTATAAATCAGCATAAGGAGATAGATCAATTCCGATTGCAGGATTTAAACAATCCAGCTGCCGGCTATAAGAATCTATAATATGATCCCAATATCTTTGAAAAAACATAATTGTTGGAATTTTTGAAAATGTAGTAAATTGAAACTTTGACGGGTCATATGACCTTGAAAAATGAGGTCAAGGTCAAATTTTAAGATTGGTATGGGGTGTAAATGGGTATATTTGGGGGGGTTCATTATACATTTGCATTACCTAAAATGACTCCTTCATGGATTTTGAACTCATGCACCTCAAACTTAGCAAATTCAACATACCAAAATGGCCGCCATTCCATAAATAGTTGCAATATCAAAATTAAAAATATGTTATGCACTGGCCCGTACTATAGGTCAACTTTTGGCACTATGAGCATGCTGCTATCATTTATGGTTTTTGCCGAACTCGAAACAATTCGAAAATGACCTAAATATTCAATGTGGAATGTTCCGCTTGAGTGATTTCGATTATTTTTTCGCCAAAGTATAGAATTTTATTGTTTATGGACAGAAACTAAAGCAAATTACTCTACTTTATTAGTTTATTCAGATATAGTACATCAAAATATACTAAAATTGACACTAAAAAGGTCCTATATACCTTAAAAATAAAAATTCAAACTCAGGACCGGAATACAGTAGTCTACAAGTATACAGGTACATTCACAAAAATAATCAAGAAAATCGAAGCAAATTTTTGTCGGAAATAATAATAATAATAAGAACTAGAACCCTGTAACTGACCAAGGTCAGTGACTAAGAATTTACCAAGCTTTTACCGGTTCATGCAGCAAAGCCAAAAGACAGCTTGCAACAATATTGTGGTGCACAGTGCCACCGTGGTGCACAGTGAGACGGTGGCGCACAGAGCCACTGCTCTGCACACTGCCACTCTGGTGCACAGTACCACTGTGACTGTGACTGTGACTGCGCTGCTAAACTGCCACTTTGGTGCACACTGCTGTGCTCTAAACTGCCACTGTGTTGCACACTGCCACTGTGTTGCACACTGACACTTGTACACACTGCCACTGTGGTGCACAGTGCCACTGTGGTGCACTCTGCCATTGTGGTGCAGCCTGTCATTGTGCCACAGTGATGCACAGTGCCACAGTGATGCACAGTGCCACAGTGATGCACAGTGCCACAATGATGCACAGTGCCACTATGATGCACAGTGCCATAATGATGCACAGTGCCACCATGATGAAAAGTGCCACCATGATGCACAATTATGATAACCCTAAGCACATTTAACAAGAGTGAAAGCTGATGTTCCAGTCTCTGCAGAGCTACAGTCATTTGATAAGGTGTGGGAAAGTTGAATTTTTCAGGGTTCACCGATCTTTTTACCTGTCAATGTTACAAGAAAATACACAATAAATTAAATTAAGAGGAGAATCTTAGCTTTCCAAAACTGGTTGTGTCATTCATGTAGCTTTATTAGAACCGGAGATACAGCCCATTGAAATAATGGTAAAATTGTGATATTTCATCAAAAAATGGTCTCTGAAAATGTCAAGTTTTGAACTTCAATTTGTTCCAGAAGGCAAACGGTCAAGAGGAGAGACTTGAAATTGCACCAACTACTGTAAATGTGTTAGGACTATATCCACAAATATTATTGAATTTTTTGAAGATGGAGTTCTGAGTAAAAAAAATGTAAAGATGTAAAATCATGACCCAAAATATGAATTTTTCAGGGTCGGGCGATCTTTTTAACTAGCAGAGATACGCTAAAATGTATAGAAAACAAATACTAGAGGAGAATCTGGGCTTTCCAAATCTGTTTTTATTTTTCCTGTAGCTTAATTAGAACCGGAGATACAGACCGTCAAAGTATGGGTACAATTGCAATATTGACAAATGAGCAGGTCAATTTTCAAGTCATTTCTTGACCTTGTGACCTCAATTGTGCAATGTAGGTCAATCCGAGGGCCTTCAAATTTTGCGTGGGGCCTCTAGGGTATTATGGCACCAAATGCTGATGAGATGAGGCAAATCCCTCAACTGATTCCCTGTTAAGAAAAATATAATGTCTGAAATATCCAATTTTGCCTCATATTTGACCTTGAGTTTGACCTAGAAAAAACGTTTCTAGGTCAAATCCAATATTTTCCCCAGATTGGCAGTGTGTGACTTTGGGGGGGTCATTCAATCGTTTGAACTGTGTAGGATCAATATTTACCTGTCACAGGGGCAAAATAGGGTGTTTTTACATGTCACGCGGTATGCAATATTTGTGATTTTTTAACAAATCAGCATGAAAGGATATCTGAATTCCGATTTCAGGCCTTAAACAAACTGGCTGGCACCTGCCAGAAACCAGATGATGAGACTGATATGTGAAAAGAATGATAATTTTCAGAATTTTTGAAAATCGCCCATATTTGAACTTTGAGGGGTCAAATGACCTTGAAAAATGAGGTCAAGGTCAAATCTGAAGGTCTGTATGGGTTTTTGGGGTATCTTAAGGGTAGTTTGTTATACATTTGCATGACCTCAAATGACTCCTTCATGGTGTTCTGAGACCCATACCCCATGTGGCGCAGACTCATTTCACTAAAATGGCCGCTGCTCCGTAACCGTTGCAGATATCTACATGAAAAATAAAACGTGCACTGGTCCCAGATACTGGCCATCTGTTGGTGCCATCGGCTTTATTCTACCTATTGCGGTTTCTGACATTACGTCTCGAGACCTAAAACGGTGTTTATGCTGTAGCTCTGGTTCCGCTTGAGCGATTTCAGAATTGTTTGCGCCAAAATACAGCCTAGTACTTTTGAGTAAGACTTACCCTATACCATGGTGCTACCTGTTATGCTTCCTGAATAATAGCCCATGTAAATTTCGCAAATTTAATGTTTGAAAGGCCCTGTGACCTTGAAAAATAGGTCAAGGTCATATCTTTTGTGCATGACCTAGTCCTAGTCCTAGAGGTACCCTGTGCTAAAGTTTCATGAAAATCGGAGCAATCTGAAAAAAGAATAATAATAAGAATAATACCAAAAACAATAAGAATTTACCATGTAATGGTAAATTCTTAATAATAGCAAAAACAATAAGAATTTACCATAGGTATGGTAAATTCTTAATAATAATAAGAATAATACCAAAAACAATAAGAATTTACCATATATGGTAAATTCTTAATAATAATAACTAGACATCAATATTACTGGTGAACCAGTAATGAGCATTCACCATAAAAAAGGATTTACTTGATTATCAACTTGACTTTTATTCTTCATATTGACATTCATATTGACACTTGAATTGACTTCATTTTGACATTCATATTGACATTCCTATTGACATAATTCATATTGACATTCATTTAGATATTCATATCGACATTCATACTGATATTCATACTGACCTTCATATTAATCTTCAAATTTATATTGATGTTCACATTGACATTCATATCAACATCCATATTGACATTCATGACATTCATATTGACACTGATATCAATTGACACTGATGACACTGATATTGACACTTATGACACTGATATCTACACTAATATTGACATTCATTTTGACATTCATTAATTTTGACATTCATGTTGATATTCAAGTTGACATTCATGCTGACATTCATATATATTGACATTCATATTGACATTCATATTGAATTCATAATGACATTCATATTGAGTTCATATTGACCTTAATTTATTCTTTAATGCATTCTATTCTGTACTTATCTCATTTCTTCATTTTTCCTGTCTTTGACTGGTGATGACCTTGACAAGTGATTAACCTCTTCTCAAGGTCAAATATATTTTAGATCATTCAAGTTTCTCTTGATTGGAAATGATAGACCACAATTGAACAACCTTGCTTGAAAAAGTTGTGTAATGTACCTATCGTGGCTTTTAATTCACTTTCTGTGACCTTGACCTTGATGTCAAGGTCATGGATGTTTGATGAAAATATTCCTCTATCACAGGGCTATATATGTGCCAAGTTTCATTGAGTTGTCTTCATTCATAACAAAGTTAAAAAATATTTTCACTTTTGGGCAAAATATTCTAATTTTGAAAGTCGAATATCTCAGTAACCCCTTGCATGATTTTCACCACATTTCTTTCTGCACTGGCCCATGCTATAGAGCACCTTTGGCTATAATTTCATGAAAGTGCTGCTTGTAGTTTTCTCAAATCCGTGCGCAAACTGGTTTTCATTAAAAGGGGTTAGGGCAATTACCCCTTTTTGAAAATGATCAATTTCATGGCTGATATTTGTTCAATAGGGGTCTACTATCTTAACACTGAAGACCAGGTGTCTCTATCTTTATTAGTTCAGGAGATAGACCTCCAAAATCAGTGACTTTGAGGTGACCTGTGACCTTGAAAAATAGGTCAAAGTCAAAAATATTTTGGGAAATTAATCCACTCATCCAGGACTATCTATACACTAACTTTCATGTTGAAATTCCAAAAAAAAAGGGAAGAAAAATAATAATAATACGACCAAAATCAATAGCATTCACCATAGTGATGGTGAATGCTAACTAGAGAATAATTAAAATTGCACAGCAATTTTAAGATATGAATTCCCCTCCCCCGTATTCCCTCCCTATATACCCTCCCTTTCCTTGCCTTCCATTCCCTTCCCTTCCATCCCCTTTCCAATCAACCCTCTTCCATTCCCTCCCCTTCCATTCCCTCTTCTTCCGTTCCTACCTTTGCCATTTGGATTGCCAGGCTTCTTTTGGTCGCTAGGCAGTCAATGAGAGTGTAGATTTGCACATACTGACTAATATAGCGCTTAGCATGCAGGCAGGTGTGCTGCGAGGAATGATACCACCCTCAAAGCAATACAATTTGACTTACCATAAGCTTAACTTTGATGAAACCCTAACCCTAATGATTTGTTACGCACAAACCATAAGAGCTAGGAAGATGTGCTTACATACATACAGAGGGCAAGCAGTCAGCAATATGTAAAATTAGTTTTAAGTGATTTGCAGCAGTATCTCACAAGTTGTAATTTAATTATAAAGTTAATGGAAAAAATATGTGCTTATTTGCAGACAATAGGGCAACAAATAAGCAACATGTCATATCAATTTTAAGGGATTTGAAACATTATTGGGAGAGTTTTAATAGGATTTTAAAATTGATGGTAGGGATATGTGCTTACATGGAAAAATAGGGCAAAAAATTAGTAATATGTCAAATGAGTTTTAATTGATTTTGATGAATAATTAATGAGTTATAATTGAATATGTGAAATTGCTCATGTAAAATTGGCTATACAAAATAGGTGAATGCTCTTGGAGCACATAAATGGCTATAATTTTACGCATTTTTTGGTGCTAATTTCATGAAATTTGAATGAGTATAAGCTGAGCAATTTACATTGCAATTTTGAAATTCAAAAAATTCTCAAGGCAAAAGTACTTGAAGTAGAACATTTTTCTTTGGAGACATCATGCAGGCCCATACTGGGTACCTCTAAATAAATATTCAGGAACATCCATGAAGAGCTTCATAGTTTTTTTTGGGCCAAAAGTTTTGATGAGGCCAAAAACATACATGAAATTTTCAATGTCTTACGCGAGATATAAAAACTTTCTGATAAAGTCAAATGCTATATATCATCTGAAAGAGGAGAAACTGAACTTTCTGATGGTGTCTTTATTTTTTCTGTAGCTTTAATAGTAACTGAGATATCGGCAATTGAATATTGAGTTTTTGTGCGGCCATAGCGCCGATACCGTTTATGCGATGACAACAAAATTTTGTGGGATTGTTAGACTAGGGTAAGACTGCATGCACATATAAATTCAGCTTGATCTGAGTATTCCTTCCTTGTTTTCTGAAGGTTGAAATTCCTTTTTTCGGAATTCCGTTTTTACAAAAAATCATAACTTGGAATTTTTTCAACGGAATTCCTTCAGGCTCCTTTCTGCACTGGATAAGTGTCTGAGGTATTTTGAAAAAAATTCCCATGTCTTTATCTGTCTTAGTTTATGAGAAACGGTGAATAAAATATTTAAAAAAATTTCTGGAATTACGTCTCACTGAGAAGTAATTGCACCATGTAATTACCTCTGATAATAGTGTTTCTGTCGATCTGTAAGGAGGTTCTGTCCATTTTGTTTTATTTTGATCACTGTTCTCATAATCTGCCTTTCAAAATTTTTTTTTGGAGGCCGTAGAAAAATAATAATAACTAGTATACTAAATTGCACAGCAATTTAAAGGAAGAACTTCCCTTCCCTTCAAATCCCTTCCCTTCCCTTCAAATTCATTCCCTTCCAATCCTATCTCTCCCTTTCTCTTCCAGTTCCTTGCATTCCTTTGTCTTCCAGAACATGTTTTGATTGGGAAATGACTATCATTGCTGCGACTTTGAAATGTTTGGCATAGTCCATGGAAATACAACAACAGCCATACATATGTACTTAGTGATATATCGCTTGGCATGGAGTGAGACCTTTAATGGCCAGAGGTACCATCCTGAAAGCAATACACTTTCATGAAACCCTAACCCTAATGACTTCCTAGAGGCATACCATAATAGCTAGGAAAAGGTGGTTACATACGTAAATAGGGCAAACAGTCAGCACCATGTCACATCAATTTTAATTGACTTGAAGCATAAATGGATGAGTTATTATTGAAAACACCAAAAAATTCACGTAAAATTGGCTTTTGCTCTGACAAGCGTGGTTACATTAAATGAAATGAAGACCACAATTTTACACATCCTTTAACGTTTTTTTGGTAAAATTTTAGTCATTAGGAAACGAGTTATTGGCATTTGAATTTTGAAATTTAAAAAAATTCTCTTGGAAAAAATATTTGATGGAGGTAAATTTCCTTTGGCCACATTATAGGGTATAGGCTGGGCATGACAGAAAAAATATTCATGAACATCCATCAAGATCTTCATAGGTTTTTGTAGCCTAATGTGTTTTTCTTGGGCCGAAAAGTGACATGAAATTTTCACTGTTAAGCGAAATTTTCCCTTGGATGCCAAAGGGAATAATGCTACATATCATTGGAAAGCTGACATTCTAAGCTTTCCAAAAATGGTTTTCTTTTGCTTCTTGGTTAAATATTAAGGGAGTTACAGCCCTTCAAAAGTTGCACTTTTGAGGCCATGTGGCACAAAAAGTATTGGACCTGGGGTCCCATACTTTTGCATAGACAGTATACCCAAGTAGTACTACTCATTTCCTGAAGGACATGAAAATCTGATAATTGCATCATGGTTTTTCATGAATTACACCGTGCTTTTTGGGAATTCCGTTTTTGTAAAAATTCATAGAAAAAAATTTTTGTCTATGGATTTCCATAAAAATCCTTTCTGCACTGCGTATTTCCTTGGAGAATCTGGGGAAAAATTTTCGTAGAAAAGTATGTGGTAGTTTTTGCAAAACCGGAAGCAGAAATTTTTTATAGAAAATCCCTGTAATTCCCATGTCGTGCGTAATTCCCATGCGTAATTCCCACCAGTGGAGAAGTTCTATGATATCCCTATGCAATTATACTTTCATGGAGATACATTGCATAGTTTTTGAGTAATGCATCATTTTAGAAATGGCCAAAAGTGGTCAGAAAAATAATAAGAATAATAATAATAAGAATACGTACAATATCAATAAGAACTTCCCTACGGGAAGTTCTTAACTAGTATACTAAATTGCACAGCAATTTAAAGGAAGAACTTCCCTTCCCTTCCTATCCCTTCCCTTCCTTCCATTCCCTTCCCTGCTCTGCTATTCTAGTTCCTTGCATTCCTTTCCTTTCCATTGCTTAATAGTGTGTTTAGGTTGTCCTGGAGCGAAACATCACTGTTGCTTTGACGCTGCCTGCAGTAGTCCATGGAACTGCACCAACAGGCACACATTCTCCTATATCGCTTGGCATGCAGCCAGGCCTTTTTTGGGCGATGGTACCACCCTGAAAGCAATACTTTGATGAAACTCTAACCCTAATGATTTGTTATGGACAAACCATAAGAGCTAGGAAGATGTGCTTACATACACACAGAGGGCAAGGAGTCAGCAACTTGTCAAATTAGTTTTAAGTGATTTGCAGCAGTATTTGACAAGTTATAATTTAATTATAAATGTAATGGAAAAAATATGAGGTTATTTGCAAACAATAGGGCAACAAATAAGCAACATATCATATCAATTTTAAGTGATTTGAAACATTATTGGAAGAGTTTAAATAGGATAAAAAAAATCATGGTAGGAACATGTGCTTACATGGAAAAATAGAACAAAAAATTAGCAATAAGTCAAATTAGTTTTAATTGATTTTAATGAATACTTAATGAGCTATAATTGGATATATGAAATTGCTAATGTAAAATTGGCTATTAGTGAGAGATATATGCCCTTGGAGCACATAAAAGGGCACAATTTTATGCATTTTTTGGTGTTAATTTCATGACATTTGAACAAGTAGAAGCTGAGCAATCTAGATTTCAATTTTGAAATTAAAAAAATTCTCAATGATAAAGTACTTCAAGTAGACAAAATTCCTTTGGGCATATTATGCAGGTCCATATTGGGCACCACACAAAAAATCAACATGATCATCCATGAAGACCTTCATATTTTTTTGGGCAAAATAGGTGTCGGGAGCCCCAAAAAGTGACATAAAATTTTCAATGTCTGACGCGATTCTATACCGTACGCCGTAAAGCATATTGCTATATATCAATGGAAAGCTGACATTCTGAGGTTTCCAAAAATGTCCATTTTTTCTTTCTAGGACCAATATTAAGGGAGATACAGCCCATCAAATGTTCGACTTTTGAGGCCCTGTGGCACAAAAAGTATAGGTCCTAGGATGCCATACTTTTGCAATAACACTATACCCCTGTAGTAGCAACAATTCCTCTAAGGACATGAAAATCTGACATTTCAATCATGGTTTTTCATGACATCATCCCTCGAAATTTCTCTATGCTCCGATTTTGAACTTTTTTTTCTCCAAAGCTATTCACTGTATAGCCACTAGGCTCCTTTCTGCAATGCATATTCCATTAGAGATTAACAGGAAAAAATTTCATGACATTCTGACTGACAGTTTTCCCGAAACCGGAATCGGAAATTTTTCTTGAAAATTGCCTGTAATTCCTATGTGACACGGAATTCCGATGTGTAATTCCCAGTATAGAAGGAATTTTATAGTATCATAATGTTCTGCATGTGTTAATTGAGTTATCTCTTCTAGGACAGCAGTTATTTAACATTAAAAAATGTCAAAAAGTTGGAAGAATAAGAATAATAACTAGTACACCTGTAATTGTGCACAATTACAAAGATAAATTCCCCCCTTCCCTTCCTCTTCCCAGCCCCCTTACATCCCCTGCCCCCTTACATCCCCCTGCCCCTTCCCTTCTATCTTCCCCATCCGATGATTCACACAGAAATGTAATTGGGTCAGCATTTATTTCAACAAAGAAAATGTGCAGCCAGTGAGGTATGACAAGCGATGAAATTGTCATATGGCCAAGAAAAAGTGTTTGCAGCCATAAGAAGCATTTTGGGAGAAAAAAAGTGAGATACAATTTTCAGGGTCCACCGCGATTTTTAACGGACGACGCCACAGTAGAATGCTATATACCATGTGAAAGCTAAGAAACAGAGCTTTCTGGTGGTGTTTTTAATTTTTCTGTAGCTTTAATAGGGGCCGAGTTATCCGCGCTTGAAAATAGCGTTTTTGTGGTGCTATAGCGCCGATACCGTTACCGCTAGAAAGTTGAAATTCTAGTAGATTGTTACACTATAGTATGTCTGTAACTGCATACGATTTCAGCTTGATTGGACCATTTCTTCCTAGTTTTTGGAAAATTTTGGTAGCAATTTCGGGAATTCCCTGATTTGAAAAATTCATATAAAAAAAAGTTTTAAAGATATTGCCAAAAGCCGCCTTTCCGCACTGCGTATATCTTTAGAGATGATTGTGTAAAAATTTGGTGTAATTTCGCTCATTGGTTTTTCTAAAACCGTGACGACAAATTTTTTATCCATTTGCTGCGTAATTACCAGTTCACCAAAAATTACGCTCTGTAATTCCATTATATAAAATAGTTCAGCAAAAGCAATATTATTCTGCATTTTCAGCTTAATATTTCAAGTAGTTTTTGAAATAAAGGCTGTCAAAATGTTGACGAAAAATAAAAAGAACAAAAAAAAATAATAGGATGATGAAAAAAAAAACCGAACAAAAACAATATAAATTCCCCTAACGGGGGAATTTATAATAATAAAGAATAATAATAACAAAGAATACGTACAATATCAATAAGAACTTCCCTACGGGAAGTTCTTAACAATATCAGCAATAACAAGATGAATTCCCCTACGGGGAATTCATAATAATAATAACTAGATGGCTATAACTGACCATGGTCAGTGATGAAGAATTTACCAATAAATTTATTATTTAAAGGTATATTGTATATGTTTATGAGTACAGACTATTTTGTGAATGCTCATGCTTAATTTAGTTTATTTAGTTTAGTTTATTTAGTTCAGTTTAGCTTATTCAGTTTAAATAATTTAGTTTAGTTTATTTGTATAGTTTACTTAGTTTGGTTTATTTAGTTAAGTACATTTAATTTTGCTTTATTGACCACTTGACACGAAAAAAACAAATATGAACATTCACATACTTAGCATCATAGATATAGTAAGATCAGTATAATGTATCACATTAACACAATAGGTCCATGCAACTTTTATACTGATTTTGTATTTCTTCACTGCAAAATTGACTTCTTTCAGCTCAGGGCACTGATTTGGTTATAATAGGTAAAGTTGAATTTTTCAGGGTTGACCGATCTTTTTAACTACTGATGGTACACCAAAATGAACATTAAATAAAATAAAGATGAGAATCTGAGGTATTCAGAAGTGCTTTCATCATTCCTATACCTTAATTAGAACCGAAGATAGAACCGATTGAATTAATGACAAAAATGTGAAATATCACCAAAAAATAGACTCTGAAAATGTCAAGTTTTGAACATTATTTTCATCTCAAAGGCAAACGGTTTACAGTAGAGACTTGAAATAGCACACACTACTGTAAAAGTGTTAGGATTACATGTTCAAAGAGTATTAATTTTTTTGAAGATTGCCTTCTTTGCGAAAAAAATGTTAAAGTGTAAAATCATTACCAAAAACATGAAATTTTCAGGGTCCGGCGATCTTTTTAACTAGTAGAGATACGTTAAAATGCATAGAAAACAAATACTAGAGGAGATTACGGCCTTTCCGAATATGTTTTTAGTTTTTCTCTAGCTTAATTAGAACCGGAGATAAAGGCCATCAAAGTTTGGGTACAAGTGCAAAATTGGAAAATGAGTAGGTCAATTTAGCTGTCATTTTTTGACCTTGTGACCTTTATTATGCAATTTACATCAATCCGAGGAACTTAAAACTTTGCAAGGGTCCTCTAGGGTACTGTGGCACCAAATGCTGAAGAGATTGTGGAAATTGCTCAATTATTTCCTAGTTAAAAAAATTAGGTATCTCAAAAAACCAATTTTGCCAAATATTTTGACCTTGAGTTTGACCTTGAAAATACCTTTCTAGGTCAAAACCAATATTTTTCCCAGATTGGCAATGTGTCACAAAGGGGGGGTCATTTTATTATTTGAACTGTGTAGGATCAATATTTATTGCTCGAGAGGGCAAAAATAGGCTGATTTTTCATGTTGCGCGGTATGCAATATTTGGAATTTTTTTATAAATCAGCATCAAGAGATAGATCAATTCCGATTTCAGGGTTCAAACAGTCCAGCTGCTGGCTATAAGAATCTATAATATGAATTGGATATCTTTGAAAAAACATAATTGTTGGAATTTTTGAAAATGTAGAGTATTTTAACTTTGACGGGTGGTATGACCTTGAAAAATGAGGTCAAGGTCAAATTTTAAGATTGATATGGGGTGTAAATGGGTATATTTGGGGGGGTTCATTATACATTTGCATTACCTAAAATGACTCCTTCATGGATTTTGAACTCATGCACCTAAAACTTAGCAAATACAACGTACCAAAATGGCCGCCATTCCATAAATAGTTGCAATATCAAAATTAAAAATATGTTATGCACTGGCCCGTACTATAGGTCAACTTTTGGCACTATGAGCATGCTGCTATCACTTATGGTTTTTGCCGAACTCGAAACAATTCGAAAATGACCTAAATATTCATTGTGGAATGTTCCGCTTGAGTGATTTCGATTATTTTTTCGCCAAAGTATAGAATTATATTGTTTATGGACAGAAACTAAAGCAAATTACTCTAGTTTAATAGTTTATTCAGATATAGTACATCAAAATATACTAAAATTCACACTAAAAAGGTCCTATATACCTCAAAAATAAAAATTCAAACTCAGGACCGGAATACAGTAGTCTACAAGTATACAGGTACATTCACAAAAATAATTAAGAAAATCGGAGCAAATTTTTTCCGGAAACTATAATAATAATAAGAACTAGATTCCGATAACCGCTAGCGGTAATAAAACTTCACCGAGCAGTTGGTGAAAATAGTCTAAATATGTTTAAGTATAAAAATAAACAAGTATACGAACAAGTATATGAAGGTATATTGTACATGTTTAAGCAGCTTGCTCAGTGAATGCCCATGTTTAGTTTAGTTTATTTAGTTCAGTGGGTGAAAATGGTCTAAATGTATATAAGTATATAAACAAGTATATAAACAAGTATATAAACAAGTATATAAGCAAGATATAAAATAATATATAAAATATTATATGAATAAAATATAAAATAGTATCAAAAATATTGTATAAAATGGTACAAAAAATAACTTAAAAAATGTACCTTATTTATTTGTGATATATTGCAATGCACAAGTTAATGAAGCTAGCGGACAGCCCCCCCTTTCCCGGTGAATGCATGTTTAGCTTAGTTGATTTAGTTTAGTTTAATTTATTTAGTTTACTTTAGTTTAAAATTAGTTTATTGACATCTTTTAGGCAATTACTACACAAATTTTAGTAATCACTGGTGTTCCAGTCTGAGTACAGTCATTCGGTTAGGTGAGGAAAAGATGAATTTTTCAGGGTTGACCGATCTTTTTACCTGTTCACGACACAACAAAATGTACACAAATTAGAATAAGAGGAGAATCTGAGCTTTCCAAAACGGCTTGTATCATTCATATGACTTTATTAGAACCCGAGATAGAGTTGATTGAAGTAATGGTAAAGATATGAAATTTCACCGAAAAATTGACTCTGAAAATATCAAGTTTTGAACTCCAAATTGCTCCCAAAGGTAAACGGTTTGAAGGAGAGACTTAAAATAGCACAAAATGATGTAAATATGTTAGGACTATATCTCGAAATATTATCAAATTTTTTGAAGACTGACTTCTTTGTCAAAAAAATGTAAATTGGTGAAATCTTGACCGAAAACATATATTTTTCAGGGTCCGGCGATCTTTTTAACTAGCAGAGATACGTTAAAATGTATAGAATATGAATACTAGAGGAGAATTTGGGCTTTCTGAATATGCTTTCAGTTTTTCTGTAGCTTAATTAGAACCGGAGATACAGACCATCAAAGTTTGGGTACAAGTGTGAAATTGGAAAATGAGAGGGTCAATTTTGCAGTAATTTTTTGACCTTGTGACATTTATTGTGCAATGTAGGTCAATCCGATGGACTTAAAACTTTACTCATTTCTTCTAGGGTATTGTAGGACTGACCTATGAAAAGACTGTAAAAATCCCTTCATTATTTCCCACTTAAAAAAAATTAAATATCTCAAATATCCAATTTTGTCAAATATTTGACCTTGATTTTGACCTTGAAAATACCTTTCAAGGTCAAAATCTATAATTTCTACAGATTCGGGGTGTATGACTTAGGGGGGGTCATTTCATTATTTGAGCTATGTAGGATCAATATTTACCTCTCTAATTGGCATAAATAGGCTAATTTTTCATGTCGCGCGGTATGCCATATTTGGAATTTTTTTATAAATCAGCATGAAGAGATAAATCAATTCCGATTTCAGGGTTCCAACAATATAGCTCCTGGCTATTATACTTTAAATTATGAACCCGATATGCTGGAAATAACATAATTGTTGGAATTTTTGAAAATCGAGTGATTTGAACATTAAACAGGTCAAATGACCTTGAAAAATGAGGTTAAGGTCAAATTTGAAGGTGGCTATGGAGGTTTTATGGGCATATTTGGGGGGGTTCACAATACATTTTATTGGCCTAAAATCGATATTTCAGTGTCAAGTAATCAAGGTCACCAGTTTTGACGACGCGGTTGACACTAAAAATTCCATAATTAAATAACTAAGCATGATATCATCATAAAAATGATCGCTTACCATGGATTAGTCATTTACTGTAACAATTGGCTTGAATTCTGCAATTTTCGAAGTTGCTTATATAGAGATCAGGCGCGCAAACCTCTGAGAGTAAAAATTGACCTGTATGACCTTGACCTTGACCTATACTTTTGAAAATTAGGTCAGTTTATTTAGTATAAGTCTATTATATATAGTTTATTAGGAAACTATAATTGATCAGTTAATATATGAGTAATGGTCAATTGAAATATAGAACAAATTTATTTCAAAGGGGTCAATGACCTTGAAAAATAGGTCAGAGGTATAGGGTTACATTGGACAATTTAATTAGGTCACATAGGACTATGTACACAAATTATTTGAAAATTTTTCGAGAACATTTTTCGGAAAGAAAAATAATAATAACTAGATTCCGATAACCGCTAGCGGTAATAAAACTTCACCGAGCAGTTGGTGAAAATAGTCTAAATATGTTTAAGTATAAAAATAAACAAGTATACGAACAAGTATATGAAGGTATATTGTACATGTTTAAGCAGCTTGCTCAGTGAATGCCCATGTTTAGTTTAGTTTATTTAGTTCAGTGGGTGAAAATAGTCTAAATGTATATAAGTATATAAACAAGTATATAAACAAGTATATAAACAAGTATATAAGCAAGATATAAAATAATATATAAAATATTATATGAATAAAATATAAAATAGTATCAAAAATATTGTATAAAATGGTACAAAAAATAGCATAAAAAATGTACCTTATTTATTTGTGATATATTGCAATGCACAAGTTAATGAAGCTAGCGGACAGCCCCCCCTTTCCCGGTGAATGCATGTTTAGCTTAGTTTATTTAGTTTAGTTTAATTTATTTAGTTTACCTTAGTTTAAAATTAGTTTATTGACATCTTTTAGGCAATTACTACACAAATTTTAGTAATCACTGGTGTTCCAGTCTGAGTACAGTCATTCGGTTAGGTGAGGAAAAGATGAATTTTTCAGGGTTGACCGATCTTTTTACCTGTTCACGACACAACAAAATGTACACAAATTAGAATAAGAGGAGAATCTGAGCTTTCCAAAACGGCTTGTATCATTCATATGACTTTATTAGAACCCGAGATAGAGTTGATTGAAGTAATGGTAAAAATATGAAATTTCACCGAAAAATTGACTCTGAAAATATCAAGTTTTGAACTCCAAATTGCTCCCAAAGGTAAACGGTTTGAAGGAGAGACTTAAAATAGCACAAAATAATGTAAATATGTTAGGACTATATCTCGAAATATTATCAAATTTTTTGAAGACTGACTTCTTTGTCAAAAAAATGTAAATTGGTGAAATCTTGACCGAAAACATGTATTTTTCAGGGTCCGGCGATCTTTTTAACTAGCAGAGATACGTTAAAATGTATAGAAAAGGAATACTAGAGGAGAATTTGGGCTTTCTGAATATGCTTTCAGTTTTTCTGTAGCTTAATTAGAACCGGAGATACAGACCATCAAAGTTTGGGTACAAGTGTGAAATTGGAAAATGAGAGGGTCAATTTTGCAGTAATTTTTTGACCTTGTGACATTTATTGTGCAATGTAGGTCAATCCGATGGACTTAAAACTTTACACATTTCTTCTAGGGTATTGTAGGACTGACCTGTGAAAAGACTGTAAAAATCCCTTCATTATTTCCTACTTAAAAAAAATTTAATATCTCAAATATCCAATTTTGTCAAATATTTGACCTTGATTTTGACCTTGAAAATACCTTTCAAGGTCAAAATCTATAATTTCTACAGATTCGCGGTGTATGACTTAGGGGGGGTCATTTCATTATTTGAACTGTGTAGGATCAATATTTACCTCTCTAATTGCCAAAAATAGGCTAATTTTTCATGTCGCGCGGTATGCCATATTTGGAATTTTTTTATAAATCAGCATGAAGAGATAAATCAATTCCGATTTCAGGGTTCCAACAATATAGCTCCTGGCTATTATAATTTAAATTATGAACCCGATATGCTGGAAATAACATAATTGTTGGAATTTTTGAAAATCGAGTGATTTGAACATTAAACAGGTCAAATGACCTTGAAAAATGAGGTTAAGGTCAAATTTGAAGGTGGCTATGGAGGTTTTATGGGCATATTTAGGGGGGTTCACAATACATTTTATTGGCCTAAAATCGATATTTCAGTGTCAAGTAATCAAGGTCACCAGTTTTGACGACGCGGTTGACACTAAAAATTCCATAATTAAATAACTAAGCATGATATCATCATGAAAATGATCGCTTACCATGGATTAGTCATTTACTGTAACAATTGGCTTGAATTCTGCAATTTTCGAAGTTGCTTATATAGAGATCAGGCGCGCAAACCTCTGAGAGTAAAAATTGACCTGTATGACCTCGACCTTGACCTATACTTTTGAAAATTAGGTCAGTTTATTTAGTATAAGTCTATTATATATAGTTTATTAGGAAACTATAATTGACCAGTTAATATATGAGTAATGGTCAATTGAAATATAGAAAAAATTTATTTCAAAGGGGTCAATGACCTTGAAAAATAGGTCAGAGGTATAGGGTTACATTGGACAATTTAATTAGGTCACATAGGACTATGTACACAAATTATTTGAAAATTTTTCGAGAACATTTTTCGGAAAGAAAAATAATAATAACTAGATTTCGATAACCGCTAGCGGTAATAAAACTTCACTGAGCAGTTGGTGAAAATAGTCTAAATATGTTTAAGTATAAAAATAAACAAGTATACGAACAAGTATATGAAGGTATATTGTACATGTTTAAGCAGCTTGCTCAGTGAATGCCTATGTTTAGTTTAGTTTATTTAGTTCAGTGGGTGAAAATAGTCTAAATGTATATAAGTATATAAACAAGTATATAAACAAGTATATAAACAAGTATATAAACAAGTATATAAACAAGTATATAAACAAGTATATAAACAAGTATATAAACAAGTATATAAACAAGTATATATGCAAGTATATAAGCAAGATATAAAATAATATATAAAATATTATATGAATAAAATATAAAATAGTATCAAAAATATTGTATAAAATGGTACAAAAAATAGCATAAAAAATGTACCTTATTTATTTGTGATATATTGCAATACACAAGTTAATGAAGCTAGCGGACAGCCCCCCTTTCCTGGTGAATGCATGTTTAGCTTAGTTTATATAGTTTAGTTTAATTTATTTAGTTTACTTTAGTTTAAAATTAGTTTATTGACATCTTTTAGGCAATTACTACACAAATTTTAGTAATCACTGGTGTTCCAGTCTGAGTACAGTCATTCTGTTAGGTGAGGAAAAGATGAATTTTTCAGGGTTGATCGATCTTTTTACCTGTTCACGACACAACAAAATGTACACAAATAAGAATAAGAGGAGAATCTGAGCTTTCCAAAATGGCTTGTATCATTCATATGACTTTATTAGAACCCGAGATAGAGTTGATTGAAGTAATGGTAAAAATATGAAATTTAACCGAAAAATTGACTCTGAAAATATCAAGTTTTGAACTCCAAATTGCTCCCAAAGGTAAACGGTTTGAAGGAGAGACTTAAAATAGCACAAAATACTGTAAATATGTTAGGACTATATCTCGAAATATTATCAAATTTTTTGAAGACTGACTTCTTTGTCAAAAAAATGTAAATTGGTGAAATCTTGACCGAAAACATGTATTTTTCAGGGTCCGGCGATCTTTTTAACTAGCAGAGATACGTTAAAATGTATAGAAAATGAATACTAGAGGAGAATTTGGACTTTCTGAATATGCTTTCAGTTTTTCTGTAGCTTAATTAGAACCGGAGACACAGACCATCAAAGTTTGGGTGCAAGTGCGAAATTGGAAAATGAGAGGGTCAATTTTGCAGTAATTTTTTGACCTTGTGACATTTATTGTGCAATGCAGGTCAATCCGATGGACTTAAAACTTTACACATTTCTTCTAGGGTATTGTAGGACTGACCTGTGAAAAGACTGTAAAAATCCCTTTATTATTTCCTACTTAAAAAAATTAAATATCTCAAATATCCAATTTTGTCAAATATTTGACCTCGATTTTGACCTTGAAAATAGCTTTCAAGGTCAAAATCTATAATTTCTACAGATTCGCGGCGTATGACTTAGGGGGGGTCATTTCATTATTTGAACTATGTAGGATCAATATTTACCTCTCAAATTGGCAAAAATAGGCTAATTTTTCATGTCGCGCGGTATGCCATATTTGGAATTTTTTTATAAATCAGCATGAAGAGATAAATCAATTCCGATTTCAGTGTGCCAACAATATAGCTCCTGGCTATTATACTTTAAATTATGAACCCGATATGCTGGAAATAACATAATTGTTGGAATTTTTGAAAATCGAGTGATTTGAACATTAAACAGGTCAAATGACCTTGAAAAATGAGGTTAAGGTCAAATTTGAAGGTGGCTATGGAGGTTTTATGGGCATATTTGGGGGGGTTCACAATACATTTTATTGGCCTAAAATCGATATTTCAGTGTCAAGTAATCAAGGTCACCAGTTTTGACGACGCGGTTGACACTAAAAATTCCATAATTAAATAACTAAGCATGATATCATAATAAAAATGATCGCTTGCCATGGATTAGTCATTTACTGTAACAATTGGCTTGAATTCTGCAATTTTCGAAGTTGCTGATATAGAGATCAGGCGCGCAAACCTCTGAGAGTAAAAATTGACCTGTATGACCTCGACCTTGACCTATACTTTTGAAGATTAGGTCAGTTTATTTAGTATAAGTCTATTATATATAGTTTATTAGGAAACTGTAATTGATCAGTTACTATATGAGTAATGGTCAATTGAAATATAGAAAAAATTTATTTCAAAGGGGTCAATGACCTTGAAAAATAGGTCAGAGGTATAGGGTTACATTGGACAATTTAATTAGGTCACATAGGACTATGTACACAAATTATTTGAAAATTTTTCGAGAACATTTTTCGGAAAGAAAAATAATAATAATAATAAAAATATTTACGAAAATAAGAAACTTCACCTATGGTATAGGTGAAGTTTAACTAGATGGCTATAACTGACCATGGTCAGTGATGAAGAATTTACCAATATATTTATTAATTAAAGGTATATTGTATATATATGTTTATGAGTACAGACTATTGTGTGAATGCTCATGCTTAATTTAGTTTATTTAGTTCAGTTTATTTAGTTCAGTTTAGCTTATTTATTTTAATTAGTTTAGTTTAGTTTATTTAGTATAGTTTACTCAGTTTGGCTTATTTAGTTAAGTGCATTTAATTTTGTTTTATTGACCACTTGACAAGAAAAAAACAAATATGAACATTCACGTACTTAGCATCATAGATATAAATGTTTATGTGTACAGACAATTGTGTGAATGCTAATGCTTAGTTTAGTTTATTTAGTTTATTTAGTTCAGTTTAGCTTATTTAGTTTAATTTATTTAGTTTAGTATATTTTAGTATAGTGTACTCAGTTTGGTTTATTTAGTTTAGTACATTTAATTTGTTTTATTGACCACTTGACAAGAAAGAAAACAAATATGAACATTCACGTACTGAGCATCATAGATGTAGTGAGATCAGTATAATGTATCACATTAACACAATAGGTCCATGCAACTTTTATACTCATTTTGTATTTCTTCACTGCAAATTGACTTCTTTGAGCTCAGGGCACTAATTTGGTTATAATAGGTAAAGTTGAAATTTTCAGGGTTGACCGATCTTTTTAACTATTAATGGTACACCGAAATGAACATTAAATAAAATAAAGAGGAGAATCTGAGGTATTCAGAACTGCTTTCATCATTCCTATACCTTAATTAGAACCGAAGATAGAACCGATTGAATTAATGACAAAAATGTGAAATATCACCAAAAAATTGACTCTGAAAATGTCAAGTTTTGAACATTATCTTTATCTCAAAGGCAAACGGTTTACAGCAGAGACTTGAAATTGCACACACTACTGTAAAGGTGTTAGGATTACATCTTCAAGGAGTATTAATTTTTTTGAAGATTGCCTTCTTTGTGAAAAAAATGTTAAAGTGTAAAATCATGACCTAAAACATGAAATTTTCAGGGTCCGGCGATCTTTTTAACTAGTAGAGATACGTTAAAATGCATAGCAAACAAATACTAGAGGAGATTACGGCCTTTCCGAATATGTTTTTAGTTTTTCTCTAGCTTAATTAGAACCGGAGATAAAGGCGATCAAAGTTTGGCAACAAATGCGAAATTGGAAAATGACCAGTCAATTTAGCTGTCATTTTTTGACCTTGTGACCTTTATTATGCAATGTACATCAATCCGATGAACTTAAAACTTTGCAAGGGTCCTCTAGGGCACTGTGGCACCAAACACTGAAGAGATTGTGGAAATTCCTCAATTATTTCCTAGTTAAAAAAATTAGGTATCTCAAATATCCAATTTTGCCAAATATTTGACCTTGAGTTTGACCTTGAAAATACCTTTCTAGGTCAAAACCAATATTTTTCCCAGATTGGAAATATGTGACAAAGGGGGGGTCATTCTATTATTTGAACTGTGTAGGATCAATATTTATTGCTCTAGAGGGCAAAAATAGGCTGATTTTGCATGTTGCGCGGTATGCAATATTTGGAATTTTTTTATAAATCAACATGAAGAGATAGATCAATTCCGATTTCAGGGTTCAAACAATCCAGCTGCCGGCTATAAAAGTCTATAATATGATCCCGATATCTTTGAAAAAACATAATTGTTGGAATTTTTGAAAATGCAGTGAATTTAAACTTTGACGGGTCATATGACCTTGAAAAATGAGGTCAAGGTCAAATTTGAAGATTGGTATGGGGTGTAAATGGGTATATTTGGGGGGTTCATTATACATTTGCATTACCTAAAATGACTCCTTCATGGATTTTGAACTCATGCACCTCAAATTTAGCAAATACAACGTACCAAAATGGCCGCCATTCCATAAATAGTTGCAATATCAAAATTAAAAATATGTTATGCACTGGCCCGTACTATAGGTCAACTTTTGGCACTACGAGCATGCTGCTATCACTTATGGTTTTTGCCGAACTCGAAACAATTTGAAAATGACCTAAATATTCAGTGTGGAATGTTCCGCTTGAGTGATTTTGATAATTTTTTCGCTATTGTATAGATTTTTATAGTTTATGGACAGAAACTAAAGCAAATTACTCTAGTTTAATAGCTTATTCAGATATAGTATATTGAAATATACAAAAATTCACACTAAAAAGGTCCTATATACCTCAAAAATAAAAATTCTAACTCAGGACTGGAATACAGTAGTTTACAAGTATACAGGTACATTCACAAAAATAATCAAGAAAATCGAAGCAAATTTTTGTCGGAAATAATAATAATAATAAGAATAATAGCAAAAACAATAAGAATTTACCATAGGTATGGTAAATTCTTAATAATAACTAGATGGCTATAACTGACCATGGTCAGTGATAAAGAATTTACCAATATATTTATTATTTAAAGGTATATTGTATATGTTTATGTGTGCAGACTATTGTGTGAATGCTCATGCTTAATTTAGTTTATTTAGTTTAGTTTATTTAGTTCAGTTTAGCTTATTTAGTTTAATTAATTTAGTTTAGTTTATTTAGTATAGTTTACTCAGTTTGGTTTATTTAGTTAAGTGCATTTAATTTTGTTTTATTGACCACTTGACAAGAAAAAAACAAATATGAACATTCACATACTTAGCATCATAGATATAGTAAGATCAGTATAATGTATCACATTAACACAATAGGTCCATGCAACTTTTATACTGATTTTGTATTTCTTCACTGCAAAATTGACTTCTTTTAGCTCAGGGCACTAATTTGGTTATATAGGTAAAGTTGAATTTTTCAGGGTTGACCGATCTTTTTAACTATTGATGGTACACCAAAATGAACATTAAATAAAATAAAGATGAGAATCTGAGGTATTCAGAACTGCTTTCATCATTCCTATACCTTAATTAGAACCGAAGATAGAACCGATTGAATTAATGACAAAAATGTGAAATATCACCAAAAAATAGACTCTGAAAATGTCAAGTTTTGAACATTATTTTGATCTCAAAGGCAAACGGTTTACAGTAGAGACTTGAAATTGCACACACTACTGTAAAAGTGTTAGCATTACATATTCAAAGGCTATTAATTTTTTTGAAGATTGCCTTCATTGTGAAAAAAATGTTAAAGTGTAAAATCATGACCGAAAACATGAAATTTTCAGGGTCCGGCGATCTTTTTTAGTAGCAGAGATACGTTAAAATGCATAGAAAACAAATACTAGAGGAGACTAGGGGCTTTCCGAATATGGCTTCAGTTTTTCTCTAGCTTATTTAGAACCGGAGATACAGGCCATCAAAGTTTGGGTACAAGAGCAAAATTGGAAAATGAGCAGTCAATTTAGCTGTCATTTTTTGACCTTGTGACCTTTATTATGCAATGTACATCAATCCGAGGAACTTAAAACTTTGCAAGGGTCCTCTAGGGTACTGTGGCACCAAACACTGAAGAGATTGTGGAAATTCTTCAATTATTTCCTAGTTAAATAAATTAGGTATCTCAAATATCCAATTTTGCCAAATGTTTGACCTTGAGTTTGACCTTGAAAATACCTTTCTAGGTCAAAACCAATATTTTACCCAGATTGGCAATGTGTGACAAAGGGGGGGTCATTTTATTATTTGAACTGTGTAGGATCAATATTTATCGCTCGAGAGGGCAAAAATAGGCTGATTTTACATGTTGCGAGGTATGCAATATTTGGAATTTTTTTATAAATCAGCAAGAAGAGATAGATCAATTCCGATTTCAGGGTTCAAACAATCCAGCTGTCGGCTATAAGAATCTATAATATGATCCCGATATCTTTGAAAAAACATAATTGTTGGAATTTTTGAAAATGTAGTGAATTGAAACTTTGACGGGTCATATGACCTTGAAAAATGAGGTCAAGGTCAAATTTGAAGATTGGTATGGGGTGTAAATGGGTATATTTGGGGGGGTTCATTATACATTTGCATTACCTAAAATGACTCCTTCATAGATTTTGAACTCATGCACCTCAAATTTATCAAATACACTGAACCAAAATGGCCACCATTCTATGAATACTTGCAATATCAAAATTAAAAATATACTATGCACTGGCCCGTACTATAGGTCAACTTTTGGCACTATGAGCATGCTGCTATCATTTATGGTTTTTGCCGAACTCAAAACAATTCGAAAATGACCTAAATATTCAGTGTGGAATGTTCCGCTTGAGTGATTTTGATAATTTTTTCGCCATTGTATAGAATTTTATAGTTTATGGACAGAAACTAAAGCAAATTACTCTAGTTTAATAGTTTATTCAGATATAGTACATCAAAATATACTAAAATTCACACTAAAAAGGTCCTATATACCTGAAAAATTAAAATTCAAACTCAGGACCGGAATACAGTAGTCTACAAGTATACAGGTACATTCACAAAAATAATCAAGGAAATCGGAGCAAATTTTTTCCGGAAATAATAATAATAATAAGAATAATAGCAAAAACAATAAGAATTTACCATAGGTATGGTAAATTCTTAATAATAATAATAATAAAAATATTTACGAAAACAAGAAACTTCACCTATGGTATAGGTGAAGTTTAATAATAATAATAATAATAATAAAAATATTTACGAAAACAAGAAACTTCACCTATGGTATAGGTGAAGTTTAATAACTAGATGGCTATAACTGACCATGGTCAGTGATGAAGAATTTACCAATATATTTATTATTTAAAGGTATATTGTAAATGTTTATGTGTACAGACTATTGTGTGAATGCTAATGCTTAGTTTAGTTTATTTAGTTTATTTAGTTCAGTTTAGCTTATTTAGTTTAATTTATTTAGTTTAGTATATTTTAGTATAGTGTACTCAGTTTGGTTTATTTAGTTTAGTACATTTAATTTGTTTTATTGACCACTTGACAAGAAAGAAAACAAATATGAACATTCACGTACTGAGCATCATAGATGTAGTGAGATCAGTATAATGTATCACATTAACACAATAGGTCCATGCAACTTTTATACTCATTTTGTATTTCTTCACTGCAAATTGACTTCTTTTAGCTCAGGGCACTAATTTGGTTATAATAGGTAAAGTTGAATTTTTCAGGGTTGACCGATCTTTTTAACTATTAATGGTACACCAAAATGAACATTAAATAAAATAAAGAGGAGAATCTGAGGTATTCAGAACTGCTTTCATCATTCCTATACCTTAATTAGAACCGAAGATAGAACCGATTGAATTAATGACAAAAATGTGAAATATCACCAAAAAATTGACTCTGAAAATGTCAAGTTTTGAACATTATCTTTATCTCAAAGGCAAACGGTTTACAGCAAAGACTTGAAATTGCACACACTACTGTAAAAGTGTTAGGATTACATCTTCAAGGAGTATTAATTTTTTTGAAGATTGCCTTCTTTGTGAAAAAAATGTTAAAGTGTAAAATCATGACCTAAAACATGAAATTTTCAGGGTCCGGCGATCTTTTTAACTAGTACAGATACGTTAAAATGCATAGAAAACAAATACTAGAGGAGATTACGGCCTTTCCGAATATGTTTTTAGTTTTTCTCTAGCTAAATTAGAACCGGAGATACAGGCCATCAAAGTTTGGCAACAAATGCGAAATTGGAAAATGACCAGTCAATTTAGCTGTCATTTTTTGACCTTGTGACCTTTACTATGCAATGTACATCAATCCGATGAACTTAAAACTTTGCAAGGGTCCTCTAGGGTACTGTGGCACCAAACACTGAAGAGATTGTGGAAATTATTCAATTATTTCCTAGTTAAATAAATTAGGTATCTCAAATATCCAATTTCGCCAAATGTTTGACCTTGGGTTTGACCTTGAAAATACCTTTCTAGGTCAAAACCAATATTTTCCCCAGATTGGAAATATGTGACAAAGGGGGGGTCATTCTATTATTTGAACTGTGTAGGATCAATATTTATTGCTCTAGAGGGCAAAAATAGGCTGATTTTGCATGTTGCGCGGTATGCAATATTTGGAATTTTTTTATAAATCAACATGAAGAGATAGATCAATTCCGATTTCAGGGTTCAAACAATCCAGCTGCCGGCTATAAAAGTCTATAATATGATCCCGATATCTTTGAAAAAACATAATTGTTGGAATTTTTGAAAATGCAGTGAATTTAAACTTTGACGGGTCATATGACCTTGAAAAATTAGGTCAAGGTCAAATTTGAAGATTGGTATGGGGTGTAAATGGATATATTTGGGGGGGTTCATTATACATTTGCATTACCTAAAATGACTCCTTCATGGATTTTGAACTCATGCACCTCAAATTTAGCAAATACAACGTACCAAAATGGCCGCCATTCCATAAATAGTTGCAATATCAAAATTAAAAATATGTTATGCACTGGCCCGTACTATAGGTCAACTTTTGGCACTATGAGCATGCTGCTATCACTTATGGTTTTTGCCGAACTCGAAACAATTCGAAAATGACCTAAATATTCAGTGTGGAATGTTCCGCTTGAGTGATTTCGATAATTTTTTCGCCATTGTATAGATTTTTATAGTTTATGGACAGAAACTAAAGCAAATTACTCTAGTTTAATAGTTTATTCAGATATAGTACATCAAAATATACTAAAATTCACACTAAAAAGGTCCTATATACCTTAAAAATTAAAATTCAAACTCAGGACCGGAATACAGTAGTCTAAAAGTATACAGGTTCATTCACAAAAATAATCAAGAAAATCGGAGCAAATTTTTTCCGGAAATAATAATAATAATAAGAACTAGATGGCTATAACTGACCATGGTCAGTGATGAAGAATTTACCAATATATTTATTATTTAAAGGTATATTGTAAATGTTTATGTGTACAGACTATTGTGTGAATGCTAATGCTTAGTTTAGTTTATTTAGTTTATTTAGTTCAGTTTAGCTTATTTAGTTTAATTTATTTAGTTTAGTATATTTTAGTATAGTGTACTCAGTTTGGTTTATTTAGTTTAGTACATTTAATTTGTTTTATTGACCACTTGACAAGAAAGAAAACAAATATGAACATTCACGTACTGAGCATCATAGATGTAGTAAGATCAGTATAATGTATCACATTAACAAAGTATGTCCATGCAACTTTTATACTCATTTTGTATTTCTTCACTGCAAATTGACTTCTTTTAGCTCAGGGCACTAATTTGGTTATAATAGGTAAAGTTGAATTTTTCAGGGTTGACCGATCTTTTTAACTATTAATGGTACACCAAAATGAACATTAAATAAAATAAAGAGGAGAATCTGAGGTATTCAGAACTGCTTTCATCATTCCTATACCTTAATTAGAACCGAAGATAGAACCGATTGAATTAATGACAAAAATGTGAAATATCACCAAAAAATTGACTCTGAAAATGTCAAGTTTTGAACATTATCTTTATCTCAAAGGCAAACGGTTTACAGCAGAGACTTGAAATTGCACACACTACTGTAAAGGTGTTAGGATTACATCTTCAAGGAGTATTAATTTTTTGAAGATTGCCTTCTTTGTGAAAAAAATGTTAAAGTGTAAAATCATGACCTAAAACATGAAATTTTCAGGGTCCGGCGATCTTTTTAACGAGTAGAGATACGTTAAAATACATAGAAAACAAATACTAGAGGAGATTACGGCCTTTCCGAATATGTTTTTAGTTTTTCTCTAGCTTAATTAGAACCGGAGATAAAGGCGATCAAAGTTTGGCAACAAATGCGAAATTGGAAAATGACCAGTCAATTTAGCTGTCATTTTTTGACCTTGTGACCTTTATTATGCAATGTACATCAATCCGATGAACTTAAAACTTTGCAAGGGTCCTCTAGGGCACTGTGGCACCAAACACTGAAGAGATTGTGGAAATTCCTCAATTATTTCCTAGTTAAAAAAATTAGGTATCTCAAATATCCAATTTTGCCAAATATTTGACCTTGAGTTTGACCTTGAAAATACCTTTCTAGGTCAAAACCAATATTTTTCCCATATTGGAAATATGTGACAAAGGGGGGTCATTTTATTATTTGAACTGTGTAGGATCAATATTTATTGCTCTGGAGGGCAAAAATAGGCTGATTTTGCTTGTTGCGCGGTATGCAATATTTGGAATTTTTTTATAAATCAACATGAAGAGATAGATCAATTCCGATTTCAGGGTTCAAACAATCCAGCTGCCGGCTATAAAAGTCTATAATATGATCCCGATATCTTTGAAAAAACATAATTGTTGGAATTTTTGAAAATGTAGTGAATTGAAACTTTGACGGGTCATATGACCTTGAAAAATGAGGTCAAGGTCAAATTTTAAGATTGGTATGGGGTTTAAATGGGTATATTTGGGGGGGTCCATTATACATTTGCATTACCTAAAATGACTCCTTCATGGATTTTGAACTCATGCACCTCAAATTTAGCAAATACACCATACCAAGATGGCCGCCATTCCATAAATACTTAAAATATCAAAATTAAAAATATGTCTTACCATGTCCCATACCATAGAGCAACTTTTCGCCCAATCAGCATGCTGCTATCATTTATGGTTTTTGCCGAACTTGAAACAATTCGAAAATGACCTAAATATTCAGTGTGGAATGTTCCGCTTGAGTGATTTCGATTATTTTTTCGCCAAAGTATAGAATTTTATTGTTCATGGACATAAACTAAAGCAAATTACTCTAGTTTATAAGTTTATTGAGATTTTGCTCATTAAAATATACTAAAATTCACGCTAAAAAGGTCCTATATACATTAAAAATAAAAATTCAAACTCAGGACCGGAATACAGTAGTCTACAAGTATACAGGTACATTCACAAAAATAATCAGGAAAATCGAAGCAACTTTTTCGGATATAATAATAATAATAAGAAGAATAATAGCAAAAACAATAAGAATTTACCATAGGTATGGTAAATTCTTAACTAGATGGCTATAACTGACCATGGTCAGTGATGAAGAATTTACCAATATGTTTATTATTTAAAGGTATATTGTATAATGTTTATGAAGCAAGTGCACAGACCATCATTGTGTGAATTTTCATGCTTAGTTTAGTTTATCTAGTTCAGTTTAGCTTATTTAGTTTAATTTATTTAGTTTAGTTTATTTAGTATAGTTTACTTAGTTTAGTTTATTTAGTTTAGTAAATTTAATTTAGTTTTATTGACCACTTGACAAAATAGGTCCATGCAACTTTTATACTGATTTTGTATTTCTTCACTGCAAAATTGACTTCATTTAGCTCAGGGCACTAATTTGGTTATAATATGTAAAGTTGAAATTTTCAGGGTTGACCGATCTTTTTAACTATTGATGGTACACCAAAATGAATATTAAATAAAATAAAGAGGAGAATCTGAGGTATTCAGAACTGCTTTTATCATTCCTATATCTTAATTTGAACCGAAGATAGAACCGATTGAATTAATGACAAAAATGTGAAATATCACCGAAAAATTGACTCTGAAAATGTCAAGTTTTGAACATTATTTCAATCTCAAAGGCAAACGGTTTACAGTAGAGACTTGAAATTGGACACACTACTGTAAATGTGTTAGGATTACATGTCCAAGGAGTATTAAATTTTTCGAAGATTGCTTTGTTTGTCAAAAAAAAGTTAAAGTATAAAATCATGACCAAAAACATGAATTTTTCAGGGTCCGGCGATCTTTTTAAGTAGTAGAGATACGTTAAAATGCATAGAAAACAAATACTAGAGGAGATTATGGCCTTTCCGAAGATGGCTTCAGTTTTTCTCTAGCTTAATTAGAACCGGAGATACAGGCCATCAAAGTTTGGGTACAAGTGCGAAATTGGAAAATGAGCAGGTCAATTTAGCTGTCATTTTTTGACCTTGTGACCTTTATTATGCAATGTACATCAATCCGAGGAACTTAAAACTTTGCAAGGGTCCTCTAGGGTACTGTGGCACCAAATACTGAAGAGATTGTGGAAATTCCTCAATTATTTCCTAGTTAAAAAAATTAGGTATCTCAAATATCCAATTTTGCCAAATATTTGACCTTGAGTTTGACCTTGAAAATACCTTTCTAGGTCAAAACCAATATTTTTCCCAGATTGGCAATACGTGACAAAGGGGGGGTCATTTTATTATTTGAACTGTGTAGGATCAATATTTATTGCTCGAGAGGGCAAAAATAGGCTGATTTTTCATGTCGCGCGGTATGCAATATTTGGAATTTTTTTATAAATAAGCATGAAAAGATAGATCAATTCCGATTTCAGGGTTCAAACAATCTATCTGCTGGCTATTAGAATCTGTAATATGAACCCGATATCTTTGAAAAAACATAATTGTTGGAATTTTTGAAAATGTAGTGAATTGAAACTTTGACGGGTCATATGACCTTGAAAAATGAGGTCAAGGTCAAATTTTAAGATTGGTATGGGGTGTAAATAGGTATATTTGGGGGGTTCATTATACATTTGCATTACCTAAAATGACTCCTTCATGGATTTTGAACTCATGCACCTCAAATTTAGCAAATACACCATACCAAGATGGCCGCCATTCCATAAATAGTTGCAATATCAAAATTAAAAATATGTTATGCACTGGCCCGTACTATAGGTCAACTTTTGGCACTTTGAGCATGCTGCTGTTATTTATGGTTTTTGCCGAACTCGAAACAATTCGAAAATGACCTAAATATTCAGTGTGGAATGTTCCGCATGAGTGATTTTGATTATTTTTTCGCCGAAGTATAGAATTTTATTGTTTATGGACAAAAACTAAAGCAAATTACTCTAGTTTAATAGGTTATTCCGATATAGTACATCAAAATATACTAAAATTCACTCTAAAAAGGTCCTATATACCTTAAAAATAAAAATTCAAACTCAGGACCGGAATACAGTAGTCTATAAGTATACAGGTACATTCACAAAAATAATCAGGAAAATCGAAGCAAATTTTTCCGGAAACTATAATAATAATAATAAGAACTAGAGAATAATTAAAATTGCACAGCAATTTTAAGATATGAATTCCCCTCCCCCGTATTCCCTCCCTCTTTATCCCCCCCCCCCTTCCTTTCCTTCCGTTCCCTTCTTTCCCCTCCACTCGGTCCTCTTGCATTCCCTTCCCTTCCATGCCCTCATCTGCCATTCCCTCCTTTTCTATTCCCTTCCCAGGCCTATTTTGGACGCTATGTAGTCCATGGAAGTGTAGAGTTGCACAGACTCATATAGCGCTTAGCATGCAGCCAGGTGTGTTGTGACCAATGATAGCACTGTCAAAGCAATACAATTTGACTTAACCGTAACCCTAACTTTGATGAAACCCTAACCCTTATGATTTGTTATGGACAAACCATTAGAGCTAGGAAGATGTGCTTACATATATACAGAGGGCAAGCAGTCAGCAACATGTCAAATTAGTTTCAAGTGATTTTCAGCAGTATTTCACAAGTTATAATTCAATTATAAATTTAATGGGAAAAATATGGGATTATTTGCAAACAATAGGGCAACAAATAAACTACATATTATATCAATTTTAAGTGATTTGAAACATTATTGGAAGAGTTTATATTGGATTATAAAATTCATGCTAGGGAGATGTCCTTACATGGAAAAATAGGGCAAAAAATTAACAATATGTCAAATTAGTTTTAATTGATTTTAATTAATACTTAATGAGTTATAATTGAATATGTGAAAGTGCTAATGTAAAATTGGCTATTAATAAGAGGCATATGCCCTTGGAGCTCATAAAAGGGCATAATTTTACGCATTTTTTGGTGTTAATTTCATGAAATTTGAATGAGTAGAACCAGAGCAATCTGCGTTTCAATTTTGAAATTCAAAAAATTCTCAAACAAAAAGTATACCATTTAGAAAAATTTCCTTTGGAGACATTATGCAGGCCGATAGTGGGTACGACTTAAAAAAAAATCACGAAAATTTATGAAGAGCTTCATAGATTTTTTTGGGAAAATGTGTTTTGGCACAAAAAGTGACATGAAATTTTCAATGTCTGACGCGATTCTATACCGTACGTCCCAGAAGATGTTGCTATACACCATTCGAAAGCTGACATTCTGAGGTTTTCAGAAATGTCCCTTTTTCCTTTGTAGGATTAATATTAAGCGAGATACAGGCCTTCAAAAAATCAACTTTTGCGGCCCTGTGGCACAAAAAGTATTAGACCTGGAAGGCCAAAATTGTGTGAATTTGTTAGACTATGGTAGGGCTGTATGCACACATAAATTCAGCTTAATCTGAGCATTCCTTCCTTGTTTTCTGGAGATTTGAATGTCACTTTTTGAAATTTCGTTTTTAAAAAAAATCATAAGTCGGAATTTTTTCAACGGAATTCCTTTAGACTCCTTTCCGCACTGCGCACTTCCTTGGACAATGTGTAAAAAAATTTTCATGGCAAACCAACCAGCAGTTTTCTCAATTCGACGAAGAAACTTTTTTTATGCAAATTGCCTGTAATTCCGATGTCGTTGGGAATTCCGATATGTAATTCCAGCAACATAAAGTGTTTCATGGTGTCTTTATGTTGTGACTCCTTAATTTCAGAAATGTGAGGCAGGTTATGATTTATTCGACTTTGAAAATTTAAAAATCCGTAGAAAAATAATAATAATAATAATAACAAAAGTAGCAATAACAAGATGAATTCCCCTACGGGGAATTCATAATAATAGCAAAAACAATAAGAATTTACCATAGGTATGGTAAATTCTTAATAATAGCAAAAACAATAAGAATTTACCATAGGTATGGTAAATTCTTAATAAGAATAATACCAAAAACAATAAGAATTTACCATATATGGTAAATTCTTAATAATACGACCAAAATCAATACCATTCACCATAGTGATGGTGAATGCTAATAATAAAAATATTTACGAAAATAAGAAACTTCACCTATGGTATAGGTGAAGTTTAACTAGCAGTCAACCTTTGAAAAGGTAGGGAATAAATCGACATGGAATACGTGGGCTTGCAGGCAAAAGATTGAACAATTCATACGAAAAATCAATGGAAACACATAACCAAATATACCATTGAAAACACAAAAACTGCTCAAAATACTTGTTCATCCCTTTTGGCATTGATTTTGAGGGTAAATTACCCCATGACATCAAAGTCAAACTTGAATTATGTCCCCATGTCAAGATACTAAACCTGTGCAAAATTTGAAGAAAATCGTCCAAGTCAATCAAAAGTTATGAATATTTACCCCTTTTTTGGGGTAAACACCTAAAAACGGCAATTTTAACCCAAAAACATCAATGTTGTGAAGTAAAGTCCCAACCGATGCCTGTTGTACCATTGCAAATATAAGAACTGCTCAAAACACATATTCACCCCCTTCGATCTGGAATATGGGGGTAAATAACCCCATGACATCCATATCGTACTTGCATTATGTCCCCATGTCAAGATACTAAACCTGTGCAAAATTTGAAGAAAATCGTCCAAGTCAATCAAAAGTTATAAATATTTACCTCTTTTTGGGGGTAATTATCTAAAAACGACAATTTTAACCCAAAAACAAAAATGGTGTGAAGTAAAGTCCCAACCGATGCCTATTATACCATTGCAAAGATAAGAACTGCTCAAAACACATATTCGCCCTTTCAATCCAGAATATGGGGGTAAATTAACCCATGACATCAAAATCATACTTGCATTATGTGCCCATGTCAAGATACTAAACTTGTGCAAAATTTGAAGGAAATCGTCCAAGCCAGTCAAAAGTTATGAATATTTACCCCTTTTTGGGGGTAATTACCTTAAAATGACAATTTTCACCTAAGGACATCTGTATTGTGAAGTAAAGTCCCAACCGATGCCTATTATACCATTGCAAAGATAAGAACTGCTCAAAACACATATTCACCCCTTTCGATCTTGAATATGGGGGTAAATTACCCCATGACATCAAAATCGTACTTGCATTATGTCCACATGTCAAGATACTAAACATGTGCAAAATTTGGAGAAAATCGTCCAAGTCAATCAAAAGTTATGACTTTTTACCCCTTTTTGGGGTAATTACCTAAAAACGACAATTTTTATCCAGGAACATCCACAGCACGAAGGAAAGTCTCAAACGATGCCTATTGTATCATTCAATACACAATAACTGGTCAAAACACATATTCACCCCTTTCGATCCAGAATAAGGGGGTAAATTACCCCTTGACATCAAAATCATACTTGCATTATGTCCCCATGTCAATATACTGGACTTCTGCAAAATTTGGAGAAATTCGCCCATGTTAATCACAAGTTAGAGTCAATTACCCCTTTTGGGGTAATTTCCCCCAAAACGTCATTTTTATTCCATAATGTGACTGTAATTCATGAATACTATATACACACCAAGTTTCATGAAATTCCCTCCATTCAAACCAAAGTTAAAAAATGTTTTCACTTTTTGGACAAAACACCCATTTTTGAAAGTCCCATAACTCAAAAACCCCTTGTTTGATCAAAATATAAAAGGTGTCTTACCATGGATGAGTAGTCAGGCTATCAATTACAGCAAAAACTGAGCCTCTAGCCATTATAGTTTTCTCTGAAAACATGAGCAACTGGTTTTTGTCAGAAGGGGGTAAATACCCCTTTACCCTCATCTCCCAATAAACGATATAGGCCAAAAATGTAGCAACACATGTTCATATAAAGATTACCAAGTCTTAATATTCTAACAATGATATTAAAAGAGATAATCCACTTTGAAATTTTGAAAAATTTGACTTTGAGATGACCTGTGACCTTGAGTTCAAGGTCAAGGTCAACCATTTTCACAAAAAATGAAAGTACTTACCAAGGACTACCTATGTACAAAATTTCAAGTCTCTATGACAAAAACTGACTGGATAAAAATGGCCAAATAATAATAATAATAATAACTAGCAGTCAACCTTTGAAAAGGTAGGATATAAATCGACATGGAATACGTGGGCTTGCAGGCAAAAGATTGAACAATTCATACGAAAAATCAATGGAAACACATAACCAAATATACCATTGAAAACACAAAAACTGCTCAAAATACTTGTTCATCCCTTTTGGCATTGATTTTCAGGGTAAATTACCCGGTGACATCAAAGTCAAACTTGAATTATGTCCCCATGTCAAGATACTAAACCTGTGCAAAATTTGAAGAAAATCATCCAAGTCAATCAAAAGTTATGAATATTTACCCCTTTTTGGGGGTAATTATCTAAAAACGGCAATTTTAACCCAAAAACAAAAATGGTGTGAAGTAAAGTCCCAACCGATGCCTATTATACCATTGCAAAGATAAGAACTGCTCAAAACACATATTCGCCCTTTCAATCCAGAATATGGGGGTAAATTAACCCATGACATCAAAATCATACTTGCATTATGTGCCCATGTCAAGATACTAAACTTGTGCAAAATTTGAAGGAAATCGTCCAAGCCAGTCAAAAGTTATGAATATTTACCCCTTTTTGGGGGTAATTACCTTAAAATGACAATTTTCACCTAAGGACATCTGTATTGTGAAGTAAAGTCCCAACCGATGCCTATTATACCATTGCAAATATAAGAACTGCTCAAAACACATATTCACCCCTTTCGATCTTGAATATGGGGGTAAATTACCCCATGACATCAAAATCGTACTTGCATTATGTCCACATGTCAAGATACTAAACCTGTGCAAAATTTGGAGAAAATCGTCCAAGTCAATCAAAAGTTATGACTTTTTACCCTTTTTTGGGGTAATTACCTAAAAACGACAATTTTTATCCAGGAACATCCACAGCACGAAGGAAAGTCTCAAACGATGCCTATTGTATCATTCAATACACAATAACTGGTCAAAACACATATTCGCCCCTTTCGATCCAGAATAAGGGGGTAAATTACCCCTTGACATCAAAATCATACTTGCATTATGCCCCCATGTCAAGATACTAAACTTGTGCAAAATTTGAACAAAATCGTCCAAGTCAATCAAAAGTTATGAATATTTACCCCTTTTTTGGGGTAATTACCTAAAAACGGCAATTTTAACACAAAAACATCAATGGTGTGAAGTAAAGTCCCAACCGATGCCTGTTATATCATTGCAAAGCTAAGAACTGCTCAAAACACATATTCGCCCCTTTCGATCCTGAATATGGGGGTAAATTAACCCATGACATCAAAATCATACTTGCATTATGTGCCCATGTCAAGATACTAAACTTGTGCAAAACTTGAAGGAAATCGTCCAAGTCAGTCAAAAGATATGAATATTTACCCCTTTTTGGGGGTAATTACCTAAAAATGGCAATTTTAACCAAAAAACATCAATGGTGTGAAGTAAAGTCCCAACCGATGCCAATTGCACCATTGGAAAGACAAGAACTGCTCAAAATACATATTCACCCCTTTAGATCTTGAATATGGGGGTAAATTACCCCATTACATCAAAATCGTACTTGCATTATGTCCACATGTCAAGATACTAAACATGTGCAAAATTTGGAGAAAATCGTCCAAGTCAATCAAAAGTTATGACTTTTTACCCCTTTTTGGGGTAATTACCTAAAAACGACAATTTTTATCCAGGAACATCCACAGCACAAAGGTAAGTCTCAAACGATGCCTATTGTATCATTCAATACACAATAACTGCTCAAAACACATATTCACCCCTTTCGATCCAGAATAAGGGGGTAAATTTCCCCTTGACATCAAAATCATACTTGCATTATCTCCCCATGTCAATATACTGGACTTGTGCAAAATTTGGAGAAAATGGTCCATGTTAATCAAAAGTTAGAGTCAATTACCCCTTTTGGGGTAATTACCCCCAAAACGTTATTTTTATTTTATAATGTGACTGTAATTCATGAATACTATATACACACCAAGTTTCATTAATTTCCCTCCATTCAAACCAAAGTTAAAACATGTTTTCACTTTTTGGACAAAACACCCATTTTTGAAAGTCCAATAACTCAGAAACCCCAAGTTTGATCAAAATATAAAAAGTGTCTTACCATGGATGAGCAGTCAGGCTATCAATTACAGCAAAAACTGAGCCTCTAGCCATTATAGTTTTCTCTGAAAACATGAGCAACTGGTTTTTGTCAAAAGGGGGTAAATACCCCTTTACCCTCATCTCCCAATAAACGATACAGGCCAAAATTGTAGCAACACATGTTTATATAAAGGTTCCTAAGTCCTATTAATCTAACAATGATATTAAAAGAGATAATCCACTTTGAAATTTTGGAAAATTTGACTTTGAGATGACCTGTGACCTTGAGTTCAAGGTCAAGGTCAACCATTTTCACAAAAAATGAAAGTACTGACCAAGGACTACCTATGTACAAAATTTCAAGTCTCTAGCACAAAAACTAACTGGCAAAAAGTGGCCAAATAATAATAATAATAATAACTAGTTCTCAATTATTCCCAATAAATTTATCGGGAATGAGCATTCACCAGACTTTACCTGGAATTTAGAAGTCTAATTTTTTTAAGATTATGACATCACCTTTCATCTATGATTAAATAGTAAGGTAAACGGGACAAATTGTAGACTAGTGCTTCCTATATTTAAACTTTCAGGACTTAGACTAAGAAAGACATCTAACGTTAACAACTATTAACATGGCCAGTTAGTGGGAGTTGTAGAAGCTAATGGTAACTTGCAGGCAACCTTTGAAAAGGTAGGAAATGATTCGACATGGAATACGTGGGCTCGCAGGCAAAAGATTGAACAATTCATACGAAAAATCAATGGAAACACATAACGGAATATACCATTGAAAACACAAAAACTGCTCAAAATACTTGTTCATCCCTTTCGGCATTGATTTTGAGGGTAAATTACCCCGTGACATCAAAGTCAAACTTGAATTATGTCCCTATGTCAAGATACTAAACCTGTGCAAAATTTGAAGAAAATCGTCCAAGTCAATCAAAAGTTATGAATATTTATCCCTTTTTGGGGTGATTACCTACAAACGGCAATTTTAACCCAAAAACATCAATGGTGTGAAGTAAAGTCCCAACCGATGCCTGTTAAACCAATGCAAATATAAGAACCACTCAAAACACATATTCGCCCCTTTCGATCCTGAATATGGGGGTAAATTAACCCATGACATCAAAATCATACTTGCATAATGTGCCCATGTCAAGATACTAAACTTGTGCAAAATTTGAAGGAAATCGTCCAAGTCAATCAAAAGTTATGAATATCTACCCCTTTTTGGGGTAATTACCTAAAAACAGCAATTTTAACACAAACACATCAATGGTGTGAAGTAAAGTCCCAACCGATGCCTGTTATACCATTGCAAAGATAAGAACCACTCAAAACACATATTCGCCCCTTTCGATCCTGAATATGGGGTAAATAACCCCATGACATCCATATCGTACTTGCATTATGTCCCCATGTCAAGATACTAAACTTGTGCAAAATTTGAAGAAAATCGTCCAAGTCAATCAAAAGTTATGAATATTTACCCCTTTTTTGGGGTAATTACCTAAAAACGGCAATTTTAACCCAAAAACATGGTGTGAAGTAAAGTCCCAACCGATGCCTGTTATACCATTGCAAAGATAAGAACTGCTCAAAACACATATTCGCCCCTTTCGATCCAGAATATGGGGGTAAATAACCCCATGACATCCATATCGTACTTGCATTATGTCCCAATGTCAAGATACTAAACCTGTGCAAAATTTGAAGAAAATCGTCCAAGTCAATCAAAAGTTATGAATATTTACCCCTTTTTTGGGGTAATTACCTAAAAACGGCAATTTTAACCCAAAAACATCAATGGTGTGAAGTAAAGTCCCAACCGATGCCTGTTATACCATTGCAAAGATAAGAACTGCTCAACACACATATTCACCCCTTTCGATCCGGAATGTGGGGTAAATAACCCCATGACATCCATATCGTACTTGCATTATGTCCCAATGTCAAGATACTAAACATGTGCAAAATTCGAAGAAAATCGTCCAAGTCAATCAAAGTTATGAATATTTACCCCTTTTTTGGGTAATTACCTAAAAACGGCAATTTTAACCCAAAAACATCAATGGTGTGAAGTAAAGTCCCAACCGATGCCTGTTATACCATTGCAAAGATAAGAACTGCTCAAAACACATATTCGCCCCTTTCGATCCAGAATATGGGGTAAATTACCCCATGACATCAAAATCGTACTTGCATTATGTCCCAATGCCAAGATACTAAACTTGTGCAAAATTTGAAGGAAATCGTCCAAGTAAGTCAAAAGTTATGAATATTTACCCCTTTTTCGGGGTTTTTTACCTAAAAACGGCAATTTTAACCCAAAGACATCAATGGTGTGAAGTAAAGTCCCAACCGATGCCAATTGTACAATTGGAAAGACAAGAACTGCTCAAAATACATATTCACCCCTTTCGCTCTTGAATATGGGGTAAATTACCCCATGACATCAAAATCATACTTGCATTACGTCCCAATGTCAAGATACTAAACCTGCGCAAAATTTGAAGAAAATCGTCGAAGTCAATCAAAAGTTATCAATATTTACCCCCTTTTTGGGGTAATTACCTTAAAATGACAATTTTCACCTAAAGACATCTGTATTGTGAAGTAATGTCCCAACCGATGCCTATTATACCATTGCAAAGATAAGAATTGCTCAAAACACATATTCACCCCTTTCGATCTTGAATATGGGGGTAAATTACCCCATGACATCAAAATCGTACTTGCATTATGTCCCAATGTCAAGATACTAAACCTGTGCAAAATTTGGAGAAAATCGTCCAAGTCAATCAAAAGTTATGACTTTTTACCCCTTTTTGGGTAATTACCTAAAAACGACAATTTTTATCCAGGAACATCCACAGCACGAAGGAAAGTCTCAAACGATGCCTATTGTATCATTCAATACACAATAACTGCTCAAAACACATATTCACCCCTTTCGATCCAGAATAAGGGGGTAAATTACCCCTTGACATAAAATTCATACTTGCATTATGTCCCCATGTCAATATACTGGACTTCTGCAAAATTTGGAGAAATTCGTCCATTTTAATCACAAGTTAGAGTCAATCACCCCTTTTGGGTAATTACCCACAAAACGTCATTTTATTTTATAATGTGTCTGTAATTCATGAATACTATATACACACCAAGTTTCATGAAATTCCCTCCATTGAAACCAAAGTTAAAAAATGTTTTCACTTTTTGACAAAACACCCATTTTTGACAGTCCCATAACTCAAAAACCCCTTCTTTGATCAAATATAAAAGGTGTCTTGCACTGGATGAGTAGTCAGGCTATCAATTACAGCAAAAACCAAGCCTCTAGCCATTATAGTTTTTTCTGAAAACATGGGCAACTGGTTTTTGTCAAAAGGGGGTAAATACCCCTTTACCCTCATCTCCCAATAAACGATATAGGCCAAAAATGTAGCAACACATGTTTATATAAAGGTTCCTAAGTCCTAATTTTCTAACAATGATATTAAAAGAGATAATCCACTTTGAAATTTTGGAAAATTTGACTTTGAGGTGACCTCTGACCTTGAAAAATAGGTCAATGTCAAAAAAATTTTGCACAACTTCTCCTCTCACTTAGGACTACCTATCCACCAACTTTCATTAACTTTCTCCAATTTTAGGTGGCCAAATAATAATAATAATAATAATAATAATAATAACTAGACATTAGATATTCCCAGTGCGACTGGGAATGAGCATTCACCAATTTATGAAATGATCAATGAAATGATCTATGAAATGTTCTATGAAATGATCCATGAAATGATCAATGAAATGATCAATGAAATGATCAATAAAATGATCAATGAAATGATCAATGAAATGATCAATGAAATGGAATTAAAATGAAATGGAATTAAAATGAAATGAAATTAAAATGAAATGATCAATGAAATGATCAATGATATAATGAATGATATGATGAATGATATGATCAGTGAAATGAAATTAAAATGAAATGTTCAATCCAATGAAGAATGAAATATCTATAGCAAATTTAACAAATTTATAAAAATGACAATTTTGAAATCAAGGTCAAGGTCATTAATTTCCTGTAACATGCCTTTTCTATGCATCAGGATATTACCATGTTAAGTTTCACAAATTCCCTCCATTCAAACTGAAAATTTTCAACATTTAAATTTTTGGTGAAATAATTAAAATTTGAAAGTTTGATATCTCAAAAAGCCCATGAGTGATCAATATGAAAGTTGCTGCTGCACTAGAACTATCTTTTGGCTACGCAATCAAGCTGTTAGAATCATCCTGCCATTTCTGGTTTCTGAGAAGAAGAACGGCAAAGGGTAAACAACTAAATGGGTTGGGGTAATTACCCCTTTTCGAAAATGACAAACTTGATGATTGATATTGCTTATGCTTATGATAAGTAATGATACATTGCAATCCAGACATTTCTATCTTTATTAGTTTAGAAGTTAGCTGGAACCTCATCTGTAGCAAATTGACCAAATTTAAAAAAATGACAATTCTGAAATCAAGGTCAAGGTCATTCATTTTTTGCAACATACTTTTTTATGCATTAGGCTATTTCCATATAAAGTTTCACAAATTTCCCTTCATTCAAACTCAAAATTTTCAACATTTTAGATTTTGGGTGAAATCATCAAAATTTGAAATTTCGATATCTCAAAAACCCCTTGAGTGATCAACATGAAAGTTGCTGCTGCACTAGAACTATCTTTTGGCAACACAATCCATTTGTCAAAATCATCCTACCATTTCCGGTTTCTGAGAAGAAGAACAGCAAAGGGTAAACTACTAAATGGGTTGGGGTAATTACCCCTTTTTGAAAATGACAAATTTGATGGTTGATATGGTTTGTACCAGTGATGGGTTACATAACAGTGAAAACCAGACATTTCTATCTTATTAGTTTAGAAGTTAGCACTCCAAAAATGCCAACTTTGAAGTGACCTCTGACCTTGAAAAATAGTCAAGGTCAAAAAAATTTTGGGGATCATAATATCTCACCTAGCACTATCCATCCACAAAAGGACAACCCTGAACTCAACCAAAAATGACGGAAAAATAATAATAAAAATAAAAAAATCTACAAAAATAATAGCATTCACCATAGTGGTGGTGAATGCTAATAATAATAATAAGAGCGAAAACAATACCATTCACCAAGTATTGGTGAATGCTAACTAGCAGTCAACCTTTGAAAAGGTAGGATATAAATCGACTGGGAATACGTGGGCTTGCAGGCAAAAGATTGAACAATTCATACGAAAAATCAATGAAACACATAACCAAATATACCATTGAAAACACAAAAACTGCTCAAAATACTTGTTCATATCCCTTTGGCATTGATTTCGAGGGTAAATTACCCCGTGACATCAACGTCAAACTTGAATTATGTCCCCATGTCAAGATACTAAACCTGTGCAAAATTTGAAGAAAATCGTCCAAGTCAATCAAAAGTTATGAATATTTACCCCTTTTTGGGGTAATTAACTAAAAACGGCCATTTTAACTCAAAAACATCAATGGTGTGAAGGAAAGTCCCAACCGATGCCTTTTATACCATTGCAAAGATAAGAACTGCTCAAAACACATATTCACCCCCTTCGATCTTGAATATGGGGGTAAATTACCCCATGACATCAAAATCATACTTGCATTATGTCCCAATGTCAAGATACTAAACCTGTGCAAAATTTGAAGAAAATCGTCCAAGTCAATCAAAAGTTATGACTATTTACCCCTTTTTGGGGGTATTTACCAAAAAACGACAATTTTCCACCAGAAACATCAATGGTGTTAAGGAAACTCCTAATCGATGCCTAATATACCATTAAAAACTCAATAACTGTTCAAAACACATATTCACCCCTTTCGATCTAGAATATGGGGGTAAATTACCAACTGACATCAAAATCATAATGCAAGTACATCCCCATGTCAAGATATTAGACATGTGCAAATTTGGGAGAAAATCATGCATGTCTATCACAAGTTAGAGACATTTACCCCTCTTTTTGGGGTAATTACCCCAAAACGTCATTTTTATTCCATAATGTGACTGTAATTCATGAATACTATATACACACCAAGTTTCATTAATTTCCTTCCATTCAAACCAAAGTTAAAAAATGTTTTCACTTTTTGGACAAAACACGCATTTTTGAAAGTCCAATAACTCAGAAACCCCAAGCTTGATCAAAATATAAAAGGTGTCTTACCATGGACGAGTAGTAAGGCTATCAATTACAGCTAAAACTGAGCCTCTAGCCATTATAGTTTTCTCTGAAAACATGAGCAACTGGTTTTTGTCAAAAGGGGGTAAATACCCCTTTACCTCATCTCCCAATAAACGATATAGGCCAAAAATGTAGCAACACATGTTTATATAAAGGTTCCTAAGTCTCAATTTTCTAACAATGATATTAAAAGAGATAATCCACTTTGAAATTTTGGAAAATTTGACTTTGAGATGACCTGTGACCTTGAGTTCAAGGTCAAGGTCAACCATTTTCACAAAAAATTAAAGTACTTACCAAGGACTACCTATGTACAAAATTTCAAGTCTCTATGACAAAAACTGACTGGATAAAAATGGCCAAATAATAATAATAATAACTAGCAGTCAACCTTTGAAAAGGTAGGATATAAATCGACATGGAATACGTGGGCTTGCAGGCAAAAGATTGAATAATTCATACGAAAAATCAATGGAAACACATAACCAAATATACCATTGAAAACACAAAAACTGCTCAAAATACTTGTTCATCCCTTTTTGCATTGATTTTCAGGGAAATTACCCGGTGACATCAAAGTCAAACTTGAATTATGTCCCCATGTCAAGATACTAAACCTGTGCAAAATTTGAAGAAAATCATCCAAGTCAATCAAAAGTTATGAATATTTACCCCTTTTTTGGGGTAATTAACTAAAAACGGCCATTTTAACTCAAAAACATCAATGGTGTGAAGTAAAGTCCCAACCGATGCCTGTTATACCATTGCAAAGATAAGAACTGCTCAAAACACATATTCACCCCCTTCGATCTGGAATATGGGGTAAATAACCCCATGACATCCATATCGTACTTGCATTATGTCCCCATGTCAAGATACTAAACCTGTGCAAAATTTGAAGAAAATCGTCCAAGTCAATCAAAAGTTATGATATTTACCTCTTTTTTGGGGGTAATTATCTAAAAACGGCAATTTTACCCCAAAAACAAAAATGGTGTGAAGTAAAGTCCCAACCGATGCTAATTATACCATTGCAAAGATAAGAACTGCTCAAAACACATATTCGCCCTTTCAATCCAGAATATGGGGGTAAATTAACCCATGACATCAAAATCATACTTGCATTATGTGCCCATGTCAAGATACTAAACTTGTGCAAAATTTGAAGGAAATCGTCCAAGCCAGTCAAAAGTTATGAATATTTACCCCTTTTTGGGGGTAATTACCTTAAAATGACAATTTTCACCTAAGGACATCTGTATTGTGAAGTAAAGTCCCAACCGATGCCTATTATACCATTGCAAATATAAGAACTGCTCAAAACACATATTCACCACCCTTTCGATCTTGAATATGGGGGTAAATTACCCCATGACATCAAAATCGTACTTGCATTATGTCCACATGTCAAGATACTAAACATGTGCAAAATTTGGAGAAAATCGTCCAAGTCAATCAAAAGTTATGACTTTTTACCCTTTTTTGGGGTAATTACCTAAAAACGACAATTTTTATCCAGGAACATCCACAGCACGAAGGAAAGTCTCAAACGATGCCTATTGTATCATTCAATACACAATAACTGGTCAAAACACATATTCACCCCTTTCGATCCAGAATAAGGGGGTAAATTACCCCTTGACATCAAAATCATACTTGCATTATGCCCCCATGTCAAGATACTAAACTTGTGCAAAATTTGAACAAAATGTCCAAGTCAATCAAAAGTTATGAATATTTACCCCTTTTTTGGGGTAATTATCTAAAAACGGCAATTTTAACACAAAAACAAAAATGGTGTGAAGTAAAGTCCCAACCGATGCCTGTTATATCATTGCAAAGCTAAGAACTGCTCAAAACACATATTCGCCCCTTTCGATCCTGAATATGGGGGTAAATTAACCCATGACATCAAAATCATACTTGCATTATGTGCCCATGTCAAGATACTAAACTTGTGCAAAACTTGAAGGAAATCGTCCAAGTCAGTCAAAAGATATGAATATTTACCCCTTTTTGGGGGTAATTACCTAAAAATGGCAATTTTAACCAAAAAACATCAATGGTGTGAAGTAAAGTCCCAACCGATGCCAATTGTACCATTGGAAAGACAAGAACTGCTCAAAATACATATTCACCCCTTTCGATCTTGAATATGGGGGTAAATTACCCCATTACATCAAAATCGTAGTTGCATTATGTCCACATGTCAAGATACTAAACATGTGCAAAATTTGGAGAAAATCGTCCAAGTCAATCAAAAGTTATGACTTTTTACCCCTTTTTGGGGTAATTACCTAAAAACGACAATTTTTATCCAGGAACATCCACAGCACAAAGGTAAGTCTCAAACGATGCCTATTGTATCATTCAATACACAATAACTGCTCAAAACACATATTCACTCACCCCTTTCGATCCAGAATAAAGGGGTAAATTTCCCCTTGACATCAAAATCATACTTGCATTATCTCCCCATGTCAATATACTGGACTTGTGCAAAATTTGGAGAAAATCGTCCATGTTAATCAAAAGTTAGAGTCAATTACCCCTTTTGGGTAAATTACCCCCAAAACGTTAATTTTTATTTTATAATGTGACTGTAATTCATGAATACTTTATACACACCAAGTTTCATTAATTTCCCTCCATTCAAACCAAAGTTAAAAAATGTTTTCACTTTTTGGACAAAACACCCATTTTTGAAAGTCCAATAACTCAGAAACCCCAAGTTTGATCAAAATATAAAAAGTGTCTTACCATGGATGAGCAGTCAGGCTATCAATTACAGCAAAAACTGAGCCTCTAGCCATTATAGTTTTCTCTGAAAACATGAGCAACTGGTTTTTATCAAAAGGGGGTAAATACCCCTTTACCCTCATCTCCCAATAAACGATACAGGCCAAAATTGTAGCAACACATGTTTATATAAAGGTTCCTAAGTCCTAATAATCTAACAATGATATTAAAAGAGATAATCCACTTTGAAATTTTGGAAAATTTGACTTTGAGATGACCTGTGACCTTGAGTTCAAGGTCAAGGTCAACCATTTTCACAAAAAATGAAAGTACTGACCAAGGACTACCTATGTACAAAATTTCAAGTCTCTAGCACAAAAACTAACTGGCAAAAAGTGGCCAAATAATAATAATAATAATAATAATATCAAAGAAAACAATATAAATCTCCTTAGAGTCGATTTATAACTAGCAGTCAACCTTTGAAAAGGTAGAGAATGATTCGACATGGAATACGTGGGCTTGCAGGCAAAAGATTGAACAATTCATATGAAAAATCAATGGAAACACATAACCAAATAACCATTCCATGAAAACACAAATACTGCTCAAAATACTTGTTCACCCTTTTGGCATTGATTCTGAGGGTAAATTACCCCGTGACATCAAAGTCAAACTTGAATTATGTCCCCATGTCAAGATACTAAACCTGTGCAAAATTTGAAGAAAATCGTCCAAGTCAATCAAAAGTTATGAATATTTACCCCTTTTTGGGGGTAATTACCTAAAAACGGCAATTTTAACCCAGAAACATCAATGGTGTGAAGTAGAGACCCAACCGATGCCTGTTATACCATTGCAAAGATAAGAACTGCTTAAAACACATATTCACCCCTTTCGATCCTGAATATGGGGGTAAATAACCCCATGACATCCATATCGTACTTGCATTATGTCCCCATGTCAAGATACTAAACCTGTGCAAAATTTGAAGAAAATCGTCCAAGTCAATCAAAAGTTATGAATATTTACCCCTTTTTTGGGTAATTACCTAAAAACGACAATTTTCAACCGAAAAACATCAATGGTGTGAAGTAAAGTCCCAACCGATGCCTGTTATACCATTGCAAAGATAAGAACTGCTCAAAACACATATTCCGCCCCTTTCGATCCTGAATATGGGGGTAAATTAACCCATGACATCAAAATCATACTTGCATTATGTGCCCATGTCAAGATACTAAACTTGTGCAAAACTTGAAGGAAATCGTCCAAGTCAGTCAAAAGATATGAATATTTACCCTTTTTGGGGGTAATTACCTAAAAATGGCAATTTTAACCAAAAAACATCAATGTTGTGAAGTAAAGTCCCAACCGATGCCAATTGTACCATTGGAAAGACAAGAACTGCTCAAAATACATATTCACCCCTTTCAATCTGAATATGGGGGTAAATTACCCCATGACATCAAAATCGTACTTGCATAATGTCCCCATGTCAAGATACTAAACCTGTGCAAAATTTGGAGAATATCGTCCAAGTCAATCAAAAGTTATGACTTTTTACCCCTTTTTGGGTAATTTACCTAAAAACGACAATTTTTATCCAGGAACATCCACAGCACAAAGGTAAGTCTCAAACGGTTCCTATTGTATCATTCAATACACAATAACTGCTCAAAACACATATTCACCCCTTTCGATCCAGAATAAGGGGGTAAATTACCCCTTGACATCAAAATCATACTTGCATTATCTCCCCATGTCAATATACTGGACTTGTGCAAAATTTGGAGAAAATCGTCCTTGTTAATCAAAAGTTAGAGTCAATTACCCCTTTTGGGGTAATTACCCCCAAAACGTTATTTTTATTTTATAATGTGACTGTAATTCATGAATACTTTATACACACCAAGTTTCATTAAATTCCCTCCATTCAAACCAAAGTTAAAAAATGTTTTCACTTTTTGGACAAAACACCCATTTTTGAAAGTTCAATAACTCAGAAACCCAAAGTTTGATCAAAATATAAAAGGTGTGTCTTACCATGGATGAGCATCAGGCTATCAATTACAGCAAAAACTGAGCCTCTAGCCATTATAGTTTTCTCTGAAAACATGAGCAACTGGTTTTTTGTCAAAAGGGGGTAAATACCCCTTTACCCTCATCTCCCAATAAACGATATAGGCCAAAATTGTAGCAACACATGTTTATATAAAGGTTCCTAAGTCCTAATTTTCTAACAATGATATTAAAAGAGATAATCAATCTTTGAAATTTTGGAAAATTTGACTTTGAGATGACCTGTGACCTTGAGTTCAAGGTCAAGGTCAACCATTTTTACAAAAAATTAAATAACTTACCAAGGACTACCTATGTACAAAATTTCAAGTCTCTAGCACAAAAACTGACTGGCAAAAAGTGGCCAAATAATAATAATAATAATATCAAAGAGTTCAAAATGATTCTCCATATATGTCGAATCATAATAATATCAAAGAAAACAATATAAATCTCCTTAGAGTCGATTTATAATAATAATAATATCAAAGAAAACAATATAAATCTCCTTAGAGTCGATTTATAATAATAATAATAATATCAAAGAAAACAATATAAATCTCCTTAGAGTCGATTTATAACTAGCAGTCAACCTTTGAAAAGGTAGGATATAAATTGACTGGGAATACGTGGGCTTGCAGGCAAAAGATTGAACAATTCATACGAAAAATCAATGAAACACATAACCAAATATACCATTGAAAACACAAAAACTGCTCAAAATACTTGTTATCCCTTTTGGCATTGATTTTGAGGGTAAATTACCCCGTGACATCAAAGTCAAACTTGAATTATGTCCCCATGTCAAGATACTAAACCTGTGCAAAATTTGAAGAAAATCGTCCAAGTCAATCAAAAGTATGAATATTTACCCCTTTTTGGGGTAATTAACTAAAAACGGCCATTTTAACTCAAAAACATCAATGGTGTGAAGGAAAGTCCCAACCGATGCCTGTTATATACCATTGCAAAGATAAGAACTGCTCAAAACACATATTCACCCCCTTCGATCTTGAATATGGGGGTAAATAACCCCATGACATCCATATCGTACTTGCATTATGTCCCAATGTCAAGATACTAAACCTGTGCAAAATTTGAAGAAAATCGTAAAAGTCAATCAAAAGTTATGAATATTTACCTCTTTTTGGGGGTAATTATCTAAAAACGGCAATTTTAACCCAAAAACAAATATGGTGTGAAGTAAAGTCCCAACCGATGCCTATTATACCATTGCAAAGATAAGAACTGCTCAAAACACATATTCGCCCCTTTCAATCCAGAATATGGGGGTAAATTAACCCATGACATCAAAATCATACTTGTATCATGTGCCCATGTCAAGATACTAAAATTGTGCAAAATTTGAAGGAAATCGTCCAAGTCAGTCAAAAGTTATGAATATTTACCCCTTTTTGGGGGTAATTACCTAAAAATGGCAATTTTAACCCAAAAACATCAATGGTGTGAAGTAAAGTCCCAACCGATGCCAATTGTACCATTGGAAAGACAAGAACTGCTCAAAATACATATCACCCCTTTCGATCTTGAATATGGGGTAAATTACCCCATGACATCAAAATCATACTTGCATTATGTCCCAATGTCAAGATACTAAACCTGTGCAAAATTTGAAGAAAATCGTCCAAGTCAATCAAAAGTTATGACTATTTTACCCCTTTTTGGGGGTATTTACCAAAAAACGACAATTTTCAACCAGAAACATCAATGGTGTTAAGGAAACTCCTAATCGATGCCTAATATACCATTAAAAACTCAATAACTGTTCAAAACACATATTCACCCCTTTCGATCTAGAATATGGGGGTAAATTACCAACTGACATCAAAATCATAATGCAAGTACATCCCCATGTCAAGATACTAGACATGTGCAAATTTGGGAGAAAATCATGCATGTCTATCACAAGTTAGAGACATTTACCCCTTTTTGGGGTAATTACCCCAAAACGTCATTTTTATTCCATAATGTGACTGTAATTCATGAATACTATATACACACCAAGTTTCATTAATTTCCTTCCATTCAAACCAAAGTTAAAAAATGTTTTCACTTTTTGGACAAAACACCCATTTTTGAAAGTCCAATAACTCAGAAACCCCAAGCTTGATCAAAATATAAAAGGTGTCTTACCATGGATGAGTAGTAAGGCTATCAATTACAGCAAAAACTGAGCCTCTAGCCATTATAGTTTTCTCTGAAAACATGAGCAACTGGTTTTTGTCAAAAGGGGTAAATACCCCTTTACCCTCATCTCCCAATAAACGATATAGGCCAAAAATGTAGCAACACATGTTTATATAAAGGTTCCTAAGTCTTAATTTTCTAACAATGATATTAAAAGAGATAATCCACTTTGAAATTTTGGAAAATTTGACTTTGAGATGACCTGTGACCTTGAGTTCAAGGTCAAGGTCAACCATTTTCACAAAAAATTAAAGTACTTACCAAGGACTACCTATGTACAAAATTTCAAGTCTCTATGACAAAAACTGACTGGATAAAAATGGCCAAATAATAATAATAATAACTAGATTCCGATAACCGCTAGCGGTAATAAAACTTCACCGAGCAGTTGGTGAAAATAGTCTAAATATGTTTAAGTATAAAAATAAACAAGTATACGAACAAGTATATGAAGGTATATTGTACATGTTTAAGCAGCTTGCTCAGTGAATGCCCATGTTTAGTTTAGTTTATTTAGTTCAGTGGGTGAAAATAGTCTAAATGTATATAGGTATATAAACAAGTATATAAACAAGTATATAAACAAGTATATATATAAGCAAGATCTAAAATAATATATAAAATATTATATGAATAAAATATAAAATAGTATCAAAAATATTGTATAAAATGGTACAAAAAATAGCATAAAAAATGTACCTTATTTATTTGTGATATATTGCAATGCACAAGTTAATGAAGCTAGCGGACAGCCCCCCCTTTCCCGGTGAATGCATGTTTAGCTTAGTTTATTTAGTTTAGTTTAATTTATTTAGTTTACTTTAGTTTAAAATTAGTTTATTGACATCTTTTAGGCAATTACTGCACAAATTTTAGTAATCACTGGTGTTCCAGTCTGAGTAGTCATTCGGTTAGGTGAGGAAAAGATGAATTTTTCAGGGTTGACCGATCTTTTTACCTGTTCACGACACAACAAAATGTACACAAATTAGAATAAGAGGAGAATCTGAGCTTTTCCAAAACGGCTTGTATCATTCATATGACTTTATTAGAACCCGAGATAGAGTTGATTGAAGTAATGGTAAAAATATGAAATTTCACCGAAAAATTGACTCTGAAAATATCAAGTTTTGAACTCCAAATTGCTCCCAAAGGTAAACGGTTTGAAGGAGAGACTTAAAATTGCACAAAATACTGTAAATATGTTAGGACTATATCTCGAAATATTATCAAATTTTTGAAGACTGACTTCTTTGTCAAAAAAATGTAAATTGGTGAAATCTTGACCGAAAACATGTATTTTTCAGGGTCCGGCGATCTTTTTAACTAGCAGAGATACGTTAAAATGTATAGAAAATGAATACTAGAGGAGAATTTGGACTTTCTGAATATGCTTTCAGTTTTTCTGTAGCTTAATTAGAACCGGAGATACAGACCATCAAAGTTTGGGTGCAAGTGCGAAATTGGAAAATGAGAGGGTCAATTTTGCAGTAATTTTTTGACCTTGTGACATTTATTGTGCAATGTAGGTCAATCCGATGGACTTAAAACTTTACACATTTCTTCTAGGGTATTGCAGGACTGACCTGTGAAAAGACTGTAAAAATCCCTTTATTATTTCCTACTTAAAAAAAATTAAATATCTCAAATATCCAATTTTGTCAAATATTTGACCTTGATTTTGATCTTGAAAATACCTTTCAAGGTCAAAATCTATAATTTCTACAGATTCGCGGTGTATGACTTAGGGGGGTCATTTCATTATTTGAACTATGTAGGATCAATATTTACCTCTCAAATTGGCAAAAATTGGCTAATTTTTCATGTCGCGCGGTATGCCATATTTGGAATTTTTTTTATAAATCAGCATGAAGAGATAAATCAATTCCGATTTCAGGGTTCCAACAATATAGCTCCTGGCTATTATAATTTAAAATATGAACCCGATATGCTGGAAATAACATAATTGTTGGAATTTTTGAAAATCGAGTGATTTGAACATTAAACAGGTCAAATGACCTTGAAAAATGAGGTTAAGGACAAATTTGAAGGTGGCTATGGAGGTTTTATGGGCATATTTGGGGGGGTTCACAATACATTTTATTGGCCTAAAATCGATATTTCAGTGTCAAGTAATCAAGGTCACCAGTTTTGACGACGCGGTTGACACTAAAAATTCCATAATTAAATAACTAAGCATGATATCATCATAAAAATGATCGCTTACCATGGATTAGTCATTTACTGTAACAATTGGCTTGAATTCTGCAATTTTCGAAGTTGCTTATATAGAGATCAGGCGCGCAAACCTCTGAGAGTAAAAATTGACCTGTATGACCTTGACCTTGACCTATACTTTTGAAAATTAGGTCAGTTTATTTAGTATAAGTCTATTATATATAGTTTATTAGGAAACTATAATTGATCAGTTAATATATGAGTAATGGTCAATTGAAATATAGAAAAAATTTATTTCAAAGGGGTCAATGACCTTGAAAAATAGGTCAGAGGTATAGGGTTACATTGGACAATTTAATTAGGTCACATAGGACTATGTACACAAATTATTTGAAAATTTTTCGAGAACATTTTTCGGAAAGAAAAATAATAATAATAATAATAATAAAAATATTTACGAAAACAAGAAACTTCACCTATGGTATAGGTGAAGTTTAATAATATCAAAGAAAACAATATAAATCTCCTTAGAGTCGATTTATAACTAGAAATCGGGTAACCGCGATGCGGTGACAAAACTTCACCTATCATATAATAATTGGCAGTGAAATTGATGTGAGAAAACACAGAAATGATATTGGAAATGACATTGAACATGAACTTGAACATGAACATGAACTTGCACATCTACTTGCACATAAACTTGTACATAAATTTGTACGTGCAATTGCATGCGTCTTGCACATGTTACATAACATGAAATATCACACACAATATCACATGTAATATTATGCAATATCAAATGTAAAGTCACATGTAATGTATTAAACATACAATGTCACTTGCAATATCATGGAAAATCATATCACATGTAATATTAATTTATCACGTATAATTTTGCATGTTACTTAGAATGTACATAGTGTGCACAGATAATTATGGAAGTACTTATAAACTATCTGTCCGTGGACTAGTTGTGATGTGACAGATAGACAGCAGACAGATAAAACCTTACTGTAACATGTCAATCGGTTTGTGGTCATACACTGACTGATTCGCTGACTGATACACTGACTGATACACTGACTTATACACTGACTGATACACTGACTGATACAAAAATATTTGACCGAAAACATGTAATTTTGAGGGTTGGGCGTTCTTTTAAACCATCAGAGTTACAAGAAAACATTCAGAGAATGAAAACTAGAGGAAAACTAGAGGAAAATTTGAGCTTCCCGAATATCATATACAGAAAATAACATGGACCAGTACATGGACCAGTACATGGACCAGTACATGGACCAGTACATGGACCAGTCCAATGACCAGTCCAATGACCAGTCCAATGACCAGCACATTGACCAGCACATTGACCATGCATCAACTAGTACATCAACCAGTGCATCAACCAGTGCATCAACTGGAACATCATCTTTAAATCAACAGTACATCAACCTTGGAATTTGAGGAATGCATTGGCTAAGATACTTCTAGTCCTGAAAACATATCGAAATGAATGCAATTTTTGAAAACATACATTTTTCAGGGTCCGGCGATCTTTTTAACCGTCAGTGATACAAGAAATTGTTCAAATATAGAAACTAGAGGAGAATTTGTGCTTTTCAAATCTATTTTCAGATTCTCCGTAACTTTATTAGGACCGGAGATAAGGCCGATTGAAATTATGGTACAATTCAGAAATGTGAACTTCAGAAATTTCTGAAAAAATGTAGTTTTTCACTTAAAATTACTCTAGAACCAAAACGGTTCAATGGAAACATATATAACTTGGCAGGATTATGTGAACAAAAGATGAAAGTATGCTCAAATAGCTTCATTGAAATAAAATGATTATTTCATTGTCAAAATGATGATAAATTGTGAAAATTTGACAAAAAACATGAAATTTTCAGGGTCCGGCGATCTTTTATACCGTCAGAGCTACGACAAAATGTTTAGAAAATAAAAACTAGAGGAGGATTTGGCCTTTCCAAATCTGTTTTCAGATTCTCAGTAACTTAATTAGGACCGGAGCTACAGCCGATCGAAATAACGCTATCATTGAGAAATGTGAAAAAATATCGTAAATTTTTCCCTAATTTTTTGACCTTGTGACCTTTACGGTCTAACGTAGGTTAATACGAGGACCTTGAAAATTTTTACGATGCCTCTAGACTATTGTAGCAAGTATGTGTGACATTTTTGTAACAATATTTTGATTCCTTGCCTGTGTAAAAAAATCAAATGTCAAAAAAGTAAAATTTTTCGTCATGTTTGACCTTCAATTTGACCTTGAAAATAAGTTTCTAGGTCAAAACCAATTTGATTTTCAGAATCAGGATGTAAAAATGGGGGTATCAATTAATTATTGTAACTCTCTCTGATCGATATTTCCATGTCCAAAAAGCAATAATTTGTCATTTTTTAACATTCTCCGGTCTGCGATATTTGGAATTTTGTAGAAAATTAAGGTAAAATTATAGAGGAATTTGGGTTGCACATTCTAAATGCACATATTTTTGTCTGTCTAGAGATAATATATCAATGTGATATCATGAAAAAAACATAATTTTCAGAATTTTTGAAAATAAGCACTTTTTGCACTTTGAAGAGCCAAATGACCTTGAAAAATGAGGTCAAGGTCAAATTTGAAGGTTGGTATGGGGGTTTTAGGGATATCTTTGGGGGGGTTCACTATACATTGTTATGGCCTAAAATTGATATTTCAGGGTGAAATTACCAAGGTCATTGGTTTTGATGACGCGGTTGTTATTAAAAAGTACGTAACTCAAAAACAAAGCATGACATCATCACAAAAATAACTTCTTACCATGCGCCAGACATTTGGGCATCACATTGCATCAATTTTGATACCTTGTGGCTTACAGATTTTGCTATCATGCGTGACAATCTCCAGCACTAAATATGGACCTGTGCGACCTTGACCTTGACCTACTGTTTTGAAATTGGGTCAGATTATGTAATGTACTTGTAGCATTTAGACACTAAGTGGAAAATGAAATACGCACGTAATTGCCTGTGATATGCTCTTGAGAAACATATGAAAAAACGAACTTTGAAATGGCCTGTGACCTTGAAAAATAATTCAAGGTCACTGATACTGGGTCAGTGTAATGAAGTCATGTAATACTATATACCTGATTTTTTTGAAATTTTTATGATGAAATTTTTCGTCCGGAAAAATAAAAATAAATAATAAAAATACTTACGAAAACAAGAAACTTCACCTATGTAATAGGTGAAGTTTAATAACTAGTTCTCAATTATTCCCAATAAATTTATCGGGAATTAGCATTCACCAGACTTTACCTGGAAATTAGAAGTCTAATTCTTTTAAGATTATGACATCACCTTTCATGTATGATTAAATAGTAAGGTAAACGGGACAAATTGTAGACTAGTGCTTCCTATATTTAAACTTTCAGGACTTAGACTAAGAAAGACATCTAACGTTAACAACTATTAACATGGCCAGTTAGTGGGAGTTGTAGAAGCTAATGGTAACTAGCAGGCAACCTTTGAAAAAGTAGGAAATGATTCGACATCGAATACGTGGGCTTGCAGGCAAAAGATTGAACTATTCATTCGAAAAATCAATGGAAACACATAACCGAATATACCATTGAAAACACAAAAACTGGTCAAAATACTTGTTCATCCCCTTCGGCATTGATTTTGAGGGTAAATTACCCCGTGACATCAAAGTCAAACTTGAATTATGTCCCCATGTCAAGATACTAAACCTGTGCAAAATTTGAAGAAAATCGTCCAAGTCAATCAAAAGTTATGAATATTTACCCCTTTTTTGGGGTAATTACCTAAAAACGGCAATTTTAACCCAAAAAATCAATGGTGTGAAGTAAAGTCCCAACCGATGCCTGTTATACCATTGCAAATATAAGAACCACTCAAAACACATATTCGCCCCTTTCGATCCTGAATATGGGGGTAAATTAACCCATGACATCAAAATCATACTTGCATAATGTGCCCATGTCAAGATACTAAACTTGTGCACAATTTGAAGGAAATCGTCCAAGTCAATCAAAAGTTATGAATATCTACCCTTTTTGGGGTAATTACCTAAAAACAGCAATTTTAACCCAAACACATCAATGGTGTGAAGTAAAGTCCCAACCAATGCCTGTTATACCATTGCAAAGATAAGAACTGCTCAAAACACATATTCACCCCTTTCGATCCGGAATATGGGGGTAAATAACCCCATGACATCCATATCGTACTTGCATTATGTCCCCATGTCAAGATACTAAACCTGTGCAAAATTTGAAGAAAATCGTCCAAGTCAATCAAAAGTTATGAATATTTACCCCTTTTTTGGGGTAATTACCTAAAAACGGAAATTTTAACCCAAAAACATCAATGGTATGCAGTAAAGTCCCAACCGATGCCTGTTATACCATTGCAAAGATAAGAACTGCTCAAAACACATATTCGCCCCTTTCGATAATGAATATGGGGGTAAATTAACCCATGACATCAAAATCATACTTGCATTATGTGCCCATGCCAAGATACTAAACTTGTGCAAAATTTGAAGGAAATCGTCCAAGTCAGTCAAAAGTTATGAATATTTACCCCTTTTTGGGGGTTTTTACCTAAAAACAGCAATTTTAACCCAAAAACATCAATGGTGTGAAGTAAAGTCCCAACCGATGCCAATTGTACTATTGGAAAGACAAGAACTGCTCAAAATACATATTCACCCCTTTCGATCTTGAATATGGGGGTAAATTACCCCATGACATCAAAATCATACTTGCATTATGTCCCAATGTCAAGATACTAAACCTGTGCAAAATTTGAAGAAAATCGTCCAAGTCAATCAAAAGTTATGAATATTTACCCCTATTTTGGGGTAATTACCTAAAAACGGCAATTTTAACCCAAAAACATCAATGGTGTGAAGTTAAGTCCCAACCGATGCCTGTTATACCATTGCAAATATAAGAACCACTCAAAACACATATTCGCCCCTTTCGATCCTGAATATGGGGGTAAATTAACCCATGACATCAAAATCATACTTGCATAATGTGCCCATGTCAAGATACTAAACTTGTGCACAATTTGAAGGAAATCGTCCAAGTCAATCAAAAGTTATGAATATCTACCCCTTTTTGGGGTAATTACCTAAAAACAGCAATTTTAACCCAAACACATTAATGGTGTGAAGTAAAGTCCCAACCGATGCCTGTTATACCATTGCAAAGATAAGAACTGCTCAAAACACATATTCACCCCCTTCGATCTGGAATATGGGGGTAAATAACCCCATGACATCCATATCGTACTTGCATTATGTCCCCATGTCAAGATACTAAACCTGTGCAAAATTTGAAGAAAATCGTCCAAGTCAATCAAAAGTTATGAATATTTACCTCTTTTTGGGGGGTAATTATCTAAAAACGGCAATTTTAACCCAAAAACATCAATGGTGTGAAATAAAGTCCCAACCGATGCCTGTTATACCATTGCAAAGATAAGAACTGCTCAAAACACATATTCGCCCTTTCAATCCAGAATATGGGGGTAAATTAACCCATGACATCAAAATCATACTTGCATTATGTGCCCATGTCAAGATACTAAACTTGTGCAAAATTTGAAGGAAATCGTCCAAGTCAGTCAAAAGTTATGAATATTTACCCCTTTTTGGGGGTAATTACCTTAAAATGGCAATTTTAACCCAAAAACATCAATGGTGTGAAGTAAAGTCCCAACCGATGCCAATTGTACAATTGGAAAGACAAGAACTGTCAATCAAAAGTTATCAATATTTACCCCCTTTTTGGGGTAATTACCTTAAAATGACAATTTTCACCTAAAGACATCTGTATTGTGAAGTAAAGTCCCAACCGATGCCTATTATACCATTGCAAAGATAAGAACTGCTCAAAACACATATTCACCCCTTTCGATCTTGAATATGGGGGTAAATTACCCCATGACATCAAAATCGTACTTGCGTTATGTCCCAATGTCAAGATACTAACCCTGTGCAAAATTTGGAGAAAATCGTCCAAGTCAATCAAAAGTTATGACTTTTTACCCCTTCTTGGGGTAATTACCTAAAAACGACAATTTTTATCCAGGAACATCCACAGCACGAAGGAAAGTCTCAAACTATGCCTATTGTATCATTCAATACACAATAACTGGTCAAAACACATATTCACCCCTTTCGATCCAGAATAAGGGGGTAAATTACCCCTTGACATCAAAATCATACTTGCATTATGCCCCCATGTCAAGATACTAAACTTGTGCAAAATTTGAACAAAATCGTCCAAGTCAATCAAAAGTTATGAATATTTACCCCTTTTTTGGGGTAATTACCTAAAAACGGCAATTTTAACACAAAAACATCAATGGTGTGAAGTAAAGTCCCAACCGATGCCTGTTATATCATTGCAAAGCTAAGAACTGCTCAAAACACATATTCGCCCCTTTCGATCCTGAATATGGGGGTAAATTAACCCATGACATCAAAATCATACTTGCATTATGTGCCCATGTCAAGATACTAAACTTGTGCAAAACTTGAAGGAAATCGTCCAAGTCAGTCAAAAGATATGAATATTTACCCCTTTTTGGGGTAATTACCTAAAAATGGCAATTTTAACCAAAAAACATCAATGGTGTGAAGTAAAGTCCCAACCGATGCCAATTGTACCATTGGAAAGACAAGAACTGCTCAAAATACATATTCACCCCTTTCGATCTTGAATATGGGGGTAAATTACCCCATTACATCAAAATCGTACTTGCATTATGTCCACATGTCAAGATACTAAACATGTGCAAAATTTGGAGAAAATCGTCCAAGTCAATCAAAAGTTATGACTTTTTACCCCTTTTTGGGGTAATTACCTAAAAACGACAATTTTTATCCAGGAACATCCACAGCACGAAGGAAAGTCTCAAACGATGCCTATTGTATCATTCAATACACAATAACTGGTCAAAACACATATTCACCCCTTTCGATCCAGAATAAGGGGTAAATTACCCCTTGACATCAAAATCATACTTGCATTATGTCCCCATGTCAATATACTGGACTTCTGCAAAATTTGGAGAAATTCGCCCATGTTAATCACAAGTTAGAGTCAATTACCCCTTTCGGGGTAATTTCCCCCAAAACGTCATTTTTATTCCATAATGTGACTGTAATTCATGAATACTATATACACACCAAGTTTCATGAAATTCCCTCCATTCAAACCAAAGTTAAAAAATGTTTTCACTTTTTGGACAAAACACCCATTTTTGAAAGTCCCATAACTCAAAAACCCCTTGTTTGATCAAAATATAAAAGGTGTCTTACCATGGATGAGTAGTCAGGCTATCAATTACAGCAAAAACTGAGCCTCTAGCCATTATAGTTTTCTCTGAAAACATGAGCAACTGGTTTTTGTCAGAAGGAGGTAAATACCCCTTTACCCTCATCTCCCAATAAACGATATAGGCCAAAAATGTAGCAACACATGTTCATATAAAGATTACCAAGTCTTAATATTCTAACAATGATATTAAAAGAGATAATCCACTTTGAAATTTTGAAAAATTTGACTTTGAGATGACCTGTGACCTTGAGTTCAAGGTCAAGGTCAACCATTTTCACAAAAAATGAAAGTACTTACCAAGGACTACCTATGTACAAAATTTCAAGTCTCTATGACAAAAACTGACTGGATAAAAATGGCCAAATAATAATAATAATAATAACTAGATTCCGATAACCGCTAGCGGTAATAAAACTTCACCGAGCAGTTGGTGAAAATAGTCTAAATATGTTTAAGTATAAAAATAAACAAGTATACGAACAAGTATATGAAGGTATATTGAACATGTTTAAGCAGCTTGCTCAGTGAATGCCCATGTTTAGTTTAGTTTATTTAGTTCAGTGGGTGAAAATAGTCTAAATGTATATAAGTATATTAACAAGTATATAAACAAGTATATAAACAAGTATATAAGCAAGATATAAAATAATATATAAAATATTATATGAATAAAATATAAAATAGTATCAAAAATATTGTATAAAATGGTACAAAAAATAACATAAAAAATGTACCTTATTTATTTGTGATATATTGCAATGCACAAGTTAATGAAGCTAGCGGACAGCCCCCCCTTTCCCGGTGAATGCATGTTTAGCTTAGTTTATTTAGTTTAGTTTAATTTATTTAGTTTACTTTAGTTTAAAATTAGTTTATTGACATCTTTTAGGCAATAACTACACAAATTTTAGTAATCACTGGTGTTCCAGTCTGAGTACAGTCATTCGGTTAGGTGAGGAAAAGATGAATTTTTCAGGGTTGACCGATCTTTTTACCTGTTCACGACACAACAAAATGTACACAAATTAGAATAAGAGGAGAATCTGAGCTTTCCAAAACGGCTTGTATCATTCATATGACTTTATTAGAACCCGAGATAGAGTTGATTGAAGTAATGGTAAAGATATGAAATTTCACCGAAAAATTGACTCTGAAAATATCAAGTTTTGAACTCCAAATTGCTCCCAAAGGTAAACGGTTTGAAGGAGAGACTTAAAATAGCACAAAATACTGTAAATATGTTAGGACTATATCTCTAAATATTATCAAATTTTTTGAAGACTGACTTCTTTGTCAAAAAAATGTAAATTGGTGAAATCTTGACCGAAAACATATATTTTTCAGGGTCCGGCGATCTTTTTAACTAGCAGAGATACGTTAAAATGTATAGAAAATGAATACTAGAGGAGAATTTGGGCTTTCTGAATATGTTTTCAGTTTTTCTGTAGCTTAATTAGAACCGGAGATACAGACCATCAAAGTTTGGGTACAAGTGTGAAATTGGAAAATGAGAGGGTCAATTTTGCAGTAATTTTTTGACCTTGTGACATTTATTGTGCAATGTAGGTCAATCCGATGGACTTAAAACTTTACACATTTCTTCTAGGGTATTGTAGGACTGACCTATGAAAAGACTGTAAAAATCCCTTCATTATTTCCCACTTAAAAAAAATTAAATATCTCAAATATCCAATTTTGTCAAATATTTGACCTTGATTTTGACCTTGAAAATACCTTTCAAGGTCAAAATCTATAATTTCTACAGATTCGGGGTGTATGACTTAGGGGGGGTCATTTCATTATTTGAGCTATGTAGGATCAATATTTACCTCTCTAATTGGCAAAAATAGGCTAATTCTTCATGTCGCGCGGTATGCCATATTTGGAATTTTTTTATAAATCAGCATGAAGAGATAAATCAATTCCGATTTCAGGGTTCCAACAATATAGCTCCTGGCTATTATACTTTAAATTATGAACCCAATATGCTGGAAATAACATAATTGTTGGAATTTTTGAAAATCGAGTGATTTGAACATTAAACAGGTCAAATGACCTTGAAAAATGAGGTTAAGGTCAAATTTGAAGGTGGCTATGGAGGTTTTATGGGCATATTTGGGGGGGGTCACAATACATTTTATTGGCCTAAAATCGATATTTCAGTGTCAAGTAATCAAGGTCACCAGTTTTGACGACGCGGTTGACACTAAAAATTCCATAATTAAATAACTAAGCATGATATCATCATAAAAATGATCGCTTGCCATGGATTAGTCATTTAATGTAACAATTGGCTTGAATTCTGCAATTTTCGAAGTTGCTTATATAGAGATCAGGCGCGCAAACCTCTGAGAGTAAAAATTGACCTGGATGACCTCGACCTTGACCTATACTTTTGAAAATTAGGTCAGTTTATTTAGTATAAGTCTATTATATATAGTTTATTAGGAAATTATAATTGATCAGTTAATATATGAGTAATGGTCAATTGAAATATAGAAAAAATTTATTTCAAAGGGGTCAATGACCTTGAAAAATAGGTCAGAGGTATAGGGTTACATTGGACAATTTAATTAGGTCACATAGGACTATGTACACAAATTATTTGAAAATTTTTCGAGAACATTTTTCGGAAAGAAAAATAATAATAATAATAAAAATATTTACGAAAACAAGAAACTTCACCTATGGTATAGGTGAAGTTTAACTAGCAGTCAACCTTTGAAAAGGTAGGATATAAATCGACATGGAATACGTGGGCTTGCAGGCAAAAGATTGAACAATTCATACGAAAAATCAATGGAAACACATAACCAAATATACCATTGAAAACACAAAAACTGCTCAAAATACTTGTTCATCCCTTTTGGCATTGATTTTCAGGGTAAATTACCCGGTGACATCAAAGTCAAACTTGAATTATGTCCCCATGTCAAGATACTAAACCTGTGCAAAATTTGAAGAAAATCATCCAAGTCAATCAAAAGTTATGAATATTTACCCCTTTTTTGGGGTAATTAACTAAAAACGGCCATTTTAACTCAAAAACATCAATGGTGTGAAGTAAAGTCCCAACCGATGCCTGTTATACCATTGCAAAGATAAGAACTGCTCAAAACACATATTCACCCCCTTCGATCTGGAATATGGGGGTAAATAACCCCATGACATCCATATCGTACTTGCATTATGTCCCCATGTCAAGATACTAAACCTGTGCAAAATTTGAAGAAAATCGTCCAAGTCAATCAAAAGTTATGAATATTTACCTCTTTTTGGGGGTAATTATCTAAAAACGGCAATTTTAACCCAAAAACAAAAATGGTGTGAAGTAAAGTCCCAACCGATGCCTATTATACCATTGCAAAGATAAGAACTGCTCAAAACACATATTCGCCCTTTCAATCCAGAATATGGGGGTAAATTAACCCATGACATCAAAATCATACTTGCATTATGTGCCCATGTCAAGATACTAAACTTGTGCAAAATTTGAAGGAAATCGTCCAAGCCAGTCAAAAGATATGAATATTTACCCCTTTTTGGGGGTAATTACCTTAAAATGACAATTTTCACCTAAGGACATCTGTATTGTGAAGTAAAGTCCCAACCGATGCCTATTATACCATTGCAAAGATAAGAACTGCTCAAAACACATATTCACCCCTTTCGATCTTGAATATGGGGGTAAATTACCCCATGACATCAAAATCGTACTTGCATTATGTCCACAAGTCAAGATACTAAACATGTGCAAAATTTGGAGAAAATCGTCCAAGTCAATCAAAAGTTATGACTTTTTACCCCTTTTTGGGGTAATTACCTAAAAACGACAATTTTTATCCAGGAACATCCACAGCACGAAGGAAAGTCTCAAACGATGCCTATTGTATCATTCAATACACAATAACTGGTCAAAACACATATTCACCCCTTTCGATCCAGAATAAGGGGGTAAATTACCCCTTGACATCAAAATCATACTTGCATTATGCCCCCATGTCAAGATACTAAACTTGTGCAAAATTTGAACAAAATCGTCCAAGTCAGTCAAAAGATATGAATATTTACCCCTTTTTGGGGGGTAATTACCTAAAAATGGCAATTTTAACCAAAAAACATCAATGGTGTGAAGTAAAGTCCCAACCGATGCCAATTGTACCATTGGAAAGACAAGAACTGCTCAAAATACATATTCACCCCTTTCGATCTTGAATATGGGGGTAAATTACCCCATTACATCAAAATCGTACTTGCATTATGTCCACATGTCAAGATACTAAACATGTGCAAAATTTGGAGAAAATCGTCCTTGTCAATCAAAAGTTATGACTTTTTACCCCTTTTGGGGTAATTACCTAAAAACGACAATTTTTATCCAGGAACATCCACAGCACAAAGGTAAGTCTCAAACGATGCCTATTGTATCATTCAATACACAATAACTGCTCAAAACACATATTCACCCCTTTCGATCCAGAATAAGGGGGTAAATTTCCCCTTGACATCAAAATCATACTTGCATTATCTCCCCATGTCAATATACTGGACTTGTGCAAAATTTGGAGAAAATCGTCCATGTTAATCAAAAGTTAGAGTCAATTACCCCTTTTGGGGTAATTACCCCCAAAACGTTATTTTTATTTTATAATGTGACTGTAATTCATGAATACTATATACACACCAAGTTTCATTAATTTCCCTCCATTCAAACCAAAGTTAAAAAATGTTTTCACTTTTTGGACAAAACACCCATTTTTGAAAGTCCAATAACTCAGAAACCCCAAGTTTGATCAAAATATAAAAAGTGTCTTACCATGGATGAGCAGTCAGGCTATCAATTACAGCAAAAACTGAGCCTCTAGCCATTATAGTTTTCTCTGAAAACATGAGCAACTGGTTTTTGTCAAAAGGGGGTAAATACCCCTTTACCCTCATCTCCCAATAAACGATACAGGCCAAAATTGTAGCAACACATGTTTATATAAAGGTTCCTAAGTCCTAATAATCTAACAATGATATTAAAAGAGATAATCCACTTTGAAATTTTGGAAAATTTGACTTTGAGATGACCTGTGACCTTGAGTTCAAGGTCAAGGTCAACCATTTTCACAAAAAATGAAAGTACTGACCAAGGACTACCTATGTACAAAATTTCAAGTCTCTAGCACAAAAACTAACTGGCAAAAAGTGGCCAAATAATAATAATAATAATAATAATAACTAGATTCCGATAACCGCTAGCGGTAATAAAACTTCACCGAGCAGTTGGTGAAAATAGTCTAAATATGTTTAAGTATAAAAATAAACAAGTATACGAACAAGTATATGAAGGTATATTGTACATGTTTAAGCAGCTTGCTCAGTGAATGCCCATGTTTAGTTTAGTTTATTTAGTTCAGTGGGTGAAAATAGTCTAAATGTATATAGGTATATATCAACAAGTATATCAACAAGTATATCAACAAGTATATCAACAAGTATATCAACAAGTATATCAACAAGTATATCAACAAGTATATCAACAAGTATATCAACAAGTATATCAACAAGTATATCAACAAGTATATCAACAAGTATATCAACAAGTATATCAACAAGTATATCAACAAGTATATCAACAAGTATATCAACAAGTATATCAACAAGTATATAAACAAGTATATAAACAAGATATAAAATATTATATGAATAAAATATAAAATAGTATCAAAAATATTGTATAAAATGGTACAAAAAATAGCATAAAAAATGTACCTTATTTATTTGTGATATATTGCAATGCACAAGTTAATGAAGCTAGCGGACAGCCCCCCCTTTCCCGGTGAATGTATGTTTAGCTTAGTTTATTTAGCTTAGTTTAATTTATTTAGTTTACTTTAGTTAAAAATTAGTTTATTGACATCTTTTACGCAATTAATACACAAATTTTAGTAATCACTGGTGTACCAGTCTGAGTACAGTCTTTCGGTTAGGTGAGGAAAAGATGAATTTTTCAGGGTTGACCGATCTTTTTACCTGTTCACGACACAACAAAATGCACACAAATTAGAATAAGAGGAGAATCTGAGCTTTCCAAAACGGCTTGTATCATTCATATGACTTTATTAGAACCCGAGATAGAGTTGATTGAAGTAATGGTAAAAATATGAAATTTCACCGAAAAATTGACTCTGAAAATATCAAGTTTTGAACTCCAAATTGCTCCCAAAGGTAAACGGTTTGAAGGAGAGACTTAAAATAGCACAAAATACTGTAAATATGTTAGGACTATATCTCGAAATATTATCAAATTTTTTGAAGACTGACTTCTTTGTCAAAAAAATGTAAATTGGTGAAATCTTGACCGAAAACATGTATTTTTCAGGGTCCGGCGATCTTTTTAACTAGCAGAGATACGTTAAAATGTATAGAAAATGAATACTAGAGGAGAATTTGGACTTTCTGAATATGCTTTCAGTTTTTCTGTAGCTTAATTAGAACCGGAGATACAGACCATCAAAGTTTGGGTGCAAGTGCAAAAAATTGACTCTGAAAATATCAAGTTTTGAACTCCAAATTGCTCCCAAAGGTAAACGGTTTGAAGGAGAGACTTAAAATAGCACAAAATACTGTAAATATGTTAGGACTATATCTCGAAATATTATCAAATTTTTTGAAGACTGACTTCTTTGTCAAAAAAATGTAAATTGGTGAAATCTTGACCGAAAACATGTATTTTTCAGGGTCCGGCGATCTTTTTAACTAGCAGAGATACGTTAAAATGTATAGAAAATGAATACTAGAGGAGAATTTGGACTTTCTGAATATGCTTTCAGTTTTTCTGTAGCTTAATTAGAACCGGAGATACAGACCATCAAAGTTTGGGTGCAAGTGCGAAATTGGAAAATGAGAGGGTCAATTTTGCAGTAATTTTTTGACCTTGTGACATTTATTGTGCAATGTAGGTCAATCCGATGGACTTAAAACTTTACAAATTTCTTCTAGGGTATTGTAGGACTGACCTGTGAAAAGACTGTAAAAATCCCTTTATTATTTCCTACTTAAAAAAAATTAAATATCTCAAATATCCAATTTTGTCAAATATTTGACCTTGATTTTGACCTTGAAAATACCTCTGAAAATATCAAGTTTTGAACTCCAAATTGCTCCCAAAGGTAAACGGTTTGAAGGAGAGACTTAAAATTTGCACAAAATACTGTAAATATGTTAGGACTATATCTCGAAATATTATCAAATTTTTTGAAGACTGACTTCTTTGTCAAAAAAATGTAAATTGGTGAAATCTTGACCGAAAACATGTATTTTTCAGGGTCCGGCGATCTTTTTAACTAGCAGAGATACGTTAAAATGTATAGAAAATGAATACTAGAGGAGAATTTGGACTTTCTGAATATGCTTTCAGTTTTTCTGTAGCTTAATTAGAACCGGAGATACAGACCATCAAAGTTTGGGTGCAAGTGCGAAATTGGAAAATGAGAGGGTCAATTTTGCAGTAATTTTTTGATCTTGTGACATTTATTGTGCAATGTAGGTCAATCCGATGGACTTAAAACTTTACACATTTCTTCTAGGGTATTGCAGGACTGACCTGTGAAAAGACTGTAAAAATCCCTTTATTATTTCCTACTTAAAAAAAATTAAATATCTCAAATATCCAATTTTGTCAAATATTTGACCTTGATTTTGACCTTGAAAATACCTTTCAAGGTCAAAATCTATAATTTCTACAGATTCGCGGTGTATGACTTAGGGGGGGTCATTTCATTATTTGAACTATGTAGGATCAATATTTACCTCTCAAATTGGCAAAAATTGGCTAATTTTTCATGTCGCGCGGTATGCCGTATTTGGAATTTTTTTATAAATCAGCATGAAGAGATAAATCAATTCCGATTTCAGGGTTCCAACAATATAGCTCCTGGCTATTATAATTTAAAATATGAACCCGATATGCTGGAAATAACATAATTGTTGGAATTTTTGAAAATCGAGTGATTTGAACATTAAACAGGTCAAATGACCTTGAAAAATGAGGTTAAGGACAAATTTGAAGGTGGCTATGGAGGTTTTATGGGCATATTTGGGGGGGTTCACAATACATTTTATTGGCCTAAAATCGATATTTCAGTGTCAAGTAATCAAGGTCACCAGTTTTGACGACGCGGTTGACACTAAAAATTCCATAATTAAATAACTAAGCATGATATCATCATAAAAATGATCGCTTACCATGGATTAGTCATTTACTGTAACAATTGGCTTGAATTCTGCAATTTTCGAAGTTGCTTATATAGAGATCAGGCGCGCAAACCTCTGAGAGTAAAAATTGACCTGTATGACCTTGACCTTGACCTATACTTTTGAAAATTAGGTCAGTTTATTTAGTATAAGTCTATTATATATAGTTTATTAGGAAACTATAATTGATCAGTTAATATATGAGTAATGGTCAATTGAAATATAGAAAAAATTTATTTCAAAGGGGTCAATGACCTTGAAAAATAGGTCAGAGGTATAGGGTTACATTGGACAATTTAATTAGGTCACATAGGACTATGTACACAAATTATTTGAAAATTTTTCGAGAACATTTTTCGGAAAGAAAAATAATAATAACTAGATTTCGATAACCGCTAGCGGTAATAAAACTTCACCGAGCAGTTGGTGAAAATAGTCTAAATATGTTTAAGTATAAAAATAAACAAGTATACAAACAAGTATATGAAGGTATATTGTACATGTTTAAGCAGCTTGCTCTGTGAATGCCCATGTTTAGTTTAGTTTATTTAGTTCAGTGGGTGAAAATAGTCTAAATGTATATAAGTATATAAACAAGTATATAAACAAGTATATAAACAAGTATATAAACAAGTATATAAACAAGTATATAAACAAGTATATAAACAAGTATATAAACAAGTATATAAACAAGATATAAACAAGATATAAACAAGATATAAAATAATATATAAAATATTATAGGAATAAAATATAAAATAGTATCAAAAATATTGTATAAAATGGTACAAAAAATAGCATAAAAAATGTACCTTATTTATTTGTGATATATCGCAATGCACAAGTTAATGAAGCTAGCGGACAGCCCCCCCCCTTTCCCGGTGAATGCATGTTTAGCTTAGTTTATTTAGTTTAGTTAAATTTATTTAGTTTACTTTAGTTTAAAATTAGTTTATTGACATCTTTTACGCAATTACTACACAAATTTTTGTAATCACTGGTGTTCCAGTCTGAGTACAGTCATTCGGTTAGGTGAGGAAAAGATGAATTTTTCAGGGTTGACCGATCTTTTTACCTGTTCATGACACAACAAAATGTACACAAATTAGAATAAGAGGAGAATCTGAGCTTTCCAAAACGGCTTGTATCATTCATATGACTTTATTAGAACCCGAGATAGAGTTGATTGAAGTAATGGTAAAAATATGAAATTTCACCGAAAAATTGACTCTGAAAATATCAAGTTTTGAACTCCAAATTGCTCCCAAAGGTAAACGGTTTGAAGGAGAGACTTAAAATAGCACAAAATAATGTAAATATGTTAGGACTATATCTCGAAATATTATCAAATTTTTTGAAGACTGACTTCTTTGTCAAAAAAATGTAAATTGGTGAAATCTTGACCGAAAACATGTATTTTTCAGGGTCCGGCGATCTTTTTAACTAGCAGATATACGTTAAAATGTATAGAAAATGAATACTAGAGGAGAATTTGGGCTTTCTGAATATGCTTTCAGTTTTTCTGTAGCTTAATTAGAACCGGAGATACAGACCATCAAAGTTTGGGTACAAGTGTGAAATTGGAAAATGAGAGGGTCAATTTTGCAGTAATTTTTTGACCTTGTGACATTTATTGTGCAATGTAGGTCAATCCGATGGACTTAAAACTTTACACATTTCTTCTAGGGTATTGTAGGACTGACCTGTGAAAAGACTGTAAAAATCCCTTCATTATTTCCTACTTAAAAAAAATTAAATATCTCAAATATCCAATTTTGTCAAATATTTGACCTTGATTTTGACCTTGAAAATACCTTTCAAGGTCAAAATGTATAATTTCTACAGATTCGCGGTGTATGACTTAGGGGGGGTCATTTCATTATTTGAACTGTGTAGGATCAATATTTACCTCTCTAATTGGCAAAAATAGGCTAATTTTTCATGTCGCGCGGTATGCCATATTTGGAATTTTTTTATAAATCAGCATGAAGAGATAAATCAATTCCGATTTCAGGGTTCCAACAATATAGCTCCTGGCTATTATACTTTAAATTATGAACCCGATATGCTGGAAATAACATAATTGTTGGAATTTTTGAAAATCGAGTGATTTGAACATTAAACAGGTCAAATGACCTTGAAAAATGAGGTTAAGGTCAAATTTGAAGGTGGCTATGGAGGTTTTATGGGCATATTTGGGGGGGTTCACAATACATTTTATTGGCCTAAAATCGATATTTCAGTGTCAAGTAATCAAGGTCACCAGTTTTGACGACGCGGTTGACACTAAAAATTCCATAATTAAATAACTAAGCATGATATCATCATAAAAATGATCGCTTACCATGGATTAGTCATTTACTGTAACAATTGGCTTGAATTCTGCAATTTTCGAAGTTGCTTATATAGAGATCAGGCGCGCAAACCTCTGAGAGTAAAAATTGACCTGTATGACCTCGACCTTGACCTATACTTTTGAAAATTAGGTCAGTTTATTTAGTATAAGTCTATTATATATAGTTTATTAGGAAACTGTAATTGATCAGTTACTATATGAGTAATGGTCAATTGAAATATAGAAAAAATTTATTGCAAAGGGGTCAATGACCTTGAAAAATAGGTCAGAGGTATAGGGTTACATTGGACAATTTAATTAGGTCACATAGGACTATGTACACAAATTATTTGAAAATTTTTCGAGAACATTTTTCGGAAAGAAAAATAATAATAATAATAACTAGAAATCGGGTAACCGCGATGCGGTGACAAAACTTCACCTATCATATAATAATTGGCAGTGAAATTGATGTGAGAAAACACAGAAATGATATTGGAAATGACATTGAACATGAACTTGAACATGAACATGAACTTGCACATCTACTTGCACATAAACTTGTACATAAATTTGTACGTGCAATTGCATGTGTCTTGCACATGTTACATAACATGAAATATCACACACAATATCACATGTAATATTATGCAATTTCAAATATAAAGTCACATGTAATGTATTAAACATACAATATCACTTGCAATATCATGCAAAATCATATCACATGTAATATTAATTTATCACGTGTAATTTTGCATGTTACTTAGAATGTACATAGTGTGCACAGATAATTATGGAAGTACTTATAAACTATCTGTCCGTGGACTAGTTGTGATGTGACAGATAGTCAGCAGACAGATAAACCCTTACTGTAACATGTCAATCGGTTTGTGGTCATACACTGACTGATTCGCTGACTGATACACTGACTGATACACTGACTTATACACTGACTGATACACTGACTGATACACTGACTGATACACTGACTGATACACTGACTGATACACTGACTGATACACTGACTGATACAAAAATATTTGACCGTAAACATGTAATTTTGAGGGTTGGGCGTTCTTTTAAACCATCAGAGTTACAAGAAAACATTCAGAGAATGAAAACTAGAGGAAAACTAGAGGAAAATTTGAGCTTCCCGAATATCATATACAGAAAATAACATGGACCAGTACATGGACCAGTACATGGACCAGTACATGGACCAGTACATGGACCAGTACATGGACCAGTACATGGACCAGTACATGGACCAGTACATGGACCAGTACATGGACCAGTACATGGACCAGTCCAATGACCAGCACATTGACCAGCATATTGACCATGCATCAACCAGTACATCAACCAGTGCATCAACCAGTGCATCAACTGGAACATCATCTTTAAATCAACAGTACATCAACCTTGGAATTTGAGGAATGCATTGGCTAAGATACTTCTAGTCCTGAAAACATATCGAAATGAATGCAATTTCTGAAAACATACATTTTTCAGGGTCCGGCGATCTTTTTAACCGTCAGTGATACAAGAAATTGTTCAAATATAGAAACTAGAGGAGAATTTGTGCTTTCCAAATCTATTTTCAGATTCTCCGTAACTTTATTAGGACCGGAGATAAGGCCGATTGAAATTATGGTACAATTCAGAAATGTGAACTTCAGAAATTTCTGAAAAAATGTAGTTTTTCACTTAATATTACTCTAGAACCAAAACGGTTCAATGGAAACATATATAACTTGGCAGGATTATGTGAACAAAAGATGAAAGTATGCTCCAATATCTTCATTGAAATAAAATGATTATTTCATTGTCAAAATGATGATAAATTGTGAAAATTTGACAAAAAACATGAAATTTTCAGGGTCCGGCGATCTTTTATACCGTCAGAGCTACGACAAAATGTTCAGAAAATAAAAACTAGAGGAGGATTTGGCCTTTCCAAATCTGTTTTCAGATTCTCAGCAACTTAATTAGGACCGGAGCTACAGCCGATCGAAATAACGCTATCATTGAGAAATGTGAAAAAATATCGTAAATTTTTCCCTAATTTTTTGACCTTGTGACCTTTACGGTCTAACGTAGGTTAATCCGAGGACCTTGAAAATTTATCCGATGCCTCTAGACTATTGTAGCAAGTATGTGTGACATTTTTGTAACAATATTTTGATTCCTTGCCTGTGTAAAAAAATCAAATGTCAAAAAAGTAAAATTTTTTGTCATGTTTGACCTTCAATTTGACCTTGAAAATAAGTTTCTAGGTCAAAACCAATTTGATTTTCAGAATCAGGATGTAAAAATGGGGGTATCAATTTATTATTGTAACTCTCTCTGATCGATATTTCCATGTCCAAAAAGCAATAATTTGTCATTTTATAACATTCTCCGCTTTGCGATATTTGGAATTTTGTAGAAAATTAAGGTAAAATGACAGAGGAATTTGGGTTGCATATTCTGAATGCACATATTTTTGTCTGTCTAGAGATAATATATCAATGTGATATCATGAAAAAAACATAATTTTCAGAATTTTTGAAAATAAGCACTTTTTGCACTTTGAAGAGCCAAATGACCTTGAAAAATGAGGTCAAGGTCAAATTTGAAGGTTGGTATGGGGGTTTTAGGGGTATCTTTGGGGGGGTTCACTATACATTGTTATGGCCTAAAATCGATATTTCAGGGTGAAATTACCAAGGTCATTGGTTTTGATGACGCGGTTGTTATTAAAAAGTACGTAACTAAAAAACAAAGCATGACATCATCACAAAAATAACTTCTTACCATGCGCCAGACATTTGGGCATCACATTGCATCAATTTTGATACCTTGTGGCTTACAGATTTTGCTATCATGCGTGACAATCTCCAGCACTAAATATGGACCTGTGCGACCTTGACCTTGACCTACTGTTTTGAAATTGGGTCAGATTATGTAATGTACTCGTAGCATTTAGACACTAAGTGGAAAATGAAATACGCACGTAATTGCCTGTGATATGCTCTTGAGAAACATATGAAAAAACGAACTTTGAAATGGCCTGTGACCTTGAAAAATAATTCAAGGTCACTGATACTGGGTCAGTGTAATGAGGTCATGTAATACTATATACCTGATTTTTTTGAAATTTTTATGATGAAATTTTTCGTCCGGAAAAATAAAAATAAATAATAAAAATACTTACGAAAACAAGAAACTTCACCTATGTAATAGGTGAAGTTTAATAATAAAAATATTTACGAAAATAAGAAACTTCACCTATGGTATAGGTGAAGTTTAATAATAATAAAAATATTTACGAAAATAAGAAACTTCACCTATGGTATAGGTGAAGTTTAATAATAATAATATCAAAGAAAACAATATAAATCTCCTTAGAGTCGATTTATAATAATATCAAAGAAAACAATATAAATCTCCTTAGAGTCGATTTATAATAATAATAATATCAAAGAAAACAATATAAATCTCCTTAGAGTCGATTTATAATAATAATAATAATATCAAAGAAAACAATATAAATCTCCTTAGAGTCGATTTATAATAATAATAATAATAATAATAATAAAATCAAAGAAAACAAGATGATTCTCCCGATAGGTCGAATCATAACTAAGGACCAGCTGCCGTGTGATGTCTTCAGTCTGCCATAAATCTTCCTTCGTCACAATATGCGAGGGATCAATTATTGTAGCCACTATTTCGCTTGGTCTACTATAAATGAGAGTTCCCCCGTGGCCTAACTGGTAAGTGCGCTTGTCAACTGGCTTTCAAATCTCACCCCGGGAACTCACTTTAGTCCGAGCCCATGGGACATTAAATGGAGGCGGGTTGTATCCAGTGTTCTATGCTGGGGCAACTGAAAGACCCTGAGCATCCCTGAATTAATAGGGTATGTGCCAGACTCACAGTCTTCTCATCTCATCATCATATGGCGATCGCCTGCCTCGATATAGCCTACTAAGGTGCTTCAGAGGCGTAAAACACAAACAAACAAACAAACAAAACTACTTATAAATGAAACACTGTATCTGCACCAGGGATGTTGAATCCATCAGATATTATTACTTTTCATATTTACAATTTGTCAAAAATTTTTTAGTTTTTCATGCCCTACTGCCAATATACTGTCTACAAGTTGACCGCTATTTGCTGCCACCTAGGGTCCAAAATTTGCGAGCTCCTGTGAGCGGTCAACAGAATTTCAATCTCTGGAAGAAACCAGGACTGTCTGGAAGAAACCAGGACAGTTCCATCATTTAGTGATGGTCTAGTTTATTTCCAAAAACTCTGCAAGTGTCTATTCTGACTTTGGTTGGCTTCAATTTTAAGCAGACGGCTTGTAAATACCAAAATACGTTAGAACGATTTTGTATCATGGAGGATGTATACATTGTAGCTCACATATAATGCCAGTATAGAGGTAGTCCGGTGGCTTAGGGACAATTTTTGGGTGGATCGTTACAAGTCTGATAAAAGCACCAAACTTCCCAGATATGTTCTATAGGCCATTTCTGATGATTTCAGTCGAGGAGCCCTTTTGAAATATCATTATGTCAGAATTTAGGCCCATTTTTTGAAAACCGCGGAAAATATGCATTATTTTGCCTCCGTATGAAAGAAACAAACACTTTTATCCCTTTTTTTAGTCAAATTTCTTCCTATATATACATGTTATACATCAAAAGAAAGCTTAAGATCTCCTCTTTCCAAATAATTAATATATTTGATGGTTGGGTGAACTGATAGGTCACTAATTATTAATTAATCACCTCACGACGAGGAGCGTAACATGCTTAAAGGCCAAAAAAATAGCAATTCACTGTACACTTAATTTCATGGCATATTTATCTTAAACTAATACATTTTTGACCATTAACAGTCTCAGAGTTCATAATACAACTTTTTAAAGACCAACCATGATGGTTTACACATCATGTATGAATGTTTATTGCGTGCGCGGACACGAGTAATTTTAATCAGTTGTTTTTTGACAGCGGTTCCAAACTGCAGCTTTCTTTCACAATTGTAATGTGGACAATCTCCTTTGCAGGAGCTTTGAATTACTTCCTGAAGGGATAAAGGTAGTTCAGAATTGTTATCCATACAGGGAGTTATTTATTTTCAGATAAATTTCCATGAAAACACTTTGGGAGACGGGTAAAACCATTTTGGGACGATCACTAAAATTCCAAATTCCGTCGTGGATAAGGACTTGCTTTGTATATAGCAGAAGTGCATCCTCTAATTAAAAGTCACTATATTATATCAAATCACTGCAAATTCAAATGAATTCTTTAACAACACACTCACCTGGGTATGTTTGTGTGACAGGACAGTGCCATTTGTGTGTCATGGTTTATGTACTTGGCCTGTTGTGTCACATAAACATGTACTGCAAATCTCCCCAGCTGTTGGAAGTAATGAGAATATGCATCAAATTGCTTCAAAGTTCATTGGCTTAACAAGCACATCTGATATAGAAATTCATTCTTTAAAATCATCACAGGCTTTATGATGATGCATGGTTGCCATGCAGACTTCTTTCCATTTCCTCGGCAGTATGTATACTTATAGCATTGCACCTAAGTCAGTGTTTTAAATAGTAACTGTTGTTGAAGTCCAACGGATCCCAGATCTCCTAACCATTGAGAGATAAACGGAGAGATACATAGCAGTAATATGTAGTAGTAAGTACAGCCTCTTTAGCCATGTTCTGGCCACTTGATTGGGTTGATTAATGAGATAGTGTGTACAATTTGAGGACTCCAGCTAACTCAAGTCTTACCCCATAACAGGGACCTTCTGCTTGTCTAACACAGACACTGATACACAGGACACCATGTAACATCTCATCCAAAGAATATCTTAGTGGCATTTTGCTCCGATCAAAATATTTAAGATTCTGTGCTTTGGGTTTGAACTCACGCAGGCTAACACCTTCACAGCAGGCTTGCTATTGATGTAAAACACTCTAGGTGTGATAAAAGGGCCTCCCACATCTTGGAGTAACACAAAGTTTAGCATTTGGTGAAAGTCTCAAGAAAGGATGGTGCTCAGGATTACAACTATATCACTATATCTGTGTCCAAGTGCAGGAGGAGAAGCATGGACACTCATTGGCAGGACGAGAAGTATTTTAGCACAAATTAAGAGCATGGGGGACGACCTCAGGATGAATACGACAATCCTGATGTCTGCCTGATATTTCATGGTTTCAACCTGGTATGGGAATGCTTGTGCTTGAGACAGTCACAGAATCTTCCCTGAATATATGTATGACCTGCAAGCTCAAGGTCAGCCTCCCAACATATTTAGTTTTAAAAATGACTTTTATACTGCAGGAATTGGCTTCATAATGGTTGATCATATGTTTTGATATCTGAATTCCATCCCGAGACATGGTATCCCAGATAATCGTGTTGCAAAACATCTTTATTTGAGAAAATGGTGTTTGAATTTCACGCCATTACTGTGAATGACTTAAAAATATCAAGAATGACACCCTGTAGAAGTAAGTTTAAATCAATTTCTGGTAGAAATTAATCTAAATGTCTTTTTTTAAACCAGAATTATAGAAAAAAGACCAAAATGTGACTCTGTGACGCATTTTCCTCATTTGTAGGAAATGTAGAATGCCTACTTTGAACTTATTTTGGTGGAGCAGGTCACTATAGAAAGATGAAGGAAACACATATTACATCCAAGTTCTTGGACTGCCTCGGAGAATCATGTAAATAGCTGCAAAAGACCATTTCATTCTTACCAGATGATATGACAAAGAATTTATGGCTGGTCACCTTGAAAGTGAGAAATTGAATGGGAGCTTGGTTAAACCAAGGTATATTGAGCGATGGGACTACTCATCCGCAGTGCACATTCTAGTTAGCTCAGTGCTCTAGGCACCGAGGTGGTCCCTTTCTCCACCAATGACAATCCTCTGACAGTTGTGGTTTGTTGTACAGCATTCACGGTTTCTCAGCTGCCTCCTATATAATCCGCTCCCTAGACAGCGTCACATTGTCGCTTGGTTAATTGAACACGCTACACGGAGCTGTTTGTTAACCTACTAACTGCACGAGGCCTTGCTGCTGGGCCTGTCATCCATTATTCATTATCATCGAACATCGTACCTTACACATCACTACGCTGAAGGAGTTGTATCCTGTGCCTTTACACATTGTCTGGAGTCGTCGTGGTTTCCTGGCAGTCCGGCCGCGTCTGGGCCCCTGCTCTGTGAATTTTTTGAAGACACGTGGCGTGCACGTGGAGCGTACCCGCTCTTGGACATTCCTGGTCGTCTGAAGCGTGTGTGAATCTAAGCAGTGTGCAGTGGTTGGTGGCCTAAAGTCTGGGCTGCCTCCAATTTTGAGCGACTACTCCTCGCCTGATTGTCAATCCGTGTAGACAGGCGAGTTTTCTACTGGTATCATGGGAAACAAGAATCGCAAGTGCTCGAGGTGTGGAAAGCCGTGCAGAGGCCACGTGGGCCCGACCGGCCAAGGCTGTGGGACTCTGAACGCTGCTCATTTTAAGAAGAGCCAGACCAATACTCCTCCTCGCTATACCATTACGAGCGAAGTTGGACAGACGTCCCCTACAAATTTCTCCGAGGAATTTCTGTTCCCGCCAAATCCTGCACGTGCGCCAGCACACCTGATGTCAGCCCAAGATACGCCCGCAGGCCGTCCGCAGCATGAGCCTCTTGGCAATCCTTCAGTCCATTTTGCTACCCAGGATGTTTCTCATGGAAGTCAAGCTTCGGCGAATTATTGGGAGAATACGTCGTATCACCCTCGATCGACCCCCCGTCGTGACCCTGGCCGCGCCCCTGTGTACGAATCACGAGGCCATGGATTCCCCCACCCATCGTGGCCAGCTAGTGACTCCCCGGGCCTCGAGGCGCCCCGAGTCCCGTATCCCCCCACCACCCGTCGACCCGTGGACTACTTCGCGAACAACCCTTCTTATCCTCAGGGCAGTGGGTATCCTTCGGTGAACCCATTTGGTCCCACGAACGACACAGGATACGATGCTCGTCAGTACCAGCAGAACTTTGGCTACGCACAGCCGCATTTCCAAGGACCGAGTGCACCCATGCACAATACTGACTTTGGAGCCTCGAGTGCTCAGCCTCGTCAAGCCTTCAATGGCCAAAATATGAACTCTATGCCACTTGTGGTTGGCACGGAATTCCTTTCTCAGGAGTCAGTTGATAGCGCCTTGGGCGGTGAGTGTGTTTCTCTCGAAAATTTTCTAGACAGCACTGTTGATTCAGACGAGATTAGGTCATATGTTGATGCCACCGGCAATGTAAATGTTAGATCAGTTAGGGGTAAAAGAAACATCGTGTCATTTTATAAATGGCTCGAGGCCTGGATCACGTACATGATATTGATGACTAGAGTTCATGGCTTTAATGTATTCTACCAAATGGCAAGGTATCTCGCATTTATGTTAAATGTGGTCCAAAAATTTAGAATTGCTAACGTGCTAGCTTACGATGCTAGACACCGTCAGCGCCTGGCCCAGACTAGGGATTTGGAGTTTGCTAGACTCGACCATGAATTGTATGTTATGACTTTTGATCACAGCGCAGCTAAGAGTAACAATAACAAATGTCAGAAGTGTGGTAGCATGGATCACGTGTCCCATGAGTGCGCTCGCAAGAGCGGAGCCAGAAGTAATTTTCGGGGTCAAGGCTCAGGAGCCAATAAGCCAGTCGTCAATCAAGACGAAGTCTGTTATATGTACCAGTTCCAGAAATGCAAGTGGGCTGACAAATGCAGAAGGAAGCACGAGTGTGCAACCTGCGGGGGTCCCAACCCCCAGTCAGCATGCCCCAACTCTAAGTGTAAATCCGCCCCACTTAGCTCGTTGGTCCCCAGTACTTAGAGTCCCATTCTGGGAGCACTATCTCCCCCTCGTACACAATTCCTCAGAGGCTGCTATTATCCTTGATAGTATAGTGACAGGTGTTAGGGTGGGTCGCTCCCCTGCAAATTCCGTGATAGTCAATCACAACTGGCCATCTGCCATGGAATTTTCCACTCAGGTTACGACCATCATAAATACCGATCTCGAAGCTGGGAAGCTTTTAGGTCCTTTTATTAACCCACCCTATGACAATTACATTGTATCCCCACTAGGGGCATTTCAGAAGCGTAATTCTCAGAAAATTAGGCTTATTCATGATTTGTCGTACCCCACAGAAGGGTCCGTCAATTCTTTGATAGACCGAGCCGAGTTTACCCTGTCCTATGCATCAATAGATGACGCAGTACGCCTCATATCTAAGTTAGACTCTCCTGCTATTTATTTATCCAAAATGGATCTTAAAGACGCATACAAATCGATCTTTGTGTCTCCCCTAGATTGGCATTTGCTAGGATTCACATGGCATGACACTGCGGGCAAATGTCAGTTCTACTTTTCAAAAGTTTTGAATTTTGGCTTAAGATCAGCACCCTATTTGTTCGATTCTATTGCAGGCCCCCTCACAAAAATCATGCTTTATAAGGGAGTTCGTGACACATTGATTCGTTATGTCGATGACTTTTTGTTAATCGCCCCCTCTCAAGAGGAGTGCGCACGCCATCTGGCGCTTATGCTTGAGACTGCTCGTGAAGCAGGCTTTGAGATCCAGGACTCAAAAGTCACAGCCCCAGCCAGAGTGATAGAGTTCCTGGGTATAATAATTGACACAGTTAGGGGGGAACTTAGAATTTCTAGTGAGCGTTTGCATGACCTCAAAGAGGAGGCCACGCATTGGTTACAGTTGGGAACTGTTTCCAAACGCAAACTATTAAGTGTACTTGGGAAGTGCTCCTTTGCTGCACGTGTTATAAGGAGCGGTCGCCCCTTTTTGGCAAGGCTGTTTTACGCTGCCAACTCTGTACGCCCACTGCACTACAAAATTAGACTTTCTCAAGAGGCCCGCGCCGACCTTAGGTGGTGGGTCACGTGCATCGAATCCCACAATGGGGTGTCTATTTATAGACCTGATTGGATCACTAACGTTAGACACATCTGGACTGACGCTTCGTCAGTCAGGTTTGGGGGCTTTAACGGACATGACTGGTTCTCCCGATCTTATACAGGGACCATTGAGTGGATGCAGAGCCAGTCAATAAATTGGCGCGAAATGCATGCTGCAGTGTCAGCACTCTACACTTGGGGGCCAGTATTCCAAAACCTTAGTATAATCTTTCATATCGACAATACTACAGCCTGTGCTATATTTAACAAAGCGTACTCGCCAGTACCTCGCCTCATGTTCTTTGCCCGCCATTGGTTCATGGCTATAGAAAAATTCAACCTAAATGTGACCCCTGTGTATATATCAACTCACGATAACACAGACGCGGACGACCTTAGCCGTCTGCGAGTAGTGGAATTTCTGGAGCGAAATCCTAATTCGTCCCCCACTCCCACATGGCCACATGAATCTTTCATCAATGTTGAGTTTTAAAACTTCTTGATTTCCAGCCTTGGACTCAAAGGCAGCTGCTTTGATCGCGGCAGGCTGGGCTCCCAGGACTCGGGCGGCTTATACCACGGCTGTTTCTCGTTATTGTCGATTTGTGAGTTTGTTTAATTTAAACCCTTTTCCCTTAGAGGAACAAATTAGACTTAGATTCGTAGCCCACCTTGCCTCCCAAAACTTAGCTAGTTCGACTATATCCAACTACTTAGCAGGGATCAGGGCATGGGCCTTAGCGCTAGGGGGCGCAGAACCAGATATCTGGTCACCTAGGGTCCGCCTGGCGGTGAAGGCAGTCTCAAGGGGAGACGGTCAGCCAAGACAGGTAGAGCCTATCACTTACCCCCTCTTACTTAAACTTATTTCTCTTTTGGACTTTAGTCAAAATAATCTTATGCTGGCCTCGGCCATTTCAATTCACTATTTTGCTTGCCTCCGGGCTTCGGAGCTATGCATAGACCCTGTCACAGGACGGGCCCCTCTCAGATCCTCTATAGCTTTCGCCCCCCAGGGTAGGATGACTTACCTGGTAGCCTCATCTAAGAATGCGCCCAAGGGATTTCTAGTCCATCTGGGCTGCTCGGGCACCCCTGTCTGCGCCCCATGCATAACCAGATATTATTTGTCATCCGTTCCCGCGCAGTCTTCTGCTTACTTGTTTATCACACAAGCAGGCGCCCCATTGGATTATGTAGTCTATAATAATTCAATTAAAAACCTCATACGAAGACTGGGTCTTGACCAAACCCGCTACTCCACACATTCCCTTAGAGCGGGGGCTGCAACCCAGGCAGCTCAAAGTGGTATGTCGTCTAACGACATCCAGAGGTTAGGCAGGTGGCGCTCAGACGCCTACAAGTTATACCTTCGCCCTCCACCCTCATCCTTCGCCTCTTTCGCCCCTCGCCTCGTCACTCACAACTAAGGTCTAGCAGCACGGTCTCACTTCACCTCTGCACATCTAACACAGCATGCTCTTGGGTAAAATTTTACACTTCTGGGTGACCCTGAGCATTGCTTATCTATGTTACATGTTACTGTCCGTGTGTCAGCTTCTTCTTCTTAATGTGGTGTGTTCTCTCGTCCTGTGTGGTTCTGTATGTCCTTGTGTGTCCTTCCTGCTGTTTAATGTTTAATAAACGCACTGCGGCCATTCCTAATATATGTCATATGAGTTTGTCCTTTATTTGCTCAATGGGAGCTTGGTTAAACCAAGGTATATTGAGCGATGGGACTACTCATCCGCAGTGCACATTCTAGTTAGCTCAGTGCTCTAGGCACCGAGGTGGTCCCTTTCTCCACCAATGACAATCCTCTGACAGTTGTGGTTTGTTGTACAGCATTCACGGTTTCTCAGCTGCCTCCTATATAATCCGCTCCCTAGACAGCGTCACATTGTCGCTTGGTTAATTGAACCCTCCCACCTCTAGGTACCCCTTTTTTTAATAATTTATTAGGACCAGACTGAGGTCAATTCATAATGCGAGTGCCTTAGCCAATGTTATCTATCTATAGCGTGTATTAATATCGATTAATGTGCCGTAAATTCCTGAATTTGATGTAATCTGATGTACTCTTAAAATACTATATTTTACTGTATCCATAACCATTTTACTGTATCCATATCCATTTACTGTATGTTGTTAAAAATGAAATTACTGTATTACTATGTATGCTATTTTTGTCTGAGTCATCCTGACATAATGAACTCTGAGCACCATATATGCTACTTTTGTCAGAGTCATCCTGAAAAAATGAACTCTGAGCACCAATATGCTTTTTGTCTGAGTCATCTCTATACAATGAACTCTGAGCGCCAAAAAATTATTATTGCACGCTGTCGAACAGCGGAGTCGGAGGAGCCAATTCAGCCGGAAACACTAGCATCAGTGGTACATTTCGAAGTCCCACAAACTCAACCTGTTCGGATTCAAGGATTGTCGTGAAATGGAACATTTAAAGTGCCTTATAACTACCCTCATTGGGTTGTCAAATTTCATCTGTAATAAGCTTTGCGTATACTATCTGAATGTTATCATGATTAGCCAGGGGGGTGACCCTGAGCATTGCTTATCTATGTTACATGTTACTGTCCGTGTGTCAGCTTCTTCTTCTTAATGTGGTGTGTTCTCTCGTCCTGTGTGGTTCTGTATGTCCTTGTGTGTCCTTCCTGCTGTTTAATGTTTAATAAACGCACTGCGGCCATTCCTAATATATGTCATATGAGTTTGTCCTTTATTTGCTCAAATAATTCATTCTGGGTGTCCTAAAGAAGGGTTTTACAGCAAGGCCGCACCAGCATGACGATCTCTTGCATAAGCGCTTCCCTCTTTCCCTCATGCAGCTAAGATTCCCACAACCTGAATGGTAAATGTGTGCTGACAATAACAGCTTTCCTTTGTGTTTCTAAATTCACGAAAGACTCTGTCACTTTCTCCAAAAAAAGCATTCTCATGACAGGTTGAAACCATAGGAATCAGTCAACAACATCACCCACATCCGTTGGTGCTTTATCCATGGTATGCTTAATGGCCAAAATACTACTGGTCCACAACGTGGACACAGCGATAGTTGTAATCCTGAGCAACAACTTCGGTTGCTCTTTGGTGTGAGGATGCACTTTCATAAAGCATATATCTGCAGATCAATAGCAGCTGATGGCTGAGTAGGGTTAGTCTGGGTCTGCTCCACTGGACATGTTTGCCTACCTGAGTTCAAACCCAAAGTGGTGAATCATAACCATTGTCAGTGGAGCTTGAGGAACAACATCCCAGCTGGATACCATTTCGATGACCAATGTGCCAGGCAAGTAAAGATCCCTCACATGCGATAAATGTGTAACAGGTTGAGGATTCCACAATAACAAGTCTTGTTCCCTCTCCTCGATCTCATCAATCAACCCAAGCAAGTGTCCAGAACTGAGGTTAGAAGACTTCACTTATCATATTATTTATCCATCTATCCATCTATCTAAATATAATAAGGAGGTCTGATATCATTGGACTTCAGTTACTTCAAAAGCTTATTTGCCCCAACTCTCTAAGTAAATTTTGACAAAGGGAAAGATGTCCACATCGCATGACAAGCAAAGGATGATTTTGACGAAGAAATTTCTGCATCATATGTGTACTTGTTAAGCCAATGAACCTTGAAGCACTTTGATGCAAATTCTCATTACCTTCAACAGCTGGGGAGATTTGCAGTACATTTTTATGTGACACAACGGGCCAAGTATATTAACCATGACATACAAATGGCACTGTCCGGTCACACAAACATGCTATGTACCCAGGTGAGTGTGTTGTTAAAGAAGCACTTTCATTTGAATTTGCAGTGATTTGATATAATATAGTGACTTTTAATTAGAGGATGCACTTCTGCTATATACAAAGCAAGTCCTTATCCACGACGGAATTTGGAATTTTAGTGATCGTCCCAAAATGGTTTTACCCGTCTCCCAAAGTGTTTTCATGGAAATTTATCTGAAAATAAATAACTCCCTGTATGGATAACAATTCTGAACTACCTTTATCCCTTCAGGAAGTAATTCAAAGCTCCTGCAAAGGAGATTGTCCACATTACAATTGTGAAAGAAAGCTGCAGTTTGGAACCGCTGTCAAAAAACAACTGATTAAAATTACTCGTGTCCGCGCACACAATAAACATTCATACATGATGTGTAATCCATCATGGTTGGTCTTTAAAAAGTTGTGTCATGAACTCTGAGACTGTTAATGGTCAAAAATGTATTAGTTTAAGATAAATATGCCATGACATCAAGTGTACAGTGAATTGCTATTTTTTCGGCCTTTAAGCATGTCACGCTCCTCGTCGTGAGGTGATTAATTAATAATTAGTGACCTATCAGTTCACCCAACCATCAAATATAGTAATTATTTGGCAAGAGGAGATCTTAAGCTTTCTTTTGATGTATAACATGTATATATAGGAAGAAATTTGACTAAAAAAATGGGATAAAAGTGTTTGTTTCTTTCATACGGAGGCAAAATAATGCATATTTTCCGCGGTTTTCATAAAATGGGCCTTAATTCTGACATAATGATATTTCAAAAGGGCTCCTCGACTGAAATCATCAAAAATGACCTATAGAACATATCTGGGAAGTTTGGTGCTTTTATCACACTTGTAACGATTTTACCCCTAAGCCACTGGACTAGTCCGGTGGCTTAGGGACAATTTTTGGGTGGATCGTTACAAGTCTGATAAAAGCACCAAACTTCCCAGATATGTTCTATAGGCCATTTCTGATGATTTCAGTCGAGGAGCCCTTTTGAAATATCATTATGTCAGAATTTAGGCCCATTTTTTGAAAACCGCGGAAAATATGCATTATTTTGCCTCCGTATGAAAGAAACAAACACTTTTATCCCTTTTTTTAGTCAAATTTCTTCCTATATATACATGTTATACATCAAAAGAAAGCTTAAGATCTCCTCTTTCCAAATAATTAATATATTTGATGGTTGGGTGAACTGATAGGTCACTAATTATTAATTAATCACCTCACGACGAGGAGCGTAACATGCTTAAAGGCCAAAAAAATAGCAATTCACTGTACACTTAATTTCATGGCATATTTATCTTAAACTAATACATTTTTGACCATTAACAGTCTCAGAGTTCATAATACAACTTTTTAAAGACCAACCATGATGGTTTACACATCATGTATGAATGTTTATTGCGTGCGCGGACACGAGTAATTTTAATCAGTTGTTTTTTGACAGCGGTTCCAAACTGCAGCTTTCTTTCACAATTGTAATGTGGACAATCTCCTTTGCAGGAGCTTTGAATTACTTCCTGAAGGGATAAAGGTAGTTCAGAATTGTTATCCATACAGGGAGTTATTTATTTTCAGATAAATTTCCATGAAAACACTTTGGGAGACGGGTAAAACCATTTTGGGACGATCACTAAAATTCCAAATTCCGTCGTGGATAAGGACTTGCTTTGTATATAGCAGAAGTGCATCCTCTAATTAAAAGTCACTATATTATATCAAATCACTGCAAATTCAAATGAATTCTTTAACAACACACTCACCTGGGTATGTTTGTGTGACAGGACAGTGCCATTTGTGTGTCATGGTTTATGTACTTGGCCTGTTGTGTCACATAAACATGTACTGCAAATCTCCCCAGCTGTTGGAAGTAATGAGAATATGCATCAAATTGCTTCAAAGTTCATTGGCTTAACAAGCACATCTGATATAGAAATTCATTCTTTAAAATCATCACAGGCTTTATGATGATGCATGGTTGCCATGCAGACTTCTTTCCATTTCCTCGGCAGTATGTATACTTATAGCATTGCACCTAAGTCAGTGTTTTAAATAGTAACTGTTGTTGAAGTCCAACGGATCCCAGATCTCCTAACCATTGAGAGATAAACGGAGAGATACATAGCAGTAATATGTAGTAGTAAGTACAGCCTCTTTAGCCATGTTCTGGCCACTTGATTGGGTTGATTAATGAGATAGTGTGTACAATTTGAGGACTCCAGCTAACTCAAGTCTTACCCCATAACAGGGACCTTCTGCTTGTCTAACACAGACACTGATACACAGGACACCATGTAACATCTCATCCAAAGAATATCTTAGTGGCATTTTGCTCCGATCAAAATATTTAAGATTCTGTGCTTTGGGTTTGAACTCACGCAGGCTAACACCTTCACAGCAGGCTTGCTATTGATGTAAAACACTCTAGGTGTGATAAAAGGGCCTCCCACATCTTGGAGTAACACAAAGTTTAGCATTTGGTGAAAGTCTCAAGAAAGGATGGTGCTCAGGATTACAACTATATCACTATATCTGTGTCCAAGTGCAGGAGGAGAAGCATGGACACTCATTGGCAGGACGAGAAGTATTTTAGCACAAATTAAGAGCATGGGGGACGACCTCAGGATGAATACGACAATCCTGATGTCTGCCTGATATTTCATGGTTTCAACCTGGTATGGGAATGCTTGTGCTTGAGACAGTCACAGAATCTTCCCTGAATATATGTATGACCTGCAAGCTCAAGGTCAGCCTCCCAACATATTTAGTTTTAAAAATGACTTTTATACTGCAGGAATTGGCTTCATAATGGTTGATCATATGTTTTGATATCTGAATTCCATCCCGAGACATGGTATCCCAGATAATCGTGTTGCAAAACATCTTTATTTGAGAAAATGGTGTTTGAATTTCACGCCATTACTGTGAATGACTTAAAAATATCAAGAATGACACCCTGTAGAAGTAAGTTTAAATCAATTTCTGGTAGAAATTAATCTAAATGTCTTTTTTTAAACCAGAATTATAGAAAAAAGACCAAAATGTGACTCTGTGACGCATTTTCCTCATTTGTAGGAAATGTAGAATGCCTACTTTGAACTTATTTTGGTGGAGCAGGTCACTATAGAAAGATGAAGGAAACACATATTACATCCAAGTTCTTGGACTGCCTCGGAGAATCATGTAAATAGCTGCAAAAGACCATTTCATTCTTACCAGATGATATGACAAAGAATTTATGGCTGGTCACCTTGAAAGTGAGAAATTGAATGGGAGCTTGGTTAAACCAAGGTATATTGAGCGATGGGACTACTCATCCGCAGTGCACATTCTAGTTAGCTCAGTGCTCTAGGCACCGAGGTGGTCCCTTTCTCCACCAATGACAATCCTCTGACAGTTGTGGTTTGTTGTACAGCATTCACGGTTTCTCAGCTGCCTCCTATATAATCCGCTCCCTAGACAGCGTCACATTGTCGCTTGGTTAATTGAACACGCTACACGGAGCTGTTTGTTAACCTACTAACTGCACGAGGCCTTGCTGCTGGGCCTGTCATCCATTATTCATTATCATCGAACATCGTACCTTACACATCACTACGCTGAAGGAGTTGTATCCTGTGCCTTTACACATTGTCTGGAGTCGTCGTGGTTTCCTGGCAGTCCGGCCGCGTCTGGGCCCCTGCTCTGTGAATTTTTTGAAGACACGTGGCGTGCACGTGGAGCGTACCCGCTCTTGGACATTCCTGGTCGTCTGAAGCGTGTGTGAATCTAAGCAGTGTGCAGTGGTTGGTGGCCTAAAGTCTGGGCTGCCTCCAATTTTGAGCGACTACTCCTCGCCTGATTGTCAATCCGTGTAGACAGGCGAGTTTTCTACTGGTATCATGGGAAACAAGAATCGCAAGTGCTCGAGGTGTGGAAAGCCGTGCAGAGGCCACGTGGGCCCGACCGGCCAAGGCTGTGGGACTCTGAACGCTGCTCATTTTAAGAAGAGCCAGACCAATACTCCTCCTCGCTATACCATTACGAGCGAAGTTGGACAGACGTCCCCTACAAATTTCTCCGAGGAATTTCTGTTCCCGCCAAATCCTGCACGTGCGCCAGCACACCTGATGTCAGCCCAAGATACGCCCGCAGGCCGTCCGCAGCATGAGCCTCTTGGCAATCCTTCAGTCCATTTTGCTACCCAGGATGTTTCTCATGGAAGTCAAGCTTCGGCGAATTATTGGGAGAATACGTCGTATCACCCTCGATCGACCCCCCGTCGTGACCCTGGCCGCGCCCCTGTGTACGAATCACGAGGCCATGGATTCCCCCACCCATCGTGGCCAGCTAGTGACTCCCCGGGCCTCGAGGCGCCCCGAGTCCCGTATCCCCCCACCACCCGTCGACCCGTGGACTACTTCGCGAACAACCCTTCTTATCCTCAGGGCAGTGGGTATCCTTCGGTGAACCCATTTGGTCCCACGAACGACACAGGATACGATGCTCGTCAGTACCAGCAGAACTTTGGCTACGCACAGCCGCATTTCCAAGGACCGAGTGCACCCATGCACAATACTGACTTTGGAGCCTCGAGTGCTCAGCCTCGTCAAGCCTTCAATGGCCAAAATATGAACTCTATGCCACTTGTGGTTGGCACGGAATTCCTTTCTCAGGAGTCAGTTGATAGCGCCTTGGGCGGTGAGTGTGTTTCTCTCGAAAATTTTCTAGACAGCACTGTTGATTCAGACGAGATTAGGTCATATGTTGATGCCACCGGCAATGTAAATGTTAGATCAGTTAGGGGTAAAAGAAACATCGTGTCATTTTATAAATGGCTCGAGGCCTGGATCACGTACATGATATTGATGACTAGAGTTCATGGCTTTAATGTATTCTACCAAATGGCAAGGTATCTCGCATTTATGTTAAATGTGGTCCAAAAATTTAGAATTGCTAACGTGCTAGCTTACGATGCTAGACACCGTCAGCGCCTGGCCCAGACTAGGGATTTGGAGTTTGCTAGACTCGACCATGAATTGTATGTTATGACTTTTGATCACAGCGCAGCTAAGAGTAACAATAACAAATGTCAGAAGTGTGGTAGCATGGATCACGTGTCCCATGAGTGCGCTCGCAAGAGCGGAGCCAGAAGTAATTTTCGGGGTCAAGGCTCAGGAGCCAATAAGCCAGTCGTCAATCAAGACGAAGTCTGTTATATGTACCAGTTCCAGAAATGCAAGTGGGCTGACAAATGCAGAAGGAAGCACGAGTGTGCAACCTGCGGGGGTCCCAACCCCCAGTCAGCATGCCCCAACTCTAAGTGTAAATCCGCCCCACTTAGCTCGTTGGTCCCCAGTACTTAGAGTCCCATTCTGGGAGCACTATCTCCCCCTCGTACACAATTCCTCAGAGGCTGCTATTATCCTTGATAGTATAGTGACAGGTGTTAGGGTGGGTCGCTCCCCTGCAAATTCCGTGATAGTCAATCACAACTGGCCATCTGCCATGGAATTTTCCACTCAGGTTACGACCATCATAAATACCGATCTCGAAGCTGGGAAGCTTTTAGGTCCTTTTATTAACCCACCCTATGACAATTACATTGTATCCCCACTAGGGGCATTTCAGAAGCGTAATTCTCAGAAAATTAGGCTTATTCATGATTTGTCGTACCCCACAGAAGGGTCCGTCAATTCTTTGATAGACCGAGCCGAGTTTACCCTGTCCTATGCATCAATAGATGACGCAGTACGCCTCATATCTAAGTTAGACTCTCCTGCTATTTATTTATCCAAAATGGATCTTAAAGACGCATACAAATCGATCTTTGTGTCTCCCCTAGATTGGCATTTGCTAGGATTCACATGGCATGACACTGCGGGCAAATGTCAGTTCTACTTTTCAAAAGTTTTGAATTTTGGCTTAAGATCAGCACCCTATTTGTTCGATTCTATTGCAGGCCCCCTCACAAAAATCATGCTTTATAAGGGAGTTCGTGACACATTGATTCGTTATGTCGATGACTTTTTGTTAATCGCCCCCTCTCAAGAGGAGTGCGCACGCCATCTGGCGCTTATGCTTGAGACTGCTCGTGAAGCAGGCTTTGAGATCCAGGACTCAAAAGTCACAGCCCCAGCCAGAGTGATAGAGTTCCTGGGTATAATAATTGACACAGTTAGGGGGGAACTTAGAATTTCTAGTGAGCGTTTGCATGACCTCAAAGAGGAGGCCACGCATTGGTTACAGTTGGGAACTGTTTCCAAACGCAAACTATTAAGTGTACTTGGGAAGTGCTCCTTTGCTGCACGTGTTATAAGGAGCGGTCGCCCCTTTTTGGCAAGGCTGTTTTACGCTGCCAACTCTGTACGCCCACTGCACTACAAAATTAGACTTTCTCAAGAGGCCCGCGCCGACCTTAGGTGGTGGGTCACGTGCATCGAATCCCACAATGGGGTGTCTATTTATAGACCTGATTGGATCACTAACGTTAGACACATCTGGACTGACGCTTCGTCAGTCAGGTTTGGGGGCTTTAACGGACATGACTGGTTCTCCCGATCTTATACAGGGACCATTGAGTGGATGCAGAGCCAGTCAATAAATTGGCGCGAAATGCATGCTGCAGTGTCAGCACTCTACACTTGGGGGCCAGTATTCCAAAACCTTAGTATAATCTTTCATATCGACAATACTACAGCCTGTGCTATATTTAACAAAGCGTACTCGCCAGTACCTCGCCTCATGTTCTTTGCCCGCCATTGGTTCATGGCTATAGAAAAATTCAACCTAAATGTGACCCCTGTGTATATATCAACTCACGATAACACAGACGCGGACGACCTTAGCCGTCTGCGAGTAGTGGAATTTCTGGAGCGAAATCCTAATTCGTCCCCCACTCCCACATGGCCACATGAATCTTTCATCAATGTTGAGTTTTAAAACTTCTTGATTTCCAGCCTTGGACTCAAAGGCAGCTGCTTTGATCGCGGCAGGCTGGGCTCCCAGGACTCGGGCGGCTTATACCACGGCTGTTTCTCGTTATTGTCGATTTGTGAGTTTGTTTAATTTAAACCCTTTTCCCTTAGAGGAACAAATTAGACTTAGATTCGTAGCCCACCTTGCCTCCCAAAACTTAGCTAGTTCGACTATATCCAACTACTTAGCAGGGATCAGGGCATGGGCCTTAGCGCTAGGGGGCGCAGAACCAGATATCTGGTCACCTAGGGTCCGCCTGGCGGTGAAGGCAGTCTCAAGGGGAGACGGTCAGCCAAGACAGGTAGAGCCTATCACTTACCCCCTCTTACTTAAACTTATTTCTCTTTTGGACTTTAGTCAAAATAATCTTATGCTGGCCTCGGCCATTTCAATTCACTATTTTGCTTGCCTCCGGGCTTCGGAGCTATGCATAGACCCTGTCACAGGACGGGCCCCTCTCAGATCCTCTATAGCTTTCGCCCCCCAGGGTAGGATGACTTACCTGGTAGCCTCATCTAAGAATGCGCCCAAGGGATTTCTAGTCCATCTGGGCTGCTCGGGCACCCCTGTCTGCGCCCCATGCATAACCAGATATTATTTGTCATCCGTTCCCGCGCAGTCTTCTGCTTACTTGTTTATCACACAAGCAGGCGCCCCATTGGATTATGTAGTCTATAATAATTCAATTAAAAACCTCATACGAAGACTGGGTCTTGACCAAACCCGCTACTCCACACATTCCCTTAGAGCGGGGGCTGCAACCCAGGCAGCTCAAAGTGGTATGTCGTCTAACGACATCCAGAGGTTAGGCAGGTGGCGCTCAGACGCCTACAAGTTATACCTTCGCCCTCCACCCTCATCCTTCGCCTCTTTCGCCCCTCGCCTCGTCACTCACAACTAAGGTCTAGCAGCACGGTCTCACTTCACCTCTGCACATCTAACACAGCATGCTCTTGGGTAAAATTTTACACTTCTGGGTGACCCTGAGCATTGCTTATCTATGTTACATGTTACTGTCCGTGTGTCAGCTTCTTCTTCTTAATGTGGTGTGTTCTCTCGTCCTGTGTGGTTCTGTATGTCCTTGTGTGTCCTTCCTGCTGTTTAATGTTTAATAAACGCACTGCGGCCATTCCTAATATATGTCATATGAGTTTGTCCTTTATTTGCTCAATGGGAGCTTGGTTAAACCAAGGTATATTGAGCGATGGGACTACTCATCCGCAGTGCACATTCTAGTTAGCTCAGTGCTCTAGGCACCGAGGTGGTCCCTTTCTCCACCAATGACAATCCTCTGACAGTTGTGGTTTGTTGTACAGCATTCACGGTTTCTCAGCTGCCTCCTATATAATCCGCTCCCTAGACAGCGTCACATTGTCGCTTGGTTAATTGAACCCTCCCACCTCTAGGTACCCCTTTTTTTAATAATTTATTAGGACCAGACTGAGGTCAATTCATAATGCGAGTGCCTTAGCCAATGTTATCTATCTATAGCGTGTATTAATATCGATTAATGTGCCGTAAATTCCTGAATTTGATGTAATCTGATGTACTCTTAAAATACTATATTTTACTGTATCCATAACCATTTTACTGTATCCATATCCATTTACTGTATGTTGTTAAAAATGAAATTACTGTATTACTATGTATGCTATTTTTGTCTGAGTCATCCTGACATAATGAACTCTGAGCACCATATATGCTACTTTTGTCAGAGTCATCCTGAAAAAATGAACTCTGAGCACCAATATGCTTTTTGTCTGAGTCATCTCTATACAATGAACTCTGAGCGCCAAAAAATTATTATTGCACGCTGTCGAACAGCGGAGTCGGAGGAGCCAATTCAGCCGGAAACACTAGCATCAGTGGTACATTTCGAAGTCCCACAAACTCAACCTGTTCGGATTCAAGGATTGTCGTGAAATGGAACATTTAAAGTGCCTTATAACTACCCTCATTGGGTTGTCAAATTTCATCTGTAATAAGCTTTGCGTATACTATCTGAATGTTATCATGATTAGCCAGGGGGGTGACCCTGAGCATTGCTTATCTATGTTACATGTTACTGTCCGTGTGTCAGCTTCTTCTTCTTAATGTGGTGTGTTCTCTCGTCCTGTGTGGTTCTGTATGTCCTTGTGTGTCCTTCCTGCTGTTTAATGTTTAATAAACGCACTGCGGCCATTCCTAATATATGTCATATGAGTTTGTCCTTTATTTGCTCAAATAATTCATTCTGGGTGTCCTAAAGAAGGGTTTTACAGCAAGGCCGCACCAGCATGACGATCTCTTGCATAAGCGCTTCCCTCTTTCCCTCATGCAGCTAAGATTCCCACAACCTGAATGGTAAATGTGTGCTGACAATAACAGCTTTCCTTTGTGTTTCTAAATTCACGAAAGACTCTGTCACTTTCTCCAAAAAAAGCATTCTCATGACAGGTTGAAACCATAGGAATCAGTCAACAACATCACCCACATCCGTTGGTGCTTTATCCATGGTATGCTTAATGGCCAAAATACTACTGGTCCACAACGTGGACACAGCGATAGTTGTAATCCTGAGCAACAACTTCGGTTGCTCTTTGGTGTGAGGATGCACTTTCATAAAGCATATATCTGCAGATCAATAGCAGCTGATGGCTGAGTAGGGTTAGTCTGGGTCTGCTCCACTGGACATGTTTGCCTACCTGAGTTCAAACCCAAAGTGGTGAATCATAACCATTGTCAGTGGAGCTTGAGGAACAACATCCCAGCTGGATACCATTTCGATGACCAATGTGCCAGGCAAGTAAAGATCCCTCACATGCGATAAATGTGTAACTGGTTGAGGATTCCACAATAACAAGTCTTGTTCCCTCTCCTCGATCTCATCAATCAACCCAAGCAAGTGTCCAGAACTGAGGTTAGAAGACTTCACTTATCATATTATTTATCCATCTATCCATCTATCTAAATATAATAAGGAGGTCTGATATCATTGGACTTCAGTTACTTCAAAAGCTTATTTGCCCCAACTCTCTAAGTAAATTTTGACAAAGGGAAAGATGTCCACATCGCATGACAAGCAAAGGATGATTTTGACGAAGAAATTTCTGCATCATATGTGTACTTGTTAAGCCAATGAACCTTGAAGCACTTTGATGCAAATTCTCATTACCTTCAACAGCTGGGGAGATTTGCAGTACATTTTTATGTGACACAACGGGCCAAGTATATTAACCATGACATACAAATGGCACTGTCCGGTCACACAAACATGCTATGTACCCAGGTGAGTGTGTTGTTAAAGAAGCACTTTCATTTGAATTTGCAGTGATTTGATATAATATAGTGACTTTTAATTAGAGGATGCACTTCTGCTATATACAAAGCAAGTCCTTATCCACGACGGAATTTGGAATTTTAGTGATCGTCCCAAAATGGTTTTACCCGTCTCCCAAAGTGTTTTCATGGAAATTTATCTGAAAATAAATAACTCCCTGTATGGATAACAATTCTGAACTACCTTTATCCCTTCAGGAAGTAATTCAAAGCTCCTGCAAAGGAGATTGTCCACATTACAATTGTGAAAGAAAGCTGCAGTTTGGAACCGCTGTCAAAAAACAACTGATTAAAATTACTCGTGTCCGCGCACACAATAAACATTCATACATGATGTGTAATCCATCATGGTTGGTCTTTAAAAAGTTGTGTCATGAACTCTGAGACTGTTAATGGTCAAAAATGTATTAGTTTAAGATAAATATGCCATGACATCAAGTGTACAGTGAATTGCTATTTTTTCGGCCTTTAAGCATGTCACGCTCCTCGTCGTGAGGTGATTAATTAATAATTAGTGACCTATCAGTTCACCCAACCATCAAATATAGTAATTATTTGGCAAGAGGAGATCTTAAGCTTTCTTTTGATGTATAACATGTATATATAGGAAGAAATTTGACTAAAAAAATGGGATAAAAGTGTTTGTTTCTTTCATACGGAGGCAAAATAATGCATATTTTCCGCGGTTTTCATAAAATGGGCCTTAATTCTGACATAATGATATTTCAAAAGGGCTCCTCGACTGAAATCATCAAAAATGACCTATAGAACATATCTGGGAAGTTTGGTGCTTTTATCACACTTGTAACGATTTTACCCCTAAGCCACTGGACTAAGGGGGCCACTTACGGCATGGACAAGACATTTTGTTGAGTGTTGCACAGCTTTTATGAAATTGTGAATTATATTGTTGTCCTAGCTAATAAATCTCCATAAAGTAACAGAATAAATACAAATGAGCATTTTTGATATCACAAAGCAAAAACATTGGCTTTGTAAGGACACACGAATAAGTGAGAGAGCATTATTTGGGACAGTAATCTGACCACAATTTAACATGCACTAAATGGCGTAAGTAGATTGAATACCATCAAACTTCTGATGAGTAAAATCATCCCCTTCACAGGCAAAGTTTATGCTAAAGCCTAAAGTTTTAAAACTTTCTTTTTGTCTCATGATCTCCAAACATTTTCATTCAAAGCAGTGGACTGGATCTTTGCCAGCAACCATGCTTTTTGAAAGCAGTTTGGGGTAGTAATATGGGCAGCTGTTGTGCGACCTGATCTTGTGATCTGTCTGAAACAGATCAAATTATTGTTGACCCAATTCGATTTTCCAGGGACTGTCAGCATTTGTGCGACCTGATCTTGTGATCCGTCTAAAACCGATCAAATTATTGTTGACCCAATTCCATTTTCCAGGGACTGTCAGCACTCTGCTGCCACTTGTCAGTCCCGAACAGAGACATGCCAATATAATTAAATGCATTGCCTGGTGGAAGACTTATGCTGCCACCTAAGATATGTCCTTGCTTTGATAACCAATATTTTTATGAATTTCATTAGTCTGGAAGTATAAGCGTTGAAAAAAAAATTCAAGTATCTTTCTTGAGGAATTTGCATGCAATGAGCATGACAAAATTTAGTGCAAAAAATCACTTCCATTTCGATAGTGATTCTGTCACACTGAACGCAGGGCAATGGTAACCAGTGGAAAAGTATCTCAATGGTGTAGAAAATCTAGACCTAGACCCTGGCCAAACATTCTCTCTCCAAATCTAAACATTTTAATTCCCTGATATATGCTTCTTGTGGCTTTGACAGAGGAAATAAATACTCAAAAAATGTGAATTCTGTGACGGAATCACATGGAATTCATGAAAAACACATATCTATGAAAAAGATAATAACAAAAGAACACACTGGCTTAGGGGAAACAACTGGGCAATCATATATAGTCTCATAGACCAGCCTCTTATGTTTTCTAATTACAATGTACCATACTCACCAACTAACTTGCATCTCATTGGTCGCAGGACATGGCCATTCTCAACAAATGTAATAAGGTCTTTTTTCATAAGACGAAGGTCCTGTCCTTTCAAAAAAAATAGATAGCCTAATTACAAAATGAACATCTAACAATCGTCAACGATTGCCCTCCTCCCCTAATAAGAGAGATATGTTATGGAAATAATTTCATGATATTGTAAACGTATATCTTCTTGTCTTCATATAGCAATTGGGAATCCAAGGACTGTTTCAGTTTTGCCAGTGGTTGCGAAGCTCATGGAGCGTATAGTTCACAAACAATTATATGACTATTTGTCAATTAACAACTTACTGCGTATGCAACAGTCTGGCTTCAGAATAAAACATTCTTGTCAAACAATTTACATAGACTAACTGAACAATTCTACACTGATCTATTTGATGGTAAAGTTATTGGTATGATCGCTCTTGATCTCAAAAAGGCTGTCGATCACCGTATATTGCTTGATAAATTATCCCATTATGGGATCAGAGATGTCGAACTTTCATGGTTTAAATCCTACTGAGATGCACATACGCAGATATGTATGGTCCTTAACAATATGTCAGATCCAAAAATTGTAAAATGTGGTGTTCCACAAGGGTCCATTATCGGACCCTTGCTATTCATTCTCTATGTGAATGACATGCCACAGTGTTTCACAAAATGTCATGTCAATATTTATGCCGATGATACGGCTTTTTATTATGCAAACACTGATGTACAAAGTGTAAATTCTGTTTTGCAATCTGAACTTGAGGATGTGTTCAAACGGTTATGTGCTAACAAATTGAGCCTCCATGTAGGCAAAACAAATTTTATGTTGATATGTAGCAAACAAAAGCGAGTCCATTTGTCAGAAAATCTAGATTTACATCTTGACCGAAATGAAATTTTACAAGTTGATGGTGTAAAATACCTTGGTTTAACAATTGATTGTGACCTCAGATATGATTGTTACATGAGCGAACTAACTGGTAAACTTAACAAAGCAATTGGTGTGTTACGTCTGGCTAGTAAATTTATTAATCAAACCACGTGAGTAACATTGTATGATACCCTTGTCCTGCCTCACATTGATTATTGTAGTACAGTTTGGAGAGGCAGTCTTACTAAAGGTGACTTAAAAAAGCTACAGCGACTACAAAATTGTGCAATGAGGGTCATCCTAGAATGTCACCATAGAACTCATATTATAGATATGTTGACATGTTTAAAATCGTTAAATATTGAGCAGCGCTTACATTTTAACTTAGCCTGTCTTATATGGAAAGTTAAAAACAAAATGTTACCAGATTATATGAACTTTTTCAATGACTGTGATTCCATACATAATTACAATACCAGAGGTGCTACGCACGGAAATGTACATAGAATTAACTGCCATAAGAACTCTCTCAAAAGGACTGGTGCTATTGTATGGAATGATTTGCCACAAGATGTGAAAAACCATACAAACCTTTAGACATTTAAAAAGACACTGATTTCACACTTGAGGTTTTAATATTGCATAACTTTCGTTTTTTAAGGTAGAACCGTGTACCTGCTGCTTTAATGTCATGATTTTAAAGATTCTTAAATGTTTTTATAATTTTATACCTATTTATACTGTACCATTATTTATTTGTTACCATGTATTTATTATTAGTGTGGCTCCAAGCCTAAACAGCTTATGCTGAATTTGGACTCCAAAATAAACTTGTAAACTTGCTGTCCTATTTGGCCACGGACAATCAAGAAAGGTTATGACCAAGTATACAGACATTACGTCTATCCACATCATAGGAGTTCATTTTGCAAACAATAATAGTTGTAAAATGTCCATTGTCATGAAATATTCAATGTACCATTATGATATGAAACTTTAATCCAATATGTTGATTATATCACCAGCACACTAATGGATCCTATTATAATTCAATGAGACACCCATTACCTGCTTTCACAACATGAGACTTGGAAGAAGTAATGGTTTCAAGTTGGTCTACATCTTGGATCACTATGGAATTGCTGCAACTCAAAGTCATCTTTTTGATTTTACAAGGAGCGGGTTCACACTCCGGTAGGTATTCTCACATTATACCATTTGACACCTCTATCAGCCAATCACATGCCAGACTGCCAGTATTTCAGGGCGATAATTCCCATATATTCTCAGTACAGTGATTGTCTCAAGTTTGACTGTTTGAGTGTTTGTCTCATGGTATAAGCCAGTTATTTACAATGGGATCGGGAATATGAGTTTATCACACCTCTGGCTAAAGCCCTCGGGAGATACATCACATATTTTCTCTCCTGTGGTGAATAACCCAGGGTTTTCGAAGATCGTCAGTCCTTCAGACCTGACTGACAGTTTTTTCAGTCGGTCTGACAACTTGATTCTCTTTGTCAGACCAATTGTCCAGTACTTTTAAATTTCATTCTGCAATTCTGCAATAAATTCTGCAGTTTGGAAGGAAATAGCAGAATTCTGCAATTCTGCAATAAATTCTGCAGTTTGGAAGGAAATAGCAGAATTCTGCAATTCTGCAATAAATTCTGCAGTTTAGGAGGAAATTGCAGAATTCTGCAATTCTACAATAAATTCTGCAGTTTGGGGGTGAAACTGCAGAATTCTGCAATTCTGCAATAAATTCTACAGTTTAGGAGGAAATTGCAGAATTCTGCAATTCTGCAATCAATTCTGCAGTTTGGGGGTGAAACTGCAGAATTCTGCAATTCTGCAATAAATTCTGCAGTTTGGGAGTGAAACTGCAGAATTCTGCAATTCTGCAATAAATTCTGCAGTTTTGGAGGAAATTGCAGAATTCTGCAATTCTGCAATAAATTATGCAATTCTGCAGCTCCATATGCAGTATTTGTGAACCTCTGGTATTTAATCCAGCTTATCAATTGCAATGCATCTGTTAAGTTCAGACCCCTTCAACAAGGGTCTTGCCACTACCCAGGAAACATTGGTTGGGAGGGGGGGGGGGAGTAGCGGTTCGTGGGTCGGGTGGGAGGTCTTGGGTTTTGATGCTCGTCTGTCCCTGCAGCCTTTCTGAAAAGTTTCTGCAGCAGAATCTGTAGTTCTGTAGGAATTATGCAGCCTGGGAGGTTTTATGCACTTCTGCAGGTAGGAAGCTGCATACCGTATTTCCTCGAATAGAAGCCTGGTCTCAAATAGAAGCCTGTCTCGTTTAGAAGCCGGGTCAGAGGCTCAAGTTAAAATAATAAAAGCCTGGCTCAAATAAACGCCGGGTCAGCAACTCTGTACACTCCTAATTGACTGCCTTGTATGCGGCCCAAGTGTTTCCATGCAATGTTTAATTGCGTGCGTATCACTGCCTACCCTTGCATACCCAGATGTTTAGTGATTGCTACGTTGTTTAAAACAATAAACGCCGGTCTCAAATAGACGCCTGTCTCGTTTAAACGCCGGAGTAATTAGGCCCTGTAAAACAATAAACGCCCGGGCTTGTAAACGAGGAAATACGGTATTCTGCAGTTTCAAATAAACATAATAAATTCTGCAGTTAGGGAGGAAACTGAAGAATTCGGCAATTCTGCAATAAATTCTGCAGTTTGGGAGTGAAATTGCAGAATTCTGCAATTCTGCAATAAATTCTGCAGTTCGGAAGGAAACTGCAGAATTCTGCAATTCTGCAATAAATTCTGCAGTTTGGTAGGAAACTGCAGAATTCTGCAATTAAACAACAATTAACTACTGCAGAGTTCAAAGTGAACTCCTATGGACTTCTTCTTCTTCTTTTGGTGTGCATTCTCCCGGGTCGCCACTCTACCCTTGTGGGGAGCAGCACTTGCATGTTTTGTTTTCTTGTGGATTGGTCATCGTTCTACCACTCTGCTCGGCCAATTCTCAATCAAATTTCACTCTGAAAAAAGTTGCGGGTACCCTGCAATCAGGTCTATTGACTGAGGCTGACAGTGTTTGTCTGTCGTCATTTCTTTCTTCCGTACGACACGTTTTTCAACGATCGGTCAGCTCGCAAAAATGTATTTTGCGAGCTGACCGATTGCCGAAAAAAGTGCCGTACGGCAAAAAGAAACAACGACAGACAAAAACTAACAACTGTAGTAAATAGACCTGGTTTCAGGGTACCCACCACTTTTTCAGAGCGAAATTTAGTTGAGAATTGACCGAGCAGGGTGGCAAAACGTCCATAGCAGTTTATTTTGAAGCAGCACTTTGTAAAATGACATTTTTTGGAGCTGACCGATCGCCCGAAAAACGCGTCGTACGGGAAAAAGAAACAACGACGGCAAACAATGTCAACTTTAGTCAATAGACCTGGTTGCAGGGTACCCGCAACTTTTTTCAAAGTGAAATTTGGTTGATAAGTGACCGAGTAGATTGGCAAAACGTCCATGGCAGTTTATTTTGAAGCAGCAGCTTGTAATATATCATTTTACAACCTGCTGTATCAAAATAAACCTCCTTCAGGTCTCGGGATATACTGGATCTTGGGTGACTATACCAGGGATATACTGCCTCCATCCATGGTATAACTGGTACAGGGTATCCAACTGTCCTCATTTTGAAAAAAGAACTGCTCCCTTGGGGGGGGGGAAACCAAATGGTACGTACCAGTGGGATACCGGTATCCCACTACAGGGGCTCACCCCCGAGGTTACCAGGAAAGAGGGTTTACCAAAACCCCCTACCAATCTCAAACCGCCCAAAACCAACATTTCCTTTGTAGTGGCAAGACCCAAGTCAATGAGGTCTGAACTTTGCAGATGCATTGCAATAAGCGGGAGGAAGTAAGTAACAGAGGTTCAGAAATCATGCAGGGTGCTGGATAACTGAAGAATTCTGCAGCTTCTTGCATATTTTTTTTTTGAAACTGCAGAATTCTGCACTTTTTTTGCAGAACTGCAGAATCCTGCACTTTTTTTGAAAACTGCAGAATTCTGCACTTTTTTGCAGAACTGCAGAATTCTGCAATTTTTTTGCACAATTCTGCAATTTCTTTAGAAACTGCAGAATTCTGCAGTTTTTTTGCAGAACTGCAGAATTCTGCACTTTTTTTGAAAACTGCAGAATTCTGTACTTTTTTTGCAGAACTGCAATTTCTTTGGAAACTGCAGAATTCTGCAGTTTTTTTGCAGAACTGCAGAATTCTGCCCTTTTTTTGGAAACTGCAGAATTCTGCAGTTTTTTTCTGCAGGACTGCAGAACTGCAGAACTGCAGAAAGAAATTATACACTCCTCCAAATGTCTGACAACTCAGTTTGACACTTGATAGTCAAAAATATTGGAAAATGTTCTATGTGTATTAGTAAATTTTGCAACATTTAGTATTCACTTTCCTGCTTCTCTGGATTATTGTTTACTTTAATTGTTGTGAATGACCACCAAAGCCCAAATATGGGGACAATTTGTGTCTCTGAATTTTTCGGTCTGACAAGAACTCTTTTGGTCTGACAAGACCTATTTGTGTGTCAGACCAAGTGTCTGGCAGAGCCCCGATGATCTTCGAAAAGCCTGATAACCTATACTTATCATACATTCATGCACTCATGATAATAGCCATTAAAAAAAAACACAGTTGGCAGCAAATAATTCGGGAATCATTGAAGTCTTCTGGATTGCTCACCTTCTTCAAGTATGAAGTTTGGCGGTTTTTGATGAATGATTTTGCATTGCATATATATATACTAAAAATGGAACCTGCCTTCCGCATTTATTTGCCCTTTGCAGCAGACTTAGCCTATAATTGTCCTGTGTAGAATAGATTGGGATATGAGCAACTGCATGACTGACGGACCTAACAAACGGTCTGGATAACGAATATTTACTTTTCTGGTTAATTTTCTTTCATTGATACTTTAGTTGCAGCCAATGTGTGGACTTGTTTGCAAGCAATACAGTCTGACCATGAAGCCAGGTGGTTGATAGATTTAGACCCAGCAGAATCACTGGCTGCATGTCAGCAACTGGCCCTGGATCATGAGGAATTGGCATTGGCTACAATCAACTACAATCGGGCAACAATGAGATGTCGTGGCTACAGATATGTTTCCGATATGAATTGGGCGACAGCTGCCGCCGATGCCGCAGAGACTCGTTGCCAACTCCGTGAGTTCTATTTCACTTTTCAACTTGATTTGCAAAATAGGATGGGCTGAAAAAAAAAAGGAATTTCAATATGCCTGTGGTATAGATCTTTGGCAATGACCATTAGATGAAAAATGGTTTTAAAAAAAGAGGCCCACATTTGTGTCCTGCCACTGTGGCTTTTATGAAAATTCATATTTTCAGCCATTTTCCATGAATATTACGCCTATTTGTAGAAATTAATTATGTTACTAACAATATTCTGGAATTAGTTGCAAGAACATTTACTTTTAGTTATGATATAAATATATACAGTACAAAGATCCTAGAATTGGTTACACGTACACGTAATGATGTATTGGAAATTATGGAAGGTAAAATTGCAGTTGTGATTATAATTGTCTCCAGACTGTACCTGTCCCTCAGATCAAAAGCCTCCACCGCCGGTGGAGGGACAGTCAAAAATGGGAAGTCAGCTCAAACAAAACTAAAATCAGTATGCCTGCCCAAGCCAAGTCCAGACTGATGGAAAGAATGTGGACTTTAAACAGAGGGCCTTGGCAGGACTTATCAAAATCACAAGTCAAAGATCTTGACACAAAAGTGCTCTATCAAAATCGCTGTAAACAGGCTTTTAATATGTCTAAAAACTCAAAGTAATGATTTGAAGTTGAGTTTCTGGTATGTATTCCCCATGTATAGCCTGATAAAATTTGATGTATTGCTAATAATAGATAAAAGGTGGTGACTTAAAAGCCTGTGTAGAGGTACAGGTATAGATGGCGCCACATGTGGCATAAATGAAACAAATAACTGTCATTGGTCGTCTGCTAATATTTAAACTTATAACTGCCTCATACAATTGGCTTAAGTCTGTTTGTCCATGGAGCTATTAGGAAGGAGGAATAACTGTAATTTGAGAAGGGCAATAAGCCGTAATATTATTTGCGTAGCGACGGGCGGCAAAGCCGCCCGTCGCGTCAGCGAACTTAGCTTAACAACAGATCATAGTAAATTTTGAATCTGTCAGTGGAGTGAGAATGAAGGACTGCCTGTACCTGCCATGGAGTTGGTCCCTGATTAAACAGTTAGTTTCGGTAAAAGTAAACATCCCTGAATTTCTCTTGCAATACTGCAGTAGTGTCTGAAAAATTCCATTTGGTTCTTAACTATCCTATTCTGTTTAGAAAATTTCATTTTTATGCTCATTTATGTCGTCTGCATGAAAAAAGCTTATTTTGCTAACAGGTGTCGCCACCGGTGTAGCATCATGCTTGCAGTGCCACACCCAGGGAAAATGACTGAACTATCAACAGCCTGCTTGTGAGCAGTGATGTGTGAAGTTTATTTGAGGTGTGAAGTTTAAAAGCTGATTGCTATTCTTATTCGTTCATACTTACCTGACCCCCTTAATAATTGAGATCTCCTACCACCTTCGTCCCCTATTCACTGCCCACAAAATAAAATGGACTCAACCAAGCCCATCATCATGTGGACCCTCTCCCAAAATCGTCAGTTCCTTTTAAGCATGCGAGCGGGTTGCATGTCTTACGCCTTCGTCGTTGATTTTAACACTCTATTCGATTAGAATTATGGATGGAAATGAGTGTATTTCGACTAATACACTTTGGATAATCATCCGATCTACGCAGATGACGTACTGGAGTCGTTTTTACGACGTATTTTGACTTTAAACTTATCCAGCCACTTCAGGCTGGCTGTCATCAACAAGGTGTCATGGCCGCCGGGTGCCTCGGCGAGGTCCATCTAAATGGCTAATTACGCATAGGGTAAGCGTATCTACGTTAATATTTCGATATATACTGATTTTTCTGAATAATTGGGTTGTATTGACGACGTTGGTGAGTCGTTTTTGACCGTTTACCGTCGGAAATCGATCGTTTTAGTCGCTATATCGACGGGCGATAATGGAGGTTTTTACCATTTACACTTAGTGAAGTGAATGTTTTCAACTGAAACACATTTTTAAATGACTTTCAGGGTTTGGTGCCCTTACTAAAGTACTTTTTTGAATATTTGGTAATGTTTTCACTTTTGTGTATTGCAGTTCCACCTGTGAGGCCAGAGCAGTCATCTGTCAAGGCAGACCAGACTAGGCTCTGATATGACACTACACAGGGGTAACAGGCTGACAGTTCCATGGATGGTTGGAATCTCAACACGAACAGCCCTAATGTGTCACTTTCCTGAAGATGGACGGCAGACACTTGAGTTCTGAGGGGAACCACTGAAGTCTGCTGCTGATGAAGCTACAGTGCATGGTGCCAAGCTAGCTGTCACTTCTTAAATGAATAAATAAATAAACAGGTGTTTATTGTCTCATGAACAAATAAATGATTAAACAGGGATGTTTATCAACAGTTCAGGTATGGTATACTTCATAGGCACTGGTGTTAGTAGGCTCTGAGAAGCCTATCGCTTTACACATGCCGGAATATTGAGTGGTCACTACCCATCAGCAAGGGAGTGAACTCATGTCTAGGGGCCAGTTCTGTGGAATGAACTGTGTCACCCTTTGACTTGCGGATACAGACCTAGTTATTGGAGCAATTTGCTACCCACTGGTAGGGAGCAAGCTCTTTGGTTTGTCAAGGGTTATGCTCTATGGTTAAGGGCTCAATTACCCATTGACTTTCGGCTGGACACAGGTCGCAATCTGGTAAATCTGAAAGGAGTCCAAGAGGGTCTCTCCTGATTCAATGAAGCCCCCAGATTTTATGAAACAGATCTATTCCTATGGTGAGGGAGTCTGTTGTGGAGTAAGAAATAAGCATGATAAAAGAGTAATCTGCTTCTGCACAGGCATGAGGACATAACATGTTTTAAAACCTTAAAAAGAGTTTAATTTTTTGGCAATTAATTCTTCCTCTTTTGGCTGTTAAGTTTGGTAATTGTTAATTCAGGCGTTTTATTTGGTACCCATCAAATTATTAAAGTTGTTTGGTCACCATTCACCACCACTGTCCACCAGTGTTGTGGAATCCCATAATGGTTAACAAGTATGTAAGGCTACATTTTGATATATCCGTGTCGCCCTTCTAGTGTGCAACTAGATAGTGCTATCTCATGGTACAAGGACCCTACAGGAAGTAGGAAACTTGGTGGCTATAGTCTTACAACTTAATTTGTGCAATCTCTCTATCCCTGAACATTGGTGGTCTTGGAAAGAGGGCTATGGATGGAGGACTTTTAGGAAGTCTGTAACCTAATTCTGGAACATGATAATTATCTGCTCTTTGGCTTGCCAGCAGGTTAGGCAAGTCATAGTAGATGCGGCTTGGAGATCCCTAAGCAGGGTTCCTATTTAGCCTAAACTTGAGCTTAAGCATACTGGCGACCTGCGATGGGCCATGGAGGCTACGCAACATAAGCTGAATTTAATAAGTCATGCTAATGGGAATGGCTCCCTGATAGCATAGATCCGATGTATAGCCAATGATGTCGAGTTAGTACCCTCCCAAGAGAGGTCAAACTTGTGATTTTTGGCAGAACTATTGTAATCTCACTTTGGACTAAGCGCCTCAGAGGAGATTCGAAGTTGCAAATGACAACTAAACATTATAATAAAGTTATATAAAATTATAGAATGCAGGAGGGATTGGTGAAAATGACCATCGATTCCTTACTAAGGATCTGGCTGTCATCTGGGACACCAGGCAATATTTCATGTTTCTGAATGGCAATTCAGATTAGTGTCAATGTGACCATGATTTCTTTTTGCGAGCTATCAAAGCTGCACAGTAATACTCCCTTGATGTAGAGTCGAGGTTGAAAGCATCAAAGACCCAATAGGGTTCATAGGACGGAAATGCAAGTCCTACGTAAACCAGGGCCTCTCTATTATTCCCATTATTATGTCTTGCCTCAATGAATGTGAGAGCTCAGGCCAAACCTGTCTAGAGTCCATCAAGCTAATCCTTGGGACAAAGTCTCAAGCTGAATACGGAGCTAACAAGTCTCTGAGCAAAACAAATAGCTTCTGGTCTTAATGTTTTAATACTAACCATATAAGCAGAAGTTCAGGTGAATTTAGCACAATATGGATATGGGGTCAAAATGATGTTGAATTATTCAGGGACACCCCCATGCATGACGCCCGAATGAGGCATGAGCAAGAATTTGAAATTGGCAAGCAAGCCGAAGATGATGACAACATTGTCAGAGGGAGCTTACAAGGTATTCTGGTTGACAGACTTTGAAGTAACACCAATATCTACATTGTACTTAGTAGATATGTAGAAATTGTGTTAAACTCTGCTGCTCAGTTATCTAGCTATGAGAGCTATGAGAGAACACTTGGTGGTGTAGATTGTTACCACTACACACAAGTCAGTAAACAGCTGTAAGTTGATCAGATTTTCTGGAGATTTTAACTTCCACGGCTTATATTTCCGACGTCAGAGGCACGGTTGCCCACTGTTGGGACACCCAGTTTTCAATGTTGGCACACTCCAGAGTGATTTGGTCTCCACTCACTTCGGTTGAAAGTACGAGTGATGACAGTTAACATCCGGCGAGAGGGGTCCAGTGAGACCCCCAGTTCGCCAAGAAATTACAGATGTACTGACCAGATAACACCATGAAGGGGGAGGTCATTAAGATTGATTGGAATATGGCAATATGACTGCAGGCATGTGTATTGCAGTCCTAAAAGTACTGTAATCCTTCTGGTCGATGAGGAATTAGTTGCCGAGCATTTTAATAATTCCAAGGAATGGGGTAGATAAACCGTTCCGAAAAAGTAGGACACTGCTGTTACTTATTGCAGTTGACTTGCAAAGGAATGTGACAAGGTCCTTACAGTTATATAATATATATAAAAGGACTGCGGATTTGTGCCAGTGGCCTCTGTACCTTTTCTCAAAGGGTATGACGCCCAGCTATTCAGCTGAAACATCTCATTTGAATGACGTGGGTGCCCAGCTCTGGTGCACCTGTTGATAGTGATTCCATGAAGGTAGCAGGGCAGTAACTGACCGGTCAGAACTGCAAAGCACCAGCTATAAAGTACATTCTCATGTTGAGTGGCTTGTCATAGGCTCTGGAGGCCAATGAAAGTTCAAAACATCTTTGGAAATCCATTCAATTATTTCTGTTATTTATGAAATCATAATAATATCCTTTGAGTTCTATCTCAGGTTATTCTAAGTACTGGTTCTCTGAACTACCAGGTCTATACCAGTTGGACTTTGATATTTAACTCCCTTTTGAGGGAGACTGGAAGTTGCTGATGGAGGCAACAGTGGCCAGAAACATCCGCTAAGTGCTGAATCACACTAGGTAGCAAGCTGCCCTTGATGTCTCAGTAGCACATAAACTGTCCAGTTTCAAGGTTATTTGGACCAAGTCAAATTTGCGGCAGGCTGACACCCGAAGGGTGTATTTGCCTTTTTAACAATCAAATCACAACAGTATTTTCAGATTGATAACTATAATTTGAATATAGTTCCAGGAATTAAGTTGGTGTATATGTCGTTCATTTATCGAGCGAACCTATCGAACTGTAGTTGTATGTTAGCAATCCAGGTAATACCAATTTTCACAACCCCAAAAACCGATAAAGGACTTTGGAGTGAATTTCAGTATCATTTCTCCCAGTTATGCACAGGATGAAGGAAATCCTGTCCCAACAAACGTACTGAACTGGGTTATATATGCGAAATGAGATACCATTTTTTATGTATGCATGTATACTTGGGTATAAATGACAAGAGGTATCTCTGATAGACTAGTTGTTACCTCCCCACTGGTAGTGTGGGGTACCTAGATGGGGCTAGTTAATAATATAGTATTTTCACTATATATGGCTTGGTACTAACCTATGGTACATTTGTTAGCCACATAGCAGAGCCATGAGGCGCAACACAACTGTGTCGCATGAATTGCGGATAAAAGGCAGCTGAGGAGTTTTGCTGAAGAGAACAAACCCGCTGATGATGAGAACATGCTACAAAGCCCGAACTAATAGTTCGAGAGGAATAAGACTAGATCCGCAATATTGTACAGTGGTCGTAGACCTACTGCCGGCATAGATCTAGGCAAGCTCACAGTAATTTTGACTGGTCTCCAGAATGATCGCAGTCTTGTGAAATAGCAACGGTTAACTCCTCATGGGAGTTCTGATAGTCAGGGCTAGAGGCTTGTGAAGCCTCGCTCAATACTCTAAAAGAGTAGGAGGGTCATCAACAGAGGATGTGATGACAACTCCAGATGTAATTCCACCCTTATTAGTCTCTGTACCCAGGGGTGGCTAACAGTTCAAAGTTTCTGTCAATTATGTGTCCATACTTACTGTAGTCTCTAAAGTAGACTATTTCATGCAGTTTCTAGGCTTGACTGGAGTGCACCGAGTCACTCCACACTTTTTCATTGACAGTGATGTCATATGATGCACTGAGTACACACGGACTCCACATTTTACATGGACCGTGGTTTCATAATACGGAACAAATATACAGAGGTTGCGCAGTCCTGGCTAGGTGCAGGACAGTAACATTAGACAATGTATGGAAGGATCAATTGACCAGATCTTGAGTCGACCTTTTGCAGGTTAACTGAGTCATGTCTGACATATCCGGCTTGGACCGGTAAAGAATTGTGTAATATCCCTAATAAGCAGTGAGGTGAGGAACACAAAAATTTTGGACAGCCCATCAAGTTGTGGGCCATATAAGTATTGGGAGTTGGAATACCCACCCGCCTCCCTGAGGTGAGGAACACAAAAATTAGTATTATTATGGGTTAAAAGTGAGTTAATGAATTGATCATTTCTCCAGGCTAATGTAGCCATCCCACCACAAGGATAGCTCTGGTAGTCTATCTCAATTGTTAAGGGGGTCAGGTAAGTATGAACGAATAAGAATTCAAGATTACCCGGTAGTCGGGATTCTTGAAGTGAAATACTTACCTGACCCCCAGCCTTTCCCCACCCTTCCACCCATATTTAGCCTAGGAGAGCGAAGGACTAATGGTTTTCTGCTTAATGCGGAACTGACGATTTTGGGAGAGGGTCCACAGGATGATGGGCTTGGTTGAGTCCATTTTATTTTGTGGGCAGTGAATAGGGGACGAAGGTGGTAGGAGATCTCAATTGTTAAGGGGGTCAGGTAAGTATTTCACTTCAAGAATCCCGACTACCGGGTAATCTTGAATTACTGTACTTAAATAGCACCAATTAATTTAGGCCCAACTGATTGTGTTCTTGTTTATAATTATTATACCTCGACCATGAAAGCAGGGCTGTCATTGGCTGAGAGCTGGTCACATATCAGTCATTATTTTAGTATATTGACCCAGGACTATTGCCCTCCAAAATTTGTTTTCCGAAAAAAAAAATTTTCAGATTTTTTTTTTTCAGAATTTTTTTTTTTTCCGATAACTTTTTTTTTCGAAATTTTTTTTTTCCGAATTTTTTTTTTCCGAAATTTTTTTTTTTCCGAATTTTTTTTTCCAATTTTTTTTGTCCCAATTTTTTTCAAAATTTTTTTTTCCGAAATTTGTTTTTTCTAAAATGTTCTTTCCCTAAATGTTTTTTTTCAACATTTTTCTTTCAAAATTTTCCATACATTTGCAATAGTGCAGGAAAATAATAAAATAAGGCATTAATTAGTAAAGACCAAAAAAAAGTCATCAAAACTAGTAATAATAATGCAATGTAGGCTATGCATCTGCTTATCTACCCTCCTGTGTGAAAGGAAAACTATTTCCCTCGGCCTTCGGCCTCGTGAAATAGTTTTCACTTACACACCCTCGAGGGAAATAGATTTGACTAATGCCCTCGAAATCAGTCAATATTTGTATACTATAATACGGTTTCAAAATAAGAACAGTTAATTTGAGCTCCGTGAATCTATGGCATTGCCATCTACATATTATACATTAATTGAGTCAAAGAATTCCAGGCAAAATTGGCCCAAAATCCTTAATTACCCCCCACAGAGCTGTGTACCTTTGATGTACAATGTGTGTAGCGCTTTAGACCAAAAACCACCAATATTTCTTTAAAATCTTTCTGGTGATTTTAAAGTTCATATCTTAATATTGGTTTAGTATGATGTTACAAAATAATCTCATTTCACATGAGTGTTTGATAAAGTACTCCAAATACAATGTAATGCTTCTGGCTGCTTTCCGACTCCTGGTTGATGAGTTATATGCCTTTTTTCTTTTATCTTTTCCTCAATGTACAACAAAAGCCGTTTATTTCCTAAAAATGACACAATAACCATCTTGTAGCCCTGAATTTTCTCTCATCAATGATATTAAACTTATGGGCGGCCAGGAGCGGCCACTATGTTTATTCCCAGTTTAAAATTATTTATTTTTTTTCGAAGATAAGCCACACAGAATGGAAAGTTTGGTATCTACTTTGTGCTCTTCAGTTGTATATCTTGATAATCCATAAAACCAACCTTCATTGAGTCATGCAATGCTTCCAACATGTCAAATTATACGAAATAGTCATACATTTTTAAGAAAAGTTATAGTAAGGGGTAATTAAGAAGCAAAGACTGAATGGAAATTTCAGTGTAATTAGGGTACCAGAGCTACACACATTGTACCTTTGAAGTACCAAAGCGATCCCTCCTTCCGAATAGCTCCATGGTTTGTCCAAATGTAATGAATAGTTGGGTACTATGTCATGTGTCATTATGAGGTGTCCCAGTGGACTCACTTTCTATCTCCCCCCTGTGACTCTAATTCATGCTGAATTCTCCCAGACTGCAAACTGCGTTTGCAACTCATCCTAGGGAACATACTGTGTTTGATCAGAGGATCATCCAATTATTCTAATAATTTGTAATTGTTGTGAAATAAATATTAAGAGGGTGGAGAAAGAACTTACCCAAGGGAGCATATCGTATTTCATAAGAGGGGGCATTCGTTATTTAAATAATATTAATTGTTTTGGTAATAATAAGTGGATGGAGAAAGGAAGCAGTCTGGTTCCAGACTGGATTGTCTCATAGAAGATTAATTACATAATAAGCCCAGGAAGCGGACTGAGACAAAAAAAAATTGTCTAAAAAATGTTTTATGGTCCATGTAGATTTAACATAAACACAGCCTACTGCTTATGGCTTTAAATTGTAATAATTTACAGATCTGAGATGTAAAATTCTGCACTTTTTTACGAATTCTAGCTGAATTTTAAAAACTTTTTTGTCAGTGAATAATCACCGCTAATGGGTCACCAGTCAACATTTAAGAGCATAACTTATGTACTTGTACTTGGTCTTGAAATTTTAGAGGGCGAATGTGATGATCCGGGTTTCAAGGACAACTCTTCGTCTACCAGGTCTCCAGAAGTCAGAAAATATCTGATCAATGAAATAATTCAATTTACCTGCAATGGCTCTGATATGCGCTTCCTGAGGGATGACCACATGAGATGCTTGAGAGACAGAACATGGACAGCATATCCAGAGTGCGAATTGTGTGAGTTTATTTTATATGGGTCTAAATCTCATTTTAGTCATGATTATTATACTTCTAATTTGTAATGCTCAAGTCCTACTACATTAATAAAACTTCATTGAGCTTCATTACATTTTATTGATACAAACAGTAAATATAAAAGAATGATATATATATATAATCACTATCATTTTAAAATATACACATATATATATATATATATATAGAGTGGGTCGGGGCATGCGGCCCCCCTTAACTTCGAGGCGCGATTTGACCTACTTTTTATGGGCGATTATTTGAATGCTTATGCTGTCAGGAAGGGATCACTTGACTCTACTAATAACTAGTGAAACAAATGTCTACCAATTTTAATAAAGGAGTTACGGCCATTTTTGTAAAAAAAATTAAAATGGCCTTCTTACCCCACCCATCGGGCAAGAAGCCCCCCTATTATAATCCTATGGCAATTTTTTTTGCGAGCGCATTCAGCCTAAAAGTTATTTCTAGGGTTCCTCTATCCTTTTTAAGGCATTCTATTCACTTTTTCTGAATTTCAGAATTTTTCTGTTCATAGCTTTATTTTTTAATATTTTTTGCCCGGTTTCAATTTCGGGCCAAATTTTTTCTGTTTTAATTAGCTATTCTATCATGATTTAAGGTAAAGTACACATTATTAAATGGTTCCTGAAGCAGCTTCGACCCCGCAGTGAAGGGGCCTCATGCCCCATATCATGTGGGGCCTCTCGCCCCAAACCCACATATTTTAATTTGACCTTTATATTTTGAAGTAAAATGCAAAAAACATGATCCAAATCATATTTATGTGATAGTCATAAAGTGAAGAAATGCATATATCCATTATACTTTAAAAAATTCCCTAAGTTATTTCTGACAACCCCTTTCAAAGAATTAGTCAAAGTTACAGAAACCATGCACATTTTTTTGTTTCTTTAATTTCTACTATGGTTTGGTGCTGTTTGCCCTGAAAATTTGTGACATCACCTAAAACGCCTCTAGCTTCTATCAATAGATAAATGCACCAAAAATGTAAGTTTGGATATAAGCCTGGGGGGGCCTCTCACCTAACCCGGGCTTCTTGCCCCGACCTACTCTAAAGTTAAAATATGACTAAGAAAGATAATCTTCAATTTTAAATAAGGTAAAATGTAATAGACATAATAAAATCAGAACATTAAAAGTCTGTAAATGTCACTTATGTTACCGACCCTTGTATTGAAACTCCACGCAGCAGTTCATCATCTCCTTAAAACTATCTGCAGATCCACCCATAGACATTGAAGTCCTTGGTTCTAAAGAATGGAAATTCAATCGTAATTGGCACGAGAAGCTATTGGACCAAAGAGCAAGCACAGCAGCATGGTTCAAGGAGAAGCTTTTCAATCAGGTAAGCCCCAAAATATCATAGTATTGTATTCAAGTGTAACACTGCACTAGCAAAAATTATCATGTAAAAAACCCAGTATATAATAGGTAATGAATAAAAACAATATCAACGGATTGTTTTGAATTGACACTCGTATTTTCCCTGACAGGGCTACCAGTCATATGTTTCCCTGCCTTCAGAAAATATGGGCTGAAAACAATTCATGTTATAATATATAACTATTGTCAATAAAAATTTACGTACATGAGTTTGTTTCACTATAAGTGAGCAAAAACATAGGCTGCGCGGCAGCATACCCTCGGCTACTCAGCGGCTATTCTCCAGACAGTGGGATACATTGAGGCAGGACCCCACTGGGTACTCTAATATCCTCATGAACATGAAATTCCCGTTGAAAAACTTTCATTGAATGGCCAAGAGCTGTGAGCAAAATAATATAAATGTTTCCTGTCTGCCATTTTGTATTGGCGGGAATTCAAAATCCACATGCAATCAGCTTGCAGGATGGGTCCCCCCCAGAAAAAGAGGGGAAACAGTTAAAATTTGGGCAAGGAGTCAAAAAGTGTGGCACAAGATCAAATGAACTGAAAATCAATGGTTAGCAATTAGCAAGACGTTACATTGTACTGTTGAAGTGGTATAATTTGGTATAATCTGGATAATGAAATTCAGGCAAGTATTCCACTATGCCTATTGGTGGCCTGTGGCAAAATCTGTGCCTTTTTGTGAACGAGCAATTTGAGAAATAAAATTAAAAAAAAATGAAGTCAAGAAGATGACTGGTTTCGGTGACAATATTAAGAACAATATTATCCGGCATGGATTACCCACAGTAATTCGTCCCCTCTTCCACTACCATTTTAGAAAGTTGGTTTTTTATCAAACTTATTTTTGTCTGAATGTAATATACAGTGGTGACAGACAGGAAAATAAAGCAATGCAGTGCACAATAGACAGGTAATGACCATTAAAAAGACAGCTAGAAATGGACAACAACTGAGATAAAGACAGTCAGAAAACGATCAGGACATGTAGGGGACTGTTTAGATAGATAGATAGATAGATGGATATATAGATAGATAGATAGATAGATAGATAGATAGATTTTTGGTAGTTTGATCAATCCAACTATCAGTTTTTCTATTAAGATGTGTCATAATTCCTGCAGAAAAGATAAAATTACTATTTCATTTAAACTGCATAAAACTGAATTGCAATAAGGGTAGCTATTGTTTGAACAAAAATTAGATATCTATCAATTCAATAAATTTCTGTCTGTAAATCTTATATCTAATCAAACGGTGTCATTGACTGCAGTTCTACATCATCTTGATCCTGGATCCATTTTAGAATGTAGCCATGTAAATTGTTGGATGTTGTAACAATTTCAGTTAAATTACATTATCCTTGCAGACATTCCCCTAGAAAAGGGGCTTCCTTAGTCCCCCTCCTCAGCTGCTAAACACCCATATCAATTGGCTATTGTCTGCTGTACCCCAATCTTTTAATCACCTTATGCAATGCCATTATGTAACCTGACAAAAGAATGGAGGGTGGCATACTTCACACACCTCAGAAGTGTGCCACTGTGATGAGGGGGGGGGGTCCAATGAAACATCACTGAAAGTCAATGGTTACCAAGAGATTAAACTTGAAATGATATATCTTCTAGTCAAAATGAAATCTGGATCATGTGATTCAGGCAAGTAGGCCTATGGCTGATTTTGTGCTTTTTGTAAAAAGAGATTAAATTGAGAAAATAGAATAATTCCAGTTGATGATTGGATTTTGTGATATATCCATGCATAGGAATCTTGAATCATTGTAAAGCTTTAGAAATTGTACAGGATTAAAATTACTCTAATAATCTATCCATCTATGTATGCATCTATCAATTTATCTATCTATCTAGATATATATCTATCTATCTACATGTGTCTATCTATCTATCTACCTATCTACCTATCTATCTATCTATCTATCTATCTATCTATCTATCTATCTATCTATCGATCTATCGATCTATCTATCTATCTATCTCTATCCTTCTATCTTTCTATCTTTCTATCTTTCTATCTATCTATCTATCTATCTATCAATCTACCTATCAATCTACCTATCTATCTATCTATCTATCTATCTATCTATCTATCTATCTATCTATCTATCTATCTATCTATCTATCTATCTATCCATCCATCCATCCATCCATCCATCCATCCATCCATCCATCCATCCATCCATCCATCCATCCATCCATCCATCCATCCATCCATCCATCTATCTATCTATCTATCTATCTATCTATCTATCTATCTATCTATCTATCTATCTATCTATCTATCTATCTATCTATCCATCTATCTAGTCTATCTAGTCTTAGCTATTCTTATCATAAATTACAAATATGGAATATGGGTCTAAAAACATAAATTATAGATAAGATGTCTCCAACCAAAACCATTGTAAATAGTAACACTAAAACAAGGTTTATGCCAGTATATATATATATCTTTTAAGACTAAGCAAGTTGCTAGTTAATACAAAGGTTAAATGCTGGTCAAACTTTGGAGAATAACAATAGCTGTAAAGAAAAACAAAACAAGAGAAAGATGTCCCAACTCTGTGTACAGCCTGTAGGGGAGAGCGGGGTACCATGAGCCACGGGGCACCATGAACCATGGCCCCTACAAAAAAAACGGCGAGATAGAACTGCTCGATAGGAAGGCCATATATTCCTTTATTAGTGTACTACTGACTAGGATAGCAATCATAATCTTTCTTTTCAATGTAGGACCAAGAATTGAAAAAATACTTTTGACCAGTGAATTTGAGTAAAAAGTAAACATATTGGGCGGTGGAACTTTTACTTCTGGTACTTCAACTATTTCCGGCATCATCATAAAACTTAGTCTTCTTAGAGAAGGTAAGGCATGTGCTAGGTTGATGTTATAACATTGATACTGCGATATACTGGAAAATGGTGATATGCACTTATAAATGAAATTTACAAATGGGGCACCATGAGCCACATGGAGATAGGGCACCATGAGCCATTTTCTATTAAGTTTTTATTTACAATTAAAGCTGAATTGTAACAACAACTCTACTGTTGTAAGTCCAGAACTATATAGTCCATGAGCTGAAATCCAAAAAGGGCCTTATTTTAGAAGTTGGCAGCATCGGCAACCGAACCAAGGTTGCAGGGTACCAAATTAAAGCTAGGAATGTCTAGTTTTAGAATCTAAATGTTGCTAAGTCCAAAGGTGGTTTGCTAACTCACCAGTACAGTATATGTGAGGCAATGTATAAAAATGTCAAAAATAATCGAAATAGGCATTCAAAATTGAAAGTGGTGGAGTATGAATTCTACTTTGCCCATAATAACTTATTATATGCCATATGAAAGCTGGGATAATTATCTATCATATGGTATGCATTACATCTTTGTATCTTGAATGGTTGAGGAGTAATGCTATTGCAAAGAGCATCATTCTGTTAAGCGGACAATGGGTGAACGGAACATGCTTCTTTTTAATTGAAATGCCATTGCCTTCCTAACTGTAACACATAGGTCATGTTGTTCAGATGAAATCAACAGCAGACATCTTACTCTTTCATTTAAATGTACAACCAAGGTTCTAGCTTAAATATTAGTGAAGATATGGAAGGTAGAAAATGCATGTTTCAGCTGGCGAAATTCACAAATTTAGCATATTTGAGGTGGTCTATCAGGTGGTTTGTGAAAAATTTGCCATTACACCCCCTTTCTTCCAGATATATCCTCTAAAACATCTTGATCAGGGTTTTGGGGAATGCTGAACCCTTTTTCAATGCATTCAAATCACTTATAGGTCAGGATTATGTGAAATCATGCTAAATTTACCTTCTAGAACTTAATAAATGTGCCGCTTCTTCATTTAAATGATATGGAAATTTGTCTGCATGTTTCTGTCAAGCATATCTCACTTTAAGGGAATCCCTAGGTTGCCTAAATAGCTCTTTCTAGTATTCTCAATATCAGGGATCCTCAACAGTTTTGCCTGGAGACTGAATGCATTAAAAATTCTCCCTGACATCATAATCTTTGAGGCAACTGTACACTTATGTTTCTATAGTTATGGCAACAAAAGGTACCATATGTGGGTTAGAAAGTCTCTTACCCACTGATGCACACTTCATCAATCTCATCAATATCTAGTACCAAAGAATTTTGATTTTAATTATATGTACCCAATAGCAATAGAACTACCAAACCAGTGTTTTTTTTTGTCTATAAGCTGATGTTAGGATTTGCTGAGGGGTCGTTTTTTAAATGAACTGGGAAATCAAGGAATGAAAAGGGTGAGGTTAAGAACCAAAGAGCATGGAATAATGAGCATCTTCCTGAGAGGAAAGGATTTAGGGAAACATTTTGGTTTGTGCTGAACTATAACTTTTGCTGTGGCTTCGCAGATGTGTTGATCTTGATAAATGGCAAATTAAGATTTGACATGATACTAAATTAATACTAACTAGAATGCCCGTTAGAGTCAAGAATGCAATGAATATAAGTCTAGGAACATGGCAAATGCATGAGTAAAGTGATTGTGTAGTAATTCATCATTAGTAAGAAAAGGTCTATCTGTAGGCCAATATCTATATATGTACGTACATACATGTATCTGAAGAATGTAACATAAGTGCATGGAGAGTTGTGTCAATAGGGGTACTTTTGTGTACTAATTCTGAGAAATATCGATTTTGGGAATATCTGTTTCAGTTGAATATAAGGGTGTTTTGGTGATTCATTGGAATTAGCGTTTACCATGACAGTCATGCATTTCCGAAGGTTGGATAAGGAGTTGTGGCTAGGGGCACAACTTGAGGTAACTTGCTAAGTATATGTCTGAGAGGCTGAGAAATAAAATGTCAAATCAATTAGACCTATGTATCTGTGTGAGTTTGCTGACATTTTTGTGTCGTAGTGTAAGAATATTCTCAGAAAAGAGAATACACATAATCAATAGCAATCTACAATCAATGCTGGTAAATGGACTGCATAGATCTGTAGGCCTGTCAAATGAGCTCATAATCCATGAAATTGCTTGATGAGAACTCATGCTGTTGCTGTTTATCAGAATGCCTCCCTCCGAAATGCATTGCCTCAGCAGGTGTAGCAGGGGGAGGGTGTGACAATAATGGAAGAGCTGGTTATTCAAAATGTCGGGAGTGACAGATTTTCGTAAGTGGGGCTGTCAGAAAGGGTGATTTCTGAGGAAAATGTCGCATTTTGAAGAGATTTTATGAGCCAGACAGATAGGCAATGTCAGTGCGGAAGCACATGCCAAGTTTGGTGTGTGTAGCTGGAACAGGGACTGCAAATTGGAGGTGACAACAAAGTTGAAGAGATGCGTTTTTTATTTTAAGATTAATTAAATAATTTTTCTTGCCATTAACACCATGTAAAACTCAATTACTCAGATCACTTGAATGCAATGAAATGCATGTATTGTATTGGGTGTACTCCTTTATTTTGCAACACTTATCTTTAAACTTCTCCAATAACCAGCGAGTACATCACTCCAAGTATAAGTTAGGTTAGGTTAGGTTTTTATTGCCATATGGACACTCTCTTTAAGTCCAAGAGATACCATGTCCTGACTTGCCTGGATTACTTCACTCGGATGTTGAATTATCATTGGAAAATTAGTCAGGGTGGCACAGAGATATACTTACAGGGCCATATAAACTATGTATGTACAGTAAATTGCAATATGTTTCACCAATCTGTCTTATGAAAGACAAGCTTGAAGCCTTGAACCTCACCAATTAATATGACACAGGCTGTTAAGCAGGATCTTAAAATTAAATTCAATTACATGTACTTATTTTTAATCAATAATTTATATATATATTTGCCGATTTTGTTGGATATTTGTATATATCTTCTTTGTCCCCTGGTGTGGGGAAATTTGTGGTGAGCCTTCTACAGCTTACAGCTCAGGGCAGCCACAGAGCAGCTCCCATTAGCAGAGGATATTGGAACATTGTCCAAGTTTCCTATGTCATAGCATCATGAACTCTTGCCAATGATGCATTACTTATTTGTTAGATTTCAAATGTTGAATGAGAGTTACCCTGCCTTTTCTTTGATGAGTAAGAGATGGCCATGAAAATTACTAGACACTAGACTGAAGAAGCTTGACCAAAAAGGCTCTGGGTACATTACCAGGTAATTGAGGTTTTTGAAAGTACTGTACTGGAATTAAACCCTGGTTGGAATTATAATGGGACCAATTCTACAGTTGGATATAAGGTGGTGATGTCGAGTGGAACTTTATTTATGGAAAAATCCAAAATAGCATCACAGTGTCACATGAGTGAATGGCACTGAACAACTTCATGAATATTCTCCTTGAGCTTCATAAACAGGACCCAAAACAGGGGTGTACAGATTAGAGTGTCTCCAGTCATTACTTTTCTCACCGCTTGAGACATTTGTTGATGGACAATATTTGGCCAATCTAGACAATTTGGAAATCATTGATTTCTGTAATGTATTTTCCAGATGTGGCCAAATGTCATTAGAGATTCTTTTCAAAGCTTTTACAGATGTCTGGAAGAGTCAAAATCCTTGGTATAACAGAGAGTCAATGTTACAGTCCTCGTCATATTTACGTGGAATCTCAAGTTCTTTTCTATGCTGTTGAACTATGATGTCGGAGATGACTCTATTCTAGCACTGCAATATATGTAAATTAACTACAAGCTGTGATGTCATTTTAAACTGGGTCAGATTACCCAGCTTCTAGCCAATGGGATCCACCTGAACCGAGCATCATAGTTTCTACACAATGTCAGAGCAAGAATTTTATCAGGAGCAGTCCCTGCAACCACATCATCACAGCCTGATAGCCAATGAAAGTAAACTATGCATCACAGTTCATTGGGATCACAAATGTAATGCTTCCTTCAATATATCAATGTTTGATCTATCACAGGCAATAACCAGTCCTAATCCTGATGGCAGCTTTGTGAGCATTCACAGTAGACAACTGTTACAATCCCCACATAGTTGTTCGATTAGTCTACAAACTTGCTAATTTTTTACAACTTTAAACTTAGATGGAACTTGCTATAAACAAAAGGCTTTGTCAATTTGTTAACACATGGATTATGTGATGTATATTTCTTCTGGCAGCCCATTGGCTGAAAGGCTATGATGTCAAACTTGCATTGGTTTTCGCGACCCAATTTTCACTCTGACATTGAGTTGAAACTGTGACACTCCATTCACGCGGATTCACATTGGCTAGAAGCCAGGGAATCTAACCCAGAACTTCAGGTTCCACGTAAATATGAGGAGGACTGTGTGCCATATATGAACCTTTATATCTCTAAATAACGAAAACCCACCAAACTCAGACAAATCACTGAAAATTATAATAGGGAGACATCTCTGGACTCCAGAAAATTGTTATTTAGGATCAAGATGGAAGTCTGTAGCACTGATATATCTGTTGTCTGCAGACAAACCGGATATTCCAAAAAATTGACCCTTACAGATGTCTCAGTTGACCCTAAACAGAACACTTATAGACAATTCAGATATCCCATAAAATGAGCCGCTACAGACATCTCAGGGGCCAAAAATAGACCCTTTAGATGTCCGTAGAGGCTACAAAAAGTATTAATAAGACCAGTGTATATATGTGCTATTCAGTGAAATGAATTGGGTACAACTTTGCCTCGGTCTGATTCTTTTTACCAAAAACTGCAATCGGGCCAAGATTTTTGACATCTTCAACAGTATGCAGTCTCTAGTCAAAACTCTTGTGGACCCTTAATGATGGTGTGAATACCAAATGAATTATTCAGACAATCTAGGTATTCACTTGAAGTAACATGTCCTTGACAGAAACATGCAAACCGATTTAAATGAAGAAAGTGGCACATATATTAAGTTCTAGAAGGAAAATACAGCATGATTTCACATAATCCTGACCTTTAAATGATTTGAAGGCATTGAAAAAGGATTCGGCATCCCCAAAAACCCTGATCAAGATGTTTTAGTGGATATATCTGGAAGAAAGGGGATGTAATGGCAAATTTTTCACAAACCACCTGATAGACTGCCTAAAATATGCTAATATTTTTAATTTTGCGAACTGAAATATGCATTTTCTACCTTCCATATCTTCACTAATATTTAAGCTAGAACCTTGGTTGTATATTTAAATGAAAGAGTAAGATGTCAACTATTCACATCATCTGATAAACATGACCTATGTGCCACAGTTAGGAAGGCAATGGCATTTAAATTAAAAAGAAGCATGTTCCGTTCACCCATTTTCCGCTTAACAGAATGATGATTTTTGCAATGGCATTACTGCTCAACCGTTCAAGATACAAAGATGCAATGCATACCATGTGACAGACAATAATCTCAGCTTTCATATGGCATATAATAAGTTATTATAGGCAAAGTAGAATTCATACACCACCACTTTCAGGTTTGAATGCCCATTTCGATTATTTTTGACGTTTTTATACATTGCCTCACATATACTGTACTGGTGAGTTAGCAAACCACTTTTGGACTTAGCAACATGTATATTCTGAAACTAGACATTCCTAGCTTTAATTTGGTACCCTGCAACCTTGGTTCGGTTGCCGATGCTACGACTTTGAATTTTGGGCAACCCAGCTCATGGACTAATAGTGCAAGACATCAGCAGCTGTTTAGGACACATTTTTGCAATTTCATAGAAAAATATGTAAATTCCATCTGATCCATATTGTGGTGTATGCCAAGGGAAAATTTCCAGTAAAACATCTGGTTTATGAGGTATCAGTTCTTAACAGTTGAATGAGAAGGATAATACATGTATGTAAACAGCCCCCCATGTCATGGCTCATGGTGCCCCAGGGTCGGGGTACGATGAGCCGCTAGACTACATTTTTTAAAGACAATGTTTTGACTATTTAAGAATTAAGAATATAATGTAACAACACTGGATATTGTAGCCAAGAGGTCTTGCTATGATTATATAAAGCAACCAGCCACTTACCATTGAAACTTCAGGCTCAGGAGCTTAATTTCGGAAAAGCGGCTCATGGTGCCCCGCTCTCCCCTATGGGCTACAAAAAGTCATATCTCAGCTTCTAGTTGGCCTAAATATTTTATTAAAATTGGAAATTTCTTTATTTGTTCAATATAAGACTACTAAGTTGGTGTCAATGCAGTTTGGACATATTTCTAAGAAAAAAGAAAATTTGTTAAAAAGTTGAGGGTGCTGTGCACTGCTTTTGTGCTCCTTTGTTCCCAGCTTTGGTCACTGGACAGGATTAGTGACACAATGTTACATAACATGAATGGCTGGAGGGGAGGGGTACAATGAAGCACAGACATACTGTCTCCAGGCCCATTCACAAAAAAACTGGACCCCTTCCAATGATGACACTTTTACCCCCTAAACAATATTTCTTTAAAATGCTAAAAATACAATTGGAGTGAGTTTTAAAATGAATTAAAAGACAGATTTATCCAATAATGTCTTGAAATGTAAAATTACACACTGAAATTTGCAGAAATTGGATTTGCATGCCAAGTAATTTTCTTTGATAACCCTCTATATATACATAGCGGTCTTATTGCCAGTCTGTCTTATATGTTTTTCATTAAAGACCAAGATAAAAGTAAGCTGACAGTACTTTATATGTTAAAATGTACATAACTGATGTTAGATTTAAACCATTAAGAACTTTACAATTGAGAGTTTAAGATTTCTTGTCAAAGGATACGCAGGGAAGACAATTACCCTGTGACATAACATTACATAATCAAGACTTCTCCAGTGCTCCATTCAACAAAAGCCAATCTGTCTGATTCAATCACATTTAATTTTCATGCAAACAACTAAATAAAAGGGGCTGACATTTATTCATCTTCTAAAAATTTACATCACTGAGTTTAGATATTAACCATAAAGTTATAATAATTGGCAGTTTTAAAAAGATTTAGTGTCAACATTTTAAAATATTAACACACAAATGCATGTTTTTGAATATACTTAATTAATGCTTTGAAAGTCCACATAATTATATATATATAAAATTTATATATTTCTTATTGATAATATTTCATGAGGAGAGGTAGAAAAAGTCAAATTTAGACATAATTGTGGCAAATTTGATTGACCAGGGCCAATATTTACTGATATATGATTATCTGAAAATCCTTAATATTTATCTAATTTTGTTAATATGTAAATGGCACTGCCATGAAATTCGCGCAGCATTGTCATAGAACTACTGCATTATCTTCAACTTTCCATGCAGAAGCCAATTTATCTTTTTAAGGACGAGGCAAATGGTCAGATAGATAGAATAGATAGATAAGATCAGATCTGTAGATAAGATTAGATAGATAGATGGAGATAGATAGATAGATAGATAGATAGATAGATAGATAGATAGATAGATAGATAGATAGATAGATGGATAGATTGCACTGACAGCTGTGTAATGCAAATCTGTGTTAAATATGGATCTATAAATTTGGATCTATTATGTTAAATTTTTGATGTTACATAACCGAGATCAATAAAACCATAGCTATTCAGAGATGACTGTTTACTATTAGAAAGTTACATAATTTGTTAATAGTTAATGAAGATTATGTAACCTTAAGTGTTGTTATGATTTCTTACTTGGTGAGCCATTTAAGTCATTAACTTTTGTGTTGACTTTTAATTCTCAGTCACTTAATTCTTACAATCAGGGGTATGGAAATGATTATTTCCAATGTTGATACACATGTTGATTTAAAAATCCCTGAAATATGTTATTGGAGGTTGTTATTAGAGCCCTGCGCGGGCCTAAAAACTAGACCCAAGCCCGGCCCGACTTTTCGGAGTCAAGCCCGTACCCGGTCCGGCCCGGAATTAAGAAGAGAATGAAGGCCCGGCCCAAGCCCGGTAATTTTTTCCTGAGCCCAAGCCCGGCACAGGCCCGGAGTTGTTAGGCCCGGGCCCGGCCCATACCCGGGAAATTTAAACAACTTGCAGCCCAAGCCCGGCCCAAGCCCACGGGCCGGGTTTGGGTAAACCCGAAACCCGCCCATACTACATACCTACTGAAGAGAAATGTAGATTAAACAGAAGACTCATGAAAAAAATGTATTAATGTTAATTTAAACATTTTAAACAGCCATCAATCATCACAAAAGGTCCCCATGCGACATTTTAAAATGTGATCTAAATTTCTAAGATTTTCTTTTACTTCAGAAGCCAATTTCCTTGTTATTTTTATCCACAGGTTATAACAAAAATTATGATTATTTAAGTCAATTAAAATGAGTGCAGTTAAAACTTGTGAAGGGTCATTGTATTGCCTAATGAAGCTGGAAACCTAACCCCTCCTTCACAATTTGCAAACACCAATCATAATTGCTCTGAAATTTGAATGACATCTAATACATGTATGTGGTCTTATGGCACAATATGACAGTTATGACTTTTAAACATTAGTGAGGAAACATCTGGTATTACATAGTTTGCATTATTTTTGCTTAATTTGTTCAATGCTAGTTTGGGTTTACAACTTTGGGTTATCTGCACAATTGCATAATCTGGCCCATTGTCTCTCACCCCTATGATTGTAGACAAGATTTGAAGCTCAGCAAGAAGGCAGGGGTATCAAATGACACCAGACAATAAGTGTGGTAACATGCAAAACTTTATAAACATCATATTATAATACATTCTAGTGTTTTATCATTAAATTTAATCTAGAATTTAACAAATAAGTTTTATGATGTAGAATATTTTAAATTAAATATTGTAATGTATCAACAACTATTAGTATGAGATGGATATAAATCTACCTATCTATCTGGCTATCTAGCTATCTATCCATCTATCTAGTCATATATCTAGCTATCTAGATATTTAATATATTTATATATAACATAATGAGGTACTGTATATAATGAAATTATTTTTGAGGTATTCAACACTTTTACAGGATCCATCTATGCTCTTTCAGCAGCATGTACCTCTGCAAGTGTGTCAGGCCCGGGCCCGGCCCATAGGGGAGAGGCAGGTTAGTTGAGACGCAAGGTTAGTTGATACGCCCCACCTCCTGGTCAGAGAAATGGTAATTTGAGAAAGTGTTGGCATTTGTAAGAAGCAGAATAAAAAAACACATCTTCTCATCTTGGTCAATGTAGAATCAGAATCAAGATTTTGGAGAAAAGTCAAAAAATTCAAAAATCACTGTTCCGAGTAAATTTGTGCTGAAATCTTGCAATTTTTTTTCTCTCGCTATAGTGAAGGATGATTCAGAGTAACTCAGTATATTGATAAGGTGTGTGAAAAGGGTTATTTATGAGCCATCAAAGATGACCTGGGTTAACCTGTGGTCAAGAGACCTACTGTTTTCTGACATAATCGAGTGGATGGGTTTGTTGATACAGCAGATTGGTTAGGTTTTGTTGGCTGGCCTGGTCAAAATAACAACCCTGACCTATTAGTACAATCATAATGCTAGGTGTTACTCAGTAGTTTACACGAAAAAGCTCTATAGATGAATCTTAGGTTGAAATAATCATGAGATATCCCCCTCCCAACAGGTCGACCATCAGATCCGACTCACAATGGTAGCAGATATGCATCCATGGGAACAGAAAGCAGATCGGTGAAGGCGTATGGTTTTATAGTATCCTACCAAGGCGGAATTGTGTGACTTTTTCTTTGCATTGTCCATCAGGCTTTGGTGTATCAACTAACCTGCCTGGGTGTATCAACTAACCTTACCAGGTGGGTTAGTTGATACGTTTGACATGACTTATTTTGACGCCATCTGAGGTAAAAACTATCCAACAGAGAAAGTCAAGTTTCCCCATATATTTGAACAATGTATTTCCCCATGCACATGACTATTCGTCATTCCAATATCATCGTTCGTTTAGCTTGGAGGCGAGCTTTTCTGAAAAACGTCTCAACTAACCTGCCTCTCCCCTACCCGATAGCTTCAGGCCCAAGCCCGGCCCAAGCCCGGCTGAATTAAAATTGTAAAGCCCAGGCCCGGCCCGGCCCGCATACCACCTGGCCCAAACCCGGCCCGGCATGAAAGTCAACTACCCAGCCCGACCCGGCCCATGGGCTTCGGGCCGGGTCGGGCTTCGGGCCAAAACCCGGCCCGCGCAGGGCTCTAGTTGTTATACAATAAGACTGAAATTTTAAAGCTATTTTGGAAGATATTTGAGGTATTTTAATTATTTACGAAACTAAACTCTGACTAAACTACTAGCTCCACTTTTATGGCAACTACAGGCACATCCTGTCCAGGCAGTCACTGTAGACAGGAGCAGCAAACAGAATGAGCTGTCCTTGTGCTAAGTGAGCTTCGCTCATGGCTGCCTTCGGCAGCCATGAGCTGCGCTCATAATATTGACCTATGCTGCCAATAAAAGTTTTCATATTGTTCAAAATCAGCATGATGATGATGTGAAACATGTCAGGTTTATTTTGACAAAAAAAATGTCAACGACTGGTATGACATCAGAAGGAAATGGAGAGTAAATAGACATTTTAATGATTTCTTGCCTTTTTTCAATCATACATTTCAATGGAAAAAATTGCAACAACTCATGCAATGGCTGTGAATATTAGTCAATAGTGTGTCTAACTACAATAAGACCTAAAGTTAACTAACTTACCCATTACCATTTGGCTTTTCATGCAGAAATATTGGAAAATTGGCATTTTTTTCGAATTTTTGGGTTTTTATAAAAATTCATAGGACCAACATTCCAACTGATTAGAGATGTTTAAAGAGGCATAAGTTAGACACCAAAGTGGAAAATTTCATAGATTTAACTTCAAAATTGACTGAATTATACAAGTTTAAAATAATAGTATTTTTTCATATTTTTGGTAAATTGTCGTCCGTTTAACTTTCTCAGAGCATTTAGACCCACAAAAAACACATCTTGGGTATTTAATACATACAATATGCCAATTTCAGTGTCAAAAGTACTGCAGTTTTTTAGCTCTGTCACAGAAACAAAAAATAAACAATTTTTCACATTTTTCAATGATTGTGAGAAAAGTATTAATGTCATGGGGATTAGACCTATGAAAGGCTCAACTGGGATAAAAGACACAATATTTACCCAAAAATGATGAATATGCATGCCATAGTTTTGGCTTGACACCCAATACACAAAAAAATATTTTTTCACATTTTTCAATAATTGTGAGAAAAGTATTAATCTCATGTGGATTAAACCTCTAATAGGTACAACTAGGATAAAAGATATAATAACGTCCCAAAAATAAAAAGTATACATTCCATAGTTTTGGCATTACTCCCAATACACAAGTGGGACGCCCGTTATCCGGACGCCCGCCCGCCCGCCCGCCCGCCGGACGGACAAATTTTCCCAAAGTAACTACAATACCCGTCGGCAATGTATACATTGCCGAGGGTAAAAATGCATATCGTATATACATTAAACCCTGTAGCAAAGAAGGTGACATAACAAAAAAAACAGTTGTCATAGTTTTTCTCTAGCTAAAAGTTTAATGCACATCTAGCAACTTTAATTAGTTTCATATCCTTTTTAATCATGTCTTACAGTCGAGAGCCTTCTTCAGACATCCTAGATCTCTTCGGGTATTCACCCTTCGCGGACTCAACATTTGTGAACCAGGAAAAGGACCAGCAGTTGTTCTGTCAAATGAAGCCACCCATAGCATGTCAACCTGCTCTGCTGGAACAACCAAGATATGCACTCCCATGAAAATGAACGGCATATGCCAGCACTTCTGCAACTCAAAAGAGCCTTTCAAATACTTGTACGTGACTTTTGATGTATCTGAAGGCAAGACATACAAAGTGGAAGATTTCATATTTGATTGAAACCTCCCCATTATAGCTGGTCTACTAGTTATAAAAAAGAGAGGACCAGGGAGTCTGTGACAAATGCACTTTGTGATGCTGTGAATCCTTTTTGAAATTTGTAAAGGCGATTTTAGTGTAAGAATCTATGCGTAATCCATTTTTTGGTAGCCATCAGCAAGTAGTACCAGGCACATAGGTTATATTAAAATTACTATAGAATGTTTTGGCATGGTCATCACACATCGTCAGAGCTGTATAATTATAGCTGATTGTTTTATGTGTCATTAATCTTATAATCACAGATCAATTTATAGTAATTTGTTCTTTTCTAAGCCATTAACCTTTATAAAATAGCTCATAAAACTTCTATTACTACGATACTTTTTATATTTATTACAAATATATATTACAAATGCGCAATTTTTATTGTCTGGGCAAAAGCATTTACTTTTAAAAATGTCAGCCAACCATGCATGAAAGTTTTTTTTATTATTATGTATAGAATAAAGTTTTGAATGCATGTGTGACTTGAGAAATCTCTGCAGCTTATGGGGCTGTAGTGCAGGCATCTGATTGCAGATTTAGTTGCCTGTTTGGGTTCTTGTTGGGTCCTTGGCGCCAAGGGCCACTGTCATCAACACTTCCTGTCAACAGCAAAAGTTGTAGTGGTAGCTAAAACATTTCACACGACAAAGTACAACCCTAAATAATGTGTCCTAGTGATAAATTTGGTAATTCTGTATCACTACCTACAATCTTGTGCCTCTCAGTGCTTATCTAGACTCTTATTCAACATATTTCTTCAGGATTGCTGGCCCATCTTCATCAAAAACCGGTCTTGAATATTTGGTAAAAAGTGCATCTACCCTCTGTGAGCACCACTGTTTGGTGAAAAACTTGAAAATGTAGATACTTTTAAATATTTAGGTCGTATGTTAACAAATAAACGTAATATACACAGCAAAATGACAGGATATCTTGCAACACAAGCTCAAAAAGCCCTGTTTGCATTACAAGGAGACTCCAAGCAGGCACTTGGATATATCAACCCCCAGGTATCTTTGAAAATGTTTGATATATATGTTCTCCCTATTCTGGAATACAACAGTGAAATATGGACAGATATAAAAGCTGTTAGCGAACTTGAAAATTTACAACTTGCATACCCGAAGTGCTTGTTAGGTTTAAGGAAACAAACACCATCCTTGGCAGTTTATAGTGAGACAGGTAGATTCCAATTATATGCATATCCGTCAAAAAGTGAGAATGGTAAACTATTGGTCTCGTTTAGAAAGAATGGGCAATGAAAGAATCCTGAAAAGATGCTTTAACATCCAAAAAGACATGCTTAAGGATGGTAACAGAAGGAATTGGTTAGGAAGAATATGTCACATAATAAATAGCTGTGAGATTGAATATGACATCAATAATATTGAAAACCCTGAAAATGTGTCTAGTAACGTTAAAACTAAACTCTATGGTGGTGAGCAAGCGCAACTAAAAAGGCCACAATTACCAGCCCCTGAAAGAATTAGTGAAAAGTGTACTTTGGATAAGTCTGAAGACGAAATACATTGCTTGACTGTATGCCCCAGAAATGCAAGCCATCGACATATATATATATATATGCATTTGAAGTATAGGACCTGAAAAACATTGACTGTTTATTTTATTTTATTTTTAAATTAGTCGACTAACTGGGTGGCTGGTATGTATTGTATATATGTGAACTTTGTGGATATATGTATATCCATGCTGAAACAGAACAACAGGCATTCTATAATATAATTAATATTTACTAGTATATTTGAGAGTTTTAGTATTCTTGTTTTCCAAAGAAACCATTGCAATGGTGATGAAGACATCCAGGGAGTGGAGCACCACAGGAAATATTTAAGCATGAATGCCGCTCCAGGGCTAGTTGTATTGTTGATCAATCTGGGTAGATTACAATTTGCCAAAGGAGAAGAAAGAGGCATTTGCCTACCCGGGAAGCAATCATTGTTTGTAGACGGAATTATAAAAAACCAATCAATTTTGTGTACTAAAATTTGAAAAGATATACTGTTTTGCAAGACAAAAGACATTACGGCTGTTTTATTTTTTTCAAGATTCAGTAAGGATCTTCAAGGGAAGGATGCTCTGTTCAAGTTGATCTGCAGAGCGCAGATGCATGTTTTTTTCAAATTCAAATTGTTGACTTGACACACAGATGAAAATTCAAACATACAGGGTGAGGAACCAAAACTTTCCATGAACTTCCTTGTGCTAAAAAAGCATTTCATATTTGCAGGAAAATTTTAAAATCATGCAGCATATTTATTAAAGTATCAGCCATACTTGTGGAAGGTTAGAATGAGCTCTGGCTAAAAATGACTCCACAGGAGACAAAAAGGAAGAGGTGGTCAGATTTGCTCCGTGCCCAAATGGACTAAAAAACTATCCCTGACATAGTCAGAGTGACCTCACGACCAGCATACAATATCATGAAGGCAATCAATGTTGGGAAAGGAATAATAGGGAAATCTGGGAGTTTGTGGAGTGAATAAACAGAGTAATGGAGCATTCCTGGCGTCACTGGTGACAAAACTGACAAGGTACATGCAACCTCCATGAGAGAGGTGGTTGCAGAGCTTCAGATGGTCCTGAAGACTGCCAGAGCGGCTATGCAAAGTGATTTTGGCCTGAAATCATATGTCAGGACCCCAAAGATACCTTTCGGCTGATTCCATGAAGGCCAGAAGACAGAAATGGTGAAAAAAATGATGGGCTACCGTAGGAAGCATGGCTCGATAGTCAAAAATAATTCAAACCTAAACGTTTTGTTGTGGATTCTGTTTTCAACTGAGGAAATGGCAAATTCTATATAAAATCAATAGAAGATGTCGATAGGACATTCAGGGCAAAGTATCCAGTTCAGGCAATGGTTTCGGGAATCGTGACATCAGATAGAAAAATAATGCTTTATTTCTTTATCATGCGAGTACCAGGTCCAGTGATGTCCTGTTTTGCCATGGCTGAATGTGAATTGCCCAAACGGCAAACTATGGGTAGACTCAGGATGGTTCACCATGCCATATGGCCAAGAAAGTTCAGGATTTCCACACTTAAAGAAATTTCGGAGACTTCGGGGCGGCCAACTTCTTGCCCTCTTCCAGCTCGGACCTTAATCCCCTGGACTTTTCTGTATAGGGCATCTTAGAATAGTTGGTCAACAAGACCTGCCACCAAGTTGTCTTCATGGTTCACGGGCTCAAAATATGAAAACGCTTTTTATCGAAGCATCACCAAGTTTAGACGGCCATGTCGCATTTTTGATTGGAGATAATACAAGTCAAATTTTACAAAAACTATCTTTTTTGTCTTGTTTCAAAGGCCTGCAAATATGAACTTGTTAGGAATTAGGAAAGCCTTTCATTTCTACTGAAGTTTGAAATCTGCCAAATTTTGAAAACAAAAGAGAAACATGCACAGTAGATCACGAAAAGGTGAGAGGCAGCACTCAAATCTAATTTTGAAGAAGGAGAAACGCCTACCAAACACTTCAAAGAATATGTGCATGCAATGTAGGGTAGGTTGATTTTTGAAACATTTTAAGATATCAACTTAGGACAAATTGAGACTAACATTTTCCAACAAAAATCTATATTTAAAATTTCAGGTGTCTAGCTTAAATACTTTTTTCAGGAAATGCACTTGAAATTTGGAATTTTTAAGCATATAGCGTGGCAATCTGTGATATGGGGTATGGTGCCATTCCACCAGACAAGAGTTGCTAACATAACTAAAGACTGTTTTTGTAATAACAAAATACTGTGGATTTTCAATTGAAACATCTGACATGATGAATGAGGTCTCCAATCCTGTCACATTGATAATATTACTGAATGGCTCTGTCAGGAGATATATTGATCACTGCTATTCTCCTGGGGGGGGGGGTGTTCTCGCCCCGAAATATGACGGGGGTGCTCAGCTGAGCGTCTCGCACTCAGACCCAGTAACGGAGTGCCGTGAACCCAAAAATAGGACCCTGGACTAGGGAAAATTTGCCTTAAAAGAGGCATTTTTTTGGGTCGGCTGTATTATTTTAATTATTTGTGCCAAATAATTTCTTTTTTGCCACCATGCATGTCTTTCGGAAGGTGATTTTTATGCAAAATTCAGAGTGCTGGAAAATGTTGGACCATGTCTAGGAATATTTAGACCTCATTTTAGGACCCTTAGCTAGGGAAAATTAGCCCTTGAAGAGCGCTTTTCAGCCGAGCATAGGTGTAGACCAATATATAGGGCTATTCTTGAGAATCTACATACTGATAGACACCTCAGGACAATTCTTGAGTATTAAGTTGTCAAGATTATGCCATATTGCAGTGAGATCAGTTCAATCTTCATCTACAACGATGGGCAGGAAAAGGAAAATATCTGTTACTCGGAGTGATTGAAACAAAGTTTGCTGGTCAGCCGGCACCCCTGGATCAACCGGAACCTCCTACTAACCGTCAAGTTATTAAAAATAGTTATTTTCTATTTAATATACAACCAGATGAGAAGGACTATAATATTGCGAAATTGATTGCTCAGGATGTTATCGTACTTTGTAAGCTAGTTAATCCTTGTCTGCCCTTGTATGATGAGTACAGTGTGGTGAAAATGGCGGATAGACTATGAAAGAAAGCCAAGAAAACTAATGGAAAGTCACTGTCATCCTACCAGGAACAGAATACGGAAGACAAACTGGATCAGCTTTTTTTGTGACCGCTTGCACATGTAGTTTGCCGATAGTTCCACGTGCAAGTGATGTCAAAAATGTGAAAGGCACTAAAAAAGATTGTACTACACAGCACACTATGTGTACTACTGTACTTGCCCTCCCAAAAGGAACGTTCCAGCTTCCAGAGGAAGACAGAGAGTATCTCCGTGACCACTGACCAAAGCAACTAAGTTGGCACCGCGACCCTTCCACCACAGGACCAATGGTGGAACCTAAATTTTTGACCCAGGACCAATTCAGAAACTGGTTGAGATGATTGAAGTGATGGTGGAAATACCGACCAAAAGTCATTTTGTGCCTTACCCGGGGTGTATAGGGTTGCACAGCATTGGGAACCCTCCATTCCACCACAGGACCAATGGTGGAACCTTTTATCCACCACAGGACCAATCGGATAGTTTGAGTCAGCTTTTGATATAATGCTTGTTATATGTCTCTTAAAAGTCATTTTGAGTAATTAGGTCAGTTAGGGGTTACACGGATGAAGGAACCCTGCAATCCACCACAGGACCAATGGTGGAACCTTCTTTTTTCAACTCAGGACCAATTCAGAAACTGGTTGAGATGATTGAGATGATGGTGGAAATACCTACCAAAAGTCATTTTATGCATTACCCGGGGCGCATAGGGTCACAGAGCATAGGGAACCCTCCATTCCACCACAGGACCAATGGTGGAACCTTTTATCCACCACAGGACCAATCGAATAGTTTGAGTCAGCTTTTGATATAATGCTTGTTATATGTATCTTAAAAGTCATTTTGAGTAATTAGGTCAGTGTGGGGTTACACGGATGATGGAACCCTGCAATCCACCACAGGACCAATGGTGGAACCTTCTTTTTTCAGCCCAGGACCAATTCAGAAACTGGTTGAGATGATTGAGATGATGGTGGATATACCTACCAAAAGTTATTTTGTTCCTTACCCGGGGTGTATAGGGTCACACAGCATTGGGAACCCTCCATTCCACCACAGGACCAATGGTGGAACCTTTTATCCACCACAGGACCAATCGGATAGTTTGAGTCAGCTTTTGATATAATGCTTGTTATATGTCTCTTAAAAGTCATTTTGAGTAATAAGGTCAGTAAGGGGTTACACGGATGATGGAAACCTGCAATCCACCACAGGACCAATGGTGGAACCTTCTTTTTTCAACCCAGGACCAATTCAGAAACTGGTTGAGATGATTGAGATGATGGTGGAAATACCTACCAAAAGTCATTTTATGCATTACCCGGGGCGCATAGGGTCACACAGCATAGGGAACCCTCCATTCCACCACAGGACCAATGGTGGAACCTTTTATCCACCACAGGACCAATCGAATAGTTTGAGTCAGCTTTTGATATAATGCTTTTTATATGTATCTTAAAAGTCATTTTGAGTAATTAGGTCAGTGTGGGGTTACACGGATGATGGAACCCTGCAATCCACCACAGGACCAATGGTGGAACCTTCTTTTTTCAACTCAGGACCAATTCAGAAACTGGTTGAGATGATTGAGATGATGGTGGATATACCTACCGAACGTTATTTTGTTCCTTACCCGGGGTGTATAGGGTCACACAGCATAGGGAACCCTCCATTCCACCACAGGACCAATGGTGGAACCTTTTATCCACCACAGGATCAATCGAATAGTTTGAGTCAGCTTTTGATATAATGCTTGTTATATGTCTCTTAAAAGTCATTTTGAGTAATAAGGTCAGGGTGGGGTTACACGGATGATGGAACCCTGCAATCCACCACAGGACCAATGGTGGAACCTTCTTTTTTCAACCCAGGACCAATTCAGAAACTGGTTGAGATGATTGAGATGATGGTGGAAATACCGACCAAAAGTCATATTGTTCCTTACCCGGGGTGTATAGGATCACACAGCAATGGGAACCCTCCATTCCACCACAGGACCAATGGTGGAACCTTCTTTTTTCAACCTAGGACCAATTCAGAAACTGGTTGAGATGATTGAGATGATGGTGGAAATACCGACCAAAAGTCATTCTGTGCCTTACCCGGGGCGTCTAGGGTCACACAGCTTGGGGAACCCTCCATTCCACCACAGGACCAATGGTGGAACCTTTTATCCACTACAGGACCAATCGAATAGTTTGAGTCAGCTTTTGTTATAATGCTTGTTATATGTCTCTTAAAAGTCATTTTGAGTAATTAGGTCAGTGTGGGGTTACACGGATGATGGAACCCTGCAATCCACCACAGGACCAATGGTGGAACCTTCTTTTTTCAACCCAGGACCAATTCAGAAACTGGTTGAGATGATTGAGATGTTGGTGGAAATACCGACCAAAAGTCATATTGTTCCTTCCCCGGAGTGTATAGGGTCACACAGCAATGGGAACCCTCCATTCCACCACAGGACCAATGGTGGAACCTTCTTTTTTCAACCCAGGACCAATTCAGAAACTGGTTAAGATGATTGAGGTGATGGTGGAAATACCGACCAAAAGTCATATTGTTCCTTACCCGGGGTGTATAGGGTCGCACAGCATTGGGAACCCTCCATTCCACCACAGGACCAATGGTGGAACCTTTTATCCACCACAGGACCAATCGGATAGTTTGAGTCAGCTTTTGGTATAATGCTTGTTATATGTCTCTTAAAAGTCATTTTGAGTAATTACGTAGGTCAGTAAGGGGTTACACGGATGAAGGAACCCTGCAATCCACCACAGGACCAATGGTTGAACCTTCCTTTTTCAACCCAGGACCAATTCAGAAACTGGTTGAGATGATTGAGATGATGGTGGAAATACCGACCAAAAGTCATTTTGTTCCTTACCCGGGGTGTATAGGGTCACACAGCAATGGGAACCCTCCATTCCACCACAGGACCAATGGTGGAACCTTCTTTTTTCAACCCAGGACCAATTCAGAAACTGGTTGAGATGATTGAGATGATGGTGGAAATACCTACCAAAAGTCATTTTATGCATTACCCGGGGCATATAGGGTCACACAGCATAGGGAACCCTCCATTCCACCACAGGACCAATGGTGGAACCTTTTATCCACCCCAGGACCAGTCGAATAGTTTGAGTCAGCCTTTGATATAATGCTTTTTATATGTATCTTAAAAGTCATTTTGAGTAATTAGGTCAGTGTGGGGTTACACGGATGATGGAACCCTGCAATCCACCATATGACCAATGGTGGAACCTTCTTTTTTCAACCCAGGACAAATTCAGAAACTGGTTGAGATGATTGAGATGATGGTGGATATACCGACCAAAAGTTATTTTGTTCCTTACCCGGGGTGTATAGGGTCACACAGCATAGGGAACCCTCCATTCCACCACAGGACCAATGGTGGAACCTTTTATCCACCACAGGATCAATCGAATAGTTTGAGTCAGCTTTTGATATAATGCTTTTTGTAATTATGTCTCTTAAAAGTCATTTTGAGTAATAAGGTCAGTTAGGGGTTACGCGGATGAAGGAACCCTGCATTCCACCACAGGACCAATGGTGGAACCTTCTTTTTTCAACCCAGGACCAATTCAGAAACTGGTTGAGATGATTGAGATGATGGTGGAAATACCGACCAAAAGTCATTTTGTTCCCTAACCGGGGTATATTGGGTCACACAGCAATGGGAACCCTCCATCCCCAACAAGAGGACCAATGGTGGAACCTTCTTTTTTCAACCCAGGACCAATTCAGAAACTGGTTGAGATGATTGAGGTGATGGTGGAAATACCGACCAAAAGTCATTTTGTGCCTTACACGGGGTGTATAGGGTCGCACAGCATTGGGAACCCTCCATTCTACCACAGGACCAATGGTGGAACCTTTTATCCACCACAGTACCAATCGGATAGTTTGAGTCAGCTTTTGATATAATGCTTGTTATATGTCTCTTAAAAGTCATTTTGAGTAATTAGGTCAGTTAGGGGTTACACGGATGAAGGAACCCTGCATTCCACCACAGGACCAATGGTGGAACCTTCTTTTTTCAACCCAGGACCAATTCAGAAACTGGTTGAGATGATTGAGATGATGGTGGAAATACCTACCAAAAGTCATTTTATGCATTACCCGGGGCGTATAGGGTCACACAGCATAGGGAACCCGCTATTCCACCACAGGACCAATGGTGGAACCTTTTATCCACTACAGGACCAATCGAATAGTTTGAGTCAGCTTTTGATATAATGCTTGTTATATGTCTCTTAAAAGTCATTTTGAGTAATTAGGTCAGTGTGGGGTTACACGGATGATGGAACCCTGCAATCCACCACAGGACCAATGGTGGAACCTTCTTTTTTCAACCCAGGACCAATTCAGAAACTGGTTGAGATGATTGAGATGTTGGTGGAAATACCGACCAAAAGTCATTTTATTCATTACCCGGGGCGTATAGGGTCACACAGCATAGGGAACCCGCCATTCCACCACAGGACCAATGGTGGAACCTTTTATCCACTACAGGACCAATCGAATAGTTTGAGTCAGCTTTTGATATAATGCTTGTTATATGTCTCTTAACAGTCATTTTGAGTAATTAGGTCAGTGTGGGGTTACACGGATGATGGAACCCTGCATTCCACCACAGGACCAATGGTGGAACCTTCTTTTTTCAACCCAGGACCAATTCAGAAACTGGTTGAGATGATTGAGATGTTTGTGGAAATACAGACCAAAAGTCATATTGTTCCTTCCTCGGGGTGTATAGGGTCACACAGCATGGGGAACCCTCCATTCCACCACAGGACCAATGGTGGAACCTTCTTTTTTCAACCCAGGACCAATTCAGAAACTGGTTGAGATGACTGAGATGATGGTGGATATACCGACCAAAAGTTATTTTGTTCCTTACCCGGGGTGTATAGGGTCACACAGCAATGGGAACCCTCCATTCCACCACAGGACCAATGGTGGAACCTTTTATCCACCACAGGACCAATCGGATAGTTTTAGTCAGCTTTTGATATAATGCTTGTTATATGTCTCTTGAAAGTCATTTTGAGTAATTACGTAGGTCAGTAAGGGGTTACACGGATGAAGGAACCCTGCATTCCACCGCAGGACCAATGGTGGAACCTTCTTTTTTCAACCCAGGACCAATTCAGAAACTGGTTGAGATGATTGAGATGATGGTGGAAATACCGACCAAAAGTCATTTTGTTCCTTACCGGGGTGTATAGGGTCACACAACAATGGGAACCCTCCATTCCACCACAGGACCAATGGTGGAACCTTCTTTTTTCAACCCAGGACCAATTCAGAAACTGGTTGAGATGATTGAGATGATGGTGGAAATACCTACCAAAAGTCATTTTATGCATTACCCGGGGCATATAGGGTCACACAGCATAGAGAACCCTCCATTCCACCACAGGACCAGTGGTGGAACCTTTTATCCACCAAAGGACCAATCGAATAGTTTGAGTCAGCTTTTGATATAATGCTTTTTATATGTATCTTAAAAGTCATTTTGAGTAATTAGGTCAGTGTGGGGTTACACGGATGATGGAACCCTGCAATCCACCACAGGACCAATGGTGGAACCTTCTTTTTTCAACCCAGGACCAATTCAGAAACTGGTTGAGATGATTGAGATGATGGTGGAAATACCGACCAAAAGTCATTTTGTTCCTTACCTGGGGTGTATAGGGTCACAGAGCAATGGGAACCCTCCATTCCACCACAGGACCAATGGTGGAACCTTCTTTTTTCAACCCAGGACCAATTCAGAAACTGGTTGAGATGATTGAGGTGATGGTGGAAATACCGACCAAAAGTCATTTTGTGCCTTACACGGGGTGTATAGGGTCGCACAGCATTGAGAACCCTCCATTCCACCACACGACCAATGGTGGAACCTTTTATCCACCACAGTACCAATCGGATAGTTTGAGTCAGCTTTTGATATAATTCTTGTTATATGTCTCTTAAAAGTCATTTTGAGTAATTAGGTCAGTGTGGGGTTACACGGATGAAGGAACCCTGCATTCCACCACAGGACCAATGGTTGAACCTTCTTTTTTCAACCCAGGACCAATTCAGAAACTGGTTGAGATGATTGAGATGATGGTGGAAATACCTACCAAAAGTCATTTTATGCATTACCCGGGGCGTATAGGGTCACACAGCATAGGGAACCCTCCATTCCACCACAGGACCAATGGTGGAACCTTTTATCCACTACAGGACCAATCGAATAGTTTGAGTCAGCTTTTGATATAATGCTTGTTATATGTCTCTTAACAGTCATTTTGAGTAATTAGTTCAGTGTGGGGTTACATGGATGATGGAACCCTGCATTCCACCACAGGACCAATGGTGGAACCTTCTTTTTTCAACCCAGGACCAATTCAGAAAATGGTTGAGATGATGGTGGAAATACCGACCAAAAGTCATTTTATGCATTACCTGGGCCGTATATTGTCACACAGCATGGGGAACCCTCCATTCCACCACAGGACCAATGGTGGAACCTTCTTTTTTCAACCCAGGACCAATTCAGAAACTGGTTGAGATGATTGAGATGATGGTGGAAATACCGACCAAAAGTCATATTGTTCCTTACCCGGGGTGTATAGGGTCACACAGCAATGGGAACCCTCCATTCCACCACAGGACCAATGGTGGAACCTTCTTTTTTCAACCTAGGACCAATTCAGAAACTGGTTGAGATGATTGAGATGATGGTGGAAATACCGACCAAAAGTCATTCTGCGCCTTACCCGGGGCGTCTAGGGTCACACAGCTTGGGGAACCCTCCATTCCACCACAGGACCAATGGCGGAACCTTTTATCCACCACAGGACCAATCGAATAGTTTGAGTCAGCTTTTGTTATAATGCTTGTTATATGTCTCTTAAAAGTCATTTTGAGTAATTAGGTCAGTGTGGGGTTACACGGATGATGGAACCCTGCAATCCACCACAGGACCAATGGTGGAACCTTCTTTTTTCAACCCAGGACCAATTCAGAAACTGGTTGAGATGATTGAGATGTTGGTGGAAATACCGACCAAAAGTCATATTGTTCCTTCCCCGGGGTGTATAGGGTCACACAGCAATGGGAACCCTCCATTCCACCACAGGACCAATGGTGGAACCTTCTTTTTTCAACCCAGGACCAATTCAGAAACTGGTTGAGATGATTGAGGTGATGGTGCAAATACCGACCAAAAGTCATATTGTTCCTTACCCGGGGTGTATAGGGTCGCACAGCATTGGGAACCCTCCATTCCACCACAGGACCAATGGTGGAACCTTTTATCCACCACAGGACCAATCGGATAGTTTGAGTCAGCTTTTCCTTAAATGCTTGTTATATGTCTATTAAGAGTCATTTTGAGTAAGAAGGTCAGTGTGGGGTTACACGGAAAGGAGGAACCCTGCATTTCACCCATAGAAATACATAGAACGGACATGAGGCTCTGGCAGATGAAGCAACCAAATCCACCATCATGGAACTGCCCTGTATCCTGGCACAATGTAACCGCGACATCACCAATAACAGTGATGTCACTTATAACAATGGCATGACGTCACATCATAATTAGTAAATCGTGACGTTATGTCTTAGGGCAGTTTAGTTCCAATATGGCGGATTTGGTGACCTCATCTTCATGTGGCATCATGCAGCCTCATGTCTGTTCTATGCATTGCTATGATTCTACCACAGGACCAATGGTGGAACCTTCTTAGTTCAACCCAGGACCAATTCAGAAACTGGTTGAGATGATTGAGATGATGGTGGAAATACCGACCAAAAGTCATTCTTTGCCTTACCAAGGGCGTATAGGGTCACACAGCATGGGTAACCCTCCATTCCAACACAGGACAAATGGTGGAACCTTCTTTTTTCAACCCAGGACCAATTCAGAAACTGGTTGAGATGATTGAGATGATGGTGGAAATACCAACCAAAAGTCATTCTGTGCCTTAACCGGGGCGTATAGGATCACACAGCACGGGGAACCCACCATTCCACCACAGGACCAATGGTGGAACCTTTTATCCACCAAGTCATTTTGAGTAATTAGGTCAGTGTGGGGTTACAAGGATGAAGGAACCCTTCAATCCACCGAAGGACAGATGCTGGTACCTTTTTTTTTCAACCCAGGACTAAATCAGAAATTGGTTGAAATGATTGACATAATGGTTGAAATATCTACTCAGAGTCATTAGCTAGGCACATATAGGGTCACATGTCTTGGGGAACCATCCGTTCCATGCCAGGCGCATAACCAGTGGTTCAACCTTTTTTATTTTACAGAAGAAATTTTATTGTTTGTTCCGACTATTGATAAAATTCATGGGTAATATCACTTATAATACATCATAATAAGTAATTCGACCAGTATGGGCTTACATTGACAAAGGAACCTTTCAATCCACCACAGGACCAATGGTGGAACCTAACCCCCTGCCCCTGACTACACTTAATATTTTATAATTATAATTTCCAATAAACATCTCATAGTCAATGCCCCAGATGACAGGGAACCTCAACTTCCACAACTGGACCATTGATGGTACCTGACCTCCTGCAAAGGACAAACTTAATATTTGGAAGGAACAATATTTGATTATTAAGAAATGCCTGATAATTAATGCTCTATAGACCTGGCCCCGTCACCGCATAACATCTAAGATTCAAATTCTGTTAGTTGAATGATGAATTTGAGTTAGGTATTTGAATATTAGGTCAAAATGGTATTTTGAACGCTAAGGTGACAGCACCTGCCTGGCCAGGTTTACAATAACAAGGCCATTGTACGGTGATGGCACTTGAAATATGGGGAAATACTTATACTAATAATTATATTAATTCGCTATAAGTTTTGCAAAAACAGGCGGTTCATAGAATTAAAGGTGTTAGTCGAAGAACACCTTCGAACAGTATATTTAATTAACTTAAAAATTGTACAACCACCTAAATTGTATAAAGTTTCAATTATGATGTTTATGTACACTGAAAGACAAAAGTTTTGCATATGTTGGGAGGGACAGATGTTCAAGGATTATGGTCAATATGATGGGTCCATGGTGTAAGACACCCGAAAACAGGGTCACAAACAATAAATCACTGAACCGGGAAAATTTTTCGTTTTTAAAAATGACTGACCAAGGGGAGTTCTCAGAAAACACAGTTTTTGCTGTTGACCCATACCATTTGCAGGTATGCGGTTTCATGTGAGCTTAAATGAATCCTTAAACATTCAAGCACACAATTCTCTTACAACTGAATCTATTGTGTCCCCAATTACAGAATATGATAGGGATGAAACTATTGGAATGGTGCAGGTGTGAAAACCCAGCTTAATGTTGTAGAGTCTAAGATGTTCATCTGTCAAGTGCATCAAAGAAAGCTGCCTGATACAGGCGCGTAGGGTAGACAAGGAATAAACAAAGAGGTGTTAGACCCAGAAAAACAACCGGAACTCAAGACACCCTCCATTGTTATGAAGGCATGTTTCTCGATGTTGTAGGGGATGCTACAGATGAGAGGAAATCTCAACCTTTGAATGAACCCCAAGACCATTATCTTTACACTTCATGGTTTATTTTATGTAAAGCATGTGTTTGGTAGAACCTTATATTGAGCACACAGATGAGGTTCTTGAATGCACAACATATGCATAACTTTTGTCTTTCAGTGTATAAGTTAGTAAGAGGTGAAATGCCGAGAATGTTTTCAGATATGTTCAATTATCCAGCTGATTTTTATCATTACGGAACAAGAAATATGAATAACCTTCGATTACCATTATGCAGATCAGAAATTGTTAAAATCCATGTCAGATTTAAAGGTGCGGAAATTTGGAATTCTGTTGTGAATTTCGTTGATTTAAATTGTAGTAAATTTACATTTAAAAAGAAAGTAACTAATATTTTAAGGAATTTGTGGTCTCTACCTTGAATATCTTTCGCTATTCTGTAATACAAAACTATTATTAAGATTATTGTCATTACCACTTTTGTATGTCTGATAGTGCCTATTAATGTTTTTAATATATCAGTATTATTATTCATTTTTATTTCCTATAATATATATTCATTCACTGTTCCATAAAGATTAAGAAATTATATTGTGAAATTGCTAGGGAACATACACACATTCAGTTTGTCAGTTGTTTTTTTTTATTTGTATTATAATTCTGCTATTTGTTATGTTGATTCGTTGAAGTGTAATGGTATTTTGTTTACCAATCAATTCTAATTCTAATTATAATTCTAGTCTAGATCAACTTACCAATTAAGTAGTGGGATCAAAATCAAGGATTGTTACATGACTATGAACTAATACCACTTAAATAGGCCAGCAGGGTGTATTTTTTCCCCGTTTCTATCCATTTGTTTGATTCTTTTAAAATAGTTTGGAATAGATATATATAATATTATGAAGGCTGCACAAGGTATGGAACTTCATCATACAGCGGACCAATGCTGGAATATCTTGCCCTCCAGAGGACATTGTTAAAATGTATTAACTTGAGCTAAATATCAAATTATGGAGATTACACAAATCATTTAACTTTTCCTCCACCAAAGGACCAATGCTGGGACCTTCTCCCCTCAAGAGGACCACTTTTAAAATTTAACACTTGGTACTAAATATGGAATGATGGAGGCTATACATTCAAGTAACCTCCTTGTCCACCACAGCACCAATGCTGGAACCTCTTCCCCTAAATATTTTAAGAAGAATAATTTGATATATATATAATAGTTACTCAAATCAATTTATCTGCTACACATCATCATGTGGTCAGCAGAAGATAAATTCAAATACTAAAATGTTTCAAGAAGATTTTATGCATTAATATTATTTAGTTTCATTGAGTTTCAAACAGGATAATAATGTAATTACAAAACTTACTACAATAGGGATTACTGCATCTTTAGCAACATGGCTCTAGCTGAAGAGAAATTTATTTCTGACATCAATATTCAAATTTTTCTAGATGCTCAAGTTTTCAAAAAATATACATGTGGTTTTGTCCGTTTTGAGCTTTTTAAAATACTTTAATTTCGTTCTTCCTCAAAAAACTTACATTGTAAAAGAAAATGAACTTCGTGTTCAACATCACCTTTTTATAATTTACGCAAATTTTCCTCTACACTTTTGCAATACCATCTATCAATTTTCGATCTCCATTGGAAGTATGCCTGTCCTAAACAGTGCAAGAAAAGAGCATTCTTTGTACGACTCATGAATCTTGTGACATATATGGTTCAAAGCAATATATATTCATGATTAAATTGTAAGTACACAATTTTGATTTTGTATTAATGTCGTCTGCCCATTGGATGCAGCGGAGTTCATGTAAAATTTACCAGGCATTATTTAAATGTTGTAGGGGAGACTGGGGTAAGTTGTGCCGCGGGGTAAGTTGTCCCGCCCACTGTTGAGATGAAATGAAGAACTGGGCAAAGAAGGCAATGCGTGCCATATATACCCACTTGGTCAACATCATTTGGCACCAAGAAAAAAACTACCAAATATAATGGTATGAAAAGCTACACTCATAAATTCAATTTTGCGGCTGAAAACTTGAGGTTCCGAGGACTGACATTCTTGTTTCTCCGTCATTTGGTATTTATAATGAGATGATGTCCCTCTGGTAGGATGGAGTTAGGAGGTATATCTCGACATTTGAGTTGTTAGATTTCTTCTCGCGTTGTTTATTTATTTTTGACAACCAGTTTCATCCAGAAAATCAATTTGAGTTAAGTTGTGCCATTTTGATAATTGGGGTGAGTTGTGCCGATGGTATGACATAGGAATGAATTTTTAATTCATCTTTACTTGTCTTCATTTTTGCATAAAATGTTTGACAAGTTTCAATGACATGTAACATGTCAGCCATAAGTTAAAAACATGATACAAATGATCTATCTGAAGAAACGGGTGAAATACAAGGTTTTTTTAAAATAAATTAAGCGGATCAACTTACCCCGTCATGCGGCACAACTTACCCCGGCACCTACTTTTTTAAAATGCCTACCATGACCTTCCCAATGATCAGATTGCTCTGAAACTTTGGTCGATTCTGGCCAACGTATTGTATTTTGATGTTTGACTTTCAGATTACTTGATTAGGCTTCGGTTTTTCGGAAAATCAGCCTGACGCAAAAGATGGCACAACTTACCCCGGTCTCCCCTACTCTTGGGAATTTAATATTAGATGCTTATTGCAGCAAATGAAAAAAATTGAGGGTAGTCTTGTGCTGCATAATTAATGATGATATTTTTAATCGAGTATAAATAAAATTATTTGAATTTGAATTTATTTGAATTTGCAAGTTAGGTTCCACCATTGGTTCTGTAGTGAAAGAGGAGTTTGATGGTCCTTTGGGGTATTCATTATCAGGCGTTTACTGGAAATAATGAAATGTTGAGGGTAGCCCTTATGTGGAAGATGAGGTTCCTGGTCTGTTTGGGCATTTATGGTGAGGTGTTTATTGGAAAGAATGAAATAGTGGGAGTTGCCCTGTACAGGAGGTCAGGTGCCACCATTCGTCCTGTGGTGGAAGATGATGTTCCTGGTCATTTTGTGCATTTATTCGGAGATGTTTATTGGAAATAATGAAATATTTGGGGCTGTCCTGCACAGGAGGTCTGGAACCACTACAGATCCTGAGGTGGATTGCAAGGTTCCATCAATCATTTATCCCCATACAGAACTAATTACTCATAATGACATTTAATAGATATATTACAGGCATTTTATCAAAGCTCACTCTAACTATTCAACTGGTCCTGTGGCGGATAAAAGGTTCCACATTGGTCCTGTGGTGGAATGGAGGGTTTCACAGGCTGTATTACCCTATATACACCCCAGGTAAGGCGCAATATGATTTTTGGTAGGTATTTCCACCATCATTTGCATCATTTCAACCCATTTCTGAATTGGTTCTGGATTGAAAAAAAGAAGGTTCCACCATTGGTCCTGTGGTGGAATGGAGGGTTCCATAGGCTGTGTGACTCTGTACGCCACAGGTAAGGCACAAAATGACTTTTGTTAGGTATTTCCACCACCATCTGCATCATTTCAACCCATTTCTGAATTAAATCTGGGTTGAAAAAAAGAAGGTTCCACCATTGGTCCTACGGTGGAATGGAGGGTTCCACAGGCTGTGTGACCCTATACGCCCCAGGTAAGGCACAAAATGACTTTTGTTAGGTATTTCCACCATCATCTGCATCATTTCAGCCCATTTCTGAATTGTTTTGGGTTGAAAAAAAGAAGGTTCCACCATTGGTCCTGTGGTGGAATGGAGGGTTCCACAGGCTGTGTGACCCTATACGCCCCAGGTAAGGCACAAAATGACTTTTGTTAGGTATTTCCACCATCATATGCATCATTTCAACCCATATCTGAATTGTTTTGGGTTGAAAAAAAGAAGGTTCCACCATTGGTCCTGTGGTGGAATGGTGGGTTCCACAGGCTGTGTGACTCTGTACGCCACAGGTAAGGCACAAAATGAATTTTGTTAGGTATTTCCACCACCATCTGCATCATTTCAACCCATTTCTGAATTGGTTCTGGGTTGAAAAAAAGAAGGTTCCACCATTGGTCCTGTGGTGGAATGGAGGGTTCCACAGGCTGTGTGACCCTATACGCCCAAGGTAAGGCACAAAATGACTTTTGTTAGGTATTTCCACCATCATATGCGTCATTTCAACCCATTTCTGAATTGGTTCTGGGTTGAAAAAAAGAAGGTTCCACCATTGGTCCTGTGGTGGAATGGTGGGTTCCACAGGCTGTGTGACTCTGTACGCCACAGGTAACGCACAAAATGACTTTTGTTAGGTATTTCCACCACCATCTGCATCATTTCAACCCATTTCTGAATTGGTTCTGGGTTGAAAAAAAGAAGGTTCCACCATTGTTCCTGTGGTGGAATGGAGGGTTCCACAGGCTGTGTGACCCTCTACGCCCCAGGTAAGGCACAAAATGACTTTTGTTAGGTATTTCCACCACCATCTGCATCATTTCAACCCATTTCCGAATTAGTTCATGGTTGAAAAAAAGAAGGTTCCTCTATTGGTCCTGTGGTGGAATGGAGGGTTCCACAGGCTGTGTGACCCTATACGCCCCAGGTAAGGCACACAATGACTTTTGTTAGGTATTTCCACCATCATATGCATCATTTCAACCCATTTCTGAATTGGTTCTGGGTTGAAAAAAAGTAGGTTCCACCATTGGTCCTGTGGTGGAATGGTGGGTTCCAAAGGCTGTGTGACTCTGAACGCCCCAGGCAAGGCACAAAATGACTTTTGTTAGGTATTTCCACCACCATCTGCATCATTTCAACCCATTTCTGAATTAAATCAGGGTTGAAAAAAAGAAGGTTCCAACATTGGTCCTGTGGTGGAATGGTGGGTTCCACAGGCTGTGTGACCCTATACGCCCCAGGTAAGGCACAAAATGACTTTTGTTAGGTATTTCCACCATCATCTGCATCATTTCAACCCATTTCCGAATTAGTTCATGGTTGAAAAAAAGAAGGTTCCACCATTGGTCCTGTGGTGGAATGGAGGGTTCCACAGGCTGTGTGACCCTATACGCCCCAGGTAAGGCACAAAATGACTTTTGTTAGGTATTTCCACCATCATATGCATCATTTCAACCAATTTCCGAATTAGTTCATGGTTGAAAAAAAGAAGGTTCCACCATTGGTCCTGTGGTGGAATGGTGGGTTCCACAGGCTGTGTGACTCTGTACGCCACAGGTAACGCACAAAATGACTTTTGTTAGGTATTTCCACCACCATCTGCATCATTTCAACCCATTTCTGAATTGGTTCTGGGTTGAAAAAAAGAAGGTTCCACCATTGGTCCTGTGGTGGAAAGGAGGGTTCCACAGGCTGTGTGACCCTATACGCCCTATAGGTAAGGCACAAAATGATTTTTGTTAGGTATTTCCACCACCATCTGCATCATTTCAACCCATTTCCGAATTAGTTCATGGTTGAAAAAAAGAAGGTTCCACCATTGGTCCTGTGGTGGAATGGAGGGTTCCATAGGCTGTGTGACCCTATACGCCCCAGGTAAGGCACAAAATGACTTTTTTTAGGTATTTCCACCACCATCTGCATCATTTCAACCCATTTCTGAATTAAATCTGGGTTGAAAAAAAGAAGGTTCCACCATTGGTCCTGTGGTGGAATGGAGGGTTTCACAGGCTGTGTGACCCTATACGCCCCAGGTAAGGCACAAAATGACTTTTGTTAGGTATTTCCACCATCATATGCATCATTTCAACCCATTTCTGAATTGGTTCTGGGTTGAAAAAAAGAAGGTTCCACCATTGGTCCTCTGGTGGAATTGAGGGTTCCACAGGCTGTGTGACCCTATACGCCCCAGGTAACGCACAAAATGACTTTTGTTAGGTATTTCCACCACCATCTGCATCATTTCAACCCATTTCTGAATTGGTTCTGGGTTGAAAAAAAGAAGGTTCCACCATTGGTCCTGTGGTGGAATGGTGGGTTCCACAGGCTGTGTGACTCTGTACGCCACAGGTAACGCACAAAATGACTTTTGTTAGGTATTTCCACCACCATCTGCATCATTTCAACCCATTTCTGAATTGGTTCTGGGTTGAAAAAAAGAAGGTTCCACCATTGGTCCTGTGGTGGAAAGGAGGGTTCCACAGGCTGTGTGACCCTATACGCCCTAGGTAAGGCACAAAATGACTTTTGTTAGGTATTTCCACCACCATCTGCATCATTTCAACCCATTTCCGAATTAGTTCATGGTTGAAAAAAAGAAGGTTCCTCTATTGGTCCTGTGGTGGAATGGAGGGTTCCATAGGCTGTGTGACCCTATACGCCCCAGGTAAGGCACAAAATGACTTTTTTTAGGTATTTCCACCACCATCTGCATCATTTCAACCCATTTCTGAATTAAATCTGGGTTGAAAAAAAGAAGGTTCCACCATTGGTCCTGTGGTGGAATGGAGGGTTTCACAGGCTGTGTGACCCTATACGCCCCAGGTAAGGTACAAAATGACTTTTGTTAGGTATTTCCACCATCATATGCATCATTTCAACCCATTTCTGAATTGGTTCTGGGTTGAAAAAAAGAAGGTTCCACCATTGGTCCTCTGGTGGAATTGAGGGTTCCACAGGCTGTGTGACCCTATACGCCCCAGGTAAGGCACAAAATGACTTTTGTTAGGTATTTCCACCATCATATGCATCATTTCAACCCATTTCTGAATTGGTTCTGGATTGAAAAAAAGAAGGTTCCACCATTGGTCCTGTGGTGGAATGGTGGGTTCCAAAGGCTGTGTGACTCTGAACGCCCCAGGCAAGGCACAAAATGACTTTTGTTAGGTATTTCCACCACCATCTGCATCATTTCAACCCATTTCTGAATTAAATCTGGGTTGAAAAAAAGAAGGTTCCAACATTGGTCCTGTGGTGGAATTGAGGGTTCCACAGGCTGTGTGACCCTATACGCCCCAGGTAAGGCACAAAATGACTTTTGTTAGGTATTTCCACCATCATCTGCATCATTTTCAACCCATTTCCGAATTAGTTCATGGTTGAAAAAAAGAAGGTTTCACCATTGGTCCTGTGGTGGAATGGAGGGTTCCATAGGCTGTGTGACCCTATACGCCCCAGGTAAGGCACAAAATGACTTTTGTTAGGTATTTCCACCACCATCTGCATCATTTCAACCCATTTCTGAATTAAATCTGGGTTGAAAAAAAGAAGGTTCCACCATTGGTCCTGTGGTGGAATGGAGGGTTCCACAGGCTGTGTGACCCTATACGCCCTAGGTAAGGCACAAAATGACTTTTGTTAGGTATTTCCACCATCATATGCATCATTTCAGCCCATTTCTGAATTGTTCTGGGTTGAAAAAAAGAAGGTTCCACCATTGGTCCTGTGGTGGAATGGAGGGTTCCACAGGCTGTGTGACCCTATACGCCCCAGGTAAGGCACAAAATGACTTTTGTTAGGTATTTCCACCACCATCTGCATCATTTCAACCCATTTCCGAATTAGTTCATGGTTGAAAAAAAGAAGGTTCCACCATTGGTCCTGTGGTGGAATGGAGGGTTCCACAGGCTGTGTGACCCTATACGCCCCAGGTAAGGCACAAAATGACTTTTGTTAGGTATTTCCACCATCATCTGCATCATTTCAACCCATTTCCGAATTAGTTCATGGTTGAAAAAAAGAAGGTTCCTCTATTGGTCCTGTGGTGGAATGGAGGGTTCCACAGGCTGTGTGACCCTATACGCCCCAGGTAAGGCACAAAATGACTTTTGTTAGGTATTTCCACCACCATCTGCATCATTTCAACCCATTTCTGAATTAAATCTGGGTTGAAAAAAAGAAGGTTCCACCATTGGTCCTGTGGTGGAATGGAGGGTTCCACAGGCTGTGTGACCCTATACGCCCCAGGTAAGGCACAAAATGACTTTTGTTAGGTATTTCCACCACCATCTGCATCATTTCAACCCATTTCTGAATTAAATCTGGGTTGAAAAAAAGAAGGTTCCAACATTGGTCCTGTGGTGGAATGGAGGGTTCCACAGGCTGTGTGACCCTATACGCCCCAGGTAAGGCACAAAATGACTTTTGTTAGGTATTTCCACCATCATCTGCATCATTTCAACCCATTTCCGAATTAGTTCATGGTTGAAAAAAAGAAGGTTCCTCTATTGGTCCTGTGGTGGAATGGAGGGTTCCACAGGCTGTGTGACCCTATACGCCCCAGGTAAGGCACAAAATGACTTTTGTTAGGTATTTCCACCACCATCTGCATCATTTCAACCCATTTCTGAATTAAATCTGGGTTGAAAAAAAGAAGGTTCCACCATTGGTCCTGTGGTGGAATGGAGGGTTCCACAGGCTGTGTGACCCTATACGCCCCAGGTAAGGCACAAAATGACTTTTGTTAGGTATTTCCACCATCATCTGCATCATTTCAACCCATTTCCGAATTAGTTCATGGTTGAAAAAAAGAAGGTTCCTCTATTGGTCCTGTGGTGGAATGGAGGGTTCCACAGGCTGTGTGACCCTATACGCCCCAGGTAAGGCACAAAATGACTTTTGTTAGGTATTTCCACCACCATCTGCATCATTTCAACCCATTTCTGAATTAAATCTGGGTTGAAAAAAAGAAGGTTCCACCATTGGTCCTGTGGTGGAATGGAGGGTTCCACAGGCTGTGTGACCCTATACGCCCCAGGTAAGGCACAAAATGACTTTTGTTAGGTATTTCCACCATCATATGCATCATTTCAACCCATTTATGAATTGGTTCTGGGTTGAAAAAAAGAAGGTTCCACCATTGGTCCTCTGGTGGAATTGAGGGTTCCACAAGCTGTGTGACCCTATACGCCCCAGGTAAGGCACAAAATGACTTTTGTTAGGTATTTCCACCATCATATGCATCATTTCAACCCATTTCTGAATTGGTTCTGGGTTGAAAAAAAGAAGGTTCCACCATTGGTCCTGTGGTGGAATGGTGGGTTCCAAAGGCTGTGTGACTCTGAACGCCCCAGGCAAGGCACAAAATGACTTTTGTTAGGTATTTCCACCACCATCTGCATCATTTCAACCCATTTCTGAATTAGTTCTGGGTTGAAAAAAAGAAGGTTCCACCATTGGTCCTGTGGTGGAATGGAGGGTTCCACAGGCTGTGTGACCCTATACACCCCAGGTAAGGCACAAAATGACTTTTGTTAGGTATTTCCACCATCATATGCATCATTTCAACCCATTTCTGAATTGATTCTGGATCGAAAAATTAGGTTCCACCATTGGTCCTGTGGTGGATAGGTCGCGGCGCCGACCTCTATCGACCAAAGAGCAAAGATTGGGCCTCGAGGTTCTTTTAAGCTAGGATTTGTAGGTGAAAAGGGCTGCAAACAGAGACCAGTGGGCTGCTGAAGCAGAGATTTTGCAACATCAGATTGCAAAACAATAATAGAACTTTGGACAAGTTGCAACAACTTCAGAGCAAGGGAATGACTTGTATGAATCTCGGGAATTTGATGAATCTTGTGACAATGATAAGGAAGGAACATTTTGCTCCGATAGCCACTCCGGCCAGAGTGATGTCCCAATGCACATATATGTTCCATGCAGCTCTTGAAGACTCCAAGATCCGCTATCATCATATGCTATGGAGCTCATTATCATCATTTTAGAGGACCTGGTCATTGGCAAAGGGAAGCATTGTGAGAGTATATCATTCGTGGGAACAAAGTGGCATTCCTTGATGCAAGGTACAGGAAGCATTGAGAGAAAGTCAGGTAGGCCTAAAATACCCACAGCTCTGTGTGTGTGTGTGTGTGGATTTAGTATCATCAGCACCTGAGTGGGCTATTTAGAGACATACTATGGCATTGGAGACATCCAGGGAGTGGAGCACCACAGAAGATATTTGAACATGAATAATAATATTGAATACCACTCTAACGCCTCTAAGGTCAGTTTTCCTGTTAATCAAGTGAGCTGGATTACAATGCATCACAGCTACGAGAAGGCCTTGTCAGGGACACAAATCATGAGTATCAAATTCTGCAGGATGCCGTAGAAGAAAACAAGGCTTGGCAGGAACATCAAAGAAATTTATTCGGGAAAGACTTCTTCTCCGACAACCTTTTGGACAAAGCCAAATAGGGTAAGCAGTTCAGGGTGCTGCAAACAGGGTGTCTTCTTGCGTTTCCTCTACCAAAAGCTGGATGAAAAAGAAAGTTCAGAACCATGCGGGTGGACTTCTTACAGGTCCTGGTACATACGACCATGTCAATCGAGTTCTCATGGCACTCTACGGGTTGAATCGAACAAGGGATCACCTACAAAATTTTACTCATGAATGCATGAAGATGAAAGCTACTTTTTGAAAATCAATTTCAAGTAGGGAATCGATCAAACAACCATAGATCAGTTCTGATGTGGATTTCCTGCTAAAATCATAAAATACTGTGAAGGAACTCGTGAACTCCTCTGACAAGTTGACAGCCATGACAAGCAATGAGATTCACATGCCTTTGAGACAAGACATTTTTCAGTGCATAAATTTAATGGAGCTGAATTCAGATGAAAGCTACTTTTTGAGAATCCATTTCAAGCAGGGAATTGATCAAACTACCAGAGATCAGTTCTGATGTGGACTTCCTGCTAAAATCATAAAATACTGTGAAGGAACTCATGAACTCCTCTGACAAGTTGACAGCCATGACAAGCAATGAGATTCGCATGCCTTTGAGACATGACATTTTTCAGTGCATGAATTTAATGGAGCTGAATTCAGATGAAAGCTACTTTTTGAGAATCAATTTCAAGCAGGGAATTGATCAAACTACCAGAGATCAGTTCTGATGTGGATTTCCTGCTAAAATCATAAAATACTGTGAAGGAACTTGTGAACTCCTCTGACAAGTTGACAGCCATGACAAGCAATGAGATTCAAATGCCTTTGAGACAAGACATTTTTCAGTGCATAAATTTCATGGAGCTGAATTCAGATGAAAGCTACTTTTGAGAATCAATTTCAAGCAGGGAATTGATCAAACTACCAGAGATCAGTTCTGATGTGGATTTCCTGCTAAAACCATAAAATACTGTGAAGGAACTCGTGAACTCCTCTGACAAGTTGACAGCCATGACAAGCAATGAGATTCACATGCCTTTGAGACAAGACATTTTTCAGTGCATAAATCTAATGGAGCTGAATTCAGATGAAAGCTACTTTTGAGAATCAATTTCAAGCAGGGAATTGATCAAACTACCAGAGATCAGTTCTGATGTGGATTTCCTGCTGAAATCATAAAATACTGTGAAGGAACTCGTGAACTCCTCTGACAAGTTGACAGTGTGGTAAATAAATGGAATTAGTTGTAAAGTCTTTCAGGCTGGTCTGTTCTCTTTGGTGTCTCTGTCAGTTCTGATGGTCACAGGGCTTGGATTTCCCTCCAAGACTTGGTCACACTTGGTCGCACTTCAGTGCCACCAGTGGCAGCTATTGTCACTATGGAGTGCTGGCTCGTGCTGTCCTCTGGAGGAGTCCCAACTGCTACACTCTCCCCTTCTTCGTGCGGCATCGAGTTGTGTGCTGGAGAGAGAATATCAGGAGAATGTCACTGGAGGCACACAATCTCGATGGTCGATGAATGTAGCCTCAGCCTTGGGCTTCGGTGTAGTCATGGTTGATGGAATTCTGCGATGTCAGCGATGCTGTTCCTCGGAGATGAAGCTCATGATGGTGCAGACAGATGGAACTCTCGTCCAGATGGTGGGAAACTTCAAGAAGTTGGTTGTCTAATGGCTGGATTATAGGAGATGGCAGATTATAACTATTGACTATTGTCTATTGATTCATAGTTACAGTTCCTGAGGAGAACAAGAATTTGGAGAAGCAGAAGTTCTTAATGACGCCACAAGAATCATCCAGTCTGCAGCTGGAGTATGCTCATACGCTGGGCACAGGAACAGTACCTGAGGCGTACAGCACACACACAACCTGCCAAACTGAAGCTTGTAGCTCGACTGTAGGTCTCGTTGGTGAGGTGGTGGTCGGTCTACATGGCAACCATGGACAAAGATGCGACCAACTATCTTTGTCCAACCCCTTTTGGGTGGATGCTCAGACAGCGAGACTTCATTTGAAGGGAATCTGCGCTTGCATAGCAAGATTCTTCTGGTATCATCAACACACCATGACAAGCAGATGACAAGCTTCGGTGTGGAATTTGATTTGCTGCTGCCCTCTCCACAGAGTGTGTGTTAGGAAGTCTCAGCAATCTGTAGGACGGGTGGAAGTTGACATCTGTGTCAGGTGATCTCACAGTCACCAAGGGCTGTGTCTCAACCTGTTTAGATGCGAAGTCGCTGATCTTTAGCTGATGCCGCTTCATCTTCCCTTTGGGCCAGGTTTCACTCAGAAGGATTCCTGAAGAGGGAGGCAAGTGTTGAGCCGTGTTTGCAAAACCTTTCTTGGTCCAGTCTGTCGAGTTTCTTGATCGTGATTGGGGAAGGAGTTGATCTTGCTGTACCTCCCTGATGGTAGCTTTAGGAAGATCTTTGCCAGTACAAGTCCTGCTAGAATTTGGAACAATGTAAACTTCTGCATGCTTGATGGATTCTCTCCCGAAGTCATGGATGCCAGCAGCTGCAGGAGTGATGATAAGCCTACAAACCACAGAGGCTGCATACAGTTGATCTTTCTTTATGTGGGATGCCAAACGACCTGATCCATTAGAATCAACTGGTACTTCTTCAGGTCCATTTGTTTGGTGTTGCTCCGTAATTCAACCACTCCGATGGAAGTCACTTGCATCAGGCTGAATCAATGGAGTAGCAGAAGGCAGTCGGAAAGACTTTGATAACAAGCTGTGATGGTCAGGGATCCAGAAGAGTAGACGAAAATCATCAGACCAATCAATGGCAGTCCAATATTCTATCATGCTGCCCCCCTCCCTCTCCAATTTTTGGTTTTTGGCACTGTCCTTGGTGCTGGATGGCATGACTCTTCCACCCATGATGTCCTGTGGTATAGAGGATGCAATAGACTGATCCGGGTTGCCTTTTTTGGTAGATGACCGGTATGAGCAGTCGCTGGTCTGGGACAGCCAAGTACTGCTTTCCATACAGACTCGTCTGGGGTTAATGTCAACCGCTTTTACCCCACCATGTTGCAAACCAGAATCTGTGGTCCCCAGTTGAGATGGAGAATTCTGATTGGTCGTCAGAGCCAAACCAAAAACTGCCCTGGAACAGTTTCCAGAGCATTCAGATGAGGCTCCTGAGAGACAATCGCATTCAGCATGGCCAAGGCGAGGTTCAGATGGTATAGATGATCTCAGTTGATCTGTCGATGTTGATTCGTGCCAAACTTCAGTGGACAGGGATTGCAGTGATGATGGTGGAGGTTGAGGTGATTGCAGAAATGGATAAGGCTGAAAAATTTGTCGAGATGGGCATTGTGCAGCTGGCTGTTTGTTGCTCAATTGGTCATCTGTAATCAGGTGATCCTGCATCCTGAAATATTGATGATCTGCTTCATTTTTTAGGCCTCATCTGTGGTATCAACATTTCTGGCAGCTGTAGGCCCGTTCCGTTTGACTTAGAAGCATGGCCTACCTTTGCTATCCCCTTATCATAGGCAGGAATGGATGAAGGTGCTGTCCAAGAAGTGTCGACATTACTGGCCGAATCTTTTTGGCAATCCATCGTAATCAAATCTTGCAGGTTGTTAGAAACAGCCGAATCAGCCAGTCTCTGAGCACTCTTTTGATAAAACGGAAATCTAAGTGTACTGTCCAATTTCTACCTGTCCAAGCTTCATGTCCGAGGCATAACATTCAAAAGCGCTGAACATGCGTACCAGCACCGCATGGCAATTTTCCATGGTCGTCCTGATGTTGCCCGTCAGATACTTTTCTCAAACTACGCAGCACGAGCAAAGAAACTGGCCAATGACATTACTAAATGTCAGACATGGCACGAGTCGAAAGCAGCAATCATGGCAGACATCTTACAAGTAAAGGCCAAACAGTGCCCCTCCTTCAAAAAGACCCTGCTCCAAACTGGCAATAAGAAACTGATCCACAATATAGACACAGACAGTTTCTGGGGGTGTGGTCCCGACCTCCGCGGCCAGAACCAAATGGGAGTCCTCCTGGAAGAACTCCGTGGCAAACTACGAACAGAGGCCAACACTCCTCCCGCCCCAAGTTCCTCTGTGTCATCCGTCAACCCATCAAAATGCCGTGATACCCAAACTCAAACTGGCGAAGTCCCTGTCACTACAGATGAATACCCTGCTCTGACCAAGACATCGCCCGAAACAACAACCCCTCCCCTAGGTGCTCGGCGTTCGCCGGCACCTGACCGTCCCCCAGTGTTGTTTCTAGGAAACTCGAACGTTCGTCAGATGGCTGGCATACTCCGTGAACAATCCGTCAATGCCAGTTCATTCTTCTACCCCGGTGGTAGCATGGATTTCATCACCTCACGTATTCGCCACACCAGTGATGGCACCAATCCAAGCCACATAGTTGTCATGGCAGGTGACATCGAGGCGGCGAATGGCATGGAACCTGAATATGCACTTAAAAAGTATGAGCAGCTAGTAGGAGAGATCAGGCGTGTGTATCCCTGGACACACTTGATCCTTGTTGGGCTCGCCGTAACCGGAAACACGAAAAGACAACAGACAATACATCGACTGAACGCCCTGATGCGACATATTGCTGCCTATGAACGCCGGACTGCTTTCACCGACAACAACAACGCTCGACTGAGAGACCACATACATCTATCGTACCCGTCCAAAATAGCGCTCGGCAAACGGATCGCTACAATAATCCAGAAGCCATATCTTGGTGCTCTCCAGAAATTTTCATGAACTGGTCTCTGTTTCCGTCTCTAACGCTGTTAATCTGACAGACAGCAGTGCCGGCGGCCCTACTGCTGGGAGGGTGGCACATACTCATAATGATATCATAAATGATAAGAATATCAATGATAGGAATATAAGTGAAGATAGGAGTATCAATGAAGACAGGAGTACAAATGAAGATATGAGTATAAGTGAAGATAGGAATATAAATGATAGGAATATAAATGATAGGAATATAAATGATAGGAATAATATACATGATTGCAATAAAATCAGTTCAAATACTTGTATTAATGTTACTAATTGTCTACATAATGACTCAACTCAAAACCTTGATTTATCCAATCATGATCTAACAATTAATACAAGTGAAATGAGAGTAAACAGTGATGGAAATGAATGTGAAATTCTTCTCGACACACATGATAACATACAGATCCTTTCCTGGAATATCCAAGGAATAGGTAGTAAATTTGAACTAGATGGCGTAAAACAATTTATCTCAAAATATGATATAGTATTCTTATTTGAAACAATGAAGCTGGACACCTACAACCCTTCAATTCCTAATTTTGAGTTTATCCATTGCCAACGCAGATATAAACACCCTCGTGCTAGAAGGCCATCTGGTGGCATAGGTGTCCTAATTAAAGATAGAGTAAAACACCTAGTTAAAGTAGAGAAACAAAATGAGCATGTAATTTGGCTTAGCCTCAAGCAAAAGCAACAACCTTCACTAATAGTTGGTGGGACATACATACCACCAGCTGGATCTAAAATATATCTTAACTATGGGATAAATGACATCTTTCGGGCTCTCGAAACAGACATTGCCAGTTTCCTTCTGTCTACTCCCTCTGTTGCCCTCTGTGGGGATTTCAACAGCCGTACAGGAGGCCTTAGTGACATAATTGAAAATGTAAATGGTAAAGATGCTGACATTATGGCTGATCTCAATGATGTAATTGCTAATCCTCAGGGTATCAGTAATTCAGATTGGTGTACTAAAAATAGGCTCATGACAGACAATACACATAATAATTTTGGGAAAGACCTAACGCAACTGTGTAAAAATAGCAACATGAGGATTATGAATGGTTTCCTTAATGCGAACAATACTGATAACTACACATGTCATGCTCCCCTTGGTAAGAGTACTGTAGACTATCTTCTTAGCACAGAAACACTCTTCCACACACTGACTAATTTTGAAATATGTCCGAAACTGGTTGAGTCCGATCACTTACCAATAGCCTTTGCTCTAAATATTAAAATTCCAGCAAAGGGTATTACACACACAAAAACTAACCATAATAGGAACAATGAAAAGCGTTTTCGATATATATTTGATAAAGAAAAGGTTCCATTATATAAAGAAAATCTGAAGGGTGACTTATCAACAGATAAACTCCTAATTCTCACTGATACTTTAAATCATGCAAGTAATGTAGATGACATAATTAAATGCACCTATGATTATGTAGAAAGTAGTATCCAAGCAACATTTAAAAAGAAATACTTCAAACCAGTAACTAATTCATTCCCAACTAATATCTGGTATGATGATGAATGTAAATCGGCCCGAAAGAAGGCCAACGAGTATGCTAAAACCCATGATCTAAATTTAGAACCATGTAATTTGCAATATAAGGCACTACATAAAAAGTACAAGTATACAATTCAAAGAAAGAAAAGACTACACCAGCAAATGAATAGAAATGAGCTGGAGAGGTTGAAAACAACCAATCAAACAGAGTGCTGGAAACTCTGGAATAAACTCACAAACACACACACAAAAATATCAAACCAACCAGACATAGACACATTCCATGAATATTTCACCAAACAAATACAACCACCACCCTGCTCTCATTTCGATCAGGAACACATGACAGGCATTAACCTAGAAATAAAACAAATTAAAACAAATACTTTGAATAATCACATATCAGATGACATTAGTAATAACATATGTGACAGTCACATCACAGAATCTGAGGTTGCGCTGCACCTGGCAAAGCTTAAAAATAACAAAGCAGCGGGCATAGATGGTATAACTGGAGAATTTTATAAATATGTTGCGGATGAGTTGGTAACACCTTTCTGTGCTGTCTTTAATTGCATATTTGATAAAGGTGAATACCCTACACACTGGGCAGAAGGGATAATAAATGCATTACACAAAAAGGGGGATTCTTCCGATCCTGATAATTACAGGAAGATAACTATTACAGTTGCTATGGCCAAAGTATTTGACTCTATCCTGAATGCCAGACAATACTTTAAAAATGAAGCAATGTCACTGGATGACCCTTACCAGTTTGGCTTCACACCTTCTCGGGGAACAACCGACTGTGTATTTGTACTTGACACCATTATCAGCTATCAGCAATCTAGAAAGAAACCTATTTATCTATGCTTTGTAGATTTTACTAAAGCTTTTGATTATATTAATAGAAATGCTCTCTACTATAAGCAACTTAAACAAAAAATGAGTACGAAAATGCTTAAGATTATCATGAGTATGTTTGAAAAGGCCGAAGCTAAAGTACATCAATTGGGCAAACTAAGTGCCCCAATAGACAGTATCTATGGTGTCCTTCAGGGTGGCATCCTGAGCCCTAAATTATTTAACGAATTCCTCTCTGATCTACCATTATATTTAAGTGAAACAGATGGAATAGAGATAAATAGTACAGTATTTACACACCTTCTCTATGCAGATGACATAGTTCTCATATCTGAATCTGTAGAGGGTCTACAAAATAGCATTGACTATCTACGCATGTTTTGTGCCAAGTGGCACCTAATTGTTAATATCTCCAAAACCAAAGTAATGCAAATTGGATCCAAAACCCATGCTAATTTCTTATATGATAATAAAGCCATTGAAAATGTAGAAAAGTTTAAATATTTGGGTCATACAATTAGTAACAATAAAAAGATACATAAAGAGATGCCAGATTACATAGCAACCCAGGCCCAAAAGGCTCTTTTTGCTCTACATGGACGGATGAAACCCTCTCTTGGTCATATACCCCCATCACTTGCAATTAAAATGTTTGATAGCTATGTCCTTCCTATACTGGAATACAATAGCACCTTCTGGTCGGGTACTACGGAGATTTCTAAAATCGAGAAAGTCCAGATTGGTTACCTAAAACATGTACTTAATGTTAGACGACAAACACCGACATTAGCAGTGTATGCAGAAACAGGTAGATTCCCTCTTCGATTGAGGCAACAACTTAGCACAATAATCTATTGGGCCAAATTAAAAGATCTCCCAAGTCATGATGTCCTTAGTAAATGTCTTAAAGTTCAGGAAGATTTACATAACACTGGTCAGAATAGCTGGTACAGTAAAGTAGAGAAAACTATGACAGAAGCTGACATCTCAAATTGGCTTACTCCTGATCCCACTTCAGTATTAAAGGAAGTGAAACTAAAACTATATGCAAAAGAACAGAACAGAATTCTTAATGAACTCACCGACTCTGAAAAGCTTCCTAAACTTCGCACATATAAACTCTTTAAGACAAGCTACTGCCTGGAACCGTATCTAAATTTGAATCTCCCAAAGAAAACATACACTAATATTGCAAGATTCAGATTAAGTTCTCATAATCTAAAAATTGAGACAGGAAGACATAATATACCCAAGACCCCGATAGAGCTTAGAAAATGTGACAAATGTGACATTGAAGATGAAATACATTGCCTTTTAGTGTGCAACAATAACACTGCTCAGAGAATATAACTTGTAAATAAAGCAAGCAGCATAATCCCTAATTTCTGTGATCTTGATAGCACACAACAGTTTAAAATACTCATGTCAAATAAAAGCCCTGACATAATACATGCTGTGGGTTCTTTTCTAAATAAAATAATATGAATAAAATCTAAAACTCCTGTGCCTCCTTGCACTTTACTTTCACCGGTGCTGCTGTCAATGTCGAGATATATATCCTCACTTTGCTTTTATTGACTTTTTTGCAATAACACATATGAAACTGGGACCAATGTGCATATTTCATGAACTATGAAAGACAATTTTACATGAACTGAGAAACCTGTCATTTATTATGATATGACACTCGATTATATTTGCTAACATAGAATACTATAGATGTAGATCTGAATTTTTTGATTTTTCCATTTTTGATTCTTGATTGACACATGTATCTGTATTTGATATTTCTGCTTGTCAATAAAAGTTTATATATATATATGTAAATTCACTTACAGTTCATATGCCAGCCACACTGCCAAATAGCAATAAATTGCTTCAACAGTTTCCAGCAACAAACTTGTGTGAAATACAAATAGCTGTCAAAATAAGCTGAAAAAGTCAGCTATCAAATTCTGACAAAAAGTAAATAATAATGTTTGTATCACAAACCAGCCTGAAGCTCCACTGCAAGCTTGTGTCAGGAATTTCCAGGCTCCCAATTGTTCACTTCTGAACACCAATGTGGTAAATAAATGGAATTAGTTGTAAAGTCTTTCAGGCTGGTCTGTTCTCTTTGGTGTCTCTGTCAGTTCTGATGGTCAGAGGGCTTGGATTTCCCTCCAAGACTTGGTCACACTTGGTCGCACTTCAGTGCCACCAGTGGCAGCTATTGTCACTATGGAGTGCTGGCTCGTGCTGTCCTCTGGAGGAGTCCCAACTGCTACAACAGCCATGACAAGCAATGAGATTCACATGCCTTTGAGACATGACATTTTTCAGTGCATAAATTTAATGGAGCTGAATTCAGATGAAAGCTACTTTTTGAGAATCAATTTCAAGCAGGGAATTGATCAAACTTCCAGAGATCAGTTCTGATGTGGATTTCCTGCTAAAACCATAAAATACTGTGAAGGAACTCGTGAACTCCTCTGACAAGTTGACAGCCATGACAAGCAATGAGATTCAAATGCCTTTGAGACAAGACATTTTTCAGTGCATAAATTTCATGGAGCTGAATTCAGATGAAAGCTACTTTTTGAGAATCCATTTCAAGCAGGGAATTGATCAAACTACCAGAGATCAGTTCTGATGTAGCCCTGGACCCCTGGGGACAGGGGTCATGAATCCTCCCATTGGAAAATCATGAGATTTGAAAGACATGATGTGGGAGAACTAAATTTTCACTCTTTTCCCATCCGTTTTATAATGAATTATTGATACATAATGAAAGTACACATGTTTTGCTGCTGACTGCACCTTATTTTGTTGCAAATAATCCGTGGAATAAATGTTTAATCTTCCTCTGAAACTGAAGAAGTGATATTCATCCTTATACATTCAAGAAATGGCTCCCTCTCATTGGCTGAGAGAGGGTGATGTCATAACAAACGTTTATGATGTCACAGGTGATTGTGGTGACGTCACAATGGTGACATCACACACCAAAGTGAGGCTGATGGCTTTCACTCACATTTTTCTCACATTTCTGTGATTTAAAAGTAATTTTTACCATGGAAATATTTGTAAAATTGCTTTCAAAAGTAGTGCCGTCAGCAGTTAAATATATAGGCTATCCAAGTCCAAAATTTCTTCAAATTTAGATAAGAAATGTTTAATCTAGACCAATTCTCCTGATACCATGTCAAAATCTCAAGATTTTGAATGGGACGACCCATGACCCATGCTCCGCATGGGTCCCAGGGCTAGTTCTGATGTGGATTTCCTGCTAAAATCGTAAAATACTGTGAAGGAACTCGTGAACTCCTCTGACAAGTTGACAGCCATGACAAGCAATGAGATTCACATGCCTTTGAGACAAGACATTTTTCAGTGCATAAATTTAATGGAGCTGAATTCAGATGAAAGCTACTTTTTGAGAATCCATTTCAAGCAGGGAATTGATCAAACTACCAGAGATCAGTTCTGATGTGGATTTCCTGCTAAAATCATAAAATACTGTGAAGGAACTGGTGAACTATCTGACAAGTTGACAGTTATGACAACCAACGAGATTCACATGCCATCGAGACGAGACATTTTTCTTTGAGTGGAGAGCTAAACTCACATATATATGAAAGCTATTGTTTGAGAATCAATGTCAAGTTGGAAATTGATCAATAACTCTGGCTGTGTTAAGCCATAACAATGAAATTCAAAAGCCAACCAGACATTTTTGTAAGCCAACATTTTAATAAAGGCAGTCATACTATACTATTTCAAAAGGTGAACTAGAAAAGCACATGGAATGTGCACCTCCTGGCTGAGATAGTTGACCATGGAATTTATTAATATGGTTGATTAAAGAGTCAATCAACTGTAACTGTTGTTGCAGCTGTTGCAGCCGAACTAAGTAAAATTGTGATTGTGTGTACAACGGACAGCTTGATAGATGGATAGATACGCTTGTGAGGAATCCTTTACTTGCACAGTACAAAGACCAATACAAGGGGCAGATAATTGAACGCCTCATCCAATTGACATTCAGCTTGGAATTTTGCTCATGAATGTCTACTCGAAATGTCGGGTTCCTCAGCCGGAACCTTAGTCACTAAGCCACCCTGCAGCTGATGATTGAAGGGCCAGCATTTAGTGATGCAGACCGGACCGCCTTGGACTGGTCCGGTCCGCGGTCCAGCCCTGGACCGCCAAAATACGGACCACCTACAAAAAACCGGTGCAGTGCTGGACCGGACCGGTCCGGACCGTCGCTTTACCAGTCCGGTTCAGCACTGGACCGGTTTTTTGTAGGTGGTCCGGTATTTTGGCAGTTTGATTTTTCCTGTCATGAAGAGTAACGCATGAATTTTGTCATATCTATAAATGAAATCTATATCATATAGCTTGCTTTAACCCTCATTTTATTATAATTTTTGAAATGCCAGTGGACCGCTTCTGGACCGGTCCAGTAACAAAATCGGACCACCTCGCCCTGGACCAGACCAGGACCGGACCACTTTTGTAAATACCGGACCACCGTCTAAAAGGTGGTCCGGTCTGCATCATTACCAGCATTGCAATTTGAAATATCTTCTTTTTATGCTTTTTAAATTTTAAAGCACAGGATTGTACTCATGATTTTGTAAAAAACTTGAAGCCATCACACATGATGAGGCTGAATTAGCACAAATGATATATATAGGCCTTATAAAAGGAAAAATAATTCATGTATGACTGACAGGAATCACAGGACAGGATTCTTCCCAAGACAAGCTTCACTTCCTACTTTTTAATTATGTGAAAATTATCAGCTTACTGGAGCAGTCATTGGTCCCTACCTCAAATCAAAATTCCCTACATCAAATCCTAAGTTTCCAGGTGTGGACAAATGTCAAAATGGATTCAGTAAACACCCTACTACAGTGGAACTGCTTACTGAGCACTTTCTGGTAATCTAAAAAATCCATTCTATAGGCCAATAATTGTGCTGGTGATGTATGTAGAGGCACATATAGTAGAGATGAAAGGTTTTGTAAATCAAAGTTTCATTGTGGCTGATTATGTTTATGGTAAACCTTGAAACAAACAGTCTGTTTGTAACCCTTGAAACATTGTTTCAAGGGTACAGCCACTGAGTGAAATTTTGACACAGGTGCACTGCATGACCACCCTCACCCAGCAGAAGCCACTCACAGCAACTGGCCCACTGCTGCAACTGTTACTGCCAGACCCAGCAGCTCCTGTTGGCCAGAGTGGCTGTAGATGTTTAATTGTGACAACTACTCTTGCAAAAACCTGGATTCTAGGATAGCAAAGGGTACAACAACCTGTTACCAGGCTACAACAATATCTAAAGTGATCAACAATCAAGCTACACTACAAATTTAAGCTAATTTTGCTTCCAACATGCTGCAATACATGTGCTCCTCACAAAGGCCAGAGGCCCACTGAGGGCCAGCCTGGATGGTTGCCATGGTTACTTATATTAGGTCAGGCTACCCAGGGTTAGACCGACACAATGGCTGTTGGCCTCTCCCTAGCCTGACCTTGAAAATGAATATGTTTTGCAAGAATTCTTTCTCCTCCTCTGCATAGCCTGGTAAGTGACATTACATAATTGTCTAACATCCACAGTAAACATTTTAGAGGTTGTTCATGTGCATAGGTATATGCAATTCATATTTGTCATATCCATGCAAACACCCAGATGCATCGGTCTGAAGCACTCGGCAATCTCCGTGGTGACTGACCAACCGGAGACAGCCGAAGTCGCTGACAATCTGACACTACTAAAATCACTTTTTCTAGAGTTTTTGAGAGAGGCAGATGCAAATGTAGAATGCCTGAACATACATCTGCAGTAGATGTATCCATAACACCACACTTTAGTTGTCAGGAGGCTATAAATACAGAGAAAAGTAAAAAATGCTGAGTTTACTTCATTGTTTATATTGGCCCAATGTTGATCATTGATCACACCAGACACCACGGGACACGGCGGATCTGCCCGGTTATGAAACAGACCTCCTGCCTGCAGGCAGCCAGGAGGAATAATAACTGCTACAGGATCAGGAGTAACACGACATTTTGATGAAATTCACAGGCCCATTCCGAGAGACAATGACTATTAATTAAGGGATTTGTCAAATTTGTCATTGCTCAAAATCAGCCAACATTAGCTGTGAAAAGAGGTATGTAATTATCTTACCAGATCACATTAATTTCCGGAGGCCTTTTAATTTTTTCAAAACAAATAGTTGGTTCAGTATTTTCAAATAGTTTCTTCAAATTTATTAAGCAGAGCCAATGGTCCAATTTGCACACAATACAGTAGTAACCAAGTAAAACAGTGGCAGATCCAGACAGGTAGTCTTGGGGGGGGGGGAGAGGGATATATTCTGGTGCGGACCAACTTCCCCACTGTTTTTTTTTTCAAAATGCTGTTTTTCATTTCAGTGGTTAGCATTCAGGGGAGGAGGGGGGGGGGCTGTAGGCCCCCCCTGGATTCAGTAGTGGATCCAGAAAGGTTGAAAAAAATAATTTCCAATATTTTCAGTACCTTGTTATTCAAATATTCATATTCGTAAACCTCCCCCCCCCCCTCCGTAATTTTCTGGATTCGCCCCTGGGATCTGCCACTGTAAAAGGTAAACATACACACAGGTTTATATACATATGGTCAGTTGAATTTCTAAAAGACGGACACAAATGTAAAGCATGTATAAGCGAGGCAATAAACCCAGAGTACATGTCATGTGTATTTACATATAAGACTATAATTATCATACACGTACAGGCAAGACTCAAAGAGTACTACTAAGTAACTCAAAAAGCAATCTTAGGGGCCATTAAAAAAATCTGTAAAATTGGGATTTTTTTACCCCTCTACCCTTGCCTAACACTTTCTCTTTAACATAAAAGTACAGGATAGTCTACACTGTGGGGGACCCTCCCTTGGCATAATATAATATTTCAATTGCCCCCAAAAAGTAGACTTCTGTAAAATCAGACCTATTCCAAAAGCACCCATGACTCAAAGTCTATTTGGGTTATTTACTGTTTATCACCTGGTTGGCTGTGAATATCACTGTTTACAGTCAAAATATCAGGGTCTATGATATTGTAAAAAATACCAGCCTTCTAGGGCGATATTTTTAACAATGGTTCTGACATCATCAGCATTTCAGCTGCCTGATGATATCACAAACCAAATAAGGGCCAGAATAATGGGATTGTGACGTCATGTCCATTGTTGCTCCATGGTGACGTCACATTTTTGTAATGGTAGAAAATAGTCCCTCTTTATAACTGAAAATTTGAGGTAAAACCAGGTGATAATATAACAAAACAACCACGCGTCAGGGCACTTCGTACAATATCACTCGCTGTTGTGTGAATTAATATCACTCTCGCCCTGCGGGCTCGAGTGATATTAATTCACACAACAACTCGTGATATTGTTACTCAGTGACCCTGACTTGGGTTGTTTTGTTATAATAACAATGGGTCAACTAGTCAGATCCAACAAGCATTGTACAGTACATATTAAAACTTGTAAGTCCATAAATTTAAATTCATAAAAACAGACAGGTAAACCCAGCAGAGCCATGGTCACAACCATTTATACACACATTTGATGTCAAAGGTCACGTTATTACACATATTAAAAAAATTAATTAATCTGATTTTAAAATAATACTATCAGAGTAATAAAAGCTGATACAACTATATCCAAGTATAACATCCAACTGATCACAAATCATTACTTGTTGTACATAATATTCATCTTTATATAAATATACTTGTCAATTAAAGTGAACTATGTGACTATTTGACCAATAGACAGAATATAAAATAAATTCCATAATACCTGATTGAGTTCTGATCACAACATAATAGTTATAACTTATAACATTTAAAATATAATTGAGGGACATTTTCAAGATTTATAATAAACAGACTCAAACTCTCTCACTCTCTACGCACTGAAGGGAGATTAAATATTACCTCAAACTTGCGTATGGGACTATAACAATATGATAGACATACCCTTTATATAAATAGTTATCATAGACTAATAGGCCTTTGGTATGTTACAGCCAGAAAATAGTGTGACACTCGGGCTGCTGTGCATGCTGCGTAAAATTTTACAATGAATAATTGAGAGCACCATTTTACAAAAAAAATCCAATTGAAAAGCTCAAACACCTATTTACAATTATTGACAATTAGTAAACATGCACACTCCCTACAACTCCATAATTCCTCAAGCAATTAATTCATATAAAAACACATACAGACAGTTAGAAAATACATGTCTATGGCACAATAATGCTTAAAAAAATAAAAACCTGAACACTGAATTAAATATTCATTATTGTACACATTATACAGATCTTATAATTTCCAAATCTACAACATCCAATACTAAGGGGGCGACCACTTAATTTGGGGGGGGGGGGTTAAGTTTTGTGAAATAATTTCTGGCAGGGGCATTTCTTGACAATTAAGGTGACGTTTGTTTTTGAATGAATATTTGGCAATTCTGCATGCTAGACATAAATAATTACTGCTGCCGTTATCATGTAATAAATAATTTCACAATGAGGAAAATTCCAAGCCCCCCTGCCCGGCGCCCGCGGAAATTAAATGGTCACCCTTAACTGGCAAATATTTTGCCAAACACTAATAGTAATACAGTAAAGATTAACACCCTGTTTACTTCAAATATATCATGCATACAAAATGACACATTAATTAGATAATGGACTTCATCATTCTGGGGATGATACTACATCTATATGTACATGTACATTTGTATACATGTCACAATGTATCCACAATAGAAACAATCTAATTATTATCATAGAGTAGGTAAATGTATGCACCATATATACATAGTTGATTATGTCACCGTGAAAAACAATTACGTCAATATCATATTAAGGCAAGCTAGGCTAGTGGACAATGAACATCAGAAATAGTCGTTTTACTCGTTTATAAAATACCGGGGGAATGGGCTGGAAAAGCACTATTCCTGAGCTGTACTGTGAAAAAAAAAACAATGTCAAGATACTCTGGTTCAAGAAATATAGTCCTATAGCTAAGACCAAGTTTGCAAAATCATGGAATAAACACCTAAAGACAAAAGTTTAGGTCAACAATGTAACCTCATTCAGTCATTTGTAAAATTCGCAAGTACTTCAATCCACCATAATAAAAGTATCTCATGTTCTGATATAAAATTATATGTAAGTATAGATAGTTCAAAATATAAATTAATATATTATGTATTCTTCGATTTGAAATCTAGGAGAAGTGGAAAAATACATTTATTGGGGAAGGGATTGGGGTTGCTATTTACCTACGTTCTTCCGGTGAAACAAGGCATACTGTATACATTACCAACTTAAGTTTTACAAATATACTTAAGAGTACAATTTGTAGGGATACGACATCCGATTATAGCCCCCTTCCCCCTTCTTAATAAGACTATAAGAATCATGGTCAGAGAATGTTTTCTATCAAACTCACTGCAAGGCTGTCAGATCAAACTATCTAAAATAAGAATTTGCTCTATTACAAGTATTACCATGTTCACAGACACAATTCAATTTGCATGCTTATAAAAAAGTTGTTCACAACATTTAGATTCTTTAATTGGATAAAGATACCGCAAACACACAGGTATTGCAATCATTCAGCACACTGGCTTGTACTGTTCCACTGTGACTCCCACGCATATTATACAGCTCTCTTAGAAGTAGCCACCTCTGTCGCCAGTCTCCCTGGGCCCAATATCAAAGCAATGGAGCAGGGAGTTAGGAACAGGGAGTTAGGAACAGGGAGTTAGGAACAGGGAGTTAGGAACAGGGAGTTAGGAACAGGGAGTCAGGAACAGGGAGTTAGGAACAGGGAGTTAGGAACAGGGAGTTAGGAACAGGGAGTCAGGAACAGGCCTACCTATTGAGGTTTAGTGGTAAATCGGATTGAGAGACCAGTGGCAGCTAGAGGGCCAGTGTTGTGAACAATATATTAATGCCAGTGATAAGAATATATATTTTAAGAATATACATTTTATTTATGTACAATATATCATTGTGGTCTCTTTGATAGACACATCTTTAATAGTCATCGATTGTTTGATGCGTATGACTGTTTCATTTAATCATTCATGATTGCTGGCCGGAGGGTACAATAAATTCTTCACATATTGCACCTAACACCTCATGTAAGTTTCATAGAGTCAAGCAGTCCATTGTCGTCATTAAAATCTTGGGACTACTATGTCAGCTTGAATAATATACAGAATTGACTGACAAATTCACGTATTACCATGACAAAAGTAGTCATGCTCATGCTGACTGCTTTGGCTATTACAGTATATTACTTATCAAATTGCATGAAAAATGAGTTTTACTTTGTCTTTAGAATCATCTTCTCATAACTTAAAAGTACCAACTTTAAAAAAAAAAATTGTTTCTTGAAGACCTTAGTTTTGATCATAGTGACATCCTTGTGATTGTCATTATTCATTTAAAATTTGTATTTCTCAAATTTACAGTTAAAAAGTATTCGAAACAGTGCGTAGTAATCGATTAAGGCATAAAATACAAATGGTGAAAAGAGAATAATTCTGATTTTTATACTACATTTATATTTCAATGATAGGAACGTTGTCAAGATAATTCAAATATATATTATATATATATATATATTCATGATTATCTTGAACCTCAGTAAAAAGATGCACATAACTTTCAGCCAATTTAATGTTTGCTCTCATCTGGCTGGACCATTATCATTATTTTAATCAAATACATAAAACATTACAAGAAAAAATATCTCAACCTGCAACAAAATTTGTGGAGATATATATATGGAAGTAACACATCAACCTGTAAGTAGCTAATTGAAAACATTGTGATTCCAGGCTAGGCTGACAATACCTAACATAGCAATTACTACAAGCAGGGATACCTGAGCAGCCAATTATAAACTGAGGAGTGATGAATATGGACTGAATCAAACTTCTTGAGTATTTCAAACAAAAAGGGAATGAGATTTGATAATACCATAATTATAGCCTATGATATCCTACCGGAAGCACACTCTCCTTAACAAGGAAAACTCCATTCTTCTTGACCTAAACCTAACTTTTTGGCTAAGTTTTACTTTAAATTCCGATTTTGGTGCTTTCACAACAATTAATCTCATACACTGCATTATCCAACAACTACCAGTACCAGGGGATCTGTACAGTGCTTTTGTGCAGTACAGTTCCAATAGGCATCGAAATTGATCCAATATACTTGTAGTGGGACATCACTCATTGTAAGTTAGTAACACAGATGAAAACCATAACGAAAAATATCTTGTTCCAAAAGGAATAAAGGGAAACGCCTCCCTAAATACTTTCTCAACATTTGACTAAAATCACAATTTTGTGTTAAATTTGAGATGCAGTCTAAAAATCAGTAGATCTTGAGTTGACAGATAAATTATCCATAATATCCAATAAATTTAAAAAGAATACAAATGTTTAGTACATCTCTTATGATAAGAGAAAACACTAGATATTCAACCTAATAAAACAGCTGCTGTACTTGAAATAATACCACTTTAAGCGTATGGTTGAGGATACTGGGGAGTTGCTGGGGGAGGGTACTGGCCAGCGGGGGGAGGGTACTGGCCAGGAGGGGGGTACTGACCAGGTGGGGGGTACTGACCTGGTGGTGGGTACTGGCCTGGAGGGGGATATTGGCCTGGTGGTGGGTACTGGCCGGGTGGTGGGTACTGGCCGGGTGGTGGGTACTGGCCGGGAGGAGGTCCAGCAGGGGGTCCATACTGGCCTGGTGGGGGTCCAGCTGGGACTGGTTGGTAAGGTTGATTCTGGGCGATTACTACTGGTTGACTGACATGCGGTTGGTTCTGTCCTGCAGGTGGTTGTTGCATTTCGGTTCCTGACTCTGAGTCTGACGATCCTTTTCTACCAGGTTTCTTACTACAAGGCCCATTTTCAATAGATCGGAAACAGTAAACAAACAGGCCTATAAACATAAACATAAAAGCCACCCCCATACCGATCTGCCAATAGTATCCTGCCTCTGACGTCAAACTCCTATAAGCCTTGGCTGGACGCTCTCCTCGAAAGAGACACTGGAACACTGTCCCTGGTGCTCCGAATGTTTTGTTGAACTTTTCGATTTTGAGGGGCAACCGATGCCTGTGGTGTTCTTCACAGCCAGGATTATAAGTACACTGAAAGCAATTAAAAATTTCTGTCATAACCAGTGGCACAAGTGTAAGTGGAACTTTTTGGCTAAAGCATAGGCCTAGATGTTCATGCATAAAAAAGATTGTAAGTTTCCCTACACATTTTCCGTAAAGTCTCAGTGCTTGTCCGAGGGCCGAAATTCAATTAGCATTGATTAACCACAATTGCAAATTATGAGTGAAATACCTACATGCGTTGCTAATTTACAGTCAAAATTATGCAATGTTCCTTAGCCACATGGAAGACACATTAGCCAATGCAATGCGACAAATGGCTAGGAAAAGCACTGTTTCAGAAGGCTTCGGCCCAATTTGCGGCATGGTTTTAAAATGAAACTGACAATTCTGTCTTCACGAAAACATTTTTTAAGATTGTTGGTGCTTCACATCCTGTATAAATGCACTTGATAGGCTAATTTGGACTGCAGAATCATGACCTGAAATTTGACACATAATCGTTGGGCTATGTTGGTCTGGGATTCTTACTTATCCGGTGAAAGCCATCTAATGAAACAAGGTGGATGCATACCGGTATACCATAAGTAAAAACTGTCATGTTTCAATGCACAGGAGAAAACAATTTTTGCCAAATTTTTACCCACCTCTTTTACCATTTCATTAACATACAGCTTCACAGTCTTGTCACCAAACTTTGTATCTGACTCTCTTTGAATCTTGTATGTCTTGTTAACCGTTTCGCCCAATACTCTAGCCAGATCCGACTCGTTCACTGGGGCAGTGTCGTCAAAAGCCAGGTCATTAGCGGGAGGTCCACTGGTGTCAACATTGACCTCAATGACCAGGCAGTCCACTTCATATCGACAATTGCGACCTCTGCATGTGCAGGAATAGGAATAGCTGAAAAAAATTGTAAATTTATGAAAGTTTAGAAAATAATTTGACTGCATTCTGAAGATTCTACTTTTATTATGACTATTAAATTTTAGTTTACATCTTAAAGATCTGGATACAGAGGTCTAAAGACCTGATTCCAGAATAGCTACTAAACTAAACTAAACTGCAGTGCTTTTAAATCATGAAGCAACAAACTAGACATGATAAGTTATCATAATGTCGAAGGCTCTAATTCCTCATTTCTCATTGGGCCAAGGAGCTCTTGCACCCAAACAGGCATGATCCATTTCTCTGTCTGATTTCCAAGATGGATGGATGACTGGAGCTTTACGTCCTGTATTCATGCACTTGGTAGGCTAATTAGGACAGGAGGATGACACGGCAATGGGGCGAAGGATGGTTGAAACAGCCATCCAACATAGGCCCAGATGACCCGGCAAGAACTGGATTCGAACCCTGGACTCAGCGATTGGCAGTCCAGCACGCTACCACTAGACCAACCCTCATCCCCGTCTGATTTCCAAGAGACCTCTTTCAAACAAAATGCATTTCAACAAAAATATCATTAAGTATGGCCGGACTATAAGTACTGCATAATCAATGATAATCTCAGATATATCAATTAAAATTATGTATCTACAATGTACATAGTAAAATGAAATATGTACAGCTGTCTTAAGTTCTTAAAGAATTGCAGTCCTGGATTTTGGATTTTTTTTTTTACACATGACCTGCGGATTCCGAATGCCGTGTTGAGCACTGGAACAGCCAAACAGGCAAGTCAATTAAATGCAGAATACAACCAATTTCATGTCATAATTTCTATTTGTAAAATATTTGAGTATTGGTTTTGAAGTCATACTCACTCTCCTCTGTAAAATGAACTGACAGTGGTGCAAGTGCCAACTTTAATCTCTGCACTCAACTCCTGGAAGTGTATGGTTCTTTGGATCGCAGTTATGACCCCAAGCAATGCAAAAACAGCAAGAACTGCCATGGTGGCAGAACAACACTTCGGATGTCCACAACATGCTCTCGGTCGATTGTCTCTGTATCTTCGGAATTGATGCATCTTGGTGTTCTACAGTCACACGTAAGAATGTAGAAATTCTGAAAAATTATCAAAATACATACAGTTCATAAATGGATGACGAGTAGTTTGAGTACGCAAAAAGTTCAGCAGTGAAACATCCAAAAAATGTAAAACCTGTGAACATGAAGTGCCTTAATTTGACATAATATTGAGGTCCTTCAGCAGTGTTCAGCTGAGTTTCAAAACCCTAAAGGAACACCATTGCTCTGCAAGCAAGCATCAGCTTGGGGAGCTCTGTTTAATACTGCTTATAAATATATCTTACCTGTGTCCAGTTTCTGAAGGGGTGTACAAGTATCCAAGATACATCAATTGGCAATCACCAATAAGATAATACAATGTAATAAATTATAATACAGCATGACCTTTGGTAATGTCCAATCCAGATAACTATGTAGCTGCTCCCCGGTATACTTAATGAATTACTCATGAACCATATTCAATGGCAATCAATCCAATCATCATTATCAGCAGATTAGGCTGTAGTCTTACAGCGATCATCTCAGGACAAAGCCAGAGCAGGATTTGAATCCACATCAAATGTCCATAACACAGATATGCTAACCTTCATCATATGTTTATAAATTTTATCATTATTGTGCTCCTGAGTCATGCAAAAAATAAGTGTTGTTGACCAGTCAACAGGTTTTTAGGAGAGTAACTTGTTGGGAGATAATAGTCATATCTGATGTTGGTCAATGGTCATGTGACCAATCATGAGAGAGCTTCTAAAGACTCTAGCCATTCTGCATGTAACGCGAGGAGTTTTGATGAAATTCAACAAAGCATACATAAATGCACATTACATGCATGTCCGTTGACATTCTCGCATGTTAACCTTCAATTATGAATGAACTATGTAGCGAGTCTAGCGACAAGAACAGCTCGGTATGACTATCTATGACAATACTGGCAATACAGTGGGTTTAATGTAATGCAACCAATGTAACAATGTTACATGCTGGTGATTACATCAATTGTATTTACCTTGTGGCATCAGTGCAATATCAAGTTGTTTTTGTTAGAAGTACATATGATCTGATAGAGCTTGGCGAAATTGTCAAGTGACGAAAAAAAAAGCAATTCTGATATAATCATGACCATATGATCGAACAAACAAAGTAATTCTATATGGTGCAGTAATTCTTGTCTGCAGACTGCAGCCTGTGATACTTTTATGCTTGTTCAGCATTAATAAAATAGAATACATTTTTGCACTTTACAATGAAAGACATAACATATGGCGGACAGACTAGCATGACACCCATGAAAACATGTGAGATGAGAGAAAATAATAACAGTATTTTAAAGATCTAGTTAGATGTTTTTAAAAGAAAACATCACTTCAATTTCTGTGACTGTAATTACAAGGAACAAACGTGGCTAAGGACATTGTAGATAGTGTAGAAAAGGTGCTTGCAAGTTTTCATAACTGAACTATTAGTAGTTTGGCTTGAGTAGCGTAAGGGTTTCATGAATTAATAGTATGATGAAGTAGCGTGAGGGGTACATGAATTAATAGTATGATGATTAGTCTCCTGGGAGAGGGGATGCACCCAAGGGGGGGGGGGGGGCGGAAGAACCCTTCCAGTTGAAGGGGTAAAAAAAAATTGGTGAACACTAAAAATTCAAGGGGGTAAGAAGACAAAAATTCTGGCAGACAATATAATATTTTACATATAATTGAAAATCGGTCGTTCCCATATATATTCATGATATTATGCCGTTTGTAATGAACTGAATCTGATAACGAAATTTGGACAAACAATGCATCATGCATGCCCTCCTCCCCCCTCAAAAGTCTTACTATGGGCCCTACACAAGCTACAGGGGCCCCCTGGTAATTTTTTGCAGTTTTAGATTGTACAAACATAGCAGGGGGAATTGGGAAAACAGTAGCTAACAAAATCAGAAATAGCAAAAATGTAGGCCTAGATCTAGTTTGGTTAGGATTGGCCAGGCCAAGGGCAGCTAGCTGAGCTGGTGGGCTGGGGCAAAGGGGTGTATCTAAACTGCTGGTGCACAGTGCCACTATCATTCTGGGCCAAGGATATCTGGTGCAGATGGGTGAAGCTTTGAAGTTAGGTGGTTATCATCATCATCATCATCATCATCATCATCATACCCTTAATTCATGGATGCTTTACGCTACTCCTCCAAAACTACTCAATGCCCACAACTAAAAATTTGCAAGCAACATTATTTCACGTCTTACAACAACCATAAGTGGGTGTGGTTGCTCAAATCGTTCATATTATACCACTGCAGTTATTAGTCATTTAAGCACGACTATCAATCTTCTCTTATGTAGCTGTAGTTGTTCTGTACGGGTACTATGCTTTGATCAAAAACTTGATTCTGAACTGGAACAGAAGCAACCTCACCTCTAGCTGCTCATATGAACTTGCACTTTTAAACACTTAAATCAGCAAAATGTCACAAAAAAATGCAGCAACCGTGGTCAGATAGGCCTAATACACATAATTCATGGTGCAACATGAGTAGAGTGGCATGCAGTCAGTGAGTAGACAAAATGTCTCAGTCTCAGTCTGCAGCCTCCCATGCAACATGCCCACTGACACTGTCGGTGGCACTGAGTCCAGGGCGATCAGTGCCCCTCGGTTGCTTGCATGGGGGCACATCTTCATTCTTTGTATCAAGGATTTGTGTAACAGGTAGCGGATACTTACCTACACGAGCAGTGCAGTTGCAGCAACCAGCAATGTTTAACATCCACAGACCTCAGGAAAATGTCAGCAACTAGGTCAGGTCAGGGCATGACCCAGTTATGAGCCTCTGCGAATGGACAACAGAGGGCCAATGAACCTGTGGCTCCACCATGGTGCACCAGCAATATAGTAGAATCATAGAACTATAGTAGAAAGATTAGAATCATCCCTTATTAGGTTGGGTGGGGGGGTCAACCACATACTTTCATTAATGGGACAACAACCGGTTTCGTCCCCAACCATCTACATCTACAGTTTGTCACGTCAAGCATTGAGACAGAAATTTAGCATAGTTTAATTGTACAGGCCATAATAATCACCACAATGATATAGGAGGTTCACACTGGTTCAGAAAATACCAAATTGACAAGAACTAAGTTTGGGGTTGTGCTTCAGTGCACTTTTGTGACGTCACCACCCAATTGTGTGTGAGATTGGCAGCATCACAAATGTCAACATTTTGCGAAATTTGACTGCCATTTCCATAAATTGTCAAATATCGGACAAAAACAGCTACGAAACATCGTGAAAATTTGATAGGTATGTGTACTTCTCCTGTGGGGCTTGTGGTTGCTGAGATATTTGGGCAAACGTCTGTCCTCTGCTTGACGTGACAAACTGTAGGCGGGGGGGGGGGGGCTGTAATAGGGCAATATTTTTTGGCGACCCCCCCTCCCAATTGATTGACCTCCTTCACCTATGTATATACAGGGATGGCTGTGAATTCATCTTGAAAAAAAGTTTTTTCAACAAATGAAATTTTGTTCGGCACTTGTCTAGTTTCCAGTACTTTCCACCTTTACTGTTATGTTAAAACTGCAATAAAAAAGTTTGCCGCCACCTGTCATGCGAAAAAATAAAGTTGTAGGTTATTTGTTGTTGCTTCACAGGGGCCAACCAGATGATCTTCTGGGGGGGGGGGCTATTTTTCAGATGTGATTTCTGTCCTTGCTCTTGGTGATTTCTTCCAAGTTTTTCCTTACTCTGATTGTTTCCAGTTTTTCAATAGCCTTCCTCAGTTCCCTCGGCGCTATAGTATTCATCCAGTGCAGCTTTCTTGTCTCCGGGGTCGGCCAGTAGGAGCTTTTCTCTTTTCTCCTTCTTTCTTATCCTCATCTCTTTTACTTCATTGGATTCTCTTGGCTTTCTTGTTTTGCTGATTGTTGCCTATTAGTCCAGTCATCATGGTCAATCTAGGAGAATAGGGGGGTCAACCCACCACAAATTGCAATAGTAATGATTTTGGTACCAAATTGATTGCCATAATCTAGAGCAACTTTGCTGAAGTTTACCCATACATTTATGCATTGGAACATGGCCTAATTAGCATAAATCCAAGATGGTGGCAGTGAAAATCATGTTTTCTGCAAATAACATGGAAACTATTAGGTTTAGGCCTCATAACTGTATGAAACATGAATATAAACTTGGGTATTACGGACATTTTGACACCATTCCCATGTCTCTATCTCTATTATTTTCTGAGATATGGAATATTCACATATCTTGTATTTCAGGAAATATCAGTAAAACGGCTAAAGAACTTAATTATTGATGTTGATTCCAAATACTTGATTTATGTTCTTTGTTTTATACATTGAGGATGCAAAAGGGACTCCTTGTGGACCATTTCACAAATCAATTATGTATTTACCTCAATTCTATCCCCTAGTATCCCATCTTTTGCATGTAGAAGTCATGCCATGAAAATGCATACCTTGTTGAACATTGTCCATTCTACAGCAAAGAAATAATTTCTATTGGCTCTATTTTTCATGGTTATGGTTCTTAGCCGCTGTCTTAAGCATTTAAGTATATAAGTAGTCATGTGCATTGAATTCTGCCTATTTTTAATTACTACAAGCAAGGTTAGTAACTATAATAGAAGGTTAACAGTGGAATAGATTCGGTTGGTAAAGTCCACTTTACAGATTTGGCACTCTAGCGGCTTGTGTAGCCCTGCCATTATATCTCAGCTATTTCATTGTTAAACAGGGATGAGGCCAGGTAATAGGGGTATCAGATAAGCCACCAACCAAAGCTCTAAGTGCAACAGGAGCTGAGCTACATTAAAATATCTGCGTTTCGGACGTACATCGTGTGAGTACGTCCGAAACGATGACTTCTTGCCTTGTAGCTCAGCTCCTGTTGCACTTGGAGCTTTGGTTGATGGCTTGTCTGACACCCCTATTACCCGTCCTCATGCCTGGATAACAATGAAATATCTAACGTATGGTGGTAGGGCTACACAAGCTAATAAAGTGTCAAATATGTAAATCTGACTTTACGGAATTGCCCATCTATTAAATATGGTAAATACTGCTATTGTTGAGGGCATTATAATCATGCAACCGCAGCACTGGCCTGAATTCCACTACTGCTTCTCCTAACTCCTACCATTGGCCACCGCAACTTTCTTCTGCCCATCATCACAAAACAGGACTGTTGTCAGGGAAGTCGAGTGGTGTCTCCGAACTGGGAAGAAGAGTTTTCCGTTATTGGAGCCTCTGAAAGGCAAGCACCATACAATGAGCAGTACATGCCAGCATATGGTTGTGATTAATTGTGGTCATCAACCTGGCGGATTTCAATCAACTGCTTATTTGAACAATGTTGGATGTCAGAGAAGATCCGAGTTAGTGTCGTCCTGCCACGGACAGTGGAGTTCAAGTAACATGGTTTACTGTGCAAATTTATCAGTATAAAATCTGAACAAAGTCTTGTGCATTTTCTAGTTATACAAGATCATTTAATACATTATAATCCTCCCCCCCTCTTTAATGTTCCCCATGGCCTTATGGTTAAGCGCACTTGTCCACTGGCTCTGATGGGTTCAAATCTAATCCCGGGAACTTGCTTTAGACCGAGCCCTTCGGACATTAAATGGAGGCGGGTGGTTTCTAGTAATTCTAGTATTCTATGCTGGGGCAACTGAAAGACCTTGGGCATGCCTGAATCAATAGGGCATTTGCCACATTCTCAGACTTCTCATCTCCTCATCATACTACGGTCATCAAAAATGAAAGTGCAGCTCAGTCCGCAAAGATGGAGGCTGAGCTTCCCCTGCTGATGCGGGAATACAAGCACAACAAAAGTCAGTCATGTTACAATCTGTGAATTAAGAATGCCGATTCTGGAGCAAGCATCTCACATTTCTTCAAGAAATTGATATTTAACAGCATTAATTGAGCAATTATTACAGTATAGGGGAGATTGGAGTAGATGTTTGTTTCATATTTTGTACACTGGGGATGAGAGTTTCATTGGATCAACAACTTTCTGGATGTCAAGTTACACCAAGCATTGTTGATTCTCTTCAAAGACTGTCAATTCCTTAATTATAAAAATATCCTATCCCTGATGTGTCTTACTTTTATTTTGAAAATGTACCTTGATAAGAATTAACCAACCCAAAGTTAATGTCTGGCAAGGTGCAAGTTATTACCTGAACCTTTTCAACAAAGATCCCAAAAATAAAGATACAATAAAATATGATATCCCGATTGTATTCTGTAATTCTGAGCGAGACCGAAGAACACCTGGTTGAGCAGAACACCATCCTGAAGACGATTAATAGTAAATATGAGAGCAAAATAACAACGCTCTCAGAGGAGAATAGACTGTTGAAGCTACAGCTTCTTGCCCTTCAAGACACTCAAGGAAGAGAAGAAGGAAGACGCTATTCACAACCACAGAATGACCATGCTCCCACAGAAGTAGACAAAAGGCCTACAGGAAGCATGGAGAAGATCCTTGAAGCCGCTGCTGCCTTAATCCTACTCCAAGTGAGCACATCAATGGGAAAACAACAGACACCCACTTGTCAACACATGACAAACTGCTGCCACGCCGCAGGAAGACCCGCCCAGCTGATCTACGAAGGTGCTGCACCGGGCCACTACACCAATTATGGAGGATATGGAAACAGCCACCTACAGGCGCCATACTCAAGAGGATATGACCAGCTGTATGCACATTCCAATCACGTCGGACACCATAAGTACTACGAATGGGAAAGAGCTGGTTACAGGCACCGAGGATACCCATACAGACGTCCCTACAGACACGAGTATAACCATGGCTACCCACATGACAGGTCCAACCGCGACAGACACCAAGAGCCTGGATACAAACGGAGCTACAGAAGCGAATGGAATTCCGCAGGTGCATCGAGCAATGGACAGCCACATGAAGAGCACAAAAGCAGAGGGCAAAGTAAAGACTTGACTCCAACAAGGAAAGCGGACGTGAACACTCGTGACAGTGGAGAGAATAAGAATAAGAAAAAATACTACCTGGAAAGAAGAGAAGTCGGAGATGACGATGCTATAAGAATCGAGAATGATACCCACCCAGATGAGGAGCATACAGATTCAAACACTGAAACTCGAGCCGAAAACGAAGAAAGGGCCATTGGAATGGATATCCAAGAAGAAGATGAAAAAGACAGAGATGAAAGAGGGGTGACCAACACCATGAAGAAACCGACGATCGAAATGGCGACAAGCCACAAGACGGAGGAAAGCGACGTAACAACAGAGGTGGACAACGGAGAATTGACAAAAAGGGATGAAGATGATGAACACGCCAACAGCCTTTTTTAGGGAAAAGCCCAGCTCGCCCATTAGCTCCAGACCAGGAAGTTTATTAAAAATTGCCAACATTAATATAGAAGGAGTGAAGGCAAACGCAAGCTACATGGAAATGCTCCTACAGTCCAATGACATAGCATGCGTGCAAGAACACTGGCTACCAAACTGTATGAAGCAGGACCTGCAGGACACCTTCCCCTCACACCTTTGGGCTTCTAAGTGCTACGATGATGGTAACCCCTCACCCCCTACACATCGTCCCAGAGGCAGAGGTGGGGTGGCGATTGCATGGACGCCAAGACTGGACCCTTTTGTGACTCAACTCCGTGATGGAACAGACAGGATGATAGTGCTGGAGATACAAGCTGAGAGCGGCCCAGTCTTAGTGATGAATACGTACATGCCAAGCAGTGGAACCCACACCGGCGACAAATACGAAGATGTCCTGGACGACGTTCACGAGGTCATCCAAAAATACAGCAAGAGTCATCGTTTCATCTGGTGTGGAGACATGAATGCGGACACAACCCGGGAAAGCTCCAAAAATGACAAGCTCCTGAAACACTATTGCCAAGAAAATGGACTCGAAGCCTCAAGACTGATGCCGGATGCCCACACATATCACCACTTCAACGGCACAAGCAAGTCTCGCATCGACCTGATAATTACTGCTAAAGGACAGAATGACCTGATCAACCAGATAGTGATCGACCAAAGAAATCCCGTCAACACTGGATGTCATGACGCCCTCATTGTGACCGCCAACATTGTGCCGAAACTTTGGATCACTACTGTAGAAAGCTCCAAGTCCACAACAGAGCATCACCGGGTCAAGTGGAAGAAGGTAGACCTAGAGAAATACGCCGCCCTGACAGAAAGGAAGCTGAGCGACATCCAGAGCTACATTCAAGAAGACATGCCAGTAGAAGATGCCATCATGAAGCTAAACAGTGTCCTGATGAAAGCTGCTGAAGAATGCATTCCCAAGACAAAGGTGAAAGGCAAACCCAAGAAATTCAAGTGGACCCCGGAACTAAGACCACTGGTGCAAGAATCCAAGAGAAAGTTCTACGAATGGAAGAAAGCCAAGAATGATAGTGGAAACACCGAAGAAAGCTGGGAGGAAATGAAGAAAGCAAAGCGAAACCTAAGAAGAAAACAGAGACAGATTGCAGCCAGAGAAAGAGAAGAACGGCACATGGAAATTATGTCCGCAAGCGAGCACGACACACAGCTATTCCACAAACTGATACGAAGACAAAGGCAAAATGGAGGAGCTGTGAACACTATCATTGACTTCCAAAACCCCATGTCAGAAAATGACAGCCAAGAAGACTCCTGGGCAGACTACTTTGAAACCCTGGCCTCTCCGAAAACCTCTCCCCTATACGATGAGGACCACAAACGGAGTGCTGAGATTAGACACCTACTAGTGCAGCTCCAGAAAACAGGCCGGTCCGTGGAACCAGTTACTGCAGGAGATGTGAGAGTCCTAATCCAAAGGCTGAGAGACAACAAAGCATGCGACCCATACGGAATCCAGGCTGAGCACATCAAATTGGCACACCCGAAGATCATCGACATTATCACATACATCCTGAACAGAACTAGAATTCGTGTCGCAAGCGGAACGAAAGGAAGTGCCTGTGGAAGTATGTGATAGAGGCTCTTAATTATTTTTTAACCAGTGTTTGTTTTGATGGCAAATTTCTGTTTAATTTCAAATTTTGAGTTTTTGATGGTGGCCATTTTGTGGCTGTCATCTTGGATTTCTGCACATCTTCAGAGTCCACATCCTGGTCATGGCACCAACTCTGAGAAATGAACATCAAAAACGTGTGTTGACTGTATTGGGTCTTGTTCAAATGTGGTTAACATTAATAAATAAAATGTGATGCTATTGTGACAGTGACTTAAGGCCTAACTGTTGACTTATTTTTTTAATAGTTTTCCTCAATATTTCAAAAAGTACAAAATATCCATCAATCAAATCATGAGAAGACACAACTAGACTTTACAGGTTAACATTAATAAATAAAATGTGATGCTATTGTGACAGTGACTTAAGGCCTAACTGTTGACTTATTTTTTAAATATTTTTCCTTAATATTTCAAAAAGTACAAAATATCCATCAATCAAATCATGAGAAGACACAACTAGACTTCACAGGCTATATGTATGCCAAATTTCATCCAAGGACCTGCAACACAGTCACGGAGGCTTTGAATGCTGGGGTTTGGGAGCGGGTATGGTTTTAAGGAAAAAAGTAAAATGACCAAGGGACAGAGGGCAGGAGGACACTAACTCCATCCAGAGTGCTGGGCTGAGAAACTTCCTGCTTGAGCAAAGATTTATCAGTCCTGGATTGAAACTGTGATCCATTTTTGTTGCATTCACATAGGTGTTTTTTGTTTTATATTTGTATGTTTTTTGTTCATGTTATTTTGGTCATCCTATTTACAAAATTAATGTGTCCTCATGCAGTCTATCCTGCTTTCAGCGACGTGAAGACCTACATTGATTTTTAGAATAGTCGGCAGGCTTATGATATCAATCAAAACATTAAGGGGTAAAATGTCTAATTGTCTATATTCCCAGACCTTGTCCTCAAATTTCAGTGATGAAAATGACTGATTAATCAGTTACATAAATTACCAATTAACCTTTAGTCTCATGAGCAGGGAGGTGTCTAAATCTCAATTGGTAGTGCAGTGACTGGAAATTGTGAGATCTCAGGTCACCTAGCTGCACCCCATTCGGACAGCAGTTTCAATCATCCTTTACTGTGTCCTCCTCCGGTCCTTTTTATCTACCAAGTACATAAATACAAGACGTAATAATCATCCATTCTAAAGATTGTCAGGAATACAATTCATCTGTTTTTCATTGATTCAGTAGTTTAGTCAGATGACAGTCAAGTATGGTGAGATACGGAACCATCTGTTGAAATTAGATCTGAATAGAATTACAAAAAAGATTTTTTTGTGGGACAGGGCACCCGGCACAGAACTCTAATGGGAATTACTTGTTTTCCTCGAGATCTGTGTGAGTCGCCCTGCGAGACTCTCTCAAGTCTTTTACATCGATATCTACCTGCATGTGGCTAACTCCTGTACGTTCCGCTTGCAACACGAATTCTAGTTTGTATACAATTTGGAGCTGGCTGTGGCCAGTGATGCATTTATGAGGGGTCAATTACATGTAATCTTAGCCAACAGTGATTAAGAAATGGCAATTAAATGTAGAAGAATTATGTTTCAAGAAAAGTTGAAAGATTTTCAATTACTCTGATGTGATACCAAGCTTGATAAGTATAGACATACATTAATTTACTTAATTTATAAATTGGCGTTTAAAATTCCAAAGAACATGTGAATTTGAGAGAGAGAGGCTTTGTGGCCAATTTCGTTGCTGTGTTATTGGGTCTTCAAAATTGAGGGCAAAGTGTGAAGTTGTGAGTGAGAATTTCAATGAAAGAAAAAAGGGATTTCCGGTAAAAGACGCTACCGAACGATCGAAAATAGAGGGTTTTAATTGACAGTCGGAGTGGAAATGATGGTTGAATTCCTTCAGGGAGGTTCTTAACTAGGTTGTGTGAAAATTTGGTGAAGATCCAATGATTCTAAGCGGCTGAAATGAGCCTTCAAAGATTCACACCTTTTCCGAACAATAGACCAGCATCGACACTGTATAAAAAATATATAGGCTATGCATTTTCAACGAATTCTCGGCAATGAATAAAGATATCTCCATGAAATCACGAAATAATATATTTCACGAATTCAGGATTCTAAAGAGCCTAAAATTTTTATTTTAGCCCCAGTAGAAGTGTCCGAAAAACTATCAAACCTTTTCGGCCAATCAGAGGGCAGTAGGGCAATCATAAACAGAACTTTCTATTTCCTGTCTCCACAGCGCGAAATTCAAGGTTCCAATCGATCTGTAGAGTCCTTTTCTAGCAAATTTGTGAGCATGACTGCTGGAGTAAGTGAGCATGCTTGACATTGTGAATACCCACATGTGACATTTAAGAAGATTAAGTGCCAATGCCGACACTTTTTCATGGCCAAATTGGTCTTAGAAAGGCCAAAAACATCACCAAAGTTTGGATCCCTTCCAGCCACCTGAAGGCCAACTTGTACGGAAACAAAAGGAAGTGCTGGCACTTCGTGCCTGGCACTTCCTAATAACAGAGACTCAAAGAATCCCAGACATACTGAAGCAAGGCGTCATAACTCACGTAGTCAAGAAGCAGAAGCCTAAAACAAGCCCAGACAGCTATAGAAGAATAACAGTGAACTCCATCATCGGAAAACTCCTAGAGCGCTTGCTTGTCCCCCGGATTAGAGAGGCCACTCAATCAACAGGCAGTGCAAATCAGTTCGGTTTCAAGCCTAGCATTTCCTGTAACAATGCAGCTCTAATGCTAACGGAGATCATCATGGAGGCAAGAGATAATGAGGAGAAACTACATATTGCTTTCATGGACAGTAGCAAAGCTTTCGACGTCGTCGATCATCGCAGCCTACTATGTACCATTCACCAACAGGGCGTCCACGAAGACCTATGGAAGCTCATCGACAGCTCCTACACAAATATAAAGTCAAGCGTCAAATGGCAAGGAAGAGTGTCAAAAGTCTTCAGTGAAGGGCAGGGCATTAGACAGGGAGCCGAAACTTCTGCCGATCTATTCAACATCAGATCAGATCCACTCCTGAAGAAGCTGTCCCAAAACCCAGACGTCTACCAAATTGGGGCGACCAAGATAGGATCCATAATGGTAGCTGATGACCTGGCAATTGCATCCTCGACACGAAGTGGCCTTCAAACATTGCTGTCAATCACCGAACAGGATGCGGCGGAGAAGAGATACAATTTCAGCGAAAGCAAGACCAAGGTCCAGAGCTACGGCGACGGCCAAAGACCAAGAACAGATCTCCTGCTCAACAACCATCCTGTCCTCCACTCTGAAGAGGAGGTGCACCTGGGCATCGCAAGAACATTCTCCCGAGGCAACAAAAGCTGCATACAATCTAGGATCCAGACAGCAAGAAGAACTGTAAATGCACTTGCCGGTGCAGGGCTCTACGGTCTCAACGGTGTCTCACCCGTAACCTGTAAGAAGCTCATAGACATATACGTAGTTCCAAGGCTGACATATGGTATGGAAGCCCTTGTGTACACCAAAAAAGAAATAGAGCCGATGGAGACTTACTACAAGGAACTGCTGAGAATGATACAACATCTGCCCAAATCAACAGCCACTTCCGCGTGCTATCTCCTGATAGGCGCTCTGCCCATAGAAGCGACTCTTCATCAGAAAACCCTGGCTCTGTTTGGCAATATAATGGGAAGACCAGACTCCATCGAGTATGAAGTAATGGAACGTCAGCTAGGAATGAAGGAGAGGAACTCCAGCAGCTGGGCAAGCTTCACCAGGACCTTACTACGCATGTATGATCTCCCTACAAGCACTACAATGCTCTATGACACTCCAAGTAAAGGCAGATGGAAGAAAATGGTCAAGCACCGGATCAGCCAAGTATGGATCAAGAGACTCCAAGACGACGCTGCCAGCAAGTCAACGCTGACCCTGATCAACACCCAGGGATGCCTCGCCGGAATAGCCCACCCCATATGGAGCACCACCTCGCAAGATCCTCTAGCAATATATAAAGCAGTAATCCACGCCCAGATAGCAACACAGCGCTACCCAATCCACACAAGCCACATTGCAAGAAGTAGATCAACAGTGTGCCCATGCTGCCATGCTGAGGACGAATCCCTGATGAATTTCATCATTGACTGCAGTGTACTGGAACCTGCTCGATCAAGATACATGGCGACGATCACTGAAATATTATCAGAAAAGAAGATGGAGCTAAACAAGACGACAATCCTCCAAGCCATCGTCGATGCCACCTCCCTGACAGAAGATGCCAGCCTCATAAAGTCGATCACCTCGATATCAAGATGCCTATGCTTCAGCCTGCACCAGCGAAGAATAGCCTTAACAAATAAAGAAGATGCCAAGCCAAGGGGTCTGACGGCGGGACCAATCAAGCAGGCTTGGGGTCAAGTACTGTACTTGGACTCAGTACTTGGACTCGAGTGCAAGTACTCTGTACTTGGACTCATACTTGGACTCGTAACTTCTAAAAATGAAGTACTTGTACTTGGACTTGGACTTGAATCCAAAGTACTTGAAGTACTTTGTAAGTACATCATGCAAGTACAGGCAAATGGTAGTCAAAATATTTCAGTAGAAAAAAAAAAAAAAGTATATTATGTTCCTCCGTGGCCTAATGGTTATAGCAGTTGGTTTTGAATCCACTGGCTCAAGAGGACGTGGGTTCGAATCCCCGTCCTGGAACTACATTGGAGTGAGTTGGAGGTGGATGTGGCCAGGGGAGGGTGGCCACTGTGTAGGCAGAGGTCCACCCTCCTGTCTGGTGTATGTAGCATACACCCCAACCAGAGAGGAGTATATAATTTCTTCGTGCAGTTCTGCAAAAAACTGCAAAATTCTGCAGTTCTGCAAAAAACTGCAAAAAGCTGCAGAATTCTGCAAAAAGCTGCAGAATTCTGCAAAAAGCTGCAGAATTCTGCAAAAAACTGCAGAATTCTGCAGGAAACTGCAGAATTCTGCAGTTCTACAGAAAAACTGCAGAATTCTGCAGTTCCAAAACAAATTCTGCAGTTTCAAAAAAAAACTCTGCAGGAAGCTGCAGAATTCTGCAGTTCTGCAGCTCCCTGCATGATTTCTGAACCTCTGTTACTTCTTGCAGTTTATTGCAATGCATCTTCAAAGTTCAGACCTCTCTGACATGGGGCTTGCCGCTACCAAGGAAACGTGGTTTCGGGGATTGTTGTATGAGGGATCAGGGTTTTTGTTAGTCCTCTGTCACTGCAGCGTTTCTGAAAAGTTTCTGCAGCAAAATCTGTAATTCTGTAGGAGATATGCAGCCTGGGAGGTTTTATGCAGTTCTGCAAAAAACTGCAGAATTCTGCAGAAACCTGCAGAATCCTGCAGAAAACTGCAGAATTCTGCAAAAAACTGCAGAATTCTGCAGGAAACTGCAGAATTCTGCAGGAAGCTGCAGAATTCTGCAGTTCCAAAAAAATCTGCAGAATTCTGCAGTTTCAAAAAAAAGCTCTGCAGGAAGCTGCAGAATTCTGCAGCTAACTGCATAATTTCTGAACCTCTGTTACTTCCTCCAGTGTATTGCATCTGTACAGTTCAGACCTCTTTGACATTTGGCTTGCCGCTACCAAGGAAACATTGATTAGGGGGGTTGGTTTGGGGGGTTGTGGTTTGGGGGGTCGGGGTTTTGGTAGTCCTCTGTCATTTCAGCGTTTCTGAAAAGTTTCTGCAAAAAAATCTGTAATCCTGTAGGAGATATGCAGCCTGGGAGGTTTTATGCAGTTCTGCAAAAAACTGCAGAATTTTGCAGAAAACTGCAGAATTCTGCAGGAAGCTGCAGAATTCTGCAGTTCTACAAAAAACTGCAGAATTCTGCAAAAAACTGCAGAATTCTGCAGGAAACTGCAGAATTCTGCAGGAAGCTGCAGAATTCTGCAGTTCCAAAAAAATCTGCAGAATTCTGCAGTTTCAAAAAAAAACTCTGCAGGAAGCTGCAGAATTCTGCAGCTAACTGCATGATTTCTGAACCTCTGTTACTTCCTCCAGTGTATTGCATCTGTACAGTTCAGACCTCTTTGACATTGGGCTTGCCGCTACCAAGGAAACATTTATTTGGGGGGTTGGTTTGGGGGGTTGTGGTTTGGGGGTCTGGGTTTTGGTAGTCCTCTGTCATTGCAGCGTTTCTGAAAAGTTTCTGCAGCAAAATCTGTAATCCTGTAGGAGATATGCAGCCTGGGAGGTTTTATGCAGTTCTGCAAAAAACTGCAGAATTCTGCAGAAAACTGCAGAATTCTGCAGGAAGCTGCAGAATTCTGCAGTTCTACAAAAAACTGCAGAATTCTGCAAAAAACTGCAGAATTCTGCAGGAAGCTGCAGAATTCTGCAGGAAGCTGCAGAATTCTGCAGTTCCAAAAAAATCTGCAGTTTCAAAAAAAACTCTGCAGGAAGCTGCAGAATTCTGCAGTTCTGTAGCAAATTCTACAGTTCTACCAGGTAGCAGTTTGTGGTATGACATTTTTGCGAGCACACAGATCGCCGAAAAAAGTGCCGTACGGCAAAAAGAAACAACGACGGACAAAGACTGACTGCTGTATTAAATAGACCTGGTTGCAGAGTACCTGAAACTTTTTTCGGAATGAAATTTGGTTGAGAATTGACCGAGCAGAGAGGAAAAATGTCCATGGAAGTTCATTATGATAGAGCACTGTCAGCAGTTTATGAAATGACATTTTTGCGAGCTGACCGATCGCCGAAAAACGGGTCGTACGGCAAAAAGAAACAACGACGGACAAAGACTGACTATTGTATTAAATAGACCTGGTTGCAGAGTATCTGAAACTTTTTTCGGAATGAAATTTGGTTGAGAATTAACCGAGCAAAGAGGCAAAACGTCCATTGAAGTTTATTTTGATAGAGCACTGTCAGTAGTTTATAAAATGACATTTTTGCGAGCTGACGATCGCCGAAAAACGGGTCGTACGGCAAAGAAACAAGAAAATCTTTTTAAAAAAAAAGATAAGCAGGCTGCAGCTATAATATTTTTCAAATTTCAAACAAAATATTCTTTTAATGCCAATAGATATTCAATTTATTGTATGTGACATAAACTATACTGTGGAACAGAAAATTGCGTTGTTAATCTTTTGTCTCATTCTGAGTTTGCTTATTGTTTTTTTTTTGTAACATTACTAATTGGCATTATTATACTGCACACATTTGGCCATCAAATTAAATTCTATGGTATTTTGTCTACAGCTAATAAACAATTCTCTGGCATAATTTGAACCAGCAATGCAACTGCCCACTGTAGGCATAAAATTTCAGTCATTGGAGACACAATATATATTTTTGAAATATCCCTATTACTTAAATGAATTGTACATGTTATTTTTGCTTGTGATTGTATATCCCAGTAGTTTGTAGTTTTTTGTTTTTGTGTTATTACACATTCATATATTATTATTTTCATTTTATATTTTTCCTTTTTCGATGACATATGTATCTGTTTGATGCTTTTTTATGTCAATAAAATTCTATTTATATATATTATCATGATGGAACTCTAAGAATGATTTGAGCCATATGGCACTTAAACGCTGTGTACTGATGATTCTATAAAATGTAAAATTATCAACAGAACCACAGAGGATGCTTATGATTACTTTTTTCTATTTTATTAAACTCAGAGTTTGGGTTCTTAGTGCATTCTGTTTGTCAGTTTATACTGCAGGGAGTAGTCACAAAGTGACTCCCCCCATGCATACTCATTTACACCACTGTGACTACCAAACAACTTACCATTTTTAGGACCCTGGTATGGTTAAAGTTAATTTATAAGTGTTCTTTATATTACACGTATGAATGCTTCAATGATAGGTGTGGTTATGGTGAAAATGAAATGTCCTTTTATCCACCAAATGACTTAATTCAATAATCAATATTATAAAATCTCTTAACCAAATTTGTTATGAAATACAGGTCTTGAATCATCAGATTCACATTAAAATGTTACATAATTTCTACAGACAGAGGTTTTTCATATCCAGGTATTAGTGATATATCAGCTGAGTTACTCTCTAATTTTTTCCTACTCTGATCACGCTCCTTAGATTGCCATCACAAAACCGTCAGGTTCTAGTTTTTTAAAAAGTTCATTGAGGTGTGCGTGAGATGTACAACTCCTTTATAATTGATTTCCTCTTTTTGCTTCATTTGCCATTGTGGATTCTTGGGCTAGGACAAAGCCGATTCAAGTATAACAATGGTTTATATAACAACAACCACTGTATAATAATCAAATCTCGGCAATAATTCATGGGGAAACCTTCAATACACATCTTGACTCTGCCAATGCCTGAGGGCCACTGAGACAAGAGAGCGGTGTATTGTGCATTTATACCTGTACTATTCGCCGACGTGGGAGCATCACTGCACTGCCAACATAATATGCAACCAATTCCGATTTTCTGACTTGTTAGATATACTTTGATATCAGTGTGATGATGTAATGATTTGCAGAGATAAAGATTTTGCCTATGCTCTGGAAAATAATGTCACATTGTCAAGAGATATTGTGGACGAACACTTTTTCCGACCATGCAGTCAATAAAGATGCAGGCTGTGTCGCCAATCCTGTACTATAAAGAATCTTTTCATGCAAGTTCAAGAAGCCTGCTTAAAAACAACGACGGACAAAGACTGACTAGTGTAGTCAATAGACCTGGTTGTTGGGTACCTGAAACATTTTTCTGTATGAAATTTGGTTGAGAATTGATCGAGCAGAGAGGCAAAGCGTCCATTGAAGTTTATTTTGATAGAGCAGTTTGTAAAATGACATTTTTGTGAACCCATTTGTTTCCTCACAGTCCTCATTCTTGTATAGGTATTAATGGAGCTGCAGAACTGCAGAATTCTGCAGTTTCCTACAGAACTGCAGAATTTATTGCAGAACTGCAGAATTCTGCAGCTTCCTGCAGAATTCTGCAGTTTCCTACAGAACTGCAGAATTTATTGCAACTGCAGAATTCTGCAGCTTCCTGCAGAATTCTGCAGCTTCCTGCAGAATTCTGCAGTTTCCTTCAGAACTGCAGAATTTTTTGCAGAACTGCAGTTTCTGCAGAATTCTGCAGTTTTTCTACAGAATTCTGCAGTTTCCTACAGAACTGCAGAATTTTTTTGCAGAACTGCAGAATTCTGCAGTTTTCTGCAGAATTCTGCAGTTTCTATTGCAGAATATGCAGCTGCAGGAAGAAATTTAAGTGTACTGCAACCAGACTTCACATGGAATGAACTGGATGCCTGGATCCTTGAAATGGAGCAAGCAAAGGAAGGAGCTGCCACCTGGTGCTGATGAAGAATCTATAAATAGTCCAGGATTCATAATTGTCACTGTACCTAATGTTATATGATGTACCCATTGTAAAGCGCACTTGGATATTCATTAGAGTAAAAAGTAGCGCTATATAAATGAATAATTCAATTCAATTCAATTCAATAATAACCAAAATAGGAAACAGGCAACGCTTTCATTTTACAAAACAATCTAAAGTCTGAAAATTTAGCAGGTAATATTGGTCTCAGCCTCCGGCCTCGACCAATATTACTGATTCGGCCAATAACACTCAATATTGGTCTCCTCACCATCCACTATCTATATGTACATATCTGAATTGCATTTCATATAAATGAGCTTTGACCAGGTGTGATATCTTGGATAGTAAGTATTTAAAGCTCGGTGTAAACGTTTTTAAATATATTCATCTTTTCAAGTGGAAGCTGAGTGCACATAACCAATATCATTCAATGCTGAATATAGGCCTGTATATAGCATAAGATAAAGTACAGCTATTTAAAAAAAAATCCGTCAAACTTTGTATTTATATTAATGGACGTTCTATAAGCATTGATTAAGCGGCAACAAATTTGTATTTCTAAGTTAGTGTTTTACCCATAAATGGATATTCTGCAATTTTGTTAAATGGTTAATTTAAAATTCCAAAAAGAGAAGTTATGTACTAAATAGACATAAATGTTATTTTGACATTATTAGTTCATTAATGATTTCATATAAACTTAATAAGAGCAGATACAGTTCTTTTGTATAATATTTTCTGCTTTTGTTGTACCCCTATTGTTTCATGCCCCTATTGTTTTTCACCCTGTTTAAACAACAATATACCTGTATCATTTCGGTTCTAGTTTGCTAATTAGCTAATTATACACATTACACCTCCAATACACTGTATTATTTGAAAATTTTGATTTGACTTTATTCATATTTCTTTACTAATATTGTTAATTATTACTTAAGAAAAGTAGACAGGCATTTAGATCTAGATAGATCCAATATTACTATTGGATATATATAATGTTATTGACAGACAAATAGATAGATAGACAGATATAAAGATAGATGGATAGACAGATAGATAGATAGATAGATAGATAGATAGATAGATAGATAGATAGATAGATAGATAGATAGATAGATAGATAGACAAGCAATCAAACACACATGTATTGTTCACTTGATTGACTAGGTAACTAGTTGATTGATTGATAAATTGGTTGATTGAGAGACTGATAGATTTATTGCTTAATTAGGTTGGCAAGCATATGCCTATGAAGCCTGTCCAACAAAACTAGAACAAGCAGTGAAAAAACTTTTACTCAGTTATGATCTCTGTCCGTGTTAATTAATAATATATATATATATAAATAATGAATTTGGCGTGAGACCACTATTAGACCAATGAAGCTTTTTTTTTTTTTTTTTGTAACAAAAGTATAATTCTCAAACAGGAAAAATCATTGCGAAACGACTGTCTGTTAAGGACTGAGAAGAATTCTAGCTTAATTTAGTATAATTATCTGAAAAATATCTTTCTATCATTAACTTCATGTTTCATGTTAATTTTACAGTAAGGCCTAATCAAGTTAATTTAACTCTGAATGAATCTCGGGTGTATCAGGTTAGCTCCTCTCTATTTTCAATAATAGTATATTTCATAACATTTTTGGTACTTTGAACTTGTTTGATTCCTTCATAACAAGGAATGTACTTGTATTTGTACTTGTACTTGAGCTAAAGTACTTGTACTTGGACTCAAGTACTCTATTAAAAAGCTGTACTTGGACTTGTACTTGTACTTGCCAAATGCCAATGTACTTGTACTTGGACTCAAGTACAATTGATTGTACTTGACCCCAAGCCTGCAATCAAGAGGATGTACAACATCCTCTCCTACCGGGAGCCAAGCCGCCCGGGTGCGTCCCAAAACCAAGGACGGAATATCAGGACGAAGTAAGTAAGTATAGCAATCTGACTAAACCAGTTACTCCTTGGGGAACATTGTCACTCAGAATGAGGGAAAAATATTCAATAGTTGCAGTGATCAGATTATATAGCCCTATTGACTGAATAGAAGCTTGTTTAGTTTCCCTTTTAAGTTGATTCCTTGTGCTCTAAAAACTAATTTAGCAGGTGAGCACCCCATCCGACAGACGACAGCACCTTCAATTTTCTACGGATCAATTTATTCCGGGGATCTACGTAGTCTGGGGATCCACTTACCCCATACAGTCTCATCTAGATAATTGTAGTCATGAAAAATAGGCTGCATTGCATGCACATAAGATATCATACCCCTAAGAGGCATGATGATAACCAGACCGAATTTTGGGTCTTTGTTGGATAAAATTATTCACTATTTTCAGCAAACGATGCATTTTCAAGGTATGTCTTCAAAATGCAATACGTGGGATGCGGGGTATAGAATTGAGGTAAAGACATGGTAAATGTGTAAAAAGGTCCACTATATTTCCCTTTGAATCCTCAATGGATAAAACAACAAAATCATACATTGAGCATTTGGAATCATGGCCAATAAATAGGTTTTTTGGCTGTTTTACAGATATTTCCTGAAATACGAGATATGTGAATATTCCATATCTCAGAAACTAACGGAGATAGAGACATGGGAATGGTGTCAAAATGTCCGTAATACCCAAGTTTATATTCATGTTTCATACAGATATGAGGCCTTAACCTAATAGTTTCCATGTTATTTGCAGAAAACATGATTTTCACTGCCGCCATCTTGGATTTATGCTAATTAGGCCATGATCCAATGCATAAATTTATGGGTAAACTTCAGGAAAGTTGCTCTAGATTATGGGTCAAACAGTAGAATGACTGGACTATATGGTCACCTTCAGGGCCAGCTTTATTCCCTTTTCAAGTGCCATAGGAAGTAACAGAGGTGCAGAAATCCTGCAGAAAGTACAGAACTCCTGCAGAAAATTTCAGAAGTGTAGAATTCTGCAGCTTAATTCCTGTAGAATTATGCAGAAAATTGCAGGAAGTTCAGCAGAATTCTGCAGCTTCTGGGAGAACTGCAGAATTTGACAGCTGAACTGTAGAATTTGACAGCTTCCTGTAGAATTCTGCAGCTACCTGCAAAATTTTTGCAGAGCTGCCAAACTGAGAAAAAATGTATATATTTATACTTCTCAAAATTTACGACAAACTCCCATCCCCCAGTCACATTTTCTTAACAGTCCCAAAGAGAAGATTTTAGCAGTATAAACACTCAATTAAACATTGTTTTCCCTGCATTAAAGTTAAACCTCCCAAGCTGCATAACTCAGGACTACAGAATTACAGATTTTGCTGCAGAAACTTTTCAGAAATGCTGCAATGACACAGGACAACCAAAAACCCTGATCCCCTCACCCGATCCCAAACCAACGTTTCCTGGGTAGCGGCACTGCTGCGGCAACATACTTTCAAAGAGGTCTGATCTATGCTTTGCAATATGAGCTGGAGGGAGTAACAGAGGTTCAGAAATCCTACAGGGGCTGCAGAACTGCAGAATTCTGCAGCAGCTTGCGGAATATTTTTTGGAAACTGCATAAAAACTCCCAAGCTGCATAACTCCTGCAGAGTTACAGATTTTGCTGAAGAAACTCAGCACATTTAAATTTCTTCCTGCAATTCTGCAATAAATTCTGCAGTTTGGAAGGAAATTGCAGAATTCTGCAATTCTGCAATAAATTCTGCAGTTTGCGAGTGAAACTGCAGAATTCTGCAATTCTGCAATAAATTCTGCAGTTTGGAAGGAAATTGCAGAATTCTGCAATTCTGCAATAAATTCTGCAGTTTGGGAGTGAAACTGCAGAATTCTGCAATAAATTCTGCAGTTTTGGAGGAAACTGCAGAATTCTGCAATTCTAGTTTTGGAGGAAACTGCAGAATTCTGCAATTCTGCAATAAATTCTGCAGTTCTGCAGCTCCATGCAGTATTTGTGAACCTCTGGTATTTAATCCAGCTTATCAATTGCAACGCATCTGTTAAGTTCAGACCTCTTCAACAAGGGTCTTGCCACTACCCAGGAAACGTTGGTTTGGGGGGGGGGGAGGAGTAGCGGTTTGGGGGTCGGGTGGAGGTCTGGGGTTTTGATGCTCGTATGTCCCTGCAGCCTTTCTGAAAAGTTTCTGCAGCAAAATCTGTAGTTCTGTAGGAATTCTGCAGTCTGGGAGGTTTTATGCACTTCTGCAGGTAGGAAGCTGCATATTCTGCAGTTTCAAATAAACCTGCAGAATTCTGCAATTCTGCAATAAATTCTGCAGTTTGGAAGGAAATTGCAGAATTCTGCAATTCTGCAATAAATTCTGCAGTTTGGGAGTGAAACTGCAGAATTCTGCAATTCTGCAATAAATTCTGCAGTTTGGGAGAAAATTGCAGAATTCTGCAATAAATTCTGCAGTTTGGGAGTGAAATTGCAGAATTCTGCAATTCTGCAATAAATTCTGCAGTTTGGGAGTGAAATTGCAGAATTCTGCAACTCTGCAATAAAATTTCAACACAACAACAGCTGGAGTTCAAAGTGAACTGCTATGGACTTCTTCTTCTTCTTCTTCTTCTTCTTCTTATGGTGTCCTTTCTCCCAGGTCGCCACTCTTGTGGGGAGCAGCACTTGCATGTTTTGTTTTCTTGTGGATTAGTCATCGTTCTACCACTCTGCTCGGCCAATTCTCAATCAAATTTCACTCTGAAAAAAGTTGTGGGTACCCTGCAACCAGGTCTATTGACTGAAGTTGACAGTGTTTGTCTGTTGTCGTTTCTTTTTTCCGTACGACACGTTTTTCGGCGATCGGTCAGCTCGCAAAAATGCATTTTGCGAGCTGACCGATTGCCGAAAAAAGTGCCGTACGGCAAAAAGAAACAATGACGGACAAAGACTGACAACTGTAGTAAATATACCTGGTTGCAGGGTATCCACCACTTTTTTCAGAGTGAAATTTGGTTGAGAATTGGCCGAGCAGAGTGGCAAAATGTCCATAGAGATTTATTTTGATGCAGCAGTTTGTAAAATGACATTTTTGCGAGCTTACCGATCGCCGAAAAAAGTGCCGTACGGCAAAAAGAAACGACGACAGACAAAGACTGACAATTGTAGTAAATAGACCTGGTTGCAGGGTATCCACCACTTTTTTCAGAGTGAAATTTGGTTGAGAATTGGCCGAGCAGAGTGTCAAAACGTCCATAGAGGCATAGAGGTTTATTTTGAAGCAGCCCCCCCCAACTCGACCCCAGAACTGCTCCCCCCCCCCCAACCAACGTTTCCTGGGTAATGACAAGTCCCTTGTACCAGAGGTTCACAAATACTGCATGAATTCTGCAATAAATTTGTTCTGCAGAATTTATTGCAGAATTCTGCAGTTTCCTGCCAAACTGCAGAATTTATTGCAGAATTGCAGAATTCTGCAATTTCACTCCCAAACTGCAGAATTTATTGCAGAATTCTGCAGTTTCCTCCCAAACTGCAGAATTTATTGCAGAATTGCAGAATTCTTCAATTTCACTCCCAAACTGCAGAATTTATTGCAGAATTGCAGAATTCTGCAATCTCACTCCCACACTGCAGAATTTATTTAAGAATATGCAGGTGGAGGAAGAAATTTAAATGTAATGCTTTTTTGCAGAACTGCAGAATTCTGCAATTTTTTTTGCAGAACTGCAGAATTCTGCACTTTTTTTGGAAACTGCAGAATTCTGCGGTTTTTTTGTGCAGAACTGCAGAACTGCAGAAAGAAATTATACACTCCTCAAGAAACTTTTCAGAAACGCTGCAATGACGGAGGACAACCAAAAACCCTGACCCCCTCACCCAACCCCCAAACCGCTACATCCCTAAGCTATAGAACTGTATAGCCTAATAATTTAATAATAATTTATTCATTTATAACGCGCCTAAATATCCATAACTCAGACATGCTCAGAAGCGCTGTACAACATAAAGCAGAAGATAAGTTAAAAAATATAAGGATATGCAAACATGGTAAAAAAAACCTCCCAAGCTGCAAAACTCCTGCAGAATTACGGATTTTGCAGCAGAAACATTTCAGAAACACTGCAGTGACAGAGGACCACCATTTCTGAAGTTCTTTACTGGAAGATTTCTGCAGGCATCATAAAACGTCCCAATCTGCATACTTCGAAATGTATTACTTCCCGCAGAACTGCAGATTCTGCGGCAGAAACTTTTCAGAAATGCTGCAGTGACAGAGGAGTCAAGAGGACCACCAAAAAAGTCTGCAGTTGCCTTCAGAACTGCAGAATTCTGCAGCTTCCTGCAGAATTGTCAAGGAAACTGCAGAATTTTGTGACATTGTGCAGCTTCCTGCAGAATTGCTGCAGAATTGCAGAACGGAATTATACTCTCCACAACCACTCATGATTTTTCCTGAATCTTGGAAACAGAAGAAAACATTAGGCCCGTCCTACCGCAGTGATCAATCTGAAATGTGCAGTGATCAATCTGAATTTGTGCAGTGATCAAATTCACCCTTTTATGCTAAATTATGGTGAACTGTATAATTCCAACAATATATGTTCAACAAATGTAATACTTTTGCCCACCTGATGATAGTTTTGGGAATTTGTACTGCTTGATAACTCAAAGACAGTTCTGAGTCACTGGTTTGTCATACATTCGATTTTCAAGATACAATGTAAAAAGAATATTTATATGTATACATATATTTTTCCAGATAGGCCTATTTATAAAGCTCAAAACACTGCCTCAGAGCACTGGCATTACAATTATTCACAACACTTCTGCATTAGACTGCAGCCACTGGTGCTCGTAACCACTACAGACACACCAAGGTTGGCAAATCCCCTGAATCAACCGCCCTGCTGTAATGTTGTACTATGGGGTACATCCATGCAAGTTTGTTGATTCAAGGGAACTGCCCAGACCTACCCACTTTCCTTTCGCTGTTTAAGGAGGTAAGCATCATGCAGGCCTTAGAGTGGGAGGGCTGGCAAATGACCAGAATGCTTGTTCCTGAGAGGCAGCAGGAAATTTTCCCCACATAATTTTACCTAATTCTGGTTCAGTACTGACAGTAGGTGGAACTGCTTTGAAACCATACGCCTAAAAACTATGCGATCGAGAATGAACCATCCAATTCATGAATTTTAGAATAGTCATGAGCCAACCGCGTAATTGTTTCTTATTGATCTGCAGAGGGGCAACATGGCAAGCTAAACAGATCAAAGGGTTGAAGTTCAGTTACTTCGGCAAAATATAAAAAATTAAGACTCCTCGACACAGCTTCATGTGACACAAAATTGTGGTTTATTTTGTATTTGTTGAAAGTTTGTTTTGACAGCAGATTTAAGTCTCACAGACCATAGCCGGTTGCCTGGTTGTCCTCTTCATTCCAAATCAATTTAAATTGTGACAAAATTTGCCATGTTGAGAGCGACTTCACATTTCCCCTAAAATATTTGATCACTTAACATGTTAAATGCAATTTTGAATTGCTATCGGACATGAAATTTTACTGAAACTTTTGGTTGGCATTAAAAAATAAATTTAACTCTCAGCAAATATTTCAGCTTCCTATATTGGAGCCTGTCTGTTCTTTCATAGGGTAATTCTGTGTCGATTCAACAAATGGCTCCTGATTCAGAATGCCTTTATAATTTACCAGAATTGAGGTTTCTCACCAGAAAGCACAAATCCCAAGTAATACAGTCTCAGAAATTTCAGGACAAAAATGTGAAATAACTGCAATTTTCAGATTTTTTCAACAACCTGTGAAATGGATGCAAATGCACTGAAGTGGGTGAAACAACGCGTTAAAACACTTGGGCTGAATTAAAAACATGTTGCCTAATTGCAAGTGTCCAGGTTTTACACTGATTGAGTAACATTACTTCGAATTTCTGGACTTATGAAAATGAATTTTTTCAGAGAAAGGATTCAAGTTGTATCATTTGGTATGTGTGCTTTCTGGTGAGAAACCTTGATTCTGGTAAATTTTCAAGGCATTCTCTATCAGTTGAGTGCGAAAATTTTCTGAAATCTCCTGAAATGACACAGAATTACCCATGGTCTTTCTATGGCTCCGGTAAAATATGTTATTTTCTTTGAGCTTCCAAACGGGGTTTCATAAAGATATGTATCTCCTCAATTTTTACCAGAACAAATATTGATCAATACACTTCTGTACAAATTATTCAACTGAAGTAGCTTTCATGTTAAACTTTGGACTGGCATTTAGTTAACTAGAGAAGAAAGACAGTTTGTTGCTTTATTTACTTCAGAAGTATAGAAATGTTAGCAGTAAAGCTCAATCAGACACAATTAAACTAATGAGATATGCAAAAGCCCATCAACAAGCTGTTAAGACAAATGAACCGATATTTAATTTCATAATTTTAGATGATAATATTTTCAACTGAGCCATGCATGAACGCTGGCACTTGAGAACGCTGATTGGTCACCCTAAGTTCGCAAGAGACAATTTGTGCAGTGATCAAATTTTCTTATTTCATACCCTGCCTAATTAGCCAAATATTACAATGAACACAATTGCAAGAGCAATACAAATTAGTTTTAACACAAAATTAAACTTTTTATTGACAATATTTTTAACAAAGACATTTTATAAGATTTATAAACTAGACAAATATCTGTATGATATTTTAAAAAATCAACATATTGTTTGACAAGGTGACACTGATTTAGAAAAGCCACACTTTTGAATGAATTAATACTGCTTTCAAAAACAAAGTCAAATTTGCCCTCTTCAGTAAGGGTTTTCAAATACACAAAATATGCACATTGCTCATACAGTTTATTATATTGAACATTCTTTTATTTTCATATCAAGATAAAATATCTAATGTCTTTCAGTCAGAGCTGCCATGTTGTAATGTAAAATGCCTGCCATACAGGGTAGCTGGGACCTTGATCAATTAAACACTGTATTTGGAAATGGACCATAGGCCTAGAGTCAAGGAGGGTAAATCCGTCCACTTTTAGCTAAAACTGTCTTTCCTGGGATATGGGAAGACTTACAAAAATAAAAATTAGTCCATGGGAAGGGGCATATTACGTACTTTCATCACCAGCAAAAAAGGTCAAATATTCAAAAAAGTTTTGCTGAAACCATGGCAACGAAATTTGAAGGTTAGGGCATCTAAATCCGTCCAGGTTGCTGCTAAATCCGTCCAGCAAGGATGGTAAATCCGTCCAGAGGGCATTATGCTGCACATAACTGTCATATCTTATGAATTTTTCAAGTTTTGCAATCTAACAATATTCAAAGAACATCTTCTGTCGATTTTAGAATAGTGGGGTACTTACTGCAATTAAGTAGAAGACTTTAGTAAAAGGGGTAAAGTTAACTATCAACAATTTCAATTGACTGCCTCAATTACGATTGAAGAACTCTTTTAACCCAAACAAGTGGTCTAATTGCTTAAACTAATTTCTTTCATCAGTGTTATGCCATTTATAGGCATTAAAAATCATAAAAGTACTTTTAAACCCCATTTGAAGTGGGTGGACGGATTTAGAATCACCCAGTCAAGCCAGATTTAAAAATAATGATGGTAATTGCGTCCACTTTTATTTCCATTGTATCGCCTGCCCAGGTGTTGCAATAAAGCTATTGAACAAATCCTACAAGAAAAATAAAATTCTACTTCTGATTCAAAACTTTTTTTTATCTTCAAAACGTTTTTTGACGGTTGAAATAGGCAACAAGTTGCTTCAAGTAATTCACAAAATGGCTGTGATGACGTCACAGGATTTCATTGTATTTTGTCCTCTGTTCTTAAATGGACCTGAAATATCATTAATATGCTATAAACGTGATAAATACGGCAGAATTAGTTGACAAACGAGTTTACCTTGTATTTAAAACTCACAGAAGTGTAAAAAAATTAATTTTATGCCTATATTAGGGGGTGGACGGAATTACCCTCCTGGACGGATTTACCATCCCTGACTCTATAACAGAGCAAAATGTGGCTGTCACAATGTTTCTATAAGCCAGATCTCAGAGAGCAGTGATGGAAATGTTTTGTTGAGGGAGGTCTTGGTGCAACAGCGCCACACCATTCCAGATTTTTGAAAGGCAAACATTTCTGCTGCCAGAGCATAATTATGGCTAAAAATACCAGGATGAACATGGTAGGGCAGAGCGGGGCACCATGAGCCAGGGCCGCTATAAAAAAACGGTGTGATGGAACTGCTCGATAGGAAGACCATATATATTCCTTTCTTAGTGTAGAATTAGAGCCTGTTCTAGGGCAGCAATCATGATCTTTCTTTTCAATGTAGGACCGAGATTTGAAAAAAATACTTTTACCAATGAAAAGTAAAATATTGAACGATGGAACTTTTTCTTCTGGGCACAGCTCACCCAATTGTTTTATCTAGGGAGCTCAGTCCGTTTACTTCATAGGAGATCTATACAAGTACAATGCAATGCTAGTATCACAGCTTGTGGAGAGATATACATTTTTGTAAGTCATGTCTGCTTGGATTCCCCGAAGTGATTCTTGATAAAAAAAAACAGGGGGAGCTATGCCCTGCTGCAGCTCCACCAATGAATCAGTGGTCGAAGTGCAACTATCATGTTGACTGTGTTTTAGTGGGCGCCGCGGCGGCCACATATCAGACGATTTCGTCCGCTGTTGGCTGATACAGCGGATCTTGAAACCAGACATCAAACATTTACCTACCGAAAGCCACTTTCAAGAGAAATCCGTGTCAACTTCATGAAACTCTTCATCAACATTCCTAAGAATAATTACTCCACTGAATTCATGGCAGTCAAGCAAGTTACGACGAATCGTTAATCAATAATATTCCGAAATTCAAGTCCAGTTTTTCAGAACCGCTATGAAAAATCAATCGGCCAACGACTACGTTGGCCTCGTAATGACGAAAAAATCCGGTAGGTGGCTTTTTTCTCAGCAAAGATTTATCCACCAGGGAATCTCTTAGTGGGAGGCCCCTACGGGGATCTGCTGTGTGCGGAGGCCCTGACAGGGTTTTTAAGAATTAGAACCTAAAAAAGAGAGGCGGGACAAGATTATAGGACGTTTCACCGCTGGGACGTTTCACCCGCCGGCAGTAGTGGGATGTTTCACCGCCTAGAAATAATTCTTCATTGCCTTGTGCAAGCTTTGTGAAACCCAAAAACATGCAGAGATGAAGTATCAGTCACAGATAGAACTTGAATCTTGATGTTGCTGTAAATTGGAGACAGAGGCATGGGAATGAACTCAATGAATGGAATTAAGGAATGAATGAAGGAATTAAGGAATGAATGAAGGAAGGAATGAAGGAAGGAATTAAGGAATGCATGAATATGAATGCATGAATATGAATGCATGAATATGAATGAAGGAATATGAATGAAGGAATATGAATGAAGGAATATGAATGAAGGAATATGAATGAAGGAATATGAATGAAGGAATTAAGGAATGTGTGAATATGAATGCATGAATATGAATATGAATATAGGAATATGAATGTGGGAATATAAATGTAGGAATAGGCCTATGAATGTAGGAATATGTAGGTTTATGCAGGAATATGAATGCAGGAATATAAATGAAGGTTTTTAAGAATTAGAACCTAAAATAAAGAGGTGGGACAGAGGCATGGGAGTGAACTCAATGAATGAAGGAATGAAGGAAAGAATGAATGAAAAAATTAAGGAAGGCATGAATGAAGGAAGGCATGAATGAAGAAAGAAATGAATGAAGGAAACAATGAATTAAAGAATGAAGGAAGGAATGAAGGAATTAGGGAATGAAGGAATTAAGGAATGCAGGAATTAAGCATGAATATGAATGTATGAATATAAATGCAGGAATATGAATGTAGGAATATGAATGCAGGTTTTTAAGAACAAGAACCTAAAATAAAGAGGCGGGATAGAGGAATGGGAATGAACTAAATGAAGGAAGGAATGAAGGAAGGATGAAGGAAGGAATGCCGGAATACATTTGTATGAATGCAGGAATATGAATGCAGGAATATGAATGCAGGAATATGAATGCAGGAATATGAATGCAGGAATATGAATGCAGGAATATGAATGTAGGAATATGAATGTAGGAATATGAATGCAGGAATATGAATGCAGGAATATGAATGCAGGAATATGAATGCAGGAATATGAATGCAGGAATATGTAGGCCTATGCAGGAATATGAATGCAGGAATGAATGCACGAAAAAGGTGAAAGGATGGAAGAAAGTTTTAATGCAGGTATAGGTCTAAAATATTTACTCAAGCGCTCTACCGTTAACTTACTTTGGTTGAAATTGTTTTATAGAAATTTTATCAGAATGCATTGTACATTTGTGAATTGCAAAAAAAAAAAATACACACGCATTTTGTGAAAAATTGTCAACAACTTGGAGGTCGTCCTGTTTCTTTTATCCAACCCTAACTTTGCATAATTCTAACTAGCCAGCATCAACTTTTGGTGGCCTAACATGCTAAATAAAATATTTAATTACGAAATCACGGACTTGACCCTCTTCTTCTTCTTCCTGCTGGTAGATCCGGCCCTTTGTTGGAACCTCCCTAAATTGAGCTAAACGTTTCAAGTGTTTCCTTTAATGTCTCATGTTTACCAAGCTGTTGAAAAGTCCTGATTGAAAGTAGTTGGCCTTTCAAACTGTTCAAAGCCCTTAACGAAATTATTGGGCCTTTGAAACTCCAATAAACAGATAAATAAACTGATAAATAGCTGGATTGATTTTTCTAGCTATATAAATGTGTAGCCTCAGGGAATGATAAATAAATAATTTTTAAACTCCATCAAAATATAGTATTTTCATAACTTGTATGTAATATTATTTCGTAACATTTAATGAGCTCTAATAGTAGTTTTTGTTTTTGTTAACAAAAAACAAGAACAACATAATAATATTATGGGTTTCTGTAAACTTTCTAAAAACTATCTCTTTTTATTATCCACAGAGATCTGTGTTATTATCCATTTAGCTCTGCACCTGTCCTGTAACTCGTCTTTCTTTTTGACCTACGCCCAATCCTTTTTAGAAAGGAATACTTGTTTTCAGATGTTATAAGCTAAAATTATCTTCTGGCGGTATATTTTTTCTCTTCTTGAAATTAGGAATAGCACGGCACCATCGTGTGAGCCAAAGGCTCAGCCAAACAAAATGTTCCATTTCCGTCACTTCTGATCACTGGTGTTCAGAACAATAATGATATATATCTACATATATATTATGATAAAAATTTGTAGAATGGACTTGTTGTTATTGTATTGTTTTAAAACAATAACGACTCATAATTGCAGGCAGAGCACTATATACGATACATGGACCGCTTATGGAAATAAAATATTTTACAAAAGTCATGCATACCATTACTGCTATTTCTACACTTAACTGGTTACTCAACATTTCTTGCGCTTGTGCGTTGACGTTAAAACAAAAATAACATTAGATATTGTGGCAGACCCCTCCGATCTTTATCAAGGTGATTCTATAAATTTTCAATATATCTATTCATACCATTACCTACTTCTGGACAGGTTTTTTGGAACAGAGAGTGGTCGGTCTGAAGAGTTGGTGGTACTGGACTGTACCAGTCCAAGCGGTCCATTCGCAACACTGATATGCGGCCAAGCTCCAGAATGTTTTTTCATTGTGTCAAAAGGGCCATTAAAATTAGCATACTGAACACATAAAAAAGTCCAATTCTGAAAATAATCTTACATAGAGCTCCTCTACCAAGTGCAGCTGAAAGGCTCAAAGTAAAATTTGTTGTACAGATCAAATCCATCAATGAAAACATCCAATTGTTGCAAGTTGTCGTGGTAATTTCCAAAATACGAATGCGTAAACCTTTGCCAAAAGAGTTCTCGGCTAAGTTATGCCAGCTCCATATATGCCGATCTCAGCGATGTTTTCATGCATGTCCTTGTACATTATTTGAAGTTTGGGGAATTAAGAAAAATCTCTGTTTATATGTAATAAATATGTAACATAAAATAAAGTCAATAAAAAGGAGTTGCCTAAATCAAAACATCCGATCTATCTGGAATATTGACCATCTGAAGATAGACTGGTACTTCTTTGTCATCTGTCTGGTCTGCTATCCCAGGATTGTCATTGATGTAAGCATTGTTCTCATTAACAAAAGCTGGGTTAAAAGGCAAGTTCTCAAAGTTTGGTAAAGCACCGTTGGCCAATGATACATAAGATCCAATTTCGGAATCAATTGACTCCAGAAGATCCATGAAGCTTGGCCGTCTCTCAGGCTCCATGTACCAACATGATAACATGATTTCATAACTGGAAGGTAACAAAACAATACAATTAATTTTTTTTGGATATTTGCTCATATCTGCTCAGTTTCATTCGGGGGCAACCATTTAATCTTAAGGGGGCTTGGAGTTTTTTAAAAATGAATAATTTCTAGTTCAGTTTTGGTGAAACAAGTAAATTCGTTTTGAGCAGTCTTGAAATACATCATTTCAGGAGGGGATATTTCTTAACAAGGTGTTGCTTGATTTAAGAATGAATATTCTGGGACTTTGCGCCCTTGAAATAAATAATTACTGCCACCATTACTGTGAAATGAATAATTTCCAACCGAGGAAAACTCCAAGCCCCCCCTGGAAGTTAAGTGGTAGCCCCCTTATAAATGAAATGCTCTAAAAGTCATGGTTTAATGAAAACATTAGTACATTGTCACCATGACTTTCGTATTAAAACGTTCATTTTCTTGCCTTATCATGGGCAAAATTTGAAAGAAAAAATCAGAGGGCTTAGTGGCTATATAGTTCAAACTCTTTTTAAGCTTTTTTAGTGCCAAAAGGCATAATTAAATGAGGAAAACGCCTTTGGAGACCAATTGCCCTTTCTCATATTTGGTGATATATATCATACTGTGGCTTAAGAGACTTTTTTAGTCCATCGCTTTTGTCGTAAACTTGAAATATCCAATATATACAATGTAAAATTGTATATACTGGCTGTGGCCTTCTAATGAGACGAAAATTAACTTTACTGCATCCATTGTTTGTGCGAAATCCATGAATTATCCTATAAGTGACTCATCAGACAAATCAATCATTGTGACTCATGGGACGCTCTCTCAAACATTATATTTGGGCTAGCATTTACCCGTGATAAAGGATAACAGTAATGGCAGTCAAGCAGGTTTGTAGCAGTCTGGAGAATGAGTCTGAGAAAACGTCAGAGAAAGGAAAAATATGGACAGTAAACAGAATTTTCATTATATATCAGGGCGGCGAGCATTTAGCTTCTGTGTTAAAGAAGCACTTCTTGACTAGTTTTGGTGAAACAAAAGAAATAGTTTGGGCAGTGTTAAAAATAGATTTAGAAATTAATAAGTTAAGTCGTCAGAGACCCAAAATAAATAATGACTGTCGGTGTCACAGTGAAAGATTTGATTTGCCGTGGAAGAAAACTCCCAAGTCCCCCCCCCCCCAAGAAGGGGAAGTGAATGATGTACAGGTGAACCAAGATGTAGGTGAAGTATTGTTTAGTCTGTAAATAACTGTATAAAGGAAAATATTAAGGTCACAATGGGCATTTCAAGAGTGAAAAAAGATGGCGTCCACAAAATGGCAGCCTTCTTGGATTTTTGGACATGTTCCCAAGTAATACCTGCAGGCAATACCCTTACAAAATTTCATAACTCTAAGCGGAATATTAGGGTCACAGTGGGCAGTTGAAGAATGACTGGCAAAATGGCCAACGCAAACTGGCGGCCATCTTGGATTTCTTGACATATTCCTCATGTGAATTGAAGAGTTTGGAGGTAAGATTCATAGTGTTATTAGTTGACAGGAAAAAGCCTTATGGTTGAGATGATATAGTTTCTTCCACAAATATATATATAGGCCTATTATATTTTTTCAAATAAAATCAAAATTGATTCAGTGACAGATCATTAAGTGAAATAATGCAATTTGACTGATAAAAAGCTGCAATTTACTGTGAAATAAACAGGTGCACGTCATGGAAATCTACTCACATTTTATCTGTACAATACAGAGGCCTTTCCAACCTCCTGTTGTCGCGAAGGTAGGAAGCAAGTTCGTTATTTTTCAGACCAGCGTAAGGATTTCTTCCTCTGGTGATCACTTCCCACAACAGGATACCGAACGACCACTGTAAACATTCACAAATTAAAATGTCATTTAAATACAAGTTGTAAATTTTACAAGGGATACTTACTGAAATCGACTAATCGACTCTGAATTTGAAATGGGTACATTCGTTAGCTGCTTAGTCTAAATGGTGTTGATCAGATGCCATTTTCATTGAAGAAGGGTTTGTGTATCCTGATGAGGATTTTGCAACACTGACAAAGCGATGCTTTAGCAGAGGTACACCATGTATAAAATCGGACAGGACATATTTTTGCTCATCATTGGCGATTTAATGACGGATAACATATAAAATTAAATCATCACAATTGGCAGATGTATGCCATTAGGACCAAACACAGAGGTGCAAAGGCAATGTCACTGTGCTCTACATCATGTGTCCTGGTTCAAATGTTTAAGTCAAGGTCAGGTTTGATGGTCTTTTGCAGGGGTGTGGGCAACAAGACGTGTGGCTAAACATCCAAATAAAAGAATAGCGGCTCGCAGTAAAATAATAGTTTACTTACAACATCACTTTTTATAGTGAATCTTTGTTGATCAACAACTAAACATTCGATGGCCATCCACTTATAAGGCAAGGGTTTCATATCATCTGGTTTGTAATATCCTTTGTCGAAGATGTCCCTTGCAAGACCAAAGTCAGCGATTTTCACCACTTTCTTGTCATCCACCCTGAGGAGAACGTAGAATTATCAAATATTTTTTTTGGAAAACAGTTGTGATTGGATGGCCTGTTTAATACACATATTGGAGACAGGGCCCATGTCTTACAAAACTCAGTTTTAACCATTTCATTGACTCTATCATTATAATACATGTGTTTAACTTTTTCAAATCATTTTGTGTGATAAAAAGAAAAACATATTCCACTGACATGCAGTTTCTTGCTGCAAGATCCCTGTGCACAAATTTTTGTGATTCAAGATATGCCATCCCTTGGCATGCCTGCTGGCAAAACTGAACCAGCTCCAGCAAGGTGAAGTTCTGGAAAAAAAAGGGAATTTCAATCATGTTTGAATTTATTTGGCCAAAAGATATTTAGAGACAATATATGATAGAAGTCCATGTTACATGTAATCTGTACTTTTGACTTACGTGTTCAGGATTGGCCAAGTAGTGCTTCAATGAACCATTCTCCATGAAAGGCAAAACTACGAAAACATCGAAGTCCTGAATGGCTATGCCAATAAGAGGCAACACATTCTGATGACTAAAATTTGACATGACCGTTGCTTCTTCAAGTAATTCCGAAACCATGCTCAGGTTTGATGTAACAGCATCTTTAAAAAAATAAAATATAGTAACCAATTTTTGGAGGTAATAACACCTTTTCTGAAGAGTCATTCCTGAGATGATGCCTTGACATTGATTTCTTTCTATAAGCATAAAACACATTTTAGTGATTTTCTGTAGGGTCAAAATCAAACTTACCTTTGATGGTCTTCACAGCAACTTTCCTCACAGCTCCTCCATTATCTTTCAATTCTGCTTTGTATACCACTCCAAAATACCCTGAAAACAAAGAATTCAACCTATCAATTTGTGCGGTTTGTTTTTTTTTCACAATTGCATCGGCATACATAAAGATGTATCTTTTTCTCATTCATGTATTGTATTATTGGGTGGCTGACCATCACCCAAAAAGCAAATCAGAATAAAGAGAACTGATAACAAATTCTGCCCTCAATGAAATGAAATAAAGCGCATTAAAGAAAGAACTCTGCCTCACCTTCATCAATTTTGTTCTTGCGAGTAAGTTTATCAGCATCAATCAGACAAGGCTGGACTCTCGCCTTGAGTTCTGGATCTATACGATCCAGCAGGGTTTTTCGTCTTCCTGCTGTATTAACACCAATAAATCAGACATTTCGTCAAATAGAGCTTCAGTTCGTAATTCAAACCCTTCAGTTATATCTATTAATTAAGCCTACATGTACAATTATTTGAAATTCTGTAATCAGTCATTGGTTTTGATAATCAACCAATGACAAATTCTAATTTTCCAAAAATCATCTTTGGGGAAAAGACAACAAAGCTGCATGTAAACAGCTGGAAAGGGCCAAAACAAGAAAAATTACAAATTTCAACCAAAATTGACTAATATTCGCGCAGCGAAACGGCCGCAGGCCGTTTCGCAAAGCGAAACTTAGCACAAGAAAGGTTTCAAAATTCTGTGCAGTGATGGTCTCAACATCAATGGTCGACAGCAGGAAATTAGGTCAAGTGGGACCAGCTTCTTATCAATGATTTAGTTTCGAATTTAACAAAACATGAAATATTCATATTCAAAAGTGTCTTAAAAATTCAATATTCTCCAGTAATATTCCCTGTATCTGTAATTTTTATTGTATAGTTAATTATAAGCCTTGAAAAGCTAAATTATATCATTAACATGTGATTCATTTCATTTCAAAACAGACAAGAAAACATAGCAAAATTAAAGTTACATCATTTTTGTCAACTGATGATTATGTAACAGTGAGCATTTAATCTACATGCAGATCATGTTATTGTTTTTGTTATCACTATTATGTAATATCAACAATCTAGCATAGACTTAAATTTGGCAGCTTTCAGTGTTGTCTTCCTTTTACTATTTAGCTGATTATCTATCAATTTTATTTATCCTCAATCCTATTTATTTGCTATCCTATGTATGTATGTATGTATGTATGTATGTATGTATGTATGTATGTATGTATGTATGTATGTATGTATGTATGTATGTATGTATGTATCTATCTATCTATCTATCTGTCTATCTATATATTCTTTTTTTATCTATTTTATCTTTCTAATAGTTTCTAGTATAGTAAATTTCTGTCTATCTTTTAATATATCCGTCTTTCAATTTCTCTGAAACAGTAACATAACTGCGCGAATTTCATGGCTGTGCCATTTACATATTATAACAGACTATTCTGCTACTGATAGTCAAGAATTTTTGCCTTATTGACAGATGACCGATCAGAGTCGACCATCAATTTCATCACCCATCCGAAGAGCAGAATAATGCATTTTTGATCAGTGTTAATTGCAACCTATGTTTGTTACGTGAAATGGTTCATAGTGGTGCAGGTGTGGTTTTTGTCCTACTGACCCCAAACAACAAATTTTATTGGTTGAAAGAATTTAAGACTTCACTATAGAAATGCAATGGAAAATTTGCTCTGACCTAATTTGGCACTGAGCATGCCCAGGAGTGACCTGATTCCACTGAGCATGCTCAGACCTATTGAGCATGTGCAGAGAGCAATAACAAATGGTGGCCATTTTGAAATTTCCCTGATTCAAACTTTTAAGGCCAGTTTTTACTACAAGCTATATGGGGTTCACTCATCAGACAAGGCTCATATTAATCTGAATTTTGTAAGGAATTTTTTTTGGTGTGGGTCTGATCAGTGAACGTTATGTAGCTCACTTTTGGGTGATAATGGATCAAATTTTACCATGAATGATAAGGACAGTTTTCATAGTGGACTTACCGTATGGATTTTCTTTTATCTCAAGCTCCTCCACTAGGGGAATGTGAGTAATGAAACCTCTCTCCGCATCTTTTCGCTTTCTGTATTGGATGAACACGTACAAAAGCAATGCGAGCAAGACAAGAAGAAGTAGTGCAAGACACACGAGTAAGGGCGTCAACCAAGGAGGTGATTCTCTTTGTTTCGATGGTGCCTTCAGTATGTAGTGGAGGAAACCTGGATAGAACTTCAATTCCATCCCTATATTTATCTAAATTTTGAAATAAAAAGAGAAGGCAATTATTAGACTTGAGATTATTATTTTCCACTCATTCATTAAATGCATGAACAATCAGAATGTACGGCAGATATTTGATAACATTCAATAAATAAATGAAAATATCAAAGTGTCCATTGTTTTTTTATAGTCTCTCTTAAACATGGATGGCCTATCGTACTATGCACGTGTTATTTTAAGCATAACCACAGTGGTATGATGTGGTGTGAAAACTGTGAATGATATGAGTGATTGATACCAATTGAGTTTATATTATACCTACTTTCACCCTGAATGCATTCTTGAGAGAGTCATGAAGGTCAACAGAATTAGCGGAAGGAGGTTCTTTTGGTGGTGAACAAATAAGAACATTATCTGCGAGTGTCTGTAACTGGCACTTTCCTTTGCCAACATAAATTCCGTAGTCTTCTTCTCTCACACTTTGTAAGTTCCAGCCCTGCAATAAACGATAAGCTTACAGCTTTTAAAACCACCATTATGAAATAAATTGACAAAGCATTATAATATTTATTGGCAAAAATTGTAGAAAGAGTTTTACTGCTAAACTAAAATGCTTACATACAGTGTAAATACAGTGTAAATGAAATCATATGAAGGAGATTTGATGTGGTATACAACAGTACTACTGCCCTCACATTAGAGGAATAATGGGCCTTGTATTAAACATAATTTTAAATCTCCATAGGTCATAAAGACACCATACCTTAATTTCAGTGTGGTTGCTGCCAATATAGACCTTAAATTCTTTGACTCCAAAATTGTGTATCCCTGGATTTAGGAACATCTTCAGTGGAGCTATTCGCTTGGACCATGCAGTATCTTGATATGCTTTCAATCCATCAAGAATAAACTTCATGGAATATTTCTTTGCTTCACTGTTTATACTATTATCCACACTACGCCGCCTTCTGACTGCAATTAGGCCTATGCCAATCACTTTCACAGTAGACGTCACATTTGGTGTAGGACAAGTCATGAATGTACCATTGGCCACCTTGCATTCCTGTTATATAGTGAAAAGAAACGAAAATCGAAACCTTTAACATTATGCGCAAAGAAGAAAAAAAAGGAAGAAAATCGTTGGTGTTAAAGTGAAATTACTACCTCCCCTCCAAGTTGTGCTGTGTAGTTATTAACCGATTCGTACCAGATGAACAATTTTGGAGAATATACGGAATCAAAATTTTGTCCTATTATAGTTTGAAGAATACCACCTCTGAAACATACACATAAACCATCAGACATTAATGCCGTGCAAGATGCCGCTCCACTGTCGCACCCGTGGCAAGCCCAATTTATATTTCCTTGAACCAGTAAAAATGATTTCTATTTCATGTACAACGCTTCCTTGAGAATCATCAAACTTTAATTATCAATATATAAATAAATTATAAGATAGGTAAGGAAGATTGAGAGGACAACAAATATTTCAATTTTTGTGGCATCTTAAATGCAGCATGACACAGAATGTAATTGACTTACGCAACTATAGACTGTTTTGGGTAGATTTCATTAATTATAGGGTTTGGTTTGTATACAAAAGGTGTGTGGTAGTTCAGCCTGAAGCCAGATTGGAGGTGCAGACTTATGACAAGTGGTTGTCCCAAAAGGTGCATTGTGTTGTTGTCAAGGGCTGGTGTGGTGCATATCACGTGAGATGAGTTACTGAAAAATAGAAGATGAAATTGTTCAGCTATTCAGCACAATCAACATCAGATGTTATTGAGGTAAAAAATTTTCTTCCAGGTATTATGCAATATGTAAATTCACATGTCACAATTTCTAAAAAAATTCAAGCCGAATTCATGTTCTGACACACATGATATTACAATTTCACTTTCAGAAATTTATGAGATGATTTGGAATAGTTATCTCTGATGACATAATGCATTCAAATTACCAGTGGCTTGCATGTATATTCTAAAATGGAAGAAATGAAAATCTTGTTATAACTGGTATCTTGGAGACAGGATTCAAAATTATAATATGGATATTCGCAATAAACACCTTACTTGTTATTTTCTATTCTACCAAAATAGTTTTTGACATGGATACCTTGTTAGTATAGCCGTTTCGAAATTCCCAACTGAAACTCCACTTGTATTTAATCCAAAAACTCCTCCGATAATAGTGATGTTGGTTCCGCCAGAAATAGGACCGTAAGTTGGGAAAATTTTCTCAATGTAGGGAAACTGCAAGAAGAGTTAAGCACAGATAGTAAGTAATAGTAATGAAAACCTTGAAACACAATATTTGATGTATTTTAATTTTTTTTTGGGCAAAGGCCTGATTGAAGCAACTTCTTTTCTGGATAAAGCAAAGCATTGGCAAGAACATTTGGCCTGATGTATAAACATTGGCAAGAATATTTGGTCTAATATATAATATCAGATTTTCAAATGGTTACAAACATCATAGTCAGGGATCCAAGTCACTCTATCTGCAAAAAATGTGAGTTGAGGGTGACCGGCAAGATATAATTTAGTATACAGGCTCGTTGGAATCCCCAAATTCTCTAGTTTTGGGAACTGCTGTATACTCGGCTGAACAGTCTTGCCTTTGGCTTACATAGGCCAATTTATGAAGTGTCGTCATTGACGTCCGAACGTCAAAAAATTACCAAAATTTCATTTAACTCAACATTCAAAAGGCTGTAACTCCATGATGGATGACCCCAGTTTAACCTATATGGTGTCAAATTGAAGGTAATTTTGCTGGCTTCCTGCTTAAACTACTACAATGTTATGCAGCTTGATACAACGAATAGAAATACAAACTAAACAAAAGATTAATTTCAGATATTGTTTTTCCGAGAATTGAAAGTTATATAATTTTCAAAAATATGTTTTAGAATGTGTTGACTAGGCTACCATTCAGGCAAATGCTTTATTTGGTGAGGCCATATAGTCAGCATTCATTTGGTACCAAATACATTGGTTGAAAGTGCTCCTGAACAAAGAGAATGATAAAACATTGTTCCTTGTTTTTGCCGAAAAATGTCATTTTTGTCAATAAAAGCGAAAATTGCTATAAAAGTGAGACAATTTGATAAAGAATTGTCTAAAGATATATGCATTCAAAATAGAGAATTGTTTTGATATATAGTGCATGTGTTTATTTAAGTTTTACATACAACAAGCAGGGCATTATTTTTGTGGATATTGAGGGGGGGACACACTTTACGCGATCAGAATCGGACGTCACATCCGTGAAAAAACAGATTCAGTCAGGCCATTTTACAGTCATGAATCAAACATTTGTATGGCATAGTAACTTGCCCAAGCAGATAAGTGGGAGATATGTTTCTTAGAACTGCGATACATTTTGTTTTCACACAAAAAAGGTGGGGGGGGGGGGGGACATTTCCTTTTATGTCCCCAAGGACAATGGATTTAATGAAATACCTAAAAGTTTCTTGGTTTCGGAAGTTGCTGTCACAAAGGTCAAGCAGAAAAAGAATTCTTTTGACTCTCATAATCAGAAGCTCACTATTTAAATCATACACAGTATAATTTAAATCATGGTTATATTTGTGATTGTTTGTATACATTAGAGTTTCCAGCCAGTTAACTGTAACAGTTAACTGTTACAGTTAACTGTTTGAAATAGCATTGGAATGACATTGGAGTCAACTGAACAGTTAACTGTTAATCGAACAGTTAACTGTTTTATCATAGTGACAGTTTTAAAGCTATTTAATATTTTTGACTAAAGATAAATCAAGCACTTAGTATTATGTCAATTCTTACAAATGGCAAACACAAGAATGCTAAAACTGTGATAATCCAGTCAATATTGTTCATATTTATCATTGGAAAAGCTTGATCATGATCTTTTTAACGACCTGTTGTTATTTGTTTATGTAGTAAAAAGGGAATCGTCTGTGGTGTTTGCATTTTTTTTCCCATCCAAAAATAGTTAAACAAGCAGAAGAGGTCAAAGCTAGTTATTAGCTCATATTTGGTGTCTTGAGGCATTAAATTTGCTAAATAACAGGCATTTTTAAGTTATGTTTTCTTTATAACAAATTGTTTGTTTTATTGTTTGCTGGAACAAGTCAATCATCAACAACTGAGTACAACAGATCCAGAGATTTATGAAAAGAAGATTATCAACAACTTAATCCACTGGTTTGCTGTTTGAGTCAGTTTGGCAATCACACCAAACTGATAACTCGCATAACAGTTAACTGGCAGTTAACTGTTAACTGTTAAGAAATGAAACAGTTAACTGTTTGGCAAGTAAACAGTTAAATTGGAAACTCTAGTATACATACATGTATATTACTAACTAATGTAATCGCGTATATTGAAATTTTTATCCAGTGAAGTATTTGTTATCAATACTGTATTCAGTAAATGGTAAATCTTTGCCATCATACTTTTCCTCAGATGTTCTCTGGTACCAGTAATTTTACTTATTATGCTGTTGCCATATTCTATGCACATTATTAACCTATGAAACATTTGGCAGTCTCCAGTGTCCAATGGATGCCATCACCGGTGCTCCTGATGACAGGGATAGAAGGAATATAGTGTTGAATTTGTGCCAGGTCCCTTCAAAGTCCTCTAAATTTTGTGTCTCACTAGTGGAGGAAATAGATGTGCCAATGTCTGGGTAGTAAATTTTTGCTTTTGCAAATTTTTGTGGCCTGAAAGTACAGAGAACTGATGTTTGTTGGAAGTGGCAGTGCACTCAGTTGTTTATTGTTGATATCAACACTTAGAGTGAGATGCTTTCCTTTCACAAAACTTTTGCTGTGATTTATAAGTGTGTTATAAAGACTGGCAAATTTTGAAATGATCTGAAGTTTGATTTCATTGACTTTTTGATACTTCTATCTTTGATAAATTTGAATCACCAATGATCATAATAGGTTTGTGAATTTGGGAAAATGCCTAAGTTCTTTGTTGCCATTAGGTGGCACGAGTCTGGTTACTTGGCACTAAATGTAGTGCACACCATGTTTGGTTGACTTTGTTAAAGTGGCGAGTTTCGATGTTCTTGGGCCGAAGGGATGGCTGAGATAAAGAAATTGGTTTAGGAGCAGAAGAAGCTACTTGAGAATAAGTAAGAGGAGATTGAGAGGAGGATGCTGCACCAAGCGGTTCTGCAGCTAAGGAGGTTAGTGCCTTACCAGGTGGTTTTGCATGAGTGGAAAAAGGTTTTTTAGAAGAATTAGCTTCCTCCCCAGTAGGTTTCACCACAGTAGAAGTTGGAAAAGTTGGCTCCACTGCAGATCCAGTAGCAGTAGGAGAAGGGGAAGTTTGAGAGAAGGTTAGTGTCAGAGAAGAAGTCAAAGGCATTGCTTCCGCCTGAGGTTTGGCATGAGATGGAGATTTATTAGAGGTGGAGAAAGGTTGAGGAGTAGTTGCTTCACAAGACCGATCAGCGGAGGAGGAAGACTCACTAGGGGTAGGTGGAGGTTGAGATGAGGTTACCGGGCCGAGTGGTTCAGGTGCAGAGGAGGTTAGTGTCAGAGAAGAAGTTGAAGACATTGCCTCCCCCGCAGGTTTGGCAGGAGGTGGAGGTTTAGTAGAGGTGAAAGAAGATTGAGAGTTAGTTGCTTCCCCAGATGGGTCAGCAGAGGAGGAGGAGAGTTGTGCTGCACCTGAAGGTTTGGCCGGAGAAACAGAAGTGTTAGAAGAATATGCCTCGCCAGATGGGTTGGCCGGAGAAAGAGAAGGCAGAGCAATAGAAGAAAGGTCAAGAGTAGAGACTGTAGCAGTCTGGTGGCCACAAGACTGTTTACCAAGTGTTGTCTTGGAACGTTTGGGAGACGTTTGCGTGGCACAATTGCACCTTGTGTCTGATCATGTGCATTCTTCTTAAGGAAAATATTAGAGGACATACATTCATGACTGATTTTGTTACATGTAATGTGAGACAGGGAAGGATATCACAGCTGAGTACTTGATTGGGCAAAGACTGGCAAGGACTTCATAATTCATATTTCAGATTGGTTGGATCTGGTACTTTCAGTTTTAGATCTCCTATGCTTCCAGTTAATTGCTTCAGTGTTAAACTATTAGATAAAAGTAACCGGTGTGTGAAATGAAAGATGGAGAAGGAAAATTATTATTTTGTTAGTGTCCGGCTCTTTTGAGGTCTCGCAAAGTAGGGAGACCTTTTGTCTAAAAGCTCATGGAAAGACTGGATATCACTCTTGGAATTATTTTGATAGTTTAATGTTTATCAGATGTTGCTCAATCACTAGGATGGGTATTTTGGACCTGTACATGGTAAAATTGTTCATTGGATACCTTTAAAGGCTTTATGTGAATATCATATTATCTGTCTTCAATATCGGCAAAAAGAAACCAAAGCAGTTTTACATGCACCATGTTATTTAGTACTCTAGCAATTTAAGGAAAGTTTGACAAAAACTTGTAAACATCATGTGATTATATAAATCTCCTTAATGTTGTACTATAAACAGAAGCATGACAAACACCTCCAGATCTCTTAAAGACCCAACTGCAAGAGCAACGAATCTATGCCACAAAGCCATAAAACTTTTGCTGGATTCTGATTGGACAATGTTCATTAGGCCACACCTGACAAAATATCACGTAAGGGGGTCGTGAAATTAACTTTCTCTCTCTAAAATCAATATTTTCCATGGAATTTGAAACGCCAGTTAAATAATTTGGCAAATTAATTGATATGTGTGCTTATCAAGTCTGGTATCACATTAGAGTAATTGAAAATCTATTCAACTTTCACTGAAGTATAATTCTTCTGCTATAAATTGCCCCAGATTCATCAATGTTGACTCAGGTTACATATAATTGACCCCTCATTATTGCAGCACTGCATGGTCACCGCCATTTCCAAATTTTATGCCAATGAGTGAACTGTGATTGCTCATTTAGCTTCAGACCAATTAGTAACAATGGCAGAAATGTCATTAGGAGCTGTCAATCAAACTTCCAAGAAACTTCTGATATTTTTCTTAATTTAGCAAATTTTGGGTTAAAATTGGCATTTTCGTTTTCTGCTTCAAATAATTAATCTACTCATATAAAATTCATGCTTGTAAGTTGCTTTATGACTTAAGAAACTTGGAAAAAGTGAGAAAATTGGAGAGATGTTCACTCTTGGGGGGTCAGATTCAGACTGCCATCTTGCTGGCTCTGTCTCCTTTTATAGTCGTAGTTGGGTCTTTAAGGCATTTACTTCATGCAGATATGCCTTCCTCCCACAAGCAACCAATTTTAACAACAGTTGATGCAAACACTAAGGCATTACATTTGTAATATTCGTTGCATTTTGAATCTAACACCCCAGAACACATACAAGGTACTTACCACACCTGATCAAGACACCAAGCTCACAAACACAAGTCTTCAATAGATTTATTAGACTTGTACAATCGATGAAAAAAGTGAGAATGAGCTGGCTAGGTATGTGGCAAAGAGAGGATTAAATTGCTCAAACTCAATAATTTGGCATAATTTACAAGTTGTTGCCTTCAAAGCTGAGATCAACAATGAGACACTGAAAACTTTGAAAGTGAAGGTGAAAGACAAATGCAGTGCAAATGACTTGTGCTGTATTCAAGCAATCAAGAATTTGAGAAAAGGACTTACTTCACGAACTTTGATGACATATTTCTACATTTACTCTGTGTTTACTAAAGACTATATAATTCAACATGTTTTATTTAATCATGTCAATTTCCCATGAACCAATTTCAAAATTTGTTTATGAAGTGGAATAGATATGTAATGTATACATGTATATATATCATTAGTTTATCTTCAACCGGGCACTGAGTTTGGCCACGAAAAATATTACTACTGGTCCAAAACCTGACTCATTTTGACTATTTCAAAATTTTATTATACTAGCTACAAATATATGTGTAGATACAGTCACAAATTAAAAAATCATTTTAATTATTCTGTGTATGATTTACATAGTCAGCTTCTGGTTATACGAAGCGAAAAAAGTTATTTTGCCGTTTGTCGTTTGATGCTTCGGAACAGCAACTTCTGACACAAAGAAACTTTTAGTTTTTTTCATTAAATCCATTGTTCTCATAGTGTTAAAGACTAAATAAACACAAGCACAATTATATCAAAATAGTTCTCTTTGTTGAATATAATTCTATATCAATTAGTATCACTCCTACATCAAGTTACGCTTTTATTGCCAAAAATGACATTTTTCGGCAAAAACAAGGAACAATGTTTTATCATTATCTTTGTTCAGGAGCACTTTCAACCTACGTATTTGGTCCCAAAATAATGCTGACTATATGGGCTCACCTAATAAAGCATTTTCATGAATGGAGCCTAGTCAACTCATACTAAAACATATTTTTAAAAATTATATAACTTTCAATTCTCGGAAAAATAAAATCTGAAGTTAATCTTTTCTTTAGTATCTATTTCTATTCATATTATCAAGCTACATGATATTGTAGTAGTTTAAGCAGGAAGCCAGCAAAATTACCTTCAATTTGACACCGTATAGGTTAAACTGGGGTCAGCCATCATGGAGTTACAGCCTTTTGAATGTTGAGTTAAATAAAATTTTGGTAATTTTTTGACGTTCGGACGTCCATGACGACACTTCATAAATTGGCCTATGTAAGCCAAAGGCAAGAGTGTTTAGCCGAGTATACAGCAGTTCCCAAAACTAGAGAATTTGGGGATTCCAGCAAGGTATAGCACAAAATTATATCTTGCCGGTCACCCCCTTCCAGATTTTTGGTCCTCTGGATCCCTGACTATCACAAAACACTTACACATTGCTTTCCTGCCATGGTGGTGTTCTGAGCATTGCATGGACACTGTCCACCTGGGTGACATTCTGCACAGGAGCAATTCGAATTTTGTCCAGGCACAGGAGAATAACATGGTGAGCATGTTGTCGGTTCAGTTGCATTTCTAAATTGAATAAAAAAACAAATCAAAAATAGTGATACAAGTAATACAATAGTGTGAGTAAAATCTATCCTGGAATGCAGCTGACTGAAATGAAAGTTTTATCGGACATGTAATTTTCTTCTTTATTACGCCCGTTGATAATAACTCGAAAGGTGCTTGTCTTACTTTTAAAATTGAATTCAATTTAATTTTCATGCAAGATCAATCAATTTTTACAAAATTGAAAAAAAAAAAAAAATTTTTGAGGCAAATAAAATATTATTATTATTATTATTAAATTGGAGGTTTTTCTATATCATTAATTTTATGCACATATTTATACTAATCTCTTTGGAGATTTGGTCATGGAGATAGAAAAAACATAATTACATTCCATTCACTGTAATTTCTGAGATTGCATGAAATGTCTCATCTTCTGAAAAGTTTCCAATTGGAGGTCCACTGAAAGTGAGACGAATGGCACTTGACTGCATGAATTTCCTCAATCTTTGGTCACTCCTGAACTGATTAACAGTAAATCCATGGGTGCTGTTCATGGGATTCCAATTGATCTTGATAATTGTTTCCCTATGCCAATTAGAAAAGTAAAGAGAAAACATATTATTGCAGCTGTTTGATATTGTTTTCAAGGCAGATGATGTTAAACAACAGTCTATGTGACTTTAGATTGTTATAGATGATTTTAACTTACGTCATGTTGATGATTCCTGCAGTGTTGTATGATGTACACCCAATATTGTCCGCAGTTGCACCAATCACATCCATTTCGGAATAACCAAGGCTCTTGCAATTTGGTGCGAAATCATGCCAGGGTTTCCATGCAGTCCCCACCCGCTTGTCAATTCTCAAGCTGTTGCTGGGCATTGGTTTCAACAGGGTGACACTCACATTACTCACCTAAGTCATTAAAAATCATCATAATTATCATCTGACACCAGTTTGTGAAATTCATCATTTTGCAATCACCTTTATGAATGCAAGTACATATGCGTCTTCATGAATTTTACCAATGGACTTTCAAAAATAAGAACTCACTGCATTAATAAATTTACATTTGTAGAAAAAGTACATGATTCTGATGATGGGTCATTCTATGTAAAAACTGTGTCAATCAATTTGCATGACCATCTCCAATTTCATTAAAATTTCATCAATTTAATATGATTGGCAAGTACAATATGGACAACGAAAATGAGATTTAGAAACTGCTGCAATGAACACGAAAAGATATGAATGGATGCACTTTTAATAGAGTCCTGAGAGATATGCAGGCTTGGGTTGATTTTATTATGGAATAACCCTTGTAAATGTTGTCTGGAATGTAGTGTCAAAAGAGTCTGCAGGCATAGATCTAATTAAAATAATGCAATTAAAGCTTGAGACGGACTGGATCACCATGATGATTATGCTTTATAAAGCCAAGAAAATAGAGGCAGTAAGGCACTTACCATATAATTTCCTTGGAAGTATACTGACACAGAAAAATTGTGTATGCCTGGTTTAGAAACCCAAAATGTCATAGGGATATGTTCATAGTAGCGGGAGTGATGAATCCAGGGACTTTCCATGCCATCGTTCATGTACTCTTTTTGAAATTTATTTTTCAACAGTATAACTTGTGTTAAGCCATCTTTGCTATAGTTTCCTTTTCTGTATTGTGATGGCATGAAATCTGTCTTCACTCTGTTATTCACAGCTGGGCTATAAGGTACGATACTTCTGGTGTTACTCAAAAACGGACTGACACTTCTGGTGTCACTCAAAAACGGTTTTCCAATTACTTCACTCCGGACACTATTTTCCTGTAATATGCTCTCAATTGATGCTGGTGAGTTATTTCGTTCGGCTTCCGCACCTGTTGAGTTGTTTTTATTGACATCCATGCCTGTTGAGCTGTTGGTTGAGTTGTTTTTAATGACATCCGTGCCTGTTGAGTTTATAGAAGTGCCAGTTGAGTTGTTTTTAGTGACATTTGTGCCTGTCGAGTTGTTTGGTACACCATCTCCATCTGTTGAATTAATTAATGTGAGTTCTATGTTCATTGATGTTCCCGAGTACAACCTGCCTTCTTTGTTTTTGCAGAATGGCTGTGAATAAATAGGAGCGATTGACGGACAGGTGCATCCTTGTCGAATGGGATTTGTCAAATTACCAAGATACAGCTGGGCAATTTCGCTGAAAAGAAATGATAAAAAGTTGATAATTCACTGTCCTTGTGTTATTTACAAGAAGTCCAAGGTTTTTTCCATGCTGTTGAAGTGTGATGTCATATGAGATCTTATTGTTACAGCTGGCATCCCTATTCTCTTGCATTGCAATAAATTGTAAAATAGTGTATTTAAGCTGCGATGTAATTTTATACCAGGTCGGATTTATAGTTGGCTTTATTACTTATTACCCTGGATTACTTAGTATAACAGCAACTGAAATAATTGACATGGGAAAAATTCAATTGCATTCATGGTGGACCTTCTATTATTTTAGACGGATTGAACTTTCCATTCTACAGATTTGGAGAACCTATGTAAAGAACATCCCAAAGAACATTGCCTGATCTACCAGCTTTCATATTATGTGACATAAACTCCAAAATTACACGAGGTATTGTAATTTTGACTTATTTTTTCAATCACATCAGTTCTCCCTACATAATTAACCTAATAAGTCTTCTTCAAATGAAATAATGGCAAAATCTCAGTTAAAATCATGGATTAAGTAAGATTTAACTCACGTTTGATTTAACAGGTCATGATAAAGTGTAAAATCTTTTATCAGCATGTCACCATCAGCGGAATCTGTCCAAAAAAAAAAAAGAAAACTTTTTAAAAGTGTCCTAGCATGAAGAAGTCATGCATAATTATTATTGAATATTGATATTCTTGGAATCTGATTTTTATCAGATTTTTTTTGAAAACCTGTCATAATAGTGGATTCGTAATCTTTCACAAAGACACATGAAAGTCCACATTCTGTTAATTGACCACATGCAGAGCAGGATCCTGCAAAAAAAAAAATCTAAGACTGCTCTAGACAGTTACCCAGCAAGGTTGGAATTTGTTATTTTTGGTGTCCTATCTCTAATGCTAACCATATTATCCAATTCACTGATATCTTCTCAGACTGTAGCCTTTATCACAATTTCAACGACTTCCCTTTTGATAATAAACACTTCTTTTGAGGCACAAAAATATGAACAACAACCGCATTTTTCAGATGAAATTTTGATGATTTAAACTAACCACAATAGTTTACCTTCAATGTTTAGATGACATTTTTATGATTTTAAAACAACCACTTATTATCTCTGATGTATAGATGACATTTTGATGAATTGGTCCAATATCCCTGGTATCAACATTTGTGAAAACATGATAGATAGTTCATTACACATTGTAATTATGATTGCAATATGAAGAAAGAGAGAAAAAGAATTACATCAACACTATATAACTCATAACTCATAGCTGTAATGACCTAAAATGTTATTATTTTCCATCCACCAACTATGTGTCCTTCAAAGTCCATCATTGACTGAGAGCATGATGTCATGCTGAGGCTTATTATGGATCATCCTTTTGTTTGGCAATTACAGATCATGGAACCAAACTATGGTAAACCATATCACAAAGTGGCTTACTATGCTTCCAATCACAAACAATTATTTTGGGCCTGTACTATGTTATAGATTACTACAGTTTAGTTTAGTGATCTTTAACTGAATTTCCAAACATAAGGATGATCCACAACCAGCACTAGCATGACACCATGTTCTCTGGCAAAAGAGAAAAATTGAAGGATACAAAGTTATTGGATGTATATTAATTACCACAGTTTGTTATCTATATATCTCTCAAATTTGCTTCATTGACAGAGAACATGATGCCATGCTTCAGCTGTTTGTGGATCGTCCTTGTGTTTGGCAATTAAAGAACACACACAGGCTTCAATGCATCCAGTCACAAACAATTATTTTAAGCCTGTACATTTAATAAATGAAGTTTATGTTAGTGATCTTTAACTGTGAATTGCCAAACACAAGGATGATCCACCAGCCTCAGCATAACATCATGTTCTTTGGCAAAGAAGATAAATTGAAGGACACATTGTCATTGGATTGATAATATACCAGTGATTTTTAACTAAGAACTTCCGAACATAAGGATGATCTCATTGATCTACAACCAGCTTCAGCATGACATCATGATCTTTGTCAATGAAGCAAATTTAAAGGATACATAGTTCTGGATAATAAATAACTTTAAAAGATAAAAAAATGTGAATGTAAACGTAACAGGAATATTACATGATTGATTACAGAGCAAATATTACCTTCAGGACCAAGTTTAATGAGTCTGAACCATTGAAATTTGATTTGGTCAGGGAGTCTATGAGACGTGTTGAAGATGGGTGATTGATTGTCATTCACGAAAACTTGCAGCTGGTATCTCTTGTACGGTGTTATTTTCTCCTGAAGAATAAAAAAAAAAACAACAACAATGAAATGTAACATTACCACAGGTGTTACAATGGTGCTCACTGCTCAGTGCTCACCCTCTAGATGAACTTGATAGACAAGGTGAGCTAGTAACTTTTCAATTGTCATTCATCCGATAACTATGTATCCTTTGAATTTGATTCATAGACTGACTGAGAAGTGATATGTCATGCTAAGGCTGGTTGTGTTTTGACAATTAAAGATCACTATACCAAACTGGCAATCAATAAAATGCACTGTACAGGCTTATTATGCATCCCATAACAAACAGTTAAAAGCCAATGCATGTTATTGACTACCACAGTTACCGCGAAACACTTTGATATAGAATTGAATTGGACTGTAGCACTGTGAAAATGGCACTTCGTGACTCATGATAGCCGATGAAGTGTCATCTTCTCTACTTTGAACATGGGAAACATAGAGGCTGTTTGATTAGTCATGATCCAGAGTAAGCCATTTGACTTCTCATACCAAATTTATAGTGAAAATCAGATGCATAATCCTTTCATTTGGCTGTCACCAACAAGTGGGATAAGATGTCTCTGTTCGGGACTGTCAAGTGGCAGCAGAATGCTGACAGTCCCTGGAAAATCGAATTGGGTCAACAATAATTTGATCAGTTTTGGACAGATCACCAGATCAGGTCGCACAACAGCTGTCCATATTACTAAGCCAAACTACTTTCACAAAGCATGGTTGCTGGCAAATATCCAGTCCACTGCTTTGAATGAAAACGTTTGGAAATCATGAGACAAAAAGTAAGTTTTGAAACTTTAGCATACACTTTGCCAGTGAAAGGGATGATTTTACTCATCAGAAGTTTGATGGTATTCAATCTACTTGTGCCATTTAGTGCATTTTAAATTGTGGTCAGAAAAGGGTCCAAAAAGAATGCATTCTTGCTTATTCATGTGTCCATACAAAGCCAATGTTTTTGCTTTGTGATATCAAAAATGCTCAATTGTATTTATTATGTTACTTTTAAAGTATGGAGATTTATTAACTAGGACAACAATATAATTCACAATTTCATAGAAGCCGTGTTACACTCGGCAAAATGTCTTGTCCATGCCACAAGTGGCCCCCTCTATACTGGCAATATATGTGAGCTGCAATGTATACATCCTCCATGATAAAAAATAGTTCCAACTTATTTTGGTATTTACAAGCTGTCTGCTTAAAATTGAAGCCAACCAAAGTAAGATTAGACACTTGCAGAGTTTCTGGAAATAAACTAGACCATCAGTAAATGATGAAACTGTCCTGGTTTCTTCCACACTGTCCTGGTTTCTTCCAGAGATTGAAATTCTGTTGACCGCTCACAGGAGCTCGCGAATTTTGCACCCTAGGTGGCAGCAAATAGTGGTCAACTTGTAGACAGTGGGATAAGTCTCCTTCAATCAAATTAACATTGAAAGTATTGGATTTGATCATGACAAATCATCAGCATGATGACACACAAAGTGCCATTTTCACAGTGCCACAGTCCACTCTAATTCTATATCAAAGTGTTTCGCTGTAAGTCTACTGATTTTAACTGTGAATTGTCAAACAAAAGGGTGATCAACAAACAGCCTCAGCATGGCATCTTAATATCATTTAGCAAAGCAGCAAAATTGAAGGATAGTTATTGGATTGATGATAAGTAAATACCAGTTGCCCACCTTGCAGTCTCTGCTTCAAAGAAAGGGAACCTTATTCCAAGCTAGTGTTGTTTACTAGAGTCACTTATAACTTCACAAAATATAAAAGAGGCAACCTTATAGCTCCTCATTAAAAACTATAGTCTTGATCAATAACAATTAGAAAATTGTCATCAAAACAGTCAATTGATTTTTTAATGTTTTATTTACTTACCTGCACTGCAAGCTGAAACCAGTCAAATGAGGGCAATTTTGCTTGAGCAAACAATGCTTCTCCAGGTTGATCAGCACTTAGACGACAGATTAAATTACTCTTCAGTATGTCAAACCGGAAAATACCACTGTCCACTATTGTTCTGAAATGCAGGTGAAAAAAGATTACTCTCTGTCTTCTTGTTCAAGAGTATTTGGGCTATGTTTGGCAATAAAACAAATCTGAATAAATCCTTGGAAACTTATAACAATAATTGGGAATTATGTCCAGCATATTACATAATTATTGTGAATATTAGTTGCATGACAGGTCACCAGGAACGTAGATGTGAAGGACATAATTAACAGTCTGAGATCTCAAAAAGCAATTGAATTGAATGTTGAGTATTTCATTGTTGTCTGATAGTTGTTTCAATGAGTTTCTTCGCAGAAAACCATAAACAATTATTTAAATCACACCGGAAAAAAGCTGTTAAACGATTTGAAAACTTCAGAATTTTGTTGAACTTGCTGGCAGGATGAATGAAAATGAACCCTGCAATGGGAGGATGGTTAATTTGTTATGCATGGTGTTACACTGTCCGAGCTTGCTTCTGATCCCAGAAAATGGCTCTAGAGGTGCTATATAGATTTTAGTAATTTGGCTTTTTCTAAAACATGTTGTATCCGTAAGACAGCTAAGACAATTTTATGATCAAACAGGAAACACCGTAGCTTGTGTTTCTAAATGAAGACATGACACTAAAAACCTAAACCAAGGAAAAATAGCCCAGAATAAATCAATAACTTTTTCAGACCGCAAACATTTTCTAAAGCCTTTCATGATATCATAATTAAAAACTGCATAATAAAACAAATACTCACCCAGTCGCTGTGGCATTAGCATTTACTTTAAATATCCACGTTTTTGACGATCCTATGGAATTTGGGACCCAATAGTCTCTGAAACACTCATTAGTTGCACTGCAATTAGGTCTTCCAAAGATCATGGTTTCATTTTTTTCAATTATGACACTTGATACACATGTCTCAGGAGACTTTGGAGCACATTCAGTTTGTAATTTAAATTTCACATTGGGTGGTAAATATCTTTGAAAGCCGGATAAAATGTATTTTGGCAGTACTATGGTACCACCTTGGCATTCTGCAGAAGACGGGGTCACTTTAATTGGTTTTCCAATCGATATTGGGACATAGGATTTCACCGGAATTTCTGTGGTAACCGGTGGTTGAATAGTTGTTGTTTCATTATTTGGGGATGAGGAATATGAACTTGTAGTCCAGTCTTCGTTGGTAGCATTGAAAACCGAAATCGTTGTCGAGTCTTGAGTGTAATTAAAAGTGGAATCAGTAGTAATAATACTGGAATTGGGCCAGGTGACATTGTTTGAGACAGTGGTAATGTCTGTTGTAATGTTGCTCGAAAGCGTTGTCATGAAGTTTTCTGTTACATTTGGTGCCTCGGTTGTAATATAGTCAAAACTTGCCGTTGAACTAATTTCGGAAGTGCTGTCCACAGTAGTTTGTGTGGTGGTGAGATTATCCGTTGTCAGCATGAAAAAATCAGAGACAGTGGATGATTCTGTTGTGACATTTGTAGAGACACTGGTAAGTGTGACGTTATCCGATGTTGAAGGTGCCACAGTTGTGAGATTCTCTGAGATTGTTGTTTGTTCTGTGGTCTGTTGTTCTGTTGTTGGTCGTTCTGTTGTTAGTTGTTCTGTTGTTGGTTGTTCTGTTGTTTGTTGTTCTGTTGTTTGTTGCCCTTTTGTTTGTTGCACTGATGTTTGTTGTTCTGTTGTTGGTTGTTCTGTTGTTGGTTGTTCTGTTGTTTGTTGTCCTGTTGTTTGTTGTTCTGTAGTTGGCTGTTCTGTAGTTGGTTGTTCAGCTGTTTGTTGTTCGGTTGTTTGTTTTTCTGTTGTTGGTTGTTCTGTTGTTCGTTGGTCTGTTGTCTGTTGTTTTGTTGTTGGTTGTTCTGTTGTTTGTTGTTCTGTAGTTTGTTGTTCTGTGGTTTGTGGTTCAGTCGTTGGTTGTTCTGTTGTTTGTTGTTTGGTTGTTTGTTGGTCGGTTGTTTGTTGTTCTGTTGTTGGTTGTTCTGTTGTTGGCTGTTCTGTTGTTGGTTTTTCAGTGGTAACTATTGTTGAAGTTATCGCTGCTGCAGTTGTAGGATTGTCTGATGCTGGAATAGGTGGAGCTGATGTGGGTGGAGGTGGAATTGTTTCGGATGAAGGACTGGTTGTAGTATCACTGGAGGCGGTTGTAACGGCATTAGAAGAAGTTACTTTCTCAGAAGCACTTGTCACACTTGCAGGACTGTTTGTGGTGAGCTGATTCGAATTTGAGTCAACACTTGTAGATTCAGAAGTGAGTCCTGCAGGTTGTTGAGTGGTGACACTTGCATCAGGAGTTGTAACGTTATTACTGCCAATTAATCCTGAGGTGCTCAAAATGAGAATAAATCTCAGTATAATCCAGGTCATGGACACATGCATCTTTTCTGCAAGAAAAGAGAATGATATTATGGGTTTTTATGCTGAGATAATTATGAACAATGGGTGCACACTGCTTTTAAGGCATTTGATTGGACATGGGGATATAAACATGCTGCTTTCGCACTACAAATTCAAACCAACTTTGAGAACCCTATACTGGCGTTGCGTTCAAGACGAGAGATCCTCTGTGTACTCATTTTTGAAGTATTCTTGGGATTTTTCAATTTTTTATTTGTAAGTACCAGTGGTAAATTAGTACTAATCTTATAATCCTATGCTTATCATAGTTTTAAGGAGTGAAAAGTTGGGATGCCATGCTTTCAATGCTTTCACAACTGTTTCACCACAGGTGAAAAAGCACTTTTTGTTTCATCATAATAATGAAAAGCAATGAACAGTGAGCTAAAAGAAGATATTGGGAAATTCAAATTTAAGTTGAAACAATGAAACAGGGTCTTTGATTGTAGGCCTATGTTGTTATTTAAAAGTTGCAACATTCCAACCTACCTAGGACTTTTTCCAGTAAATCAATAATTACTATTGACCTGTAAAATATTGACCTGACCTACATATCATGTCTCAAGTATGACAAGTCAGGTCTGGTTGTATATTTGATATTTGATGTTAATCATGTTTAATTACACGGGTGCACGCATACAATTATTGATTTTGAAGCAAAGACAGAGAGTGCGAAGCAATCAAAATGCTGCAAGGTAAAATGTGAGCTTCAAAAATTAGCAGAAATTTATTATCTTTTCAGCAATGTAAGAAAAATATTTATTGAATGAACAAAATCTATAGTATAGAGAGTGAACACTGAGTCACTCTGCCATATGCGCATGTAGAAAATGATGTACAATATGGCGCATGGTGCGAAAAAGGTTTTAAAAGAGAAAATTGATTTTACGAAAAAGTCAAAACCTCACCTGTCTTGTGGAGTTCAGGAACTTCACTTCACTTCATCAAATGAAAATTATCCGCAAGTCTTCTTTGACTATGTTCTTATCTGATGTCTGATGCTAAACCCATGTAATTCCATGAAGGGATATACTTTACACATAATGACATGTTTGAATAAGGTAATTTCACAGAGAGAACCAGTCTATGTCATTGATCCAGCTAGCATCCAATATATTTTTGGCTGAATATACAATTTATAAGTGCATGGAGTAACACCTGTTGTTGTATATAAAGCCTAATCTCAAATGAGTAGTGTCAGCCATAGTGTTTTATGTTGATCTGAATATTCATGTTAGTATATGTCAAATAATCAGGGGATTTCTCATGATTCACCCATACCTCTGGATGTTATGGTTTATTTCAAATCATTGTAAAAAGTACATACTGTTCGCACATGTTGCTGTTGCCTGAAGTGTAAATAGATGATGTTGTTTTTTGAGTTTGCAGTGACTGGTGGTGAACATTTGTTAATTTTACAGCAAATTGCTTGGCTATTTACAGTGGTCCAAAACTTTTGCAAAGCTCACAGAGTACATGTGCGAGCAAAAGGAGCTGCTATTGAGAGGCATATGTGCTTCAGTGCTATTAATTAGATGCTCAATTGCTAATATATATGTCACTCTTGTTATTGACTGATGCTCTGAGTCATCAAATAAAAAAAGAGAGAAGCAAATACACAAATATAAAAGGTATAAATAAAATTGTAAATGAACAATACTGTGCACAAACACATCTATTACTTACTTTTATACATCATATCAAACAATCTCTATAATTAAAATGATAACATCCGGGAATTATCTCAAGTTATGCTCAATGTCTCACCTTCTAATTTTTGCAGCAATTTCCCACGCTACTCAAGGCTTGGGCCTCCCCTTTTGGGGGCAATCAGGCTCATCAAAATTTTCTAATTAATTATAATTACTTTAAGCTCATTCATATACAATACATTAGAGGGCAGCATCTGCAAGGCCTCAACCACTTGCTCCCTTCCTTTGAGTGCCAGGTGATATCTGGGAAACTGGTGTCCTTCTGCATCCGAGTAATCCGTACATGTTTCCTACTCATACAGCAGGTAACATGGGCTAATAGCTAGTTTTACTAAAACTTGAACTTGTGAGTAGAAATGCTTGTCAGATATGAGTTAGGTACACTAGTAACTCTCAGTACTACTGTTTACGTCTATAATTACTCACATTGTGTGTCAAACTTTTATCCAACCATGATTTTGTAACTCCAAAACAAATAAGATTATTTGATAATATTATTCACCCGTAATGACAAATGTCATGGAATGTGCCATGCAGGCTGGAGCCAATAATTTCCTGCACATTTTGTCCAATACTGATAGTGCAGTGTCACATAATAATTAATTTTGGAGGTGTGCCTGTTTTTATACAAATGTTTGGAGAAAATGCCAAAAAGGCACCTAAATAATCTTATTTGCCATTCTCACTATGCTGTCAGGGGCCCTTATGAGAAAAACAAGCCAATGGGTGGCGCTGCCGCCTGATGGGTCCATATTAAAAGTAGCATGCAGTGCATGCAAAGGGTTCTTGCTCTATTTCAACAATTTGTGCCTCGTTAATTTTCCACCAATGGTCTATCAAGTTCCACCAATGGTCTATCAAGTTATATATAAAAAAGGGAAAGATTGAATTAAATGTTACAATTGCATTTTCCAGTAATATAAATATGAATAGGTACCGTAATATGGGGTGAATCGGGACGGAATTGGCCGTTTTTTTGTCATAGCATGGTCAGAAATCAATCTAGAAATCAAAATTTGGTGACAAATTGTGTCTGGGCACAAGGCCTAAGTACCCCTAGAAGCTTGAAATGATATCTTAAATTCCCAATGCTCAAGGCCCAGAAAACTAGTGTCCCAATTCACCCCATACTTTGGGGTGAATCGGGACAGTCCATTATTTCCACTATCAATACTCCCTACCTTCTTTGAGTGATTCCTACTTGTGAATAAATATTAGAAAACATATTCAACATGCCAGAAAAAAATTTTGATGAAAATCCGAAATCAATTTCATTGGTAATATGCAGATTTTAAAAAATGTGATTAATGACACAAAACTGTTATAAACTGCTATTTTCTTCTAATTTTTCTACTAATTCATCATTCTGGACTAACTTCATTCCAAATGATGCCACATTCAATATTATTTATCAAAAAGCCACGCCACTACACTCTAACGAAAATTAGTATGGTTTTTTTTCGTTAATTCTGAAAGTTTGTCATGGACCTGGATCTGAACACAGGACCAAACATACAAAATCCCATATCCAGTCTTTATTTATAGTCTCCTAAAAACACATTAGACAGATTTTAAAGTTTGCTGCAAGTTTGGTGGCTCTGGCATTTATACTTGAATTTGTACAAGCAAAGTTTTGACCAGCTTGTAAAAATACATTCCTGCAGCGCCAAGTTTAAGGGGCTGCAGCTCCTCACTGCCTGCAGTTAGAAATACAAAATTGTATCACGTTATGCACTTGTATGTTTACTAAAAGTGTGCCAAAAATCAAACTCCTGAGGCAAGTAGAAATTGGGGCTTTTTAGCAAATAAAATGTTTCCCTGTTCTGTCCCGATTCACCCCAGTGTCCCTATTCACCCCATATTACGGTATTTTTTATTTATTGAACAAGAATCCCCACTAAACTTCAAACACTTTGACATTATATTCCTATGAGGATGTTTTACAAAACTAAATAAACCACAATCGATGTTACTTTGTTTTTTCTTTTTTTAGGAAATGAACCTGCAGGCAACTATGGTATTTCTGACTATTCACAAGAGGGCAGCACAGTCCAAGTTCAGTTGTATATTTGGAGCCAGTTTTTGTGTGAAGTGCTGAAAGCTTAGAAGAATATGTTGAATAAAAGTCCATTTAAGCACTGAGAAGCACTATGTTGTAGCCATGGGAGGTATATATTTTTCACTATTCGGCATGTACACGAATTTGTAAAGCTGCAAAAACGAACATATACACGAATTTTGCATTCGTGTAAGTGATAAATATTGCTTTTCACGAATTTGTGTATGTGTAATTACGAACACTGCATCCTTAAACTTGGCTAAAACTAACTCTAAACCTAATTTTAACACTAAACCCTAATGATATAGCACTTCCACGAATGTTAGTTTTAGCATATACACGAATGAATAATAAAGCACATTCACGAGTGTTAGTTTTTACATGTACACGAGCACCTATGCTCGTTTTTCCATGTCCACGAATTCGTACATGCTCGTTTTTACACCTCCACGAATTCGTGAACATGTCAAATAATGAAAAATATATACATGGCCATGGATCATGTATATATTTTTCACTATTTGGCATGTTCACGAATTCATGGAGGTGTAAAAACGAGCATGTACGAATTTGTGGAAATGAAAAAACGAGCATAGGTGCTCGTGTACATGTAAAAACTAACACTCGTGAATGTGCTTTATCATTCATTCGTGTATCTGCTAAAGCTAACATTCGTGGAAGTGCAATATCATTAGGGTTTAGTGTTAAAATTAGGTTTAGAGCAGGTTTTAGCCAATTTTTTTATTGCAATGTTCGTAATTGCACCTGTACAAATTCGTGAAAAACAATATGTGGCACTTACACGAATGCCAAATTTGTGTATATGTTCGTTTTTACAGGTGTACAAATTCGTCCACTTGCAAAATATTGAAAAATATATACCTCCATGGATGCATAAGTACTATTTTGATCAGAAGGGCACATCTGTTTGGGTTGTCATTTTGTCTGTGAAATGCTTTTGTGTGTACACAGACCTTGCCTGTTGACAGGAAATGAAGCTGATGACAATGTTCTTGGACTGAATTCCAAGGACCAAAAAGTGGCATATAGTTGCTGGATTTCTGGACAAAAATGCACAGGTCTAGAGACTTTAATGCTTTCACACAGCTTCCACAACAGCTTCAGTGCGTTCTGGGAATGAACTTCAATTTAGTTTTTTCTACATTTGTAAAACATACACTGCCCTTGAATGATTAGAGTGTAGATGGGTCAAAATTTGATAAGTCTGAAATTCTTGTCTCCAGTGTTAAACGATAATTCATGATGGCAGGAAGACCAATAGAGGACCTCTTGTTGTCATTTTTCATAGACAAGGATATTAGCAAAACTTATAACACAAAATATATGTGGCAGAATATTTTAATCCCATCCAAAAATAGCATTGAAGTGGCTAACCCCCCTGAAAATGGCCTGTCTCCACCAACACTTTCTTTGAAAGATCGCATCACAAAAACTAGTAATGGATTCTGATTCAATTAAACTCTTCCATGCATGGAGACTTGACTGTCAGTCTTCTAAAATCTGGTCATCAATAGCTGAAATAATATTCTGTATTAGAGCAGGAAGTTGTTGTGTCGATGTCTCCAATATTGTGTCATTAGCATCATGCCGGATTTGTTTCTTAATAAATAATAAAGGGACACACATTCTGTGAGAAAACCTTGTGTCTGACATTGTCTGAGTATTTCTGTCAGCATGTCAGTTGTCCTATCTCAATTTGTCATCAGCAAATGCCTTGCTACTCTATTTTGACTGCATATTTCTGGACCAAAATCACTGTGAACATGTTTCTGGTGTTCATAAGGTCATTGCATGCACATATTGCCAGACTGCCAGTTTTGCACTGGTCCCTACAAAGATTTTTACTGTAATTATCATTAGCATCATGCTGTCATTAGCATCATGTCAAAAATGGCTTATTGCCTTTATCTCACTAAAATGTTGTTGCAGGTGACCGGAATTGAAATCAGTTGAATATATATTATCAATAAATGTTTCAACAGACTATTACATAACATTTTTGCATTTTCCTTGCACCTGACATGCTTAGTATGAAGTTTGATTCTTCTCTGAAACTACTAACCAAATATGGGGTGCCAGCAACATTTTACCATTGTCTAGCATAGAAATATGGTTTAGCAAAGACATTGGGCACTGGTCAGGATTTTTTAGTTAGAAGTGTGATTTTAATGACAGTTGAAAAACATTACATCTATGTTTATCACCTCAGTACAGATCAGCAGGGCATTGGGCATGAAAGCGCAGTGATAGCTGATTGTTTGACCTACCCAACGCAAACTTTAAAAGGCATTTCTGGAGCGAAAAATTTTCAAAATTTTTTCAACTGAAATTTCAAGGTATTCAAATTTTGACCCAGATTGTTTTAATGTCCAAATATGAATATATTAAAAGACAAATTAAGATGAGCATTTTACACTCCTAGCTATATTTTGTTCTCCAGATTAAGCATTAAGTCACACAAAAATGCCAATTTTTTTTACATTTTTTAGACATTCTTATGTTAAAGTCTGCTATAAAGTTTGACAAAAAAATGTAAAATAAAATCCATGATCAAGGTCAATCCTTATAGATTCTGTAAGTTCAATAGTTCGACATTCTCTCAGACATTTATTTAATGACAATGACAATGACAATGACAATGACACATATTTTATTTAGCTCTTACAGTGTACAGTATGTAGTTTTACAGAAAAATTGATAATTAAGGAGCCAGGAGACCTCCAAAGACAAAATACTTGTCGCTATCGGAGGGCCACCTTGTGTAAAAATATTATTAAAATTATTCTAAATGTATTGAAGAGGATATTATTTTACAGTTTAATGATGTAAGTGCTTACTTTTTTTGATGAAACCATGACAATCTCTGTTTTTTAAAAGTAATTTGTAAATAAAACAATTAAGATTAAGAAAGTGAAATGATGTTAGAGATAATGAGGCAATGCTTTACCTACCTGAATGCAAGACAGCTTCTGGCTCACAAGAGGAGACTGATGACCCGCAAACATAAATATTTGATATTGAACAATTCGTTTCATACTGATCTGTAAGATTCTGTTTGACATAAAACTTAAAACCATCAAAACTGTGAGTAAATATTTTATCCTTATATTTTGAAGACATATCATTAAACACTATTGGGTACCTGTAACTCATACCATTTCTTGCGAAGTCATGTCTCACAGCAGGAACAGGAAGGTTTCTATTTGTGTGAAGTGTGGGGTAGTTATGAGAATAATTATGTAAAAGAAATTTTTCAGAGTAAAAATATAGTGGAAGCATATTATTGTTTAATTTATAGCAGATCTTGCAGTGCACATAGATCAGGGATCTTCAAAATATTGAAGTACTTAAAAAGGGGACTTGTGTGAGCATTATATTTTGCTTTAGCTATTATTCTCAATGATTTCTTTTGTAGCTTTATCAATTTATTTGCCTTCCAACCCCATATAATCAAGCCGTAGTTTAGATAAGAAAGAATTAAAGAATTGTAAATTATATGTAATACTTCAGATGGTACAAAATTTTTCAGCCTGTTCATTATACCTGTTGTTTTTGACATCTTTTTAGAAATATTATCTATATGTGGTTTCCATTTCAGATTTTTATCAATTATAAGTCCCAGAAAGTTAAACTCATTTACAAATTCTATTGGAGTCTTCCATTACAAGATCAGGCAATGAAATGGTGCGATTGGCTGTATGGAACACCATTGCCTTTGTTTTACTAATATTTAAAGAAAGTTTATTTAATTTCAGCCATTCAGTCATTGCTTTTAATTCGTCATTGATACTTACATGGTCATTTTCAAAAACATTTAAAGTAGCTGAAAGTGTTGTATCATCAGCATATATGACAGGATGAAATTTGTCAGTAGCATTGATTAAGTCATTTGCATAAATTATAAAAAGTAGAGGGCCTAGTATGGATCCTTGAGGGACTCCACACGTTATTTTTAAGAAATTCAGAAGTAACATCATTCATTTGTACATATTGCATTCGATCAGTCAGATAACTTTTCAAAAGATCATATGAGGTATTCCTAATTCCATAATGTGACAGCTTAAACATCAGAATTTCGTGATCGAGTGTATCAAAGGCCTTCGAGAGATCTAAGTAAATGTTAATTGGAATTCTGTTGTTATCCATTTCATAAATGATTCTGTCTATTAATTCTAAAGCTGCTAATTCTGTGGAATGTGACTGCCTGAAGCCATATTGGCTGTTGTAGAAAATTTTGTTTTTGGTGAAAAAGTCATATATTTGATTATACATTATTCTCTCGAAGACCTTTGATATACTTGGAAGAATAGAAATAGGTCTATAGTTGGAAAATAGTTTATCATTGTCTTTCTTGTGGAGAGGTGTAACTTTAGCTATTTTCAACTTTTTAGGAAATGTACCATGTTCTATTGATTGGTTAATTAAGACTTTCAAGGTATCTGCAAGTTCAAATTTAACAAATTTTAGTAGTTTATTCGAAATTCTATCATGTCCATAGCTAGACTTTGGCTTAAGAGAATCAATTACTTTTATCAGTGTTATCGTATCTACTTTTGTGAATTGAAATGACTCCAGAATTGGATGTTTTATGTAATCTTTGAACGATTTGTTTATAGGCATCTGTATTCCTTCTGCTAACTTTGGTCCAATTTCTACGAAATATTGATTAAATTTGTTTGTAATCACTCTTTTGTCAGAAGTTGTATTGCCATTGATTAAGAAAAATTCAGGGAACTCTTGCTTCTTTTTTGTTTTATTCATTATTTCATTAATTGTCGACCAAGTTTTTCTGATATCACTCTTGAACATTTCAAATTGGTTATGATAATAATTTTTCTTCGCAATTCTGATACTACTTTTAAGAATCCTGTTGTAAGTCTGGAAATTTAGTCTCCTACTATTATAATTAGGATCAATTGTGTCAGTTGATTTTAGTAAGTGGTACAGCTTATCTTTATATTTTATAGATTTTAGAATTCCTGCAGTTATCCATTTACTTTTTTTGTGTCTGTACTTATTAAATCGAACAGATTTTGTCGGAAAATATTTATGAACTAAATCTTTTAGAATAGAATTGAATCGATCATAGCTTATGTCAGGTGTTTGGCCTAGAATCTCATTTAGTCTTTGTGCAGTAGATGGACTTTGTAATTCGGTTTTGAAGCCAAGAATTGTGGTATTATTATAAGTTGTAATCTTGACATACTTTTTCTTTTCATGATTTCGATTTAAAAGATTTAAGCTTATAAAGTAAGGCAGATGGTCAGAAATTTGATTAATGATTATACCAGCTTTAATATTATTAAGTCTATCGGATATTTTAATGAAAAAATTGTCAATTAAAGTTCCCTTTCTTTCAGTTAGACGCGTAGGAAAAGTAATTTTGGGAATGTAACCATTTGAGATTATTGACTCAAGAAATTGATTCACATAGTTAACTTCTTTAAATTTCAGGATGTTTAAGTTAAAGTCTCCAGTTAGTAACACATCTCTGTTGTTTCGAAAATGATTGAATACTACATTCAGCTCATTTATAAATGTTGTAACATTTTCTATTGTTTGACGAGGAGGTCTATAAATATTTCCTATAATAATTTTAGTGTTGTCATGATAATTATTTCCTAACATAACTTCTATGAATTGCCCGTCCCAACTTTCAGAGTGTATGAATTTATCAATTTGATTAAATTTAAATATTTCACATATATATATAGCTACCCCTCCATGTGCACTGCTCGATCTACCAGATGAAATTAGGTTGTATCCTTCTATTTGAAACAGAGAAAGGTCGCTGTCTGCTGTGAGCCATGTCTCCTGCAAGCAAATGGCACCGAGTCTGGAATGAGAAGAATTGTACAAGTTAACATATATTTGTAATTTTTCGAATTTGGCTGCTAGAGACTGACAGTTTAAACTAAGGACTGTAAAATTATTCGAAGTATTCAAAACAAATTCTGTAAAACCTGAGTTGTTATAATATGGAGAGAGATCTAACAAGGTGGGTTCATCAGTGTCCTCCTGGGAATCCAGTCCACTGCCTGCAAACAGATCAAGCAAAGATGTCTCATTATCAAGTATAGTGTTTGGATCAACTGTCATACTTAATCATACAAAACATGGAATTTTGGAGATTGTATTGATAACAGTTATCATGGTTTCTTGTTATAAGTAACTTGGTTATTACACTATTATCATCCTTAAGAATTGATAAAACAATCCATTCATTATACAACAAACAAACATAAAACTGTAAAATTGATGTGTCAAAGATTTTTGATGAAATGAAACAAATATAAATGTAAAGATTCATAGACAATTACTGGCACATGGTCAGCCAAATATTAGTATTACGTGACTTGATCTGACAGGTGAATAATGATCTTAAAATAGTTAAATTTACCAATTATGCTATATTGGGCAAATAATGATTGTATACAAATGAATATATAAAAGTTAATGAATTACATGTTATAACATCAACAAATCAATTTAGAAACTGTGATCAACACTTGTGTTAGAAACATCAACTTGCACATTAAGAAGATCACACAATTATCAGGAGCAAAACAGAAACATGCAGAATATTCAGAAAGTGTTATAGGGAGAAAAATTAATTAAATAAATAGCCGTTATTTTTTAAATAAATAGCGGTTAGTTCAGAATTACTTGAGTCAAGCAATACACAGGTGGAGGATATATGACAAATAAAATATATACATCTGACATTACAGAAAAAGATAACCAACAATTAAGTTATCTTGGGTATTAAATATAGTGATGCAATAAGTTAAACAGAGATTACATTAGAAAATACCATTCTCAGCACATGTAAAATGTAATTTTCGACACATGTAAATTGTTAAGAGTCAGTAAAATTACTGTAAAGCTGATCTTATGTCAGTTAGAATTTTCCCGACAATATTTTGACCCCACTCGTTTATGTCACATACTTTCTTGTCCTTTAGGGTCATGCCGATACCCCAGATTTTGCTACGAGTAGCCTCTCCTAGAGCAGTTTCCCCTGTTCCCAGTAGAAAATTTTTGGCCCTTTCATCTTGGGAAAATTTTGCAAAACATGCCTTTTCGAGTTCTCTTTTGGCAACTGGCAACCAATCATCCATTTTAACGACAATTTTATCACCGATTGCTTTAAAACTAAATGTAAGGGAGACCGGGATAAGTTGTGCCACAGGGTAAGTTGTGCCGCTCACTGTCGGGGTGAAATGAAGAACTGGGTAAAGAAGGCAATGCCATCCGTATATACCCGCTTGGTCAATATCATTACATTAGGCACCGAGAAAAAAACTACCAAATATAATAATTTTGTTGATGAATACTTGAAGTGCTGAGGACTGACATTCTTGTTTCTCAGTCATTTGGTATTTGTAATTAGGCAGGATCGAGTTAGGAGGTATATCTAGACATGTGTTTTGTCAGATTTCAACTTGCATTGTTGGTTTATTTTTAACAATCATTTTTAACCACAAAATCAATTTGGGGTAAGTTGTGCTGTTTTGATTGGCATTTGGGGTGAGTTGTGCCAATGGTATTTTTTATTCATCTTTTTTTTTCCTTCATTTTATGCAAGGCCTAAACGTGTTGTGAAATAACTTACACTGAAAGAAGCATGTGTTAAAAGCGTTATACCATTCTCTAAACAATAAATAATTCAAATTTTTGCAGCATTTTAAATGTTTGTATAGAATGGCTCATAAATGTTTGATTAGTTTCATGTAACATGTCAGGCATAAGTTAAAAACATGATACAAATGATCTATCTGACGAAACGGGTGAAGTACTAGGTTTTATTGGAATAAATTAAGCAGAACAACTTACCGAGTCATGAGGCACATCATACCCTTTTTCAAATGCCTGCCATGATCTTCCCGCTGGTCGGACTACCCTGAAACTTTGGTTGATTCTGGCCAAGGTATTATATTTTGATGCCAGATTTTCAGATTACACGATTAAGCTTTGGTTTTTCAGAAAATCAGCTTGATGCAAAAAATGGCAAAACTTACCCCGGTCTCCCCTACACATTTTTGAATGAAAATGCAGCGATGCCCTTATTTGAGAATGTGCTAATGACTTAATTTGATTGAATTTAGAACACAAAGGTAGAAATCCTCTTCCTCTTTGACGAGACATCTGTTTGCCAATTTGGGGAAAAAATAACAAGAGATATAATATGATACGAAGTGCACTTCAATCAGGGTTGGGCACGAGTACACATGTACTTGTGTACTCGTGTACTCGAGTACATTTTTCCAAGTACTCGCATGTACTCAGTACTCGTGCCAAATCATGAGTACAGTACTCGTACTGGTACTAGAGTACATTGCTAATGTACTCGTACTCGTAGTGAGTACATCACGAGTACAATTGAAGCTTCAAAATAGCAAAATTGAACACAAATGCAAGTGTCTAACATGACAAAATGGTTTATTTAATGCTATAGTTCAACTTTTTAAACTCCTTCCAAGATTCTTTTTAAATTATAACTCAACTAAAGTAACATATAATGTGTTATATGAATACCAATAGTTTATAAAAAAATGGAAATGATATAATGAGCAGTCCTGTGTAAACTTAGACCTGTACAACTTTGTGATTCACACATTTATAATAAGCTTTTGTGGCTCAAAATTGTGGAATAGTGTGCTATAAATGTGTTGTCATCTATACAACTACAATGCCTGATGTTCGTCATCTCTTAAATAATTATTCATTCAGCACATATTTGACCATATTCGAACCATTTTGATTATGATTTGAATATATAAGAATTTCACGTTGATGGCCAATTCTGTATCTGTATTATCTGTATCTGTACATAGCCGCCATTTGCTTTTTTCACACCTTTTGGCGCAAATCAAAACATCGTAACTTACTGGCTGATACTGGCCGTAACTTACTCGCTGATACTGGCCTTATTATCAAAGATACAGTATTTTAACTTTAGCCATTGTATTCCACTACTTCTGAATGATATATTTAAGTTTTTAAATTATGTTTCTAACCCAATTTGAACCATAACTAGAGCAATTTTCTTTTTGACATTTTTTTGGTTAAATCGTTGCTTTTACAGAAATCGGAATAAAAATATTTAGTTTACAGGCTCACCCTGAATTATGTTAATTCTAAAAAGAGGGATTTTAATTCTATTAATATAGTATGATTTTTATCTAACGAAAAATGTTCTTAGGTGAACGAAATAACCATTTGTATATTTACCACAAATTTATATTGAATTGAATTTGAATTAAATTGTTGTTGTTTTTCTCTGCAGCAAAATGAAGAGAACAATTTGAGAATACATAATCTTTAAGACTATAAAGTAAATATTGAAATAAAAATAATTTATGACATTAAAATGAAATATCAAAAGCACATAAAAAACATGAAATTAAAAACGTTTTGTTCAAAAGGGAAAACACTTTGAGTATCTGTATGGTACTTAAAAGAGTAAAAAGGATAAAAATCACGACAATCATTGTACCTGTCTCTTTGACTAGGAAGAAGGTTATGCAATTTAACAAGTGCATAAGTGTTTTAAATTTATTGCATTTAATTGTTTGCTAAATCTGCCTTGCCAAGCTTTGATATGTTTTCTAACGAATTCTTGGCACTAATAAAATATAATGAAACAAAATCTTACAGATGGCATCATTACTTCTCCTTGCAATCTCATTAAAGGTTATTCTGTTCAATATGTCATCATACACTCTTTTGTGATGTTGACTGGGCCTAGAGTGACCCGGCTAGAACTTGATTTGAAATCTGGACCCAGCCATTGGCAGCTCCAAAATCAGCTTCGAAGGCCATTTTAGATTGATACAGTTCACTTTTGATTAACAAAGGGGCATATAAGTAGTAGCCAACAGTCCAACACTGATATTCTTTATTGGTGCTTAATTATTTCACCTTAATAATGCTTTTATTTCTTTAAATATTGCATGAATGATTTTCAAAACTGCATAAATGTACTCGTACTCGTACTCGAGTACATTTGAAAGTACTCGTACTCGTACTCAAGTACATTCAGAAAAGGCTGTACTCGTACTCGTACTCGTACTCGTAGGTGTGGCAAGTACTCGTACTCGTACTCGAGTACATTGGCATGTACTCGTGCCCAACCCTGACTTCAATATATATCTCTGTAAATCCATAGCCTGGGAAACCTCCAAAACAGGGTGGAAACATGTACCTGGAATATGTGCGGCATAATGTGCCCATCTTTTGAAAAAACTTTGCTGGGCATAAAGATGCTTTATGCCAAATGGCATCTTTGTACTATGAAAGCGCCGGTTTTGACCTCTCAGACATCCCACTAGTAGATTTGATGTTTCTGTGCTTAATATTACTGAATACATTTGACTAGAAACCTAAAATGTTATATCATGCTTTAAAAAGTATGGATGTGGCCAAATTGACTTTTTACCGGTGCAGACTTAGGGTGTTACAATAAAAGTTTAAGTGTGAAATTCATTGGGGCTAACCTCTAAATGTGTTCTATAGCCCCTCTCTGACTACCATGTAAAATTTCAGCTCATTTGAAGGTGTTTTAGACGTTGCTCAAGAGCCCTAAAGATAGATAGGGGTTTAACATTAAATTTTCATGCGAAAATGGCTATTTTAGCCAATTGCTCACAAATTATCAGTTTCAGTCCACCCAAACACATGGATAGTTGATACATAGATGAATAAATTATTCTGCACATTGTGGTGCCAATTTCATATTTGTAACTTGCTTGAGTATTGAGAAAATGTACATATATGGGATATAGTATTATTTCGCGATTTTCTGTGATTTAAAAAAAACTCATATTGTTTCAATAGTCTGAGACAGATTTAAGACATTGGTTGATATTCTTGTGTCTCTGTCGCACTATCACTATGGGACCAATATGTGATTGTCTCATGTTTTTAAAATTCAAAATTAGACTGCAACTGGTCTTCATTAAGAAAGGTGCTTTCACTGCTTTGCTTTGGCGTCAATTTTTCATGTAAAATAGTATATATTTGCCAATAACACAAAACCCAAGTGAGGTACAGATATGAAATTGATACCACAGTGTGCAGAATAATTTATAAATTTGGTATCAACTATCCATGTGTTTGGATGGACGGAAACCAATAATTTGTGAACTACTAGCTAAAATAGCCATTTTCGCATGAAAATTCAATGTTAAACTCCTATCTATCTTTGGGGCTCTTGAGCAACATCTAAAACACCTTCAAATGAGCTGAAATTTTACATGACAGTCAGAGAGGGGCTATAGAATACATTTAGAGGTTAGCCCCAATGAATTTCAGACTTAAACTTTTTTTGGGACACCCCACTGGTGCTGTATAAGTTAGAAGTCATTTTTCATGCCTTTGTGTTCAGCATCAAATATTTCGAGGATAAGTAACAAACAAGAGGAAGAAGAAGAAAGAAATTTATTCGCAACCATAAATAATTGGTACATATGAAGTGAAAATTTCAAAATGTAAAAACCAATGTAAAATTAAAATTTATAGAAAATATAAAACAGTTTGAATGCTATGGCCTGCTTGTCCAATCAACTGGCAGGATTTTCTGATGTCAGACCAACTTTTTTTGCAAAAAGTTTTGTTATTTGATCAGCATCAACAAATATGAAGTCATCTGTTAATCTTTTAAAAATGGCAACTGAATTGCAGTTGGGTGGCCCTGTATTGGTTAAAGTGCTGGTCTAAAGTAGCTGTGCCAGGGTGCCTTCTGTTCTGAAGGTACCAGATTCGTAATGAAAAACATGTTCTTCTCTCATTATATCCATGTAAAATCATGTAACATTCTTGCACTACATAATGATTTCCTGAGAGTAACCTTTTAAAGTGTTGAGTTTTTGTATTCTCCCCAAGTTCTTCGTGCAATGTACATGTATAGTATATATTTATTTGAAATTCTTGAGTGCTTTTACTGTCTGAACAAATTAAGGCAAGTTATGCCTGCTTATTACAAGCAGATGTCAGCATTTTGGTGTTTTTTTTAAATTTTCATATCTGTCCTTGTATATAGCTTGAAGTTTGTGGAAGACAGTCATTGGTATTATATACATATATATACAATTATACATACTATACTCTAAAAAATAAATTCATGAAAAATTCAAAGAAAGGAGTTGTCTAAATTATGACATTCAATCTCTCTGGAATGTCGACCACCTGAAGATAGACTTCCCTGTCATCTGTGTCGTCTGCTATCCCAGGATTGTCATTGATGTAAGCATTGTTCTCATTAACAAAAGTTTGGTCAAGATGCAAGTTCTCCAAGTCAGGTGGGACCCTGTCAGCCACTGACACATAAGATCCTATTTCAGAATCAATCAACTTGAGAAGATCCACGAAGCTCGGCCGTCTCTTCGGCTTCTTGTGCCAACACAATAACATGATCTCATAACTGGAAGTAAAATGACAAGTGATTTTATATGGATATCCTGGAGTATACATGTAGCTTGCAGGAAAAGTAAAAAAAATATTCGATGTTTCTTTTCTACTCATTGGTGATAATGAAAAGCAAGTAACATCACTTATCATCATCTATCATGATATACTATGCAAATCATGATTCAACCATGCAGCAGCATATTACTACCCACGAGATTCCCATAATTATAGAAAGAGATTCAGGTGACAATGGACATTGAACATGCGCCAAATACCAAAATGTTTTATAAAGCGATAAAAGCCCAATAACTGGAAATGACATCCTGACTGGCCCTCCTATTAACCACTAGGCGTCAATGGGCCTTACTCATAAAATAACATATAAAAGGGATACATTATTTGTCTTTCATGGTTAATTTGTTATGCTTCACTTTCTAAACTTTTTTTTTAGAATTAAAAAATGGAAGATGAAGGGAAAACTGATTGATTTCTAAAAGGAGATAAAGAAATTGAATCACGCTGGTCCAAAGTTTTATTTCACAAATTGTAATTTGTATGTGACATTAAGAGTGTCTGGATTTGGCATTTGTCCAGTTAGGCAACATGATGACATTTGCACAGCTTCATCTCACAGTGGTAGCAACTGACCGATCACTGACCTTGCAGGTCTCATGCGCATTCCGAATGCGACCATTGCAGTATCTTAATCAGCCCGATAGTTTCAATCTAGAATATAGTTTATTAATTTACAAATGACTAGTCACATTATAATGCTGAATATACTATATCTACTCACATTTTATCTGTACAATACAGAGGCCTCTCCAACCTCTTGTTGTCCTGAAGGTAGGGAACAAGTTCATTATTTTGGAGACCAGCATAAGGAGTTCTTCCTCTTGTGATCAATTCCCACATCAGGACACCAAATGACCACTGTAATCATTCACAAATTAAAACGTCATTTGAATGCAAGTTGCCCCTTCCATTTTATCGCAGTCTGTGGGAGTTCCAGTTACCCAGTAGGTCACAAGATCAGTAGTCCAAGGTGTAGAGGAAAATTTTACACTAAACGTTTTGTCATATAGCCCGACTTCAAAAGCAAAAATACCGTGGAAGCACTTTGAGCGGCGCTTGTGATATAGGCATAGAAAGTGGCAGCTGACTCCCTTACAATTTAGCAGTATTGTAAAATGAAAATAAATTTGGGCAAGACCTGGAAAGTTTTGGGTATAGCGCTACATCGGCTCAACAATGCATTGCTCCCCCTCCCAGGTGGTTCACAGATGATTTCATATTTATAGACACAGAGACTGAAAGTGAATTTTTTCCTAGGACATGTATTCTATAGGGAAAAGTGATGCCATATATTAAGTTTTTTGATGTCACTTTTCCCTATAGAATAAATGTCCTAGAAAAAATTCTACAAATATGAAATCATCTGTAAATTGAAAATAAATGAATAACTGTTTATCTATTTCTATTCAGAGCTATCTATTTCAGACTTCTATCTGTCAATGTTGTCCAATCGGAGTGTTAACATCCTCCAGACTGTTATGAGGGAGGAACGGCTCAAACCATAACATTACTTTTTTCAGAAGCACCAACAAGTTTTGGCAGCCAAGTTGCTTTTTCAAATGAAGATAACATAAATAAATCCACAAAGAAATATTCTTTAAATATTGTGTTGTTTCTCAACCCCTGTAACATGAATTTTTTGTAAGGTTGCAAAGTCATTCATTTCAACAAAGTTTACAATCTGTAAATTTTGCTTCTGCAACCCGGTTCATTATACTTACAACATCACTTTTTGCAGTGAATCTTTGTTGATCAACCACAAAACATTCGATGGCCATCCATTTATAAGGCAAGGGTTTCATGTCATCTGGTTTGTAATATCCTTTGTCGAAGATGTCCCTTGCAAGACCAAAGTCAGCGATTTTCACCACTTTATTGTCATCCACCCTGAGGATATTGAATGGAATAGAAGAATATCGTATATCAAAGGTTAGAATGATGTACAGTATCCCCCGTAAGTACACCCTTGCGACATATTGACGAATTTGTATAATAAGTGAGGATCCATGTTACAGATGATTTCATAATTGTAGACACAGAGGCTGAATGTAAATTCTTTTCTAGGACATGTAGCCGAATCTATAGGGAAAAGTTACATCAAAAATTTTGTGACATCACTTTTCCCAATAATGGCATGTGTTGAAAAAAAAATCACAGTTGGCCACAGTGTCTACAAATACGAAATCATCTGTAAGTAAACCAGTGTATGTATAGAATGGTGTGTGTTTATTTAACTTTGCATTCACAGAGGAGCAATCTTTTTTCAAAAAGTGTTCAAAGTCACGCTGCTGTACGGTATTGAATTCTTTTTTAACTTTTCAACTTCAGGTATTAGAAATATAAATTATATTCCACTGACATGCAGTTTCTTGCTGCAAGATCCCTGTGTACAAATCTTTGTGATTCAAGATATACCATCCCTTTGCATGCCTGTTGACAAAATTGAAGCAGCTGGAACACAGTGAAGTTCTGAAAATAAATGATATTTGAATGTAATTAACCGAAATACAAAGGGCGTTCAGAAAGTTTTGACCAATTATTTGGCAGATCTTCGTCTTTGAATCAGCTGAATGAAATTTTCACAGAAGTATTTTCAGATATTTCACTATAATTTGAAAATATTGCTGCTGTAGGAAATGTTTAAATTAATTTAAACTTGCCATGGAGATGGAAAGTCAGTGCACCCATCGCAGCTCAAGTTTTTAGACCAATCCAAAAAAGTGTTTTTTTTTTTTTAAATCACAAAATTTGTTGTAAAAATTCATCTGATGATATGAAAACAGGTAATTCTTCACAGGCTGTCAGTCTTTCTGGGCTTGCTCCATTTCATTCCAAACACCCTATAAATATTCCAAACACCCTATAAATTTACATTTTGAACTATTTGCTAAACAATTGTCAAATAAGTTCTCCTTCATCCGTTTTGAGCAATTAAGGCAATTAAAGTGCACCAGCTGAAACAATCCACTACAAAAAGGTACCGCTTATGAACCGTATGGTCCATAACCCGGCTTGTCCATCTATGCCCAGACATGCCCCTCATTACTTTTGGTACCAAAATTGTAATATGAGCTCAGAAATGAGAGATATGCGAGATTCTCATATTGACAAATGAGGGCAAGGGATGTCCTCTGAAATCCCAGACTTAGGAACTCAGTTTGACGGACCTTGGTGATTGCTCTGCCAAATGGATTGAATATTTTTGTTATTGTTGATATGCAACGAAGAACACTTTGTGATGCTATTGGGATATCAAAAAATGTTTTTCGCTATCATCATATGCATTTTCACATGAATATTTATGATTATCTACACTGCGACACTGTCGGGTATTGTCTAAAAAAGTTAGCTGCGCTGCATGGGCAGGTGACACAGATTTATTGATCTTGTTAAGATATTATGTTCCCACAGCAACTGAAAAGTAATTTAAGAATTTTCTACAGGTATGTGATATTTTTAAAACAGATAGCACAAAATAGCCCTTCATTTAGCTGCTTCAAAGAGAAAGGTCAGCCAAAAAAATGGCAAGAACTTTCTGAACGCCCAACGTATATCGATTGATTGGTTTATTATTTTCAAAAAGCAAAAAACATACAATCACATATAAATTTTCAGCATCATTGGCAAATTGCAGTTTGATGGAGATGATATATACTTGGAGGGAATGATTAGCAAAATTTCAAGCTGTTAAATATGTTATACTCACATGATCAGGATTGCCCAAGTAATCTTTCAATGACCCATTTTCCATGAAAGGCAAAACTATGAAAACATCCAAATCCTGAATGGCTATGCCAAAAAGAGGCAAAACATTTGGATGACTAAAATATGACATCGTCACTGCCTCTTCAAGTAATTCCTGAACGACACTCATGTTTGATGTAACAGTATCTTTAAAAAAAGTTATATCATAATATTAAACTCATGAGATACGATTATTAATTCAAGTACTCGGAACAGTGATTTTTGCATTTTTTTCTGCTTTTCTTCCAAATCTTGATTTTGATTCTACATTAAACTTTTTTATTCTGCTTCCCACAAATGGCAACGCTTTCTCAAATGATCATTTCTAAAATATTGCCAGAAGGAGTGGCGTAGGCCTATCAACTAACCCGGCGTATTATATAACCTGCATTTTCCCCAAAGCATGCCCTGATCAATCAAAAATGGAGGATTTGCATGGACAGACAAAATCTGGCAAATAACTTCTTTTTTATAATATGCATGTATATATTATATATATATATATATATATATATATATAAGATTGTTTGGAGAGGTGTGAACAACACTCAATCAATTATTCTGAGCATCCTATTACTATATATATAGTATATATATAGTATATAAATATTATATACCCTAATCCTGGAACTAGTAATGAGTTGAAAATGTCATATAGGGTCCCATGGGCAGGGTTGCCTGATTCAAATCATTAGATTTAAATCATTATGTAAATCATCACTATATGTTAGAAAACTGCAAACAGTGTGGGAATAGATGCTGTAATGGATCATTTGACACCTTCACACTTGAATTGGTAAGGAATCACAGCTGCAGTGAGGTTTATTCACGAATGACCATATGGCCAGGCACCTCTTTGAGTTGTGTCGCAGTTATTGAAATCCCATTGCATTTGACCACAGTGACTGTTTAAAACACTCTTTTGTTTTTTTTTACCACAAATAGGTTAGCAGACAGTCATGCCTGGTTGCTTTGAGGATCCAACCAAGAGACAGTGTGAATAACAGCTCAGCTTCTACTGTTTGCCAAACTGAATGACCAGAACTTGCTTATATTCAAAATTCAATTTAAGAAATGTTGGGACCGAATCATAGTTATTATTTAGGCTAACATCTGGGCCCTGGGTTCTTTTTCCTGTCTGGACAACCAATGTTGGATCTATAACCAAGGGTGGTTGAGGGATACAGAGGGTAAAGCTGATGGTAGTTGAGGTGAAACTGAGTTAATTTGAGGAAAGCTGAGCTCATTCAAGGGAAGTTGGGTTCAGTTCAGTTGAGGGAAGCCGAGAATAGTTGAGGGGAGCCCAGGGTATTTCAGGGGAAGTTGCTGGTAGTTGATGGAATTTGAGGCTAGGTGAGGGAATTTTAGACAAGGGATTTGATACTATAGGTGAGGGTAATAGGGGTTTAGGTCAGGGAATTTGAGGCTGGATGAGTCACCTTGAGTGTGTAAGGGTGGTATCCTGCCATGAGGTAACTAAATTGTTTCTAAAATACAGGGCATAAAATAACAAAATTTGATCCCTGCACATTTTGCCTCATGTGCGAAATATGGGTAATCTTTCGGCATACTTAAGTGCCAGCATTCACACAGGGTGCTGCTGAATAAAATATATTGTCCTCTGTGATTATGAAAAGCTCCGGTTCAGATTTTAGAAATCAAGAATAAACTCTTCCGTGGCACTCTCAAAATAAATATTTCTGGGGCGGGTACTTTTTACAGTAGACGAACTTCGAGTGTTTACATGCAATACACTTCTGGGCTGTTACTGACATCACAGCCCATCCCTGCCATGTTAAGTGTCCATAACTTTGATACCTCATAAATGTGTGACTGACTCATAGCCCATACATACCATGTTGTGTGATAGGTGTCATAGCATTCACCAGTGACCTCACTCCTGTCTCTCTGAGCTTTCTTGTGTAGCTCCTTTGTTCATCAAACAGGTTGCTACATTTTATAGACACAAGCATGCATATAATTCCGTCGCACTTCTGCCATGATTTATAACTCACTATCGCAATTCAGATGGACAAGCTTTCATGTTGACTGACAGTGTCAACACCACATCTTTCATGAAGAGAGCAATGATTATTGTCAAATGGGTCAGATTTATGACTCAGTGACTGCACTTCATATGACAACTGTTCTACTGCCCATTCACTTAGCATTGCTCTGATACACATCACTGAGCCAGATGTTGGTCACTGCTGCATCTATACATGTCATTAAAAGTCCTATGAGTCAGTGAAAGAGCCATCAGTTTCAATGGTAAAGATTGAAGCAACAGCTTTAGTGACCTCATTGATACACTGAAACCAGTCACTTGTAAGCACTCGAAGTTCGTCTACTGTAACAGGGTCTTATTTGATTTCAATATAAACATTTTTTACATATGTGCCGAGCTTGAAATAAAAAATTACTGTCTCTGTTATTACAAAGTAAATATAATTTCCCTTCAAGGAAAATCCAAGCCCCCCTCCTGTAAATCGCATGGTCACTGAGGTTTATTCACAATTGACCTTATGGTCAAGACACAGATTAACAGCTTCAGGTGTTATCAACTGCCAGTTCACTTCACAGCTTCAATGCTTCTTTTGTATTTGACCACTTCTGGCTCAGTTTTGTTTCATTCATGGAATAGTGACAACACAACACTACTGACAATGGGATGATTGGCTTTGATGGGAATTGAGCTGTACATTTATTGCTTTTATCAATAACTGTATGATACATCGGGGGGGGGGGGACCATGAGATTTACAGGAGGGGGGCTTGGAGTTTGCCTCAAAGGGAAATTTTTATTTATTTTGTGGTAACAGTGACAGTGATGGTTTGCCCATATCCATTTTTATTTTGAAAACAAGCAACACCATGTCAAGAAATACCTGTACTAGAAATATTTATTTTTAGAGTACCCAGGAAGAGTTTATTCTTGATTTTCAAAATCTGAACAGGAGCTTGTTACTCATATATAAAAAGTTCATATGTAATGACTTTCTCATTTTCATAATCACAGATGATAATATTTTTAATTTAGCGGCACATTGTATGAATGCTTGCATTTAAGTATGCCGAAAGATTACCCATATTTCACGTGAGGCAAAATGTGCAGGGATCAAATTTTGTTATTTTATGCCCTGTATTTCAGAAACAATTAAGTTACCTCATGGCGGGATACCTCCCCTGCACACTCACGGTAACTCCTCTCGCCTCTAATTCCCTAACCTTAACCTTAACCCCTTTTACCCTAACCTAATCTCAAATTCCCTCATCTTGCCTAAAACTCCCTCACCTAACCTCAAATTCAATCAACCACCCTCAACTTCCCCAAACTGCCCTGGGCTTCCCTCAACTATCCTTGGCTTGCCTCAACTGAACTCAGGTACTCAGCTCTCCTCAACCACCATCAGCTATACCCTCTGTAATCTGTGTCCCTCAACTACCCTTGGTTACAGATCCAACATTGGTTGTCCAGACAGGAAAAAGAACTAAGGTCCCAGAGGTTAGTCTAAATCTTAAGACAGAAAGGAAAATGTTTTTAAAAAATGAAGATTCTTTCAGGGAGATAACTATGATTTGGTCCCCACATTTTGAAAAAAGCAAGTTCTAATCCTTCAGTTCAGCAATCAGTCAAATCTGGGCTGTTATTCACACTGTCTCTTGGTTATATCTTTCAAGTAACCAGGCATGCCTGTCTGCCAAACTGATAGTGGTCGAAAACAAAAGAGAGTTTTAAAAAAGGGGTCAAATACAATGGCATTGCCATAACTGTGACACAACTCAAAAGGTGTCTGGCCATATGGCCATTCGTGAATAAACCTCAGTGAAGAAACCAGGTTGGTAATCGGCTTACTGTAATCCAGTGCAAGATGCAATGAAACATCTCCCCTGTCTTGCACCAAATTCCTAAACTTGGGTCAAAAGCATGCCTGTAAATGATCCTACTGCGATCGCCGTTTTTGAAAATGGTTGATCTTGCCAGATTTGACAATTTTGCAAGGTGAAAATGTTGATTTATGTGTTCATGTCAACCTTTGGTGAGTGTTTCAATGGCCATATCTTTAACTCTGTTTGCAATTAAGCATCGGCTGATATTATGAGTCATTTTATGACTGTCACACAGTCACTTGATTGATTAAAAATTGCAATTATCCATGCTAATTACGACTTCATAGCCTACGGTCATTTGGATTTTGATACAAGGCAATCAGCCTCTTCACAGGCCATTTTATTGCATTTGAGATCAAAATCCACTCATTTCATTGTCCTGTGAGTAGGATAATCGGTCATTCTTATCAATACAGTGATTAAAGAATATTGAAAACTCACCAATCATTAATAAATGCCGATTTTCAGGTTGCAAAATCCACATTTTATTAAATTAGACTCCATCTTGAATTTCACTAAAAAAACTGACAACAGCGCCCTCTTTTCCCACTGTGGGTCAAAAGTAGCACTCAGAAAACAATAAAACAATGATACAAACAATGGTAAATATGAAATAACGATTCTGTGGTCAGTGTTAATAATTTCATTCATTCCCGTGCTCAAAAGTATGATATTCTACGGAGAGTGGCTCCCCATGCAATTATTCCAAGATAGTGATTTTATTTCTTCAGTGAAATAGATATAATAATGCATTCTTCACGAAGTGATCTCAAAAATAGCAAGTTCGAAGCTAACTAAAAATAAAAGTCTAGCTCTGAACGACGCTCTATCACGTGACCACTTCTCGTTTTTGCTCGACAATGGCGAACGAGTTTGGGGGCGACCCTCGTCTTGTTGACGGAAATTCGCACGTTGTGCAACGTGAAGCCCTGTCCAAACAGGGTGATCGGATCCGGGAGGATCCAGAGCACTTTTCTAACCAGGCGCCGGAAGGCAGCCGCCAACTAGCATCAGAAGATGCGGGCCTGAATCCGGCTACAGCAGACAGCCGAAGGGAGCAGACGACGCTTCCAATCTCGTCAGAGGCGGGAAAATCGAGCACAGATCGAGGCTGCGGTCTCGCGTCAGGCTCCGGCAATCCAGACCAAAACAAAAATTGGCAGGGGTACAAGATCCCAAGGAAGATAGCCCGAAAGTCGGCGGTCCATGGTTTTTCTGACGAAGAAGAATCCGAAGACGAATCTGACGGATACGATTCTGACGGGTCTGACGAAGAGTCGGATTATTCCCAACGGAAAAGGACCAAACACAGCCACGGAGCTGCAAGTTTCACAGGCAAGTCTAAGAGCAGTGCTGCCAGTAGCAAGCTTACTGATTTCACTATTTTTGACCCGTTTGAGCACACGGAAAAAGACTATTTGTCCGACGTGGAAAACGAGTTTTTGCACAAGTACATCTGCGACCCTTTGTGGGATCCCAAACAGCTAGATGACATTGCAGACAAGTTTAGGGTGCCAGGCCTTGTGTCTGAAGCTGTCCGGAAACCGTTAGACCCGGAGATTGTAGATATGCTGCCCGGTTAAGTGGCGACAAATGTCAAAGACACCGACAAGAGTTTTCTGTCAATTTCCACGAGATTGGGGACTGCTTTCGGCCCACTGACAAAAGTGTGGACAGAGCTGCGCTCGGCTCGGGACAACGGGACCCCCCTGCGTCTCAAACGAATGTGCAAGGACATTGAGAAGGGCATGTTCGCCCTGGGGCAGGCCCATAATGCTGTGTTATTCTCGAGAAGGAAGACTCTGTTAGGAACATTCTTTCGAGACCACAAGAAGGCTGCGGAGGTAGTGAAACGCAACCAACATATCTTCGACCCTGACGGCGAATATTTATTTGGATCCAAGTTCCACGAATCGCTTCACAAGAAGGCGAAAGGGACGAAGCGATTGCGGGAGGCCCAATGGGAGCTGTCGAAACGCAAACGCAAGGCTAAGGGCAAACAGTACCATGGCAAGAACCCTAGTTACAATCAACCTGGGCAAAACCAAGGCCGCAACGATCAGAACAGCAATGCCGGAGGAAACAGCAACCAGAAGCCCTTTCGAGGCAGACCACACCCTAACAAAGGACGATGTGGTCGGGGAGCCGGAAAACCTCAAAACAGGTATGTCCTTTCACATTCCTACAATGTTAAATCCCAACACAGAGCCTTGCGGGCGTATTGGGCGCTTAAACGCAGACAATCTAGAGTCTATCGCCATAGACAATGCGGTGTTACAGCTACAACTGGTCGACCCCGTAAAAGGTCCAGTGGGAGGCAGTCTGACAAGACATTATGCGAACTGGACAAAAATCACGTCCGACTCGTGGGTATTGCGAACGATAAGAGGCTGCGAGATACCGTGGTCGGGGACGCCGTTTCAGTCGAAAGAACCGCATCTACCACGGTTTTCGGAGAGTCAAACTCAGATCTTGACGGAAGAAATCAACAAAATGCTGGTGAAAGAAAGCATAGAAGAGACAGACGAACAAATAGACCTGTTCGTCAGCTTCATCTTTCTCAGGCCCAAGAAAGACGGGTCATGGAGACCAGTGTTCAATCTAAAAGCCTTGAACGCCAGTGTAGAGTACCAGCACTTCAAGATGGAGGGTCTGCACATGGCACTGGATATGATAGAGAGGGACGAATATTTTGTGAAAATAGACCTCAAGGATGCCTACTTCTCGGTAAGTATGGCGGAACAAGAGAGAAAATTCCTCAAATTCAGATGGGACAATTGAATCTTTCAGTTCAGATCATGCCCTTTCGGGCTGGCATCAGCCCCTTGGACTTTCACCAAGTTACTGAAACCGGCAGCAGCCGTTCTGAGAAAAATCGGTGTCAAAATGGTGATTTATCTGGACGACATGTTGCTCATGCATCAGAAACCAGACCAACTGGAGCAGCAGATGGCGACCACAGTGTGGCTATTGGAAAGGCTGGGTTTTCTCATAAATTGGGAGAAGTCAGAATTGAATCCAACCAGACAGATAGAATTCCTGGGTTTCGAAGTGGATTCTACAAAGATGACAGTGAGTCTTCCAGAAGACAAATTGATAAAAATCCAAGAACACTGTCGAGGAGTCTTACAGAAAGACAAAGTCACAGTCCGGGAACTGTCCAAATTGGTCAGGAAAATGACAGCGGCAGCGAAAGCCATCTTACCAGGACCCCTGCACACGAAGAAGTTGCAGATGCAGAAATCTGTAGGCTTACTACACGGTCAGCAGAATTACGAGACAGTGATCACGCTGAACCAGGAAGCTCGCAACGAGATTCGTTGGTGGATAGAGGAGGTGAACAATTGGAACGGTCGCACTAGGGTGGCCCAAAAAACAAAATTTATGATTTTCTATTTGCACACCCCCTCATTTTAGGAGAAATAGTGAAAAAAGCACCCTCTAAAAATTTCAAGAAAATCGGTCAAGTCTTAGTGGTCTCTCAAGGCTCCTCCATTCTTAGCAAAAAGGAAAATTTCAACCATTTTCGCTAATACGCGGTTTCTTATAACTTAGTCAATTTGTACAATACTGCATTTGTATTGCCATGGTTGGATAGGTCTCAAAAAGAGCTTCAATTTGCATACCAACATTATTGCTCTACGACAATATCTCAACTCCCATGGGCTCTTTAGTTTACACTTTTCATGAATGAAATTGTTGCTGAATGACTGATCCTGATAAAAGAAAGGCTTTTCATTTTTTTCACCGGAACTTGCTGTGATTCTTATTTTCCAAGTTCCAGAGTGACCAAATTAAAAAAAAAAAGAAGATTTTTAACCATGGGAATGCCCGGTTTATGAGTGATGAAATTTTATGTTGAAGTTTGTCGCAAACTCATAAAATAGCAGGGGGAATTGTAATATTTCAAACTCATATCTTCATCCAAATTTATTACATGGCAACATGATGGGTACCACTTGGAAGACAATATTCTTATGTTTCACATGGTATAAATCATGTTGTCCTATATTTAACTCCTGTGAAGTTAAACTATGAAATGTGACAGCCCCTCTCCGATGTTTCCTGCACTTCAGACAAAATGTAACATTAAAACTTTACAGCTCAAAAGGCGGGTTTCTCCAATGTAAAAAATTTTTTTAAATGTTTTATCTGGTCATCTGCACTTTTGGCGAATAAGAACATGTTACTTGACAGTGATATTAAATGGACATAAGCACTGACAGCTGAAGAGTACATGGGAGTTAAGATATCATCCTAGACCATTAATGTTGGTATGCAAATTGAAGCTAATTTTGAGACCTTTCCATCCATGGCAATTAGAATGTTGTACATTACAAATTGACAAAGTTGTGGTTAACCGCGTATTGGCGAAAATGGTTGAAATGTTTCTTTTTGGTGAGAATTGAGGGGCCTTGAGAGACCACTTAGACTTGACTGATTTTCATGAAATTTTAACAAGGTGCTTTTTTGACCATTTCTCCTAAAATGAGGGGGTGTGCGATGTGAATTTCAGAAAAAAAAATTTTCCTGTACCTTTTTTAGGCCACCCTAGGTCGCACCTTTGTCCAACCCTGTCCAGACCTGACACTGAAAATGACGACAGACGCGTCCAAGAAAGGTTGGGGAGCAGGGGCGTAGATTTTTCATTTTTGTAGGGGGGGATGATTTCGTCATAAGCGTGCTGCGCGTTATGCTTAGCGGTCCGAAAATTTTGCGGCGGAGAATTTCAGGGCTGCCTGAGAGGTCCAGAAGCCAAAATATTTCAGATTATTGGAAGGTATAAATTCTGCACAACCTGAAGGATGTATTTTCTCCTAACATCCAACAAGTATTATGGCAAGAACAACTAGATATAGCTAATAATTCTCAGACCAAGTAGTAATGTGTTGAGATTCTAGGGGGGGATAATCATTATGATCATCCCCCCCAGGCTCATCCTAGGGGGGGATGCATCCCCCCCATGCCCCCCAGGATCTACGCCCCTGTTGGGGAGCCACTTGCAACGGCAAGCAGACTCAAGGTCTTTGGTCACCCTCGGAACAAGTTTTGCACATCAATGTGTTGGAACTGAAGGCTGTGACATTTGCAGTTCAGGCGTTTGCAAAAGGCTTGTCACAACGACACATTCATGTCCAAGTCGACAATACGACCACGGTGGCCAACATCAACAAGATGGGCAGCACACGATCGAGAGATATGCTGGAGTCCACGATTCAACTGTGGGAGTTCTGTCTCAAGAATATGATCACGATTACTGCCGAATATCTTCCAGGCGTGCTGAATGTGGAAGCGGATCGAGAATCAAGGACCTATCGGGATTTCAGCAACTGGAAACTGAACCCGGAGATTTGTCAAATGATATTTCAGAAATGGGGTTCATGTCAGATAGACCTATTTGCAGATCGGCTGAACCGGCAACTCCAACGTTTTGTGAGTTGGAAACCGGACCCGGAGGCGGAGACGACGGATGCATTTACTTTGACCTGGACACAGGACTTAATGTATGCGTTTCCACCTTTCTGCCTGATAAGCAGAGTGTTGGCGAAAGTACAGTTCGACAAAGCCGTACTAGTACTGATCACTCTGCTTTGGCAAGCGCAACCGTGGTATGCCAAAGTATTGTCATTAATGACAGACCATCCAATCCTGTTACCACCACATCGTCAATTACTGGTGGGCCCGAATCACGAAACACATCCGTTGATTCTGGAAGGGAAATTGCAATTAGTGGCATGGCGAATCTCTGGGAAAACTGGAAAGAACAAGGTTTTTCTGCAGAAACTATTGAGATCTTACAGCAACCAAGACGAGTGGGTACACAATCTGCTTACAACAGCGCCTGGAATAAATGGAGTAGCTGGTGTGATCAACAACACAGTGATCCATTTCGGAGCTCTTTGGTAGAGATACTACAATTCCTAACAGAAAGCGCGGAAGCAGGTTTAGAATACGCCACAATTAATGGTTACAGATCTGCTTTGTCAGCTTACCACCCTGAAATTGAAGGGTTTAAAGTGGGGCAACATCCCACAGTACGATGTTTCATGACCGGAACATTCAATAAGAACCCACCGAAACCACGGTACTTGGAGACATGGGATGTGGACAAAGTCCTTGGTTACATTGGGAAATTGGGAGATAATGCTGATTTGTCCGACAAGAAACTGTCACAGAAGTTAACTATGTTATTGACCCTAAGCAATGCGAGTAGAGCGCATGAAATCAAGAGTCTGAACCCACAGTTCATGGAGGATTTTGGAGACAAGATTGTTTGGCCTATTACAAAACTGACAAAGACCAAAAGGCCAAGCAAACCAGACTTCTCCATCAAGCTTCTTCCTTACAAAGAGGAGAAGTTAGATGTCATCAGGTGCCTTCGTACGTATCTTAAGAGGACGGCAGAATGGCGATCAACGGAAGACCAGAAGTCGCAATTGTTACTTGCCATGGTCAACCCACACAAACCAGTATCAACTAGTACAGTGAGTCGATGGCTGAAAGATTTAATGTTAGACTCGGGCATTGATACAAATAAATTCAAAGCCCACTCAGTCAGAGCAGCATCAACATCAAAAGTGGCCTCTGCAGGACTTTCAGTCCAACAGATCATAGAGAAAGCCAACTGGAGCAATGCTCGAACTTTTCACAGATTTTACAACCGAGAACACATCGAAAAAGATGACTATCAAGAAACTCTTTTGCATACAAAGCGTTAAACATGCATTATTATATCTATTTCACTAATGAAATAAAATTTGAAATTTTATAAATGAATGAAATGAATGCAATGAAATTGCAATTTTATGAATTAGTGAAATAGATATAATAACTTTCCCACCCTCCCGACCCATTTTGGAGGAAAGGGGTGGGGGCAGTTGATAATTATCATGTTGGAATACTTGAAGAATTAATGAATGATTGATATTGATAATTACATTGTGTATTTCTTTGAAGTGGGATATCTTGGAATGGCATTGAAACTGTCTTTATTTATTTGCAGTGCCTGAAACCGAGATTTTTCCTGCCTCGTGTATATAAGTTGGAATTCAAGTTGAAGTTGAAGTTTCCTGTTATTGGATGATACTCTACAGTTGGGAGTTTTACTGATGTTTACTTGGTAAGCATGATAATTGATTGGTAAACATGGAAATGTTTTATGTGATGATTATTAATTCAATGAATGATCAAATCAAATTGTTTGATTTAACTGATACTTATGATCTATTTCTTTACAGTTGGAAGTTGATTTACAGTTAACGGATCGTTGTATATACACCTAATTCCCGTTACAGTTTGGAGATTTAAGGTGAGCTTGTCATGAGCAAGTGGGAGGATGCATGGGCGGGCCCATGACTGCTTTACTTTACTTTTTTTCAATACTTTGTATTTGTTTAATGTCGAGCAAAAATTACTATGAAGTGGTCACGTGATAGAGCGTCGTTCAGAGCTAGACTTTTATTTTTAGTTAGCTTCGAACTTGCTATTTTTGAGATCACTTCGTGAAGAATGCATTATTATATCTATTTCACTAATTCATAAAATTGCAATTTCATTGCATTCATTTCATTCATTTGTAAAATTTCAAACTTCGCAAGACAATAGCTACACAAAAAATTTATAAAATTCTACACTTGAATTGACATAAAATTCATATTCTGAGGGAATTTGTTGAAGCAGGAAAAAGTAAAAAATGCAAGTGTTCTACAACAATGAATTTGACTTGATTGTGTAAACATGACTTTCATTGAGTGAAATTAATTTTTCCCATTATGGAAGACACAATTAAAACCAGCAGTTGACCATTTATCATATGACTTAGAGTACTTTGAAAACCATTATATAAATATATTTGAAAACATACAACAGATTGATTTAAATATTTAAAAAAAACTGATTTAAATCAAATAAATCAGATTTTTAAAAATTCCAAATCAGATTTTTTGCAACCCTGCCCATTGGTGTGACTGTAATTTTATAGAAAAATTTCTGTCTCTCTTGTCCGAAAAATAAATGCTGAATTATTTTTGATAATATAATAATGTTCACAAAAATAACCTTTGATAGTCTTCACAGCTACCTGCCTCACAGCCCCATCGTCATCTTCCAGGTCAGCTTTGCATACAACTCCAAAATAACCTGAAACCATATGATATAGACAAATCAAAATGTGCTTTTAGAATGTAGAAACCCTTGTTTATCTATCCAATGACTGTTTTTTTAGTTTTTCTGGTAGATGGGCATCTACTGATCATAAGTCAACTGGGTGCCATCTCGGCACCCTTAGGGAAACTTTTTCATTGACCGAATTCACAAAAGCTACTCTCGATAAGGCGGAAAACCTTCTTTTATGTATCAGCTGCTAATAGACATACAGACTTAATCTTGAGACATCATAAATAAACCTTTTTTCGCGCTATCGGGGGTGGATCTGCCCTGCATCTGGTCAGGATTTGCTCTAATTTGCCATTTTCCCGGATGCCAGGGGGCAGCAGACCCCCTGACCCCCCCCCCCCCGCGAAATACGCCTATGCTGGAAAGTTACCTTAGTAGTTTGAAAAAGAATAGGGAGACTGCAATTATTTTGCTTGACACGCTTTCAAAAAATAACAATTTTTTCGTTGTGTTTTAATTGTTAACAGAAAGAGATATTGTTCCTCAAATATAGGTTTTAAAAAAAGCATTATCCACCATTTCCAATGAACTGCTATTTTTTTTCACATATATATATATATTCTTTATCAATTTTGTCACTGAAAGAAAGATAATTCATTAGATAAAAGCGTTCTGACATACCTCTACCAATGGTGTATTTGCGAGTCATTTTATCAGCATCAATCAGACACGGCTGGACTCTCGCCTTCAGTCCTGGATCTATACAATCTAGAAGAGTTCTTTGTCTTGCAACTATGGAACAAATACAAATCAGGATATTTTATCACATAGAGTAGTACATGGAGCCCTGCCACAACGTTACTTTGTACTGTAATTTTACCTTCTTCTTTGATGTCAATCATCGGAATATTTAAGCAGTTAAAATAAACCTGAATTGACTCATGAAACAAGAAAAATTTGTATAGAATCAAAGAGGGCCATGCTGGAAACTTTTTGAAATTTGGTTGATTCAGGGTCCTCAAGGTCACTCAAACGTGACCTTGGGCTTCTGAGAAGATCACAAAGAACAATGAGTTGCTGTAAAGTGCTGAACTTTGTTGATTATTAGGTACCGTAAAACGGGGTTACTTTGGCCGTTCTGTACTACTTTGACCGCCGAATGAGAAAAAGATTCAGTATCCTGTATCTCTCAAACCAATAAAGATACCAGGAAATTTCTTTTTGCATCGGCTAGAGTTATTTCTCTACTTTTTATGTACATTAATTGTGTTTCAATATCATGATACCAGTGCTTCTTGTGAAGGCCATTCCGGGAAAAAGCAGATTTGCAAAAAAGTGTGATTTTGCAGGGAAGTGTCTACTTTGTTCTGGGTTGGTCAAATGCAAGCTTACGCGGTGAAAATTGTGGACGATTTTTAAAGATAATATATGGGTCAAAATTTGACAAGTCTGAAACTCTTGTCTCCAGTGTTCAACAATAATTCAAGATGGCAGGAAGGCACATGGAGGACCTCTTTTTACCATTTGTCCTAGACAAGGATATTAGCAAAACTTATAACATGAAAAATATATGGCAGAACATTTTTATCCTATCCAAAAAAAAAGCGTTGAAGAGGCCAACCCCCTGAAAATGGTCTGTCTCCACCAACATTTTCTTTGAAAGATCACATCATAAAAAACCAGTTCAGGATCCCAATTCAATTAAAATCTTCCATACATGGAGATTGACTGTCAGTCTTCTAAAATCTAGTTACCAATAGCTGAAATAATATTCTGTATAAGAGCAGGAGGTTGTGGTGTCAATGTCTCCAATATTTTGTCGTTATAGCATCACACCGGACTTGTTTCTTAATAAAGAATTAAAGGGACACACATTCTGTGAGAAAACCTTGTGTCTGACGTTGTCTGAGAGCCCAAGAAAATAACTGAACTATCTCTGGCTCTGAATCATTAATGTAAACCAAAATATTATAGTATTTCAGTTGGCATGTCAGTTGTCCTATCTCAATTTGTCATGAGCAAATGCCTTGCTACTCTATTTTTACTGCATATTTCTGGACCAAAATCACTGTGAACATGTTTCTGGTGTTCATAAAGTCAATGCATGCACATATTGCCAGACTGCAAAGTTTTACACTGGTCCGTACAAAGATTTTTTCCTTAATTATCATTAGCATCACGCTGTCATTAGCATCATGCAAAATATGGCTTATTGCCTCTACCTAACTAAAATTTTGTTTCAGGTAACTGGAGTTGAAATTAGTTGAATATATATTATCAATAAATGTTTCAACAGAATACCACATAACATTTTTGCATTTTCCTTTCATCTGACATGCTTGGTATGAGGTTTGATGCTTCTCTGAAACTACTAACCAAATATGGGGTGCCAGTAACATTTTACCATTGTCTAGCATCTGAAATATGGTTTAGCAAAGTCATTGGACGCTTGAGGGAGTATTGGAGGTCATCTTTGTTACTCAGAATCCAAACTATTGATGAAAAAAGTATTTAGGTTTGTGTTTGAAAATTTCTGATTCAAGGATATGTTCTATCTCAATAACTATTGGTCATAGAGACCTGAAATATAGCTCAGTGTATGCATAATAGCCACTTTCCAATATGTTGGTAATACATTCTTCAGCTCTTAGTGGTACGGATTTCAAGTTATAGGCATGATACTAATGACACACATATTTGCTATTTTAATTGATCAAAATTCAGTTTCTCCAAAACATTTACCACTAGAGACCTGGAACTTGGCCCGAAATGTGCGAGCAACTTGCCTAATCATTGGCAATAGATGGTTTAGCCATAACTGGTCAGGAATTTTTAGCTATAAGTGTGAATTTAATGACAGTCAAAAAACATTACTGCTGTGTTTATCACCTCAATATAGATCAGCAGAGCATTGGGACCCTTGGACATGAAAGTGCAGTGATAGCTGATTGTTTGACCTACCCAATACAAACTTTAAAAGGCATTTCTGGAGCCAAAGATTTCAAAATATTTTCAGCTGAAATTTCAAGGTTTTCAAATTTTGACCCGTATCACAGTTTCAAACTAAACAGGATTTGTTTATATGTTATGCAATTTAGTGAGTTCAGGGCTATGGCCAATGTTACCCCAAATCTCCAAGTCAGTGTCGGGGTTACTTTGGCCACCCCTGGAAATGGAAATTGGCAAGAGTTGGAACAATTTGCAGTTAATAACAGTCAAGGAGGTATAAACCTTGATTTGACAAACAGGTGTATGACCCTGAAAATTATGTTGACTGCCATAGATGCTAAAAAAATACCATAAATGGTCCAATGCAATAATTGCAATTTATGTCATTTAACAAGCATAACATAGTGATGATGTACTGGCTGCTAGGGAAGCTGTGAACCACCATAGACATATGATTTCATCCAAAATAACATTAGACAAAGTTATTCTATCTTGGATTATTTTTTATGGTGTTTGAGAATTATGCAAAAAATTGAAAATTGAAATATAAATGTAAAATTCCATATGATTGATGGAAATTGCTCAAAATGACACCTTTTATGACTGGTAGCATATCTTACATTCTTGTGACCTAAAAACTGGGGTATGTTCACATTATGTCATTCTGAATTAGGAGGCAGTAGTACACAGAGTGAGGTACACGTATCAATACTTAATTTTTGTTCAGAAATCTGTGGCGGCCAAAGTTACCCCAACTCTGGGGTTAATTGGCGGACCCATTAATTATGTAATAAAACATAGAACCATCATAGATTTTGGAAAGCTTTTTGATTGATGAAAACCTCAATGTACTGGCTGTGTTATGGCACAAAACTGTTGATATTCAACAAATAGTTTTTCTCAAAACACAAATTTGGTGCTCCGAAGCGGCCAAAGTAACCCCGTTTTTACGGTATGTATAATCCAAGATTGTGTTTGCAACAGCAGATTAAATTATATTAAACAAACAATAACTGGCGAACCCAAGTAACTGTGTTAGAAACAACATTTTGCTATCTCAGTGGCTTCGCTGAATAATTAAATCGTAACCCTGTCCCAATTACAAGAGCTTATATAGGACGTAGAGCCCCAATCATCCATCTATGCAAACGATTCACAATATCTGAATAGTGAAACCTAATGTAACCCTTTGTCTCAAGGCATTATGAGATGTTTACTTTTGCTCAAAAATAACAGAAGATCTTACAGGTTGGCCTAAGGAAAAATAGCATGTTTCTTATAAACTGTTTGGTGTGTATTCCAATTGCCACTACTTACCATTATGATGAGGGGGATCTACTTGGTTTTTGTGTTTTATGACCATGTGAACAAAAAAACCAAGCGAGGCAAGAAGAAGTAGGGCAAGACACACAAGCAAGGGCGTCAACCAAGGAGTTGGTTTCAGGGGTGACTTCACTATGTAGTGGAGGAAACCTGGATAAAACTTCAAATTTGTCCCCACCTTTACCTATGTTTGAAAAAGAAATAAGGAACTTATTAAAGACCAATTGTTCTGATTCATCCTGTAAATGCATTAAACAATTTAACATACGAAATAAATATCTTCCATTGCATTGTTTCGTTATAAAGGGTTCAACAAAAATAAGTCCCCCTTTACAAAAACTTGAATATCTCAAAGAACTCTTCTCCAAACTTTATGAAATTTATGAAATTTGTATTTCTGAGTGCACGTACCCCTCTTTTAAAAAATTGCGATTTTAGGCTTGTCCAAAAAATATTAACAAAGAGGTGCTTAAACTGCACTGAAATGATTTCTAGTGTCATCCATGGACCTGAAACAGTAAAACTGGTACCAAACATGTCTTCAGTTGACCACTTAATATGATTGAGAAGCAAATTTTCTCCAGTATATTGATGAAGGTCATCAAGCTGGTGGCCCCCGGCATGGTGAAATTGGTCACATCCATTGGAAAAGCCTCAGATTTTTCAAAAAAAAAGAAAGAAATTCTTTTGGACAAGCCTAAAATCAAAACTTTTGAAAAGAGGGGTACATGGCACTACGTGCACTCAGAATCTGCTGGCTCAGAGAAAATTATTCCATTATGCTACAAATACACATGCTCATTGTCAATATACAGGGCTACAAATTTGATAACTTTCATAAAGATTGGAGAAGAGTTCTTTGAGATATTCAAGTTTTTGTGAAGGAGGACTTTTTTTTGGTTGAACCCTTTATTATCACTCAGACTATTTTTAACATCCATCGTAGAGTCAGATAGGAGTGCATTGCATCAATTGTAGTACAATATTTGACGATCAAATAGCTTACATGCAGTATAGATTTAGACACTTACTAGCACCCTGACAGCATTCTTGACAGAGTCATGACGGTCAATAGATTCAGCAGAAGGGACTTCTCTTGGTGGTGAACAAATGATGACATTATCTGCAAGCGCCTGCAGTATGCACTTTCCTTTGCCTACAGCAATTTCATAATCTCCTTCTCTCACATTTTGTAAGTTCCAGCCCTGCAATTAAGCTATATATTAGAACTAAAGCATTACCATGCAATGTGTTGTAGCCCGATAAAATGCATCTGAATGAAATGATACGACGTATAATTCATATATTTTCTATCAAATATATCCACCCCTACTCCTTCCCAGATATGTGGACCTTTATTAAAAAATATATGTAATTATCAAAAAACATGTGTTTTTATAGCTACAGTTTCACAGATAATAATAATAATAATAATTATTATTATTATTTATATTGAGTTTTGAGTTTTGAGTTTATTGAGTTTTGAGTTTATTGAGTTGCGAACTTTTCCCGAAGGCATGATTTATGCCACTAATGGGAAAAGGTACAATGAAATCTACCAGGTAAATTTATAGACATTGGTGTGTATTTTGATTTACAAAATTTTCAGAAATAGACATCTATAGATAAAGCTGAATATGAGTTACGTTTTATATTTTTCTGTTTACTTTATTGGATAATTATATATAAAATTCTGATTGGTATTGGCAGATGTAGCAGTTTTTTATATTACATTCACAGTCATAAGTGTTTATGGTAATAATTTTTATATATTTCTTAAAGCCATTGAAACTGTGTGTAGCAATTTTACTCTTAAAATTGTCTGGCATATTATTATAGATGATGGGTAATTTATTTGTTATGCAGTGTTTTGCAAAAGCGTGACCCAGAAGAGGTAATCTAATTTTATTTGATTGTCTTGTGGTATATGAATTGTTTGTGCAATGATAAGGTTTTAAATTATGTAAAAAATAGTGTGGCAATTCAGAGTGATGAAGCTTAAAGTAAAACTTATAATCTTGCAGTGCATAAAGGTCATGAATTTTCATTATTTGTAATTGATAGAAAAGTTTAGTGGTATGAGCTCTATAGTGACTTTTAGTAATGATTCTTACTGCTCCTTTTTTGAAGCAGGAGTAGTCTCTGGGATTTATGACCCCATATTATAAGTCCATTATTTAGATGTGGTTGAATCAAAGAATTATATAGTGTCAACAGCACGCTAGAGGGGAGAGTGTATTTTAATTTTGACATTATCCCAAGAGTTCTGCAAATTTTCTTTGATATTCCTTCTATATGATATGTCCACTTCAAGTGTTCATCTATAATTACTCCCAAGAATGTGGTTTTATTCACAAATTTAATTTTTACACTATCTATGAAGATATTTGGATAGTTGACTTTCTTTTGTGGGGTGTGGAACATAATAGCGTTTGTTTTATCAATGTTTAAAGAGAGTTTATTTAGTTTGAGCCATAGTGATATTGAGCGCAGTTCCTTATTCAATGTGAGTACATTATCTGACGAATTTGTGCTGAGACTTGTTGATAGTGTGGTGTCATCAGCAAAGAGAATCAGGTTGAAAGTATCTGTGACCAATGCTAAATCATTCATGTATATAATAAATAGCAAGGGGCCAAGAATTGACCCCTGTGGCACTCCACATTTTATTGTCAGTTTGTTCGAGGAGCACTCTTTATACATTACAAATTGTTTTCTGTTACTTAAATAACTTTTTAATAGATTGAGGGCTTTGTCTTTTATGCCATAGTAGTGGAGCTTTTTGATCAGTATATCATGGTCTAAAGTATCAAATGCTTTAGAAAGATCCATGAATATGTTTATTGGCTGTTTATTTTTATCCATTTCTAATATTGCTTTATCTAATAGTTCTAGGGTTGCATACTCGGTGGAGTGTTGTTTTCGGAATCCATATTGGCTACTAAAGAATAAATTTGATGAATTAAAGTAATGATAAATCTGGTTATGTATAATTCGTTCAAAAACTTTAGAGATTCCTGGAAGTATGGATATGGGTCTATAATTTTAAAAATAACGATTGTCACATTTTTTATGAATCGGTAATAATTTTGCTATCTTTAACTGCTCAGGAAAAATTCCTTCTTTGAAAATAGCATTCGTAAAGTTTGTAAGAGGCAGTGCAATTTCATGTTTTATGTACTTTAGCAATTTGTTACTTACATTATCAACGCCTTGACTTGATTTTGGTTTAAGGTCATCTATTACTTTTATAATAGCATCAGAATTAACCATTTCAAACTCAAGGGAATTTTGGGTTGGATTTTGGAGATAGCTTTTAAAACATCCACTTTTTGGAATATCTATTTTTGATGCAAGGTTATATCCAGCATTAATGAAATATTGGTTGAATTCATTCGCAATTGCTTTATCATCTTGCAGATGTTTGCCATTGTGTATAAAATAATCTGGTAATTTTTTCTTATCATTTATGGTTAGCCAGGTGTTTTTCATGTCAGATTTAAAGAGATCAAAACGCTCTTTATAGTATGACATTTTTGCATTTCGTATTGTAGCTTTTAAGAGTCTATTGTATGTTTTAAGGTTTGTTGAATGTCTCAGATATTCTTCATTATCTTGGCTCTTTATGACTTTATTATACAAACTGTCTCTAAACCTTATGGACTTGAGTATTCCCTTAGTTATCCACTTGGATTTTTTGTGTTTGTATTTATCATATCTAACTTTTTTGGGCTGGAAATGATCATTTATATAGCGTCTCTTCCAGTAAACTGCTCAGAAGATCATAAAGAAACTATACCATGATTTCAATGACGTTGCTGCCAACATCGACCTTAAATTCTTTGACTCCAAACATGTACAGCCATGGATTTGGCAGCATCTTAAGTGCAGCCATTATTTTGGACAATGTAACATTTTCGTAGGTGTTAGCTCCATCAAATCTGACCAGCATGGAATATATATTTCCACTGCTGTCAACACTGCGTTTTCCTCTAGTTAGGGCGTTTTCCACAGTTGTTGTCACGTTTGGTGTGGGGCAAGTCATGAAAGTACCATTGACAACTTTACATTCCTGTTGAAAGATAATGAGAAATATCAATCGTAACATTCTAATTTATGTAATGCATAAAACAAGAAGCGTCAAGAAAATCCACAAATATTAAAGTTAACAATAAAGTAGTACCTCGTGTCCAAGTATTGCAGTGTAGTTATTAACCGATTCAAACCAGAGAAGCAATTTTGGAGAATAAACAGAATCCAGATGTTGTCCTCTTATAGTTTGAAGAATACCACCTCTGAAAATTAATACAGATAAACCATCAGACAAAGACTTTTAGATATTGGTCAATATGACAGTTGGGTGCTCATTGCAAATGGAAAGATTTTATCTTTGTTGAAATTCGGAAAATAAGTAAATGTAGGTAATAAAGGAAAAGATAAGTATGATGGAATGAAGTATGCTACAACTGACATCCATAAATGGGAGCTCAACATAGTATTGCATCTCCAAGATGCACAGCAATTGTATTTGCCAGAGAATATTGACTCACCCAACTATAGACTGTTTTGGGTAGATATCATCAATGACGGGGTCTGGTTTGTACACAAAAGGTGTGTGGAAAAAGAAAGTAAATGTATGTATATGCCTGATGCCAGATTGAAGGAGGTGCAGACTTATAACCAGTGGTTGTCCCAAAAGGTGCATTGTGTTGTTGTCAAGGGCTGGTGTGGTGCATATCACGTGTGATGAGTTACTGAAAACAAGAACAATTAAGAAGCTAAAATAACAACCACACCTAACTGAAGTGCAATTTTACTTCCTTTAGTTTTACAATTTGCCCATTGGCTTTTTCTGATGTAGTGATTACTCTGAAGAAGTCATATTTTAATGCCTGCATTCAAAGATGTTAGATTTGGGGAAACGAACACCAGGCCTGAACATTTTGCACTCTAAAAAATTTCAGACAAAATTGGTTTTTTAGATTCAAAATGGTTTTTTGAAAAACCAAATTTCAATGCAAAAAACCAACATGGATTTTTAAAAATATCCATGTTGGTTTTGCATCATGAGTTGGTATCATCTGAGTGTGATGTCAGTATTCAGGACATTCTATTCAGTGAAAAAAGGTTTTGAACACTGAGAGTGATTTTTCAGAAACTCTTGCATCAGCATCATCACCCTTGTGTTACTCCAAAAACATGAGGCATGAGGCCACACATAATTGATCTTTAGCTTCTCGGATCCTCTCAAGGCACTTTTTCTAGGGTCGGTCGGTAGGACAAAAAAGAATTATAAAAATTTTTTTTTTCACTTTTTTTTTTCCATCGGCAGCAAAACTATTATGTCGGCGGGTCCGCGAAGCTAAGAATCAATTATGTGTGGCATGATGACTAAATTTGCAGGGCTTGACCTAAAAAGTAAGGAACATGGAAATTCCATGGGAGTCCTAATGAATTTTTAGGATAAGGGAACTTAGCTGGGTACTAATAACTTTGTCTCAAAAATGTCCTATTTTATCTTGACATTGGAAGTGCATTTTTCATATTTAGAGGTTTGTTACATGGCTGAATTGGTAACCTTCCCTGTATCTTTACCCAAGACCTGTATCCTCCCGGGACCTCGATGATACAGAGAAGGATACAAATTCAACCATGCTATAACCTTTTTATCCCACTCGTTCTTATTAGTGTGCTTTTATTATGCAACAACATGAAAGCAACATGTCTAGACAATTTGTTTGCTCTTGGATATGCATGACTGATTTTGTTAATTCAGACAGGAGAGGATATCACAACTTAATGCTTGACTGGGCAAACACAGGGAAGGTTATCATACAGCTTTCTAATTGGCTGAACCTTATATCCTTCCCAGAAAAATGGGTCCTTCCCTGGTTCTTTGACAGTTGAGGATATTTGCTAATATATACATGTAGGTGTGGGATAATCTATTTTGTGTCAAAAATGTCGCTCTCTGTAATCATTGTTGATTGCCCAGACTGTTCTCACTAATGTCAGAATTTTTCTAGATAATGGTAGAGCACCAGGCAGACTTTAATTACAAAATTTCAATATTAATTGGGAAAAATGACATCAGTGAGAAAATTTTCATCCCACTGATATATACTTTATTTGGAGATCCAGTCTTGAATGCCCAGAGTCTGAAGAACAAAACCCTCCTAGTCAATGACTTTATCTCTGAAAATGACATTGACTTGATGTGCATAACAGAAAGCTGGCTTAAATGGGATGATACTGTTGAGATTGGAGAAATGGAAAGCAACAATAGTAAACGCTTACTGATGAAACCTAGAATGAACAGGCCCGGTGGTGGCGTCGCCAGTCTCTCTCGCAATGGTTTGCGTGTTGAACAAATCAAATCTGATGATTTCAAGTCTTTTGAGCATATGGTTATAAGACTAAGGGTAAGATCGAAGGTGGTAACTCTAATAATAATATACCGACCCGAGCCCACAAGCGTGAATAGATACAGTATGAATGACTTCTTTGACGAGTTCACCAAGTTGCTTTCATGCTATCATAACGAAGGCGACGAGTTTGTGATTGTTGGAGACTTTAATATTCATATGAACAAGTCCACAGATCCGAGGGCTACTAGACTCAGTGAAATTCTTGCAATGTTTGATTTAAATCAACATGTCAATGGCCCGACCCACAGGGAGGGCAATACGCTGGATCTAATTATCACCAGAAGTGACTCTTCACTTAATAATTGTGAGACCAGTGACCTCAACTCCGATCACAATTGCATTCTCTTTAAGTTCAATTTACAAAATGAGCCAGCCCCGACAAAAAAACTGACATACCGTAAAACCAAATCTATAAATTTAGGAAAAATAAAATCTGACTTTAAGAATGCTTTCTCACAAATAGGATCAAATATAACGACAATGAAGGACCTGGATATCGCGATAGAGTCCTACAACTCCACCTGCCTCAAAATTCTAGAGAAACATGCTCCCCTCAAAACTGGGGTGATTCGTCTTAGGGGTAATACTCCCTTGAATAACTCAGACATCAAACCCTACAAAATTGAGAAAAGAAGGGCCGAGGCACGATGGAGGCGTACTCGGAGTCAAGTAGATTACGATGTATTCAAACAAAAACGAAATAGCTTAAACTTGAAACTACAAGAGTTGAAATCGGCTGATCTCAGACAGAAAATTGACAGCAACAAGGGAAACTCTAAGGCATTGTTTAAAATTGTCAATTCATGCCTTAACCGCAAACAGGACTTGCCTCTACCAAACTATATCAATGAATTGGATATGGCAAATGAATTTAGTACCTACTTCGACGACAAAATAAAAACCATCAGGAACAGATTAGGTAACCAGACTAATGCCACAAACTATGTTCAGTCGAGTACTGACTTCTCCGGCACAAAACTGTCTGACTTCACTAGTCTATCAGAAAGGGAGACTTTCACGCTCATCAAAAAAATGGCAGTTAAACATTGTGTCTTAGATCCACTACCTACTTGGATCATACTGGAGTGTATAGATGAATTTGTTCCCATTCTCACTAAAATAATTAATGCATCGCTATCACTTGGTCATGTACCTAAAATATTAAAACATGCTGTTATCAAACCCCTATTGAAAAAACCGGGACTGGACACCATACCAAAGAATTACAGACCAGTTTCTAATCTGACATTCCTTGGCAAACTGATAGAAGGCGCGGTGATCTCCCAATATACAAAACATCTAGAAGCTAACAACCTGCAAGATGACAGACAATCGGCCTACAAAGAGCATCACAGCACTGAAACCATCCTGACAAAAGTCCACAATGACATAATACACAGTATGAGCAAAGGTGATATGGTAATGCTGGTTTTGCTTGATTTGTCTGCCGCATTTGATACCATTGACCATGATATCCTACATAGCCGCCTGGCCAACAGATATGGTATTCAAGGAAAAGCATTAGCTTGGTTCCGCTCTTATCTGTCACACAGATCACAGTCAGTAATCATTGGGAACTCGGAATCTAAAGCAGTGCCTCTTTCCTATGGAGTTCCACAGGGCTCCAAACTGGGTCCCGTTTTGTTTAATTCTTATATTGCCCCGATCAGTGAAATTGCGCGCCAAAACTTGGTACATGGCGAGAAATATGCTGATGATGAACAATTGATTCTTGCCTTTAAACCAAAATCTCCAATCGGGCAAACCGATGCTTTTAAAAGAATGGAAAAATGCATTGACGAGATAAGAGCTTTCCTTAATGACAATAAACTCTGCAACAACAGTGAAAAAACTGAATTCCTCATCATGGGTTCCAGGAAACAGTTAAACAGTCTGAAAGACTGCTCAATTACTGTCGACAACTCTTCGATAGAAAGTGTACCCTGTGTGCGAAATCTTGGTGTCATGTTTGATGCAAATATGTCAATGGAAAAACAAGTCAACAAAATGTGCCGTAGTGCTTATTTCAACATTAGGAACATTGCAAAGATCCGCAAATGCTTGCCGACTGGGGATCTAAAGACTGTTGTGAATGCCTTAGTCACACCACACCTTGACTATGGCAATAGCCTACTTTTTGGAGTCAATAAAGCCTTAGAGAACAAACTGCAAATAGCCCAGAACAGAGCAGTCCGGTTGATAAAAAAACTAGGTAAATATGATAGAGTCTCTAAACACAGGCGCGACCTCCATTGGCTTCCAATCCCTGCACGTATCGAACACAAAATCCTTACTCTGACCTGGAAAGTGCTGAATGGGCAAGCTCCGAAGTACCTCGAAGAACTGCTTACTCTTAGACAAAATGGTCATAATCTCCGCAACTGCTTGATCTTATCCTTTCCAGATGTTAAAAACCACAACACCCTTGTTGACAGAGCATTTTTTAGATCGGCTCCAAAACTCTGGAATAGCCTCCCGGACGATATGAGGAAACATGAAAAACTGGAAAACTTTAAGCGACATCTGAAGACTCATTTATTCCGAAAATACTATAAATAATATTTTGGATACAGCGCTGGAGAGCAATATAATTGAATCTAGCGCTATATAAATAAACTACTATTATTATTATTATTATTATCGCTTCTCGATAACATCAACATTTTTCTAGACGTTATAGTGCATAATTCAAATTTCAGGTACAAGAATTTACTTTTTTTTTACAAATATGACATAAAAAAAAAAAAGCAGTGAAAATTTCCTTTTCACTGATTTGCTTCATTTATTTGCCAGTTGCAAGAGAAACTTTACAGATATGGTTAAAAAAGTTATAGGAGGTAAAAAACAGGATTTAGTAAATATTATATTTACATCTCTGGAATAATACCTTACTTGTTATATTTGATTCATACTTCAAATTAAAAAATGAGTTTTTCACATGGGTACCTTGTTAGAATAATATGCTGCTTTTTCATTTCCTGAAAGTTTGTGATGTGACAATAGGTATAGGCCTACTACTTCATGTACATACAAAATGTGAGTGGCTTGTATGTAGCCTATTCTTTATGAAATAGGAGTCTTGTGTCTTGATGACCAGATACGACTTTATAATATGTGCAGATATGCATTTATAACAAAAAAAAGAAGGTTTGTAACATTGTTACATTGTTATATTACCTGGCCATAATAGTAGCTTCAAAATTCCCAACTGAAACTCTTGCATTCGATCCAAAAACTCCTCCAATAATGGTGATGTTGGTTCCACCAGAAATAGGACCGTAAGTTGGAAAAACTTTCTCAATATAAGGAAACTGCAAAAATAAATTGGTACAAAAAGTAAGAAACCTGAGAAAGTATATTTTTGTGTATCTTGGTATTTTCAGTTCGAAAACACTTTCTTTTTTAGCCTAAGTTAAGCAATGAAAACAGAATTGGCGAAAAGTATACAGGGTGAGGAAGCAAAATTGTCACCAAAAGTCAAGTCAGAATTACTTCAAAAGTAAAATTAAGTGAATACTGAAACTTGGCACGGATTTAGAGAATCTTGTCAGCTTCTATGTATGTCCACTAATCTGAAGAATTTTGACAAAAAAATTGTGCTGACTAAGTGCCACAGAGTGACGGGTCATTGATTTTAGTCATGCATACCAAATTTTTAAATGAAACATGTCCTCCGGGCACAATCTGCAAAGTCAGACGTCCATTTTGCATTTATGATTGGAGATAACACAAATCAAACGAGACCTGTTGATACGAATTTATAGTAAATTAACAGAGGCTTTCATATCAACTGCAGTTTGAAATCTACAAATTTGAAAAATTTGTTTTCTCATCCTGTATTATCAGATTTAGGCAGTCTCAATTATGTTCTTTGATCTGATTTCATCAGAGCGAAGGACATTATCATTTTGTAATCAGTCTGATTTAAGACTTCAGACTTCAGACTTAAGACTGAGATAGTAAATTTCCAAGTGCTCTCACGCAGTGGGATTTCGATGTATAAAAGCCAAATTTGACATGTGCGTTTTATAGACCAACCTACATAAAGTAACAGGCTCGTTTTCTTTTAATGTCGTTGAGGCCCAAGGGGGGTAGTCGCAAAAAAAGAAAGGTTCACTTGCTCTCACGGAGCTGGCTTTTGATGTATGAAAGCCAAAATTAACTTGTGTATTTTATAGACCAACATGCATCATGTAACCGGCTCCTTTTCTTTTTAATGTCGTAAAGACCCGAGGAGGGTCTCTTAAAAAAATTTTTTTTGCTAGGCTGGGGGTCACCTCGGGGGAAGGGTACGTTGAAATTCTATATTTTACAAGGCCCAAGGGGGTCACCTCGAGGGGGGTACTCGCAGGGGGGACTAGTAAATTTTTTTTTAGGCTAATTACATTGCTAGGCTTGGGGTCACCTAAACCAAGTCAATTTTCAAAAAATTATTTCAGCGCCGATCGAAGAACATTTCAGAACCGCGCCGGTTCTAGTTATGATACACTTACACATTGCTTTCCTGCCATTGTGATGTTCAGAACATTACATGGGCACTGTTGTCCTGGGTGGCACTCCGCACAGGAGCAGTTTGATTTTCTTTCGGCCGCAGGAGAATAACATCGTGAACATGGTGCTGGTTCCGTGGAATTTGGAGTTGACTCCAGTATGTAGTGGAGGTAACCTGGATAGAGCTTTACTTTCATCCCTGCCTTTACCTTAAGTTGGAAGTGAAAACAGAAATTGATTAAATGGAGAAACATTACATCTGCAAATGTGATGGAACATAATTCCACTCTCACATTACAATAAAAGTTTCTTAAAAGGCCCATAAATGAAATGTCATGACTCATGAACAAATTGAACATGCTATTAAAGTCCTTAGATTCTGTTAACATTTAGTCATTTAACATCAATAATTGAATGGGTGTAAATTCTGGATCAGTCAGTAAGGGCCGATTTCACCAAAATAGTTTTAACAGTTAGGCCTGGTCTCAACTTCCTTAAACCTGGTTTAACTAAGTCCCTTTCACCAACTGAGTTTTAGTCAATAGACTTGTCAAGGTTCAGTGGTTGACAAATATTGTTAGACAACTTACAGATTAGTGATCTCAAACTGTTAAAGTGTTGTCCCTTTGGGGCTGACTTGATAATACATGAGGGGGGGGGGCGGCTGGACTTATGATGAAAATAATTAGTTCAGCACATGACACTGGAAAATAAATTTGCTCAGCACATCCAAAAAAAAAGAAGTTTGTTTCAACCCAGGCACTCAGTACAGCCTTCATTGAATAAGTCAGACACACCTCCAAAGCTGGCCAATGAACAAGCCTACACACATGTAAATATATGCACATGATACACCTTGAATGTCATCTGAAATATGACAAAAAAGTTAATATATGAAGTTTGATGTTTGTGCGAGAGACTATGATACTTTGATACAGTCGTAGGGTAGCTTGTTGTGTATGATTGGTTGATAGCAATGATAGGTTGGTTTATGGGAAAGGGGGAAGTTTTGAACTTTTTTTTTTCACCGAGACTGTGCCAGTGGCATCCCTATGGGGGGGGGGGGTATGTGTCCCCCCATATTGGACCATGTGCAAATATTTACCAGGTGCCCGACCATATGAACTTTCCAACTCTGGCTAAAATATACAATTAGTATAGTGGGTGCCCCCCAGAGAATCGCGTGCCCCCCCAGGTGCCTCCCAGCTTGAGACCGCCCAGTTATGGACTGGGTAGGCAATTGAGACATTGTGTTTGTAACAGCTGACCTGTTCGCACAACATGTGTAAACTTCCACTAAACTAAAATTCCTTTATAAGCTTTTATACAGCCCTGCTTGACTGATTGGCTTAGCCAGACCAGGTCTTAGCTAATACCTGGCTCTTCTCTTAATACCATGTTGGTGAAAACGGCCCAAGATGTTCAATATTTACCATTCACCGCTATGGAACTTTCAGTTTGATTCATCATGAGAAAATTAGTTCTTCAATTTTCACCGAAAGGTCAGATATGATAGTCAGAATACACACTCTGAGAACGAAAAGGGATTTGAAAAACCAAATAGGGTGCTTCGCTTTGTCACAAATACAGTTCCCCATGGGGTTCTTGGAAGCACCTGTTCATATGGTGCTGAGGAAACACCCTAGGTCAAAGAATCTTGGGGGGATTACAAGAACCCTACAAGGTTCGTCAGGTTAGAATGATTTGTAGAACCTTTGGGGGTTCATGGAATTAGCAAATATAGGGTAGAAAAGGTCCTCTTGTAATGTAAGGATGCTTAAAAGCTCTGTTGCGTCGTCCATGAAGTCCAGAGACAGAAACTACACCCAGGCAGAGAACAATGTTGGAGAAGCAAAGGGCAGTGTTGGCGCACTATCAGTCGGTCTTTGTCCACAGTTCTCCAGGAGTGTCAACGAAATTTGATTGCATGCTTAAATGTCAAAATGGCATCAACCAGGCAGTCTGTAGCATCGCCCAAGTAATTTAAGGGTCTTGCAGTCCTTTTGAATTCTGGAAAGTTCCTATGTCGAAATTCAACAGGTTGAATGCTGATAAAGCAAAAGCTGTTTCGCCTCTTGTCTGGGACCTGTGATGAACGAGATTCTGGACGCCGACCTGTTACAATTAGCTGAATCTTCTGCTCTTCCAGAAAAATGCAGAATCTTCATGGCAAAAACCCTCCTAATCATTGCAGTGAGACATAGGCAAAAGTGAGAGTCCCACAGCATCGTATGGTTAATATTGTGTGACAGAGTTGTCACACATACATTGTACATTGTAGAATTACGTATCAACCTATTCAATGGTCGTGTCTATCAAACATAATATATATTGCTAATATGTAGACGCTTACTTCCACCCTGAACGCATTCTTGAAAGAGTCATGAAGGTCAACCGAATCAGCAGAAGGAGGTTCTTTCGGTGGTGAACAAATGATGACATTATCCGAGAGTTTCTGTAGCAGGCAGATTTCCTTGCCAACAAAAATTGTGTAGTCTTCTTCTCTCACACTTTGTAAATTCCAACCCTGCAATTCAAATAAATATAATTGTTGCACAACCAGCAATATCCAAATTATGTCATTGTAAATCTATTGGGGTAAAAAATTGTATTAAATTTTAAGCACAGGATGTCGTAATGAAATTGCATTGAGAAGATACAGCCCCAGGCGATCATCCAAAACCAGCTTTGCCCCCTCTTGTAAAGGATCTGGATCTTCCTATTAAAACTGTATATAGGGCCTAAATGAAAAAAAAAGAAGAGAAACTGCACCTCAATTTCAATGATGTTGCTTCCAGTATAGACCTTAAATTCTTTGATTCCAAAATCGTTTATCTCTGGATTTAGGAACATCTTCAGTGGAGCCTTTGGCTTGGACCATGAAGGATCTTGATAGGCTTTCATTCCATCAAACTTGAACATCAATGAGTATTTCATTTCTTTGCCATTTATGCTACTGTTCACAAAGTGTTGACTTCTATGTAAAATCATATCAGAAAATTGTAATGATGATGTCACATTTGGTGTAGGACAAGTCATGAATGTGCCGTTGGCCACTTTGCATTCCTGTTATATAGTAAAAAGAAATGTATTAGTAGTGCATAAAGAAAAGAGGTAATATAATATTATAAATGTGTTAAGGTTAACAATAAAATGAATTAAATGTAACTACCTCCCCTCCAAGTTGTGCAGTGTAGTCATTAACCAATTCGTACCAGATAAACAATTTTGGAGAATTTACAAAATGCAGATTTCGTCCTATCACTGTTTGAAGAATACCACCTCTGAAAAACAGACATTATATAGCTCTTTGCGGATTAGTAATCCACAACAGTTTCAAAATGAACATTCTACATGTCTATCAAGCTGGGAATTACTGACTGATATATAAATATTCAAAGGCATTGACATGAACTCCTGGGATAGCCCTGGATCCAATCGTGTGATTTGAAAGACAGGGTTAAGGAGAATCAAGACATCTAAAAACAGACGTAAATAGTGTTCATTCAACTTGGGGACGGTCAGGTATTTTGGACCAGGCAGGTATATTGGGCCATTGCCTAAAAGTTGCATTTGTCAGGTTCTGGCAATAAATGGACAAGTGATAGACTAATCAGTTGTGACATATTCAATACTATACTCACATGCTATATCATCTTTGTGCCTGAGTAAACAGAAAAAGCATAGGGTTCATATTTGTGTTTTTCGACTATTCAGAGCTGTTCTGTTGCCTCTAAATAGCCCACACCGGTGCTGAACACAAACTAACTCACTCACTCGGAGCTGTTCTGATGTTATTTTTGACTTTGATGAATGCATAATCCTATAATGGTACTGGGGTGGTAATTGGTGCAATTCATTAATTAAACGATCAAATAAAATGGTATTAATGAGAGTAATCTTGTGATAAAGCTTTTGGCTCATAAGTTTCCTATGGCTCGGATTTCGTAGCTGGTTCAAATTACCCGCATTGAGACAAATTGGACCACTGCCTTTGTCGCACCTCCTAAGTGGTGTGTGGTAGATGCTTGTGACAATGTCTCTACTGCCATTGTGTCTAATATCAAAAAATGCTTTACAAAAGACATTGGATATTCCAAATAGGACTATGAGGATATTTGAAAAGGTCAAAAATCCCCCAAGATGCTCTTTGGATATTTCATCAGACCCTATTTCATCAGATGGCATTCCATCAGATGCTTTGGCTGACCATATGGAGCTTTGGCAGACCATATGATGCTTTGGCCAATGTACATTGGAGTGCCCTCTTGTGTTGTAGAAGAGATGGCAGTGCATGACAGCCCAAAGTTCTAACAAATAGTGTCCCAAATAATTCCTAACCATGAGACACTATTTGGTCACTATTTGATGTAGAAGAGATGGCTGTCAAATATATTATGACAAAGTTTTTAACATAGCACATTAGAACTTTTGGAAAGTTCAGTAGAAAATGTGGCTTGGTTGCACTTTTTGGATATTTCGTGAGGGATATTGGCAAAGCATGGTGAGGAGAGTAGATGTTATAACAAAGACATATTTTAGTGTCTGTCATGCAAAAAGCAGGCCAATTTGCAAATGGGGCATGTAGACCTTTTCGCTGTAACAGTAGATACATTTTTAGCAAAATCACAAAGTTTACTTTATTTAATTATGTTTCTTCACTTAAGAAACCCAAAGCAAAAAATATAATGATTACTTGGGTTATATTGCCCAGGATCATTATATACCCTTTTTAAACCAAATAATTGAACTGTAAGCGACAGTAGATCTTCGACAAGAAACAAGTTAACAATAAATGCAGTTAATACTTATGTCAAAAAGGTTTAGTTATATAGTTTAGGACGTATCTGCAATGTCATTTGAAAAACTATTTTTGGTTATCCACTGGGTGCATCTTGTCGTTGGCTGGTGGTCCAATTTACCGACCAATGGTGGTCCAATAGATAACCATTGCAGGTATACATATTGAACCATTTTCCATAATTTTTTCTAATGCCTATATCTTGAAAAGAGTGAAAGATAGGGACTCCCCTTCCCTGTGGTCGAAGCCTAACAATGGCTAACATATTGGAATTGTCAAGTATCTTTGCCTGCAATGCTTCCCAAGTTATAGCAGCATTTCCTTAAGTGGCCCAATATTCCAGACTTTCCCCTATACCATCTAAAAGTATGGACAATTTCCTACTGACGGTACCTATTTCTATATCTCTACATGTTAAAATGAACACTCACCCAGCAAAGTTCAAGAAATGCAATTGCAATTATGCATTTAGTAACTCTAAGGACTCACATGACTGACACAGTGGCCTTCATCAATGCCAATTGATATACACCGAAAATTAAGTTTAAGATGCCTCCTGTCCTTGTTCCTTGATTATTTCTTTTGAAAAATTGAAATAATAGTAATGCTGAAAAGTTAGCCAGGAAATACAAACATATTCTAATTCTGAATTTATACAAATTAAAATCTCTGATTATAATTTCAAGCAAATAAACATTGAGGAATTAACTTGAAATATATTATGATTACACTGATAATAATAATATGCCTGGCATATGACAATCTATTTGTCACTGATGTATTTTTTAGACTTATTGATTATGGGTTCAATCTCTTGCCGAAGGATGGCTGTTTCAATCACCCTTCACCTCATTGCCATGTCCTCCTCCTGTCCTAATTAGCCTACCCAGTGCATAAATACAGGACATATAAAGCCCCAATCATCCATCCATCCATCCATCTTGCAATTTTTCCTCTGTAATCCCACCTGCCAGAGAATATTTACTCACCCAACTATAGACTGTTTTGGGTAGATTTCGTTAATTATAGGGTCTGGTTTGTACACAAAAGGTGTGTGGTAGTTCAGCCTGATGTCAGATTGGAGATGCAGACTTATAACTAGTGGTTGTCCCAAAAGGTGCATTGTGTTGTTGGCAAGGGCTGGTGTGGTGCATATCACGTGTGATGAGTTACTGAAAATAAGAAGAGACGAGACAATTGTTTAGCTGAATCAGCAGGCAGACATAATTGTAGTGCAATTACTTTCTCCGATTACTCAAACGGTTCATTGGCTTTGTTGGTGGATATGACGATAAAATCATTTTAATTCTTGGATTCTCAGATCTATGTTAAACCTGTTGGAAACCTGTTGGATGTACTGTGGACTGGGGAAGCAAAACTTGTGTAAAAATAATTGTGAAGAAATCAGCAAATATCTTGTAATTGTCAGTACATGGGTATATTTATTACATGTGTTTTATGCTGCTACATCATAGCAATTATGTACAAGTTTTGCATCCTCATTAGGGTGGGCTGAAAAAAACTTTTTTTGGAATTTCAATATGCCAGTGGTATAGAAAGTTGGTTGTGGCCAAAAAATGAAAATTTTTGCAAAAAAAATTTTGTGGCATGTGACTTGTGCCGGGCCACTCCGGCTTTTATGAAAATGCATATTTTCAGCCATTTCGCATGCCTTTTTAGACCATTTTTTGGCCTGAGTCAGCTTCCTTGGTTTCAGAAGGCTCAATGGCATACTGAAATCTTCTATAAGGACCATTTTGGATATGAAATGCCCTAAACAGGTCCCTGATATTTAAGATATAGCCATTTCTGGGTAAATGTTGGGGAAAAGAATTTGGCTTTTTTTGCTAAAAATTGCCCGAAAAAATTAAAAATATCGAAATTGACTGCACAAAAAATGATTCAAAGTGAATTGTAATTACCCCGTGTCCTCCCTAATGCCCTAAGAAACACTTCCAGCGCATTACCTGCATCAATTTGTGGTTTCAGTTTCCAGAATAGGGGCAATTCCGTAAAGTCAGATTTACAGATTTGACACTTTGGCAGCTTGTGGAGCCCTACCATTACACCTCAGTTATTTCATTGTTAAATAGGGATGAGGCCAGTTAATAGGGGTATCAGACAAGCCATCAACCAAAGCTCCAAGTGCAATAGGAGCTGAGCTACAAGGTGAAATGTCATCGTGTCGAACGTACAGCGCATGAGTAGTATTGAGTACATTCGACAGGATGACATTTCACCTTGTAGCTCAGCTCCTATTGCACTTGGAGCTTTGGTTGATGGCTTGTCTGATACCCCTATTAACTGGCCTCAACCCTATTTAACAATGAAATAACTGAGGTGTAATGGTAGGGCTCCACAAGCTGCCAAAGTGTCAAATCTGTAAATCTGACTTTACGGAATTGCCCCTATTCTGGAAACCGAAACCACAAATTGATGCAGGTAATGCGCTGGAAGTGTTTTTTTAGGGCATTAGGGAGGACACGGGGTAATTACAATTCACTTGGAATCATTTTTTGTGCAGTCAATTCCGATATTTTCAATTTTTTCGGGCAATTTTTAGCAAAAAAAGCCAAATTCTGATCCCCAACATTTACCCAGAAATGGCTATATCTTAAATATCAGGGACCTGTTTTTGGCATTTCATATCCAAAATGGCCTTCAAAGAAGATTTCAGTATGCCATTGAGCCTTCTGAAACCAAGGAAGCTGACTCAGGCCAAAAAATGGTCTAAAAAGGCATGCGAAATGGATGAAAATATGCATTTTCATAAAAGCCGGAGTGGCCCGGCACACGTCGCATGCCACAAAATTTTTTTTGCACAAATTTTCATTTTTTGGCCATAGCCAACTTTCTATACCACTGGCATATTGAAATTCCAAAAAAAGTTTTTTTCAGCCCACCCTAATCCTCATCCTATAAAATCCTCAGTTACAAAATTGCCCTGGAAAGCCAAGCTGAGTACATCAATGTTCTAATATGCTGCTTTTTCATTTCCTGAAAGTTTGTGATGTGACAATAGGTATAGGCCTACTACTTCATGTACATGTACAAAATGTGAGTGGCTTGTATGTAGCCTATTCTTTATGAAATAGGAGTCTTGTGTCTTGATGACCAGATACGACTTTATAATATGTGCAGATATGCATTTATAACAAAAAAAAAGAAGGTTTGTAACATTGTTACATTGTTATATTACCTGGCCATAATAGTAGCTTCAAAATTCCCAACTGAAACTCTGCTTGCATTGGATCCAAAAACTCCTCCAAGAATAGCGATGTTGGTTCCACCAGAAATAGGACCGTAAGTTGGAAAAACTTTCTCAATATAAGGAAACTGCAGAAAAATAAGAGTAATGTTCCTTTAAAAAAACATTATCAGAGAATGTCTTTTATTTTGGAATTTTCAGTGGATGCATCTTTATTGCTTTGAGACTTTTTAGAAACAAGACAGTCAGACTTAGAAAATAATAATAATAAAATAAATACTTCAAAGCATTCAAAGTCAGCCTGATTTAAGACACAAAAAAACCTCCAAAGTGGAGTTCTAAATATAATTTTTACCTGATGAGTGAATTCTTTCAGATTTTTGAGCGTGCAACTCCGGGGTCTAGCACCTTTTTTTTAGCATATAGTTCGTGTTGAATTTTCAAGTTATCATCGATGTAATGATATACTTACACATTGTTTTCCTGCCATGGCCAAATTCAGAGCTTTGCATGGACACCGTCCTCCTGGGTGGCACTCGACGCAGGAGCAGTTTGGATTTTGTTCAAACACAGGAGAAAAACATGGTGAACATGTTGTTTCAGTGGAATTTCTGATTTTAAACAAAAATCATATCTATGATACAGTAGGCCTACAGTTACAGACATACAATGTAGTTATCATGTAATTCAAGAAGACCTCATATGAAATGTAGAGTCTTTCATGGCCTAAAATGCGTGTTCTGATATTGTTTGATGAAAGTATGAAATAAAAAATTGCAGGCTTTTCAAGGATTGGCAGAGACGTTGTTTTAGTATACACCAGAATGATGAAATTACCACATTTTGTGGTAATCAGGGGAACACCATACAGATCCCTGAATTATCTTGTACTTGATATGACATAGTTAATTTTAATTGGACAAGACCAGTTATTATAAATCGACTTAAAAGGAGATTTATATTGTTTTCTTTGATATTATTAGCATTCACCATCACTATGGTGAATGGTATTGATTTTGGTCGTATTATTATTATTATTATTATTATTATTTTTCTTCCCTTTTTTTTTGGAATTTCAACATGAAAGTTAGTGTATAGATAGTCCTTGATGAGTCGATTAATTTCCCAAAATATTTTTGACCTTGACCTATTTTTCAAGGTCACAGGTCACCTCAAAGTCACTGATTTTGGAGGTCTATCTCGTGAACTAATAAAGATAGAGACACCTGGTCTTCAGTGTTGAGTTAGTAGACCCCTATTGAACAAATATCAGCCATGAAATTGATCATTTTCAAAAAGGGGTAATTACCTTAACCCCTTTTAATGAAAACCAGTTTGCGCACGGTTTTGAGAAAACTACAAGCAGCACTTTCATGAAATTATAGTAAAAGGTGCTCTATAGTATGGGCCAATGCAGCGAGAAGTGTGGTGAAAATCATGCAAGGGGTTACTGAGATATTTGACTTTCAAAATTACAATATTTTGCCCAAAAGTGAAAATATTTTTTAACTTTGCTTTGAATGAAGACAACTCAATGAAACTTGGAACATGTATAGCCCTGTGGTTGAGGAATATTTTCATTAAACATCCATGACCTTGACATCAAGGTCAAGGTCACAGAAAGTGAATGAAAAGGCACGGTAGGTACATTTCACAGCTTTTTCAAGCAAGGTTGTTCAATTGTGGTCTATCATTTCCAATCAAGAGTAACTTGAATGATCTAAAGTATATTTGACCTTGTGAAGAAGTTCATCAATTGTCAAGGTCATCACCAGTCAAAGACGGGAAAAATGAAGAAATAAGGTAAGTGCAGAATAGAATGAATTAAAGAATAAATTAAGGTCAATATGAAGTCAATATGAATGCCATTATGAATTCAATATGAATGTCAATATGAATGTCCATATGAATGTCAATATGAATGTCAATATATATGAATGTCAACATGAATATCAACATGAATGTCAAAATTAATGAATGTCAAAATGAATGTCAATATTAATGTAGATATCAGTGTCATCAGTGCCACTATCAGTGTCATCACTCTCAATTGATATCAGGATCAAATGAATGTCAGTGAATGTCAATATGAATATTGATATAAATGTCAATATGAATAATGTCAATAGGAATGTCAATATGAATGTCAAAATGAAGTCAATTCAAGTGTCAATATAAAAGTCAATATGAAGAATTAAAGTCAAGTTGATAATCAAGTAAATCCTTGTTTATGGTGAATGCTCATTACTGGTTCACCAGTAATATTGATGTCTAGTTATTATTATTATTATTTTATTTCACTTTAAGCTAGAGCTTTGAAATTTGGTACATATACAGCCATGGGTCAGTAGATTATTTTTCCAAAATATCTTTGACCTTGACCTTGAATTCAAGGTCACAGGTCATCTCAAAGTCAAATTTTTTAAATTTTCAAAGTGGATTATCTCTCTTAATATTAAAGTTACAGATTCAAGTTTAAGGAATCTTTATACAAATATGATTTGCTACATTTTTCATATGTGGCCATTTTTGTGCTATGAGGGTAAAAGGGTATTTACCCCCTTTTGACAAAAACCAGTTGCTCATGTTTTCAGAGAAAACTATAATGGTTAGAGGCTCAGTTTTTGCTGTAATTGATAGCCTGACTAAATACCCATGGTAAGTGGGGTTTTATATTTTGATCAGAGAAGGGGTTTTTCAGTTATGGCCGATTCAAAAATGGGTGTTTTGTCAAAAAAGTGAAAACATTTTTTAACTTTGGTTTGAATGGAGGGATTTTTATGAAACTTGGTGTGTATGAAGTATTCATGAATTGGAATCTTATCATGCAATAAAAATGATGTTTTGGGGTAATTACCCCAAAAGGGGTAAATTCCTATAACTTTTGATTGACTTGGACGTTTGTCTTCAAATTTTTCAAATGTTCAGTATGTTGAATTGGAAACATAGTGCAAGTACAATAATGTTGCTGTGGGGTAATTTACCCTCATAATCAAGGTCGAAAGGGGTAAATGTGTTTTCGGAACACTTCTTGCATATCTAATGGCATATTAGGTATCAGTTGGGTCTTACCTTTTCAATGTAGGTGTTGCAAGATAATAGTTGTTGTTTTTAGGTAATTACCCCCAAAAAGGGGTAAATAGCTATAACTTTTGATTGAATTGGACGATTTTCTCCACACTTTGCACATGTTCCGTCAGATGATTTTGAGACATGGTGCTTGTAGGTTTTTGGTGTTCTGGAGTAAACTACCCCCGTAATCAAGGTGGAAAGGGGTAAATATGTATTCTTAGCATTTCTTGTATATTTGATAATTTATTAGGCATCAACTGGGTCTTACCTTTTCACTGTTGGTGTTACAAGATCATAAAAGTTGTTGTTTTTTGGCATTTTGTAATTTCCCCCAAAAAGGGGTAAATAGCTATAACTTTTGATTGAATAGGACGATTTTCTTCAAATTTGTCACATTATCAGTATGCTGACTTAGAGACATAGCGCAAGTACAATTTTGATTTTGTGTGATACTTTACCTGCATAATCAAGGTCGCAAGGGGTAAATATATATTCTGAAGCAAAAACGTTTGATTGTAGGGTTATTAATCCTCTTAATTATGGTCAAATTTGGTCAATATTTTGCCAATAATCCCAAATTCTTTCCCAGTCGATTTATTCCCTACCTTTTCAAAGGTTGACTGCTAGTTATAGGTTATTTTTGTACATTTACAATTACAAAAATAACGTGCAAGCACTTTTGGAGTTGCTTGTAGATAGAATATCTATCTATAGAGATCTCCTATCTGCTTACCTATTTTTCTGTAAGGATCTATCTATCAATCTATCTATCTATCTATCTATCTATCTATCTATCTATCTATCTATCTATCTATCTATCTATCTATCTATCTATCTATCTATCTTCCTTCCTTTCTCCCTCCCTCTCTGCCTTCCTCCTTCTCTTTCTTCCTTCCTCCCTTGCTCCTTCCCACCCTCCCTTTCTTCCTTCCTTTCTTCCTTTCTTCCTTCCTTTCTTCCTTTCTTCCTTCCTTTCTTCCTTCCAATCTTCCTTCCTTCCTCCCTTCCAATCTTCCTTCCTTTCTTCCTTCCTTCCTTCATTCCTTCTACTGAATGTGTAAACACTGGATGTGGCTGCTGCTGTTGCTGTTGCTATCACTGCAGTAAGACATTTGAAATTCCTGCCAAAAACTAACATTTTAGTTTCGTAAATAAAAAATTTAATGTCATGGAAGTCTACCAAAGGTTGATACAAGCGAGATAAAATTATGTTGAAACTGTATGCAAAGTTTGAACGAGATTGGTGAAACAGTGTGACCTCCGGTGTTAACAAGCTTTCTCATCCTTCCTCCCACAATAGAGTTCCACTTGCAAGCAAGCAACTCTATAAACTAGGTCTTGGAGATACGAAAGAGACATAACCCTGCAGGCAATTTGACCTAATTCGATGTTAAGGGACATCAGTATGACATCACAGATGACATCCTTACATCAGGGGATGTCATGTGAGGTCAGATGCCTTCTGGGAATTACCTTCCATTCACTGTAATTTCTGAGATTGCATGGAATTTCTCATCTTCCGAAAAGTTTCCAATTGGAGGTCCATTGAAAGTGAGACGAATGGCACTTGACTGCATGAATTTCCTCACTCTTTGGTCACTCCTGGACTGATTAACAGTAAATCCATGGGTGGTGTTCACGGGATTCCACTTGATTTTGATGATTGTTTCCCTGTAAAGAACAGAATAATAACCGAGAAGTGATGCACATTCAGAAATTTGATATCTTTTCAAAGCAGATAAAAAAACCAACAGTCTTTGCGACTAAAATTGTTGCAAAAATTATGATCTGAACTCACGTCATGTTTATGATTCCTGCGGTCTTGTATGACGTACAACCGATGTCTTCTGTGCTTCCCCCTATTGCATCCATTTCAGGATAACCGAGGTGCTTGCAATTTGGAGCAAAATCATGCCAGGGTTTCCATTTATTTCCCACCCAATTGTGAATTCTCAAGCTGTTGCTGGGCATTGGTTTCAGAAGGGCGACGTTCACATCACTCACCTAAGTTATAAGTTCACTACATAATCAGTTTAAAGTGATGACAATTATTTTGATATCAAACAATGAAGGATGATAGCATGAAAACAGTCATGCAATCGCATACGAGTACATTGGAGATGGGAACTCAGTGAATCAGCAAAGTTCAATTTTGCATGCATATCTCAACAAGTTACAATTTTCAGTTCCATGATGAAAGGCTTTAATGAAAGCTACAGATGTCCGCTACACAAACACACTGGTAACAAAAAAATTCTGATTCAGATCTTTGAGATATTGGTGGTAAAAGGTTAAGTGATTCACTGTGCCCCGCCAATAATTTCCGGGGGCGCAGTAAATCGATTGCTCTTTTGTTCTTAAAAATAAAATACTTAAATAATTTAATATTGTTTCCAGTACCGGTGTGATAATACAACATGCCCATTATTGCCTAAGCATATTTCCTGAGAAGTCCTGCCAGCTAGGACATCCAAATGAACATTTAAAGTGATTCAGCTCTCGAAACACTTGCAGTCGTTCGTGTGTAACCCAATTTTTACTCAAAATCACTTTACCTTATACCTACTGACAAAACGATACAAATTTTCATCAAATGTCTTTACTTATTCATTTAGGCGTCTCTCAAAGTAATCCAACAGATCTGACATTTCAGAAATATTGCTTATCAACATCCTAAGAAATCCGTTGATTCACTGTGACAATTAAGCGATTCCTCCTACATATTCGAGTTTTCAAGTATGTACCACAAACCACTATGAAAGTTCAAAATCAATAACTTATTACATTGAAAAGTTAAGAAAGAAATATTGAGTCTTCACGTGTTTGTTTCTTAATAGGTCAAACCTGAGTAAAGACAGTTATGTAAAATGTTTCAATTTAAGAAAAGATCGATAACCAATTCACCTTGCTATATAGCCAAAACCAGAGGCACTTACCGTATAATTTCCTTGAAAGTATATTGACACAGAAAAGTTTTGTAGGCCTGGTTTGGAAACCCAAAATATCATAGGGATATGTTTGTAGTGGCGGGAGTGATGAATCCATGGACTTTCCATACCATCATTCATGAATTGTTTTCGAAATTTATTTTTCAGCAATATAACTTGCGCTAAGCCCTCCGTCTCCCTTCCTGTTGAGTTGTTCTTAATTACATCAGTTCCTGTTGAGTTGTTGGTCGATTTGTTTTTAATGGCATTCGTGCCTGTTGACTTGATCACAGTACCTGTGGAGTTGTTTTTTATGACATCTGTGTTTGTTTTAACACCATTTCCATCTGTTGAATTAATCAACATGAGTTCTATGTCTGTAGATATTCTTGGGTATAACCTGCCTTCTTTATTTTCACAGAATGGCTCTGAATAATTAGGAGCAATAGGCGGACAGATGCACCCTTGTCGATTTGGATTTGTCAAATTACCCAAATACATCTGGGGAAAATCTCTGGAAGAGAATGTTAAAAAAAAGCTTCAATATTTTCTTTGCAAGAAATTTGATCATCCAAGCCGATATGATTAGTGTGAGAAATTCTTACTGATCAAATGTTGTATTTTTTTCAGTTTGCATCTCAGATCAAGAGCAGAACTATCTGCTTAGTGGTAGCTATACAGCCTGAAAACTTCCATTTGTCCCTGGTGTTAGACACATATGCACTGCTCAATGTTCATTTGCATATAAGATGTGTATGACATCATCAGTTTATGCGTTGTTTCATGGGAAGACTTCAGCCCAGGAAATTTGTAAATTTGCCCTCTATATGTGATATTTTGTGCATGATTCCTCATGAAATAACCTAATTTGACATATTATAGCTAACACTGAAGTGATGATCAGAAAAGAAAGGACAAAAATCAGACAATGGATGATAAGACAGGGAATGATCAGATAAGAGATGACAGGAAAAACCACAATCAGATCAGAACAGATCAGACAAGCAACAATCAGATAAGCAACAATTAGACAAGCAACAACAAGACAAGAAAAGATCAGACAATCAATCAGGCAAGAAATAATCAGACAAGCAATATACAGACATGCAATAATCAGACAAGAAAATATCAGAAAAGCAACCAGACAAGAAACAATCAGACAAGCAATAATCAAACATGCAATAATCAGACAAGAAAAGGTCTGACATTTAATAATCAGACAAGGAAAGACCAGACAAGTTATCATCAGACCAGGAAAGATCAGGCGAGAAATATTAGATAAGAGAAGATCAGACAAGTAATAATCTGACAAAGAAAGATCAGACAAGCAATAATCAGGCAAGGAAACATCAGACAAAAGAAAATCATAAAGCAAAAATCAGACAAGGAAAAATCTAACAAAAGAAAGTCAGACAAGCAATAACTAGACAAGGAAATGTCAGACAAGAGAAGATCAGAAAGCAATAATCAGGTCTACAAAGATCAGATATGAGGAAATCAGACAAGATCAGAGAAGGAAAAATCAGACAAGCAATAATCAGACAAGCAATAATCAGAAAAGTAAAGATCAGACAAGAGAAGATCAGACAAGCAATAATCAGACAAGGAAAGATCAGACAAGGAAAAATCAGACAAGCAATATTCAGACAAGGAAAAATCAGACAAAAGAAGATTAGACAGATAATAATCCGACAAGACAAGACAAGCAAGAATCAGACATGGAAAGTCAGACAAGGAAAATCAGACAAGAGCAAATCAGACAAGCAATATTCAGCCTTGGAAAAATCAGACAAGAGAAGATCAGACAAGCAATATTCAGCCTTGGAAGAATCAGACAAGAGGAGATCAGACAAGCAATAATCTGACAAGGATCAGACAAGAGAAGAACAGACAAGCAATTATCTGACAAGTACAGATCAGACAGGAGAAAATCAGACAAGCAATAGTCAGACAAGGATAATCAGACAAGAGAAGACCAGACAAACAATAATCAGACAGGGAATAATCAGACAAGGAAAGATCCGACAAGAGATGTACAAGGAAATATCAGACTGGCAATAACCAGACAAGGAAATGTCAGACAAGTAATAATCAAACAAGGAAATATTAAACTAGCCATAATCAGACAAGGAGTAGCAGACAAGAGTATATCATACAAAAGAAAATCAAAAAAGTAATAATCAGACAAGGAAAGCCAGGCAAGATATATATTGACAAACCATAATCAGACTTGTTAGGAAAGAATGAACAAGCAACAATCAGACAAGGAATAACCAGACAAGCAATAACCAGACAAGCAATAATCAGGCATGGGAAAGTCAGACAAGCAATAATCAGGCAATGAAAGATCAAACAAGCCATAATTAGACATTCAAGCAAAGCTCAGACACAAAATTATCCGTCAAATCAGTTTTTGTCTGATTATTTCTTGTCTGATGTTTCCATTCTACATTATTTCATGTCTCATTTTTCCTCATCTGATTACTTCTCGTATGATAGAAAATTATATTGTTTCATTGAAAAGTATAAAAAATATATTGTGAAAACTTATTGTGGGCGTATGATAAATTGATAATGTCTCATGTGGTCAATAAACATGATAAGTAAACTTCTAAGTGACTTTTACAAATTGTACAATTTCACCAATGATCTTTCTTAATAATAATACGACTTCATTCACAACTGCAAACTACTTTTTTTTTTAAAGAACTTTTTATTAACCTTGGCATTGTTTATTGGTGATGGGTATTGTATTAACCTTGGGAAAATTTCTTTATCCAATGGTTGGCCCAGCGGCCAGGTGAGTGGGTGTTTGGAAACAGATCACGAGTATCGAGCCACCTTAAGTCATCATTGATATAATGTGTTTTTTGAAGCATGCGAAGTATGGCCGAGTTTAGGTCTTTGAGTCCAAGCAATGGCCGGTAATACCATTTGGAAAATTGTTTTGACAGGCTGTCCAGAACCTTTGAGACACATTTCGGTGGATAACTTAGTCAGAAATCACATACCATATAGCACAGAGAACAACCAGTTCAACACCCTCTCTGTCAGACAGGTTATTTTCTGTGCACAGATTTATGACCATGTTTCTGATGTCAAATTATGTTTTAGTGTGGTCCCTAAATATATCATATAGTCCTATAGCTAAATTGTACTATTGTGCATGAAGTGAAGAAAGGCAATGACAATGACCTCTTGCAGTTGTCGTGAATGACATGTTATGGTGCGAAAATGCTTGCCTTATGATTCAATGCTGTCAGCTATAAATAGACCAGAGGACTCCCTGGTTGGGTGATCTGTGTGATTTCACTCCGAAACAGGAAGCAGCCAGTACACCGTTTTTTATTATTATTATTAGGGCAGAATTATTATTATTAGGGCAGAATTAGGGCATTCTGCCCTATTGTCACTGTCCATCTCCGGAATCTTGTGGACAAATTTTGAGACAAAATACTGCATCAATTTCATTCAAACTTTGCACACGGGGTTTATTTTGCCTATGATTGTGTTGATCAACTTTACACGAACATACACATTGTTTCAATACCACTTTAGACAACCAGGGAAAGCATCCTAGAAAAACTGGAAAGAGGGAATCCCGTGATGTCATTGAGGGGCTTCCCCAACCCAAATCTATTTATAGCCAACTGAGAATTTGTCAAAACAACAAGAGGTCAGCATTTAGGACAAAACACCGCTGCATGTTTCATCAATGTGTTGCTACCTTTTTAGAGATGCTTGCTTGCTTGCAAGCGCATCTCTGTTGTGATAGGGAGGCTTCCAAAACTTATGACAACTGCTAAGATTGGGCTGTTTCACCTCTGTCATTAAAACTTTACTTACAGCCTAAACAGAATTTTTTCTTGCGTTGAAAATCTTTTGGGCCCTTTCTGAGATGAAAAAAAATAATAAAGAAAACAAACAGGCCGACTCTCTTCAAGTAAAAGGTCAATCACAGCAATCCCAATTGGGTCATGCTGACCTACTTTCGCTCGTAATTGCGTACAACAACAAACTGTTACAAACAGGATCGCTCAACTGCCAAAACGTTTCTGTTTCATCAATGATTTAATGCTCCGACACTGACGGCGAACATACAATTATGGGTAACTACTATTTCGTGTATATATTCCTCTGTATCTATGTATAGCATAGGCAAAGCAGGCCCAGTTATCAGTAATGATCAAACTGATGCGCATCTGCATGTATTTGCAGTGGGTCATGCCTACTTTAAGTTTGCAGAACTTTGCATGGCCACACTCCGGTATTTTTACTGCATGCTGCATTGCTGCTGAGTTCATGGGGTATGCTGCTATGGCTGTCATTGCTTGTGGTGCGTAAATAGTTGGACTGCCATTTTATCACTGCTAAAACTTAGTTTGGAGGTAAGTTTGATGATAATATTGTTGTTGCCAGTCAGCACTAAACTGACTGACTGGTCATATTGCAAATTGCCATTATGCCTAATTGTCATCAATCTTGACCATTCAAGCTACAAATAATTATTGATTGCATAATTAAGTGAGTTTAATGGATTTTATAAATCAAAGTTACTTAAGGATGGCTCAGCAAGCCTTTGATTTGTAAACAAAAATTGGGGTTTTCATTACATCATAAATTATTTGTTTGAATTTTAAAAGTAATTGATCTTTGTCTTATTTTGGGGGCAACTATTTAATCTTAAGGTGGGCTTTGAATTTTCCTCCCTCAGTGAGAGATTATTTATTTTGAGCGTGCATTTATCCCTTTACTTGACAATAAATCAACCTTTTTCCTGCCACTGTCCACAAAGATTTCATGGCAAATTGTATGTTTTTATTTAACGAATACACGGGCACGGGACGGGTATAGGATGTAAAGTACCCGGGTACAAAAATCTCTACTTGTTTCAGCCCTAATGATAAGGCAGTCTGTCTGCAAGCATCTCTTAAAGTGCTTGCACGTTATTTTTATTCCCTGTTATTTAGTAGCAACCATTACAGTTAAACAAGATAACCAGGACTTCCAATCAGTAGTAAGATGATGTGCAGAATGCCCTTTAAAGTGCCTTGCGCACGTTATTTTTCGTTAATTAGAATAATTGTTAATATGTAAATGGCACAGCCATGGAATTCGCGCAGCACTTAAAAAGGTTTTGGAGGACTTAAAGTGTTACCATAACTTTCATTTTTATTCAATGTAGGCCCATAAAAGGCAGTTATAATATAACTATTTAAAAAAATTTGAAAGACAGATATATAGAAAGAGAGAGAGAAATGTAAACTAGAAAGATGAATAGATCAAAAATTTAATAGATAGATAGATAGATAGATAGATAGATAGATAGACAGATAGATAGATAGATAGATAGATAGATAGATAGATAGATAGATAGATAGATAGATAGATAGATAGATTGATATTAAGTCTATATACAAGCAGCTGTTAAAGTGCTTGCACGTTATTTTTAACTTACCTATGACGAAAGAAGTCATGATATAGTGCAAAATTTTTTATTAGCAATCCACTCTCAGCAGAATCTGAAAAAAAGAAGGGAACTTTTTTTTAAACCAGATACATATGTTGTAAGTTATGCTACTTCATCAGGTTTTTTCTTGAAACTTCAGTTAACAATATTTCTTATTTTGTGTGCAAGTGGCATGCTACATCATCAATTTTTATTGATTTTTATTATGATTTTTATTATGAATCACTGTCCGTTCAAGTTTACCTCCCTTAAATCCTCTCATCCAGTGCAGTTTTAATTCAGGTTGGATGGATGAATGATTTGGGCTTTGCATTTTGCATTTGTGCACTTGGTAGGCTAATTAGGACAGAAGGACAATACGGCTATGAGGCAAAGGATGATTGGAATTGCTATCTAACATAGGCCCAGGTGACCAGGCAAGAGCTGAATTCGAACCCTGGACCCTGCAACTAAAGTCTATGGACTTATTTTTCACAACTATGGACTTCAGTTGAGGTCAATATCAGGTTTCACGGACCTGATCGGTGATATTCACCGAGGCTGAAGGTCCGTAAGACCTGTTGTTCCATGACGCCAGTCTAACAAGCCTCCTGATTGGCCAACAAGCCACCTGCATATTGTGATGTTCACATACATGTGTGTGACAGGCAGGTCAATATGGTGAACGTTTTTGACGAATCAGTCAATATCACATGTGTTATTGACCTCCCTGGGAAAAAATTGAAAAAAAAATCTACGAATTTTTGTTTCCCCTATAGGCGTTCTAAAAGTGTTATTGGTGTGTGGAGAGTGATATTGGTGTGTGGAGAGTGATATTGGTGTGTGGAGAGTGATATTGGTGTGCCCCTATGTTCTTAGCAGCAACCATGCACTTAAGTGCCTATAACTTAAGGGAAGTTATCTTTTCTGAAAGCGTATATATATATCATGTAAAGTATAATGCTTGCAAGCTAGTTTTTGCATTGCAGAATCACTACTACATGTAGTCTACATGTACATAGTTTGCAACAATTTAGCAAGCAGTGGAAGCATTGCACATGCATGGTATATGTTTGCAATTTTTATTTTGATACATTCAATGATTCAGGATCAAATCACCTTCAAAAGAATAAGCCTCATTTTCAAAGGCCTCTGTCCAAATGATAAAAATTATGCATTCTCGGTATTCTTAATTAAAGAGTGCAAGAGCATAAAAGGTTTGATATAGATTAGATTATAATATTGGAAAGCTGCAAAAATAGACCTTAATAAGGTATGTGAGAGGCAGGTTGGTTGAGACGTTTTTCAGAAAAGTTCGCTTGGTATTATAGTTGTAATAGAGCCTGAGGAATCAACTTACCCATCCACTTGATTATTAAAGAAAACAGCAAGGATCTGGACCACAGGTTGAACTAGGTTCCTAGTAGGTAGTCTTTGGTGGCTTATAAATAACCATTTTCACATACATTATCCATATACTAAGTTACTCTGAATCATCCTTCACCCTTAGCAAGAAAAAAACAACACAAGGGTTGGGCTCAAATTCACTCGCAACGGTGATTTTTGCTTCTTTTTTTTCTTTTTTACTTTTCTTCCAAATCTTGATTCTCATTCTACAAGAATCTACATTGAACTGGATGTGAAGATATTTTTTTGGGTCAAAATTTGAAAACCTTGAAATTTCAGCTGAAAAAATCTCGAAAATTTTTCGCTCCAGAAATGCCTTTTAAAGTTTGCGTTGGGTGGGTCAAACCATCAGCTATCACTGCACTTTCATGTCCATGGGTCAAAATGCCCCGCTGATCTGTACCGAGGTGATAAACATAGATGTAATGTTTTCCGACTGTCGTTAAAATCACACTTCTAACTGAAAAATCCTGGCCATTTGGGGCTAAACAATCTATTGCCAATGATTAGGCATGTGGCTGTCACATTTTGGGCAAGTTCAAGGTCTATAATGGCAATTATTTTTGAGAAACTGCATTTTGATCAATTAAAATACCAAATATGTGTGTCATTAGCATCATGCCTATAACACGAAATCCGTACCATTTAGAGCTGAATAATGTATTACCAACAAATAGGAAAGTGGCTATTCTGCACACAATGAGCTATATTTCAGGTCTCTATGACCAATAGTTATTGAGATAGAACAAATCCTTGAACCAGAGATTTACAAAAACAAACAAAAATATTCATTTCATCAATAGTTTGGATTCTGAATAAAAAAGATGATGTCCACTACTCCCTCCAGTGCCCAATGTCTTTGCTAAACCATATTTCAGATGCTAGACGATGGTAAAATGTTGCTGGCACCCCATATTTGGTTAGTAGTTTCAGAGAAGAATCAAACTTCATACTAAGCATGTCAGATGCAAGGAAAATGCAAAAATGTTATGTAATAGTCTGTTGGAACATTTATTGATAATATATATTCAATTGATTTCAATTCCGGTCATCTGCAACAAAATTTTAGTGAGATAAAGGCAATAAGCCATTTTTGACATGATGCTAATGACAGCGTGATGCTAATGATAATCACAGTAAATATCGTTGTAGGGACCAGTGCAAAACTGACAGTCTGGCAATATGTGCATGCAATGACCTTATGAACACCAGAAACATGTTCACACTGATTTTGAGCCAGAAATATGCAGTCAAAATAGAGTAGCAAGGCGTTTGCTAATGACAAATTGAGATAGGACAACTGACATGCCGACAGAAATACTCTAATATTTTTGTTTACATAAATGATACAGAGCTACAGATAGTTCAGTTATTTTCTTGGGTTCTCAGACAACACCAGACACTAGGTTTTCTCACAGAATGTGTGTCCCTTTATTTATTATTAAGAAACAAATCCGGCGTGATGCTAATGACACAATATTGGAGACATTGACAAAACAACCTCCTGCTCTAATACAGAATATTATTTCAGCTATTGATGACCAGATTTTAGAAGACTGACAGTCAAGTTACCATGTATGGAAGAGTTAATTGAATCAGAATCCTGTACTAGTTTTTGTGATGTGATCTTTCAAAGAAAGTGTTCGTGGAGACAGGCCATTTTCAGGGGGGTTGGCCACTTCAATGCTATTTTTGAATGGGATTAAAATATTCTGCCACATATTTTTTGTATTATAAGTTTTGCTAATATCCTAGTCTATGACAAATGACAACAAGAGGTCCTCTATTGGTCTTCCTGCCATCATGAATTATCGTTAAACACTGGAGACAAGAATTTCAGACTTATCAAATTTTGACCCTTTTATTCTGCTTCTCACAAATGGCAGCACTTTCTCAAATTATCATTTCTATTGCCAGGAGGAGGGGTGTATCAACTAACCTGCCTCTCCCCTATACTACATATATGTGACACAAAGCTGGGAGAACCTAAATAACTGCAAAAATTATATGTTTAAAACGCGCACAGATTCTGGCCACCACAGGGTAGAAAAAAAAGTTTCCTGTAATATTCAACATTAAGCACCTTTTCAAAGGGGACCACCCCAGACACGAACCAGAGAAATTTCAGAGCTTAATACCTCCTATGTGATGAGATTCGTATCTACTCCCTTTGTGAAGCACAATAACATGGGGCATTTTCTGCAATTCGACCCACTCATGACATGGGCGTTACTTCAGGCCTGCAATACAAAAATGCTTTTATTACCAGTGCTTGGCCTTGTGGCTATGTCTACCTCTCCAAAATTAGTAACTCTCCAAAGTAGGTTTCAATATTTGGCCAAATATGTGATGCCCGAAAATGGGACGTACAAAAAACGTGACGTATTTTTGACAGAGACATTGAAAGAGCTTTTTGCAAACTTTAGCTAACGCTTGAACTTTTCAAGTTAATACCCTATTGTATGTTCCAGACAACAGTACACACTACCTCTTGACATGATTCAAAACTGTTTCCGTCAATTAGAAAAAGAAAGAGAGCGGGACATACGAAAAAACGTGACATATTTTTGTGTGTATCATTATTGGGTGTTTTATTAAATACATTTAAAGAACCAGTTAAGTACATAGGCTCAAAATATGACCATGCAGGTAGTACAACTACTAACATACCATTTATAAACAGCTGCCTTTAATCATTGGTATGTCTCTGCTGTCGCGAGTTTTGTGACATACAAGAATGTACCGTACATTGTAACACCGCATTATGGTCCACCGTTGGAACTCCTGATGCTGCAGGTTGACCATGTTGCACAAACATCTTAATCATAAAATATATGATTAAGTTGTATTGAAAAGGTGAAAAAACTTTCATGAAGCAGCTTTATTGGTGTTGTTCGCAGCCATAAATGAAATTAATGTACTCTTTCACATTTGGCGGCAGTCAAGAAAGGCTATGGTGATGGAGTGATCTCCGAAGTGGATAGTTGTACTTGTGATACAATTCTGCTGTAGGTACACTACATGGCTATCTTAATACAACATGCAAACTTTCCAACACGCAACCTATTTCGATCTGGTAGCATACATGATACTGGTGATATAAAAAAAATTTCCTTGATGTAGTCAATGAAAGAATAAGCAGTGAGATATTTTGGCTTCAAATATATGCAGCTGCTTCGTTATTGCTTTTCCTCATAGACCGACATGTATTTCTGTTATATTGTGAGTGTTTCCAAGTAGCTGGTACTGCTTAGAATTATTTTCCTCTCACTTCTGTGACCCCCTTTCAGTGACATGTCCCTGTAAAATGTTAAAAATTCCTTGTTTTTTACTCTAAACATTGCCTTGTGGGATCCGCAGAACAATGGGACCCTTTACAACTACATATCAGATTGTCCTTTGAAAAACAAACTAGCGCCTTATGCAAGTTGCAACAATTAAGAAAAAATATTCAAAAACATATATAAGCTCTAGAAGCAAACCGAAAGTGAGAGTACACTTTCCCGTGCTACAAGCCTGCAACAATTAAGTGTATTAAAGAAATTGATACACCAAAGTCTGCTACTGTACAGAATATGCATAATACAGACATCTGGATCTCCAATATTTTAAACGTCTGCTAAGACTAGATTCTGATGTCCATCTGAGACAGTACTGCTAGTCCTTGATCATCAAACTTTGTCTGTCTGCTGTATCCACAAAACGGTTGATTCCAGACGTCTGGAAGACCTTTAAAATGAACTTATACAGATGTCTGCAAAGATACAAATTAGTAGTTTAACTGACGTCTGCAATCTCAATTTAGAAGAAACAGCAGACGTCTGTATGTCTGTAACTCCTAAAAAATGGCTTGTTTCTTACATGCACCTAGGGGCCAGGGTTGGGTTCAATTATAATTGTAATTGTGTAATTGTGTAATTAATTACAATTACAGTGTATTTGTAATTGTATTTGTAATTGGGACTTTTCAATCTGATGTAATTGTAATTGCAATTGACTGAATTTAGAGCTGTAATTGATCAATTACACACCAATTACAAATCAATTACATGATCAATCACAACATTTCAAATCAAAAGAAAAACACCTATATTTCTTCAATTTCTAAACTCACTTTTCCTCTCCAAGTGTTATTTTCCAGTTTCCTTTTATAACTGATATTTATCACATTTATATAACAGTCCTTTTCAACTGATCAAAGTCCGATGCGGGACTAGTCATACTTGACGTCAACATTTTAATTGTAATTTAATTGTAATTGATCATTGTAATTGGTAATTGTAATTTAATTGAGGGTTTTTCAGTTAACTGTAATTGTAATTGTATTTGTAATTGACTCTTGAGACACAATGTAATTGGTAATAGTAATTGTAATTGATGAAAATAATTGAACCCAACCGTGCTAGGGGCACACAATTTTCTGGGGGGGGGGAGGACTTGTCAATGTGCCGAATATGTATACTCATTTAATAGGGGGCACCAGGGGCACAAATTTCAGATTTGTCTGTGCACCCCCATAAAGATGAAAGTGATTTTATAAATGGAGGGCTGCAAAATGCTACAGAAGCCTGTTACCAAACTGATAAATGCATCACAAGATGTCTGTAAAAAATATTCTTATATAATAGGTCTACGACTTTAAATGCATAACAAGAACATACAAAGAAATCATTACCTGTTTGACCAAACCGAAGGCGCTGAAACCATGAAAATTTTATTTTGGCTTTAAGAAATTTGTAGAAGTAAAGCGGAGGATTTTCATTTTCGTAATACTCCAGTTCGTACTCTCTATTCGAATAGAACGATGGTATGTATTCCTGAAATGGCAGAAAAAAAAATGCTGGTCATCAAATGCATTACATCAACCAATCAACCAAAAATACTGGCCTGGGGCTCATTGCTAAACCTTGTATTGAAACTATAAAGTGGGAAACTCCTGGTAAGCTGCTTTTATGCACAAAGATCCCATGCACTTGAAGGTACTACTATACAGCCATGGCCAATAGTTTTCACTCACCATGGCACTATCAGTGTGACCTTGTCATAACAAAGCAAATACTTGCTCAATCTTCACCAAATTTTCAGGAATTATAATCTGTACACAGTAGCAGGTGTTCTGATAAAAAATGTTGAATGAAAGAATTTTATATAGAGTAGCGCGGGGCATGCAGCCCCCCTTAACTTCGAGGTGCGATTTGACCTACTTTTTGTGGTTGAATATTTGAATGCTTATGCTGTCAGGAAGGGATCACTTGACTCTACTTATAACTAGTGAAACGAATGTCTACCAATTTTAATAAAGGAGTTACGGCCCTTATTGCAAAAAAATTAAAAATGGCCTTCTTACCCCACCCATCGGGCAAGAAGCCCCCCTATCATAATCCTATGGCAAATTTTTTTGCGAGCACATTCAGCTTGAAAGTTATTTCTTGGGGTTCTTCTATCATTTTTAAGGCATTCTATTCACTTTTTCTGAATTTCATAATTTTTCTGTTCATACATTTATTTTTTAATATTTTTTGCCCTTTTTCAATTTCTGCCAAAATTGTTTCCATTTCAACTAGCTATTCTATCAAGATTTAAGGTAAAGTAAACATTATTAAATGGTTCCTGAAGCAGCTTCGAGGCCTCAGTGAAGGGGGCCCCATGCCCCACACCATGTGGGGCCTCTCGCCCCAAACCCACATATTTTAATTTGACCTCTATATTTTGAGCTAAAATGCAAAAAACATGATCAAAATCATATTTATGTGATGGTCATAAAGTGAAGCAATGCAGATATCCATTATACTTTTAAAAATTTCCAAAGTTATTTCTGACAACCACTTTCAAAGAATTAATCAAAGTTACAAAAACCATGCACCTTTTTTTTGTTTCTTTAATTACGACTATGGTTTGGTGCTGAATTCATGCCTTGAAAATTTGTGACGTCACATAAAAAGCCTATAGCTTCAATCCTATCAATAAGAAAAAGCACCAAAAATGTAAGTTTGGATATAACCCTGGGGGGGCTTCTCACCTAACCCGGGCTTCTTGCCACGACCCACTCTAATAACTGTAAAGCAAAATACTAAATTAGTTGAAATTTAATCGTATAATCAGTTCTGATGGTAAATATCATTTGCATGATATTAATAGTCACCAAAGTGTCTGGATGTGTTTGGCACACACCAAATTAAGCATTCATTCCAAAATTGCAATTAAATATGCAGCTTTAACATTGGTTCATCGGGTTTGCTTGAAGTGTTTATAATTAGAAAAATTGTTGATTTCTCTAGAAAGAATAAAATGGTTAAAATTTTGTCTTCTTTAAAAATTTCATTTGTTTTATTAAATTTTAAATCCATGGAAAGCATTTAACACAACTTTCTGTTCAAATAAGGTAGTGTTCTATCTTCCTCCACCTACTTAAAATTTGGCCATATTTAAAGCTAAAATGCAACATATAAACTTGACGAACCAAGAGTAAAACCATATGTTTATTTGTAATTTTGTCATGAATGCTTAATTTGATGCGTACTTAACACATTCAGAGACTTCGGTGGCTATTGCTATCATGCACATGACAAAGAGTTGGGCCAAAATTTTTACAATTTTTATATAGTCCATGTTCTGGGGGGTCTTTAGTGTGACCGAGAGAGGGAGAGTGTTTGACTTCATATTCTGTTACTATATCGTCTGGCCTTCAAGAAAAATCAGGGTAGACATCTGGTGGCATGGCAGGTTAGGAGAAATCCAAGACGCCAATATGGCTGCCGTCATGTGAAAAATGGGTTAAATTGCTCACAGTGACACTACATTGTCCAAAATCCCAGCTGGTTGTCGTTCGGATGAAACATTAAATTGGCGGCCCCTTGTATCAGTGTCCTGGCTGGGCAAGTAAAAGATCCCTCACATGGGGTAAATGTGCAGCATGTTGAGGACTCCTACTCTCTCTCCCATCTCATGAATCAACCCTATCTATCTATCTATCTATCTATCTATACCAGAAACTGAAAAGGCTAATAAGGAATCAGCGTGGAATTATGATAGATATTTCTTATGATCGTCAGCTTACTGGGAACATTTATATCCATTTTAGGCATGCTTTAACCTTTCAAAAGCTCTATAAAGCTTCACATAGCCACACTAAGGATTATGCGTCATATTTTGACAACCAAAGACTGCAAATCTGGGGAAATTGGTCACTTTTAGCACTTTTGCATTCTTACAGTGTGTGATAAACAATTTGTCACATTTGTTTTGATAAAGTCAGTAAATATTTTAAATTCATCATGCATTGAAACTTATTTGAAATGCATTACAGAGCTTAGCCAACAGGCTTCATCACGTTTTTAAGCTTGGTAATTGTTTTATATGCCATTGAACTCGTATTCTAGTGGTGGGATAAACCAGATTTTTAAAACTTGAATTTCTCTAAAAATTCCCAAAAGATTTTTTAAAAATTTTTTTGTGTTAAACTGTTTGTATGATTGTGTAGTTTCAGGTGGTATTGGTCCCGTTTCAAGTACATTTTTTTTAACCCCAATGTTTCTTCAGGAGCGCTGTGTTGTGGATGACATTATTTACATTTTTGCTGTGGTTAATCAAGAAGAGTAATTTTAAAGAAAGTAGGATCTTTTTCATGACTGAAATATTCACACAATTTTGGATGATATTCATGGTGTTTTTAATTTCTACTAAACTAAACTATGACTAAACTGCTGGCTTCAAAAAATCGTAACTACAGGATGACAACTTGAAAGGTGATGAAAATATTTTCAGAATTACAAAGAAAGCTAGACAACGTTTGTTTTTTCTCAGAAAACTAAGAAGAGTCAATGTTGATCGAAAAATCCTCAATCTGTTTTATACAAGCATTATTCAGTCTGTGATTACTTTTTGCATTATTTGTAGGTATGGAAATTTAACAAAATTGAATGTCACAACCTTGATAGAATTATAAAATCAGCTAGAAGACTGGGATGTAATGAAATAGACAACAGAAGTGAATTGTACACACGTTTCATGAAAAAGAAAGTTAAATTTATTATGAATGACTCTAATCATCCTTTAAATACCTTTTTTCATTTTCTTCCCTCAGGCATTAGACTTAACTCAATTTTTTGTAGAACAGATCGTTTTTAAAAATCATTTGTTCCGTCTGCTATTCGTTTATTAAACAAGTCATAATTTTTGTATTCTAGTCATACCTTATATATATGTTTTTGTTGTTATATGTTTTTACATGTTTTTACATTATTTTATTGCTGTTATACTATTTGATTTTTCATGTCTGCAAAACGAGTTTCCTGAATAAGGATTAATAAAGTTATTGTCATTGTCATTGTCATTCCTGTTTGGGCATTTACTGCAGACAGGATCACTGCACAAATACTTGTCTGTCGTTGAGCAAAATGAGCTACGCACATATAATATCGCAAATTATCTAGGCCGATAGGCCTATATATATCTGTATAAAAGCGTAGCACTGGTCAGGGGTCCTGCTTTGCTTTGACCAATGTCTTTGTCATCCCTGTCTCTCTCATGCTCTTCTCAAGTGTTAAACAGTGATTCTCTGTCATGTCTTCATCATATGCTGCCACTTTCAAGCCGCTTGTCATTCTTTCTTCTACTAAGCTCTGGATCTTCCTCATTCTTTCTCTAAGAGTAGGTCGGGGCAAGAAGCCAGGGTTAGGTGAGAGGCCCGCCAAGGGTTATATCTAAACTTACATTTTGGTGGGTTTTCTTATTGATAGGATTGAAGCTAGAGGTTTTTTAGGTGACATCACAAATTTTCAGGGCAAACAGCACCAAACCATAGTCGAAATTAAAGAAACAAAAAAAATGTGCGTGGTTTTTGTAACTTTGAGTAATTCTTTGAAAGGGGTTGTCAGAAAAAAACTTTGGAAATATTTAAAAGTGTTATGGATATCTGTATTGCTTCACTTTATGACCATCACATAAATATGATTTGGATCATGTTTTTTTGCATTTTAGTTCAAAATATAGAGGTCATATAAAAATATGTGGCTTTGGGCGAGAGCCTCAGCCGGGAGGCCCCACATGGTATGGGGCATTAGGCCCCATTCACTGGGGCCTGGAAGCTGCTTCAGGAACAATTAAATAATGTGTACTTAACCTTAAATCTTGATAGAATAGCTAGTTGAAATAGAAAATTTTTTGTCGAAATTGAACAGGGCAAAAAATATTAAAAAATAAATGTATGAACAGAAAAATTCTGAAATTCAGAAAAGGTGAATAGCTTGCTTTAAAAATGATAGAAGAACCCCAAGAAGTAACTTTCAAACTGAATGCGCTGGCAAAAAAAAAAATTACCATAGACTAATGCGAAGGCTTTTGAATACACTCAAAACTTGATACAGATCCACCACTCTAAACTTAGAGCTCAATAGGTTCACAAAATCTCTGTGCCCTCTGGAATCCATAACAGAAACTACAATCGAACACAGCTTCTCAGTGTAAGCTTGTTGACCACAGCATAACACTATTTTGTGAAGTTGTAACAAAAAGATTAACTTTCCTTCTGTGTGACAGGTAATAGATAACAGTTTCAGATCTCTTAAAGCAATTAAGTTAATGCTTGAGTGTTTCCTTGTTGTCTGCTTGTTGTTTCAATTAGTTTCTACGTAGAAAACCACAAACAATCAATTAGTGTTGTCTGTGTCACTGCAGTTTCGCCACAGTGAAAGGCTGACAGTAAGTGCATGTGCACTCATTGATTGTTTAACATTGTTGATTACAATTTGTTTATATCTTACTGGCAGCTCAGCTGTGCGTATGAGCACAAGTGATGAGGTCCCTCTGCCTGGTTGAATGACCTGACCTATTTGAATATTGATATCTGTGTCACCTGGAGGTCATCCGATTTCTGGAAGACTCTCCAGCTGTGCTGTTCGTTTAGAGTCTGTGAGCAGACTGCAGATCCACTGTTTTCCAACACAGACAGCCTATGTGTTCATTGCTGTCATAACTGCAACTTGTATGCTTACGATAGTGGCCAAGGGTCTTTCAGCAGTATCTGCACCTTGGCATTGGCTCATCTGACAGCTTACTCGGATTATTCTTCATTTTCTCTCTTCTTAATGGGTATTTTCTAACGAACAATAATGAAGTTCTGCGTCTCTTATAGAAGTTAGTGTACTTTTAATTAGCAACATTTACAGAGGGTTAAATTATATCAATTGATATGAGCGCAGCTTATGGCTGCCGAAAGCAGTCATGAGCGAAGCTCACTTAGCACAAGGACAGCTCATACTGTGTGGTGCTCCTGTCTGCAGTGACTGCCTGAACAGGAAGTGCCTGTAGTTGCCATAAAAGTGGAGCTAGTTGTTTAGTCAGACTTTAGTTTGGTAAATAATTAAAATATGTTAAATAAATTCCAAAATAGATTTAAAATTTCAATCTAGTCCTAGAACAACCTCCAATGACATATTTCAGGAATTTAAATCAACATTGGAAATAATTATTTCATACCACCTTATTGCAAGAAGTGAATAAAAATTAAAAGTCAATACAAATGTTAATGACTTAAATAGATCACCAAGTAAGAAATCATAACAACACTTTAGGTTACATAATCTTCATTAACTATCAACAAATTATGTAACAGTCTAATAGTAAACAATCACCTCTGAATGGCTAAGGTTTTATTGGTCTCAGTTATGTAACATCAACAATTTAGTGCAATCTATCTATCGATCTACCTATCTACCTATAGATCTACCTATCTCATCTTATCTATAGATCCGGTCTTATCTATGTAATCTTATCTATCTGCCCATTTCGTCCTTTAAAAAGATACGCTGGCCTTTTGCATGGAATGTTGAAGATAATACAGTAATTCTATGACAATGATGCGCGAATTTCATGGCAGTGCCATTTACATATTATAATCTGTGTTTTACTTACATATACTGCAATGTTTAACCAATCAGATGAGGACAAATTTGCACGTGTAGCTAATCCATCTAACTCAGTTTGATCTACACTGGGTCGAATCATCAATGTATTATTTTGCACATCAAACCGAAACATACCAGTGTCCAGCACAGTCCTGAAATATAGGTGAAGACAGATTAGTAAGTGTTCATTTTACACTGTGGTATCAGGCTACAGTAGCCTGCTAAATCAGTTGCGAGCGTGAGCGAGCAGGCTACAACATTACACTGCTGGTGTTCTCTTTCACATCCTCGCACACATGCATTTTTGAAGCAACCCAGCTCAGTCCTGCTGTGTTCTGCTGAGCGCGGACCTGACAGGCAGCAGCGCGGACTTAAGGGGCAGCACTTCTAGTGACCTTCTTGTGACGACATAATTAATTTTAGCCTTCTATATTGCCTGCCACGCTTTTTAAAAGATACAGCACAGCCGTAGCATTTTAGCTCTTAGATTGTAGTTCTTAGCTCAAAAGTTTTTAGTCCTTGATTTTAACCTGGTGCCATTTTCCGGCCTCAGGGAATGCTCTTAGCGGATTTTATAAACTTTTAACTGACTGAACATGAATTTTACTTGTCAAAGGATTTTACGTTAGTTTTTATCCTTAATCGGAGGTTCGCCTGATAAACAGGTGGAATTTCAACCAGAAGAAGAAGAAGAAGAAGCCAATTCCATTGATCAATCAATATATTGTCTGAAACAGACAATAATTTTCTTAAATGACCCAGACAATAAAATTGTCTGAATATCAGACAATCCTTTTTTCGGTATGTGAGAAAGCTCAGATTTCCATATATGGTTTGTGAATTTATGGAGTGCATTATCAGACAAAACATATTTAATGTTTTGAGCCAAAATGAAATTGATATCATTATAATGCCGATTTGTTTGGACGGATTAACCTCTATTTTCAAGTATGCATGTATTCTTTAAGATCATGTAAAATGTAAACCTCAATTGGTTGGTTTGATTAAACACATTTATATATATATATATATATATATAGCACTAGATAATGCCAAAGACTCACCCATTCATTGTTGTATTCCCTTTGATTTTAAATATCCATATTTTTAATGATGCCATTGTATTTGGGACCCAATAGTCTTTAAAGCATTCATTAGTCACAATGCAATTTGGTCTTCCTAAGTTCATTGTTTCATTTCTTTCAATTGCGACTCGTGATATGCACGTTTCGGGAGAATCGGGAGCACATTCAGTCAGGAACTTAAATTTCACATTGGGGGGGAAATGTCTTTGAAAGCCAGACAGAATATACTTTGGCAGAACAATGTTACCACCTTGGCATTCGGCAGAAGATGGAGTAACTGTAATTGGTTTTCTGAATGATATGGGGACGTTGGATTCTTCAGGAATATCTGTGGTAGTTAGTGGTGGTGTTGTTGTTGATTTGGTCATTGGGGATGATGTCGACATATTGGAATATGCAGTTGATATCCAGTCTTCTCCTTGGGTAGTATTGAAAATAGAAAAAGTCAAGCCATGAGTGAAATTGAAAGTGGAATCAGTAGTATTATTGGCGAAATTGTTAGAGACAGTGGTAAAGGCTGCGGTAATGTTGCTTGAAAGTGTTGTCATTAAGTCATCTGTTACATTTGGTGGCTCTGTTGTGATAGAGTCTACACTTGTTGGGGTGGTATTATAAGAAAGTGGTAGGATTGTACCATTACTACTGTCATCTGTAGTTTGTGAAGTGATGAGATTTTCCGTTGTCTGTGTTGACATACCACGGTCTATGGTTGGTGTGATATGTTGTTCTGTTGCTTGTTGTTCTGCAGTAACAATTGTCGAAGTTAAGTTGTCTACTGAATTTGTTTGTAATGAATTAATAGGCGGAGCTGATGTGGGTGGAGGTGGAATTGTATCGGATGACGGACTGGTTGTAGTATCACTGGAGGCGGTTGTAACATCATTAGATGGAGTGTCTCCTTCAGAAATTTCGGAAAGTGTTATGACATCAGCATTTTGTGCATTTGACACACCTTCAGGGTCATCAGAATTGAAATTGGAGTCAACTATATTGTGCTGATTGTTCTGTGAGACTGGATCACTTGTAGCTTCAGTATTGAGTCCTGCAGGTTGTTGAGTGGTGACATCAATGTCAGAAGTTGTTATGTTATGGCTGTCAATTAATCCTGAGGTGCTCAAAATGAGACTGAATCTCAGTATTGTCCAGGTCATTGACACATGCATCTTTTCTGAAAGAAAAATATAACACCTTAGTATTGTGTATTAATTATGACAAATGGAAAAATTTGGGTCATTCCGTGTCAAATCATCAGATTTTCGAGAAATTTTCCACCACCCCGTCTGCGAATTGGCTGAAAAAATTATATGTTATTTGATGTCTCAAAAGATGAACTTCCTGAAAATTTCAGCTCAATCGGTCACTTTTTCATGATTTGGCTGATGTTTGAAAATTGCTCATTTTACTAGTTTTTCAGGCATCGTTTTGACCACAACTACATTCTTTGCTCAATAAATCACTTGATACTCAAACTTGAGCTTTGAAATTCGGGTTCTACACTTACTGGACAATGGAAAAGGATATTTGATAGTCATTTATTGTTTTGCTATAACGATCACAAAGCTATGGCCTTGTTAAATTCCCCCCTCAAAAATCAATGTTCACCACAAAAAAATTCAAATCTCCTATAGGTATTCCGGGTATAGATATAAAATTCCTAGGACATATTCTACATATGTATGGTCAAATAATAGTCGAAAATTGGAGATGTGTTCAGCCTCGTTTTTTTAATATAAATTTTTGAAAAATATTGGATATTTTTCAGTATGTAAAAAAAAAAACAAGCTGGAATTCAAAAAGTACATGTGACACATCCCTGAAAGTTTCCTATTATCTTTCACATCCATAGGGCATAATACAGAAAATAATTCAGGAATATGTTCAGCTTACTTTTGGTTCCTCGGAATTTTGAATATTATTCTGTCTGTAACAGCAATGAAACTGTTGAGTAGACCTTCTGCAAAAGGTATCATAGACACAGCTTTTAAACTTCTCGGGTATATTTTATATGTGTATTGTCAAATAATAGTAGAAAATTGGAGATGTGTTGCGTCAGCCAATCTCTAAATTGCCCATCTCCAAATATCGCAAATAGTCAAAAAGACTTGATTTAGATATTGGCAAAGAATATACCATGCCCATTTCTGCAATTATCGCTCATTTAAAGTCTTTTCGGGCCACTTAGAACATTCACAAATAGTGAATTGACTGTGCCCGATCCTGTAATTATCGCCCATCACTTTTTTTCTGATATGCGGGACCCGTTTGCGGGTCGCGGGACACGGGATTTCGATATTTTTCAAAGAAATAAGTGAGTTAGGCTGGGTTTTTTATTTGAAAGACTTCTAATAATGATAGAAGCGCAATTTTTGCACCAGTAGATGCGTCTTGGAGAGACTCATTCATTCAGCGAGATTACTAGTTAATAAATTTGAAAATATCCAAATTTTCGTTAAAAGTAAAATTGAAAATTAATAATCTAGCCTTAAATTTCGCATCTATCATTATTAGAAGTCTTTAATTCGAATTAAGGACTTCTAATAATGATAGATGCGAAATTTTTATACCAATAGATGCGTCCTGGAGAGACTTGTTCATTCAGCTAGATTAGAAGTTCGTATCTTGGAAAATGTTCAAATATTCGTTAAAATTGAAAATTAATATTTCTGTGAGATTTTGATTAAAGCTACTAATATAACTGGAAAAATTCTCGAAAATGTTCTAATCTAGCTACGGCAATGAAACTGACCTCTAAAAATAGCTATTTTCAAGCCGAATTTAATGGTAAAATAATCAAGTTTGTATCTTTACTAGAAGTCACGCAAATCGCAAAAAACCGAATCCCGCATTTTCGGGATTTCCGCTACTGTGCCCCGCTTTTTAACATCGAAAGTGGGCGATAATTGCAGGATTGGGCACAATTTAACTATTTGTTAATGTTCTAAGTGGTCCGAAAAGACATTTGGAGATTGGCAAATTTTGCCAATAGTTAGAATAGTGTGCCAATAGTTAGAATAGCAATGTTCTGAGCCCGAAAAGACAATTGCGGAGATTGGCAGAGTTTGCCAATAGTTAGAATAGTTGGCCAAAAGGAGAAATAGGAAATTGTGCCTTTGGGAAAGACAGTAAGATTTTGCCAAAAGGAGAAATTATTTGCCAATAGTCGCAATAGTTTGCCAATAGGAAAAATAGTCATGCCCGATTGTAAAATTGGGCACGATTTAGAGATTGTCTGCAGCATGTGTTCAGCCTCATTCTTTTAGAATAAATTTTCGAAAAATATAATATATTTGTGTTATGTCAAAAACAAAACTAGCTGGATTGTAAGAGGTATAGGTGGCACATCTCTGAAACTTTCCTATTATCTTTCCCATGCATAGGGTATAATACAGAAAATAATTCAGGAATATGTTCAGCTTACTTTAGGTTCTGTAAATTTTGAATATTAATCTGTCTGTAATAATATTCAAAATTCAGTGGAACCAAAAGTAAGCTGAGAATAGTCCTGAATTATTTTCTGTATCCTATCCTACTGGTATTAAAGATAACAGGAAAGTTTCAGGGATGTGCCACCTATACCTCTTGCAATACAGCTAATTTTGTTTTTGACATAACACAAATATATAATATTTTTCAAAAATTTATCCAAAAAAAACGAGGCTGAACACATCTCCAATTTTCCAGTATTATTTGACAATACACATATAAAATATACCTGAGAAGTTTAAAAGCTGTGTCTATGATACCTTTTGCAGAAGGTCTACTCAACAGTTTCATTGCTGTTACAGACAGAATAATATTCAAAAATCCGAGGAACCAAAAGTAAGCTGAACATATTCCTGAATTTTTTTCTGTATTATGCCCTATGGATGTGAAAGATAATAGGAAACTTTTAGGGATGTGTCACATGTACTTCTTGAGTTCCAGCTAGTTTGGTTTTTTACATACTGAAAAATATCCAATATTTTTCAAAAATGTATATTAAAAAAACGAGGCTGAACACGTCTCCAATTTTCAACTATTATTTGACCATACATATGTAGAATATATTCTAGGAATTTTGTATCTATACCCGGAATACCTATAGGAGATTTGAATTTTTTTGTGGTGAACATTGATTTTTGAGGGGGGAATTTAACAAGACCACGGTTGCATTATCGTTTTAGCAAAGCAATAAATATCTACCAAAGATTCTTTTCCATAGTCCAGTTAGTGTAGATCCCGAATTTCAAAGCTCAAGGTTGAGTATTAAGTGATTTATTGAGCAAACAATGTAATTGTGGTCAAAACGATGCCTGAAAAACTGGTAAATTGAGCAATTTTCAAACCACTGCCAAATCATGAAAAATTGACCGATTGAGCTGAAATTTTCAGGAAGTTCATCTTTTGAGTCATGAAACAACATATATTTTTTCAGCCAATTCGCAGACGGGGTGGTGGAAGCCACTTGTTGATCTGACATGGAATGACCCAAAATTTAAATCTGAAACATCATGCTATTCTTTGGACAATACTATGCACAAACAACATTACAAATTTTAAACCATGGACAACAACACTCGCAATGAAGTCAACTTGTATATATAGTAGTTATACCATGAGTAGATTTGGTTTAAGGAGAACAGGGGCAGATCCAGAAATTGTCCAAGGGGGGGGGGTTCACCAATGAAAATCTTGAATATTTATTTTTACATTAAAATCTACCCCCTAACCCCCCCCCCCCCTTCCTGGATCTGCTACTGGAGAACCGCATGCAGAATAATTATTCAAAAGTGTTTTAAAATATATTTCCTGTGCTTTTTGGACCAGCCTCATATTCTTTTCACAGGTTTGGGTCAGTATATTATAAAGGGGAGACCGGGGTTAGTTTTGGCATGGGGTAAATTGTGCCGCCCAGTGTTGGGGTGAAACGAAGAACTGGGTAAAGAAGGCAAAGCCACCCCTGTTTACACACTCAGTCAACATCATTATGAACCATGGAAAAAAAAAACTGCCAAATGCTATGCTATGAAAAGCTGCACTCATAAATTCAATTTTGTTGTTTAAATCTTGAAGTGGTGCTAGAAGGTATATCTAGATATTTGTGTTGTTAGATTTAATCTTTATTGATGGTATATTTTTGACAACCAGTTTTATCCAGAAAATCAATTTGGGTCAGTTGTGTCTTTTGCATTGTGCCAATGACATGACATAGGATTTAATTTTGTATCCACATATTTCTTTCTTAATTTCATGTGAAGCCGAAACATGTTGTGAAATAACTTACACTGAAAGGGACATGACATTGTGTTAAAAGTGCTATACCACCTTCTAAACAATAAATAGTTCTAGTTTTTGCAGCATTTTAAATTTTGTGTGAAATGGTCATAAATGGTTGATTAGCTTTATTTAACATAACTGCCATATTTTACAAAAATGATACAATTAAATGATCTATCTGAAGAAACACGTGAATTACAAGGTTTTTTTGGAGTTAAGCGGATCAACTTACACTTGACCTACTTTTTTCAAAGGTCCGATTGCCCTGAAACTTTGGTCGATTCTGACCAACTTATAATATTTTGATATCTGACTTTCAGATTACAAGATAAAGCTTTGGTTTTTGGATAATTACCCTGACGCCCAATATGGCACAACTTACCCCATTCTCCCCGATGCAAACTTTGGAAATGTCAATGTCTTACCCCTGAACTTTTTTCTTTGTTTGGAGCCGGAAAAATTGATAATTTTTGGTGAAAAATCATCAAAAATTTAATCATGGCTCAACAACATGGATACAAGATTTCAGCATATATGCAAAAATTGTCAACTTAATCTTGACGTGTACAACCAAAAACATTACAACATCACCTAAATGCCACTTGCATTGATCTCAGCCTTGTCTTGTCTTGACCTGGATTCTGCCAACTTCTTTTTTGATTTTTTTTTCAGTGAAAGTTAATTGCAGCTGGTTCGTATCAGTTGGTTGAATCTCCCTCCTGTGTGTAGAATGCTCCTAGATGTCCCTTTGGTGTTATTCAGGTTCAATTTGGGTGAAGTTGCCAATAATGGCAAATTCTCAATTTCCTCAATTTTCTAGGTTTTGTGAGATTTTTGGTGCCGTACAGGCTGGAGCATTGTCTTAAATTAATTAAAGGTTTCAAGTAGCGTGTTCCCTGCACTGAGGTATACCATTACTCATAAATATGGAAAAATTCAACATTCTCCATTGAAATTGACAACTTTAGCAACTTCTGAAGGAGCACATGATGGTCTGATTCAATGGTAACAACTTCCAATGAATGCTAAAGGGAAGAACAAAGTTCAACAAACTGTCACTTAAAACGCAAGCTGTAGTGTTAACCCCAGGAAAAGTTACAGCAGCACGAAATATGGAAATTTGCGGGCGATTTTTAAGGGTGAGGTGCATTCAACCAAAAATTAAATTTTTTTACAAAAAGTGGAGTTGAGGCTTTCAAAGGCTGCTGGTCTATGATCTACCCAGATGAGCCCATGTGGCCATGAAGTAGTCTCCGGACAGAGTCTGGCCAACTTTTCGACACACAAAAATCTCTCAATGTACGCTCTACGATACATGCACAGGATATATTGATTGAGATGGAATTTAATCGAAAAATTCTCAAAATATTCCGGCATTTTCATCAAGTTCTCAAAATATTCCAGCATTTTCATCAAGTTCATCAAGAGTGTACACAGTAATCATATAGCATGTGCCATAACCTCAATAAATATTTTAAAAAAAAATCCCATCACAGATCCCTGGCTACATATATATTTTGCAACATAGAGAAGCTCATGTCTGCATGGTACGACTATAATATGAGCGAAGCGAACGGCTGCCGAAGGCAGCCGTGAGCGTCAGCTCACTTAGTGCAGCAGCAGCCTAGTTGAAATCTGCCACTCGACAGGCTGAGGACGAGTGCCTGACATTACAATGTTTTCTGGAGTTGGTCTGTGATCAATAGGTAGTTTCGCTCAGGATAAAAAGTGACGTACCTTAACGCCTAGTGGCTGAATATTTCTATTTTGATCTCTGTTTCTTCAACCTCCATAGTTCTGTGCTTGAAAGTTGTTTTGAACAATTTTCCGAGTATGAAAACATTGCGCCGCCATTTTCCGTCCAGGAGTCGCCACAGTAGCATGGCACAGATCACAGTGCCCCGCACAACAAATTATGGAACTAACAATAGATCTCAGATTCAGTGCAGCCCAGCATGAAGCAATCAAGCCAATTTAACTTTTGCAAGCCCAGTGTCAGAGATCGAGTTGTGAAGTTCAATTAAGCTGATTCAGTGGGATTGCCAGTAAGCTGATTGCTATTATTTAATATAGGTGTACTTGTAATCACAAGAAAGGAAGAATTAGGAACTTTTTTGATACCATCACACTGAATGGCCTGTAATAATCACTGAATCTGAATATTTAGTTCATATTACTGCCAAAGATACCATATGGCTATTAAAACAGTCTGTGATCTGACAAATTAAATATTTTGTGCCATTTATTAGCATGCATCATCTACAGTGTAGGTTTGATAGATTATGGTTGTGAAACGAAAAAGGGCAAAAAGAAAGACAGTTTGAATAATAACAAAAGAGATCAACTGTATCGGCCCATTAATTAAAATCATAGGCCGATATTGGACTTGCTAGATTGGAGCTTCGCGAATTTATGGCTTTGCCATTTACATATTATTCAACAAGGTGGCTTGAGCAGTCCTCACTTTGCCTGAGTTTTCCAGGAGCCCAGCATAACCTCAGACTGACCTGGCCCAATTCTCTGAGCTCTTCTGATTTGCTGAAAGGGTTGAAATGATGGCCAGATTCTTGATTCATGATAATGACAATGATTTCATGTTAAGGGCTGTTTTGTTGCTCATATTTGCAGTTTTAGAGGATTTGTTTTGCATTCATCTACAAACAAACTCCAACAAATCCTGGAAATTAAGGTTGCCAAAAACTGTGGTCACTCACACAACTGGAGTAATCAATAAACACAGGATTAAAAAATTGCTATTTCACACAAAAAGATAGGAAAAGAATATTAGATGAGTCTGGTCCAAAAAGCAAAGAAAAAATGTGCATTGTAGCTCTGGATGCAGTGTAGAAAATTATGTACAATACGATGCCGGATAAAAAGGCTTTGAACCAAGAAATTTATATGTGATACTTACCTTTTTGGTGAAGTTCACGTACCTCAATCAATCAAATGACAACTGTGCAGACTGCAATCTATTTTGGTCATCATCTTTTCTGACATCTGATGCAAAACTCAGGTAATTCCATGATGTGGCGCAATTAACGCATATAGTGACAAGTTTCAAGTTTGAACAAGGAAGTTGCACGCTGTCAGACAGAACCAGACTGTGTCATTGATCTAGCAAACATCCTATAATTTATAGTACTACTGGTACATGTATAGCTTTTTGGTTAGATATACAATTTATAAACGTATGGAACACCTGTTGCCTACAAGTAAGCCTAAAATATATATGGGGATTTTTGTGATTCAGTTACCTCCTGGTTTAATTATTGGTGTCATTGTAGGATATGAAAATAACTAACTTTTTAGTGTTGGCCCTTTCAATAAAACGAATGTAAAATTCCTAACACTGCAATTTACCTCAAAGATACTGTCTACAAGTGGACCGCTGTTACCACTTCTTTTTTTACCAGCCTTGGCAGATCAGAACACATGCTGTCATGTGTTACCACCTAGTGACTAGTGTGCTATTCCGCGAGCTCCTGTGAGCGGTCCACATCAATTCAGTCTGAGGAACTCACACAATTTTGTCTGGAAGACGCCGGGGCTGTTTCTGAGTGTGCTGATGGCCCTATCTAATTCCTTAGAGAATGTGATTGCCGAGTCTGAATCTGGTATACATCAATGTTGAATAGAAATTTTGTGAATTTGCAATGAAATTGGAACTATTTCTTGGGACAGTAATGCTGTAGCATACAAAATCAACTTTTGTGCCAGACGGAAGCAGCATGCAGTTCTAATTTTCACCAGATTGTCAAAGATATATACAATGAGGTGTTCTTCTGATAGGTTTCTGACTGACCTTCTATTGACATCAACCCAAAAGCAGAATATAACATCCCATTAACATTAAGAAATGATATTAGAGTAAAAGTGTTCATCAGCCAGGTTTCTGATTGTATTGACCTTCTGCTGGTGTCATACAAATGTCAGAATATGACCACAGAATGGTGATGAGAAAATGCATTTGTGTAACATTGTCTGCCCATCATGTTTTTGACTGACTGCCTTATGACACCACATTGAAGTGAGAATATGACATTGATGTTGAAAACATCATGCAGAAACATTGACCCTTGGACAGGTTATGTCTGATCACCACACTGAGGTCAGAATACATCATATTGATGTTGAGAAGTGATATTAGGGTGAAATTGTCCTCCAGTCATGTCTTTGACCTGCTTCCTACGGACACAAGGCCGAAGTAAAAGAATGTGATGTCATATTGATGATGAGAAATTATATCAGTGTAACATTGTCTTTTGGTCAGGTTGTTGATTGAGCTTATATTTATGTCATAAAGTAGCTATAGTAGGACCTAACTCCAAAATGTATAAATGAGTATTGACTGAGGTCCAAATATGTCGGGGGTTTGCATTTAGATGAGACTTTTTTGATTATTATAAAAAACTTGAGTGTTTTAAACATGTTAAGGACACAATACATGTCATAATGGAGCAAAGGTGAGCTTGTGGCCTATTATTTATTTATTTATTTGCATAAATTTATAAAGCGCCTTATTCATACATAATGCTCTAGGGCACTGCACAAAAGTACATAGAAAATATGAATGTAAAGATAAAATCGAGGTAAATGAATTATGATATCAAAAGCAGTGTAAAGATAATTAAAATTTAAATCACAGATTATATGCTTGTCTAAAAAGGAATGTCTTCAATTACTTTTTTTAAATGATAAAGTTCATTAATTGTCCTCATTTAATGTGGAAGGGAATTCCATAGAGTGGGTGCTGCCACCCTGAAGGACCTGGACCCATATGTTGTGGTTCTGAAGGATGGCACGACAAGCAAAGCTTGAGTTGAGGAACGCAGAGTACTAGTTGGCCTATACCTCTAGCAGGTCACGGAGATATTGTGGTGCGAGTCTATTTAAGGCCTTGAACGTATACAAAAGGACCTTATATTTAGTCCGATACTCGACGGGCAGCCAGTGCAGTTGCACAAGGACAGGAGTGATGTGTTCATGCCAACGCGTTTTGGTAATAACACTCGCACAGCTGTTTTGAAAGAGCTGGAGTCTGTGGAGGAGATTCTTTGGCAAGTTATACAAAAGCACATTACAGTAATCCAACCTGGAGATAACACTGCATGGACTGGATCAGGGATCGACAGGCATCTATTGTAATAAACTGACTTATCCTTCCAATGCAACGTATTTGGTGGTAGCAAGATCGAACTAAATAGGATACATGCTTCTCCATGGTCAGACATCTGTCTTGGATGATCCCTAAATTTTTAACATTTTCAGATGGAGTGAAACCATTGTTATCAAAGGAGATGGTAAAGTCCTGTAGATCAAGTTTGCGTTGCTTTGAATGGAATATAACAAACTCAAACTTATCCTGGTTCATTTTCGACATATTACTATTCATCCATGCATGAAGAGCTTTGACACAGGAAACGATGCGGTCTGATGTTTCTGACCATTCTGATGGCGATTCTATGATGTTGTAGGCCTGTGTGTCATCTGCATAGGAATGGTACAGCATTCCATGATGTCGGGCATACAGTACTTCCTGGGGCCCAATACTGACCCTTGGGGTACCCCTAATTCATTTAGCTGAGACTATTTAGCTATTTACCTGCTCAGAAGCATCTGTACTGAAATATATAGCATGTTTTTCATTGGCTGAAATATAGGGTTATTTCAGATATTTGGGAACTTCAATGTGTTGTTGTCAGACTCAAGATTATATTTTTCTGACCCATGTCATTCATTTTGCTTCAGTTTGTATGGCACTTTGTTTTGCTTAACTGCATCTAATTTTGCTATCTGGGCTTTTTCAAAGAAATGGAAACGCCAGACTAGATATAGTGATGCAGAACCACAGCATGAATACCAATAATACCCTATAAGACAATACAAGCGTATGCAACTTGAATATGGAGATTACAGAAGCATAGCCATTTTGCTAGTAACATACAGATTTGGCGCACATGCCATAGCTGACCTTGCACTTCGCACTTATTTTGATAATTTTGTGGCATGCAAATAATTTTCCCTATTGCAGTATTTGCATATTTTCAAGAAATACATTTCTGGTGGGAGCCTATTCCAAAATCACATGACAAATATCAATTACCATAAGCAGTGATCACAAACTGTTATACATTGTTTATTACAATGTTTGATGTCAGCAGTTAGACACAAGAGGAAAACAAAAAGAGAATCTTCAACTTTGAGAACCAACAACATCCAATAATAACTGAATTTTGAGAAAATGTTTTTCATTATACCATTCGACACCTCTGTCAGCCAATCATGAGCCAGTATTTCACTGCAATAAAACCCATATTCTTTGTTGTCCAGTTATCCTCCCATGGGAGAATAATAAGTGAAGCTGTGAAAAACCACAGCAACAAATGACAAGTTTCAGTTTTGTCTTATGGTATAAGCCAGTTATTCACCGCGGGATCGGCAATATGTGTTTATCACAGCTCGGGCTAACGCCCTCGCTGGATAAATCACATATTGCCTCTCCCTAGGTGAATAACCTATACTAATCTAATTTGGCGGATGACTGAATCACTATTAAAAAATTGCGCCCGCCGTACGCCTATGAGTTTAGAGGCATGTAGACACAGCTGCCAAGAAGCACTCTCGTTGGTCATGCTTGCTTATCTTGCCAGTTGTGTACTTTGGTTGTGAGCACCAGAGGGAGTTGAGTATTACCTTGCAATGACATCTGTTGGAAGCTGTTGGAGAGTTCCATCATATCACCAGGAAGATGATGGACAATTTTAGCTCCTATTGGCTCTTTCCAACCATGTGCGCCCTTGCTTGTCTATTCTGTGGGAGTCAGTGCTAACAGTGGTACAGACCAGGAGATATAAAATGTGCAACCCGGCTTGACCTTTCATTGACCAATGAGCGGGATGGGTCCTCTGCCATTACAGGAGATTGCGTTGTAGTTACTTCGAATTTGGGAGTAAAATACCCCCATAATTATATGGTTACTTGATATTTGTTTATAAATCGTGACGTATCGTACTCAGGTGACATAAGGTGTATACTTGTAAGATATAGTTTGGACATACGATAATGTAGTGATGATGGTAACCAGTCAGAAACTGTGCAACAATCTAAATGCATCTTAATCTTACTATCAACATGTGGCTTAACTATTGTTTTTCCTAAAAAAAAAATTAGCATTCGATGAAATAATCATAAAACCCAATATTCGTGGTCCTCAAAAATGTCCTACACAGGTAGATAGTACCGGTAAAAAGTTGCCTCTTGCACATCGTATCAAAAGAATCATATCATAACGATGACTTCTTGTAGAACATAAATTTTTACTCGCAGCAAAAATATGGATAGAAGATATTTCGAAGTCGGAATTAAGTCCAACCAAACTCCTTCACTCATTCTGGTGTTTAAATTTTGAGCGGTCATGTGCATCATTTCACTCATATTTGGCCGTTGGCTTTAATATTTAAAATGTTAAATTTTTGTTCTGAAAATAAATAAAAATTTTAATTGAATTATAATTGTTTATATGGTGACACGGTGACACCAAAATTATATCGAGGTGTTCAACACCTTTAGAAATGCCATGCATAATTGTAGTTTCTGGATGGTGATTGGACTTCCTTCCGCAAAGTCAACGACAGAAATCTTTTAGATATTATTTTTACACGTGTACACAAGAAAAACTCTATCAATGAATTATTAACTTTTTTGATTGTCCTGTTTCAACACTCTTCAGAACAATTGCATGTTTTGGATCGATTGCGGTGCAGGAAAAATTTTCAAAATGATAACTTGTTAGGCCATTATGAGAGTGCATGTTCAATAAGTTTGCGGATAATGGCACAATATGTATTTTTAATGACTGACCATAAATCATCCTGGTGACAATCGGCGTTCCTTTGCATGGTTGCCATGGTGACCGAACAATCATGTAACGGTCCAAGAAGCACCTGACTCCCATTGTTCTTCTGCCCACATGTATGCAGCTGCACTGGTGTGTCATTTAATAAAATCGATCTGTGGACATACATTACATGTTGAAATGATCAATTAAATGATGCTCCTAAAAAGATCTTAATCCATTAGTAAAGCCTATAACCTGCAAAGAAATTGTGTCTGATGGCCCGGAGTGATGGAAATTTGGAGGGGGGGACCCATGAGAGCTGAGTCCCCTAGCTTGATCAGGAAACTTTGGGAACTTTGCACTGCATCAGTGGTGAAAGTACGCTGTCTTGTTAAATCTCCAGACTTGGAAACATTTCAAGTTTTTTTAAGGTGAATCAATTTTTTTCAATTTTTGAAATGGTGGGACGCCACCGTGTCGAATGACAGCTCCCCCCTATACTTATGGGTGGGATACTTAATGTTGTACTACAGTGGGGTGAACTGGGGCACACTGACACACGGGACACACTTAGACATGGAGGTTTTCCTTGTGACATTATCAAAATATTCCAAAATCCAATCAAGAACTGAACGTCTATTCAATCAGCAGATTCGGACAAGGGCAGCAATGTCAAATGTTGTGAACTGCAAAAAAAAAAGTAATCTCTTGGAACTGCAGTATGGTAAAAAGTCTTAGCTATTAAACTTATTAAATATCTAGCCAACATGAGTCATTTCTTGGGGTTCTTCTATCATTTTTAAGGCATTCTATTCTCTTTTTCTGAATTTCAGAATTTTTCTGTTTATACATTTATTTTTTAATATTTTTTGACCTGTTTCAATTTCAGCTAATTTTTTTCTATTTTACTTAGCTATTCTATCAAGATTTAAGGTAAAGTACACATTATTAAATGTTTCCTGAAGCAGCTTCGAGGCCTCAGTGAAAGGGGCCTTATGCCCGATAGCATGTGGGGCCTCTCGCCCCAAACACACATATTTCAATTTGACCTCTATATTTTGAGCTAAAAAGCAAAAATCATGATCCGAATCATATTTATGTGATGGTCATAAAGTGCAACAATGCAGCTATCCATTATACTTTTAAAAATTTCCAAAGTTATTTCTGACAATCACTTTCAAAGAATTAATCAAAGTTACAAAAACTATGCACCTTTTTTTGTTTCTTTAATTACTACTATGGTTTGGCGCTGTTTGCCCTGAAAATTTGTGACGTCACCTATAAAAAGCCTCCAGCTTCAATCCTATCAATATGAAAAAGCACCAGAAATGTAAGTTTAGATATAACCTCTCACCTAACATGGGCTTCTTGCCTGGACCTACTCTACACCGTGAGTGGCAGATCCGGACTTCGGATGCTCCTTAACCAGCCCCCCCCCAAAACAAGGGTTTGTACGATATCACGATATCGATTGATTGATTGTGATACCATGGTAACATGATATATCGATATCAAGGTTAATCAACTATTTAATGCTATAAAATGTCACAAATCAGCAAAAAATCAGAAATTCTTAATTTTGCGCTACCCTCGTCCGACATTTTCTAAGCAGACGCTCCCACCGAGAATCTCGTGCAGCCCGAGAACGAAGTGTCATGGCATCCGAGGGACGAAGACAGCTTGGATTCGGGTTGATTTCTTGCAATTTCTTCTTATTAATACCGGTAAATGACGGTATAAAGCAACGCCATTCGTATTGTGATAACTGTGGGACCTAATGGTATGATATTTGGCATGAAAAATACTGCAGTACGGTATGAATGCTGGTTATTGTCCCAAGCTCACCCAAAACATCCACTGTATACACGAATTCTTTCAGATCCCATAAAGGTAGCTGAATTAACTATCTCCATTGAAAGAGTTCCCAAGGTTCAGGCTATGAAAAATAATAACAGAGGGGGGAAAAATATCTGAATTCAAAGCGGTTTCCATGGATGGTAACCAGGGACGCTATCAATGTATCCGAAGACCAGACTAAATGTCTACTACTTCTTGGCAAGCTCTGCGTATGTTGCAGGACTTAATTTTTACGACATGTGTGCAGCTTCAATTCATCAGAGGATTGATTGTGCATTATGTACAGGAGCATCATGTACGGTGTGCAATGCTTTTACATGCATTATATTCGTCATGCTTTACATGCATTTGAAGTTACTATACAAAAAAAATACTTTAGACATCATAATCACATATTATAATTAATTATGTACAGTGTATAATTATGTCAGGTCAAATTGCGTCTATTTGACATGATCTCTTTTCCTCAACTTGTGTCTATGGAAATCAATATGCAGTTTATTAAATATTCAAAAAACACACTGTATACATTTCAAAATGACATTGATTACACAAAGCTATCCTGGTAATTTAACTTTCACCAGTAATTGATCATCCTTTCATGCTTGGAAAAAAAGAACCAACATTGTAATTGCCAGGTAAGCAAAAACAATAAAATTCCAGAACAAAATGATCATAATTTTATGCATGCAATTAGATCAATATAACGAGTTTATTTATTCATGTACCAGATTTTTATCGTCAAAATTATAGGCCTACACCAGGGCTTATGTGCTTTTGCAGCTAATTGGTGAGGATAGCTATACACACGTGCCTTTTAAACAATTATACCAATATTTGTGGGTGTATCTCATGTTTCTTCTTCTGTTTCTTCTTTTACCATCGGTTCTTCTATTCTATTTTGACTCCTTCTTTTAGTCCCGCTTCTTCTGTCTCCTTTCTTCTTCATCTTCTGCTTCTTCTGTTTATTATCACTTCTTCTGTTTGTTCTTCTACTTCTTATTCTCCTTTTTCTTCTGTTTCTTCTTCAACTTCTTCTGCTTCTTCATCTACTTCTTCCTCTACTTCCTATTTTCTGCTTCTGATTCTTCTGCATCTTCTTCTTCTTTTTCTGTTAGTGCTACTTCCTCATGTCGTATAATTATTACTATTTAAACCTGTCTTTAATTAGGGGAGACCGGGGCTGGTTGTCACAGGGGCAGGTTGTCACACTTTTTATTGCACTAAACTATGGAGTCACACAGCTCAACCAATCATTGTTTATTGCTTTTATAACCCACTGGAGTCTTTTTGAAAAATCTTGACCCCTGGAGGGGAGTCTGGTAGGCACACGGTCTGTTAAAAATTTCCTGTCACAAAAAGTAATTTTTTACTTTTAATGTGCATGCAATGCTAGTCTTTATCAAATAGTTGTTGAAAAAGGTACAGTTAATACACTTACCATATAAACATATCTTTAAATCATCATTAGAGCAAATAGTGAAAATTTTGATAACAACGGCCTTGGTCACTCGTTTTTGGAATTTTCATCAATCGGGGCAGGTTGTCACAAAAAGGCGGGGCAGGTTGTCACATTTTTTGGAGCTGGTTGTTACCTATTAGGACCAGGCTTTTAAACCAAAAAAAATAACCCAAATATAAATTTGTACTTTATCCATGCTATTGATGACTGAAGATGTATGCAGATACTGCATTGTGTTAAAATAAATCGATTTCAAATTTATATGTAAAATTTTCAAAAAAAATCGTAAAAATCCTACTCCAGACCAGAGTGCTTCCCTGCTGATTGGTAAGCCTTCATTCGTAGCACCCTTGTACACAGTAGCATGTTTGTTAAGGTCTTTATTGGGCAAGTAAAGGATTCCTCATATGTCCAAAATAACTTTTCTTGGTCAAGATCTGCCCTACAGAGTTCCACTTCATGCATTCGAGCTCATAACCAAAAGTGTGACAACCTGCCCCGAGAGTGTGACAACCTGCCCCGAAAATGTGACAACCTGCCCCGAATTCTGAATTTTAAAAAATGTCCAATAGGTCATCAAGATTTCGAATGATATAAGTATATATTCACCAGATATGTTTAAGTCACTCCCCTTTTGCCATTCATACAGAATGGCAGTGCTCCTGCATGCTTTATATAGAAATAGTTGCATGTTTAAGTTTTACACACTGTGACAACCTGCCCCTGTGACAACCAGCCCCGGTCTCCCCTACTATAAATTGGCGGACTTTGTTATGCTGACTCTGCAGTGCTACTGTGCACCAGACAAGGCATTACATATTATTGCACGCCTAATACTTGCATTGATTGTATATTGTTTTAAAAATATATATGCTTGTGTGTGATTATAAGAAAGTTCTGTTGGACCGGTCTTGTTTGAGCTGAAGTTATTACACCCTTTTTTATTAGCAGCACAGCTGCTCTTACCCCAAGAATTTCATGCAATCTCGTTAGCACTATAGAGGTCAATTTCTTTCACCAATCTCATTCAAATTTAAGGTACATTCACTGTAGGTTTTTAACTTTCGACCAGTCACTTTTGGTGCCCTTCTGTGATGGAAAAAATGATAAAGAAACTAAAATGGACTGGCTTCTATGGGTCAAAGGTCAACCATGCCTTCTTCTTCTCCTTAATATATGCGTGACCGATGTGCCTGTGTTGGAATCATGCACTGTCTGTGCTGCTTAAAGTGCTTGCACATTATTTTTTTCTTTTACTGGAATGGATACAAATTTATTCCAAAGATTGAAACAGTTGAAGGTATACCGAGAGGCCATAATATTGATTTTTACATGAATGTCCTATAAACAAGTAATATACTGTCATCAATAAATAGCATAGTTCAAGTGATATAGTATTGTCATTGTTATTACAAGATCAAATTAATGACACCAATTATACTTTATATTTTCTCTGGGCCATTTTATTAGAGGATGATTGTTCAATAACTCATCCAGCAAAGAGAGGAGCATAACTAACAAGCTCTATCCGATCGCTGGAGCGCTAATTTTTTTTTTTTTAATTGATGTCCTGGGATCGGGGAACATTGGGACAGTTGTGGCCTTGTCCAATTTTGCTGTTTGGTTGCATAAGTAGGTGCTGTCTAATATACTATGTCTTGGATATCAGTTCGATACCATTGGTGATATTCATGCAAGTTTCTGAGTTTTTGTTTTCAACATCCTATCTTATATTTTTGTTGTTTGCTCAGATTTTCTTCTTGTATACAAATCGCCAATTCTTGATGAATCTGGCCATGCTATACATCAATCTCCATCTTTTAAAAGCTCTACAGATTTTTATCTTTACAGAACTATCTGTTACGTCTAACACCCCATCCACACATGTATGCTATCCACACAGCTCTATTCACGTGCCTGCAATGGTGGTAGTTGGTTGTTCTCCCTGGGCTCAGCAGATGGAGGCATCAAATAAACAATACAAAACAGGTTCTTTGTTACAAATCAGGACACTAAAAACCAACTTAACAAAACTACACAATTTCAATCCTTTCTACTTTCCCCTATCGACTGGCTAATTCTATATATATCCTAATCCATATTAGAAATTACGCTTTTTTCCTGATTTTTCTTTCTGCATAGGAATCCTCAATTATCCTTGGATCAGGCCATGACATACATCAATCTTCCTCGTTACTCTTCCTTTACGGATTTTTACCTTCACAGTACTTAACATCTATCAGTTCTTCACCTACAGTAGTTTTTGGAATCCTCAACTCCCCACACCTTTCCAATCATCTTTTACACTGGAGGCCAACGCATGTCAGCGTCCCAATGATAAACCACAGTACTGCACACACCACTCATTTGTAAGCCTACTTCATTTCCTGGTAAGAAGTTGGACCAGATACCCATCTAATCTGGCTTCTGGAAGAATGGTAAGTCACGCATTTTAAACTCATTGTAGCCTACCAAGCTGCTATTAAACATATATTCCAGGCTTGTTCGAAGTTGTTTTATTTTGATCATGTTCAACAATCATTGGAGAGATAAATCCGTGCTAAATATTACCATTTTCATGTCATCTGAATTCTGATTGATGTTCAAATCTCCAGTCTTGTTGAAGTCTCATCTTCTCTACTTTCAACATGGGAAACATAGAAGCTGTTTGATTAGTCATGAATCATGATCAAGAGAAGGCCATTTGACTTGTCCAAACTGATTTTGGATTGAAATCAGATGCATAATCCTTTCGTTTGGCTGACGTTCCCCAGTGGCCTAATCTTTACAGCAGTTGATTTTGAATTGAATGGCCTGAGAGGATGTGGGTTCGACTCCCGCTCCTGGAACTTCACTCAGTAACACCAGATACACTAGCACTAGAATGAAGACTAAAAAGATGGAAACCAGCACCAGATGGAAACCTGCACCATTACCAACAAAGAAACTTCGAGAAACACAAAAACCTGAAAAGGACCACTTCCAAAAATAGAAACTTGCACACCAGCGACACCACACAAAATTGATTGAACTACACCAAGAACAAGGCAAGTGGTCAATGCCCATGGGACCTTACCAAAAATAGAGGTGGGTAGTATTTAACGTTCTATGTTGGGGCAACTAAAAGACCCTGGACATCCCTGAATTAATAGGAGCATGTGCCAGACTCCAAGCCTTATCATCATCATACAGTGGTCATCACAAGATAATAGATACAAGTAAACGCCTGATACTTTCATTAGTACACGGCCTTATGGTACAAAAAAGGGGGTAGTGGTATTTTTTGAAATGTACAACAATGCTATACTTTTCGGAATCCTTGGGTGTTGTGCTATCTTTTTTTGGTGGATGCCAATTTTTTCCATGGTTACCAAAGGTGAAATCTGTTGCCATAGCAACCAAGGTCAATTTTTTTTAAAAATTGACAAATCTTCATATTTCAAGATAATTATTGTCAACAGCCAATATCAGAATATCAGGGTTAATACTTCCTTGAAAGGGACTTTTTACGGTCAGGTGACCTATGAGGTCAAGGGTCGTTGTCATGGTAACAAATGTGACCAGAGGTCAAAATTCGAGGTTTTTTAATCTCAGCTGAATTTTACGGACCTGGCATTGCCCAGGTTATCATCAAATTTAACAATCAGTGGAGTCATTAGTGGAACCAGTATGTGTACTGTTTCTATACATATGCACATTACAGTGGTGGCCATGGAAACCAGGTAAGAAGCAAAACTTCAAAGTCATGTCTGCTCAGTAACGTCTAAATTTGCTAATTCGGCAACTTTGATATCACCAATGTACTATTTTATCAAACCTAGGGTGAGATATTTTTAAAGTGTTGCATTTATTTATGTTTCAAAAATATTTTTTTTTGGCTAAAAGTTGGAATTGTCACATCCTGCTTCTTGTCTGTGGTTGCCATGGCAACCGTTTTTATATGTTGTGTTATTTTGGTAAAAATCTCCAAATTTCACCTCAAATATATATAAAAAATTGTCTTTTTCATATGAAAAAATATTCTTGGATAAAAAGGGGTATATGTGATCACATGACCACAACAGTTAGAGATCCAGGTCATTTTGAAAATGAGGTTCAAAGATAAGAAATGCATTGTTACATTGGCGGCGAAGTAATAAAATAACAAGTTTTTGCCCGTAGGTCACCATCATTATTTTGGTAGCAATGGCTGTTAATTCTATTTTGTAGATATATCAGTTTCCATATCACTTAATATTTGTTGCCATGGTAACCAGACCGAATGCATATGAGAGACAAATAAGAGGAAATAAAAGGCCAAGAATCATTATTCTGCCCTAGTGAAATATTCTGCCACTATTTCTGTGTTTTTAGGGTCAAACTAATTTTTTAAGCTGAACAGTGAATTAAATTATTTCCTTTCTTACTGAGACAATTGTTTTCCGAAATTACCATGAGGTGACTTCAACCATTCTATGGATTTCACAAATGTGTGTAAAATAGTAGAGCACCGCCCAGTATCCATCCTACTTTCTTGAGAAAAAACTATGAGTGCAGCACAGTGTAGCCTTCTTCCCAATAACAGTGGGCATGGTTCTTTTTCATTGAAATTTACCAATCAAATTTCTCCAATATGATGTAGCCTAAGTCTTGGTATAAAATTATTTCTTTTAGAATGCGGCTCATAAAGCCCAATGCTGAAGTTGGCTGCCTTAAACAGTAAAAAAGAGAAGTGTTTCATGAGCCTTGTTTCCAGACCTAACATTTGGGAGGCTGATCGGTTGGGTTAAAGAAATGTTCTCGTTTCATTCTTCAAAAAAAATCTTTTTTTACGGTACATTATCATGGTATTAAGGCAGAGAAGGTCAAATCTGACATGATCTGACATGTAGATCGTGTTGTCCGACTGCTGTAATAAAAAGGAGGGTCATCAACCAAAAGTGTATAATTATATCTGTTTTGAAAAGATAAGTATTGTACTCCTAATTTTCATCAATTTCCAACTGTTTCTTTAGGATTAAGCAAGTCTGTTATCATCAAGACAACATAGCATTTAATCAAGATCACTAGTTGGAAGTTACTGAACAAGAAGTCAATCAAAACAGCGTTCAATGTGAGAATCACCCCTCACCTTTACTACAGCAATGTAATCTGACTCAAAATGAAACATACCCGTAATGGTTTGGCCTGACAGCAATGGACTGTCTTACCAAGGGTTCTTTCAATCTATTGACAGACAAACTCAAAGTTGCCCAAAACTTAGACCAGCAGGCTTCCCAAAACTCAGCTGTTCAACTGATTGAAGGACTAAAAAAGAGGTCAAATTTGTGGACAAAGGAAAGAAGTATCCCAATTCAAACTCATGACTGCTATTTGGAAAGCTGTGAATGGTCTAGCACATCAGTACCTCAAAATGATGAATAAACTCATGAATACCAAACCAAAAAAAAGATCAAAAGGCAGTAAGGAAAGTAGGGTAAAGAACAGAGCATTTTTAAAACCAGCATCATTGCTGTGGCACAGCCTTCCAGAAAGTGTAAGAAAAAATAATTAATATAAGAAACGGTCAAGACATACCTGTCAATTCAATACATTACTATTATGCATGCTTAATGTGAACTTACCTTATTGCCAATGCTATTTTTACTTTACTGTTGTTACAAAAGGAATAGAAAAATATTCATGATAGGACTATACAGTATACAATGCATACATTAATGTTATGAAGGAGACAATTTCCCCCCAAAATATTGACACATTTCCTGTCACAATAAATAAAGCCACTGTTCACTGAAACTTTCAGCTAGTAACCGGCATTATTGGATATTATGAATCTTGTGTATGCTACTGGAGCACTATAGCAGCTGTGTTTATGATTTTTGGAGCTAATTGAAGATTGTTAGATTTAGTTTTGACATCAAATTTCTTCATTGTCATGGCATTCAGAGTGTCTTAATTTGACAAATTTGGAGTCCTTAAAAAGTTGGAACAGTGACAAAATGGCACCCCCAATTTTTTTAACCAGCAAACTCAAAATTACCATTAACCAGATTTTCATGTTTCCCAAGTGCTCAACTTCACCAAGAAATTACACATATTCACCAGTTATAGAAATTGTTTATATTTTTAATTTTCCTGAAAAAGAATTTTAGCCCAAAAAAAAAAACTTGTTTAATTTGAACTGATTTTTGTAAATTGTATTAAAAATGTGCCAGATCAGTCGATCAATCCATTTCTTAATAGACCAATTGAGCCTCTCAAATGCATACCATGGCATTGGCAACCAATTACCCAGTAGGGGAGACCGGGGCTGGTTGTCACAGGGGCAGGTTGTCACACTTTTTATTGCACTAAATTATGGAGTCACACAGCTCAACCAGTCATTGTTTATTGCTTTTATAACCCACTGGAGTCTTTTTGAAAAATCTTGACCCCTGGAAGGGAGTCTGTTAGGCACACGGTCTGTTAAAAATTTCCTGTCACAAATAGTAATTTTTTACCTTCAACTTGCATACTATGCTAGTCTTTATCAAATAGTTGTTGAAAAAGGTACAGTTAATACACTTACCCTATAAACATTTCTTTAAATCATCATTAGAAGCAATAGTGAAAATTTTCATAACAACGGCCTTGGTCACCCATTTTTGGAATTTTCATCGATCGGGGCAGGTTGTCACAAAAAGGCGGGGCAGGTTGTCACACTTTTTGCAGCTGGTTGTTACCTATTAGGACCTGGCTTTTAAACCAAAAAACTAACAAAAATATATATGTGTGCTTTATACATGCTATTGATGACTGAAGATGTATGCAGATATTGCATTGTGTTTAAATAAAGCGATGTCAATATTATATGTAATATGTTTAAAAAAATCGTAAAAATCCTACTCCAGATCAGAATGCTTCCCTGTTGATTGGTAAGCCTTCATTTGTAGCACCCTTGTACACAGTAGCATGTTTGTTAAGGTCTTCACAGGGCAAGTAAAGGATTCCTCATATGTCCAAAATAACTTTTCTTGGTCAAGATCTGCCCTGCAGAGTTCCACTTCCTGCATTCGAGCTCATAACCAAAAGTGTGACAACCTGCCCCGAGAGTGTGACAACCTGCCCCGAAAGTGTGACAACCTGCCCCGAATTCTGAATTTTAAAAAATGTTCAATGGGACATCTAGATTTCGAATGATATAGGTATATATTCACCAGATAGGTTTAAGTCACTCCCCCTTTGCCATTCATACAGGATGGCAGTGCTCCTGCATGATTTATATAGAAATAGTAGCATGTTTAAGTTTTGCACAGTGTGACAGCCTGCCCCTGTGACAACCAGCCCCGGTCTCCCCTACATTGTTGTGAATAAAAAATACAACACTGATGATATATAATTATATATACAATAAAAGTAAGAAGAACAGTCTCATTCTTCTCAAATATTCTAGAACAGATGACCCTCTTCAGGTGATATCCCTATCAATGTAATGTTATTCTCTGTGACTCACATGCAGTACATGAGGCTCAGTTTATATACTATACTCTCAATGCTATCAGAACAAGCAATCTACTGAATCACAAGTTACTCAATGAAAAATTGACATCTCATTTCAATGCAATGAATAGGGCCTGTTGTGAGGTCATTGATGGCCATAAACAGCTGAATATAAGTAATGTACTCATAATTCTTCGAATGTAACAATCATCACCTGCCCTTTTTTCTTAATAAGCATCATTGTCTTAATATTTTCTTTTGTATATCAGTGACTATTAGCCTCATTTTTAAACTGAACATTATCTCTGATTTATTAAGTAACATTCATGGCAACAGGATATCATGGCATGGGTAATTTTCCTTGGACAATAAATTCTTTAATTTAAAGTACAGGCCCTTGTCAGCTTCTTTTTTGGTAAAACTTTGAGATTTGTTTATTTTTATCTAAAATATGTAAACTGTTGTCATGGTTACCATGGTGAGGAACTGGAAGAATCTCAACATTTAAAACAAGAAAAATAGAACTGAATATCATAAATAAGTGACAGAAAAGTTTGAGAATTATCTTATCTTAGGCAACCCAATATGTCACAGTTGTCAATTAAACTATACCTGGTTGTTCTGGCTATAACCTGGTTACCATGGCTACCAATGAATTGTACATCTATTGAAAGAGTAGACATACTGTTGTAGCATATTTATACACAAATTGTTGATGAAATTGATTAGAATCTGCCAGTATGATGTTTGTAAATTTCAGTTTATGCAAAATAAATCCTTGTATTTGTCTCAAGTGCATTCAGTCCGGTTACCAAGGCAACCAATATTTTTTGAAAATCAGGAATTCTGGAAACTGATATATCTAGAAAATAAAATTAACAGCCATTGCAACCAAACTAATGATGGTGACCTACTGACAATAACTTGTTATGTTTTTACTTTGACTTCAATGTAATAACACATTTCTTACCTTTGAGCCTCACTTTCAAGATCACCTGGATCTCTAATTGAAGAGGTCATGTGATCACATACACCCCTTTTTATCCTAGAATATTTGGCTCAAATACAAATTTTGAGATTTTTACCAAAATAACACAACATATAAAAACGGTTGCCATGGAAACCACAGACAAGAAGCAGGAGGAGACAATTCCAACTTTAGGCCAAAAAAATATTTTTGAAACATAAATAAATGCAAAACTTAAAAAATATCTCAACCCCAGGTGTGATAAAATAGTACATTGGTGATATCAAAGTTGCCCAATTAGTCAATTTAGACGTTACTGAGCAGACATGACTTTGAAGTTTTGCTTCTAACCTGGTTTCCATGGCCACCACTGTAATGTGCATATGTATAGAAACAGTACACATACTGGTTCCACTAATGACTCCAATGATTGTTGAAATTGATGGTAACTTGGGCAATGCCAGGTCCGTAAAGTTCAGCTGAGATTAAAAAACCTTGAATTTTGACCTCTGGTCGCATTTGTTACCATGACAACGACCCTGGATGTCAAAGGTCACTTGACCAAAAAAATCCGATTTTGTGCATTTATTAATCCTGATACTTAGATTCTGGTTCTGGGCCATGGTTTTAATAAAATATGAAAATTCTTATATTTTTAGAAAAACTGACCTTGGTTGCTATGGTAACAAATTCCTGTTTTGGTTGCCATGGGAAAAATTGGCATCCAGCAAAAAATGTTACTACAACTCCTCAGGTTTCCAAAAAGTACAAGATAGTTAGGCTTTTCAAAAAATACCGCTAAATGACATAAGGCCGTGTACTACATGTGCTGCTCCTTGGAAACAGGTAGAGCTAACCCGGCAACCCGGGAAGTTGTATGACTCAAGAAGAAGAAGAAGAAGAAGAGTCACCAACAAGAGGCATAAGTCTCCTTAAATCAAATTAACATTGAAAGCATATGGTATGATCATGACAAATCATCATTATGATGATACACAAAGAGCCATTTTCAAACACGAAGTGCCATTTTCACAGTGCAACAGTACACTCTTTTTCGGTGTCAAAGTGAAAGGCTGTAAGCCTGTAAGGCGACTAATCAAGCTTGTTGGTGACAGGCAAACGAAAGTGTTGTGCTCTGATTTTTACTCTAAAATCAGTTATGACAAATCAAATGGCCTTCTCTTGATCATGACTGTATAGTCAAGCAGCCTCTATGTTTCCCATCTTGAATGTAGAGAAGATGACACTTCATCAGCTATCATGAGTCACAAAGTGCCATTTTCACAGTGCAACAGTCCACTCTTTTTGCATATAAAATTCCCTGGCTGTAACATGACTGCATGGCTTCCTTAAAATGTTGTGTTATAGCATTGAAAGTAAGACTGGTCTAAAATGAATTAAGAATAATTAATTAATTATATTTAAATTTTTCCTACGTACATATTACGTATTACTTATACACACTCAAGATTACACTTGAAGGTGACTGTTGTCATAATCATTACAGCGAAACACTTTGATATAGATTTAAAGTGGACTGTGGCACTGTGAAAATGGCACTTCGTGACTCATGATAGCCGATGAAGTGTCATCTTCTCTACTTTCAACATGGGAAACATAGAGGCTGTTTGATTAGTCATGATCAAGAGTAAGCCATTTGACTTCTCATAACAAATTTTGGAGTGAAAATCAGATTCATAATCCTTTCGTTTGGCTGACACCATCAAGTGGGATAAGTCTCCTTCAATCAAATTAACATTGAAAGTATTGGGTTTGATCATGACAAATCATCAGCATGATGACACACAAAGTGCCATTTTCACAGTGCCACAGTCCACTTTAAATCTATATCAAAGTGTTTCGCTGTAATCAGACGTTAAATATAGGCTGCGAAAATGTTTTTATGTGAAACATTTGCTGATGATAGACGAAAATGGGGATGTTGATGCAGTACCACCCTGAATGCAAAGGGGTGAGCCAAGGGATAAGAAATTCAAAAGTAAAGCCTCAGTGGGCCTATACCAACTAATGATCGACAAGTTCATAATCATCTTATCACAACACGAAGGCAGTGTCATGTACAGTGAATTAAAGTTGAGTAAAGAGCACTCAATTTTTCTTCACTTTTTTTTTTAGCTGTCTGGGGCTATTTAAAGGTCCAACCATAGAGTTCAAGGTCCTTGACTTATAACCAGGCCCTATAGGCCCTCAGCATTACCGAGTCTGGCTGAGCAAAGGGCCTATTACTGAGGCCCTTATGAGCCGGAGTCATTGGTATTTTAACAATGCAGAAGCATAGACTTTCAGGGTCACTGGTTAGTCACGACCTGATTGCTACAGTGAAGTTTTAAGGGCCCCCAGCCCAGGTGCCTGCTTTTATTGGTCTTACTTTAACTATGCATGGAAGTTAAAAAGAGCTAGTATAGTGTCTCTCGGCTATGTACACTATTTATACATAGTGCATTTATGTGCTCAATCTAGCACAAGGATTATATTTGCATACTTATTAATATGCATATTTCATTTTCTTATTATCTGGATTAATTTAATGCATAGTTTTAAAAGGTTATGATACAACTTTAGTATCATTTTAATAAGCTTTCTAACATGTACATGCATCATTTCAATATTGTTTGACTCATAAAAAGAAGCAAGAACGGTTATTTGATCAACACAGTCACTGCACTTCTATAGTCATCTAGACATGTCTTCACATAATGTAAGTACAATGTACTTGAAATTCTTGCTTTACAACAAGTAACAACTTGGCTCTTTGCACATAAAAAAAGACAATTATACAATTCACGCACATTGCTTTTTCCTGTTTAATTTCGCTGCTCTCCAACATGTAGGCCTAGTCCCAGGTATTTATCTCAGTGCATTTATATTGAAGGTCATTTGTGTGGCATAAAATATAGTTATTTTATTTGAAACTGAAATTGTCATTCTTTAGTATTGAACAGCAGTCAACTTTGGTGAAAAGTATATTTCATTCCCTTCACGATTCATGCACACTTTCTAATAGGCCTATGAGTGCATTTATTCCATTTTCTACCCAAGGTTATTTTACAAATGCAATGCACAACTTCTTCCTTCTTTGAATAACAACATATCAAAGTCGCGTTTCATCCATTATTCGTATGCATACATTTTTAATTGATTTTCTAATATTCTATTCTATTATATGCTATTCTTTTCTTTTTTATTCTATTCTATTCTATTCTATTCTATTCATGCAATTTCAATACCAGCATGTGTACATGCAACCTCTTTTCTTCTTTGTCAGTTAGCAAAAAGAAAAAGAAAAAAAAGATAGCATGATATTACTTGAATAGGATATAATTTCCTGAAAAGAGTTAGGAGTTATACATGCAAAAGAAAAAGAAGAAAAACAATTTTAGTGCACCTATGTATAGCATGACGGATGGTATGTAAATTATAAATTGACTTTCACTTGTTCTCTGAACTTTTCAATAGAAACTAGTGACATTAGGCCTATAGCTTTATATCATTTATTTTATCATTTGTTTCAAAGAGAACTTCATGGAGATCTAAAATATTAACTCTGGACCACTATATGGAGTCTCAGAGTGACCTTGACAGCAGGTGTAGGCCTGCTAGTGCTTCCTGTGACCCAGTTTTGTTGCCAGGTCATGGTTGCCAGGTCAGCAGCCGGGTCATGGTTGTCATGGAGTCGCGTGAGATGGTGATGCCACATAGCCTCTGTGTCTGTTGGGTGCATGGTGGCTGGGCACTCACTCTCTCTGCACATGAACTGGCCACAGGTTGTCTTCTAAAAGGAATGGACATTTTTGGTCCTATGGCACGAGGGCAGGTGGGTGCACACATCCGGAGGTTGACCTTTGACCTTCCTGATCCCTCTTGACCTTGTTGATCCTGGCCTTGACCTATTTCTGAAATCTGACTTCCTGTTGGAAGAGTTTGAGCTGGAGTTTTGAGGTTAAGAATTGATTGAAATAAATATACTGAATAAAGATTCTCTGGACCACAATCATAAGAAGTTAAGAACCCTCTAGCACCGGTGCTGTCTGCCGGGCTCTCCAGTTAGAACAGTTTGAACGGCTTTGATTATTTGTTGCAGCACACTTGCAGCGGGCATAGACAAAGCGAACTGCATTGCATGGGGCATTGGCAAAGTGCAACAAATTCCTGGTATGAAATGGGCATCCCCATTGCCAATGGAGAGTATACATAGTGTTATAACCAGGGACTTGCTTATCATCATGCACTGTTTGAAGGGAACTCAGCACCATACAGAAGATCAGTCTCCAAAAGTGCAATGTTTGTTATGCCTGTACTGGACATACTTTTAAAATTAGTTGGTCTGACACATTGCTGTCGATTTCATGACTCAGAACATTTCAAGGTTTTTTGTGACTACAGGCCATTTTCATGCCTGGTTGAACTTGTCTGACCAACCAAACATGTTGGTTTGACATGAACCTCACTTCTTTCAAGTGAATTATAGTGAAGTTGACTCAGTTTGTACATAAAACATGAAGTAAATGGGCAATAGGCCCTGAACAGGGTAGTTTGTGTTGGATGTCAAAGGTCAACAGAACTGTGTGGACAGGTCTGTAACTTAAGGTACAGTTCAACAGTTGGGGTGGGTGAGTAATTATATGGTTTTCTATTTGCCTTCATATAACCAGAGCACTATGTGCTTGAATTGAAGTGTTATATTCTGCTTACTTGAGGAATTGAACCATTGTATTGATCCTAAAGACAGTCTCCAATCCATCAAAAGAATGTTATATAGACTGCTTCCTTCGAACAACTTTCCAACCCGATGCACCTTTGTTGCTGAGACCGTCGACTCGTGACATGTGATACTTCATTGAAACATCTAGATTATGTTTCTATTGCCAAAGTATCTAAACCATGTTATTATATCCATCTTAGCAATAATTGTAAAGAGGTTGGAACATCATTATCAATCATTGAAGTTTGTGGCTATGTCACATAATTCAAATTTTTGGGGGCAGTCTCCATTATCGATGCTGAGATCTGGTGTTTGTCAAGTTCACTTAATTCCGAATTTCAATTCAGGTTATATAATACAGCGATACCTGCATTATGAGACCCCCTACTGTAAGACCGACTTGTCTGTTGTGACCGCCTCCTTCCACACAAAGTAGTATTTTTCACGAGCACCTGGATCTATGATCTAATGATGACACTATGAGTATATAAATACTCATAACGTCACAACTGTTAATAGATTCAGGTGCTCATGGTATTTTTAGTGCATTTTAAACTCTGATGAGAGACAGCACCCCCACAAGAGACCGCTTCATGACCGCAGAAGGGGCGGTCTAATAATGCAGAGACCACTGTATTACACATAATATATTGTTAAAACTATCTTCCTCTATGATTCTTAATTGTTGCTAGTGTAATATAATGTGATATAATTGTTTTATTTATTATACAAATTCCTAGCTTGGAATTTGAATAAAAATCTTTATTGCCAAGTGGCATTCACAAGAGAAACAAGAAAAGGTGACCTCTTTACTGGGCAAAAAGTACTTTTTAAAAACATGAAAAAGACTTCTTAATAAAGTCAGTTGTTGGAGCATTTATTCTCAAATTTGTATCTGTTTGATATTAACACTATCTCTTTATCTCTTTGTTTCTACATGACCTATTATAAATTTGTTCCAGTTTTGTTCAAGCAGCAGCCAGTATAAACTTGCTCCCTTGAAGTTGGTAATCTAGGAAATGCAAATCAATTAGTCATGATGGTCACCATTGAAGTCCCCTCTGATCAGTAATGGACACAGGCAATTTTATTCATAGGTTAATGTTAGCAAATGAATTATTAAAACAAATTGCAATGACCTTTGCAGTGTTCCACTCACGAGCATTTATGTCAGCCCATGTATACAATGAATGTAAATGCCAAACAGATACAGGTTAAACTAGCCAGCTGGTGACAGCTTTTCTTTATTATCTGTATTGTATTTCTATTGCTTGGTGAATTGTCACGAGAGTTTATCAGTAAGGCCAACATTGACCAGTGCCTGTGAATGTGTGAAGACTTTGAATACCTCACCTGATATTGTTCCTATCTTTTTTTTCTGCCTGCATGGGTTTGAACCCCGGGTTGTAAACCCAACATTTTCAGTGTACCTTCTTGAGCAAAATCCCAGCTGGATGTCGTTTGGATGAGACGTTAAATAAGCGACCCCTTGTATCAATGTCTATGTTGGGCAAGTAAAAGATCCCTCATGTGGGGTAAATATGTAACACGTTGAGGAATCCTGCTCTCTCTCTACCATCTGATCAATCAACCCTCCTGGATGCCCTGAACTGGGCTTAGACTGCGGCACTTACCATATCTATCTATCTATTTATCTCTCCTATCTTCCTAACCAAGACTTCAGTAGCTTTTCTGATGACATTGCCCTTGTTTTTATCCCAAACTACTACACCTACTCATAGGTTCACATCTTCCAATTTTCCAAACTTCCATGTTTCCAATCATCCAATCTACAATCTACTCACCTTCCAACCAACCACTTCCAACTCAAACTTCCTAACCTTCAACCTCTCTCCCCAACCTGTGACCTTCCAACCTCCTCATCCCCCTCCTCATCCTCCTTCTCCTCCTCCTCCTCCTCCTCCAAGGTCATATACTCACACTGCTCGATGTCACCAGGCCCTACATTCTCCCTCTGCGAGACAAAGGTAGCATGACACTGATGACAAAACTTATACATGTATGGCAATGTCAACCTGACATGTCATCTGACAGGCCACAGGTGCAGGTGGGTCTTGCCAGGACCTTAGGAAAGGGGGTCCAGGGGGGTCAGAGGGGGTCTCCAGGTAGGTCCAGGGGGTCAAAATGACCATGGAACAGGTCGTAGGACACACATGTTAGCCCAGGTGGTCATGCCCCTCTTCCTTCCTTCCCTCACACAATGTCTTCTTTTGGTTTTTGCTGCATTACTGTTAACATGGATCTTATGCCACTCCTCATGCATGGATTTATATGATATATATGTGACTTATAATTCTTTCTTTTTATTTCAAGTTCATCAACTTTAAATGATAAGAAAAAAACGTGTTCATTGATAGACTCCTGTTCAAGATCTTTCTAATGGATTTCAGAATTAATATTACTAGACTTTCGATTCTGCATTCATGTGGGATCATCTTCACATTATTCTGAATACTTGATTTGATTCAGATTTTCTTGTGGTGAAACTACTCTTAATTTAATCATTTGATATTGGAATTTTGTTTTTATAAAATTGAAATTGATTTTTTTTAAAACTGGAAGCGACTAACCAAATGATATAAATACAGGTCTTTGAAAGAAGTTGGATTCTCTATATACTGTAGGTTATACTACAAGTCATTTTACATGATGCTTTTAACTTTTCACTTGGGAAAGTATACAATTGTATTTGCACAGCTTCTGACCGTGATTGTCCCAAGCCAGTGACTTTTATGACTTTTCTGCACAAGAAATAACCAGGTAAGGAATTTTCTAGAGTGCTTTAGTTCAGTCACTGAACATGAATTCTAAAGAATTGAATAATATAAGTTTGCTTAAGGTGACTCATGCATGGTAGTTTGATCATACAGATTTTTCTAAAATTTTGCACAGTTACTCTATGGGACCCATACATTCCAAAAATGAAAAACAAAAAAATTTCACCGACTCGTTTTGTTACCATGGCAACAGTATGTTTGGCCTGATGACTGCTTAAAATTCATTAATTGAGTTTTTGGTTATGTACCACAGAATAAAGCATTACATGCATTTGTCACACAAAAACATCATAAATGTATTCCCATGGATGTAAACCAATACATTTTCCACAAATTTGAAGAAAAAGGTTAAAATACTTTTTTCTGTAAGAGCTCAAAGGGCACCAATACACAAATTAATTGCTGATTTTGTATGCATCAATTTTGGCAGTAATCAAATTTTAGGAAAACGATCATACAGATTTTTTAAAAAATTTGCATATATCATAAACAAGTTATTGTCAAACAAACGGCCAAAAATAAAAAAAAATTCACCGAGTCGTTTTTTTACTGCAGTGCCATGACTATGCCATTGTCAATTTAAAGAAATAAAGATAATTTTAGACGCAGTTGAATGAAATTAGTTGAGAAAATTCTATGGATAAAGATGAGAAGCTGAATTTAAAAAAAAATCTGTATGATCGTTTTCCTAAAATTTGATTACTGCCAAAATTGATGCATACAAAATCAGCAATTAATTTGTGTATTGGTGCCCTTTGAGCTCTTACAGAAAAAAGTATTTTAACCTTTTTCTTCAAATTTTTGGCAAATGTATTGGTGTACATCCATGGGAAGACATTTATGACGTTTTTGTGTGACAAATGCATGTAATGCTTTATTCTGTGGTACATAACCAAAAACTCAATTTATGACTTTTAAGCAGTCATCAGGCCAAACATACGGTTGCCATGGCAACAAAACGAGTCGGTGAATTTTTTTTGTTTTTCATTTTTGGAATGTATGGGTCCCATAGAGTAACTGTGCAAAATTTTAGAAAAATCTGTATGATCAAACTACCATGCATGAGTCACCTTAAATAGGTCCTTCAGATACCTATTATAGCTGCAACTATTATAGATTCTCTGTATGGTTATTTTTAAAGGACACATTCCATGCACAGGAAAATAAATGCTTGGAAACACCTTTTGTATTGCATGTGGTACTGTTTATAGAAACGGTTATACAATATGTACATATTATGCTGGGTGGCCAAGTGGCTTAGGTGCCCGCCTGCTCCCCTGAAAGTATTTTTGTATCAGTGTCCAGGCAGGGCAAAAAAATATCCCTCGCATGGGGTAAATGTGTGACATGTTGAGGACTCTCGCTCTCTCTCCCATCTCATCAATCAACCCTCATGCTCGCCCAAAACTGGGCTTAGAGGGCTGCACCATATCTATCTATCTATGCGCCGAAAAATAGCATTGCATTGAAAAAGGTGCATGATATGCAAATTCCTCATATCATTAGCTGGGGTGTTTATCCGAGTGCCTCTCAGAAGACCAAGGAACACTACATGCTGGGAAAGGTCCAGCAAGTGTCCTGCAGCTCCTCCAGCAAGCGCCTTAAATTCAATAATTATTGTGTCACTTTGACCTAAGTTTCAAAAATGTATTGCTGGAAATTTGCATTGCAATTTACTATCTGAGAACTCAGTGCTATCTTCTGAGGATATGTGGTGGTCCCATATCAGCTCATACCATACAAGCCCAGTTGTTAGACCGACTTGATAAATGTGGCAATTTTCTTCCTGATATCTGTGTGGGTACCGCGACTGCCCGCATTAGGGTGCGGGATGAGCGTGGGCAGAATTGCCAATGGGCGCGGACACCATTTCGCCGGTGCGGGCATAGGCTGGAGGTGCAGGGCGGGTGCGGGCAGAATAATGTGGGTGCGGGGCTGTCCCAGATATCTGCCAACTGTTTTCACTAAAACCGATGACCGACCTCCAGCGGCATCGCTAGGGGTTCTTGAGTGTGGGGGCACAGGCACGCGCATGAATATGTACCAATAATACGCTATAGACAATACCAGTGTATGCAATTCGAGTTTGGAGATTGTAAGAGCAGAGCCATTTTGCAAATAACAAACAGATGTGGTGCAAATGCAATAGTTGACCTTGTACATCTCACTTATTTTGATAATGTTCTTGCATGCAAAGTATTTTTTCTTTTTTAGTATTTGCAAATTTTGAAGAAATACGAAACTAGTGGGAGCCTATTCCAAAGTCAAATGACAAATTCCAATTAGAATACAACCATAGCAGTGATCACAAACTGTTATACATTTTTGCTATGTGTGCTTTTAGCAGTTAGACATGAAATAAAAATATATACAAATCTGCAACTTATAGAACTAACAACACCAAACAATAACTGCGAATTGTGAGAAAATGTTTTTCATAGTCAACGGTCAAATTTGACAGAATCTGTGACAAATATATCAAAACACGAATGTCCAGTGATTTCTTGGACTTGTCATATGCTAGTATATGGATGGATTAAATCAATCTACAACCTCTGATATACCATGTCTATCAATGACTGGTACTTCCGCTCATGATTCGTAGTCAGCAGGCCCAGTAAGAGCACGTTACCTTTGAATCTATTACAAGTGACTAATAAAGACAGAACGCCATTTAGGCATTGGCCTGTTGGAGAGGCAATTCTCCAGGAGGGAGCACTCTCTGAACTTATTTTATATTTTAGGCAAATACAAATATATGTAAAAAAGACAGTGGACCCCCGAGACCACTGGGATTAATAATAGTATTTTGAAGAAAATACGCCGCAATGCGGGCTGGCGAATGCCGAAACCCCCCCCCCCCTCGGAAGACGCTGTCTGGATCCGCCACTGAAAGATGTAATATAAATGACATTGACCTCAAGGTCAAGGTCATGGATATGGTACCTTTTCATAATATTTGAAGTTTCTTGACATTGATATTGATTTAATTTATATTATATGTTTGAACTTTACATTGTGATGTGGTAATTTGCTAGACCTTTTGAATGATGTATAACATGTCATCATTGGGCTGACCTGTTTAGAGATGTAAACAATTATCAATTATTACAGGTATATAATTAGCGAAATCAGTGGAGTCAATTAACCATATATGATGGAATTTTTGACCATGAGGGGGGGGGGGCAACAATTACTGTCTAATTGCAAAGTCATTGGCCAGAACAAAAAGGACATTACCAGTGAAGCAGAACAGGAACTGGCCATAAAGTGAAGCAATAATGCAACAAGCTTATTTACTATTCATAAGCTGGTGATATACGAGTCGACAAACCTTTGCAAAGTGGATCATTTAAAGACAGATCAATGCAGAAATGGTCGTGGTGCCAACATCTGGGCCTGCCATGGTTGAGTGGTCTTACTGCTGCAGATACTGCTGCTGCCTGTGATGTTGAAAATTATTGATGGATGAAATGGTTCTGGGAATCTACGTCCTGTAATTCTGCTCCAATAAAGCAAGTAAAGACTGTTTGGAAATGAAATTCCCTCTATATCTTAAGATGTTTTCTTGGGCATTTTTGCTGTCCAAGATATGGGACATATAGATTTTAATGTGTTGATGTAAATGCCAACGAATAAATCTTGTTATGTTCTGTAATAATGTTAAGTCTTAAGACTCTACCATAGCCTCTCTCTGTAGCTGCTTCATCAGCTTAATTATAGTGTAGGCCTATACTCGGCAAATAATGCCAATATGTGAATATGGATAGGGCCTATCATTATTAATTTTTTTCCAAGACATGAACTCATATAAGAAGAAATGAAAACAAAAGTAAATCGATTTGAGTCACAATGGTTATACTATAGCTTCACAATGGTGAATATGCAATTAATATTTTATTATTTTTGACAATCTATATAAGGAACTTTCTTGCAAATATGTCTGGAATATAAGTTGTATTCTGTCATCAAGCTTTTGAGAAGAAAGCTTTATATCTGGGATACTGATTATATTGTCAGACACAGTCAACTTCTTGAATAAATAATTTAGCTTCACCAAAAGGAGAAGACACAGAAATGTTTAAATAAAACAGGGTCATATCAATGATTCAATATCAATAAGACTATAATTATAAGAGACAAAATCTGACATTGCATCATTCAGACACTCCTGATTAGTATTACTAAAAATTTAGAAATATTAATATTTAGTGCAGAGTAATAGAGAGTACATTGTTTAAAGTTTTTTTTTTTAAAGAAAAGGGAGTTTGTTGTATTACAAGCCATATAAACTTTAAATATTAGTCAGGGGCATATCTAGAAATGGCCTCATTGCCTAATGCCTCCTCCTAAATACTCCACTGCTTTTAGTTATATTATTATGCAGATTGTTAATTAAAAATATTCTTGAAGTTAAAATAATATAACAATATAGAATATGATTGTCTGTCTCGCTGTTCAGTTGTCTGTCATTAAAACCTTGATGAGTTCCTAATAGCATATTATAATTTATATAATATGAACATGAAGAATATACATATACTGTATATGAAGCATGGAAAGTGCTGCTGTTAGAGTAGTTCCATGGCTCAGTGACTCCACGACGCTGCAAACACAGCAAGCAAAAAGAGGGGGGGGGGAGATGCAGTATGGCTACAGGTTGTCTGTTCCACACAGCCAGTGAAAAAGTTACAGATCTATCCAATCAATCAATAACTCCATGGTTGGCGTTGCTTGTGAATTATTTATTCTGGACATTGCAAGTAGTCTGGGGGAGTTCTGCAACTGTTGATGCCAATGCTAATACTCACCTGTGGTGCTGTTGATTCTCATGTTGCTGTTGACTTGATTGTGCTGTTGGAGTGTTGGTGCTAATTATGATATGCTGTTGATGTGCTGTTTTGGTGCATGGTGCAATGTTCAGGTGATGTTGATGCTCATTGCACTTTTTGTGTTACTTTTATTCCTACTAACACTGGGCATTTTCCTGCTTTCGTTATGAATATGTTATAGTTGTGATGGTGTTGCTTCTCCGTATGCATTTGATTTAAATGGTGCTGTTGATGCTATATGCATTTGCATGATGTGCTATCATTGTTTGGACCTATTTGATATTGATACTTTTTATATACTTTTTAAACTGGTACCACATGGAAAATTGGCGCATGCATGTAGATGACTGAAGTTGTGATGTTATTTATTCTGATCATGCTGTTGATCTAATTATGACATGCTGTTGAAGTTGTGCTCTGTAGGCCTACTTCTACTTTTTTCTTCCAGATTTATAGCAACTCGTGGCGAGTTATGCCTCGTCAGATGAATGGCCCTGTATGGTATACAGATAGATAATTACCTATGATGCTGTTGATCCTACTGTCGAAGATGTGGAAGAACTGTCATTGACCATCTCAACAAAAGGGTTTAGAGTATAGAGGAAAAGTAAGAATGAGATATGGAACCAAGGTACGTACTAAATTATTTTCCAGTAACTAGAGCTATCATTGTTGCGGCTGGTGCGTTTGACTAGAGCTGCTTCTGGTGCAGATCTATGTCTTCATTGCTGGTGAAGATTCCACTGCCGATGCAATTGCACGCAACTGCAAATTCTTATAGGCCTACCTCTTATCCAAGCAGCTGAACTCTTTTATCACTGGTAGTATCATGCTAATGTTGTTCTGGTCTCCTTCTAATAATACTACTGCTAAAAATAAGGTCGTACACATAACATGGAATCATTTTCATTTTCCAATGACAACTTGGAACAACTTATGCTGATGTTACTTGGTCAACCCTTTTGTAAGTTATACCAAATGACTGTCATTTTACGGGCAAACTTCATTGAAACTTTGACCTCAGGTACATCAATAGCGAGATGAAGTATGACAATTGTGGGTTGTTCAAACGAAGTTTGTGAAACAATTCAAATTCAAATTGATCACTGAAACAGTAGTTGACATTTTCAGAAATGTCAAGAGGATACAGTGTAACTTAGTCAAGGCTTTTTAATGGTAAATGGACCTTGTAGTATTTGTTGAATGTGTTTACTATTTATATCATGAGTTTAGCACAGCGTAGACCAATATACTAGTCTACAGGTGATGCTGCTGCTGCTGTTGCTACTAACTTCTAGTACTCCCTTCTGCTCCTAGCTGGTGCTGCTGCTGCTGTTGCAGGGTCACTGCATCTTCACGGTTGACTTGACAAGATGAACAGACCGGAACGATGCTGCAAATGCCATTCTGATTGGTGCCCTATCATGCGTGACACAGACAATATGTGCTGCTGCTACTGCAGGAGGCTTTACTGATGCGGGACAGCCATCCCAACATCATCATCATCATGTGGAGCTCTGGATGGCTCCCTGTCCACCTGTGTCTACCTGTGTGTGTACCTGTGTGCTATGGTTCCGACATGAAAGGTAGGTAACATTTCACCTGTTGGTTGATGCATTTAGAAACATTATTTTTCATCATTTCAGTTTTTAGGTTTTTATTTTTATTTTTTAAGAAAAAAGAAAGTAGTAAAACTGTTAGATATTTGTATCAATTTGAAACTTTATGAACATTCAGCACCTGTTGATTCTGGTAACTTTGCAACATTGAACTGGATTGTGCAAGGGAGGGCCTTTTACTTTTATCCTTTCTGAAGTGATATAGCAGAGACATATTTTGAAATATTTTAGTGAATATATATTTAGTAAATTGCATTTGAAACTTTCTTTATAAATTTGGTCTTTGTATTTGATGACTATTTCAGACAGAGAACAGAGAAATAATTACTTTTTCAAAAGAAATCGCATTTAGTACTTCAATAGCAATCTTGGGGGGGGGGGGGGGGGTGCAGCACTGCGCCAGCCTCATTTTGCAAGGATTCAGTATAAACTTTTTAGCAACACAAGGAGAATTATAATATATATATATTTTTTTATCTTTTTCTACTCAGAACATGAACTTTTTCTTTCCATTTTTTTACTTAGTATGTTCTTGAAAGTGAATTGTAAATTCTGGTATAGAATTAGTTTGGTTTTGATTTGCTTTCTGTCACAACTGTCACAAGGAGAAAGGCATAGCATTTCTGTTTATATTGGGTCAAACGTAATTTTTCTTCTCACTTTTCTTTCCTTTCTTGAGGTGTTTTTAATTTTTTACAAACATTTTTAGTATGTATGGGATGGGGTGTTAGTTTTTCATCAGATTTAATGATCTATCATTCATTCAAAAGCTCTTGCTTTTCAATTAAGATATCAGGTTATTTACTACAACTTAAATAAGTAACTTAATTAACTTTCAAATTTTGAATCATGACTTGTTCAATACATTATATCTCAAGCACTGGAGTTCTGATGTGGCTATGAAAATTAGTGATAATAAATTATTTTAGTGAGCAACTCTATTGTTTTACATACCTGAGGCCTGTTTTCAGGTCAGACTTAATCCAATGGTGCCTATATGTCACACATGGTTTAATTGAATAATCAGTAACTTCATTATATACAAATATATCAAATTCCATTGCATATTTCTTATAAGCTGTTTCGGCAGATTATAATACAGCTATTTAGGGGATTATTGGCTTAAATATATATATTTTGCAAAACGTTTTATAACTTCCATTGATAAAAATGAACTAGTTAATACCCTGGGCATTAGTAGTTGCCAATCAATAAATTTCTCTGCTCAGTGGCACTGTTGCACATGTGTATAGATCTAAGCAGAGCTGAAAGAGCAGGCATCATTACATATTTAACATGCTGAATAAATAAATCAAACAATGACATTTGTTTGAAATGATCACGTGGAATAATTATCATGTACACTTTCATGCTTTGTCAATTATTAAAATAGGAAATCGTGCTATTTGCTTGAAAGATGTTGTTCTGTCATAAATTGGAATATAGGTCAACGTTAGTAAGTTTAAGTTACTGAGTTAATAGTTTTAATAAGGGGGGGGGGATATAAAGAAACATCGTCGATTAAGAGGTGACACTATTCTTTCTGGTATTGTAAAGATGCGACAAAAGATTCGACAAATCATGCAGTAACTGTTTGTTGCACATTTCATTCACAACTATCTATCTATCTATCTATCTATCTATCTATCTATCTATCTATCTATCTATCTATCTATCTATCTATCTATCTATCTCTCTATCTCTCTATCTCTCTATCTATCAATCTGTCTATCAATCTGTCTATCTGTCTATCTGTCTATCTATCTATCTATCTATCTATCTATCTATCTTCATATCTATCTATCTATCTATCTATCTATCTATCTATCTATCTATCTATCTATCTATCTATCTATCTATCTATCTATCTATCTATCTATCTATCCATCTATCCACATATCCATCTATCTATCCATCTATCTAATTATCAACTGCGCATATTTTGGAATGACAGTGTGAGAAGGTCAAAACTTAACAATTTCATTCCCCTGGGCAAATGATATTGATTTATTTCTCTTTTTATTTTATTATTTCTGAAGATACAAAAACTGTGGATGGCAAACACTGGAGTAAAATCAATGACAGGAGCTTATTGCCCACAGCTTTTAAATTATTCAGATAGTTTTTTTTTCCTCTGGAACCATATTGTCTACAGCATATGCCGTCTACATTATTATGCAAATTCAGCTAGACAAATCCATTTTGCGTGGTGGAATAACTAAACCAACATTAATTTTATTGACATGATTTTGATTGATCACATTTTAATTTGCCAATTTGATCATTGGCCTATCAATAATGGAAAGGTGTAGCAACATATTTTTTTCTTATTTTAGCATGCCTCCAAATGCATTTATGGGACAAACTTGCTCATGAATAAGGAATGCTTTTTTTGGAGTGTAAAGCGACAGTATATATATTGTAAATATTTAGGTTTGACTACTTGCTAGGACCACTATATAAAAGTCTAGTTATCTCCCTTAACTACTCATTTGGAATTAATACTCAAGTTAACTCCCTCAATTACTTATTTGGAGATTATATTTAATATATCGGTCTTGTGTCTTGTTGGTTTTTTTTAGAATAATGAAATTTGTTTTCTCCAAATTCACATTACAATTTAATAACTTTTTTCGACCAGTGTGTGCCAGAAAGTAATGGAATTTAATTTCTGAGATGAATTAAGGCAGTCGACTAATTGGCAATAATTTTGACAAGTGAATTGTTTTGCAACTGCTCTGGTCATTTTATGAAGCCTCTTAAATTGTGAAATAGATGCCAATAGAGCTATATCAGTCATATGAAAAGGAAAGCATGTGGCCATGTTGGCCAGGTGTGGGAACAAGCTGGTAAACTGGTCACGCTAAAACGTCATTGCCTTTCGTAAAGGATGTTATCAATAGTGTCCCTGTCTTTGATGTCTTCTAAAGTCGATATGGTAACAATCACAGTCATCAGTTTGATAAAATTTAAAAATTATTATCATTACCTGTCCATTTTCACTTAACATTAGAAGAGTTGTCATTGTATTTCATTGTGTATTTTCAAAAATTATTTAAATTAGTTTATTTTGTATTTCTTCTTTTTATTTTCTGTCTGAAATGTCCTTGGTATACAAAATGTCTGCTTCCTTAGTGCATGGTTCTGTTCATGTACTATAGTGAAAAGAATTTGGAAAAAAGGAATTGAAAAATGTACTTACAAGGAGAAGCTACACTCCAAGGGACGTGCAGTTATATAACAATTCAACTGAACAAATGTATAAGCATGGTGAGACCACCTGATTAAGTTGTTTCTGATAACCTAACCAATGGTCACAGAAATCATTTGGTATACATAATCTTTAGTGAGCCATATACTGAAATTACAATTGGGATATTTTTAGGTGAAGTAAAAGAAAGATCATTTCAAGTGACAAATACCTTTATTTTTAGAGGGTAGCACACTCAGTACATTTAGTATGGCCCATACTAACTGAATATTTGGAAAAACACATAAATATTTATAATAAAACAGGAATATATATCACTTAAAACCCAATAGTAAATATGTAAAATGCAAATATTCCTATTTCTCTGACTTTCAGGTTTTAGTGGCATTCATGGTGGATTTTATACTTAAATTTTACAAGCTGACTTAAGAAACCCTCTTCAAGACTGACTCGAATCATCTAAAAAAGGTAACACTGGATGGCTACAGTTGCTCCTGAAAGTAAGTACACCCTCCTGTGATTTGCCATTGAAGACCATGTTAAAGTTGTCTCAGAGTAATGGCTATAACTTCAATGTCATTGCATGAATCTTTGAAAGCAATTGATCAGGCACTAGCCTGGCCATTGAATTTGTATTGGGGGTCTTTGTGTTTGATAGGGGTTATAATTCAAAAGTTAGTACACCCAAAGCCTAATGCTATTCCAATGGAGCACAGGGGATATTCTAACTTTCTAACTTTCATGATTTTGCATTCTAGTATAATGACCCCTCATACAAATTCATGAATGGCATTGCTAGGACATGCATAGTTGAAACATACGATACAAACATTGTTCCAATGATTTATGATATATATGAAGTTATAGTTATTAGGCCTACTGTGAAACAACTTGAGCATGGTCTTCAATGGCAAATTATTGAAGGGTGTACTTACTTGTAAGAGCAACTGTAATACGAAATGTTTCTGAATGTGGTGGACCTTTAAAAGCAAATCCCAGCTACTATCTCCTGATCAGGGGACCTTCAAGACTGCAAATATTCAATTCATCGCTCGTCCAGGATAACTTTCCCGAAATATCATCTTCAATTCTAACTATCTTCAAGACCGGCTGGTACTGTTCTTGGCACTGGTAGAATTCACTGAGTGTATTTGACCATCAGGGATTCTAGAGTGCTCAAAATAGTAGGCCTTTACGACTAAATTTATTCATCAAATTCTCTTTGTGCCGCTGAAAGTCATGGAAAATCATGCAAACGGTGGATATGATTTTACTTCACCATTTTTATGATTTATGTTGTATATTATACTATTTTATACTGAGTTTTTCATTGTCATACCAAAGGCAGATTACCAAAGATGAACAACCTTCCTTTACCTCATATCCCAAGCGTATTCCAATGAAGGATATTTTAACAAACATTTTACCACTCCAGAACACATGTGGTTCTGTCATTGGTTCGTTTAGAATTACATTCTAAGGTCTGTTTTCCACACTACAGATGACAGATTAGCAGTTGTGCATTTCAAAGGAATTTGCTTGAACTTTGACATGTTGGCCCTCTGCAGGCACCCTATAATTAGGCCTATGGCTAACCACCAACAAGAAAACTTTTCTTACCACAAAAGGTTACATAATATTATGGTCTTTCTGAAAATATCCTTCAATGGAGTACACTTGTCAGGAAAGTATAGCCAGTTCTGCATCTTTGGTAATCTCCCTTTGGTCATACTCATTTTCCATTTTAAGTCTTCGGTTCAGTTTACCTCTTTTCTTCAGGAATAACAATATAACCAGGGATATATCTCTTAACATTGGGAGGACCTTCTAGTTTGAGAATATATTATTCCGTTTAACTTTTTATCTCTCATGCCCATTCTTACATTTTATAACTTATATACCGTTACGTAGTAGCAAAAGTTTTTCCTGTCTTTACAATTAGTCATTCAACAAAAGAAGAAGAAAAACTAGGTGTCGTCACAAATTTTCAGGGCAAACATCACAAAAAAAATTTGTTTGTAACATTTTAAAAGGAATTTATCTTTATGTACTGGGCATATAATAGTAATTACAAACATTTAACAGTTAGAATATATATTAGATATGACACTTACTTTTCCTTTAAACGGCTTTTAAATTGGGAGACAATATAGCTATGATAAATTTTTCCTCTTCTGCCCAAAACAGATATACATTTTCCTTATTACCAGAAATCCATTTGAAACAATTTCAGAGTAAAACCGGTTTATCTGAACAGAACAGGAAGAGTGAACTTTTATTGACAAATAAGTGTTGTTTTTTAAATTCTTGTTTTAATTTCTGGACTGAACAATTTTAGTGAACTATAAGTGAAAACAAGTAGACCTTTTTTTTTTCAGGACCAATAACAAGCAAAGTGGAGTGATATATTGCATTAAATTTTCTTTATTTTTGTGTGCTCTTATAATATTAGATACAAAACATTTGGCAGTGTACGTATATAAAGTTGATTCTAATTGCAGATACAAATGATTTTCTCGTTGTTTGCCATCCTGCAAACATGAATAAAAGTTGAAAGTGTATAACATGCATATAGATCTCCAAGAATATTTATTTGCAAAACAAACTTTTATGCAAAAATTATATAATAAATTATTCAAAAGAAAAGAATAGCGGAACACTGTCTTATCCAACATTCAACCGTATAAAATTCAGTATATAGATGTAGGGTTTTGCAAAACCCCGGCTGAATAAAAAATGGGGACCCGGCACAGCACCATTAATGCACAACATCAGTACAAGTAAAACTGCCATTGCTTCAGAAATCATCATGAAACTTTAATGACTCAAAGTTTTCTTGGCTTAAAATATTAGATATGAACACAAATAATCCATGCAGTTTATAGGAGGATGCTTTTGAAAACAAAAGAACCATACTTCATCTCAAGTGAGGGGCTCATATTGAGGTTTGAAACAAGGTCAACGTCAAAATAAAAATAATTCATTGACTGTTGTCATTTAATGGGACATAAGCTCAAATACCACCAGGTGGCACCTTAGTTCAACTTAGGCTGTTAGTAATTCTTTGTTCATGAGTACATTCTCCCACTGAAAGAACCTCCTTCTTGGCTGAGCTGGTCAAGCGGGTTTGCAGTGAGCACATGACCAAGTGAGAATGTTGTCATATTTTCTTTTAAGTATCCAACAAATTGCGACAATAAAAAACTATAAAAACTGTAATAGTGGATAAATTATCTATGGGATTACTAGCTTTTTCTTGTCTTTTTCAGCTTCAGCCCTTTTCTGATATCTGACAAGAGGGCAGATCTTGCTGGGGTGGATGTAGCTAAGGGTGCCCCAATTGATTGAGGGGATGGAAGATTGTCTTTGGGGGGAGGTGGGGGTCGAGGGACACCCTTTGATGATGTACCCTTTGGTTGGCCACTCTTTTTAGATGGGACACCTTTAGTAGATGCCCCCTTAGTAGGTTGTACCACCTTAGCAATTGGTACCTCCTTGATAGTAGCACCAGCAGGCCTTGGAGGAGGTTGTGGCTTACTCTTCACCATAGATTTAGGAACAGCAACCTTCCCTATGTCAGCTGTAGATGCCTGAGATTCCAGAATCAAGGGAGGGAAATTTGAAACTGTAGTTCCCCCACTCGACATTAGACTGTCGCTGCGCTCGCGAGATTTGTTCGACGCCATTTTCTTTGTCTTCTCTTTGATCTCATCAACGAGAGATTGAGATGTTGTTGATGGTCTTCTGTCTTCTTTCCTTTAGATTAAGAGAACAATAGCATTCTGTGTGAAGATTTGGTAAGAGAATAATCATGTAAGATCTAACTTTGAAAGTAGCACGCATTTGAACTGTCAAAAATTATTGAAGTGTAACCTTAACTCAATAAGAAATCCAAGTTGCATGGACATGGAAATGCATCTTTCCAGTTCTTAGTCAAGACATTGCTTTAATCCGCATTTGAATAATGTCTCTCTCAATGATGAATTAAACAATATATAGGTAAGCAGAAAAATTATTACTTACTTGATAGTGCCTTTCGAACTAATTGTACTCAGCGTCGACTGGCTGTTTGACCGTTCGAGCCTGGAAAAAAAGCTTCATCATTACAAACATTGAAATATTTAAAAAAGCAACATCGCCATGCAGAATTTTGAAAATAATTAAATTCAAATTAATTTTTCTACTGACCTTCCTGTTAATGGGTCACCGGTTGTCAATGATTTCTTTGATGATGAAGTTTTAAGACTGAAATAAAGAATCGACAAACATCTTAATTTTTTTACATATGACTTGGCTGAATAATGATTTTATAAATATACTGCAGACCAACAGAAATAAAAAAACTAAACATGTTTGTTCAGAAAAATAGCACTGTTTTTAAACTGAATAATTATTAAAAAATTAATAGCTTAAATCAAAGTGGCCTACAAACCTTGCAATTGCTTTCTGTTTTTTGACAGCTTTGACAATTGATTTGATTTCTGGTGTGAAAGTTACCTGAGGGTAATAAAACACATCAACTGCATTATTAATTTATATTCATGATTTCTAAAAAGATTGGAGCTCATAAATTGAATAATAGAAAAATAGCATAATTCATATCGTCAAGTCATTTTACTTACTATTGGAATTGTGGCATTTTGTAATTCTGGTAACGCTACTGGTTGGAAGAATTCCAGATTACGAATCTAAAATTTTAAAAATTAAAAATTGAACATGTCATATGGCACCGAAAATCAATGATTTGTGTAGTGATGGAGAGCTATACAGAGCAATCAAAACTGTAATATTTTAATTTTCACCTAACATGATTGAGTGTGATGGTTGCACAATTCCTTTGAGCTAGCAAAGCTTGTTGTTTTAAGTTTTGAAAATGGAGAGATTATCATAACTCAAAACAACATCAATGTTAGCTCAAACTAATTTTGCAACCATCTCACTCAATCATTTGAGCAGACTCAAAATTTTAAATTTTACTGCAAATGATGTCAGCTTTTGTGTTTTGGAAACCTCAGCATTTTTTTATCTACAATTATCCGCTATAATCCATCCCCTCAATTGTACTGTTCAATTCTAAAGAAATTCTGAAACTGATCTTTTTTGACATAGATACCAAATATTTTCAAAAGGGGGCACCACTCATCACACTATGGAATATCACTTGGACGTGTTTATCCATATTTGCTCAATAACAGAGCAAGATTCCACTTAGGAAATATAACTTTGTATCAGTAAAAGGAATGATTATTTGTTAAATCAGTATTTCCCGGAGAAAATAAGAACTTTCGAGATTTAAAAAAATTATTATGAGAAGACTTACAGATCTTAGTGATGGATATGATTCTGATGCATTGTGGAATATGTATTTCATCACCTGAAAGTAAGATTTTATAGAAAAAGATTATTTGTATTTCTGAAATTTTATGAACAGCTTCTTGAACTTCATGCAATAGCAATACAGTTGATCCAACACCAAAGGAACACGAGGCAAGTTTCTTTCCTCTGGACTTGTGATGCCCACAGATATTTTTCACAACACCATTGCAACAAAAAATTTTGGATAATTTTTCAACATCATTTTCTAAACAATTTCTTTCACATTTCAGGCCACCCAGATCTTTAAAAATGATATGTGTGAAAGTCAGTAGGCCCTACTGTGAATAGAACTGACAGGTTATATCTGTTGAGTTCAGTACAATTTGTCTGTAAAAATAAGTTGTGGGTGTCAGAGGGAATGTTAACAAATTCAAGAGGGGAGGAAAGAGGGGAGGAAAGAGGGGAGGAAAGAGGGGAGGAAAGAGGGGAGGAAAGAGGGGAGGAAAGAGGGGAGGAAAGAGGGGAGGAAAGAGGGGAGGAAAGAGGGGAGAAAGGGAGGGAAGAAGGAGAAAGAAAAGGGAGTGAGAAAGGGAGGAAGAAAGGGAGAAGGAAAGGGAAGGAAGGAGGGAAGGGAGGGTGGGAAGGAAGGAAGAAAGGAAAGAAAATAGGAAAAAGGGAGAATGGGAGAAAGGAAAGAAGGAAGATAAAAGATAGATCATAAATGAATAGGCTAACAGAGCACCTCTTAAAGTGCTTGCAAGGTTATGAAGTCATGACTGAACAGTCACATGGTTGTTTGTTACTCCCATAGAATTCAAACTATTTGATCGATAGAGTTCAAAATTGGTCGAAATTCAACCGGTCTTTTGCATTTTGTGAGAAGTAGCATAGTTTTGTAATGACATGGTATTCAGTGAATGGTGACATCTTTATAATCCTTTAATTTCTGAGGCACCAACAGGCAGTATCAGACTTATCTATAGATCTACCATTTTATACCTCTCGTAAGCCAATCAAAGCCAGTATTTCACTGCAATATTCCATAATCTAATGTTGTTTGTTGTCCACATATTCCGCAATGTTTATATGTTTGAGTGTTGGTGTCATGTTATCAGCCACTTATTCAGCATGGGATCAGGAATATTTGTTGATCACAGCTTTTTTTAAGCCCTTGCTTGATAAATAACGTATTTCCTCTCCCAAGGTGATACGTGTAGGTTATTCACCACAGGAGAGGGAATAAGTGATTTATCACATTAGGGCTTTAGCTTGAGGCAGTGGTGTATCTAGGCGGTCTCGAGCGGGGGGCACCTGGGGGGGCAACTTGGGGGCACGCGATCCTCTGGGGGGGGGGGCACCCTCTATACTAACTTTATATTTCAGCTAGAGTTGGAAAGTTCATATGGGGGGCACCTGGGGGGGCACAGGTCCAATATTTGCCCCCCCCCCATAGGGACGCCACTAGCCTGAGGTGTGATAAACCCATATTCCCGATCCCATGGTGAATAACTGGCTTATTATATACCATGAGACAAACACTCAAACATTGGATGATAAGTGCACAGCAAAAATATATGGGAATTATCGCCCTGAAATACACATATTCCTGATCTAATTAATGGTGAATAACTGGCTAATACCATGAGACATTAAAGATGAGACAATAAGTGGTCAACAAAGAATATGGGAATTATCACCCCTGAAATACTGGCATGTGATTGGCTCACAGAAGTGTCGGTATAACCTCAACTATGACCCCTGACCTTAATTAAACTGCAATAGAAACTAATGGCTCATGACACGTCATAGGCTTTTACTTATTCTGACACAAGGTGCAAATATCTCTATGAAATAGTTCCCTCTTAATTTCCCCATAAATAATATTAATCTATTGATATTGAAAGTACCTGTTTGACCCTGCCAGCAAAAGCCAGGGCAGTCATGTGATGGGCTTGGGGTTCCAGGGTGTCCATCACTTGGCCTGTAGTGGCCTCGAAGATCAAATGACCTGAAAAAAGAAAACAGTGTTAAAAACATCATGTGCCTTTTATGGGGAAGTAGTCAGTGCAGCAATTTGCCAGCAAAACAACTTACTTCACAAACTAACAACTTATTTGACAAACTTGCATTGGTTGGGACTAAAAGTTTAGCAGACTTACCAAACGATACCACTTCAGGAAACTTGTTATCAAATTTAGTCGATAATCCTAAGAAATTATCATGAACCCCTGATATACTGAAAAAAAAAAAATCATTTTAAGGATTTACAAAAACACTGGAAGATCTTGAAATTTATACATTCTCGGAAATATATAAGAGAAAGAAGCATGAATTCTCACCAAGCACTGTAATTTCTAATGATGATATTTCCACTGTGAAGATGTCTGTGAGGTGGCAATCCTTGAGAATTTAAATATATTAACCCCTGAAAATAAAAACACTGATGACAAGACTGAAGAAAGTAATGGAATCCGATGTTTGAAGGATAATGAGATATACGTAGCTACAACTTCTAAAGGAAGGCACACAGATGGGGTACCTAGGTGGGCTACCAAGACAGGCAGATAAATCGATAGCTACACAGGTAGATGATTATATAGAAAACTGACCAACCTCTAAAACCTGCCTCCCATAGGTTTGTATTTGTGGCAAGGACAGCCCATGACCCTTTTTAAACCACTTTTCCTCATGACTGCAAGACCAATGTGTCTGAAACAAAAAGAAAGGCAAATTTATTGAATTACTGTCGTTTATCCAGTACATGTAAAAAAAAGTTCTTTGATGTCCAAATTTCTTGGAGATTTTACAATGTATTACACTGGAATCAACAAAAACTGATTTTGTCTTTTAAACTACGTTATATTGAAACGTCTGGATGTCAGGTTGACGTAAGGCATTTCATCATGACTTCGCGATGAGCTCAATGACTCCCATCGGCCTCCATACGCATATGGACACAATGGTCAAATTTCATGCCAGTCCACCTCTGTATGCAAGCCTTTTGATGAGTTAGGGGAGAGCGGGGCACAGTGAGACGGCGGGCACAGTGAGACAAAGCCCGTAGCGTTTAGCTGGTACTGTTTACAGATCAACCCTCTTTTATATAGTACAAAAAGTAAGTAAGTGAGAGTCTGACCTATATCCGGAATGCCTACACAGCATATCGAGAGTGGAATTTCAATATTTAGGTTTTTAGCCGATAAAAGTAAATAATTTTGCTAAACGACTTTTTGTTATAATTCCCAAGAAAAATGGTACAACGCAAATCAATTGCCAGGAATTCAAACCTTGATTATTTGCCTTAGTTTAGTGAGATAATGAACCACAATACAGGCATCTGGTCCGCAGGATTCAAAAATTTTATAAAGAGAGCTGCGTGGGGCACTGAGAGACAGTTGGAGGCGGGGCACAGTGAGACGAAACAACCTGAATGTAAGGCATAGCTTACAATTCACTATTAAAAACAAAATGCCTGCAATAAACTCCTGATTTTAGTGAGTCATATTCAAAGAGACTTAAGCATCAGAATGAATTATGATTAGTATGTAACAGGTGCGGCAGGGTAAATAAGTCGTGCATGTGTCCTGTGCGATGAAGTTTCGAAACATGCTAAAAAACTGACCTAAAAAATCACCTAGCCAGCTGCTATTATAAGAGTACAGTAGTTTCTGTAGCAACAATTGATGGAACAATTCTGCAGGTCCTGAGGATCGGGGGTTATGGCAGCAGATGTCCTGTCTCACTGTGCCCCGCCTGCTGTCTCACTGTGCCCCGCCCACGGGGCACAGAGAGACACTTAACGAGCATGGACGAAGCTCAAAATTTCTCCAAACCTGTAAAAGGTAGGAACCTGAAACTTCTTGACAATATACCCAACGTCATTACCTATAATGTAGACCTGATCTCATTTGACTCGTTACTGCCAACATTTTGGAACACTTGAAAATAAAAAAAGTGTCTCACTGTGCCCCGCTCTCCCCTACAGCATAATGGAAAAAACTGCAAAGGCTAGTGCTTGAGGAAAGGCTTTCATGAAATTTCATTCAATATGCATTTCTTCTTACCCCGCGTATAAGGTCAAAGAGAGTGCCAGTTTCGGAAACAGGCTCAACAGCAACCAGAGTATCGTGTTCTATGAGGTCCACCTCCAGACAGGGCACTAGGAAAGGATGCTGAAATTAGACGATCATCATTGAACAAAGAAAACAATGTGAGCACATAAGTCATAAGTCTTATTCTAGATTTTAAAGTATTTGAAATTCTGACTGCTCCATATAATTATGTGTCAACTCAAATGATTGAGGCTTGTAGCACACTATTGTGTACACATTTTGGCCACCGATGATGAAAAATGAAAGTTGTAGCACAATTAACTACTTCTTATATTTTGATAGCTAATATATTAGGGAAACTAAATCCAGAAGGATTGAGCTAAACGAGCTTTCGTTGTTCCATAATATGGGGTGAATCAGTACACTGGGGTGAATCGTGACAGAACTGGAATATGGTTTATTTCTTCAAAAAAAATATAACTACTTCCACTTAATCCAGGAAGTTAATTATTGGAACACTTATAACACACATACTGGAGTACATTTTACTGGGGTTTTACATTTCTAACTGCAGACAATGAGGAGCTGCGCCTTAAGCTCCGCCTGCAAAAACTGAATTCTCCACAGTTGGTCAAAACACTTGTACCACAAAAAGTATAAGTGTTAAAGCCACCAAACCACCAGGAAACGTTCATGATATAGTGTTGACCAACTCTGGAAAAAATTGTAACCGTAGCCATAACAGCATTGACTATGCTCAACGAAACCAAGCCGAAGTCAATTTTAGTGTTATTTTTGGATGAAAGTAAATGATTGGTAAATGCACAAAAAGCGAAATTGGGGGTCAAGTAATATGAAATGAATAATTCACATGGATAAAAACATAGTGGAAAATCAATTTAACCTTTTAAAATTGGTAAATAATGATTAAACACTATATATTGTGATAACGATAAATTCCCTGAAATTAACAAGAAATCATGTGATATAATATAAAGATGAAGGTATCAAAATAAGGAAATTCGGTTCCAAATCAGTTAGAAATAGTTCTAGGGAACCAGATTATTAGACATAGTATTTGATTTTGGATGTTGGATCTTGGATTCTGTTCTAAGTTAATAGCAGATTTTTGACTCACCCCAAATTATCCCAAGTATTTTCATTTGAATATAAATGCGTGGTCCGTTGTAGAAAATAATTCAAATTAGCATTATTGATATTGGATTTAATCCAGAATTACCTGTCTATTGCATAATTAGCAGAAAAATACGGTTTGTCAATTTTCTCTCATTTATCATATTTTTAAAAATATGCTAATTTTGCGCATAATTGAGTTCAGATTGCTCTATAAAATTTTTTTTGGCTTCTTAAATATATTTGCCAATGATTATTCACAAGTATCCATGCTATTGGCATGACCATGGCGAGGTAGCAGCAGGCAGTGTCGGTTTCATAAAACGCGACGTACTTGTGAACGCACTAAGATCAACTCTAACAAGTTCAATATGATGGTTAGAGACTTAATATTTTGTCCAGTATTGCAGTTTGATGCATAAATATCTGTAAAAAAAAAGTCAACCTTACCCCTAAAAGTTTGACACCTAAACCTACGAATTTGTAAAATGCGACGTACTTGTGAACATTTGCATAAGCAATGCAAAAGTATCCTAAATGTGCCCTTATAACGGTCTCAGGAACTGAAGAAGTGTTGGTCTAGAAGAGCGATACTATGGGGCTTTCACGCAGCCATTAGCAATGTTCCATAAATAAAGCATATATATTCCAGGAGGGGTTAAAAGTGCATGTAAGAAAATTAATTGTTTTCAAACTATGTGACATCTTCATGTAAAAAATTCTCTTGGCGAACGCTAACACTGTAAAACCATAATTTTTTTAACTAAATATGTTCTTTGTGTTTCAGTCTATGATACTGAACCTATTATTTCATCTTGAAAATTGTTAAAATATCAAAAGCATCACCGTTTATAAGCAATACTATTTGTGAATGAGCTATAAACAAGGCAAAAAATGCGTTTTTTGATCAGAATTTTGATTTATGGTGATAGGCGAATCAACCAACACATAGCAAACCATATATTTCTGAAAACTACACATTCTCCTCTAGTAAATCAGATACATGCCAAGTCCTAATGACATATCATGTCGAAATTACAAGCTTTCCCGTCTGAAAAAAAGCCACTGTACACAATACCATGCTACAAGCCTTGAGTGAGACGGTTGCACAATTTGTTTGAGCTTACATAGCTTGTAATTTTGAGTTACGATAATCTTTCCATTGCCTCAACCGAAAACAACAAGCTATGTTAGCTCAAAGAAATTGTTCAACCATCTCACTCACTTATCTAAGCAGACTCAAAATTCAAATTTTACTCGGAAAATGTTTTTGGAAATTATTCAATTGGCAATAACTCCTACTGATATCCCCAATCTGTCCAAAAGGGATGGAAAATGACATGATGAAGACAGAAATGAAAATCTATCAGAAGGAAACCAAGAAATGTGGGTGAATGTAAATAAATAAACAGCAACAGAAAAAACAATTACCCTTAATTGTGAGAAGAGGTCGTTCAATGCATGGACAGTCTGCTTGGTGAACGGCAAAAGGAAATCTCTGGTTCTCGCCTGCATCGTCATGATTCGCTCATGTTTGCTCTTGTAGTCGCGAACTAGAAACCAACTCTTTTGCTTCCTGCGACCTGGAAGTACAATAGTTAGAATATAATTGTAATGCATGTATTGAGAAGAATTAAGTACTTATAGATGATTAGAAATATTTGTAATCCAGCAAGAAAAAGTCATTAAAGTGTTTTTAGATTAGGTCCAATATCTGATAAACATAATAACTAAAAATAAACATTCATGAACAAAAATGTCAGATTGTAATAATCAGAAAATTTCATAAAGTTATGAACAGGTTGTTATTTAGTCAACTTTATCATGAGTTTTCCATTCCAACTTATTTATTGCAATCACTTACTGAGAGAACATAATTTGCAACAAGGAGTCTAAGTAAAAAAAAAAACTATTATTATATTTACTTGTTGACAGAATAGCTATATGAGATGGACCAATTTAAGTGTTCAATTATGGTACAAACACATTGGTTTCATTATTTTACAGCGACTTTAAAACGTATTGGATTGCACTTTTCATGACCAAAGCCACCTGAAGTGGAAAATTATGAAAACAGTGCTTCAAAATCTCGTGACTGATTAAATATAAATTTGTGAAGACTTATAAATTTGTTTGTCTCACCAAGACGAGGCATGTGATCGACCAGCAGATAAGAGCCAGTGTTTTTCAAGTAGTACTGACAAAGTAATAAATCAGTGTCTGAAAAATAAATAAATAAAATAAATGTAAACTTTATTATTGTGTCACAGTTGCACCATTGCAACTTTAAAGGACTCTGAAGACATGATATGAAACCTTCTAGTGAGAAGTAGATTAGTAGAACCTTTTAAAATACAAATTGTACTAAAAAACAAATAGTCCTACATTTTGGACAACAAAAATGAATCTTAACATGGAAAATTTAGGGTGCAGTCTTAAGGTATTGAGATTGTTTTTGTAGAAGTAGCGAAACATGAAGGTTGACATACTGTAAAATTTGAATTTTGAGTAAGCTCAAATGATTGAGTGAGATGGTTGCACAAATCCTTTGACCTGACATCATCAGTGACATGACTTGTTGTTTTAAGTTGTGACATGGACAGATTATCATAACTTAAAACAACGAGCTATGTTAGCTCAAAGGAATTGTCCAACCATCTCACCGAATCATTTGAGCTGATTCAAAATTTCAAATTTTACAGTGCATGGGGCACAAGTTTAATGTTTTGTGCTAATAGTGTGAGATATTCCGGACATCTATAGATTTGTGGAAATGAAAAAGTATCAGGACCATTCACATATACATGTCAGTTTTTACTAGCATGCATTTGTGTAAGTGCGTGAATTGTCACAAGTATACCTTCCATTACCAATCGACATTCGTAGAAGTGAATTGTGGTCGTTAAGATTATAATTTATTATCTAACTACAATGAAATATCTTCGCAATGAAAAAAATACGTAATTATGAACAGTATCTAACAGAGGATTTTCTGACACTGCGAAGCCCATAGAATCACAGCAAATTTAGACTTAAGGTACACTGTAAAATTTGAAAACTGAGTTGATGCAATAATTTGAGCTGACTGAGAATGTTAATAATTTTCAAGCTATGATAGCTCAATCCTATAAGTTGTCAAGGTATGATAGCTCAATGCTGTAAGTTGTCCAAACGAATCATAACATTAAGCTGTGAAAACATGAAAGATTCAGTTGTTGCAGATAGCTTGACATCTCAGTCATGCCACATATAGCGCCATCTATAACAAGCACTTCTCATAAGACTGCATTTAGTTTTAAATAATTATTTACTTACAAGAAAAAATAACATTTATATTATGCTATCCCAGAGAAAAAATGAGTAGCACACCACTTTAGCTGGTTACTTTTTTATTTTTATCTCTCTTTAATTAATTTGTTGGAGTAATTAGATGCACGCTTTCATACGTCAACCAACATTTCCACGTCAGAGTGTGTTCAAATATAGGCTTCTAGCACTGTATACCAACTGAGATGAGCCACAGGCCATTGGGATTTATTCACAAGAAATTAATTTTTAAATCTCCTTGTGATGCAATGGTCTTTGTTGAGTGCATCTTGGGCCTGTCCTTGATGTGCTGAAATGAAGCATACTGGATCAGGTGGATCCCCTTGAGAGATCAAACAATATTTCGGGATTACAGCCAATATTCATAAATAACTCTATAAGACAGGTCACACAAATATAAATGAAAAACAACTAAAAATAAGTCAACACAGCTCAACCTTTTGAGTTGTGACAGCTTGGATCAATAAGTCAACAAAACTCAATATTTCGAGCTGTAAGTCAACACAGCTCATTGTTTTGAGTTTCCTCAGCTTGATTACCTTAGTCAACATAGCTTAGTATTTTGAGCTATCTCAGCTCAGTATTTTGAGTTATCTCAGCTTAAAACATTAATCTATGTTAGCTCAATCAACTTGTGCAACCATCTCACTCAATCAATTGAGCTGAATCAGCGAGTCTGATTTTACAGTGTATTGTCTAAGATTAAGATTGTATCTGCAATGGTAACCATTTACTCACTATAGTCTAGTGATATTGACACCAGGATTTGGGAATGCTCCTTAATATCACACACATGTCCCTGTCAGCATGCCTCGGCGGTCCAACGTCGGCCCAGCGTCAGTCCGATGTCAGTAGCATCGGACCAGCTTCGGGCCGACGTTGGACTGCCGAGGGCCCGAGGCACGCTGATAGGGACATACACAAACTCGTGAATGGTAATATTTCACAAGCTAACAAATTCCTCTGCTTGTTGCATCTAGTAACTATAATTATATGTGTTCGGAACTACTGTTAAACAAACTCCTCTACTTGCATATCCATACCTTCGGCAAAGCGCGCTCTAAACATTTCAGAATAATGCTCTCCGTATGAACACAATTGACAATATGCTTTAAAATCATATTCACTTTGGAAGCAGAAATATAGAAAAAAAATTAAGTTAGCCTTTTGAATTTTAAGGCCACTCCTTTATGCATAGTTGAAGAAGATTAACCCATCAGATGTGTGTTATGGTAGTTATTTTTCATTCCATTCGTATATCAAGCAGCGGAATAATCAAAATTTACTGACATCGAAATGCTAATGATGGGAAAAAATGCCTGCTTGGTCTCTAATGAGTCGATTAAGCCATTCGATAAAATCTATGATGCTTAATACTACTTACGGTTAAAAATTGAAATCATTTTCCGCAGATAAGTGATTAAACAGGAATATTGTGATAATAATATTCAAACATTACACATGAGACCTGGGATGGGGGCCACTGAGACTACCACTGAGACAGCTGTTACAATTTGAATTAATTTGTCTCAGAAATGCAAATTGGCATTCAGTCTTTTCAAATTTGAAATATAACTTTACTTTTTCTTACCTGTATCATCCGTGTGCATAACAAGCCTGGTGGTTTCCACAGAGTATTCAGCATCGAAATTCTTGAACTTCTGCGGATAGTCGTCCTCAAGGCTTGACAAACTCATGTACTGGCTCTTATGGCTCCTCCTGTTTTAAAACAAAAGGCTTTTTAAAGACAATCAGTTAACTATTAATTTGCAATTGATGCTTGTAATATATAAAAAAATCCATGTTGGTTTTGCATTGAAATTTGGTTTTTCAAAAAACCATTTCGAATCTAAAAAACCAATTTTGTCTGAAATTTTTTAGAGTGTAGTCTCAATTTTAAACTCTGAAGATATATCTTACCTTCTGCACATGCAGTATACAAATACACCAATGATGATTCCAAGGAGAAACAGAGTTAAGATGATGGGAAGCTGCAACAAACAAAATCTCCATTAAAAAAATTAACTTCCCACAGTTTAATGAACAACTGGGACGTCTTATTTTTCCATGTGCTATGCCCAAAATGTACAGTACACCCAAAATATTTTTGTTACATCCCATGCCCTCAGGAAGATAGTCGCCCTTCCACACCCTTCATTTTTACCCTCACCCCTCCGTACCCTCATTTCTGAGCTCACTCTATAAAGTAAATCACTTTAAATCAGCTAAAAATAGAAATGGATCCATAACTCTATTTATTATTGAAGGGTCCCTGCTATGTTTATGTTTAAATCCATTTGAAATATATTATACAGTTATCGCACAGCACCGAGTGCAATATCAGTTTTTATGGCACCGAGGTGACTAATATTGCACGAGGGCGCAGCCCGAGTGCAATATTAGCTACCGAGGTGCCATAAAAACTGATATTGCACGAGGTGATGTGCAATAACTGTTATATCATATGGTTTTTTTTGGGGAAATGCTAAGAAAAGGGCCGGAATTCTGATGTCAAAACTCTTTTTGTGTTTCTTTGACCTGCATGTTTGAAATGTATAGGGCCTATCAATGTCTATTTCTCTCACAAAAAATGTTTCACACTTTTGGCATCCATAGAAGGTATAATTATTTGATGATTGGTCTTCTTTAATATTTTTTTTTCTCAAACTTTGTGGCAGACTTAAGACCTCTAAATTCAACAAAGTCACTGAAAAATGGGAGAAAAAAATTGTTTTTCGGTCACTTAATGCTTTATTCTGATTTAACAAATAACATACACAGTACTAAAAGTTGATATCTACTTAGCCCTTTAATATACGCATCTTTTGGCCACAACAATCATTTTTCTATCTATTTCCATTGCTGTGCAGTGACTTTCTTTAACTATTTAAAACCAAAAAACGAAATTGTTGCTGCTGCAAGACTCAATTTGTGTTTCTTTTGAACCACATATTTAAAATGCATCTCACTAGAAATGGATGAATATTTCACTCACCAAAAAAAAATTCACACTATAGGAATCCAAAAATTATATACTTGATGACAGAATTAATTTTCGATTTTTTTGAAAAACTTTATAGCAGACTTTTGACATCTAAACACAATAAAATCACCAAAAAATCGGCAAAAATGCCGTTTTTCGGCCACTTAATGCTTTATTCTGATAAAACAAATTACATAAGCAGTACAAAAAGTTGATATTCGATTAGCCCTTTAATGGACGCATCTTTTGCCGCAAAAAACAGCTTTCTAACTGCCTCCGTTGCTGTACAGTGCACTTTTTACTAAAATTGGAAAACACAAATTGTTTGTCAATCTGTGGCTGCAGCAGCATTGAAACGTGGTGCTTCCTCTCAGGTCCGTCCAATCTCTCCCATGTTAAAATGACCGTGCAATATAATGCGTGCAATATCGTAGAATATCATATGGCTAGCGGAAATACTCCCTTCTCATTGGTCGACAGCCGTGCAATATTCTACGATATTGCACGCATTATATTGCACGCTCATTTTAACATGTGAAAGATTGGACGGACCTGAGAGGAAGCACCAGATTTTGATGCTGCCGCAGCCACATGCTGAGAACAAGATTGTGTTTTCCAATTTCACTAAAAACTGCACTACAGAGCAACGGAGGCAGTTAGAAAGCTGGTTTTTGCGGCAAAAGATGCGTCTATTAAAGGGCTATTAGGATATAAACTTTTTGTACTGATTATATTATTTGTTTTATCAGAATAAAGCAATAAGTTGCCGAAAAACGGCATTTTTGCCGATTTTTTGTTGATTTTATTGTGTTTAGACGTCAAAAGTCTGCTATAAAGTTTTTCAAAAAAATCGAAAATTAAATCTATCATCAAGAACATCATTTTTGGATTCCTATAGTGTGAATTTTTTTTGGTGAGTGAAATATTCATCCATTTCTAGTGAGATGCATTTTAAGTATGTGGTTCAAAAGAAACACAAATTGAGTCTTGCAGCAGCAACAATTTCGTTTCTTGGTTTTAAATAGTTAAAGAAAGTCACTGCACAGCAATGGTTATAGATAGAAAAATGATTGTGGTGGCCAAAAGATGCGTATATTAAAGGGCTAAGTAGATATCAACTTTTAGTACTGTGTATGTTATTTGTTTAATCAGAATAAAGCATTAAGTGGCCGAAAAACAATTTTTTTCTCCCATTTTTCAGTGACTTTGTTGAATCTAGAGGTCTTAATTAAGTCTGCCACAAAGTTTGAGGAAAAAAAATTAAAGAAGACCAATCATCAAATATATCTTCTATGGATGCCAAAAGTGTGAATATTTTTTGTGAGTGAAATAGTTATTGATAATACATTTCAAACATGGTCAAAGAAACACAAAAAGAGTTTTGACATCAGAATTCCGGCCCTTTCCTTAGCATTTCCCAAAAAAAACCATATGATATAACAGTTATTGCACATCACCTCGTGCAATATCAGTTTTTATGGCACCTCGGTGACTAATATTGCACTCGGGCTGCGCCCTCGTGCAATATTAGTCACCTCGGTGCCATAAAAACTGATATTGCACTCGGTGCTGTGCGATAACTGTATATTATTACATGACCACTATGCTAGAGCGATGCTGATTGGCCTAAATCAGTCACGTGACGACATCATAAAAACTCATATTGCATGGCTCGGGTGCAATATTAGATTTTTCCCAAAAAAAATTTTTTTTTTTTTTTTTTTTTTCGGATTATCATATTGCATGGTTAGAGTGCAATATGAGTTTTTATTTAAAAAAAAAAAAATTTCCAAAAAAAATTTTTTTTTCATTCTTGTTTTTTGACTGAAAAAAAAAAAAAAAAAATTCCGAAATTTTTTTTTTTTTTGTTTACTGCTGCCATATTCCTTGTGAGTTTCAGCAGCCGATGGCACCTAACAAAATTTTTTTTTTTTTCGGAATGGAACATTATATTGGAAGCATAGTGGTCATGTAATAAAACAAATACGGCACTTATTATCATGCAATATGAAAATTTATTTGCACTCGTAAATTCATATTGAACTCGGGCTGCGCCCTCGTTCAATATGAATTTCCTCGTGCAAATAAATTTTCATATTGCACTCATATCATGCCGTATTTGTATAATATTGCACGGCTGTCGGCCAATGAGAAGCGAGTATTTCCGCTAGCCATATGATATATCCCTATCAGCATGCCTCGGCGGTCCAATGTCGGCCCGAAGCTGGTCAATCGCTGCTGACATCGGACTGACGCTGGGCCGACGTTGGACCACCGAGGCATGCTGACAGGGTAGAAATTAACTGTTACAATTTTAGTGACAAGCGAGTGGAAGGGAGGGCTGAGGAGTGTGAAGATATGGAAGTGTAGGGCCAAGTTTGAGCATCTGCTCAGAATATATATATTGGGTTGTACTGTATGAAAGGAATTACCCATATGTTGTGTTGTAGGTAGAGAAAGATGTCGTGGTCGTCATCATCTGGTATGATGGTGGTTGTTTCTTCTGTTACAACATCCATTTTGTCACGATGTTGGTAAAGTCTTAAATAAGATGTGTCGATTTAATAATTGAGCCAGGAGCCAACATGGTTAAACCTTCAGTTGTGGTTCAGTGAGTGAAATCCAGTCAATCCAAGCTTCATGTACAGGAATATCCAATTAATATTGTACAATTGATTAACATTGTTTTCCCAACTTTTGATCCGTTGCCGAACCAAGTAAATCAATTAGAATGGAGGTCTGTCTTACATCTAGGAATTTTTGGACCCAGAAATCACTGATTTCTCCAGTTATGGCAATAAATGATAAATTCAATCCTTGCAACATCTCCAAAATGGTTGTCCCTGTACTGTAGAATGTGCACCCATCCTCTTGTGTTGTTTATCCAAAATTGTCCACATTCTAGCTCAATAGTTTTTTGTCAGTCAGTCACATGAGTTTTTGTATTGACAGACATTTTCCCTCAGCACCAATCACGTGGAACTGCGGTGCACAACACAGAGTTCTAATATAGATTGTCATCATCTGCAATGCAAAACACACCGATTTAGAATTAGGTATTAGAATTAAATTAGTTAGAGTGGGTCGGGGCAAGAAGCCCGGGTTAGGTGAGAAGTGCTCCCAGGGTTAGGCCTATATCTAAACTTACATTTTTGGTGCTTTTTCTTATTGATAAGATTGAAGCTAGAGCCTTTTTAGGTGACGTCACAAACTTTCAAGGCATTCAGCACCAAACCATAGTCGTAATTAAAGAAACAAAAAAAGGTGCATGGTTTTTGTAACATTGATTTATTCTTTGAAAGTGGTTGTCCGAAATAACTTTGGAAATTATTAAAAGTATAATGGATCTTTGCATTGTTTCACTTTATGACCACCACATAAATATGATTTGGATCATGTTTTTTGCATTTTAGCTCAAAATATAGAGGTCAAATTAAAATATGTGGGTTAGGGGCGAGAGGCCCCACATGGTATGGGCCATGGGGCCCCCTTCACTGCGGCCTCGAAGCTGCTTCCGGAACCATTTAATAATGTTTACTTTACCTTAAATCTTGATAGAATAGCTAATTGAAATAGAAAAAATTTTGGCCGAAATTGAAAAAGGGCAAAAAATATTAAAGAATAAATGCATGAACAGAAAAATTCTAAAATTCAGAAAAAGTGAATAGAATGCCTTAAAAATGATAGAAGAACCTCAAGAAATAACTTTCAAGCTAAATGCGCTCGCAAAAAAAATTGCTATAGGATTATAATAGGGGGGCTTCTTGCCCGATTGGTGGGGTAAGAAGGCCATTTTAATTTTTTTACGAAAAGGGCCGTAACTCCTATATTAAAATTGGTAGACATTCGTTTCACTAGTTATAAGTAGAATCAAGTGATCCCTTCCTGACAGCATAAGAATTCAAATAATCGACCACAAAAAGTAGGTCAAATCGCATCTCGAAGTTAAAGGGGGCTGCATGCCCCTCGCTACTCTATGCAAAAAGATAGTCATAAGGATGATGCTAAAAATGCTCACCATTCGACACTTCAGTCAGTCAATCCATATTCCCTCTCCAATGGTGAATAACCGATACTCAAATGTTTGTCAAATTTATCTAGGGAGGTAAGTCAGTAAGATAGCCAGTACACTCACTCGAAAGGATGAGAAGTCGAACATTTTTAAAAAAGTACACTTTTAAAGGTCCTTATTACATTTTATCAGTGCTTCAAGACTGTCGTGAACAAGTTTTTTTTTCTTTCTAGGACAAGTGAAAAGGCTTATTTATTCAAGCAAACTCAGAACATTTTAAAAAGAAAATGTGTCCTATAACATTTGTTTTTGACAATATATTATTTACAGCAGTTTGTATTTTATTTAGATAGATTGTTGACAGATTTTCCATTTTCTGAACAGACAGAAATGGACATATTACATGTAGTACATCGACCTTTAAAAGTTAAAAAAAAAATGCATGTATTGTCATGAGTGTTATGGATCTAAAGCTCATCAGTCCAGTCAATGAATACCTGGCACAATCAGTGCTTAATTGCAAGATTGCCAATTACCTTCAGATTAGCAACTGTTGCCAGGACTCCTTTTTCAAAATGAATGCATCTGTAAAATTCTGCTGAACATCATTTTAGTAAATTTTTACATTTAAGTGTCTACTACTAATTGAATGAATGAATAATAATATGCATTCCAACAGTACCTTTTGTATCGGTCCATGGCATTGTATGATAACTAGGAATTGATATCTCACTACTATAGGCCTATGATTCCATGAATAGTTTATTCCATGTATAGTTTATCAAACTGACCTACAAAGCCTCAAGTTGTTCAAAGATGGTACACTTGAATTCTGAACTTGACATACCTGTCTAAGTTATACGTCAAAGCTGCAGGGATCCACACTAGATCCAAATTCGATACTCTTCTCTTCAGAACATTTTAACAAATTCCATCCAAATTTGCTGAACATCTGACAAGGTATACACATATATTTTTATATTTCCTGGTTCATGAATTTCTGCTCTGTATAATTTAAGTGCTCCAGTGCTTTACTGCGCAGGTAAATAGCATGCATGAGATAGCAGGGATATTTTAAGTGATTTGTTCACATTTTTTGGCAGGTCATAGAACAGAATTAATGATGTATATAGTGTTTCCAATGAGTCTCGATCGACACCTCTCGAGAATGACATGGTCTAGTGCACGAGAATCGAGAATTTCTCGAGAAATCTAGGACACTGTCCTGCCATTGGCCCAATGATAAAACAAGAGAGATTTAATCTTGCAATGGATCACATTATTTGGCTTTTATGATATCCTTTATAGTTTTAATGTTAATCTGTGTGTTTTGTTTCCTATAAATCACAGCTAAACATCCAGATATTATACAATTTTAAAACATTTGTACAAGTTCAACTTCAGCATTTATCAGGTATACAATGGGGATTATCATCAACAGATATTTAAATTGAACAATGGAGCAATTACACAATAACAATAATATCAAGCAAAACAAAACAACATCTCAATGGTTTGTAACTGTTATAAACATTAAACACATGAACACCATGTTAAACAATGATCAACATTTCAATTCTCGAGACTCGCTCGGCGAGCCGAGAAAATGCTGAGTCATTGCTGATCTCGAGACTTCTCGAGAACTCTCGCTCTCATTGGAAACTCTAGATGTATACCAAAACTTTAGTTGAACGTACCTGTTAAAAGTATTGTAACATTGACATGTAAATTATATATTTTTTATGTAACTTATACAATGTATCCATGTTTTAAAAAGTTTATATACCTGCTTTCTGTTGTTTGTTCACATCTACATTTTGACAAATCGAAGAATGGCAAATCTCCGAAGTATTATCTATGATATATATACAAAATACAATGCTCTGAAGAGCTGAAGGATGACCACGTTAGAGAATACAGGCTAGATATAATTGGCTAAAATGTTAAAATTGGTGTTGCATTTTTAACCAAGAAACAAAAAATATTCTGTTTGCTAGGCTATAGGATTTAAAGAAAAGAAAACGTACCTAAAGTAACCGTGGATGCTAGTAATATAGCGTATGCCCTGGTTAGTTTTAGTCCATAGAATATCAAATGGGCAATGTGCAGGAAATGCTGCAGAATAGATCAGTATTGTGAATCCCAGAGCTTAGCTCTGCTTCCCCTCTGTCCTATTTTGGGCGTCTCCCCTTGTGAGCTGATAGTCACATGCTCATCTCAGTCATCCCAGTAATCTACCAGACTGGTAATATTATATTGATGTTTAATGGTTTTAATACAGAATGTGATTAGATCGGACCCACGGAGAGGAGAAATAGGAAATTATGCTGATTTTTTTTTAGTGTTTAAAGTAGAAATGCATCCTGAATCCTGAAGTACTATATAGGTGGTCGGTATATTGTACTTTTTAAAAAAGCTTCTGATATCTGATTACCAACATACCAAATTTTAACCATTCAGGTATATTATGCTGTCTACAAGTAATCTGAATCCCAAAGAAATTTAATTCGAAGGTTTTCCCTATATATGTATTCCTTAGCTCACTTCAACTTTTAACACCAGTCTCTAGGGCAGAATGTCTTTTGTTCTGTTTGCAATGTGTCTCAATTGTGAAAAAATTCTGTATTACAGCCATTGCCGTAAGTTTTCACTCAGCAGCCATGCTTCACTATGGTGCTATAATTTTGACCAATCAAAACAAAGCAAATACTTGCTCAATCTTCACCATAGTGTCAGGAATTATAGTTAGTATAACTTGGAGGTGTTCTGATAAAAATTGTTGAATGGAATAACGTTACATAATAGCTGTGAGGCAAAATACTGAATTAGTTGAAATTAAAGCATATGATCAGTTCTGATCCTATATTTGTCATTCAAGTGATAGTAATATTCACCAAAGTGTCTGGATGTGTTTGGCACACACCAAATTTAACATTCATGACAAAATTACAATTAGATATGCAATTTTAACGTTGCTTGATCGGTTTCGCTTGATGTATTTATGATTAGAAAAATTGTTAATTTCTGATGTAAGAATAAAGTAAATTAGTAAATTGTTTTTCTTATTATGAAATTTAATTTGTTTTTCACAAAATTCCGCATCTATGGATAGCATCTGACACAATTTTCTTTCAAAAGAAAAAATACAGTTATTTCCTACACCTACATAAAATTTTGCCACATTATTTAAAGAAAAAACCAGTTCTAGCAAAACCGATGAACGGAAAATTCAATAATGTATATTATATATACATGTAGTAACTTTATCAAGAATGCTTTATTTTATGTGTACAAAACACATACACAAACTGTGGTGGCTGTTACTACCATGAGAATAATATATAGCATCATAATTGATTTTATGCTCAAAACTCAACTTACACGTGTTCATTATTTGCCTAACTATTGCTGTGAAAATATCTTTTAATGCAATTATTTCCGGAACACCTTCTACTATGTACAAACTATAATTGCTCACGATTTAGAAAAGATTGAGCAAGTATTTGCTTTGTTTTGATTGGTAACAATATATAATTGCACCACAGTGCAGCATTGGATGAGTGAAAACTTACGGCCATGGCTGTATGTCTCATGATATTATCATTTAGGCCTACTAATTCATAGATAACATAATATCTAGACTAAGATTTGTCAAACTATTAAAAAGTGTGAACGATGATAGACGAGGCTTTGGATGGGGGTTACAGGGGAAAGGGAATTCAATAGTAAAATGGCCAAGGGACAGCGAATTTAAAAGTAAAACGGACAAGGGACATTTGGGACATAAAACGCCATCCACAGGTGAGGGACAATGATTTTCAAAATTCACCTGGAAAAAATTGCAATGAACAGGGAATTCAAAAGTAAAATTGCCAAAGGGGCAGGGGGGACGCAAAACCCCATCCAGAGCCGGGGAGGCAGAGCCTCATAGATGGTTTTCTGCATTCTCGCAAAGGCAAATAGCCTTCACACCTAACACCAGGTGGCCTTCCAAATATATGTTGCCATCTGGTGATAATAGCTACGACCTCATATCTGGGTCAACACATTTGGAAGGTATGAAAGAACGTTTTAATTGCTGTTTTGTCGCTTCATTTCCGCAAAAGAGTTGCTGCAGCTTTGCAAATAGGTTATAGGCCCGTAGGAGGCCTTACATGTCACACACTTAGCAAGTGTCATCTCAACAGTGAGTGTACAGCATTCGATTTATGTGGAGTTGTTAAAGTTCACAACATTCTGCTTTGAGTCGACCATGTTGACAAGGTAAAATCTATATCACACTCGTCAGATGTACAAAATTCGACCGTGGTCCTCCTGGTGTTAATACAACGGAATCAGCAAGATGGCACGCACGAGGTAAGAAGACCCAGCGGCAGCGAAGAAGAAAAACGAAAATAACACAGGTACCACGACCAAGATCAAAGGCAAACCAATAAAAACAGAGAGATAATACCCCGAGGGCAATTGAACACGCACGTCAGAGCGTACAAAACAGGCAAAAATAGGTAAAAAACCCAAAAGAAAAGCTATGATGGGCGATAATGGAGGGGGCATGAAACCGGCGGCAATACAGGAACATGAGGAAATTGAGGAAATGGAAATACAGATAATCGACAGGGACAAAACACAGGTACTTACAATCGAGGGAATCAATCAGGAAAATACAGGAATCACAAATGAACATATCAATGACAACATGACTGGCGAACAGGGAATTGACAACAAGAAAGATGAAAATGACAACCAACTGACTACAGGGGGATCAAAGGTAACTGCTACGGGAGGAAATGATGCTGACCTATTGGATAGCAGCATTGAGGAGGAGATGGATGAAATAGATGAAAAAACGGAAAATGATCTGCTGAAAGAAGAGGGCAACACAGAGAGACTAAAATACAAGGAAAGAAAAGCGGGACTCAGAAACAAAGCGGAAAAAAACTATGCGGAGATGGCAGGGAGAAAGAAGAGGACACAACAGGACAACAAACTCACAACACAGCTGAAGACAAGGATTGAAAATATGACACAGATGCTGAGCCACCAGAAGCAGATCACAGCGGACCTTGAAACAGAGGTAACTAAGGAACAAGAAAAAAATGAAGAACTGACGAAACAACTCGTTGAAGCCACAGGTAAAATAAACGCACTACAAACACAGGTAAAGACCACAACAGAGGAAAATGAGAAACTAATAAACGACCTCAGGCAAGCACTAGAACAGAAGGCAACCCAGGCAGAGACGCAGCAGATAGAGGCGCTTGAGGAAAAGATTAAGGTACTTGAACAGAGGGTGGAAATGGAGGAAGAAGAGGCAGAATACCAAAAAGAAGTGGCAAACCAGACCGACAGCCTGAATAAGGAACTGGAGGAAAGAATCAAACTACTGGAGGAAATGCTAAGGACAGCAAGAAATAAGGCCGAGGACCCGAGAAACAGAAGAAACAGCCAACCATCAGAGACCACAGGAAAGAACAGCAGAGACAAAGTCGACAACAGAGACAGGAGACCAGCACAACTTGAGGAAATGGACACGGACGCAGGAAATACAAAGGATACATCAAGAAAACAGAAAGCGAGGGAAGACGAAATACAGGCAGCAGCAGCACCATCGAAACGCCAAAGAAGACCAGATGAAAGACTAAAGGCAGCCATAATAGGGGACTCTAACACTAAGAGAATAATGAATCACCTGAGGGACAGCAATGAAGTCAAATGGGAGTACATCGACACATATAAGACAGCAGAGGACCTTTACAGAGACATTCAACAAAAGAAGCCAATACTCCATACACTAACAGAGGTAGATTACATAATAATATTACTGGGGACAAATGACATCCGAAGGGGACACAGGAATGACAAGGTGCTAAACTGGCTCATTGAGTCATGTAAGGCCATTACCAAGACAACGCTAACTTACACCAGGATAGCAACTCTCCCACCGATGAACACCAGGGAAGACGATCACAATGCGGAAATAACACGGCTCAACAGGCACATCAGAAAAGAAGCAAAAAGGGTACTCCATCTACAGGCAAATGATGCAAAAGAGATGCGAAAAATACTTGAGACAGACGGGTACCATATCAGGAATAGCCACGCGCAAGATCTGGCAGAAGAAATTACAAAATCAACGACAGAGGTATACAGAGAGGAGAGGGTAGTAATGAAGCTCACAACAGAGGAAATACCACACATCATCGGTAAAGGAGGAAAAACAATCGGCGAACTGAGGGACACCTACAAGGTTAGAATCAACATCAGCGAAAACAACGAGCTAACAATGAAAGGAGACAAACTAAAAGAAGCGAAAGAGGAAATCCTGGCCATACTTGAAAGTGTAAAAACATATAGAAGACGATACAATAGCACGCCACACCAGTCAGATTCGGAATAGGACAAAGGAAGCAGCCCCACCGACAGACGAAATAGGAATCACAGGAAATCACGCAGTAAGAAGCTTAATACAGGTAAACAAAAGAAAAACACAGGCAAACAAGAAGAAAAAGAAAAACACACCACAGGTATAGACATCAGAGAATATAGCGCCACATCAAACAGAGATGCTGAGAAAATAAGGAAAAGAAACCACAATAGGAGAAAAGCCACTGGAATGAACCTAACAATGATGTACGCCAATGTAAACGGGATCCAATCGAAAATGGAGCGACTTGAGACACTAGCGGTAACACTACAGCCAGATATTATTAGCCTAACAGAAACAAAAAGTGAGGTCATACCAGCGCTAAACGGGTACACCTGGACACACAAACCAAGAAAAGGCAGAGGAGGAGGAGTGGCAATGGCATTCAAGCACAACATACGAGTAACACAAATAAAAACCCAACTGGAGGAGACAGAGGCAGAAATCCTATGGAACAGAATTGATAAAGGTAAGAAGACTTTTTGTATTGGTACGTACTATGGAAAACAGGAAAATCATAAAATAGAGGAGGTAGAGAAGGAATATAGCGAAATAACATCTCACATAAACATGCTAAAAAGGGAAGGAGAGGTCATACTACTAGGGGACTTTAATGCCAAACTAGATATAACTGTAGCAGACAGGAAAGTACAAACAATGAGCCGCAACGGAAAACTCCTACATAAACTGATTGAAAATACAGGTATCAACATAATCACTCGGAAAAAAGGGACAAATGGACTATGGACGAGAGAAAACAGGCACAACAGCAATGAAAAATCAGTAATCGACTACGTACTTGGCACTGAGGAAATAGAGAACAACACCACATCGGTAACCATAGATGAAGAAGGCACAATGAGACTTGACGGAAAGACCCAAAGTGACCACAACACTATATTACTTGAAATAGAGAAGCAAGGTCCAACAAAGAAGCCGGAGCAACAAACGAAGGAAAAATGGAAGATAAACAAAGACACCAACTGGAAATCATTCAACGACTACCTCTCTAATAAAGTAACAAACCCAGAAGATATAACATATGAAGAGCTACAGGCACACATAAAGGATGCACTCCAGGATACAGTAGGCAAGGTCAAGGTCGATGGAAACAAAAGCTCGAACCACCCCAGGCACATAAGGCACCTCATCAAAGCAAAGAACCAACTGAAGAGTCAACTCATGGCCATGAACAACCTATTAAAGAAAGGTATAAACATAAACAGGGAAGAGAAGGAAGAAGTACACAGGAAATACAACAAAGCACTAACAAAACTTCTGAAGCAAATAGAGCAACATGAGGGTGCAAGGACAAGGAAAATTACCAACAAAATAATCGAGGAAGGTGGGATTAACTCAAACCTATTCTGGCGCCAAGTGAAAAATACCCTAAAGAAACCTAAGGACAAATATGAACTACTAGACGAAAATGACAGACCCATTACAGACCCATCAGAGGTAAAAAAGTTTACAGCAGAGTACTTCCGACAACTGTACAAACCTTGGGCTCCGGACACAGAAGACAATGAGACCACCAGGAATATTATATGCTCAAATACAACACACCAACAACAACAAAGCCAACCAATACTAATTACAAAAAAGGAATTCAAAGACGCAATAAAAAAGGTAAAAAATGGGAAAGCAGCTGGACCAGATGAAATACCAAACGAGGCCATAACAAAGGCAAACCCAGCAGTAAAGGAAATATACAGGAAAACAATCAATAGAACCCTAAACCAGACAATACCTGAGGAATGGAAAAAAGGCAGCATAATCACAATATATAAAGGTAAGGGTACAAAAGGTACTCTAAAAAACGAAAGGGGGCTTACACTAAGCAGTAACATGGGTAAATTAGCAGAAAGAATTATATCCAACCGGATCACCAAAGAAATAGATATGACAGACTACCAAGCAGGTGGAAGAAAAAACAGCTCTACAAGTGACCATCTAACTATAATTAGCAACATCATCCAGAACAACAGGAAATCCAGGAAACCTACATACATTTGCTTCATGGATGTAACCAAGGCATATGACAAGGCATGGCTAGACGGTATAATGCATGTAATGGGAAAATGTGGCATACGAGGAACTGAATGGAAACTCACCAAGGAACTGAGCAACAACCTGAAAGCCAGTGTACAAACAAACCACGGACCTACCGAGGAATTTGAAATAAATGACAGCATCAAACAAGGAGGCGTACTATCGGTAACACAATATGCAATCCTAATTGATGAAATTGCAAAGGAAATAAAGGAGATGAACATAGGATGCCAACAAGGAGAACTCGGTGACAAAATAGGATCCCTACTATACATGGATGACGTAGCACTGATAGCAGACAACACAAGAGACCTTGAGAAAATGCTAGAGGCAACAAACAGGGTAGCAAGGAGATACAGGATAAAATTCGGGGAAGAGAAGTCAAAGGTCATGATAATAGGAAGAAAATCAACAGAAACCTTCAAAATGGGAGAACTAGAAATTGGACAAACAGATAAGTACAGGTACCTGGGATACACCCTGAACAATAAGAATAATAACAAAGACCACATACCAAACTTAAAAGGAAAGACAGAAATGGCGTACCAAACCATCCAGGCAATAACAGGCAGCAAAAACTTTAGGAGCATGCACATGAAGTCAACCTGGAAATTACTAAAAGCCACTATCATCCCGATCATAACATACGCAGGGGAAGCGACAACACACACAAAAGCGGAAATGGAACAGATGAACAAAACACTGGACAACATCATCAAAAGAATACTACAAGTACCTAAATCAACACCAAGGGAAGCATTATACATAGAGTGTGGGCTGCTAGACATTGAAACTACAATTAACAGAAACAAACTACTAATGTACAACAGGATACACAGATGCGGGACAGAATTAGCCAGAGGAATAATATCACAAGGGACGAAATGGATGGATAACCTAACAAAAATAATGGAGAGATACAATGTCGACAAAACTTCACTGGAGAATAGAAACAAGATGAAAGCGAAAGCAATAATCAATAAAGCTGTTCGGGATCAATTCATAAAAGAGATAAAAAACAGCGGACTGAGGAAAAGCAAAGTCAGACACCTACTAATACATGGAGGCAGTGCGGCAAAAAAGGGAATTAACACCTACATAGCAAACCTACCAAGAGCCGAAGCAAGCACTATATTCAAACTGAGAACAAGAATGATTGACGTGAAAGCCAACTACAGGAATAAATACATGGATGAAACATGTCGACACTGCCACGAAGAACCAGAAACTCAGGAACACATCCTAACAATGTGTAGGGCACTACATGAAAATGATGATACCAAAATCCCCTATAACAACATACAAACCGTATCCACGACATTACTAAAAGAAATAGCTATTAAAGCAGGCAAAACAATATTAAAACACCTAAAACAATAACAGGGGATAAAAACTTCAAGTAAAACAACATAAACAATAACCACATACCGGAGCTCCTGCCATAATAACCACTTGCATAACAGAGGTAAATTTTTACTTTTCAGGCAGTTGAGCGACCCGAACAGGGCAACCGAAGAAGAGAAGAAGAAGAAGAAGAAGAACGAAATAAGGGTCTAAACCACCTGACATTAGCCCGTCTGTACATTGCGATGTGTTTGATTTTATTTTATTTTATTTTATTTGCCATGACTGGCCAGGATAGCACATAAAAGTAGATACTTATTTCCAATGTGGTCCTGCGGCAAGCATTCAAAAATCTCATAATCATGTCATCAATACGTTATACAATAAATAAGAGAATTAAGTGAATTAATAAGGATACAGATGTAGTTGATGGAATTAATGATGGATATAAATGTCTCTTTCTCGAAAGTGTGCCTGAGCCTTTAAGTATTGCTTAATCATTCGTTTAAAACTGTCTTTATTTTGGCATTGTAGTGTATTGTGAGTTATTTAATTTGTGAGAACCTGTAAGTTACATTCAGGTTCACAATTCCTCTTCTTTACAGGTCCAGTAGCTGTTTAATTATTGCCATTGACATTTCTAAGTTGATATATAATATTTATATGGAATTCTATGTGCATCTGAGGAGTGGTATGACCTATGGCTATGTATTGTACTAAATGAACTGGTAGGTAGCTGCATGGTAGCTAGTTGGCCTATATCTATATAGTTTGCAACATTAGGTAGTTAACTACCATGCTGAAATTATAGGAAAAAAAATTACTAGTGATGCAGACCGGACTACCTTTAACAGCTAGGTTGGTCCGGTATTGATATATAATTATGATCGAATTTCATTTTTTAGATATATATGGGTCAAGCCACAAAGGTGCTGCTCCAAGGCTGAAAACAGCTGTCAAAAATAAATTGTGTAATTTTGATACGAAATTGTGAAATAATTGCTCTGCAAACATGTACCCATACTAAAAATATGATGACAAAGGATTAAACCTTCCACTTTTTTAGGAATGGCCATTCAAATGGGAAATTGAAAAAACGTAACATTTTCACATTTTTAGATATTTAACTTTCCAGGTGCCTATTGTCTTCAAAATTAAATGCCTAGAATAAAATATAACACCACTGGGTCACCTTATAAGTGTTTTGAGAGCTCCCCATACACATATATATTTAATATTCTAATGGTTCAAAATATTAAAAAACGTAACAGGACAATTAGAGTTCTGAGCACTGTAGCTGTAGAAATAATGATGAGATGTTAACTCTTCAGGTACTTATTACGCATAGATCATACATAGGTATTTTCTATGCAATTCTTATAGGTACAACTACCTTTTTATAGCCACTATAAAGATTTCAAAATTCAAGCCAAACATACAGTAACAGGACAGTAACAGGACAGTAATTAACTGTACAGTAACAGGACAGTAACAGGACAACAACAGGACAGTAACAGGACTCATTCAGATGTCTTTAAAACCCTGGAGGTTGAAGAATTTTAATAATTCAGCCATGCAATGGTTCAAAATATGTACCATGTGCCTTATGCAATCTATATCTGAGTTATATTGCTTATATTTCGTGTCATTTTTGACCAATTGAAAGAAAATAACAAACAGTAACAGGACATCTGTGTAACAGGACAAGTAACAGGACATATATGGTAACAGGACATGTAACAGGACAGGCATGTATTAATGGTGGCCTGTGAGCAGTTAACCATAGTGGAAATGTGTATCTGTGTTTCTAGAATATGTATGAAGCATTACAGTCAAGTACCACTAATTGGTTGTAGTTTGACAGGACAGGAATTGCTGTTGTCCTGTTACTGTCCTGTTACTGTCCTGTTACTGTGTTTTAATACAAAATACTCCGTCAAATATTGCCAACCTTTTCAAGAGTTACTTCACAATCGAGCTGCAATCTAACAAATCTGTTAGGTACAATTTAGTTCAAAGTTTCTTAAGTCATAGGGCAACTGTAACACCCATCAAAATTGTTAAAATGCTTTGTGACTGTTAAAAACATAACAGGACATGTCCTTGTTACATGTACCTTAAACAAACAGGACAAAAAGTGGCTGTCCTGTTACATTTTTGGCTTTTCAGGGGCGTAACATGAGAGTAACAAGGACAAAAAAGGACAAATGCCCCTTTTTCTTCATGCCCTGGCCTTAATTGTTGTTCCCCATACTTCCAAATTGGCATATTTCTTATTCCATCATTCTTCTGCACTCTTGTGAAATAAAAACTATCATAACAGTCTTTCAAAATGTGAAAGGACAGGGGGTAGAATTTTGGCCGTGTAACAGGGACACGTAAGGACATTATGCAAAATCTGTTTTTTCCCTATTTCTGCTTCAAAATATCCTCAAAACTGGATTGTATCCTGTAGGCATCACTTAGGCCGACATATGTACACTGTTTTGGTTTAAATATTATTGTAAAATAAAAAGTTATCACAATCTAATAGCGAGTAACAAAAAACAGTAAAAAATGTTACTCTGGAAGATTTACTTATATCTCTTCGAATTAGAGGTTCCCAGGAGTTCACTGTGCATGAAATAAAAGTTCAAGACATGGGTTATCATTTTAAACTTTAAAAATGGACAAAGAAAGAGTTTCCTTCAGCTAGTAAAGTCATCTTTTGGCCATGTCACGCCACAAACGCCAAAAAACGTCATTTTTGGCCTGTTTTCAGGACTAAAAAGTGGTACAGATTCTTTATTTTTTGTGGTATTTACCTCAAATTTTCACACAATTTATTCTAATATGTATAGTTCAGTATGGCATTCATTAAGATTGCTTAAATTAAATTCCCTTCTAGCCAGCCACCTCTGAACTTAGAGGACATGTTTTACAGCTCAGAAGCAGCACCTTTATGGCTTGACCCATATATATAGTAAGAAAAATGGGGAAATGATAAGCAAAAAGGGGAAATGATGAGCAAAATGGGGAAATGTTAAGCAAAATAGGGAAATGAGAATTGAGGGAAATGGTAAAAAAAGGGGGAAATAGATCAAATTAAATTGAAAGAAAAGAGGATTAATGCAAAGAGTTTTATCCATAGAAATACATAGAAGGGACATGAGGCTCTGGTAGATGAAGCAACCAAATCCACCATCTTGGAACTGCCCTGAATACTGGCACAATGGACCGTGACGTCACTAATAACTGTGATGTCACTTATAACAATGGCATGACGTCACATCATAATTAGTCTATTGTGACGTCATGTCTCAGGGCAGTTCCAATATGGCTGATTTGGTGACCTCATCTTGAGGTGGCATCATACAGCCTCATGTCCCTTCTATGTATTTCTATGGTTTTATCAGATTTCCGGGCATTTCCCCATTTTTTCTTCACAATTTCCCCTTTTTTCTTCACAATTTCCCCATTTTTCTGGCCCGAATGAAACGCATCTGCAAATAATTCCACAAAAACTTTTCAAAATGTAACCAACCCATATGGGAAGGTTTTTATGATCAAAGAAAATTGCACTAGACCTAAGGTATTTGCAAATATTTTTTATCAAAATATGTATCGAACAAAATTTTCTAGATTTCCAGTTTTCTGATTTGATTTTTGCAAATTTGCACCTTATTTCCCTTAAATTGACCAATTAAAAAAAAAAAGTTATTTTAAATTTCCCCAAAATTTCTCTTAAACCTCTGACAACAAAAAGGTTCTCTGAAACTAAATTTTCCTTAATTTTTGCAGTGATAGTTCTCTAAACTGAAAGAACAATTCTGAAGAGCTTTCATCTATCCTGTTTATATCTTAACAGAATGCATAGAATTCTACAACCCCCCCCCCCTCAGATTTATGGTCCTTGATTTTCCTAGTTTTGAAAAGAATACTTAATTTTTTCAGTTATATAGATCTTCCGTAAATTTCTCTGAATTGCCAACCAAGAAAGTTACTTTCAAGCATTTCCCAACTTTTTAGCATTTTCACAATATTATCCAGACATTTTCACCATATTATTGAGACATATTACTAAGTAATCACTATTAATTTAGGGACAAGCACAACAATAATGAGATTCTGAAAGAATTTTTTAACATTGTGTTACAATGCTTGGCATGCGGAAAAGCTGTTGGTAGCAATTAAAATTTTGGGGAAATGTCTTGATGGTTTGCCCCCCCTGGAAAAAATCCAGGCTACGCCACTGTAATGGTGAGTGTGATGTACATCTGATGAGTGTGATGTACATTTGGTGAGTGTGATGTACATCTGATATATGAGTGTGATGTACATTTGATGAATGCCACATACATCTGACGAGTGCAATGTACATCTGACGAGTGTCATGTACATTTGACGAGTGTGATGTACATTTGACGAGTGCTACGTACATCTGATGAGTGTCATGTTTCATTTGGTGAGTGTGATGTACATCTGATGAGTGTGATGTACATTTGATGAGTGTCATGTACATCTGACGAGTGCCACGTACATCTGACGAGTGCTACGTACATCTGACGAGTATGTGTTACGTACATCTCAGTGATGGAAATGGGGGGGAGCTTGGGGGAGCTGAGCTCCCTTGACCAAAAAAAAGGGGGAGCTGTACCCTGCTACAGCCCCCCCAATGATCAGGGGTGAAATTACAATTATCATGATACTTTTTCAGTCCTCATGGTATTTTTAGCCATAATTATTATCTGGTGGAAAAATTCTTTCCCTTTTAAAAATTTGGAATGGCGAGCCGCTGCCACACGCGCCGAGAGCTCCCCCGACAAAAATTTTCCATTTCCATCACTGGACTACATCTGAAGAGTGATATATACATGTACATTTGGTGAGTACTCGAGTGTGATGTACATCTGACGAGTGCTACGTACATCTGACGAGTGCCACGTACATCTGACGAGTGCTACATACATCTGACGATTGCCTCGTACATCTGACGAGTGCTACGTACATCTGATGAGTGTGATGTACAATTGACGAGTGCTACGTACATTTGACGAGTGCTACGTGCATTTGACGAGTGCTACATACATCTGATGAGTGTGATGTACATTTGACGAGTGCTACGTACATTTGACGAGTGGTACGTGCATTTGACGAGTGCTACGTACATCTGACGAGTGCTACGTACATCTGATGAGTGTGATGTACATTTGGTGAGTGTGATGTACATCTGATGAGTGTAATGTACAATTGACGAGTACTACGTACATTTGACGAGTGCTACGTGCATTTGACGAGTGCTACGTACATCTGATGAGTGCTACGTACATCTGACGAGTGTGATGTCCATCTGACGAGTGCTACGTACATCTGACGAGTGTGATGTACATCTGACGAGTGTGATGTACATCTGAAGAGTGCTACGTACATCTGACGAGTGTGATGTACATCTGATGAGTGCCACGTACATCTGACGAGTGCTACGTACATCTGACGAGTGCTATGTACATCTGATGAGTGTGATGTACATTTGGTGAGTGTGATGTACATCTGATGAGTGTGATGTGCATTTGATGAGTGCCACGTACATCTGACGAGTGCAACGTACATCTGATGAGTGCAACGTACATCTGATGAGTGTCATGTACATTTGGTGAATGTGATGTACATCTGATGAGTGTGATGTACATTTGATGAGTGCAATGTAAATCTGATGAGTGCTACGTACATCTGACGAGTGTGATGTCCATCTGACGAGTGCTACGTACATCTGACGAGTGCTACGTACATCTGACGAGTGCCAGGTACATCTGACGAGTTCCATGTACATCTGACGAGTGCTGCGTACATCTGACGAGTGCTACGTACATCTGACGAGTGCTACGTACATCTGATGAGTGTGATGTACATTTGGTGAGTGTCATGTACATTTGACGAGGCTACGTACATCTGATGAGTGTCATGTTTCATTTTGTGAGTGTGATGTACATCTGATAAGTGTGATGTACATCTGACGACTGTCACATACATCTGACGAGTGCTACGTACAACTGATGAGTGCTATCTACATTTGACGAGTGCTACATGCATTTGACAATGCTACGTACATCTGATGAGTGCTACGTACATCTGACGAGTGTGATGTACATCTGACGAGTGCTACGTACATCTGACGAGTGCCACGTACATCTGACGAGTTCCACGTACATCTGACGAGTGCTACGTACATCTGACGAGTGCTACGTACATCTGATGAGTGTGATGTACATTTGGTGAGTGTGATGTACATCATCATCAGATGTACATCAGACTCTTCAGATGTACATCACACTCACCAAATGTGCATGGCACTCGTCAGATGTACGTGGCACTCATCAGATGTACATCACACTCGTCAGATGTACGTAGTACTCGTCAGATGTACGTCACACTCGCCAGATGTACTTAGCACATGTCAGATGTACGTAGCACTCGTCAGATGGACGTGGCACTCGTCAGATGTACATAGCACTCGTCAGATGTACGTAGCACTCGTCAGATGTACGTTTCACTCATCAGATGTACATCATACTCGTCAGATGTACGTAGCACTCGTCAGATGTACATCACACTCGCCAGATGTACATGGCACTCATCATATGTACATCACACTCATCAGATGTACATCACACTCATCAGATGTACATTACACTCACCAAATGTACATGGCACTCATCAGATGTACGTAGCACTCGTCAGATGTACGTAGCACTCGTCAGATGTACGTGGCACTCGTCAGATGTATGTGGCACTCGTCAGATGTACATCACACTCACCAAATGTACATCACACTCATCAGATGTACGTAGCACTTGTCAGATGTACGTAGCACTCGTCAGATGGATGTGGCTCTCGTCAGATGTACATAGCACTCATCAGGTGTACGTAGCACTCATCAGATGTACGTGGCACTCATCAGATTTACATCACACTCTTCAGATGTACGTAGCACTCGTCAGATGTACATCACACTCGCCAGATGTACATCACACTCGTCAGATGTACGTAGCACTCGTCAGATGTACATCACACTCGTCAGATGTACGTGGCACTTGTCAGATGTACATGGCACTCATCAAATGTACATCACACTCATCAGATGTACATCACACTCACCAAATGTACATGACACTCATCAGATGTACATGGCACTCATCAAATGTACATCACACTCATCAGATGTACGTAGCACTCGTCAAATGTACGTAGCACTCGTCAAATGTACATCACACTCATCAGATGTACATCACATTCACCAAATGTACATGACACTCTTCAGATGTACATCACACTCACCAAATGTGCATGGCACTCGTCAGATGTACGTGGCACTCATCAAATGCACATCACACTCATCAGATGTACATCACACTCACCAAATGTACATCACACTCATCAGATGTACATGGCACTCATCAGATGTACGTAGCACTCATCAGATGTACGTAGCACTCGTCAGATGTACGTTGCACTCGTCAAATGCACGTACCACTCGTCAAATGTACGTAGCACTCGTCAAATGTACATCACACTCGTCAGATGTACATCACACTCACCAAATGTACATCACACTCATCAGATGTATGTAGCACTTGTCAGATGTACGTAGCACTCGTCAGATGGATGTGGCACTCGTCAGATGTACATAGCACTCATCAGGTGTACGTAGCACTCATCAGATGTACGTGGCACTCATCAGATTTACATCACACTCGTCCGATGTACGTAGCACTCGACAGATGTACATCACACTCGCCAGATGTACATCACACTCGTCAGATGTACGTAGCACTCGTCAGATGTACATCACACTCGTCAGATGTACGTGGCACTCGTCAGATGTACATGGCACTCATCAAATGTACATCACACTCGTCAGATGTACGTAGCACTCGTCAGATGTACATCACACTCGCCAGATGTACATCACACTCGTCAGATGTACGTAGCACTCGTCAGATGTACATCACACTCGTCAGATGTACATGGCACTCATCAAATGTACATCACACTCATCAGATGTACGTAGCAGTCGTCAAATGTACGTAGCACTCATCAAATGTACATCACACTCATCAGATGTACATCACACTCACCAAATGTACATGACACTCATCAGATGTACATGGCACTCATCAAATGTACATCACACTCATCAGATGTACGTAGCACTCGTCAAATGTACGTAGCACTCGTCAAATGTACATCACACTCATCAGATGTACATCACATTCACCAAATGTACATGACACTCATCATATGTACGTAGCACTCATCAGATGTACGTAGCACTCGTCAGATGTACGTTGCACTCGTCAAATGCACGTACCACTCGTCAAATGTACGTAGCACTCGTCAAATGTACATCACACTCATCAGATTTACATCACATTCACCAAATGTACATGACACTCATCAGATGTACGTTGCACTCATCAGATGTACGTTGCACTCGTCAGATGTACATGGCACTCATCAAATGCACATCACACTCATCAGATGTACATCACACTCACCAAATGTACATCACACTCATCAGATGTACATGGCACTCATCAGATGTACGTAGCACTCATCAGATGTACGTAGCACTCATCAGATGTACGTTGCACTCGTCAAATGCACGTACCACTCGTCAAATGTACGTAGCACTCGTCAAATGTACATCACAGTCATCAGATGCATGTAGCACTCGTCAAATGCACGTAGCACTCGTCAAATGTACGTAGCACTCGTCAATTGTACATCACACTCATCAGATGTACGTAGCACTCATCAGATGTACGTAGCACTCGTCAAATGCACGTAGCTCTCGTCAAATGTACGTAGCACTCGTCACTTGTACATCACACTCATCAGATGCACATCACACTCACCAAATGTACATCACACTCATCAGATGTACATAGCACTCGTCAGATGTACGTAGCACTCGTCAGATGTACGTGGCACTCATCAGATGTACATCACACTCGTCAGATGTACGTAGCACTCGTCAGATGTACATCATACTCGTCAGATGTACATCACACTCGTCAGATGTACGTAGCACTCGTCAGATGGACATCACACTCGTCAGATGTACGTAGCACTCATCAGATGTACGTAGCACTCCTCAAATGCACGTAGCACTCGTCAAATGTACGTAGTACTCGTCAATTGTACATTACACTCATCAGATGTACATCACACTCACCAAATGTACATCACACTCATCAGATGTACGTAGCACTCGTCAGATGTACGTAGCACTCGTCAGATGTACGTGGAACTCGTCAGATGTACGTGGCACTCGTCAGATGTACGTAGCACTCGTCAGATGTACATCACACTCGTCAGATGTACGTAGCACTCATCAGATGTACGTAGCACTCGTCAAATGCATGTAGCACTCGTCAAATGTAGATAGCACTCATCAGTTGTACGTAGCACTCGTCAGATGTACGTGACAGTCGTCAGATGTACATCACACTCATCAGATGTACATCACACTCACCAAATGAAACATGACACTCATCAGATGTACTTAGCCTCGTCAAATGTACATGACACTCACCAAATGTACATCACACTCATCAGATGTACGTAGCACTCGTCAGATGTACGTAGCACTCGTCAGATGTACGCAGTACTCGTCAGATGTACATGGAACTCGTCAGATGTACCTGGCACTCGTCAGATGTACGTAGCACTCGTCAGATGTACGTAGCACTCGTCAGATGGACATCACACTCGTCAGATGTACGTAGCACTCATCAGATGTACATTGCACTCATGAAATGTACATCACACTCATCAGATGTACATCACATTCACCAAATGTACATGACACTCATCAGATGTACGTTGCACTCATCAGATGTACGTTGCACTCGTCAGATGTACGTGGCACTCATCAAATGCACATCACACTCATCAGATGTACATCACACTCACCAAATGTACATCACACTCATCAGATGTACATAGCACTCGTCAGATGTGCGTGGCACTCGTCAGATGTACGTGGCACTCATCAGATGTACATCACACTCGTCAGATGTACGTAGCACTCGTCAGATGTACATCACACTCGTCAGATGTACATCACACTCGTCAGATGTACGTAGCACTCGTCAGATGGACATCACACTCGTCAGATGTACGTAGCACTCATCAGATGTACGTAGCACTCGTCAAATGCACGTAGCACTCGTCAAATGTACGTAGTACTTGTCAATTGTACATTACACTCGTCAAATGCACGTACCACTCGTCAAATGTACGTAGCACTCGTCAAATGTACATCACACTCATCAGATGTATGTAGCACTCGTCAAATGCACGTAGCACTCGTCAAATGTACGTAGCACTCGTCAATTGTACATCACACCCATCAGATGTACGTAGCACTCATCAGATGTGCGTAGCACTCGTCAAATGCACGTAGCACTCGTCAAATGTACGTAGCACTCGTCAATTGTACATCACACTCATCAGATGCACATCACACTCACCAAATGTGCATGGCACTCGTCAGATGTATGTGGCACTCATCAGATGTACATCACACTCATCAGATGTACGTAGCACTCGTCAGATGTACGTAGCACTCGTCAGATGTACGTGGCACTCGTCAGATGTACGTGGCACTCGTCAGATGTACATCACACTCACCAAATGTACATCACACTCATCAGATGTACGTAGCACTTGTCAGATGTACGTAGCACTCGTCAGATGGATGTGGCACTCGTCAGATGTACATAGCACTCATCAGGTGTACGTAGCACTCATCAGATGTACGTGGAACTCATCAGATTTACATCACACTCGTCAGATGTACGTAGCACTCGTCAGATGTACATCACACTCGCCAGATGTACATCACACTCGTCAGATGTACGTAGCACTCGTCAGATGTACATCACACTCGTCAGATGTACGTAACACTCGTCAGATGTACATCACACTCGTCAAATGCACGTAGCAATCGTCAATTGCACGTAGCACTCGTCAAATGTACGTAGCACTCGTTAATTGTACATCACACTCATCAGATGTACGTCACACTCACCAAATGTACATCACACTCATCAGATATGTACGTAGCACTCGTCAGATGTACGTAGCACTCGTCAGATGTACATCACACTCGTCAGAAATACGTAGCACTCACACTTGTCAAATGTACATAGCACTTGTCAGATGTACATAGCACTTGTCAGATGTACGTAGCAAAGATTGATTCGGCGGCAGCTAAGTGCGCCCTGGAAAATGTTGTAAACATCAACATTTTTGTATCATGCACCTTTTTTCCGCAAATTTTAGGGGAGGGGGGCGTGTCTCCCTTCTGGCTATATGGCCTTGGCGCTGCATTCGTTGGATGTACCGACTCTGCATTCTTCAGATTTACACTATTTTTACACTGCACTAGTTACGTAGTGAACTGTAACTGTTGTGTCACCAGCGGGTGGCCAGGAGGACAGGGTGGCCCTTGAAATTCAATCCCCCCCCCATGCTCCCACCCGATTAGTTAATGGCAGTTGAGTTAAATCCATTGTCCCATAGCCTAGATCATCACAATTCACATTGCCCCCAAATCAAATCAAATCATTTTATTTTACGTCGGTGAGAATTTTACAACGAGAAAACATTAGCCACAGGCCCCCAGTTGAATGACTTGGCCTCGCCCCCCCTCCCTAAAATAAATCCTGGTGTCACCATTAGATGTAGCTAGTACACTGCACTACCCAGGACACTGCACTCCCCAGATAAACACTGCACTCCCCAGATGAGCACTGCACTCCCCAGAAGAGCACTGCACTCCCCAGATGTGCAGGGCACTTGTCAGATGTACACATACAATTCGGGCTGAGATGGATGGATATTTAGTCTGGCCGACGCTACCGCACTGCCATCTTGTGTATAAATCGGGAAGCAAAATGTACATCTGATGAGTGTGAAATAGACGTTACCATGTTGACAATGCTTGTGTGCAATAACATAATGAAGGAACTGTGTTAAGCACTATACAAGCTTCCAATGAATCTTGAAGTCAATTCTGTACTTGAAGACATGTTTGAAAGGTTTAAATATTGCATAGTAGAAAAAAAGTTCACTTCTCTGAGTGAAAAAGGCAATATAATATAGTCTGACTGTGAGTACCCAACCAATAATGCAACCAAGTACCATGTAGAATTTCTTAAACATTGAAATGAATTTATCATAATATTAATGTAAACTTGAAGGAACAACCATTGGATATTATCCCGGGAAGGAAGCTTGGGGTTTTTTTTTCCTTACATGGCTTTGGTGAAGTAAACTTAATTTTTTGCAATCTGAAAAAAAAAAAAGAATTTGAAATGATTGCTGTAGGCCTATTATGACTCCTATATGGGACAAATTTCTTGATATAAATGTATTATTTAATTCAGAAACAAATACTTCAGGACATCGCATGCTCAAAATTAAAAAAAATAGATCCCTTGCTTCCGTGAAATTAATAATTTCCAGTTCAGTTTTGTTTGTTTGTTTGTTTGTTTGTTTGTTTGTGTTTTACGCCGCTGCAGCACCTTAGTGGGCTATATCGAGGCAGGCGATTGACGATGAGATGAGAAGACTGTGAGTCTGGCACATACCCTATTAATTCAGGGATGCCCAAGGTCTTTCAGTTGCCCCTGCATAGAATACTGGATACAACCCGCCTCCATTTAATGTCCCAGGGGCTCGGACTAAAGTATCCCGTTCAGAAGATAACTCCAAGGCCCCCAAGGAATATGGTCGACCCATAAAATCATCTTCCATCTTCTGTTATCTTATATTCAGATGAAAAGCAAAAGGAAAATTACGAAGATGCTGCTCAGTGACACTGGGTTAGAAGTCTCAGAAAATGGAAGGGCAGCCTCTTTACACCTGGACCACTTGCTTCTGAGGGATTTTGACGCGACAGGTATAAGACACAAAGCTCAATAGACTCCCTATCACATGGGCCCTATCGAATGCAAGCTATTCCTTTGAAACGAACATAGTATTACACACAGAAAATTGACCCTTTGGAGAGGCCCTGTTGGTAAAATATCTGTAGAAGAGGGTTTGATGTGTTGCAGGGACTATCATTTCTCTGGAAAATGATTTCTTTCCCAATTTCCTAAATTTATATCATGTATGATGTACATGTAGATAGTAAATTAATTTCATCCACATTATCATGCATCTTAGATAATACTTACTTTGTTGCAGTGGAATATACTGGTACACGTTTCTTTTCAAATATAAGGGTACCACTAAAATTGCCCAGGGACCAATTGTTATTCCAGGATTATTTGAAAGAAAAGTATTTAACTGTCTGGAGATCTATACGTCTTTTTACGACTTAATCACATCATTGTTTGATTTCAGGATACATCTCCATTTTATCTGTTGCCAAAGTCTTTGAGATGGTAAGGGGTGTGTCATGGAACACCGACAGTTTCCTTGACACCTTTTTCGTCACTCGAGCTGCATTCACTGTTGCAACGGAATATGACTTTCGACCGGAATTGTACGACCGTTTGAGTTGGTGGAGATTCCGACAACCCCTCTTCGTTGATGTACGATTCTTGTCTTCTGGAAAATCATCATTGAATATGAGATCCCAGATAATTGATGAAAAAGATAATGTTGTGTTAGCGACTCTTGATTTCAAATATGTCACCGTAGATAGAGAAACGAGAAAAGGAGTTGTTGTACCCGAAGCGTTTTTACGAAGATTCCCTCCTGATCCCAACGCAAAATCAGTTACATATGAGATACCTGCAGTAACTTCTCGGATATCACCAGTGTATAGTCATACTATTACTGCCATGCCTAGTGACACTGACGCTAATGGTCATGTGAACAACAATTCATATCTTCGGTTCAGTTTAGACTGCATATCAGTGGCGACATTTCATGGGCATCTTCCAAACTTCCGACAGAACAAAAATGTTCATCTCTTAGTAAGGAAAATGCTTGTCCTGTACAAAAAAGAGTGCCACGAGGGTGACCTTCTGAAAGTATCAGTATGGCAGGATGAAACTGACTCTTTCAAGTTGCATGTCATTATTACAAAACAATCAGAAATTGTGTTTGCTTCAACAATAACATGCTTCACAAAGGTTCAAGCAAATTTGTGATGTTTAAATTGATTTCAAGTTAGATGATAATATAATTACCATGAGTCATCAGGCTTGCCAATATCAATTAATTTTGTATTCAATTTGCATAATACAATTTTATGTCCTGGAATACTCTATTAAAATCAAATTTTTTCATATATTTATAGACATAACACTCTTTTGTCGTGATATTTTTACGTTCAATTTTATCTGGTTACAAATTGTGTAGTTAGAATAAAGGCAGTTCCCAAGCCAAGTAGCACGCAACATTTATAAACATAACTTTGCCAAATGGTGGAGGGCTCATATTTTGTGACAAAGAAATCTAAGAAATTTGTTGCCACAGCATGAACACGACATTGAGATTTTTTCACAACGTTGTGACAATGTTGCTACAACGTTGTGTGATAAAGTCATATTTTGACAAAATTGTGACGCTGTTACAATGTTGCTGTAACGTTTATGTGCCTAATGGGATTATGGTAAATAGCTAATTCGCTTTCATAACAAAAGGTAGATACGCATCGCAGAAACATTTTTTGAGAACCCAGTATTTTGGAGGACAAGAAGGGACATGGGTGAAAAATAAACATGTTTATCATTACCACGATAAGAGAGTCAGTTGTCTCCTAATCGCCTGTTAGTTAGTTTATTATCTCGCGAATATTAAATATTGTGATAATGAATTAACAAAGTTAGATCTTCCCCCCATATTCCTTCCTAGTATAGCTCTATGGACATAGAGTGCCACAGTGGCCAGGAAGGAATATCAGGGACATTGAAAATAATCAACACTTTTATTTTGTTTTATAGGCCTATATATATTAATAGGCTGCTGCCTGAAATCCAAATTTGGTTTAGTTTGGATGATGTTTTAGGTCATTTCTATGGAAATGTGACATATTCGGGAAATTTTCTGATCACTCTGATTGCCTCGTTTTTGCCATATTATTGACCAATTAAAACTGCATTAAGCTGAAAATCAGTAAAATTATGTGTAAGTTTTAAGAAGGCAGGGTTCTATCCTACCATTCAGTATAAATTTGTAACAATTTTTTTTTCTTGCAAAATCGATCAAAGTGTTTGAAAGTTACATATTTTTTCTGAGCATTCTGTTACAATATATATGAAGAAATTTTGTGAGGATTTTTTGGGAGGGCAAGTGTTATTTTCACGATCCAAATTTCATACCTCATTAAATTGCATGGAAACTATTGAATTTCAAGACAAGAACGTCTATTAATTTAATCATCTGCCCAAAAGCTTAACCAATTTGCTCGAATTTTTGTGTTTCCCAAATTTTCTTGGAGGTGGGGCGACCCTACTACATATAAACATATCCTAGAACTATAATAATGAGTTGAAAATAAAGATTATCACAATATTATACTGTGTATAATATCGTTATAGAAATTTGCTGTTTTGCTGTAATGTTTAAAATTGTGTTATAAACACTCTGTCTCTTGAATCATTTTAAATGTATTTGCAACCAGTTGAATAATAATATATGCTCCTAACATTTTTTGAGAGGGTGTTGTCTTGTAAGTCAACACCGTAAAGTCGTTAATTTCGAACAAAGAAGTGATATATTAATGTTGGCCGCTCTCAGTAGCAAGTAAAGGCACATTGGAGAAATGACAAAAAGACATGGCAAGCTTTAGAGTTTTGAACACAGTGCTATATCAGATTTAGCAAACTCAATAAAAAAACAGTGGTCCACAAATGACCCACATTCTTATACCATTTGACACCTCTCTCAACCAATCACAAGCCAGTAGGCCTATTGCACTGCAACAACTCCCATATTCTTTACCGCCAACTTATCGTCTCATGTTTGACTGTTTGGGTGTTTGTCTCATGGTACATGTATAAGTTCGTTATTCACCATGGGATCAGGAATATGTGTTTATCACACCTGGGGCTGAAGACCTCTAGTGATAAATCACAATCATATTCCCTCTTCTCTGGTGAATGACCTGTACGTGTCAGAAATTGTTATCCAGGGGTGTTTTCTTCACTTGTTTAATCCTTAAGGTACTGGAAGAGTGATATGGACCAACCACATAATCCTCTTTTGATAATTTTCTATCAAATATTGCCCATGTGTGATACAGTGAGAAAATGTTTCAAAAGTCCCAAATGTTACAGTGGAATTGGTGAAGATTAGGAAAAGCCAGTGGACTTAGACTGATATTTTTGGCAAATTTCCGATTTTAGTCCCTTTTTTGGCAAATTTCTGATTTTAGACCCTTTTATTATCAGTGAGACCAAGGTTATGTGGGTGGTCTACAATTGCATGCAAAAAATAAATATCCTAAAACCCCCAATTTGAAAGTAAAACTAGATGACCACATAACATAAGTAAAACAAACACATGCAAAATTTCAGCCAAATCAGTTAATGTAAATTTATAGGTTGCACAAAGCCTTTGAAGTTTATAATGTAATTCCCTATTCGTGCAACAGAAAAAATGTGTAATTTCCCAGATATTTCTCCGAAGTGAATATATTTAGCGTTTTCTTTTGTATTTAATACTCAAACTTGGCATGGCAAAGCAATATCTTGGGGTTTGTTTTAATGGATTATTTTTACTAACTGAAATATGCACCAGTTTTTAAGAAAAATGCTGGAAAATTGACCGATGTAATATCTATGCTGAGTCATTGCTGACCTTCTTTGAAAGTTTGTAAGTCCCGAAAAACATCAGGACTGGATTGGGCATCTTGAACATAGTAAAAAAAGATCATTTGATACAAATATTTTAACTGTTATTGCAGGATTTGCAAATACCGATGAATTTGAGGTCTGCAATATTGTTAAACTTCAACGGCTTTGTGCAACCTCTAAATATTAACTGATTTGGCTGAAATTGTTTGCACAATAACTTCAATAAGATCAGAATACATGATTCAAATCTGAGAAATTTAGATGAAAATTTTTTTGGACCGCCCTGAAGGGCCAGCTCTATATATATTTATGATGCGCCATAAATTCAGCGTAAAAATATCTTTCATAAGGTCTAAAAGTGAACAATGTGCGACTGGGATCCTGACGAAGGTTCACCTACAGCCGGCCACAGTACGACTTTCAAATGAGAATCGAGTGGTGTCAAATCAAATCAAATTTTAAATCGTCAGATGACTCGTTTGGTAAGTATGTTTTTTTATGTCCTTTTTCTTGGCAAATAAATGCTTTAGACCCCTTGATGTGATGAAATACTTTGTCTTTCAAAATAAAGAACACAATTTAGTTTGTGCATTTTTAAAAGTCTTACATTGGTGCATTGGGCTTTCCGTCTTTTTTTACAGGACTTGCAAATAACAACAAAGAAATTTAAATTTTTTTAAATGAAGTTACTTTTTAAAACCAGACTTCAGAAATAACTGTAGAATAATCTACCAGTAGTAAGACATTGTAGTAAGTTACTAGAACATTAGGGTTGCTGATGACCAGAAACACCACAGATTAGATCACAAAAGGTATACACTCAGGGCAAATGACCCACATATTAGAGATTATAAGTAAGTTAGTGGGGGGATGGCATGAAATATTTATGAGGGACATGTACTGATGTTAAGGGCCAGCTGACTGGATGTTATTGATTGGCTCAGCATCCCATGGCAGTGATGCCAGTGTCATGATGCTGCCTGTCTCTGAAGCCACATCACCTGGAGGCAGCTGGCTGGGAGTGCAACACTGTGGCTAACACACACACAGCCCTGCTCTCCAGTGGAGCTGGTGACAACCACTGGGATCACTTCCTGTGTATGGAACGTCTGCACGTGGGGATAAATATAGCTCCTGCTCAGCAGCAGAGCAAAGTTTGCAGCAGAGTTGGTGTTTATCAATATAGATGCAAAGTGGATTAATTGATTGCTATTGTGCATCATTAAATCAAGGAAGTTCAGTTCGATAAGCTTCGGGAATACCTATTTCCTATCAAACTGAAGAGGATATACAAATCGTGTTTGTTTTTTTTTTATTCTGCAAGTTTTCACTTCGGAGCTACTTTTTGTGTACTGCTCAGCTGGGACAGTTTGCGATACAGTTTTTCAAGGAGGTGCTAAAGGCTTATAAGTACACAGAAGTTCCAAAAAGAAGTTTGCACGAAGTAAGTGAGAGTATAAAAGTTTGTAGATTCATTGAACACATACTTTTGGAATCCTTTGGGATAGTTCAGTGCTTGCTGCATCGTGTTGGAAAAGCAAAGCCTCCTAAGAGGAAGGATTACTTCACAGTTTTTAACATAAAGGATTAGAGTGAGGATTACTCCAGTATTGGCTGCACGATGTTTCTTCCATTTTGAATCTAGATCGCAGGAGTTGGAAGTACTCAAGGAGACATTGGCAGATCTTCAAAAGAATTAGTGTGAAAACTTCATGCTGGCATGCAACTTTATGTGTTTTTTACCCCCCTGGAATCACCAGAAGCCAATTTAAAAACTGGAGTTTAAATTTTGTCTTGCAAGTGAGGGGAAAGTGTGGATATAAAACTGTGAGTATTTGTGTATGAATTGAAATCATATTCGAAAGTAAGTGATGGTTCTGAAATCATGCAATACGAATTATACAATACTTGAAATGGAACAGCGTTGTGGCAAGTTTGCAAAGTTTACAAATGGACACTGAAACCCGAGATCCTTGTAAGATTTCTTGAAAGGTCTCTTTAAAGAGGTTTCTGTGATAAGCATCAAAGATGGCCTCCAAATTGCAAAGATCACAGAGATTTGAGGAGGAAGAGGAGATTCCAGAGAAATCAGATGCCAACTCATTACCCAAAAAGCCCGCTAAGCCTCCCAGGCCACCTCCGAGGAGGGCACCCCCAGTAAGGAGGGCTAATACCTTAACGACAAGTCTAACCAATGGCCCTTCAGGAAGGGCCTTGAGAAATCTTAAAGGATCGCATAATTTGCGGCCGTTCGATCGAGGTGCAGTTAACCATGCTGCAACTTTTGACGAGACTTGCACCACCTCTCGGAGAGGCGCCAATAGAATTGTTGCGATGAACACAATCCCAGGTGCAATTCCTGACTCCTTTGATAGAACGAGTGCGTTGCGGTCAACTTCTCCCATTGACCTTGAACGCCTGACCTTGTACAACGAACGAACCCGTCTGAAGCCAGAGCAAATCGGAATTGTACCAGAACCAACCCCACGACTTTATGCCACAACGTTAGCGTCTGCCTTCGGAGGACTGATTATTGGCTACGACCTTGAGGTCATTTCTCTTACACTTCCACGGATTACCCATGATGTGACCCTGACCTCGGTCGGTCAGCAACTGTCGGTCAGCTTGACTTTAGGCTTAGCAGCCCTTTCTGCACTTCTAGCTGGTCTACTCACGGAGCGCCTTGGCCGGAGGGCTGTCACTCTCACGGCCTGTATCCTGTACATGTCGGCATCCTTGTGTTTGGCCCTCAGCCACAATCAACCACTTTTGCTTGCAGGAAGGGTCATGTCTGGATGCTCCCTAGGTCAGTATGGAATACATGAATGCCTACTGGTGGTCCTATGTCTTTAAAATGAGTTCTAAGATAGTTGTTAGAGCAAGACCTTCTCACATTGCGTGATATAGCTGGATGTCCCCAGAAATTACTAAACTTCAGAAAGAAAAAACGCCAGTTGCCCTTATAAAGGGGGAACCGGGGCACATTGGGACGCTTTTAACGTCTACTAATTTTGCTCAATACTGAAAGCACTGAAGAACTCAGAAGTTTGCATGAATATCACCAATACTATTGAGCTTAAATGCAGGCATAATAAATTAGACTGCACCTACCCTTTTGCAGCCAGAGAGCAGAATGTGAGTCGTAAAAATGTCTGTCCCAATGTGCCCTGGCGTGGCATGTTGGGACATCAGCCGGGGCACATTGGGACATCAATTAAAAAATCATTTTAACAATCCAAGTGCAATAGATATTACATATAAGTAGTGCGTAAGACAATATACAGTGCATTAACACCTTGTAGTGCCAATAGTTAACAACTTTAAACAGTTTTAAACATTTAACATAAACTGTCCTGGGTGCGGACATCTATGTAAGTAACACACAGTGCTTTGCGACAAATTTGTTCACAGAGCATGGTAATCCACTATGCCTCTATTCACTGTGGCCTGAATACCTGTTGTGTGCTGTCCCGGGTCATTCAGTTGAATTGGAAACTTAAATTCTGCCATATTAAGTGAGTCCCAATGTGCACCAAATTCACTGTCCCGATGAGCCCCGATATATGACTTTTACACCAAAATGCTAATTTCTCAGGCACCAGTGAGTGAGTTTATCACGATGGCAATTCATAACTGTTCGTTACGATATATAAAATTCATACAAGCACTGAAAAAGCCTCATTGTTCATGGTTTGTCTACTGAATGGTTTGAATTGAACCCGTCCATGTTTACTTTAGTAGTAGGAAAACAAACTTTTGCTTGCCATACTTCTGCATGTGGCTGTAATTTGTCTGTAAACCATGGATGTGAAATTACAAGATATGATGGCACTACCATATCGTATACCTTGCCAGGATCCAAGAAAACCCCACTGTCCCACAGTGCCCCGCGTCCCACTGTGCACCGGTTCCCCCTATATATGGTGATATATAGTGAAACCGACAACCTCATTACTGAATTAGGTTAGAAAAGAAAATGAAAAGCTTGTGAGACCTTCATCCTGGTACAATTCCAGACAAAAAGCACATCCAAACTTCAGAAAATAAACCGGGCTAATTGTGAGGTTTCCACATTCCACAAGGTTGCAGAGTAAAATTGACATCTAAGGCAGACTTTCCACCCCTCTCATTTTTATCTCTTTTGCCTTTCAGAGAGAAACAGCCACAAAATGGTATAATTAGAATCATTTTCAAAATATGTTGAGGGATAGGGCCTTATACATTACAACAGCATGTCACAGTTACGCAGTCTGTAGGATCTAGGTGAACCATCCCTGAATTGTGGGGAGACCCGGGGTACATCGGGATGCTTTTAACATGTACTAATTTTGCTTAATGCTGAAAGCACTGAGCAACGCAGAAGTTGCATTAAATATCACCAACACCATTGAGCTTTAATCCAAGGCATAATATGTAGATTAGACTGCACCTACCCTTTTGCAGCCAGATAGCAAATTGTGAGTCGTGATCATGACTGTCCCAATGTGCCCCGACGAGGCACACTGGGAATCTGGGATATCAATTGAAAAATCATTTTAACACTCCAAGAGCACTACATATTACATATAAGAAGTGCATAAGACCATATACAGTGCACTAACACCTTGAAGTGCCAATAGTTAATAACTTTAAACAGTTTTAAACATTTAACATAAACTGTCCTGGGTGCCGTCATCTATTTAAGTAACGCACAGTGTTTTGCGATATATTTGTGCACAGAGCTTGGTAATCCACTATGCCTCTAATCACTTTGGCCTGTATACCTATTGTGTGCGGTCCCAGGTCATTCAGTTGACTTGGACACTTACATACTGTCATATAAAGTGCATCCCAATGTGGCCCATGTTGAGTGACCAAATGAGGCCAAAAATGCTAATATCACAGGCACCAGTGAGTGTGTTTATCAGGATAGCAATTCAAAACTCTTCATTCTGATGTATCAAATTCATATTTATACAAGCATTGAGAAAGCCTCTTTGTTCATAGTTTGCCCAGAGAATGGTTTGAATTGAACCCCTCTGAATTTAGTTGAGTAGTTGAAAACAAACTTTTTCTCACAATACTTCTGCATGTGGCTGTAATTTGCCAATAAAAGGATAGAAAAATCAGGATGGGAATTTACAAGATTTGATTGCAGTACCATACCATAAACCTCATCAGGAATCAAGAAAACCCCACTGTCCCATAGTGCCCCGTGTCCCACTGCGCTCCGGTTCCCCCCACAATGTATAATAGGCTGATATTTTAAAATTATGTTAAAAACATTAAAGATCTTTTTTGGATTCTCTGGCAAATTGTCCTTTTCTGTTTTGGTGTCTCAGGAGCTCTCTAGATCTATTATTTGCTACTAAAATGCTGAAATCTATTGCTGTCTGCTTGAATTACAGTGGCACACAACTTGATGGAGTATAGATGAAGATTGAGAATGCTTGAAACAAACCGTTTGAATACTCAGAGAAAGATAACCTTTACCATGTTTACTGGGCTTTACTTGAAGTGGCTTCCAGTTAATCCATAGTGTCAGATGACCCAGTACAGATTAGTATTGAAATCACAGCTTCTGCACTCAAATGTGAAGTTGGCCATGGGAGAATCCGGTTTTGATATTCAGATTATGTTTAGTTCCGATCAAAAGGGTTCTCTCTGCCGTGTTGCAAAGTTATGTCTAAAAATTTGAAGTGCATTGCAGGGACATGTGCTTCACCCAGCTGTATTGGTCCATTGTCAATTAATTCCTCAGAGGTTACAGCAATAGAAGTGGATTGATTATTCCATAAAAAGGAGCACTTTACCATATGCTCTATTCACATATTGAGTGCACAACAAAAAGAGAGTATCCCACTGCCCTTTGTGTGTAGAGCTATTTTTGATTGCTGAGGCTACTAGAGATTGGGGTCAATATCTACTGCATTACATCTCAAAGGTAACCAATTACAACTGCATATGTAGCGCATCACAAAAGCAAGATCTTCCATGATTCAAACAGCATTTGTTGATCATATTGTTTGGGAATGTTGGCACAACCTGCTCTTGTGGATATGGTAAAGTGATACAAAAGAAATACATACAATTAAGTAATATCAACAATACTTAAGGTGGCTCGATACTCGTGAACTTTCCAAGATAGGATTTCTTAAAAATAGTTTTAAATGATCCAAAATATAGTTTATAGCAAGGATATATAAGCGAAAGTGGTCGCTACCAGCCTTTCTTTCAAAATATTTGAGGTTATAGAAAAGAAAGTCAGTCGAGGCAAGCCTGAAAAACTCAATTTTTTTCTTAATTTTTTTACTGTGAAGTTTTCCCTGCCAATCAGTGGCCATGCATCCTATGCTATTAAATGAAGCATGGAATTAAAGAGAACAGTTTTACGGAAAAGCTGATTAAAATTCCAGAAAGATATATTTAGTTTAAAGAACTTTTCTGGGGGTTCGGATCAAAAGTTATGATTTTGAAAATTTTATTTTTTTTATGAATCATAGCGCTTAAAAAAAAATGACGGGATAGGATTTTTTATTTCTTTGGTATTTGCTTCCATGTGAAGTTAGGAACAATATAATGATAAAGACATACGGCCTTATGGGCCTGGAAATTGATATAAACATTCATTTGTGTTACAGAGTCATTTTTGAGAAACTAGGCATGCTTTCCGAAAATCGCAAACAAAAATTAAAGTAGAGAGCTGAAAGTCTGGCAGATTATAGTCATCTTCAATGCGCATCTTATGCTCTAAACGAGAAGTCTCTAACCCCAACAGAAGTGGCGCAAATGGCAAACGAAGTGGCCGACGCATGAAATTCTCAAAAGTAAGAAAAAGTCTTGAAGCAGTAGCAGCAGAGTGGTGACGTTACAATAGATAGGGCCTGCCTGCCTGCGCGGAAATATGTGCAGGTGACGTAATTTCGTGGGTAGCGAGCCACCTTAAGGACACCAAAGGTGTATTCAATGCAATTAACAGGGCATTCAGGAATATTTGTCCTTAATTGGGGAGTTTAAGGATACTATCCACAGGTTGAGAGATTTAAAAAACAGCCAAAATATTATAGAGAGTAGATAGGTGGACGGATAGAGAGAAAAAAGGATGAAAATCATAGATAGCGAAGATGCGCCAACATAAGAAACACTTCTTACCTTTCATTATTTTTTTTTGCAATAACCCAGAGAAGAGCTTGATGTTGTGAAGCCAATTGCACCTGCTGCTTGAGGAAATGTTGAAGACATTTTTCTGGGCACAGCTGGCCGGGTGATTGCTCTCTTGTGCAACATGGCTTCTCGTTATTAGGCCGCAGTTTGGATATTTGAGATATGGGATTTACTAGTAGAAAGAAAAGTAGAAAGAGTGAAAAAGTCAGATGGAAAAGTGGTGAAAAACAGACTAATCATTCGTATAGTCCAGAATATATAATATTAAGATTGCAATGATTCATTCTTGGTAATTACCCTCACAAGTTTGTGGAGAAATACAAGATTACATTTTATCTAGGGCCTATATTCTGATGATGGGATATGTTTGTTCTTCAATACAATCAAAGTTCTCATAATCGAGCTGAATTTGACTTTCAAGTACTGAATGCAATAGCTGTGAACATTGCAAAATATAGAATAGTGTTGTTGACTGTCAACAGGTCATTCTCCATATGGAGATTACCTTGCTGATAACTGCCAGGTGACAGAATCTTAGGGACCGTTCAGAATTTATGACTAGGGGGGGGGTGGGAGTTTTGGCCGAGGGGGTACTAACTTTTCACACGTGTTTCAAGGGGGGGGGTATTAATTTTTGACAACACTTCCAAGGGGGGGTAAGAAATTTTAACAAAGAAAATTTTTTAAAAAACACGCATAAACTCATTTTATTTGGACTTTTTTACTCGCAAAAGTCCGCAAAATGACGCGAATCTGTACGCGTGGCCTTGTATAACAGTATATATATGTGTGTATTGCTTTCTATAACTAGGGGGGTATTAAAAATACGCGTGAAACCTAAGGGTGGGGTACTAGATATCCGCATGAAACTCAAGAGGGGGGTATACATTTTTGACGGGAAGTTCCAGCAAAACTCCCACCCCCTCCAGTCATAAATTCTGAACGGTCCCTTATGGGGATAGTTCTATTTTGGTCTCAAGGGAAGCCAATTTGATGAGACAAATAAAATATTATGTGTTAGCAAACAAAAAATAGAGCTGTTAAATATCAAAATCTGTAAAGTGTGCTCGGTTGTTCATTCAATGGAAAATAAAACTGATAGCAAGTAAAACATAAAGCTGCCAAAAACAATCCTGTTTATTACAATGGAAGATATCTCAATGCAAATTGATTGCCAAAAACATCAAGGAAGGAAGAATTGCATTTGATTTATGAACTGAGTGATGTTGTGCCTGAAAAAATCAGACTCAGCAAAAGTGCTTTGTATAAGTAGTGGAAAAAACCCCCACTAGAAATATTGTGTGCTAATTTAAACGGCTGTAATTTGGTGATGGAGGTAGTGATGGTCTGATTATGCAGGTCCTGCTCCTGCTTGAGATCAGGCCCTATTATCTTAATGATCAATTTGTGTGTGATGCTAATTATGTGTATTGTGTATGCATCTCAGTGGGACATAAAGAGCAGAAAGCAGACTAATTAGTGCTGTCACTTTCTATTTGGCTTGTAGCATGGTATTGTGTACAGTGGCTTTTTTTCAGACTGGAAAGCTTGTTATTTCGACATGATATGTCATTTGGACATGGCATGTATCTGATTGACTAGAGGAGAATGTGTAGTTTTCAGAAATATATGGTTTGCTATGTGTTGGTTGATTCGCCTATCACTATAAATCAAAATTCTGCTCAAAAAATGCCTTTTTTCCCTTGTTTATAGCTCATTCACAAATAGTATCACTTATATAGGGTGATGCTTTTGATATTTTGACAATTTTCATAATGAAATAATTGGTTCAGTATCACAGACTGAAGCATAAAGAACATATTTAGCTAAAAAAATTATGGTTTTACAGTGTTAGCGTTCACCAAGAGAATTTTTTACATGAAGATGTCACATCGTTTGAAAACAATTAATTTTCTAACATGCACTTTTGACATCTCCTGAAATATATGTTCTTTATATATGGAATATAGCTAAGGGCTGTGTGGAAGCCCCATAACATCCCTCTTCTAGACCAACACTTCTTCAGTTTCTGAGACCGTTATAAGGGCACATTTAGGATACTTTTGCATTGCTTATGCAAATGTTCACAAGTACGTCGCGTTTTACAAATTCGTAGGTTTAGACGTCAAACTTTTAGGGGCAAGTTTGACATTTTTTTACAGATATTTATGCATCAAACTGCGATACAGGACAAAATATTAAGTCTCTAACCATCATATTGAATTGGTTAGAGCTGATTTTGGTGCGTTCACAAGTACGTCGCGTTTTATGAAACAGACACTTCCTGCTGCTAAGTCACCTTGGTTGTGCCAATAGCATGGATACTTGTGAATAGTCATTAGAAAACATACTTAAGAAATAAAAACAAAATTTTGAGAGAAATCTGAACTCAATTATGCACAAAATTAGCATATTTGTAAAAATATGATAAATGAGAGAAAATTGTCAAAAACCATACTTTTCTCCTAATTATGCTATAGACAGGTAATTCTGGATTAAATCCAATATCAATAATGCCAATTTGAATTATTTTCTTCAACGGGCCATGCATTTATGTTCAAATGAAAATTACTTGGGGATATTTTGGGAGAGTCAAAAATCTGCTATTAAGTTGGAACAGAACCCAAGACCCAACATCCAAAATCAAATACTAGGTCTAATAATCTGGTTCCCTAGAACTATTTCTAACTGATTTGGAACAGAATTTCCTTATTTTGATACCTTCCTCTCTATATTATATCACATGATTTCTTGTTAATTTCAGGGAATTTATCATTATCGCAATATATATGTTTAATCATCATTTACTAATTTTAAAAGGTTAAATTGATTTTCCACTATGTTTTAACCATGTTCATTATTCATATCATATTACTTGCAAATTACGTTATCACAACATTGTAAAGCAATGTCAAAATACTGGCAACGTTGTGTCTATGTTGTGTGCCTCATCATTTTTAAAAGAGCAAGGCATCAGTTTGGAAGAGTATTGCACCACATTGATGATTGAGATTGGGCCACTTAGTAGATACCACCTGTCGGATCAAACCTGTTGTTTCAATTGCTTGATTGCATCAGCTGGAGCACTAACCGTAATTTCAGCTAATGGCATGCATTGCTAATGGTGAAATGGTGTTTGTTTCCTTTAGCGTTTAATGAATATTTTTAAACCTGTACAAAAATGTTATTCGTGTCTCATGGTAGGTATTTGCAATGATGGACTAACCTAATGGTAAATGGTGCATTGTAATTTTGTTGTGATCATTATAAATAGTTTGTCCCATTTTTATGAACAGCCTGTAGATGTCAAAAGATCCATCAAAAATGGCACCAAAACATCACAAAATGTGACATATAATTTATACATTGCAAAAAAGCTAATCTACCTGTGAATAGGTGTATTTCTACTGTGCAACACATAGATGCTGACCAATCAGGCCGAACACTGGTAGAACTTAGAAAATCACCAACCTTTTGAACTCAGTGAGACATCAAGATATAGTTAACTCAAAAAACATTGGACTTCGAAGAAGTAATATTCTAATATGATGTTAGGATTCCTTACCCTACTTGTTCGGTTAGCTGTTCTGTGATTTAATTGTCCATTTGTCTTTTGGTACCTCTTAATCTGTTATGTGCATTTATGAAATGCTGAAAGCCATCGTTTTCTGCTTGAATCAAAGTGGCACACATTCTAAAGGATTCTGGATGAGGAACAAACATTTGAACAGAATATTTGAAAATGCATGAAACAAACAAGGAGAATACTCAAAAGCGCAGTTGCTCTTACTGGCTTGTAGTGGCTTCCAGTTTGTCCATTGTGACAAATACCCAAAACTTGAATAATTCAAGTTAGGCTTCAGCCATTCATATCTTGATATTTTAAACATTGCATCTTCCTCAACAGCTCTGCTCTCCTCCCCAGCATACATATATGCTTTCTCCATCTCTGCCTGCCTCAGTCACCTCTATGTATTAGATAGATAGATAGATAGATAGATAGATAGATAGATAGATAGATAGATAGATAGATAGATAGATAGATAGATAGATATGGTAAGTGCAGCCCTCTAAACCCAGTTCTGGGCGCTCACAAGGGTTGATTGATGAGATGGGAGAGGGAGCAGGAATCCTCAACATGTTGCATATTTACCCCATGTGAGGGATCTTTACTTGCCCAGCATAGACACTGATACAAGGGGCCACCAATTTAACGTCTCATCCGAATGACATCCAGCTGGGAATTTGCTCATGAAGGTACACTGAAAATTTCGGGTTCCCCGACCGGGGTTCAAACCCATGCAGGCAAAGACCTTCAGCAGCGCAGCTTTAGTGAAACATGGAGTTTTCATTCTTTTGAAGCATTTTATTGTGACTTCGCTATATAAGATGTTCAAAGCCATGTTGAAGTTTCTTTGGGGAATTTTCCATAAGATTTAGTCCCTCTGGAAAGCTCAGAATGCATCTCAGAGCAATTGAAATCTTGTCGGCTTCTGGAGAAATTCCTGCTCAAGTAAATTAATTGAGACTTAGATTAGAGTAACCATTGGTGGTGCCAAAGGCTCTTATGCCAAAGTCTCTAGTATTCCTGCTGGGATTAGTTGAATCATGCAGACCTTCAGCCACCAAAGATGATCGACTCTTCCCCAATCATTTTTCCAGTGAGCAGCCACCACTTCTGAGTGTCGGTCGCCGTTGATCACCAAAATACACAAAAAGGCCTTTAGCAGTAAAAACTGAAGCTCTAGTGTTGCAGCCTATCTTGTAATTGTACTCCCCCCCCACTTTCCTTGTGCCCCATCTGCTGTCTGACTGCATGTGTCTCACAGGTATATAGCTCAATGAGATGTATGTTAAAGCAAAATGTATCTCCAAAGTTGTACAGGAACCTGAAAATACAGGACAATATGTCAAACTTTTTAGCGTCTATAAGTGTGCATGAACTGGGCCTTCAAGTGGAGAGGGGGGCTGGTTGGCACTGGTGGAGGTTGGCACAGCCTAATTTGTGGGAAGCTGGAGTACAAAAATGTGGTGTGACCAATTTTTGTGTACATCATAAGGCCCTCCAGGAAAATCAATCATCTGGGGTGTCGGCATACCCAGGTTGGCTGTGGAGCACTTTCACATGCTTAAAAACCCCAAAAGCTGTTTTTCGATAAAGGGAAAAAGGTGTACATCAATGACCGATGGCCTCACCAAGTTCATTAACTTATGATGAGCTTTGTAAATATGTTGACTTTAAGGGTGCTATGTGTCACCTGGATTATTTTCTTATTTTACTGAAATTAAAAATCATCAGAAAATGACAGGTTAGGGCAGGTTGGCACGGGTATAGGGGCAGGTTGCCACACCTTGTTAAGTGAATGTGACTTAAAGGAAACCAATAATTTGTTATCATTTTCATAGATATGTGTTTTTCCAGTTTGTACTTCGCTTTATCTCAAAATTGTGATGTCACAGATTTAGTTGCATAACTTTGTATATAATATTACGAGCACACATTTCAAGAAACTGACAAAAAGCATTGACGCATGGATTATGTATGCATGTTTAGCTTGTTTAGCCTTAGTACCTGCACTGGTTGATAGATGCTTTTTGAAAAGTAACTGAAGCAAACAAATCTCAAAGGAGAGTTACACTGCTGGCCAAAAGTTTGGAAACGATAACCTGTTCACCACTGCCTTTATGTTTCACAAAATGGTATCTGGTTGTGCGGATTGTTACATTATCATATTGAAATAGACCTTATTAAATTCAAAGTGGATTATAATAGGTAAATTTGCGAAAATAGCGTTACATTTCAAAGGTTGCTCTCAAAAATGGGGATGTGTCAAAGTGAGTAAGCATTTGCCATTGCCATTTCATTGAGTTGCCTGGCCACTTGTTTAGGGTAATTGGTATTTTGAAAGCAATAAAGGAAAATGAATGCCATTCATGCACACTGTGGAAACTACTCATACAATCCCTCTTCAAATTCTGAGATATTTTTATGATCAGATAAGAATCCATGCATCCACAGGCAAATTTCTGTAACACTGATCCGATGGCAAGCAAAATTCTGTTTCCAAACTTTTGGCCTGCAGTGTACATTGTGCAAAGACTAACAACAAATGTCACACAGTGATTTGAATTGTGAAGACGAGTGTCTTATAATAAACAATAAAACAGGCTTTGTTTGGGATGCTTTGAAATAAAAACAGAGACTCTTCTGGCAAGGTGTAACAAACGGCTAAGACAGAGATTGTTTGTTGTGGTTTTATACAAAAAATAACATTGCCTGGCAGTTCTAATTTCCTTTGTCATAAACTGTGATGTCAAACTCCGAACTGATATGTCACAGATTGAAGATTAGACCAATCACATTCACAGATACCCAAATGATGTCAGGGTTTAACTGCAAAATGAAGTTTTCAAAAAACACGTAGCTATGAAAATGATAATAATTGAATGATATGTATGTTGTAGAATGTGTGCAATTTTAAACTTTTCCTGCATATAGCATGATGTAGTGGTGTTTTGAAATTTGCTGTGTCAGCCTAAAGATGATAATTATTGGGGATTGTTGAGCATACAGGACAGGCCTTACGGTGAGAATGTGCAAATTGTGCATACTGTAATAAATTTTTCTCTGTTTTGCACAGAACATGTGAAAAATGCTGTCATTTCACATTGTTTGATTTCCTGGTGCCACTTGTGCCAACCTGCCCCCCTCATGTGCCAACCTGCCCCATGGTGGGCCCATTGGTGGGGTAGATTGGCACAGAATTTTTCTCAAAAATTTTTTGAGCTGTGATAGCTCCTGGGCAAATAATAGCACAGGCTCAGTGTGATACTGGTAATGTAGGTTAAGGATAGGACTTCAAATTGACATGTGAACAAAATCCGTATTCTGAATAGCTTCCTGTTCAGGAGGTCAAAATGTCTTGTTCGTGCCAACCAGCCCCCCTCTCCCCTACTGTTGACTTTAAACTTATTCTTACATCTAATAATATTAAAAAAGTGTCTCGCTGGGCCCAGCTCCCCACAGATCATCTGCCATATGCTGGTATTATCAATCAAATTATTATATTCAGTTTTTCTTAAGATTTAATCTTATATTTGTCTGAGTAGACAGTTACAATGAGCAGAAATGTTGAATTGTATTGTATGTTGAAAAAATAATAATTAAATATTTGATAATAAATAAATAGTCAAACACTTGAATTGTGTCTATGGAAGATCAAGTCAAAAGAACTGGTGGTCAGAAATGGCTGATGGCAGTTCTCAACGGAACATTGAGACAAATCAGTCAAAAAATTACTCCAAAATCTGAAGTTGTCAGGAATAACGAGAAATAGTAGTAGAGATTTTCATTTCAAAATTACCTTGCTGAAATATATCAAAGTTCTTCGAAATTGATTTAACTCTGTTTCTAGACTATTTAAGACAATTTCTCACTATGCTATGTTTTAGTCAGTCCAAATAAAGTTTGCTTTGTCTTTGTCACTGTAAAAAGAGCCTTCTTAAATGAAATCAAATGCTACAATATTAAAATATCGTTTCTATGGTGATGGATTACCATGGATACCAAAACAAGTACAATATTATAGCTGATTCAAGTTACTATCTAATGACACCAAAAACATATTTGTTGCATCAAACATCCCAAATTACAACACAAATAGTGCTGTGAAATAGGTCATAGGCAACATATGAAGTGCATCAAATTCCATCTTTTTCCATGATTATCACCTAATCCTGTCCTGTGAGCATAAGTCACATGACTATCGTTGTACATTTAACCTCCCACTGTGGTTGAGTAAGCCTAAGAATATGTTTGCCCTGTTTATGCCGGTGAAGATTTGACTTCACTTAAATTCCGCTATATGCTACAATATTCAAATGTCGTTGCTGGGGTGACTGGTTACCAAGGATACCAGTACAGATCAAACAGAAACTTCAAGCTGATTCAATTTGCTCTCCAACAATGCCATGAATATGTCTTTAGTGTCAATATATCCTGAATTATAACATAAATAGTACTGTGAAAAGGGTCAGCAGCAACATGCAAAATGCCCTAAATTCCCACTTTTTTGTGGTTATCACCCTATCAAGGCATGTGACCATAAGTCACATGATCAACATAAGACATTTTACTTCATATCATGTTTCTAGTAAGCCTATCAAGCATGTTTGATGGGTCTTTGTTCCTGAAATTTGAGGCTTTATTTTATCGAAAAATATGGTTTGTTAATCATATATCATTGTTGCTTAGTCTGGTTGCCATGGATACCAAAACAAAACAAATACTAATTTCAAACAGATAAAATTTGCTCTCTAACTACACCATAAAAGAGTCTCTGCCATTAATATATCCCGAGTTATAACAACTCTTGTATGAACATTTGAACAAAAAATTGAATTTTGTATCTGTAGACCTGAATACCTGCTCTGAGGGTCATGTGACCAAAAAAATCAAAATACTCAAATAAAGCCACATTAAGTAGAAATACAAAAATGAAGTTAAATTTCACCTAACTAGAACCAAAGTCATTGAAAATCCTGATAAAGTTTGCAAGGTTATGTATTTTGTAGTTATGACTTGGTTGCCATGGAAACCGATTTACAAAAAACTGCACCAAACGATTTTACTACATCCCCCCATTCCATAATCTATGGAACCTGGCAATTCCATTCCTCTCTTGGTGCACACGAAACTATTAAATAAAGCACTTTTTCCCACTTGGCCCCCAGACTAGATACATTCTTCTAAAATAATCAAGGAATAACACATTAATGTCGATTTTGACAAATCACTCTTGCTTTTATGGGAGTAATTGGCTCTAATCACAATTGCTTTTTCTTTTGACCAAACAAGAAAAGTTTTTGGCTTTTCCTTTTTGAGAAACAGGTGTTTTGATTTTATTCCACAATCAATAAGATCAGTAGGGCTATTATGTGAGACAATTGTAAATCATGTAATACAAATAGGCCTACAAGATAACCATGTTATAACCATGTTCTGCAGAAATTGGTAGTATGTTGTTAACTCTTAATTGTGATGAAATTCACTGCGTTGTTCGTGATGGTAATTTGGAGATGGAAGTAATGTAACAGCCCAGTTATGTAGGATTGTAGGTCTTGCTCTTGTTGAGTGTTTTTTAAAGATCAACATTGATAATTGAGGGGTGAGGCCACTTTGGAGATGCCAATTTTTGGATCAGACCTGTTGTTTTATTGGCTTGTAATTTCAGCTAATGGCACGCATTTGTAATAGTGAAATTTTGTTTTTTTTTCTTCAGCGTTTAAGCAATTATTAGCCTATAGAAGAATGTTAGTTGTGTCTCATGGCAGGTATTTGCAATGATGGACTAACCCAATGGGATACAATGCATTATAATTTTGTTATGACCATTAGACCTTCAAAAGTCATCAGCCTCTTGAACTCAGAGAGAAATTAAGTAAACTCTTTAAAGCATTGGACTTCGAATGAGTAATATTCAATAACAATGTTAGGATTCCTTACCCTACTTGTTCAGTTAGCTGTTCTGTGGTTTCTAGCAAATTGTCCATTTGTCTTTAGGTACCTCTTTTAAAATTTGTTATGCGCATAATGAAATGCTGAAAGCCATCGTTTTCTGCTTGAATCAAAGTGGCACACATTTTGAAGGATTCTGGATGAGGAATAAACATTTGAACAGAATATTTGAAAATGCACGAAACAAACAAGGAGAATACTCAAAAGCAGAATTGCTTTTACTGGCTTGAATTGGTTTCCAGTTTGTCCAGTGTGACAAATACCTAAAACTTGAATAATTCAAAGTTATGCTTCAGCTATTCATAGATTGATATTCAAAACATTGCTCTCTGATCAGAAAAATAGAGAAACATGAGCATGTAATATTTGGACAGGATAAGAGATAGATGGTTTAACCACATACTATTGCGGTACTGCTGAACCCTGATTTGACATTCATATCATGTTCAAAAGGTCTCTTTCCTACTTTTTTATGTCCGAAATTTCAGGTGTTTTGCAGGAACATATGCCTCACCTGGTTGTCTCAGTCATTTTTCAATGAGTTCCACAGAGGTTACAGCAATAGAAGTAGATTGATTGTTCCATAAAAAGGAGCACTTTACCATCTGCTCCATTCACACATTGAGTGCATAAAGAAACAAGATAGTATGTCACTGCCCTTTGTATTCTAAGCGATTTTTGATTGCTTCGGCCACCAGAGATTGGGGTCAATAACTGCTGTATTACATCTCAAAGGTTGCCAATTACAACTGCAAATGCAATGCATTGCAAAAGCAAGCTAGTCTTGGATTCAACCGGTGTTTGGTGATCATTGTTGTTGTAATACAAGTTGTAAATAGCGTTTGTAACAATCTGACTATTAACAATTGATTAAGGGCATTTGAAGTTTTATCAAATAAATTCAAAGTGCATTCGATTTTAGGAATATAATGTGGGAGTCTCAGTGCATTGTGTACAGAATGGAGAGGCTGAAAGAACATGACAAATGGCCGGTAGAGGAATATATAGATAGATTAATAGGTAGGCAATTCCATGTAGAGAAGAGCAGAAGCACTGATTACCTTTGATCAGCTTTTTGCAATAACCTATACATGTAGAAGAGCTTGATGTTGTGAAGCCAATTGCACCTGCTGCTTGAGAAACTGTTGAAGAGAAACTCAGAAAATGGTTATGGATGGAAATTTTCTGGGCACAGCTGGCCTGGTGATTGCTCTCTTGTGAAACATGGCTTCTTATTATCAGGCTGCAGTTGCGATATTTGAGATGTGGGACTAAACTAGTACAAAGTACTGAGAGAAAAAGTCAGATTGATATGTTAAAAACATAGATGTACTCACAAAGCAGTCATTAGAGTCTAGACTGTATAGTTTCTGAAGGTTAAATCAACATTTCAAAGATTGATATGGAAAATTAGCCACACAAACACATATAACTCACATTCAATACTGATGATGTGATACTTTTGAGACACATTCTTCTAAAATAATCGCGGAATGTATTTTGGCATTTGTTTTTTGAGAAACAAGTGCTTTGATTTAAATCTGTGAGGAAATTTATATTTTCAGTTTAATTATGTGTGTCTGATTGTACATGTTACACAAATACAAGATAATTATGTTATAATAATGTTATAACCTTGTTCTGCAAACATTTGGATAATCATGTCAACTCTTAATTGTGATGAAATTCGCAGGGGTGTTCGTAATGGTAATTTCGAGATGGAAGTGATGTAACCACCCAATTATGTAGAATTGTAGGTCTTACTCTTGTTGAAGAGGCCAATTATGTATAAAGATACCTTTGTGTGGTATGACAATTACAACATTGTGTAATATGTAGTAATAAATGCAGAAATGTGTGCATCTCAGTGGGACACAAAGTGTAGAAGCAGACAAATTAGTGCTGACAATTTCCATTCTGAATTATACCACTTATGTCTCAATAAATCTATAGATCTGATGTTTTCAGGGTGGACTTCAATGGCAGGGTTGTTATCCTTAGCAACATTATCTCAGGAATATCTTCTGTTGAATGTTTTAAAAAAGGAAAATTCATCTTCGTTTGCCTGACCTCCTTCCCGTTGAAGGCATTTCCATTGGGACGTGAGGCTGTGAGCTTAGTTGCTTTTCCTAATAATGAATCAGTCATGATGATTCAGATTGAAATTCTTTTATATTGCTAAAATAATATATATATGACGAAGTCCTCCCATTTACCACTCTCTCCTTAAATTGTCAAGTGCTTAAAGAATAATTTGATAGAGCTCCTGAATGTTTGAAAATTTTGTTCAAAATGTACATTCCGTTTGCAGCTGTCTCATGAAAGAATTTAGTATAGAAAAAATTTACTCACTGTTGGTTTATTTACTCAATTGTTGCAGCGTAGCATTAACTGTGATTTTCCCTAATGGCAAACCTACAATGGTGAAATGCTTTTATCTGGAACATTTGGGAAAGTTTCAGGGCAGAATTAAATTGTATGTTTTGTTTACCAAAATAAGTTTAATTGCCAAGTTTTTGGTACGATTCCATGTCAATGCTATTAAGTTGTTTTGATCACTGATCGAAGAAGTTTACCCTGTCTGTTATTCCTAGGTTGATTATGCATTTAGTTAGTTCTTAAGGTACAGCATAGGTTTGTGAGTGAAGCAATCCTGAAACATGACAATCATGTTATGTAGTTAAAATAAATATAAGTCACTTTTGAACTCGGCCAAACAACAGAAGTTCTTGTAAATGTCATCTCTCCTCAATCAGATTGATTGATTGATTGATTGAGTAAAGTTTGAATATACTAGAGACAAGTAAGGCTAACTTATTGGGCTCCAGCTTGTGCTTTGAGTCTGCATCTCAGGTGCAGCTTGGCCCCTGCTTTTGTTCACAACATTTTGCAGGTGTATAACAAGGACAATCACCTTGTCCCTTTCTTTTTGTCCTAAAATTCCTCAGAGGTCAGGATAATGATAGTGGATTGATTATTCCATAAAAAGCAGCACTTTACCATCTGCCTCATTCACACACTGACGAGATATATCAACACAGGTTAGTTTGTCACTACTTTGTGTTGCTAATAGTGGAATGTAAAATACTAATATCAAAGAAACTTGTAAAACAAATGACAACAAACACTGCAAAATGTGAATTTTTGGTCAGCTTAAATGAATGAATGAGATGGTTGCACGATTCCTTTGAGCTAAAATAGCTTGTTGTTTTTAAAAGTTACAACAATGAACATCGGACAGATTATCATGACTTAAAACAACAAGCTTTGTCAGCTCAAAGGAATTGCACAACCATCTCAATCAATAATTTAAGCTGACTCAAAATTTCAAATTTTACAGTGCATAGTTCTAATATGAAATTCGAACTTCTTTTGCATAACCTTTGAATGAGCCTTTTGCTTTCGGTACGGTACCCCTATACTTGCTGCATGCAAGAGAGAGAGATGGTAAAAGTCACAAAACGGTTATGGATGGAAATTCTCAGGGTGCACCTGCCACTGCAATTGCTTTCTTGTTCAACAAGCCTTCTCATTATTATTAGGCAGGAGTTAGGACATTCTGAGATGTACAGAAAAAATGAGTTCAGTTGGAATAATAAGAAAGAAAAATTATAGTACCACGTAAGTCGTAAATGTACGGAGCCCAAAAGAGGACACAGTAATAATAGAAATAAAATTGTTATCAAATTCCTAGCAATAAATGATCACGAGATCTTGTGATAATGATTGCATTACCTTGTTATATTAATATTTTATTTTGGAGCTAAAATGAGGTAAAATATAATATACTTTGTAGCCTTGAACAATGAAGTCACAGATCTATTATGTTCAGTTCTGTATAATGTTAGACGTTAGATATGATGTCATACAATTTACCAACAAATCAAACCACCCTTTGAATTCTCAACACGCTATGACATAATGGGGTCAAATTGACAAACAAGACACAATGCCATCATAACTTTTGTCATTTAGTCCCACACAATTTTCACAATGACCTAGATGTGATATGTGGCAGTTGTAATTAGATCCAATTATGTAGATCTTACTCTTATTGAGGAGCATCTCCTATTGTGTTTAATAATCCATGTGGGTGGTATGGTAATTACAATTATGTAATTTATAGGTGTGCGTGAAGATGGGATATTATTTGCAGAAAATTAGTATTGCCAGTTTTATCTGAAATCGTGCCTTTGACATAAATGGAACCACTGTCCCAACATTTCCCATTGAGATTTTATAATTGTTGTAAATTTGAATGGCGAGAGGGCTTGATGCAACTCTCAGAAAAGTCTTTGGCACATGATTCTCACAATGATTTTTGGGTTTAGCTCTGTGGTATGGTTCTGAGCTGCCAATCGGTGATCCCGGGTTCGAATCCAGCTCTTGCCAGGACACCAGGACACATGTTTGACGGCTGTTTCAGTCATCCTTTACTTCGTCGCTGTGTCCTCCTGATGTCCTAATTAGCCTAATAAGAGCATGAAAACAGGACGTAAAGTCCCAATCATCCATCCATCAATCTAACAAAGACTTTCCTGAGGAGAAAAATTTGATTGCCACACGCAGGAGGCTTGTATTTAACTATAAGGAATGCCAGCTCATGCGTATGGTATACAGCCTGAGAGCGCCATCCCGAACAGAATAAATATCATGATTGGCTGAAAAGGTGTGAACAACCATGCATAAACCTGTCCTTACATTCATTCAGTGGGGAAGGCACTGAAGATGATGTTGTGCACTACAAAGCTTCCAAATCCTTTCCGAACTTCGCTTGCCAAATGTTGTAGTCTTTAATACCAAAACGATCTTGCAACTATAATAAAGTCACCGATACTGATAGAGTTGAGTAATAGTCAAGAATTGTTTTTACCTGCATGAGGTAGCATGTATCGTAGCTTGAAATTCAAGTATGATTCTCCCTGTATTGTTTGTGTTTCTTCCCATCAATCATGCACTAACTTATCTTTCTCTTGCTCTTCCAGGCTTCATCTCCATGGCAACACCAGTATACTTAGCAGAATTAGCTCCACCCCTCATTAGAGGAAGAATGGTGACTTTGTTCTTTGTTTTTCTTGCTGCTGGACAATTACTGGCTGATGTCATAAATGCTTGCCTTCTGGGAGTTTCCTATGGATGGAGGTAGGTGTCACTTCTTTGCCCGCATAGGAAAAAGATGACTAGAATATACCTTATATGTTAAAATACATGTATGTGTTGATTTTATTTCCTTATTGATATCACTAAAGATCATCTGATACACTAGGCCCATGTAAGACGTCAAACACAAAGTATATTGGTTCTGTAGGAATGTGAAGATTTTGTTTTGATAACGGAGTGGTTTTACCGACCGGCTGGTGACTCTTATACTGTGTATATTAAAAAATCGCAGTTTTATAGTAAAAAAAAAAACTGGTGGTGTGCAACAGAAACTGTGTATCATTAATTGAATGACTTGAGGGATGCAACACATAACTATGTCCAAACTAAACATTTTTGTCCACAGTGTGTGTTGGAATGATAGCTGAAACTTTGAATCAAAGCATTTTACACATCAAGAATGTCTTCCCATCTAATGAAAACTCTCTTTGTCAGAACATACATCTGCTTGATATCATCCCGAATCTGTCCTTTCAATTTGTTATATCAAATATGCTCAATATCTCCTTCAAACATTGCTTCTTCTGAATTTATAGTCCTCTTATTGATTCTTTGACATGACATGATATGAAGCCGGTCTCTTGAAAATCCTGTGCTTTTTCATTGAAGTAGCTTAAACCATTGCTCATGGAAATTATAAAATTGATCTGACGCGAGGCCTCCATGATTTATACTTCAGTGAAGTGTCTATATGAGAACATGAGCACTGGAACTTTAAATAGTGATGAATCACCCTGTCTTATTTCCTACATGAGGCAGTTGAGTCAGACTATATATCTAAATTTAGCCTAATACTACTTTATTAAGAAGGCTCTTGCCACGTCTTCTGAATGATGAGGGAGAATATCTAACTTGATGGAGTGTCTTAAAGCTTAGCTTTGTACATGGGCAACTGGCTTTGGCTAAAATTATCATGATTCTGCCTTTGAACATTAATGAAAAGTCTTAATAGTGATTATGTATGTGAGTCGCTGAGCACTATCAGAACTGCCATACAACTACATACACTGGCACTGCAAGAACAATTTGTTTGTCCTTGTTGTGACACATTCATATGGTCTTGTGTGGTTCAAACTCTCAGGTTTTGTGCGTTTCTTGGTCATTAGACTTGTTTAGTTTTATAGATATACTCTGGAAATGGCAACAGCGGGGTTGGAACACACATGATAATGTACAAAATGGCATTGTGCTAACATCTGAGCTTGTTAGTTTTATGCCGACCTTTAAATTTGTACTGTCCCATTACACTCCATCTGTACTGTCCGATTGCAAACAAGAGAATGTTGTGTTACAGTGAGAACTTCAACTCCACGGAACTTTAATCCTAGGACTTCTGATTTTCCACCTTATCATGTTACGACCAGTGCCATGCCTTAACTAATTTAGCTCAAGGTCTGGACTCTGGGGAGTTCAAATTTGACTACACAAGAGAGCGCTTTTAGTGACACTTGGCCTTGGACCTGACTTGAAAACAGTTTTTTTTTTAAATTGTGAGTTGTTGTATAATGAAAAGAATTGTTGCTATACACACAGGACAGTCTAGTTTGCTATTACTCATCTGTCATTATGCATAAAATTTCTGAATATTAATGTACAATCGTATATCAGGCTATAATTGATTTCATGTATGACAACACTTTCCATGCGCAAATCAATTTCTGTTTTGTGCTTATCAACGATTCAGTAAATGCAATACGTCTCTGCTTAATAGCGCCTATTTAAGGAAGCAAGAACCCAAGACTCGTGAAAACTTTGCTGATATGAATCTGATTATGAATTGATTTGAACTGTAGGATCGAAATAGAGCCCGGAGTCACTGAGTTCAGGCATCATGACTTGACTTGAATGCTTGGTGACTTGACTTGAAGGACTTTCATGACTTGGCCAATTACTGTGACTTGAGTGTTGCATGACTTGACTTGACCAACTTTGGCGACTTAAGTTAATCTTTTAAAGTCGCAGATAATGCTTTGAAAAATCATAGTATTCTTGTTACTGTCGGAGAATGAGGAGCACATTGACTGTTTGTTGACATGAATGAGGTCTAGCCCTACATTGAAATGAAGCATGTCAGTTTGTCATTGGGTAATTTGCAATCTCACTGGTCTGACTTGTTCAGTGACTTGTCCTTGCAATTTGCAAGTATAGGCTAGATATGACACACTGACGACACATGAGTCATTCCAAAGAAATAACATTGGAAGGATGGGGATTTACCTCGCAAGAAGCATTTTGATGCAAGTCTCTGAGCACTTGACTGTAAGCAATTGACTTAAATTTTGATGAAGTTAGACAAAAAGGAGTATAATGGTAATAATCAAAACAACGATCTATATTCCCCACCATTAACCCATTCTATTATTATCCTAATTAATTCTTCTTTTCTTTTCAAATTTAAAAGGTCCAGTATCACTTCCACCATCCCTCCTAGGAGTGTGTGTAACATTCATACATAAACTTTATTTTATTTATTTATATTATCCTCAATTCCTCTCTCTCTCTCTATTTTCCTTTTTCTTTTGAATTTAAATTTTCATTTATGTGTACACTTAAAATTTAATATCTGTGAATTAAAGCTTTCTTTCATTTTGCATTTAAACTATACTAATATTTAACTTGAATTTGGTGGCATGTATGCCAGCGACGCTCATTGCGTCGAAATATATGTCTCCTAACTTAAATGCACCTTAATTCATTGTAAACTGCTTATTTTGTTGTATTATGGATAAATAAAGATCTCTCTCTCTCTCTCTCTCTAATGGTAATAATGGTAGTAATACAGTACCTAAACATAATATAATCTATATTTTACCAATTGAGTAAAAAAAATTATCATTATCTATTTTAATATTAAGCTGAGCATGTCAGGACTTCCCAAAAAGAAAAGTACAAAGTATTCTAAAGAATGTTACATTGTGAATTGCAATTTACACCTTCAGCATCACCCCTCTCTCCCCTCAAGAGTTGCTGAATTTAAATTGCAATTAGGAAAACTAAGGGTGAAACAAGGCTAAGGATTCTGTTGAATTGCAATTAACAATTTTGGACTGCTTCTGTAATCAGTTATTAATTACAGAAACAGCTCAATGAGGCTCTTGATGGCGGCGGCTTGATATTGCTAAGTCAGTGGCGGCTTAGACTGATCATGGCTTGACTTGACTTGAGGTTATTATGACTGACGGCGGCTTAATATGGCGGCGGCTCCGGGCTCTAGATCGAAATATCAAAGAAACCCATCATTATCAAATGTCAGGTTGGAAGAGGCATTACAAAATTAATTTGCAAAGGTCACAAGCTGTGCATCAGCAAGCACATGTTTCGAAATGATCAAGCAAATACTTGTAATGATACTGATGCCATTGGATCTTCACAGAGGATCTGGATAAAATATGAAATGCCAGAGGTAATAATGCAGATACTTCAAATGAATTCTCGCATTTTGATAAAAAAATGACAGTAGAATGATGGTATGCTTAACATGATCAGAGAAATGATTTTGAAGAAGTATGGCAAGAAGCTATGCCAAACCTATTTGCAATGCTCTGAAAGTACTTGTGCAGCAAAATGGCAGACCTGTACTGAAGTGTTTTCTGCACAGGGTAAATGGTAGGAAATTAGGTGGAATTGTGTTGACGAAACAAAAGCTTTGCTGGGTAAGGTTAATGGCACCAATCTCCATAAAATAGCAACGTGGCTGGTGTGGCTGGTTTGGCTGGCTGGTTGAGGTACATAGGCAGATACTGGGCTAGGGGCACATTGGCTACAGTAAGATAAATTCTTCATATTACTTGGCATAAAATTTGGATCTAATGTTATAAGTAATGCTGGGTCCCCCAATCGAAAGTGGGCATACCAAAAAATCTATATGTTTACAAGGCTGAAAAATAGGAGCTGATTATTTTCATGACATTTAAAGAGCTCACTGTCTTACACTGTTCGGTTTAAATGAGATTTGATTATGATCCACTTTGTCGATTCTTGAATAGTGCCTCAACTTGATATCTTAAATTGATCAATGAAGCTTTTGACAGCTTCCGAATTTCACTGTTTCTTCAACTTATCTTAAAGATAGTTTTGATCAAATATTCCTTCAGCTACTTCATAACTGTAAAAAGAGATTTTGAATGCCAAGACAAACAGAATGTTTCCTCTCATGCATCAATTTCCCATGACATCTTCTTTAGACTTCTACAGTCTGTGCTCACATTTTAAGCCATTTTCCATCAAAAATAAATTGAATCCTTCAGTGATTTGACTTGGTAAATCTCAGCAATTTCCCTCAATTAGCTGTGTTTCAGCACTTCATCTTTGCAAGAAAATGTAATGCATGTACTCCATTCGAGGTCTTACATGTCTGATGTTTCTGTTTATTTCGATATATTCAATTTAAGGGGTGGGGGGCGAGTTGCCTTTGTTTCTATTGAACTATCTTGGTTTATCAAGAAAAATGAGAGTGGCACATTTCAGGCATTTTGATTACTTCAACTTGAATCAACTTGGGGAGAACCCTGGGCATACTGAAATGCACATTCAGGAAGGTACAAATTCTAAATTTATGACTTTCCTTTCTGCAACCAGGACATGTACACAAAATTCCTTTTTGATCCAATAAACACCAATATGTTTCTGGTATATTATGCTGTAAGTCTATTCAATGCTTCTCTTTTCTAAAACAAATATTCAACATGTGACAAGGAACACAATAGCGAAATATTAATCATAAACTTGTCATGGCTATGACAAACAAAAAATAATTAGGTTCATGTCTTGTGGTGACAGTTTTGAGTCTGTGTTCATAAAGTTTAAAAGTCATTATATGCCTTGGGCCCTTGATATGATGTTAGTAGTGAATGGTGTGATGTAATTTTTACCCCTGCAGTGTACTTCTCCGGAAGTGTGACATGTTATTTCCTAATGATCTCCAGTTTGTGAGAATCTGTTGAAATTAAACAACAGCTTTAGTATCGTAAGACTATGACTTGTAGCGAAAAGCATATTTGTGTTACTGACTGAAACACTGGCGGTCATCATTTGCAATTAGGCAGAAGCTGTTAAGTTTGTTGGCAACAGGTGTGATTCTCACACTGTGAGTTAGAGACCAGTTGCTGGCATTGGTTTCATAAAGGTTTCAAATGTTTATTCAACTTTCTGAAGTATTCCAGAATATTTCATCATTTTAATAATGTGATGCAGAAATACTAAAACAAAATATTTCTCAGCGAAGGTACCCCAAAATCAATAGTTAAAAGCCCCCCCCCCCCTCCTTTACAATGTTGGACAATGGTATTACTGACTTTCCTTGGTTTCCGAAAAATTGAAAGAGGCCAAAATTACAAATCGATTTGTAACTTTCCTCTTTTTTAGGCTAATTTCTCAAATCAACCATCTGCAGCAGACATGTTCAGCTCTGTGAGCTAAAATTCATACTTTTTGCTTGCCACATGCAGTTAGAAGGAATGTAAAATAAGAAGTCTGCTCTTTGCAGGCAGTTCAGTGTTAAAGTAAAATACTCAAAATAGATTTCAGGCATATGTAAGAATAATTATAACAGCATGAAGCGTTTCACATCTCCACTAGTGTCTCAATTTAACTGGCAGCTATGAATCCCTTTGGTCATGTAAGTAATTATTTATTTCTGCATATGGCAGGGAGGCCTATAATATTTTACGCCGCAGAGGAATTTTGCCTCAAGAAATGCAACACTATGTTTGTCCATGAATGATCTTAATTGGTTGTTCTGGGTTGAATGACCCATGGATGTAATTATCTCATTATGATTTTTAAAGTGCATCTTCCTTTTCCAATCACTGGTTAATTTCATTAACTTGATAAATGCTGCCTTTTGCAAGATAAATTACATGTACCACATCAGAGATTCCGATGCTGTTAAAAATTGCTCTGACACTTGAACGCCTTTCATCTTCTGGCCTTGGAATGTGCATCATACGCTAAGTGCGCATTTCCCTTTAACTAAGGAGACAGGATGTATTTGACACCACAAGCGGGAAACAATTACTTTGATTTTGTGAAGAAGGCCAAGGGTTTCTTTTCGGTTTCTTTGCTGCCAGCTGTTAAGTCATGGATAAAAGTTTGTGACATATCATAATGAAGAGCTTTCAACAGACTGAAATCTTTGAATTTGCCGAATACTTCTCAATACAATCTTGACTGTTGTCTTCTTAAAATAAAGGCCTCATTTACAAGTGTAGAGATAAATAGGTTTTGCAACACAAAATGGATCGTCCAATTTATCAACTTTAAAATATCAAGAACCATTTCCGCAGTTATCTTCTGGAGGTTAATGTTCTCTTGAGCCAATCACCCAGACAAACTGCAGATATTTTTACCAGAAACTGACATATTTTTTGTTCAGAAAACAAGAAGGGCTCATATAGCAATATTGGAAGCATTATACGCTCTTGATACACATAAAAACCATTGATTGGACTTTTTGTAGATGATTAAATGGTTGCGAAAAAAATTATCATGTTATGTATTTAACCATGCACCTTATTTCTATCGGTACAGTGAGTATGAAAGTTTAATAACTTTTATAAAGTATATGTGTTTACGAACAGCAGAATCTGTTTATATTCAATTATCACCTCATAAACCTTTGTTTTTAGAAACTGATAAAGAAAAATTGAATGGAATTGAATATATCAAGAATGTCTTGCAATCAAATGATAAACTCTCTTTGTCAAAAAAAATACATCTGCTTGATATCATCCCAAATCTCCTGAGCAGTTTGATTTGCTGTGTCAAATCTGCTCAATGTCTCCTTCAAATATTGCCTTCTGCTCAATTTATAGTCTTCTTATTGATTCTTTGAAATGGCATGATATGAAGCAGGTCTCTGTAAAATGACATTGCTTTTTCATTGAAGTAGCTTAAGCTATTGCTATTGGATAGAAATTAGAAGATCTATCTGACATGAGGCCTCCATGAATTATACTTTTAGCGAAGTGTCTATATGAGAACATGAGCACTGGAACTTTAAATAGTGATGAATCACCCTGTCTTATTTCCTGCGTGAGGCAGTTGGGTATTTTTTAAGCCTAATACCACTCTATTAAGAAGGCTCTTGCCACATCTTCTGAATGAGGAGGGAGAAAATCTAACTTGATGGATTGTCTTAAAGCTTAGCTTTGTACATGGGCAACTGACTTTGGCTCAAATTATCTTGATTCTGCTTGTGAACATTAATTATAAGTCTTAATAGTGCATCATAATGCATGTGAGTCACTGAGCACTATACAGTGTAAATTTCGAATTTTGAGTTAGCTTAAATGATTGAGTGAGATGGTTGTACAATTCCTTCGAGCTGTCATAGCTTGTTGTTTTATGTTATAACAACGAAAAGATTATCATAACTCAAAACATCAAGCTATCATAGCTCAAACAAATTGTGCAACCATCTCACTCAATCATTTGAGCTGACTCAAAATTTCCAATTTTACAGTGTATCAGAACTGTCATACAACTATATATATAATGGCACTGCAAGCACGATTTGTTTGAATCACAAAGTCCTTGTTCGGACACATATGGTCTTGTGCAGTTTAAACCTTCAAGTTTTGTCCATTTCAGGGTGGTTAGACTTGTTTAGTTTTATATATAACCTTTGGAAATGGCGACAGCGGGGTTGGAATGTACAAAATGGCATTGTGCTAACATCCGAGCTTGTCAGTTTTATGTGGACCTTTAAATTTGTACTGTCAGAAATTTGATACCCATTACTAACCATCTGTCCTGTCTCCTGTCTGATTACAAACAAGAGAATCTTGTGTTACTGTGTGAACTTAAACTTCACGGGACTATAATTCTGGGATTCCTGATTTTCCACCTTATCATGTTTCAACCAGTGTCATGCCTTAACCAAATTTGCTTGAGGTCTGGACCTCCAGGGAGTGCGAATATCACCTTGTGTAACACCTTGGATCCATCTTCAACAGAGTTTATTTTGGCTTGAAGGTTGTTGTACACTGCAAAGAATTGTGTACACACACAGCAGTACATAGTTTGCTATTACTCATCTGTTTCTGAATATTAATGTACGATTGTATATCAGGCTACAATGGATAATACATGTAAGACAACACTTTCGTAAATCCTAAATCTATTTCTGTTATGTGTCTGATTAAAGATTGTTTAAAAATGAGACATCTCTTCTTGGACGTGCATAATTTGCACCCAAGAGATATGAAAACTTTGCTGATATGAATCTAATTGTGAATTGAGCTGTCAGATCCTATTATCAAGGAAACCCATCATTATCAAATGTTAGACTGGAAGAGGCATTACAAAATTAACTTGCAAAGGTCACAACATGTGCATTGCTCAGCGAGCACATGTTTCGAAATGATCAAGCAAATACTTGTAGTGATGATATCATTACTTATGCACTGAGAGTCTGGATAAAAAATGAAGTGTCTGAGGCGATTATGCAAATGCTTCAAATGAATTCTAGAGTTTTGACAGGAGAATGATGGTATGCTGGAGTCGGTCAGAGAAATGATTTTGAAATTGAAGAAGTATGGCAAGACAGTGTGTCAAATCCATTCACAAAGATCTGAAATTGCATGTGAGTGAAATGGCAGACCTGTAAAGTGTTTTCTGTGCAGGGTAAATGGGAGGAAATTAGGTGAAATTGTGTTGATGAAACAAAAGCCTTGCCCAGTAAGGTTAATGGCACCAATTTCCATGACATTGCAATGTGGCTGGCTTGGCTAGCTGGTTGTGGTACATGGGCAGATCCAGGGATGGTGGGCACTTGGCAGCAATATAAATTCTTCAATAACTGCGGAAGGAGATTTTGAATGTCAAAACAAACAGAATATTTCTGCTCATGCGTTAAAATCCACTTTAGACTTCGACAGTCTGTGCTTGCATCCTTAGGCTATTTCCAAACAAAAATAAATTTAATCTTGCAGACACTTGACTTGTAAAATTCTCCAAATCTCCTTCGATTAGTATAAGCAATGTTTTAGTGCTTCGTCAAGAAAATGAGATGTATGCACCCTTATTCATCCTTTGTAGGTTCTACATAACCTAAAGTTTCTGATTATTTCTTATGATTATTCAATGAAAGAGGCTGGGGGTAAATTTTATTGACTCCTATTAAACTATCTTGGTTTATCCGGAATGATGAGAGTGACATATTGTTAGCACTTAGCAGAGGAGTTGGTACTGCTGCAGCGCTGCTGTGAAGTGAAGAGCTGACAAATTGATAACATATTATGTTTCCTGGTACATGTAAAGAATTTTTGCAGGCATTTTGATTACTGAAATACACATTTAGGAAAATATTTACAAATTCTAAATGTGTGACTTTGCTTTCCGCGACCAGGATATACAGTCATACACTCTATGATTGAGTTCATTGTTGATGAACTATGTCACAGCAAGAGTTGCCTTAAAAAATACAGAATTCCATTTAGATTGAATAAACGCCAGATATGCCTTTGTATATAATGCTATAAGTCTATTCAATGCTTCTTTTTACCGAAACAAATATGCAACATGTGACAAGGAACACAATAGGGAAACTTTATTAATAAACTTTTCATGGCTATGACTAACAAGAATAATTTGATTCATGTCTTGTTGGTGACATATACATTGTATGAGTTTGTGTATAATATAAAGTTTGAAAAGTCATTATATGCCCCGGGAGTTGGGTCCTTGACATGATATTGGTACTGAATGGTGTGATATGTTTTTGCCACTGCGGCCTGGCCTGCACATATGTACTTCTACAGAAGTTGTGACATGTTATTTCCTGAAGATCTCCAATTTGTGAGAATCTGTTGATGTTGAACAACAGCCTTAGTATCGTAAGGCTATGACTTGTAGTTAAGAGCAATTGTGTGTCACTGAAACACTGGCTGTCGTCATTCACAATTCAGCCAGAAGCGGCTAAGTTTGTTTACCACAGATGTGATTCTTACACAGTGAGTTTGAGATCAGTTAGTAGTACTGAGCTATAAATAAATGAAGTTCCCCCTCTGGGCATTGGTTTATAAAGGTTTCAAATTTGTATTTAATTTTCTGAAGTATTGCAGAATGTTCCATCATTTTATAGTACTTAATATGAAGTAGAGTTACTATCACAAAATTTTTCTATTCAAAGGTACCCTAAACATCAATAATTTAAAAGCCAACCTCCCCCCCCCCTTTACAATGTTGGGCAATGATAATACTGACTTTCCTTGGTTTCCGAAAATTTCGAAGTGGACAAAATGACCTCCTTTTTATGCTTTGACATCTGATGGTCATGCATTCTGCATTTGTTCTTTCTGCTTCCCACATGCAGTTGGAAATAATGTAAAAGAAGAAGTCTGCTTTTTACAGGCAGTTCAGTGTTAAAGTAAAATACTCTTAGTGGATTCAGGCATATTTTTAAAAAGAATATAACAGCATGAAGTGTTTCACATCTCCACTAGTGTCTCAATTTATTTCGCAGCTAAGAATGGTCATATAGCAGACCTATGATATTGTATTCTGCAGAGAATATTCTGAGTGAATGACCCATGTAATTATCCCATTATGATTCCTTAATGAGCATTTTCCTTTTCAAAATCATCGGTTAATTGTATTACCTTTAGAAATGCTCCCTTCTGCATGATAAATTACCACATCTCAAGATGTTGATGTTGTTCACAGATTGCTCAGACACCTGAAAGCCTTTCATGTTCTGGCCTTGAAATGTGCATCATACGCTAAGTGCGAATTTCCCTTAAACTGAGGAGACAGGATGTATTTGACACTGTAAGCAGAAAACAATTACTTTGATTTGGTGAAGAAGGCCAAGAGTTTCTGTTTGGTTTCGTTGTTGCCAGCTGTTAAGTCATGTTATTTCCATCTACCAATGAACGTGACTTATATAATTCGGATGAGCTACAATGTTGTTAAATCAAATTCTATCTATTTGACATTCTGGATTATCATTCTGTTTATTATATATACCTCTTTACATTGCAAGCCAGTGGCTGGTTTTAACACTATCATGTCTCTATGAAGCCTGGATCACCAAACGATAGGGAAATTGTTGCCATTAACCTAAAGAAGAATTCCTCTTATTTCATTGATGCATTTCCTCCTGCTTTATGCTGATTTGCTGAGCGGTGTGTGTGGCATGATGGAAACCAGTTTTTTCAAAGACGCTTATGATGACATGTCATCGACTTTGGATTCTGTGGTACATTCTAAAAGAGAAGCGGTGTACAAGAAATGACTTGGATGTTAATTTCCATATTTTAAAGAAAAATCAGTTGTTTCCTGTCACTTCTGTTGCCTTTTATATAGACAAATATGTATCCTTTCAATTTTTATAGCGACGTCTTAACCTGGAAGAAAACATTTCTTATAAAAAGTCTGTTACAATGTAAAGCTATAGGAAGATTATGAATCAACAGAGGCGATATTTTTTCCGTGTGAAACGTCATCAATATGTGTGTATATGTAATTTGGGCTACAGACTTTAATACGTGTCCGATTTTCAAAATTTAAAAACCTGCATATATCAAATAAACTCCTCCGAATTCAATGCACTTATTAATTTTGCTCTATTTGCAATATTAACTTCGCGAAAAGCTTTTCGGCGCATTACGCTACAATGGTGCAAAGTTGCAAAATCCCAGTTACAACAACAAACCAGTCACCAGAGGCAGATCCATTTTTTTTTGTAGGGGGGGGGCATCATACACTTAATTTCAGTAGTTCTGAATATGTACCATAACAACTCGTTGCCATCACCAGGTTTTTTTTTTGGGGGGTGGGGGGTTGGACCTTTGCATGTTTTATAAAAATCTTATATATAACACGAGTAATTTTTCAGATATGTGTAACTACATAACAAAATAACTTATAAATTAACCCTAACTTAGCAGATATATTAAATTCTTTGCATGCTGGCTCAGTCTGTTACAGTTTTTAAAAGAAGGCACGACCAAAGTCGCTATAGTACCCTTTTTTAAAGGGTACTTTTCTTGTTATAGTCATGATTATTATTTGCTTTAATCTTAATATCAAGGAAACCCATCATTATCAAATGTCAGATGGGAAGAGACAATCCAGAATTAACCTGCAAAGGTCACAAGATGTGCATCAGCAAGCACATGTTTTGAAGTAATTAAGCAAGTACTTGAAGTGATGATGATACCATTACTTTTACACTGGGAGTCAGGATAAAAATGAAGTGCCTGAGATGATCATGCAAATGCTTTACGTGGATTTTAGCATTTTGAAAGAAACATGTCAGGAGAATGATGGTATGACGGAGATGATCAGAGAAATGTTTTTGAAATTGAAGAAGTATGGCAAGAAGGCTGCTTAATCCATTTGCAACCACCTGAAATTGCATGTGCAGTGAAATGACAGGCCTGTACTGAAGTGTTTTCTGTACAGGGTAAGTGGGAGGAAATTAGGTGGAATTGTGTTGATGAAACAAAAGCCTTGCTCAGTAAGGTTATTGGCACCAATCTCCATAACATTGCAGTGAGGCTGGTTTGGTAAGCTGGTTGTGGTATATACGAATCTTGGCAGGTCCAGGGATGGGGGGTACTTGGCAGTAGTATAAATTCTCCATATTGCTATTCGGCAAAAAAATCGGATCTAATGTTGAAAGTCAAGCTGTGTCCCCCATTCAAAAGTGGACATACTGAAAAACTTATATGTTTACAGTGCTGAAAATAGAGTAGATTATTAGCTATTATTCTCAAAGTTACTTGACATTTTAAATGTTAATTTTCATGCACTCTTTAATGTGACATCAATATTAATCCCCTTTGTCAGTTTCTTGAATAGTGCCTCAGGTCTTCAAACTTAATATCTTTATTATAAATTGATCAATGAAGCTTTTGACAGCTTCTTAATTTCTCCATTCTTCAATTTCTCTTAAAGATAGTTTTGATCAAATATTCCATCAGCTACTTCCTGTAAAAGGAGATTTTGAATGCCAAGACAAACAGAATATTTCCTCACATGCATCAAATTCCCTAAATATCTTTTTTAGATTTCTACAGTCTGTGCTCACATTTTAAGCCATTTTCCAACAAAAATAAATTGGAATCCTTCGGAGATTAGACTTGGTAAATCCCCGCCATTTCCTTAAATTAGCTGTGTTTTAGCACTTCATCTTTGCAAGAAAATAGAATGCATGCACTCAGATTTCTCCATTGAAGGTCTCGCATGAATGATGTTTCTGTTTATTTCAATATTTTCAATTTAAGAGGGTGGAGGCAAGTTGCCTTTATTTCTAGTGAACTATTTTGGTTTATCAAGAAAAATGAGAGTGGCACATTGTTGCCAGATGAGTATGTACTGCAGCTGTGAATAGGTGATAAGTTGAAAAATATTACATTTCCTCTGTCTCTGTTCGGGACTGACAAGTGGCAGCAGAATGCTGACAGTCCCGGGAAAATCAAATTGGGTAAACAATAATCGGATCTGTTTTGGACAGAACACAAGATCTGGTCGCACAACAGCTGTCCATATTACTACGCCAAACTACTTTCACAAAGCATGGTTGCTGGCAAAGATCCAGTTTGCTTTGAATGAAAATGTTTGGAAACCACTAGACAAAAAGAAAGTTTTGAAACTTTAGCATAAGCTTTGCCTGTGATAGGGATGATTTTATTCATCAGAAATTTGATGGTATTCAATCTTCTTATGCCATTTAGTTCATCTTAAATTGTGGTCAGAAAAGTGTCCAAAAAGAATGCTCTCTCACTTATTCATGTGTCCATACAAAGCCAATGTTTTTACTTTGTGATATCAAAAATGCTCATTTGTATTTATTTTGTTACTTTATGGAGATTTATGAACTAGGACAACAACATAATTTACAATTTCATAAAAGCTGTGTAACACTCAACAGAATGTCTTGTCCGTGCCACAAGTGTCCCCCTCTATACTGGCATTATATGTGAGCAACAATGTATACCTCCTCCATGATAAGAAATAGTTCCAACTTATTTTGGTATTCACAAGCTGTCTGTTTAAAATTGATGCCAACCAAAGTCATATTAGACGCTTACTGAGTTTTTTTAAATAAACTAGACCATCACTAAAAGATGGAACTGTCCTGGTTTCTTCCACACACTGTCCTGGTTTCTCCCAGAGATTGAAGTTCTGTTGACCGCTCACAGGAGCTTACAAATTTTGCACCCTAGTAGGGAGCAAATAGCGGTCAACTTGTTGACAGACATTTCCTGGTACATCTAAAGCATTTTTCAGGCATTTTGATTATTTCAACTTGAATCAGCTTGGGAAGAACCCTAGGCGCACTGGAATGCATATATAGGAAGGTGCAAATTCTAAATTTATGACTTTTCTTTCTGGAACCAGGACATGTGCACAGAATTCATTTTTGATCATATAAACGCCAACGCTTCTGGTATATTATGCTGTAAGTCTATTCAATGCTTTTCTTTTCTTAAACAAATATTCAACATATGACAAGGAACACATTAGTGAAACATTAATCATAAACTTGTCATGGCTATGACAAACAAAAATAAATAGGTTCATGTCTTGTTGGCGACATATATGAGTCTGTGTGTAACATAAAGTTTTAAAAGTCATTATATGCCTCGGGTCCTTGTTATGATGTTGGTAGTGAATGGTTTGACATATTTTTTTGCCCCTGCGGCCTGCCGCCTGCACATATGTACACTCGTGCAGTGTAGTTCTATAGAAGTGAAACACGTTATTTCCTAAAGATCTCCAATTTGTGAGAATCTGTTGATGTTAAACAGCACCCTGAGTATCGTAAGACTATGACTTGTCGTTAAGAGCATTTATATGTGTAACTGAAATACTGGCTGTCATCACTTGAAATTTAGCCAGAAGCTGCTAAGTTTGTTGGCAACAGGCGTGATTCTCAGATTTATAATATGACGCAGAATTATTAACACAAAATATATCTCTGCAAAGGTATCCCCAACATCAATAATTTAAAAGTCCCCCCCCCCTTTACAATGGTGGGCATTGTTATTACTGACTTTCCTTGGTTTCAGAAAATTTCAAACAGGCCTAAATGACAAATTGATTTTTAACGTCTTCTTTTTTATGCTTTGGTGTCTGACGGTCAATTGGTCATGCATTTGGGTGGGGGCTTCTAGATAAATTTCTCAAATCAGCCATCTCTGCTGCAGCAAACATACTCAGCTACATGTATGGGAGCAAAAATTAATTCTCTCTGCTTCCCACATGCAGCTAGAAAGAATGTAAAGAAGTCTGCTTCTTGAAGACAGTTCAGTGTCAAAGTAAAATACTCAAAACTGATTTCTGGCATGTGTAAGAATATAACGTCGTGAAATGTTTCACATCGCCACTAGTGTCTCAAGTTAACTGGCAGAGCTATGAATCCCTATGATCACGATGGTAATCATTTATTTCTGCATATGGCAGGCAGGCCTATAATATTGTATGCTGCAGAGAAATTTTGCCTTAACAAATGCATTACCATGTTTGTCAATGAATGATCTTAATTGGTTATTCTGGGGTGAATGACCCTTGTAATTATCCCATTATGATTTTTAAAGTGCATTTTCCTTTTCATATCATTGGTTGATTTCATTAATTTGATAAATGCTGCCATTTGCATGATAAATTACCACATCAAAGATTTTGATGTTCTTAAAAATTGCTCTGACACCTGAAAGCCTTTCATGTTCTGGCCTTGAAATGTGCATCATACGCTAAGCGCACATTTCCCTTTAAATGAAGAGACAGGATGTATTTGACACCACTAGCAGGAAACAATTACTTTGATTTTGTGAAGAAGGCCAAGAGTTTCTCTTTGTTTTCTAAACTACCATCTGTTTAGTCATGCTCCTTTAATGCCAAGGTATGACATATAAAAAGTATAACGCATGTAACTCAAATGAGCTGCAATGTTGTTTAATCATATTCTCTCCAACGTATGCGTGTGTCTATCAATCTATTTGTCTGGATTATCATGCAGTGTATTACATATACATCTTGCACAGAGAGTAATAGGCTGGTTTTGGCAGTGTGGTATATATGAAGCCTAGATCATCAAACGATAGGGAAATTGTTGCCATTAACCTTAACCATTGCTCTTATTTCATAAATTCCACATGATTGCTGAGCTGTACATCTGGAACCAGTTTCATCAAAGTCACTTTTGATGGTATCTCCCTGTGTCGTTGACTTTGGGCGTGTATTTCCATTGTACACAAGAATACAAAATAGCTTGGATTCCAATTTTCCATCACTTCTATGACTTTAAATAAATTTTAGAAAGTTATTTATTTATGTCTGCAGTCTGCCGTCAATATATTTTTTTTATCAGATTCGTCTTTTGTCTATCACTGGATTAGGGCACCTTTGTAACTTGTCATTCAATAAGAAGAGATTTGTCAGCCAATCTTTTTTGTCAGCATTTATCTGTAATGTATTAACACACCTGCAACTCGACTGGAAGACACTTCTCAAGGTTCATAATTCTGGGAAAATGAAATCCTCTCTGAGTGTAACAGTTAGCCAACAGCCTGTTGCATCTGACTGGCATACTGTGACAGATCAGCCATCACGAGATCTAATAAATCACACAGATCAATCTGAGATATCTGTACAGTGGATGGCAGTTGTGACAGGGGTCAATGACCTTGTCATACACCATGTTGACCAATGGTTAGCTAACAAAACTGTAGCACATTTTGACAACCTCCCACAGTAATGCTCTGGGACAAGCAGAAACAGTCTCAGCTGTAAGCAGAGACTGAATCTATAGGATTGAAGTTTACTGAGGTGCCATCAAGAAGGGTTTAAGACTTATTTTTTTAAGATTCCTGTCAGAGCAGATGTAATATAGAAGAAAGAAGTCAGAATTGAGACCTTCTGAATTCCTTCCTACCTACTTGAATTTATTTTTTAACTTACCCCTGATTTTATTATGAAGTGCTGGATAGCTAACATTAATTTTTTATGTCGAGCTGACAATGATAAAGTATTTAAAATGAACTGAAACTTGAACACTTAAAAAATATTTGTGTCCCATATATTGTTCGAAAGAGCCAAGCACTCAATGCAAGTTAATGATGACATCAAAGTTTCGTCGAGGCTTTTGCTGGATCAAACAGCTTGTGACCTTCAGAACTTTATTTTGTAATGGTTCATACAAGTTTGTGACATTTCACAATGAAAGGCTGTTTTTGGAAGAGACATTCAACAAGTCTGAAGTGTTTCCATAATTTCCAAAACAGTACAACCTTGACTGCCTCAGTTACAGGTAAAGATTTAGACAGGTTCTGCAACACTACGGGTCCTCCAACTTATCGGCTTTGAAATACGTAGAACATATTTCCTGAATTACCTTCTTCATGTTTCCTCGAGTCAATCAGCAATATAGATGATGTTTGGGAAACAATGAAGGCACATGTAGCAATTTTAGAAGCATTACATGCTCATGGTTCATACAAAAATTGTTGAAACCTTCTGGGACATCATTTGGGAATGCTGCACTCAGAAAGCTCTATAATCTCTAATCCTGAAGTCTCTCAGGACCAACTTACACAGCGTGTCACTTATCTCAGAGCATGTATTTTGAATTTTGACAAACCAGCATCACTTGTGGCATTAGTCAAGGTGGCATATGGCAAGCGTAATGATTGCTGTCACAGCTCTCACAAAAACCATCTGTCATGCACTTCTCCAAGATTCATTGGTGTAGATTAACCTATTTCACTGAATAGCCTGAACACTGATCCCAAATTACTTTTTTGTAATTCTGCGATTATTCATTTGCTTTTCAGACATAGGAGATGTATACACACGAAATCCAAAACCACAACTTTCAAAATTTAAACTGAAAGGATGATCTAGTTATAAAGTCTGAAAGTTACATTAAAATGCACTAAAAATACTCCAGCTTGGGGTCACCTTGGCTGGACCAATCAGAGGCAAGGGCGGGAAACCTCTTAGCCATAGGATTTAAGTATTCACAACTTTTCCCCTTGTGTTAACTGAGAGAACAATGCGTGAAATTGGTCTATCGTTGTAAATTCTCATTTTCAGAAAACACATCTGCTTAATATCATGCAGAATCTATTAGTTTGATTCATTATATCAAATCTGTCCTGTATCATCCTCTTCTTCTCAATTTATAGTCTTCTTATTGATTCTTTGAAATGATGTGATATGAAGCATGTCTCTGTAAAATGCCAATGCAATTTCATGAAGTATGATGTAGCTTAAGCCTGTGTTCTTGGGATGGAAATTAGAAGATTGATCTGACATGAGACCCCCATGAATTATACTTTAGTGAAGTGTCTATATAAGAACATGAGCTCTGGAACATTAAATAGTGACGAATCACCATGCCTTATTTCCTATCTGAGGCAATTGAGTCAGACTATTCATCTAAATTTAAATATTTTTAAGCCTAATTCTCCATTGAGAAGGCTCTTGCCACATCATTATGAAAGATGAGGGAGAACAGGGTACCTTTGATCTTGGATGACTCCACACTTAGTGCCGATAATGTGTCCATTCAAGAGTGAATAAGTTTATAGATAACCTCTGGAACTGGCAACAGTGAATTGGAACACACATCATCACGAACACAAAAGGGCATTGCGCTAACAACTGAGCTTGATGGTCTTACGCAATACGCATTGCTTTAATTTAGTGTTGCTCGAATTGTAATCTGTCCTATTATACACACCAGTTGTCTTGTTTAGTGTTTGATCAATCTGAAATGAATGAATGTAGAGCAAATCTGCTGAAACTTGAACTCAAGGACTCCTGCTTTTCGGCCTTATCATGTTTCAACCTGTGTCATGCCTTAACCTATTTATCTTTTGGTCTGGACCTCTGGGGAGTTGCAGGTTGAGCCTTGAGTAACACCTTGGTCCTTGGACCTGACTTGCAAAGAGTTTTATTTTGGCTTTAAGGTTGTTGTACACCATAAGCAATTCTTGCCGTATGAAGAGGGCAGTATATTTTGCTATTACTTATCAGCTGATAATGTACAACTGCTGATTAGTACACCAAATTTTTTGCATCGGGCTCTCATTTCTGATGCAAGTCTGATGAATGACTCTGTGATTACATACAGTTTGGTTTGTGTCGGGCAAAGTAAGTGTGTACTGTGAGGAGACATGCACCAAAAGGTTGAGAAAAATTTGCTGATATGGATTCCATGAAATTGCGCAGTGCGCATTCAGTTGTCAGATCTTAATATCATGGAAACCCCTCAGTATCAAATGTCAGGTTGGCAGAAGCACTTCAAAATTAACTTGTAAAGGTCAGTAGCTGTTCATCTCATCAAAAAGCACAGGCTAATATCCTCAGATTGGAATGAAGTATGATGTGTCTGAGATAATCATGCAAATGCTTGAAAGGAATTGAAAGAAACATGACAGGAGAATGATGTTGTGCTTGAGATGATGAGAGAAATGATTTTTGAATTTGAGAAACAGGACAGGAATGTCTGCCAATCCCTTTGCAATGCTTTGGAATTGCATGCACTGACGAATTGCAAACCTGTACTGAAGTGTTGAAGTGCTTTCTGTACATGGTAAATGGAGGAAATTAGGTTGAATTGTGTTGATGAAACAAAAGCCATGGCCAATGAGGTTAATGGGCCTACTGGCACCAATTGCCATAACATTGCAACATAGCTGGTTTGTTTAGCTAGTTGTGGCAAGCCTATATGGGGCTACAGAAAAAGTTGTTCATATCGATGGATATTTGAGGTGCTGGGACAGATTATTTTCTTCATATTATTTACTTGCCATTTCGAGTGTTCATTCTCTTGTGCTCTTAAATGTGATTTCAATATGATTCTCCCTTTGTCAGTTCCCTGAATAGTGCCTCAAGTCTCCAACTCAAAAGTCTTGAAATCTTTATTATAAATTGATCAATGAAGCTTTTGACAGATTCTCTTCCAATTTCCTTTGCAGCCAGTTTTGATCAAATATTCCTTTAGCTACTTCCTAACTGTAAAATGAGATTATGAATGCCAAGACAAACAGAATATTTCCTCTCATGCATTAAAATCCCCTTAAGACTTCTACTGTTGGTGCTCACATCTTTAAGCCATTTTTCAACAAAAATTAATTGAATCATTCAGACACTTGACGTAGTAAATCCCCAAAATGTTCTTAAATTAGCAGTATTTAATCATTATAATGTCTGTTTATTTCAACATATTCATTTTGAGAGGGTGTAGGCAAATTTCCTTTACTTCCATTAAACTGTCTTGGATTATCCAAAATAATGTGAGTGGCACGTCGTTACCAAACGAGTATTGCTGTTGTGAAGATCGAGCTGACCTGTTGACAAAGTTTTACATTTCCTGGTACATGTAATGTTTTTAGGCATTTTGATTACTTCCAACTAACTTGAATCAAGTTGTGCATAGACCTTGGCCTACTGAAATTCACATTTAGGGCAGTACAAATTCTAAATGTATGACTTTCCTTTCTGCAACCAGGACACACACTTCCGTCCAGCTAATAGTTGACAAACTCTGCCGCAGCAAAAGTTCAAAATATGTAACATTCCTTTCTTTAACAAATACAGCAATGTTGGTAATTTATCAAGGTATGACCCTATACAATGCATTCCTCTTAAAACAAATCTCCAAAGTATGATAAGGAAAGAAGGTTGATTATAAACATTCATGGCTTTGACAAAATAAAGACAATTTGATACTTGCAGTGACATGTTTTTTTGGTGACAGATACTTTGACATGATTTTGTTTATATATTTAAGGTTTTGAAAGTCATTATTTTTTTACTTCCTTGATATATATTTAAGTTGGTAGCAAATAGAGTGACATATTCTTTGCCCTTACGAACTGCACAAATGTACCACAGAAGTGTTACATGATCATAACTATTTCCTGAAGCACTTCAAGCCTATGAGAATGGATTGGATCTGTTGATATGGAACTATATGACTTGCAGGTAAAAGCTTTTGCATGTTACTGAAACACTGGCTGTCATCATTTGCAATTTAGCCAGAAGCTGCTAAGTTTGTTGTTACAGGTATGATTGAGATAAGCTATTGGCATTGTGCAAATAATATATAAAATCCCCCCAACGGTCATAAAGGCTTCTAGTTTCTATCCAACTTCCAGAAATATCACAGAATATATCCCATCTTAATATAATAAAATGATAAATAACAAGCACTCCTTTACATGATTACCTCAAACATTTATCATTTAAGAGTCCTCCCCCACTCTATACGGTTGGCCAACAATTTTACCAAGAGGCCAAATGACAAAATGGTTTTTAACTGACCTGCTTCTATGCATTTGCATCTGATGGTCATGCATTTTTTACTACCATTGGGCCCTCCAGACAAATTTCCAAAGCAAAATACCCCTTGACATGTGATATATCATATTTTACTGTTGCAGCAGGTCTATTTGTAATTCTTTTTTTCTTTTGCTACCTAAAGATGAAAAATATGCAAAAGGAGAAATTTGCTCCAGAGTAGTAGCCTAGTGTTAGTACAAAATATTAAAAAGACAAAACATTGAATTATAGCCATATGTAAGTGAGAATAAAAACCTGCTGCAACTTTTCACATCTGCATTGGTGTCTCAATTTAACTTGCTGCTACAAATTGCCTACAATGATGAATATCTATTTCTGCAGACGATACAATATTGTATGCAGTGATATTTCTCCTGTATCAAATGCAACAACATGGATAATCTTAATTGGTAATTCTGGGTGAATGACCCATGTAATAATCCCATTATGTTTTATCAATGAGCACTTTCTTTCTCATTTAATTGGTTAATTTCATCAACTTGATAAATGCTCCTGTTGGCATAATAAATTACCACATCAAGGACTGGCTCTGACACATGGCAGCATTTCATTTTCAGGCCTTGAAATGTGCATCATGTGCTAAGTGCACATTTACCTGAACTGGAGAGACCGGGTGTATTTGACACTGCAAGCAGGAAACAATTACTTTGATTTTGTTTCTGTTTGGTTTCTGTACTGCCAGCTGTTTATAGTCATGCTCTGTTAACACCAAAGTATTATGTAGAAATTGTAGATATGCATGTATTATACTGGCTAAAATGTCTTAAAATTATATTCTATCCTATGGCTGACATCAATTCACAAAATATGCAATGTAATTTGGCAACCCTCATGCTAAATTCTCTGAAGCAAGTAGCAACAAAAAGCCTGGTACTGAGGCTACAGGGTTGAAGTTTCCTGAGGATATGGTTCAGAGGTAACTTCATCTGATAATCAGATTACAGAGCATTTGTGCATGGAGTGCTGGATGCCAATTTCAAGAAAATGTCTGCCCCGTATTGTGTAAAAAGCTACCCAATGTTAACCATGATCTCAAGATTGTTGCGAAGCATTTTCTTGCTGATGGATTGAACAGCTTGTAACCTTCAAACTTCGTTCAATAAAAGTTTGTGAATTTGGTAATGGAGGACAAGCCTGGAATAGAGATTTTAAGCTAAATACTACTGTTTTTGCTGTTGCCTTTTCATAGCAAGACCTTGTATTAATGAGGAAAAGGTGGAAGGATTGTGTGCCGCAATTATGTGATACAGAAATAAAGCGATATTTTTCATTGAAACCCCACATGACAGCAGTTCTTTCAAACTTTATGCACATATTTTAAGAAACTTAGCAATTTATAAATTACCTTCTTTAAGGTCATGTTCTCTGAAGCCAATTAACAAATGATTCCGATGAACTACCAACTTTTTTTTACCAGACACTGACATATTTTATGTTGAGAAAGAATGCATGGCACATTTAGCAATTTTAGAAGCATTATATGCTCTTGGTACACATAAAAACCATTGAAACCTTCTAAGACATCATTTGGGAATGCTGCACTCAGAAAGCTCTGTAATCTCTAATCCTGAAGCCTCTCAGGACCAACTTACATGGCTTGGGTATGCCACTCTTCCAAGTGCATTTATCTTGAAGTTTAACAAAGCAGCATTGCTAGTGGCAGTATGCTGGCTATTGGTCAACATGGTGTTTGGCAAGGGTAATGATCGCTGTCAAAGGACTAACAGCTACCATCTGTTGTGCATTTGCAGAGATTACTCTGAGTGGATTAGCCGCAGAACAGTCAGTCATCTGTCAAAAATCATCAAAGCTGTGACATCTGTGATTGGTCAAAGATTATGGTATGCTAGTTACACTCAAATTGGCAGTCGAAGTTCCAGTACCAACACCATTTCGGCCTCGACCTCACTTCGTCCACTAAATACAAATATCAACAACCGATTTGAGATTGCTCTTTAGCTTGACACTAATGAAATATGTATTGAGGTCATTTATATAATTGCTGTGTTATTATACACTATTGTGGTTTTATAATGGGATGGGATCAATTTGGCCCTTCCATATTCCATACGTGAATAATTGTTGATACTGCAATTATCTATTGTGAAATGATTGTGTTATCAATTTGGCTCATTTTATTTGAAGTCGTTTTTAGTAATTGCGCAAACTATGCATTATATCTTGCCTTATTCTTCATGGATCTACAAACCCATGTTACTGTTTAATAATGTTTATAATTTATATGGTGTCCACGCACCGACACAAAGAACATTTCTTTAATATCATTCTCAGTCTTTTTTTTTTCTGGGAAAGGGATATCAGCAATTATTGTTGAAGTCTAATGAAGAAACATGCTGAATCTTACAAAATGTCTTCGGTCAGTTTATCACCAATCATCATTCCTACTATATGTGCTTATGCAGTGAATGATGCACTATGCACTAAATGACCTTTTCGTGCAACATCAAAGAAGGTTGATGCACCTGGGTCCACCTCAGATCAATTACCTTGTCACCAATTATCACCTGCCTTCTAGTATATTGTAGAATGCCACCTTCAAGTTGGGCAAGATGTAATTGATCTTTAGCTTTTCGGATCTTCTCGGATCTTCTCGAGGCACTTTTTTGGTCGAAAGATGAAATAGCCGTACTCTAAAATTTCTATGATGTCTATTTAATAAAAATTGTGGGATAGCTCAATTGTTGCTTTGGAAGGCAGAAAATATGTTGTGTCGGTTGAACATGAAAAGCTAAAATTTATGTATGTCTAGTCTTACCACATGATGGGTATGAGCTCCAGATAATTGGAAGTATTAGCTCGTCTGTGTCTGCTTTTTAATAGAACATTGAACATCAGATTGAGAGATCTACTTATCCTAATAAAACCACATGGATATCAATTTTTTCTCTTTGCACAATTGTACTATAGACATGACATTGTGATGGTACAAATAATTCAGTATGTCTCTTAAAAGTTGTGTTATAAGTTTATGAATAGCTGCCTATTTCACTTGTATCATATTCTGTCTGTGTGTGCTCAGAATATAAATACAAACTCATTCGCCTGGCACTCCCTTCAAAGAGTATCAAATGAAATCAGTCAGTAAACTTTGGGAGTGTCAAAACAAAATAAGAAGCATAAAGTAAAATGAATATCTGTCATCACAAAAGCTTTTGCGTATGAACTGCACTAAGTCACAGGAGCCTTCTTTGATGGAAGAGTCACTTTTACCATGAGCATGAATACCACTAATACCCCCTATAGACAATACAAGCGTATGCAATTCGAATTTGGAGATTGCAGGAGCAGAGCCATTTTGCAAATAACACACAGATATTGTGAAAATGCAATAGTTGACCTTGTACATCTCACTTATTTTGATAATGTTCTGGCATGCAAAGTATTTTCTCTTTTACAGTATTTGCATATTTTGAAGAAATACAAAACTAGTGGGAGCCTATGTCAAAGTCACATGACAAATTCTGATCAGAATACAACTATAGCAGTGATCACAAACTGTTATACATAGTTTGTTACTATGAGTGCTTTTAGCAGTTAGACATGAGATAAAAATATGTAAGAATCTGCAACTAATAGAACTAACAACACCCAACAATAACTGTGAATTTTGAGAAAATGTTTTTCATAGTCAACTGTCAAATCTGATAGAATCTGTGACAAATATATCAAAACACACATGTCCAGGTCATTTCTTGGACTTGTCACATGCTAGTATAACAAAGTTATATTTTTCTCTGCTAATAGTTAATTTAATTGTTTGTTGAGAATCGTATTCTTTAAACAGTGCTAAGAAATTTCAGATTTTTGGCAATTTCCTTTACCTCACCTCTAATTTTATTTTTTGAGAACCAACATCATTTTCATCTTCACCTGCTCTTACAATCTGCCACTGATTTGATCCTCTTTCTAGAAAAGCTCTGAACATTCTCATTGCAATGATTTTGAAGTGTTAATAATTCTTAAATTTGTTCCTATTACACAAGTCATAGACTAAATAAATCTCTTGCGGAAAACTAATTATGCTTGAAAGAACTTGGAAAAAAGACAGATCAACAAATATTCTGGAATTATCGAGTTTAATCGTAATAACAAGTGTTTTGGAAATGGACCTTCTTGTGAAATGGAATATCTCAGTACGCGACTACTTCTGCATTCACACATAGATTGCTCTTCCATTTTCAAAAGTTCAAGCCACAATCCTTTGATACGTAACATACAAAGCAATACACACATATATACTGTTATATATACTGTTATACACGGCCACGCATACAGGTTCGCGTCATTTCGCAGACTTTTGCGCCTAAAAAAGGAAGTCCAAATAAAATATGTTTATGCGCTTTTTTAGACAATTTTTCTTTGTTAAAATTTCCTACCCCCCTTGGAAGTGTTGTCAAAAATTAGTACCCTCCCCTTGAAAACCGTGTGAAAAGTTAGTACCCCCTCGGCCAAAACTCCCAGCCCACCAGTCATAAATTCTGAACAGTGAAACAAACAAATACATTCAGAGAATGGCAAGTTCTGAAGCTGCAGTTTTAGTCCTGAGTGGTTATTGACATACCAATAGTTGGAAAACCCGATTGGAACACCATTCAAAGAAGCATTAGTCTGGATCCCACGACATCCTACATTGACCCAGCAGCCACATAACCCAGCAAACACAAACGGTTTTTCAACGGTTTTATAGCGGTCGGTGCTCAAACCGTTATTTGATAATGTTTTTTTAACCAAATTTTAACGTTAATGGAAAACATTTCATTCCAACCATTACAGTTTAACATATTTGAAACGTTTAATGAAAATGTTGAAAATGTGTTACCTGAAAATATGTTGCTGTAATGCATAAAATACATTATTCTGACATAGTGAATGTGGGTAAAGTTTTAATGTCGATAAAACATTTGACTTTAGCATTGAAAAAATGTTTTTAAAAAATGTTAGAAATATGTTTTTTGAAAACGTATTTCTTTAACGGGGAAAAAACGTTTTATGAAAATGTTGAAAATATACGTTTCCTGAAAATAAGTTTCTGTAATGCATAAAATACGTTATTCTGACATTATGAATGTTGATAAAGTTCTAATGTCTATTTAACATCTGACTTTAGCATTGACAAGATGTTTCAAGAAAATGTTAGAAATATGTTTTTTGGAAACGTATTTCTTTAATGTGGAAAAAACGTTTAACGAAGATGTTGAAAATACGTTACCAGAAAAGAAGTTTCTGTAAGGCATAAAATACAGTATTCTGACATTATGAATGTTGGTAAAGTTCTAATGTCGATTTAACATCTGGCTTTAGCGTTGAAAAAATGCTTATTTCAAAAGTGTTTCTGAACATAAACTTGAAAGCATCTTTAAAACGTTATCTATAATCCGTTTCAAAATGTTAAAATAAATCGTTTTTCAACTGAATTTCTGAGCTGACCGACAACATTAACCTGCTAACTCCATTTTTTAACGTTTCTAAACTGTTTCAAGAAAATGTTAGAAATATGCCTTTTGAAAACGTTTTTCTTTAACGTGGAAAAAACATCATTCCAATGTCGCGAAAATATGTAAAAAGATTAATGAAGCTTGTACATTTGACGTTATGGTCACAGAAACATTTTTCCAAGACTGTTTTAGAACATATTGAAAAGTGTCATTGAAGCATTGTAAATGATCAACTTAAAAACATTTTGAAGGAAATGTTTTTCAACTGAATTTTGAAACTGAATGACAATGTCAAACTTTTAACTTCATTGTTTAACGTTTCTAATATGTACAATGAAAACGTTAAAAATACGTTATTTAAGAACGTAATTCTGCAACATTGAAAATACATTATTCTTACATTGTAAATATATGGAAAGTGTATACAGCAAATGTCAAAAGGACTGATTCAAGCAAAATGTGTGCGGTTGAATACCTGAGGTTATCATAAAATAAATTGTTTTTAATGCTATGAAAAACCCATGTTTCTTTTGTTGCTGAAGGCTAAAGCATAGACTCAGTAAAGTAAGCAATTGAGGCTCTCCTGGAGTTTTAAAATGAAGCCAATTAGATTAATTTTCGTTTATTGGAAGTGTATGCTATTCTTAATTATGTATCAATTCATAATCTTAAAATTGCAATAGAATTTTACATGAAATTGGCATAATATCAAACATTGCACAACGATTGTGAAAGAAAACTTTGAAGTTCTGGGTTATACTTAGTCCGACAAAGGCTGACCATTGACCAACAACAACGTAGTTGTTGGTCAGCCAACAATGCACTGGGTGTTTTTAGCATAGTGCGACACAGAATTTGTCGCACCTCTGCAGGGCTGGCTGGGGCAATATATGGGACATCTTGAGCTTATTTTCCAAGAAACATGTATTTAAAGCCTTTATGAACTGACCTGGAATTCCTACATTTCCCCAAAATGGTTAAATCCAGCTGCAAACTTTTGAATCGAGCAACGTGGATTTGCAGCATCAGAAAATGGTGAAATACGCAACCAATGCAAAGGTGTTGCAACCCCAAAATTCGTCTGCTACAGCCAATGGGAGGGCAGAGATTTTTACACCAGAGGGCTTGGATTTTTACACCAGAGGGCAATCAAATGATCGTTGCAACAGGGTAATGTAAGAAAGATCCTATGCACTGTCTTCTATCTCAAGACAGCCTCTGGCTGTCTTGAATGAGATAGAATATTTCGATCTAGGTTATACTTATGACAGAATGGCTGTGTATAAGCCTAGATCTATGAAAATACAAATTCACTGTTTCTTGTACCTCAATATAAAAAATCCAATTTCAAAATATTGAATCAATATTCAAGTGATATAATCATAGAATGTTAATCCAAATTATTATGTTATATTATACTGTTATCGCACAGCACATATATATACAGTTTTTATAGCACTAAGGTGACTAATATTGCATGAGGGAAGTTGTGTTTCTTTTGACTTGCATGTTAAAATGTATCTCGTCATCAATCAACAACTATTTCACCCACAAACTAATGTTTCACACTTTTGGAATCTACATACGATATACTTGATGATGGGTGTTGGTAAAATCGTTTTCCCCAAAATTTATAGCAAACTTTAGACCTCTAAGCAAAAAAAGGCACAAAATAATCGGAAAAGATGCCGTTTTTCGGCCACTTAATGCTTTATTATGAAGAAAAAAATAACACAACCAGGATAGAAAGCTTATATCCAGTTAGCCTGTAAATATGCGCATCTTTTGCACCAAAAATCATCTTCCTATCTACCTCCAGTGCTGTGCTGTGAATTTTTTACTAAATTTGAAAAGCACAACATTTTGTCTCTTGTGGCTGCAGCAGCATACAACACATGGTGTTCCCTCTCAGGTCCGTCCAATCTTTCACATGTTAAAATGACAATGCAATATCATGCGCCCTAGAATTCTGAAGGCAGATGAAAGATAGATTAGATAGATTGGATAGATAGATAGATAGATAGATAGATAGATAGATAGATAGATAGATAGATAGATATATTATTTTGAAATTGTGCACACATTTGAAAAACAAATGATAGAAATATATATATATATATATTTGTGTGTGTACAGTGTACATAAAAATTATATAAGTAACTGCATTAAATTCTACAAAATAAAAAACAACTTGGTGCCCCAGTATGTGTTTCTAATCTTGTATACGGAAAACAGATCTATGCATCTATTGTCATTGGCTGAAGTACAACTTGATTTTGTTGTTTTGATCCATTTATAACTTCCTAATAATCTAACCATCAAACTAACTGTTTAACAAACTAACAATAGACAGATAAACAGGTAGATAGATAGATAAACAGCTAGACAGATAGACAGATAGATAGATAGATAGATAGATAGATAGATAGATAAATAGATAAATAGATAGATAGATAGATAGATAGATGGATGGATAGATGGGTAGATGGATAGATAGATGCTTAGATAGATAGATAGATGCTTAGATAGATAGATAGATATTTAGATAGATAGATAGATAGATAGATAGATAGATAGATAGATAGATAGATAGATGGATAGATAGATAGATAGATAGATAGATAGATAGATAACTTAATGGATCATTAGATAGATCACTTTAAAATGGATAAGTTAACAAGACAGATTACTAGATAACTTAATAAATAGGCAGACAAGTAGATAGGTCCTATTTGTAAATTTTATGGATCTACATTTAACTCGTTAGACAGCTAGATAGACAACTAAATAGATAACTAGACAGAAGAATAGATAACTAAACAACTAGATGACTAGATTACTAAATAGATAACTAGATGGATAGGTAGACAGGTCCAATTTGTGCATTTTTTTATCTACATGTAACTAGATAGACAACTAAATAGATAACTAGATAGATAGCAAGACAGGTAACTAAATAGATAACAAGATAGATAAATAGATAACTAAATAGATAACTAGATAGTTAAGTAGACAGGTCAAATTTGTAAATTGTATAGATCTACATGTAACACAATATCATAATATAGGCATGCTATAATTATAACTATATTGTGGCATATTCCAAATAATAATCCAACATTTAAGTTTCTTCTTGCAAACTCTATTAATTAAATGCAATGCTAATTTAAGATTCAAATACACAGATATAAATATACAAGAATTTATTTTGCTATATAATTTGCTCATTGTAAAGCATAGTCGAATTACATTTCCAGAGCGGCTAATTACCCCCTAATTACCCCCTATGCTAGAAACTCAGTTTTACAACCTCCATGGCTGAATGCACATGCTATAGAGTAGATAGAATTAGAAGTGTCCAGATTTTGTCCAGGCAACATCATGCTGAAGAATCATAGGTGAGTTTTTCAATATTTCTTATCAATTAAGAAACATGCACTACATTATTTGGGTGGTAATATTTTGAAATATGTAAAGAACACCAATTCTATAACTTCACTTTTTCTTCCAGGATTTTTCTGCAGATACACAATAACTTGAGGAATTCTTGGCTGCAGCCTCCAGGTATTACTGGTATTATAATCTTGCTTATGCTAAACAAAATCAAAGTCTATCTATCTATCTATCTATCTATCTATCTATCTATCTATCTATCTATCTATCTATCTATCTATCTATCTGTCTATCTATCTGTCTATTTATCTGTCTATCTATCTATCTATCCATCTATCTATCCATCTATCTATCTATCTATCTATCCATCTATCTTTCTATCTTTCTATCGTTTTCTCTATCATTCTATATATCTTTCTATCTGTCTATCCATCAATAGGTCCATCAAACCTATCAAATTGATAATTTCTATCTGATCTAATTCATCTCATCAATTTTATGTAACTTATCTATCTTTTCCTTCCTGTCATATCTTTTTAATATATTATACTTTCCACCTTATTCTCCTTTCTGACTAATCTACTTTGTCCTTGCAATGCAGCTTATCTATTCTATCTTTCCTATCTGGCTCATCTACCTTATCCTTCCAGTCTTATGTTTTCTATCACACCCTGTCCTTCCTATCTTCCCCAGGGGTGGATCCAGAAAATGTCATATTTGGGGGGGGGGGGGGGAGTTTACAAATGAAAATATACTAAAAATATGGGTATTTGAACAGTTTTTTTACATTAAAATACTGAATACTCTAGTTCCCATTTGTATTTTTGTTTCTCTTTCCTTCAATGATGTTGTCTTCCTTTCTTATTTACCTGCCTTCTCTAAATCTCTGCTGGTTTGTTTTATTGTTTGGCTAAAACCCTTATTTCTATGAGATTTATAACTTATTTACATATATAGGCCTATTTATTATTGACTTTTTGTATTTATCATGTAACTAGTGAATAACAATTTACTGATCACAAATACTTTCTTTGCAGTGGAAGAACATGATGAGGCCAGCAGTGACACAGGATCCTTTAGATGCAATAAAACGAAAAATACAAACAACAAATCAAATGCATACAGCGCCACCCCGACACCCCAACCATAATAAAGGCATTCCTCCTCCAATGTTGAAATACAACTGTTGAAAAATGGTTTTCCCCACAACGTAATAAAAACGTTTCCCAAAAATGTTGAAAAAATGTTTCCTCAAAACGTAAAAATAACGCTTTCTCCATTACGTAATGAAAACATTTTCCAAATACGTCAAATAACGGTTTTCTCATAACGTAAAATAACCATTCTCCAAATAACGTTATAAAAGCATGCATTGGCAAACATTCTAAAAACATCTTTCTGATGCGTTGAATAAATGTTTGCCAAAAGAGTGAATTAAAAATGTTATATAAACAGAAAATAAATGATAAATTATAACCATGGGACAAAACATCAAAATAACGTTAAAAAAACGTTTTTGGAAAACCGTTAAAACCAAACGTAATTTGCTGATTATTTGACCCAATTGGAAACAGTTTTTGGAAACATCGGCATGACATTATTCTAACCGTTTTTGTTAAACGTTAAAATCATGTTTTTTGGACCATCCAATTTAACATTATTTAAACGTAATGAAAAAACGGTTTTTCAACGGATTTTCGACCGTTTATAAACGTAATTTAAACGTAATTGTGTTTGTTGGGAAGTGTCTACTCTTGGATCCTCTCAAAGAACCAGAGGATCTTGGCTCCCATTAGTTTTACTGCCTACTAAATGAAACAAATGATCTTAGGTGAAGTGCTAAATCATCAATCTTTTATGACGTGAAAACTCAGGATTTACAGGTTGCATGCATCGTAAGCAGTATATCATATTTTTAGTTCATGCAATTTTCCCCCCGCCATAATCAGTACATAATTATACACAAAACTAGGCATAACTTTTGTTGTAAAGCTCGTACCTTTGAGTTTGTGTATACATGAAGAAGCCAACTATGAAAATGGAGAAAAAAAATTACCTCCCCCTAGTTCTCGGTGCACTCACAAATTGCTGAATTTCGTGTGCACGGATCAGATGTATAATATGGATGGAGTGATGTCCAAAATAAACTCACCAATGAAATTGAATATGGCTAAAACACTTTGCTGTGTCAGAAGTATATGTATCTGACCCACCTCATGCCACCAGTAATCTAAGCAAAGACCAATTGAGGCACTTAATGGTATCTCGGTTGTTGGGATTCCATAAACCACCTGGTCCATAAATTGAGTATGATCCTCTGAGGTTTAATTACGGTTAAAGGTCAAGGGTCAAAGGTCAAGGACAGTGGGTCAACAGAAAAATACAGAAACATTAGAATGCTGTATTAGCTTTGTCCTATATTTAAAGCTCAGCGAGGGTGAATACACGGCTAGCGTCCAAAGGGAAAACCTAGTAAGTCACATTTTGAAGTTTCTGAGAAAATTGACTTTGAAGTTCCAGTCCTTGCAGTAAGAGATAGACTTACAGGGATTTGCAAGTGTCATTCTAGGGTAGCGGGCCACTTCATGAAAATCTAAACTTAATAAATATTTAGAAACATGTCTCAGAAGTCCTATTTTGACCTTAACTCAATTTGGCCCAAAATGTGGCTTACTAGGTTTTCCCTTTGGACGCTAGACAGTTGCCCGCAGCTTTTCCTATCCGCCCCATGTCAATTTTGGCCTTTAAGGCCCAAAGTCCCCTCTAAACACGAAACTGTAAACAAAGCTATATCGCATATCTAAATGTGACGAAAAAAGGCACAGAAGCCTCTTTTTATTTGAGACACTAAGTTATATAGGCAATTGAAAATGAGAAAAACAAGGCATAAAATGTGACAATAATTTACACCACTGCATGAATCTTCATCCTTATTGGTTTCATTGGTGGTTATCACCTTGTTGTTGAGCATAAAAACTGAGACAAATGCACCCTATAATGACAGAGACATGCTCAGTAAATGTACACTCAGGAGAAATTACAATGCACAAAGGCTGTTACTTGACTTTAAAAGTTTTATGTATGTAATGTGGATGGTACTACTTTGTAGTCATTCCAGTTTGGCTCTGCTTTTGTGGGAAACTGTCAGATGGGATAAACAATGAAATCATAAGACTACGAGACAAGCCCTCTTTAACCCAATTTAAATGCCTGAGACATTGAAGTAACAGCGCTATGATCCTGGCACATAAAAGAGCCTCAATTCACAAGTCATGTCTAATAATCATGATTAAGAATGTTAATTTTGCAAGCTCTAAAAAACAACCTTTTTTCCTTCCTATTCTAAATTGATTGCAAGCTGGCAATCAAACCTGGGGATGGTAATCGGTATCGAGCTGCCAAGATGTGCATCTGGGTATTCAGTCATTGTTTTTATGACTATGTCAATAGTAGATGTTTATCTGAAATAAAGCACCCACCTGTTGCTTTTACATTACCTGGAAACAACACATCCTTCATATTTTTTACCGTTAGGCAGATTATGAGAGAAACAAAACACCAAACTTTCAGTTTAAGCTAAAGCCATCAGAAAAGATATTTGAAACCTCTCTTCCACGTAAAGCGTCAATGTAAGTGCTTGCAAGCCTCTTGCTGAAACGATATCCATCATGGCTTGTTATGATGTGGAACTTTCTGCACTCCTCCCCCCCTCGGCATCAGGGCAAATGGCATATCAGGGAAAATCAAGCCATAAGATGTTTATTTGTCATTATCTGGGAGCAAAAAGCTACAGCAGATGGTTCATATGACCAATATCATTGGCATGCAGCCTTATTTGCAATCATGTAACTGATATTTATTTTTCAAGTATTTTGAATACTTCCTCTAGCCAATGGCAATGCAGAACTTCACCAGTCATTCTTGCATGCTTAGTAGACAATCCACATCATTATGAAAGATGAGGGAGAGTAGGATACATATGATCTTGGATGACTCTACATTAAGTGCCGATAATGTGTCCATTCAAGAGTGAACATGTTTATAGATAACCTCTGGAACTGGCAACTGAATTGGAAGACTCATCATCATGAACAAAAGGGCATTGTGCTAACAACTGAGCTTGTTAGTCTTACATGGGCCTTTAATTTAGTATCGTCAGAATTGTAACCCGTTTCGATACATGCCATCTGTCTTGCTTTATGTTCAATCTGAATTGAGTGAATGTTGAGCAAGTGAGAGAACTTTAGGCCTACCTCTGCTGAGACTTGAACTCAAGGACTCTTGATTTTCCACCTTATCATGTTTCAACCTGTGGCATGCCTTAACCTATTTAGCTCGAGGTCTGGACCTCTGGAGAGTTGCAGGTAGCATCTTGAATAACACCGTGGTCCTTGGACCTGACTTACAAAGAATTTTAGTTTGACTTTAAGGTTGTTGTACATTGTAAGCAATTCTTGTAATATGAAGAGAGCAGTTTAATTTGCTATTTCTTACCTGTCAAGAGAGAAACATTTAGTTTTTTTTCAATTTTCTGTATCAGGCTGTGCTTGCTGATGCAAGTCTGACGACTGACCCTGTGTTTTTTCAGATAAGCTGATTTTTGTTTGTGTTAGACAAAGGAAGTGCATAATCTGAGGAGGGAGGCACCAAAAGGGTGTGAAAACTTTGCGGATATGGATTCCATAAAATTGTGCATTCAGGTAACAGATCTTAATATCAAGGAAACCCATCATTATCAAATGTCAGGCTGGAAGAAGCATTACGAAATTAAATTGTAAAGGTCACTGGTTGTTCATCTCATCAACAAGCGCAGCTTTCAAACAATCATCAAATGCCTGAAGTGACAATGATACCTAGACTTATATGATCAGATTTTGGATGACGTATGATGTGCCTGAGGTGATCATGCAAATGCTTGAAATGAATTTGAAAGAAACATGACAAGAGACATTTGTTATTATTTTGATGATCGGAGAAATGATTTTGAAATATAAGAAACAGGATAGGAATGTCTGCCAATCCCTTCGCAATGCTTTGGAATTGCATGCTTTTAGGAATTGCAAACCTGAACTGAAGTGTTGAAGTGTTTTCTTTACATGGTAAATGGAGGAAATTAGGTTGAATTGTGTTGATGAAACAAAAGCCATGGCCAATGAGGTTAATGGGCCTACTGGCACCAATTTCCACAACATTGCAACATAGCTGGCTTGCCAAGCTAGTTGGGGTAGGCCTATATGGGTACACAAATAAAGTTGTTCATACCGATAAATATTCAAGGTGCTGAGACAGATTATTTTCTTCATATTGTTTACTTGCCATTTCGAGTGTTCATTCTCTTGTGCTCTTAAATGTGATTTCAATATGATTCTCCCTTTGTCAGTTCCCTGAATAGTGCCTGAAGTCTCCAACTCAAAAGTCTTGAAATCTTTATTATAAATTGATCAATGAAGCTTTTGACAGATTCTCTTCCAATTTCCTTTGCAGCCAGTTTTGATCCAATATTCCTTTAGCTACTTCCTAACTGTAAAATGAGATTATGAATGCCAAGACAAACAGAATATTTCCTCTCATGCATTAAAATCCCCTTAAGACTTCTACTGTTGGTGCTCACATCTTTAGGCCATTTTTCAACAAAATTTAATTGAATCATTCAGACACTAGACGTAGTAAATCCCTAAAATGTCCTTAAATTAGCAGCATTTAAGCATAATGTCTGTTTATTTCAATATATATTCATTTTGAGAGGGTGTAGGCAAATTTCCTTTACTTCCATTAAACTGTCTTGGTTTAGCCAAAATAATGAGAGTGGCACTTCATTACCAAATGAGTTCTGCTGCTGCGAAGAGCTGACTAGTTGATTAAGTTTTACATTTCCTGGTATATGTAATGTTTTTAGGCATTTTGATTACTTCTAGCTGACTTGAATCAAGTTTTGCATAGACCTGAGCCTACTGAAATTCACATTTAGGACAGTACAAATTCTAAATGTATGACCTTCCTTTCTGCAACCAGGACACACACTTCCATCCAGCTAATAGTTGACGAACTCTGCCGCAGAAAAAGCTTCAAAATATATAAAATTCCTTTCTTCAACAAATACAGCTATGTTGATGATTTATTAAGGTATGACACTTTACACATTCATGGCTCTGACAAAATAAAGACAATTTGATACTTGCAGTGACATGTTTTGTTAGTGACAGATACTTTGACATGAGTTTGTTCATATATTTGATATACAGAATTTGGGAGCGAATGGAGTGACATATTCTTTGCCCTTGCAAACTGCACAATTGTACCACAGAGGTGTCACATGATCATAACTATTTCCTGAAGCACTTCAAACTATGAGAATGAATTGGATCTGTTGACATAGAACAATATGACTTGCAGTTAAAAGCTTTTGCATGTTACTGAAACACTGGCTGTCATCATTTGCAACTTAGCCAGAAGCGGCTAAGTTTGTTGTAACAGGTATGATTCTTACTCAGTGAGTTTGAGATAAGTTATTGGCATTGTGCAAATAATATATAAACTCCCCCATCGATCATAAAGGCTTCTACTTTCTATCTAAGAAATATTGCAGAATATTTTCAGTCTTAATATAATAAAATGCCAAATAAGCACTCCTTTACATATTTACCTTAAACATTTATCATTTAAGAGTCCTCCCCCACCCTACACTGCTGGCCAACAATTTTGCCAAGAGGCCAAAATGACAAAATTGTTTTTAACTGACCTGCTTTTTATGCATTAACATCTGATGGTCATGCATTTTTTACTGCCATTGGACCCTCCAGACAAATTTCCAAAGCAAAATACCCCTTGACATGTGATACATCATATTTTACTGTTGCCAAATGCCGATGTGAAAACATGTAGCAGGTTTTTATTCTCACTAATGGCTAGAATTCAATGTTTTGTCTTTTTAATATTTTGTACTAACACTAGGCTACTGCTCTGAAGCAAATCTCTCCTTTTGCATTTTTTTCATATTTAGGAAGCAGAAGACAAGAAATGTTTGAATATACCCGCTTGTCTCAATTTAACTTGCTGCTACAAATTGCCCATGATCATGAATATCTATTTCTGCATACGATATAATATTGTATGCAGTGATAGTTTTACAGTAGCAGAAGCAACACAATGGATGATCTAATCGGTTATTCTGGGTTAATGGCCCTTGTAATTATCCCATTATGTTTCATCAATGAGCATTTTCTTTTTCATATTATTGGTTAATTTCATTAACTTGATAAATGCTCCTGTTGGCATAATAAATTACCACATCAAAGACTGGCGCAGACACCTGGAAGCCTTTCATTTTCAGGCCTTGAAATATGCATCATACGCTAAGTGCACATTTCCCCTGAACTGGAGAGACAGGGCGTATTTGGCACTGCAAGGAAACAATTACTTTGATTTTGTTTAGGAAGTCTACAGTTTCTGTTTGGTTTCTATACTGCCAGCTGTTTATAATCATGCTCTGTTTACACCAAAGTATGATGTAGAAATTATAGATTTGTTTTACTGGCTAAAATGTCCTAAAGTCATATTCTACCCTAAGACTGACAACAATTCACAAAATGTGCCATATAATTTGGCAATCTTCATGCTAAATTATCTAAGGCAAGTAGCAACATATTCAGTTATAACCCTGGTACTGAGGCTGCAGGATTGAAGTTTCCTGAGGATATGGTTCAGAGGCAACTTCATCTAATAATCAGATTCCAGAGCAGCTAGAATGCAAAGTAATATCAATTGATTAATTCAGACATTCTGACTTGGGCTGATCTCTGCCATTTTCAAGAAACTAGCATAGTACCAGTGAATTTAAAAAAAAAAAGTTTACAGGACCCAACCAAGATAAGGTTCTTTTAGGAAGAGAAAGAAAGCAGCTTGCAAGTTTTCATGGCTGAGCAATGAGTAGGTTGGCCAGAGTAGCATAAAGCATCAGTAAATTTATAGTAGGATTCCTTCACTTGATCCTCAATTGTGCAGGAAGTGCTGGATGACAATTTAAGAAAATATCTGCTCAATATTGTGTAAAGAGCTACAAAATGTCAACCATGACCTCAAAATTGTTGCGAAGCATTTTGTTGCTGATGGATTGAACAGCTTGTGACCTTCAAAACTTTGTTCAATACAAGTTTGTGAATTTGCCAATGGACAAGCCTGGAAGAGAGATTTTTGCTAAATACTATTTTTTAGGCTGTTTTCATTGAAACCCAATATGACAGTTCTTTCTAATTTTATACACATATGTGACCTGCTCCACCAAAATGGGTTCAAAGTCGGCCTGCTATCATATTCAGTTGTGAAAATGAGTTTGTTCTACTGGAATTTGGCTTTAAAATGATGTTTCATTTGTCTTGATATCTCCAACCAATTCAAAGATGCGGCACCTCAAACATTGATGATACGAAACATCAAACTTTGAGAAAATGGCATTTCAATTTCTCGCCATTACAATAAAAGAACTAGGAAAATCAAGAAAGATGCCCAATTTAGATAATTTAAAATCAGTTTTTGGTTAAGATGGTCTTAAATAATCAAAGCAAATTACTTTAGCTAAAACATGGTACCAACAGCTAAAAATCATGAAAATGTGACCTTTTGACACATTTTGCTAATTTCTGGAAAATACAGATTGCCTACTTTGAACTCATTTTGGTGGAGCAGGTCACATATTTTTTAGAAACTTAGTGCTTTATTATTAATGTATGCCTTATAAATTACCTTCATTAAGGTCATGTTCTCTATAGGCAATTAACCAATGATTCCGATGAACTACCAACTTTTTTTTACCAGACACTGACATATTTTATGTTGAGAAAGAATGCAGGGCATATGTAGCAATTTTAGCAGCATTATATGCTCTTGGTGCACATAAGAACCATTGAAACCTTCTAAGAAATCATTTGGGAATGCTACACCCAGAAAGCTCTGTAATCTCTAATCCTGAAGCCTCTTAGGACCAACTTACATGGCTTGGGTATGCCACTCTTCCAAGTGCATTTAATTTGACGTTTGATAAAACAGCGTTGCTAGTGGCAGCTACTGGCTATTGGTCAACTTGGTGTTTGACAAGGGCAATGATCGCTGTCAAAGGGCTCACAACTGCCATCTGTTGTGCAATTTGCAGAGATTAATCTGTGTGAATTAGTTGCAGATCAGTCAGTCATCTGTCAAAAATCATCAAACCTGTGACTTATGTGAGTGGTCAGTGATTATGTTATGCTAGTTACATGTGCACTCAAATTGGCAGTCGAAGTCCCAGTTCAAACACTACATCAACCTTGACCTCACTTCGTCCACTAAATACAAATATCAACAACCCATTTGAGATTGTTCTTTAGCTTGACACTAATGAAATATGCATTGAGGTCATTTATATAATTGCTGTGTTATTATACACTATTGTGGTTTTATAATGGGATGGGATCAATTTGGCCCTTCCATATTCCATAAGTGAATAATTGTTGATACTGCAATTATCTATTGTGAAATGATTATGTTATCAATTTGGCTCATTTTATTTGAAGGCCTTTTTAGTAATTGCGCAAACTATGCATTATACCTTGCCTTATTCTTCATGGATCTACAAACCTACGTTACTGTTTAATAATGTTTATCATTTATATTATATGGTGTCCTGGCATTGACACAAAGAACAATTGTTTAATACATGTATCATTCTTAGTCTTTTTTTTCTGGGTAATGGATATCAGCAATTATGTTGAAGTCCAATGAAGACACATGCTGAATCTGACAGAATGTCTTCGGTCAATTTATCACCAGTCCATCATTGCTACTATTGGTGATTGTGCAGTTAATGATGCATTGAGCACCAAATGACCTTTTTGGCAACATCAAAGAAAGTTGATGCACCTGGGTCCACCTAAGATCAATTACCTTGTCACCAATTATCACCTGCCTTCTAGTATATTGTAGAATGCCATCTTCCAGTTGGGCAAGATGTAATTGATCTTTAGCTTCTCGAATCTTCTCGAATCTTCTCAGATCTTATCGGATCTTCTCCGATCTTCTCCGATCTTCTCCGATCTTCTCGAGGCACTTTTTTGGTAGAAGATGAAATAAAAAAGCTGTAACCTCAAATTTCTATGTGAAATGTCTATTTAATAAAAATTGTGGGATAGCTCAATTGTTGCTTTGGAAGGCAGAAAATCTGTTGTGTTGGTTGAACATGAAAAGCTAAAATTTATATTACTAGCCTTACCACTTGATGGGTATGAGCTCCAGAGAATTGGAAGTATTAGCTCGTTTATGTCTGCTTTTTAATAAATCATTGAACATCAGATTGAGAGATACTTATCCTAATTAAACCACATGGTTATCGAAATTTTCTCTTTGCCCAATAGTACCAAAGATATGGCATTGTGATGGTACAAATAATTCAGTATGTCTTTGAAAAGTTGTGTTATAAGTTTATGAATAGCTGCCTATTTCACTTGTATTATATTCTGTTTGTGTGTACACTCAGCATATAAATACAAACTCATTCGCCTGGCACTCCCTCCAAGGAGATCAAATGAAATCAGTAAACTTGTACTTCGGGAGTGTCAAAAAGAATTAAGAACCATAAAGTAAAATGAATATCTGTCTCCACATAAGCTTTTGCATATGAACTTCACTAAGTTACAACGGCCTTCTTTGATGGAAGAGTCACTTTTACAACCTTTAGCCTCTATCAACAGTTATATGGTTCTCTGCTAATAGTTAATTTAATTGTTTGTTGAGAATCATAATGTTAACCAAAAACCATGCTAAGAAATTTCTGATTTTAGGCAATTTCCTTTACCTCACTTCGGATTTTATTTTTGAGAACCAACATGATTTTCATCCTTACATGTTCTCAGAATCCGCCACTGATCCGATCCTCTACCTTCTAGAAAAGCTCTGAACATTCTCATTGCATTGATTTTAAAATGTTCATAATTCTTAAATGTGTTGCTATTACACTGGCCAAAGACAGAATACATCCCTCGAGCTTTGGATAAAAATAGGAAAAAAGACGGAGCAACAAATATTCTGGAATTGTCAAGTCTGATCAAAATAACAAGTCTTTTGGAAATGGACCTGCGTGTGAAAAAGAATATCTCAGTAGGTATAAAACCACTTCTACATTTACACATAGATTGCTCTTCTATTTTCAAAAGTTCAAGCTACAATCCTTTGTTATTTAAAAATTGCCAAGCAACAAAATTGAAAGTTGTTGTTTTTTTTTTTTCAGTTGTATTTTTTTTGTTATCATTGTGAAACAAAGAAATGCATTCAGAGAATGGCAAGTGTTGGGACTCGGTGGTTTTTGACATAATGAGAGTTGGAAAACCTGATTGGAACGCCATTCAAAGAAGGATTTGACTGGATCCCACAACATCCTACATTGACCCAGCAGCGACATAAGTGTCTACTCTCGGATCCTCTCGCAAAACCAGTGGATCTTGACTCCCATTAGTTTTACTGCCTACTAAACGAAACAAATGATCTTAGGTGAAGTGCTAAATCGTCAATCTTTTATGACGTGAACACTCAGGATTTAGAGGTTGCATGCATCCTAAGCAATATATCACATTTTTTAGTTCATGCAAATTTATCCCCGCTATAATCAGTACATATACGCAAAATTCGGTATATAAAATTTGTTATAAAGCTCATGAGATTGTGCAATCATAAGGAATCAGGCAGTGAAAATGGACAAAAAATAAATTCCGTCCCCCCAGTTTTCGGTGTACTCACAAATTGCTGAATTTCGTGCACAGATCAGATGTATTATATTATATGGATGGAGTGATGTCCAAAATAAACTCACCAATCAAATTAATAAAACACCTTGATGTGTCATCAGTATATCTGACCCACCTCAGGCCACCAGTAATCTAAGCAAAGGCTAGTCGAGGCACTTTATGGTATCTCGGTTGTTGGATTCCAGAAACCACCTCATCAATAAATTTAGGATGATCCTCTGAGGCCTCATTTGGTTAAGTGTCAAAGTTCAAGGAGAGTGGGTCAAAGGAAAAATACCGGATTATTTGAATGCTGTATTAGCTTTTTCCTGTATTTAAAGCTCAGCGGTGGCGAATACACGGTTGCCCACAGCTTTTCCAAACTGTCTCATGTTAATTTTGGCCTTCATGGCCCAAAGTCCACTCTAAATATCGCATATTAAAATGTGACTGAAAAAGGCACTGAAGCCTCTCTTTATTTTAGAAACTATATGGGCATTTGAAAATGAGAAAAAAAAGTCATAAAATGTTTATTTGTGACAATAATTTACACCACTGCACGAATCTTCATCCTAATTTGTTTCATTGATGGTTATCACCATGCTGTAGAACATATAAAGCACCCTATAATGACAGAGAGATGCTCTGTAAATGTACTCTCAGGAGAAAGTACAATGCACTTGGACTGTTACTTCTCTTTAAAAGTTTGATGTATGTAATGTGGCTGGCACTACTTTGTTGTCATTCCAGTTTGGCTCTGCTTTTGTGGGAAACTGTCAGATGGAACAAACAATGAAATCATGAGACTACGAGACAAGCCCTCTTTAACCCAATTTAAATGTCTGAGACATTGAAGTAATAGCACTATTATCCTGGCACTTGAAAAGAGCCTTAATTCACAAGTCATGTCTCATAATCATGATTAAGAATGTTAATTTTGTAAGCTCTAAAAAACCAAGCTTTTTCCCTTCCTATTCTAAATTGATCGCAAGCTGGCAATCAAACCTGGAAATTGTAATCGGTATCAATCGAGTTGCCAAGATGTGCATCTGGGCATTCAGTCATCGTTTTTATGACTATGTCGATAGTAGATGTTTATCTGATATAAGGCACCCACCTGTTGCTTTTGCATTAACTGGAAACAACACATCCTTTATATTTTTTACCGTTAGGCAGATTATGGAAGAAAGAAAACACCAAACATTAAGCCTACGCTAAAACCATCCGAAAAGATATTGGAAACCTCTTTGCCACTTAAAAGCATCAATGTAAGTGCTTGCAATCCTCTTGCTTAAACGATTTCCATCATGGCTTTTTATAATGTAGGAACTTTCTTCTGCTATTCCTTTGGATTGTAACAGTCACCCAATGATGAGTACTTATGTTCAGCTGCAAATGAACATCAATGACCTGACAACAGGCGTTATATATTGCATTGAAATGAACAGCCGATCTTTATCAAGTTTGTTCCAGCCAGTAAGCTACCGTGGAGTAGTGACTTGTGAGATGCAGTTACCTATTTTCTTATTGTCTAGATTGGCATAAATACTTGAACTGGAGCACTTCCAAATATTCAGTGAACTATAATTTGACAGTGCACAGTTATCATTGGCAGGCAGCCTTATTTTCAATAATTTTTCTGATATTTATTTTTTAAGCATTTTGCATGCTTCCTCTAGCCAATGGCTATGCAGGATTTGACCAGTCATCTTGCATGCCAGAATTTCTCTTAGTAGACATGGCAACTTTTATTAATGTTTAAGACTGGCCGGTTGTTCTGGTTTTCCCCTTCTCTGCCAAGTTGCATGATCAGGTTTGTCATCTACTGGCATTCTCTGGGAGTAAACAGCTACAGCAGATGGTTGCCTTCATATGACAATCTGGTCACTGATCGACAGCAGTATCTAAATTGCACAGATCATTCTCAGATATTGTCACATAAGATTGCAGTTGTGGCAGTAGTAATTGACCTTGCCATACACCATGTTGACCAACGGCCAATCCTAAAGTAGGCTTATGAAATGTTTAGATAAATACTCTGAGAAAATGACCCTCTAGTCTTGGCTTTTACATTGTCCCTGGAGAATTCTTTGATTTCCGGTTTCTGTGGTTTTTGGTCCTGAATTTCCTTTTGACTGCTATAAATGGACCCATAATTTAGTGATATCTTGTTTTAAAGTGCAACGATAAAACATTCAGAATCTGGTTAAACAATGTTATGTCTGAATCTTAGGTTTATTCATCTCCACTCAGTGGATGTTGACACAGTGAACGATAACCGGGACAGTGAGCACCAGACAACCCTTTGCAACATCAAAGGAAGTGGATGCACCTGGGCCTGCGTCAGATCAATTACCTTGTGACCAATTATCACCTCCCTGCCAATTACACGTCTTCTGGTCTATTGTAGAATGTCACTGTTTACACAAGACAGAAAGATTGAATTAGTCACATAGGAATTTAAATTCTTTGCTGTATTGATTGGCCGTAATCTAGGTCATTTCACCAATTAATGGAATCTCAGAGAGTTGTATGAGATGTCAGTCTTTATTGCTACTAGATAGATAGATAGATAGATAGATAGATAGATAGATAGATAGATAGATAGATAGATAGATAGATAGATAGATAGATAGATAGACAGATAGATAGATAGATAGATAGATAGATAGATAGATAGATAGATAGATAGATAGATAGACAGATAGATGGATAGACAGATAGATAGGCAGTAACGCCTGAACAACTGGCACGAAAAAAGTTACACAATTGCAGGTGCTCTAACTTTTACTTTCTAGAATATATGTATGTATGCTCTGCAGTCCTATTGTCTACATTGGCTGAGGTACATTGTATATATGTGACTGTGAAACAGATCTGTTGACACAATACAGTGCTCTGCATATCCTATAAGTAGCAGTTAAAAGCTATTGTGTGTAGCTGGAACACTGGCTGTCTCATTTGCCATAAAGCCAGAAGCGGATAAAAAGTTGGTGCACAACAGGCAGTGCCATGTGGATTGGTGAGATGTAATTGTTGGCAACTGGCTAGCAACTGATTCATTTATGTGATTCTGGTGTATTTTTAGGTTAATCTTGAATTTATTCATGCTGAGTAATCGCTAGGATGGAGTGAGAATAATAAAAAAGTGAAATTAAGAAAAAGAGCTCCTTCAAAAATGATGAAATGTTTCATTTGGCCAGTAAGTTGATGCATCTGATTGTAAATTCAATTTCAAGAAGCTTTATACTTACTGCACATGAAGATACCACAAGTTCAGCTAACCTGTTGATCAGGGGAGCATGTAGCTGCACAACCAGAAATATTTAGTGAATTTGTACCAGCATTCTCTCTAAATACCTCAGCTGCAGAAGTTGGTTACATTACAAAGAAGAGGTTGGCACTCTGTAGAGCACAAAGGCCCGCCGCAAGAAAAAGGGGTGGGGGACTCATGTCTTCCCATCACTTGCTGATGAGTTGGTTGCGTCCCATGAATTCAGTATGCAGTTGCTCCTTCTTTGTGGTTGCTAGTGGTTAGCAGAGGTGCTGCCCATTGCTCACCCATGCGTAATGCACAGGCAGTGGCCCGGCGGTTTTTCCTCAGTCTTATTGACAGAAAAACAGCTAAACAGATAAACAGACAAATGGACGAATGGACATCCGCGAATGAAAGCATTAGAACCGTCCTTCTGCGGGCCTACCTATGACACATTATGTCACTGATCGGGTTACGTGTCAAACTTACAGAGATCAATCTCGGATATTGACACTGCAGATGGCAGTTGTGGCAGCAGTCAATGACCTTGTCATACACCATGTTGACCAATGACCATGCAGTCCTAAAGTAGGCTTATGAAACGTCAAGATAAATGCTCTGAGAAAAGTGACCCACTCGGCTTTTAGCAGATCATGTTATGTTAGTCGAAGAAAATCAACCTCAGAAATTCAAACCCAAACCAATTAAGCTGGTCATACTGATATAGTAATATCATATAATTCATTAAACACATTTATCGGTTGCTGGGCTCGTGCATTCAGGCACTATAGTAGGTTTTTTTTTTTACCTGGTACTCATGAAATATTCAAGCTCATTTATGATCCAATAAATTCAAAAGAGTCGAGTTAATGTCAGTATACTTCAGTTAATGATGCTGTATTAATATAATCCACTTTACAATGTGAACTCATGCAATCAATTATTCACTGACAGGAGCAGCATTTAGTTAGGCACTTTATATAATGATATAATATTGATGTACTGCGGCTTGACATTCCCTTTCAAGTATAACTTCCATCATCCATGTGGGTGTCCTGATGCTGGACATGTAACAATCATGTAGTCGGATGCACTTTTCAAGTATATACATGGTCCCTGCATCATAAGACCACTCCATCTGCGGCCATGACCTGGTCTCTCGTGGGGGTGTGGTCTCTCAGGTGCAAAATTCACTATAAGATACTTCTGATAGTGTGGGTTATAGATTCCAACAAAGGTACATAGATTATTGAACAACTCCTCATTAGACCATCTGACCATATACAGTGGCCCTGTGTAATGAGGGAAGGATGGTCACATTAGGCAAGATGCTTTTGTGTCAGTGGTCTCATAATACTGGGGCCACTTTATATCATCTGAAGGTCTTATAAGGAGTTATTCTGTACCTTTGTTGGAATCTTTACTCCGTTACCCACAAGTATATCAGTCACTGTAAATTGGTGTTGTGCTCTGACCACTAAACAGCTTGCAACATCAAAGGAAGTGGATGCACCTGGGCCTGCCTCAGATCAATTACCTTGTGACCAATTATCACCTCTCTGCCAATTACTGGTCTTCTGGCCAATTTTGAATTGCCACGTTAAGTCACTGTACAATGCTTTCGGAACCCCTGAAAATTGAAAGTGATTGCTTCAGCTTGTTTGTTAGCCATTTACCAAACCATTGAACCTCAGATTCTCAGGTGGTGGTTCTGTATTGCTCTGTGATGTACTACTACCATAATGCATAGTTACTGAAGCAGCTATAGGCCTTCTGACTGGAAGTAAAAAATATCTACACTGGTCAGTCTTGCAAACTAGTTTCCCAAGTTAATATAATTATACATTCAGGAATACATTTGGAATTTCTTGAGAATTTCAAGTAACATTTTTCCAATGGGATTGTCCCAGTCACTTTGGTACAGCTGAGCTTCCTGGTAAAAAATTAAAAACAATTAGTCTAGTTGTAGGAACATGATAATTAATCAATCCGTCAAGATTTTTAGGAGCACTTCGGAATAAAATCTTTGGAGATCAGACAGAATGTTTTTTCAATACACTGATGATTTTTTCTTAAACAAATGATCATATGTGATCATCATAGGCCTATGTGAACAAGGTCATACAGAACACCTATACTCTATATAAAACAATAATGATATTGGATTTATAGCACTAATTCAGTAAACTGTCATCACTGCTATATATGTTGAATATAAGAATGAATTGCAATGAATACAACTTTTCAATAACAGCAGATGCATTCCTTCTTTGAAGCTGTCAGCTTGGTAACACAAAGAAAAAATAATCAGTTTTGGATTTTTGGTAATCTCATTTTCTCACCTGTCATGTCTTATTTGATGAAAACCAGCATGATTTTAATCTGTCTTCTGGTGTTGTGGCTAATGTGTTTCTCGCCTTTCAAACAACTTTACCGTCGCATTTGCAGAGATGTTAAGGTGTGATAATTCAGAACTTGTTGCCCATTAACCCATTTTGACCAAAAAATGGGACAAATAGTCTTGGAAATGTTTATATCTCGAAAACTAATGTCTGCGAAGAATTTTTACTGAATTCCTGTCATTAAGCTTCCCATCATCTACAGTTTTTCCAACAACATACAAACTTGTGTTCGGCCTGATTGTTCAGCATCTACAAGTCGCACTGAGAAACATGCACACACTGCAAAATTTGAATTTTGAGTCAGCTTAACTGATTGAGTGAGATGGTTGCACAATGCCTTTAAGGGACCGTTCAGAATTTATGACTGGGGGGGTGGGAGTTTTGGCCGAGGGGGTACAAACTTTTCACAAGTGTTTCAAGGGGGGGTATAAATTTTCGACAACACTTCCAAGGGGGGTTAAGATATTTTAGCAAAGAAAAAAATGTTAAAAAACATGCATAAACTCATTTTATTTGGACTTTTTTACGTGCAAAAGTCAGCAAAATGACGCGAATCTGTACGCGTGGCCGTGTATAACAGTATATATGTACGTATTGCTTTGTATGTCCGGGGGGGTACTAAAAATATGCATGAAACCTTAGGGTGGGGTACTTAAAATGTGCATGAAACTCAAGGGGGGTATCAATTTTTGACGGGAAGTTCCAGCAAAGCTCCCATCCCCCCCCCAGTCATAAATTCTGAACGGTCCCTAATATAAGTTAAGATAACTCGTTGTTTAAAGTTATAACAACAGAAAGATTATCATAACTCAAAACAACAAGCCATGTTAGCTCAAACAAATTGTTCAACCATCTCACTCAATCATTTGAGCTTACTCAAAATTTCAAATTTTACAGTGCAGCTAGATTAGCTAATTTGTAATTTATTTATCACATTTTTCTTATGTTTTGGTATGGTTAGTTCAATTAAAGATAAATATGTACAGTATCCAGAACTCAGTTCAAAAGCTAGTTTGAGTTTGCACTTTGGTCTGATAAGGCTGAATAGTTATTTCAGTCTGATACATTGTAGTAAGCACAATGCGATGGGAAATATTTTAAGAGGGATTTGACAAGATATCAGTACATTGATGCAGCTGCCACGGAAGTGTCTACTCTGGAATCATTCTCTTGCCAGTGGATCTTGACTCCATAAGCCTTTTGCTTGCTAAATAAAATTAATGATCCTGTGGTGAAGTGCTAAACCATCAATCTTTTATGACACAAGCAATCAGGATTTAACAGGTTGCATCCTTCACAGCAGTATATCCCTCAGTGCATTTTATACTGCTGTTCTACTATCAGTGCGTGAAATGTGTTACCATTTGGATTGTGTGTCTCACAAACAAATAATCTCATCTAAAACATTTATCCTGCCTCAATACAGACAAAAATATCAAACATGCTATACCAATTAAATGGCTAATGTATGGATGGAATGATGCTATAAATTTCATCAGTGGTTAGGCAAATTTAAAAGATGTTTAGAAACCACCAAAGGGGAAATCGGTATCAGATTTATAAATCCTCTCTCACTGTGAGGGAGCTGCAGAGCATCATTTTGTTGCTTCTTGGCTGTGTTCATGTCAGATGATTTTAGCCTTCTCCTTGGGGAAGGATAGAGGATACTCTACAAGGACTCACTTTAGGCAGATGTCAAGGGTTAATGAAAGTAGGTCAAACCCTGCCAACCATAAACATATAAGGCAACAGACACAAAAATCATTCAGCACATATATTGATATAATCTGTGCCTTCGTACTGATATTTCACTGTCCTATAACAGAATTCATTCAATTCTAATTAAATCTACCTCTTTGAGAACATGTGAAGGGTTTATTGAAGTGCTTGCTTGCAGGCTGCCCCTCAAAGTCTTGTTTTCACTTCTTATTTTGACTGTGTTTGACATTTGGCATCTGTATGTATTTGAAAGGAAAGAAAACATCCTTTTCTGACATTTTTGTCTTAAGCAGACTAGGAAGGAAAACGGCCGAGTGTTTTGCTTGTAGTTAAAACCATTACAGGAAATTGGAAACCTTTCTCAGTCTATGCACCTTTAACATCTATGAAAGTGGTGCAATGTGGTTGCTGAAAAAAAGGCTATACAGGCAAAGCTGACTGGAGGTGCACTTTGTTTTGTCTTGTCCTGTCACCAGGAAAATGTTTCAGTAATCTAATTTAAGGAAAATATGTCTCAACCAGCAGTCATTAAAGCATTCAATTTATTTCTGTATCTATCACAAATATCACAAATATCTATCTCATATATCTAATGATATGATCCATTTTTAATACCACCTCCAAAAGTATTATTTTGTGAAAGTTACAAAGTTATTTAGAACACACTGACCAGTTCCATTCTCTTCTGTTATAATTGACTTAGATAGCACAGACACTTGACAATAAAAAAATATTTTGTTGACAAAGAATTGAGCCCTGTGTGTAACAATTGCGTGTTACTCAAACACTGGCTGTCATCATTTGCTACATGGCCTAAAGCGAATAAAAAGTTAGCTTTCAACAGGTATGATACATGTTGCATTGTTGCACCTCCCACGGAAACTGACAGAAAAACAATGTCATGTTCGCATTAATTAAATTTCCATCAAATCATTGCCTGATTTACAATGTTCATTGTGAATTACAAAAAAAGCATAAAAGACTGGTATTCCCATTGTGATATAATTGATATCTTCAAGCAGTTGAATGGTATCACTCGTCTTTGCCTTGCTGTGACGTTGAATGAATGCTGTGAATCTGCAACTAATTGCAACTTGAATGCAGAATTTGCTTCATAATAAATTCACATCAGATTTAAGTCCCTTTTGTTTTCAAGAATGATCACAAAAGACAATTGGAATTGCTTGGCTATCTGTGAACCCAGAAGTATGCATCTATATCCGGAGGCAGCTCTGCTGAATCAGCAGTTAATTGACAGCCACAGTTTCTAATTCACATACATCAATCTCAAATCTTTGCTCATCTGCAGAGTTCAGTGACTTTGTCACAATGTCATGTACAATGATGTCCAGTGGCCAGTAATGACACAGGTTTGCCATTTAATCGGCAATCTTCAACATAAAGACATTCAATTGAGTGGCACATGCAGCTTTATGTCATGCATATAAGAAGTCTGCTATTACAGGTCAATGACTTGTGCTACTCTTCCAATTTGTATAATGACTTTGGAAACATCAAATTCCAGAGAAGAAGATGAAGAATGTGGTTTCTTGATTTTGACAAATTTATTTCACTGTACGTCATTCAAGGACATCCACTATTAAATATAACAGCAAAATTGTTTCAATACATTTGTCACTAATAGGTTGAACAGTAACCATCAAAGCTTTGATTGTAATGCTACATTGCAAGTTTGTGACATTTCATAAAGGAGGACTTTCTTGATAGACAGATTGAACAATTCTTAAAAAATCAATGCTTTGGCCTGGATTGTTCTGCTAATAATTTATCTATTTGATGCTTGTAGTTGACAAAGAGTGAACACTGGTAAAGTCTCCTTTAACATTCAGATAAATGACAATACTAGACACATTCTTAGAGATCTGTGACAAAAGACTATTCAGGATTCAGTTATAAGAAACAGGCAATGAACTTTTTTTATTTATTCAGCATGCCTGTTCTTCTCTGAGCCCAAAAGTGACAGTTCTTCACATTTGACAAGCAGCTCTGATAAACCAGCAGTTAATTGACAGCCACAGTTCCTTACTTACACGACAGTTTCAGAGGTCAGTGACTTTGTCACAATGTCATGTACAATGATGTCCAGTGGCCAATAATGAAGTAGGTTTGCCATTCAATTAGCAACCTCCATCATGAAGGCTTCAAATGGAGTGACATATGAAAGTTTAAGTCATACATATATACAGAAAGCTATGCGATTCTTAAGATTTCACCAAATTCACGAAGAAACAGAAAATTGTTACAAGAGTTGCACAATTGGGATTTTTGAGGTTCAATTGGCCTGTGAGATTGCCTCCTCATTTCAGGATATTTCTTTCTTTCCTTTGCAGAAGGTCACTCAATGATAATTATGACAGCATGATTCGGATGCATCTGCTTGCTGATGGATTGAACAGCTTTTGACCTTCAGAACTTTGTTTGTGATGCTTCATTGACAGTTTGTGACATTTCTTAATGGAGGGCTTCCTTGACACGAAGACTGAACAATATTGAAATGTTTTTATGCTTTTGTCCTGGACTGTTCTTGTAACAATTTGTCTGTTCGATACAAGAGATTGATAACGATTTGATGATGGTCAAATCTCTATTGACATCTCACATAGAAATGAGTCTACTACACTGTCTTTCACTGTAAAGATTGTCTCAATTAGCAGTTCAACACAAATTCTAAAAATATTATGAGACTTTAGGAATGGAAGAAGAATTTTCACTATGAGGATTAAGTAATAATGATCGACAACAATGTTTTCTAAATGTTACTGCGCAGTACACACTCATCTATTATGTGTTGAATTTGCGATGATTGACGATGATGTTTTAAGAACTAAATGTGGGGGGGGATGGGGACCACCACTGTTCAATAATTTTCAATACTTTAATTAGTGCTCTTTTATGTTCTTATTAGTGTCACTCATATTTATTGATAGGAGCAATACAAATTCAATTTGGTACATTTGCTGACCATTGTGGTTATATTTTGTATATTTTCTTACTAAAAAACTCTAAAACGAAATATTCTTTCTGACCAAATGCAATCATTTGCTGGAATCTTAACTCAATGCATCATATCACTGCATGGTTAAGGCAGTTGTGCAGCTGGTTCAGATGAAGTGAATGATGCCCTTAGCACTAAACGACCTTTTGAAACATCAAAGGAAGTGGATGCACCTGGGTCCACCTCAGATCAATTACCTTGTGACCAATTATCACCTCTCTGCCAATTACAAGTATCTTGGCCTATATTGAAATGTCACCATTTGGTCGTAACCACTCCTTGAATTCCATACTAAAACTATATGAACAAACTCATAGATGTAACCATGAAAACACGATGTATATCATTTTTGCAGATTATTATATGGAAGGTTCTTTAGTTTGGAAATTCAGCTTGAACTTAGGTGAAGCTGCTTTCAGTTCCATTGTTCAATCCTTTTAAAAACAGAAGTTACATCACAGTTTTACCTTTAGGTTGACATCCTTTTCTATTGGCCTTTATGAATCTCACTTGTATTTCCTGATGCTGAAATCTCAGTCATGAAGTTTTGGTAGAAGTACTTTTTTGGTTTCCCACCATAGTGTCTTCTGTTTCCTGAAACCACTACCTTGAGTTTGCCTGTGCCATGAGCCTCATATTAGTGACTTTACTAGAATCCAGACAGATTTTGTTGAGTCGTTTCCAGTTTTGTTGGTTCCTCCATGTTCAATCACAGCTAACTGCATTATTTCAGGATCATTCACATATCGTTTCTCTGTACACTTAACCAGGCCATTCAATGCTAATGATTACAGCATCATGGTGTCAATGCATCTGCTGTCTAATGGATTGAACAGCTTGTGACCTTCAGAACTTTATTAGGCAAATCTCATTTCAAGTTTGTGACAATTCATAATGGAGGGCTACCTTAGTGGAGAGATGAAGCACAACTCCAAAATTGTCCAAATTGCAAATACTTTTCTCAAGTGATTGCTGTAGCAATATCAACATTTTTGGTGGCAGACTGATGGAAAAGGAAAATTTGTACTTTCTTCAGTGTATCATTCAGAAAATATGTTGATATTTATTATGTTTAAAAAAACCACCTCAAGATTTGAAAAAGAGATGTCAGCAAAATACTATGATGCGAGATCAAGCTGTTATTGTCACATGCACTATCTATCAGAATTTACTTAATGTGAAATTTAGGAAATGTACTTTTGGTTGATACAGTTACTATTAAAACTTTCTTGCAAATCAATCTTAGAATGCTATACCACGAAGCCATTTGCATAATCTTTAATCTTGAAGATCAACATATGGCTGAGTGTGCCACACAACCCAGATATCCGGGACTTTTAGGCACACTCACTTAATTATAACATGAGTACATTGAGTAATCTACCAAGACTGGTCTATTTCACCACATTTTCAACTCATTGGTCTTCTTATAATCTAATAAGTTAAAATAGAGACATGAAGAGAAAATATCTGCTTTGGAATTTGGTTTTCTGGTTTTCCCACCTGTCACTGATAATTTGCTGCAAACAAAGATTTCTTTAATCTTGCTCACAGCTGATTCCCAAAATGTGAATCTCTGCTGTGTTTGGTGTCATGTTTTCTTCGCTATCATCTGCAATAACTTCATTAAAACCCAGAAGCTGCAAAACATACAGATGGCACGAAGAGAGCCTATTTTCATTTTCAAGAATCAAGTCACAAACAGTAAGTAGGCAAATGGAATAAGAATAATGCCCTGGAGTTTATACTCCCACACTGACACAAAATAAACAAGATTTACCTGTGTTGATGCTCTTGCTCTAAAGAAATATGTCATACACATTTTTACACCCTCTTGTCAGCTGTCAATACCGGGGCAGGCAGAATGGTTTTTTTTTGTGCCATTTTGCCAATACAGGAGAAATTCAGTGCTCTGCACTTAATATAAATGCTTGGAAATGAGGAAAAACTTTCCGCCAATCATGCATAAGGAGCTTTAGATTGAAAGATTAATTATGTTTGCGCCTTGTTTCTTATCCTAATGATTTCATCAGATCACACACACACATTTTGCAGAGAGCTCCATGTTCTACAATATTCAAATTGTCCTCTGAAATTCCATTCTTATTTACAGATCTTTCACGAATTCATTTGTCCATACATTTAACTGCGCCACTTAATGTTAATAATTACAGCATTATGTTTCGACACATCTGCTCGCTAATGGATTGAACAGCTTGTGACCTTCAAAACTTTATTTGGCAATGCTTCATTCGAAGTTTGTGACATGCATATTGAAGAGCTCCCTTGTATGAATGGGAAGAACTACAAACCTGAAATTGTTCAAATTGATATTATCAGTCTCTGTTTTTGACACTGACAAGGGTTGGAAAGGAGTTTTGTCCTTCGTTTTATTATCCAGACCCAATTTGTGTTGATGTCTTCTCATACTATGATGTCTCAAGAGATCAGTTCAGTTGGTGTTCAGTTCAGTTGGTGTGCTTGCTCGGGTCTGTCGAGGAAGAATCTGTTTTTAGAAGCTTTCCCAACTGTCACCTATGATTTGCTAACAAAGATGATTCTAATCTTGCCGACAGCTGATGCCTCAGATGCAAATCTGATAAAAGTAGCATTTCTATATTCTAAAGTATAATTTTGATTTAGCAAAGCTTAACCTGGGGCAGAAAATCTAAGCCGTATGGTCAGCAAGTTGTCTGTCTGGCCAACTGTCAAGCTATCTATCTATCTATCTATCTATCTATCTATCTATCTATCTATCTATCTATCTATCTATCTATCTATCTGTCTGTCTGTCTGTCTGTCTGTCTGTCTAGCTGTCTGTCTGTCTAGCTGTCTGTCTGTCTGTCTGTCTGTCTAATCTGTCTAATCTGTCTATCTGAAAGATAAAAAGGTATAGAATATCAGCATTATTTTTTTGCAAATGATGACAACCAGTGTTTCCGTAACATGCAATAGCTTTTTACCTTATACCCACAAGGTATGTAGGGCACCGTTCTGTGTCAATGATCGGTTTCATTTATCACATGCACAATATAAGGAAGTCAATAAAGAACAGAAATCTATCTCATTACAGATCATTTCATAATTGTAGACACAGAGACTGATGTGAATTTCTTTCTGGGATATGTATTTATAGGGCAGATTTCACGAAAAAGCTGCAAAATGACTTACCACAACTTGTCCACAAGTTACATTAGCACAATACTGATAAGGCCAGACATAATCGATTCATAGATTCTTAGATTTTCTCAAGGTGCTTTTTCTCAGGATAGCTGGCAGGACTAAAAAAAGCTGAAATCTAAATCTTTTATTGTGTCAATCCATTAAATAAGATCATGAGTAAACAATCTTTTCTGTTGGATTGGTAGGTCAGAGTAGCTAAAAATATGGCCTTGTGCTAATGTAACAACGATGAATGATGGAGGACGGAATTTTTTATGCTGATCCTACTGCAATATTAATGAAGTCAGCAGCAGGGTACCACCCCTGGCCTGCTCTTTGGAGACCTGGCTTTCAGTTCAGAAAAAAATTGAGATCTAATCATGTGTTTTTAACATAATTTTTATGAACGCATTTTGCTAATGTAACACTATGAAATGGACGGATGCAAAATTGCAGTTACATTAGTAATAAAGAAACAGGTACCACACCCACTCGTTTATGTTTTTGGTGATGTATATGGGCAAATAAGACACGTTTTTCAATAAAATATTATAATTTCATGTTTGAAATTGGCATAAGTAGCGAGAACACAGAAAATTTCTATGTAAAAGTTGCTAATGTAACCTCAGTGTCCTGAGACGGAATCGAGTTACATTAGCAGTCTTTTTTTTTTTTTTTTTTTTTCAAGCTTTATAATGACCAAGACAAGTAAAAATGGTTCCAAAATAATTGTCAAGATGTTTTTTATCAATCACATACCATGACATTTTCCTGAATTGGTTTTAGCAGATTCCACAGAGTGCCTAAGTAAGCATGTCTGATCACCAGTAAGTTTGGTCGTCCAAAATTGTCCTCATGAGGCATAAAAAATATCTTTTTAAGAGGAAAAAGCGACATATTTGAGGAATATTTTATTGATATTTATTCATTACCTTACAGATGTACTTAGTAATAGGTTTACTTGCTTCAGGAAGCAACAGAGAGATAACAAAAGGGTTGGAAAGTTTAAGGTACCTTTTAAGAGCACTTTTCGTGAAATCTGCCAAAGGGAAAGTTAAATAAAACAACTTATGACATAATTTTCCCTATAAAATGACATGTGTAAAAAATTTCTTGCCTAGGCAGTTTTAGTGAATAAGTAAATTCTTTCTGGGCAGTCTTGAAATAAATAACTTTAGGTGGATGTATTTCTTAACATGAAAATTATATTGCTTTGTTTGATTTAGAGACAAACTTGATGAATTCGCCGTCTCAAAATCTGTTATCGGGATTTCCCGCCAAGGAAAACTCTAAGCCCTCTCCCCCTATCTATATGCATATAGGCTGCACATCAATTTTCATCAATACCTAATTACTGCTGTCTGTCTAAAAATCAATATTGGTACTGTCGCACAATGTTCCAGCCTGTCACTCATCTGAAGTGAGATTAAATATTTGACAGCAGGTCAAATTAATATTGCTGTCACATCCTGCTACATGTTGGTATGTTTAGGTTCAAATAGCAAACATTTACATTTCCTATTGAAGCAGCTTCCTGGTTACATGATTCACATTGTAAGACTTATCTCCAGTGGCATAACTGGGGGGTCTTGAGCAGGGGGGCACCTGGGGGGCACGTGATTCTCTGGGGGGGCACCCAATATACTATTTGTATATTTTAGCCTGAGTTGGAAAGTTCATATGGGGGCACCTGGGGGCACAAGTCCAATATGGGGGGCACGTGCCCTCCTGTGCCCCCCATAGGGACGTCACTGCTCATCTCCCACTGGTGATTAGGGTATCAAGTCAACTAGTTACCATGCCAACTGGTAACCAAACCAACTGGTAACCAACCAACTGGTAACCAACCAACTGGTAACCAAAAGCTCTGCCAACTCGTAACCATCCTTTTTTGGTGGGTCACCAACTGGTAACCACTCCCTAAAATCAATTTATTTTCCTTACCAACTAGTAAACAAGGGCCCTACCAAGTCGTAACCAAGGCCCTACCAAGTCGTAATCAGGCAGGGCCCTACCAATTAGTAACCAAGGCCCTACCAAAGTTTATGGCTTCCCCTGTCATCTAAATTGGTTATCAAGCAATGCACCATCTGCCATGATTACAAGTTAGTAAACTGCTACCAAAGATCATTTGGTGGTTACGAGATGGTGTTCCCTGGTTACCAGTTGGTCTTCCATGGTTACGAGTTGGTCTTTCCTGGTTATGAGTTGGTCTTCCCTGGTTACGAGTTGGCGATGAGTACTGGTTACGAGTTGGTATACAATTTTTATTTTTTGGTTACTACTTGGTCATGGTCCCTTGATTTGGAAAGCTCTTGGTTACTACTTGGTTGGGAAAAAAGAAAAATGGTTACGAGTTGGTTTGGTTACGACTTGGCATGGTTACTAGTTGTCTAGTATTCGTGATTAGTCTTTCCCAATGGGCTTCAGAACTCAACACAGATCGTTTACATATAATTTCATATTTGTAGACACTGAGACTGAATGTGAATTTTTATCTAGGACATGTACATTTTATTCTATAGGGAAAGGTGACATCAAAAAACTTATGGCATCATTTTCCCTTCAGATAACATGAATATCTTGGGAAAAAATGTATATTTAAATTTTTAGCTTCCTATTGAAGAAACCAAGTCCATCTCACCAGATTGTACATTGAATTTGTTCATAATTATGCCCTGAGCAGGCTTGTTGAAGCATAGGCCTTCTCTGCTCAATTCCTCCATTCCTTGGCAGGACAGTCCAGGACTCCAACCTGCAACAACTCAAATATAGACAAGCCCCTAAGCCGTTAGGCCAATGGCTGAATGGCGTCTCTAAAAGGTATATTCTCCTGGAGGAATCACCTCAACATGTTATGGTAAAAACTATTGGTGACAAAACATACAGGGTGAGTTTTATCTGGGCATAATCTCAGCTTTGAAATACATTATTGACTTCTGAGAGGGATGGACATACAAACATACAAAGTAGATAGATGCATCATAAAAGACATACTAAAAAAATAATGCTTATCCCATCTATATGCCAACTTTTCATCTGGTTTGTTATTTTGCAAGCCCATGTTCAGATGACACACAATAGCTTTTTACCTGCGCTTCACAGTATATGCAGGGCACTGCTCGATGTCAATGTTCGGTTTCCTTTGTCACTTATATATACAGGTGATGGAAGTCAACAGAGAATAATGGTCTCTATCATTATAGCCTTCGTAGGCACATCACTTTTTGTTTCTTACAACAATCAGCATCAGAAAGTATAATATCAGTTGGCCTCTTTTTTTGGCAGTCATGAAATTTGAGACTTAAGTTGTTTCACCTGAACTGTGTGTGGGCCTTTTCTCCTGAAGCATCCACATGTACAGTTCTGTAACACATAGTATCGGTTACATTAGCCTAGTTGACGGATGAATAGAATGGTTCAGGACACAAATTTAGAGTAAATGTGATTTTGAGATAAAACAGGATTTGAGCTGCATATGTGATAACGTTCTTATTCGAAAATGTTTCTTCGACAATATTAGATCATTTTAGGAATTTTTAGCTCTTGTAACACCACTGTTTTAGACAACTTTTGAATTGTTTGAAAATTGTGTGAAAGATTATCCATTTGCAATTAGGCTGGAGTATCTGAAATCAATGTTGCCAGAGGGACTGTCAATGAGTTTTGCGTGCTATTGCTCAACTCCGAAAGTGTTCTCGCTCAGATACAATTGGATGGCCTAGCATTGTAGACAATACAAATGACTGCCAATGGCATCCCTTCCATACCACACACAGACAGGACCCATATAGATCTTCGAATTATTGGGAAATGCTGAATAGGAGTTTATATGGTCTATTGCTTACATCCAAAATCTAGGCCATCCATAAATGTATTTATTCATCTATATACAGCATTGCATTACTTTATATTCTGCACAAAACCCTTAACATTTAATTTCATCATTATTTACCAAATGCCTTCTTTCGTGCCAAGAAACATATTCCATGCTTTGACTCAAATGAAGCCAGAAATGAATGTAACATCAAGGATGTTTGGCATAAAAAGCCAATCCCACTTCTTTCATTGTAAGGTGAATGATATATCCATAAATAATAGGCACAATGTAGTTATTTATTTGCAATTCCAGTACGATGTGTCTGCAAACATACAGGAATGCACAACCCCAAAAGCCTTGTTACTTGGCATAACCTGTGTAGATTTATGCCAAGACAGGAATAAAGCCTAGGAATTAATTCAGGTTCTTTGGTGCATGTCACAGCTGGCACGCTTTATGTCACATTGTTGATATATGGCTCAATAACTCTTGATCTGTATTGTGTTATTGAGAATAAAGCAATATCACATAAGATGCCATTATCTTGAAAATAAGGCCAAGAGGTCAGCATAAGGCAAGGTATTGGGAGATCGGTCATAAATTTTGCTTATTGTAACAATTCATATTCCAAATGTATATATGCTTACCAAATATACAATGTACTGATTGACATGAGAATTACCTGATGGTATTAACAAATCTCAGGAGCCAAATCTATCAGTAATGGTGGTTTCTAAGCTAACAGAACCTTTTAAAAATTGATCAACCAATCAATCAAATAGTCTCTCATTATCCAAAAATACTGTCAGTCTTCATATATGTTCAAAATAGACTTGTGATAGAGTAGGTCGGGGCAAGAAGCCCGAGTTAGGTGAGAGGCCCCCCCCCCCAGAGTTATTTCCAAACTTACATTTTTGGTGCGTTTATCTATTGATAGGATTGAAGCTAGAGGCGTTTTAGGTGATGTGACAAATTTTCAGGGCATACAGCGCCAAACCGTAGTAGAAATTAAAGAAAAAAAAAATGTGCATGGTGTTTGTCAGAAATAACTTTGGAAATTTTTAAAAGTATAATGGATATCTGCATTGCTTCACTTTCTGACCATCACATAAATATGATTTGGATCATTTTTTTTGCATTTTAGTTCAAAATATAGAGGTCATGAGGCCCCCTTCACTGGGGGGTGGAAGCTGCTTCAGGAAGTATTTAATAATGTGTACTTTACCTTAAATCTTGATAGAATAGCTAATTAAAATAGAAAAAATTTGGCTCGAAATTGACAAATTTCAAAAAGTATTAAAAAATAAATGTATGAACAGAAAAATTCTGAAATTCAGAAAAAGTGAACAGAATGCCTTAAAAATGGTAGAAGAACCCTAAGAAATAACTTTTAGGCTGAATGGGCTCGCAAAAAAATTGCCATAGGATTATAATGGGGGGGCTTCTTGCCCGATGGGCAGGGTAAGAAGGCCATTTAAAATTTATTACAAAAAAAGCCGTAACTCCTTTATTGAAATTGGTAGACATTTGTTTCACTAATTATTAGTAGAGTCAAGTGATCCCTTCCTGACAGCAAAAGCATTCAAATAATCGCCCATAAAAAGTAGGTCAAATCGCACCTCGAAGTTAAGGGGGACCACATGCCCCGACATACTCTATGCAATATCGACCTTAATTTCTTAAACAAGAAGCAGTAGTTTTAGAAAATGTACCCCGAAGAGAGACTGCACTCCTTGCAAGACCACTTTGTGAAAGCAGGAAAGGTGGTCTGCAGTGCTGGATGAGTAGGCCTATCACGTAATGTTTCATTTATTTTAAACTAAAAGAAAGTATATTGCATGTGTAAAGAGCCTCTTAGTTTGTAAAATTTCTTTTCCAATATCAGTGGAGAACTCTTTTTTCCACCGATTGACAATGTGGCCTCTGGTACAAGCCTGTCTGGTTGTGTCTTGTTTCTCATGCAATATGCAGGACAATACGCTATCAACATGATGTAATCAACAATTCTGTTTTATGATCACACAGGAGTCAACTGGGAGCAAAAATTAGTCAAGTAGAACATTAGCTGATATTGTACATGCTATTAACAATTTAAAGCCAGGTGATATATTGACATATATTAACTCGATGTAACAGCATACCACCAACATTTACTAGTGGCAAACATTTCAATACTATACTTGCTAAGATTTTATGACTGCACAAGAGATATTATGACCTCAGATCGGTATAGAACGTATTGCAACCCTCAAGGAATGGAGGCGATTCTGCTGACAATTTCTTGTCATCAAATTGTATGACAAGCAGCGTGGTACAATTAATTTTCGTCCTTGGAACATTTATGGCATATTGAAGTCATCATCCAGTTCATTGAGACGAATGGCAATACAGAAAATTTATGACTCAAGGTCATGAATTATCATCCCTTCAGGGTAAGTTCAGGCAATGCTAAAAGAGCTAATGGCAGGGTTCCACAGATGCAACCTTGTTGGATGTTTTTAAGATAATGATATTCCAGTCCTTGAAACTGTCCAAACTGATTGAGAGTATTTATAAGCGCGACATCAAAATGCATTAAAACTTAAATTCAGATAACCTTCTTGTGATTAGATTGAGTTTGACAGGAACATCAGGACTGCTGGATTGAGTTTGTCAGGAACATCAGGACTGCTGGACAGACACATAAATACATTTGCAGAATATTGGTAGAATAGATTAAAATAGAATATAATAAAATGGAATAGAATAGAATAATGTTGTTTGCTTCTCTTATAGCTCATTTCTTTCCGTTAGCGTAACAACGATTGTACCCAATGAGGAAGGCCCCAGGCCAAAAAGGACAAAGTCGATGATAATAACATGCATTCACTGAGCGATTAATTATGAGCATTCCATACTGATAACAGTAATATATGTTCTCAATACATTGCTCTCCATGTCATTGCACTGGGCGACTCTTGTCCAGAGTAGAGTCATTATACTGTAAGCAACCCTTGTTTAGTGCTACAACTCGGTTGGCTTGTCATAAATACTTCCTTCTTTCTGGGCATGATTATCATTTTCATCCCTTACCCATTTTGGGATACATTAATGAAGACTGTGAACTTCAATTCTATTTGATGTATGTGTCATTTACTACAGTTTACAATGTTGTTTCTATTTTGAAGCAGAGGTACTTCTGATGATGACACAGAAAAAAAAACAGCCAAGCGTCTCCTGCTGATTTTGTGACTGATCTTGGTTTTATGCTAATCTGATTAGCCAGGGTTACTTTGTTATGATGCTTTTACATCATCCTTTATTGTGGCATTATGGTAATAAGGGTCATACATCAGATCTGTGACTTTGGATAGCAACAACTGTGACACAATTACGTGAATGCAACCTTGCTTGGCCATGACTTTCTTTGGCCAATCCACAATTTGGGGTGTGGTACACTGTATATGTGGTGGTAAGCTTTTGTGATGTGAATCTAGCAAGGTCTTTAAGATATTACAATGAAGACAAACTGTTCTATTCAGGTGAAAATAGAGAACGACTTTATGTAATAACTTCATCTGACTGAAAAAAATTCTTCACTTAAAAGTTCTTGAAACATTTCGTGACTTCAACCCATTAAAGTCTCACTTGGCATTGCCTCCTGAAATAATCTATTGAGTCGTGACTTAGCCTAAGGATGCATCAGTGTTACTTTCCTGTGGGAGCCATTTGAGACAGTTTGTCAGTGACTTTCTGTGTCAGCTTGTGCTCCAATTTAGAGACATGTAAATGTTAGTTCTCCAACAGTGTCACTTATGGTATGATCATGTGTAAGACCAACTTGCCTTATGTGACTGCCTTCCACCCACTTAAAGCAGTACTTTTAAAACATATTCCTTCTCTCTCTATCCTCGAGGAAAGAACGCACCCTCTACAAGAGACCGCTTCATAACCACAAAAGGGCATTCTTATGTTGGAGAGACCATTGTATTGTCTTTGTTTATTTTACCTTCTGAATCAAAGATCCAGAAGTCTCATGGAGTCACAAATACAGTGACAAATACAGTGAGATCAGCACATAATAATAATTAATTAGTGTTTTAAATATTATGCAATAGACCTAGTTTACTCCTAAATGCCTGGCAATTTGCCAACTTCACAGGTATGTCCTGTCTATATGTGGTTTAGATGCATGCTTTTGGCCATCAGTTTACTGTCAACAATTCCAGGCAATCACAATTGCATCTGAGTGCAAAGACATTTCGACTGGAACAACAGCATGCAAACTCGTTGATTGTCCCTCTGGCAACATTGATTTTAGATGCTCTAGACTAATTGCAAATGGATAATGTTTCACATTATTTTAAACAATTCAACACTTGTCACAAACGTTGGCATACCAAGAGCTACAAATTCCGAAATTAATCATGGTTTTCATATAGCCTGAGAAATATTTTCAAGGTGGAGACTGGAGAAGTATCACAAACAAAACCTGTTTTTACGGCACGGCATTGTATTTATTCGGAATGAGAGACTAACTCTATGTATCTCTCGATCAGGCGAGTCTCAATTCTATGTGATATACAAAACTAAACGTCGGATGTTTTAGAAGAAAAAGGCCAAAACACACTCCAGGTTAAACAACTGACTGTGAGGCTCCACTTTCATTACCGCCAAAAAAAAAAACAGACAGACACTCACTGACGATGATGATTGTTGTAAGAAACAAAAAGTGATACGCCTAGGCCCTGAGCAGGCTATAACGATGGAGACCATTATTCTCTCTTGACTTCCATCGACTGTATGTATGACAAACCGAACGGTGACACTGAAAAGTGCTCTGCAGTCTGCATATTCTATGAAGAGCAGGTAAAAAGCCAGTGTATGTTATCAGAACACAAAGTTGATTTAATGCTGCAATATAACAAAAGGGATAGGCATTTTTGTGTACCTTCTGCAACGCCTTGCTATAAATGGCTATGTAGTATACTGTTCCAACGCATTCAGAAAATTGGAGTTTTAAAATTTAGTTATGTTTAGGCCTACTTTGAGCATCCTACTAAGCACATCAACAGTTTGTGTGGCTAATAACAAGTTAAAAATCACCAAGGAACATTTTCTGATACATCCTTCTGGTAAAAAGTAACCTTGTCCTGCTAAAAATCACTATAGGGATTAGGGATTCCCAATTCACAAAATTGTTCTCAAAACATTATTTCATCATGTACTCAATTCCTTCATTCTTGTCAGGAATGTGAGTGATTGAAAAACAAAATTATTCCATTTTTCCATTATATGCTTGGTCTGAAATGAAATCAGGGTTGGGTTTGACATCAAAGATATTTGGTTCAAGGAATGTATGAGACATTATAGGCCCGTCCCACTAGCATTGTTATCACAAATGAGGGCATAATTTTGTAATTCAATTGCACTTCTAGAATGATATGCCCATATTTATGCACACATGAATGTGCAACTGCAAATGCTTTATGATTTGGCATAACCTGTGTGGATTTATGCCAAGACAGGAATGAAGCCTGGTTATTAATTCAGGTTCTTTGGTGCATGTCACAGCTGGCACGCTTTATGTCACAATGTTGATATATGGGTCAATAACTCTTGATCTTACTTTGGTAATTCAGAAGAAAGAAATGTAACGTGAGAAGAAAGAATTGCAACATGAGAAGAAAGAAAACTTAATGCAACATGAGAAATAATTTGCAAATTGAGATAAGGCGAAGACGTTGGTACAAGGCAAAGTATTGGTAGACTGGTAATAAATCGAGCTTGCCGCTGATATTCCATGTTTCTATCTTTATGGTTGGTTGACATGAGATCGATTAACAACTTGTCATGTGATGTAAGCCAGTATGTTGTGTCTTGGCTCTATGAATTATGCAGGAAAATAGGCTTTCAACATGACATTATCAGCTATTCTGTTTTATGATCACATAGGAGTCAACTGGGAGCAAAAATTAGTCAGTTAGAACATTTAAGCTGACATTGTGCATGCTTTAAACAATTCAAAGAAAGTTCATTTCATATATTGACATGCTGTAAATGCAGCCAGCGATGGTTTTACGACTTGGTGATGTTTTGATGACTGCCCATACGAAAGAGATGTTATAACCAAAGATCAATTTAAAAAGTATTCCAGCTTATGTTAATTATTAAGGATTTGAAAAAAAAACAGTTCTGCTGACAATCTACTGCGCACCATGATATTTTTCAGCTTTTAGAAATTTATGTATGGCAGGCTCAATGGCCACATAATGGTCACATGTGACAATTGTGACGTAACTATATTGACACATTTATGTGGTAATTGTTAAGCCACATTATTTCGAAAAACACTGTGTATTACAACAGCAACAGTCTGAAAGACTTGCATGGACTCAGAGCCTTCGTGTTTTTTTGCCTTCATAGAATCTGTAAAATCCATCTGCCAGTGTCATACCTGATTAATGGTCTGAGCACTCCACCTCAGTGCCATTTGTCCCATTTAGCAAGCAGTGAAAATATCAGAGCAGACTCTGCTGCTTTCTAAGAGAGGATTAGAGAGTTGACACTGATTTGAAGAGAGTGTCACTGTGTAATGTCCTGGGATTCAGTGTAATCGCTCTTGTAGTAGTCTGAGCTCAATGAAGTAATCAACTTGCCTGCACTGTCAGAAAAAATGCACTGGCAAATGTAGTCTTTGTACTGGTTCCCAAATTACGTACTTAGTCAATAGTAGATAATACTGTGACCTTGGCAATTGTTTTAGATTGTCACAAGCTGTAAAAGCAGGATGATTTGATGACAGATGAAAGATGGATGATTTGATGACTGATAAAATCCTAATTCTCCACAATTTATATTTTAGTGATACACTGGAGATGCCTTATTTATTTGTTTAAACATATATTCTTAAATGAAATTATCTGACTTTATCAAAATGAAAGAGGTCCAGCAACTTATAAAAGCAGCAATGGCAATGTTGACCTTTAAAGAGTACTCACTCCAAGAACAATCGAGCAAAAATTTAATGGGTCATCAAAGGCAATATTACTCTAGCCAGTCAGACATTACGAGGTGTGTCCCAAAAGTTTTGACCAATTTTTCTGGCAGACATTTCTATTTGAAATAGCTAAATGAAATTTTCACAGAAAATATTTCAATTTGGAAAAAATCAAGACTGTAAGAAGCGTTTAAGTTACTGCACTGTTACCATGGTTACGAGAGGTCAGTGTACCCAGCACAGCTCAATTTCTCAGACGAAATTCAGCAAATTAGCTGTGTTAAAAGTCAGAGAATTTATAGTAAAAAGCAAATGATTGCAAGAAAATGTATTTCCTGATAGGCTTGCAGTCTTTCAAGATATCTTCCATTAGATTATAAACATTTATTTATATTTCAACCTGATCAGCTGAGGCAATTACCAAAGGCGTTTTCCAGCAGTTGCCTAACGGCGTTTGAGACGGTTTGGCTGAAACAATCTGCTGTCAAGAGGCAGTGCTCAAGAACCTTAGGTTCAAAACCCAATCTCATCTGCTTCAATTACCAGATTTGGCCTTCTGTAACTTTGTGTGATACTAAAATTTATATACCAGTTCAAAAATTAAAGAAATAATACTCATAACGAGAAATGAAGCAGTCTCCACAGACACTGAAATTCCACAATTTAGGAACAGCCCAGTTTGGAGGACCCAGGTGATCGCCTCAGCGCATGGGTTAAACTGATTCACAGTGACTTTAAATGTAAATGAAAAACTTTGAGATACTGTTAGGTTTCCAATTAATATCTTTCATGATCATCCATTGCATATTTACATTAAATTCCCTGGTTATTTACAAGCCTAGACACTTGGATTTTGCCTAAAAAATTGAGCAGCGCTGGGTGCACTGACTTTCTGTATCCATGGCAACAGAAAAGTTATTTAAAATGTTCGAACAGGTACCATATTTTCAAAATGGATAGTGAAATACCTGAAATTGATTCTGTGAAAATTTCATACAGCTACTTCAAACAGAAAGGTCTGCCAAAAAAATTGGTCAGAACTTTTTGGACACCCCTCGTATTTGCATTTAATTTGATAAGGAAACATCAAACATTTTTTACCCTAGCTTGGGAATTAATTTGAAAGGTAATAAACAATTTTTGTTGAACAATAACAATCCTTGTCACACAGTATTTTGCAATGAAAGTATTTTTAAGCCAAAGCACGAAGCAATATACTTCTTGTTTTCAGCAACTGTGATGTCAAATTTCTATTGTACATCATGCGATGTACAAATTGCATTTTATGCATTGCATGACAACCAGGTCCTTTGAAGTATATATTCTATCATTAATTAAAATTATTTTATTTGTGATGTGGATTAACTTTCATTTCACAAGAAATAAGGTAACTCTCGACGTGACAGAATGAAAATAGGAAAGAATGCTTTACATGCGACATTTTCTGAAGGCATATCGAAAACTTTGATTGGTTGAAACATGTTATCTTTCTGTAGGAGTGTCAAGAGCGTGTTATGGAAACCTTTTAGCGTCAAAAAATAGAAAGGAGTGAGAATAACTATCAAATTTTTGCAAACATTGTTTATTTTCCAAGCTCATTTGTTGAGTGCATGTGGTCAATTTAATAATCTGCTTGTAATTTGGAAGGTATACAGTTTGTTTGGCTGTGGCTATAACATTTTCTCTGGAAGGTAGGCCTTGATGAAGTGTAAGTCTATTCTATGGCTGTCTGCACTTTCTGGGAATAGATCCAATGAATATTGCACCTCCAGTGCCGTTCGCTTCTCCTAGCTCATTTCTTTCCATTAGTGTCACAACGATTGTACCCATTGAGGATGGCCCTCAGCCATAAGAGATGAAAAGTAGGACAATAACGTGCATTCATGGCATGAGGTATTGATGAGGTGCATCATACCACAGTTAATGCATGCTCCCAGTACAAATATGGTACATTATTATCATTTTAGAGGGCATTGTCTGACCATTAATGCCCAGTTCGCGGGCGTTAATGGCCGTTAACGCCCGCGAAAACGCCACCTGGTGTATTGTGATGTCATCAGAAGTGACGTCATGGTGATGTTGCTGTTTGTTTTGGGGCTAAAACGGCCAAAAATGGTCAGAATTGAAAAATTTAAAAGCCTAAAACTATCTCCACAAAGAGGAGAACACTGTTATGTAATCGGTTTTGCTCTAGATTCAATAATAAGAGCGTGATAACGCGAAAACGGAGCGGGCGTTAATGAATCCAAAAAAAAAGGGTAGCTTTCTTCTTGGACATGGATATTCTTCAAAATGATAATAATGATAATAACATTTATTTGTCGGGCATTATGGGGTATTAATCAGTTATGGCCTGAGGGCAGAAATCATTTAATGCCCTCGCCTGGCGGCTCGGGCATTAAGTTAATGATTTCTTCCCTCAGGCCATAACTGATTAATACCCCATATTGCCCTCCAAAAAAACGTTATTGACCAATTGCACTTCATGTCTTCGTACTGGGTGAACATACTGTAATCTGCCCTTGGGTAGTGCTACAAGTTAAAAATTAATTCATCATGTTGACCGTATGCCTCATTCAGTAAACATCATACTTAATGTTTGTATTTCAAGCACACCAGGGAATGATGAAGACCCAGAAAATAACATCTTACACAGGGTTTGTGGCTGATTTATGACTGATCTTGCCTTTATGATAATCTGATTAGCCTAGATTACTTTCTTATGGCGCCTTTACATCATTCTTTATTATGGCATTATGGTAATAAGGGTCATACATCAAACATGTGACATTGGACGGCAACAGCTGTGACACAAATTGCATGCATTTGAATGAATACTACCACTTTTTGCCACTACTTTGGATGGCCAGTTCATAATTTGGGACATGATACAGGTTATATACATTGTGATATGCATCTTGCTAGGTCTTTTAGTTATTACTTGAGTGTCTGAAGAGAAATTATTCTGTTCAGGTGAAAATAGAAAATGACTTTTTGTAATAACTTAGCAACTTACTTTATCTGACTGACATTAGGTTTTTTTACTTTAAAGCTCTTGAAACATTTCGTGACTTCAACCCATTAAAGTCTCAGTTGGCATTGCCTCCTTGAAATAAACTATTGAGTCGTGACTGTAGCTTCCACCTCAGGATGCTTCAGTATCACTTTCCTGTGGGACGGTGCACTGTAAACCCAGATGCTGGCAATTACTGTTAAAACAACAGTAGCTACATTTTGTAAAAACAACGGTTTTTCTGTTGTAAAATGGCACATTTTGTATTAATTATGGTAGCTGCCGTTGAAGTAACGCATCAGGTTTTACAGTATGTTATGAAACAAGTGTGTCTTATGTGATAGCCTTCCTCCTGCACTAATTAGTACACTTAGCAAATATTGCCCCCTGAGGAGAGATAGCACCCCCATGACAGGCATGAGAGAAAGCATCATGACCACAGAAGGGGCAGAGAACATCGTTTACTATATATAGTCTTTATTGTGTCTAAATCTGGGATTCAGAGATGTCTGGTATTATGATAGGTCCTGCATTTGTGGCCTCAAAGGAGTTATCTAAAAAAGTATAGTCTTTTTAAAGACTATACTTTTTTTTTCATCAAAAAAAGTCCTTCTGATAGAGTCATACATGATTGATAGTCTTGGCACTCCACCTTGGTACCATTTGTCCCATTTAGCAAGCTGTGAAAATAATCGAGCAGAGTCTGCTACTTTCAAAAGAGGATCACAAAGTTGACACTGATTTGAGGAGAGTGTCACCGAGGAATGTCCTGGGGTTTAGTCTAATCCCTGCCGTTGTGGCAGCCTGGGCTGGATGAAGCCATCAACTTGTCTGTAGACACTGTCATGAAAAATAGTCTTGGAAAATGTGGTGGTTTAGAAAATTCGAGTGACTGTGGTTAGAAATGCATATCCTCAATTGAAAACGATGCTGTTTCAGTGGTAGCTGATTTATATAATCGGAATCTCTTGCAACAGATATGTGATTTGTTTGAAAAATTCTTAATTCTCGACAATTTAATTTGATTGAATATTTTGATGATGCAGTGTAGGTGGATTATTCATTTGTTTAAACTTATATTCTAATCAGGCTTTGTCAAATCTACTACAATTCTGACAGTCAGACACTACTTCATTCTTTTTCATTTAAAACATATTTAAAGTGCATTATCTGCTGAAAACATTCCACGGTACTTCATAGTTAATTCAACAAGGAGTAATTGTTAAATAATAAAACGAAGAAATGTGAAATTGTCCTTCAAGATTAGGAAACAGTATAAATAGACTATAAAAGTATCGATACGTAATAAAATCAAGCATAATTTCATGCAAATCTTCTTGCATTAATCTTGACAAGGAGAATATAAAATGTATTACCCTTGCATAAGGAATCATTGTTTTAAGATGATAGAAAGAACTTTTTGGTGAATAATAAAAAATCCTTGTTATGTCACACGACATTCGCAATGAATGCATTTTTTAGAATGGACATGAAAACAATCTTCTTTAGCAACTATGATGTCCAATTGCCATTGTATATCATGCAATACACCAATTGCATCTTCTGTATTCAATGACAAACCAAGTTACTGCAGGTATATAGGATATTATGTGGATCTTTCATTTCAAAACAAATAGGATAGATCTCTAAAAATTCAAAAACAAATTGAATGCTTTGCATGTGTGTGAAATTTTCAATAGATTTTTGACAATGCAATTCCACAATAGATAATTTAGGACAAAATTGGTTTTTGAAAAATACTCAGTTTTTTCTTTTCAAAGAATTTTTCCCCCAAAACATACACCGTTGATGCATGGCATTTCTAGAAACCCTTATTGGACCTACATATTTGGAAGAGAAGCCTAAAAGCAATCAGCTTTTTTGCATGAGCTTATTTTTTAGAGCGTTGAAACAACTTGCCTTTTAGTTGCAGAAAGGGAGGCGAATTAGAGAAGGAGAAACCTTCTAGAAATAGAAACGTATGAAATTAAGTATCGAATTTTCACGAGCACCGTTTATTTTCCAAATTGTTTACTCTTCTATTTTTCAAGGAACTGGGTTAATGAGTGACTGGAATAGATCTTGTTGATTTCAAGACCTTTGCAAACAAAAAGAGTTTAAAATTTGAAGCATTTTGCAGATCACAACTTGAAGGAAGATTTTGCTGCACATAAATGGTTAAGCCTTGGCGGCAACTTCAGTTACCATGGTTAGCCAGGTTAGTCCTCATATCACCTACAGTTGAGGACAAAATAATTAGCCCCCCTCTGGATACCCCCTTTAATTCCATTTTTCTCCAAAAATGTCGCAGAACAACCATATTTTCACCTAAGCTGTATTTATATGGTGTTTCAATTACAAAAGCTAAATTTTTGCAAAAATGTCAAAATTAATCGAGATAAGTAAATACAAAAATATTTACTTGGGACAAAATTATTAGCCCCCTGAGGCTTGCCACCTCTGGGCATCACCTGCCTGCTTTTAAATGATTTATAACACTCCAGAATATTACAGGGGGCTAATAATTTTGTCCCAAGTAAATTTTGTTTTATTTACTTATTTCGATTAATTTTGATATTTTTGCAAAAACTACACTTTTGAAGTTGAAACACCATATAAATACAGCTTAGGTGAAAATATGGTTGTTCTGTGACACCCCATTTTGGAGAAAAATGGAATTAAAGGGGTTATTCAGAGGGGGGCTAATAATTTCGTCCTCAACTGTATAGAGTGTTATTTGCTTAGAACGCTGTTCCAGCAGGGTTCACAACTGGAATTGGCTCTGCTTGCAACAGTAATTTTTAGCAGCAGCATTCTCAGTTATTTCTTTAGGGAAAATTGTCAGAAACTCTATCACAGGAGACAGAATTATTTCATGAGGAGCATCATCTGAATGGCTATGGAGCAGAAATGCCATTCGATGACACATCAGCATAATTTACAGGAGGGTCATTCAGGGCCACACATATTAGCCCAGTATTTTCATTGTAATTTCATTGGGATGAAAAGTGTGACCCCATCTTTTGTGTGGCTTCCTTTCCAAAAAAGTAAGAAAAAGTTACTATGGACATAATGCCTCACCTTAGTACGCAATGTCACTTTTTCCTGATGGGTGCAGAAATTGCTATTTTATGAGACACCCATGACCGATTGGCCCTCTTGCAAAATGAATGAGACAAAGGTGCCGTGAACAATACGATAAAAGAAACAGCTATAGCAACTGTCACCAGGTTTCATTCTTTTCCGTTGTTATTATTAACATTCCTTTTGCTTCATGACAATGGAGCAACCTATGGTTACTGATTACTCATTCATCCTTCAAAGATGACTTTTGATAACATTTTTGTAAAATGAATCACCAGGCATTTGCTGCAGGTGAATGAGGTGCTACTGGTGGCGTAGTGAATACTTTTCTTTAGTTCTGGATGACCTTCGCAATGTAAAGAGCCCAAGTTATTTACTTGTTTTTTGTTTTGTTTTTTCCTGAAAATGTAACATCAGAGCGCATATTGCAACTGAGCATTGTTTGCATGGAAATGCCATTAAGTGTGAGAGATTAATTAAGAAATCACAACTATCTTCTGTAATTTCATATAAATTTTCATTGGATTACATCTAAAAAAGATAATTATCTCAAAGCAATGAGATTTGCGAATAACATTGTAATGATGAATATGATATGCTGTGTCAAAGTTTTTTTTTATCCAAACACTTCTTTATTTTAACCTTCTGCAGGGGTAGATCCATAAAATGTTTGACAGGAGTTTTATGAATGAATGATTGCTGTAAACAATTCAAAGGAAGCTGATATATTGACATGTTGTTACTGCATACAGTAAATGTTTCATGAATTGGTGCTGTTTTGATCAATTTTAAAAGTATTCCAGCTCATCTTAGTTATATTATTAAGGAATTCAAAACAGTTCTGCAAACAATTTATTGTGTGCCATGACATTATTTACAGCTATTAGAAATTCATATATATGGCGGGAAGCGCAGTTTCCACATAATGGTCATGTGACAATTGTGATTACCATATTGACAAGTTAAGTGGGTTGTTGAGCCAGATCTTCTCGAAAGACACCCCATAGCAGTGATTAATCAATGGACCACCGTATTAATGATATCTATATCAATATTCCTGTCATAATTGCATATGGATGGTTCAGTTTGCGATAGAACAAAAAAAAAAGAAAAGTGCTGTCATCTCGGATGTTCTAGGTGTACAACATTTTCTCACCAAGATGTCATGTCTACACTATAGCTGTATGCACTCTCTGGGAATAGATCCAATGAATATTGCACCTCCAGTTCTGTTCGCTTCCCCCGCATCATTTCCTTCAATTTGTTTCATAATGATATCACTCAATGATGAAAGCCCCAGGCTATAAGAGAGGAAGAGTGAACGACAAGATGGTTTCATTGCATTAGCTACTGATGAGTTGCATTTTATACTGATACAACAGTATCACATGTTCCAGTACATTGTATGTAATTGACTACTACATGTAATTGTACTTGGTGACACCACTGCAAAAAACCCTTTTGGTGTGCTGCAACCGAAAATGAATATCAGTTTGCTCATCATAGGATTATAAGTTTACAATGCTACTTCATGTATATATACCATGTACTACAATTTGCACACATTGTGTTAGTTAGTATGAAGCTAAGGTACTGATGATGATGGCATAGAAAATAGCGACTTGTCTGGGGTATCTGGCTTATTAGTGACTGATCTTGGCTTTATGCCAATCGTATTAGCAAAAATGACTTTCCTGTGGTGCCTCAACGCCATTGTTTATTACAGCATTATAGTAACTAGGATCATACATCAATCATGTGACATGGACTGCAACAGCTGTGACACAAATTGCATTCTTGCTTGGCCAGTACTTTGCATGGTCTTTCACAATTAGGGGCATCATACAGTGCATATATATGTACATATTTGGAAGCATTCTGTTACATGTCAGAGTGGAGCCAAAGAAATTATCATTTGTCATGATATTATGTTTTTTATTCTTACTATTGTGAGTCCTGAGGTTGTAGTCTCAAATACTATTTAAGTCATCTTAAGATTAATTCTATCTCTAAAACCATCATGCAAGATAGCTGATGTGCGCATTTCACCTCAGTGCCATTTTTCCCTGGCGAGCAGTGAAAATTATTGAGCAAAGTCTGCTACTTTCAAAGAGAGGATCACAGAGTTGACACTGATTTGGAGATAGTGTCGCAGTGGAATGTCCTGGGATTCATTCTAATCTCTCTCGTTTTGCTAGCTAGGCTTTATGAAGCCATCAGACTGTGTGCACTGGGAGAAAAAATGCACTGGAAAATGTAGTCATCGTGGTAGTTCACAAATGCACTTAGTAAATAATAGACGATACCATAGGTACTGTGCCCCTTGACTTAGATTTTCACTAACTCCAAAAGCGTTTTCGAAAAATAATAAGTATCATCATGTTATGAAAACAGCAGTGACAATGCTGACCTTTTACATGTGATTTCATATTTGTAGACACTGAGCCTGAATATGAATTTTCTTTCTAGGACATGTTATTCTATAGTGAAAAGTGAAGTCATAAGTTTTGATATCACTTTTCCCAATAGAATACATGTCCCAGAAAAAAGTCACATTCAGTCTCAGTGTCTTCAAATATGAAATTATCTCTAAGAGTATTCACTCCAAGAAAAAAATGTAATGGGTCATTGATGGAATTTTAATCCAGACAGCCAGACATTATTGCATTAATTTTGATAAGGAAACATCAAACATTTTTCATCCTTGCATTGGAATTAATTTGAAAGGAAGAAAACTAATTTTGGTTGAACAATAACAATCCTTGTCACACAATATTTTGTACTGAATGTATTTTTAGGCCTAAGCAACACGCAATCTTCTTCTTGTTTTCAGCAACTGTGATGTAAAATTACTATTGCACATCATGCAAAGAGCCAATTACATTTCTTGTATTGCATGACAACCAGGTGCTTTGAAGTATACAATTTATCATAAATCAAAATTATTTTTATTATGATGTGGATCTTCTTTCATTTCACAAGAAATAAGATAAATCTCGGTGTGACAGAATGAAAATAGGAAGAAGTGCTTGACATGCGACATTTTCTGAAGGCATATCGAAAACTTTAATTGGTTGAAACAGGTTATCTTTCTGTAGGAGTGTCAAGAGCATGTTATGGAAACCTTTAAGCATCACAAAATAGAAAGGAGTGAGAGAAACTATTAAATCTTGCAAACATTGTTTTTTTTTCCAAACTGAAGTTTTGCAAACTACACATATATACATATGTTCCAGTGGTGCATTGGTGGAAAATTCATTGCATATTACCACCTGGGAAAAAACTTCATAATTTTGAAAATTGCAGGCTCAAGGACTTGAATTATCACCCCGCCATTGAAGTTCAGGCAAAGCTTAAAGAGCTTATACTGTTATAGCAGGGTTCTGCCAATGTAGCCTTGGTGGAGGTTTTTGAGATAATGATATTCCAGTCCTTGGAACTGTCAACACTGATTGATAATACTACTTGTAAGTGTTCCATCAAAATGCACTGAATCTTAAATTCAGAGATGAGCTGATTGACAGACATAAAAAGGACTGTTTGTCACAAGATGGGATGCTTTTGGCCATCAGTTATATTGTCAACAATTCCAGGCAATCACAATTGCATCTGAGTGCAAAGACTTTTTGACTGGAACAACAGCATGCAAACTCGTTGATAGTCCCTCTGGCAACATCGATTTTAGATGCTCTAGATTAATTGCAAATGGATAATGTTTCACATTACGTATTTAAAACACTTGTGACAAACGTTGGCATACCAAGACTCAAAGAGCTACAAATTCCGACATGAACCATGGATTTGATATTGCCTGAGAAATATTTTCAAGGTGGAGAAGTATCACAAACAGAATCAGTTTTTACCGCTTCTTGGTATTTATTTAGAATGAGTGTCCTGCACAGTCCTAGGCCAAACTGTACATCTATCGATCAGGCGAGTCTCATTTCTATGTGGTACAGAACTATACGCCATATATATGTTTCAGGAGAAAAAGGCCAAACACACTCCAGGTTAAACAACTGACTGTCAGTCTCCACTTTCATTGCCACTAAAAAAATAGACAGACACTCACTGATGATTGTTGTAAGAAACAAAGAGTGATACATCCAAGCAGCCTATATAATGATGGAGATCATTATTCTCTCATGACTTCCATTGACTGTATACATAAATGACAGATGAAACCGAACGTTGACACTGAAAAGTGCTTTGCATATTCTGTGTAGAGCAGGTAAAAAATCAGTGTTTGTGATCGGAATACAAAGTTGATAGAAAACTGCAATATACCATAAAGGATAAGCATTTTTTGGTGTATCTTCTGCAGCTCCTGGCTATAGATGGCTACTGTTCCAAAGCATTCAGAAAATTGGAGTTTTAGTTATGTTTACTTTGAGCATCCTATTCAAGCGCATCAACAGTTTGAGTGACTATTAACGAGTTAAAAAGTCACCAAGGAACATTTTCTGATATATATCCTTCTGGTAAAATGTATCTTTGTCCTGCTATAAATCACTATAAAGAGTGGAGATTCCCTATTCACTAATTTCTTCTCATCATGTACCCAATCCCTTCTTTCTTGTCCAGAATGTGAGTGATTAGAAAAAACAAAATCCATTTTTGCATTACATGCTTTCATCGCTTTGTCAGAAATGAAACTAGAGTTTGGTTTGACATCAAAGATATTTGGTTCAAGGAATATATGAGACATTATAGGCCCATTGCACTAGCATTGTTATATGAATGAGATATTCACAATCACAAATGAGTGGCATAATTTTGTAATTCAATTGCACTTCTAGAATAATATGCCCATATCATCTATGCACACATGAATGCACAACTGCAAATGCTTTATGATTTGGTATAACCTGTGTGGATTTATGCCAAGACAGGAATGAAGCCTGGTTATTAATTCAGGTTCATGTCACAGCTGGCACACTATATTGATATATGGCTCAATAACTCTTGATCTTACTTTCGTAATTGAGAAGAAAGAAACGCAACATGAGAATAAAGAAAATGTAATGCAACATGAGAAATAATTTGTGAATTGAAGATAAGGCTAAGAAGTTGGTACAAGGCAAAGTATTGGTAGACTGGTCATAAATCTGGCTTGTCGCTGATATTCCATGTTTCTATCCTTATGGCTGGCTGACATGAGATCGATTAACAACTTGTCCTGTGGTGTAAGCCAGTAAGTTGTGTCTTGGCTCTATGAATTATGCAGGACAATACGCTTTCAACATAACATTATCAGCAATTCTGTTTTATGATCACACAGGAGTCAACTGGGAGCAAAAATTAGTCAGGCAGAACATAAGCTGACATTGAGCATGCTCTAAACAATTCAAAGGAAGTTCATATATTGACATGCTGTAAATTCAGCCAGCAAAAGTTTTACGACTTGGTGATGTTTTGATGACTGCCCATACCAAAGAGATGATATGACCAAAGATTAATTTAAAAATTATTCCACCTTATATTAATTATTATTTATTAAGGATTTGTAAAAAATCAGTTCTACTGACAATTTACTGTGCACCATGACATTATACAGCTTTTAGAAATGTATGTATGTCAGTCTCAATGGCCACATTATAGTAGCATGTGACAATTGTGACATAACCATATTGACACATTTATGTGGTATTTGGTATTTGTTAAGCCACATTGTTTCGAAAGACACTGTGAAGTACAATAGCAACAGTCTGAACAGAAAAATTTGCATACGCTCAGAACCAGTGTGCTTTTTTGCATTCATAGAATCTGTAAAATCCATCTGCCAGTGTCATACATGTACATGATTAACGGTCTTAGCACTCCACCTCAGTGCCATTTGTCTCATTTAGCAAGCAGTGAAAATATCAGAGCAGACTCTGCTGCTTTCTAAGAGAGGATTACAGAGTTGACACTGATTTGAAGAGAGTGTCACTGTGTAATGTCCTGGGATTCAGTGTAATCGCTCTTGTTGTAGTAGCTAGGTTGCCTGGGCTCGATGAAGTCATCAACTTGCCTGCACTGTCAGAAAAAATGCACTGGAAAATGTAAGTCAATTATGTACTTAGTCAATAGTAAATAATACTGTGACCATGGGGATTAACTTGGATTGTCACAAGCTCTAAAAGCAAGATGGTTTGATGACAGATGAAAGATGGATGATTTGATGACTGATATTTGACTTTATCAAATTGAAAGAGGTTCAGCAAGTTGTAAAAGCATCAATGGCAATGTCTTTAAAGGGTATTCACCCAAAGAACAATCGAGCAAAAATTCAATGGGTCATCAAAGGCAATATTAATCCAGACGGCAAGACATTATTTGCATTAAATTAATAATAAGGAAATATCAAACATTTTTTATCCTTGCTTGGGAATTAATTTGAAAGAAAGAAAAAAAATTGTGTTGACCACTAACAACTCTTGTCACACAATATTTTGCAATGAATGTATCTTTAAGCACGAAGCAAACTTTTTCTTGCTTTCAGCAACTGTGATGTCAAATTACCATTGTACATCATGCGATGAACCAATTGCATTTCCCGCATTGTATGACAACCAGGTGCTTTCAAGTATATGATTTATCATAAATTAGCACTGTTGTTACCATTATGTGGATTTTATTTCATTTCACAACAAGTAAGATAAATCTCAACATTACAGAATGAACACAGGAAGGAATGCTTTAGATGTGACATTTTCTGTAGGTATATCGAAAACTTCAATTGGTTGAAACAGGTTATCTTTCTGTAGGAGTGTCAAGAGCATGTTATGGAAACCTGTAAGCATCAAAAAAATAGAAAGGAGTGAGATAAACTATCAAATTTTCGCAAAAACATTGTTTATTTTCCAAACTCTGTGCATGAAGTTCTATAAATTACATGTATACATTCTAGGGGTGCAATTTTATTCTGTGCTTGAAAAATTTAGGGCATATTAATACCTGGGAAAAAAACTTCATTGAGACCAGTAGCAATTTTGAAAATTGAGGGATCAAGGACTTGAATTATCATCCCTTCATCGAAGTTCAGTCAAAGCTTAAAGAGCTAATAGCTGCCTGACAAATACAGTGGTTTATTTATTGACCAAGTGAAGGTTGTCATTTTTCACATTTGATATTTTTTGTGTGCTTGTATTTTGTGCATTGACATGCAGTGCTGTGATTACCAACAAATGAGTGGCCCATTTAATAATCTGCTGGTAAATTTGAAGGCATGCAGTTTGTTTGGCTCTGGCTATAATATTTTCTCTGGAAGGTAGGCCTTGATGTAGCCTAAGTCTATTCTATGGTTGTCTGCACTTTCTGGGAAAAAGTCCAATGAATATTGTACCTCCTGTGCAGTTTGCTTCTCGTAGCTCATTTCTTTCCATTCGCGTCACAACGATTGTACCCATTGAGGATGGCCCTCGGCCATAAAAGATGAAAAGTAGGACAATAACATGCATTCATGGCATGAGGTATTGATGAGGTGCATGATACAGCGGTTGTACATGTTCCCAGTACAAATATGGTGCATTGAACTTCATGTCTTTGTACTGGGTGAACATGCTGTAATCTGCCCTTGGGTAGTGCTACAAGTGAAAATTAATTGCTTTGCTTATGATATGCCTCATTCTGTTGACATTATTCTGTCGATGACATGAAGGTCTGACAATAATTTTATCATAATATTTGTGTTTTCGAGCACACTGAGGGATGATGAAGACCCAGAAAATAACAACTTCCACAGGGTTTGTGGCTGATTGATGACTGATCTTGCCTTTATGATAATCTGATTAGCCAAGATTGCCTTTACATCATTCTTTATTATGGCATTATGGTAATAAGGGTCATACATCAAACATGTGGCATTGGATGGCAACAGCTGTGACACAAATTGCATGAATGCGAATGAATACTGTTGCTTTTGCAATGACTTTGCATGTCCAATTCTTAATTTTGGACATGATACAGGGTATATACATTGTGATATGCATCTTGCAAGGTCTTTCAGATATTACTTCAGTTATGAAGAGAAACAATTCTGTTCAGGAGAAAATATAGAATAACTTAGCAACTAACTTGATCTGACTGACAAGAACAATCTTTACTGTAAAGCTCTTGAAACATTTCGTGACTTCAACCCATTAAAGTCTCAGTTGGCATTGCCTCCTTGAAATAAACTATAGAATCGTGACTGTAGCTTTCGCCTGAGGATGCTTCAGTATCACTCTTCAGTTGGACGCATTTTGAGACAGTACTTTCTGTTTCAGCTTGTGCTCCAAATTAGAGATGTCAGTGTCGTTTCTGCAAGAGTGTAGTCACAGAAATGATCATCTACCATATTTTTAAGGGTGCACTGTAAACCAGATGCCTGAAGTTACCGTTAAAATAACAGTACATGTTGCAAAACAACGTCTTTTTCTGCCGTAAAGTGGCAATTTTTTGTATTCATTATGGTAACTGCCGTTGAAGTAACACATCAGGTTTTACAGCAGCCCCATGATGGGCATGAGAGACCACATCATGACCACAGAAGGAGAAGAGAACATTTTCTACTTTATAGTCTTTATTATGTCTAAATCTGGGATTCAGCAATGTCATGGTGTTGTGATAAGTCTGGCATTTGTTGTCTCAAAGAATTCATGTGAAAATTTACATATATACAATCTTTAAAAAGCTTCCAAAAGTGTCGCACATGATTGATGGTCTAAGCACTCCAACTCGGTGCCATTTTTCACATTTAGCAAGCAGTGAAAATAATAGAGCAGAGTCTGTTACTTTCAAAAGAGGATCACAGAGTTGACACTGATTTGGAGAGAGTGTCACTGTGGAATGTCCTGGGATTTACATGTAGCCTAAGCTCTCTCGTTGTGATAGCCAGGCTTGATGAAGCCATCAACTTGTCTGTAGACACTCTCAGGAAAAAATACTTAGGAAAATGTGATGGTTCACAAAATTCAGGAGGTTGTGATTAAACATGTACATGCATGATCAATAGTAGACAAGCTTTATTTTTTGAGTGTGGTTGAAACAAGTAGACTTTCACTTGTAGAATTGTTTATTCAAGATCTTTGCAAACAAAATTTTAGAATTAAAGCTTTTTGTAAAACAAAATTTGAAGGCAGATTTTTGCAGCATATAAATGTTTAAGCCATAAAAGCAACTTTGTCTAACATGGTAAGCCACGTTGAGTCCTCATATCACCTTTAGAGTGCTACATGCATAGAACCCTGTTTCCAGAAGGGCCCACAGGTGGAATTGGTTTAGGTACCTCCCTGACATGCAGTCTAAGCTCTGCTAGCAACAGTAATTTTCGGCAGCAGTATTTGCAGTTATTTCTTCTTGGGAAAATTGTTAGAAATTCTGTTATTGTAGACAGAATTATTTTATGAAGAGCATCATCTGAATGGCTATGGAGCAGAAATGTCATTCGATGACACATCGCCATAATTTCCAGGAGCGTCATTCAGGGCCAGACATATTAGCCCAGCATTTTCATTGTAATTTCATTAGGATGAAAAGTGTGACCCTATCTTTTTTGTGATGTCTTTTCCAAAAAAGTAAGAAAAAGTTACCATGGACATAATACATCAACTTAGTAACCAATGTCACTTTTTCCTGATGGGTGGAGAAATTGCTATTTTATGAAACACCCATGACCCACGTGGCCCTCTTGCAAAATGAATGTGGCAAAAATGCCACGAACAATACAAAGAAAAAGAAACAGCACAAAGCGACTGTCACCTGGCTTCATACTTTTTTCTGATCTGTTGTTGTTATTGGCTTCCCTCTTTCTTCACCCAACAGAGCAGGCTTTTGTTACTCACTGCACATGCAAGGATGACTTTTGACTAAATTATTTTTAAATCACCAGTCATTTGCTGCAGGTGCAACAGGCACTACAGGTGTACAGGGAATGGTTTCCTTCAGTTTTGAATGACCTTCTCAATGTGAAGTAGAAACCCAGTTATTCAATTGTTGTTTTTTATTTCCTGAAAAGGTAACTTCCAAGCTCATATTGCATTGTTTTCACAGAGATGTCATTAAGCATGAGAGGTTAATTAAGGATTCACAACTATCTTCTGTAATTTCATATACATTTTCATTAGATTACATCAAAAAAGATAATTATCTCAAGGCGAAGAGATATCCAAATAACATTGTAATGATGAATATGATACGCTGTGTCATACAAGGTTTTTTTTTTTAATCGCTGCTTAATTTTAACCTTCTTAGGGGGCAGATCCAGAAAATGTTGGACAGGGATTCTCGATCCCCTTCTATTCTGCAATTCAGTGGGCCATCCAAACGTATATTGTGTCCCATACGGTTGGTTCTCCATAAGGATCATGCATTTTGATTGTAATATACATGTAAGTGATTGTCCATAGGACAATAACAATAACAATAACAAATTTTTATTTAAAGTCACATGAAATAAAACAATAAAACACTAGCAACCAGTGCTATTTTGTGACTAGAGGAATATATACACTATGTACAAATGAATAAGAACAAGATAAAATCCTTTAAGAACGTCGAACACATTAAGTAAAAGAATCAGAGTAGTTGTTATTGACATAAAACCAAATGCTACTCGGTAAAACATGTTTCTGCATTAAAATTTTAAAATCTTCGAGACTTCCAGCTTCTTTTACATTATTAGGCAGCCGATTCCAGATTTTGACCCCAACATAGACAAGAGATAGTTTTCCATAAGTGGTAGTATTAGGACATTTTAGCATGAAATTTTTATGTCTACGTAAAGTATAATTGCTACCGTGAGTTCGAAAGAGTTCATTTACAAAGGATGGTAGTAGGTTATTGGCTATTTTATACATTTCTATTGCAATTTTGAAAATAAAAGTGGAATTAACATTTCTGGATTTACATTCATTTAATAAGTCTTCGTAGCCTGCTTCAAAGTTACCGGTAACAAATCTTAGAGCTCGATGCTGAATTTTACACAGTTTTTTCAAAAGTGTTTTGTTACATAAGGACCATACAACTGGACAATATTCATAATTGGCCGATATAAAAGCATTATATAATAATAATTTTGTTTCATGATCGAGAGTGTTGCTTAATCGCATTAAGGCATTGACCTGTCGGCTGGCTTTAGTACAGACATTTTCCACATGATTAGCAAAAGATATTTTCTCATCAATAAGAACTCCCAAATATTTTATACATGACTGGCTTTGAATAACAGTGTTATTGACCGATAGATTACCTAGTTCTGTATTACCAAAGGATATTAACTGAAACTTATCAGGATTGGCTTTCATGCCATTTGAGGTGACACAGTACTACTGAGAATAGCACATTTGATATGGAAGACCCATTCAGTTTGTAGAATTCTGTTTGCAGAGTTTTTTTTTATTAGATGGGCCTCCTTGAACTATGATTGTGGTCAACATTATTCACAATTTATATCCATCTGAATTTATAAACGTTTGTAATCGAACTTCCATTATCTGTCTCTCTACCTGTCTTACTTCCATTTATGAAGAAAACGAGAACATTGTCAACACTTTGCCACACAAGCTTACAAGAGATTCTGTTTTATTGTGACCACTTTGTTAACTGCAGTTGGGCAGCTGAATGATTCAGGACCTTGGCTGGACAATTCCCAAGGGTGGAAAGGTCCCTTAAATGTGTTAAATGTCAGAGATCATGGAAGTAGGTCAACATTCAAGTGCCAAGCCAGCAAATGTGCCGGAAGGAAGACAAACAAGCATGATATTGCTTCTTTGTACAGTTTACAGTCTCTCGTGACGGGGAGGAGGGGGGGTGCACACCATCAGTTTCAACACGATGCCTTACTTAATCTCAAGAAAATTATCAATTGCAATTGGCAGAAATTCTAAATCCGTTTTTAGTAGGATTCCAAAAAGCTTTAGAGGATGGAGGTCATTTTGGAGGATTTTATATTGATAAAAGTTACAGAAACAGTCCCAACCGTCTGTAATATTTTTATTGACTACAATTCACGCTAAGCTGAAATGCAAATTTGAAACTCCTGCTCATTTCGGCAGACAGACAAGGCTTTATAGACAGGTGAAAAATTAATAACTAGACACATAGACAACTGGCTGTCTTGTCTTGATAGAAAAATAAAGACAGCTTGTAGAGATTATATTGCCTGTATTGCTTGTATATTGTCTGTAAAATTACAACATGTTCTCATCAATGTTGAACTCAATTATATCTCAGATCTGTGGTTAAGCCCACCCATCCTCCAGGAATAGATGCCATGAATATTGCACCTCCTGTGCTCTTGGCTCCTCCTGGCCCATTTCTTTCTATTACTGTCACAACGATTGTGTCAAGTGTCCATTAAGGAATGCCGCAGCAAGAAGGGACAAAGAGTATGACAACAAGTTGCATTCTTTATGAGGATACATTATTGAGGAGGCACTCTCCATACTAACAGAAAGTCACACATGTGATATGCAACCTTGCAGCAACATTGCGCAGTGTCACAATTCACAATTTGGAACTGGAGGTCTGCATCTGATTTGTGCCGATCTTGACCCTATGCTAATCGGATCAACCTCAATTACATTCTTATGGTGCCTTTACATCATTCTTTATTATGGAATTATGGTAATAAGAGTCATACATCAAACATGTGACATTGGACGGCAACAGCTGTGACACAAATTGCATGAACGCGAATGAATACTCTTGCTTTTGCCATGACTTTGCATGACCCTTCCACAAATTAGGGCATGATGTATGAATGGCTAGCCTTTGTGATACACATCTCGCAAGGCCATCGGATGCTTCACATTACACTGAGCTGTAACTATACCTGTGCTATTCAAGTGAGAATAGAAAGTGGCTCAATGCAACAAGTTGGCCATCTTGCTTGATCTGACTTCCAGAATAACATTCTTTGCTTTTAAGCTCTTGAAACATTTCATGACTGAAACCATTAAACTTCCACTCAGCATTGCCCCCTTGAAAGGAACTGGTAAATCTTAGCCTGACTTTGGAAACATCTTTTTTTTTTTTTTTTTTTTTTTTTTTTTTTTATTGACGGCAAATATCATATTTGATATAATTGTCATAAAAAATACAAAATCACATAATATTATTATATTCACAGGTTCCAGCCACAGGAGTTAACGAACACAAGAATACATAAAGCAATTAAGAACATTAATTGTAATTATAATTTACATACATTGATTTTATATAAAAATAAACCCCAAACCTATAATAAACAATATCGCATCAACATAAATACACATATCAAAATGGATATTTACAAACACAGATTTACAACTACACTTATGCGAAAGAGACATATTAAAATAATGAAACATTTGGTTTAAAAGACACAATAGCTGTGGTATCACCATGTGTATATTATCAAATTATCATATTCCTTTTCTAGTAATATAGGCATATCAATAAACACACATTTGTGCAGTTAAAATAGAAAATAATAAGAAAACAGTGGCTGCAGTCAATATATACAGGCATGAGATATTCACAAAATTTTAAGATATATATATATATATGTATGTGGGTACATGCATGTATTCATAAACTTCCACAAAACCATGTGTCGATGTAGGATATAGTTTGTTTCAAACATCAGCTCCAAGGAGAAATTTTCCTAGACAACTTAACATTTCGGGTTCTTTGTTTTTCATTATTGATGTAAATTTATCATTATCATTCAAAATCAGAAAATCATTTATTAAGGTTGTTGCTGTCGAAAAAAGGTTAACACGAAGCAACTCATTAGCAGGGCACACTATAAGGCAATGAATTTCATCCTCCACTACATTTAATGTACATTTTTCACATATTCTATTTGCTGCAGGAATTATTGGTTTATGATGCCTTCCAGTTTCAATATGTAGACTGTGTGAACTAGTCCTAAATCTAGCGATTTTGATTAACATTTTTCGACTTTGTCTCAGCTTAAGATATGGTTCAAGTCTACAATCAATTTTAAACAATTTGTATGTCCTAAGTTTTGGCTGCTGTGTACTATCATTTATGGCGATAATAAGTTTTTCCTGCTCAATTTCATACAGCCTCAGTTTCACTGCTCTGTAAACGCCAATCATGCTTAAGTCAGTACGGTTTACAATGTCATTTTCAATATTACAAGAACTTAATATTCTGCTTAATCTTCCGAACCAATGATTTTCATTCACTCTTTTCATATAAATATCTTTCTGAGCTAGCAAGCATTTTTTCAATAGGCTACTATCAGGTGCACCTTCCAATCGTATCCAGTAATTCATCATTCTAAGTTTTTGTCTTACATGCAAAGAAAATCTACCGGTTTCACCATAAATCGCTAAGGATGGAGTTTGTTTTCGTACGCCTAGCATATTTTTGAGAAATCCAAGTTGCAGAGTTTCTAATTCCAATACTGAATACATCAGGATCTTTTTTCCTGCAGGAGTCCTACATATGCCAGACTAGGTTGCCTCAACAACAATGAACATGACAAAATAGAAAGGAAACATCACCTCTTTTTATTTTATACACAATAATTATGTTAACAAAACGGTAGGCCTATTTTAAAGAAAAATTACAAATTGTTTAGTAAGGTGCTATAACCACCTAACACTGACAGTAATAACTGCATCTTTTCCTTAGATTGCAAAGGTCGTTCAGTGCAAGATGACATCGCTTACTGCAGCACCTGTGGCACCCTTTGGCACCTGCAGTGACTATAACCGGTGATTTTCCCAAGATTTGCAGTAAAGGTTGTGCTGGAAACCAAGGTCGCCCTGTTAATAAACAACGAAAAAGGAGATTCTGGTATTCAGCAATGGTAAGAAAAAACAAGAACACAAAAGTCTGAGAAGAATACATTTTTGGCAATATCAGATATTCTTCATCTTTGCTTTGTATCAGCCAGAGGACCATATAGATATTTGGGGATAAGGTCATGATTTCCTCATTCTTAGAAATGTGTAGTAAAAAACTTACACTGAATGGTACAAAAAATGGATGCAAAATGATTTATATTGCAAGTAAATCATGTTCATTTCTTGCTCCTGACTTGCTATTGTAAAAGGACAAAAGATCCAGATGAGCTTACAATGAAAAATATGTGACTGCTTATATTTCTGGCATTGAATGGCATTTCCACAAATTGTATAAGAATGACAATGGCCATTCATAAGGTTTGGGAGGCTGCTCCTGGATGCTACTGCCTCCATCCATGGGAATTTTGGACAATTGCTTATAAGTAATAGTAAGGTATGTCGCAGTGAACACCACTAACACCTATATGATTTGAAATATAGTGGAGGGGGGAGGGTTGGTCTAGCGGTAGCGTACTGGGCTGCCAATTGCTTGGTCCAGGGTTCGATTCCAGGTCACCTTGGCCTTTGTTGGACGGCTGTTTCAATCATCCTTCACCTGACTGCCGTGTCCTCTTCCTGTCCTAATTAGGCTGCCAAGTGCAAAAATACAGGATGTAAAGTCCCAAATCATCCATCCATCCATGAAATATAGTAGACTCTTGCAACAACAAAACCTGATCTGCTTACACCAACATGAATGAAGTACACGTACCAGGTTTGTACCAACTGCTTGGTAAAACTTATGCATCAATGGCAAATTCAAATCATATTTCTTTATCCAGAAAATAGTAGTAACCTGCATGAATTCTTGCTAATGTCGCCATTGACAAAGCAGGCCTAAAGACCCACAAAAAATATTGCCACAAAAGGTGACAACTTTACTGTCAAATTAACTTAAAGGTTTCAAGGTTTACTACAAACTCGAGACCGCTAATTGCAGTATGAAGCGCAAAATCGTTTTGGCTGTATTCTATATCTAGAAACAGCTCAAAATAGCCCGCACCGGTTCTGACGGGGCATATAACACAAACTCACTCATTCAGCTACACCTACACCAAGTGGGAAAAAGAGGAATTCTATGTTATTCCATTGGCAAGATTGTTGTACAAGTCAAGGTTTTCTGTCGAACGAACATGTACATGTAATGACACCAGTGGCGTCATGGGCATGGGAGGGGGGCACAAGCCCCCCATATTGGACCTGTGCCAGCAAGGTGCCCCCATATGAACTATTCAACTCTTGCTAAAATAGACAATTAGTATTATAGTGGGCGCCTCCCGGACACCCCTGCCCCCCACTCGAGACCCCCCAGTTACGCCACTGAATGACACAATGTGCCACAATCTCATCAACAGCTAAGTTGGTCCAATAGTAATTTTTCAGAAGTCTCAATTTGCAAATATATCAACTCTAATGCTCCAAAGAAGCTATTCTATTCCAAAGCCCACTCTAAATCAGGGGAATCGACATGTTAATGTTTTCTGCAACTTTCTCCAATCGACGCTGAGAGCAATTCAAGTTATCTTGGAGCATTCTAATGGCTCTTAGTCATGTGGTGGTTATTGCTTCTAAAGGAAATGTTACAATTTATAATGCATAGAATACCATAAACCAATGGTATCATTGTTTTTATCACAAGGCAGCACTAAATTAAGATATCAGACAAGAAGTAGTCAGAAATTCTATTTTGATGATCTTTTCAACATGTATCTGTATCTTTCCTTACCTCCAAGATTATTTATTCCAAAGAATTTAGAAGAATATGATTGAACAGATGATGACTTTTTTTTTTGGACAATTTTCCACTGATACATCTGTCATGTCCTTGGAATGTTTATTGCCATAATGCCATATGATCATCTTGGCAGCAATGAAGATAAATGCCTTACATATATGTTCAGAAAATTGTGCCTCTTGGACATGATTTGTTATCTCCTCAGGTAAATCTAAAGGAGCTAATGGCAGGGTTCCACCAATGTAACCTTCGGCGATGTTTAATTCTAGTAAAAAAAAACTGTGCCGACTCCCTAACTCATTAAAAACATATTTTTTTACTGTGTTTAACTTCACTTTTGGTCTTCTAGCAATATATGTCACTGATATAAGTTAGTGTCTTGTAATTGCATTGAGTTACAAATTAAACATTTAGATCTGAATCTGCATCTAAATCTGACTGAAAGAATTGTAGATAACACCTTTCATTTGGATACATTTGATAGCTCTGCTTTCATTTTGGTGACACTTCTGACACTTGAAAGAACTTATTCACAGCTAGGCAAGCCTTAGCGATGTCTTTTCTATGGATGCCTCAAGCCTCTAGGAATAGATGCCATGAATATTGCACCTTCTGTGCTGTTGGCTCCTCCTGGCCCATTTCTTTCTATTACTGTCACAACGATTGTCAACTGTCACATTGTGTCACAAAGAGTGCCGATTCAGGAATTCTCCTGGCTAGAAGGGACAAAGAATAATTATGACAACAAGATGCATTCTTTATGAGCATATGTTATTGATGAGGTACTCTCCATACTGACACATAATCTCTGAATATTGTGCACTACGGATGGTTTGTGAATTTTGGCTGACGTCACAGCATGATGCATATACATGTACGTGGATGGCATTGGCTGTAATAAAAAAAATTGTGTCATGAAGACATTCTGCTCATTCAAGTTCTGCAACCTTGGCCATTTATAACTTGTCAAGATCAACTCATTCTTTATTTTCATTCTCTTGAAACATTTTGTGACTTCAACCTATTGGATCTGTCTCCACGATGGTTGTCTTTCAGGCATCGTGAGGTTAGACATTGCCATCGGAACTATCAGTATTTGTTTCTACTGGTAAGTACTCATGCCAGAGTATTGCAAAATTGATGCCTGAAGCATCTTGCCTCAACACCTTTCGTCTCATTCAGCAAGCTGTGAACTAGGAGCCGAGTGTGTTACTTTGAAGATTACCAAATCGATACAGACTTGGAGAAATTGTCAATGTGAAATGTCCTGGGACATCATCTGATCCTCCTTGATGTACTACATTGCTGTAGCCTGTATGGTGAGGCCTCCAACTTGTTTGCTATAGCCCAACATCTTACTCAGGATTAAGCTTCGATTCCAATTTTTTTTTAGAAATTTCATTCACTCTCACCTGCAAAGGAGCAATACAAATACTCTTTCAAAGATGTTGACGTAAGGGTACACCCCTCTGAGGTAAACTCTCATCCAGCAGAGTAATGATCACTCCCCTGGATAATTGTGTGCTACCAAAAGGCGTTTCCTTTTTGGTTTTCAAAAGCACCCTTATTTCATTAAAATCACCAGATGTGATGGATATTAACTCATCAGGATCTTGGTGTTGGAAAACCAAGCAAAGCACTCACAAGCTCCGCAAGCATTTTAATTAGCATGTAATAAAATTAGTGGCAACATGCGAGATCTCAATATCCAAGTGAGATGCGACACTAAATGGTTTAAATCATCTCTGTCTTTTGAAAAGCAGGGTTGACAGGTGGCCTGATTTGATTTATAAAACCCCTTTTTAGATACGAAATTTTACATTTTGAGAATTAGGACAATGGATATTGAATAATATTATTATATGATGTAGCTCAAAAACAAAAGTTTAAAACCTTTCAGTACTATTCTTAGATATATGTTAATTCAATAAGATAACTATTAAGTAAGAAATAAAGCAGTAATGCACTCACTGCCTTCGCAATAGAAGTGTGCTATAGCCATCAGTGAATGATGTTATGATAAAAGTGATGATTTCTTCACGTATATCTTTTAAAAGGTTAAATGGTGCGAGTTATGAAGAATCTGCAGTTTGAATTTTTGTATCTTACAAAATTAATTTCATCATGGTACACAGGAAATTAAACACAAATTAATCTCACAGCAATTGTGCTTTATCACAGAGGCTATTGTATATTTAAAACACTTTAATTACATACCTGATATTATCACGAATTCAGACAGAAAACTGATATGATGGCCTGAGATTTCTGCTAATTAATGATACTTTATTCTTTAAAGCTTTATTGAATTGTCAGTCATATATATGAAATATTCAAATAGATATTTCAAAATAATACTGTATGATTAGTATAATAATAATTCATATTTTATGAAGCTGTTCGAACTTCCAATGCAACTGCATCCAGTGAACACATTGCTTCTCTCTCTGTAGAAAAATACTGTTTACATCAGAGACTGTCATGTACATGTCGACTCTTCCACAGGTCATTACAATGGGTAAATCCATCATAGAAAATGAAAATCTTGCTAACGGCCAACCATTTATTATGCCGCAATCTGAAAGTTGTTAGTAATGCATTCGTCCAATTTGTGTCACATCGGTTGACATCCAATGTCACATGTTTGATGTGTGATGTGGATTAGCTTAGTAGCACAACAAAGAATGATGCAAATGTACTATGAGAATTTAATTGAGACAGATCTGACTAGATTAAGGCCAATATCTGTCACATGTTGTTGACCAGAGGTCACTGGATGCAAATCCCAAGTTTTGTGTTAGCTTCACATTGTTTTGTAGGTTTCCTTGGTGGCATGGCAGGAGTAATTGAGTAATCATACTGCAGACTTCCCAAAAACTGTTTGATATGTTCATTAGAAAACTTATTTTAAAAAAAAACACTTTCCACGGACAATTGATTGATTTGCAGCATGTTGCTTAATGGTCACATAATATCTTATGTAAATGAAATAATTAGACCTCAACATTTCCATGAGGTGCACATCAGTGAATTTGGAAGTTTCTGCCGACAGAATTTCCTGACATGCATTTGTGGTCATTGCTGGACGGTATCCAGTGAATACTTGTAGACACTTCTTTTTCAGGCAAGTACCTCGTAATAACTTGTGCTCATAAAGAATGCCTCTTGTTGTCATACTCTTTGTCCCTTCTAGCCAGGGGCATTCTTCAATGGGCACTCAACACAATCGTTGTGACAGTAATAGAAAGAAATGGGCCAGGAGGAGCCAAGAGCACAGAGGGTGCAATATTCATGGCATCTTTTCCTGGAGGATTGAGCCACCCATAGAGTAGCACGGGGCATGCAGCCCCCCTTAACTTCGAGATGCGATTTGACCTACTCTTTGTGGTCGATTATTTGAATGCTTATGCTGTCAGGAAGGGATCACTTGACTCTACTTATAACTAGTGAAACGAATGTCTACCAATTTTAATAAAGGAGTTACAGCCCTTTTCGTAAAAAAATTAAAATGGCCTTCTTACCCCACCCATCGGGCAAGAAGCCCCCCTATTATAATCCTATGGCAATTTTTTTTGCGAGCGCATTCAGCTTGAAAGTTATTTCTTGGGGTTCTTTTATCATTTTTAAAGCATTCTATTCACTTTTTCTAAATTTCAGAATTTTTCTGTTCATGCATTTATTTTTTAATATTTTTTGCCCTTTTTCAATTTCGGCCAAATTTTTTTCTATTTCAATGAGCTATTCTATTAAGATTCAAGGTAAAGTAAACATTATTAAATGGTTCCGGAAGCAGCTTCGAGGCCTCAGTGAAGGGGGCCCAAAGCCCCATACCATGTGGGGCTTCTCGCCCCAAACCCACATATTTTAATTTGACCTCTATATTTTGAGTTAAAATGCAAAAAACACGATCCAAATCATATTTATGTGATGGTCATAAAGTGAAGCAATGCAGATATCCATTATACTTTTAAACATTTCCAAAGTTATTTCTGATCACCACTTTCAAAGAATTAATCAAAGTTAGAAAAACCGTGCACCTTTTTTTGTTTCTTTAATTACGACTATGGTTTGGTGCTGAATGACTTGAAAATTTGTGACGTCACCTAAAAAGCCTCTAGCTTCAATCCTATCAATAAGAAAAAGCACCAAAAATGTAAGTTTAGATATAACCCTGGGGGGGCTTCTCACCTAACCCGGGCTTCTTGCCCCGACCCACTCTACACAGGCTGAGACTTCAGGTCTATCTGGCAGCAATCATGCTAAAGTTCAAGTGTTTGTCTACAGAATAAAAGGGTGTTATCTGTGTATTTTGTTCCCAAAAAGATAGTGTTTACTTATTAGGCTAGAATTGAAATGGCTTACTGTGAAGGTTCTGTCAATGTGTCAGACCATCTATATTCATCCATCTAGCACACTCATCTGTCTTTCGCTATTTCCATCTATCTTGCTATATTAAATCTTGAACTTTTAGAAGTTCCAAACATGTTCAGCTGTGTTGTTACCATACAAGTCTGCTCCACAGAAAGTCTGTGCCTGCGTAATTGGGTACCCAGTCGGACGAAGGAATCCAAAATATTTTCCGTGAAATTTCAAGAACAAAATCCAAGATGGATGTTATTCAGATGAGATGTTAAATTGGCAGCCCTTGTATCAGTGTCTGTGCTGGGCAAGGGAAGAATGTGCATAATTTTGACGGCTTCCTCTCTCTCTCTCCAACCTCATCTTTCAACATCTGTGACTGTCAAAAACCTTGGCTTGGAGGTCTGCCCTTACCATATATCTAATTGAGTTTCACTTTGAGTTTTGAGTCAGCTTAAATGAATGAGTGAGATGGCTGCTGCAGGCCACAATATGTTTGAGCTAACGTAGCATGTTGTTTTTAAAAGTTTATGATATGTGGAAACATAGAATGTCTTTTCATGTAGGAGTCACTCTGAAAAACAGGGTTTTACTTAAATCTATACCACCAAACAGAATTTACTGAATAATATGGTTAGAATCATGTTTTGATACTTGTTCTTTATTTTCTTCCTACAGTTGAAATATAATGACATTGTCAGGTTGGAACCTCAAATAAGTCATCCTAACATTTACACAGCCTCATTCCACTACTATCCCAAAAGAAGAGCACAAATAAGACACATACTTGGAGAAAGTGTCAATGTCTAATATCCTAGGATTCAGTCTAACCCCTCTTCTCAGCTTTATTGTTGTAGCCAAGACTTATGAAAACTCCAACTTGATTGCTGTGACTCGACAGAGAAGGTCTAAAATTGCAAAAAAACTATCTTTAGTCATAGGAGATCCATTATAGAAGAATGTTTTTGTAAGTGTAGGGTGAATTGCATAACAACCGATCTGTCACATGTATTTTTCATAATTAATGGGTTCTTATGTACCAAAATTGTCAAAAACATAATCTTGATATTGCATCAGGATCTTGCCATTGAAAAAGGCAGCAAAGCACTCGACAGCTCCTCAAGCATTTCAATTACCACGTAATCAAATTTGTGGCAACATGCGAGATCTCAATATCTAAGTGAGCTGTGGCAGCAAATGGTTCAAACGATCATTGTCTTTTGAAAGCAGGGTTGACAAGTGGAATGATTAAATGATGAAATCCTTTTTTAACCTCAGCAAAGATTATCACTCATGGGTATTGTACAGTTACTTGAAAAATTGACACTACGGGGCCTAGCCAGCAGATAGGATCAATGGGCGTATGATTTTCATTTCATAGCAGTTACATGTGTCTCTGGCTATTACATTCATTATATTTTAGAATTAAACATAAAATGTTGAGTTTTCAGAAGTAGGGCAAGATAAATTGTTATCGCAATGTAGAATGAAGAAAAGAAAATGCTTTATGAAATATATTACAAACTGAATTCAACATGCGGTCAAGTTACAAAGTAGATCTATGTGAAGTGCTTCGCAATGAACCTGCCACCAAAATCTTGTTTTACTTAATATATTCGTGACTTAAAGCCATTTAAAAAGCTCTATGTTAGCTGGAACAGCTCTCAGCACCAATTGAAGAAAGCTACTAGGAACATTAACATGGTGATTCCCCCAGATTTAGATATTTGCTTCGGAGTTGATAAATACAATTACAAGTTCTTGAAACATTGTTATCAGACCTACATTTCGGATTGTGGCACTGCGTGTCACAAAACGTCTATACACCAGGTTATATTACAATGAATTAGATATATGCAGTCCCACAAAAGTAATGGCTAGTTCTCACGGAGACGTAACAGAGGGTTCCTGTTGCGGCGCTTCTTGCTTTTCCAGGAAAGTGGGAGGTTCTTAAGCTAGATTCAACAATTCGACGACGATATTTTCGTCTACGGTGCTTCTTAAACTTCCTCGCCAAAAGTTCCTAGAAGTCACATGACCCTGTGGTGAGGCAAGAAGTTGCTTCACGAAAGATTCAACCGGTTGAATCTTTGCGAAGGAAGAAACCACGATGCAAGAGACCAGAAAGCCCCCCAAAATGATTGGGCGAAGTTAGAGACAGCTTGGGCGAAGTTAGAGACAGGTTGGGCGAAGTTAGAGGCAGGTTGGGCGAGGCTACTTATCATTGAGTCAATGGAAATTCGGCGAAAAAAGAGAACAACTCGCCGACGCAAACAGGCTGTTTAAACGCCGAAACAGGCACTTGCTTCACCGTAAAATGTATTTGCTTGGGCGTAATTGAAGATTAGGATGAAGTAAGAGGATGCTAGGGCGAAGCAACAGCATGCTAGAGCGAAGAAAGAGACTCCTTGGGCGAATCTAGTTTAACATTGAAGCAATGGAACTGCGTCGAGGCTCCTGACAACTCGCCGACACAAGTCTCTTCTTGCCTCGTCCGTAATTACGAGCGATTCGGCGTAAAAAACGAGAGCCTCGTCGTAATAGGAACCATCAACGACGATTTAGAACCTCTAATTGATTATATAATTGTCCAAAAATGGCTTGAAACGCCGAAATTGGGCGAAACTTGATTTCCTGGCACCTCTACAACTTCGCCGTCACTTAACCACGCTCGTGTGATCTAGGCATAACTTGCCAATGAATTAAAAAATGTGTGGTATCCTTGTTTGTGGTATATCAAGGTGTTTACAGCCATTCACTTTGATACCGAAAAAGAGTGTACTGTTGCACTGTGAAAATTGCACTTCGTGTGTTATCATACTGATGATTTATCATGATCATACCCAATACTTTCAAAGTTAATTTGATTTAAGGAGACTTATCCCTCTTGTTGGTGACAGCCAAACGAAAGGTTTACACATCTGATTTTCAATCATAAATCAGTAAGGACAAGTCAAATGGCCTTCTCTTGATCATGACTAATCAAGCTGCCTCTATGTTTCTCATATTGAAAGTACAGAAGATGACACTTCATCAGCTATCATGAGTCATGAAGTGCATTTTTCACAGTGAACTGGTCCTCCTTTTACTTTACCAAAGTGAAAGGCTGTAAGAAAGAGACACCCTCTAAGTAGGCTAATTTTGCAGACTACTTTTTACTCAATATAACAAAGTTCTGTAACACAATTTTTTTATCAAGTTCCCGTCTTTTCCCTTGACACTGATATCTTGGCTAACGATCAAAACAAATTTGGCTTACTTTCTTCCACACAATAAAATTAATGTCTGGTATAGATATTTTTCGCTGAAAGTGGTTCAACAATCCTCATTTTCCTGCACAATTTACACATATAATGCCATTTATGTAAATTCTAAATGCTGATGAAATGAAAACATTGTCATCTTTTGTCCTGTCAAAACCAACATCCAGATCTTGGTCTTTAAATCTTGATTAATTGGTAACATAATGATGACATGAAAATAGTGTCAATGAAAAGGTGAACAGTTTGCACAAAATGGCACAAGCCTCACAATGAGCAAAACATGTCAACGAAGGCAATATTCATTCAGACAACCAGACGTTATTAGAATAAAGAGAGCATAACATTATTTATGATTCGTGAATAGGATATTAATCTGTGTGACACAAAACGTTCTTTGTTAAACAATAACAATCTCTGTCACACAATATTCAGTACCAAAAATATTAAGAAAAAAAGCTTCTTTTGTCATACAACTGAGACATCAAATTACAATTTCTCTATCATGCAAGCAACCAATTGTACTTTTTGCATTGTAAAGCAGAGCAGGGGTTTGAATTATACTTGTACAATCAATCTGACATATGTTCAGACAAAATATATGCACTCAGGACTTATGGTATGTTCAGCAGAATTAGTAAAAAGACACAAACACAGAGCTCTGAATGTTAACTGGGAGACCCTTCCAAGGCTAAAGGCTGTTTCACACACAATTGCACATTGACCATCAACTGGGTGGCAGAGTGGTTGCAGTCCATTTTACTGTCATAAGCAACATCCCAATGGGATGTTGTTTGAACGACACATTAAACCAGTAGCCCCATGCACCAGTAACTGTGTCAGTATGTGTGCTAGGTAAGTAAAAGATCCTTGACATAGAGTAAATATGTATATTGATAACTTCTGCTCTCTCTCTTTCACTCTTTTTCTCTTTCTCTTTGTTTCTCTCTAATCTGATCTGCATGTATTAACCCCTGTGCACACTCATAATGGGCTAAGAGAGTTGTACTGACCACCCATACCTGTCTATCTCTAGCTATCTACCTTCCTCGGATTTATATCAGAACAACAAACATTGAAAATTGTATGGGTATGTGTTCTCTGTAACCATCCAGAGTCTCTAAAGGTTACGTATTAGTTAGACACCGATTTGGAGGGTTCTAACATGCATTTTTGTCAGTTAGATCCCGACCGGAGGGAGGGATCTAACTGACAAAAATGCATGTTAGGACCCGACAAAGAGGTGTCTAATTGACTTAGACATCATATGCTTCTTCTATTATACATTTTAACTTATAATCTTGGCAAAATAAACAATAATCTGATTGTTTGTTTGCAGTTGTAAACAGAGTTAATCCCTTACCGGGCGCTAACATGCAAAACTGTCAGTTAGATACCAGCTTTTCCAATGGTATAAGTATCTTGGTGATGTCTAAAAACTGCAAGAGTTTTCACAAAATATTAAAGATTAATAACCATCTAAAAATAGAATGAAATTAAATGTCCAATTTTCCTAAGCACCACTTATTGTCCCCACTGTTAGCTCTTCTATTTTTCATGGAACTGGGTGAATGGGAAGTAGGAATAGACCTTGCTCACTTCAAGATCTTAGCAAACAAAACAGTGCTAAGCATTGTGAAAAAGTTTGTAATCAAATTTGGAGCCAGACTTTGGAAGCATCTTCACCAATAATCAGAAACAAGAGAAAACATATTTTACATTTCTAAACAGGATGGTGATTTTACAGAAACGTAAGATTTGATTTCAGGAATGCATTTTTCGTAACTCTGAGAATGCACAATGTACTAGCTAAATCTAGAAGACTACTGCAATAACGCGAATGAGCTCGATTCAGATAGCACTTTTACATAACTTGGAAACACTCCCTGTTCTGTATGATCTTTATCTCAGACAAAATAATATGGAGTTTTTGTAATGGCATTGCATAGCAATGCATACTTTCAAAAGGAGTGGTTGCCAAGAAATGGTACAGCTATCTGCTTGTGTGAATACAACATTAATATACTATGCTTAAAAGCTATTAGGGCAGCCGAGTGTTTATAAGAATGCAAGATGCAAACTTTAAAATAATGATGATTGTCATGCATTTGAATTCTTGAAGATCCCTTATAAATGTGACTGTGCCAGTCTTCCTTGCTATTTAGTAAAGTTTAATAGCCGCTAAGTTTCCAACAGTCTGTGCTGTTCTTGTTGAAAAAGGAATGGTTTTGCAATTGTAGGACAAAACACCATCTCATTTGTTATGGCATTCTACATTTAAGCCAAAAGACTTGGTATTCAGCATGACGCAGTAAATGGTCGCCAGATAGTTGATCTGAGGTGGACACAGGTGCGTCGTCTGTTCTTTGATGTTACAAAAAGGTTGTTTAGTGCTCAGACCATCATTCACTACATGGGCACCATCTGTGGCAACTGACCAGTGATGGAAAGAATTAGGCCTAAGCAAAGATTCCAGCAATGATGATCTCATTAGATACTAAAAGTGTATTCATTGCTCCTTCAAGGAAAATCGCTTGCAGTGGTTTTTCCAGTCATAAAAAGTAACAGCATCGCTATTTCCCAGAGATTATCACCTTGACATTTGGGTTATTTCTTTGACCAAGTCTTCATTAAAGAAGATTTAATAAAGGCTGATAACTGCAACAAATGACAGGTGATTGAAAAGGTAAAGCTCTTCATTAAATTATACATCTGGGTCATGGAAGTTGCAGCTTCTCCTTTGAAAAGTGACTGGAGCATGTCGTACTTGAATATCATCCCAACCTGATGAGGCCGATGTCCTTCACCCAACTTGACACATTCACTTGGCAGTTCCTTGTCTTCAAGTACGTACCACAGAAAATAACTATACCTCTGATATTTGTGCACTTGGAAAATTCAAAATCCACTGTATCCTTGGAAATCAATTTTAACTTTGAATCTAATTTGCCAAAGCATTCACTTGACTGGTCCTGTGAAGGTAATTGCAGTTGTGGTTTCTTGTATTCTGTGCTTTTGTTAAGTAATTTATTAAAAGCCTCATTTGACATCTCTATCAGCCAGTGAAATGTTTCAGTGTTTGTCTCATGGTATACAACTTCATAATAACTGGTTATCCACTACAGATCAGCAGTGGCGTAGCTAGAAATCCAGGAGTGGGGGGGCCAAGGAGGGGCCAGGGTCTGAGCTTGGGGGGCCCACCTTTCGCGGCATTTTTGGGGCAATACAAGGGTAAAAATTAAAGCCGCGAGACACAACCCCTCTTTACAAGCAACAAAGGAACATTGACGCTCTTTCCTTCTGGCGTAGACTTACTGCATTTATTATTCAATTTAGATATGGTACATAAACCACTTAATATTATTTTTCAATTACTTTTTAGAGAGAAATGACTTTTCATAATGCACACGGAATGAGACAGGGGCATCTGTTTCATTTTAAAGTGGTGGGCAAATTGGACAAAAGCCTTCGCGGAAGTGGGACCCGGGGAACGCCCAAAATTTTCTCTCAAACAAATGTCCAACCAGCCCCACCTACACTGACGCCTTTGGAATGAGAGGACAGTTTTTTGCGAAAATAGCACTTTCTGATTCATAATGCTGATTGGGGTTGGGTTGCTCTTACTTTTGAAAGAGCATGGCCCTTACCTGGTGGAAAATTCCCTGATACGACATCAATGACCATGCTTGTACATAAAGAAGAAAAACCTCAAGGGTGCACACAGTAATGTGATGTTGCAATCATTGCCATGATACAAGTTTTTATTAACACAGACTTGAATTGTCTCATGACATAAATTTTTTTCTTAACCAAAAAGCTGATAGCGATTGCAATTTCCCTATATTCCAAAAATATAGGGAAATTCTACGCAACACATGAAAAACTGAGCAGTTTGTACTAAATTCACTCTAGATTTAATCAGTCCTCTCCAGAAATATTCCAAAGGCGCAATATTTCTTTGGCTCAACAATAGCAAGGGAAAGATTTCCTCAAATCAAAAATTTTTTGAATTTGCATGGAACTGCAATAGATACGTAGGCATACCGGAGGGGGCTAGGCCGCTAGGGGGAGGTTAAATTTCTGGAAACACTAAGATTCTAGGCAAAAGGGCAAACAATTCAGGTAGATTATAAAATAAACATATTTAATAATTGTATCCACAAGATTTCTTTTGAAATTGTATTGAATCTGGATCTTGAAAATTAGGCCATATGTCACAAGGCCGCACTAAAAGGTTTGGATGCAGGTATCCTATTTCCAGATAATTTCAAAGAAAATAAAAAATTGTCAAATCATGAAATGCCTTAGAACTTTTTAAAGGGCAACTGTCGTTCTGGTGAGCGCCGGCTCAGGTCACAAAGACGGACGACACTGCTCAAACTATTTTTCAAACTTCTCAAATCTGAAATGGGGGGGCCAGTGGGGGGCCACTAATTCATTTGGGGGGGCCTTGGCCCCCCAGGCCCCCCATAGCTCCGCCACTGCAGATCAGAATTCGGCAATATGTGTTCATAACAGCTCAGGCTGAATCTCTTGCTGGACAAATCACAAGTTGCTCTGGTGAATAACCCACATTGGTTGTTGTCACACAGCCAAGTTATATCAAGACTATAGAATTCAGATAATACGGTAATTGGACAAACAAACAGACTGTTATCCGACAAACCAATGGTCTCCAAATAGGAAATTGTATATCAAAGCAGTTAGCACATGAAATAGCCATGCATATTTCATGAGTACCTGGTAAAAAGAGTAGATTAAAATGCATTGCAGTCTAAAATGCAATATTATCATGCTTTAGAAAGTGCGAACTTGCAAGATATTTGTTCCACAGATAGACCTGCTCAGGCTTCTGGACAATAGCCAAAGTATTCCTAAATAAAAGTACACATATTTATTGTACGCCAGTATGATGTATGATAATTTATCTCTCCACAGTTTTTGCTCACAGTGTTGAAACACAGAAGATTATTAAACCTGCAGAAAAGCATTCTTCATATAAAGAGAAATGTAACATGATTTTTCTGCGCTGCCATATCGAAAATTAATTGATATGAGCATCAACCTGGCCTTCAGTTAAACTCCCGAAGACTTTCATTCATATTTCATTTTTCCATAAATGTGATGTTCAAGAATATGACACGTTCTGTCTTATCCACTGTAAAATAGGATAAGTATTTTCTTTTGTAATTGTTATTTCTCTCTTTATTCTGTTTTCATTCTCCAAGAATGAAAGATTTGTTTGACTTCCAATTTAACTGCAATCAGTGAACACATACCAATAACATTGCCAGAAAAACACATTTTACAACATCTCAATTCTTGTGTTTGTTGCCTCTTCCACAAGGCAGTGCAGTTCAGTGTCTCATTCATCATGTCATGATCAGAATATTCTTCATTCGTGTTCATGCAATTTGTGTAACAACAGCGCCATCCAATTTCATATGTATGACGTATGACACGGATCAGCGAGGTGCCATAATAAAGGCAACATCAGAAAGTAATTAGAGCTTTTTGCAGATTGGCAGTCCATTGGAAAAATTAATTTTCTTATTTTCAATTTGCAGACTGGCTTTGCCACGTCATTAACAGTTTTCTTTTGGTCTCCTAATCTTCGTATTTGATGAAGTACCTTAAGTTATTTTATTAGTTTGTTTATTGTGACATATACTGTTATATATGATCAGCACTGAATCAACTGAATAACCATAACTGACACAAACAAAAACATTTTTAAGCCAGTGACATCACATGACCCAAATTTAAGTTAATTTTGAAACTGTTTGGACCGCCAATCTGCAAACAGCTGTAAGGCAAATCTAATCAGCATGAAGCCAAGATCAGTCACAAATTAGCCATACACAAGATGCAAGCGCAGACCATTTATAGTTTGGCTATAATATTGTTGAAGAAATATCTATCTATCGATCTATCGATCTATCTATCTATCTATCTATCTATCTATCTATCTATCTACCTATCTATCTACCTATCTATCTATCTATCTATCTATCTATCTATCTATCTATCTATCTATCTATCTATCTGTCTGTCTGTCTACCTGTCTCCATCTGACTATCTGTCTAGTAGTGTCTACCTATCCCTCTGCCTACTTTTCTCTTCAAAACTTGAGCTGTTATCTATTCAATGCATGTTCATGTCATAAAATAGAAAAAACGTTCTAAGTGAGTTTTGATAGTTTCAAGGACTGGAATATCATTATCCCTGAAACATTATTCAAATCGAGGTTACATTGATGAAACCCTGTCATTAGCGCATTAGATTTGCCAGAAGGGATATAGCAATAAATGATCCAAGGATGAATACAGATGTATCCTTGTAGTTGCAATATTTCACAGAAAAGTAGCCCATATTTTAATATCTGGTCTCTTGCCGATATCCTGATTTATTCAGCTGCCCAACAGCAGTTTGCAAAGTTGGTGCTATAACAGAGCCATCTAACTTTATCTGACTGACAAAAACGACCATTACTTTAAAACTCTTGAAACATTTCTTGACTCTAATCCATTAAAGTCTCACTCGACTTTGCCTTCCTGCAGGCAAGTGGTACATTTATTGTACTTCAGACTCTGCCTGATGGAGCTACAAACAATTTTTCCTTGCAGAAATGACTCAATTCAACTTTCCAGTGGAGTTTCAATATATGGTAAACACCATGCCGAGAAATTGTATATAAACATTGTTAAAACAATATTTTGACATTATATGCCCCTGATCTTATTGAACTTAGTTGAAATCTGTTGGTATCCCTATCCTTAGTTTACGCCCTCAAATAATTCATCCAAACATTCACACAGCCTCTGAAATCCTTCTCGTAGTATCCCGCAAGATTGATGACCAAAGCGCTCCACCTCAGGATCAGTTGTTTCAGTAAGCAAGCAGTGAAGCTAATAGATCAGACTATGTAACTTGCAAAGAGGATCACAAATAGGAGCTGGCATGGACAAAGTGTCAATCTCAATCTTCTTGTTGTAGCCTAGATTTGTGAAAACTCCAGCTTGATTGTTGTGGCCCAACTTTCTAAGATTGGTAGCCAATATCTGAGACAAAATATCCTTAGTGATGGGAGACAGTATAAAGTGTTGCATATATTCCGTAGCCATCTATCAAGTGTTCTTCTCAATATAGGTTCTAAGCAACTCACATTGTTGAAAATGATCAATTCTAGGAACAGGATATTGGCACTGAAAAAGGAAGCAAGCTTGCGACTGCTCGTTATCAAATTTGTGGCAATATGCAAGGTCTCAATATCCCAATGAGTTGTGGCAGCAAATGTTTCAAACTATCATTGTCTTTTAAAAGCAGGGTTGGCAAGTGGAATGATTGAATGATAAAATCCTTCTTAACCTCTGCAATTATTTCTCATTGGTATTGCTGTTACTTGAAAAATTACACATTAAGTGGTCTAGTCAGCGGATAGAATCCAAGGGCACATGAGTTTCATTTCCTCTCCGGCTCATGCACTCATGAGTATTGCAGCTACTTAGAAAATTTTATGGGGTCTAGCCAGTGAGTAGGTTGAAGGGCACATGAGTTTATTTTATTTGAATAATCAAAGTTGAATGTGTCATTGTTTTGTGGCATTTCAGGGCATTTAGGAAAGAGACACCCTCGACGTGGGCTAAATTGTGCAGACAACTTTTAACTCATTGTAACATGAATTTTTTTAATTCTCCTTTGACATTGATATCTTGGCTAATGATCACAGCAATTTAGCATACTTTTATCATCCAGACAATTGATATATCTACTAAATATATTGTTCTGACAATTGTACATATATCCTCATTGTGCCAAAAGATGTTCTTCACGCTGAAGAAAGAGATACATTTTCATCCTTTATCCCGTTGAAATCAACATTCAGACCTTCATCTGTAAAATTTAATTAAATGATAACATAATAATGGAATTAATTTAGTATCAACAAAAAGAAACACAGCCTGCACACAATGGTGCGAGCCTCACAATAAGCAAACCATGTCACCAAAGGCAATATTCATTTACACAACCAGATATTCTTTGCTCCATTTTCATGAGGAGGACATTACATATTTATGATCCATAAATAGGAAATTAATCTGTGTGACACAAAACATTTCTTGTTAAGCAATGACAATCATTATCACAAATATTGAGAAACAAATCTTCCTTGTTTATGCAAGTGCTACCAACAATTACAATTGCTCTGTCAAGCAAGCAATGAATTGTACTTCCTATACACTGTATGGTAGAGGGAGGATTCTGATTTATACTTTTACAATAAATCCGACAGGCAGAGGGACAATAGGTTGCATTGGAGGTCTATGTCTACATTGGTTTGAACCCGGGGCGGGGATTTCAAAAATATATTTTCCTTTAACTGTGGCCCGTGTATCAGTGTCTGTGCTGAGTAAGTATAAGATCCCTGAGATTTAGCAAATTTGTAATTGATATATTGAGGACTCCTGCACCCATCTCTCTCTTTCATTCCATCTATCACCCCTGGTGAACAGTACCGAACACACGTAACTTGGCCTAGAGAGTTTCTCTGACCATACATACAGTTGTCTATCTCAATCTACCTCCCTCAGATTAATATATGAACAACAAACATTGAAAAATGTTCAGGAATAATTGTTCTCCGTCACCATTCAGAGACTCTAAATGTTAGGTAAAGTTCTGTAAGAGTTTTAGTGGAATAGCAGAGAAAATTAATATCCGTCAAAAAATAGAATTATATTGAATGTCCAATTTTCCTAAGCATCACTTATTTTCCCCTTTGTTTGCTCTTCTATTTTTCATGGAACTAGGTTAATGGGAAACAAAAGTAGAACTTGCTCATTTCAAGATCTTAGCAAACAAAACAGTGCTAAGCATTTTGAAGAAGTTTGTAATCATATTTGGGGCCAGACTTTAGAACTTTACCAGATAGAAATCATTTTGCACTTCTAAAGAGGATGGTGATTTTATAGAAACATAAGTTTGGATTCTCAGCAATGCAGTTTGCATAACGTAGAGAATGTGACAATTAAATGTAGGTAAATTTAGAAGATCACTGCAATAGCTTAATTCAGACCATTCTTTTATATAACTTGAAAACACACCTTGCGCTATATGATCTTATATCACACAAAGTAATACCAGTTTTTGTAACTGCATTGCACACTTTTAAAAGGAGTGGTGGTCAGGGATTATACCGATTCATAGAAAGCTCTTCTTGCAGCCAATTGAGTTTCTATAAAGATATTTAAAGATAGCAGGATGCTATCTTTCACTGAAATAATAATATTGTCTTGCATCTGAATTCTTAAAGATCCCATATTAAAGTAACTGTGCTCATAAAGTCTTCATTGCCATTTAACAACATTTAACTGCGGCTAAGCTTCCAAAATTGTGTATTATTCTTCATGAAAAAGGAATAGATTTGCAATTGCAGGACCATACATCATCTCATTGGTTATGGCATTCAATACTGGCAAAAAGACCGGCATTCAGCAGGACACAGTAAATGATTGCCAGGTAGTTGATCTGAGGTGGACGCAGGTGGGTCGTCTGTTCTTTGATGTTACAAAAAGGTTGTTTAGTGCTCAGACCATCATTCACTACATGGCACCATCTGCAGCAACTGACCAGTGGAATGAATTAAGCAAAGATTCCTGCAGTGATGGTCTCATTAGATTCTAAAATGTACTTATTGCTCCTTGAAGGAGACTCTTTTGCGGTACTTCTCCTAATGGCCATGGTATTTCCTGGTCAGAAAAGAAAACAGCATTGCAATTTTCCAGAATTATGACCATGGCATTTAGATTTATTTTCTCTCAGGAAGTCTTCCCAATCGATGGATTTAATAGAGGCTAATAACTGCAATGAATGATAGACTTGATAGTTGGATGAAAAGGTGAAGCTCTCCATCATATTATGCACCTAGGTCCTGGCACTTCCAGTCTCTTCTTTAGATGACAACAAATTCATAAATGATTTGGAATGCACTCCTTTTCATGTCAGTCAAATTTTCGAAGATGTGGATGATCAATTATGGTTCCATAATAAACTCCTTCAAGACGTAGTCGACCAAAATGCACCGCCGAAACAAAGACAAGTAAAAGGTCATCAACTTCCATATATGAATGACAATCTTAGAAAGGCAATAAATGTTAAAGCTGGTCTGTATCGCAAATATCTTAAGACAAAAACTCAACAGTCCTGGCTGACATACAAAAATCAAAGAAATTCAGTAAATAAACTGAAAAAGTCCTCACTTAAAAAATATTTTGATGATAAATGTAATGTAAATCAAAGAGATGGTAAACATTTTTGGAATGTCGTAAAACCTTTCATAACAGATAAGTCTAAATCTAGTGATCAAAACATAATGTTATATGATAATGGCACTCTCATAAGTGATACGCGTGATGTTGCAAACAGTTTCAACAATTACTTCGTTAATGTTACACAAGACATACGTGAACCTGAACATATTAGCAATATGACTGTTCACAATCTAATTGAACATTATAAAGACCATCCCAGCATACAGTCAATCAATGAATATGTAAATAATAACAGTAACAACTTAGATAATGAAAACTCTATCTCACCATTTAGTTTCTCAGCTGTAAACCCAAACCAAGTTCTCGAGAAACTCAATAACCTTCAATCGAAAAAGGCAAGTGGATTTGATAACATATCCCCCAAGTTTCTAAAAATAGGGGCCAAACAACTTAGTATAACAATGACTCCGATAATAAATAATAGCATTGCAACAATACAGTACCCGGAATATACCAAGAGGGCTGAAGTCTCCCCTTTATACAAGAAGCTAGACCAGTTAAATAAAGCTAATTATAGGCCTTTAAGTATCCTAACTTCATCCTCAAAGATTTTTGAAACCATAATCTGTGAACAAATTTTAGAACATATAGAATATTTCCTGAGCACACACCTCGCAGCATATCGCAAAAATTATAGTTGCAATAATGTTTTAATCAAATGTGTTGAAGACTGGCGCAAAGCACTTGACAAGAATGAACATGTTGGATGTATCTTGATAGATTTATCTAAAGCCTTTGATTGCTTACCACACGGTTTACTCATTGCAAAATTACATGCATATGGCTTCTCAGAAAATGCCTCTTCTTATATTCAGAGTTACCTATCTGAAAGAAAGCAGAATGTTAAAATAGGCATAACAAAAAGCGACTGTTTATCTCTCAAAACTGGTGTCCCCCAAGGCTCAGTAACAGGCCCACTTCTCTTCAATATATTTATCAATGATTTCATTCTTAAAATTCAAAATCTATGCAATGTGTATAACTATGCAGATGATAATACTCTCTCTTTCTCACATGCTGATCCTAAAGTCATAAAAAACAAACTCGAAATAGCTTCACATGCCGCAATGACATGGTTTATGAATAACTTCATGAAAGCGAATCCCTCCAAATTCCAAGCAATCTGTTTCAGTAAAGAGGAAATATCTATAAAATATAATATTGATGGTAACATTGTGGAATCTGAAAAGGTTGTTAAACTTTTAGGCGTCCAACTTGATAACAAACTTACCTTCAATGAACATGTATCAACAATTTGTAAAAAGGCTGCCAGGCAAATTAATGTGCTTTTTCGTCTAAGTAAAAATTTAAGTTATCAATGCAAATTAAAAATTTATGATTCGTTCATCATGTCAAATTTTGACTACTGCTCTGTAGTGTATAACGCTTTCAATATGAGAAACGATAGGAAAATTGAAAAGCTAAATAAAAGAGCACTCAGACTAGTCTGCAATGACTACACCTCTAAATACTCTGAACTAAATATGACAAACAAGCAGATGCTTTATGTTTACAGAAGAATTTGTCTAGTTGAACATGTATATAAGATTCTTAATAACTTAGCTTTACCTGTACAGCCAGATTTCTTTGAAAGACAAAATGCCCCATATTCTTTTCGAGATGATTTCAAATTAGTGGTGCCAAAGTTCAGTTCTATCACATATGGACTCAAGTCGATAGCTTATCAAGGTGTTGTTTTATGGAATGATACCCCTTGTCATGTGAAACATTGTGAATCTCTCAAATTATTCAAGCAATCTGTCCGTAAGAATGTTAACTTTGTGGAATGTCAATGTGGATCTTGTATTGTATGCCTGAAAGATAACTTATAGGTCTAATAACAACTGTAAACTAAGCTAAAGTCATCTTTCATCTGTACATATTCATCACTATTAATTTTTTCATTGTCGGCTAAAAGCCCATGCGGCTTGTGTTATTGTTTTATATTGTCACCTCCGACTTTAAATAAAGTTTTACTTACTTACTTACTTACTTACTTACTTACTTACTTACTAGAAGGTCACTGATAGCCTTCCATTGATTGGACACAATTAAGCTAGTTTTACCAAATAATTGACACTGACTGGTCAGTCGGGATAATTTCATGTTGTGCTCAGTGCTTGTGTTGCACCAAGTTAAAGCCTTATACCATTTGACACCTCTGTCAGCTAATGACAAGTATGCCATTTGCCGGCAATAAATCCCTTACTCCAGTTTTCCATGCTTTACATGTTTGAGTATTTGTCTCATGGTACTATATCTGGTTATTCACCATGGGATCAACATTCCCAATATGTGTTCATCACAGTTCAGGGTAAATATGGATGAATCACATAATGCCCTGATGAATAACCAACATTTGTTATCGACGCACACACAGCCAGTAACATCAAGTCTATAGAATATAGTCATTGGAGGAATGAATATACTTCTATCAGACAAACCAATGGTTCCCAAATAGGACCATGTATGAAAATACTTAGCACGTGAAATAGCCATGCATATTTCATGAGTTCCAGGTAAAAGCTTCGACAAAATGTTGCACGTAACAGACACACGGACTGTGACCAAGCTGTCTGTGATGCAGTAAGTGCCAGCTTGCAAAAATATTTATTCCATAACAAAGGTAGATCTATTAAGTTATCCAGGGATCAGCATGATAACCTTTTTTGGACTGATTCTGTAGGCCTACGCTGAACATGTACAATTGTTATATGATTGTACATCGCATATGACATGAATGAGTACCCGGCCACAAAATGCGCCTAGTCAAAACCTCGGTGTTGACTGAACAGCAATCGATTGTCTTTCAATTTCTGGCTTCAATCCAACATGAAAAACCTTTAACATATGTTCAGGTATTCACTGTATATCCAACGGACAATCGGTATAAGCCTCACACCTTCCCAATTTCCCATACATAATGTTTACTTCCCCTTTTGGCAAACATTTGATATAGAATTTAGCTATATCAGAAGCTTTTGTAAATGATACTTTAGAAATTCAGAAAACTTCTGACCTTGTTTTGATAAACAGTCCACCAGATTCAACCAGCCCTGCTATTTTGGTTGGTGACTGAAAACTTTGTCAATATGCATGATTGGAGAAAAACATGAAAAGTGCAGCCTTTTGACTTTGAGACCATGAATGTCATCTGACCTCTACTGTCTGATCAGTCAAAGATAAGTGACTGGGATCATCCCGGGCTTCTGAAATACAAGGAAAAATGAGCTGTGCATACTGCATAACTTCTGTATTTACTGGTCTGTTGACTTATACTGGATGGCTCCCCAGTCACATGCGCTCTGATTCGTCTAGAGCAGGTCCGTAAATCATGATATTCACCTTCCGTGAAGATGTTATTGCCCTGATAGTTTACAATGCAAAAGATTGGACGGACCTTAGAGGAAGCACCTGCTTTTGTGACCTGCAGCTGCACAAACGAGAAAACAATTTGTGTTTGTGCTGTTTGTGAAAAAATCATTTTCTCAAAAAGTACCAAAGATACAAAACTGCTTATAGCGTCAAAAGTTGCGCATTTTTGTGATGCAGTAGGAATTCTATCTTTGACTGAGATAAAACTATTATTGGCTTTACAATGTGGCATTCAGTGACAAAAAGTACCCAATTTTGACAGTTTTTTAGCAATATGTCCGTTTATTTTTAAATGTCAAAACTCTGCTATAAACTTTTGAATTAAAATTTTTAAAAATATGTATCATTGAGGTCATTACTTCTAGATTCCAAAAATGTAAAACATTTTTGCGACAGCCCAGTAGTTACTGCTTTATGACGAGATACATTAAAAAGATGTTCAGAAAAAACACAAACTGACTTCGGGCTTCTCAATAACAGCTTTTATGTGTTTAATCATGGAACAAAACGATTGTTGACTTCCGTTTCAGTCAATGTCAGGTTTTATGGACCTGACCTAGTGATATTCACCTCGGCCTTGGGCCTCGGTGAATATCACCGGTCAGGTCCGTAAAACCTGATATTGACCTCAACCTCAAGTCCGTAATTGTTGTATATTATTCGACACGGTCAAATAAATTATATGAGGGCCTTTACTGAGTCTTTGAAACTGTTCTTTTCTCAGACAGATTTATCTATACTAAAAATAAGACTGGAGGGACTTGCACTAAAACAAGTAACATGGCTAAAATCAATAATTATATCTTTTCTTGGTCATTATAGTCGTATATGCAATATATCACGAAAATAATTAATCTACATTGCTGAATGGATAAATATATATCAATAATTCAGAAATGTCTATTCTTTGGAAATTCAATATATGTTTCTTTATTATATGGCAATCAAGTTTCTAGATATTTGCTCTATTTTCTTTTTTATTTCTCTTGTCTTCTCTTTTTCATGTCACAGACAGTGACTAATATAATATTCTGTTGTAAATCCACTGGTTTCAGATGTGACACATGGATAATCCTTTAACCTCGACAATTTAATTATTTTGGAAATCCATATTGACAAAGGTATTAGTTGGATTAGTAACTTGTAATTATTGCTGAGAAATTAATTATTCCTTTGACTGTCAGGTAGCCTAAATATCAGTGTTATTTGTCTTTTGATGTGATGTTGATACTTTTGAATAATAAATGTTCTATTATATAATTCTTAGATGAGGAAATTTAGAAATTATTGAATTGTTTAAAAAGCAGAAATGTGGTCCTTTGGTATTTCATAATAATCAAGTTTTAAAGTACTAATATCATACAATAGTTATTATTATTTTGTAACATGACATTCTCTGATCTTAAAATCAAATCAACGTAAGGCCTATTGTAAAACATGACTCAATTTTGGACGAAATTTAGATACGACTGACTATGCATTCAGTTCTACAGGTTCTAATTTGGCATATTTTTTTTGTTTCAATTTACTCCATGTTAACAATATGATTTGTAATGTAAGTAGTAGAATTATATTAATTTTAATTCTAGGCTTTAAAATCTAGTTGTTTGTAGTCTACTCTGGTATCTCAAAAATTAATTGATATGAGCGTCGACCTGGCTTTCAATTACATTCCCAAAAGATATTCATGTTTCACTTGCCATTTATATGTGATGTTCAAGAATATGACACTGTCTGTTTTATCCACTGTGAAATAGGACAAGTATTTCCTTTCATAAGTATGCAATAGGACAAGTATTTCTTTTCATAAGTATCATTTCTATCTTTTTTCTGTTTTCATATGCCAAGAATAATTAAATGTGTTTAAATTTTTATGGAATGTGTCATTGTGTCTCCATGGAACACATTCCATTATTGCCAAGGTTTGGTAATGAGCAATAATGTCAAAATGACAATAACTGTCAATAAGCAGCCTTTTTTATCGGTATATTGGAAAAAAATAGAATTTCAGTGGTAAAACAGTTAATTTGTCCTTTATGAGGATGGTCTTTGGTTTTGGTTGTAATTCTGAAGATAAATGACACTATCACATTTATGTGATCATATCTCATACGCCTGTCGTTATTTCTTCAAAACAATTTGCCTCAGTCAATTTATCGATTGTTTCATTGCCATCAAGACTTAACTCCAAATGGAAGCACTTGACATTTCATTGCAAATCTTGTCAAATGCACTCCGTGCACCTTTTAATCGGCTGTCATCCAGTACTTCGTTGCAAAAAAAAAATGTGATGGATGTTCAGTTGAACACATGGAACAGCTTTCAAAGCAGATACCATATCTGCAATCCATTAGAAGTGATTCCTTCTGATAGTTTGTCACGCAGGTTGAAGGCGAAAGGGCAGACCTCTACAAATTATGGAAGTATATTCAGCGAAATCTGCATGGAGATTTGAGACAGATATTCAAAAGCTGAAATACGGAAATTCCTAATACGTTAAAATATGTTACAGGCATTTCGATTAGCACATGATTTTATGGTTCCTTTCCCACTAAATACAGCTGGCAGTTCAAACATAGTAAGTGCCAGTAGGCTATTGCATTAAATCATGCAAACTGTGAATTACCAGAATCGCTTGAATATTAAGACGCCTAGCTGTAAGAATCTGGACTACAGTGTACTGACTTGATTCAGCTTACTTGTAATTCCTGCAGTTATGATAGTCTATAGCTCAGACACCCCTAGCCATTTGGCATTACCCAATGCAATGAGATTCGTAAAATCTGCTTGTGGTCCACGGCCTTTGTGAAGTTTGTCTCGGTCTGGGTCTCAGCCTCGGATAGATCTATCCCGGCTTCAATTACATCTCTGCTATATATGTCTTGAACTTTTTGTTTTGGATAAATGAGTTATTTAGTTTCATTAATATGTATAACCAACATGCAGATCCAACTTTACCTACATATGTACCTACTACCTATAGCTACACTCCAGCGCATCTCCTTGAGGTGGCCAATTCATTATCCCTCCCCGTCCTTCAGTGATTACCTATCCTGGTTACTCAAAGGTCAAGTACCATGTTGCTAGAGCTACACTCCTCGAGACTTCTCCAAAGGAAATGGGATCTGGTTAAGATGTATTGATGCATGGGTCATAACAGATTGTAGCATACATCTAATAATTGCTTGTCCTCTGATGTTAATTGCATTCTTATTCTCTGGCGGTGAAGAGTAGGTTAGGCGTGGAAGGCGCTTCATGCAGCTTTGGGAATGCCAATTGGTATTTTCTGATCTCTGAAGAAATATTTTGGATGCTTGACTGGCAATGACTGCATTTTGCAAATTGATATCACTATATATCAACAAAACAAATTTCTTTTCCGCATTCATAATCTGTGTAATTTGCTATTACAGACAATGTGGGTAGTCTATGACTATGGTTGGTCCTGATGGTGTTGCGTGACTGTGATCATGAAGCAGAAAAGGCACCATGTACTAATATTGTGTGTATAGATATTTTTTCTAAATACACAAGTGACTTTATCAGTGAAAGTGCTCAGCATCCTGTGTTTTTGCTCTAATCAAATAAAATCCTCACCCAGACAGTAGGCTATAAGTATAAGCCTGTATGCTACCACTGAAAGGTGAGCAGTAATGATGAGTCAGTCTGACAATGGCAGATAGTATTTAGTACTATTTATACATGACACATCCCTTCTTTTTGTCTTTTTATCGCACGACTTACTTAGATTTTAAAAACTTTTTTGGCAGACACTTCGCTCATGACCAAGCGATTGGCAGCAAACATGTTTCCACTGAACTCAGTCATCTCCAGAATCCCCAGAAGATTTTTCGGACTGTCCCCGTCACAGCTGCCAGTGAAGTGCCAACTTAGTAATCCTCTCAGAACAGCTTGACTTCTCACTAAGTTAAGCTGGTTTAGCCTTACAAATGAGGGTTGGCTTGATTTGTTTTCTGCATCAAGAAAAAAAAAGACTGTAAACAAAGGCTACCAAGTTTTTATTTTAAGTATTTTTGGGTTTCCACACATAGGACTTTCTGAAATTTCTTGATAAAGACTAAAACAAGCAAAAAAATCTTGCTGTAGGATGTGCACCTTACATATCAGTTTTTTTTCACATAAAATATGGCTTTGTGATAACCAGTGACATATGTCTCATGTTAACAAGAAGTTTCTTGGTAATAAACCAACTTCTGAATGAAAAGAAATATTTAGACTGTCACGAAATGTGGTTCAAGACACATATTCTACAAAAGATATATGCAAATTTGACAAGTGTTGTAAATGGTGCAGTAATATAAAAGTGGTGGGTGAGAAGGACCTTCGTTCTGTATTTTTTTGCAGTAATAAGGCTTGGTAAAAAAGCAGGAACCATAGTAGATATATCAAGGCATTCTTGGCATGTGAGGAAACATCCGTCTGACATAAGGGTTCTCGGGATCAGGAATCGAATGTGGTTCCAACTGCAGGAGCATGCTGCAACTGATATGAACCTGTCCCAGCTGATATGCATGTACAACATTATCATTGTATGTGATATGAAAAGATACATTTTGTGATATTGCTTCTCTATTTCACGATTCTATTGTTTTTAAAATTTAGATAGAATAATGAATATCCTTGTAATATCTATTTTACTTTCACAAGAATAAAGCCACAATATCACATTCCTTTGCTATGATAGAAGCACAATTAGTACGAAAACAAAGGACAAGCAATTTGCTGCAAAAACTATATTCAATTCCAGATCCATGTTATGCGTGATTGTCTATCATCATTTAGAAGCTATATTATTATATGCTCTGTGTTATTGATGGGTTTTTGAGTGCCAGAAACTCAGACATATATCATTGTTTTGTTCATACGTCTCAGATTTTCATACATATGTCTCAGATTAATATCTCCATATGAACACTTTTTAAATGCAATGTTGCAGCAATGCCTCATCTTTCCATTGGAGATGCTCTGACAGTACATTGTAAATGCACGCAACAGACGTCAGATCCATTTGTATCAGTACGGCATGTTAAATGATGAATGAGATTTGGCTTAGATATTTATTTTCTGTTATGTCTTACTGGGGGGATACAATGCCATATGGTCTGTACGCTATCTTTAAAATATATTTTTTTTAACTTTTGATGCACATCACTTTCTAAGTACACGGTCATGGAGTTTTTGAAAAAGGAGGAAATATTTTTGTATCATGAATTTGTAGTAGACAGGCAAATGTCATTCCATGACGTCGAGATGTCATGCGTCTTCCTCTGACAGTTACACCCACAATGTTTGATTAATAATGAAGCTTTTCCATATGAATTTAACAAGAAGAACACCACATATCAATTCGAAAAATAAAAAACCGACAAAGAGAAGTAATTTTTCAGTCGACAACTTTATTGTGCAAACAAATGAACAGATTCATTCAATTAGATTAATTTCTGACCGTCATATTGTCAAAAAATTAAATGTTGACAGGCAATCTCATATATAATTTGACGTTACTGAAAGTGAAAAATTACACTGTCAGTCTCTGAAATGACATCCTGGCAATTTAGATATCTTAACTGTCATGAGAATTAAAAGCGTATTACTCTCTCCAGCAGCAAATATGTCCTTGGGTGCCAAATATAAATAATAAAATCTGTTGTTGCCTACATGGGACACTAAGAGATAAAATCCAAGAATTTACTCTGTCCTGAACTAAATGGTGATATATGTATGGTCCATCTATTTTAATAAACATTGAAGTTCTTGAAGGTTATATTGGACAACAGCCATAAATACAAATTTACACACAGCTCCTTTTCATGAAGATGGATGAAATTTCCTTAGCCTAAGTTGTTGTTCTGCTTTTCTGGCATGTCTTTAGTGTTTTCCCTTTTTCAGTTTTTCAGCATGGTTAATTCAATTGCAGTGGCTGCTTGGCCCTAACTAGGTTGCTTGGATGGAAGAGTAGGAAAAGTACAGTGTCCAGGGCTAGTGTGCTGCAGGTTTCCTGGTCAGGAAATTGCATTCATTTAATTCAATAGGCATTGTTTGTAGTCCCAGGTGCAGCACTGGTGAGTCATATAACATATTGTTTGTACCTAGTTGAGCAATTGTAGAAAGTTGAGGCAAGTGTTGCCATATGTGCCATTGTGATTTGTCACTACTTATGTTTGCTTTTGCTTCATCACATTACATGAAGGACAACAACTCTTGAATATTACAAAAAGCTCAGGGGGAGAGTAATTAGACAAATGATTCCATATGCGGGATATTTTAATCATTCATCATGAACAACAATACGAGGGAATGCTCCTGTCCATCCAATATCAAGTGGGACCATCTCAAAACTGGTGGCATCATGCATTTTTTTTAATTCCGCTTGGCCAAGTGACAGTAGGATGTGCACATCATGCTCTCTGTTTGAAAAATCACACAATCTTCACATTGACAGAACTTGTTTCAATTTTAATCAAACACCTGCACACATTTCTAATTGGAAACGAAATCTTTAATCCAAGCACCAATGACAACGGATGTAAAGGAGACTTCATCAATGTCGTTTTGTCTTATTGCTTCCTTGAAAATGCCAATCTCAAATCAGGTGTTCTGATAAAGTCAATACCAGCAGGTGATTAATGACAACAATACATCAGTGCGAACTCTCCATCAAGGTTCAGTGTAATTAATTTTCCCAAACTTCAGGTGATGTGACCCAGCTGTGTAAACTAGATTAATGAAAATTATTTGAGTTCCTAGAATGAATTGAACAGTAATTAATTGTAACAAAAGATTTTCAATTAACAGGTTCAGTTACAATTTTAATGACAAAGTAATTGACTTGTGGGGGAAATTGCAGAGCCGACATCATTAAATTTGACTACAATTTTAATGACACAGTAATATGCTTGTGAGGTCCAGCAGAGCCGACATTTTCAAACTTGACCTGTTTTGTGGCCTTACAGGCTTGTACAGATTTACTTTGGGTAAGATACCACATAAGAAAGATCATTTAACAGCAATCTGAATGAGCTTGAAGGCCTTTCAAGACAGTAAAATGGTCAAACAATGCATATGTATCAATAGTATGTGCTTGCATACACTGACAATTCTGGTCTTCAAGTTTATTTGCATTTAGGAAAGGTCCTGGAACTTGAGAGACTGCAAGTTGAGCAGTTTTTGGTGCACAGGAGGGCAATATATATATTTGGTAGCTGAGACATCTGGATGAGCTCAAAGGCCTTTCAAGACAGTCAAATGGTCAAACAATCCATCTGTGTCAATAATATATGCTTGAATGCTCTGAGAATACTGGTCTTAAGGTTTATTTAAATTTAGGTAAGGTCCTGGAACTTGAGAGACTGCAGATCCACTGCAGTTAGCATATAGGAAAACTTATCTTTAAAGGGACTCCTCCCCACAATCTCCTGTCAAGTTTCCCAAGGACAAACCACCTGATCCTGTTCTCCTGAGCTCATTTTAGACACCCAGCCTCTAATTTTAAAGAGCTTTTCCTTGGTGTTGCCAACCTACCAACCTTCTGAAGTTTCTGTGTTTATCTTGTGTGCAAATTCATTCTTGCTGAATGTTTGGTGTCCCCCTTGGCCAAAAAAAAAGACCATGACATAGTAGTCACCTAAATATTAAAGTTACTCTATATTGAAAAATTTAATTTTTTATCTGATGGATTGACTGCTTTAGAATATATATTGAAAACTCAAAGAAAATGACTGGAAAATGATGCACTTTACTAACAGAACTAATGGCATCAAACAGTGTGAAGCGCCACACAGATTGCTTCCTTGAAAGCTGAAGGATGACTTTTAGTAGTAGGAAATGAAATCATAAAAAGAGATTCTAAATTTGTGATAGTCTGTATATTTTTATATACTCATGTAACCATGTATGGTGAGTCTGGTGACTGAAGTATTACATTATGTCATTAGTCAACACATTAGCTAAAGGCTGCATGCAGGTCAAATAAGGCAATGGAATCATCTTGCGTCTGGGTGACCTTCAATGTGACATTTCTGTCATCTCAGGGGAAGAATTTTCAAGCAGTTAGGAGACTAAGGAGAGGAATGTAATTAACGATGAACAGAGCTGTACAACCCCAATCCTGTGTCTCAACTGAATGATATATAATCCTCTGCCTATCCTGAATCGCCTGTTGCAAAACCTTCCTGCAACATTTCCTTGAGAAATTGAACTTTCCAAGTGATTCGTCAGACACTCATGTCGGATATATCTACCAGACTGAGCATATTGTCGTAAATGATATTTGACGATAATTGACCTTCCAGAAGGTTGGTGCAAAATGAGTTTCTCTGATCATTCAGTAGCCTACTCTAGATAGAAATTTAAAGAACTTTTAGAGTTTACTGCGAAACATGAAATAAGAAAAATATTACTTTCTGTGGAAGTGTTGAAGTTGTAGCATCAGTTGGCTTTCATCTAAAACCGTTATGGGATAAATTTGTTGATTATAAAATATTCTTCTATTTTGTGTAGGCTCGTATTGGCTCATTGCAAATAAGCATTGAACCAGCTCTCTTGGGCTTGCAATCATTCATAAACTATTGAAAATTGTGTGTAGAGCATGTAGCATTTCTGCAGACAGTATTGTTTTGGGCATACAAGTTTTACAATATTCATTTATGAATGCAGATGACTGGGAGTACATGGAAAAATTATCTGAGTCATGATCGTTTCCTTTATTGCTTATCTCAGTAATGACCTTTCACATAAAGTTTCATATGTAATTCCAACGAGGTCGGCTGTATACCACTCATGTCCCAGCATCATTACTGTAAACCATAAGTTAATACCGACTTTGTTGGAGGCAGTCTACCACATACCAAGATTGCACAATAAATTAAGCAACCTTTTCTTCACACAAATTCATTAGATAATGCACAAGCATATTGGAAAGTAAATTATGTTACTTCATAATATAAGTTAATTTGATATTACATCACATTGTAAAATAAGACTATATTGAAGTTACAAATCTTCACAGCAGCATATCAAACCTACTGACAACACATGCATAGAACTTTACAGACCCCTGTCAGCATGGGCCCACTTAGCTTCCCAAGTGCTTTTCCCATAATCCATCTCCTGCCAAGTTTCCCAAGAACCAGCCACCTGATCATATTCTCCTGAGCTCATGCTCATTTTAGACACTCATCCCCTGATTAAGCTGCTTCTCCTTGGAGATTCAATTCCTCAGCTGAACTGAACACGGTCCATGGGATTGGGCAGCCGCTTGGCCAAAATCAAAACAAGCACTGGAATTCTGTCTGATCAAAATTGAAATGTCTGTGTCACATTTAATGAAATCACATTCAGACTGATAATAGATCTTCATTGTTGTTGCTGTATTTTTTTTCTTCTGCAAGGTTTTTTGAAGTAATCTGTCAGTGGACAATAACAAACAAATAGAAAGCTTCCTCATTTATTTCTGAGTGCCATGTTTCAAAAAGTGAAAAGTTAACAAGGTAATCTTATGTGAATCCTACAACAACAAAAGTGAGACATTACAGTTGTCAACCTCTGATAGACAGTAGGCAATTAAGATATTCTGACTGTCATGATGATTAAAAGCATATTGTTTCATTTTGTGGAAAAATAAAAATAACAATCTGTTATTGTTTTGACCATAGGACTCAAAGTTTTTCATCACTTAGTTTACTCTGTATTAAAAAAGGGTGATATATATTATCCATCTAATTTCATTAACATTAAAGGTCCTACAGGTTATATTGGACAGAAGCCATAAATACCAATTTTTGCAGTTTCTTTTCCTGAAGATTGATGGAATTGCCTTTCCCGAGGGTTTGTGGAATGCCTTGCTCTAAGTTGTTGTTTTGTTTTGTCGCTTGCCTTTTGTGTTTTCTCCTCAGTTTTTCTCCAAGGTCAATTCTATTGCACGAGACTGCTTGGCCCTAAATAGGTTGCTTGGGTGGAAGAGTTGGAAAAGTACACTGTCCAGGTCTCCTGTGCCGCAGGTTTCCTGGTCAGGAAATGGCATTCATTTAATTCATTGTTTGTAGTCCCAGGTGGTGCAATGGTGAGTCTAATGACATATTATTTGTACCTATGTACTTGAGCATTAACAGAAAGTTTGAGACAAGTATGGCCATTGCAAAATAGTGAATTCTTATGACTAATGGGCAGTTTTGTTTCAACACATTACGTGAAAGCTACACGGATTGTATAAGAGTTACAAAAAGCTCGGGGGAAAGCAATGACACAAATTATTCCATTCAGGGGATCTCTTAATCATTCATCGTTAACACTAATAAAAGGGAATGCTCCTGTCCAAATGATATCCAGTGAGACCATCTTCAACAATCAAGTCCATTTGGCCAAGTAACAAAGAAGATGTGCGCCTCATGCCCTCTGCTTGAAAAATCACACAATCTTCACATTGACAGAACTTGTTTCAATTTTAATCAAACACCTGCACACATTTCTAATTTGAAAAGAAACCTTTAATCCAAACACCAATGACAATGGATGTACAGAAGGCTTCATCAATGTCTTTTTGTCTAATTGCTTCCTTGAAAATGCCAGTCTGAAATCAGGTGTTCTGATGAAGTTAATACCAGCAGGTGATTAATGACAACAATACGTCCGTGCAAAATCTTCTTCCAGTTGAGCCTAATTAATTTTGTAAAACTTCAGGTGAGGTGATCCCATATTGTTATTTAGATTAGTATGATTCATTTAAGTTTCCTAGAAAGGATTGGAAAGTAACTGACTGTTACAAACAATTTTTCAATTAAGAGGTTAGAGTTTAATGACAAAGTAACAGACTTGTGAGGTCAGTGCAGACTCTGCAGAGCCAATATAATTTAACTTGACCTGTTTGGCAGCAATCTGAGTAAGCTTGAGACCTTCCGAGACTGTCAAACTGTCAAACAATAAAATATGTCCCATCTGTATCAAAAACATGTGGTTGCATGCACTGACAATACTGGCCTTGAGTTTTAATTTACTGTACATTGTTATCTGCTTTTAGTTGAGGTCCTGGATCCACTGTGCTCAAAATACAGGCAAACTTACCCTCAAAGGCACTCATCCCCACCATTTCATGCCAAGTTTCTCAAGGACCAGTCACCTTTGATCCAGAGCTCATTTTAGACACTCACCCTCCCATTTTAAAGCCGCTTCTCCTTGGTGGTGCCACTATGCCCCCCCCCCACCCCGGTCACCAAGATTCTTGCCGAGGGTTTGTTTTCCCCCTTGGCCGAGATGAAAATATATATATTAAATATGGCAGATAATCCCATAAATGAAAATAAATGACCCTGAAATTGTGGTTACCCAGATCTTAAATTCTCTATCCGGACACATTGTCTTTTTTATCTGATGCGCTGATGTCCTTAGGATGAATTGAAACTCAAAGGAAGTGACTGGAAGTGAAGCACGTTACAATTTGAATTTCAAGGGAATACTCTCAATCTCCCTCTTTTGATATAATTAAAACTGGTCCTGAATTTGTGATAGAACTATATGTACTGTTGAGAATAGGTTGTTAGCCATGTTAAACACCTCGCCAGCTAAAGGTTGTCTGCAGGCCGAATAATGGCATTCGACCCATCTCTTGTCTTTGTGACCTTCATTGTGACATTTCTGTCATGCCAGGGGAAGAATTTCCAAGAAGTTAGGCAAGGTAAGTAATTAAGGATGAATGAACACAGCAGTACAATACCAATTCAGTGTCTCATCTAAATGATTAAATCTATATAATCCTGTGCCGGTTGAATTTAATGAATCTTCTATCATTTTATAGGCTTACGGCAATTACCAGCCTTCTTTGGTTTACAATAACTAAAAAACTATGGGACATGGTAACATGATAGTTTTAGACAAAATTTAATGTGTTTTTTAAAGATGTAAAAAAAAACATGTCTGCATTTGTATAAAGGGTATTTTTCTAATACATGTTGTGTGATATATATTATATATATGAAATTATGAATGCATTGTAGATTACTGAAAGTACATGGATAAACTCTCTGAGTCACAAGCGCTTCCTTTATTGCGTGTCTCAGCAAGGACTTTTCACATAAATTTTCATATGCAAGTCAGATGATGATTACTATGCACCACTCTTGCTCCTGCGTATTACCATTACTGTAAACCATCAGTTAATACAGAGTTTGTTGATCACAATCTGCTACATATCAGTATTGCACAATAAATTAATCAGCCTTTCCTTCACACAAATTTATTCAATAACGCACAAGCAAACTTGGCTGTAAATTGTGTTAGCCTACTTCACAATGGACCACTTCCCATAATGGCAAAGTTAATACCAGAGAAGTGTATATCACAAGTTGGCACATGAACAAAATGTGGATGGCAGTTGAGCAGCTTTTGGCGCTGTGTTGCACAATGAGGATATTGTAAATAAAATGAGTGATGATGGTATTTCATGCTTGCACATTTTATGTGAAAGTAAGTACCGATTATGAGAGCCAAAAGTCATCTGTTATTGTGACAAAATCCGCAATTCTAAGACTGTTCTTTTATAGTTATTAAGATAGATTGACAAATAGATATATGAGAAGTGCAGCTCTGAGGCCAATTTTGGCTCGATAAATGAGATGGGAGGTAGAAGAAGAGTTCTCAACATGTTTCACATTTACCTCTTGTGAGGGATACTTTGCATGCCCAGCACAGATACTGATACAAGGACTCAAGGAGCAGCCATACAATTTAAGTCTCAGCCAAATGACATACAGCTGGCATCTTACAAGTGAAGGTCAATTAGAAATATTTTAAGAGCAATGACCTTCAGCATAGCAGGACCACTCTGCCATCAAGTTTTTCTGACAGTTCTTCACCAAATTTGATACCATATCTTACATTACAACAATGAAGCTACGAGTACAATTAAGTCATCACTGCTGAATTTCTACCGCAGTGACAGCACATCACTGAAATTGTGGAGTCTGCTGTCAGCATGGGCCCACTTATTAGCTTCCCAAGTACTCTTCCCCACAATCCATCTCCTGCCAAGTTTCCCAAGGACCACCACCTGATCCTATTCTCCTGAGCTCATTTTAGACACTCACCCTCTGATTAAGCTGATTCTCGTTGGAGAGGCTATCCCTCAACAAGACTGTACTTCACCGGTGGGGTTTGCCAAATTCTAATTGAAATGGAATCAGAATTGGAATATCTGTGTCATATTTAGGAAGTCTTATTTGCATTGAAAGTGGTTCTTTTTTTATTGTTGCATTCCTTTCTTTCGTAAGGTTATTTTATTTGCTTGAATTATTGAAAATCTTTTTCACTTGCCTTCATTGCAGCAATGTGGGTCTTCATTGTTGCATCTATATTGCAATTTTTTCAATTTAGATAATTTAAGAATAAACTGAAATATCATATTAAGTGGTCCAGTGTGGGAGATGATCAAATCAAAGAAACAATACTTATATTGCCAAATCTGAACTTTCTTTTAGAAAAAGTATTTTTCAATTTTCCCAATTTAATCTGGTGCACCAATAGCACTGGATGAACTGACAAATCAAAAGAAAGTGACTAGGGGAAAAAGCACTTAAGAAATTGAGTTAATGGCATCTGAGTTCCTTTTGAGTTGCTTTAAACCACTTGTGAAGGAGTTCCCCAAGGGAATACTCTGTCTCACTCTTTTTACTCTAATCAGTTCAACCAGCATAAAGACTGCAGAGATACACTGAGTGCTTATTTCTCTACAAAGAGATCAGTTTTGGGTAGACTACAAAAACTATATATATACATGTGATAAAATCGAGGCGTTTGGCTATCAGTAAAAATCACCAAAATTCAAATTCAGTGAATTTGCGAAACATGACTAATATAAGTCCTTGGCATCATGTCCAGAGAAAGTGATACTGGCCTTTAAACACTCGTAGCATGCCAGTTTGGAATCAGATCCAGTGTGGTCTTCAAAGTAACAGAATCACCATGTTACTTAATCTAAGCCTTCAAGTCACACCTGGGAGTGTCATGTGGTCCTTTGAACTGAAGATTGATCATTTTCTTTTTCTATTGCAGGATCATGTTGGGTCTTGGAATGCTCCCAGCCTTCATCCATCTTGTGACAGTTGCTCTGATGCCTGAGACACCTCATTGGCTGGTTCAGCATGGCAGATTGCAGGATGCCAAGCAGGTCAGTCCACATTCATAAAAAATGTGTTTAATGCTGTATGGAGCTCAAGGTTTGAATGTAAATTGCTCCACACTTTTCTATAAATAGACCATACACTAGCTTAAAAATGATCAACTAGGCGTCGTACAGGAAAAATATGAGTAACATATCTTTTTACATGACCAGTGTTTGAATGAAAATTGCTTCATTTGTTTGTATAGATAGAATCTGGCCAGTGGTCCATGGGGAAAGATAAAACAGCGTTTATCAAATGGAAAGTTCAATGCTTTTCATCACCAAGATCAAGTTCACCAGTCATTAAAACAGCAATTATTATTAATGTTATACTGAAATTTAGTGAAGCGAATTGGAATTGACCTTTTTCATCTAAAGGTGCCCTGCCATGCTTGTTTCTTTCCGGCAAAGCTACAAGTATGTTATCGGAATATCCGTGTAAGTTGGACAGTAAGTGTGCAAAGTCTGTGAAAGTGTGATTCCATTTGTAAACTATTCAGGGTAAGCTTGTCAATTGGTTAAGAAATAGCTCAACAAGAGGCAACAGTAACTCTCTGTGTCAGCACTGTCCGGCGAGGAGCGTCCGGTCATACAACGGCACAGGAAACTGGTAACTGACCCAATATCAGAGTCTATGTTTTAAACACACAATTTTGTATAAATATCCATTGCAGATGTCCTATCAATCAAAGGTGTTTTGTGCTTATGACCTCAGCTTCTATACCAAGCTAGACGCTTAGTGCCTTGAAACTTGACTTATCACATTTCGTTGACAGATTATGTCTTGTCAGCTTGAGATTCATGATTACGAGATGACGTAAGTCAGTGAGGCCAAAAAGAACGAACACTTAAAAGCGTGGAAGATGCCAAACTGCAATAAAATGAAGATTCACAATGTGCAAGCATAGTTGACAAAGCTAAAGTTGGTTCTACTTCTGCCCATCACATGTAACACTCAGAATTGTGTACACTGTAATAGTTATTCTTATTTTGAAAGAGGATTTCTTTATTCAGCAGAGCTGTATATGCCTCTCTAATTGAAAAAGATCTTTATGGAAATAAGTACAGTGCATTCGCACTAAGAAATGCATTCTTTTGCTATTTCGAATACTTGCGTACATGGTACATCAACTTACACATTTACTGATACATTTGAAGAAATGTCCATTTCCAGAGCAGCGAGAGGCTGAGAGCAAACTGCTTTTCAAACTCATAGTTTATTTAATTGCGCCAGTATTACTTTTTTTTTTGTTTCTTGGCAACTTAAACTCAATTGAATACAATGTTACGAATAGAAATACGGTGGGTAAAATTATTGGAAGTACAAAAAGGAAAACCTCGACTTTTTCGACACTCTTTAGAAAACCCATGATGTGTGGTTTTTTTCCTCTTCAGTTCTCTGATTACAGTTATTAATTCTATGGAAGCAATTACCAGTTCCTTGATTAGAGCTTTGTAATGATACTACTTCAGCTGTGTGACAACTAATTGTGTAATACTGTTTGGGCACAAACAGTTGTGCAAAGGCTCATTTAGGCCTGTATCTAATTGCAGTCTTGGAGTTTGTGCGTATTTCAGAGCTCTTTGCTGATTGGCGGTCCACTGAAAAAATTAATTTTCTTATTTTCAATTTGGAAACTGGCTTTGCCACATCATTGACAGTTTTCTGTTGTTCTCCTAATCTTCTTATTTGAAGTGCCCTCAGTCATCTTATTAGTTTGTTTATTGTCACCTATTCTGCTAAATATGATAAGCCCTGAATCAACTGATTAACCATAACTGACATAAACAAAAAATTTTTAAGCCAGTGACATCACATGGACTGTTCCTCTGGTGTTTAAAAAAAATCATATTTTCCATTTGTCCTAGTCAGACACGTCTCACCTCTCAGTGTAGGCTAGTGAACCTACCCTGACAACATGCACCATGTTTCAGTGAGGTAGTCATTAAAGGATTAACAAGTCTCCGGCTTGAAAGATGTAATTCACAGTTTGACATTGTTAAAAGCACCTGAATGAATGTTTGAATGTTGTCATTGTTGTCTTGTTTTTTGTTTTAAGTACTTTCTTTGTAGAAAACCACTAACAATTTATTAAATCACGGATTTTAAACTCCGGAAAAAAGCTGTAAAAAGATTAGCATATTCATAAAACTCGGTCATTTTGTAGTGCTTGTTGGCAGGGCGGGTAAGTGTAGACGAACCCTGCAATGGGAGGATGGTCAGACAGGTCGATAATGGAAAGCTCATGTCCTTTTTATCAAATTAATATTCTTAAGTTGGTTCAGAAGTTTTAGTGAGTAAATGTTGAGAGGGCATTTCATATCAAAATGACGAACATAAAAGAGCTAACATTAGTAACAATATGTCAAGTTGCAATAAAACTACATGCAATGTGTTTTATAAATAATAACCATGCATTGCTGACAGAGTTAAAGTTAGTTCTACTTCTTCCTGTCCCTAGTGTCAAATTGTGTACTTTGACTTATTGTTTCGGGAACAACAATGTTTTATTCAGAAGTGAAAAGTGCTGAATGTACTCTCTTGCCTACAAGCGTATTTATACAGAACAAATACTGGCACAGATCCAGAATTAAATACAATGTACAGCATTCACCCAGAAGAGTAGATTTTCAAGTTTATCTAGAATACTTGTATGTGAATACATTTACATGTAAACAAAATAAACTTTGAGCAGAATCAACGGAATTTCCATTTTCAGAATACATTGCTTTGCAAACTCATTTTTGACCAATTCGGTGTTGCAATTTTAGTGATCTGGCAACTTTTGCAAACAGTTTGCACTCTTGAATACAACGGTTCTACCATACCAGGAATGAGATAGGTTAAATTAAGATTTCCGGCAATGTAGTTGAAAATTTTTCTTTTTAAAAGAAACAAGCCCTATCTTGGCACTCATGCATAGGGTAATTTGCGAATATGGGCAGAAGAGATAAGTTTATCAAGTTGTGTGCATTTTAAACCACAAAATAGGCATGTAGACATTTTTATGCAATATTCAGTGGATCTGTAAAATTAGAAAATGCTGCCAATAACTATTAACACCCATGGAGTTCTAAAAAAATTAATAGTCTTCAGTTCACGCGCATGAATACCTGTAGACTATACAAGCGTATGCAATTCGAATTTGGAGATTGCAGGAGTAGAGCCATTTTGCAAATAACACGCAGATATGGTGCACATGCAATGGTTGACTTTGTACATCTCACTTATTTTGATACTAATTTTCCATATATATTTATTGTCGGATTTGCCACATTCAAGAGTGCTACTGAGCGCACTTTCAAGCTCTTGAATGTGCATTCCAGCCCACCTATCCTCTTGGGGATGCTATCACTCGCACCCCTGAGTGTGTTATACAGCACACTCTTGAATCTGCTGTCCCTCGCACTCTTGGGGATGTCATTTATGACCACGAGTGGTTATGCAATACATGGCACTCGTTGCAGTGCACTCTTGATGCTGCGAGTGAGCGCATCTTATGATGCTACTGGGGCTGTTATTCTTGACAGCCGATTATAACCAGACCTCAATTACCTCATGCTTTTAATTTAAGTCTCAAAAGGGTTGGGAGTGTCATCCAGCGCACTCTTGAATGTGCAATCCAGCGCACCTTTGAAAAAGCAGAATAGTTTGTGGAGCTGAACAACTAGACAGATAGCTGAACAGACAGGTTGATAGATAAATAGATAGATGAATATGAATGGATAGATATATTGATAGATAAATAGATAGATAGATAGATAGATAGATAGATAGATAGATAGATAGACAGATAGATAGGCAGATAGATAAGTAGCATTCCTTACTTCATAACTTGAGGCTGCAATAGGCCTATTGTACATAATATATTATTTCAAACTGATAAGTGGAACTTACACATTTTTTGTCACTTCAATTTGTTGATTGAAATGTTGCGCTGGATGACACCATCAGTACTGATTCAGTAGTGCGCTGGATGACACCTTCAAGAGTGCGCTGGATGACACATTCCAGCTCCGTGAATATGTGGTCAGTAGCACTCCTGAGTAGTCAATAATAGCCGCGTGGGAGGATTAAGGTGCGCTGGATTGCATAGCCACGCATGCTATTAGATGCGCTGGATGGCATAGTCAAGCTTCACGCGTGGGAGTGAATACACATCCACGCGCGTGGCTGTACACTATTTGGCAGGCCCACGCTTCTCACGCGCGTGGAGGTGCCATACCTGGTCTCCTGAGGGTGTTCTCACTCGCAATAAATATACCTCAATTTTCTGGCATGCAAAGTATTTTCTCTTTTATATCATATTTTGAAGAAATACGAAACTAGTGGGAGCCTATTCCAAAGTCACATGACAAATTCCAATCAGAATACAGCAAAAGAAGTGATCACAAACTGTTATACATTGTTTGTTACTCTGTTTGCTTTTAGCAGTAATACATGAGATAGAAATACATGCGAATCTGCAACTTATAGAACTAACAGCACCCAACAATAACTGAATCTTGAGAAAATGTTTTTCATAGTCAACTGTCAAATTTGATAGAATCTGTGACAAATATATCAAAACACACATGTCCAGGGCATTTCTTGGACTTGTCATATGCTAGCATATGGATGGATTAAATCGATTTACAAGCCCTGATATACCATGTCTATCAATGACTGGTACTTCCGCTCGTGTTTCAGTTGCCCTCATCCGATAGTTCAATAACGAAAAAATTAGCTCTCCTGTCAAATTAATATTCTGAAGTCAGTGCAGAAGTGTCTTACAGTGTGTATGCATTGTTGATCGAGTTAAAGTGAGTTCTGCATCTTCCTGACTTGTTAAATGTCGAATTGTGTGCATTAACTTATTGTTTTCTTGAACAACAATGTCTTATGAGGAGTGAAAAGTGCTGAATGTACTCTACTGCATATTTATACTGAACAAATACTGGCAAAGATCCTGAATTAAATACAGTGCGTTCACACAGGGAAGTCCATTTTCTTATTTATTTTGAATGCTTGTGCATGGATACACATTAACAGAATACATTTTTCACATAATAGACAGAATTTCCATTTTTCAGAACAAGCTGCTTTTCAAAAGTCACTGTGGATAAGCTCAGTATTTAGTATCCATGCAGGACTGCAGGTAACTTTTGCTCACTCAAATACAACTTTTCCACCAGAAATGAGAAAGGTTATCTTGAGGTTCCCTGCAACATGATAAATCGATTTATAAAAAAAACTTTCTCAACCCTCTTACAGATGATTTCACACTCCTATTAAGTTTTAGGACTATTTTTATCACAACGATGAACTACATGGTGTGAATCACCTGGTTTATTGCCAGAACTTCACTGTCTATTGTGGGATATTATTTTAATACTGAACAAATGCTGGCACAGATCCAGAATTAAAAAATAAAGCATTCACATTAAGAATTAGGCCTACATTTTCTTGTTTGTGCGTGGACACACACTAAGAGAATAACTTTAGGACAGAATTGACAGAATTTTCATTTTCAGAACATGCTGCTTTTGTACTGCATGGATACTTAAATGCATTGCGGACTAATTTAACTCAGTGTTGCAATTTAGCTTCTAGGCAACTTTGGCGCTCTTGAATGCAGCTTTTCTATGACAAATTAGGCAGGTCTAATAGCTTCCCTATAACACAGTCAATAATTGGAATTAAGAAAAGGAAACCCTTGACTTTCCAACACTCTTGACTTTCCAACACTCTTTAGGGAAACCTATTCTGGAGTTGTTTTGCTCACTGATTACTGTTATTAATTCTCTGGAGGAAAATGCTAGTTCCTTGATTAGAGCTTTATTGACTAACTATACGTTAGTTGTGTGATGACTGTGACATATATTTGTGCAATACTCTTCAGGTGGTAAGACACAAACAGATCATTAGCATAATTCCCCAAGTCTGGGGCGTAGTGGTTAATGAGACAAGTTGTGAACATTCTAAACCAAGAATTAGGCACACAGGCAAGAGTGGCAGTATTCAGCAGGGTGTTCCACTCACTAGGGGATCCCCACTGGTACGCTCATTCTCAGTAGTTTCAGATATGGGAGAAATTTGGCAAACCTGCGAGAGGATTGCCTACTGAGACTGAGAGTACCTCCCGTCTTTTTTTTTTTTTTTTTTGAAAAAGGCCGTAAAGAAGGCCTGAACCGCCTCCAGGAGGGCCAAACAGGATGCGGTGAAGCCCAGAAGCCACTCTCACCGCCCTTAAGCCCTCGCCTTCATAACCAAACCGGAAGAGGGCGCAACAAACTTCGCATGGCGCTACCACTAGGGGTCCTAGGGGATCCCCACTGGTACGCTCATTCTCAGTAGTTTCAGATATGGGAGAAATTTGGCAAACCACTGCCATTCTACTCCCTCCATTATCAAGACACAACAGCAGGTAGTTTGGGGAAGCGACCCGCCGGAGGCTCACCATACCTCAAGCTACCCCAAACCTCACCTCTAAAAACCAGTGTAGGAAACCAGAAAGACTTACTATAGAACACAAACAAACAGGACTGTAGTTTTCAAACAATGTAATTATGGAACAAAACTACGGTAATGCCTGAGAAAAGGCTCGTCCCAGCGAGACCAATAATGCTGCAAGTGTTATGTACAGGAGATCGGAATGCATGGCATAATAACACACAATCGAGCACCAAGCTATGTATACATACAGGAGATCTGAGTATTTGGCAAGATAATACGTTATTGGAGCACCAAGATGAAATGATTTGCTTATCCTCCACAAGAGCGAATAGTCATATAATTTTTAACAGGAAATGAAACAGTTTGATCATTCTCAATAAGTACAAATGCATACAAATTCGTGAAAAACAGTCATTCACTGCAGGCACAATACATAACACCCGTAATGTTTGTCAACATAATGAGACATGCCCAGAGAAAATTAGCACTTACAATCATGCACAGTACAAACTACAAACATAAATTCAGTGATCATACATATTAATAAACAAAGTATACAAGGTGACCATAAAAGGAATGCTGTCAATAAGAAAACCCCACATATGTGCTGCAGGCCTGTTATAATTGTTCAGGATCAAGAGTGGAACTTATAAATCTATACATAAAACTTGTTACTAGGAAAACAAATCCTAATGGCTGCAGTTAACACAACATCCAAAAACTAAGTAGGTTTAAGGGGAAAACCTGGCAACATATATATATTATGTACATCGCGAACATCTCTAAAACCCTACGACAAACTGAACAACTTGGTGTAAAACCGTAACTAAGACATAGGTAAGGTAACAGGTAGTCCTGATGCCTTAAACCTTTTAACTGATTTGGCTATTGCTAGTCGAAGGGAATTCGCATACTTCTTCCTGCCATTTGAGCTGTTAGGATGTATCCCGTCCCGAGACCATTGCCATGTGGGCATGGGTAGTTTCTTTCCTAACACCTCCATTTCGTAGAAACCTTTATGCTTATGATAGATTAAATTCTGACGCGTTTTTGCTTCGGCCTTCAAGTGTGACTCAAGGTCACAACTCACTGACATGAACTGCTCAAGGGATAAGTTGCGCAGGCCACGGGAGCGTGGTACTACTGACAATAAACAAACAATGCCTCTGTGAAAGGAGCTAAGCTCATCCAGCCACCCTAAAATGGAATTTTTGATGAACTGACTGGGGAAACCACTGGCGACGTCATTGGTCCCTATGTCAACGAGTATAATATCACAAGGGTTTTCCCGAAGTACTGGGATAAGTTTGTGGAGGTCTTGAGCTGTAGCACCCCTGATGCCATGAAAGGAGACTGAAGAAACCAAGTTGTCCACCCCCATGTGTTCTGTGGTACAAGCATCCCAACCTCGGGGTGAGTAGTCACGCCGCAAATACTGTTCCAGGCCCGAGACAAAACTGTGGCCTACTAACGCAACTGTGAGTCTGTCCTGCAAGACAACATATGGTTATATATATAAACTATGGGAAAGCTGGGGTTAAGTCACTAGTAGAGAACCTTCTGTAGAAGGCATCGGCCCTATTCCGGTCACCGGCACTAGAAATGAGCAGTGCCATGGATTGTGCAACTGCGGTAGATTGGCAAGAGCGGGCCCTGGAGTAGTGCTCCCAGCATGACTGTGAGCGCCAGCCTATGTGTGAGGCAGCAGCCGCCGGACTATGTTGGGTTGACTGCAGTGCCACAGCACAGCCACTGCGAAGACTGTGGGTGGTTTCACCCTGGTGAAGGCCAATTGTGGAAAGGTGCAGTTGGAGTCGCTGGTTTGCTGCTGATTGGGATAACGGTAAATTAATAACATTTCCCGTGCGGAGAGTCTTTCTGAAAACATAACCAGTTGACATATCCAGCCCCATGTCCTTTGAGCCTGAGATGAACTGTTCCAGGGCAGTGACTGGGCAGAGAACCGTTTCCGGTGACCTCATGAGGACACTGTGTTTTTCTGTGCGGGTTTTCCCATATGTCTGTCGTATAATTAGGGCAGATTCATCCGGGCATCTGTAGATTTCTTGTAAAAGAAGCTTGGAGAGGTCACCGCCTCTTTCCCCTAACAGAAATTGTATTAAGAAGAAGGCCCTGTCCCTTAATAGTAGAAAATTTTCCTTGGGCTTTAGCTGACAGGTTTGCAACTCCCTTGATAAATATGTGACGAGGGAAACAATTTTTTGTAGTGTCATGGGCTTGGCCTGTTTCACAACCACATGGGAAGCAGCTTGCTCATCTCTGACACTGGATAGGTATGAGGCCAAGGCCGGGGCCATGGCCGGGTTTCCTACAGCCGTGTAGGGGTCCCAGGAGTAGCCCCGGCCCCATTTGGAGAGCACTGCCTTCAAATCCCCAATTAAATGTTTGACATATTCCGCCGATAAGCGGCGGGGACAGCCACAAGGCTGAATAATCTGCTGGCCCAAGTAAGGGCACTCAACATCATGGACTTGGGTCTTCCCGACACCCGACTCGTCCTTTGAAGCCAGAAAACGTAAAAGGTCCTGTGGTTGGCATGTCTCCAGTGTGCGAGGAATCGGAAGGGTCCCCAGGAAAATTGCAAGTTGGCGGGCAAGGCCTTTCTTTTTCACCACAGATTTTCTCTGACTTGCTCTATCGGCCAATTGTTGAATGCGGTTGTCCACTCTTTCCCATAATTCTTGTGGCTGGAAATAGTAGCAAGAGAAAATAGCAGTAAGAGAAAACCTACAGTCATTCAAATGGGGTCTCGTCATGCATTTACAAATTATAAACAAACTAGAAGGACATTTTGTAGGCAAATAAATCCCATGGAAGTCCATGGGGGTCAACTTGCCAGCCATGTCGGCTGGGGTACCATAGTACTGCCCTATCCCCCTTTGAGGCCACTTTGATCTTCCCCATGGAAAACTGCAAGACTTTTGGCCACCATGCTGGCTTGAGTGGTGTTACAGGCAAGACAGCTGTGCACTGTGAGATTTTGCCCTCCTGGAGGAAAGACAACAATGAGGGGATCATTGAAACTGGGGGGAAAACATAGGCATTTGACTCAGCTTGGACATTTTGCGCAAAGACATTGACGCCAGAGGACAGTGGAGTGGGGTAGGGTGTGAAGTGCCTCATAAGCTGTCCATCCTTTGTCGTCATGCAGTTGGAGTCTAATGCCATCAAATCACATGTATGCGGGCCAAACGCATCGTCAATATTGCGCCAGTAAGGTCCCGCGAGTTTTGCGTCCTGTCGGTTCAAGGCTCTTGAGGGGGCATCAGCTGGGTTTTGCTTGGTGTTCACATATTTTAAGTGGAGGTCAAGGTCTAGATCCAGAGTGGTTTGGAAAAGCTGTTTGAGGCAGTCATTGAAGAGGGAATTGTGAGAACCTTGCTTCTGCCATGCCCCTATAAGAGCCATGCTGTCCGTTAGGACGTCAACTCTGTGATGGGCAATATCTGCTCCCAGAGACAACAAAGCTTTCACCACTGCCTCCGTCTCCTTCTGGTGGATGGGGCGTTGGTCTCCAGGGGCAAAATAGTCGCTAACCTCCCTTGATGACATGTTGTGGCTCAAAAGGGTGCCCGCCCATTTGAATCCAGAGGCGTCGGTCGCCAGCTGAACAGTGAGGTGGCGCTCAGATCTCCATTCCGCCACTCCTTGCCATGTTTTGACGAAGGTCCAATGCTGTAGTTCTGCTTGTAAGGCACCTTTGTTTTGCACCGGTTGTCCGGAACGTAGTGCCGCAGAAATAGCATTGTTCATCTCCCTGACGTAAAACATTGCACCCGGTATGGCAATGGCCATCGAGGCGCACTTCCCGGCGATGCTCTATAGGGAGTTTAAGTCAAGGCTATCTCTTGTGAGCAAAGTCTGAAGTAGCCCACAGAAGTCCTCCTTCTTGTCGAGCGGTAGGGAGAATGAGCGTCGTCCAGAATCCAGAATAAAACCCAAGAAACGGATTACCTTGGTTGGCTGCAGACAACATTTTTTCAAGGAGAATGTATACCCCAGCCGGGTCATTATCTGAAGGATGGCATATGTTGAATTCTGGGGATGAATACCCGAAGTGGCCCTCCCCACTACAGCCAGACGGTCATCTATATACTGAAGGATGGGGACTCCCAGTGAGCGAAGGTAACTAGAGACAATCATTCCGACTGTCTGGTAGATATAGCAGGCAGCTTTGAAACCAAAGGGCAAGGTGGTGTAAGCCATAACCCAGCCATCATACATAAGACCAAAATATTTGACAGTGGAAGGTGCTAGACCTATATGGTCATAGCCAGATTTCTCATCTGTGTTAATCAAGAGGTCGTCTTGTTGTAACATACGGGGTACATCCCGTAAAGTGTCCAACCGGAAAGGGGTGTCTCTGACGAACAAATTTAGAAAACGCTCATCGTGGCATACCCGCTCCTTTTTCGTGTCCAAAGTGAGCGGCATGATACATTGGGGCAGTTGTGCCTCATCAAGTTCATCCCATCTTCCAAGCAATTGTAGAGAGCCATTCCGCAGACGCTCTTCCAAAGTGCGTGCAAGTAATGGAGGGTTAGCCTCGCAACTATTTGAATTCTGTTGATAAAAGGCAGACGGCTGTGCCAGGTCATACTGTACCCCTTTAAAGGAGCCTTTAAAGGGTTGCAGAAACATTTCAAGTGAGACTCCTTCTGTCAGCCAAGTCCGGACCGTTGACGCAGTGGCATGATCAGAGACCTGTAACAGGGGCTCCCATTCCTGCATATGACTACCTAGCTGTTTTGCCACGAAAAACTCAGGATCCCTCAAAGGGAGTTCTTCTGGATCTAGTAGCTGCCGAGACAACAAAGCTTCTTCTGCCGTGGGACCCCCATTTGTTGGGTGTTTGCGGGAGCAGCCCTCATTTAGTGTGGTGAACAGAGGCCGTGTGCGCTTCTCCGCAAGCGCTGCTACTGGGTTGAAGGTACTTTGGGATTCTTGACAGGGCACCTTGGGTTGTTGTGCAAACTTCCGCTCAAATGGGGTGAACTGAATAAGAAGGAAAATGCCAGATGGAGACACAGTGACCAGAATAGAGCCATTATTGCTGGAATAGTGACATAACTTAACGTAAATTAAGAACAACAGGATATCGTGAGGCACTATTAGAATGTCTTAGAAATCATTACCCCTACATACTGCAATGAAGCCTTAAATATTAGTTATCTATAAGTTTTCCCGCATACCTGGGGCCTGGAGTGAGGCAAGTCGCTGTGTGTAAACCCATTCCGCTGCTGTCCTTCAGATGGCCACAGGTTATCCTGAAGCAATATGAAAGGCAACATAATTGACAGCTAATTTTAAACCAACAGCTCAAATAGGCAGGAAAAGGGAAAAACAGTGTGAACTCTGCGCTATGGAAATACCGCAAGATAAATCGTTCGTCAAGTGTCTACCAAACATACCCTGACCAAATTCTACCAAAATCTACATTCAGGTAATCATGACGCGAGGCCGCAGAACCAGAGTAAAAACGACTCCCCAATGCACACATAACAGGTTGTCCTGATACAAGTACACAAGGAAGCAGTCCTACACATTACTTTTGGTTGTTGTCCGGCCTACTTTTCTTCATCGCCGCACAGTCTTTTATCATGTGGGAGTCAGACCCACAGAAATAACATACAGCGCCACCACCTGGGCCTGGCCTGCTGTTCCGTCTCCACTGGTTGCTATTGTTGTGGTTGTTGTTCCTTCGGCCCCTGTAACCCCCCTGGCCACCATAGGGACTGTAGCCTCCAAAACCATTCCCCTGGTAGCCTCCGAAACCCTGTGCTGGGTACCCTTGGTAGGGCATTTGGAAGAAAGCCGGCAGGCCATACTGGCCAGGCAAAGCTTGATAAGGGGAAGGCGTCTGCGACACCTGCGGCACTTGGGGCTGGGCAGCTGGCGGCTGAGGAGCGGGGTCTTCCTTCTTCGGAGCTCTTTCAGCCCGGCGGGCTTTTCCCTCTTTAAGGAGTTTGCTAACTGCTGCAGCCACCTTGTCATGCTGTTTGTCTCCCAGGAGCTCCAAACAGAGATCCTTGATGCAGAGACGGTCCCTCTTGCTGGCCGCCTGCGCCCGGATGCTTTGGTACAGATCAAGGTCTGGATGACCACTCTCCTTCGCCATGTCCACAAGGAGATCTAACACTATCAAGATGGACTGCTCTGAAGCGTCATCTGATGCCGCCAAGGCCTTAACCTGTGAGAGGGCAAAATTCACAGACTGATTTTTTACCTGTTCCAGTCTGGCCAGGAGATCCACTTCCGATGTGTTGGTAGCATCAGCGTTGGCCGTGCCGGCCTGTGGTGCAGCATCTCTTGCATTATTCCCCTGAAAACACAGGAAAAAGCAACTGATACACACAGTGTCACACCCGTCTATTTTGCAATGCATAAGTCCAAGCCATTACCCAAAAGGCTACTGCCACCATAACCTGACCTTATATTACATCAGCTGTCACTTAATCCGATTCCTAATTACCCAAGAAAGCATGATATATTGTGTTGTCAGTGACAATTTTAACGTGAAACCAGCACAGCAAAGGATCTAATACCAACCCTTGGCGGTTCGAGCGGTTGGCCCATCTCATTAGCCATAGTGATGGAGTGGTGGAGTAGTATCCGTAGATCTCCATCCTCTGGCCTGTCTGGATTGCCTGCCATTTGCCAAAGGTCCTCAGGTTTCTCTCCGGTCAGCTTCTCAATCTCTTGTTTTAACTCTGCTCGCGTCATTTCTGTCGGGTCCACATCACGGGCTAAACGGGCCAGGGCTCCTTGGATCCGGTCTCCTGTCCGTAATCTCTCAATCAGTGGGCCTTTCCTTTTGCCGGCCAACGTGTGGTTGGGCCGCAGGACTGGAGCCATTCTGCCAAAGAAACCAAAAGACACAATAAATACAGGCTCGCATCACTTGACCTCCGCCTTACGCATCTGCACAATCAAAACAGAAAGTCTAGGCAGAACTTAAAATATCACAACTTGTAAAATTGTGTTCTTCCCTCACTAATTATTTTTGCCAAAAAGGGGGGGGGGTAGTGGATTAGGCCACCAACCGTATCCCCCCCATACCCATATCAGTTGTCTACTGAGTAGCGTTAGGCTGCTTTCCCTTTTTTGGGGATTAGAATAGTCCCCAGCAAAAGAAAGCAGATGTGTTGTCTTAGTTGCCTGAGGGCAAACTTTTCCCCTGTATGATGTGAGGGTTAGGCCTCACTTCAGGGTCAATCTCTTTTTTTTTTGTTAAATTTTTTACTGTAACATTTAATTTGCGATCAGGCTTTTGGCTTATAATTGTCATTCTTTGTTAAAGTTACTCAAACCTAGTAATTTGACAATGACTGTGAGGACTCCCTCTCTGTTGACAGGCAGGCTGCCAGGGAAAATCCCACCACGAGGGACTGTGATCCCCCCCCCCTTTGGGGCAATGTGTGAACCCCACATTCCCCAACCTCATGTGGCTGGACAAATTGGCTGGATTTTGACAGAGAAAAAACCCTCAAGATGGGAAATAATAAAGGACTTACAGGCCCCAACAGCCGGTACAGGCTGTTGTCATGGCTGCCTTGTCTTAAAAACGTGAATACTCTTGAGATAAAGCAGCCCTGGGAGGCCCAAAAAAAAACATCTCCCGCCACTCCAACAAGGCGGGCCACTAGCTCCCAGCCATTTTCCAGCCACATGAGTGAGCCCCAGCTCAAACTCCAAATAAACAAAGAAACAGCGAGCCCCAGCTCAGCTGTACATGATCAGACGAGCCCCAGCTCAAGTCTGAGTAAAATAAAAGTAACTCACCTGGAATATAATCGTGTTTTGTGCACAAAATTATGAGTTTATCGGAGCTCAGTGAAAACGTGCGTAGTGTTCGCTTCAGAAACAAACCGGAAGAGGGCGCAACAAACTTCGCATGGCGCTACCACTAGGGGTCCTATTGTAACTCAGTCTGCTGAAAATGAGAACTGCATGCTGCTGCCACCTGGCACAAAAGTTGATTTTGTATGCTACAGCATTGCTGTCCCAAGAAATAGTTCCAATTTCATTGTACATTCACAAAATTTCTATTCAACTTTTTTTTTTTTTTTTTTTTTTTTCAAAAATATTTAGGCTGGGTGACAGGATCCCAATATGCTGGGTTTTTCACCTGGCCCAGTGTACAACAACAATAAAAACAAGTAAAAACAAATTAAAAATTAATAATACATTTGATAGCAACAAAAATAAGGCCATTAATTGAAAAATGTCCTTGCCTGGTATTTGAAAGTGTCAATATTCGTACAATTTTGAAATTTACTTGGAATAGCATTCCACGAGATCGCACCTCTATACAAGAAAGACTTTTTCATCACCTCAGTCCTACAAAAAGGAACTTGAACATTCATTGTATTTCCACTTCGCGTATTTACATCATTAGACTCACATGCCATAACAATCGAATTTACCAAGTAATCTGGGGCATTGCCGTGAATACAATTATACATCTGTATTGAAATAAAATAATAAACGCGTTCAGATACAGTTTGCCATTTCATCATTTTAACCAGATCAATACCTCTTACATTTATGAAATCAAAATTAGAACAGACAATTCTTGCAGCCCTATTTTGTAGTCTCTGAATCAAGTTAATATTAGAATTTGTACAACCCCATACTGTACATGCATAGTCGAAAATTGGTTGAATGTAGGTCTTATAAGTTAAAATAAGTACAGATTTAGGGACAATATGTCTAAGTCTTGAGAACCATGCTAACTTGGCTGACAGCTTTTTTGTAAGTTCATTAATATGAAAATCAAATTTTACTTGTTCATCTATATAAACTCCTAAGTATTTAGTATATTGTACAATTTCAAGTTGAGAATCATATAAAGATACAGAAAATTCATTTCTCAATTTTTCATCAACTGACTTAGCAATCAACATAGCATTTGATTTATCTACATTCAATACTAATTTGTTGGCATTATACCATTCACTAACATCATCAAGAATTTCATTCATAGTAATATTTACACTGTTTACATCATCACCATTTACATATATCATTGTATCATCGGCATACATAGTACATCTTCCATTACTTACATGCATGGGAAGGTCATTCACAAAAACCATAAATAGTAGAGGCCCAAGAGTGGACCCTTGCGGAACACCAATATCAATATTTACAGGACTAGATAGGACATTATTGGGAGAGCGATAGCTTTCTCCTAATGATTGCAGCTGAAATTGACAGGTTGTTTTCTAGTCAAGTAAACACGCACTACATGCCTATTTGGATTATTGAACTGCTGTCAATTTAGGCACAAGGATCTTGCCTAACCAATGGTTGTATTTGTAAGTGGTTGTTGTTCATGTGGCATGTGCAATGTCCCCGGGGACACACCCCCGGGGACACACCCCCGGGGACACACCCCCGGGGACACACCCCCGGGGACACACCCCCGGGGACACACCCCCGGGGACACACCCCCGGGGACACACCCCCGGGGACACACCCCCGGGGACACACCCCCGGGGACACACCCCCGGGGACACACCCCCGGGGACACACCCCCGGGGACACACCCCCGGGGACACACCCCCGGGGACACACCCCCGGGGACACACCCCCGGGGACACACCCCAGGGGACACACCCCCGGGGACACACCCCCGGGGACATGGGGACATTACCTCCGGGGACATGGGGACGTAACCTCCGGGGACATGGGGACGTAATCCCCGGGGACATGGGGACGTAACCCCCGGGGACATGGAGACGTAACCCCCGGGGACATGGGGACGTAACCCCCAGGGACATGGGGACGTAACCCCCGGGACATGGGGACGTAACCCCCGGGGACATGGGGAAGTAACCCCGGGGACATGGGGACGTAACCCCCGTGGACATGGGACGTAACCCCCGGGGACATGAGGACGTAACCCCCGGGGACATGGGGACGTAACCCCCGGGGACGTAACCCCAGGGGACATGGGGACATAACCCCCGGGGACATGGGGCCGTAACCCCCGGGGGCATGGGGCCGTAACCCCGGGGACATGGGGACGTAACCCCTGGGGTCATGGGGACGTAACCCCCGGGGTCATGGGGACGTAACCCCCGGGGTCATGGGGACGTAACCCCGGGGACATGGGGACGTAACCCCGGGGACTTGGGGACGTAACCCCCGGGGACTTGGGGACGTAACCCCCGGGGACTTGGAGACGTAACCCCCGGGGACATGGGGACGTCACCCCCGGGGACTTGGGGACGTAACCCCCGGGGACATGGGGACGTACCCCGGGGACATGGGGACTTAACCCCCGGGGACATGGGGACGTAACACCTGAGACATGGGGACAGTTATGACTGAATATCAGGACTTTATTTTTCTTAAAAATGATAGATTGCAAAAAAACATAAATTTATTAGAATTTTTTATTATAGGCCTATATAGGCCTACAAGAAATCGAAATAAAAAATATGGAAACTTGTTTTATTCAACTCAGAAAAGTGGAAAAACATAACTGTCTAATTGTAATTGAGTGGATTAGTTCACTCGAAGATGACACCTGACCTATTGCTGTTGAGGAAGTTCAATAATCAATGGCAATTAACAATCGACATGGGGACACTGCCCTTCTTAAAAAGTGACACAGGGACACTGGCCCTCTTAAAAATCGAGAGACACTGACAGATTGACTAATAAAAAGTGACAAACATTTGATACATTTCTTTATCATTTATGCTTCGATAAAATGGGACATGAGACATTCATTTTTCCTTTAAATTCCAACATTTGACACCCCATCTGTTTTTGAGACCCATGTATACCCCTATCAACAAAGTTTATTTCAAGAAGGCTATACAAATTTTGTTTTGCAGGCTGTATAATCTAGAATTTCATCCAATCGAGGTTGTTTCTATTAATTGCATTTAAGCCATCATCAATGATTTCCACTCTCTGTAATCCACAGTTGATTACAAGACCCTGTCTTAAAATAATAAAATCCAGTCTTTTAAGTGGTAGTTTAAAAAAAAGGTAATGAGCATAAATAACCAAGAATTTTTCTAGGAGATTAGGAGAATGCAGACCAAAATTCTCATCATGCAGGCCAAATGCTGACCAAATGCTGACCAAATGCAGACCATTCTATATATATACTTTCGGAAAAATGCCAAATACAGTGCAAAAACTAGTCCCGGGTGCTTTGTTACTGATGCTGCATATATGCAACAGAGTCACAGTTCGCTACATTGAAATATATCTAATGAAAGATACACACTATTTCTTTTAATACTCATTCCCAGTGACGAAAAGGTGACATCAACCTAACTACACCACGCCCACTTGACGTGCGAGAGCTCTCCCTTCGCATCGGTCCCGATCGAAACTCTAGTTAAAAAAGACACTGTGAGTTCTATTAAGGAGATAAGATTTAAACCAAAGTTGTTCTATATCATTTACACCATATTTCTTTAACTTTTGTAACAATAGATCATGATTGATGGAATCAAAGCATTTTGATATATCAAGAAAACAGACACCAGTTAACAGTTTATCATCAATATTTTGAAGCCATTCATCTATAGTAGTGTGTAAACAGTTTGTAGTAGAGTGGTATTTGCGATATGCATATTGATCTAGTGTTATAAATTGATGACTAATCATAAAAGACATAAATTGACATTGTACTATTTTTTCAATAAGTTTTGCAATATGGCTCAAAACAGAAATCGGCCTAAAATTTACAGCATCATCTTTGTCACCTTTGCCTTTATATATGGGAGTGATTCTAGCATATTTCCAGTCATTTGGAACAATACCATTACTGAGGCATAGATTAAAAATATGAGTAAGATTTTTGGCAATAACAGAATTTGCAATTTTAAGGAGCTTACAATCGAAATTGAGAATATCTACAGAGCTACAAAAACTGAGTTGTTTCAACAGTTTAACAACTTGAGACTCTAGAATATCAGTAAAACGGAACCTATAAATACTTTCAGGTCCCTTCCAAAGTACTTCATTACAGGCAGGAAAATGTTTGGTAACGGTATGACCCATTGAGCCGTAAAATTCATTAAAATTTTCAGCAGACAAAGTAGTACTAACACTGTTATATGACTTATTATTAGTCAACTTCTGTAATTCTTTCCATAAAGTTTTGGAGTTTCCTTTGCCTTCATTATATAATTTTTCATAGTAAACTTTCTTGGAATTTTGTATTCGTACATTTACTTCATTTCTTACAGATTTGAATTCATTAACAATATCTGGAGTTGGGTTAACAGTAGCAGTAGTTAGCTTATGGAGGTAGTCCCTACGATACATTAACTGAATAATGTCATTAGTTACCCAGGGCTTGTACCGATTTTTCATTCTTAACATTTTTATAGGAGCATGCTTATCACAAATTTTAAAAAATTCAATTTTCCATGCATAATTTACATCATATGAGAGACACACATTATTAAGAATTTCCGACCTTGAGATGTCATTTAGGAAACATTTTTCATCAAAATTCTTATAGCATCGAAATTTTACTTGATTGTGACATTGATCATTACTAGTTGGCTTAATATTTTCCATGATAGTATAAACAAGATAATGATCACTTAAATTTAGTTTTATCACACCAGTACTTTCATGTAAGTTTTTGTGGGAAGAGAAAATTACATCAATAATAGATTTGGTTGTAGAAGTAACCCTTGTATAGTCATTTATAAGCTGATTTAAACCATTTGCACATTCAATCATATAGAGTGGGTTTCTGCACAGATTCTCATCAATAATATAGTTTATATTCAAATCCCCTGTGAGGAGGATAACCTTATCTTCAAGACATGCCATTTCAATACTATCACACATTTTTTCAAAATAATCATTACCCTCAGACGAGGGTCTATACATTGAGCAAACCAAAATCTGAGCTTTATCAATTGTGAGTTCTACCCAGATAGACTCAATTTCATTAAGTTCAAGGTCAATTCTTTTTTTAAATTTGAGCCCATCTCTAATGTAAATTAAAACACCACCACCATGGCGGTTTCTAGGCTTACTAATAGCAGTATACCCATGTACATTATATTCACAATCATATATATTACAATCAAGCCAGCTTTCATTAATACAAAAAACATCAAATTCTGCAGTCTTAAGAATGTATCTAATTTGTTCTATTTTGGGAAGGAGGCTGCGAAACCTTTACATTTTCTTCTAATAGCTTTAAGTTTAGGCAGAGACATATCATTAACATTTATATTGACACTTTGACTAACATCTTCATTAATTGGTATAGTCTCATCGCAATTCAATCCAATAGGATGTTTACAAGAAATTATATTATTTCCAGATGCATCACAAACATTGATACAATCATCATTAATACAGTCATCAATAATAAAATCATCATCAATAAAATCATCAGATAAAATACAATCATTGTCATTTATGTCAGTTAACGCAGCAAATCTGTTGCATAACTTCAAGCTAGAGTCATTGATAGTTGAGAAGTCACCTGCGGCAGCCTGTTCTTCGCGGCTAACGACCTATGCATGCGTCTTATGATGCTTGTCATTGATGTATACCAGAATCAGACTCGCAATCACATTCTCTAAGGAAGTAGACAAGGCCATCAGCACACTCAGAAACAGCCCCTGTTTCTTCCAGACAAAATTGTGTGAGTTCTTCAGACTGAAATGATGTGGACCGCTCGCAGGAGCACACTAGTCAATAGGTGGCAACACAAGACAGCATATGTTCTGATCTGCCAAGGCTGAAAAAAGAAGTGGCAATGTGACAGCGGTCCACTTGTAGACAGTAATATATTTGCCTGCTGCTCTGAAGTTTGCAGATGTTAATCCTCTTCTGGTGGGTTATGATCCCTTATGTAATGTAGAATAAATACATAACATCTTTCACATGCTATCAAGAACGTATAAGCACACTTTGAAGGACTACACTATACTAAGTGTGGGTGCTAATTGCTAAAGGTAGTGGTGTAACTAGGGGGTCTCTGGTGGGGAACAATGAGAGGCATGCAATTTTCTGATAGGACACCCACTGCTCTAATTTTTTTTTTTGACAAGAAACACAATTTTCATATTGTGATGGGCACCTGGGGCGGGGGGAGTGATCCAATATTGGGGGCACTTTCCGCCAATTCCCCCCCCCCCTATAGTTGTGTGGCTTGCTAAAGTTCCTTGTCAGGGTTAATTTTATCATGGTTATGTCAAATACTAACGAAGGAAGGTTTCACATTAGATGGAGATTGCCTATGGGGAGGGTGCTCATTGCAGAGACCAGTGAATCATTCACACAGTATAATATAGTCACCAATAAATCTCTGCTCGAGGGATCACACAAATTTTGCTTGCAACTTATTGACTGTGACTCTGTGATTTCCTTTCGAGCCAGTTCCAATCATCTCGTCCCCCTGCGAAGTCTCTGGACTCTATCCCAAAGCTAAATATGGTCACCACCCCAGGGCTAGAAGGTAATATGTAGATACTGTAGCGAATCTGCTGATTCTTCCATGACTTGAAAAGGGCAGTTGTTGGTGATTGTAAAGTTAACATAATTTTGGATTAAACCACATATATATATAATAATCAGCTGAGGAATTTCACGTACAAGACGATGATAACAACACTTAATGAAAGTTTTATGATAACTTAATTCAATTGAATTTGAATTTTATTATCATGAAACTTTCATTTAGGATTAAATATATGTATAATTTAGGATTAAATGAACTTGGACGCCTGGTAAACTTGTCACAATTTGGGTATCATTTTAGTGTCCGTTATAGAGGTTTCTTATTATTTTCTTATTATATACAATATTTTCAGGTCAAGAAAAAGGCAAAATTTCAAAACTTTACATGAACAAAGTGTAAGATTTACCTTTCGCCAAATAACAGCGTCTTAGTCATATCTGGGCCTCTAAAGAGTGTTGAACATTTCGATAGTCGATACATAGGAAGGGCACATCTGCCTACTGCCGACCATCTGCTCTATACCTCAGGCATGTCAACTGTGGACACTTCCTGAAAACTTGCAATAGACTTTGAGTCGGTGACATTCCTTCCATTGTAATGATCATTTAGATATAGCTTAGTAGTTTGTAACATTGCAGTCCATCACAATCCAGAATTGATTGGGTTTTTACAAGTTTGTTCTGTCCTTGAACTTTTTGGTACATTTTGTTGAACTTTTTAACCTGACGTCATGTACAGATTGTACACATAACGAGATAACCTAGAACATTGTCCAAAGGCGTATGGCGGGCGGAATTTTGGGGGGGAGCGACATTTACCCAAGATCCAAATTTTATACTAAGTCCTTTTCCTAAAGGTTTGGGGGGCGCAATCGCCTTTGACATTGTCCATTAGTTTAGTTATCTTAACGCTTAATAAACCAGCTGCATCATTGTTGGTTACCTTGCATTTTTCAGTCTACCTGTTTCCAGCAAATCCTTTGCACCTGAAGTTTTAATTGAGAGCTGTATTATTTTACATCATGCAAAGTGGGTTGCTCTTACCTGTCATTTGGACCTTTTTGATCAGCTGGTTGCATGCAAACATTGCTAATGGTAACTGAATACAAACATATATGCTTATGTAATATTATAAAACTCATATCGGGGACAAAATATATTCTCCTCGAAACGACTGTGAAAATTCTATCTACTGTTTAGAAAATTTTTCTGCAGAACAAAATGTTAGGTTTGGTAGTATGAAATATTATATTGCGATCTGAATTTTGACAAGCAATAAAAATCCTTTTGATTGTGACATTATTGGCTTCCCATTTTCAAAACAGAGGCTTATAACATTGATCATAAACAAAATTTGTCTTCCACAATGTTACCGGAAAACATCATTTGATATAATGTAAACTTTTCAGTCCCTAGTTTTTTATTGTCTGCGTAAGACTGTCTTCAGTCAGTGGCTCTCTGGGTTTCTGATTGTTGCATGGGTCTAAGCCCAGTTTCAGTCATCTTAGCTTCATTTCTGTCTCCTCTCCTTGTCCCAGTTGGACTATAGTGCTTAAATATAGGACGTAACACTACTTTGCATCTAAGCAGGGCATATGGTGAAAAACTTCAATCTGCTCTCGTGAGAAGTGAGAACTAGACTAATGCGAATTCAGTAGAGTTGATCAGCAAACTCTCCTAATCATGACTTTCATTCTGTCCCGGTACATACAGCATTGCCCTTGGGAATTCTGCTCAACCTGAACTGACCTGATGGCTGTGATGATTAGTCAGAAAACATTTTGTTGCGAGATAAAGTCTCATCTGCCTCGGATTCATGAATACTAAATGACTAAAAAGTCAAAACAGACAAAAAGAGAAACTCACAAATGAGCGATAAAACTAATGGCCCAGAATATGCAGTGTTGTTGGAAACTGGCTGTCTCCTGTCACATAAAATGCTGGATTTTGTACTTGCACTTATGTGTGCATTATACAGATAACAGAGAACAATGTTAATCCTTTAAACTGGCGAGATGAAAAATACCAATGATTGTATGAGGTGCACAAACCAACACTTGTAAGCACTATATTTCAAAGTTAGAAATCCAGAAATATACACTATGTTTCTTAATAACTTTTACTGAAAGATCCTGAGATAACGCTTTTGATAGCACTAAAAGTATTTGATTATAAATGGAAGAGACAAAGTATTTTCTACATAAGTCTAATGGTTTTGGTTGAAACCGGATTCCGTAGAAGCTTATTGACTGTTTCATGCCTAACTTGAAGAAACCTGTGATACAACCAAAACCCAATTAGCTACATATTACGTTCTAGCCTCTGGACAGACTGGCTCTTTGCTGATATACTTAGCTTTTGAAAAATATCCAGAGGACCCGATACTTGGCTTGAGACTGCTGATGACTGACAGTAACACGAAAGGCCTGCTACTTATTCCTATGTATCAAATGTTGTCATTAAAATCACTTTGAAACCTCAGACATGATAATATATGCTATCACTTGATCTGCTGATTCCTTTTCAATCTACAGGTGTAGCAATTCCACATGTTCCAAATGGCATGACATCGAGATAACAATGCAAAAAATATTCCGTGTTGTTTCATGTCATGGAGCTTCTGCCTCATCTTTTGTCATTATGTCTCTTCTGATTCCATATTGTGTAGCCCTAATTTCACATGCTGCATCCTTTTAGAAAAAAACAATACACTTAATAATGTAACCTTATAGGTTTGTTACAAATAATCAATAATTTGATGATTTTGCATATTTTTCTTACTTTTTTAATTCATTAAAGGTCTTGTATATTTAATCCTTTATTCTTCAAGTTATAATGAGAAGGGCATTTACAATTCTCTACCTTTTGGGCACTTAATTTAACAGAATGGAGATCAGAAAACTATTCGTTGAACTATTCTTATTAATCTGACATATAAACTGGTCAAAATATAATAAACCCAAGTTTCTACTACTTATGAAAACCGAATGTTAAAAGTAAGCTCAGAATAAATTATGGTGGCACTGAAGGTCTATGTGTCTTTTGCGTGACCATGGTTGTACTAACAATTTTTTATTCTCCTAAGTTCCAAGTCAAAGGTTTTTTAAATCTCAGGTCTTTCAGAGCTAAAAATAAAGTGCATCTGACAAAACTTCTTGTATCTTTCAAGATCTGTGATGAAAGATTAGCATGGATGGTTCTTAAATCTTCTAAACTTATAAGTTATACTGTGACTTTTTTTTGGTCCCTTTCTTTTTGAGACAACATTGGATTACTGACAACTTATTGAAAAATTAAGTGTAAATGCAACGAAACTGATGACTTTCATCTTGAACAGTTAGTCGGAAATAGGTAACATGCATCCTCCCCACGCAAGCCCTGCTACAATGGACAGGGCTTTCTGCTATTTCCAACCTCTTCTGTGATTGGCTGCTTATTTAGGTCATAAGCATTCTGCGGGCAGATTTAGTCCAATTATGGACACTTAGAGGATTACTTGCAACTAAGAAAAACAGTGTAAAACAAGCAAACTTTCAAACAGTTTCATTTCAGAACTGTGAAAATACATAATTCAATGGAATATTCGGAACTGTGATAGCACCTTTCAACAATACACAATTTCTCCATTTGTAACTGTGTGAAACAGAAGCAACAATTTCAAACTGTGATGTAGCAGTCCCTGATTGGCTGAGCCAAAACTGGGTCAGTTAATTAAGTATTCATGAATTAGCAAAGGTTATGGGCCATTTTGTCATGGTATGACTTGGGATGATGGTAACATGGTGTCAAGCCATCTATGATGTTTTGTTAGACTTTATTTGTAAAAAAAAAAACATCACTGATTTCAGTCTTTTTCTTTAAGGAGATTAAATGAAAATATTGGTTAATGGCATTACAGATATTGCAGACAAATAGGAACAGCATGAAATAAAAGATCTATATTCAAGAGTTTCCTGTTCCTTTATCCTTATGATCATACTTTTCGATACATCAACCGATTATTCTTGCGCGTTGTCCCGCCTATCCCAAGTCAAGTATCAAGTCTCCAGCACACTTCCCCCTAAGACAACATTATGTATCTTGTCTGCCTTGGGGCCAGAACGTAATATGGAGCAGATTGGGTTTAGGCTTTCTCACTGGTCTCTTGCATCTAAAACGAAGTATGTTGAGGAAGTGAATAGGCTGAAAAAAGTTTTCTGATGAGGACCAAGTCTATTGTCACCATGTTATGTTGCAGCATAACACTAAATGCCTCTGTATTATTACCTCTGTAATATGTATATATATGTATATATATATATATATATATATAACCGCAACTGTATATATATATCATTATATTTCAATTATCTGTGCTCATTTCCAATAGCTCACATATTTGGACTGACAGTGCAGTTATGTAATATGCCAAGGAAATGGTTTTGTTCATGTTTCCAAGAAAGAGTCAAGCTTCCACATATGTGCATTTACAGTTATATTGTAAAATTATATTCCAAAATGCCAAACAATTCTGCAGTTGCAGATATGGTTTTTGACCTTCTAAACCAGTCACAATCCATATCTATATTATATTATATGTCTGCATAAATAGGTTTGAAATAGGCATTCAAAATCAAAAATATTATTAAAACTTCAAAGGGACATCCAGATGAGCCACATAAACATGATATAGATAAATGCAATACAGAAAAATTATAAATTTTATTCTGAGCTCAACTTAAAATAATGAGAACAAAATATGAATTTGAGTAGCATTTCCTTGTTCTGTTGTATCTCTCTGACATACAGTAAGGAACCAAATTTTACCGTCCTGATAGCCTATTTACATTGTGGTGCAAAAGTTCTGTCTTCCAGAAATTTTGAAAAGTCAAAAAACTTTGAAACTGTGCCCTTTCTGACAGATTAAACAGTCCATGAGTAGAATACTGTTAATCATATGTCCAAATCTTATGATATCTTTGCTTAATATGTACAATTTGTAGGAGATGATTTAGGAATACTTTTGCGTACCGTATGTCTATCTTCTCATAATATGAGGAAATGGACTATTTGTTGCTTATTGGCTTATTCTATTTATATCAAAGCAACTGACACTGACAAATCTAAAATCTAAATAAAGCATACCGCAATGCCTGAGATGCAAGAATTACCATATCAGCATTTTTGGCCAATTATAGTTATAGGATGCACAATTCCAGTGATGTTTAGAATTTCATTCCAAACAATCACAACCATTCAAGTTAACTCTGGCTTGAGGCTACACAATTATTTGAAATATTCAGCCACAATTCAAACTTTCTAAACTTTCGAGGAAACCACTTTTTCTAGGTTTTCTTCTACATGGCATTTTAGATATTGCATTGCTCTTATTATTCACGTTGTCATCGTTACAATACTTAGGCCTAATACAGATTTACTTGCAATTGTTACGTATTTTACCAAATCAAAAAGTGAGTTACATTGACTCTACAAACATTTGACTAGATGCCTAAAATATAATTATCACCTCTGAATTATTATACGTACTGCTACAGCGGTGTTGAAATTTTAAAATGCATTCCATTTCATCGGTTTTGTTTTTCCTGTGATCATACATATACTCCTGCTAATTTCACCAGGTGAGGCTCATTACAAAGAATTATCTCTCCCAATATTTCAATCTTTATTAATGTCAGATGATGCACAAACTTTGCATTCACTTAATCTCTTTTGGGAAATATGAAACTAAAAAGACAAAAGAACAAATAGAAAAGGATTAACGCCTTACCTGGTGTTCACACAGTATTGAGGAGACAAAAGCCCTTACAAGAAGAAGTTGTCAAGATTGAGAGGAATGACACTCTGTGATACTTGGGATGAATATGTTAAGACATATTTATGACACTACCTTTCCATCCCTATCTCCTCTTAATCCCAAGATGGAGGGCTGGTCCAACCCTATAACTACCTATCATGACTGTATATTGATCATAGTTCATACAACATTGCCCTCGGGAGTTCTGTGGACCTGAACTGACATGATGGCTTTGATGATTAGTCTGGAAACATTTTGTTGCGAGATAAAGTCTCATCTGCCTCAGGTTCATGAATACGTAATGACTAAAAAGTCATAATAGACAAAAAGAGAAACTCAAAAATGAGCGATAAAACTAATGGCCCAGAATATGCAGTGTTGTTGGAAACTGGCGTTTTGCTGTCACATAAAATGTGGAATTGTGTGCTTGTACTTATTTGTGCACCATGCAGAGAGGAACAATGTTAATCCTATAAAGTTGTGGCATGAAAAAATTATGAATGTTTTAGCAGTCAACAACACAAAAAGCCAAAAGGAAATATTTTTACACACTCAGACTCTTCATTTTCAACAGAGAGACAGAACACATTGGTTTAGTGATTTTACATGCATTTCATTTTTGTAAGTGATAAAAGTTGCATTTATTTTCTATTGAGGTTGGCGCCTTTATCGCCAGATATAGCCGGTATGAAGGGGCCTTCCATAAATGAAAAACAGCTACAAGTCTGAAAAAGATATTTGTTTCCCTTTAAAAATAAAAAAGTGCTGTTTTAAATGACAGACTGTCAATTTTTCGATACACTGAATTACTTTGATCAATTTTAAAAGACTTATATAATTAACTATGAAAGTAAGTAAAAGTTTGATATAAATACAATTTTAAATGTATTGTTTATCATCTGCTCACATCAATGACTCTGTCCAGAATTCACCAATCACCATTAGCCTAACAAGTATCAGCTGCTTTACATACACAATCCAGCCCAACGTGAAATAACCAGTGACACAACTCAAACCTTATTTGCTCCATATTAAGTTCTAGCCTCTGGACAGACTGGCTATACTTAGTCTGTGGTAAGCATCCAATACTTCGCTTGACTGTTGATGAGTATAAGTAGCACGAAAGGCTGGATATTCATGCATTATATCATTATATGACAGAAGTTGGCTTGGCAAGGAGAAAAGGCATATCAACCAGAGACAATTTCCACATTCTTTAACTTGATTGATCGATTAATTTATATTTTCATCGAACTATACACAATTAATAATTAGCATAGCAACTGAAAGTTGATGTCGTTCTTGCGTGAGAATGGTTTTACTGAATTTTTTTGGTCGCTTCCAAGTTTGATACCTTTTATCTCAGAGCTCCACATAGTAGTATAGGTGGTTCTCAAAAAGTGAAGCTGATAACTTCACCAATATTCTTGCTCCCAATTTTTTAAAAGACAAAATCAGGACAACACAATTATAAAAATCAGTTGCAAAATAAGATTCTAAATATTCCCGGTTTGTCATTTTCTTATTCATATCCAGCCATGCATCCCGAGTAAAGTATTAAGTCACTAGGACACTTCCCAAGACTACATAGATCTTGTCTATACCCTGAGGCCAGAACGTAATATGGAGAAGATTGGGATTGGTCTGTCTCGTCGGTCGCTTGCATCTAAGAGCAAAGTATATGTTATAGGCGAGTCAACAGACTGAAAAGCATTCTGAGGAAGACTAAGTCAGTTGCACTTGTAATTGATGTGCTGTACTCTCAAAACAATGATTAATGTCACAGAAAAGTTGACCTAATTCATCTATCTAAATATTTTACGTTTATTTTGCTTTTTTAATCTGTCATAAAAAAACCAGACTGAAAAAAAGTATCCTTGCGTCTGTTTATCTGTCAATAGGCCTATAATAAATAATTATTCATTGTTGATCTCTGATCGATATGGCCATGATATTTGCTGTGACTTACAGTATAAATTCACAGTGCAGTTATGTCATATAACAAGGAAGTGAAAAGGAAGTGCCCTGCTTTTATTTCCAAGAAAGACAATTCTTCCGCATTTGTGCATTTACATTGCATAATAATATCTTCAAATGTCAAACGATGATGCTCCTGCAGCAGAAGATCTGGCGTTTGACATTTCCGACCAGGTGCAATTTTACATATATATTGCATGCCAGGAACAGAGATATGGAAAAGATATGATTGGAATGTGATATTAATATCAGATTTTGTCTTGCATGATGATGATACACATAACATATTCTTGTTAGACGAGCGACGTCCCGCACAAGACAAGAGGGGCAACTTCCCCTCCCCGTGCACCAGCAATTCCATAACCATCAGAAGACTGTCTGTGGTCAACGGATTGCTCTTGAGGCTAAATTTAGCTCACTTAGCCATGCTTGTCAAGTCTGGTTGCTGAAATGTCAGACAGATCTTGTTCTTATCTTCTTTCCTTAGATAAAAGAAACCTCTGCGATGCTGTCGTGACTGACAAGAACCATGCTATCTCTTTGAAACATATATAATTTGAGTTTGTAGTGCGGAAATATTTTCAGAAAGGTGAAGTTGGTTACACATTTACGCCTCTGCAGCACCTTAGTGGGCTATATCGAGGCAGGCGACCGCCGTATGATGATGAGATGAGAAGACTGAGAGTCTGGCACAGACCCTATTAATTCAGGGATGCCCAGGGTCTTTCAGTTGCCCCAGCATAGAATACTGAGATTTGAACCCACGCCCTCAGAGCCAGTTGACAAGCGCGCTTACCAATTAGGCCACGGGGGAACTCCCCGATTCAATTATAGTAACATTCCTATATATACTAATAAATTATACTATATGCTATTTCATCCATAATTATTTATTATAAAACATAGCTGTTTTGTACATTCTGCAAGACATTTCGCGATCTCGTTAAAAAATGTAAATATAGTACTTGGTGGATTGATACTTTTGTAGCCCTATAAGATTCACTCAGGTCTCTGCAGCAAGATTAATTATCCATCAAATAGGTGGCCCCCATTTCCATCTGAGTAACAGAAATCCATCGCAAATTGCAGATTTTCCAGCAATCTAATGACAGAAATTGACGGTATTTGCATTACGATGCGATGATTCAGCATTTCAGAAATTTTGCTAAGTCAAGAAACTTTGAAACTGCGCTTTTTCCTAGAGATTAAAAAGTTCCATGTAAGAACGCTGTCAACCTTCTCTCCAAATTGGATGATATCACACTCAACATAGGTGCAATTTTTAGAATCGTTTTACATATAGACATATCACATGGTGTCTTTCAGACTGAATTTTACAACATGTGTATATATTGCCATAATAGGGTCAGGAAGTGAACCATTCTTTGCTTCTATAATATCAACATCTTCGCCATAATAGCTCGAAATCAACCACACAGAGTCCCATTTATGCCTTCATTATACAAAAATAAAGTCCAGGCAATGGCACAGGATATATTTAAAGTACGACCTCGTTTCTGGGACACTTCCTTTGGGAGGTGAGTGCCTCATTGGTCATTCACACCATCTTGTTTTTCGCTGGGCTAAACCTGAGCTCTTTCTTACCACATTTACATTGAAAGATAAGACAAGCAATTTTGTCTCAAATTCACGATGTTTTGTACAATGAAATCTTAAAAGCAAATAGTTCTTATTTTAGCTAGCTAAAAAAAATTCCTTTTAAATAATATTTTGAGAAGTATTATGAAAAAAATTCAGATTGTTTGAAAGTGTTACACTGTTAGTCTTGTAGACATCAACCTAAACTTACTTACACCAGAAAAGAAAAACAAAACTGAAAAAAGGCAAATGTTGCTTTTAAAAGATCAGAATCCAACAAACGCATATTCTTATTTAGAAAAAAGATTTCCAATACCACCAACTTTTTCAGATTTTTTTGCCTCTAACTCAAACCAGTAACTTGGCCATTTTCCTATTTCTTGGCTCTTTGTTTTAACAAGGTGCCAGGAAATTTTGTTCAGTAAAGCTTCCAAGAACAAAAGGTGGTTTATCCCAGGAAATTGGGATTTTTCAGCAAAGCAACAGACTGAAAGACCCTCTAATCAAGACAGCCAGGCATGCACATGTACCAAATGACTGGACCTCAGTAATACGGACATTTACGTTGTGCCAAGGCAAGTCAAAAATAATTATAGCTGAAATTATCTCTTGCCTGGTAAAGACACCTGTGGAGAAATTTCAAAGATTATTGTGTCTGTGAAAATAAAATTGCCAGTTAGTTACTGATTCATAATGGATCGCCGTTAAATAATTTTACTGGGTAAAGTTGGATATTATACCTTCATTATACTTTTTAAAAATGTGTACTTTTCACTAGGTAGACCAGAATATATCCCTCTTCTTGCTTCGAATAACTGGAGCAATTTCCTTTTTTGTCAAAATTAGATAATTTCATTCCAAACCATTATAACCATCCTGGTTGAAACTGGCTGGAGGGTACACAGTAATCTGCAATATTCAGCCAAAATTCAGAATGTCCCTAGCTTTCAGGAAATTGTTTTTTCTTGTTTTGTGTCCACAAAGCATTTAGAAGTTGCGTTGCTCTTTTTACTTGAATATTTTTATCAAATATTGTTACGTCCCATGCACACAGTACAGATTTTCCAGCATCAAAACTTTCACTCTATATATGACTGCTTAAAAACAAGGCTAAAGAATGCAATGTACCAGGTGACTCCGCAACCATGCAGCTAGATGTGTAAATAATAAATATTTATTCGGGTATATGAATTATGAAGTTGTTTTGCCTTTCATGAGTCCCAAAATCACAGACAGAAAAGTGTTCATAGCAATCTTTTTTTATTTTAAGTATGTCTAAAAGTATAATTAAAAAAAATCATTCAATTATGCAAAGTTCTCTCTTGATGTGAACACAACAAATGGGACTGGCATATTCATGACCAGAATAAAGGTAACACCCAGTTCTAGGACAGATCCTCTGGAATGTAGTCTGTGGGGTTGAATATCCTTTGCAACGTTAAGGATGATATGTACAGGTAGGCCTATCATAGATACTTTTTAATGCAGGTGCGCATGCGCAACTGCATTATACCAGTCAATATAATGGGTTTTGTGGATTGGAACATGCACGGGCATATCGCTATCAAATAATGCATTTTCGTTTTTGAAAATCAGATTTTCCAGCAGTAGGGAACCCCAAGTGTTGTGCGCAGAAGCATTTTGGATAATGTATAGGTTATTTTTGGAAAGAAAATCGTATTTGTTATGATATGAGGTGAAATGATGCATTTCTGATGACTGCAAAAATGAGATTACATTTTTTCTATTCTCCACATTTAAGAATGATGAAAAACGTATGGAGAATATATATCAGGCAATCTATATACCAATTTTCGCTTTGAAAAGTCGATTGGTTATTGCTCCAGGCCTGTTGAGAAATTGTTTCTGTAGAAAAATGGGTTTTGTGGATTGGGTCGAACTCCATGATCTTACCATCTGAATTGCATTTTCTTATTTGTAAGTCAGATTTTCACTTATGGAGAATATCTACAATGGTGTATAAGAGCATTTCAGATTATGGGCAGGGTATTAAGAGACAGATAAAATATTCTCTCCTGTAACCAAAATAACAAAATTATGTTTTTATAATAATATTTCCTTTTTCCTTTTCCTGTTTTCTATGTAATAAATAAGAAAAAAATTATCTTAAATGTACTTCAGGCATTCGATATGACTATATTTTGCTTAAAAATGTCTTTAGCGCTCCATGTCCGATTACAGATTGTTCCGTAGATGGGATTTGTGATTTGATGGAGCTCTTTGATCTTGTCATTTAAATATAATTTTCAGATTTACGCTTATGGAGAACATCAACAATGGTGTGAAGGTGCATTATGGGTTATGTATAGCAATGTACAGGGTATTAAGAGACGGCTATTCTCATTTATTAGCAAAATTATGCTTCTCTGATAGCCGAAAAAAAAAATTAGATGTATAGCATTCCGATTCTCCCTTTGAGATTGGAAAAAAAAGGCATTTGCTTTCAAACTTCTAGTATTTGTCATACCCTAGTATCATCAGAGACAGTCTTGATCTCACCAACATTTATTTTTTTAACTAGGGTTTTTGGCGCAAATCCAGAGGACAGCATTCATAACCCTAGACTTTCACATCAACTGTCAGATTTAACCCTGGCTTTTTTCAAGGTCATTTGCTAGTACACAATATCAAGATTTATATGAAAATCTCTAAGTCTCGAAAATATTTGGTCAAACACAACCCGATATTGGTGTATTGCACCTGCATTATGCAACCTGCGGGTTCTTGTTTGGTTTGCGAATAGAAATATGTAGTCTAGTTTGGACTGCATCAAGAAATATCCGAGCACGACATTTGAAATTATGAGACACAGGCAACTCTTTCAAATTAGAATGACATGCAATTTTCAGGGGGAAAACACTATTTATTATAAGAATCCTACCTATACGATACATTGAAAAGCACTAAGAGCTCATTTTTGAGTTACCCATCTGCCTATAGGTTATCATGCATGGCTTCTGAGCTCGGCTCCTCTATCATGAACATGTCATTTAGTCTGGTCTAAATGGATGTAAATGTATATGTGGCACTCAAGCGCATGCAGCATGGGGTTTATATTGAGCAAAAACTACTTTTCCCACTTATTGTGACAGAAAAGATTGAAAGTGAAATGTTTAAAGGCTCATGTACAATGAACTCTCTTATTGTGAACACTATGCATGTTTTCATCATGACAAGAAAATATGTCTATTTGGTATGTGTTTATGACTTAATTTCTGTGTAACAATCATTGAAAATAGTGGAAAGAAATCTTTTTCCACTACTGTTTGATGATAAAGCAAGTTCAAAATATGGCGGTCCAAGAATTATGGTTTACAAATTTTGTCACTCTCCTTTCACACTAGTTAGCAAGTTAGACATCTGCAAGATGCCAATATGATTATCAAAAAGGCACTTCTGAAATCAGAATGTGGACCACTAAGCATAAGCATGCGTGAAGCGATTCAAAGTCAGTCCGTCTTTTGCGTGACAACGATTGTAGCCTACTGAGCATATTTTTTTTCTCAAAAAGGTGAACAAGTCCTGAATCTCAGGTTTTACTACCTTCACATCTGGTGCACCAAGCAAGAACTGACTAGATGTCTTCGGTCTTTGTCGAAGAATGGCATGAATTGTTCTTACAATGAACTCCGCATCAGTTCCACTAACCACATTGTGCACCGGACTTTTTCTCTAAGATGAAATTTCATTTAATCAAGAAAAAGACTTACAACTCATAAAAATTTATTCCATCATACAGATCAGCTGAATAGCTGTTGATGGGAAATAAGCAAAGCTGCATTCTATCATCTATAAACTCTTTCAGTGTATTTTGAAAACAAAATATATTTTCTTGATTTTGTCCACTGATTCGAGATCCCTTGTATACTGTCAAACTGCAAAATGGATATATTTTAGTTTAGTAACCAGAATTTTGCAGCCTCCGTGGCCCGTGGGAGGATTTGGTCTAGCCAAATTGCTTCTACTACAATTCCCTCTTTTCATGTCAGCCTCGTAAACCCATTCCTAGCTGAGTATTGAGTCTCTGGGATGCTTCTAAAGACTAAATATATCTTGTGTGGCCTGAGGCTAGAACGTAATATGGAGCAGATTGGGTTTGTGCTGTCTCATTGGTCTTTACATCTAGTACAGGGCTGGAGTACATCGAGGCAGCCAAAAAGCTGAAGTTTTTGCAAAGAACACTGAGCCTATTGTCGCCATAATAACAACACAATGGATGGTAATAATTTATGCTTTCCACTTAATAAATAAAGTTAGAAATGTGTACATTGTACATCTGTGTAATGTGTATGTATCTCTATAAAATAAATGATAATGTATTTTGTTATCCATCCACATGCCAATGTCTTTTTTTTTTTTTTTTAGTGGAGGTTTTGATTCACCCTGAATGCACTTATATAATATTACAAAGAGTTTTCTTGTTCATGTTTCCAAAGATAACATTCTGCATTCTGTGCATCAGGTGCCATCTTCAAATGTCAAACATTTCAGATGCAATCATGCTATAATTTCCCTTGTTTAACGAAGAGAATTGACAAGGACGTCAAGTGGAATGTCACATCATGAATATTTTGAACTACAAGAACAATTTCACATTGGAATAGAGCAACATGTAAAATAATTCGCCTGCACAAATTGGTTTGGGATGTTTCAATATGGGTTGGATCTCAGGTGAATGCATACAAATTTCAAATTATAGACCATGTGTGCACTGTGCACAGTGGTCTCAACAGGAAATATACAAACAGAATTGCATGCATTTCAATTTGTCATATATATATCGTGCTTTACATTGTTCCAGATAATTTTCACTCAGTACGCATACAATACATGCGGTTTTTCATGAAATGTCCCATTTGCACTCTGCATGATGAATATATGAATGTGTGGCTCAAAGACAAATCAACAAAATTTCATGTGTCACTTTTTTGGAAGTTGGTTCAGCTGAGGTGCATTAAGTGAAAGAACATTTTCTTGTTTGGAAAGTTGATGAAGCAAATACTATAAACACCTATAATGGTAACCCTGCCTTAGCCCTCAGATGATATAAAGGTGTTCTGTCTTCAGCCCAGAGAGATTGCACTTGAGGCCAGATTTGTCTCAATTAGCCCACTTATCAGTTCTGGTAGCAGAAATGTCAGAGAGATCTTGTCCTCTCCCTCTGCTGTTCGATAAAAGAAACCTCTCTAAATGTATCTAGCCTCAAAAGAAACCATAGCTACCATAGCGAGATGAAAACGGATCAGAAAGTTGGAAGAAGATTAAAGAAAGGCAGAATTGTAATAAATACAACTCCTTTCATCACAAAAATGTTCAATTCTGTGAGATGGAAAACAAAATTTTGTGGAACAATAATGACTATTCTGAAAAATATTGTCCAAAAATCAAACTAACAACCTGTCAGACTAATCTGCGGTGGTGCTGCAAGATGAAATATCACATCAGTGAACAGAATCAGCTCTTTATAAGTCCCAATTTCTATTTCTAAAAAAACCTCTTAAGTTGCAAATTTTCCTGGAATCTGATAGCAACAACTGATGCTGTGTTTGCACAGCAATGTAGATTTTCCATACCTGAAATTTAAGAAATTTAGAAAATTTGCTCTTTCTGAAAAATTATGTCCCAGAGTAGAATTCTACACACACAATCTGCTATCAAAGTTCTGTATACATTTTCTGATATCATATGAAATAGGTGAAATTTATAAGAAATATTTTTGGAACAATTTCACAAATAGATGCATGACACAGTGTATTACAAAGGGTTTTATCATTGATAATAATAGGTCACAATATTCTCAGAATCAGCAAATGTACCGATTTCTGCTCATAGTCCATTTTATCCACAGATGCTTGCTTCAATTAATCACATAAATATATAGAGTCATACAGCAGCATTGCGGCTCATATCAATGCATCATATTAGACTCATTGATTCTAGTCAAATTCACCTTATACTTATCTGAAAATGATGTAACAAAGACATGTATGATGTGTCCTTTCATTCCATCTGTAACACAAAGACTTAAAGGCAGTTGCTTGGGATAGATTTAAAGTGTAACCTGTTTCCAGGACATGTCCCAGGGGAAATGCCAGTCTCATTGGTCATTCACACCATCTGTCTTGTGCTGGGTCAAACCTGAGCTCTATCTTGGCACTTTACACTGAACGATGACAGACAAGCACTATTAGGCCAATACTATTTTGGAATATGATGCTTAAAAAATAGTCAGTACCTTAAACTATTGAGACACCTTGATGGAAGTCATGGCCAGTCGACAATTATTTGGTGGTTCACCATTAAAACATTGCATTTCTCAATTGCCCTCAACCGCTAGGAACTTTGCTGTGAACTATTTCTGGTTGGATTAGACCTGGGATCACTCCGAGTAAGACGTAAGATAAATCGTAAAAACCCCGATTTCATGATAATTTGCCATGCAGTGTTTATCCACTCATTGGGTACAGGTCTCTTCCTTCGTTGTTTCAGGACAAGCTTCAGGAAATTGTGTTTAGTCAAGCTTCCTTGAACAAGAAGTGACTAATCTCTGGAAATTGGACTGATCAAAGCTTCTGACAGACTCAAAGCCCCTTTACTCCAGAATAGACATTGTTAGCGGGCAAGTCAGAAAGATTCGGCACTGACATGGAAAATAGTCAGGCAAAAAACTAACTTGCAGATTAACCAGTGAAAGAGAGCGCTCTCTGATAACAACATCTGTTGGAGATACAAATTGTATCTCACACTTTCTTGTTGATTTTTAGCAGCACAGCTGCTCTTACCCAAAGAATTTCATGCAATCTCGTTAGCACTCTGGAGGTCACTCTCTTTCACCAATGTCATTCAAATTTACTCCACATTATCTGTAGGTTTTGACGGATGGAAAAAAATATAGAGAAACTAAAATGGACTCGCTTCCATGGGTCAAAGGTCAACCATGCCTTCTTCTTCTTCTCCTTAGTATATCTGTCACCGGTGTGCCTCTGTTGGAACCATGCGCTGTCTGTGCTGCTTAAAGTGCTTGCACTTTATTTTTTAACATTTCTTGTAGTGTTCAAAATACAATTATATTTGAGCAAATCACTCATGAATGCTACAGGGATCTGCTGAAATCCCTAAGAAATTCCCTACAACATACTAAAAACCAATGTTTTTATCCCACAAGTAAAGGTCCAAACTCACAACACTGTGTAATCTCTAGTGGATTTTCTAAACCTGGTCTTACATTCGAGAAACCTGATAAATTCAGGCTTAATTGGCAAGTAAATTGCTTTAGGCATGCTTTATGGGTTTGCATAATACTCAATATTTTATATCCTGAACAACAGAATGTGGATTGTTCCCCTTTCAACGAGCAAACACCTTTCGCGCTCAAATTATATTACTTCACACAACAGCTTGTGATTTTGTTATGCAGAGATCCTGACTTGGTTGTTTTGGCTTATATCTAATATCTCTTCCTCTGACTTCGAATTGTCAGATTACCATTTGTACAACTGTCATAATTAAGGTTGAATTCAGGTTACTGTTGTGCAATTTGACTTAGATTGTTTGAGATGGTCTCTGATTTTGTCAGTGAAATCCCACAGCTTTGACACATCAGCAAATAATTCCCGCTTTTCATGCTGGTCTTGTAAACCCATTCCTGGCTGAGTATCGAGTCTCTGGGATGCTTCCAAAGACTAAATATATCTTGTGTGGCCTGAGGCCAGAACGTAATATGGAGCAGATTGGGTTTGGCCTGTCTCATTGGTCGTTACACATTCAGTACATAGCGGGAGTATGGCGAGGCAGTCAACAAGCCGAAAATCTCAAGACGAACATCAAGTCTATTGTCATCATGTTATAAATGTTAGCAACATACTAACATAGTACACAGTACTACACACTGATAACTTTGGTTTTCATTTAAAGAAATGCTTTGAAGTTTGTGGTGCATGCATTCAACAGAATATATCTCTGTGAATATTTCTACCTATACAACACAACAACTTCTGGCCTAAGAATGCGTATGCAATGCATCAGAGGGTTTTTTTTTTGTGCAACTTACAGTACCATTCACCCAGATGCACATGACATTGTCTGTAGAAATGGCAAGGAAGTGTTTTTGCTCATGTTTCAAAAGATCACATTATTCTGTATTTAAGCATAACATAATATCAGGTGCAATCATATTATAATTATGCATACTTGATGCAGAGAAATATCAAAAATGTCCAGTCGAATGTAAATAGGCCCATGTATTTGTACTGCAGGATAAACATTCACAGATCTATCTATTGCAATGGAGCAACATGCACATTGTACTATATGCAAGGTGCTGTACATCGATCAATTGCACCATAGTATGCACAGACATGAACTTCCATAAATTGTATGCATTTGAATTTTGTTGTATCATGTTCAATAAATGTTGTTTCACATTACTCGCACACAATATGCATACATGTGGTCTGTCATTATATGTACCATTTACATTGTGATGGATACTGCTGCTAAAGATTGCAGTAAACATGGATAAGCGCAACGTCAAATCTACACAACATCATATTGTTACTTTTTTTGGATGTCTGACTTTGCCATGTGCAACCGAGGTGCATTGCATGAAAAGCCAGATTTTCTGTTTTGGAGGCTTCACAAATTTAAATACATGCAACCCTGCTTTAGCCCCCGTACGATGTAGGTCTTTGGTCTGGAATAGATTGTGCTTGGGGCCAAATTTAGTCTCAATTAGCCCACTTATCAGGTCTGGTAGCAGAAATGTCAAAGAGATCTTGTCCTTTTCTTCTGCTGTTTGATAAAAGAGGAAACCTTTCTGGTCCTGTCTAGACTGACAAGAAACCATTTCTCCTCTTGCACACATTTAAAGAGATATTTGTATTATCTGAGAGAATCTTGAAAAGAAAAAGAGATGAGGCAAGATGAAAGTTAATCCATTTCTGTACATGTACGTGTAACTTAAATAAAATGTCCATGGCATTCCGGAATAATTATAATCTTTGAATATGCCAAAATTGAATGCAGGTCATAGATGGTATTTACCTTCGTCTTTGTTTCCTTGTACTCTGCGTACGATAGACCAGATTTATGTTTGTGTAGAGCCTACTAGAGGGAGGTCAATGGACCATTTCACGGTGCCATGACACAGCCAATCACTTCAGAAGTTGTAGAAAATAATTCAAGATAAGCAATATTTCCATCCAAATTTGATTATGTCATTGATATTTTACACAGTGCAGTTTGTCTGAAGTGATTTTGGAACGGTTTTGAAGTGACCTATTTCTGCTCACAGCTTGGATGAAATACATTCTTCAATGCTCATTGCGTATCTAATCCAGGGATGCTCACATAAAATACATGCATCAATATATATCAAGTCCTACAAATCATATCTATGCAACATATTTTAGCCTTATCAGGTTTGTTGATCTTGAGCCAAATCTAAACAAATATATCTCATAACTGAGACCAAAATAGTATAACAGTATCAAAGACATGTCCCTTATTATTCCTCCCAAAACACAAAGGAAGGGAGTGGTGTAAGAGAGATTTCAAATATAACCTGTTTTCAGGACAAGTCCCTGGAGAAATACCAGTCTCATTGGTCATTCACACCATCTGTCTTGTGCTGGGTTAAACCTGAGCTCTATCTTGCCACTTTAGATGGAACAATGAAGACAAGCACTGTTTCCGAATGTGAAGCGAAAATAAAATGGTCAATTCATTCAACTCAACTACGCTAAGACTAACAAACGTCCTTGAAATGATACTTTGATATGATGAAAACTTTATATTGTTAACAAAAGAAACAGGTGTCTTATTTATTTTAGTTGGACCATGATTCTCATTTGGATTAGTACTCCTATTCAGGAAGTTGTGACTCTTTAAGACTTTGGATAGTGTTAATAGGTTTCCAGTCAACCAGTCAAAAGTTAAACTAGTGTTTCTTTACATAATTTCCAATGCTTTGAGTTACGTTAACAGTCTGCCGACAAATTCGGAACACTGCGGGAGTGTCGGACACTTTTGATGGAAAATACTGAACTATTTTGATGGAAAATACTGCACTATTTTTATTGGCTATCGAATTTGTGCATTTTTCAGATTTAGGCCTAATCAAGCACAGTTTCGATCCAACAGCAACTGGTCCACAGCCAAATGAATACTGGTCAATATAATATAACATGTAGCAAGAATATGGAACTTATGACAAAGAAAACACAACAGGATGATAAAAAAAATCCTCAGCATTGTGATGAACTTTTGATTATATGTATCTTGGCTTGAATTTGCCACAAGAGTTAAAACCTCTCAGAATAGAGCCAGAACCATTTACCATGCATAATAATCTGTTTATAAAGATTATTGCAACGGAACTGTAGCTATCACATTTTGGGTTTTTGTTTGCCTCCAACCTTACCTTGTAAATCAATCCTTTGGTTACTGTTCAGTGTTTACCTCCTTTGCTTCTGGGAAATGGTGTCTAGTCAGGCTTCCTGGAACAAGAGATTGCTCATCCATGTAAATTGTAATTATCAAAGCCTCTGACAGACACAAAGACCTCTTATTCAAGAATATACATTATATTACAATATGTAAAGGTCCAAAAAATTAGGCATCAGCATTGAAAATAGCAAGACAAAAAAAAAGAAACCTTTCTGTTTCAATGATAATAATTTCTGTTGAATAATATTTGCCCGTTTTGACTTAGCCAAAATGCTGGTGTGACCTGCGAGCAACATGAAATATATTCAGGGTTAATTGGGGAGTAAATTGCTTCATGCTTGTTATGTCGGTTTGCATACTAAGTTATGTTATTCTCAATAGTGTGCATCTAGTAAACCTTATTGAGATTCTCCATTCTCCTGCAAGTAAACAGCAGTTGCATCCGTTGACCAAACTAGAAGGGCAATTCCACTAACGTTTAGAATTTCATTCCAAACCATTAAAATCACTTTAGATTAAAACTGGCTGAAGGCTATGCATGCAGTTATCTGCGGTATTCAGCCATAATTCAAAATGTGTCTGGCTTCCGAGAATCTGTGTTTCTAGCTTTGTGTCCGCAAGGCATTTTAGAAATTGCTTTGCTCTTTTTATTTGGATCGTTTGATCAAATATGATTACATCCCACACATTACAGATTTTCGTGTTTCTGAACTATTACTGTGACTGCTAGTGCTTAAGCAAGGAAAAATAAAGCAATGTACTGAATGACTCCAGAGTCCAGAACCACTCAACTTGTTGTGTAAATATTTATTTGCTTTCCTTAATTATGTATGGCTAGAGTTGTGTTGCCTTTAACAGAGGGAAATGTGAAAAAATATAGTAAAAAGTATGATGCAAACTATTGCCTTGATGTGAGCATATCTGACAAGACAAGCCAGAATAGAGACAAGACCTAGTTCTTGTACAGATCACATTGGAATATATATACAGACAGTCCCATTTGTCATTCAAACAGTCTGTGTTTTTCTAATAAGTAACTTTTAATGTCTGAAAACTGCTTAAGTTAGCTTGTGAGTTACACTGCAGGAACCCTATTTAAAAAGAGTATCACTTTTGCAAGATACCGTTATCAACATGATATTTTGTAACTTTGATTATTGAAGAATGTTTAATTGTAGTTTCTTGAAGGAATTTTGATCCCCAGAGTTATGATGTTTTATTTGATACGTGTAGCTCCTAAATTTCCTTTGATAGGTAGGCCTATACACATACAGCTGAAGCAGTTTACGTACATGTGGTTTGCTTTAATATGAATCACTTAGGCCTACACTGTGATGAATAGGACTATCAAACACACATAGTGTGGTGCAGAGTCAAATTGACACAATATCATACTGCCACTTCTGTTGAGCATCAGTTCGGTGGAGATGCATTGGTATGAAAAGCTAGATTTTCTGATTATGAAACTTCACAAATTCAAATGCATGCAACCCCGTTTTAACCTTCAGATGATATGGGTCTTTGGTCTAGAATAGATTGCACTTGAGGCCAAATTTGCCTCAATTAGCCTGCTTATCTGGTCTGGTAGCAGAAATGTCAGAGAGATCTTGTCCTTGTCCTCTGCTCTTTGATAAAAGAAACTTCTCTGGTTCTGTCTAGACTCACAAAATATTATTGCTTTTCTTTGATGCATTTGAGAGATATTAATTTCGGTAACTTATAAAATCTTGTGCAGAAAAAGAGTTGAAGACGAGATGAAAGTCCCATATCTATCACGTGTAACGCATATAAAGCCTGTATTATCCACTTATAATCATTGTTTATGGTTGCAGAGTCCATTTTCATTTGTCTTAGTGCCCTTGTTCCTTAGACATGATCAACAAAGTTTCAGTTCGTGCAGAGTAATGTCAATGGACTGTGTCTTTGGTTCACAACCACATGTTCTAATTGCATAGAACTCAACACTAGTAACATGTTTTTGTGCTAAAAGTGTAATTTATCGGACGAAAAAAATTCAACAGCCTATATGAAATTGGATCAGAAAGTTGAGTGCAAGGTCAAAGAAAAAAAGAGTGGTAATTAATAATACCATTGCTAATTAATTTCTTTGAGAGGGAAAGAAGTTTTGATTTTGCATGACACAAAAGACTTTTCTGAAACATAATTATCCGAATATCAAGTGAAGAACTCGCCAGGCTGAGCTGCTATCTAATCAATGGATTTTCACAGAAATTAATCAGATCAATACATTGAGTCATACGACTCATATCTATGCATGATATCAGAGTCCAAAAATTCTCAAACTTATTATTGAAATAATGCAACAAAGACACATATGATGTCTCCTTTCATTCCACCTGTAACACAAAGTCTTAAAGGCAGTTGCTTGGGATAGAATTGAAGTATAACCTGTTGCTAGGACAAGTCCCTGGGGAAATGTCAGTCTCATTGGTCATTCACACCATCTGTCTTGTGCTCGGTTAAACCTGAGCTCTATCTTCCCTCTGAGTTCTGTCTTGCCATTTTACATTGAAGGATAATGACAAGCAGTTAGGTCAAGGATATCTTGGAATTTGAAGCTAGAATAAAACAACCAATTCCTTCAACTCTACTGCAACAACTTTTTTTCAAGTCATTAAAGCAATACTTCAAAATAATGAAACTTTTTATTGTAAACCACAGATTTTGAGACAGATGCTTTCAATTCAATTTTTCCTGTTGAACCATTCTCAGATGAATCAGTTATTCCTGATCAGGAAGTTGGGGCTCTAAGAAATGAGAAATGGTTCGGTTTTTAAGTCATCCAGTCTAAAGTTAAATCACTGTTTCTTTGTATACTCTCTGATATTTGGACTTTTGTTTATGCAGTTAAAGCAGGAAAAGAAAGAGTACTAGACAATTTTGATCAGCAATTGAATGTGTGTGTATCAGATTTAGTTATGCATCTCTTGCAAAAGTTGTCCTTAGCCAAATTAATATTGGTCGATATTTCACAAAAATATGGGGTTTATGTCAAGGACAACTTTTTATAAATGTTATACAAAGGCCTCCAACATTGTCATGGTAAAATGTATGTTTTGCCTGAAAACTTCTTAACCAGACCCAGAGTTAATAAACAGGAAAATATAAATATTTCCTGCATGTCCTTTGGCTTCTGTCCTTCTCGTCTGCTTCTGGGAAACTGTGTTTAGTCAGGCTTCCAGTAACAAGTAAGAGTAATTGGAATTATCAAAATCTCTGACAGCACACAAAGACCCTTTATCAAGAATATACATTGTCAAGGCATCGACATTGACAATAATGAGACATACAAACCTCTCTGAAAACAATTTCTGTTAAAATTAGTTATCTTGAGAATGTTCCATTTCAACTTAGTCTGAATGCTACTCTGACATGCATAAGCATGAAAGATATTTAGGGTTGATTGGCAAGTAAATTGCTTTATGCATGCCACATGGGTTTCCATACCAAGTATGTTATTCTCAATATTTTGCATCCTTTAGATGAGACTGGTTCCTCATTCTACTCAAACAAACAGCATTTCTGTTTGGCCAAATTAAGAATGCGAAATTCTACTAATGTTAAGAATTTCATTTGCAACCATTTAAAACTTTAAACCACTCAGATTAAACTGCCTGGAAGCTACACAGTTATTTGCAATATTCAGCCATAATTCAAAATGTGTCTTGCTTCCAGGAATTCTGTTTTTCTAGTTTTGTTTCCTCAAGCATTTTAGAAATTGCATTGCTCTTTTTATTTGGATCTTTTGATCAAATATTGTTCAATCCCAAACAATGCTGATTTTCTAGTATCAAAACTTTGACTTTGTATGCTATAACAAGGAATATGAATTCAATATGTTACTGATATTAACCACTTGTATTGGCTGAATGCATATATATAGTGTTTCCAATGAGTCTCGATCGACACCTCTCGAGAATGACATGGTCTAGTGCACAAGAATCGAGAATTTCTAGAGAAATCTAGGACACTGTCCTGCCATTGGCACAATGATAAAACAAGAGAGATTTAATCTTGCAATGAATCACATTTTTTGGCTTTTATGATATCCTTTATAGTTTTAATGTTAATCTGTGTGTTTTGTTTCCTATAAATCACAGCTAAACATCCAGATATCATACAATTGTAAAACATTTGTACAAGTTCAACATCAGCATTTATCAGGTATACAATGGGGATTATCATCAACAGATATTTAAATTGAACAATGCAGCAAGTACACAATAACAATAATATCAAGCAAAACAAAGCAACAATCCAATGCTTTGTAACCGTTATAAACATAAACACATGAACACCATGTCAAACAATGATCAACACTTCAATTCTCGAGACTCGCGCGGCGAGACGAGAAAATGCTGAGTCATTGCTGATCTCGAGACTTCTCGAGAACTCTCGCTCTCATTGGAAACTCTACATATATATTTATATTCCTTTATGAGTGATGTACTGTTACAGTTTTGCTGAACAGAGACATCACCTGGCATAGGATCAATCCTTAGGAATATTCATGCAGTCTCATCAGTCATCCACTCAATCTGTCTTACACTTGTTTTATGCAACTGAAGGACATTTTAACTGGGTCACAGTGCTTTAAAGGTATATTCTCTAATGTCAACATATATGCAATGTAGCAGGAAGAGGATTAGGAAAATCCATGTCAATTAATTTCTTACATTTAACATTTAGAAAAACAGCATTCTTTAAAATTAGTAGTTAAATTGGTTAAGGTATTCCTCTTGAAATGGCACTTTATGTTATCAAAGTATCATGACCTTTAGTATGCAATTATTTCAATTCTGGCCAGGATGTTTTAGTCATTTGAAATGGATATGGTTGACATTGGAAAATGATTAAAATTCCCCGATGCTTTCATTGAAGCTGCATCAATCCTTAGAAGTTAACTAATTATTTAAAAAATTGTTTTTCTTTGTCACAGTGTCATCTGCTACTTTAAGTCAGAGGACTTAAATTAAAAACCAGCATGTAAAATTATACATACATTTTAGGCACATTGTCCTCCAAGTAACAAGCCAGATTTATTGGTATTGCCCTGGGTATCACTATTCCATGATCACATGGATATAGCCCTGTGCAACATGTAAAAGCATCAGGAGCCTGTTATGTTCCATTGTGTTTGTAGACCAGCCATCAAGTCAGGTATTGTCATGATGCATGCATGGTTTTATATATATACAGGAATTTGAGTCACACAAAAACGTCCTTCATTTATAATGCACCTCTGAATGTAACAGACTTAATTAAATACATGTGCAACCTTTTAGTACCTGTTATTTTTATGATAATGTACCATAAAGAGATTATAGCAACTATAGCTATCACACTTTAAGTTTTTGCTTGCCTCCAACCTTAAATCTGTCCTTCAGCTACTGTCCTCCTCCTCAGGTTCTGGGAAAGTTAGTTTATCAGGCTTTCTGGAAAAAATTGCTAATCCATGGAAATTGGAAGTATCAAAGCCTCTGATAGCACATAAAGACCCCTTAATCAAGAATATACATTACCAAGGCATCAACATTGAAAATAATGCGACATTGCGACAAACACACCTCTCTGACAACAATTTCTATTGAAATAAGGTATCTGGAGAGTGGAGAATGTTCCATGCAACTTAGCTAGAATGTTGCTATGACATGCAAGAAGCATGAAATATATTCAGGGTTAATTGGCAAGTAAATTGCTTTATGCATGCTGCGTGGGTTTGCACACTAAGTATAGTGTTATTCTCAATAAATAGTTTCCATCCCCTAGATGAGACTGGTTCCTTGTTCTCCTCAAGCAAACAGCAGTTCTGCTTTGCCAAAATCAGAACGCACAATTCCACTAATTTGTCCAATTTCATTGAAACCATTTAAAACTTTTTACCGCCCAGATTAAAACTGGCTGGAGGCTATACACAGTTATTATATAAATATTTCCTGCATGTCCTTTGGCTTCTGCCCTTCTCGTCTGCTTCTGGGAAACTGTGTTTAGTCAGGCTTCGAGCAACAAGTAGCTAATCCATGGAAATTGGAATTATCAAAGCCTCTCACAGCACACGAAGACTCTTAATCAAGATTATACATTTTCAAGGCATTAACATTGACAATAATGAGACAAACACACCTCTCTGATAACAATTTCTGTTAAAATTAGTTATCTTGAGAATGTTCCATGGCAACTTAGCCTAAATGCTGCTCTGGCATGCAAGAAGCATGAAATATATTCAGGGTTAATTGGCAAGTAAATTGCTTTATGCATGCTGTGTGGGTTTCCACACTGGGTAAGTTTGTTATTCTCAATATCTTGCATCCAATAGATGAGACTGGTTCCTTGTTCTCCTCTAGCAAACACCAGTTCTGTTTGGCTAAAATTACAATACACAATTCCACTAATGTGTAGAATTTCATTCAAACTATTTAAACTTTTAAACCACTCACATTAAACTGGCTGGAGGCTTCGCAGTTATTTGCTATATTCAGCCATAATTCAAAATGTCTGCAGCTTCCAGGAAATCTGTTTTTCTAGCTTAATGTCTAGTATCCAAACTTTGACTTTGAATGCCACGACAAGGCATAAGAGTCCAATTTTTTACAGATGTTCAGTAACTGTTGTTCACCACTTGTGTCGACTGAATGCATAGATATTTATTACTATTTGTGACTGAAACATTGCTGCAGTTTTTTTAACAGAGGCATCACCTGGTTGTTTGCCTGTAAACTGGAATATTATTCATGCGAGTCTCATCAGTCATCTAATTAAACTGCCTTGTGCTTGTTTTGTAAGAAGCAGACTATTTCGGCCAAAATGCTAGTTCAAATAGCCTTTTTGGGTCAAAAGGCTACAAAAGACAGAACATGATATCAGAATCTATACCCGCATTAAGTACTGTTATGTACATGGTAATCCATGTCAACTCCTGTCTTATGTTTCACATGTTAGGACACCATATTCTTTAAATGTGCAGAAAAGGTAAAATTTGGAATGACACTTTGGGAATTCAATGTATCATGACTTAAAGCAATGATTCAATTCTGGCCCAGTCATTTTAAATGGATATGGTTCAAGTTGAAAGATGAAAAATGGTCAGACAAACACACCTCTCTGGAAACACTTCATGTTGAAATTAGTTATCTTGAGAATGTTCCATGCAAACTTAGCCCGAATGCTGCACTGACATGCAAGAAACATGAAATATATTCAAGGTTAATTGGCAAGTAAATTGCTTCATGCATGTTGTTTTGGCTTGCACACTAAGTAGTGTTATTCTCAATATTTTGCATCCCTTAAACGAGACTGGTTTATTGTTCTCCTAAAGCAAACAGCAGTTCTGTTTGGCCAAAATTACAATGCACAATTCAACTAATGTTTAGAATTTCACTCAAACCATTTAAAACTTTTAAACGCTCAGATAAAAACTGGCTGGAGGCTATACACAGTTATTTGCAATATTCAGCCATAATTCAAAATGTCTGTAGCTTCCAGGAAATCTGTTTTTCCAGTTTTGTGTCCACAAGGCATTTTCGAAATTGCATTGCTCTTTATATTTGGATCTTTTGATCAAATAATGTTCCATCCCACACAATGCAGACTTTCTAGTATCCAAACTTTTATTTTGACTGCCATGACAAGGCACAAGAATCCAATTTATTACCTTGTTGAGTTGTTCACCACTTGTATCTGCTGACATAGATATTTATTTTTTTCTCTTGACTGATGCATTGCTGCAGTTTGTTGAATAGGTGCGAAGTATCAAAATCCAGGAATATTTACTCTGTCTCATCAGTAATCGACTCAATCTTGCTTGGTGTTATACTTGTGAAGCGGCTTAATTTGGTAAAAAGGCTATTTCTGTGAAAAGGCTTTAGAAGACAATCTTTTATGACATCCATTGCTGGATGAGGACTTTCCAAATCCATGTCCATCAATTTCTTTTGTTTTACATTTGTGTTATTTAAAATGATCAGTTAAAATGGCCTTGGTCTTTCTCTTTGAACTTTGAATGACACTTTGGGAATTCAATATATCATAATTAAATCATGACTTTTAACAATGATTTCAGTTCTGTTCCAGGCATGTTTTTGTCATTTGAAATGGATATGGTTGACACTAAAGAATGATTAAAATTCCCTGAAGCCTATTGAAGCCACGTCAAGCCATGGGAGTAAACCAAATATCATCTGAAAGCAGCCAAATTGTTTTTCAATGTCACGGTGTCACTTGCTACTAACTGTGGAGATAGATAGGCTAATAATACACCGTTCTTAAGGCAGTTGCCATTTCAAAATGAAATATTTTAGCCTGGCTAGAAACGGGGCCATTGGCAGCCAAAGAAAATTCTAGTTCAACGACAAAGGATAAGATGTATCTTACAGTTACACTTCCATTAGTTCTGTCAATTCTGCAAATTTCTATTCATATATTGTTTCCTCAATCCTCATGCATTGAAAAGAAACCTTTGTACCAATTTTTAAACAAAAATGCAGTCCGACTGACAAAGCTAATTGGTTGATATCTTCTAGAAAGCAAGAGAAGCTCTACATGTATAAGTTTGACTTTGCTCTTAGTTAATCTCATCTAGGGCCAAGGACGAAAGCAAGTTTGTTTCCTTTTTAGCGGGAAGTTCTCTTTAAGGGACATCATTATTTTGTTCTACTGGAGCATGCTATATCGCACTTTGTTGCATCTTCAAACACTGTCCTAACTTTAAGCTACGATCGGATCCCAGTTTTCTCCTACTGTTCTCATTTGAACAGGAATCTTTTCATTTAACTATAGTTTCACAATGTGGAAAGGTGGTTTGCATGGTCTTGATAAACTCACCCTTGCAGAACATATTTCCCTGTGCTTGTGTTCTGGTCTTTCATGTGCAAAGTGTGACTTTCCCGGTTTTTTTAATTGGTCACCTATTGGACACCTCATTGGGTGTTATATGCATAAACTTTACACGCAATAACACGAGAGCCACTAAAGGGGTAATAGTCGTGCACAGGTATAATTCATGTACCGCAGGCATTCAAGTCATCATAATAATCGATACTGACCATTCTCCAATGCCATCTATGGCAAAATGAGTGCTTTATTGTGGTTATCTCTCTGGAAATTCTCCCCTATTGATGCAATAAAACCACCACATGATATACCTCTATGGTTCACATGCTAACAATTTCATCATGACATTTCATCAGCTGAAATGAATCATAATGTGTGTATTACATTGAGAGATTTGGCTGTGCGGCATCAGTCTTCTTGTTTTTTTTAGAAATAAGCCAAAGATATGTATTACGTCATGGACTCATGGTAATTTATATGTCTATAGTTTCATAATGAGTATAATAGTGCACTTACCATTTTCTTTTTGAACAAATCTGAGTATCTGAAGTAAGCATGTTATACTGGTGATACTCCCGCCTGTTAAAAATGTCTTCTACACTGAGCTTTTACTTGAGTCTTTGATTATACTGATTCTTTGCTCAGTGTATTATGTTCCATCAAACCTGGTTAAGCAAAATATCCTGCAAGTTTGACCAGCATATTACATCCAAAAAAGAAAGGAAAAAAGCCACTAGATGTTGGCTATTTATATTCTCAGACTGGGAAAATAAAATACATGTGCATTGCGAAGTGGACAAAATAGTGAAATATGACAGATATTGTGTATAACCAGACAATAGCCGCGCACAGGTATAAATCATGTACCACAGGCATTTATGTCATCACAATAATCTACACTGACCATTCCCCAATGTCATCAATGGCAAAATGAGTGCTTTATTGTGGTTATCTCTCTGGAAATTCCCTATTGATGCAATAAAACCACCACATTATATACATGGGGCCATGTAGTTTGCTCATTAAAAGTAAAAGCTCCTATAAATCCTCTTATCTGAAGGACAGCTCTACAGAATTAAGTGGGAGGCAGGGATTCAACGTGGGAGATCCACTTAATCCTTCTATTTTTTCCAATTTGTTCATCACATAAGTTTTTCATGCTTGTCTCCCCAAGGGAATTACACTTCTGCTGTGGTATTCTTGTTTTATAGTACATCTCAAATCAGCAGACAGATAGATAGATAGATAGATAGATATATAGATAGATATATAGATAGATAGATAGATAGATAGATAGATAGAGAGATAGATAGATAGATAGATAGATAGATAGATAGATAGATAGATAGATAGATAGATAGATAGATAGATAATCGCTCTCACTCACCTTTCCAGGCAACTATTACTTTTAAAAAAATTGTTTTTAAGAATCATGTTTTTACATTTATATTAATATAACATTTTCCATTATTTTCAGGTCTTGGTTCGAATGCGTAAAAACAAGGAAGTAGCAGAGGAACTGGAACGCATCAGAGTAGCATGTGAAGATGCTGAAGTCATGCATGTGCAGAACGGTAAGGTGTTTTTGTCTTTTATGAATATGGATGATTCATTGGCTTGTCTTAGCAATTTATCCATCTCACATTTGTATCGACGTTGCAGTGTAGTGCATATTGCACACATGAAATTTACAGCGACACTTGTATGACTATTATATATTTTGTAAACTTGAACTACCAAACGGAGGACTTATAATGTGAAGATTCTCATACTCCAGTATTACTACTTGAGTCAAGAGCGATCCAATCCCAATATAGTTCAAAAGATTCTTAGTCCTATAGTTCAAAAGATTCTAACATAGAAGTAAGAATCTAACAGATACAACATACTTGCATGAATATAAGGACAAGAGAATATCAGAGTGTGTAGCTGGTTTATAGTACATGTATAGAGATGCTTGGTCATCTAACTACAAAAAAAGACAAATATTTTACCTGCAAAACAGACCACATTTAGTCATCCTGCAAAATGCCCGGTACCAACACTTTAGCTGAAAATCACATTTGCAAGGGCTCTTTGTGGGACTGGCTGTCATCCTTTGCAGACTTTATCCCTTTAAGATAAAATATGGGAACATCTGCAACTAATACCCCACGAGTAAGAGGAAACTGTTCTCGTTCTCAGATCAACAATTAGATTACTGGCTTCAACCAAGTCACTTTCTTACTTTGAATGATCCTTCTCAGGCAGTTAACTTGTCTCAAGTTAATATTGTTAAAGAAAATTGAGTTAACCAGTCTGTTTCTATTTTTGGAACCAGAGAAGAAAGAAAGAGCACCACATTTGTGACCACTATGGTGGTACCTGTATTTTCCGTCCCCTATATTCCTGTACCATACAAGTGCTGCAACAAGAAGACGGCAAACAATGATATAAGGTGCAGTCCAGCTCTCTCCCAGCTAGATATCTAGCTACTTATTTTGCTATCCAAATGCATTCTATTGGGCAATAATTTCCACATTTAAAAAAATTGAATTGTGGGGTTATGAAGAAATGAATCACAAAAGCCTTTACCTCAAGTCTAAAGTGAACGTCGGTGACTTTTAATGGCAATTTTAGGGACTTTTTATTCTCCATCATAAATGGTGAAACAAATAGTGTTGTATATTTCATTCCACACTAAAGTGAAAGTACACAAGGCAGCCTTTTACTGCCATGGCAACAAATTTGCTTTGCCAACATTGCTGCATAACATATGCAGGAGCATTAGTTTTACGGTGTACTTGATTTTTCATGCTCTCTTATGTGTGTCATTTTTGGCCTGGTCACAATTCTGTTATTTCATATTTATGAATCTGATATTATCTGCTAACAGAACATGATGAGTCAAACCTCAAAGTTATTTGCTTCTGCCAGGGTAACATTTGATTGATTTTGGCAGAAAGAGTTTGTGACATGTTGAGCGGTGCTCATAAATTCTCCTTACTGTCAAAACATCCTTCAGAGTATAGTACTCATGAATGTCAGACCATATTGGATTCCTTAACCATTTAAAATAAGAAGAATTCAAAAGAACATTTGACACAAATTTGTATTATGCCTAATTTACACAAATTACACTGCAAGTGCAGGACTGCAGGTGGTTCCTGTTCCTGATTTCTAGATAGCATGCCATGGCCACATTTTCTGAAAGTTCTGATTGCCACCCAAGTCAAGAGTCAGAAGTCTGAACTAAAATTATGGCAGAGTTCATGCATATTCAACGATTATTCATTCTGATACCGGCAGCAAAGAGGTGAAAGTTTTTATAAGAGATAGATAAAGGACATATTTGGCCTAACTGAAGGAGTTCAGGAATGACGTGTGCTTGATGTACATCTATAAATGGTGATATCAAGCAGTCCTGTATGGCATCAATATTACTGATATTGAAACACTGCTGTCCAAGGCCAGTCTATATACTATGGTGCTTTATTGACTCAAGCTCCACCCGGCATCCTGCAACCTGACATGCTGCTCCAACTAATAAGTGTTTTAAGCATTAGAGCAACTGCGACAAGATGGATGAAGGCTGGTGGCATTCCCAAACCCAACATGATCTTGCAATAGAAATAGAAAATTATCAATCTTGAGTTCAAAAGACCACTTGACACTCAAAGATGTGACTCAAAGGCTCAAATCAAGTTACATGCTGATCTGAGAGAATTTACTTCAGAGAGTTCGCATTTCAAGTGGTCCATATCCCATTGCTCTGATGGCTTCATTGTTCACGAGTCATGATTGTAAAAGAGAGCTCCAATTGTTCATATGTATTTGGTTTCCATATCAAGTGTCTAGCCAGTCTGCAAAACTCTGCCTTTCGTAATCATCTTTGAAACACTATTTCCTGCTTACAGCATTTTGATATCTTTGACATAGATTCCAATTTGCCATGTCCTACATTGTATTTACTCCAGTCTGGACACTTCGACTGCAAATTGCATAAACAAAATCCTTTGTGTAAGAGAATGCCTTCCGTTTATTTACAAAACTGATCTCTTTACTTTATGTTACTTCCTTGACTAATATCCCTTGGTATACAAGGAAAATTTTCCTTCTCAGATACACAATTCGATTAGTTGCATCAACCAAGTCCTCTGAATGATCCTTCTTATGAATAAACATGCCTTTTGCCTCAAGTATATATCGTAACATTACTTTTAATGAACTAGATTGTTTCTATTTTGAATCTTTTAAATAAATAAGAAACAACAAAATATATTATGGAAACTGCAATAATTTCTTCAATCCTAAATGATTTATATTTTGAATCTTTAAAATAAATAAGAAACAACAAAACAAATTATGGAAACTGCACTACTTTCCGCATCCATCAATTCTTCATCCATAACCAATTAGATTGATATAATTGACATCTTCACAAAGAAATATAGAGCAAAGACATTTTATTTTGAAACTGAAGTGAAAGAAAGTGACTTTTAGGGGGCCTTTGAATGAGCTTTTATATTCTTCCCAAATGATAAAGCAAACATGCTGCAAATGTTGTTCTGTTTTTCATTTTAAGCTGAAATGTAAGTACACAAGGCCGCCTTTTACTTCACAACAAATTTGCTTTGCCCACACTGCTGCATAACACATGCAGGAGCATTAGTTTTATGGCTGGTTTGATTTTTCATGCTCTCTAATGTGTGTCATTTTCTGGCCAGGCTGACTTTTGTCATTTCGTATTCATGAATCTGAAGCTGTGGGACATTATCTGCCAGCAGAATGTGTGGGGCCAAACCTCAAAGGTCTTCGCTGCTTGTTTAGGCCACACATAATTGATCTTTAGCTTCGCGGACCCGCCGACACAATAGATTTCCTGCCGATGGAAAAAAAAATTGAAAAAAAAAAAAATTTTTTTTTGACATTATAAAATTTTTTTTTCACCTTTTTTCTTTTTGTCCTACCGACCGACCTTAGAAAAAGGGCCTTGAGACGAATCCGAGAAGCTAAAGATCAATTATGTGTGGCCTTAGTGCTGAGGTCAAAAGGAAATCTCAATTGATTTGGCACACAGTCATGGGTGTACTCATAAATTGTACAAAGGATGCTTCCCAAAATATGCTCTAGGGTTTTCACACACATAGTGACACTGAGAATCCATGATCTATTTATAGAAATGCATCTGCAGTTGAACCTTCATCTCCACTTAATGTTATCATGCCTTCTCTGCCTTGCCAGCCAAAGAAGTGCTTCAGACATCAGATGAATAGCTGCAAGATGGAAAAAGGCAGGTAACATTCCCAGACCTAACATCACCCGTGAAAGAAAAAAGAGCAATTTGCAGCAAAAAGACCACGTGGCACTCCTGGATGCGACTGAAAGGATAAAAATCAACTTACATCATGGTGAATTGGTGATCTATGTTTTTCTGTGACTAATGGAATCTGGGACATTCTGGGTTGATCATTGACTTCAGGGGGTTTGCAATTCAAATAATGAGCACTTCACTGATGGTGTCAGCGTTATGGCGGTGTTGGCATGCTGTAGATACTACAGGATATGACCTTTATTTAAGTAAAAACTGACATCAATGTCTCATTGGCACATTTGAAATGATCAGAATAGACTGAAAAAAAAAGAGTTATCTCTTCAATGTCTTATTGGATACTCCCCATTAATGTCTTGTAATTCCAACAAAAAAAAAACTGCAGGAACTGAGGACTGACCAAGCAAATGATACATTTAATAATTGTGCCACCTGATTGTGACATGACTGAGATATATAAAAATCTCTACTGAAATTATTCCAGACTAGTTCTCTGAATCATCCTTGTCATGAATATAAAAATTATTTTAATAAGAGTATGGACAATGGTCTTATTTTCCCTGTGGGAAAGACCATACTATTCATTCTTTTCAGAGACAGGTATTCATTGATTGATGACCTTCGCTTCTATTCCACATGCAAAGATCTAGTCTCTCTATTAATTCACGAGCAAGATCAGACAGGTTTGCTTTGAAAGTAGATTGCAGCAATTTAGCTCTATAAATAGCAACATCAGCTCTGGGTTGCTCAACTCTTCAATTTCACATGATATAGAATGTTTGATTGGTAATAAAGTTTAGGATCTTGCTAGATATTAGATGATAAGTTCTACTTTTGTGCAAATTAGAACAAAGATATGTGAGCTTTGCATCGCTGTAATGAAAACTGCATGGCCCTTTGAACTTTGTTGCATTTTTTATCAAGTTCATATCAACAAAAATTCAACTAAAGAATAATCCTTTGTAAATTGAAACAGTTGGTCAAGCTTTAGGGAATGTGATTTCTTATACAATGAGTTTGATGCAAAACGACACTGTGTCAACTCTGTCTCATCTCGTTATCCCCAGTTCAGTTCTAACAGTTTGGCCAAAAATTTCATTTTTGAGGTCCTTTTTGTGACTTCAAATCTTCTTTTGCTGATTTTATCCCTTCATAATTAGATTACTGGCTTCAACGAAGTCGATTTCATACTATGAATGATCCATCTCAGGCAGTTAACTTTTTTTAAAGAAAATTGAGTCAACGAGTCTGTTTCTATTTTAGAAACTAAAGAAGAAATAGCAGAGCAGCACGTTTCTGATCATTATGGTCATAGCAACAAGAACATGACAAATGATTAGGGGCACCTCACGACAGTGTGTTATTATAAGGCCCATATCTGTGTAAGCTCCTGGTTGCGCATCTTTTGTGACACTTAGATTCATTTTTTTATGCAACTGGGAGAAAATATCTGTTATCACGGGTATGAGATTCAGTACACAAGACAGTCGTACATTTCTGCTGATTTATTCACGCGTCAAAAACATGTAGCATATAGCGGTGAATCTACAATAAAACCAAAAAATAATTTGTATAAATAAATGAATTAAATCCCAGACATTTTGTCACAAGTAAAATTAAAACCATTAAATTTGACAAACACTTTTTCATATAAAAATTTATAGAGTCAATAATACTCTCAATCAAACATCCTCAACCAATCCACAAAAACTATCACCTTTAAATAAATCTTTTTTTTTATGCCATTCAAATAAATTAGACATGGCCTATTTTAATCTATCAGCATTTTAACTAAATAAACTCAAATTTCTAAATCACCAAAATACCATACAATCTGGCAGCATAAACAGCTAATCCAACATCAATCAGGCAATACACAAAATAAGCCTAAACTACAATGATAAAATAATGCAGTACTTACAATTGTTACAGCACTGTACTGAAACTCAGTTTCTTTTCATTACATCCTTTCACTTCAACATTTTGGTGCCAACTGTCAAGCAATTCAAATTTTGCTGGCTCACTGGGCACAGCATGTGAGCATGCTCAGCATGTCACTTCCCATAACATTCTTTAATTAGGTCAAGTCTCAGGCTATTTATAGATGTAAACACTGGAGCACATGTATCAGTCAGCTGTGTGATTCTTGCACTCTGGCTGAGCTGCTGAGTGCAACACTCCCCCTATTTGAAGCATTAATTTGGATTCAAAGAAATTTTTATAAAACTTGACACCTATTACATTTAACTATAAACACATAAAAAAAAAACGAACACATTTACAAAACATACACATTTAGAAAACATTCACACAATACACAGAAATTAAGAAAATGTTACTGCTAAAACCAGAACAAAAAGTTCACAATAAATAAATCAATAAATAAATTTTAGTTGGCACCTTCTAGCAATACAACCTTCGTAATAGGCCTAACCAATTTAGTTGACTTTGTTTGTACTTGTACAGATCTCACAAGACCATCTTTACTCTTATTAACACTGACAACAAGACCAATTGGCCAGAGACCTCGTGGAGTAGATTCTTGGGAGATGAGTACCAAATCACCTAATTGAACATTTCTCTTGACTTGTACCCACTTTTGCCTTCTCTGGAGCTCAGGCAAATACTCTCTTAACCACTTCTTCCAAAACTCATCAGCAAGATGCTGCACACAACGCCATCTTCGTCGATAAACATCAGCATCATTGAAGACCCCGGGAGGTAAAGACGGACATTCCCTAAGCAACAACAGATGATTTGGGGTCAACGGACTAGAATCATGAATATCGTCACTGACCTTCGTCAAAGGTCTGCTGTTCAAAATAGACTCAATTTCACAAAAAATTGTCTGCAATCCATCATCATTCAAACGAACCTGACCTCCAAGAACACCATCCATGACCTTCCTCACCGAGCGAATTAACCGTTCCCAGACTCCCCCCATGTGGGAGGCCCCAGGAGGGTTAAACTTCCATTCAATACCAAATTTGACACAATAGCGATTGATCTGATCACGACTCATTTCACGCAAACTCTTTGAAAGCTCCGCACTTGCACCAGTGAAATTTGTCCCCTGATCAGACAAAATAGACTCAATCGGACCTCTACGAGCAATAAACCTCCTAAGAGCATTGATGAATGTGTCAGTATCAAGACTATTAAGCTTCTCAAGATGAACCGCCCTTGTGGCTAGACACGTAAAAATGCACCCATACCTCTTGACCTCAGCGCGACCTTGCTTCACCAGGAAAGGGCCAAAACAATCTACACCAGTAGAACTAAAGGGAGGTTTATAAGCATCAACACGTTCTAAGGGCAAATCTGCCATCTTCTGAAAGGAAGTTGAAGAAAACAACCTCTTACACTCAAAACAACTAGCAGAGACACTTTTGACCACAACACGAACCTTAGTGATCCAATAACGCTTGCGAATAAGACTCACTACCCACTCTACACCAGAATGCGAAATTCCATGCTTTTCCAAAGCGATGAGTCTTGCAATTGGAGACGTGTGGGGAACTATGTACGGTCGTTTGCAGCAATCTTGAAGATTCGCATACTTCAGCCGGCCTCCAGCTCGGATCAGACCATCTTCATCCAGTATCGGATCCAAAGTCCTCAGATTGCTGGATTTGCTGATAACTTCACCTTTGGACAGATTCCTCATCTCGTTGCCGTAGTGCAGCTGCTGGACATGTCGAAGTAGGACCAACTCTGCTTGACGGACTTCCCCTACTGTAAGTGGCCCTTCATCATGTGGAATCGACCGTAGCTTAGCTTGGAGACGTCGAAGCCATGCAGTTGCCCTCTTCAGCCCGTACCAACTGGAGTATTTTCCGATGAGCTTGTCCAATGGATGATCTTTTACCGCAGCCATACAGTTCACTTTGACCTTGTCGTCACACTTCAGCTCTGGATCATCTGCAGGAAGTTCACCACAATCAGATGTTTTCCATTCACTCATGTAGGTCTGCAAGAACTTCGGACCATGCAGCCATTTTTCACTGCTGATAATACCTGGATCCTCGCCTCGGGTCAGCAAATCCGCAGGGTTGTCAGTCCCCGGAATGAAGTTCCACTGATCAGGTTCACTAAGCGTCCTTATGATGCTCACCCTGTTACCCACAAAAACATGGAAGCGACGAGTCTCATTATGAATATACTTCAGAGCAATTTCACTGTCTGTCCAGAAGAAAGATTGTACGATATGTAGATCCAGCTCTCTCCTCAAAGTATCATCAATCTGGGCTGACAGAACTGCTGCTTGCAATTCCAACCTTGGGATAGTTATGAGTTTTACTGGAGCTACTTTAGCTTTACTCATCACGAGAGCTGTGTGTATTTCTCCAATTTGATTTACACATCTGACATACGTACAGCATCCGTAGGCTCGCTCACTTGCGTCGCTGAAGTGATGCAGTTGCACCGTTGCATCATCAAAGGCTGTAGGCTTCAGACATCTGGGGATTCTCGCACAACTCAGCTTAGTCATCACATCCAGCCATGCGCTCCATCGCCTCTGCAGTTCATCGGGTACCCTTTCGTCCCATGGTATCTTCAGTCTCGTGGCATCCTGGAGAAGGATCTTTCCCTTGATGACTACTGGATTCACCAAACCAAGCGGATCGAAGACTGAAGAGACAAGACTTAGAATTTTCCTACGAGTAACAGGAGAATCACACTCAAGATTAACATCGAAGAAGAAAGCATCATCATCAACATGCCATTTGGTACCTAGAGCCTTACTGTTACTCTTGTTACAGATGTCTTTAACCTCAGATGCCCTATCCGACTCAGAAACACATTCTAACAACTCATCATCATTGGCAACAAATTTTGTGAGCCTAAATCCTCCTTTCTCAAGCAAACTCTTCGTACCTTGAATCACCATTCTGGCGTCGTCTTTTGTAGAGACGGACCGTAGACAATCGTCGACATAAAAAGAACGCTGCACAGTATCTTTGACCAAACCATCAGCATCCCAATCCTGCAACAGACGTCTCAAAGCATAGGTAGAGCTTGACGCACACCATACTCCGCCGAAAACATGACGAGTCATCCTGTATTGAACAACCGTTGAACAATCACTGGAATCAAACCAAAGAAAACGCAAAGCATTTCTATCTTCAGCAGGAATCAACACTTGATAATACATCGCCTCTATATCAGCTAAGATGGCATATTCATGTTGGCGGAATCTGAGGAGAACATACAGCAATTTGTTGTTGAGATCTGGTCCCTGATTACATTTGTCATTCAAAGATTCACCTTGCCATTTGGCAGCACAATCGAATACAATTCGTAATTTACCAGGCTTTTTGTCATTAACAACTGGTTGATGAGGCAGATACCACACTTTTTCATTACACACTTCTATCTCATCACAAGGTACTTTTTCAGCATAACCCGAAGAGATCAATTTACTCATTTCATCATCATACTTAGACCAAAGACCTTGTTTCAGTAAACTACACTTTGTTGAATTCAAACGAGACATGGCCATCTTAAGATTGTTTGGCACATTAACCTCAGGCTTCCAAGGTATTGGTATCTCGTAATGACCATTCACAATTTTACATTCAGAATCCCACAATGCTACCACCTTGGCATCCTCCTGAGACCAGGAACAAGTGTCATTTGCTAGACCTTCATTTTCAATACTCCACAGAGCCTCAACTTTACGGTCAAGACTCTCATTCACATTAACAAAATGAGATATTACACTTTGTCTAACCCTTTGTGTGGAGTTACCTGGACCATTGAGAGTCCAACCAAGCAACGTTCTGACAGCAAATGGATCACCCTTCAAACCTGTTCTGGTCTCCAGGGGCACCAAGGCTTCCGCATTATCCTGCCCAACAAGGATTTGAACTTCTGTGCCAGCACCTACAAACTCCAGACCTTCAAGATGCTGAAACTGCCTTGTATCTACAACAGGAACATTGACAGGTATGCGATCAACAACATAAACATCAGTCAATTTCAATGACTCAATACCATTGATAGATGAAATTTCAAAGTTGACTAATTGTGAGTCTCTTGAATCAGTAGCATTTAAAGTGTTCAAATTCAACGTAGTTTTACGACATCGCAGTCCAAGAGTTTCTACAAGTTTGCGAGAACAAAATGTGCTGTTCGACCCAGTATCAAGTAAAGCAGAAGTTACATAATGGCCATTCACACAAACCGCTGCAACTGGCATGTGTATATCAACGTTAGTTGAACTTGCGTTAACTATCTTAGCATTACTACTTGAATGTCTTGGAACAGCAATTTCACTAGAGTCATGCAGATACCTGGTATGTTTTTTACCACATCCAGAAATGTCACACACAGTAGATTTCTTACATTCGCTTGTCCGGTGGTTCCCAAGCAAACAGTTCTCACAGAGCTTCTTGTCCTTCACATAACTCAGTCTGTCTTTCAACGTCATCTGCTTGAAACTTGCACAATATAATAAACGATGATTAGCAGAGCAGAGCATGCAGGGTGGTCTCTTCATTTCGAATGATCGATGCGCATCTGTAGAGAATGAATTTGAAGGCTTCCCGGAATATTTCTTGGGATTCTCGGATCTGGAACTCCGCCGGCCGTAGACAGGATCGTTTGCTTCTTCCGACTTCATCGCCAAGAAGTCCACCAAAACATCAAAGCTCGGGTACTTCTCCTTAGTTAGCTTACTTTTTATCGCAGTTGATCTCCATTTGTCCTGCATACGATATGGAAACCTCTTCATGATATCTCTGATGACAGTCTGACAATCAACTTCAGTAATCTTCCCCAACCTCTTAAGAGTAGAATAAGCAATGGATACCTCATCTGACAAAGACTGGATATCTTCAGGAGATTGAGCTTGCTTTCCAGTCCGTAGATTCTCGACTATCCGCTCCATGATCAGATGTGGATCGCCAAATCTTTTCTGAAGTATCTTCTTAGCTTCTTCATAAGCATCGTTGCCTTCAAGCAACATGCACTGGCGTATGGCAGTCTTCGCTTTACCACCTGTATATTGAAGAAGGCGTGTCAGCTTTACTTTCCCATCGCAGCGGAGAGGGTCGATGTTTTCCTCATACATCGCACGGAAGGAGTAATAATGAAGAGGATCACCATCGAAGCGTTCCAACTCGACCTTGGGAAGATGCAATAGTTGCATGACATCCTGAAGTTCGTTCACAGCAGGCTTAACATCATTGACCTCAGCTTTAGGCTCAGTAGCACCAGATGATGCACCATCAATGTACTCAGTAGCTCTCTTCATTGCAGAAATATATTCATTTTGCTCTTTGAAAAAGTACTTATCACTTTCCTCCACTTCATTTTCCTCTTCCAATAAACCATGATATTGCTCATGTGCAGATTCAAAGTCCTTGAAGGCATCTTTCATTTGGTCAACATGAGCTTTTAAAGCAGGCAAGTCTCTTTCAACAATAAGTTTGTCAGTCTTATTGATAAGCCGAGTCACAGCTGCCTTCTTTAAACCTCTGGTCTTCTTCTCTTCTGACATTTTGAATTTGCTTCACTGGTCTTCACTGGTTTTCACTGGTCGGCCATCTTGAATCCGTCCACTTCTTTAACAATTATTCACTATGAGATTCAGTACACAAGACAGTCGTACATTTCTGCTGATTTATTCACGCGTCAAAAACATGTAGCATATAGCGGTGAATCTACAATAAAACCAAAAAATAATTTGTATAAATAAATGAATTAAATCCCAGACATTTTGTCACAAGTAAAATTAAAACCATTAAATTTGACAAACACTTTTTCATATAAAAATTTATAGAGTCAATAATACTCTCAATCAAACATCCTCAACCAATCCACAAAAACTATCACCTTTAAATAAATCTTTTTTTTTATGCCATTCAAATAAATTAGACATGGCCTATTTTAATCTATCAGCATTTTAACTAAATAAACTCAAATTTCTAAATCACCAAAATACCATACAATCTGGCAGCATAAACAGCTAATCCAACATCAATCAGGCAATACACAAAATAAGCCTAAACTACAATGATAAAATAATGCAGTACTTACAATTGTTACAGCACTGTACTGAAACTCAGTTTCTTTTCATTACATCCTTTCACTTCAACATTTTGGTGCCAACTGTCAAGCAATTCAAATTTTGCTGGCTCACTGGGCACAGCATGTGAGCATGCTCAGCATGTCACTTCCCATAACATTCTTTAATTAGGTCAAGTCTCAGGCTATTTATAGATGTAAACACTGGAGCACATGTATCAGTCAGCTGTGTGATTCTTGCACTCTGGCTGAGCTGCTGAGTGCAACAACGGGGGATAATCATAAAGCGTTCTACTTGAGGGTACGCGTTCTTATTGAGTGGTGGAAGCGTTCTAATTGAGGGCTTATGAGTAATGGCCAGAAAAATGCAAGAAAAATACCAGAAAAGACAAAAAAATGTTGTGGTAGGGAAAATTTTGTTATTACCATGGAGTAATGAATATTGTAGAGCATTATTATGGTGTGTGTTTTATACTGATTACCAAATTATAAAGTGTAATATAATGGGCACAACTTCGGAAAGTTATGGAAAAAATTAATACTGTCTCCAAGTATTGCACTCATTTCAAAGCATCAGGCATTAAGTGGGATGTCAAAAATTGTCCATGGTACAGCAGAGATATTAATCATGACTTGTATATAACTACATTCAAGTCACTTTATCCGGAGATTAATAACCAAGGAGTTGAGTAGGGGAGAGTGGGGCCAGTTGAACCGCAGGCCAGATGAACCACCCTTGATTTTTCACCAGGTGGAGCAGGGAACATACATAAAACCTTGTGTTAGACCTTATAAGGCTAGTCTTTTCCATGTGGATCTATTGGTTGAATTTAGTTCTGAGAAACATGGTAAGGGAACATTCACAATTTTTTTGTTTTTTTGGATTTAAATTTTAATTTGTCGCATTGAGATTGGAGCTTTCGTATTACTTAAATTCCCAACTTTTAAAACTACCTTTTCCATCTTTGTTCTCCCTGAAAGCTGTAAAATTATGCACACAGGAGAGCAATTCTAAAATTTGGTTCAACTGGCCCAACTCACCCCTACCTTTGTAGAAATCAGTGCATTTCACAATACAGTGGTAGCGTTCTTGTGGAGGATGAGTGAAAGCGTTCTTTTGGAGTGATAGAGAAACATTGTGAGAAGAGTGACAGACCTGCACTGCATTGTGTGGCTCCAATCATTGAAAGTTGAAATTTTATTATTGCAAAGATGGCACGCAGGCCAAGGACTACCTTTCTGGCACTCCATGAAGTGAGTATTTACTTCAGAAAAGGTCATATTTAGCAACAAAGCTAGATATTTTCACAGCCACTCAACAAGAACGCTTGCATTGACTCCAAAAGAACGCCTACCCTCAATTAGAACGCCTTATGATTATCCACGGTGGTTATGCTGCCAGCTGGGTTGCCAGCCAGCCCAGCGTCATTCATCACCTCCCAGCCAGCTGATATATACATTTTTTTTTTTCCCGACCAGCCATCTCAACTGCTTTCCCATTACCTGACTGCAAATCTCATCAGTTGGATGCCAAAAATTGGATCCAGCCGACAGCTTTACCAGCTGGGAACATCCTAGCTATAACAGTCTGCCAGCCAGCCGGGCGCCTGCTGCATAACAGATAATTTGTGTAACAGATCATGGGGTGCCCTGTAATGATGATATAACAAGCATTCATGTTCTCTACCCAGTTAGATATCTTGCTTTCCAAACATGCAGTATCTACCAATAACCAAAAGAAATGCAACACAAAAGCTTTTACTTCAAATCTGAAGTGAAAGTTGGTGACTTTTAATGGAATTTTTTAGGACGTTACATCCTCTGAATAAATGGTGAAACAAATATTGCTGCATTTTTCATTCTACACTAAAGTGAAAGTACACAAGGCAGCCTTTTACTGCCATGACAACAAATTTTCTCTGCCAACATCGCTGCATAACATATGCAGGAGCATTAGTTTTACGGTGTACTTGATTTTTCATGCTCTCTTATGTGTGTCATTTTTGGCCTGTTCGCACTTCTGCTATTTCATATTCATGAATCTGAAACTGCAAGATGCTATCTGCCAACAGAATGTTATGAGCCAAACCTAAAAGCCATTTGCTCCTCCCAAGTGTAAAAGCTTGGGTCAAAAGCAAAATATGCTACAAACACATTTGATTGATTTTGGCAGTAAGAGTCAGTGGTGTGCTCATAAATAGTACTTTGGCTTCTGCCAAAAAACCTTCAAAGTGAACTCATGAATGTTCAGCCAAGTTAGATTCTACTGTACCAGCAACTTTCGGAGAAATCAAAAAGGGGATTTGTGTTTTTTTTTTTATTCATTGACACAAATTAATGAAAGCGAGGTCTCGAGAACCATCACCTTCAGTTCCCGAATTCTAAATAGCATGCCGTGGTCACATTTTTGTCTGATTGAAACCAAAGTCAAAAGTCTGAAGTCTTAACCCAAATGATGACAGGGTTCAATGCATGCAGGTATTCTATGCTTGAAAACAGAATGTACTTCCAGGTAATTTGGCGATAAACTATAGTCTTTACAGGAGATCATAAAAGGATATATGTGGCTTTACCAATTGGATTTGGAAATGAAGTCTACTTAATGTGTCAATTATGTTTTAATTTGATGTCAGGTAAATCTGCAGGATCAATGTTGCATATATCGTAACTCAAGCCAGTCTATAGTGTATTTATAGAAACTGGTAAAGTAATCTAAATTCAAGAATAAATCTCAATGAGGTGTCTCAGGCATCAGAGCAACTGTAACAAGATAGATGAAGGCTGGGAGCATTCCCAAACCCAACATGATCCTGTAATAGAAATAGAAAATGATCAATCTTGAGTTCAGAAGACCACTTGACACTCAAAGGTGGGACTCAAAGGCTTAGATCAAGTTACATGGTGATCTGTGAGGACTGACTTTAGCGGCTTGTATTTCAAATGCTGCATATCCCATTTCCTTGATGGCTTTGTTGTTCATGACTGGACCACAGAGTGCAATATGAGCATTTGGTTTCCAACGTTTCGAGAGTCTTCCGGAATTTTGCCTTGTATAATCATCATTGTAACAGTATTTCCTGCTTAAAGCAATTTGATATATTTGACATTGATGCCAACTTTGCCATGTCCTAACACTTTGACTGCAAATTGCATTTATAAGATTGTTTGTGCAAGAGAATGCCTTCCATTTATAGAACTACCATACTCCCTTTGTGATATTCCTCGACTAACATCCCTTGGTGTTGGAGGATAATTGTCCCTCTCAGGTGTACCATAGCATTATTGGCATCAACTAAATCTCCCATTCTCTGAACGATCCTTCTAAGAAAAATAACATTCCTAAAGTTGATACTGTAAAAGAAAATTTAATCAACTATAGTCTGTGTCTATTTTGGAACTGTAAATTAAAAGAGAAACAACAATAGCAACTGCATTACTTTCTGCGTCTACATCGAAAGACTTTTCTGTCAACAAACAAATAGATTGATATAAACGGCGACTAAAAAGAAACAAGGAGAGCAAACACATTTAATTTTGAAACTGAAGTGAAAGCAAGAGACTTTTGGTGGGACTTTGAATGAGCTTTAATATTCTTCCCAAATGATAAGTTCACAAGGCAACCTTTACTTCGCAACAAACTTGCTTTTCCCACACTGCTGCATAACATATGCAGGAGCATTAGCTTTATGGCATGTTTGATTTTTCATGCTCTCTAATGTGTGTCATTTTCTGGCCAGGTTGACTTTTGTCATTTCGTATTCATGAATCTGAAGCTGTGGGACATTATCTGCCAACAGAATGTGAGGAGCCAAGCCTCCAAGGTATTTGCTGCTTGTGCAGTGTCAAAGCTGAGGTCAGAAGCAAAGTACACCACAAACACATTTCATTGATTTGGCACACAGTCTTTGGGGTATACTCATAAATTGGACGTAGTATGCTTCCCAGGCAGTACTTTCCAAATGTCCTCTATAGGAATTTCACACCCAGTAACTCAGGTCAGCCCATGATCTATTTATAGAAATACATCTGCAGCCAAACCTTCATCTCCACTAAATGTCATTTTACATGGCAATTTTCTGTGCCAAAAAAAACAACATGACATTTACAGATGTAGTGAAAAGCACAGGCTCCGAAAGGGTTGAATACATCACCAAGCTTTAAATTGTGTGCTACAGGTAAAGCATGATGTGTTCAGACATTTCTGAGTCTGTGCTTTTGACTTCAGGTCTGATCGAGTTGCATGGTGTTCTGTGCCAATTTTTTAAAACTGCTGAAATATCTTGGACTGGGTTGATCATGTTTGATTTCAGGGTGGTTGCCATTCAAGTGCCCTCCACTGATGCTTTCTCTGTTATGGCAGTGTTACTGTTAGCTAGATGCGTATGCTGCAGGACGTGACCTTTGCTTTGAGAAAGAAAAAGACATTAATGTCTGATTGGCTGATTTGAAATGATCAGAATAGCCATAAAATGGGTAATCACTTCAACGCCTTATACGATATTCCTCATTAATGTCTAATGATGGTGTAACTGTGCCCCAGCCAAGTACACTTTTAATAATTCATAATAATTCGTTTGATAATTGTGGCACCTGATTGACAGGGAATTTGTGTTTGTGAAATGACTGAGATATTTAAAAATCTCGAAGACAAATATCATTTTATGCTGTAAATGGTCAGTAGCTCCAACTTCCAATACAATCCATCGTTGACATCATCAACAATATCTTTCCAGCATTCATATGAATTTCTTCGTGGATAGGCTTTTTTGTTGCCTACAGCACGCACGGTGTCATGATAATCTAGCCCATGAAAAGATGACAGGAAGTGTTCTTACACACTATTCTGCCAGATCCTGTGACCTGATGACACTCTGATGTTCAAAAAAGGCAACAGTGGAAGTCAGTGATGGTGCTAGTTAACAGTTCTTCCTGTGTCTTGAAAAAATATTTTTGTCATCTGAAGACACTTTTGTAGAAACCTGAGGAATGACTTATCTACACATATCACAATGCTTGTGAGCTTAAGAAAACTATGAAGTACCAGTGTGAAACAGGGACTTTCCTGTCTTAATCAAAGGTCTGTCAACATAGCAATGGAAGTAAAATGTACATTTATTATATTGCATTAACAGAATGCCAAAACCTTATTTTTGAGGTCAGAACTTCATGATGCTTGTAAACTTGGCATACGTTTTTCTGAATGGTAAAAAAATCAATAATTGGTAAATACTTGATCATTGTTTCAAGCTAATATCTTACCTTTACCTTCTTAATGTTTGCTCAGGAGATGAGTTGATAGCAACCATTAGATAAAATAATCAGACATTGATTTATAAAAGCAATATGACTACCAAAAATACAACCAGATACACATTTGTGACTCTACCACAAATACGGATAAAACACTATCCTGAAGAAATGTTAAGCAATAAAACCGGATATGTTCTCTGAATTGCCGTTGTTATAAAACTGATTTTAATAGAGACCAACATATTTCTTAATACCATTCATCTCATTGGGTGGCCCACATAGAGGAACCATACATTTTGCATGTCAGTGAGGTGGGCAAGACCAGACTGTTCATTCTTTTCAGTGGCAGGTATTCTTTGATTGATGGCCTTCGCTGCCACATGCAAAGCAAGATCAGACAAGTTTGCTGTGAAAGTAAATTGCAGCAATTTAGCTCTATAAAGATTAAAGACATTACAGCTCTAGCAATTGATCTGAAGAAATCAGTTTTTTTTCAGTGCCAGAGTGGACCTATGATGTCATAGCTGGATGCTCCATTGCTCAGCACTGGAAGATTTGCAAAATTTGTGCTATCAATGATGCCACAGGTCAAACCAGCCAATAGCGTTCGTTGTGGACAGTTTCATCATGGCCTTGCAGTTACATCATTGCCAGAGCCAACACCTGGGGAGGTGGAACTCTGCTAAAAAGCTGTCAATTGTCCTTATGTTTGCATAACCAGCAATGAAATACAGGGTTAAAGAAGTTGTCTGTTTTACACTGAAAGAGACAGCCAACAAAACTGCAAACAGCACACAAGATTCTTGAACTTGACAGCTCCATATAAAAATCCAATTGAGTCCAGAAGCATGCTTGTAAACAACTGCGATTAATTGCAAGTTATCCTATTAACCATGCTTGGTTGAATTTTAGGTACTTTAAGTGTCACCAAATAAACAACCCCCTTCCCCAACTTAACACCTGAGTTTTTGCAGTGGTATTATTCGCTAATCTGGCCTTGACATAATTGCAAGGCTATGATGAAGTTGTTCACATGAAATGCTATTGGCCAGATACACCTATGACATCGTAGCTAGCACCAAAGTTGCATTGGTTCCAATGGAGTCTCATGCTATGACATCATAGGTCCACACTATGAAAAAAGGTGATTTCTTCAGAGCAATTGCTAGAGCTGTAAAAGAGCAACATCCACTCTTGGTTTCTAAGGTGGTGCGAAACAGCTCTTAGAGTTCTCATGATATACAATGTTTCATTGATGACTCAAAGGACATTTGATATGTAATAAAGTTCTTCTTTTCTGCACATCAAGACAAAAATACTACAGCTTTGTGTGGCTGTAATGAAAAATGCCCCTTCTTACTTGATTACAATCTTTATCGACCGAGTTTAGCAAATTGTTAATACTGATTGAAACAGTAGGTCTCGATTGAGGGTATCAGATTTCTTTCAAATTGATTTGACACCAAAAACAGATCATGTCAAGTCCCTCTGGTATCCCCGGTTGAGTCCTAACATTCAGGATGAGAATTGCATTTGAGAGGTCCTTTGTAGGACTGACCATCTTTTAAAATAGCTTTTGTGAACATCTGCAACTTGTATCCCATTAGTCAGAGCAAAACTACGCTCATTCTCAGATGTAGAATTGGACTACTTTCCTACACTGAATGATAACTTCTTTCTTACATTGTAAAAATAAATGTAGTTAACCAGCCCGTCTATATTTTTGGAATAATCGAAGAAAAAGAGAAGAGCATGTTTTGACACTATGATTACATTTCGCTGTACCATGCATGGAGAATAGGAAATAGAAAAGTTACATATATAGATCACATAAAATTAAGCTGTTTAGTTACAAAGTCTGTCAATAATCCAAATCTTTCTATGATGAAACTCCGTCTGAAAACCTATAGTGCTGTGAATAATATGAGGCAAAAGCTTTTACCTTTAATGTAATGAAAGAAAGTGGGACAAATTTTATGGAATTTTTAAGAGGTTTTTATTCTTCCTTGTATATGGTAAAACAAATAATGTCATGTTGGTAGAGTGAAAGTAAACATGCCAGCCTTTTACTGCCACAGCAACAAATTAGCTTTGCCCACATTGCTGCATAGCATATCCAGGGGCATTAGCTTTATGGCATGTTTGATTTTTCATGCTCGCTTATGTGTGTCATTTCTGACCCAGGTTGACTTTATCTGTTTTGTATTCATGATTCTGAAGCTATGGGCATTGTCTGCCAACCGAATGTGAAAAGCCAAACCTCAAAGCCATATGTTCCTGGTTGAGGGTCTAATCTCAGGTTAAATTCGAAACACCACAAACGCATTTCATTGATTTCAGCAGAGAGGGGCAGTTACTTGCAGATATAAACATGTTGCATACTTAAAAAAAATACATCTAAAGTGTAACTACAAATTTCATTTAATATCAGATTTCCTAGGAACTGAACCTTTTAAGAAATTCAACAGAAAGTGGATCTGCATATATGATCAACTGCTCAAGTTCCAATTTTCATGTAGCATGTCATGAACACACTTTCTTGTTGCAACACAAAAAAAAATCAGTGTCTGGTGTAAATTATGTAGAATTGTATGGCAGAAATGACGTTGTCACAATGTCATGAAGTAAATATACAGTGGGGTGCGAAAGTTTGGGCACCCTTTGACAGGGGTCACATTTTTTCAAATTTCAAACAAACCATTTGCAGAATCTTTCCAATGTGAATTGTGTTAGTGAAGGATACCAATGCACTCAATTTTACCCTGAAAGAACAATGGAAATATAAAAAAGTAAAAAAATACAGGTCTTTTGTCGGATTTTACATGTACAAAAGTTTGGGCACCCCTACAGATTCTGATATTGATTTTTCTATATATAACACTACATTAAAGCAATATAAAAGCTCTAAAATGCTTTGGATAATAATGTAAGCATCCCAGGACTTCATTTTGTGTGAATTTTTTATTTTAATTCCGAACAAAATGACTCCAACCGTTGCAAATTTGAGGTACCTGAGGTATGTCAGATTATTTGATAAAATTTCAATTATTTTGAGTCCAGGAGCTGAAAAAGTCGATTTATTATGTTTATTTTTTACCACCTAAACACGAATGATTATTCTTTTATGAACTTTTGGAGCAGCTCAGTCCTAAATCGAAGTAAAATACCTAAAATTCCAAAAAAGTTAAACTTTCTGAGCATCTATGTCAGAGCACCTTGGCTTTTCTTGTAAAACTATGACCGAAAGCTGCTGTTTTTGTGTTGTGTTGTGTAGAAATGACAATTTTGCAATTATGACAGCCATCATCTGTAATTTTTGGCCTGCCTATTCTTGCCCTTGGAGAGTAAAACTTGTTTATCACATTCTGGTGTATCGGAGCGATTCCATTTAAATGCTTTTTTTACTCCCTTGCCTCAAACACCACAATGAATGATCCAGAATGTTCCCAAATAGTTAGATGGGTCCTTAGGCATGACTCAGGCAGTCAGATTAAGCTATGTAATTGTGATACCTTGTATAGCTTGGCTTTTCACATCTGCATGCTGACAGTGGAATGATGCATCTGTCGACCAAATTCAGTGTCGCAACTGTGTGGGACTGTGGGTCTCTGAGGTTGACATATAAGATTTAATTGCAACAAAATAGCAAAATTGACCAAATAGAAACAAATCAACCCCAAATTGAATTCTTTTCAGCAAAAATAGTCCCTGGCTGGCAATACAAAGTTGAACTGCACATTAATATTTGTAATTTTGCTAGATATTAACCTAAATAAATAATGTAAATCTTGAATATTTTTGGTTATTTTAGATAAAATGTTAATTTTAGGTAAATGAGAGGCTAACAAGGACTCCTGCACCAGAAATGTTCAAAACTTTCAGTATTACTGGACATGGGCAATTGATGCCATAGGTACCACAAAGATGCAACGGTTGGAGTCACTCTGTTAGGGAGAACAACACAAAATGCACAAGAAATGAAGTCCTGGGATGCTTACATTATTATCCAAAGCATTTTAGAGCTTTTATATTGCTTTAATGTAGAGTAATAGAAAAATCAAGATCAGAATCTGTAGGGGTGCCCAAACTTTTGCACATGTAAAATCCGACAAAAAGACCTGTATTTTTTTACATTTTTATATTTCCATTGTTCTTTCAGGGTACAATTGAGTGCATGGGTATCCTTCACTCACACAATTCACATTGGAAAGATTCTGCGAATGGTTTGTTTAAAATTAGAAAAAATGTGACCCCTCTCAAAGGGTGCCCAAACTTTTGCACCCCACTGTATGATGTTTGGCCAGCATGCCATGTTGTGGCAACATGTTGTGAAAAATGTCAACGCTGTGTTCATGTTGTGGCAAGATAATTTCTACCATACATTTCTATGTTATATTAAAACAGACGAGCTCCCCACCAATTATTACAGAATTGGACTGAAATGTTCCTTGTGAGGTTATATCCCTATCTGTGCCATGTAATTCTCTGTGACTCATAAGCAATTTGTATGGTCATATCCTATCCTTTCAATGTTATCAAAACAAGTCACCAACTGAGTATCAATCAGGTCAAAAGTTACTCAATGACAAATTGACAGTTCATTTCAATGGATAGGGCCTGTTGTCTGGTCACTAGCAGCTGAATGTAAGTAATTGTCATCCGTTGCCTGTAACATTCTGTTCATGTTGTGCACCCCTTCAGATGTCTCATCAGAATAACATCCTACATGGACATTGCTCATGAATGAAGGTCAGCTACTGGCAAGTGAACCTTACCAAAGTGGATGTAAATGAAATATAATACCTTTGATAACTGTACTTACCGATAGAGCAGGATAGGACATGCCTGTTAGAACAAACAAGGTTTTATCCTGGTTATGAAAAATGTATTTATGGTCATTTATGGTGTAAATAGGCACTATTTTTAATCTTTAACACAACCCACATGTGATACTGTCAGGAGTATGTTATCCAGTCATCTTTGTGAATAAGTTTTTTGCATAGTGTTACCTGCAGTGATATGTAATAATAACCAGGTTGTGTAATGATGACCAGAACTGTCCTTATGCACTATAACGCCAGATCTTGTGACCTGATGATACTACGAGAGGCAAAAAGGCACCAGAGGAACTTGGCAATGATGCCAATTTACAAGTTTTCCGGTGTTATGAAGGAACATCACAGGGCTATTTTTTCTTTTTAACTTCGGAAGACAACCTCTAAGAAATCTGGTGAATGAACTAAGTATCGTAAGTATTTTAATGCTGCAGGGAAATGATAAGCAGCATCTGAAGTGTAAGCGGGAGAACTTGGAATATTTAAGTAAAATAAGAAGTGCTGCATATTTCCGTCTACACTAAAGTGAAAGTATACAAACCAGCTTTTGCAATCACAGCAACAAATCAGTTTTGGTTACATTGCAGCATAGCATATGGGCCATGCTTCATTTTTAATGCTGTCATATGTGTGTATTTCTGGCCCAGGTTGACTGTTGTGATTTCTTATTCATGAATCTGAAGCCACAAGATATTATCGGCCAACAAGTGGGATGAGCCAAACCTCAGAGCTGTTTGCTTCTGGCTGAGTGTCAAAGCTCAGGTCAAAAACAAAACACGCAAAAAAGTCATTGATTGATTTTGGCCGTAAGAGTCAGTGGCACATTCAGTAATTGTACTCACTAAAAAAAATCATAGAGCATACTCAGAAATGTTATGACACATTTGATTCTCCTGCAATGCAACTTATCATAGAAAATCAGCTAAAAGTATATTCGTATTACAAATTCCTTCTGTTGCTTTTCAAAGTCATACTGAAATAAAAGGGCCAACAACTCCAGTTCATTATTGCCAAATGGCATGTCATGGGCACATTTGCTAGAAAGTCTGATTTTAACCCAAGTCTGGGCTCAATTGATGACTGTCTAATGCATATTCATTCCCATGGCATTAAAGGGGTTAGAAAGAAATCATGTGTTCTATATATATATATCCAAAACTAAGGTTTTATGAATCTGGACATGTGGGTAGCAATGTTGATAATTGTTCTATTGGTCTGCTTGACTTTGCTATAGTCAATCGACATGAATTAGGTCTACACAATCAATAATGCCATAGATTTTTAAAACCTGGTGACTTAGTTAGTCTGTGATCTATTGATAAACAGAAGCAAAAAAAACTTTGAAGCACTTTGCAGTCAAATGTCAAGCTCCATGCGGCTTCAAAAGTTTATTTTGAATGGAGGTCCACACCGTGACATCTTGTAATCTACCATGCCGCACCAACCAATGAGTTGTGTCAAAAAAAGGAGATTGATGAAGACTGGGAAAAGTCCTCTACCCAACATGATCCTGTGAAGGAAAAAAAAAGATCAATCTTGCAGCCAAAAGACCACATGGCACTCGCAGAAGTGACAGAAGGGCTTTGATCAGGTGGCATGGTGATCTGCACTTTATGACTGCTGAAATCTGAGTTGATCCTATTATTTGACTTTGCATTTAAAGCTGATCGCATTCCTCAGATGCTATCATTATAGTCATGACTTCGCTGCTCAGCTCAAAAAAGTTCAACTGTGTATAGACAGCTAAAAATATATCGTCATATGCAGATCCCACATGGAATTTTGAAGAAGGTATTGTATTCACTTGGGTAATAATTTGTCCATCCGTCTGGCGTTCGGGCGGTGGGCTGATAGATTGTTTCTGATGGATGGATAATCTATCCTTTTTTAAATAATTAGAAAAATATATAATTGTTTTTGTTTGTTTTCGGGTTAAGACTCACTATTGCATGTGCATGGATGAAATTTGGTACAGATGTAGCCTATATTGTCTAGTTGTGCCTTTTGATGGTCTCATTGATAGATATTCTATACTTTTGGAAAAAATGAGAGAAAACTTAAAAATATGAATTTTTTGTTTTCGGGCTAACACTCGGTCACTATTGTATGTACATGTATAAAGTTTGGTATATACACATATGGCTAACATGGTCTAGTTGTGTACTTTCATCGCCTGACTGATAGATGTTCTATAATTTTCGTAATATTGACAAAAAATATTTAAAAAAAATTTTTTTTCATATCAGAGTCAAAACATGCCTACTATTGCATATACAGCAATGACATTTTCTACACATATCACCTATACAATGTAGCAGTTCTTTTTTGATGTGTAACCGATAACCTATACTTTGTATATTATTAAACTGTACCGTAATATACGTATAAGGCCTTTCCCTGGTTTTACAAACCCTGGCAAGCAGATGGCCAGATGGCAGGGCATTGGACAAAAAGAGATAATTGAAGGCCACGACTTGACCACTATGGCATACCTATAAGCAATTTGGTAAACGCACCAATTTTATGCTGCAATTGTACTCTTCTAAAGGGGTTATTCGCTGAAGGTTTACTGCTGCACAGCCTTTGTTTTTAAAATCCATTCAGCGATGTATACTAATTCTCAAAATGGAGAGCAAATTCCTCAGTGTTGTTCTTTGTTCATTTTTTTATTCTGCTGTTTCAAACGGAAGGGTCCGGCAGAAAAATTGGTCAGAACTTTCTGAATGTCTCTCATATATCTGTTCATAAATGAAGCTTCAAACTCTTACTCTTGTCACATAATTTTGCCACCCAAATGTGGTAGGATATTACTGATAAAAATCAGTGAAATTTCCTTTGAATTACTCATAATTTTTCGAAACGAGGGTCAAACTCTACTACCCTTTCCTGTGTGATACCATAAAGAATATCGTATATCTTCTTTGTTGGTATCATTTTGGCTTGATTTATTTTACCTTCAGTGACATATCACAATAACCAGGTTGTGTAATAATGACTAGAACTGTTCTTATGCACCATTGCGCCAGATCTTGTGACCCAATAACACTGTGAGATGCAAAAAAGGCAACAGAGAAAGCGAGTAATGATGCCAATTTGCAAGTTCTTCCTGTCTTATAAAAGAACATCACAGGGCTATTTTTCTCTTCTAATCTAAGGCAGCTTCTTGGAATTCTGATAAAAGACCAATGTATCACATTGTGTGCATGATGCATTTTATAACTTTTCAAAGTTGTTACTATAGTGCTACCCCAGAATATTTTGTTCTGAAATATATCATTTATTGATAATAAGTTATGTTAACTAAAGGTCTTGAACCTTTACCTTCACCGCCAACACCGACTAGCTTCAGGAAATTGATATAGAATTGTCAGTGAGGCTTTTCTCTTAACTCCATTGCTCATGGTCTATGCCATAGGCCATAGACTATATGGTTCACGTTTCTATATATGTTCAGTTTAGTAATACAATAGTAAAAAAGCAATTTGTCATATAACAAAGTAATATGAAGCATAATATGTTATATGGTCATTCTATTGCATTTTCTGAGCGTCGCTTTGATATAAATCATAATATGTGGTGACCATTTTCCTGTCTGAAACACAATAAAGAAATTTTCATTGGGTTGGGGATAGTTCATCCCTTTGTGATAGCGAATCTATACTGGTTATATTGTGTTTGGTAATATCCATTTTTACTCAGTTGCTGGTATTATGACACAATTCCAGATCTTACAACTGGAGTTAATTGCACTGCTATGCCAATTCAATATCGTTCAAGCACATGGTTTTCATAAGTCAATTTTACCTGCCTACCAGGATTATCTTTTAAAAAATAATCTTCAATCAAAACTAATTTTCATCTTAGACCACCAAGAAATTCAGGATACAGAAAGTAAAAAGGGACCCCTTGAACTGAAAGTCCTCATTGCTGATGATGCTGAATGTAAAATTTTGCTTAGCGAATAGGCTATGTTTGGCTACCTTCGATAAAAGAATGTTCCATCAATGTTACCAGGCAGGGAAAATCTATGTCGAGTAAGCACAAGTAAAGGCAGCCTGAAATCTAACTGCGTAACTAATCTATCTAAATTCTTTTCCTGAATAGTTTCTTTCGGATTGACAGCCAAAATGTTGCAAGAGCAATCAATGGGGATGCATTAAGGAAGATGTCCACCAAAGCAGTTCCTGGTGGTAAAACTTGATTATACATGGGTTTTTCTTGGGGCTGTTAGCTTCACTGCTTAGTATTGACCGACTCCTATTTCTTCTTTCCTTGTTTCAGTCTTCTCTTACAGAATTGCCTTCAGCAGATAGATAGATAGATAGACTTTATTCAGCCTCATTAAAAGAGGGTACAGATACAAATAGATATACATAGATGCAAAAGTACACTGTCGTAATGCAGTTCGGATTGCTCACAAAAGTTAAAAACTTATTTCCAGTGTGGTCCGGGCTACAAGATGGCATCAAGATGCAATAGAGGCTATCCACGCTGTTAAAATATATACAATGTAAACAAATTAATTAATAAGTAACAGTAGCAGAAATTTCATTTAAATGTGCTTGTGCCTTTAAGAAATACACATTCTTTCACTGCGATTTGCTATTTTTATGTAGCCATCTAAAAGTTAGCTTCAACATGATTTTGATATGCAAGATGCTTCATCCATTTTCCATTTAACTGTTGGTAGATGTAAGAGAAACTGCCATATCATCATAGCTCCTTCACTTGTTAATTATAACAACCAATTGATATTTATTCAAGAATTGATCATGAAATAAATTGCTTCATCAAATGTATAATGAATGATGAAACATTGACAAAATTATACTTTGGAACATTTAAGCTTCCACAGACAGGTTCAAAGTTTCTCTACTTGTAGATATTCCAGGAATACTGAATCCTATAAAATCTGTGTGCTTCTCCCTTCAACATATGGATATCTTCAGTGGTGGCCATTAGATTACTTGGAAAAACTATTAATTGTGATGGATTTCTGTCACACAAATGGAAAATGGGACCGGAAGCTGATTTTTCCCTCAGGTTTGAGTCGCTAAGATTACATCATCTTGCACCTTAATGCATCTGGTGAATTACCAATGCATTGTAATGTGCCTATGATGAAACTTGCAGATTAGCAAAATTATTATTTGCAGAAAGCCCACATTTTATTTATTCATACATGTATAGGCCTCGAAGGTGACTTTACTTGCAATATAGTATCCAAAATGCCCCCCCCCCAGAATAAGCTGTTCATGAAAAAGAAACTTGACAATACTGCTTTTGAGCTGTTAGCTTCACTAATGAGTGTAGGCTGAAACGGACTGGTTTCTCATTTGTGCATAGATTGCATAAAAACAAGTTCATGTAATAAGAAACCAGACAAGTATTCTTCTCATACAAGGTATATACACTGTCCTTTGTGTTCTTGCCTAGTGTCCATGCAGTCCTGACACCCTTCTGTCATTCCTTGTTAAAGTTTATCGCTTTAAGATAACTTATGCAACTAATACCACGCAGGTAAGAGGAAACTCTTCTCATTCTCAGATGAACAATTAGATTTCTGGCTTCAACCAAGTCACTTTCACACCTTGAATGATCCTTAACTTGCCTCAGCCCAACTTGATAAGCTTGTGAAAGAAAATTGAGTCAACCAGTCTCTTTTTATATTCAGAACTGTAAAAAAAACTGTTAGCTTGACGACTGCGTATTGACCGACTCCTATTACTTCTTTTGCAGTTTCAGTCTTCTCTCACAGAATTTCCTTCTACTCTGGAACATTTAAGCTCCCATAGAGACTTTCAAAGTTTCTCTTCTATTGCTGAATCCTTAAAAGTCCAAATATGGCTTTGCTTCTTCCTCCTACATGCATACAATATGTATATGTTTGGATATCTTCAGTTGAGGCCATTAGATTACTTGCGAAGCTACAAATTGTGATGGATTTCTGTCACACAAATGATTTTTGCCCCAGATTTGAGTCTCTAAGATTTCATCATCTTGCTTCGTGATGCATCAAGTTGTTACCTTCTTACACTGTATGTCATATTTTGACAAACAGTATTTTGCATTTGGCATCATACTGTGAAAAATCAGATTTCATGTCTCATTTAGGACATCTTGGATTGATGAAAAACTCTGACAAGCACAAGTGCAGTGGATGTTTATTTTGGAAAATGAATTTGCCATAATGGAGAGGACAGCTTGCAAGGGTTTTACCATGTTTATGATATGCACGTTTGTAGATCTATTGCGCTGACCTCAATCCATGCTTATTGCATCAACCAAAGTAAATGGTTCCCAATACTCACATATCTAGGCATATCTGAAGCTGAATTCATAAATTCATGCCAATTTCCTCACCAGTATTTCAGTCAAAGAATTACAAGTACCTTACATTAAGTAATTTTTGCACCTCAAGGACATCACAGCAGGCCCTATCTATCACATTGAAATCAAAGTAAAAGAAAAGGAAGAATAATACTTGTATGACCACTGCGGTCCCATTTCTAGGTCCTAATTCTCTAACGTGTAATGACAACATACAATCCAACTTTCTAATCTACCCATCGAGATATCTTACTATTTGTTTTATGCTGTCTGGTGTTTGTTTTGCAATATGTTGACCATGTTTATCTGTCTATAAAGCTATGACCCTGTGAAAAAGTGAAGCAGAATAACTAAAATTGAATCTGGAGTATAAGTGCATGGAAGAACTTGAAATATTTGAAGAGTTTTTCCCCACTCCTACTCCTTAATTAGTGGTACAGCTAGAAGTGCTGTCAATTTCAGACCAACCAACTTTATACAATCCCGGCAACAAATTTGCCTGACCAATATTGCTGCTTAGCATATGCAGGAGCATTAGCTTTTTGGTATGTTTGATTTTTCATGCTGTCATATGAGTGTATTTCTGGCCACCAATGTTGAATGTTGCTATTTCTTGTTCATCAATCTGAAGCCACAATATATAATCAGCCAACAAGTTGGATGGCTCAAACCTCAGGGCTGTTTGCTTCTGGCTGAGTGTCAAAACTGAGGTCAAAAACAAAACACTCCAGAAAGACATTGATTGATTTTGGCAAGTAAGCACATTCAGCAATTGTACAAACTTCAAAAGAAACATTGCATTATACTTACAATTGCCGTGCCACATTTGATTCTCCTGCAATGCAACTTATACATGTGGAATGTAATAAGAAAATAGATTCGTATTACAAATGCCTTCAATTACTTTTCAAAGTCACACTGAAATAACAGATGATCAGGGCCAACAGCTGCAGTTTGCCATTGCCAAATGGCATGTCATGGGCACATTTGCTAGAAAGTCTGATTGCAACCCAAGTCAACAGTCTGGGCTCAATTGATGACTGTCTAATGTATATTCATTCCCATGGCATCAAAGGGGTTAGAAGAGAAATCATGCATTCTATATATATCCAAAACTAAGGTTTTATGAGTCTGGACATGTGGGTAGCAATGTTGATAATTGTACTATTGGTCTGCTTTACTTTGGTATAGACGTGAATTAGATCTACACAATCAATTAATGCCATCGATTTTTAAAACCGTGGTGTCTTGAGTTCGTCTGTGATCTATTTATAAACAGAAGAAAAAAAATGTTGAAGCATTTTGCAGTCAGACGTCAAGCTCCATGCGGCTTCAAAATTGTATTTTGAATGGAGGACTACACCGTGACTTTTTGCAATCTACCAATGAGTTGTTAAAGAAATGGTGAATCGGTGATAGATGAAGACTGGAAAAAAATCGCCTACCCAACATGATCCTGTGAAGGCAAAAAAGATCAATCCAGCAGCCAAAAGACCACATGACATTCCAAGACGTGATGACATGACTGAAAGGCATAGATCAACTCAAACAGTAATCTGTATCATTCTGTGACTGCTGAAATCTGGGTTGATCAAGTTTGGCTTTGAGAAGTTTGCACTTGAAGTTGTAGATTATTTTCCTTGAATGGTATCATTGTTCATGACATTGCTGCACAGCTAAAAAATGTTCAAGTGCGTGACTGTCGGTAGACCACAAAAAAATATCGATATCTGCATATATGAAATGGTGTCCTTGTGGCTATTTTGTTGTCTATTCAGTAATGTGTACCACTTTTTGATATTTTAAAAATAGTGAGCAACATCCTAAAAAGAATTCTGTTATACATGTAATTTGATTCTGCTGCATCAAACAGAAAAATTGGTGAGAACTTTCTGAGTGCCTCTTGTATGTACCTGTTCATAAATCAAGCTCAACACTTTAATTCATATCACATAATTTTCCACACCTATTATGATAGGATGTGAATGGTAAAACCAGTGAAATATTACTCGAGATTTTCATATTTTTGTTAATATGTTTTAGCTCTCCGTTACCTCTTGAAAAATATATCACAATAACCAGGGTGTGTAATAAAGACAAGAACTGTTGTTATTATGCACTATTCTGCCAGATACAATGTGAGATGCAAAAAAGGCAACAGAGGAAGCGAGTAATAATGCCAATTTGCAAGTTCTTCCTGTCTTATGAAAGAACATCACTTTTTGTCTTCTGATCAAAGGCAACTTCCTGAAAATCTGATAAAAGACAATTTATCATATTGTGTGTCTGAGGCAGTTCATATCTTTTAAAAGTTGTTACTAGTGCTATGGCAGAATAATGTTTTCTGAAATTTATCATTTATTGATAAGAATTATTAAAGCTCTTGAACCTTTACCGACACCGGCGTCTGGCAAGCTTCAGGAAATTGATATAGAATTTTCAGTGAGGTTTTTTCTCTTAACTCCATTGCTCATTGTCTATGGTTCATATTTCTATAATTTTCAGTTTAGTGATATAAAAGTAAAAAAGGCAATTAAATTTTGTCATATAACAAAGTAATATGAAGCATAATATGGTAGAAGGTCATTCTATTGCATTTTATTACCATCTATTTGATATAAATCACATTTCGTGGTGGCCATTTTGCTGTTTGAAACACAATGACCAAATGTTCATGGGGTTGAGGATAGTTCATCCTTGTCTAATAGAGAATCTATACTGGAAATATTATGTGTGGTAATATCCATTTTTACTCAGTTGTTTTTTATTATATTTTACTATACAGCATTTATATAGCACCATATTCACAGGGGCTCCATGCTCTACAGCACTTTACAATTTATTTTTTACAATTAAATGTGCCAGTCCAGGGGAGTCTGGCTGGAGGTGTCGCTGATCACACCTGACAGGAGGGTGACCCCTGCCTGCACAAGTGGCCACCCTCCCCTGCCTGCACAAGTGGCCACCCTCCCCGGCCACAACCACAACCAAATCACTCCAATTGAGTTCCAGGAGTGGGATTCGAACCCATGTCCTCAAGTGCCATTGGATTCACAGTCAAGCGCTTTAGCCATTAGGCTATGGGAACTCTGTTGTTGGTATTGTGACACAATTTAAGATCTTACTAATGAAAAGAGTGAGTTGTTACTATACGCGGTAGAAGAAAGATTCCTCTCATACATTTTTTGGAGTTTAATTGCACTGCTATATAGTTGGTCTCAAACAAATAGCTCCTATAATGGAGACCACTTTGTGTTTTAGAGACGGCTGTACATTAGTTTGGTCTTGCAAACAAAATAAAATTTGTTCTGCCATCCCCACAGAGTACAAGTGATTAAGACATTTCAGCTTCATTTTGGAATGCTATACTCTTGCCTGAGATTTTTTTTCACAACAAACAAAAGTAATTTATTTAGAATACTGTGGAATAAAGTGTAGCAAGCCTGGAAGATGCATGGATGAGCCGTTCCAGCTGCATCAAAAGGCTATTCATATAAGAATGAAATTTAGTGGCCAAAAAAATTTGTCAGCTTGATCTAAGCCCGAAGTTTGTCTGAGTAACTTACGATCTATCTGAATTCTCCCCGTTCCAGCTGCATCAAAAGGCTATTCATATAAGAATGAAATTTAGTGGCCAAAAAAATTTGTCAGCTTGATCTAAGCCCGAAGTTTGTCTGAGTAACTTACGATCTATCTGAATTCTCCCCAGGACAATTTCAGTCAGACTGACAGCTGCAATGTTAAAGAGCAATCAATGAGCTACTTAAGTGAGGATGTCTCCCAGAATAAGCACTTCCACAGAAAAATCTGATTAGAGAGATGGATTTTTCCCAGACCTTAGTAGCTTCACTATTGACTGACTCCCACCTCTAACTTACCTACTCTACTGTGAGTACTGTCTGTATAATGTTCTTTCATGTAACCTTTACCAAAGAAACATCTCACAAAACATTATATAGAAAGTGTACCAAGTACATGTATACTGTAAATCAATGAAATCTTCTGAGATCATACACATGAAACAAACTGCTGTTGTAATTTTAGAAGTTTGCATCTCTTCATTTCTAGTCAACGCTAGCTCTTTTACCCTTTTCGCATCTCTTTCTGAAGTAATCATGATCATTTTCCTTAAATTCATTCTTGAAAGGCTTTAGTTTTAGCATCTTTACGTATATCTTTACTTATATTTGAGCATGTGGTAAAATAATAGCATTTTCTTCAAATATCAAATCACTTAAACCGGGACAGTCTTCTCTGTGCTTAATTTTGTGACGCTCTTCGACCCAATTAGTCAGCTCCTTTCTTCAATGCAAAGTGGCAAACAAGAGAGCTTTGGTCAGCTGACCTGGAGCGTTAGACAGATTGTGTGAATGACTGATGAGTCTGCTTGAATATCCCAAGGGCTTGTCCAAGAACCAGGTGTTGTCTTTATTCTGGTTAGTTGCCATCCAACCAATACTACCACAACTATGGAATGATTTTGCTTTAAATAGGAAACAAAATTCATCAAGTGACGAGTATATATGTCTCAGTTGTCTCATCTCACACCAACAATAGAAAAAATATTTCACTCAATATGATGTTCCTCATCCATCACTTATCATATGCTAAGATATTAAATAAATAATTCAATGCAATAATGAGCAATCACAGCTATGAGAAACAACAATGCATAATTCATTATTGCCTGATTAATTGTTTATGCATGCTCTGAGCACTAGTGTCATTAGTTCTACCTTCAGGCATGCATTTATGCCCTACAATTGAGGCAAGCAATGTTCTCAGTTTGTTTCATGTGTTTAACATGACAAATGATAATACTGTAAGTAGTATTTAATTCGCTGCCAAGAGGAACTTCCACTGGTATTTCTCAACTTCATAGGAACAGTGAAGTAGTTTGAGAAGATGTTATATATTTACATGTAACAAACCCCTAAAATGGCCTACATGCATGCATAAAACAATTTACATGCAATTATATATACATGAATGATATATGCATGTCAAAACAGTATTAGAGGCTCTACTAATTTGGAGCAAAATGTTCTTCAGACACCTCTTCCAAACCAATTTTGCTTCCAGAATAATTGCACACTAGGCCTCTCTATTTGTCTCCGTACATTAAGTTGAACTGAGCATTATATTCTACAGTTTATGGCTGTTCCCTAGCAACATCAACTTCCTTCCATACTAAAGCCTTCCAATAAAAAGTTTATTTTCCCATTAGATCAAGCAGTGAATTTTACTCGAACATGTTTATTCCTTGAGGTTGATTAAAGGAAAATAACAGGAGCCATATAATTCCCCTTATTTACTCCTTTGCATTCTCATGATTCTGTAGCTATGCAACTCATAGAGTCATCAAGTTTGAGAGCCCACAAATGTCTGTCTTCACTTTCTTTATACGCTCTCTGAGTTTCTACTGCATTCATTAGTCACTAATTTGGAATACCAACAAGTTTGGAAAAAGCTGCACTCAAAGGAGTCGAAAGAACTCAATTTGAGGCAAGAAATTCAATGCTCTTGTCCTCATGTTGATAACAATACACACAAACTGATGTAAGCTTATGATGCCAAACAAAGAAGGCAGCAATTAGAAGGTGTATTACAAGGAGATTGAATGTGGGTCATGATTATTATTACATATATTTTAGACACTGCAATGCAAGAAGAAAGAAGCAACTACTGGGTGAAGAAAAATCCTTTCTTATAATAATCCTTTGTTTCACCCAATTGCTCACAAACAATTTCCAACATTTTTACAGCTGTTAGGCACAGTACAATTATGATACACCTATCTAACAACAATGTCAGCATATATTTTTTCTAATCTCTTTTCACAGCTTGTTAAAACTCTTTGATTATCATGTGTAAAGTCCCCGAGATGATCATGACATTTATGTAACACAAGAAAGACATTGTGCAATACATGGCAAGGCAAACAAGTTTCAAGCTGCTGAACCAAATAAGAATACATTTTAATCACCGGAAGCAAACAGTCAGATTGAGCTTCAAGATACTGAGTAACTTGTGATCTATCTCAGATCTTTCCCTGGACAATTTTAGTCAGGTTGACAGCTGCAATGTTGCAATCAATGAAGCTACATTAGTGAAGATGGCCCACTACCTCAGGAAAATGTGATTAAAGATGGATTTTACCCAGACCTTGTCAGCTTTACTGACTCCCACTCTCCAAATATTTTATACCCAGTACTTTAATCAATATTGTCCTCTAGAACAATATATGTAAAACATACATTTCTGATTCAAAGTTTGCTACTTCACAAGTTCACATCTCCACTTTCAGCAAAGCTTCAAGACTCAAGTTGTCAAGAGTCTTCCCGTTACTCTTTTCGCTACATTGTGATGATTTACTGGAATTTTGCCTTGAAAGGGCCTTAGTTTTGATATCATTGTTTGTATTCGAGCGTCTGGTCAAATATTATTTTGCCTTGGTTACGATGTCATCTATATAATCCCTAAAAACAGAGAGAGCCTAACAGTTTCTCCACACTTAATTTTCTAAAAGCCCTTTGACCCAATTAGCCAGCCCCATCATTCAATGCAAAGTGAAAGAAAGGGTGCTTTGGTCAGTTAACCTGTAGAGTTAGAGAGATTGTGTGAATGACTAATGAGACTCCATGAATATCTCAAGGGATTTGCCTAGAACCATTTGTTTTCTGTATTCTAGCTAGTTGCCATAAGATATTGTCGCCGTATAATTTAGCGCTGTGCAAACAAAAACAAAACAAATGGTTATGATAATGGAAAACTTTGGAGACATCAAACTGACTGTGATAAGAGGACTTATGAAATGCAAAAAATTGTCATGCAACACATCATTAGCAATTTATTATTTATCAATATTGTAGAATAATGTTCATGCATGCAGCAAAGTAGTCAGAGTCATCCAATGATATACATTGTATTATGAGTTGCATTGCATGGGAAAAAATCCGTTGTGTACGTGTGGGATAGCAATGTTTGCTGAAAGGACAATAAAAAAGGTAATGTACTTCTGAATTTGTTGAAAAAGGAAAACATAAAATGGATGTTAAAGTATACCTTCAACTGACTAAGAATATTACTATGTATTGTAGTTGATGAGTGGTATGGAATAATTTTGTAGTGCATAGTAGGGAAATTTGGCTCATATTATGTAGTGGCTCTTGTTTCTACCAAAATGCCCTAACGTTGCCTTAATTTGCCCTGTCCTTCGATGAAAAATGGCAAGAAAGACGGATTGCATGAATAACTGAAGAGACTGCTCGAATAGCTTAAGGGTTTGTCCTAGAACCAGGTGATGCTTTAACTCACACCAAGATTCAGGGTTGTAGGACACATGAACAAATAAATCACATTTGGGGCTAGACTGAAAATGATCTAATAAGTTTACAATATGTATTTTTATTGCAATGGCAAATTTAAGAACAATGTTATCAAACAACAAGGGGGTAGAAATTATACATCCTCATAATTGGATGATGAACAAACCAGGAACATTTGTAGCCATATAAAGCTGCATAAAGTGCATTATACCATTCGACACCTCTGTCAGCCAATCACATTACAGTATTTCAGGGGAATAATTCCCATATTCTTTGTTGTCCATTTATCCTCTCATGTTTGACTGTTAGAGTGTTTGTCTCATGGTATAAGCCGGTTATTCACAATGGGATCAGGAATATGTGTTTATCACACCTCGGACTAAAGGCCTCTGGTGATAAATCACATATTCCCTCTCCCATGGTGAATAACCTTTACTTATTCAAAGTTTCTTGGAATCTTGGTTGAAGTTCTTGATGTTTCCTTTGCTTTAGACCAAGACCTTCAGTCTGGAACATGGGATTAGTGGAGTCTCACAAGTCATGATGGATTTCTGTCACCAAAACGGAAATTGGGGGCACTGAGAGCTGATTTGGTTGATTCTTGTCCACAGATCTGAGATTAAATCTCCCAGAGCAGCATCGAATCAGACCATTATAGGTTCTGAGGTGCTATTTGACATTCATGTTTCTGGATTAGTTTGCGCAATATGTAAATAATATGAGCGCAGCTCATGGCTGCGGAAGGCAGCCATGAGCGAAGCTCACTTAGCACAAGGACAGCTCATTCTGTGTGGTGCTCCTGTCTGCAGTGACTGCCTGAACAGGAAGTGCCTGTAGTTGCCATAAAAGTGGAGCTAGTAGTTTAGTCACAGTTTAGTTTGGTTAATAATTAAAATATGTTAAATAAATTCCAAATAGGTTTTAAAATTTCAGTCTTGGCCTATAACAACCTCCAATGACATATTTCAGCAATTTAAATCAACATGTGTAATAATTATTTCAAAACCACCTGATTGCAAGAAGTGAATAAAAATTAAAAGTAAATACAAATGTTAATGACTTAAATAGATCACCAATTAAGAAATAATAACAACACTTAAGGTTACATAATCTTCATTAACTAGCAACAAATTATGTAACAGTCTAATAGTAAACAGTCACCTCTGAATAGCTATGGTTTTATTAATCTCAGTTATGTAACATCAATAATTTAGTGCTATCTATCTATCTATCTATCTATCTATCTATCTATCTATCTATCTATCTATCTAATCTTATCTATAGATCTGATCTTATCTATCTAATCTTATCTAGTTGCCCATTTACTCAGTCCTTTAAAAAGATACATTGGCCTTCTGCATGGAATGTTGAAGATAATGCAGTAGTTCTATGACGATGCTGCGCGAATTTCATGGCAGTGCCATTTACATATTATCTTATCAGTTCAATAGATTAAAATTGCAATATGTGTTTGAGGATTTGTTACTTTAGCCACTATTTTACTCTACACGTTGTTTTTGTACTTCTGGTATAGGTACATATATTTGTGTATATATTAGAGGCGCATGATTATACTCTGGCAAAACTTACTAAAAAAACAGAGCAAAGTTCATTTGACCACCAATCAATGTTACAAGTGATATGATCATAAATAGTATCCCAGAATGTGATGCATTCTGTTCTTGCAGCTGAACTTTTTTGTGATGTGCATTTTTTTTACATCTGGTTTTGCAGTAACAATGAGTAACATGCTTTTACACAGAAGGTCTTCTATCTCTTCGGTGCTATTTGTCTGAGCAAATGCCAAATATTCTCTCAACCTTGGCCTGTATTTCTTTGCCACATTTGATTTGTAATCTGCTCACATCTACAGGATACTGTGCTTAATCATGCTTGATGGAACATGAGGCAGTTTCACACATGGGAATGGGCATAATCAAAGACTTGTGTGAGCCTAATGATGCACCATCGGATTTCCTCCATGATTAAAACTGCTTTGCAGAACATTGGTGAGTGTCATTGGTAATAACAATGCAGGAAAGAAATTCTTTTGCCTAACTATTTTGAGAAACGATATAATGTGGTCATTTTTAGACAAATAATGAATATGGTTAAATTGACACAATTTTGGGTGATCTTTAAGAGATATGTCAGTTATTGACAAGAGATATAAACTTCATAGAATATAAGTTCTCAGATGTACTTGTTTTCTCTACTCCCATCTATTATATGACTTGTCTAGGTATTACATCAACAAGGCAATATATGAATGAGCAATCACAGCTATGACAAATAGCAATGCATAATTCATTAGTCCTGAGCACATGTTTATGCATGGTCCATTTGTCCAAGCAAAGATGTCAGGAGTTGCACACTGATATATTCAGGCATATGCCCACAATTGATGACATAAAGGAAGCAAAGTGTTCTTTACACATATATCCCTTTCAAAACTTGATTGTGGTTTTGGAGTAATTGCCACATTTAATTACTTGTATCAGGGAGGTTACAAAGAATCTCTTCTAAGAATAACTCCATATGATTATGAATATCATATATTACCATTTGCCAGGTGAAATTAATGATACAAATACCTTCGGTATACTGACAACAAGTCATACTTCATTACATGTCCCTTTCTGCATTCACTAAAACTCTAACTATATTTCCTCATTACTTCAAGGGAAAAATTATACTGAAACATGTCAATTCTTAAATTTAAGAGTAAGTTCAGTAAAATTTCATGGCCAAAGAAGCCATAGAACTCCCCTTAGATATTCCTTTGCAGCCAGAAGCTGTGCAACTGATATAGATTAATCTTCCTTCAATAATAAGCCCTTCAACAAAATGTTTATTTCCCCATTACATCAAGCAGTAAATTATACTCGAACCTGTTTGTTACTTGAGGTTGGTTAAAGGAAAATAACAGCAGCAATATAATTCCCCTGGAGTACTCCTTTGCATTCTGTAGAGCTCTATGCAACTTATACAGAGTCATCAAGATAGAGAACCCATAAAAGTCTGTCTTTACTTTCTTCATAGTCACTTTCTTGGAGTTTTCAGTGCATTCAGTGCATTCAGTACAAACTTCTTTGGAATACCAGCTGGTTGGAAAACTGCTCCAAGGCATCAGAAGGATTTAATTGGAAGCAACAAAGTCAGTACTTTTATCTTCATGTGACTTACAATGCACCCAAGCTAATGTTAGCTAATAATGCCAAACAAAGAAGCCAGCAATTATAAGGCTTATTACAAGCCAAGGAATGCAGGGAATTATGGCGACTATATTCATTTTAGGCACTGGAAATGTAATAAATCCTGCTCTTGTTAGACCAGGAATATTTGCACCTAAACTAATGTGTCTTTGACATCTTGAGACAACAGTTACCAAGTTTCATTGCAAATGCAAAATCTAACTTCAGGCAGTTATTTGTGATATATCAGCTCAAGTAGCCTTCATCTTTACTATGTTGTGTACATGAAGGAAAATTGATTATGCATGGTAATTGAATTATCGTTTGCCAGCAAGATAGAAAGTTTGGAATCTGACTTGTTAACCCACCAGATCTTCTAATCTTATAAAGATTTCCATAATCAAGACACACATCAAATTTCTTGCCCAAGGTGAAGCACTTAATCAGGGAGTAGTTGTCTAAAATGAGCTCAGGAGAATAGGATCAGGTGGCTAGTCCTTGGGAAACTTGGCAGGAGATGGATTGTGGGGAAAAGCACTAGGGAAGCTAAGAGGGCTCTTGCTGACAACAGACTCCACAATTTCGGGATCTCCTTCAAAAACAGATGAATATACTTGACTTATCATTGCCCAAGACAATAGAAAGATGAACAATAGATATTGTCAGAAAGATTTATAATGAATTGTTGTCCTAGTTTTTGTATGGACTTGTGTGTGCCATTGGTGATATTTCCTAGTTCACACCAGATTTAGTGACTGCATTGCATACACACTGCAATAAGCAAATACAAAAAGAATGCTGCGTATAATTCCAAATATGTAACTGTTCGTACTCTAATAATGTCAACCTCTAAGGATTGGGGCACTCATATAGATAGATAGATAGACTTTATTCAGCCACATTAAAAGAGGGTACAGACACGTATACATGATAACAAGCAGTACACTGTTGTAATGCGGTTCGGATTGCACACAAAAGTTAAAAACTTATTTCCAGTGTGGTCCGGACAACAAAATGACGTCAAGAGGCAATAAAGGCTATCCACGCTGCTATTAATATTTATACAATATGAAAAAATTAATGAGTAACAGTAGCAGAAATTTAATTTAAATGTGCTTGTGCTTTTAAAAATTGTTTTACTTTAACTTTAAATAAATCTTTGCTATTAACAGTTTTAACAATGTTTGGTAAATTGTTCCACGCTAACACACCTTGGTAACTAAAATTACGATCATCTATTCCACGTGGTTTTTCTAAGAAGAAGTGACTTTCCATGTGTCTAGTATTATAGCGGTGCGATATTCTATTAAAATTCTGACATATGTAGCTAAGTGCTACTTGATGGTAAACATTGTACATGTGGTTTAGCATTAGTTGTTTTGCTCGATCTTTGGTACTCAACATTCCAGCTCTATCTAATTCATTCTGACCAACATGTGACCTAGGTCCTAAATCAAGAATAAATTGTACAATTTTATTCTGTAAAACTTGTAATCGTCTTTGGGCACCTTTGGTCAAACTCCAAAACCAAGCAGAGACGGCGTAGTCAAAGTGACATTGTATAAGGGCAAAGACAAGTAGTTTTCTCGATTGAAAATCTAGAACGTCTGAATTTCTGTAGAGAAATTTTAGTTTTGCTGAACATTTACCAATGATTTGAGAAACAGTAGTTTCTCCAGATAAGGTATTGTCCATTTTAAGACCAAGGTATTTTACCTCTTCGCTTGGTTTTATAGAGTGACCTTCACAATTGATGGAAATGTTTTTAATTGATCCTCGCTTCCGTTTGGAGCTGAGAATAATGGCTTCTGTCTTACCCATATGCATTGATAAGTTATTGTTAGTTAACCAGTGATGACATTTGGAAACTTCTTTGCTCAACTCGCTTTTTACAAAGTTAATATCACAGTGACTAGTCAATAAAATAGCATCGTCTGCAATATATAATATAAGTTTACATGAAACACATGTAGACATGTCATTGCAAAACATCAAATAGCACCACGGGCCAAGAATACTGCCTTGCGGCACCCCACAAATGATCTCTTTTTCACTTGATACACAATTGTTAACACACACAACTTGCTTACGGCCTTCAAGATAGGACTTAAACCAGGTGTTATCAATGCCAGCAATTCTTAGTTTTTCACAAAGCATTCTATGGTTGACACTGTCGAAGGCTTTCTGAAAATCTAACATAAGGAGACCAACAAAGTTACCACGACTGATCTTTGATCTTATATAGTCATGTAAGTAAATTAAACAAGTGTCTGTTGAGTACTTATCTCGGAATCCTGATTGAAACTCATACAAAATGCGATGTTGTTTGCAATAGCCTTCTACCTGTAGAAGGACAGCACGTTCAAGAATCTTAGAGATAGATGTAAGTACGCTGACAGGCCTATAATTGCCAATATCAAGCTTGCTTTTCTTTTTGTGGAGTGGAGTGACTCTTGCATGTTTTGTACATTCAGGTACAATTTTTTGTTTGATTGAAAGGTTGATCAGAAAAGTGATGACATCAGAAAGTTGTTCAGCACCGTCGTTTAGAAACCTAGGACTAATGTTATCTAGTCCACAGCTCTTATTAGGTTTTAAATCTTTAAGATGTTTCAAGACAAAATTTTTGTCAATTTCCTTTAAGACAAACATGCTCGGGACAACTCCAAGTTTTGCATAGAAATCTTTACATTTCTCAGAGAACGCACTGTAGACATCAGTGTAAGTTGGTAAATTTTTCACCAGATTGTCAGCAACATTCACAAAAAAGTCATTTACATGTTCTGCAATGGTAACTGGATCATAACAAACCTTGTCATTTATACTTAACACAACCTGGTCTTTTGACTTAGCCTTTTGCTTGTAGCAAAAGTCCTAGTAACAAAGTTTGATTATATGCTTCCTGAAATATATTACTTGCTTTAATTTTTATTCAAAAACAGAAAAAAAGATTCAGACAGGAAAATCATTAAAACGTTCAACACCCAAATCTAAAATTACAGCAGATTATATTAATTAGGATCAGCCTGGGCACAGAACTCATTGTTATCTTTATGACATGTTGAAAATTATGACTCCGGTATATAAGGTTCGATATTGCCATTTCTAAGAAAAGCAATTAGATAACAGGCATTAATTAGCTTTCTGTCATCATTCTCATTAGGTATTTGGATTAATTTTTTTTTAAAGCACAACTTTGTGCAGGTGTTTAATTAAAGTTTGAACAAGTTCTGGTTGTCATGATGTAAGATCACCAATGTTGGCTTCGAAAAACACAAGCCGGTCTCAATGCTACTAATACTATCCTAATAGATTGTACTGTTGCTCTCCTAAGAATTCAGAATTTTCATTGTAATCTATGCAATTAAGACTGAATGGATATACAGCTGATGTTTCATTAAATGTTTCATGGCATATGTGGTCCATGTCTTGCAACAAAGAAAATCTCATAACATGAAACGCTGTCCACAGCTGTGTCTTCAAGCAGCATATTGGCCAAAATAAGTTTATTTTCCTGACAGTAAGTCTGAGATTATTGTGCTTAATCCTGATCTGTCAATTAGGGCCAAACAACAAGCTGTTTGCAACAATTTTGCCAGAAACACAAAACATTAGTGGCAAACTTCTTTGTCATCCAAGTCTCTCAAGACTCACTACTAGTACTGCTTCAGATACACAGAAATCAAAACAAACCTGATTACTTACACCTCCCAAAAATATTGTAGTTTAGTTAAATGCAGACTTTAATCCATCTCCATTCAATCAAAAATCTAGGTGAGATGAAAGCAATTTGGTTTGACCATTTTATTCCAGTCGGTACATTTTATTTTCGTGACAAAATCTGATTCAATAAGTGAAGACACAATCAGTGCATGTCTATCTCTATGTACACTGTATGTTGATGTGCTCATTAGAGTTAAGGGGGGAAACGAAATTCCCTTAAGAAACTCCTTTGCTCGGATTTGTGTGTTAAAAGAAATACAGAAGCACTCAAATTCCATGAACTCAATTCGGGAGGTGTTCAATTCTAGTCATTTTCTTTGAGCTGCCAGTACATTCCGTACCAGTGCATCGGATTCACTCTAAAAAATGTCGGGACAAAATTGTTTTTTTTTAGATTCAAAATGGTTTTTTGAAAAACCATTTTGAATCTAAAAAAACCAATTTTGTCTGAAATTTTTTATTGTGTTGAAGTGAAAAAATTGTTTCTACACATTATAGTCCGCGAATTTCCTTGACCTTGTCTCACCAAAGGACTTATTAAACACCACAAAGACCTGTGTGACCAGTGTGTTGCATTAACAGGCACAAGAGAAATGAGAGACAGATATTTCATCTCCAATGAAGCAATCCTACTAGATTTTTGCCTTTCCCACCGATGAAGTGCTGTCTTGTTGAGGGATAGCCTCTCCAAGGAGAATCAGGTTAATCAGAGGGTGAGTGTCTAAAATGAGCTCAGGAGAATATGATCAGGTGGCCGGTTCTTGGGAAACTTGGCAGGAGATGGATTTTGGGAAGAGTACTTGGGAAGCTAAGTGGGCCCATGCTGACAGTTGTCTCTGAAATTGCATGACTTACAATGGATAGAGCATTTGTTCAATTATGTTATGCATGTTTTTAATACAGGGATGTTATAAGATTGAGGTACAGTTTATATTAGCTGAGTGGGCCTTTCCTATAAATAATGACAACCATCTCAAAAAAATAATAAAACTTACATTCGGATATATCAAGTGTTATGGCTGCAATATTCATTATTCTTTATAGGATACATAAATTGGCATTCACTGTTCGATTGTTACAGATATTCCATATAGAGGTTATATTAGGTTGTCTTACTAAATCAATCCGTAATGGAACTGAATGACACTCAAGTATTGGGCGACCTGTGCAGTATGGCATCTTTCATCTTTCTATACATGTGATAAGAAAAACTGCTATCAATTATTGTTCATGATGAAACAAAACAAGCTGCAACGATATTCAGTATTACTTCTTATGTTATGTGCAAATACCAAACTCCATCAATCTGCATTTCACTCTGAATATAACTATTGTCCTCTTGTGCACCAAAAGCTCTCAACTGCCATTCATATTTTGTTCATGCGCATAGTTGTGATTTACTCTACTCTGGCATTAACTGCCATTATGGAAAGTGGTCCATTGTGAAGTAACTCAATTTACTAACCAGTCTGCTTATGGGTTATTGAATAACTTTGTGTGAAGAAAAGGTTGATTAATTTATTGTACAATCCTGGTATGTGGCAAATTGTGACCAAAACACTCTCTTAATTTATGGTCTCTACTGGTGATAATGCACCGGGACAATAGCAGAACAGCCTAGTGTATTTATGTTTGACTTTCATATGAAATTTTATGTGAAAGGTCCTTCCTGAACATGCTGAAAGATGCAATATCGGAAGTGAAGAGGTTTCGGATACGTCCTTAAAAGACTCCTTATTGATGAACAAAAAACCTATGGGGCCAATCTGCTTTATCAACTTTCTTACTTTTCCCTTTTTCCCTCATTTTCTTCTTTTCCTGCTATTCAGATTAGCAAGAGGTACCATGGATCTGAATGTTTGCTAAGAAACTAAGAAACTGCTGATGGAGCAGCACATTGTATACAATTACAGCTTATCCCCCCCTCCTGCAAACTCAACAGCATTTTTTTAATAACAAGACTCAGTCAATGAGATGGAGACAAAATTCCAAATGATAAGAAAAATCATCAATACCCAAGAACATCAGGGAGCCAATTATCGACAGATATCATTCAGGGCCATACATTCCATCTTAAAGACATAACAATTATGTGTCTATAATGAATCACCACGAAAGTTTGCTTGAATGAAGTTTTGTTTAAATTCTGCGGAAGAGTGTGGACCAGCAGAACCACAACTTCATATATGTATATACGGCAGCTGAATATGCTGCACAAGATTCTGTCTGTTCTGTTCTTGTATGGGGAAACGTTTTCTATTAAATTTTGATTGTTGGTTTTTATATCATTTTAAAATTTATCTGCGTAGAATGATATCTTCATATCAGTCATATTATCAGAGGTATTCAACAGTATTTAGTTTGCCAGTTAACATTCAATGACATAGTCTCTGGAAAGCTTTGCTTCTCGATGATTTTTTGTAGGTTCTGTAGCTGGAGAGTTGGTCCAAGATGGAAAAATAGACCAGAAAGGAGGAGACCAGAGGTAATGGAATCTTGAGTTCTTTATGAGTTCCACTGCCACTGAATGCAAAGGAGTTCCTCAGGGGTGTTCTATTGCTCACCTTGTTTCTATCTTATCTGAGAGATATAAAAAAGCACCAAACTCTAGAAATTTGGGAGTTTATACCTAATAGCACGTGAGACTTCAGTTGCGAGTACCAATGACTGAAATTTGCACACATGTGGTATTTAACACTAGAAAAATATTTTTGCCAAAGTGACAGAACCTATCAGACACGGGCAGGAAGAGTGGCTCGATGTTATTATCGGCATTGCCTGTATTCACACTAAAGTGTTCAAGTACAGTACAACCCAAAATAAAGTAAGAAAATTTTCTATCAGAAGTCCTCTGTTTACCTATTTTGCCCTTCTTTCCCCTTTCCACCCCAAATCTCCTAAGAACTACCTTTAACTCCTCACGACAACCTTAGCCCATATTAAGAACTCTATTAAGACATCTACCAATGTAAATGCAATTATAAGTTAAATAATTAGGTTGTGAGATGAATGAAAAGAAAGAATACAAAGTAGCACGTAAATCAAGTGTGTCATCGCATCTATATATATGAGGGGCAGCAAAGGACTCAGCAACACAGATAGGGTCACTGGGAAAGAGATCACGAGACTGCATCAGTGTCAGTAAACAATTGTTTGCTTAAGTTGTTTGGAGTTTATGTTATATGAATACTGTTACATAAACAGGAACTGTATGAACTGACACCATCTGACAGATGACATTGAAAGGACTTAGTATGAAGGGGTTTACCTCGGGAGCTTTGCACAATCAATTGTCACAATGACAAGGAATAGGGATGGGGAGGTGGGGACAAGTAGCCATAATAACATGAGATTCAGCAATGTGTTGACACCAAAAACTCTTTGTTTTTGCCAACCATTAATCAGTGAACTCCAAAGAGTCAATACATCTGCTCCATCAGTATTCCCAGTACTCTCCCATTCCTAATAAAAGAAGCCTGTAAGCCCATAGAATTCCATCCATCAAGTTTGCCTGTTGGATTCACACAGGGTGCAATTATTTGCCACCTTCATATCCATGCCTTTGTCTAGACACATCAAACACACTATGTAGGGATTGGGCAGTCCATGGAATACTGACGAATACATATCAATATGTAGAGCTCCTAAATCTACTTGTATGCATTCAACAGAAGCCAAAATCTACACAAACAGTGGCAACCTGGAGTCTATATTATATTTGTGCATTGCCGGCCAGTGAGCTTTGTGAAGTGTGTCTTTGTGAGTGTGATTTTTAGCTACATTGTAGGTCTAATTTTATGAATAAATAATATCATAAAGTAGAAGGGCTATTGCATTAGTTTAATCATCTAATCATTTCTTGGACGAGCATAGTCAAAAGTTATTGTCATCCATCAACATGCACAGTATGTAAACCTGTGATTCTTGTCAACATGAAATATATGTAACCCTACAATGAAATATGAGAATTATGACATTGATATTTCATCTCCCATAAAGCAGTAATTCAAATTTTAATTGGTCTTGGGCAAATTCCACTTACCAAGCAATCCTGTTGTTAGATAGCATCGCCAAGTGGAAGTGGTTTAATCGCTAATAATGTGTCTGAACTGAGCTCAAGAGAATACGATTAGGTGGTTGGTTCTTGGGAAACTTCGCAGGACATGGATTGTAAGGAAGAGTACTTGGGATACTCAGTGGGCTCATGGTGACAGCCAATTCTGTGATTTCATCATTATGTTACAATTAAGATGGTAATTCCACAGTTATGATCTATGCCATTCACATTTTGTCTGTGTGCCAAGTTGTGATATACTCTACTCTGGTATGAGCTTTGCCATTACGGGAAGTGGTCCATTGTGGACTAACACAATTTACTGCCAAGTTTGTCTGTGCATTATTGAATAAGTTTGTGCAAAGAAAACTTTGATTAATTTATTGCACAATCCCGGCATGTGGTAAATTGTGACCAACAAACTCTCTATTAACGTCCAGTCTCCACTGATGGTAACGCGCAGGAGCATTGACAGGCATAACGCAGGGTATCCATCATTTTACTTGCATATGAAACGCGATGCAGAAGGTCCTTCCTGAAAGATGAAATATCGCAAGTGCAAAGGATTCAGATACCTCATTGCTGAACTTCAGTCATAATTTTCAACCAAATAACCCATTTGGTCATCTGATATAGCTTCCTAGCTTTCTCGACTGACTTTGCCAAATCATATCTTCTTTCCTTCTTACATTAGGGATGCCAAAACCTGCTAGGTGGAGCTGATCGCAGTTTTGCTTCTTGTGGAGAAAAAATGACACCTAAAATCTCAGTTCATAGTTGTCTCACTTTACGGGCTATTTTGCATTGAAAACAGTTTAGAAATTTTCGAATTTTGATGGAATCTGTTTCTAAGATACATTAGCTCGCTGTATTTCAATATTTTGTTCTCGTGTTTACATTTTCTGCTTTAAAAAAATTGAATTTAAAACTTTGGAAGTAAAAATGGACATGAAATATATAAAAGACATGCATCATTTTGGTATTTGAAGAAAGCCAATATTCTCATGAAACATTCTGTAGTCTATGCAGAATTTTTAGAGGCCGTAGAGTCGAAGCACAACCCAGTTTTTGACTAGACCTCAGCTTCCAGTTGGGGGCAATGGAGACTGACATCTGGTGGTCATTTTTTTATTTCTATAGAATTGCCCAAAATATCAGTACATTTCTTAGTATAGGGTTTTTGTAGATTAAAAAGTTGTTTTTGACGGAAATAATCCATTATGACATACTCAAGACACCTATTCAAAGTCAAACAAAATTTGATTTTAGAGATATTTCTTTCCGAAAATGGCTATTCTTTCATGTAAGATAGGTTTCCAGAGCAAAAATGAGTGAGGGGGACCCCACCTTTTCAATTCATAAATAGATCTATCTTGTTAAAACATCATTACTATACAGTTAATATATTCAGAAAAGCATTCATACTAAGATTATTAGTCCTTTAACCACCCCCCCCCCTTCAGGAAAGGAGGTAATTAATAAGAAACTAAATTTTTATCCATTAAGATCAATAGTCTGAAGGTAATCAAGTCAATCACAAGTTAACCCTGCAGCCATTCACCCCATTTTGTGGGAAGATTATCTAAAAACAAGAATGTCTACCTAGTTAATGTAAAGGCAAGACTTAAAACTGCCAAATATTCCATTAAAAACACAAGAAATACTTAATATGAATAACCAACCCTTTCAACTTTGATTATGAGCGTAAATTACCAAAGATATATCAAAATTGTACCTGGACTATTTATCCAAGTCAACATACTAACAATTTCCAAACATTTTGAGAAAAAAAACAACGTCCCATTCAGTCAAAGTTATAGCTTTTTACCCCCTTTAGGGTAATTACCCCCCCCCCCAAATCATTCTTAGCATGTAATATGATTCAAATTCATGAATACTATAAACACATAAAGATTCATGAAAGTCCCCCTCATTCATACGAAGTTCAAGTGTAAGCTACTGTCATAACTTTCGTGAATAAAAAAAGTCGGTATTTTTGTATAGATATTACATACTTTGTGCAATTGTAGATGATGATACTTTGATACTGTAATCGTTAGCCTCTGGAACTTGTTAGTATATCACTACAGCATTCAAATAAACACAAGAAAGTAATTCTTAAATGATTTTGCAGGCATTTATTATCATGGTGTCATTTTTTTTATAGTTGGGCGTTTTCATTTGCTTCCGAGCGCCTAGAATTTATGTTGTTAAATTAAGCACAGTGAGGTTAATTCCAATTGTAGAAAAAGTTTTTTGGTTGATTCTTAATCACAAAATCATAATGCACGCCACTGTATCAAAAATTATTATTTTTGTTCATTTATTAGAAATGGTCTGTCATCCCTACTTACATTTCCTCTACTTTCCCTTCTGCTTTTCTTTTTCTTTTCATTTTTACTGCTCCCCTATCCAGATAAGTTGACGTTTTTACGTACTTTTCATCAGGTATTCCCTGAAAACAGACATACATACATAAAATTCACAAAAGGTTCCAAGGATCTGAATGGTTGCTAAGAGTCCAAGAACCTTCTGATGTGGTTGCAGAGTGAATACAATAATTAAAACTAATTCCTTCACCCTGCCAAGCCAACTGCAATAACAAGACTCGGCCGCAGAAATGGAGATATACAATAATGTAATTCCAAATGATTTTAAAAAACCCTCCAATATTCAAGAATACCAGGGAGCCAATTATCGACGGATATCATTTAGGGCTGTATATTCCATCTTAAATATTTTGCTTGTAATGAATCAACTCAAAAGTTTCTTGAGGACGTTGTGTGTAGATTCTGTAGCAGAGGATTACATGCATATTCATTTATCTGCAATATTCCGCAGGTTTCTTGATTATGCTGCACTTGAGCATGTCTGTTCTATAACTTCTATTCCTGTTAGAAAAAAGGCTTTTTGTTTTTATTTATGTTGTTACATCTCAAAGTGTCAGTGTAAATTGTATTATTGCACTTGTGGTATTCAGCAGTATATTTATTTAAAATTTGCTGATAAAATTCCTTTACAAAACCTTATAGGTCTTTGCAGATTAGCTGTCCCAACACTTTGAAAATTAACTTTCAACTTGACCTTGTGATTTCACTGGCTTAAACATGTTTTGTTTGTGTCAGTTGGGGTTAATCAGTTGATTCAGTGCATGTCATATCTTGGAGCATGGGTGTCAATAAAAAAACTAATTAAATGACTCAAGGTACACATCAAATAAGAGGATTATAAGACAACAATTAAAAAAACCAGTAACAAGGCAAAGCCTGTTTGCAAATTGAAAGGAAGAACTTTTTCTGCAGAGAGCTCTAAAAAACATAATGACTGCTTTTGTCTTCCTGAACAACATTACTTGCAAAAAGCCGTTCCATTGGGAGTAACGGAAATGTCACAATGAAGGTCAACCCCACACAAAAGATGATTATCTTGCCATTATCCAACCTGTGTGCAACCAACCTCCAGACAAAGCAACAGCTAAAGTATGTTAATTCTCAGTTTTTTCATGGTTGTTGCCTTCAACGCTTCTAAAATTGTCATTACATTTTCAGGAGGCAGTTTATTTAAATAACTCCATTATTTCTGACAGCCAATTTTGTTTGAAAACATCCGCATATAGTTGTGAACACTTTAGTGTGACTGACTGACTGTAGACAATTCTGATAATTTCAAGTTGAGCTATTTTTCTTACCCACGCCTTCTTGATTCTGTCATTGGGAAAATATTTTTCTATTCTAAGTAATCAGATTAGTGCAAATTTTGTTCATTAGTATTCACAACCTATAAGGTATAAACTGCTCTCTTGGTTTATGTTAGGTGCTTTTTTATGACATTGTCTCTCAGATAAGATAGAAACAAGGTGAGCAATAGAACACCCCTGAGGAACTCCTTTGCATTCAGGAGCTGAGCAACTCATAAAGAACTCAAGATTCCATTACCTCAGGACTTTTCCTCACTTGTCTTTATTTCCTTCTTGGACCAAACCTCCTGCTATGGAACCTATAAAACGTCCTGGAGAAATAAAGTTTTCCAGAGATTCATTACTAGCAGAATTTGTCAATGACGATATTAATCATAACTGGCATGCAGCTGACTTTCTGGATTATTGTTGCAAAGCATGTTTCCACAAATAATTATTGCAACACAATCTTTTTTCATGAAAGATTATGTTTTTTTTAATTCTTAGACACTCCTTGTTTTTTCTTTAATTTCGCCACTACCTTAACATGCACAATTGCACATACGAAACAAACACAAATCAAATATATACATGTAATAAGTACAAACCGAATGTACATGGCATCAATTCAGTATTTATCAAAAAGAAATCAAATGTAGTGGAATAAATGAGGGGATAAATACAGGATAGCAAGCAAATAAAGTGTGCCCATGCATGTATCAGAAGGGACAGTTACTGACTCAGCCGCACAATTCAGGATGAGCAGGGAAACAGATCATGGGACTGCATCATCACAGGTAAACATATTGTTGCTTATAGATTGTCTGTGGTTGGTCAAGCTATGAAAGCACTATAATGAAGGGGTTTGCCCTGGGAGATTTACACAACTTATCATCACACTAACAAGGGCCTAAAGATCAGAACAAGTACAGGTAAAGCCATAATAACACGTGATGTGTAAATGTCATGCATTTAAAGCTATCTTCTCAAGATGAACTAAAGACTGGTTCTTGATTGAGGAAACAATAATAGCTTCTGTTTGATTTGTGTGAATATTATTTTTATGTTGAGTGATAGTCTTTCTCAACTACTCCTGCAATGTGTTGACAATAAATAACTCTTTGTTTTTGGTATAGCGATCAATCAGTGAATTCCAAAGAGTCAATAGATCTACACTGTACTCCATTAGCATTCCCCCATGTCTCTATCTAAATACAAAAAGCCTATAAGCAAATACAACTCCATCCATCAAGTTTGCCTGTTGGATTCACACAGGGTGCAATTATCTGCCACCTTCATATCCATGCCTCTGTCTGGACACATCAAACACACTCTATACGGATTGGTTAGCCCACAGAATACTGATGAATACATATCAATATGTAGAGCCCCTAAATCTACTTGTATGCATTGAACAGCACTACAGCTACACAAATAGTGGTCGCTGCAAGTCTATATATATATGCATTGTATAGGTGTGATGCAAAACAATGAGCCCTGTGCAGTGTGTTTGTTTTTCATACAGACAATTGTAAATAAGTAACATGATCATAAAGTAGAAGTGCCTCTGTTTTTTTGTTTAATCTTCTCAAATTTTGGATGACCATAGTCAAGAGTCCATCAACATATATTAAACTAGTGATTCTTGACAACACGAAATATATCTTAGCCTACATTGAGTGTGAGAATTGTGGCACAGATATTTCATTTCCAATAAAGCAGGAATTCAAATTTCAATTTGTCTCTGGCCAATCCCATCTACCAAGTGCAGCCTCATTGAGGGAGAGCACCACCAAGGAGAAGTGGCTTAATCAGAGGAGAAGTGTCTAAAATGAGCTCAGCAGAATAGGATCAGGTGGCTGGTTCTTGGGATACTTGACAGGAGAGGAATTTTGGGTATGAGTATACTTGGGAAGCTAATTGGCCCATGCTGACAGCAGTCTCTAGCATTTCATGGCTTTGTTTTAAAGGATATGAGGATTCAAATTCAGCAGTGATGATCTTCATCAATAAACGTCATGAAATTAGTAGCACAACCCGATTCAGCAACTTTTATCTAGGCAGTTAGGCACTGATTCCACAGACAAGAAATTACAGAGGAATATTGTTCCTGTTGAAACAAAACAAAAATAAATTCTTACCCTTACACATGAGCAAATATTATTAGATCATTCATCAGTATTTCAGCCACACACACAGTAACTTTTTTTTCCAGTAAAGCTGCTCAAATGCCATTCACATTTTGTTAATATGCCAAGTTGTGATATACTCATGATATTGCAATGCCATTATTGGAAGTGGTCCATTGTGGACTAACACAATTTACTGTCAAGTTTGCTTGTGCATTATTCAATAAGTTTGTGTGAAGAAAGGGCTGATTAATTTATTGCACAATCCTGGTATGTGGTAGATTGAGACAACAAACTATGTATCAACATAATATTATATATAAGGTCTCTAATACCTGTGATGTGGAAGGATATTGGCAGAAGAAGTACAGTATACCATCCATTGTTTCGCCACATATTTTATGTGCAAGGATTTTCTGAAAAAAAAAATCTGATCACTCAGAGACTTCATTGATGAGATTTTACAATCAATCATACAAGCAACCACATCATTTCAGAAGCACAGCTTTTCGTCTATTCATATATTTAAACAACATGGGAACCTTTTTCTTGTTATTTCATGAAATACCGCACTAGATCATCTATTTTTACTAATGTATACAACATGCTTAAGTTGCAGGTTAGTAAAACATAACCACAGGGTACCTTTCTTATTTCCTTCATGCTTTCCTTCCAACAGTGTATTGATATAAACAGAAGTTTAAAAGTTACTCCTTACCAAAGAAACAACTCTGATACATAAATCACTCTCACCAAAGTGGCTACAGATGTAACTGCTTCCTAAGAAACTGCTGATAGAGCTATAAACTGTAATTGCAATCAGTCCGCTCCACTCATCTGCAACAGTCTCAGATTGATGGAGATGGAGTTCCCAATGATTGGAAAACTCATTTAGCACCAATGTTCAAGAAAGTCATCCTGTCATTATTGACAGATAGCATGAAGGGCTATATACTCTATCATGAACACCCATCTAACATAACATTGTATCTAATGAATCAGTTGGAAAGTTTATTTCTCAAGGGATATTTAAATCAAAAAAGCAGAAAGGCATGAAAAACTGGTTCACTTACAGTGATTGTAGCCTTCATGTTCATGTATAAATAAGTTTTTCTACTCTATATAGCTGCAGATGGTGGTTAAATAGCAAAACTTTTTACCGGCCGCACTGGAGATCTCATAAGATCAATTCCTGTCTGGGCAAAGTCTCCTTAGCAGACCATAGATATAATGAGGCAGAGCATATTAAATACAAAGAATAAGAATAAATATCTCATCACTGACTTCAGTGGAATACACCATGCAGCCTCAAAATCATTTTCGTTTGTCTCACAAAACATTTTAAGCATATATTTGTGGAATTTTATGCATTTATCAATGGTAGTATTCAACAATTAAGTAGCCAGTAGAAATTCTTTGACAAAACCCTTAAAAAGCCTAACTGCTGTTCCATCTTCCGCACATAACGTGCCAGTCTTTATCTCTTGAAAATTCTTCCCTCAAGAATAATGGAAATGTCACCATGAAGGTCAACCTTACACAAAAGATTATTATGTTGATGTCACCAAACCTACAAAGTTCTACATGCAACACTTCGGATAAGGCAACAAAAGCAAATAACGAATGACATAAACAAATGGGAATACAGGAATAGTCTGAACTGGAAATATAATTGTTGTGGCTCGTGAAAGTTGAAGGATTGGTTAAAAGTAAGATTTATGTTAACCGACATTTTGTACACATTTGTACTTTCTTTTACATGTTCATTCTCAAATCGTTATATATGGTTTTTGACTAAGATACAGGTGGTTCTTTCTGCAAAGATTATCCCATTTGGGTGGAAATTGTACTGTTTTACAAAAAATTTTATATGCTGGATTTAATCAGTGTGGTGGTCAAGGTGGGTTCTGAAAGAGCACAATTTCGGATGCAGAGAGAAACAGGTCATGAGACTGTGTCAGCTCAGTAAACGATACCAAGCACAGTATCACTAAGATTGTTTGTCCTTGTCTGCAGTTGATATTTAGCTACAATGTTGTAAACAAGACCTGACAGGTCTTGTTGCTATTTCAGAAAAAGTGTTGACACCAAATAACTCTTTGAAATTGGTAGCCATTGATCAGTGAACTCCAAAGAGTCAATAGATCTATTCCATTAGTATTCCCCAATGCCCCCTCCCCTTCCAATGCAAAAATGCTATAAGCCAATAGCACTCTATCCATCAAGTTTGCCTGTTGGATTCACACATGGTGCTATTATTTGCCTCCATCATATCCATGCCTCTGTCTGGACATATCAAACACACTCTATATAAGGATTGGCCAGTCCATGGAATAGTGATGACTGATGAATATGTATCAGTATGTAGAGCCCCTAAATCTACTTGTATGCATTCAACAAAAGCCACAATCTACACAAACAACGGCAAGTGGAAGTCTCTATATTTGTGCATTGCTTGCCAGTGAGCTTTGTGATGTGTGGTTTTGAGTGTGTGATTGTTTTGTGAATAAATAACATCACAAAGTAGAAATGCTTCACTTTTAGTTTAGTTTTCTAATTTTTTGGATGAGCATATAATGGTCAAGATGTTATTGTCGTCCATCAACACCTGTGATTCTTATCAACACAAAATACGTTTAAGCCAAAAATGAGACATGAGAATTGAGACGCACATTTTGTCTACAAGAAGCACGAATTCAAATTTCAATAGTTTGTAGATCAATCTAGCCTATACCAAGTGCATTCTTGCTGAGGGACAGCCTCTCCAACAAGAAAGAGCTTAATCAGAGGGTGAGTGTCTAAAATGAGCTCAGGAGAATAGGATCAGGTGCCTGGTCCTAGGGAAACTTGACAGGAGATGGATGGTGGGGTAAAGCACTTGGGATGCTAAGTAGGCCCATGCTGACAGCAGACTTCACAATTTCATGGATGTGCTGTCACTATGGTAGAAATTCAGCAGCGATGACTTTTATTATCGTTTTCATAGCTATGTGTTTTTTTTTTAAACTTCGTTTTGCAGTTAAACCGTGACATCATCGGGTATCTGTCAATGTGATTGGTCTAATCTTCAATCTGTGCCATATCAGTTCAGAGTTTGACATCACAGTTAATGACAAAGGAATTTAAAAACTGTCAGGCAATGTTACTACATGCATTTGTGTACAACCACAACAAACAATACATGTTGAATATTGCCCCTCATTAATTGTTTTCCAAACAAAATGTGTTAATGTTTTTCACAGGACACCAGTCATCACAATTTCAAACAACATTTTTTGTCAGTAATTGCAACTTTCCTTAGAGGCTAAGTAGTCTGTTTGGTTCAGTTACAGTGCATCTATCCATGTGTCACTGCAATTTGTCAGTTTGCTTTAATCTGTGCTTGTAATAAACAAAATTATTCAACTTAATCTCTGACATCACAGTTTTGGAATGAAGCAAATTGCAAACTTGAAAAACATGTAGCTATGAAAACGATAATAATGTGAGATATGTTATACAAATGTTTGTGAAGAACTGTCAGAAAAACTGGATGGCATAGTGGTGTCAGTCCAGTCTTGCTCTGCTGAAGGTCTTTGCTCTTAAAATATTTTTAATTGACCTTCACTTGTGAATTGCCAGCTGTATGTCATTTGGCTTAGACTTGAAATTGGCGGCTCCTTTTATCAGTATCTTTATCTGTGCTGGGCATTGGGCAAGCAAAGGATCCGTCACATACGGTAAATGTGAAACATGTTGAGAACTCCTGTTCTCCCTCCCATCTCATTTATCTAGCCAAAATTGGTCTAAGAGAGCTGCACTTCTCATATCTATTTGTCTATCTATCTAACTATCTATAAAAGAACAGTCTTGGAATTGAGGACTTAGTCGCAATAACAAAAGGCATTTGGTGGACATAATCTGCACTTACTTTTACATAAAATTTACAAGCAGGAAATACCACCATCATTCTACATTTTATTCACAATATACCCATTGTCCAACTCAGCACTAAAAGCTGCTCAACTACCATTCACATTTTGTTCATGTGCCAACTTATGATATACTGTTCTCTGGTATTAACTTTGTCATTACGGGCAGTGGTCCATTGCGAAGTAAAACAATTTACTGCCAAGTTCGCTTGTGCGTTATTGAATAAATTTGTGTGAAGGAAAGGTTGATTAATTTATTGTGCAATCCTGGTATGTAGTAGATTGTGACCAACCAACTCTGTATTAACTTACGGTTTACCTTAATGGTAATGCACAGGAGCAAGAGAAGTGAAGAGTGGTGTGTAGTACGAGTATAATCATCATTTGACTTGCATATGAAACTTTATGTGAAATGTCCTTCCTGAGACATGCAATATGGGAAGCGCTTGTGACTCAGATGGTTTATCCATGTACTTCCAGTAATCTGCAAGTGTAAGCATTAGCATAATAATATATATTGTACAACATGTATTAGAAAAATATCCTTTGTACAAATGTAGACATATTTTTTCTGTTACTTTGAAAACAAAACTGAATCTGATTCCAAATGGGCGTGCAAAGTGTATTAATTACATGCCAGTATAATATTTTTAAGTCATGATGCCAAGGGCTTAGATAGATATGTTTTGAAAATCCACTGAATTTCAATTCTTGAGATTTTGAATAATAGCCAAACTCCCTGATTTTTTTCCTGAAACTAATCTTGCTATTGAGAAATAAGCAATGAGTACATATCTGCAGTCTTTATGCTGGTTGAACTGATTAGAGTAAAAAGAGGGATACAGAGTATTCCCTTGGGTAACTCCTTTACATTCAGAAGTGGTTTAAAGCAACTCGAAAGGACCTCAGATGCCATTAACTCCATTCCTAAATTTTTTCCCCAGTCACTTTCTTTTGATTTGTCAGTTCATCCAGTGCTTTTGGTGCATCGGATTAAACAGGGGAAACCATTTTTATAAGAAGGTTAGCTTTGCCAATACATTCTGGTACCTTTTATTTGGTCAACTGCCTTACTTGACTATGTTTCAAGAAAATACTTCAGTTTGTTCAAATTTTAAAGAGAAGTTAACAACAACAGTAAGGACCTGAATGATAAAACGAAAGAAAAAACAAGACATAGAGATAGTTTCAATTATGCTAGCAATGAAATAACTTATGAAAACAAGAAATGTAACAATAAAAAAAAGATCCAGTATTAAGGAAAATAAGATCTTGTAAATGTGACACAGATATTTCAATTCCAATACAACAGGAATTCAAATTTCAATTAGATTTGACATGAAGTGCAGTCTTGTTGAGGGATAGCCTCGCCAAGGAGAATCAGTTTAATCAGAGGGTGAGTGTCTAAATGACTAAAATGAGCTCAGGAGAATAGGATCAGCTGGCTGGTCCTTGGGAAACTTGACAGGAGATGGATTGTGGGGAGGAGTACTTCAGGAACTACGTATGTGGACACATGATGAAGGGAATCTCTAACAATTCATGACCTTAGGTGATATGAACTCAGCAGTGAGGATTTTCATCAATGAATATAGTCATGAAATTAATAGGAATAAGAAAAGCTTTTTAATATTGATGCTATGCTAATTATATATACTTGCAATGTAAAAACCAAAAGAGTTTCTCTTTTTGAGACTGAAATAAAGTATATTGTTATCATTTTCGTTATCTTTGTTGGTATATATATGTTGTTTGGGTAAGGTCACTTCACAGGGATTTAATATCGCTCACAGATGTTGTAACCAGGTGTAACCTACATGGATTTGTTTGATAAGAAACGCTTGGTAGGATATTGTTTATGATGACACAAACCAGTCTACAGAAAGAATTCTCTGCCTTAGACATGAGCAAATATCATGATCATCCATCTGTGCTTAAGCCACAGTATTCCTATTGTCCTACATATTGTCAAGTTGTGATATATTCACCTGATATCACTTGGCCATTATAGGAAGTGGTCCATTGTGGGCTGACACAATTTACTGCCAGTTTGCTTGTGTGTTATGGAATAAATTTGTGTGAGGAAAAGGTTGATTTATTTATTGTGCAATCCTGGTGTATGGTAAATTGTGACAACAAGCTCTGCGTCAACATATATGGTCCCTAATACCAGAGATTGAACTGTTAACGGCAGCTTATACATATGGCCAAGCCATTTTCAGAGAACCTCCTATTGTCTATTCACTGAATTCAACAATGAAACCTTGTGTTTACATTTCTTCATCAAATATCCCATATTATACCATTCGACACCTCTGTCAGCCAATCATGAGCCAGTATTTCACTGCAATAAAACCCATATTCTTTGTTGTCCAGTTATCCTCCCATGGGAGAATAATAAGTGAAGCTGTGAAAAACCACAGCAACAAACGACAAGTTTCAGTTTTGTCTTATGGTATAAGCCAGTTATTCACCGCGGGATCGGCAATATGTGTTTATCACAGCTCGGGCTAACGCCCTCGCTGGATAAATCACATATTGCCTCTCCCTAGGTGAATAACCTATACTTATAATCTGGTTTAACTAACTGATAATGTATGCTACAATTGCATATTAGTAACACAACTACTTTTCTTTTTTTTTTCATCCCTTTCTTCCTAAGAGAGATCTACAGATTTATTTTCTTTAAAAGTTACTCCTTAACATAGATTTTCCAAAGAAACAACTCTGATACATACATCACTCTCTCCAAAGTAGCTACAGACGTTACTGCTTCCTAAGATTAAGTAAGAAACAGCAGATTGAGCTATAAACTCCAAATTGCAATTAGTCTGCTCCACTCATCTGAAACAGTCTCAGATTGATGGAGATGGAGTTCCCAATGATTGGAAAACTCATTTAGCACCGATGTACTAGGAAGTCATGCTGTCAATTATTGACAGATAGCATTAAGGGCAATATGCTCCGTCATGAAGACTCATCCAACATAACATTGTGTCTAATGAATCACTTGGAAAGTTTATTTCTCAAGGGATATTAAAGTCAAAAAGGCAGAAAGGCATGAAAAACTGGTTCACCTGCATTGGTTGTAGCCTACATGTACACGTATAATCAAATCTTTCTTTTCGATATATCTGCAAATGATGGGTGAATAGCAGAAGCTTTTTACCTGCTGCACTGGAGATGTTATAAGATCAATTCCTGTCTGGGAAATGCCTCATTAGCAGACCACATATATAATGAGGCAGAACATTAATATAAAGAATCAGAATAAAACTGATGCAGATGAGGACTTTATGTTGGTGCGGCATCTAAACTGATCCCACAAATAGCACAAATGAGTTACAAGTTACTGACAAACTTTCCACAAAATATCTCATTATTGACATCAGTGGAATGTAGCCCTACCAACCTCTAAATCATTTTCATTTGTCTCACACAAAGATAGGTTCTGAAAGAGCACAATTTCTGATGCAGAGAGAAACAGGTCATGAGACTGCATCAGCATCAGTAAACAATACTAAGAACAGTTTCACTAAGATTGTTGGTGCTTGTCTGCAATTGTAACTACAGTGTACAAGCAAGACCTGACAGGTCTTGTTCCTATTTTAGAAAAAGTGTTGACACCAAACAACTCTTTGATTTTGGTAGCCATTAATCAGTTAACTCCATAGAGTCAATAGATCTACTCCATTAGTATTCCCCCATGCCAACGTCCGCCTCTCAATGCAAAAAGCCTGTAAGCCAATAGTACTCCATGCATCAAGTTTGCCTGTTGGATTCACACAGGGTGCTATTATTTGCCACCCTCATATCCATGCCTCTGTCTGGATATATCAATAAACTCTATATATGGATTGGCCAGTCCATGGAATAGTGGTGAATGTCAATATGTAGAGCTGCCCTTAAATCTGCTTTTATGCATTCAACAAAAGCTACAATCTACACAAACATTGGCAAGGGGAAGTCTCTACATTTGCCCTTGCTGGGCTGGCCAGTGAGCTTTGTGATCTGCGTTTTTGAGTGTGTGGTTGTTTTGTGAATAAATAACATCATAAAGTAGAAGTGCTTCTCTTTTAGTTTCCTTTTTTCATTTTTTATATTACCATATAATGGTCAAAACGTTATTGTCGTCCATTAACACCTTTTATTCTTATCAACAGCAAATATGTATAAGTCAGAATGAGACATGAGAATTGTGACACATATTTAATCTCAATGAAGCACAAATTCAAATTTCGATAGTTCTTAGAAAAATCTCACCTACCAAATGCATTCTTGTTGAGGGATAGCACCACCAAGGAGAAGTGGCCTTATCAGAGGGTGAGTGCCTAAAATGAGCTCAGGAGAATAGGATCAGGTGGTGGTCCTTGCGAAACTTGGCAGGAGAAGGATTGTGGGGAAGAGTACTTGGGAAGTTAAGTGGGCCCATGCTGACAGTAGACTGCAATATTTCAGGGATGTGCTGTTATTGGGTAGAAATTCAGCAGTGATGGCTTTTGGCTTCATTGTTTTAATGTGACATATGGTATCAAATTTTGAAGAAGAATTGTCAGAAAAACTGTATGGCAGAGTGGTGTCAGTCCAGTCTTGCTCTGCTGAAGGTCTTTGCTCTTAAAATATTTTTAATTGACCTTCACTTGTAAGTTGCCAGCTGTATGTCATTTGGTTGAGACTTTTTTTTCTTTTTTTTAAAATTAAAATCATTAAATAATTCTAGTTGAATAAAGATGAATTCAAACAGATAACAGACTTTAAATTGGCAGCTCCTTTTATCTGTATCTGTGCTGGGCATTGGGCAAGCAAAGGATCCGTCACATACGGTAAATGTGAAACATGTTGAGAACTCCTGTTCTCCCTCCCATCTCATTTATCTAGCCGAAATTGGTCTAAGAGAGCTGCGCTTCTCATATCTATTTGTCTATCTAACTATCTATAAAATAACAGTCTTGGAATTGAGGACTTAGTCGCAACAACAGAAGGCATTTTGTGGACATAATCTGCACTTACTTTTACATAAAATTTACAAGCAGGAAATACCACCATCATTCTACATTTTATTCACAATGTACCCATTGTCCAACTCAGCACCAAAAGCTGCTCAACTACCATTCACATTTTTTTCATGTGCCAACTTGTGATATACTCTTCTCTGGTATTAACCTTGTCATTACGGGAAGTGGTCCATTGAGAAGTAAAACAATTTACTGCCAAGTTTGCTTGTGCGTTATTGAATAAATTTGTGTGAAGGAAAGGTTGATTAATTTATTGTGCAATCCTGGTATGTAGTAGATTGTGACCAACCAACTCTGTATTAACTTACGGTTTACAGTAATGGTAGTGCGCAGGAGTAAGAGAAGTGAAGAGTGGTGTGTAGTACTAGTATAATCATCATTTGACTTGCATATGAAACTTTATGTGAAATGTCCTTCCTGAGTCATGCAATATGGGAAGCGCTTGTGACTCATATGGTTTATCCATGTACTTCCAGTAATCTGCAAGTGTAAGCATTAGCATAATAATATATATTGTACAACATGTATTAGAAAAATATCCTTTGTACAAATGTAGACATATTTTTTCTGTTACTTTGAAAACAAAACCGAATCTGATTCCAAATGGGCGTGCAAAGTGTATTAATTACATGCCAGTATAATATTTTTAAGTCATGATGCCAAGGGCTTAGATAGATATGTTTTGAAAATCCACTGAATTTCAATTTTTGAGATTTTGACTAATAGCCAAACTCCCTGATTTTTTTCCTGAAACTAATCTTGCCATTGAGAAATAAGCAATGAGTATATATATCTGCAGTCTTTATGCTGGTTGAACTGATTAGAGTAAAAAGAGGGAGACAGAGTATTCCCTTGGGGAACTCCTTTACATTCAGAAGTGTCTTAAAGCAACTCAAAAGGACCTCAGATGCCATTAACTCCATTCCTAAAGTGTTTTTCCCCAGTCACTTTCTTTTGATTTGTCAGTTCATCCAGTGCTTTTGTTGCACCGGATTAAACAGGGGAAACCTTTTTTTAACAGAAAATTAGATTTGCCAATACATTCTGGTCCCTTTTATTTGGTCAGCTGCCTTAGCAAGAAAAAATATTACTTGACTATGTTGCAAGAAAATATTTCAGTTTGTTCGAATATTATCTGAACTAAAAAGAAGTTTACAACAAAAGTAACGACCTGCAATGATAAAACGAAAGACAAAAAAAGACATAGAGATAGTTTCTATTATGCTAGAAATGGAATAACCTTACAAAAAAAGGGATATAACAATTTTAAAAAAAGATCCACAATCAGTGCAAATAAAATCTTGTGAATGTGACACAGATATTTCAAATCCAATGCAACAGGAATTCAAATTTCCATTAGATTTGGCCAATCCCACCGATGAAGTACATTCTTGTTTAGGGATAGCCTCTCCAAGGAGAATCAGCTTAATCAGAGGGCGAGAGTCTAAAATGAGCTCAGGAGAATAAGATAAGGTGGCTGGTCCTTGTCACTGTTGGCAGGAGATGGATTGTGGGGAGGAGCACTTCGGGAACTATGTGGACACATGAGGAAGGAATCTCTAACAATACATGACTTTAGATGAAATTAACTCAGCAGTAAAGATTTACATTAATGATTATAGTCATGAAAATTAATAAGGTCAAGAGTGTGATTGAATAATTCCACTCGAATAACATTACAAAACAGTAATATTGATGCTTATTATAGATATGTTGTTTGGGTAAGGTCACTTCAAAGGAATTAAATATCGCTCACATTTACTATAACCTACATGGATGCGTTTGATAAGGAAAGCTCGGTAGAATATTGTTTATGATGACACAAACCAGTTTGCAAAAATAATTCTCTGCCTTCGACATGAGCAAATATCTTGACCATCCATCTGTGTTTCAGCCACAGTATTCTTATTGTCATGCATGCTGGCAAGTTGTGATATACTCGCCTAATATTACTTGGCCATTATGGGAAGGGGTCCAGTGTACGCTGACAGAATTTACTGCCATTTTGCTTGCGTGTTATTGAATAGATTTTTGTTGATTTATTTATTGTGCAATCCAGGTATGTGGTAAATTGTGACAACAAGCTCTGCATCAACATATATGTGGTCTCTAATACCAAAGATTTAAGAGTTAACGGCAGCTTATACACATGGCCAAGTCATTTTCAAAGTACCTCTTATTGTCTATTCACTGAATTCAACAATGTGAAGCCCGGTGTTTACTTCTTCATCAAATATCCCATATTATCATCTGGTTTAACTAACTGATAATATCTGCTACAATTGCAGATTAGTAACACAACTACTTTTTTTTTCATCGCTTCCTTCCTAAAAAGAGATCTACAGATTTCTTATCTTTAAAAGTTACTCCTAAACATAGATTTTCCAAATAAACAACTCTGACAAATACATCACACTCACCAAAGTGGCTGTTACCACTTCCTAAGAAACTGCTGATGGAGCTATAAACTGTAATTGCAATAAATCCGCTCCACTCATCTGCAACAGTCTCAGATTGATGGAGATGGAGTTCCTCATGATTGGAAAACTCATTCAGCACCGATGTTACAGAAAGTCATTCTGTCAATTATTGACAGGTCGCATTAAGGGCTATATGCTACGTCATGAAGACCCATCCAACATAACATTGTGTCTAATGAATCACTTGGGAAGTTTATTTCTCAAGGGGTTTTTAAGTAGAAACAGCAGAAAGGCATGAACAACTGGTTTGCCTATACAATGATTGTAGTCTACACGTACATGTATAATCAAATCTTTCTATTTGTAACATCTGCAAATAGTGGCTGAATAGCAAAAGCTTGTTACCTGCTGCACAGGAGATCTTATGAGATCAATTCCTGTCCGGGCAATCAATGCCTCATTAGCAGACCATAGATATAATGAGGCAGAACATCAATATAAAGAATAAGAATAAATCTGATGCAGATGAAGACTTTAGGTTGATGTAGCATCTAAACTGACCCCACAGATAGCACAAATGAGTAACAGGTTACAGACAAACTTTCCACAAAATATGTCATCACTGACATCAGAATGAATGTAGCCCTACCAACCTCTAAATCATTTTCATTTGTCTCACATAATGTTTTAAGCATATTATGTGTGAAATTTTAAACATTCATTATGGTTGTATTCAATAGGTAAATAGCTAATAGAAATTCTTCGACAAAGGCTTAAAAAGCCTAATTGCTGTTTACATCTTCCACACATAACATGCCCGTCATTATCTCCTGAAAATTCTTCCCTCGAGAAGAACGGAAATGTCACAATGAAGGTCAACCTTACACAAAAGATGTTGCTATCCAACCAACAAAGTTCTGCATGCAACCTTCCGATAAAGAAACAGAAGTAAATTTCATATGAAATGAAGTCAATAGGAATATGTAATAGTCATGATTGTGGCTTGTGAGAACTGAAGGAGTGGGATATTAATGTTAGATTTATATTTATCATAAAACTTTCACACAATCTAATGCTTTTTGTCATTCCTACAAAAATGTTCAGAATATTTTCATGTCCTTTACCCACAGGGGTGGGTTGGAGTAAAGGATTTTTCTCCATGAATTTTGTCGTCCCACAATACATTTATTAACAACACAAATCTGGAGTATGACAGGCAATCAGTCCAAATACAACAGAAATCAAAGGCAGTGGGTTGGAACCCACTGGTTATAAAAACACCACAATAAGTAAATCAAGTGTGTCCTGCATTTATCAGGTGGAACAGCAACTGACTCAGCAACACAATTTGGGATGCATGGGGAAACAGATCATGAGACTGCATCAGCATCAGTAAACAATACTAAACACAGTCTCACCTAGCTTGTTGAGGCTGTTTGTGCTTGTGTGTAGTTGATATTGAAATGCAACAATGGTATTATCATGACATAACAGAAGAAACTGGGCTATGAATTTCACAGGGATTTGGCTGAAAGGGCTTTAAACATGTCCTGAATCTTCACACCAGTGTGTCTGAGAATTAAGATTGGACAAGATGGCACAGAATGACATCCGATTTTATCTTGCAAGCGTCCAAGCCAGTACAGGCCAACATATTTTAGAATAGGGTTACATTCTAAGTTATTTTTACAAGATGACACATGACTTATAACGATTTCTTTTGAAATTGCAAATTCTGTAGTGTTGACACTAAATAACACTTTGTTTTTGGCTGTCATTAATTATAATCATTGAATGACAAAGAGTCATTAGATCTACTCCATCAGTATTCCCCACATCCCTGTCCCAATGCAAGAAGCTCATAAGCGTACAGAACGCCATCCATCAAGTTTACTTTGACTTGACTTATGTTGGGCTGGTCTGTTGGATTCACCCAGGGTCCAATTACTTGTCACCTTCACACCAATGTGCATCTAGACACATCGAACACACCGTGATGGATTGGCCAGTCCAATAAACGCTAACACGAATATGTAGAGCCCTTAAATCTACTTGTATACATTAAACAATGGCTACATTGAGTGGCAACTCCTCATTGTAAAAGGTTCATACATGAAGCTCAGTGACTTGAATGTGTCATTGGTTATCTTGCCAGAACTATAGATTGTTTGTTATTACACAGTAGCATGAAACAATTTGCCCAAGATGGTCAAAATTCTAATAAAATTAACATTTACATTAGTACATGGTTGCCAGGTTATTATTACTGAGGCGATCTTTGGATTATATGGCTCCGTGGTACAGTGGGTAACTTTAAAAACTGCCATATCGGTCAAACCGTCGTTTGAAATTTGACATTCTCCCACTGGGAGTAGATCAACATGCAAACTGTGTACAGAAAAGATCATGTTCAGAGAGAGACCTTTCTGCTAAATTTTATGTTCATCTCCAATTTCACATAGTTGTTGACTTTGACATCTCTAAATGGTCTTGACATTTTCAATACATGGATAGTGTAAATACGTAACTGTTTCAAAAGCTAATTTTCTGTCTAAAGCTTATTTTCTCCCTAAACATATATGCATACAAAGTATACTTGTGAGCTTCTCGGTGTGAAAGTAGAAAATTCCAGTAATTACATAGGGCCATTTTTCCTTCCCTTTTCTTATGGGTTAGGCCTATGTCAGTTTAGAGAAGCATTTTTGCTGTTGTTCTAAGTTACAGTATGAATGTCAAGTGCTTAATTTCAGAATTGGACTGAATTGTTCCTTGCGAGGCCATGTTACTCAATGAGTCATAAGCAATTTATGAGGTCGAAGCCTATACTTGCAAAACATGTGACCAACTGAGTATCAATGAGGTCACTAGTTGCTCATAATCAAAATGATTGTGTGACTTTCCTCTACATCACTGCACTAACAGCTTTCTTGTTCAATTTTTTTAACACCAAAGTGTGTTCAGCTCGCTGTGACCAATTAATGAGGAAAATAATAATAAAATAAACACATTTGATTGGATGGCCTGCGATCAGTCACATTTAAATGGTAAGACCTTCCTTCAGGAAGAGTTGTCTGAAAACAATTGGGGGTGAAAGACAAGCTCTGCTATTCAACTTCAACCAATCTGTGTGTGGTTGCCCCAGAATTGGCTGTTTTCAACAAATACCATAAGGTCTTTTTTCATGGGATGCATTAGTATTATCCTCTATTTTTGCAAAGGAACTGAGACAAATCCAATCTATAAGGCAAAGAATGAGTACTTAAAAAGCAGAAGTCAAAGCCAGTGGGAGGAATCTCTTGTTATAAATACACTACAGTAAGCAAATCAAGTGTGTCCCTGCATTTATCAGGTTGGACAGCAACTGACTCAGCTACACAATAGAGGATGTACAGGGAAAGAGATCATGAGACTGCATCAGTGTCAGTAAACACACAGTTGCTTAGGTTGTTTGTGGTTGTTTGAACGGTTGAGACATATTTGTATACATACTACAATGTCATAAACATGAACTGACAATGATAATCAAAAGAAGAGTAAAGTTGATATAATGAGGGAACTACACTAATAAGGAGACATGTAATGGACTTGTGGCACAGGATGAAAAAAAAACATGGCTTCACGGGCTTCACGGGCCATATTTGAGGTATATATCTCTACGTATAGTTAAAGTAATATGTAATTTTTACATATGAAGTATGTACAAACTATTCTAAGGTTATCAATCGTGTGAGTTGTGCTGCAGAACTCTTTGCGGATAGCAGTCAGAGAATTCCCAAAGTCATAGATCTACTCCATTAGTATTCTCCAATCCCCCCTCCCCCGTTTTTATGCAAAAAGCCCATAAGCCTATAGAAAGTCATCCATCAAGTTTGCCTGTTGGATTCACACAGGGTGCAATTATTTGTCACCTTCATATCCATGCCTCTGTCTAGACACATCAAACACACTCTATATGGATTGGCCAGTCCATGGAATACTGATGAATACATATCAATATGTAGAGCCCCTAAATCTACTTGTATGCATTCCACATAGGCTACAAACTCCACAAATAGTGGCCACTGTAGGTCCTGTCCCAACTATATATAGGTCTTTATATTGTATGTTGCCTGCCAGTGAACTTGGTGATAGCTATTGTCTGGATTTCTGGTCAAAAACATTGTGACTCTGACTATTGGTCAATTCCACCGTGACTTTTGGGACAATTGATACATTTTCTGGCCATGTCACTGTCAAAATTTGTCAGAAAAAATTAAAAGAGAATTGTGTGGCTGGGCTACATCATTTTTATTGCCATAAAGAATAAATTAGTGAAGAAAACACATCCGATATTAATCGCTGTTTCTGCAATTAAATTAAATATACTGTCGTGACTTATGGGATATTTCGACCACAGGTTCTTGGGTATGTTTGCTTATCTTGAAATATCTGTGTTCTAAAGCATGTCATAAATGTGTATCATGGTGCATTTACTTCTTACTGAGTGTGGTCTTCAAATGAAACCAACATTACATTTTTTGCATCTCTCCTTGGTTGGGAAATCCATTATTTTCTGGTGTGACTGACAGGACAAAATCACTGTGACTGATGGGACTTATCTGAAGGAAAATTGTTGGGTCACGATTATCTAATCTAGGAAAAACACATTCAAAATTGATTTAGTCTGTCAAATTCCAGATTGCTGAGAGTAAATAATGCAATTTCATAGGCAAAAAACACCAAATTTCTATGAAACAAACAGGCACACACAACCGACTGGTTTTTATGTTTTTCTACTCATTAGTAGTATTAAGCCAAAAGTGGTACACTTCCGTGGAATTGGCCTATTATATGTCCCATTAATTCAATTTATTCCTATGTGGACACTGGCCATGTGGAAAATGGACCTGCACTGTATGTCTTGAAGCTTCTTATAAATGTTTGTCAGTGATAAAATATGGATATATTGACTCAAGCACCATATATCAGATTTTCTGTACATCAGATGTATTTCCCACTTGCCACCAGTTATGCAGTAAACAGACCACTACAAAATCTGAAACTTTAATTCTGGCAAATTTTGAAAGGAAATGCTGACAACATACAGTGTGACTTAGATTCAGCAAGTTGACCAATTAATAGAGTGAAAGCTGACAATTGGGTGGTCACATAGCCAATAGTGAGAAATTTCCCAGGAGTCTAGGAGTTTTAGACTGCTCACATAAGTTTGGCAAGTTGTTGACCAGTGACCACTCATTCATTCTTTCATTTGCAGACTTTTTGTAAGGGGACTTTTTGAGACCTACTCCGCCTGGTATGAATTCCCTTGTTCAGTCCCACACAATGTATTTTTCCAAGATTCAGCTCAATGTATAAGAAACACACACAGTTTTCGTACGCCACATTGCCACAAGGTGCCAAAAGGTTTTCCCAGAGAAATCAGTGAACATTCCATTTGTGTCTGGTGATTTAATTTCACATTATATCCATCTATCCATCTTTCCATCTGTCCGTCTATAGATCTATCTATCTATCTATCTGAAAATGTGTCTCTCCATTTATAGCGATCTATCTGTCTGTATCAATCTACTTGACAGTATGTCTATCAAATTATCATGCAGTCCTAAAATTAAACTATCGATTTAACCGGAGGTTTTCTGACTAGAATATGCCTGACAGATGACTGACCATCCAGTCCACAGATACCTTGAAAAAACGTTCACAGTTCACGATCTTTCTTTCTGTCTATCTATCTTCCCATTTGTCTGTCTCCTTTGTTTGTCTACAGTCAGTGTTCTATAGCAATCTAAGGAAGCCCTCACTGCCAGGGCATGACTTCTTGATGCTTTAGTCAACAAGGTGGAAATTATTGCTGTTGGTAACTCTCCTATCAATAATGAGATTACAAATAGATTGCACAAATAGTCTACTGTGATCACAGACAGCCAGGAAGTATAAAGACAAGCGGATTTTCTGATAAATACATGAACCTTCTTGCTATCTCTTACATCTTTTGACCTTTGTTTACTATGCCTCGATAAGATGTTTATCTGATTATTCTCATCAGTTGTTTTCAAAAAATCACTTGAATCTTAAATTGCTTTTTAGTCATTCAGATGAGATGTTAAATTGCTACACTTGTATCTGTATCTGTATGTTTTCACCAACTGCAAATTATTTTGTCTGTCTGTCTGTGTATCTATGAACAGATAAAAAATTTAAATTGTATGTACCTTGACTGATCTTATTCCACACAAGCCCACACACAAAGAAGATAAACTGCTAAAAATAGATGTGCTTGCAATTTCAAGTTATTTATTCAGATTAGGAACATTTGCCTTGCGGTAATATGCTCAGACAGCCTTCCCACTTTTAGCAAACTGCTCACTTCAAGTAAAATGTCTTGCCAGGCAACTGTTTCAGCTGCCAGTTGTTTGTTGACCATGAAATGCATATACATATTTCTAATACAATCACCAGTGCTGCACCATGTAAATGGAAAATTACCAACAGAACATAATACTTGATTCATTTCAAGACATTTCCTCCATGCCCATGGTGGCACATCCCCCTACATTTACCTTATCTCCAGTTGAACATGTTTGACGTTAAGGCAACCATTACATTCACAGTCTTTACCAGTAATTTTTTTACTGAAGGCCATGAGACTAAATTTAACAACCATCAAAAGCAATGAAGTAGCACTGAACTCATTGGCAGTTGATAGATAGACAGATAGACAGATTGATAGATAGATCGAACCACATTGATAAATATAGAATAATTTGATTCAAAATTGTCACAAGCAAGAAGCAATTATATAATAATTATGTAATTTGCTGCAATCAAGAAGATCAGTAATTGCTGCCTTACTAGACAGTGTTCCATCTTCCGTGTAATTAGTTGCAGGATGTTTTTCTGAGTGTGGCATTTTTATGACAGCTAAATTTGGCAGAAAGACAAAAATATCTTCCGAGAAATTGTTCAGAAGATGTATATTTTTATTTTCAGCCAAAAGCAGTGTTTTTATGTATTCAAAACTTAATAATGTGAAGGCTCTGTTTGTGAGTATTTTCAATGTACCTTCAAGAGCAAAATCCCATCTGGATGTCTTTCGACGAGTCGTTAAGTTGGTGATCCCCTGTATCAGTGTCAATGCTGGGCAAGTAAAAGATCCCTCACATGGGATAAGTGCGTAACATGTTGAAGACTCCTGATCTCTTTCCCATCTCTTAGATCAACCTATGTGAGGGCCCAGAACTGTGCTTAGAAGGCTGCACTTACCATATCTATCTATCCTGGGAATGACTAATTCACCTTTCCTGTTGTCGCACTTGCTGTACAGTGTGGCCAAAGGCCCTCACCTAGTCACCGTGTGCAAACAAGTCCATGAGGCCTTGTATTTGCATTGGACTCTTGACCAACAACTGGGACAGAAGATAGAATTGCCATTGGCAATTGACCTTAATGAAACTAGGGAAGTGTTAGGCCCTTGGTAACTTTCTTTCAACCAAAGAATTGCAACGAATACCTAAAGCTCTACCTTTAAAAATCAGACTTATAGTCCACATTTTGTTCAAAAGTGATTTAGTTCTTCTGACAAAAGATTCCAATTATAACTTCTTCATTATCCAGACCTTTTTTTTCTTACTTTTTTGATCACACTATAGGTATTTTCAAAAGTGTAGACTCTAGAGGAAGTTCATTATCATTTCCAGCAATTTCCTCTAACTTGTGAATTACTGGTCTGCAACTCAGCCAGTGATATGTATGTACCAGATTCAAATTCGACAAGTAAGTCATCTGTAAATTATACTTATTGAGTAGACGGAATAAGTCATGTGGAGGAAGTGAAAGTAATGCCAGATTTTTTGATAGGAATGAAGGCAAGGAAACTTCTAAATTGTTATTTTTTAAATTTTAGATCTTGACATTTATGTGTTATGATATGTTGTGACATGCTATGATCGTTAGCTGCAATTGATATGCTGCAATTTACTGCCATGTCTGTATATTCAATTGATTCAACCCATTATGCTTGGTTGTGTAATTTAGGTATAAATAGGTATTTTCTGCAGCTTTGTGTTTATTTTCATCTCAGCTGATCAATACTTTTGGTTTTTGCCCTTTACTTCCATGCAGTCTCCAACTCCCTCAGCTCAATAAGTCCTTTGGAGACTGAGAGCAGAAGAGTTGAAAGATCTTGCTCTGGAGTGCTGCACTACCCACACCTGCCTTCCAGTACCTATATAGATACAGTGTTCAAATTGTACCAAACTAGCTGCTTATACTACAAATCTGTGAACTGATCCTTACTACAATTTATGCTGAGTCTATTGTATCTACGCAGCTTTCACCCTGGCATTGTGTGTTGCCTCCTTGCACTGGCAATTGCCATTGTGGGAAGATTAATCTCAGGTAATACTGAGAAGTTTGGGTGCTTTTCTTTTTGGCTACTTACAACACCACAGGCAAATTTGGCATTAGGGCAAGTTGACCTAACTTCAGCCTCTCACCCAACTTCAGCCCCCCTACAGAAAACTCCTTGTAATTAAATTTTGATGAGGCCAAGGTGCCAGTATTTGGGTTTAAAGTTATTATCAATGTGTTTAGAATAAATTATCAAAAAGTTATGACCATCATAACAATGAATCAGGAATTTTACATATTTTTTTGGTGGACCGCATTTTGCTTGTTTTGCGACACGAATACAACGCGAAACGAAAGAAAGTTTGATAAAACGTTAAATCTGTCAGTTGGCTGTACCAATTCACGAAAGCAGGAGCAGCCAAAAAAAAGTTTCATCACAAGGAAAAATTAGTAATCTTCCATAAATTAAGGTTTTTTCAATATTTTCTACTTGATCATTCAATGAATTAGGTGATTTATAAGATATGTCAATCTTACCTAACTTCAGCCCCCATGGTCCTAACTTCAGCCCCCATATGACCTAACTTCAGCCCCCCAGGTTTCCCAAACTCCAGCCAATACATCTCACATGAGAAGTTTGTTTATTCATCCCTGAATATCTATCTATCTAAAAAATTAATTTTTAAAGCATTTTTACGTCTGGCATACTGGAATAGACCAGTTGCCTGAACTGGAGTTTAAAATAAATTTTTATCCTCTTTCCGTGAAAACAATGACTTCTTTCCAAGCTTTTTTGAAATACATTTTTGGAGCATTGATTTTTTTCAGACTGCCATGTTTTATATACAGGTAAGTAATTAAGGCCAAATTTAATCATTCTGCTGTTTTTTATGACAGAAGAGGATCAATTGGTTGGAGTTAGGTGCGGGGCTGAAGTTAGGTACACCCTAGGCTGAAGTTAGGTACAACACGGCTGAAGTTAGGTACATTTCCCACTATTGTCTTTTGAACTCATTTGCACTGCCTTATAGAGCATGTGGTTGTTTTTTTACAATATAGTCGTAAAGAAGAGTGAAGGCTGGGGTTAGGTCCACAGCTACAGGTTATTCCCATGAATAGCCAGCCAATGACAAGCGATCAAAAACCAAAGTAGGCTGAAGTTAGGTCAACTTGCCCTAAGTCCAAACACACACCTCCAACGACTGCTAAACTGTCGCTAGAACTATGAGCTGCACTTTTATTACAATAGCTAAATATTCATCATGATTGTCACTTGGCACTTCATACACATCTGTCAAGAGACAAGAGAAATCATTGGATTTTGGTCAGTTTGCTGTGATCGATCACTTTGCAAATCAAATATTATGAAACACTTTCGTTTTTCCCCAATTTTTATCAACTTTTTTTTCTGCTTTTTTTCTTTCGTTTGCCCGTTTAGCGCCATGGAACAGCTGTGCAATATTGCGTTGTAATTTTCTGCCTCCAAAATCGATTGTTATGATGCATTTTGGCGCCAATAGGCTTGTGCGGCATAGCTTGCTGAAGCAAAATCAAACCTGTCTTATTCCGACAAGTTTGGTATGAATGGATAAGGTATGACCTATGAATGACATGTATAAATTCAGGGTGCTACAGGCCTACTACTCTTTAACTCATAAGCATAAAATTACGATTTTCTCTGTAACTGAATACTGTGAATAGTTCGAATAGATCCATATACATGTGAAAATATCAACTTCAAAAACCTGATTATCTCATCTCCTTCCTTGAAGCTGCAAGTGTCTTCTTGCCTTGATTAAATTTCTGAGTCTTATAGATAGTTGTTGACAAAAATACTAAATTAATTTAACCAAGTCTGATGGAAGTCCTTGAATCAACTTCATGAAAGTCTACAGCCATTGGCAATATGACATGATATTGAAGAATCAGCCCATGAAACAATATTTCACTAGTGATATTAATAGAAACATTTTTAATTAGTTGAAAAGTGCCTAGCCTGCAACTTATTGAATTCAGCTTAATAGTATAAGTATTATCCATTCACTCTATCAGCTTCTATCCAGCATTCAGCAACCTGTCTATTATATGATGTGATCCTTTCCGCAATTGGAGTTCTGGTCACTACATTGTGACTGTGAGGTCTATTATATGTATTGCTTTGTATTTCACGCAATTAATGATCTTCATTCTGATGCAGAAAATAGAGATATACTAACATGATGGTTCTTGTGTGTTTGTCGATGATATGAAAAGATGGACTCATGAGCAAAATGTGCGATTTCCAGGGGTGTCAGTTTCATTTTAAAGTGGTGGGCGGAACTGGCTGCTGCCTTCATGGAAGATTTCAGTGGCAAAAAATAAATCTAAACCCCCACCTACACTGACACTACTGCAGGGTGATTTCTTTTTGTACATCAGCAGCATTTCCTCCATTTCATGCACCTGCAGAGTGCGGAGGTGTACTCTACTGACAGTGCCGCATCAAATCTGATACTTTAATTTATGCCGAATGAAAGAAATGCTGACGAAATACAACGTGACTTAGATTCAGTTAGTTGCCCCCTCAATGACCAGTAAACAGAGCGATAACAACTTTTTTCAGAAAGCTGACAATTTGGTAGTCATGTAGCCCATAGTGAGCAAGTTCCCCTGGAGTCAGGGAGAAGTTTTCTGACTGCTCGCACAAGTTTGGGATGGCGTTGGCCAACCATTCGTTAATTCAGTTGTAAACCTAATCTGCCTGCAGTGCTTTGTATGAATTCCCTTGGTCAATCTCACACAATGTATTTTTTCTCCGATTCAGCTCATTGTACGAAAAAAAAGGAAGTTTTTTTTTGTGCTACAAGATGCCAAAGAGTTCTTCCAAAGAAATCTATGCAGACTCTATTTGTGTAGTTGCTATCTATCTATCTTAAAATATATGTCTATTGGTCTATATGTCAATCCATCTATTTGAAAGTCTATCCTTTTATCCGTGAAAAAGTATCAATCTCTACAATGAAAATATTAATTAAACTAAAATCTGAAAATTAAGAATATGCATGATCAGTGACTGACAATCTAGATATATCTACATGTAAAAAAAAAGTACATTACTGTCCCATAGCATGTATATCATTATATTTGTCTTGCCCGTTTTGTTATAGATCTACTTTCTTCCTGTCTATCCATGTTCTCATTTGTCTGTCTCCCTTGTTTGCCTACAGTCAGTGTTCTACAGCAATCTAAGGAAGCCCTTACTGCCAGAGCATGAATTCTTGATGCCAATAGTCAACAAGGTGGAAACTATTGCTCTTGGCATCTCTCCTATCAGTAATGAGATTACAAATAGATTGCACATAGACTCCGCAGTGATCACAGACAGCCAGGAAGTATAAAGACAAGCTGATTTTCTGATAAATACATGAATCTTTTAGTTATTTCTGGCATATTTTGACCTTCTGTACATCATGCCATGATGTGATGTTTATTTATCTTCCGTACGCTATTGTGAAAGTTCTGTTAAATCTTTCTGCTATAGTCCGAATGTCTTTGCCTAGATGGGTTTCAAACCTCAGGCGTCGAGCCAAAAATATTTTTAGTCGGACCTTTGAGAGCAAATTCCAGCTGGGATGTCATTAAGATGAGACATTAAGTTGGTGGCCCCTTGTATAAGTACTGGTCTAGTAAAAGATCTCAGTCATGGAGTGTATGCATTTTACTACACGCACCACGCGGTGACATATTGATGAGTCCTGCTCTCTTTGCCTGACCAAAACCACCAATCTGCTTATATCTATAGATCTATCTGTCTATCAACTAACAAACATTTTAGTAGATTATGTATCTTGACTGATCTTATCCCATACAAGCCCACACACTAAGCAGATAAACTGCTAAAAGTAGAAGTGCTTGCAATTTGGAGTTATTTCTGCAAATTAGGAACATTTGCCTTGCTATAAATATCTAAGATAGCCTTCCCACTTTCAACAAATTACTCACTTAAGCAAAACTTCTTACCTGGGAACTGCTTCAGTTCCCAATCTTTTTGTAGACCATGAAATGTTTGCATATTTCAATAAATAGATAGATAGATAGATAGATAGTTAGATAGATCAAAGACTAAATCTCTGTCATATTCATGGAAAAAATATAAAACTGCGTCGATAAATATAGAATCATGTGCCAAAACTGTCTCAAGGGAGAAGCAATTATGTAATTATTACTTAATTTGCTGCAATCAAGCAGATCGGTAATTGCTGCCTTATTACAAGACAGCATTCCATCTTCCATGTAATTAGCTTCACTTTGGATGTCTGACTGCATTTTTATGACAGCTAAATTTGGTAGAAAGACAAAAGTATCATCCAAAACTAATTGTGTGAAAGCTCTGTTTGTGAGTATTTTCAATGGACCTTCAAGAGCAAAATCCCATCTGGATTTCATTGGAGGAGTCGTTAAATTTGTGGTCCCTTGTATCAGTGTCATTGCTGGGCAAGTAAAAGATCCCTGGCATGGGTTAAGTTTGTAACATCCTTCAATCAACCCATGTGAGATTCCAGAATTGGGCTTAGGAAGCAGCACTTACCATACCTATCTATATATATCTAATGTGTCTATCTGTTCTATCCTGGTAATGACTAAACTCACCTCTCTTGTTTCACACTTGCCGTACAGTATCGTTAAAGGCCGTCACCGAGTCACCATATTCACACAAGTTCTGAGGTCATGCATTTGCATTGGGCCCTTGACCCATAACTGGGACAGAAGATAGTGTTGCCATTGGCAGTTGACCTTAACGAAACTAAGGAAGTGTTAGGCCCTTGGGAACTTTCTTACAGCCAAAGAGTTGAAACGAAAATCTGAGGTTACGGGTAACATCCTATTCCCAAGCACTTTTAAATTATCATACTGGTGAATCCATATCATGAATAGTGTTACCTTTAAAAATCAGACAGTCAGGCACCAACAACCCCCCCCCCCTTCAACCGGTTTCTGGCAATGCTCCTGGCCAGTATCTTTTTTTTTTTTTTTTCAAAAGTTATTTAGTTCTCCTAACAATAGCTTCCCAATATAATATTTTTCCATAACTCTTTTTTTCTTCAGGCTGTTGTCTTTTTTCAAAAGCCCTAGGAAGTTCGTTATAATTTCCAACAACTTCCTTGAACTTGGGAAGTACAGGTCTGCCACTCAGCCAATGATATGTGTATGTAGCCTACCAAGTTCAATTTTGACAAGTAACTTTTTTGATTTATTTTGAAAATCTTACTTTTTATTCAGGACCGCTGTGCAGGGGAACTTAGAGTCCTTTCTACTGAAGTGTGTTCATTCCCAATTTCACATAGTTGTTTACTTTGACACCTCTTAATGGTCTTGACATTTTCAATACATGGATTATGTAAATAACTCCATTGTTTCAAAAGCTCATTTTCTCTGTAAACATATATGCATACAAAGAATACTTGTGAGCTTCTTGGTGTGAAAGTAGACAATGCCAGTAATTACATAGGACCATTCTTGCTCCCCTTTTCTTACGGGTTATGTCAGTTTAGTGAAAGCATTTTTGCTGTTGTTTTAAGTTACAGTAGATGAATGTCAAGTGCTTAGAGAATTGGACTGAAATGTTCCTTGCGAGGTCATAGCCCTATCCATGCCATGTTACTCTATAAGTCATAAGCTACATATGAGGTCATAGCCTACACTTGCATTGCTTTGAAAACGAGTGACCAACTGAGTATCAATGATAAGACAAGTTGCTCAATGAAAAGTGGCTCTGTCACAGATAAGATAGAAACAAGGTGAGCAATAGCACATCCTGAAGAGTTCCTTTGCATTCAGGAGCTGAGCAACTCATAAAGAACTTAAGATTCCACTACCTCAGGACTCCTCACTTGTCTTTATTTCCTCTTTGGTCCAAACCTCCTGCAGAATCTACAAAAAATCCAACATTTCCGATTTCCAATCAATTCTTTCTAGGCCTATGAACATTATGAACAGAACATTAGATTAAGAATTTGTTTATATTTGCAAAATCTCAGTTTCTTGATAATTTGTGTATCTTTTAGACATCTGAACTATTTAAATCTTAGATTTTTTTTTGGAAGTATTCACCACTCAGGGAAATATAGTTGTCATATATATAGTCTACAATGTTAAACTTGAGCATGACCAATTGTGGTTCAAATTGTTCCCCTGCCCGGAGTTCATATTCGGTGCCGTTTATATACCCCCAGCTGACTCTCCATTCCACACCCCTGCCCTTTTTGCGAAGATTAATGAATTGACTGTCCAAGAAGACATTAAAGCTGTTATCATTGGTGACTTTAACGCCCGCATGAACAATTTACAGGCTTTTGAATCCCCGTCAAAAGGTATTAGGTATGTTAGCAACATTGATACTGGAAGTATTACCAATGGAAATCAACTGTGGGATTTGTGTCACCAGTGCAACTTGTACCCCATCAACCATCTTGTAATAGATGGAAAGACATTTGAGGGTAATTGGACATACAAGCAAGGTCAAACATGGAAGTCACAAATAGACTGGGCACTTGTTAGTCACGATGGATTAAGCAACATTTTAAAATTTGAGATAATACTTGATCAGAATATTGCCACTGACCATGCACCTCTGGTTTTGAAAATGGGAAAATTCCAAGTTTCCCCGCAATTTATCCTTCAAAGAACAATGCAGCTTGGTGAGTCTTGTTGGGATAATTGGGATAAGAAAAACAGCCTCACCATGGAGACGTTGCACATGGAAACTTTCAAAGAAGCTGTCGATTGTTCTCTCGACATTGAGAACTGGCTTCATGTGACAGACAATTCTGACCTAGCAATGGCAATCTCTGACAAGTTATATGAGGCTGCACTGACTGCCTCACAACCCTGTCTGACTGAGCATTGCCTTGCTACCACAGAGTCTGTAAGTCGAACAGACAATAGATGGACCCGCATACTGCAGTTGAGGGAGCCTCGTAGAATTTGGTCTGCTATAAATTGGAATGGCTCCTTTGATACCCCAAATGATGTGACAAACATGCCTACGGACTCAGAATTCTGCAACCATTACAGCAAGTTACTTAATGACAGCGGCGATGACATCTCGACCTACGAACCCAGTTACTTCAAACTCGTACCGGTACTGGATGAGGACATATCTCCGAGTGAAATAGAGGAAGCCATAAAGACACTGAAGTCGAACAAGGCCTCTGGCCTTGATAGTGTCCCACCTGGCATCCTTAAATGGCTCAATGATGAATGGATAATAATGATCACGCACCTATTCAACAGAGTGTTTTCCGGGAAGTACCCCAAATGTTGGTCAATGGCACGAATGGTCAATATATTTAAGAAAGGCAGTAGACTGGATTGTGGAAATTATCGTGGAATCAGTATCCTCCAGGCTTTAGCCAAACTCTATGATATAGTGCTCAGCAGACGCTTCTCTCTTTGGTACAAGCCTCGTGACCCACAAGCCGGAGCCCAAAAACTTGTAGGGATGCCAAAACCTGCTAGGTGGAGCTGATCGCAGTTTTGCTTCTTGTGGAGAAAAAATGACACCTAAAATCTCAGTTCATAGTTGTCTCACTTTACGGGCTATTTTGCATTGAAAACAGTTTAGAAATTTTCGAATTTTGATGGAATCTGTTTCTAAGATACATTAGCTCGCTGTATTTCAATATTTTGTTCTCGTGTTTACATTTTCTGCTTTAAAAAAATTGAATTTAAAACTTTGGAAGTAAAAATGGACATGAAATATATAAAAGACATGCATCATTTTGGTATTTGAAGAAAGCCAATATTCTCATGAAACATTCTGTAGTCTATGCAGAATTTTTAGAGGCCGTAGAGTCGAAGCACAACCCAGTTTTTGACTAGACCTCAGCTTCCAGTTGGGGGCAATGGAGACTGACATCTGGTGGTCATTTTTTTATTTCTATAGAATTGCCCAAAATATCAGTACATTTCTTAGTATAGGGTTTTTGTAGATTAAAAAGTTGTTTTTGACGGAAATAATCCATTATGACATACTCAAGACACCTATTCAAAGTCAAACAAAATTTGATTTTAGAGATATTTCTTTCCGAAAATGGCTATTCTTTCATGTAAGATAGGTTTCCAGAGCAAAAATGAGTGAGGGGGACCCCACCTTTTCAATTCATAAATAGATCTATCTTGTTAAAACATCATTACTATACAGTTAATATATTCAGAAAAGCATTCATACTAAGATTATTAGTCCTTTAACCACCCCCCCCCCTTCAGGAAAGGAGGTAATTAATAAGAAACTAAATTTTTATCCATTAAGATCAATAGTCTGAAGGTAATCAAGTCAATCACAAGTTAACCCTGCAGCCATTCACCCCATTTTGTGGGAAGATTATCTAAAAACAAGAATGTCTACCTAGTTAATGTAAAGGCAAGACTTAAAACTGCCAAATATTCCATTAAAAACACAAGAAATACTTAATATGAATAACCAACCCTTTCAACTTTGATTATGAGCGTAAATTACCAAAGATATATCAAAATTGTACCTGGACTATTTATCCAAGTCAACATACTAACAATTTCCAAACATTTTGAGAAAAAAAACAACGTCCCATTCAGTCAAAGTTATAGCTTTTTACCCCCTTTAGGGTAATTACCCCCCCCCCCCAAATCATTCTTAGCATGTAATATGATTCAAATTCATGAATACTATAAACACATAAAGATTCATGAAAGTCCCCCTCATTCATACGAAGTTCAAGTGTAAGCTACTGTCATAACTTTCGTGAATAAAAAAAGTCGGTATTTTTGTATAGATATTACATACTTTGTGCAATTGTAGATGATGATACTTTGATACTGTAATCGTTAGCCTCTGGAACTTGTTAGTATATCACTACAGCATTCAAATAAACACAAGAAAGTAATTCTTAAATGATTTTGCAGGCATTTATTATCATGGTGTCATTTTTTTTATAGTTGGGCGTTTTCATTTGCTTCCGAGCGCCTAGAATTTATGTTGTTAAATTAAGCACAGTGAGGTTAATTCCAATTGTAGAAAAAGTTTTTTGGTTGATTCTTAATCACAAAATCATAATGCACGCCACTGTATCAAAAATTATTATTTTTGTTCATTTATTAGAAATGGTCTGTCATCCCTACAAAAAGGCAGAGGCTGTGAGGAACAGATTCTGTGCCTTCGACTCTTGATTGACCTCGCCAGGAAAAGAAAGTGGAGCCTTTATGTGACATTCATCGACTTCCAGAAAGCCTACGATAAGGTTGATAGAGTGAAACTGCTCAATCACCTTGACAAACTCTGCTGTGGCACTAAGTTCCTCCGAGCATTACAAGCCAATTTTTCTGGAGCATCCGGACAAGTAGGACAAGAGACCTTTGTGACAACAAACGGAGTGCGCCAGGGAGCTAGTACGAGCTGCCCCCTCTTCACTTGCTTCATAGATCCTTTGATTGACTCCATAGTTGCTTTGGGAACTGATAGCTGGCTTGATGACATTCATACGCTCCTATTAATGGATGACACTGCACTACTGGCCTCCTCATGACAAAAATGCAGCAGAAACTACAGACACTTTTTGGCAAGACAAATGAACTTGGAATTGTAATAAACGAGGCCAAGACAAAGTTCATCTGTACTGGCAATGACGTTGACAGTTTTGAAGTTGGAGGAATTTCCATCAGCAAGGTTGACCGATATGTGTACCTGGGCACCCCAATTAGCATTGCATCCATTGCCGACCAGGTCAAAAACCATATCTCAGACAAAAGCAGCCACGTCCTCAAGTTGTCATCCTTTCTGGCCAAGAATACAGATGCACCATGGTCTGTCAAGTACAAAGTTTGGGAGAGCGCCTTCAAGAGCGCAGTATTCTACAGTTGCCAAACATGGCTAACGAACAATCTCCGAGCACCCGAGACTACATATAACCAGACGCTAAAACAAGTATTGGGAGTGCGTCGCACAACCTGCAACGACCTGGTCAACATAGAGACAGGTATAGGAGATGCTAAGGCCCACATCCAAGGCCTACAAAGATCATATTTTCTGCGCATCAAGGCACGCCCAGGCTTCAATGGCTCGTATATTGACAAAATCATTGGAATGTCTCTCGAAAGTAGATCCCCAGCAGCGCTAGTCCTCCAGAGTATTCTCTCTGAGGACACACCAGACAACGTAATGAGTTATTCGCTTGAGAGGATTAAATCCAGAGTCAGGGATGGAGCTACAGTGAGCAGTCGCAGAAGCTCCTATCTGTCCCTTAATCCTGACCTCTCCAAACATCCCATCTACGAGACCTGTATTCCTGAGAGATACAGACTTGCTGCAACTCGAATCCGCTTGAGCAGTCACCGTCTTCGTATTGAGACCGGCCGTTGGGCACGCATTCCAAGGGAACAGCGTCTATGTCCTTGTGACAGTGGATTTTTCAAACTGAAGAACATGTCTTAATTGACTGTCCTAGCAGCAACAGTATAAGAGATCGATATCCAAATTTATACTTTAATAACCTTGTGGACTTAATGGCATCAGAAGACACCAACTCCTTGTGCAGATTTTGTTTTGAAATTTTAAAAAGATTTGAATGACTTAAATTGTAGTGATAATCAATCAAACCATACCATATGCATGTAAAAACACATATGTCTAAGCCAATAAAGCCACTACTACTACTACTACTAAAGAATAATATATTACCATCATCCAAGGAAAAAAAAAATATCATAAACACATTTGATTCGATCGCCTGATATACTTAACTTTCATTGTAGATCTTCCTTCGGGAAAAATTAATTGAAAACAATTGGGGGTAAAAGACCAGCCCTGCTGTTCGACTTCAACCGATTTGTGTCTTGTAGCCCTAGAATTGGCTGTTTTCAAAAAATATCATAAGCCTTTTTTTCATGGGATGTATTAGTATGGTACCATTATGCTCTGCTTTGCAAAGGACTGAGACGAATCCAATCTATAAGGCAAAGAATGAGTACTTACAAAACAGAAATCAAAGCCTGTGGAAGGAATCACTGGTTATAAATACACTACAGTAAGCAAATCAAGTGTGTCCCTGCATTTATCGGGTGGGACAGCAACTGACTAAGCTACACAATAGAGGATGTGCAGGGAAACAGATCATGAGACTGCATCAGTGTCAGTAAACACACAGTTGCTTAGATTGTTAGTGGTTGTTTGAATGGTTGAGACATATTTATATACATACTTACTATACTACAACGTCATAAACAAGGACTGACTAAGATAGTCAAGAGAAAAGTATTGTTTATAAAATGAGGGAGGTGGTTGAAAGATCTTTTATGTTCTGCATCTTGGACAGATAGAGTTTTGACAGGCAACTACATACACTAATTAGGAGACATGGCATGCACCTGTGGCACAGGATGAAAAAAATACATGGCTTCAAAGGCCATATTTGAGACATATCTACGTAGCTTACATGATACGTAAATTTTCCGTATGAACTTTGTTCAAACTCTTTTAAGGTTATTAATCATGTAAGTCATTTGCAGAACTCTTTGTGGGTAGCAGTCCAAGAATTCTGAAAGTCATGGATCTACTTCATTAGTATTCTCCAATCCCCCCTCCCCCGTTTTTATACAAAAAGCCCATAAGCCTATAGAACGTCATCCATCAAGTTTGCCTGTTGGATTCACACTGGGTGCAATTATTTGCCACCTTCATATCCATGCCTCTTTCTGGACATATCAAACACACTCTATATGGATTGGCCAGTCCACGAATACTGATGAATACATATCAATATGTAGAGCCCCTAAATCTACTTGTATGCATTCCACATAGGCTACAAACTACACAAATAGTGGCCGCTGTAGGTCCTGTCCCAGCTATATATAGGTCTTTATATTGTATGTTGCCTGCCAGTGAACTTGGTGATAGTTATTGTCTGGATTTCTGGTCAAAAACATTGTGACTATGATTATATGTCCCATAATTCAATTTATTCCTATGTGGACAGTGGCCCTGTGGAAAATGGACCTGCACTGTATGTCTTGAAGCTTCTTATAAACGTTTGTCAATGATAAAATATGGATATATTGACTCAAGCACAAAATGTCTGATTTTCTGTACATCAGAAGTATTTCCCACTTGCCACCATGCAGTAATGCAGTAAACAGACCACTGCAAAATCTCAAACTTTTTAAATTCTGGCCAATTTTGAAAAGAAATGCTAACAACACACAGCGTGACTTAGATTCAGCAAGTTGACCAATTGATAGAGTGAATAAAATTGTTTTTCAGAAAGCTGACAATTGAGTGGTCACGTAGCCAATAGTGAGAAATTTCCCAGGAGTCTAGGAGTTTTAGACTGCTCACATAAGTTGGGCAAGTTGTTGACCAGTGACCACTCATTCATTCATTCATTTACAGACTTTTTGTAAGGGGACTTTTTGAGACCTACTCCGCCTGGTATGAATTCCCTTGGTCAATCCCACACAATGTATTTTTCCAAGATTCAGCTCAATGTATAAGAAACACACACAGTTTTTGTATGCCACATTGCTACAAGGTGCCAAAAGGGTTTTCCTGTAAATTATACTTATAGAGCAGGCTGAATATTTCATAGGAATGTTGTTTTAATCAAACTTTTGGTTTTCGCCCTTTACTTCCATTGATGTCTCCAACTCCCTCAACTCAATAAATCCTTTGGAGACTGAGATTAGAAGAGTAGAAGTACCTCGCTCTAGAAAACTGTACTTCCCACACCTGCCTTCCAGTACTATGATAAAACCCCATGACAGTGTAGTTCACAGCTATGAACATCATGAGTGTCAGGTCTGCTCTGAATTAACACGAGTCCGAAGGACGAGTGTTAGTTCAGAAGCAGACCTGACACGAATGATGTTCATAGCTGTGAACTACACTGTTATGGGGTTTTATTTATATCCCGCAATGATTTATCAGTGGCTTTTACTAAAGGTTAGTCTGATAAGTTCAAATTCTCCCAAGTTAGGAGCAGCAGTTTGTTGTGACGCCACCAGCTGCCCATTGTGATGTCATGACATAAACAATCGCTGCCCATTGTTTGCATAACAACGTCAGATAATTTATTTCATTGAGTTCACAAGGATGAACTCAATGGTGTGAACTCAATGGCTTTTTCATGGTGTTCACTTGCAATTGCGGGATATCTATATATATTTTGTACCAAACTAGCTGCTTATAACTGCACGTACAACAAATCCGTGAACTGAGCCTTACCAGAATTTATCCTGAGTCTATTATATTGGCCAGCTTCCCCCCTGGCATTATTTGTTGCCTCCCTTGCACTGGCAATTGCCATTGTGGGAAGATTAATCTCAGGTAATACCAAGAAGTTGGATGCTTTTCTTGTTGGCTTTAACAACGCCACAGGCAAATTTGGCATTTGGTCACAACACACCCCTCCAACGACTGCTATATTGGTGTCAGAACTGTGAGCTGCACATGCATTCTGTTAAAAATATAACATTGAAGACAATATAATATTATACATTTTATCAAAATAGCTAAATATATTCATCATAATTGTCACCTGGCGCTTCATACACATCTGTCAAGAGACAAGAGAAATCCACGAATTTTTGTCAATTTGCCGTGATCGATCAATTTGCAATTCAAATATTATGAAACACTCTCGATTTTCCCCCCAATTTTTATTACCATTTTTTTCTTGTGTTTTTTTTTTCTTGTGCCCGTTTTGCGCCATGGAACAGCTGTGCAATATTGCGTTGTAATTTTCGGTGACACCCTATGAGTCCGAGGGCCCGCCAGTCCGAGGGCCCGCCAGTCCGAAGGCCCGCCAGTCCGAGGTGCCCTGAGGGCACCCTGAGTCTCAGGTGCCCTGAGGGCACCCTGTACGATTGTCTCCGAGGGCCCGCAAGTCCGAGGGCCCGCCAGTCCGAAATGCCCTGAGGGAATCACCTCCCTCTGATGCCCTCAGGGGAAATGGGTGATGCCCTCGAAGATTATGTATCTTTCTATCTATCTATCTATCTATCTATCTATCTATCTATCTGTCTGTCTGTCTAGCTGTCTAGCTGTCTAGCTGTCTGTCTGTCAATCTGACTATCAATTTGTCTATCTGTCTATCAGGTGTATGAATTAGTCCTTTTGTGAGCTTGGGAGTATTTTAAGGCTAATATTATATTGCTTGTGTCAAATTGTCTCAATCTCACTAAGACAAGACTAAGTGATAGAGAGAGGTCTCTCAAGGCCAAAGTTCTTTGGCTTTCTTGGTTTTGGTGTTACCTACCCCACCTAGCTGAATTTTCAGTTTCCATGGCAACCACAGAATGACTTGAAAATGTCCATTATAATTTTGAAAATCTATTCCAAATATGCTGAATTTTAATTTGTGAAAAAATTCATAGTTAGACGTCAAGAGGTTGAAAATAAGTGTCCATTAATAAAAAAAAACCTCGTACTTTATGAACCCCCCTCATAGATAAATAGATAGAGCCTTACAGAAAAAATAGATAAGCAAATATGAGATAGATAGATATTCTATCTACAAGCAACTCTTAAAGAGCTCGCACGTTATTTTTTAGACCACAGGCCAGAAAGTGAAACCCTCCCCCCCCCCCCGAGGGAATTTCGGGACCCCCCTAGTTTTCTTCCTGGATGTTTTCTGAGTTCATTTCAGGTTGTTTCTGCCATTTAAAAGCGTGAAAACTCCAGAAAAAATCACTTTTTCTGTATAACTTGCGACTAATTTTGATGCTTTTTATTAGCATGACACACTTTCCTCACAAAATTGGCAATAACTCCCTTAATAATCATCTTTATGACATAAAAAGGTGTCATTGGAACCAAAAATAAGTAGGCTAGTACATGATACAATGTTGCTTTACTTCAAAATTGGGACTGAAATTTGACAGGATGTCATTTTCCTACCGCTACCCATAAATTTTATTTAATAAAATGATTCCGCCAATATATACAGTGGGGTGCGAAAGTTTGGGCACCCTTGGAGAGGGGTCACATTTTTTCAAATTTCAAACAAAACATTTGCAGAATCTTTCCAACGTGAATGTGTGAGTGAAGGATACCCATGCACTCAATTTTACCCAGAAAGAACAATGGAAATATTAAAATTTAAAAAAAAATATGGGTCTTTTTGTTGGATTTTAGGTGTGCAAAAGTTTGGGCACCCCTACAGATTCTGATCTTAATTTTTCTATAACTCTACATTAAATCAACATAAAAGCTCTAAAATGCTTTGGATAATAATGTAAGCATCCCAGGACTTCATTTTGTGTGATTTTTTTAATTTTAATCCACAACAGAATCCCTCCAAACTTGGCAGATTTAAGGTACGCAAGGTGCGTCAGATTATTTAATAAAATTTCAATTATTTTGAGTCCAGAAGAGGAAAAAGTTTATTTATCTTGTTTATTTTTCATCACCTAAACATGACAGATTATTCTATGATGAAATTTTGGAGCAGCTAAGACCTATATCCGACTAAAATACCCAAAATGCCACACAAGTTCAACTTTCTGGGCATCTATGTCAGAGTACTTTGGCTTTCTGGTAAAAATATTTACGAAACCTGCTGTTTTTGAGTTGTGTTGACAATTTCGCTATTATTACAGCTGTCGTCCATAATTTTTGGCCTGCCTATTCTTGGCCTTGGGGAGTCAAACTTGTTTGTCACATTTTGGTGTATCGGAGCGATTCCATTTCAATGTATTTTAGCCCTTGTCTCAAACACCACATTGGCTGATCCAGAATGCTTCCAAATAGCTAGATGGGTCCTTCGGAATGATTCAGACAGTCGGATTGAGCTATGCAATTGTGATACCTTGTATAGCTTGGCTTTTCATATCTGCATGCTGACGGTGGAATGATGCACCTGTCGATCATATTCAGTGTCACAATTGTCGGGGTCTCTGAGGTTGACGTATAAGATTTGATTGTTACAAAATAGCAAACTTGATTAAAATTTTAATAGAAACACTATTAACCACAAATTGAATTTTTTTCAGCAAAAATAGTCCCTGGCCGGCAAAACAAAGTTGAACTGCACATTAATATTTTTAATTTTCCTGGATATTAACCTAAATAAATAATGGAAATCTTGAATATTTTGGCTATTTTGGATAAAATGTTAATTTTAGGTAAAGGAGAGGCTAACCAGGTCTCCTGGCCCAGAAATCTTCAAACTTCAAACTTTCAGTATAACTGGTCATGTGCAATTGATGCAGTGCATTTTTACCCTCGGCAATGTATACATTGCCGACGGGTATTGTAGTAACTTTGGGAAAATTTGTCCGTCCGGCGGGCGGGCGGGCGGACGGGCGGGCGGGCGTCCGGATAACGGGCGTCCCACTTGTGCATTGGGAGTAACGCCAAAAATATGGGACGTATACTTTTTATTTTTTGGACATTATTGTATCTTTTATCCTAGTTGTGTCTTTTAGGGGTTTAATCCACATGAGATTAATACTTTTCTCACAGTTATTGAAAAATGTGAAAAAAATTTTTTTTGTGTATTGGGTGTAAAGCCAAAACTATGGCATGTACATGTATCATTTTTGGGTAAATATAGTATCTTTTATCCCAGTTGGGCCTTTTATAGGTCTAATCCCCATGATACGAATACTTTTGTCACAATCATTGAAAAATGTGAAAAATTGTATTTTTTTGTTTCTGGGACATAACTAAAAAACTGCTGGACTTTTGACACTGAAATTTGCATACATCGTATGCATTAAGTGCCCAAGATGTATTTTTGTGGGTCTAAATGCTCTTCGAAAGTTGAACGGATGACAATTTACCAAAAATATGAAAAAATACTATTATTTCAAACCTGTATGATTCAGTCAATTTTGGAGTTAAATCAATGAAATTTTTCAATTAGGTGTCTAACTAATGCCTCTTTAAACAGCTTGACTCAGTTGGAATGTTGGTCCTATGAATTTTTATAAAAATCCAAAAATTAGAAAAAATCCCTATTTTCCAACATTTCTGCGCGAAAAGCCAAAATGGTAATGGGTAGATTATTTTACTTTAAAGCTTATTGTCGTTAGACACACTATTGTTAATATTCACAGCCATTGCATGAGTTTTTGCAAATTTTTCTATTGAAAAAAAGTTGGGGAAAGAAAAGTTGAGCAGAAGCAGCTATATGAAATCGCGATTTCAATTGTACATTACGGTTTGCAGGAAGGAAAATAATCCATGGAAATGGCCGTTTTTTAGTTCACCTGGGAAGTCTCAGGTACCTGAGGGGAAAAATGAAGAAGCCTCAGACGTTGAATAGGAGGTCCAAAACGAGGTAAAAGCGAAACGGCCGTACGAAATCGCGATTTCAGTAATTAATTATGGCTGAGACAAAGGGATTACACGAAATGGAATAAGCACATGCATTAGAATGGCCATTTTTCAGTTCACATCAAAAGTCTGACGCGCCTGGGAGGAAAAATGAAGAAGCCTCAGGCCTAAAATGGGATGTCCAAAACGGACCTGGAATTTGTCAAAAATGCATAATTGTACAATGTCATGTATAGGCCTATAGTAATTATTATATGTATGACTCCTTTTGAAAATGCTGTTTATTGCAGGATTTGGGAGAAATGTGAGATGAAATGTGGTCTGATAAATCATTGTATTGTATACATGTTATGATAATTTTGGAGAATTACAACATTTTGTATGAGCACCAATTCTTCCTCTTAAAGGGACCTTTTAGCCTCCCCCTTCCCAGCTGCTCAACCCTCTCCCCTATAGGCATGAATTGGCCATTGTCTGCTGTACCTCAATCACCTTATATAAGATGATGTAATCTGGGTAAAGTCTCATTGAATCCACCAGGCGGAGGACATAGGACAAACAAATAGATAATAGAAAATTGGCCGCAGTGCCTTTAATTTCGGCGAAATAACATCACAATACAAAAGACACAGTCACACAGCATTCCCACACACATATAAGAAGAGGAAGACAAGACAGATAGGAGCCTGCTGCTCCGGACCAGCCACAATGCGGTCAATACTTAATAGACAAAATACAAATTGAAATAGACATATAATTGAAATAATACACAGGCGAAAAATGTAAAATCGAAATACAATCAGAATAAATGCACATAAAATGAATATATACAGGATGATTAAAGGTATAGGGTGATACAATAATTGGATTGAAAGTGAACTGATATCTTTTTGGAAGGCAAAGGCCTAAATAAAGATTTTTTAATTTTTAAAATTTTTGGATTTTTAAATTGTCAAAATTTTGATCCCCGGAAGGAAGAGCAAAAAAGGGGATAGGACAGGAAGAAGATTGAAGAAGAGGGAGGAAGAGGGTGGGTGCAAGAAGAAGACGCGACCCGGAGGCGGGAAAAGAAGGGGTTTATATAGGAAAAAAGGAAGGCTTTCACAGGAGAGAGAAGCTGTGACTCCAGAGAGCAGGATAGAGGAGAGGTGAGAAATACAGAGAAAACCACAAGAAACATGCAGAGAACACATGAATAGAAAAGGACCTTGACACAAATAGCAGACGCCGAAAATAGAACATAAATAGACGGCACGGCGGCAAACCCGAGGTCCCCCGCCCGGCTCCAATGGACCTTGGCCTTAGGCCAAGCTATCATTGAATCCACCAGGCGGAGGACATAGGACAAACAAATAGATAATAGAAAATTGGCCGCAGTGCCTTTAATTTCGGCGAAATAACATCACAATACAAAAGACACAGTCACACAGCATTCCCACACACATATAAGAAGAGGAAGACAAGACAGATAGGAGCCTGCTGCTCCGGACCAGCCAGACCACTAGTCCAAGAGCAGCAGGCAGTGGGGGTGAGTGGGAGAGAAGAAGAAGAGGCCAGGCATGAAAAGGAAAACCTCAGGGAACCAGCCTCGAGGCTAGGAGAGAGAAGCTATCGGGTTCCGGCCTCATGTAAGACGTATAGGCATCTGACCTCCAACGACCCAGCCTCTGAACCTCGTAAGAAGAAAAACCGGCCTGAGCGGCCTGAGTGGCCGCGCCGGCGCGAAGAGAATGAGTAGAATACGAGGCTGGGTCGAGGCCCAGAGAGGCGATGATGGTCTTTAAGGATGAATTGTAGAGAGAGTAAGTGAGAGGGAGACCTGATGACATCAGAAAGAGAGGATGAGACGAAGGTGCAGGGAAGTGAGAAATGAAATGATGAAGGAGACATGGGGCGCAGACGGGATGGCCCGAGCAGCCGATGGAAACAGTGAAGCCATGAGGGCTTGTTTTGGAGGAGGGGGCAGTGTAGCGGACCAGGGGGGGGAGGCTGAGGGGTCAAAAACAAGAGAAGATCGAAGAGGAAAGAGAGAAAGACGAGAATCTGCACAGAACTCTGAGGCCCTGAGGCAGGCGAAGAATTGGAGGGCAAGAGCCCCCCTAACCGCTAGGTGGTCAATGCTGTTTATTGCAGGATTTGGGAGAAATGTGAGATGAAATGTGGTCTGATAAATCATTGTATTGTATACATGTTATGATAATTTTGGAGAATTACAACATTTTGTATGAGCACCAATTCTTCCTCTTAAAGGGACCTTTTAGCCTCCCCCTTCCCAGCTGCTCAACCCTCTCCCCTATAGGCATGAATTGGCCATTGTCTGCTGTACCTCAATCACCTTATATAAGATGATGTAATCTGGGTAAAGTCTCACTAAAGAATGGAGGGTGCATTACTTCACAACTCAGATGTGTATGACAGCCAAGGAGGGGGGGGGGGGGGGGGGGTCAAAATGTGAAACATCACTGAAAATCAATGTGGTTATCAAGATATTACGCTTTAAATTATACATGTAAATAATATAAATATGTATGGTTGCACATGGTACATGGCATGAAATACATGGTTTTCGTGCATACATCTATTAAACCATCAGATATTTGAATATGAAGACAGAAATTGCTAAAAATATGCCAAATACTGTTGACCATTGAATTGTCACATTTCAGTCAATTTTGGATCTTAGTTACTCAAAGTGCCATAGGGTAATGTTCTTTGAGTCGGACACTTGGATTCTGTGTAATTTAAAAAAGTGATATCTTGTTTGGCCTATGGGTTATTGATTGTCAACCAGGGCCTCAAATTAAGCGTTTTTACTACATCTAACAAAAACTTGACAATTGGCACAACACAAGAACTGAATTTGTGGTTAAATATCTGAAATAAAAAATGACATAGGGTATCTTTGAGTCGGACAGCTGTGTTGTAAAAACATGACTCAAAGGTACAGGTGCTTTAGAGCCATCCCTTCAATTGAAAAAGCTCATTTTTCATTAAAAAACGGACAAAGCTTCCTTCTTACTGAATAACACAAACATTGATGTCAGATCAATACTATAGGCCAGCAAAGGATTCTTCAAATATGGCTAAACTTCACTAAAATACACAATTTTATGACAAAATTTGGGAGAAAAACGGGTTTTTAACCCATCTTTATGGTCTTGGAAATCAAACTAAAAATATTCATATCAAGCTGATACTTTTTGAATGGATGAAAGAGATCTTGGGCTACGCATTGGTACCAAATACACTGGTGTAGATACTCTCAATTACCCAATTCAGCTCCAATAAAAGTGTCCGACTCAAGGTTACCCTCCCTAAGGGTCAGACTCAAAGAATCTTACCCTACAACGTGTCCCAAGTGTAACATTTTATCACATTCTTCCTCAGAATTTATGTGTTTTAATATTATAAATTATATATAGACAAATATGATTTATGCTCATAGTGCTTGCTCAGGGGCCTTACCATTTTTAAAAGACTTTTGACAAGAAATCTCAAAGACTCACATGTTACCCTTTTGCTCAAATCTAACCTCAGTGATGTAAATTAAAAACAAGAAATTAAGGTAATGTCAGCCTGCTTTTATTTAGATTTTTGCATAAAAACTAAATGTGATCATTTCATGATTGCAGACATTATGCCACTAAATACAGGGTTATATAGAAATTTACTTGGTATGTAACAAAACCCATTTTCTATGAATTTAAATATTTAGTTTTATATTTATACAAAGATATTATTGGATAAATTTGTGTATTAATTCATTACAAAACTCAACACAAGCATATTTTAGCACCTTGAACAGAACAAGTGTCAAGATGGAAGGGGGTGCAGCTTTTGTTGAATGGGCATTATGTAACATGATGTCACTGATCCTCTCTAATGACCAAACCCAAGAACAAAGGGGAGGGTATAGAAGCAGATGCATACAATTTAGTACCCTCATCTTTCTAACAAAATTCCCTGTTTTTCTTGGAAGTGTGTTCAATCATTGATAACCTTAGTTTTTTTAATCAAAAACAAATAATGAAATTTCCAATTTCAATCAGAAATATAGGCCAAGTAGAAGCTGAGATATGACTTTTTATATCCCATGCAAGCTTTTTATGGTGTTTTCAGCTATTGTTGTACCACCAAGCTTGAACAGCATTTAACATTTTTGGTGTTAACCAGCAAATGTATTAGTCTCAAAAAGTATCTGTAGGCCATACATTGTTTTTAGTTTAATATTTAAAATAGATTTAATATTTAAAATAGATTGGATAGTTAGACACCTACCTATTATTTCTGTTTTTAGGCTGGCCTTTTACTGTATTCATAATTTATGATAAGAAAAGGTAGGATAGACAGATGGATAGATGGATAGATAGATAGATAGATAAATAGATAGATAGATAGATAGATAGATAGATAGATAGATAGATAGATAGATAGATAGATAGATAGATAGATAGATATTCAGATAGATTGACAGATTGATAGAATGATAGATGAGGTGTTTAGATGATTGAAGATTGTTTGATTGATAGATTGATTGATTGTTTGTGATAGATCCATTGTGAATGTAGGCTATCCCTGAAAATAGATTTTCCTATTGCACTATTGATTCGTTTTTAGGTTGATAGATATATAGATAGATAGACAGCTAGACAGATAGACAGACAGATAGATGGATAGGTAGATAGGCTAGCTAGATAGATAGATAGATAGATAGATGATTGATTGATCATCTATATTGTTTTATTAATACATCCAGAGAATCGTGGATAGATGGATGATTAGGATTTTACCTCCTGTATTTAATCACTTGGTTGGCTCATTAGGACAAGAGGAGAATATAGCAATGAGGTGACCATTTTATTTCATTGCAACATCTCTTTTCAGTACATTTGTACCTTGAATCTCTTAAATGCTTGGGCAGAGAAATTTGTCAAAGTTAAATACAATTAAAAAAAATCATATAAAATAGAGAAATGGATGTTTCATTCATCAAACAACATTTTCCATCAGCCAAAAAAAGTAAATGAGTATATATCTGTAATATAACTCTGGTGTTACTGTCCGATAGGCCCACTTGCCTGAATTTCATTATCCAGATTTCATTTAGTTACCATCTTTCCCATGCAAGATGGTAGTTATACCGACTACCACTTCCAAATGCATATTCTCCTGTGCTTAATTTTCAGATCTTTGCCCATGTTTTAACAGTTTTCCTTTTTTTATTGGGGGGGAGGTGGGGGCTCTGCGCATCGTGCTGCCAACCCTCACCGGCAGTAAGTCAATGTATTTCACATGCTTCAGTATGAGTTAGTATGGCCTGCTGAATAGCCGAGGGTATGCTGCCGCGCAGCCTATGTTTTAACATAGTAACGGGAGACCAAATGGTCTCCCAGTTGACAAATTTGGTCTCCCAGTCAATGCTAAATTGGCATCACTGGGAGACCAACTTTTTTCAGAGACTTTCATAAATTTCTTATTTGGTTGTCTTAATTAATTAGCAGTTTTTTTATGTATTTGAAATCAAGGCTTCTGCTTTTCATGTCAAAAATATTCTTCACGGTCTCTACAATACACTTTTGCTATATCCGTCTGATTTCCGATTAAAAAAAAAGAATTGTCAAATTGTTTTTGTGGCAATCAGTGCAACTCTTCAATTAGTAGCCAACTCAACAGTTCACAATCCTTTGGCAAGCAAATCATTATATAAATACATAGTAATGAATGTACATGTACTGATACGTCAAAAGTTGCGTTGGTCTCCCAGTCGAAAATCCTTAAAAAATGCTCTGATTATTGATGCCATAGGTGCCACAAAGATGCAACAGTTGGAGTCACTCTGTTGGGCAGAACAATAAAAAAAGGAACAAGAAATGAAGCCCTGGGATGCTTACATTATTATGTAATCAGTTTTAGAGCTTTTATATTGATTTAATGTAGCTTTATAGAAAAATCAAGATCAGATTCTGTAGGGGTGCCCAAACTTTTGCACACGTAAAATTCGACAAAAAGACCAATATATTTTTACATTTTAATATTTCCATTGTTCTTTCTTGGTAAAATTTAGTGCATGGGTATCTTTCACTCACACAATTAACAAAATTTGATGTCTCAAAACATACTATTTTGCCAAATATTTGACCTTGAGTTTGACCTTGAAAATCACAGTCAAGGTAATTTTTTTTATTTTGATCTCACTGCCAGTATTTCAAATATTGGGGGACTGGGGGTCATTTAATTATTTGAACCATGTAGGATAAACACTAAGAAAATAAATGAGCGATGTTAGTACTTTCTGTTACCAAAATTGGTCATGGTAGTGATTGGTATAAAAAAAATTCTAATTTTTTCCTGATTTTTTGGTGCTATTCAGCACTGCAAAAAGCCATACTTCCTGTCTGTTAAACAATCAGCAGGCTTTATTCTGGCAGGAAGCAGTAAGGAAATAGACACAATAAAGCGCCACAAGGTGTTGCAATGGCCAAAATGGAACCATTAACTTTTCATAGTGATCAATATTTAACTCTCAAATAGGCAAAAATAGGCTAATTTTTCATGTATAACGCGGTGTGCAATTTTTTAAAATTTTTTATAAATCAGCATGAGATGAATAAATTCTGATTTCGAGGTTCAAACAATCCAGCTACTGGCCATTAGTATCCATAATATGAACCCAAGATGTTGGAAAAAACATAATTGTTTGAATTTTTGAAAATCTCGTGAATTGAAATTTAAATGGGTCTTATGAGCTTGAAAAAATGAGGTCAAGGTCAAATTTAAAGGTGGGTATTGGGGGGGGGGTTATAGAGGTAGGTTCATTATTCATTTGCATTACCTAAAATTACTCCTTAATTCATGTATATCGAGCTCATGAACCTCAAATTGAGCGAATGCACCTTGCCAAAATGATAGCCACTCAACAAATACTTGCAATAAGAAAATTAAAAATAACTATTTCCATGTCCTGTGCTATAGCAGTATAGGGCAACTTTTGGCATCATCAGCATTCTGCTCTCTTTATTGGTTTTTGCTGAACCCGAAACAAGTCAAAAATTACGTAAATTTTCGGTATGGCAGTTTCTGCTTGAGTGATTTAGATTAATTTTGCCCCAAAGTGTAGCTTTTTAAAATTTATGGACAGAAACTAAAGCAAACTACACTAGTTTGTTATAGTTATTGAGATATAGTGCTTTAAAATATATACTAAAATTCACACTAAAAAGGTCATATAAACCTTAAAAATAAAAATTGAAGCTCAGGACTGAATGGAGAAGTATACAAGTATATAGGTACCCATAGGCGTATCGGAGGGGGGGGGGCATGGGGGGCGGTCGCCCCCCCCCCCCCAAACTTTTGGGAAACACTAAGATTCAGAAAAAAAGGCAGAAAAATTTGGGCAGATGATTAAATAAACACTATTGAAAATTAATGATTTCTAGCCAATTTCATTTGTGATGGTACTAAAGCTAGATTTTGAAATTCGGGCAAATGTCGCTCGCCCCCCCAAAAATCACGCGCGCCATACGACTGTGTAGGTACCCTCACAAAAATATTAAGGAAAATCAAAGCAACTTTTTTGGAAACAATAATAAGAAGAATATTACAAAAACAATACATACATATTGGTAAATTCTTAATTACCATGCATGGTAAATTCTTGATAATGTAGTTTTTCAATGAATGCATGGCTTATATTATGGCTCTCAAAGAATCAAAAAGGTCATTTGCATTGGTACTATAAAACACTAATCAAATACTGACACTTGCCCAGCAACAGTTTGTGCAGTTATCCCATGCTTGTTTCACTGGCATCCATGTTGGATGATGGGGTAACAGCGGTTAACCAATCAGGTTTCCTCGTGCGTGGATTAATTGGCCCCTTTTTTAATAGATATGAACAAAAAGCACCCTGAGGAACCAAAGAGTGTTCCAAGGGACCATCCAAGAAACAGAACACTGACAAAGAGCATGTCAATACAACCTTACCCAGAGGAATGGAAAAATGTCCTTAAGACAATAAAGTGCCCAGTGGAATTCATAAAATGCCCTGAGGTATAATAAAAGTGCAAAAAAAGAAATAAAAAGTGCCCTGAGGATTTATTAGTAACTTGAGGAACAGAAGAGTGCCCTGTATGTACAAATAGTGCCCTGAGGAATCAATGAGTACCCCAAGGAACTATCTGAGGAGCAGAACGGTGACATCATGCCCTGAGGCAAAAAAGTGCCCTAAAGTGCTGCATGGAACCAGAATGACCCAAGAAAGAGTGCCCATGGGAGTTGAAAAATGCCCTTAGGACAATAAAAAGCCCAGAGGAAAGCATAAAATGCCCTGGAGTATACAAAAAGTTCCGAAGAGAAATAAAAAGTGCCCTGAGGATTTATTAGTAACTTGAGGAACAAAGGAGTGCCCTGAGGAATCAATGAGTGCCCTGAGGAACTATCTGAGGAGCAGAACGGTGACATCATGCCCTGAGGCAAAAAGGTGCCCTGAAGTGCTGCATGGAACCAGAATGACCCAAGAAAGAGTGCCCATGGGAGTTGAAAAATGCCCTTAGGACAATAAAAAGCCCAGAGGAAAGCATAAAATGCCCTGAAGTATACAAATGGTTCCAAAAGGAAATAAAAAGTGCCCTGAGGATTTGTTTGTAACTTGAGGAACAAAGGAGTGCTCTGAGGGTGCAAATAGTGCCCTGAGTTATCAACGAGTGCCCCAAGGAACCATCTGAGGAGCAGAACAGTGACATCATGCCCTGAGGCAAAAAGGTGCCCTGAAGTGCTGCATGGAACCAGAATGACCCAAGAAAGAGTGCCCATGGGAGTTGAAAAATGCCCTTAGGACAATAAAAAGCCCAGAGGAAAGCATAAAATGCCCTGAAGTATACAAAAAGTTCCGAAGAGAAATAAAAAGTGCCCTGAGGATTTGTTTGTAACTTGAGGAACAAAGGAGTGCTCTGAGGGTGCAAATAGTGCCCTGAGTTATCAACGAGTGCCCCGAGGAACCATCTGAGGAGCAGAACAGTGACATCATGCCCTGAGGCAAAAAAGCGCCCTAAAGTGCTGCATGGAACCAGAATGACCCAAGAAAGAGTGCCCATGGGAGTTGAAAAATGCCCTTAGGACAATAAAAAGCCCAGAGGAAAGCATAAAATGCCCTGAAGTATACAAATGGTTCCAAAAGGAAATAAAAAGTGCCCTGAGGATTTGTTTGTAACTTGAGGAACAAAGGAGTGCTCTGAGGGTGCAAATAGTGCCCTGAGTTATCAACGAGTGCCCCAAGGAACTATCTGAGGAGCAGAACGGTGACATCATGCGCTGAGGCAAAAAGGTGCCCTGAAGTGCTGCAGGGAACCCCAATGACCCAAGAAACAGTGCCTTTTATTTCCTTTTGGAGCTATTTGTATACTTCAGGGCATTTTATGCTTTCCTCTGGGCACTTTATTGGGCACTTTATTGTCCTAAGGGCACTTTTCAACTCCTATGGGCACTCTTTCCTTTGTTCCTCAAGTTACTAATAAACTCTCAGGGAACTGTTTATTTCTTTTTGGCACTTTTTGTATACCTCAGGGCATTTTATGAATTACACTGGGCACTTTATTGGCCTAAGGGCACTTTTCCATTCCTCTGGGTAATTTTGTACTGGCGCACTCTTTGTAATTGTTCTGTTTCTTAGATGGTTCCTTAGAACACTCTTTGGTTCCTCAGGGTACTATTTGTAACTTCAATGCACTTTCATGTCCATGTGGCCTTTTGTATTTCACTATAGGGATTTTTCCGGAAAGGAGTTTAGAGGTACTAAGTTAAGGGAATCCTTAGCTTAGTACCTCCTAAGGGACCCTCCCTAAAATGTTTAGTCCTTTTGGGAAAATCCCTACTACGGCACTTTTTCATTCCTTAAGGCATTGTAATCATTTCGCAGGGCACTCTAGTTTCCCTTCTAAGAGACACTGAGGTCGACCCATTCACAGTCTTTAGATTTCGACATGTCATCGTCAGAATTTGTCTTTATTAAACAATTATCATCCAAATTTCATGAAATTTTGTATTTGGGTAGCCCACATATTTTACTGCTGACGGACTTGATTGAGGGAAATGTCCAAAAAGTCGTGAGAAACAGCCATCGGCCATAATTGGATGTTTCATGTCACCATTTTATTAGGTCACCAAAAAGTATCTATGTCACCATGAAATTAATGTTTATGACATCAATCTCTCTGACCCAATGAGAAGACACCATTTGTACAATGTATAAAGAAAATTATCATTTCTTGAACTTGACAGGGTGAGTGTTCATTTATTTTAACATGTACCGTAGATATAGAAATAGGTGCCGTCAGTAGGAACAATATGCATACTTTCAGGTGGTATAATTGGAATGAACACACTTTATATAGGCCTAATATTATATTTGGAGAGATCCCAATTCTTGTCCAGTCCCTGACCTATAACCCTGTAGGCCTATAGATCTATAGGCTAATGCTAATGAAAGTGCAAGAGATTTTGAAAGTGGATTTGAGCAACTGACCTCTAAAAGGCTATCAACATTTTACAGGTGGATGTATCACATCATTTGCGAAATGGCAACCCCCCCCCTAGAATTTTACCAAAATAGGTGAATTATAGAAAGTTAAAATTTTCTCGCGTTTTCCAGGGTGCGGATGCCTCTGGACCAGTCTTTGTCCCCCCCCCCTAGGATATTGCCCAGGCTACCACCCTGCTAGTGCACTAAGTGCAGTTATATATAATGTTTCCTATACATAATCAGGGGCGTATCTAGAAATGGCCTGAGGGGGGGGCCATAACATGGGGAAAATAGGCAGCGCTCCGCGGCACTTCCTATCTCTTCCATGTTAATTTTTGGCCTGAGGGGGGGGGGGCATGGCACCATGGCCCCCCCCCCTAAATACGCCACTGTACATAATGATTAAATTTGGTTTAGGCTAGATCAGCTCAACATTTTAAATAACAAGCACTCTTAGAGCACAGCACCGGCCATGCTGCACATGCTTTATCAGTGGAATCGAAATGATCAATTGATACACATGTATGGTGGATTGGAAAAAATACAAATAAATTTAATTCATTTTTTATTTTTCCATTACCTGGTGGACGTGGGTGTATTTTCAAATAATATATATGTACCAGAAATTAATTGCTTATAAAACTGTTTCTTTCAGTTTGCCTCCAATTTCATGTACAAAATAGTTTTAATATTCTATGCATAAATATTCACAGTCTTGTTTTTTCTTGAAATGATGTTTTGTAACATATGCAATACTTTTATGTTTCCCAATAATAATATTATTGTATGCATGGAGTTCAAATTGGAATTAAACAAGTATGCAGCTGATTGAAAATATTGGGTAAAACCTGACAGATGACAGGGAGGTGCGAAAGTGAATTGCACTTTAGGCCTAAATTGTGATGGCAATGCAGCATTGAATAGCACTTATTGATTGGAATGGAGCAAATTCAATAAATGGTAATATCAACACCCTGTACGGTGACATATCTATATCTGTATATGCATTATGCAGCACACAGTGCAGTGACAGCCCCAATACACAAGAAAATGGCGGCGCACAATCAGCCTGACTGACCCAGCGCTGCATGTTAGAAGGGAATCCAAGGGATGATTATAAATGTAATAATATTGCATTTAACGGAAAAAAGACACAATTGGCAGAATCTACAATGTTATAACTCAGCAATACATATAAAATAAACCCTTGTAATGGTCTGGTTGGGCCATGAGGTTCGTGACTCACATCAGATGGATATCACTGCATTACCGGCCTATGCATAGCATGGCCGGTAATTAGATAACAATTAACTAAAACTGCTGACTCATTGTTAATTCCCTACGCCAGGATCCAATAAGATCCAAATTACATAAGAGTTTATAAGATTACGTAATAACACATAACGTCCTATAATACTTGGCACGGTGCCAGCAAAGGTCACTGAGTGCAACTTCAGGCGTCACTGCAATGTTAAAAGATAGGAGGTGAGTTAAGTTTAATAGATCCAACTACTGCAAGAGCTATACAATGCACTTATTTTGATTAAGATATTTTGAATATTAAAGTCATAATTCATTAAATGAGTCAGCACTGAGTTTAAAGTTCTTTTAGAGCAGATAAGTGGTTGAAAGACAGCCAGTGTGCATCTTTTCAAAGCAATCAAGTATTATTGCCTGTACAATTCAAAGTTACAGCTTACATGTTTTTTGAAAACTTAACCTTGACATCATCAGGGTATCTGTGAATGTGATTGGTCTGATCTTCAATCTGTGACACACTGACAGGTCTGCTGTTACCTTGTTGTGGATTTCGAGCAGCCTGCGTCTCAGTTTAAAATATGATCCTCTGAGTTGATAGGCTCCATCTCTGAAGTATTAGTGGGAGTAACTGCAGGTCTTACATATTATAAAAAAAATGTTGGCATGAGATCTCCTGGACTTCATGCAGGCCCCAGAGACGATTGTAAGGATCAAAGTAATGAGGCTCAAGTTCAAGATGGTGACTTTTGGTGCCCATGTTACATTATTTAAAGGGAATTTTCTGATCTTTAGAGGGTTTGAGAGACCCGCAATATCAGTTTTGAGGGAAGCCATGATCTATCCAGCCGTTTACCACTAGGCTCCTTTCTGCACTGCACATTTCTTTATAGAATATGAGAAAAAAATTTCATGGCAAACCAACCAACAGTTTCTTCAAAACCGGAATTTTCATAGAAAATCGCTGTATTTCCCATGTTGTGGGTAATTTGAATTTCCATGCGTAATTCCCACCACCGAAGTTCTAAGTTCCCTGATGTCCCTAAACAATTATTCTTTCATGGGAATACATTCTATAGTTTGTCAGTTATAATGCATCATTTTAAAAATGGCCAAAAGTCGGTAGAAAAATAATAAGAACAACATGAATTCCCCTACGAAGAATTCACAATAATAAGGAATACATGCAATATAAAGAAGAACTTCCCTATGGGATGTTCTTATTAAATAGGAAGTGAGTCTTAATATATATTGCAAATGGAGAATAAGAAAGAGTTTAACTCTAATCTGACACTTCAACTTGTTCAATAGCAATCAGATAGAACTCCAATCTGACACTGTGAATGTGATTGGTAATTCAATAGCAATCGGGCAATTCAATAGCAATCAGGCAATTCAATAGCAATCAGGTAACTCAGTAGTAATCAGGTAACTCATTAGTCTGGACCTTCATAAAGTCCGGAAAGCTTCTAAAACTTATAGTGCCCTAAGGGCACCTTGGCAAGCCCTGAGGGCATTTCGGACCGGCGGGCCCTCGGAATGCAGGGTCTTGCCACTCCTCCAGATGGGATCCTAACATTCGGAGTGGTGGGCCCTCATAGTGATGCCCTCAGGGCACCATGAACAGGGTATGCCCTGAGGACATTAACGATGCTCTCAGGGCACCACGATGCCCTCAGGGCATTAAAAATTCGGACTGGCGGGCCCTCGGAATGACGGGCCTTCGGAATCGCCGACCCTCGGACTGGCGGGCCCTCGGACTGGCGGGCGGACACCGTAATTTTCTGCCTCCAAATTCAAATGTTATGATGCATTTTGGCGCCAATAGGCTTGTGCGGCATAGCTTGCCTAAGCAAAATCAAACCTGTCTTATTCCGACAAGTTTGGTATGAATGGATAAGGTATGGCCTGTGAATGACATGTATAAATTCAGGTTGCTACAGGCCTACTACTCTTTAACTCATAAGCATAAAACTACTATTTTCTCTGTGACTGAATACTGTGAATATTGCGAATCAGTAAACATGTAAAAATATCAACTTCAAAAACCTGATTATCTCGTCTCTTCCCTTGAAGCTGCAAGTGTCTTCTTGCCTTGATTAAATTTCTGAGTCTTATAGATAGTTGTTGACGAAAAATACTAAATTAATTTAACCAAGTCTGATGGAAGTCCTTGAATCAACTTCATGAAAGTCTACAGCCATTGGCAATATGACATGATATTGAAGAATCAGCCCATGAAACAATAATTCACTAGTGATATGAATTGAAACATTTTTAATTAGTTGTAAAGTGCCCTCCCTGCAACTGATTGAAGACAGCTTAATAATATAACTATCATCCATTCTCTCTATCCAGCATTGAGCAACCTGTCAATTATTTGATGTGATCCTTTCCGCAATTGGATTTATGGTGAAACTATGTGGCCTGTATACGTACATTTCTTTTTGCCCATGTGTCAGCAGCATTTCCTCCACGCCATGAACCTGATTTATGGCCAATTTATGAAATGAAATACTGACAACACAACACGTGACTTAGACACAGTAAGTCACCAAGTTGACAGAGCAATTAGAATGACTTTCAGAAAGCTGACAATAGCGTAGTCACGTAGCCATGATGAGCCAGTTCCCCTTGAGTCAGAGACAAGTTTCAGACTGCTCACAAAAGTTTGGCAGGGCGTTGACCAACCATTCATTTATTCAGTTGTGGCGTTTTTATAAGGGGACTTTTTTGCTACCTAATCTTCCTCCAGCGCTTTGTATGAATTCGCTTGGTCAATCCCACACAATGTATTTTTTCTCCAATTCAGCTCAATGTACAAAGAAAAGTACACTGTTTTTTTGTGCTACAAGACGCCAAAGAGTCTTCCAAAGAAATCTGTGTAGACTCTATTTGTGTCGTTGTCTATCCATCTATCTGAAAATATGTGTCTGTCTGTCTATATGTCAATCTATCTATTTGACAGTCTATATATTTGTCCATGGAAAAGCATCCGTCTGTACAATGAAAATATTAATTTAACTTACATCTGACAATTAAGAATGTGCATGACCAGTGTCTGATCATCCAGATGTATCCAAAACAAACAAGCACTACTTCCCCACAGCATGTATTATATGTTATTATTTGTCTTGGCCCTTTTCCCTGTATATAGACCTACTTTCTCTCTGTCTATCTATCTTCCCATTTGTCTGTCTCCTTTGTTTGCCTGCAGTCAGTGTTCTATAGCAATCTAAGGAAGCCCTCACTGCCAGGGCATGAAATATTGATGCTAATAGTCAACAAGGTGGAAACTATTGCTCTTGGCAACTCTCCTATCAGTAATGAGATTACAAATAGATTGCACAAATATTCTACTGTGATCACAGACAGCCAGGAAGTATAAAGACAAGCGGATTTTCTTGTAAATACATGAATCTTTTAAATATTTCTTACATCTTTTGACCTTCTGTTAATCATACCATATATGTTTATTTGATCATTTCTCATCAATTATTTTCCAAAAAGTCCTCGAATCTTAAATTGCTTTTTAGTCATTCAGATTAGATGTTAAATTGCGACCCTTGTTTTGGTATCTATATGTTTTCACCAACCGCGAATTATTTTGTCTGTCTATAGATCTGTGTATCTGCAAACAGATAAAAAAATTAAGTTGTATGTATCTTGACAGATCTTATTCCACACAAGCTCACGCACAAAGAAGATAAACTGCTAAAAATAGATGTGCCTGCAATTTCAAGTTATTTATTCAGATTAGGAACATTTGCCTTACCATAATAAGCTCAGACAACCTTCCCACTTTTAGCAAATTACCCGCTTCAAGTAAAACTTCTTGGAACTGTTTTGTTAACTGTTTCGGCTGCCAGATGTTTGTTGACCATGAAATACATTTATGTATTTCAAATACAATCACCAATGCTGCACCATGTAAATGGAAAATGACCAACAGAACATATATTTCTTTTGGACAAAGTGTTGAGGTACATTTCAAGACATGTCCTCCATATCCATAGTGGCACATCCCGCTACATTTACCTTATTTCCAGTTAAACCTGTTTGACGTGAGGGCGACCATTATGTTCACAGTCTTCACTAGTAATTTTTTTACTTAAGGCCACGAGACCAAATTGATTAGCCATCAAAAACAATGAAGTGGCATTGAACTCATTCACAGTTGATAGATAGAAAGATAGATAGACAGATAGATAGACAGCTAGACAGATAGATAGACAGATACACAGATAGATAAACAGATAGATAGATAAACAGATAGATAAACAGATAGATAGATAAACAGATAAACAGATAAACAGATAAACAGATAAACAGATAAACAGATAGATAGATAGATAGATAGATAGATAGATCGATAGATAGATAGATAGATAGATAGATAGATAGATAGATAGATAGATAGATAGATCAAACCACATCGATAAATATAGAATCACTTGCCATCAAAACTGTCACAAGCGAGAAGCAATTATGTAATTATTATGTAATTTGCTGCAATCAAGCAAATCGGTAATTGTAAATTGGCAAGTAAAAGATCCCTCATATGGGATAAGTTTGTAACATGTTGAAGACTCCTGATATCTTTCCCATCTCTTCAATCAAGCCATGTGAGGGCCCAGAAGGCTCCACTCACCATATCTATGTTCTGTATCTATCTACCTAATATACCTTATCTGTCTATTTTTTCTGTGCTGGGAACGACTAAATTCGCCTTTCCTTTTTCTGCACTTGCAGTACAGTGTCTCAAAAGGCCCTCACCGAGTCATCGTATACACCCAAGTCCTGAGGTCATGTATTTGCATTGGGCTCTTGACCCAAAACTGGGACAGAAGATAGTGTTGCCATTGGCAAATGACCTTAATGAAACTAAGGAAGGGTTAGGCCCTTTGGAACTTTCCTTCAGCCAAAGAATTGCAACGAATACCTTAAGCTCTGAGGAATATCATGTTCACACGTTCTTTACATCCTAATTACAGGTAAATTCATATCATGAATATGGTTACCTTTAAAAATCAGGCCCCATAATAGGGTTACCAAAAAATGAAAATGTTCTCTGATCTTAACACCTATCTGTCAAAAGATGAGGTTTGGTAAGTAGATCACTATGAAAATATTTTTTTGAAAATCGGAGAAGTCCTTACGCCGGACCAAGCCTCTTGAAATTGACATGTCAAAAATTAGCAAAAGATCGCCATTTTCGCCTAGTTTCGTGCCTATTGTGCCACCTACAACTATGACTTATGCCTAAAAGTGTGTCTAATTGCTTCTTTCTAAGTCGTGACTTGTACTTGCATTTGATGATATTTATGTTGGGTCAGTTCTATCATTTCTAACCCTAAAAATAACCCATCTGTGGTCAGAAATAGTGTAAACATGCTCTTTTTAACCAATGAAGTACTGTATCTGTTTGGAGCCATGGAACAGCTGTGCAATATTGCGTTGTAATTTTCTGCCTCCGAAATTGAAAGTTATGATGCACTTTGGCAGTGTTGGAGTCCTCAAGGCCGGCCTTGTCCTCGAGGCCGGCCTCGGAACCACTTTTGAGTACAATTTGGCTGGAACAGTCAAACAAAATTTTCCTGTCAGTTAACTGTTATCATCTTTCAGTTATTTGATATAAGGAACCTATTATCCTATATATTATTAGAATCTGATAGAATCATTTTCTGCTTATCCTCTAATTTTAGGCCAAATGCCGAGTTATAAGCGGTGCCATTTTTGTGATAGATATGAAATTATAAATGGACCATAGTATTTGAATATTTTAGAATTTTTCTTTTCCTTCACTAATTGAGTTGAACATTATTTCATGTAAATTTCGACCATGACGATTTGAGGTTTTAAAGTGTTTGTTCACATGTAATGAAAGATGCGTTAGTACCTGATCATGAACTTCAAACACCAGAGTGACTTAAAACACAACTCAACAAAATGGAATGGGACAACATCTGTGAAAGAATAATCATCCATGCTCAAAAAATATTCCAAATAACTTTGATATAACACAAATTTGCCATTGTCTAATCAATTAGAACCCAGCAATTCAGAGTATCTATCTACATGTATCAAGAAAGTGAAATTTTTAAAGTAATGAAAGTGATAAGCTGACTCAGAATTTTTTTAAAAACTAGCCAATTTTTTTCCAGTCATGGTGACAACGATTAATTTTAAAATTCTTTCCAAGCTGTCTTGAAATGAATTTCTGGTGGATAGGCTACCTCAGTCTGCTATGTTTGATTTAGAAATAAATAATTAAACATAATTTCGTTGTTAGACACTCAAAACAAATCCAGTCTGTCACTGTTTCTGTAAAAAAAAAATTCCCAGTGAGATGAGTTCCATGCCCTGTTCTTTAAAAATGTAATGGTTGCCCCCTTATAGTCTTCATTTCAGAGTTTTACTTGAGTCATAAAGTGAATCTATAATTGTACTGGTGTAGCCTTATCCTAAGCGTTGGCTAAATGCCGATAATATACCAAGCTAAAATAGTTATGCATTGAACCATCATTTTTGTCAAGCTGGCCTCGGTCTCGGTCTAGGTCTCGGATACTCATGCATCGGTCTCGGTCTCTGTCTCGGAGGGTCAATGCCTCGGTCTCGGTCTCGGATGCTCATGCCTCGGTCTCGGTCTCGGACGTCCTTGCCTCGACTCCAACGCTGCACTTAGGTGCCTACAGACTTGTGTAGCTAGCATGCTGAAGTAAAAATCAAACTTGTTAAAAGTTGTTTTGACAGTCAGACAAGGTATGCTTTTGATTCTTCTGGCCTACCTGCATTTCTTGAGCAATATTTTATTTTCACATTTCATTTGGTGAATTGGTGATATTTTCATTGTGCTGAATTGATAAAAATGGATAGAGAAGTAATAGGGGATAATGTATGCATGGCCTATGAATGAAATGTGTAAATGCAGGGTGTTACCGACCTACTATTCTGTAACTCTCCTTCCATATGCCACATATAAGCTAGAAAACTACAATTTTCTCTGCGACTGAATACTATGAATATTGAGAATAGATCCATATACATGTGAAAATATCAACTTCAAAACCTGATTATCTCGTCTCCTTCCTTGAAGCTGCAAGTGTCTTCTTGCCTTGATTAAATTTCTGAGTCTTATAGATAGTTGTTGACAAAAAATACTAAATTAATTTAACCGAGTCTGATGGAAGTCCTTGAATCAACTTCATGAAAGTCTTTAGCCATTGGCAATATGACATGATATTGAAGAAACAGTCCATGAAGCAATAATTCACTAGTGATATGTATAAAAACATTTTTAATTAGTTGAAAAGTGTCCTCCCTGAAACCGATTGAAGGCAGCTTAATAATATAACTATCATACATTCACTCTATCCAGCATTGAGCAACCTGTCAATTATTTGATGTGATCCTTTTGCAATTGGATTTATGGTAAAAACTATGAGGAATATTATTTCGTATCTCATGGAATTGCTGAACTTCATTCTGATGCAGAAAATAGAGATATACTGACATGATGGTTCTTGTGTGTTTGTTGATGATATGAAAAGATGGACTCATGAGCAAAATGTGCGATTTCCAGGGGTGTCAGTTTCATTTTAAAGTGGTGGGCGGAACTGGCTGCTGCCTTCATGGAAGATTTCAGTGGCAAAAAATAAATCTAAACCCCCACCTACACTGACACTACTGCAGGGTGATTTCTTTTTGTACATCAGCAGCATTTCCTCCATTTCATGCACCTGCAGAGTGCGGAGGTGCACTCTACTGACAGTGCCGCATCAAAATCTGATACTTTAATTTATGCCGAATGAAAGAAATGCTGACGAAATACAACGTGACTTAGATTCAGTTAGTTGCCCCCTCAATGACCAGTAAGCAGAGCGATTACAACTTTTTTCAGAAAGCTGACAATTTGGTAGTCACGTAGCCCATTATGATAGTGAGCAAGTTGCCCTGGAGTCAGAGAGAAGTTTTCTGACTGCTCGCACAAGTTTGACAATGGCGTTGACCAACTATTCATTAATTCAGTTGTAGACTTTTTATAAGGGGACCTTTTGGACCTAATTTTCAGGCAGTGCTTTGTATGAATTCCCTTGGTCAATCTCACACAATGTATTTTTTCTCTTCCAAAGTAATCAGTTCAGACTATATTTGTGTAGTCATCTTATCTATCTATCTATCTGAAAAAAGTGTCTGTCTAGGTATGTCAATCTGTCCATCTGACTGTCTACCTATCTATCTATTTATTTATCAGTGACTGATCATCTATAGATATATCTAAAACAACAAACACCGCTGTCACATAGCATGCATATTATTATTTGTCTTGCCCTTTACTTTTTATCTGTAGTTTCTTTCTGTCTGTCTGTCTTCCCATTTGTCTGTCTCCTTTGTTTGCCTGCAGTCAGTGTTCTAAAGCAATCTAAGGAAGCCCTCACTGCCAGGGCATGAATTCTTGATGCTAATAGTCAACAAGGTGGAAACTATTGCTCTTGGCAACTCTCCTATCAGTAATGAGATTACAAATAGATTGCACAAAGACTCTGCTGTGATCACAGACAGCCAGGATGTATAAAGACTAGCTGATTTTCTTGTAAATACATGAATCTTTTAAATATTTCTTACATCTTTTGACCTTCTGTTAATCATACCATATATGTTTATTTGATCATTTCTCATCAACTGTTTTCCAAAAAGTCCCTTGAATCTTAAATTTCTTTTTAGTCATTCAGATGAGATGTAAAATTGCGACCCTTGTATACTAATCTATGTATCTTCACCAACTGCAAATTATTTTGTCTGTCGATCTGTGTATCTATAAACAGATAAAAGAATTTAAATTGTATGTATCTTGACTGATCTTATTCCACATAAGCCCACACACAAAGAAGATAAACTTCTAAAAATAGATGTGCTTGCAATTTCAAGTTATTTATTCAGATTAGGAACATTTGCCTTGCTATAATATGCTCAGACAGCCTGCCACTTTTAGCAAACTGCTCACTTCAAGTAAAATGTCTTGCCAGGCAATTGTTTCGGTTGCCAGTTGTTTGCTGACCATGAAATGCATATACATATTTCTAATACAATCACCAATGCTGCACCATGTAAATGGAAAATTACCAACAGAACATATACTTGATTCATTTCAAGACATTTCCTCCATACCCATGGTGGCACACCCCCTACATTTACCTTATCTCCAGTTGAACATGTTTGACGTGAAGGCAACCATTCACAGTCTTCACCAGTAATTTTTTTACTGAAGGCCATGAGACCCAAATTGAACAGCCATCAAAACCAATGAAGTGGCACTGAACTCATTCGCAGTTGATAGACAGATTGATAGATAGATAGATAGATAGATAGATAGATAGATAGATAGATAGATAGATAGATAGATAGATAGATAGATAGATAGATAAATAGATAGATAGATCAAACCATATCAATAAATATAGAATCATTTGCCATCGAAATTGTCACAAGCGAGAAGCAATTATGTAATTATTTCATAATTTGCTGCAATCAAGCTGATCGGTAATTGCTGCCAGCATTGCATCTTCCATGTTATTAGTTGCACCTTGGATGTTGTTCTGAGGATGGCATTTTTATGACAGCTAAATTTGGAAGAAAGGCAAAAATTTCTTCCAAGAAATTGTTCAGTAGACCAAAATTTTAATCTTCAGCCATAGGTAATATTTTTATGTAAATGTATTCTTAACCTATTTATGGGAAGTATTTTCAATGGACTTTCAAGAGCCAAATCCCATCTGGATGTCATTCGGATGAGTTGTTAAATTGGTGGCCCCTTCTATCAGTGTCTAATATGTTAGGCAAGTAAAAGATCCCTTACATGGGATAAATGTATAAAATGTTGAAAACTCCCGGTCTTTCTCCCATCTCATCAATCAACTCACGTGAGGACCCAGAATTTGGCTCAGAAGGCTGCAGTTACCATATCTATATGCAGACAGCCAGGCACCTATGTCATGTGTCTGTTCTGTCCTAGAAATGACTAAACTCACCTCTCTTGTTTTCGCACTTGCTGTACAGTGTCGCAAAAGGCCCTCCCCGAGTCACCGTGTACACACAAGTCCTGTGGTCATGTATTTGCACAGGGCCCTTGACCGACATCCGGGACAGAAGATAGTATTGCCATTGGCAATCGACCTTAATGAAACTAGGGAAGTGTTAGGCACTTTGGAACTTTCTTTCAGCCAAAGAATTGCAACGAATACCTTAGGATCTGAGCAACACAATATTCACAAGTTCTTTTAAATTGAACTTACAGGTTAACTCATATTATGAATACAGTTATATTTAAAATCTGGCAATCAGGCACCATAACTACCTATAGCCCACATTTTGTTCAGAAGTTATTTAGTTCTTGCAACAAAAGCTTCCAAATAAAGCATTTTTCCAGACTTTTTTTTTTCAGACTGTTGTCATATAAAATAGCCTGGATGAAGTTCATTATAATTTTCAACAATTTCCTTGAACTTTCCAGGTGATGGTCTGCAACTCAGGCAATGATATGCATGTATGTACCAGATTCAATTTTGACAAGTGAGCCAGTTCTGACAGGAGGGCATGTTTCCTTTCCCTGTGTCACCTTTTAATTTCCTTCTGTAAATTATACTTATAGAGCAGACAGAATATGTCATGGGGAGGTCACATAAAAGCATGGAAGTTAATGAAAGTCAGATATCTAATGTGCGTCAATTAGGTCATGGGGAATTTCTGAATTCTTATTTTTTAAGTTTGAGATCCTGACATTGAGTAATGATATGTATTGATATGAGGCAATCGATATATATGTATGCAATTGATTCAACCCATTATGCTTGGTTGTGTAATTAAGAAATATATAGGTATTTTCTGCAACTACACTTGCTTCATAACATTATTTGTATCTCAGCTGATGTTGTTTTAATCAAAACTTTTGGTTTTTGCCCTGCACTTCCACTGCAGTCTCCGACTCCCTCAACTGAATAATTCCTCTTGAGACTGTGAGTAAACATGTAGAAAGATCTCGCTATAGAATACTGCACTTCCCACACCTGCCTTCCAGTACCTACATATATACAATAAATGTATTGTACAAAACTAGCTGCTTATACTGTATGTGCTACAACTCTGTGAACTGATCCTTACTAGAATTTATCCTGAGTCGATTATAATGGCCAGCATTCCCCCTGGCATTGTGTGTTGCTCTCGTTGTACTGCCAATAACCGTTGTGGGAAGATTAATCTCAGGTAATACCGAGAACTTGGGTGTTTTTCTTCTTGGCTTTAACAACACCACAGGAAAATTTGGCATTAAGTCCTAATACACACCTCCAACGACCTAAAATGGTGCTAGAGTTGCGAGCCACACATTCTGTTAAAATCTAACATTGCAGACAATATAATATTATAAATTTTATCAAAAGAGCTAGATATTCTTCTTAATTGTCACATGGCACTTCATACACATCTGTCCTGAGGCAAGATAAATCAATGGATTATTTGTTAATTTGCTGTGATCGATTACTTTGCAAATCAAATATTATGAAACATTCTAGATTTTTCTCCCAATTTTTTTCTTCTGCTTTTTTTGTGTGCCTGTTTGGAGCCAAGGAACAGCTGTACAATATTGCGTTGTAATTTTCTGCCTCCAAAATCGTATGTTATAATGCATTTTGGTGCCAAAAGGCTTGTGTTGCCCACTTGCTGAAGCAAAAATCAAACTTGTTAGAAGTTGTTATATCAGTCAGACAAGGTATGGTCAGCTTTGCCTTTGATTCTTTTGGCCTATCTGCAATTCTTGAACAATATTTCATTTCCAAATTGCATTTGATGATTGGTGATATTTTCATTGGGCTGAATGGATAAGGTATGGCCTATAAATGACATGTATGAATTCAGGGTGCTACAGGCCTACTACTCTTTAACTCATAATTATATAAGCATAAAACTATGATTTTCTCTGTAACTGAATACTATGCATATTGTGAATAGATCAGTAAACATGTAAAAATATCAACTTCAAAAACCTGATTATCTCTTCTCTTTCCTTGAAGCTGCAAGTGTCTTCTTGCCTTGATTAAATTTCTGAGTCTTATAGACAGTTGTTGACAAAAAATACAAAATTAATTTAACCAAGTCTGATTGAAGTCCTTGAATCAACTTCGTGAAAGTCTATAGCCATTGGCAATATGACATGATATTGAAGAATCAGCCCTTGAAACAATAATTCACTAGTGATTGAGAAACATTTTTAATTAGTTGAAAAGTGCCCTCCCTGCAACTGATTGAAGGCAGCTTAATAATATTACTATCATCCATTCACTCTATCCTGCATTGAGCAACCTGTCAATTATTTGATGTGATCCTTTCTGCAATTGGATTTATGGTGAAACTATGAGGCCCGTACATGTACGTTTCTTTTTGCCCATGTGTCAGCAGCATTTCCTCCACGCCATGAACCTGATTTATGGCCAATTTATGAAATGAAATGCTGACAACACAACACGTGACTTAGACGCAGTAAGTCACCAAGTTAACAGAGCAATTAGAATGATTTTTTAGAAAGCTGACAATACCGTAGTCACGTAGCCATGTTGTTGTTGTTCTGGTATCTTCCTCCGTTAAGTTGATCGGAGCACCCTGCGCATGCGCAGGTCTTCTGAAGATCTATAATAGTAATAATGAGGTTTATGTACATGTTTGTGGTGCGCCACTAAAAACTACAGGTCTACAGATGAACTGGTGATAGAGTAAAATTTGTTAGAGTCTATTGGAGGCTACAGTGCAGTTCACTACGGGAGCAGGAGCGGATGCAGGTAGGGCTCTGGGGTGTGCAGACGTGGAAGTCGACTTGACATGGGGCCGGTCCGATTGGAGGGTGTTGGTCCTGACGGTATGTAGGTCGTAAATCAGCGCCTGACTCTGCCTTTCGAGTTTGTTTTGGAGCTCTCTGTCATTCCCAATTATTTGGCTCACCTTGGGTTCAGAGCAGTCCAGGATGCTCTGGGTCAAGAGATCTAGGTCATTGGCGATGGTGTCACCAGCCCTGCTGCTTACCTCGCTACATATTTTATCAAGGAATCTGGGGAGATGTTTTTTCCTAACCTGGTCTAAAGCTTTGCATTGGGTAAGGAAATGAAGTCTGTCTTCTGGGGCACATTTACATAGAGTACAGAGGGGGGAAACTTCGAACTGATTAAAAATGTGCCTATTTGATTGTAAGGTATAAGTGCCAGTGAGCAACCTTGCCTTAACCACTGCCTCTCTCACGTGCCTCGGGTTGGAGTCAATGGAGTCCCAGATCCGGTGTGGCTTGGTTGTTGCTTCTTCTTGTAGCGTCAGGAATCTTAGGGAGTTCCTCACTTCCTTGGCTTCCGTCCATTCCTCGTACCAGTACTTGTTGACACCGTCCTTGATCATCTGCTTCCAGGTCTTCGGTGGCGGTGGGTCTTGGAGTAAGTCAAATGCAGATGGCAGGTTGTATTTCTTGAGAATCCAGCGGATGTGAACAAACCAGCTCTTGCTGTCTTCCTCCTTTATGGCTAGCTGCCGCACTGCAACTTCCTTCTCCGCGGTTCCCTGACTGCGAATTATGCTGCCAAATAGGGTGAGCGAGTTGATCTCTATCTGGGTTGAAATGGGGGTCGCTCCGAGGAGGCAGTATACTGCCAGAGCGGGGCAGCGGTCTGGAAGGTATTGAATCTGTCTCAGGATCTGCAATTCGAAGGACTCCAGTTGCCGTATTTCCCTGTTGGAGAGTTTAACCGCTTCAAGGCCGTATGTCATGCGAGGTCTAGCAAAAGTGTTATACATGTGTAGAGAGACTGTGGGGTTGACTCCATTTCTTCCATGGAGGCCTGCTCCCATTAGGGCATATAGCGCCTTTCGCCCCAGCGAGATCCTGTTGTCGACATCTTGAGTTTGTCTTCTATTCCTGATGATTCCTAGGTGTGTACTTTGGTCACTTTCCTCGATGGTATCAGTTCCCATGGGCCATACTTGAGGGGGACGTCTGGTGCTTGTATTGTATAACACTATTGAGCTTTTAGCGCCATTGATATTTGACCTGTCCTTGCCGGTGAACTTGTGTACAATTTCAAGGGCTGCTGCAAGGTCCGAAGGGCTGGAGGAGAGAAGTGCAATATCATCAGCTACCGTTGGCGCACCTATGAATGTGGTACCAATGGAGATCCCAATCTTGTTATTCTCTAGCGAGTCTAGAATGTCGTTGTTGAAGCATTTGTAGAGACTGGGCGAGAGTTTGGCTCCTTGTCTTATCCCCTGTTGGACGGTGAATCGTGCGCTGGCTTCTCCATGCCATTTAACTTTGGATGAGGCCGCTGTTTGGAGGTCCCGCAGGATGTTCCAGGTGACTCCATTTAAACCCAGGTGAAACAGTTTTCTGAAGAGGCCGTTATGCCATACCACGTCGAAAGCCTTTTCTGCATCAAGGGTGGTCAGAGCTAGAGCTGATCCGGTGTCGCTTGCTTCGTTGATCGCCTCAGTGACGAGGAGTGCGGCGAAGGTCGGCGATGTCCCTCGGGTGAATCCTCTCTGTAGTCTGTTGATGGCTGGGAGGATGGCTTTGTCGGTTTCATCTTGGATGGAGCACTCGATGATCTTGCTGAGGATTGTTGTCACGGTGATGCCTCTGTAGCTATTTGGGAGGTGTGGATCTTTCCCTTTTTTGTAGACAGGAGTGATTAGTCCGTCCTTGAGGATCTCTGGTAAACCATCTGACTGGAGGATGTTGTTGACAGTTCTAGTTAGGAACTGGAGGAGTTTGGGCCCCCCGAGTTTGAAGTGCTCAGCGGTGAGACCCCGGCAGTCCGCAGCTTTGTTGTTGTTCAAGACTTGGACAATTTTCTGGATCTGGGCTGTAGTTCTCGGTGCTATTGGCTGGTGCTCCTTGGAGAGAATGTCTTGGATGTGATGAGCCAGTTCCCTTGGAGTCAGAGAGAAGTTTCAGACTGCTCACAAAAGTTTGGCAGGGCGTTGACCAACCATTCATTAATTCAGTTGTACACTTTTTATAAGGAGACCTTTTCAAGGCCTCATCTTCCTCCAGGGCTTTGTATAAATTCCCTTGGTCAATCCCACACAATGTATTTTTTCTCAGACTCAGCTCAATGTGAAAAAAAAAACAGCTCTTTTGTGCTACAAGGTGCCAAAGAGGTCTTCCAAAGAAATCAGTGTAGACTCTATTTGTGTAGTTGTCTATCTATCTATCTGAAAATACATGTCTGTCTGTCTATATGTCAATCTATCTATTTGACAGTCTATATATTTGTCCATGGAAAAGCATCCGTCTGTACAATGAAAATATTAATTTAACTTACATCTGACAATTAAGAATGTGCATGACCAGTGTCTGATCATCCAGACATATCCAAAACAAACAAGCACTACTTTCCCACAGCATGTATTATATGTTATTATTTGTCTTGGCCTTTTTCCCTGTATATAGACCTACTTTCTCTCTGTCTATCTATCTTCCCATTTGTCTGTCTCCTTTGTTTGCCTGCAGTCAGTGTTCTATAGCAATCTAAGGAAGCCCTCACTGCCAGGGCATGAATTCTTGATGCTAATAGTCAACAAGGTGGAAACTATTGCTCTTGGCAACTCTCCTATTAGTAACGAGATTACAAGTAGATTGCACATAGACTCTGCTGCCATCACAGACAGCCACGAAGTATAAAGACCAGCTGATTTTCTGATAAAACATGAATATTCCATCCATATATAGCATCTTTTGACCTTTTGTTTATTATGCCATAATGTGATGTCTATTTATCTCTCATCAGTTGTTGTGAAAGTTCTCGTAAATCTTTCTTCTGTAGTCTGAATGTCATAGAATACTTTACGTGGACCTTCGAGAGCAAATTCCAGCTAGGATGTCATTCAGATGAGACGTTCAATTGGTGGTCCCTTCTATCAGTGTGCTGGTCAAGTAAAAGATCTCAGTCATTGAGTAGATGTATTTTACAACATACACTCAGTGGTGAAATATTGAGGAGATCTGCTCTCTCTGCTGGACCAAAACCATCACTCTGTTTATATCTATAGATATATCTGTCTATCAACTTTACAAAAATTTTTGTAGATATGTATCTTGACTGATCTTATCTCATACAAGCCCACACACTAAGCAGATAAACTGCTAAAAGTAGAAGTGCTTGCAATTTGGAGTTATTTCTGCAAATTAGGAACATTTGCCTTGCTATAAATATCTCAGATAGCCTTCCCACTTTCATCAAATTACTCACTTTTAAAAGCAAAACTTCTTACCTGGGAACTGCTTCATTTGCCAGTCTTTTTAAAGACCATAAAATGTATGCATATTTCAATAGAAAGATAGATAGTTAGATAGATCTAAGACTAAATCTCTGTCATCTGCATGGAAAAAATATAAAACTATGTCGATAAATATAGAATGCTGTGCTTAAAAACTATCACAAGCGCGGAGCAATTGGGTATTATTACTTAATTTGCTGCAATCAAGCAGATCGGTAATTGCTGCCTTACTACACATTCCATCTTCCATGTAATTAGCTACACTTTGGATGTCTGTCTGCATTTTGATGACAGCTATATTTGGTAGAAAGACAACAATATCGTCCAAGACTAATTGTGTGAAAGCGCTGTTTGTGAGTATTTTCAATGGACCTTCAAGAGCAAAATCCCATCTGGATTTCATTTGAGGAGTCGTTAAATTTGTGGTCCCTTGCATCAGTGTCTATGCTTGGCAAGTAAAAGATCCTACGCATGGGTTAAGTGTGTAACATCCTTCAATCAACCCATGTGAGGGTCCAGAATTGGCTTAGAAGGCAGCACTTACCATACCTATCTATATATATCTAATGTGTTTATCTGTTCTATCTTGGCATTGACTAAGCTCAACTCTCATGTTTTCGCACTAGCTGTGCAGTGCCTCAAAAGGCCCTCACCGAGTCATCGTATACACACAAGTCCTGAGGTCATGTACTTGCATCGGGTCCTTGGCCCACAACTGTGACAGAAGATTGTGTTGCCATTGACAATTGACCTTAACGAAACTAAGGAAGTGCTGGTGAGCAGTGTTCTTGGAACCAGCGCTATACAAATTCTTAATTTAATTTATATAAGTGTTAGGCTCTCGGGAAATTTCTTTCAGCCAAAGAATTGAAAATCAGAGGTTGGCGGTAACGTCCTATTCGCAAGCACTTTTATTTGATCATACAGGTGAATCCATATCATGAATAGTGTTACCTTTAGAAATCAGGGAGTCAGGCACCAACAACTCCCCCCCCCCCCAACTAATTTCTGGCGATGCTCCTGGCCAGTATCAAATTCTCGTCATATTTTTTATTCTTTGAGAAGTGATTTAGTTCTCTTTTTTTGTTCGGGCTGTTGTCATTCTTCAAAAGCCCTAGAGGAAGTTCATTATAAATTCTAACAATTTCCTTGAACTTGCGAAGTACGGCACTGCAACTGAGCCAATGATATGTATGTAGCCTACCAAGTTCAACTTTGACAAGTAAGTCATTTTTGACAAGAGGGCATGATTTATTTTGGCTGCATCACCTATTAATTAACTTCTGTAAATTATACTTATGGAGCAGACGGAATATGTCATTGGGAGGTCACATAGAGCCATGGAAGTCAATGTGAAGTCAGATTTTTGATAAGCTTCAAGGCAGCAAAACTTCTGAATTTTTATTCTGTAATTTTGAGATCCTGACATTGAGAGATACAATAGTATTACGATATAGGTAATGAGATATAACGCTGGGATATTCTGCTATATCTGTGACATTAATTCAACCCATTATGCTTTGTTGTGTAATTTAGAAGTAATAAGTAGTTTTTCTATCATTGCACTACCAGTTTCATTGATTTATTTGCATCTAAGCTGAATGTTCGATCGATTCGAATTTCTATCAGCTGCGCTTTGCTAGCTGGCCAATTTTTAACTCTCTCAATTAAACCCTTTGGAGATTATGGGTGGAAGAGGAGAAAGGTCTTGCTCTTGAGTGCTACACTGTCCACACCTCTCTACTACTATGGACCTGTCTTTAGTCCATGATGTGCCACAAACTGTAATATTTAACCCTTACTAGAAATCATTCCGAGTCTAATATATTGGCAGCCAATGGCAGGACAGCTTTTCCCTCTGGCATTGTGTGTTGCCCTCCTTGCACTGCCAATCGCCATTGTGAGAAGATTAATCTCAGGTAATACCGAGAAGTTGGGTGCTTTTCTTGTGGGCTTTAACAACACAGGCAAATTTGGCATTAAGTCCCACACTCCGCTCAAGCGAGTGCTAAATTGGTGCAAGAACTATCAGCCACACATTCAGTTAAAGCTTAACTTTTGAGAAACATTATATATATATGGGCCTATGTTTATTTTCAGCTAAATATCATTTTTCATGTAGAAATAACAATTTTCCCCCAAATTTTGTTCTTCTCGGCAAATCTGTATTTCTCCATGGATCCCGACATGAAACACATTAACCTTTCTATTTTCACTCCGACAACAGATTTTCAACTTTTCATTCCGACAACAGATTTTTAACTTATAAACACCTTATTTCTGCACCTACAGCCCTTTTTTGAAACATTATGTTCAGCTCATTAACAAAAGATGGCTACACTGGCTGGGGCCATATTGCACCAGAGGACAACACCTGTGCCACCAACATAGCCAGATTGTTCACAAATTCACCATACACATTCAGTCTTCGCCCAACAGCGTCCATTGCTCTTGTTTGTTTGTTTGTTTGCTTGTGTTTTACGCCTCTGCAGCACCTTAGTGGGCTATATCAAGGCAGACGACTGCCGTATGATGATGATGAGATGAGAAGACTGTGAGTCTGGCACATACCCTATTAATTCAGGGATTCCCAGGGTCTTTCAGTTGCCCCAGCATAGAACACTGGATACAACCTGCCTCCATTTAAAGTCCCATGGGCTCGGACTAAAGTGAGTTCCCGGGATGAGATTTGAACCCACGCCCTCAAAGCCAGTAGACAAGCGCACTTACCAATTAGGCCACGGGGGAACCTCCATTGCTCTTGTCTCACAACACCTGTAAATGCTGCCTTTTCATGACATTGATGCATAGATCTAATAGATCTATATAGCTATATCGCTATAAAGGTAAACCTGGTAGATAGACAGACTGATAGACTGATAGACTGATAGACAGATAGACAGATAGACAGATAGACAGATAGACAGATAGACAGATAGACAGACAGAAAGATAGACAGATAGACAGATAGATCGCCACTTACTCATGCCTCATATATATTTCCACACCTCCATTGAATGATTCCCTCAATCCCTTTTGTGTGAACTATTTTCCTTCCTGTCCACTGATGGAAACTGTCACTTTAATCAATTGGCACTTCATACACATCTGTCAGGAGACATGAGAAATCAATGGATTTTTGTAAATCTGCTATGATTGATCACTCTGCAGATCAAATATTATGGAATATTCTTGATTTTTCTCCCTTTTTAACATCATTTTTTCTCACCATTTATTTTTACCTTTGCCCGTTTGGCGCCATGGAGCCACTGTGCAATATTGCGTTGTAAATTTTTCTGTCTCCGAAATAGAATGTTATGATGCATTTTGGCGTCAATAGGCTTGCGTAGCATAGCTTGCTGAAGCAAAAACATAAAAGTACTATTTTCTCTGAGACAGAATCTTTTGAATATTACAAATATATCCACATAGACGTGAAAACATCGACTTCAAAAAACTTGATTATCTTATCACCTTCCTTGAAGCTGTAAGTGTCTTCCCACTTTGATTAAATTTTGGAGTCTTATAGATAGTTATTGACAAAAAATACTAAATTAATTTAACCAAGTCTGATGAGAGTCCTTGAACGAACTACCTGAAAGTCTACAGACTCTACATACTACATAACAGCCATTGGCAATATGACATGATATTGAAGATGAAATAACAAGTAATATGGAATATATTATATAGATAGTGGATGGTGAGGAGACCAATATTGAGTTTTATTGGCCGAAGCAGTAATATTGGTCGAGGCCGTAGGCCGAGATCAATATTACCTGCTAAGGCCAATAAAACTCAATATTGGTCGACTCAACATCTACTATTTGTTATATTCTGCACCACAAATTTCAGGCTGATACATATTTGTAAAACACAGGTTTTTCTAAAGATGCTTACTTTTTTTATATGTAACATACTGAATTTTTCCCATTTTTTACAATGGGCATATTTATGAAATGATGGATTGACATTTCAAGAAGTTAGCTTTTGTCTTACCCAGGCCTCCCCTTAAGTAATAGGCAATTAAGTGCATTGTTGCTGCCAAGTGCATAGGGGCACGCCAATATCACTCTCCACACACCAATAACACTTTTAAGACACCAATATCATTATTTATTGGCTTGTCATGTGACTGATCTCCTGGTAGATGATTGGCCTTAAATTTTTGATGCAGAATATATATATATATCATATGTCTAGCAGAAATACTCGCTGCTCATTGGCTGACAGCCGTGCAATATTCTACGATATTGCACGCATGTTATTGCGAGAGAGAGTGTAAGTTTAGGGCCGAAGGCCAAAGCTTGATTGGCGATTTTTCGCCCTACAAGCTTTTGGAATATTTTGATGGGATGGCCCTTCCTCGAGAGAGGGAGCTGTGGCAATCCAGGAAATATTATGTCGGAGTGGAGTGGAGGTGGGAAAGGGTCAGGAGGGTGAGAAGGCCTGGGAAGGCATCCATGTGTTGTCTGGGAGGATCTGGAAAAGATTACAATTGTTTAGTGGTCTTGTCAGCGTCGCAGGGTGGAAAATAGATTTTAACCTAGAAGAGGAAGAACGCCGGGGTGGATGTTTGAAACTATAGGATTTATGGAGTGGGGAGAAGATGGTGGTTTATGTTTTGACCCTGTGCTGGCAGAGTGATGTGCCAGTTATTACACCAGTGGTTTGACTACCGTACTGGGTTCGGAACGCGTCAATTTTTTGTACTGTGAGTGTAATAAGTATAAGGGTATAAAATTGAGGGGATCTGAAAAGAAAAACATGTATATGATGGAACAGTAGGAGTAATTGCAATAATCACAGTGGCTTGAAGACCAGACTGTGTGTGTTTTTATGTTGGTGGTTGGGCAGATTTTGTATGTGATTAAGTTTGTTTATTGGAAGAGAATTTATGTGTTTTCTTATGTTTTGACCTTGAGGGGCAGTAGGTGCACGTTACTACCACAGTGGTTCGACAACCGTACTGGGTGCCTAAGGCAGGTTATTTTTTATTGTTTTAGGTTGTAGGATAGTGGGAATGGGGATTGGAGACCGGGTATGGGAGAGCTCTAATAGCCTTATTAGCATTGTGTAGATCTACTAGAAGAGGGGAGTCTTTGTAGCGGTCAAGAGCTTTCCTTTTGAGGGTGTCTATTCTCGAGGAGATGTGTTCGAGATTGGCCATTGTGTAGAGGGCTTGGTTGGTGGTACGGCGTTGACCAGGAATGTAGAACTGCTTAAGCGCAATCCTTAGGGCCTTAGCTTCAGCTATGGCGAGATGGTTTTTGGCAGGTTCAGAGGCAGCTGCTGTAGCAACATAGCCTGTTTCTAAGATTGGCCTGATAAAAGTTTTATAGAGATGAAGGAGGGTAGGGATGTTAGTGCCCCAGTCGGTGCCTCTCAGGCAGCGGAGGAGATTTAGGCGGTTGACCGCAGTTTGTTTTTTAAGGATACAGTGATTAAGTAGGGAGAGCATGTTATTGCACGCTCATTTTAACATGTAAGAGATTGGACGGACCTGAGAGGAAGCACCATATTTTGATGCTGCTGCAGCCACAAGCAAACAAAAATGTTGTGTTTGTTGGTTTTACTAAAAAAGGAACTGCACAGCAATGGAGGCAGATAGAAAGATGGGGATGGTGGCAAAAGATGCGCATATTTACGGGCCAGGTGGATATCAACTTTTTGTGTTGGTTATTTTATTTGTGGCATCAGAATAAGGCATCAAGTGGCCGAAAAACGGCTTTTTTGCAGATTTTTCAGTGACTTTGTTGTGTTTAGAGGTCTAAAGTCTGCTATAAAGTTTCAGATAAAAATCTGAAAAAAATCCATCATCAAGTATATCATTTGTGGATTCCAATAGTGTGACAAAAACATTTGTGAGTGAAATAGTTATTGATTTTTGATGAGATACATTTTAAACACGTGGGTCAAAAGAAACACAAAAAAGAGTTTGGACAAGGAATTCCAGCCCTTTTCTTTGCATTTGCCACAAAAAACCATATGATATAACAGTTATTGCACATCACCTCATGCAATATCAGTTTTTATGGCACCTCGGTGACTAATATTGCACTCGGGCTGCGCCCTCGTGCAATATTATTCACCTCGGTGCCATAAAAACTGATATTGCACTCGGTGCTGTGCGATAACTGTATAATATATTATTTTATTCACAACGAAATATCAACAAGATGCATGTGTGATGATGGTAAATATATAGAGACCTTATTTAATCCGAGCATTATTTTTCAATTTTTCCATGGAATTTCCCTCTTTTTGAAGATTAAAATGATTATTGTTTGTTTGTGTCAGTTGGTGTCGAACAGAGCTTAACCAAAAACTAATTTTAAAAGGTGGCTCTCGGGCAAATGACGCTACCTCTGGTGTGCCAAAAGTGATAAGAAGATTACGGATTGGATGTGGAAGAAAAAGACGAGATCGGTATATAACCGTAAAATTGTCAATATAAAATATATGTGGCAAATCTACTACTCAAGTGAAGTTTAAAGTGAAAATTTTTAATTTAATAGACTCCATCACTCCGCGAAGGGCTCTATCCAACGATAATTTGCTTCATAAAAATCATAGATCTGTGGTATTAAATTTCTTCGAAAAGCCTCATACCATTTCCAATCCACCAAATCAATCCCCAATATAATTCTCTGTTCTCGTTTCCAAGCTCTTCTCAGATTCTCAGTGTATAATTTTTGGAGACTACAAATGTATATTTAAAAAGCACACCAAGCTTATCAAAGATTTCCTTCAAAACTTTCACTCACACAATAAGGAAATCACCAAGTGCCTCCGGAATTCCTTTACATCGTTGCATGTATTTCTTTAGATGTTCCACAATTTGTAGCAGATCTTTCAGAATTTCTCTTAGATGTTCCAAATGAGATCTTAAGTCATTCTTGTTGTGACTGAACTTCAAAGAGTCATGCAAATCAAATTTCCTTGGTTTTTTTTCCAACATCTTTTCCTGGGTTATTTTCCTCAGCAAATTGACTAGGCCAAAGAAGAACTTATAGTGACATAGGCCTACATTGAAATATCTATATCATAACATACAGGAGCATTACGGTCAATCCAGCATCATCCGCGGTGACTAATACGACCCAGTTGTAGATTTCAACAGCCCTTGACATAAAGATAAATAAATGGTTGAAATTTTTTGATAAAGCGAAACATGTTTTAGCATAGCCCTCTGTATTGTGGTGACCAGATTATATGATAGCCTAGCTCCAAATGGCCTAAAATCTTTTTACCTGCATGCGCAGTTCTAAATTAGTTCACCATGCATATATTTTACAAAACCATGTGTGACAAACTTTTAGAACTGCTATGTTCCAGCTATTTTTAAAATGCATTTTGTTTAAAAATATATTATTATTTCTCATATCTGACATTTTCTCTTTGCAGGTGAACTACCAGCCCTCTGGCAGATTCTGACCACCCCTTGGGTTAGGAGAGCTCTTTTCATGGGATGCATTTTACACATCATCCTTCAGTGCACCGGTTTTGCAGTCATTAGGTAAGTTGTAATCGACATTTTAATTAGTTTTATGCAGTTGAGTATTTTAGCTGTGTATACTATACATGCATAGTATGGATGAGTAGGCTAGTAAGTAGGCCTACTTTGCAAATAAGGCCTATTTTTTAAAATGTTTCTCATTTATTTTATTTTTTTCGAAGTTTACTAATATCATGACCCTTTGATATGATTGTTATAAATTTTGCTCCATTCTAAGACCTGAAGCTCAAAGTTATTTTTAGCCCAAAAAAATCACTTAAATATCTTTAATCCAATAAGGCCTACTTTATGAAGAAACTCAGATTTTAGATAACAATGATGGTTCATTAATCTTGAATGCAGGCTTATACTAAACATTTTAATTTAAAAGTCAACATTTTTAATTTGGTTCAAACAGAAAATGCGGTTTGACTTTGGCAAAGCTCGGCAATTATTTTTTGTCACGGTCTTATCAGGAGCGACATTTGATTGACAGCTGTCAAGTGAAGTTTATGTAAACATTCTTCAACATTAGAAACGTTAATTGATTGGCAATCATGCAGAGTTCATTTATTTTCGACAAAGTCTCAGACTTGATTGCCAACAATTAAGGTTATGTAATCTTAATTAGCCTATTTCAGACTGCATGGTCTGCCTGCCTTTAAATGTTTAAGTCAATTATCAGCAAACAAAAAAAGACTGCAAACTTGAGTTTCATACTGCATTTTCAGAAATTATAAATTCAGCACAATTTAATTAATAAGCTCCAGAAAAGATTAAGCATGGGCAGGTCTGTGTAACTGTATTGAATTGGATACATACAACAAAAAGTTAAACATTGAATTTATAAATGTGCAGAATGTATCTCGTAATAAAGGTTTTTTTCGTTTATGAAATCATGCAATAAAAATTATCAACCTTAGCTTTTTCCAGTTGATCAATAAATCTTAAATAATACCCACTAATTAACTTTGTAAGATCATTGATAGGTCAAAGTGATTTTGAAACGGTCGTTTAATGTTTGGGTCCACTGGCTGTTGGGGTCTGAAATTCAGACTCTGAATTGGGCCCCAAAATGTCCTTGGTTGCGTATGTGCGGCAGTAAAATTTGATCACAGGCCAGTTGCCTGCGCTGGAGTGTCACAATTGTAGGGAGGAAAATCACAATGTCATTTCTTGTGCCCATTGTAATTTCAACCAATCCAAATTTATTTTTTGGAAAAAAAACTACATGCGTAGGCCTAAATTCTAATACTGTCGAACCTTTCAGTTTCAGGCTTTAAAAAAGTCATATTACAAAGGCATAGTCATGGACTAATGTCTATCAGTACAGGAATTCGAGAAAGTGGCCTATTCTGAAATTAAGTCTTATTAAGGTTCTCTGTGGTTCTTAAAGTTACTTATTGAGTTTTTCAAGTTTCTCAGTTCAAAAGCATAGAAAAGTAAAAATAAAAATAAATCATTCTAAAATATGGTTGTTCTTTAGTTAGCAAAATGGACCTTAGTAGAAATTCACATTGTTTCAACACTCAACAAAGGTTGATTTCCTGTCAGTCAATCAGTAGCATCATTATCTTTGTGTGATATTGCTTTGCCTTTTGACTTTTGATTTTGACAAAAAAGGACCCAAGTTCAGTTGCGCATAGGCCTATATAAATGAGCTTTGGAAAGCAGTGAAATGTGAATTGGAAGATACAGGCATGTTAGCACACAAAGTTGTGAAGAAGTCCAGGCAAAAGAATTGTCCTTCTCAAAGAGTCATAAGGAAAAGCGATTCGATACTAAGATAACGTTGCTGTTGATTGACTTACAGTCCTGAATTTAGCCTTATTTCCAGTGGCGTAGCTAGTGGGGGTGGGGGGGGGGGGGCAAGTTGCCCCCCCAGACAACTTTTTGGGGGAAAATGGGGAAATTGGGGAAAAAATAGGAAAATGAGGAAAATGCAGGGAAAATGGGAAAGAAAAGGGAAAGTAAAGGGAAAGGAAAGGGAAAAGGAACTGGATATATATATTTACTGTAATTTGATGAATGAGTTCCCTTTATTTCCTGATTATTCCCTGCTTCATCAAATATTTTCCCTGACCTTATTTGAGCTAAGCGTTGTTTTATCGGAATCCAAAAACTTGAACTTTTTGGAATTCGGCTCAAAACAGAGAGCATTTTTTCCATCTTTTCAAAAGTAAAACTGCATGGTCCTAAGTCATTTTTGGCAATTTTCAGTAAATGTTTCAGCCAAAAACTGACTTTGTTTGACGACCAAAATAAAGGCCAAAATTGTTCTGTGGTCTGGCTTTGACATTTAGCATTTTGCCATAAATTATTGAATCAAACTTCAGGTAACAAAGTCAGTGATATATATATGCGAAATTGGCCAAAGTCACACCGCAGATTTGGGTCATTTGTGGGCCAAGGAAAATGCAGGGAAAATGGGAAAGAAAAGGGAAAGTAAAGGGAAAGGAAAGGGAAAAGGAACTGGATATATTTACTGTAATTTGATGAATGAGTTCCCTTTATTTCCTGATTATTCCCTGCTTCATCAAATATTTTCCCTGACCTTATTTGAGCTAAGCGTTGTTTTATCGGAATCCAAAAACTTGAACTTTTTGGAATTCGGCTCAAAACAGAGAGCATTTTTTCCATCTTTTCAAAAGTAAAACTGCATGGTCCTAAGTCATTTTTGGCAATTTTCAGTAAATGTTTCAGCCAAAAACTGACTTTGTTTGACGACCAAAATAAAGGCCAAAATTGTTCTGTGGTCTGGCTTTGACATTTAGCATTTTGCCATAAATTATTGAATCAAACTTCAGGTAACAAAGTCAGTGATATATATATGCGAAATTGGCCAAAGTCACACCGCAGATTTGGGTCATTTGTGGGCCAAATTAAAGTTGGATTTTTGGGCACTTGTTATTAATAGGAGTCAACTTTTAGGAGTTCACTTTTTTTCGAATATGACATGGGCCAATTTTGCTTTAGGCTGACCATGTGTTATTTGAGAATCCAGTAATGCGAAACATGGTTTGTCGCACTCCCATGTCGATGATTACTTTTTGGGGAAATTGGGGGTCATTTGCCCCCCCAGAGAAAAACCCTAGCTATGCCACTGCTTATTTTTGTGTTTTTCCTATAGAATTCAAAGGCTTTTAAAATAAAGGAAATCCAACTCTTAAAAGACTCTTTTTTACCCAAAAGTGTATATTTTTATCTCACCAACTTCTTTGTTCCAGAAATAGCAATAGACTAGTCATCAAGATGGGGGCAACCTTTGATGACGTCACTGCCTCATGGCTGTCCTGTGCCCCTGGAGCCATCTTTTTCCTGTCTGTGTTTATTGGATTTTACTTTGTGGAGAAAGTTGGTAGACGTCCATTGACACTTGCAAGTATTCTAGGTGAGTAGAGTACAAAATGAAGCTCTTGAAATGGCAGTGGCGGATGCAGGGGGGGCCTAGGGGGCCCGGGCCCCCCTAGACCACTGAGATTAATAATAGTATTTTGAAGAAAATAGGCTGCGGCACGGGCCCTCGAATGCCGAAACACGCCCGGCCCCCCCCCTAGATGACCCTGTCTGGATCCGCCACTGAATGGTGGTCATACTTATCTTGTGGTCTCTGGGGCAAGCACCTTTCATGGGCAACCTTCTTTTGACGTGCAACCTATTCCACATTTAAAACTTAAATTTTACAAATTTGTCTCTAATAAACTTTATTTACCACTACACTAACTTACCATTCAGACATCAACAGAAGAAAATGTTGTTCATCACGGAGACTTTAGTGGGCTTATGTTCAAACAAGTTGAGCTGAGCAATTTTTAGGAATTTAAATTAATCATACCAGATAATATATCATTAAAACGCCCTAATTACTCTGAAAGTCTGATCGAGTTATATTGTGAAAAAATTGTTGTAACCTTTGTATCATCTTTCTTCTTCCAGGAATTGTGATAAGTCTTTCATGGCTGGCTGTAGGTTTCCATTTATCGTCAATATATTCCCCATCAGTTGAGTCCTCTTCTAGCAATGGACCTTGCAGCTCATACAGGTTAGTATCAAAATGGACATTTTCAACTCAAGCTAATAGCTCCAACTGAAGCTCCTTGTAGCAGATCAAGAAGCTCCCTTATATCGAGACAAGCACAAATGAATCATAGGCGTATAGGATAATATTATCGTCGTGCGTGTAGACTATGTACAGTTCCCACCAGTGGCTTGGTATATGGCACTGCTGGGCTGTATGTCTATAAATAGCTTAGGGACCGTTCAGAATTTATGACTGGGGGGGGGGGGTGGGAGTTTTGCTGGAACTTCCCGTCAAAAATTGATACCCCCCCTTGAGTTTCATGCGGATTTTTAGTACCCCACCCTTAGGTTTCACGCATATTTTTAGTACCCCCCCTTCGACATATAAAAGCTATACATTCATATATACTGTTATACACAGCCAGGCATACAGATTCGCGTCATTTCGCGGACTTTTGCGCGTAAAAAAGTCCAAATAAAATGAGTTTATGCGTGTTTTTTAACATTTTTTCTTTGTTAAAATTTCTTACCCCCCCTTTGGAAGTGTTGTCAAAAATTAATACCTCCCCCTTGAAACATGTGTGAAAAGTTAGTACCCCCTCGGCCAAAACTCCCACCCCCCCCCCCCCAGTCATAAATTCTGAACGGTCCCTTACTACCCTGTACACTCCCTCTGACCCTCTCTGATCCCGGCTGTGTGAAGCAGCCCAACACCTTGGCCTTGGCTATAGGGCAAGTTGACCTAACTTCAGCCTACTTTGGTTTTTGATCGCTTGTCATTGGCTGGCTATTCATGGGAATAACCTGTAGCTGTGGACCTAATCCCAGCCTTCACTCCTCTTTACGACTATATTGTAAAAAAACAACCACATGCTTTATAAGGCAGTGCAAATGTGTTCAAAAGACAATAGTGGGAAATGTACCTAACTTCAGCCGTGTTGTACCTAACTTCAGCCTAGGGTGTACCTAACTTCAGCCCCGCACCTAATTCCAAACAATTGATCCTATTCAGTCATAAAAAAACAGCAGAATGATTAAATTTGGTCTTAATTACTTACCTGTATATTAAACATGACAGTCTGAAAAAAATCAATGCTCCAAAAATGTATTTCAAAAAAGCTTCGAAAGAAGTCATCGTTTTCACGGAAAGAGGATAAAAATTTATTTTAAACTCCAGTTCAGACAACTGGTCTATTCCCGTGTGCCAGATGTAAAAATGATTTTAAAATTAAATTTTTAGATAGATAGATATTCAGGGATGAATAAACAAACTTCTCATGTGAGTGGTATTGGCTGGAGTTTGGAAAACCTGGGGGCTGAAGTTAGGTCACATGGGGCTGAAGTTAGGACCATTGGGGCTGAAGTTAGGTAAAATTGACATGTCTGATAAATTACCTAATTCATTGAATGATCAAGTAGAAAATATTGAAAAAAACCTTAGTTTATGGAAGATTACTAATTTTTCCTTGTGATGAAACTTTTTTTGGGCTGCTCCTGCTTTAGTGAATTGGTACAGACCACTGACAGATTTAACGTTTTATCAAACTTTTTTTCGTTTTGTGTTGTATTCGCGTCGCGAAACAAGCAAAATGCGGTCCACAAAAAAAACATGTAAAATTCCTGATTAACTGTTATGATGGTCATAACTTTTTGATAATTTATTCTAAACACATTGACAATAACTTTAAACCCACATACTGGCACCTTGGCCTCATCAAAATTTAATTACAAGGAGTTTTCTGTAGGGGGGCTGAAGTTGGGTGAAAGGCTGAAGTTAGGTCAACTTGCCCTAGAAGTTGCAATCTTTAGCTGAATCGTCTATGATGTTGGATGTTAGCAGAACATAACATTATCTTTGTCTATCTTACATCCAATTGCATGAGTATGGTTTACTAATTTCATACGTAGGCCTATACACATACTGCACTCTAAAAAATGTCGGGACAAAATTGGTTTTTTAGATTCAAAATGGTTTTTTGAAAAACCAAATTTCAATGCAAAACCTACATGGATTTTTACATTTTTAGATTCAAAATGGTTCTTTGAAAAACCAAATTTCAATGCAAAAAGCATTGAAATTTGGTTTTTCAAAAAACCATTTTGAATCTAAAAATCCAATTTTGTCTGAAATTTTTTAGAGTGTGGAAAAGGCTCATCCACCTTTACAATGTTTTTTTATTGATACCATCCAACTATAAAATCCAAATCTGTCAGTTTTAAAATATCTCAGCAGTTGTGCTGAAATGTTCTTCTTGACTTCTCTGCCTGATACAAGTTAAGTTTCTGAGTTCTCCCATCTTTTGGAAACGAGCAAGCCACTTTAATCTTAAATTCATTTTTATTTTAATCCTAACAGATTAACATTAACCAAGCTTATCTTCCCATTAGTTGTCAGATTAGGCTTTTTGATTTCTTTGGGAAGTTTTCTATCTACCACTTCAACATGTCAGGTAGATCCTATCTTTTTTTCTTGTTTATCCGAAAAGACTTTCCGCAACCTTTTACAAACTTCTCCCTTCTTCATTGATACACCCACGTAATTTCTCAAATAACATTCTAACAACATGCAGAGAATGACACAAAAGAAAACCCTTGCATGCATAATATGCATTGCATGTTTACTACAACTCATCTAGGAGCCCTGGAGTCATTTTCATGCATAGAGCAAGAAAAAGCAACAAAGGCAAATTGGATATTGCCCTAAACTTTCCAAACAAGGTCATGCACTTCTGAAATTGCTGGAGAGCAGTCTCTGAGAACTTGGAGTTGGAAGTTACATGTAACTCCATTTCGCCATTTAGGCTATTGGCAGTTTTAATGCATGAACAGGTTTTTTTGGGTCTTGCTTTTCGATAATTGGCAAAGACATCTGCATCTTTTAAACCAATTATAATGATCTTACGAGTATACTTTGGCGAAACACTATTTGGTTGGGGATCTAATCCATTCATGCAGCCTGGTAAATGTGCCTAAATTCTGGAAAACTTCGCCTGTTTATGCAGCTGCTACAAACATGCAGGAATTTTTCTAATTTTTCAGCAAATTCATAAATTGAGCATAAAAAGTATTTGGCATTTGTTGCTCAATTCTCATGTTTGTTATAAATACACACATGTCTAAATTCCATGTTCCTGAATATTCAAACTTTGCAAAAAAGTTTCAGTGAACTTTAGTTTTCACTGCCACTACATTAAACTTTTATGTTCTCTTCAACCTATCTCTTGACTTTAACAGCTTCCAGTTCCAAAAAATGGCTCCAAAAGCCACATCTAAAAACCACCCAGATCTCCTGCCCGCAGCCTGACTCCAATCCATACCCCATCCATCACTTTGTGAGATAAATTGCTCTTTCTCCTGCCAATAGCTATCTGTAATTGCTGTTTGGGATATGACATCACAGATTACTAAGTCAACACAACTCTCATGGCAGGACTCCAGAATTAGACAGGGCCAAGTACTTCCTGACAGACCGGAAACACTCACACCGCCATGTTGGATATTGTTAGGGCCACCGTGCAAGTGCTGCTGTTATTTCTAATTCCTAGCAGTGTTATACATGTATTGTGTAAATCGTTAGAAAATTTTATATTGGCCTGTATATTTCCAAAGCATAAATGTGTTGTATTCACTGCAGCGAGTTGGAAGTTCATTCATATTTCAGGGCGTAGAGGTACGGTGGCTTACGGCGCTGGCATTTTTGGGGGCGAACGACATTTGCCCAAATTTTATGATCCAAATTTTATACCATGTCAAATGAAATCGTTTAGAAACGACTGATTTCAAAAATATTTATTTGATCAGCTGCCCAGATTTTTAGCCTACTGGCCCAAGTTTGGGCCTTTTCTCCAAGTTTTGGCGGGGGGGGGGGGGCAGCTCGCTGCCTTCCCCTCCGATACGTCAATGATTTATAATTAGCAGTTTTGGGCTTTTCGATGTTGTGTTTGATTACAGTCATACGTTTTTAAAAAAAGAACTTGTTTACATTGGTTAATTCCATTTTACTGATAGACACAAATCTCAACAAGAGCAGGTATACTGCCTCCATATCCCCCATGCCCTACACATCTACCTATACCCACCAGAATTCCAATTTTATTATGCCAAATATTTCCACCAGGGGCACAATTGTACATACGTGTAAGGATGTGGAGACACCTGTGGGTGGACTTCACTTTTCAAAATAAACATGGCTGCGGGCCAAAAGCAACCCAGCAATCCAGCTGAAAAAGTATTTGGGATGTGGAAATGGTTATGATATTTATTGATTTATGGTAAGTTTAGCGTGGTCTTTGAATGTTGGGAAAGGATGAGCATTGTGCATGGTGTGGTGTTTGAGATATTTGATGGATGCCATGAAATGGAGACTAAAAGTAGAATCCCTCATAGCATGGCATGGGGGATAACAAATATATGCCTATTGCTATTGGTTGCAGGGCCAGTTGTTTATGACAAAATCTGCATTTGAAAAGGCAGGCCACATGAGTCTCACTCAAATGGGACATTTCCAGGAAAGGTTGTAGTACATCATGAAAATCACTAGATTTTTCCTCTTTGTTCTTTATGAGGATGTTTGGCCATTTTTGTCCTTTCCTGGCCATATCAGGTGTGTAGCTCAGGTGCAGTTCAACAAATTGCCATCAAATTGCCATAACTTTAGTCGCAGGAAATGACTGTGTGGTCAAAGTCTCAAAGGAAGAGTCCAGAGATTAAAAGCTGAAGATTTGCAACGACAGAAACTGATATAAACACATTTTTAATCTATATTCATGACAGCTTTTATAACCAGTTATCACTAATTTTTCAGTAAAGTTCTACCAAGGTGGTGACCTTCGGGTAGGCTATTCAGGGGCTATAGGCCCTACTAGGAGTTTTCCTTGACAAGAATTATTTATTTCGAGCATACAACTTAAAATATTTATTTCCAAATAATACTATGTTAAGAAATACTGCACACACCACCCATAAAGTATTCATTTCATATTAAACTGCCAGAAAATAGGCCCAGTCGATTTTTTTTCACCAAAACTATATATGCCAGAAATCACATATTTGAAAAAAAAAGAAAACTTTCTGTCATCCCTACCCCTAGTTAAATTTTTGATGCACAGTATCTTTAAAAAAATTTAAGCACACCTTTTATAAGAGGAAAAAAGTTAATGACGGAGGTCTCGAAGCGATATTTTGATGCCTTGGTCTCGTCTGCCCAATCCTCAGCCTTAAGACTCAGACTCGGGTGCCCTGGACAGTAATGGACCTCGAACCAAATTTTGATGGCCGCGGCCTTGATCTCGGACTCTGAGCTCATGCTTCGGTCTCGGGCGTGGCCTCGGACGTCCCGGCCTCGACTGTAACACTGCAAAGTACCTTGGATGCAGCAATATAAAATTGTAAAAACGATATGATTATTATTACAAAATTGTTTTCTTTCAGAACTTGCACTGCATGCACACAGGATAGCACCTGTGGCTTCTGCTTCAATGCAAACAGCTCTTCTTCTCTTCATGGGTCGTGTTCGTCATTGCCACCAGGGGGATCTTTAATCAGTGACAATTTCTGCAACGCCACCTCCCGGAGTGCTGTGCTACCAAATGAGCCATGTCCTTCCAATTTGTACTGGATGCCACTTGTTGGACTATTTGTCTACTATTTATTTCTTGGTTCGGGTAAGAAATTATATTATGGAACAAAAACAAAAGAACCGATTCACATCAAAATAACTCAGTTATTGTCCGTTTACGGTTTACCATCCTCATCTGTTTTGCCAAACTCAGAAAGTTTTCTAGTTTCATTTTTCTGGAACTTCCAAAGTAACACCATTAAAACTTATCTTTATAAATTTAAAGAAAGGACGTTCAAACCTGCAGCACATACTGTGATATCAAAATCTAAGAACAAGTATCTTGCAGTAGCCGACTCTATCCAAACCTTTGACATTTCTAACTAGTTTAATATTTCTGAGTCTTTAAAAGTAACGCATTACAATTTCTTTTTTACATTTTCTCCCTTTTTTTCAGGCCTTGGTCCAGTGGCCTATGTCTACAACACAGAGATCTATCCAGTGTGGGCAAGGTGCAGTGGGATGGCAGTGGCCACTTCCACCAGCTGGTTATGTAATCTCATCATCACCCTGACCTACCCTGCATTCACTGAAAATATCACAATTTATGGTAAGTATATTAACAGGCACCATAAAACACCTTCTAAAATGTTAAATCATTTGTGATTGGTCTATACCCAAAGCTCCAAAGAGCATAGAATCTGTAGGAGATGATAAAATGTCAGAAAAATTATTCTGTAACAAACTGTACATATCAAATGCAGTTCAGCATGGAATGGGCTTGAGATCCAAATCTAAAGAAATGCACCCAATCGTCAAATTAATGAGAAATATTGGCAGACAAAAATGCATGCCTAAAGTCTGCATTCTGGGAACCTCACCAAAAAATAAAATTTTAGAAAATTTTACGCTGAAATGATATACCAGTGTTCAGAAAGAAAAAATTACTTGAAGGTTCAGGTTCAGTCAAGATAATAATATCATCAATAGGGTGCATCATCTGCCCCTTTTGTCTCCAAAACTTCATGCACTTTTGTAGTAATGTTCCTTTAGGTCACAAAAGTGGCCTTGTAAATATTTTTGAAAAAATTCCAATGTCTAAGGGTGGCACAACAGGCTTGAAATTTGAGCATAAGGTAGGCCTATTATTTTGCCGTTTCGCGGTTGTCAGTAATATTTACATCAATGGTTTCTGCTTAGGTGAAGTTGTGTTAGTGCAGTGATATTTTCTTTTTGAATTATTGAAATGTGATAAATCTGGAAAACACTGTTAATATGACTTTCGAAACCCAAAGATTGCAAAGAAGTCTCTAAACTGAGGAAGTGATCTACCACATCATTTGGTAAAATCTTGATGGAATTATAATGTTGTGAAAAAAAGGACATAGAAGAATGAAGTTGCATTGAAGTGATTTTTTTTCATATTTACATGTATTTGATGTAAATTTGTATATTTGGATATTGTTGAATAGATATTTGAAAAACATGTTGAAATTCTAACTTTCTTGACCAAAGTGTACCTCACACTTTACTCCAATGGAGATGTGACAGTTATGCAAAACTTGAACTTTTAAGCAGTTCATTTCAAACATTTTTTTCACCGTAGTCCGAAACTTCCTACTTTTGGAATTTCTTCAAAGTGAAAAATTTTCAGAAATATAACTGCCTACCATTCAAATTGAAGCTTATTTTCTTATAAGAACAATCGTATATGAATCAAATTCCAAAATCAAATGATAAGCTAGATAATTGTAACCGCGATTATACAAAACAGCACTTTTTGTCATTTTTGGACCAAACCTTAATGCAATTGTGCCACCCTAAGGCCACGACCGATCTTATTGAAATTTTGCAGAATGTCTTTTTACTGGAAATGGAATAACATGGCAAAAGTGCAAAAGAATATGACAATTTAAGGGGCAGACGATGCACCCTAATCATCAAGTTGCATATTATTTAAATCCTCATACAGTCCCAGTCTTTGAACTTTTCGAACATATAGGCCTATACCTTTACATGGCAAAAGAGATTTGCAGCAGTATCGTTTAATTAAATCAAATCACTTTATTTTTACTCAACCAAATAGCAGTTGGCTCTTTGAACGACATAAAATGCATGTAGATCGCTTTAAATGAAAATTTCCATATTTTTATCCTGTTTTCTTTCAGGCACTCTGTTGATCTATGCATGCCTGGTATTGGCTGGTCTTGTGTTTTTGTGGTTTTTTCTTCCGGAGACGCAAGGAAAACCCCTTGAAGAGACAGAGGGCGCTTTCGCCCACGCTTGGTGCGGAGAAGACGCCCCTACGAAAAAAGACCCCTCGGAAACCGTGCAATACGTCCACATCAGAGGGTTGAATCGCGACTGCCAGGACTCTGAGGACATTGAATCTCCAGAATAAATTATTTTTGATTTTTCATACTTGAGAATAAAAATATGACATCATCAGCTCTTTGTGACATCGCTGTTGTAACTTTTACGAAGAGGTCACATAAATTTCATCAAAATGGTGGCCAAAATATAGTCAATGTCGCATCGTCGCAATTTTATCAAAACCGCTAGTTCGGAAATTTTTATCGTATCAACAATCACAATGAAGTAATTCATGTTAAATTGATGTAACACAAGTTTTTTAATGATACAAATGTTGTAAAATTTCATCAAAATCAACGTCGTAAATTTTTATCATAATAATCACAAAAATCATCTTGTATCATTGTATATATACTACATATTACATATATATCTTATCGTATATATTCCTATACAAAGTCTGATATATATTTTGTTATATCATATATAAGTGCGTAAACATCTATGTATTTTTGTGAAGTGTATGAATGTCATTTATATATATCTATCCATTTATACAGAACGGTTCTGTATACAATTCTTGAATTTCTAATGCCAATACTTGTTGTTTAAGTTTATATTGAAAATGTAAATTATTTAATTAGTGTCATGTAAGCAAAGATCAGTACTCCAACTCATGTTGGGTATATCATGCTACTGGCTGATCTGCCCTGCATATTAACAGAATACAGTGTGTATTATAAACTCATCATTTATTATTTTTAATTAAAAGTACAAAAAAATAACTAAATGACTGTAACTAGGCTTTAGACAATGTGAATCTCAGTGTGTCATCTTGTAAGTTTCATTGTCTTAGCTCAAAGATGTGAATCATATGTAACTTTCAAAATTTCTGAGGGTGTGCTGCAATGTTGCCTATGTTTTCCCTTAATAAATGTTTGTCTAAAGTCAATGGCAGCTTTGTAACCATAATCATATTGCTGCTTTAGACCCCATGGTCAAATAATGTCATCCCCACCAGAACTATGACTATATTTTGTTTAAAAATCGATGGATATATATTACTGAAATAAATGTTGTTACCAGTATACATTAGGCTTTTGAGTTTTTAATTGGACGTTGATAGCATCCTCACCTCTCAGTGTAGGCCAGTGAACCTACTGTTTACAAAAGGATTTGAAAATTTCACAATTTTATAGTACTTGTTGGCAGTGTGAATGAAAATGAACCCTGCAATGGGAGGATGATTGATAGGGTGGCAATGATTTAAAGTAATTTTCGTCTGCAGGAGTCAAGTCCATTTTCAAGAGTAATTTAATTGCAAGAATACTGTCCTTTGAAGGAATTGCACAATTCTGCAAAAAATTCAGAATTTCAGAATTATACAGGAACTCAGAAGTGCAGAATTCCTTCAGAAGTACCGAATTCTTGTAGAAGTACAGAATTCTTGCAATTTAATTGAAGAATTCCTCTAGAAGCACAGGATTCCTGCAAAAGTACTCCTGGATCAATTAAGCAATGGCGCCTTGATACTTCGTCATTGTGGTGTGGTCTCTAATGGTTTTGGAATTTTTTTAAATTCACTCTGACTCTGATTCCGGACTCACACTTCTGACTTCGTTCCCTTCTAGAAGTCTGACTCAAAGAGTCCTGAGTGCTTATATTATCTTTTCTGGAATCCAACTCTACTTCACAATTATTAAATTCATTAAGTGCAGAATTCATACAGAAATACAGAATTCTTGCAGCAGTTCAGAATTTCAATAGAAACATGGAATTTCTTAAGAAATGTGGAATTTCTGCAGAAATACACAATTCCTGCAAAACGACAGAATTCTGCAGAAACTTAGTACAAGCACAGAAATCCTGCAGAATTAAGTAACTACCCGGGTACCGCAAATGAGGGCAGCAGAAGTGGATAGTTCTGAATACCTGCAAAAGTGCAGAATTTTGGCAGAATTACAGAATGCTATGAGAACTATTAAGAAGTGTACAATTTGGTCAAGACCTTAATTCAACCTTCAATGCACATATTGATGAAAATTGACATTATAAAAAAAAGGAAACAGTGATTGAAATGGGGGGGGGGAGCTTTAGGGAGCTGAGCTCCCTTGATCAGAAAAAAGGGTGAGCGCTTCCCTGCTACTCCCAATGATCAGAGAAAAACATAATAAAATTTGGCTTTCACTTTTTGCAGTCCTAAAGGCACTATTTTCCAAAATTATATTCTGGAGGCAGTGATTCTTCACCTTTGAAATTTGGAATGGCGCATTGAGGCCGCTCTGGCAGAGAGCTCCCACGACGAAAATTTTCCATTTCCATTTAATAGTGAAAATGAATATAAGCCAAGGCAACCAGCTACCTACTTAACTTATTGGGATTTTAAAACCTTATTCATTATTCCTTAATGGTATATCATTAGAATTCAAATATCAAATAAAAACAAAACAATTTATTATTTTGCCTTGGCCCTGCAAGAATTAAGGAGTTGCAAAAGAGCTCAATATAGAGTTGGTCGTGAGATCTAGGCCCACAGATGTGAATTAATAAAGGCCCCAGGGCTTTTATGTGATTTTAATTGCTAGAACATCTTAAAAATCATTAGCATACGATCCCAGACAATTAGAAGAGCATCTTAAATGCAGACCTGCATTAATCATGTTAACCAGTTGCATTAATGCAAAATAAATTATTCGGTAAAATAATAATCACATGCTTGCATGCAACCAACTGTGATTTTCATTCCAATCTGTCCTTCTGCATGCTGTGCCGAGTCGATTTTCTTCAATCTAGATTACGTAATCCATACAACAGATGGGTTTCATCAATTTTAATCCATTGAGCAGACGACAATTTGTTGTTGTCGACTCACAGGGAGCCTGCATGGCCAAACGACATGGCGCGATGACTCAGTGACTTTTTTTTTCAACAAAGAATTTTCAAATCGATAGGAAACGCTAACCTGGCCCTGCCATCAGACCAGCAAACAAACCCATTGTTCGATTTATTCTTCATTGCTAATTTCGCCGCAACGGACGTCGTCAACAGAAACTAGGTGAGGCTCACTCAAGCGTGTCGGCAGGTGAGCCCTGCAAAAAATACTCTGTTTACAAATCCACAGGTAGGTGACATTTTCAAAGTGCTCTCTCGCTCAAATGTGATTATTACGATTTCATGACACTGATCAAATTTGAAGGCTTTGTCTGGATAGCCAGACAATATTAATTAACGATGATATCCAACAGTTGCACATGCATATTTAGTTTAGCAGACGACATTTTCAAATTCTGTTCTCTGCTTTAATCATACACAGGCAACATTGACATTTGTGTTATATTTACATTATTCATGCTATATATAGTGTGCAGATCTATGATTACAGCAATGACAATGTATTTAACGTTAGTTAGATAGATCTGTGTCCCAACAGGATATTTAATTAAATCAACTTATCCAGACACCATGTACAACAATTATTGATGGGTGATCTAGATCTAGATAAATATGCCTGTGCATGTTATAAATAGCCTACCTTTCTGCTTTGCATGATATTGTAAAATGCTTATACTCCAGGCCCTACCTGTAGCCCTGCAGCTCCTTGTTAGTACTTTGTTCTTTCTCATAAAGTTTTGTTTATTTTCTGGGATTCTTTTTCGTGTATCTTGTTATTGCATAGACCTATTCCAATGACAAAGAGAGATGATGACAATGTTTCATGACAGCAACCTGCATCTCAAATCGATCTTGTAAATTGTTGAGGCAGGTTTATCTGTGGCCTTGTAAACCTACGGAGAGCATAATGTGTAGCATCAATTAAATCTATCAAACATATTATTTTGGGTCTATGCTGGATAGATAGATAGATAGATCTAGATCATCATAGGTAGATGGGTAGATAGGTAGATAGATAGATAGATAGATAGATAGATAGATAGATAGATAGATAGATAGATAGATAGATAGATAGATAGATAGATAGAACGTTTTCATTTCAATTTCATCCATATTATTTTTGTCTGTTGCACAATTTTCACTGCTATTGTTCTGTAACTTCTGTTTGTCTGTCAGTCTACCTATCTCTGCGTCACCTATCTATCTAGCTGGATGACTGAATGGCTATATAAAGTTATATTATTAAATACTTTCTATCAATATTAATGTATATTCTATATATGAAATATTTATCTGTGTGAGTATGCAGCTCTGTGCACATCAAACATTTTCCTCTGGTCCTCTCATATATATGTTACCCTTATAGCCAATGGAATCAATTTACAATCAATGCAGAGCTACAAAAGACCAAAAGGGGGGAAATCAAATCTATTGGATGAGCTTCTATTAGTCTTCCATGAGACCACAACAGTCCTAACAGTCAAACACTATATAGAGCTAGTTATCCAACTGACCAGCTGCAGTCAGCTGCAGTCCCAGGTGATGGTCTGCAGGTCAATGCTGGTCAGTTGATGTCAGTTGATGTCAGTTATGGTCAGTATATCAGGTGCTTAGGATCATCAACCACTGCAGTGGGATGTGCCTTGTGGCTATCAGGCTGTTGCAGGCCAATGTTGCCTACATTGCTTTTGCTGTAAAGGTTCATTTGTGTGTGTAAGGGGTCTGGGGACTGCACGTGGAGTACCAGGAGTAGGCAAGAGGAAGCATGAGGATGGTTGGAGGTTAGCCAGAGATTGGTCTGAGGTAGGCCTGAGGTTGGCTGGAGGTAGCAAGAGGTTGGTCATCTACTCATGGTTCTACCTTGGTTGCCAGTTGCCCTCAGGGCCCTGCAGTGAGCACCAACTGATTGTGTCTAACAGCTTGAGTGAAGTAGAAAGGATAACACGATTAGATTGATTTCTTACAGGTAAGTGAAGATATTGGATATTGTCAGTCCTTCTTGTTAATTTTTTTTTTTGGCGATAAACTGGTATTCAACATTTTTGGAGTTATTGAGTGACATCTCCCAGAGAATCTAACAAATTAGGTTTCATTTTCATGGTCGTACAGCTCATGAATTATACAGATGCAGACTTGTTGTACCATCTATATACATGTGTATGTCAGCAAAGCACAATTAAATCTATTCCAAACTTATCTTTGACATGAAGATTAAGTTTGGGTTGTAGATATTGAGCAAGCCATTTATTGGTCTAAAGGCTAATATAAGATCTTCGAAAGGTGAGTATCAACTTGTGGAATACCCCCAGGTTCACCTGGTGCACCGGGCAATGCAGACAAGCACTATCTATTCATATCTAAACCCCTTTCCAAATTGTCTTATTTTATCCACATCCACTGCATCCACATTTAAATTTTATCTTTCTATTTTCTTTATCTATCTGCATTGTGTCTTGTTGTCCATCTTGCTGTTCAGTCAGGTGAGGGTTCTTTACTGCCTGCACTTTCTACCCACCTATCATTATCTACTATATTTAGGCATATTATATATATAGGCCTGTAAACAAAGATGGCAACTCAGAAGCAAGTTAATCAATGCACTTGAAACTACTTTGTATAGTAGATCCTTGCATCCAGTGGCACAGAATTGAAGATAGCTGGAATGATTATTGAGTGCTCTTGAGTAGACTTGGGAATTATTGGGTTTCAGCAGTTCATCTTGCCTGTTAATTACAGGTTCCTGGGACTGCAGAGACATTTTGCAAGGCTCGGGTAATTGCAGGTGCACTGCAATTCAACCTGCATGGAATTGTCTAGTTGCAGTTGTGGGGTCTGTAGCTTTAGATCTGCAGTTTCCATTTTGCAATTAGATAATCAGGTGGGGCTTGATTTTTCCCCCTAAAATTAGGCAAAAAGTTATTTATTTAAGAAACAACTCCTCCAACCCCCGCCACCCCCTGGTCATCTAGTGGTTGCCCCTTATTTAGTGCATTTTCACATACAGCAGCAGCCAAGAGCAATGTGACATAAGGACATTTTGGGATATTTGTGATCAAGAGTGTAGGTCTACTTCTTTTGACTTACTTCACAGTACTTTTACATATATTGTCAAAAGTAGGACAGCACACATGTCAATATAGTATGCAACCAAGAGTTGTTTTTGTGCAGTAGTATACCTGCATGAAGTTGTGAAGTTGAAGTTGTAAATCTGCTGTGGATTTGCAGGTCTGCAGCTGTGTGGCCTTGGCGTTGATACCATGTAGACAGGTGGTCGGGTTTGATCTTGCTTAGGGTTCTTCACTAAAAATACACACCTTTCTATCTTTGACCACAAATAACAGCAGCAACAGCAGCAGCAGCAGCAGAGGTAGACCATAGACCCTATAACACACAGAATACACAATAACAGGCCCATCACTTCTTCCATCAGCCTATACTTTGGTAGTACTTATAGCTTCAGGTCATTCGACAGAACACCTCCATAATGTGTGGTGGCATAGTACTTAGGCAGTCCTATGGGTGGCTGACATGAACCTACAGGGTGATGTATGTGTTAGTGGGATGTGTTACCTCCATCACTGTATTCACTGGATTCTCAGTGTTCACAGATTGCGATTAAATGGAGCTCTGAAGCTAAGAGGGGCTAATTGACCGCAGGTTATGAATTGCTTTTGGCTGGGTTGCAAGGCGAGTTTTATTTAGACCATGTGCGTCAGAAGGATGCTATAGTTACTGAGAAAAAAACTTCATGAAGAAGATCGTCATTGGCCCATGGACCTATGGATGACTTTCAACAAACAAGAGATCTCTGCAGCCCACCCCAGCCTGACTCAGTTGATTGCTCAATGCTTTTGCAGCTGCAGACAGGTCTGGGCTTGTCTTGGTCACCTCTTCTGCTGCTGGATGCTGGTGCCTTGCTCCTGATGCCAATGCTGCTGCTTTTCTGCCACTGATGCTGTTCATGCCACCCACAAGTTACCATTGCTTTTGATGTGGAGGATCGGAAGATGAGGTCTCATTGCTTTTGCCATTGATGTTGATGCAACCACAACAGGTGATACCACTGCTGCCAATGAGGTATGCCACTGCTTTCCTGCCACTGATTTCCCTTTGCCACTGATGTAACTTTCTCTGAACCATTGCCTCTGAACCACTGCTTCTGAACCATTGCCTTTGAACCTCTGCCTCTGAACCGCTGCCTCTGAACCGCTGCTTCTGAACAGCTTCCTCTGAACCATTGCCTCTGAACCTGGAACCACTATGCTGCCACAAATGATGTCTCTGCTACATCTTGATTGACTGTCATGGCTACATGTACGCTGCATGATGTTGATTACTCTGTTACTGACTTTGTAGCAACCTTTGACACCAATTTGGAATCATTGCCACTGATGCCAGCTACTGATTTCTCTTTTCCATTGATACTCTGATTCTGCTTTAATGACTGCCTCTCCTGCCACTGATACTGCTTTGCTGACTGCTGCATGCGCCAGACACCAAATCATGGAGAGTGACACGACCACTTCTAATGTTGCAACCACTGATTCTGCTTTAATGACACACAGCTTTCATAATTATGCCACTGGTAATGCTGCCAATGAAGCCCTTGTGTTTCTGACACTGACAACAGTGCCCTGTTGATACAACTAACATTGATGCTGCTTCACTGACTGAAATCGTCAACGGCATTGCTTATTGCCAGCGACAGGGCTACAAGTGAATCACCGATACCAAAACATTGACTGATACAGATTTCCTGCCACTGATTCTATGTATACACAACATCACAGATTCTGCCTAATGCCACTGACACCTCTTTGCTTCCAAGGCTTGTCTTGCAACTGCCAGTGATGCCCAGCAGTGATGCTGCTTTATAGTTCCTAATGCTGCAGATACTGCCCACTTCTCCTGCCCAGAATGCCAGCACTGCTTCTGATGCCTCTCCTGCTGCTGCGTGATGATGTCAGCTCTTAAAGCTGCTGATGTCAGACTGCTGCTAGAAACCTAATGACACTGTGATGACCAATCGTGAGGAGTGGACTGCCAACATCAACTGACCACTTCTATTGCTGCTCTTGCTCCTAGCTGTACATCAATGCTGCACTGCTGCTCTTTGTGGGTTAAATATATATCTCATTTAACTATTATTATTTTCTTTTTTCCTACCCTTTCTTACGTTAGATGTTCGCCTACCTGGAACCCTCTCTGCGCTTTGTTGTTTGGACAGTATTTCATGCCGGTGTGTTGCCGCTCTTTGTGGGTTATGTTCTGTATTACTATTATTCTATTGCCTACCCTTTCAAATATTCCAACAAGACTGTATTTTGGCTAACACATGGTGGCTACTCTATCCATGTTTTGTCGTTTGCTGTATTTTATGCCTGTCTGTTGCGCATCTTCAATGGAACCTTACATGTTCAATGCTATTCTATCTACTACCTACCCTTTCAAATGTTCCATCTCCTTCTTTGGCCCACACCTGAAAACCCTTCCCATGCATCTCTGTTTCTGCATGTTATGCCTGTGCATCACCACTGTTAGTTGGTCATATATTTAATGCTATTCTACCCAGTGTACCTTTCAAATGTTCCATCCCCTTAGAACTTTGGTTTATTCACACCTGAAAATCCTTCTTATGCATTTTTGTTCTTTCTATCTTGCCTAAATAGCCCACACCTGTGCTGATGGGGCGTAAAACACAAACTCACTCACTCACTTGTTTTTTCTATCTTATGCCTGTGCATCGTCACTCTTTAGTTGGCTACTTTTCTAATGCTATTCTACATACTACCTACCCTTTTCAATGTTTTGTCACCTTCTTTGGTTCACACCTGAAAACCCTTCTTATTTATTTTCATTTTTTTTCTATATTATGCCTTTGCATTGTCTTAGTTGGTTAAATTTTCAATGCTATTCTATGTAGTGCCTGCCCTTTCCAATGTCCCGCTCACTTATTTGGCTCACACCTAAAAACCCTTCCAAGGGCCATGCTTTGTCATTTGCTGTATTTTATGCCTGGGCCTTGCTGCTCTAGCTTTGTTTGTTATGCTAACTAATATTTTTTTGCTTGTCCTTTCAAATCTACTTCATACCTTGGTAATGCTATTTCTTGTTGGTTTTAAGAATATTCCATTTCACCTTTGTTTTATTTCATGTCAATGAATTGCCACTTGTTATTAAAACTGATATTTCATTAGTAGATTCCTACCTACACCCTTTCCAGTGCTTCCCATGCATTGACTTACATCTTGAAACCCTTTCCATACTTTGTTTGCATTGTGTACCTTGTCTGTGCTTCATATCTATGTGTTTTTCTTTTCTGGTGTTTTCATTTCTCTGCCTGCAGTAACCTACCCCATCCATCATTCTTTATTATTCTTCCAGGTAACCTAGAAATCCAACCTGTGTTTTATATTTGTCTGGTATCACTGTTTTTGCACCTTGTATTGTTTTAATTTCCCTAACAATGCCAACCAGTTGTTAGCTTTCTGCCTCATTTATTCTAGCTAGGCCTGGGTAAAAGTCCTTCATTTGTTCTGCAATCATATGCTTTATGTTTTTACCTGTCCCATCACAGATTGGCCATAAAACTGAAACCCACTCACTACCTGTCCCATCCAACTTGTGATTATGCCTATGTCTAGTCTGCATTATCTTCAGAAACTTCTCTATCATACCTCACTGTCTTTTTGTAGGGACCATCTCAGATCTGTGTTAAAAACTCCAAATGAAGAAATACTTTACATGGGAAGTCCCTAACTTATTGGCCATAAAGCACCAGCAAAGTGCTTTGTCATCAATTTATGTGTACTACAGAGGTGTAGCTACATGAGTTTCTGGAGGGGGCCAATAGGAAGTTGAACTTGCAGAAATACTTTCCTTATGGTAGGAGTACCTTCCTGATTGACCTCCAATATTAGGAGGGTGCTAATGCCACAGAGGAGGTGTCTGTTAGTACAATTTTAAGATCAAGTATATATTGCCCCCTCTTGTTTTGGAAGTAGCTACACCCCCATAGCATGAAGGTCATGGTTGAGTGAGCAGGTGCTTGGTGTTCATGGTTGAGTGATAGGGGACCATCTCCAAAGCACACCTGGAGCATATTCCATAGGGATTTCCTTCAGAAAATTGGTTAAATAGAAGTACTGTATATATGTATATAAAGATATAAAGATTTGGGATGATATAATAGATGTGGCCAAACAACAATGTATAAAAATATTATATACAACTCCTGACAACTCCTGTGATGTTCATAAGCATATGAAAGGTGTAATAATCCAAATATGCAACCCAGCATTAGTTTGTTGTTATAGAAATAGAAATTTCATGTTCATGAAAAAGAATATAAAAGGGCTTCTCATTGCATGGTTTGCTGTCTGTGTTTTTAACACCTGTAATTAGGCATGCCTAATCATGATGTAACTAAATGTGAAATCACAGTAGGTACATTGGAGGTACATGTAACTGCACATACATAACAAATCAACAGAATATTACAAAAATAAAATATGTGTTTGAAGAAATCTCATATTTCATACAAAGGTTCCTACAATTCTTTTTTTTTAAATAATTTCTTGTTATTTTCATATATATATATATCTATTCTTTCTTATCTAGATTACTCTCTGTTCTGAACCAAGTAACCCAGAATGTATTACAATGCCTGGGGACTTCTGAACCAGGTTCAATTGCCACACACAATTGGACTATAAGTCTATAATATATATATATGTCAAACCTCCATTGACACACATGATACACCATATTTATAGTCAGTTTTTTTTTTCTTAAATGTTATATATCCAATATTTACTCTGCCTAGGCCTATGTCTTGTTTATCTGAATATTGTCCTTTGCTGACTGTGCAACAATTTTTGCTTCTGAAAATATGAAAATGGATCATTTTATTTAATGGTCCCTCATATTAACCAGTGTCATGATTGGTGACCTACTTACTGTTATCTAATCTTGATGTAAACATCCAATGTTTAACTTCTAAATGACCCAATTTGTTTTCTGTTTCAGGATCTATGGCTTTTCATTAAAATTACAAGGGAACACAGCAAAACCATGTCCAACCACTGGATGATTTATTATTCCTCTCAGAAATTTGGATTACTTTTGTTAGTCATGAATACATAAGCTGGACTTGCAAACTGTACAGTGAGTCATCTGCAGACTGGTGATGGCAGACAGGATTATTGCCACAAAAAACTATAGCCATTGCATGAGACATCCGTATTGATCGATAAAATGTAACTTTTAAGCGCGAACCACTAAAATACTTCTGCGGCCAACCAGATTTATATATTTTATTCATGGATTACCTTTCGGCTTCTGTTACATTAGAAGTTATCATGAGGATTATTAAATCAATCAAATTAGATCAATGATTGAAATAAACCTTTCGTAACTATGTTTAATAAGTGTTCTTGAGGATTATAATGTAATTTATTCTCTATAAAGGTACGGTCAATTGTTGCCATCATGAGATTCAACAAGATCAAGGCCTGGCTGGGGGGCAGCATCTTGCTGTCCTCTTGTTTCTTGGTTTATAAGATGACATCAGAAATGCCGCAGTCTCGCCGGCTGTCCCCACAGCTGACCTATAAACAGGGTCTCCTCGCTCCAAATGCATCATTTCAGCATCCTCATATCATCATGAAGACTTTGCAACAGGAGGAATTCGAGGAAGTAGATGGCCACATCCCGCAAAGGGGTAACTACAAAGCGCAAAAGTTGGCTCATATTGTAGACCTGCAGAGGGACACTTCGGTGATAGTTCCGAGCAATAGTTCCAAAATGGTCCTTCGATTGCTGCCCATGAACCTCAAACAACCCCCAAAACCAGTTTTGCCAATCTGTTCGCCATATTTCAAACCCAAGAAAGACAATCTCATTCTTGACACTCTCAGAAATTGTGAAACTTCTACTTTAACCTTCGCTGCTGAATTAGAACTCTGGTTGTACAAAGATGATGTGATGTGCGAAGGACGGGTGCACATCTACGACAAACAAGCGGTCCTGTTACGAGATGTTGTTATTGACCGGACGATGTGGGATTGCCAGGGGGGTGATGATGACACTTCTGATTTCCAAGGACAGCAATGTGTCCCCCAAAGAGGGGGCATCAAAATATTCTGCGATTATAACGATCGCCCTGTTAAATTTTTCAAAGGCAGCGTCAACAACTACATCCAAAATTGGTTTGAGTTGACTGTTTCAGACAGAGGTAAATCAACAGAAGTAAACGAAGTTGAGCCAAGATTAACAATAGCAGTTCAAAGACACAATCATAAGAACTTGTACAACACAATAGCTGAGATATATAATGCATTCATTGTTATGAAGTTTTGTGATGAATCTGTTGATAACATTCGGGTTCTTTTGATTGATGCACATTCAAACGGAGTTTCAGAAACCCTTTGGCCAGTGGTGTTTCCAAACACAGACAGAATTCAGAAACTAAATCTGCTGACAATGTATCAGAGGATGTTCTGGAGTCCTCATGGCCAGCACGGTGCTTTTGTTATGCATAATGAAGAAACCTTAGCATATGTGGAAGAGTTTAGAGACTTTATCCTCCGCCAATTCGGTGTTCCTGTTACGAGTCGCTTAGACTGCAAAAGACTGCGTGTTACCTTTGCTTCTTATCGAGACTATAACGGAGCAACTGGAGATTACTATAGAAAACAAAATGAGGAGGAGATACTAAAAGCAATTAAACAGATACATTCATCGTTTGTGGTAGAAAAAGTTATGATGGAGCGGTACGATTTTAAAGACCAGTTAGAACTTGCTGTCAATACTGATATCCTTATTGGTTTACATGGAGCCAGTTTGACACATGCCCTTTTCTTGCCTTCTCATGCAGGTCTCATAGAATTCGTACCAATGTACGGACAACGACATAGCAGCCATTATGAGGCTCTGGCCCGGTGGCGAAATTTGGTGTATATTCGCTGGGAAAATCGTGTAGCTATCCACGATGGTCCTAACCAAGGGACAGTGGTTCCTTCCTTTATTGTACGGGACAGAATACGCAAAGTGTATGCAAAAATATGTCCCTCTAGTAAGCTGAAATTGTAATGATCTCAACTCTGAAGACTTGTAATTGTTATTCTTACCTCATGTTTCCTTGTAAAGTATTCCATTTTTATGCATTTTTGAAATATACAATGATAGCACAAACATTGCTTTGTTTCTTAAATTGTTTTGTTTCTTAAATTATTTGTGTGAAGAAAGCTATGTTCATGTGCTGCTGGAGCAGTTAAAATGCATTATAATAATGCAGCTGATAATGCAGGCAAATAATGATTAGGTATGTTGCAAAAAAATTTAAATCTGGAATTTTACATTGAAACTATTTTTATGTGACAGACACTTCAATAAAAGAAAAGTAGCCACCAGAACCACCTTGATATGTCAATTATTAAAGAAGTTACAAGCATTTTTGTAGTCCAAAAATGAAGTAATAATTTGCTATGTTTTAGCATTGTAATTACAAAAAGTCTGTGATCAACGATTGTGATCTTCATAACTCTGTTGAAAATGAAGATAATTGAATGAAACTTTCAACAGATGGTTATCAAATTCAGTGTCTTTTGTAGACTAACCAATAACTTCATTTGCTATAGCTGAACCTGACTTTTAATGGCAACCAGCAAACACACGTTGAAGTATACCACTTATTTAAACAATAAGTACTATTCCAAAGTTCTGAGGTAAATTCAATTAATGTGAACCAAAATCTAACACATTGCAAAGCATCTACTGTTCATTTACGACATCTATTGCCAGTGAAACAAGGATGGATGACTGGGGCTTTATGTCGCATATTTATGCATTTGTTAGGCTCCTTGGGACACGAGAAAGTAACAAGGTAGCAGTAAATTAATAGGTCTACTGATATTAAATCAATTGCTTCACATAAAGAGGGTCAGCTTTTCAGCCTGGCCACCAAGGCAAATTTTTAACCAAATGAGAGTGACTTTGGAAATTTAGGCCTCATATAACTTTTCCCCTATCCATACAATTTCCTTCAAATTTTGCAGTAATGAAGGTAAAAGTGTAACTTAAATGGCCATATACCTCTAATCAATGGCCATAGCTCACGAAAAAAGCTGTAGCAAGTTGATTTACACTGTCATTTTCAAATGGCTGGAAAAGACAAACAACTGAACAAAATTTAAATATTTAAAAATTAGGCTGTCAAGGATGATCCCAATAACATTCGCTGCTAAAATCATCAACCTATGTTGAGAAAAGACATAGCCAGAGCTATTTTTGTGAAGGATGCTTTCAAACGCACAGATTTTCGCCAGCACATTGCAGGCAGAAATTTTTCTGGGTCATTGCAGCAGATTGCAACATACCTATAATGATGCATTTCCATCCACCAGATGAAATTTTGTAAAGGCCTATATTCTACAAAATTTACATTCTAATTATATCGGCATTGAGTCGTGTTTATATCGGCATTGAGTCGTGTTATGTCAAGGGCTATGTGTTCCGCCACACCGGAATTTTCTGGATCCCCCTGATCCTTCCGCAGTTGAAAAAGAATCGGATGCAACTGACATTATCAGTATCCAGTGTGGAAGTTCAACTTCAATGTATGTTTCTGCTGACCAAGAAATTTGCACAAGCAGTCCACATGGGCCCATAAGGCTAGCTTCCCTCCTACTTCTTCCATGTTTGACTGTTGAAATTTCAAATCACCAACATTCTTTAGGACTCATAAAACAAATGTGCAAAATAGATTTGGCAGGTACTCAATTTGATAATAAATGGCATGAGACACAATAAAAATACCATGCTGGCAGTTCTGGAGCTTTCTGGGTAACTGAGAACCACCATCATAACTGCATGACAAGGACAACAGAAGAGACAAGTCCTGAGAGGTTTTAAAGCCTCATCAATTCTCTTGATAAGTAGCTAGTTAATTAAATCATAGGCCTCGAAGCCACACAAGGATCTTGGAAGGCTCAGATAACCTTCACTTGCAGCAGCCAGAAAGGCTTTAATGCCAAAGGTTATTGATGTGTTTTTAAATGTCTGGGTTCTCCGCTGAACTAAGAATTTTCCCCAGATTAAAACAATCCAATACACTGAAAATATTTTTGACTAGATCGTTAAAATAAATAGTCATTGGTCATTATTAATCAAATGTTTTAATATGCGTGTAGACTGTAGACATTAGACAAGTGTGCCAGATAATGCATTTGCAAAACTGCAAGATATTGCATGTAGACAACTGTGCAAGATAACACACCTACACTAGTACACAATATTGCATGTGGACAACTGCAAGATAATGCATAGATCTACACAACTGCAAGATATTGCATAAGCCTATAGATATAGAGAACTGCGCGGGGCGGGTATGTGTTATCTTGCACAGTTGTCTAATGTCTATTAGACATTAGACAACTGTGCAAGATAACACATCTACACTAGTACAAGATATTGCAAGTAGACAATTGTGTAAGATAATGCATCTGCACAAATGCAAGATATTGCATGTAGACAACTGTGCAAGATAATTCATCTGCACAACTGCAAGATATTGCATGTACACTAACGATCTGCAAGTTCATGTATAATAGTATGCTAGCTAAATTTATATGCTAGATCTTGCAATATATAATACTAGAAATACCCATTGGTAAAAGCATTACTTTAAAAAAATGGATATATTATTAATTTGATAATTATGCAAAAGAGTAGAATTAAGGTAGCTGTATGGTTGATGAGTAGGTGTTAACATTTGCATGACTTGTCATGACAGATAATTGTGAATGTTTTGCATTTCCACCAGAGGGCAGATATAGGTTTGTTTAGTTTGGTAGAAAACGAAATCAAAATAAACTTGCATGTAAGCATCTGATTTGTGTGAAATAATATGGCTTTGACAGCGGTTTAGAGGTGTATTAAGTATGACTGGTGTACTTGGAAAATTGAAAGGAGGAGAAGAAGTTGTGGAAAAGTTTTTCGTGACTTGTCATGAGAGATTCATGCAATCCTGGATTTTAGACAGAGGTGAAGTGAAAATGGTGAATAAAAGAGTAGTCAGGAGGTTGTTTGCCCTCATAAGAAGGATAGTATATAAAAAGAGGGATAGGTGGATAGTTCCAGTGAGTGGGATGCCTGGGAGAGACGTAAGCAGTGCACAATGCTAAGGTCATGTCAGCTGGAGTTTAGTTTGAATGTAAGAAGGATAGGCCTTTGGGTTAAGCGATTTTGTCACCTTATTGCCTAGATTAGTCATTTTGTCTATAACTGTTCTAGTCAAAAAGATTTTCAGTGTAGCTACGCATCTATCTGTCGGTAGAACTTTTGATACTAAAGGCCAACGTTGTCGCATAGATATATGGCAGTTTTGTGTGAGAAGAATGAAAGTCAACTTTTGAACGAAAAGACCTCTATGGTAAGTAATTTTTTATTTTCTAGAATAAAATCGATTTTCAGAAAAAATGGCAAATAAAGATGATGTTCTTCCAAGTGTATGTACAGGGTGTCTTAGTTAGGAGCCGAATTCAGAAAATGGCCTTATAGTTGGAGTGGTTGAGGCATTTTAGAGTAAAAATGGGCATCCAACTGGAATAAGTCAATTTGAGTATGCTGATTTCAAATTTTGAGGATACCCGTTCGTATCTCCAAATCCAATATTAAGCCCTCAAAGTGGCCGAAGACAGTATGGCCGCCAAAATTACTTCATTCAGGTATAACTTGGCCCCTAATTGCACCAGAGAGTTGATCCTTGAGTCTTTTTCTATGTTTTTGCACGAGGAATCTGATGAGAATATTTCCAAATGTCCCAGAGCAATATTTCATAATAATCAGACTTTATAATGACCAAAAACAATATGGTCACCAAAATTACTTCAATGACTTAATTCGAGCATAACTTAGCCCCTAATTGCACTAGAGAGGTGATCTTTGGGTTTTTTTTTTATGTTTCAGGCTTTTGGCACATGAGGAATCTTATAAGAATGTTTCCAAATGCCTCAGAGCAATATTTCATAATCAGACCTTATAATGACCAAAAACAAGATGGCTGCCAAAAATTGCATGTACTTTTTTCTTTATAGTTCTAACCTTGATACAAAGTAACCAGCGAATCCAAACTCTGTTGAACTGTACACAAATTACCACCACCAGTAGAGTAGCATAGTGGTTAACTAATTTTCCAATTGTGGTAGTGAATTTTCTTAATTCCAACTAACTTGGTAAAAGATTTGGTAGACCTTCAGAAGCATGAGAAGAGTACTATCTCTGGGGGTGTTATCTGACTTCAATTTGGTCATCTTTTGTATCAGAAGCAAGGACCAAATCCTACTCTTGACTTAAAGGGGTATGTTTAGTGGACCTGCAAGAGCCTTTATCTTTGATTCTTGAAATACATCATTCACATGAAGTTAATTGTTTAAGCGTTGTCTATGACATTGGCAACTGTCAGTGCATGGCAACTTTGATTTACGGCAGCCATATCGAAGTGTAGCGTATTGTTTCTGGCAGCTGCAGCTTACGAGCCAAGTGTGGAAAGTACAGGGTTCAGTATATTCTGATCTTTTATCCAACCACTAGTACTTTCAGTTGGAGGTACAATTTCAGGACATGGCTCTAATGCTTTCAGCCACACCATGCTCTGATGATGAGCCCTCATATAATGGAACTTTAGGGCATCTGATGTTGGGGGCAAGTGTTCAGCTTTGTGTCCTCTCCTAAACAACACTGACCTTTGCAAATGAACAACTCACAATCTTCCAGCAACTTTGTGGGAGAGGTTTGGTCAATGAACCTTTCCCAAGATCAGAAAGTAGCTTAGAATTTTCAAGTAAAATGCCAAAGGCAGTTCTCTCGCTATGTCCAGCCAGAAATGATGTGGAGTCAGAGCCAGTGAAGGCATGGAAAGACAACAGAGAAAGAGGCGTGTCTGGTTGCAAGTCCCATCCTTGGACGATGGCATTTACAGAGATGAAATTTTGCTTTTTGCTGGTTCCAGCCTTCATCCAGACTTTTGTTGATGACGTGATTGTGAGCAACAAGCGTCAAGAAGGCATCAGTATCTCTCCTCCAGACTACAAGCGAGGAGGAATCTGCGTGGTTAGCCTTAAGATCATGCAGATCCACATCTGATCTGTTGCAAAGAATATCTGTTGCCTCATCTAAATCACTAGATGTTATTTATATTAAAACTATTTAGTCATCTGGAGCCTTCTCCACCAAGGCCTAGGACAGGAATTTGGAAATGTCAGCCTTGTTGGCAGGATTTGAGACAAAACCTTGTCAGTTCTGTGGTAAAGTACACTAGGATTCTCTATTAGTCAGAAAATTACCTTTCCCTTTTTTAGCATCTTCTTGTCATCTCTTTTATTGAAAAGTTTTCATACCGGTCGGTCAAACACCACATCAATGCATTTGAAGCGACATCCATAATTATCCGAATACTACATTCAGAAACAAGTTGGCATGGTCACCAAAAGTGCTAAATGATTGATTCTGTGGTTTTCCAATTGATAAGACTAATGTCTGTCCATCAATGAGCAAAGTGGTATAAGTGCATCATTTGAAAGCTAAAATACTAAAAATAGCGTAGAAAAATACCATGCAAAGCATGTGAACTCTCGGTTTGGGAAGTAACATAGGCCTACTTTTTTTGGTGGAAATTTTGTACTTTTTTGGAATTTTTTTTTTTCGGAAAATTTTTTTTTTTTTGGTAATTTTTTTTTGTGGAAACTTTTTTTTCTCGGAATTTTGGACCAAACAACAGGTTTTTATTTATGCTAATAAATTATCTTGCAAACTAAGTCTGAAATGTATTTTAACAAGAAACAACAGCATTGTGATGTCATCACCAGTGCTGCCACCTTGATGATGTCACAATGGCTCAAACAATGGCATTGTGACATCATGACTATTGTCTGGTAACGACAGAAGGTTTTTTGGATGCAGAGTGACAGAATTGGCTTGTGGTAGAAGAACTAAGCATCCGAGATGGCTGAAATACAACTGCACAGAATTGTCGGTAGAAAATAGAAGGGTATGACAAATTTTACAGGTATGGTTGGTAGAATAAAAGAGAAATTGTAAACGAAAGGATCAAGAACAAAAGTGACGCCATCACAATAACTCTTTGGCTATAAATAGCCGAGAGTTAAAAATTATTCAAATTCATAACACCATATTCTGGTGCCTGATCAACACAATTAAGGAAAAATAAGAGGTCATGTTTGGGGTGTTCAAAGTTACCCCAGCGTTCAAAGTAGCCCCGGTTTACGGTATTTGGAAAGTGAGATCGAGCCACCTCAACTGCTTTTTACAGCCATATATTTTGGAATGGCTCCTGACTATTATGTTTTACAGAAACATGAACTCAGCAACGTTAAAAATTCACTTATCTTAAGTGTGACTACACATTAAATTAACTTATGTAGTTCGTGTTAAATATAGGGAAGGGAATCAAGGACTTTCAAAGCAGACATGCAAATTTTGAAATAAGCAAATTTGAACGAGAATAGGGTGAGCAAAGTAACAATCGCATGGCATGTTTATTAGGGCCTTCAAATGGTCAAATATATATGAAACAAAATTCTGCCTCAGACATGCGTAAAATCGGCAAAAGAGTGGAAAACGGTGCTTGTGACAACAAAAGTGAAAACACCAAATTGGCCTAAAAATCAACGAATTCATTATTTCACTCTCCAGACATTGAGCTTAGGAGGATTTGCGAAATTTACTTTCGGAGCAATTGGCATGGCAGCGAACCTGGGATCACAGGTGTTAGCCTTCACAGTTATTGTTTGGGTTTACAACAGGAGATTATACCTAAACATACCTAAATATATGACAAGGTGTAGCAGTAGCCAAAAACTAATGGTTCTCTGTGATATTATCAGAAGCCCAAGGTCACCTTTGACCCTGAAAGCCCTGAAGGGATTTTCTTGGATTTAATTATAAGAGCATGTTGTTTTCTGTTTCAAGTCCTGTTGGCTTCAGTTTGTTGTAATCTTTTTGTGTGTAATAGCAATTGCTTAATCCTGTGTTTTTTTATTACCACAGTTGTGTGAGTGACCACAGTGTGCAAATTGGCAACCTCAAGTTCTAAGATTTGCTGGAGCTTGTTTTTGGATGAATGCATACTAATCCCCTAAACTGCAAACATAAACACCAAAACAGCCCCTTAATCATGTTAATACAAAAACATTGTCATTCTGGTGCAACCCTTTGAGGCCATTATCTCAACCTTCTCAGCGAATCACAGACACTCAGAGATTGGGTCAGGTCAGTTTGAGGTTATGCTGGGCTCCTGGAAAACTCAGCCAAGTGAGGAGTGAGCAACCTTGTTTCATTTTACTATCAAAGGTATATAGCGGCTACGGCCTATGCTGGGATTTTGGTTTTTGAACGCGTCGGACTTCCAAATTGACATGATCCTTCCATTAGTTTCTTTCTTAGGAAATTTCAGCACCCTCACTAATTTGCATGTTCAAGGTACAACAGTGCAAATTTACATGACCAGTATTAAATGTGTAGGCTTATGTCACAAGTTAGCCTGGCATTCAAGCTCTGCAAAAATGTGTGTTTTTTGATGATGCTAGGTTTAGTACATCCATGAAACACAAGGTGGAGACCAGTCTAGCATTTAGCCCAATGCTTCGATCCACAATAGAACCATATGCAGACCAGTGGCCTCCAACCGTCTTGAGGACTAGGCATATATGCCTACAAACCATGAAAATCTAACAATAAATCCAGATATTTCAGCAAATAGTTCTCTTGTTTATTGGAAATGTCATAGAAAAGTTGGACATTCAGCTCTAGAGTCAGTTTGTAATGAAAATGAAGTGAAAAGTTCAATATAACATAACACAAATGTAAACACAAAATTGCAAAAAGATAACATGAAAACAAACAAGGCGATGTGACTTAAACATATGAACATGTAATATTACAAGGATGTGACTTGTTATCATCCCAACATTAACTGCAAAAGAGAGACTTCAAAATTATGACAACTTTTACGAAAATATGGTATAGCACTTTGTTTTTAGGTATAGATAACCATCGTTATTGTACAAATAACAATGATTCTCTACAATATAAATGTATCACAGTTCTACTATATACGGGAAAATACCAGAAAGATCTCTGTGAAATTTATGAATGAATAATACGATGAATGTAAATATCTCATATGCCATGAAAAATAAAGCGCAAATATAGCCAAATTTTAGACAATGAACCAAAAAGGTTGCACTACCAACAAGCCATCTCCGATATGCAACTTAACAACTTCTGATGACAATAATTATGACAAAACACATATTTCAAGTGGTCGAACCTCATGATATAGGCCTGGCCTAGGCCTATATTTCAGAGGACAACACCAAATTATATCACCCTGTTATACTATATATTTGTGACCGTCTTTGAACCAGATGTAGCACCACACAAACTATAGTACTGTTTACTGTTGAAAAATCACTAGACTAACTCAACAGCAGTGCTACAGGCCTATATATGCACAAAACAACACAAAATCCTAACATTCGTAATTCAGAATTGAAAAATATAAGGAGTTATACAAGAATTACTATAATATCAATAAATATCTATATCATTCTCTTTACAATTTGAATTAATATAATTGTGTTTTTTTTTTAATAAGCCTAATATACCATTACACAATAAAAATTAATGAACTCATACATACCTACTCAATAAAATAATTAATACGGTTTTGGAATATACAAATAAACAACAAACACAAAAATATAATCAGATAATTCTAATATGTAAATGGAATTCAATGTCATATGGCATTCTAGGTGTATCATCACAGTAGATAGTAGATAATTTACAAATATATATATTGAAATTCACTTGATCATGTTGCTACTGGTAAAAGTTTTACAACACAAATGCTCACTGCAGTCACTGGTCAATTTAAATAATGTTCAAGTTAGTTCAGCACTAAATAACGTATACCTTTTTTAATCAAATTTATAAACATACATTTATTTTGAAATATTTCATATTTTATGAATTTTAATTTGTATGAATAGGCAATTGACAATACTCTATAAAGAATCTCAGGTCCACATCTCAAGGGAATGTGACAAATTACCTGATGCCATCTTAATAATTATTAACTTCACCCCAAAATACTTCTATGTGGGCATCTCCAAGTTAAGGAACCTTAGTATTTACGCCTACACTAGCAAAAGACATCTGTAGCCACGCTGCAACATTATAAAATGTATAACATTATAATAGCAAAAATTTGTCACTCCGACTTCCTTGCCAACATCAAAATAGGCCTATACCATCGTAACTCTCTACCAGACACTTGACATTTTTGTAAGATGATCTTAGGCAAGACACTGTGCAACTGTGCATGATGATATCAAATTCAATTGTGCGACAAACTTCAAAAATATTTCCTGTGCAGACACAGTTGTCCATTTGCTCAAAATATATACCCTGCACATTGACTGTTATCTGTTCCTCAAAATGATTGACAGATGTTACAAATCTATATCTCAAAATGGACTAAACTTTGTGCTCTCACCAGTATAATTCACCGTGGACCAAAAAAGGGTGTAGGCCCATACCCAAAATATACCTATGCATGTATAAGAAAGCGTATCACAATATAACGGATTGAAGACTTCATCTGATGCATTCTTCTTGTTGCTGTAGTTCTTCCTCTTCATCACCATCCAGCAGTTCACCCCAGGTCATCACTCGACAACCTGAAAATGTAAAGAGAAATAATTTATCAGAAATAATGTTTTTAAGCCTTGAAAATTAATATCTGTACATCAGGAAGTAAAAGGTAAGTTGTGAAGACTGAAGAGGTATATTTAATCTCTGAATATAGTTATTTGCTCATTTGAGAGTTTGCCTATGAGATGCCTTTAACAAAGGCTGCTCCTTAACATGGATCAAGCAACACTACGAAAAAATTGATATTAAGTGTGGCCCAATGTTGGGGGGTTTAGGTGGCACATTTATTAGCTGGCACATGTATTGATAAGTAGAATATGAAAACTGGTTATTTCTTTCCAGCATTTTAAATTTATCCAGGTGGAGGTGCAAAATCTGACAATTCAAATATTTATTTTCCATATTATATCATTTAAATACTACAGTACACAAAGAGTGACAACTGATAAGACACTAACTTTGAACTTGGCATTAGCAAATGCTTATGAAATGGCACATTGGACAATGGACATATTTTTTTTTTTAACAACAAAAGTCTTTAATATCTAAATCTCTCACTTCTCCTCGCATGACCAATGGCAAGAGAGGTTCGCAGGACTTTTCAGAAGTCCATGTAGTTATCCTATAACAAGTCTTGCATCAGTTTATGACAAGTTCTGATATTTAATCCCTTGATATGAGGGTGCAAGCTAAGAGGGCTGACAATGAGCCACAACATACCATTGTGATCCTGGGCAATCCTGTCATGGGACTCCACTTCTGAACTATGGTACATCCACAAATGTCCATTATTGCAAGATTGAAGACACACTCGGCATGGTTGAACGACTGAATACCCTATAACATTGCCACTGCAATGAGAAAAGAAAGCATATCACATTCAATTCCATTTTCTCAACAAAATTCTCACAAAAAGTTAATTTTGTCTCTAAATATCGCCATGACTAATGATGTTCTCAGAACACAAAGTATAGCAGATATACACAGCTAAGTAAATTAACAGTCCATCAATTAATTAAAAATAAATAAAAGTGAAATATCATAATTACCATCCTAAGCAGGCGAAGTTTTTGATTCGACATTTACATTTTGCTGTACAGTAGGAATCTTCCACAAGGTCTATGGAACTGAAAATCGAAAGAACAAAACGTTAAACAAATAATTTACAGCAATGTTTGATTACCCTTTATTTGCAAGTTTCGAAGCCTTTTGGGAGGGTTTCTTTACTGTTCTAAAACTTCCACAAGAAGGAATTCTACATGGGACCCCTGGATTTGTGAATTTGAAGCCATTAAATTAGAGACCATAAGCTGCCATATAATCATATACAACTTCAAGTGGCATGAAAGTAACAGATATAAGGAGATAGGACACATAAAGGGGCCAGACAGCAGACTTGGAGCTCTTGGGAGTTGAAAAGGTTAAAGTGATCTCAAGCAATGACCATGAACAATGTTCAGCCCCTAGATCCTGCCTCTATTTATGATGACAACCTATAATGGCTGCACATGTTGTATGGGGGTTTCTTCAGAAGTTTCATGCCTGGCCTGAAAAGCTGTAATATTTAGCCTGAAGTTTAGGTCTCTGTATACACATGGAGAGCACAGTCTACTGATCTACCCTCTACATGCTCTGTGTGCCTCTATTCAATTGGATCTTTGTGCTGCCTCGGATGACAAGCTAGCAGACCACTGCCAGACATTTTGCCCCATGCCCTGGGTCACTGTACACACACTAGCACGTGCCTGACAACTCAAAGACCAGGAATATGTGCAACTCCCAGGCCAAACTCTTTAGCTCTCAGACACTCTTCTAAATCTTAGACAGTGCTCTTAGACACACAACCACTTTTGAACAATAGGTCTAAGTCAAGATGGGCTTCCTGATAACAGTAATGAGTTTTAGACACTGCTGGCACTGGCAATTGGTCTTTGCTTCAGACAGTTCTTATTTCCCCATACCCAAATAACCAATACCAAGTGTTTCGTTTTTATCTTATTGAAAATTAAAAATTTTAGACTTTTAGAAGATAATCTGGATTAAATGTCCTTATATTGCTGTTCTGTGTGCAATACCAAGATTTTTCCAAAAAAAGGTTATATTTTTAAATTTTAAAGACAAATCAATGCTTTCTTTTATTATTGAGGTAATTCAATTGAATAGGCTAGGCCTAACCTCAAATTCTGAGATTTCACGTTTATGCATGATGCAACAAAAATTAGTACAAAATTAACTCTTCAGGGAAAACGTCCCAACTATCAAGTAGCAGTACCTGGTAAAAATATGAGTACTGAGTATGAATATCCTCATCTACCATTATATATATACCAACCATTATCAGATAAGGCCAATCATAAGGGTGATTGAAGAATGCACTGTTGTGTGCACATCCCATTGTCATATTTCTTATTTTTGTGTTTTGTACAACCATATGATTATCAAGACAATGCAATAGTAGGCCATATAGATATGTCACTTGGTGACCTCAAAGTTATCTCCAGGCTTCATCCTGGCCTCATTAGACTATCCATCTGTCCCATCACATACTTATGCTGTGATCATAGCAGGTATATATCAGGTCAAGAGAAGATCATCCAACATTGACCCTAATCTTCATCTAGCAGTGATAATGACTTCGGGAAAACCACAAAAAAAAATTGCTTTACATGTGATAATCCAGGCACAGAAATAGTTTTAATATTGCATTTCATCATATCATTTTAAAACTTCCTGTGCAATGCATTGAAGACATGCACTTGAAAACAACGCTGATTAGTTAAGATATGTCTGCAAATCAATTTGGGAAATTAATGCATACACGTGTTGTTTTTTTTTCTGATTAGGTATTTTAGACTGTGCATAATATAAAATTCATAGATACCCCCAATGGCCTATACCTATACAAACAAATATGGTTATCATTTGTGAATATCATAATAAATGACAAACTGTGACAAATATTAAACCATTAGGTGAATCAAATCGCACATTGTTATCAACTGATTAAGCCATATTTATGACACCCCAACACACAAGTGGCATAAACTTATAACACCTCCAACACAAAAGGTGATATAAACTGATAAACCATTAATACCCACACAGTGCACACTGAAAGATTAACTTCTAAAGGCGATGTTTGGTTTGTTAATTGGAAGTGCTAATTCCATGAATATTTGAAACAAGGCCTATTAAGTTAATGGCTTGTAACACTTTAGCCCCTGTCATTAAAATCAGTACATTCTTTAATGAAAAATTCTTGACTTATATAATAATCAAGTAAATCAACACAACAGTGAGATCATAAAATTCAAAAAATAGCACAGATATACCTTGCAATAAATCAATCAATACATGCCAATAATATAGGCCTAGACCTAATAAGATTAATTTCCTGGCAGATTTCAAGTCTTGTGAATATTTATCATTTTTGTCCTTCAGCAAGTTCAGGATTGTTTTTTTAAAGCTTCTTTGTGAAGCCTTTACTGAAGGTTCAATAGCCTGCACTACTGCTACTGTGCAGTAAGTCTAGGCCTATTATATTTTTGCTGATTAGAAATTGCCCAGGGCAACATTTTTGAAGCAACACCAGAACTTCAGCATTGAAGTAGTCTTACCTGTTTGGAGGCATATCAGTAGAGAAGAGTTCAACAGCAGTGTCAGCAAGTAAAATTGCTCTCATTCCCCTGTCACAAACACATCTTCCACAAAATTTACAGTCCAGTTCAACAACATTCTTTTTCCTAAATGAAGGGTGCAAGTCTTTCCTAGACACGTCAGACATTTCACCAGCCACGAGGTCGTGTCTTTCTCAAGCAGAGATCCAAGGCAGTGTGTGGATTGACAATGGACACACCTGGCAGGAGAGCTGTCAGCTGATCGTGATTGCAAAAGCCAGACACACCGATTGCCCACCCGCCTGTCTGATGCAAAAATGAAGTGCAATCAGCCACTGCAGGGCGAAATCCAGGTGCTCCTCACTTCAATCCACTCAGAGCAGTCGATCCCGACCAAATCTAGATCATTTCCAAGTGAAAACTCAGCTGAGCGACACCAAAAAAGTTCTCGAGGCCTGCTCACAATGGAAATGAATTGCGGCCCTTTAACTCCGGACTTTGAACAAAAGCGGCTCTCTGATTGGCTGCTTGAGTTGTAAGACTCGCTCTGATTGGCTTGATCATGTCAACAAGTGCACGCGTTTCAAAACATTTAGAACGCTACGCAAGAAAACGTGACGTCACTAGATAAGGTGTATTTTGATGGTCACGTGACTTCTTGCCAGTCAAGCGCGCCCTCTGCATGCAGGTGGCAAAATCAGTCAGTATCTCTTGAAATCGTCTGAAACACGGAGGGGATACACAAAATATTGGATATTTACAACTGACAGCCTGACAATGGCTTCGGAGAAGAAGCCAAGGAAGGAGAAGGAGATCCTGTACGAAGTGGATGCTCACATGAAAGGTAATTCATGCATTTTGTCTTTGATGTCTGGCTCTTTTAGGGCGTTTCTTGCTTGAGCTGCAAAGATGTCTCGCAGTACATTGGCAGACTGCTTCAATGTTTTGGATTGAAGCACTGTTTAAACTGTCATACCAAGGGCCAACGGGCTTGAGCCAACACTGCTGAAGCCAGGACTAATTTGCAATTCAATTCGTGTTGCCTCAGCCTTTTTACCTGAAGGAAAATCATGCTGTTATTGGTGCAAAGCATGTCATTCAAATGACACCAGTGGAATCCAACTGGTGTCATTGCTCATGTCTGTGAATTAATTCTTTGGTAATACACATCATGTGGTAATAATGAATGTGTTTAAATAGCACAAATTTTCCCCTCTGTCAATGCTTTTAAATACCTGTTTTGCACTGCACAGTTGCATGCTATAGGCCTATATTATATTGGGGAAAATATCTACAAGAAAAATGTTATACTTCAGTGAGCAATGGCCTGATGCCAGTACAGTAAAAAGTGATAAATAGAAGTTGATGAATTGCACTTTTGATGGTGCAAAGTTTACTTCTTTGTTGTGAATGAGTACCTATAACAGTAAAGCTCTAAATGACATCTCTGTCAGGGTTGACCCATTACTGTGTCAAGTTTTATAAAAGTTTTTTAAAATTTTGTTTTTTTGATACCTGGTAAATTTTATTAAAATATATAGATAGCCATGTATTTATACTGTATAATTATACATGTTTTGTTGTCTTTACCTGGCAATCAGTGGTATTGATGTATATCATAATTGACATAATTTATTAATGGCATAGATTAATATATTGAATGATTAATTATAATTTAGATAAAAAAATAAGTCTTTTAATTTCAGCCCACATGTCACTGCCAGCTCAAATATATTATGTACATTCATAAAATTCTAAGCAGCAGCTGAGTCAAGAGCCCATGATTTGATTGCCATACTGTAATTTGCATTTCCATTTTCTAAGTTATCAGCCTGGGGTAATAAAAGTTGAGTTGACTCTGAGAGGAATGCCACAAATCTTTTGTTTTAAGGAGTCTGTTGACACTAGGTCAGTGCAATCATAAACACATACGTATGCGTTTCTGGTGCAATGTTAAGGACTTGATGTTGATACAACCCTGCTCTTATGGAGTGTCAACAGTGGGGCAGTGCTAGGCCAGTTTATTTTCTGATAGTCAGACCACAGCTGTTGACAGGTGTTTATAAGGGAACTCTAGCTTGAACTTGGAAGGGGGGAGTATTCTGAAATATTTTCTTTGTTGATCAAAATCATGTGATGTGTGAAACTGGATCCTTGAACTGACATACTACATAGATCTGAGAACCAATACAGTAACATCTCTATACAGGCTTATAGCATGTATAACATGATTCTGATGTTTCTAACTTCTATGGCTAAAATAACTGCCCCACACACCCCAGTGACCCAGTTTGTGTGACCTCTGACCTGGACCCCTTAAGTTTGACCTAAGGGTGACTGTGTTCTAGTATACACATGATACAGGGTGTAATTAATCACCCTTTGAAGTTGGTCAGCTCTGTTGACATCTGTCTGAATTGATCAGCTTTTGTGACATAATGCAAATAAATATTTGGAAGTTGGCCCACCTGTCTTATCTTATGTTATCTATCATTTATCTGTCATTCATCTGAAAATGCTGACATGTTTATTTACTTAGTAAGCTTTAGTAGCAATGTTCACAAGAATTATCTGTTTTACAGTTAGTCCACTGCACATGTGTAGTTCACTGTCTGAAGGTGACATTACATGTATGTTTTCAGAGAAAATGTGTGATATATATTGCGTGTGTATTTATGTACCTTGCAGTTTCATTTTTTGTTGAAGTACTATTTGAAGGTCTGGTAGAGCTCTTCAAAGACACACATATATACTTATCATGATATACTTTATGAATATGCAGTGCTAAATTGCTAATAGAGCTTCTGTATCAGATGTATATTCTATAAAATGACATTTTGTTGATTCACACCTCATTGAAAGAATTCATTTCAGATAAAAATCCTGACCCATTGAACCAGCAAGTAGTTGGACTATGTATAAAAGTGGGGAATTAAGTTGTCACTATTTTTGATGGTTATCTATTTGACTCATTGTATGTACAAGCATTTAGTGTTAGTCTTGTCACTTGGTATTGTCAATAAATGACAATAATTCTGATATTTTTCTGATAAAATTCCTTGATAAACAGGTTTTTGCCTACCAGGAACATTGTAAACCTTCCACAGTACAGATACCAATCGTACAATCAAATAAGAAAGAATTTTGCAATCAGGAAATTTGGACATTTCATTTGTTATTTTTATAACACACATATTTACCTTTTGTATAAGTTCCTAAGGTTGAAGGTTAGAACCCGGGGTTATGATATGCTCTAACCTTTATGCTGTATTTATGATGGAAATGAAAAATAATTAATCCATAATGAAAACAATGAAACAGTTTACAGTCAAATTAAACTGCCTGATTATTTTATGAACGGAAATTAACAAGGATATACTGCTGTTAAGGTAGTTATTTCTGTGATTTCGGTATATTAACATTCTAGCATATAAAAACTGTTCCTTTTGCAGAATCAAAATTTCGGAAATGTTTTATATATATGTGGAGAAAAATCTACTTATGGAATATATATATTTGGAAGTGCTATGTATATATTGAAAATTGCATTGACAATTTGACATGGCCTGCAGTCATAGGACTGGTGATAGGGTATTATTGGCAGACAATTGCCACTATATAGTGTCACTGCCTGATTTAATGCTTGTGACATGGTTCTTTTTTGGCACTTATTGGCAGTTTTTGCCAGAATTCACGAAAAGGATTGTTCATTTGCTCATTCGATTTGTGTACATATATATGGAGTAAAGTAGTGTAGTCTTATTCCACTGAAGCTTTGAGATACACATATTGGTCTTATGTCCATGGGAAAGTTAGTTACAATGGAGAACTTGGCTATTCAGTATTTAACCCAAATGTTTGTTGAGCTATCAATTCATGGGAGCTAGTTTTACTTTGTGTGTTCAAATTTTGTGAGTTGAGGTTGTCTCTTAAAATTTTCAGAATAATGGACCTTGTCAAAGTTAATTAACTGTGTAATATCGCTAAAATGAGTTTTGTAAGACTGGCCTGCTATTATGAATTTGAAGCAGTGCCTATTGTCATATGACTATTGACTCCACAACAGAATTTATAGTTCTTGAGTTGCATGTGATTGTGTCATTCCCATTTTCTCGTGCTCTGCTCTGTGAAGTTTAGTTTGGAAGCAAAGTTTTCAGAAAATGAATGAAGTCATAACTTATAAGGCCAGTACATACTGTCTATGATCTATGATCTTAACTTATCTCGCACAGTCACACTCTCCAGTAAAATCAGAAGAATATCATTCAAAATCGACCTTTTCGAATATCTGATTTCCCAAAATCAAAATTTTTGTCAAGTGATTGTACAGTGTTGTGTAGCAATTTTAAGAAACACCAACCGGTGCTCTGAGCCTTATCAGAAAAAAGAAGAAGAAACTGAAAGTGGACTCAAAAATGCTGTTAATTAATTAATTAATTAATGGGAAAAATCAGAATCTGAAATATTTGGTTGTCCAGAGAAGCAAAGATGAAGCAAGTCTTGAACAAAGTCACACTTTCATTTATAATTCCTCTTCTGCATGTTCTTCGAACACATCTTAGAATTAAGTCTGGTTCTTAAGTTTAGTGAGCAATTGGTAAATACAATCTCCACTGCTTATTGAACATGTACCACACAATACCAATACAGCTGGGACTGATGTGAGCATGCATTTTGGCATTTCATTCCAATGATTTCTTGCAGATGGTGTGCTGCTTTCAATTGTTGGAGAATAAACAAGGGTGTGACATGACTTGAAATAATCTTTGATCTTATGGAGTTTTATGGAAGTATAGATCTGTAAGCTACCAGTCATGTGGTATGTCAATAATGCTAATGTATGTTGAACACTGTGAAGCACTGGCTGAGAATTAGGAGAATGTGTGTGACTCAAATTGCTTTCTTTAGCAGTTGTTGAGCAATGCTTGGCAATGCTGAGCAGTTGAGCCTTTCAGCATTTGTGAGTTTGTTGTTTGTCCTCATAACTTACCTCTGAACCTCATAGCTCACTGTTGCTCCTTGAAGTTGCTGCTCCAAGTGCCTTCCTGCAGCTTCCTCACTCTTCCTGGTGATTCTTGCAGATTCTTGCATTGCTCATGCAGCCATGTGTTTTTTTGCACCAACTGGCAAATGCTTACTTTATTAGTTACTGTTTGTACCACCAACTGGCTCCTAAAGGAACTGGTATTGCTTCCTTAACTAAGGTCTCCATCCGGAGTTCATATTGGAAGAATCAGCAGAGATTCTAACAAAAGCTATTTTTCCATTCATCAATGCGGTGCAATGAAAATAACAATGAACAAGTATGCCGAAAGCCCATTTTAGAACTAATGAAATTTGTCATTTTGCTTTAAAATAGTTAAGCTAATTTATATACTGTGGAGTTGTGAGCCTAGTATATTATATACTAGATTACTAGAAGTTTTGAAGTAATTAAAGATAATTGTGTATTGTGCCACAGAGGATCTAAATTTGACTTACTCTGAACATGCTGAATATTGTTGCCCTTTCCTCTGCAATACATCATGTACATGCTGCAGAACAGCTATAGTAGAACACTATAGAAAACACCTTGTAGCCTTGAACTACAAAGCCTGAAAGAAAAGGTAAGAAGATTCACCCAGGAATGTGAGGAAATCATTAGTTGTTCAGTTGCTTGGGCTGCTAACTTGTTATGCCTGAGTGTTGGCATCTTGCTTCAGGACTGCTTCAGTGCTGCTTTGGTAGTGAGGAAAGTTCTCACAAGTTGCTGTAGTTGCTTCAACTTGTCTTGAACTTGCTCAGAGAGGTGGGATAAACAAAGTGAACATAAGACAATTTAGACTGAGGTAAACTGCTGACAAGAAAGTTTTAGTCACTTGAGACTGGGAGTTGAGAGTGATTCTTGAAGTGACTCAACTTAAACTAGTCTGGTCGTTTAACATGTTGCAGATTTAAAAGCATTTAAGAAGCTGAAGATAGTATTGGTTGGGAAATTGATAGATTGCATTGTGAGAGGTAGCCTTTTAGAAATCTGTAATTAAGTCATTGAAATGTCATTTTTTCAGCATTTTTCTTTGGAACTGTGATAATATTATGAGAATTTTAATTTTGTTTTACGCCTATATCGAACTGTGAATGGAGTCATTGGACTTACCAAGATTTAATAAAATGGCATTTAGTGCCAATGTTAAAATGACAATTATAAATCATTAATGCCTATCTTAAATTTGCCATAATTGGTCATTAATGAATCCAGTCACTGACTTCATTAATGCAATGTTATGGAGTACTGATAAAAGTTCATTCACACTCAAGCATGACAAGTCCCACCCAGCATTCAGTAAAAGTCCATAAGCATCCTCATCAGTTCATTAGTTGCACAGACTGAGCAGAGCAATGAAACACCATGGGTTTTCACATTGTTGAAGGGGGGTGGGGGTGTGAGGTGGGGTAATGATGATGTGGGGGAGGATACCTGGGTGGACTGAGCCCATCTGTTGCTTGTCAGCTGCTTGAAGACCATGTGCTGTGGAGAGGCTTGCTTTTGAACCTTGGAACAACCTTTTCAATGGTTAACACACCTTTCAGTTTAAAGGCTGTAGAATAAACATTTTACCTGCAACCCTAGATGTGGTTGGCTCTGATAATTAAGTCATGAAATCCTTATCACGTCAACAGTCACTTTAGTTTCTCTTAACACTGTTATTTGGCACTGTTTGGACCACTCTAATTGATTTTCCCCTTTAATGGCCTTTCTGCTTTGTAGGTTAATGTAAAAAAGTGAAAAAAATCGAATTGATTAATTTGGGGTTTGAGCAAATTGACAAATAGAAAATCAATTGGGTCAGCAAAGTGGCAAATATTCAAATATTTTGATGAATTATAACTTTCCAGTTTGAATAATATGTTTATCCATTGATTTCATTCAGTCTGTATTTGCTTAGGTCATTTTGTTGAGGCATTCTCCACACACTCTGTTTATTCCAATGAAATAATGTTGATAAGTCCTACAACTTCTTCAAATTTCAAAATTGATTGAAGGATGCAAAGCTAACATTTATGCAAAACCAATATTGTCTGAGAAAGCATTTTGAGTCAATGAGAACATCAGTCTTTTGAAAGGTCTTTTCTAAATTTGCATCTCACCAAAAAATTCTACTAATATTTTGCTTTGGACGCTACAGTGTTTTTCATACCAAGTAGGCCAAAGTACTGTAAAGTCAATATTGATCTGTTGTTAATAAATCAGTAGAATTCTAAGGAATTTGTATTTTTTTTTTTTTAAATTTTGGTTGGGTAGCTGTGAGTCAATATTTCTCTAATTCTATTGTTAGACACAAACACAAGTGGCTCCCATTTGGCTAATCATTCAACATTTCAGACACCATTGAAGGGTATGCAAATACATGTACATTTAGTTGTGTGTGTACATTTGACTTATGAATGTATGCATAATGTATTACTGAAATCCTCATTTGCTCTGCACAAGCCTTCAGAATTTCTGTCCATATCATGCTGGTGAACTATTTGTTGTCATTTTGCATTGCTCATCTAACATGCACTTCAACATGCAGAATGACATTGGAAGGAAATTCAAGGCATACATCACCAATGCTTGGAATGCATTTCCATCAGTGACATGCTGTCTTGTCTGGTCAAGGAGCTATTCACAGGGTGAACCACTGGGTGAAATGATCAGAAATGCTGCATGAATGAGACTCCATGAGAGGCAACCAGCTGAAGAAATGCATTTACAGGATTCAAGGGTGTGTACACACTGTACTGTGCCAGCATAGCAGGGCATGCTCTAACTCATTGGTATATACCAGTACTGAGATATATGCCCTTTGCCTTATTATATGGGCTATGAGGGTGGGAGGAGGTCATGCAGAGAGGGCACAACCCCACAGGTCCCTCACAGGTCCATTCTAAGACCTTTGGACCTTTTGGGACCTTCAGGACCCCTGTGAACCCCTGGAGCTAAGGACCTCGGCATTGTGCACTCAGACCTGGAGTCAGAGGGATCTCTGAAATGCCAGGTCTTCTTCAATTATAGTTGTGGATCCTTAGATCTTATTCAACCATGATCGTGGTTCAATCATGGGGCTAAGGGAAGATATATATTTGCCAGGGAAGCTACACTGAGGCCATAAAGCTTTCAAAATGTGATCACAGGAATTTGCTCTTCAAAAACGTCCCCCAATCATGGCCCAATGACACCAAAATTATGCTGTCACCTATATTTAGGAGTTTTTGGCAATTTACTAGCATTTGCTACACAAATTGGCAATTGCTATTTAAGAAGATCCAAAAATACTATAATCAAAACCAGATGATTTTGATATAGGCCTACTGGACATCACCTTATCAAAAAAAAAATTCCCTGAGTGCTGGACATGTGCAATTGTGCATAGTTTCTCGGTGGGTCCCACTGACACAACATCATTTAAAGATTATTTGAGAATTGTAGAGCCCTGCTTCCTGTATTTAGATAGATCATGTTATTAATCAGGAAGTAGTGCTCAATGTTGTTTTGATTCTGCAAATGTGAATTCCAAAACACTTCATGTGCAGTCATTTGACCTTGACCCGGTGGGACAACAAACCTTTACTGCCTTGGGGCATTTGTCATTATGAGGACTTTGAATGGACCTACTTGTAATAATTATGTTTTCAATGGTAAGGTGAATGAATGGTGACAGGGAGAAGATAGAAAAAGAAAATTGACTGTTTGAGTTACTGTAGTCTCAATTGCACAGCATATGGATGGATGGGTGGATGATTGGCCCTTGAGTGGGGCTTTACGTCCTGTATTTATGCACTTGGTAGGCTAATTAGGACAGGAGGAGGACACGGCAATGAGGTGAAGGATGATTGAAACAGCTTTCCAACATAGGTCCAGGTGACCCAGCATGAGCTGGAATCAAACCCTGGACCCTATTGCACTGCAGCATAACTTTAGCAACAGCTGCCTAATCAAAGCTACGAGGTACACAAAGTAAAATATAGTATCCGGTTGTATTTGTTTCAGCAATGAGCTGATGGGCATTTCTAGTATCAAATCAAGAACATTTTTGGAAAAAGTATGGAAATCGGACATGCCAAAATTGGAAATTTATAAATATCAATTCCAATTTTGGGAAATAATGCAAAATTTCCAAAAACTGCTTGTGCTTTCATGATTCGCAATTATATGATGTTGATGACTTTTTGTACTCTTTGACTTTGACCCACTGATTATATCACTTTAAATCGCGTGGTTACCTAAATAGTAAGATTATTTTAAAGGATTTTGTGTAATCATATTTGATCTTTTGACACTCATCAGCTGATTCAGCTCATCTCCGCTTGCATTGTGTCGTCTCATCTAATTTCATCTCATCTCGTCTCGTTGGAAAGTAAATAAAGTTTTAATAATCTATCTATCTGATTGCAAAATGTCAGACTGCCAGGAACTAGGAACTTCCTGATACTGATAGTCTCCTCATAGTGAAGGTCTGGAGGAAACTTTTTCCAACTTCCTGGAAACTTGGTTCTCCACCTTATCTCATATCAACTTCTGGTGTTTATTTTGCTAGGTGTGGGAGTTTATTTTATGAAGTTACTTTTGACACAGTGACTCAGACGAATTCATATTACCAATGGCAGGGATGTGAAGTTATGTCATACCTCAACTTAACTTGTTACAACTGCACTTTTGTAACAACTTTTCCAGAAAGAATTGTCACTGACATGAACTGTTGTATGTGTTAAATATCAATGTCAGACTGTGAAGATACAGATTTAGAGTAAGAATACACCGTATTTAGTCAATCATTCGGTGATGTTGTTTCAAAATATTTAATGATGCTTATTCATAGTATAGATAAATTTATCAATAGCAGGCAATGAACTGTCCAATTTTCATTTAGCTATATTCCAAAATTTTTGTAATCCATATTTTTGTGACCTAATGAAGTCTGAATATAATTGTAACTTGACATGCTCGCTGACAAGAAGATATAATTTATCAAAATACCTGTTACACAATTGACATGTGGGCCTTTTTATTGCACATTTTGTTTGTGTTTATCTGATGTATGGTGTATTGTGGACTTGGTGAAGTGAGATATACTTAAATACAGCTGCAATGTGTTTGAATTATCATGTTTACAGGTCTATTTGCAAAGTGGTACATTTGCTGAAAGTTATGAATATTTATTGGGTGTAACACGTGCTTCCTTATTAAGCAGGATAAAAACTACTCTCTATTCAATTCATGATTTTCAAAGGACATTGATTTTTTCTTTTTCTGAATTTTCAATTTTTTTCCTGTCTACTCTCACCATTCAGAGCATGTTGTGCATATTCTGATTTAATCCGATGTTGAGATGGTTGAAAAGAGCTCTGAATTATGGTTTTGTGGTAATTTTTGCCTTGATTTTATCGGTACAATATGGTGGTTTCTGCGAATAACGACCTTTGTTGAGCAACCTTCCTGCTACTTGCAACCTTGTCATCTGGCGTGTTATCTTTTTCTGACGATGGTATTTAAAGATTTAAGAATGATTAAGTTTATTCTAAGAAACTGTTTTGAAGGTCCTTGACTCCCTCTAAAGGAGACTTGAAAAAATTTATATTAGTTAATCATTAATGAGCACATTTTGCCAAAGTTATAAGTTTATAGTTTGTTTTGGTTTACTTCCTCTGCCCTTTGCCAGGTCAGGTTCTGGGATCTCAACACTTTGTAATATACCAGACAATTTGTTATCTTTTTTTCTCTTGTAATTTTATATGTAAAATAACCTTCCCAATATTTTTCACACTCCTGAAGCAGATAGGATCTGGTGGATACACTTTCGCACTGCAATGTTTACTTATAGCATGTATAGTGTAAATAAATGTATTTCCATACTATTTCTATTTTTTTTTAAATAAAAAAATCAAGATGGGTGTGACGGTGTCTGTGTACGTACTATGGGATCGTGAGAATTCTGATGTGTGTGTTAAGAGTGGACCAATACTGAGGGAGTTTTTCATGTCACTTTTTGCACTCTAGTGTATTCAATGCACTTAAGAATATGGTATGTAAGTCAACCGTTGTCAGTGTTTATGAATACTTTGAGGAAATCTATTTTGCTGCTACTCACTTTTTGCGCAAATCAGCTTTCCTAAAAAGCTCTTCTTCATAATTCAAGCCAATTTCTTTTCTACTCTATGTTGCATAACAGTATTTTGGCAAAAAGCTACTCAGTTACTTAACTGTGACTATAGTATGTATAGGGAGACACTGCATACATTTCAACTTGCTTTAAGGTAAGATAATGAGCCCAGGATGTTTAAAAAAAATTATGCAGACTGTCTTTAAGTTTTGGTTTAGTATAATCAGGATACTAATGCCCTTAGATTTCATAATCAGGAAAGCAATGCCCTAAGATTTCATATTCAGGATAGCAATGCCCTAAGATTTCATAATCAGGATAGCAATGCCCCAATATTTCATAATCATTATAGTAATGCCCTAAGATTTCATAATGCCCAAAGATTTCCTGATGACTGAGCCAGGAAACATTTTCCACATGGGCTACCAGAAATGGGAAAATTGATCACTGTTCATTACAGAATGTTAAGCCAGAACAATGAATAGGGATGGAAATAAGTTTAAGGTTGCACACATGCATTGTAGTATGTGGCTTAGGGTATGTGGTCTCAGTTCATTGTGAATTTGTGATTTATAAATAGCAATGCTATGCACAGGGAGCAGGCCATAATTGAGTGCAGCTTTTGTGTAGTGAAGAAGTGGCACCCTTTGGCATTTTAACGTGATGTTTTTTGGAGAGCATCATAGATTTAGATGTGGAGCAAGCAACACCAGCAGCCACAACAGAGCCATTTTAGCATCAGGAGGCTTTGCTGAAGGCTTGCAGCATCTTTGCATCTTTGCATCTTTGTTGGCTGCTGTGGTTGCTTCATGCTGATGTGTTTAGTGTTGATGCTCTGGACCAGCTGATCTGCTGATGAGCAGCTTCCAGTGAGCATGTGGGGCTGCTGTGTGCAACATCCAGCATTGTTCAGTGATGGACTTCTACTGCAGACAGCAATGCTAGAAAATGATGTAAAAGAGCTGATGGTGAAACTCATACACTTCATAGCAAATTGTATGCAATGCAAAAGCTGAAAAAGCAATGCTGATGCAGAAGGAGAATTAACATTGCAAATAATTATGCATTGTTTATCTCCACTAGATACATAATGCTCTGATGTGTTGTATATGTTTGGTCAAAATGCAGTCATCCTCACATAGAGCTTATGTCATTTATATAAAGTTCCATAGTCCAAAATGTGAATTACCATTGATATGAGCTATACCATTCTTGGCAGTTCAGATATGAGTCGCTGTGAATAGTTAAATTATATTCTAATCTTTTAGTCTGATTCATGTAAGGTAAAATTAAATTCTGATATGATTCATCCTTATTTATGATTTATTAACCAGTTGTCTGGCAGATGAATAAAAACACATTCTGAATTAAAAAGAAGCTGCATCATCCTGTATGCATGTATAAGGTTACACCACTACAACAGTAACATCACCAGAGTTGCTCTGAATTAGCATCAGGGATAAGCATCTACCTGGTTGTTAGCAACCCCAGACTCATCATCTAGTGAATCTCCCAGACCCAGACTCATTTATGATGCAGTGATGCAGCCAAATGGCATGCCCAGTGCAGACTTGGTATTGCATTACTTCATTGCTTGCACAGAACAAAGTAGCTCATGGTACATTGAATTTCTCTCATAATTCACTGATTTCTCTCACCGAATCACAGATTAGTGAGATTACTGAATAATACTGAATCATCTGGCAGATTCAGTAATTGGACAGTGTCACTATACAATAAAGTAAATACTAAGTCTAAGCTACTATAGCTACTATTATTTTACTAAATTTATATTTATGTATCGGTAACCGATAAGGAAAATGCACCCAGTACCAGCTTTTTCCCAGCTTCCAGTAATGTGAAGGCAGCAATCGTAATGTTGCATTGCACAATGTATCATGTGAATAATCGACAATAGAGTTGATGATCTCATCGACAACCACTACATGTGTTTCATTTGTAAATTTATTGACTAAATGCTATTGAAATGATTAATGATGTTTATTTTAAAATCACAACATGATTTGTGTGATGCATAAAATGTGTTTATGAAGATAAGACTATTAGATTGATTAGTATACAATGTACATGGTGTTCTGTTTTGTCCAATAGCCGTCAATTAATAACAGAGTGAAACCATTTATAGAAGCTCCTTTTTCGATTTGGTGTCTCTGAGCACTAAGCTGGTCAATAACCTATGTATTTGATCAATATGTCATTTTACCAGTATTAGGAACATTTTCCTTTCTGATATCTGATTCCTTCCAAGAGTGGGCATGCTGAGCTTCAGGAGCAAGCAACCCTGAACCCAACCACAATCTTAAGGTTATTGACCCATGGAGGCCATGATCTATCACATATGAGATCAATAGGATTTCCAATTGGTTGCTTCATTCTGTTTGCTCTGCGTTTGGTTAGGTTGAGTGGGCTGAGTGGTTGTTGGATTGGTTCTGTAACTTGTGTTATTTTGTAGACTGCTGGTAGATGCCATGGATTCAAGTGTTTCATGGGTCACATCTTGCAAATACCTTCTCTCTGACTTGGTTTAGCCAAAGACCCCTCATTGTGTGGTAAGACTTGTAACTCCAGTACATTGCATTTGTGATTGTACCTAATTCAAGATGTGGATTTTGAGTGTGATCAGTGATTACTTTGCTCCCTGTCTGTCACTCCAATAAGCCTGCCACATAGGAAACCCAGAAGATTAAATTTTATAAGCACAAGCTAAAAGCTACTTAGTTGTTAATTTGATCCAAGAGTCCTTGATATTCTCAATTTCAACCCTGTCCGGATCCGCCACTGCTGAACTACCGACTCCGATGCTCTGTCAGAGGCAGCCGAGTTACACGTCTTACCAAAATACATTGTCTTTGGTTAACCTTTATTCGGCAGCTCATTCTGCTGTTAAAGAAGACAACCTGAACTTTTCTGTTCAACTGATTTATTGTTTTGCAAAAAGTGCTCCAGTGCTTTCTTGTGATTTCTTGTGCCACTTAGTGAGCTGCCTCCTCACATCATGAGGTAATGCTCTGGAATGCTACATTCACTTTGCATAAATTTGCACTCTCTTTGTGGTTCACCTATTTTTGCCAAACAATGCCATTTTCTAACAGGAATTTTCCAATCTTGTATTGAGTGATGAATTTACTTGCCATATCTTGTTTCTCATAAGGTGTCTGGACGTTCTAATGGTGTTTTGTTCTTCCATTCCATTTATAATAGATTTTTGTTTTCAAGCACTCTGTCTCCAGTAAATGTCATGGGGGGGAGGGTTGATCTAGTTGTAGCGAGCTAGGCTACCAATTGCTAGGTCCAGGGTTCGAATCCAGTTCTTGCCGGTCACCAGGGCCTTTGTTGGACATCTGTTTCAACCGGCCTTCGCCTCATTGCCGTGTCGTCCTCCTTTCCTAATTAACGTATCAGTTGCATAAATACAGGATGAAAAGCCCCAGTTATCCTTTCATCTCCAGGAAATGTCAAGTGCACATCATAATTCTAATTTCCAACTACGGCTCCCTAATATATTTTTTTGTGAAGTCATATGCATAATGGTATGTGCCTGGGCATGTATTTCAGCAAACCACTTAAGTTTCTGATTGAATACTTCAGAAATAGACTTGAATTTGAATTTGAATATGAGCAGTGAATCTACCTATATTCAGAGGCGACTGATTTGATTTGCGAAGAAACAATATCAAATATAGCCTAGAACAACCCTACTTGTTGGAAACCGAATCAACAGCCAAGCTGCTGCTCTGGACAGATAGATCAAATCAATAACTGGGTTGTGGGTATTTTGGAAACTGTGCCATTGTGGCCAGTATCCAGGGTCTGGCACATGATTAGTGATTCTGTTGAGCCATTGACTCCATTGAGTGTTCACTCTACTTGACTGTTGAGGGTGTCTAGTCTCTGAGGGGCCATTACCATTCATTACCATATGATTATAACACTTCATTAACACTTATTGACCAATGGGTCACTATTGATGATTGATCTGGCCCAGTGACTGAGTAGTGTGGCTAAATGTGTGGATTTGATATAGTACTCCTGAGTATAGTACAAGTTCAAATCATGGCAGATATCGAGAACACATCATTCTGCTTTCAGATGTATTGCAGTGACAGACGGATATGTTTGTTATTTTTTTACAAGTTTTTGTCAGTATTTATCCTAGATAATTTTGTAGACAGCTTTCTGGGAATTACTCATTTCTAAATTTCTAAAACCACTGATGCAAAATAACACCGAGAGCCAATTCATTATTGGAAATGTCTAGAAAGTGAACCCATATGCCTACAATGTGACCTTAGGGAATAAGAAATAGATCGGAAACTCACTTAAGTCATAAAACAGTTATCATTACATGGTCATTACCAAGGTTTCATTTTGGCCCAGAGCTGGCCCAAAATCACTAATTAATTGTTAATCACATATTTTGTTTGATGTACACACTGCGCTTCAGTGAGCACAGAGCATCTTCATCTTCACCCCTTTTAAATATAGAGGCTGGAAATGACTATTTTTAATTTTTTGTCTTATGTACATAAAACCAACTCATATGCATCAAGCAGATTCAGACAATTCTGTACATGTGTTTATTTTAATCATAGGCCTGTAATAACTCGAGTTATGGACCAAAATGTTAACAAATTTGGAAAAACATGAATTTTTAAAACTCAAATAAACCCTCCAATCCATGGAAAGCCGTAGATGAGACTACATTCATTAGAAAGCCAAGAATCTTTTCCTAATAATGTTTACAATGGTTTAATCTTCGAATTTCCTCGAATTGAGTTACATGCATTTAAATGTACTCATTTTTAGAAGAAAAGTTGTAACTAGTTGGAGATCGAAAGCACTTTGATGGATCACTTTTCACTAATATTGGGCCTATGGAATAGGCAGACCCCATTTTGGAAAGTTCTAACAATTTTCTGTCGATCCCTGAAAGATACAAGGATGTATGATGATTCTTAAGAACAAAAAATGACATTTTAAAAAACACATCATATAATTATTTTAAAAAATATGTACCCCTAGTATTTCACCATATTATAAGTACATAACTTAATGAGTCAGTCAATGAAACATATTTACTTTTTTATAAAAATTTATCCAAAATCATTCAAATATATCTTTTTCATATCCAGTCCATTGTTTGTTATGGTTCTTGAGAATTGAATTGAGGTAATTACAGCTCTTATTTCAAAGCAATTAAATGGTCATTAGGCCCCTACCGAAACGCAGTGTGTACCTTTGAAGTACAGGAGTGTCCGATCTATTTCTTATTACCTAAGATGTGACAGACACAAAATACAGATAATTTCAGTCTTGCTTTCTGTCAGAGTCTCTCTTTTCACAAATGGACCAGTAGAGTTCTGAATGAGATATTGAGACTACTACCTGTGCAACCAATCCAGTTCCTGTATATTGTGACAGTTATTCAGTTCACACCAAGCAAAGCAATTTCCATTGGGGTACAGAGCAATTGGGCCACACCTTTGTGATGGCATTTGTGACTGATAGTTATTAGCATGGCACGACAGCTGGTTTGGTGTGTGTGCATTTGTGCTTGCATTTTGGCATGCAGACAAAAAGTCTCCAGTTTCAGCAGCAAGGAATCTGAGAGCATGATCACAATGCTTTGGTGCATCACAATGCATACTGATGGAGACACTATGCTGCTCAGATATGCTGTTTTATTACCCTGTTGGCAATGCAAGGGTATGAAGCATTGGTGTGGAAGAGGGTATGAGCCTTTGAGACAGGGGTAAAGTTCATTTAGTGCAATTAGTGATACAATCAGGGGGTTAATTAGAGGTCACGTGGGATTAAGAGGGTTGGAAATGGGGTAAATTGAACCAACAAGATCAGATCAGGATTGGATCAGATGTTGTGCTTTGCTGATCATGCTGATCCATAAGTGATCCCCTGTTGATGTTCTGCCTGTTTTCAGCTGATTTCATGATCCAATTCGGTCACAAAAACCCACATTGCCATTTTGAGATCAGGGTGATTTACATCTGGAACTTTTAATTGCCCCTGAGTGTCATAATTTCCCTCAATTATCTGCCTTGATATTATTAGCAAACCCTGTGTCATCTGTTGCACACAGAAAATACTGTGCGGATTGAATTTTAGATGATTGAGTATTTTTAATTGAGTTTTCCATCCAAATTTTGTGGACTGATAACTGAAATTAGAAAATGTTTGGGATGATTAGAATTTGTGCTAAGCAAAGTAATCTTATGACTGCATCATGTGATGGCTCTTTTGATTAGTATAATTTCAAAATTGTATTATTTTAGATATGAGCAATTGAATATAGCTCACTTTGTCAAATGATAGGTAAATTACTAAAATTAGCTTCTTTGCAGTGCTCAGGGGGGATAGGTTGGTCTAGTGGTAGCGTGTGAGGCTGCCAACCGCTGGGTCCAAGGTTCAAATCCATGTCTTGCTGGATGACCTGGGCCTATGTTGGATGGCAGTTTCAATCATCCTTCGGCGACCTTCATCTCATTGCGTGTTCTCCTCCTGTTCCAATTAGCCTACCAAGCGCATAAATACGGGGCGTAAAGCCCCATTCATCCATCCATCCATCTTTGCTCATATCTATACATAGGTTAAATGCAAACGCAATGTTGTTGAATGTTAAAAATGTTCTAACAATAGCAGTTCTACCATTCATCGGCAGACTCATGTTATGTACTGAAGGCTGAAGTACACCTACAAGTATTCGATCCATGTCCGGTTAATCAACTCTTAATGTACGAGTAATGTCCAGTGCTGTGTGACTCATGGTTTGCCCTTAGAGGAAGCTTTTCTCTGAATGACCCCCCCCCTCCTCAAGATGTGTTGATGACTCCCTTCTTAATTTCCCTAATAGTCTTGTACGCCCCTGAGTCTATGTGACTGCATCAATGACTAATCCTGCTTCACACATCTTTGCCTGCAGCTTCAGTCTCTCTCAGTCTGCCTCAGCAACATGTGAGTTAAATGTGACTCTATTGGAGATTTGTGCCTAATGGGATGTGCTGAGACCTTGTTCAGTTACAATCTTGGATGTTTTCTCAGAACCATCCTGCATTGTATGACTCCACAGGTCTTCCCTGAGTTTCTGCATAACTCCCAAGTCAAATTAGTTGCTAAAAAAATTTATTTCTTCTTCTGTAAATTCAGGTGAATTTTTTTGTGTGAAATTATCTTTTTCGCACTTTATAATCGTTGGTGATCTAATGACACAAGCTTTGATATTGTTGAGCAAATAGAGAATCGAAAGCGCTTTTGTCAAACTTTGAAGTTTAATGTCATTTGACCAACTTCAGTCAAACATTTGGAAGGTCAATCACAATTGTTTGGCATGTGGCAGCTTTTAAATTGTACCTTTTGTTCAAAATCAACAAGACCTTTTGATTATTGACAGTATATTTGACTATAAATTGTTTGCAATTATTGATTATTGGTAGTTTTATCAAATTGGTTCAATAGAAAGTGCTACTTCAGAAGCCCATTCTGACATGCACAAGAGAGACTAGGCTTGAGAGGGTGTACTAGAGAGGGTGCAGAAGCCTTTTCTTTAATCAGGCTAAATCGGTAATCCCAAGATCAAATCTGCTTAGCCAGACTGCATCTCCATGTGCAATGTAGCACATGCAATTGCAATTGCAGTATTCTGTGATGTGCCATGGCTGCCAGTAGCCTGCTACAATGATGCAGGATGCAAGGGGTCAGAGAGGTGAGGCTAATTCTTGGAGTAATGAGATTTATTTGGAGGGTGTGTCAGACTGTCTGTGTCTGCCAGTGTCAGGGGTGAGTCATCTGGGGTCAACAGGTGATTGGGCAACCACCTGCTGCTGAAGCTGAGTTACTACTGAAGCAGGGAGGCTGCCATGCCATGAGATGCTGGCATCATGCTGCACTGCTATACATGAGATGCTGCTGGAGGCATGTGAGCTTGGGAGATGAGGATGCTGGAGAAGATGAGGGGATGGGGGCCTTCGGGGGGGGGGGTTGTTGGGTAGGGGTGGTCACTACTATAGGATCCAGACTGAGATCCAGACTGAGATCACTAATGGCATCCTGAGGTGATGCTGATGATGCGGATCAAGAGTCTAAGTGAAGAGCACTTGGCAATTAAGTTGAAGAATGATATTCATCTCTGGTTTCTGTCATGATGTTATCTTAGACAAAATATCATACATACAATGTATCATACACTGCACTGTTTACATTTGTTTTTAAGCCCGAAGGGGGCTTATTGCAACGCTGCACGAGCCAAAATCTGTCACTTTACACATACGGTTTGGTGTCTGCTCTCCTTTCACCTCGCACAACTTTTTGTACGACCAACGTATTCCTCTCAAATTACACAAATCCCTTTATTGAGGGGTAAACTCGGGAAAGACATGCTTTCAGCCATGTGCGCATCTGTATACCATGGTAAACAGCGAATTTCTTTCCGCATTTTCCATTTGACAGCGCTCTCCCGTCTGACTTGTGTTCATCTGACAAGTCTGAAGTTCCCGGGAAAACTTGTGCACATTCTGCGCGAAAAGTGTGACGTCACTGGTTTGCGCTTACTTTTTGCGCCACCTGGATGATTTGTCATTAACTGCACAGCAGCAAACCCTTCAGTTGCTTTCAGTTCAGCTGGAGTTCAAAACAAAATGGACAAATCAAACCTGTTTTTACACTTATAATTGACAGATTTTCACGTTTTAAAGCTCTAAATGGTTGGAAATTTAATTTGGGATGTGATAGAAGCATCAGTTTGGACATTCCTCTTGAAATAAGATCGGCAGGACGGAAAAACGTCGTAAGTACCCATCAAGAAATTTAAGTCCATAACTGCACACATCCATTCATTCCTGTCATGATAATGCCTACTTCTATCTTATAATAGTGTCCAAGGGCCTTTTAGCAATACCTGCACCATTGCAGTGGCTAATTCATGCTGAATAGAATTTTGTCCTCTTACATTATTCTTCGACAGCTGAGTGGAATATCTGTTTTATAGGGACTATTTAGTTGTTGTCTTCCTTCTTCTTCTTCTTCTTCTTCTTTGCAACACCAGAGAAGAACCACTTGGGCACAAGCCATCTTGAGACTATAATATAAGCTTATGTAATTAACTAATTATGTATAACCAGCTGGGTTACGTACACAGATATATATGGCAAGTGTACACCTCTAAGCCCAGTGCAGCCATCTAAGCCCAGTTCTTGGTGCTTATGAGGCCATGATGAAGGTTCATTGATGAGATGGCCCAGACAGTGGAATTTTACAGTCAACAACAGTCAATAATCAATCACACTCATTCTGGCAATTACTGCCGACCCCCTGCTACTGTGGGGTGGGAGCCCTCGCGTTAGCCAAAAAAAAAAGATAATTTTTCAGTTGCCAAGTATGGTCATACTGCCGGGCAATGGTGGCCCGCTGAAGTGAATTTTTTCCCCTGAGGGCTTTACGTGCTTGCACGGTATTTTTGTATGAGCAAAAGCTTTAAAAAGACAACATAAAAAATCTAACTCATTTTAACAACCATGCACTGCAAATGGGGAAAAAAAACATTGAAAAAGAAGGCTACACTGTCCTGCTGGTTAAAGCTCTAGTACTTTTAATCATGTATGACATCATGCAGGAATTCTCTAGTATTTTCATATTTTTGCAGAGAAAATTTCAGATAATGTCATATTGGTGTCCTATGCATTGTTTCCTTTTCATCAACGGTATGAATGTTCCTTGTTCCACAGTACACATGCAAACATCACCAGCAACAATGTGGGTCCCATATTTTGTATACACAGGATTGCTGTTGTTTAACAGACCTGTAACAATGTGTAACATGGGACTGCTTTTGCTGAAACAAGAGCTAGTGCTGTTCATACACATGTATGCTTGTTATGTTGTGTTGTATGAAATACTGCTATGCATGCTACTGGGGGTGATGGTTGTGCAGTGTCCAACTATGTGAGTGTCCAACTATTTGAGAACGCTTCTGCATGAAGTACCTAGATGGAGTATCATCCCCATTATCTATGAAGTACCTGCTTTGCTGATGTCCATAATGAAAAAAATAATAAATTGCTACCACAATTACTCCATTAACCCCCCCCCCCCAAGTATATTGCAGAAGATATTGATAGTTTACAGAAGATATAAATACTAAATAAGTTGTAGATTATGTAGACGATATGTTCAGTTAATATAGTTCTTTGTGCTGGTATGTTTAGTTCTTAGTACTATTTATATTTCTGTTGTCACCATTCTTGTGACAAAAATAATTATGCCCTCCTTCTCTGTGGCATCCAGGGGTGTTGCTCTAGATGCTTTGTGGATGCTGGATGTTGTTGCATTGCCTCTCAGCATCTCAGCTTCAACATCTCAGCATCTCAGCATGCTTTTCCTCAGAATCTCACTCGTCTCTGTCTCAGCATGCTCTGCTGGGGCTAGCAGGATCATAGACTTGCCTGTGTTACTCCACTTCAAAGAGAAACTGCATGTCTTTCCATTAATGAAGCAAAGCAAAGATGGTCTATAAAGCCCCTTCATATCTCATTCACGTTGCTCTACCACCTTTCACTGCTTTCAGGGTTGCTTTCAGGGTTGCTTTAGGGGCTCCTTTTGGAGTTGCTTTCAGAGTTGTGATGTTGCTTTCAGGGTTGCTTTCAGAGTCGTTGTGTTGCTTTCAGGGTTGCTCTGTCCAGAAACACATTCTGCTCTGTCTCATATCTGTATAGACATGTAGTTGCTTTCAGGATTGCAGGAACACTGCACTTGCAGTGTGCTTTCAGAGCTGCTATGTTGCTTTAAAGTTTAAAGGTTGGCTATACAGTGGCTATATACAGTGGCTGCTTCTGCTTTTATTGCCTGCTTGTTCCCAAGACAGTGCTCACCTACAGTAATTCTGCAGCTGCCCAGGAAGTGTAACTGCTTGTATGGGCCTACTAGTGTGTAGTAATACTATTCCTGTATCTATAGGATGTTGAATTGCACTATATAGCAGCTGAAGTGTAACTGTTGTTTCTTTCTATAAGATGTTGAACAGCACTTCATAGGCCCAGGACCTGTAGTTTCTTCATTATGTTCATGGTGACTTCTAATTGTCTGTAGTTTCAATGGAAGATGATGTAACCTGGCGATGAAGATATATCATGACATCCAGTACTTTCCGTTAACTCCCTTGAATCTCCTTTGTTAAAATTGGCTACATGTGCAATGTAATGAGCGTGGAGTATTCCCGGGTGGTGTGATCTCATCTTCACTATTTCTGACAAGATTATGTGGTGTTATGATACCACATAGATTCAGAAAAGTTAGCAAAACTTGGTCATATACAGGGATGACACTTAGAATAGATTGACTTTGACTTTGGGAAGGGCAGCTATTCTGAGATATACATCTGTATAATACGAAGAATGTATTTGATCATAATGACATATGATCCAGACTGACTAAAGTGACTAGACAACCATTGGATGACCTGAAGTGTATAAAAGTGAAGTGTAGCATTTGTTATGTGACTCTCCTGGATCTGCAGGCTATAGCTGTGTAGTTTACCCCATCATATATATGGAACAATGTCAACAATGCTTTGTTTTGAATCATCACAACAATGTTGACAATGTGAACAGGGAAGATGTGAGCATTTAATACTGTTCCTGCTCTGTTGTTTTTGTCCAGAAATGTTCCCTGCCCTGTTTTTATGTAAAGTTATAAACTTATAGAATATATAGACCTTGGTATAAATCCTGTATATTTTATAGAACATGGTGTATTTCTTTCAGAAATGAGCTGTCTATTATGCAAATTTGTTTCATCCGGCATCAGTCACAATCTGTCAGTTCATCAATCAAATTAAATCGATCGATCAACTAGACCCTTGATCAGTCAATATCAATCTGTCTATCCATCCATCTGTCCATATGTATGTAATTCCAAAGCAGAGGTAAACTCATCTGCGCTGTGCACCTTGGATGCAGATTCAAACTCTGCTCCGGCCATATTCAGAGGTTTTCGCAATAATGATGGTTTGATTGCCGGTCGCTATGGTGAACATCGGTGTGCAGATCTCTCCGGATCAGGTATTCGTCTATCTATCTATCTGTCTATCTATCTATCTATGATCTATGTATGTATGTATGTATCTATCTATCTATCTATCTAGTTATCTTTATATATATACATATATTTATCTATCTATCTAATGATTTATCTATCTGTTTCATAACCATCTATCTCTTTCTATCCGAAGGATCTGCCATATTTCCTTCTGAATTTCGTCGGTGTAGTTATAGATCACATATATACAAAGTTCTCCTATGACATTATCGGTCAGTGGAGGAGGGGCCGATCAATTTCATGCAAAATGCCATAAATGGCGCTAATGCTGTGAAAGGTCCCACTTGGCCTTTATTGCTTCAGTCATGTAATCCTGTGATTTACATTTGCCTGATGAGTGCTGCTTTTGCTGCTTTCCCTTTGCTTTGCCTTTGCTTGGCATTACTTGGCATTACTTGGCACTGCTTGTGATATTGCTTGTGATATTGCCTGCCAGCCTTTTGTGGTCTGTCTGGTCTGGCTGTAGGGTGACTTCAGGGGGACATTGATTGTGCATAAGCAGCATTAAGCTGAGCTCTTGTGGTCAGTCACAGCCCTGAATTCATGCCAGGGCATGTATTACATCAGCAGTTCAGCACAGACACTCATGAGGTATCTATAGATCTATGGAGCCCTATAGATCTATGGAGCCCTGTAGATCTATGGAGCCCTATATAGAACTTCGCAGCATCAGCAGTGTCATGTGAATGAGGATGGTAGTGTGATCACTGGTGCCAAATTGCAAGGGTTTCGCAACATATTATAAAGTGATATCCTCTGTGTTGTGCTTTGATATAGATGAGATTATGAGAATTATGATTTCTCTGTATGAATGCTCTATTTGCACTGGTTCATTTTCTCTCGATTCATCCCACAGTCCATTTGAAAGTTCCGAGCCAACTACCCTCAACAGTCAGGGAAATTATCACCAGCTGATGACAATCAATGTCCTCAGCCCCACATGACAATCACCCTAGCACTGTCATCATCCTCCCATGACACTCTCACAGTGTCATGGCCTAGCCATGACTTTGGCAGTGCTCAAAATAATCTTTGACTGGCTATTTAAAAAGAACTACTGCAACTATCACTTCCAAACTTGGTATAAAGTTGTATCACAGTGTCAACTAACTATGAATTTTGGCAGACCTCTCCATTACATAATGAGGAAAAGAACCCGAAGGCTCCAGAGAAATTAGGAAATTGTCATCAGCTGCTGATGACTTCGCGGGTACCTCGCGAAATGGGATAGAATATGTCCTGCTACTGTCATGCTGCTGTGTGATGAGGATGGATGCACAGAGATCAGACGTTCTTCTGAGACCCAACTGATCAACCCCACACACTCAATCATCCTGTCAGGGCCAGGACTTGGCTGGAATTGCAATTGTCCTCATATGCTGGTAATTTCCCTAACTGCTCAAATATTTGATATTTTGAGACCTATTTTGAATTCTCCATACAAATTGTGTAAATTTATCATGTCAAAGAAATAAAATGTTTTTTTTAATCAATTCATATTGCAACAGTACCAAATGAGAGAGTCAAGACAAGTCATTGAACGTGCGTACAATGAATGAGATCAATCAGCCTGGATAATCAGTAGAATGCAACTCTTGTCACACTGATCATGACAACATGCAGTGACAAATTTACCAATATCACCCGACCCTGGAGTTCCTAGATGCATGCATGCCAGAATTGCATGTCAGGCAATTAGCCCGTAGATGACACAGTAATCTGACAACATCATAATGAAAATTATAATGAACATAATCTCCATGAACTGATTAATTGCACCCTACAGGTCTGCCAGGTCAAGGGGTGGCCCCACCATATTAATGCATATTAATGCCCTGACTTTCACCATGACCATCATCAGAACATGGCTCGGATAAAATTGACAAGTTCCCTCCTAATTGGGCAATGATTATATTTAATGTTGTCAAGGTCAGGGTCAATCAAACAGGCGGGATGATCCCACGGTAGATCAGTCTGGATTGATAGATGGGTAGTGGGTACAGGCCACACGGATAGATAGCAGGAAGTGATAGAATATATATCACAAGATAAATGACCATAATCAAGTTATGTAGATGCATCAAGGATCCATCGTGCATAAACGAGTGCCCTTGAACAACTGATTTCCCATGTGAGATTCTGAGGCATGTTTTTATTTGTGGAACAAATACTCTCAAAAAGAGACATCACTAATTCATTTGACACTATTTATTGGACCCCAAGGGCCTTGAATAACCATATAGCTGAACATAAAGAAGAAGATTGCATACTTTAACAATTGTTACATGGTTGATGCTGAAATGCATGTATTCTGTCTGATATTTTCTGCTGACAGTCAAATATTGTTCCATTCTGTTGCTTCAGCTTTGTCTATGTAGGTGCATATACGTGATTCGGTCAAAATGTTGATGTTGAGGAAAGGCTCCCTGGATCCTCTTTGGTGGTCTTTGCCTCTTTGGGTCCCACATTCTGTTAGAGCTTCTGCATATATATAGTTGTATGCAATCTAAACGTATATGGACAGGGTATATATATTTCCTATATAAATGATAGTCTCATTATACAGCAATATTGGCATATATAGATTGAGATGAAAATCTAGGGACTTGCTGGCTGAGTGAAGAAGATGCATGTATACATGAGGCAAATGCAAGTTGCTTGCAATTGCTTGGTGGTGCTTGCTATGCATGGATAAGTATTGGTTGGTTGATACTAGAATCTACTAGATTGCTTGCTTCAGCTCCAAGGACTACCTCACCAATGCTTAGCATAGCTGCATAGGACAGGGACATCCCCATTGAACATGCTTCAGAGATGCTAACCCAGCCTCAGCAACACTGATGCGAGCAATCAATAGGATGCAGCTTAGGGGCTGGGACATTAGGGTTACGTAATCACACCAGCAGCAGCAGTATCAGCAGCAGTATCAGCAGCAGAAGCAGTGTCACTTTATGGCAGTATATTGTGATGTTGTGATCGAGTATTTGTGGTTGTTAGCTTCACAATGAAATGAATGAGCAGTCAGGGAAATTATCACCAGCTGATGACAAGCAATGTCCTCAGCCCCACATGACAATCACCCTAGCACTGTCATCACCCTCCCATGACACTCTCACGGTGTCATGGCCTAGCCATGACTTTGGCAGTGCTCAAAATCATCTTTTACTGGCTATTTAAAAAGAACTACTGCAACTATCACTTCCAAACTTGGTATAAAGTTGCATCACAGTGTCAACTAACTCTATGAATTTTGGCAGACCTATCCATTACATAATGAGGAAAAGAACCCGAAGGCTCCAGAGAAATTAGGAAATTGTCATCAGCTGCTGATGACTTTGCAGTATTTCGTGAAATTGGATAGAATTAAGTCCCGCAACTGACATGCTGCTGTGTGGTGAGAGATCAGACTTTCTTCTGAGACCCAACTGATCAACCCCACACACTCAATCATCCTGTCAGGGCCAGGACTTGGCTGGAATTGCAATTGTCCTCATATGCTGGTAATTTCCCTGACTGATGAGGACAGTAATAGATCAAGGCATCAAGCGTGTATTAGGTGCAATACTGTCTTCCCACTTATTGCTAGAGACCATCAGATAGTGATAGCCTGCTGAGATGCCAATTGCTGGGTTCTGGGTTCTAATCCAGCTCTTGCTGTGTCACCTGTGTGGCAGCTGGGCCTATGTTGGATGGCGATTTCAATCAACCTTTGCCCAATTGCTGTGTCTGTCTCCTGTGTAAATTATTCATCCAAGTGCATAAATACAGGACGTAAAGCCCCAATCATCCATCCCTTCATCAGATTAGCAATATAGTACATCTATTGTCTGACTGATTATGCACTTATTAGTCACACAATGTCCTCCGTAGCGGATAATCATTATGGATATAATATATAATTTATGCAATAACCAAATGTCAATGCTATGGCAATGTTATGCAATAATGTGATACGATAAAGAAAAGCCTGTATTTGGAATATTCCAAATGTTTTTGCAGCTGCTTGAGCTATGCATAGTATTGTGGGTCTGTATTCCAGACTGCTCTAGGCTTCACCTATTCTGCTGGGGATAGTTGAGTTTCATCGCCTGTTAACCTCAAATGTGTCCCAGCTGAATTCTACCCATCCTCCTGAAATGGGTCGGTAATCGGTATGGCCAGCTGATCTTTGATTGTTACAAAGTTAATACTGCTTATCTGGTTGTGTAACACTGTATTTATTTATGCACATGTCAGTTTGGTAAAAAATGTCAATGTTCATGAAAATGTTTTTATAACTTGAAATTATCAAAGGACATGACAATGTCTCTGTAACTTGGTTGAAATTATGAAAGGACATGACAATGTCTCTGTAACTTGGTTGAAATCATCAAAGGACATGACTATGTCTCTGTAACTTGGTTGAAATTATCAAAGGACATGGCAATGTCTCTGTAGCTTGGTTGAAATTATCAAAGGATGTGACAATGTCTCTGTAGCTTGGTTGAAATCATCAAAGGACATGACAATGTCTCTGTAGCTTGGTTGAAATTATTAAAGGATGTGACAATGTCTCTGTAGCTTGGTTGAAATTATCAAAGGACGTGACAATGTCTCTGTAGCTTGGTTGAAATCATCAAAGGACATGACAATGTCTCTGTAGCTTGGTTGAAATTATTAAAGGACGTGACAATGTCTCTGTAGCTTGGTTGAAATGATCAAAGGACATGACAATGTCTTTATATTTATGCACATGTCAGTTTGATAAAAATGTCAAAGTACATGACAATGTTTTTATGACTTGATTTAAATTATCAAAGGACATGACAGTGTCTTTGTAACTTGGTTGAAATAATCAAAGGACATGACAATGTCTCTGTAACTTGGTTGAAATAATCAAAGGACATGACTATGTCTCTGTAACTTGGTTGAAATTATCAAAGGACATGGCAATGTCTCTGTAGCTTGGTTGAAATTATCAAAGGATGTGACGATGTCTCTGTAGCTTGGTTGAAATTATCAAAGGACGTGACAATGTCTCTGTAGCTTGGTTGAAATGATCAAAGGACATGACAATGTCTTTATAACTTGGTTGTAACGATCAAAGGACATGACAATGTCTTTATAACTTGGTTGTAACGATCAAAGGACATGACAATGTCTTTATAACTTGGTTGTAACGATCAAAGGACATGACAATGTCTCTGTAACTTGGTTGAAATGATCAAAGGACATGACAATGTCTCTGTAACTTGGTTGAAATGATCAAAGGACATGACAATGTCTTCATAACGTGGTTGAAATGATCAAAGGACGTGACAATGTCTTTATAACTTCATTGAAATTATCTAATTTTGGTTGAGCATTGTTGAAATAATCAAAGGGCAATCACTGTGGATGGTTGAAATTGGCAACTAAATGTGTGTGCGCATGAGATTGAATCAAGCCTGAACCATGCCTGGGGCCTGGTCGTTGAACAAATGAATTGAAATGGAAAAGGTAGAAATTTGCTGAAAAACTTAACTTGATAATTTACCATTATCTGCAGATGGCTTAGATTGGCTAGTTTCTAATTAACTTGGGATATTGGCTTTATTGTCTACTCCACCTTGTAACCTTGATTCCTGCCCCAATATTATCCGTTCTGTATTGCAACACTCCATTGTATTATTAAGTGAGGTCAGAAGCTGTAACTTAACATAAATGTTAGTGTTGGCTAATGGCTCTTTCTTGTTCAATGCTTGTCTGATACAACTTATCCTGCTCTGATGGATGAGATGAGTTTCTCTAGCCAATTTGGAGATTAGTTACTTTAAGAGATTACCTGGTGTAAAGGCTAATAGTGTAAATTGAACAAGATTATATATAGTGCACCCACTTTGGGCTTTTATATATATAATGGCAAGGCTGAAGATCTGGGTGCAATGGTGTTAATTTGTGCAATGCTAGTGAATGGTTTTCTAATGATCAGGGCATTAGTAGGAAGTAGGAAAATTAACATTAAATTTTATATATCTAAGAAGCAGATGCACGATTAATCATTTAAAGTTCAATTTTTTCGATTAATCAATATTCTGTAAAAACTTCACTTCACTTGGTCAACTGCTTGTTATAGGGTGGAATATGAATTTCAAATTCCAAATTTCAGGGCTAGGCAGGGAATGTCACATCTTGAGCAAGTGATTATTCAGTCAGTGTCAATATTGGCTGATTTCTTTTAATAAAATATATATTCAGAAATCTAAAGAGGTTCCCTGCTTCCGGCTAAGTTAACTATTGGTTACTATTGCTGATGCCTAGACCTGAACTACCCTGTAGAGAACATCATGCCTTATAGCTTGTGTATCATCAATCCTGCTCATAGAATATTAAACCTAATCCTTAGTTTATCCTGCCTGTCATCAATTGAGTGATGCTACACATTCTGGATGATTCAGCTAAGGTCAGTCTTCTCTGTGCTCATACAAATTGCTATCTCAGCAATGCTTTGAGGTCTTCAGCAATTCTATTGATACATATGAGCTTTTATCAGCTGGTCTTGGCCAAGGTCATTCAGTTTGATGATACACAGTTGGCCCAATGTCATTATGGACCTCATGATAAATATACTGTATTTATCTGGTTTCTAGTATATTAATGGGAGAGTACATTGATGGGGTACTGCTTCTCCCAGACTTCTCACATTCTCCCAGCTAAGGTCCTCTCTCATGACTTCTCTCAGGCCTATATAGTGTAACTATTAAAACTTGATAACCAACTTGAGTTAATTCTGTTAATAAATGAACCCAATTCTGTTAATTAATCAACCCAAAACAGACAAGTCTATCTCTTGATTCTCTTCATTGACAAACCATTCCAATCTTCAGCTGATCTTGGCAATCTATCTTTCAATCTATCTTTCAGTCTACTTTGAAAAATATTAAAAACATTCTTATTAGTATTGTGAATCAATTTAGGTGAAAACATTTATCAGATATGGATATTGCCAAAAATTGGTACAAATTAATTTTGACATAATATGTTGGTCATTAAAAATACTTTGCAATGTTCCTTAGTTTGTACTGTGTCACACAAACATTTTATTGAAAAACTTGCAATACTGTTCAGTTCAGTTCAGTTCAGTAGCCTTACTGGACTCAGGTCCTTAGACCTCTATATCCAGATCTTACAGAAAATATATGGTTTAAAATGCAAATGACAAAATTGTTTGAAGTCTTTGTAATGCTATTGAGTGGGTTGAATGGTGGACGGCATAAATGATTGGCGAAACGAAAGTAATATAAATATGGAAAAAATTTTTTTTTTTTTGATTTATCATTTGGTTTTGTCCTTTTTTGTAGTTCTTTCATTTAAAAACTTTAAAAATATAGACATATGTCTTAAAATCCTCTTGATATGTATACCTATGTACATATTTACAGTCTGCACATCATTAAGAAGTGAAACATTGACTGATGGCCGCTAGCAGCCAGCAACTTGTGAAGGGTCATTCGTTAGGTACGTAGATCAGGACGGTTGGATCAATCGAAGACCAGGACGGTTGTTCAGATAGGGGCCGCTAGCTGCCCGTTTGTGAGGGTAAAACACTAAGCTATCTTTATGGTTGTTGGACCATTTTCTCAGCACATTAGGCCGCTTGCAGCCCTCATGCTACTACTTACACAAAGGATTCCTGTCAGGGTCAAGTTTCAGAGCCAGTCGGTTGGGTGCGAAGACCAGGACGGTTGGTTTGATTCGAAGACCAGGACGTTTCTTCAGCTAGGGGCCGCTTGCTGCCCGTTTGTGAGGATGGATCACTAAGCCATCTTTTCCGGTTGTTGGACCATTTTCTCAGCACGTTAGGCCGCTTGCAGCCCTCATGCTACTGCTTACACAAAGGGATTCCGGTCGGGGTCAAGTTTCAGAGGGTGGAATTTCCAAAATTTGTCCAACTGGTTCTTGAACGAGTTGACACTAGGCGCCAGGACAACTGAATCAGGAAGAGTATTCCAGTGCTTCACCACTCTTACTTTGAAGCTGTACTTACGGATGTCTGTTGTAACACCTCCTACCACTAGCAGCTTGAGGCTGTTACCCCTCCGACCAGCAGTGTCACGCCTCATTTGCGGAGAGGATGCCGGGTCATAGATGCCATGAAGTAGCTTATATGTCTCGATCATATCTCCCCTTAAGCGCCTGTATGCCAGGGTTGTTAGACCGAGATATTCGAGCCTGTCCCTGTATTCCATGTCCCTTAGGCCATTTACTCTCTTGGTCGCTGCCCTCTGGACCGATTCCAACTTTTTGATGTCCTGCATTAAGTGGGGTGACCAGACAGAGTGCCCATAGTCCAAGTGGGACCTGACGAGAGTGGTGTATAGCGGCAGGAAGATGTCCTTCTCCAGATGGTCAATCGTCCGGCGTATAATACCCATGTTCCTTGATGCCTTAGCCGTCGCAGTAGCTATATGGGTCTTGAAATTTAAGTGGCAGTCGATCGTGACACCTAGATCTTTTTCGTGGCTGGCACATTGTAGTGCTGTAGGTCTGCCATCGCTGTCATTGAGATGTCGTTCTACCTTTTCCACGGTTTGCCTCGGTCTGGTGATGTAGATCTGTTTACATTTGAGTGGATTAAATTTGAGTAACCAATCCTCTGACCATCTGTCCAATTCTGCAAGATCTTCCGCTATCTCATCCCTTGGGTCAATAAATTCAGAGGGCCAGAAAATTTTTGTGTCGTCGGCAAACATGTAGGTCTTTGAGAGTAGCTTTGCTGGCAAGTCGTTAATGTAAATAACGAACAGCAGTGGGCCAAGGACAGAGCCCTGGGGAATACCACTTGTCGACTTCACGCTTCTTGAGTGACTGTCGTTGATTGTCACTTGTTGTTGCCTGTCCTGAAGGAATGATGTTATCCATGCGAGGACCCTATCTGAGATGTTATAGTATTGGAGCTTGTAGATTAGCCTTTTGTGTGGGACTGAGTCGAAGGCTTTACTGAAGTCCATGTATATAACTTCTACACTCTGATTGTTGTTGAGGGCTTCTGTCCATTCGTCCAAGACCTTTAATAGTTGTAACGTTGTTGTGCGCCTGGGAAGGAAGCCATACTGATGCGGACTAAAAAGGTTGTTGCTAGTCATGTGGTGCATGATGCTGTCCCTTATGAGCGACTCCATCATCTTACAGACAACACTGGTTAGACTTATTGGTCTGTAGTTGTCACACTTGTTCCTGCTCCCTTTCTTGTGTATGGCTGTGATGCTGCTTTGTCTCCAGTTTACTGGTAGGATCCCTGACTCCATTGATGTGCTGAAAATTCTATAAAGGGGTTTTACAACCTGTGTAGATGCTTCCTTCAGGATGTTAGCCGAGATCTTATCCAACCCGGGTGATTTATTAATTTTCAGACCCTTTATCTTCTTTAGGATGCTTTCCTCGGAGAAGGTAATGTTGGCTAGGCCTGGCAGGTTGCTAATTTCCTCTCGATTTGGCAGGGTTGGGACATTGCCTGGCGGCTCCTGAACCATGACAGATGCAAAGTGCTTGCTAAAGGCTTCAGCCTTACTGTGATCATCACTAACAGTCACAATAGTCCCATCCTCCGAAATTTCCAAGTCAGGGATTCCATGCCTTGTTTTCAGTTTACTTTTGACATACTTCCAAAAGATTTTTGGGTTCTCCTTTACATGTTTGGCCAATTGCCTTTCGTAGTTGTATCTCTCTTTCCTTATTTGATTTTTGACCTTGTTTCTGATTTTCTTAAAGTCTGTCAATTTCTCGGGATCCTTTGTTTCGTAGAAACGAGTCCATACCCTGTGTTTCTTTCTTATTAGCTCCACAGCCTGCTTGGAGATCGGAATGAGCAGATGGGGTTTCTTTGAACTGCGCACCTTCTGGAGAGGTATGCTATCCTTGATTGCCTGGTTGTACTTTTCACAGAAGAGGTTCCATTGTTGATTTGGGTCGCGGCAGTCCTTCAGTAGGTTGTGCCAGTCAATATCCAGTTTGTCCCTGAGCAGGTTGAAGTTGGCTTTTCTCATATTGAATTTTTTCTTGTTCATAGTGGCAGAACCGGCGTTAAAGGAGGTGACTACGCTGAGTAGAATATGATCACTGCTTCCGACGGGGGGTGCATATTCTATGTTCTCGATCATCTCCGGCCTATTTGTGATGAGTAAATCCAAGATGGAAGGATTGTCACTGCCCCTCATTCTTGTCGGTTTGTCAATCAGCTGCTCCCAGAAACTTTCTAAGACTTTGTCCAGGAACACCTGTGATATCGAGTCGCTTCTTCCTGCTGCCTGAAGGTTTTGCCAATCAATTCCCGGGAGATTAAAGTCGCCAACGACGACGAGATTCTTCGGTTCATCTATAGTCAGTTTTTCCAGCATTCTTATCAGTTCACCATTATTTCCCTCCGTAGAGTTGGGACTGCGGTACACTGAGATGACCTGGAGTTTCTCTCCTTTGTTTAGCTGGATCTCAGTAAATAGGTATTCGTCAAAGCTCACATCAAATACTGATTTTAGACAACCAAACTTTTCTTGCCAGGAGGCTTAACTTCAACTACAAGTTTGAGAAAAAGAAGTCATGTAATTTCCCCTAGTTATATGTATCATTGTGTGTTCAGAAAATGACTCTAGGCCAACAGCCAAATTATACTTGATATTTGTAATCTGTCCTTTTGCCCACAACACACAATGTTTTTCAAGTGACAATATATTTTTAGGTTGTGAACAGCCATATTCAGGCAATTGAACATTGTGTTATTTATATTTGACCCTATAATAGTGGTCTGTTAGTTGACCTAACATAAAGTGATAGTGAGCCTATATATGGTGCCATCATATGATGAGAAATTTAGCTATATCAGTCTTTTGAAGTGCATATGATCAAGTTTGGATTCAAATTATATTGGCTGTGGCTCTAGGCCTATCCACAACCTATTGTTGACATGTAGTCTATAGAGGTGCTATTGGCATGAAGTAGGACGACGGACTAAAATTGGAAAATAACCAAAAAATGGGCTGCTGAAATATAAATGTTTTGTAAATGACCTGTTTGCTTTCAACTATTTTCATGTTAGAACTTCTGAAGGGACATGAGCTTCACATGTCAGCCACTTGTCATGACTTTTATGATGTTGCACAATCTATGATGTTGGAACTGTTTTGAGCCATAAATGACCTAGCCTCAAGACTTGATCAAACTACAAAGTCAGTGATATATGATATATTTTTCGTAGTCTAATTCAACCAAATGTTTTTGTTCCGTTAATCAACCTACATATACTGTGAGTGTGACTTGTAATTTCAGTAAGTTCAGTAATTTGTTGGCAATGTAACAGAACTGGTATATACAGAGATTGACAAATTTCTGTAAGACCCCATCAGCGTTCAGCTGCTTGGAAAAACGAAACTGTTTAAAGTGAAATGTAATAGAGAATTTTGATTTATAAATCCCAACATACACTGTGTGCTGTATATGCTTTTACAGTAAGTGCTGTAGGTACTCAGTCACTAGGCTAGGTTAATCATCTATAGGCATCCCTTGGTCAATAAGTGTTAATGAAGTGTTATAATCATATGGTAATGAATGGTAATGGCCCCTCAGAGACTAGACACCCTCAACAGTCAAGTAGAGTCAACACTCAATGGTGAACACTCAATGCATGGAGTCAAAATGTTGGTCAATGGCTCAACGGAATCACTAATCCATGTGCCAGAATCTGGATACTTGATGCTGAATTGGCCTTGTTACCAGAAATAATCCAGAAAGCAGTTTGGTGTAGTTATGGTGTGAATTATTCAATTTATTCTATGGCAATCAAATTGTCGAATCAATCGATTTATTCGTCAATCTATCAATCAATTAATATATCAGTCAGTCATTTTATGAGAATAGGCCTATCTATCAGAATATCTAGCAATCTATTGTTCTTCGCTTTCCACCTTGTTTCTGTATTTGAACTTGTCGAAGAATGTCCCGAAAACATGTTGCACCAAGAAGTGATTATTTGTTCACATTTACTTTTTGGCAGTTTTTGCCATTCTTTTTCCTCTGCTTATTATTTTTCCCACCAAGATCCATTCTCTCCTGTTCTAGTGACTACTGAAAAAGTAAACAACACCACATAACTTGTGCAGACTGTACATTCTGATAAATATGAGTATTGCTTAATTTGCTTTACTTGCAAATAGTATGGCATGATTAGAACTATACAAGTGCGGGGCTGTCTTCAAAAGAAATTTCTTATTATTGGTATGAATATGATTTTCTCACAAATTAACTGAATTTAGCACCTGATTTCTGGAGCTGAAGCCTGGAGGTAGGTCTTCTGGAGCTATATGGAGCATGTTGAAAAGAAAGAAATTGAGACGGAAACATTGTCTCATGAATTGTTTTTTTCGTACAACTAGTGTCAACAGATCAATGTTGATTTTGTATAAAAAAAATATTGATTTTCTATCAACGTTGATTTTTGTATAAAAAAATATTTATTTTGTATAAATGTTGATTTTGTATCAATGTTGATTTTGTATCGATGTTGATTTTGTGTCGATGTTGATTTTGTGTCGATGTTGATTTTGTGTACATTATATGTTTTACAATTCTGGTGTAAATTACATCCACATAAAAAACCCATTAGATGACCTGATATCATAAATATATAGGCCTTCATATTTATAGATATATATATATGTACTTCTGCTATGTATAGCCATGTTATCATCAAGTGACACAGTCACATGCTTAACTTGGAATTTATATATATAATTGTGATCTAAATAAATGTCCTCATTTCTTCAAATCAGCTCTTTGTGAGGGATGGATTTTGTATCCAAATATTGACATAATTTTTATGAGTGAAGTGTTTTTAAAAGTGCACATATTTAAATCAAGTGCGAAAACCTTCAAAAAGATGTTGCTTGATCGGTGAAAAGGCAAATGTCATATTACAGATTCTTCGCAATCTATGTTAGATCGAAACAAATGTGAAGCTTTGAATATTTTTTTTTAAGTCTTGATTTGAGGTACCAGTAATACGGTGATATGTCTTATCTTAATAACAGTTACTTATATCTTATCGGTTGTAACAAATCGGTGTAGTGTTTCTGGTCGATCTATTAAAAACCGTTAACTACTTGATTGATAAAATGTGATTAATGAAACCTCTTGAATGATGGCAGTGATTGGTTTTGAGTATGGGGCGATCATTTAATATCCAGGGGGACTTCGAGTTTTCCTCAGCGGTAATTTATTTCACAGTAACGGCAACAGTAATTATTTTTTTCAAGCGCGCAATGTGCCTGAATATTCCAAAATCAAGCATCACCCTGTTAAGAAATACCCCCACCAGAAGTTATTTATTTCAAGACTGCCCAAAATTGGTATACATCTGGATGAAGTTAGTGGTGATGTTTCTGCAAATAGTCCTAAATGAATCCAAATCTGTCTCGACCACTTTGGAAATTATTCCTTTCCTGACGTATCATTGTACATACAAGAAAATTTAGACGAAAAAAAGTTTTAACCGGGCAAAAAATGTTTCTCAATGAATGACCATGTATTATCATACTGTCTGTAGAATGGTTGGATACTATTGAGAGTCCTACTTGGGAAAGGGGTCTGCTCTTAAAAATATTCTTTCCTGGGTTTTGCCCGCCAACACATTTACCTTTGAAAGTTTGCTTAATTGTTTTTCAGCCCTTTACTCTTTTAGTCTCTTTACACGTGTTACATGTATAAAGGGCATAATGGGATTTTATAACCTTCCTCTGGGAGCTTTTGTGCATCTACTGGGAGGCTTTTGCTCTTCCATGTGTTCTGCAAATGGACATAAGACATTTAGCTCAACATTCATGAGTCACTCCGGACTACCTGATCAAATTTTAAAGGAATAACTCAAGGAGTCCAGGTTTCCCTCGTTTTATGAAAGATGAAGGGATTGTTGTTTTAAAATAGATACTAATATAGTTAGATGGACAGATAGATAGACAGCTAGACAGACAGACAGACAGATAGATAGATAGATAGATAGATAGATAGATAGATAGATAGATAGATAGATAGATAATCCATCCAGACTTTGATGCATCCTGCAACAATGTGCAATGAGCAGTGTGTGGTACACCTTTTCTGGTCCATGACATAATTATTAAACACATTCTGTCTAGTATTTTCTAGTATTTTGTGCTGGTTTTCCTCAAGGTTTCTCAGCTTGAACATGGTTATGGTTTAGCTGTTATGAGTCTGGCAAGGTAGTTAAAAATGTATATTCATGGGGCAGTACATCAACCTACAATCTGTTTTGCATCCTGTGGTGAAAAAATGCACCCTCCCAGGTAGCTGTTTGTAGGCAGTCTGGCATGCACCAGGTATTCCTTGACATCAGCAAATTGTTGCAGCATTATTATTATCCAACCTACCTCTTTGTTTTGTCCCGACTGCCCTGTTTACTACAACTGTGCAGTAAGTCATCTTCCCAAAATAATTATAAGGTTGCAAAACATAGCCTATAGGTTTGTTCAGTCACTCCTGTGTTGAATTAGAATAATCCTCATCTATCTATCTATCTATCTATCTATCTATCTATCTATCTATCTATCTATCTATCTATCTATCTATCTACCTATCTATCTATCTATCTATCTATCTATCTATCTATCTATCTATCAATTATCTGTCGATCTGTCTATATATCTATTTTCTCTGTGTTGTATTCAACTTGTAACATTGTGTCTTGTGGTGCTGCAATGTCATTTGCCAAACTTACCTGTTATCAAATCACTCTATGTCATGTTATTCTCTCCATTGTTTTCTCTTGATTTCATGAGACATTTTACATGTTTCCATGCTCTAGCTGTGTATAGTCTACACTCTACAGATTAAAGCTGAATGCTAAATGTGACATGCACCTTACTGATTGCTCCATGATGTTACTAAATCTTGTGCTATCACCCTCTACCTCCTGTGCTTGAGAGGCTCAGGGCCTTGTATGCTGGCATCTGCCTGGGGCTGCTTGTAATTTATCACACCTCTGAAAGACTGGAGACGGTGGAGAGTCATTGCTCTCCTACCCTTCTCCTGTTCTCCCTTTCTGTTGTGAGCCTACATTTTCCATTTGGGTCGTGTGCAGTGAATTTGCACCCTTTTACTTCACGTGCTTCTGCTACCTAATGAATGTGCATGATGTTATTTGCGGAATTTGCCTTATTTTTTTGGTGGTATTTTTATCACACCTTTAAAAAAAAAAAAGATGTTGCTCTTCGTGGAATCATTGGTCACTCCTGAGTCAAATGGAAGCTAATGGATACCTATAAATACCTTTCCAAGGTCCAAGGTGCTCCAAGGATCCCTTTGCTTTGGAGTCAAGATTTAGATTAGGAGTCTTTTATGGAGTCGGACTCACTGTCGGCATGATATATCTGGTAACTGTCATGCTGTCGGAGACTCAGATATTATGTCCTAATGTCAAATTGCAGATTGGATTGAGTTCGGAGTCTGAGTCAAGAGTAGGAAAATCTGCTTATGTAATGACTCCTGACTGCCAAGAATATGTAGCATGATCAATTGGACAATTTCAAATTGCTGAATAGCTATGATGGAGTCGGGTGTCAGGAGTCTTGAGTCGGATTTTTGGCCAGTCAGGGGAGTCGGGGCACAGTCAGGAGTCACAGTGGGCCAAAAAGAGTCTCACTGACCTGAGACTCAGCTGACTCCAAAACCAGGCTCCTATAGGCTCCATCTATTTCTTGCTGGACTTGGCCGACGCTGTATTTTGGCCATGCGAAGCCTATTCTGATCCTTGATCCATTTGGATGCCATTCTGATCTCATTTGCATCCCTGGATCACGATTCTTGTTGCCATCAATCAAGAAAATGGCGGGAAATGCACGGTTGCCATGGCACTGGAGGACGCCGGAAACAAACATTGCTGTTGCTCCACTGCCTCACTGGCCATTTGAAGGAAGTGTCAGAAATAGAGGACAAATTGCTGCACCTTGAAGCATGCTGCTGCATTGTCATGCCACAGGACAGAGCACCAAAAAAAAACAACAACAACAACAAACAAACAATTATTTGGTCTAAATTGTTAATTTGTTAGTAAATTAATATCTTCCAGAGCAAAATTCTGAGATGAAAGTATTGAGAAACACTTCAAATGAATAAAAAGTCAGCAGTTCCTTTGATGGTCAACCGCTTTCCCTCTGTGACCACTGATTCCCTCTGTGACCACTGAGAGGTTGCTCATAAAATCATGCTAATTTTTGTAGGCCGAATTCTTGTTTTATAAAGGACTAGTTGTTTTTATAAAGGATTGAGTTTTGATAATGAACTTCAGGAGAATAACTCCAAAAAAGAAGTACATAATTATTAATTGACAAAGTTAATTTTATAAGCAATTGCAAAATTCAAAAGCGTAATATTTCAGATTATGTCAATTTGTGTTCTGTTTATGAGCTTGAATAATTTCTCATGTTAGATTGTGATTGTTTAAATGATTAAACTTCCCAAATAAAATTTTCTAAATGTCTCAATTTATATTCTGTTTCTTCTCTTTGCAGGTAAGAAAACATTCTTCTTTGGATGATACCACCAGCAATTCTATGTTTCGAAATTAGAATTCACAAAGGAATTTTGCATGATGATCTGATCAGGTAAATACAACATTGGAATTATTAAATTATTTTCTAACTTGCTAAACTTCAGCTGGTGTTGAAAGAATAGCTGAATGTGACTGAAATATTTTGTTGGACCTGTAGTTAACACGAGAGGACGCCAGCAGCCTCTTCAAGACTCTTGACTTTACTCCGCCTAGTGTCACAAATGGGTACTAAAGTACAGCCAGCTGGCTGTGGTTTTGCATGCACCACACATACACAGTTGCATTTACATACATAGTTTCTGGTCGTGTTTTTGTTGCCTTCTGATGTTAATATGGGTTATTTGTCACTTCTTTGGCCTAACTTTGTAAACCAATTTGCTGATTAAATAATTCAATTTTTTCAAGTTGATTAATAGCTATAGGTATTAGTTGATATTTGATTGATATGTAAAACTATTTTAGTTAGATGGATGGATAGGTGTAGAAATGCAAAGAATGTAGAGTGAATTTCACTGAAAAGTTGCACATGTTTTACTGGCCTACTTCATCATGTTGATGGTGAGGAAAAAAGTTCATTTTACATGCTAAATTTGTTATTGTGAATGGGAATTATTTGATCATTTCGGGTGAAAAATTACCCAAAAAGTATCTCTTTTTAGATTAGACTCCACAGAGTGAGTACTATATGTGCCAAAAATGACCTACTTACAAGTGAATGACTTGTTTGCCAACATTTCTCTTATGCAAGCATAATTGCATTTAATGAGCCAAAAATAATGTGTTTGCATAGCCGAGGTCTTCTCATGTGTATGATGTGATGACATTCATATGTATGGTGTCAGAGGTGAAATTGTGTGTACCTCCTGAAGTTTTTATTTGTGTATGAATTGGTGTTTGTGTGTGATGACAGTGATCATAGTCATTATGATAGTGATATTTGGATACGAAGACAGTTTTGAGAAAATTGCTAAAAATGGTAGTGACATTTGCCTTGCTGACTTTGTCTCTTTACAAATTGGAATTGTCAGAAAGTTTTTATTTGCAATAATTTTCAGTTCCTCAATTGAGAAGTGGTCAGTTATCGGTTATACAATAGTGATATCATTAATTGTGTGTTTCTATCTTTAATTAGTTATATATCCAATATTGCTATTTTTACATTTGGACCAGCTATTTTGCCTGAATTTGTGGTTTTGGAAAGTTGAACATGGTCACTTTCAATTATGAATTAATTACAATTTACGTTGTAACAATTTAATATCATTTAATATCACAGGAGATTTTGACCAGAATATCTGAGTTATTTGTACCCAGTATGTCAGGTAAGGTATTCCACATGCCTGTTTCAAGAGTAATGTAATGTTAGCTGCCTCATAATGTTTCTTTTAAAAGTATATTTTCCAAACCACATGCAGTATGAAGCAAGGAAGCTTGTGGTCTAATAGACCAGTTGTTGAAGTCTTTTCAAAGATGCTGAAAGGCAGTGAAGGCGCTTTACCTGTCTGCCAGATGGTCTGTGAAATTTCGCAAAGAATTTTTTTTTTTTTCACTCTTTGGTAGATTTTGCTTTTGCAAAGGGGTGAATTGAAAAGGCGGGAAACACATGCCCTTGAAATGCAGAGAATGGCTATAACAGTTTTGCAAAAAAAAAAAGAAAGCAACAAACATGGCTCAATGTTATTATTTTCTGAAGCTTTGAAGGAAGTGTTGCTTTGGTTGAAGCAAGGAAGTCTAGACTTCCTTGGTTGAAGCAGCATTTATGCCAAAATTACCTGGTTAAGGCAGTTTGGCTATAGCATAATGATAACTGAAGAATTTGAAGCGTTTAGTAACTTGGTAGAACATTTCTTGGTAATCGCTTTGCAAATTGCCAACTTGCAACTGTTCCAACTAACGGTTTACCTTGATCTGGTTCATGGAGCATCAGAACCGGGCAGATGAAATTTTCCTGATCATGAAATTTCAATATGTGAGAAGTGATAATTCGACAATCTGCAACACTGAACCATGAGGTAGTACAGTTCTGTTCTGTACCCTCTTCATTATGAAGAGAATTGGATATGAACATTGCGACTAAGTAGTTGCTTCAGTCCAGAAAAGACCTTGGCAAAGCCTGGATCCCTTGCAACCTCTTGCAACCTGTGTTGTCCATTATTAACCAAGTAGTTATTTCAGTGAAGTTAGTCCAGGTCTCCAGGAAAGACCTTGGCTGAGCCTGGAGCCCTGGCAACTTGTGCTGTCTCTATTACATAATAAGAATGCCCCTTGAACATGTTTAAAGACTTGCTGGTCTTCCCCAAGACTCCTTCTGCTCTGGTTCTCTGTTCAGCTTGACCTTCTAACAATATTTACCCAAGCAATAGAAAACACATGTGGAAATTTACAACTCTCATGAGTGCTATGTGGGCTTTTCTCAGCACCCATTTAGTCTTTTCCTGATGGTAAGCAAATGTGTGGTGAATAGTATGCCCTTGGGACTATGTAGGCAACTGCAGGCTATAGGGCAGATATGTTGAGGGAATCTGATACAAAGTGATAGGATCAGAATGTGGGTCAAGGTAAAAAAAGTAACAAAAAGTAGGTAAATAGGTAAGGTGTGGTAACTGTATAGTAAGGTGATCTAAACACATCTACCAGTTTTGCTTGATCACATACTCCACAAAGAACCCCGAGTTCAATTCCCTGGCCTGGACTTAAAGCGGAGTGGATAATGATGCATTGGTGAGGTAGTGAAATAATAAATAGCACTTAAAACATCAGAAGTTCATAATTTGACCAATTAATTTAAGTTTGTGTAACAGTGGAACTGGTACATCAGTCAGACATCACAGAATTGTTTTTTTTTTTCTTCAAGGAAAAGAAAACTTTCTGAAAGTCTGTAAATTTGTTGTATTGCCTAATTCTGATGTCATGCATAGCAGTCTGAAATCAATCCACTGCAATTGACATACCCCATACCTGACTGCACCCCGTGGATCCTGGATTCTGAACCCTGAGTATGATATCAAATATGTTACTTCTTATCCACTTTTTATCAGGGTTTAGTATGGGGTTGAACAGGTGAGAGGGAGGGTACTGGCATCACTAGGAAGTTATGTGCTGCATCTGAGATATCTCCAATGTGTAAGAGGCTAAGAGCTATCATGAAGTGTACTCTTGCTATGTAGTAACTAGTAGGCCTATTGCAAAATACTTTCCTATTCACAAATTTGATAATTTTGGACATTCACATTGAAATATCTCACAAGGATGTATGTACTCTATTATCAACTCTTTCTCAAATGTTCATGCTTATTCAAACTCACTGAATTGTGACTAGCATTTTTGTCATGACATACTGTAAAATAGTTTAGAGGACTTACCAGACTGTTTATACATATTGGACTATTTTGTATTTATCATCAACATTTATGATGAATTACCCAAAAAGAATAACAGGTAAGGTCATGTTGCCTTGTTTGATGCCAATGTGCTTATTTTACTGATGGATAAATGGTTGTTTGTAGTATTGTATGTGTGTCTTGTTGCTCCATTTATGATTTCTTTAGATTGCATGATCTTGTAAGTATGACAATTCTCAAAATAGGACATTTTGCACTCAACTGGTACATTTTATGGTTCAGAAAATATTCTGCGGTCTAATAAAATGTTTTGAAATATGCAGCATAAGCATGTACAATTTTATATGTCAGAAAGAAGAAATATGAAGAGATTGTGAAAAAGAAAAAAAAAACGGTGTTGACTACAGTTGCAGTATTTGACTGTTTGCTTTCATATTATATCATTGAAGTATAAAAAATATTCTGAAACTGTTTGAAAATTGTCTCAAAAACAGACAATTGAAGTCACCATAATCTTGTAATTGACAATTTTCTAAAATAGAATTTTATATTATTTTTGTATTTTGGAAACAATTTCAAATTATTATTGCTTTAAATTATGTTGTTATTCACAATTTCATTCGTAAAAAAAGGTTCAGAACCTCAGATATCATAGATATATATTGCTCCTTAATTCCCTGTCCTTTCAGAATTCCTCTTAAATTTAAATAAGTTATGCCGTTCAAATTTACATCCTGGATTTATTTTTGATCACTAGGTCAATAATTTACTAATAAGTTTGTTTAAAAAAGTGAAATTTGTATGTGCCAAAAAGTTCCAGGATGGATTATTGAAAGTGTTTGTCGAATTAGAAGTTTCAATGTTGACCAAAGGATGTGCTTAATTTAAATACGCTTGCGCTATCTCGTGGTTACCATCCTCCTTCAAAGATTTTTTGGAGAAAATTTTGTACTTTTGGTTATTTCTGTCATGAATGAAATTCTCATTTATGATATAGGACACTAAGAATGTCCAGTGAATTTCGGAAAACTGAAATTACCACTGCTAAATGTTATTCCAGTGATGTTCCTTGTTGCACCGTCAATTTCACCCGGATGTGGTCTATGGCAGCATGTTGTCTCCTCCTGACAAAACCTGTTTTCAACTTTCTGATTATCAGTAATTATCTGATTGAATAAGTTCATTTATAAATTTAATAATGTTAATTATTGTGCGTTGTTTTGGAATTGTGAAATTGTAATGAGTAAAATTTAACCTATTTCTGCTGTTATTATAGCTCGCGAAATTACCAAACAATGTCGATTTGTCTTTAGGTATAAAAGTTTATTTATGTTTATGAAGGGAACTTATGCTAGAGAATTCCTATCTATTATTCTTTTAACACCCCAGTCCTGCGACTGATGCAGTTTGGCACAATTCTTTTATCTTCTTGTCCGTCCAACGACTACAGCACTATGGGATCACTTGATTTTGGGACTGGAGTTAAATCAATGGAAAGCAGATAATTATAGACATTGTATCACTTCTCTTCAAGGATTTTGAGTGGTCATAATACAGGAACTGGTGATAAATATTAAATAATATCAGTATATGTTTGAGTTGGCATATATTTGAAATAAATATCCCAAATTTACAAGCGTTTGCAATTTCTTTGGGCGATTGATAAAAATTCATGAATGAATTAATATGACAATAAATACAGTACTATTAAATTCAGATACAAAATGGATAATAAATTAATATATACAAGCAGATGTGGCAAATATATTTTTATGATTATTGTTATAAAACTGTCTGCAGCTGACATGCTGGCGCCAAATTGTCAAATTTAAGTTAAAATTGTATTGTTGTCAACTTATTGGGAGTTATTTACCCCTTTTGAGTTCTGATATGACCCCCTGGGGTGTTTTGGGGGTTAAAGTTATTTGTATAATAGGCAAACATTTCAGTTATGACCCTTTGTTGTCTGATGGATAGAATATTCTGCCTTTCAAATGTTGAACATTGAATTACATTTGACTCCATAAAAGATCCATCACTCATTTCACACCTTTTTGACACAATGAAGCATCGGTGAGGTGGAACACAATATTGTCCAAATGTAACTAGTAATGCTCTGTTTCACCTCAATAGAAGGGTATTATTGACTCCATATATTGTTATTTTGTGTTTGGTTGATATTGCTGCTCAATTTTGTTTGCATTGAAAAAAGTTATAAAATGTGCGATTAGGTAACCATCGAGCCCCAAAATTTTGAAATGTTAATATTTTTAGGATCAGTAATGCAATTAAAAGAAATTTTCTCAATTGTGCATTGCTATAATTTAATAAAAATCGTAAACTCTCTTTCGTTATGTATCACCGACCAAATTTTTTGTGGCCTTATGCTCCTTATTGTCATTTTACAAAAGCTCATTGCTGACATGTTTTGCAGAAATCTATTCTTGTTATTGGGTTATTTATGACACAATTCTCAATGACAGAAATTTCCCTTTTACAAAAAAGTCTCCAACTGGGAGACCAACAGGCAATTTAAGTTGTCAAAAGTTGCATGTGACAGAAAATTTCCAATTAATCAAAAAATAAAAGTGGGAGGAGAGAGGACTCAGAAGAGGGACATAGGGGATGGCCCTCAATTGAATAATGTGCCTTGATTCCTTCTTCACTTAAACAGGTTACAATTTTAGTCAGGGTATTATTAAACTTGAAAATTAAAAAAAGAAGTTTTGCTGGGTGTTTTCAAAATTGTTTCCCCTGTCAGGGATTTTGATTATAAGAGCTAATTGTTGCAGTGTATTGATGCTTATTTATGACAAATGGACACTGCGGCTTGCTTGACAGGATAGGATAGGATAGGATAGGATAGGATAGATACATAGGAGATGGGATTGGATAGGACCTGATAGAAAAGGACAGGATGAAAGAAAACTACACGGGAGTTGCATTTTGTGGCAATCAGAAGGAGTTGGAGAAAAAATATTTTTTTAGATGCTTTATTTTTTTTAAGCTTCATAAAGGATTCTATTCTCGTCACAATCTATGCATTTCCCTTTGTTTATTCCCACACCAGCATGTGAAAATTACTACATTTATCAATTGGATAATGATATTCATCTTCCTGTGATTGCATCCCACATAGGGGAGAGGCACTCAGCTGGAGTGGGGAGAGGGACCCCCATGGTTCAATATAAAACTTTTTGTGGAGTTTTTCACACATTTTGTATTATCTCTTGCAAATCCTATTGTGAAATAAGTTATGTCATTTCTCATGCATCGTGATTCATGAAGTAAGTTTATGTGATGGAATAGGTATTTTAGATGGATTTATTATTAGGAAATGGGAATTCAAGCTTGGAATATTTTGAGCAGTCTGGAAAAATATCAGTCTGAAGCCAGACTACATGGGATTGGTAGTTTGATATGATTACTGGGTAATTGATAATTTCCAGATTTACAACCCCATGTAATATATTCATGGTAATTGGTGCAATTGACTTTGCATAATTATATGGATATTTAGAATCATATTTAGATTAATATTCAATTTGGCATAGATGTGTGAATACATAATTCCCTGGTGAGCCTGCTCATTATAATGTCAGCATGGACCAATGTGGTGACTGGTTGTTGTTTTTTTGCTTAACAACAGGATTTAGAAAGTTGTAGAGAGAGTGTCATCCTGGTTGACATTCCACAAGCTCTGATGATTTTAGTGGATTTGTGGTCTCACTGCTTGGTAGATTAATAGATCCGATTGATCTGTGGAACTTGATATTGGATTGGACTATACTCCTATCATATCATCAAGATGACTGCTCTTGCTTTTGGTGAGTTCTTTGTCTTTGATTTGATTAATAAGTTACATTGATTGAATGCCAATGTCCAGGGACCAGGGTGGTTAACTTAAATGCATAAATAAAATGGCCAATATGTGACAAGGGTCACGTAATGGCAGTGCATTTTAGATATTGTTCAGCTATGGTATTGTTAGTTTGAGACTAAAACTAAAAGATTATGATTTAATTAAGCTTCTTGACAGATGTGTTCTGGAATCTAAACATCCAAACAATCCCTAGATATCTGAAATTTGCAGAAACCTCAAAATGTTGAATCAACTTGAATACATGTACACTGCACAATGAAGTGATGTTTTGAATACTGTTTGTAACCTCCCACTATGATCCATTGTTGCTTGAGACTCTTATCATAATAGAGTCACTGACAGTGATGTCATGATGATATCACAATGAGGATTCCTTTGTGATATCACAAAATGGCGTTATGGTCGATGATGATATCACATTGTTGATGACATTGTGACTCCATTGATCTCATAATCTGATTGAGAGAGATCATTGCATTTGGTTTGTTCTTTGATAAACTGAGGTTTGACTCTGTCATTTACTGATAAAGCAATGCAGTTACTGGCAAAATTGATAACAATGTGGGACTTGTGGGTTTTCCCCATTATGAGGTAATATATTGTCAGACTGTGGTATTCTGACATAAGTACTCTTCTCTCTTATTAGGCAATATTGCCAATAAGCTGCAGGAATCTGTCAAAAATTGATGTGGAATGACAGGATTGTCATTTGCTGTAGTCAGAAGTTTAGAAGGGTAATCATATGTAGTAAGTATATCACCCTGAGATTCTCATTTCCCTGAGTAGTGTACTGGTATGTGGACAATTGGACATACTGGCTGTTGATAACTAGTACCAGTACCTCATGTTATGAGGTACTGGTAGCCATCAACCTTTGGTAGTACCCAGGATACTGTATGACCAGTAAATGCAGATATCCTTTGCAGGATTTGCAAGTTATTGAATTGATTTTGACATAACATTGCCAGCTTTGAAAGAGATTAAGTAAATTTTGCAGAATAATATTTTGATAAGGATATTTATGCTACTCACCAAAGGGCATTTCATTGTAGTAATTTTGAATAGAGAAAAGAAATGATGGGAAACAAAAACTTTATTCAGAATTTCAGAATAAGTTTTATAAATTGTGATTGACAGTGCCAGTTACTTGATGGTAGTTCTTGGTACAGTAGTTATTGAAATCATTTGACATTTAACTTCAACAAAAGAAAAGTTATCAGATGAATGAAAGTGCCAAATGTAACAGTTGTGTTCTGTCTGTTTTTCATGGAAAGATCAAACCATCTTCAAAGACCAAAGCAGTTTCCAGAACTCAAGTTAAATTGAACGAAAACCAGAAATTCTGATCAGAACCAAAATTTTCACATTTCTGTAATACGTATTTGTTATACCATGATGAAAATTAAATGTGTTAACGCCCTCAGAATAAAATGTACACCCAACAAAATACCAACAATAATTTGCTTGATACCCCTATTTCAGATTTATTGAAAGAAGGTCTCGGCTTGCTCTGTATTTTAGAGGGCCCCTATCAGATTTTTTTTTCTTCAATGTTTTTGAAAATTAGATTTACTAATATCTCAAGGTGCAGATTTAGGTCGCGTCAAAATCATCTCCATGGGTACCAATTTAGAGGAATCTGCAGAACAAAAATATAATGTAGCAGAAAAACCAAATGGCATGGTCAAGTGATAACCCTTAATCTCTTAGTCCAAACCAGTGAGTCATGACTGGTAATTGTATAGTATTAATTTACCATTAAAAGACTGTAAATGAATAGATGTGAAAATGACCACTGTCCCTCCCCCTGACCACCACCACATGGCCATCATCTTGGCAGCTGCTGGAGCAATTGATGCAGATGTATTAGCATCACCCTATTGATTATGGTGATCAATACAGTGGGGTCTCTTTATTGAGAGGTCTTATATCTCAATTTGGATTTCATGATGAGTGGGGGGATCTTATTTATTGGCCAGGTCTTTAATTTATATATATATATTCTTGAGAAATTTTTCTATGAATAGATTTTGTCATCATTTTGATTTTCACATCTCTTTATCAGCTGTTTATATACTGAAAGTCAAATGATACTGCAAGTCGAATAGTCAGATATATCACAATATAGGGTTGATTAAATTATTAGCTTTTGCTGAGGAATATAACATTTTTCAAGATTTTATTTTCGTATATATTCACCTGCGAGTGAATTTCACACATTCATCTTTGAGTGAATTTTACTGAAGGACATTCTTAATTTATTGATATATTTGAATTTCAATCATATGAATGTATTATCACTTTCATATTACGTGTAATCATTTCAGCAACATGTCAAGATGACATAAAGTCATTTGAATTTTCACAATTCTAAGTTTGACTGTATTTTTAACTATTTTGACATTCTCTTTGAATTAGCCTTAGCATCAATTAGTATATTTGGCACTGGCACTCTGGACAGACTCTGGACAGCCTCTGGATGGCCATTTGAATATTTATTGATTGTTGGATTAATTAAGTCAGCAGATTGCCAAGCTTGCCATTAACTAAAACATTAAGGAGCTGCATGGTCAGTTGTTAGTCATTGGCACTTGGCAGTTGGTCATTTGTAGTAAATGGATGTTTGAATGATGTTAGATTTGTTTTGATGCTGGTCAGTCGTGTCAATTTGTGTCAGTCATTTGTGTTGTGTGTATTAGCTTGTATTGTTGATGGCTGATTGTTGTGATAGCTGACAATGAGATGCAATAGAGATAGTGTCAGATATCTCAGATTCATTTGGAGATCGTGAGATGCTGTATGAGATACAAATATTATATTAATATTCAAATAATAACATGCTAGATAGGAGATGCTAAAGAGATGCTGCATCATTTACATAAATTACATCTGTCATAGTGTCTGTAAGTTGCACTGTACAGATCAGTTCCATCTGTCAATCTGCATATTAATTCTGCAGAATGATTCTTGGGTTCATGAGGTAGAAAATGTGTGTTTTCAGCCCCCCCCCTCCAAAAAAAAAGAAAGGATAAGAAGAAGCACACTCCATGGTTGAGTTACAGAAGGTTGGAGTGATTGTTGATTTGCTAATTAGGGGAATTTGAGTTATTTGGACATTGTTTGCCATATACAATGTACCAGATTGCCATTCTCATCATCCAATGTACATACAATACGTGTAGTAAAATGTTAAAGCATCATAGAGGTCAGAGGAAGTATTTAATTGAGTTGTAAGTGCTTGTTGAGTACCTCCTTTTGAGAAGTTCGTCCTGAGGTTGATAAAAGAAATGAAAGAAAGAATCCAAACTTGACTCCTTTGCTCCCAACATCCAAGTCCAATTGGTGCTTTTGTCTCAATCACTTGACACTTTGTGAGAGTGTTTTTGTCTTGGTGTCATTTCCATTTGTAAGCAAAGAATTCTTTTTAAAAAGTTTTAGATTTCTGTCAGCATGAGACTGACTCCTCTTCAACATGTTGATCCCTTTTCAGCCTCCATAGTCTTGGCCTATGCCATTGTTAGAGCTGGCCCAGAGCAGCTTGTCATTGCTCTGTTTGTAAAGCACCTGAAGGTGATAGGGATGTTTATTTACAGGAATCATCATGTTACACCCCTTTAAGGTAAACAAGAATGTGAAAGTGTCCTGGCATGAACAACATGGCTTAGCTTGTAACCCAATTCCAGGCACAATCGCTGCAATTTGTTTGGAGGAAAAAAGACAGAGAAAATGGTCTCAAGCTTGTGCATGTGGGACACTGCCTGGATCTATCTGGAATTCTGGATCTGTCTGGATTCAGTTAGAAGTAGCAGCCCTGGGTTTGTCATGGTTTGTGTTGCTCCAGTTCGAATCTTTGGCCATTTACAGAATCATTTCTTTTTATGATTTTATCTTACTTTTTTCCATTCAAAGTTTTAATCCATTATTGGCCATTGTCTTCTACATCTACAGATGTCCAATAGCCCAGGACAATTTTTAATGGAGGTGTGTTAACACACCGCCATTTATGTAGTTGGTGAGAAAGGGGGGTAAGAGAGTGGGTGAGAGAGTGAGTGAGTGTAAACTTTAGGCGGGAAATTCAAAATTTTAGAAGAAAATCTGAAATTACTCATTGCATGTTTCAAAGTATCTCCTAATTTTAAAATTGCACGCAACTAGAGATGCAGGGCTATTATTGCAGCCTACTTGTATTGACCTGAAATAATTCTAAGTAGTCCATTAATGACTTGATAGTTTGGAGTTTTTTTTTTGGTGTTACAGTCCACCATTTTGAAAATTATGTGTATTGTGTTTTGTGTATGCAAATGAGCTGTCCACCATTTTGAAAATTATGTGGATTGTGTTCTGTCTATGCAAATGAGCTGAGCTGCAACTATGTCAGGGTGGCACTAGGATGTGTATTGGTCAGTTTTCTGATCTGGAAATTTATGTCATCATAATACTAGGTCACAAAAGGCAAGATTTCAATAGTTATATAAATCTCCCAACTATTTCAGTCAGATATATGAATGGTTAAATTGACGAATAGATAGATTATTGAATGATAGATAAATAGATAGATAGATAGATAGATAAGGGTGGATTTTTGATGGAGGAGTGTACACATCTCCATTTATGCAGTCACAGTGACATAATGGAATGTTTTGGGGGGAAAATTGAGTATTTTCAGTATGTCTTTGTGGCCCTGAATTGGCCATTATGTTTGTATTGGAGATGTTTTGAGTAAAAGAAGCGAGGCTAACTTGGTTATTGAGTATACATATGACATAGGATGAAAAGCAGGCATGTTGTAATTAGGACGTGACTTCCTTTTTAATGGAGGTGTTTACACACCGCCATTTTTTGCAGTTAGTGAGAAAGTGTATGAGAGAGTGGGTGAGAGAGCGTAAACTTTAGGCGGGAAATTCGAAATTGGAGAACAAAATCTGAAATAACTCTTTGCTTATTTCAAATAATCTCCTAATTGTTGAATTGCCCACAACTAGAGATGCAGGGCTGTCATTGCAGCCTACTTGTATTGATCTCAAATAATTCTAAGTACTCCTTTCATCTGTTCTTTGATTGGAGTTTTTTTGGGTGTTACAGTCCACCATTTTGAAAATAATGTGTATTGTGGTTTGTGTATGCAAATGAGCTGTCCACCATTTTGAAAATTATGTGTATTGTGTTTTGTTTATGCAAATGAGCTCACCTGCTATGTCAGGGTTACATTTGGATGTGTATTGGTTATTTTGCTGACTTGGGAATTTATGTTATCATAATACTGGGTCACAGAACATGGAATTCAACAGTTATATGTAAATTTCCAACTATTTCAATGCAATTTAGGGATGGGTATATTTATGGATAGGCCTAAATTAATATACATAGACAGATTGCTTGCTAAATAAATGAATAGTTAAATACCAGTAGATAGATCGAAAGAGTTGGAAAGAGATAGAAAGAGATAGAAAGATAGATAGATCTATAGAAGATTATATATACTAGATAGTTACATTGATAAAGAAGAATGTATGAATTTTATGGATTAGATAGATTGCATGAATTAGATGGATAGATTATAGAGATGAAATAAATAGCTTATACTGATTAGTGAGACAAGACAAAGACTAAACTTCTTTATTGGTCATTCATGAAAAAATTAATATAGAATGAAATTGTCGGTGCAAAGACACAACAGATTACACAGATTTATCAAAAGGGTAAGCATCAGCAATAGATTACAATTTGGTACATTTGTTGTAATTTGTGACATGGTCCAACACGTTCGGGAGGAGGTAGAGTTAGCTCAATTAGTAATGGAATGGGTTGCCAATCACTTGGTCCTGGATTTGAATCCCTCATTGGCGAGGTCACCTTTTCTTGTGTTGGACAGTAGTTTCAATAATCTTTTCCTTCATTACCATGTCCTCCTCCTGTCCTAATTGGCCTGCGTAAATAAAGGACTTAAAGCCCCAATCATCCATCCATCTGTCCAAAATATCCATGCAAATCTGACATAGGATTTCACATCATTTCAGCTCTTAACAAAGTCTAGATTGATAGATTGAGTTCGTAATGTTGGCAATCTACAGGTTGTCAAGTATTCTAAATTTACCCCATTTAAGGAATCCTTTACTTGCCCAGCACAAACACTGAAACACAGGGGCTGCCAATTAACATCTCATCCAAACAACATCGGTGGCCACATGTTTTCAGTCGGAACTCCTGAGGGTCTTTCTTTGTAGCTTTGCCTGGATTTGAACCTGGGTCCGTCAATTTGGAAAATTTAGTTTACTCTCAATATTGTTATGTCTCGCAGAGTTGTTCAACCTATGATCACCCATATCTATCTATCTATCTATCTATCTATCTATCTTAAAATACCTGTCTGAATAGTAAGGCAATGTGGTACAAATGATCTGCCGGATTCAGGGGATGCGAACTTAGACATCACACCACCTCCATTTTGAACCCCTGGGTTCTTGTTTATCTTGCTTGGATCCACTGTGGGTAAAATCACCGTGCATCACACATTGTGTGTTGGCCACTGTGCCTAAACTATTGCACTTGCATATTTGGCACATGACTGGATCTTATAGCATATGTTGCCTTTTGGTGTTCATATTTTACTGTCATTGTAAAATATTGAAAATTAAAAAAATAAAGTTTTCGTTTCCGGAGCAGAACTCCGAAACAGTTATACCTGTGGGAATTAAGATCTACCATGCGTTAAATACCCCAAATTTATCTTTTTGGGGTCTAAATGCTCTTACAAAAATTAATAACAGCAAATTCAGAAAAAATGTGAAAAAAAAATTATTTTTACAATGTTCCATTACTCTGTAAATTTTGGAGTTAGACTTCTCAAATTTTGCATTTCCATGTCTACATTATGTCTCTTTAAATGACTTAACTCATTTGGAGGGCAAATGTTATGAAATTTTCATTTTCATAAAAACCAAAAAACTGAAAAAAGTTGGGATTTCTGATATTTTTCTGAACTTTTGGATTCTTGCAACAGCTGGTTCTGGGCACTCAGGGAAATAGTCCTTTTCAGGGATATGAACTTAAAACTAGGGCTTGGCAATATATTGCAAAAATATCGAAATCGCAATATCATAACTTGCAATATCCATATCGCAGTAATCATTCACTGATGCAATGTTTAACATAAATAAAATAAACCTTTATAAGTTCTTGAAAATCAAGAAAATTATATTCTCTCCAGATGGGTCCCAAAGTTAAAGGAAATTATGCCCTTGATGTCTTGAGCAGATTTTGTGTTGCTGAAGATTGACTGTCAGTCAATGATGCTGTCAGTCAATGATGATGTTGCAATAATTATTGATATCTCATTTAATATCGATATCTCATTTAATATCGATGTCACAATAAATTATTGCAACTATTTTTCGCAGTATTGCATATATTGCAACTTTTCTCAATATCGCCAAGCCCTACTTAGGACACTACACCACCTCCATTTTGAACCCCTGGGTTCTTGTAAAATTATTATTCAGAAGCTTAGTATAGGGTAAATAATTAAAACATTTGCAGGTGCCATTTGCAGATTAAATTGAAGTCCTATACCATTTTCTGCTTCTTGACCAACTTTGGTGAGACCAATTAGTTAGAAATGTTTCTGAAAGAATTAGGTAAGTTGAATTTTATCAAATGGCTTTGTGTGCATCAACTGATGAATAACCCAATTGACATGTTTGTGGCTATCTTGGGAATAGAAGTAATTGTTACAACATCCATTTGATGGACATTGTTTTTGTGGTTCCCAGTAGCTCCCAGTTCTGCCACCATGGGACTCATAGCCGGAAGTGGTCCTCTTTGTTTGCTTCCGGTCCCAGGGGTTTCTGTCTCTTTGATTAATTTCCAGCTGTGACGTCATCCTGTGTGATTCTGATGTCATTGCTACATTTGTCTTTTCATTACTTTGTTAACTTGGGAGGTGAGAGCTCATGCCATTACCCAAAATGTAGATAAGGAGAGGCTGGAGAGCACAATACCAACTCAAAAGGTGTAAAAAAGCAATTATTGTAATGCACATTTTCAATAAGAATGCAGCCACAATGTTATTTAGGCCCAACATTCCTGTTCATACCAAATCTACAATCTTCCCAAGAAATGGTTAGAACTGTGAATGGAATGAATTAGTTTATATCAATTAATCATTCTTAATTAGGCCAATACAAGAATTTTGAGACCATAAATGGCATTTCTCAATGCTTTTCACCACATCAGCGGCTGACCAGTCCCTAAATGCATTAGTCCATTGCTGTTTGTTTAGCTGTGTTTACAGTACTGGCCTGTCTGTTTGTCTGGTTAGCTGATCATCACCAAGGTCGCAGAATGTATACTTTGACTTGGCTCATCAAAATAACTCCTACATTCTGTTTTTGCCATTAGCCATGTACTGTTTATTTTCATGCATGTACATGTATGAATGTACTCAATTTAGTACTATAGGTGCTACAAATTGTGTGATAGTTTTTCCTCTACATAATTTATAGAGCCTTTTTGTGCTGATAATTTCTTAGTGAAGCAAGACATGATATTAGATATTGATTTATAGAAGTGCTGAGTGAAATGCCATTTGTGTGATCTGCCTTTTGAATTTCTCGATTTAGTCAGGGAGCAAGTAGAAATTCCGTGGGATTTTAATGGTGAAAGCAAGCCACCATGCCAGTGTGGTAGGGGGGACCTCAAAGTACAAGAAAATACATGTTGGCAAACTGGGGACCGCGTATGGTGGTCAGGGTGATGCCGTCAAAAACGAGTACCGCAGATGCTCCGAAATTGGCATGAAAACTGTGAAATCACAACTTTAAGGGTCTGTCAATGGTCTAAATATACACTACCCTCAAAAAGTTTGAATACACCTGAAAAGGTGATGTTTCTTTCAAAAATACATCACCGTCAACACCATTTTAATTGAATACGTATACCAAACACTATGTAAGCTCACATTGAGGCTATTTGGTGTCTTTTTTTTATGTTTTAGGCTATTTTGGTATAAATTTAAATAATTTTCTCGATATATCAAATTATGACTTTCTATGAAAAGCTGTAAAAACACAGTTTTCTTCCAGCTTTATGAAATTTAATCATTTTTTACACGTTTCCACCTGTTTACATGATTTTAACAGTTGTTTCAGACCAGAAAATAGCCGTTTGAAAATTAGACAAAAATACTTATTTTGGCTATTTTTGGGTCAAAGCAAGGGTGAAACGACTCAGGTAAAATAATTTTCACTTTAGAAGACACAGTGAATGATAATAGTTCATGTTGGCCCAAAATAATCTAAAATTTGTAATTTTGAGTGGACTAAGTCTAATTTTTAAACAGTCTTTTTATGGTTTGAAACCAAGGTTAAGATCTTGTTAAAACTGTGGAAATACTTAAAAATGATTAAAATTCAAAATGCTAGAAGATAATTGGGCTGAAACAATTTTTAATAAAAAACCAAAAATTGCGGCTTCGAGAAAATATCAAAATTTGTACCAAAATGACCTAAAATCACAATACAAAGATAACTTATGGCCTTAATGTGAGTTGTGATATTATGTGATGTAGGTATAGAATCAAAATCGCATTCAAAATCAAGTATTTTTAAAAGAAACCTCACTTTTCCGGGTGTATTCAAACTTTTGGAGGGTAGTGTATTCTGAATAGCTTGTTATGTGATAGACCATGCAGCTAGGTCTCTCAACCACACACATCAATTGTTCAACTCAATAATATAAAAACAACAACTGTTACGGCCACTTACCACAGCGTGGCAAATTTCGTCGATGCTCAATAAAAAAAATTTCTTAATTTTATAGCGTGACACATAATTTTTGGGTTTTGGGAGTCAAGGAATTTAAATGTAATGGTTTAAAAGTAGTTGGATTGTATCTATGCATGACTCCTATTTACCCATATGAAGGATCTAAAGGTTATTAAACATCACCAAGATGTACTTATACCATTGGAAAAGCCGGGAACCAACTGACAATTTTGCATGTTAACATCTTGCCAATGATTAACACTGTTAATAATAGTAAACAACAATCAGATTATTGTTATTTTGCAAAAATTAGCAGTTAGAATGGAAGAAGCACATGATGTCTAAGTCAGTTAGACACCTTATTTTCAGCTTCGACCATATGTGTTAGAACCTAAAAATCGTTGTCCAACTAATACTGAAACCATTGTGAACGCCCTGAGCATTTTCATTTATAATAAGCTTGATTATGCCTATATGGGTCAAAATTTGGTAAGTCTGAAATTCTTGTCTCCTGTGTTTAACAATAATTCATGATGACAGAAAGGCACATGCAGGACCTCTTAATGTCATTTGTCATAGACAAGGATATTAGCAAAACTTCTGACACAAAAAATATGTGGAAAGTTATTTTTATCCCATCCAAAAATAGCATTGAAGTGGCCAACCCCCCTGAAAATGGCCTGTCTCCACCTAAATTTTCTTTGAAAGATTGCATCACAAAAACGTGTACAGGATCCTGATTCAATTAAACTCTTCAATACATGGAGACTTGACTATCACTCTTCTAAAATATAGTTTCCAATTTCTGAAATAATATCCTGTATAAGAGCAGGAGGTTGTTGTATCAATGTCTCCAATATTGCGTCATTAGCATCACACCAGTTTGATTTCTTAATAAAAATGAAAGGGACGCACATTCTGTGAGAAAACCTTGTGTCTGACGTTGTCTGAGAACCCAAGAAAATAACTGTGCTATCTGTAGCTCTGTATCATTTATGTAAACCAAAATATTTGAGTATTTCTGTTGGCATGTCGGTTGTCCAATCTTAATTTGTCATTAGCAAACGCCTTGCTGCTCTATTTTGACTGCATATTATCCGGAACCAGAATCAATGTGAACATGCTCCTGGTGTTCATAAGATCATCGCATGCACAAATTGCCAGATTGCCAGTTTTGCACTGGTCCCTACAAAGATTTTTATCTTAATTATCATTAGCATCACGCCGTCACTAGCATCACAACAAAAAATGCTTCTTTCCTTTACCGCACTAAAATTCTGTTGCAAGTGACTGGAGTTGAAACTATGTTCAATATATATTATCAATTAATGTTTTAACAAAATATTACTCAGAATTTTTGCCTTTTCCTTGCATCTGACATGCTTAGTATGAATTTTGACGCTTTTCTGAGATTACTTATCAAATATGGGGTGTCAGTGACATTTTACCATAGTCTAGCACCTGAAATATGGTTCAGCAAAGACAGTGGGCACTGGAGGGGTAGTGGAGATCATCTTTGTTATTCAGAATCCAAACTATTGGTGAAAAGAGTATTTTTGTTTCTGTTTGTATATTTCTAGTTCAAGAAAATGTTCTATCTTAATAAGTATAGGTCGTAGAGACCTGAAATATAGCTCAATGTTTGCAGAATAGCCACTTTCCCATACGTTGGTAATACATTCTTCAGCTCTAAGTGGTGCGGATTTCAAGTTACAGGCATGATGCTAATGACACACATATTAGGTATAAAATTTAGCAAAATGCATTATCTCAAAAATAATAGGTGCTAGAGACCTGGAAATTGGCCTAAAATGTGCAAGCTACCTGCCTAGTCATTGGTAATAGATTATTTAGCCCTAAGTGGTCAGGATTTTTAAGTTTTAAGTGTGATTTTAATGACTGTCAAAAAACATCACAACTGTATTTATCACCTCATTACGGATCATCAGAGCATTTGGGACCCTTGGACATGACAGTGCAGTGATAGCTGATTGTTTGACCTACCTAATGCCAACCTAAAAAGGCATTTCTGGACCAAAAAAATTTTCAAATTTTTTTCAGCTGAAATTTCAAGGTTTTCAAATTTTGACCCATATACATTGTTTTACTATGTCTTCTAATTGCATGATTTTATACATTAATTTATTTCCTCTTGGAAGAAACTTTGCAAACTTTTTTCATTTCAGTATATTATTATCAATATCAACTGCATGTGCTGTACTATCCTGAACTAGTCGTATATTAAGCTTTTGAACCATTGCTATTCAAAGTAAATTCCTAATCTGTGTTCCGAGCTAAGTTTATAATTTCTATTGTGGGCCTTAAAAACTGGTTGAACATTTGACATTAATCTGGGAGCAAAGGCTTTTAAAAAGATCCAACCACACAACTTTGCCAATATATGATTAAAAAAAGTCAAAATGAACTAACCCTAGTGTGACTCTAAAAATTGCCCTCAACAACACAGCACCTGGGGATTGGTTTAACCAATCCATCTTCATTCCGTGTAACACAAATTATAAGCTTCTTATTCTGCTTAAGAAAATGCTTTGACAATGATGTTATGATGAAATTCAAATTTTATACTACCTCATTTTGACTACTAAAGCCATAAAAACTGACCCAAGAATTTAATTTTTGTCAAAAATGATGGCCAAAAATGCAAGATTGTCTCAGCAATGACATTTATTGGTCCTATTTTGAATTGTAAAAAAGCATGAGAAGGGAGGATCAAAAGAGGAGCAAAAGAGGACCTTAGTATAACTGGGGAAGTGCAGAGATAGTGGAGTGAGGAGGAAGCATGGGTGAATGAGGGAGGCAGGGAGAAAAGGAAGGAAGGTACATGTAGACTAGAAGGTAGCTGGGAAGAAGGGCAGCTATAAATGTTGAAGTATGGAGGAAGGAGTGTAATCAAACACCTTCGTATCAGAGTTGGAGGTTTTTTCAACATGCTAAAGGGTCGCCAGGCAAGTGCTGATAACAATTTATTCAACACACACTACATTACACCATATTTATAGAGGCAATGGCGGATACAGGGGGACCTAGGGGGCCAGGAGATTAGGAAAGAGGGAGAGAGAGACATACGGAAAAAGGAAATGCGGAATGAGTAGGCCTGGAGAATGAGTGGAGGGAATGAATTTGCAAAGAAGAGGCACCGGTGGTGATAATGAAGCTTGATGGGAATACGGTAGGGAGGGAGACAGGGAATACGGTAGGGAGGGAGACAGGAGGAGGGTGGGAGGAGACAATATGCAAGGAGGGCATGGAGGAGGAAGGCAGTGGATTGGATGCCAAGATTAAAATAAGAGGATGTTCTATTTTTTTTAAACTTCCATGAAACAATTGATATTTTATGCACTAAACTGATATTAGAATATTACATATCTTCATTAATCAGGTGGCCCACCAACAGCGTAAATCTTTTTGGTCTACTGTGGGTCTCCTCATTCGTCTATGCCTGTTTGTTTCTCACTTCATCCCTTCATCATTACATTTTTGTTAAACATAGATGATGAAATAAATGAAATATGTCTGTCTGTCTGCACAGTACTAGGTTTTAGCCAAAGTTTAAGTTTTCACTATGTTTTGATTCGATTTGGTCATGTATTGACATGCAGCACATGAACTTTGTGATGAGCCTTACACCAACGATACAGCTCATGTCAGCAACAGTGCAGCACCAATGCGCAATGGATAGGGAATATTGCCCAAGGCTCTAATGCCTTAGCACCCTCCCGTTTTGGTGATTGCTGTGACGCAATGAGTGATGAGAAGATTTGGAGTCTGGCATACACCCTCTTTCAGTTGCCCCAGCATAGAAACTGGATACGACCCACCTCCATAAAAAAAGGCTCCATTTAATGTTCCATCGGCTCTGACTGAATTGAGTTTTCGAACTTGTGCATTATATAATTTTTAATTTACGCTGTATATATACGTTTTTTGTTCAAAGTTGGTAATACCCTTCATTAGAGAATAAATTTCACTGTGTAAACACTTTTTTTATCTACCAGTGTTGTAACTATGAAGAAATGTGACTGGTGGGAAATGTTTAATGCTAAATGAAGCTCTAGATGGTAATAGTAATAAAGTAAGAAGGATTTTATCTTAAAACAAGGGTACTTGCACAAAAATGAAATGAATTGCCATCACGGACTTTATAAAACATTGTACCTAGAAATACTTTCGTTGCTTTCCTCTTGATGTCTGAGCAAGTGTGACTCCCTGATTAGAACATTCAAGCAAGGCTTTAATTTTGGCATAATAAAGTTAGAAGAAATATGAAACTTTCATTTGTTACAAATATATATATATATATATATATATATATATATATATTTATATATATATATATATAAATATTAAACTTTCATTTGTTACCAATATGTCAATGTATAAATGGTTCCTTGTGGCCCCCCCCCTTCCCCCCAAAAAAGCAGTAATTTAACTTTCATTGACTGCCTTACATCAATTTATGCCTGATATAATGAACATCATGACAATTGCTGACTATATCTTGGTCAAACTTTGTGTTGATACATTGCATCCAACATTGCTTTGGCAGCTGGCATACTATGAAAATGCCTAAAACACCAAAAAATGATCTGTGTCTTGTTGGCAATTGTTAAATCGGAAATAACATTGGCTGAAAAATGCTTCTTGTCAGACATTATGGCTGCCATTTTGGATTTTACTGGAGGTACATACATCAGAAAAGTAAAAGAATTATGTCCTCCTTCCCAAAGAAAATGTATGTAACAATGTTAGTCGAACGGGAGTTACACAAGGTAACAGACTGGGGAAAATTACAGGCTGATTGTCGTATATTTTATACGTTATCTGGAGTGTATGTATATTTTACATTATTATGTTCAAATATATGATTATTTTGGCTTAGAAATTGTTAAAATAACAAAAATAATGCCAGAAATGGAATTAGCAATCTAAAATTACCCAAAATTGATGTGTCACTTATCTTATCATAACAAATAACCACCGGATGCGAACAGCGTGGCACATTCCAAGATGGCGGCTGGTGGCCATCTTGGAATCCGTAATACAGCCTACTTATCAACATATTACTAAAACTCATTATCCTGAAGAAAAACTTTGCTAAAAAAACCTTTTCATTATGACTTTTTGTCAAAATTCTAAAAAAAAATCATAATTTTTTAGTGCGAAAATTGCACAAAATCAAGCTTCTCTTACGACCCTCATATATACTACCACGTGCTGACGCCAGCTTGCCAACATCATTTTTTGGGAAGCTCAGATCATAAGGAACAAGATGGTACCAGTGGCTTGCTTTCACCATTAAATCCCCACGGGACTTCTCTGAGCTGCATTTGCTCCCTGACTAATTTTAGTTTATTCTAATATCAAGCAAATTATCACTTAAATCAAGCTAAATTGTATTGTTCTCACAGTGCATATCTTTCTTTTTTCAACAAAAGTGAAACTCTCACAGTTGAATTGTAAATGTACAGTGTGCTTATAGCCCAGATAGATATAACTGCAGTACATTGCTGATAGATAACACTGATTTGAAATAGCAAATGTATTAAAGTTTTTATATTACAATGCAAAAACTGCCCAGTTTGCAACAACTTTTATTTATGACCTTTGGATGTCATTTGCACCTGTCAGTGTTTTAGGGCCTGTTAAGGGCGCTGTTGTAGTCATAAATAGGGCATCAGTCTATATAATATAGTTTGCTGCCTCTGTATGAAGCAGGCAGGTGGTACTGCTACTGGAAAGTGGCTACTGGTGTGGAAACTTTCTTCAGCAGTAAACTGGTAGTCAGATGGGGAATTAGCTCAGATGGTAGAGCGCTCGCTTAGCATGTGAGAGGTACCGGGATCGATACCCGGATTCTCCAAGACTTTTTGGATTTTCTTATAGGTTATATCAAGTTTACTTGTGCTAGAACTTGATGTTAGATATACGGTATTTCAGTAGTTATCATATGCTCATCTCAAAAAGTATTATTAACATCTATTGATCTAAGAAAAAAGAAGAAGATATTTTTAAGTGTTAGGCCCAAGACTAGTCAATTACAAATAATTAAATCATACAAACTAAACATTTATTGACATTTCATAAATGACTCAGGTTCTTGTAATGATTTCCATTAAATTACTTGACACACAACTTGTATGAATGCAGGAGGTTAAGAAAAAAGTATGAATTTTATAATTAAGACATAAATTGTCTTTATGATAATTAAAGCCATTTAGATGTTGCAGTTAAACTTTCTTTGTCATCTATGTTGTTAATACTGAAGCTCGAAATATGATTCCTTATGCCTTGTGCCCTTCCCAAGAAAAACAGATAAGTTAAAAGAAGAAGAAAAAAACTGAGAATTTATGTGAAGTTTTATTAGCAGTAGCAGCTTCCTTATGTTTAGTTTAGATGTAGTTATCAATACATAAATATTAAGACAAAATAAAAAGAAATGGGAAAAATATGATGAATCAGAGCGAAAAAAGTTGAAAAACCAGGAAGTATGCTGAAGTTGACACAGAAATGTGATCTGGTACCTCCAGATGGTGCTGGCTGTTTAAACAAGGAGACAAAAGATTTTAATCACTACCACTGTTTGGCTTCTGTTCTGACCTATATTTTGTTGGCTGAAAAAAAAAAGAAGGCATAATATGGCACAAAAATACTGTGCATAAATCCAGAAATTCATATCTTCCATACACTTTTAAAAAGTAGGCAATACTACCAATGGAAGTGGCTTTGAATTGGGTTTGAAACAAATCAATTTGATAATTTCATTTATTTAAGCTAAACTGTCTGATTTTTTCGTGGTATTACTGTTCCTTTTGCGGGATAAATGCAACTTCTCCTTTAAATTTCTCTGAGAGGTATACAATATATATGCCTTAATTTTTCTAAAAGCTTCTGAAGCACAACCCATAAGTACGTTTTAGAGAAAATGTATTGAATTAAATTGCTAGTTTTCCTAATTCATCCCTTAACTGTTTCCGTGGCAACCAATTTTAACATTGTTTTAAGCACTTTTTGCCAAAATGTTGGCATGGCAGCACTTGAGAGATTGTGCAGACTCCGGGGATTTATCTGATTTCAGGGAGAGTGCCTGTCTGCCTGGCTCTGCCAACTGTCCAATTGCTTTTTTGCAGCCTTTTTTGTTGCTTTCTGAAGGATTTGCCCCAAATTTATTCCAGCTAGACAGACAGCTCTGCTCAAGAGTAGTTAGACTCCCAAGTTGAGTCAACCATTGGTTCTCATTCTCAGAGACATGTTGAAAACCTCTGCTAATTCTTTGTAAATAGCTTCTGGGTTAATTGGTTTGGCTGGTGTTTAGGTTGGGTAATATATAGGCAGGCAAGGAAGATAGATGGATTTTTGATAGAGTAGATAGAGACAGATAGATAGATAGATAGATAGATAGATAGATAGATAGATAGATAGATAGATAGATAGATAGATAGATCGTCTTGATCGGTTGATAGATAGATAGATATATAGATAGATAGATAGATCGATAGATCGTCTTGATCGGTTGGCTGATGTATTGTTGGATGGATTTGGTGGATTGGTTTAGAACTTAAAACTCACCGACTGGCTGTAGTATATACATACAAACCATCAGTCAACTGTGCTTTGTCAGTTTGAAATTGTATCTCATCAAGTTTCGTGAAGTTAACAGAACAATTGAAGTGGATGTCTTTGTCTCTGTATTGACTTTAGGAGAGGTACTCAGTGAGTCCTCAACGACTGCTCGCTGAGTGCTCACTGAGTGCTTAGTGACTACTCCATGAGTACTCACCATACACTTTGTTCTGTTGGAACAATCAACTGCTCAGCATTGTGTGTGGGGGATACTATTTGACTCTTCTTGATTACTTGAGGCCTTTGAAGTACTCTTGATGTTCTGAACAGCCCTGGAACAGCCTTGGATTGCCCTTACAACCATACAAAACCACCCATGACTATAGAGCCCAATAGCTATGACTCCCCTATGTGATGAGAGCAGCTCTGGGCAGGGTCTCACTACATCAATGTACATTTGATGGGAGAATCCAGGGAGATCAGCTTCCAGCAGATGTTCTGATGCTGCCTAACCCATTATCTGGATGTATTCTACATCTGGGTCATGTCAGAGGTCACAGGTCAGCCTCGGGTCAAATGTCAAGGTCAGATGTGTCAGCAATCCTCACAAAATGATTCCCCAAGCATTTGTGTGGTGTTTAAGGGTTGTTTAGATCTATGTCTTCACAGATCTGTCTTGTCTGTGGTCTATTGCCTGTTGATAGTCGTTGGTGGGAGCTGCAGTATATGTTGATGTGGATAATTCAGGTGGTGAACGTTGGACAACATATATGCATTCAATGTATTGTGTTTCTAGTGGAGAACTTCATGCAACATCTTTGATGTGTGTATCACTTTGTTACAGTAGCGGAATACTATGAATGCAGACCTACATAACTGTATACACAGCGAGCCTCAGCAAACTTTGGGGTTAAAAAAATTGACCAAGAAAATGGTTAGGGCAGTGATGTGGAGGAAGGTTAGACGAACATTTTGATGTATCAAATTAAAAAATCTGTTGGGAATTTTTTGAGATATTTGAGTTTTGAATTTTTTTATTTATCACACCCTATTCTTAGCATGGAATCTCCATCAAAAAGTGTTTAGAATCACCAATTTTTCCTGCTAGGTACTATCTAAGATAAAAGTCATTATTCAGAATTTAAAATATGCAGTCATTGTAACAGCAGAAAGTAAATACCTCTTCATCTAGACAGACAGAGTGTGATAAACCTATAACTGTAAACACTTCTTGGCAAATGTTTAAAATATGTTTTTTTTTGCCAGCTAGTCCTAAGTTTCATCATACTGTTGAATAATTGTAGTAGAATCCACCTCACTTTTGAACTATATATATATATATAAGGTGTATTATTGAGGTTTTTAGGTGTTTTTATGAGAAATTTCACCACTGTGAAACATGTGCTTTGCAACCATGTTAAGTGTAGCCTATGTCGAGTGAATCATCAGAAAACACCTGGAAAGAGTGTTTGTAAGCATTTAGTTAAGTATGGAGTAGAATACTTTGATATTACATGTTAAAAATGCAGTTGTTGTACATTTTTGCATTTACTACATTTTCACTTGATTTTCTGAATTTATGATATTTTTGTTGTTCTGTACTATTACAGATTGATTAATTTTGGATGCCAGATAACCTACAACAATATTAAACATCTTAACAGCGGTTTTAAGTACCCAAAATACATTAAGCATGAAAATTACTGTTAATTAATAGTTTTTAATGTTATTTGTGTATATTGTCAAATTGCAAAGACTTTTGATGTAATGTCAGGGGATTCAGCTTCATAGTGAAGTAGATACTTACCAACATTCCAACCATGGGTTGTCCAAAAATTGAATTAACTTTGTCTATCCTTTTACCGAGTCACGAAATGTTTGTTTCACAGTGACAAAATTTGTGATAAAATGCGCAAAAAACTCAACAAAGCTTGATGAAATGATATGATGACACTAAATCTGCTAAAATAACTTACCAGAATTATGAAACTAACACAACCTGGCATTTCATACATTTTCTCGCACCTCTAGCCCGAAATGTTTACGGTTATATGTTTGTCACACCCTGTCAGTCTTGATGAGGTGGTACATACTTTCAGCAGAGACAATGACTGCATATTTCTACTTTTGAATAATGACTTTCACCTTAGATATTACTAAACAGGAAAAATAGGTAGTTCTGAGCATTCTTTGATGGAGATTTCATGCTAAGAATAGGGTGTGATAAATAAAAATAATAAAACTCCAATAACTCAAAAAATTCCCAACAGATTTTTTAGTTTGATACATCAAAATGTTCGTCTGACCTTGCTCTACATCACTGCGTTAACCGTTTTCTTGGTCAATTTTTTTAACCCCAAAGTTTGTTCAAGCTCGCTGTGTGTAGTTATTCAATTTCCACAACTTTGTGGCAAATGAAATATGGAAAGAACTGAGAGTGCTCACTCAAGGATTGATTGGGAACCAGAGCTCTGTGCTTGATGGCTGATGCCATCTTGACATATTCCCTGTCAGGATGGGCTGATGCATACATTTGGACATTTTACTGGCCCGTCAGGCTGAAGGATGTCTGTAATCATCAGCACTACTATAAATCCACAACAAATTCTCAAACTCAAAGTATATGTTGTATAAGATGGTATATTATAGGAAACCATCTTTTGTCTTTGGTGGACAAATGGTAAATAGTTGCTCGAAGACTACACTTGCCAAAGTTGCCATTACTTGGTCTGCATTATTACCAACTGCAGAAGCATAATAAAGGGTCTTATCAGTATTATGTGGCAGCATAATGGGTGGCACATAATTGTTACTATTGACAGTCTTAGCATTGTTAGCATTGTTGTTAGTGATAATTGACTTGGCAAGCAGACTTGGAGTGTGCCTCAGAGCCGGGCAATTAACCCAAAGATTCCTGGGCTGCAGGGCTAATTGGCTGAACATGGACTCAAGACTAGTTATGCTGAGAATGGCTAAAAACATCACTCTGTGGTACTGCTGCCAGTGTGGAAATTTACTAAATAGTGTCTTACATGTAGTAAGTCAAAGATGTATTTACTTCTTGGTGCAAGTGTCTTTGGTGCATTGCAAGTTGTGCATTATTTTTTGCGTCACTTCAAACAAAATGTCACTCAGCTCAGGAAAGAGTACAGAATGTTAGTTTGAACTTGAAGCCATGCCTGGCATTACTTTCGAAGTTATTAACTTGGAAGAATCCAATATAGCTCTATTAAAAGCTACACATTTTTGAAAACAGGAGATTTACTTTGCTGATGTACCTGTCAAACAGTCACACATTGTATATATGTACAGTATGGCAAGATGTTATCTGGAAACTGTTTTAGCCAAGAGGCAAGATGTGCTTTGCTTTATTCCCAATTTCTCAGACTCACCATTGCTCAGCACCATTGGCTCTAGTGCTGCTGACTGCTGAGTTTATTGTTTACAATGTATATTGTATAGGTTATAAGCATAGTGACCTTTTGTCTGACCTTGCAAACAAAGCCATGCCTGGGGCATCTGCACCTTTCTGTGGGTTGATTAGAGTGGCCTATGGCTATCAGACTGACCAGTGCACAATGTGAGGGTCAGTGCCAATACAGGGCTTGTGGACACATGTGGACAAATTGTGTGCTCCATTATGGTCTATAGATCACAAAATGAGGGGGAGGTGGCAACTAACAATAGCCCCAGAAATTGCAACATTTCACCAGTGGCTGTGATGACCACTTTTTGATGGCACAGGTATATGATTTGATAGAATGCCCAAGGGTATGAGTATAACTGTGGGAGTGTTTTGGTCAGTTGAACTGAAAGAAAAAGAAGTTATTTTCTTACTCGTATCTTACCAAAGCAGTCACAAACCATGTCACAAACCAGCGGGTAATTTGTGACGAGAGCCAGGGCACAGTCTTCATGATTGTCTCGCGAAAAAAATATACTTAGAGAATTCATTTGATTCCAGCAAAATATGCTCAGAAGTGTCCTTATTACGCTCAGTTTATGAATTAAGAACCTTCAGCATGTTAAGAGTCATCCCTGATTCAACCAGTCAAAGCCAACTTAATTGCTTTACTTGAGAGCTATGGTATCTGCATTCGGCAATTATTGACCAATTTGTGAATGTGATTTTTGTGTATCATAGTTCTGAATGTTTAGGGTTTACTCCTCCCTTGGGAAGATCTTATGAAGTTACTAAAACCAACTGCCCATCCAATAAAATTCAAAATTTCCCCATGCTCTAAAGTAACTGATTTATCATTTCTTTCCCTAGGTCAATTTCCCTGAGTCATTCAATCCAGATATCATGAGATATGTCATTCACTCAATCAAGATTTGTCCTTAGACTCCTTACTTCCTCATCCAAGGGCTAGATAGCATATCAAATGATCAAGGTCCAGCTCTGCATTCCTCTATCTGCAGAGCAGAGGACTATGTACATGGTGTGCAGCTGCTGATACAGCAACCTTCATCAATTGCCGATGCTCCCTCTGACTCCCAGCTGCTTGAATGATGCAGAAGAGAATGGCTGTAGTCAAGCCAGAGTAAGTCTCCTAGTGCGAGCAACTGCACATTCTCCTGGTTTGTGTTGGGAAAATCGAGGGTGGACAGTGGATTTAAAAAAACAAGAATCAGTTGATGCAAAATTGTATCAAATCAATGTTTCAACAGACTAAAAATATAAAGATGTAATGGTTCTTAGAATTTATTTTGGAGAATTTGCCCTACACACTACACTAGTACACAGCTGCACCGACTACTCATGAATACTTCGATTTGATGAATTTACCTTCAGAAGATCTATTCAAATTTAGTCTTTAACTTTAGGTGTCATCTCATCGCACTCTTAACTCATCAGTTGTGATGTTGCTTAAAAATATGGCTAAAATTCTACAAGATTGTATGAAGGTAAATTCATTAAATACATGGAACCGAAGGTCCAGAATTTACACTCCAGATAGAAATACCTCATTTTTACCAAGTAACCATCCGGTCTATCGGACTGATGCGAATAGTCATTGCAAGCCTGTGCTGCATCAGTATCTATAGGTTTGTTGATGTCAAAGTCATTGGTCTAGTCTTTGTGTCTGGGCTGAGAGCTGCTGAAACAGGTCAAGGGGAATTACAAGTCAAAGCAGAAACAATTGTCTCTGGCTTGAGGCAACACTGCATTTAATGGGACAATTTAAGAATTTAAGGTTAAACTTGCCTGTCACTTGACCTACAATTTAAGGTAATTGTTGCAATGGATAAGGGGTAATTTTCTTCTAATTATTGGCTTATTCTAAGTTATTAAGGCAGCTTGTCTACACAGAGAAGTAACTTTGCTAGTGTTCCTTTTCTGAGAACTTGGGATAAAGTCCAATAAATTGCTGAAGCTATGTAAATAAAGCCTTTGTGCCAAGTCAGTTGTAGATAAAAAGGTATAAACGTAGAATCGGAATGTTTACCCAGCTCTTAGCTTGGTTAATTAGATTGGGATGTTGGTAGGATCTAGATCTGTGTCTATAGTATGGTCATGCCTGGATATTATGGATATGGAATACAATTACTGGGAGTTCAATTTGGATTACCATAGCCCTCCTCTTCCTGTAAATAATTTATCTGTTTATCTTTGAAACTAAACGTGTTTTTGTACAATTTAATTTGGAAAATCTGAATATGATGACTATTGACCATGTTAGTCGCGAAACACACTTGACGATCAACATTTCAACACTTAAACTATAGCAGAAGGATAATTATTGTAAGAATCGGTAAAACCACTGTTGACAGAAGCATAACATTTGGTGTGGTCCTCTGAAGGTTCGGTATTCAATTCGTGATCGGGGAACGGGTCACTTAGTCTTCATGTGCAACAACCTAACCGGATGTCCTTCGTATGAGATGTTAAAAATTGATTGATGGTACCTTGTATTAGTGTAAATGCTGGACAAATAAAAGATCCCACACATGGGCAATGTTAACATATTGCGGTTCCTTCTATCACCGTCATTTCTCATCGGCCATCTTGAGTGCCGATTGGAAAAAACTTGCCCAAGAGGAATGCACTATCAAAGTATTCACATCTATCTTGCTTCTACCAACCTGCCTTCCTGCCTACCTAGTGCCTTTACATGTATCATAGTTACTAGTACCTACCTATCGTGCCTCTTACAACTGTAAATGCAAGTGAAGGTTTTTTCAAAGAGGTGTTTGCCACTCTGTGTTGTCTTTTGGATGTTGTTTGCCACAAACACTCATCTCAGTCTTCTGCCACTTCCTGGGTTAAATGTTTAAGGAAGGAAAGAGCCTTGTTTTTGCTTGTGCTGTTTTTGGCTGTATCGATTGTGTGGCTGGGCTTGTTGAGTGCTGCTGCCTGAGACACCAGTTTTGGATTACTCTGAGATTCCTCGGAGATCTTTCTGAGACCTTTTGAGGCCTTCTGAGACCTTCTGGGATTTGTAGAGACCTGTAGGAACTTGAGGAGACCTAGAGATTTATTGGGGAGACCTGTAGAGACCTGTATTTGGTTCTAAGAACCAGGGATTTGCAGCTGAGAACTGGAAGATTTTTTTAGTCTTTTAGAATCTCTTTAGATGGGTTGTTGTTAACCTTTAAACAATGATAAACTCAGGATTCCTACTCCAAGATTCAAGTCATTTTCGACTCCAGAATAACCTTTCTAAACTCATGAGGATCGTTCTAAACTCACGGGGACTTAGTAAACTCATGAAGACCTTTCTTAATTCATAAGGACCTTTCTTAACTCAGAAGGACCTTTCTTAACTCAGAAGGACCTTTCTTAACTCAGAAGGACCTTTCTTAACTCACAAGGACCTTTCTCAACTCACAAGGACCTTTTTCAACTCATAAGGACCTTTCTTAACCCATAAGGACCTTTCTAAACCCATGGGAACCTTTCTAAACTCATAAGGATGATCTCAAAGGGCAAAAAAGTCATCTTTCTATTCTTAGTTGACATTATACTATTGGTCAATATTATGTTGCATTTAACTGCCAAGTTCAATTCAGATTAAATGATCAATGAATGATTGATCCACAAAAAGCTAGAAAGAAGTTGGCTATCTGATTAGTTACTTACATGGGTGCTCAGTGAAGCAGGTTGTCATTACTTGTCAACAATGCAGTGGTCTGATTGATTAATTTGTCACTCAACACTGCTCAACACAGTCAACACTCATGATTTCCAATATATTTTGCTAATATCTCAACATTACTCAATCGTTGCTGTCAGATTACTATTGTGGGATTTACAATTGTGATACAGCATGGCAGGATTACACAAGGGTCTGTAAAGCGGAAACAGTATAATTGATTTAGCTCAATGGGTTGACTACTGGATTGCAAGGAACACTGAAGTTGTTGGTTCTGATCCAATCAAAGTTTACAAACCATACTAAAGTTCCAGATGGAGTTTTGGATTCTTCGTGATCCAATTGAATTAAAGTTAAAAAGGTGTGAAGACAATGATTATTCAAACAACATCAGCATCTGCTCTATAGATTTTGGCATTGTCCATTTATAATAGGTTTAATAGGTGTTAATGGATTTTGTGTTAGATCTCTTACCTTGGGACAGTGTACATCACTAAAATCCTTCCTGTAAGTCTGGCTTCTTGTAGATTTATTATATTGGACTATAGAATCCTCAAGTGAATATTATCATTTTATAAATTCCCAATAGATGAACATACATGACATGTATTTCAGGGTCATTCCTCTTGCCAATTTCTGAAATGATATTGTTCTTTTTCGTCTATGAAACTTCAAGGATAATGACATTGATGGATTCATTCAGGAAAGTACTTCTAGCAAAGTTTGCTGATTGCAAAATCAATGTATTGCAATCAGTTATTTGGATGCAGAAGCTTTTTTGACATACCGACATTTCTGGGAGCAATTCCTCATAAAATATGAAGAATAAAGTAGTTTCAGGAATAAAAATGGAAGGGGCATTATTTTTTTGCCCTGTTTCTTGTTTTAAACTTTAAAGCAAATACGGTAGCTACTTTAGGTAAAATCCTCAGTTTTTCCAGGAAGAAAAGAGAAAGGACATTCAATTTCTTATCATGTTTCTTGTTAAGCAAATACGGTGGCTACTTTTTAGCAAGACACTCAGCCTTCTCTGCCACCTGTCCCTGGCTGTCTGGAGACATGTTGCTTTTGAAATATTCTTTGGAAATTGCACTGCTTTGCAACATACTCATCTGTGCTTCTGTGTGGTTTATATACTGCAAGAGACTGGAGTACTTGTGTAAAGATGATGGTTGAAGCCTTGAAGGCAACAGAAGTTACAGAGCTCATTAGAAACTGAAATGGAATTGAATACCCAAGCTTACTAGTCACCCTAGGGGGTTCCTCATCTAATGGAATTCTAAGTTTTGTCATCCAGGAATCACCCTACCATGTATGTTCAATAGATGGGCTAGTAATGAGAGACAGTAATTTCCAGAGAATTATGTATTTCTATATTATTGCAATATTTCATTCAGTTAACCACAAGCTCTCAAAAATTCTCCTCATAGATCCTATTTCTATTCTATATATTTCCTTCAGTTTAAATACTACAGCTTGTGCTGAGCAGTGAGCAATCTTCCATTTTCCCAAACACTTAAAAACACCGAAAAATCAATCAATAATCTTAAATTTTCCAGAAAACCAGCAAATCTTCTGATCACCCTGTTCATTTACATATATCACTGAAGACTTGTCTTTTCAATGATAGCTTTGGATACCATTCCAGTTCTGTGTGAACCGACACTGTACACCTCTCTTGACACAATCCCAGCCTTTGCAGCTCTTTGCCTTGCCATATCCTCAGCCTGTGTTGTGCTGTGGCCAATGAGTGAGAGGCGCGGGCCCCAGTGTTGTGTTTAGCAGAGCAGGAACTGGGACTTACAGTAGAGATCCCTCAGCCAAGGGATGCACATGTGGATGCTAGGGGCTACAATGATCATAGGATGATGTTTAGTTGCTGAGACAATGGATTATTACATGATGTCATGATACACCAAATCTTATACCTAACACACATAGTGTCATACATACATGACATGTGTTATTTACTGCAATATTCACATTTTACATAGATTTATACACTGTTTTGCCACAGTTAAGGATTGTTTTGGTTTACTCCATGCCTGGATATATGCTTCACTCACTGAGCTGTACATAAACAACATATAGGTGGACACCACATACACCTTTCCCACCTGATGATTCAGTAGGCTGTGCCATCTACTGATGCGAAATTGTATACATGGCCTAGTAGCTTAGAAGTTGGTTATCTTCACTTTGGATATTTGCTGGATATTTGCAGTACTTGTAAATGATTACATGTATTTCATAGGGTAATTCTTTTAAGTTGACATTTCTTGTTGCCTGTGTGATCTGGATTATAAAGGTATGATGATGATATGATCTAAGTACCTTTCTAATTTGTCGTGTAAACTGTATTTCCATCAATTGGACCTTGGATTTACTGGAAGAGCCTGGGGATACTTCACACATTTGCACAATAATGTGGAAAATGCATTGACTCCTTCATAGGACTTCATTGTTATTAGTCAAAAGGTCAATGACACTAACATGGATTAATTCTACAGAATTAGAAACCTAAGAACTTTGGAATTAGCTCTTAGCCCCACTCAAAGGTATTGGCTTCAAAGAGCACGGTGTAACCATAAGTATAAGGATTTATGTTCTTACTTAGTGTAAGGTATCATAAATGCCAAAGTATACACAAGGAATAATATAATTACATATTTGTATAAGTTGATATCATAATATATGAGCTTTATACAAATACTGCAAATGTGGGTTAATATTAAGCAAATGAGCACTCACACATGATAAATTTGTTATACACCTTGGTTTTAAACTTCAAAGATTATTTAAGCCTCAAATATCCATGATAAAGATATAACATGGTTTGATGCATGTATGAAATTATCAAAAATCATCAAAAGTTGTCAATACTTAATGATGTTAATCCTGATTTTGATGATGATCAATTAATGCATCAACACTCATTCATACCTGCACCAGTAGTGCACCATATGATAAGGAATTGACAAGGAATAAACAAGGAATTATCCTGAATTAATAAGGATTTATTGGAGTTTATTTGGAATGTAAACACAGACAATTCACCATGTTCCAATACAATGATCTAGACAGCAACAGCTTGCAGATGCTGAAGAAACCCAGCATGGAGGAACTCAATACCACGAGCTGTGGCATAGGGGAGCTGGCCAGGACTGCTTCTTTTAGGGGATCCTTCAGGAGAAGGAATAAGAGAGACCCAATCTGGATAATAAGTAAGTTGATTATTGGGAAAAATTATGTTTGAAGTAGCCTAATAGTACATTTGCATCATTTTGGCTGGATCACTAAATAAATTGCTGTACCTGATCTGATCATCCTGATGAAATGCATTCTGAAGGCAGTGAATTGCTTCTCCTGGAAAGTAGTTCAGTAATGAGTTTTTTTTATCACAAAATATATTGTTTTGAATCTCTGACATTTTCTCTATTCAATTGGTTAATTAGTAGAATCCATATACTGCTAATACTTCTACATGGAAATGCATTAAGTTGGTGATGGTTTTTGGAAAAGAAGTATCTTGGAAATAGCCTTTTTTGCCATTTTCTCATTATCATGAAATAGCTACAGAGTAGTCTCACAGAGTGTCTGAGGTTCTTTTAATTGAATTCAATATAAGTATATGTCATATATGATTTTGGAAAAGAGCTGTAATCACTTCATATGTGAAGGACAAGTCAGTTCCAGATAGAAGCTTGATGAGATCTAACATGTTTAAATATCCTCATTAAAAAAGACATATATGTCAAGGAAAGACATGCTGTAAGTACGATAGCTGCTACATCAAAGATAGGATAAAGTAAAAAGTAGAAATCTTGGCATCATTTATACCATTGTTGAAACTTGTATGAACTTGTGAAGTGGATTATGTGATGTGTGATTGCAGGAATTCAGGTGTAGAATGACATATCATGTGCCATTTGCAAATTATGATTATTGGCAATGCCATAATTGTTGCATTTATAATCTTTTTTAATCAATGAAACGGGTTGCTTTACTTTTCATTCATAAGGCTCTGTTATTCCTCTGTGGATTTGTGAAGATGTAAGCCTTGATACTTCTTGGACCCTTGACTGTTACAACCACCATGAACAAATTTTCAGCAAAAATAGATTAGATGAAAGTGATTTGCTTGGACTATAGGAATGCTCGGGACTATAGAAATCCATAGATTGATTGTGATTTGAGAATGTAATGCACAAAAGGGTTGATGTCTTGGGGCCAAGTTGAAAGATGGGGGCTTCAGGTGTGTAGGTGAAAGGAGGGAAAGAAGGAGGGGGGGGGGTGTGTTTGTTGTGTTGTGAAGTGATGGGCCTAGGGGGGAGGGTATTCTCTCCTTCACGGTAGTTAACCATAAGTCCCAAAATAGAATAGGGGCAAATCATTTACCCCAAAAAGTTCCATTGAAATTTCTATTGAAAGTGCTAATGGCAGCTCGTCATGCTTCCTCCTTCTGTTAGGTCCTCTGTTAGGTTATATCTCGACTTCTATTCTGTTCTATTCTATTCTATTCTATTCTATTCTATTCTATTCTACTCTATTTTCTGTTACATTGACATATTATTATTCATGTTTCTCCATTGACGTTATGTCAAAATGGTATTTCCTCTGTCAACTTTCCATCTTTGCTTATTTGTTCTTTTGTTTTCTATTCTATTCTATTCTGTCATATTGACATATTATTAGACATGTTTCTCCATTGTCATTATGTCAAAATTTTATTTCCTCTGTCAAATTTCCATCTTTGCTTGTTTGTTCTTTTGATTCTGTTTCTTCTGTTTTAGTGACATTGCTTTGGAAGTTCAGTTATGCCCATAACCATTACTCTGATCTAATATTTGCTTAACCATTATCCTGCCATGGTGGCCTCTTCTTCAAATATATGGGTTCATTTTCTTTATTGTGTTCTCTTGGGTCTATTTACTCTGTTATTCTGCCAAGAAAAGTTCTTTTCAATTATCATGGTATGCTGCACATGGTCTATATTCTATTTGTTTAACAGAAATATCAGAATTAGTTAATTGCATCACTTCCTTAAGTGGTTTCCCACAAACAAAATTTTCTTAGCAACAAAGACCTCCACTATGGATAACCTCGTAGCAGTAATGGTAAAATACTCAGTTATGGTACTGGACAACACATATACTCATACATGTACACAGCAAGGTAATGAAGATACAATAACTGTCCCTTCTACTCCCTTGGTGTCCTAACTGCACAATCAGTATTCAAATTTTTATTGTGCCACTTGGTGATAATAGTATGGTCCTAACTGTATTCCTAAATTCTGTCTATCCTATTAGTAGTTTTCATAGCACCTTCATTTAATGCTAAGTGTTGGGGCATTCAATGCCATTCAAATGTGGCAATTATATCTGACCTAGAGCATATAAATTGAGCATAGCTCTTCAAACACTATTGTTTGTGTTTGGCTATAAAACCCAAATGAGATATGGAATGACATTGGTGGCTCCAAATATTTCCAGCATGTAGAGAGATTTGTGTTTTTGCTGCAGGAAGTATAAAACAACCTTGGTACAAGAGTCACTTGATATTGCACTGTAGAATGGGCTCAGTGTCTTTTTGCTTCTAAACATGACAGATAAATATTATACTGAAATGCAGTTTTCATGTATTGTTCTTTAGTAATTTGAAAACAGTTAGGTTGGTAGATGAACCAGAATTTCACAGCCACACAAAAAGAAAATGCATAGATACATAGGTACCTTAATTGCTTGGAATTACAATTCTAACCAACCCTCCAAAGCTAACTGAGGTGAATGAAGTCGATGAACAGATGCCATGCACATTTGTTAGTGTGCAGAACACTGCAGATGGAAGGTACACAGTTTTAGTTCCTGATACCTAAAACCAAAGGTTGTTGTCATCAGCCTTTGGCAAGCCCTTTCCTTGCATTCACCAAAGTACAATACTCCCAAAAACTGTTTTCCTCAACTCCACGGGGAGTTGGGAAAAGGGGCCAGCTGTCAGTGTTCTCTGCCTGTTGTGTAGGAAATAAGCTGTGGAGCGAATGGGGGAAATGGGGTAAAATGACACCTTACCCTGCAATCTTGGCCTGTGTTTGAGTTCTAAGGGTTCACAGATTATGCTTGAGTTATTAGTAAACTAATGCTAAGATATTCTGGAGTCACTTTAGATATGCAGTGTTATCATATAACTTACAACAAGTTATGCAACTGACTGTTTCCCCTGCTATCAGAAATACAGCCATATGCAAAGGAGCAAGAGATCAGAGAGATAATGTGTTGACAGTTCCACAATACACCCTAATTGTCACGTGATAGGGGCAGTTGCCATGGTAACTGACCCCTGAAAATACCCCCTAAAGTTTATAAAAGATGTGTGCTCAAGGCAAAAAGGGATGAGATCATAAAAATGTCTATGATGTTTTCTTTAATACCTTTTATGCACTGGTTGTAAACTCCATTCAAGGTTTACTCTGGGACTCCGGTGAGCTTCTGTGAGCAGATCTGTTTTTACTACTTTTTGAGACCATAATGGTCCTGGGACCTCGCTGGGGTGTTTTTATGCAAAGAAAATAGACACCAGTGGAGAAAAAGAAAGGAAAAAGTGGAGGGAAAACCAAGAAAAATAGAAGCAAAAAAGTATTTGCAGATTTGATATGGATTTCATCATACTCATGAGAGTTATGACAAGACAGAAAGGGAAAATGCCTGCTGCTGGCTGGTGACTCTGCTCTGGAGCAATGTATCTGTGTTAAACATAGGCCTATACTCATATGGTCTCAGACAGTCTAACCTTTCGCATACTTATTCATCTCCGAGAAATCGGTTGGAGAATCTATGGTGCTGAAGAGATTTATCGGAATATGCTCACCTATAATCATATGGTCTCAGACAGTCTAACCTTTCGCATACTTATTCATCTCCGAGAAATCGGTTGGAGAATCTATGGTGCTGAAGAGATTTATCGGAATATGTCTTACCTATTATGTCGTATTACTTCATATTAAAAGTCTTCTAAGTTTCTTGACAGTTTTGAAATGAGGAAAGTCATAATGGTATTTCATATCTAATATCCTGCACTTTTTTGCAATTTCAAAATTATTAATCAACCGTCGTTATAACTATTCACTCAGAAGTTCTTAAATTGTGAGCCTTCTTAGTAATTTTTTTGAAAAAGTCGAATTTGGAAGTTATAAGTTAACACTAAAAGTGGTGCATAAATAATAGATAGCTTGGTTGCTCCCTTGAGCTAACTGTTTTGCACAGGAACTATGGTGTCAACTTACTATTTTTAGTGGGGCTAATTGCAAAACTTTGCAATAACTTATCAAAAATATGAAAATTTGCCTGAGAGATAGTGTAACGAGTGTGTGAAATGAGTGTGTGAAATAAGTGCAGGTACAGAAGTTTTTAAAGTGTGTCTCTTTTGGTGACAAACGAAATATGGAGAAACCCAGAATTTGTTTCCAAAATGTCTGTTTCTGGGTGGGAAGGACGAACAGGTCTAAAAAATTTAGTTTAGAAAATGAATATTATGAACTTGGGCGATATGATGATGTGTCTCTGTTTTATCTAAATTTTGTCCTGAAATTGTCGGAGAGACACCAAAGAGTGCGGTCATTCTGGGTTTACTCAAGATGAAAGTTCTCTCGGAGTCATTCTTGACTGCTACGGATTGTGGTGATATCCGTATGATACATGAATGATGGTTCAGTCTGTTTCAGTTCTCAGTATAGAATACTGGATATGGATGGTCATGATTGTAATGCACCACCCCAATTTAACATCTCAGGGCCATTGGGCTTGGACATCTGAAATTGTGTGCGCATGCATGTTGTTATTCTGAAAAAAAGTATATTTCTTTGTCTTGTCTCAAATTTTGGGCATGGTATCTCCTTTTTTGGTCTGGATATTTACTTCTGCCACCTTTGTGTCACAGTTTTACCCATTTGAATAATTTCACTTTAATGAGATGCTCAACCCAGTTGGATGTTTGTGAAAAGCCACCATATTTGCAGACATGTTATTATGGTAATGGATGCAGGACATGACACATTATAACATTGGCAGCTTATGGAACAAACACAGAACTAAAATCATCAAAATAGGATGTACCAGGTCTAAACTTTGTCAATAATAGGAAATCCGCAGTTGTGACACAATGTCACTTTGAGCCAATAAGTACTGGATACATGTCAGGTTGTCAATTACATGATTGCTAATCAGCTTATCACATGCTTGTCTAATTCATATGATCACCATGTTTTGCAATTTGGATTCAATGAATAAAGTCTGGTTTGCCAGTGCGTTACAGAGTGTGTTACACATTTTTACTTAGGTTGACCGTTGTAGCGTTATGTAAAATATTTTGATTGTGGTGTTAATAAACTGATTATACGGTCTAAATTTCAAATTGGCAAAGTGCAATGAACTGCCATATCTTTCTCCAGCTCTTTAAAATCGCAGTGATTTCGATGTTTTCACTGAAATCGAAAACTATTGATATGGAAACTTTGGAAAGTTTGTAACAAGTGGGCTATACAGTCGCTTTGCATTAGGGATGTTTCTATACTGAAATAGAATGTAGTGTTTTGGCTTCCAAACGAGTAATGTATTGGCAATCAAATGTACTTCCATAAAAGAGGCGTTTGATTTGAATCTTAAGAAATTGATTTGGCGACCTTGAACTCCTGAGAAAAAAGTAGACCCGAAACTGTTTGAGATGAAACTCGGGCATTATGATATTTGCGACGATAATGAAATTGGCAAATTGCATCAGCCGGTGTGTCGGTTGCATGCGAAGCATAGTTGGCATTGTGAAACAAATTCCCAGTGAACACCCAATGAATACCCAGTGAATTGTACACAGAACTTGGTCAGATAACAGAGTTGAAGAGCCAAGTACTGGGCATGACATGGTCCTATTAGATGCATAGCTGCCAATGCTTGTATGAATCCCACTTTCCCATGAACTCAAGAATGCCAATGTATCTCTCGACATGATACGGTGAGTCATGCAATCAGAACATCATTATTAAGGAAAAAAGTTTGAAATGCAGTAAATGTCATAATTACAATTTCCAAGCATTCCGCAGATTTTGGTCGACGTTCAAATAGGAGAATCGTTCAATGGTTGAGGTCAACAAGTGTTGTGTTGGAAGTGAATCCAAAATTTAGTGTATTGACCTTGTCATAGAACTTTTATTATGAAGCTTTTTCAAAATGTGTCATTGTCAGTGTATCATGTGCCATAGAAGTTCTATATAGAACTTTGAAAAACTGCTCTGAGCTATGTGACCATCTGAGCAAACTCAGATTCCAGAGGAAGGTTTTGAGAGATGGATAATCGGCATTTGATCGCTCTAATAAATTAAAACCAAGACATTTTTGCTCTGAAGTTTGGAATGCTAATGTATGTTTTTTAATCACTCCGCAAAATGTTCTTCTGATCAAAAATTTATGAGCGAAGTTTTTTGGGTTGTCCTGTATGTCGCTGTACTTTCTCATGATTCATATATCAATGGAGCATGAAATTGTTGTTCAATGATGAATCATCTACCTACTAAGTCCTGTGTTAAAGCGTCTTACAATTTGTAAGATGTTGGTCTTGGGAAAGTATATATTGCAAAACTTTTGACAATCCAGTTTTACTTGGATAAGCTTCTGTTCATTTGGGAGCTTAGGGCTTATTTGGAAAAGCTTAATGGTTAGAATGAGCACCGATGCATGATGGAAAACAAAAGGCAAAAGCCAACAAAGTGATGCTTTAGTTGTGCAAACTGAAATCAGCCAATAAATCAGGCGATCGAGACAAATCGACACCAATCAATTGGGTTGTGACTTGAACCCGCTTCAATCAGTTGTGGTATGACATGTATCGCTAATCGTTATTGTAATTCTTCAGACCACTCTTGTGCTGTTTGCTTTTACACTTCTGCAACTAGAATAGCCAAGAAGTCTGTTTACTCTCCTGTTTGTTCTGATATATGATTACCCATGGTAACTTGAGAGAGAGCTCATGCATGCATGTCAACTGGAGACCAATGTTTACTATCCTTTATTGGCTCTATAGTTTGTCAACAATGTTGTGCACAAAGCTGTCAACAAAACCTTGACCAAGTCCTTTCATGCATTTGTAATTCTGTATCCTGGAGCAGTGTGCTGCTGATCTATTGGTGACCTTAATGTTGCTCTAAGTGTGACATCAAGACTCCTTATGCCACAACAAGGTCATTTACAAGAATAGTGTTAGAAGACCAGAAGGTCAGGGTCTTGATTATTGTTTTGTCCATTTGTGTCTAGTGTCCACTGCATAAACTTTGCTTATAATTATGCTATTGTTTATTTTTGGGTGGCTTGAATTAGTGGTGATATATTTTGATCTGGAGATCCTGTCAAATATCGTAGCTTGTGGTGATCTTACGTACATACGACAGCAACTGTAAGTGGAATGTATGGAGAACAGACTGCTATGTTCGCTGTTCATTATCTCGTACAATTTCAGCAATCACTTTTCCAAGAACAATTTGAGAAGATATTTATTACTGGATATTCTCTTCTTTATGTATGGAGGATGAGTTGTTTCTAATAGCGTTACTAAGATCAGCCACAGTTCAATTTGAAGTTGGATGCAGTATATTCAACATGAAATCAAGACATCAATTTCCAGACAAAATTGCATTGTCAAATGTAGAAGACACTTAAGTGGACGATTTCGAATAGTTTAAGGACCGAGGAACAAAATTACAGTCATTTGGCTGGATATATGATGGCGTTGACCTTCAATCTTAAGAATATAATGATTTGATGCTATGTCGGGATTTGATTTGTGCATGATGCATGTATAATCAAACTTCATGTTGCTATCTTTAAAATATCTCCTCATAAATTTGACCTCCCAAGTGACAATACCACCAAGAAAAAGACGCGATGATTGATTCATCGGTGAATATAAATCAGTGTGATGGTCGATAGATCACTTGCATGGTTGGTGATATATCAAGTCCATCCTATCATTCATCATTTGCTTGTCTAATTGTGTGTCAGTCTGTCTTACCTGTCTGTCTACCAGTCACCAAGTAAGATGGAAGAATGAGTAATGGTCTTCGGGCAACAGGTTAGGCACGTTTAAGATGTCGGATGGAAAAAGTGACATTGAACTGTGATATCAGCGCTAGTCTTTGGAAAGAGGTGTATTAATATTCTCTTCTGTCTGATTTTCAGTCTGCACTATTGGATGACTATAGATATCAATTTCACACAATGAAATATTTGATTCTGTTGAAAAAAAAAAAGATGTCTGAACTGTGATATTAGAGCTAGTCTTTGGTAAAGAGATATATATTGATATACTATTTTCAGTCTTTTGCAAGATTTTAAGTCTCCACTATTTAAAGACTATATCAATTTCACACAATGAAATACTGGTGGTGATGGGGCGTAAAACACAAACTCACTCACTCACTCACTCACACAATGAAATATCTGATTCTGACCAGACTAGACATTTGATGCGTAAAAGATGCTTTCCTGGAAGAATATGTGGAAGAAGTGATCTTTTCGCCATCTCTTAAGTGCTTTTGAATAAAACGATATCTCATATCTTGTGGCATATAAAGAGGAGAAGCTTGTTCCAACGTAAGTGAATCTATAATCCAGGGCTCTCTGGAGTGATATATATCTATACTTTCTTATTGAAATGGAAAATGTCAGTTTGGATAAATCAAATGCAAACAAGTGGAGACAAGGGGATTTTCTAAGAAAGTTTGTATTTGACTATCTCAGTCCCTCTCAGTCCTTCTCAGTCTATGTAGATCTCTGTTGATTGAAAGTAGAGTCCTCTGTTTGCCTTTTCAATCTATTCAATCTAGTCCAGATCCTTTCATTTGTCTGAGTCCATAGACTCCCAATTTCAACTTGTCAAATCTTCAACTGAAGTATTCAAACTGTCCAGAACTATAGATTGAATTTTTCTGGTGCCTTGCCAATGTTTTTGTTGTGGCTTTCTAAGATGATACTTCTTACAATATGTATATTGGCTTTGTTTATCTTTTTGTCTTAAACATTTTAGCAATTTTGCCATTTTGTGCATGGCCAACAAACATATTGGAAATGTTGTACTCTTCTATCGATCTATCTATCTGTCCAATGTCCACCTTTCTGTACTATCTTACAGTACTATGAACCTTTTCATATGAGTAATCGCTTAAACATTCCATCAGGTTAATACCACATTGTGTCTATAATATCCATTATGCTCTCATTGCTGTGAGTGCTCGCAATGCGCCATCGCAATGTGTTCTCGCAATGTGTGCTTATTTGAAAGCTTGTGTGTGTTCTATTGAATGATGAATTCAGTTTTGAAAGGAGCAAAATAGAGCTCTCATGATGTTCTATTCAAGTGTTGGTGGCAACTGGCAGGTATTTTGAGGCTGTCACGCCTGTCTACCAACTTATAACTCCTATCAGGTTGTCCCAACAATAGGAAAGTTCAGCAGTTTACTTGGGGGAGTGATGTTTGCATTGCTTATATCAAAGTGATACACTCAGATACACATCATATTATAGGTGAACTTCTAAAGTACAAAAAAAGAAAAATGGAATTTATATAAAAGATAAATATAGGTGGAGGACTGGAGGCTGCCTTTGGAATTTTTGTCATCTGTGTGGGCAGCATTCCAAAAAAAAAAATCTCTCGTTACCGATTGCAACCAACGAGTAAATATCTATAAGATTTGCTCCTTTGATCATCTGTCTTTCTATCTAATTTATTATCAATTGTCATTCTCTATCTACATATACCTCTGTGACTATCAGCCTGCCTACCTTTCTATGTTTCTTTTTCTGTACCTATCTCTCTTGTTATATTTTCATCTATCTTCATCGAAAAGTTATTGTTACGTATTTATCATACGAAGGTCATAATACTTAGCGAACCAATATTTTCTTTGATATTCTTTGATGTAAATCTGTCTAAGGTTACCCAGCCTACCTTGAGAGTGTAATTTGCTCAAACTAGTTCAAAAGCCACAAAACTAATGCAATGATTGTGTATATTCAGTATGTAACTTTTTGACATGTTGGGACATAAGTGGGTTGTCCTTCCTTGAATGAGTTTTAGTCATTACAATGTTTAACATTGAAAAGCTGAAATCATTTCAAGGTGTGAATTCATTAGAACTTCCATAATTATAGTGAAGTATGTGCTTTAGTGATTACAATGCATAAAAGGAGACCCTGATGTCAGTAGCCCGATGGTTCTCCTTATGCTGTTGAATGTCTATGTTTTGTCACCTTATAACTTTATAAGTGCTTCTTGTGAAAGTAATTCTTATAAATGTTGTATTTTACAAGTGTCTCAGGAGGTCCAAGACAAATTAGTTGAGAATTACCATAATTCACCAATCACATGGGTAAAAAAAGTTATTTGACATATATATTGATTAAAGTAAGTCTGTTGAAATTACTGGTTTGATGTTACCTTTCAAAGTTTCATTAAGTCATCCTTTGTCATTTGTTTTTGTGCAAATTTGGTTGTGACTTGTTGCTTATGTCTCTCTTTTTCTCTTTTTTAGGTAAGTTCTGATGTTTTCATTGACATTCTTGGAAGAATTGGGCATCTTTGGTAAAGTACTGAATCTTCATTTCAATCAATGAAACTTTTGAAAGTTCATAACGGAATGGTTTTGCTTGTGGCAATTAGTGATATTGAATTTGTTTTATTATGGAGGTTGGTATGTAGTGTGGTATTTCCATGAACTTATATCAGAATTTCAAGTGCACGAGAATTAGGTCGCTATTCTGATATTTGATCGTACCAGTATCATCAAATGATTCTCCAGTTCAGCATTTTAGCTTTAAGGGCTTGTAATTTTACATTAAAAGCTTGTAGTTATCCCTTTATATCTTGTACTTGTGTATTTTTGTGCATTTTTCTCATTAAGTGATAAAAAATTGTGAAAAAAAAAACTGGAAGAGCAGAAACAACACAGATATCAGTTGTTACACTGTCCAATTACTGTCTGTGTTGTCTCCGAAAGGGTTAGGGACATGCAATTAAAGTGACAGGCTGACAGGGTTTGACAGAGGTTTGCCATGATATGGGCATATTAGTCACTCTCTGACTATCACTTTGATATGTTATGATATTGTCATTGATATTCTGAATTGTCTCAAAGCATGAAAATATGTGAAAATATGTGGCACCAAGCCAGATTGATGAATATTTCTAACCCAATGGCATCCAGTAGTATCATTTTGTAGTAACTCTCCACTATATATGACACCAGTCTGTATATCATTGACAGAATATTGCATATTAGTAAGTAATATAGTGGATTGCTCCTGGCAGTCCCCTGAAATTTGGCCAATTCGGAGAGTTGCAACTTACACCAGGTCCCGGTTGAGACGTCTCATTAAGGAGAACTTACAGAAGTGGTTACGAAGCAGTTATAGGGTTCTTCCCGGGTTCTTCGAGATGTATATTACTGATGTGACATAGTTCTTGAGCATCACTTGTCATTTCGGTCACTGGGTTAAGACAATGAAATCTCATTGAAATTTTAAAGTGACATCTTCCGAATATTTTTCCAAAGCTTCTGACATAAACACGATATTATATGTCTATTGAATTTTCTCAAAACCAACTGTTTTCCTGTTAAATGATTCAAACCCGAAGTCTCATGTTTGGTGATCTCCAATCCTCATTGATATATAAAGAGACAGCCATCAGTGCCCATCGCAAACCATCTTCATCCGGATCTTTCGCCGTGAAGCAATCAGATTTCTGTATATACCAAACCACCATATGTATACCATATTCGCAAAGGTATATGCTGCGTGCAGAGTCCCATAAATAAGATTGTTGGATGTTGCTTTTTAGCCAAGATGACCCAAGGGTATAACCCTCATGATTTTATGCCTTGCTCACCATATCAAGCTCAAAACACCACAGCCTGAAGTCATACATATGTCTGCCATATCTATATACACTGAACACTGGTCATGCATACAAAATTATGATAGGGGTGGGTCTTATATATAAATAAACATCCATATTATGATATGCTGGTGTTTCTGCCCTTGTAGTCGTATTAATGTCTTGTGGACTTGGTGTCATATTAATGTATCTTTTAGCATCTGTTTAGCAAGTTTCAGAATACTTCTACATAAATCATATTAAATACATTCACATACGATATGCAGTTGCTTTAAGTTTGTTTCTAAATATTGAATGAATCCTACGTATCTTCGATAAAGATATAAATTTTCTGATGTGAAAAACTGATTTTATGGAATAACTGGAATTTATGTAAGATGAAGCGATCTGATTCTTTCGTCTCAATGACAATGAGGATTTCTCAAATTGTATATTTTCCTTATGAAGTGGCATAAAAAAACTTTAATGTAGTTTCAGTATATTCATCTTTTACTTTACAACTCATTTTTAGAATAACCCATGTTAGATATAGCTGTGTATGCTTATGATTGAGGGTTGGATTATATGTACATGTATGTAAAATACAGTATTTGTATGTTCAGTATTGTAACTGGGCGGTTTAGTGCAGTAATGAATCTGTGATAGATGATGGAGTTTCAGATAAATATCTGTATTGGAGTATCCAGTATATTGCTAAAGTCTGTGTGATGAATGTACTAAAGATATGGATCTTATAACTGGACTACATACTTGCATACATTTTGGTTTGTACCTGTCTATTATGTTGTCAAATGTGGAAACCTGAAGAGATTCAAGATGTTATCAGTGGGAATGTGCTTCATTTTGTGTAATTAAGTAGTTACCCATTTGAGTGATCATAGGGTATTCCGTATGAGTAGTCAAGTACTGTATTTCAGAGGAAATGTTCTCAATTCATACTAATTTCGTACTGCATGAGTTGTTCAAGCATTGAGATATCGAGATATACGTGTGAAGTTGGTCTGTGAGTCCGCTTTACAATTTGGTTCGCATAAGGAGAATTGTATAATATTATAAATACTAAGTTAATGGAAATTTAGGTATATAACTAACTGCCTGGCAGAGCTTCAGCCTTCAGAAATTGAAGTTCTGCTAAGCACCAATAAACTTTCTGAAGGTCCTTGTTCATTGTGCAGCTACTTCCACGTATACATTGGACGATGGACATCGAAAGAATTTGTCTCCATTCCCACCATTTGCTATTTGCTTAAATGTGGACAAGTCTTAAATGCTTCCTCTCGTCATGTTTTCTGACTGCCATGCGCTTAACCATGTTAACCCAACTGTGTTGTTCAAATGTACTTTCGCTTGACCATGGTTGAGCATTTGATTCAGGTGTTGGTATATACCATGTATATGTGGCTAATGGAATAATGATTGTGTTCTCCTTGAGTTTTAGGCTAAATCAAATTTGACAGTTTGGCACACGAGTTTATTGTTAGCATGCCTCCTGTGGTGTACTAATCACTGTTGGATGACCTATGACATGTTTTGTGAATTATTAGGTCAAAGGTCAGTCACAGATGATTCCAAGGGCATTTGAGGTGAGTCAAGGTGATAGTTCATATTGTGTCCCCATGGTTACTTCATACAAGGGTTGACTATGTTACCACTTACTCTGGACTGCCCACTGAGTGATATATGCACAATATTTGTACTCATGGATCAAAGGAAAGTGCTCTTCGAATCCATTCGACTGCCCCTTCCCTTTTAGTAGCATAGTAGTATGCTTGTGATTACTGTTGTATCTTTTCCCAAATTTGAATGACATTGAATGCTATTAAAGTATACTGGTATTCGATGCTTTGCAATGGCCAATCGTCTGTTGAATTTTCAAAATTGTGATAATGTTCGGTGTTTTAAAAGAGATATATCTGTATCTGATAAAATATTTTTACAAACTAGGATTTGTTCCTTGCCAAATTCCTGTACTGGCCAAAGGGTGACCCTCCTCTGTCTCTGAACTCATGATTGGTGAAAGTCATGATTGGTGATCTCAATGGCATTTTGTCGCTCTGTGAAATCTGGACAACCTACCAATTTCTTCCTCAATCGGCATGAGTTTTACCCAGTGCTAGTTCTTTGTAAGGTCACAAAGGTTTACTCAAAGACTTTACCATTGAATTACCATTCACAATACAAGTCCACTTGACCAGCAAAATTTCTTTGAGGCCATGAAAGGACCCTTCATAAAGCAAATGAGTATTTTATTGCACTGCAATTCCTGAGAACTTGTTCTGTTTTGTGCTGAGCAAGTGATGCCCTGCTGAGAATGGCCCTAAGCTGTGAAAAGGTTTGCAACTAATGATAGATCTTGTTGTCGTTACATACTGATTGATGCCTCGGGACCGTGTTATCGCTGTTTTCATGTTCCGCAAATTGCTATTTGTTGTAGAGCTGTCTTGCGAAAGTTTTAAAGACTGTTCCTTATGGATAACTACATGTGTATGCAGGTAGATTGGTGGAGAGGTAGATCTAAATATCAAGGATCTCATTTGAGTATGTTGAGTAGGAATCACACCATAACCTCATATCAGCAACTTGACTCAGGGATTTTGTGTTTCGTAGTTAGTTAGTTCTGGCCACCAGCATGTTTAGCTAAGTAAAGTTCTGATTTCAATGTGTCAGACTGAATTGGAGAAATTGATGTGTAGCTGTGTGTAATTATGCAGAATTATATTGCAAAATGCAATATATCAAGGAGTAGAAGCTATGCAGATAAACGGGGTGCGAATACTGTGGTCACGACAAAACTGGAGGCTCTTTAGTCTTAATGATGCCGATGCTGTCTCTGATGCCTTTAATATGAAATATTGGTAAATGAACCATTTTCTGTGCAAATAGACCGTACATTGCACAATTAAGTACTGTATTTGTATTGGCAGAGAACAGTGGTCATTCTGATCTTTGTTTGCTTGACCCTAAGGGTTGAGCCTCAGAGGGCAAACAACCCTCCTCCTGTGATTTGTCCATTAATCTTCCTTCCTTGAAGTTGTAAGAATCTCTGTTCACTGCACAGTGCACACTGATAGTTTTGTCATTCTTTGTATTGTTAGAAAGTCTTAATTTTCAGTTAATACGATCAAATTATGTTTGTTCATGTTGTTCGATATATGCGATAAAATGATGCTTATTCATATTGTTCGATATATATATATGCGAGAAAGATGAAGACTTCAGGAGCAGGGGTGAAAATTTGGTCAAGAAATTTTAGGAGTTCCTGGAGTGATAATTAACAGCGTATTTCCTCCAAAATCCGAAGCTAGGAGTCTGTGCATCTGAAACTCCTATATTTTTGGACAGACTCCTGGGTATTTTGAACCCTGATCAGACAGGCAAGATGCTAAGCAGCTGTCCCAAGAGAATCCTGCATATGACACAAGAAGTTGGCTTCTCTGCAGCTTTTACCAAAATAACTGGAGTACCTTCAGAATAGAAAATCACCAAACTTACAAAAGCTATTGTTTTTACAAATCGCTGACCCTCCCAATACTTGTAAACTCAAGTTGGGCTTCTCCACATATTTAAGCCCAACCCTAACAATTGAGGGATTTGTTGATAAATAGGAACATCAGGGGTCACTGCGGAACATACACTGTACATTGGAGAGCATGTGGAGATATGAAGATGGGTGGTCGATTGTTTGCTCCACATGCTGAAGATGTGGAGAGGTTAGTGACTAAATGAGCGATTCCGAGCAGAACCATGAGTAGTGCATTTTGATGATGGAGAATTATTTAATTGCAATCTTGATCCTGTCATGGACGTACTATCTTGATAAGATTTTACGTCCATGATCCTATACAAGTTGATGACCTTCAGCTACATTATTAGGAATACCTTTTAATTGCCAGGGAATATACATTGTACAGATTGACATGTATTAAAGGACACATCAGGTCTCGGTCTTGTCTCCTTTCGATTGCATGCATGCATCTCCCTGAAATGTAACGATTTGTTTCTGCTATTTGATCTTGTTGTGGATGTGGCCTTTTCTCTTTGTTTGATGCATTGAAGTTTGCAATGAGCCTGATTCTCAAGGCTTCAAGTAGTCTCAGTCGCTGTCAGAGATTGTAAAAGAAATATGTGGTTTGTAGCACTTCGCAAGTTTGCGCCTTTTCCTGACCACATGTGAATAGGTTGAAATGAGCTGCTGTGATTTCAAAACGTTTAAAACAGTTAATTTGCTGAAGTTTGTGAACAAATATTGTAATATCCGCAATTTTCATTATTCACTCTCATTGTTCTCCTTCCATTGGCATTGACTGTCTCTCTGCCATCCCTGAGGCATTTCAACTTCCCTGTGGCTTTTATGGAAAAAATATGAATCTGTAATATTGTGATACAGTACTGTGGGAATTCCAATTTTGCCACACTAAAAAAAGTATGATTTGGTATGCAATACTATGCATAGTAACTATTATCTAATAGTTTGTGAATGTACTACACAAGTTTCCCACGCTATTAATAGCCTACTATTACGTGTGATTACATGCATGTGGCATTGGAGGTATTGTGTGTTATGCAATTAATTAGAAACTCTCTGTAATAACAGGGCCTTGGTTTGCTGGCTTAGCAGGTCCTAGCTTGACAGTGTGTCTGGGCAGAGTGCATAGCTCTTTTTGTGGGAGAAAAAGAGTTTCGAGTCATTTATAAGGGTTTCTAGTGTCTACTGTAAAATATCTTGGAACGGACTCCCAAAGAGAGGTCGCGTCATCTGTGCAATTTGGTTTGCTATTGTAGTGACATTCATTGTGGTGATTTCATATGTTAATGAAATTCAGTTTGAAGAGAAGACACGTATACCTTTCTATGGATGTTTCTGAAGAATTGAATCCTAATATGTCTTGGAACATATCCGCAAACCACTGGGCGAAAATATCCAGCTTTCGGTCCAAGCCTATTCGGATTGTTAGCAAGGCTGTTTGGTTATCAGCCGATGGAGTACAACTACAGTTGCCATGGAGTTAGTTGTGGAATCAATGGTCCCTATGTAAGGATCCTTATGTAAGGAGGATTCCTGGTTAGATAAGAAGATAAGATTCTAAAGAGGGTCAGATAAGAACAAGGGTAGTTCATTGACCCAAGTGAAAACTCCTGTGTTTAGGTAGCAAAGTTGTAGATAGTACCACCAGATACTCCAGAAACCCACACTACCGCAGAACATGCAGAAGTTGTAAGAAAAAGCCAGTGTAGTAAATCTGGTTAAGCCACTTCGCTTTGGTATTTATGTGCATTCGATGAAGTCTGGTCATTATACCTTCCTCCTCCAGTTTCCTGGTTTATGATCTTCTCATTTTCTGCGACGGGGCTGACCCGCCTCTATGTCAAGAGTATGTCTAGCCGTTGTATGATTGTTGCTTCCTTGTTAAATGTCTTGCTTCGAATGAATTGTTTGTTGCTAAGTGCTTTCTAAATATTCTTTCGAAAAAGATTTACAGGAGATAGAAGGATTACTTTTCCAATATTTTTATTTTTTAGGGAAAACGTATTTGTCAATTTTCATTAAATGATTTATAAAGTTTTTATCGTGATGTTATTCGGTGTTCTTATAAATGAATATTTTCATTTTAAAGTTTACTTATTTCCTTCTCATGACCTGATGGTTCCTCTCTGAGATAACTGTGTTATTGCATGTTAGTAATTGACTCTTTCTTGACCCACCCAGACGGTTTACAGTGTTTAAGTAGCCATGAAATAAGAGATACAAATTATTACATGCGAAACTATTGATTTTGACATGCATAACAGAACTGGAATCGTTAGATAAGCTTCAAGGTTATGATTGCTGGTGTTTAAGATTTTGCTTGTTTCTTAAAGTTTGCGTGTCATGCGATATTTGAATTTTTACAGACAGTCGTTATTCGTTAGACATATTTGAAGGGAGAGTATGTAATTAGACAGTGTTTGTACAGAATAGCGCATTAAGACGGAAATGTAACAACTACTGCAAAAAATATTGGCACCAATGAAAAAACAGGAACTGAAAATTTGGTTAAAGTCAGTAATTAAGTAAAGAGGTGTATTTTACTACTTTTGAAACCCAGTCATGTGTTCAATATATGTTTTAACTTTTAAGTTTCAAGAACTTCAGGTTAAAAGCCTCAGGAAGACAATGAAATGAAGAAAATGATTCTTTTTCTTTGATTATTAGAAATTCCATGTTTTGTCGTACTTTGTTAGCCTTAATGTTTCAATAGAAACAGGAATTTACCAGCCTTGGTAAATCGATTTCTTATTGTTCGGAATCGTGTCGAAGTGGAATCAATGCAATTAGTTGCCTTTCCATTGTGCCAATTGAAGTCATGGATTTTTTCCTTCCCATTTTTGGCAAAGTAGTATTTTGTGCTAAAACTTTCCTGAAGGTTACAATCTCTAGATTTGGAATTGTCTCATTGATGGTTGGTATTGTGTCTCTACAGTCTGAATGGTCAAGGTCATTGTGAGGCAAATCAAGCAAAAATCTAGAAGTTATTTATTTGCTTGATTTTTGTGGAAGTTTTAAATTTTCATAGATCTGGTGATGTGTCTGAAGACTAAACTGTCTTTGAGGAAAAGGTAGTGAAATGATTTTAGGTTAAGCTGAACAGAACTTCTTTCCTTTTATTCAGAGGAATTAGAGAGATTATAGGTAAAAGAAGAGGACAGGCAAAGTTCAACTTTGATTGACATGGATCTGTGTGGTCTCTAAGTGTGTCACTGTGTTCCACTTTGAACTTGAATTTTCTTTGTCTTCTTTTAGTGACATTGGCTTTGCAAATATTTATGGGATCCACATTTCCAACCAAAAATAACTTTAACTTTTTATGATGTATTTTTCAGCGTGGGAGTCATGACCTCTTTGAAAGTAAAAAGGTTTTTAATTTCACAAGCTCCAATTTTGGGTGATGGTTTATATAACCTTATGACATCCTGTAAAATTATGAGTGAATAATGGCACTGTTTATGGTCATACACAATAGTTATGATGTTGAGTGTGAATGAAGTGCCTCAAGCTATAGGGCTATAGTCCTGACTACTGCTTACATTACATTATTACATACTGTGCAAAAACATAACAAGGTTCTACAGTTTATGCAGTTACACTGTGTGTGCGGTTCGTATGCAGTGGAACACTGATAGTGCATAGTATGTTGAATTTGCAAACATCTTCCCTAAAACTAATATAAGCAATGCTAAGCACTTGTAGTCTGGAACTTCCTATAGGACAGCATACAATGTATATACAAGTACCACATATACTGGTGAATAATTCAATACGCTGTAAGGTTTGCCTTTTATGGGATGTCGTCTTTTGTATTTTTCCTCCGAAAGATGAAAATATGGAAACTGGGGAAGAAACCATATCCTCTTGAGAGATGTTATCCGATTTGAAACTGCTGACTATGTTGATATTCCAAATTCATTGTTTATAGTAGATGGATATTCCAAATTAATTGTTTTAGTGGATAGTCTTGATTTAATTTGTAAATTGGCTTCATATCAAGAAAGTTGATAAATCTCTAATGTACTGATGCAGAGTGAGAGTGAGACTCTAAGAGCAATATCTTAAGTGAAAGGCTGAAGGCCTGCACATTTCGTAATGAATTTGTCCATATAAGATCAGGACTCCTTGTCTTATCTGTATTGCTGACGTTGCAATGTAAGGGATAAGGCATATATATATCAGAAGTATCATATTTTATGGAATCACTGCAAATTGAATGTACTAATGGTATTTCTCCATATAACATTGGGACTGCTTGTCTATATATATATATCTGATGATGCAATGCTATATATGTCAAAAGTATTACATATTAATGGAATCTCTGTAAATCGAATGTACAAATAGTTGAAAATACCTGCTACTTCAGAACAATGTCTGCAATGCTCTTCAATGTTCAGTGCTTTTGGCAGCAACATTTACATTAGAGAGAACCATGCATTGTGCAGGTTTACAGCGGTCACTTTTGGAGAGCAGGTCAAATTTGTTGGTGCCTCTCATGCTCGGTGGAGTGCCACTTAACAGGAATTTGCAAGCCATGCTAGAACTGTTGGTCTGCAAACAGAATGGCACATTACATGGGTCTTCCATTCCCTTGTCAGCAATGTCTATACTCAGTGTACTGTAGATATCTATATGACCTGTCAGGTCCTTCGCATTTTTGCTGCGATGGTCATAGTTATTGGTCTGCCCGAAGAGTAGTGGACCAGTGGTGGACAATGGTTTCAACTTGTCCATTTGTAGTCTTAATTGTATTCGACTGTTGGAGAAGAAGGTTCTAATGCAGCCTTTGCAAACATGGTCTGAAGGACCCATTGGATAGTTTACTTGATTCATGTTTAAAATTGTGAAGGTAACCAAAACAGAAATGTCTGGCGTAAACCTACCCAATATCGGGAGGAACTAGTGTTACAACTTCTGAGTTTACTTTGTTGAAGTTTATTCGCTTTGAAACTGGTAGTACAAAAAAAAATTCACATTTATTCACTTAGTTTCTATGGTAGCCATTCATTGCATTCAGTGCCATTCTCTACAATGAATATTTTCTGTACGAAACGCTGTACAAATATATGCAAAAAGCAACGATGAATATTTTGTGTTGTTGTTCGTATTCCCAGTCCAACAGTGGCTCAGACCAGCCCAGGCTAGCTCAAGCTTGTTGCTTTTGCAAGTTGATTTTCCTGATTGAATTGCCAAATGCACTCCTAGTCCATCCAGAGTCCCTCCCAGCCCTGCATAGTCCTGCATAGTCCCCCCCCTGGAGTCTCCGGAGTCTCTCTATCCTCAGAGAAGCCAACAAATTCTGTTGAAATGCCTCATTTGCCCGGTCTGCATCAGCAACAGTGATGAGGTTGGCATCCTCTGATGTTATTATGTAAATTAGCCGTCTAGACAGGGTGTCAATTAGCTCCAAAAAAAAAAAAGGAATGAGAAAAAGATTGATTTGTTTTGAAAGACATGCAACAGACATATATGCTTTACATTATTTGTGTATGCTCAATTGCTCATGTGCAATTTTGGTATGGGATATATCACAGGATTTGTAAAAACAGTGTAAAAAGGTAGAATTTTGATAATATCTTTCGGGAATCCATTTGTTTCATTCAATCTTTTAAAATTTCTTGTGTGCATAAATTACGTTTCATGGATAATGTTGAATATTTAATCATCCACAAAATATGGTCATTAAAAATACTTATGGAACTGCCACTGACATAACTTGTACGTAACTATTATTGACTTACATTTTGTACAAAAATACTAAAGAGTTTGTTTTGCTCCGTATCAAATTACATCATTTTGTGGAAGCCATTTGCAGTTATACCATTAGCCGCTATACCATTAGCAGTAATCAAAATGTACTGGGAAACTTCCGAAAAGCGCATTTTGTAATTTTATCCGTATCCTCAATTCTACATTGGGTGTAACTGTTGAGGATTCATTGGATTGGATGTTGTTGTGTAACAGACTAAGCTAGTGAGCTGTTCATCCAATTTCCTACTTCCATAATATTGACAGCAAAATTAGATAAATTGCATCAGATGTGATAAACATGTGAATTAATGGAGATGTTATTGCCAGGTAGACTAGACATGTGTAAATTTCATTTAATAGCTCTAAATCTAGACTAGAACAGAATATTTTAAATATTAGGAATATTTCATGAGAAATTCACTTCCCGGACATTGAGCTGTGGCTGTTTCCTGATAAAATTTCCTGATGCGACAGTTCAATCGGTCTTCCCTTAATTCAAGATGTTTCATACTGGCAGCAAAACATTGCAATGTCTGAAAAACTTTTTTACTTTCGTCCTCATTCCTCCAACATGTTTTTGGCTATTGGAGATGATCTGTGACATTACTGATCAATATGAAAACATTTACTCACAAAACTTTTATGAATGTCGATATCTGTCTTAGGTTCATCGCATTTTCTACATTAGCCGCCTCACCAGCTTTGCTGAAGTGGTTGTAATTGCCAAACTAACTTACTCATACATTGGCTACCAAATTTTTTTACAGTTTACACCTTATTACTTCACAACATGTGGCAGTGCAAGTCCCAGCATATACAGAACAACTTTACTCAAGGCACATTACCACTGATTAAAAGGCTCTCTTTGGAGTACTCACCCACTGCTCAACATGCTCAAGCCTCCAAGCTGTTTTGTAAAGTTGTTTCTAATTATGAGGAGTCATGTCTGCTCTTGCTGATCGTGCTGAGTTAACTGCACCAGCTGATTGCACCCTTGCCTAATGTTTCCTAATGTTGCCTAATGGGGTAGATTTAACCAGTAGATTGTCCATCCATGCCTATGTTTATCACACTTAGCTCCAGTTGAGTCAACTCAACACTGAGTCAACAGTGTTCATGTGTTTGGCAGTCAGGCTCTTGAATAACATTGCCATAGCCAATTTCCTACTACTAAATTGGGTATAGGTGATGACTGACTCAAGAATGTAATCATACTATATCGAAGGGCAAGTACATGTGGCCATTTCCAAAGTATGAAAGGTTTATATTAGCATTGTTCTTTGAGAAATTTCAACAAACTTTGTTGTGGCGATAACTGTGTCTCCTTTCGATACGAAATGATGGAAATGTGACCTCTTCAACTTGAATCGTGATACGCTTTGAAGTTTCTCGATACTGCCTGGTGTCCAATCCACTACACTGACAATGTAGGTTCCTTCAGTTAGTCTGATACCTTCTGTTCACTACTTCAAACTTTTGATTATCTGAATAAGGCGTTATGGTCGAAATATATTGTGGTTGGAATTAGCTATTTTTCTCACTCTGAGATTTACGCATGAATCTAACACTGCAGCCTTCTCTTACAAATCGCAATCATGAATGTTTGTGCCAAATTCGAACGACAAAAACTAGCATTTGCTTATATCTTAGTATTTGTGTCTCAAAATTTCCATAAATGTTGTAGAGATGACATGATCAAATGACATGATCCAATCAGGCAAGTCAACCTTCTCTATTGTTCAGGGATGTCCTGGAAATTGCATCATCAGCTCATTGTATAATTTGCTTATAGACAATAGTTTGCCAACATAGAAGACAATTACTGGAAGTAATAGGCCAATTTGCATTTATAACATTGTGTAATAGCTCATAATGCATGTGCCTGGCATTGACATGTTCCAGATGCTAATAGCAGAAAACAAATGGTAGGAATATTGTGACTGTTTGGTTTATAAGTGCATTTGGTTGTGTTATTGTCAGACACACTGTGTCTACATCATACATGTGCTTGACACATGACCTAAATGCTTTTATATGACAGGAAAACAAACAGAAAGGCAAGAAACCTTCAGCAAAAACAATCAAATTCCAGAAAGCTATTTCTGAAGTATGTCCTTCATTTACTGACTCTGATATTTCATGTTATATGTCCATCATTTGACACCTAATGGTAAAGTAGTGTGATTGTCAAGTGATTATGGTTAATTGGTTTAGTGGTAGTGGCCTATTATATGGTATTAATATTATCATGATTTATGAGTTATCCAAATTAATGAGATATTAATAAAACAGGTCAGGTTGCAATGTGTTATGAAAATATGAGGAAGGCGATTTCTGTAACGAATACTTTCTACAGATAAAACCTCTTTCCACTCTCAAAGTATCGTACATTGCAAGACAGTGGCGCAAGGAACTCCCAATTTAACGATTCATCCCAAAGTCGCCAACCTTGGAGGTTATTTTTCGAACATTGTCAAAATTGCAAAAAAAAAATTTCTTTGCTCAGGATAATAATGTAACTGTTTCTGGCCTGTTGCACCACAACTAAAATTGTTAGGTTTAGTATACTATAACTAGACAAATATTTTCACTGATCTCTCTAAATTCTAGCGTTGGAATTCTTTGGATTTGCTTTTTTGACCACTGTTGATCTCGGTATCCATTTCCTCCCAAGTTATTGTGTGACTGATAATAATAGTCTGAAATGCCACTATATTTTCTTATGTAGTTTAATCTCCAATCATGTCAACTTCTCAAGTTGGATTTTTTAACTGTCAGTCTTGCCAGTGCCTGTCTGAAGCCCTGTCATATTGTTGAGAACTTAATTCAGACAGTCTTGGCAGAGGGGGTCATGACTTGGTGACTTTGGTCTCCTGGGGATGTCAGATTTCTTTATGGGTTCTGTCAGTCATATACATGTAATATTAGAGGTGGACATTCTGTTTCTTGGTGTTTATCAAATATTTATACAAATATGATGGCTTGTATCCTTAATCATAATAGAGTTGTTGACTCCTGTAGACGAAGGACCATTTCAGCCAGCTGCTATTTGAGTGATGAAGCTAACAAGAAATCTTGTGGTCACACGAAAAGTTGCTTGGTGATGATGGCGTTAAAAATGGTAATGGTCTTCATAAAGTAAGAAGGTTTAAGGAACCAATGCTTTCTTTCCTGTATGTGTGACTTACCTGCCAACAGCAATCTTTGGCTTGTTCACTAATTTGGTGATGAATCATGATTCAACAAGTTACTTGCCATAATTTTGGTCTCCTTATGATCCTGCATTTGACCTTAGTCTCTAAGGATGTGAAACTTGTGTGTGGACCTCAAGACTGGCTAGGATTCTAAATCATGTACACATTTGTTTTATACGAGTAATGCGGAATATTTCTGTTAAGTGTTCCAGAAGTACATGGCTCTATTCAATCGTGCGGACGGTGTATATTTTTGAAAATGGTAGGACCATTTTCAAAAATTTATGAATTGAAAATGAATTTCAGATTGTTGAAAGCATTTTGCTCCTATAGTATATTTAGGTTCCAGATCTTATAAGAAATATTTCTCGCAGCTACTGATAAATCCTGATATTTCTCTTATATTGCAAAGCTGACCGGAGATGGACTGATAGGATCAATTTATAAGGCTCAAGAGATGATGCCTATTGGATCTAATTCTCCTGAGTGAATGTTAATTGGGTTCTCTGTATTCTTCAGGTGTGGAAATTGTGATTAATCAACCCTAAACGAATAGTTCATTTTACCGGTGTCAGCCACAATGTTAGGCCTACTGATAAAATGATTGTTCATCAATATGGTGCCAAGCATATGGGTGATACGGCGTAAAATCTCAGAAGACACAATACATAAAAAGACACAATACATATGAAGATGTTCTTACTTGAGCTTTTGACAGGTTCTGTTGGCAAAACCATGGCCATATTATTGAGCAAATCATACCACATTTCATTTTTGGGATGTTTCGTTTCCAACTCTTTTTCCATGGAGTTATAATTAAGTGTATAAGTGGTATTTCATTCTTTTATTTGAGAATTGAGCATCAAAGAGGTTAGTCATCAGTCTCCCGTTGATGAATATGCAACAAGGCTAGGAGCAAGTCAGGCTGATTGTATATTGATGGATCAAGGACTAATTACTTAATTAGTGTTAATTGATTCAAGATGACCTTATGTGCACTGATGACATCACATTATTCAAGAGTGACTCTGCCTTGTGACATCACATTGCATTTGGTCACCTTACATCAAATTGGTTATGTCATTGCTCCCTGTGGAGAATTACATAAGATGGTGTGAATTCTGTTGATAAGGATATGCTTGAATGAATCATTGATTAACTGATTCATTGTTGATGTATTTGTTAAAACACTCCAGAAATAGCCCTTTGTTCAAGGAAGTTAGTCTAAGTAACAAGTATTGTGGAGTTCAATTGTTCATAAATACATTCAATTGTTGTGACATCATTGAGCAGATACCATTTTCCCACAGTTGCTGGTTGGTTATGATCAGACATAATCATAAAGTTTAATCAGACCGTATCGAAAATAACTTTGATCTGTGACTGATTCTGTGGTCAGTTTTGATGGGAAAATCCTCTTATATCAATTTTTGTGGTTAGATATATCATATTTTGCCAAGTATTGGCTAAGTATTGGTACGTTTAGTGCATTTTGTGTTTTGCGTTTTTGGTTATCAATGTTTCTGTTTTGATGGAGAATCAAAGATTGCCATTAATAAACTTAGTGTGATAATATTGCAGAATCAGTGATTGAAATAAACCAACTTGTTTTGATTTTATCATATCAAAAATTTTCAGTGCAATGAACATTTATTGATTTCTAAAATCCTAGCAGGATCTAAACTTTTTTGAGAAAGGTCATCGGTTTGTGTTGAATAATTGTCTGTGAATGTACATATATTGGCAAAAGTAACTTATTTCGGCCATATCTCTAACTAGCACGTGCATTACTTATTCAACCTTTCTAAATATTATGTATCCATTTCGAGAAGTCTAGACTATTAAATTAATATTTTGCCTGTCAGCTGGCAATCAGTGAAAACTCATTAAGTTTTTCTAATCAAAGTTAAACAATGTTAAATGTGTGATGGAAATGGCTGATTGTAATGAAATTAAGTTTCCAAATTGAAGCGAAACACAAATTTGATTTTGCCTGAGTTTATTTGGATTCCATTTTTGTTTGTGATGAGATTTCATGTCGCAATGTCATGCCATAGTATGACTAAAAATTTAGATTTCCTTTATTAGCTTCGTTATGGCTCTGATAAATGTACATGATAATTATAATGAAACATTCTTGTTATGTGTGGCATTTAATTAAACTGGAAACAAATAATTCTGAAGTCATAATTTAGATGCATCTCTGTTATGTTACTAGAGTAGCTCATGGTAGTGGTGTATGCAATCATATGTCCAGAGCTAAACTCTTCAGAATTCAGTTATTCATAGGTCTAGGTATTATGTTAGGTTGGTGTCACATTTCTAATAGGGGCCGAACTTTTCAAAATGGCCGACACCATTTTTACGTTGTTTTAACAATTTTTCTCTAGATAAACGGGCCATATCTCGAGAACCGTTGGAGATAGGAGGTTGTGTGACCACTCAAAATTTGCAGCATGGCAATGTTATAGGGAGTAGTTAATACATCTTTATATCAAAATATCCATAGTTTTCAAGAAAATTGCAAAAAACTGATTTTATTAATTTTACGTAGTCGAAAATTTCAGTAAAAGCTGATAAATTAATTGTTTTCATAACAAGCACTGATTCACCAACAGTAAAGTACAAAGATAAGTCATTATAAATTCTATAAACATACAATGTCATACATTGGCAATCTCTGATTTATTGTCAGGCCTCAAAATAACCTTAAAGGTAATGTAAAATTAGAATAAGATAGCTTTGACATGAATATATCTAACATTTGAACCTCGCAGACCATTCTGGTTATATATATATGGATTTGTACACTTATAAATCCTTGCTACATCTACAGAATGCAACAAATTTGATGTTCCTTTTGTCTGCATGGTGGGGGCAAGTCATCCGGCCTGCGTGATACCGGCATTATCCTGGTCTTAGACCAAACAGTGTTTCCTAATTAACCATTTTGGTGTGGATATGTAGTAGCGGTTGGAAGGCTGGCAGGTTGGTCTCTGTTGGTGCCATATCCTGCACTGTGGATGTGCCCTATTTAAATGCTCTTCTATTGATGTTGAACATCATATAAACAATTTAAAATCAAGCTCAACCTTCGATTTTTGATACTGCTCCCACTGGTACTCAGTGCAATCCTGATAGACAATACATGTAGTGTTGTGAAACATGGGCTTCAATCAGTTTTAGTGGTTTCGCCCGATACCAAGGTCTTGATCCAACTCATTAACCACTTGAACAAATCCTGTAAACTACAGAAGTTTTATTTGAAGCTGGAGGTTACAAAAAAAAAGAAAACTGTTCAGTTCACATGCTGGTTGACCAACTGGACAGTGACTTGGTGTCTTACATGTACCTCCCAGCAAGTTATGGCCAAGCAGTTGTGACATGACCAGCAAAGTGGTTCCTAAAACTGCAGTCACACCAGAGGGTGACCTAACTGTGATCTTGGGGCTTTCAAATCGATTCGAAAACGTCGCAAAATCACCAAAAAATGACATAAATTGAACATAATTGGTTTCAGCAGATCTCATCAGTCCTCACTACGTCCTCACTGTTGGCCAACTACGATCATCTTGAGTTGCTTTTGTGTGTGTAACGCAGCTTCAACAATGCCTGCACTGTGCTCTGTACGCTGCTGTTGTGACGTTTGAGCTCTCACTGCATGCTAACTGGGCTTTCAGTGTGCTTGTCCTGGGCTCTGGCCAGGTCGCCAACTCACTACGCTTGTTTTGTGCATGCACAAAACAAGCGCACAGGTGCGACGCTTTGGAGGGCTTTTGGGGCTGCTCCCAGGACCCCAACAAGTACTGTGAGACCCTCCTGAGCTTAATGTGAGCTTCAGGTCGTAGTAAGAACCCCATCCAGATCGCAATGGTGTGACGGGGGTCTAAGCTATCAGGCTTGAATGCTACTTTGGAACTTTCCTTACCCCAGGGCTTTGGGACATGCAATGGTCACCGAAGAAAAAATGTTTCTTTTTTTGGCCATAAAGAAACCAGTCTGCATCACACTTGATGAGTACAGGTAGGTCGGAGTAGTATCACAACTTGAAGGTTGAGCTCCATTTCAACCATTTGGTATGCTGCTCAACTTCAAGAAGAGCATAACATTAGATGCTCAAGAAGCAGGACTCCCCTAGTTTCTCTGTCCAAGTATGTTTTTCCACATCACTGTCTATCTATCTATCTATCTGGGGGAAGGATTGGTCTAGTGATAGCGTGCTAGACTGCCAATCACTGGGTCGAATCCAGCTGTTGCTGGGTCACTTGGGCCTATAATGGACGGCTGTTTCAATCATCCTTCCCTTCATTGCCATGTCCTCCTCCTGTCCTAATTCACCTACCAAGTGCATACACACATTAAAACTCCAATCATCCATCCATCCATCTATCTATTTCATCTTATGTTATCTAATCCAACCTAATTTAATCTCATCTAACCTAATCCAATCTAACCTAGTCCATCTAACATAGTCCAACCTAGCCAAATCCAATCCCATCCAAGCCAATTCCTGCCAATCCAATCTCATCCCAGCCAATCCCATTGAATCAAATCCTATCTGATCTAATCCCATCCAATTAAATTTAATCCAATAAAATCCAATTTCATCCATTCTAATCCAGTGCAATGCCAATCCAAGTGAATCAGTTTAGTCCAACCTAAGCTAATCTAAGCGAATCTAATCTAAGCCAATTCTATCTAATTCAATCCTATCCAGTCCAGTCAAATCTTGTCAAATTCAATCTGCACAATCCATTCTTATTCTATCTCTTTCAACCCAATTGAATCCAGTCCAAGCTAGTCCAATGTAACCCAAACTAATCCAATTTAATCTATGCAATCAAGTCCAGTTTAATTTAAGCAATGTGTTCCAATCTAATCGAAGCTTGTGCGTCTATATTTAGTAATTTACATCGGGAGATCCCTGTTGGGGAATCCTATGGTTGAGGAATTATTGCGACATCATCACCAATATAGAGTTCATATCTGAAGATGTGGCAGTAAGCTACCAATCCTCCCACCATTAACCCTGATCCACTGCAATATGGTTCATGAAGAAACACTGTTTAGTGTGAGACCAGTGATACTGCCAATATCATACAGACCCGATGACATGCCCCCACCATGCAGATGCCCCACAACATGGTGCAGAGCCAAATCCTGCACATGCAGGAAAAGAGAAACATTGATTTGTTTAATTCTATACTGCAACAAAGATAAGTGTAAAAGACTGTGTAACTGGATTTCTCTGCGAGCTTCGAATGTTATAATAATTCATAAAAAAGATGTCTGATTCTAATTTTACCTTACCTTTAAGGCCTAATAATAATGTAGAGATGTCCAATGTATGTTTATAGAATTTACAATGGCTTATCTTTGTATTTTAATGGTGCTGAATCAATGTTTGTTATGAAAATAGTTAATTTATCAGGTTTTAAGGACATTTTTAATTATGAAAAATTAATAAAATCAGTTTTTTGCAATTTTCTTAAAAACTATGGATATTTTGATATAAAGATGTATTAACTACTCCCTATAACATTGCCATGCTGCAAATTTTGAGTAGTCACACAACCTCCTATCTCCAACGGTTCTCAAGACATGGCCCGTTTATCTAGAGAAAAATTGTTAAACCAACGTAAAAATGGTGTCGGCCATTTTGGAAAGTTCGGCCCCTATGAGAAATGTGACACCAACCTAATTTCATACCTAGACCTATAAATAACTGAATTCTGAAGAGTTTAGCTCTGGACATATGATTGCGTACACCACTACCATGAGCTACTAGAGTATGTGGAGAATTGGTGTTTTCTCTATTTTGGATAAATGTGCATTTATTTAACAGATAGATTAATTTTGTCAATTATTGTTTATTTATGTCATTCTTTTCTCTTTTGTAGGTAAGTTGAACTGTTTCCTTGAAGTTTTTACTGAAATTTGGGCTGCATGAGGTATTGTAACTATTGATATACTTGCGTCTTAGACTGGAGCTGGATGAACAGATTTCTGATATTGGAAATAACGAATAAGACTAAGAGTGGCAGAATTTCCAGGCATTGACATTTTGATAAGCTAAACGTAATGAAAGGTTCAACTCTTGTCAAACTTCATGTTCTTGACAAAATCAGGAAGCTTGTCTTGTTGAGTTAAGGAAACTCGGAGATAATTCTTCGAAAAAAAAATAACCAAGAATCACACCTTCAACAATGTTTGTCATTTTTTGGTTCAACATCCTTCATTCAATGGATCTTGCATTACACTTCTAGCTGTTAGTCACTTCGAATATTCCAATTAGTGTCTTCAGTTTGTTAGTGACTAACTAACTGTTGCTGACTCTGCCTTCTGGGCTTGTTAAACCATTATAAATCATTGCATCATGAAATATGTGATATGTATGTGCTGAGTGCATGCTGGGTCTTCTCAGTGAACAGGTTGAAAGTTAAGATGGTCTTCATTAGGTTCACATGAGTGACCACAGTGCAATGTTATCTATGACACCAGTTCTCATAACTATGACTTATATTGCTTAAGTTTCCCCTCTTGATTTACATGCTTAGAATTTTTTTGCTGGACTTCCTGTAGGCCTGTGCCTCATTCAGTTGAATTATAGCCTGGTAGATATTCTATTTAACTCCAGAAGGTTTGGTGCTTTTTTCAATTTATCGAATTGCTGTTGAGGGTTGTGTTGGCGCTTAGTCCTTTTTTTTATTTGGGAGTCTATTTACTATAGGTCGGATGTGTGTCATATGCACATTTTTGGGTGTTTAACATTAAGTCTCTAAGATGAGCTTTTTTCGCCTGAATAGTTTACTCCTGTCTTTTGCAATTCAATAAATTCACACAAAGGCAACCCAGACCTATTCATGTTATGTTGTTAATCATGTTAAAAATAATTAGCAGAGTTTGTTTTCCACACAAGACCATTGGCATAAAAATATTTAGATTATCTAAATTTCTTGATGACACTGCCTCATGCATTATACCAAAACTGACCTTCTGACTTGTGGAGCCCTGTTCATCTTTCCTCCTCTGACTTCCTAAGAGATTTGCACTTGGTTGTTAGTAGTGGGATCACAAGATATGTATACAAGGATATACAATGTACAGTGGTATAAGGATGTCCTAGTCAGCTTCCTCTTTCTCAGCATCCAAGGGTTTTAGGCAGGGTTGGATAACCTTGTAGATAGCCAGAGATAAGACAGGTGAGATCAAAGGGTCTTATCATTACAGGTGAACATAATCAGGTGAGCATGTGATGCTATCCACCTGTGTGATGTGGCACTACTATATAGCCTACTGCAGTATGTGGATAGGTGTTGATGTGATGTGAGCTGTTGGGTAGGTGGGATGATAATGACCTGTGGGCGCCACTACTGATGGTCCTGTAGTGGAAAAAGAATGTCTGAATGATCCAACAGGGTTGATTCACATCTGAACAATCTTTGGAAAGTTCCTAGTTTCTTGCCTGACTGCCAGTGTCTAGTCACTTGAAGGTTGGTCAGACAGATAGATAGTTGGGTAGATAGGTTGGTTCATTGATTCATTGATTTGATTGGTTCATTGATTGCTTGATTTATGGATGATATAGATTAATTTATTGATAAATGGATATTGAAGTGGTAGACAGTGTCTGTACATTGACAGTTCTGGCAAGTTTTTGAAGGGCGCCATGGCACAAAATGTTCAGTGACAAAATCCTCGTTTTGTGCAGTATTTTTACCATGAGGAAATATTTACTGCTGGAGGAACACCTTTCCTATACTGACTCTCCTTTAAGTTGCGTACGAGTGACTTATACCACTTTTTCCGTGGTGAATGATATGTCAAATCTTAGTGATTAAAGTCCTCTTCAAAGTGGTGAAAAGTCTTGCATGGTAAGGTCATGGAATTCTCACAGCAGTGGAGTATTAATTATGATGAGATATGCCCAACCTTCAAAAATGCCCATCTGTTTCTAAAAGGTCTATTGTATTTTTGTTGAAGTTTTGCCTTAGTTTTGGATCTTTTTTATCCAATTTTAAGCATATTTAGAATTTTAAATACAACTTTGTATTCATAAGGAGACCATCTATGTACTTTTTGGAGTTTTTGTGAATACATTAATACCTCCAAGTTTAAACAGTTTGAGTTTTTCAGGCATCAGAAATGCTTCTTGTGTTGACAGTGGTGTGTGCATGTATCTATCATAGACATGTCTACATAAAATTCCCTTTAACATGTTAAAATTGCCAAACACAGAAGCTTACAGTCTGCAAATATTTGACTCAAAGAAGCCTTTGATTCAGTGCTGCTTCCTTTATATCCATGAGTCAATGTATCGAAGCCTTTTAATGGTCTAAGCTTTGATCCCATTGACCTTGTGTTTTGGAATGATGCATGGTATTTACTCAAGTCTTTAAGCATGCAAAGATTTTAGAATTTGAACACTCTCTCTTTTGACACTTAAAGGTTTTAAAAAGGAAATGGAGTATACTTGCATGTATTCAATCATGATATGGTGACAGGAGTACTTCATAAAAATGTATTTTGTGGCATGTCTTCGAAATTATTTGTCCAAGTTTCACAAAAATTAACTCGTTTGTAAATGCCATTGATTCTGAATGAATATATTCAACATCGGAAGTTTGGGTATATCTTAATATTTACTGTACAAGTTATTAAACCCATATGACTAAACATTATCGATGGATAAGGCGAACACCACTTTCCCATCACCTCATTTTAGAGACTTTCAAAAAGCCTTTGATTCTGTTCACTCAGTTGGAATTATGAGTTAAAGCTTTTCCTGAAACACTTAAGATTCTCCAGGATTTCTCCTCATTGTTAACTGAAGAGTTATTGTTAGAGCTTTGAATATTGCTATCCTGTGTAAGTTGCAAGGTTCAGAATTTCTAGTTATAGGCCCTATACTCGATACTGGAGGTGCTTTGTAGAGTACAGATTGAATTTATGTAAAATATGCACTTCATGCTTCAAGTGGTATTTTATCATTAGGTGTTCTTCTTGAAAGTTATTGGATGTTTGTATTGGCTGGTCAGATTACAGTTTATGGGCTCTTTAGATAGTTTTGAAGTATCAATGTACATTTGTTATGTGACATTTGTTGTGACTAAATTGACTACATAACTGCCCAGCCTTATTACTAGACCAAGCGGTCAAATTTTCATTTTAAATTTAAAAGAAAGATGGAAATGTATCCGAAAGTTGGAGTTTCAGTAACGCCACAACTGAGATTACATTGTGATTTCTATGTTACACAATCAGAATTTCAATGGTCAGATTGATATTGACTTTTGGAATTTGTGTACTTACCGTAGCCTATTCAAAAGGAACAGTTCTAAGTCAGGCATCTTTAGGAAAATTTGGGCATCCTGGGCGATGGAACATCAAGGAATCTTTTGAGGGACCCATGACTGCAATTAACTTCTTGGGAACTTTTATAGAACATTCTTTCATACTTACAAAAACTACATAATTATATCTGGACAAATTTTTTATTATATATATTATACACTGATATATATATAGATATGGTTGTCTGTCTCTTCAGAATAGTTGTTTATAGGCTGTCTTAGTCTTTCTGCAGCTCCATCTATACACATTAGTCCATTTGCAACAAGACTGAGCAGAAATGTCAAAGCCATTACAAATTGTCTCCCACTGTTGGAAACAGCCAATAGATTACAATCACAGATGTAAGAGCAATTTATGTGATTACGAAGGGACTCGCAGCTTCCGGTTCTCCGCGTCCGGTTGCTACGGCTTCCCGTCTGTGACATCACTTGGCTTCCTCCTTGTACGATTAGTCTCAATCAGTTAGAGTACCTGAAATGTATGCCGATGTAGTATTAGGCCCTAATACATTAGGGGAGATGTATGAATTCATACATATTTTGTGCCGCAGGACATCGGCGGATATTGTAATCGAAATGTGTATATTTTGCTCAATAACTCAAAATCATGTGTGATTGACATATTTTGCTGATCGAAGGTCAATCTTTTGTTCAGATTTTACTTGCATCCTATTCGAAGAGATATGTAATTTGTCCTGGCTTCTTCTTCTTCTCTTTGCAAGTTATTTGCTTGGTCTTTATAAATTATGAAAATATTATTTTCCGATTTGGTTGGTCAGTACAACATTTTATACAGGTAAAAAAAATATATGTATATGTTCACTTACTGTTCTCATCATATCTGAACAGCTTGTACATTATTTTCTTTTTTCCTCAGCCATTTCAGTGATTTCACACCTTGCAGTATATACTGTATTCATAGCATTGTACAACACAGTAGGCTACAGCACATACAGTGAACAGATGAAATGCTGTTTAGTGAACTTTTCAAATGAGACCACTGATTGTTCAAGTAGTTGATGGTATTTTCAGCTTTGATGATAGTTTGATCGGATGGATCAATGCAAGTGTACTGAATGTTGGATGAGTCAGTGAAAGTCATTTAGCAACAATAGAAAAAGAGAAAGGATAGATTTCAAAAGAAAAGAAGAATATGAGATTGATTAGAATTTAGAAAGGTAAAGACGAATATAAAATGGATGGGAGAAGAAAAGAAGAATATTAAATAGATAGGAGTAGAAAGGAATAATATAGGATGTATTAAAAGGAAAGAGGAGTATTAAATAGATGGAAAATAGGAATGAATATAGGAAGGGAAAAGTATGGAGATTAGAGAAGGTGAGAAGATGGTACATCAATTAAAGAAGAATGACAGAAAACAGGAAAAGAAGATGAAAAAAGAAGAAACAAGGAAGGAAAATGGCAGGATAGAAGGTTAGAGATAAGAAAAGAAATGGTTGATATTAAAATCAGAAATGGAAAATATCAGTGTCGATCTGACTCAGTCGATCAGCAGAAAAATAATTAGAAAGTTGGTGAAGAATAGAACCAAATATCTTCCACCACAAGATGACAAGGTGTTTGGTTGATATATTTTTTAGCTGTTACCATCTCAAGAACAAAACATAAGAAAATCTCAAAAAGTCAAATAAATCCCATAAGATGCAATGTATCAAATAAGACACCTGATGACAGCTCAAGGTTAGTCTGGCAACTATTTCTTTGAAGGGGACTGTTTTTAATTGAAGTTGTTGAAAAATTTGACTTTGAAAAAGTAGTTTAATACATTCTGTCTATACTAAATCAGTATGTTTTGAGTTTTGTTGATGCCCTACTCAACGAGTGACATGGCCCATACCATCAATGTATTATCAGTGGCAATATAATGATTATAATTACAAGGTCGAACAGGAAATGAAAATTATTGTGCGAGTTCTAATTAGGATAGAGTACAAATATCATGACAATGTCTATATTATGATTAAGTATGTTTGTTAAATTGGATTTTCTGATGTTAAATTCACTTTTATGGCCATGCTGAAACACTGTAGAGGAAAATATGTACTTGAACATGTTGAAGTATTGTTATGGTGAATTTGGAAATTTAACCATGAACGTAGTCAAATAGCTGTATACAGCAATCCCACCATGTTCAATAATTGCAGTTTATGATAGTGTTCTTTATAAAGTAGAAATTTCTGTACATGTAGTCATGTAGTACAGTGTGTACAAGAACTTGTTGAGTTACCAGATTGGCACTACATTGAATTTGACCTGGATGTATTTCTTTTATTATGAAATTGGTCTATCATTTTCCTCCAAATTTTTTTCAGAAATACTCTTAGGCCTATATTGTGATGCCTGGGTGTCTGATAGGGGCCTACATCCTGAAGTTTTGCTTTGAGAACAGTTAATAGGACAGGACAAGGACCACAACAATTAGGCCACGGTGAGGCGGACCATTCACTCCAAGTTGAAACATCCGTCTCACATGGATTTCCCTTCGGGAATCGAACTTGGGCCCCCAGATTAGCAGCCCAGAGGACAACCACGGTGCTCATTCACCACATGAAGCGAAGGCATTAAGATGATAATTGTATGATATGAGAGAATACTGACTTCGACTCCAAATCCATCTTTGGCCAAGAAGTAAAAACCTCATTTATATGACTCCCCTCCTCATCAATATGACTATAATCCCAATATCAGAGCTGCCAGACTGGAGGGCCAGAGTCCCTGTAGGGAGTAGGGGCTGTTCTGTAGATATTCGTGGGTGGGCTGTAAGGTCAGGATCCTTTGGCCTGGGGTCAGCCCATGGACATTAGGACCATAAATCCAGCAATTTTCTGCCCATTTTCCTGGAGGTTTGGCCCCTTTGTTATCCCATACTTTGTGCCATCATGTCTGTTTTATTCATGGATATGTTGAATAGTCATTGCAACACATTATCTGAGTCCCTGTCAATAAATTATTGAGACATACCAGCTGGAAGATAGAAAGTTTTACTATAGCTCGGTGTGAGATACTGAGTGGAAAATTTGAATTGAAACTTTCTTTAAACATGAAAAAATGTGCATGACTGCATTGTACTTTAGATGAAGATATCACGAATGTATGTCATGAATAAAATTGTGGATATTTTATCATCGTTTACTTTCTTCATTGATATTTAAAGTGAAATTAATATTGAACTGAAATTATCATAAAAATCAATGAAATAATTCACACCACAATTGTGAGGTTACATGGCATGGTTTCTTGTCAAACCTCTGCTCAATTAATATTTTACTTGGGTGTTCTGCATTCTACAGCATGCAGCAGTAATGGTGCATGATGTGATTACTCAATATCAAAGTAAACATCCTTATTGCAATCAAAATAATTAAACACAAACTTGGATGTTATTATTTAACTCAATATGTGCACCTTATCTATCTATTAACCCCAGGTTAGGGTTAATACGAACTGGTAATCTTTATTGTACAATTTGTCTTTAAAAAAGCCTTGTTTGTGAGTAAATACTAGAAAATTGTTACAGAAAAGATAGGGATTTCTGGGTTTATGAGTGTTATTTGAATGTCTCAATTGGAGGCCACTGATAGGTACAGATTGGTAAGAGGTTCAAGAATGTAAACATGAGATTATTAGAAGGCCAGTGACATGCCCTGCTCTTGTAATATCTTGTGCAGTTTACAAGGAATTGATAAACTTGTTAATTGGTCTATTACTCTTGCTTGATAGATGGTAATGGGTATATACAAAGAAATAGTTATTCCATGAGTGTACTACTTTGTGCATGCAGTACCACAAGATTGTTAGTGTATAGTGCGATATTTTGCCATGGGATCAATGCTAAACATCCTCAAAAATGCCTTGTGGAAACGTGGATTTTGACTACGGTTTGTTACCCGATGAGCTTGAAGCATCACAGCATAAAGATTATATTTGTAGCTATGTAACACAAATGACTGCAAATTTCGTTTCATGTACTAAAAAAGGTTAGAATGGATTAAAATCTCAAACTAAGTAAATGAAACCTCATCCATCCCCATTGATAACAATGGCCATTTTCATGCCTCCAATGGTTTGCTGCTGTGCAGCCAATGTTTAACATGTTTAGTAAGTCAGAATAACATCCAATGTTGAATCCAGTGGTAAAATCAGTACTAAAAGTCCTCTACAGCTTAGCTTTGGCTGCTTCTGAGGATTCAGTTTGTCTGCGGGCAGCTGACATGGCTTTTTGTAAACGATGAAATAACTGCGCAGTTGCTGCAGCAGCAGGAATTTGCCATCTTCGGGCGAGATGAGGATGTGAGGCGCATCAGCTGCAAATGTGTGGCCTTGAAAATGTTGCAGTGTATGAACAAGAGGAGAAAAAAAGAAGAATAATGGAAGAAGGGAGATTTTAACTGCATTAAACATGATTTAGGCTTGTGACAAATTTTGATAAGATGAGCATGTTATTGTCACTTCAGTATATAGATCTGCATATGAGCCATTTTCGTCAAAGAATATACAATGCACGTATATGTAGGCCTTCCCATGCTTCAGAATGTTTCTGAGCTTAATGTCATACTTTATGTATGACAATGACATACTCCAAATGCTAGACTGCTAGTATTTTCAGACATGTCAAGATGATAAGGCATGTATGCTTATGAGCTTGAGGCTGGGATCAATGATCTAAATACTAGTAGTAATGATAAGATGTCAGAGTAACTTTTTTGAGTCTAAAATAAGATAATTATTGTGTGTATTGATCCATTGTCTCTACATATTTTCAAAGTAAACACACTCAGTGAAGTAGCATAATTCCTACGATGTCTCTTATCGTAACGTTCTGTGGCAGTTAGAAGGAGGATTTCCATGTCAAAAGAATGGGCTGATATTGAAATATTATGGAAATGTACTGTTTTATGTTTCTCTCATGTCTGTGGCCTTGAATATCATTTTTCCTCATTGATTTTTCTTCTTTTTTTAGTGAGGAACAAATGGAATAGCAATGTCTGGTTTTCTGGTTCAACACTGATGTTTTTTGGATGCTTCATGCAAAATTGAGTAGAACTGATGCATGGGAATTGTTCTGTATGTCTGGCTATATGGCTCCTAATGTTCCATTTACTGTACAATTCCACAGTATGTAATGGTATTATGTTCATTGTTGATTATCTTGAATATACAGACACATTAATACAGTGTTCTGACTTCTCCAAACGTTTACATTTACTTGGTACAGTGTATTGACTGGTGCTCCAAGTTTCATAAGGAGCTTCCTCATTTGGTGGCATTCAACATAAATCAATTTTGGTCCTGGTTGTGACTTTGTATCTCTGTGACATTTTCGGATTTTCCTATTGGATGCTTTCAGTCAATATTTCACAAATTGTCCACTTCTTAAAGTGGTAAGCGCTCTTTTTTGTCTGGCATTGGTCTTTGGGGACTGTTTATGACTGAATTGCTTGCTGTGATGATGTTGTGACTGTTGTCCTTCCTTAAGGAACAGTCACTAAAACTCCTGGTCCCAATTTAATGTATGGCATCAGTGTGATTGACTGTTCATTAATCTGCAAATGATTGAAATCAATATAATCTTAGTACATCGGCCAAGATTAACAAATAATTCTTTTCCTCAACTTACTGGAAATAGCAAGTGCTTTGGAAATCGGATTGGTAATGCAAACGGAAGCTAGAAAATCAGATAGAGTATCAGAAAGTTGGAATGGTTCAGGCTGAGGGCAACTTCAACTTCAGCACTGAAACAGCAGTCCACACACAAGCACATAGTGTTGTCCAGTTGTGTCCACTTCGTATATGTAAGTTGGGAAAACTGGACAACAGAATTGTCTGCTGTTGTCAGCATGAGTGATGAAGTACAGTGACCTCTGACCCTTGAAGTTGACCTCTGCCCTCTTGAGGTCAGGGTTCCATGTAATAGCCATGCCCTCCAGAGGAACAAAATGTTAAGAACTGTGCTGTGCTGTCCACTCTTCTTGTCAGTCTTGTAGACTGTGTTGTGAGCAATTCTTCCTTTTGGTACTATGAGTGTATTAAATTGGGGCTGCAAGATTAATTGAAAATTTATTATTAACAGGGTATGTGATATTTTAATACCATTGTCGTGGAAAGGTGTGATAAATGGATTTCCTGTATTTTTGACAAAAATGTCCATTAATTTTCATGAAATTCCAACTTTCTACTAGAATTTGCTAATTTTTAGGCAAGTCTTTTGTTTGTGAATTTATTGCATTATTTAGCAACATCGCGATATGACGTTCAGCTGTCGCATATCACATCTCAGCCTATTGTCTTGCAGCCCCAGACTGCATTTGGTACTGCTGTTGCACTAAGGCATTGGACGAATTTGATTGTTACAATGCAGTATATTGCAAGAGGAGGCACGCTCAAATCATCTGTGTCTCATTACCCAACATTTCCCTGTTTCTGCACACATTCAAGAAAGTTCCAACACGAGCCTCTGGTTCCAAGGTATTACACACAAAATTCTTGAATGCTGAATCCATGTGGTTGTACTTCACCTACATTTCAGCACTCCCTTCCCCTCCCCTCCCAGCCTCGATACTCAAACTCCTGCAGTGCCAGCAGTGAATGCTTCAGCAGCAATTCAACATCTTTTTCCTGACAGTTGTAGAAGGGGAATTCCAGACTCAAGCTGACAGTAACAGCATGTTTCCTTGAAATTAGAGGAGTAACTCAGTTGCAGTTGAGATCTGGTTGTTGAGGTTGGCATCTGTCATTATATGTCAGAGGCCTGTAAGTGATTGGTGTTTTAAGTTGTGTTATCCTCACAGTCAGGCTCAGGGTCAAATATAAGCCAAAAATGTTACAAGTCCACGGACTAGTATCTTTCAAAAGTTACTCGTCCTCCCCAAAATTTACTCGTCCTGAATATTGTGCGTGATTTATTTACCATATCCTTAAAAAATGCTCATTCGATAAAATCAAAGTTCTACCTGTATAGCTGCATATCCATGCAGCACTTCAGCTATTAATACCCTTGAAAAAAAACAACTGAAAAACGAATCTTTCTTAGTACAAGTATGTATACATGTTAGTGAAGGGGATACTGATCATAAAATTGAAATTTTGTGCAATAAGAAAAAAACCCCATACAAATAGAGCAACTAGAAGCGGAGCTATCCGTTTTCCTGATTTTCCAATGAATCAGGTATAAGTTAATCAAAAGGTCACTGAGTTTAAGAAAGTCTTTAAGACATGCTAAAGAAACAGGTGAGATAACAAAAATAGAGATAACTCCCTTTTCAGAGCAACAAAAAGTCACAGATCTATGTGTCTGGAGACACAATTGGCCTTATCATAACTCATAGGGCTTATGTAAACATTCATAACATAAAAAGACCTATGTGGCCCTTATATAAACAATAACTGGATACACAAACAGGGGATTATGTTTATTTTGTAAACATTTTTGGCAGAACTTAATCTTGAATTGATACAAACTTGTTATAACACTGACTTCTGAATTAAAGTAAATATTTTCACTGTGATTTGTTAATAGTCTGACGGACAAGTACACAAGCATATTTACTCGTCCTCCTCAATTTTTGGCTGGAGAATTCTGGAGAATTCTCTAGCCTTTTTAATAATGGGTTTTGGGGGTGTGGTCGATATTTGGAGGTGTGGCGCATAATGACAGGTATGCATTTTTGGCCATCATGCGTTGAGTTTGTGTTTGTGGTAATTGCTGGTTAGAAGCAATCTTAGTTGGCTAATTTGACAGCATTAGGCAAGGTGTAATGGGTTGACAGTTGTTCGGTTGAAACTGTGGCAGTACTTAAAAATTTTTAATTTTTGGGGGTGTGGCCATTTAGAGCCAATGAGAATGAGGGACTTGGTGGGAGTGGCCATTTCAGCCAATAGGGAGACATGTAGAATGCAAGGCCTGGGGGGGGGGGGAGGACACATCCAGGGGGGTACTTGCAGAAATTATTTTTTTTGCTAGTTATACTTCTAGGCTGGGGAGGTAATTTAAAAAATTTTAGATTTTAAAAGTCCCGAGGGGGGTCACCTCGGGGGGGGGGGGTACTCGCAAAAAAAAAATTTTCTGCCTGTTATATTGCCAGACTTGGGTCACCTCGTGGGAGGTATTAAATTTTATATTCTATACAAGGCCCCGGGGGGGGGTCAAATCCGGGGGGTACTCGAAGAAATTTTTTTTTTTTGCTAGTGATATCTCTAGGCTTGGGGTCACCTCTGAGGGAGGTAATTTAAAAATTTTTAGATTTTACAAGTCCCGAGGGGGGTTACCTCGGGGGGGGGTTAGTCCCAAAAAAAAAAAAAAGTTCTGCCTGTTATATTGCCAGGCTGGGGTCACCTCGGGGGAGGTATTGAATTCTATATTCTGTGCAAGGCCCGGGGGGGGGGAGGACACATCCAGGGGGGTACTTGCAGAAATTATTTTTTTTGCTAGTTATACTTCTAGGCTCGGGGTCACCTCGGAGGGAGGTAATTTTAAAAATTTTAGATTTTAAAAGTCCTAAGGGGGGTCACCTCGGGGGGGGGGGTACTCGCAAAAAAAAAAAATTTCTGCCTGTTATATTGCCAGGCTGGGGTCACCTCGGGGGAGGTATTAAATTCTATATTCTGTGCAAGGCCCGAGGGGGGGAGGACATTTCCAGGGGGGTACTTGCAGAAATAATTTTTTTTGCTGGTTATATTTCTAGGCTAGGGGTCACCTCGGAGGGTGGTAATTAAAAAATTTTGGATTTTACAAGTCCCGAGGGGGGTCACCTCGGGGGGGATACTTGCAAAAAAAATTTTTTTTTTCTGCTAGATATATTGCTCGGCTGGGGTCACCTCGGGGGAGGTATTAAATTTTATATTCTATACATGGCCCGGGGGGGGGGGGTCACATCCGGTGGGAGCTTGCAGAAATTTTTTTTTTGCTAGTTATGTTTCTAGGTTGGTCACCTCGGAGGGAGGTAATTAAAAAATTTAAGATTTTACAAGTCCCGAGGGGGTCACCTCGGGGGGGGGGAGTACTCGCAAAAAAAAAAAAAGTTTATTTCTGCTAGATAGGCTGGGGTCACCTCGGGAGGTATTAAATTTTATATTCTATACAAGGCCTGGGGGGGAGTCACATCCGGGGGGGGTACTTGCAGAAATTTTTATTTTTGCTAGTTATATTTCTAGGCTGGGGCTCTCCTCGGAAGGAGGTAATTTTAAAATTTTATATTTTACAAGTCCGGGGGGGGGGTCACGTCGGGTGTCCTCGCAAAAAAAATTTTTTTTTGCTAGTTTTGCTAGTTATATGCTAGGGGTGAAAGCAGAAGAATGAGTAGCCTACCTGTCGAGACAACTGAGATAGCCGGCATTTTAGCAGCCATCTTTCTTCATTCCTGGACTGCCAAATGTGACCTTAATATTTCACTTAAGAGTTATAAAATTTGGTTCAGGTGTACGCCTGTGGGTATTGATTGGGAACATGACGATAAATTCAAGATGTAGGCCTTTCTGGCAGCCATCTTTTGTCATTCTTGAACTGTCCATTTGTGACCTTAATATTCCGCTTATTTTAGAGTTATGAAATTTGGTACAAGTATTCCACATTATGAATTTGTCGGCCCGTAGCTCTATATGGGCAGCGACTCTGTTAGACACTAGTGTCTGCTGTCACGCTCTACTCAAACACTTGCGCAATGCTCACTGCAGCAAGTTGCACCTATACTTCATTGCTATACCCTCACGTCAAGAGAATCTAGTTCACGCAGACATCACCCGTAGGGTGTACTATACCTCAACCTCCAGTTCCACTGTTCCTACACTCATATTTTTTGCCTCAGACGCTCTCGCATGCTGCAAATCACACCTTCTACTTTCCCATAGGATTAACCAGCCATTGTATCCGAGGATGCTTGTTACTCGTCTCAGACGAGCGGACGAGTACTTATCTTTGACCCTGGTCAGGCTTAGTCTTGTATCATTACATATTTCGACTTTAGAAATTCAAGTTTTCAGTTCAGACTGTAAGACTAATTCTCTCCATATTTCCACTGTTAGACTCTTCACCCTGGGACACTATATTTCCAATTATGGCATATTTTTGTGAGCTCAGAGGCAGTGCTGACAGAAATTATTCTCATGACCAGAGTACCAATTTTTCGCTGGATTTCTGGTCCATGTATGATAGCTTTTTTGTTTGCAAAAAATGTATTTTCTCAATTCTCAATAGGAAAATATGTGTTCTTGATGACAGGCACCATTTATAATGCTATTACTTCAATAGTTTTTAGTTGAAAATGTGTTTCCTTTAGAGATTAAAAAGATATTACTAACCATTTGCATGTGGTGTAATATTTCTTTCTGTAACTCAATATGCTGTTGTAACCAGTACAGTAGAAAACTGTTTCAGTGAAAGACTGCCACTGCACATTGCTGAGCACAGATGATCGGCCCTGCTCATGGACTGGGCAGTACTAGTGTCCCCACCTCGTGTATAGTGCATTCTTTCCCAGCCTCTGGCTACCCTGGATTGTTACACAGTGACTGTGATAGTTGAGGCAGTCCTAGGAATCTTTTTGTATAGATCTATGAATGAAAAAAAAGTACAATTCTATACACTGTCTACAAATTCCGGTTATCTTCTGCAGCTTTATAGATTTCTCATGAAATAAAGACCACAGAAAAGAGTGTGAAATGGGTCTTTCCAATAAAAAAGCTTATATTTTTCAATTTATTGATTGACTTGGAATTATCAAAATCACACAGAAAGTAAAATTAATTTGTCATGTTCTCAGTTCTTTGAGTTCTTTGGCTCAGTAATAGAATTATCTCAGTGTGCCAGAACAGACTGCTAATAGCTATTGGCTCTTGGATATCTGGAAGTTCTTCTAGGATGATGGGCTATATGTAGGGGAGTAGGAAATTAATATTTTTCCTATGAATAACACCCAAGCCCTTCCCTAATTGACAATTACCCTGCTTATAAATCACAGTTCCCTAGAAATACCCAGACAAATTCTGAACCATACCCAAAATTCCGCATAAATCATATAAGCAAAAAGCAACGATGCTTTGGACAGTTTTGCATTAAAAATAAATAAAACAGTTCCTAAACCAGAGCAATGGAAATCTTGCATCTTCAGAAGCCGTATAAAGTGTCATTTACACTTCTGCCGTCTCCAAACAGCAATGGTAATATTATTGTCCATTAATAAATCCTAGAATTCCAAGAAATATTTAGACCAAATTCTAGACGGAATTCCCAGAATCCATATTCCATCTATCACATTAGGCAATTCCATGAAACCCTTGGAAGGCTGAGAGAGAGAGCTGCAGACAATGACATCACAATGTACTTGGTGACCTTATTGGGTGCAAGGCTGTGCTGGATCAGTTAGATCCCATTGATGTAAATATTCCGTGAGAGTAAGAGACAAAAACCTCCTCTTACTAGTAGTCAGACTAAAAGGTATTGGTTGTGGTATCATGCTATTGTCTTTTAATTGAAGCCGTGAAATGAATTCATAGAATGAAATGTCATCCATATGAGTGGATTTTAACTATCATTGAGTCATCCTTTTCATTTGGCATCGTATTTTAATCAAGTCATAAAATGCATTAGGCTGCACGATTCTTATCTATTTTAATGGATTTTAAGACTATTGAGTCATCAATATCTGAGTGTCTGGTGAGAGGGAATCTCATTAGCCCTTTGGCTTCCATGCGATTTGGGCCCGGATTCGAATCCAGCTCAAGCTGGATCAGCCAGATCTGTGTTGGACAGCAGTTTCCATCATCCTTCGCATCATTTTTATGTCCTCTGTTGTAGTGTTCTGGGGGTTTCCTAGTGCTGGGCCCTGGGTTCGATTCCAGATCTAGCGGAGTCACTTGGATTTACGTTGGACAGCTCCTTCAATCATCATTTGCCTTATTGCTGTGTCCTCTTCCTAGTAGCTTGGCTGCCCTGGACTCCTGTCGATGGATCCCATGCAGGTTCGATTCCAGCTCCACTGGTCCAGCTAGGATACCTGGGTCAATGTTGGACAGCAGTTTCAGTCATCCCTCACCTCATGGCTGTATCCTCCTCCTTTCCTAGTAGGCCTACCAGTGCATAAATACAGGACATAAAGCCCTATTCACCAATCTACACATCCTCTTTGACTCATCTGTTGTCTGGAAGACTGGTGATGCATTTATTGTTGTTGCTGCTGAAGCTGAAATGAAATTGAGATGAAAGGGTTAAAGGATGGTGAGTCTGAGCCTCTTCTCAGGTGATGCGGCCTTGACACTGATGCTATGCTGCTGCTGCTGCTGCTGCTGCTGATGGGTGTACATGCACTTCATTCAAAAGAGCCAAAGAGCCAGCCAAAGAGAGTCTGGTTGCATTCTATTGGGGTCCTCATTTCCATTGATACATGATCATGCAGCAGATGATCTGATGTAGAATAGATTGGACCCAGCAGATGATCTACCTGTCAGTGAGTGATATGAGGCACTGAGGAGCTTGTCACAAGCATTTACTCCAAGCTCCAATAATGCAAAGTATATCTGTGTGTTGTCTGTTTGCTGAGCATGTGTAAAATTGTCAAATTGTCTTTATTTTGTAAAATGTGTGCCTGTGAACCTGGACAGACAGCAGTCACAGGACAGTCTGTCTTGTAACTTATGTGATGTGTAAAAGTGTGTATCTATGTATCATGTTGAATTGAAAGTGTTTCTGCACAGGTAATGCATGTATTTGTAATGCAATGAAGATATGCCTATGAACTTTAATATTCTATAACAAGACTATGCAATATCAATTCACTGGCGTAGTTCATTGAAGATATTTTCAGCCCAAAATGGCAGTCAGTGTCAGGAAATTTTCTTTCAGGGCTGCAATACCTTTGTTTCCCCAAGTCAAGTTCTAAGCTTTTCTTGGATTCCAAACTGAAGTTGTGAATTTTCCACTGTGCAGTCATCTTGTCTACGGGTGATGGATTGTAGTTACATTACTATGTGTACCATTTGCTTGCTATTTTCCTGTCTGAGCATGTCTTAACATCTAAACATTTGGGGAGTAACTTTCAGTAAGTGAAATTGATAGACCTTATCCTGACACTGTACATGTATGTTATGGGGCTACGTTGGATCATTTTGCCATGATTTGTAACTCGACCTTGAGGTGACCTTGAGAGGTCACAAGAGGTCATCTGAGGTCATGACCTTTGACCTATATGATCAAGATCCATAGGAGGGTATGTTTAGTGTGTCAGAGATCCAGATATCAAAGGGTTCTGCTCAATGTTTGTGATGACAAACCTGATTCTGATTGATCTCTGTAAGTCTTTCTTGCAACTAAACGGGAGAGAGGATTATCCTTGGGATACATGCCTTGTCGTTACTTTGAATGGATATTCAGTATCTGTCATTATACGAAATTTAAGATGGAATCATAGAAACAGCTCTTGTTCTCTGAAGTTTCATACCAGAAAGATTAAAGAGTACTGATTGGATAGTATAATGTTTTACTCAATATGATTCAAGTATGACATCAATATCATAAATGCTATAGTTTTCTGGTGGTTTTAAGTTATGTCAGTGTTTTAATGTTGAGTCCTTGAAAATATTTAGTACCTTCGGTATAACATACACTGACAGTAAAAGTGAAAAAATATATTGAATGAAAAAATAAGAAACAAATGTAAACAAAGACATTCTGGAAAATGTGGAATGGGATCGAGTCATCCAGGATCCAAGAAGCAGTGAGTCAGGGGACATTCATTGGAAGCATATGAGAAATGCATTGGGTTCAGGAGACCACCTTGCCATACATCAGTAACCCCAGAACAGGTGCCTGTCTGGATGGGCATTGGGGAATCCCAGAGGATCGAGATCTTTGGGTCTGTGATAGACAGATTGGTGACAGTTCCTGACAGCTGCTGACAGGTCTGATAAACTCTGATAAATTCTTGAATATACAGAAGAAACTTTCTTTTAACTTCTTCCAAACCTCAAAGGCATTTCTGATGGTTGATGGCAAATTGTGGTTTACTTCTTGAAGGGTATAGCCTGTATAGACACTGGGAGGTAAACATTTCACTCTTTATCCAAGAAATTCCCAATGCTTGACACACTCACACAGTATGTAGGTGTGTATACAGGGTGAGTTTGGTGAGGTATGGGTTGTATACAGCCGGATTACAGCCCTTAAGGTGGTCCATTCAGGTACAGTGAATCATAAGATATACTTAGAGGAGTTATCTAAAGAAATTCCGTCCATTTTTCAGACGTTTTGTTTATATTTTTGGCAATTTGATGTTCATTAAATAAAAAAAGGCATGTTTTTTGTGTGACACACTTCGAATTTGTTACCTTTTAGCCTGGGTACTTCAATTTCAGCTTTGTTGGGATTTTCGTATACTGCTCTTACTTTTTCGCTGCGAATGTTGAAATGAATTAATGACATAATTGTAAGTCATAATTGAGTCCAGGTTGATTTTGCCAGCTCTTCCAAGGCATTTAGACAGGGAAACATTTTCAATTTCTTACATGGTGTAGAGGTGGATTTTCTTCTCAATACTTAACCACTGACATCAGTCACAGACCTAATGTTACTTGTGCACATATTGTGTCATATATTACACATGTTCTAAGCACGAAAGCTTACCAAATTTCCTTTACTTTTTGCTCATAAACCAAATTTTTCTTCTGCATTTAGCCAGTGGTCATAAATTGAGGGCCAAATCCAAAAATATCTTGGTTCTGTGTCAGCCTGTCTCAGACACAATCTTGGTGGAGTGACTCAAAGATGAGTAAATAGATCTTAAATCATGAAGTGGAAGTTTATAACCTCAGGATAAAAAGATACCATGAATTGGATCCATGTGTAAAGATATCTGGAAGTTAATTCTGGATTTGTGTGGATGTGTGTCACTCAAGGGATACACTTACACGAGGTTCTTGGGTTTACTGGATCATGAGATGAGAGAGTGTGGGAACTTGGGATATTCCTGTCAATTAAATTGTGATTTACGAATTTATGAGGGTTTCACATCTGGACCATCAATATCACTACTCAAATACTGACTTATGGAGTACTGTCTTAGTTCACTGTCTAACAGTAGTCAGAATAGCTCGTTGTTGTTATATGGAAAAAATGAATTTGTACAATGAGTCTTGGACGAAATAATTTGAACATGACATTATTTTATGGGGAAATTCTCCCAAGAACTAAAGATAATCATATGATTGACCTGCCCAGGACTTTATATCTGGGCCTACTGCAGGCACCATTTGATGTTCTTTTCTGGACATCAGAGTTCCTGGAGCTTTGTTACGTCTAAAAAATATGCTTTGTTTCTTTTACATTCGTTTTAAAGACGGTAACAGCTGATGCTGTATAGTTTGCTTGCTTCCAGTGAATTCTGCACATTTTTAGTGCCAGTTTTGTTCTGAACAAGTTTGTTATGACAACTGGTTGAATAACTCCATCTCCATGACAACTGGCTCCATCTGTAGTAATATTATTGCTCAGTCTCCATGGCAACTGTTATGCCAAATGGTGACATATTGTATAATTGAGATGCTGGAAGCTACAATGTATTCATAGATGTTTTGTAAATAATAGGCAATAATTGGCACTGTTCAGGTAAATATCCTGCAATATGATATGAGGTGTTGTCTCTATTGTTTTAGTAATGGAGGAAGAAAAGTTGTATCATAATTATGATGTCCTATATATCTATCTTTCTATCTGTCTGTCTGTCTATCTATCTATCTATCTATCTATCTATCTATCTATCTATCTATCTATCCATCATTTTGTTATCTATGCATATGATATATCTAAATTCTAGATTTAACTAAATCGTTTGACTCTTACCAGCTCAGTGACAAGTCTTTTGTGCCAATAATAAACCCTTGATTAAATTCAGCCACGTGCAATGTATATACTTAATACATTAAATATTTATTTTGTATTCTTCTTATTACTCATACATGCTCATACCAGAGGGGATGATTGAAGTGTGATATGAATTAATCTTAATTGTTAACTCCGATATATTCCCTTGTAGACTGATATAGAGTTGTGAGTTTGCATTCATTATAACCTGTCACCTGGGGCCAAAAATCGCCTCAAGTCAAATCGACCACAAAAAACATGTTGTCTTTTAATGTGGTTGACAACTTGACTAGTAACAAATATCCACCAACTAGGATGTGCCAGTCAGGAACTGTTATTGGTGAAATAGAATTTTTGAGCAGATGTGTACTGATCTGAATTATGCTATTGACTTGCTATAAACTATTGAATCCATGTGATTAACTTGTACGATCAGTGGTTATTGATAAAACATATTTCTGATCATGTCCAGAGCATGCTGATTGACTCTCTGACTGCAGTGGATGACTATTTAGTATTTGCTGCTGTTTGAACTACCAAGGATGTCTTCTGGATTTTACTCTTATATTATAATATTCTTAATGTAATTGCATATATTTCATAATCTTTATTGCATATGCAATTCTGGAATTTCTCTGCATATTATTATATTGCCATTTTTATCAGACAGTTTCATGAAACACAATATTATTTCTTGAAATGCTGACATTGTATATTTTAAAGAATCTTCAGCCTGGCTGATGCTTGGTACAAGTTATCATTGGGAAACTATTAGTGATGCTTATGTATTCTATGTACTGTTGAAAAGCATACCATAGCACCTGGAACTTACCTTCAACATTGTTGTGTAGTTATGTGAACTCAACACCTACACAAGAAGTCAACATTCAGCAGGCAACTTATTCAGAAGTTATTCTCTGTGAAGATATTACTCCTACCAAAATTGCTACATTGCTGCGAACTTCGATATATGCATTACTAACTTCGATATATGGATAGGTAGATAGACGGATAGAGTGAGATAGATAGATAGATAGATAGATAGATAGATAGATAGATGGATAGATAGAACTGGTTGATTTATTTTGACTGATTATAAAATGGTTATAATCTGGTTGAAGTTATGAATTTAATTTATTTTGTAAACAGATAACCCAGAGCATTTGAGCTGTTCCTACACCTACTGTGATACCTGTTGAACCTGTTGAGTATGGGCTAAAGGTTACATACTTGATTTAGTGGTGAAATAATTTGTCTGCAAATCAACACATTGTGGTAAAGTGGTAATTGTAGGCCTACTCTCTGCATCAGTCTGTAGTGCTGTTGGCCAAGTCAAGCACCAGCTTCAGAGCTCTATCAGCACCAGTATGAGGCAAAGCATCAGTGTGTGTACAACTCGCTATCTCTCACCAGCCATGAGTTGATATGAGATTATGGACTATTCCACAGATGATTTGCACTATTCCTCACTCAGACAGAGTCAGCCTATTACTATGGAACCTGTGCTTCTATAGGTTAGCACCAGTCAACCTGCAGAATTGACCTACCGGGGTCAGTGTTATAAATGTTATTGGATACTTATGTTGACTTTGTTGTGTTCAGACTGTTTCAGAGTTCAGACATATGCTTTTACTTTCAACTACATTGTTACAACTTGTGAACTGTGTTGTGAGAATATCCTGGGATTTCCAAATGCATGGGCAATCTGCAAAAAATGATACTGGATGTGATTTGGGATCTGTTTTTCTGCAAAAATCAGCTTTTGTGATACTGACATTTTGGATTATTGGAAAAGTACATGAAAAACTAGATATGTAAATTGTACGTTTTACATTTGGATTGTGTTTGAAGCTTGATTCTACGTCATAATATAAATTGTAAACTATTTTGAACCTATTATCACTGAATATCCTAAATTAACTTCTTTTTTATCAAAAATGTATTTTATTTTTTGTTGGCTCCTGTTGTCCTGCAGTTTTTACAAATTTTATGTCGGAGTATCTCACCAGATTTTAAAAAATCCTGGTAGCTGTCTGAAAATATAACTTCGATATCAAACTTATCCGCAATACAGATAAATTGATAATACTCTCATTAGAGTTATTACAACCCGGATAGTATAATCAATAATTAGTGATTACTGTTACAAGTTTTTGCCAATTCCTGTGTGAATCAGCTATATCAAAGACTCTCATCCTAGTTATAGAATCCTGGATATCATATTTTAGGAAGAGGCTCCTGTACAATTTAGGCAGATGTTGAATTCTGGAAAATACTGACTTGCTGAAGGGGAATTTTGCATAAATATATTATGGTGCTACATGCATAGGATATCATAGACTTATAAGTATCAGATTTATACCCTAAAAAAGAAAGTATAAATAACAAAAGGGAAGCTTGATATTATGATATTGGCATTATATAATGTCATACATATTGATGTCATTAATGAGTGTTAGATCACTTATATGACATACATTCACTGTGATTCACACTGATACATATTACATGCAATAATAATAATATTTTATTATGACATACATTGTTAAAGTTTATACATTGTATTGTCTGCCTCTTTGATCTTTGTACTTTACAAATGATCAAAGATCAAACATTGTTTATTTTATAATAATTAAGGATTGTCAAAGATCTGTTTACTCCAATCTAACAATAATCAGGATTAATTACACTAAGTAAACAACACGCTATTATCACGGGAATGACAGGGACAATGAAATGATATTCTGTTGGTTTTAGCCTTCCCTAAAATTACAGAAATAACAGAAGTCTCTTTATGACTTTTTTGGATCTCTCTAGACAAACACAGGATTGTATAATCAAGCCATTATGAGGACAATTCTGGATATATCTTTCGCTGTATGATAACTGTACATAGAACTTTATACCTATGACTTCAAACGAATATAACGGACATATTTTAAAGCATATTTGAACAGGGACTGGTATTACAACTGATTACAAGACATATATAAAGATAGATATATATGTCTTATTGTTTCTTATTTATACTTTGTCTGATATATAAGACAGAAGTGCTGAAGTAGTCACATTTATTTGATAAATGGACCAATGACAATACAAGAAAATATATAAGACAAATAACTCATTGATATTTATTGATAGAAATCTCAGAATACATAGTATTTCACACACATCTTGACTTATTTGTTTGGGAAATATCTGGAGTCTTGCCTTGGGCCAAAACCTTAGAAGATCAGGCAAAAAATAAGAAAACGTGGTGGATAATGATTGCACCTGGAGCTTATATCTTTCATGCTAGATACCTTGAGGCTACATTACCAGGTATGGCTTCCCATAGTCAGTGATTCTATGATATAGATATTTTGGAGGCATTATGATTTACACTGTACACAAATAGATAGTGGATTATACTGTAGAAACTATACCTCACTATTTGAAGTTGTGGCTAACCAGTAACCATTGGAGATATTATTATGCAGTGGTTATGCCAGTGGTATTATACACTACACATATTGCAATATTCAATGATTTGAATTCATTTGGCAACTTCCTAAATTTTATCAACCAATCAGTGGAAACCCAAGGCAGCTATACCAGTATTCAGTCAGTGTAGTAGGCTACAGAGTTGTCAGTGGCAAAGTTAAGTGTTGTTGTTAGCCACTACTGTCACTCAAAGTGCAGCAGTTGGAGTGAAATTGACTTAACTGACATTTAGAAGCTTTTAACATGGGAACTAGGCTTCATCTACAAGCCACTCTTGACTTATACATGATGATGCTATGAAATTGTGTGAAAAATTCAACTGCTGCCAACATGCTAACAGTTCTAGAGGTATGATCATGGATTCATGATGGTATTATGAGGATTCAGTGATCTTGCTGGGTATCCATCATCTGATGTGACACTTCCAAGGGACTTGAACCTTGAAAGTTACATTAAAGCGCCCATTACACGGATCGTAACTTTACCTCACATTTGTGACACAATATATCAAATACGAGAATATTTATATATTCGATACTCGGATTAACGAATACTACATGTCGTGAATACAATACCGGATTCTACTTGGATTTACCTTTTTGGCTGACCGTCTCAAACCGAACTCCAAGATGAGGAAGAAAACGGACACATTTCAACTCCAGCAGGAACATTTGTCTCACAGAGTGAAACGTAAGAAATGCTCGTCTTTTAATTTGGTGGAATACTACTTTTCAAGTTTCTCAATTTTCAGGCTGTGACACTTTTCTAGGAAATATTGTTGTATGTGCAACTTGACACATTTTGTGTATTTTGTAGGAGCCATGCATTATTGAAAAATTGTTAGACAGACAGTTCTTTTGAGTGATTGCATTGCATGACAGACAGATATATACAGATACATAGATGACATATTGATGAACTGATCCGATATTGGTGTTGGTACTATCGATAAAGCAGAATCGGTATCGTATCGGAGGGCCTCTGCTTCGTATATAACCAATTGTATCGGCATCGGAATGGCAAAAGTATGATGTTTTATCAAAAATTTTAAACTTTTAACATCAGCGCATAGATAGATGATATCTTATATGGATAGATAGACGCTATCAACCTGATATAATTATGATTTTTGATGCGCTTGTTCCTGTTACTCCTGTTGACTGTAACTCTCCTGTCATAAATTTGTGAGGTTGGCTTGTACTTCCCTATGCTATTTTCCAATATTGTGTCTCTCCGCTGGGTTCAATGATGTGTCTCCCCTTGCATTCCAAGTCAACATTGTCCATCAAACACTAAAAGTATGGCTCAACTAGAGCAAATGAAGCTTTGTTTTGTCTTATTTTCCCCCAAATGCCAGCTCTACATCCATGAAATATGTGATTCTTATTACTGTTTTCATTGATCATCTCCTGATTCTATTTGAGGATGCATGAATTTATTATCAGATGATGTCCGATATTGGACTGATTATATTTAACTGTGATGGAACAAGTATTTATTGAAATAATATTTTACGTTATCCAGTGGAATTTTAATTTCTAGGTGATATGTTAAAAAGGTTATATTCACTTTATTCCAAGCAAAGTCAGTCGGGTTCCATGGAATGAATTTGATATTTGTTTGTTAAACTTAACAAATACAGAAATATTCAATGAATTATGAACTCTTCCCATACCAACCATCCCACTGTGCTCCTGAATGTTTCAACATTTGATCAGTAGATCCTCATGTTTGAATTTCATCTCACTCTTAATTGGCAGAATGGAATTTAAATGGGTTTTAATTGCCCATAATTGCTCTAATTAGTATCTGGTACATGTTCAGGGCCATGGTTCAAAGATGAGGAGTACCTCTGTGACTCTGTGGGAGTACCCATTCTTTAACATGTTTAACTTAATAGTTGAACAAAAGCTACTTTTCAAATATTGCAGTGAATTGAAAAATGAGTTTTCATGAGGGGGGGGGGGGTGATTTCCTGCTTGCAACAGGACATTTTTCTTACTGACTCAAAAATGTTCTAAGAAATATGTCTTAAATCCTTGTGTTGGTTGCAAATCTTGGCTTCCAATCGCGGGTACTGAGGTTCGATTCCAACTCTGGTCAGTTGCCTGACCTATGTTGGATGGCAGTTTCAATCATCCTTTGCCTCATTGAGAATTCATTGATGTGTCCTGCTCCTGTCCTTATGAGCAGAGTGCAGCACTGGGTGTAATTGGCCTACTCGAGTGCATAAGCGCAAGGCCGGAAAGCCTCCCTATTCGGTCCTTTATAGGTAGCTTTTTGGCCCAAAATGTCTTTTCTGGTACAACTGAGTGAGAAATTATTTGTGGTGATGTCAATGTCGGGGAAGCTGACCACTTAACGTATGTGAGCTAATTCTATTATCACTATTTGATATGAACCTATTTATGGCTGAATCTTCTTTAATATGAAACGCTATCATATTGTATCAATTTGTCGTATACCAAATTGAATTGTGTTTGAATTGCACCGGAATATGACAGCGTTATGTCGGTATGATGGATGTCAATTCGCGTTATGTGCAGACCATGATATAGAGGAAATTTAGTGCGACTGTTAGTGTGACTTTCTATTGAATATAGTCATGCTAGTCGTGATGTTATGGTGGCCCTAGGCCTTGCTGCTGCTCTAATTTTACTCTCCGGCTTTTAATAACACATTGTAATGGACCAACTGGTCTAATTTTCACCATATAGAAATGCACATCACAACTAGGGACACTGTGTTTTAGTTGTGTTCTGGTGTTTTACCTCTCAACATGGGTTTTTGGAGCTGTGCCTGCAAGCCTCCACCTCAGCTGTCAAATGCTTTCTGCATATCTACTGGTTTGTACTGTCTTTTTGCTTTCTAAGTGATCGGTATATTCTAAACAGCTGTCCTTGATATGAAAAGGGTATCTTTCAGGGATTTCGGAGTATTCGATGATATTGTTACCATTCTGTAACGCATCAAGATTTTGATTGATATATGTAGTATTTGTATGTGTATATTTATCCAGAATGTTAATTTATCTTCTGCCACTGTTAAGGTGGAATAAATCGATGAACAGTATGATGTATTATGTCAATTGTCTTTGATTTATAGAATTCATGAAGTTGGAAACCAATATATAAAGTAATGAATTTGTCTGTTACTACAACAGACTTTACTAACAACTTTTTTTAACAGGAAGTCCTCACTAACCATAGTAACTAATATATCAGTGTGTGAAACTTCCTGAAAAAGTATGAGGATACATCACTTGTGGGGACTGAATGTTGTACAACATCATTCGATCCCCACACAAATTCGATACTCCTACCGACTCGGGAGTCTGAGAATGTACAAATATATATGCCTATCGCATGAAGAAGAGCAGTATATCGACAGAAGAGGTAGACAACACCTTTGTCTTATGGATGACCATAGATTTTATCGAGGAATGCTGTACAGCTGAAGTGACAAACATACAATCATGTATCGGATAGTGTCTATAATGTCTGTATTGACCATAGTCAGCCATATGTCCATTCCTAAGTCACCTTTTAAACTTGAGCTGTTAACTTTCAGCTCTGTCAACTGTCACTCATAATACTGACCACTTAATATGGAAAACAAGTGCAGACTGTCAACCAAGTGATTTACTAAAGTCATCTGCATTATCATATGCTGTTGAGCAGTTGTGAAAACAGCTATGAATACTTATGACTGCATGCATAATCCAGATGATATATTGTTGTCAGTCACCAATTGTAATACTGGTGACTCTTGAGTATTCTGTGATATATGACTATATGTAGCAATATTCCTCTTAGTTCTCTGTCTGTCTTTTAGATCTCATGCGGCTTTTTTTTATGTGGAGGTTCTGTGCTCATCGTTCGGTCACCAATTTCGGTTTCAAATTTCTTCAGGACTCCGAACAACATATTCCTTGAAATTTTACATCAAATTGTGCCTAAAACTTTTAATTATTTACAAATTAATGATTTGGACTCAACCAGCTTTGTCTTATCCTCCTGTGCTATGAGAGTGACTCTTGTCATATATTGTCGCTATAAAGTGCATAATTGTATGCTAATCACTGACTAACTTTATAGCAGCACTCTGTAATCCACTGACCATAGAGGGGTCTAGTGACTCTAGACACCATAGGACTGAAACACTAACAACTACCATAATCATATGATAATCGTTATATGCTAATCGTATGATGCAAATAAGTCTGCTGTGTGAAGGTCAAAAGACCCTTGGCTTGATGTATGTTCTTAATTCTGTGAGGATATCTGGATCAAGTGCAACATATGTGACAAGGTAGCAGCTGATGGTGCAAAGAACTGCATCCAAGACCTCATGGCAATCTACATTCTCTTGTCTCGCTGTGTTTCTTTGTATAGGAGTCACTTGAAAGGTGGTCATCGGATAGGTCAAGCGGATTGTACATTAAAGAGGTTCTTACGATGGAATAATAAGGAAAATCGAGGCTTATAGAGCAGAAATGGATGTAATTGGAGACGTTTTGCCATTATGACTCTTTAGAGTTTGGAATAATCGGTGTTGGACATTCGGTTCGCAATGATGATTTGTGGTTGATATGGAAGTTTATGATCTGGAGGATCTGGATGACTTTCTTAGAGCTGACCTGCAGTTCAGAGAATCATAATTTTATGCCAGCCATCCAATTGATGTTTGGTTCAGCATCCAATTATTTGGACATTTCAAACAAATTCTGTCACAGCTTTTGTTAATTAGTTGCACTAATTGGATCGGGTATTCAGGTTATCTGGAAATATTGTTAAGACCTTCAAATCAAGTTGATTCACAACATTCATTGTCACTGGTTTACCTTTGGACTCCTTCAAAATGATGTGCCACAATTCAGCCAAGGTTACAGCCAGCTTAGGCTACAAATTGGCTGGAGAAATTACAGGTAAAGTAATGAACTAATGCCGTTACAAATAAGTAAATTGATGTACATTTATAATGGCAGATAATCTGAAGAACAGAACCACTGTCTGTGTAACTGGTAAGACTTAACATGTGGTCATTTCAGTTCCTTCAAGCTTGAGGGCCATTGGGCTTCACAAGTTGACAGTGAAGGAATATACATGTATATGTAATTTGATGAAGCTTGCATTTCTAATAACATACAATGTATATCAGCTGTATATGCAGTCTTAGTGTGTCAACTTCTGAAATAAATCAGGAAAATACAAGAAGTATCATAAAATGAGCATTGAGCTGTGGTAAACAAATACTGTTGCAAAGAAGTTAATGAATCAAAATGTGAAATGCTGGATCATATCATGTAAAGTTTCTTTAGATCATGATTTTGACTTCTGACATTCTCCTATGATTATTATGTATATATGGTGTGTGTCAATGCATATATATGCTTCATATGCATGCTATAATCAGTGTTTATGAGCAGGGGCTGTGGCCAATAGAAATATATAGGCTGCAATATTAAATGCACTGGCTCCATTAAGATCACCAATTATGATCAGTTACCAGGCCGCTGCAAATGTTGCGGTGTAACAGTTGTCGGCCAGAAAACATCAGGTGTGGTCAGGTTGTTTTTGCACCTGATGTGTTAGCCAGTTGTCCTTGGCAAGTAAGGATCTAGGCTGGATTTAGCAGATTATCTGGTTTATGAATACTATTTTTCTGGAAAAATACTATTTTTGAGCGGTTTAAAGGAATTCTTGAGTGTTTCGGAGTAGACTAGATGACATAATTGAGTCTAATTTGTCGTCTATGGAAGTGTGATTAAATGTGACTTCTTTCGGAGCACAGACTGATTTTCGCAAAGGATTATTTAAACGCTTTTAGTACCTGCTACAATTGTAGTCGATATGAGTTAAATATATGCCCTTCTCTCCTGATTATTCTGTGAATTGAAGCTTATTGAAGAAGGGAAATGTTAGATTGGATAAAATTCGCTTCGGTTGATATTAATCTGAGTTTTGAAATAGTTTTTGCCAATAATGGAAGTCACTACATAGCTCTTCATGACAAGTTACATCTCTACACTTAATCCTAAGTGTCATTTATAACACAGAACTCTGGAGCTCACACTGACGCTAAAAAACAAACTGCCACATTTAGTGAGATATAAATCATTTGGAGAACATTACTGTAACGGGATTGGGCAAATGCCAAATATGCTGAACGTCAATTCGCATTTGTTCCTCTTCACTTCATAGTCCACAATGTGCACGACTCAAAAATCTGTGGCGATTTTAACAACTGAAGCTCATCGATCTTACAGTTTTGCAAATAACCGGTCTCTTCTGAAAGGTCAGCATTTTGTGGACATTGTGATTCTTAAATTTTTGGTTGTTTTAATGTGTGAGGTTTCTGCCATTAAAGTTAAAAAATTCCTTGATTTATGATGATTCTTGGAGTTTCCACTTCTGTGAATGGCTGAATGTGTGATAACCTTTTAGGTCTGTATCTCAGTTATTCACAAGAAATCGATTGATAGGATAGGATGAACTATAAACGAATAATGGAAACTGGTACACTTGGCACAACATTTTGAGTGTTCTCTTGTTAAGATTCACCTTTGCTTTGTTGTGATGTTATCATGTGTGGAGATTTCAATAACAGGAAAATGTCTGTGTTTTGATAAATGATGTAGACTGGTGCATTTCATCACAAGTTTAGCTTCAATTTGTTGGTTTAGAAACTTAAAATTTAATTTTTGGGCATTTATAGATAGATATGACTTATAGGGATGGATGGTATCATTAAGGGATTATCATATTTTGATCATAACTAATGGTATGAGCTCTGACCCAATATCACAATATTTCACAGTACATCAATATTTGATATTGGAAAATAAGCGATGGTCATTCATTAGTCAATTGAGATCCATAATTTACTAAAACCATTGATTGCCTGCAATGGCCACTGATGTACCTTGTGGTCTTTACGCTAAAGTATATTTGCATTGCTTAAGTATTTGTCCAGTAGATGAAATGATGTCAAGATCTTTAGGAAAATATTGGGTTTATGGCCAGTTATAGAAATTGTGTTTGAATGCGAATATGCATACATGCATTGCGTGCGTCCAATCAAAATGTGATTTAAATCACTTTCAATGTTTGGTTAGAGTTTGGTTAAGATTTGCTCAAACTGAGTACGATTCACTGAAAATGAATACATTTGTATGTTATTTCAAATATTTCGAGGAATGGGTTTAAAATTACATGCAATAAAAGTTTTATATCTTCAAAGCCTGCAATACTTCATGAATTACAGGTATTTATACACTGTATAGGTCACAAAACCAAATGCGTTTTGCTTTGCACTGATTTACAATTTCTTGATCAGTGATTTAAAAATGATAAAAGGTTTGATAAACTTACTTTCTTGAAGTGTGTCAAAGATAATCCTACACCACAAAATATAGCGCACCTTTAACACTTTTACTAAATGTTCCTCCTGTTTGTCTTTGCAGATATCCGCCAGCAGTTGAACGAACAGCTAAAATGCCTGGACGCTCGCCTAGAGAACCACCTTGCCATGTTGTGGGAACTTCAGGACTTCTACAAGAGAAGAGCAGAAGTGGAAAACGAATACGCCAAAGCCCTGGATAGGCTCGTCAAGCAAATCATGCTGAGGCACAAGTCAGAGAAACAGAAGTAAGAATTGATACACAGATGATGTTTAATGAAATGGATTTATGTTGTTGTGTGACTCTGTCTTTGTCATGTGTATATATTTGTACCTTCATGTGGATATTGTCCAGTGTCCATTTTATTGTGTTTTGTGCCCTTTTAGGTATAAGTTCCTCCCTGCATATCATGTTACTTTAAATTCCCCTGTTATTAGAATTTCTTACCATAATTTTTTTGCCAACTTAAGAAGTTGCATTGTCACAGTTTAGTTTGGGATACTTCTTCATAGAAGATGTGATGACTATAAATTTCTAGAATGCCGAAAGAAGATAATAAACAGCTCTTTCTGGCAGGCTCTTTACCATGTTTACTGGAAAGTTTCAAACCCACCCGAACTTCTTAATTCTAATCTATCCTCAGAGACACTCATGGTGTTTTTGACATCTCAGGACTAAATAGATCAGTTATATTCTGCTAATTGGTTTACTGTCTAATTGGTTTACTGTCTAATTGGTTTTCTTCTTTACATAAAGTCTTAACTCTTAATAATTGCATCTTCAAATTTACATATTGTTTCATCTTCTGATCCTGTACATCCTCCCAAGTCCCTCTCTCTACACTTAACATGATCTTCCCTGTGGCTATATGATGATTTACTCTTGTCGAGTGACAGGTGTTCTGGATGGACTCTTTTCTGTAATAATCCTTTCCGTGATAGACAGGCGATCCCCAAGTTGGAAGAGCTAATTGTTTTTGCACATGAAAAGGTCACTGGCCATTTCTGTAGGTCATTTGAATGTCATAGGTTGAAATATTTTACAATATTGAGTTTTAGGGACTCCATATTAAACTTTTTGTCCTTTTCCTGTTTGTATTTTCACTATTAAATTTTGTTAATGATGATACTGGTAACATTTTAATGTTAATTAGATTTAGCAATTAAATTGTGTTATTGAGTAGGTTTCCTCTTGACATGATCTATTTTTGAGTTGTGTTCAATGATTCAATTAATGTCATGTCGTGATTTAAATAGATTTTACCTGCTGATTATTGTTTCCTTCTGTTAATTTCGGGACCATTTATCATTAGCCCATTCGATTTTAAAATGATATGAAATATGTTGAGTTAATTTGGTATCAAAATTATTTTGTGAGATTTCAAAATCATTTTGTTATTCTATATTGCATAGACTAAGAATACTAACTTAACTAATTCTTAGTGAATGCCATCAAAATATTCTCTGCGCATGTCATGACATCTGTTCCATAATGTTTATGTGCTTGCTTTGTATGTCTACTAGCCTCTAGATTTCTATGGTAGATCACAGCTTTACTATTTCTCGTTTGACCTTTCAAGATAAAATGCAGCAACATTTCCAATAGATCTACAGTTGTGCAGAATTCTGACATTACACAATATGAAGAGATACTGTCTCAGTTCATATGATTCTATGATGTTGAAGAAAGTAGAAAGGCCCTTCATTTCAAGATGTAAAGAGGTGACTCTATTCACCAATTCTAAAAAACAGCTGGTTTGAAATCCTGAATGACCTTACTGCAATCTGCAGTTTTGCATTAGAATTTTATGTTATGATATTATTTCAGCCTCAGGGAGTCATATGGCTCATTTCTCATTATTCACACTTGTCAATCTGTGAAATTACTAATTAGAGCTGTAATTATTTTCAATCTGATTAAAAATCAGTCCCTCGTGAACTGACGAATCTCCTTTTGCATGCGCATAAGTGACATTCTTGGCTGCTGCTACCTTAAGCCATTTTTAAGCCTCCAAGGTATTTCTGCCAGCTGCCGCTGTGTATTTTTTTGTGAACTCTTCCATGTTGATATTCTGCAAGTCAAAAATTGACCCAGTGTGTCACAACAAGGTATATTAGTACTTGTATGTTGATGTAGAGACTGTCGAAACACTGTTGAAGTATCACATAACTGTGTAATCTTCAACATGTTCAAAGGATATTTGTAAATGTGAAGAAATCTTTGAAATATTAGGAGAATTCAGAAGTCTGTTTTGATTGATTTGAGATGTAACATTCTGTAGTGGAAAGAATTGAGAAAGAATATATCATGTCATGTTGTTCTTTCGTACATACCAAGTGTGTCACACCTAGTTTGTGAGGAGAAATTCCAGACAGTTTCAATAGAGATGAATTTCAGAAAATTCTCATTTTGCCTTTCCTCTCTCCTCATATAGTATAAGTTGTCAACAGTTTTCCCAGCCTGACTGATTGTGGTGTTTACTTTTCCCCTTAAACTTATTCTTCTGAATTGTAAAATGGCATCTTACATGAAAATATATCATTTTCACTCACTATGTGAATAATACACAACTAAATGTATAATTTGTTATATATCCCAATGCTTAATTTTTTTGGTCAGTTTTCCCTTTAATCTTCTTTTAATTTTCCCTAATATATACCTGTGTTATTTATCACTGATTACGTTAGCCATACTCCAATTGTTGTACATTACATTGAGTCTTTGTGTTTTTCTTTGTCAATTCCCGTCTTTCACTCACTTCCATGATCACTTAACTTGTTTTCAGAATTGTCAATATTCGATCCGACAGGTGAGAGACATTTTTGAAAAATGTCACCACATAAAACGGCATCCTGCTACACTGCTTGTCCACTTTTGAGAATCGCTTGTTTTTCGTTTTCTGAGGTTGTTGATGTACATTTTTCCGAGCGAAAGGTCTGCACGCGGTTTGAATTTCACCAAAACGCTTCTTTGTACCTGCAATTTTGATAAGCCACGGACACCGTTCACCTCAAGTTCTTCTGTGTTATTTAGATAAACTTAACAGCAAGATAAGATACAGCACTAATGGCATATGAGATCCACCGGGCAAATGCAGGCTTTTTAAAATCCTAGCCACAACCCTTAAGTGGTGTATTTTCCGAATTTCTTACTAAGTTTCTATTACAAATATATTGTACTGAAATAGATGTTGGAATCTATGTGAAATATTGGTTGTTTGATTCCAGATATATGTGACATTTTTTCGATCCCTTTAGGAGAGCATAGAACTGACAAATTCTCTCAAAACTTCACTAACTCTTGTCTCCTCAAGCAGTACTAAAACCAATACTGTGTCTTTAGGTGCTCTGGCAATAACATAAAAGAGTCCAGTTCTATGTGCTCTGAAATGATATCGAACAAAAAAATTTTAATACAGTGAAGAGTGTAATAATCTTAGTAATCACCTGGCTCCAAGAAAGATATGCAATGAATGCAAATGAACTAATATGCAAATTATTTGTCAAGTTTGTTAGCAACCGGAGGGACTGTGTAACATAGTAGCTCAACTTGTCATTAAAATCATTTGGTGTCAAACGATGAGCTGCTAAGAACAATCCTTGAGTTTGTTTTAACAATTTTCAAGTTGGAAGAGCGGCAAAGCTATTGCTCCTCACATGTAAGTTGAAAGTATTTAGGTATTGTGTTGCTCCATTATACAGTTGTGTACATATGTAATATTAAAGGAGCCTGCTATGTTCCTGTGGATCTCAATATGCACCCATTGCTTCACTGACCATAGATTTAAGACTGACACCCATCCAGAACTTTGTATCCAATATCCAGTGCTGTCCATCCATCCAATTTGATTCCTTTGACAGTGGAAGCTTTAGCATAGGTGTATGAATCCGTATGATTTGGTTACATAGGCGTTTAGCATTGTGACCTTTGTGTTTCGTATGTAGGTGATTTTGTGTTTATTTTGGAGGAATTTTTGAAGTTGTAGTTATTGGAGATGATGTATGGAAATTTGTGCATGTATTTTAATTGTTGGAGTGAGACAGGTTACTAACTATACATGTTCATTTGAAGTAAATGGGTTATTTATTGTCAGAAAGTTAACAAAATATAACTAATAATGCATTCTACACACACTAACATACTTTTCAATGTTCAAATTCAATTAAATTTTCACTGTACACATTTAATCATGTTGATATTACGGTACGCAATGTATCTAAATAACTAATTGGTGTGGATTATTTAAGTTAACTATTTGGTAAGATTAGTTTGTGTGAATTGAACTCTTGATGAGATGATACCGGTGACAGCTGTAATAAGAAAGGTTTTAAGATGGCGGTGGTATATTTTTGGAAATCATCCACGTTTTGATGATTAATGACTTGGAGAAACTTTTTTCAACCCGTTAACTTTGCCAATATGCCTACTATTGCCTAGCTTAAAAATGTAATTGTTGTCTTTTTGACCATTATCGATGTTTTCTAAATTTTCTAGTGACAATCCATGATATTTTGTGTTGTGTGTAGAACTGTAGATGTTTTATCAGACAATCTATCAGTGTTTGATTTTGAATAATTTAAGATTATTTGAAATCCCATATTCCTCTCGTAAAGTGTGTATAGTATAGTATGATTTGACCCATTCCTTTCCTATAGACACATTTCCGAGTTGATTGTGATTAAGATGACACATCGGTATTATTATTATGAGAGCACATAGTGTGTAATGTAAGGGTTAAAATTAAGAATCCACCTTTCTCTATAAAACACATTGTACACATACACAGTGACGCAAGTTGAAGTGAATTTCTGTGCATAGTTTTTGCGTCCTTCTATGTGTTTGAAAAAAAGAAGGACGGAAAAATAGACGACAATGTCTCTAATTAGATGTTAAAGAAGAGAAATAATCTTATTTGACGACAATGATAGTGTTTAAATAGATGACAAATAATGTATCCTAGCAGACCAACATGAAAAATTGTTACAAGAACTCCATTAAAACCCATATTTGCTGACTTTGGGAAGAAACTAACCTGCTTCCAAAAAGAGGATGTACAACTGAACATATTAAATACGGAATAATTCCTGTTTTGAATTTCGGAATGATATGCCTTGTCATATTAGCAGTGTGAGAAATAACACAGATCCGACTATTGAAATTGGAGTTATTATAAATATAGATTTAAAATATGTCAATTTGAGTTTATGTGAAGTTTGGATGATGGCTTTCGTATCAATTTCTTGCACTGCTAGTAGCTTTTAACATGATTTTAATTTGTAAATCTTATTTTTAGACGAGAATTGTGGCCTGGGTTCTCAACATACACCTGCTGGCAGACCTTGCTAGCCAGCACGAAGAGAGAAAGCAAAGACCACTCAATTCTGAGCGACTTGTACAACAACCAACTGTGCAACCGGTTCACAGAGATCGCTGATGACATCCAGAGGATCTACAAGAGGGTAAATAATCAGTAGAATGGAAGTGTGAAAACAAAAAAGTTGCACCCACACATAATATGATGGATGATGTGCTCTATGCATTGAAGTGAATGGTTTATAGAATTTCGTTCAATGATTTTGTGTGAATTTGTCCCAACTTGTGGGCTTTTTTACGAAGTCTGTCATTTAGCCACAGAAAAAAAGGAGCATTGTCAAAATTAGATACTCTAACATCAGTATAAATGGACAAGATCTTGCAGGAACTGAAAAATGATAAATCAGAGTCCTTGTATTTTTTCATTGCACAATTATGACTGATGCTCAACTTGTGGTCTATTGATACCTTTCAGTTGCGAGAAGTAGGAACAGACTCCCATGAAGAGCTTATCAAGGTGCTTCACGAATTACACAGTGTAAGTATTTACTTACTATATCCGTCAGCCTTCGCTGACTCACTACTAACTTAAAACCACTAAACAATTTCACTTCAGTTCATGTATTGTTGCCAGAATCGCACAATGTATAATTGATGCTTCTCTAGAAATAAATGATGAATATTTTTCTTACTTTCCTGATGTTAAAAGTTAATACATAAAACATGAGAGATGGTTCCTGGAGTAGAATGACAGTTGATGATGCACAATGCTGATTGTTACATAATAATTATGCAACAATACAATAGCGGCAATCCCATTCAGTTGTGATGCCATCCATTGTTCTGGGCCTGCTGGCCATTTCTAGGAATTGAAACAATTGTGACTTACACAGCCTATCATTGCATCATATATATAGTACACATAGCATTATAAGTTTGAATCTTTCTTTCAGTCTATGAAAACTTACCACATCTACCACGGTGAAAGCAAACAGGCTGAGAGCAAACTACGGCATGTCGAAAGTCAGAAGTCAAAGGTTGAGCAACACGCTTCTAAAGGGACACTTAGTCGAAAATTCAAGTCCTTTGAGAAACAAGCAGAAAAGGTAAGTGTTTATACTTCAAACTCTAATGTGGACGAGAAGTTGGTAACACATTTATATGGATATTTCAGTTGATATTTCATATATATTTGTTGGAATTTTTTGGCTTTCATAAATATTACCAGTTAAATAAAAACTTCCAAGTGTCTAAATTTTCTCTTTGTCTTTTTCAGAAACAAGCCAAATATGCAGAAAACAAATTGAAAGCGCTCAAAGCTCGTAATGACTACATCCTCTGCATTGACGCTGCCAATGCCGCCATTAACAAGTATTACATGCACGACTTGCCAGATTTGATAGATGTAAGTGTTTAAAACAATATGAGATATTTTATAGTTTACTATTACTCATGAAGTAGTGCAGTATCCCTTGTGAGTACATCAATGTGACACGATGACAAACCTGCTAGTAACTCAGCATCCATAACCAAATGAAATAATCCAGCTAAACTAGGATATGGTATCTCTTGGATCTAAGAAAATGTCTATATGAACTTTGAATGATGTGCACTTACTTGTTAGTAATTGTCGAGTAGTAAAGAAAAATGTCCTGCAAAATGAATCAGTTCTCCCTATGCAGAACAAACATACTTTATCAATAATAATTATTTTGTATTTCCTTTCAGGCCATGGACTTCGGCTACCACATACAACTTAGTGTAGCAATGAAGCAACATGTCTCTGCGGAGGAGAACTGCATCAAGTCGAAGCAAGCTTGCCTAGAACTCATGAACAAGTGTGTCACTGACCTTGACCAGAGAACGGACAAGCAACGCTTCCTAGAAATCTATAACCAGACCTTCTCCCTGCCCAAGAAGTTCGAGTTCCAACCCCACAAGGGCGATGAGGTCAGTTTTGTGCTGTTTTATGTCAAATTTTTATGAAGTACTGTAGAGAAATTTGCTTGGTCAATAATTTTCTGCTCTCTTTCAGAACTTTCTTTGTTGAGACTGATTACTCTCCATGTTGAGAACTTATTGATGTTAAGAATTTTGTAATGTGTATTAATTTTGTTAATCTTACATTAAAATATGAAGCAAATGCTCCAAATGAACTGGTTGTGATAGTATAAATTTTACATGGATCTTTAACGTTCTGTTCTTGCTTTCAGGTGTGCCAAATAAGTGCCCAAAAAACTGTTCAGGATGAGCTCGTAGAGCGCCAGAAACAGATCTCCAATCGGCTCAATTCTCTCAAACTTGAGAATGATGAGGTATGAAAATATTGACAATTTCTACTAATGTTGCAAGTGATTATGCCAAGAATATTTAAATGTTAGTTATCAAAATCTACATTCTGTTTCTTTTTTCAGGTTTGGAAAACCTTAGAAACTGCAGAGAAGTCACTAGTTGTTATGTTAGATAGCAAAGATTTCGACACAACGCCTTTGTTCCAAGAGGAACTTAAAGCGCCTAAATCTCCCTTAGAATATCAGAAGAAACGCAGTGACCGCCTGGAGACTGAGGCCTTCTACCTGCAGGTTAGTAGAGATCTTGTGCCAGTAGGATTAAACTATTATTTGAAACTGCGCTTCGTGGTCCTGCTGAAGCTTGTAGATGGGGGTGGCATGTATGCTGGCGACACCTGGAGGACTATGGAGGTGTCTTAATATCAAAATACATGTCTCCCAACTATACATATTGTAAAAATCTTAAACCTTGTAAATATGCTTTTAATGAACCGTTTCTCTCCTTTTTCCTTTCAGAAATTCCGTGAATATTTATTAGGAAATAACTTAATGGCTCGACTACAAGCGAAGAGTTCATCATTAACGAAAGCACTGGGGGAGGGTTCTGCCTTAGGTCCACACGGTCCGAGACCTCCGTCCTTACCACCTAAGCCGAAGAAGAGACGAATCGGGGGCAGGACACCAATGGCAGGGCAACCTAAGTTATTTGGGGGTAGCATAGAAGAATATATTGAGGTAAGTCTGAGTTAGATAATGAGTTGATAGATGAGTCAAGGTGAGGTTCTGATTGATATATGTTCTAGGTTGAAATTCTATGATTTTAAGGGTAACTATGTTGCATTGTATGTTCTTTTGGGATATATTAAAAAGTTTTGGTTACTCACAACTTTCGTAAAATGAGGTTTAACCTTGTCTCTGCCTTTCATACGACTACCCTCGGTGATTGAAAGTAACTCACTGTAGTTGGCTTAAAGATTTTGTAATTGTGAAAATCAATGTTCTTTCTTTCAGGCAACTGGTCATGAAATTCCACTAATAGTCCGTAGCTGTATCCGAGTGATAAACTTACATGGTAAGTCTCATAAGTATTTAGCTTTTTGCTACATTGTCACACTCCTTTGTGTTTATACCTTTGTTTCAATTTCAGCTCTGTAATGTGCTGCATTCTTGGGATGTTTGCTACACAAGAGATTATTAATGCAAAAGTATGAGTGTGTCATTTAGAATCTATTAAGATTAAGATATAATTGTTTTAAAATAATTTTCAAAATTGTTCTATTTCAGGCATGCATCACCAAGGGGTTTTCCGGGTGTCAGGGTCACAACACGAAATCAACGAGTTCAAGAACTTTTTCGAGAAGGGTATGGCAAAGATATGAATATGTTGATTATATTGCAGCTTTTAATGTCAATTCCATTAAAAATTATGATCATAAACAATATGTAGTTTTGGAGAACTAACCTAATTTTGTCAGCAATTTTTATGAGGAATGGATACTCAGTGAAAAATCTACTCTTTATGAGGCGTCACGTTGTAATATCAGTATTGTGAAAATAAATTTGACCTGATAAAATCTTTATTCTTTCTCAATTCTGACTTTCAAAAATGTCAGTTCTCTGTGATCAACCAATATATATAGCTATGATATGTTGCATTTGCTTACTGGCCAGAGAATTTTTAATGGAGATGTGTACACATCTCCATTTATGCAGTCACAGTGACAAAATGGACAGTTTTGGCGGGAAATTTGAAATTTGAGCGTTTTCAGAATGTCTTTTGGGCCCAGTCTTGGCTGTTTTGTTTGGAGATGTTTAGGTCAAGAGATATGTATAACTTGACTATAGAGCATGCATCTGGCATAGGAATGAATACCAGGCATGTTGTAATGAAGACGTGTTTTCCTTTTATATCTTGCTTGGATCCACTGGCGGCGGCTGCACATATTGTGTATTGGCTGCTGTGCCTAAACTATTGCACTTGTGTATATGATATTTGACACATGAATGGGTCTTACAGCATATATGTGCATTTTGGTGTTCATATTTAAGCAATTGGTAGAGTTTTTGTAAAATGTTGATATTAAATTTAAAAAAAAAAAAGTTTTTCGTTTCCAGAGCAGAACTCTGAAACGGTTTTACCTATGGGCACGAAATTCTACCATCATATGCATTAAATACCCTTAATATTCCTTCTGGGGTCTAAATGCTCTTACAAAAATTAATAACAGTAAATTCAGCGAAAATGTGAAAAAAATGTTATTTTTTTCAATGCTCCATGATATCCGTGAATTTTGGAGTTGCACTGCGGAAATTATGCATTTAGATGTCTAAATTATACCTCTTTAAATGACTAAACTCATTTGGAGGGCCAATCTTGTGAAATTTTTCATTAAAAACCAAAAAATTGGGAAAAATTAGAATTTCTGATATTTTTCTAAAATTTTGGTTTCTCGAAACTTAATGGTAGACCATAAATTGGTAAACTTCAAAAAATATTTACTTAATCATATTAGGAAGTTTTTTGTAGCCGTATATCTATATAGCTTAGTGTAAAATTTTGTGTTGGAACTCCCGTTTTATCAGAGCCCATCAGTAATTGTTGTATCCAGTGTTTCATATTGAGATAACTCCAAGAAACTGGCCTGCCTTTGGGCCATAGCACTCAGTTCTGGCTAACACTGAGACAAATAATTCTATTAGTGGATTAGAGTATGCCTAAGATTCCCAGTCTTCTCATCTAATTTTCATATGATAATCACCAAAATGAATGTGCAGCTACTTCCACTAAAAGGATGTTGAGCTACCTGGCAGATCACACCCGTTTCCATGCATCATTTTAAAGCTCTTTCAAAGTTCATTAATGAAAATGTATTCTTTTTTCCATATGACCTATGCCACATTTTGCGGCTTGAAATGGATTATTTTTAAAATCCTGAAATTTAGCACACAATATAAACAACACTTGGTTCTGGCCACGCAGGGAAAGTCTTTTTCAGGGGATATGACACTACACCATCTCCATTTTGAACCCCTGGGTTCTTGTATGATCTTATGAAGTTATGTGATGCAATGATGAACATGACTTTGAGGTGTGTTTCATAACTCTGACACTTGATATGTGAAATACTAAATCTTATTTCTGTCCTTTCAGGAGAGGATCCATTGTTTGACATCAGCGCCAGCAAAGACATCAACTCGGTTGCGGGAGTACTCAAATTGTACTTCCGAGAGTTGAAAGAACCTCTCTTCCCGGTGCTCATGTTCGAAGAACTGATTGCGTGTAGCAGTAAGTTGGGTCAGCATTCAATTTATAGCCACAGGGGGCTCTCCCTATCCTTTCTCTCTATATATCTTATCGGCATGGCGTTGTGGGAATTATATTTGGTATATATCTGGCATTTTGGTTTAAAAAATTTTTGATTTAAAGCTATTTATTTATTTTGATGGAATTTCCAGTATTGTATTATTTATTTTGAGTCTATAATTGGGGAAATTGCATTCAGAAATGTTTTTGCAGGTTTGATTTGAAAGTTTTAATTATTTTGGGTGCTGCTAAATATCTTTTGATTAATATTTGTCTGCTGTATTGACCTGCATTTGATGTAAAATTTGCTCATTTATTAAATTATTTTCAATGGGATTTCAGCTTCTAATTTGATTTTGGGATAAATTGGTATTACATTTTTAACTGGTTTATTTTGTACCATGCCATTAAGATATCTTCTAGTATAGCTGAATATATATTTGTGTATATTTACAATTTATCATGACATCATTACTCTCTGCAGTAGGGCAAAGCATTCATAAAAACCTAAAAAAAACTGCCATTACGAAAAATGTAATTGTCTACTAACTGAAGTTTTGGGACTGTTCTTACTTCTGACGTTTTGGAATTATGCCATTCGGATCATTGTACTATTTGATTCAAGAAGCAAAAGATTGAATGCCCTTCTGATAAAAGTAGTGCTGTCATGATTTGGGATGTCTTTGAAAGGCTTCTAGCGGGACTGATATTATATGTGTATAGTTTAAATGCAAGAAATTATATTGTTTGTCATGTTTATAGTGATATACATGATTTGCCTCAGTTGTTTTTGGTCAAGGTTTGTCATAAGTGGTGACTTTAATGCTTTGAAAAAAATCTAAAAGAAGTATTCATACTCAAATTTTCTCATTGTGTAGGTGTAGCATGAGAAAGATATCAACAGAACCAAAATATTAGAAAAGGAATTTTGCTCTCTTTGACATTTGGTCTCCTTATTTGGACAATACATACGGATTTACCAAGCTATGGAAGTTTGCTAATATCTGAAAGTCCTGTGTCTTTGCAAAAACAGAATTAAATTCTTTCATCATTAGAATTTTAAATCTTGTGGCAAATAATGAATATCCAGAAATAAATGTGGAGTGTTTTGTATGTGTATATAGAAGTGACATGCAACTGTGTTTGAACATAGGTTCATGTGTGATAGCAAAATTAAGTATGTGTGTCTTCTAGCTACAAGTATATATTCTGGTGATATGGTGTACCGTTTAGTCAAAGGAAATACTTGCTTAGATCATTTATATATTATTCTCTTAAAGGATGATGCTACTTTTCTAACCTTTGGTACTGCGGAAAATGGTTGAATAGATAAGGCATCACACATTTTTAATATAGTTAGAGAATAAACAGTTGCACATTGCTTTGTATATGTTGGGCGATATGGTTAGATATTGGTGAAGGGATATTTGATTTATTCATTGCATGGATCATTTTGCTTGTCAATTGGCGATAGGGGTTGGCTTAGTACAGCGCGCTCTGCTTAACTGTCTCGATGATTTGATTTGAAACACTGTGTGTCTATATTTTGTGCTTTCTGAATTTGTTTGAAGCTTTTTAGGACAATAGAAGATAACAGTTGATCTTGTGTATTTTTTTTTTGCTTTTGCGAATTGCGACAAGCTTTTTCAGTAACATCAATAATTTTGAAGTCTCGGAAATAATGATTTTGTGTGTATTATAGTGAAAGCTTAACTTAGCAATAATTTGAATTAAAAAGGCGCTTTAATAGCAAGTGAGCTACACCATAGATGACATGCATGCATTAGTCGTATCAAATCGTCAGTGCGGGAAATGGTTCTTTTAGCTTTGAGAATTCCTACCGTCCTTCAAGTTTCCTAGTGATAACTGGGTTACATATATGGTCGTGGTGACCTGTAATCCGCCGTCATTTCCCATACTGGCTTGTCCTTCTCTCTGCATGAAATTCTTCATCCCTGGCTTTTTAGATATTAGTCACCTCCTTTGGTTGTCTCTATGACTCCTTCTCAGCCCTCTGTGTCTATTAGAAATTTGCACTTAATTAAACTCATTATTTGCCAGTGAATTTTTGTACACTGTCCGTTTTGAAAGGATGTGCCGAACAGTAAGTTTTCTTTTTTGATATTAGTTGCAACGTGAGTCTCTTGAGACTGATTTCCGTTTGACTTTGAGGGTCTTAGCCGCTGCACACGGATGCACATTTGAGTGGAATCACTTAATTTACTCGTAGAATCATGTAGAATCTCTTTTCTTCCTTTTACGAGCTTCTTTGACTTAAATGCACATTTCTTCTCTACCCCACCTTGACGCCGCTGCCGATTCAAGCAAGCGAGAGTAGTGCCACCAGATTTCTTCTTTTTTAATCCTCTTTGAAAGATTTGGCTTGCACACTGGGTAATGCAAAAGCGGGTGGGCTTAGTGCGTGTAAAATGATCTTGCGTGCGCTTTAACTTCATACTGATGTTTGATTGTTTCACTTCAACTAAATTGGTTACTTCTCTGTAATAGGAATGGAAACGACTGCTGAATTCCTCGAACGGCTCAAAGAATTACTTTCCTCCTTGCCAAGACCCATCATCATCGTCATGCGATATCTCTTCTCCTTCTTAAACCAGTAAGTGTTACGATAATGTGGTATTCTTTGTTATCCTGACATTTCTCAGATCCATTACTATGCAGTGAAAATGGTATTTAGATAAAACTTTTGATTGCTATACAGTGCATTTTGACCTTATTGATGTGAATGAAATACTATGTAATTGAACTTTATGTGCTCAGGGTGAGCTAATAAAATCTTGAATAAAATCTTGAAATCTTGAATCTTACTACTTGATTTTTATCCACCTCTCGCTCAAATCACAGAGTCCTTCTGATAATGTGCCATTACTTTTTACTCAGGGGATTTGGAAGGAAGAGTCTGCAATTAAGTTGAATTGTGAATGTTTTGCTAAAATTTTATGCCATCCAGTAAATTCGCCATAGATCTCATGTTTCATTTGTCTCATTTTGGCAACAAAAACATTGGAGACCGTCTTAGGCTCCCGAGAGCTGCTGCTACAAAAGTTACAATATCAAAAATCCTTACACATTCAATACCTGTCTCATTTGCCAATCTCATTTGTTTCACAGCTTAACGGAGTACAGTGACGAGAACATGATGGACCCCTACAACCTTGCCATCTGCTTCGGCCCCACCCTGCTGCCCATCCCCCAGGACAGGGACCAAGTGCAGTACCAGAGTAACGTGAACGAACTAATCAAGAACATCATCATCCACCAGGAGGAGGTCTTCCCTCACGACGGAGGCCAGGTCTATGAGAAGTGTATCATAGATGAGAGGTAAATACACTGGGAAAAAAAGTATGAGTGGTCAGGTATGACCTTGCAATTCAGATTTCAGAACATCCTAGCAACCTAGAAAAGCAAGAAAAGTGAGAAAAATTAGAGAAAATGAGAAAAATTAGAGAAGGTTGTTAAGAGAGTAAAGTAAGGTAAGGGAGAAAAGGGTGAATGGAGAGAAGTGAGAATAGAGATAAAGGAGAAAAGAGATCTAGAGAGAGGTCATTTGAAACAGGAGATGTGCTCTTCTCCTTTCAGTGTGCTTTTGCTGAATGGTTCTGTGAAGAAACTTTTAAGAAAGCATAAGGGGCAAGCGAATACTGTTTGAGAACTAAATTTTGGCCAAAATTGTATTCCAACCCAGAAATTTCTAAATTGAGCAAGTACTCTCCCAACTGATCGTTTGTGATCTGCTTGAAAATTTGATTAATTTTGCAAGCCTTCATGAAGTTTTGTGTCTGTTAATTAATATTTCTGGCATGACAGAGCGAACTTCAGTTTTATAAGTTGTGGTACTTTCCTGTTGTGGGATAACCACAAGCGATTTGCTAAATGCAATAGTGAAATAAATGTTAATAATTGTTTTTCCAGTGAGCAAGACACGACGGATGCAGTGTCAGATGAGGAGGAGGATACAACAGACGTAGCAAGTGAAGAAGGTCAGTTTCAATCTTTAGAAAAAGCCAATATTTCTGAACGGATATCTAAATATTGTGATGGTACATGTAATATGTTATCACTTTGTAAATTGTCTGCACACTTTAAAAACACTGAGTGAGAAGTTAAGTTTCTATCACAATTTCTTTCACACGTTTGCTGGTATGCTTGAGAATGAATATAGGATGTAAGATTTTATTATATTGAAAGAAAATCTGATTGACCAGACATGTAAACTTCTTCTCGAAAATTTGAAATCCGTTTCGTAATTTGAAAAAGTTCTTTATAGTACAGCTGCCCAATATGGGGGCTGTTTTTCAAACCCAAGTTATAAGTCATAATTTTAAGCAATTTCCTCATGGAGTCCAATATGTTTTTGTTTCCTTTCTAAATGAAATTGGCATTTTTCATTTGTATTTTCTCTTGGGATCGACTACAGATCTTTTCCTAGGTAAGCCGTCTGCTGCCCTATTAACTTATGAATCCAAAAACAAGCCCTTGATCTTACATCTGCTTGTAAAGGATGCCCCTTAATGCATGAGAATGCTGAGATTCTGATAAACTTGTAATTCTGCCCCAAATGACTGTTCTTCCGAGATAGCCATGACGTCAGGGAAATTACTGGAAAAGTGAACAGTTTAATTGTTGTAAAGTAGCTCGTAGTGATCAGGTCCAGTCTTTGTGTAGAAGAAGGTCATGTAATTGTTGGAAAGCAGGGATTATGTGTAGATATGTAATTTTTGGGAAGAGATTGTCTTTAATTCTTGGAAGGATATTGTGTAATATTTGGAGGAGATCATGTAATTGTTTTTCAGTACTTCTCTGTGATATCTCTGCTATTTAATCGCAGAATCAGCAGTCTTAATAGGGTGTTGTATTTATTAATATCATGGCTAAGTTTCAGAACTGTAAAATCTAGCGTTAGCGAAGCCTGTTGTAGTTTAGCTGCTTGGTTTTTAGAAGTTTCTAAAAGAGCTTACAAGTGAGATAAATTACATGTAATTGATTTAAAGAGATTTTTAGGCGACAGAAGTTTTAAGCATTTTGTAAGTTAATGGAGCTGTTTGAAAGAAAGTAAATTTGTCTGAATTTGAATGATTGAAATTTGAAAGCTTGATCGGTGTTTATGATTTAAACAGCTTCCAATTTTTGGCGGAAGTACAGCAGGTTTAAAGGTATTGGCATCAGAAATGATTTAGTATCACTTGATCTGCTTTTCAGTGTTGAACGTAGACTTATTAGAGAGTGTGTGTTACGAAATACAGATCCACAAAAATGTCCCCGTTCCTTTTACAAAAACCACATTAATATCTTGCAATTAACACTGTTTAGCTCTGTCCCATTTATACCTTGATAACTGCATCAGATTGGAAACATGTGTTACATATTTTTGAAATGAGCTGACATGCAATGAACTAATGATTAAAAACGTCTTTTTGGCATGGGGTAGGAATCTGTAGGATGCTTCAGAACAAATTCATTTTGAGATCTACTTAAGCTTTACGGCTTCATGTTTAATGTGTCAGGCCATGTCCTGCGCCTCCATACATATGTTTACATGTTCATATAATAGGCAATTTTTCCATTTTATTATGTTTGAAAATACTGTATGTCTCTGTGTGAAATATACATAATTTAGAGTGAGAATTTGTGTGCTTCAGAGAAGATGCCACGTATAATTGTAGTGAGGAATGTTTTCGAATTCTTGTTAGCACACAAATATGCTAAATTACTGGTCTTTTACATTTAGAGTTGTGTGTCTCCAAAAATATAAAACGTGTGTCTACTGCTACATTGTTTGGAAGTTCAATATTGCAAGTTATAATTTAAAGCATGCACATCATTATATGTTTACTACTTGAATTATATGTTCATATTTGAATTAGTGCCTTTTGCATATATATACCCAGCTAACATATGTTGACAAAGCCATACGTTGCGGCATGTTCAGTTTTTGTTTGCTGGCTTTTGAGTGCAGAATTTCAGAATTGTATTTTCACTTGATGCATGTCATAACAACATGTAAAATAATTGACTGAAATGAAATCAAAATTTTGAAAATAGTAAAGTCAAATTCAGTAACATAGTGCTGGTAAATGTAGACTTCTGAAATCTCAAAAAAGAATCTGCGAATAAGACTACTTTAGTCTTGATTAAGTATTGGAAAGTTTAGAAAATATATTTATCCAACTTAAAGGAATCTCGGCAGAAATTTACTCAATTTAAATTTTTTGGTCACATCAGGAACTAAACTCTGTAATCGGCCAAGGTCACAATGTTTTACTCCTTTCTCTGTTGTCATCATATGTGACCTGCTCCACCAAAATGAGTTCTAAGTAGGCAATTTATATTTCCCAGAATTAAGCAAAATGTGTCAAAAGGTCACATTTCAATGTTTTTAGCTGTTGGTACCACGTTTTAGCAAAATAAATTTCCTTTGAATAATTAAGACCATTTTACAAGAAATTGATTTTAAATGATCTAAATTTGGTGTTCTTCTTGATATTTTTAGTTCTTTCATTGCAATGGTGGGAAATTCAAATGCCATTTTCTCAAGGTTTGATGTTTCGCATCATTAATGTTTGAGGTGCCATATCTTTGGATTGAATTGAGATATCAAGACATATGAAACATCATTTTAAAGCCAAATTCCAGTAGAACAAAGTCATTTCACAACTGAATATGATAGCAGGCCAACTTTGAACCCATTTTGGTAGAGCAGGTCACATATTAGAATCATATTAATTTGTAAATTGTCCTTTTATTTTCAGAAACGGAAGTAATAGAAGCAGTCGCCCAGTACGACTTCACAGGTCGGACAGAGCGGGAATTGACGTTCAAGAAGGGGGACATTTTAGTCGTGTTTAACCAAGTCTCTACTGATTGGTGGGAAGGTGCATTTAACGGACGAGAAGGTCTCATACCCGACAAGTACATCCAGTTGCGGCAAAGGTTGGTATCCAGCATGAAGAGTCTCTTTTCCTCGACTAATTATAAAGCTTTATTTTTACTACAAGACTAATTTGGTTCATTATGGTGGTCTAAAGGTTCGAGTTTTTCTGGCGCGGCCACTTAGTGAATATTTTTGTTCGGCCTGCTCATTGAGTCAACACAAAATGAGTTTAAATCCTCTTAATAATTTTTACTTTGGTAATGAAATCAAACAATGCAAGGCAGCAAAATTCAGCCTTTTCTCACTAAAGTCAGAAATATGAACCTTTGGACTACTTTTCTTGACTGGGAGCTAATTATTACTAAGCATATAACAGTAAGTTTGGTTTTAGATTCTGAACTTTGTATTTGCCCTGTTAAGAATTAATTATTTACAGTGCTCCGTTTTACCTTGATGCTTGGTCCATTTGGTACATTTCAATTTGTGTTGTTTTCTTTGTTGTTGATATTTCATACAGTGAATGAACAGTTTGGGTTCCTCTGGTGCTTTTTAAAGTACTAAATGATTAAAATACGACTCTTTGAAACTAAGTCTTTGGCTGAGAAAAAATTAACTCAATTAACTCTTGCTTGTTGTATGGCTTAGTTTTCAGTTGGAATATTGATCTTGTAAAGTCAAAGCCATAGCATACATTTGATATCAAATTAACTGACTTTTAAGCTCAGTAAGGCCTCAATCGCCCATTTGCTTCTGATTTAAGAATAATATATTTTTGGCTTGACACTATGATGCTTGTTTCTAAATTCTTTCAAGTTCATAGCTTCGCAGATAATATTCTTATCACTTGAAAAGTTAAATAATTTGGCTGATAAGAACATTTTCTAACTGGCCAATGTTTCTGTATAATGTGATAAGTTGCAAAACCCAGAGGAACCCCTGAACTGTTCTGCTCTTAGCCGACTTGTATTGTACATAACGTGGTGTTGTGTCCGTTTAACAGAATCTCCATATTCGGTGACTTCTTAATGAGATACGTTGTTGGGCTGCAGTAGGTCAGTAGTGGAAAGAGCCTAACCTGCTATCTTATGTTCTATTTCTGCAGGAAAAAAAGCCAATCTTCTAGCTAGAGATTAGGTACAGTAGTCGCTATAATGCCTATTAGGCGGCATCCGTTCACTATTAGTGGCCGAAGGTTGTTGAATGATGTGGCAGATGTGACATTCTTTTCATTTCGATTTGCGAAGTACGGGATCTTTGTGTTATTCTTTAAGCTAAACTCTGTGGAGAGATCTTGTATTCATGAGGCCTTCTAACACACTTGTAACCTTTTAAACTTTTTACTAAGAGGGCTAGAATGGTTAGCAAAGTTAATGGTAAATGTTGGCAAGATTGAAAGAATGTTGCCAATGACCATGACTGCTCTCTTAGAAGTGCCGAATCCCCGTAAAAGGCTGCGATGGCCACAAAACTCCAGAATCTCTCTCAGGGTCTACTGTATCTAAAAGAAACCTCTTTGTCATATCTGTCCATGATCATTCAGCAATCTTCGGCAATCAAGGAAACACCCCTCATTCTATTGGTCTGTGGGGTCTTTCACATTTTGTGAGAAAATTTAATGAAACGCACAAGAGTGATGAATTAGTCAAGCTGTATAATGGTCATCTTCGCTCTCTTGAAGTCCGAAAATCATGTTTGATTACGGAATTGAAATTACGTCTGAAATCAAAATATAAAGTCACAATAAGCTGTCTACAATTATTGTCAACTAAAACTTTTATAATTTAGAGAGTGCTTTAAATATTTCTCTGCTTTATGAGGTGTCAAGAAACTCCAGCTCACTTCTGTTCATACTTGTGACTCAAACTATCCTGATGTAATTTAATGTTCAGCAATAAGATCATTTCTGTTAACTGCTCCAAATTTCAATCACGCTTTTCTTCTGGCTTATTAATCCAATATAAGGATAATATGATTCAAAACTCGAAATATTGTGAAATCTTGACTTCAAGCTGCACAGATGACTAATGATGAAACTATATATTCTAGCCGTGAATAGTTCCGAGGTTTTGAAATGTAAGACGCTGATGAGGCAAGCCAGTAACCCACTAGTCTCTATTGTATGTCTCCCGTTTGGTTTAAGTCTCTGATTAACCTCTTAACCTGCTTAATTGACCCCTCTCTTATGAGTTAAGTTGTTAATTGATTAATTTATTGATTAACTTATTCATTTAATTGATAGTTTGGCATTTCTCATTGTATGGCTTCTGTAGAGTCGATGGGAATCTTGCTTGCTGATTCGGCCTAGAGCATGTCCAAAGGTGTTGGAGAATGAGACCAATTATGTGCTGTTATATAAATATTATGAAATCTAATATATAAATTTGATGATGAAAGAATTATTCGATTATAGTGTTACTCAACGGTACTCTTTTAAACACCCACCCAAGCACCAACACCTGGTTTTATATTGTGGTGACATTTTCGCTTTCCTAAAATTTAAATCGAATGAATTTCATGGCTGTTGATTGATATATCTGTTGATATATTGTGGACTTGCATGGTCTGACGTGTGCAAGAATAACATTGAACACCCTCCCTCCCCTTGTTATGAGGTTTCATGTTGGTTATGTCGATGAAGAAACTGAAAAAAAAAAAGTTATTATTTGATTGTGGTTTTCCTCATGGAATGCACCCTACCTAACCTTTACACAATTATTTGAATTATTAAAAAATTCTACAATAACAATGAAACTTATTTATAAATGTGATTTTACGATTTTACGATTCTTAGAGCATATTCCTATATTATTTTAATCTTTGTGACTTTCTCGTTTGTTAATGTTGTCTAAATGTAACGTCAAAACTTAACAAGTCTGTGTTAAATTGTTCAGACGATCAGACTCAACTGGGACTGGTGGGTTGCTGGCAGCCTATTGTAGGTTATTGAAACTAATATGGCACTGACTTGCACTCTTTGTCTCTTGTCTTTGATATAAATGTGAATTATTTGGTTTGCCTTTGTTAAAAATTACCGTGCTCTCCCTAATTTGACTGAATTGTGTGAATCAGATGATGGCCAAGTCTGTTGTGTGGTTGGCTGATTTGCTTGTATGTGGAAAACTGATTGATTTTTTTGTTGTGATTTCAGAGAGGAAGATCGAAAGAGCGGCAGCAGTGAGGAAGAGAAGAGGCGCTCCACCGAGTCCCTTCCTGCTCAGGCTTTTAACGCTTCTCTGAGCGTAGACGACCTTGATAAGTCAGCGTCCCAGCCCAACATAGCAATGACCTCCAGCGTCCACGCTGACTTTGGGGCATCCTTGTCCTCCACCTCCACTCCCAGCCATGGCAACTACCAGACGACGCAGATGGCCAAGTCCATAGAGTACGGCAAGGCCATCAAGCGCCCCACGGGTGGTAGTAACCCCTCGTTAGGGAGCACAGAGGACGGAGTCAGTACAGCGTCAGAAGCAGAGCTCAACAACAGCTCGGAAGACATTAGCATCAGCCAGGACATCGAGTCAGCCCTGGCGGAAGTCATGTCAGGGTTGAAGTCGCTAGAATTGCAGAGAGAGCAAGAAGACAACCAGACTAAACCCCTCAAGCCGCCCCCTCCCAGTGCCAAACACCACACCCCCGACCTAGTGCTAGACTTGCCAGTCAGTGCGGAACCTCCCTCTCCGAAGCAGAAGAAGATGGAGCTAGATGCAAACAGCCCCGACATGAGCACTGCTGAAGTGTTTGCCAAGAACCAGTGCACCATCAAAAAGGGCATGTCCATGCCGAGGGGGGTGACGGGAATACCCGCCGAACACACTTCTCCCCAACGCTCACCCCCGGCCGATCTGGGGCAGGTACGACGCACGTACAGTTCTAGCTCAGCCACTATACAGAGACGCAAGCAGGAGTTAGAACGCGAGCTGAACCGCTCTCCTTCCCCCATATGGGACCAACAACAACAACGCTCATCAGACCCCAAGCCCACTGTGCCAAGTAAGGTCGCCCCGGGAGGGGGGCCTGGAGGGGGAGACCCCTCTCAGACGTTCTTAAACTCCGCCTCCTTGGCCAAGGTCCTTCCCGACCGCCCTCTGGATAAACCTGTGGCCAAACCAAAACCACCGGTCAAAATGAAACCTCCCGTTATGAAGAAACCCACTCGCTCTCCAGAGATTGGCAAACGAGGGAGCAACAGTAGCGAGGAGTCGACCGACGTGTCTCACGCCTAACTGACAGCAACTGTCTCTTGACTCTTCTTACATCTGTCTGGAGAAGACGCTTCTGTAGTGTCTGCCTAGATACGTCTGATATGCTCTACACACATGCTTCAGATCGATGGCCAGTCAGTCTTTAATACCAGTTTCTAACAACTACGTGGTGCTGTGTTGATTTTACAATCGAAACAAAAATGATTTCAACTTATAGACATTGGCTAGGATGTCTCAGTGCTAATGACGTCGGCTGTTTTAACTTAACGACGTCTGCTTGTGCATGTCACTAGAGTGTCTTTTTGTCAAAACATGAGATGTTTAAAGTGCAATTGGACACTTATATATACTTAGATAATGAATCAATTTATTGATTCGCTTTTTTAATTATTTTACGACACAAGAACTAACCCAGGCGTATTGCAATTATGACATTTATTATGACAATTTAATGACAATGTATTGTTGACATCTTTCCTTGCTAATAACAGCCATGGATGAACTGTTAAACAGTGTTGATTAAGCCTGGTTAATTCTGCGTTACAATCGAACAATGTTTTAGTAGATGTACGTTATATATACAAGATTCGTTAAAAATTTGCTAATGTGGGGTCAGTATCTGATTCTGCTGCATTTCTATTTTCTGTGATATACGTTTTAAGCATGATTGGTTAATTGATATGTGTGTGATTACTATGTAAATTTTGCCACTTTGTAAAAGTGACTTATAAGTATGAACTGTTCCCTAATTCCTGTACATTAGTCGGGAGCTTCAGTTCCGGAGCTTCAGTTTTCAAAGATGACGCAAAACATGTTTTAGATGCATTTTTCACGCCTAAAAATAATATGACAATATTATGATGAATATTGCAGTATTACTGAATTTACTGTAAAGCTAAGTTAATTTTTGTACAGCTTTGTGTATTGACGATTGGTGCATGTTTGTTTTTAATTGGTCGGATAACAAATTATGTTATGACATGCGAAGCTTTTATTTGGCCATCTTTGACGTTTTGACAATGAGCAAGACTTTTTTTACCCCCGAAAACAGTCTGTTATGTAGCAGTTAAATGTTACTTTATACATCATATGTTAATTAGTAATGTTACGTTAGTGTTTTCAGTACAAAGTGAGCCCAGTCTGTATATTTTAGAGTTACATATATTTGCATTATTTGTGATATGTGTGTAAATAGGGCTAATGATTAAGTAAAATATTGTTTCAATTTTACGTTGATTTAAGTTGTTTGAATTGCTTCAAGATGGGGTTTGATGTCACAAGGACTCTTTTCTACTGTAGATACATTATTTTCTTTGTTACGATTAGATGGATGATGCTTTTGTACGACGTTTGCAAGGTTAAACAGATTATGAATTGATGATTGTGCAGCGTGTGGTGTGGGTCTTGAGCAGAGTGGTGTCAGAATATCTGAGAATAAATAACTTAGTAAAAGTCATGAAGTTGAAACTGTTAACACTAGGCCTATATTCAAAGAATAAATAACGTGAAGTTGATATAAAGAAAGCCAGTAAGCAACATACATAAGCAAATAAATATGTATGCAAAATATCTTCACAATAATTGTGTGTGAAGTTTAAGAATCCAATGTTAAAATGTGAAGTTTTTCCAAATATTTGAAATTATATCAAATCAAGCTAGCTAGTGTCCTGAGAAATCATTTCACAACTAATTTACAGAGCTGTGTTCTGTCAATTATATCTATTATAATTTAATTCATGAGTGTGTTCTTCATAAGCCAGGATTTTAAAGTTATTTTAACATTTAAATGTTTGTTTTACTCTGGATACGTGTTTCAGTTACCCTTATTTGAAGGTGACATTCCTTATAAATGTTTAAAGTATGTTTAATGTTCAATTTAATTTAATGTGATCTTAAAAGCAAATCAAAATGGTTATTCTTTAAACGACTAGTTATATTTGTAATAATTTGTTGATTAAACAAAATGTTAAACTTAAGGTTTTCATTGAAAATGTTGAATGTATGTCAGAGGGGACATAACAAATCTGCACCAGTACTCATCAGAAGTTTATGTATGCAACTTAAAGAATACAAATTACAATGTATAATGATGCAGTACTGAAATATTCAATACATTAGCTCACTTTTATCATAAACTGCACATTTCCTCACCAGGATGACAAATTAACATGACATTTGACGATTTACGTTGTCAGTACGATTTACTGTTAAATCAAAGACTGAAAATAAAGATGTACATACTTCAACTTTAAGTTCAACATGTTCAAGGCACTATACACATAGTAATCTTAAAGACTATTGGAATATTATATAAGAGATTCCTCATATTTGCAGATGAAGAATTATATTGCGGATGAGTGACTGAACATTGAATGATTTGATGACATTCAGCAATTGTTGTACACAAATGATGAATAAAACGTGTTGTTGATATGTATGTCTCGCTTTTTGTGATTTATTCCAATGTGCTTTTCTGAAATAGATTAATTTTGATTTTTCACAATAATGGAATTTATTAGTTCTGCTGACTTCATAAAAGAGTAAGCTAATATTTTGTACAATACCAAAATGTCTGATACTAATCATCAGTCGAAAGCAGTCGAATACAAATTGGAGAAACCAAATCAGACTCAGAAGTGACTGGGCAATTCATGTTCGTCTACCTTGTGACCTCGAGCTGCTAAACGGCCCTCCTAACATCGATCAATGAGGCAGGCACCTATGCACCCTTGTGAGCTTGTTGCAGTGGCGTCAGTGCAAGTGGGCTTGCTGAGAAGTCTATGCTTTTAACTTCTACAGTAAGCAATCTAAAATTCTCTCGCTCAAACCTGTATGAAACAAGCGGTCTTGAGTTTGATGGATCAGTATATTCATTTGGCAAAGAAAATCCAAGCCAAATTTAAATGTCTTTTTGTTTTGGCACATGCTACTAGTGATGGAAAAGGGGGGGAGCTCGGGGAACTGAGCTCCCTTGATCCAAAAACGGGGAGCTGAGCTCCCTTGATCCAAAACAGGGAGCTGTACCATGCTACAGCTTCCCCAATGAGCAGCAGTGAAATTACAAGTATCAAGTTACTTTTTCAGTCCTCATGGTATTTTTAGCTCCATAATTACGCTCTGGTGGAAGAATTCTTTCCCTTTCAAAAATTTGGAATGGTGACCCGCTGCCGCACGAGCTGAGGGCTCCCCCGACAAAAAAATTCCATTTCCATCACTGCACGATGCAACAATTACATCCGTCGAATCAGTAAGGCAAAATTAGATGGAGTGCCTATATTATCCTTTGCCTGTGTTACGGGACACGCGCTTCAGAAGGGAGTCCCAGTCTCCTGTAAGTAACCCTTCCTCTGTGAAGTTCCCTTATCAATTCTACCCTCTTATAAGAAAATTTGAAGGCCTCACAAGCTTTGCCAGTAAGTAATCACTGGAATGCATGGGCTGGAATTGAACCAAGACACGCTTCCAAACTCCACAGCACCAAGGCAAATTCTTCATGTGACCAAATTTGAGCTACGTGTATATAACTCCCAAGTAGGCTAGAACAAACTATATATAATATATTGTTCAAATAATTTATTAAATGGAATCACTTAAGTAATATGTATAGTTTGTTCAACTTAATTGACAGTGGCAGGTATATAAAATAACAAATATCAAGGAATTATTCATCGATATATTTATTCAATATACATTTGAACATCATAACAATTCTCCTTGTCACTAATAATGTGCATACAAGACGCATCCTTTGCATTCATGTTCACGAGATCTGGTCATAAGACATCTATTGCAAACAGTAAACAGAATTCATGTGTTTCATCTGCGCTTTGTCCTATCTTCGTCCATTTCCATGCTAATTGCCTTCACAAGGAAATTGGAGGCCGACAGGAAAAAGATATTCGGAGTACTTCAGACAGTCAAGTCTGCAACCAGCATTTTTATTAAAATCTGACTTTTTGGCTTGTCACACTACATGTATCTACTATCTAGAAAGCAAATTTCCCAGCATTTGATTCCCATAGACGTAATACTAAATCAATGGCACTATTTTTAGATAGAAGCGTCCAAATAAAATATCACAATTTCAACTTGCAAGAGACCAAGAGAATGTGCATAATTACAGAAAATTTTGTACATTCTCAATATTTTTTTGAGCAGTGCTGGTCACAGACAAAAGCATCGATTTTCAACAGCAAAAGTAGAAAATTTTAATTCAAAAGATTAATTTCAGAAAGGCCTAATTCTTAACAGAAGCAAGATCTATTACTTCTATTGCATTACATAAACATGATAAATAAAGAATGGTTAAAAATTCAATGTAGAGGTACTGCGAATGGATAATAATTTAAGAAGATAGCATGACATGAGAGTGAGATATTAGATTTGGACTCGACAATGAGTCTCATTTCACAAACTTTTAATATATACAATACCTCTGTACACAAAGACTCTGCATAAGAAGTTAGCGGCATAAATATATATATATACCATTCATTCAGTAGGAAAAATATATAACCTTCCTTTCGTCAAGTGCAATTGCACACGCACAATTGCACACTCACAATTGCACACAGTTTACACACAATTTGCACTAAATCTGCACATGGACATGAACTATGTTCCCAGTAGCACATCTCACAACAGCAAACCACAAACACAAGAGAAAACAACAAAACAAGCAAGATAGAGAGACAGCCAGACGGATCAACACACTCATGTATACACATTAACCTCGCCATTTTAACCAACGGTAACCTGCCAATACAGACACATGTCAAATTCACACAAACTGCTAAAAATCATACATTTAATGTATTATTCAATTCTTACTTTGGGACTAACTTCATTAAATACAATCAATGGAATCCACAAGCTTATAATGCTCATTTGTGATCAATTATAAATAAATATAACATGTTTCTCAGTGAACCAAGTATCCTACAATTCTCCTTAGGCCACAGACTCCACAGAAACGAACAGAAATGATATCTTGAACAACCACTTCATAACATTCAAGAACCACAACTTGTCTAAATCATAAAATCAACATTTTGGCACAAGCACCAGCTATTTGGCTACAGATTCTAACACCAAAATGCTTAATAAAGTGCGAGGAAGGACAGTTAAAATAAAGATCAACTTGGAACTATCCAGAGTTCAAGTTACCATGCATGAGTGACACTTTTAAAATATATGTTTAAGGTTACTTCTCAGTTGCTTGAGCATTTGACACAGTAAAGAGATTCAACTTAAAGGTAAATTTCAAAAATTGATGTCATTTGGAAAAGAGTATAATAATCAAAAGAAATGAAGACTGTTATTACTAAATGTAATTTGTAAGGAGATAAAACTTTCCATATTAATTTAGAACTGATTAAGCGAAAAATTATCCAAATCAAATTGACCAAGTACCCGGTATTAAGAGACAAGAAACTAATCCAATACAGGGCTAGCTAACTCTAGATTATGAACAGTCAGAATTTAGAAACTAAAGAGTCACAGACAGTTGTAATTGACATAATGAAATAAAGAATAGACCTCACTCAATGCTCGGCTGTTAGTAGCTAGGTGGCGTTAGTAGAGACACAGTAATACTTCAAAGCGAGGAAGACACATAAAAATACCACAGTGTGGTAGAAATAAATAACATAGCAAACAGTAGAACATTATGAAGACTTTAAATAATTACATTCAACCAGCAAATTAAGAGACATTGACACATTGCAAGACACAGCAAAAGCATCTGAAGCGTTCCACTTAACAATTTTAAAGGTAAAGATCTTTCATGACCAATATAAGTTACTATAAACCAAGTCAGTGGGGTTGATATCAGAGAAAATTGCAGTCGACCTTCTAATTTTAGTAATTTTTTACATCCAAACGAATGGAACAGTTGACCATGTTCACTGGATATGATCTTTTTCTACATTTAAGACCATGTTACATGATTCTGTAACAATTTATGAAGAAAACTATTACTGAATTTCCAAACCTAAATCATGACTAGGTATTGTGGGTGCATAATATCCAAAGACACATATCATGCATCAAGGGGGAGAATATCAATAATAGGCACATAGGCCAACTTCATCTCTGAATCTAACTGGATAGAGCCCCTGTATAGCCAACCCTTCATTATAGAACCTCAATGGATATTCAAGAACAGTTTTCCTACACTGACTTTGTTATAGCATCTTTGTTGGTCAACCAAAAACCAATTCGTTTCTATTCAATTATAACAGTTCAATTAACAAGTAGTATAACATTTAACTGTGCCTCTATGTCCTGACATCTCAGAAGAAGTCTAATGACTTTTTAACATTTCATTTGATTGTGTCGTCCCTGTTATAAATACTGGTACATTCAACAAATACAAAGACCATGAACTACGACTCCTGTCCATTCCGTAAAAATAACTTACGATACTATAAAATATACACGAATACAGAAACACGGACACTTCCGTCACACAGACACTGTATTTGGCATATGCTTCCTTAAATAAACAACTAACCGTGTGAGCACATTTAACAGTTCACTGTACATCTGTATATGATGATCTCTGTACGATTTCTGTATTATCATGTCCGATACAAAATATGATATACAGAAATCAAAATTGAACCATACAAAACTTGACCTGTATATATATACACTTGGTACGTATTTCATTTCATCTATTAACGCATATTCAGTTTGATTTGAACCCCAACTCTGCAACCACTGATGTACTATTTATGTTTTTCCTTAAAATATAACAATCAAACAACTCATATTCCTAGTACAATCAATTATTGACAAAAGGGCAAGAAAACATTATTTAAATACTAAAAAGCGAGAATCATTTAAAAGATATTGCGATAAAACATTGATAAAGTTATTTAAGATCTACTATTGTCATAACATTGTCATGCTGTAAGATATCAACTATTACCATGAAATCTCCCATAGACTAGTTTCGACCAAAATCTGATTGAAATTGAAGGAAATTTAAGAATTATTATAGAATATCATAATATAGATTTTAGGATAAAATGTTGTAAGGGCTATTCCATTTAAAAACCTGGGGGTGGGGTGGTCGGGCTACGATTTTGACCCCCCCCATGCATCTAAAACGATTTTTTTTTACCCCCCCCATGCATTAACTTCGATTTTTTCACCCCCCGTACATACATCACAAAAAATTTTCGTTATTACAATGCGTAGGCCTGAATAGAACGATAGTCCCCCCCCAATACATCTACAGTGAATTCCGCGAGTGCCCCCCAAGCATCTGCATCGTATTATCGCTCACCCGTACATACATCATACGAAAAATAAACCAGCCCGACCACCCCCCCCCCCCCAGGTTTTTAAATGGAATAGCCCTAAGGGATTAACCTTTGATAACTCTTCATTTTCAAATCAATATAATCACTGTAAACTCCCCATATAGTTTGTGATGCCAGTAAGTCAAATGATCTACATATATATCGTACAATAAATGACAATTTCACAAAATTTTTAAACTGCAATGATAACTTTTGTTTATATATAATTTCAACAATCTTTTCAACATTCACTGAACAATAAAATATAACATCTCTTTTTTCAACGAAGCAATAATGAACATTTCTTGATTAAAAAACATATACCGCTACATGTGAACGTATTTGTGTATTGTAATTTTTCTTGTCAAATTCATTTGTATCAAACATTCACCAAGGACTCCTTATCGCCTCTTTTATTATATCTTGCAAAATGAACTAATAAAGTAGCATAAAGCATCATTATATAAGATGCAGTACTTAAAATGTATTTTTCCAATATGTTAAGGTTTTAATCTAATTTTCAGGTTGTAATTTTATATTTGATATAAAATTTTATTTGATATAAAATTTCTAGAGTGTTTTTTTTTTTTCTGCTTGTGCTTATGAATTCAGATACTTGATTCATTTATATTCTTTTTTAAAAATATTTCTACGCATCTGTAGGAGGGGGTAGGGTAGAATCAAATTTAGAAAGATTTCATACTGAAAATTTAATCTTGTAAGACCAGAGCCTTCCTTTTCTTCTGTAATTTGTTAACGAGTCTAGCCAACATTGGTCTGCCAATTTCTGTTTTGATAAATCACAATTTAACATGAAAGTAAAAAGTGCTTTGCCAAGTGTATATTTTCATCATTATTTATTCTATCAATATCGTAGACTAAAACTTTATGTGCAGACAACTGCCGGAAAATGAACACACGGAAAAAGCACCATAGCCAATGTGTCTGTTCATTCTGTGGTACTTTGAGCATTGATTGAGCAGCTTGTATGAACAGTGACTTACATTTTTATAATACATACTTTATATCATTTCTGTTGTGTACTATTGTGCAGGCATACTAAGTCTTGGAAAATTCATGTTGTAAATCATCAGACCAAAGTTAGGAGTCTTATTTTCTTATTTTGAATTAAAAAATATCTTGACGCTGGATTTCAATTCTTTTTCTAATTTTCTTATTTTGAATTTAAAATATCTTGACGATTGATTTTAATTGATTTTACAATGAAAGAACACATGACAAATATCAGAAGAAGATTTGTGTATAACAAGATTGTAGAACGCATTATGTGACTATCAACTTGTATGTATACTGTATAGACTAAGGCTATTTGCTTTTACACAAAAGCGGCTTAAATAATCAGATCTAGAATAAATAAATAGGACGAAGGACTAGTAAACTCTTTGGGGTGAACACTTTAAGGTCGTTAATAGTTTGTGATGTCCCGGGGGACGATGAGTGTTTTTATGCTGGGAGAACGAAGAAGCGTGGATTTTGAAGCGAGTTACGAGACCGGTCGCTTGAAACAGTCACTTGAAAACAGGTGATGATACATTAGCTTGAAACAGTCACTTGAAACAGTAGCTTGAAACAGTAGCTTGAAACAGTCTTTGACGCATGGAATGAGGTATACTCTTTCCTTCCGCCATATTTTTATTATGGCATAGGAATGACATATTTATATTCACTCTCCTTACAAGTCATGGATCTTTTTATTCTTTTTAACATCGTGAAGATTCTTCAGTTCTCCATACGCACTTGTAGGACTATGTTGATATTCCGTGTAGAATTGTAGATACTGAGCATTACAGATCCTCCTGGGGTAGCTTGCCGGAGACATCTCGGAGAGACACCTCGGAGAGAAATCTCGGAGAGAAATCTCGGAGAGAAATCTCGGAGAGACATCACAGAGAGACATCACGGAGAGACATCACGGAGAGAAATCTCGGCGAGACGTTTAGGAGGGACATCCTGTAAAGATCTTTCATGGAGGCACTTTTGAAGATACCTCGACATGTCGAGATGTCTCACAGAGACACTTAGTAGAGACACGGATAACGGCCATTGACTGTGTGTTTTTACATCGCCAATGATCCTCACTTGATTCGCCACGGACCTTCGATCGGTCTATCAGTCTAAAACCAGTCTATCATCAAAAACGCTAAACTGTAACACTGTAGAACACATTACACCATCCAGATCACATGTATGTGTGTGTTTTGCCAACTTAATACTGGAATACTGGTCTATTAAGTCAAAAGATCGCAGGGCAGGTCTGCAGACGGTGTGCCATAATATGTATACATCATATATCTATAGACACTACAGTTCATTCACAGACTTGTTTTGCGACAGTAAAGCACATTAACTTGGCAGTCAAGTGCGCACCTGCAGGCACGATGCTTATATGTTCAAGTAGTGGGACTGAGCTAAAAGAGACCGCAAATTAATCAGGGGAAATTAATCACAATCAATCCACGTGGTCCTGGTAAATGAGTTTGACATAGCCGGGATCTCCTTGCAATGGAGTGGCACAGAACGGACAGGCCGCCCGGAAACCTTGGCAGCCGTGGGGAATCGGAATAGACGACCAGTAACTGAAATACAAAATAAGAATAGTGTTAATTATTTTAACTAAAACAGAGAGTGACTTCATAGCATAATGGTCAGCACAGCTGCCTTGCAATCTGTATACATAAACATGTAGCAAAACCTCTCTTACAGCCGGAAACAGGGCTTCAGATGTCTCAACCATCCAGTCTCCAGAACAATTGTAATTGAGAGACTTTCATTCTCTATTCAATTTTGTGAAGTACTGTTTGTCTATTTAATATGTATGACAACATGAGGGCAAAATAAACCAATTATGCGTATGACTAACAACTTCCATTGATTGATAGAATGACAGAATCAACTTATCCATCATTAAAGTATTATACATTTTTAAAAGGAACAGCTCATTTTGTTTACTTGCCTCCGCTGAACGCTCTCATTGCTGATTCAGAGTGAATCATACCGCAACAAGATTATATCCACCCTCCACATATCGACAATAATCTACGTCAGCACAAAATAACACGCAAAACACCATGACTCACCCAACAGTAGATTCGGAGGCCATGTGACCGCATGAGAAACAGTGAGAGGGGGCGTCTGAGTCAATGTAGAAACTCGTCTCCTGTCCGGTTATGAGTTTCACAAATGGTCCGCTCTGTGTGAAAAAAGAAATGAAGAATTGATTATGCAATGTATCAGTATTGAATAAAAGTTGAATAATAAAGGTTCACTGCGTTTCTGTTTTTAATTTATTTGTACAATATCTGTGCACTGGTGGCCACCAGGTTGTCAAAAATGCACAAATATCGAACAACGCCACCGCAGAACTAGTGTTTTTAGTACAATCTTCGCATACTATTCGAATCAACTTCATTCTTATGACAGATTGACAGTTACTGGTAGTAACTTGATAAGTAATCAGTGTATCTTTCAAAGTATTACAAGAAACTCAAGATATACGACAGACAAGAGTTTATCGGTTCAAATCTTTTTACAAAACAGACATTGATTTCTATAAAAATGTTAAATTTTTCCAATCAAGCTAAAGAAACAGAACTGCAAAACAAAATTTGAATAACATTTTACAATCACTTCCTGCATGCCAAATACAAGTGCCTGAAGCAGAGCTGCTCAAAATAATAACATGATGAACCCACCTTTCGGCACATGGGGCACACTCTGGTATTGCCATCGTCATCACCCTTCCCCCAACTATGCTGCCCATGGACGTGGCCACAATTTAAATACACATAAGGCTGTTTTTCTGAGACACTCAAAGTGTTTTTACTTGGCAGAACCAGCGTGTTCAGTCCAACAGGGCACTGAGGTCGGCCGGCATTGATGGCCTCAATTTGAAGCTCTAGTTCACTGCGACTCTGGAATTAGCAAATAAAATACATCATCAGTTTTGTAATTGAAGTGGTCAGTAGTAGACTCAGTACACTCAGTTGCAGTTTTCCCCATACATTATAGAAACATAAAGAAGAAAAGGTGGGGAAACCAAACGAGTCAGACTCAGTTGATCTTGGAAGGTCTGAAGAGAACCAGATTGTCGATGACATTGCCTAAGCTTCTTATTTAGGCAAAGGGTCAATTTTGGAATTTCAGGCAGGCCTCTTTAAAAACTTGCACACTTGTGTTGGATATTCTTTTGACTCTTAATATTGATGCAGGATATATATTAATCAAGCCTATGACAAGTCTTATTTGCGACTTAAATATGTATCTAACTATTCTAACATGGAAGTTGACAAAGTCAAAATCAAAGCAGAATACTCACAGGAGCAGACTGTAGCCCTGTCGCAGACCTCCACAACAAAGTGGCTCCACAAAGGTCGATCAACGTGCCATCTTGAAGAACGTTGTCCTCTGCGTCAATTCTATTACTCTTCTGGGGGGTGGACCGTGACTCCCGAAGAGCGTAGATCCCTCCGTTGACTGAGACTTCTCGCCAGAGACCAGATTTGGACGTTGAGTCGAAACCTTCCGAGGGATGCATTATTAAAACTCCATTTGTAGTCAAACCGTCAATTTCACCATCATTGTACCACTTTGTTGCTTTTTCCTGCAAATTAAACATAGTTCAATGAAACAAAACTATTTGATCACTTCATTATAATAGTCGCTTGTGATGCCACTTACATAATTGTGGGTTAAAAGTCACATTAGTCTCAAAATGTTAATAAAACAAAAAGAAACTTTACAGTAGAAGTCAAAAGGACAGATTCAAGTAAAAAGTTCTGCATTCGGTGAAGAGCTCGAATATGACATATTTTCTAGGTATGGTTTTTGACAGCTTGAGTGACCTTTCAATTGGCTGTGAAATATACCTATGTCATGCAAATAATGGAAACTCATCAATTGGCTACCCTTCATTCATTCACATAGAAGCCAGTTTCAAATTACAAACTGAGAGTGTTGAACCAATATTAGAATCTTTTTAGTAGGCCTACATTAGGCCAGAGTTTTGAGAGTAACTTACTGTCATTGGCTTCAATCTAAAAAATATCAATGGGGTCTTACAAAATCCATGTTAGCAACATACAACATCATCTGCCGTGCAATATAATCCACCTTTATTCCTTACTTCTCAGAATACTCACCCCTAGAAAGATATTACGACTGGTATCGAACCCTGCTGCATAAATCCTGGCCGTGTGGGGAGGATGGCGATCTACAATGATCCTGCAGGCGAATCGAGATATCGTACTTTGGGTGACTACGCAATCTTCCGCTCTTTGAGCTCCAGGTACTGTGTCCATAACTACAAAGTCAATAGGCATCTCCGAAGATCTGCCAATTTGGAACATGTCCGTATCGTTATCATGGTCATATTGGACAATTATCGCCTGCCCACGATTTAACGTAAAAGATACCGAGTGTTGTTTGTTGTCTTTGATAAGCTGAAACAGAAGAAAACGAAAGAAATAAGTAAGGACAATAACTTGAATGAAACTTATCAATGAGATAATATCTCATGTCTGTCAATAGTGTGTTAATTCATCTCAGGTTTAAGATGTTTATTTGGATGTGTTAGAATTTTAGAAAAAATTTTTGAGAAAACTTTTGCAGAATTTGTGCAGTGTTCGTTGACTTAAGGACTAGCCTATGGAATTAATATCAGTGTGGAATTTTTACTTTGAACTACTGATACAGCGACACCAGGTATTTGAGAAATTTTTTTAGATTTTAAAGTAAAATTTAATGTACTTACTTCAACTATTTTATAGATTTATAACAATTAAATGTCATGTTTATATGAAACAAGTTGTCGTTGAGTGACATCAATTTATACGAAAATGACAACAACAAAAGACATCGATACACTGAAGACTATGGGACAGCATACGACGATCCTAGAGACACATTTCCAGTTCAAAGTCCGCATGTTAAGTCAGGGTGACAATAATACATGCCGAAAAATAAATTTGTTCAGAGGAGAGGAGTAAGATACAGCATTTACAACATTACAATATTAAATGAAGCACGTTTTACAATTTGACATGTCCAACAAATTTGACGTTTCAGTAGATCAGTTAGGTTTCATTGAGCAAAGGTCTAGTTGAATCTCACCATAGCTTAAACCCATCTCTTGCGGGCTTCCTCAACCATCAGAAAACGCTCCTCTGGTCAGATAAAACTAAGACCTTTGGGCAATGAAAGCTAACAGGAGGACTTCCAAGACCCAGATTGAGTATGCATTTTCAATATGTAAAAGGTTCGTAAAATGCATTATATCTGATATAACGATGCTCGGCTTTTTTCCGACACAAAATAGCAATATATATTATGAATATCATAAATATATAATATAGGAGATTGGCATAATGATTTTGGAGTCTTAACGGCAGCAAGACTTCAACTGGAATTGAGACTTCCAGGAAAGCAACAGGACTTTTCAAGACACCATTACAGCTAGACGACAAACGCAACAACGTGACTCATGCAGTACACACACGCAAATGAAAAGACGATTAGAATAAAATGTGATAAAAAAATTATCCCAGCAACCTGAAGTTGAGTCATGGCAAGTATATGACATAGAGGATGCTAGAATAAATAGCAATCAAACATGTGTTTTTATCGTTAAACAATGTTAATATCACTGGAAACGCACAACGAGCATTTGTGGTGATAAAATGTCAAAATTCAAATTAGATATAGGACACTTTTACATCGTACATCGTACTACATCTACACTCGAATAACTCGTAGCAGTAGCACACCTTTCTTTTTTTTAAATTGCACTTTTACGCCATCGAGACAATTCACAATCATCAATCTAATACTCCGCCACCATTTAGCTAGGATGGTCCAAATTTAAAGTTTTGACTTAAAATAGGTTCCTCCACAAGGCTACCCGTGTTCCTTATGACCCATGTGAGAAACAAATTTAGTTAAATTGTAGGAATACGCTTAGAGGCTGCTCCCATTGTGATATTCTTTTCGAATTTGAATTGAATTTGATTAATGCATTATATAATTGAATGAGGAAATATTAGAAAATTTCTTCGCATGTTTAAAACCCTTTCTTTCATTCAATTGCAAAGAACCTCCCAGTAATTTTAGGAAGGGGACATTTTACCTACAATTCACATCAAAACCTTTTAAAACAGACAAATATTCATCCGGTTGATTAAAAAATTTATGTGCGCAATCTAAAGAAATATTAGGCTATCAACCAGAAGAACTTTTTTCATCTGACCTAAAAGTTTTCAATGTTGAACTGCAGGTAAAATTTACCCCTTGAGTAGGATGCAATTCACTTAAGTTCACAATGGAGTTGAATGGACCAAAAGAACTAAATCACAATTTCAAGACTGAGGCTCTGGATATGGATATGGGGGAGGGGGGTGGGCAGGGAATTCGAAAGTAAAATGGCCAAGGAACAGGGGGGCATCAAACCCCATCCGAAGCCTCAACTTTTTCTCCGTTTCCATACGTAGAGAGCAAACTTGTGAATAGAATTAAACATTTGTGCAGCAACCTCCAGAGTACCTCCAGATTATATTTCAATTATCCCAAAACTAGGTGAATATCTCACATTGGCCAAAAGCAGCACGGGTAATCTTCTGGGGTAACTTTCTGAACACCTTTATCATTTCCAAGACTTTGGACCACCCTAGCCACCATATATACTAATTTCAATATTTTCTTAATAGATACTAACCTCTGACTGTTGGGGGTTCGTTACGACGTGATGTTTGACAGGCTTGACGCCGTTGCTAAGGGGACGACGGAATAAACTGAACTTGCTTCTCCGTCTCCCTTTGTCCCCTTGTGGAAGGGATCCATTGTAACTGAAATGGGAGAAAGATTAAAGTAAAGAATCATGTGAGGATGACAGGCAAGGAACATCGTAATTACTAATACAGGCAGACTTTGGAGAAATATTGCAAACAGAAAGTAATGCACATTATGACTGCTGAACAACACTACCTAAAGTAGTCCATCCAGGGACAATTATCATACATGTACACGCAAAATTGAAATAAATTTTCCTGAAAGCATCTTTTAAACATTGAAAACTAGAAGGCAAATTGCAATTTGCATATCTGGACGCTGATAATTGACCTGAACATTGTAACATAATATTGGTCTGGTAGTCTGGTTGGCTGAATTATAATAGCAGTAGTCAGAAGTTATCAGGGCATAGTGGCCAATGGGCCTTAAGAGAGAGAAATAAATGAATTGCTACATAGCGATGCATGAAGTTTTTTGATTGTGTGTGATGGAGTTGTGTGTTTAACAACTTGAAATAGTTGTGTTAAGCTGACAGAGGAGATACACACCCACAGCTCATCATTGCTTTGGACATCTTAAGCTAAGGTAGATACAGCTCATCTTCATGAGGCAGACCCACTTTTATGATTTCAATAAAACCTGAGATGTTCGAGAAAGAAAGCAATAGCATAATTTAAACGAAGTCAAAGAGCCCTGAGGCTATTGCCCTACTTCATTGCACATTGGCCTAGAAAAATGGACCAAGGGCAGAGTAAATGTATTTACCCCTTTTCACACCTCTTTCAAATTACCCAACAATCTTGCTGTATGTGTATGTGTATATGCATATGCAGCTTACATTTACCATGACAGTTACCCTTGTAACTGTCATGCATTTACTAAAAGTACACTGTATAAAGTTTATAAACTTCAAATTAAAAGTAAAACTTTTATTTGATTATGTATACTACACTTTACTTTATTAAAACATATATGCATCATGGGAGAATTCGTTTTATTTTGTTTCTATACATTGTCAAACTAGATGGGAGCATATTTCCATATGCAAGACTAGCAGAGGGTCGATCAGCAGTTTGTTCAGCTCATCACTGACTGACATTACTGGCTGACATCATCGGCTGACATCATTGGCTGACTTCATCAGCTGACATCATCCCATCACTGGCTCACATCACCGGCTGACATCACCAGCTGACGTCAGTGGCTGACATCAATGGCTGACCACCGGCTGACATCACTGGCTGACATCACCGGCTGACATCAGTGGCTGACCACCGGCTGACATCAGTGGCTGACATCAGTGGCTGACATCACCGGCTGACATCACCAGCTGACATCAGTGGCTGACATCAATAGCTGACCACCGGCTGACATCACCGGCTGACATCAGTGGCTGACATCACCGGCTGACATCAGTGGCTGACCACCGGCTGACATCAGTGGCTGACATAAACGGCTTACATCACCGGCTGACATCAGTGGCTGACATCACCAGCTGACATCAGTGGCTGACATCACTGGCTGACATCGATGGCTGACATCACCAGCTGACATCAGTGGCTGACATCACCGGCTGACATCAGTGGCTGACATCACTGGCTGTCATCGGTGGCTGACATCACCAGCTGACATCACTGGCTGACATCAGTGGCTGACATCAGTGGCTACCATCAGTGGCTGACATCAGTGGCTGACATCACCAGCTGACATCAGTGGCTGACATCACCAGCTGACATCAGTGGCTGACATCAATGGCTGACCACCGGCTGACATCAGTGGCTGATATCACCGGCTGACATCACCAGCTGACATCAGTGGCTGACATCCGTGGCTGACATCACTGGCTGACATCACTGGCTGACATCACCGGCTGACATCACCAACTGACATCACCAGCTGACATCAGTGGCTGACATCACTGGTTGTCATCAGTGGCTGACATCACTGGTTGACATCAGTGGCTGACATCAGTGGCTGACATCAGTGGCTGACATCAGTGGCTGCCATCACCGGTTGACATCAGTGGCTGACATCACCGGCTGACATCAGTGGCTGACATCAGTGGCTGACAGCAATGGCTGACATCAGTGGCTGACATCAGTGGCTGACATCACTGGTTGATATCAGTGGCTGACATCAGTGGCTGACATCAGTGGCTGACATCACCAGTTGACATCAGTGGCTGACATCACCGGCTGACATCAGTGGCTGACATCAGTGGCTGACATCACTGGCTGACATCACTGGCTGACATCAGTGGCTGACATCAGTGGCTGACATCACTTGTTGACATCACCGGCTGACATCAGTGGCTGACATCACCGTCTGACATCAGTGGCTGACATCACTGGTTGATATCACTCGTTGATATCCCGGCTGACATCGCTGACTAACATTGATTGACATCATTGACCATATCATAACTATCAATAGGGGAGCTCCAAAACACAGGAGAGAACTCCCAATAAGAAGAAGAAGAAAGTGTAGCTACCTTGGGTAAATAGACAGTACTACTACTGTGGTTGCCATGGAGATGGTAGACTCGGAACTGGACGACACCTAGTATCCCTAAAGACTAGCCCTGCTAGTCTAACAAATGGACCAGTGTAGTATGCTTCCTCAAAAAGCCATTCTTTAGGTCAGAAGGAGGTGTGAATGAGGCCATGGTTGTAAAACAGTTCATCCTGTCTGAGCATAAGTCGGTCACAAGTTGGTCAATAGCTTTAGGGCTCTTTAACCCCCTTTTAAATTGTTTATTCACCATGTTTGTGCTTATTTATGGTCTGACTTTCTGCCAATCAATATATAAGGCCTATACCTTCTATCTTGGAATCTGTATGGCCACCATGAACTTCATTTTCCTTCCTTTTATTGACAATAAACTAACACAGTCCTTCCATCGATGCAGTCACTATGGCTGCTCATTGCTTCCTCAAAAAGCCATTCTTTAGGTCAGAAGGAGGTGTGAATGAGGCCATGGTTGTAAAACAGTTCATCCTGTCTGAGCATAAGTCGGTCACAAGTTGGTCAATAGCTTTAGGGCTCTTTAACCCCCTTTTAAATTGTTTATGCATGCCAGTTTCAATCTAATGATCTAGTTGTTGAACACCGGCAAATCTATATAGCTCTCTCAACCAATAGCATTAGTGCGTATTTTGCATGCTAGGTGGCTACCGCGTGTTGATGACGGGTGTGCGCTGAAGCATATCAGATTCTGGTAGACTGGTCCCCCCTCCCTGGTGTGCCATAGGGACAGTATATCAGTTATAATTCTAGTACATTGTCCTATTTAGAATCCAGTCAATTTTCCATGATTGCAACACAGATTTCCAGCTATTCTCGGTGTTAAGGACCAATTCACCGAGTGATATCTGTAGATCTATCCACTATCTGTTTCCTATATCAGTCTGAGTCACTTGGATCACGTGTGTGCAACATAAAGTAAGTTTGATGGGTTTACTGTGTACATCACTATGTCTTATGTTCAGCCAACAGGAAACTGAAAAACACAAGGAAGTAGGCCGTTGTGAGACAGTATCTGCACGCCAGAGGCATCCAGATAATCATCCAAATCACTTCAGAACCCAAATTGCGGAATAAAAAGACAAATATCTTATAAACTCTATACCAAAATTAAAGCAATTGTTATAATATGATTATAGAAATGTCTGCAAACTCAGTCCGATACAATGAAATTGTTCTATTTTATATTCCTCATTCCTCAAGGCATTTATCCTCGAAATAATGACCTTCATTTATGATATTTTGTTGTTTTTATTGAATCACTTTTCATTGCTTGACTCACCCCAGGATGATGAGCTCTCCGTACTTGGTGGGTGCTGTTTTGATTGGGCTGCTGAGCAGTTTGCAACGAGACGTGCTGGTCGTTGAGTTTTCCGAGGAGGGACTGACCACAGGGGAAGGACTCTTGGAATTGTCCGACTGCCCACTGGTTGGGCTAGTGACCCTCTCCCCCATGCTGCCCTTCACATGTTTCGCTTCTCGCACATTGACGCACTTGACCACCAGGGGCTGCTCCGGGTGCGGCCGCTTCCCTCGTTCCTCGGTCGTCTCAGACTCACTGCAAAGACAAACAGATAAAAATGTAAGAAAGGTGTTGTATATACAATGCATGAAGCAGATTGAGAGACTGAAATATATATGGACAATGCAGCCTCTGTAGACTATAGATAAGAAGCTAGTTTCTATTCTTGCAGATGAAATATGGCAGGCTGTTGAGACGGGCATAGGAGTAACTCAAGAGTAAGTGATGGATGGATGATTGGGGCTTTATGTCCGGTATTCATGCATTGGTAGGCTAATTAGGACAGGAGGACACGGCAAGGATGATTGAAACAGCCGTCCAACATAGGCCCAGGTGACCTGGCAAGAGCAGGATTCCCCGTGGCCTAATGGTTAAAGGCGCTTGTTTGTGCTACCAGTGGCTGTGAGGTCGTGGGTTCGACTCCCACTCCTGGAACTCAATTTGGTCCGAGCCCATGGGACATTAAATGGAGGTGGGTTGTATCCAGTTTTCTGTGCTGGGGCAACTGAAAGACCCTGGACATCCCTGAATTAATAGGGTATGTACCAGACTCACTGTCTTCTCATCACTCATCATCATACGGCGGTCACCAACACTGGAGAATGCTAAGGCATGGGAACCTTGGGCAATGTTCCCCTTGTCTCTGCCCATGGGCGCCGTACTATGGCTGCCCTGAGCTGTATCATCGTGGAAGGCTCACCACGAATTTCGTGCCTGCATTGCAGTGCATGACTGATAGTATATACAATACAATACAATACAATACAATTCAAACCCTGGAGCCAGCGATTGGCAGTCCAGCACGCTACCACCAGACCAACCCTACTCCCGCTCAAGAGTAAGTAAGTGCTCTGAAAATGCATTTACTAACTAACAGTAGCAGTTGAGGAGGCTGAAGCGCATGCTGCTACATGCTTTGATTGTTTGATGGTCCCAGGTTCGAAGGCCAGCCTGAGCACCCACGAGTATCATCCAAGAAGGATGTCGCTCGAACGAGACAGCATTGAGAGTACTTTCATACCAATCAAATTCAAACTAAGCAATTGGCGTCATTATTAAGAACGGCTACACTTCCACTAAAGCACATAAGGAAGACTTACAGATTATTTCTAGATTCAGGTTCAGATTCAGATATAATTTATTTCCAATATTTTGTCATCAAAGCAATACAGCTACGGTAATCATTAATAAATGGTGGATACCCCAATGAAGGCCCAAAGGAGCCCTATGTAGGAGGCACCAGATGTAAGTAAGGTACATGAGAGAAGAGGTGAGTTAGACAGTGTCTTTTATCGTCAGGTGTCTCCTAGACACCCGACTGTAAAAGCACTGCATGCCCAGTCCTCAAACAAATTGAAACAATCCATTACAAGACAATCTGTCCATCATGAGTGGTTTCCAACGTCAAGTACTGTTACAGCAATTTCAGTATTTCACCACAAATAGATACCTGAGTAATTTCACGAGTGTAAGCATTGGCAGCATATTCATTGTCACTTGTCGGTAAAACACATTGCTCAGAAAGCTCCAAATGTAATGCAACAATGGTCAAGGCCTAATCCAGGAGCAGAAATACATTAATCCGTAAATCACACACCCGTGACTCGTCACACATTCATAAGGTGAACTGAGTTGAGGCTATAGGCCTACCTCGTGCATATATATCACCAAATCGACAACATATCAACCAGGAATATTGGTAACGTGTCTATCAATCAATATGACAATATGTTCACCTGAAAAGTATAAACTACAAATGCATACACCAATGATAAAGCAACCATTCAAATTCAGGTATCACTATCCAGACCACAAATCAATATTGATTATATCACATAATATTATATGAAGGCCTACAAAAATGCAATTTCTTTGACAACCATAGTAAAATAGGGTATTTTATTTGAAGGACTGATTTGAAATTGTTTATTTTAAATAGTATATATCACTTGAGTTCAATGCACACTATTGAATATTTAGAAACGATCAATTTTATACAAAGAGGATATTTATTCATAGGCCTCATACTGTAAAATATATATTTATCAAAACTTAAATTTCTTTCAAGAATTTAAAACATCTCTTTAAATTTTAAAAAGATTTAAATGAAATGCAAAATTGCATTATTATGCTGCTAAATTGTGACGCTAAATTGAAGCAATCGTGAATCATGAATGCTACTTCATCCACTGTCATCAGAACAGCAGCTAAAGAATTGAGAAAATAAAGATTCTGAGCATGCATACATCTAAGTATTTTTCAGACTTGTATATTCACCAAAACCAAAATAATATGTGTATACTTTGAAAGAACCAGCAATATACACCTATAAATAACTCATTGAACAAATAGGAAACTTATGAATTCAGTTGAATTTCAAATAAAACATGAAATCGATTGATTCGCCTCCACTAAAAAGTATGACATATTTTCATGACGGGCAATAAACAGATGATTTGAAATTGATGTATCACTAACGAAAATAGGCAAAATATTAACATACAACTCCTACACATACTAAATGGAGCAAAAAACATACTTTGTAAGTGTACATAGCTATATTATTTAGATCTTGAAATCTGTCATAAAGAGTCGGCAATAACACCGCATATTCATCAAATAAGTAATGAAGTAAATAATTTTCTATACTCAATATTACTCATATTCCATCAGGCACAAAGGAGAGGCATGCAATTATGGCTTGTAGCCAAACATAAATGACAATTCCATAATGAGTAGAAGAGTGCAATGACTTCTTGAGCATGCCATGACGAGAGAAGATGAACGGACCAACTATTGTTAAGAGGTTGATGACCTGTCAGTGATGATTCTGTATTCTGCTAATAGTGAACCATCCTGATACCCAGAAGGGATGACACCACCCATCATCAATCCTATACAATAATTGAATAGTGTTGCAGCATAAAGGTACCTTTAAGTATTTGTCCATCTATTAAAAGTTATTTAAAACGATCCAATATCTGATCTTTCTAGCTATCTTCTGATCTGTCCACGCCATCTATATTATTATCCTAACTGTACTTCATGTTCATTGTGGAGATCAGATCTGTGTTTCAGGTATGATCATAAAGTATAAGCTGGGACAGCTAATATCTATTTTTAATAATTTAATATAAAATTTCTTTGTGTTGAATCTCAAAGGCAGATTACTGGTAATATATGTATGAAGTTAGTTAACCAAAGTTACCCATATCCAAAGTGTTAACAATGGCTCAGGCAAGTAAAAGACAAGTAAAAGACAGCTGACACACAAAAGTACAATTCAGCAAAATTTGCACAGAGCCCTTTCATGAATATTTTTTTTCACTCTCCCTCTTTATATATATATTCTGCACCTTGAGGCTTTGATAGTAATCTTAAAGTGTCAGAGCTAAGTGCATAACAACAATCCCCATGTGCAATGATGCCCTCATTGTGAACCAACTGAACACATAGTCTTCCAGATATATAATTTTCTACATGTATAAAACACAATCCCATAGCATAGACTGTAATGTGCCTACAAAAAAACATACCTACAAAACACTACAAAGACCTCACCACATAAGAGTCATGTAAGTCCCAAGAAGTGAGATGTGGGAGTTCAGTAAGTCCTATGCAGGCCCAATAGATACAAGGCCTGTGCAGTGAAGGTCCTATTTCCAGCCCCTGGACAACATTTCACATTTTGGCGCCCTGTGCAGCCACCATGGAGGCCAGGGAACAAGTCCAGACCTGCCCAGCAATTCACCATCAATCAATCAACCATCAATGCCACGGTGTGAACTAGTTTGCATAAGTAGTAAAGCATAAAGTGGATAGTGCACTAACCTAACAACACCTCTGTGCTAACAACAATGTAATTTTACAAAGGTGTACAAAGCTAAGTGTCACAGTGTGAGGAAACAACTTCAACCAAAACAATATTTCCCCGAAACATACAATGACAACTGAAAATTTTATAAGCAGGTTCATGCACTTGTAAGAATACACTAATTTACCAATACCCAAAATATTTTGTTTATTAAGTTAAAATTCCAGTGTAAAGTGTAAACATAAGACTTTCAAAAGACTTTTTGTTTCTTAAAAACTTTAAGTTTGCACCTACATGATGGAATATATCATATTTCAACATCCATGTTTACAAATATGGGAAGGAATATTTATAATCCAGTCCAGATATATGTCTGACTTCAGCATTTGATAATGACATTCATAAGATAAATCAGTCTTAAAATTTATGAAATTCAAAGTAGCCTATCCCACTTCCTCACTTGTCTCTGAAAATGCAGACTAACATATTCTGCAAGGTCAGAAGTTCACACTCAGAAGACAGAAAATATTGTTTACTTTTCTACTTTTAACTTAAAAGTACCTCTTTTTCTTAAACAAATATTTTAGTAATAATTTCAAGCTCATTGATTTTGACAATGCAGTACATTGGATCTCAAATTTAAGAGACAGAAATCTCAATAAGGCTAAATTTGACAACACTGTTCACCTGATCCCTATATAATTTAAATGTTACAATGTAATTTACCCAACAACAGTCAATAGCTTGGTTTTCTTTTTGTGCTCTTTTTTCTTTTTTGAGGGTAAATACCTTTTGGCTTTTGACCACAAAAACCACAACAACAGCATAGTATTTACCCAATACTCAAAGTTACACCCCTCACTAAACAACCCCCAGATATGAAGCCTGATAACATGATATGCACATCAAGGGGACATCAATAGAGTCCAGTGAACTAAGTGGAATTGACACCACAAGAGCATTTGACCATGTTAACAACCTTGTCATCCGCACAATAACATCAACAAGAAATGGCTGACAATTACACAGGCAAACCCCTTTTAGAACATGGTATTGTCATGGTAACATCAGGTCTACAACTTAATTTATTACATGGAGTTATGAGAATTCTATCCATGAGCAGATGAGGCAGCCTAGAGGTACAAGTGGTTGCAGCCTTGTAGCCATAATGGGTCCTGGGAACAAATCCAGTCAAGATGACTTTTTGTTCACTATCTGAAAGGTCCAGACTGAAGCAGTAAGTCTGACTGTGAATTATTTTAAAGTTCGCCAATTTTTTTCATTTCGTCCACTTTAATATCACAATTTGACCATTTACTGAAACACAATCTGGTAGAACTAGGATCAAGAGAATGACACCCAAACAGCATGACCAAATGAACTTGCCATAAAGGTCATTGACCTTCAATATCAAAGGTCTCATGCTGCTCTATAAACACATCACATAACAATACCTATAACTTGTCTGCAACCCATGATAAATGAATATGAAGTGGCAACTGGCCCATAATATGGCATATAGGGCAGACGTGAGGGTAATTTAGGTCATATGCAACGAATGAAAGATAATTTAGGCCACATGCAAATAATTTAGGTCATATGCATAACATTGCAGCATTTAGAGGTATATCACTGAGGGTGAGTCATATAAATACTGGTCATTATCAAATGGTTTATTGGGATCAAATGATTAACCAAAATAATAGCTACAATTTTCAGATTACAGGTAATTTCCAATGTATTATTTAGGCAATACATAGCCTAATGCTTTGTTGAGATCTATATACCCCCAAATTCAGTTATCTAACATAACATAATATGAGGGTAGGTTTACAACAGAGACCTCTAATGCTTTTTTATTGACATTGTGATCCCCTATGATGATAACAAGATCAGCATCATATAAATACTCTAAAATCACACAGTTGTTGAACAATGAACAAGCTTTGCAGTTTAAGTGAGGTCAATAAAATTGGTGCACAAATGACACCAATCACCATTAATTTTGTCTGAACATGATTCTTGTTCATATTCATGCATTATGCTATCATCTAACTCTGCTCGTTGCATTTTCATTTGAAATGGAATAATTGGATATCAAGAAAATTATGACAAACTTTCTGGACACAAATGACAAACTTATTTATTTTAGCAAGCAACCAACCTACATTAAAATGCCTACCAAATTACCAATCTATGTATCCGGGTATAACCAAATCTTCTTGACAAATTAAGATGGTACTGTACTGCAAATCATATTATCCAAAATTAAATGTTATTTTAAAATGCTATACCACATAATACAAAGTATTACCAATGGTGATAATCATAATACTTCATGAGAGCAAACACATCCATTAATGTAAATATACCCTGTCGTTGTTTAGGTGCTTCGGATCACATATCACGAATATGTATCTAAGACCAAGCGATGCTAAAATGTCAAGCAGAAAATGCTAAATGCCAGAAAAACCATCAAGCATTACATTTGTTAGGCCATGACTCACAATACCAATGTAATAAGCTGTAATATCAATGTTATATCAACTCATGATCAAGATAATACCAACGCAAGCTGGTTATTGTCAAATATTAGCATGAAAAACAGGCATCTTTACAGAAAAAGAAGCATTCCGGATAATAAGCAGACTAGTCGCATTAAATAGGTAGGTCAGTGATAAGCCAAAAATATTGAAGAAAAAAATTTGATAATAATTTTGGGGAAAATAAGGGCATTGTTATGCTATGCAAACAAATGAGGAAAAACAATTCATGAAAAAATTAAACACTAAAAAGGTCATTGTTCGAATCAAATTGGAAAAGGTAAAGAAACAGTAGAAAATCAGCTTTTGAAAAAAACATAAAATTCATGAAGAACCAAACAAAAAGCACATCTACAAATTAGAATAAATTTCATAATTGGAAAACCAGACAAATTTCCTCATTTAATGAACAATAATGATAAATTTACTAACCCAGCTGATTTTAGTTCCTGAATAAATGTCATGATGGAAAAAGATAATGTCGACTTGTCAAAAATATAGTCACAACCGTAAAACTACTTCCATGTACATGTGTACACACAAGTCTTCTAAATGACTGACTGCATGAACAGTTTACAACTCTTATATAAAGCAAATCACATATTTTATAACCATCATCATATGAAGAATTAGGAAGTGCAATGCATTTATTTTGTATCTACTGTCTTTCCCTTTTCTGAAAGTGGAAGATATACACCACTAACAATACCAGAGAGCTCATAACTTGATAAGGAATATGTCTCAAGTCCTCATAGAGACTTTATCATGATTAGAAAGTCGACATTTTTAACCAATAAGATCTATCTTAGAAATCAGAATGAAGTTCAGTTAATCTTCCTGTTCTGATGATTGGGGTGACTTCCCTATATTCAGAAGGTCCAATGTTCAGAAGGTCCATTGGTCAGAAGGTCCAATGTTCAGAAGGTCCATTGGTCAGAAGGTCCGTTGTTCAGAAGGTCCAATGTTCAGAATTTTTGTCATTTTTTCACAGACAGTTCTTCTGGAAATTTACCTTAAACTTTGTTGTGAATGCTGGGGTAATTGCCAATTGGTTGATTTCCCCTGTATATTTAAGTGGATGACAATTATTAAGATATTCCAAAATCTTAATTGCGCTCTGATTGCTGCCCAAATTTTGTGCCTGAATTTGGGCAAGAATATGGAAACAGGTCACAACTTCCCCCCCCCCCCCTTGGCCCTCTGAAAGTCAATACATGTAAATAGATTATATACCTGGAAGATCCAGGAAGTTGGCTTCTTGAAGCTGGTTACTTGGGAGTTACCGGGCAGCTACCTGAAATGTGAAGCAAGTTACCCAAAGCTGGTTACCTGGCAGTTACCTGGCAGCTACTTGAAACTTTGGGAAGATAGTTACTTTAACTGGCTACCTGGCAGTAACCTTGCAGCTAATTGAAACTTCCCATTTCTGGCTGGTGACGGGGCCGGAATCCAACCTTCTGAAAAGCTGCAGAGCTTGGCTGGTGATGGGGCCAACTCAGTGGAAGTTACCTACTTGAACTGGTACCTGGCAGGTACCTGGCAGCTACTTGAAACTTTGGGAAGATAGCTACTTGAACTGGCTACTTGGCAGTTACCTGGCAGCTACTTGAAACTCAGTGGAAGATAGCTACTTGAACTGGCTACCTGGCAGTTACCTGGCAGCTACTTGATACTCTTCCCATTTCTGGCTGGTGACGGGGCCGGAATCCAACCTTCCGAAAAGCTGCAGAGCTTGGCCGGTGACGGGGCCCACACAGTGGAAGTTAGCTAGGGGAAGAGGGGGTGAAAAGTCACAGGGGTAAAAAGTCACAGGCCTTTTTGACCAACTTGCAGTGAACTAATTCTTAAGCTTAAATCATAATTTGGGACACTTTTATGAGAAGAAGGTCTGCAGGGAATATGAAAGTTATACTCATTGTGCAAGTGAGTTTTTACCAACCTCATGCATTTTTGGTGTCCCTGGGGACAGGGGTCATGAATCCTCCCTTTGGATAGGCCTAACCATGAGATTTGACAGACACACTCAGGGAGAATTGAATATTCTTCTTTGTATTGGTAGTAGGGCCAAAATAAAGCATACAGCTGAAAGTTGTCACTGAGTTGGCCCCGTCACCAGCAAAGCTCTGCAGCTTTTCGGAGGGTTGGATTCCGGCCCCGTCACCAGTTTCAAGTAGCTGCCAGGTGACTGCCAGGTAACCAGCTTCGGATAGCTAGGATCAACTTTCAGGCAGCTGCCCGGTAACTCCCAAGTAACCAGCTTCAGGTAGCCAACTTCCTGGATCTGCCCCTGGATTGGTGTCTGTCAGTCAGATTGGTAGAGGAGGCTGACGCCCAACTTACAAGACCCCATTAAACAAGAATATTTTACAAGAATCTGAGGATTCAAACACTTGGTTTAGCAATCTTTGCATATTATTATTTGTATGATTTTTAAAGTTAGGATATGTCTATTGCTCAATGACCTCCTTATGAAACTCATTTTACCTTTACCTTTTTTTATATTACCTTTTTAACATTAATTTTGTATACTGATAAATTATTAGCAAATACATATGCAACGTCATGAACTTCCCATTTTGCTTAGGGTAATGTTCTTTGAGTCGGACAGTTGGATTCAAGCCATTTTAGAAAGTGATATCTGGACAGGTTAAAGGGTTATATGTTATTTTAACCAGGGTATCAAATTGAACGTTTTCCGGAAATCTATTAAAAAATTGACAATTTGCATAATTGGAAAACTGTGTATTGGGTTATTTTTGGGACTTTAAACCTTGAGTCGGACAATTACAAGGCATTGAAGCACATTTGTTTAAGATCCTTCCAATCCATTAATAGATGCCATATTAGAGCACAAAATACATTGAGCTCAGTACTAACCATTTTGATGACAATCTGAGGTCAAATCAATACCATTGACCTGAATAAAACCCTTCAATCTGGAGAAATTTTACTAAAATACTCAATTCCTGATCAAATAGTCATGGCGCCGTCACATGGCGACATGCTGTTAAGAGCTCTTAGCTCTGGCAGCAAAATGAATTCTAATGTATTTATTATATTAGCTAATAAACATATAACATATAACAGAAAAGTTAAAAACGGAGTTTTTACCCCATTTTCAGGGTCATGAAAAACCCACTATACTTGTTTGTATCATGCTGAAACTTTTTGAAAAGATAAAAGAGGTCTTAAGCTAAAGATTGGTACCAAATACTGTACATAGGTATAGGAGCTCTCAATTGGTCAATACAGCCCAACAAAAACTGTCCGACTCAAGGTAACACCCTCTAAGTGTGCGACTCTAAGAGCATTACCCTATAATGTACCGATTGAAATAGGAATGTCCCTATCAGCATGCCTTGGCGGTCCAACGTCAGCCCGAAGCTGGTCCGTCGCTGCTGACATCGGACTGACGCTGGGCCGACGTTGGACCGCCGAGGCATGCTGACAGGGGTCTTGTCAGGTTTGCAAAGATCCACTAAATTTTGTGAACAGAGGTACCCTGAACTAGCACTGGTCCTACAGTCTGTGTAAACAGACTGGCACTTAGCAGGGCTTTCTCTGATCTGATTGCTTAACTGCCGTGATGGTTCTTGTGATATGTATACAGGCCATCAGTATCTGATTGGCTGATTTGGTCATGTGATTGGATTGGCCAATCAGCATCATGTCAGGATCCTGACACATCCGGGACCTTCAGAGCTCTTCAGCATTACTAGATTCCGACTTCAGATCATGCTGGAGGAGGTGGTCCAACTTATACCCTGAACTTGCATTATTTATGAACAGAAATTGCACCTATTTTATGCAAATGAGCATTGAGCGGTGCCCATCCATGTAGGTTAGTGAGTATATATATAAGTTTGCAGCAAACAAAATATACTACTTACTATTAGCAGATAGTTCTGTTTTACATCTGAGATGCAAACTACAAAAATGAAACATGACAGCTCCATGTAGGTTTATGTTTGTTATTTTGTGAAATGCATCAGTCCATTTTGTCATGATAGGCTTTTACATAAAAAAATAATCTTAGGGAAAAAGAAAAGATACAATTAGAAACAAAAGAAGTTAGAAAACTTTAAAAGTAAAGATCACAGAAAAAATATATTGAGAATGAAATGATGTGCGTGTAATGAAAGGTAAAATTTATAAACGGACTCAAATCAGAGTCACAGTTTTGTTTGTTTGTTTTGTTTGTTTGTGTTTTATGCCTCTGCAGCACCTTAGTGGGCTATATCGAGGCAGGCGATCGCTGTATGATGATGAGATGAGAAGACTGGGAGTCTGGTACATACCCTATTAATTCAGGGATGACCAGGGTCCTTCAGTTGCCCCAGCATAGAATAATGGATACAACCAGCCTCCATTTAATGTCCCATGGGCTCGGACTAAAGTGAGTTCCCGGGGTGAGATTTGAACCCACGCCCTCAAAGCCAGTTGACAAGTGCACTTACCAATTAGGCCACGGGGGAACTCAGAGTCACAGTTAATATCCTCTGTGTGAGTAACATTTTTGTAGACTTATCTCATCATTAAATCTACCTGTTCACAAATGAAATGTTAAGATGGTTTCAATGTGAGTTAGGCCTAGTGGGCCTACAGAAAATAAGAAGTTGGCCTGCCTTACTTTTATTGCCTGTATGATCGCATTACCATGGTTAGGTCACTTGCATGGCCGAGTGATTACTGTCACTTGCATTGTGGCTCCCTTGCAGGCAGTGGCTCAACTGTAGGGGAGAGCGGGGCACAGTGAGACGGCGGGCACAGTGAGACAAAGCCCGTAGCATCTACCTGGTACTGTTTACAGATCAACCCTTTTTTGTATAGTACAGAAATTAAGTAAGTGAGAGACTGTCCTATATCTTGAATGCTTACGCAGCATATCGAGAGTGGAAATTCATTATTTTTGTCTTTAGCCTGTAAAAGTAAATAATTTTGCCAAATGACTTTTTGTTATAATTCCAAAGAAAAATGGTATAATGCAAAGCAATTGCCAGGGATTCAAACCTTGGTTGTTTGTCTTAGTTTAGTGAGATGACGAACCACAACGCAGGCATCCGGTCCGCAGGATTCCAAAATTTTATAAACAGAGCTGCGTGGGGCACAGTGAGACAATTTGAAACGGGGCACAGTGAGACATCACAAAATACACTCGAAACGACCTGAATGTAATGCATGGCTCACAATTCACTATTAAAAACAAAATACCTGCTGTGAACTACTGATTTTAGTAAGTAGTATCCACAGGGAAGCGTCAAAGAAGAATTTTGATTAGGATGTAACAGGTGCGGCAGGTTAAATAAGTCGTGCATGTGTCCCATGCGATGAAGTTTCAAAACATGCTAAAAAAAAGACCTAAAAAATCACCTGGCCAGCTGCTTTTATTAAAGTACAGTAGTTTCTGATGCAACAATTGATAGAACAATTCCGCAGGTCCTGATGATTGGCGGTTATGACAGCAGATGCCCTGTCTCACTGTGCCCCACCTGCTGTCTCACTGTGCCCCGCCCACGGGGCACAGTGAGACACTTAACGAGCATGGACATAACTCAAAGTTTCTCCAAACCTGTAAAAGGTAGGAACCTGAAGCTATGTGACAATATACCCAACGTCATTAGCTATAATGTGGACCTGATCTCATTTAACTCGTTGCTGCCAACATTTTGGAAGACATAAAAATAAACAAGAATCCGCGGATTGCAAAACGAGTTTCCATAGGTGTTTCTCTTTTGTTTTGGCGGGGGGACTGATCTGGTAGCTCAAATATGCTGGATGCCCCTAATTAATGATATCATGGCACGTGTCGCTGCATCATGCATGTGCACCTACAGGGCTGGAAGAAAATGTGAATTTCTATTGCCACTGTCGGTCATGTTGATATGAATGGTAAAGATTATGTTGCAGAAACGTGAACACGACGTTGGGGTTTCTTTACAGCATTGCCACAACTTCGCAAGGTAACATTGAACCCTTGACATTGCCTCACTATGTTGCAAAAACGTTGGCATATTTTGATGTTGCTTCGCAACGATGTGACAACAAAATGCCTACCATATTCAATTCTGCGTGATTCAAGGAACAGGGTGATGTTGTTGCAATGTTGCTATAACGTTGCTACCATGTATATGTGCCCATAGGGCCCATAGTGAGGAGAATATATATATAATATAAATGTAATATATATGTAAAACATTGTATATTGTGTGAAGTCTTTTCGTATATGCATCTTCACTGTGAATACTTTTTTTGTCCGTCAGTCTGTCAAAAAGAAATACAGTGTCTCCTCATTGTGATTGCATTTGAGAATGTTATTTTGTTGATCATACAATCATTTAGCTACTATCTACTGGTATCTAGCTACTTTGAAAACTTGGAATTGACAAATTGATTGCGGAAACTGCATGACTGCATATTAATTATGACAGCAGCGCTCAGGCAGCTGGGTGGCCAAGTGGTTAAGGTTGCCGCCTGCTCCGCTGAAGGTCTTTGCGTGCAAGGGTTCGAACCCCGGTTGGGGAACCCAAAATTTTCAGTGTAACTTCATGAGCAACATCCCAGCTGGATGTCGTTCGGATGAGACGTTAAATTGGTGGCCCCTTGTATCAGTGTCTATGCTGGGCAAGTAAAAGATCCCTCACATGGGGTAAATGTGTAACATGTTGAGGACTCCCGCTCTCTCTCCCATCTCATCAATCAACCCTTGTGAGCGCCCAGAACTGGGCTTAGAGGGCTGCACTTACCATATCTATCTATCTATCTATATATCTAATAGCCAGCGCTGCTGCTATCTACGTTGCAAAGACTAGACAGTCTAGTTCACAGTTATATGTTGGTTTCCTAATCTTCTTATTAGATGAGAATCTTTAGTTATTTAATTAGTTAGTTTATTGACACCAATGCTGCAAGATATGATACGCAAGGAATCAATTGATTAAACCATGAACCGACACAAACAAATTGTAAAAACATTTTCAAGCCAGTGACATCAGAAGTCCAAGTTGAAAATTGATTTTGAAACTGTTTAGGCCGCTAACACTTCAGCAAAGATTTTCTGGGTGGCCGCTAATGGATAACAGGCATAAATTTCATTTGAAGATTACACCAGTTGGCCAAAGTCAATCAAGAACCAATGACAGTCAAAATAATTCTGTAATAAAAATTTCGTAAAAATTATGCTGACTTGATATGATTGACTTTAGCTGCACAAACATAGTGGCTTGACTAAAATCAAATAAAGTTATAGGATCGTTAACAAAACAAAGAGAAAAAATATAAGGAAACTGTTTTGAACTGTTGGTTAGGCCTTCCTTTGGAATTTTAATTTTCAGGTACAAAAATGTTCAATCATTCATCAATATTCTAGCTTAAATAGTTCACATTTTTAAAAGAGGTTTGTATGGTCAGAAGAAAACGCCATCCTTCTATCACAAATACAACTGGAGATGTTGTAATTCCTCATTTTCAGATGACACAGGTAAGTCTTACTTAAGAGGTCCCTTACTTTAAGAAAGTTTTCAAGAAATCAGGTAAGAGACAAGGATGGGGACAACAGCAGTGTATCTTCACTTTGGAGCAACAAAAAAAAAATCAGATTATGTTTTGTTGATTGAGTCTGGAAAATGGTTATATTGCATTTCACCAGCGTTAAAAAATCACTACCTGTAAATTAATCAATTTGGATTAAATTCATCTGGTCATTAGAAAATGAAGGAATGCATCATCTCTGCTTCCATGTCTCTCAGAAATGAGCGGTTTTTTTTTGCTGTTTAAATCTATTTGCATCACAGGAGCATGTGAGTAAAACGACCAGAGTTCTGTGTTGTTTTTTGTCTTCTTTTTTTCTTTCTTTATATTTATGCTGATGGCTGCTTTGGTAAGAAACAGAAAAAAATAAATTGTGTCACAGGTGCATGTATTTATTATAATCTTTGCTTTTATGTTTGTTCTTGGACTACTAAAGATCAATATTCAATACGAGAAACCCTTCTACTGTTCTACACGAGTCAGGTTCTACATTCACTAAATGATCAATTGATTAATTCACTTTTTCAAACAAGTTCATGCATGTGCCGTAAAAATGATTACAGACTGTAAAGCTCCTGGTATAAGCTCCGCCTCCAGTATGATAACAGCAAATAGTAATAGGCCCTACATGTTTGTGAGAATAAAATTCCTGACAGTTTTAAGTATCATAAATTCAGAATGGGTCACTTGAAACGAAAAATAATGTTAGGTAAACGAAAAACCTTTTATTTGGCATATTTCAAGCATTTTAATTGTATTTTATTGTATCAATCTGCCTTGTCAATATTCCATTTGCGTTTTCAACGAATTCTCGGCAATGAAAAGAGATATTGAAACCAAACAAAAACTGGCATGTAGGCCAAAAAATGTAGAATTTTATGGGTCTAAAATGGTAATTTTAGGCCAGGCAGAAGTGGCGGTAAAGATGTCTTATCCGTCTTGACCAATCAGAGGGCAGCAGGGTAATAGAACCAAGAATTCCGTTTCCTGTTTGGCAGAGAAGCCACGAATGCCTCAATTGTACTAAACTATAAATATGTAATCGGGGTTACAGCATTTGTGTGATATAGCCTGATGATGAGTAGGATTTGGATAGATCACAACATAGGTGCTGCTCATACATTTTTCTGGAATTTTTGATATGATGCCTCGGTGCTGAGTGATGTTGGTTTGAATCAGTTGACATTTCGTCATAACATCAAAATTTCGACTCAAAACAGACGTTTTTGTGGTGTCTGCATTTGTAATAGACTATTTCTTTTGATACAATGATGAACAACTCAAGAACAACACAAAAACGTTGATGCGCACACATCTATAACGTCATTATTACCAAGTTAAGCATCTTGCTACATTATAACAAGTCATTATTTCGCACAATAGAGGTGCGTCAATAAATCGAGTCAATCACTCTCTCGTCATAAGTGACTAGTATAACGAGTTTTCGTATCGAAAACTCGTTAAAAAAGTGTCTCACTGTGCCCCGCTCTCCCCTACTATGGGGCCATCCTGACTCAAACTGGGAATATGTCAAGATGTGTGGAGCAAATCTAGGGCTGCCCTAAGGACCCACCAAAGGGGGCCCACACCCAAACCCAACAATAAAAAAAAAGAAAAAGAAAAAAAAAAGGGTTGCTCAATTCTGAACATTGGACCTTCTGAACATTGGACCTTCTGAACAATGGACCTTCTGACCATTGAACCTTCTGACCATTGGACCTTCTGAACATTGAACCTTCTGAACATAGGGCTGTAACCGATGATTGGTGATCATTGACAAGAGCTTTACTTCCTGTATTTATGCACTTGGTAGATTAACTAGGAGAAATGAAGGACACAGCAGTGAGGAAAAGGATCATTGCAACTGCTGTCAAACTTAGGTTGAGGGAATTATTAAACATCAAACCAAATATATATTCATAAATAAATGTCAACAATATATATAATTTTAGTATATACTTCTAGTTGAACTGACAGTAGTTACAGGAGAATACTTTGAAATTACAAAATATACAAATAATGCTGACACAATTGTTTTCCAAAATTCAAAATACTAATTTCTCTTACATCTTCATGGTTGTGCAATCCCAAAGTATTCCAGAATTTGAATTGTTGAGACCAGTAAAACTTTAGCATGGAAGTATTGCACCAGTGCCACCAGATGATGAGAGTCATGCAACATGCGCAAGCTCATAAACTTATTGCGAAATCACTGGTTTGACTTCAAATCGCTTCTCTGTGTTGATTCGATGATTTCAATTCAAACGCATACACAAATCATAAAACATAGTATACGCAAGCATAGTTTGCATACAACCGTTTTCATGCATTCCTTCCTTTTTCATTTTTCTTATATTTTCATATCATTTTCTTTTTGCACTAAGCTATATTTTTGGTATGAGGGTAAAAAAAGTTGGCATTCTGCCATAATACACGGGGGAGAACAGCTTGGCCTTTTAACTGCTAAATTTAACCCCAAACCACCTGCCGAATTTTGCTTTGCTACTAACAGTATCTGCACATTGCTTTGATGGTTAGACCAGGTATACACCAGGAATCCTCAATTACAGTATGGCCACATGAAAAGGTCAGAAGTATAGTGTGTCTGTACCCCTTCAAATGTTAGCCTAACTCAACCATATTGACTGCATTTGTGGTAGTAAAGATCATTCTATATCATCCTTAACCTATTCTATAATGTTAAGTATGTTGACCACATGCAGTGTGCGATTGAGAAAATATCATCCAAATTCAAAATATTTTGATTGTTAAAATATTTGCAGTATTTTAGGTTTCATGGATGATTTGGGCTTTACACCCTGTATTTGCGAACTTGGTAGGCGAATTAGGACAGGAGGAGGACACGGGAAGGAGGAGAAGGATGATTGAAACAACCATCCAAGATGATCCAACATAGGCCCAGGTGACACGGCAAGAGGTGGATTTGAACCCTGGTCCCTGCACGTACACCTCTATCGTAGGGAATGGGTTGGCCTGACCAGGAATCAAACCCAGGTCCCAGAGTTTCAGTGCAGTGGAAATTCCAGGTAATGTCCAGCAATTGCTCCTCTCCTATCACTGACATACAGGAACCAAATAACATAAGTTAATCATACAAGAACCCAGGGGTTCAAAATGGAGGTGGCGGCATTTGTTAAGAATAGACAATTTCTGGACCAATCAAAGTCAAGTTGGTTGGCCTGTATGGTAATTCGAGAAATGCAGGGGAAGGACAATCATCTCTAATTTTTTTGCACTCAGCCAATTATTCTTTAGTCTTTGCATTAACTCCTTCCATGGGACGGACTTCAAAACTGGCAAGTAACAGATCATCCAAATGATCCAATCAACACGAAACCACTGATTGCTTAATGGTGTAGTGTGTAGAGCAGAGTCCTCAACCTATGTTGCACATTTACCTGATTGAAAAATGATCGAAATGAACACCCATTTAAAATCTCATCTGATTGACACCCACCTAGGATTTTGATCTTGAGAGTCCGCCAAAAATATTCTAAATCAGTGTAAATTGGTAGCGCCGGGTCTGAACCCAAGAAAAATATCATCAGAAGTTTGGATTGAAAACACATGACCACACAGCTGCCATAGTAACTCCCTATATTGCTAAGACCTGCTTAGTTCCCTACTATCATGTCAATAAATATCTTACTTACTAATATGCTGCTCTATACACCTGTAGTCCACATACCACAACCAGCTAACTTGTAGAGTCACTTATATATTTCCAAATTAATATTGCTCAAAATTTGCATGATAATGATGTGATACAGTCATGTTATTTTGCTAAACATTCCAAAGCCTGGTATTAAGCATAAATAAATATGGGGAAGAAATACACATTAAATTTTTTTTTTTTTTTGCATCTTACATCTTATTTTAAATCTTAAAATTCAATGTAGATTGTAGAAATTTGCAATAACTCATGCAACGGCCTTGATAATTCCTTCATAGTATGTTTAACTATGACATGCTTTAATTTTAACAACTTATTGAACTTAACCATTACCATTTTGGCATTTCAGACACAAATGTCAGAAAATTGGCAAAAATTCTTATTTTTACTAGTTCTTAAATTTTCATAAAATATCATACGATTAATATTCCAACTTGAGATATTAGAAGAAAGCTAACTGGAAAATTTCATGGATGTAACCGCAAGATTGACTGAATCACATAGTTTAAAAATAATTAATTTTTCACATTTTTAATGAATTTTTTCCAGTCCGTTTTTCTCAGAACATTTAGAATTTTAGACCCTCAAAAGGCACATCTCGGGTGTTTAATAATAATATATATGCAAGTTTCAATGACATAAGCAGAGCTGTTTTTGAGATTAGTTCCGGAAAAAAAAGATAAACATTTTTTTCATATTTTTCAATAATTGTGAGAAAAGTATTAATGGCATGTGAACTAGACCCCTTAAAAGGCACAAGTAGTACTGAAGTAGGATAAAAGATACAATAATGTCCCAAAAATAAAAAATATACATGGCATTGTTTTGGCATTACTGCGCAATACACAAGAAAAAATATTTGTTCACATTTTTCAATAAATTGTTAGAAAAGAAATAATGTCATGTGGACTAGTCCCCAAAATGGCATAACTAGGATAAAAGATACAATAATGTGTCAAAAATAAAAACCATACAAGCCATAGTTCTGGCATTACTGCCCAATACACAAATGGGACACCCATTATATATGCATTCTAGCTAAAGTCACGTCCAAATTACAACATGCCTGTACTTCATTCCTATACCAGAAGCATGCTCTATAGTCAAGTTAGTTAGCTCGCTTGACCCAAAACAATTCCAAACAAAATGGCCAAGTTATGGCCAAAAGACATTCTGAAAATGCTCAAATTTTGAATTTCCCGCCAAAACTTCCATTCTGTCAATGAGACTGCATAAATGGAGGTGTGTTCACACCTCCATTAAAAATTTCAAAAATTATGAACATTCTCAAAGGATTTTTCTTACATCAACATCAAAGCACGAACATTAAAGGGTTTTAGGTTACTTTTACTCAAACAATACCTTTTTCACCAAAAGACTGCGTAAATTCAAGCATGATAACAATGCAGCCCTCAAGGGGAGAGAGATAACCTCTGAGAAGTTTTTCTTGGGAGGTGAAACTGAGATAATAAATAAACACAGCTGCAAAGAACATAAAATAAAACAGTGGCATTCAAGTGCCTTTGTTACATCATGCTCAGTGCACACTTTTCAGTAAAGTTTGGTCACTTTACATGTTTCAGGAATGTGGATACATATTGATAATTGAAAAATCAATAATTTTGTAAGAAATTCGGAACAATAACAATGTGAAATATGCAATGTTTATAAACAACACACCTGGCACAAAAATAGGTTATCAGTTCCAATTGCAAAAATTTCAATTGCAGAGTCTGTCACTCAGACTGTCAGGGGAAAACATAGAGACTGATATTGATGGAAGACACCTAGCACTTCATAATATTTTTTTCCAAAAAAATTTTCAAATTCAGTTTATGAAATTCTTTTCGCACTCAATATTATCAAAATAAATGATTAAATACAATAATGAAAAGGTTTACTTCTGTGATCACTATTACCTCAACTGACTTGTAACCTACCGTCTCAGTCTCTCATATGGATGACTGTGGCTTTATGTCCTGTTTTTATGCAAATTTGGTAGGCTAATTGGGACAGCAGGAGGACACGACAAGGAGGCAAAGTCCCCAGGGTGAGTGAAACCGTTGTCTGACATAGGTCCAGATAACAAAGACAGAGCCGGAATCGAACCCGGGACTCAACCATTGGAAGCCAAGAGAAAGGGCACTACCAAATGGACCAACCCCCCCCCCCCCCATGGTCTCAGATTGACACTCAGACTGAAAATACACAACTTACAAACTAATAGACACACACATCAAGTAAAAGGATAACCTGAGCTGATGGCAATTTGGCAATGCCCATGGCTGCAGGGTTCACCAGTGACAAGGTTGACATTCTCATCTCACAGGGACTCAGACAAGACACGCAGAAGCCAATAGCCAAGGCTGCCAAGGTTCAGTGGAACCACAGTCATATGGACAGTCATTGAGCATGTAGAGTCAATACTTAGCAGTATGAGGGCAAATGGGTCAAGATTTTTAATACTATTATGGTAAATGTGAAGAGTTTAGAAGCTTCATATTTGTGAAACAAGGTACACACTGGATTTTGGCGAATATATTCCGGGATTATTCCCTGTATTTTCCCTGCTTCACCAGACGTTTTCCCTGACGTTTTCGGGCATATCCTTGTGCTATCGCGGCTCTTCAGAAACCAAAACTCGGAGGATTTTTTTACGGATTTTTGCTTAAAATATAGGAAGATTTTTCTTTCACAATTTTCCATGATTTCCCCGTGGAACTACAAGTATCATAGACTTGCAGTAGGGCCTACAATCCAAAATCTCCAGTTATGCGCCCAAATATATTCGTTCAGAATTAGTGATGAAATCTAAAGAAATATTCTAATTTTAATTAGATAATATCAACGTCAAATTTGAAGCATTCAAAAATTATATACACGTCTGGTACTTCTAAAATAAAGAACGAAAAGAAAACAGTCAGAAATTGCAAACCAAGTACGCCTTCATTAAATATCTGAACTCGCAATTCACAACAATTATCGAATATATATCTAGCCATAATTACAGCAATATTATGAGACTGAACATATTTAGTTCACGTACCACAGGTAAAAAACCTGATAATATCACAATAGTCATACTCATACATAACCAAAATAACATTTATATACTCATTTCAGAAACATATATTCAGAATGTACATAGAAAGTTAGAAACATATACCTGAATCAATTGTTGAACTATGCTAGAAGTGACCTGAGCTGAAAATGACCCGTCATTCAGAACACAAAGGAAATTGCTGATGTCCGAACAAAAGCAGAGACATGCTCTCCAATGATCAACAGTACCGTATCAATCTGATTAATACTTTGTTTACATTCTTATCTTGGATTCTTTTGTCCCGAATCTAATCGGATGAATCTTATCGCTAATTGGTATACATGTATCATCATAATAATAGCATGCGAAATGGATATGGTTAATGATGTCATATGATTATTACATGTTTACATGTGGAGATATTAGGCACATGTTCATACATGCTCACAGACATATTTAGAACAAGTTTGTATGAATTGCATACATACATATATATATATACAAAGGTTAGTAAAAAATTATGTAAAGATTATTAATTTACAATTATCATAACTAATGAGTGATGTGATTACATCAATTAGACAGACCATCATAAGATTCCAACTTTTGAACCTTAATCTCAAGTGTGAGACTTAGTTATTGCCTGGCATAGTTGCATAGACAGTATTAGACATGTCTGACACAATCAATGACCAATGCCTTGTCTTCATATCAATTTGAAATTGATCCTTGCACTATCTGAAGACCATATGAGTATCAACCTTGCCTCTGGGCAAGTTGGAGGCACAATAGAAAAGAGGACTGCATGGCACTAACACACTGTCATGACAGTACATGTTCCAGATATCCACAGTAATTAGCAATCCTACATTTCACCCCACCTTATAGTACCTCAAGGCTATTTGATCTGCCGAGTGTTCTCATAGAACAGGTCCATCTGATCGCAGCACAAATTTGACTACGCGAGGCAATTTGCGAGGTCAATATTTGCCAAAAGATAGGAAATAGTCTTAACCTGCCCTTGTCCCTCTCAGGTGAGTCAATATACCTGTCAATATACCTGTCAATATCACAATTATTCATGGACCCCGGCCCCCGAAAATATAAACTAGATTGACTTCTATACCATTAACAACATTATTGTTGTAGTGTGAACCGCAAGAGCAGATATTTTGCTCATTCTGAACAAGTTTTTTGTAAGTCAGACCAATAAGTGGAGAAAGCTGGAGCTGACAAAACTTCTTAATTCAATTAAATTCACAAAAGTTAAGACAAACTCTAAAACAATCTCAGCCACCAGAGACTGGAAGTTAAATTACTTTCCAAATAAAAAGTATTGCACAACTTCATCAAAGATATCATAACTTCAGAACTTTTCAATGTCATTCAAGTCTTTGATTTGATCTGGCAACATTAGTACAATTCAACTGGATCTCTAATATTTAGAATTTCCCTTCCAACCAATGAATAAATCACCATTAATTGTGGAACAGTCTCTTTGAAGAGATAATGCAAGAATCGAGAATTTAATATATTTTTGTACGAATAATCTAAAGCTTAGAACCTGAGCTGTTGACCTGATCAGATCAATACAAAACCAATAAATCAATCGGCCATTCGCCTAATTTACTAAAATCATGAATTCATGATCCATCAATAACCTCCCTGACCTTCTCCCAATCGATTGATTCGAAATCTGGTCAAACGCTCAACAGTGAGTGAACCCAATGAAAGTTACTGTGAAAAATTTCATATATGTATAATGTTTACGTATAATATAATTTTAAGATGAGACAGAATTGTATGTATAATTGTACAGTAGTTCCTGCATTGACCAACTGTCCAACCCTCTGACAAGAGACCAGCCTGGGATATGAGACCCCAGTTCAAGTAAATATATTCACTTTCCAGTTTCCAACTTCCAATGTACATGTACATTATAGTCGATCGACTTCAACAAGAAACTGCATCTAAACTGCAAAAGAAAGATCACTATGCAAGGTCATTCAACATGCTCAAAAGGACCATGGACAGCTTGACAATTTAGTCACCACTACAAGGACAACGCACTGTATTATATTTATGTTCTGCTTCTTTTTTCATTTTGGCAAATTTGGAAAATTCTCACAATCATATGACTTTCATACCAAGACCACCTGCAGATAGCTATTGATGACACTTCTGGTCCTGGATAATGTAATATTTTTACAACAAAAGGGTCAACTTATATTATAATTTCTATAATTCAGTAAACAAATCATTGATGCTCAATTATTTCATCAGATATCTTAGTTGGGTATCAGGAAATATGTTAGCTGTAGATGTCTTCCTGTTTTCTGACTATTCAAGAACCTTCCACATGGGATAAACAACTTCAGCTGCCAACAAAATATGTCTGGCACACATGTAGTATTTATCACATACACTGAATCTTAAAATCTAACATTTCCTCACCTTTTAGGCGATCCCCTGCCTTTAACGAGGCCTGACAGTAGCTTCAACATCATCGATAGTATGTCACAATCCACCAAATCGAAACAGATCCCGTAAGGATAGGAAAATATCCTCTAGAACTTCCAAGAAATGACTAGAGACTAGTAGAGACTAGTGGAGTCTCCAAAACAACTTGAGCAATACTTCCACACAACAAATGCCCCACACAAACTTGTGCACAGTCCAAAGCCAGCTTACAAACTAAGTCTCTAACAAAATAAAGAGCACCCGGTGTAAGATGCCAGGAAATAATTCTAGGTGAACATCAACATCAAGAAATAGTGCACCTGGTTGCCAAGGACAACAAATGAACTGCTGACAAGGTGTTAAATCAGTCCTTACACATTTGAGAACTAAAGTGATAGAAAAAGTAAGTCAAAAAGATGAAAATACTAAATAAACATACTGAAAAATCCAACGCAACCATAAAACCACAGGTTGTTTACACCAGAAATAGATATATTTGGATAAATAGTAAATTTTCTCGTTATATACATTCTTCAACCTATTTGTTACCCCAAAAGTAACGAAGATTTTCTGATACAGATCTGGTAACTAAACGAGACAAAAGGGTAGGAACTTATCAAGCACACAGCAATGCTGTGTACGAGAAATCCAAAATAAGAAATGACCAGTCATATGCTTTTGATTATAAACATGTATTCAGATCAGAAACAAAAACTATCGCTTCGAAACTTAAGAAATTTTGTTGAGCGATTTGCAGGTGATTCACCGCTTTACAAGAAGTTACACTTGGAGGAAAAAATAAGTAAGCCAACAAGGCATTGGACATGAAGAATGCCTGAAAAACCCTAAGAACACAAGTAGTATACAATAAAATCTACATTTAGATGAGTTGTAAACATCTTAACAAACATTCTCAACAGTCTCTCGAAAAAGTTTGTTGCGTTAATACGAAGCAGACCGACTTCCAAGAGAAGAGTTAGAAATACCTGCCTTGGCTTCTACCTATAAATATGTCCACTTGCTGATCTTATCCTCACTTGTAAATAAACAGTGGGAACTTCATGATTACAGAACCAGTTAAAGAAAGTTATTTTTTTAAACATAGATTTCCCTTCCAGAAATCCCAGAATGAGATATCAAGGTCAGCAACGTAATGTAAAAACAAATTTTACAGTGAAGTTGAGACTGGAAAGAACATAAAATTTACACTGAAGTATCAAAATTGTAACAAATAACAATGCATTTAAATCTCCTACTGAGGAGGAGTCAGCCTTTATAACAGAATGGTAACATTCAGACTGGTGTTGCTCAGATTTCTTGGTGGCATGGAAGGCCGAAAGAGCGAGACACCTATAATCCTAGATTTTGGAAAGAGTGCAAAGAAATTGCCAAAATTATTGGTGCTCTGATCTGCTGATAGTCTGATATGATACATGATCAGTACTTATATCATCAGCGTAATTTATTTTTGCAAATTTTAAGCCCCTACAGCTCAGTCAGTAGAGTGCTCGTCGTTCGCAGAAGACGTAAATTGGAGGTACCGTGGGCCCAACAGGAAACAAGTTACTGACTTATGTTGGCTACCTTTACCTTTTTAAGTTCATATTCGGACAAAAATTTCGAGAATCTCCACTATTCTCCGGATACCTTAGAAATGGAAACTTCAAAAAATATGTTGTACATGATCATCATACCATGAACTCCAGAATCAGTAACTACCAAGTACATTCTCCATATCTACATGATCTACAATAGCAGTGATAGTATGATGGACATGCACATATCAGATATATCCTACCAGCATTGTGCTGAGAACCAGTGTTTATATATCATGTCCATCAGTACACAAGCAAAGCCCAGCAAAGCTCAGCACAGCATTGTACAGTAAGCAAGGTAAGTTCTTGCCAGGAGTCACCAGACACCTCATAAACATAGGGGTTCACCTGGCCATAACCTTAAGAGAGTCCTCCTCCACCAATAACACAATAACATGTCTTATCTACATGCCATTTCCTCTGACAGCACCTATCAACACAACGTACTTGAGTAAATATAATGGCATTGGTGATATGCAGTGCTGTGATATTATCGACTTATTTATTACATCTCGTTACCAGTAAAGAGTGTTAAATCAGTTAATACTGGTTTGTCTTAGTGCATGGTTTCAATAATTTATGATCTTGTTCTCCTGAAGGCAATGAGTTACCAAAGATGGACAAAAATGTCAGAAATTATTTCAAAAATTGATCTAGTACTCTACACTTCAAAATATCATGAATACGATGAATATCTGAAGGTTATGAATTTGGTGATAGACATAACACAATTATAACATTGTCAGGAATAATTCTACATTTTAAATCTTTAAATTTTGTAAGTAAGCAGATAGATAAATCATCAAATACTGAAAGTAGTTAAGCTTGGAAAATTATATAAAGCTTTTAGGAGTGAAATGTAACATACACTTCATATGCTCCATTCAGTTTTCATCACTTATCTTAAGTCAACAACACAAATTTTGAGAAATTGAGATTAATTACTAATCATCTGAATCCCGGTACATGGATATTGTCATCTAGAATAGATACAACACAATACCTGCAATGCAGCACATAGAGTTTAATATTGACAATTTACCTGACCAGGTCACATTACCTGTTTTGGGCTGGTGCAAGTTGAACTCAACGCGCATACCAGAAAGGCAGACACGACTCTAAATATCAACTTTCGACATACCAACCGCAACATAATACTCCCATAATGCTATCTAATTTATGGCAACAGTTTAAACCTCTATGATCTGTTTGCAAAGCACACATTTAAGGAGAAGGCCTTGGTATCAAGGTGGCAAGAAGGTTGTTCACCTGGGCAATGCTAAGGCCAGACAAGTTTTTTCAATTGACAACATAAGCAGTCAGGGAAATAACCGTCACATGATGACACTTTCAATTCCAGCTGAGTCCTGGCCCTGACAGGACGATTGAGCGTGTGGGGTTGATCAGCTGGGTGTCAGAAGAAAGTCTGATCTCTGTGCAGCCATCCCCACCACACAGCAGTATCACAGACAACATGTTGTCTGTGGCAGTATACAGCTAGGCCAGGACCCTTGAGGGGGTAATGGGAGGATGAAGACAGTGCTAGGGTGAGCATCATATGGGGCTGAGGAGGACACCGGTAGTCCTGGCCAGGCGGTTACATCCCTGACTGATAAAATATTGAGATTACAGCATTTTTTCCCGTCTTACCGATCGACCCAGAAAAAGAGCCAAGAAGATCCAAGAAGCAAAAGATTAATCATGTCTGGCCTAAGTAGCTGAGCACTGCTAAGCCAAGTGAGTTCATCAGATACACCAAGATACACTAGATACTGCAAGATGCACACTGTAACACACAAGGTCATTTTCAACCAGAAATCGCTACATGGTTCGAAAAGGTTTTCTAATGTAACCAAGCAACAACTTACATTTTTAAACGTTTTTTCTTCTTTATTTTCCTTTTTATATTGTATTTTTGCAAAGTAGCAGCTTGATTATACAGGCAATCTCCATAATAGCCTTAAGCTAATTGAACTGCAACACACAGCAGCTACGTTTGCTGGTTTAACAAAGATATCCAGTAGATTCATTATGTTTATTAGACAATTCAGTGGCCAAGGTAACCATTGAAACTATTGCCTATTGGTAACTATTGGCAACTGAGTCCTAAAGTTCAACAAAATCGTAGACAAAACTGCATGGGATTCAATGTTCAACCTTGCAAAGTGATAATTTGATGCTCCAAATTACAATACCTTCTTACTATAAAACAATGAAATATTTATTCAAGGCTATTATGCAGTGATACAACCACCTTCTTTGCATTTCAGATTATATTGAGAACCTTTGCCTGAAATTATTGAGACAGGGTGATTCTGGGAGTCATACCGCAATGAGGGCAAGATGAAAGAAATATCTATCCGAATAGAGTTGAGGGTCAGTGAGGCAAAAGCTGGATTTGGACATAGGACCTCCAATTCTACCATAATGTATCAATGAAAGACCACCCCAGGGTTGCTTATCTGGATGAGGTATTAACTTAACAAAACACATATATATTCTGATCTGTAGTTAGAGTATCCTCTTTAAAGCTGGCTTCATTCTAAACTCACTCTACATTTAATAGATTTGATGAAAGACATAGGCTACTTGTAGACTTCAAGCATGGGAGATCCCTTGAGCATTCATAGAAAATTTAGCAATCCTCATTGATCCTGCACTTCAGCAACTGAATGTTTCTGAATGACCCACCACAAATCTAACATATTTTCTCTAAAAACATCCTCAGCAACCTTTACACTGCTAGAGCTTCTGGTGGCAACTAAAGCAAACTGATAGTGTGCTGACACCAAAAGGACTAACAACATTGCAATAAGACTTCTTGACCTTCACAATCATTCTAATATGACCTTTTGACCTTCACAAGATTCCAATTTGACCTCCGACCTTCTCTGACCTTATTCTGGGCTATGGTTAGAACCTCTCAGATAACCTTAGCAATGTTTAGTGTATCATGATCTCAAGTAAATCTGCATCAACTCCAGAAAGAGGGAAGGATCGTGATCCAATCATTATAACAGTGCTCCCCAGTGGGATATGTCACTTCACATATATACAGCAACAGCAACATTCTTGTTCAGGGGTACACATTCACAGAGGTATACAATACAATTATACAAAAGGTTGATAAATTGATGTAAAAGATGACATACAAATTTCATATAGGGTATGTGAAAATGTAATGGAGTAAATACCCATTATATCTTTAAGCTTAATATTCATAGTTAGCACAAGAGATTCTTCGTAAAAAAGTTGCAAGCCTCCAGATGAATGAAGATGCAGTTTAAATAGGTGCGAAGGTCGATACTCATGATAATCCAAGTGTCTTTTGCACTAGTAGTGTATGGCTTAGGTATAGGTAAAATATCATAGCGAGTTTCCATAAAGACACATCATCCAGACTGATACAAAGTACATGGACAGTATTACAGTGCAATGTACATAGACAGATAGGACCTAACTAGATTATCATGTTGAGCACCTTCTTTCAGGTCATGGCCACTTGTTATGGCCATGTGACTTGAACCAACTTCCAAGTTGGCATATAGAGTGTAGATGTGACTTTCCTAAATAAATACCATTTTAAGGTCATGTAACTCGTGTTGTCCTCAACAGTAGGCCTACACATTTTTGCCATATAAAAGAGTACCTCGTGGCAGATTAATTATTAGTTATTACATTTTCGATATGTGCAACAATTGTCTGTAATACAAACCAAATTATCTAATTTACAATTCATACAAATTAAAGCTAAATCAATCAACTTCATTTATAACCTAAAGTCAAAAAAAGACTTCCTTGACAAATTCATAGCAATATGCTATTTATAGAATCTTACCATTGGCAAAATATTAATACTTCCTACAAGTCAACGTATTGTCTATAATTAACTCATTTAATAGGGGTTAACATCCTTGTAATTTACTACAACATTGCTGAACTTACTATGCCAATCAACAGATGAATGTGAGTGATCATAGTATACCACATTCAGTCAGTTCAAGAACAAAATCATTATCTATCACATGATTTTTAACCATTCACAACCATTTCCCACCTTGATATGATTCAGATCAATTACCAGTTTATAAAATCTTGAATATAAACCAATATTGCATGATTCACATCAACTACCAAATGTAACTATAAAGGCCATAACAGTTGATATTGCACTTACCGCAGTTCTTTATTCTTCACCATTTTCACTCAAGGTCTTTCCTTTCTCGTAAATATCGAACCGGAGTCTTGCTGTGCCAAATTACCAAATATTATAGTGACTAGACTCAGTCAGTGAGTGGTGAGACTGAAGGACTGTAAAGTTCAAACTTTATGGTTCAATACTTCAGAAGTCTTCATGAAATTTTCCAAGTTAATGGAAGTTTCAAAGTGCAGTATATTTTCACTTTTCCATGTTTTCCTCTTATTCAGAGTCCACTAACTTAAATCGTTTTAGTGATTTTCCAAAATGTTTTTTTTACTCAATTCTCAGAAAGTCCCCACAAATATAGACTAACACATCACATTACACATGTTGGAAAAGAGTTACCATCAGGTTTTCCCATAGAACATGTAGAACTTCAGAATAGCACTAATTTTGCTGAGCACAGTAAACACTTAAAACAGAATACTGAATACAGAAATCCTGAATGAATAAATTGGGGTATTTACACACTCCAGCCAAATTGCTAAATCTGTGCATAAAACCAAACACAGATTCCAGTCACATTTCTGAATTAGCAAATTAATCCGATCCGGAATATTTTGGCACTGTTGCAGATAGGAACGATATGAAGAATCCTTAACAAGAACACATAGAATGTTAGTCAACATTGATATCAAACAAGAAACTGAATTGCCAAATTCTTAAATGTACGAGGCAGATTCTGCATTGTAAAGATCATGTATGAATATTTGAATAATTCCTGGAGAATTCAATCCACACAGTGTAGTCCATCCAAAGGAAATCTTAACAATTTTCCAAGAGGCGACCAAAAGTCAAAACTCAAGATGCCAAAACAGCGTCACCAAAAAGTGACTGTTTTGACCTTTGGAAAGTCTTGACTCTTGAAAAAGCCAATGTACCAGCAGTGATATTGAAAATTTCACCCATCACTAAAAGTCAAATTTCATGTAATAAGTCACATTTCATTTTATGAGTTACTCCAGAAACACAAATGAGTTAATCCATTTCACAAGTGACTACCACTATTTGAACTGACTACCACAAGATCACCACAGGGGAAGTCAGAAAGTGACTACCACAAGTGACTAATATGAGTCCACAACAGTGTCAAGTGACTACCACAAGTAACTCCAGACCAGTAGTCAGTAACCACTAGCACTCGTAAAGTAGCTGCTGCTGACTACTGCCAGTACTGGATGCTGCAGCTGACTACAAGCAAGTATACCTTCCGTCAAAAGTGATGTTTGTTCGTGAGACTAATGAGTAAATTGCCACATAACTTGAACGACTGAGGTCAACCGGTGGTTGCCACTGCACTGGGTCCACAGGCCCTACTGGGTCCCTGTTAGGTCCCCCACTGGATCCTCACTGGGTCCACCCACAGCCTGTGACAATAATGTGTCAACTGCGCCAGTTGTTACTCTCCGAAAGAATAACAACACCATGTTGAGGTGTCGGTTAATCAATGTGAGTTAAACATGATCACTCCGTCTGTCTGCCTCCGTCAATCATTCAGTGTCTCTCTGACATTGACTAGAAGTAGTGGATGAGACTGGCTAAGTGATGAGAGTGTATGGCAATAAATGGCCAAAGAGAGCTGCACTTTTTCATATTGGTGAATCAATGATATGTCAAGGGGCCACTAATTTAACAATGTTTAACGTCACATCCCAACAAAATTCAGCTGCATGGGATTTTGCTCTTGAAGGTCCACTGAAAGCACTTCGGAATCCCCACCCACGCAGGCAAAGACCTTCAGCGAAGCAGGCCTAGACTGTACCACTCAGCCGCCTTTAAAACTGTTCTATCATCGATATGTCAGGGTTTAAAACATGTCTATCTATCGATATGCCAGGGTTTTAAACAGGTCTATCTATCGAAATATCAGGGTTTAAAACATGCCTATCTATCGATATACCAGGGTTTTCTAGCCAGTCATGTCTTTCTATCGATATGTCAGGGTTTAAAACATGTCTATCGATATGTCAGGGTTTAAAACAGGTCAATACATCTGCATGATCTATATATCTACCTGTCTGTCTACCTATCTACCTGTCCGTTTATCTATCTATTTATCTGTCTACATTTAGTTATCTTCTATGTATCTATTCAATAACATGTAAAACTGAAAGGGCTGTATCGATAAAAGATAATAGTATGTGACCTACACATTTTGATATATTCAAACAAGCTGTCAACATTTTTAATGCAGTTTAAAATTTTGAATGGATATTTACAACTTACATGTTCATTCACAAGACCAAAATAACTTTCAAAATGGCTCAGAACACCAGAGTAACATCACAAAGCCTATGTATATTTCATTACTTTGTAACTTATCTAAAAAATTTAACTTTTGACTATATATATTTGTACTATAAGTAAATGCCATATATTTTCTTTGTGTTTGTTACATTTGGTGAATATGTTGTATCTTGTTACAAAGAATCGACATTTAGATGGTAAGTCACAAACAACATGAGTCATACTGCTAATTTATGTGATTCATGTCCATATATTATTATATGCTGTGTCACAATTTTACATACAAAAGATGTACATAAGCAGTTGACGATACCTTAACACTTTTAATATGGTTTTACTTACCAAACGCTTTTGACCATTTTCCTGAAGATTAATCAGTTGATCTACCATTGATAACTTCAATAAACTTTAGGCTGGTTCACAAGGGTAAAAGATGAAGTTCGAAGGTTGATTTTAGCAAATAGATTAATTTCATCAATCTATTCAGATCCAGATAAGTTTGATTGATTATAAAGTGATTACGAATCAAAGGTTTCCAATCATAATCCAATTATATGAAAGATAACAAAAGTTTATAATCTGAAATCACTCTTTGCTGAACGTTAATTAATACTTAATGATGAAACATACATGACAGATTGAAGCTGATTCATAAATCACGTTGAATCACAAGTATTGATTCATTCAGGCCAAAATCCCAGTATACCAAGTGACAGTGCGGCTCAAAATAGTGTACAGCAATAGCTTGTTGTGATGTCAAAATCACATTCCAAAACAAGTCTCAAGACGTAATGTATGCGAGCAGTGAAAAAATTCACAACTGACAAGACTGTGACAGTTCAACGTGTCGATTGCCGATATCCCGTGAGGATGTTTCTTGTGGTCGGACGGTCAATACACTTTGAAAAGAGCAATCCAGGGTGGCAGAAAAACAGCCGCTGTCCGCATGCAACAGACAAAATTGAAATGCAATAATCAGAATTGGAGAGGCAGAAAGGTGCGATTTGCAAAATGCAATGCGAAGAGAAGTCTTTGCAAACACGGATCTTGAATTTCTTGATTAATGTATGTCAGATCATTGATGGCGAACTATCCAGGGCATTGGAAAGACGGATTCGCAGAATAACAGGTATAATGCAAAACGCAAGAGCGGGTCAGCTGCAGGCGAGTGGTGATGCAATGCTGGGATGCAAACGGAATATGACGTAGCCAAAAGATGTCGCAAGCATTTAAGCGGCCTCCAGATGCACAAAGTCCACGTACAGTCAAGCGAAAAAACCCAAGATGACTTGCAGCAGGAGCCGCAGCCAGTCTTGATGATGCAGTATGAGTCAGCTGGCACTGTCAGCAATGATGCTGCTGCTGCTGCTGCTGCTGCTGTTGATGCAGTCTCCAACACTGGTCTCCATCACTGGCCCACATCACTTGCAGCCTCCCATTGCCAGGCGATCGCCCGCTGCTGCAGCATCACATACAGCCAACTTGAAGGGAGCACTGCACATTGCTGCTGCAGCTGGTTGTCAATGGTAAAGCAGCCTGCAGCACCCTGCATCAGTGGAACCAGCAGCAGCAGCAGCCGGTGATGCAGTCTCATAGTCCAGCAACGGACCACTTCACCAGCATCCCAAAGCAGCATCTCACAGTGGCATCCCACGGCGCTCCAGCACCAAGTTGCCATCGCACAGCATTGCACAGCATTGCACAGCATTGCACAGCATTGCACAGCCAACGCCTTTGACAGCCATCCAGCGTCCGCATCTTCTGGCACCAAGATCCATCAAACACGGATCCACAGAAAACCCCGCAGAATGTCCTAATATGGGAATTCCCCATCAATAACAAAGTGTCCTTAAACAGTGTTAAGTCTCCTGAATTTGGCAAAAAAAGAAAGACACCGAATCATGGACAAACTAAAAGCATAAAAAAACACCAAAAAACCCAAAAGATCCAAGCGGATGTTCCATTTCCCCATTGCCATGGCAACCGATTGCTCAGGATTGCTCAGAATTGAGTTCGATCTCCCCATTGACTCTGATCATACCGTTGCACCAACATGATTAGGATGATGATCAAGATGATTTATCTCGAACTAATCCAAACAGAGAGCAATCAAAGACAGACAGACAGAAAGGCAAACAAAGAAAAGCCATCAGACCCACATTCAATCAGGCAGACTCAGCCCAAAAGAAAATAATCAAGGAAAAGCCATAACTGCCTAGTGCATAGGAATTTCCTTGATATCCACCCCACGCCAATTAACAATGATTATTATTGATCAACCGGGGACTAAACATGCTAATGACTTCCTTAAATCATCTCCTAAAAATGCCTTCACAAACAAGAGCCATTAGAATCAATCAATATCATCTCAATTTTATTAATTAATTCCATTTTAAAATAACTCACCTCAACAAATGTCAAGCGCTGCTGACAGAACTTTCGATTCATAAATCTATTTCAAAGATTTTTGTCCAAATTACCAGTGCAGAAAGTTTGTCATTTGTAAGCTCTTAAATCTTTATAAATCAACACAGATTTGAAAATTTAACAACTGATGGTTCAATAAAATGCCATGAAATAATCAGGGTTGGAAAAAACCCGGGTAAAATTAATTTTGCCCAGCCCGGTGGGTATAACCTGGGTTTAACCCGGGTTTAATGGGTTTAACCCGGGTAAAAGTGGGTTTTATTGGGTAAAATCGATTTATGAGTATCAACAGCCTTATTCAAGATCATTATTTTACCAAAGTTACTGACAAGGTAATTTCCAAGTATTGACAATTGGATTTAGCTAATGCCTGCATGGGTTGGTGTGGCAAGTGCAGTCCTCCAGGCAATTTCTTGGCACTGACTAGGGCTATATCAGCAGTCAGCATGTTCAGCTAATTGTTCCGATTTATTTGCGAAATTGTCTTCCAAAGTAACTTAAGCAACCTACCTCTGGTCCTTAAATACAGCAGGTAGAAAATCTAAACCACTCAACAACCTCCTTGAGTGCAATTCGGATTTGGTAAGTTAGGAAGATCTGATCATGCTGGTCTCACCTCTGGAGTTCTATTCTTTACTCCTGACCAATTCACCAAGGAGAGAACATCTCACTTTATTCTTGAATTTTGTTTCATGTTCATGAAATGCATGCTGCAAACATGTACAGCAGTTCGATCAGGATTCAGGAGCATACTTTTAGTGGCATGAATTACTAATTTTCTTTTGCATCTTGTCTCCCAAGTTCTCGAGATAGATGCATAACTTTATATTTCACTTCTTCGCAAAGGCCAAATACATTTTTTAATTGTTGACTGGGTTTCATTGGATCTCTCAGCAGCTACTAAATGTGCTTCCTTATACTAATAAAATCACTGCTGATCACATAAATTTCTTAAAATGTAATGAACATTTCTGCTCCCTTTTACATTTACCAGTATCTAAAAAGTAACTGAAAGATCCCACACATGTTATCCATCAATCCTCATAACTGACAAGAACTAACCCTGAGGGCTGCACTGACTTTACATGTACCTACCTACTTACCAGCCTACCCACCACACCAGTTCAGGTTTTAACATGATTGATCTCTCTAATTCTGACATTTTAAATTACTTTTGATAGGCAAATTACTAGTTTTACCCATTTCTGGGTAAAAGTCAATTTTGCCCAGCCCGGGTTTAATACGGGTTTAACCCGGGTTAAACCCGGGGGATGGGTTTTATTTGCCAACCCTGGAAATAATGCTGCGTCATTACAGTGGAAAAATTGCGGACAAGACAACGTAAACTTTACACTAATCATTGGCACAGTATATAACAACATATTCTTAGTATTGCCAAAAAAATCACACAATTTCCTATTGACCTCAGCAATTACTGGAAAATATAATTAAGAAACATAATACGTATGACATGTTCAGAACTTGCATAAGCAGCCTAACAATTAGCACAAAAGCCTGATATTGCAGATATATATAAATTGTTATTGCCTTCATATCATCCATGATAATCACATTTAGAGAAATCAATTATCATCACAATAAATATCTCATTAAGCGTAATCAGTTCTATTCACAGCACAACTAGATCAAATTCCCTCAATACATAAACATATATTCCACATGAACCTACTTTTCTGACCATAGACATGTATTCAATCAATGTTGACAATAAAGCGGAAATATCAATTCTGATACAGGTAGGACTACTATCAAGTATCAACTACCTGCATGTTAAGGATGGAAGGATGACTGGAGCTTTATGTTCTGTATCTAAAGCAATTGATATACTAATTAGGTAACTGCTGTTCAAGGTACCTAGGCCAGAGAAGGGATTGAACCAAGAAACTAGTGATTGCAAGCTCGGAGCACTAATATTACTACTTCCAGGGAATCCTACTACCTGAAGTTGAGAAAACCCATTTATTGATTATAGGTGACCCGACAGAGCTGGGTTTGAACCCAGAACCTAGCAACTGGAAGTCTGGAACCCAGAGCACTACCAACCTGACCAACTGAGCTATCTCCTCTACTCTACCTGAAGTTGAGAAAACCCATTTATTGATTTTAAATGTTGATCAATTATTAATGACATTATCCCACATTTTTCTGTTTTTAATGGTATTTTGACATGTTTTGTTACTGGATTGTTAGAAATTAATCATGCAGATCAATACATAGTATTGGGAGTAAATGTAATTCTGTGGTTGATCAATAAACTAAGGGCACACTCTCTCACACACAGTGTACCGAGCTAGACTTGTGTTCGCCAGCATCCTACAGCACATGACAGACTGCACGATTATCCCACTATGCTAACTATGTACACATGTTACTTATACCATATTTTCCAAATAGCTGAAATATATGGCAGTGTAGACTATAGAGTGGACGGAGTGGACTCACTCGGAAGGCTTGAGTGACAAGTATAACTTACTATAAATCAACCTACAGATTTACCAAAAGTCATTGGCCATTAGTAGATAAGGATGTACAATTGAGTGGATGGTGGCTGATATTTTTGAGAGAAGAACGGAAATTTGGTACAAAACATTTCACAACGTGTCAAAATATCTTTACGAAGCAACCCAAGGCCAGCAAAATCAAAAATGCACGAATTTACAAATTAACACAGAATTTATCAGGTATTAGTAACTTTCTAGTCAGGGTGATAGGTGTATAATAGACAAATTGTTAAGAGCACAATGTCCAATAATTTCAACAAAACGGAAGAATTACCAACTCCTTTCTCTGAACAGAGACAATTACCTTCAAACTGTTAATATTGTTTGCTAATACAGACAAAAAAAATAGCAAAAGATCATATCATTTAAACATTCCACCTGTTGTATTCTTTCAAATACCAAGAAATGATACAATGCTTTGTACTCAGCTGCTTTTGCCTGCTTAGTATTACTTAGAAAGAAATTAAAGAGCTATTCTCACCGACTACCATTGGTGATAAATGAGCTCACAAGTACTGAGAAATACCAAAGCCACACATTCTCACTGATTCTCAAGTCAAGTCAGATTTCTGGAAAATGTGAAAAAAAAAAAAAACAAAGACTCAGAAATCTCCAATGCTGTTAGTCTATACCACTTGCTGGTTATATATGCTTTATGCCTGGTAATGCCAATGGCATCATTATCATTTATGTAAATTATTTTTACATTTTTCCACAACTTTTTTAGTGATTCAATATATCAACAGGTCAAAGCAAGACTTTTCGGAAAACATCACATGGAGTGACTAAGCTGCTAAGGGCTACAAAAAAATCAGCTGATAGCCTGGTTATTTTATTGTGTGAGTCAATAATTGCCAAGTTTATTGCACTTCTGATGATGTTTTGAATGAAAAACACTATTCAAACATCGTCATTAGTGATTAAAACGATCAATGATTCAGTGTTCAGGGATTGGTCCAGTGGTAGACTGGTAGAGCACAGACCGTTCACCCTGTGCTGTGGTCTGTTTTAACAAGATCCGGGTTGGATAGATGATGGGGTTTTACGTTCCATATTTATGTGCTTTGGTAGGCCAATCAGGACAGGAGAAGGACCCAGCAATGAGGTGAAGGATACATGATACAAGCAGAAATACAAAACATATGACTGAATCCAACCATTCAATTTTCAGGATAAACCTATTTTATCATGTCTATTCATGTTTACATTGTCTACAAAATATCAAGAAACAAAAGTCACAAAACATCACTAAATAAAAGTGTTGTTTACCTCTGTGTACTCTGTCCGTATGTGATATTCCCATTTACAATCTACGTTCTACCTCTGACAAAAACCACAGTCTACATTACACAGTTTACACTCGTACATCGGCGAAGTAGACCCATCCTCCCCACGCAAGCCCTGCTAAAATGGACAGGGCTTTCTGCTATTTCCAATCTCTTCTGTGATTGGCTGCTTATTTAGGTCATAAGCATTTTGCAGGCAGATTTAGTCAGATTATGGACACTTAGAGGATTACTGGCAACTAAGAAAAACAGTGTAAAACAAGCAAACTTTCAAACAGTTTCATTTCAGAACTGTGAAAATACATAATTCAATGGAATTTTCGGAACTGTGATAGCACCTTTCAACAATACACAATTTCTCCATTTGTAACTGTGTGAAACAGAAGCAACAATTTCAAATTGTGATTAAGTTAATTAAGTATTCATGAATTAGCAAAGGTTATGGGCCATTTTGTCATGGTATGACTTGGGATGATGAGTAGACCAAGAAAAAGTATGAGAAAGTATTAAGAGTCTATTAGTGCAAATTCAACTATTACATCTGACTGAGAAAAAGATAATTATTCTGAATGCACCTATGCCGCATAATGCCGTATGCCGACTACAACCTTGATCTAGACAGCAGATTGATTACAAAGTAACAATGGCTAAGTTCACAGCATTATACTGAACAGCTGGATACAAGCTGGGACAAAAACTGAAACATACCACTAAATGGCAAACTGGAAATATTCAACTTTTTACTGGTTCATATCACTGAATGCAAATTATGTGTACGATAATTTGTGCCTTTTCACAGAAATGTCATGATCATGCTGATATTAAAGTAGAAACTATTGCAAGTTGTTATTGCACAATATTCACTCAGATCATGAATGATCAGCAGATCACTGATGATGCAGGAAGAAAAATTATTATAAATGGACAACGTGCAAAAAACTGTTTCGATTCCCTGATTACACAAAAGAGACAATCATTCAATTCAGCATTGGTGTGACATAACAAAATGCTAAATACATCATTATTCTGCTTTATCAATTGTAAATTTAAATAGCAAAAGGACATGGCTGGTCCAGATAGCTCACAGAGCACTCTATCCCAGGATGTATTTTACACTATTTTTGTCCAGGGCATTGTTTCAGAGTTATTTGATAATATTCCGCTCCAAACGAATCATCCATTTTCTTGCCTCTCCACGAACCCAATTTAGAGTGGCAGATTTAAGAGACGAAAAATAATAACCACTTCACTTCAAGTGCCTGACTAAGCAATACCCAGCCCAATGTGATTTCCAAATTTCCCATGCAGAGACCAAGCAAATGAAAAAGAAAAACACCCAAAAAAAAGAAACTCTTTGGCTTGTGAGAAATGGCTGGTTTGGGTTCATACAAAATTGGATTGCTAACCTTCAAGAAATTGAACAAAGTGATCATGCTGATACTGTACAATCCATAAGATACATTGATAAGAGACAAGACAATGAAGTTAATGGGGTAATCGGAATCCATGTAGAATTGTTGATTTTGTGGAACAACATGGAAACATGTGCAGGTAACTGACTTGAGCAAGCGAGTGAAAGTTGCAATCAAGCTACTTCTGAGTCAACTATATTGATCAAACAGTGATTCTGTGATACCAGACAAGGTAGTCATATCAATTGCAATTGTGATTTTTAACCTAATGACTAAATCGGACTTAATTGAGCAAACAATAAAAGACTAATAAGTTGCTGGCAATCAAGTTACTACTTATAACTGGAGTAATTTATAACAGTGCTTCAGAGCTCTTGGACACACCAGGGTGACAGTCATGTTAATTGCAATTGGGATTCTCACTTCTGTACCTTATCAAACTTATAACAGTGCTTCAGAGAAGCTCTTTGACACTCCAGGGTGACAGTCAAGTTAATTGCAATTGGGATTCAGCATTCCAATCCAATGTCGAATGAAGTCAAAGAGTAAGAGTGTCAGCCTGTAATGAACTTGACAATGTCTTATCTTCTGATAGGCCAGACTGATGAAATTCAGATCGAAATGGGTATCGAATTGGGATCTAGGTCAGTTAAAGTGCTGCCCCTAAAGTCCGCGCTGCTGCCTGTCAGGTCCGCGCTCAGCAGAACACAGCAGAACTGGGCTGGCTGCTTCAAAAATTCATGTGAGCGAGGACTAGAAAGGCAGCACCAATTCTGAAATGTTGTAGCCTGCTCGCTGACGCTCGCAACTGAAGCAGGCTACTGTAGCCTGCTGATAGGCATAATTGACACAAATTTGAAATTTGGTATTAAATACCAAAAAAAAGTTTACAGGTGAGATTATTTCTTAACGATCAAGAGAAGATAATTTTTCATCAATCAAGACTGATCTAATAACACGCGGCAAATACTCGGCGATCGGCTATATTTTCTGAGGTCTCACAAGAGCAATGTTATACTTTTGTGCCTGGGTGTGGAGGCATGGCCCAATGGTATATGCCTAGTGCCCATGTTACATATGATTATGACAGAAAGCTATCATTGTGAATGAATAGACAGACTTTTACATTGTCTAACCTGATATTACCTTTAGCTACCTTTTAACTGAACTGAAAATCACAGAGATTAGTGAGAACAAGAACTGCATACTGGTAGAGACCAGAGAATCGTAGACTTGCTTGAGTTGCCTCACACTTTCACAAGTTAATCAAATTAAGACCACATGTCTTTCTCTTTGAAGATAGGCCAACAAATTAAGACCATTTAGTTAACATGATAAATTAAAAATAAATATATTCTGGAAAGGTGTGATATCAAATCAGCAATTTAATGTATTAGAAGTTTTGTTTCAAAGACATATCAGCCAGATCCCAGTCCTGGGAGCTCCTGTGCTTCAGCAAATGCACGTGTATTGGTGAATGACATTGTTTTTGGGAGTCTGGATCCCACTGAAAACAATGCACATCCTGTCCAGCCAACAGCAAATCAGCTGCTGGGGCCCTCCATTCAACTGGTGATTTCTACGAATCCTGAGCCATTGCGAACTCAAAACTCTTACAGAATGATCAACAAAGAAGTAATGTATCAAGTACTCACGGTTTCTCTGGATGTGGCATTATGACTGCGCAGCAAAATTCGTTATTTTCAACAGCATTGCTCAGACCCTTTTTTCCATCTCACAGATCCCAGACACTGAGCTAGCCTCAGTGGAGAAAATGAATAATTATCTGGTAGCATTGTATAATCTGATGATTCTTAAATAATTGACTTGATTTTATATTGAAGTTTTTAATGTTAAATGAGTATATTGTAAGCCAAATAATTACTTTAATCTAATTATTTTCCCACAATGGATGACCTCATCTCAACAGGTCCCGGATGACAAAGTGGGAAGCGGCCATTTTCGCGTCAGGCTGCCGACTATGAACGTGGAGAAAAAGTCTTTAAGACAGTGGATTTATGTTAAACTACAGTAATTAGTTGCTGGAGGGTTGGTTGAAGTATTGTTAGCCATTCAGGATGGCTGACAATAGCGATACAGAGGCCGCGCAAGGCCAGGGGTCTGCCTCGCAGGCTCTGATGGATCAGTCAGTTTTGGGGAACTACATTCGCCGAATCGTCCCGGTCAATTTGGAAGATTCAGATGACACCCCAGCTGCACTGGTCGCATCTTTGAAAGATAAAGCAACCGTGGATTGTATGAAAAAGTTCATTTCAGACCCACAGGTGCAGTGTCTGTTAATTCAACGCCAGACAATCAAAGGTATTCGCTTGACGTTTGACAGTTCTGCCTGTCCCTCCTGTCTGAGCAATGGACTGGTCTGGGCAATTTTGACAGCTGTCAAACTTTGAATAAACCCCCTGCCTTGTCAATTTGATTTTAGGCACAGCCTCAGACATTTTACTGGTTAAGACAGAGTGTTCTGGGTGATCAATGTGCAAGTTTGATTTCTTTTAAAGCTTCCAGAAAAGTTTGACAGCTTGTTAAGATATGCACAAATGAATGTCAATATGTGGATATCATGTGCCTGGTGATAGGCAAATCAATGTATACATGACCTCATGTACTGAAAATGTACATTTGGCTATGAGTCATCTTATAGTCAGATATATATCCAGGCCCACACCAGTCCATTGCATTGACAAGAGAATCTGTGCAATATGTCATGCAAAATAAAAACAGTCGATCTATCCTAATGAACAAATGATATGAGATACGTGGTAGTTTCATTTGTATGAGATAGTTTCATTTTGCCACTGATTTAACATATATGTATAATCATAGCCAAAGGACAAATTTTGCCATGGCAATTCCAGACTAAGAAGGTTAATGAAAATGGGTGTATCTGCGCCCAAATGAATTATTCGGGTCACAGTGTTGGATTGGTTAAAAACGTTATTTTGCAGCTTTTGTTGTGTGCAGGTGCAGTTTAAACCTCGAATTTTGTTCCTCACAGTGTAGTATATACAACAATTTAAAAGCCTTGAGAGGCTGGGTCATTCCATGCCAAATCACCCAGGGCTTCCCAGTTGACATCATGGATTTTCTTTAAAAAATTCTCAAAAAAACTTTAACCTAAATGATGGAAGATTCCAAAATCATTTTGTCCTACTCCAAATACTTTTGGAGTTATGAATTTTTTAAAATAGGCCCTCGGGGTATATTTTTAGTATTTTTTCGACCTTTTTGAAGATTCTTTAACACCTCACCAATCACTTATTAGTTACTGGAATTGGCTGATTTTTTTTCTGTTTACCCCAGATGCCTTTAGGAAAGGTTAGAACTTTAAATCAATCCAATTGGTCAAATGGGTTTTTTGCAAAAAAATAAAATAATAAAAATTGCACATTTTTCGTCAAAATGAATATTCTTTAATTTTCAAAAATTAATATCTTCTCTAATTTATAATGAATTACCACCAAATTTGGTGTGAATACAGTTGGTACCTAGTTTAACCATGTCAAAAAGTCATTTTGTGCTGAAACCAAAAATGGCTGCCACAGGCCTTCCTGAAAATGGCCTCGGAGCTGAAAATCCACTTTTTAGCAAAATTCAACAGCATTTTTCAAGAGGAAGGACTATTCTGATTTCCTTGAAACTTTTCCCAGATAATGTCCTAATAGCAGTTACAAACATACTAAAAAATTGAAAATGTTATATTCCTCCTTCATAGTTTAAATATTTTTTCAAAATATCAGAATTTCAACGTTTTTATTCGCTTTATTATTAGACCATTTGAGTTATTTCTACTTATTTTCAAGCTGAGTATATCTGTATTAAGTTGATATTAGTGATTTGAATCATTGCTGTGTATGATTACATATAGCTGTATTGGAATCAGGTCTAAAAGCAAACTAACATGTGGCATTTCATCTAATTTTATGCAAAAACGATGTCATCTTGTTTGTGTGTCAGGATGATATTTCATTCACTTGCAGCTGAATAAGTAAAAATGATCAAACAAAACAATGTGTCTGGGTTAGCCCCACATGAGACACATGTCTCTCTCTCCTTCTCTCTGTTTAGGCAGATTATTGCATAAAAGACAGTAATTGACATTGTTTGAGGTATAAGAAACTGCAAATTAATCGATTTGAGGCCTCAGTGAAAAATAATAGGAGTTCTGCTGTATTGATAGAGCTTTGAAAAAGGCTGAAAACTCTCTCAAAACATTTATAAATAACAACAGTGGTAATTTCGTACACAGAGACAGACTGGAATAACTTTAAAAGTGAATGTATATATATTTAACTGATGGACAGCGGAAATGTATCTCATGCAGTAAGCCCAATAACATTGTCCAATTAGGGCATTTGCCATGAAATGTCCACTTCAGCAAAGCCTTCAATGATTAAGTCAGACACGCCCACAAAGCTGACCAATGAACAGGTCTTCAAGCAAGTTATGCAAATTTAGGCCGATTTTGCTGTTACGCACGTTACCGTAAGGGTTAGAGGTGTCATTCTTACATGAGAAGATAGATCTCTCTGAGACCTTTAAAATGGTGTGCCATATGTCTCTGAGAAGTGAATAGTTACTTCGCAAAATGCCGGTAAACTTTTGAAGTGAAGGGAAATACTGCACGCTGATTGGCTGTGACGCTCTGACGCAAAATCATAAGATAATGTGCTATGATTGAGAGATTCGTCTAGGGTAGATTCTCTGGGTGGAAATGTCCAAATGTGACAAATTTACAAATAAGGGTAATCTGAAACTATTACTGATTTTTATTTATAAATGAATTTTGGATTGGCATTCCAATATTTTCGTAAATTTTTGTCTAAAAAACATAGCAGTAAACGTAAAGTAAGCCCCAGTGTGACTCCAATGCAGACATTGGAGTCACAGCCTGCTGCGCACAAAAAACTTTAGAAAGCATCTTCCTTGCTGTTTGTGGTCAAACATCAAGTTTTTGCTTCAAATCAACAGCAGCATAACCAGTTACTTGCTCTAGTGCACCGTTTGTGGTACTTTTCATGTCTTTGAAGTCATCCAAGAACTTGTAACTTCACAAATAAACAGTTCATTGAGAAAGAAGCATCAATAAAATAACGTAGCCTTTACTCAGACATTTGTGACGTCATCAGTTCAGGTCAGTGACCTCATACTGCTTGTGTTGTGACATCACCATTCATGCCAGAACTCACTTGTTGGGGTATGATGTGTTAGAAGAGGTTGTCAACTTTGTGGGCACATTACCTGATAACAGCGGCTTTATCACAAGGCAGACAGTCACAAATATATAACAGATATAATGACTATAAAAATTTCATATGTTCGCGTACATACAAGGTACACATGATGTGGATGACTGGATTTGGCAGTCAGCTGTCTCCATAAAATGATGACAAAATGGCCACTACATACATTTTATTAAATTTACATTGTATGTTTTGTACTTATTCTGACACTGTCTGAGCATAGAGCAACATAATTTTCAGTTTTAGAAGCACATTTTCGATTAATTTGCAGTTTCTTATACCTCAAACAATGTCAATTACTGTCTATTCTGCAATGATCTGCCTAAACAGAGAGAAGGGGAGAGAGACATGTCTCTTGTGGGGCTATCCCAGACATATTTTTTTGTTTGATCATTTTTACTGATTCAGCTGCAAGTGAATGAAGTACATGAAGTATCATTCTGACACTCGAACAAGATGACATCGTTTCTACATAAAATTAGATGAAATGCCACATGTTAGTTTGCTTCTAGACATAATTCCAATACCGCTACATCTAGTCATACACAGAAATGATTCAAAACATTAATATCAACTTAATACAGATATACTCAGCTTAAAAATAAGTAGAAATAACTCAAATGGTCTAATAATAAAGCGAATAAAAACGTTGAAATTCTGATATTTTGAAAAAATATTTAAACTATGAAGGAGGAATATAACATTTTCAATTTTTTAGTATGTTTGTAACTGCTATTAGGACATTATCTGGAAAAAGTTTCAAGGAAATCAGAATAGTCCTTCCTCTTGAAAAATGCTGTTGAATTTTGCTAAAAAGTGGATTTTCAGCTCCGAGGCCATTTTCAGGAAGGCTTGTGGCAGCCATTTTTGGTTTCAGCACAAAATGACTTTTTGACATGGTTAAACTAGGTGCCCACTGTATTCACACCAAATTTGGTGGTAATTCATTATAAATTAGAGAAGATATTAATTTTTGAAAATTAAAGAATATTCATTTTGACGAAAAATGTGCAATTTTTATTATTTTAATTTTTTGCAAAAAACCCATTTGACCAATTGGATTTATTTAAAGTTCCAACCTTTCCTAAAGGCATCTGGGGTAAACAGAAAAAAAATCAGCCAATTCCAGTAAATAATAAGTGATTGGTGAGGTGTTAAAGAATCTTCAAAAAGGTCGAAAAAATACTAAAAATATACCCCGAGGGCCTATTTTAAAAAATTCATAACTCCAAAAGTATTTGGAGTGGGACAAAATGATTTTGGAATCTTCCATCATTTAGGTTAAAGTTTTTTTGAGAATTTTTTAAAGAAAATTCATGATGTCAACTGGGAAAAGTTCTGAAATTTGGGTGATTTGGCATGGAATGACCCGGCTGGATGAAGTGGATTTGTCCCAAATTAAAAGGGGGAAGGGCAGATATGCCAATGCTGTCTCACAAATTTACTGAAATAATTTTGAATAACTAAAACAAATTGAAAATTCTTTGTGGCAGAATAAACAATTATGTATAATCTTTACAAGCAATTGAAACTTGAAAGTATTTTCAATTGGTCATGAGTAAATGAACATAGTTTTCGCAGTCAAATTCAGCATGCAACAGCAAGTCAATAAACACTATGTGATCATAGCCTAAATAGAAATCATGTATAATTCACTTGGTCATTATCACAATCTATTTGTTATGAAAGTTACCTCACATTGTAATATGCAATATTTAACTCAGAAGTTCTTTTCCTGTAATGTTTAATTTTAATCTTTCCCTGACAGATGAGTCTGTGGATGTCGAGGGTGACGGAGAAGCTGTCAATTACTTCATCACCCCTGAGGTGCTATACATCAACAGTAAAATGAACAGGTATGACAATCGCCTTGCTTTGATGAAGTATCTTCCTTTGCAGTTTACTGCATTTTCATCAGATTCAAAATGCATTCATACATCTATGATTACGAGTATTTACGACCAGTGCAAGATTATTACCTCGATGGCATTGTCTTTATTCGAGGCAACATTTTGAATTGAAATGGTAGCACTTTTACCGAAGATGGTCTAATAGGCAAAAAGCATTCTGACCAATGTTGACTGCAGCAATACAACTTAAGACTAATAAAACTATGCAGTTATTGAGATCCAGTAGCAGCTGAACAATGTAAGAATACAATTATGTTTAATTAACAAAAAAGTAATATAATTGTTCAATGGATATAAGATTGTGTATTTTTCTTTCAGCTTGTGTTTGATGAAGAAAGGACCACTCCTGGAGGCTGACAAGAGCTGCTCATCTCAGATCCGACTGATGACTCTGAGCGAAGGTTCTCCCTACGAAACTCTGCATGCCTTTGTCAGCAATGCCATGGCTCCTTTCTTCAAGTCATATGTGCGTGCTACTGGGAAAGCTGACAGGTCTGTGTCAAATATATTTGCTTGGATTTCAGAAATATTTCCCTTCAGATAATCAAATGATAATGTGTTCTGCTAATCTGCCTGCTCAACTTAAAAATTTACAAGTCATTCTTGCAAAATGAACGATTGACAAAATGTGATTTATGAAGGGCAGATTTAATAAATATTTTATGCTGACAAGTTTTCATGTATACTCTATATTTCGACTCTTTAATCAGAATCAGAAATAGATATGTTTTGATAAAACAGCTGTAGAGTGTAGATTGTTCAAACTTCAAACAGTGGGATTATGGGTATTTGTGATTTTGAATTGAACATATCCAATCAAATCCTGCCAAAGCAATATATTTGGCTCATTTATGGTCTCTTTTGGGTCTATTTGAGGAATCCTATAGAATAATCAATGCGATTACTAATACATTCCAATACATATGATACATACAATATGGGAATATGGTCAATTTAATTTACATTTGTTAAAATTAATGAATATACTGTCATTGATATGTCATGGCCTAATGGTTAGAGTGTCCACGCTTGAAACCAGTTAGGCTCTCAGCGACCGGGTTCAACTCCCGCTCCTGGCACTGCACAACAGGGTGATGTATGGATTGTATGCGCCCCGAAATGGCTGCAAATCCCCTGTGTCACTCGCCTCATTATCACACTCATGTTGGCAGAGTTCGGTTAAGTCCGAATTGAAGACGTAAAACCCCCTATCATTCATTTTCATCATTACAGAGATGGAGACAAGATGGCTCCGTCAGTGGAGAAGAAGATCGCGGAGTTGGAGATGGGTCTTTTGCATCTTCAGCAGAACATTGACATCCCGGAGATCACTCTGACCATCCACCCAACAATCGCTCAGTACATCAAGAAGTGTGGAGAGCAATCGAAGAAGCCCACCGTGGCTGACTTTGACGAGAAAAAGGAAGATGCAGGATTCCTGAACACTCTTCAAAACGGAGTTGGAAGATGGATTCGTGAACTTCAGAAGGTAAGAACTCAAATTTCTTTGGAGATATGTCAAGAAAACCAAATTGTCTAAGTATTTTGTCACCTTAAAAATTTGGTTTCTTTGCTGATGGAACAGAGTTTGCAAAGATCTGGAGCTTTTTCGGACTCTGTGCCCCATTTTGCATAACCAGACATCCAAATAATTCATTCTGAAAAATATTTTTTCTATATGATCTGTTGGACATTTTAAAAGCTATGCTCTACAACTTTGCCAAGCTATCTTTCCCCTGACTGACAACAGTCTGTTGTACAGGCAGGCGAGCGAGCAAGGCTGCAGATGGAAGAAATTCCAAGTCGAACTGGGTATCGAATTGGCTTCTAGGTCACTGGGACTGCTGCCTCTGTGCTTGGCTGCTTAAAAAATGCATGTGCACGAGGACGTGAAGTGGAGCACCAGCACTGAAATATTGTAGCCCGCTCCTTAGCGCTCGCAGATAAAGCAGGCTGCTGTAGCCTGATCTTTCCCATCTTTTTTATCCTGCTAAAAGCAATGAGAAGTAGATCTTATATTGGGTTTTCACTCTTCATGTCTGTAAATTGTAGTCAATGATTATTCTTTTCTTCAGGTCACAAAATTGGATCGTGACCCAGCATCAGGCACAGCCTTGCAGGAGATCAGTTTCTGGCTCAACTTGGAGAGAGCTCTGCTGAGAATTCAAGAAAAAAGGGAAAGTCCTGAAATTACTCTAACTTTGGATATCCTGAAGCAGGGAAAGAGGTTCCACGCTGTTGTTAGTTTTGACACTGATACAGGTATGCTATAATGATTCAATTAATGAATGAGACTGAGTAAATCTGCTCTTTTGTTGATGTTTTCCAATAGGTATTAAAAAAAATATTGTTGGTTTTAAAAATTTCATAAACATTTGTTTTGAATGTCATTCAGGTTTAAACAAAGCCATTGAGATGGTGAATGACTACAATCCTTTGATGAAGGACTTCCCTCTCAATGATTTGCTCTCCGCTACTGAACTAGACAGAATCAGGGTTGCTCTTCAAGCCATTTTCACTCATTTGCGAAAAATCAGGAGCACGAAATACCCCATTCAGAGAGCCTTGCGTCTGGTGGAGGCAATATCTCGCGATTTGAGCCAGCAGCTGTTGAAGGTACTCGGCACTCGTCGCTTGATGCATATTCCTTTTGATGAGTTTGAGAAAGTCATGGGAGCTTGCTTCGAAGTCTTCGGAACTTGGGATGATGAGTACGAGAAACTGCAAGGACTTCTGCGTGACTTGGTGAAGAAGAAGAGGGAAGAACATCTCAAGATGGTCTGGAGGGTTAACCCCGCCCACAAGAAGCTGCAGGCCAGGCTCGATCAGATGAGGAAGTAAGTGTTGTGTCTTTAAAATTTTTTAACATGTCCTCAGTTTCAGATAAAAATCTCATGCATGTTTGATTTTGGCATTTCTGGTAAAATATACATTGTGTATATTGGCCCTATATTAGTTCGGATTTTGTTTTGCATTTTCAAAAATGTTTGTAGAGTCGCTTGAATCCCAGGATGTGATATTTCACTGCTCCAGTGCAAGAAGGGTGTAAATGTATTGAAAAACTAAAACACGTGTAAACCTTTTCTTTCCATAAAGGCAAGATGTTGCGGCATTTTGTATTTCTTTAGCCTCTCTAATCTGTCAAATAACTAATTGTCTCCTTTCGATTTTCCACCTAGGTTCCGCAGACAGCATGAACAGCTGCGATCTGTCATCATGAGGGTCCTTCGACCGGCTGCTCCTCGTCCTGGCAGCCCCACCCCAGAAGAAACCGGAGGTGAATCCAAGAATGATGGAGTGGCCCTGGATGCCGCTGATGCTAATGCCATTGAAGTAAGACCCCATCAAATCTTTCAATTATCAAATATAGTGATTAAAAAAGGATTATTCTGTCTTTACCTGGAGTTTCATAGCAATTTAGTTTGGAAATTTGACTGTTTAGATAGAATTGTGGTTTATGATAAATATGGTTTTATTTAATTTTTCAGAATTTCTATCATTGGTAGTTTAACACGATGGTATCTGACTGTCTTTAGTTTAATTACTCACTTCTAAAATTCAGAAAATCATTTGTAGCTGAGCGAAATAATTACTCTGTTGCCGATGCACATTACCGCATCAATTGAATTAAAATTTTCAGGAGGATAACTTCTAATTTCTAGACCTTTTAAGACTAGCTTAATTTGTCAATAGTAGATACAGTATCTGATTAATGTAATCATGAACTTTTATTGATTTTCGATTCTCGAATTCCAGGAGGTGAACCTTGCTTACGAAAATGTCAAGGAAGTCGACTGCTTGGATGTCTCTAAGGAAGGCACAGACGCTTGGGAAGCTGCTACAAAAAGGTACGATGAACGTATCGACCGAGTAGAAACGAGGATCACTGCTCGTCTGAGGGATCAGCTCGGAACAGCCAAGAATGCTAATGAGATGTTCAGGATCTTCTCACGATTCAACGCTCTGTTTGTCAGGCCTCATATCCGAGGAGCCATCAGAGAATACCAGACGCAGCTCATCCAGAGAGTGAAAGATGACATCGAGTCTCTCCATGAGAAATTCAAGGTAGGTGAACTGATAGGATTTAAAATGTAGTGCTTTTCTGAAAGAATTTTGAAGGATCTTCTTTTAGAATTGTTGATGTTAAAAAATATATCTGGAGTTGAAGTTTTAGGCCTTTAACCGTTTAGTCAAGCAATAAGCAAAAATTTGATAGTGAAAATTAGAATAGATTCCTTGAAATAGTTCTTGCTTCTGTAAAAATAAAAATACATAATGCTGTGTTTTGCAATTTTGTCACAACCACATCACTCAAAAGAGCAATATTGAAAAGAGATCTCTATTGAACAGAAGTTTGTATTTCGAAAGTTTGTTCCATGAATGCAAACAATACCAGACATTTAATTAAGAAAGGTAAAATTTTTACCACATTTGTATATTTCCACATTTTGACTGAAATTGCTTTGTCTGATTACAGGTCCAGTACCCTCAGAGCAAAGCATGTCGCATGAGTCAAGTGCGCGACTTGCCCCCAGTGTCCGGCTCCATCATCTGGGCTCGTCAAATCGAGAGACAGCTCAACGCTTACATGAGGAGAGTGGAGGATGTCTTGGGAAAAGGATGGGAGAACCACGTGGAAGGACAGAAGCTGAAATCTGACGGAGACAGTTTCAAGATCAAGCTAAACACACAGGACTTGTTTGAGGACTGGTCTCGCAAAGTGCAGCAGAAGAACCTTGGAGTGTCAGGACGGATCTTCGCGATCGAAAGTGTCAGGAGTCGTCAAGTTGGCGGAAAGGGGAGTGTCCTTCGTCTCAAGGTCAACTTCTTGCCGGAGGTCATCACTCTCTCCAAAGAGGTCAGTATTTTAGAAAGATAGTCACAGGATTTGAAATATATGTATCTTTTGTCCTTGAGCCTGGTGGAGGTCACTTGCACAAGAAAGTTATTTGAAAGCATTTTTTGGAGTCTATATTTCTTCAAGTGGTAAAAGAAACTTTATTTGGGCTGAGAACTTAACAAGTTGTGTGAGAACTTAACAACATTGTGTGATCTTCCATTAGTTTTGGTAAAGGAATGAATATTTATGCTAATAGTAGCCAACAATGGCAATTTGGCTAATGAATCCTTTACCGCGTGTATCCTTTGCCTCATTGCCCTCCTCCTGTTCTTATTAGCCTACCAAGCGCATAAATACAGGACGTAAAGCCCCAAACATCCGTCCTTTGCCAAGTAAATTGGTCGTGTGTAACTTCCAAGTTTCTAAGTGTTAAGTCCTGCAAACATATATTGTTGGACGTCCGGGGTGAAAACCAATTTCTGTACATTGAAACAATCATGCATGTTTATGTTTCAGGTGCGCAACTTGAAATGGCTTGGATTCAGGGTGCCCCTGACCATTGTGAACAAGGCTTACCAAGCCAGCCAGCTCTATCCTTTTGCCATTTCCCTGATCGAGAGTGTCAGAACTTACGACAGAACTTGCGAGAAGGTGGACGAGAGACCAAGCATCTCTCTGCTGGTTGCAGGAATGAGGAAGGATGTCCAAGGACTTTTGACTGAGGTAATTTTATAAATATTTATAATTAATACAAATTATACAATTAATTTTACTCTCAGTTGTGATTTTCTGGCTTCCTAAACTCTAGTTGAAATAAATTAATCGATTTTTAGATTGTTTTTGGGAGTTGTAAGCATATCTTTCATGAGCCTCCTGATCTCGTTTTTTTTTGCAGGGTATTCACCTCGTCTGGGAGTCTTACAAGTTGGACCCCTACGTTCAAAGATTGGCTGAGAGTGTCTTCAATCTACAAGAGAAGGTTCGTACCACACAATTATTAAACTTACTTAGTGAAGTCACTGGTGTTATGCAGCAGACATTCTAGGAGACCTGTATGAAATATTAACAGGCATGGAAAGTGCTCGTGGCAACTGTTATCATCCTGCATTTTAAATGTATGTTGGGTGTCGGGCATATAATAAACTTGTTATGGCCAAAAAATGAAGTTCATATTTTAAATACATGGAAAATTTGGCAGCTAGCTGTATTTGTGTTCTTTTTTAGGTTGATGACCTCTTGGTCATTGAAGAACAAATTGACATGGACGTGAAGAACCTGGAGACTTGCCAGTACAGCTTCACGACCTTCAACGAGCACTTGGCCCACATCCAGAAGAACGTGGACGACCTCAGTTTGAGACAGTACTCCAACCTGCCTCAATGGGTCGCCAAGCTGGACCAAGAGGTATTCATAATTTTCACAATTTTTTTGGTCGATATAGCGAGGTTTTAGACTTTTAGTTATATATTACTGAAAACTGTATATGTTTATTATTGAGGTACTTCTTAAGATTAATTTGATTTTGATATAACATGTTGTCAGTATATTAATAACATTGTCTCAATTTGAAAAAAAGTCCTCGTTTGCTTATATTCTGTGTTGTAATTAATTTTCTCACATTGATAATAATCAAGAAGTAAAAGATGTAGGACTTCATTGTCTGTTCTATATTTTATGAAAGGAGTGTTATTTGATATAAATCAGAAATTTTAAAACATTTGTAGTGAATTTTGATAAATTGTGCGAATTGAATATTTCATATCGTTTTGAAGATAAATTCATACTGCAGAAGTGTATGACTGCATGTCATCTGAGTATCACTCTTGTATTTCAAATGACTTATAGGTTGAGAAGAAACTGGCATTTAGGCTGGAATGTGGCTTGGAGGCCTGGACCAAGGCTCTTCTTGAGACCGAGGAGGAACAGATTGACAACAGTATGGACACTGATGCCCCCAAGACACCCAAGCACAAGCCAGGTGGCGAACCAATCATGAAGGTATGCTTTTGTTTCGTGCTATTCTGTTAATTTTAGTCAATTTTCTTGATAAATGTGATTGAAATTTGTTGGAAAATTGTGTGCATGTAATGCAGGATGCACATTAGAACATACTACCTGAAACTCCCAAAATTGTGTAAAATGTTATTTTCGACGTTTTCATCTCTGAGTGATATTAAAAAGTAAAATTATATGATTTTGAACCTAAAAATGTAATACTTGAAGAGTTATAATGTATTACATAGTGATAGTGATATTTTGAGATGTCTTCTCACTCAGTTACTGTGTCAGAAAAAGACTTGAACAATTTTTTTGCCGCCATTAATAGGCCACAAATATACTTTCATAAGCAAGAGGAAATGAAATTTACTTTGAATGCTCTTCTTTACTTTCAGACGCTGCACCACGAGCTACACATCACCAACCAAGTGATGTACATCAACCCGTCCCTAGAAGAGGCTCGTTTCAAGACCATCCAGGAGTTGTTCGCTTGGGAGCAGGTCATTCTCACTCTGCCTCGTATCCAGCACTCCCGATACCAGGTATTTGCAATTTGCTTTTGAAATTAATAAAGCAGGCTGCATGTTGAAATATTCATAGAAGTGATTTGTGGTGATGTATTGACAATTGTTGGAAAAACTTTCCTAACATATCAGGGAGGCCGATTAGCTCAGTGGTAGAGTGCTGGGCTGCCATTCGCTGGGTCCAGGGTTCATGGCTGGAAAAAGTAGGAAGTTTGGGCATGTAATTGCCTGGAAATTTCTAAATCTCACTGTAAATTTTTTGAAGAATAGTCCAAATTTTTTACTTGGTTAGTGACCATCCGTGAGAAATTTTGTAAAGACTTTATGAAATTGCCTGGAAATTCAGTTTTTTCTCGTCCTCTCCGGGTTAGAATCCAGCTCTTGCCGGGTCACTTGGGCCCATGTTGTACAGCTATTTTAATCATCCTTCGCCTTATTGCTATGTCCTCATCAACCTGCCAAGTGCCTAAGTACAGGACGTAAAGCCTCAATCACCCATCCGTACCCAAAACATTGCATGCCTCTAAGTCACCCTAACTTGGGCTTATTGGGAGCCACACATTAACTCACTTATTCACCAAAACATTGGGACTTCATATTTATTTGTTTTAATTTTAGGTTGGACTGGATGTTGAATCAGAAGCTGCAACCCACTACAAGAACCTCTTGAACAAGTTGCCCCAGCATGGCAACAAACTTAAGGACGCCTACAAAGCTGTGGAGGAAGTCCTCCAGAAGGCTTCAGAATATGTTGACGTAAGTAAATTAATTTCTTGATTTTTGTTGGAAAAATGGGGGGGGGGGGGAGGAAATAATATTTTTTGGCAAGTAACGAATGAAAGCCATAATTTTTGTTAAAATGTCCATCAAAACTCAAATTTCACTTACTCAATTTATTATAGTGTGTGAAAACCCTCTGTATCTTAGAATTAGTATTTTCTAGGAATCTGTCAATATAAATGTCTTGCCATTTATCAGTCTGAGGACCTTAAATCTTCACAAAGTTGTTACTATAATGTTAAAAAATTTGTGTCTGAATAGATCATGTGTATCATTTTGTCTATTTATTAAAAGTTGAAAATATCAAATGTTAACATTGCAGATGTGGATGAGATACCAAGCTCTGTGGGATCTCCAATCTGAATTGTTGTATGGTCGTCTCGGCGAAAGCAACATTCAACAATGGATGAGAACTTTGGAAGAAATCAAGTAAGTGAAGATAAATTATTCTTGAGAGAATATATCATAGTTTAGTTTAATAGAGATAAATAGAAAACATTTAGGCTTACTTCCTTCGGTCCTCCTGTAACCCCAGTTGATATTACAATTCACCTTCTCGCAGACCTGATCAGTCATGAATCTTTCCCAAATCCCTGGACTAACATGGATCATATATGGAAGTCCTTCCTCCATAATAATGAAAGGGGGGCGGGGTGGATGGTTGGTCTAGTGGTAGCATGCTGGACTGCCAATCGCTGGGTCCAGGGTTCGAATCCAGCTTTTGCCGGGTCACCTGGGCCTATGTTGGACGGCTGTTTCAGTCATCCTTCGCCTCATTGCCATGTCCTCCTCCTGTCCTAATTAGCCTACTAAATGCATAAATACAGGACATAAAGTTCAATCATCCATCCATCCGAAATAATGAAACTTCACCTTGCTGACATATCCCGTTATTGTCTTTTCAGGAGAGTGAGGAAAACCTTCGACACCTCAGAGACAAAACAGGTCTTTGGACCTCTCCATGTGGACTTCGCAAAGGTCCAGGCCAAGGTCAATCTGAAGTACGACTCCTGGCACAAGGACGTCCTCAGCAAGTTCGGAAACTTGCTCGGAGGAAAGATGCAAGACTTCCACAACAGCGTTTCAAGGGTAAGAGTTATGATATTATTGAATCTAATGAAATACATCCCTCAAGCGAATTTTGTTATCGCCCAAAAGTAGAGCATCTGTTTGGCTTTTCCTGAAATGTTCTACAACTGTACGTTTAGCCAATTTAAGCTTTTGTATAACTTGAAGTAGTACTTACTCTGCATAATTGAATCTATCCTTTCTTTACAGTCAAGAGGTGAGCTGGAACAGCAGTCCATTGAAACTGCCAACACTGGCGAGGCCGTCAGCTTCATCACTTACGTGCAGTCTCTCAAACGCAAGATGAAGAACTGGGAGAAGGAAGTCGAGGTAAGATGGAAATTTTTGAATTATACCCCATCTATTAATTGATATCGGTTGTGTAAGCTTGTGACCTATATATCTGAATTAATTAATCACTTTTCTGACATCATTTGCCAGAATAACTTTGTACCAAGTCTTGGTAAATCTAGTTCCTTCAAAAGCTTTTTTTGGCTGAGCCTTGTAACTGACACCCCTAATAAATTAATGTGTGAAGTCATTCCCATAAATTGTTAACGCTTGTACCAGAAGTCCACATCCTATCCAAATTAGCCTACCAAGTGCCTAAATGCAGGTCATAAAACCCAAATCATCCATCCATCCCAAGGAATAGAAACAAGATCTGATTTTCATGCTCTCTCTCTACCTTTCAGATGTACAAGGAAGGTCAGCGCATCCTGGAGCGCCAGAGGTTCCAGTTCCCCTCCAACTGGCTGTACAGCGACAACGTCGACGGAGAATGGGGTGCGTTCAATGACATCATTCGCCGCAAGGACTCCTCCATCCAATCCCAGGTGGCGTCGCTGCAGATGAAGATCGTCTCTGAGGACAAGGTCGTCGAAACGAAGACTCATGACCTCCTCGGAGAATGGGAGAAGAGCAAACCAGTCGAAGGCCAGATGAGGCCAGACAACGCCATCAAGGCCCTGACCATCATGGAGGGCAAACTCATGCGTCTCAAGGAAGAGAGGGACAATGTCTCCAAGGCTAAGGAGGCTCTGGAGCTCGCTGAACCAGGTAGGACATTCTTTGATTTGAATTTCGATATAGCCCAATAAGGTGCTGCAGGGGCGTAAAACACTTGATTTGATATTTGTAGTATTTTGAAAAATTAAACTTCTGCTTGTCTGTTCAATTTTGTCGAAACCGTCAATGAAATTTTCTTAAATCGTATCACGAAGAAGGTATTTGATGTACCTGAATCTTAGATTTGTAAAAATCTGAAGTCCAAGAATGACAAAGATTGAACCTTAGAATTAATTACACAATAACCATTAACCAACATCATTAAAAGATATGCTTGTGACTGTGGTTTGGTCTTTCTGGAATCTATGTTAATCCCACAATTACCTTTATGCAGGCAACCTGAGCCCAACAGAGGAGCGCATGCAAGTGGCCATTGAAGAGCTGCAAGACCTGAAGGGAGTCTGGTCAGAACTGGCCACCACTTGGGAGCAGATCGATGAACTCAAGGACAAGCCATGGCTCTCTGTCCAACCAAGGAAGGTATGTGCCATTCCTGTCATCTTATGTTAGAATCGTATTTAGAAAAATTCCCAAAATAAACGCTAGCATCTTAGTGTGGAGACGTATCATTTGTATTTTTTTTGTTAAAATTAGACCTTTCTTGGACAGCAATTTCAATCATCCTTCACCTCGTTGCTGCGTGTAGTCTTGTCCTAATTTGCCCACCTAAGTGCATAAATAGAAGATGCAAAGCTCCAATCTATTATTTTAAAAAATTTAATGTGGCAAGATATGTATTGAATTAATGATTATTCGATTAATGGTCTGAATCGTATGGATGCAATTTTAATTTTTGGTCTCAAATGGTGAAGAATAAGAGTTGGGTAAAAAATCTAAGTCAGTACATTGTAGATATGGGTCTTTCAATTCTTCATTATCACTATTCAAGATGAGAGAGAAATCTTTTAGCAGGTGAATTAGCTATCATATCTGTCATTTCAATGTCTGTTCCATTTCCTTTGCAGCTCCGTCAGTCCATTGACACCCTGCTGAACCAGCTGAAGGAGATGCCCTCACGCTTGAGGCAGTACGGCTCCTACGAGCATGTCAAGAAGACCCTGCAGGGTTATGCCAAGGTAAGGTTAATTAAAATGTTATCAAATTGTGTGTTAGGCGAACAACATTGTGTCTTTCGAGTGAGAAAATTTGGTAACTAAATGGGCAAGTTAACGGCTTGAACTTTTATATGGGTTGCATGTATGCTTCAGTATACTTGTCAGGTTGAATTGAAGGATAGTGGCAATTTCTTAAAATTCAACTAACTCGAAGCTATAAATGTTGGAAATGTCTGCTGTAAGTATTACACGTAGTTTAGAATATTTAACTTGACTTTGTCTCTCTCTAGGTCAACATGCTGGTCGTTGACATGAAGTCCGATGCCGTCAAGGAGCGCCATTGGAAGACGCTGATGAAGAGGTTGCACGTGAGCTGGGTCCTCTCTGAACTGACCCTCGGCCAAGTCTGGGACGTGGATCTGCAGAAGAATGAGTCTGTCGTCCGAGATGTGCTCGCTGTGGCCCAAGGAGAGAAGGCTCTCGAGGAGTTCTTGAAGCAGGTTAGCAGTTTTAAGATGTGTTGCATTGTGATTAGTTTTGTGAAATATGAATCTGTTATTATCACTTTGTCAGGCTGCCTTTGCAATACTCACTAGGGTGGTCCTTATTTATGAACTTTTGAAATCTTATGGTCTGACCCTCCTAAAACCCTCCAACTGGCTAAAAAATGAGGTCTGTAAAGTTTCATCAAAATAAATAAATATTTAGAGGTAGCTCAATGGCCTTGAAAATTGCTTATTTGAAGCAATTTAGGCGTTAATAGCCAGAATGTGTCAGTTTCTCCTTACATCTCTATCTGCCATACATGGCCTTAGTCAAAGAACTTTAGTCATATATTATTATCTTCCTGTGTCAGAAAATCTACAATCAAAACAAAAATTGACTGTGATGAAACAAATTTCTGAGAAGTTGATGGCAGTGCAGTGATATGACACAGTTGGCCTGTACCATCGGTGACCTCGCGATTATCGAATAAAATTGTCAGAGACTTCTCTCTGTCACAAACCTCACACAGATGGCCGTTCTTCACTGTTTCTCTGCCCAAAAGGACCTCAAAAACAAGAAAATGGCTTTGCTGTCAACACAATATGATATTTGTGGTGCAAAGTTACCTGAAATAGCAAGTTTTGGGTTGCTTTCTCTACCGTCATCTTAAATGCAAGAAACCTGTCAGGTAAGAAGCAATTCCTACTGTAACGAAAAATTGAAGCAGTTTGGAAGAGAGCAAGAATATCTTCAAGATATAGTCAAGATGTTATCAAGAAGACTGAAAAACTTAAATATGAAGAGTGGCAAGCCTAAAGAAAATTGCAAACCGAAGATCGCAAAAGCAAATTTCGAAAGAGGACAATTTCATCTATTATTCCAAAAGTGCACAGAGGGATGCAATGACTCTTATTGCAATATCTGATTTCTGACAATAGAGAATTCCTGCTTGCTCAAAGGGAAAAAGTGCAATGAGGTTCAATGGCTGACGTTGATAAGGCCTTGGATAGAAAAGAAAGGCATGAAAGGATGACAAGGTAAAGGAAATTGTAAATGCAACATCAGCAAAAGTCAGTATTAAGCCAGTGTAGCTCTGTTCAATGAAAAGGTCACTGAAGAAGTAACTGTAGATCCTCTTAATCTGAATCTGAAGATTCTGACTGTGATGAACCTGTTCCCAGATGCATATGCTTCAAAACCAAAAAGAGGTCATACAGAAATAATCAGAGCAGAACTGACATCATGGTGTGTCTGATAGTGCTTCTAGATGTTTGCTAATGCAACTGCTAGAGCTCAATCTAACCAATTTTGCAATCAAGAATTTGTTTGACTCAAGTTCCCCTGTTAGTACACTTGGATGGAAAGCTGCTGGCTGACCTTATTGGTTCCCAGAACGTTAATGGTCTTCCAGTTTTAGACTAAGGGTAAAGCCTTTAGCAAATGCTCACAGTTCCAAAGCTTGCAACAGGTACAGGTGTGACTTAAACTAATGGTGTGACTGATACACCAAAGCACTGAGGAAGAGAAAAACAAGTTTGTGGTTGTGTTCTGAAACAACAAGCTCAAATACAGTTTGTTACAGGAGTCTGTCTTGTTTTAGATATGTGGTCATGGACTTCTGTATGCTGGTGCTGCCTTGCAAAATGCATTTGACCATCATCAGGCCCTCAAATTCCGCTCTTCAAGAGATTCATTCTCAATGGAACAACCTTGACCCAAATGAATATCACCAAGGAATAAGTCACCCATTCCCAAAGCTTCTCATTAAAGGTTTCAGGCAGGATTTGATCATATTTGTGAATGAATAGCTTGCCAAAAACCCACCATCGGATAACTATCGTCCTCGCCTGGACCTGGGTTAATGTAGGAGTTCTTCATCACTATCATCAGGATTGATAAAAGTTCAATGCTCTCGGGGTGATGCATCAGACTCATTGGATGAGTTTAATCATTTATTGTTTCAAAGTGTGGATATTACGGAAACAATTCCATCTCTCCGTAAGTGAGAGAAAGAGTTTGCGAGATTTTGTCTCTTCAAGGATCTATGTCAGGGTCGGCTTCATGAATTCCTCTTGCTGTGTGTGCACCACAAATTAATCTTTGTCTTCTCCAAGATGTTCAGAACTATGCTGTAACCAAATAAGCAATTAGTAAGTGACAAAGCCAGAAGATGGCAAATCACCTCTGGTGTCTGCCTGAAATTCAACGGCCTGATGCTCTTCGTTAAAGATGCATCACACGACACAAAGTCCCTGATATACTGGTTGAAGATACGAAGGAAACTTCAAATGAGAAAGAGCCTCTGAAAAAAGCTCTTATTAACATAAACACAATGAATGTGCATGTCATAGTAATAAGTGCCACTTTATCTGTCTTTGTCACAAAAGTCGTCCTGAATGTTAGATTCTCATTGCATTTAATTGATGTCCTTGATATAATGTACATGATCATTGTTAGCCTTAAGATGTCTTTTTTTCTGTCAAATGGAACAGTTATTTATCTAAAGATTAATTCCAGAAAAAATTGCATGTGACTGGTGCTGCAGAGGTGTCACTTTTTAATGGCAGTACTTCTGGTCTTTGGCAATGATTTGGTGACTGAAAGCCAAAATGAGACAAACTTCAAGGCCTTTGAGCTACCTCTAAACATGCATTGATTTTTGTGAAACTTTGCAAATCTCATTTTTTTAGAGGCGATGCATCAGCCAATCGCCGATATAGTCTTAGTGATTCTATATATAGCCACTCGCCTCTGTATAGATGGCCACAGGCCTCCCGACAGGAGGCTTTTCCTAAGATTCAAGAATCGGCGTGTGAATCTACGTCAGCAGAACGGGGCTAGCGTCGTGCATAAAATGCGGACCAAATCTGCGGAACGGCGGGACGCGGGATTTCGTAATAAAACGCGGATGTGCAGGTGCGGGACGGGACGCTTTTTGCGGGATCGGCGTAAAAAACATACAGATGTGGTCTAATTTGCTGAAAAAGCTAAATTTGCTATAAAAATCGCCTCTATTTTTTTTTTTAAAAATTTTCTTGTTAGCAAAAGGAAGATATCTGGGGGGTCAGAGCAAGAAATTTTCAAGTTTTATTTTTTTCCACTGTATAAGGACCACCCTAATACTCACTAAGGGTAGACACTTTCCCAGATACTGAGATATATGTAGGAGTGCAATACTATAGTTTTCTCCGGTTTTCATTCATTAACTTCCAAGGTATTGCTACTCGTACAATTCTAAAATAAATTTTATCAAATTGATCATGAAAATAGTGTCTTTGATTCTGTTTGTCTTCATTTGAGACACCCAATTGTCATATTCTTTTAATGCTTGTTTGCTAACCAATGGAATATCTTCGTAATTTAACCTTCTACATATTGTTGTATTTTAGGTGAGCGAAGTGTGGCGCAGCTACGAGCTGGACCTGGTCAACTACCAGAACAAGTGCCGCCTGATCAAGGGCTGGGACGACCTCTTCAACAAGGTCAAGGAACACATCAACAGTGTGGCCGCCATGAAGCTCTCTCCTTACTACAAGGTACGTCTCTTGTCCTTTATTTAAAATGGATTATGCAAACTCTTTCAAGAATCCTGAATAAAGTTGACCGTTGACAAAAACTGCCGTGAATAGTATGATAGTACACGTACATATTTCATCATTGTCATATCGCGACATCTAATCTTAAGAAATTAGGTTGTGACGACTTGGTTATATCCTATACTTCTTGCAGAATTTATTAGATAATGCTGATTATCGTCAACTTCAATTAGAAACATCTCTGAAATTATGTTGTAGTTGCCTTTGGAATTGTATTATACATCATAACATGACATATGCAGATATCTGACCTTCTATAGTACTCTTCCTATCTCAATGCTAATCGTCATACCTATTAGATGTGCAAATATTAAATGCTTTTGATTGATATCATGAAATTGAGGTGTAGACCCTTCAAAATTTTGGAATGTACCTTATTACTTTTGAAAATCCTATGAACATATATGTCATAACATTGATTTCTTGTTAATTTAGGAGTTTGAAGAGGATGCTTTGTCCTGGGAGGACAAGCTGAACCGCATCAACGCTCTGTTTGATGTTTGGATTGACGTCCAGCGTCGCTGGGTCTACCTGGAGGGCATCTTCACTGGAAGTGCTGACATCAAGCACCTGCTGCCCATCGAGACCTCTCGCTTCCAGAGGTATGTAGCAATTTGTAAAATGAGAAAATTTTGCAGATGGGAGTAGTTTATATGATGCATCAGTAGATAGCCTGGGAGAGACTGTAAAAGTTCTATATTCACACTATGAGCTGAATCGACTTCTAAATTTGGTTCAACATTGTTCAAATATCTGAAAGGATGAAAACCCCTATTATAGCTAGTTTGATATCAAGTGAAATTATAGATTTAAAATTTAGGATATATTTAGATTGATTCTTCCTGAAATCAACTTCATGAATTAGTCATCTTTTCTAATAATGTTCATGTTTTGTCCAAGTATTGCATTATAAGCTCAATTTCTATAAAAATGATGTCTTTCTTCTTCAGCGTCAGCACAGAGTTCCTCGGCCTCATGAAGAAGGTGAACAAATCACCACTTGTGATGGACGTGGTTAACGTACCTAACGTCCAAAGGCAGCTCGAGAGGCTGGCTGACCTGCTGACCAAGATCCAGAAGGCTCTCGGAGAATACCTCGAGCGAGAGAGAGCGTCTTTCCCTCGATTCTACTTCGTGGGAGACGAGGATCTGCTGGAGATCATCGGAAACAGCAAGAACATCAGCCGACTCCAGAAGCACTTCAAGAAGATGTTCGCAGGAGTGGCGTCTATTCTCGTGGATGACGAACAGACTCAGATCAGTGGAATCTCCTCCAAGGAGGGTGAAGAGGTACGGAGAGAATTTGTAGAGTGTTCATACTTTCCTCAACATTTTACTCTGTATTTTGCAAAATGCTAGGATTATGATTATGAAGTGTCGGGACTGTCAGTGTCTGTTGCATTGGAAATTGCCATAAGTTGATATTGATAGCTCGTAATTTATTATGTGGCGGTCTCTTTAATGAGCTTGTATGGCGTAGAATCCAAGTGGTTTTATCAGAATGGGGCGATCACATTAGTCCTTCGAGGACAGCAATGCTCTAGTTTTGACAATTTTTGGAGTCTCGAGTGGCCTCTTGTTCTACTCATTGCCTGATACTTTCCTCTTTTCATTTACATTATTAAAGGATTTTGACACTCTTTATCTCGCGGGGAAAAGCTGGTTATTAAATACTAAGAAGAAAAGAACTTCGGAAATATTTACCATATATACCAAAAGCATTGACTGATTGTTGAGTTGAATTGCACCTACCTTGTTTCCTTACAGGTCCTCTACAAGAACATCATTCTGCTCAAGGACCGCAAGATCAACGAGTGGCTGACGATGGTCGAGAAAGAGATGAGGTTCACTCTCGCCACTCTCTTGGCTGAAGCTGTGCACGGAATAGCAGAATTCAAGTCGACCTCCATCGACCAGGCCAACTACATGAAATGGGTGGACAGCTACCAAGCTCAGCTGGTCGTCCTGGCAGCTCAGATCGCTTGGTCAGAACACAGCGACGCAGCTCTCACGACGATTGAGAAGACTGGAGGGACAGATCTCAAGCCTATGGAAGACGTTCTTCAAACTGTGGAGTCCACTCTGACTGTCCTCGCTGACTCCGTGTTGCAGGAACAGCCTCCTGTGAGAAGGAAGAAGTTGGAGCATTTGGTAAGAATATGATCATTATTAGTCTGTATGTCAACTCCTCCATTTTTGCCCATTTGCAACAGTTCCTGCACAGCACAGTCCATCAGAAGACTGACAGTGTTGTGCAGCCTCTAGTGTATGCAGGCTGCCCTCAAAAGCTTTCGAGATTGAGAAATAATTTCAACTAATAATTGCCTACCTCATCATTACATTTGCCCACTGGGTGCCTAATGCAAAAAGTATGGTATGTTGGTCAATATGGGAATAATTTTCAATGGCGGGCTATGTAACATTTATTTGGTGAGTTAGCATTGAGGTTAGTCATGTCATCATAACAGTTCTAAATAGCCTATTTACAGTTAACTGGAAGCCTCCCTATTACTCCTTGTAGTGAACAGTCTCCTTGAAACATTTTCTAAACATCAAACTTAACCCCCACAACTTGCTCTCTTGTCTTTTCGTAGATCACCGAGCTTGTGCATCAACGTGACGTCACCCGTGAGCTGCTGAAGAACAAGGTTGCCAGCCCCAAGTCCTTCGACTGGCTCTGTCAGATGAGGTTCTACTTTGACCCCAAGAACCCCGACCCCTTGAAGCAGCTTAGCATCCAGATGGCCAATGCCAAGTTCAACTACGGCTTCGAGTACCTCGGAGTGCAAGAGAAGCTCGTCCAGACTCCTCTGACCGATCGATGCTACTTGACCATGACTCAAGCGCTGGAGGCCCGTCTTGGAGGATCTCCATTCGGTGTGTGACAATTTTGGATAAAAGTTTTATCTTGATATTACTTGGATGAAAATAAGTGAGATGTTTCTTGTTGTGACCTTTCTTCTAATTCTATGTCCTTTCCCTGTCCTAATTAGTCTCCTGAGTTCATGAATGCAGGACATAAAGCCCCATCGTCCATCAGATTCTATCTATTGTTTCTTGTGAGATGTGAGCTGTTTTAATTAACTGTTCATTCAAATTTTCAGGACCTGCTGGTACTGGAAAGACTGAATCAGTGAAGGCCTTGGGCCACCAGCTTGGACGCTTTGTGCTCGTCTTCAACTGTGATGAAACCTTTGACTTCCAGGTATAGTACCTCTTCAAGATTGATAATAAAAAATTAGTTGTTTTTTCCTAAGTTGTACTTCATTATACCTTGAATGGGATTTAATGCAAGACCTTCAGTTGTAACAGCTGTATGTCATATGAAGTAGGCCTATGATTATTTTGAAATTCTTTCATCTTATAATGTATTAATACGACTGATTTAGTAGACAATCAAACTGCTACTGCCACTACTTAGTACCACATGCAAATTTTCTTAATCTCGTATTGAATTTCAGGCGATGGGCAGAATCTTTGTTGGTCTGTGCCAAGTGGGAGCGTGGGGTTGCTTTGACGAGTTCAATCGTCTTGAGGAGAGGATGTTGTCGGCCGTCTCCCAGCAGATCCAGACCATCCAGGAAGCCCTCAAGGAACAGGCCATGCCAGGCAAGGACAAGGACAAATGTAAGTTGAGAAATGTCGACTTTAGGAAAGCAAGGTGGAATAATATCAATTTGTATTCTCAGAAGTTTCATGTTGTATGAATGGGCATTCTGTGACATTCTATTGATATTGCGTAAATTCAATACAATGAAGTTTACAAGGCAGATTAAATCTCTATCAGATGCCAATGTGCCTGCTCACTCAATGGTCAACTTTTACATTAGTCTCATGGGTTGGAATGCAGTCTGCTTTCAGAGGGCAAATCTTCAAAGTATTCAGCGAGTGACCTGCAACACTGAGTATATTCTCAACCATGATGACTGTCCGAGATTCAATTGGATATTTTCAAGTTCGCACATCCAAGTAACATAAGTGTTAGAAATTGCTTCTGCTTGCATAAAAAGATATAAGTAACTTATGTAAACTTTCCCTTGCAGCCCAAACGCTGACAGTTGAGTTGGTCGGCAAGCAAGTGCGTGTCAACCAAGACATGGCCATCTTCATCACCATGAACCCTGGCTACGCTGGACGTTCCAACCTCCCAGATAACTTGAAGAAACTCTTCAGATCTCTGGCCATGACAAAGCCAAACAGGCAGCTCATTGCCCAGGTCATGTTGTACTCTCAAGGGTTCAGGTCCGCTGAGAAGTTGGCTAGCAAGATCGTGCCCTTCTTCCAGTAAGTGACGTTTTGAAATTAAGTGACATGATTGAAGTTGCACTCGTCGGAAAACTGGAAAGTTGGTGAATTATGATTGTAGATTTATGAGAGATTGCCAGACAGATTAATGAGTATGATCTGTGATACAACTTGTAAGATGCAATTTCTTTTTGCCTGTTGAAATAAATAAATTGCTTCATCAGATAACTTATTCACTATTCAGCATTCACCAAATGACATAGAATGGAAAAATACCGTTTTGATTGAAAGCACTTGCACTTTGTTTCATCAGTTGTGTTTATGAATTATCACGTACTCAAAATGTTAATTTTAAATTGAAGAAGCTGCAGTATCTATAACCTGTAAATATTAACTGCAAACCAATTCAAGAATATCAAATTGGATTGAAGAGTTGATGTTATAATTTTGTTATACTCTCTAAAAAAGAAAATAATCTTTCCTCCAGGCTTTGCGATGAACAGCTGTCGCCCCAGTCTCACTACGACTTTGGCCTGAGAGCTCTGAAGAGCGTGCTGGTCAGTGCTGGAAACGTGAAGAGAGAACGCATCCAGAGGATCAAGGAAGGAAACCTGGAGAGAGGAGAACCCGTGGACGAAGGAGCCATTGCTGAGCAACTGCCAGAACAAGAGGTGAGAAATTGTGTACAAATACAGGACATAGAACCCAAGTCAATAATTTTTTCTTGAGAACTCGCATATGTATACTTCATAAGAAATAATCGTCTCCGATCTCAAAGGCCGAGGGGGGTTAGAGCTCAGTTTGTAGCTTGTTGGGCTGCCAATTGCATGGCCCTGGGTTCAAAGCCAGCTCTATCCCGGTTCACCTGGACTTATGTTGGATCCTCCAGGACAGCAGTGAATGAAAGTTCATTTTCTCACAAATGTACAATACAATCACATAAAATTTCTCCAGTTTCAGTCATCTTTTGCCTCCCTGCTGTGTCCTTTTCTTGTCCAGGTCTATTTGGCTACGAAGTGCACAAATATGAGATGTAAAGCCCCTATCATCCGTCTATCTCTGATCTCCTAAATGTGTCATTTTCGTCTTTTCAGATTCTCATCCAGAGCGTCATGGAGACAGTCGTCCCCAAGTTGGTTGCCGAGGACATTCCTCTCCTGAACAGCCTGTTGTCTGATGTGTTCCCAGGAGTGGCCTACACCCCTGCACAAATGACAGCCCTCAAAGAGATGATCAAGAGCATCTGCTCCGAGATGTATCTTGTCTATGGAGATGGAGAAGAGCAAGGAACTGCATGGGTCGAGAAGGTGTGTACAAATTGTAGAGATTTCATATATATTTAACTTTACCTTATGTTTTGATGTGTTAAGAGTACTGTTACTTAACTACATGTATAACTAGGATCCCAGATTCCTGAGCGTCAGCTTCTCTGCTGCAATTTCCCGATTTTCAGAAGGCCACCCAACTTTTATTAATTTTAAAAAGGGTGGTTGACCTTTGGTCTCCCAGACAGTAGAATCCACCAATATTATTTTGGAGAATGAATCCGGGAACCTGGCTTTATTAACTGTGTATGATTTGTATTAGTAATACATATATAGTGTATGCTGTAGAAAATTACTAGAAATATTTTATAAATATATCTTTTTAAGTTAACTTTTTGACTGTCAATGTGCCTTTATACAATTGATATGAAGCAGAGTTCACATGTCCATCCTAATCAAACTGAATCTGCCATGTCAATTAGATGGCTGAAAGACGTCGGAAGTAGAAATATTCTGAGAAGAAGCATGGTATAATAAAGATGGGATATTAGGATGAAAATTTGAACACTGCTTATCTGTGTCTTTTTATCTTAAATTTTACATGATTATTGTGTATAGTTTATGTCCTTAAGATGCATTTGTTAGTGTAGATTGTTAAGAATGATGTCATTTGAATTAGATCACAAATTAGCAATTTAGGATAACCATATTTCTAGTTAACAAGAGATTTCTAAAAAGTCTGCACTGATTATATGGTGAATTGCCATCGAAATTGAAATTTGAAAATTGTGAAATTGAGGTATGTTGTGATTGTCTGACCAATTTGGCTTGTTGCCTTTCTCGATGGTGCAGACAAATTGCTGGGGTAGCAAGGTAGGATCCTGACGTCCTCGTATTGTCCTGTTGTTTGTCAATTCATCCAGTTTCTTATCAATTATCTTCATTTTATCCTGTGACCCTCATTAGTGCTGTGTAACGTAACTTGGCCCCAACCTTCCTCGCCAAAAATTGTTGTAATTTACAATATTGGAATTATGAAGTATGAGTAATTGGTTTCGTTACGCAGCACTTAGTCTCATAACAGAATTATGTGCCCCACTCTGTGGACTTGATGGACATTTGGCCGATGCTAAATGAATGCATGATTGCTTTTAAAATGCTTAGCATGATCGCCATTACAATTTCATATGAATTTCGAAAATCTTACAATATCTTAAAAGTTGATTAGACTCCCTAAGAACCAAAATACTACCATTTTCACGACCACATTCAACATGGTGGTTTAGGACAAACAAAATCCATTCTAAGCTGTTGTCACATGTATGCACGTCATTATCAGCTATTTTGTAATGCACTGTAAATTTGTTGTTCATCGCTGTTTCTTCAAAAACTGTTTCTTCAAAAACTGCTTTATGATACAGGCATGGTAGGAATCCATTTTAAGCAAATATTCAAATTGTATTCAACTGTGATAATCTTCAGTGCTAGTCACTACTAGAATTTTAAAACTTGATTTTTGCTGAACCACCTATCAAACTGGTAGACTAGACTGTCTTTTGACATCATTTTGATCCACTGCACAATTTCAGGATTTTGTTTTTGCTTGCAAATAAGTAAAATCGTTAAGTCCTTTCCATGTCGCGTTGAGTGATTAAACAACCTTGTTTTCATGCAAATTTTTCAGTTTTAGCATATTTTGTTGATATTACAAAATTCTGATATTAAGGTCGTGAAACATTCAGAAACAAAAAGATTTCTTGGATTGAAATTAAGGGAACATTATATGCTAAAACATTATATATAAAGATTGGATTTTAAGTTCTAAAATTATTAACAACGCTGTTTTGATTTGAAAGTGCCCCCTTCGCCCTGATGACAGCTTATTAAATGTATATTCTACTAAACTAACATTTTTATGTACCTTATGTATATATGCAAAATTACAAATGTAACATTTGAAATGTTGTATTTCAACTTGTCATTAAGTCATTTTGAACGTTTTTCAGGTCCTTCAACTGTACCAAATCTCACAAATCCATCACGGTCTCATGATGGTTGGCCCAAGTGGATCTGGCAAGAGCACCGCCTGGAGGGTCCTCCTGAAAGCTCTGGAGAGGCTGGAAGGTGTCGAGGGAGTCGCCCACGTCATCGATCCAAAGGTGAAAACTTGATCAAATGATAATAACTGAACAATGTAGTGCCATTTGATTTTGTGCCAGTTCCAGAAAAATGTGCACAATGAAATTACAAATTGACAACCTTTCTGGGTATTTGAAGTGAATAGAAATCTGTGGTTTACTCATGATTCTCTTTTTACTCATGTCAGATTCTCTTTTGTCTTGCAGTCCATCTCCAAGGATGCCTTGTACGGAAGCATGGATCCCAACACCAGAGAATGGAGCGATGGTCTCTTCACCCATATCCTCAGAAAGTAAGTTTTATTGGAAACTCAAATGAAAAAAGGGATTTCAGCTTTAGGCCCCTTAGAGGCAGCTTTCATGTTAGTTGGTACAAATGAAATGACCGGCAGGGTTGTAAAACTGGAGAATGCCTGTAAAAAATATTATATGAGCTTTCTTAGTTTTCTGTTATTAAATAAATCACTGTATATATACGCTGTGCAAGTAAAAGATCCCCCACATGGGAATAAATGCGTAGCATGATGTGGACTCAAAAATGAACCCATGTCAGTGGAAAGGATCGCCATTGAGGGTTACACTAACCATGCCTGCATATCTTTCTCACTGTAACTACCAAATTGACTATATGGTTCTCTTTTGCCCTTGAATTTCAGGATCATTGACAACGTGAGAGGCGAGATCAACAAGAGGCAGTGGATCATCTTTGACGGAGATGTGGATCCTGAATGGGTTGAGAATCTCAACTCTCTGCTGGATGACAACAAACTGCTCACTTTGCCCAATGGAGAGCGTCTTGCTGCTCCTCCCAATGTTAGACCCATTTCTGTTACTTTTCTACACAGAATATACTGACAATATAGCCTGGCTTCTGCGAAGGAAATTTGCAATTTTTTGGTCATTGCAAATTTGAAGGTGTTTGCTTTTAGTAGGAATCTTAGACATCAAATACCACTGTGGCAAGTTGAACTATAATAACTGTTTTTGTGACGGCAAAACTGACTTCATGTTAGGTATCTACAGCTGAAATTTTCATAACAAAATCTTTGTAACCCAAAAATGGTCATGAGTGATGAGACCGCAGAGTGAGTTCTCTATGATTGAGCGGACAAGCCTGGTGAATCTTTCCTGTTGCCAAATAAACAAGCTGTTTGTGTATCTTATGGATAACGAATAACAATATCTCTGGCAATCTTGAGTCATGCTGGTCACTTTAATCCCTCTCTCTTCAGGTGAGAATCATGTTTGAAGTACAAGACCTGCGCTACGCCACCCTGGCCACGGTCAGTCGTTGTGGTATGGTCTGGTTCAGTGAGGACGTCCTGACCACAGAGATGATTTTCGAGAATTATCTCTCAAGACTGAGAAACATCCCAGTTGAAGATGCTGAGGAGATCGACTTCCAGCCAAGGACTGCAGCTGAAGAAGAAGAGATCTCCCCATCTCTCCAGGTAAAAGTTACAAAATTGATAGTAGAAATTTATGCTTCATGTCTTGTATTTGTACGATTTATAATTTTAACTCACAAGGTATTTTTAGTTCTCCGACTTCCTAGAAGATGAACTTACCTGATTCATAATTATTGAGGGTCATCTCTCCTAAACTGTTTTAAAGTTTTGAACAAAAAATTCATTCAAACCCTATCGATATGTGTACAAGTCCTAAAAACAGTATTGAGCAACAGTGGAAGAAGATCTCAATTTGACAGAAGTCACAAAATTAGTCTTTTATTTAGTCTCAAATGTGCGCACCGTGTTGCTAACTTCTGGGACCCAGGTTTGACTCCTGGTTTGGCCAACCCATGTTAGATAACTGGTTCATCCTGTGCCAAGAATGCACCTCACCTCATTACTGTGGTCTGTGTCTTTTCTGTTAAGCCTCAGTGCATAAATACAGGACGTAAAGCTGTATCAACCATCGCATCTAAATCTCACATGTATATTGCTGTAGAGTGATACATCTGCCCTCTTATTTTCCAGGTGCAAAGAGATGCTGCTGCTATCCTGCAGCCCTACTTTGCCCCCGATGGCTTGATCAGCAAATGCTTGGAGTATGCTGTTGACTTGGATCACATCATGGACTTCACGAGGCTACGAGCTCTTGGCTCTCTCTTCTCCATGACCAACCAGGTGGTCAGAAATGTCATCAACTACAACAGTGCTCACGCCGACTTCCCTATGCAGGTAAGTGACTATTCGTTTCTATTGAAATACTACTTTTTGTCAGTATGATATAAAATGGTGGCAGAATTTTAAGCTAACCTACTGATGGCTGTCTCAAGGATATCACTATTTAGGACAGCTGTAGTCTCCTATACTGATCATTTGGTCTTAATTTGTGCACAAGGTTTCTATCTATTTTGAAATTTATTTGATGTTATTAATATGTGTGGGAGACTTCCAAATGTTTTGTCTACATGTGTTTTACAAATTAATCTTTGAAACGATACGAAAATTCAATTTTCCAATCAATAGTGCTTTAAATTTGATTATTATTTAAAATACCTTTTTAGATAATAATAGATGCATGAAATATTGCTTACCTTTATTTCCATATTAAAATCTATGCTAAAACCTTCTCATGTATTACCTTTGCAGCAAGACCAACTGGAGAAGTACCTGCCAAAGGCTCTCGTCTACGCCTTGCTCTGGTCTCTGGCTGGTGACAGTCGTCTCAAAGTGCGTCAAGAACTTGGTGACTACATCCGCAAAGTGACCACTGTTCCTCTGCCACCGCCCAACATACCCATCATCGATTACGAGGTGAGAGTTTGAAGATTTTTTTTGGCCTTTTGTTGATAACTACTAGCATAATACCCGTGAAGCCACGCCATGGAGGGGCGGAGGGTACTGATTATTGAAGTATTAGTTTGGAACACCAAACCTGGCTAAGGACATTGTAGGCAGTTGTAGGAAGATGCTTTCAAGTTTTCATGACTCAGACTGGTATATCAGTAGTTTGGTGAGGGGTTATGAATTAATAGTATGATTCACTATAGTCGCAGAAGTGTCAGGAGCTTATAGACCCTACAGGGGAAAAAGTGTTAACCATTGTAATTTCTTAATTGGCTGTGCAACAATATATTGTAAATTGAATTATTATATCATCAAGAAAATAAAGAAGGGAAGAAAAAAAGAAAGCCTCTGACCTAAAGACTTAACTCCTCAGAAAAATTCAAAGCTTGTTTTGTTAAATTACTTATTTGTCGGAATTCCTTAAACTAAATTGATCATTTTCATTTTGTAGGTGAGCATCGGTGGAGAATGGGTGCCCTGGACTTCAAAGGTTCCGGTGGTTGAGGTCGAAACTCACAAGGTGGCGTCACCAGATGTTGTCATTCCGACAATCGACACTGTTCGTCACGAGGCGCTCTTGTACACTTGGTTGGCGGAGCACAAACCTCTTGTACTGTGCGGTCCTCCTGGCTCTGGAAAGACCATGACCCTCTTCAGCGCTCTGAGAGCTCTGCCAGACTTGGAGGTTAGTGGTTTATTCTATAAATATAAAGAAGGCATAAGAAATGTTTTAAGGAGTATTTAAATTTGATGCCGAAAGTTTTAAAAAGAAGATAAAACGATGCACTTTTCTTGCTCATTCGAGAACAATCTTGAAAATTGCGAAAAAATGTTATCTCACGTTTGTGCAGCATTGCCAATGAGCAAAAGAATCTTTATTTGATTTCGAACATCTCTTTTGTCTTTTTTCCGTCTACGATCGGAAAGAATTGGAAAAGAACGGTACTTTGAATTATTACCTCACATCAGAAGCTATCAATGTTGTCGTTGCAAACTTTGAACATTGAATTTCTGTATTGTACGCTTCCATTCCGTCATTTTCTCAATCTTACCAAGTTTAAGATTAATGAGAATTTAAGAACAGTATGCTTTCAGTTGCAAAAATAAATCTTCGGACATTTTGACTTCACATTACATGCTATACTAAGTATATTTGTCTTTTCTCCAGGTGATTGGCCTCAATTTCTCCAGTGCCACAACCCCAGAGTTGCTGCTGAAGACCTTCGACCACTACTGCGAGTACCGCAAGACTCCCAATGGCCTAGTCCTGACTCCCATCCAACTCAACAAGTGGATCGTCCTCTTCTGTGACGAAATCAACTTGCCAGAGATGGACAACTATGGTAAGTGAATTTAAAGCTTTTAAAGAGTTAAATGCTCTCAATGACCCTCCAATAGGGCCGAAAGATTATTTTCTTGTACTGTTTTATGAGCCAGAAAAATATCTTGTCCTCAGCGTGCACAGTATCTTTAACATCATCTCCTTAGTTGATTTGTTGCAAAATATATGCTTATTGTAATGTAATAATTAATTGATGGACATGCTGGTACAGGAATTACAAGTTAAGAATATTTTCATGATTGAATTAGTGATATTCCTTCTTGTCATAATATCTGTAGTATCAGACACATAAAGGCAAACTGGCAATAATTTCAATGTTTGACTGTAAAACTCATTATTGTCTTCTGTCTCAATAATGTCAATTTGACTTTCCAGGCACCCAGCGTGTCATCTCCTTCTTGCGCCAGATGGTTGAGCACGGAGGATTCTTCCGAGCATCTGACCAGAGTTGGGTGAAGTTTGAGAGGATCCAATTCGTTGGAGCTTGTAACCCTCCCACAGATCCCGGCAGAAAGCCATTGTCCCACAGATTCTTGCGCCACGTCCCTGTGGTGTACGTGGACTACCCAGGAAAGTTGTCCCTGACTCAGATCTACGGAACGTTCAACAGAGCCATGCTGAGGCTCATCCCGACACTGAGGACGTACGCTGAACCCCTGACCAACGCCATGGTGGAGTTCTATCTGATGTCTCAGGTATAATTTTCATACATATCTGCATCATTTAGTCCGTGTAATTTTTCAGCTTCAGAGTAATGACAAGTTAATGAGTCTCTGATTGCATGAAGTAGCTCCTATAGTATGACATGCACTAAAGTAATGCAGAATGCAGAAATTTATTCACAAGTGAAATTTCCATCAAGTATCATTGAGTGTTTACAGAATCTCTCCACAAGTTAGAGTTAACTTAGCTTCCCAAAGTCTGCTACTTTTCAGACAGTGATACTTTGAATTCTGATACTTTCAATTCAATTCTCTAATGGATTTCTGTCCCTTCTTATTTTGCAGGAGAGATTCACCCAAGACATGCAGCCCCACTACATCTACAGTCCTCGTGAAATGACCCGCTGGGTCCGAGGTATCTGTGAGGCTCTACGACCTCTCGAGTCACTGCCTGTTGAAGGATTGGTGCGCATCTGGGCTCATGAAGCTCTCAGGCTCTTCCACGACAGGTAGGAAGTGTGTGATTAGGAAGTCGTCTTGGTACTTGTGTCGGTACATGTTGATATGTCGTTTCTGCATGCATGTCCTGCTTTGCAGCTTTGAGTCTTTACTTACAACCCTTCCTTATTGTGAAATGTTACATATTTACTGTGCAGAAATGTTTTCAATATAAAATTTTGAAAAAGTTTTATCTGTTTGTGTAAATTTAACACCTGTCGTATATCAGTGAAAGAATCATTGAGATATTTAAATTTGTTCTCTGCTTTGGCCTTACTTACTCTCATTCATAACCTGATGATTGACCTGAAATAATTATGAATCCTTTATGTCACTCTCTGATTCTCTTAAATTAATATTAGCTATTCTTGTCTTCCGATACCATTAACACTTGACTCAGTTTTATCAATTTAATCCCCTTCCAGGCTTGTTGATGATGAGGAGCGCAGGTGGACCAATGAGAACGTGGACAGCGTAGGATTGAAGCACTTCCCCAACATTGACAAGGAAGTTGCTCTCCACCGTCCCATCCTGTACAGTTGCTGGTTGAGCAAGGACTATGTGCCCGTGGAGCAGGAGGATCTGAGAGACTACGTCAAGGCCAGGCTGAAGGTGAGGATGTAGAAATGTTTTATAAAGCAGATAACTACAGCAGCTGTGATAAGAGTGGATGATGGCTTTGTTTCTTAGAAATGCTAGCTGCAACATTTCATTGGCAACTTAATCCTAACTATTGTCAAGGGGAGGGTTGGTCAAGTGGTAGCGTGCTAGGCTGTCAATCGCTGGGTCCGGGGTTTGAATCCAGCTCTTGCCGGGTCACCTACGCCTATGTTGGACGGCTGTTTCCATCATCCTTCGCCTCATTGCTGTGTCCTCATTCTGCCCTAATTAGCCTACCAAGTGCATAAATACAGGACGTAAAGCCTCAATCATCTATCCATCCTATCTTAATCATTATATCTTTATTTCAGGTCTTCTACGAAGAAGAACTCGACGTGCCTCTCGTCCTGTTCAACGAAGTCTTGGACCACGTGCTGCGAATTGACAGGATCTTCCGTCAGCCTCAAGGTCACTTGCTCCTGATTGGAGTCAGTGGAGCAGGAAAGACAACACTCTCTCGCTTTGTGGCTTGGATGAACGGCCTCAGTGTGTTCCAAGTGAAGGTCCACAACAAGTACACTGCCGCTGACTTCGATGAGGATCTCCGAGGCGTCCTCAGACGTTCTGGATGCAGAGTGAGTTGGTTTGAAAAAATTTTTAGTGTAGTTTTTTCGAGAAGTTGTGTGTAGAATTTTTTTTGACATTATTCTGATAAGTAATGAGAGCAAATTAGACCATCCAAGGAAGTTGAAGGCTTGTAATAGGTAATAGAAAGAAAATATGGAATTCATTGCCTATTTTAGATTCCCTAGCTGTAGATACTTCGATCAGCAGATTTCAAGAATGTTAATGAAATTGGGAGCTCTCGAAGTTGTTAATCATCCCATGATTTCGATAAAGATCTGAAGGCCAATTCATCTACACACAAGATTAGAGTAATTGCGTATCTTTAGCCCGTAAACTAGGCTACTTTGGTCAAAAACTTCTCGATAAGTTACTACGTATAGTCATCTCACTATTTCGCTTATCTTTTCTGTTTATTTGATCCTACATGAAATATTTTTTGTGTGTCTTCCAGGGAGAGAAGATCTGCTTCATCATGGACGAAGCCAACGTCTTGGACAGCAGCTTCCTGGAGAGGATGAACACTCTGCTTGCCAACGGAGAAGTCCCCGGTCTGTTCGAAGGAGACGAGTTGACGACCCTGATGACCCAGTGCAAGGAAGGAGCACAGAGAGAAGGAAACATGCTGGACACCCAAGAAGAGCTGTACAAGTGGTTCACTCAACAAGTCATGAGGAATCTCCATGTTGTCTTCACCATGAATCCTTCGTCCGAGGGATTGAAAGACAGGGCTTCTACTTCTCCTGCCTTGTTCAACAGGTATTGTCATTGTAATAGTCAATATCAAACAATTTGTGTGGCAGGGAAAATGGTATTAAAAGTGAAGGAAAAGAGATCTCAGTTATCGCGAAAACATGTGGGTTAGTTTTAGGACTACATTAACTACTTATTGCTGACTACCTTTTTTTTTGTGATGTCTCACACCTAAAAGACTCTTCCAAATGTCAAAGGTTTTTGGAGGGAGCTCTATTGCCAATTTGCGATTTGTTAAGAAGTTATCTCTTTGCTATTCAACTGCTTTGCAGTCTGTTTTTGGGGCATTTATGTAATGATGCGTTACATGGTCACTGAACTCCCATGTTTGTTACAGATGTGTGTTGAACTGGTTCGGAGACTGGAGCAATGGCGCTCTGTACCAAGTTGGAAAGGAGTTCACCAACAAGATCGATCTGGAGAAGAACAACGTAAGTGCCTGGAAACTTTAAAATAAAATTAGTTTCTTCAATATCTTGTGATAAATTTATGCAATATTATTAGCAAGATGTCTTCTTCTACGATAATAGATTTGTGTCTTGCCTTGTTTTGTAAGTTTCCACTCTTATTTCTTTGCAGTATGTTGCACCAGAGTACCTGCCAGTTGCCTACGAGGGCCTGTCCATGCCTCCAAGCCACAGAGAGGCAGTCATCAATGCCTTTGTGTATGTGCATCAAACTCTGCATCAAGCTAACACTCGAGTAGCTCGCAGGGGCGGAAGGACCATGGCCATCACTCCCCGTCATTACCTGGACTTCATCAATCACTATGTAAGTTATCCATTTGATTGTGACTGACTGAATACCTTGACTGTTCCATATAAAGTAAAGGGTTTAAACCAGCTAACTTGTCGACCGAAATGTAACTTTTCTGTAATGGGGGTCCTTATTGTTCACATCCATAAATATGCAAAGCTAAGTGGCCTTTTGATTTGATTTTATTAAACAACATTAACAGAGTATAGACAGAGTGGTCTTCCTTGCTACTGGTTTTAAAATTTTCAAAATTGACTTTATAATTGTTACTTTAGTGTGCAGTGTATATTGGATTTGTTGTATGTTAGTTTCATCATTTGTCGTGCCCCCTTCCTATCCTGATTGGCCTACTTTGTCTAAAAATACAGGCCCCCATTCATTCATTTACTCTCATATTGAATATGACATGTTATCTTTCTTTCTCATCCTGCTTCAGGTGAAACTGTTCAATGAGAAGCGAGCAGATCTGGAGGAGCAACAACTCCATCTGAACGTGGGTCTGCAGAAGATCCGAGAGACAGTGGACCAAGTTGAGGATCTGCAGAAGTCTCTGTCGATCAAGAGGAATGAACTGGAGGAGAAGAACATTGCGGCCAATGCCAAGCTGAAGCAGATGGTGAAGGACCAGCAGGAGGCTGAAAGGAAGAAGGTCAGTCTCAGAATTGATTGCTAAATATGAGAATCTCCTTATTGAGGTCATCTCCTCAGGTCCTTGTCGTAACTGAGGGAGGTGGTTAGCTCAGTTGGTAGCACACTGGGCTGCTAATCGTTGGGTACTGAGTTGGATTCCAGCCCCTGGTTGAGTTGCTTCTACCTATGTTGGAAAGCTATTCCAACCATAATTCACCTCATTGCTGTGTTCTCCTGCCCTGATTAGGATACCAAGTGCATAAAAATACAGGTGGTAAAGCCCCAATCATCCATCCTATTTGGCCTACTCAGTGCATGAATAAAGGATGAAAGGCCAAACCATTACATCATGTGACAGCTTGGGCTATTTCATGAATCTCTCTCTTGCTCCGGAATGGACATTTTAGTGTTTGCACTCTTCATCAATTGCAATCAATGTAAGGTGTAAATGGGATGCAATTTATATATTGGCGTGAGAATATTACTTCATCCTATCATTGTTGCTCTTCAGGTTGCCAGTTTGGACATCCAACAAGCCCTTGACGCCCAGGAGACAGTCATCAAGGAGAAGCAGGAGAGTGTGATGGTGGATCTGGCCCAGGTGGAGCCCGCTGTCCAAGAAGCCCAACAAGGTATGAAACTGATAGTCGTTAGATACTATAATGGAAAGTGTCATGTTGAATTAATCGAAGCTCTGATATTGGCAGATTCTGATATTAAACAATGCATCAGTTCGAAAGAAGTTAACTAAATTTGTTTTGAATTGCACTACTTCGGGCAAGCATGGTGTTAGTTGTAATGGAATAGTTATGATACTCCAAAAAGGTAAACGTCTGATTCAGCTAGCTATATGCAATACCTGATAATATTTCTCAACTGCAGAGACTTGTACAAAGTACAATCAGTTCATTTATGTGTTTCTAACAGTTCATATTGTTACTAACCCTTTCAATTGAATGTGATGTACCCCTGTAGCTGTTAAGGGCATTAAGAAGCAGCACTTGGTCGAGATAAAGGCCTTGCCCAGTCCTCCCCCTGCCGTGCGACTTGCTCTTGAATCTCTGTTCACGTTGCTCGGAGAGACCAACCTGGAGTGGAAGGCGATCAGGGCAATCATCATGAAGGACAGTTTCATCACTGGCATCCTCAACTTCAACACCGACCAAATAAGGTATTATATAAATGTGTCGTGACAAATGTACTAAGTGTCGTCCGTTTGTCTGTCCTGATTCTAGCTGTGAAGGGCATCAAGAGACAGCACTTGGTGGAGGTGAGGTCGATGGCTAACCCTCCCAGTCACGTCAAGCTCGCCATGGAGTCAATCTGCGTCATGTTAGGGGAGGACGCCCAAGACTGGAAGGCCATCAGAGGCATCATCATCAAAGATAGTTTCATCCCAACGATCGTCAACTACAACACAGAAGCCATCCCGTAAGTGAACGGCCACAACAACACCCACATCACGCCCAGAGCATCTAACAAACAGCTAACCAATTAAGCCTGCCAAGCATGACCATCTAATCCGCTTATTGCATTTGAATGTTCCCTGTTACTCCTGTATGCTTATTATATGCCAATTGTATGCTAATCATATTAATCACTGGTGAATTGGGAGCAATAGTCTTGGTAGACAATACTCATAAAGAAGTTATTGAGAGGAGGTTATGCTGAGGGAGTTAAAAGACCCCACTGCCCCTGGCTGCTGGGCTGACTTGGCTGCAGACCAGTAGCTACATTGAGCAGTCAGGGAAATTATCACCAGCTGAAGACAAGCAATGTCCTCAGCCCCACAGGACACTCACCCTAGCACTGTCATCACCCTCCCATGACCCTCTCAAGGTGTCCTGGCCCAGCCATGACTTGGTTAGTGCTCAAAATCATCTTTGGCAGACTATTTAAAAAGAACTACTGCAACTATCACTTCCAAACTTGGTATAAAGTTGTATCACAGTGTCAACTAACTCTATAAATTTTGGCAGACCTATCCATTACATAATGAGGAAAAGAACCCGAAGGCTCCAGAGAAATTAGGGAACTGTCATCAGCTGCTGATGACTTTGCAGTATTTCGCGAAATTGGATAGAATTAAGTCCTGCTGCTGACATGCTGCTGTGTGATGAGGATGGCTGCACAGAGATCAGATTTTCTTCGGATACCCAACTGATCAACCCCACAAACTCAATCATCTTGTCAGGGCCAGGACTTGGCTGGAATGCAATTTTCCTCATATGATGGTAATTTCCCTGACTGTTGAGAGTATTCAAGATAATAGAAAGATAGTGGCATGCGTGCAATATGGCTGGATTTGGTGGGTGAAAGTGCATGAACCTTGTTGTAGGATTCAAATGAAAAACTGAAGAAACATAGAGAATTTTGCTCCCAGGTCACCAGTATCGCTATACATTATAATCGACACTGCAGCCGGCTTTTACACTTCATATCTATGCTACCTAATTCAAAATACCATAAAAATCTGTATTGTTGCTTAAGTGAAACATGTGAAATTTGGCTTGTAAACTGGAAACACAAAATGTTTATCTTCCGTGAAAAGATGAAATTTGTGTTTCTGAAAATTCTTCGGAAGATGAAATTTGTGTCTGAAAATTATTCGGAAAAATGAAATTTGTTTGTGAAATTGTGAGAAATACACTTTTACTATCTATATTTGACTTTAACTAATAGTCTAGCTGATTCTTTGAGACATATAATGCTTTGTATTGTCTAGTTTTGCTGTTGTTGTACAAATTGTGATGTTTCTACATGAACAATTTGTTCAAACAGCAAAACTGACGATTAGAAAATTACTTTAGCCCGCTGGAGTGTTGTGCACTGTTGAAATTAAGAAATGCATGTTACAAACTAATACACTGATATTTATTGCCCTTACAGATAATATAAGTTCCCGATGCTGTACTAATCACTAGTTGTATTGTGTTGTGGGTTGATAATGATTAAGAATTTCTTACTAATTCCTTTTCTCTCTTACCATTTATTACATAAATTTAAAAATCAATTTTAAGATTTAAATTTAGCATAATAGAATGATTTATTGATTAGAATGATTTATTGATAGCGCTGTGTAAAATGTTGCACCTACTGAAGTATTATGCATTGAACTAAGCTTCGATATGTAGAAAATAGTATATACTTCCTTTGAAAATGCAATCTCGCAGAGAAGTAAGATTTGAGCATTTTGACTTAATTAAGCCTAAAGTCGTAAGTACCTAGTGACCTTAGAAGCATGCTAAGATGAAACTGATGTAGATATGTGAAGAATTTACAGAAGTAATAAGTAGCATTCATTCTTATTTTAATTACTAATACTTTGATTTGAATAGATCATTTGAAAATAGAATGCATCTATTTTGACATATATGCTTTTGGCATACGTCAGTACTAATGTGAAATGATCTCTTTTCTTAGCGATGAGATCAGGAACAAGATGAAGAGCAAATTCTTGGACAACCCTGACTACAACTTTGAGAAGGTCAACCGTGCCTCCCTCGCCTGCGGTCCTATGGTCAAATGGGCCATTGCTCAGGTATGGTTCTTTCAATGTTTTGGATATAACCTTGACCAATTTCTACTGTCCCAATCAGAATGGCTAGCAGAAGTTTTAGGTTCTATTCTTATCAAACCTATTAAATACAATTCAATCATCCATCCATTGCTATATTATGATCGCTATTTGCCTTAAAATATAATATTCTCATATTCTCTTAAAATCTATAGGAGTTATATAAAATCTATAGGAGTTGAAAAAAAATCTAAGGAGTTTCATATCACTTCACTTGGCAGGTTCTTGCTCACTATTACTAAATAATCTAATCTGATGATATTTGTACCTGAACTTTCTTGTCTTTTCAGATCAACTATGCTGACATGTTGAAGCGCATTGAGCCCTTGAGGAATGAGCTGAAATCTCTGGAGAATGCCGCGAGTGACAACCGCACGAAGAATGATGAGATGCAGAGCGTCATCCAGGAGCTGGAGAAATCCATCGCCAAGTACAAGGAGGAGTATGCCGTCCTCATCTCACAGGCCCAGGCCATCAAGGCTGATCTGGCCGCTGTCGAAGCTAAGGTGAGTCAAAGAGTTATTTGCTACATTAGACTGACTTGAGCATGAAAGGTCTTCAGTAAAATGCACTACAGTGCCACTCGTCATTTGCAGACATGTAGCAAAGTTCTGAAATGCTGAGCTCGAGTGTGGTCTAGTCATCTTTGATTTGAAATATTTGAACTACACTTAACAATGCTTTTGTCTGAGCATTTCATCAGAGTGGAACTAATATTTTATATATTACATTCTGTGTATTATGGTTACATGTCACAGTATTTTGCCAACTTGAACAGTCCCATGTCCTCTTTTAACATGTCTTGATCAATCTTTGTATCAATGCTATAGACTGTCTAATTCTTGATCATATATCTTTTAATAAGCAAAATGTCAAAAAAGTATTCATTCCCTGGGTTGCTCGTTTTTTAGGTCGAAAGGAGTGTGGCTCTGCTCAACAGTCTTGGCCAAGAGAGAGACAGATGGGAGGCTAGCAGCGAGACATTCAAGAGCCAGATGTCCACGATTATCGGAGATGTCCTGCTCTCCACAGCATTCATGGCTTATGCTGGTTACTTCGACCAACACTGGAGGCAGAATCTGTTCACCAACTGGTGCAACCATCTGCAACAAGCAAGCATTCAGTTCAGGACGGACATCGCCAGGGTTGAGGTAGGTTTAATGTTCTGAGTTGTTAATTATATGGTCCCATTGAGTGGAAATGAGAAAAATTAATCCATGATGTAATGTTCAAGAAGAATTTACCGACTTTCATGCACCTGAGGCAGAAGAAATGTCATTTGTTTCAAAAAATTTTTGAGCAGTACATTTTTGCTGGTCAATTCTCCTTCATCTTCAGTATTATCCCCCACATGTTTCAAACTATTTAATGGAAAAATGTAAAACCCACATAGGGAAGTTAATGCTCTGTTGAAGTAGACACATTGGTTTGCTCTACTAAATTACTCCAAACAATGTCAGAATCGTAATGTAATGTTTCGATAAGCACTGGGGCTTTACAAAACCATGAATTGGATGAAAATGTATATGAATCATGTTGTGATTTCCTATAATATCCTTTCTTTTTCGCGTAGTACCTGTCCAATGCAGACGAGCGTTTGAGATGGCAAGCAAATGCCCTTCCTGCTGACGATCTGTGCGTAGAAAACGCCATTATGCTGAAGAGGTTCAACAGGTATCCTCTGATCATCGATCCATCTGGCCAGGCCACGGACTTCATCATGAACGAGTACAGGGACAAGAAGATCAACAAGACCAGGTAAATACTATATTGAATTACTGGAGTGATAGGGAAAAGATCTTGTAGAGATGCTTCTTTAGAATGTTAGCTTATTCCTTGTCAGTTGATATGTTATGGTCTATTTTGATCTTGCAGAATTCCATTTAAAGTTAGAGCAGTTTCAATATGCATGCAATAATATAGAGCTCTTTTCCAACTTGCTACCTTGGTAAACTTTAGCCAAGTCTGATTGGTTGTCATTGCTCAAAGGTTGACCATGAACCAATCAGATTAAGGGCACTTCTTGAGCTGATGGATTGTTCTTATTTTAAAAACTCCTTTTAACTGGAGATGAAATTACCTTAAACTTAAATGCCTATTTTCTTTCGTCAGTTTCTTGGACGACTCCTTCCGCAAGAACTTGGAGAGTGCACTTCGTTTCGGCAACCCACTCTTGGTGCAGGACGTCGAGAACTATGATCCAATCCTTAACCCCGTGCTGAACAGAGAACTGAGGCGTACAGGCGGACGTGTGTTGATCACTTTGGGAGACCAGGACATCGATCTGTCCCCGTCATTCACCATCTTCTTGTCTACTCGAGATCCTACTGTGGAATTCCCGCCGGACATCTGCTCCCGTGTGACCTTCGTCAACTTCACGGTGACCCGCAGTAGTCTTCAGAGTCAGTGCCTCAACCAGGTGCTCAAGTCCGAGAGGCCCGATGTGGATAAGAAGAGGTCCGACCTCCTCAAATTGCAAGGTCAGCCTCTACTTTTCTTTGTCATTTATCAACTAAATATAAATGCTATTTTCAAATTAGTCTTGTTACAATTTCAAAATACTCCGTACTGCCACTAATGATTGTATTATTTAATGTTTGTCTTCTTCAGGTGAATTCCACTTGAGACTGCGACAACTTGAGAAATCTCTGCTGTCTTCTCTGAATGAAGCCAAAGGAAAGATCTTGGATGATGACAGGTGTGTAGAGTAATGTAGACTTGCTCGAGACCGTGCCTCACCAGTACATCCCTCTGAATTTTGCTCTGATTTTGCTCTTTAACCTTGCTAAACCGAAGGGAACCTGAGCCAATGTACCACCATTTTTCAAAAACTCAAGCAGACTTGAGTTGCTATCACAATCCTAAATCTTTTATTTCTTTTCTCAGCATCATCTCTCACTTGGAAACCCTGAAGAAGGAAGCAGCAGAAATTGCCAAGAAGGTTGAAGAGACGGACATTGTGATGGAAGAGGTGGAGACCGTGTCCCACCAATACATCCCTCTGGCCCAGTCTTGCAGCTCCATCTATTTCACGCTGGAGTCCCTCAACCAAGTATGTTATTTGTACTATCAAGACAGTCAGTTCAGAACTAAAATTAAGTCAAATGGAATTTGATTTGCTCAACTTTGTTGGAGGAGGAATTGCTTGCGATGTACGCACAATTTTGGCATATCAGTATATAACTTCAAAACTAACTTCTTTTATGTTATGTCGATGCAATATTGACAGACAAGCCAATTTGTAGGTCTCATAACTCATAGTCAGTGTGTCTTTGTTTGTCGTTGATTAGGGGGGAGGGTTGGTCTAGTGGTAGCATGCTGGACTGCCAATCGCTGAGTTCAGGGTTCGAATCCAGCTCTTGCCGGGTCATCTGGGCCTATGTTGGACGGCTGTTTCAATCATCCTTCGCCTCATTGCCGTGTCCTCCTCCTGTCCTAATTAGTTTACCAAGTGCATAAATACAGGACATAAAGCCCCAATCATCCATCCATCCATTTGTTGTTGATTAATTTATTTGACTTGTCCTTTGCAGGTGCACTTCTTGTACCAGTTCTCCCTTCATTTCTTCCTGGACATCTTCACGGCCGTCTTGATGGAGAACCCTCATCTCAAAGATGTCAAGGACTACAACCAACGTCTCTCTGTCATCACCTCCGACCTATTCAAGGTGAGCTTTTGATATGGAGGTCTGACTTAATTTGAGGATTAAAGCAGCTGCAGCAGTAATGTAGTAGGATCGTGGACATGGTTTGGGTGCCAGAAAACTTCCGCTACAAGGCATTCTGTTTTGTGATTCGTAAAAATTGCATAAGTTTTGGTTAGTCACTTATAACGAGGTCTGTGCAGAGCCTGGAACTGGCCTGAATCAGATCTTTGTCATGCCTAAAAATACAACAGAAAGCATTTGACATTATCGGATTTACTTAGTGGCCTTTTGAATAACTTGAGATGCATAGCTATAGCAGACATCGTATGAAATATTTCCTAATATTTCTTTGCTGTTTACAGGTCACATACAACAGAGTATCTCGTGGTATGCTGCATCAGGACAGGATCACTTTTGCCATTCTCTTGGCAAGAATCCATCTCCGCCAGTCCGCCAAGTATGTATATCACTTCATTGTCATAACCAGTTTTGATTTTACTCTAAGTATTCCTTTAATAGATGTAAACTACTGAGTGATTTATATAGATAGTTTTGTTGTTGTAAGTCTAGTTACATAGTAAGTATAAGTGCATAGCTTACGAATTAGATTATCTAGTTGTTGTTGTAAAATTGATGTGCTTTTGAATGCAAACCATTCAAGTGAGACTCTCAACGTACTACACTGTGTCAGTACGAAGATAAAAATAGACTTGTAGGCTTGACGTTATAATTGAGGATCATATTAACCTTATTTGGAAAGTTTCAACATTTTTGCTTATGTTCACATTTCTCAATTTACAATCAAGACATTGACAAATGTGACTTATTCTTGCGAGATTTGAATTGGCTTCACAAGTTTTTGCTCACTTTTGCTTTTTTCACTACAATTCACTACAGTCTCACTTGAATACTGCCACTGTATAATACCTTCATTTTTAAAATATTTTTGTTTTTAAGTATTTTGCCTTTTATACATTGTAAGCATGATTAGCGTTTGCTTGTATTTAGCACCACAGAAGACACTCCCCCTACTCCACAAGAACTCAGGTAGATCTCTTATAGAGACAGACGTATTTTTCATTATCTGGGCACTGGTTTCTAACTGTTAAACAACACTGGCACTTGTCTAGTCTTCTGGGATCAAGGGAGTCGAGGGATTTATATGGGATTTTTATATTGGTGGCAATTTGGTATCTGTACGATGCTTCTAATGGGATTTTTAGCCTACTATTTCGTCAACAAGTTGCTACAGGCAAGTCTGTTACATGAAAAAACGAAATAATGGTCTACTGATTATACTTTCACTCCTCAAGTGAGCAGCTCTTTGAGCTTCGATTTGATTAAAGCCCTTAGGAGGCCTCAGGTTTTACAGAATAGTAAAAATATGACAGGATTAGGCTGGGATTCCTGGTACATGCAATATTTCTACAGTAATGTCCTGGGTCTTATTATAAGCCTTTCAGCTAATTCAGGTTTCAAGATTGCGTTTTGTTAACAGACTTGGTTGAAGCATCGCTTGTTGGCAAATCATACACTAATGCTTGATAGGTGAAGACGGTGCACAAAAATAACTATTTCCAATCTTTTTCCAAATCTGTCGAACAGTGCACTGCTGTCAAAATTTGGGTGAATCATGGCGTGGGATGAGTTAATGATCAAAACCTGTTGGTACAATGAGTTGTAAATATTTTGGGATGTATAAAATTATACGAATTGTTCCTAAACCAAGCTATGTATAAAATGTTACGATGATACTATCGTTCAGACTAATATCCATGCTTGTTCTGTCAGTGGAGCTATTACGAGTATACTCTGCTTAATAATATCAATAATTTTAATGAAATTCAAAGTCTTTATGGTAAGTCAGAATGAGGTTGCATGAATTCTGCAGCCTTTAAAACTCGCTCTGACCTTTCACTAGGCATACGGGCCAGTAAAATGTGAGGTTTACCGGCCCGCCAGAAACTTTACTGGCCCGTCTTATTTCAGGTGATAGTGACGAGTTATTTTGAAACCTTTTTTTGGGCTATTTAATGAAAAGTCATCGAAAACGCCAGTTTTTGTATGATAAACCACAAGTGCTCTTTAATTCCAACGGCTTGGCAAACATGGAACATGCACAAAGTGAAGCCAGTCCATTGGCCCAGTTTGTAGATATTGTTTTAGGAAAATCTGCACTTTGAGTAGGCTAAACCAATTGTGTTAAAAATAAATTCAAAATAAACTTCCAGTTCAAATACTAGTGATTGGAATCAACAAATCATTTTAATCATTGGCAATTAAGCCTTGTTTCTACTCCTAAGGCCTAATTGATTTGCAGTGAAGGCCTTTCAAGCAGCCTATTTGAAGGTGTGAAAGTTGATTGCACTTCAGGATCACACTCAGAAACATCACAGTTCAGTGCCAATATGACACTTTGAACAATAGCAATCATAGTTGCAATCACTTGCCAATCAGTGAGGGCATTGATCTGCAGGGGATTAATTAATGAGGTGACACTAGGGGAACTGGCTGGGGTGCATTCAGGGCCAACTGCCGTAAATTACGCTTCTGAATTGCCGCGAATCGGCTGGTCCCAGGTTCACTGGACACACGGACCAGTGAAATCTGCAGTTCACAGGCCCGACCCCTTTTTTACTGGCCTCGGGCAGACGGTCCAGCGTGAGTTTTAAAGGCTGATTCTGTACATTGCTTTGCTTAATTTCTTGTGCTTCAAATGCCGTTTAAAAAATACATGATAAATTTGCTTTGGTGATGGATTATTGATTGAGATGTGAAAAATGCCTGTAAAAAATGCCCAGCTCTTTGAAATTGAGCTTTGTTAAAGGTGTTACAAATGCAATTGTTTATGAATTAAAAGATGTGTATTTTAATTGTATAAGGAGGATAAAAAAAATATGCAGTTTGAATCTGAATATATCTTGATCGAAGGCCGATTACTTTTTCGGTACTTGCTGATATAACAATATTAATTTTAAATTTTGCAATATTTTGTTGAATCAGGACTGCGCATCCAACTGTACATTTCATAATTTAGGTTTTTCTGTCCACACAAATTGATGTAGCATAAGAATCTGTCATCATCTACACCCTTGTATTGTTTATGTTCAATTGTTTTGGACTGTGTAGGCCTAATTATAAGGGGGAAAATATGATGAAGGTCAATTCATAATATACATTCTTAAATAAATCTATTTTTTATTATTTTTAAGATTTTAACAATTTCTTTTCCCTATCTTTCCAGCGAGATCACATACGACTTGGAATTCCAGCACTTCTTGCGAGGCCAGGAGAGCATGATCATCGATGTTCCAAACATCGACATCCCAGGCCTTGGTCCTCAGCAGCTTATGGCTGTCAAGAGATTGACCACATTGCCAGCATTTGCTAACCTCGTTAGGAAGACCCAGGGCAATGTTGTAAGTTGATTGTTTTGTAAATATGTTTCAACTTAGATGAGATACCCAGAAAAGGTCTAGGCTATTCTCGTTGAACCAGTGATCTCAAAAGGTATACATGTATTGTATATACATTGAAATTTTCACTTTCCAATATTTTTCGGTGCCTTTGCAAAACCAATTGTTATTTTTATGGTGACTAAATTATTGTCCAGCAGAACAAGCTAATCTTTCTACAAAAAAATACCGAAAATTGCTAAAGTTGTGAAACATGTGCACTTGTTTAAATTTCGGGTAGTAAGGGAAATTTAAGTTTTGAGCATGCACTAAGAATAGCAGTCTACTAGAATTTTGTTGAATTCCTGGTTGGAGATAACTGAATCTATCAAATTGTATCAATAGACTTGTTTAAGGATTTTGTCGAAATCTGCAGATAGAGGATCTGTAATATTTTTTAATACCTTTTCTCATATCTTCTTCAGGACTTCCAAGCGTGGTTGAACACAGCCTCTCCTGAGGTGGACATCCCAGTCGTGTGGGATGAGACCAAACAACTCTCTTCCGTCGGACAGTCCATGTATCGTCTGTTGATGATCCAAACCTTCAGACCTGATCGCCTCATAGCTTGTTGCAACCTGTTTGTCCAGTCTGTGCTTGGTAGCACCTTCACTCACGATGCTGAACAAGAATTGGACCTCGGAAAGATCGTAGAGGAAGAAGTGAAAGCAAACTGCCCCGTCCTCATGTGCTCCGTGCCTGGGTTTGACGCCAGCGGACGTGTGGATGACCTCGCAACTGAGTTGAACAAGCCAATCACGTCTATCGCTATTGGTGAGTGCCATGTAGATAGATGTGATATATTTTGTGCATTTCTCTACCACCTCGGGACTTTAGAAATGAATGACGATTAACTGATTTGCATTTCTCTTCTTGCAAATATTTTAACTAATGGTCATTCTGGTCATATCAATCTTGGTGAAAATAATTGCTGTTTGCTGTCCTCAAATTTCTCCTTTTCTAAGGTTGATCTGGTCGTATAAATGTATCACTTCCAAGTAGCTGAACACAAGGCTTAAAGTTACCCCGAATGATAGGTCAGGTTTCAGAAAAATGTTTGTCTAATTTTTACATTTTATTGTGTAGCGTAACCATACTGGCCAGTGTGCAAAGTTTCTTGGCTTTTGAGATTTTTTTTCTTGCTGAAATGACCTCATATTTGTCCTAAATGACCCCTAGATTTATTTCGGGTACGCACGGAAAAAAATAGCAGAGCTGAGAGCAATCAACATTGTGACGTCATCACCATTGTCAGAATTAGTTAACTTGTAACAATGTATTTATAACAATGGATATTGTGACGTCATCTATAATGGATGTGCTGGATGATGCAGACACTATCAAGAAAAAAATCAATCAAATAACTAAATAAATTATGTAATCACAGAAATAGTTTTAAAAAATGCTAGAAACAGTATTGATCACAAGTTTATATTATAATGGACATAAAATAACCTACATTTGGCAAAAGATTTTATGGTTCGGGGCAACTTTAAAAAAAGCCATTTTTGGGCAATTTGAAATGATAAATATAGATAGAATTTCTTAACAGCGACATATCGCAATATTCTGGAATTTGCAGGTAATCATCCTTCTCCTCATTGCCTTGTCCTCTTCCTGTCCTTATCAGCCTGTTCTAAGCATAAATACAGGACGTATAGTTCCAATGATGCAGTCAATCTATTAGATTGACAGATTCCCCACTCTAGCCTCCATACTTGTGAAATTCTAACCTCCTTTCTCTTACTTTTCACTGCAGGATCTGCTGAGGGCTTCAGCCAAGCAGACAAAGCAATCAACTCTGCCACCAAGTCCGGTCGATGGGTGATGCTGAAGAACGTGCACCTTGCTCCTCAATGGCTCGTGCAGCTTGAGAAGAAGATCCACTCCCTGACACCCCACGCCAACTTCCGACTCTTCCTTACTATGGAAATCAACCCCAAGGTATGCCTGAAAAGATCTTGACCATCTTATAATGATTAAATTCTTTATTTGTTTCTGAAAGTCAAGACCCATTGAAATTGGGTGCTCCTATTACCAAATACCAAGCTCAGGAATGCTGTTGTTTTCAAATATGATTTGATGTTATCGTAAATTTCTACGTTTGACATCTTTAAAATGCTTTGAATATTTGATTCCTATGAAAATTCTTATTTCGTACTTCACCTTATTCTTCCCAAGCAGGGGAATACACTCATATGATATTAAATACTTGACAAAACGAGGAGAAATATATGCCTGAGTTTTGTTCAAAGAGTATTATAATTGACTTTCAGCTTCCAACCAACCTCCTGCGTGCTGGCCGAGTGTTTGTGTTTGAACCTCCTCCAGGAGTCAGGGCTAACTTGCAGAGGACATTCAGCACTGTGCCTGCTGCCAGGATGTGCAAGGTATGGTCTTTCGTAATATGCTGGGTTCTGTGTCTTTTTACCTTTTCCTCAACTAGTTTATAGTAATCACTTGTGATTAAATTCTTAATTATTTGATTGCAGGCACCCAATGAGAGAGCTCGCCTGTACTTCCTCCTGGCCTGGTTCCACGCAATTGTCCAAGAACGCCTGCGTTACGCTCCTCTTGGTTGGTCCAAGAAGTATGAGTTCAATGAATCTGACTTGAGATGCGCTTGCGACACTCTAGATACATGGATCGATGCTGTGGCTATGGTAAGGAGATTTCTGATACTTCGTGGATAGATAGATAGCACAGTTATAGGAGAGGTCCAACCTTCTAAGGCCTGCTCCTGTTGCTTGCCTTTTGCATTTAGTGTTCTGGAAAATACTTATTCAAGAAGTCGATTCAGATTTGGCTGGGACTTGTGAAGCCTCGACAAAACTTTGGTCTATCTCAGATATTGTATCGATATTAATTCCCTTCTACATTGCAGGAGATTTAAGATAAGTTAATAGTAATGCTTTGCGTGATTCTTTCTTAGAATTTTTCTGGGATTTCAATGATTTATTTTTCATTTAGGGTCGCACAAATCTGCCCCCAGAGAAAGTTCCATGGGATGCCCTTCGCGCTCTCATGTCCCAGTGTATCTACGGAGGAAAGATCGACAATGAATTTGACCAGGTTTGTTTTAATACTTTTATGCCTATATTTCTAATGTTATTTCTCGATTTAGTTGGTTCTTTCATAGTATTTTCCACAATATAATACTTGAAAAACTTGAAATTAGCTCAATTAAGTCGATTGACACTCTCTTAATTTTTCTCAAAAATTAACTTTGATTTTGCAGAGGCTTCTGACTATGTTTGTCAACAAAGTATTCACCAAGAAGACATTCGAGCAAGACTTTGTCCTGGTACCTAATATGGATGGCTCCAAGAGCAAGAACTTGACTATGCCAGATGGAATCAGACGAGAACAGTTTATCCAGTGGACTGACGGACTGCCCGATACACAGAGCCCCACTTGGATGGGACTGCCTAACAATGCTGAGAAAGTGCTGCTGACCAACCAAGGTATGTACACAAATAAATTGATGACAGCTAGATTTGGGAGTGGGATTTTAGTTGTTTTGTTGAGAACAATGGTTCGTTGTGTGTGTTGAGAGCAGGTAGAGAGTTGTAGGACTGACAGTCTTTGAAAATGCCAGCTCTATCTTCGCTCATGGCCCACAGACTTATTGTCACTCATCTAAGAGAGTGACAACGCTTACTTGTGCATTTATCTTCTCAAACAAGCGTTTACGCTTGTCACAGCCGAGATTTTAAATTTGGCGCCACCGCCAGACCACCTAATCTCCCATGATCCCTTGCGCCTAGACTTCCTCTTCTAGCAACCTTATGCGAATGGTCTCAGAGCGACACCTAGCAGATTCTGAAAGTTTAACTTGTTACCTATCCAACGACACCAAATTTCTTTATATAAAAATCGGGGGCAAACTTTTTCCCAATTTGGGATGTGGACCCCAGACTAAGATAAATGCACAAGTAAGCGTTGTCACTCTCTTAGATGAGTGACAATAAGTCTGTGGGCCATGAGCTCATAGAGATAGGTCCTATCCCGATAGGGGAGGACCCAAAAATATCTAGGTTATCTGAAAAGCAGGGAGAATCAAGAAAATCAGACTTGGCTTTTACAGAGAGGAATTAATTGCTCCTTGAAACTGGGCAAGACTTTAGGAAATTGTATGAGGTCCTCAGGATTATACATTCTGCAATGGCTAATTCACTGTCCTTTTCAATATTTCAGCCAATGAGATGATCGGCAAACTGCTGAAGATGCAACTTCTGGAGGACGACGATGAGTTGGCTTACGATCAAAAGGACAAGGACAAAGACAAGGACAAGAGGGAGGCCGATGGACGTCCTTCTTGGATGAGGACTCTCAATAACTCCCTGGCCACTTGGATGCAACTTGTGCCTAAGGTAGGACTTGATAAATATCTTAAATTATTGTCCGCAGAACTGTGTCAGACCTGACAAAATGAAATTGTAATTTTATTAGGTTGCTACCTTTTCTTACTATTTTTTTTTTCTACCAAATTTTGGCTGATGTTTTTTATTGTAGTTTTATATAACTTATATATGAATTTACCCTTATTCGCATACATTCAAGACTGCTACAGAGTGACCTTACAACACTGTCAAAACCAAACTCACCTAATACATTTTTATTCAACGCATGGGTAAATCTCAGGTCATTAAACATGAAATGTTAAGATTAATACAAACAGTACATGAATATATTTTATGAATATCAAATTTTTGAAGTTTCATTTAACCTTTGCCGTTGCCCATTTAATGGCATGCTTACCCACTAAAGGATGTAAGTAGTTTGTAATCTGAGGTGGTTTGAAATGTATAATCAATATACTGATGAGTTTTCGCTGTGGTTATGACTGGCTATGGATTGATTTATGAATTGGTGTGGCCAAAAGTGTAATTCACATTTCACTACCTCAGAGCAATAAGGGTGCATAAGTGGACTGGATTTTCCTTCTTGCTCTGAGGTAATGTTTTGCTTAAATTTGGTGTGTGGCAGTAATTAAGGTTGCATGAAATATTTAAAGAATATGGAAAGGTATTTGGTGCAGAAACATTGATATTGCAGAACTTTGGTGTGTGCTTCGGTGAAAGAATTTATAGTATGTCAAAACTTGAGGAAAAATAATGAATTATCATTTAAATGTTGCACAATAGCTATGAAATCTATCAAAACTTTGTTTCTGTTGGTTTTTTTGGTTATTTCCTGCAGGTGCCGGACTGTGCTGCTATTTATGTATTTTAATGATTTTATTTCAGTAATCACACAATGTCAGTTATTGTCTGTCACTTTCAGAATTGGTCATTCCTGGATTGGCTGTTGTCGCTGCAGCTTAATTTAATTTTGTAATGTCTAATCATTATGGCTTGGGGGGGGGAAACCTTCCTTGTCAATAATAAGAAGTTCTATCACAAAAGTTTTGAGTATTATTTGATTCTTTCGGCCTCTTCCACGTTACAACACAAGTCTGGTTAAGCCTAGTCTGTACACACGTATATGAACGTAAAGCCCTGTCACCCACCCAACATGCAACATAGCATTTTGCTTTATATGATGAGCAAGTGAGCCAATCAGAATATAGGAAGTCTGAATTCCCCAGTTGCAGTCTTGTGAAAACTGCTGTAATAACCCAAGAACCAGCATTAAATATACTACTTGCCATTGAATTTATTTCTATTCTTTCTGACAGCACCACACTTAAAAGAAGGGGATGTAGGAAAAACAATCCCTCCAAGGGAACAAAAGACCGTCAACAGATATTTTTTAAGACTTCTCTGACCTATTCATAATATTATAATTTCTCCTCATTTCTCCCCACAGTCTGTTCCTGCCTTGCGTCGTACTGTCGAGAACATCAAAGATCCTCTGTTCCGATTCTTCGAGCGTGAAGTGAATGCCGGAGCTCGTCTGCTGAGTGACGTACGAAGAGACATGTTGGAGATCATGCAGATCTGCCAAGGAGAGAAGAAACCGACCAACCACCATCGCCAGCTTATTTCTCAGCTCGCTAAGGGTAGGTGGAATTTTGGGCTTAAAATGTTTAAATGTTACTGCTATAGACAGATGTATTGATGTGAAGTAACACCTTTCCGAAGTTCAAATATCTGGGCTCAATTGTATGGTATTGACTGCATGGTACTGATCTTAAGTTGTCAGTTTATATGGCCCGTTGCTTTGGGAAGATGAAATGAGATGAAACTACAAGATAATCCCTGTTCCCAATTAAGTGGAGGGAATAAATGTCCGAATGTGTGGTAAATCTTGAAATATCCAATGCAGCAACTTCTTTTATAATTTCCGATATTCGTTGTACCTTTCGTAATCTTGTGTTTCCTTTCATAATCTTGTCTTTCATTTCATAATCTTGTCTTTCATTTCATAATCTTTTCTTTCATTTCATAATCTTGTCTTTCATCGTTAACTTCAGGAATAATCCCCAAGTCGTGGTGTCGCTACACAGTCCCAGCCGGTCTGACGGTCATCCAGTGGATCACTGACTTCAGCCAGAGGATCCAGCAATTGCAGTCCGTGTCCCAGGCCTCTCAGCAAGGAGGAACCACTGCTTTGAAGGTGTGTGACAAATATGATCATCAATATATGTACAGAAATTAAATTACTTATGCACGTAATGACGATTAATAAAGTCGTGAAGGATTATATATCAGGGGCTCAAAATTGGTCAAATGTTTTTTTACGGAGATCAAGTCATTCTAAGAATCTGGGAGCCTCGGACTTGCAGACTCGTGCAAATTTTGAACCGAGTGCAGAAAGGTGGTGGATTGTAATTCTGTAACCGAAAATAAGAGTCAAAAGTTGTGTAATGCTGTAATTATGAACAGAAAGTAAAGAAAAATTTTGATAATCTATTCAAATCTAGGATATGGTAAGTAACATTTTAGGTGATGGGTGTTTGTTTGAAAATGTTGAATTTTTTGTTAGCGGTGAAACACAGCATTCCTCATTAGAGGTTTTGTGACAAGTAAAGATGTGTGCGTAGACTCTGATTGGGAAGTCCCCTTTTTTGTGAGGTCATATGCCGTCTGCATAAATGTGCACCGAAACTTTATTTTCTTTGTCAAACAAAAAGTTTATCATCCAATTGAAATTTTTCAAATGGTCTCTATCTCTCTTAAATAGTTTTCGTTGACATTTTCCAAAACTGGAATCTAAACCCTACACACTGGTGCGGGATATGAACACTTGGTGTGAAAACATCTGAACATCTGTTTTTTTCCAACCTTTCCTTTGGTGCAGGGACATTGGATTTTGTAAAAAAAGGTTCTTATAATGATGAATTTAAATTAAATAAATAAAATTTGTAGAAAATGTATGGGCTATGCCATGCAAACTTATTTGCTGTCAGACTTAAAAAGCTCAACTCGATACACCAAAGCAAGAAGGGTGTAAATATAGCGAGTTTCCTTATTGACCTACCCTTATACACCTACAAGGTATAACCATACTTGCACTAAGGTAGCAAACTTGGAATGAGTTTGCAACTCGAATGTATGACCTTTTACTTTCCTGAACTTAAAAAATAATTTCACTGGGCTGATACAAACTACTATAGAGGCTTTACTTTTCCATTCTTCATTTAAATCATCCTAGTTCTAAATGTGTGTTTAATTTCAGAACCTCCATGTGTGGCTAGGTGGCTTGTTCATCCCTGAGGCCTACATCACTGCAACAAGGCAGTACGTTGCCCAGGCCAACAGCTGGTCTCTTGAGGAACTTCATCTGGACGTAAGTATGGACTGACTATTTGGAGAGCTACATGTGTAGTTTCTTGTTGATCACAATGATGTGTCCTGTTGGGGTAGCAAGTAAATCTTCAATGTCATACTGTGACTTGTAATTAGACTTGTAATTAGCAACAGGCCTCGCGAATCAGTTTTAGCATAAATTTCTGGATAAAAAATATATGCAAATTTGTACGACTGCGGTGTCCGATGTAACTTCAAATGCTCATTGAGTTTTCAAAGAGTAAATGAAATCAGCAAAATTTAAAAAACAACGAAAATCCGATTTAAAATTGGCCCTCCCAGTCTTCTTGCATACAACCCCGTGAAAATGACTATTTCCAAAATGGGAGGAAACCATGAAAAGAAGCATTGCCAAAATTATTGGATCTCATTATAATACATGCATTGATTCTAATATGGGTGTCGATAATAGAAGAAATTAATTGCAATTTTGGATTTACTTCAGGTGCAAGTGATTGATGATCCCAAGAAATTCAAGTTGGATGACTGTAGTTTTGGTGTAACTGGCCTGCGTCTGCAAGGAGCCGTGTGCAAGAACAACACCCTCGAACTCTCACAGACCATCTTCTCGGACCTGCCTCTGACCATCCTCAGATGGATTAGGTAATTACTTTGTTTTATTCTAAGATTCCTTGGAGTAGACCATTTAATTTGAACTTCAGAACAAGAAGTGGTGAATGTCTTGCCTCCCAGCTTACTCAGATTCTCATATGATAAATCCTTACAATAAAAATTTTGGCACCTTTCATAAGATTCTTTTCAATCTCAATGATGATGTTGAAAAGAAAAATTTAATTTAATATTCTACTACTCAAATAATTTCACTTTTTTGTAAATCTGTTTCAAGGCGTAATCCTTAGAACTGTAGACGCTTATTTTTTTAAAGAGATAATCTACTTATAAATCTCTGTAGGTTGATTAGTATTCTTGTTTGCTTGTAAATGTTCAGATGTCCTTTAATATTTCCTTGTTAAAAATAAAAGTTCAAGTCCTAAACAAAATTTAGCAATATTCAGAATACAATGTTTTCTTTAATTCCAGGTTGGATTCAGTGAAGCCCTCGGTTAACAGAGTGACCCTGCCAGTGTACCTGAACGCGACCAGAGCCCAACTTCTGTTCACGGTCGACTTCGAGACCAGAGGAGAGGGATCCGGAAAGGACCACAGCTTCTACGAGAGAGGAGTTGGAATGATAAGTTCTATTGTCGGAACATAGAACAAACGCAACGGAAGATTATTGCCTCAGTTACATAAACTATATTGTGCTAAATTGTTATGACTTCTAATATGACTTCTAACTGTATGTCTAACTAATTATTGAATTATTTCATTGATCAACAATCTCCGCTACAAGCTTATGTATTGTATTCGATCGACAGGGTGGGTGTTTTAATGTAATTTGCATTTAACATTTAAATAACATATATATTTAATATGATTAATTGATTATATACGAGTCGTACTCTTGTTATGCATCATGTTTATGGCTATTAACAATTATTAACAATTAATGTCAATTATATACAATTATATTTAGCGAAGATTTCTATACATGTATCTATCTAGTACTATCTACTGGTCAGGTTATTAGAGCCAACACGTGTGAACATTGTAGCGCTATCTGCACGTCGCTTCTAATTGCATCTATAATTGCATCTATAAAATCTATAAAGTAGAGCGCAAGCTTCTCGATGTTGCTTTTAGCTGATGCTGTATTTCTTCAGCAAACAGGTGATAATGCCTGGCAAAAGGATATTACCAGGGTATATGTAATTTAATGATCTATATTATATCGTAGGACGTCTTTGGGTACAGTTACACAATTAGCTTCAGTCTGAATTACGTCGTAATTAGCACGTTATCAGATAAGGTCTGAGGTAATTAATCGGACTTCTGATGAGCTCTTGTTTAATTTGGTGCAAGGATCATCGGATCCTTCACTTGTAATTGATATGTGTAATTAATGGTGATTATGAAATGCACAAGTTTATTGTAACTGAGGACCAATAAAATCTCCTAATTAATAATTAATTAAATATGGATTTGTCTCTGATTTATTGTGATAATCGTTTCTGAATTTCTAAGATTTTAAAAATATTTTTGCTAAGGTTGACTGGCGCACAACTTGTCTGGTTCAGTGGCTAGAATACAGAAGTGCAGAATTTGTGGTGTTATGTTTATCTTCAAAAAGCTCTTTCCTGAAGTTTGACTCGGTCTCAGAGTGAAGTTCAGCAGATAATTGACAAACTGCATGTGTGGTCGGTGACTTGGAATAGAAGAGGTGCTTTATGGGATCGTGTACTTGGTCGGGCACCAAATCTTTATTGGAGACAGTTCTGTTGGTTTGCGTGCCAAGGTCGGCCAGGTCGCATGACCTCTCTTGAGGACCTGCACTCAATTGGGTTCGTGATGTTTTTCGGTTTTTGCTGCAGTGACTTAGTTCAGCTGGGTCCTATAAATCCTGTATGGTTGCCTGTCTGATCGTGATTCAGCAAGATTTCTGTACATGTATAGATCTGTCTACTGGTAAGGTTACACAAGCACATTGCATCTATAAACCAGAGAAAAAGTATTATGTCTTGAGCCTGTCCGACGGCGATCCCATTTCCTTCTTAAACATGATTCTAGGAACATGCCTACAAAGCTAGTGATATATAAATATTCATAGGCTTTGACATGAACTCCTGGGAGGCTCTATAGGGATTTGTCACTTGAAATGCTTACTTGTTTAGTGAAGAAAACTGAAACAATCAACTATGTGACACAAAACAACTATGAACCAAGTTGACATTGATTAGCAAACCATTTAGGATTACAAGTGCATTAACCCATCATCATTAACAACAAATGCTTTGTGTATTTAAGTTATGTTTATTTCATCTTGAAGTGGTGTTCAAAGTGTTGTTGTGCTATTTTCCTCAATGTTAGAATACACATGTATCACAGGCACTGAAAACCAGCAATTAAGGGGATCACCCGGATCAGTGAATAGAAAGTTATCACACGTATAATCATTCGCAACCCATGCAGGCTGGGCCCCAATGTTCTGCTAATCTTGCAAACATACTATCACAGGAAGTGACTACAATAATTTTATAGAATTATTCCTCGTGCTTTGTGCTGAAATTTCTGCCACAAAGAAGTAGAAAGAAGTAATTTAGAGAACTAATAGTGAATTGTATTGTGGCATTTGAAAGGTTTGAATCATGTTTGAAGCCCATTGAAATTTGGCCCAGGGGGAGGCAGATCATGTGTTGGAACAGCCAGCTGCAGTAAACAGAAGGCTAAATAGGATTATTACTCTCTTATTAATGACATTTTAATCTGCAAACTGTGTTAGATAAGTCAAGTTGGTCTAATTCTATTTATTTGTTATGCAAGCAGTGGATGACACTTTGTTAAAATGTCCAAAAGTGATTTTTTTGTGGAACCCTCACACAAGCAGACAGCCACACTTTACATGAACAGTGCTGCCACCTTTGCCCACTGTGAGTAGGAAATGCCTTGGTTTTCCTCTTTTTTGTTTGCATAACCTGCATATTATGGCTAATTTGACATGTCATTATACTCATTACCAAGATATATCCATCTTGGATATAATGGTAGCTCTCATAATTAATAGCTCTCATAATGTCAAGGTCCTTTTGCATCTTATCTGTCGGTGATAGCCGGTAGAGATGGATGTGAATGATGATGTTCATTAAGTATAAGCAGAGATGTCCTCTGTACAGTCTGTAATATCTGAATTTTTGACCGCCTAGCTCTTTTGGTAGTACACTGGGCTACCCATTGTTGGGTCCTGGGTTAGATTCCTGCTCTGGCCTGGTCACCTATGTTGGACAGCAGCTTCAATCATACTTTGTCTCATAGCTGTGCCCTCCTCCAGCCAGTACCAAGTGCAATGCATAGATACAGGATGTAAAGCCCCAATGGCCAATACATCATCATCCTTTGCCATAACTTTCATTTAATATCAGTCTGTCTGTTCCTGACTTCCTGTGTCTGTTGAATTTGAATGACTGGAATTGAATTAGTTTCAAAGAACAGGTACAAAATGATCCAATATCAAGGACAACTTTAGATAAATGCCACCTGCTTTTCTCGCACTTGGACATGCAGTCACATGATCACTTTCTGTACTTTTGTGAAGCAGAATCCAGCAAAGTCGGTTGCCATGGGAACCAGCCAATTTAGGGCACAGGTGACAGAAAAGAACATCTTGCTCATGTGAATGCAGATTGGAGACAGGTTATAGAAGAGTCCTTCACCTCATTGAAATTAATTGCTTTCCTTTTGTTTCCACAAGTAAAGGACAAATTAGCGTATTAGCTAATAGCTGACTCATGTTCACTCAAAGAACCAAAGCACATCATGTTTAATGAACATGTGTCTTGGTTGTGGCAGGGAAAAAAGACTAATTCTCGTATCCTCTTCCATGAATTTTTCACACGTGTATTCAAAAAAAGAAAAATGAGAGTATTAAATTTCATGTAATCATCAAATTAAGACAATATTTTATATAATGACGCCCACCATGTCCATGGTAGCTCATTTTCAACGGATGTTTCTTCTTCTATTCTCTCCCATTACTTTGGTCTCCCAGTGAGTAGATAGGCCCAAAATTTAAAGGAAATCACATGAACAAATTCTATACAAACCTGGAATATTTCAGAGATATCGATATTGCAATATCTCCTATAGATATCGCATATTACCCCTTTTTCCAATATCGCCAATTAAGCCCTGATATACAGCTTAATGAGAATGAAAAAATAAAGAACAATCAGGTTGAACTTCTGATACAACATTTCATTTTTAACTTTCATCATACAAGTATTTTTAAATTTTTAACTTATGATGACCAAAAATATCACAAATGATACAAGGCCAATGTAACAATTGAATCAACAATACAAAACCCTGGCTACAAAATCTGATAAGACACAATTTTAACACTTAAAACAGTTTTGAGAAGACTGTCCTCTTTTGTAAAGAAAGTTTTTCAAGAAAATATCTCAATAAAAAATTTCAGCATAATTTTCAGTCCAACAGACAGAAAAATTTGTAAAACATATAATTTCGAAGCTCTCATTTTGAATGCTGCCTAAAGCTTATTTCATGTAACAAGAAATGAAAGAACCATAAAAAGCATGGGGCGACAATTTCATTCTATTAGACATTCCAAATTACCTATGTTCTGATGTTCATTAAATGGAAAGACATATAGCAACAAAATTACAATGTTAAAATATCACACTGAACTATATTCAAAACCATTCAATGACTCAATAATAAGATGAAAGGGTAAGTTTCCTTGAGTCGGACGCTTGAGGGTTGTAACCTTGAGTGGGCCATTTTTAGAAGCCCTTGGTGTAATTGGCTAACTGAGAGCTGGCCTACCTATGTATTGTATTCGGTATCAAACTTTAGCTTATGACTTCCTTTATCTGTTCAGAAAGTATCAGCATGATATTAGCAAGTAAATTGGGTTTTTTCGTAGCTCAATAAATGGGGTAAAAAACCTGTTTTTATCCCAATTTTGTGCCAGAAATTTGTGCATTTTAGCAGAATTCAGTCACGTTTCAGGTATAGGCCTACATAGGCTATTTTACTGGCTTATGGCATTTATCTGACATCAATTTCTTCATCATTCTGTAAGGAGTAAGCTTAACCTATTCTTTGCTCTAGTATGGGCTTTTTTAATTGAAGGGAAGACCCCAAAATACCTGTTTCTTAGATGTCACGTTTTTAGAACACAGCTGTCCGACTCGGAGGTAGGCCTGTGTCATTTCTATTTCAGAAAATTACTCATTAATTTACTTCTTGTGTTGTGCAGATTGTCAATTTTCCGTTAGGTTTAGTAAAAACGTTTCACTTGAGGCCCTGGTTGACAATCAGTAACTCCCAGGCCAAGCAAGATAACAATAAATAATTCGAAGGGTGAAGAAAGCCATAAGGGTGGATGTAAACAGTATTTATGAAGTACTTACACCCTTATGGCTTTTACCAGTCTTTTTTAAAAATGTACAGAACATGAGTGTCCGACCCAAGAAACCTTACCATACACTAGTTCGCTATATAAATGTGTTCAATTGACTATTTTTGCAGCAATTTGTACTATATTTACACAGATATAAAATTGCAAGATATTTGATTAGAATTCTGCAAACTTCTTTAAAGGCACTTACATGCACAGGCATTACTATTGTTGACAAGACTGGCCTGCACTGTGCCGGTCAGTGTTGTGAATGATGGTAATCCCTGAGCTTATGAGGATATATATAAAACATGTACAAGGTGAGGGGTGTTTTGTGTATTTCAAGTTGAAAGGGAAGTGGAGTACATTGTCAAGACACCCAGAAATTACAGTAAAGGAGACAAAACCAGTGTGCAACTGGGAGGGGAGGGCTTTTGAGTGGCAGGGGGGGGGGGGCACGCGATTCTCGGGGGGAAGGGGAACTCACAATAATAATTTAAATTTTAAATTTTAGCCAAGGTTGAAAATAACACATCGGTTATTGGGCGGAGAACTGGGGAGCACAGGTCCAATAAACCCCTCCCCCCTTATGGATGCCACTGGACAAAACTGATTACTTTAAGCCATGCAAATGTCACTGATGTCATTGCAGGTCCATATCACAAGTGATATGAGACATCACAAGTGAGTGACATCACAAGTGAGTGACATCACAAGTGAGTGACATCACAAGTGAGTGACATCACAAGTGAGTGACATCACAAGTGAGTGACATCACAAGTGAGTGACATCACAAGTGAGTGACATCACAAGTGAGTGACATCACAAGTGAGTGACATCACAAGTGAGTGACATCACATGAGAAATCACAAGTGACTAGTGAGTGACATCACAAGAGACATCAATGAGACATGACAAGTGAGTGAAAAACGACATCACTAGTGAGTCACATGACTGCTTTAACATGATAAGTACAGGGACATCACATCACTTCTCTTTCCTTGACTGTAAGATTTTCCCACCAAAGTTATGAATAGAAAATATCTATTTACTGAAGTTATAAAAGCTACCCTATTGAATAAAATTAATTGTGTTTGGTTCAAGGCTACGTTGTCAAATAAATGCAACCAACTTAGCAACTTATTTGGCTATTAGTTACACAAAGTGGTCATAACATATATATGTATGAAATCTGGCAAAAGACAACACTACCTTGCAAAGCATGTAGAGCGTTCAGTTTGTTCCAAGAAACATCGCAAGCACCGAAACATGAATTCATAACCGTGCGACAACATTATAGGCCTATGTCTTATTGAAAGTACAAGGTCTTTGTGGCAACAAATGTGCTCATGGTCTGTTCTGTCTTTTCTCAATATCAATAAATCATGCACCTTCTACAAACAATTACAAAGTCATATATCAACCACAAAAGCATGTTTTGACAGAGATCTAAATAACTTAACATGCTTAACCTTTGCAAATTTCACATATTATGACAAAACTATAGTAAATCAATAATAAGTGTGTAATTGTCCATTTTTCAGGTGTCAAAGAGATCTTTGTCAAAAGGTAAATAGCCAATGCAGTTGCAAGCACCACAATGACACTGTTTTATGAGATCGATATTTTGTCCATTGATACTGTCCAGGGAGAAGTCATCGCTTTCAAAAGTGGATGAAACGTTGCTGATTTTACTTTTGGCGGGACCGTTATCTTGCAACACCCCTCCGTAATGAAATGACAGTTCTTCATCAGCCTTGATATCTCTGGCTGCGAAGAGAGCAAGGCGAGCGGTGTTATTGTGAATGCGTACGGGCACCATGAAGAGATTAGGGTCGCAGCTGTGGTTGATGAACCGCCCAACGTTGCCAACGTACGTGGGGTCAAAGTAGGTGCAGATCACTTTACCCGACGCCAAATGCTCCTTGAGCACTAGGATGTAATAATGGGAATCAGGATTGTTCATCAGAGCCTTGGTTCTGCTCTTGGCAATTTCATAAGTCAGGTATTCTCCTGCATACTCACAGACGAAGGTGTTCTTTGGAATGGGTTCCTGGCATCTCAGTCCAAAACCTTTGCTCTCGCTGCGGAAAATCTTCAGCTTCACCTTGACACCATGTTGCACAACTCTATTTCCACATTCCTTGCTGCATTTACAGTTACTGTTGCACTCATAGACCGGTTTGTGGTGACTCCCCTGACCGTCCTCCATGGCAAGCAGCCCAGAATCCGAATAACACGGCCCGAAGCGTGAAATGCATTTGCACCTTTTGCCACAGCTCACGACATCCACGCAGTCGCAACCTTTGATCCGTTCCAGGAACTCTTCTTTCAAATGCACTGGGCCTGGAATGCCACATTTGACGTACTGCAAGATACAAATTGATGCACAATTTCAATAAACACGCACATTAGTCATATGATCACTAACAGGCAACTTTGTTGGATGGATGATTGGGACTTTACATCCTGTGTTTATGCTGCATAATGCACTCAAGTTGATAGTCTAAAGGACACACCATGCAAGGCGAAGGATGGTTGAAACTGTTGAACGAGTGTCATTTATAGGCCTATCATAACATTATTTGGAGTTTACACTCAAACTTAACAGACCAATTCAACTAAATAATTTATTATAGCTTTTTGTACCACAATGCAAATGACAATCACTGACACTGTCACTGCACCTGCACTGCTGCAGCTCTGAGTGCAGATGTACATGTGATGACCTGTTCATAAAGATAACACACTCTTTTTCCAGCAGAACCATACTGCAATATTAAAGCAATGACACTCAAATATTTTTGCTGGTAGGACTAGTATTTACTCACCACAAAATCCAAGACATCTTCTAAATCCTCCTGATTCTGTAGCCCAACTGGGGTTGATTCTATTCCTCTACTGATGTCAGAAGGATCTCTAAGACTAAACACAGCCATTACTTCATCTGGGCATGACAGATGTGAACCTGTCACCTGCTCATTTCTCTTTTTACCTGCAGTTTCTTGGCTGCACCTGCACCTGTTGCAGCTGATGATGTTGATTCTTGTAGTTTAGGTGAAAATTCGCGGGGTGGCGCAGCTGCTGATCAATGCCCTCTGGTAGACAAATTCAGAACTACCAAATTAAAGATTTTATTTTATTTTTCTGATAGAAAAATATTCTTACACATGCCAGTTATACACTTTAAATTTAGACTACGTCCGCCGGTATTCACGAGAATATAAGATGTGTTCCGAATTTTATAATCACGTATTTATTTTTGTTGCAGGCTTGCCATGGTGCGGGACTACCTGCAAGAAATGTCCGACGCGTGACATTCAGAAATTTGGTAGTCGATTTTTCCACTCATTCTAGGCCTGTGGAGTGGTTTTCGACAACATGGGAGGGGGCAACAGTACACCCAGAAACATTACTATCCAAGAAGAGGAAGTCAGTGGCGTGATAAAAGTTAGTTTTTGCTCGAAAGGGGAGGGAAGTGTGTGTCCCATGTCTGCACTGCAAAGTGCAATGATGAAGAGGCTGGTGTTGTGGATGGCAAAATATGCCAAATACTGATTCAGCCACAGGCATTCTGTAAGGTGCTTTCTGTCGTAATTGCCCCGCCCTGAATACAAAGCTGTGAAGTTGCAGTCCATAGTGATAGCTGCTCATCAGTGCTTGGAGGGGGGGGGGGGCTGATACACATTTGGGGGTGTACGGTCAACGATCATAGGACGTTTCACCGCTGGGACGTTTCACCGTCGGCAGTAGTGAGACGTTTCACCGCTGGTTTATAACAATGTTTGTCAAGTAATAATTGTCTTGTATAAGTCTGATAAGCCATAAAATAGGCAAAATTCAACAAAAACACGCAAAATATTGTCTGAGTTGCTACTCTTATCTATGATCATCTATTTTTTTGTTACTTTGTAGCAAAAAGACGCAACATTTGTTGTGTTTCGATTCACAAGTTATAATGTAACTAAAAGCATACAAAGTAACATCAAAACATAACTAAATGGACAATGTGATTACCAGAATAACGAAGGATAACAAAATTCACTAAAACAATCAACTAAGTCATCATTTCCAAGTACTTTAATAACCAAATAGTGAAATTAACTGGCGGTGAAACGTCTCACACTGCCGACGGTGAAACGTCCCAGCGGTGAAACGTCCTGCTACCCGGTCAACTAGGTGACAAACCAACCAGGCGACACCCATCAGTACCAACTAGGTGACAAGAAATTTGGAAATTTCATACCAGTGCAAACTAGGAGACAAGCAGTTCCAACTAGGGGACAAAAATTTACACAGCACTTCCAACTAGGTGACACAAGTTCACAAAACACATCCATTGAAGGTGTCCTGACACCTGGTTGGTATCCCCTGTAAAATATGTGTCACCTGGATGGAATCTTGGGGGGTATCTGCTGTCACCTAGTTGTCCAAAAAGTGTAGCCTAGTTGGTAGCGGTATGTCACCTAGTTGGTTGTCGCCTAGTTGGTAGTGTTGTAGCCTAGTTGTCTGTCGCCTAGTTGACCGGCAATCACATATGGGTTACTGCTCTGTTAGTAAAAAAAAAAAGAAGGTTAGTGTGACTGGCAGTGGTACTGATAAAATTGTGACGCTCAATTGCACATAAAGATTCAATTTATCATTGCATTGCGCACGAATACAATTTTCATCATTGGTTAAAATCTATACATAGTCCCCACCCCTTCCAAATATCATCATCTGGCCGGCCCCTTACTCTCACTACTCAGCAGTGAGCACTGCCAAGAACAGGTAGTGTTAAATGTCTACTTATCATGTTATTGTATTGTCTAATGTTAGTAAATCTTTCGGTATTGTTGTTTATCAGGTGTCTGATGCCGTGGCTAGGAGGTTGCTTGGGGCTCCCGAACCAGCTGGAATGCCTGCTGCTTGTAAGTTTTCGTGTATCTAGTCACATTCAGTGTCTTATATAATTGATAGACATTTCTTGGCACTTTTGAGGCAGTGAGATGCTAAATGGCTCCAGAGCCTGCTCCCACCTGTATAACATATATCCAACCCTGTTTGGACCAATCCCCATTATTTATCAAATCAGGCATCCTTGCTAGCCTAATTCGCAATTATTATGTCTGGAAGTATTTGTGAATAACTTGGAGCAATGTTTCTGGCTTCTTCAAATATGTCTTCTATAAATCCAATTTGTGTTTGGTTGTAAAAAATGTGGCTCCAGCATCTGCCTATCTTCCTGGAGCCCTCCGAAATCTGGAGTCCTATGTGGCTGAGCCATTTAAATAATTTTGGATCTGTACAATAAGTGAGTAGTGGCTATAATTATATTGTGTGTGAGTGTGGTTCAAGATTGTGATACAATTATTTTTAGACGTTTCTCAATTATTTAATGTTGTCTGATTGGTTAACTTCCAGCTGGCTTCAACAGGCCCCCAGTGAGGAGAACACCCAAGGAGCAAGATGAGTTCCAACGGCTGGAGGAGCATTACCAGCGCAAAATTAATGCTCTAGAATCTGAGGTAATGAAGACACTGTGAAGTTGAATGCAACTGTGTCTTAATTATGAATGAATTTTCGATATATATGCAGTTGATGTCATATATGAAAAACAAATTGACGAGTTTGGCTCATTTGGAGAATGAACTGAAGCTCTGAATTTTATCTGCTGATTTTGATCAACTTTTAAAGTAGGTGATTGAATGCTAAAATTGAGTGAATCACTTTCAGAATGAAAATTTAATGAAAGAAACACAGGCTGCCTTTGCGCAAGCTGTACAAGAAGTTGAACAACGGTTTCAGTAAGTTCTCATAAAATGTTTTATTTTCTTACATTTTACTTGCGTCTGTAAAGTTTCTGTATCCGCAATTTCATTTGTTGTACATGACAGTAACAGTTAACCTTCATGTGGATCTCAAATCTTATAAAGTTTTATCAAAAATGGGGTGAATGAATTTTTCCTAAAAATTTTAACCACGGGAACATGAGTGCAAAGTAACATTATAAACTTTAAACTCATGAAGAATATTGAATGGCTGGAAAGCCGGTTTCTGTTCATGACTTACAGGGTTCCCATTGTCTTGAGAAGCAGGGAAAAAGTAGGGAATTTACTGTTTTTTGTTCATAAGTATATTAATAAAACATGTTAATTTTTTTAGAAGCAGAAATGCTCCCACTCCAATTTGCCAGGACTTGCAAGATGAACTCCTGAAATGTTACAAGGCTAATTCAAAACAGACTCTCAATTGTTCGCCACAAGTTAAGGCTTTTAATGAATGTGTTCAAAGGCAGAGAGAGGTATGTTGCAAATTGCAATCATGAAGATCCAATATTCCACATTTTACACAAAAAAACATCCAAATCTATTGATATAGACATTTTCAATTAATCTAACATATTCCAATCTGGACATAAATTTTTTTGTTATTCGTCATGCTGTATATGTGCCTTAAAAGTTTTAAACCATGGATACATGCTGATGAATTAAATAGTAACTGATAAGCACTTTGATATATTCTTGAGACTCAATATGGAAACTATATCGAATAACAAGAGAGAACATTAGCATTGAGAATGTTTAATTGGATGATTATTAAATATTTTTGTGTCATTTTATTTTCAGAGGATATTATCCCGGAAGGAAGGCTGAAACGGTGCTATTTAGGATTTTGTAATGTACTTGATTTTATTGCTTTTCCTTGAGGGAATAAATAAAACTAATTTATGACATGAGAGGCAAATATGTAGGAGTATTGATGAGCAAACGCTTTTATTTATTTTGAATAAGATGACTAATTGATACAGATCAAGAGTGCTTTGTAATTGAAATTTTATGAATGATGTATGCTTAACATATCCCAGATAAACTGAAGAATGATGCTGGCCATATTGTTTCTTAAATGTTAAGATCACATAGTGGCGATGTCAGTATTGCAATTTGCTTCATAGAAATTGAAGATAACAAAGTCGTTATTTCATGTGCTATAAAAATGAATGAAGCTGTTCATTCTTGTCTTTTGTTATTATATTAAAACGCTTGGGTCTTAAACTTTTGATTTTCATGAAATAAAATTTCGTTTCATATGGAGTGAATATTTAAATGCGATTTTGACATTTGCATATGGAAGTTTTCCTTCCAAAGGTCAAGATTGTTTCATGTTCATGTGAAAACCATTGCCTCTAAATAGCCCACACTGGTGCTGATGGGGCGTAAAACACAAACTCACTCACTCACTCATGTGAAAACCAGAGATTCAGTTCTTGGTCAGCAGCATATTAAAAAATCTGAATTTCGTATCTTGAATTTCATCAAAATTATTGCATGTGCTTGTAAAATTGAGCGGCTTAGTTCTTGTTTAGTTTCTTATTAAAAAGTCTGGCTTCCATGGCTTGTGACTTTCATCAAATTGTTACATTTTCATTACAAAAAGAAAGATATGCTTCCTGTTCAGTGGCCTATCAAAAAGTCCTGTTTCCATAGTGCTTGACTTTCATCAAATTTGATTTATTTTCTGTCAAAAAAAAAAAAAGATTCAGTTCTGCTACCGTGGCATATTAAAAAGTCTGGTTTCCATGGCTTGTGACTTTCATCAAATTAGTTTCCTGTTCATTAAAAAAAAGAAAGATTTGGTTCCTGTTCAGTGGCCTATCAAAAAGTCCTGTTTCAAAAGTGCTCGACTTTCATCAAATTTGATTTATTTTCTGTCAAAAAAAAAAAAAGATTCAGTTCTGCTTCCGTGGCATATTATAAAGTCTGGGTTCCATGGCTTGTGACTTTCATCAAATTAGTTTCCTGTTCATTAAAAAAAAGAAAGATTTGGTTCCTGTTCAGTGGCCTATCAAAAAGTCCTGTTTCCATAGTTCTTGACTTTCATCAAATTTGATTTATGTTCTGTCAAAAAAAATAAAAGATTCAGTTCTGCTTCTGTGGCATATTAAAAAGTCTGGTTTCCATGGCTTGTGACTTTCATCAAATTAGTTTCCTGTTCATTAAAAAAGAAAGATATGCTTCGGAATTGGTTCCTGTTCAGTGGCCTATCAAAAAGTCCGGCTTCCATGGTTCTTGACTTGCTTCAAATTTGATTTATATATATATATTTATTTCATACATACTCTCAGTAGTCAGTACATGAGGTATATCATCTATAGTGATAAATAATACAGTTGATTAAATGCATGAGAAATATGAAAGTCATTTTGTGCAAATTAAATTGATAAGTTCACATTGCTCTTCCGCGCCGAGTAGAACAATGTCATATTTTAGTTATTTTACTGCTTGCACTGCAGCCAGTTCATGGTCAGACAGTGGGCAGTTGTAGAGTCTCAGTCTCTGATTAGCCCTTGGAACCACATTGTATTGTCTTCCTATGTATTTGAGGTTGCCACCAATGATAGACTGGGCTGATCTGGCACACATCATTGCAAGAAATCCGACGTCATCATTGCCATTCAACATTGTCCAGAACAGCTTCAGGAATCGCCACACACCATTTGTGACAAGATGGCGTACCCGTGAAATATTCCAGAAATCTAGTGTGTGTCATGAAAGGAAGTCTCAGAATGCGTCTTGCACATCTGTTGTATGCAGTGTACATTTCACTCACTGCTTTGTTAATTGCCACATTTCCACACCATAGAGATGGCAGCACTGAGAGTTACATGTCTTCATGAGCACATCATCAGTTCTGTTAAAATAAGATTCAGTTCTGATTCCTTGGCATATTAAAAAGTCTGGTTTCCATGACTTGTGACTTTCATTAAATTTTGTTTCATGATGGTTAGATTTCGTAACACTGGTCCAACTTTTTCCTTCGCCAGGAGCTTTTACCTTTCTCAAAAGGGCTTCCTCAGCTGTGGCTCAATTGAAGTGGAGACACGAGCGTGAAGGGACATGCTATTTGGGCTGCTAGAAATGTATATTTCCAGTAGATGTCGAGGTATTAAATTGCTTTAAATCACTAAGGTTTCTTGGTGTCATTTTGTTGGCAATATTGTTGCACTGGATTGTGTGAAGTCTCAGGGTCTGGCGCTTTGCCGTTTTTGTGGAATTTCGATTTTTCTGCAGTGCATTAGCATGTGGATGCAAACACGTGGGTTTCTGCTGTGCTGCTCGGCTAAGATTTGCTGATTAGCATGGCTGCTTAGCATTGCAGTGTAGGGTTTCAGATTTCGGGTATTAAAAGCTATATATACACACATTAGTACTCTGATATTTCATTTGTAGACGAAGTCTTTGAGACAATAGTGTCATTTCATGTCAATTCAACAAATTTCGAAAATCTTCCCACTCGACCCCCTCAGATTTGTCTGAATAAATTATGAGGCAAACCTATAATGGTTTATAGGAAGTGTGCCAAATTTCAGCTCATTATCTAATAGTTTTGTCTAGAAAAAATATGAAAGGACAAAAAATTGAGGCCATTTTTCCCTTTTTTTAGGAACGTTGAATGAAAAGCATTTTTCAAATGTGAATATCTTGAGATTCGTAAAAGGTACAACCTTTATTATACCAGAAATCATATCTAGGGTGAATGAAGTCATTTTTAGGAATATGCTATATCCCAGATTTTTTCTATTGGCTTTGCAAATGGCCTTTCAATTTGGCGCATTTTTTTGCAACAGCATCTTTGAATGCTCTTTTTACCTAAACTACAGTACCTACTACCTAGAAACTTTATATCTTGGATTTCCAATCTTGTGCAGTAAGTGAAGTGGTACGGTCAGAACAGGCCACATGAATCCCATAGTTCCCTAGAAAAATGGCCTCAAAGTTGAAAAAACAACGAATGATGCCAATTTTCAGAGCTCAATTGCCAAAATATGACACCATTTACCAATGTCAAACCAGTACCGTTTTCAAGACTATATTAATGCCAACTCTCAATATTAATTTCTTCGTGGCATTCTTCTTCGTTTAGGTTGAGTGAATTTTTTATCATAACAAGGAATTTTAAAGTTTTTTTGCACTATTTTGAACATGAAGCTTAAAGCACCAATCATGAATAAGCCGGGGAATCTCTATGATAATGAATCGCTAAACAAGAGTTTATTTGATCTGAAAACTTAATTAGTAAAGTCACATTTTGTACAGAATATGAAAATATCCATTCATTTTAAACTGTCAACTCAGTACAGCGGCCTTGTACAAAATTATGCAGTCATTAGATGATTATCTAATAAATGAACCAATCTCTTAATTCTTAATACAATGTCATATATCTAATTATTCATTGCTAAACAGCATACCTTTAAAAAATTATGCCTTGATATACGCATTTGCCTGGTTGATAGCTTCTTCACTTAAAGTGTAGCGTCTTCCAGCGGCAGGGAGAGGGGCGCCAATATTTGCAATCACATGCTGGATTGGCCCCCAACAAATGTCTTCTCTGGTTGGCCAATAGAAATGTCTGGCAGGCCTTTAGGATGCAAAAATTTAATTTCAATATCGCAGTGTATCTGCGATGTGTCGCAGACACACCCTGCATACCAATGGCCATCATATGTGCAGGTCACAAATTCACCAGGTACAAAATCTTTAAGCCGTAGTACCTGCTCATCTATTATTCCATCAAATTTAATTAAAAAGCCTGGGACTCCTGAAACTCTGCTTATTTCAAGCTCAGAACCAACAGGCTTAAAACTATGACCGTCCCTTGTCCCTGGTATTGTTTTTGCTTTTGAAAATCTGGGAGCCAATTCATTGGACATTCTTAAAATTGTGTCATTTCCCACCCACAAGAATTTTATTCCTTCGAGATGATCATTAGACCAAGCATACAGCTGCTGGGGTGTAAGAATCTGACCCATTGTAGTCGCTTGTAGGCTAGCCCTGGCAGCTTGGCGTTTAACTGTCCCTCCAATTCCATCACAGGGGGACTTTCCATGAGACGTAGTGAAAAAATGCCACTCTACATTTACGTCAAAATAATTTTTATGGTGCATCTGATTTGAAAAGTTCTTACAGTTTTTGTATTGTGCCGCTGCTCCGTCGGAAAAATAATGAATTTGGTTCATGTTGGGGCATAAATTTTTGATATGGGGCATGGCTACCGAAAGGAAAGAATAAACAGCCGCTTACAATGCACATGCTGCAATGCTTGATTTTCTTGTCTTGCGCATTGGACTGGTCAACATAATACACAGTTATTGGATGGAGTGTGCATTGTGCGTTATTCCAATGGAAACCCTGATTGGCATCTTGTACCACAAATGAATAGTTTTCTGCAAAATCCATTGAAATTATGCACTCATCTGCCTTGAGGCTGTCTTTTAAAGGGCGCAGGTACTTGCTTTGATGCTTTGAGATAAAGTGATGTGTCATCAAGTCATTTACTTTGTCAATTAAAAACTCTACATACTCTTCACTTGTTACAGGACCTTTCAAGGAGTGTGCTACGGTCAGTGGTGACCCATTGCTTATAAGTTACCTGGTCAATTTCAGTATCCATTTTGCTAGCAATAAAATCGTCACAACCAACTGTGCCAGGGCAATTTGCACATCTGTGCAGCATGCAGTCGGAGTTTTCAGATGCACAAACTAAACTATCCATAAGATCATAAGTAAATTTTTGGTCCTCAGGAGACAAACCATCCTTTAGCGGGAAAGATGACATCATCAATTTGACGTTCTGATGTTGTGTACAAATGCAGACAGAATGAGTTCCCTTGGCTCCCATTGTTACACACTCTTGGGGTCTCAAGGAACAAAATTTTGAGATGTCAACATGACCATCTGGATGTGCCTCTTTAAATGTTTGACAAGCTTCATTTAAATTCATTAAGAGAAGCCTTTTCTGCTTCTGTACCCTTTTGCCATCCTCGCAAACACTTATAATCTTTTTTCCCAGCCATTATCCGAGAAATTTCATCTCTATTGAAGAATTCTACCACCATCTTAACTATGTCTTGGCTCAAAGGCTTGCCTTGTACTGCTTTAACATCAGGTAAGATACCATGCTCTTTTCTGAGCTCCCTAGCCTGTCTAACAGCATAGCAACTCACGCCAAATTCTTCTGATGTTTTGTTGATTGTCCAGCTTTTTGGAGCTAGTGTTAACAACTGGATTTTTTTCTTGCCTTTTAGTTGCAAGTTTCAGTTTTTCTTTGAGTGCTGTTACCAGATAATCCATATCCGTTTCGTAATCAGTGACATTATCAGAAATGGAATTAGATGGAATTGCTTCATTCACTGATGCTGTTGAGATCCCAGCATAGTCGCAGAGCAATTCTTGAGATTTTGCTTGCATTTGTTTCGCTTTCCTTTTTACGTAAGATGCCGAGTCTCTGGCACTAACCCGTGAAATTTTACATGGTGACAGGCCTACAGCTAAATAACTGCTGTCCAACTGTTCTTTCACACTTTCACTAGGAACATAGGTATCCTCATCAGAGTCTCTCATTTGCACGTTATTAACGTGATTTCTACACGTTGCACAAAGTTTCATACCGGCCTTAACGACAGGGAGGTTCAGTTTCTTTGCAGTACAGGGCCTACAGGCTTATACAATCTAATTGCCTGCTCTTAGGGGGTGACCATTTAATAATCAAGCTGGGGGTTCAGAGTTTTCCTCAGCAGGAAATTATTTATTTGACAGCAACTCCAAGCCCCCCTTGAGATGAAATGGTGCCCCCCTTACACTTACGCAATAACCAACCCCACCCCCCCACCCTGTCATACAACCAAACCTAGCATGTAATTATCGAATAATACAACAATACATGTCATGCAAAAAATGAAAAATTAAATGTCCATTATATATATGTTAATTTTATCATGAATGCATAATTATATATCTTTATGAAAGTCTCACTTTTAACAATACCATGATGACCCAAACTACTCACATTTCCATAGTCCTTGTGTAGTCAAGTTTATGACATGTTTCATTAAGAAGTCTACCAACAGTACAGGATTCCATCTTGATGGATTTCAGGGCACTAATCAATGTAATCAGTTTACACCAGATCGCTTGCATACTGAGCAAAATTACATAATCAGATGATAATTACAGATTATTGATCTTATGTCATCAAGACTGAGTTTTCTTCGAAATCTGCATATTTCAGTATTATTAAAATACCTGATGTCAGCATTATACATGTTTTTAGTTTCTTCCTGGAATGGCAAGTAACTTCTATAATAGGAAAATTTTATTAGAAATCAACCTAAATATAAAATAAAAATCATATTTGGTATATGCTAAATTTGTCTAATGACCTTCAACTGAAGAATAACTAAGTAAGATGAAAAAAACTTCAAATTCCTTGTTATAATAAAAAAAATTCACTCATCCTAAATGAAGAAGAATGCCACGAAGAAATTAATATTGAGAGCTGGCATTAATATAGTCTTGAAAACGGCACTGGTTTGACATTGGTAACTGGTGTCATATTTTGGCAATTGAGCTTTGAAAATTGGCATCATTGCTTTTTTTTTCAACTTTGAGGCCATTTTTCTAGGGCACTATGGGATTCATGTGGCCTGTTCTGACCGTACCACTTCTCTTACTGCACAAGATTGGAAATCCAAGATATAAAGTTTCTAGTTACTGTAGTTTAGTAAAAAGAGCATTCAAAGATGCTGTCCCAAGAAAATGCGCCAAATGGAAAGGCCATTTAGAAAGCCAATAGAAAAAATCTGGGATATAGCATATTCCCTAAAAATGACTTTAAATGACTTCATTCACCCTAGATATGATTTCTGGGTATAATAAAGGTTGTACCTTTCACGAATCTCAAGATATTTAAATTTGAAAAGTGGTTTTTATTCAACGCTCCTAAAAAAAGGCAAAAAACTACCTCAACTTTGTCTCCTTTCATATTTTTTCTAAAAAAAACTATTTGAGATAATGAGCCAAATCTTGGCACACATCCTATAAACTATTATAGCTTTCTTCCATAATTTTTTCAGACAAATCTGAGGAGGTCGAGTGGGAGGCATTTGTTGAATTGACATGGAATGACCCAATAGAATTCCCTGTGACGGACCAGGAGGGATAATTCCCTATAGGGTTACTTGCAATGGCTCCAGCTAGGGCGCCATGATTCAGGAGGGTATTAAACCAAGTAGTCGAGGTCTGGGAAGAACTAATGGACGGCCCAGCGGGGAATGATTAAATCGGTACAGGTGGGAGTTTCCTGGAAGAGCGAAAATATCATACTTATTCACCCGCAGGAAGAGGGAGGCCAACCGCACGGATCAAATTGGCCCGAGCATGAAGAAGCACTAACACAGGAAACTCCCCCCGTATTGTCGCGAGCCACCGGGAGACGTCTATGACATCCCCCATCTCGTTATGGCGACGCGGATTTAAGTAGGGGGCATCGGACTCGATCAGGATTCGCATCGCTGGTACGCGCCGGGCGGCCAACTCGTGCGCATGCCGATCCTCTCGCCTAAGAGTCAGGGAGCGACACCCGAAACTGAAATCACAATTCGGGAATTGCTGGCTCCGCTGTTCCATTTCCGTAGCTGATCCCAGGAAGCAGTGGAGCTGTATCGGGGTGAGGGGGTGGGTCAACCCATCGAAACATCAACTCCAGCCCATCTCTCAGGGCCCCCTCCCCACGACAGTGTAATACCACTGGCTGACAGCGAGAGGCAGCCCTCAACATCCTTCTCAATCCTTCCTGTTGACACGCACGGTTAGCCTGAGGGTAGTAGTCAAGGCCCACCTCCCCCAGGGCATAACCCCGGGAGAGGCCAGACGCTCGGCAAGCAACCTGGCCCTGAACGACACCTGGCTGATCCATGACTCGAGGATGTATCCCGAAGGCACTGGTCACGTGCGGATTCGTCCTACGCTCCTCGTCCCACCGATGCCATCTGGACGGGAATGCGTACAACGAGAGGCGGGCTTCATACTCGTACACTAGACTGCCCACGCGTAGGGTCTCGGCCCTGTTCCTTTGCATAGCCTCCCAGTGTATATGGGCATCGGCCCCCGGCAACCGGATGAAACTCGGAAGAGGCTCCATGGGTGGATGTTGGACATCGGTGGTGTGGATGGCCGTTGGGACGTTGGCAAAGATGTGCGTGAGCGGCCGTGACGCTGTTCGGGGGATCATCTTGGAGGAACGGAGTCTCCTCCAAGCCGTTGTATCTCTCCCATGCCCTTAGGAAGGAATAACAGGACAGTGCCCCTCTTGGCCCAGCCTGCCCCGCAACAGACCGCGGATACCATGGTGCTTCCACAACGAAGGCTAGCAGTTCGTGGAATGACTGGCAGCCAAGGGCATTTTGCAGCAACACCAGCAGCCCTCGGCCCCAGCTAGCCCAGTCACGGAAGGCGCCCTCTCTGGATTCCCGTTGGCACAGAATGTGGGATGCGTAATCATCCCCCACGGGATCTCGGTACGGCCAACAAGCATAGAGAGTGTCTAACCACCATGGTATATGAAACTGCCTCATATGAGCAGGTAAGGAATTTGATCCCAATGGAGACTGGCACACCGGGCAATCGTCGGAAGGCCGCTCCACCATAGCGATGGGTTCCCCAGGCGTTGAAACCTGAGGGAACTCATCGGGGGTGACCTCCGTCTGAACTCCGGCAGTTGTCTCACCATCGAGAACACCCGCGGGCGGAGGCCCGACCTCCATGGCCTCCGCCAACCCGAGAGTGGCAGAGGCAGCGGTGGACGAGCCATCTCTCTCTGCGTCCAACACGGTCACCAACAGACGAGGACGGCGACAGAACATCCCCCGCCCTTTCATCCGCCAACCCGAGAGTGGCAGAAGGTCGAACGGCAGAAGGGTCGTCATCCAGGTCGTCAGTAAAGTCTGGAAACAATGCAATAAGTGGCTCAGTGCCCAAAGATGAAACGATAGACTCACATTTGTCGTCATCTAGAAGGGTCCCGACCGCAGCTCCCTGGTCGGTGGTCCAATGTGGTTCTTGGGAGGCTTCCGTCGCAGCCTGCCGGGCAGCCTTCATCTTCTTCCGGGCCCTCTCCTTCTGACTCCTCTTGGTAGGCTTCCGCTTCTTTGGCTCCGTCTCATCAGCGGCCACCGTCCTGGAGGTCCCTGGTGTGACTTGTTGATCCGGGGCAGTCGGCATCTCCGGGGCGGCGGTAGCCTGAGATGCCCGTCTCGGCTGGGCCAACGTGGCCCTACCAGCCTTGGCCGTCTGCCGCCGCTTCCGCTGCCTGTCCTCCTTCCTCTGCCACCTTCGCCTCTGGCTGTCGGTCCCCTGGTCAGGTGCAGGCGCGCCGATGGTCACCGTCAGAGGCGACGCAACTCCACCCCCGACTACCCTGCGCTCATCGCCGCTACCCAGCGGCACGGTCAGCTCCGGTGTCGCCACTGGAGGCTGATTCGCCCCAGCCGGTCGCGAGCCGGCCACACTGGATGTCGGAAGAGTGCCAATCCGGCCAGCGGCCATCGGACCCACAGGGCCAGGCACCCCGACAGCCGCGACATCGATGGGAGTGGGGTCGCGGTAAGAGACCAAACTCGTCCAGGTTTGGGGCTCCTCGTCCCACCATGTTGTGGTTACGGAGACCACATTGGTACGCCGACAAAACTGGGTCACGGTAGTCCGGTGACGGTACCCAAAACTTTACGTCCGTGGATCATCAGGTTGTTTGTCCATCTTGCTGTTAGAACTCTTGAGTACTGCAACCCTAAAAAGCTATATATAGTACCTCCCCCCGTGCAAAAATTTGAAGCCCTCCTTGTGGCGGCATGACCATGAAGCATTCACGGATTCCCCCGGGTACACAGCTACCGGCATTCAACTCTTGGGAAACGTGGGCTTTGCCTACGATTGTCAACGAGTGACTGACCTGGCACGGGAATTTGATTAGCGACACGAGAATCCTTAGGGCTATTTGCTGTTTTGGATTGTATATATTAGGTTGAAATTGGGGACTATGGGGAGCGACCGGTCTATAAGGCATACTGGGAATGAAAGGTATGCAAATGAGGTCAATGGGGAATCCATTAATGAGGTTAATGTTTGCTTGGTAGATTTGTGTGTATTGTGGGTCTATTACAGTAGACGAATGACGAGTACTTACATTCAGCTGCTAGTGGCCATCAGTGACCTCACTAAAGCCCCTATCAAATACATTGATATGATGTGCTAATGTGTCATAAGGCAACTTGTGACCTCATTGATGAGTGGTATGACTTGGTCAATGACTCTGATAAATAACATAGGAAGTATAGGCTATGACTCACTGGCTGCTATACACGTCATAGAGTTAACATGGCATGGATAGGGCTATGACACTGCAAGAAACATTTCAGTCAAATTCTGTAAGCACTCGTTTTTCGTCTACTGTAAATTGCTTTATTGGTACAAAACTAAACCAGAAGCAATTGAGACACTGGATGATGAACATATGAATTTGGACTCTTGGTATTTCGTGTACATTTCGTTCAGTTAAATTGCTTTATTGGTACAAAACAAAACCAGAAGCAATGGAGACACGGACTTGAACAGGTGTGATATACGAACGTGAAAATACTGTACTGTATTTGGACTCATGTATTTCGGTAATTCTGTATGTATAAGGGAATAAATGTTAACATACGTTTATTGGTACAAAACAAAACCAGAAGGGAAGAAGACCTTGAACTGGACTGTTGTGTATTTAGACTGTATGTATCGGGATAATAGCGGTCTAGTAAATTCCTATAGTTGCGGAGGATGCGAGATAAGTGGAGGACAATCAGCAAGGCCATGCTGGAAATGAGAAGGAAATACAAAACCAGATGCACAGAAGACAGTTGATGGCGGTTTTCAAGCCGTACAGTTCGTCGTGGGATGACGAGAAAGAGAAAGTCTACAGCTATGAATGCGATGAGGAACAATATCCGGACAATAAGAATTCTTTGAGTGTGGTCAACCCAGATGGAAACTTGGCCAGTGTGCTAAGCCAGTGGTTGGTGGCTGTCGCACATCAGCTGGTGGCTGTCGCACATCGGCTGGTGGCTGTCGCACATCGGCTGGTGGCAGTCGCACATCGGTTTGTGGCTGTCGCACATCGGCTGCTGACTGTCGCAGTTGGTGGCTGTCGCACATCGGCTGGTGGCTGTCGCACATTGGCTGGTGGCTGTCGCGCATTGGTTGGTGGCTGTCACACATCGGCTGCTGGCTTTCGCACATCGGTTGGTGGCTGTCGCACATCGGCTGCTGGCTGTCACACATCGGCTGGTGGCTGTCGCACATTGGCTGCTGGCTGTTGCACCTCAGCTTTTTTAATTTAGCAATGTCTATTGCACTGTTAAATGTTGGCAATAGTCTCTAAACTTCTGCTCTTGTGCTTTGGTCATTGTTTCTTGGCATTATACAATTTTTAATACCTAAGAGGCAGTCTTCTGGAGGGGTTTTTTTGTCTATGATAGATAGCATCGAGGCCATTGTGGATTTCTTCCAATTGTTCGTGTACAAGAGTGGACAGTCAGTCCAAACATGTTCAATAGTCTGGAGAGCAGTTTTGTATTCACACAGGGGAGTCTGCTAGTTTCATTTTGAACATGTCCTCGTTCAGTCTTGTGTGTCCTGTGGCAAGTCTGAACATTGTGAACTCCAGGTACCGGTTAGGGGCTCTTGGTAGGCGGTATTTAGCCATCTCAGTAGCCCGTTCATGGGCCTTGCTGTTGTGGAAAGATTCCCCATGCCACCTTCTGGCTGTTGCACCTCAGCTGCTGGTTGTTGCTCGTTTTGCACCTCTGCAGCAACCTCTTGTTCGCGTTGTTCTTCAGACAGACTTCGTCAACTGCACCTGATTTTTTATCAAAGGTAAATCTAGTTTTGAAGCACTCACTGACTGTCATAAAATCGGTTTCTCTGGTTTCTTTCCAAGCTGTAGAAATCCAGTAAACTGCATCCAAAACATTGATTTCAGTTTTGCTAGCATCCTTATCCTTTTCAGTAAGAAGTTTCTGAAGTTGGCGCTGTGGGTTCTTTAGCGTGAGAAGCGGTGCAGTTGTGTTAGTTGGGAAGAAGTGCAATTTCACGTTTTCCAGGGAAATTTTAGGGTGAACAGGGTCATTGTCCGCGATAAGTAGGATTTTCCGATTTTGGTGACACATTTTGCGTTCAAGCCACTGAAGCCACTCCTCCATAATCCAGTTTGCATCCAGGCCTTAGAATTTGCGTAGTAAAGCATTGGTAACTTTGATGTTGGAATGAAGCTCAAGCAACGGGTCACTGTGATTTGCCAATCACCAGGGATGTCAACTTTTCTGCTGTCATCAAAATGTGCTTGATAGTGATTATTAATAAATAGTTCCAAATGCAAATTTTTCTCAAAGAGTGGATCCTTAACTTTATTGTAGGTTGAAAAATTATGCAAGGCTGGAAGTGAGTCTATGATCTGGATATTTTTTTCTTGCCACATGGCCATATATAGTAAGCCTTGACTTCTGCTGATAGAGTCCTAAAGTTGGTGCGCTTCTGGCCAAACATTTTAGTGTGATCTGTGAACCTGGACTGCTGACTCTGAAAACCTTCTGTTTTCATCACTGCGTCAGCCCTGATCGATGATGGTGGATCTCTTCGGCGATTGCTGCTGTTGCCGATGAAGGTCTGAAAAGGTTCTGCACGTGCTGCAAAACAATTCTCCTTTCCGGGTTGGGGGTGGTATTCGTGGGTCTTACAGGCATGGGATGATCACAGACACTTCCTGGGTCTTCAACGCATCTTGCCTAGTTGGAAATTGTTGCCTGGGATTGCTAAAGTGCCTTGTAATGGTATGCTGGTTCATGTGAGCCTGCCCCATCCCCACTCTAATGGCTCGCAGCTGAGCTGTCAGATGTGGTAATTCCTTGCTTTTAGTGTCTTTTTAATTAAAAGACTTAAGAGAATCACCAGGCATCTATGGGTGGGAACGTGTTCCTGTGATGGTTTTGGAGGAAACATAACTGTCTGATTTAATGAGTTTTGATCGACATCTTGTTCTGAAACATAAAATAATTTAATTCCCATGATATTTGAGAACCATCCTGTTTCAGTATGATGAGGACAGAGTACTGCCTGAAACTGTTGCTTGTACTTCTCTGCTTCTTGTTCCCACTTTGGTTTGATGAATCCTTTCACTAACTTTCCAAGCTGCTTAATTTCGAATGGGTTAGAACTCAGCAAGATTTTCTCCAGTGTGACATCATCATTGAACAATTCTGCCTTTTTTTCACCTCGATATACTGCTCATTGCAGCTTTAGCGCACATTATCCTTGAAGAAGGGGGCGAGATTGAAGTTGCTGAAAGGGGAGCCAAAAGTGAAGAACACAATTGCATTTTCATCTTCTTTTTCTGCCGCCACTCAGGGCTGAAGGTCAGGGGGCAAACTATTAAGGTTGTTCTTTGGTGCTACTGTGTACACTTTTCTATCAATCACCTATTTGTCGTACATCAGCCTGCGTTTTCCCTTGTATCTCTCACTCTTTCCGGCCCTGTTAAAAATAGGCCTCTCCTCCTATTTTTTATCTCATCATTCGATCTGGTAGCAATCTCATTGGACCATTGTACTAATTCTCAAGTCCCAACAATGACAGAAATTTTTAGTGTCAGCGAAAACGCATTCAGACCAGGTAATAAACACAAACAGCAGTATATAATATAGTAACATAATATTGTATTGGGTAATACTTGATCATTGTCTGCTACTTGCATATTTGGTGACTTCAATTTTCATTGAATTGACATGGCTTGATTTCTCATCTTTCGTTTGTAAGTCCAGAACAGTCCTAAAATGGCATCCAGGGATTGCAAATAATTATTGTCCTTTTGGCAACTGATTCCGAGAGACCATTGATCTGCTGGCATAATCCAAATAGCGTACAATCCACATCAAGAGAAACAAGTCTCAAATCAAAGTGTTTTCTCCTATTCCTTCTTCGTCTTCTTCCTCTAACAAAAAGCAGCAGCTACTTCCCGGTTGATGGTTTGAGTCCGTTGACATTGTCTCAGTTGATTCATGTACAATGTACATGCTCTGATCCATGTTTCTTTTTGTCTGTGTAAATGCTTCTTGGGCCAACTGCCACATATCCCTTTTCAGACTCTTAGTTGAAGTGTTGCAGTCAATTGGTAGCGTGCTGGGCTACCAATCGCTGGTTCCAGGGTTCGAATCCAGCTCTTGCGGGGTCACCTGGGCCTATGTTGGACGACTGTTTCAATCATCCTTCACCTCATTGCTATGTCCTCCTTCTGTCCTAATTAGCCTTCCAAGTGCATAAATACAAGACGTAAAGCCCCAATAATCCATCCATCTAAAGTTGCAGTCAACTAGTTTAGAAAGTTTTGAAGTTATAACAGTCTCCTTGTCGATGGTCTTTCCTGTGACTGGCCTTTGGCCTAGCAGCTGCAGAGTTCTCCTTTAGGTTGATATCACATCCAATCACAGAGGATCCAAGGTGGGTCAGATCAATATTTATTTTCTTTTGGCGTTAATTAAAGAAAGTTTGCTCGAAGCTATTATAACCGAGGTGTAAATCATAACAAGTGTGAAGGGAAGAAAAATCACACATAGGATAAAATAAATTTGAAATTGTTAAATTGTCATGATGTTAAATCAGAAAATAAATAAAAAAAGATTCTGAAATTAAAACCAAAAGGAGGAATATTTAATAATCCTTGTTTTAATTAATGAGAACTTCAAAACTCTTAAAATCAGCAGCATTCCTCATGTTTGCTGGGAGAGGGTTCCAAATTTTTCTACCACTGTGTCAGAAAGGGCGGAGGCCATGCCTGCTAGTTCTATTTGGCATAGCCTAGATGTTTTCATGTCTTCGTGCCTTAGTTTATTGTAAGCTCATTCCATGTCAAAATACTCAAATCAACCATTGGTCCCCACCTTGCCGTCTTCGATTCTAACAAAATTCCTTAGGTTTAGTGTTTACGATTGAAGGAGGTGACAATGCCATAGAGAATGTTCTAAAACTCCATTTATTGACATATTGGAGAAGAGGATGAGGAGGTTATCTGCAACATGATCATATGCAGCTGATCATGACAAATAAATATTTTTAATTATATCATGGAAATTAATCATTAGGTCTTACGTCTATATTTATGTACTAATTAGAACAAGAATGAGGTGAAATATGAAAACTAAATCCAAGTAATAAACTACTAATTTTACATAAAAGTTTGAATGCATACAGCAATTAAACAAATAACGCAATCATTTGCTGTATAATTATAATTATATACATTGTAGAAATAGAGATTGAAAAAAAGACAACTTACAAATTGTTTCTCTCAATATCCATGTCAATATCCATGTCAAATAGTTCCGTAAAATTGATGCAAAGTGAATGAGTTCAAATGAAGACAGAGGATGTGACCAGCAGTTATTCTGTCACCAACAACAACACAATAAACAGTTATGATAAACTGTGAAAAGCATGAAAAGCGTTATAGGCTAAACTTTTGTCATGCCATGTTATAATAAACAATTGAACAATAAAACTGAGAAATCACGATCAATTTTACAGTTCCCCTGTGGCCTAATGGTCAAGACTGCTTGTCCATTGGCTTTGAGGGCGTGGGTTCAAATCTCACCCCGGGAACTCACTTTAGTCTGAGCCCATGGGACGTTAAATGGAGGCAGGTTGTATCCAGTACTCTATGCTGGGGCAACTGAAAGACCCTGGGCATCTCTGAATTAATAGGGTATGTTCTAGACTCCCAGTCTTCTCATCTCATCATCATGATACGGCGGTCACCAAAAAATAAAAGTGCAGCCCCCTCCACAAAGATGGTGGTTGAGCTGCCCCGGCTGATACGGGGTACACCAGCACAACACAAGTCAAGTCAAGATCAAGTGATTCATAAAAAATGATTGAAATTTTAATGCATAAATGATCAGTAAATATAGAAATTCATAAATGCAAAATACTGCATAGGGAATTAGACATTGAAATAGCATAGTTTATACAATAAATGAAATAACCAATTGCAATAATCTACATTTAGTAATCCTATACTTGGGAGAAACTAATATAATATAAATGTGTATAATATGTAAATTTCAAATGGCAAGTCGCTCACTTCAAAAGTGACTGTGAATTTTTGAAAATCTGGAGAACATTCAAATTTGACATATTTTCACCAATGTGTGAATATTTAATGGCCAGGGATATAAACTGTCTGAGATAAGAATATTGTGAATATTGTATCAATGTATAAATGTGTAGAGGTTACATATCTATGCCGGTTGTCAGTTTCTAGAGAGATAGCAGAATGAGTTTTTTTTGGTGATAAATTACTTATTTTAAGGTGTAATACAACAAAAACATTGATTTACCAAATTATTTCACGTTTACACTAACACTTCATCATCCCGTCTCAAATCCAAGGTGGCCTTTATGAATGATGAATGGTTTTGTCCTCCTCCTGTCCTAATTAGCCGAGCAATTGCATAAGGGTCATTCTCAAATTTCGGGACAATTTGCGTCACTCTAGCTCCCTGACATTAATATGAATGCGATAAATATCTGAAGCGTCACTCTGCATCTGTTATTCATATTTCTACTTAGAACCACTGCATTTGGAGCAAAAAGTCATTCATTAGACTTTTTTTAATGCATTATGTCCAGAAATCCGTGCAAAATCAATGGTTTTTCCCTGTCACTGGACCTGACATGACAAAATCAAGTGTTCATTTTCCTCCTAATATACCATTATTTTCAAAGTTTCTTTGCACGATTCATGGGAATATAGACTTGAATTTATATTTAGTTCATATTCAATTTTTTTTGGGTATAATTTCATTGATTAAATTGATACAATAGTCGTGTCACTAATTTATGTCAATTTTTTTGTCCCCTCCGTTACTTGCCATGGCTCTGTTCGTTATTGTTTTTTATGAGCTATTTTTACTGAATATCATCAGACGCATGTGCGCCATAGTACCACTGGCCTGCAGACTTCATAAAACATGTATTCAATAAACTATGACATAAAGTTCATAAAAAATGTTTTTGGTCCCACTAAAATGTCCCCTCCGTTTCCTTCATTTCCAAGCTTACCAATGATAATTTTACAGAGCGATTTCATGTATATATTGCTGAGGGTGGCAGGTTTTAATATTCTGCAATTATTCTGTCTAATCTCCAAAATAAAAAGCAGTAATGAGGGAAAAGCAAAAAATTGTTCCCCTCCGTTACCGTCCACTCCGTTACCAGATCATGAGCAAGAAATCGACATTTGGACCAAAAAATCTACTGATACGAGATGAAGTACTTCTGAAAATAATAGTTACATCAATCTTTTATCATTTTTCCTATTGTTGCTGTTCCTACAGTTGGTTTTTTACATCAAAATTCCCCTCCGTTACCACATTGTCCCCTCCGTTACAGGACAATTTTCCTATACCCGTTGTCCCGAAATTTGAGAATGGCCCATAAATACAGGACTTAAAGCCCAAATCATCCATCCATCAATTATGAATGATTTTAAGCATTTCAAATCTCAACACAGCTGGTAAAATTATATGATTACTTCCGAAGAGAAGGACATAAGTCTGTTCTATGACAATGAGAATTTTTATTAAATGTCGGTTTTAAGTACAAAATGCATTAGTTCATGACTAGTGTCACCGACAGTAGCATAACAGAAAAATAAAAACATAACTTGAGTAAAAACATAACATAGGTAGATAAAAAATTTACTTAAAAGTTATAATGCACCCACTCAACTGAAACATTGTGTGAACTTTTTCAAATAATTGGGCTAGAGCTAGTTATGCCACTATCGCTTTCTAATTTTCAGGTAATAATTTAAACAAGAATGTGTTTTTTTAAATGACTCGTGAGTCATGGCTATTAGACATGTAATAACTGGTAAAGTTGAATATAAAATTGGGGTTTCTATACAATTTAAGACTAAAAGTTTATACATGGACTGGTTCTTGAATAACAGACTTTTACACTTTAGTGCTGCAATGACTAAAATTGAACATGTCATATAATACATGACCTTATGTATATTTTATGTCCAATATAAAATCATTATTTTGTTAATAAACTAAAAGATTACTGATGATACCTGAAAATTATGGGCTATTTAAAGGATGTAATATGTTGCACTAAAAAAGTTCAAATATTGACTTTTTGTCAAAACGAGTCATACTCGATGGGGCAGGATTCGTTCCTGACGTCTGGCACCAGTCCAATATTCTAGAATATTGCAGAAAAAGGGGTGAGACAAAACAAATATTTTACAACTGATTTGGTAGTTTTTTTTTTTTGGCCTTTGACCATCAGTCTTTTTAGGAGGAGAGTTGGTCTGGTGGTAGCGTGCTGGACTGCCAATCGCTGGGTCCAGGGTTCGAATCCAGCTCTTGCCGGGTCACCTGGGCCTATGTTGGATGGCTGTTTCAATTATCCTTCGCCTCATTTTCGTGTCCTGTCCTAATTGGCCTACGGAGTGCATAAATACAGGACGTAAAGCCCCAAACATCCATCCATTCAAACCATCAGTCTTTTGCGCAATTTTATCTGCGTTCTCTTCCTTGCACTACTGACGGATGTTGTCGTATAGATACCTCTGTCGATCTGCTGAAAGGTCACGTGGAGAAACAGTTTGAGGCAAATGATGGCTGACACGAGCACCCTGTTTGACCAACCTAAAAATTGATTCTTCAGAGTCTGGGAGCTCCTTCAATGTATGGAGTCTGCTGAAAAGCAAAAAACATGATATTTCGTGATGTCCGACAAATAAGGCTTGTAAAACTTGCTCAGAAAGGCTGACATATTGTAGCAAAAAAAGCAACATTATATCGGGTAATGCTTGACCACAGCCAGCTACTTGCACAATTGTGTGGTGACTTTAATTTTCATTGAAGTGACCCATCTCGATTTTTCATCTTTCATTTGTAAGTCCGGAACAGTCCTATAAGAATAGCATCTGGGGATTGCAAATAATTATTGCACTTTTGGCAACCGATTCTGAGGGACCATTGGTCTGGCCGCAAAAATCAAAATAGCGTACAATCCACATCAAGAGAAACAAGTCCCAAATCGAAGTGTTTTCTCCTACTCCTATAACAAAAAGCAGCAGCGACTTCCCGATTGATGGCTGCTGTCAGCTGACATTGTCTCGGTTTGCTTCCTCTACGATGTACATGCTCTGATCCATGTTTCTTTTTGTGTTTGTAAACGCTGCTTGGACCATCTCCCGCCAGGGTTGTTAATTTTAAATCAGACTGATTTAAATCATGATTTGAACCTTTTTTCAAATTAAAATCCTCAGCACTTGCAAAGTGATTATTCCAGAAATACTTGATGACATGAACAACGTGATCTTTGATATTGGGAATTTCTAGATCATGGGCCAAAAGATTTATGTGTGAAGTTTTTAGCCTCCAAGGACTCTTCCAAGTCGTCTCTCATCTTCCTCACATTTGCTGCATTATCTGTTACAATACTGCGAATGGAACACATAAAGTCATGTTCAGTTTTATCAATTGATGCCAGACAAATTTTGGTGAAATAATCAGCAGTATGAGGCTACCAAGATGTATCGATAGTGTCAACAAGATGGACTTCACCTTCAGATGTGGTTACAGTGACACAAATGATTGGCTCATTTTAATGTTAGACCAGCCATCAACACCCAGGTTAATGGTCTTGCGTGCTAGCGAATTAGTTACAAAATTCATTGTAATGATTGCCTCATCAATTTCACACTTGTAGGAGTTTGAAGTCTTAATGCAGAACATATCCATTGTTATTTTACGTTTTTTGCTAGAACTTGTGCTTGCCAGACCAGCTGGGAAACACTGGACGTGTAGCAATAAACGTGGGTCCTCCATTTAAAGGATAGTACGATGTGATTAATTCCAGAAAATGTGAGATGTGGTTACTATACGCTGCCAATTGCGCCACATTAGTTCACTTAAGTGTGACTCAAAGTTTGAAATCGACGTGCCATTCATTCTGTGGAAGTATGCCTGAAATGAAACAACAAATAATTAGATAAGTATTAATATTTGACATGATATCTATATATGGCCTGGTGCAAATAACAGCGTGACAAGATGGTGAAAAATAAAGGTGTTGTTTTTGCTTGGAATTTCGCTGCAATTTAAAGTACAAATATGTAGTAGTAAGTAGGCAAAAAATCAGAGTTAAGTAATGATTTCCTACATAGCTACTGTGATTTTTCTATGGAAGATGCAACAAAAAAAAAATTCAATTTTGGAGTGATTTAGTTCTTTTATATGTATTGTGTTGGTCATATCTGATCACTTTCTGAACCTGTTAGCCCATGAATGACATGCATGCATATTTTGGTGGGACACAGAGCTTTTTAAATTGTTCCAATATTCAAAACTGTTGTTTTTCAAAGATTAGCCCATTTTAACACAAGATAAAATTGAATATTTCCTAAACAAAGATTTACATATTTAAAAATTGATAAAGATGACGAAATGTTGCTCTGCATACAAAGCCTAGTATGCAATTAAAATTTTTAATAGATATAGTTATTAGCATAGAAGATATAACATGCTTATATGGCACTGATAAATTTTATTAGAGGCGTCAGGGTCGGGATACTAGCAGACAATCACAAAATACATGAATGAACTGCAACCATTGGCCATGGTTAAGTCACTTTGCTGGTCTAACATTATTCCTTACTCAATTTTTAACTTTTAATTGCTTTTACATTCATCAAAAAATGTTGTTTGATAATCTTAAAGTATATTAATATTAATCTTTATTTATAGTCTTGTTTCAAGGTTCTGGGTCGAAACTGAGTTTAAATTCGGTCTCAATAAACCCAGTCTAGCCAAGTTTTGTCAGACATGAAAATTCAGCTTTTAAACTGGGTCTAAACTAAAGTTATACTTGGTTTATTTAGAGGTGTTAGGGTCGGGACAGAGGTGTTAGGGTCGGGACATGCAATAGTTTTCAATCTTAGCTATTAATCCAAACAGGCAGATGAATCCTTTTTAGTGCTAAATTATGAAGCAACTTAGGAAGAAAAATGTTGAAGTGAAAAGGTGTATGTAGCCAGCCTGTGTTGGACTGAGAGCAACTTCTGAAGTAGTGTTAGGGTCGGGACAACTTTTACAAGGCAATAAAAAATGATGCAAGCAAGAAGCTATGACATTTATATATGGAAATAAGGTATGCTATGCAATAGAGGGGTCCTCAAACTAAGTTGGGAGAGTTAATACTATATAGAATACCAAGAGCTAACCGGTACACAGACTCGTTTAACAGAAACTGCTAAAATTTCAATTTTTGGCTTCATTTGCCATTTTGGAGTCTCATTGACACTATTTGACAAATACACAGAGCATCAGATTGCAATTGATAGTCACAGAACCATAACTCCAATGGCCACAGTCGAGAATTCTTTCCATTGACAAATTGTTGAAATTATTTTGCAAATGGAGGGTTAAACATTGCTCAAAATATGCATGTCACGCTAAAATGCTAAAAAATTGCCAATTTTTGGATGTTCAAGACCTCTGATTTCTGGAACCAATACTCAGATAGCCCTGAAATTTGAAATACTTACTGACAAAATAGTGTTAAAGATAACAAAGTACTGTGGAATGGACCATACATATTTTGTATGGTTTTGTAGCAGATAAAATGCTGGCTTCACCTGAAATACGCAAAAATTTGCACCAGGCCATATATGATATAGAAGAATTCTTGTAACAGTCACCATTTCTTGAGACTGGCAAATATTTACTACTTCATTCACCTTAGCGTGCTTCCAAGAGCCCTCTATAGTATGTGTGTTTACAGACACTACTTCGCCAGTTACAACATTCTTGTAGGTGCATTTAAAGGCGTGTTTGTGTTCCACTGTGAATTGCTGATATCCATGATTATTCAGATGTCTGCATCCGGCCCATCTGTCGGTGTAAATGGTCGCTCCTTCTTCTACATTTTCTTTTATAAGTCCTACCAGTATATTCTTCATCCCTTCTGTCTACAGGGAACACTTTAGCCTATTAGTAGATCGCTCCACTAATCCCAAAATCCAAATTTTTTGTCCAGCAGGATTCCCCTTGTTATGCTTTATTCGTCTGCCAGATAAGCTCTCATCGATCTTCACTATGCCACAAAATTTGGTCTCACTTATGACTCTGACATAGTATTCGATAAACACATCCTGGCAAAAATTGCCCCAATCAACCGCTGTGCTCCCATACGACATGAGCTCATAGTGGCACAATGACCAAGGGATGCTCCTTTACTTCTACTTATAGTTAAGAATGAAATTAAGCAAATCCGGTAATAGAAGATGAGACCTCTCAAAGAAAGAATACTTTCTAATGCTTGTACTGTGGCGCAAATTACATCTCCATTCCATCTCATCTATATAATAAACTTAGAAGCATATTTCCCAAAATCAAGAAGGTTAAAAGTATTAAAGACAGAACACGGAGGGATCAAATTGTGATGACTGTCAATGTCCTCTCACAATTAAACACATACTAAACAAATGTAGAGACTTTCAACGACAAAGAGACACATTTCTCCCAACAAATCCACTCAAATTTCTTACACTCAAACCAGAAAACATAATTACATTTTTGCATCAAACACAGACATATTACAAAATATGAAGAAAAATGACAAAGACATATAAAATTGTAGCCTGCCTCGATATAGCCCATTAAGGTGCTGCAGAGGCGTAAAACACAAACATACACACACACCATCTCATCAATACGCTTCGCTCTCACATTCATCCTACTTTCCAAGACACAGTTGGGGTTAGCACAGGTCATCTCATGAGCCAGCAATTTTCTGTTTTGCATCCAGTTTATAAGAGCTGGTTTTTCCTGCATCAATAAGCAATAGCGGTTGTATGGATTTTGAATATAAAAATAAGTTGCATCTTTCAACTCATGGGGTTAAAGGCGGTTCTTCCACTGGGACCTGCCCTGGGTCCTACTCACATAAGCCATATAATTAAGAGTCTAGAATGAACAAGTAATTAATGTCGAGATGATGCCAGAGTAAAGTCTCAGAAGAATGTGACAAAGTTCTAAAAAATTAGCTTAAAATAGGTGCTAAGCCACAAAAAGCTGATAAACAGTAACAGTTCATATGTGAAATGTGCAACTAAGTTAAACTGACTAATCTGTAGAGATATATTATAACTGTTATCTATAAATTTGAGCGTGTGAAAAACACCAAAAAATCCGTAATAACCAAATAATAATATATTAAACTTACCAGATAATTATGTGTTACTCCATTATTTAGGAGTTTCGTCGAAATATTCATATCGCATATTGTGGATATTCCAAGAATATAACCGGTACCGTTTTCCTTCTTCCAAATAAGTGAAGAAAATCTCCAAATGCCTATGAGCACTACTCCCTCTTTGAAATACATTTCTCAGGGTAAACCAATCGTACACCAACTCAGGGTTCAAGCCATTTATCCAGGCAAAAGTTCCAATCATTATTCTTTCCCAGTGTGTCGAATGACTAGTAGAATTTAGGCGCATAGGCTATAGGCCAGGAAATTATATGAGGTTTTCATTCCCAGGTCCAAATTGCATTGGTACCTACAAGCAGCAAAGTCAAAATACTTGATGTAGTCGATTTTAATCAAATTTCGTGCAAATCTGCTCATTGACGACATTTAATCATTGACAGATATCATAAATAAACTAGGATAAAAAAAACTTATTTAAATTTTAAAAAATCTAATATAAATCAAATAAATCCTTTTTTTAATTAAATTTTTTTTTAAACAAAACAACAACCCTGTCTCCCACATATCCCTTTTTAGATTCTTAGTTGGAGCACTGCAGTTAAGTAGTTTGGAGAGTTTTAACATTATAACAGTCTCCTTGTCAATGGTCTCTCCGATACCTGGCCAGTGGCCTGCACTCTGCGGAGTTATCCTTTAGGCTGATGCCACATACAATCACAGTGGGATCTCTTCTGTGCTGCCGGCTGAATGTCCAAAGAAAGCCTCACACCTCTTTCCGCGGCGTCATTGACTACATTTAGTGCTTTAATATTTCTTTGAGAGACCTTGTAAGTACTCCAAGATGGCCAATCCCTGACATCTTTATCCAAGAATTTTTGTTCCAGATGTAAGTAAGTAAGTAAGTAAGTAAATATTTATTTCGAGGCGGTAAAAGAGTACAACAATAAAACAAAAGCAAATCGTGCTTGTCACCGACAATAACAAGGATGAAAGTATGAGAAAAATTTACAGATGAGTGAAATGAAAGGTAAAAAGCATTACATGGTTCATAAAATCATTACATAACATGGTAAAAATTTTTACATCATGCATGAAAGACAACTGCCACAAAGTTTATAAAACCTTTGAAATCAACATTTTTGACATCATCTGGAATCTTGTTCCACAGAAAAGCACCTTGATATCTTAATGAATTAAAACCATGCCGTTTAGTGTTATATACAGGCCTGACTAGCATATTAGAGCACCTAAGGTTATATTGCATCACTTGTGCCTTGAAAAAATCTTTATCAATGGGAGGACAGATCCCATGGATTATCTTATATACAGTCAAAAGCATGCTTCTTAATCTTGTTACATATAGACACGATCTCTCCGCTTTACACAAGAGTTCTTTATACGTAGATGAGAAGTCTAAATATACAAATCTAAGTGCTCTTTTAAATAACATTTCTAGTTTCTTGGCATCACCAAGCTTACAATGATGATATGCAAGACAACAATAATTTAAGTTTGACATAATGAAAGCATCCAGGATTTTCAACTTACAAGACAAATTTAATATGCGTGACAATCGACAAATAACATTTAGTTGCCTTGATGCTTGGGTTAGGATACTAGTGATATGGCTATCAAAACTTAGATGCTTATCAATATTAACACCAAGTAGCTTAATCTTATTCGTTGCCTTAATTTCACTTGTATCTATCTTAAGTGTACATGTGGTATTTGTCAGGTATGTAGAATTTTGAGCTTCATAAGTCAGATGTGACCAAATCTGCCAATTTTGTCTGTGTTGGTGGGGAATATGGGTTTTTCACGCAAGGCCCCCAACTGAACCTTGCTTTTGGTAGAGAAGAAGCATCTTCTGGTTTGACCACCACTGGCTGTACAAACAGTGTACACCTAAGTTAGGAATGTTGTCATGTAACTGAGTTTCTGAACTTCTTGCTGGACCATGAAAACTTCGCTATGCATGATAACTACTTTGTTGATCTGATCTTCCGTGAGACAAATTTTTTAATCTGGATTTTCTTGGCAAGCCATCTAGCCTTGTGGAGAGCACCAATGCCAGATTGTATCAACGCTTAACACGGGTTATCCTAGAGTGGTTAACTCCTATAACTCATCTTTTAATTGGGTTACTATGAAAATAATTTAGTAGTTATATAACATGAGGTCAGCTTAAAACATTGCTGAGTTATTTTCCCAGTAACCCTGTTAAGAGTAAAGTTAAAGGAGCTAACCACTTTATAGGATAACCCATGTTAAGCGTTGATACAATCTGGCACAGGAGTTCGAAGCTGTTTGCACTTTTCACAGACACATGTCAATGAACTTCTTGTATTTATCCCTCTTCAGTATGAGTTGGAATGATGCTTTCTGGGAGACCTTATCATGCCAAATCATGAGCAGCTCTTGTTTTCCTTCGGTAAAGTCTGCTAAATCCAGAAGTTGTAGATTTATACCCATCATGTCAGGTGTTATATGTTGGTACCAATGTTTTCTGAGTCTTGCTAGTAACATTGTTTCAGATGACTTCCAAGCTTCAATCTTAAGATTGTTGAACACACGAGACACGATAACTTCACCGATATGGTGACGACATCCAGAGCAGATTACTGACACTGTCATTGCAGTCCAAGGAAGTTAGTTGGTAGCATGGAGATGGTGTCATCTTTCAAAAAGTCTGTAATTGAACTATCTATATATTTGATAATTGTGGAAATTTGCAATAAAATGGACTTTTTCAAATCACTCCAGTGTCTGTTCTTCTATTCTATGAGGCTGGGAGCTCTATATACTCCCGGTGAAAATAATTGTAACAAGTGCTGAAAATCTCATGTGAGCATGTTTTTGCTGCCACTGCTTTCATAATTGGTCAATAACTCTCTGTTTCTCAATGATCAAATTCTTGTTTTTTTAGTATTCAATGGGTTATTTTGCTACCCAGAATATTTTTGAAATACAGTATGTACTCAGTACAAGTTTTCAAAATTCGCAAATGTTAGCGTCAGCAATGTGTTGAAGATTCAGGATGAGTTAGGGAACTCATTTGAAAGCTTCCTTTATATATCTGTAGCAAGTTATGACATTGGAAAAAATATGAAAATTAAGTGCCCCTAGATAGATATTTCAACAAGTCAAATGTTTAGGCTAGCAATGTGTGTCTCTATGTCTGGAAATTCTACATTTGAAAAAAAAGGTAAAACATGTGGACAAAAAAATGTGTATTGTGTTGTATGTTTACGAATACACCTGTGTCTGTCTGTCATATTGTGAATCACATTGTGATATAGTGCAAATCTATACTGTATTGGACAATAAGGCCAATGTGAAATTTCATTTTAAAATGTGTTGTATGGATGAAAGGAGATTTGCGGTGTTTGACACCATAATGGATTTCCTATGCAGCTAGGTGTTGCAATGTGAGTGCATAAGGGGTTCATATCAAAATACGCATTGACGAACACTGGATGGGTGGTGTTATCATTTATGTTATAAGCTTTATAAGACCATCAATTGTATCTGCAAAACAGTAACAATGATGAGGTAGTAATGATGAACCTTCAAGCTGCATATCTTCCTTTGGCATCATCTTGAAATGATGTGATCTTCCTTTCTGAACTGTCAGTGGTAATTTTGAAATCTTCGCTAACTCTATAACGTCCTCTTGGAGTCGATAAAAGTTCCAATGCACATTCAAGTATTTCGTCGTGTTGGGAAGAGGAATTCAAGAATATAAGGATGGTCACAGGTTAGTGCTTTTCATTTTTTTAATTTCTCCTAAAGACTTCTAATAAATAGTCAGTTTGTATATTTGCTTGTGATCTCTGGTTATGTAATAGATATTCAGTTATGTTTGCTTGTGATCTCTGGTTGGTTATATAATTGATATTCAGTTATGTTTGTGAGTGATCTCTGGTTATGCAATAGATATTCTGTTATGTTTGCTTGTGATCTCTGGTAATATAATAGATATTATGTTATGTTTGTGTGTGATCTCTGGTTATATAATTGATATTCAGTTATGTTTGTGTGTGATCTCTGGTTATATAATTGATATTCAGTTATGTTTGTGAGTGATCTCTGGTTATGCAATAGATATTCTGTTATGTTTGCTTGTGATCTCTGGTAATATAATAGATATTCTGTTATGTTTGCTTGTGATCTCTGGTAATATAATAGATATTCAGTTATGTTTGCTTGTGATCTCTGGTTATATAATTGATATTCAGTTATGTTTGTGTGTGATCTCTGGTTATATAATTGATATTCAGTTACGTTTGTGTGTGATCTCTAGTTATATAATTGATATTCAGTTATGTGTGTGAGTTGTCTCTGGTTATGTAATAGATATTCTGTTATGTTTGCTTGTGATCTCTGGTTATATAATAGATATTCTGTTATGTTTGTGTGTGAGCTCTGGTTATGTAATAGATATCTTCTTATACTCTAAGTCTGTTGTTCGCCCACACCTTATTTCTTTATGCACGTCGCCAATTCTCCTTGGATTTCAGCATGCTACGCATCAATCTTCAAGTTTTCAAAAGCTCTACAGATTTTTGTATTTACAGAACTATCTGTTGCCTCTTACACACGTTTGCCATCCACAGACCTCTATTCAGTATTCACGTGGTAGTACTAGTTCAGTTATGTTTGTGTGTGATCTCTGGTTATATAAAAGATATTCAGTTATGTTTGCTTGTGATTTCTGGTTGTGTAATAGAGATTCAGTTATGTTAGTATGTGATCTCTGGTTGTCACTAAAATAGTTTGAAATGTTCGGGGGGGGGGGGTTATAGGTTGAGGAGAATGACTTTGGATGAGGTGGGAAATGAGGTGAATTGGCAACCTACCTATCCAGAAGGATGCACTTAGGCAATGTTGTGCTACCTCCCAAGCAGCAACTAAAAAAACAAAGCTTGTTGTGGGACAAGTGTTTGCATCTGTAGGACTCCGGTATTGAGAATGCATCCCCCATGGCCCACAGGTTGCACTGGAGCACAATGGAAAGATCTGAAACTCACCTTGAGGTGGTTCTCTTGCGCTTGGAACTTCAAAATGTTGACAGTAGACCCATTGGCCATGATTTCTTTCGAGATTAAAGAAGATTCGGTGCTTTTTCTATAGGCATTTTGTTTTGAGTGTGCTTTAAAATGTAAATAGGGTGGGCATTACTTGTTGGATAAAAAAGACCTAGATAAGTTTGGCTATTTCTGAGCACAACAAGAGAAAAACGTATTGAATTGGCTTCAATGAGGATTGAGGGTAGGGTTAATATCCCTGCATGTTCAATAAACATGTTATTCTCTTTTGTCTTCCTTGTTTATTAACTTGATCTGATTGGCTATTCTCTTTCCAATCAGACTACGATAAGATGCTGCTTAGCAACATGGAAAGAACCGCATGCTTACTGAAACTGCTTACCATTTTAACAATGATCTTTACGGATGACATTTTCTTTTAGCTTTTCTTTGAAGAGCTCTTGAAGGTAAGCAGAGAAATAAGATAGGACATTATCCTGTTTTGTGGAGACTTGACCTTCTAACATGTGGTTCTTTATTGTTTGTGTACACAATTGGAAAGTCAAACTGCCAAGCCAGAGGCCAACCACCTGACTCAATACCCATTGGAATTACTGTATTCTCTCAGTTATTAGAATTTTACTGTGATCACAGTTGCAATAAGTTACTTCTTTACTTTGATATTTTTTTCCCTGAATAATGCTTGTCCTGTAGGTCGCTAATATAGAAATGAGCTTATGAAATTAGCAGAGGTTCAAATTGAACCAACGGAATGCTGCAATTCGTCAGGAGCCTTATGTGCAACATTCCGGCCAATCAATCAGTCAATCACTCAATCAAGGATATAATTATTGAAGTAATCACAATCTGCCCATTTTACTAAATTGTATATTTGAATGTACTTGCAACATTGCTGGCTTGTTGTGGGCCTTTTTCACTTCAATTTGAATAAATTTATTGCTACAGAATAGTGCAGACGTCTGTTACCATCCTCAGTGATAAAGGCAATGCCTGCTGGCACAAACTAGTTAGTGACTAAATTGGACCTTTGAATTTATTGCAACACTGCTCACTTTTACACTTCAATTGAATCAGTTGCGTGAATTTTTTACCAAAGCATAGTTCGGGCATCAGTTACCAACCTTAGTGATAAAGTCAATGCCTAGTTGGTAGCCAGTAGAACATGGTGTCTACATGAGGAGCTACTACATGCAGCTTCACCTGCTGGCACAAATTAGTTGGTGGGGAGTGGATTGCTCATCTTTCTTCTTTATTGCAGGATTATCTTGAGAAGTTACCAACTGACTAAACCCCAGGGTAGTTTCATGTGCTGGCTGCACCTGAGTTAGCAGAACACAGTCAACTCACACTCAACACTCACAATGCTGGAGGTTGTCTAACTGGAACTGAGAAAAAAATATGTAGAATTTCTACAACTCTTAACATGCTTAAGGAACACACACACTACTACAGTACTACTGGATAAACTTGTACTGATGTGGACTGTATTCTCTCTGGACATACGGCTGGTTACATTGTAACAGTTTGGACCAAAGAATCAGATAGACAGGTACAGTGCACTGTGTTTATAACTTATTTATTTATATACTAGCTGTATGATATACACGATACAGACTGCATCATATCGGCCAATTGCATTTGTTACTGTGTTGCATAGAGGAAGTGAGCTTAACTCTGCACTGAAGTTTGTGGACAAAGTGAGATGGTTTAGTATTTTAATGGTTTTTACAGCAGTTTTAATGAGCATGCTTTTTGGGCTACTTGTTAAGTGGTTGTGTAGCTTAATTTGATTGGCTCTATCTATCAAATGAAGCTAAAATGCTATGCAGCAAGTGGTCCCAGCAACTCTTGCTCATTGAGACTGTTGTAAATTAATCGACATTAATTTTTGATTATAACCACAAATTGAAATTGTTGTCTAATGGCTAGAAATGTCGCTTTATAAAAGAGGTCCTGAACCTGGACAATATTGAAAATGTGAATAATTGTCATATATGGAATGCCTCATGCAGAAATTTTATAACCCATTGATTTTTTTATGAAACTGTTGTAAAATGTACTTTATAAGCTTTGGTATTGTTTTTACGTGAAACATTTTAATATTGACTTAGGTGTTTATTTTTATTTTTTTATAAATTCAATCTAAATTCTTTGATATATGTGTGTGCATTACAACCTTTAACATATACATGTAGTAGATGTAATGGTGATGTTACATGCAGCATTGTGGTTGTAAGTCTTATATCTATATTTTATGCATCAACTTCATATCATTTGCAAAATTAATTTACAAAGTAATTAAAAGGTTCAATCAATCTTACTTAACGAGTAAAAAAATATAATGCAATAATCTTTGTGGGAGGGTTTTTGCATGCGTTTAGATTGCTTAACATTTGTGTTAAGCCAAAATATTGGTGTTAGTTAAAAGGTACTTGTCTGATAGTTGACATGTTTTCACAATTTTTCAGGATGGGTTTGCAACATCCAAAGGACATGGTTTACCTTGCTCTTGCTCTGTTTATTTGTTTCCATGGCAACCTGGGTAGGTATGTATGCGAAACTAAAATACGTGACAAAAAATACTCAGGAGATTAGATAGGTTGTAGGGATATATCAGGGGGTTTGGTAGCAGATAGATGGGTTAGATAAAATAGAGGACACAGAAAGTATGGTTATATAAAAAGCAATAGATTAATAGAGATATGTGCACTATGCAGGTTAGATTAGCCTCTTGATATGCTTGGCAAGAGGGATATATTCCGGTTGTTTCGCAATAAAGTTAGTTTCAAATGCTTCTTCTGATATTGCCACTTCTTTCATTTAATGTTCCATGGTCTCAGACAAAATCAAGTTCTAGGTGGCTTATTCAGAAAGTACAGAACTTCGGTGACTTGACGTCAAATTTCTATGATACCTCATTTATTTATACCTTAGGTAGGGGGAACGGGGGCACATTGGGACGCGGGGCACTGTGGGACGGTGGGGTTTTCTTGGATCCTGGCAAGGTATAGGATATGGTAGTGCCATCATATCTTGTAATTTCACATCCTGATGTTTCCATGGTTTTATAGACAAATTACAGCCACATGCAGAAGTATGGCGAGCAAAAGTTTGTTTTCCTACCACGAAAGTAAATATGGAAGGGTTCAATTCGAACCATTCTGTGGACAAACCGTGAACAATGAGGCTTGCTCTGTGCTTGTATGAATTTTATATATCGTAACGAACAGTTATCAATTGCTATCGTGATAAACACGCTCACTGGTGTCCGAGAAATTAACATTTTGGTGTAAAAGTCATATCGGGGCTCATAGGGACAGTGAATTTGGGGCACATTGGGACGCCCTTAATATGTCAGAATTAAAGTGTCCAGGGCAACTGAATGACCTGGGACAGCACACAACAGGTATTCAGGCCACAGGGAATAGAGGCATAGTGGATTACCGCTCTGTGAACAAATTTATCGCAAAGCACTGTGTGTTACTTACATAGATGTCCGCACCCAGGACAGTTTATGTTAAATGTTTAAAACTGTTTAAAGTTATGAACTATTGGCACTACAAAGTGTTAATGCACTGTATATTATCTTATGCACTACCTATATGTGATATCTATTGCACTTGGAGTGTTAAAATGATTTTTTAATTGATGTGACCAATGTGCCCCGGCTGTTTTAGCTGGGGCACATTGGGACAGTCATTTTTACGACTCTCTGGCTGAAAAAGGGTAGGTTCAGTCTAGTTTATTATGCCTTGCATTTAAGCTCAAAAGTATTGGTGATATTCATGCAAATTTCTGAGTTCTTCAGTGCTTTCAGCATTGAGCTAAATTAGTAGACGTTAAAAGCGTCCCAATGTGCCCCCGTTCCCCCTATATAATTTTTGATAAATGAGTTTAATATTGATCTTGTAATTTTCATCGAAAGCGTCAACTCTACAAAAAAAGTATAAAAAAGAGCTGCAGTAACGTTTGGATATGTGTAATTATGATTTACTTGACAGTTTAGATTGGACAGCGGACTATGTCGCTGTCACTGACTTGATGAAATTATTGTATTTCAATTACTATACAACAGCTTTCAACAGTGCTCAATTATAAAATGTATTTCATAAAAACGTGAGGTATTGACAATATTTGTGTACAACATGAAAATTTTTTTAATTAACTTGATTGAGAAAATGTATAATGAAGACGTGTTTTTCAATTCAATAGATCTTTGTTTCGCCATGTACCAATGAAATTTTATTGAAAAAAATTATGCAGATCATTATTTTTGTTTAATTCTTCCCCACTGGAGTTTAACAAAATTGATATTTTTTATATTTATAATATTGCAGTTAACAGCATAATTATTCAACCCTTGATGTTTTCCAATAGACTCCTAAAGGAAACAAGTTCTGCAAAAAAGAATTTGGTGACACAAGAATGTTTTGGGCCACATAAGATATTGTGATGTCTGACTCAATACTATTATTATTATTATTAGACCATTTCTAAGGCGCTACCATATATGCAGAAACATATGCACTCAGGTGCGCCGTACAACACTACTAGGATGAAATTGAAAAAATAGAAAAGTCTTTAATTGTTTCTTAAATTGGAGATAATTGTCAATACTGCGGATGTCAGCCGACATCTGATTCCATAGTCGAGAGCCATACACGCTGATTGACCTGTCGGCAAAGGTTGCCTGTCTGGTGAAAGGTACCTCCAGAATGATACCACTGCTAGATGCAGATCGAGTCGCTCTAGCGAAAGTCTTGACTTGAAAAATATTTCTCAGATATTCTGGTGCCAACTTGTGTATGCATTTGTATACAATGCATAGGACCTTGAAGTCTATTCTTTGTCTTATTGGCAGCAAGTGTAACTTCAATAGAGCCTGTTTAGAACTGTCATATTTAGACAGACCCAACACAACTTAAGCAGCCCAGTTCTGGACTCTTTGTAGTCTGTTGATGGCAGTGGCTAGCAAGCCACATAAGATGCTATTTGAATAGTCCAAGTGGCTTAAAACAAGAGAAGATGCAAGAAGCTTGGCGGTGTCAATGTCGATGAATCTCCTTACTTGGCTAATATTTCTGATGTTAATAATTGCAGTCTTGCATTTTGACTTGATGTGGTCATTCAAAGTCAATGAATTATCCAAGTTAACACCTAGATATTTCACAGAATCCCCAGCGTAGACCGTTTCATCACCAACATGTAACTTGTTAGTGTGAACTTTCTGAAGACCCCGACGACTGGCGAATATTGTTATTTCAGTTTTTTTAGCATTTATCTTTAGAAAATAAATGATGTCGTCAACAGAGGAGTATGCCTCTGTGTAAAGACTGCTTTGTAAGTCTGCTTTGAAAGACGACCAAATTATGTAAAGAAAAGGCTGCTTGTAAAAATTTTGGAAAGTTGTCGTCTTGCCATAAGATTAGTGTTACACAAAAATGCATGTGGATGCATTGGTTAACTGTTAAATTTGAAATTTTGAGTCAGCTTAAATGATTGAGATGGTTGTACAATTCCTTGTGCAACTATCTCATTCAAACATTCAAGCTGACTCAAAATTCATATTTTACAGCATTCTTTTGCAATCAGAAGGATGCATGCCGTGATAGGAAGAGGGATATTGTGGGTAAGTTTGGTAAGTAGGCCTAATAGCACTCAATTTCCTGTTTTGCTAAAAACAAAACACTGGTGAGTCCAAATATGTGATCACCATCTAAATTAATAGCATTTTTTCTTCGTGTTTTATATGCATACATTGTACCTGATTTATATCAAATTAAGTTCATGTATGTATATTTAAGGGTTGATTCATTCTGAAGTCATCATATAGGCCTGCTCATCTTTGCAAAGCTTGTTTGTAACTGTATTTTATGGGAAAACATCACCTGCAGTTGATTAATTTCTCTACCAACTATATGTGGAATGGAAAAAACTTTTCTCTGTCATGATGGTATACTCGTGCACGAACCAGAAACATCGTGTTTTATGGGTCTGATTTTTATGCTTTTACTGTTGATGTGCTACACTGCCACCTGTAAGTGAAACAGTTGATGTTTTGCCATTGGGTCAGTGCTAAACAACTTTCACTAAACTGCTTGTAGAACCATGAATTATTATCCAATGAGATGAAAACATATTGGGTCATAAAGGCTGATATTAGAGGCATGTGTGATAACAATGGCTACCAATTTTCTTTGCTCTACTCAGAGTTGGGTATGGGTCGAAGTCTTTGATAAGTAGGAGAAACGCAAGGCCAATGTTATTTCAATGGGTAGGGGGGTTCGCTCACTTACCAATGATGGTACAGCAAAATTTGCGGGCATTTGTATCCCACATGACTCAAATATCAACCTTTATGACCCCATATGTTTTCATGTCATCGGTCGAGCATCTTTGTTTCCAAAAGCAGGTTAGTTCAGAATGTTTTGCATTGAACCAATGGCAAAACATCACACGTTTCACTTACTTACAGATGGCACTGTAGAATGTCTCTGTTAAACCAAAGGCTTCTGATCACACATTACTGGTCTGTTATAAAACAGAAGGTATATTAGTGAAGCTACCTTCTGGTGAAAACAAATGGCTCCTGTGGGCAGTGAGAATGACAGAAGTAGCTAAATATATATAGCCGACTTTGGATATTCCTTGAAAAGTTACGAAGAATTCTCTTGAGAAGTCTGCAAGTTCTGTCGCTTTTAATGGGTGTGCGTTTTTAGTGTGAGCAGTTTATGCCATTGTGCTAGTGATAGTGACCTTTTAAGAAAATTTCGTTGACTCTGAGATTATTCCATTCCAGTGCCCAAAACACGACCGACCAGAGTCCCTTTTCTGACACCACAGACCTGAGTGCCACTTCTGGGTCCACAGATGTCTTCGACCAAGGCAATGCCACAATCACCATGGATAACCTTCTCAAAAGTGCTAATCCTAGGGTCAGGCCTGGTGCTGGAGGTAAACTGAATTAATTTTTTTTCGAGTATTATCATGGGGAAGAGGGATATTGGAAGAGACGGATGAACTATGTTGGTTGTGCTCTGGGCACAGGCCTAATACAGTGTTATGTCTTTACTTGTCATTAGTATAGGGCCTATTCAAAGGTACCATGTTGTGACTGAGGCTGCTAACTTCTTCTGGTCAGACGATAGGTCAATTTAGGAGATAAGTAGCCACAAAGGTCACACCTATAAGAACATAGAAGTTAGAATTGTGATTGGCTAAATCTCCTAGTGATCTATGTTCTGTTCAGAAGAAGTAAGCAGGCTTAGCCAAAAGGGTGGTACTTTTGAATACACTAGAGACAAGGAAGACAGGAGTCTATTGGGGTAGGGCCCATGTCCTTGGTGTCTTATCGGTGGTGTCCAGTGTCCACGCTGGTTTGATTCCACCTCTGTTCAGATCAGCTGGACCGATGTTTGATAGCAGTTATAAGGTCATCCTTTGCCTCATTACTGTCCTCTTGTCAATCATCTATCCATTTATGATATGAAAGATATGATGATGACATGTCATCAGCTATAAAGACTCATAAAAGGTACATTTCATTTTGGAACATTCTTCTCTTTCCCTGAAGTTTATAAAACTGCTATAAATTGAATTCAGTAATATTATTGATCAATATCCCAAACACATCCATGTAACAGAAAACAATGTGAAATATTGTTGCTTTTTCAGCCTGCTAACCATTCTGTAAAAACAAATGGATTTGAAGTGCATGTGAATTCAATATCTGTGTAATTTATGCACATACATTAGAAGTATGTACATATATTGTCCATAACTTATAATTATTGAAAATGTTAATCTTTGCACTTATTTCAGGACTGCCTGTGAAAGTATTTTGCTCTTTTTATGTGTCAAGTTTTGGGTCTATCAATGATGAAAAGATGGTAAGAGAGTGTTTTTGAAAATTATTTTATTGTGTTTTTAACCGTATTTACAGCTTTAAAACCTGACATATTTTCAAAAGATCAATCGTCTCGATTTATATCAGTTTTTAGTGTAATATCATATTTTATTGTCCATGGCTTAAGGATAATTTATTACCAAACAACACTAACCCTATTTATCGACAGATTATGTCATGACACCTGTTTCCTTGTTTCCCAATACAATGTACCAGCCAATTTTAGTGCACTCTAGTCTGGTATTTCTATATGGTAACAAGCTGAGTAACAATGACGACAGGATGGGAATGTTTCCATATATCCATATATTATATGTAAAATGTATAAAGTCTTCGAGATTCTCCTATATTTTGAAGACATTAATTTTACATATTTTGCCAATGACCCAAACAAAAAATATTGAAAACCATTGCATGGCAAAGCCCTTTCGCACACCAATGGAACTCCATTGCTTGTTAGCAAACACTGAGTATCAATTGTTTGGCAGCTGTGATTTATGGTAATGTCCAAAACAAAGTTTTGAAAATATTTCAACTTCCTTACCAATTATCAGGGGTTCTTGTAAATTGTGTCCAATTCCACTGAAAGTGATGCCTGATAATTATTTTTTGGAGGTATATTTAGGCTTACTGGAGAAATTAGGAAAATAATTCACATTACTTGGTCTTGATAAGCAATGATTGCCTTAGCAATAAAACATTTTGTGTCTCCAATTTTCAGGAATACACAATGGACATTCACATGAGACAACGATGGACGGACAAACGTCTCACTTTCTCAGATACAGACAAACCAATGGTCATCCCGTCTCGGCTTATGGAGTCTGTTTGGATTCCAGATTTGTTTTTTCCAAATGAAAAGAAGGCCAGTTTTCATGTTGTCACCGTCCCAAACAGGTCGATGAGGGTTTATCCAAATGGAACTATTATCTACAGTGTCAGGTTGGAATTTGGTTATTCTCAGATTTTGACAAAACCATCTTTTTACATGCAGGTGGAAGTGAGTCCTTTTTTGTTAATGGATGTTTTTCTCATTTTAAACACAGGATTACAATGACACTGGCTTGCCCCATGGTACTTTCACATTTCCCAATGGATACACAGCTCTGCTTCTTTGAGATAGAAAGCTGTAAGTAACCAATCATTTTGGTCATGTACCAATTAGATGTTATAAAGTTATGCATTGAATTGTTCCACACTTTTACAAAGACGAGAAATGTTATTTAAAGTAAGTTTTTAAGACCCTATGTTCCGCATAGTATATTTCTCTGTTCTATGTTTTGTGCATGGTACCTTCTAATTAAGAATTTCACTTTGGAAAAAATTAATATCTTGTTACTTACAAAGCAAAGATAGATTTCATGAATATGTTCAAGAATAAAATTTTTAAGACGGTTTCGCAATGAATTTCTTGTGATAGTGGCTCTAATGTCTTCATTGTCTGTGCATTGTGTAATTTGTATATGCAATATTTACAAAATTATCCCGCTTCGGTGTATGAATGCAATTTACTCTTTTTTTTTTCGTCTGCAAGATGGCCATGAAAAGAATGACCTCCTTCTAGAATGGAGCGGTGACTATGAATTTGATGATGACCTAATTCTTCCCCAGTTTGACCTAATTGAAAGCACCAGGGTCAACTGTTCAAGGTCATATTCAACAGGTAATAATCATTGCTTTAATGTTGTTTAGTTCCGATAATCTGTTGTAACAATTATACGGATTGTTTTGTTAAAGGAAAGTTGTCCATTCAAATCCTCGGATTCAAGTTAATTGTCTATTTCTAAATATTACCAAATTCCATAACTAAATACATGTATACATATTTTTTGTGATGATTTCAGAGCACAAAGGTCCAAGTTTTTAACTCACCTCAGACCTTTATAGTTATAAATATTACCAGCTTCCTTTTGTTAGTAAATATTAATTATCAACTTTGTTCTGCACTGAATATTACGGTAACAGAATATTTACAGATTTAAAAAATATTTAATGAATATCAATATTCGGCGTGATAGCAGTATGATATAAGCCCGCTTGCTGTAACATAATGTATTACTCTGTTCTTCAAGTCAAAGCGACCTTTCCTTTTCATTCGTAGGTAACTTCCCGTGTTTGAAAATACAATTCAGGCTTCAGCGTCAGTTTGGTTTCTACCTCCTCCAGACCTACATTCCTTCTATTCTCATTGTCATTATATCCTGGGTGTCCTTTTGGATCAACATGGATGCAGTACCCGCAAGAATCACTTTGGGGGTCACGACTGTTTTAACAATGGTGACCCAGTTATCGGGAGCGAGAACAAACTTGCCGAAAGTCTCCTACCCAAAAGCGATGGACGTTTGGGTGGCCACTTGTATGTTCTTCGTCTTCGCAGCATTAATCGAGTATGCGTTTGTAAATGTCCTTGGCAGAAGAAGATCAAGACAGTCTATTTATCATAAAAAGAACGAGGACTATGACGATAAGGTAAGTCAAATTCATGAGGTATTTTTCTCGTGCAAGGGAAAAGGAATTGCAAATACGACCCTATCAGTATTTGTAGGTGGTCCGATATTTACTTGATGTCTGAGTGATGCTTGCAAGTACAGCTTTCAAGTAAATTGTTGTGTATCCTAACAATGAGTTATTTTGATGTTTGTCAATAGCCACGAGTCAGAGTTGCCTATTGTTTGAAAATAGATAAGAGTGGAGGGGCTATGACTATGGCATTAATTAGTTATCAGACAAGTTCACACTATCAAAAATGTTTAATATATATCTGAAATTTTGCATCCTGTTTCAAAAGTTTCATGTATTAGGCCTATCTCACAGAAAACAAACAGTCTTACATAAGAACTGATGAGAAATTGGTATAGTATCCATGTCCTGTTTTGCTTCCCACCACGTAGTGATACACGAATGGTAGTTTTTAACGACTTTTTAATTTTAACTTTTGAAACAATCTTCTCAATTAATATTTTAGGAAGAGGATGATCAAGGAGATGAAGAGCCGAAAATATTAAGATGGAAAAGATACATGCAAGGAAGACAGGCAGCATTTTATTTGGACAAAGCTTCCAGGGTTATCTTTCCTGGGGCCTTTTTGACATTCAACTGTTTTTATTGGATCTTTTACATGACACCTCGTTGGATGTCTTATAAGAATATTATGTGATTTTTGTTGGTATTTTTAGTATTTTTTCTAGTATTTTTCTTCTTTTATTAAACATTTCAAATTGTATTTGTGATGGATGTTTTACAAGTGCAAACCATTGGTAAACTCTTCCTGCTCCAATTCATGTCTTGATTGATCAAAGCTTTTTTCATTGCCAATGAGGCTTTCATGCACTTGGCTTTGGGGTGTACAACTTGAATTTAAGAACTTCCCAAACACAGTTGCCATATTATAGATTGTGTATCATCATAATTATATTACAATTACAAATAACTGTCTTAAAAATTTACTTAGGGTGTCTCTGAAGCGACTTCGACAGCCACAAAGTCAAAATTTTTCAATGACGATTGTTGTTTTAGTTGAGTTGACATAGTCATTCCCATGCAAAGTAAGTATTTGAAGCAATACAAAATGACACAGAGTTCTATGAGTCATCAGCTTACAATCAATGCTAGTGTAGACGGTTAATGTCTTTTGATATTACTACTGACATACATTTCGATTGCCAAAATCGAAAGAGAGACTATAAATCCGCTCAGTAAAACCATCATTGCTCCAAAAGTGTCTATTAGAGTCGCAGTCCGAGCTTGAGTAGTTTTTTTCGGACAGGGTGGTTCTATCTTCCAATATTTACTCCGCCATTTGTTGAGCAGTCCTGACTGGGTAATTTGCATTAATCTGAAAGAAAGTGAATAGATTTAAACTATTGATTATCTGACTAACGCGAGGTTGTGAGTTTCAATATCATGAAACAGAAAAGAAAATCAAAAACATCTTTGTCAGTCTACTATACTCACTTGAAATTGATTTCTTCTTTGAACGGAAATGATTTTCCAACCGGAAAACCAAAGTTAGATTTTAAGAATGTATCGGAACCAATTGCGATCTTGCAGGGATCCTTCTGTTCAGCCCGATATTCTCGAAGTAATGTAATCTCTGCCGGTGTGATGATACTTTCTCCTTGCCACAGGCTTAAATCATCATCAAATGTAATGTACACGTCTATGTTTTTGTACAAGTTTCTGTAAACTGGGTCTAAGGAATCCTTCAGAAAATAGATAGAATGAGCAGAGTGAATAAGTATTAATGAACTTCAAATATATATGTTATTCAGGGTAGCAAGAAGAGCAACGACACGATCATGTGTTTGGTACTCAAGCAGCTTTGCCACATCACAAATTTTCATTTTTATCTGGGCACAGACAGTGTATCACACTGATGATTATTTTCATAATGTGAATTAACACCTTTTAATGATCCTGATATTTTGTATTACACTCTATACGTACATGGAGATTGAGCCTCAACATGCCAATTTATATTTGAGGTAAAGTGTAATATTGTTCTGAGGACCTCTAGCTGAGGGATTGCATAAAATAGCACCTGGATGGCAGATCCGAAGAGGAAATTTGTGCAGATTTTAATGAGTGGCTCACTTTTGTCAACAGAATCCTCATAATTTACCAGGACACAAATGAATTGATCATGTGCTTTGCTCTCATTGACTTTTTTGTGTGCTAATACTGGTAGAAAATGCTATGCATTTTGCTTTATCGTCTCATTATTGGGAAGATGGATAGATGGATGAGATTGATAAATGAAACCCACTTATTAATTGTTGTCTTCTCCCTGGCAGATATTTGCACTGAGTGCTCAATGATGCATAAAAAAAAAAAAACTCGTCAAAGGACAATTTCAGCAGCAAACCATATGGTCATTTCGCTTCACTTCTTGTTTCCCTGTTATAACAAATTGAGATCTGATTAATGAGCTGTCTCAGAGAAAATCATGCAATATCAGGGAATTGTTATGGATGACGTTCTCGGAATGGCCTAAAATTTTACGTAGTGACCAGAGCACCTCTTAAACGAAGAAATGTGAAGTTGGAATTTCAAAACTCAGAATACTTTTCTCACAGGGGGGCCTCAAAATAGGGGTGCCGGGAAGCCATTTTTCACAGAAATCCTCATTTCATCAACAAAAAAGTGGTCGATGTTCAGCCCTCTCTGGATGCTAGAAAAAATTAACAAAAACTATCCAAACTGAGTTTGGATGAAGGCTGCCCCCGCAGGTCTCGGGCCTCCTCGTGGCGGTGGGTGGTAACACTAAGGTGAAGTCCTCTATCCTTAGTGGCCAACACGAGACAGTGCGCAAGCACACGTCTCCCCGACGGAAATGGGGCAACCTGTTTGCCGTGGGTTGCGACCCGTGTTGGAGGATGAAGGGGTCCTGGTAGTTGAGTTGCGTGGACTAAGTCTGGTCCCTACCATACAATACACTACTTTGGCCTGGATTTCTCCTAGACGGGAGGCTGGATTGGCCCGATCCAGTCAATCGGCTTGTCATGTTGCCAGTGGGACTTCGGTCCTTTTGGCCATGGCTGATGGGCCAATCAAAGAAGGTTAGAAACCGGATATATGCCTGCCGTGGTTTACCATGATCATGATTGAGGTTATATTGCAGAACTTCCCTTCTAAGAGTATATCCCTCATGCATCCCTGGGACAGGGGTACTGGGCTTTGCCCTACCCAAACTGGTCTCCCCTTGTTGGGCTCCGTGGTGGGTGGGGAGCATGGGGGATGAAACACAAAAACTTCCATGGCATCTTCTAAAGATAATTCTCTCCCGGATCGTACTCCACCGGGTCAACAAGGTACGTTTCCTCCAGCGGGAAACCCGGCTGGGTTTGGTAAATCAAACACGGGAATATCTCCTGAAGCGAAGCGCTTCCGACCATCACCTGATTTGTCCTTCAACAACCATCCTATGAACTATTGGCCCAGATTTATCACTGTCTCTGGGACCAATGAAGAATTTCAAACAATTTCATTGATAAAAATGCGTATCTTAATGGAAGACCTTATTGGTCCCGTTGAGAGTGGAAGAAGGTTACGAAATGGCTCGGTCCTCATACAAACAAGGACAAGAATGCAATCAGACAAACTCTTGGACACAGATTCACTTGATGGAATACCAATTGTAGCTGAGCCTCACAAAACGCTGAACCACTGTAGGGGTACAATTATTTCAAGGGAAAGCCATCGCAGCTCTGATGACGAACTGGAAAGGTGGCTTAGCAAAACAGGCATACTTCTTGTTAAAAGAATAAACCTGCGAAAGAATCCTCTTCAACTCCTCATCCTGAATTTTCCAGGCAGCGTCCTCCCTACGAAGACAGAAATTGGGTATGAAAAATGTAAAGTTAAACAGTTTATCCCCAACCCCCAAAGATGCTTCAAATGTCAGAAATTTGGTCATGTGATCTCAAAATGCAGAAGCCAGGAGAAATGTGCACAATGTGCATCACCAGACCACACTCATTCAAAAGATGACCCATGCCAACAACCACCGAAATGTGTAAATTGCAACCAGACGCATCCATCATTTGACCGTAACTGTCCCATATGGTCCCAAGAAAAAGAAGTGCAGCGGATTAAGGCGACACAGGACATTACCTTCCCGGAAGCACGAAGGCTGGTCCAACGTTCATCAGGCCACGTCACCTATTCGTCTGTAACATCCATGTCTCCATCACAACGAGTCAACCCATCTGCAGGCCCAAGGTCAACACCAAGAAGCACCCCTCACCGCAAGATTCAACTTGACACACATTCAATCTCTAGATCATCTACCACCTCCGCAGATCACAACTCTCCACCATCAGATCACTTCGATCGGTTACTCGATCGCATGCATATGAGGGGTTTTGTACCATCTCAACAAACAACAAAGAAGACCCCAAACTCCCCATCCAACAACAACAAACAAGAATCAAACGATTCTATGGAGACTAGTGCTCCACAAACCATCAGTCCACCTGTGACTGAAAAACGGGGCCCAGACCCCGCTACCAAAACATCTGCAAACAAACGTTTGCAGAACAACAGACCATCAACATCTGGTACTACCACCACTTCCTCTACAAACAAGTCCTCAAAAGGACTCCCAGGAGGAAAACCTCTAAATCGTACAAACTTCAGTACTAAAAATACTGGAAAAAGATAAAACATCCCACTTAAAAACTACCTAAATAAAATATGGATAATATAATCCAATGGAATTGTCGCGGTTTCAGAGCTAACTTTGACGAACTTACTATTCTGGCCCTTGAACATCAACCTATCCTCTTCTGTCTTCAAGAGACATTCCTGAAACCGACGGACAATATAAAACTACGGAACTATCATTCATATAACAACTATGGAAATATTATTCATGATAGGGCCACTGGTGGTGCCTCCATTTTAGTGAGGCAGGGAGTTATACATACCTGTGTCAACATTGACACCACATTACAAGCTGTCGCTGTTAAAATAACTTCACACAAAATATTTACCATCTGCTCCCTATACATACCTCCAAGTTATCATCTCACAAACCAGGAATTAAATCACCTATATCAACAATTACCATCACCATCCATTATTCTTGGAGACTTTAATGGCCACCATCCAATGTGGGGTAGTGCACAGAACGATAATAAAGGACTTATTATTGAAGAATTTCTTTCTGCAAACGACCTTTGTCTTTTTAACGATGGTACTTATACTTATTTACATCCTGGTCATGGAACATACAGTTCTATAGATCTTAGTGTCACTGACCCAACACTTTATTTAGATTGGAACTGGTTCGTCCTCAAAGATACCCATGGTAGTGACCATTTCCCAATTATATTAGAATCTATATCCGGTTCTCAAACAACCAACCAACCCAGATGGAAAGTAAATAAGGCCGATTGGAAATTATTCAGTGATATGGCAGCAAATATCCTCAATCTGCAAGCATACGTGAATTATGAATCCCCTGTGGAGCAATTCACTGAGGACTTAATCGATATTGCCAATATTTCCATCCCTAAAACAAAAGGAGGTACCTCACAAAAAATAAGGCCGTGGTATGACACGGATGTGAAAGATGCCATCAAAGAGAGGAAAAAAGCCCTGAGAATTTATAACAGCAATCCAACCACTGCCAACTTAGAAATATTTCGTATTCAAAGAGCAAAAACAAGGCGCCTGATACGACAGAAAAAGAGAGTTACCTGGCAAAATTATATTTCTAAATTGAATGAAAGGACACCTCTGTCAAAAGTATGGGAAATGATTAAAAAAATCCAGGGTAAAACATCAACATCTCAAATCAGTCCTCTTGTAGTAAATGATGAAGAATACACAACGCCAGACCAAATATCAAATAAGCTTGCAGAAAAATTTTCTTTTAATTCTTCATCAGAAAATTATACGCCAGAATTCCAACGCTATAAAGCTCAGGCAGAACGCCTTAAGTTGAACATACAATCAAATGATCTTGAAGACTATAACTGTCCTCTCACCATTGGAGAATTACGAAAAGCAATTGAAAAAGCTGTGGATTCAGCAGTTGGACCGGATGAAATCCACTACCAACTCTTGAAACACCTTCCTCCTCCATCTTTAGAGGTTCTCCTCAACGTCTTTAATAAAATTTGGGATTATGGAACCTTCCCTGCTTCTTGGAGGGTAGCTACCATAATTCCTATCCCAAAGCCAAATAAGGATCATACAGATCCTACAAATTATAGGCCTATTGCCTTGACAAGTTGTTTGTGCAAGACAATGGAAAGAATTATTAACAACAGACTTGTCTGGTATCTTGAATCGAATGATTTAATTTCCGAATTCCAATGTGGCTTTAGAAAACAAAGAAGCACAGTAGACCATCTGGTTAGATTAGAAACGTATATAAGGGACGCTTTAATAACAAGGGAACATGTTGTAGCAGTATTTTTTGATTTAGAGAAAGCCTATGATACTACCTGGAAATATGGCATAATGAAAGATTTGTTTGACTTTGGTTTGAGAGGTAGACTTCCTCATTTTATTGGCTCCTTCTTAGAAGATCGATGGTTTAAAGTGAGAGTTGGGTCAACACTTTCAAGTGAATATCCCCAGGAGATGGGTGTTCCCCAGGGAAGCATTTTATCTCCCACTTGCTTTAACATAAAAATCAACAGCATAGTTAAAGCTATTCGTGAAAATGTCATGTGCTCTCTATATGTCGATGACTTTCTCATTGCATTTAAATCCAAGCAAATGTCAACTATAGAAAGACAATTGCAACAAAATTTAAATAAATTACATAAGTGGTCTCAAGAAAATGGCTTCAAATTTTCAAGGTCCAAAACAGTATGTATGCACTTTTGCCATCTTAGAACTCCCCATCCCGAGCCAACACTAAAAATTGATAACTGTGCAATCAAGGTAGTAAATTCTAATAAATTTCTTGGAGTCACATTTGATTCAAAACTCTCCTTCATTCCTCACATAACTGCACTTAAGGCAAAATGCCTACAGTCGTTGAACATTTTGAAAGTAGTGGGAAAAATTAACTGGGGTGGTGACACCACTGTTCTTCTCAGGCTTTATCGTGCAGTGACTCGAGCACGCCTCGACTATGGCTGCATTGTATATGGCTCAGCAAGACCATCCTATCTTCGATGCCTGAATACTGTACACAATCAAGGAATCCGTTTGAGCCTTGGAGCATACAGGACATCTCCAGTAGATAGCCTGTATGTTCTGGCAAAGGAGCCACCTTTATCACTCCGACGTCTGAAGCTATCGCTACAGTATACTGTCAAACTGGCTGCAAATCCTACTAATCCAGCACACACAATTGTCTTTCATCCCAATCATACAGATAGATATGACAGAAGACCAAATGCCATTCGGCCACTGGGATTGAGGATGAAACCGCATCTGGAAGCTGCCGGCATAGACACATTCTTTATTGCTGAGAACAAAGTCCCACAAATTCCACACTGGAATATAGAAACACCAGTTGTTAACACTGAATTAGCAGACCTGAAAAAAGCAGAAACAGATCCAATAGAGTATCAAAGAAGGTTCTATGATATCAAACTAAGATATCATGATCACAAATTCTTATATACAGATGGCTCAAAGGATGGAAACCGAACGGCTTACGCTGTTACTTCCTGTAAAACAAACCTACACAGTGAGCGCATTACAAATGAAAGCTCAGTATACACTGCTGAGCTTTTAGCAATCTACAAAGCCGTATGGCTTGCTGGAATGTCGGAAAAAGAAAAATTTGTAATTTGTTCCGACTCTAAATCGGCAATCCAAGCTCTTGCCAGCAAGAGGTTAGATCATCCCATATTACAAGACATACTCATGCTCCTGTCTGGATTAGACAGCAAAGAAATTGTTTTCTGCTGGATTCCTGGACATGTGGGAATTGCTGGAAACGAAAAAGCAGATCTTATGGCGAAAAATGCTCTTTCCAAAGATCTTACTTTAGATACTTTACCATACACGGACCTCCGTCCAACTATCAACGATTATATAAAGTCCGGATGGCAAGTTATGTGGAACGCATGTGAGAATAATAAACTCAGAGAAATCTTTCCCAGAGTCAGGGATGTACAACAAATTACCTCCAGAACACGGAGAGACCAGGTTGTGATTCACAGGTGTCTTATCGGACATTCAAGACTCACACATTCGCATCTTCTACTGGGTGACCCAGCCCCGATTTGTGAGAAATGCCAATGTCCCGTCACGATCAAACATATCCTAAAGGATTGTAGAGATTTTCAAACACAAAGAAATGCACTTCTCCCAACAAACCCACTTCGACTTCTCGTAGATAAACCAGAAAACATAATCTCATTTTTGTACCAAACACAGACATACTACAAAATATGAGGAAAATTAACAACGACAAATAACAACCTAGCAAGCCTCGATATAGCCCAATAAGGTGCTGCAGAGGCGTAAAACACAAATACACACACACACACACACTTTGGATGAAGGCTAGAATTGTTTTTAACAATAAATCACCTCTATTTATTAATTTCACTAAAAAGGCTACTTTGGGGGGGTCACTCCGAAACTGCAGATTTTGCATTTTTCAAAATTTGAAAAACATGCCATTTTTGGAGGGCAATTTCACAATGTTGTGCGGGTCTAGGGTTGACAATATTTGGTTAGAAAATTAGCAGAATACTTTGATTTTAGATATCTGGTGAGAAAACCGTGGGAAAATTTGAATTTTCAGAAAATTCAGCCATTTCAAAAACTGTAATTTTCCGAATTTCCGTAAAAAATCATGAAATTTCCATAGTCAAAAAGTCAAAGTAGTACCAATCCTATTATCATAATTGTGATTGAAATTAATGAAAATTACAATTATTTAGTAAATTAGTTAAGTTTCATCTGGAAAAACAATTATTTTGTATTATAGGCTAATTTTCAAAATTTAGTTTTTCACAAATTTTGATAAGTTTCGGAAAATGTATCAATTTTGTGGGCCTATGTCTGACACACTAACACTTCCATGTTAAACAATTTCCCAGATAATTCATGGAAAAACACCTATATTTAGTAATTCAGGGGAGTAATTGTGGGAAATGAAGGAATTTTGAAAATATGGATACTCAAGGGGGGTCACTCCGAAACTGCAGATTTTGCGTTTTTCAAAATTTGAAAAAACATGCCATTTTTGGATGGCAATTTCACAATGTTTTGCGGGTCTAGGCTTGAAAATATTTGGTTAAAAAATTAGCAGAATACTTGGATTTTATATATCTGGTGAGAAAACCATGGGAAAATTTGAATTTTCAGAAAATTCAGCCATTTCAGAAACTCTACTTTTCCGAATTTCCGTAAAAAATCATGAAATTTCCATAGTCAAAAGGTCAAAGTAGTACCAACCCTATTATCATAATTTTGATTGAAATTAATGAAAATCACAATTATTTAGTATATTAGTTAAGTTTCATCTGGAAAAAACAATTTTTTTGTATTACACGGCTAATTTTCAAAATTTATTTTTTCACAAATTTTGATAAGTTTCGGGAAATGTATCAATTTTGTGGGCCTATGTCTGACATAGTAACACTTCAATGTTAAATAATTTCCCTGATCATTCATGAAAAAACACCTATGTTTAGTAAATCAGGGGAGATAATTGTGGCAAATGAAGGAATTTTGAAAATATGGATACTCCAGGGGGGTCACTACGAAACTGTAGATTTTGCTGTTTTTCAAAATTTGAAAAACATGCTTAAATTGACCATATTTGGTTAGCAAAATGTGAATTTTCAGATATTCAGTCATTTCAATAACGGTAATTTTCCTAATTTCCGCAAATAATCATGAAATTCCCACAGTCAAAAGGTCAATGTAGTACCAACCCTATTTTCGTAATTTGATTTTTATTAATAAACAATATGATTATACAGTAAATTATACATAGTTTCATCTGAAAAAATAATTCATTTGTATCATAGGGCTAATTTTCAAAATTTAATTCTTCACTAATTTTGATAAGTTGAAGGAAATGTAACAATTTTGTGGGCCCAAGTCTGACATCGAAACAATTCCATTATAGCAATTTCTCATGATCATTCATGAAAAAACACCTATATTTAGTAAATCAGGGGAAAAAATTGTGGGAAATGTAGATATTTTGAAAATATGGATACTCCAGGGGGGTCACCCCGAAACCGCAGATTTTGCTGTTTTTCAAAATTTGAAAAACATCCCATGTTTAGAGGGCAATTTCTCAAATTGGTGAGCACTCATATTGACTATATTTGTTCAGAAAATTGACAGAATACTTGGATTTCATATATCTGGTGAGAAATTTGTGGGAAAATTTGAATTTTCAAAAATTTAGCCATTTCAAAACTGTAATTTCCAAATTTCCGTAAGAATTCATGAAATATCCATAGTTAAAAGGTCAAAGTTTTGTCTGCAAAAATAATCATTTTGTATCACAGGTCTTATTCTAAAAGTAAAATTTTCTAAAGTGTTATTGAGTTCCGATAATGTTTCAACTTTGTGGGCCTAAGTCTTACATAGTAACACTTCAATTCCCACCAATTTTGCTTATCACTCTTATTTTTTATCCAATTTTCATTATCAACAAAGTGTTGTCATGATTTCTTACTTGGGTGATCCGTTTCAGTCATTAACTTTTAATTTTTATTCACTTCTTACAATCAGAGGGTATGAAAATGATTATTTTCAATGTTGGATACATTTATATATGTTGATTTAAAGCCCTGAAATGTGTCATTAGAGGTTGTTATAGACAAGACTGAAATTTTAAGGCTATTTTGGAAGATATTTTAGGTATTTAAATAAATTACTCAACTTAACTGTGACTTAAATATTAGCTCCACTTTTTATAGCAACTACTGACACTTCCCGTTTAGGTAGTCACAGTAGATAGATAGAGAGATAGATATGGTAAGTGCAGCCCTCTAAGCGGTTCTGGGCACTCACGAGAGTTGATTGATGAGATGGGAGAGAGAGCAAGAGTCCTCAAAATGCTACACACATACCCCATGTGAGGGATCTTTTACTTGCCAAGCATAGATACTGATACAAGGGGCCGCCAATTTAACGTCCCCTCCGAATGACATCCAGCTGGGATTTTGCTCATAAAGGTGACAGAAACAGCGGAAAAAATAGCGTTTTGATGAGTATCAGCAGCAATGGTGCATTGATGTGCATGTCCGATATAGACCAGATTGATTCAGATTCAGATTTCAGATTTTTTATTTTCTCTCAGAGCAAAATATTAACATACATATGAAGATAAAAAAGACAAAAAAAAACTCCAAGATGGGTGACCCCTTTAAGACATCTGTGATGTCGCTGTCAAGGGGCCACCCCCCCCCCCAAAGATAAGAGAGAAAACATAATAAAAATACTAGTGACACTACTGTAGAAACACCTTTTTTTTTTTTAAACTTTCATGCAGTCAGAGAGGATGTAGAATTACAGTGATAGCTATTTTCTCTAGATACTTTAGTTATGAACGATAATTGAAAATTAAAGAGTTAGTTAGCCAATCCATTTCTCTTGTTGTAGTGAAAATGATTAAAAAAATAAAAATAAAAAAGGCACTAATCAACCCACACGGTTACAAATAAAACAATCTTGAACAGAGCAATTTTCATTATATGACTGAATAAAATTGTGTTTTATATAATTTTTAAATCCATCTAAACTGTGAGTAAAAATTTTAGACTTAAAATTTGGATTCATTTCATTATAAATTTTTGGAAATTTATATGATATGCAGTTTCTTGCAAATTCGTGGCTCACAGCAGGCAGACGATAGATACGTCCAAGACGTTCATTAGTGTTGAACACATGTGTATTTCTCTGTAGCATTTCAGACAAAAAATAATCAGGTAAAGTGTTGTTTACAAATTTAAAACAAAACTTCAAGTCATGCAGTGCACACAGGTCTTGTACCTTAAGAATTTTCAACTGTTTAAAGAGTGGACTAGTATGAGCATTGTATTTACTTTTTGTAATTACTCTGACTGCTTTTTTCTGTAATTTGAAAATTTTATTACAATTTACTCCCCAGATCATAATGCCATAATTGAGATGGGGTGCTATTAATGCATTATAGATATTTAATAGTGCCCTAGATGGTAGAACATTTTTCATCTTATTCATCACCCCTATTGTCCGTGATATTTTCTTAGCCACATTGTCAATGTGGGAATCCCACTTAAGATTTTGATGCAGATAAATGCCAAGAAAATTGAAAGCTTCAGCAAATTCAACTTCAGTACCGTCTATTGTAAGTGTTGGAAAATTCACAAGTCTTCTTGCTGTATGAAACATCATAGCTTTAGTTTTTTGAACATTTAATGAAAGCCTATTGAGTTTCATCCAATTTGATATGCCATCCAGTTCATCATTTAGATTAATGCAATCATTATGGTTCCATTGAACATTTAGAGTTGCACATAAAGTTGTGTCATCCGCATACAAAATTGGGTGGAAGTAATTTGTAACTGTTGTTATGTCATTAACGTATATTAGAAAAAGTAAAGGGCCCATAATGGAACCTTGAGGAACACCACATTTAATTTCTGAAGTGTCCGATAATATATCATCATATTGCACCTGTTGTACTCTGTTACTGAGATAATTCTTCATTAGTTTTAATGAGGTATCTGCAAATCCATAATATTTCAATTTGGATAATAATATCTCGTGATCAAGGGTGTCAAAAGCCTTTGAGAGGTCAAGATATATATTAATGGGCAGTAGATTCATGTCCATTGAGTGAGTTATGCGATCAATTAACTCAAGTGTAGCTAGTTCAGTTGAGTGAAATTGCCTGAAACCATATTGACTCTTATAAAATATCTTAAGTTCTGAGAAGTATTTATACATTTGATTATAGATGATCCTCTCAAAGACTTTAGACACACTTGGCAACAACGAGACTGGTCTATAATTACAAAATAAGAAATCCTCATTTTTCTTGTAGAGTGGAAGTATCTTAGCTTGCTTTAATAAATTAGGAAAAAGGCCTTGTTGTATTGATTGGTTGCAGATATCAGTTAATAATGGGGCTATTTCATTTTTGACATGTTTCAAAAGCTTGTTAGAAATGCCATCTAGGCCATAACTTGTTTTTGGTTTTAATGAGTCAATGGCTTTTGCAACTGTTTGGGTATCAATTGTTTCAAATTTAAAAGTAGGTGGATGAGGATTTTTTAAGAATTCCCTAAAACTTCTACCTTCAGGCTGCAAAGTTGATTGTGCTAGCTTTGGTCCAATTTCAATGAAATACTTGTTAAATTCATTTGCTATACTTTTTTTGTTTGATATTTTTATGCCATCAACCTCAAAATAATCTGGAAAACATTTCTTAATCTCTTTTCTGTTTATAACTTCATTTATCATGGACCAAGTCTTTTTCATATCACCTTTGAATTTGTTAAAGCAGGTATTGTAATATTCTTTTTTAGCTAAGTTGATTGATTGTTTCAGAATCTTAGTATATGTACGATAATTTATTAGTATAGCTTGATATTGGTCACTATCAACTGATGTTGCTTTAAGCTTTGCATATAATTTATCCTTAAATAAAATAGACTTTAAAATTCCTGGTGTTATCCACTTTGACTTTCTATGTTTATATCTATTAAACTTAACATATTTTATGGGAAAATGTTTCTTCATCAAGCGTTTTAATAATTCATCTAGTTTATTATAACTGTTGTTAGAAGTATCTGATAATATTCTTTGACCATTTATTAGTTCAGTATGCAGATCTTGTTTGAAATTATCCATGGATAATGTGTTGGATGACAACAACTTTATGTGCTTGGTGACTTGTTTCGAGTAATTAAGATAGTCTAAAGTGATGAAATAAGGTAGATGGTCTGACAAATCATTCATCAGGATACCCGAAGTTGAGTTGCTGAAGTTTTCAGTTAATTTCACAAAAATATTGTCAATTAAAGTCCCTTTTCTATTAGTTAATCGGGTAGGTAATGTAATTCTCGGAAAATAACTATTTGACACCATTAAATCAAGAAATTCATTTATACTATTGTTCTGCTTAAATGCTAGAAGATTAAGATTGAAATCTCCAGTAATCATAACATTTTTAAAATTACGCAGGCTACTCATTACAGGATTTAGTTCATTCATAAATGTTCTAATATTTTCTACAGTATTTCTGGGAGGTCTGTAAATATTACCTAATACGATCTTTCTGCATAAATTGCCATGCCATGTAGAAATTTTAATCAGAATGCCATCCCAACTATTTGATTCACTGTGGATATCTAATACTTTGTATTGGAAATTATCATGTAAGTATATTGCTACTCCGCCGTGTGCACTGCATGACTTACCTCTATGAATTAAGTTATAACCGGGTAGTTGAAGAAGAGAAGTATCGCTGTCTGCTCTGAGCCACGTTTCCTGCAAGCATATAGCAGAAAGTTTATGCTTATGACCATTATAATGTTCAATATATGTCTTCAATAGTTCAAATTTTGCATTAACAGATTGACAATTTAATGAAAGAATAGAGAAGACATCATTCTTATCATTTAATAGTTTGACAAAGTCTGAATTTTCTACATAAGGTGAATTTTGAAACAATGCTGGTTCATTAGTATCATCCTCAATATTAAATTCATTCCCGTCAATAAGATCAACAAGAGAAGTGGTATCATCTAGTAGAGTATATTGTAAGTTACTTATATTACTATCGTTCATCATTTAGTAAATTTGAAATTTCATTAACTATTACCACTGGCTGCAATTCCATCCCCGCCGACTGCATGAATTCAATAGAAACAACAAAATCGATGATTGAACTGCAATCACAAGAACAGAAAATTAAACTGCAATTCATTTGATACATAAAAGTAAAGAAAATATAGAAGCTACAGAAAGAGCTTGCGTAGGTGTCACTCACCCTCCCCAGGCCTGCTGCCACATAGCATTTATCCAGTCCAAAATTATTATTTTTTAGCAAAATTGTGATTGCACTGGAAAGGGAAGATTCAAGAAAGAGCATCCTCTAATCTATTCTTTCTTATTCATCCTCATTTAATCTCACTCCTTCTGCCCACCCTGCTGGGTCCTCAGGCCGCCATCTTGAAAATCTCAGAATGAGGCTCAATGGCTAATCTCAGAATGAGGCCTGACATATTTCTGTGACCTTGGTATAGTGCCTCCTCCATGAAAATCAGGTGATTTCCCACATTTACCACCCTATTTAGGGGAGAAGCGGATGATCTTCTGGTTTAAGGGGCTATGGATTTTTGGTGAAAAAAAAGTTTGCTTTCAAGTCGACGGATACCGTAATGTTAAATTTGCGAAAAAAGAAAAGTCTGTTGCTCTCCTACACATAAAAAAAATTGCTCTTCTTCTCTTCTTCTCTCTGTGTGTTTTCCTAGGTTTCTAGGACGCTCTGGACCTGAAAAGGGAGCTACACGTTATTTAGTTGTTTTATGGCTTCTGATATTTTTGATGCTGTATTTTTTAGTTTGTTTGGTTGTTCGTTATATATGCTTTCCCAATTTTCCTTGGTTTTTTCATCAGGGTGGATGTATTTACATTCCTGTATCACATGCTTCAGGGTCTCATCTTGGGCCTTGCATTTCCTGCATTTCTGGTCTGTGTATTGGTTTTTGTAGTTGTGTTTTACTTTGGTCATTCGTGTTCTTGCCCTGAAGATAGTGCTTGCCTGGGTGCGTGTTAGTTTGCTCATATATGGTTTTCTTTTTTTCGGTACCCATCTTGATTGCGTGTTTTCAAGAAGTGTTTGTACCTTTGATTTTTCTAATGCTTGTGTTTCGATTTTTTGTTTGAAGGCTGAGTATATTTTTTGGGTAATTATTTTGTCTCTGGTTTTTTGGGGTTTTTCCATGTCTTCCCCTGTTATGTCGTATTTCTGCATCAACTGGTTTATCTTGTCATTCCAGCCGCCCTTGGTTTGGTCAGCTACCGTTGTTTCAAGCAGTGGGTTGTGGTTTTCGGTGATTCTGCTTGCCATCCTCATCTTGTTTATGTCCATCATTGTCTCAAAATCTAGGGTTCCTGTTTCGATGAAGATTGTCTCGTTCGGGGTCGATTGTGGAGTCATTAGTAGTCTTTTTATTATGTTGGTCCATATTCTGTTCAGTTCTTTTGTTTCTGTTTTGTTTGGGTTCATTGCTTCTGCTCCGTATGTTAGTATCGGTTGTATACATGCTTCAATGATTTTCCATGCTGCTTCTAATTGTATACCCCGCAGTTCACTGTCGCCGCATATTGCCATCATTGTTTGGTATGCTGCCTCACATTTTGTTCTTGTTGCTTTGATGTGGTCTTTCATGTTGTTTTTGTTGTTAATAAGTACTCCAAGGTATTTGTAGCTGTCTGTTTTTTCGATTTCCATATCTCCGAGTTGGTATCTCTTTTCTCCTTTGGTTTTTCCAATTGTCATTATTTTACTTTTCTCCTGGCCAAATTTGATATGGTATTTCTTGGCAATTTCATCTGTTATTCGGAGCATTTTTTCCATGTCCTCCTCTTTTTCTGCTATGAGGGCGACATCGTCCATCCATAGCAGGCATCCGATTTTCGTGTTCTCATCTATTTGTACTCCTAGGTTTTCTTCTAATATTGCTTTGCTGATTTCATCCATGAGTAGTGCATACTGGTTAACAGATAGTACTCCTCCTTGTCTTATGCTGTCCTTTATCTTGATTTCTCTCGTTGGTCCGTAGGTAGTCTGGATGGTTGCCGTGAGGTCTTCGTTTAGTTTTTTGATGACTTGCCAGTTTTTCCCCTCGACACCATTTGTTTTCATCACGTACATGATTCCGTCCATCCATGCTTTGTCGTATGCTTTTGTAACATCTAAGAAGGTGATGAGTGCTTTCTTGCTCCGTTTCCTGGCTTTGTTTATGGTGTTCTGGAGGATCATCAGGTGGTCACTTGTGGCTCTTCCCTTTTTTCCCCCTGCTTGGTGGTCTGTTATCTTGATGGTGCTTGAGATTCTGTTGTTGATGATTCTTTCAAATATCTTCCCTACATTGCTGGCTAAGGTTATTCCTCTTTCATTTGAGCATTTTCCCTTGGTTCCCTTGCCTTTGTATAGTCTCTTTATGCTTCCTTTTTGCCACATTTCCGGGATCTTTTCATTTTCGTAGATTTTGTTTAGGGCTTCTAGGTGTATCTTTAGAGTGTCCTTGTTTGCTTCCAGAAGCACTTCATTGGGGATGTTGTCTGGGCCACACGCTTTTTTCCTTTTTAGTCTTTTTTTAACCGCTTGCAGCTCCATGGTCGTGATTTGGTTTTCTGGTTTGGTTGTTTCCTCACTCCATTGTTTTACACTGTTTTTTATTTGCTGTGTGGTTTCTTCTGTTCCTGGTTCTCCTTCCCTTGCTCTGTAAAGGCTTTCATAGTAGTTTGCAATGTGTTCCCTTGCCCTTTCTGGGTCCTTGATTTTTATCCCTTCCTCGTTGAGGGTTATTTCTCTTTCGATTGCTTTATTCTTCTTTATTTTCCTTGCTGCTTTCCAAATTGCGTCTGACCTTGTTTTGGCGTTTTTGGCGATATTGACGTTGACGTTGCAAATGAAAAAAAGTTTGTCACGGAGTAAAAATCCATAGCCCCCCCAAAACTATCGTCTGGTTGGCCCTTACTTATTAAATAGAGGTGTTTTAACAAGAATGATTACTGAAGTATTACTATGTCAGACAAAACTGATGAATTTCCGGTATCTTGTTAAAAAAATTTGAAAAATGCGGTCAGTACTACTTCGACCTTCTGACTATGGAAATTTCATGATTTTTTACGGGAATTTGGAAAATTTCAGTTTTTGAGAATTGACATCTTCCCATAGTTTTCTCACCAGATATATAAAATCCAAGTGTTCTGCCAATTTTCTAACCGAATATGGTTAATATAAGTGTTCACCAATTTGAGAAATTGCCCTCTTAACATGGCATGTTTTTCAAATTTTGAAAAACAGCAAAATTTGCAGTTTCGGAGTGATCCCCCCTGGAGTATCCATATTTTCAAAATTCTTTCATTTCCCACAATTATCTCCCCTGATTTACTATATATAGGTGTTTTCCCACGAATGATCGTGGAAATCGGTTAACATGGAAGTGTTACTATGTCAGACATAGGCCTACAAAATTGATACATTTCCGCCAACTTATGAAAATTTGTGAAAAACTAAATTCTGAAAATTAGCTGTGTGATACAAAATAATTGGTTTTCCAAATGAAAATTAACTAATTTACTGAATAATTGTAATTTTCATTAATTTCAATCACAATTATGATAATAGAGTCGGTACTACTTTGACCTTTTGACTATGGAATTTCATGATTTTTTAAGGAAATTTGGAAAATTACAGTTTTTGAAATGACTGAATATCTGAAAATTCACAATTTCACACCAATTTCTCAACAGATATATAAAATCCAAGTGTTTGGCCAATTTTCTAACCTAATATGGTCAATATAAGTTCTCATCAATTTGAGAAATTGCCGTCTTAAGATTGCATGTTTTTCAAATTTTGAAAAACAGCAAAATCTGTAGTTTCGGAGTGACCCCCCTGGAGTATTCATATTTTCAAAATTCCTTCATTTCCCACAATTATCTCCCCTGATTTACTAAATATAGGTGTTTTTCCATGAATGAGCAGGGAAATTGTTTAACATGGCAGTGTTACTATGTCAGACATAGGCCCACACAATTGATACATTTCCTGAAACTTATCAAAATTTGTGAAAAAGTAAATTTTGAAAATTAGCCGTGTAATACCAAATAATTGTTTTTTCCAGATGAAACTTAAGTAATTTACTGAATAATTGTAATTTTCATTAATTTAAATCAAAATTATGATAATAGGGTTGGTACTACTTTGACCTTTTGACTATGGAAATTTTATGATTTTTTACGGAAATTTGGAAAATTACAGTTTTTGAAATGGCTGAATTTTCTGAAAATTCAAATTTTCCCACGGTTTTCTCACCAGATATCTAAAATCAAAGTATTCTGCTAATTTTCTAACCAAATATTGTCAACCCTAGACCCGCACAACATTGTGAAATTGCCCTCCAAAAATGGCATGTTTTTCAAATTTTGAAAAACGCAAAATCTGCAGTTTCGGAGTGACCCCCCCAAAGTAGCCTTTTTAGTGAAATTAATAAATAGAGGTGATTTATTGTTAAAAACAATGCTAGCCTTCATCCAAACTCAGTTTGGATAGTTTTTGTCAGGGCTGAACATCGGCCACTTTTTTGTTGATGAAATGAGGATTTCTGTGAAAAATGGCTTCCCGACACCCTTATTTTGAGGCCCCCCAGTGAGAAAAGTATTCTGAGTTTTGAAGTTCCAACTTCACATTTCTTCGTTTAAGAGGTGGTCTGGTACCTATGCAAAATTTTAGGCCATTCCGAGAACGTCATCCGAACAGCTCTGCATGATTTTCTCTGAGACAGCTCATTAAAGATCTTTGACTATATATAGTATCCGCAGCAGTTACAGTGCCGCCTGTAAGTAAGTGAAACGCATGATATTGTGCCATTGCATCAATGTTAAACATCCTTAATCAAAATGCTTCTGGAAGGATGAATTCTCATCCGATGAGAGGAAAACATTTTGGGTCATAAAGGCCGATATGTGAGGCATGCGGGATAAAAATAGCAGCCAATTTTCTTTGCTGCAGTTGGAGTTAGGTATGGGTCAAAGTCTTCGATAAGTAAGTGAAACGCAGGCCCAATGTTAAAAGATAGGGAAGGGTGGTTCACTTACTTATCAAAGACTTTGACCCATACCTAACTCCGACTACAGCCAAGAAAATGGGCTGCTATTTTTATCCCACTTGCCTCACACATCGGCCTTTATGACCCACTTTGTTTCCCTTTCATCCGATGAAAATTCATGCCTCCACAAGCAGTTAGGCTGAGGATGTTTAGCATTGATGCAATGGCACAATGTCATGCGTTTCACATACTTACAGGCGGCACTGTATACATTTTTTGTCCTGGTATTTCCAAAATTTTTGATTCACTTTATAGACAGTTTGCCCAAAATAATTAAGGACCTTCATTCGACCACAGTGCTTCAGATGACTTAAATCCTATTTCGATCTGCGAAACTGCTTTGAAAGAGTAAAGAATTAAAAGGAAAGGAACGGACCTTCATGATGTCAATCAGTGCTACTCCTTCTACCATCGCAACTTTGGTGTGGGTTTGTATTGACAGATCTTCCAGGGAATCCACCGGCAAGGAGCGCAGAGTGACTGACAACAAAGCCACAAGGTTTGCGGCATAAGCCACAGATAGTATAAAAGTGCATAACCACCAGGTGGCAAAAACTATTCGCAGAGAACCGTGGGTTGGAACATGTACAACAGCTGAAAAAAAGGATCATTTTATGAACATTTTCAACATGATATCAATAAACTGTTCATCAAAGATATGTCCTCCCTTAAAATAATTGAATATCCCAACGATTTATTCTTAGATTTATATGAAATTTGTATGCTTTAGAGACCTGTGTATAGTGTGTATGGACACCAATCTTGTGAGGTGGCTGGTCAAAATGTATTTTTTGATTGTATTTAGTGGACAACTGAAGACCTCTTTTGCGCAATTGTTCTGTTTGAATTCTTCTAGTGACATTAGAAATCATTGGAGAGGAGCACCTTTTGGTAATTTTGTTGGACAATAGAGACTTTAAATTTTTAAAAAGAGGGATTCTCGCACTACCTCTGGTTCTATTAGCTCAGCTGTAAATGAAGCAATTGAGCCACATATACACAAACAGTGTTTATATGCAGGCCAAAAAACTGGCCAACCTTCATTAAAATACGTGCAAAAATCTTAAACATAAACTTTTTTTGAAAAATTGGAAATTTCGGAATGGAAGATAGTTCTCGAAAGTGACACCACCAATTGATGCTATAGGTCAATGAAAGATAAGTTTGAAATACATAGATGGCAGGTTCAGAAAAGAAAGCACTTACGTTGTTTCATTGCTGAAATGAGCAATGAGAATGAAGCATTGAAGTAGTCCTGGATGGCCGACTGGAAGGTCGGTCTTTTGCTGAACCACGGCATTGTCATTAACCAATGTATCGCTGCTGCGACCAGTATTGTTGCGAAATACAGTATGTAGACATTTCCCTGAAATTGATAGTGAGAAACTTTTATTGATCATTTCATCTGGCAAACTTTTTGATTATAATGAGGAATATGATATAAGATACTGAGAAGGATGTTGTTCTTTGGAAGAAACTCTTACCGTAGAACGGGGTTAAGATGGCATGCCAGGGGAAGTTTGTCGCATATTTTACTCCACTTAAGGCCTATGGCAAAAATTGGCAATTTTCCTCAATAACACACGTTTCTTCTGGAATTTGGCCATCTGTGTCATTACATTGAGGAAAGTTGGCATTTCTGCCATTTAGTGAGGTAAATTAGGTGGCCAACTTTCCTCGGGCGTACCAACTGTATCCTGTTTTACGGAAAAATCTTTACATTTCATCAGGTTGGTCATTATAACTTCGTAAGTGATTAGGAACTCAACCAACCGTTATTGGCCTGAACGCTTTATCGATGGTTGTTGTAGGGTTCGTTCGCATCACATAAGACATTGGTTCTTCCCACCAGGAGTACGTGAAGTCGACTGCTTTTCGTCTTTGTGCAGTGATTGTGAAAACCCCAATACCCATGTCTGCCTCCTGAAATTAAAGATAGATGGGTTGAACTCCAATTTTCCAATCAATGAAATATAACACAGTTCCTCAGACATAACGACTACTTCTACAAATTATGAAAAATTAGTTCCAGGATAATCTGTTAAACCAGTGTTGCCTCTAAATAGCCCACACCGGTGCTGATGGGGCGTAAAACACAAACTCAGTCACTCACTCCAATCAATGAAAAGATTGATTCATTTATTTAGAGGCAGTAGAAGTAAAACCTGCATAACACATTTGTTTGTTCTGTCAATTGATAGACTGTGGAGCGTAAATGGTTCTAGACACAGTTTCCTAGAAGAGACAAAACACTGAAATTTAAATTGTTATTCAGCTCGTCAAGTGATAGTGGTGGTTATTTACCTCAGGCAAGTAACAAACAGTTTTAGTTTTCATTCTGGTTACATTTTGTATTGCAAAGTACTACTAATATTGACAGAACTGCTATTAGCACGTGACGGTGGCAACGTGGCACATGATCGTCTTAATTTTATGAGGGTACATTATGTACAACGGGCGTTCAGAAAGTTCACTGCTTTTTATCTAATGGAAACTTATTTTCGCTGTAGAATTATGAAATCTTCACAGGAAAAAATTCAGCTATTATGCCATCCATTTCTGCCTAACTTGACTGGAGTTACGGTGCACAAGTTGTCCAAAATTTTAGAAATGCATCCCAAAATAGCTGAATTATTTTCTGTGAAGATTTAATAATCTACACTGAAAATAAGTGTCCACATGAAAAAAAGCCGTGAACTTTCTGAACGCCTCTCACAGACATTTTTATGATTCAAATGGCTGTATGGTTCCAATGATTTATGCTGAGGGTAGTTAATTTTTATTATACTTCGGACATCACCTGGTACCCTTTGTGATTTGCCATCAAAAAATGACAAGTACTTACATTCAGCTGTTTTTGGCCATCAATGACCTCATAACAGACCCTATTCATTGCATGACCTGTCAATTTGTGATGGAGCAACTTGTCATTGATTGGTGATGTCACTAAGTAGGTGACTTATTTGATAGCATTGAAAGTATTGGATATGACCTCACAAATTGCTTATGAGTCATAGACTCTTTACAGATGGTGATATGACCTCACGAGGAACATGTCAGTGCAATTATGTAAGCACTTGTCATTGTCAGCTGTAAGTTCTCGCACTGTAAAACAAGTTGCACCTTCAGGGCTTCACCAGACACAAAATAATACATGACCATAACTTTTGTTACAGGTGATTTCATCAGTAAACGATTCTTAGATTCTAGACCCACCAAATACATGTCATTTTTAGTTAATCTGATTGGTTTAGAAACAACAAAACGTCACACATTTGATTTATCAAACGTATTAAGTGATTTTTCAGCATTGATTCCTCACAGCCAAGTGTGAATGACTAGAATCGCATAGTAATGAAATTACCTGTAAAGTGATGTAACTGGTTTTTTTTATGTCCTCCCTGCTTGTTATTTCCCTCGATCTACATATTTTACTGACACTAAAGCAAATTAGATCTCTGCGTCATGAATGTTAATTTTTGCTGTGCGCATGTCCAACCATGCCGTGAACAAAATTGAGTTCCAGGAATGGGATTTCAAATGCACAACCTCAGACGGAGTGATTCTTTACCATGGGCATAAGACCACAGGGAACTTTTTAAGAACAAGCCTTTGTTTTTGATGGGAAAAATTAAGCAGACTCCAGTATCGATTAGTAAAAGATGAGGTAGGTTCACTGTTAGGTTCATTCTTTGAAATTTTCTCAGCAATATTCATTATGGAGTACATCCTCAAGCCTCAGGTGCTACACTGCGTTTTATGATTTATGCTCTTTAATAGTGCAGATAGGATTGCATCTTCTATTGTTTTCTTATTCATCCGGTTTTTCACATCTTCCCCATTTATGATTTATTTATTGTCACGTGAAACAAAATCTATGTTTTTCTACATCTTCACTGTATGTTGGATCCTTTCTTCCGCAAGGAATGATTTATAAATATAAAGGAGTGCGATGAATCATTTGTCTGTTTTATAAATATTACAATGCAAATTGCCATTGGAAAGCATGCGATTATTAATAAAAAGCGATAGAAAAAGCGAAATTGCTATAATCAGAAAGTTGTTTATTTGAAAGTTTGTCGAGTGGTAAAAACTTCCAATAAATGATGAATTGGATGTCACTTTTTTCTTTTAATATGGTTCTTTTAGTATGACGCATTACTTTTATACAGCTTGTATGTCAATACTCCATTGGCATTGGACCAGAGAAAGTACTCTTTAAAGAAACGGGGGGAAAAGGAAATCTGTTGTTTGCTATACCAAAACAGTTGCTTCTTTGAAACCACGATCAGGACATGCCTTTATTTTCTCAATGCTTTTTTAATCCTAACCTCACAACTTCAAATGATGCAAACTATCTTTTGTGAATATATTATGCATCACCGCATAATCTAATTTCACAAACACATACTTTACGATGATATTTACCATATATGAAACCACGGGCGATTGAACTCTTCAAATTGAATCTGGTTACTCCTATTGAATAATTAGCGCATCTCAAGTGAAAATTTTTCAAATATTAAGCCTGCATTGTAACGGCGATAACATGCTGTTCAGATTAAAACAATTATGAACCCACGTCAGTAGTGGGGTATATGGCATTGTTAGATCTATAGTTCTTATATATATGTTTAACAGACCAGACAAAATTGATCTTTAGCTTCTCGGATCTTTCTGAGGCAATTTGTCAAGGGTCGGTCGGTAGGACAAAAGAAAAGTGAATTTAAATCTCAATTTTGTATTATGTCAATTTGATAAAAATAGTGGACTAAATCTTTTTTTTCTTGCCGTAGACAGAAAATCTGTTCGGTCGTCAATCGAGAAGCTAAAAATCACATATTATCTGGCCTTATGTGAAGACATAAATTTGCTCACCGCTCGTTGAACCTGGCCAATCATCCCATTGAAAGATCCGTTCTGAGTTTCAATTCCCCATTGTCCGTCCGGTGGTTCTGTAATCTGGAAACTTACAGTGATTTGTCATTTAGGAATAAAGAAAAAAGACATTACAGATGATTTCATATTTGTAGACATTTTAGGTAGAAAATACATCATTTTTCTTGCAATTTTCATTGGTCGAGAGAAGGTATGACACCACTCTCTCCTGAAAAGTGACATAGCGTTTTACATGGGTGACCATGGCATTTTAAGCCATTGATCTCCTAACAGGGACTGACTTTACCAGTTTCAAGTGAGAGTTTCAGTTTGTGTTTCACAAATTTTCAGTACATACATTCTGCAAGTCCAATGTTGTGCATTCAGACAATTAGGATCAGGTGATCCATGCAATGACTGTTTATACAGAAAATAAACATGTATAATTATGAATGTAACATTTTCTCAGAAGAGGGGCTCAGCTCAGACGGCAAGACAATGGGCTACCAATCGCGGCAACCTTGGTCTGATTCCCACTTGGATTTTCTTATGAGTGACCACATCACTGGGCTACCATCCTGTCTTGAGGGACCATTGAGAATTTATGATTCTGGGGAGATTTGTTGGAATTTCTATAAAAAATGTGTACCCCCTTTGGACTTTGGTTTCATGCTTATTTGTACCTCTCATACATTCCACATGGATTTTTAGTATGTCCCCTTTTCCTTTATTAAAATTCCATACACCCCTTAAGGCCTGGTGCAAATTTTTGTGTATTTCAGGTGAAGCCAGCATTGTATCTCCAACAAAAACATGCAAAATGTGTATGTTACATCCAATGGTACCCTGTTATGTTGTAAACCGTTTTGTCAGTAAATGTTTCAAATTTCAGGACAATCGGAGCATTGGTTCCAGATATCTGAGGTCTTGAACATCAAAAAATTGCCATTTTGGAGCATTTTAGCGTGACATGCATATTTTGAGCAATGTTTAACCCTTCATATGGAAAATAATCTCAACAATTTTTCGATGGAAAGCATTCTCAATTGTGGCCATAGGAGTTCTGGTTCTGTGACTATCAATTTCAATTTGATACTCTGTGTATTTGTCAAATAGTGTCAATGAGACACCAAAGTGGCAAATGAAGCCAAAAATTAAAATTTTAGCAATTTCTGTTTAACAACTCTGTATACCTGTTGGTTCTCGATATTCTATGTTGCATCAGCTCTCCCAGCGCAGTTTGAGGATCCCTCTATTGCATATTAAACCTCATTTCCTTATATACATGGTATAGCTACTTGTTTGCAACTCTTTTTCTTGCATTCTAAAAGTTGTCCCGACCCTAACACTAAGTTTATTGATACCCTCAGTCCAAAAAAGGCTGGCTAAACTAACCTTTTTACTGTAACACATTCGCCCAGCAGTAGCTCAATTGTTTAGGGCCAAAAAGGATGCACATAACATTCTTGATTTTTAACTAATGTTGAAAATTGTTGTTTGTCCCGACCCTAACACCTCTGTCCCGACCCTAACACCTCCTTTTTTGCATCCCCATGTAACTTGCAACTTTCAGCCTTTGGGTTAAGACAGACTCTGCAAGTCCTCTGCATTATAAGAAATGGAAAGAAGTGTCAAAATGACTGCAGAAATTGTTTGGACCTGCAGCAATGAGGCAAATAAAAAGTAATATTAATATGATTTAAAATTATGAAATAACCTTCTTTGATGAATGAACAAGCTATCAAAAAAGTTTAAAATTGACTAAGGATCAATTTGTTAGACCAGCCAAGTGACTTGCAAGCATTAGCCATTCAACGGCATGTTTTTTGATAGAATTTCATCTTGTGTCCCAACCCTAACGCCTCAAACAAAAAATTCAGTACCATATCAGCATGTAATATCCTCAATATTGATAACTACATCTTTTAGAAATTTGAACAGCAACCTAAGCTTTGTATACAGAGCAACATTTTTTCATTCTCAAGACTTTTGAAATGTGTACATCTTTGTTTGGGAAGTGTTCAATTCTTTCTTATGTTAAAACAGGGCTAATCTTGAGAAAAATGGCAGTTTTGACATTTAGAATAATTTAAACAGTTCTCTGTCCCACCAAAATATGCATGCATGTCATACATGGCCAAACAGGTTCAGAAAATGATTAATTATGACTTATTCAATGCTTATGACAGAACTTAATTATACTGGAATTTTACGATTTCTTGTTGCTTCCTTCACTGAGAAAATTATAATTTCTATGTTGGAAATCATTACTTAACCCTGATTTAGTTGTATATCTGTTGCTAAATAAATGTACTTTGAATTTCGGCAAGATTCCATGTGAAAAAAGCACCTTTATTTTTCACTCTCTTGTCACGCTCTTATTTGCACCAGGCCTTAAGCATGTTGTGAGTAATAAGCACTCCCCTTGAAACATGTGTGAAAAATTGGTGCTCCATCGGGCAAAACTCCAAATCCCCTCAAGTAATAATTTTATTTAGCCTGTAAGCCACATAGATTCCGGACAAAAGGTAAAAATTAGTAGTGTCCCACTTGAAGCATATAGCACCCGCTCAGGTAAACTCCCATCTCCCCCTCAACCCAGTCATAAATTCTGAATAGTCCCTTACTGATGGCATAGACAATGGTTTTAGTCAAGGCATGATAATTTAGTGTAAATAGATGTGAAGCCATTCAGAGTCAGTTGAAACTGATTTGATATCAATTGAAACAATCAACAGTTTACACAGAAGTGTGAAATACAGCTGTTCATGAAGAAGTGAAAGAGTTCATGTGGATTGCGGTTTGACATGTGTGAACAACTGCCACAAAAGCAAGTTGGCCATTGCTGTATACTATTGGTCCTGGGGGGGGGGGTTCTCACCCGGAAATATGACGGGGGTGCTCAGCTGAGCGTCTCGCACCCAGACCCAGTAACGGAGTGCCATGAACCCAAAAATAGGACCCTGGACTAGGGAAAATTCGCCCTCAAAGAGGCATTTTTTGGGGTCGGCGGTATTATTTCAATTATTTGTGCCAAATAATTTCTGTTTTTGCTGCCATTGATGTCTTTCGGAAGGCGACTTTTATGCGAAATTTGGAGTGCTGGAAATGTTGGACCATGTCTAGGAATATTCAGACCTCATTTTAGGACCCTTAGCTAGGGAAAATTAGCCCTTGAAGAGCCCTTTTCAGCCGAGCATAGGCGTAGACCAACATATAGTGAGAACCCCCTCCAGGCTATTGGTCAAAATTATGACATCATTTTTCCAGCAAGCATCACTTGCTTGAAGCGAGCTGAAAAAAAGTGACACGCAATGGGCAACTTGACCAAGCACCTGGCAGGATTTTCTGATGTCAGACTACAAATTTTGCAAAATATTTTGTTATTTGAGAAAAGTCTACAAATATGAAATCATCTGTAAATTAATTTTAGTAAAAAAGAAAAAGACAAGAAATGTGCAATTGCATTTTATTCCCTCTAGGCCTATTTAAAATTAATATATATGGCGCATGAAACTATATATTGGCTAGAAGCTGGGATATCCGACACATTATAAAATGACATCACAGCTTGTAGCTGTGACAAACATTTCATCTTGTCTTGAATACTAACCTGAAGCCAAGCTGCTTAGACAGGACATCGAGTATCTCAAAACACAATCCGGTGTAGGAGACTTTCCCGGTCGCATTGTCGAAATGGCGAATTTGAAATGGTGGAAGCTGTTTGGAAAAAAAAAATATATAAGGTGAACAGGATGTGGCCTTTGTTCCTCAGGTTAAGGTGTGATTGTTGTCGCATGAATATTCATACAGAAAATTTAAAAATCACATACACCTCCATAACTGCTTTCAAAACGCAGAAATTTTGGCATAAGAAATGTCAAAAATATCACTCATTTCAAATTCTAGCATCACAGGCACATACATTAGTTTGGATGGATCCACATGCGTACTTTCGATTTACTGAAGCAATGTGAGCCCAACGGACTGGGTGAATGCTATTATTTGGAATTCTGGCGCAACTGACTTGTATAAAGGCAGGGTGTATGTTGCAGATAGACTTGTTGCACTGTGAAGAATTGGAGGAATTTCTTTCGATTACATTTTTTAAAGATGATACCTGCTTGAGACCCTGTGAGCAAGGTTTATGACATTTTATAGATAGCTACTTTGGTAGTTATCTCTTCCCTTAATTTTTTTATGAAGCTTTTTTGCAAATGGGGATATTTTTCAATGTTGTTTATGGTATGTGCTCATAACAATTTTGCCATTGTGTATGGATGTTATGTAGAGAGATAGACTAGACAGGTACTCTGGTATGAAATGCATTGACATTGTTACACCTTTACCTCTTGTTATTAGTTATCTTTTGCGGCAAAACGAGTGGGGAGGGGGCGAAGAGCCTTGTAGATACTGACCCGCCTCCTGCTGGGGGGCATTAACATGCAATTAAGTAGCAACAAGTATCGGTATCGGAATCGACAGATTTTTAAGCCTAGTATCAGAATTGGCAGAGTAATCAGAAAGTTCTAGGATCGGCACACCTCTATACTATTGCCTGAACAGCACCGACGCTGCTGAATAATATTTCAGGTTCAAATAAATTAAAATCTCATATTTTCATCTGTAAAATGAAAACCTTGAATAGAATCGTCAAGTAATCCAAATCAATTGCTAACACCTGAGTATTTGCTTAAACTTCATGTAAAAGCTTGTTGCTCCTGTTGCTCCTGTTTTATTGTTTCGTTCAATATTTACATTTACATTGCTGGAACAAATAAAACTTAATCCCTTCGCAAACTGCCGGAGTGTCAAGTATCAACTGCATGAATTTAATGTCATCCAGGTGACATAGAATTAATTGCAGGCATGCGATGGACTTGTTCGAAGATTTTCCCTTTCAACGGGCATAGTAAATAATTGGTCATGTGTTATTATTAATCATCCAATAACTTTGTATCCCTCAAATTTGCTTCATTGACTGAGGACATGATGTCATGCTTCAGCTGTTGTGGATTATCCTTGTGTTTGGCATTCAGACTTACAATGCATCCAGTCACAAACAATTATTTTAAGCCTATACATTTAATTACTGCAGTTTCAGCAGTTTATGTTAATTGTTAAGTGATCTTTAACTGTGAATTACCCAGCATGAGGGTGATCCACAACCAGCCTCAGCATGACATCATGCTCTCTAGCAAAGAAGAAAAATTGAAGGATACAAAGTTATTGGATTGAAAATAACTCAATTTATAAACAGTTTGTCTGGATAGAGTGGTCCGTGGTCCAAATAATCGCTGGTGTTTTTGGTCACTTTTGCACTAAAATTGTGTATTTTTAAGGGACGACGATGAAACTAAACTGACTCGGTAAAAAATAGGATTTTGTATGCATCTGCATCTTATGCTAAAACAAGTACAGGCCTCAGGTGGAAACTAAGGTCAATAAGTCTGCATCAAGTCACTTTCTCTACAGTACTGCAAAATACATATTCAGTCCATTTGATACAGTCTACTCACTCATTCATCAATTTATTCATCCATTCATCCATCGGTTTTTTTCCAACAGTGGCTTTCCCTTAATATAAATTAGGTAGCCAAAAGCAACGTCCGAATAATTTCTTTTGAAGGTGGATGGTATCGTCCTCTACGGAGCATTTATTAGTTGCACGGAGATAAGGATATTTGGCAAGTGTACTCTGGTATTAAGACCATGGCAAATTGATTATATGCCTTTTTAGTTTCTTTCCTCCTTTCCAAAATTTATATTTGTATCATATTCCTGTATATCTTATGAATGTCATGAAAAAGTCTTCTTTGTGCATTAAATGTTTTCTTCGCATTTTATTGAGACAGTATAAATGTTGTTTTGCGCTGAAGTCATCATTTCAGAGCCTTTTTTTTTCATCTGTATATTTTTACTAAAAAAAAATCTTGTTTTAAAACATGTGCTATTTGAACTATCAAATATATGATTTCTGTTCTATATATTCGAATCTAATGGTATTTTAATGAAGTTTTGATTTACCAATTTTAACCGCATTGCAGTGTTCCGTTGTTGCCAGGGAGGAGACAATCGCTTTTTTTCATGATAGTGCACAAGCAAGCCCTTTTTTCTAATGGCTTTTCCATTTTAGTAGTATTTTATTACCTTGCATAAGTTTATTGTGAGTATAACTCATAGAAATACTATTTATAAAGCCTATAAAAACACTGGGCCCAATTGTGTATAATAGTGCCAAGTAAAGAAGAGATTTTTGCTCAATGGCAATTACATCAGGAACGCAACCATCCAGTGTTCAGGCTTCTTTACACGAAAAATGATTCAATTTGTTTCATCTCACTATCTTCTCATCATTGCCTGAGTAAGGCCAGAGATAACTGATCTTTAGCTGCTCGGATCTTACAGATGATTTCATATTTGTAGACATTTGTGGTAGAAAATACATCATTTTTCCTGCAATTTTCATTGGTTGAGAGAAGGTATGACAATACTCTCTCTTGAAAAGTGACATAGCGTTTTACCTGGGTGACCATGGCATTCTAATCCATTGGTCTCCTCAATGGAACTGACACTTACTGTTTCAAGTGAGAGTTTCTGTAAGTGTTTCACACATGTCTAGTAGGGGAGAGCGGGGCACCATGAGCCGCTTTTCCGAAATTAAGCTCCTGAGCCTGAAGTTTCAAAGGTAAGTGGCTGGTTGCTTTATATAATCATAGCAAGACCTCTTGGCTACAATATCCAGTGTTGTTGCATTATATTCTTAATTCTTAAATAGTCAAAACATTGTCTTTAAAAAATGTAGTCTGGCGGCTCATCGTACCCCGACCCTGGGGCACCATGAGCCATGGCATGGGGGGGCTGTTTACATACATGTATTATCCTTCTCATTCAGCTGTAAAGAACTGATACCTCATAAACCAGATGTTTTACTTGAAATTTTCCCTTGGCATACACCACAATATGGATCAGATGGATTTTACATATTTTTCTATGAAATAGCAAAAATGTGTCCTAAACAGCTGCTGATGTCTTGCACTATAGTTCTGGACTTACAACAGTAGAGTTGTTGTTACAATTCAGCTTTAATTGTAAATAAAAACTTTATAGAAAATGGCTCATGGTGCCCTATCTCCATGTGGCTCATGGTGCCCCATTTGTAAATTTCATTTATAAGTGCATATCACCTTTTTCCAGTTTATCACAGTATCAATGTTATGACATCATCCTAGCACATCCCTTACCTTCTCTAAGAAGACTAAGTTTTATGATGATGCCGGAAATAGTTGAAGTACCAGAAGTAAAAGTTCCACCGCCCAATATGTTTACTTTTTACTCAAACTCACTGGTCAAAAGTATTTTTTCGATTCTTGGTCCTACATTGAAAAGAAAGATTATGATTGCTACCCTAGTGAGTAGTACACTAATAAAGGAATATATGGCCTTCCTATCGAGCAGTTCTATCTCGCCGTTTTTTTTGTAGGGGCCATGGTTCATGGTGCCCCGTGGCTCATGGTGCCCCGCTCTCCCCTATGCACGTTCTCAAAGTGTAATACCATGCATTGAGATGATTGGGATCAGATGATCCACATAATGACTATTTTTGCAGAAAACAAACAAACACATGCATGTGACATTTCCATTTATCCTGTCGGGAAAAATTCCCATTGCCCCAAATCATACGAAGCATGTGCAAAAAGGTGGTTCCTTCTCAAGTAAAACCTTAGAAACTACCACTCCCCCCTCGACCCAGTCGTAAAGTTTAATTCTGAATAGTCCTTTACTTTTATCACAGACAATGCTTCTGGTCAAGGCATTATAATTTAGCGTTCAGGGATTTGAAGCCATTCAGAGTCGCTTGAGACTGATTTAATATCAGCTTAAGCAATCAAATGTAACACAGGAGTGTGAAATACAACAGTTCATGAGAAATAGTTCATGTGGATTGCGGTTTGACATGTGTGAATAACTGGCACAATACCAAGGTGGCCTTTGCAGCAGTTGATTTTTCCAGCCAACATCACTTGCTTGAAAAAGTGACATGTTATGTGCAGCTTGACCAATCACATGGCAGGATTTTCTGATGTCAGATCAAAAATTTTGCAAAATTTTTTGTTATTTGATTTATGTCTACAAATATGAAATCATCTGTATTGAAGCACTTTTTCTCGGGTTGTTCAGCAGGACAAAAAAAAACAAAAAACGTGCAAGCACTTTAACAGCTGCTTGTAGATAGACTTATCCATGGTAGGTACCTGCCATGACTTAGCCTATCTATGTGTCTATCTACGTGGCTATCTATGTGTCTATCTAAGTATCTAAGTATCTATCTATCTATCTATCTATCTATCTATATATCTATCTGCCTACAGAGAATTTAAACCTTATGGAATGCCAATGTGGATCCTGTATTATATGCCTGAAAGATAACCTGTAAGTTTACAATCAAATGTGATACGCAAAATGTCATCTTTCATCTGTACATAATCATCATTCAATTGTTTTATCATTGTCGGCTAAAAGCCCTGGTGGCTTATGTTGTTGTTTTATATTATCACCTCCGACTTTAAATAAAATTTTACTTACTTACTTACTTACTTACATGTAGCCTATACCCTCCCTCCCTCCTTCCCCCCCCCCCTCCCTTTTGCTTCCCTTTTTCTTCCCTTTTCGTCCTTCATTCCTTCCTTCCTGCCTTCCTTCATGACCTTCCTTCTCCCTCTGCTTTCCTTCATCCCTTCCTTCATTCTTTCATTGAATGATTTGAATCTGTAGACACTTTCCTTCCTTTTTTCCTTCCTTTTTTTCCTTTCTTTTTTCCTTTCTTTTTTCTTTCATTTTTTTCCTTTCTTTTTTCTTTCATTTTTTCCTTCCTTCATTACTTCCTTCATTCCTTCCTTCATTCCTCCCTTCATCCCTCCCTTCATTCTTTCTATTGAATCTGCAAACACTGGATCTGGCTGCTGCTGTTGGTTTCACTGCAGCTGATCATTTGAAACTCCCACCAAAAACGAACATTTTAGTTTCGTAGATAAAAATTTTAATGTTACAGAAGTTTACCAAAAGTTGATAGAAGCAAGATAAAATTATATTGAGACTGTATGCTAAGTTTCAAGGCGATAGGTGAAATAGTACGACTTCTTATATGGTCAGAGGCTTACAGAAAATTCCACCTGTAATACAGGCTGCAAGCAGCTGTAAAAATTATAATGTAAATTTAATAAAAGTTGAGGGTAATCTCAATTTTTTTTCCATACTCAGAAAATCTGTTGGGTTGGTCAATTCATCTAAAAGTTAAGTGTGTCTTACCTAAACTACCATTGAGTCACACTTTATGTCCATGTAAGAACTGATATCTCATGGTTTTTAGCAGCACAGCTGCTCTTAATCCTCTTACTCCAAGAATTTTATGCAAATCTTGTTACCATCCTAGAGGTTGCTCTCTTTCACCAATCTTATTCAAATTTGCTATACATTCTCTGTAAGTTTTCAAATTTCGACAAGTCACTTTTGGTGCCATTCTGTTTTGGAAAAAAATTAATAAAGAAACTAAATGTGCTGGCTTCCACGGGTCAAGGGTCAATCATGCCTTCTTCTGTACATACGCGACCAGCATGTGCTTGCTCGTTGTTTTTGTAAGTTAGAAATACGAGCATGTCATTTGACAATAGTATTTCTAGGAATGATGTAACTTCAAACTAACATAAAAGCCATTAAATAGGCCTACTCTTAAGTGATAGGCCTACTCTTAAGTGGAAAGGGCATTCCATGTGATATACACTATCACATGACAAGGGACTCTCCCCAAGGCAGAAATGGAAAAGTACACTGAGTGCATGGCTCTTTTGAAGCCTGTTTGGTAAGCATGTAAAATGATATCAGTGTAGCAAAAAACAGCAATTCTGTAATGGAAGTTGTATTTTGACATTCTCAACTAGCAAATCAATGGAGCAAAGTGATAACTACCAACAATTACTGGAGCACCGCCAAGCTTAATTACTAGGTGGGATGATTGCTTTTTAGAAAAATAATGGTGTTTTACACTCAATTGATACCTTTTTTCTTTGTGAAACACCAACAATAACTATATTTTTTGGTTAAAAAAAAGTTTCATGGAGAAAACAGTTTCTGACATTGTGTAAAATGCCATAATGCTGATGTTTCTGGTTGCGTGCTTCAAATTCTCTAAAATTAACAATATGCAGATACTTTATGGATTTCCACTCATGGGATGTATCAAATATTTTGACAAAAATTTTGTAAAAGTGTTTCTATTAAGTAGAAGAGTTCACTTACGTGTGTTGTAGTAACAACAAGAGTAGAACCACGTAGACTCTGTGATGTTGGGTTCATGTTTTCTCAGCTGCTCTCTATGCAATGTGCTATGCCACAATGATAGCATTTGCCAAGAGTGGCAGCTCATAATTAGCATCCGGCCATGCTCACATTTGGGGCTGGGGATATTTACTCTTGAATAAATGATGTTTGAATACTGCTCACTTTAAGTATTGAATAGTCAATAGCTGCTTCTGTGATTAAAGTTGTGTTGTTGCCGGGATCAGTCTGAGATAACTGACAATTTTGTGTGTTAATGCCCCTCTATGGATTAGCAACACTTGAGCAATACGACTGTTATTCATTTTACAAAAATTATAACTAAACATCTGAAAATGTACAGTTGAGGAAGCGTATGAGATCTAAGTCAGTTGGACACCTCAATTGGGTTCTATCATGCTTTTTTGTTGGTTAGTTCCCTCTTCTGGTTCGTGGCTTACTGACAAAAATGTATGTTACAACCCTCAAAATTGGTGTCAAACTAGTAAGTAATTCTTATTATTGATATCAAAAGACCAATCATAATTACAACTCACTTCTCAAAATCAACTTGGTCTTGATCTTGATTTAAGTAATCATCTTTTTGCATTATTGTTCTTTCTTAGAATTTGACAAACCTCTCCAACAGGGACAAAATTAATTTGTAGGGTGTTACTGTAAAATGTCTGGAAATAGAAATACAAAGTTTTGTACAAAACATTAGATCTTGTGCTCAATATGGTCATTTACACTGTACTTTTTTAATTTTTGAAACCCTCCGAAAATTGAAGAAATACGATGTATAACCTATGGATCTATATGGCAAGTTAAATCAACAAATGAATTGCGCACCTATAGATATAAAAGCCTGTACTAATCTATTTGCCATGACAACTGTGAAAACCAGCTAGATTCATCCGTCTTCGAAATTGAAATCCCTTCGGTCTTGTGTGAAATCCCATTGGTCCTGTTGTCCTCAAGTGTCAGGTCTTCACTGATCCAAATCTTGGTTGCGGGTAAAGCAGATTTAGGTTATCAGCTCTTGCAGTCGACCGGCAAATAGAAATATTATCCATTTTACTTTGCCTATTAATTATGTCACTGATGGTATCGCATGAGATGAGTAAAATCCCGGTCAACCATTGGACAGACAAGTCCTCGCTTAATCTTACAATATTTTATTTCTTTGATCAAAACACAACTTGCTTTAAGGCCTGGACAGATGTTGCTTCCCAAAGACTATTGATTCCAGTACAAAATAAGAACTATTGTTGTACAAGAATATCACTCTCAATGACAATGGCATTCAAATTGAAGTGTATGGTTTCACCATTGATTCTTCGGTGTGCCTTGACTTGTCTGGTATATAAAGTTCAAATTCAATGAAATATAGACATTGTAAACTGGTCGCAGGTTTCTTCTTATGTATGAGTGTACGATGATGTCTGTTCATTTAGGGAAGATGTATGATTTTTGCCTTTTTGGTATAACTATGTCTCATGTTCTGGAAAATCAAGGAATAATGATGGGTCTGAATCAAGAGAATGGTATAATTATGGACTTTCAAAACAGATTTGGCATATTCATGTTCTAGTTTTTAAGATTTTTGGTCAATTTCTTTTTTCTATATTGTCACAGTTTTGGATATAAAGGGGGTTGCTAGTTTGTCTCCCTCTTAGTATATTGATGGCGCCTCTTCTGGCGCAGATATGGGTATAAGTCAGTCTGGTGAAAATGAGAACTGCATGCTGCTGCCACCTGTTACAAAAGTTGATTTTGTATGCTACAGCATTGCTGTCCCAAGAAATAATTCCAGTTTCATTGCACATTCACAAAATTTCTGTTCAACATTGATGTATACCAGAGTCAGACTCAGCAATCACATTCTCTAAGGAAGTAGACAAGGCCATCAGGACACTCAGAAACGGCCCCGGTTTCTTCCAGACAAAATTGTGCGAGTTCCTCTGACTGAGATGATGTCGATCGCTCGCAGGAGCTCGCGGAATAGCACACTAGTCACTAAGTGGCAACACATGACAGCATATGTTCTGATTTGCAAAGGCTGGAAAAAGAAGTGGCAATGTAACAGCGGTCCACTTGTAGACAGGGTATATATGTTCTGGATTTCAAGACCACAGAGGGACATCCCTGTTAAAATCAGAAAAAATTGTTGGCACTGAGACCAATCATTCGCTTTTCTCGTCAAGGCCCAATTAGCGAAGAAATTTCTCAAAGAGTAGCAAATATTGGGAGTTGTGAGGATGGCTTTTTGATTGATCTCTGTCTTGCTGGTGAGTCTCCAGCCAGTATATCTTCCAGGTGCAAATTCATGCGTTAAACCTAATGTACAAGTACGGATCCCTATGGTAAGTCATCATTTGTAAGGGACCGTTTCATTGTTTTGTTGATGGTTTCTCAGTTGCAATGCACCCTTATTAGTCTTAATTTTTACCAAAGGATGACTTCGGTGCATCTTCAGTGCATCTTAGTTGCATGTATCGTTAATTCGGGGTTGTTTGATCTTTGATAAATCACTCTGAAGACTGCCAAATAAAAGAATAGTAACTCTTCTTTTATTTCAACCTTATAGAAGTCAATTAGGGCTTCTTACATTCTTGTCATGTCACTCGTAGGGTATACAGTGAGACAAATGACTGTCTAATTGGATCCAGTTTTAAGATATTATGTATCCAAGTTCTTCATACCAGACAAAAGCCAGAAAGTGTTCTCCTGTAATCAGTCATACATGCATTTAATTTTTTAAAATTCATATCCAAATCAATGATAAAGCACTTCTCTACCTTTGTCAGCATATTCATCACACTATATATTGTATACCATAGATATCTGTCAGGTGTTTTAACAATTTGTTGATCTCCTGCATCTGGCATAATGTTTCTAGATTGTTGGGTTCATGGACTGCTCTTATAAATGGGAAAATGGCCGCAGTGACCCCCGTGCAAAAAAAGAATACTGCTATTGAAGTGTACGGGGAGTGTAGTGACTCCAAGTGTTCCATATGTATAGGTTATTCATAAGGGAGAGGGAATATGTGATTTATCACCCAAGGGCTTTAGCCCAAGGTGTGATAAACACATATTCCTGATCTCATGGTGAATAACTGGCCTATACCGTGAGAAAAAACACTCAAACAGTCAAATATGAGAGGATAACTTTACAACAAAGAATATGGGAATTATTTCCCTGAAATACTGGCATGTGATTGGCTGGTTGAGGTGTCGAATGGTATAAATATTTAACACCTTGGTATTTGCTCCAGTTTTGTTGTTTTGTTCGATACAAACATTGTTGAAGCAAATAAAATCTAATCTCATTGCAACCTGCTGAACTGTCATTGTCAACCGCAAGATGTTTCAAGCAGAGACAAAAACTTGTCAGTAAGCATGTGCTTTTGGTTGACTCACTGGAATCAAACAATTGTCACAATAATTCATTGGTCTGTTGCTTTATTCAAATCCTGGTCAATTTTTTGGTATGGAAAGTGATACAACCTCACAAGGAACTCTCTTGTCCGTTTCTATCAGCACTTACCATTTTTGGACTGTAATGTAAATTGAAATGTCAAGTTCTTGTACTGAAGTAGGCCTATAACTACAGAAGATTTGATATGACAGATCCTTGGCACTACAGGCCTCCGGTGGAAGCTTAAGGTCACTCTTTCCTGTATGCAGCTGGCCTTGTTACTTTCTTCTTCTTACTGAACAGCATATTCAGTTCATTTTATACAGGTCAACTGGCATATATGGCTCTAGTCATCATTATAATTTTATATTAATCAACTTATTCATTTGTATGTCTCATTCCATCATTGCATTTTACTGATTGAAATTACTGTAGATCCCAAATTAATGAGTTAAAAGCAGAACCAAATAATTTCTTTTGAAGGCAGGCGGAATGTCCCTTCCAAAGGGACATTCATTAGAGCTCTGATGATATTGGGATACTTGGCAAGTTCTACTCTGCTATTACTTGGAAATTTGCTTTTATCGTCTTTATTTATCATCAGTTGATTTTTCTGTCATATTCAGGAATATGATTCAGAGATGCTTTGTAATATTTTCTTCAAGTGTACGGCTATACGGTGTCCCCATATTGTACACATCGAGACTTTAATAATACAGAAATACACACAGACAGACATGCATACATATACACAAACACATACATACATACATATATATACACACATTCTCAGGGTTTAGTTAATGTGTATTCAAATAGACGGCTGTTTGAGTTTCAAGTAACTACGTGTATGCGTAATTTTACTAGACCAGTAATCTATATTCCCTCAATAGTACTAAGTAAAGTTTGGTCTTTGCCGGTTATATATAAACAGTATTTCTCTGACAAAACTCTAACAAAGGCTATAGAATAGTCTTCTTAAAAAGAAAACCATTTTATAAAAATGGTATACTTGCACAATATCATATTGTTTCGCCAATGTTATGATTGCAAACTGAGAATAACTATCATTAAAAGGTTATTAAAATAATTATCATGTTAAAATGTTTTATTCAATAAGGATAAAGATACTTTAAAAAAGTGACACAGAGAAATCAGTTTTTGCCACCACATAACAAATGCATGAGATTGTGCAAACTTAATCGTTAAGAAAATAAATACTAGTAAACACTGATTACTACGAAGGAGCACTATGCAGACCCATTTTAATGCACTTTCCATTTAATCCACTCTCCATTGAATGAATGTACATTTAAACAATTTGCCCAAACATATTACAAGAACTTTCAAATTCTTAATTTCTTCTATACGTAAAGTAGTAGAATTCACTTACATGTGTTGTAGTAACCACTAGAGTAGAACCTCGTAGAATCTGTGATGTTGGGCTCATGTTTTCTCAGCTGCTCTCTCTGCAATCTGCTATGCCACTATGATAGCATTTGCCAAGAGTGGCAGCTCCTAATTAGCATTTGGCCCTGCTCACATTTGGGGCTGGAGATATCGACTCTTGAATAAATGATGTTTGTATACTGCTTTCTTTATGTAATGTCAATTGCTACTTCTCTGTTTAAGGTTGTGTTGTTGTAAAGTGTTTTACAGGTAGCTGGCATCTTCTCTTTACTACAAAGTTCTAACAAATTGAATCGTAGGACTTGTCTTGTTGGAAATAACAGTTTTCAAATTATTGAATTATTCCAAAGTGAAGTAGAATTGTTCTTGATTTTGTTGCCCAATTGGCATGCTTTTTCTTGACTTATACATATTGTTTGCTATATACAACTCATTTTCATTCTCAGTATTTGATACAAACTACAAAGGAAGACCTAATTGAAGACCTGATTGTTGCCATCTTGATGTATTCTGTTCTTTTTTCATGATCCTTTAATATTTATTCCAGAGAAACATGAGTGATTACCTTTTAGCAAGTACATGTAGATAACAAATAATGACTTGGCTTCTGACAACACCATAATATTATTTTAAAGTGCTCTGAAAATCAAAGAGATCATGTGGAAGACATTTATTCGACACGGAGGGGAAGCTCCTGATCTGCTTGTGGCAGGATTTCGATGAGTGCATGACCGACAAATGCTTAAGGAAACTACATGTAAAACAACCTGATGCCTATAGTTTTGTAGCCTTTACATTTCCCTTTCTTAAGCTTAAAATATTCCTTGATGCATAATGCATTTGCTGAGTACTACAGTTTGTCTCACAAAATGCGAAAAGGTGTTTGGCCTGACTGCTCAGCATCTAAAGGTCACACAGTAGAAATACACATAGTCATGGATAGATGAGCTCTTTTGTAATTTTTCATCCCATTTAGTGTTGTTTTGGTGTCGTTTTTGTCAGATTTTTTTACATCAGCCCCCCATTCTTGAAATGAGGCAGACTGTAACTGCATTTCGGTCCCCCAAAAAAAAAGATAGATTATGTACAGCCTGCTTGTTTGACTGTATACTACTTCTGTGATCACCATAAAACATGTTTTGAGGCCTGGAACAGATGTTGCTTCCCAATGACTATTGATTATATTATTTTCAGTACCAAATAAGAATTGTGATACAGAATCTCAGTTTCAATGACATTCTACATGTAATGTGAAGTGTTACTTTTCATGATGTTGGAGATGGATATGAGATTAAGAGAGAACAATTAATTGACATCCATAATAGAGTAATGCAATGAAATTTCACAATGTTCAGTTGACAGAAATTGACTGGGAATTTGTGTACATATGATTCCTTTTTAAAGTCAAATTATTCTTTGAGAAGTCGGAAAATCACACATTCAATCAATAACATGCCAGTCTGAATGTTCAGGGTAATTACCTGGACGGAGTCCAGATACTGTTTGGTTACACTACTACTTCTGTCAGCCTTGATTTCCTGTCTACTATGCCAGCATTTAACATGACATATAGTGGTTTACTCCACTCAGATCCTATTTCACCCTCCACCTCTGCACACATGCCATCCTAATGCGTCAGAGTGATGCAGCAGATAGATTAGGGCTAGATCGATCTGTAACAACTGTAGATAGATGCATATAGTTCCGAGCATAGGCAGAAATCACTAAATCTGATTTATTTGACTGCTATCTGGCCCACCTGTCTGTAGCTTAGGGGGGACCAGTCCATCTATACATAGTCAGAGCCTATACATTAGCTCTGATAGAGCAGCTGGTTGCCATTGGAATGAAGCGATGTGATTGGTTGATGTCGTCTGGCTGGTTCCCACCGTCTTTGCTGCTGTGAACAAGTAGTTCTTGGGTTTCCCGCTAGGAGGACACTGTCCGTAGCCATATAACGTGCAAAATGCGTACCAGCGCCATTGGATTTGTATGCTGTGCTAGGATGGTGCATGGAATGGTGTTGGGTTTGCCATGGTTGTCCTGAGTTGTGATTACGACAATTAAATCATATAAAGGATATTTGTGTATAACCAAATACAGTTAATGAATTATGATTATCTCATTATTGTCATAAATGTATCTTTATTGAGATCGATAGAAACCGGGGGGTCGCCAATTGGGGTTGTCTCGGGGGGGTGCACCTCGGGAGGGGCGCACCTGGGGGAGAGGCGCACCTGGGGGAGAGGCGCATCTGGGGGAGGGGCGCACCTGGGGGAGGGGCGCACCTGGGGGAGGGGCACACCTGGAGGAGGGGCGCACCTGGGGGAGGGGCGCACCTGGGGGAGGGGCGCATCTGGGGGGCACACCTCGGGGGGCCCACCTCGGGGGGCGCGTACCTGGGGGTGTGCACCTCGGGGGGCCACACATCGGGGGGCGCGCACCTCGGGGGCATGCACCTCGGGGGCACGCACCTCGGGGGCGCGCACCTCGGGGGGTTTGTGCTGATTGCTTGGCCTAGATCTGCTGCCAAATCTAAATTTCATCAATGGCACTTCCAAAGAAGTGCCTGATGAGTGCAATATATCTGTTTGCTTAGAGATTTGACTTGTTTTGTCAATAATATACACTCATATGCCATTGCAAAAAAATCATCATGATATTACTCTACATAACTCGAGCCCTACAAACTTTCATCTCTTCCTAGGCATCTCTCCCAATTCAACATAAGTATCAATCAAAACACTTTTGTGCGTTGCCGCATGTCTAGCAAATATGCATTTCTCCCTCTCAAGGCCACTTAGGGCTAACGTCCTAAAAATAAAATGGGGCCCCTGCTACTACAATTCAGCATACCAAACAGCTAGCCCTAGCTTGTATTACAATGGTCAGGTCGATTATCACCGTCCAGATATGCAAATTCCAATTTGCCTTCTAGTTTTAACAAGAAATTCTTTGTAAAAAAAGAATTGTAGGGACCTTTGTGTGTTATATGAGGTTTCTTCAAACACATATTTTATTTTGAAAATATTCAATTGATTTCCAATGTGTGTGTAGTCACATCTATACCTTCAATGTACCACAGGCAAAAACAATCTATGTTTTGTGTGATACGTTTCACTCGACTGACCATTCTTATGCCACCTCTCTGATTCCTATTACTATTTATTAGAAAAGGTATGACAGCTTGGAGATCCCAGCAGACGACCTTCTACATAGTCAGTGGTATAATTCCTCTAAATTCACATTTATCACAAAGAAAACACCTGGATGTCACATACATAACTTTATCTGGTACATTTTCTAGATCCCAAACATACCTGGCAGTGTTGACAGTTGTTTTAAACAACAAATTAAGCAAAAAAACTAATTTAAAATTCAAGTTCCTAGCTGAACTGGACGGATGTTTACTTGCTGTGACTGCCACACCAACAATAATAAAAATATGTCATATTAATTGCTGCATCTTAAACCTTAATTTTCACACAACATCAGCTGAACAACATGTTTATTGTTGTGCAAAATTTTCAGTGTGAATTAATGTGTCTAGAATTGTAAAGAAGAGTTATAAAAATTGAAGTGAGGGCATTCATGCATATAAACACAAATAGAATATTCACACATTTCTGTAAAATTCAGTTCAGACGGACCAAAGAACAAGCTGACATGAAAGTGAATTAATTCTGGAGAAAAAAAAACTGTGATACCTTGCACTGCAATCAGTGAAATGGGTAAAGAAATCTCAACCAAGCTGTTAACTAACAACACTTGGATGAAACTCAGTTATAAAGAAAAAGTGAACTCTTCATATCAGTGGACAAGTGTTATGTTGATTTCAATTAACTGACCAATAAGTTCAAAAAAGGGATCCACTGTCAATCAGTTTTAAACAGAATAAATTCTGATGTGTTGATTGGCTAGTTCTTAAATCAGTGGGCGGATCTCTTTGATAGAGGTTAATTAGGTCCAAACTTGACTTGTCCAGACCGCATTTTGTAATGGCTATTGAAACTAAATTAGACAGATATATATATACACATATATAAATAAAAGCACATTTAGACAGATAGACATAGATAACGAAATAGGTATATATTTAGAAATATATTTAGATATATAGATAGATAGATAGATAGATAGATAGATAGATAGATAGACAGATAGATAGATAGATAGATAGATAGATAGATAGATAGATAGATAACTACATGTACTATCCCTACACCATCACAATATAGTGAATGTGTAGGTCCTGTCCCTACACATTCACTGGTCCCTGTTGCGCACTGGTGCGGAAGTAATCCGCCTATTGTTCTAGCACTTGACCTTTGACCCCCTGCGCACTCAAGCGGTTAATCCGTTCTATTGTTCTGACAATACAAAGGGTCATTAATCATTGTTACCCCTTTTCTATTGTTCTATTGTTCTTCACATTTTTTTGAAATTTCATCTATCAAGTAATTAACAATTTATGAATTTTTTTTGTGATAATTGTCAAATATTTTCACATCTTTTATATTACAAACCCTACTTAAAAATCCTTATCCATTCACACTGATATAAAATCCACAGTCATATAGTACTGCTGTAAATTAACATAAATAAGTCACAATACCATTCACACGTAGTGTCCTCAGTTTGATATAACACTACTGGTGTGGAGAACTTTTCCCAATGACACTGTCATATGCTGAACTCTTTAAGAATTATACATATTTTTCAAGACAGAAATCACAATTGTCCATGTGCATGGTATACTCAGTAATTACTGTCTCTTCGTAACCTCATGACCTATTATACTTCACATGCTTATTTGAACTGTCAAAACACGTTTTCTTTTTGTGTTGTGCTTTTCCCGGCCTTGAAAAACCTGGAAAATGTGATATTTCCACAAAAAACCTGGAAAAAGTCTGGAATTTGGGTTTCTCTTGCCAAAATTGAAACGGTCTAACAAATTGTTGACTTCGAAGACTGTCCGAGGCGCAAAATCAGTTTGAAAGAATTGCAGATTTAGGCCTTGAAAATTGGTTTTGGCAGCCTTGAAAAACCTGGAAAAAACCTTGAATTTAAACTTGGCAAAAGAGTGGGAACCCTGAGATAGACACACACATTTGCCTTCAGTACCATTCTCACTTCATTCCAAAATTCACTGGCAGCATCACCAGCCTGTAAATTAAAACCTCACATTGTGTATTCATTCACAAGTAAATACACCACACACCAACACTCTAATTGACAGACCTTAAACTCTGAATTGTCAAGACCACATTTACCACTCTCACTCTATAGGAAAATTCACATGCAACATCAACTGCCCGTAAACAAACATACCGCATCATCTATTCATTCCCAAATGAAATACATTACTAACTAACACTCTCGTTGACAGACATTAAATGTAAACTCTGAAGAAGACAACAGAGTAACACAGAAACATCAATTCAGACACATTCAACATCGAAAACTATGCTACAAAAAGTTACTATGTTATACTACATTCATGCTTCGTGTACTTAGAAGGTATATCCTGCCTTCAAATGGTCAATACATGTGCGGCCCTGCAAATACTTCATTTCCAGTTATTTCATACCGACACATCGCATTCTTCACTCGCCCGCCGCTATGTTTGTTTAAAGCGTGTGAGTTTCATAAGCAAGAGAAACTCATTTTAAAACTAACTTTGCCATTTTTTCTGTGTTTACAGCAATGTGAGTTTCTCTGGGCATCCCTCCAACATCGTATAGTCTCACATCTTAATTGACGAATATTTTGTAAGCGATTTCGGAAAAATAAATTGTTTATCTATCTTTCTAATTTGAATACTATTTCAGGTCCATTTAACCACAAAGGATAAAATACAATCAAATTCTGTGACGTCATCACAGCCATTTTGAGACTCTCAGAAGCTGGTTTTAATAATATTCTAGGACTACGTTCATTGACCAACAAATATTTTTAAATAAAAATTGATGAATGAGATGTAAAATTAAAGTATTCTTGCAGGATTTGTAAAATTGTGACACATTGAATGGGAATACAATGAAAATAAAATTGGATGGAATTACCATCAATAATTCAAAAGTGGCATGATTTTGGGGTTTGTAAATCCGTCCAACCCCATAAGATTAACTTTACAGTACTTTTATAACTTTATAATTATATTTATGAAAGGCATGCCACTGATTACAGAAGTTAGATAGGAACAGTTATACCACTTTGATTGGGCTAAAAAGCTCTTTAATTGTTTTTGAGGTGGTCAATTGAAATTATTCTAAGTTAACTTAACCTCTATTTTTCTATTTTTCTATTATAAGTGAAATGAGTGTTTCATTATTCTAAAATCAACACATACACCTTTTTAAGACTTAATTAATTGCAAAACTTGAAAAAAAACACAAGACGCGTAAAACCTATTTATAAATCTCAGGATGAACAATGAATTACTTCACATGAAGACGTCTGTCATTGGGCAAATTTCAATTAAATTTTCAAATTAATACCTGCCGAAACAATGTCACAGCACTGATTTATATGAACAAGCTGTGGAGTTGAACTTGTAATTTTTTCGTTTGTCAGCCATTCAATACAGAATGTACAGGCAGGTTAGTTGATATGCAAGGTTAGTTGATACACCCCTCCTCCTGGCTATAGAAATGATCCTTTGAGAAAGTGTTGCCATTTGTGAGAAGCAGAATAAAAAAACATATCTTCACATGTAGTTCAATGTAGAAAGGTAAGAAAAATTTTTAAATCGCTGTTCTGAATGAATTTATGTTAAAAACTATATGTTTTTTTTTCTCACAATCAATGAAGGCTGTTTCATAGTTACATAATAAATGGATAATATGTGGTCCAGTGTCAAAGGTTGGTAAAATTTGGAATTTTTGGTCATTTGGGACAAAAAATGGATAACCTCATATATGTGTCCTATATATTAGTAGATTCCAAAAGCAAAATTTGTAGGTTCTAAATGATTTTTTAAGCTAACAAGGAAAGATAATGTCATTATGTTCAAGCATAAATATGAAGGATTTAAAAACTTAAAATGCTGTTTTTTCGAAACTATTCTAACTTCATTAAAATGGACTTGCAGGGTTAAGTTTTTAGGATATCACCATGACACTAAAAAAATTCTGGAAAATTATATCTTTTATAAAAAAAGTAGTGATATCAAATTTTTCCCATCATTTAACCTTCTTCATGGTGGTTGGCAGCACAGGGGTTTTGTCACCAATATTTTTGTTGTTTATATAACTATATAATGTAAGGAATTCACCATTTTATATTGAGATGTCAATGTCTTAAATTGGCAGCCCTTGACTCAGACTCAGACTCAGACTCAGACCTTGTTTATTCCTTTACATAACCAAAAATAAACACTTACAGCTTTTACAATTATTTAACATTAATAATATGTATGTAAAGGGGAGACACCTCCAAGACAGTCTTCTGTCGCTACTGAGGTGCCCCCCGTTTTTAATGTTCATGTTAATGCCCTGCAGGTCCTGACAAACACGGTGCTCTAATTCAATAGCATTTCATTAAATAGTATGTAATATTTTTGAGAAATCGAGAGAATGAAATTTGAGTGATGTGGTCAAGATGATTCACGAAGGATGCCTATACACTAAGTACAAAAGAACACAAAAATAGAGATTACAACAGGTTGTCAGTGGAGTGACAAATGTAGCAATCTCTGACAGAACAATGCATATTGTAATTGTAAATAATATCTGCTTTCACATATCTAGTAAAACCCTCCATACTATGTGTAAATATCTTTGACTTAATGTATTCAGGACAGTTGTTATAAATAACAGGGAGACGATACCTGATGCTTTTATTTGTAAAACTATGACGATTGAGGGGAATTGCAAAGTTTTGTGTATTTCTTGTAGAATAATTATGAATTTCAGAGTGCCTTGTAAACATCGACACTCTGAAATAGTACGGCAACATGCCATTTTCCAGCTTAAAGGCAAACTTGAGTTCCTGCAGCGCACACAGATCAGTTACTTTCAATAACTGTAGATTTTTAAAGATAGGCTCTGTATGGGAATTGTATTTAGAATTGGTAATAACTCTCACAGATTTCTTTTGCAATTTCATAATTTTATGTCCATGTGTTCCCCATACTAATATATACTTGAAGTGGCATTATACAAGCCTGGTGTCAATGAATAATGTTAAGGGATAGCATGACACCCACTTTTTGATATCTGAAAGTTTCATTGAAGTGCAGCAAACAGCTGCAGGGTTGACTGGTGAATTTTTTGTTGATTTTCTGGGCAATCCGGGAATAGAAGCTGTTTCATAGATTCTGGCACTCAGGGTAGCCAATTTGAAAGATTAGGCTAAAACAAAAACCCAAAAATTGGTGACCAGTTCAAGGAATATATTTGATATAACAGGCCATTCAAATCACTTCAATTTGCAGCAAATGGCCACAGTATTTCAAATTTATTCTCTGCATCACAACTATTCACAGCAGCTCTCACCATGGTTTTTTTGGCATATTTCAAGTTGGCTGGTGAGAAGCAGCAGATTATGATGGAAAGATATTAAAAGACCTTTCTAGGAAAATACAGATGATATAAAGTAAATTAGACAACGTTTATTTAAGTAAAACTGACTTCCGAGGATGATGATAAAGTGTTTTAGCATTTCCATCCCCTGAATTGACAACCAGAGAGGTTTCACCAGCATATTTGTAGGGAAGTCATGAAACATATTATTCTATTCGTATTTCAAGCTTTTTCACACTTTTTGGCTTGAAACTGCTCCCATTGGGTCAGAAGAAGTCCTATATGCATGAAATTTTCGCTGGATGTTTGGGAGATATTGGTGATTAAACAAGACCATTTTTGTGGATGTTATGACAAGCAGAAACATATGTAGATTGACTTCAATTGAATATTAGGTTGTTTTTGGTGACTTCCTTTTATATTATATATTTGTATCTTACTCAAAGATAATAGGTGCAAAAACCCCTATAGTTGGCAGGTATTGCAGAAAAATAATGCTCTGCATGTATTATCAGTCTCAAAGGCGGGGCTCTAATCCACGATAGGTTCGACTTACAACCACATAGTTTAAAGGCAATGGAAAGCCATGCTCATGAGCAACAAAAAAATATTAAGATAATGGCTATTCTAGCATCAATCCTTCTACCAGAAGTATCTGAACACGAGCAGTCAAAAGATAAAATTTCACTGTCTGTAAGAATATTGATTTTCTTGTCAGTCTCAAAGACAGGGCTCCAATACATGACAGGTTAGACTTACAACAACATTTCATACACCAATGAGCAGCCAGTCACATTAACAACAACTAAATATCAATATAATGAACATTCCAGCAAAAACCTCCATCAAGAAGCATCTGAACAAGAGAGGTCTGACATAAATTTCACAAAATTAAAGAGTGTCACCTTTTTCTCCAGTCTCAAAAACAGGGCTATAATACCATGATAGATTAGACTTACAACCACTTTCCATACACCAATGGAAAGCAAGGCTCATGAGCCACTAGGATCTGTCCAGAAAAGTAAAATTTCCGTAATGAGCCATAATCACACAGCATCTGAACATTAGAGGACAGACATAATTCAGGCAAAAAAAGAGGGTGTCAATTTTTCGTGACTCTTACTTAGGCCCTCACGGCTTTTGATACAAGACCTGTTACAACATTTTGATACTATTTCATGACAGCCAGGTCATGAGCACAACATTGATGTATAAATATTGAAAAAATAAGATCAGTGAATGGTGCATATGATGTACCAAAAATCACATTGTCCATTTTGGCTTTGCTTGTGACACAACAACCTAATACTACAAAAGATGTCATTCCGAAATGCCGAAACATATTATGGGCATTATCTGTAGTCATAAGATGCTCAACTAACCAGGGAACAATACCAAAGTGCAACTTTTACTCTAACTGTATTTCCTCTGCTGTATTTTAAAGTTTTACAAGCAATTTTTTCAACCAACCTGCCTGGGTGTATCAACTTACCTCACCAGGTGGGTTAGTTGACACGTTTGACATTACATACTTTGACATCATCTGGGGTAAAAACTATCCAACAATGAAAGTCAAGTTTCTCCATACAATTCAATAATGTGTTTCTTCATACACTTGGCCATTCATCATACGAATATCATACCCAGTTTAGCTTGCAGGCAAACTCTTCTAAAAAAATGTCTCAACTAACCTGCCTCTTACCTACCATTGTGGAATATTTGTATGTTGTATACAAGAAATTAATTAAACTCGTTTAATAATTGAAGGCACACAATTTAAGAGTATAGCATATTTCAAATCATCATCATCATACCCTTAATTCATGGATGCTTTACTCTACTCCTCCCAGACAACTCATTGCTCAGGCATGAAGACTTTTAAGCAGCATTCTTTCACTTCCTACAACAACCTTATCTGGGTTTTGTCCCTTAAACTTACAATTTTTTAAAGTCATTTTTTCCTGAACATCATTATTATCCAATCATTATATTTTCTTTCCATTTCAACCATTTCCATTTCTTTTTTCTCCAGATCTCACCCCTGCATAACATGTTTGTCATGCTTCAATGACAATCAATATTTCATTTCACATCTTTATTACCCCCACTTCATGGGTACTGTGCTAGTAATCTCAATTTATAATCTTCAACTGCAAGATGAATTTTGCATTGACTCTGCAGATTTTAGCGTTAAGTCTATAAACTCATATAACTGTCAGCATATTCTATATATCGTTTGTTATATTTACAAAACCTTCATAACTCCTTTGTCATTCCCAGCGATATGCAGGCCTCCTAGGGCTGATGATTTTTTTTAATACAGTGGTTTAAATCATGATTAAAATCATAATGTAAATCAAACAAATCCATATAAATCCAATAAATCATTGATTTCAATGCAGTGAAATTGCGATTTTAAATCATGATTTAAATTCCCTTGATTCAAATCCAACAGGCCTGATACCTACACATATGGATAACTTTTGGAATAGCATTGTTGTAGCATAAACCTTATGAATTACACCTATTTCAAGACGGAATCGTAATTTGGTTGAAGATGTGTAGCATTGAACCAATGGCAAAACATCGTCTGCTTCACTTACCTGCAGGAAGCTCTGCAATGATACATTATTATACTGTTGAGTGCACACATTGGGCTGTAATAATGCTCAAAAGTCAAACACCAGTTTTTTAATGCTGATTAGTTCATGCTTCAACAGTTTTGAACCCCCCTTGTAAGACTGAACCTGATTGGATGGTGTAATTCAAAATTGACACCATCCAATGAAAAATTATTTTGCAGCACTTTCATACATGAATGGGAACAATAGAACACTGATACAGATTTGACAGAACCAATAGCCATTTGTTTTGTGCATAACAATGCAACAGATTATTCACATGACTGAGCACTGTAGCAGGGGTAACTGGAGGACAAAGGAGTAATTATTTCCGCACCACTGGACAGGGACTGAATAGTAGAGCATTATTCTGTTTTTCAGAAAAATGAAGGGGACGGGTAATGGGGATTTCAATCCTGCATTTTTACACACATAATATTTATGGCCTGACAGCATCAAACAGAGCTATGTGTTGAGGTAGGGTAACTTTGAAACCCAAATTCTAATTTTGCAAGTGAACGGCATTTTTAATTTCCAAAACTACAAAACAACTTTTGCCAATGAAGTAAACATATCAATTTGCATTTAATGATAAAATCACTATCGCTGTTTGTTTATCACACAATATTTATTCTAGAAATTGCTTGCTGCTATAATATGAAGGACACTTCAAGGAGAGGCCCTGACTTCTTTTCAATTATTGTTTCCAAACAAGCATGTAAAATGGCTTTTTTCTGGATACTGTGAGCAATTGAAAAGGTCTAAAAGATCCTTTTCACAATAAATTTACTTTTTAAAATTATTTCGGTGCATGTCAATATCAGACAGGCATGCCATTTGAATCTAGATTACAGAATTTGCTGTTGCTTATAAAGATTTAAGAGTTTTATAGTGACCTTTATGATGCAGATTCTGACAAAATTAGCAACAAAAAAGTCTTTTTATTGAAAGTAGATGGATATATGTTTGTTTACTTACTAGTGTCTATATGTACAGTGCAGCCTGTAAGTAAGTGAAATGGATGATGCTATGCCATTCGGTCAATGCTAAACATCCTCAACCAAACAGCTTGTGGAAGTATTCATTCTCATTGGGTGAGAAGAAGCATATTGGGTCATAAAGGTCCATATTTCAGACCTTTGGGACAACAATGGCTGCCAGTTTTTTTACCATACTTGGAGTTAGGTATGGGTCAAAGTCTTTGATAAGTAAGGGAAACACAAGCTCATTGTTATTCCAATGGGAATCGGAAGGATTGACTCATCAGATTTTCCAAGGCTACTTGGCGAGAGTGAGCTAATTTATACTGAATGAACCCTTGATATCCTTGGTGGATATTCTGAATGTATATGCGTACTTAGGCTTGTCAGAAAATTTAGCTTACCAAGTAAATCCCCCTTTGAGTTCTGAAAAAAAAAAACTTCGATTATCACCCAAATGAATATAACTAATCCAACAAGGTGCTGAACACTTTAACTATTTGGCGTTTACTCTAGAGGCATTACTTCGTGCTGAATGCCAAAAGCACATCACCTTTTTTTCTTTGAAAGGCTGTTGTCTTGATGGGTTCAAAGTCGACCTGCTATCATATTCAGTTGTGAAAATGACTTTGTTCTACTGGATTTTGACTTTAAAATGGTGTTTCATTTGTCTTGATATCTCCACCCAATCCAAAGATATGGCACCTCAAATATTGATGATACGAAACATCGAACTTTGAGAAAATTGCCTTTGACTTTCCCGCGATTACAATAAAAGAACTAGGAAAATCAAGAATGATGCCCATTTTAGATAATTTAAAATCAGTCTTTGGTTAAGATTGTGTTAAACAATCAAAGCAAATTACTTTTGCTAAAACGTGGTACCGACAGCTAAAAATTATCAAAATTTGACCTTTTGACACATTTTGCTCATTTCTGGAAAATACAGATTGCCTACTTTGAACTCATTTTGGTGGAGCAGGTCACAATTATTCACTCATAAAAGGTATTATTAATTAGGAACTATGGATTCTTCGGTTCCCCTGATGCCTTCGCTTCAATTTAAATACCATTTAATGATTTCACACCACAGAAAAATAACATTTAACCCAAAATTGTTAATGAGAGCTATGAGGTCTGTTGGAGTGAGAAACTGTCATTTTGGATGTGATTAACTGAAAGTTGAACAGAATTGTTAACCCCACAGAGATGTTGTGAGAGATGAATTTCATTTTGAGTCCTTTCTCCAAAGCCCTCTGTCCGCCTGAATAATAACGTCACATTTTCTGGTCTTTGTCTCATGAAGATTTATGAATCGATTTCCCTTTCCAGCCACAAGTTCAGTTCAACCTATCTAACTGTTGACAAGCAGAAATTGACTGATTTAAATTTAAAAAACAAAAACAGGCTATAGATGGTGCTCATGGTGCTTCTGTTTCTTGTTGTTATTGAGTTTTTGTTTTTTTAATGACTTTTTGTTTGCTTATTTATACAATCCTTATTTTCATCAATTCAAACTTGTCTCAAATAATTTAATCTATTTTATCTCAAAATAAAATATGTATTCCACTAAGAAATCAAAGCAACAAACAACCTCCGTCTACCCAATCTTCATGTAGCCTTCAGCACTATGTTGGTACATACAACTGCAAACATTTACCAAGATGACCACACAATTAAGTGGGCAATAACTGAAGCTGGAATCACCGAGAAATTTAAATTGGCACTGGATGCAATATTTTTGAAAATGAAGGCAAAAATTAAACTTTTGTGGTTCTTAGTGCTATAAACATTGTTTGAAATGTCATAAGGATTTACACTGAATAAATATGTTTGCAATGTCTGCTTACATCATGTTTTAGCACATATTCCTGAATTGCAATAAAATGCCACTTTATCAGCTATTGAGCACATCAAGAGTAAACTTGTTACACTTCATAAAATATTGAAACTTCCAATATCAAGATGGCTCACCGCTTATGTAAAACTTGACAAATGCCAACAACTTGTTGCATTCACAAACAGAACTTCAGTTCAAGTGATACAGTTTTGATAATTAAATAACTTTCCTGAAGCGAATGATATTCTCGTCATGACTGTCTACATACAGTACCATCTAAAATAAAATATGACAACCCCTGTAGGAAGAAAGAATCAGCCACTACTTTACCCTCCAAGATGCTGAATGAAGCATTTCAGCGACACACTAGGATATACCAAGCAGGCATTTTCAGTAATTTTTTTTTTTAATGTGTGGGTCTAATTGAAGGCTTCTTATGACGTAAAGAACTTAGGTACAGTTTCATAAACCTGTCCCACATAAATAAAACCAAAATTGCTGTGAAAATGGCAGCCAGATGTCAACTGCAACATCATGTTTGCTGTCATTTTGCCTGAAGAAACAACTGTGGATATGAAGCAGTACACAGAAAACAGTGTTCACACTACTTGGTGTGATAATGTTTTTGCAACCTTCCGTGATTTACTGTAAAAAATTGCCAAATTACCCCACACTCAGGAGTAACCACTCCACATCGACTGGGTAAATCATCGCTAAAATGACTGAACATTTCGGTGACATTTATTCTTTCTTCATTTTATAACCAATATTTAAGCGTAATTTGAGATTTAGGGAGTGTGTTTTCGGTGAAAAGTTAAGCCAGTTACTTCCAAGTTGGTTATTACCTGGATCACTTCGTATGAATTGAAAGGTCATAAATATAAGAATCTCTTACCAAAAGTTACCTGCCTCAGCATCTCTAAGCAGCAAAAACATGGCTACACCAACTCATCCTTAGGCCATGCTGTTTCACCTGTGGAATTTCAAGTGGTTACCAAAATGCGTCTGGTGATGTCATGACCCTTTGTTTGTGATGTTACACTTGATAATTCATATCCAAAGTGAGATTGTGTCCTATACTTGCCATCCCATTATGTTATCAACACAACTCAGTGAATTAGTTAAATCTTTATTTTTGAAACTTTACATGTTTTTATACTGACCCCTTGTGTCAAACACACATAGGTATGGACTAACATGAATTTGGCATTTTAATGGTCAAGAGATCCGAGACCGACAACACCCCCTACCGAACAACAAAATACTTAGTAATGTTTGACTTATCATGAAATAGCATGTTCTTTACCAATAAGTCTTTTAAACATCATTAAAATGATTGAGATTCCAAAGCGTTTCGACAATTGCATAAATGAAAAGTATGTATGATGAAGCCTGTGTCAATAAGAAGAGTGTATGACTGTATGTGGCCCAATTAGTTTAATGTGTTCAAAAGAAAATATATGGTCCAAGTGATATGGAGCTATCCGATGCCAGAAGGCAAGCATAAACGAGAAATAAACTAATAAACCTGTTGCCACAGGGTAGAAATGATGTTCTCACAAGGTTATGAAGCGTCAAAGATATGACATCAGCATTCTATGTTGTGGTACAGTTATGAAATGTTGTAAAAAAGTCTCAATGCCCTGCTCATGTTGTGGCAGCATAATTTCTACCATACAATGCTATGTGAACAACAGATGAACCTTCCACCAATTAGTATGGGGGAAGGTTGATCTAGTGGTAGCGTCCTGGGCTGTCAATCGCTGGGCCCAGGGTTCGAATCCAGCTCTTGCCTGGTCACCTGGGCCAATGTTGGACGTGTGTTTCAATCATCCTTTGCCTCATTGCCCTGTCTTCCTCCTGTCCTAATTAGCCTACAAAGTGCATAAATACAGGACGTAAAGCACCATTCATCCATCCATTCATCCACCAATTAGTAGCCCTGTGTTTAAATTGTGTGCCAATTGGAAAGACAGTGACTTGTATTAACCCTGTACATGAATGAGATGTATATTGAAAACATATGGACATGCTTACATTTTAGAGTCCTCATCATCTTTGCATGGAATCTCAAGTTCTTTCTATGCCGTTGAAGAGTGATGTCAGAGATGACTATATTCTCTAGCTGGGTGAATTTTAAACTTTAAACAATAGGGAAAATCATGGTACCTTCAATTGTCATGAAACCTTGATATCTATAAAGAAAGAGACAGTCAAACTGTGATGTCTGAAAAATTTGTCACCAAAAATTAGCATTTTTCGTTTGTTTTTCCATGCAAATGGTAAGATAACAACTTCAGATCATTATGAAGACACTTAAAAAGGTCACGATCAGAAAGGGCACAGTGTTTTACACAAGATAGAATATGTTGTAGAATCTCTGATACGTTTTTGTGGCATAAAGAGTTTGTTCACACTTGTAGCAGTAACTCCTGACTAAGATCTTGCAGCCTGTCTTAACGGAACAAACATATTCTTCACTTATATGACCAGTCAGACAGTAAAGAAAATAGCTCACCATGAGGAGATCGGAAGTTACGGCAAGAACGAGGCGCCGCAGGGCGCCTCTTTCTTGCCGCTCAAGCTTCTAACCGGACAGTTGAACATTCCCTGACTCTCCCCGGCGGATAGAGGGCTTCGGGGCCCCCAAGACCATTACCTGAAGCTGCCAGGTGCATCAGATGAAGATTAGACGATGATTATTACCTTCAAGAAATTCCTTCATTTCGTCCGTGTCCATAATGAAACCTATACCTCTCTTTTTGTTGACTGTTTTAATTGTGATCCATGCACTTTAAATAATTTTATTAAAGTCTCAACAACTCAAAATCATCAAATCAGAATCTGTGTTACAGATTTCAGTTAGAGTCAGAGCCGGCATCAATATTGTGGTCATGTACTCTTTGTTTGACACATTAATTGTTTCTTAACTGTCTCATCATTGCTTGGCGTAACCATCCATCTCCCTTCCTACTTCTGTCCTCGGCTGGGACAATGTGAAGTGTATTGTACGAGATTGCAAACACCACAGATTTTCTTTTGCAGTCCTTCTGAAATGTAGTGCCCATCATCTGAGAATTTTTTCCTTCGTCCTCTAATTGTGATATTTCCCCATCATCGGTATCATCTTCTTCTTCTTCTTCTTCTTGGAATAGAACTTCCTCACCATTGTAAGTCCCTGCCTCTTCCTTAACAGTAGGGAATTGCCCTACTCCGCCATCTATGGTGTTCTTTCTGGCCATATTCTCTATGCTTTCCCTTACAGAAGTTTCCATTCTTCTTCTACTGAGTTTTGGACTGGCAATGTAATTTTGATATAGTTTAGTTGATCCTTTCTTTCCTTTCAAATTTCACCATGCATTTTATTAATTGTTCAGTTTTGAATGCACCCCTGTTAAATTGTAAATCTACAGTACGTCCAGGGTTTGAATTTCGGTTTTTATGTACTTCTCGTATTTAGGGCGGTGTTTTTCCATTTTGTAATGGTCACTTACCATTCTTGGCGGTAATCCTGGGGGTGCCACTGATTCTTTAACTCTAAAGTTCCACACTTGTACCAATTTATATAATGACGTTTTGGAGAAGTCATGTTTGCTGGGGTGGTTGCATGGGTTGAGTTTGTCCATAAATTCTCTAACATGTTAAGGAATAAAAGGTCTTTCTCACATAGTTTTTTGGCTTTATCTAAGCCCAACTTATCACTTATCAGTCCAGATCATCATTTCTGTTAGGGTTGCAAACATTGTCATTTTCTTTGTTGGTTGTTTGTCAAGGTTAAAACCATTCAAGAAGTATATGTTCTATAATATATCTCCTTATACAGCTCTGCTGTTGTCAGTGGAGTTCTTTTCTTGAAGTCCATCTCTTAAATTGTGGCTTGATGCGGGGAGGAGGGTTTGTTTTTCTCTTTATTTATTTGCCTATTTTGGGTGGCATTCTGACAGATATGAAGTTTATTGTCACAATTGATTTGTCATAATTTCGTCTTCAGTATTATTTTAACCTTAATTTCTGTGAGCTCTCTGAGAGAGCTAACTGTGAAATTTCTCAGCAAGCTGACAGGGAGATTATCAAAGCTAAAGAATCGGTCTCTTCTTCTGTTTGGTCTGTTCAATGCTTCTCTCAAAGGGATCTGTCATCTCTACCATCACCGCTATTCTCTCTACTCTTGATTACTGGGTAACTGGATATGGTACACACCTGAGTTCAAGTCTTCCTTAGTCAACTGTTACGACAACGAGATTCAGGTATGACCACTTCCACTGACATACCAATGGCTGAAAATTGACTGAAATAATTATTGCTGCTAGTAGGACAGACTCATCACTGTCTGGATGAATGATGTGCTGTCTGACAGATCAGTTTGTATTCCCATGTGATGAAACTCTGCAGAATCTCTTAGAAGCTTATTTCTGCTTCCAAAGTTGATCATGGTCATCATCTTGGTAATTCAACTATCTTGCCTTCCTATTCAGAAGACACTGACGAAATGAAGGAATTTCTTGAAGGTAATAATCATCGTCTAATCTTCATCTGATGCACCTGGCAGCTTCAGGTAATGGTCTTGGGGGCCCCGAAGCCCTCTATCCACCGGGGAGAGTCAGGGAATGTTCAACTGCCCGGTTAGAAGCTTGAGCGGCAAGAAAGAGGCGCCCTGCGGCGCCTCGTTCTTGCCGTAACTTCCGATCTCCTCATGGTGAGCTATTTTCTTTACTGTCTGACTGGTCATATAAGTGAAGAATATGTTTGTTCCGTTAAGACAGGCTGCAAGATCTTAGTCAGGAGTTACTGCTACAAGTGTGAACAAACTCTTTATGCCACAAAAACGTATCAGAGATTCTACAACATATTCTATCTTGTGTAAAACACTGTGCCCTTTCTGATCGTGACCTTTTTAAGTGTCTTCATAATGATCTGAAGTTGTTATCTTACCATTTGCATGGAAAAACAAACGAAAAATGCTAATTTTTGGTGACAAATTTTTCAGACATCACAGTTTGACTGTCTCTTTCTTTATAGATATCAAGGTTTCATGACAATAGAAGGTACCATGATTTTCCCTATTGTTTAAAGTTTAAAATTCACCCAGCTAGAGAATATAGTCATCTCTGACATCACTCTTCAACGGCATAGAAAGAACTTGAGATTCCATGCAAAGATGATGAGGACTCTAAAATGTAAGCATGTCCATATGTTTTCAATATACATCTCATTCATGTACAGGGTTAATACAAGTCACTGTCTTTCCAATTGGCACACAATTTAAACACAGGGCTACTAATTGGTGGATGAATGGATGGATGAATGGTGCTTTACGTCCTGTATTTATGCACTTTGTAGGCTAATTAGGACAGGAGGAAGACAGGGCAATGAGGCAAAGGATGATTGAAACACACGTCCAACATTGGCCCAGGTGACCAGGCAAGAGCTGGATTCGAACCCTGGGCCCAGCGATTGACAGCCCAGGACGCTACCACTAGATCAACCTTCCCCATACTAATTGGTGGAAGGTTCATCTGTTGTTCACATAGCATTGTATGGTAGAAATTATGCTGCCACAACATGAGCAGGGCATTGAGACTTTTTTACAACATTTCATAACTGTACCACAACATAGAATGCTGATGTCATATCTTTGACACTTCATAACCTTGTGAGAACATCATTTCTACCCTGTGGCAACAGGTTTATTAGTTTATTTCTCGTTTATGCTTGCCTTCTGGCATCGGATAGCTCCATATCACTTGGACCATATATTTTCTTTTGAACACATTAAACTAATTGGGCCACATACAGTCATACACTCTTCTTATTGACACAGGCTTCATCATACATACTTTTCATTTATGCAATTGTCGAAACGCTTTGGAATCTCAATCATTTTAATGATGTTTAAAAGACTTATTGGTAAAGAACATGCTATTTCATGATAAGTCAAACATTACTAAGTATTTTGTTGTTCGGTAGGGGGTGTTGTCGGTCTCGGATCTCTTGACCATTAAAATGCCAAATTCATGTTAGTCCATACCTATGTGTGTTTGACACAAGGGGTCAGTATAAAAACATGTAAAGTTTCAAAAATAAAGATTTAACTAATTCACTGAGTTGTGTTGATAACATAATGGGATGGCAAGTATAGGACACAATCTCACTTTGGATATGAATTATCAAGTGTAACATCACAAACAAAGGGTCATGACATCACCAGACGCATTTTGGTAACCACTTGAAATTCCACAGGTGAAACAGCATGGCCTAAGGATGAGTTGGTGTAGCCATGTTTTTGCTGCTTAGAGATGCTGAGGCAGGTAACTTTTGGTAAGAGATTCTTATATTTATGACCTTTCAATTCATACGAAGTGATCCAGGTAATAACCAACTTGGAAGTAACTGGCTTAACTTTTCACCGAAAACACACTCCCTAAATCTCAAATTACGCTTAAATATTGGTTATAAAATGAAGAAAGAATAAATGTCACCGAAATGTTCAGTCATTTTAGCGATGATTTACCCAGTCGATGTGGAGTGGTTACTCCTGAGTGTGGGGTAATTTGGCAATTTTTTACAGTAAATCACGGAAGGTTGCAAAAACATTATCACACCAAGTAGTGTGAACACTGTTTTCTGTGTACTGCTTCATATCCACAGTTGTTTCTTCAGGCAAAATGACAGCAAACATGATGTTGCAGTTGACATCTGGCTGCCATTTTCACAGCAATTTTGGTTTTATTTATGTGGGACAGGTTTATGAAACTGTACCTAAGTTCTTTACGTCATAAGAAGCCTTCAATTAGACCCACACATTAAAAAAAAAAATTACTGAAAATGCCTGCTTGGTATATCCTAGTGTGTCGCTGAAATGCTTCATTCAGCATCTTGGAGGGTAAAGTAGTGGCTGATTCTTTCTTCCTACAGGGGTTGTCATATTTTATTTTAGATGGTACTGTATGTAGACAGTCATGACGAGAATATCATTCGCTTCAGGAAAGTTATTTAATTATCAAAACTGTATCACTTGAACTGAAGTTCTGTTTGTGAATGCAACAAGTTGTTGGCATTTGTCAAGTTTTACATAAGCGGTGAGCCATCTTGATATTGGAAGTTTCAATATTTTATGAAGTGTAACAAGTTTACTCTTGATGTGCTCAATAGCTGATAAAGTGGCATTTTATTGCAATTCAGGAATATGTGCTAAAACATGATGTAAGCAGACATTGCAAACATATTTATTCAGTGTAAATCCTTATGACATTTCAAACAATGTTTATAGCACTAAGAACCACAAAAGTTTAATTTTTGCCTTCATTTTCAAAAATATTGCATCCAGTGCCAATTTAAATTTCTCGGTGATTCCAGCTTCAGTTATTGCCCACTTAATTGTGTGGTCATCTTGGTAAATGTTTGCAGTTGTATGTACCAACATAGTGCTGAAGGCTACATGAAGATTGGGTAGACGGAGGTTGTTTGTTGCTTTGATTTCTTAGTGGAATACATATTTTATTTTGAGATAAAATAGATTAAATTATTTGAGACAAGTTTGAATTGATGAAAATAAGGATTGTATAAATAAGCAAACAAAAAGTCATTAAAAAAACAAAAACTCAATAACAACAAGAAACAGAAGCACCATGAGCACCATCTATAGCCTGTTTTTGTTTTTTAAATTTAAATCAGTCAATTTCTGCTTGTCAACAGTTAGATAGGTTGAACTGAACTTGTGGCTGGAAAGGGAAATCGATTCATAAATCTTCATGAGACAAAGACCAGAAAATGTGACGTTATTATTCAGGCGGACAGAGGGCTTTGGAGAAAGGACTCAAAATGAAATTCATCTCTCACAACATCTCTGTGGGGTTAACAATTCTGTTCAACTTTCAGTTAATCACATCCAAAATGACAGTTTCTCACTCCAACAGACCTCATAGCTCTCATTAACAATTTTGGGTTAAATGTTATATTTCTGTGGTGTGAAATCATTAAATGGTATTTAAATTGAAGCGAAGGCATCAGGGGAACCGAAGAATCCATAGTTCCTAATTAATAATACCTTTTATGAGTGAATAATTGTGACCTGCTCCACCAAAATGAGTTCAAAGTAGGCAATCTGTATTTTCCAGAAATGAGCAAAATGTGTCAAAAGGTCAAATTTTGATAATTTTTAGCTGTCGGTACCACGTTTTAGCAAAAGTAATTTGCTTTGATTGTTTAACACAATCTTAACCAAAGACTGATTTTAAATTATCTAAAATGGGCATCATTCTTGATTTTCCTAGTTCTTTTATTGTAATCGCGGGAAAGTCAAAGGCAATTTTCTCAAAGTTCGATGTTTCGTATCATCAATATTTGAGGTGCCATATCTTTGGATTGGGTGGAGATATCAAGACAAATGAAACACCATTTTAAAGTCAAAATCCAGTAGAACAAAGTCATTTTCACAACTGAATATGATAGCAGGTCGACTTTGAACCCATCAAGACAACAGCCTTTCAAAGAAAAAAAGGTGATGTGCTTTTGGCATTCAGCACGAAGTAATGCCTCTAGAGTAAACGCCAAATAGTTAAAGTGTTCAGCACCTTGTTGGATTAGTTATATTCATTTGGGTGATAATCGAAGTTTTTTTTTTTCAGAACTCAAAGGGGGATTTACTTGGTAAGCTAAATTTTCTGACAAGCCTAAGTACGCATATACATTCAGAATATCCACCAAGGATATCAAGGGTTCATTCAGTATAAATTAGCTCACTCTCGCCAAGTAGCCTTGGAAAATCTGATGAGTCAATCCTTCCGATTCCCATTGGAATAACAATGAGCTTGTGTTTCCCTTACTTATCAAAGACTTTGACCCATACCTAACTCCAAGTATGGTAAAAAAACTGGCAGCCATTGTTGTCCCAAAGGTCTGAAATATGGACCTTTATGACCCAATATGCTTCTTCTCACCCAATGAGAATGAATACTTCCACAAGCTGTTTGGTTGAGGATGTTTAGCATTGACCGAATGGCATAGCATCATCCATTTCACTTACTTACAGGCTGCACTGTACATATAGACACTAGTAAGTAAACAAACATATATCCATCTACTTTCAATAAAAAGACTTTTTTGTTGCTAATTTTGTCAGAATCTGCATCATAAAGGTCACTATAAAACTCTTAAATCTTTATAAGCAACAGCAAATTCTGTAATCTAGATTCAAATGGCATGCCTGTCTGATATTGACATGCACCGAAATAATTTTAAAAAGTAAATTTATTGTGAAAAGGATCTTTTAGACCTTTTCAATTGCTCACAGTATCCAGAAAAAAGCCATTTTACATGCTTGTTTGGAAACAATAATTGAAAAGAAGTCAGGGCCTCTCCTTGAAGTGTCCTTCATATTATAGCAGCAAGCAATTTCTAGAATAAATATTGTGTGATAAACAAACAGCGATAGTGATTTTATCATTAAATGCAAATTGATATGTTTACTTCATTGGCAAAAGTTGTTTTGTAGTTTTGGAAATTAAAAATGCCGTTCACTTGCAAAATTAGAATTTGGGTTTCAAAGTTACCCTACCTCAACACATAGCTCTGTTTGATGCTGTCAGGCCATAAATATTATGTGTGTAAAAATGCAGGATTGAAATCCCCATTACCCGTCCCCTTCATTTTTCTGAAAAACAGAATAATGCTCTACTATTCAGTCCCTGTCCAGTGGTGCGGAAATAATTACTCCTTTGTCCTCCAGTTACCCCTGCTACAGTGCTCAGTCATGTGAATAATCTGTTGCATTGTTATGCACAAAACAAATGGCTATTGGTTCTGTCAAATCTGTATCAGTGTTCTATTGTTCCCATTCATGTATGAAAGTGCTGCAAAATAATTTTTCATTGGATGGTGTCAATTTTGAATTACACCATCCAATCAGGTTCAGTCTTACAAGGGGGGTTCAAAACTGTTGAAGCATGAACTAATCAGCATTAAAAAACTGGTGTTTGACTTTTGAGCATTATTACAGCCCAATGTGTGCACTCAACAGTATAATAATGTATCATTGCAGAGCTTCCTGCAGGTAAGTGAAGCAGACGATGTTTTGCCATTGGTTCAATGCTACACATCTTCAACCAAATTACGATTCCGTCTTGAAATAGGTGTAATTCATAAGGTTTATGCTACAACAATGCTATTCCAAAAGTTATCCATATGTGTAGGTATCAGGCCTGTTGGATTTGAATCAAGGGAATTTAAATCATGATTTAAAATCGCAATTTCACTGCATTGAAATCAATGATTTATTGGATTTATATGGATTTGTTTGATTTACATTATGATTTTAATCATGATTTAAACCACTGTATTAAAAAAAATCATCAGCCCTAGGAGGCCTGCATATCGCTGGGAATGACAAAGGAGTTATGAAGGTTTTGTAAATATAACAAACGATATATAGAATATGCTGACAGTTATATGAGTTTATAGACTTAACGCTAAAATCTGCAGAGTCAATGCAAAATTCATCTTGCAGTTGAAGATTATAAATTGAGATTACTAGCACAGTACCCATGAAGTGGGGGTAATAAAGATGTGAAATGAAATATTGATTGTCATTGAAGCATGACAAACATGTTATGCAGGGGTGAGATCTGGAGAAAAAAGAAATGGAAATGGTTGAAATGGAAAGAAAATATAATGATTGGATAATAATGATGTTCAGGAAAAAATGACTTTAAAAAATTGTAAGTTTAAGGGACAAAACCCAGATAAGGTTGTTGTAGGAAGTGAAAGAATGCTGCTTAAAAGTCTTCATGCCTGAGCAATGAGTTGTCTGGGAGGAGTAGAGTAAAGCATCCATGAATTAAGGGTATGATGATGATGATTTGAAATATGCTATACTCTTAAATTGTGTGCCTTCAATTATTAAACGAGTTTAATTAATTTCTTGTATACAACATACAAATATTCCACAATGGTAGGTAAGAGGCAGGTTAGTTGAGACATTTTTTTAGAAGAGTTTGCCTGCAAGCTAAACTGGGTATGATATTCGTATGATGAATGGCCAAGTGTATGAAGAAACACATTATTGAATTGTATGGAGAAACTTGACTTTCATTGTTGGATAGTTTTTACCCCAGATGATGTCAAAGTATGTAATGTCAAACGTGTCAACTAACCCACCTGGTGAGGTAAGTTGATACACCCAGGCAGGTTGGTTGAAAAAATTGCTTGTAAAACTTTAAAATACAGCAGAGGAAATACAGTTAGAGTAAAAGTTGCACTTTGGTATTGTTCCCTGGTTAGTTGAGCATCTTATGACTACAGATAATGCCCATAATATGTTTCGGCATTTCGGAATGACATCTTTTGTAGTATTAGGTTGTTGTGTCACAAGCAAAGCCAAAATGGACAATGTGATTTTTGGTACATCATATGCACCATTCACTGATCTTATTTTTTCAATATTTATACATCAATGTTGTGCTCATGACCTGGCTGTCATGAAATAGTATCAAAATGTTGTAACAGGTCTTGTATCAAAAGCCGTGAGGGCCTAAGTAAGAGTCACGAAAAATTGACACCCTCTTTTTTTGCCTGAATTATGTCTGTCCTCTAATGTTCAGATGCTGTGTGATTATGGCTCATTACGGAAATTTTACTTTTCTGGACAGATCCTAGTGGCTCATGAGCCTTGCTTTCCATTGGTGTATGGAAAGTGGTTGTAAGTCTAATCTATCATGGTATTATAGCCCTGTTTTTGAGACTGGAGAAAAAGGTGACACTCTTTAATTTTGTGAAATTTATGTCAGACCTCTCTTGTTCAGATGCTTCTTGATGGAGGTTTTTGCTGGAATGTTCATTATATTGATATTTAGTTGTTGTTAATGTGACTGGCTGCTCATTGGTGTATGAAATGTTGTTGTAAGTCTAACCTGTCATGTATTGGAGCCCTGTCTTTGAGACTGACAAGAAAATCAATATTCTTACAGACAGTGAAATTTTATCTTTTGACTGCTCTTGTTCAGATACTTCTGGTAGAAGGATTGATGCTAGAATAGCCATTATCTTAATATTTTTTTGTTGCTCATGAGCATGGCTTTCCATTGCCTTTAAACTATGTGGTTGTAAGTCGAACCTATCGTGGATTAGAGCCCCGCCTTTGAGACTGATAATACATGCAGAGCATTATTTTTCTGCAATACCTGCCAACTATAGGGGTTTTTGCACCTATTATCTTTGAGTAAGATACAAATATATAATATAAAAGGAAGTCACCAAAAACAACCTAATATTCAATTGAAGTCAATCTACATATGTTTCTGCTTGTCATAACATCCACAAAAATGGTCTTGTTTAATCACCAATATCTCCCAAACATCCAGCGAAAATTTCATGCATATAGGACTTCTTCTGACCCAATGGGAGCAGTTTCAAGCCAAAAAGTGTGAAAAAGCTTGAAATACGAATAGAATAATATGTTTCATGACTTCCCTACAAATATGCTGGTGAAACCTCTCTGGTTGTCAATTCAGGGGATGGAAATGCTAAAACACTTTATCATCATCCTCGGAAGTCAGTTTTACTTAAATAAACGTTGTCTAATTTACTTTATATCATCTGTATTTTCCTAGAAAGGTCTTTTAATATCTTTCCATCATAATCTGCTGCTTCTCACCAGCCAACTTGAAATATGCCAAAAAAACCATGGTGAGAGCTGCTGTGAATAGTTGTGATGCAGAGAATAAATTTGAAATACTGTGGCCATTTGCTGCAAATTGAAGTGATTTGAATGGCCTGTTATATCAAATATATTCCTTGAACTGGTCACCAATTTTTGGGTTTTTGTTTTAGCCTAATCTTTCAAATTGGCTACCCTGAGTGCCAGAATCTATGAAACAGCTTCTATTCCCGGATTGCCCAGAAAATCAACAAAAAATTCACCAGTCAACCCTGCAGCTGTTTGCTGCACTTCAATGAAACTTTCAGATATCAAAAAGTGGGTGTCATGCTATCCCTTAACATTATTCATTGACACCAGGCTTGTATAATGCCACTTCAAGTATATATTAGTATGGGGAACACATGGACATAAAATTATGAAATTGCAAAAGAAATCTGTGAGAGTTATTACCAATTCTAAATACAATTCCCATACAGAGCCTATCTTTAAAAATCTACAGTTATTGAAAGTAACTGATCTGTGTGCGCTGCAGGAACTCAAGTTTGCCTTTAAGCTGGAAAATGGCATGTTGCCGTACTATTTCAGAGTGTCGATGTTTACAAGGCACTCTGAAATTCATAATTATTCTACAAGAAATACACAAAACTTTGCAATTCCCCTCAATCGTCATAGTTTTACAAATAAAAGCATCAGGTATCGTCTCCCTGTTATTTATAACAACTGTCCTGAATACATTAAGTCAAAGATATTTACACATAGTATGGAGGGTTTTACTAGATATGTGAAAGCAGATATTATTTACAATTACAATATGCATTGTTCTGTCAGAGATTGCTACATTTGTCACTCCACTGACAACCTGTTGTAATCTCTATTTTTGTGTTCTTTTGTACTTAGTGTATAGGCATCCTTCGTGAATCATCTTGACCACATCACTCAAATTTCATTCTCTCGATTTCTCAAAAATATTACATACTATTTAATGAAATGCTATTGAATTAGAGCACCGTGTTTGTCAGGACCTGCAGGGCATTAACATGAACATTAAAAACGGGGGGCACCTCAGTAGCGACAGAAGACTGTCTTGGAGGTGTCTCCCCTTTACATACATATTATTAATGTTAAATAATTGTAAAAGCTGTAAGTGTTTATTTTTGGTTATGTAAAGGAATAAACAAGGTCTGAGTCTGAGTCTGAGTCTGAGTCAAGGGCTGCCAATTTAAGACATTGACATCTCAATATAAAATGGTGAATTCCTTACATTATATAGTTATATAAACAACAAAAATATTGGTGACAAAACCCCTGTGCTGCCAACCACCATGAAGAAGGTTAAATGATGGGAAAAATTTGATATCACTACTTTTTTTATAAAAGATATAATTTTCCAGAATTTTTTTAGTGTCATGGTGATATCCTAAAAACTTAACCCTGCAAGTCCATTTTAATGAAGTTAGAATAGTTTCGAAAAAACAGCATTTTAAGTTTTTAAATCCTTCATATTTATGCTTGAACATAATGACATTATCTTTCCTTGTTAGCTTAAAAAATCATTTAGAACCTACAAATTTTGCTTTTGGAATCTACTAATATATAGGACACATATATGAGGTTATCCATTTTTTGTCCCAAATGACCAAAAATTCCAAATTTTACCAACCTTTGACACTGGACCACATATTATCCATATATTATGTAACTATGAAACAGCCTTCATTGATTGTGAGAAAAAAAAACATATAGTTTTTAACATAAATTCATTCAGAACAGCGATTTAAAAATTTTTCTTACCTTTCTACATTGAACTACATGTGAAGATATGTTTTTTTATTCTGCTTCTCACAAATGGCAACACTTTCTCAAAGGATCATTTCTATAGCCAGGAGGAGGGGTGTATCAACTAACCTTGCATATCAACTAACCTGCCTGTACATTCTGTATTGAATGGCTGACAAACGAAAAAATTACAAGTTCAACTCCACAGCTTGTTCATATAAATCAGTGCTGTGACATTGTTTCGGCAGGTATTAATTTGAAAATTTAATTGAAATTTGCCCAATGACAGACGTCTTCATGTGAAGTAATTCATTGTTCATCCTGAGATTTATAAATAGGTTTTACGCGTCTTGTGTTTTTTTTCAAGTTTTGCAATTAATTAAGTCTTAAAAAGGTGTATGTGTTGATTTTAGAATAATGAAACACTCATTTCACTTATAATAGAAAAATAGAAAAATAGAGGTTAAGTTAACTTAGAATAATTTCAATTGACCACCTCAAAAACAATTAAAGAGCTTTTTAGCCCAATCAAAGTGGTATAACTGTTCCTATCTAACTTCTGTAATCAGTGGCATGCCTTTCATAAATATAATTATAAAGTTATAAAAGTACTGTAAAGTTAATCTTATGGGGTTGGACGGATTTACAAACCCCAAAATCATGCCACTTTTGAATTATTGATGGTAATTCCATCCAATTTTATTTTCATTGTATTCCCATTCAATGTGTCACAATTTTACAAATCCTGCAAGAATACTTTAATTTTACATCTCATTCATCAATTTTTATTTAAAAATATTTGTTGGTCAATGAACGTAGTCCTAGAATATTATTAAAACCAGCTTCTGAGAGTCTCAAAATGGCTGTGATGACGTCACAGAATTTGATTGTATTTTATCCTTTGTGGTTAAATGGACCTGAAATAGTATTCAAATTAGAAAGATAGATAAACAATTTATTTTTCCGAAATCGCTTACAAAATATTCGTCAATTAAGATGTGAGACTATACGATGTTGGAGGGATGCCCAGAGAAACTCACATTGCTGTAAACACAGAAAAAATGGCAAAGTTAGTTTTAAAATGAGTTTCTCTTGCTTATGAAACTCACACGCTTTAAACAAACATAGCGGCGGGCGAGTGAAGAATGCGATGTGTCGGTATGAAATAACTGGAAATGAAGTATTTGCAGGGCCGCACATGTATTGACCATTTGAAGGCAGGATATACCTTCTAAGTACACGAAGCATGAATGTAGTATAACATAGTAACTTTTTGTAGCATAGTTTTCGATGTTGAATGTGTCTGAATTGATGTTTCTGTGTTACTCTGTTGTCTTCTTCAGAGTTTACATTTAATGTCTGTCAACGAGAGTGTTAGTTAGTAATGTATTTTATTTGGGAATGAATAGATGATGCGGTATGTTTGTTTACGGGCAGTTGATGTTGCATGTGAATTTTCCTATAGAGTGAGAGTGGTAAATGTGGTCTTGACAATTCAGAGTTTAAGGTCTGTCAATTAGAGTGTTGGTGTGTGGTGTATTTACTTGTGAATGAATACACAATGTGAGGTTTTAATTTACAGGCTGGTGATGCTGCCAGTGAATTTTGGAATGAAGTGAGAATGGTACTGAAGGCAAATGTGTGTGTCTATCTCAGGGTTCCCACTCTTTTGCCAAGTTTAAATTCAAGGTTTTTTCCAGGTTTTTCAAGGCTGCCAAAACCAATTTTCAAGGCCTAAATCTGCAATTCTTTCAAACTGATTTTGCGCCTCGGACAGTCTTCGAAGTCAACAATTTGTTAGACCGTTTCAATTTTGGCAAGAGAAACCCAAATTCCAGACTTTTTCCAGGTTTTTTGTGGAAATATCACATTTTCCAGGTTTTTCAAGGCCGGGAAAAGCACAACACAAAAAGAAAACGTGTTTTGACAGTTCAAATAAGCATGTGAAGTATAATAGGTCATGAGGTTACGAAGAGACAGTAATTACTGAGTATACCATGCACATGGACAATTGTGATTTCTGTCTTGAAAAATATGTATAATTCTTAAAGAGTTCAGCATATGACAGTGTCATTGGGAAAAGTTCTCCACACCAGTAGTGTTATATCAAACTGAGGACACTACGTGTGAATGGTATTGTGACTTATTTATGTTAATTTACAGCAGTACTATATGACTGTGGATTTTATATCAGTGTGAATGGATAAGGATTTTTAAGTAGGGTTTGTAATATAAAAGATGTGAAAATATTTGACAATTATCACAAAAAAAATTCATAAATTGTTAATTACTTGATAGATGAAATTTCAAAAAAATGTGAAGAACAATAGAACAATAGAAAAGGGGTAACAATGATTAATGACCCTTTGTATTGTCAGAACAATAGAACGGATTAACCGCTTGAGTGCGCAGGGGGTCAAAGGTCAAGTGCTAGAACAATAGGCGGATTACTTCCGCACCAGTGCGCAACAGGGACCAGTGAATGTGTAGGGACAGGACCTACACATTCACTATATTGTGATGGTGTAGGGATAGTACATGTAGTTAGATAGATAGATAGATAGATAGATAGATAGATGAACCAATAAACCAAAACCGTATTGTCTGAACAAAAAAAAAAGAAGTTGTTACATAAAAATATTAATCTTAATGTAATACAGAGTTAAAAACTTTTTTGACATCTCATGCAGTCATATGAAAAATTAAAAGTTGCGGTCTGGACTTGGTATTTATGGGGCAAGTCAATCAGTGTTTATTAATAAACCCCAAAGAAGCAACCAATCAGAATTCAGGAACATGGTTCATGGAATAACAGTGCATGAAATATTTAAGATTTCTTCACAGTTTCAGTTCTTCTCAATTCAGTTTTGGCAGTCTCATAACTTAACTGTGGTCTACAAAACTAGCAGCAGTGTTGTTTCTCAAATCGTTCATTTTAATAGAGAAAGAGGGGGGAGGTCAATCAAGGGTGTCCTGGTCCGCTGGTACAAGTATTTGATTGAATTTTACAGTTACCTCTGTCGTCTGCTTCTATGACAACGTGCCAGTTCAGTCTGGAAGAGCTCAAGCAAGCTGTCATACCTTGTTATAGTTAGTAAGAGGAGTTAGTGGACTGGCCCAGCCAAGCCCAGGAACAAGAAGCACACTGTTTCTGCCTGTGAATGTACCTACTATGATTTGACAAACCTACTGCATGTTACCTCATGATTAAATGCATGCCTAATTATAAGTGTTATAAACACAGACAGCAAACCAAGCAATGAGCCATTTTATATTTTTTGTCATGAACATGAAATTTCTATAACAACAAGCTAATTCTGGCTTGCTAATTTGGATTATTACACTTTTCATGAGCTTGTGAACATCATAGAAATTGAATATCTAATGTTTTCATAAGGTGTTTTGTACACATTTGTTATATGATCCCAAATCTTTGTAAACTAAGGCTACATTTGACCAATTTCCTCAATCTCTTTGGGATATGCTCCAGGAGTGCTTTGGAGATGGCCCCCAATCATTCAACCATGACCAGTGAACACCATGGTCATGGTTGAGTGGCTGCTGCCTCTCTGCTGTAGCTACTCTGTATCAAGAGGGGGCAATATATACTTGATTTGTAAATTGTACTCACAGATACCTCCTCTACAGCATCAGTTCCCTCCTAATATTGGAGATCAATTAGGAGGGTACTCCTGCTACAGGGAAAATATCGCTGCAAGTCCAACTTGCTTGTGCCCCCCCCCCCCAGAAACTTAGAAGCTACACCACTGCGGTGCACAATAATTGATGACAAATAGCTCTTGGTTAGGGTTTTTTTTGTCCCATTAGTTAGGGACCTTCAATGTAAAGTCTTTCATCATTTGGAGCTTGTAACACAGATAGAGCCCGGAGCCAAGTCAGTCATGTCTTGGTGACTAACTTGAACCAAACCTGACTAACTTATTCAACTTAGCCAAGTTTTGTGACTTCAACTTAGCTGACCATTTTCGACTAACTTATGTGACTTAGCTGATCATTTTCGACTAAAATGTATCAATCAAATAATGAAATAAATAATGAAATAATGAAATGTTGTCTTGGTGAGGATAATTGTAGCTCATGGTTGGAACTGGCACCAGTATGTTGAGAAGTCACTGAATGAATCACTCATAGGCAACAAGTTACCCAATTACAAAAAGACAATTCATTTCAATGTAATGGATAGGTAGGGCCTGCTGTCATTTCATTGATGTACACAAACAGCTGAATGTAAATACTTCTCATTATTTTACTGTAACTGATAGCTACTGATGATTTGTAAAACTTTTAATTTCTGTGTGATTGTAAGGCTGTTTGAAGCCATGGCTAGAATGTTGCATTACAATGAGGACATCTTGGTTGAATTGGTGACCTTCTGTCAATTGGACTGATTGTCTTTGTATTGAAGACCTAATTGCAATTCGATCTGGACCAGTTGACACTTCAATGCCAATTCATCAGACATTGACACTTCAATGGCAATCAGACACCTTCTGTTCAATGCCAATCAGAAACTGATTCTATTAGGAAGTACTAACTCCAATTAAGCCCTCTACACCTCTGTTGAATGCATAGGAACTGCACAGCTTTGATTGACAATTATCATGGTATTTCGGCGGCGGCGACTGCCTGGTTTTTCGGCGGCTAAGTTGACAAGATGCAGCTAAAGGTTTTGTCGGTTAATCTTCCACATACTCGTCTAGGTTTATCTGCTTCCCTCTTCAGATATTCAGGTAAATTACCATTAAAAGTCAGCCCACCGTAGTTAATCACAGGTGGAGTAGTGCTGTTAAAGAATAAAGCAACTATTTTTGAGTCGACCCTCATTTTCACCATAGCTCTTACAAAATACATCCCTCTGTTCACCTTCCATTTAATAATGTGTACTTTACCTTAAATTCCAACTGCAATAGATAGATCTCTCCGAGATCTTTAAAATGGTGGGTCGTACGTCCCTGAGAAGTTAATAGTCGCTTCATAAATTGCCGGTAAACTTCTGAACTGGGGAAGAATACTGAGCGCTGATTGGCCTAGACGCTCGTGACGCAAATCTATGATAATATGAGGCGAATGAAAGATTCGTCTAGGGTAGATTCTCTGGGTGGCTCCGACCTACTCGACATTCACTAAAACCAGGATATGGACGGGCATCTAAGTTGCTTTTACATCTGAACGATATGTTGCTTATGAGGTTCTACTGACAAAATACATCATTGAACAGCATTATCAACATCTGGCATATTTCATCAAAATCAACCGAGACAAGTAGATGATTACAAATTGGTCAATCGAGCAATTTTATTACATTCTGTTGCTTTCAGAAGTAATATTGCAGCAGGGCTATCAGTACAATGTATCTAATTGTTGTTAACTTAAAAACTTAAGTTGGTCACCAAAAGCTATGGAATAACCAAATTGTGTGTTAAATGTAGTGCAACCTATTTTACTGCCAGTTACTATATTGTGGTAGAATCACTTTTGTGTGTTGTAGTATATAACCACAAGAGTAGAACCACATAGACTGTGTGATGTGGGGTTCATGTTTTTTCAGCTGCTCTCTCTGCAATCTGCTATGCCGAAGTGATAGTATTTGCCAAGAGTGGCAGATCCTAATTAGCATCGGGCCATGCTCACATTTGGGGCTGGAGATGTTGACTCTTGAATGAATGATGTTTGAATACTGCTCACTTTACATTGCATTGTCAATATATTCTTCTCTAATTGCAGTTGTTTGTTGTAAATATTTAGATATGTAGCCAACATCTTCAGACAGTGCTCGAGAAAATTCTGATAACCTGTATCAAAAGGCAAGGTATTTATAAAACATATTTTCAATCGACAATTTCATGGTTCATGGAGAATGTGTTTCAAATAAATATGGTCAGTAACTCAGAAATGATTTAACTTGCTGCGAAGACTTGTTGCGCCAAATATTTTCACCTCAACTTATTTTTCAAGGTCAAGGATATAGCCTCACACATTTTCGAAGAACGTGCTGATGGACAATTAGCAGTAACAGATTTTCATGAAATTTTAAAGTTCACTACTTCAGGTTTCTTCTTTCTATTTAATTTCCCTACCTCAAATCAGGAGGTCACAAGCGCCACATACATAAAATACATTTTTAATCAGATTCTGTATTTTCCTTGTGATGTTTAAATAATATTATAAGAATTGTGAGCATAAACTTTCTTGCTCTCCTTTCAATTGATATTTAAAATATTAAATGTTTCACAGTATTTGGTTGAATCGACAGTTTTTTAACGACGATCATGTGTGATGTCATGCTCTATGCTTGATGTCATACCTAGGGCATTTGACGAATCACAGACTAAAGCATTAACAACAACAAAAAGGTCCGCCTCTGCAGTCCTCATGATAAAATGGGTTAATAGAGGTTTGGTGCATAATGTACATGTCGAGTGCTAACTGCAATTCAGTCACCAAGATAAGAATGGGAATACAGCCTGCTTGATTGCCTGCACTGCTTCTCTGATCAAAACACAACTTGCTTTGAGGCCTGCAACAGATGTTGCTTCCCAAAGATTATTGATTCTAGTACCAAATAAGAACTATTGTGATACGAGGAGTCGTCGAGGACCCCTGTCTCAATAGCACTCTAATGTGAAGTTGTTTGTCCTCATCCATTACTTGGTATGCCTTGACTAATTTACCTGATTTCCATCTGGCAAGTCAGTTTAAACCTTGAAAAAAACATTATTCATGTCTTGATCATACTGTCATAAACCTGTGTACAAGTGGACCGCTGGATCATTGCCACTGCTTTTTCCAGCCTTGGCAAAACATATGCTGTCATGTGTTGCCACCTAGTGGCAAGTGTGAAATTCCACGAGCTCCAGTGAGGGGTCCGCACTAACCCGTTGTGGGGAACTCACAAAATTTTATCTGGAAGAAACCAGGGCTGTTTCTGAGTATGCTGATGGCCTTGTCTACGTCCTTAGAGCATGTGATTGGCGAGTCTTACTATGGTTTACCTCAATGTTAAATAGAAACTTTGTGAGTGTGCCATGAAATTGGAACTATTTCTTTGGAGCTCAATGATGAAGCATACAAAAATGACTTTTGTGCCAGATGGCAGCAGCATGCAGTTCTCATTTTCACCAGACTGGTCATAGACCATGTCAAAATGTATTTGCAAGTGTGATGGTGAAGCCAGTTTGTTTGCAAGGTGATTTGAAACAAAAAATTTGTTGGCTGCAAAGCCAATCACTGAATTCTACATTTTTTCTTGCGAATCAAGAAGCAACAATGAAGCTTCTCAAGGTGTAACATAGGTTGGGAGAAGACTTAATAGCTTTTTGATTGATCTGTATGTTACTGCTGAACCTCTTGCCAGAAAATCTTGCAGGTGCAAATTCATGGCATTAAACATTACGGTATGTATCTGTTTCACGAATAGTCATTTCGTAGACTGTTACATCCTTATGTTGAGGGCTAAGTTAAGATGGTATAACATACAGCAAAGAAAAAACTCCTTATCATGCCCTTAATTACAGAAAAAGAATAACTGTGGTTCATCTTATATTGCATGTGATGTTGATATAAGACATGTATATTATGTATGCTTGATGGCTGACAAACCGAATAACCATAACTGGATTCTCATTCTCACCGCATTAATCAATTTGAGGCATCCAACTTTCCTTTAAAGCTAAACTCCTAAGAGAACACAAACTAGAGGTAAAGTTGTCGGAAAGTTTTGTGCTGTGTTTTTTTGCAATATGGTGCCAAAATATAGACAATAGTGCCTATTACGCCAAGCAATAAATTATCACTTACCGTGAAGAAAATGTTGCTGCTTTATAACCACTTGGCTTCTTCAAATTGCTACATGTGTAGGATATTTGGGAAAAAGCTGTCAGCCCAAGACCAATGTTTTTTGTGAGAGATTCGGGTTAGAAATTTCCCAATTTTAAAACAGTTTTATTCTGCAAATGATACGGTCATAATCCCATTCAGGGTCAATCTGACTGTTATGATTACATTTTACGAATCTACTGTTTGAAAAACCTAACTGGGCTTGTTGTTTTTCAATGAACTTAAAAATTAGCAACAAACCTTGACATTAAATGATTAACATAGTCTGTCCTTGGTCTTGGTCTGTGATTGTGAAATCCCTTGATGATGTGCTGTGTGACATGAAGTGGAAAGCTTAGTTCTCAAACTACATGTATCATTGGTATCTGCATTACAAGACGCCCTGTTGGAAGACCGACTTTCCTTGTGTGACCACCTTCCTCCTCCGGCTCTTGTATCTTTAGTGCATTTTGTACCCTGACAAGAGACCGTACCCCCACAACTTTGCCACGAGAGACCACTTCATTCCCGCAGGAGGGGTGGTTTTATAACGTATGTGTAAAACCTTCCAAAAGGAAAAAAACCGAAGAAAATTAACTATGCTCCATGGTTGAAGATAATGGAATACGAATGGCTCAACTTAATTATATTTTAAAGGGGCCCCGTGAGACAAGTTAATTACTGCTATACCACACTCTAAAAAATGTCGGGACAAAATGGTTTTTTGAAAAACCAAATTTCAATGCAAAACCAAAATGGATTTTTAAAAAAATCCATTTTGGTTTTTTGCATTGAAATTTGGTTTTTCAAAAAACCATTTTGAATCTAAAAAACCAATTTTGTCTGGAATTTTTTAGAGTGCATTGCCAGAATCCCCCTGAGATCAATGTAATTTAATGAACAATCTGTGCCACCTGCTGCAGACTCATTGCAGAAAAGTATATGAAACAAACATCCCAGTGGAAAATTTATTGAATTTTACTGTTTGAAAGCTCTGCTGGCAAGGTATGCTCTTTCTAAACATTGGTGTTCAAATTATGCATACAGTGTGGTTTGGGAATATACCAGACAGAAAACACATCCTAAATATCCCAAATGATCCTTTACAAAAAGTTACAGTTAAAAAATGTATTTCAACCAATATAAGAATTTTAAGGAAATTTTGGAAAAATTCCATTGCAAATTATTGAATTCCCATCCTACATTAACATTTCCATACAGAATCATGGATGTGTGTCTTGTGCAAAATCATTATTGTATTCGACTCTTTCCCATCCTCTGTCTATAAAATATAACCACAATATCATGTTTAACCCTTACCTCTGCTATGTCAGTTGGGCGACTGTTTCTACATTTGTTGTTTCCTATACCTGTCACTGTCAGTAAATATGTTGGCCATATTCTGCACACTGTAGTCTGTACCTGACAAAAGGAGAACTATATCTTACTTAAAGTGGTATGATATGAAGAGATACATTTCCTCATCTAAACTTGTTCCTCGGTACAGTGAAAAAGTGTATTTTTTCTTTCCTGTTGTTCTGAATTGGTATCATAATATTATATGGTCCCCTACAATCCTGCGATCTCCTGTCATGGCATCAGTGCAGTTGACTGTAATCTGTCAGATGGAGATGAAACTGCATGGCCCCTGATTTTTAGGCTCATTAAAGTGATTTTGGGATCTTTAAAAGTCTAATTTAATGCAAATTGTTTTTACTGACAATGATGTTTCACAGGGCACGAAGAAAAGATGTGGTATAAGTGCAGCCCTCTGAGTCCAATTCTGAGTTATTCATTGGCCCATGTAACTTTAACAAAAGGAAGAGGATATTTTATTTGATTAGCTTTATGATCCCTGCCTTGTGGTACAGATTTATAAAACTATAACAATTAAATTTTTATACAATTTGTTGAGAATATTATAACCTGTAGTATTCAACCTTTTATCCTTATGATGTTATAACAACAAACGAAACAAAAGTTGAACTCAAAGGCTATTAATGTTGTGGTTTTGCTAAAAGGTTTGTTGGATATTTTATTATCGTAACATGCTTTGGCTCACAGATTTATTTGTAGAAAGAAATCCGATTTATGGTCTTAATAGGTGGCGCTTCTGACTGTGAGCACAGAGTTACTTCAGCAGTGGATATTTTCACCTTTTTAACAAGCTCTGGGTCTATTTAACTGCTGTTCTTGTGTGTGATTGTCGGTAAAGTGTTTCTTACCTGTTATTTACTATTTTTGTGCTATTTCCATGTGATTTTAGTGCAAAACTTTGCAATTTTCCTACCTGCTATTTTCAACATCGTTTCTGGCTCCAATACACATTGTTTTGACCTCGATTTTCGTTCATTTTACCTTCGTTTCTGCACCTTAAAAGTTTTCTAATTATTAAATTTTGTCTCTCCAGCACTCAATAATCACTCCAGAGACTTTCATCAACACTTGACAGCACCAGATTTCGGGAATTTAAGTTTTGAACAGCTCAACACTGCCAATACACATCCTAGAACTCAACTGACCACCAGCCCTGCTCAGCCTGGCTCCAATCCACATTGTTTTGACCTGAATTTTCGATTATTTTAGCTTCGTTTTTGGAACTGAATAGCTACTTAATTGTCTTATTTTCTATTCCCAGCACTCATTTATTATTCCAGACACACTCCACAACACTTGAGAGCATTATTTATCGTGAATTTAAGTTTGAAGACCTCAATACACTGCCAATACACATCAAAGAATTGAACTTCCCAGCAGCCATTCCAAGAATCATAGCCTGCAAGACAACATACCCTCAACAACATAATCTGCTTCTAGCCAACCATCCCTCATCTTATCACTTTCTTTCTCCTTTAATATCAATTCATTGACTTATATAAGAAAAATACTTATATATTTTGACTTATATCAGAAAAATATTAAGATTTTCAATTGTATTTTCAAGTATAACTTGTATTGTTAAAACTTCTAACCTGTGTGTGTTGCCTTTACGTAGCACTAATCAAGTCAACTTGTCTTACAAACTTATATATAACTTGCCTGTGTTGCCTATATGTAACTAACTCCTTCGGTCAGTCACAAATTGCCTGATCCTCGACTCTAACTAACTCCTTCGGTCAGTCACAAATTGCCTGATCCTCGATTCTAACTAACTCCTTCGGTCAGTCACAAATTGCCTGATCCTCGATTCTAACTAACTCCTTCGGTCAGTCACAAATTGCCTGATCCTCGATTCTAACTAACTCCTTTGGTCAGTCACAAATTGCCTGATCCTCGATTCTAACTCACTGCTTCGGTCAATCACAAATTGCCTGTTCCTCAATTCTAACTAACTCCTTCGGTCAGTCACTAATTGCCTGATCCTTGATTCTTACTCACTCTTTCGATCAGTCACAAATTGCCTGATACTCGACTCTAACTAACTCCTTTGGTCAATTACTAATTGCCCGATCCTTGATTCTTGCTCACTCTTTCGATCAGTAACAAATTGCCTGATACTCGACTCTTAACTAACTCCTTCGGTCAGTCACAAATTGCCTGATCCTTGATTCTAACTAACTCCTTCGGTCAGTCACAAATTGCCTGATCTTCGATTCTAACTAACATCTTCGGTCAGTCAAAAATTGCCTGATCTTGATTCTAACTAACTCCTTTGGTCAGTCACAAATTGCCTGATCCTCGATTCTAACTAACTCCTTCGGTCAGTCACAAAATGCCTGATCCTCGATTCTAACTAACTCCTTCGGTCAGTCACAAATTGCCTGATCCTCGATTCTATCTAACTCCTTTAGTCAGTCACAAATTGCGTAATCCTCGATTCTAACTAACTCCTTCGGTCAGTCACAAATTGCCTGATCCTCGATTCTAAATCACTCTTTTGATCAGTCAAAAATTGCCTGATCCTCGATTCTAACTAACTCCTTCGGTCAGTCACAAATTGCCTGTTCCTCATTTCGAACTAATCTCCTTCGGTCAGTCACTAATTGCCTGATCCTCGATTCTAAATCACTCCTTCGATCAGTCACTAATTGCCTGATCCTCGATTCGATCTAACTGCTTCGGTCAGTCACAAATTGCCCGTTCCTCGATTCTAACTTCCTTCTTCGGTCAGTCACTAATTGCCTGATCCTCGATTCTTACTCACTCTTTCGGTCAGTCAAAAATTGCCTGATACTCGACTCTAACTAATTCCTTTGATCAGTCACAAATTGCCTGATCCTCGATTCTAACTAACTCCTTCGGTCAGTCACAAAATGCCTGATCCTCGATTCTAACTAACTCCTTCGGTCAGTCACAAATTGCCTGATCCTCGATTCTATCTAACTCCTTTAGTCAGTCACAAATTGCGTAATCCTCGATTCTAACTAACTCCTTCGGTCAGTCACAAATTGCCTGATCCTCGATTCTAAATCACTCTTTTGATCAGTCAAAAATTGCCTGATCCTCGATTCTAACTAACTCCTTCGGTCAGTCACAAATTGCCTGTTCCTCATTTCGAACTAATCTCCTTCGGTCAGTCACTAATTGCCTGATCCTCGATTCGATCTAACTGCTTCGGTCAGTCACAAATTGCCCGTTCCTCGATTCTAACTTCCTTCTTCGGTCAGTCACTAATTGCCTGATCCTCGATTCTTACTCACTCTTTCGGTCAGTCACAAATTGCCTGATCCTCGATTCTAACTAACTCCTTCGGTCAGTCACAAATTGCCTGATCCTTGATTCTAACTAACTCCTTCGGTCAGTCACAAATTGCCTGATTCTCGATTCTAACTCACTCTTTCGATCAGTCAAAAATTGCCTGATCCTCGATTCGAACTAACTCCTTCAGTCTGCCACTAATTGCCTGATCCTCGATTCTAACTCACTCTTTCGATCAGTCACAAATTGCCTGATCCTTGATTCTACCTAATTCCTTCGGTCAGTCACAAATTGCCTGATCCTCAATTTTAATTCACTCTTTCGATCAGTAACAAATTGCTTGATCCTCGATTTGAACTAACTCCTTCGGTTAGTCACAAATTGCCTAATCCTCGAGTCAAACTAGGTCTTTCAATCAGTCACAAATTGCCTGATCCTTGATTCTAACTCACTTCTGTCACAAATAGCAACAATGAACAAAAATAGAAAGCTTTACTCTGACGTGTTGCGGACTGGTCTAAATAAACATGTCAATAAGCTTCCATCAACAAAAACCTCAACTGTACCACGTATAAAATGTATAAATAGCAACAGTGGCTCAATCAAACTCTCAAACAGGTTTGAGATTTTAACACAAACGGACTCCATGTCAGTATCTGTAGAAAGTATCAGAAAGCCTCCAGCCAAGACTAATCTCAAACCAAACAATACTCTAAAAACCTGTGTGTGGAACGCCCAAAGTTTGAGGCAGAAAACGCAAACAGTTAATAACTACAATGAAGAGCATAATCTGGACATCTTTCTTTTCACTGAGACATGGCTTAAAGATGATGATAAAGTTGAAATTGGCGAGTTGGAACAAAATGGTGCATATTTCTTTCTCAGTTCTCCTCGGTTAGGAAGACCAGGAGGTGGAGTAGGTTGCCTTGTCTGATCTGGCATACAAGCAATTAAAAAAGATCGAATGAAGACCAAGACCTTTGAACACATGGAAATCCAAATCCAATTAGATGGGAAAATTGTTACAATTCTTCTAGTGTATCGCCCAGAACCGTCCAGCAAAAATAAATACAGCCTTGCTGACTTCTTTGTAGAATTCACAAAATTTCTAGGACTCTATCAAACAGTAAACAATGAAATCATAATTACTGGTGATTTCAACTTTCATGTGAATAAACCAGGCGATAATAAAGTCATTCAATTTAACAATATCCTTGAAATGTTTGATCTTGTACAACATGTCTCAGCACCCACACACAAAGATGGTAATACGCTAGACCTTGTGATTACTCGAGAAAAATCAATATTGAACAGTTGCACGGTTAGTGACCTGCTCTCTGATCATAATTGCATTCTGTTTGACATTCAAATGAAGAGAGCGAATAAGCCCAAGAAGAAGGTCAGTTTCAGAAAAACCAGTAAAATCAATGTCCAAAGTTTCAAAAAAGACATTGGGAGACATCTGTCTGCAGATGGGCTCGATGACAAAGATCTCGGTGAACTAGTTTGCCTTTATGACTCCATGAAAGTAGTACTTGACAAACATGCTCCAGTTAAAACATGCGAAGTAACCCTGCGCAAACCTACTCCATTTAACAATGCCGATATCAAGATTCTAAAATCAGCTAAGAGGAAAGCAGAGAGATTATGGAGGAGAACCAGACTTGAAAATGATTGGGAGTCATTCAAAGAAAAAAGAAATGCATTGAATCTGCAGCTAAGTCACCTGAAATCGGAAGATCTGCGAGTCAAGATTAAAGATTCTAATGGTGATTCAAAGAAGTTGTTCAAGTTACTGAACTCAAGTCTGAACAGAAAACAGCAACTACCTCTCCCACCACACACAAATGAAATCGACTTGGCAAATGATTTTAACAAGTTCTTTGATGAAAAGATTAAAACACTTAGGTCTCAGTTGGACTCTACACATATTGAGACTGTTAATAACATTGAAACTACCGCTCATACTCTGCGACACTTCAGACGCTTGTCTCAAACTGACATTAAGAAATTGATTGGGGAAATGCCAGTGAAACACTGCCAACTTGATCCTATTCCCACATGGCTTTTGCTGGAATGCATTGATGAATGCCTCCCAATTATAACCAAGATTGTCAATAAGTCACTCACACAGGGAGAAATGCCTCTTGAATTGAAGCATGCTTTAGTGAAACCTCTTCTGAAAAAATGTGGACTGGATCTAATCAAAAAGAATTATAGACCAGTATCAAATCTGTCTTTCCTTGGCAAACTAATCGAAAGCGCTGTTATTAAACAATACACAGACCATCTTGCTCTTAACAACCTGGACGATGAGAAACAGTCCGCTTATAGAAAATTTCACAGCACTGAAACCCTCCTGACGAAGATCCATGATGATATAATGTTAAATATGGCCAAAGGTGAGGTAACGATGCTTGTACTGTTGGACCTTTCAGCCGCATTTGACACAATTGATCACAACATTCTACTGAAACGTTTGGAAAGCAGATACGGTGTTCATGATTCCGCGCTATGCTGGTTTAAGTCATACATTTCTGAAAGGTCCCAGTCAGTGATAATTAATAACAAAGCATCAACCAAACTGCCGCTCAAATTTGGAGTTCCTCAAGGCTCAAAATTAGGACCAATCCTATTTAATTCATACATCGCTCCCTTAAGCGAGGTGGCTGAAAAAAATCAAGTCAAAGACCAAAAGTATGCCGATGACGAGCAACTTATTCTCTCCTTTAAACCAACTTTCTTAGATCAGAGAAATGCAGTAGCTAAAATGGAAAAGTGCATTGCTGAAATCAGGAAATTTCTCTATGAAAACAAGCTTTGTAACAATGGAGAAAAAACAGAACTACTGCTCATTGGCAGTCCACACCAACTAAAAAAACTCCAAGTATCATCAATCCATGTTGACAATGTCGAAATTAATGCAGCCGATCATGTAAGAAATCTAGGTGTAATCTTTGACAAAAACATGACCATGGAAAAACAAGTCAACAAAATGTGCCGGAATGCCTATTTCAATCTAAGAAATATCTCAAAAATTAGGAAGTCATTGGACAAGGAAACTTGCAAAACAGTAGTCAATGCTCTTGTGACTCCTCACCTTGACTATGGAAATGGTCTTCTATATGGATCATCAAGTCGTTTTATAAACAAACTTCAAGTGGCCCAAAACTCAGCAGTTCGACTCATTCAAAAATTAAAAAAGCATGACAGTGTAAGTCAGCATAGGAAACTGCTACACTGGCTACCAATTCCAGCTAGAATACAATTCAAACTCATGTTAACAACTTGGAAAGCAGTCAATGGACAAGCTCCTTTGTATATTCAAAATCTGATTCAGCCGAAATCTGAACGAAACTTCAATCTGAGAAGCAATAACAAAATGCTCTTATATGAACCAACTTCCTACAATAAAAACAAATATGAAGACAGAGCCTTTTCGCATAGTGCTCCAAAACTGTGGAACCAACTGCCGGAGATCGTCAAGGCCTCAAAAACTTGTGAAGGCTTCAAGAGAAATCTTAAAACTCATCTGTTTAAGAGTTTCTACAAATAAATCCATCATGCACAAGCGCTACTGAGCAGTTTTAAACTGGAATTGGCGCTATATAAATGTCTATTATTATATATATATATAATAGTCGGTGGTTCAGAGGGATTTCATTTCTACTGATATCCCTGTAAAAAATGGCATTTTGGGTTCAAATATAGCTTTATAAGCACCTAAAAGGATGGTCAAGAAAAAACTGGACACTTTCTTTGACACAGTTCAATGAATTTGTCTGTTAATATTATCCAATGTTTTCTGGTGTTAAAGCATGTATATATTTTTCATTATACCATTCGACACCTCTGTCAGCCAATCATGAGCCAGTATTTCACTGCAATAAAACCCATATTCTTTGTTGTCCAGTTATCCTCCCATGGGAGAATAATAAGTGAAGCTGAGAAAAACCACAGCAACAAATGACAAGTTTCAGTTTTGTCTTATGGTATAAGCCAGTTATTCACCTCGGGATCGGCAATATGTGTTTATCACAGCTCGGGCTAACGCCCTCGCTCGATAAATCACATATTGCCTCTCCCTAGGTGAATAACCTATACTTTTATTTGGCATGCTCACGAATTCGTGGAGGTGTAAAAACGAGCATGTACGAGTTCGTGGATGTGTAAAAACGAGCATAAGTGCTCGTGTATATGTAATTACTAGCATTGGTGGATGTGCTTTATTATCCATTCGTGGACCTGCCAATACTAACATTCGTGAAAGTGCTAGATAATTAGGGTTTAGGGTTAGAATTAGGGTTAGAGTTAGTTTTAGGCAATCTCAGGGTTAGTATGTTCGCAATTACACCTGTAAAAATTCGTGAAATGCGATATTTGGCACTTAAACGAATGCAAAATTCGTGTTTATGTTCGTTTTTGCAGGTTTACTAATTCGTCCACATGTAAGATATTGAAAAATATATACCTCTGTTAAAGAGGATTAGCACTGCAAAGTGGTATCTGCGCTTTCATTTTGTTTCCATAGGATATATATTATGCCTAATCTTGAGCGGTGGTTTGTTGTGAAAATGTCTATGCCATTTTGATGTGTTTCATTTTCTTGGAATGCAAGTCAATGCCATCTGCTCAAATATTTTACGATAGCTTTCTTATTCACACAGTAGCTTACTGTCTGTCACTTTGATATAAACAAAATGAGGACCTGTTCACTGTGACAAATGCACTTTGTGACTCTTGAGAGCTGATGAAGTGTCATCTTCTCCACTTTCAACATGGGAAGCATAGAGGCTGTTTGATTAGTCATGATCAAGAGAAGGTCATTTGGCTTGTCATAACTGATATTAGAGTGAAAATCTGATTCATAATCCTTTCGTTGGGCTGTCAGCAACACGCCTGATAAGTCTCCTTATATCAAATTAACATTGAAAGTTTTGGATAAGATCATGACAAATCATCAGCATGATGACACACAATGAGCCATTTTCACAGGGCGACTGTCCACTCTTTTTCTATATCAAAATGACTGACTGTGAAGGTCCTCAAAGGTGTGTGACTTCTGGTCTTCAGCTTTCAGGGAGTAGATCTCAGTGCATTGGGAACCTTGATAGAGAAGAGAAGAAGTTGCATGATAGAAATTGTGAACAACCACTGTTCTTTTTAAAAAACGTGCCTTCTGTCATAATACTGTGTCAGAATTTTGAATCAATATAGTAGGAACATTATGCTGAGATACCTCAAGTAAATTCATGAATGTATGAGACGGTTGGATAAGAACTCACCAAGTTGTACTTCATGAAAGAAAGATTGACAAACATTTTTTTTAAACTATTTTGTATTTTATACGACGGAGTGGAAAGTAACAAACCTTTGGGTTGCAGAAAAATGTCACCAAGCACCTCAGGATTAAAGATAGTTTTTAAAAATTATTTTTATTTCTTGCATCCTATTGGACCCAGTTGTAAACTTGTAATGCTTTTGGAGAAGGTTCTGCTGAAAGATGTAGGTACATGGGCCTAATTAATTGCTTTGAAGTGTGACTTCCTGGCAAGTGAGTAACAGCAGCATATGATTCTAATTAGCTCAATCATCCATGATCAATTTACCACATATAAGATAGTAGAGTTTTTATTCAACTGTATGGTTTGTTTAATTTTAAAGTGTTATATGACCAGTTATAACTTGTAACTGGCCAGTTAATTGTCCACCTCTGGTAGTTTGATGAAACAATTAAAACGTCATTGAAGCATTGCTCAAAACAATTTCACTGCATCTCCTATCCGGAAATTTTTTAGCTGTTGTTCTGTGTTGGCTTTGCCCATCTGAATTGATAGTTCCTGTTAAAATAGTATTCATTCTTTATTATTAAAAAAACTATTCTGTTGTATTGCTACAACTGATGATGTATTTTTTGAAGCTCATACTCTAATGCTTCATTCTCACGGCAGCTCCCGGAGAACTTTTTGAATCAGCGGCGAAGTATTTTCAGGAAAGACGGAAAAATATTTCCTCTTTTTACGTATCGCGCAGGGGCATTTTAGCTTCCCGCCGGACATCTTTTGGTTGCGCGCCGTCGAGAATCCTGCTTCTTACCGTCACTTCAAATCGCCACGGAGCAGAAAAAAAGTTTCAACCAGTACAAATTTTATTAAAATCCACGGGGGAGCAGACCAGATAAATTGTTCGACGCCGCGATCAGAAAAGTAAGACCGCGTCGAAGTTTTCGCGCCACTGAGGGGCAAAAAGTTTCCCGCGGATTAGGAAAACAAGCGGGATTCTCTGCGTGGCGCCAAAAAGGTCGACGCCGCGGTTCTTTTGCACTCCGCCCTCAAGGAAAATGCTCCGGGACGTGTGCAAAACCTTCGCGCCGTCGTCTAGACCCCCTCCTGGAGCAGACAGAGTGGCGCCAGAGGGGCTATTTTTAGCAAAATCCTTTGTCCGCGGGGTACTGAAAGCATCACGGCGTCGACCTTTCGTGCCAAGGCGGGAATGGGGGGTCAGCCATGGAGACGCACTGGTGCGCGCCTCGCATATAAATAGAAGAGCAGCCACTAGAGCACCATAACCAGTGTTGGAGTCGAGGCCAGGACATCCGAGACCAAGACCGAGACCGAGGCATGAGCATCCGAGACCGAGACCGAGATCGAGGCATTGACCTCCGAGACCGAGACCGAGACCGAGGCATAAGCATCCGAGACCGAGACCGAGGCCGGCTGGACAAAAATGATTGATGACTGCCAAACTATTTTAGCTTGGTCTATTATCGGCATTTAGCTATCGCGTACGATAAGGCTATAACAGTACAATTAGAGATTCACACAATGACTCAAGTAAAACACTGAAATGAAGACAATAAGGGGGCAACCATTACATTTTTAAAGAACAGGGCATGGAACTGATCTCACTGGCAATTTTGTTTTTTACGCAAACAGTGACAGATTAATTAGATTTGTTTTGAGTGTCTGACAACCTCAATTATGTTTAATTATTTACTTCTAAATCAAACATTGCAGACTGAGATAGCCCATCCACCAGAAATTCATTTCAAGACTGCTGGGAAAGAATTAATTCATCTTTTTCACCAGGACTGGAAGTTAGTTAGTTTTTAAAAAAATTCTGAGGCAGCTTATCACTTTCATTACGGGCTTTACTACAACTGCTTAAAAAATTACACTTTCTGGAATCTAGATACATGTAGATCATGTAGATAGATACTCTGAATTGCTGTGTTCCAATTTATTGGTCAGTGGCATATTTTTGTTACAACAAAGTTATTTGGAATATCTTTTGAGGCACAAATGAGATTCTGTAACAAATTTTGTGCCATTCCATTTTGTTGAGTTGTGTTTTAAGTCAGACACTCTGGTGTGTGAAGTTAATGACCAGGTACCAAAACATCTTCCATTGCATGTAAACAAAAACTTTAAAACTTCAAATTGTTATGGTCGAAATTCACATGAAATAATGTTCAACTCAATTAGTGAAGGAAAATAAAAATTCAAAAATATTCAAATAATGTTGGTCAATTTATAATTTCATATCTATCACAAAAATGGCAACACTTATAACTTGGCACTCGGCCTAAAATATTCTTAGATACAGACAGTCTTAAAAGACAAGCAGAAAATTATTCTATCAGAATCTAATACATAGGATAATAGGTTCCTTGTGTTAGATAAACTGACAGATAATTATACTTAACTGACAGGAAAATTTTGTTTGACTGTTCCAGCAAAATTGTACTTTATTAATTTTGCTGGCCTCGGACGTGCCTCGGGCAAATATCCGAGGCCAGAGGGTCCGAGACCCAGTCCAAGGCCAAGGATTGGTCATCCGAGACCGAGGCCGAGGCCATAAAAAATGGCCCCGAGGCCGGCCTCGAGGACGAGGCCGGCCTCGAGGACGAGGCCGGCCTCGAGGACTCCAACACTGACCATAACCACTCTGAACTTCAAGACGAACGCATCTATACTCCATGACACTCTGCTTCACAGCCTACTGAATTGCTGCTTCATTGCTGAATCCCTGCTTCATTGCTGATTGATCCTGCTTCATTGCTGATTCATCCTGCTTCATTTCTGATTGATCCTGCTTCAAGATGGGACCCAGAGGAAGAGGGAAGAAGACCTTGAGGGCACCAACCAAGGGCAACATTCCAGCCACCACTCCACTGACCACTCCATCTTCAACTCCAGTTGGTTCACCAGCTAGACTACACAGCTGTTACATTGTCTCCAAGCATGTTCAGCTTGCAGGACAGCATCGTGGCAGTGACCACTGCTACATCAACAGTGACCACTGAGACCATCTTCGAGGGCGCCCCACCACCCAAAGTGCTGCAACAACCTGATGAGGAGGATGAAGATGATGATGAAGAAGCTGAAGATCAAGTCCTGGCCAAGCTTGCTGCTGCTGTCAAGTCTCCAACCAAGCGTGGCAGGCCTGCCACTGCTGCTGCAGCCAAGAAGAAGCATCCCAAGTCTGCTGATGCTGATGTCAAGTCTCCAACCAAGCGTGGCAGGCCTGCTGATGCTGCTGATGCTGCTGCTTCTGTCAAGTCTCCGACCAAGCGCACCCAGTCGGCTGATGCTGCTGTGTTCAAGACTCCCACCAAGACTGCTCCAAGGGGAAGGCCTCGCACTCCTGGCAAGTCTCCTTCAGCCAAGCGTCACGCCACCTCCAAGTCTCCAGCCAAGTCTCCAGTCAAGCCTCCAGCCAAGTCTCCAGTCAAGCCTCCAGTCAAGCCTCCAGTCAAGCCTGTCACTCCAGCCCAGACCCGAGCCAAGACTGCAGTCCAGCCTCCACCTCCACCTCCAGATGATACTCCTGCTGATGAAGATGATGACTGTGTACCAGTTCTGACAGCTGCAATCATCCACCAGCAGACCCTGGACTCCGACTACGATGCCACCACAGAGGAAGATACTCCCAAGAAGAAGGCTGCCAAGTCCAAGGGCAGCAAGGGGAAGAACCAGCCAAAGGAAGATTCTGACAACACTGGATCTGAGGTTGAGCTGATCCAGGACTCCGATGGCCAGTTTGTCCACAAGAAGAAGGGCTACAGAAAGAAAAACTCCAGGGACCTACTGGGCATCACAGAAGAGCAGGAGGATGACCTGATCGACTGGTACCGGGAGAACAAGCAGCTGTACTCCAAGGGCTCCACCACCTTCAAGAGTGGACAGAAGGACAGACTGGATGCAGAGAAAGCAGCAGAACTTACATTGCTAGTGGGGAAAGAAATCACAGCAGCTAAAGTCCACAAATGGAGGAGCAACATCAGGACTACCTTCTCAAAGTGCATCAGACCTCAAGCTTCTGGAGCTGGCAGAAAGAAGCTGTCCGACCGAGACAAGTACATCCTTGCGAAGTGTGAATTCCTGAGGCCCTCCATCATTCCGAAGGGTGCCGTGGAAGTCTCCAGCTTCACTGGACCAGGAGGAAGTAACCGCCTGTCGTCCGATTCTGATGCCCCCATGGACTACAATCCTATGCCCGATCTTGATGACAGCCTCCCAGCCAGCAGCAGTCCTCCCAGGAGATGTCCCAGCAGTCCCTCCAGCCATCCCAGCAGCAGTCGCAGGTCTTCCCAGGACGACAGCCATCCAAGAAGAGGAAGGACACAGACCAGGAGATGGCCTCTGCCCTGACTTCAATTGCTGGTCACTACACTTCGGACAGGCCCAGGAAACCAGCACCACCTCAGCCGGCAGGACCATTCTGTGACATGTGCCCACAAACTGCTCACAGGCTGGATCCAGAAGTTCACCAGTTGCAGAACATGTGCAGGAGTATCTTCACATCTGGGAAGAACATGAACCGTGCCCTGAGACTTCGCCTCCTGCACTCCTTGAGCCAGACGGACCACTACTTTGTACAGGCGGCCGTCCAAGATAAAATCCTGATGATGCAGCAAGAGAATGTGGAGATGATCCTAGGGCAGCAGCAGCACCAATACATCCCTCCTCCTGGTCCAGCTCCATCCTTCGTCAACGAGGACTTGCAGCAGCCTCCAACAACTCAGCAGCAGCCCAAGCAGCCTTCGACAAGTCTTCTTTCGCAGTCCCAGCCTCCACGCCAGCAGTTGCAGTCCCAGCCAAGCAGCAGCAGCCAGTTCCAGTCCCTGCAGCCAATTCGAAGCCAGACTCCAGCCCTGCAGCAGTCATCTTTAAGCTTCAGCCAGCTGTTGCTTGACAGCCCCCAGAAGCTTGGCTTCCCCGGACCCTCTTTTGGGCAGCAGCAGCAGCCACTACAGCAGCAGCCACTACAGCAGCAGCCACTACAGCAGCAGCCACTACAGCAGCAGCAGCAGCAGCCTCTACAGCAGCATCAGCCACTACAGCAGCAGCAGCAGTCTCTACAGCAGCAGCAGCCACCACTACAGCAGCAGTCTCTACAGCAGCAGCAGCAGCAGTCTCTACAGCAGCAGCAGCGGTCTCTACAGCAGCAGCAGCAGTCTCTACAGCAGCAGCAGCAGTCTCTACAGCAGCAGCAGCAGCCGACAGTTGTCCACCAGCGGCAAACTCCATTGTCGTTCCAGTGGAGCCAAGTGAACCTGCCCTCTCCAAGGAAGTGATGCCTGTTGAAGTCGTCTGAAAAAAGAAAAAAAAAAAACCCCTGGCCCTTTTAAGGCCCACCAAATCCTCCCAAAAGAGCTGGCCACGTACACATCTTATGTTGACTAAAAAAACTCTTGCGATGACAAACAAGAGCAAAAATGAAAAGAGCCCCAAAAAAAAAAGTTGACAAATTCCCCCAAAAAAAAAATCCGGTCCTGGCCCTTGTAAATTTTAAACACCTTCATAAAAGCAAGGTGCTATTTCTCTTCTTTTTTTTTTGGCCCATTTTCACTTTCTGCTTAACCAGTACAGGTGGCATTTCTGCTTTCTTAATTAAAGTTTTTTCACCACTTTAATTAATATAGATAGATAGATAGATAGATAGATAGATAGATAGATAGATAGATAGATAGATAGATAGATAGATAGATAGATAGATAGTCAGACAGATAGTCAGATAGATAGATAGATAGATAGATAGATAGATAGATAGGCAGATTGTAGATAGATAGATAGATAGATAGATAGATAGATAGATAGACAGATAGATAGGCAGATAGATAGCTAGATAGAAGAAAATATTTGGACGTCGCATATACACTGCAGCAAAGAAAAACGAGTGATCGTCATTTTGCAGTGATGACACTTGGATAGATAGATAGATAGATAGATAGGCACATAGACAGATAGATAGATAGGCACATAGACAGACAGATAGACAGATAGACAGATAGATAGATAGATAGATAGATATATAGATAGATAGATAGATAGATAGATAGATAGATGGAACACAATGCTCGTTACATATATACACTGCAGAAAACAAAAGCAGTTATCGTCACTTTGCAGGGATTGCACTTGGATAGATAGACAGATAGATAGATAGATAGATAGATAGGCAGATAGATAGACAGATAGACAGGCAGATATATAGCTAGATAGATAGCCAGATATATAGCTAGATAGATAGGCAGATAGAGAGGAAGTGAAAGTGATTTAAATGGGTTGTACAGATAGATACAAAGCTAAAAATTTGCTATTTGATGTACGTCACAAAATATGTAGTTGTTGCAGGGAGGGCTTTTTTTTGGGGGGGGGGGGTTTGTCAACATAAAGATGTGTACAAGGCCTGCTCTTTCTGGAGGAAGTGGTAAGCCCTTACAAGGGCTGGGTTAATTTGTGGTTTTTTAAGGGGGGCATTGAATTGCTGTTGCTGCTGCTGCTGCTGCTCTGCTTCATCTTCAAATTCTTTCCATCTGCCAGGGGACGCTTCCTGCTGGGCTGTTCACGTAGTCTCGTAGGTAGTCTCGATACTGTTTGGCTTGTCTTGTGGCATTTCCATATGCTGGAGCGAATCCAAGGTCATGCAAGGGGTCTCCTCTCCACAGTCCTTCAGTGACTTCATGGGTTGCAGGATCTTCTCTGTCCATTACGTCGTTGTCCATGGCTCGATGAATTCCAATTCTGTCTCGCAGAAGATTGTGTAGAGTGCAGGCTGCCAGAGTGATGGCTGCCACTCTGCCGGGTTTCTGGGGCATCGTAGTTAGGAAGCATCTGAACCTGTGGGACAGGATACCGAAGGCATTCTCCACCACTCTCCTGGCTCTTGAAATTCTGTAGTTGTAGACTCTGGAGGGGATGTCAAGGTTTCTTCTTGGAACAGGCTTCAGCAACCAGCTCTTCAGGGGGAAGGCCTCATCTCCAACGATGAAGTATGGAAAAGGATTCCCAACTGTGCCAGGTAGAGGTTCAGCAGGGGGTAGCCCAAGTCGTTCTTCATCCAGCAGGTCCCTCAGCCTTGTGTCCAGGAAGACTCCTCCATCCGATGAGCTTCCTTGGCATCCAGCCTGCACGTAGAGGAACTTGTAGTCAGAATCCACCAAAGCCATAAGCACAATGGAATGGAAGCCCTTGTAGTTGAAGTAGATTGACCCAGCTTTCCGAGGACATCTGATGCCAATATGCTTCCCATCCAGTGCTCCGATGCAATGGGGCATGTTCCACCTCTTCTCGAAGCCCTTGGCAACTTCCTTCCAGGATGCTGGATCCATTGGCAGGGCCAGCAGATGTTCGTAAGCTCGCATGATGGCAATGCAGACACTGGGGATAAAATTGCAGATGGTGTTGGGAGCCACTCTGAAACCGTAGGCCAAGGACTTGTAGCTCTCTCCTGTCGCCATGTACCGTAGGGTGACTGCCAACTTCAATCCAGGTTCCAGAGCCCTCCTCATGTTGGTGTCTTGTTTTGTAATTGCAGGAGCCACAGCAGCCAGGATTTCAGCAAAAATGTCAGGAGGCATTCTGCAGAAGTTGTAGTAGCCAGAGACATCATTGTTGGCCAATTCAGGCAGCAGCTGGTAGAAATGGCCATGTTGTTCCCTCTGCAGCAGCCAATTCCGAATCCACCATCTCTTCATCCTCCTCCTCCTCCGTATTCTTCTTAGATAATAAGCACCAGCAACAGCAGCAACAACAGCAACGTCAAGGTCTTCCCCAGCATCTTCATCAGCCATCATGTCTGTCCAGCATCCAGGAGTGTCCCCTTCAAAGGTCAAGCAGCAAGTGAAGCAAGGTGGCCCTCTGCGGCCCTTTTTATTGGCTTTCGCAGCGCCCTCCTCCGCCGTGGTGCCCTTGACAACGGCGTCATGCTTTTCATTCCCGGCGATGTGCCCTCGGGCCTACAGACATCCCCGTGGAGAACAAAACCATTCCCGCAGTCGTAAAAGCAATCCCCGGCGTTGTGAAAATATAGTCCGCCGCGGTTAAATAGGTTCACTGAGGGGCAGTTATAGGTTCCCTGCGGGGTACTTTTTATATCACGGGGCGATATAAAAGTATCCCGCAGGAGGAGGAAATTTCTTTCCCCCCGGCGAACTTTTGATGACGGCGTACAACTTTTCTTCTCCGCAGGGAACAAAAAGAACCCCGCCGTGGCTTTCGTTGCATGGTTATCGATTAGCCTTAATTGATTACATAATTGCCCTTCGCGCCGTCCTAACTGAAAATCTTGCAAGAAATTGTCTGGCTCTGCACTGCCGTCGATAAAAAGCTTACCGTCATCTCCCGTGAGAATGGGGCATAAGGAAGAAAAACACTTCACAGAGTGCCAGAAAAAGTGCTCCAGCTTGTCCAAAATAGGCCTACCCAGTAATTTACTTCAGAGAAGCTGACTGGGGTAATTCAGAAAGCACTTTGTCTATAAAATCCAGATCATTAGACTAACTTAGAAATTCTTCTCTCAAACCCTTGATTGTCCCGTTGATGTATGCATTAATTTTTATTATTAACAATTAGGAGAACATCTGCATGTGTATTTAAAATGGTCATCATCTTCGACTGTCTCAAGCCCGCCCCTTAAAGCCTGACAGTTACTGACAGAGATAAAGCAGAGTTTCAAAATATCCGTTCTGGTGGAATGGGTCTGTTAAATTTTTTTTTTTTTTCTTGACAAAGAACTGTGTTGTCAGAAGATCAGATCTAAACATTTCCTCGTGGTTCTTTTTGGTTTCGAAAGGGCCCTTATTTCGTTGTCTACAACAGGAATAGAATCATCTCTAGCCACATAAATTCCCTTAAGAAACATAATGTGCCAGGTAAGAATGTATTAGTATCAACGTTTGGGTTGATTTGGTATGTACGATATTTTTCAATTCAATTCAATTCAAAACTTTATTTGCAGACACATAGTACATGACATGACTTTGGTCCATAATAACATATACTGGAATCTACAGGAATACAGCACTAGAATTACAATAATATAAAGGACCATACATTATCAGCCTAACTATTAGTATGAAGGCATGAGATCCAGTATCTCCGGATTCTTGATAACCAATATACATCGGATATGAGCAATTGTAATATTAAAGAATTCTTACACAGAGACAGCCTACTGAGCCTAGTTATAAATTTAAACAGTATATGTCGTAATAAACCATCAAAAGTGTAAACATTGTTTGTGACACATAGCTGACTGGCACTATGATGCCTAAGAACACCTAACAATAAAAAATTATCATATCAGCCTTTCGTATCAACATGATAATAGCCTTTCAGAAAATCTCAGGCCTGCAGAAGACTAGAAATAACTAGAAATGTGGTTATCCAACAGGTGGAGCTTATGTCCACTGTCTACAACTGTCTTTTGCACTAGCACTATTATATGGGTATTTTTCTACGTGACATTGATATATCAGTGAAAAAAGAAATGAAAACACTAATTTTTGGATTACTATTCTCATAAAATCTTGAAGTTATAGATTTTGATAAATCCCAGCTGCTGAGAAGAAAGGCATGATAACAATAAAGCATAGCCTTATAATAAGATGTCCAAACAGTTTTACATCTCTAGTAGAATGCTCTAACGTGCAATGGTTGTCTTTTTCTCTGATCGTGAAGAAGCATCTCGATCACTAACACCGTAAAGGATATTAAACCACCGCCAAGAAGGAGAAGCATTGCTGCAAAAATGTCCATCACTGTCGCGGCTCGAGCTTGCATTGTGCTTTTCGGACAATATGGATCAGGTTTCAAGTACTCTTTTTTCCACCTTTCAAGAAGACCGGACTGGACAATCTGCAATATTCTAAAAACAATATTTCATTTAGTTTCAAGAAGTTCTGATAACCAATGTGAATAAGGGGGTGACCATTTATTACCAAGATGGGGGGGGGGGGGTTGGCGTTTTTTTTTAAATAGATAATTTCTTGCCCAGTTTTTCGTGAAATAGATAAATTCTTTTTGGGCAGTCTTGAAATAAATATTGTCTGGCAGGGGTATTTCTTAATAAGGCGTTGCTTGATATAGGAATGAATTTTTGAGGATTTTGAATGCTTGAAATACTTTCGCCTTTACCGCGAAATGAATAATTTCCCGCCGAGGAAAACTCCGAGCCCCCCCCCTCCCGGAGATTAAATGGTCTAAGGATGGTAGTTGGATCAGCAAACATGCGTACAGTGTATGTTGCTGCATATTTTACAATTTTGCAATTTGTGCCATTTAGTGTTTCCAATATGTACATTGCCAGGAATGAGGAATTGTCATGATCAATTGCATGCAATAAAATAAGTGACTAAAACTACATTATATTTTCTTAAATTAAAATATGTGGATATCTTATTTACCCCTTAGAATTTACAGCATATCTTGCATTGAAATGATGTCACATATGAACAGCAGAACCTTGCCATACTGGAGAAGAATTTGTTGAACAGTACCAAGCCTACCATCTCTGGTGTTCGGGGCTCACAGATTCTATGAATGCATTTATGTTTCAATTGATCTTTCCAGATTAAATGTTTGTCGTTAAAGATCTTAATTTACTAAAGCAGAACACTGCACCTGAAGACGCTGAATAATCATGAACATATTAAGACCAAACATGCACAGTTATGGAACTGATTGATTGCTTATATTGTAAGGTGAGCATTAAACAGTTAGAAGACTAATTATTATATCGTGGAAATATACCCTGGATCCTGAATTAGCAGGACAAACTGGTGCCTGGGAATCCCGGTGATTGTCTCTCCCATTGAAAGCCTATTGCTGTTATACAATGTAGCTGATAGTTTGTCATACCTATGCAACATCTATAAAGACATGTGTGTCATGAAGGTCTACTGATATATTTTTCCAGACTATGAATCAAACTTCAGACTATTCAAGAATATGCATTTATATTCTGCACCAAAATTTGTGAGCCAATCAAGTGAGGCGAGATCAATCACGTGCCACGCCAATAAATAACGATATTGTGGAAAGCGTTATTGGCGCTTGAAAGCTATATTGGCGTCCTCAGTACACATGCACTTGAGTTATTGCAGTACCAAGCCCTGTCAATTAAAAACCAAGGGCATAGTCATCTAGCTATTCACTGTGTTGACCCATTCCAACCAAATTCTCGATTGTCATTGAAGGATGAATCTTCTATTGTCAAGATGCTAATTGCAATCAAGGATAATTGACCAAATTCCAATTGAAGTGTCACATCTAAAGTAAAACCATTTTGTTGTCACAGAAATCAATCAGCAAAAACCTTTTTTTTTTTTAATAATAAAAATAATTTAAACATCAAAATATTATGTAGTTAACAAAACTAATTTTAAAACTTTTTTTTTCATAAAGGAATTAAAAGACTTAAAGTAATCTGTTTTGCATTTAATTGAATAAAAAGAAAAAAAATCATGGTTTTGATAGATATATAGATAGATAGATTGATAGATTGATTGATTGATTGAGTGATTGATTGATTGATTGATTGACTGATTGATTGATTGATAGATAGACAGATAGACAGACAGATGGATTGAAAGATAGATAGATAGACAATCTAGGTGGCTTGACAATTTTCATTCTGCTTGTTTTAAAGAGTATCAAATATAAAATAGTTTTTTCTTTCTTTTTGGTGCACAATTTATGAATGGCAAATGATGGTTTCTGGGCGGAACATTTCATGTGAAAAAAGGTATATATATATCGTAAATAATGTTATAAGTATAAAGGTCAATCACAATTACCTAACCATATCTTATTGTACAATGGTTTATGAATCTCAAATTGGAAACAGGCAACTCTTTTACTTACAAACATCATAAGTCTGAAAATTTTGGTGCAGAATATAACAAATAGTTGATGTTGAGTCGACCAATATTGAGTTTTATTGGCCTCAGCAGATAATATTGGTCTCGGCCTGCGGCCTTGACTATTATTACTGGTTTCGGCCTATAAAACTCAATATTGGTCTCCTCACCACTATCTATATAATATTTGCCACTTGGATCGCATCAGCCAATCACAATCACTTATTTTTGTCCGCTATCAACCCTATATTCTGCATCAAAATTTTAAGGCCAATCATGTAGCAGGAGATCAGTCACTTGACACGCCCATAAATAATGATATTGGTGTCTTAAAAGTGTTATTGGCTAGTGGAGAGTGATATTGGTGTGCCCCTATGATCTCAGCAGCAAGCATGTACTTAATTGCCAATTATTAAGGGCAAGGCTGTGTTTTGCAATAAAACTCGATATTGGTCTCCTCACTATCCACTATCTATATAATATATAGTATTATCCTCAGTCCAGTGTGAATCCTCGATTCTGATTGGTTGAGAGCTGAGGTGTATGACACCGTACACCCTGTCTGTCGTCACCAGACAGGGTGTATGAGATAAACAATGATGTCACAATTGCAACCATAGGATTGTTATGACGTCATCCTTGTAGCAACAATAGTCATGATGTCACAATGCCATTGTTTGAGCCACTGTGACATCATCCTGGTGGCTCGTTTTTCGAGGGTTTGGGAATATACACCACTCAGGCCTCCATACACCTTCATGGTGTATATTTCCGTACCCTCGAAACGAGCAGGGTGTCACTGATAGTACAACCAAATATGTTTCCATGTACTCTCACTTGCACTCCCCAACACTTCCATGCACTTCCATGCCTTTGCACTCCGTGGCCCTCCCTTCCACTCCTTGTCATTAAAATGGTAACTTGTTAATTTCTACAGAAAAATGATGACATTTACCATGTATAGCAATGACCTTTCAATAGCGAAGCAGGGCTTTAGATGAATCTTTCATATTTCACATGTGGCGTCAGCTGCACTTCTGTTTTTGGTGACCGCCCTATGATGATGAGATGAGAAGACTAGGAGTCTGTAACATACCCTATTAATTCATTATGTCATTTGCCGTATATAGCAATGACCTTTCAATAGTGAAGCAGGGCTTTGGATTCATATTTCACATGATTTCAGCTAATTTGAATTAATTTACTTTTAGGGTGAGCTGGGGAGTGAGGGCATAGAGGGTAGAAACTGAAGGGTGTGGACTGAGGAAGAGTGAGCATGTTCCCGACGGCAAGGAGTTAAGGAAAACATTTCGAGTTGTACTGTATGACTTGGTTGAACACCTTAAGAGGCCCACCCTGCTGCAATGCTAATTTTTTTTATATTAGTCAGCACAGATTTGTCTTCCGCTGTTTACCTACTTCTCATTTAAAGCCGCTTTGAAAGGGAAGTCTTTTCGCACTGGAAATCCGAAGTTTGTGGTATAAATAGATTCTGAAGCAATTTCAATTTCACATGCATCTTCCTGAATGGCCCGATAATCTTTCAAATATGCGACCTCCTCCATTGTTATTGTATTTTTGCCTCGTGCCTTTGTGTAGTCTTCGTCGTAGCCGATGAACACGTCTATGTTGTTGTATAAAGCATTGTAGACTGGGTCTGATGACGTCTGAATAAAAAAACATTTTCAGTCAGCTTTCTCACATATTGAGTGTTTATTATGAAAATTTTGTCTGCAGGTGCCTCTACACAATGGAGCTATATATTTCACCAGGGAGTTTGAGTTTTCTACCTTTTATTTTCTGACAGACCAACAAATACTATTTGATCAAATGCTTGTGAGAATACATATTACAGAATAATTACAATACATAAAAACCAACACATATGAAATAGGGTAATTCCGTGTCATTTCATCAAATTTCAGAAAATCTTCCAACTCGACCGACTCAGAATGCCTTGAAAATTTGCCAGAATGAAGGTATATTGCCTAAAAGCAAAAATCCCAAATAATACAGTGATATCTTGAATAGTTTCCCTGAAAAAAATTCATGAAAAATTCGAGAATTTTCGTGAAATTTTCTAAGTCCAGAAATTTGAAGGCATGTAACTCAATCAGTGTAAAACCTCGAGACTTGCAATAAGACAACATGTTTTTAATGTAGCCCGGGTGTTATAATGCATTGTATCAGCCACCTCAACGCATTTGCCCCCATTCCATAGGTTATTGAAAAAATCTGAAAATTGCAGTTTATTTACATTTTTGTCCCCAAATTTCTCAGTCAATATAACAAGTGGAGATTTAATATCATGGATGAAGAGTCTTTGCTATGACTTCTAAACATGTGTACAGTATCAAGCCAACCACACAAATATTCTTTGAGAAATGTAGTCTGAAAAACTGAAAATGGGTAAAATTGGTCAACTTTTGACCAAATTTTACAAGGTATAGTAGGCTATACCAAAAAAATGAATACACCGACCTAAAGAACAACATCACATGTTCACAGAAAAAATTTCAAGTTGGTATCTTTAGGCTTTTTATATCTACATAGATTTTTAGACATTTTGTGTTTTTGTATTAAATGGGAATTATCGGAAATTTTTAAAACAATGTTGCAATAAATCTGCTTTGTGAGCATTTTTTTTATGCATTCTGATATAATTAAAACTTGTCTTTGTGCATTGTTGTGCTTTTAATTCAGTAATATTATTCATATTTCAGCTTAACTGGTTCATTAATGTCTAAGTCCAGAACGCACCTTCGTCCAAATTCCGCCATTGGCATTCTGGCTTTGCCAAGTATTATCGTGGCATATTTGGTACCCAGCGAAAACCATTCATTATGCCTTTACCAGACAATGTGGATTCAGCAATTGTACAAGAATATCATCCTCAGCTTTTTATGCATTTTCTTAAAAACCCATGACGATTACAAAATAATATGGAGATGTTTAATTAATTTACTAACTGACCTACTCTACACAAAGCAAAACTGTGGTGGTTTAACGACGAAGATGATGTGCATTTGATAATGCCAAAAACATGTCAAGATATTTTTGTAATGCATCAGTGTCTTTGGCAATATAACAAATTTTATTTCAGGTAGCTGCAAAACTTGTTTTCGGTTTAAGAAAATCATATAAAAATGTCATTGATAAGATGCAGTGCAATAGTGTGTATAAAAAAGAGCACAAAAATGTTTCTGCATGGCAAAAATGAATCAATATGACAAATTTGTAAACTTGAAACAAGACATTTTTGAAATTTTGTGTAACAAAAGCACTAACAGATACCAACTTGAAATTGTTTCTGTGAACACATGTGATGTTGTTCGTTAGGTCAGTGTATCCATTTTTTTGGTATAGGCTACTATACCTTGTAAAATTTGGTCAGAAGTTGACCAATTTTACAAATTTTCAGTTTTTCAGACTACATTTCTCAAAGAATATTTGTGTGGTTGGCTTGATACTGTACACATGTTTAGAAGTCATAGCAAAGATTCTTCAACCATGATATTAAATCTCCACTTGTTATATTGACTGAGAAATCTGGGGAGAAAAATGTGAATAAACTGCAATTTTCCGATTTTTTCGACAACCTGTGAAATAGGGGCAAATGCATTGAGGTAGCTGAAAAAATGCATTATAACACCTGGGCTACATAAAAAACATGTTGCCTAATTGCACGTCTTGAGGTTATACACTGATTGAGTTACATGCCTTCCAATTTCTGGACTTAGAAAATTTCAGGAAAAATCTCGAATTTTTCATGAATTTTTTTCAGAGAAACTATTCAAGATATTATAGTATTACTTGGGATTTGTGCTTTTAGGTGAGAAACCTTCATTCTGGTAAATTTTCAAGGCATTCTGAATCGGTCGAGTGGGAGCCATTTGTTGAATTGACACGGAATGACCCAATATGAAAAGTGATAGAATCCTCAAATACAGACTTTTCGCCTCTTCTCTGCAGTTTTTTTCCTGGAACTCCATTCAGGAAATCAGAAAAGTTTGACAAATTATATCCAGAACAAATAACAAGCTTCCCTTATCTCCTCCTTTCTGATCTGGGAATGTTGGCACACCGCGTGTGTTGTTCTGTCAAATGGATGACTTTTACTGAAAGATCTAAGTACCAAAGATCCATTCCAATGTTTAAATGCTTAATTTAAGTCCTGAGTACTTGTCTTGTATATTTGGAAGTGTTGACCATGGCTACTAGATAGGAAGACCCACCTTCTCAGTGTTAGCTGAGAAGGATGGGAGACAAATCACTGGTTGAGAACTATACACCCGAGACAAGGATCGTGTCGCGGCAGTTTAGGGCCTATTACCATCAAAAATAAAGGTATGGGCTGATAGGAAATGGTTTAAAATGTATTGTGTGCGATTTTGAGAATTTTTCTGTACTTTAAAGTGTCAAAATCGGCCGATTTTCAACAAAATTACCACTAAAAATGACAGAAGTTTTATGCTGAATGGAGGGAGGCTTTGTACAAACAGATAACTGTTAATTAGAATGTTGTACAAACATAACTGTTAATCAGTATGTTGTTCATGATTCACTTTGAACAGCTTTGGACTGATACTTTTAGCAGTCAATCAAACTCAGTCAAGCATTTATCTGATTTGTGTGATTGGTTCCTTCAAAATCACTTTGCTGAACAGTGATTGACTTAATAAATTATTAGACCACATTTGACAAGTTCAGATTGCATTTTGGTGGAATATACTTAATTCCAGCCCTCTTTATAGGCCTAAAGTGTTATTGTAATCAAGGTATATTTAAAAAAATCTAATAGATCGGCTTAGATATAAAAAATATATAGGGACCCATATGGATGGATACTTGGATAGACAGATAGATAGATAGATAGACAGAAATACAGATAGATAGATAGATAGATAGATAGATAGATAGAAAGATAGATAGATAGATAGATAGATAGATAGACAGATATAGATAGATAGATAGATAGATAGATAGATAGATAGATATAGATAGATAGATAGATAGATAGATAGATAGATAGATAGATAGATAGATAGATAGGTTCCCGCCCACTTTTCGAAATCTTGACTGCTCTTTGTGTTTAAAACACCTAAGGACTGGCGACAAAACCAGATGACTGCTTATGTTGCTTTCTGTTTACAACTTTGCAGATTACAGTTTTGCGTTTGTATTCTTGTTTGATTGTTTGTTATTATCACTTACTGCTTGCAATGATTTTCAAGAGTGCTCAGCAAAGGTAATGTCCTCAGTCTACGTTGCCTACAGCAACGTGAAGACTGTGACCTCGGTCTACATGGCTACAGGGTAAGACAGAGAGACAATCTCAAAGTTGTGTGATGTTCCACCAATATGGGCCTACACTCATTTGTATGTTCTGGTGCTAGTCTTTGGAACTCTCTCCAAACTCGGTGTTTTTTAAAGTAATATGTTAAAACATATTTTTACTTTATATTTATGATTTTACCTTCTTACTGGTTTACTGTTTTTATCATATTAGCTATTACATTGTAATGCTTTTTTTAAAATTCTTTTTTTTTAAACATGCTTATACAATGGCTGATAGAATTTACGCTCAGTCCTGGCCTAACTAAAATCTGCCGTTCAACTTTGAACCAGACTAGGTTAGGGCCGTACGTCTATTCGCACCAAATTTTCACATTTTCTATTAATCTTGGATGTATGTAAATGATTTTGTTTCAATTTTATGTTTATTACACATGTCGGTATATATACAGTATATATATGTTTCAAATCAAAAGCTTAATTTGGTTCATTGACATATTATTATGGTGCTTTTTAATTACAGTATTACCATTATTTTATGAAAATTGATATTTTTTCATTCTCTTTAGATGTAGTTTATAACTATTTGTTCCATGACCCCTATGTAACAAGCCCTCTGATTGGCCAACAACCCACCTGCATAATGTGATGTTCACCTGTGTGCAGTGGTGTGTGACAGGCAGGTCAATAACAAAAGTGTTATTCACTGATCAGTGAATATAACATTTGTTATTGACCTCCCTGGAAAAAAATTTCCGAAAAAAAAAAAAAAAATTCCGAAAAAAAAAAATTTCCGGAAAAAAAAATTTTCCGAAAAAAAAAAAAAAATTTCCGAAAAAAAAAATTTTCCGAAAAAAAAAAATTTTCCGAAAAAAAAAAAATTTTCCAAAAAAAAAAAAATTTTTAAAAAAAAATTTTTTGAAAAAAAAAAAAAAATTTCCGAATAAAAGAAAATTTCCTCAAAAAATATTTTTTTTCTGAAAAAAAAAAAAATTCAAGAAAAAAAAAATTTTCCCAACAAAAATTATCATGGAACAAAACAATTGTGGACTTCAGTTTCGGTCAATATCAGGTTTTACGGACCTGACCTAGTGATATTCACCTCGGCCTTCGGCCTCGGTGAATATCACCGGTCAGGTCCGTAAAACCTGATATTGACCTCAACCGAAGTCCATAATTGTATAATATCCCTCTCTTTTGTATGTATATCTTCTTTGTGTCTTTATAGTTATTTTTTACCATTATCACACATGTATCTTGTTGATATTTCGTTGTAAATAAAATAATATATATATATATATATCATAGTTTTAATCAGTTCTATTTTTCCATGTTTTATCTTTACACTTGTTTTATGTTAGGGCCTTATTGTAAATCAGTATTTTTTCTGAATAAGCCGCCCTACTTAGATAAAAGTGATTTGACTTTGACTTGACTTGACAGAGAGTGCGAAATCCAGTTAAAGATCCCTCACCTGGAGTAAGTCTTTTAGAGCGGTTCCATCCACTAATGCTACTGCTGTGTGGGTTTGTATTGAAAGTTCTTCCAAGGAATCCACTGGCAGGGTGCGCAAGGTCACTGACATCAACGCCACCAGGTTTGCTCCGTAAGCCACAGATATAACAAAGACGCACAACCACCAGCAGGTGATCAACGCCCGGATAGAGTTGCTGCCGGGAACTTCTATTGCTGCAAAGAGAGCTTTGACGTATATTATTATGCCCCTGACCTAGGCGTTGATGGAGTTGCTGCCGGGAACTTCTATTGCTGCAAAGAGAGCTTTGACATACATTATTATGCCCCTGACCTAATGGTGAAGAATGCTTGTCTACTGGCTTTGAGGGTGTGGGTTCAAATCTCACCCCGGGAACTCACTTTAGCAGCTAGGTGAAGTGTACAAAATGGGAGAATTTCTCCCAATAGGGAGAATTCTCCCTATTGGGAGCAATTTTTTCTCCCAAATGGGAGAATTCTCTCGATATGGAAGTTGCATGACAGTGAGCAAGAACAGCAACAGAGGCCTTTTTTACAGCTATTTACTTACGATACAGACGTTTGTGCTCATTTATCAGTGCGGAAACATTTCATACAGAGCTTAAATTGCTCACAAATCAAAGTATGAGTGCTGAATACAAAGGTATTTTTAGAAGATCTTCATGACAAACATCCCAGCTAGTTGTTGCTTGGAAGAGAAGCTGTGTTGGTGGCCCTTGTATCGCCATGGTCTGAATAATGCCTGTGCTGGTCAGGTAAAATCTAGGATCATGCAGACAAAATCTGTCTGTCAATCTTTTCAAGAGAATTACATTTGGTATAGCAATTAACAGTAGGCCTATTTATTCAAACCATTTGTCAGAAATTGCATCCATTACAGATGATTTGATATTTGTAGATGCTGAGACTGAATGTGGTTTTTATTTAGGACATGCTATTCTATGGGGAAAAGTGATGTCCTAAAATTGTGTCACTTTTCCCTATAAAATACATGTCCTATATAAAATAACATTCAGTCTCAGTGTCTATAAATATGAAATCATCTGTAAATGCAATGGTTTGCAATGATCACCATTCATCAATCCAAATCACGTGCATTGCTGGTCCCATTTTGTTGAATAATAATTACCATAATTTTCAGTGCCACCTAAAAGCCTCAATTTGCTTCGTGGGCGTACAAAAGCACAATAGTAATTATGATGTTTTGGGTTTGTTTTCAGGTGTATGACAATAATTATGTTCAATAAAGTCCAAATGGTGGATGGCTTTATAATACATGTAATATAAATGGGTTGCGATGGGCTATAGTGTATATAGGCCTATGCTCTTACAGGTTGCTCACCATAGCATGAACACATTGTCATAAGCGGACACGGGAGGTTGTTGATCTCTATTTTTACAATGTCCGCCCTCCCTCACAGTGATTAAGCCTTAAGTTATAATTCAATGGTGTCAATTGTGCTATTTTCACTTAAACTAACTGCCCATGCTATAAAAGTAGGAGGTGCTTAAATTGGGCAGGAGAAGAGCTGGGAACAAAAGGGCAAATCTATGTTGCAGCAACATTGTGACAACGTCTCAATGTTGGTGAAGATTACGTAGAATTGTGTCATAGAAATGATGTTTTCACAACATTGTGAAGCAATGTCAAATATATTATGACATTGGTATGCAATGTTGTGGTAACATTTTCACAATGTTGCAAAAAAAAACCTCATGCCATGTTCACGTTGCAGCAAAGTCCTTTAAAAGTCTATCTACAAGCAGCTGTTAAAGTGCTTGCACGTTATTTTTCTAGGATGGTTTTCCTGGGTCCCTAAAATGGTATTTAAACAGCGTGTATGTTCCTGTAAAGTTGATCAACACAATCTTAGGCAAATTCAACCCGTGTGCAAAGTTTGAATAAAATTGGAGCAGTGTTTTGTTTCGAAATTTGTCCACAAGATTCCAGGGAAGACCAGTAACAATATGGCAGAATGCCCTAATAAAAACCAGTTGTGTTGCTCCCATAGCACATTGAAAAAAAAAATAGATGGATTCAAGAGGCGTTATGAGTCTCCGATAAGAACCAATTTTCAAAAAAGTAAGCAATATGGCCTACTTACATTGCTTTAAAGCTGAGGCGATGTGGTCATAGAATATTGTGGCAAAACTTTGAATGAGGGTTTTTAATGTAGTATTCCTTGACCATGGTATGTTTATGACGATCTGAGCTGCAGTTATCAAAATGACAGAGGCAAAACACAATAGCCAGATATTGGTCTGAAAGAAAAAGTAAGTATAACATAAAATTTGTTTGTGGACACTCACTTTGGTCGCTTATAGCAGCTTCAACAAATATGCGATTCACAAAATGTGTTTTCCATCTTCACAAACCCCTGGGGCATAATGACCAGGTTCAAAGCAGAGGCAAGCCTATACTTTTCCTTCTTTTGGAGGCACATGTATATATTTTCTATATCAGGCAAAATTTATGTTGATGTTGTTGCTTTTTTTTTAATTGACCGGTTCTACAAAAGGGAAGTCAGTTGTAGATGTTAAAATTGCACCAGTTGAAGTTGCCAACTACTGATGCCTTCTATATTTATGATTAAGAGAGAAGAACACTGTAGAATAACAACAATTATTACTGACCGAAATTGGTTTGAAACTTCTGTCCATTGAAGCCATGGAATTTGTCCTCATGACATAAGAAATTGGTTCTTCCCAAAAGGCCTGCAAGAAGTCAACTGCAATTCTTCTCTGGGCTGTGATCGTGAATCCTCCAACTCCCATGTCAGCTTCCTGTTCAAAGTATAAGTCATCACAATTCATGGAGGACTTGTGTTTGTAGCTAAATAAAATCATTAATATTTCAAAAATGTCACAATATGTTATTTTCCATTGAATTTCAATGCCGCAAAACTGGTTGTGGTACAGGTGCTGAACCGCGGCTCAAGCTACACTCTAAGAATAGTGTATAGATGTAAAACACAATCCTAAACACAAAAATTTTTCCCCACTTTTTTTACGCGTTAACATCTAAACATGTTTAGAATGATCGTGTTTAGGCAATATGTGTTTGAGATGTAAACATGTTTAGCCTCTAAACGCGTTTAGATCTTCTGAAATTTAGCTCTTGAATGTGCTTAGATCTTAAACATGTTTAGAATTTAAACATGTCATACATTTTTTCGTTTAGATTACACATTTTTTCACACTGAAATAAGTTTGAAAGTTTATTAGAATAAACATAAGGTCAACATTGGTTTACAAGCAAGCACAATAATGAAACATGTATAAACTTTTGAAATAACAGTTCTTGAAAATAAAATGTTTATAAATATGTTTCTTAATTTCTCTGCTGAATGATAATTGATAAATCAGCATAACATAGTGTCCATTGTCCATTCATCGATGTCAAAAGTCAAAATTAAAGGTAAATTGCAGGCATTACAACATGCCATAAGTCTTTGATAAAGTTCAGTAGTTCTTTGTTAATAATTTCCGATCATCTTGTGACGTCTTTGGTCATTCCAGTCCATGGTCACACTAAAGCAGGTATTTGCTGACTCTCCAGATGTAAATCAGCAATCTCTGGTGATAATGATGAGGGCAATTGTATCCACAAGGCATGGGGTTGTATTCTTCAGTGGATCTCATGTTGAATCTCGGTCATCGTGCAACTCTGCAAATTGAACACATTTATCAGAATAGCAAAGAATTTTTTTTTCAATAATTGTGATAATTATTTATGTATTTTAAAAGAACTAAAATCTAGTTTCTGATTTGTATGTTATTATGGAGCTTCTTTTCTAATAAGGGAAAAAACATGACTATCCCATATATATGAGCAGGGGTGACAGCCAATCCTGGACCTCCTGTGAGGCAGGCAAGATGGCTGCTTCAGCTGATCATTTAGCCTTGATTTAGCCATGGGTCCACAATACAATAGAGCTAACATAACTAGTGCTAAAGATGTGTCACCTGACATCAGTATATCAGGCCACAACAATGTACACTGCATTCTGACAGTCTGCATAAGTATAAAGTTATGTGATGAACTTAGCATTGTAAACACCATGCAAATTGATCAGCTAAAAGATTGTGCTCTGTTTCCCCCTTCAAATAGCGTTCAACAACACATTGAACATCCTAAAACTGTTGTGGATGTGTATGTCTATTTAAAACAAAACACTTACCAGGTAAAAAGCCAGTTATTAAGTCCTGAGAGTGTTTCCAGTCCATCCCATGTAGGAGCAAGCTGCATCTCCTGAGGTCCACTTCAGTCTAATGACAGTTAATTTCAAACTTGACCTGCATCTTCTCAGAATGAGGCTCTACATATAGGTCAGGTGTTTAAATGCTAAACACCAACATGTTAAACATGTTTACCCCAGAAAGCGTTTCATTTTTAAACACCAAATATTAGGTGTTTAGAAGGAGATGTGTTTAGCTCACGAAGTGTTTCATATTTCAACACAAAATGCCATGTGTTTAGAAGTATAGGTGTTTTACTCAGCAGGTGTTTTAGTTCAAGACACAAAATATTAGATGTTTAGCAAAAGACGCGTTTACAGGTGTTTAAATGTAAAACACTGTTCTTAGAGTGTAGTTAGAGGATTCAGGGCCAGCGTCTTGTCAACAAGTCTCCCAAGCTCCGTCGGTTATTTAAAACAAATGAATAATTTTAAAATATCATTTTAGCTATAGTGTTGGGGTTAGGGTGGTATTATGACCATATTATGACTTGGGAGGTGGTGTTGGGGCATGGAAGCTAATGAAAGGTGAGCGTTTTACCCACAAATGTTGTACTGTAGAACAAAATAAATTCCGCTTACCCCTCGTGCAATTTGTCCGATCATTCCATTAAATGTCCCATCTGGCTGTTGAACTCCCCATTGGCCATCTGGGGGTTCTACTATCTGGAAACTGTATTAAAGCGGTTGAGTATTTTTGGTAGATTTTTTCGTATTGTCTGTCATTCCATAATAGATGTCAAGTTGTTAAGTTATTGTAGCTATCTATTGATATTGAATCAAAAATATTGTTTTACCATTTCTTCTGTTGCGACCAGACATGAAAGTTATTACATACAAAAGAAGAGCAAGAAATGGCCATCAGAAAACTAGATCTAAGACTAAATGGCCATAAATAGCTGTCTTGGAGTAAATATGTCAACATTTTCCAAAAATACTACATGTACATCCTTTCTGGCGTGACTCTATCTTAATCTAAACATAATCTAACAGTCTGTAAGCAGGTTGAGGCGACACATATGTATATTTTTACCACTCAGTAGTGAAAATTAGCATTATGTACAATTGAACACTGTTGTATATAAAATCATGTCCAATGGTTTGGTGCTTCATTCAATTGACACTGGAGCACTGCAGCATGAGATGTGACATCACAATGCCTTTTTGTGGTAAAGTATTGTATGTCTATAAAAATGGGGGGGGGGTGCAAATGGTGGTTACTGAAACAATCACTATAACCATTCATTCCTTGAAAATCATTTTTTCAGGATTGTTATCCTTTTAAAAATCACTTAAACCATAAAAACGCTATTGCCCAGAATGTTGAAGCATGTCAGTCAGAATCAGGGGTGGATCCGAAGTCGGTGTAGCAATATTGTGAACTGATAGTTATTTTAGTTCATGTGCTATACTTTAGATATCTTACTTGGGGTTTTTGAGTGCTGTGAATATTTTCAATGTACCCTTAAAAGCCAAAACTAAGCTTGATGTCATTCAGATTAGTTGCTAAATTGGGGTATCCTTGTATAAGAGCCTGTGCTGGGCAAGGAAAAGATCATGGGGTAAACGTGTAGCATGTTGAGGACTCCTTCCCTCTCTCTCTCATTTCATCAATGTAACCTTGTGAGTAGCCACAACAGGCCATACAGGGCTGTGCTTACTATATCTATCGATAGGCCTATATCCATCTATCTATTCATCATTATGCTCATTCCCAGCCACATTGATCCATGGACCAGAAATCTTCCTGTGTTGTAATTTTGTTACATACATTTAAGATAAGCTGGCTCATATAGGGACAATAAATTTCCAGAATAAGCCTAGTTAGAGGGAATGTAATTTTTCTTAATTCTTTGATGAATTTCACTTGGAAACACAAATAGTAGGTGGGATTATAGAGGAATTTTAAAGTCTGGATTTCATATCGATCAATATTTAAAAAGTGTCAACGTATATCATTAGAGGAACTAGTCAGAATCATTTTGCAACAAACCAAATTATAATTGATTAAGTAGTAGAAAAGTTACGGACGTTTTACTAAAAAACATCAATTTCGAGAAAAGCCCTAAAAACCTTCCCTTAAATCTACATAATTCAATGAGTGGGGGAGGCACAAAAGTGCCCATATCTCGATAAGTATGTAAGATAATTATGTTGTGTTTGAAACACTCTATAGTGCTGTACTTCTGTGATGATATATCAGAAAATAGAAATAATTTACATTTTTGACCTGCAACGCAATATGGACCAGTTCATGACGCATGACCACATTTAACCATTAGACAACTGTAATATGCATCACTGAATTTACCTTGACAGCAAATCAAACTGATGACACATACAGACAGGAAGGATATCTACACTGTAAAATTTTAGTTTTGAGTCAGCTCAAATGATTGAGTGAGATGGTTGCACAATAGGCCTACCTTTGAGCTAACATAGCTTGTTGTTTAAGTAGTGACAGCGGAAATATTATTATAACTCATAACAACAAGCCATGTCAGCGCGATTCAAAATTTCAAATTTCACATTGTACCAAAGTCCCTGTTTCAATGTATGTTTATCAAACAGGAAAATGGTTGCAGTGACCCTACCTGAAACCTAGCTCCTTTGCCAGGACTCCAAGAATCTCAGAGCACAGGCCGGTGTAGGTAATCTCCCCAGTTTGAGCATCAAAATGGCGGATTTGGAGTGGTGGGCTCTGAATTAAAATTAAAAAAATATATATCAAAACGGTGAATACAATTTTTAATGGTTTATTTTCTCAGTATAAAGAAAATAACCCAAATGAAATCCTTTTTTTTAAACTTTGTGAATTTTTGTAGTGTGGGACAAGCTGTAGGCCTATAAAGTGATAATAAAAATCCCACTTGGTTACATGGGGTTGAGACACACAACTCAATGGCATCAAACTATTTTGACTTTTGGTTTTAATGCCGCGTCAATAACCAGCAATTAATTTTGTAAGACCCATGGTGGAATTTCAATATTTTCAAAAAGTGGACAATTAGACACCCTATCTGTTTAGCAGAATGTATATGTTCTTCTTACCATATTATATTTATCGATTATAAAGATCAAGTTTTACTTACATCTACTGTTGTAATAGTAATCGTTGAATTCTGAAGGTGCTCCATCATGTGTTTGTGATGCAATGGTTCGTCATGCTTTTAGATGTGGCTTGGCCAGCATTTATCATGTCACTAGTTGTTTCAAAGGCCACAGTTTTCATTGTCTGTTTGGCATTTGCTTATTTCCATCCGGTGAATTAATTATTAGAGTTAACCGAAAGCACGAACACATGATCAATTATATAATTGTCATTTGATGATTTACTTATTTTGTTAAGTTGCTCTATGCGATTACTATTATTCCATTGACGGATGGACAGATACTGTTAGACAGACACTGCCTCTTTGATTTCCAATGTGCAATTTTGTCAATAAGACCCAAATACTGGACTTAAATCTAATTTGTATTTTACCTGTAGCCCAATTGACCACTACTATTCTAAATTGAAGCTTAGGTACTATTCTCACCGACGGACAACAAAAAAGTCCACAGTTCCACACAAAGTAAGTGTTTTCAGACCAAAACTGATGAAAATTTGAGATTTCCTGGTAACTGCTGGTGTCTCGTAGGTCCTGGGAAAGTGTAAAAAATTGTGGATTTTGTTTGTCCTGTTCAACAGGAACCGCTTGCAGTACCCAAACAAGATTTTACACAGTTTATGGCATGTTTTTGCTAAAAGTGGCGATTCCCCTTTATGTTATACATACTTATGTTATATATACGTATATGTTTATTGACCTTGCCTTAGAAGCCCCTATGGTAGAGCCCCCATCATCCAAGTTAAACAACAGCACACATTAAAATACTTGTGTCAATTGTGTGTTGATACATTCTTATGATCCAAATCAAATCAATATCAGTTAATATGTTGAGGCTCTGCTCCATGTACTTTGTACAGTGGACTTGTAGGTATCAGGATCATTCAAGGGTGTTGTTTTAAATAAAAATAATTGTCAAGTGTCATACACTGTCTGTGATCAGAGGAGCATGAAAATTTGTGAAGTGGCGAAGCCACTTGAGCACGAAACACTTGATCATTTTGTTGCATTTCTTGTTTCCCTGTAGTAACAACAGTTATCTCAAATACTTTGTGTATTTTAAGTTAAGTTTATTACAGCTTAAAGTTGTTTTCAAAGTGTTTATTTGCTATTTTTCTCAATGTTAGGATGCACATGTGTTAAAGCCACGAAAACCAGCTATTAAGGGGATCTGTGAATAGAATAATTATCACACCTAATCATTTGCAACCCATGCAGGCTAGGCCCTTATGTTCTGCTAATCTTGCAAACATACTTTCACAGAAAGTGAAAGTTTTATAGATTTATTCCTCATGCACCGTGCTGAAATTTCGCCACAAAGAAGAAAACAAAATTAATTTAGATAACTCATAGTGAATTTTATTGTGGCATTTGAAAGGTTTTAATCTTGTTTGAAGCCCATTGAAATTTGGCCCAGAGGGAGGCAAATCATGTGTTGTAACAGCCAGCTGCAGAAGGCTGAATAGGATTATTACCATCTTATTAATGACATTTTAATCTGTAAACTGTAGATAATTCAACTGAGTGTAATTCTATTTATTTGTCATGCAATCAGTGGATGACACTTTGTTAAATTGTCAAAAAGTGATTTTTGTGGAACCCTCACACATAGTGCTGCCACCTTTGCTCATTGTATAGAGAGTTTATTTACCATAAATAAAATCATACACACAAAGATTAGTATATCATGGCAGGCAGATATTGAGAGATAAGATAAGAAAAGATAAGATGAAACTTTATTTCACATCGTTGGCAACTTAAAAACAAGGAACATAAGCTATAAAGCTTAACCGACAAGATGAATACGCCTATCTATGTAAATATATTATTATAAAAATTGTATTACAAATCATCTAATGTTATTATTCAATAGAAAAAACAACAATTGAATAAAGTTAAATTTAAAAAGAAAAAGATTGTGTCTCGATGTCATTATGAAACAATAAATTGAAATGCAAGTTAAAAACTTTACAGATGATTCTTCTGTTTTGAAAACTGACCTTTGTCATCCCATGCAACATACCCCTCAACTCCTATTATAATAATTATATGTGTGGCATCCGAAATGCTTAATATCATCAGCAACCCAATAACTATGCACACTTCAATTTTTCTTCTTTGTCAGAGAACATGATATCATGCTTCAGCTGGTTGTGGATCATCCTTATGTTTGGCAGTTCACTGAGTTCACATTTAATGATCACTAACACATAAACTTGCAGTAATTAAATGTTCAGGCTAAAAATAATTATTTGTGACTGGATGCATTGTGGGCCTGCATGTGTTCTTTAATTGCCAAACACAAGGATGATCCACAAACAACTGAAGCATAGCATCTTGTTCTCAGTCAATGAAGCAAATTTGAGAGACACATACAAATGTAGTTAATGGATTGATAATAAGTTGGCCCTAAAAAAAATAGTTTGCTGACACTTTTTTAAGGAAATAATTGAAGAAGACTTGTTTATTGGACTCAACATTGCTTCACTTCCATAAATACTACCTTTGGTTATATATGTTATCCAAATATATATATACTGACAGATTTTGCCATTACAGAAATGACTATGAAAAACTACAGTGTGTCTTAGTGGTCAATATCATCTGTTGCTATGGCTCATCAGTCCATATTGCACAGTCTTGTGATTGATAAAATTTGCAGGTTAGGTGTATTACCACCTGTAAGTCAAATAGGTGATGTTTTGCCATTTGGTCAATGCTCAACATTCTCAACCAAACTGCTTGTTGAAACCGATGAGATGAAAATAACAGTAGAGAAGTAGTAGTAAAATTTTATTTAAAGTTGTAATCAATCAGGGCAGTCAATAAAAGTGTATAGCAATTTACAGACAACCAAGCATGAAGCTTCTGTATGACTTAAAATCAGTGTTTAACCTGTAGACAATTACGAAGCTGTGTACAAATATAAACATATGTGACAGTCAATAATATACAGTTATCGCACAGCACCGAGTGCAATATCAGTTTTTATGGCACCGAGGTGACTTATATTGCACGAGGGCGCAGCCCGAGTGCAATATTAGTCACCGAGGTGCCATAAAAACTGATATTGCACAAGGTGATGTGCAATAACTGTTATATCATATGGTTTTTTGTGACAAATGCAAATAAAAGGGCTGGAATTCTGATGTCTAGACTCTTTTTTTTTGTTTCTTTTGACCCACGTTTTTAAATGTATCTCATCAAAATTCAATAAATAGTTCACCCAAAAAAGGGTTCTCTCTTGTGGAATGATATACTTGATGATGGGTCTTCTTTAAATTCATTTTACTATTTTTTTGGCAGACTTTAGATCTCTTAACACAACAAAGTCACTGAAACTGGGGGGAAAAGGTTTTTCAGCCTCTTAATCCTTTATAGGCCTACTGACTAAAAATAATAACATAAACATTACAAAAAGTTGATATCCACTTAGCCCTTTAAAATAGGCCTACATCTTTTGCCACCAAAATCATTTTCCAATCTATTTCCATTACTGGGTGTTTATTCATTTCACTTTTGGAATCCAAAAATTATATACTTGATGATAGATATTATTTTCGATTTTTTTCTGAAACTTTATAGCAGACTTTTGACCTCAATACACAAAAAAATCACTGAAAAATTGGCAAAAACGCTATTTTTCTGTCACTTATTGCTTTATTCTGATAAAACAAATAATATAATCAGTACAAAAAGTTTATATCCTAATAGCCCTTTCATAGACGCATCTTTAGCCGCAAAAACCAGCTTTCTAACTGCCTCCGTTGCTCTGCATTGCATTTTTTAGTAAAATGAAAAAACACAATCTTTTTCCCTGCTTGTGGTTGCAGCAGCACTGAAATATGGTGCTTCCTCTCAGGTCCGTCCAATCTTTCACATGTTAAAATGAGCGTGCAATATAATGCGTGCAATATCGTAGAATATTGCACGGCTGTAGGCCAATGAGACGCGAGTATTTCCGCTAGCCATATGATATAAGTGTTTATTACATGACCACTATGCTAGAGCGATGCTGATTGGCCTAAATCAGTCACATGACAACATCATTAAAACTCATATTGCATGGTTCGAGTGCAATATGAGATTTTCCCAAAAAAAATTCTTTTACAATTTTTTTTTTTTTTTTAGATTTTTTCATATTGCATGGTTAGAGTGCAATATGAGTTTTTATTAAAAAAAAAAATTCCAAAAAAATTTTGGACTAAAAAAAACAAAAAAAACTTTCCGAATTTTTTTTTTTTTTCGGAATGAAACATTATATTGGAAGCATAGTGGTCATGTAATAAAACAAATACGGCACTTATTATCATGCAATATGAAAATTTATCTGCACACGTGAATTCATATGAATATGAATTTCCTCGTGCAAATAAATTTTCATATTGCACTCATATCATGCCGTATTTGTATAACAGCAATTTACAGACAACCAAGTATGAAGCTTCTGTATGACTTAAAATCAGTGTTTAACATATATATATAGATTTTATTGACAACTCAATATCAAACAGTGATACATGTGTCAAAACATGGGTACAAGATATATATGGAGTTACTCAATATAAATAATATAATAGCAAATTTTAGCTATACAGCAATGTTCAAGAGTCATATCTTAAAAAGAGTCCATTATGTTAAGTTCAAAATTTAGATAAATAAATGACATAACATGCATCAATTATTAGAAACAGCATTTAAGATTTACGAAGATTGTTTTATGGATTAATTGAAGATTACACGTCCCAGCTTTATGAAATAGATATATATACATATTGTATATATTCTTTTACTGACATCTATAAATATCACAGTTGATACATATGCCATTTGTAATGGGAATATAAAATATATAAAATCAAATGATATTAATTATATGCAATGGATTTCATCCTCCACCATATTTACAGGAATTCGCGTTGAAGTAGACTTTTGGATTTCACAGAGGTGTGTTTTTGGAAAAAAATCATTTTGGCTATTAGCGATAAATTAGGGAGCTAATCTAATATTAATTTGCATCCAAAAGGTTGGCATTTTAATTTGGAAGTGACCCCGACCATGAAATATGCAGAAAAATAGGTAGTGTATTCATAATTAAGAAAACTATTTAATTGAACGTGACGTGTGGTACTGTACATGACGTATGGTAGGCCTCTGTTTGCACTGACATCCACTGAAGCACGCTAAGAACTGAATGAAACTAAAACAAAGCAACTGTGGAAAATATTGTAATTCATGGGTTCAGCCTCTTTGACAAATCACTTGCTGGTCATTCAGTGAAACTCATCGAACCATGGGTAATATCAATTTGGAAAGCATATTGCCGTGACCTGGCTATCTCAGACCGCATTTTGTCAGAACACACAGATTCACATTTATAAGGCCATTAAGCTCTCAATTATGACACAACATCTCCAACAGAATGATAGATTGATTGATAGATTGAGAGATTAATGTATTGATAAATAGATAGATAGATAGATAGATAGAAAGATAGATAGATAGATAGATTAGATTGATTATTGATTGATTATTGATTGATTGATGGATATAGATAGATAGATATAGAAAGATAGAGATAGATAGATAGATAGATAGATAGATAGATAGATAGATAGATAGATAGATAGATAGATAGAGATAGATAGATAGGTAGATAGATAGATAGATAGATTAGATTGATTATTGATTGATTATTGATTGATTGATGGATATAGATAGATAGATATAGAAAGATAGAGATAGATAGATAGATAGATATATAGATAGATAGAGATAGATAGATAGACAGATAGATAGATAGATAGATAGATAGACAGATAGATAGATAGATAGATAAATTGATTGATTGATTGATGATTGGTTGACTGGTTGATGATTGATTGTTTGTTTGATTGATTGATTGGTTGGTTGGTTGGTTGGTTGTTGATTGGTTGATTAATAGATAGATAACCATGAATTGATACGCAATCAGGAATATGCAGAGCTAATTGTTTGAACATTCACAAAATGCGGTCTGGTATGCTCAAGTGTGGTCCAATACAAGTCAATCCCCACAATTTATATAGGTTTAATTCTGTTTATAAGTTTGCAATTTACTGAAATAAACTTGAAAAACTGACAGAAATGCTTTTGACTTCACACTGTTCACAGCTTTTTCATACCCATAAAATTGAATGAAAATTGGTCACACATGAGTGGCATTCTACCATACGTCACATAGACTCAAATTGCTTGGTGCTGCTCTCTCCCAAGTCAAATTCAACACAAATTCCTGTAATGAACACTTTTCACATATTCTATTTCCTGCAGGAGTCACTGGTTTTTTATGTCGACCTGTTTCAATTTGTAAACTGTGAGAACTAGTCCGGAATCTGGCAATCTTAGTTAATATCTTGCGGTTTTGTCGCAGCCTGAGATATGGCTCTAATCTACAATCAGTCTTAAAAAGTTTATAGGTCCTAGGTTTTGGTTGTTGTGTACTATCATGTATAGATGAGTAATCGTTCCTGTTCTATTTCATAAAGTTTTGATTTCACCTTTCTACGAATACTGTTGATTGTAAAGTTTGTATTGTGACTGGTTTCATATTCAATATTACATGTCATGATGTGCTTAAAATGTTTTTTACTTTACTGAACCAATTAGTTTCATTAGCTCTGTTCATATGAGCATCTTTCTGAATTAGTAAACATCTCCTTAACAGGCTGCCATCTGGTGCATCTTCTAATCTCATCCAATAGTTGATCATCCTAACTTTTTGTCTAACATGCGATGGAAATCTACCACTTTCACCATAAACAGCCAGAGATGGTGTTTGTTTTCTTACGCCTAACATATGTTTTAGATAGCCAAGTTGCAAAGCTTCTAATTCAGATGCAGGTTTTTCACTATTCCATGTTTCACTGTTGTGCTCAAGGACTGGTAGAACATAAGCATCAAACATTCGTAGAGATATAATTGGGTCAATATGTCCTAGGACTTGTTTTGAATCACTTTGCAGGGCAGAAAGTGCCTTGTTTAACGTAGAGACAATTACGAAGCTATATACAAATATAAACATATGTACAATATTGATTCACATTTACAGAGCACCTGTCTCAATCTATTTCATTCTTTGTAAAAAGTGCATTTCTTTCCTCAACATGTAGCTAAAATTGTGTATCATTTTGACAAATTAATAGATACCCATGCCAGTGCTGATCTGGTTCAAAGTTGAACAGCAGGATCAACTCCTAGCAGGGACCGAGGAGACCCTTTTGATTACTATAGTAATGTCATAACAATTACCTATCATCAGCTACAAGATGTCATTGCCTTTGATACCCTTATTTTAAGACAGAAAATTCAAAATCAACAAGACCGAAAATTCGAAATCAACAAGTTGCATTCATTATAATTTTTCGAAGCATGAAAAACAAACAAATTTGGACATACATGTAATATGAGGCAGTACTACTATTCTGAGGTCCTATTTCGTAATTTCAGTAACTATTCTGTCATGCACTAATGCACTATTGAAACTCAATTAAGTGTAGATTAAAGTTCTTGGTTGCTGAGCCAGCTTGTGACTGCAAGTTAAAAGGATTTTATTGAGTTACTTTGTTTAATTTCTGCGGGAATTTGATTCCATAATTTAGGTCCATAATGATGCTATTCCTACCATATGTTAAAGTATAAAATTTTGGAAGTTTGAATTGATCATTATCCCTAAAATTATATTGCAGTGTTCTTTGATTAAACAGCTCTGTGACATAAGAAGGGCAGCACTGTATTTTTATCTTAAACATTCGCATAGCGACTGTTTTAATGCACCTCTTGCTTATACTGAGTTGCGCTTCACTTTGACATAATCTTCATAGTGTTTCCAACGAGTCTTGCTTGTGACTCTCGAGATTGGTTATGGTCTTGTGAACAAGACTGTAGATTGCTCCGGAAATCTAGGACACAGTCCTTTCCATAGCAACAATGATATACATTGTAACAAGAGAGATTTAATCACCCAGTAGATCAAGTTTTTTAGGCTTTTATGATATCTTCTATAGTTTTAATGCTAATCTGTGTGTTTTGTTTCTATAAATCGCAGCTAAACATCCAGGATTCCAGATAGTATACAATTTTAAAACATTTAAACGAGTTCAACTTCAGCATTTATCTGGTATACAATGGGGATTATCAGCAATATATTTACACTGAACAATCGCACAATTACAGAAAAATAATAATGTCATTCAAAACAAAACAACAACCAAGTGCTCTGTAACTGTTACAAACAATAAACACAACAACAGGTCAAATAATGATCAAAATCAAGGTGCCTATAAATGGCAACAAAGTTCTCGAAAAAAGTCATTTCTGGCCTCGAGACTTCTCGAGGATTCTCGTTCTCATTTTAAACACTAGCTTAAAACTGATTAGTCATAAAGGACAATATCTGAAGTATGTGGAAACAAACGGCTGCCAATTTTCCATTTTGTATCTCACTGTATGGCTCAATGGTCCGTATTACAGTCTTGTATGTCTTTGCGATCTATATCATTTGTAGCTATGGCTCAATGGTCCATATTGCACAGTTTGGTCATTGATATCATTTGTAGCTATGGCTCAATGGTCCATATTGCATGGTCTGGATATTGATATCATTTGTAGCTATGGCTCAATGGCCCAAATTGCACGGTCTGGTGATTGATATCATTTGCAGCTATTGCTCGAGAGTCCATATTGCACAGTCTTGCGTATCTTTATGATCGATATCATATGTGTGTGTTGTATTACCGTGTTTGAAATAGTGGCATCCATTTGTGATTAGACATGTTCCAATACACCTCATGAAGACCATGGGACTCAATTTGGTCTTCTTGTAGTCAAAGGGGTAAAGTTCATAGTTCTCAAACGTGCCAGCAAACCCTCGTTTTTCCGCCAGTTTCATTACTTGCTCTCCTGAAAATATCACAATTTACTAGACGTGTTGAATTTCAGCTAGGGTAAGGTGGGGGAAATCCGGCCCAGGGGCAATTCTGGCCCCGAGAGATTAGAAACAGCAGCAAACCGATTCAAAACTGTGGCAAACAGATAAACAGATGATTAGGGTCACACTGTTAGATTGTTTCATCAAACAAACAAACGATTCAACTACGAATTTCTTTTGTGCAGATGTGTAGTTTAATCCTCAAGTTATGCTCATGACAGTAAGTACAATTACTTAAATCATTAAGGAGCCGGGTTTGCCCTACAAATAAAATGGGTCTGGATTTCCCCCACCTTGCCCCATACTTTTGAATGTTCCCAGAACTAAATATGTTCTATTGAATCGTTCTTGTATATCTGATAATGTTATTTTTTATTGTGTGGCCTTTCAGTAATAACTTTGTGTAATTACTGTCATATTGTCCCTGATTGAGCCTTTCACGGATTCTAATGTAACAAAATGTTTTCACAGTGAAATTGTCTGCATTTTTCCATGGATAATGGAAGTGGTGTAAATAAATAAATAAATGAATAAATATAATTTAATACATACTTTTTGGGCAGTCCAGATCATCAGTTGTCACATCATCCCATTGTGTTCCCGAGCAATCGGAGCGCTGCACTGTGATGTTGGTGTTCAACTTTGCCCAGCAGATGTGCTTGTCACAAGGTATTGGGTTGTCTATGATTCGAATCATCAAACCTGTACAACTTGCTCCGCGGCAGTAAGTGTATGCATTTTCAAGCATGGTTAGATTATTATACGAGAGTTCGAGTGTTGTTAGTTGAGGCATGTGCTGAATGTTACTGATGTCAAAATCAGTGATTAGGTTTTGCTCCAATGATAATTTTTCCATCCCGGCTGCATTGATGAAGGTTCCTGCGGGGACTTCGGTTATTCTGTTCTTGGCCATGAGGAGTGTTTTGAGAGAAGGTCCGATAGATCTTGCGAATGAGATAGAAGCTATTGAGGCTCCTTCAAATTCTACACTTGTAAGGTTGGTGAAGCCACTGAAATAATCTGTTGGTAGGGAGGTGATTTGTGGGTTAGAGTTTACCAGTAGTGTGGTCAGTGAGTTTTCTGTTCCATCCAAGTTTGGCATGTGACTAAGTTGATTATGACTGAGGTTTATTAACCTCAATCTGCGGTTATTTACAAAGCTGTTGTTTGGGACACTTTGAATTTGGCCGCTGTGGATGTACAGGGCATTCAGATTAGGCATACTAGAAATGTCCAGAAAATTGTCCACCTTAAACCCTGCGAAGTCCAGAATTTCCGTTCCAGGCAGCTTCAGAACACCATTTACTCGCTTCATACCATTGTATGCTATATACAACACTCTTAACGAATTGCATCCGTCCAGTTTAGAGGCATCGAGTGTTTCTATGCTGTTGTACACCAGAGTGATGTAGTTCAGGGTTGAACAAGAATTGGTTACATCCGGGCAGGCTGTGAGTTGGTTGTATTTCAAGTCCAGGGTAATCAGTTTGGAATAAGGCACAACCATGTCCCAGGTTGTGTTAGAAATCTGGCATTTTGACATGTAGAGGTAATTCAGGGTGGCGTCAATGGCAGAAAAAAACAGAACAGTTTTCAATGGGTTGGTTGAGAGATCAAGATGTCTTAGGGGGTTGTTGTCAAAGGCATTTGGGGAGATGCTACTTATGCTGTTCTTAGCCAAGTACAGTTTTTGCAGCTGCCCCAAGAGTGAGAAATCTGTGTCGGTGATTGTTGTCAAATTGTTCTCTTCCAGGTGGACTATGACTGAAGTTGTAGGAATGTCACTTGGAACCACCGTCAAGCCAGCGTTGTTGTTTGTGTATGTAGATGCTTGAACTTGACAAAATAGCCAAATTAGCAGCAGCAACTGCAGATCCTGCATCACCATGTTGGCAACCTGGTGAAAAACAGTTTTTCTTTATTAGATTCGGGTGAAAAATAAGTAACGAAAACGGATGTTCATTAGACACTGGTGAACAACCAGAAACAAAAACAATTGATCGTAAGAATCAGGTGAAAAATTAGTAACAAACACAGGTCTTCATTACATTCAACTGAATAACGAGTAACAAAAACGGTTGTTTATTAGATTCAGGTGATCAATGAGTAGCAAAATCAGTAACTGTTGTTCCTTACATTCAGCTAAACAATTAAAAACAAAAATAGTTGTTCACAAGATTCAGGTGAACAACCACAAAAAAAAAAGTTCATGAGATTCAGGTGAACAACAAGTGATAAAACAATTGTTCATTAGATAAAGGTGAAAAATGAGCAACACAAATAAAGTTGTCATAATTCAGATGAACAATGAGTAACAAAAACTATATTGATCATTAGATTCAGTTGAACAAATGAGTTGTTCATAAGATTCAGATAAACAATGAGTAACAAAAACAGTTGTTCATTTGATTCAGGTGAACAACCAGAAACAAAAAACAGTTTCTGAGATTCAGTGAACAATGAGTAACAAAAACAACTGTTTGTAAGATTCAGGTGAATAATGAGTACGTGTAACAAAAACATTTGTTCATTAGATTCAGGTGAACAATGAGTAACTAGAGCAATTATTCAAGAGATTTAGGTGAACAACGAATAACAAAAACAATTGTTCATTAGATTAAGGTGAAAAATTAGTAAGAAACAGTTGTTCATTAGATTAAGATAACAATTAATGAGTAACAAAAGCAATTTTTCATTAGATTCAAGTGAACAGTGAGCAACAAAAACAGTTATTCATAAGATTCAGGTGAAAATTAGTAACAGGAACAATTGTTCATTAGATTCAGGTGAACAAGTTACAAAAATATTGTTCATGAGATATACCCGAACAACGAGTAAAAAGCAATTGTTCATCAGAATCACAAAAACAAAATTTTGCTTGTTATACCCAGGTGAACAATGAGTAAAAAGAACTCAAGCTATTACTGATTTTCACATAAACACCAGAACCAAGTAATTTGGGTCAACCTGACATATGATAAAATGCCACTCACGTGTGATCAATATCCATTCACTTTTCTGTGTATGAAGTAGCTGTCAGTTTGTCCCGTTTATTTCAGTTATTTGAAAACTAAAACAAACTGAAAGTGCGAAATCTTGTTGATCACAAATTTGATACAAAATCTTGTTGATCACAAATTTGATACAACTGTCTCTCAACATCCTCTGTCATAAAGTGTGTGGTACGGTTGGTCAAAGATCTTTGGCAGACATGCACATACAATCAATGAACAGTTAATAAATGATTGACTTTGGTTTTATTTTTTGTCAGTTTTTTAGTGTGCTTCAGAGGATTCCAGTGCATGCACATGCGTCATGTGCATGTACGAAATGTCATGATCATTTCTACATTTTCCTCAATTAAGAATTTATTGCCCAGCTTAATGGACATTTTATGGTCGGGATCACTTCAAATTAAAAAAAATTACATCACATTGGATGTAAAGTAATGTAGGATTAACTCTCTCATAATGTGAATTGTGTGGCTTTTTGCATAATTTTCTTCAAGCTTTAATGTGAAATCATTCGATTCACTCTATGGGGTGCCTATAATGTCCAAAATTTGTCGTCACACTTGTCTTTGTTTTTGACAGTGTTTCAGTGTTGGCATGTTTCAGTGTTGGCATTTGAATCGGGCATTGGGAATTTGAATTATTCGAAAATAGTAGAATATGTAGGTGGTATTAGGTGTTGCAACGGCAAAATGTGTCTGCTACAGCCAATACAAGTAGTGGGCCTGTAATTTTTATTTAACAGGGAAAGTGAACAACCGACGTCCGTTGCAACATGCTACGGCAAAGTGTCAAGTGTAGTTTGTTTTATCAAGACAGCCTCTGTCTGTCTCTGACTCTGTCTGTCATTACATGAGCAAGATAGAAATTTTCGATCTGTCTCATTGGTATGGACCATACGTTACCCAAAAGTGGCTCTGAGTACAACATGTCACTAATTTTCAGTCTTTATGCTAATTATGCAATTTTAGCTCATTCAATTTGAAGTCAAAATATCCTAGAAATGGTCATTCCATTGTGATAGGAAGGACTGATCTCTTTTCTTTATAGATAAAAAATGAGTGCTACATTCTGAGTTGTAATTAAATCCAATGCATCCCCTTGAGCATTTCGTAATGTCTCAGTGGCAGATCCAGACAGGATAGTCGGGGGGGGGGGGGGGTTGGCTAGCGTTGTTTCGGCTTTCGCGGGCTCCATTGGCTTCATACTTTCTTCAAAATTTCCATCTCAGTGGTGTGGGGGGGGGGGAGGAATCTAAGATTAAGTTTTTAATATTACACCAATGAACGGTCTAACGGTTAATAATTATATACATGTATATAATTCATCAACATCGGCTTAACTTTTTAAAACTTCATCAACTATTACGTAAGTTTCTTATAGAACCAAGTGTACCAGGCACATTTCCAGGTAGCATCATTTACCATATATCTAAACAATTTAAAGTCATTTTCTGATCAAATTTGTGACAATGTATGAGTGCCTACCTGCGAATTGATAAAATCTTTCTGATGTTAACTTCCAAAATCAGCGGCATTGACAGAGTTATTCAAATGATGATCAGTGCCAGTGTATATTATGTGGATAAATAGGTAAGATATTCAAGGCAGAGGTCCAAAATGTAGAAACTAATCAACGGGACACAGTCCGACACACGTCAGTCGAGATACTGCTGATCAGTGGTTAATAGTTGTGAGTCGGACTTTCATATTTCTTAGAAATCATGAAGCTAATAACTTTCCAGGCCATGAAACTACAATTTTTACTTTGGTGGCCAATGGTGGGGTAGGCAGTCAAATGCCTTTGACATATATCACACATCCAAGTACCCACATATTACCTTTTTCCAGATCTCTGACTAGTGCTTGTGAAAATACCAAATTGTTTTGTTTTAACAAAAACTAACTAAAACTGGTTTCTTCATAAACCAAACAGATCGCTACTTGGCTGTTTGGATATCTTAGATTTTAGGAGTGGTAGTATGTTATCTCATATATAATTGGTCCATGGCTGGCCTGATTAGCCAATCAAGTGCAGATGCATGGATGGGTGATTGAGGCTTTATGTCAAGTATTTATGCACTTGGTAGGCTATTTAGGACAGGAGGACACAGAAATCAGGTGATGCATGCTTGAAACAGACATCCAACATAGGCTGCATGTAGTGCGGAAATACAGGATGTAAAATCTTTGATTCCACCTGCCCGGGAAACTCCCACCCCAGCCACTATTGATTACATAAAATAAGGTTTTATTTGATAATGATTTGCAGCTGCTGCATTTTTTCATTAGGGAGGAGGGATGTCTGTAGGGGGGGGGGAGGTGCTTTGATTTTTGTTTAGATCTGCAAAGAGAAAAGACAAATTGTAACAGTGAAAACAGTACCGTTACAGAGTATAATAAAAAAACATAGGACAGAGAGAGTTGAGCTACGCTCCTAGCAAGCACTGGAGATAGCTCTAAAAATCAGTAGACTTTTCTTCCTTGTTTTACCAAGCAGTCTACAGTCCATTTACGGAATACCAAGATGATAAAATGTACTTACCTCACAGAGAAATGCCACTGCAAAGCTATATTACCAATGGGACATTCCCAGAACAGCTGCCCTGTGATTGATCAAAGTTTGGTCTTGTATCATTCTCGTGTTGGAGTTGTTTGGTGTAATGGTACTTCTATGAAATGTTTAGCCTGCATAATCTTCCACATGTTAAAAGATATTCATTTATTATTTCTTGCAAATGGTGTATCTACAATTTTGTAATGCAATCATTTAATCAACATGCCCGTGCATCAAGCATGGTTTTTTATAATTACAAAGTTACAAACTAAATTTGATTGCAGTAGTTATAGATGGCGCCACTCAACTCACCATTGCTCATTGTTGATCCCTTGACAAACATGAGGCTCAATCTACTTTTTAAGTCAACTGTGATGTGTAAGCTGGGATAAAAAACAAATTTTGAGATAATGCATTGTTTGTTAGTTATGGCTCAGTTATTCTTTCAGTGTTGATAGGTTCAATGATTCTATTCCTTGCTGTGTTTTTATTAATCACTTGTTCCTTGTTCAATTTGAAACTCTGTTTTGCCAAATGCATGCCAGTATAGATGTCGTTACGTGTGGTACAGAAGGAGGCTTTGTTCTCTGGTGAGCTGACCTGTCTAAGCAAGCATAGTATAGAGGTTGTCTATGAGGTCCATGAAGTTCCTTATACCTCAAAACTAGTACTAGGTTCTCAAATAACACTAGATAAATGAAAACCCATTGTCTCCAAGCAAATTATTTGTGCATGGTAATCTGGTTGATCATCTATAAATGTCGTCATATTGACACATGGACCAATATTCATCATGGCATGAAAAACTCTAATACCGGGGTAGATTCATTCCAACAAGAGGTCTTGGTCTTTTTCAAAAACCATTTTACCTGAACAGGAGACCAATTCCAAAGACAAAAACCAAAATTGACCTGATAAACCAAATTTCAATGCAAGAACCACCATGGTTGACATTGGTTGTCTCATAAAACCACTTGATATTTTAAAAAACCGCTTATGTCCTACATTCTTTAGAGTGCACTGAGCTTTTGCAGAAAAGCAATCTTTTTTCTTGAGAAAGAATCCTTTTAAAATGGCTAATTGTCCTTCATGTTATTTTGACTAAAGTGCAAAGCAATTAGTAAGAGCACTTGAAACATGCTTTGATAGAAGAATCAATATGTCAGAATGAATATTAACTCAATAATAAATTACAAATTAGGATGAACTTGTTCAATAAATCTGTGCAACCAAGACAGCTCATCAGTGGCATATTTACGGGAGGGCATTGGACCATACCCCCCCCCCCCCCGGCTCAAAATAAGAAGGGTCAGGGGATATACTGGGTCGAGGCCGGGTGACTATACCAGGGATATACTGCCTCCACCCTTAACCTTTTTATCCCGTGTCTGGCCAACTTCAGTCCCGAATGAACAGGTTATTTTGATGGAGCTGCTTGTTAACATGACAGTTTTCATAATTTTTGCGAGCTGATCAATCGGCGGATAAAACGCCGTACGGCAAAAATAAATAATGATGGTTTACATGCTTATGCCCCAAAATATACGTCTTTTAAAAATCTGGAGGGATAACTATTTTAATCAGTTGGTATCACAATACCAGATTTTGTTCCATAACCCCTATGTAACAAGCCCCCTGATTGGCCAACAACCCACCTGCATAATGTGATTGATGTTCAGCTGTGTGTGACACGCAGGTCAATAACACATGTGATATCCACTGATCAGTGAATATCACATGTGTTATTGACCTCCCTGGACAATTTCTGCAAATTTTCCAAAAAAATTCCGCAAAAAAAAAAAATTTAATATTCCAAAAAAACAAAAACAAAAAAAAGTGCAATATTAGTCACCTTGGTGACATAAAAACTGATGTCATATGGCTAGCGGAAATACTCGCTTCTCATTGGCCGACAGCCGTGCAATATTCTACGATATTGCACGCATGTTATCGCACGCTCATTTTAACATGTGAGAGATTGGACGGACCTGAGAGGAAACACCACTTTTCAATGCTGCTGCAGCCACAGATTGACAAACAATTTGTGTTTTCCAATTTTAGTAAAAAGTGCACTGTACAGTAACGGAGGCAGTTAGAAAGCTGTTTTTTGCGAAAAAAGATGCGTCTATTAAAGGGCTAATCGGATATCAACTTTTTGTACTGCTTATGTAATTTGTTTTATCAGAATAAAGCATTAAGTGGCCGAAAAACAGCATTTTTGCCGATTTTTAGGTGATTTTATTGTGTTTAGACGTCAAAAGTCTGCTATAAAGTTTTTCAAAAAAATCGAAAATTAAGTCTATCATCAAGTACATCATTTTTGGATTTCTATAGTGTGAAATTTTTTTTGGTGAGTGAAATATTCATCCATTTCTAGTGAGATGCATTTTAAATATGTGGTTCAAAAGAAACACAAATTGGGCCGTTTTCACCAACATAGTATTAAGAGAAGAGCCAGGTCTTAGCTAAGACCTGGTCTGGCTAAGCCAATCAGTCAAGCAGAGCAGTATCAAGGAATTTTAGTTTAGTGGAAGTTTACACATGTTGTGCGAAAAGGTCAGCTGTTACAAACACAATGTCTCAATTTCCCAAACAAAGGCAAAGATATGGCTACACAGAAAAGGGGGGGGGGTCTTGGAAATTTTTAAAATAGATAATTGCCTACCCAGTCCAGTGGCATAACTGGGGGGTCTCAAGCAAGGGGGGGCACCTGGGGGGCACGGGATTCTCGGGGGGCCACCCACTATACTAACTGTATATTTTAGCCAGAGTTGGAAAGTTCATATGGGGGGCACCTGGGGGGCACAGGTCCAATATGGGGGGCATGTGCCCCCCTGCCCCCCCCCATAGGGACGCCACTGACCCAGTCTCGGTGACAAAAAAAAAAGAGTCCAAAACCTCAAAACCTCCCCCATTCCTATTAACCCACCTGTCATTGCTATCAAGCAACAAAACAACACAACAAGCTATCCAATGACTGTATCAAAGTATCATAGTCTCTCGCACAAACATCAAACTTCATATATTAACTTTTTGTCATATTTCAGATGACATTCAAGGTGTATCATGTGCCTATATTACTTGTGTGTAGGCTTGTTCATTGGCCAGCTTTGGAGGTATGTCTGACTTATTCAATGAAGACAGTGCTGAGTGCCTAGGTGGAAACAAACTTCTTTTTTTCTTTGGATGTGCTGAGCAAATTTATTTTCGTGTGCTGAACCAATTATTTTCATCATAAGTCCAGACCCCCACCCCCCCCCCCGCCTCATGTATTATATGGTCAGCCCCAAAGGGACACCACTTTAACAGTTTGAGATCACCAATCTGTAAGTTGTCTAACAATATTTGTCAACCACTGAACCTTGAAAACTCTATCGACTAAAACTCAGTTGGTGAAAGGGACTTAGTTACACCAGGTTTAAAGAAGTTAATACCAGGCCTAACTGTTAAAACTATGTTGGTGAAATCGGCCCATTGAGTCTTGCAGCAGCAACAATTTCGTTTGTTGGTTATAGATAGTTAAAGAAAGTCACTGCACAGCAATGGAAATAGATAGAAAAATGATTGTGGTGGCCAAAAGATGCGTATATTAAAGGGCTAAGTAGATATCAACTTTTGTGTATGTTATTTGTTTAATCAGAATAAAGCATTAAGCGGCCGAAAAACAATTTTTTTCGCCCTTTTTTCAGTGACTTTGTTGAATTTAGAGGTCTTAAGTCTGCCACCAAGTTTGAGAAAAAAAAATTAAAGAAGACCAATCACACTGTGCACTAACGAAGGGGGTACCCTCGCCATCAGGGTAGCCATTACAACTGTTGATTCGTGATTTCAAAGTGAAATTGCAAAAAATGTAGGGGGAATGAGGCCTTCAAAGTTTGAAGGTGGCTAAAATGGCTTGTGGAAGGAATGATTGCCAAGAGACAGATCCACACATACAGTATGAAGTAAGACATTTGGGAAATAAAAAATCCCTCAAGGTGAGGGTACCACAAAAAACGAAAAATGGCTGGGCGAGGGTACCAGCATTTTGGCGAGGGTACCAACATAAAATGGCGAGGGTACCAACAGAAATGGCGAGGGTACCAACCCGGAAGTGGCGAGGGTACTGCAAGATTTGGGCGAGGGTCACTTCCGGTTGGCGAGGGTAACCTCCAAAGCAAATGGCGAGGGTAATGTAAGATATACTGCCTAAGTAATCCCAGTAGATAGTCTTGGTTGAAAGGGCAATGAATCAGCTTAATAATATTCAATTTGATCTTTGATGCAATAGATAACAAAATGTGCTGACACATGACTGCACTTCTGAAGTTAGCAATTGGGAATTCCAATCAAGGACATAATTGCAAAGCTTCATCATCAGAGGAAAATTTTCTAATTAATTGACTACCATTGAGGTAACACCTAACCAATAGTAGTCATACTTTGTACTGCCCCACTGTGGAAGTTTGCAATTTATGGGATTTAGTCTACTAAATAAACTCTATAAAAACAAGTTAGTGAAATACATTTACATATTAAACAGTTATATAGGCCTTGACAACATGTTTGGAAAAGTAAGAAGTTCATCTTTGCTAACTATGTGTATTATCATTAAGTACTTATGCAATCCTACCCCCCCCCCCCACCTAAATTCGGCCAAAAAAGGTGTACTGTATAGACAAAATAAAAAAGGTGTACTGTATATAGACCAAATATAAATAAATTTGGTGTTTTCCGGGTGCTGAATGCCCCACCCGGGGCACCTGCCCCCTTCAAGCTATGGCCCTGGGTTGCATTCAGCCATTCACCCAGTTGCGTATTTAGGGGGGGGGTCATGGTGCCATGGCCCCCCCCCCCAGGCCCAAAATTAACATTGAAGAGATAGGAAGTGCCGCTGAGCGCTGCCTATTTGCCCCATGTTATAGGCCCCCCTCAGGCCATTTCTAGATGCGCCGCTGCATTCACCTAAGGGTCACAGTAAAATAATAATAATAGTATACATGCAGTTCGATGCATTCTATTTTTACATTTGGTTATACATTTCATGATTCTGAAATAAGTGCTGTATATTTGTAAAACAAATGCACTGTGTGTGAAAAAAAATAAAGAGGAATCCAAATCTAAACTAGTATTAAACCTCTGAACTATAACATCTGACTGGTACATTCATGGAACTGAGAGTCTTAACTTTTTTGTATAACCATTCATTATAATAAGTGTACATACTGCCACCCGTGGTTGCACATATCTATGTATCTTCTGTCTATGAATCAATCCAACAGCCAATCAATCAATTGATGTATATATATATTCATATATCGATCTGCCTAACTTCCCAAGTAAGAATACACTGTTGCACACACTTATGGAACGAATTTAAAAAGAAACAGAACTTAATACGGAAACATTAATTTTACAGGAAAGTTGTAAATAAATGCACTAATTTTTTTTATCACTTGACATAGGTGCTAGTCAGTCATGCTTTTATCATATTTTTATTATGCCACTCCCAGGTTTCTGGGCATGATGTCTCAAAGATGCATCTTGTGGTGCCATCCAGTTGTGATTCATATCTACTGCTAGCTCAAACATGATCACCAATCAGAAAAAAAAATTGTCTGAGTTATAAATCGCAGTACCATCCACAGTGAAACTTTCTTTTTACTGTTTCTCCTTGTGCTGGCATGTATTCTGCCACTTTTTTTCTGTGAAAATAGTATGCTTGTTATAAAATAATCACTTTTCCCAAACATCACTTAATACATACTTTTTAAAGACATGCAGTCTTTATGAAGACATACACTTTCATAAATATCGTGATGCAATGATGAACATATTCAACCATTTCTGATTCTGCATGTGCCTAGTTGGCTTCTGTAGGAACTAATCAATGAAAGAATTTACGACTGTTTAACTATTTTTACAGGGTGAACAAGCTGTCCATTTCATACAAAAAAGGTGAATTTATGCCTTTGTGTATTTGAGATAGTAAAGAATTGAATAATCACGGGGTGCAGGCCTATAAAATAGAGATGCTTACAAGTTAAAACGCCAGATGAATGAGCTGATGCATGGTACAGTGGTCCCTGCGTTATGAGACCGCCCCTTCTGCAGGAGTCAAGCGGTCTCTCGTGGGGGTGCGGTCTCTCCTCGTGTCCTTGGGGTACACCTCGCGTCACAGTATATAATATAGGCTTGGAGATGTACAGGGACAAAAAATGGTCTTATATACTGTTGTCTTTTATAATTGCAGGGACATATTTACCACTAAGCTTTCAGTTATAGTTGGTTAGAATAATATACTGATTGAACTTGATTATTTTTTCACTTTGAGTAATAAAATTAAACACATTTGATAATTCGATCATCACTCATAAAACTAGAAGGAAAAAAGTAATAACGTTTGCACAATATAACATTTAAATTATAAGTATGAGAGCCAGATCTACCAAAGTTAAACTGACTTACTTAGAACTAGAATGTATGACAGCAATTCCAGGCATGAGTTATCAAAATTGTTTAAGTTACAATGTGAGCAAAGTGCTTATTTGCCAACTCCCTGCTCCTTTCTTTGATATCTATAGATCTGGTCAATTGCTGCTTCAATCAGAGAATTAGATTTTAATCATGAGTTGTTATTAAACACTGAGGAAATTAATGAGATTATTGGGTATCTTTGTACCAAGTAGTTGTTTTTAAACTTGATTTTATTACTGTAAATATCTGTAAATATTTACTTGATTGTAATTGTCTTGTTTGACGAATAAAATATTTTATAATGGAATTTCAATTGTAAAGTGCTTGGTGTCAGCATCTAACTGAAGCTCCAGAAAATGGACTCGTGCCATTGAAGCAGCAATTGGCAACGTCAATTGATTCAATTGAAGCAGCAATTGACCAGATTGAAGCAACAATTAATTGTCTACAATCAATCATTGAATCCTTGCAAGCACAAGCTGCACAGAACATCGTGGCTTCATTGTCGAATTTCGGTAGTTTTTGGTCTTTCTTGGTCGCATATGAGGATCAATTTCACCAAATCTGACCAAATAAGCGGTCGTTGGTCGCGTTAGAGGGATTGGTCTCATAATAGGGTGATATTATGAAAGAAACAGTTAATGCAGAGGGTGTATGGTCGTATTAGGGGGTGTGGTCACTTATTAAGAGGTTGTTAATGACAGGGACCACAGTATATTCAAAATGCATGGGGTCTGCCTCAATAATTGGTAAAGAACCAGAAAAATTAAAAACTGTCAAATTAAGTTGCCATCTTGCAGCCATTTAGGGCAGTCATTTGAAGATCTTAATGATGGGCTTACAGGTCTATTATTATCCCTTAAAATTATTTGCTAACTTGGCTCAACCAGACAGGCAGGGACCATGGTTATGAAGCAAAGTGTAGATAGATAGACGGACAGCTGGACAGGTAGAGAGACAGGCAGATAGAGAGGTAGAAAGACAGTTAAATAAACTGGTAGATGAACAGGGAGGGAGGTAGGTAAGTTGGCAAAGAACTGTTTATCCATCTGTCTATCTATCTTTTATTTTATGTAATCTATAGTAAATCTAATAACTTCACCATTTCTGTTTATATCACACTGTCACAATGGCAGAACTGCAAAAAAGTAACATTTCCATAAGAGTCATTTTCGGTGGTACCCTCACCATGATAATATTTGAAAATGGTGTTACCCTCGAGAAGCTTTTGTGGTTACCCTCACCCCTACGATATATTTCAAGTGTAAAATCTAGTAATTCTGTGACTAATCACATGTAGAAAGTGTGTCCTGGGGTTAGTTTATCATCTAAACTACGTGCTGGACCAAAATAAGCTTTGGCTTTGGTGAAATAAGCTCAGATTGATGAAAAATAACTTTGAATCGAGATTTGTAATGGCTGCCCTGATGGCGAGGGTACCCCCCTCGTTAGTGCACAGTGAATCATCAAATATACCTTCTATGGATGCCAAAACTGTGAAATATTTTTTTGTGAGTGAAATAGACATAAATAGTCATTAATATACATTTCAAACATGCAGGTCAAAGAAACACAAAAAGAGTTTTGACATCAGAATTCCGGCCCTTTTCTTAGCATTTCTCCAAAAAAAAGCCATATGATATAACAGTTATTGCACATCACCTCGTGCAATATCAGTTTTTATGGCACCTCGGTGACTAATATTGCACTCGGGCTGCGCCCTCGTGCAATATTAGTCACCTCGGTGCCATAAAAACTGATATTGCACTCGGTGCTGTGCGATAACTGTATAATATTGCATGAGGTGATTTGCAATAACTGTATATTATTTGAGTGTGTTGCTATATTAACCATTTTGAAATTACAAAGGATAGATCAACTTCAATTTAAAAATCATGAAACCTCCATTGAATACTTTTGGTTGACAAGAAGCCATCAGAAAAAGTTCAACTTTCTCTTTAAAGTGATTTTCATTGAATGCGTAGAATACAATAGTAATCACATAAAAAATACTAGTGAAATACGGAAAAAATATTTTCCAAACTAAATTAGACACTTATAAAAAATGATAGGAAGCATTATGTATAAAATATATTGCCATAGCAACAGGAATAAACATGTCTCAGACCCAAGCAATAAATAGCTGAACAATTTGTAGCGGAAGGTTCACCCAATGTGATAGGCCAGTGTACATCAATTCTGATGTATGTGAGGCCAAAGTCTATGAGTCCAATTTTACAATCAAGAGGAAGCTAATTTATACATTTCCCCCTAATTAGAGGCATAAAAGTGCTTTTACAGCATTATTAGGTGTCCTTTTCCATAGAGAGATACATAACAAGTTTCATATGCCAAAGTGGCTGGACAATTTGCTAGCTTCTGGAAATTGCCATGAGAAGGAATGATTTTCTGTGTAAATCCCGCAGTCTCAGTTTCTATGAAAACAGATAGGTACAGAAAAAATTAACAGATAATATTCCCAGACCAAGTCTGAATTTCAAGTTGCGATAATTAGGGGCCGACCAGATGATCTTGGGCAAGGGGGGAGGCCGGGAGGGCCCCGGGGGGGGGGGGGGCTATGGCTTTTTGGTCGGGGGGGGGCTATGGCTTTTTGGTGAAAAAAAAAGTTTGTTTCCCTCCTGACACTGAAAAAAAGTTTGTTCAGCATATGAAAAAAAAGTTTGTTTTCACCTGTGGCTGGGGTACCGTTATGTTAAAATTGCGATAAAAAAGTTTGTCATGCATTCACATGCGAAAAAAATTGTTCGTTGACGCTTCGCAAGCAAATTAAAAGTTTGTCTCGGGGCAAAAAGCCATTGTCCCCCCCCTAACTAATGTCTGGTGGCCTCTTGGGCCTATTAAAAGATGGCAGCATCCTGGGGCATCTCAGTACACCTGTACTTTGCCAGGTTGTATCAACGCTTAACACGGGTTATCCTAAAGTGATTGACTCCTATAACTTTTCTTTTAACTGTGTGACTGGGAAAATAATTTATAACGTGAGCTCGCTTAAAACATGGCTAAGTTATTTTCCCAGTAACCCAGTTAAAAGATAAGTTATAGGAGTTAACCAATAACACTTTAGGATAACCTGTGTTAAGCGTTGATACAATCTGGCACTGATGGCCTACAATGTGTCACCATGGCAACCAAACTGAAAATGAGGCTGAAACCACGGGTATATTCAACAAAAAGTGTGTGAGCTTGTAGTGAAGCCAAGCACCCAAAAATTGGCAAAACACCTGACCATCTGCTCTGTTAGAGGTCTCAGGTATTTATAGGTTATCCCATGGCTGGGTCAGTATTTCCCTGATATTGTCACCAGAGACTCAGTATTTTCCCGAGACCCGAAGGGTCGAGGGAAAATACTGGTTGAGGGTGACAATATCAGGGAAATACTTACTCAGCCATGGTATAACCTATTTATCCCATGTTTTTTATATTTTAGCTTAAGAAATTAACCAATTTCTACGATAAAGAAACTAAGTATCTGAAAAAAGTCTTTTTGGACAACAAAAAATAAAAAGTAGGCCTAGCCTATAGACTGATATATTTGGGCCTTTTTAATGTTCCGCTCACTTTAAATTTGCTACTTAAATTATTTGAAATCAACTGATATCTAGTTCTGTTTTATTTAGCCTGTTTTTAAGTACTCGAGGCATTAGCCCATAAAGGTAAATTAGAAGTTTGAGATCATAAATTGATACATTTAAGGTATATAGTATACACAATGTCTTGCCAGAACGGATTGTTAATCTGTTTGAAGTTGTCAGACATCAGAGACAAACTAGAAATAGGAATAGGCTACAAACCCCTCAGCATACATTGCAAATTTATAACAACAGCTTTTTAGGTAGAGCTCCGAATTATTGGTTATTATTAGCAAATGAAATTAAAAATAAGAGTAATAGTAGATCATTCTCAAGAGGTTTTATTAATCATATTATAGAAGGTTACAATTAGGTAAATGATAATAGTATTGTGTGTTATATTACGTTTTGAATATGTTGCAAAGAGTACAACATGTATTGCAAAAAAAGGTTAGATATTATGAATTGTATAAAGCATAAACCAAAGTTATATAGTTTATGTTTTATTATATATTTTACTAACTTTGAATCTATAGGTGATGAAAATGATAAATTCATATGCATTGTATATTGAATTAAGGCACTTTATGAATTGTAAAACGATCGACGACTGCGTTTATTTTGTATTGTTTGTCAAAGTTATTTTGTCTTGTATATATTTTATAATATTATATCTGTAGTTTATTTTAGGGGATGCATTCACCCTTGGGTTACAGTAGAAGTACTCGAATGCTTCCCCTTTTCACGCTGTATTGTACTAAAATAATATGTTGATTTGGTATATATTTCTAAAAAAAATTACATGGTGTGGATAAATAAAAGAAATCTAAATCTAATCTAATATAATAAGCAAATTGCGTGTTTTTAAAATCTAATTATATATTATAAATTTAAATAAGTAACAGAACTAAACTTTGGCAAGACAATTATTTCAGTTATGACATTCTACCAACTCTCCAATTGATCAAAGTACTAATTAATTGTCATAGACAAGGTGTGATTTACTTAATTGTACTTGAAGTGTCAAATCAACCCAAACTTTTCTGTAGTTTAGACAAATCAAACCAATTGAAAAGTCAACAATCGATCCAAGGTGGATTGCAATAAAAGGCCAAGTATTGCTCTAATTGCTTGACACATCTACAGAGCTATCAAATTATTGATTTTTTTTTTTCTGCTTGACCAAGCGACAATCCTGCAGCGTCGGCGGCCGTCATGTGACACATAGCTGTACTGTAATTGGTGTATTTAAGTTATGAATATTAATGAGATCGTATCTCCCTCTTAATATGCCGTATCTCCCGCTAAATGTCGTATCCTCCCGCATTTTGCCCATATCCTCCCTCATATTTTCCTGGCTCGAATAATATTTCTCAGGGAAATTGCACAGTATCAGGGAAGAAATGTAGCTGGACATGGGATAAATGGCAATATCTATAGTGTGCATTTTGATATTGTCTAGCAAAACCGTTTTTTCATGGCCAAATCTATAGTACGCTAAAAAATTGCACAAAAATTGCAGTCATGCGGATACTTACAGGTGTCTATAGTATGAAGAGGGTCGGCGAATCTTTGAATATTTGTTTAGAAAATTTCATATGCTGATAATAAATTATGTAAGGCACGATCGACCTGAAAAACAAATTGATCTTCATGCATCCTTATGCATATCTTCAATGACTTCATTGAATTGTGGATATTGTTTTATACAAAAGTACTGCTGTTGAAGGAGACCGTTAACTCATTTCCTTATCCATGTAGGGCCATCAATCTCACTGAAGCTATTCATGCATCACTTTTTGGCAGCAAATAAACAAATGATGTGATTGGATGAAAATGATTTATCCAAAAAATTCTATAACTTGGTCGAAAATCATTCAGCAATTCTTGTAAAATGTATTTATTCCTAGTGATATTTTTGTTGTAGTTTTCTCAGAGTATTAATTTTATTATAAATCACCTCAGAAAGGCTCAGACTCACTATTTCTCTTGACCTGAAGCACAGTGCTCAGTGCTTACTATGTGAAGTGACTCAAAACCGAGTCACACAATTCGGGAAGTCTTCAGGGTTTTCGAAAGTTTTTGTGGGGGCACTATAATTTTTGTGCCTTAGTCCGTCAACACACATGCACATGTATAATTCTTGGAGAAATCAATGAACAAACACTGAGAATAGTTTATTTTTTGCAAATTAACTCTGCAAACAAAACCAGAGTGGAGATGACACAACCAACTGCCAAAACCAACAGAGCACCAAGAACATCTCTCAGGGTTGAGCCATGGACCTTAGCTGGACTCTTCTTACATTTCACATCTAGCTTACGATATGCTTTCGTCCATCTTTCCAACAATCCTGATTGTACAATTGACAGTATTCTGAAAAAAAAAAAATTAAAGATATAATATATGCCAAGACAAGCACTCAGGTTTTGAGCTCTTCACTACCCATACTAACTTAGCTGGGCCTAAATGTGTTTATGTCACAACAATGAATTTCTAAATAGCAAGTGATGTGTCTCTCAAAGAGAATGAGCCATATGCCGATGAATAAATGTCCACTACATTAGGGAAGGATTTGTTAGAAGTTCCACTGGGAAACAATGACAACTTAATAGAAAATTGTACACATACTTAGCATCAATTATGGCTTTGTATGGAAAATCTTTCCTGACAGGAAACCCAAAGTTTGTTTTGTAAAAGCTGTCATGTCCGATTTCAATTTCACAAGCATCAGGCTGTCTCAGACGATACTCCTTGAGTCTTGATTCCTCGTGCATCATCACAATATCCTCACCCTCGTGTCTGGTGAAGTCAGATGAGTAACTAATGAAAACATCAATATTGTTGTAGAGACGTCGAAATAATGGATCAGATGAGACCTGAAACAGAAAACGCTGATGAACAGTAAATAAGATAAAAAAACCCAACAAATTGATTATTTTTCTTTTGTACCATAACTATTGCTGGGAGCCATTGATGCCCAGGTCTCTTTTAAGGTTTTCTGATACTACATATCAAATTTTGATTATTATATTTAGAGTGTTGTTAGATGAATATTAATCATCTATCCAAACGGTCAAATGATCAGCTTAATCCACTATAGGGATAATAGCATCAATGAGGTGACAATCTAATCCCATAGTGTTTACAAACCAATGTATAGCTTCCATCTACAAACTGGACCTTATCACTAATTTCTGACATGAAATATTTATAGTCAGCCCAGATAGCTCAGTCAGTAGAGCGCTCGCCTCACAAGCAAGAAACCCGGGTTAAATCCCCAGACTGGCCATCATGTCATTCAACGACATCGTCGTTCGCATCAGATGTAAATTGGAGGCGCCATGGGGCCAACTGGAAACAAGTCATTGACTTAGCTTGGCTACCCGCATTTTAAAAATAAAAGTACCTTTACCTTTACCTTTTAATTACTTGTGAAAAATTGTTGATGGATGTGTTTATTCATTTTCACTTACTTGGGAAACAACATTCTGCTCTCTAACATTTTTATACTGACAAGGTTTATAGCTAACCAAATTTATTATTTTTTTTTGTGAAAGGTTTAACATGCATTTGATTTTACCTTGAGCATACCATTAATAGCAACTCCCTTTTGGCTTGCTACCTTAGTGTGGGTTTGTGTAGCCAGATCTTCCAAGGATGTGACGGGTACTGACCGAAGAGTGACTGCTGTCAAAGCCACCAGGTTTGCTGCGTACACCACAGAAATAATGACTCCAAACAACCACCAAGTGGCGAAGAGGAACCTTATAGAAGTGCACATATGGTTGTCTTGGATAGCTGAAAGCAACCATAACAAATGTCTGTACCTAATTTTTACTGATAAGTTGAAAGTTTCTGTACGTTTTTTTTTAATGAGAAAAATTATTCACAGTGGTAATTGTTGTGATAATAACATCATGTCTAAAGGTTAAATTTGCCAGATGGCAAATTATCATTCACAACATGATCAAAGCAGAACCTCAGCTGCCGAGTACAGGATAAATGTTTGACATTAAATGTGTAAGTATGCAGAGCAGCATGTATATGTTTAGTTGGCGCTGCAAACATTGTGTTTTACAATCTCAGTGCTACATATCTGAATGATGATTGAGTGTGTGTATCAAACATGGAGTACAAGCATAATGAATAACAAGTTTCGAAATAACATTTTAATACTGTTTTCACTATTCCAGGCATATCATTTAGACCTATATATCTATTTTTGTACAATATCTGTATCCCCCTTTAGAATCAGCAAAATGTAACGGTTTATGATAGAGTTTTCATTTACTCCCTTGGCAAATTTAAAATTATAAGTAGAAAAACATGTTTACAGCTGACTATCTGCTCTGCCTGCTTAATTTACTTACACTGTTTCAGTGCTGACACAGTAAACTCATAGAATGCATTAGCATAGCTCTTAATGACCAATTTACATGGAGGCTTCTCTCGATATGGCGTTGTCATAAGCGAATGCACTGTGGATAGTATCACAACAGCAGCAAGGCATAGTAACCAAACTATCCACTGAAAAAAGACAAAATAATTGTTTTACAGATTTTCCAATGCAATTTTTTTTCACAAAAGAAAAGGTCATCTGGCGCTAAGACGCCACTTAGAGCTAAGGTTCTATCATAAGAGAAGAGGGGTCTAACTCATTGTAAATGTAAAGCTATTGGTGTTCTATATAATTATGCTTTGTTTTGCTAATTTGGGGAAATTATCTATACAGGTGCAACAAACAATAAATGCTATGGATTCGTATTCCTGAGAGAGCATCTGTTCTGTTTTAATCAACTTAATTACGTAATCTCATGCAAATGTTTTTTTTTTACTTTTGTGTTTTCTGTTTATGTTTTCATTTCAAAATATGAGACAAACACTCAACTATTAAGTGTTACATATAGGAATAATGGCTAGAATGTAATATAACATCTAGATCGTGTGAAAACATTAGTTGGATAATTTTTCCAGCAGTCTGGCATACAAAAACACATTAAAATTACTTCTAGGAAAAATGGTTAATCTGCAATGAAGTTTGATTTTATAGAAAGCATTAAACAAATAAAACAAATTGCATTATTTTACATAGAGGTTGACAAGACTGACCGACAGAGGTTTGAAACTGCTGCCAATGGAGTTGGGTGGATTAGTTCTCATGACATATGACACAGATTCTTCCCACCAGGACTGGGTGAAGTCAACAGCTTGCCTCCTTTCAGCTGTTATTGTGAAGCCTCCAATACCCATGTCTGCCTCCTGCAACAAAAAGGGATTATATCCAATAACAGCAGTGATGAAAAAAAGGAACTCTCAAGCAGAAACACAAGCTTATTGATATAAAAGATGGCTAGATGGTTTAGGATTTTCTGCAAGTTGACATTTAAAGAATGTAGTTCAGCAATGACAAAACTTGCTACCTTCACTTTGTATAATTTTTTACCATTCACCATATAGTGAGGAGCTGATTGAATGTTTGCGAAGATCTGTGCACAATACAGCAATGGACAAGAAACACTTTAATAAATTATTTGCAGATTGTAACTGTTATGCCCTGCGTACAATGATGGGGACCATGGGCAGCAGTAGTAGATCCAGATGTGAATTTTAATGTAATGAATAAGTAAAGCGAGACCCTTAAGGTTACGCCACTCATGAGCGGAAGTATCAGTCATTGATAAACATAGTATATCAGGGCTTGTAGATCGATTTTATCCATCCATATACTAGCATATGACCAGTCCAAGAAATGCCCTGGACATGCATGTTTTGATATATTTGTCACAGATTCTATCAAATTTGACAGTTGACTATGAAAAACATTTTCTCAAAATTCACAGTTATTGTTGGGTGTTGTTAGTTCGATAAGTTGCAGATTCTTATACTTTTTTATTTCATGTCTAACTGCTGAACGCACAAATAGTAACAAACAATGTATAACAGTTTGTGATCACTGCTATGGTTGTATTCTAATTGGAATTTGTCATGTGACTTTGACATAGGCTCCCATGTGTTTTGTATTTCTTTAGAATATGCAAATACTATAAAGGAAAAAAAACTTTGCATGCCAGAACATTATTAAAATAAGTGTGATGTACAAGGTCAACTATTGCATTTGCACCATATCTTTGTGTTATTTGCAAAATGGCTCTGCTCCTGCAATCTCAGAATTCGAATTGCATACGCTTGTATTGTCTATAGAGTAATATTGGTAAACATGCGCGTGATGCCACTGCCTCTCACCACACAGTCATCCAGCTGCTGAAATATGCTATGTTTTCCTTTACTTAAGTACTTTGTTTCGAGGGCTTTTTGAAATTCATTTTCAATTTGTGTGCTTAGCTTTAGCAAAATAATTACAAGCTATTATGATGGTCCTCCCTTATTCCTCTGATTATTGCACTTTCAAAGCATGACTGCTTGTGATGCTCTCACATCAAAAATTAATGAAAAAAGATAATAGCATTTTATTTTTTTATTCTACCAAGTTCTTACAAAGATAAAAAGAAATACGAAAAATATGTGTTCTTGTTATTCACTGTCACAATCTTCAAGTCCATGAATCTTAAAAGATGCCAGAGCATATTTGTCTGAACACAAAAGAGTGGCAACTTGTGAGAGGCAAGAAAATGAAACTTGCCTAACTACACATTCTGCACTGAATTGTTTTCATGCTTATCCATTCCTTATTTCAGAGCTGAATAAAATGGCTGGTGGGTTGACAATCTTTGAGATATTTACACAATTTCCATATTGGTCCCATGTGTTCGTGGAAACCTTGGTGAGATGTAGGGGAAGGCCAGGTTAATAAAAACGGTTTTTCAGAGAATTCAGCCTGCCAGTGCAAGCTCAGCGGATGATGATAATGGAATGATGAATATCTTGTTAAAATATATGGAGAAATTTGACTTTCTCTGTTTTTACCTTGATAGTGTCAAATGAGGTCATGTCCAACGTATCAACTAATCCTTCAATTCAATTCAATTTCAATTGTTTATTTTGCTCATTAGCTATGGACATAAATGAATTATAAAAATGGAAATAAATAATATATTTGCTAATGAGCTGGGTAACCCTATTTTAGATAAGTGTAAACAAGTATCGCTATTAAGGGGCCTTCAGGTAAGGTTATTTGAAATGCCCAAGCAGGTTATTTGATACACCAAACCCTGATGGACACTGTAAAGAAATAGTCTAATACTATACAGCCTTAGTGGGTGACTGCAAAGCCATAAGCCTTTCATCCCGTAGTGAACTGCACTGTAGCCTCCAATAGACTCTAACAAATTCTACTCTATCACCAGTTCATCTGTAGAACTGTAGATTTTAGTGGCGCACCACAAACATGTTCATAAACTTCATTATTACTATTATAGATCTTCAGAAGACCTGCGCATGCGCAGGGTGCTCCGATCAACTTAACGGGGGAAGATACCAGAACAACAACAACAACATGGCGCACCGATGTGGCAGGACTACCTGTTTGATCAAAACATTGGCTTTGAGAAAGCACATGTTTCAGAAAAAGTTAGTTCATATAAAATGAAATTGCAGTAAGCTATAGAAAACAAGAACAGTGTATGTAGTCACTGTGGAGTGTGGACCAAACCCATGCAAAGTATAACCTTGAAACATCTTTGATTAACTGCCTCCACAGTTTCAATGTGAGTTGGCAAAAAATTCTGTTGACATGGCCATAGAGGAATTTGTCTAACCTTGTCCTGTTAATTAGTGTCCTCCGATTAGTCCTGTTAGTCATTCCATTTAAGATATATTCCATGCATAAATTGATGCTCATATGTTCAAATTATTAATTCTTTGGCAAATAGCCCAAGGCTCTGCCACATATTCTTGTGTTCTGATAGAGTTTTAAGGGGCCTTATAACAAAATATCAAGCTGAGTTATCTTTAGCATTGCTTAGCATTGACTGTATGTTGTAATCATCTGTCTCGAACCTCAGGTCAGTAGAGTTCATCAATTTATTGTGAATTCCACAGTCCACACCTGTGGTTGTGGGACCATGAACAAGTCACTTTCTGTTCCGATAGATGCATGTCTACTATATTTTGTCTAGTATTGTCTACTTGGGGCTTTCATTGTGCACCTCATCTGATGTTCAGCCTATGTGGCGTCCTAAGTTGTACTGTAATAGTAAAGTGTGCTCATATCAGAACTCAAGATCCTTCCTCGCAATCATCGAGTAATTGATGGTCGACCTTTCTTTTTAGCAATTTCAATGCAGAAAATGAAGAAATGTTGAAGATTTATTAAAAGTATTTTAATGCTCTTATCTGCTTTCATGTGATGGTGCTTTTATTTCGCAATTTAGGGGAGAGCGGGGCCAGTTGAACCAAATTTGAGAAATTTATCTCCTGTGTGCATACCTTTACAGCTTTCAAGGAGAACAAAGATGGAAAAGGTAGTTTAAAAAGTTGTCTAAGCATCCCAACTGAAGGTTTTAGTGTATATCTTACCACGGCCGACACATGTGGCTCCAAAAAATAAAAAAAAAGTGGTTCAACTGGCCCCACCCTCGGGGCCAGTTGAACCAGCCATTGGGGCCAGTTGAACCATTATAAGGATGATGGGTGAAGTGTTGGGCTGCAGTCCTTCATTTTTACTAACAAGTTCAGCTAGGATAATAATTTTATTTATGTATTTTACTCAATTTTAATTGGCCATTTTGAAAAACAGTTTTACTGAATAGTAGGGGAGAGTGGGGCCAGTTGAACCAAAAGTTTTGAAATTGCTCTCCTGTGTGCGTACCTTTACAGCTTTCAAGGAGAACAAAGATGGAAAAGTTAGTTTGAAAAGTTGTCTAAACATCCCAACTTCAGGTTTTGGCGAATGTCTTACCACAGCATACACATGAGCCTCCAAAAAGTAAAAAAAAATTGGTTCAACTGGCCCCAACCATGGGGCCAGTTGAACCATCCATTGGGGCCAGTTGAACCATTGGGAGGATGATGAGTGAAGTGTGGGGCTGCAGTCCTTTATTTTTGCTAACATGTTCAGTGAGGACCATAGCATGTTTGGCTAAATTTGACATGTCTCACACATTTCTTTCTGTTCAAAGAATTGCCGGGGGCCAGTTGAACCAGTCGATGGTTAAACATTAATAATAAATTTATTTATTTATTTTAAACCATTGTAATGGGCCTATTACAAAAAAATGTTTTACTGAATAGTACCTCTCATTGTCAGTGTATTTTGTTAAAATTTGATTAAAAAAAAAAAATTCCCCCGGTTCAACTGGCCCCGCCTGGACCTCCATGTATCTATATATAGCATGGCTGCACCCTTTTTGTAGGAAACCATTTTAAGGAGGTGGGTTTCCATTTACACATTTAACCCATTATCTTATGATGATGTGACATCCCTGCAGACCAGGCATTTTAAATGGTATGAAAGCTCCAATCTCAATGTGTTTTTCATACTAAAAACGAAAAAAGTGTGATAGTTTCATTACCATGTGTCTCAGAGCCAAAAGAGCTAACTGGAAAAGAATAGCCAACTGGCCCCACTCTCCCCTACCTTTCATTGTAACTGTATTTTGTTAGAAATTTGATTTTAAAAAAATTGCAATAAACTGCCAAAAACTCCTCTGGTTCAACTGGCCCCACTGTGACCTCCATGTATCTATATATAGCCTGGCTGCATCCTTTTTGTGGGACACCATTTTAAAGAGGTGGGTTTCCATCTATACATAACACATTATCTTATGATGACATGACATCCCTGCAGACCAAATAATTACTATGAAAGCTCCAATCTCAATGTGACAAACTAAGTTTTATATGCAAAAAACGATAAAAGTGTGATTGTTTCTTTACCATTTGTCTCAGAGCCAAATGATCCATATGGAAAAGACTATCCTATTAAGGCCTAACACAAGGTTGTATGTATGTTCCCATGCCTGTTCCATTTGGCAAAAAATTAAGGGTGGTTCAACTGGCCAGCCGGTTCAATTGGCCCCACTCTCCCCTATACATCTCTATTTTCTGTAGTCTCCTGTCTAATGAGGGTAATAAAATCTTAAGGGGGTGACCAATGACCATTTAATTTTAAAGGGGGGGGGGGTTCGAGTTCAAAAAAAAAATTATTGCTCAGTTTTGGTGATATGAATAAATTCTTTTAGTGCAGTCTAAATAACTTCTGCAAGGGGTATTTGAATATTTCTTAATAAGGCATTGCTTGACATAGGAATGAATATTCGGGAACTTCTTGTGCTTGAAATAAATAAATAAGGCCGTTACTGTGAAATTAATAATTTCCTGCCAAGGAAAAGTCATAGCCCCCCTCTGGAAATTGCATGGTCACCCCTAAGGATGCTTCAAAGAAAAGAAAATTGAGCTTACCCCTCGCGCAATTTGTCCAATCATTCCATTGAATGTCCCGTCTGGCTGCTGAACTCCCCATTGGCCATCTGGGGGTTCTATAAGCTGAAACCTATGTAATGAATTATCTCAATTTTTTAAACATTTATTTATGGCACAAAAATGTCAGGATCGTTAAACGAAAAAGGACCGTTATACGTTGCTGCTGCTGAAGTTGAAAAAAAAAAGGCTCAGTTGGTCAATATTGTCAGGGTTTGGGGTGGTAAATAGAATGTCTTTACACTTTTAACGAAGTATTTCTAGTTGTCTTTCAACTGTCAAAAGTATCGGCGGACGATATTAGAGGAACCGAGCGATTCGGTTAATTTTTCTGGGTTCACCCACCTGACAACCATATTTCGGTTGATGATTCTTCTTCCTACCTTCATATCTTTATATTCCTGCAGTAATGTCGCAGAATTGAGTGGTATTTATCCACATTTCAGGCAACATTTTCTTGGAAATTTGCCTGCCAGATTTTTGGTTGCCAGATTTAGCACGAGATGGCAGTGGCGCTGCGCATGCGCAATGCCCCTACAATTGATGACGCGCCGTTTTGGCGTCTGCTAACCCGTTGGGACCGATTCTAACGGTTCCACGGGTCTAACGACCTGTCGTATCGGTTCTTGTCGGTTTGACGGGTCCCAGAGGCTATAAAAGCAGGCGTAAACGCCATTCTGGGTCTATCGTTTGCAGCGAGCGGACCTGGAAGGACCTGAAAATCCTCAGAGTTTGCAATTGTCTTGGACTTGACTTACAGAGTTGTCAGGTATGTAGAAACATCAGATGAAGATGAACAATTTTACTTGGATTATTGACATTTTACTTGATAAAAATGCCTGCCAAGCCAAGACTTTACCCCATGGGAGGGTTAGTTGTCAAAGGTGCCAGAGATGCACTTAGTGGATTTTCATGGATTATTTGCAAGGATGCACAATGACTTTTAGTCTGGGATTTTATTTAGTTGAAACTATGAGGAACAATAGTACATTTGGATTATTTTGATGAGTTACTGAGTTACCTGGTATTGGCAGCCAGAGTGTCAAAGATGGCAAACAGACAGTTCTTCAAATTTTGTTAACACTGTTCTTTTTGTTTTGTTTTCAATACAGAGCCAGAAGGACTGGACAAATAACGTTGAGTTGACACTCCATGAGCCAGGAATACCTGGACGTTTCACTAACCATGTTCAACCTCAAGATTCAGGAATTTCAAGTCAAAAGTTCTCACTTCCAAGTTGAGGCAAGTTAAACAGTCCACAGAATTTCCAAGAACCCAAGGATGAGACAAACCATTTACAAGCACCACTGGAGCCAGAAAATCTGGACTTGAATATTATCGCCAGATCAAATCAGAGAATTTCTGATGAGTGTTTGAACCAGGAATACTTGGTGAACTAAAATGAACAAAGAGCCAGGATTACTGGACTACAGTGTGTTACAAATTAAAAGGAACTAAACCAGAATTATCTGGTTAACTTAATTTAAGAAGTGGTGAACTGAAACATTGGATTATTTGTGAAAAGGTCTAATTTTGGATTTTAACCAGAAATATACTGGTCAACTTATTTTACGAGTGGTGAACTAAACATTGGATTATTTTTGGAAAATTCTGTTCTTGGACTTATAGCCAGAAACATCTGGCAAATTAATTAAGTGAATTTGTGAAACAGAAAGACTGTATTTTCAAGCTGAATGAACTCAGAAATTTCAAAGACAATTTCGGACTAAGCCTTAATTAACTGACAATTTAACCGAGCAGTGAGCTTGGACAATATCATTTCAGAGAACTGTTTGTATCGTGAATTAACAACTGTTTGAATTTTTGTCGATTTCTATTTCCCCCGATTGCCCAATATTGTACTCAAATCCCCTAATAAAGTTGTCAAACATTAAATGTATTTTTTCAGTTGAGTTGTTTGTTCGATTGCTACGCTACCAATAAACCGCGTGTCCAAATGATGTGTTACCAAAGTCGTGACATATAAATTTTTGGTGGCAGCGGTGGGATTCTGACGCTTTAAGTCAGGATCCAGTGATCGAACCAACTCCTTAAAGTTCCGAATGAGAACTCTTATTTAAGTCAGTAAAAAAAAATTGGTAAAATTATTTTGACAACTTGATTACACACAGAGAGTGTTTTAGTCTTATAAAGAAAAGAGTACGAAACAATTTCAAGTTTATTTTGAAAAAAAAACTTTTAATACTAACACTTTGTTGTTTTGTTGGGTTACAATTGAATAAGCCACCAGGAGTGTGGTAAAATGTGTTATAAATAGATAAATGCCAAATTGAAGGTTACATAGTGGTCACTTTTGTTCATTGTAGCAATCAACCAGCATCGGCAAGTTGAGCTATCAGACAACATCAGCAAGTTGAGTTAGTTTCCACGTTCAAGCAGCAAGAGAAGATGGATCCACAAGTGTTCCTGTACTTTGCAATTGGTTTATGCGAAACGACTCTGAGAGACAAAGGTTTCGAACTCTCCAGACCACCCGTATTGAACGCTAGATATCTCTACTTCCTTTTGGATTGCCTCCGAGCGCTGGAGACACCGTCTGAAAATAAAGGACAATAAAGTTGAAACAGAATCGATTGTTAAAAAAAATTAACAAGAAACTTAAAAAAAAATTTTTGAATGGTAATTAAAATTTATTGAAAATGGATGAAGTATTAAATGTTATTAACAAGTCCAGAAGGGACTAGGAAATTGTTAAAGAAACCAATGCTATTGGTGATTCTCAAGCGTCAAGCAAAACGCATGAGACCGGCGCAAGTGCACCATCATATGAAAAAGAAAGAAGTGAAATGGGTGCTTGTGGATATGGGGCTCCACGACAAACCCATGAGTATTTCACAAGGTCAAAGCGCCCTGCAGTTGATAGAACTGACAGTGACAGTGAGACCAATGTAATTTGGCGTAATAAGCCAAAAAGCTCAGGTGGACCACCAAGTGGTGCCAATGAATTTAGAGCTGAACTTCAACATTTCAGCAGGGAAATAGCTGAGATGCTTCAACAAACTGTAGCTGGTTTAGTTGGGGAATTGAGAAATGCGTCGCGAGAAGCGCGACCACCTAGCAGAAGGCCTAGTAGAGGTGTGGGGCAGACATCAAATAGGCAGGAAACAACTGAGTCCAGTGACTCAGAGACTGCTGCAGATACAGCAAGAGCAAACACTTCAAGTAGTGTAAATGTGAGAAATTCCTCTTACAGGAACTGTAAGTTACCCCCTTTCACAGGGAAAGAAACCTGGAAAATTTGGTTTGGGAGATTTGAGGAGGTAGCAAATAGAAAGCAGTGGTCAGCCGAAGACAGGCTGGATGAGTTGCTACCAAGGTTGCAAGGAGCAGCTGGAGAATTTGCCTTCAATCAATTAACCCCCAGAACTAGGTCAAATTATGCTAAGTTGACTAATGAACTCAACAGTCGGTTTCAAGTGATTGAGTTGCCCCGTACTTTCCGATCCAAGTTGGGTAAACGTGTTCAAAAGCAGAATGAGTCTGCAGAAGAATACGCAGCTGAGTTGAAAAGACTCTATGATAAAGCATTCCCGGAGAGATCCGCGAGAATAAGACAGGAAGACCTGTTAAGATATTTCCTAGATGGGTTATATGATGATAGGACTCGGGAACAAGTAGAGTTTGTAAAAGAGCCTAGTACAATTGATGAAGCTGTAATGGAGGTTGTTGTGTTTCAAGAGAGCAGAAGAAATTCTGACAGGGGTAAAGACAAAACTTTCAAAGATAAGTACAGAACTGGGAAGTCAGTTAATATGGTCAAGCCCAAAGACAGTGATGATGATTCAGTTGAGGAAACTGATGGAAAGAGTGACTCTGAGAATGGAAATTCTGAGTCCAAAGTTGGTAGAATGCCAACCAGGGGGCCTGACAAGATTAAGCCGAATCCAAAGTACAATAATGGTGTAACTCAGAGGTATGATCCCTGTAAAGAAATCAAGGAGAAACTTGATAAAATTCAAAATGAGATGGTGACATCTACTCAGTTTTTGGAGGTTCAGACAGAGATCAAAGATATCAATGGAAGAGTAACAACTCTTGAGCAAAGAGCAAACTCTCAGAGGTTTAGGCAAAGTGGTCGACCAAGGTCTAATACAGGTGGACAGAAGATTCCACAAGCTAATGGTGTGAATGGCCAATCAAACAATTATCTCTGTTTCACCTGTGGGGCGGCTGGGCACTTTGCCAAGGAATGCCCCCATGCACCGTGGGTAACTGGACAGATGCAGATGGCAGTCCAGCCGAGTCAAAGTTTTGGTGGTCCTACGGGTCAAGTGCCAAATGCAGGAAGTGGCACCCAAGTGACTTACACCCTAAATCCAGCAGGTCAAAGTGGCATAGCTGGTCAGGTTTCTGTTAATGAGAATCAGAAAACAAACTAGGTGGGGTCGCCTCTGTAGGCCAAGGGTCGGCCCAATTTGTAAATATGTTGGCACAGTTGCCAAGTTGTGATGTTGTCGTTGAAAATACGTTGGAAATATTTCCATTTTATGACGTCGATGTAATTGACGCCCCTGAGTTGCAGAAGGTACAACGTGAAACGCCCAAGTGTATAAGTATTGGGGTGTATATTGTAGGAAAAGTAGAAGATGAAACAGTTAATTTTACTGTAGATACAGGTGCAGCAACCACCGTACTGTCAGAGAGAATCTGGAGTAAATTGTCTAAAGAAGTTCAAAGTAGGAAAAGGAAACCAATGAAAAAGCCTTTGATTGGGCCAAATGGTAAAGTAATTTCTTCACAAGGCAAGGCCTTGGTGAAGCTTCAATTGGGACCTGTGATACTGAACAGACATGTTGTTGTCGCAGATATCATAGATGAATGCCTGCTTGGTGCAGACATTATATTGGGTCTGAGGGAAGGACCCATGGATTTACTACTTAGTGAAAGTAGACTTAAATGGAATGAGTTGTCAATTCCATGTTATAGTATTGGTGACGAGACTGAGAGGAAAGTCTTAAGTGTCACTGATTGTATTGTTCCAAGTTACTCAGAAGTAATTGTGGATCTTAAATTGGAAAGTCCAATTGTAAAATGTAAAGATTTGATAATTGAACCTTACCCAGAGTTTGTAAGGCGAAGCCAACTGGCAGTGGCCTCCAGTTTGGCGGATGTGACAAATCTAATGTCACTTAAATTAAAGGTTATGAATCCATATCCTTATGATACCAAGATTCATGCAGGGGAGGTAGTAGGTTTGATCTCCCCAATGTCAAATGACATTAATCAAATTGAAATTATTTCAAAATTATCAGATGAAAATGATGCCGAACTCACTGAACTGAATAACGATTCATGCAAAATGAATAATGTTTCTACTATCTCAGATATTTGTCAATCAGAGAGCAGAGATGATTTACCAGAACATCTGAAAGATCTGTTCAAAAGGTCAACAGAGAATAAGGAAGATTGGATGGGAAAGAAAATAGCAGAGCTATTGGTTGAATTTAAAGATACATTTTCCAAGGACGAATTTGATTTGGGGTGCACCCATTTGGCCTCTCATGAGATAGACACCGCAGACGCTAAGCCGATAAAATTACCACCAAGAAGAGTTCTATTAGCTCTTCAGGGTGAGGACAAAGAAGCAATTGACAAAATGCTTAAAAGTGGAGCAATAAGGAAGTCCACTTCACCTTGGGCTGCTCCTATCGTTCTAATTAGGAAAAAATCGGGAAGCGTAAGGGTGTGCATCGACTACCGGAAAATCAATGAGGTGACCAAGAAAGATGCGTTTGCATTGCCTAGAATAGCAGACTGTCTTGATACAATCGCAGCTTCAAAGTATTTTTCCACTTTGGACTTGACTTCTGGTTACAATCAAATTCCGGTAGCGGAGAAAGACATCCAAAAAACAGCTTTTGTGACTAAGTATGGACTATTCGAAGCACCCAAAGTTCCTTTCGGTTTAACAAATGCTCCTGCAACTTTTCAGCGAGTCATGGAACTGGCACTTCAAGGTTTGCAGTGGACCACCTGTCTGGTTTACATCGATGACATCTTGGTGATAGGGCCGACATTTGAGAGTCACATAGAGAGACTCAAACAAGTATTACAAAGGCTGAAAGAAGCCAACTTGAAGGTCAAACCTGAAAAATGTCAGCTGCTGGAAGACTCTGTACTATTCTTGGGTCATATTGTGTCTAAAGACGGAGTTCAACCGAGCCCTGCCATTGTTGACAAAGTGCTAAATTGGCCAGTGCCAACCAACACCAAACAAGTCAGACAATATCTGGCTATGGCTTCTTATTATAGGAGAATGATAAAAGATTTTGCCCAGATTGCTCGACCATTATCTGAGCGCACAAGCAAGAACGTTCCTTTCTCTTGGAATGAAGAGTGCCAACAGGCTTTTGAAGGGCTCAAGGAAGCCTTAACTGGGCCAAATATCATGGCTTATCCTCTAAATGAGGGAAATTTTGTGCTTGACACCGATGCTAGTGATTATAGCATTGGAAGTGTGTTAAGTCAGGTTCAGGATGGGCAAGAGAGAGTAGTTGCTTATGCAAGTAGAACCATGAACAAAGCTGAGCGGAATTATTGTGTGACTGACAAAGAACTTTTGGCTGTGAAGTATTTCATTGAATATTTCAAACATTATTTGATCGCCAGGAAGTTCACATTGAGAACTGACCACCAGGCTATTCGTTGGCTTTTCAGTTTCAAAGACCCAAAGGGCAGAATAGCTAGATGGATAGAAATACTATCTGCTTATGATTTCGAAGTTGAGTATAGACCCGGCAAGAAACATGGAAATGCAGACGCCATGTCAAGGTGCCCCAACACAGAAACATGTAACTGTGGTTTTAATGAACTTGAGTGTGGACCTTGCAAAAAGTGTCATCGAAGACATTTTGAAATGAAAGGTTCAATGACAGAAGACGCTGAAATTATCAACAGAGTTGATGAAAACCCAAAAGTGTCAAGGTCTCATTTAAACCAAGTTGTTTGGTTACTGATGTTTATTCGACTCAAGTTATTTGGATTCATAGTGCACTTAGGTTGGTGGTTGTCCAATGCGACACCTATTGTTCACTTTTCAAATGAGTGGGGTGGTAAAATTGAACAAATGGTGAGAAAAGTGAAGCGCCATCTGTTGGATGACGGTCGCCTATGGCCAAAGTTATTTCAGAAAATAGCAAGAGTTAGAAAATGGTTGACAAACAAAACTAGAAATTCTGTTGCTCACAAATTCAGTAGAAAGATCTACAAGTTCTCAAAAATCGCTAAAACTCTGACCCAAGAATTTACTTATGTAAAAATAAAGTACTATCAAGAAAAAGATTTTGATCTACAACCTGTGATTGAATGGGTGAAAAGGGGTCAAAGACCTCCTAGTCAGGAAATAGTTGGGAAGAGTCCAGAAACTAAACACTATTGGAATTATTTTCCAAGTTTGGTGTATGAAAATGGTGTTCTGTGCAAGAAATTTCACAAGTGCGACTTGACAGACACCTGGTTACAGATTATAATTCCCAGAGATTTGAGAGAGTTTGTATTAAAACAAATGCATGATAATGTGTTAGCAGGCCACTTGGGTAGAAAGAAAACCAAGAAAAGACTTCTTCAGAAGTTTTATTGGTATGGAGTAGACAATGATGTGAATAATTGGGTTGCGGGTTGTGATACTTGTGCTAGAACCAAGAAACCAGTACAAAAACCTAAAGCGCCACTTGGTACAATGAGGACGGGAGCCCCAATGGAGCGACTAGGAGTCGACATATTGGGGCCTTTCCCTGTTACACCGAGATCAAATAGGTTCATATTGGTTGTGACTGATCATTTTACTAAATGGGTTGAAATATTCCCATTACAAAGTGAGACCGCAGAGTCTTGTGCCCGAGTCATAGTAAATGAAGTAATCAGTCGATACGGTTGTCCAGTTGATCTCCACACTGATCAAGCAAGAAACTTTGAGAGCAAAGTGTTTAAGTCCATGTGTGACTTATTGGGAGTTAGGAAGACAAGATCTTCACCAAAAAATCCTAAGTGCAATGGTCAAGCAGAAAGATTAAATTCAACGCTAGCAGCAATGATTAGAGCTTATATTAAAGAACAAACAGACTGGGATCTGAATTTGGGTTGTTTGGTTGGTGCTTATAGATCGACTCCGCATGAGTCAACTACCTTAACTCCAAACATGATGATGCTGGGTAGAGAAGTAAAGTATCCTATAGAGATAGGACTGATCAGGGAAAATCCTGAATTGCTAACACAAAATGACTATGTTACCACCTTAAGAGAAAAGTTATACTTAGCACATCAAGTAGCCAGAAAACATCTGGAAAAGTCGGCCTATAGACAAAAGGCGAGATATGATCTTAAAGCATCTGTAGAAGGCTACAAAGTGGGAGATTTGGTCATGCTCTTAAACGAAAAACGAGAGCCACAAGTTTGCATTAAACTTCAACCAATTTTCGAAGGTCCAATGGTTGTGACGAGGAGATTCAATGATTGGATACTTGAAATACAGACAAGTAAGTCTGGAAAAAGAAAGGTGGTACACCACGACAAGTTGAAGCGTTATGAAGGAAAAGAGATTCCAAAGTGGGCTAAAGTCTTGGCTGGCAAGGTTACTCACAAATAGTCTTAACTATCATTAAATTAATTGATACTTTTATTACAGAATGGCTTATCAAGACCCGGTAATCAAGAGGGGCCTGGTGTGGCAGTGTCTCAAATGTGGCTATGGGGGTGAGAAACGTTACACCGTTAGCCACATTGTGAGGGAGCACCGAGAGCCAGCGGAAGCCCCATGCTACTGCAGGCTATGCGGATTCAAGAGCAGCGATTGGATGACCCTGCAGGGTCATTCAACTAGATTCGCAAAACACCTGAAGGCGTTGAAGGATCAAGGGCTCCAGGATTCGGTGGCTTTCCTGATCAAGAACTCGCATCCAAAAAGAATCAAGGAAGGAGTGGACATGAAGGCCTGGGAGCCAGACGACTTTAGGCGGTATTGGGAGACTCGGCAAAGGAAGCCTGCTGGAGGCCCCCCACCTGCAGCGTTTCTCCACCAGCCCCAGGACTCGACATCCGCCCCCCAACCCTCCACCCCCCTGCTCGAGGTCCCCCCACCTGTGGAAGCTTACTTCTCCCCCCATGACCAGGTGCGAGCCCAACCAACCGCCGCTGCGGGAGGTCCCCCTTCGGACCAGGGAGAAATTGGGAAGAATGTCGACGACCTAATGCGCCAGCTGTTTGGGCCCGTGGACCCGTTCCAGCCCGACACTAACTCCCCTCCCCCTTGCAGCTCCCTGGGAGAATCTGACCATATTCGCCTGGACGCCCCAGGTGAGGTCCCCGAGAAACGAGACGTGGCGTGTGACCCAATCTGGTCCTGGCCAGAGGAAAAGGAGATCAGAGCCGATGCGGCCCCCACATCTTGCTGCTGTGGTGTATCAAGGGACGAGTTCTATAAACAGTTCACCGCCTTATCCAAAGTTGTTCTCAATAACGCAGAGGTCATGAAAGTCCTGATCACCAGGCAGGACAACAACCCAACCCCGCCCCCTCAGCCTGCCGTACCAATGTACATCCCGACCCCCCTTTCACAACTCCAACGGCCCCTTTTCACCGACGACTCAGAAGTTGAAGATGAAAAGTCCCCGCCCGAAAACACCGCTGAAGAGAAGAGAAAGACCCCCCAAGAGAATGAGATTTCGGAAAAGATCAAGACCCCTGAGCACGGAAGGACCTCTGGTGAAACATCAAAGACATCGCGCCACTCGAGCGACCACACTTCATCCAAGTCCTCGGACAAAAAGAGAAAATCGAGCCACAGAAGTCATCCGCACAAGAAATCAAAGAAGGCTAAGACCGTTAAGTCCGCAGAGTACTGCCTCATGGACCTTAGCGATTGAGTGACTCACTGATCAGTATGTAGCCTGTATTTTCATTTACTGTTATACTTTACCTTTTTGTTTAATACTTACAAAATTTAAATAGTAATTGTTTTTTTTCTTCTGTGGTAGTCTTCTGATTTTCTTGTTTCGGGTAGCACTGTATAAATTTTACCATGTGATGTCGTCTGAAAGAACAAAGATTGTTCATTTTCAGCAAAAGCTCTATTGTGAGCTCTAGAAAGCAGTTTACTGGAATTAGCTTCCTAGCACAGGAGTATGATAAATCCTAAGTACAGAATTATTGACAATAGCTCAGGTACTTATATAAAAATGTTATTATTATAATGTAACACTGTTTGACAAGTGTTCTGTCAACTTTATGTATGCATTATTCGATTTTACTCTTAAAAATATTTTGGCTTCTAATGTTAACTGTATCTATTTGATAAGTAACTTGGTGTCTAACTTGTAATATCACTTTTTCCTCTTGTAAAATTTCATTTTGATCCTTGTGTCGTCCATCTTGTCTGACAGTCAGAATGAGGCTAGAATATTTCCATCCAGAGGGCAGGACGTTAGTTATTCATGAGCGCCACCTTGAGAGCTGTTAGAATTCCCTGAAAAAGTAAATGAATAATTAATTAGTGTAAATTCAAGTAATATTCTTTGTTAGTAAGTTTGTAACACAAAATCTTAAGCACTAGAATTAAAGTAACGCAAAATCTTAAGTACTAAAAAATCTTAATTCTACTAACCTTGATAAATGAAAGTATTTGTAGCCAGATGTGCTACCGCAAACCCTCGGCGTTGGGTATTGATAACCAAACAAACTCAGTGTGGTTGAACTGTATGTTGTGCTTATTTTTGTAAATTGTTATGTTTATTATATGAATGGATTTTCTTGCCATGTGAATGGAGCGATACAGAATATGTAAATAATATGATGTAAATATGTGAATATGTGTTTCCCGCAATGTTTGTTGAGGAAACAGTTGTTGTGTTGTAGTCTTGTTATTGTTAAATGTTGAACTGTTGAACGTCATGAGTTTTTACGTAAATTTTGGGTTTTTTGAAGACAGATATATATTTTTTTTTTAGAAGTAAATTGTAAAATTGTTAGTGGTAAAAAACTTTTTTCATTAATATTTGGAATTTTTAGGGGTACATCATGAGGGCATAGATGACAGAAAAAAGGGGGTAATGTCAGGGTTTGGGGTGGTAAATAAAATGTCTTTACACTTTTAACGAAGTATTTCTAGTTGTCTTTCAACTGTCAAAAGTATCGGCGGACGATATTAGAGGAACCGAGCGATTCGGTTAATTTTTCTGGGTTCACCCACCTGACAACCATATTTCGGTTGATGATTCTTCTTCCTACCTTCATATCTTTATATTCCTGCAGTAATGTCGCAGAATTGAGTGGTATTTATCCACATTTCAGGCAACATTTTCTTGGAAATTTGCCTGCCAGATTTTTGGTTGCCAGATTTAGCACGAGATGGCAGTGGCGCTGCGCATGCGCAATGCCCCTACAATTGATGACGCGCCGTTTTGGCGTCTGCTAACCCGTTGGGACCGATTCTAACGGTTCCACGGGTCTAACGACCGGTCGTATCGGTTCTTGTCGGTTTGACGGGTCCCAGAGGCTATAAAAGCAGGCATAAACGCCATTCTGGGTCTGTCGTTTGCAGCGAGCGGACCTGGAAGGACCTGAAAATCCTCAGAGTTTGCAATTGTCTTGGACTTGACTTACAGAGTTGTCAGGTATGTAGAAACATCAGATGAAGATGAACAATTTTACTTGGATTATTGACATTTTACTTGATAAAAATGCCTGCCAAGCCAAGACTTTACCCCATGGGAGGGTTAGTTGTCAAAGGTGCCAGAGATGCACTTAGTGGATTTTCATGGATTATTTGCAAGGATGCACAATGACTTTTAGTCTGGGATTTTATTTAGTTGAAACTATGAGGAACAATAGTACATTTGGATTATTTTGATGAGTTACTGAGTTACCTGGTATTGGCAGCCAGAGTGTCAAAGATGGCAAACAGACAGTTCTTCAAATTTTGTTAACACTGTTCTTTTTGTTTTGTTTTCAATACAGAGCCAGAAGGACTGGACAAATAACGTTGAGTTGACACTCCATGAGCCAGGAATACCTGGACGTTTCACTAACCATGTTCAACCTCAAGATTCAGGAATTTCAAGTCAAAAGTTCTCACTTCCAAGTTGAGGCAAGTTAAACAGTCCACAGAATTTCCAAGAACCCAAGGATGAGACAAACCATTTACAAGCACCACTGGAGCCAGAAAATCTGGACTTGAATATTATCGCCAGATCAAATCAGAGAATTTCTGATGAGTGTTTGAACCAGGAATACTTGGTGAACTAAAATGAACAAAGAGCCAGGATTACTGGACTACAGTGTGTTACAAATTAAAAGGAACTAAACCAGAATTATCTGGTTAACTTAATTTAAGAAGTGGTGAACTGAAACATTGGATTATTTGTGAAAAGGTCTAATTTTGGATTTTAACCAGAAATATACTGGTCAACTTATTTTACGAGTGGTGAACTAAACATTGGATTATTTTTGGAAAATTCTGTTCTTGGACTTATAGCCAGAAACATCTGGCAAATTAATTAAGTGAATTTGTGAAACAGAAAGACTGTATTTTCAAGCTGAATGAACTCAGAAATTTCAAAGACAATTTCGGACTAAGCCTTAATTAACTGACAATTTAACCGAGCAGTGAGCTTGGACAATATCATTTCAGAGAACTGTTTGTATCGTGAATTAACAACTGTTTGAATTTTTGTCGATTTCTATTTCCCCCGATTGCCCAATATTGTACTCAAATCCCCTAATAAAGTTGTCAAACATTAAATGTATTTTTTCAGTTGAGTTGTTTGTTCGATTGCTACGCTACCAATAAACCGCGTGTCCAAATGATGTGTTACCAAAGTCGTGACAATATAAATAAAATTTAATTGTGCACAAAGTTGGACAACTAAACGAATCCATTGCATAGGATCAGCCTAAGAGCCTGACAAGATGGTAGTCGGGGGGGGGGGAGCTATGGATTTTACCGCGTGTATGCAACACATTTTTTTTAAATTTTTAAATTTTTAAAGATATAAAAAAATCGTTTGTGTGTGAGGGACTGATGGCTTTTTTTTATTGCAGTTTTACCATTACAGTAGAACTGCAAAGGAAGGAAGCAATCTTTTCTATTTTCATGTGCTGAACCTCAACAAACTTCTTTTCTTTTCAGTGTCAGCCATGGATCAAACTTGATTTTTCACCAAAAATAGGCCCCTTCCAAGATAGATAGATAGATAGATATGGTAAGTGCAGCCTTCTAAGCCCAGTTCTGGGTGCTCACGAGGGTTGATTGATGAGATGAGAGAGAGAGAGCAGAAGTCCTCAACATGTTACACATTTACCCCATGTGAGGGATCCTTTACTTGCCCAGCATAGGCACTGATACAAGGGGCCACCAATTTAACGTCTCATCCGAACGACATCCAGCTGGGATTTTGCTCATAAAGGTCCACTGAAAATTTCGGGTTCCCCACCCGGGGTTCGAAACCCATGCAGGCAAAGACCTTCAGCGGAGCAGGCGGAAACCTTAACCACTACACCACCCAGCTGCCAAGTATCTGGTTAGCCCGTAACTGGTGATATTCCTAAAGACCTAATAAATGGAAGTAAGTGTCTTGCAACAAAGCAATCAGTTTCTTTGGCTGTATGTAAAAAAAGTGAAAATGTTCTGAAGACAGAAAGCTGATTTTGAAATCAAAGTTGTCAATTTTCCTGAAATTGGATGCATAAGTTTAAATTGTATGAAATTATTAATGATGTTAATATAGGCCTACATCATTTAGTGACAAGAAACGTTTTGAAATTTTTAAGGGGATGCCTTGGTCTCTCAACACATAGGCTTAGTAATGATATGTTGCGCGCAGCCCCTCTTTTTTGGTGATCAGATGAGGAGGTTTTATTTCATGGTCTTGGTTTTATTTATAAAGATGCTTCATCAGAACGAGCATATATATGGGTGAAGTCATTTTAAACGAGGCCAGCCAGGATTTTGACCTTTAACATGACATAAAAAATGTTTGGCTAGTAATAAGTTCTTTAAAATTCCCTGAGATGTAGAATACAATTTTGTCTTCATAATAAATCCACGTTTACGTGAAATTATGGCTTCATCATTGAGAACAGGGACCATAAACTCTCAAAATGGTCCATTTTAGGGGGTGTCAAACGTCACATTTTCAAACAGTGTTACTTTGACAGCTGATGGTTAGCAATTGTTATACTCAGTTTTTTTTAATTTAATGACTACCTATATACCTGAACTTTCGTTTTTTAATTCCATTCGGTATGTGAAATGATAAATAATCACATACCAGTCAGCTTTAAAGGGAATATCCAGCTATAGTTAAATGGTCGCAGTCCAAACATGACACCTGCAGTCACTGAAGAAATTTTCACCTACAGGACGGCAAAATTTCAAACCAAAAATTTTGACACACCCAGTAATATTGTGTTTGTATGCTGCCAAAATAAGTATTCCACAAGATTTATCTAAAATGTTTAAAAGGATATCCTACGGAGCAGCAAAGGCTGTGAAATGGAGGATGCAAATTTTGAATGTCAATAATTCTGGGATTCTCACCTACAGGACAGATATGATGTAACGTCACTGATAGAAGTGTTCTGATGTGTAGAGAAGCATCACATCAATCAAAATTTTTCATTTTGCTACGGATAATAAATTTTGTTTCGGAAATTGGCCTTACATGAAGATACAGGACTGTCATACAACAAAATATGTCATATGTCAAAAAGTATCAAATCGGTACATCATAATGGACAGTACATCATTATTGACCAAGAAGTAATTATTGGTCAATTATGATGTACAGTTGAATTTTTATGCTTTTTGATATGAAAAGATTACCATAGTCGAGAAAAGCTGTGTTAATTAAATTCCCAGACTTTTGTTGTCCTTGTCATGAGATTTCGCATGAGATTTCGCACATGCATTTAATTCTTATCTGACAATAACATAGATTCTTTGATGTACATCACATTTACACTTGTAATGTCAAATATGATGTACAGCATAAATCTTAGATATATGACAGCAATCTCTACATCAAATTAAGAATTGTCATATATTTTGGCTAGCTTCCTTTACTAATGCAGTTTATCTCAACAATACATTGTGTTTGGTTTCGTTCAGCCAAGAATAATTGGCGTACATCATAATTGACACTTCCAAGTAAAATTCTTCTAATTATTTGTATTTTTACTGTTGTTATGAATGAAGGTTTTAACAGGTCTAATTTACCTTACTTTTTATTTTATATATTTTATAGAATTTCAGAGTTCTAGCTTGAGTTACCGTAATATGGGGTGAATTGGGACAGAATTGGCAGTTTTTCTGTCATAGCATGGACAAAACTCATCTTATAAATCGAAATATGGTGTCAAATTGTGTCCGAGCAGAAGGTCTAACTTTCCAATGGAGCTTGGAATGATATCTTAAATTGCCAAGGCTCAGGGCCCAAAAGAACACTGTCCCAATTCACCCCACATTATGGGGTGAATCGGGACACTCCACTATATCCACAATCAATACTTCCTAGCATCTTTAAGTGGTTGCTTCTTATCACTAAACATTAGAAAACATCTTCAATTTGCAAAATATTTATTTTGAGGAAAATCTGTAATCAATTTCACTGATAATATTCAGATTATAAAAAAATTGATAAATGACAGAAAAATATAAAAAGCTGTAGTTTTCTGCTAATTTTGCCAGTGATTAATAATTCTGGACTAAATCCATAAAAAATAATGTCAAGTTAAATAATATTTTTTTAAAAGCCTTGCCAGTACATCCACATGAAAATTGGTAAAGTATATTTTGATTATTCCCGAAACTTTGCCATTGACCTGGATCTTAACCCATGACCAAACATACATGATCCCATGTCTAGTCTACTATTCTGGTCCCCTAGTACTATTTTAAACTGAAATAAATTTTCCTGCAAGTTTAATGGTCAGGTGTTTATATTTTTTTGGGGAATGAGCAAAGTTTTAGCAGCATGTGAAAATGCAAATTATGCAGGGCCAAGTTCAAGGTGCTACAGCTGCTCACTGCCTGCAGTTATAAGTATGAAATCACATCACAATATGCGCTTATATGTGTACTATAAATGTGCAAAAAATAAAAATTCCCTGAGTTTAGTAGAAGTACTTGATCCATGAAGAATTAGCATACATCTCTGTTCTGTCCCGATTCACCCCAGTGTCCCGATTCACCCCATATTACGGTACTTATTCATATTCAGTGTTTGGTGCATGTGTGTAGTTTCTGGCAACTTTTTTTTCTGGCTTCTTGGTGAAATCTCTCTTTTTCGTTATATTAGGGTGAATTAACATTTGACACTTGTTTGTTTTTATTGAAATGTTTATAATTGCATTTACTGGTAAAGTTTATTAATACACAATTTTACATAATTTTTGAAACTTGGTCAATTATGATGTACGTGTGACAGAATTCACACCTACAGGACTATGTCAAATATGATGTAACGCTAAAAATATGCCTATATCTTTTACACAACAGGTTAGATGGCTTGGATTTTACCATTCTCTCATACATTCTGTGTGTTTTTACAGTTTGATCCAAAAGTTAACCGAATATACCTATGTGCTTTATTTTGACAGAACATTGAAGAAACAAAATTGACAAACATATATTTTTGTTCCGTCAATGTGTGTATTTCAAAGCAAAATGGTAATTTGTTGGCTAAAATTGTTTTAAATAATCATCTATACCTGGAACAGTGATCATATGATCATTGTTTGCTATTATCAACAATAGGGATTAAATGAAGTGGAGTCAACCAAAATTTCTCACCTACGTGACGACATAGACTCTCCTCAGCAAAATTCTATGTGGGGCAGTGTCAGTGTAACTTAAGGACATAAAAAATATATTTCATAAAAATTAAGACTATGGAGCACAGGCTGAATACATCCTAAAACATGCATTTAAAAATTTACCCTTATGTGACACTTTTGGCCTCATTTAAAATGACTTCACCCATATACTATAGCACTGTAGTAAATATACCAGGATCCCATAATGATTATTTTGAAATTACCTGTGTCTAAAAGCTTCCATTGCAATTGCACATTAATTGTAGAAACTTGTGGAAAGAAACTATTATTTTTTATTTTAAGCCACTCACTCTGCTAAGCAGACTCATTCATACCTGAATCCAAGGTTACTTGCGAGCACATCAAGAATTTCATGAGCCAAGCCAGTGTAAGTTATTTCACCAGTTGTGTCGTTTACATGGCGAAATTGAAATGGTGGCCCCTGAAACAAACAATAAGCATCTTCTTATCTTTTATCTTCTAATCTTTATCTTGTTTTCTTTTGTCTTCTTTTCTTTTGTCTTCTTATCTTTTGTCTTCTTATCTTTTGTCTTCTTATCTTTTATCTTCTTATCTATTATCTTATCTATTATCTTCTTCTCATCTTGTATTTTTGTCAGCAGCTTTCTGAGGGGCCTGCTCTTTCTCCATTATGGATACCCTCACTGCTCTTCTGCTCATGATTGAGATATTTTTTGTTAGTTACCCAAAACGTGTACCTACCTCAAGCCATATTGCTATACCTAGACATATCTTTTATATTATACTTTATCTGTATTTAACATTTGTGTTTTCATAATCTATGATGTGTAGGCCTAATATGCGCTACTTTTATCCCATGTTTGAGGGGATATGTGATATGAACCGAGGCCTGTCTACAAGTTGACTGCTATTTGCGAGCTCCTATGAGCAGAATTCCAATCTCTGGAAGAAACCAGGACTGTCTGGAAGAAACCAGGACAGTTCCATCAGTTAATGATAGTCTAGTTTATTTCCAAAAACTCTGTACGCATCTAATCTGACTTTGGTTGGTTTCAATTTAAAGCAGACAGCTTGAAAATACCAGTTGCGACTATTTTTTATCATGGAGGATGTATACACTGTAGCTCACATATAATGCCGGTGTAGAGGGGGCCACTAAGTCTTGTGGCATGGACGAGACATTTTGTTGAGTGTTGCACAGCTTTTATGAAATTGTAAATTATATTGTTGTCCTAGTTAATAAATCTCCATAAAGTAAAATAATAAATACAAATTAGCATTTTTAATTTCACAAAGCAAAAACATTGACATTATATGGACACATGAATAAGTGAGAGAACATTAATTTGTTTTGGACCCTTTTCTTACCACAATTTAACATGCACTAAATGGCATAAGTAGATTGAATACCATCAAACTTCTGATGAGTAAAATCACCCCTTTCACAGGCAAAGCTCATGTTAAAGTTTCAAAACTTTCTTTTTGTCTCATGATTTCCAAGCATTTTCATTCAAAGCAGTGGATTGGATCTTTGCCAGCAACCATGCTTTGTGAAAGTAGTTTGGCGTAGTAAAACAGCTGTTGTATGACCTGATCTTGTGATCTGTCAAATTATTGTTGAACCAATTCGATTTTCCAGGGACTGTCAGCATTCTGCTGCCACTTGTCAGTCCTAAACAGAGACAGTTCGGAGTGAAAATTTAAAAAGTGGAAAACAAAAACCTGTCGAAGATGGAACAAAATCTTTGGTGAAAAAAAAATTGATAAAAAAAGTGAAAAGAAAAATTTTGAAAAAAAAGAGGACAAAAAATGCAGAAAAAAAATTTTGTGAAAAAAAAGAGAAATTTGGGAGAAAAAAAAATGGTTTGGAGGGGGGGGGATTGGGAAAAAAATATGAGGGGAAATAGGAAATAGAAAATATTGTTTAAATATATGGAGAATGTAAATATGCAATTGGATTGTTAGGGGCGGTGGATTGTTAGGGATTTGGATTTTTTATTTCATGGTATCAGCAGCAGTAATTAGACCTATTTATTAGCCCGCAGCTAACTGCGTGCATTACTTTGACAATCATCCCTGGATATTGCTAATTCATGAAAATATTATTATGATTTATTGACTTATTCTCGACAAATGCATCATATTTTTATTCATTAATTATGAAATAGCATACCAGACCAGCACTATTCACTAATGACACCCTGTCAATCAGATCAAAACAGTAGATTATATCAAAACAGTTTATTCACATTATGTCCATACACTCCCAATTATTCAGTTTTATCAAACTGATTTGTATCTCTATATATGGTTATGTAGAAACGATGATTATATAGAGATAACGATTTTAAAACATATTCAAATAGCCTTTTGATTTATGTACTTCTCATTTGAGCTCGGAGTATCTAACAAATTACAATACCAGTATCATTAGAATAGTACTGTTACATTACGCTACATGTCGATGTTGACTGATTACTGATGATTACTGTCTTTCTTTATTAATACTTACTCAATCTCGTTTGTACAATTACCTAACAGGTTTTAAAATATATCAGGATAAATTTGATAATTTCATTAATTTTCTCACATGTGAGAAACATCTGGATACAAAAAGTTTATTTGTCAATATTTTTATTTAGTGGCTGAATTAAAGTTTTTTAAATCATGAAAAAACATTGTAGGTTAAATTGATTGCCCGGGAGGATCATATTATTAATCTGTGGAATCTGAGTGTTCAGTCGACATACTTGAAACAAAGACCTGCATGCACCTGCCCCGCAATCTTCTACCCGCGCACCTTGCGGGTGAGGGTACCCGCTTCCTGTGCGGACATACCTGCCCCACGCAGTTCTCAACCATTTCTTAATGGGAATTGGGATAACTCTGCGTGTTTTATTTTTAAAAAGTCGCGGACGGTCCAACATGCCAGGAGGTCCAACGGACCCCGGTTGTGTATGCCCAAAGCATATATAATCACTCACAAATATCCACAAATATCCACAAAGGACTCTCATGAATTTTGGCTTAGTCTTTTGATTTTGACCAAAGAGCCTATTTGACTATTAGCCTATTTGACATTAGCTGTTGGATATTAGATTGGAATATCATTGAATTCTCAGTGTGTCCAATGAGAATGAAGCTTAATATCCACTGGCCAATCATGGATCTGTGGATATTAGGCTTGATTGTCATTGGCTAGGATATTTAGTTAGATTCTCATTGGACAGTATATGTATAGGTTATTCACCTAGGGAGAGGCAATATGTGATTTATCCAGCGAGGGCGTTAGCCCGAGCTGTGATAAACACATATTGCCGATCCCGCGGTGAATAACTGGCTTATACCATAAGACAAAACTGAAACTTGTCATTTGTTGCTGTGGTTTTTCACAGCTTCACTTATTATTTTCCCATGGGAGGATAACTGAACAACAAAGAATATGGGTTTTATTGCAGTGAAATACTGGCTCATAATTGGCTGACAGAGGTGTCGAATGGTATAATAGGTGGTATTCTCATTGGACAACTATTACCTGCAGTGCCCCCTACTGTGGATATTAGGGTGGATTCACATTGGTCCAGATATTAGGGCATAATCTCATTGGTCAGTTCACTATTATCCAAAGTTGAATATTTGTCAAAATCCACAATAGTATAAAAGAGTTATTGCGAGTGACTTGGGCATATATCCAAAGTATAAGATCTTTGCCGAAATCCACTATAGTCGGGAGTGAGCGATAATGAGTGATTTAAGCATGCGCCCAAAGGACCTATATTTTTCCCAAAGGCCTCTCGGATATTTTGAATGATGCGATGACTTTGGGAAAGTCATGCCGAAAGGAGTCGTAATGCCCAAAGGCCCTATAGTTTGCCGAAAGACCCTATATTTTGCCGAAAGGCCTTATATCCATGCACAATAGGCCTATTGGGCACAGTAGTGGATATTGGCGGTAACACCGGTCTCCCTTAGTCCTCTAGTTAATAAGGGAATAGGCCTTGACAATAGGCAGAGGAGGGAGGGAAGAAACTACAGTAATATCATCAAAAATTAAGCCTGGGAATGGAGTTTATGCCACTGAATTAATGCTTGAGGCATTTTAATTGAGTGTTAATAATTTAATTTCAAGCTTTGCACTCACCACAGATGACACTAAAGACCACTTGACTGTCATGACATTTTTGGTGGCCGAAGGCCTCATGACAGGATACACCCCCCGCTCCCTTTTGTTATTCGTGTAATATCTGCTACCTCCCATTTTACCCCTGTTTTGCCCCCTGCTTCCCCCCTCTTCCCCTCACTAACCCCGCTTACCCCCCACTTGCCTCCCCTGCTTATCCCCCATTTGCCCCGGCTAACACCCGGCTTCCCCCCGCTTACCCCCCACTTCCCCAAGCTGCCCCAGGCTTACCCCCCACTAGCCCCCACTTTCCCCCCACTTCCCCCAAGTTGGATCCTGCTAGCCCCCTGTTACCCCAACTTACATCCCACTTCCCCCCAATGCCCCAACTTTCCCCGCATAACCTCCTCCTTTCCCCCCAATTCCCCCTAGTTACCCCATAGGGGTGCACTGGTGCAGGTTGTATCCTGTCATGACGCCTAACTGACGGGCACCCGGCTCAGAAGGAGTAGAACTTTCTATGTGCAGAAAACAAGATTTTAACTTGAGCAGTCCAATCAAGCTTGTCCCTTAGCAGCTGTAGCTATATAGACTTTTTATTTGCTTTTCCCACAGCACAGATGAAATAATGTGTAAGGGAGGGAGGGATCTTTAAAGATAGATTCCTATCGCTGTCAAGATTCCCCCCTTATGTCTTTTAGAGAGAACCATGCCAATATTCTGGTAATATATATTATAATAAGACCAAATGGTTGTATGGTGGTATTTTGAGATGTACTCCCACTCATGAAGATATCCTGAGTCCTCTGTACCCACGAGTGCGTCAGAAATTGGACTGCAATATCCAAAAATCGGCAAATATAGGTAAAAAACGGCACAAAAATGTAATGAAAATGGGATATTCATATTACAACACAGCTAAGCTACAGGTAGGTGTATTTCTCCTGTAGGACTTCTGGTTGCTGAGATATCTGGCCAAATGTCCTCTGCTTGACGTGACAAACTGTAGTGCTGTAGTAGCAAGAGCGCCCTTTAAAGTGCCTTGTGCACGTTATTTTTAGTTGTGTCACTTGGAACCTATATCCTCATCAGAGTATTATAAATCCACAATAAACTGTTAGATTGTTGGTTAACACCATTTTATTTTGTAAGTTGATATTATTGTACTTGTGATTTATCCCTCCATTCCTCCTCCTTTTCTTTCAGCTTGGGCCGTTTGGGGTCCCATAATAGCGAAATTAATTCTGTCGTTACGGGATCTCCTCTCATATTTACGATTTTGTTTATGTACTGTTTGTATGTAATATAATATGTTTATGAGAAATAAATGAACTCTGAGTCTGACTCTGAATCTGATGATACTCCACCAAGACAGTTTTCTTTGTCTTTTTCCATGTAATAACCAACAGATTTGTTAGTTATACCACTGTTGGGGATTAAGTTAATACCCCATAATGTTTGCAATACCACATGAAAAAGCAGTGGATATTTCCCATACATGTGGTATTGCGTTGTATACTCAATGGTTTTCTGTATAGGCCTACTCAATGGTTTGATCATTGTCGATGATTTCATTGCATTGTTTACCATTGTGACATCATGGCAATGGTGAAATCATAACATTGTGACATCATCCGTTGAGCTGCTATATCTGTGTTCTGATTGGCTGAGGCCACTGTTGAGTATTGATCATCAGAGTGAAGTTCAGTTTTCTTTCAGTTAAAAATATGGGGTATAAACTAGAATCTATGAGTTTCATGAAACCGCTGCAGACACACCTACAAGATCAGCTACACTGTCATTTGTTCCATAAATTTACCATGGAGATTTCACTAAATTCAAATTGGTGAGCTTGTTGATTGCTGAGAGCAAAGTATATGATCAAGGAAGACATGGAAATATAACGTATTTGCTTGAGAGAAAGCATTTTTTACTACATTTAGTGTGTTTCACATCGAATATAATGGGATAAGAAGAGGAGATAGACAAACAGTTTTTAAATTGTTAGAATCCGTTGATTTTTGGTTGAGTTACAGCAATTTAAAATAATAAGGTGAGTGCCAAGCGTTAGCTGCCGCGCATTTTTTCTGAAAATCTTCTGTGCAGGAGGGAGAAATGCTGGCTGGACGGATTTTTAAATGTATTTTTGGCGCGAAAATAGTCGTCTGGATTCACATTCTCGATCCTGAGAGGGAACCAAGGAGGTGGAGCACAAAATTGAGAATGTTATACATTGGAGAAGGGGTATATCTAACACATGTTAAAAGAACAGGGCTGGATTTGGCTTGTAGAAAAAGCCTTGTGAAATAAAAAAAATTCACAAGTGTGTAAGAGATCTCCTACGAATTGTTGAAACCACTGCAACAGCAGAGCTGCAGTGGTTTAATAAGACCAGATGGTTGTATGGTGGTATTTTGAGATGTACTCTCACTCATGAAGATATCCTTAGTCCTCTCTAGCCACTTGTGCTGACGCACTTGTGGGTACAGAGGACTCAGGAAATCTTCAACTCGTGGAGTGCATCTCAAAATGCCGCCAGATCGTTACATCGGGGCCAAGGCTTGGACCTCCCCCGATTTATGGCTGATAAAGAAAGATCAGACAAGCAGTAACCAGACAAGCAAAAATCAGACAAGGGAAGATCAGAAAGCAATAATTAGACAAGGGAAGATCAGACAAGAGAAGATCAGACAAGCGATAATCAGACAAGATAATATCAGACAAGACAAGATCATACAAGCAATAATCAGACAAGGGAAGACCAGACAAGTAATAATCAGACAAGATCATGAAGAAAAAATCAGATAAGGAAAGATCTGACAAGAGAAGATCAGACAAGCAATAATCAGACAAGGGAATATCAGACAAGAGAAGATCATACAAGAAATAATCAGACAAGGAAATGTCAGACAAGATAAGATCAGACAAGTAATAAGCAGACAAGGAAATCCAGATGAGATATATTCTGACAAAAAGATCGGACAAGAATATGCAGAGTAGGAAAGATCATAAAAACCATAATCAGGCAAGGAAAGAACAAACAAGCAATAGTCAGACACGGAAAGATGATACAAGAAATAATCAGACTAGGAGAGATCAGGCAAGCAATAATCAGACAAGGAATAATTGGACATGCTCTAGTCAGACAAGGAAAGGTCAGACAAGCAATAATCAGGCAAAGAAAGTTCAGACAAGTAACAATAAGACATGCAAGGAAAGATCAGAGACCAAAGAATCTGTCAAATAATTTTTTGTCTGATTATTTCTTGGCTGATCTGATACTTCCATTTTTGATTATTTCATGTCTGATCCTTCCTCATCTGATTACTGCATGCTCGTATGGTAGAAAATTATATTGTTTTGTTGAAACATTAAAAAATATTATGACACTGGAAAATCTAGGTAACTAAACTTTTTGTTGGCATATAATGATCTGTCACGCAGTCAATAAACACGATTTATAAATAACTTCTAATCGACTGTTGAAACATTGATGAACTGCATTATAGCAATATAGAAATATAGCTATATAATCATCTGTGAAAAAATAAATTGGTATTTTACATCCTTATTATTTGTTTGATTTAAATTAATTTCCCTTGTGTAATTATACCAAAGATCTATCTCAAAATAAATCGACTTCTGTATTCACAACTGCAAACTACTATTGTTTTTTTTTTTTTTAAAGAATTTTTAAAATTTAGGTTGTATCAGGGTGCGTAAAATCCTGTCCAGCCGATTTCCTTTTTTTTTAATATTGATTTTCAAGAAAAGAATATTCTGACATTCTCTGTCAGGTAACAATGTCAGTTCATTATGACACTGCATGGGGGGGGGGGCATCAGCACTTGAATTAATTAAACTTTTGCAGCCTGTATCTGGAATATCTGAAGCTATGCTATTGTTTATTTGTATCCATATTATGTAGTTGACATTTAATTTTAACTTACATTAAAGCCATTCATCATAAAATTGCTGCTGGAGCTCTTTGAGGTACCGATATGGATAACTTTTTTTCTCTGATTCACTCTACACGAATGTTCGGCATTCTGAAAAATAATCATTTGTTGACCTTCTGAAAGTTAGTCACACTTTCGACCAACAATAGGAGCACCTACATGAATTGAATTATATGCAAAATAAATTATATATACTTACGTGGAGTGAAGTGAGAATGAGAGTTGTGTTCCTCAGAGCAGCCATTGCACTACTATCTCGAGCTTCCAGTTCCAGCTCCACATTGATTTATGCTTTTGATGTTCAGCAGATACAAGCAGCCTTTATTGGAATTTCGCAAGTAACAGTCTGCTTGCATTTTTGTGGACCTTCTGATAAGTTCTGAGGTTATATTCCATTTTTAATAACATTAATATTGAAGTCCTCAAGAAGATGGTAAAGACGTGGGAAGGTCCCAACTGTAACTGCACTGCCTGCTGCACCACAGTCTTGGCTACTATTGATATAATTATTGTATAAATAATTTTAGAGCAGTAAGTGAGAGCAATTTTTTGCGACACTGGTCATGCCTGTATTGAAAAATCATGGTTGTACAAGCTGATCCAGAGCGTGTCATTGAAATTTTGTTTTTGTGCTGTAGTGGACGTCGCAAAGTTGAATGATGTCGAAAATTACAGCAGAATAATTTTGAAAGTAAACAACAATCACACAGATTTCTTCCTAAAATTCTCCTTAGTGAGTACTTAACATCACAAATTTTAAAATGCATAATAAAATTCAACTTTACCTGTCTTTAATATGATTTCTGCTAGAAGTTAAAAAAAGTATGCTTTCAAAATATTTTGATTCAGAACAGTTCCTGTCAGAAAATTATTCTCATACATAAGGGAGAGTGGGGCCAGTTGAACCAAATTTTAGAAATTGTTCTCCTGTGTGCATACTTTTACAAAACTTTCAGGGAGAACACTTTGAAAAACAATTTAACTGAATAGTGTCTCTCATTATTATAAATATATTTTATGAAAAAAAAAAATATATATATATAAATAAACGGCCATAAAGTCCCATGGTTCCACTGGCCCCATTGGGACCTTCATGACGTATCTAGTCTAGCCTTGTTTTGGGATACCATTTTAAGGAGGTGGGTCTCCTTCTACACAAAATACATCATCTTATGATGACATGACATCCCGGCACACCAGGCAACTTAAATGCTATGAAAGCTCCAATCTCAATGTGACAAACTAGCATTTATGCGAAAAACGCAAAAACATGTGAAACGTTGGGTTACCATGTGTCTTGGAGCCAAAAGATCCACATGGAAAAAGACGAGCCGAATAATGTCTAACACTAGGTGGCTTCCATGTTCCTGTGTCTGCTGCACCTTGCCAAAAATCAAGCCTGGTTCAACTGGCCTGTCGCTTCAACCGGCCCCGCTGTCCCGTACCCCACACTTCATTCCTGCAATAATCTTTGTGTTCCTGCTGTAAGACAGGTCTTAAATTGGCGACATATGAAATGAAATACAGGTACACCAAAATTTACAACATGTGCAAGATTTATAAAGAAAAAATTAAAACCCACTTCTGAAGTTTTCAAACACTACATTAAAATACAGTTTTTAAAAAAATTCTCAAGAAAACGGTTCTGTAACGAATTGCTGTATTTGTGGTCACTGGTGCAATCATTGGCAGAAGAAAACAATGCAACACTAAAAAACAGAAAACATTTTTAACAACATTTCAATGAATCGTTTTTGTTAGTACATGATGGCCCTCCATCAGCAACCAAGTGGTCATCGGAGGGTCTCCTTGCTGACTAAATAAATTGTTTCTCATTGCCATTGACATTGTCATTGCCTCCTCAGTAGGGCAGTAATTTCTCTTATATTGTAAATCACCCCAGAAAGCTCAGACTCACTATTTCTCTAGATCTGAAGCACAGTGCTCAGTGCTCACTATGTGAAGTAACTCACAACTGAGTCACACAATTCAGGAAGTCTTCAGGCTTTTTGAAAGTTTTTGACACTATATTGCGCTTTTATCTGTCACCATATGCACTTGTGTAAATTTTTAGTAGCTTCGAGAAATCAATTAGCAAACACTGTAAGAGAGTATAATTTATTTTCTCCAAGTTAACTCAACAAATAAAACCAGAGTGGAGATGACAAAACCAACTGCTAAAACCAACAGAGCACCAAGACTGTCTCTAAGAGTTGAGCCATGGACCTTGGCTGAACTCTTTTTACATTTCACATCTGGCTTACGATATTCCATTGTCCATCTCTCCAATAAACCTGATTCTACAATTGACAATATTCTGAAAAAAAAACAACAAAAAACATTAATATGATATTTATCAAGACAAACACTCAGTTTTCAAGCTCTTCACTACCCGTAAAAACTTAGCTGGGCCTAAATTTGTTTATGTCACCAATAGCAAGTGATGGGTCTCTTAAAGAGAATGAGGCATATGCCTATGGATAAATGTCCACTACATTAAGAAAGGATTTTTGAGAGGTTCCACTCGGAAACAATCACAACTTAATAGAAAATTGTACACATACTTAGCATCAAATACGGCTTTGTATGGAAAGTCTTTCCTAACAGGAAACCCAAAGTTTGTTTTGTAAAAGCTGTCATGTCCGATTTCAATTTCACAAGCATCAGGCTGTCTCAGACGATACTCCTGGAGTCTGGTTACCTCGTGCATCATCACAATATCCTCACCCTCGTGTCTGGTGAAGTCAGATGAGTAACTAATGAAAACATCAATATTATTGTAGAGACGTCGAAATAGTGGGTCCGATGTGACCTGAAACAGAAGATGTTGATTAATGATAATTGTTAAAAATAAAAGAAAATCAATAATATTTCTTTTGTACAATGTCTATTTGGGAACAATTTAGGGTCCAACGTTTGCTTATGTATAGCAAATGTCAAATTGACTGTGGTAAGATTTTCAATGTATATTGATCATAACTGCAACTTTGAAAAATAAATAGCATGAATGGAACAACAATCCAATACAGTGCCCTACTGACAGTATAAGACAATAGCATTGAAGTTCCATAATGCATTCCCCATACTAGACTTTTTCACAAACAATAACTAATTGGAAAATATATTAATGCTTGTTAACAATTGAAGCAGTGGTAGGGTGTGTGTGGGAAATATCAATTGCTTGTGAAAAATTACACTGTTGGGTTTGTTGTTGCCTCTTATTTCCCAAAATTTGGTTGGGAAACAAAGTTTTGTTTGCCATCCTTTTGATGCTAGCAAAGTATAAAGATCACCTTTTTGTAAATTTTTAATTATTTTTTTACAAAATCATGAACATGCGTGTGACATTACCTTGAACATACCGTTAACTGCAACTCCCTTTTGGCTTGCTACCTTAGTGTGGGTTTGTGATGCCAGATCTTCCAGGGATTTGACGGGTACTGACCGAAGAGTGACTGCTGTCAAAGCCACCAGGTTTGCTGCGTACACCACAGAAATAATGACTCCAAACAACCACCAAGTGGCGAAGAGGAACCTTATAGAAGTGTGCATATGGTTGTCTTGGATGGCTGAAAAGAACTATTTTTGATGTAACTTTTACTGTGATACGTTGAAAGCTTCTGGTACATTTTGTTGTTGAGACAAATTATTCACAATGGAAATGTTTGTGATAATATCATGTTTAGAGATTATGTTAACCAGATGGCAACTTGTCATTTACATTATGATCGAAGCAGAACCTCAGCTGCCAAGTACTGGATAAATGTTTGACATTGCATATGTAGTATGCAGAGTAGCATGTAATGGTACGTTTAGTTAGCACTGGAAGTGTTTTATTGTACAATCTCAGTGCTACATATCTGAAAGATGAATAAGTGTGTGTACAAACATAGGGTACATGCATAATAAATAACACAGTTTCAAAATAACATGTTATTACAGATCTCGTATAAGTGTGCCATGTTCCATGTGAATATATGCTCAGATGATGTCAGTATGGCAATACTGACATCACTATTGGTACTCCAAGCTTGAGTGTTGATTCCAACTGCTACCAACAAGTCAGGCTTATGGGCTGTCTAAGTGTGAATAACAATTGATTAATCAGATTCACTGGTATGGTTGTTTGATTCAGTTGGAGCAGGTGAAAATGTTATGTTTGAGCCACTTGCTTGATCCATCATGGAGATTCATGGAGTCCTGTTGTGAAATTTCTCCTTGAGGGCAGCATGCACCTTGTGACTTTTCAGCCTTTTAGAAAAAGGCCAAAGAAACTGTTCAGAATTGATGACTGGAATGGGGATGATGGGGAGATTTTTGGAAGTGAACATGGCGGTGTTGCATTGGCATACCAGAGGAAGAGAAACGGGGGGGGGGGGGGAGGTAGTTACTCCCCTAAAATTTGGGAAAAGGCCAGACAAAAGGAGGATACGAATTCGATCATCAAATAAACATTATTGGAAATCAGTGATAAGGATGCCCCTAGCAAAACTTCCCCCCCCTTAGGTCTTAAATTCTGAGTGGTTCCTGAGAATATTATTTTTGCACAGACAAAGCAGCACATGATAACCTCTCAGACCAACAAATGAATGTGAGAGTGAATGAATTTGTTTTGTTGTAAAAGTGCTAAAACTGATAGCAGTTATACACAAAATCCATGCATGGATATTGTAACTTTTGGATTTATTCAAAACATCAAACTGAATAATCAATGTTGAGCAACAATCTAACAGCTTATTGTGGATTTTTAATGGTGTGATCAGTATGGGTTCCAAGTGACACTCCTGAAACTGCGAAATATACCAACTGTGAAATCATTATGCTGATACTGACATCACAAGAGCACTGTGGCAGTTGAAAATAACATGGCACACCTATGTGAGATCTGTAATAACACTATTCCATTTAAGGCCTAGTTCAAAAATAATGAAGCCAAAGTGTGACATGACCATCAAACTTTTAAAATGTTTATATCTACCAAATGACCACATAATATTGTAAAAAACATGTCTAAGTTCTAGAAACTCTATTTACCATTTGGCTGTGGTTTGTGGTAATAACTGATAAAAGCTGAATATTACCAAATTTTATTTATTTTTATTTCCATGGCCGTGAAAGAAAAGTAGACAAAATGGCAACTTTTCTTAAAATTAAATCGATATTTTTTGCTGGATGACAAAACTCGTATACTCTTAGTGTCCATGGCTGTTTTCATCAAAATTCACCACAGATTTTATGAGAAAAACAGTATTTTTCGAAATTTTGTTGCATTATTAAAGAAAAAACGTGCGTTCCTGAGAATATTATTTTTGCACAGACAAAGCAGCACATGATAACCTCTCAGACCAACAAATGAATGTGAGAGTGAATGAATTTGTTTTGTTGTAAAAGTGCTAAAACTGATAGCAGTTATACACAAAATCCATGCATGGATATTGTAACTTTTGGATTTATTCAAAACATCAAACTGAATAATCAATGTTGAGCAACAATCTAACAGCTTATTGTGGATTTTTAATGGTGTGATCAGTATGGGTTCCAAGTGACACTCCTGAAACTGCGAAATATACCAACTGTGAAATCATTATGCTGATACTGACATCACAAGAGCACTGTGGCAGTTGAAAATAACATGGCACACCTATGTGAGATCTGTAATAACACTATTCCATTTAAGGCCTAGTTCAAAAATAATGAAGCCAAAGTGTGACATGACCATCAAACTTTTAAAATGTTTATATCTACCAAATGACCACATAATATTGTAAAAAACATGTCTAAGTTCTAGAAACTCTATTTACCATTTGGCTGTGGTTTGTGGTAATAACTGATAAAAGCTGAATATTACCAAATTTTATTTATTTTTATTTCCATGGCCGTGAAAGAAAAGTAGACAAAATGGCAACTTTTCTTAAAATTAAATCGATATTTTTTGCTGGATGAAAAAACTCGTATACTCTTAGTGTCCATGGCTGTTTTCATCAAAATTCACCACAGATTTTATGAGAAAAACAGTATTTTTCGAAATTTTGTTGCATTATTAAAGAAAAAACGTGCAAATTTTCTCCCCAGATGTACATATTTTCCTCTAAAATGATTTCACCTGTCCTGTGTTATGCGTCTGTAAGTGGGCTTCGAATTGGTACCAAATAAGTGCCTCTAAAGTGAATACGAACAGAGCAAATGATGATAGAAGCGTGTTTTTTAGCCTATTTTTCCAGACAAAAAGGCTATTTTGGGTAATGGCATGACACAAAAGTAGAAAAAGTGTTCTGGTTTTGACCCAAATCGATTTTATATGCATTATCAGCTATAACTGGATGAAGCATAAGAGTAATTACAAAATTAATGTGAAATTTGAATTGGTTATTGTTTTTTTCAACAAATTGGCCCCAAATTTTGAGAAAAGCTTTACAAAGAGCAAATTTTAATAATTAAACATTGAAACATATTCCAACTATTGAAATATTGTGTTGAGTATCAGTACAAGTAATACTAGAATAATTGCTATACTCTTTACAAGAAAACCATGAAAATATGATCAATATTTTCCATAGCGTTACGCATGCGACAAAGCCCCATTTAAGAAATCTTTGCATTTTACCACCAGAAACCAGCTGCGGACCTGGATTACTTGATTGTTTCTCAAAACTACACAGATTTTGCAATATTACAAGGCAAACCAGATTTAAAACGGAGCTTTTATTGCTCTGTGGCGCTACAAAGTATTCTGGGCGTTACGCTTGCGACGGATTCACCTACCCTGGTATTCATGGGAATTTTTTAGTGAAGTAAATTTTCCACAACCATAAGAAGCTCCGAAATGGGTAAGAAGATATAAGACTAGGTCTCAGAGGCCAAAACATTCAACTGACACAAGTCAAAGGGACACTGGAGCATCCCAGAGCAGTAAGCGTCAAATTTGACTTAATTTTTGGAAGTCAACCTTTGAGTACAAATAGCTCAATAATGTCAACACAGGCAAATGAAAGTACTTGATTTTATGGATTGATGAAGCCTGAGGATGTAGAGATTCCAGAAAGTGTTCGGAAATTGTCTTAGAATACGTACAAATTTGTAAAACTGAAAGAATTCAAGTGGTCAAAAATGTTATGTCACGTTTTTTTAGTAAAAAAATGCTTGTTTTTCAATGTAAATGGGCTCTATCTCAATAACTATGAGCTAGAATGTCGTGAAATTTTCAGGAAATTTGCACAAGAATGTACTTAAAGCAATGGTGTAACTTTTAGTTGTCACATACAGCCATTCTCATATTTTGAGACCCCTACAGAAAATATGCTGCGTGGCTTCATTATTTTTGAACTAGGCCTTGAGGCATACAATTAACATGTCTATTCTTGCTATATATTGGTATCCCCATTGGAATCTGGTAACTGTAACAGTTTCTGGAAGAGCTTAGAACTTGAATTTATTCCAAAGCTGTAATGACTAATTACATGTAGAAAACATGTTTTACAGCTTATTATCTTCTCTACCTGTTTGATTTACTCACGCTGCTTCATTGCTGTCACAGTAAACTCGTAGAATGCATTAGCATAGCTCTTAATTACCGATTTACAAGGAGGCTTCTCTCGATATGGCGCTGTCATTAGCGAATGCACTGTGGATAGTATCACAACAGCAGCAATGCAAAGTAGCCACACTATCCACTGAAAAAAACAAAAAAAAACAATCAATTGTTTCCAAACCTATATTTCATAATTTAGCTAAAAGTCATCTAAGGTGATGACACCACTTATAGTTGATGTTCTATTACTCCGAATTTATTGGAGAAGGGCGACCTGACTCACCACAAGCTTCTAGTGTTCAATATATGGCTAAGTGCAAAAAACAGTGGCCTTTAATTTCATATTTCATCCCACACTTTTGAATCTTTAATGGTTTTGAGTTGGAAGGTCCCATTTCAGCAACTGGACTTTTCTTACCCGATCCAGGGGAGTCTGGCTGGAGGCATTGCTGATCGCACAAGACAGGAGGGTGACCCCTGCCTAAACAAGTTGTCACCCACCCCGGCCGCAGCCACAACCAACTCACTCCAATTGAGTTCCAGTAGCGGGGTCCGACCCGCTCAAGTGCCATTGGATTCACAGTCAAGCGCTTTAACCATTAGGCTATGGGAAGTTGGGAACTCTCGAAGAGTAGTTAAAATAGGCCTACTTACTTTCAGAAAATTTATTGGGTTGTACTGTATTTCTAACTGTTAAATATTTTTGGATTATTAAGGTTTTGGAGGCAACTTTTTGCCCTAACCCATATGCTTTATTTGGGTCTTTGTGGCAGTGCATTTTTTAACATAGTAACTGGGAGACCAAATGGTCTCCCAGTGTGGACAGATTTGGTCTCCCAGTCATTGCCAAATTTGCATCACTGGGAGACCAATTTTCCCAAAGACTTTCTTTAATTCCACATTTGGTTGTCATAATTTGTCATTCTTAGTAAATTTGAAAGTGAGGCTTCTCCTTTCCATATGCAAAATGTTCTTCACACTCTTTAACAACTATACTTCTGCTTAAATTTCATCTTTGTGATTTCCAATTTTCGAAAATTTGTCAAATGCCAAACTTTTTGTGCTGGCAATTGGCCGAAGTAATGAATTACCAGTCAGGTCAATAGTTGAAACTCCCTTTCACAAACAGATCATTATATAAATATGACTAATCAATCTCAGCAGATCTAAACATTCCGCTAATCATGGCACTACAAAGTTCCGTTGGTCTCCCAGTCGAAAATTCTTAAAAAATGCTCTGCTTTGTGGAGTTACCCAATACCCATTCAGGTGCAACAAGCCATAAATGCTATGGATTCATATTCCTTACAGAGTAACTGCTCGGTTTTATTCAGCTTAATGACTTTATCCCATGCAAATGTTTTTTTCCCTTTTAACTGTTTAGGATTTCATTTCGAAATATGAGACAGCTGCTCAACTGTCTAGTGTACGTACTGAAAAAATGACTAGAATAGAATGTAATATAACATTTAGAAATTGGACGAAAAGTTTAGTTTATTTTCTGAGCATTCTGGCCTGCGAGCACACATTTAAACTACCTCCAGGAAAAATGGTTAAACTGCAATGAAATTTGATTTTGAATTAAGCAATATACCAATAAAACATCATAAATTGTAAATATTGTAAGTAGAGGTTAACAAGACTGACCGACAGAGGTTTGAAACTGCTGTCAATGGAGGTGGGTGGATTAGTTCTCATGACATACGACACAGATTCTTCCCACCAGGACTGGGTGAAGTCAACAGCTTGTCTCCTTTCAGCTGTTATTGTGAAGCCTCCAATACCCATGTCTGCTTCCTGCAACAAGAAGGGATTATATCCAATAACAGCAGTGTTGATGAGAAAAAAACGTAGCTCACACGGAGAAACACAAGCTAATTGATATAAAAGACAGCTAGATGGTTTAGGATTTTCTGCAAGTTGAGAGTTAAAGAATATAGTTCAGCAAGGACCAAACTTGCTATCATCACTTTGCAAAATGTTTACCCATTCACCATATAGTGCGGAGCTGATGCAATGTCTGTAAAGGTCTGTGCAGAATATAGCACTGGATCTGGCCACAACATAGTACTGGACAAGAAACACTTTTTAAAATAAGATATATATGCACATAGTAACTGTTATGCCCTGCATTGCAATGATGGGGACCATCGGCCACAGTAGCAGATCCCGTGGGGTTTAGGAGGATGAAACCTCCCTTGGGCCTATAGATTTTAATGTAATAATTAAATAGTAAAACTGAAATATAGTCAGTACATTTCCATTCATTAACCTTCCTGTCCAACATTTTCTGGACGAGCCCCTACACTAGCAGTTGTGCAGCCTACGTATTACGTACGTAAATTCCACGCAGGAAACTCACAAAAAAGGGCGATCCGTAGTAGTACTAGTAGTACGTATATACATTTTCTTACAAATTTCGCACAAATTCTTACAAATTTCACACAGGTGCTTTTCAGTTACATTGGCCATTTTAGTGCAATATGGTTATCACAAATGGTTTAAGTTTAGACCTTGCAATGGCCTATCTAAAAAAATCAGAAAATAAGTCAAGATAAGGCCCAAAAGCCAAATTACACATATGAAATCCATACGAAAAGTTACCTATGTTTTACATATGCAAATTTTCGAGCGTATTTCATGCATGACAACCACCAATTTACGTACGTATTTCATGCGTGAAAATCACCAATTTACATAAAAAATTCACAAGAAATACATACGTTTTACGTACGCTGCAGAATTGGCCATGCAGGCAAGACTATGCACTTTAAAGTTTGGTTTCTTCTTGGACTGGGTTTTGCAGAAAATGAATGATACAGTGTGCATTAGGTGAGATTTGCACTCGTTAAAAGTACACAGGTAACTGTGAGTTTAATTATGGCCTGTAAATTTGATATGTGAAAAGAGTGGACTGCTGCACTGTGAAAATGGCACTTTGTGTGTGATCATGCTGATGATTTTTCATGGTTATACACAATACTTTCAATGTTAATTAGATTTAAGGAGACTCATCCCGCATTCCAACTTGTTGGTGAAAGGCAAATTGAATAATTGTGCACATCTGATTTTAACTATAAAACAGTTAAATGACAAATCAAATGGCCTTTATGTTTCCCATGTTGAATGTGTAGAGAAGATGTCACTGCATCAGCTATCATGAGTTACAAAGTGCCATTTCCACAGTGCAACAGTCCACTCTTTTTGCATATCACATTTCCTTGTAGTGAACACACAAAAACATTGAACATAATTATTACATGGCTTCAGTGAAGTTTGCATTGCCAGTGGGCTTTGTCCGTTGTGTTTCTCACTGACATTTTTCCAACAAGTTATATGTTCCTGTTCGATATGCCTACATGACGCCATCCGTTATCCTGATTTTATCGATGATGAATTTCTAAAAGATATCATATACTGTTACCATGGTATTGACAGTGTCCCAAAATGTGGTAATACTACCCCAAGCACCCCATGTATGACATGTGCCACCGTGAAAAAATCCATTTTCTCTTTGACTTGTTATTGTGTTATTGTAGGTGCATAAGCATGTAGAGTAAACTAACTATCAACTCCGCAGTCTCCGCAGTCTCTGAGATCATGCTTTGAAAGGTTTTTGATTGTTGGCTGGACATTAGGATGCAAAAATGAGCATTGCAAATCACTTTTTCTGAGTGAAGCTCTGAGCCCAGTTCTGGGTGCTCATGACGGTTGATTGATGAGACAGGGGAGAGAGTGGTAATCATTAACATGTTACATATTTACCCCATGTGAGGAACCTTTTGCTCGACCAGCGCAGAAACTGATACAAGGGCCCGCCAATACAACATCTCATCTGAATGAGATCCAGCTGAGATAGATTTTTCTCACACAATACTTTTAATGTTAATTTTATTCAAGGCGACTAATCCCATTTGTTGGTGACCAGCTAACGAAAAAATTATGTATCTCATTTTTACTCTAAAATCAGTTATGACAAATGAAATGGCATTCTCTTGATCATGACTATCAAACGGCCTCTAAGTTTTCCATGTTGCATGTACAGACGATGACACTTCATCAACTATCATGAGTCAGAAAACGTCCTTTTCATACTGCAACAGTCCTCTCTTTTTGCATATCAAATTTCCTGGCTGTAATCCCGTAATTAACACACTTTCAAAGCATGGCAGCTTGTGATGCTCTCACATCAAATGAAAAAAAGATCAAAAGCGTTATATTTTTTTATTCAATAAAGTTGTAACAAAGATTAGAACAAACACGAAAATATATGTGTTCTTGTTATTCACTGACACAATCTTCAAGTCCATGCATCTTAAAAGATGCCAGATCATATTTGCTTGAACACAGAAGAGTGACAATTTGGAAGTTGCAAGGAAATTAAACTCGCCTAACCACACATTCTGCGCTGAATTGCTTTCATGCTTATCCATTTTACTCTATTTCAGAGCTGAATAAAGTGGCGGGAATGTAACCTTTGAGATATTTACACAACTTTCATGTTGTGTTAGTAGAGACCTTGGTGAGGTGTAAGGGAAGGGAAGGTTAGTTGAGAAAATTTTGGGTGCAAGCTAGACGGAGGATGATATTGGAATGATGAATAGCCAAATATCTTCTTCAAATATATGGTAAATTTGACTTTCTCTGTTTTTACGAGGCTCGCTAGCGTCAAATCAAATTCTGGGTGCTCATGGGGGTTGATTGATGAGATGGGAGAGAGAGAGCGCGAGTACTTAACATGTAAGAATCTTTTACTTGGCCAGCACAGACCCTGATACAAGCGGCTGCCAATTTAACGACTCATCTGAGCGATATCAAGCTGGAATTCTGCTCATAAAGGGTCACTGAAATGTTGGGTTCCCCACCCGGGGTTCAAACTCATGCAGGCAAAGACCTTCAGCGGAACAGGCAGGCACCTTAGGCGGCCATCAAGCAGGGTGACTATAAAGCCATAAGCCTTCAACAAGTTACTTTGCGTTCCCATAGATCTATGCGTGTCTACTACACTGTCTAGTCTGTCTGCTTTGGGCTTTCATTGTGTGCCTCATCTGATGGTTGACCTATGTGTTGTCCTAAGACTGACAAGTTGTACTGGTCAAGATGTGTCATAAGTTTGGTAAATAATAGTTGTCTTTTTATTTTTAGCAATTTCAACATAAAAAGAACAAAGAAATGTTTCATTTTTAGGAAACTCGTGCCTAATAATGGAAATTAAATTTCAAGGGGGTGAGCAATTAAATATCAAGGGGGGGCGGAGTTTTGGTGAAATAAATAAATGCCTTTTGTGCAGACTTGAATTAAATAATTTCTGCTACGTGTATTTCTTAATGAGGTGTTGCTTGATTTAGAATTATTCAGGGACTTTGTGCACTTGAAATTGATAAATACTTCCGCCGTTACTGTGAAATAAATAATTTTACGCCGAGGAAAACTCCAAGTCCCCCTGGTAGGGGGGGGTGTTAATTCAAAAATGTTTAGCTGGCAATCCGGGGACCATTCCAAAAGTTGTGGACAGTCATACCAAACAGAATGATACCAAAATTTTTGAAATTGAAAGGGTGTAACCCCCCTGTACATACCCTCTGAAGTTTTCGTGTTTCGCGACTACTCGCGAATTGCATTTTTTCACTGTTTTAGGGCACTTTTTTGCCACTAGATCATCAGAAATATTGCAAAACCTCTCAAAATTTGCAGAATAGCCATATCTAATATATCTAAACATAAATTTAACATTTTCAAAAATTATTTTTTAATATAATCTTTGTAAATCACGTTCTTAATGAATTTTCAGCAATTTTTGCAAGTACAAGCTTGTGATACACTCTCGATCATGAATAAAGCACACTATTTGGCACAAATGGTTGAATGTAATTGCAAATTTGGCTGTTAGCATTCCAGCTAAGTTCATAAGGAAGAACCAGTCATCTCTCCCAATCCTAACAGTCTCATCTGCTATCTTTATATTACTTTTTTGCCACTAGTTCATCAGAAATATTGCAAAACCTCTCAAAATTTGCAGAATAGCCATATCTAATATATCTAAACATAAATTTAACATTTTCAAAAATTATTTTTTAATATAATCTTTGTAAATCACGTTCTTAATGAATTTTCAGCAATTTTTGCAAGTACAAGCTTGTGATACACTCTCGATCATGAATAAAGCACACTATTTGGCACAAATGGTTGAATGTAATTGCAAATTTGGCTGTTAGCATTCCAGCAAAGTTCATAAGGAAGAACCAGTCATCAGTCATCTCTCCCAATCCTAACAGTCTCATCTGCTATCTTTATAGGCCTTTTAAATTCACATAGTTTGGCTGAGCGAACCCATATGTTTTAAAGATATTGTAATTTCCTTGTTTTACCCAGATTTGCTGCACCTGGGGTTTTTGTTGTAACATGATATTTTAGTGTGATATTAGTAGCAGTTACCATTGAGCCAGAGCATCATGTGGATTATGGCCCCTAAGCAGTGGTCAGAGTTGTCAATTTCTTACAGAATTAGGATCTTTCTGATTAAAAATTGGTGTATTTTTTAACAAAAATTGTAAACTAAGAACTTTTAAAGTATAAGGTCATACTGAATTAAATAAAGGAAATCATACTTTAAGGGTCACACCTGATGATCAGAGATTTCTTTGTTAAAAGATCTCTTGTTGTAAGGCTAAGAAACATAATGTGACCACATTCTAGAAGCACTAAGAATACCATGAGGAGAGACTACTCCACAAAGAGACCACTGCTATGAGCAGTCTTATTATAAGGCATGTAGAAGTTCTAGAGCCCTCTGGGTTTATGCTGAACACTAGTTGTGATCTTTTATTGTGATATCCACAACATGAGTCTTTTCTAAATGAAATATAGTAATAAAATGTATTCAAACAGTTAGTGGAACTGAAATAATGTGCCATGAAGACGAGTCTTCTTCTGCACAAGGTAAAAACACTAATGGATCTTGGGAGAGTCTAACAAGCTCTGACTATTGGTGATGAAACCAAAGAAACCTCCCACATGTGACACTGGTTGTCTTGGATGCAGGCTACTTGAAGTCACTGGCACTGAGGTGCATCACCCCAAGAGATATTTAAAATAAGCTATTACTGTCCCGATGGCAATAACATTCAGACTGATCAATTGTCTCACAACAACTGGAAACTGACCGTATTCTAAGAATTCAAGACCATCTGTTTTGAATGCTCATTCTTGTTTTTTTTCCATTTGAGAGATGACCAACCAGTGTTAAAACAGAGTCAGGTTTGAATAATATTTTATACTTGTCAGATAAATGTTGAAAAAATGCTGGCGGTGTTGACGCAACTGAGCAAGCATTAGACATTTTTATTTGATTAAACATGCTTATCATTCATAAGGCCACAAAATATATATTGTGAGACTCATATCCTCAAGGATGGAAAAAAGTCAGTTTGTGAGATCCATTTTTCCATTTTCTGACAGTTACATGACCGTCATACTGTTTTTCTATCATCTTGATGATGTCAACAACCTCTGTCTATAATGTAAAACAAACCAACTGGCTTCAGTTGTCAGATGCTTTTTGGATTTGAATTTCTGAAGCTCTGATTAGTCTTCCAGTTGATGAATTATGCTTAATTGCCTTTGACAATGACTACATCCACAAGATAGTCAAACCTTATGCGACTCACAAGCTTTACTGTAGTTGAGCTTGAAAAAATTCCCAGATCTGTAGCATTCATCTCTAACATTTCTTATTTTAGAATTATTTCACAGATCCAGGTGCGATGATGCTATCTATGTTGCCATACCTGATTTTTGCTGCTTTTACAAATCATCAAGATGCTCTTGAAACTAATCTCAAGAGTTGGAAAATGGCTTCATGAAAAAAAAAACCAGCTGGATCTTTGAAATTCAGCAAACAGATCTATAAATCCTTTCATACATTGTCTTGAATGTCTGAAGGAAGTAAATTATGCTCCTGTCTACATCCTTCAGTCAGAGAGAGAACTGGAGGCTTTCTAAAATATTATAATATTCAGGACTGGACTGAGACTCGGATTCCCTTTGCTTAGGTTTACTGAAAAAAAAAACATTCTTGTTCTGTTGTTGTAGTAATACAACATAGTTTTTCATGTTTAGTAATTAGAAATTAGAGTCCATAACATCATCAACTGATACTCCCAGTCAAGCAAATCATCAAAACAGTTAATATTGTTTTGAGAAAAGGCACACAATAGTTTTATGATGACAGTTATGTGAGTAATGGGTCATTATTGTATGTCAGTGATATCGATTATTCTTAATTTTTTAATTTTAATAATATTTCAATAATTATTTTCAATACAGTATATATCCAAGGGATTAAAGTAGCTGTATTTTATGTACTTCTTATATGAATGCCTTGAGATTGTGACATTCTGTCTGTTCTGCCTGTAATCTAGCATGTGGCTAAATTTCGTCGAAAATGAGTAAAATTGGGGTGATTTTAGTATGCAAACAAACCTTTAAAAGTCACAACTGGCACCAAAATCAGATAGTGTTCATGAATTTGAGGTCTCTCCACCATGTTTACCTTCAATTCAGTTTGATACAATGAGCTGACATGCCCAGGAACAATGACTGAATTACGCAAATTTTGGCGTTTTTTGCTAAAATCGCCTAAACTTCAACCCCTATGTACAGGGGGGTTAGCATGCTTCAAATTTTCAAAAGTTGGGTTTTTCCCTCATTTCTTAACCACCCACAACTTTTAGAACGGTCCCCCGTAAAAATTTTGGATTAACACCCCCCCTACCCCTGGAAGCTAAATAGTTGCCTCCAAGGAAGCTTCATAGAAAGAAAATGGAGCTTACCCCTCGAGCAATTTGTCCGATCATTCCATTAAATGTCCCATCTGGCTGCTGCACTCCCCATTGGCCATCTGGGGGTTCTATAAGCTGAAAACTATGCAATGAATTATCTTTATTTTTTAACATTTATTTATGGCACAAAAATGTCAAGATCATTATTATCCATCCAATAACTATGTATCCTTCATCTTTTTCCCCCTCAAACTGACAGCATGAGGTCATCCTGGTTCAGGATAGCTATTCGTCTGGCAACTCTGTGTGATGTGCAGCTGAAGATCATGACAACATGCTGACAAGCAAATCAAATTGGTTGGTATAATTAGCAACAACAAACAGTAAAGCAAATCCTTAACAGTTTCATGTCTCTGGAATTTTGTTGGTTGTTGTCATTCATTGCACCCGAGTATCCAAACAGTTGGTCAAGTTTCAGTTATAGTTTTGGGTTCCTGGTGATTGAGCATGGCAATAAACTGCATTGAGCTTCAAGCTGGGATTCGATCAGCTGTGAGATTTGCTGAAGGTCTTGTTTGTGCTTTACAGCTATTTACTCCTTCACCAGCTGTGTGATATGCATTCTGCCAATGCATATTGAGGACAGATATTGGGATGAGGTGTTCTCTGTTACATATTATAAAACCTTCCTCTTATACATTGTACTTCCCATCTCCTTCAAATAAGATCCAAATCAAGCCACTGGTATCACATGGCATGCTTTGAGTATCCATGTATACCATGGACCAAATGATATGACACTGGAGCCTTCACAATGTTAATTTAGTACAATTTAAGAGCAACTGCTTGATGTCATGTAGCTGACTCTCCCGACCAATGAGAATGTACAAATAGCTTGACATCATCAAAAAATACCTGCTGAAGCAAGTGCTACCCTCGGCCACAGATGCTGCTGTCTCAATACAAATTTAATAGTCATCAAGTTTTAAAAAAGATGACCTCTAAGGTCACAGAAGTAGTTCAGGGTTATTCATGTCAGGAGGCACTGAAGGTCTTGCATTGATGCACAATCCCTGTGAATTTGGCGATTCATGGTTCAGTACAAATGCAGTTATGTTATACACAGGCTGTTCACAAATATGGCTACTGAGGTCACAGAAAAAGGTCAAGGTCACTCATGCCACAACTCCTTCAATGTTTTTCTGTAATACACAATCCCCATTAGTTTGGTTGTCATGGGATCAATATTTAACTGGAGTTATCATGTACACTAGTTATTCACAAATATGGCTACCAAGGTCAAAGAAATAGTTCAAGGTCACTCATGTCAGAATTCCTACAAGGTCTTATGGTAATACACAATCCCTGTTAGTTTGGTGATCCTAGGATCAATACAACTCGAGTATCGTGTACACATTTTTTTTCACAAACATGGCCGCCAAGGTCACAGAAATAGGTCAAGGTCACTCATGTCAGAACGCCTTCAAGGCCTCACAGCGATACACAATCCCTATTAGTTTAGTGATCCTAGGATCAATACCAGTGGAGTTATCATGTACATAAGCTTTTCACAATATGGCCGCCAAGGTCACAGAAATAGGTCAAGGTCACTCATGTCAGAACTCCTTCAAGATCTTACAGTGATACAAAATCCCTGTTAATTTGATGATCCTAGGATCAATACAAATTGAGTTATCTTGAAGACAAGGATGGTGGACAGCTAGACGGACAGCTAGACGGACAGACGGACAGACGGACAGATGGACAGACAGACGGACGCCGCTGCACTCTACAATACCCAGGCCATGTGAACATGCCTGAGGGTAAAAAGCCTTGCATGACATGTAGTTTTTCTACTCACACCTCAACTGACCAATAACCACCCAGTCTCAGCATGACATCAAGCTTTCAGTCTATGAAAAAAAAATTGAAGGATACATAGTTATTTGATGGATAATAAATGAGTAAGGACCATATGTTGCTGCTGATGAGGTTGGAAAAACTAGGCTCTTCTGGCCAATACCATTCAACAGTTTTTATCCACTAAAGACAACCTTAAAGTTTCCACTGCACAGGATTAGCCTTAGAGGCTGACCAGATGACAGTTTTGCACCAGATTTTACCACGCAAAGCAGATGTACAGTACAACCCTAAATAAAGTACGATTACCCCAGCAGGAAGGAAGAATCAGCCACTACTTTACCGTTTCACACCTTTTGTCTACCTCTGAATCACTTCCTACTTTTACCTCCTTGAAACTACCTTTTAAAATTACATTAAAATCACATTTAAACAACACCAATTTGAACTCAATCACCCCCATTGTGTTTGATTAATTGATATTTTGCACCTCTGCTAATTGCAGTTAAATTGGCAGCTGTCTAATTAGAGTTCTTAATGTAGGCTAAGGTTGTTGTAAGGAGTCAAAGGGAATTGCAAGGAGATTTGGGGTGGAGAGGAGAAAAGAGGGCAAAATAGGTAAACAGAGGACTCCTGACAGAAAATGTTCTTACTTTATTTTGGGTTGTACTGTATAATATAGTATGCATTGCATACATAGTCACATACCTAAATCCCAGGTTACTGGAGAGCACGTTAAGAATTTCGTGAGCCAAGCCTGTGTAAGAGATTTCACCAGTTGTGTCGTTTAGATGGCGAAATTGAAATGGTGGACCCTGAAACAACATAAGAAAATAAATAAGCGATTTCCTTGAAATATCAACTCCGGGTAATGAAGACAGGCTTTCGGAGCAAATGTCAATATATAATTCCTCCAGGTATATTAAAAACTAATTGAGGAAAAGGGGCCATAGTGAATTGCACATCAATATGGACTACCTTAAGCCATCCAACAGTTGTTCTGTGTTCCTCCATTCATCCTATTCCCCTTACTTGTCCTTCACTTTGAACCCACTACATTAAATATCTCTGGTATACATGTATAATATAACCCCATATGTCTGAGACACCCTCTATTGAGATCAAAGCTTTGAGCACCTAAATCTCCTCTCCAATCTGTCGAGCATTTTGTCACCAAGCAAGCAATTACATGCATTTCACTTTCATTTTCCTCTTCTCTATGATTGTCACTCACACTGCTCAATTACTTCCAATCAACTGCTCACTTATTCTCTAAAGAGGGTATCACCAAGAGTGAACGTAATTTGTACTCGTCAATAAAGTGTCGTGCCTTAGCCAACACTGTGCTCTCTCGTGCGAACTTGATGGATGCAACTTGTTGGCAATTTGAAACAACACTTTTTAGCATACGTCTACATATCAATCATTTATATGATATTAATATGATATTAATTTGCCAGAAGTTGGGCTGCATTTTGTTTTTGCAAGGCATGTGAAAATTAAGGGATGAATCTGTTCAGTAATATAACAAAAATCAGGACTTTCATACCATGATAATTGAAGAAAAATGGGTTTATATTGCAAAATTTGAATATACTTCACTTTCATTTACCTCTTCTGACCCTTCTGTCTGATTTCCACTCACACTTCTCAATTACTTCCTGTTGCGTTCCACGCAAGGCATTTTTTGCTTAATTAAATTTATTCAAACTTTATGTTATCTTTACTGTATTCATAAATGATCATTCTGTTCATCCTTCATTCAACAAGTGATCATTCTGTTCTTTCTCCTAAAAATCACCCAACCATGTCATCAGCTGCTTCTATGTTCAACATTGTATTCAACACATTTCACAGTTTTTTCCCTCCGCATTTCCTCTGTACATTTCAATAGCCATGTCATTCATTCAGTCACAAGATTTTCATGTCAACAGTTCATAGTCAATTCAGGTATGTTAGTCTTATTTGTATTTTTTATGTTAGCTATCAATATTATATATTTATTCATTTTTTATGTTTATTCCTTTAGCCCAATTTAGTATTTTAGTAAGTAATCTTTATCAATTTACAGGTCAATATGTGATAGGCCTAGGCAGTATTCAGGCATCAGACTACCCAAATGTGTGCCAATGATCTTGTAAGTTGTTATCATAAATATATTTTACATTTTTTGTCATAGATTCCTTCACATTGTTTAATAATCGTCTCATTATCCCATTCTCATACCATCTTTATTTTTTGTATTTATTTTAGATTTACCGTACACGAGTTGAATAAACCATTGGCAACAATATATCGGTTCCTTCCTTCCCTCCTTGTCATTCTTGTTGCTATTTTTATAGTAAATAAGATGCATGACTCCGAAATCAAATTGTTACTTGACAAAGGTTATGCTGAGCGGATTCCTTTGTATGATTGTAATGTTGATAGAATTTGGTATCTACCCCACCATGCTGTAACTAACGACAACAAGCCAGGCAAGATCAGAGTTGTTTTTGACTGCGCTTCAAGGTTCGAGGGAAAATAGTCTCATCAACCAACTCATTGCCGTCACCGTAGTCCTTTACCACTCGTCTAAGAGTGGTGTGTGGTCTGCCAGCGCGGCCACTTATGCTCTTAGACGAGTGGTAAAGGACTACGGTGACGGCAATGAGTTGGTTGATGAGACTATTTTCCCTCGAACCTTGAAGCGCAGTCAAAAACAACTCTGATCTTGCCTGGCTTGTTGTCGTTAGTTACAGCATGGTGGGGTAGATATCAAATTCTATCAACATTACAATCATACAAAGGAATCCGTTCAGCATAACCTTTGTCAAGTAACAATTTGATTTCGGAGTCATATTTCACATACAAGCCAGTTTTGTTTAAGCTAGTGACAAGAGAATTTAACCTAGCTGCAGCTACTTTGACGTTATTAGGAACATACACTTCTGGTTTCCACGGTAAGGGGAACTCATAATGCCTTTGGTGGTGTGTGGTCTGCCAGCGCGGCCACTTATGCTCTTAGACGAGTGGTAAAGGACTACGGTGACGGCAATGAGTTGGTTGATGAGACTATTTTGAAATGTTTTTATGTTGATGATTGTCTCAGGTCAGTGATGACGAAACTTGATGCATTGGAGGTTATTCATGGGACTACTTCGCTCCTACGTAAAGGTGGGTTTAGACTCACAAAGTTCATCAGTAATGAGAAAGACTTGCTAGATAGCATACCCGAAACCGAAAGAGCCCAAGAAGTCAAAGATTTCACCCTTGAATCCAATAGCAAGGCTTTAGGAGTAAAATGGAACGTGTCCCATGATGAATTTTTCTTTGATGTAAACTTAGATTTCGATGTTCTTGTAACTAGAAGAATCATGTTAAGTTTTGTCTCTAGTATGTTTGATCCGCTTGGATTGTTGCCCCAGGCTGCGGGGCTAAGCATACCAAGTTCATTCATCTCGACCCTGTTTCAGTCAGTGGAGGTGTATCTAACCATTCAGTGAGTGTGGCTGCTACCAATGAAGCCTCGAGTGATAGTGTCTTCGTACCTGTAGTTCCTGTGTTCGTCAATGGCAAGTGCAGCGCTTCTGCTCTCCTGGATACAGCGTCTAACACAACATTTTGTACCAAAGCTCTTGTGGACAGTCTTGGTCTGAAAGGTTCACGAGTCGATTATGTCATGAATACAATGAGTCGTTCTGAAGAAAGGAGATGTACGGCTGTCGTTGACTTAACACTTTCATCTCTGGATGGAATGACATCCATGCACCTGTCTAATGTCTACGTTGTGGAAACCATCCCTGTAGAGGTGCCTCGTGTAGAACTCTCAAGCTACTCTCACCTTGCTGACCTGCCAGTTGATCTTTCTCCAAATGTGCAGATATTAATAGGACAGGACCACAGTGAAGCCTTGCTGCCTTTAGAAGTCAAGAAGGGTCGTTCTGGGGAACCCTTTGCAGTCCGCACCTTGTTTGGATGGTCTATCAATGGCCCTGCCCAATCTGTGACACCCGTCTGTAAACGTGTCGTAAACAACTTCATCACCACAGCTTTGGATGATGGACTCGCCAAGTTGTGGAACTTGGAAAATGACAGCAATCTCCAAAATGAAGTTGGATGGTCACAAGATGATAAGAAGGTTGTAGAACTTTGGGATCAGGAAGTTAAGGTGGTAAAAGGGCATTATGAGCTCCCCTTACTGTGGAAACCAGAAGTGTATGTTCCTAATAACGTCAAAGTAGCTGCAGCTAGGTTAAATTCTCTTGTCACTAGCTTAAACAAAACTGGCTTGTATGTGAAATATGACTCCGAAATCAAATTGTTACTTGACAAAGGTTATGCTGAACGGATTCCTTTGTATGATTGTAATGTTGATAGAATTTGGTATCTACCCCACCATGCTGTAACTAACGACAACAAGCCAGGCAAGATCAGAGTTGTTTTTGACTGTGCTTCAAGGTTCGAGGGAGAATGTCTCAACGACAAATGTAATCAGGGTCCCGACCTTAATAATCAATTGTTACATGTTCTACTCAGATTCCGAGAGCATACATTTGCCATTATGGCGGATGTGGAAGCAATGTACCACCAGGTTCTTGTGCCAGCAAAAGACTGTGATGCTCTTCGTTTCTTGTGGCATGATAGTGGCGATATTGCACATTTCAGAATGACACGCCACATCTTTGGTGGTGTGTGGTCTGCCAGCGCGGCCACTTATGCTCTTAGACGAGTGGTAAAGGACTACGGTGACGGCAATGAGTTGGTTGATGAGACTATTTTGAAATGTTTTTATGTTGATGATTGTCTCAGGTCAGTGATGACGAAACTTGATGCATTGGAGGTTATTCATGGGACTACTTCGCTCCTACGTAAAGGTGGGTTTAGACTCACAAAGTTCATCAGTAATGAGAAAGACTTGCTAGATAGCATACCCGAAACCGAAAGAGCCCAAGAAGTCAAAGATTTCACCCTTGAATCCAATAGCAAGGCTTTAGGAGTAAAATTGAACGTGTCCCATGATGAATTTTTCTTTGATGTAAACTTAGATTTCGATGTTCTTGTAACTAGAAGAATCATGTTAAGTTTTGTCTCTAGTATGTTTGATCCGCTTGGATTTCTGTCACCAGTGTTGATACTTGGCAGAATGATGTTCCAGGACGCAACAAGGATAAAGCTTGGTTGGGATGAAGAGGTGCCTCCGGATCTTCAGCACAGATGGCAAGATTGGCTCCATGGATTGAAAGACCTGCAAGATCTACGAGTTGCAAGATGTGCCAAACCGGGTGAATTTGACGACTCCTTTCTTGAACTACATCACTTCAGTGATGCAAGCCAACGGGCATATGGGACCTGCAGCTACCTGAGATGCATAAACAGGGAAGGTAAAATCCACACTTCTCTGTTGTTCAGCAAGTGCCGTGTCTCCCCTATCAAGCCTGTATCCATACCTCGCTTAGAATTGCAAGCAGCTGTATTGGCGGCTCGAGTGGATTTAATGTTACGAAGAGAAATGACCCTTCAACTTGCTGATTCTTTCTTCTGGGTTGACAGTGAAATCGTTTTGAAATACGTTAAAAATGACACTCGTAGATTTCACGTTTATGTCTCCAACAGGATCGGTGAGATTAGGAGGCTCACAGAACCGACACAGTGGCACCATATCCCGGGTAAGGACAACCCTGCGGACGTGGTATCAAGAGGGCAGCATCTCAAGCAGCTTGATAAGAGGTTGTGGCTACAAGGACCAGAATTCCTGAGAACCTTCAAGTCCGAATGGCCAGAAAAGGAAGTTGACACGATCATTACTGAAGCAGATGCGGAAGTGAAGAGGGAGGCTCATTCGGGTATCGAGAAATCGAAAATTTCATGTGCTACAGTTGTTGGTACTCACCCTCTGGACAAGTTGATGGAGTATTATTCAAGTTGGACAAAACTCAGGCGGGCTGTGGCTTGGTGGATGCGCTTCAAGAAGATCCTTGAAAACAAGGGAAGTTCTGAATATGGTCGGATGTCTCTTGAAGAAGTGAAGAGAGCAGAAGTCGTCATCATCCAACATGTCCAGGACAAATCCTATGGAAAAGAAATCAGCAATCTAAAGTCTGGTTTGCCAGTCTCCAAAGCAAGTTCCGTAAGTGCCTTTTGCCCTGTTCTTGATGATGCTGGTCTGTTGTGTGTTGGCCCTGTTGGGGGCAGGCTTGAGCATGCAGATATGCCTCAATGTAGCAAACGCCCGATTTTATTACCTCACAAGCACTGTTTGGCTGACAAAATCGCCAGAGAATTTCATGAAGATGCACATCTTGGCACAGAGTGGACACTCAGCCTTTTGAGGGTAAAGTACTGGATCACAAAGGCCAGGGTGGTGATCAAAAGAATTATCAATCAATGCATTAGATGTCGTAGATTGAATCATGCACCCTGTGTTCAGAAGATGGCAAATTTACCTGCAGAAAGGCTCCAACCAAATCACCCTCCTTTCTCCTATGTTGGTCTGGATTGCTTTGGACCCTTTGTTGTAAAGGCTGGAAGAACAGAAAGGAAGAGGTATGGATGCATATACACTTGCCTGACTGTAAGGGCAATCCATCTTGAAGTACTAGACGCCATGGACACAGATTCCTTCCTAAATGGATTCCGTCGCTTTGTGGCCAGAAGAGGGAGCCCTTGTAAAGTATGGTCGGACAACGGCACAAACATAATTGGTGGACGGACCGAATTAGCCAAGGCATTGCGAGAAGTTGAGAAAGCAGCAATCCACCAATACTCTGTCCGGGAGGAAATTGAATGGACATTTAACCCTCCCCAGGCCTCCCACATGGGAGGAATCTGGGAAAGGCTCATTCGAACAGTGAGAAAAGTCTTCACCAGTCTCTTGATGGACACCACACAGAGGCTAACTGATGACGTGCTACGGACATTATTTTGTGAGGTTGAATCAATCGTTAATAGTAGACCTCTCACCAAAGTAAGCACAGATGCTACTGATTTGATGCCACTCACTCCCAACCAGTTACTGTTGCTGAGGAAAGGTCCTGATGCACCTGGAGGTGTTTTCGCATCAACTGATATGTTTCGCAGAAGATGGAGGTACGTGCAGCATCTTGCCAACCAATTCTGGAGGAGATGGATGAGAGAGTACATTCCTGAGTTGCAGAAGAGGCAGAAGTGGTCCAGAGATACCAGGAGCATCAAAATTGACGACCTAGTCCTCTTGTGTGATGAAGGGACCCCAAGAGGCCTCTGGCCAATGGGAATTGTTGTTGAAGTGAGAGAGGGAAGAGATCAACTTGTGCGAAGCGTCAAGATCAAAACTAAATCTACAGTGTTAACACGTCCCATCACCAAAGTGGTCCTACTAGAGGGAGTTTAAAGTTAAGTTCTTGTAAATATTTGAATATCATTCTTCAATTATTAATATTGATTTGGTTATCATGTATTCAATGTCCTACTATTATATTCACACGTTTATTGTCCAAAGTTGTGTTCATAATATTGTGTAATTGTTTAAAAATATATATATATTATATGTTATTCATCCAGCTGATCCTTTATGTCATTGCTATATTGCTATATTTATTTATTGTCATTTATCGCATTCAACCAGTTTCTCTAATGTGGGGGAGTGTTGCGTTCCACGCAAGGCATTTTTTGCTTAATTAAATTTATTCAAACTTTATGTTATCTTTACTGTATTCATAAATGATCATTCTGTTCATCCTTCATTCAACAAGTGATCATTCTGTTCTTTCTCCTAAAAATCACCCAACCATGTCATCAGCTGCTTCTATGTTCAACATTGTATTCAACACATTTCACAGTTTTTTCCCTCCGCATTTCCTCTGTACATTTCAATAGCCATGTCATTCATTCAGTCACAAGATTTTCATGTCAACAGTTCATAGTCAATTCAGGTATGTTAGTCTTATTTGTATTTTTTATGTTAGCTATCAATATTATATATTTATTCATTTTTTATGTTTATTCCTTTAGCCCAATTTAGTATTTTAGTAAGTAATCTTTATCAATTTACAGGTCAATATGTGATAGGCCTAGGCAGTATTCAGGCATCAGACTACCCAAATGTGTGCCAATGATCTTGTAAGTTGTTATCATAAATATATTTTACATTTTTTGTCATAGATTCCTTCACATTGTTTAATAATCGTCTCATTATCCCATTCTCATACCATCTTTATTTTTTGTATTTATTTTAGATTTACCGTACACGAGTTGAATAAACCATTGGCAACAATATATCGGTTCCTTCCTTCCCTCCTTGTCATTCTTGTTGCTATTTTTATACTTCCAATCAACTGCTCACTTATTCTCTAAAGAGGGTATCACCAAGAGTGAACGTAATTTGCACTCGTCAGTAAAGTGTCGTGCCTTTGCCAACACTGTGCTCTCTCGTTCGAACTTGATGGATGCAACTTGTTGGCAATTTGCAACAACACTTTTTAGCATACGTCTACCTATCAATCATTATATCTGCCAGGAGATGAGCTACATTTTTTGTAAGGCATATGAAAATTAAAGAATGAATCTGTTCAGTAATATAAAAAAACTGGACTTTCATGCCATGATAATTGAAGAAAAATTTGTTTGTAATGTTAATTTTGAATATAAACAAGAACAAACAATTTAGAAAAGTGAAATAAATCTGGCTGTGTTTTAAGTGGAGAGGGTGATCAACCAACTTTTGTAAAATTCAAAATCCATTTTTTAAATTTCGAATTTATTCATTAAAGAAAAAACTGAGCAAGAAATTATATTTTTTTAAAGTCAACCCCTCTCCTTGATATTGAATGGTCGCCCCCTTAGAAAAATGAAAATGCAAAGACCAGGAATATTAGACAATACAATGCATTATATATAATGTCCTACAGTCGAAAAATGTCAAGTGCTTACAAGCCTTACAGAATACCCAATGGGCACATGATGTAAACCCCGACGTAAACCTCGATGTTGCTAATTGGTGGAGGGTTGGTCTGTTGGTCACGTAAATATGTGTGGTAGAGATTATGTTGCCACGATGTGAACACGACGTTGGGGTTTTTTTACAACATTACCACAACGTTGCAAAATGACATTGAACCATTGACAACGTCGCCACAATGGTGCAAGCTAACGTCATATCTTTGATGTTGCTTCACAACGTTGTGACAACATAATTTCTACCATACAATTCTACGTCATTTTACAAGCAGGGTGACGTTGCAACGTTGCTGCAACGTAGTTGTGCCCATAGGGTTGGACTAAAATGTTCCTTGTGAGCTCATGCCTATACTAGCCATTCTCTATGACTCTTGATCTTGTGAGGTCATATTGTATAATTTAAATATGTTCAATGCTATCAAGACAAGTCGCCAACTGAGTATCAATGAGGTCAAAAGTCAATGAAAAATCGTAAATTATGATAAATAATTCTTAGCATGTTACTTATCAGTGAGTCTGCAGTATTTCCTCCTCAAGATCTTGTATACACTGAATTGTCTGGATCAGAGTCTGTTGACTGTGGCCATCTTGAAAAACCAATATGGCCACCATATAAGCACTTTCGATGGACATGCACGTGGATTTAGAGCATGATATTAAAGCCATTGCCACTGAAATCAACTTTCTACCTGTCACAGTTCCCAATATGTTATTAAAAACTGGTTCAGAATGTGGGCATTTTGAAATCCAAGATACGGAGGGAACAATGATTTCAGTGTGGCTTCATCTCTGAAATGGTTCAATAGGTAGGTACTTCCGCACAGTTGTACAAAAGTTTCATGCTTTTTATCACCTTGCAAGGATTGAAATATTTGACAACAGTAACCTTGACTATTAGTTGTATCTTTCATTAGAGCCATTCGTCATAAAATTGCCACAGGAGCTTTTAATTTGTTAAAGGTATGGAGAAAATATTTTTTTCTGATTCACTTCACCTCTGTTTCCCTGAAATCTTCCGCATTCTGAAAAATATTCACTTTTTGACCTTCTGAAAGTTTGACACATTTTACACCAACAACAGAAATGTATGCCAACATGAATTGCTTATATATACAAAATGAATCGTACTTACGTGAAGTGAAGTGAGAATGAGAGTTGTGTTCCTTAAAGCAGCCATTGCACTATTATACCGAGCTGTCTGTTATGGCTTCTCATTGATTTCTGCTTAATATGTGCAGCAGAAAGAAGCTGCCTTTATAAAATTTTGCAGGTTACTTCATTGGCTGGCATTTTTGGCTAGGAGACCTTCTCAAGTTTTGTTCCTTTTTGTAATTTTTAGTTTGGACTGAACTTTTAAGCTGGTCATTTTGTTACGATGGAATGAGGAGACAATTTCATAGTGAATAGTTGATCCTTTATTATTTTCCTGAAGGCAATATGAATGCAGCTATGGGGAAAATGTTTCCTATCGAGTACAACTAACATAGAAATGTAAAACACAAATTCCCAATACAAATTATATGTGACATTTTTCATCAAGTTTGCCAATCACATATTCTCCAGGGGCGCTGTAGCAATCCACCTTCTAGCCCATAGATGGAGCCTGTGGTATAATAAGGGACCGTTCAGAATTTATGACTGGGGGGGGGTGGGAGTTTTGCTGGAACTTCCCGTCAAAAATTGATACCCCCCCTTGAGTTTCATGCGGATTTTTAGTACCCCACCCTTAGGTTTCACGCATATTTTTAGTACCCCCCCTCAAAATACAAAGCAATACACACGTATATATATGCTGTTATACATGGCCATGCGTACAGATTTACGTCATTTCGCGGACTTTTGCGCGTAAAAAAGTCCAAATAAAATGAGTTTATACGTGTTTTTTACCATTGTTTCTTCGTTAAAATTTCTTACCCCCCCCTTGGAAGTGTTGTCAAAAATTAATACCCCCCCCCTTGAAACACATGTGAAAAGTTAGTACCCCCTCGGCCAAAACTCCCACCCCCCCCCCAAGTCATAAATTCTGAACGGTCCCTAAGCATATAATAATAATGTGTAAATTAAAAAAAATAGAAATCTAGGCCTATAAATGAAAAAATGGTTTCAAAATTAATATTAGAGATGTTTGTATAATAGATTTATAATATTGTTAAAAAGAATTAATGTTGGGGGATATCATGTTTTTCTTCAGACTTGTTTTGTACTCTTTGTATTTTGTGAGAATTTGATTAACAGCTTTCAGTACTTCAGTTCATAATTTTTTGTCATCTTCAATATTATTTCCCTCTTTTTCATGGTGTCTGATGCTTTCAGTGATTGATGTGTCTTGTCATGTAAAAGCGTTTTCTGGATATGTTTGAGTGCTGTCTTCAATAACTTTTTCAATTCCTTTGCAGTATCACCTTCGGTTTTTCTAATGTTGACCGCTCCTTCATGGGTAACTCTGCTATGGATTCTTCTTCTTTTTCAATTTTCTTCCAAAGTATGCCAATTTACTTTGACGTGGCATCAGGTCTTAATGTATAGGTACTTTTGTGTTTCAAAGCTTTTTTATTCTGTTACTATATATGTATCTTTTATCAGAATTATTGTAGCATTTTAACTTAACCATCCTGCGTTGTGTGCTGCCTTATGTTTTTATCTCTTAAATCCTTTCACATTTCATCTTTAATGCTTGTCCTGTCAAATTTGGTGTCCAAAATGTCTGTAATTTTATTTTGCAGATTTTCATATTCTTCTCTTTCATTGAACTTATAATAACTTGTTTTCGCGTTTCATTTGAAGATAGGGAGAATTATTTTCTAGTATTTTCTATTCTTCTTTACATGCAGTTTTATTTTCGGTCAATTTTCACCTCGTCTCACAATTTTTTGTTTTGCAATTCCTCTATTTTATCTTGCAGAGATGTTACTACTTGTTGAAAGACAGTTTGAAAAGTTGGTTCTGTTAAAATCTTCGGAACTTGCTCTCCAGATACTTCATTCTGTGTGCTGTTGCCCATGGTTACCCTCTGTTAACACTTCGTGATTCATAATACTGATGATGTGTCATGATCAATTTGATCATATCAATATTTTGTTTTACAGAAGAGCAGATTCAGATTCAGATTCAGATAGAAATGATTTCCATTCACTTTTATAATATTTACATTAATATTTATCATATAAAGTGGGGTGCAAAAGTTTTGGCACCCTTTAAGTGGGGTCACAATTTTTGCAATTTCAGATAAACCATTTGCAGAATCATCCCAACTTGAATTGTGTGAGTGAAGGATACCTTTGAACTCAATTTTAGCCAGAAAGAAAAAAAAAACAGATAGGGAAACCATTTTCTATGGCTGTGGTATGCCTCTTCATGTGATTTTCAATCATGGTAATGAATTTAACAAAAAATAATTTTGTTTTCTCTGGTAATTTAATACCATGCACTTCATTACAATAATCATGTTTAAAAAGTGAGTGAACTTGACAAGACGATATTTTGAAAAATCGAAAAGGGTTCCTGGTGCCCTCTTTCCCATGCATGACCTTTCAAATAAACATACAATGTCAGCCATAATGACTAGTTAGTGAAACATATGTTTCCATGTAAGAGAGCAACCATTCGATTTTCAGGGGGCCTAGGAGCTTTCCTCAATGGGAGATTATTTAATTCATGGTAATGCTAGGCAGAATTATTTATTTCGAGCATGGGATGTTCGAAAATCTTGATTTCTACAGTGTTATTGTTAATCGGATTCAGTATTTCAAATATATTTAATTGTCTTGTTTCAAAATGATGCAAGATCATTTGAGACCCATGAAAGGCTATGAATAGCCGCTGCCGAGGGGATCAAAAAGTTTACAAAGATGAACTGATCATGCATATATAAACTGAACCAAATTAAAAACTATCGCCAGGGCTTCATTTATCTGTATATGATTCAGATGGGCTATTGCGTTTGTGCATATGTGTCATCAGGTGTCAAAGGACTCAGTTCCTTTAAATCACTCAATTCTGACGTTTGTTTGCACATCTGCTGTCTAGTCTATCACATTGGGGTATGACAAATGGACTGGGGTGTCAGGCACCTCATAGAGCAAAACTAATGATTTCATGGGAAGCTTGAAGGAAATGATGCAAAAGGTCACACAATTCATTTCAGTTGGTGCGATTAAACTTTTTAAAATTAAGTTTTTTTGCATAGTCACTTCAGAGTTTGTCAGACGCAATGATATTCCAGTGAAACAATGCAACTATGGAAACAGGTCCTTGAATGGCCTGTACTAATGCAACAGAGTGAAAAGGCTTAGGGTTTATTAAAAGGACCTAGCACAACCTGCATAACAAGCTTGGACAAAAAGCAGTGCCAAATGTGACTTCCTCATGCTTTTCCTACGGGGGTGGATGTGTGGTTGTGAGAACAACACAAGGAATGTCAAGCACAGAAAATACAGATTTTTACCTCTGCAGCTGTTACATAGGTAGCGTAAGATCTTTCTGATGGACCGTGAGCCTTTTCCATTCCGCAGTTATCGAATAGGCTGTTGAACAACTTTTTTCCATAGTTGCATTTTTGCATTGGAATAGCATTGTGTGTGACAAACTCTGACCTGCCTTTTCAAAAACCTGAATTTTTAGCAAGTTAAGTCGCGCCAACTGAACATACGTAAATTTTCGTATGGATTTCATACGCGTTAAGTTGGTTTTTGGGCTCTATCTCGACTTACTTGCAAATTTTTGTTTTAGATAAGCCAATGCAAGGTCTAAACTTAATCCATTTGTGATAACCATATTGCACTAAAATGGCCAAAGTAACAGAAAAGTACCTGTGTGACATTTATATTAATTTGTACGCAATTCATAAGAAAATGTACGTACGTACTACGCATCAGCTCTTTTTTGTGAGTTTCATACGCAGAATTTACGTACGTAATGCGTACGCTGCAAAATTGCTAGTGTATCTCAGAAGAGTATTGACACAATAATTATGTAGTTTAAGTTCTTCGTGGCCTAATGGTTATAGCAGTTGACTCTGAAGCCACTGGCCTGAGAGGACATGGTTTTAATCCCAGTCCTGGAACTTCATTGGAGTGAGTTGGAGGTAATTGTGGCCAGGGGAGGGTGGCCACTTTGGCTTAGGCAATTAGTGTAAAAGCCATGCTTATAAGAAAGTATTATAAAAAGAGAACAAATGATGCGTGGAACAAATATAGGAGAAAAAGAAACTATGCAAATTCATTGAAACGTGTTTCTATCAAAAATTATTTTCAAAAGAAATGTACTAAATCAGGTAATTGCAGATATTTCTGGAAAAAAATTTCGCCTTTTATGTCTAATACTAATAGGGTAAATCTGTCTCTGACATAACTCTATTGGAAAATGGTCATGTTTTAACTAATCCATCAGAAGTAGCAAGTATTTTCAATGAATATTTTGTCAACATAACTAAGGATCTCAGTGAGCCTGCTGAGTTATATAAATCTACTATGTCTGGTGAAGCTATTATTGATCATTATGTAAACCATTATGAAAGTATTAAACTTATAATCGATCATGTAAATTATAAATGATGTTTTTCAGTTTGAAAAAGTTACTCATAAAGAAGTCCTGGCAAAGTTTCAATCACTTACAGATGATTTCATATTTGTAGACTTTGATAAAATGACAAAAAAATTTGCAGAATTTTTGATCTGACATCAGAAAATCCAGCCAGGTGATTGGTCTAGCTGCAGGGGAGGATCCAGAAAATTCCAGTGGGGGGGTCTATTGGGCTTTCGCGTCGCGGAACGCATAGTTCAGGCTATAACGCGACCGGCGCGATGATAAAATTAACATGTAAAGATATTAAAATTTTGGTCTGGTGGGGGGGGGGATGCATCCCCCCATCCCCCCCCCCTGTGTCCGTCCCTGTCAAGCTGCACTTAGCATGTCACTTTTTTTCTGTCCGTGATAACAGTAAGGGACTATTCAGAACTAAATTTTATAGCTGGGTCGAACCACCTTTTTGCGCATGCTTCTTATGACTTGGGGAATGGGAATTTCTCCCGACAGAGTACCAATTTCACATGCCTGTTTCAAGGGGGAGGGGACTTATTTGCCGAATGAAATTTTAACAAAAGAGAAGTGAGGTAACACAATTATTTGCGAAACCAAAGGGGCATCACTTTTCACAGAAAGTTCCATCAAAACTCCCAACCAAACCCCCTCCCCCAAGTCATAAATTCTGAATCGTCCCTCAGGATAGGAGGATGACCCTGTGATGTGGCCGACATTCATTGGAAAATCATAGTGGGGATGAAACAAGGGTTCCAGCGATTGGTAGCCCATTTTCAAGTCGTCTGGGCAGAGCCTTCCTCTGAGAAAATATCAAATACATGTATTTGATTGTTTTCTGTAAAAATAATCATTATGTGGCACAGTGCCCCTGAGCAGTCTTTAAGATTAAAAAAAAGCGAGAAGACGAATAACACGCAATTGTAGAGCAAGGTCAGGAGAACATTTTAAGACAAAAACGAAAAAATTCTGTAGGGAAAATTTTGAGTTATACCAATTTTAAGATTTTTGTTTATCACACCCACATTTTCTGCCTAAAAGTGGGGTCATAAAAGTGGATATAAGTTATAAAGGCATTTACAGATACAGTTTTTGAAGGTAAGACAGTAATCCTTTATCATTGTTACTATAATATATGTGTGAAACATGTTATGTCAAAAAATAGTGTGCGGAGTGTGATAAACTCACTTGACTGAATGTCTGTCAAAAATACTATGTTTTTAGCCCTGCTAAATTGATTCTGTTGTTTCTTTTGAGTGGTCAACTGCTTCTGGGTGGGTTTGAATTTAGCTAAGCCTTTCTTTGGAGTCTATTGCTGCATGTTCATGACAAAATGTGGTTTCAGATGTAGCTTTTAGGTTATTTTATATCATTGATATTTATGAACAATCAATACAGGCACAGAGCATGACTAGTACAATTGTCTTTAAAAAATATTGTTAACAATGCATATCTGTTTACAAATAACCCAAAGTCATGGCTTGTTTTGTTCTTAGAAGTGCATGTATGACATTGTATGTATTAATGTTGACTGCATGATTGTATTAATTTTAGGACAAAAAAATGAAATTAAAAAGACTTCCAGAGATTCTAGGCCAACATATTTTGCAGGCGAGAACCTAATTAGCGTAATATTTCTACCAAACTGAGATTTGGCATTGAAACATCTTTGAATTGTCATAATGAATGTGCACACAACAGTGTAGGTAGATCATTGAGCAATGGTGGGACAAACGAAAAAAATTATTATCTAATATAAATTTTTTGGAACGGGAAATGCGGAAAGGTAATTTCTGCACCTTAAGACCGTTGAGGATGATGCTAAATGAAACTTCACGGATATGATTTACAACGACACAATAAACAACATTCTTTGGCATGTTTGACATAAAACATTCTCAATACAGGTCTAATATGACTTAAATCCAGCCTATATACAATTAACCACGCAGAAACAATACTACTGATTTAGTCTGGTTACTGGGGACAATGTTTGAAGGCTACAAACTAACTCATCACTGTATACATGTACTATTGGTTCGGAGATTGTATAGAGCATTAGTAAAATCGGTTTTGCTCTATAATTGTAGCACATGGGGAGTTTCCTTAAACATTGAACAGAGACTAGATGCTTTTCACAGAAGGCAATTAAAAAGAGTGTTAGGCATTAAATTCCCTATCAAAACAACAAACAAAAAATTGTATGAGAAAACAGAAGAAATGCCCTTATCGATTACAATGAAAAAAGCAAGATGGGAACTATTTGGACACATACTTAGAAGAGACCAAGAATTACCAGCTTATAAAGCAATGGAACTGTACTTCGCACCAAGAGAAGAAAAAGGATTTAGAGGAAAACCAAGAACTGATTTACCGCAAGTGTTGAAAAATGACTTGAACAAATATTACCACAGCAATTTCATTTCAAGAGATCATAATTATTGCCGTAAACTTAAATTTAGCAAGAAGCAAGACCTAGAAGTTTTAAGAAGATTAGCACAAAATCAAGATGAATGGCGCCATCTAACAAAAGGAAATTGGAGGGCTTGAGAAGCAGCGACATCTGATGATTAGCAGCGGAACTCCCAAAATGCAACTGCAATATATTTAAACATGAAAATAGATTAGATTATTTATTTTTAGAGAATGTGAATATCATTAATTTCATAAACAGAATGAACCTTGGCCGTTTCAAAGACAGTCTTAGTAGGAGTTAAAAAATGTAAATTAAGAGCTGTTTCAATTTTTGATTCAGTAGTCCACAAATTTATGTTTATGAATGGAACAAAAAGTTGCTTTCAAGGTTTGAAATTAGAGAACCAACAATGAAACATTGTCAAATACAGCACTGTATTTGACAGTGTCATTGTTTGTTCTCTAATTTGATTTGGAACTGAGAGCTCTTCCTTGACTCATTTGTATGCACCATAATATTACTTATTTGCTTCAAAATTTGTCGAAGTATCATCAAAATAACCTTGCCCTGCTGCAAGCAAAAGCAGATCGAGGTTATAGATGCTTATTCTTTTAGACGGATGGATGGTTGGGGATTTACGTCCCGTATTTATGGACAGATAAAAAGTTTATTTAGTGATGCATTATGCACATACAATTTTCAAAAGATAGAGAATAATATTAAACAAGATGATTAACAAGACAATTTAGGACAAAAATAGCATCAACGGTGAACAGCTGAGTTACAATGTAACAATGTAATTAGGCCTAACTATTAATGGACCTGCTAGGCTAATTAGTACAGGGAAGGACATGACAATGAGGTACAATAAAAGATGATTGAAACAGCCGTTCAAGATAGGTTCAGGTGACCCTGCCAGAGGTTGGACTCGAACCCAGGCCCAGCGATTGGCAGCCCAGCATGCTACCACTGAGCTTATCCATCCCCCTGGCACAAAAATCATAAAAGTTATCTTCAACGCAAGTTTCTATCAGAAATTATCTTGAAACCGGACACTTGTATAACATCACTAACGAGTTGTTCCTGGTGAATCAATTACCAGCGATTTTAACTTCTTTTTTTTAAAGTCAAAATTATCAAAAAGATTAAAAATTATAATTTACTAATCGAAATATACCACAATAAAGCATATTGCTCACTGAATGGTGAAACTTGAAAGAGAAATTTCTAATCATACTGCATGTTCACATCATGATAAAACTCGTTTGTCTGTTAATTTGAGGAAGAATTAAAGTGGTGCGATTAAATTTAGAAAAGGGGATTTTTCTCTGTAAAGCTGATTGCAGGAAAATAACAGTAAAAAACAGTATACTTGCCTAGGTATTGCATTGATTTAAATTGCTGTTGTAAATTTAAAGCGGGTTTCGATGTCAATTACAATTAAATTCAACAGTCTTCCAACCAGTTAAGAGTATAAAGGTCTGGATCACGGATGTTATTCTCACTCTGCCGCTACCACATTGGTCATCGAGTCTCGAATTTGGCAAAAATGCAGGTAGGTTGAAAAATTAATGTTTTATTTCACATTAAATTATTTCCATGGATCAGTGGTGACTTTTTACTCTTGATTTGTTCTTTAAACATGTAGCAGGCATGCATGTTCAATTTTTGTTCATGTATGATCTCACATTCATCATTTGTCATGTTCTTTTGTTTTTCTGACAGGTGGGAATCATCTTCAGTTTCCTATTGGCTGCATCTCCGGCTTTCGGCGGAAGAGCTTTTCCAGTGGACTCCGAGTATTATGCCGGCGACCTGTTCTCCACTGTCAACCAATACATTGTAAGTTCAAACACATCATTTTATGTCACCATTTCCAATTGTTGTGAAAAGTTTTCATGTCAGTCTCTGTTATATGATTTATACCATTCGACACATCTGTCAGCCAATCAAATGCCAGTATTTCAGGGAAATAATTCCCATATTTTTTGTTGTCCAGTTATCCTCTCATGTTTGACTGTTTTAGTGTTTGCCTCATGGTATAAGCCAGTTATTCACCATGGGATCAGGAATATGTGTTATCACAATTCGGGCTAAAGCCCTTGAGTGATAAATCACATATTCCCTCTCCCGTGGTGAATAACCTGTACATATCTTTACAGGAATGGGACCCCAACAACTACTTGGTTGATCTTGCTGGAAGATATGCCCTGTGCAAGAACCTGGACGTCAATGGTCCTATCAAGGTGTCAGAGAAGACCCCAGAGGGTTTTCTCATTGGAGGACTGACTGCCTCTTACACAGGGGGAGCAAGTGATTCAAACACGGTCCACGCCTACATCAAGCAGTCTATGCCACTTTGGTTGCAGGAACCTGCCTTTCTGGGCCAGGTAGGTGAACCGAAAACATGAGCTCATGGTGTATCTATTGCTGTTCAAAGAGAAGAAAACCTATTTATTGTGGCAAATTACTCTTATGTGAATTTATACACTCTAAACATTTGGTTGTCACTGTGACTAGTTTATGACTATACTTTGGGGTAGTAGGCCTAATGGTTGCAAAAACTTGGTACTGATTTCCTGGAAAATAGTTTTGACTATTCTATCATAATCAAAATGACTATGTTGACTATGCAAGTGTCCGAAAGGTAGTCAATTTGATCACCATCTGGTAGCTTTGATTACCAGAGTGGTACAGCCTACTTATCCAATATTTGTCACATTGACAATTTTGACCCAAGGAGTTGTCGGTTTAGGCACCAGGAATTACTACTCTAGATTTGTCATCTCGACAACCCTGTGTTTAGAGTGTAACCTTTGAAATTGTTGTCCAGATCAGAAACGCAAACACCTTCGGATGCAGCATCCAGCCAAACTGCAAAGGACGCTATGTCATCACTTGTCTCTTTTCTGGGTAAGATTGAAGCAGTTTGCAATATTACATAAATAATCCAAGCACGGACTGACAGGCTATCCCTCTAGCTCAGAAATTAAAACTGATACATTTACTACTTGGGTGATCTTACAATCATTACTTTTGCATGACAGACACGACGAAGCTGATGACCTTTATTTTATTGTTTTACACTGAGATTTTCACAAGAGGTTGCCTGGCAAGGACCAATATGAATTACCTCATAGCAATGATTGTTTACCCACACTTCTGGATACATTTTGGTGATAAGCTTTTGAAGTCCATCAGTGTATTCCATCAGCTAGTGAGATAATTTGGTGTTCATGGCACTCTTCATTTCAACTTTAATCAAAGCAAACTCTATCTAGCTTGCCAGCTGTCGAAGGTGATAGGATTGGATAAATGTGTATTGCCAGACATCATTTTGAGATGCACCGATTATGGAATAGGACAATTCTTATGGACGACATAAGGTCAACAAAATTTGTTTACTTATGGGATCTTGATGTTTGTAAATGTAATTGGAGCTCTGATATGGAAGAACTGAATATTTTCTATAAAGATATGTTCACTTTTTGAACATTCCTTGATTCACAGCACGACTGCACCAGACACCAAGAGCATACACTCAGAAATGGTTGGATATGTCACCTGCTACACGTAGGTGACATGCTCAGCCATTGCAGAGTCAATGCTTTTGGTGTTAAGTATCACAATTGCAAAAAGAATATCTCATTTTATTTTAAGAAATGGACGTCTGCAGGAACCAACCCGTGAGTTTTGTTATTTCTGTCTGACAATTTCATTCACATTTCTTGTAACATATATTATGGAAATAATTCGATGATTTCATTTCAGCGATACCCAAGGCCAAGGCTTTTACGCCTGAGCAGTATGATGAGGCGGAGCTGATAGTGGGCAAAGTAAGAGCATGACTTTATCTGTTGATAGTGGGCAAAGTAAGAGCATGACTTTATTTGTTGATAGTGGGCAAAGTAAGAGCATGACTTTATTTGTTGATAGTGGGCAAAGTAAGAGCATGACTTTATTTGTTGATAGTGGGCAAAGTAAGAGCATGACTTTATTTGTTGATAGTGGGCAAAGTAAGAGCTTGACTTTATTTGTTGATAGTGGGCAAAGTAAGAGCATGACTTTATTTGTTGATAGTGGGCAAAGTAAGAGCATGACTTTATTTGTTGATAGTGGGCAAAGTAAGAGCATGACTTTATTTGTTGATAGTGTGCAAAGTAAGAGCATGACTTTATTTGTTTTCTGAATACTTGTAAGGATGTTGACAACAATTCGTGAATCATGACAGACCCACAGATCAGGTTGAAATATTATAAATATATTATATATCACTGTCATCTGGGATCTATGTATGATTCCAAGCTAATGAGATCAAAACATGTAGCATCATATTTGAGGTAAATGCCTAAATGGCACATGAATGGCTGTCAATTTCTTTTGCTCTGCAAACAGTTACATGTGGGTCGAGGCCCTCTTTAAGTTGGTGGACACCCCTTCCTATTGAAATTCAATTGGTCTTGTGCATCACTCATCCAAGACTCTCACCCATATGTAACTCTCGCATAGTAAAGGAAATTGGCAGCCATTCTTGTCAGACAAACATTTTAATATTTAAAAATATTCTCTTTTCTCACGCAACATGTTTTCATCGCTTCAACGGCAAAATATAACCTATTTCACTTCCTTGCAAGTAGCACTGTATTGTTTTGCGGGCCTTAACACAATCAATATTTGATTACTTGTTAACTGACATTTTTAAAGAATGAAATGAGTCAATCCTGTGCATTTATCACACGTGCTCTTCAGTCATTTTCAGCGAACATTTACTGATATCAAATTTTCTGTGGTTTACAGTTAAATATTATTTTATCTTTCGTGATTTTCTGTAGCTCTGGGATAGGTCTCATCTTCTGGAGAATTTGTCTGGAATGGAGACTGACTGCGGGATGATCTACAATAAGAACTGGATTTTCACCAAGGTTCGTGCACTGACTGCCGCGAGAGGCCTCAACATTGAGCCAGTCTATGGCGTCAGTGAAAACCTGGGAAGGACTCAACCTGCCATGCGAAAAGTTCTTGGAGGGCTGAAATACACTTTTGACAAGGTATGAAAACAACATCTAATATGCCTTCTCTTAGGGTAACCAGCTTTGCAAATAAATGTTGGATGCTCCATGAATTGAACAAATAGGTCTGTCTCCATTTGTAGTTCCGAATTTATGTATAGGTGGCATCGCAAAGCAATGGGAGCTGTTTTGAATCCCCTTTGGTGTTGTCGACCAAGCTAAGGAGTTTGACTTAATGAGTTTGTTTGTTCAATATTTGATTGCTTGGGTCTGCTAGTGATTACATTCTTAAGACAGAATTCAATAGGAAATTGAGTTGTTGGTTAGAATCCTATAGATTGGGGGAATATAATGTGTTAACAGCAAGATTGTTATTTACTTTTGGTCACAGGATTTCCTTTTAATTTACAAACAAACCAGAAAATATGTCATCTGGTGGGCTTCCAAAAAATACAAAAATAGCCCTACTGCCGTGTCGTAATCCCCAAATGGAGACAGACCTATTCCACAGATATTGTCAGATAAACCAGCCAATTACACTAGAGTCATGATAGGTGTTTTCCTCATAACTAAAAGGACACAAAACACTTCCTTAGAATTGTATTTCAGTAACAAGACAATCCTACGCGTTCTTTCTGTGACATAGAAATATATGATTTCACTAATTATACAATTTCATAAATTTTCGTTGCAGTTCGGAAGTGGCCGTTTTGGTTGCAGTCTGATCCCAGACTGTCAATACCAAGGAAGAATGTATGTCGTTGCTTCCTGCTTAATCAGGTGCATCATCTTTTTGCAATAAAGTGGCTGAGTGCATGTTTGGCAAGCTTTAAAAAATGATGATAACTGTTGTAACAAGCTACATCTAATCTAATGGTTGTTTTTCCGCTTCAGCACTTAAATTCCAAGTCGACAGTTGAATTCTGGATCAGCAGTTCAATTCCTGACGTTTCGTTTAAAGTGGGCTTCGATGCAATATCTCATCCTCAGATTCCGGAAACTAATAATGTCTAATAACTTTATCTGAATAAAAAGAAACTTTTCTCAATCTGCTCCTTGTCATGTTGTTTGTATTGAAACTATTAATTTGTTTATTTATACCACACCACTCAGTCTTTACTGTTTATTCACTTATTGGGTGAAACAGAACAAAATATATATTACAATTTACAAAGCACTGAAAAATCCTTTAATGTGAGGGGTAGTCGCTCTTACTGTTACTTCAACACATGAAATTGGTTGAACGTTAATTTTTATAATTGGTTGAATGAAAGAACGTTATTGGTTAATAAGGAATGGGATTATAGTTAGTCAACCTCTTGGTCCTAGGACCACCCCTCTGTAAAATTCAGTCTGACAGCTGTTATCAAATTGCCATGGTCCATGGCTTGTCGGATTAGCCTATATAGTATCTAGTGCAAAAATAGAGGATGTAAAGCCATTGAACCCACATGCTAAGGACCATACGCCCAACCCAGCCGAATGGCTATTCATAAATAAGTTGTTATTTCACTCATCAGGGGTTTCATTTTTTGAGGGTGGGGAGGGGGTTATTTTTATTTGTTGGGAAGAGGGTTGTTTGTTTTTTTTTTCTTGAGATCTGAAAAGAAAAAAAGGTTATAGTGACAACAAAAACATATCATAGATAAAGATATGCGGGGACAGAGAGATAGGCCCTAAGCAAAAGTCAAGCCATGAAGTTACTTCTGAAATGTTTTAAAGGATGCTTCTCTCAGCCTCATGTGATGAACATAAATCAATGCGAAGCCAAAACAGACAGCTCAGGATAGTAGTGCAATGGCTGCTCTTTGGAACACAACTTTCATGGTCACGTCACTCCATGTAAGTTCCATTCATTTATTTTTTGAGAATTTATACAACTTGCATAAGTAATTCAGTTGTCATGGAAATGAGTAAAGAATAACAAACTTAAAAACAAAAAACATCCATTGCAGGATTGAATGAATTGATAAATGAATATGTACAAATGATGTCAAAGCTTATGTCCTTACAGTTGGCTAGTTTTCATTTTTACCAGCTTATGATTTTAAGTTAAATATAAGTATATAGTATAGCATGTTGGGAGATTTCCATGACTGGGAGATTTCCATGATTGATTTGAATATAAACTTTGGCTCTATTTCACCGACACTGATTAAATTTGTTTTTATGATGTAGGGTGCTGTCATTCTGTCACTCGAATGGGTTATTGATAAATTCAGGATGTTCAGACCACTAGACCAGGCACTAGAAATATTTGAATTTTTTTTTTTAATTCTTGTTTCATTTTTGCTTGGCATATATCCAGTCTCTGAAGATTGAGTGGTCCAATCCCAGAATCCCTATAGATTACACATGTGTATTTCCAGAATATAATTGAGTCTAATAATAGTTATTTCCAGTATTATGACCAAAATAAATCATTTCAAAATTAAAAAATAAAGAGGTGACGTATTATGTCTTGTCGTTATGTTTATAGCAATGCTACACACACAGACAAGAAAGCTGTGAAGCATCACATATTTTTTACAACATTCTAAACGTGCAATAATTAACACATTTTGTGAAATTACAGTGATATGAATTATTAAACATGCTTAAAATAATGCATTCAAACAAATGAAAGTTTTGAACTGCTGTTAAGGGTGAATCAGGTGAAAGTCATGGGAAGAGATCAATAATATCCAGACTTAATTGTGTACTTCAGCACTAATGACCATGCGACTGCATCTTCGATGAGGTAAGTAGAAGTAGTCTGATTTGTTGCAAGTAATAGAAGTCATCCAATTGAGGCCCTGGCCTGATCCTGGCATACTTCTTCCTTAACCAATGGTTTCTCTTTATTCCAAAAATGTTAACCCTGATATATTAGTCAAACACATGGAACTGTCTGACTGCTCCCTTCACAAAACCAGTGAGGAAGAATGTGACTGCTGTCCTCTGCTTCCTGATAACAGACAATTGGGAACAAATTTTGCCTTGTAATTTCACATTTTCCACAGTTTAAGTTTTCACAATTTTGTTTTGCCAGCTTTATAAGTACAAGCAGAATGAATTGATCGACTCGTTGATTTGTTCTCTGGTCCGTCCGAATTGAAATTTACTAATACAGTGTATCTATGAATGTCTTTTTTGTCCTGACTTCGATTTTAATATATCATCTAAACACTTCAAGATCAATAAATGCAAGCTGAAATTTGGACACCACAATCAACTTTTTGTTCTTCACATTATGTGGGGAGAAAGTATTTAAGAATAAGATGTAGCAATTAAATTGACATGTTTTTGTTAATGTTGGTGTGGCTGCCACAGCAATTAGACCTCCTTGCATTACAGAGTGGTACCAGATTTTAGATGATCTTTTTGCTTTTAAAATTGTTATTTAAAACAACTGTCAACGCTTTCAAGTGTAGCTGATATCTGGAAAAGGTACTAAAGGAAGTTATGCAACCGACATTTGGGTTTCTTCTTTGTGATTAGTAGGGATTTAAAGGAATTACACCACTAACTCACTCCATGTTTGTCTGCTTACATGCTTGAGCTGCCATACCTTGTTATAGCGGGGCAGATTTGTCATGAATAGGGAAGAAATAGTTCATTTATACATAGAAGCATGAAACTTGGCACACATTTCAAAAACGTCTTAAAGAAAAAATTTAGATAGGGAGCCACTTCAGATTTGACCTTGTTGACCCATGGCAGCCATTTTACAAAATGGCGGCTAATTTTATCATTTCCCTGCTTTTTGTGAAGTGCCTATAGTTTGATTATATGAAAACAGTACTCATTATTCCTTCTACAGATCTAATAAATATTATCAATTGATTTCTGAATTGAATTGAGGAATTTTAGGGTGGTCAGGGTCCATTTTGTTGGAGCTGTTGAAGAAAATGTAGCATTTTCGCGGTATCCCGTATTTTCGTGGAATCTCAATTGATATTTAAACAGATGACATATTTGAATTCCTTGTGAGAAGAGCTTTCAAATGAATGGTAGCATCAATAGTTTCCGTGAATTATTTGTCAAAACTAAACTAAAAGCAAAATTTTCAAAAACCATTTTATTTTGATTTTTACCATTTTCATACAAAATGATTGAAACCCATTAATGCGGGTACTCATTTGAAAGCTCTTCTTGCAAGGAATTCAAATATGTAACTAATTTTGTGATCTATAAAGAATTGGCGTAACCACGCGATACCGCGAAATTCAGCATTTGAATCAATATTTCTACCAAAATGGATTCCAACAAGCCTAAAAATAGTCCAGGCTATCAAAAAATGTTACAGTGATGTACTGAACACCTAGAGAAGGAACAAAAAACACTATTTGCATGTATTCTATTTGTAGGAACTACACAGAAAGCAGCAAAATGGAAAAATTGACCACCATTTTGGAAAATGGCTGCCAGTAGCCACCTAAGCTAAATCTGAGGTGGCTCCCTATCCAAATACGTTCATACAGATGTTTTTTAAGTGTGCACCAAATTTCATGCTTCTATGTATAAATGCACTATTTTTTTACATACCTGCCCCGCTATTATAGATAATGAGAGACTGAATTTTGAATTGCAATCAAAGCATACACGAATAATGTTGTTTGTGTCTGCGACGAAGTATGGATATTGGCATGTTATATTTGTTCAGCTAGAACTGGAAACATTGTATTGTACAATGTCAGTAGTACGTATCTGAAGGATGAATAATAAGTTTGCAGCACATCCATCATGAATAATCCAATTTCGAATAACATGTTACTGTTGACATGCTGACACTCTACTTGTATTCCAAGAAGGCAATTAATACATGTATTCTTGTACTTCTGGTATTCACGTTGGAATCAGTAACCTGTATCAGTCTCTGTAAGACTTAGCAGTAACTGTTGTCACCAGAATTTATTTTAATGCCCAATTTAAAGTAAATCACCCTAAAGTTCAAAAGTATTACTATATTTCTGAATTGTCAGTATGTTGTTCATGTGTGTAAATGCTAAAAATCAAGGCCTAACAGAAGTGGTCCATCCAGGCTCCTTCTTTTTAGCTAGGTCCCTTTGAAATTACATTAAAATGTATAATAAAATACTAAAATAGTCGGTTTTTGTAAATAAAACAATTGTTTATGCAGTATTACCATTTTTTTCAACACTGATATAATGTTTTTAGACTCTCAAAGTAAATGTGCGGGTACCCAGACTTATTTTTGAGCAGTGGACACTGGACAATAAAAGTCTAAAACTACTGCAATTTTTGGCTGATTTGTCTCCAATCCACCAGGGGCATGACGTCACAATTAATGGGGGTTTGGCTACCGTGACATCATCAGCAATTAATAAATGGTGACATCACTATTTGAACAACGGACAGTCATGTGATTTTTTGGGGTTTGTTTATAGCAATCAGGCCAAGCTGTTCAAATAAACAACATGTGTCTCTGCTGTACTTCAGGGTGATTAACTTTGATGAAATACATATAGAAAAAAAAAATGTTTTATAGCTGATTATCAGCTCTACCGGCTTGATTTACTTACCCTACCTCAGTGCTGACAGAGCAAACTCGCTGTCATCAACAAATGCACTGTGGAAAGCATCACAACTTACAGCAAGGCAAAGCAACCACACTATCCACTGAAAAAAAACAAACAACAGCAGCAAAAACAAACAATTTTTTCGGTGTCCGCCCGCCAGTCCGAGGGCCCGCGAGTCCGAGGGTCCGCCAGTCCGAAGGCCCGTCATTCCGAGGGCCCGCCAGTCCGAATTTTTGGTGCCCTGAGGGCATCGTGGTGTCCTGAGGGCATCGTGGTGTCCTGAGGGCATCGTCCATTCCTGGTGCCCTGAGGGCATCACTCCGAGGGCGCACCACTCCGAATGTTAGGGTCCCACCTGGAGGAGTGACAAGGCCTTGCAGTCCGAAGGTCCGCCAGTCCGAAATGCCCTCAGGGCATTGCCCAGGTGCCCTTGGGGAACTGTTGAAGTTTTATAGGCTGTCAGGGCTTTGTGAAGGTTCCAGACTAGTTACCTGATGGCTACTGAATTGCCTGATTGCCAGAATGTATTAAATTGCCTAATTGCTATTGAATTGCCCCGATTGCTATTGAATTGCCACAGTGGTACATAATGCGTTACAGTATATGTATCAGATTGGAGTACCTATCTGTTTGCTATTGAAGTGTCATATTAGAGTTTAACTCATTCTTATTCTCCTTTTGCAATCATAAGACTATTCATTTCCTCTCACCTGAGTTGCTGATTGTTTTTATCAATTCCAATTATATAAGGGTTGAGGGAGACAGGTTTCAATAGGCTGCAATCATAACATCGTATCTCCCAAATACAATGCATTATTAAGAGAAAACCAAACCGTTCTTGTCCACTCCATTACCACAAAATTTGCAAAAAGAAAAAAAAACTTTAAAAACATTAAAAAAAAAAGATTAATTTGAGATGAAACTTGTGCTTCTGAATATAAGACTAACATAATGTTTTGCCTTTTTTCCATTTTTAAAATGCTAAAAAAGCAGGTTTTTTGCATCAAAAGTCCACTCCTTTACCACATTTTCCAGGGCACTTTGTCCCGACATTTGAGAATGGCCCATAATGGCAAATACAATGATTTTTGTTTATAGACAATAGGCCTACAACTCTACAAAAGATTCATCACTGTTATCTTGCTAATTGCCCATTACTCAGCTACCAGCTCCTGCACAAATCATTTGGCCTATTTGGCCTACAGTTCTCACTAACTTAATCAGTCTTAATCAAGTCAAGTTTATTCTCGACAATTTATATACATGGACATCTTAGTGTCAACTCGCAATGATGATTATGAGTACAAATTTTACCAGTACTGAGTGTAGTCATCACTATATAATGCGTGCTCCATAGCAACACAACTCACCAAATCCAGCTTGGTTGCCATGCTAAATGTAGCCACTAACTGCCATCCCTCTCACTCCCAATACCCAACTATGCCTATCAACTTCATCCTACCTCTTCCCTCCGTGTCACTGGGGTGTTCCCCTCCCCCATATCATACTTAAATTTCCTCTATCACTCCTCCAACAACAGGCATTTCTCATCCCCTCACTCCCAGCCACCACTCCATTAACACCAGAGGGCATCATCAGTGCCCCTATTGGATTATCTGTGAACTGCACTCCAAAACAAACACTGCAGTGCACCTCATGGAACAACTCACCTGATTCAAACTCAATATATATCTCATTGAACAATGCTTAGTCAGTTGCCTGTGAACTGCTCTCTCATCAATGGTAACATGTACTTTTCTAGACATTTGTATCAGGTTTATGTGCACAGTATCTGCCAAGGCTCTGTAGCTGCCACCACAGATCTGCAGCATACCAAAACATGTCTAATTCTTCATCAGCTGATCCTTGAAGCTTTGGTTTAAAGTATATACCAATGTAGCCTCAACAATTAGCATTGTCACTTTATATGTTATGCATTATTACCTGAACAGTGCCAAGGTGATGAAGCAGGAGCATAGCCAGACTTGACGATGGGGAGGGGGATATTTAACACATTTAACTTCCGTTCGTAGAACGGGTTTAATGCTAGTTATAATAATGATAGTAGAATACATAATGATGAATACTTTGGGAATTGCACTGATAGTTCATAAATACGTTATCACTTTTCAATGTTCATTGAACAGCCACACTGCAGCTGGGATGTTTGTTTGTTTTTTTAGTTGTGTTTTACGCCTCTGCAGCACCTTAGTGGGCTATATCGAGGCAGGCGATTGCCGTATGATGATGAGATGAGAAGACTGTGAGTCTGGTACATACCCTATTAATTCAGGGATGCCCAGGGTCTTTCAGTTGCCCCAGCATAGAACACTGGATACAACCTGCCTCCATTTAATGTCCCATGGGCTCGGCCTAAATTGAGAGGTTTTAATCAGATTCTGAAAAAAGTACAGCAAGCTGCAGACTAATGAAATTCAAGTTGAACTGGGTATCGAATTGGAATCAAAGTGGGGCAGTTGCATTTCAGGTCCGTGCCTTGCAGAACACAACAGGACTGAACTAGATTTGCTCAAAACGCATGTGAAATGTTGAAGCTTGCCTGCTCGCTTTCGCTCGCAACCAACGCAGGCTGCTGTAGCCATGCCGGTCAAGATCATGAACATGCATCCTTTGATTCCTTTCATCAATTCCTTCCTTCCTTCCTTAATTGAGACGGGGGGGGGGGGGATGGCACACTTTGTAGGGGCACTGCGAATCACTTGAGCCCAGGGTTGATTCTGCTCTGTCCCTGGGAGCTCCTGGGTCACCAATAGTTAATGTTGGACAATATTTTCAATCATCCTTTACATCATTGTTGTTTCCTCCTTCCTAATTATGCTCAGTGCATATTACTTCACATGATGCAAGGCCCCAATCATCCATTTAAGCACTACTCTTTTTTTAGCTAGCATATTTATCTATTCACCAGGAACAAAAACGTGCCCTAAGGAACGCAAAAATGCCCTGAGGAAAAACAAAAGTGCCCTGAGGAAAAAAACAAAAGTGCCCTGAGGAAAAACAAAAGTGCCCGGAGGAAAAAACAAACTGCCCTGAGGATAAAACAAAGTGTCCTGAGGATAAACAAAATGCCCTGAGGACAAAACAAAGTGTCCTGAGGAAAAAACAAAGTACCAAAAAGTGCCCTAAGAAACCAAAAAGTGCCCCGAGGAACAAAAGTGTCCTGAGGATAAACAAAATGCCCTGAGGACAAAACAAAGTGTCCTGAGGAAAAAACAAAGTACCAAAAAGTGCCCTAAGAAACAAAAAAGTGCCCCGAGGAACAAAAGTGTCCAGAGGAATAAAAAGCGCCCCAAGGAACAACAAAAGTGCCCTGAGGAACAACAAAAGTGCCCCGAGGAACGACAAAAGTGCCCCGAAAAACAACAAAAGTTCCCTGAGGAAAAAAGCAAAGTGCCCTGAGAAAAAAAACAAAGTGCCCTGAGGAAAAAACAAAGTGCCCTGAGGAAAAAACAAAGTGTCCTGAGGAAAAAACAAAGTGTCCTGAGGAAAAAACAAAGTGCCCTGAGGAACAACAAAATGTCCCGAGGAAAAACAAAGTGCACTGAGGAACAACAAATTGCCCTGAGGAATAACAAAGTGCCCTGAAGAACAACAAAAGTGTCATTCCGTCACATATTCTGTCATTCCGTTACAGCCAAAATGTCATTCTGCACAGGGTAGCTAGGAAGACTAACTCATTATACTCCATGACATGGTTGAGAAAATATTCAATTCAATAAGGGACCTTTCAGAATTTATGACTGGGCGAGGGTTTTGAGGAGTATATAATTTCTTCCTGCAGTTCTGCAAAAAACTGCAGAATTCTGCAAAAAACTGCAGAATTCTGCAGGAAACTGCAGAATTCTGCAGTTCTGCAAAAAAACTGCAGAATTTTGCAGTTCCTAAAAAAATGTGCAGTTTCAAAAAAAACTCTGCAGGGAGCTGCAGAATTCTGCAGTTCTGCAGCTCCCTGCATGATTTCTGAACCTCTGTTACTTCCTGCAGTTTATTGCAATGCATCTTCAAAGTTCAGACCTCTTTGACATGGGGCTTGCCGCTACCAAGGAAACGTGGTTTGGGGGATTGTTGTATGAAGGATCGGGGTTTTTGGTAGTCCTCAGTCACTACAGCGTTTCTGAAAAGTTTCTGCAGCAAAATCTGTAATTCTGCAGGAGATATGCAGCCTGGGAGGTTTTATGCAGCTCTGCAAAAAACTGCAGAATTCTGCAGAAAACAGCAGAATTCTGCAGAAAACTGCAGAATTCTGCAGAAAACTGCAGAATTCTGCAGTTCTACAAAAAACTGCAGAATTCTGCAAAAAACTGCAGAATTCTGCAAAAATCTGCAGAATTCTGCAGTTTCAAAAAAAAATCTGCAGGAAGCTGCAGAATTCTGCAGTTCTGCAGCTAACTGCATGATTTCTGAACCTCTGTTACTTCCTCCAGTGTATTGCATCTGTACAGTTCAGACCTCTTTGACATTGGGCTTGCCGCTACCAAGGAAACATTGATTTGGGGGGTTGGTTTTGGGGGTTGTGGTTTGGGGGGTCGGGGTTTTGGTAGTCCTCAGTCATTGCAGTGTTTCTGAAAAGTTTCTGCAGCAAAATCTGTATTTCTGTAGGAGATATGCAGCCTGGGAGGTTTTATGCACTTCTGCAGCTAGCTGCAAAAAACTGCAGAATTCTGCTAAAAACTGCAGAATTCTGCAGAAAACTGCAGAATTCTGCAGTTCTGCAAAAAACTGCAGAATTCTGTAGAAAATTGCAGAATTCTGCAGTTCTGAAAAAAAATTCTGCAGTTCTGTAGGAAACTGCAGAATTCTGCAGAAAATTGCAGAATTCTGCAGAAAATTGCAGAATTCTGCAGTTCTGCAGCTCCCTGCATGATTTCTGAACCTCTGTTACTTCCTGTAATTTATTGCACTGCATCTTCAAAGTTCAGACCTCTCTGACATGAGGCTTGCCACTACCAAGGAAACGTGGTTTGGGGGGTTGGTTTGGGGGGGTTGTGGTTTGGGGGGTCGGGGTTTTGGTAGTCCTCAGTCATTGCAGTGTTTCTGAAAAGTTTCTGCAGCAAAATCTGTATTTCTGTAGGAGATATGCAGCCTGGGGGGTTTTATGCAGCTCTACAAAAAACTGCAGAATTCTGCAAAAAACTGCAGAATTCTGCAGAAAATTGCAGAATTCTGCAGTTCTGAAAAGATTCTGCAGTTCTGTAGGAAACTGCAGAATTCGTCAGTTCTACCAGGTAGCAGTTTGTGGAATGACCTCTATCAAAATAAACTTCCATGGACATTTTGCCTCTCTGCTCGGCCAATTCTCAACCAAATTTCATTCCGAAAAAAGTTTCAGGTACCCTACAACCAGGTCTATAGATTGCAGTAGTCAGTCTTTGTCCGTCGTTGATCTTGTCGCCGTACGATACATTTTTCGGCGATCGGTAAGCTCGCAAAAATGTCATTTTATAAACTGCTGACAGTGCTCTACCAAAATAAACTTCCATGGACGTTTTGCCTCTCTGTTCGGTCAATTCTCAACCAAATTTCATTCCGAAAAAAGTTTCAGGTACCCTACAACCAGGTCTATAGACTGCAGTAGTCAGTCTTTGTCCGTCGTTGATCTTTTCGCCGTACGATACATTTTTCGGCGATCGGTAAGCTCGCAAAAATGTCATTTTATAAACTGCTGACAGTGCTCTACCAAAATAAACTTCCATGGACGTTTTGCCTCTCTGTTCGGTCAATTCTCAACCAAATTTCGTTCAGAAAAAAGTTTCAGGTACCCTACAACCAGGTCTATAGACTGCAGTAGTCAGTCTTTGTCCGTCGTTGTTTCTTTTCGCCGTACGATACATTTTTCGGCGATCTGTCATTTTATAAACTACTGACAGTGCTCTATCAAAATAAACTTCCATGGACGTTTTGCCTCTCTGTTCGGTCAATTCTTAACCAAATTTCATTCAGAAAAAAGTTTCAGGTACCCTACAACCAGGTCTATAGACTGCAGTAGGCAGTCTTTGTCCGTCGTTGTTTCTTTTTGCCGTACGACACATTTTTCGGCGAACGGTCAGCTCGCAAAAATGCCATTTTGCAACCCTTTTGCAGGGTCAGTGTAAAATGCGGACCATGCAGATGAAGCAGACCATTTTGCAAGCTGCAGAATGCATTGCAGATGAGCATCAAAACCCCAGACCCCCCCCCCCCACTCAACCCCAAACCGCAACCAACGTTTTCCTGGGTAGTGGCAAGACCCTTGTCAAAGAGGTCTGAACTTAGCAGATGCATTGCAATTTATGAAATGCATTAATAGTACCAGAGGTTCACAAATACTGCATGGAGCTGCAGAACTGCAGAATTCTGCAGTTTTCTGCAGAATTCTGCAGTTTCCTACAGAACTGCAGAATTTTTTTCAGAACTGCAGAATTCTGCAGTTTTCTGCAGAATTCTGCAGTTTCTATTGCAGAATATGCAGGTGCAGGAAGAAATTTAAGTGTACTGAGGGTTTTGCTCGAACTTCTTGTCAAAAACTGATACTCCCCCCTTGAGTTTCACGCAAATTTTTAATACCCCACCCTTAGGTTTCATGCGTATTTTTAGTACCCCCCCCCCTCGACATACAAAGCAATATACACTAATACTGTTATACATGTATCTTAAATTGTATGATAACGCGTACAGATTTGTGGACTTTTGAGCGTAAAAAACATGTATTAACAGAGTGTATGCACATTTTACAAAAATCAGTACCCCCTCTTGATACACGGGTGAAAAGTTAGTACCCCCTCGGGCAAAACTCCCACCCCCAAGTCATAAATTCTGAACGGTCCCTAATGATAAATATTGTCATTCTGTACAAAATGATATGCTGAGTGATCAGGAGAAGTGAAAATAACTTAAATAACCAACCACGACTATAAAAGGAGACAGAGCCAACAAGATGGCAGTCTGAATCTGACCCCCCAGGACTGAACATTTCTCCAATTCTCTCACCTTTTTCCCAATTTCTCAAGCCATAGAGCAATTAACTAACAAGTATGCATTTTATATGTGCAGATAGACAATTTAATACTGAAAACGAAAAGGTAATCTTCAACACAAAAGCTCTAATATGAATTAAGATATTTGCTAAATTATGAAATAATATCAGAATTTTCATGAAAGTTTCATTGACAGCTCCTAATGACATTTCTGCCAATGCCACTAATTGATCTGAAGCTAATTGACCAATAACTGTTCACTCATTTGCATACAATTTGGAAATGGCAGTGGCCAGTGGTGCATTTATGAGGGGCCAAAAATTTTACATGTAATCTTAGCCAAGAGTGATTAATAAAGGACAATTGGTGGAGAAAAATACTTTCAATTAGCCTACTCTAATGTGATAGCAAACTTGATAAGCATACCAATAAATTGATTTACTTAATTTATTAATATAACTGGTGCTTAAAATTCCAAAGAGAAAATTAATTTTATGGAAAGTTCATTTCTGGACCCCTCTCACATGTTAGTTAATCAAGTGTGGCATAATAACCACTGTCCAGTGAGAGTCCAGTGAAAGTTTTATGGCTTTGTGGCCAAAATTTCGTTGCTGTGTTATTGAGTCTTTAAGTTATCTTTCATAAAAGATGAAGTGTCCATCCCTTTTTGCTATATTGTGCAGACATCCTGGGTACCAGTTGGCTTGCGAGGGTGTTGTGCAGATTTTGGTGTGATGTCATGTACAATGTTGGGTCATAAACACAGGATTCCATACTCCTAAATGATTAAAAATTGCCCGAAGTCCAAAATATAGGTTTCTATTGATCATTTAACACTGGTTTCCTGATAATTACTTATATTTTAATATTTCATTGGTTTTGTCCACATTTCTGTGGATTTCATGAATGTTAGAACTGCTGATCTTATCCATTAGTCAAATTCAGCAGCTTACTGAAGCAGAATAACACTTTTTCATGGCTTCCTATGGGTTTAACAGATTTGTAGGAAGTTTTGTTGCATATGGACCTGTCAGGTAAGCTGAAAATTCGATAACACTAACCATAGAAACTCATACTAACTGAGTCAAGAGAAAGAGGATGCCATTGGATGGATATACACCCTGCATTTATGCATAATGCGCCTGGGAAGGTTAATTAGGAAAGGAGGAGGACATAGGGAAACAACAATTGAAATTGCTGTCTCACATAAGTCCAATGAGACTATCTTGACACAGCTCGATAGAGAGACAAGCAGATAGATAAATAGGCCTACATGTTGTTCTATGTAGTCAGATTGATAGATAGATAGGCAGATTGATAGTCAGAATGATAGATAGATAGATAGATAGATAGATAGATAGATAGATAGATAGATAGATAGATAGATAGATAGATAGATAATCACTGTCATCCCCAAAGGATCATTTACCCTGAGGGCATCATGCAGAGAGAGCTAGTGCCCTCAGTGCATCTCGGATTCGGACTCGCGGGCCCTCGGACTCGCGGGCCTCTGGAGACGATCGTAAGGTATGCCCTGAGGGCACCTTAGATTCAAGGTGCCCTGAGGGCACCTCGGACTCGCGGGCCCTCGGACTCGCGGGCCCGCGATTTGGCGGGCCCTCGGACTCATAGGGTGTCACCAATTTTTTCATAGATTTTCTAAATCTATTCTCTAACCTTAGACTAGTATCATTGGAGAAGAGGGTCAAAACTCATTGTAAAGCAACTGGTGTTCAATATATGCTTTGTTTGGGTCTTCATGGAACTACCTATACAGGTGCAACAAGCTATAAATGCTATTATATGGATTCAGATTCCCAAGAGAGTATCTTTTCTGTTTTAATCAACTTAATTACATATTCCCATGCAAATACTTTTTTCTTTTCCTTTTGTGTTTTCTGTCTGTGATTGATTTCATTTCAAATTATGCGACAACCACTCAAAATGTCTAGGGTTACGTGTAGAAAATATATATATTTTTAAAATAGGTATGCTAAATTATGTATGATTCGTTATGTAAATAAACTTCAATGTCTGTCTGTCAATGTCTGTCTGTATGGCTAGAATGCAATATTTTGTTTAGAAATTGTGTGAACTTTTAATTGGTCCATTTTTCCAGCTGTCTGGCAACCAGATACACATTAAAACTACTTCTTCTTCTTCTTCTTCTTCCTCGTGTGCGTTGCCGGGTTACCGGTTTGCTCACCCAATTTTCATTGGGGAGCAGCACTTTTACTTGTTGGAACTTTGAAAAATGGCTAAATTGTATGTATACAGTGAAATTTGACTTTGAAATAATGTACGCCAAGAGGTTTAAAACTGCTGTTGATGGATGTGGGTGGAAACTCGGTGGATTAGTTCTTATGACATATGACATAGATTCTTCCCACCAGGGTGACATCTACTGCTTGCCTCCTTTCAGCTATTATGGTGGTCCTCCATTACCCATGTAAGCAGTCCTGCAACAAAAAGGGAAATGTAATCTAGAAAGTGCAAATTGCAAAATATTATTATATCTTATTACATTTGGGTGGATGATACAATCCTTCACAAAGAAACATATAAGCTAATTGATGTTTGAGGATTTTAATGTGATACATTGAGTGAATTAAAAAAAAATCTTATTTGAGTTTTGTGCTAGTTGACTTGAATGTTGTTTTATGTTAAGTCCCTTAAAGGACATGTGTCTTCAGTTATCTGTGTCTATCAGGTTGCCAACTGCCAGGCTATAAATACACAATACTTGCTGATGAACTCCGCATGATTTTTTCCATTTACCACAATGACGAGCTGATTCGATCTTGGTGAGGATCGATGTAGGATACATCATTGTGATCGATAACAATTCCTCCCTGACTTTAAGTTGTGATCGGTAACAATTCCTCCCTGACTTTTAGATTATTAGATTGGGATGCACTAAAGCAATTTTCAAAATGGCAACCATTTTACAGTCTGTCACTTTGATAAAGAAAGGCGTCGACTGTTGCACTGAGAAAATGGCACTTCGGGGGTCATCATGCTGATGATTTGGCATGATCATACCCAATACTTTGAGTGCTAATTTGATTTAAGGAGACTTATCCCGCTTGTTGGTGACAGCCAAGCAAAAGGATTATGCCTCTGATTTTCACTCTACACAGCGCTCCTGAATAAAATATACCAAAAAAGTTACGAATGTAGCGTGAAAGTAGAAGGTCTCAGCATCTCATAGATGTAAAAGTTAAAATATTCTACTGGGAAAATTTGAGATATTTGAGTTTTCAATTTTTTTATTTATCACATGCCATTTCGGACCATTATCACAGGTTTTTTTGCAAGTATCAAACAATTTCTTCATGATATAACTGTAGATAGCATGTATACAGTGTTGTATAAATCATTTACGTGCAACGGAAAATGGAAGGAAAATGACCATCATTACATTTGTTTATCACATTTTATGTTCACTGGCATTTTGAGATTAAAAGTATGTGTTGTTTAGACAATTGTACACATGAAAATCCAAACAGAACGGTTTTATCTATTCTAGATGTCATAATCCTTCTGTTGGCCAAAATTTACATGAAATGGTCATATTGTTGTATTTTCCTCGTGCTTTGAGCTTGCATTACTTTATGTATGATACAGTTTAATTCATCTGTTTGAGAGTTCAAGTTCCAACCGTCTGTGCTCTGGGCTTCATAGCATGCAGTGTTTTCATTGAAATTCTCAGTTTCATCTAATTTTAAGGACTTACTTGGTTTTGGTGTTGATATGGATCATTCCGGTGCTCGAAAAAAGTTAGCTACAGGAAGGTGTCAAGACTAAGTTCTACTGACATAAAAGTGATTCTGACCTTTGTATTAAGCAGTTTCACTCCAAAAACTGTCAGAAATGGAAAAATGAAAATGGTAGCAAAACCACATTTTAGAGCAGTATTACAACTGTTTTAAATTAACCACTCCCGATGGGCAAATTTTGAGCCATCAACCCCTATTATTGCTGTAGCACCTCCTCCTGCACTCCATATTAAGTTGGGGATTTGGAATATAATTTATTCTGGATTTAACAACTCTTCCCAGATCTTGATCACTGGCTCGAGGCTCTTTGCATCCAAAAGGAGCAGCACTATGGATGTACGTTTGATGGTAGCTAGGGCATCAAGCTCCTTGCAAAAATTGAAATCATGCTGAACAACATATTACCTCAACACTGAAGGAAGTTTCACACTACTTTTGTCACACTTTGTGATGCTCCTCAAGCATGATTTGGCTTTACAATTGATGGTGCTTACCAAGGCAACATTGCAAAACTTGAAAGAGCATGTACCAAGAATTGGGGATTTCTTTCACTACTAATGTTCGTGTGCCAGTGTTCATTGAACAGATGATGAAGGCGCTGGGCCCCTTATCGAGCAGGTTGTCAAGAGTTGTCACTCAGAACTTGAAAGACTCTTCAACAGCTACCATTCAAGAAGGTCAATCATCCCAATTATTGAACAATCTCTTCCGTACCATCATGCATTTCAATTCATATCACATACAGGCTGTCATAAAAGTTAACAGGCAGTAAGATTCACTTTTACAGAAAAACATGATCGTCAGAGTCTGCAACACTCCCCTTTCTATATTTATCACATAAGTGCCATTTAAATGATTTCGATTGCAATGAAATGTCATATTAAACATGTAAAGCAACAAATTTACTGCATTATTGACTGGTTGAGGGATCTATTGGTTGATACTGAGTGGCAATGATGTAAATTAAAGGGGTGTGATAAATCAAAAATTTTAAATTCAAATGTCTCAACATTTTCCCAACAGAATATTTTGATTTTTACATTGATACGAAGCTGAGACCTTCTACTTTCAGGATTCATTCGTAACTTTTTCAGTATATTTTGAAAATCTTACATTTTATTCAGGAGCGCTGTGTCTAAAATCTGTTTTGACAAGTGAAATGGCCTTCTCTTGATCATGACCAATTAAAATGCCTGTATGTTTTCCATGTTAAGTGTATGATGATGATACATCATTGGCTATCATGAGTCACAAAGTGCGTTTTTCACAGTGAAATGGTCCTCATTTTTTCTACATCAAAGTGACAGACTCTAATCGAGATATTGGTGCAAAAAGTCTTCTCCAACAAACAAAGATGGAAACACGCTTGACTTGGTAATAACCAACAAAATAACAGCTCTCAGAGACTGTGCTGTTAGTGATCTACTGTCAGACCATAACTGTATCCTCTTTAATATTGACATTAACAAAGGCAAGAATCCACAGAAGATGATTGCTCTCCGGAAAACCCGCAGCATAAACATATCCAAATTTAAAAAAGACATTGAGCAGCATCTGTCACAAAAGGTACAACACCATAATCGATCAATCTACTTGAACAGACTTGTGGCACTCTACAGATCAACTGAAGAGATTTTTGAAAAACACGCCATAGTTAAGACTAAACTTGTAACTGTGCGCAAACCTTACCTATTCTCGAATCAAGAAATAAAGCCACTTAAAAAGGAAAAGAGAAAAGCAGAAAAATTATGGAAAAGAACTGGTCTAGAAAAAGACTGGAATATCTTCAAAGAAAAACGAAATGTTCTAAATGATAAGCTTAATCAGCTTAAATCATATGATCTTAGGTGTAAAATTCAAGCCACAAAGGGAAATTCTAAAGCGATGTTTAAACTTCTAAACTCTCGCCTCAACAGGAAACAAGATCTGCCTCTTCCCCATCACACAAGTGAAACAGAACTAGCAAATGACTTCAACAAATTCTTTGATGAGAAGATCAAAATCCTCAGATCTAAATTAGATTCAGTAATGAAGAACACAACTGATGACTCGCAAACCAACCTCAGCCACAATTTACATCAGTTTAAGGCTCTATCAGAAAAAGAAGTTAAGATACTTATCACTGAAATGCCTGTCAAACACTGCCAACTTGATCCAATGCCTACATGGCTACTGCTTGAATGTGTTGATGAATTTCTGCCAATCATAACGAAAATTGTTAATATATCATTAACACTTGGAGAAATGCCCCTTGAACTGAAGCATGCACTTGTTAAACCACTTTTGAAGAAAGAGGGTCTTGAACTGATCAAAATGAATTATCGGCCGGTATCAAACCTTTCTTTTCTGAGTAAAATCATTGAGAGCACTGTAATCAAACAGTACGTTGAACACCAAACTCAGAACAATCTTGAGGATGAAAAACAATCAGCCTACAAGCAATTTCATAACACAGAAACTCTTTTAACAAAAATCCATAATGATATAATGCTTAATCTTAGCAACGGTGAGGTGACAATGCTAGTATTGTTAGCCTTGTCTGCTGCATTCGACACAATTGATCATGGCATCTTGCTAGAAAGACTGCGCAATAGGTATGGTGTGCACAGTGCAGCCTGGAGATGGTTCAAAGAAAGATCACAGTCTGTGATAATAAATGACAAAACATCAAGCAAACTTCCACTCAATTCTGGGGTTCCTCAAGGTTCCAAACTTGAACCAATGTTATTTAACTCCTATGTAGCCCCCCAGTCAGTGAAGTAGCACCAAGAAATCAAGTTCATGATCAGAAGTACGCTGATGATGAGCAACTTATCCTCTCATTTAAACCAACCTTTTTGGGTGAACAACATGCAAAAGGGAAAATGGAAAATTGCATTGCTGAAATTCGAAATTTCTTGCATGACAACAACCTTTGCAATAATGGAGATAAAACTGAACTTCTTCTGATTGGAGCACCAAACCAATTGAAGAAACTTCAAATGACATCTATCAGTGTAGACAATGTTGAAATCAAGACTGCCAGCCATGTCCGCAACTTAGGTGTGCTCTTTGACAAAAATATGACCATGGAGAAGCAGATCAACAAAATGTGTCGTAACGCATATTTCAATTTGAGAAACTTATCGAAATTCCGAAAAAACCTTGACAAGGAAATGGTTAAAACTGCTGTCAATGCTCTTGTCACCCCTCATTTGGACTACGGAAATGGGCTGTTGTATGGCACTGCCACTCGATTGTTAAATAAACTTCAGGTTGCTCAAAACTCGGCAGTTCGACTAATTGAGAGATTGAAAAAACATGACAGTGGCAAAAAAATTTCAGTTTAATTTTTTTAAGACAAAAGATATTGAGCATTTTTCTCGCTTTGCGACAGGCTTTGTTTGTGTCTTTTGACTGAAATTGGTAATTTGTCAAGCATGTTTTAGGTTTCTGCTCAATATGCACAGTATTACATCGCATATTGTGAACACATTGTATTTTCTTGATGTTATTGATGATAAATTTATGCAAATAACAGATCAGTTACCATGATATTGACAGTGTTTCAAAACATGATAGTATGCACAACCCAATGCACTATTGTTGGAAAAAGCCCTTTTGTGTTTGTAATCTTGTTTTGAATATAGATGTGTCAAGCATGTAACGCTCCCAAAATCTCTGACGTCATGCTGTGTAAGGCTTTTGTTGGTTGGACAATGGAATTTGGAGGTCACTATAGCATTGGCTGAAAAAACTTTTTGGACAATATATTACCATTTAGTTTTCTGAGGTTTTCTTTTTAATTCTGCTTCAACACTTGCTAAGGTTCTGCAGTGTAATTACAGTGCACAAGCAATTGTTATAATTCTCCCTTAATCATATAGATTAAAACACTTCCAAGGTTTTTTTTTTTGGTGGCATTCTCACTTAAAATGAGATTCAAGTGGAACCGAAATCACGCAAATGTCGGCGATATGCATATCGTAAGTTCTAATATTGCGAATATTGCGATTTGCCCTAATGCCATTACAGCAGTCGAGGCGGGAGGTAATAAAAGCGTGAACTATTTTTCAGGCATTTTCCGATCTAATAAGTGTCTTATCTTTTCTACCCTCGAAAGGAAATTGGAAGCGGCTTTACAGATGTTGGCTACCTGCCTTGGCATAGTTGCATTAGCTTCAAACATCACTCCTAAATTTCTAACAACAGAAGACTTTTGAATGACAGATTCACCCACATGAATAACATCACAACCAGGAGGGCCTCTAAAACCTCAAAGTAAGACGGACTATCTCTGTCTTAGCTAAAAAATTAGCAGCCATCCACATTCTAATATCTTGAATACAATTTTCAATTCTTACCACAGAATCAGGAGTTTCACAACAAATATACAACTGTGTATTGTCAGCAAAAATGACTGTTCTACAGTAATGCCTAGCAATTACTTCTTCAAGTAGTGCAGCATACAATGAAAACAACATACGTCCTAAAATAGACCCCTGGGGGACCTCATAAATAAGTGTCCACCGGTCAGACACTGTCGACTCACCAATGACCACCTGCCATGATCTTCCGCACATAACCCAACGAACCCAGTCCAAAGCGAAACTGTCAAAGCCGTAGCGAATTCTCAGCCTATCAAGGAGTACATTGTGGTCTATGGTGTCAGACGCGGCCGACAAATCAAACAACACAAGAAACATGTCATGTCTCTTATCAAGTGCAAGTATGATTATTAATGTCATTGTGTATACATAGTAATGCAGTCTCTGTGCTATGGGCAAAACATAAGCAGACTGGTATTTACCTTAGAGTAAATTGGTACTGAAATAGTTATTCATTTGTACATGAGCACAACGTTCTAAGAACTTGTCCAAGGATGAACAGTTAGACACATGTATATATTTCTTCAGAATATTTTGTGAACAATCTCACATGAGCATTGTTGCAAACTGATGGAAATACACCTAATCTAAAGGAACTATTTATGATATCGGTGAGTACCAGAACAATAACATCAATACGGTCCTTTACCAAGTTGATAGGCATTGGATCGAGAGCATAAATTATGATTAATTTTTTATACCAAGTAATCTTATTCTTAAAATAACTGTTTATCAATAGTCAATCTCGATTTAAGCCATTAACATTCCAAAGAGCGCAACAACTAGCGTTCCTTTAGGGAATCCTCTGAAAACCATGCCACTCGTGTCTTGTGTATGAAGCTCTTGGTGCAATTCTGTTCACTACAGATGATGGCGACTCATGGTACTTAGTCGCCATTCTATCGGTGTTGTCATTCTGATCGACTGCATTCAACGAAACCATGAGCTGTTTTGGTAACTCATCTTGGTTGATGGAACCTAATACAGTAATACTAATTGTTGGTGAGTGACAAACAGAAGGATTATGTATTGGATTCCTATAGTTAGTCATGACAAATCATTTTGATCCTGATTAATCAAAAAACCTCCAAAATTCTTATGTTAAAAGTATGATTATGATGCATCTTGAGCTATCATGACTCACAGAGTGCACCTTTCATAGTTATTTTGTTGTCTGTATTCTGCCATAATTTCATTTGCGATTCATTGAAAATCATATCACTGATGTCTTAACTTTTCATTTCATAACACAAATTCAGCTTTAAACTTTGAAGATGGATACAGTTTATATTGTTAGAGTGGTGAACAGAAACGAAATTTTAAAAAAGACCAAAAGGTTCACAAGTATCCTAAGCAAAAGCCAAGCCACGAAGTTACATCTGAAATGTTTTAAAGGATGCTTCTCTTAGCGGCATGTGATGAACATAAATCAATGCGAAGCCGAAACAGACAGCTCAGGATAGTAGTGCAATGGCTGCTCTTAGGAACACAACTTTCATAGTCACGTCACTGCATGTAAGTTCCATTCATTTATTTTTTGAGAATTTATACAACTTATATAAGTAATTCAGTTTTTACGGAAATGAGTAAAGTATAACAAAACTAAAACAAAAACATGCATTGCAGGATTGAAAGAATTGATAAATGAAAATGTAAAAATGATGTCAAAGCTTATGTCCTTACAGTTGGCTAGTTTTCATTTTTACCAGCTTATGATTTTAAGTTAAATATAAGTATATAGTATAGCATGTTGGGAGATTTCCATGACTGGGAGATTTCTATGATTGATTCGAATATAAACTTTAGCTCAATACAATTTCACCAACACTGATTAAATTTGTTTTTATGATGTAGGGTGCTGTCATTCTGTCACTCGAATGGGTTATTGATAAATTCAGGATGTTCAGGCACTAGACCAGGCACTAGAAATATATGAAAATTATTTAAATGTCTTTTTTCATTTTTGCTTGGCACATATCCAGTCTCCGAAGGTTGAGTGGTCCAATCCCAGAATCCATATAGATTACACACGTAAATTTTCATATATAATTGAGTCTAATTGTAGTTACACTGTACTTCCAGTAATATGACCAAATAAATCATTTCAAAATATGAAAAATAAGGAGGTGACGCATTATGTCTTGTCATTATGTTTATAACAATGCTACCACACACGGACAAGAAGGCAGTGAAGCATGACATTTTTTTTTAAACTTTCTAAACGTGCAATAATGCACACATTGTGTGAGATTACAGTGATATGAATTATTCAACGTGCTTAATATAATGCATTCAAACAAATTAAAGTTTTGAACTGCTGTTAAGGGTGAATTAGGTGAAAGTAATGGGAAGAAGTCAATAATATCCAGACTTAATTGTACACTTCAGCACTAATGACCGTGCGACTGGGTCAAAATTTGCTAAGTCTGAAATTCTTGTCTCCAGTGTTTAACAATAATTCATGATGGCAGGAAGGCACATAGAGGACCTCTTGTTGTCATTTGTCATAGACAAGTATGGGCCCTACTAGCAAAACTTGTAACGCAAAAAATATGTGGCAGTATATTTTTATCCCATCCAAAAATAGCATTGAAGTGGCCAACCCCCCTGAAAATGGCCTGTCTCCACCAACATTTTCTTTGAAAGATCACTTCGAAAAAACTAGTACAGGATCCTGATTCAAGTAAACTCTTCCATACATGGAGACTTGACTGTCAGTCTTCTAAAATCCGGTCACCAATTGCTGAAATAATAATCTGTGTATGAGCAGGAGGTTTTTGTGTCAATGTCTCCAATATTGCGTCATGAGCATCACGCCGGATTTGTTTCTTAATAAAAAATTACTGGGACATACATTCTGTGAGAAAACCTTGTGTCCGATGTTGTCTGAGAACCCAACAAAATAACTGAACTATCTGTAGCTCTGTATCATTTATGTAAACCATAATATAAGAGTATTTCTGTTGGCATGTCAGTTGTCCAATCTCAATTTGTCATTAGCAAATGCCTTGCTACTCTATTTCGACTGCATATTTCTGGACCAAAATCACTTTGAACATGTTTTGCCTTTACCTCACTAAAATTTTGTTGCAGGTGACTGGAGTTGTAGTAAGTTCAATATATATTATCAATAAATGTTTCAATAGAATATTACATGACATTTTTGCATTTTCCTTGCATCTGACATGCTTAGTATGAAGTTTGATCCTTCTCTGAACCTACTAACCAAATTTGGGGTGCCAGTAACATTTTACCATTGTCTAGCCACTGAAATATGGTTCAGCAAAGACATTGGGTCCTGGAGGGAGTAGTGGAGATCATCTTTGTTATTCAGAATCCAAACTATTGACGAAAAGAGTATTTTTGTTTGTATTTGTAAATTTCTGGTTCAATGATATGTTCTGTCTCAATAACTATGGGTCATAGAGACCTGAAATATAGCTCAATGTGAGGAGAATAGCCACTTTCCTATTTGTTGGTAATACATTCTTCAGCTCTAAGTGGTACGGATCTAAAGTTATAGGCATGATGCTAATGACACACATTTTTTGGTATTTTAATTGACAAATGCAATTTTTCAAAAATAATTGACACTAGAGACCTGGAACTTGGCCCAAAATGTGAAAGCAACTTGCCTAATGATCGGCCATAGATTGTTTAGCCCTAAATGGTCAGGATCTTTTGGTTAGAAACTTGTGTGATTTTAATGACAGTCAAAAAAAAATTACAGTTGTGTCTGTCACCTCAGTACAGATCAACAGGGCATTGGGACCCTTGGACATGAAAGTGCAGTGATGGCTGATTGTTTGATAAACCCCACGCAAACTTTGAAAGGCATTTCTGGAGCGAAAAGTTTTCAAATTTTTTTCAGCTGAAATTTCAAGGTTTTCAAATTTTGACCCGACTGCATCTTCGATGGTGCAAGCAGAAGTGTCTGATTTGTTACAACTAATAGAAGTCATCCAATTGAGGGGTTTTAGAGTCACTCAATAATTTTTCTTTCAGGGTCCACCATTTCAAATTCGCCATCTGAACGACACAACTGGTGAAATCTCTTACACAGGCCTGGCTTATGAAATTCTGGATGTGCTCTCCGGTAACCTGGGATTCAGGTATGTATGATAAAGCCCAATGGGTCTGGTAGTATTTTAACATGTACTCTTCAAGTGGAAGAGATCTTGAGCACTATAGATAGATGGATATGGTAAGTGTACCTCTAAGCCTAGTTCTGGGTGCTAACGAGGGCTAATTGATGAGATGGGAGAGAGAGTGGGGCACTGGGGGGAGTCCTTAACATATTACACATTTACCACACGTGAGGGATCCTTTACTTGCCCAGCACAGACACTGAGTCAATGGGTTGCCAATTCAGTGCATCATGCAAAGGTCATCAAGCTGGGATTTTGGACATGAAGGTTCATTTTAAAATTTCTGGTTCCCCACACAGGGTTCGAACCCATGCGGGCAAAGACCTTCAGCGGAGCAGGCTGGCATCTTAACCACGCAACTCCAAGCTGCTGAGATAGAAATGCATCGGAAAATTTGCTCTGACATACTTGGCACGAATCGGTGCCACTGAGCTTGCCCAGACCAAACATGTTTCGCACAATGTACTGAATTTGGTACAATTCAAAATATCACCATACAACCTTTGGGTCTTACTTATTCCCCACAATATAATGGGCTCTGATTGCCTGATGCATTTGACTTCTGTACATCATCTCAGAGAAATTCAGCTTTCTTTCAGTAAGAAAGGGGTAAAAATAAGACCCCATGCAATAATTATTATTTTAGTCTTGAATTTTGAGACATGCCCACACCTGCGAAGAGATTGTTTTTCTGTACCCGCTCTTACTGTCACACTTTTTTTGATGGCTTCTCTTGGGATCCATCAATTTAAAATAACAATAACTCACAACATATTCTATATAGTTTTCAGATCATAGAACCACCAGATGGCCAATGGGGAGTCCAGCAACCAGATGGGACATTCAATGGTATGATCGGGCAAATTGCACGAGGGGTAGGCCAATATTTTCTTTGTTTTGAATTGACCTGTTGTTCACTTTCTCTGCTAGTAACATACATTGTCTTTGAGCTCTTGAGGAATTTCTGATTTGATATATATTCATCTTTTGGGTAAATTCTAGAACTGCAAAATATTGCCACCAGATATCTTCCTCCCCTGTCCTTAATGGATGGCCCATTTTGATCTGACCACTCCTCTGCCTGAGTTTCCTTCCGGTACCAAAGAGTACGAGCTGTTATGTGAAACGGCTGTGAGTGAGGATACATAATATTGGTAATGCAAATCAATGGTATATGTGAGCAAGGCACTTAGCCGGTGTTTGATAACTCTTATACAAAGTTATTTTGACCCAAAAACACAAATTGTACCACACAGACTGCAAACAAAGAATGTTACTTGACATGCAGTCTGAAAGAATTTTTTTTTTATATCTTTTCCAAAAAAGAATTACATTTGTAATGTCTTCCTTTCTGGTACCTCAAAAGTTTCTTTAAAAAGAAAAAAGAGGGATATTCGTCCAATTGTTTTCAGTCTTGAATTGACAGGGTAATACCTCAATCAATAAGTATTATCCTAGGAGAATTTAGGAACATGTCTTTACTTCAGTCTAAGTGTTATGCCGTGTCTTTTTTGGCCATTTCGGTGCATTAGCCTGCATTTCAGTACAGAATTTGCGGATCGGCAAGTTCAATTTCCTGCGTCTCACAAGCAAACAACGTGATCGGCTAATGACACTTTTTTAACGCTCTTGTGCTACCAGGCAAACAGTACGACCTGATTATTCAAAGATTTGAGGAGTGTGTCTGAGTCCACATGTCCACATGTGTTCTGTTTCTTGAGCTAAAACATGAGCGAAAAATAATTATAAGTTACACAGTTCAGCATTCAATCAATATAACTATAGATGGTGTATTTGGAAATTCATTATCCATTATGTCAGGCTAAGACAATTTGCCATACATTGTGCATTTAGAAAAAACTGAACAGAGACATAAAATCAGCTTGGCAAGCTTCTGTGAATAGACACAGAGGCAAAGCCAACAACAATGCAAACTTCAACCACGACAAATGATCAATATTTTGTGTTTGTTCAATTTACCCAGTTTTAGGGAGTGGTGATCTCTCCTAAAAGCTATTAATTTTATTCTTTGTATTTAAATTCACGGCTCAGAACTAGAAAACAGTATTTAAACGGAAATGATACAGTTCAGAACCAACCATGAAAAGTGAATTAAATTTTGTGATAAGCATACTGAGATTATAGGGGGCTAAGGAATACAGGGAAAAAATTAAAATAGGGGTTCACCAGCACTTTTAAAGAACTACTGACACTTGAATACACCCCATTTGTCTTCGGAAATAACATTGAAAACATATGGAAAATCATGTTTTTTTCAAATCTTTGAGCTTATGAAATGAAAAATACACATGAAAATGTAGTAAAACTTGGTAGTATTGGAGCTGAGATGAAATAGCAATTTTATTTTTAAACATGTCAAAAAATTTCCGAGAAAAAGTTTAGAACTAAATTTTTCTTAAAGTTTCCGTGGTTTTAACTGAATTGTTTTAGAATGTTTGGTGACAAAACAGCAGATTTTATCAAATTTCATTAACACAAGGGGGCACTCTTGTGAACTGTATCATTTCCCTTTAAAAACAGTAACACTACAGTTTGTCACATTCGGCATTGGAACAGAAATTCAGCACTAATTTTACAGTTTATGAAATCAACACCATGAGATAGGTTGTTCTGCTGATACCAACTTGACTAAAACCAAGTCTGGAGTGGCGCTGCAGTGCACTTTTGTGACGTAACTGCCCATTGCATGTCAGATTGGTAGTGTCACAAATGTCAACATTGTACGAAATTGGACAAAAATATCATAAATTGGCAAATATCAGACAAAAATGGCGCCAAAGCATCACAAACATCTGATATTCATGTTACAACAGAGCAAAGCTATATATGGGTCAAAATTTGAAAACCTTGAAATTTCAGTTGAAAAAATTTTGAAAATTTTTCGCTCCAGAAATGCCTTTTAAAGTTTGCGTTGGGTAGGTCAAACAATCAGCTATCACTGTGCTTTCATGTCCAAGGGTCCCAAAGCCCTGCTGATCTGTACTGAGGTGATAAACATAGATGTAATGTTTTTCAACTGTCATTAAAATCACACTTCTAACTAAAAAATCCTGACCAGTGCCCAATGTCTTTGCTAAACCATATTTCTATGCTAGACAATGGTAAAATGTTGCTGGCACCCCATATTTGGTTAGTAGTTTCAGAGAAGAATCAAACTTCATACTAAGCATGTCAGATGCAAGGAAAATGCAAAAATGTTATGTAATAGTCTGTTGAAACATTTATTGATAATATATATTCAACTGATTTCAATTCCGGTCACCTGCAACAACATTTTAGTGAGATAAACGGCAATAAGCCATTTTTGACATGATGCTAATGACAGCATGATGCTAATGATAATTACAGTAAAACTCTTTGTAAGGACCAGTGCAAAACTGGCAGTCTGGCAATATGTGCATGCAATGACCTTATGAACACCAGAAACATGTTCACAGTGATTTTGGTCCAGAAATATGCAGTCGAAATAGAGTAGCAAGGCATTTGCTAATGACAAATTGAGATAGGACAACTGACAAGCTGACAGAAATACTCTAATATTTTGGTTAACATAAATGATACAGAGCTACAGATAGTTCAGTTATTTTCTTGGGTTCTCAGACAATGTCAGACACAAGGTTTTCTCACAGAATGTGTGTCCCTTTATTTTTTATTAAGAAACAAATCCGGCATGATGCTAATGACACAATATTGGAGACATCGACACAACAACCTCCTGCTCTAATATAGAAAATTATTTCAGCTATTGATGACCAGATTTTAGAAGACTGACAGTCAAGTCTCCATGCATGGAAGAGTTTAATTGAATCAGAATCCATTACTAGTTTTTGTGATGCGATCTTTCAAAGAAAGTGTTGGTGGAGACAGGCCATTTTCAGGGGGGTTGGCCACTTCAATGCTATTTTTGGATGGGATTAAAATATTCTGCCACATATATTTTGTATTTTAAGTTTTGCTAATATCCTTGTCTATGAAAAATGACAACAAGAGGTCCTCTATTGGTCTTCCTGCCATCATGAATTATCGTTAAAAACTGGAGACAAGAATTTCAGACTTATCAAATTTTGACCCATATAGGTAGGTTTATTTACCCTATCTATCTATCTTCCGTGTGCTCTCCTGGTCATCCAGGTTGCTCACCCAATACTTATTGGGGAGCAGCACTTTTTTGGGTTTCCATTATTTTCCTCATTTTCTTGGCCAATGTTTTCAGTGTTTTTGTGTTTTCCTGTGGGACTTCTGGTTGCCGAGATATCTGGCCAAACGTCTATCCTCTGCTTGACATGACAAACTGTAGTTACAGAAACATTGTTCATTTAAGTTCGTTGAATTTTGAATTTGTACCAAATTATTCAACATATCCTAATTGCACAGTGTATCAAAAAACATTACGGTGTCACTGATTTTAGATCAACTGGTGTATTTCCATTCATTTTCCTTCTTTTTTTTATCCACATTGCTGTTATAACACTTTTTAAAAATGTATACCACTGTCTTGTGGTTTTTGGACCTTTTTCTTATAGGGTCCAAAAAAGTGATTTGAGCAAAGCACTCCCATGAATGCTACAGTGACTTGCTCAAATCACTGGGAAATTCCTTACAATATATTGAAAATCAGTGTTTTGACCATATAAGAAATTCACAAGACTGTGTTGTATGTTATTTTTGGCTGCAGGAGGCAGACATGGGTATTGGAGGCTTCACCATAACTGCTGAAAGAAGGCGAGTGGTAGACTTCACCCAGTCCTGGTGGGAAGAATCTGTGTCATATGTCATGAGAACAAGTCCACCAAACTCCATTGACAACAGTTTCAAACCATTGTCGGTCAGTCTTCTGGTTTTCTTATGGAAAATACAAATTTGTCAATGGACTTTACCATTTTATACTTGTTCGGTTTCAGTAATATATTGTTAAATCTGAGTAAATTATTTGATAATTGATTTGCCTCAGGAAAATCTTATAAGAATTGCACATACAGGGGCACAGATGCCTATTGTACATACTTTCGTAAAATAAAAAGGAAAAGAAAACGAATTATGAAGTAATGGCATGATGAGTTGAAGACAACTATTGCACAGAAATAGTAGTTATTTCAAAAGTTGATCAAAACACACGACAACAACACTGAGAATAAGAATAAGTAGGCTTATAAGTTGTTGCACCTGTACATAAAATTCAATGAAGTACCCAAGCGCGGCATGGAAACAAACATTGAACTCGAGATGCCGCAACTGTAAAATAAATAGTAGATGTAATTTTTTTTAATAAATAAACTTCTAATCATATTACCTTACAAAAATTATTTTCTCATTGAGAAACACATTAACAGAAGTCATGATTTGTGCATAATTTAGATTTTTTAAATTATTATCCATCCAATAACTATGTATCCTTCAATTTTTTTTCATTGACTGAAAGCTTGATTTCATGCTGAGACTGTGTGGCTATTGGTCAGTTGAGGTATGAGTAGAACAACTACTTGTCATGCAAGGCTTTTTCGGTGATGTCAAGCTATTCATACATTCTCATTGGTTGGAAAAGTCAGCTGCATGACATCAAGCAATTGCTCTTAAATTGTGTATATAAAATTAACATTGTGAAGGCTCCAGTGTCATTATCATTTAGTCAATGGCATACATGGATACTCAAAGCATGCCATGTGATGCCAGGGTGGCTTGATTTGGAATCTTATTGGAAGAAGTTGGGAAGTAGAACAGGAAGGTTTTATAACAGAGAACATCTGATCCCAATAACTGTCCTCGATATGCTTCAACAGAACGCATGTCACTCAGCTGGCGAAGGAGATTAGTGAATAGCTTTAAAACACAAACAAGACTTCCACCAAATCCCAGCTTGGAGGTCAATGCTGTGTATCACCATGCTCAATCACCAGGAGCCCAAAACAATAAGTCAATAACTGAAACTTGACCAATTGTTTGGATACTCTGGTGCAGTGAATAGAAAAAACCAACAAAATTCCAGTGACATGAAACTGTTAAGGATTTGCTTTAAGTGTTTATTGTTACTAATTATGCCAGCCAATTTGTACATCACACAGAGCTGCTAGACCTATACAGCTATCCTGAACCAGCATGACATCATGCTGTCGGTCTGAAGAAAAAAACTGAAGGATACATGGTTATTGAATGGATAATAAGTTGTGTCAATGTTACATTTTATTTAGGCAGATATGAGTCCTTTCCTATTTGTTTTCCAATAAAAGTACCATCAAATTTATGTTTAAATCCCATTTTTTCAGTGGATGGTGTGGTTACTTTGCCTTGCTGCTGTTGTGATACTATCCATGGTGCATTTGCTAATGGCAGTACCATATCCAGGGAAGCCGCAATGTAAATCGGTCATTAAGAGCTACGCTAATGCATTCTATGAGTTTACTGTGTCGGCACTGAAACAGCGTAAGTAAATCAAGCACCAAGATAAAAAAATCAACCCTGAAATGTGACTGTCTTTGATTTGGGGAATTAAAGAAAAACATGGTCTCAGCAGAACTGATTGGGGAAGTTGCTCAGATTCTAAAGACAAACTTAGTTTGGAGGCTTAAATTCAGAGGTGTCAGAAGAAAATGAAGGTGCCAGGGCCAGATAAAAAGGGCAAATCCAATATGGCCAATACAATTTTGATACTGTGTCAATACGATACGATACGATACGATAAGATAATAATTTATTGTCACTGTTACAAGTACAGCAAAATTTGTAGCATTAGACGATATTCAAACAGACCATAGTGAAATTGAAATTACTTATACAATTATACATATTAAAAATATATATATATACAATTTATACATTATTCAGCAGCCTAAAACTTGCAGGCACAAATGATTTACTAAGCCTCGCCGTTCTTGTGTATTGTGCTAGGAATCTCCTGCCTGATGGTAGTAACTGATAGCAATTGTACAATGGATGTTGAGAATCTGATCTTATGGCTTTTTCTTTCTGCCTGCTGAACTTCTCGTATAATTCTAACAATGATTTTGCATTTTGTAAACCTAACAATAGATGTATTGTTACTTATTCAAGCATTAAAAGCGTGTTTTTTATTTAAGAGCAATAAATTTAGAGGTGCCGGAAGAAAATGAAGGTGTCAGGGCCAGATAAAAAGGCCCGGGTATATCCAATATGACAAATATAATTTTGAGACAATGTCAGTAGATGTATTGTTACTTATTCAAGCATTAAAACAGTGTGTCTTTGTTGAAGATCAGTAAAGCACAACATGCCCCTGCTCCTGTTCGGGCACAAATTCTTAAATAATTGTTAATCTTGCATCAGTCAGGAAATGAAATGTAGTTTCAGTAAAGCGGATATTATCTGACTCAGAGATGTCAAAAACATATCACTATCTATATACTACTACAGAAACTAATCTGCTTTATTGTTGATATGAATGACAAGTTACATCATCCGTCAGGTTGGATGGAATGAATCTACAGATACAGTGATATTATCCTCAACTTTCCGATTTGAGTGATCAATCACAGAATGATGACGACCTTAGCGGGGCAGATTTGTCATGAATAGGTGAGTAATATTGCATTTATACATAGAACTATGAAACTTGGCACATCGTTTAAAAACATCTTAAAGAATAATTTAGATAGGGAGCCACTTCAGATTTGACCTGGTTGACCCATGGCAGCCATTTTCCAAAATGGCGGCTAATTCTCTCATTTTCCTGCTTTCTGTGAAGTGCCTAAAGTTTGACCGTATGAAAACAGTGGTCATTATTTCTCCTAAAGATGTAAAAAACACTATCAATTGATTCCTGGGTTGAACTGAGGAATTTTAGGGTGGTCAGGGTCCATTTTGTTATAACTGTTGAAGAAAATACAGCATTTTCGCGGTTTTCCATAATTCTATGGAATCTCAATAAATATTTAAATAGACGACATATTTGAATTCCTTGTAAGAAAAGCTTTCAAATGAATGGTAGCATTACTAGTTTCCGTGAATTCTTTGTCAAAGTGAACCTCAGAACCGAAATCTTCAAAAAACTTATAATTTTCATTTTTTTTCCATTTTCACTCCACATTAGAGAGGTTTTGCTGCACGTTTCCGTGTGACGTATACGTGGGGGTTCCCATGACTACAATGTAATTAGATAGCACTTGTACACGTACACGTCATACGTAACGTGTAGCAAAACCTCTCTATTTACGAAACCCATTAATGCGGGTACTCATTTAAAATCTCTTTTTGCGAGGAATTCAAATATGCAAGTTATTTTTATATTAATATTGAATCGGCAAAACCACGCAAAACCGCGAAAATACAGCATTTGAGTTGATAATTCTACCAAAATGGATTCTAGAAAGCCTGAAAATAGTTGAGGCTACTAAAAATGTTGTAGTTATGTTCTGAATACCTAGAGAGGGAATAACAAACACTATTTGCATGCATTCTATTCGTAGGAACTACACAGAAAGTAGCAAAATGGAAGAATTGACGGCCATTTTGGAAAATGGCTGCCAGTAGCCATCTATGCTAAATCTGAGGTGGCTCCCTATCCAATTATATTTGTAGAGATGTTTTTTAATTGTGCACCAAGTTTCAAGCTTCTATGTATAAATGCACTATTTTTTTACATACCTGCCCCGCTACCTGTAGTTTTGTGCTGTTACTCATAGGTGTTAGGGGCAGCAGTCCATTATGGGCCAATGGGACTTTCTGCCGAAATTTGTCATCTTTGCCTGAATTCAATGTCAATTTATTAGGTCGCCAATTTTTTATGGGGCAGCTGCTCTCCCTGCCCCCTGGTTTCTATGAAAATGGTGTTAATGGTATGATAATATAAATTCTATAGATTTGCATCAATTACTGTTGTTTCAGCAATCCAAAACAAACATATGCACAGCTCTACGAGGTTCCTTTTTGCCACCTGGTGGTTGTTTGGTGTCATTATTTCCGTGGTGTATGCAGCAAACCTGGTGGCTTTGACGGCAGTAACTCTTCGGACTGTACCCGTCAAATCCTTGGAAGATCTGGCAACACAAACACACACTAAAGTAGCAAGCCCAAAGGGAGTTGCAGTAAATAGTATGCTCAAGGTAAAATAACAAAGACAAAGACAAAATATTTTATTATAGTCTCACCCTCTTACATAAATCTTTTTATAAAAAAAATTCATAGAGGCCATTCTTCAAGAATTATGAGAGACTCTAAAAATTTCAAAAAAGTTAAGATCAATTATCACAGTTTATAATATATAATAAAATTGATATCACAGACTGAAAAAAAAAAACTGGTTTAAAAACCCGTTAGAAACCTAAATACCATGCATCAGTTCTCGCCTTCTTCTGAGGAATAAAAGACACATATTAGTTGAGAGTTTAATTAAATTGACATTACTAAAAATTAAAACAAATTTATCAACATCATAACTCTTATATCAACAGTACAACCCAATATTTCTTCCGAGAAGATGCTGGCAGTTACATGCCCCAAGACTTCCATGCACTTTCATGTCTTTACACTCATCAGTCGTCCCTTGTACTCACTTGTCACTAAATCAGTCACTGTCAATTTCTATAGATAAATTCAGATATTTAGTTCAACATTGGTTTTAACATGAACACAGCATTGGCCTTTCAATGATAAAGCAAGATTTTGGGTTAATTGTCTAAGCATAATTAAAGTTATTTACTTTTATAGTGAGATGGGAAGTTGGCCAGGCAGAAATGGGGGGTAAGAACTGAAGGGTGTGCAAGGGCAAGCATCTACCTAAGGGCAAGGGAATAAAAAAATATTTTTGGTTCAAATAAAAATTTGCTGATTTTTCGATTTTCTAATGTGACTGCCACTGAAACCTTTAGATTACAACCTTATGCATCTGATTCCAAACATTTCACTGACAGATCTATGTGGCCTAAGGCCTTGGCTTACATGTGGTACCAAGAATTCATGGTGATCTCTTGAGATGGGGCAAATTGAAAACTAAGCTCCTTTTTTGGAGGTCAATTCTTGGACTATGATATGTTTATTGTTATTCATTGTTTCAGGTCTCATCAGACCCACTATTTCGACGTCTTTACAACAATATTGATGTTTTCATTAGTTACTCATCTGACTACACCAGGCATGAAGGTGAAGATATTATTACAATGCAAGAAGTATCAATACTGAAGGAATATCGTCTCAAACAACCAGATGCTTGCGAAATTGAAGTTGGGCTGGACAGTTTTTACAAAACAAACTTTGGGTTTCCTGTCAGGAAGGACTTTCCATATAAAGCTTTATTTGATGCTAAGTATGTAGATCCTTTTTTATTTTCTTTGCCTTTTTTCATGGTACAGTTATTCATTTACCTAACTAATATGGCAAACAATAGCTTTATAGGTGTGTATTTGCTAATTGGAAATTCGTCATGGTGACGTGACAGCCATAAATTAAAGTACAGTTCTGGCTATGGACAGTGAAGTGTACTTGTTACGCAAGTCTGCGGAGATTAGTCTCGTTGCCCATACTACATATCTTTTTCACTTTATTTCAGAATTTTGACAATTGTAGAATCAGGTTTGTTGGAAAGATGGACAATGAAATATCAAAAGCCTGACGGGAAATGTAAAAAGAGTTCAGCGGAAGTCCAAGGCTTAACTTTGAGAGACACTATTGGTGCGCTGTTGGTTCTGTCAGTTGGTATTGTAATTTCTTCTCTGTTTTTGTTTATGGAATTAATTTGCAAAAAATAAATGAATCTCCTTTACAGTATTTGCTCATTGATTTCTCTCAATGAAGTTCTGCCAAGAATTTAGGCCGATAAAAATGCATATGTATGATAGACTACCAGGCAACAGCATTGGCACTGCGATCTGTCCACCACATGCAGCATTGTGATAGACAGTTGCATCAATTTACAGTCCTTGTCATACTTACATGGAATCTCAAGTTCTTTTCTATGCTGTTGAACTGTGATGTCAGAGATGACTCTATTCTAGCATTGCAATATATGTAAATTAACTACAAGCTGCGATGTCATTTCAAACTGGGTCAGATTCCCCAGCTTCTAACCAATGCGAATCCACCAAACTGAGCATCACAGTTTCAACTCAGTGTCAGAGTGAAAATTGGGTCTGGAAAAACCCGCGCAAGTTTGACATCACAGCCTCTCAGCCAATGGCCTGCCAGAACAAATATACATAACACAAGCCATGTGTTTACAAACAAATTGTCAAAGCCTTCTCTTTATATCAACTTCCATCAAAGTTTAAAGTTGTAAGTTAGCAAGTTTTGTAGATTAATCAAACAACTCTGTGGGGATTATAGGCCTAACAGTTGTCTACTGTGAATGCTCACAAAGCTGCCATTTGGTAGAATTAGACTGGTGATAGCTGTGATAAATCTTTGGGATCACAAAAGTAATGCTTCCTTCAAAAAATCAATTTTTGAACTGTGATGCGTAGTTTACTGTCAGCCCATTGGCTATCAAGCTGTGATGACGTAGTTTTAGGGGCTATCCCTGATAAAACTCTTACTCAGACACTGTGTTGAAACTGTGACGCTCAGTTCAGGAGGATCAATATTGGCTAGAAGCTGGGGAATCTGACCCAGTTTGAAATGACATCACAGCTTGTAGTTAATTTACATATATTGCAATGCTAGAATAGAGTCATCTCTGACATCACAGTTCAACAGCATAGAAAAAAAAACTTGAGATTCCACGTAAGTATGACCAGGACTGTAAAGAACTGATCGTGTGATGGAGGAAATATTCCACCATTGGTCCAGTGTCTGAAGAGATGGCTCTATTGATAGTTCACTCTTTGATAAACAAGCATCACCATATAACATGAGAGACAGCAACAAGCTAGTTTTACCTCGGTTCAAGACAATTCAATAAAATCAATTCAGAATCAAGGTCCCTCATTATGGAATATTCTACCATCTCACACCAAATATTCCCCAGATGTATTTTCTTTCAAGTCAAAAGTGAAAAAACAAGATATTCTAGATACAAGTGAATGTGGAACATGTATCATATGTCTTAGAAACTCTTTGTAAGCGTTGTTCTGTAAACTTTAAAATTTTGCTTTCATAAATAACATAGATGCTCATGAACTTATCCAACGGACTTTGTATATAAAACTTCATATTATTCACGTTGTTCTGTCATTTTAAACTTGTGGCTTAAAAGCGTCGTAGCTCGTGTTATTTGTTTTTACTATCATCACTGCTGTTAAATAAAATTTTGCTTTACTTTATATGTACTTTTTACTGTATGATACATGAACGTGATAAATGTGAATTATCGGTGATATTAAAACAACATATTAGGCTACAAGTCATCTTCTGAAAATCTATGCATGCATACTCTAGTTTTTAAAAGCACATAAAACAAACCAGGATGCTGGGTTTTTTAGATTTTCTAAAACATGCAGCATTACAACTTAGTGCAAATCTATAGGAAAGAGTGGACCTTTTTCAAATCACCCACATTTACCTCATAAATGGGATACTCTACCTGCTCAGCATAGATACTAATATAAGGGCTGCTTTTTGAGGCTCTGTATATGTCAGGTCAGTGATCGAGACTGAATCAGACCCTGCCAACCTGTTCTTTCAAAACCTCTTACTCCAGAATCCTGCTTCAAGGTCTTGAGTGATTCAGTCTTTATTCTAAATTCACAAAAGTTCCATTGTCATGGAAGAATAGACAGTCATTCATGAGTTCTGTTCTAACACCTGAAGGCAACTGCGAGACCTGTTAATTTGCGTTTTGACTCACTTTCACTCTTCTTATAGATGTCTTCGGATTAGCGGTCCAAACAGTTTCAAGATTAACTTTCAACTTGATCGTGTGATGTCCCTGGCATAAGAATGTTTTGTTTGTGTCAGTTATGGTTAATCAGTAGATTCAGTGCCTGTCATATCTAGCAGCATAGGAGACAATAAACAAACAAATGAAATAACTTGAGGTACTTCATCAAATAAGAAGATTAGGAGACCAACAGAAAATTGTCAAGGATGTGGCGAAGCCAGTTTGCACTGAGGTTTATTCACGATTGACCATATGGCCAGACACCTTTTGAAGTTGTGTCACAGTTACTGCAATTCTATTGTATTTGACAACTTTTTCAAAACTCTCTTTTGTTTTTGACCAGAAGTAGTCCGGCAGAAGTGTACAACAGTTGCAACCTGGAGTGAGTGCAAGCAACATGAGAACTTTCACTTGATTTGCAAACTCAATTATTTTATGTAAACTGTTGAAGAGAAGTGAAGTGTCTAATGACATTGGCATTTAGCCATCCCCCTCCCTGTAAAAGGCTTTTTCAAATTTTTATTCATTTTCTGAGGACTTTACACACTGACTTAAAATCTGCCAGCATATGCAATTAAAAAAGGAAGGGATCACGGAGATAGCGAGAAACTAGTCGGGGGGGGGGGGAGGAGGCGTTTCTTAAATGACAGATTATCTTGGCCAAGCCAAGATGTCCGATGCATTTTCAGTTTGGTGCAATGGTTTTTAACTAAATTTGTGTTTCTGATTAACAAGTCCATTTCCAAAAAAGAAAAAACTTCCCACAAATCTGCATCGAGCTGACACACTTTATATATATATATATATATACACATTTATACTCCTAGAAGCCATAACATTCCAAACACATTTTCATATTCACATTGCACTAGATGATATGAGGGGGATTTTTCAATCATCTATCCGTCTATCATATCCTTCCATCTATCCATCTATCTATCTACCTATCTATCTATATCTATCTATATCTATATCTATCTATAATATCTATTTCAATATATATCGTATCTAGTATAGTAGACAGATAAATATGGTAACTGCAGTGCTCTAAGCCCACTTCTGGGCACTCACAAGGGCTGATTGATGAGATGGTAGAGAGTGCAGGGGTCCTCAACATGTTACACATTTACACTATGTGAGGGATCTTTTACTTGCCCAGCACAGACACTGATACAAGGGATTGCCAATCTAACGTCTCATCAGAACGAAATTCAGCTGGGATTTTGCTCATGAAGGTTCACTAAAAATTTTTGGTTCCCACCCTGGGTTCGAACCCGTACAGGCAAAGACCCTCAGTGGAGCAGGTTGGCACCTTAAGCACTCTGCCACCCAACCTATTATATCTGTCTATCTTTCTGTCTGTCTACCTTGTCTTTTTTCAATTATAGGCATACACAATTAAATATCAAACTACCATCTTCTTTCAAATGTCACTTTATGACACAGTTTAAGCACTGAGTTACATTTATGTGTCATCCGTGTAAAAAAAATCCTGTATCGCCAAAAATGCAGATATGTGGACCAATCTTGCTTTATCTGATGCAGAAAACAGTTGGCTTCCATAAAAGTATCACTTTTGTGGTGTGTATATATACTTTCTAAGTACGATTAACTAAAATAGGACAAAAACAGGCAAAAATCGCCGAATTTGGGTGACAAAAGAAAATGACACCTTGATGTTTAACGCTTCATATTTTGGATGATAATGGTTTTTTTACGGATTTTTTTTCTTGAGGCTCTCCCTAAGTTTCTTACCTATTCTATGATATGCACATTATGTCGAATATGGCAATTATTTTGAAGAAAAATATCCAAAAGCGATGCAGGGTAGGGTGACAATTTTGTTGTGGTTTCCTTGACTCTCAAGGAATAGTCAATTTTAATGTGACAATGGTGGCTCTAATTTTAAAGACAGAAAGTTTATATTGCACAGAAATATTCTATATTATGTAATAGAACTTATATTAGCTTTGATAGTCTCTATCATGTTTCAAAACGACAAAATAAAAAAGCTTACCAATAACAGTCCTGTCAGTTCAGGACATGTCAAAAACATTTTTTGTTTGCCCAACTAAATTGGTTACAAGCAGTTTATATTGGCAGAGCCCAGTTTTGGATAGTTTTTGAGATTAAGTTTTTTTACGACAAAATTTTATATGATATTTTCTAGAAGTCGTATTTTATTTTCTGAAGTTCGTCTAATTTGGAGTACTGATGAATCTTCTTAACAGATATGGTTGTAGCAGGCACTATGAACATAAATGAACCTCCAAAAATTATGTTTAGATGAAAATAAGGCCCTTATTTTTTGGGGTTTTTATATATAGGTTGCAGGTTCTTTAAGGTCATATAACTACAATATATACTGGTAAATAACATGTCTAAAACTACTCAAATATAGTAATATTTACTCACACACCACATTTATTAATAGTTCTGTGCCTATGTGGTCAACAATGCAGTCATATTTAAAGTTACAGTTTACTCCTTCCACCAAGGTGATGCCAAGAATTGACTCTGCAACTTCTGCTGCATAAAAAAAAGCATTCAAAAAATTTTACCAGACACCCTAGCATGCAGGCATCACTTGGAGATTATTGAGAGTAATAATATTTGAATATCGTGTTGATTACTGCTGTTGGTTCCAGCAAAAGTGGTTGATGTAACTTGGTGATGTCCGTCTGACCTTTCTAGCAAAAATAGTGTTTAAATTGGCTTCAACTGATTTAATAACATGCCAAAGTATGAAATCAATAATATTTTGTGTTAACAGACTAAAATCCCAAAGAAAGTAACTTTTAAGTGCTGTGGTTACAAATTTTTATCAGATTTTTAGGTAAGCATGAGGTCCCTCCCATTAATTGTGAATAACTTTTGAATGGTTAAATATTTTGCATTGACTCTTCCATATTATTAATCCTCACATTTTTTCGCATATATCCCATGCACTTTGATTGCAAAATATGATTTTTATTTTTCAGCCCCAACGACACCCAAATGTAACTCAGACCTCGAACGGTGTCGTATATTCTGGCTGGCTTTCACACAAATCAATAAAGTGTATACCTCAGTTGATCTTATTTTGATTATCTAACATAACTGTCAGAATTGGTGTGATACACCAAGTAACGCTTACAAGACAAGACAATTGTTTGGAGTTTTGCTCCGCTGCACATCCAATCCAAACAATGTTGTGAGACATTAAAATGCATGCAAGTTGTCTTTTTAATTGTCCTTTCTTCTCTCATTTCATAAATATGCACTTTGAATTAGTCGAAACTGCACATAAATTTGTTATGCCTTTTTGAGCTGATAATTCTGCATTAATACATGAAACTCCATTTCAGGTGACTTTTAAAAGTCATTTTTGAGATTATGGAGATTAACAACTGTTAATGCCTTAGGAAAAAAAGTTCTCATACAGGTGTTAAGATGATGAACGTTCTCCCCTCTCCTGTTTGTTTACAATTGTTTCACATCATTATTTATTGCAGCCAGGCTTTTTAAATAGTAAATGTGTCCATGTGTAGCAGTTTGAACAAAACTAACAGCTTAAAAACTGTCTTCAACTGTTTCAGGTGACTAATTTTGCAGATTATGGAAAAAAAAGCTCAACTAGGCAATAAACTTCTGTCTTTTCCGGGTGTCATAGTTATTTAGGTTACCAGCTACACTGTATTTTATAATTTATTGAAATAATTCTTTGGTTTTGAGTCTCAGCACTCTCAACAGCAGCTGCAGTATGGCAAATTTGGAAGTAATTTGTAGATATAAATCTGGATTAGGGCTTAGGCAGGTCTGAAATAAATTTAGCCAAGTCAAGTAAAATTTATTTGGATTCAGGTTAAAAAATACCAATACAAAACACATGACCGGGCCTCTTTGTACAGAATACAGGGCCGCAAAATCAACTTGGTCAATCCTCATGTGCCTGCTAGGAATGGGGAGGAGGAGTCGAAAGGTGAGCCGTCAACGAAATTATCCTTGCCGACTTGTTGAATGTGGTTGAATCTTCTCCTTTTTCATGGAAAATGTAACATTGTCATGGCAAAAAGCTGAAGATTCGTCAATACCTTTCATGCAGAAATAATTCAATTGATAGTATGAGCAAAAAAGCATCATGTAATCGAGTCTTTTCTTTTTATGCATGTTCTTTGATAATGTTTCGGACAAAGACAGAGCTCAACAACCAAAAATAAAGTACGATTACCCCCGCAGGAAGGAAGACTTAGCCAATACTTCACACTTTCACACCTTTGAACTCCCTTCAAATCACTTCCTGCCTTTGTTTACTTTACACTACCTTTTAAAATTACATTAAATTTGCATTAAGCTTGTAAAACATCAATTCAAACTCTTCCACTCCCACTGTGCTTGATTTCTTTGATATTGTGCAACGGGGCTAATTGCAATTACATTACCAGCTGCCTTAATAATAGAGTTCTAAAATGTGGTGACAAATCAAAAGTAGTAGTATGGAGATTTGGGGTGAAAAGGAGAAAGGAGAGCAAAATAGGTAAACAGAGGACTTCTGACAGAATTTTTTAAACTTTATTTTGGGTTGTACTTTAATTTAAAGCATTTAATTATCACTGCAACGCATCAAAAATTTGTTGAATAAAATCTCTTGTAAATCAGGCTACTAATTTCCTGAAATTTGATTATGTGTACATATAATTATGATAAATTGCTACATTTCTAGATGTCAGTCACAACTATGTTATGTGGTGATTGATTGATTGGTTGATTGGTTATTGATTTTATTTGCTCATTATAAAGGGAGGTGAATATTGTATGAATATAAAAGAAAATAATAATAAATGTAAAGAAATACTTGTATGGATCTATCCTAGCAGGCAACCTAGAGCCTGTTTTTTTTTGGATTAAAAACTGTAATCTCTGTATTCTACAGAATGACTTAAGTTACAACAGCGCTCCTGTAAGATTTCCAAAATATACCGAAACAGTTACGAATATAGTGTGAAAGTAGAAGGTCTCAGCTTCGTATCAATGTTAAAATTGAAATATTCTGTTGGGAAATTTCTTTAGATATTTGAGTTTTTAATTTTTTGTTCATCACATGCGATTTCGGATCATTATCAGAGATTGTTTACAAGTAACTAACAATTTCTTCATAAGATATAACTGTAGATATCATACAGTATCATATAAATCATTTACGTCCAACAGAAAATTGATTTTAAAGGAATATTACCATCATTACCACAGCGCTCCTGAATAAAAATATATATAAGATTTTCAAAATATTACAAAAAAGTTACGAATGTATCCTGAAAGTAGAAGCTCTCAGCTTCGGATCGATGTGAAAATCAAAATATTCCGTTGGGAAAATTTTGAGATATTCAAATTTTAAATATTTGATTTATCACACCCCTTTAATTTACATCATTACCACTCAGTATCACCCAATAAATCACTCAACAATTCAATAATGCAGTAAATTTGTTGCTTTACATGTTTATTATGACATTTCATTGCAATCGAACTGAAGAAATCATTTAAATGGCACTTATGTGATAAATATAGAACAGAGTGTGCTGCAAACTCTTATGATCATGTTTTTCTGTAAAAGTGAATCTTACCGCCTGCTTGCTTACCTTTATGACAGCCTGTATGTAACATGAATTGAAATGCATGATGGTACGGCAGAGATTGTTCAACAATTGGGATGATTAATGGTTTGATTCGGAAGCTGTTGAAGAGTTTTTCAAGTTTTCAGTGACAACTGCTCAGAAAAGAGGTCCATTGCCTTCATCATCTGCTCAATGAACATTGGCACATGACGGAGAAGGATAAGAACATTAGTAGTGAAAGAAATCCCAAATTCTTGGTGTGCTCTTTCAAGTTTTGCAATTTTGACTTTGTAAGCATCATCAATTGTAAAGCCAAATGAGGCTTGAGTGGTTTCGCAAAGTGTGACAAAAGCAGTGTGATACTTCATTCAGCATTGAGGTCACATGTTGCTCAGAATTTCAAGGTTTGCAAGGACCTTGCCCCATGCAGTTACCCTCAAATGTACATCCATGATGCTGTTCCTTTTGGATATAAAGAGCCTCAAGCCAGTGTTCAAGATCTGGGAAGAGTTTCTTCAATTCAGAACACATTAATTTTTATTCCCAATCCCCAACTTAATATGCAGTGCAGGAGGAGGTAATACAGCAATAACAAGGGTTGATGGCTCAAAATTTGCCCCCCGACAGCTAGTGGTTAATTTGAATCAGTTGTAATACTGCTTTAATGTGGTTTTGCTACCACTTTCATTTTTCCATTTCTGTTAGTTTTTGGAGTGAAACTGCTTAATCCAGAGGTCAGAATCACATTATGTCAGTGGAACTTTGTCTCAACACCTTCCTATAGATCTATAACAAATAACAAACTTTTTTCCGAGCATCGGAATGATCAACTCTTTTTTGGCAATTGCCAAAAAAGAGTTGGCGAAAGTTTTTAAGCTGGTATTTCTATTTCACAAAGTAACACATGGATATATCTTGTATTGAGAAAGCCTGCTTCCAGTGCAAAATGATCTAGAAAGTAATCAGGGAAGACAAGCTCAAATCGTAAAAGTGATGTTGTCTTTTGCTCAAGTTACTGGCATTTTACAACCTCTTGGGATAGCATATTCCATTTTTGGGCGCCTCTAGGGTAGATTTCACGAAATGTTGCAAAATTACTTACCACAAGTAACATTAGCACAAGACTGATAAGACCAGACATAATTGATTTGTAGCTTCTCAGATTTCCTCATGGTAATTTTTCTGAGGATATCTGACAGGACAAAAAAAAAGCTGAAATCTAAATATTTTATTCTGTCAATCCATTCAATGAAATCATGAGTAAACATTATTTTCTGTTGGATTGGTCGATCATAGTAGCTAAAGATATGGCCTTGTGCTAATGTAACAACGATAAATGATGGAGGATGGAATTTGTTATGCTGATCCTACTGCAATATAAATGAAAGCACCACTGAGCAGGGTGCAACACCTGGCCTGCTCCTGGGAGACCTGGCTTTCAGTTCTGAAAAAATTTGAGATCTAATCATGTGTTTGTTAATGTTATTTGGATAGACAAATTTTGCTAATGTAACACTATGAAATGGACAGATGCAAAATTACAGTTACATTAGTATAAAAATAAACAGTCACTCTACCCAGTTGTTCATGTTTTTGGTGATATATATAGGCACATAAGACATGTTTTTCAATAAAATTTTAGAATTTCATGTTAGAAATAGTGTTTCCAAGAGTCTTGATCGTGCACTCTCGAGAATGGTCATGGTCTAGTGCACGAGACTCGAGAATTTCTCGAGAAATCTAGGACACTGTCCTTCAAAAGGCACAATGATACACTGAACAAAAATTTTGAAGTTCTGGTGGCTCAATAATTGTCAAATTTGGCACAGACCTCATGTATGACCTTAAAAGCAATTTTGGAAGAAATTGTGAAAAGGGTTGACCTTTCGCCCTGCCCCTCCCATGCGTCTCGGGATGTTTTTCCCCCCTACTTTTGAACTTTTGAAACTTTTCAAACCACATCGACCAATCAGCAGTGAGAGATTATACCACATAGTTGCAAATTCGAACTTTTGAAACTTTTGAAACTTTTTGAACAGCCAATGGGACACAAAAGAAATTGAAACTTTTGGAAGAAAGAGAAATTCCAACTTCTAAACTTTTCGAATGACCAATAGGATATAAAAGAAATTCAAACTCTTTGAAGGACCAATGGGAGACAAGAGAAGATCTTTTCAACTTTTCGAACATTTCAACTTTTCGAACAATTCAACTTTTCGAACATTTGAAATATTAAGCATATTTCAACTTTTCGAACATTTCAACTTTTCAACTTTTCGAACAATTCAACTTTTCGAACATTTGAAATATTAAGCATATTTCAACTTTTCGAACATTTCAACTTTTCAACTTTTCGAACAATTCAACTTTTCGAACATTTGAAATATTAAGCATACTTCAACTTTTCGAACATTTCAACTTTTCAACTTTTCGAACAATTCAACTTTTCGAACATTTGAAATATTAAGCATATTTCAACTTTTCGAACATTTCAACTTTTCAACTTTTCGAACAATTCAACTTTTCGAACATTTGAAATATTAAGCATATTTCAACTTTTCGAACATTTCAACTTTTCAACTTTTCGAACAATTCAACTTTTCGAACATTTGAAATATTAAGCTTTTTTTTTTCAACTTTTCGAACAATTCAACTTTTCAATTTTTCGAACAGCCTATAGGAAATGAAAGAAATTAAAACTTTTGGAACTGGCCAATAGGAGGCAAGAGAAATTCAACTTTTCAACTTTTTGAACATTTGAAATATTAAGCATATTTCAACTTTTCGAACATTTCAACTTTTCGAACAATTCAACTTTTCAACTTTTCGAACAGCCTATAGGAAATGAAAGAAATTGAAACTTTTGGAACTGGCCAATAGGAGACAAGAGAAATTCAACTTTTCAACTTTTCGAACATTTGAAATATTAAGCTTAATATTATTTCAACTTTTCGAACATTTCAACTTTTCGAACAGCCTATAGGAAATGAAAGAAATTTAAACTTTTGGAACTGGCCAATAGGAAACAAGAGAAATTCAACTTTTCAACTTTTCGAACAAGATACAAGTGGTCATGACAAATCAGAGAACTGCTTACAATGGTGGTACCAAATATTTGAAAAGTTCCAAAAGTTGCACCAATGGCAGGGTAGCTCTCATTCCAACATTTTGTTATGGTAGCCATGATGAGAGGAAAGCTAAATTCCACAGATTAGAACAAATCTCGGGTCCTATCAAGGTAATTTTGTCATCAAATGGCTGCAATTCATTAGTTTCTGCCACCTACTGGATGATCAAGGAGTCGGCACAGCTTAAACCCTCCATGGAATGCTGCACTACTCCAGATTCTCCAAGAAATCACTGCTTGGGGATCATGCCACAGTTCAACATGTCAACATTGCAAGGCTGGGAAAATAAAAAGGTAAGGAATAATTGTCAAACCAAACTATTTTTGTAGACAGCATCTCAGATCCAGAGCAAAACTATCTGCTGAGGGGAAGTGTCTGCTCAGTCTGGCTATTATTCCTTCAGCATTCAGATACTTTCAAAAAGTGAGGCACGTCATTAGTTTCTGCGTTTATAAATTATTATTTGCCAGGATTCAGATAGGATTCTGGATAGGATTACCTATAAATAGCTTTTCAATATTAAGTTCATGGCATGCAAAGCAAGCAGCATTGGTGAAGTTGTATTGTGCAGTAGGGTGGACTCATTTAGTGAACTCTGTTGAAACATCAGTTCACGGACTGTGCTTCAATTATGGTTGGATCAAATATCACTTTTTACCATCTCATCAAGCAAGGAAATGGTGAACCATCCTGACTAATTAAAGAATATTATGGAAAGAACAGCAAAGTTATTGAAATAAATCATCACATGATCTTGAAATTTTGTGCCTTGCACTTTCAACAACAGCCACGGCAATTTAAATTGACACAAAAGTTTTGCTCTCAAAAATCTGTAAATTTTTGTGAATGTAGGCCTACGTGATGACAATGACTAAGTGTGTGCAAAATTTCATTATAACATTTTAAGAGAAAGTACCATTTTCAGCCATTTTGCAATGTTGTGTTTATAATGGCACTCAGTGTACAACAAGAGATATTTAATTATGCAATTGATCATGTTTTTTGGCTATTATGACGTCTTTTGTAGTTTTAATGCCAATCTGTGTGTTTTGTTTCTATTAATCACAGCAAAACGTCCAGATACTATACAATTGTGAAATACTTGTACAAGTTCAATTTCAGAATCTATCTGATATACACTGAGCGCCTTTAAAAATGCAGCATTGCAAAATGGCTCAAAAATGGTACTTTTTCTCAAGATATCAAGGTGAAATTATGCACACACTTAGTAGTTGGCACCAAGTATATTCATTTAAATTTACATATCTCTAAGTGCTATAAGTTTTTGGCAAGTTAAGTCATTATGGCTACTGTCAAAAATGTAAATCAAGATCAAGCGACCATTAATCAATTATGTTGCGGTTCTTTCCACAATATTTTTTGATTAGTCAGGGAAATTTACCATTTTACTTGCTTACTGAGATGGAAAAAAGTGAAATTTGACCAAGCTGTAATTAAAGATAATGAAATTTTAAAAAATTTAGTGTCAATGCCGGCCTGCCCCCTATAGGAGCTTTTTGTTAAAATCTTCGAAAAAAGATGTTTTATTCAAATTTTTTTCAGAGTTTTGTTATGGACTGATTGTCTGCGTTTATGTTTCTATCCTGGATATGCATAACAACCCCATTGTTCAGTAGTTTGGGTTCATATGCTTTATTTTCAGATACTAATGCCAATTTTTATTCAAAATCTGATTTATCCTCAATATTTTCTTCAAAAAAGGTTAATAGGACAGCTTTTTAAAGTAATGTGCATGTTATCAGAACATTTTGTAAGATTATTCCCATCCAACAAGCAACAAAATTCTCGAGAATTCTCGTTCTCACGAGAAAATGCTGCATCATTGCTGATCTCGAGACTTCTCGAGAATTCTCGGTCTCATTGGAAACACTAGTTAGGAATTTGCATAATTAGCAATAACACAGAAAAATCCCCTTGTAAAAGTTGCCAATGTAGCCTCAGTGTCCTGTGACGGAATTGAGTTACATTAGCAGTCTTTTTTTATTTTTCATTTTTTCCAAATTTATAATGACCAACACAATTACAAATGGTTCCAAATTAATTAACAAAAAAAGTTTTTTATCAATCACATGTGATTACATTTTGCTGAATTGGTTTTAGTAGATTCCATAGAGTGCTAAAGTGAGCATGTATGATGACCAGTAAGTTTGGTCGTCCAGAATTGTATAATGAGGGAAAAAAAAAATCTTTTTCCGAGCAAAAAGCTATATATTTTAGGATTATTTTATAGATATTTATTCTTTAGCTCACAGATGTACTTAGTAATAGGTTTACTTGCTTCAGGAAGCAACAGCGAGATAAGAAAGGGGTTGGAAAGTTTAAGGTACCCTCTGAGAGCACTTTTCTTGAAATCTGAATCAGCTACATGACGTCAAGCAGTTGCTCTTAAATTACACTAAATTAACATTGTGAAGGCTCCAGTGTCATTATCATTTAGTCAATGGTATACAATACATGGATAATCAAAGCATGCCATGTGATACCAGGGTGGCTTGATTTGTAATCTTATTAGAAGAAGATGAGAAGTAGACGAGGAAGGTTTTATAATATGTAACAGAAGAAGAAGAAAATAGAAATTTTATTAAAAGTCGGTGGTGATAAGTCAAACAGTTACAACATAGGCTTACAAGCTTGTTACCAACAGATAAAATAACAGAATAATAAGAAACAAAAAAGAAGTATTTATAAATGAGGCAAATGAAAATGATGATTCCATAAAATATAAGTTTCATAAATTATAAACATTTCTTGGCTGATATACATACAAAACATTGGAGACTACTTCAATGGAGCATCATTAACATCATTGCTAAGACTAGTATGAAATGAAAGTGCTGTCCTGGAATGTTCTGCATAACGGAAACTGCCAAATTACGTTTACTGCCCGGGGGGCAGAAGGGGAAATCTAACCTGACAGCCCAGCAAAATCATCCAGAAACAGCTGAGTGTATTATCAGTTCAACTATAAATTATCAATGGTGCATAATATACAAGTTCCACAATTACATGTACATATACTTGCAACATTTTGCCTTATTGAGTTTCTAAACTGTGAAAAGTCTTCTATACTTTTTATGCCAGTGGATAGGAGATTCCAAATATGAGGACCCTGATAAGCCGTATTTAACAGAGTTAAAAGTTGGTTTGGTTAATTTGAGATTGTCTCGCATGTCATATCCTGTTACCTGTCTTTTGAAAAAAAGAGCTGTCAAGAGGCGGCGAAATTTTGTGAATTACTTTGTAAACAAATTCTACTAATGTTATCCTAATATAATAATATAGTAAAATCATAATATAGTATGATTTTGTATACCCTGTCAGCGTGCCTCGGTGGTCCAGCGTCAGCTTGGCGTCGGTCCGATGCCAGCAGCATCAGACCAGCTTTGGGCCGACATTATTACAACTGTACTGTTTACGGTATGCTGAAAGATCAGAAGACAAGTGACTTGAGATAAAGCCAAATAATTGATCACATAGTATGCCTTCAAATATTTTTGATGAGGAGGCAAGAACACTAAGGGGTCTGTAATTTTCCTTTGCCAGCTGATCAGATTTTTTATTAAGAGGTGTTACTTCTGCTATTTTAGTGTAGTCTGAGCATGTTTGCGCAACTATAGTATTGTTAAAATTGGAGTGAGTGAGTGACCTAGAGTGTCATAGGCAACTTCGGAGAAATATTGTTGAAGCCACTTGCTTTGTTTGGGTGTAAGTTTTTTTAATTTGTTTGCCATTAATGTGTTTTGTATTAGTTTGAAATGGAATTGTTGATCATTGTTTACTTGATCAGTAATCAGCTTCACACTTCTTGGGTGGTCCTTGTAATGGTCAATGACCTCATCAGCTGACATATGTTTAACACTAGGGGGCTCATTCATGTCATTTGTGACATTGATATATTATTTGTTGAATGCATTACAAACTTCTACAGGGTCATTCAATAATGATCCATTTTCAATATCAAGCTCACCAATCATAAATCATGCTACACAGGTTTGCAGGTTTAAAGGTTTAAAGGTTTTCAGGTTTTTGTTAGGGATAATGTTTCAGACAGCTGTTTCCGTTCATGCGCAACAACAAAAATATATTTATACTGGGAACTGGGGGAAACAATGGGACGCTTTGCACATCTACTAATTTTACTCAAGGCTGTAAAAGCTGGGCAACTCAGAAGTTTGCTAGAGTATCCTCAATACTTTTGTGCTTAAATCCAAAGCATAAAGATATTAGACTCTACAGTTTCATGTCACTGGAATTTTACTGGTTTTTGATATATTGTGATTACTTGATTTTACTTTGTCTGTCATGAAAGGTTTCACCACTTCCCAAAAGTGTTTTGAATTGCTACCCACAGTGTTACATTTTTCTTTAAAATACTTTTGTAACGACTCTCAATTTAATTTGTTGACCAAATTTCTTTGATTTTTATTCCTTATCTAATTTTGATGACTATTAATTTTTAGGTACTTCCTATTTTGTTCCGCATGTCAGTCAGCCGGGTAAGGAGTTTAGTGAACAGCTGTAAAACACAAACAATATTTTCACCAAATCGCACGGCCGGTTAAATCCCAGCTTGATGGTCAATGCAGTGTATCGCCATGCTCAATCACCAAGAACCCGAAACTATAACTGAAACTTGACCAACTGTTTGGATACTCAGATGCAATCAAAGACAAAAACCAGTAAAATTCCAGTGACATGAAACTGTAGAGTCTAATATCTTTATGCTTTGGATTTAAGCACAAAAGTATTGAGGATACTCTAGCAAACTTCTGAGTTGCCCAGCTTTTACAGCCTTGAGTAAAATTAGTAGATGTGCAAAGCGTCCCATTGTTTCCCCCAGTTCCCAGTATAAATATATTTTTGTTGTTGCGCATGAACGGAAACAGCTGTCTGAAACATTATCCCTAACAAAAACCTGAAAACCTTTAAACCTTTAAACCTGCAAACCTGTGTAGCATGATTTATGATTGGTGATTAATGTGATAAATACTGTACAAAAGGATGAAATATATTTCTGCTGAAATAAATTGATTTCCTTAAATGAAATATGGCTTGAAAGTTCAGAATAACAAAGCAGTTCTGGACAGGTCATCATTTGAGGGTCATCTGAGGACACAACATTTTCTAAAATATTTTGATTTTAACCAAACAAGTGACATCATGCCTGGAGATGAGATGAAGGAAGTGGCTCCACTGACAATGGAAGAGCTGAAAGAGCCATTGACCGCAGAGGAAAGAAAAGAAGCAGACAACCCGTTCTTCATCCGACAGTTCAACATGTACATTGAAGCACTAAACAGCATTTCCAATCTTAACAGCAAGCAGCGAAATAATGTGACAGAGCAATTGAGGTTGGTTTTTATGTGTCATGTTGATAGTTGAGTCTTTTTGACTGTATGCGAATGACTTTATGATAATGACATATATAATTATTAGGTTTTTTTTTCTGATTTTTTTTACTAAGCTTAGCCCAGTCGAAGTGATCTTCCAGGCAAAAAAAACCCCACACTGGGTTTGGGCCATCAATAGAACGCAGTGATATTGTTTGGATTTGGAATTTTTATCAAACTTTATAAAAGATCTTCAATCTCTGAATACAAGAATGTCTCAAAAAATCTCCAAAATTGGCATTTTTGTGAGCTTGATATTGAAAAAACCTATTCAGTGAAATAAGCCCTTCACAAAGTTGTCTCTAATATATAGGCACCTGTTTAGATAACAACCGTCTTTCTAACTTTAATAACTACTTCAGAGCCATGAATTTTTTTAAAAAGTTGAAAAATGCCAAAGGAGATAAGCCATTGAATAAGGCTGTTTAATTTAGGTATTTTTTGTCTGAAAAACCAAGCAACCGCAAGCTATCTTACGTCCCACTTCTGCTGTTTACCTGCTTGACCACGAACACTGCATTGTGGAGCATGGAACTGTCCCGGGCCAATTTGACAGTCAAGGTTTTCTTTCTTGAACATAGGCCTACGGCATTGTCTATTGACAAATTTGACCAAATTTACTAATAAGCATGAATGAGTATGCAATCTATAGCCCAAAAAGGTTCAATTTTTAAATAAACTTTTAATGACTTATTTTCTTATAGACGGTCTATTTATATAACATGTTGAAAAATATCTTTTGTAACAACAGAGATCACGTGAAACAACGGTCAGCAGTCAATCAAGCAATAATTCAAAATCCAGATATTTCAAATGTAAGTATAAAATTCAAAATCTACGTGTATAGAAGCTTGTCTTGTTCCAAAAAATTGTAAAACTGTTCTCTCTTAGGGACCGTTTGGAATTTATGCCTTGGGTGGCGGTGGGATTTGCCAGAACTTCCTGTCAAAAACTGATACCCCCTTGAGTTTCATGCAGATTTTTAGTACCCCCCCCCCCCTTGAGAAACAAAGCAATAAACATATATGTACTGTATGATACATGTGCCGCTTGGATAGTCACATTCAGTGATTCGCTGACTTTTGCCCATAATAAAGCGCGCATGAATTGAGTGTACGCATACATCCAATTTATGTCCACTGCATACCCATGATGTGGCAAAAAAGTGGAAATGTGTCTTAATTTGTTGGACATATGTTACTATGACAACTGCAAAGCAGTCTTACTGTGTATGTGCATCTGATGCCATCTATACATAGTTTTTCAAATCCATTAGGATGCCCAAAACCTGACAAAATCATTCCTCGTTCCTCAATGTACTAACAGAATACAAGCTATTGGCATCATGACCGATTCTCAATCTGTATGAAGAATACCAAAATTAGCTTATTAGTTTCGAAGATATCATTGAAATGCATGCATGGTTGTATTTATCATATGGCGTATGCCGCGTCTTGTGTTAATTCTTTTCATAGACAGAAATCAACCCAGTGGTGATTGTTGGCTTCATTCGTTCCGGAACTACCATGTTGCACAGACTGCTTTCTTGTGATCCAAGATTTGTGGCTCCAATGGCTTTTGAGCTTCTCCAGCCCTGTCCTCCTGGAAGACCAACAAAATGGTTACACACCGAAAGATATAAGAAAGCCCAAGAATACATGAGTATGTCTCTATATCCTATTTTCCAATTAATATTATGAATCAAAGAACATCAGGAAAATATGCAAATTGTGATTAATGTTCTCTGACTAAGAATCCTCTATAGTAATATACTATTATTAATATTAGGCCTAAGGTTCAGCTGTCCAGGTGTGACCGTTATATCATGGGAAAGTAAAAATAAAAGCATTTCACTTGAAATATGTTGCATTCTTTTTTTTTTTTTTTTTTTTTTTTTTTTACAAATGAAACACATGCTTTGTGAGAGATTAGTGGTAAGAAATTGGCCATTTTTATGGTGTTTTTCCATTGAGACAAAAAGTCTTACTCGATGTGTATACATTGTAGATGTGTTCTTCAACTGAGAATCTCAGGTGGTTATGTTTTCTGACTGAGAATTTTAGATTATTGTTCTCTGGAAAAGAATGCTCAAAAGTGGTATTCTCTGACTATGGATCCTCAGTAACTGTTGTAATGTTCTCTGACCAAAGTTCTCTGATAATATTCTCTGAATAAGAATCCCAGATAATCAGCACCATTTTTTCTACTTTTAAAGCACCTAACCCATCCTTTCCAACTTTTTTTTCAGGCCATATGTACCCCGGCAGTATCACCAATATCCGTCATATTCATGAGGTTAAAATGGATCTGCCGGATGAATGCTACTATATACTGCAAGCTGGGATGGTGGATAATGGTTGGGGAATAATTCCAGCATTCAAGAAACTGTTGGAGTTCACACTGAATTTACCCAAAGATGTTGCTGCAAAAGTCTACGAACATTACAAAAATTCATTAAAATGCATTTATTACAAAGGTAGTTTGATTTTTCATGAAGGAAATTATATGTATATAGCAAGCATGTAACATCTCCAGTTCCAAGAACTTTTTCACCTAAATTTCGTTGAATTTGCTAGGTTCAATTATTTTTCCTTCCAGGATTAAGAGATAGGCAAGTACCTCTATTAAAGGCACCAGCGCATTCACTTTATATCGACACATGTCTGAAAGCCTTTCCCAAGGCAAAATTCATTTTCCCATTCAGAAATGTAAGGGATATGGTAGGATCAGGTTGTTCAATCACAGAAAAGGTAAGAATAACACTAATATTCATTTATTTTTACATGATGACAGTGAATACTGATTGCTAATTATTACTTTACTTGTCACCTATTGGTCATTTTAGCAGCCCTGATGCTCTTACAGTCTGTAAATCCCCCCCCCCAAAAAAAAACTTTAGGAAACAGTTAGACTCGGGGCAAAAAGGCTAAAAAATTCGGGCAGATGATTAGATAAAAACTATTGAAAACTAATGACTTCCAGGCAATTTCATTAGAAATGGAATTAAATTTAGATCTAGAAATTCGGGCAAATGTCGCTCCCCCCCCAAAAAAATGTGCGCGTGCCGTACACCTAGGAGTCTCTGTACAACTCATACATAGGCTTTGAGGACCGGAAACCATATACAAATACATAATTCGCATAAATTTAGCTTTTATTCAGTGCATTATTGGAAGATTATGAATTTAGGTATAAGTTGAAATTCCAACAATGCAGGCAGATCATCCACCCTATTGTTTAGAAGTAGGTTAAACTCTAATATGCTTGAAGGATTAGGACCCTAATATGCTTGGAAGGATTAGGACAGAAAAATGATTTGAAATTGTTAATCTGTATAAACACTGATATAGGTACCTTTAGCGGGGCAGATTTGTCATGAATAGGGAAGTAATTATATGAGCGCAGCTCAAGGCTGCCGAAGGCAGCCATGAGCGAAGCTCACTTAGCACAACAGAGGTTTCAAAAATCAGTGCAGTGATGGTCTCAACGTCAGTGGTCGACAGCAGGAAATTAGGTCAATTGGGTCCAGCTTCTTATCAATGATTTAGTTTCGAATTCAACAAAACATAACATATTCACCTTCAAAAGTGTCTTAAAATTCAATTTTCTCCAGTATTATTCCCTATTCCTATAATTTTTAGTTATTAGCCTTGACAAGCCAAATTAAATTATTTACATGTGATTCATTTGATTTCAAAACAGACAACATGAAACCAAACAAAATTACATTTAATCTTTATAAACTGATGATTATGTAACAGTGAGCAATTAATCCGATGCAAATTATGTTAATATTTTTGTATTACCATTATACTATTATGTAATATCAACAATCTAGCATAGACTTAAATTTGGCAGCTTTCAGTGTTGTCTGCCTTTTTATTAGAAATTCATGATTATCTATCAATTCTATTTATCTATAATCCTATTTATCTATCTATCTATCTATCTATCTATCTATCTATTTATCTGTCTGTCTACCTTTCTATCTATCTATCTATTCTATTTTTAATCTGTCTTACATTTCTAGTCTAAACTTCTCTCAATTTTTCTATATATCTGTCTTTTAAACATTGAATATGAAATACATTTAGTAAAAATATTATCAGTCCTACAAAGTGCTGCGCGAATTTCATGGCAGTGCCATTTACATATTATGTTTATATTCGTTTCGCGAAGCGAATTGAGCTCAAGAAATTTTTCAAAAATCTGTGCAGTGATGGTATAAACATCAATGGTCGACAGCAGAAACTTAGGTCAAGTGGGAGCAGCTTCTTATCAATGATTTAGTTTCGAATTTAACAAAACATGACATATTCATATTCAAAAGTGTCTAAAAAATTCAATTTTCTCCATTAATATTACCTGTATCTATTATTTTTATGCAATAGTTAATTATAAGCCTTGACAAGCTGAATTAAATTATTAACATATGATTCATTAATTTCAAAACAGACAACCAGAAAACATAACAAAATTAAGGTTACATAATCTTTGTCAACTGATGATTATGTAACAGTGAGCAATTAATCTACATGCAGAACATGTTATTGTTTTTGTTATCACTATTATGTAATATCAACAATCTAGCATAGACTTAAATTTGGCAGCTTTCAGTATTATTTTCCTTTTTACTATCTATCTATCTATCTATCTATCTATCTATCTATCTATCTATCTATCTATCTATCTATCTATCTATTCTATATATGTATCTATCTATTCTATATATGTATATATATATATATATTCTATTTTTTTATCTATTTTATCTTTCTAATAATAGTTTGTAGTCTAAATTTATCTCTATTTTTCTATATATCAGTTTTTCAATTTCTTTGAAACAGAAAATAACTGCCTTTCATACATTGAATATGAAATAAATTTAATGAAAGTTATGGTAAAACCATAAGTCCTAAAAGAAATTTTTAACAGCTGCGGGAATTTCATGGCTGTGCCATTTACATATTACATAGAAGCACGAAACTTGGCAAACTGTTTAAAAACATCTTAAAGATTATATTTAGGTCTCCACTTCAGATTGGACCTGATTGACCCATGACAGCCATTTTCCAAAATGGCGACTAATTCTCTCATTTTCTGGCTTTCTTTGAAGTGCCTACAGTTTGACCATGTAAAAACAATGGTCATGATTCCTTCTACAGATCTAATAAACACTATACATTGATTCCTGGATCGAACTGAGGAATTTTGGGGTGGTCAGGGTCCATTTTGTTAGAACCGTTGAAGAAAACGCAGCATTTTCGCGGTTTCTAATAGTTTTGTGGAATCTCAATTGATATTTCAACAGGCTACGTATTTGAATTCCTTGCAAGAAGAGCTTTCAAACGAAAGGTAGCATCAATAGTTTCTGTGAATTTTTTGTCCAAATGAACCTCAGAACCGAAATCTTCAAAAAATTGTTTGTTTCATTTGTTCCATTTCCACAACAAATTCAGGAAACCAACTTATGCTGGTACTCATTTGAAAGCTCCTTTTACAAGGAATCGAAATAAGTAACTAATTATGAGATATTTTAAGAATTGGCGAAACAATGTAAAACCGTGAAAATACAGTATTTGAGTTGACATTTCTACAAAAATGGATTCCTGAAAGCCTGAAAATAGTCGAGGCTACTAAAAAATGTTATAGCAATGTTCTGAATACCTAGAGAAAGAACAACATCACTATTTACATGCATTATATTCGTAGGAACTACACAGAAAGCAGGAAAATGGAAGAATTAACCACCATTTTTGAAATGGCTGTCTATGGAAAATCTGAGCTCCCTATCCAAATATGTCTGTAAAGATGTTTTTTAAGTTTGCGCCAAGTTTCATGCTTCTATGTATAAATGCTCATTTTTAACGTACCTGCCCTGCTACTTGATGGTATTATCAATCCAATAACTATGTATCCGTCCATTTTTGCTGAAGAGCATTAATGATTCAATGTCATGTCGTGGCCGGTTGTGGATCAGCCCTGTGTTTGGCAATTTACAGTATAGGATCACAAAACTAATCAGTCAATCTCAACTTGCAAATGCTTAAAATAAAATTTGTTTGTAACTTGGATACACAGTATAAGCCAGTAATTGTATTGCCAAACACAAGTATTATCCAAAGCCAGCCTCAGTATGGCACCAAATTCTCTGTCAACGAAGCGATTTGACACATATATTGTTAAGCATAGTACCTGTGAAAGGGGAATAAGAAAGGATGATGGATCAAATGTGATTGAAGAAAACATACATTTTGTGATGACCTGAGAACCATAGCATGCAGGAGTAACAGCTTGAGGTAAAACAGTGAAATGGAATAGGAAAGATTGGAGAATATCGATGGTCGTGCAGAAATGACTAATAAGTGTCCTGGTATAATATGAACAGTTTGAGAAACCAGAGCCACTTATGGTTGTTGTGAGACTCTAAATAATGCTGCTTGCAAAATTGTTGTTGTGGGCAATCAGTAGTCTGTGTGGAGTAGCGGAAAACATCTATGGTATGATTAGAAGTTGAATGGAGCGTCATTGGAAATTTGAAGTTAATAATTTTCACCATTTAGTGTGTGAGACTGTGTGTGTGATGAATAGCACTTGGCATATCTTAATTTATATTTTGTAAAAGGTCTGTGGAAGTGTGTGATGTAAAGTGTGGGTTTTCATTATTAAAATAGGTGAAGACAAACTGTTCATGCTAAGGTATGAAATGTACATGATTTTTAAGAATTGTTAGATATGACATTGCTCAGTATTTTATTGTAGAGGCCAGAAGTATCTGAAAATATGTTGACGCCTATGACATACTACTAGCAGATGCCACAGAAACTTCCCCACACACTTGGTATAGCAGATTGACTGAGACTGTGCTGCCCTCTGGCATTGCAAACTTTCTGGGCTGGAATATTTCTGACCTATTTGGCATACCGTATTTCCTCGAATAGAAGCCTGGTCTCAAATAGAAGCCTGTCTCGTTTAGAGGCCGGGGTAGGGGCCCACTCTAAAACAATAGAAGCCTGGCTCAATTACACGCCGGGTCAGCCACTATAATTGACTGCCTTGCATGCTTCCCAGGTGTTTCCATGCAAGGCTTACTTACGTGTGTATCACTGCCTACCCTTGCATACCCAGATGTTACTTGATTGCTATGTTGTTTAAAACATTAAACGCCGGTCTCAAATAGACGCCTGGCTCGTATAAACGCAGGGTCAATTAGGCCTTGTAAAACAATAAACGCCCGGGCTTGTAATCGAGGAAATACGGTAATTCAGTGAAGGAGGCTGTTGTTGGTGGAGGTGAAGGTGTGAAATGAAGATAGATTTCAGGGGGAATGAGAAGGTTTTGGAGGATGGCATTCCTTATTTCAAGGGAAAATGTCAAATCCTGTCTCTATGCCTAGTTTTGTGATGATTGAAACAGGAATGGAAGAGAAATAAGATAAACAACAGAATTAGGGAGATCTGCAGTTATGTGATAGATTATAGATTTGAATCAATGAAATAATGGTCAGATAGCCTTCACAGGCCATTAGAGTTTCTCACTGCCTCAAGGGGTTGTTCTATCACCTACAGAGTTTAGACAAGTTAGAGCTCTTTGCATTAGTGGCCACTGAAAGTGATTTTTTTTTCATTTTTAACTTCCAAACTGGCTTTGCCACATCATTGACACTGTTATAAATGACTTTCTAATCCTCTTATCAAGTACACACCTAACAAAAGTTAATAGTTTATTGACACTTTGGCTGATAGGTATATGTGACACATGCTGAATGAGTAACTGTTAATAAATAGTTACTGCCACCAACAATAATTAAAATAGCTCTTAAGCCGGGGACATCACAAGACCAAGTTGGATGTTATTTTGAAACTGTTTGGACTGTTAATCTGCAAACAGCTAAAAGGTTTAACAGCCATTTGTCAATTGATTTGTTTTTTTCATTTCAGTATGCTGGCCTGACGGGGTTTGAATTTGACAAAGCATATTCTGCAGAATGCACTCTCAAGTACTTCGAGCTTAGAAGTGCCAGAATGGTAAAAGCCATGAAAACCACATCTAAGGTAAAAACGGTTTAGAACAAAAAGTCCAAAGCATACATGTAGACACAAAATTGACTAAGCACGTCATGTGGTACCGTAGAATGGGGTAAAGTTGGCAATCCGGTTTTTTGGCTATTTTAACCCATTTAATGGAAGAAAAGCCTACTTTGCTCACTTACTCAGGTTTCGTCGGCAATTTAACACCTGTTTCAGTGAGGAAAGTTCGCATTTCTGCCGTTAAGTGGGTTAAAATAGCCAGCCAAATTTCCTGCGGATTGCCAACTTTACGTCGTTTTATGGTAAATGTATGAGTTTGTATCACTCCTGTGTACAGCATGGTGATTATCAAGGTAGTTTTGCATGCTGCTCCAAGATATAATTCCTTCTTTATTTCTGTTCGATATCGAGGTGAAGCAAAGTCAGATCAGGCAATCATGTTCTCTGAAAAAGTAGATAATGCCATTAGAATACTCAGGAATAATAGACAGAAGTTGTGAGAGTTCCTCACACCCGGTTGTTGTTATCCGCAGACTGGAATTCCAGCACCAGGCGGCATACGGCTGCAAAATCATCCTGCGATGGCGGAAACCAGCACTGGTAATAAAACAGTGGAAAGTTGGAGTCAAGCATCGGTCACATATTCCTGCATACATATCTTTGTCCAATGTCCATGCATCCCCCTGTCACATGGCCATTTTAATTTTGAATTCCGCATCCCTTTCGATTTTTCTAATTGAACTTTGAATTCCCTACCCCTTAGCTCTGGACCGGGTTTAATCAGACTCCATGAGTCCCTCTAGTGGATATGGCCGATGACATGCGCATTGCTTGTTGGCCCCTAGTGGTCTTGTAGACGGGGGTTTTATGTCCCCCATGTCCCTAGGTCATTTTACTTTTGAATTCCCATTCCCCCATAACCCCGCATCCAGAGCCTCACTTTTGACTTCAGCTGTAAATAGTAAGTACTTCAGTGACACTAGAAATTAAATACCGTAAAATGGGGTAAAGTTGGCAAGCCGGAGGAAAGTTGGCTGCCTATTTTAACCCATTTAATGGCATAAATGCTTTTCCTGACTGACATAGGTTTCTTTGGGAAAGTTGCAACCTGTGTCATTGAGGAAGGTTGGCATTTCTGTCATTAATTAAGTGGGTTAAAATGGGTGGCAAACTTTCCCCCCGCTTGCCAGCTTTACCCTATTCTACGACAGTACTTAGTTTAAAGACAATATGTTGGCCATTGAGATCACCTTATACGGCTGTTTACGGTCGTGCAGATTCTTGATACTTGTGGCCGATACATGTATCTCTCTTGAGGTATGATATAGGGACTGCTACGTCAAGCTTTGTTGAGGTCAATGTGCAATGTAATAAGCATAATTAAGGGCGCCAGAAAGAGACGAGGGCAGCAGGGGTGGTCGGATGACAAGGGCAAATCCAATTCGCGCAACAAAATTTTAAGACGTGCATTTCTGTAATAATTGTGCTTATATTTTTAATAATTTGTGCCTAAAATAAAGCTAAGATAAAGTTTTATCTTTTTGGTCAAAAGGGCACCCCGGTCCCTCTTGGTCAAGGGCAGGAGGGGCTATTGCCTCCCTCTGCCCCCCCTGTTCTGGCACCCTTAATCATAATATAATATATAATATAATTATAATCATTATGATTATGAAAAGTGTGGACATTCTATAGATGACAAAACTTTCAGCTCATCATGCTATGTTATCTCATTATTTCCGAATTTTAGGATAGATTGTTTCCTGTGTCATATTCTGAGATGGTGAAAGATCCTTTAGCTGCAGTAAAAGAAATCTACGCCAACTTTGGTTGGGAAGTGACACCGGAGATGATGGAGAACATGCAGCGCCATCTTCAGGAAAACAAACAGCACAAGCATGGGAAGCATACGTACAACTTGGAAGATTATGGGTTTTCCGAAGATGATGTGAAAGGGCGTATGTCTGAGTATATAGAATATTTTGGTACGAAGGAGAATATACTACAGTGATAAAGAGTTTATTACAACAGTTTGCAGATAAATTTTCGGTGAAGGACACCACGTTTTACTTATTTCTTAATAGCAGTCAATGTCAGTGTTTCCCTCTATAATCTTAATATCTACTTTCTAAACAATGCTGCTCGCTGAAGAAAAATATTACATTTTCCACAGCTTCCTACGTTGAACATAGTACAGATTTGAAGGATGTTTTATTGCTTATGCACCAATCAAACAAGCTGAAAATGCTGAGTGGATACAGAGTAAACTAGCTAGAGAAACTCTTTACTAAGTGAATCTGCTATAAAATTCTCGTAAAACCATGTCAACACAGCATATTTTGCCAACTTGCCCGGAAATTTTCAGGCCGGTTAATAAAGTATCAATGAAGTCTGAAGGTGTACCTTTGCATAGACATGGTCAACAATGATCACACAGACAATTCTGCATAGTCTTATTTTGCTGACTATGATTAGATTTACAATAATTTGGCTTTTTAAAGACATGCTTTTCACAAAACATTGTTGTGATCAAACGAGATGCACAAAAACAGCATTTAACTGAACTGAGCTGAACCGGTTTGCCTATCATACAGACTAGTTAATATGATTTATTCATGAAACAATGAAGGTGGCATATACAAAGGTGTTACAAATCTACAAAACAGGATGTAGGCCTATAACATTGAAACAACGGAAATTTGCCAGTTGCTGATGCAATGTGCCATCATGCGCATGCACTTGTGCAGGCCTAAATTCTTAGTAGTTAACTGGAAGAAATCAATAAGCAAACACTGTTAGAGAGGATCATTTATTTTTTACAAGTTAATTCCACAAACAAGACCAGAGTAGAAATGACAATACCGACTGACAAAACCAACAGCGCGCCAAGAGTGTCTCTCAGAGTCGAGCCTTGGACTTTTGCCGAACTCTTTTTACAATTCCCATCAGGCTTTCTATATTTCATAGTCCATCTTTCCAATAAACCTGACTCTACAATTCTCAAAATTCTGAAACAAAAGATGAAAAAGATAGCAAATATGGGCAATGAGATTTATATGCAGATATTTATATCAAAAGAAGGTTCCACTTTCCATATTCTATAGCCAGAACTCAAATTTCATTTATGACTGTCATGTCACCATGATGATTTCCAAAACTGCAAATACAAACCTATAAACTATTTTTTGTGATATTAGTTGGATTAGTACATTTATACGAGGGAAACGGGCAAACATTTAAATGAAAAATATTTTATACATACTTAGCATCAAATAAAGCTTTATATGGAAAGTCCTTCCTGATGGGAAACCCAAAATTTGTTTTGTAAAAACTGTCCAGCCCAACTTCAATTTCGCAAGCATCTGGCTGCTTTAGACGATATTCCTTCAGTATTGTTACTTCTTGCATTGTTATAATATCTTCGCCCTCATATCTGGTGAAGTCTGACGAGTAACTAATGAAAAGGTCAATATTGTTGTAGAGGTTTCGAAATAGTGGGTCTGATGAGACCTGTAACAGACAAAAAGTTATAATATGATATTGACCAAAACCTATTACATGCACCTGTGTTACATTATCACGTCATCCACCATCCATTGCAATTTACAAATTTCTATAATAGTTTGCAAGTTTGCAGTGGTGATTCAGGTAGTGAATTGAGTTTAACTTGACAAAATTAAACACAGGATCCATGTCAGAGCTTTAAATCAGGGATCCAAAATTTTGATTTGTGCAAAGTAAACCCCCTCTTCCCCTGAAATAAGCGGGGAAACTAAATTATTGTTCACCATCAGCTCCAGCTTTGAGCTATCTTCAATAATCCGCATTTATACTGTTTTTACATTTCCTTATATTTTGTATTTAAATCCTTTTTTATTGTGCAGTACCCTAGAATATTTTTCAAATAGGAGCGCTTTATAAATTAATAAATTCAATTCAAATATTCAATTCCCATTTGCATGTACATGTTGGCCAACATGAGTTGCCTGTCAAAATTTAAGGCAGGGTTGGTTGAATTTATTTGTCTTATTTCTTAAAGCTTTCATTTTTCCAAAGAAACAAAATAATGCTCTGGATCCTTAAAGTGAGTGGACAATAAATTTTTAAGACATAAAAAGACATAGACATGCAGGTTATTGTACCTTGAGCATGCCATTCACTGCAACTCCCTTCTGGCTTGCTACCTTAGTGTGGGTTTGTGTTGCCAGATCCTCCAAGGATTTGACAGGCACTGACCGAAGAGTGACTGCCATCAAAGCCACCAGGTTTGCTGCATACGCCACAGAAATGATGACACAAAATGACCACCAGGTGGCAAAAAGGAACCTCATAGAACTGTGCATATGGCTATTTCGGATGGCTGAAATGAAGGTAATTGATGTAGATGCTGTTATATATAGTGATATAACGCTGTTAACACAAAGAAAAGCTATAGGTCATTATTATTATGTGATAGATTAATCACTCTAGATTAGAATGTTTGGGATAACATCATTTTATCTGCAGGTTCGTTCCTTTCAGCCTGATAGATTAGGCAACTTATCATCCATATCAACAAAGCCTCAGGCCAATGAGTTTGTGAAGACGTACGGATATTGATATGTTCTCTGACATGTCTGTGTCAGATAACAACCGCCTTGCTGAAACTAAATTTCATTTCTTGATAGATGAAGGTTTAACAACCATTTTAGCAATGTGTAATATAATGGGAGGGGGGGGGGGGTAATCTTTAAAAAAACTATTTAAGCACTTGAACAAGAAACAGTAAATGTATTGATACAATATCAACATTTTATTGCACTAATTGAATTGATCTTTTTATGTGGCCCTTTTGCTTTCCTTCACTTCCGGATTCTCTGAATTTTAGCCTCCGAACTTATGTGGCCTAATCTTAGCAGCATTTCCTATCATGAGTTCTGGTGAGACTGCATTTCTTAAACTAATTTTCCATGCCAAATCAAAGACAAATCAAAGACAAATCAAAGACAAACATATTTCAGGGCTGATTATTAGCTCTTGGTGCTTGATTTACTTACGCTGTTTCAGTGCCGACACAGTAAACTCATAGAATGCACTAGCATAGCTCTTAATCACCGATTTACATTGCGGCTTCCCTGGATATGGTACTGCCATTAGCAAATGCACCGTGGATAATATCACAACAGCAGCCAAGCAAAGCAACCACACCATCCACTGAAAAAAAAGGATTGTTTTAGGATCTGTGATGTTACTTTAATTGAAAAACAAAAAGGAAAGGACACATATCCTTCTATATAAAATGCAATATGCTATTCAACGAATCTAAATTTTACTACAAATCCTCATCGGTAAACTACACTGACTTTCTTTTAATGTTTTTCCCAATGAGATGATAATTGTTGTTAGGTTTATTGAATAGAAATTATTTTAGTGAGTTAAAATTAATTCTACAGTTTGGATTCAATGCGGCTCGTGTTTAATGTTTAAATTGTTTCCTTGGTCGGTACTTCATTGTATTTCATGTACAGGTGCAACATTTATAGCTTATTCTCAATGGAGCATTAGTCTGTTTTAATCAACGTTTAAAATGACTTTTTCTGTGCAATGTTTTTCTTCAACTTACCACTATGCCATTAATTAAAAATTGATTGATTCGTTTTTCTTTTTAATTAAACTACATGTATTTGTAATTGAAATTTGTGTACTTTCCTTTGCAATTCTTATTAAAATTTAAAGCAAAGTCAATTGATTTATACTTCAGTTAAATCTAACAACATATGGTCACTTCAACTGAAAAGGTAAGAAATTTTGGAACGGCAAAGACTACTGACTACTTTTTTTTTACAAATAAATTCAGAAGACTGACCGACAAAGGTCTGAAACTGTTGTCAATGGAGGTGGGTGGATTAGTTCTCATGACATATGACATAGATTCTTCCCACCAGGACTGGGTGAAGTCAACAGCTTGTCTTCTTTCAGCTGTTATTGTGAATCCTCCAATACCCATATCAGCTTCCTGCAGCCAAAAAGGGACAGATTATAACTTATTACAGCAGTGTGGGTGACATAAAAATGGAACTACAAATTTTGTTAAAGCACGGGGACCTGGTATAAAAGCAGGGCTTCACGGCACCCCGCTCAGTCTGGGTGTGGCCTTCACAGAGTAAACATCTCTCACATCATTGCCGAAATCATCAATTACCCCTCTTAATAAGCAGAAAAACACGCATCTTTTGACAGAATTCGTTAAATACATCATTCTAGTTTTGATAGAGCATTTAATATACAGTCAATGTGGCTTACATGTTTTTTAATTTGACGAAATAAGTGCTTAGCAGCTCCGTTACAGTCCAATTTGGTTCAGATTCACGGCTATTCTGTGATTGGTCAAAGGTCAGGTGACTTTTATGACCCCAACAATTAGCATTGCAATGTTTGTATACAACAGCATGTGGTCTTGAGCCATAACACGTGGTTTTGGGCCATGTTTGACAATGTGTATTGACATCAGATGAAGCCTGACAGCTAGCTGGATAACCAACATTCCACTATAGAACAAACAAAAAAACAATCAAATTGGCTCACCTCAATGCATAGGTTTATTCTGGTAGTAAAAGCTCCGGTGAAAAATAGATTTTGAAACATTCTATTGTGTAATAGCACGGCCAAATAGCTTATAATCTTCCATAGTTAATAGCCAATGTCTTATAAATTAATTGTATGTATGTCCTTTCTGTGAAACAGTCACTGCCATTTATGTCCCATGTAGGCTTGCTTTTGTAGATTGGGCCACCATGACCTTACAATATCCAATACACACTGTGGCATGATATCCCGTGGGTGATTACCAGGTCCTACCCATGCTGGGTTTTCTAAAAGTCCTCTGGTAGCAAGATCCTTTTTAGCTTGATAACGTGGATCATTCCATGCTCCTCTATTGGCCAGCATCACCCAAAAACGTTTGTAGAGGGGTTTCCTTCGTTTATGATTAGTTCTGTGTGGGGCATTTGGCTCATCCCACCATAATTGTTTATATCTTTCATTTGTGACACAAGGTTTGCAGAAACAGAAGGAGCATTCAGCTTCAATTTGCACTGGATGAATAATCACAGGGTGGTCATCTTCATCTGAATCATTGTTATTGTCATTGTCATTTGCATGTGAAACATCTAAAAATTCCAGATTCCATCCATTTTGATTCCATATATCTTCCAGTAACAACCTCTGTTCTTGTGATATCCTCAAACAGACGGTCTCTGTATCCATAACTGATCCAAACAATTTCGACTTTATATTAATTAGCTAACCCAATCAAAGATGTGGTTTACATCCATCAAATCCAAGAAACTAAATGAACACAGTAAGAGCCTGTTTGTAAGCAAAGGGGGGGGGGGGGTGGGCGTATTCGTGGGGTAGACATACAGCACCTCTACAAACTGTGTTAGTCAACATGTGGTATTATGTAATGGACAAGTTTTTCATCGTTTTACTTTGAGTTCCAATATCCTCCTGAAGGGTCAATATGTGACTGATAACAATTGCATAACAATTTATGAAATCATATCACCATAACCAATTGATTAATTCATTGATTTATGGAAGATGGTTCTGAATGCAACAATATGCACAATAAATATTCATAATTACTTGAAAATAAAGACCCTGATTTTACTTGATGTCCTCAGTTCATAGACATCAGAAATATGGAATTTTGTTATTATAATTGCAGATAAGATTTCGCAACTGTGTTTCATTACAGTTTGTTTCATTACAGTTTGTATCGTAACTGGTTAATAACTGATAAGAAATTATTCAGAGTTTTAAGAGCTTTGAGGAACACACTTGGAACCATGAAATGGGATAATTGGCCACAAATTACTGATAAAAAAATCTGGACTATTTGTTGGAATGGTTAGCAGGCAAGAAGTCAGATATGTTCTTATGTTTGTGGAGTCCACATAGTTTCTCCATCATTCATCATCTGCAAAATGAGTCTAACTCCAAAACGCCCAAAGGCACCCAGTTTCAAACTAGAAGTACCAGGTGACAATGAAGTGAAAACGAGGATCATGGAGAAGATCCAACAAGTGAGAACCAAGCTGACAACATCCCTGAAGAAACCTGTCAACCATGCTGACATCATTGAAACTGTATTAGACGATTGGCTCAAGGAAAACAGTGATCCCAAAGCAATACAGGTGAGAAAATTCAAACCACCATGGCCATTGTAGTACAAAATAAATGTATTATATTATGTTTTTAAATATGTTAATGCTGCAATGTTATTTGCATATTTCAAGTAAAATATTTTAATATATCCAATATGTTGTACAACTTGTTATATATAGGCAGATAGATAGGCAGATGGATAGGCAGATAGATAGGCAGATAGATAGGCAGATAGATAGGCAGATAGATATAGTATTGTATTGTATTGTATATATATATCAGTCATGCACTGCAATGCAGGCACAAAATTCGTGGTGAGGCGGGGGGGGGGGGGGTCCATGATAGGCGGATAGATAGGTAGATACCTAGGTGGATACATAGGTGAATAGGTAGGTGGATAGCAAGTTAAATAGATAGCTTGCAAAACAGACAGATAGATAATATACTTCAAGTGATCTTTTCCAAATTTAATATATCCAACTTGTTATAGTACTAGTACTTGATACACACTCCAAATAGATAAAGACACACTTCAAATAGATAAAGACAGACAGACAGCTAGACAGACAGATAGATAGATGGATAGATAGATAGATAGATAGATAGATAGATAGATAGATAGATAGATAGATAGATGGATAGATGGATAGATGGATAGATATAGTATTTGATACACACTAGATACAGATATAGACAGATTGGTAGATAGACAGATGGGTAGATAGATAGCTTGCCAAACAAACAGACAGATAGTATGCTTCAAGTGATCTTTTTCATATTTTTTATGTACTAGCATAACACCTGTGAAGGCATGGGAGGAGATTGGTGGAATATAAACATCACTTCAATTTCCAAACCGGCTAAGGACCTTGTTGGCTGTGTAGGCAAGCTAGTGTGAGGGGGGGGGGGGGTCCATGAATTTATAGTATGATCCAATTTGTTATAGTACTAGGTGTACACACTCCAAATATATATAGACAGATATGGAGATGGACAGATAGGTAGATATCATAGCTTGCCAAACAGACAGATGAAATACTTCAAATGTCATGTTTCATATTTCATATCCTACTAGTTATAGTACTTGATACACACTCCAAATAGATATAGCCATATAGGGAGATAGACAGATACGGAGATAGACAGATGGGGAGATAGATAGGTAGATAGAGAGATAGATAGGTAGATAGAGAGATAGATAGGTAGATAGAGAGATAGATAGGTAGATAGGTAGATCGCTTGCCAAACAGATAGATTATATACTTCAAGTGATATTTTCCATATTTAATTTGTCCAATTTGTAATAGTACTTGATACATAGTCCAAATAGATGTAGACAGATAGGTAGATAGATAGATAGATAGACAGATAGGTAGATAGGTATATAGCTTGCCAAACCGACAGATATATAAAATACTTATTGATCTTTTTCATATTTTACATATTCAACTTGTTATAGTACTTGATCCATACTTCAAATAGATATAGACGGATAGATAGGTGGATGGACAGTTAGATAGATAGCTTGCCAAACAGACAGATAATATACTTCCTGAGCCTGATGATTGAGATGAGATTCTTGTCTTGGCTATTATTATGATCATATTTTGCTACTATATTAAAAGTTGTTATAGGCCTACACAAATACCTGCTAGCCTTATGAAATTTAATCATTTTGACATGTTTCCACAGTTTTGGACTGACCTCAATAATGGTTTTAGACCATAAAGTGTCTTTTGTAAATTTGACTTTCACCACTCAAAAATACAAATTTAGGATATTTTTGAGTCACCTTGAATTACTATCACAGACTGCTTCTTCTCAAATGAAATAATTTTACTAGCATCATTTCAGCCCTGTTTGGGCCATAAAGTGACTAAAATTAGTGATTTTGTCTGATATTCAAACAGCCTTTTTCTGGCCTGAAATAAAGTTAAGATCTTATCACACCTATGGAAACATAAAAAAATTGTTAAATTTAATAAATTTACAAGATATTTGTTGGAGGTCAAGAAGACAGATGGTGAGATCAAATGAATCATAAGTTGATAAACTTGATAGACAAACTTGGTAACTAGGTAGGCAGATAGTCCAGCAGTTTGATATAAATGATAATTTTTACTGAGCTTTTCCCTTTTTTTCCAGAAAACTGGCCTTGGAACCAACCAAGTCTAAGAAAATGGACATCTTTACATCACCACGAAAAGTTCACTTCAGCATTTGGTCAACAATGTTCGGAATCATTCTCGTGTTTGCAACGACATCCTGAGGTGTGACACAACCCAGAGGAGAGGACACGCAGCAATCATCCAACTGAAGTGCAAGCGACTTGGCAAACCCAGTCATAAGTTCTGGTGGACATCTTCTCCTAGACTTCCAAATGGCAAACTTCTGGTGAATGAGAGGATCCTTCATGGCGTTATGTTCAGTGGCATGCGGCCCAGTCACTACTCTCGATTCGCAGGTGCCGCTAATCTTGGTCTGATCAAGAAACCAATCAGGAGGCAGTTCCTTCTCAACCACCTGAGACATCTGGAGATGGAGTACAAGAGCAGTGTCGATGAAGCCCTCCGAGTTGAGACTTCAATGACAGCAGAAGCTGAAGGATCAGTAGAAGGATCGACAAGTCAAGGGATCAATGTGTTGACTGACGCTCGCCATGGACACAGACGAAATGCAAAAGACACAAGCATGGTTGCCATAGGAGATCAGAGTAAGAAGGTTCTCAGCCACATCCACATCACCAAGGACAGGGATCATGTGACTCAGAGTCATGAGAAGATAGGCGTTGAAGATTTCTACAAGTACATGGAGGAGAAGAATGTACCTGTCAAAGTCCATGTACATGACCGAAATATGGCAGTCAACAAATTTGTGAAAGACCTCAGAGGTCCCACCAATCAAAATGATCGTTGGCACGGGATCAAAGGCTTCAAAAAAGCCATCGAAAAGATCAGCAAGGGCACCAAAAGGGATCAAGACAAGACATGGTTCAAGCAGCTCGAAGACAAGGTTGAGCCAATAGGCACTCATGCTCACTGGGCAATTGAGAACTGCAAGAAAGATCCAGAACTTCTCAGGAAATACCTATCCTCCATCCCCCTCCATTATGCTGGTGATCACAGCACTTGTGTTGAGTCTTCCCGTTGCAGAACCGATCCCAACTATGAATGCTCCAGAGTACCTTTGACCAGTCGTGAAGCGAAGGACAAGCTGACGAAGACTATAACAACCTCAACTCTGTATCGCTCAGCTGAAGATTTTGTTGAAAGCATGACAACCTCGCATGTTGAGTCGTTCAACAACATCATGAATATGTTTCAGGATAAGAGAATATACTACTCTGATGAAGAATACCTCGCTCGTTCATATTTAGCTGTTCTATACTGGAACGAAAACGCAGGTAGAGACCACACTTCAGTGTGGGAAGCCCCAGCTACAGGATCTGCCCCTAGACCTGGTCGTAAGACCAAAAACTACCAACAACCCACCTTTACATACTCCAAGAATGTGTGGGATCGTCACTTATCAGAAACTGGACAATGACTGTAAAAACACTTTCAAATAATGACTCTTATGCAAGATTGTGAGAGCATGCATGTTGCTTTTACTATTTTATCCTATATGTTGATAATATGTAATATTATGTATGAAGAAACATGATTTCAATAAACTGTATCTTTATTGTGGTCCATATCAATATGAATGTAGCAATTGTGTTATAACTATTACCTGTTATATTTGTTTGTATAACAGAAATTGCATTTTACTGCAGTAATATTTCTATTTGGTGCTGGCCAAAAAAGAGGAGAAATAAGTGTTGACAGTATACTTGAAACATCGAAATCATATAAGTATTTGTTTCAAATGATGTGTATGTCCAGACAATATCACTAAATTTGGATATAAATTGAGTATATTATATATGCCTATTTACTCCAACACCAGTAATAACTCTCTGGCTCATGCGTGCACAAAGTTTCTAATTCATTTACAATTGTAATTGTCTTGTTATTTGCATGAATTATCAAATTAATGACGATATTATGTGATATATGTACCTGGATGCTACTCTTTTTGAACCTGATTAAATGTTATTTTATTATGAGTGAACCAGGTTTTTTTTTTCTTGAATTTATGTTTTAATTTCTAGCAAGTCTGTACTTACTTCCAACAACATAGATTTGAAAATGCTCAGCATGAAAAGAGTGCTTTATCACAGCCTAATAGATGTCATATCAGATGTTTTACTGATAGCATAATTATATCATCAATGTTGTTTTTTGAACATGCAAAATTAAAATGTTGTGTACAAACAACATGTGACATTCATCAAAGGTAATTCACGGTTCCATGTAATTTTTTGCTATTCACTTTTGAGTTGCAAATATGACAGGTGTGGAAGCCACGGGTTTTGTTTACATTTAGAATCGATCAAGCATACCCCTTGTCTGATTGGCTGTTATGATGTAATTGCTTTGTGTACCCCTTATCTGATTGGCTATTAAGACTTAATTGCTCTGTTGTATCATCCAATAGTGGCAAAGCAATTAGCAGTTACGACACTCCCATTATCCATATACGGTATAGCTCTCTAATTGCCGACCGGTCGGTTTTTGGAGCCTCCAGATCCCCGTGCTTTAACATCAGAAATGTAAAAAAAGATCCTAGTTCCTGGTAATCAGTGATTTGAAATGCTAGCCTCTGTGGTTTGGAAGTTCACATTCTAGCATGGCAACTTGTCTTATCCTGACATTATCAATAACATATTTCTACAAAAATCATCGTGGTGACAATACCAGCTGTAGGTCATGTTCTGTAGCAAAGTCTTTCTATTTTTTCGACTGAGTATATAAGAAACAGAACACATGTGTACATTTTCTCAGCCATACTCCTCAAGTCTTTGAGTCAGGTCATATTTGTCTGAAAACACAAGAGGATAATGAAGTATCACCAGCTGATCATGTTGTTTGCTCATGAGAGGCAAGAAATTGAACTTGCCAAATGGCAAATTCTACACTAAATTGCTTTCATGCTCACACATACATTTTTGGTGTTCTTACCCTACTTCTGAATTGTATGGAATGTCTTGTATTGTGATTGGGTGATTCTGTCATGCAACCGAGATTACGCTCCACCCATCCCCTTAGTCATGGTGAGAAAGATCCTTCAACGACTGAGAAATCTGGGCAATAATTTGTCATGAGACTGAAATTTTCTGCCATCTTTGACAAGCAGTAAAATAGAAGCATATGCGTACAGATTGCTGAAAAATGGAACATATATAGCGCCCACAGACAAAAATTTCCTAGAAGTACAGGAAGGGAAGAAATTACATTTGAGTTTTTTTTTTATGTGAAAAAACTAAACCATTTCAGTGATCACAACACAGGGCAAGCAGGGCAACCCCCAGCATTATGAATATTTACCAATTGAAAAACATGGGTAGGAAGGCCGCTCAAGAAACTCTTATGCTAAGTGACTCTGTTGTGCTCAGGTGTATGAAAGCACGCATATATGTAACATTTTATGTTTGCTGTCTGTGCGGTACAATTAATATTTTTCTGTGACAATAACTTTTTCATTTACATAAGAGGTACCAAACATTCGCTAAGTGCTCACACACTATGGATTTGCACTCCTTATTTTCTCTCCTCACTCAGTCGTTTCGCATATCTGCCGTATGGTGCCCTATTTTCGTCAGGTATTCCTTTTAAACTTTTTCCATGGTCATACAATTACTATGGCATGTTGTGGGTAGAGTTCAGATGATCAAAAATATTGTTTAGCAAAGATTTTACAAAAGAAGAGGTGGCACACACCAATTCTTGATGTTTTGTGGGCAATAAGATACAGCTAAGACATTCTGACGATATTAGGACCCCAGGGACCTATTATCATCAGCTAGGGTGTCGTAATTCCGTCAGATTTTGAAACAATACCACTCAGAAATTGTGGCATTCTCATATGTTTTTAATTTAAAAAGATGCTCTTGATTACTCCATGTTTCCTCTCCTGCTATGGCCAGTGTTTTCTAAAAATCAGTTGAACCAAGGTCTTCTTTGTGTTAATCTGTCTCATAATGAAGAAAAATCCGTGTTTTTGAACTCTACAAGTTTGGGGTGCTATTGCAAAATTCTCAAGAGGGCCACTGATGCTTCAAATGCGGCATTATGTGCCAAAACTATTATATTTTAAGGATTGCTAGATTTTGTTTCTGAACAACCAGAATTGATACAAGTTAGAGAGCACTGATTAAAAGTGACGATAATAGGACACTGACGAAAATAGGGCACCATACGGTACTCATACTACCAGAACCCATGTTTTTAGTTCCAGCTTGCGGGACTAGGGTTTTCATTGGCATGTGTCAGTTCGTCTGTCTTGCTGTTCACAATTTTGAGGAAAAATCACTGCATACTTTCTAATGAAACTGTACGGGATTGCTCCAAACACCACAAAAAATAACTGATTAGATTTTGGTGAAGATACATGTACATGCAGCAGATATGGCACAGTCACAAGCTCTGATTATATATATATATATAATGGTATATCAACATTCATTGGTAACCTGAACAAGTGCCTTATGCATGAGCGTGCATTGAGAGAAACTTCATATCTGAACAACAGTGACAATCACATTTGGCAATAAAGATGGAGTCACTGCATGCTGCATACAGTATCACTAATCCAGCCGCGGGACGAAATGAAGGCTTTCAGTTGATGCAATTGCCAGATACAGCTTTACGTTATATGCAGATACTGACAAATAGGTAGCCTGCCAACCATAAAATAGCACACAAAGCAATTTCCTGGCAGCAGGACTATGCGCTCTACCGAGTGCTGCCACCTTCTTTTGATAAGGATTTACTTCAATTCAAAATCTCATCATTTAGACTTGCCACTGTCTGTTCTATTGTGTAAGGCCCCATTTAAGCATGTAACTCCCGGAACTCCTTGACGTCCTGCAACTCCCGCTATGTCCCACTAACTCGCGCTAACTCCTGCTAACTCCCGTAACTCCCGCTAACTCCTGCTAACTCCCGTAGTTCCCACTAACTTCTGCTAACTCCTGCTAACTCCTGCTAACTCCTACTAACTCCTGCTAACTCCCGCTAACTCCCGTAACTCCCACTAACTCCTGCAACTCCCACTAACTCCCATAACTCCTGCCAACTCCCACTAACTCCCCCAACTCTGTGCCCACGTATTACCTGTTCTCCAATTTTTTTTGGGGGGGGGGGCGGCCTGTCTTACTCCCTGCCCAACTTCCCCCCCCCCAACCTGCGGAATAGCCTGCTGAATAGCGGAGGGTATGCTGCTGCGCAGCTCATGTTTTTTTATTATCTTTTGTTACTATCCTTCCAGAAAGTATGTGGAAAGTTGTTTTTTTTCTTGCAATGTGGAAGTGTGACATCATATGCCAATTCCCATAGACTAGCATTTGAATCCAGGGGTTCCAGATGAGGTCACAGGTTGTTCAGCCAATCATGGCTCACTCTGTAAAGGTTGTCATATCAAATCTGTGAGGTGGTACACTGGCATAGTAGTTCATGTTATGTGTGTACGTGTACAAGTAAAGTAAGACGATTACAAGCTGTGTAGGCCTAAGTCAATAAACAACTGTTGCTCATAAACTGCCTAATCTGAATGCTGCTTTCTGTTAGCTGTCAGTGGCACAGCTAGGATGTCTCAAGTAGGGGATACACAGTTGTTATTGCAGATTATTTGTTGGATGGATTCACTCTTCTAGGAAAGACAGGGAGGAACGACTCTGTGACCATTTCTAGCTATGCCCCTGCTGGCTACACCTCATTGTGTTTCATTTGTTATGCTTGGTAAGTATTTCATACTGTGTCACATACCATATATGGCTATTCTCTATACTACATCATATACCAACACTGCATCACACTTCAAACCACAGCCAATCACGATGCCCCAGCAGTGTGAGGTCACATACCAATTTTGCAAGATTTTTTAAATTTCTATATACTTTCTTGAAGGATAGTATTAGTAAACTGGAACTAAAACAGAAAAAAAAAGGTTGCACTACTAACCTAAAAACACATACTTTCTGAACGTAAAACCAGGTAACTTCATAAATAAGGGATGTAAAGTGCTACTCCCTCTCCCCCCCCCTTGCTTAGCTGGTTTACACTTATTCCGGCAAAGTCTGAAATTATGTGGAATCCGAGCGACATGTCAGCATCAGTCCTCCATGTTGTAGTGGTAAGGGCGTTGAGCCAGCAACTGAGACCTCCTGGGTTCAAGACATTTTCAAGTTAAACTATTTTTAAGTCACCCAATCAAAGCCTTCTGAAGCACCTAGATGGATCCACAGCACAGAAAAAAGCCTTGAAGCAACATTTTTAATATATATATATATACAGTGGCAAAAGTGCAAGAACATGCATTTAACTGATACGCAAAATATTCCGAATTCTAATCACTGCTATATGCTACAGTAGTAACTTGCGAGCTAAACTGCATGCGGAAAGCACATATCTAGCAGACGACAGCGTTTTTATAGGATTAAGTCCGGGAGAAAATAGACAGCTATGCTCTGATTGGTTGACGTAATGCAGGTGAACTTTGAAGTACAGGCTGCAGGCCAGCAACTACTATGGAAACTGGTTAAAATGGAGTAGATTAGCATTACTATGGCAGTGACATGGGCTAAGATTACTCCGGTAACAGCTCACAGATAAAAGCCTCAGATTTTTGGCGGGAAAAGCTGGAACACTGCATCGTTCGGGTGCCGGTGGCAGTTTAATGCCTTTCCGGATGCCTTGCCTGTCGAATAGCAAGGTTTTGTGATTCTAGGCCTCTGCATAGGCCTATGTGGCCCATTATGGGATTTGCATGCTAAAAGATAGGAAAACAGGCCTTCCAGTCAGAATCAACCAGGAGGTATCCTGGTGAAATGTCTTGATATATTACTTATCAACACTAGTAGAGCAGCATTTCCTGCAAAATTGATGAAAATCGCATCATTTCTCAGCCCGCAAAGTGGCAAAAACCTCCTTTTTCGCACTTTTTGAAAAAATTCCCCTCTCATGGCAAATTAGGTCAGAGGCCCCGAAAGTGGCACTGAAAGATTTCCAGCGTTCGGGAACATGACCCTGCACTACACAACAGTTACATTACACCAAACTGGCCCGTTAACGGGTGTTGAAGTTATGTCACTGCCCTGCGGTTGCTAGCTATCAGTGTTACTAACGTTACTTTTACACTTACAGAAAACCAGTGATTATCCAATGGTTGCCTCCCCCCTTAGATGCTGATTTTTGCCAATGATAAACAGGTATTTGCTGAAATTCCAGTGGTCAACTAGCTGTATATAAAAATTTGAAAAGCAAGATCCCTAACCCCAACCCAACCCCAACCCTTTTAGGGCCAGAATGATAGCTCACTTCAGTGCTATCCGTAGAAAACACTCCACCAAAATAGCACAACACTTTTCAAGCCCAGATCACTCCCTGGCAGATCTCACGATTTCGGTGTTAGAAACTCCCAAGCCAAGCAAACAATTGGATAAGCTCAATACAGTGAACAATGGCCTAAACATGCAAGACCATTCATTCTTCAGTATCACCCGCTGGCTTCCAAACTAGCCAAAATTGTCTTTGAGTGGTTGGACCAATTCAAAATGGATAACCCATCCACAACAAAAAGACATCCCATTAAGGGACTGTTCAGAATTTATGACTGGGGGGGGGGTGGACTTTCTACGTACAAAAGTCCCCGAAATGACGCGAATCTGTACGCATGGCCATTGGCCATGTATAACAGTATATATATGTGTGTATTGCTTTGTATGTCGAGGGGGGGGTACTAAAAATACGCGTGAAACCTAAGGGTGAGGTGCTAAAAATCTGCCTGAAACTCAAGGGGGGGTATCAATTTTTGACGGGAAGTTCCAGCAAAATTCCCACCCCCCGAGTCATAAATTCTGAACGGTCCCTAATATCATTCAGGCCTTTGCCAAAAACAAGAGCCTTTCTCAAACTTTAATCAGGTCAATGCTTGTCCAGCTCGAAGAATAAATTACCCTAAAAACTAGCCTTAACTTCATCAGACCTTAAACCTAATCCTAAACCCTAAACCTAAAACTAACCCTAACCCTAAACGAGCCCTAACCCTAAATCAAAACTTTCAGATACAGCTAAATAGGCTATTCAGCCACATTTTCCATTTGCCTGTGCCAGTGCATGGTTAAGTTGGGATTTTAGGGGGATGAGCTGAGATAAGTTTCTTTTTTGAGTACCTTAACTCAATAAACCCTAACCCTAAACGAGCCCTAACCCTAACCCTAAATCAAAACTTTCAGATAAAGCTAAATAGGCTATTCAGCCACATTTTCCATTTGCCTGTGCCAGTGCATGGTTAAGTTGGGATTTTAGGGGGATGAGCTGAGATAAGTTTCTTTTTTGAGGACCTTAACTCAATAAACCCTAACCCTAAACGAGCCCTAACCCTAACCCTAAATCAAAACTTTCAGATAAAGCTAAATAGGCTATTCAGCCACATTTTCCATTTGCCTGTGCCAGTGCATTGTTAAGTTGGGATTTTTTATGGGGGATGGGCTGAGCTAAGTTTCTTTTTTGTGGAACTTAACTCAATAAACCCTAACCCTAAACCCTAAACCCAACCCTAAACGAGCACCAACCCTAACCCCAACCCCAACCCTAACCCTAACCCCAACCCTAAATCTAGGCGATATTTGAGGAAAATCAAATCCCAAATCAAAGGGCAGTATTTATTTACTTAAAAATCACAGTAAAACCTTTGAGAAAGTAAAGCATCTCATTTTAAGTGTTGGAATTAACAATAAACAACAGAGTGCTTCTGCCACTGCCAACAAACATATCAGCTCTCTGCACTTTCAGGCCAATAAACGATTTCCTAATGCTCAAATTTACTACCCACACATTGGCACATCCATATCCTCCACTCGGGAGAAGCAAAATTTAGAGGACTTTGAAGGGACCTGGCGTAAACTCAACACTATAATCCTGCCTTCTATTCCGGTCGTTAGGACCATTGGTGATGGCATCCACTGGACACCGGAGACTGCCAAATGTCTCTTGGATCTGTGGTTAGACCGTATTCGTTTAAACTAAATTCACCAGATCATCCGAGTAACGTAAGCCTAAACAGTAATTCTGAGGAAAATCCTAGTACAAGGTACCTCAATAATGATAAGCTCAAGAAATTTGGTATTGTAAATTTGTCAAAACACTTCAAATTTCAGGAACAACATGCTAGTATCTTATCGAAAGGCCTATCCTTTGTTCCTGTTAGTTGTAAAACTCCTTTAGACCAGTTTACTTTGGGTATTGAGAAAATGATCAGAGCACTTAAAATAAAATTTTCCTCTATTAACTTCAGTAAAAATATGAGACGTAACTTTAGAATTCCTTCTAATTACATTCCACATCCTGGTACTTATCCATTAGAGATAGATGAATTACATATCATTCTCAAACAGGAACTTAGAAAATTGCCAACCAAAGTAAGATTGAAAGACAACTTAACAAAAGCGGATAGATCAGCACTCAAAGAACTTAAGGAAAGGTCAGATTTAGTCATTAAAAGTGCAGATAAGGGATCAGCCATTGTTTTAATGGATCGGGATGATTATGTTTTTGAAGCAGAAAGACAACTAAGTGTGAGTAGACATTACAAGGAAATTAAGGAACCACAGTTCCCTAAGAACTGTGAGATTTTTAACCGTATCTTGAATGAAATGCGCTTAAAAAATCTAATCTCCAATAAAGAGCTTAACTTCCTAAGAACATCTAGTGATTCTCGTGAGCGTATTTTTTATCTGCTTCCTAAAATACACAAAGAGAAGTGGACAATAGCTGACAAGATCCCGCCCGGGAGACCTATTGTAAGTGACGTGAACAGTGAGAGCTATGCTATTTCTCAATTCATAGATTATCATTTAGCGCCTTATGCCACTCTGCATTCTTCATACATCAAAAACACTTATGATTTTTTAGAGAAGTTATGGCAAATTAAATGTAATCCAGATGCTCTCTTGATATCACTAGATGTAGATAGCCTGTACACCAACTTAGACACAGAAATGGGGATGAAAGCAGTGACAGAAGCTTTTGCTACGGATCCGAAGCCAATCCACAAATACATCCTGAGACTATTACGCCTGTCACTGGAAGGTAATGACTTTACTTTTAATAATAAACATTATCTTCAGATCAGTGGTACCGCTATGGGGAAGCGATGGGCTCCTCATTATGCGGATATATGCATGGCCTACTTTGAAACACAAAATTTAGCTAAATGTGACAAACAACCGCTTGTTTATCTTCGATATTTAGATGACATTTTCATGGTGTGGCCCCATCCGCGGGACACTTTTGATCAGTTTTTTGAGATTCTTAACAATGCCAGTCCTAGTATTAAACTTAAGTCAAACATTCAAGAAAATGAACTGGAATTCTTAGATGTTTTGGTTTATAAGGGTGATAACTTTGCAAGGAATGGGACATTTGATACTAAGGTATATTTCAAACCAACTGATTCTCATGCCTTACTCCATAAACATTCATTCCATCCTCAACATACATTTTCAGGAATTATAAAATCTCAACTGGTACGTTTTGGCAGAATCTGTAGATTGGAGAAAGATTTTGATGAAGCAACTGGTATTTTATTCAGTGCCTTGTATCGAAGGGGCTATTCTAGGCGATATTTGAGGAAAATCAAATCCCAAATCAAAGGACAGTATTTCCCTCCAGAGGAGTATACTGGTATGAACCCTTGTAGAAATAACCGTTGCTCCATTTGTAAACATGTGAATAGAAATCACACTGTGAATATAAATTCCAAGCAGATTAGATTATTTGCCAATGGCAACTGCAATACCAAAACAGCCATCTATCTGCTGGGTTGCAGACAATGTCCTCAAAAATACTATGTGGGACAAACAATTAACTTGAGAAATAGGTTTATCGCACACATGAGTTCAATTAGAAGAAAAAGTGACAAAAAAATACATCAACACTTTGACTCTCCGAATCACACATCTGAAGATTTAACTATAACAGTTTTAGAAATTCCTAAATCAGAAAAGCAAGAAATTTTAGATAAACTTGAAAGACAATGGATCACAAAACTTGATACTTTTCAGTCAGGTCTGAATTCAGATGCAGGCAACCCTGAAAAGGATTTTTGTACTTTTATTCTACAGTACAATCCTCTCTCAACTAAACTTACAAATATTGCTAAAGATTGGTTAGAAGAATTCTGCCAGAATAACTCTAGATACAAAAAACACCCAGTTTCATTAATAACAGCAAATGCTAAAAACAAGAATTTGTCTCAAACTTTGGTCAGGTCATTGCTCAAATAAGTCCCTACATGTATAGGGCCTGGAGGCCAACATGCCTCATTATATGACTACTTTTTGCCTACAAATAGTTGTAGGCGGATCTAAATAGGCTATCCAGCCACATTTTCCATTTGCCTGTGCCAGTGCATGGTTAAGTTGGGATTTTAGGGGGATGGGCTGAGATAAGTTTCTTTTTTGAGAATCTTAACTCAATAAACCCTAACCCTAACCCCAACCCTAACCCTAACCCTAACCCCAACCCTAACCCTAACCCCAACCCTAACCCCAACCCTAAATCTAGGCGATATTTGAGGAAAATCAAATCCCAAATCAAAGGGCAGTATTTCCCTCCAGAGGAGTATACTGGTATGAACCCTTGTAGAAATAACCGTTGCTCCATTTGTAAACATGTGAATAGAAATCGCACTGTGAATATAAATTCCAAGCAAAATTTGCCAATCTTTATGACATACTTAAAAATCACAGTAAAACCTTTGAGAAAGTAAAGCATCTCATTTTAAGTGTTGGAATTAACAATAAACAACAGAGTGCTTCTGCCACTGCCAACAAACATATCAGCTCTCTGCACTTTCAGGCCAATAAACGATTTCCTAATGCTCAAATTTACTACCCACACATTGGCACATCCATATCCTCCACTCGGGAGAAGCAAAATTTAGAGGACTTTGAAGGGACCTGGCGTAAACTCAACACTATAATCCTGCCTTCTATTCCGGTCGTTAGGACCATTGGTGATGGCATCCACTGGACACCGGAGACTGCCAAATGTCTCTTGGATCTGTGGTTAGACCGTATTGATTTAAACTAAATTCACCAGATCATCCGAGTAACGTAAGCCTAAACAGTAATTCTGAGGAAAATCCTAGTACAAGGTACCTCAATAATGATAAGCTCAAGAAATTTGGTATTGTAAATTTGTCAAAACACTTCAAATTTCAGGAACAACATGCTAGTATCTTATCGAAAGGCCTATCCTTTGTTCCTGTTAGTTGCAAAACTCCTTTAGACCAGTTTACTTTGGGTATTGAGAAAATGATCAGAGCACTTAAAATAAAATTTTCCTCTATTAACTTCAGTAAAAATATAAGACGTAACTTTAGAATTCCTTCTAATTACATTCCACATCCTGGTACTTATCCATTAGAGATAGATGAATTACATATCATTCTCAAACAGGAACTTAGAAAATTGCCAACCAAAGTAAGATTGAAAGACAACTTAACAAAAGCGGATAGATCAGCACTCAAAGAACTTAAGGAAAGGTCAGATTTAGTCATTAAAAGTGCAGATAAGGGATCAGTCTTTGCGAAGATCGCCGGTCCGCCGGACCTGTCCGACAGTTTTCAACAGGGTCCGACAAACCTTCATGAACTCCCGGTCCAAATGTCCGAGGGATGACAAGGCAAAATAGTTCAAATATCATGCAAAAATCGTTTTTATTTGGCGAGCATCAAGTCCACGCTTCCACAGCGTCCGCCATTACGTCGTATGTGAAATGCGGGCAGTAATTGCGGGCTAGCGGTTGCGGGAAAAGTGCGTAAAATGTGGATTCCTCATGCATTTTGCCCGCAGATTCATTGATAATCGTCGTATTTCCACAATTTAAATGTCTAGATGCATCAGAAAAAAGCTACGATTTTGAAGAAATCAACCATTTGCTTCCTCTTCACATAATTTAGCCACCAGGCCTTGTCAACTGTGCCTATGTAGTAAGACCCAGAAAGTTAAAAGGTCTTTTTGAAGAGGAACTTGGAAAGCAATGATTAAAAAGATGGTTATAGCATTGAATCAGCCAGCAAACTTGACAAGATCATTAGACCAATGAGATATCTTTGCTATATTATATATATAGGCTGTATAATTTCATAAAAATTGATGAATTATATCAAAATTTTGTATGAGAAATGGTTTCCAAATACTGAAATTCGATATTTCATTGTTGCGATAGCACTTATTCGGTCCGGCAGAATTCCTTTCGGTCCGGCCAAATTTACCAACTTGCAGGACCGAATGTCCGGCATGGCATTTTGGATCTTCGCAAAGACTGTAAGGGATCAGCCATTGTTTTAATGGATCGGGATGATTATGTTTTTGAAGCAGAAAGACAACTAAGTGTGAGTAGACATTACAAGGAAATTAAGGAACCACAGTTCCCTAAGAACTGTGAGATTTTTAACCGTATCTTGAATGAAATGCGCTTAAAAAATCTAATCTCCAATAAAGAGCTTAACTTCCTAAGAACATCTAGTGATTCTCGTGAGCGTATTTTTTATCTGCTTCCTAAAATACACAAAGAGAAGTGGACAATAGCTGACAAGATCCCGCCCGGGAGACCTATTGTAAGTGCTATTTCTCAATTCATAGATTATCATTTAGCGCCTTATGCCACTCTGCATTCTTCATACATCAAAAACACTTATGATTTTTTAGAGAAGTTATGGCAAATTAAATGTAATCCAGATGCTCTCTTGATATCACTAGATGTAGATAGCCTGTACACCAACTTAGACACAGAAATGGGGATGAAAGCAGTGACAGAAGCTTTTGCTACGGATCCGAAGCCAATCCACAAATACATCCTGAGACTATTACGCCTGTCACTGGAAGGTAATGACTTTACTTTTAATAATAAACATTATCTTCAGATCAGTGGTACCGCTATGGGGAAGCGATGGGCTCCTCATTATGCGGATATATGCATGGCCTACTTTGAAACACAAAATTTAGCTAAATGTGACAAACAACCGCTTGTTTATCTTCGATATTTAGATGACATTTTCATGGTGTGGCCTCATCCGCGGGACACTTTTGATCAGTTTTTTGAGATTCTTAACAATGCCAGTCCTAGTATTAAACTTAAGTCAAACATTCAAGAAAATGAACTGGAATTCTTAGATGTTTTGGTTTATAAGGGTGATAACTTTGCAAGGAACGGGACATTTGATACTAAGGTATATTTCAAACCAACTGATTCTCATGCCTTACTCCATAAACATACATTCCATCCTCAACATACATTTTCAGGAATTATAAAATCTCAACTGGTACGTTTTGGCAGAATCTGTAGATTGGAGAAAGATTTTGATGAAGTAACTGGTATTTTATTCAGTGCCTTGTATCGAAGGGGCTATTCTAGGCGATATTTGAGGAAAATCAAATCCCAAATCAAAGGACAGTATTTCCCTCCAGAGGAGTATACTGGTATGAACCCTTGTAGAAATAACCGTTGCTCCATTTGTAAACATGTGAATAGAAATCGCACTGTGAATATAAATTCCAAGCAGATTAGATTATTTGCCAATGGCAACTGCAATACCAAAACAGCCATCTATCTGCTGGGTTGCAGACAATGTCCTCAAAAATACTATGTGGGACAAACAATTAACTTGAGAAATAGGTTTATCGCGCACATGAGTTCAATTAGAAGAAAAAGTGACAAAAAAGTACATCAACACTTTGACTCTCCGAATCACACATCTGAAGATTTAACTATAACAGTTTTAGAAATTCCTAAATCAGAAAAGCAAGAAATTTTAGATAAACTAGAAAGACAATGGATCACAAAACTTGATACTTTTCAGTCAGGCCTGAATTCAGATGCAGGCAACCCTGAAAAGGATTTTTGTACTTTTATTCTACAGTACAATCCTCTCTCAACTAAACTTACAAATATTGCTAAAGATTGGTTAGAAGAATTCTGCCAGAATAACTCTAGATACAAAAAACACCCAGTTTCATTAATAACAGCAAATGCTAAAAACAAGAATTTGTCTCAAACTTTGGTCAGGTCATTGCTCAAATAAGTCCCTACATGTATGGGGCCTGGAGGCCAACATGCCTCATTATATGACTACTTTTTGCCTACAAATAGTTGTAGGCGGATCTAAATAGGCTATCCAGCCACATTTTCCATTTGCCTGTGCCAGTGCATGGTTAAGTTGGGATTTTAGGGGGATGGGCTGAGATAAGTTTCTTTTTTGAGAATCTTAACTCATTAAACCCTAACCCTAACCCCAACCCTAACCCTAACCCCAACCCTAAGCTAGCCAGAGCCTGGTAAAAAATTGACAAAATAATGGATTTTGATCATAAATAATATTTTTATAAATGTTGACTAAAAATTATTTACTGAAACTAGCCTAATTACTATTTTCTTAAATTTGTGATATGAAACCTTTCATATACACAATATGTCTTATCCAAATTAAATCAAAGATATCTAATAGCACTTCCATATATCTGATTACAACTGATGTTCCATTGTGAACTATAAAGGCAAAACACTCAAAGGAGTGGAGCAATTAGTTATCTCAATTAGTCACTTTCAAAGGATAGCCTAACTGCACTTAACCATTTTGTCAACTCTCTTGGGACACCAAAGAATTGCAATTAACTTCTTTCAAACATGAATTCATTGTTCCATTGTGAACTATAAAGACAAGACACTCAAAGGAGTGGAACAATTGATTATCTCAATTAGTCACTTTAAAAGGATAGCCTAATTGCACTTAACCATTTTGACAATTCTCTTGTGACACCAAAGAATTCCAATCCACTTCTTTCAAACAGAAATTCAAATTTTCAACATATAACTGTCAAATCTGAGCTATAGAAGATTAATATCAAGATAATTGTTGGCCTTTATTGACATACTTTTAATTTATCTAAAAACAAAATTCAACCATTTTTTTCAAGCGGATGAAAATCCATATTTTATTTTGCTTCATTTTACTCCATCACAGAAAAAATGTCTTGTTCATTTCTTCAAAATATCCTAATGCTTAAATTATTATTCAAATAATTGTTGGTCTTTATTGACACAATTTTAATTCATTTAAAAACAACATTTAGCCATTTTTATTTCAAACAGATGAAAATACAGATTTATATATTTTCAATTTACGGCATCACAGAAAAACATATTTTGTGCCATAGCAAAAAAACATGCTTTTATATTTGGATTCTTTCCATTCTTTTCTATTTATCCATTATCTTATCATATTTAATGTTGACTTCTTTAGTTTAATCTTCAAATAGACCAGCAAAATCCTTTCCTTTTAAACCTGAGATGTATAGAAACATGACATCCAGGAAAATAACCATTTATAAGCAAAATCAAAACATTCAAAAAGTAGCAGCAGCATTTCATTAGGAATATAAAAGTTAATAAACAGCTCCAGTAATTTAATAAATAATTTACTCATTTCAAGAAAATTATTATTTTCTGTTTTTGAAATGGGGAACTCCTTCCATGGTTCAATGCACCAGTGCACACAATCATTTTGGGAATCCCCTCCCATGCTCCAATGAGCATGCTAATTGGCTACCTGGACCAATCTGATTGGCCAGAAAATTCACTCAAGTTAACTCCTCCCACATTGAGCAGTAATTACTGGAGCATAAAAGCAGCATCAGAGCAGGCAATAATCATTCTCACTTTGACTAGCTGATGAAGAACAACAGTTCGAAACGTCCTAGTTGCCTCCTGCTGAACAGAGATTTGCTGCTGACTGCTACATTGACTAAGTATCACTGAGTCTTATACATATTTTTTGGTTCTTTCAGAATTTTCCACTTGTTGCATATTTTGTGCTATTACTGTCATTTTTATAATTTGAAATTCATGCCAAGACTTAGTTTCTTTTCAGTGTAGCACCAGCACCTCCCTGTGCAGCAGTCTACCAAGACACTTGGGGACAGGTATCTTGCCTCCCGAAGCCTAAAAAAAATTTTTTTATTTTATTTTATTTTTATTTTTTTTATAATTTATAATTTTTTTAAAACTTTTTTTAAAAACTTTTTGTTATAACATTTCGGTCTAAAACAGAGCATACAGCTTTCAATTGGTAAAATACATTTTTTTATTTTATTATTGAGTTTTAAGTAGGCCTAACCAGTAATAAAGCCTATATTTCACCTATTATTTTGTAGAATCAAAATTGAGCACTGTGTTGTACAGTCTTTATCAAGACTCTTTTTTATCAGCACACCTCACACTTATAAGGGCTCTTTTATTCCAAATTAACATTTCAAAGCCCTTTGTTTCATTTATTTGAATAACCAATTTGACTTTTCAGTTCAAATCAAAACATTTTTTGGCTTTCAGTCACAGTAGGCAAAATGTCCCTTAAGGACCTCAGTGACACAAAATTACTATTTAGATATATTCAGGCTGCTCACCACAAAGGCCATGTTTCAACAACACCTAAAGGTCTTCTTAAGATGAAGGCCAAATTAGATGCCTTTGTTAAATTAGCAGCTCCTAATCCAAAGTCAACCGAACGGATTACGGAGATCAATGGCACTTGGGCACAAAATCTTGTTAAAGCCATGAGAACTCACTATGAGGATCTCATGCAGGATGCCCTAATTACAATTAGGGGTCGTAATTTCAGTAGAGAGTCTTTTGACCATGCCTGGGCTGGAGCAACAAAATGGGGTCGCGCTTCCCTCGGCAGGAAACTTGCCATTAGCACGGTAGAATCCGCTCGGGATTCATGCCGTAGCGCGGCCCTCTATCAAGAGCCTGAAGCTCAATCAAATCTCCCTAGGCCACAAGCTCCAGCCCGTTCTGTAAATGTAGATACCACTGCCCAAGAGTGGTCCTTTGCTAAATACAATAGCAACTACTCCCGACCGGCCGAAATTCGTGCGGTCTCTGGCCCTTTGGATCCACTAAGTAATTTCTATCCATTCCCTTTTTGGTACCGGGGAATTAAACATAAATCGGTTGAGCATGCCTATCACATGGAGAAAGCCCAATTTCTGGGAAACCTCCAAGCGTGGAATGAGATTTTTTCGGCCCCAAATGCTCATCACGCTAAAGCCATTTCAAAAGATTTCTTTAAATCTCGTGCTTTCAAAGATTTATGTCGTTCTGACTTCAGATTGGCGCGACGACAGAAGGAGTGGGATGACATGAAGGAGACCTTGGTTTTGCGACTCTTGAGGCAGAAGTTGTCGCAGTGTTCAGAGTTTCTGTCTGCTTTACGGAACTCTGGCACCAAGGGTCTCCTTCACAACGTTTTGGATCCATGGTGGGGAACAGGCTCCAAAGAAACTGATGTCATCAGAGGCAAGAATGTCTTTGGGAGACTTCTTGAGCAGATTCGTAAAGAGATGAGTAGCAGGAATGAGCCTCCAAGGGCTCAGTGCTCATCCACCAAGGATTCGGTGGAGGTCAGGTCCTCTAGTCCGATCCGGGTGAATCTTAAGAGTCTCCCACAGAAAGACAAGCCCAAGCCCCAGAGAACACCCAAGAAAAGAACAAGAAACAGCATCGGATCAACCGGAGCGTCTCCCAAACGTTCCAAGACAACACTTGGTAAACAATCTTGTGGCCGCCAGACTGCTGGTGTCCACACTCTTGACCTTTCTTCCATTTCTCTGCCTTCTCTTTCTCTGGCCAATCCATCTGGGGAGGCACAACTCTCTTCCTCTTCTGCCTCTCTGGCCAAACCTTCCGGCGCGGCCCAACTGTCTTCCTCCTCTGCTGATCCATCTGATGAAGCAACTAATCCTCAATCTTCTACTAAACCTCCAGCTCCTGCCAAACCTTCGGGGGAGGCAAATTCTTTAACTTCCTCTCTTGTGCTAACCGCTTCTGCGCCTGAACCACTCGGCCGGGCAACCTCCTCTCAACCTCCTATCCAGACTAAATCTTCCTCTGCTGATCCGTCTGGTGAAGCAACTTCCTCTCTGATACTAAACTCCTCTGCGCCTGAACCACTCGGCCGCTTAAGCTCTCCTAAAACTCCTTTTCAAACTTCTGCTCTGGCCAAACCTACGGGGGAGGCATCTACTTCCACTAACAAACCATCCTCTTCTCCTGTCAAACCACCTGGTGAGGCACTAACCTCCTTACCTGCTGAACCACTTGGTACAGCATCCTCCTCTCAACCTCCTACTTACTCTCAAGTAGCTTCTACTCCTAAACCAATTTCTTTGTCTCAGCCATCCCTTGCTCAGTTCCTCGGCCCAAAGACATCGAAACTCACCACTTTAAGAAAGTCAACCACACATGGTGAGAACTTTGTTAGGAGTCAAGTAACTAGGCTCTCGCCACCTAATGGCAACAAAGAACTTTGGCATCTTCCTCCAATTCACAAATCAATTGTGATCATTGGTGATTCAAATTTATCAAAGATAGAAGTAATTAGAAAGTCAATGGCAAGCAAAGTTCAGATCATCTCCTATCCAGGAGCTAAATTTGCCAATCTTTATGACATATTCAGAAATCACAGTAAAGTCTTTGAGAAAGTAAAGCATCTCATTTTAAGTGTTGGAATCAACAATAAACAACAGAGTGCCTCTTCCACTGCCAACAAACATATCAGCTCTCTGTACTTTCAGGCCAATAAACGATTTCCCAATGCTCAAATTTACTACCCGCACATTGGCACAACCATATTCTCCACTCGGGAGAAGCAAAATTTAGAGGACTTTGAAGGGACCTGGCGTAAACTCAAAACTATAATTCTGCCTTCTATTCCGGTCGTTAAGACCATTGGTGATGCCGTCCACTGGACACCGGAGACTGCCAAATGTCTCTTGGATCTGTGGTTAGACCGTATTGATTTAAACTAAATTCACCAGATCATCCGAGTAACGTAAGTCTAAACAGTAATTCTGAGGAAAATCCTAGTATAAGGTACCTCAATAATGATAAGCTCAAGAAGTTTGGTATAGTAAATCTGTCAAAACACTTCAAATTTCAGGAACAACATGCTAGTATCTTAACAAAAGGCCTATCCTTTGTTCCTGTTAGTTGTAAAACTCCTTTAGACCAGTTTACTTTGGGTATTGAGAAAATGATTAGAGCACTTAAAATAAAATTTTCTTCTATTAACTTTAGTAAAAATATGAGACATAATTTTAGAATTCCTTCCAATTTCATTCCACATCCTGGTACTTATCCATTAGAAATAGATGAATTACATATCATTCTCAAACAGGAACTTAAAAAATTGCCAACCAAAGTAAGATTGAAAGATAACTTAACAAAAGCGGATAGATCAGCACTCAAAGAACTTAAGGAAAAGTCTGATTTAGTTATCAAAAGTGCAGATAAAGGATCAGCCATTGTCTTAATGGATCGGGATGATTATGTTTTTGAGGCGGAAAGACAACTAAGTGTGAGTAGACATTACAAGGAAATTAAGGAACCACAGTTCCCTAAGAACTGTGAGATTTTTAACCGTATCTTGAATGAAATGCGCTTAAAAAATCTGATCTCCAATAAAGAGCTTAACTTCTTAAGAACATCTCGTGATTCTCGTGAGCGTATTTTTTATCTGCTTCCTAAAATTCACAAAGAGAAGTGGACAATAGCTGACAAGATCCCACCTGGGAGACCTATTGTAAGTGACGTGAACAGTGAGAGCTATGCTATTTCTCAATTCATAGATTATCATTTAGCGCCTTATGCCACTCTGCATTCTTCATACATCAAAAACACTTATGATTTTCTAGAGAAGTTATGGCAAATTAAATGTAATCCAGATGCTCTCTTGATATCACTAGATGTAGATAGTCTGTACACTAACTTAGACACAGAAATGGGGATGAAAGCAGTGACAGAAGCTTTTGCTACGGATCCGAAGCCAATCCACAAATACATCCTGAGACTATTACGCCTGTCACTGGAAGGTAATGACTTTACTTTTAATAATAAACATTATCTTCAGATCAGTGGTACCGCTATGGGGAAGCGGTGGGCTCCTCATTATGCGGATATATGCATGGCCTACTTTGAAACACAAAATTTAGCTAAATGTAACAAACAACCGCTTGTTTATCTTCGATATTTAGATGACATTTTCATGGTGTGGCCCCATCCGCGGGACACTTTTGATCAGTTTTTTGAGATTCTTAACAATGCCAGTCCTAGTATTAAACTTAAGTCAAACATTCAAGAAAATGAACTGGAATTCTTAGATGTTTTGGTTTATAAGGGTGATAACTTTGCAAGGAATGGGACATTTGATACTAAGGTATATTTCAAACCAACTGATTCTCATGCCTTACTGCATAAACATTCGTTCCATCCTCAACATACATTTTCAGGAATTATAAAATCTCAACTGGTACGTTTTGGCAGAATTTGTAGATTGGAGAAAGATTTTGATGAAGCAACTGGTATTTTATTCAGTGCCTTGTATCGAAGGGGCTATTCTAGACGATATTTGAGGAAAATCAAATCCCAAATCAAAGGTCAGTATTTCCCTCCAGAGGAATTTACTGGTATGAACCCTTGTAGAAATAACCGTTGCTCCATTTGTAAACATGTGAATAGAAATCACACTGTGAATATAAATTCCAAGCAGATTAGATTATTTGCCAATGGCAACTGCAATACCAAAACAGCCATCTATCTGCTGGGTTGCAGACAATGTCCTCAAAAATACTATGTGGGACAAACAATTAACTTGAGAAATAGGTTTATCGCACACATGAGTTCAATTAGAAGAAAAAGTGACAAAAAAGTACATCAACACTTTGACTCTCCGAATCACACATCTGAAGATTTAACTATAACAGTTTTAGAAATTCCTAAATCAGAAAAGCAAGAAATTTTAGATAAACTTGAAAGACAATGGATCACAAAACTTGATACTTTTCAGTCAGGTCTGAATTCAGATGCAGGCAACCCTGAAAAGGATTTTTGTACTTTTATTCTACAGTACAATCCTCTCTCAACTAAACTTACAAATATTGCTAAAGATTGGTTAGAAAAATTCTGCCAGAATAACTCTAGATACAAAAAACACCCAGTTTCATTAATAACAGCAAATGCTAAAAACAAGAATTTGTCTCAAACTTTGGTCAGGTCATTGCTCAAATAAGTCCCTACATGTATGGGGCCTGGAGGCCAACATGCCTCATTATATAACTACTTTTTGCCTACAAATAGTTGTAGGCGGATCTAAATAGGCTATCCAGCCACATTTTCCATTTGCCTGTGCCAGTGCATGGTTAAGTTGGGATTTTAGGGGGATGGGCTGAGATAAGTTTCTTTTTTGAGAATCTTAACTCATTAAACCCTAACCCTAACCCCAACCCTAACCCTAACCCCAACCCTAACCCCAACCCTAACCCCAACCCTAAATCTAGGCGATATTTGAGGAAAATCAAATCCCAAATCAAAGGGCAGTATTTCCCTCCAGAGAAGTATACTGGTATGAACCCTTGTAGAAATAACCGTTGCTCCATTTGTAAACATGTGAAGAGAAATCACACTGTGAATATAAATTCAAAGCAGATTAGATTATTTGCCAATGGCAACTGCAATACCATAACAGCCATCTATCTGCTGGGTTGCGGACAATGTCCTCAAAAGTACTATGTGGGACAAACAATTAACTTGAGAAATAGGTTTATCGCACACATGAGTTCAATTAGAAGAAAAAGTGACAAAAAAGTACATCAACACTTTGACTCTCCAAATCACACATGTGAAGATTTAACTATAACAGTTTTGGAAATTCCTAAATCACAAAAGCAAGAAATTTTGGATAAACTTGAAAGACAATGGATCACAAAACTTGATACTTTTCATTCAGGCCTGAATTCAGATGCCGGCAACCCTGAAAAGGATTTTTGTACTTTTATTCTACAGTACAATCCACTCTCAACTAAACTTACAAATATTGCTAAAGATTGGTTAGAAGAATTCTGCCAGAATGACTCTAGATACAAAAAACACCCAGTTTCATTAATAACAGGAAATGCTAAAAACAAGAATTTGTCTCAAACTTTGGTCAGGTTATTGCTCAAATAAGTCCCTACATGTATGGGGCCTGGAGGCCACCATGCCTCATTATATAACTACTTTTTGCCTACAAATAGTTGTAGGCGGATCTAAATAGGCTATACAGCCACATTTTGAGGTATATATTTTTCATTATTTGGCATGTAGACGAATTTGTGAACCTGTAAAAACGAACATATACACGAACAGGGCATTTGTGTATAAGTCAAATAATGCTTTTCATGGATTTGTGTATGTGTGATTACGAGCATTGCAATCAGATAATTGGCTCAAACCAACTCTAAACCTAATTTTAACACTAAACCCTAATGATATAGCACTTCCACGAATGTTAGTTTTGGCATATAAACGAATGAATAATAAAGCACATTCACGAGTGTTAGTTATTACATGTACGCGAATACCTATGCTCGTTTTTTCATGTCCACGAATTCGTACATGCTCGTTTTTACACCTCCACGAATTCGTGAACATGCTAAATAGTGAAAAATATATACATGACATTTTCCATTTGCCTGTGCCAGTGCATGGTTAAGTTGGGATTTTAGGGAGATGGGCTGAGATAAGTTTCTTTTTTGAGAATCTTAACTCAATATACCCTAACCCTAACCCCAACCCTAACCGTAACCCCAACCCTATTTTTCATTTGCCTGTGCCAGTGCATGGTCTGTCACTGGAAGGTAATGACTTTACTTTTAATAATAAACATTACCTTCAGATCAGTGGTACCGCTATGGGGAAACGGTGGGCTCCTCAGTATGCGGATATATGCATGGCCTACTTTGAAACACAAAATTTAGCTTTGCAGCTGTTTCAGTTCGAATGGCACCAAAGACATTGTCAGGACTGAAGAAATGTATAATGTCATTGATTCTCAGAAAATTTTAGAAGAAAACTTGCATGAAACAGTGTCAGGGTGAAGAATATGATAAAAATAGATGCTTTGGCAGGACAACAATCCAAAACCATCCACCAATCCTGTTCAAAAATATTTTCAGGACAATTGGGAAAAGTTCCTGGAGTGGTTTAACACCCAACAGACTAGAATATTATGGACAAATTATGAGTTAATCTGAGACAGACCATGCCCTATTGGAGACCAACAATGAAGGTGGAGTTACAGAAAATCTGTGATGCAGAATGGGCTGAAATTACTGTTGATGTAGTCTGAAGACTTTTGAAATACTGAAGTAAAATCCTGCAATCAGTTAGTGATCCTAAGGGGGGAAATATGTAATATTACAGGAGGGTATGTAAACTTTTGAAAATGCCATAAAATGCAATTAATTTATAATATCAATATCAAGGAATTTCATTGATATTGAAGTGTCAATGATTCAGAAGTGTTCGGCCACATGCAGTGCATTGTAATTCATATGTAAATTTGCCTATTGTTGTAAAATAGTTCTGGAAATAGAAAAATCGGCCATTTTGCATTGGAGTATTTAAACTTTTGGGCAGAACTATAGTCGGCAGCCCAAAAACTCATGCTTATCAAAACTGCTGTGAATATCACTTTGTCATTCTCAGGTGTGGAATATGATGTCAAGAAGTGTGATTAACATGTCACAAATTGACTGATCTATCTTCGAGTTAGTATGTATACAGGTATAACTACTGTGCGACTTTTAGATTGTGAGCAATAAGGCCAAACAGTTCATTTCCATGGTTGTCATCTGGACATAAGTGTCTGTTCCTCCTTGATTTTCACATCATTTGAGGTAGGATGAGTTCGTGCTTCCACCAGTCGACTTTATTATGGTCTCCATTTAAGCATGTAACTCCTGGAACTCCTTGACGTCCTGCAACTCCTGCTATGTCCCACTAACTCCCGCTAACTCCTGCTAACTCCTGTAGCTCCCACTAACTCCTGCTAACTCCCATTATTCCCACTAACTCCTGCTAACTCCCGCTAACTCCTGCTAACTCCCACTATCTCCCGTAACTCCCACTAACTCCTGTAACTCCCATAACTCCTGCTAAATCCTGCTAACTCTCGTAACTCCCACTAACTCCCGCTAACTCCTGTAACTCCCATTAACTCCCGTAACTCCCGTAACTCCCACTAACTCCCGCTAACTCCCACTAACTCCCATAACTCCAGCTAACTCCTATAACTCCTGCTAACTCCCGCTAACTCCTGCTAACTCCCGTAAATCCCAATAACTCCTGTAACTCCCATAACTCCTGCTAAATCCTGCTAACTCTCGTAACTCCCACTAACTCCCGCTAACTCCTGTAACTCCCATTAACTCCCATAACTCCCACGAACTCCCGTACTTCCCACTAACTCCTGCGAACTCCCACATAACTCCCTGAAGTCCCAAATGGAGGCTCCGTTTGGGAGTTACATGCTTAAATGGGGCCTTGTGTAAAATTCATCTCAATAACCGGATTTTCGGATAACAGACTATGGTCATTTGCCTCACATCTGATAATATAAGACACACTGATATAATAGAATGCAGAAACAAAATTAGAAGACAAACAGAAAATTCACAAGAGGTCATAGCCAACGGATGTTATCAAGATCTTGTTGGTTGTTAGCAGAGAAAGCGAACAACAGATCAATTCAAAAGAAAGGAATCATCGGCTTACCCCTCGTGCAATTTGTCCGATCATTCCATTAAATGTCCCATCTGGCTGCTGGACTCCCCATTGGCCATCTGGTGGTTCTATGATCTGGAATCTATACACTGGATATTTAGAGTTATGGTTAGTTTTAAAACATAAGTATTGTGTTTATGGTATATACACAAGTGTAGATCCCTGGAAACACCATCAAAAAGAACATTTCTACCCTAAAACCTTTGGATTTTATTATTTATGCCCTTTACTTTATTTTGAAAGAAAGCTGAATATCACACAGATGATACATACTCAGTTGCATTATGCAATCATAGCGCAGTGTGAGGTATATATATAAGACCTAATAGTTGCATGGTGATGTTTTGAAATGTACCAAATTCTGTACTCAATGTGAAACATACTTGTGGGTACAGAGTTCTCAGGATCTCTTCTTCTCATGGGGTAGATACCGTACCTGAATCCTAGGTTTCTGGAGAGCACATTTAGAATTTCATAAGCCAGGCCTGTGTAAGAGATTTCACCAGTTGTGTTGTTCAGATGGCGAATTTGAAATGGTGGCCCCTGAAAGAAAAAATGATGTTATTGTTTTGGAATCTCCCTCATGCATCCTGAGATTCCTGGCTATGGGGCTTGCAAGGTTGCCTTGTACAAATGATTTTAAAATTATCTTGATATAAAAACAAACATTTATTGCATTATGGATATTAATAGTTTATCCAGTAGCATGGGTGGTATGTATAGGTTATACAACGAATTTGAGGTGTATAACTAACATTTCAAGTGGTTATTTACCGAGGGCTTCAAATAGCCCAAGGTAAATAACCCCTGAAATGTTAGTTATGCACCGAAAATGAGTTGTATTATGCGACTTATACTCCATATATATGACTCCTGAAAAATTTGAAACTGAATTTTGTGGCTTTGTTGTAATTTTTAGGTGCGCTGTTTGTAGAAAAAGCAGTACAACAGGCTAACTTAATCCCAAACAGCGGTATAACTAACAAATATGTTGGTTATACCATTGCAAAAGACAATAGAAAACTGTCCTGGTGGAGTATAATACCCTGATATCGCCACCAGAGACTCTGCTCATATATAAATTTCATATTTTACCTGCAAATTAGTGACATATTTTCACTCAAAATTCTATATTCCCTCTTAATTCCATAGTATATTTTTCTTTCTTAATTCTATATATTTTCCCTCTAAATATCGATCATACAATTAATGTATATGCCAACAAACTTCCACATTTTCCCTCATTTTGCGAAAGTTTCCCTCAATTTGTGATATTTTCCCCTTTAGCTTCCCTGATTCAGTTCTACATTGTATATCCCAGAGAAAAGTACGAGTATCACGAAAAAAACCTTGACATGGGATAATTCGAAAAATACCTCCTTTCTCCTGACAGGTTTCCTTTGAATTTTGCGGCACTATATTATGATTGCTTATTTGACCATTATGGACATCTCCTTGATCGAACTACAGGTGTCAAAATATCAATACCGGTAATCACTGAAATATACCAAATGCTCCTTGTGGAGTCATATATATACAATATTTTCCATGTTATACGTGAAGCTGATGACCCAAATGAAGTATAACGTAAGGTCATATCCTTTACTTTCCATGTTGTCTGAACTAGCCATAGTCATACCACTCACCAGAAAGGTCACTGTGTCCCCAATATGAAAGATGTGACCTATAATGTCCTCAAACTGCTAAAACTTGTATATAGGCCTACTTCAGAGTCACTTACAGTACAACCGGAAAAAGTAACGTCAGCTACCCCAGCAGGAAGAAAACATCAGCCACTTTTTTACCCTTTCACACCTTTTGGCTCCCCTGAATCCCTGCCAACGTCTTCCTTCTTTAAAGTTTAAACTACCTTTTAAAATAACATTAATTCACATTCAAAACAACCACAATTCAAACTCCATTGCCCCCATTGTGTTTGATTTCTTTGATATTGCGTCCCTTTGCTAATTTCAAATTGCAATTTCACTGACAGCTGTTTTGATAGAGTTCTTAATATGGGATAAGGTTGTTGTGGGGAGATTAGGTGTGGAGAAGAGAAAGCAGGGCAAAATAGGCAAGCAGAGGACTTCTGACAGAAAATGTTCTTACTTTTTTTTGGTGATTGTACTGCATGTATCCTTCACCTGTTGCACCATTGTACTATCGATCAGAACTGACAATTGTCTTGCCAATTACTTCTTCACAGAAAAATGTTTCCTGATGTCCAAATTATTATTGTGTTTGAAGATACTGTACATGTATGGGCACATGTCCATTAGTGATCATTTAGGTAGATGCAAACCTTCTTTGATACACTAATGAGCTGAAAATTCTTGATGTCACCACAGAGTTCATAACAGGTGCCAATATACAGCACAACATTGATTACCTATATATCATGGGCATTTTTTCTTTCCCGTTCTGTTAATTAAAAATCATGGTTCAGGGAGCCAATTATATTGATGTCATCAATTTACCTCTCAACTTGTGGATTCCGGTTTAAGGCTTAACTTGACTTGTGTTGTGCTCATATACCCTGGGTCAGCCGCATAGCTCTTCCTATTTTTTTTTTGTGAAGGGAGCTGTCAGGCAGTTTCAGGTTTTTGAATAAAAGAGCAGGATTGCAATTTTGGAAAGAAAGAATGCTATATGACAAGGAGGAAGAATTGTCAGGATTCGATCAGGACCACAATTGGATGACTTCTATTTAAGTTATCATTATTTCCTTTTCAAAAGACGCTATTCAGGGCTGTATACAGTGCTGCTTGTAAATAAGTGAAATGCATGATATTGTGCCATTGCATCAATGCTAAACATCCTTATCCAAACTGCTTCTGCAAGTAGGAATTCTCATCCGATGAGAGGAAAACATATTGGGTCATAAAGGCCAATATGTGAGGCATGTGGGATAACAATGGCAGCCAATTTTCTTTGCTGCAGTCAGACTTAGTTATGGGTCCAAGTCTTCGATAAGTAAGTAAACCACCCTTCCCTATGATTTAACATTGGGCCTGTGTTTCACTTACTAGTCTTATCAAAGACTTTGACCCATAGGCCTACCTTACTCAAACTACAGCAAAGAAAATTGGCTGCCATTGTTACCCCACATATCTCACATATCGGCCTTTATAACCGAATATGTTTTTCTCTTATCGGATGAGAATTTGTGCTCCACAAGCGGCTTGGTTGAGGATGTCTAGCATTGATGCAATGGCACAATGTCATGCGTTTCACATATGTACAGGCGGCACTGTAGTGTATACATACAGCCTATAGACAGAGTACACAGACTTCTCAGCTATTCAGAATGCCGGACATGTGGACACATCTATATGGCCAAGATAGCAGAAAGATATACATTTCAAAAAATATTTAGCCTGAGTATACATGGACTGATAGAGACATACATAGCTACATGGATATATTAATAAACCATGGATATATCTGTATATGGACAGATCTATAGGCAGCTTGACAGATACATATATATATATAGGAAGCAAGCTCCACTGTGAAACAAATCAAGACTACTTCTATACCTGAACCGTCAAAGATGCAGGCACATGGTCATTAGTGCTGAAGTGCACAATTAAGTCTGGAAATTATTGAACTCTTCCCATGCATCACTCTTGCCTAATTCACCCTTAATTGCAATTCAAAATTTTAATTGGCTTGAATGCATTGTATGAAGTATTATAAATTATTCATATCACAACAATTTCACACAATGTGTGCATTATTACAAGTTCAGAATGTTTAAAAAATATGATATGCTTCATTGGCTTCTTTTTAGTGTGTGAACTGATGTAATAAACACAATGGCAACCATGTGCAGATGTGATATATCACTTATTTTTTGTTGAGTTTTTTAATTGATTTATTCTTTGGTATAAAATACTGTAAATAGTTATTATCACAGAATCAATCAGATTCTAGAATCTTCTATTTGGATGAATGTTTGGTGCAGTTCAAAGCTATCATGACAACTCAGCCACCTTACACATTCTGGATGCCTCCTCCAAGCCTCTTCTGCACATCCCAAGTGTTTATATAAGCACTCTTTCTCTACCATGTCTTCTTCAAATGCACTTTCAAGTCTCTTCCCCAAGTTTCCCTCCTCCTTCTTCTACTGAGACACTTCTCTTCCCAAATTCTTCCCCTAACCTGCTCTATTGTGAATTTCTCTGCGGACGACACATGCAAGACCATGCATCCATTTGCCAGTTTGCCAAAAAATTACTTTAGCCAATTTTTACATTTCCATAGATAGGTATAGCCTCATCAGCTTCCCCCATGTTTTGTCAAATGTTCTGTTGAGTGCTCATAAAATGCATCAAACAAATGAAAACATTTTGAAATTTTGCTATTGAGCATCCTGAGAAATCAACTGACTGTGTACTGCGATTCACTGTGCCCCCGCTGCCCCTATATTTCACATGGTCACACAACCCTTTGAATGAGAATCCGGTTTTAATTACATTTAAATGGGTGTCAAGTTCAGAGTCTATTGACCTGAGGCTCTAGACAGGGGATTATAGCCAACAATCAGTGCAAAACAATACAACATGGTTAAAATCTTGTCACCTGTTTCTTGAAAGAGCCTCATGAACACTGTCAAAGCAGAAGATATCAGAGCAGAGCCATGGACTTTTTGCCAAAGATATCTTAATTGAGACATTTTCAAGTTTATTTATCAACATGGAACTATCTATTTACTGAACCTTCGTTTCAAGGGATATACCCGGAGAGGGCAAATTAAATGTATTGCCTCGTATATGACAATATGCAAGGTAAGAGATCAAAATTCTCCTAAAACCCTGTCAACACAGAAAACTTTTGCCAACTTACCTGGCAACTTTGAAGCCATTTAATTCAGTATCAAAGAAGTCTGGAGGTGTACTTTTGCATAGATATAGCCAACAATGATTACATAGACAGTTCTGCATGGTGTTATGTTGCTGACAAAAATTAGATTCATAGTAATTTGGCTTTTTTTTTCAAACATGTGCTTTTCACAAGACATTGCTATGATCAAACAGGAAGTGAAACAACAGTGCCACCTTACCTACCCATGATTTCAGTGTGGTTTCAAAGGATCAATTCAACCAACAAAAGATTGGATCAGGTTCAAACCCTAAGCCTGGTCTAAACATAGGTTCTGAATGTATCACTATCCCGTTTAAGTGACAGAATGACAACACTGTACAGTAGGAAAGAGGGCTTTTAAACTTGGGTTGGAGAAATTGGGCTGAAGTCTCTATTTGAGTAGGTGTCAGATTACTCTTCATGGAAATCTATGTAGCAACGGGGGGGGGGATAGTTATTTATTTGAAGCAAGTGAAATGCTCGATTATTAATTCCTAAATCAAGCAACACCTTGTTAAGAAATACCCCAGGCAGAAATTATTTATTTCAAGACTGCCCGAAAAGAATTTATTTATTTCACCGAAATTGAGCAAGCAATTAATTTTTTTTAAACCCCCTTGATATTAAATCAAAGGTATTAAATTTTTATGTGTAAACTAGCCTGTAAAGGAACATTGGTCTTAACACCATCCGTACATCTCATTTATTTTCAATTCTGCAATACACATTCTAGTTTTCAAGTTTATTACATTTTATTCATTTTCCAAACAACTGAATGACCTATATAAATTGCGTAGGCTTATAGGCACATAAAGTAAATGAACAGTACTTACATGGAGTGAAGTGACAATAAGAGTTGTGTTCCTTAGAGCAGCCATTGCACGACTATCCCGAGTTGTCTGTTTCGGCTTCGCATTGATTTATGTTCATCGCATGCAGCTGAGGGAAGCAGGCTTTAAAACATTTTAGAAGTAACTTCAGGGGTTACATTTTGTTTAGGTAGTGAACCTTTTTGGCTTTTTTTTAAAGTTTCAGTTCTTTTTCTACTCTAATGGTAGACTGTCTTCATCTTTTTAAAAAGTTTAAAGCTAAAATTATGTTTTGAAAAGAAAAATTAACTTTAACATCAATGGTATGATTTTCAAAGATGCATTTATAAATCAAGTTTTGGCAGAGCTCAGATACATGTAACACTCAACTGTTTACAGCCGGTTCAGTCCACCTTTATGGTGAATAAGACTATTTCTCTAAGTATGAAATGTGCACTTTGTGATTCATGACACATCATGATGTGCCATAATCATACTTTTGAAATGAGAAACATGAGGATGTTTGATTTTTACAAAATGATTTGTCATGACTGACTTCAGTGTAGAAATCCAAAATATTATAATCCTTTCATTTGTCACTCATGGACAGGTATATATACACATGTTATTCACCACATGAAAGGGAATTTATAAACTGAGGGCTGTAGCCCAAGGTGTGATAAACACATATTCCTGATCCCATGGTGAATAGCCAGCTTATACCATGAGACAAACACCTCAACCAATAAAACATAAGACGATAAATGGACAACAACAAATACAGGAATTATCAACCTGGAATACCGGCTCATGATTGGCTGACAGCCTGACAGAGGTTTCGAATGGTATAAACAGAATGATGTTTCCTTACAGCCAATTTCATAATTGAAGACACTGAGCCTGAAAAATATTTTTTTTCTTGGATGTTATATTCTTTTGGGGAGAGGGATGTCATATTTGTTTTGATTTAACTTTTCTCTATGGAATATATTATTACGTCCTAAGAAAACAAAAGCACATTCAAGTTGAAAGTCTACACTAACAAAATGGTCGCAAATAGATTAAAGCGCCATAGGCACCAATGTTTTGATCATGACATATCATCAGCATGGTGACTCGCAATGCATAAATTTCATTGTTACGATCCTCTCTTTCATCACAAAAAGTAGATGGGATGTAAAAGACGGCCAAACTAAACAAGATCTCAAAATCATAATGTTAATGTACGGTATATGGTACACGTTAATGTGCCGGAAAATTCAAAGCAATACCTGTATTTAAGATAAACAACTCTGAACATTCAACAAATAATTTATAATAATTGCATGCAAGAGCAAAATGCAAGTAAGTGTTGTAAGAAGAAAATCGCATTGATGTTGTGTTCTTTCTCAGTTTTGTTAGCTAGCTGCTAAATAATGCCATTAAGATCAGGAAATGGAATAATTTAGAAGTATCCCATTGTTTTTCTTGCAGTATGAAGTAGGGATTAAGTGCATTATGTGACACATAAAAAAAACTTTGGAAAGCTGTTTGTGCAAAGCGACACAAATGGCAAAGAATTCTTCGGCAGAATTTCATGATTTTTCACACTACAAAGAAAAGCAATTGCTATGATGTCGACATTGTTGCATGCGGTTGTCTTTGGGTTGAGGTTGTTCTTCGGTTTTGAGGTATACATAAATGGATAAATCTAAGTGCTTGGGTTTCATATGCAATCTGCATATGTTATTTCTGAAAAGCAATTATAGGACATGCAGCTGGGAAACTGGGACAGTGCTTGGTGGCTGAATGGTTATGATTTCTGCTTGCTCCACTGAAGGTCTTTTCCTGCATGGCTTTGAGTCCTAGGTGGAGAACCTGAAATTTTAAGAGGACCTTCATTAGCAAAATCCCAGCTGGATGTCATTTGGATGAGCGTTATATTGGCAGCCCCTTGTATCAATGTCTGTGCAAGATCCCTCACATTGGGTAAATGTGAAATATGTTAAGGACTCCCGTTCTCTCTCCCATCTCATCAATCAACCCTTAATTGTGATTACCTTGAACTGGGCTGATTTGTAAACAGTATACACTGGCTCACAAAGATGTCATGTCACAGAGACATAAAAATCATTATTCCTATATATCATATGCATGCATTGGGATAATTTCACCATGGAAACATTATACAACAGATCATAAGTATCAATTGACAAATGCAAATACAATACTTGATACAAGTACCTGGAAGCAGTAGATGCCTACCATCCCCTCCTCATTAAAGGCCAGTACATTAGCACCCTGCAGTAAGCCTTTTGAAAAGAGTTGAAAACTAGATCTTAATAATAAAATAAGTATTTGCGGAAAGTCAATACTAAAAATGTGTCATCTCAGTGCCAAGATGATTGATAAATTTCAACATTAGACCAGTCTGGAGCAACTTGAAAGAGGATGGTATGTCTCAGAAGCTTAATAATATTGGAAACCAAGAAGACGTTTTTTGTGAAAAATCTATAGGCCCACATAAGCTGTCTATAAATGAGTAATCTCTGACAGGCAACACATTTGTAACCCTCTAAAAGTTAGTCTCAATATGTAGATGTTTCACAGGCCAAATACATATAATACTAGAAAAAAGACCGTAAAATATCACAAGTTGAGATCAACATGATCAAGATCCAGGGTGAAGGGCAATTAGTGATGAGCGGCCAGGGGACAGTCAACGGAACAGTTGTCTGGTGAGCTTTTAATATGTTTTTGTAGATGATTTATAAGGATCTAACATGGAGAGTTCATTGTTACTTGACGTACATTTGGAGGTACATAAATTAGTCAGTAAAAAGAAAAGTGCAAGACAGCTGGAGATGTGCATTGCATATATAGATAGATAGATAGATAAATAGATAGATGTGGTAGATATGGTAATCAAGTGTAGCCTTCTATAAGCCCATTTCTGGGCACTCACAAAGATTGATTGATGGGATGCCCAGCACAGACACTGATGCAAGGGGCTGCCAATTTAACATCTCAGTCAAACAACCTCCAGCTGGAATTTTGATCATCAAGGGTCACTGATAATTTTGGGCTCCCCTCCTTGAGTACGAACCCATGAGGGCAAAGACCTTCAGCGTAGCAGGCAGGCACCTCAAGCACTCAGCCACCCATCTATGGGGTGGAAGTAGTCGAGAAGAAGAACGAGAAGCAGAAGGGTAAATGGGTTCACAGTGAAGGAAAAATAGTGACAACAGTGTGAAAGGCTGACAACAAGGCAACATTTTGTAATATAATGGTGTAAAAAAAATTGATGTATGGCCACTATGGGCATCCCATGTTCTTGGAAAAGAGAAAAAGTAAGGCAAATGTGTAAACCGTGAAGCAGAAAGTAGCAAGGCAGTCTATGTTTATACTGGTGAAAGTTGTGGGCTTGGACAGCAGTCCTTTCTGAACTATTAAGAAGGATAATAATGGTAATACGGTTTGAATTGAAAAGCATTAAGACAGGATAGGAAAGTACTGATTAAAAATGTTTGCAATTTTTATTCCTGATGCAGAAGATTAAAGGGCCTTCACATAAAATGTATGTATGTATTTTATTTATGGGTGCCAAAAAAAGCTATTAGCTTATCGAGCTGGCCCCAATAAAGGAAGTCGATTACAAAGTAGAATTGATAATGTGATATGTTTACAAAAAATATTGAAAATAATGAAATATGGAGAAAATGAAATTTCAAATGTAATGGAAATAATTTGTAAAACCTTGAAAAACTAGCATTGGAAACATAAAATATGAATAAATAGATAAATAAAATTCAAAGATTCCTTTACTTAACTTAGTCAGAATCAGCCTTGGTAAATTTGAGACAGTCAGATCAATATAAGGAAAAATCTGTTGATTCTAAAAAGAAGTTCAGATATTTTGAAACTATTAAATTTTTTTGTTAAAGTTTCTGTTTTCACATTGTTGCAGTTGTAGAGGGCACCGGATGAAATTCGTTGTTGGTTATTTTTGCTTGGAAAATTTTTAGATCATCTTTGTTTTCAATTGTTATTTTCTTATTTTCTTTTGTTTTAAAAATTATGTTCAGATCTTTGGTCCAGGTGGCTTCAATTTTTCCTGATTTCTTCAATGTTCGACATTGGTAAAACAGATCTTGTTCTTCTTTACTTAAATTCTCATTGATATATACTCCTGTACCTTTGAGTTTACTGCGCATGTAGTATATTTCCTGTTTCCTCCATGCATTGTTGAACTTTATTATCGATACATTGGTTTGTTTCTTACCCTCCTGCTCATTTGTTTTTTGTCTTCGTAAAACTTTAAAAGAGTATTCCAACCTGTTGATGTCTACATTCATTTTTTTCTTGATGGTGTTAATAAATTCAAGCTCTGCCTGGTCTTTGTCCGAGCTCAATCCCAAAATTCTTAGTTCATCAATTCTCTTGTACTTTTCTAAATTTTCTGTGTTCATTTCACATTTCTTAATTTTTATTTCATAGTTCTTCAGTCTTTGTTTCAAATAATTGATTTTTTCTTCTTGATTTTCAAGTTGGTCTTGTTGTCTTTTTATAGTTTCCCTGCTTGAATCTATCTCTTTCTTAAGATCTTCTACAAGTGGTAAGATGGCATTGCTGACAATACTAATGAAGTGTTCACTTTTGAAGCAATTCAGAATGAAGCTCTCTATACTGTTCATGGTGGCGTCTTCACTGTTGCTAGGTGTTGCTAGTGACTCTTCCATCTGTCTTTTTGACTTTCTTGGCATGATAATTTCTATCTTTTATTTCTCTTGTTATGTCCTTTCACTGCTTCGCCAGTCTTCAAATAAGTGATGTCCGCTTTCCTTGATATCTTATATTGAACTTCTGATTTTTATTTTCATGTGAATTCTTTTCTGCCGCTGCATTACTGCATGTTTGTAACAGCCTCTTCACTGTACTGTCTGCCTAGCTGCGCCCCCTAGTCTGTGATAAAACAGCAGATTAGACTTTCAAAAAGTTTGTCATGACCTAATTTGTAGTACTTAGTTAAACATTTTCACCCGAGAGGCTATAGTGAAGGAAAGTTTGAATATGCAAGAGCACAATGTCCTGAGGTTCAAACACTCAAACACTCAAGTTTACAGCCCTCTTGTAAACATTGGCCTGCAAGTACAAGCAACTTGTTGATAATGCTGTAAATTAACTTCCAAGTTTACTTTTACCTTTCACGTGGAGACATTGTGGGATTTTGACTTGCTAGAGCTATATAGCCCTATATACACACATTCTGTGTAACCGTATGTTCGCTTAATAAAAATTGAAATACACAAGTTTTGACTCAACCAAAGGTACCAAACAGGTAATTCAGCAAAAATCAAACAAAACAACGAAACACATCTTAATCCAGTCAGCCATTTCTCAAAAGGTCGATTGGGAAGACAGCCCGGTGCTGGTGAAAGTTCTGGGCCAGGAGTCAGTCCTGAGTCCTTCATAAACTATAAAGACAGATAACAAGTCAAGTTTTGACTCAACCGAAGGTTCAAAACAGGTAATTTTACGACAATTAAAACAAAAAATAAGGAAGGAAATCTTAATGCAATCAGCTGTTTCTTAAGATGGTCACATAAGTATTCTCATAACAAGCAAGTCGAAATAGCGCATATGACCATGGACAAATTGCCTAAGATTTATTTATTTGACATGGGACTGTTCACTAATCATAAATATGTTTGATGGTATTTAATCTTGAGAGGTATACCATACAGTGCCACATTGTATTACCCAGTGGACAATAAATTACCAGGTATGAGTCATCTAATTCTTCCAGAAGAAGTGCAATGGTCAAGTGGATAAGGTGCTTGTCTGGTAACTGAGATGTTCCAAGTCTTAGTCCCAGCCATGACATGGAGTCACTGAACAGATCCCCCATAACTCTTTGCTTCACTCCACCCAGGTGTAAATGGGTACTTGGCTGTAGACAGTGATGGTAATTGTAGAGTGACTGAGCATTGTGCATGCTGGAAACGACTGCCTGGCTGGATTGTTCCTGGGGAGTAGAAAAAGGCTCATGCTTGAACAGGCCTGCCAAAGGTGCAATTGTATTGTAAAGTGTGTTGAGATTGACTTCTTCGGTGTAATTGACAATAATAAGCTCAATATTTACATTTACATCATTCAGAACCAGATCAAAAGCTAACCAATTTGTCGCCTCACTCTGGAAAGTCGTTTGGATAAATATGAAAGAATTTTCATGGTGAAACTCTGCGTGGCTTTTGTCCTGAGTGATTATATATATGCACATTTCGGCATGCCTTTCTATAAGCCCGGCTGACAAAAATTTGAGTTTTGATAATTTGACCTTTTCTGTGACTTATCAGGAACCAACGTATTGATCAAACACTGTTTACAGGAGGCAAACAATGGCTTCGTCTTACCTACCCACATATGCAGATGTTGAATTTGTAACATGACACTGTTAGATTAGCCATCAACTTTTATGGACATTTACCTAGGATTACTTGCTTTCATAAACAATGAGAAAATGAATCTGCACCCTATGTTCTCCGAGGAGGTTGAAAGCCTGGCTTATATGTTGGACCCACTTGTACATGGAGATTGATTCGTACTTAATTTGCGATCGATGAAGTTTCTTGTCTTCAACTTCAAAGAAACCTTTTATTTTTGGTTCTGACTTTTTCTAATTCTGCTGTTTTAAAGATGCAGGAGCACCTCACGACAGTGTGTTATTATATTGCCCATATCAGTGTAAGCTCCTGGTTACACATCTTTTGTGACACTTAGATTCATTTTTTTATGCAACTGGGAGAAAATATCTGTTATGCTGCCAGCTGGGTTGCCAGCCAGCCCAAGCATCATTCAGCACCTCCCAGCCAGCTGATATGAATCACTTTTTTCCCAGCCAGCCGCTTCAATTGCTTTCTCACTACCTGACTGAAAATATCATAGGTTTGATGCCAAAAAACGGCTCCCAGCTGAAAACTTTGCCAGCTGGGAACATCCCAGCTGACAGTCTGCCAGCCAGTCGGGTGCCTGTTGCATAACAGATAATTAGTATAACAGATCATGGGGTGCCCCTGAAGATGTTCAGATGATAAGGCAGTTTAGACTTTTATAAAGTTCATCTTGACTTTATTAGTAGATAAACATTTCTCACCCAAGAGGCTATTATGGAGAAAAGTCTGAATGTGCAAGAGGGTAATTTCATGAGGTTCAAACAACCCTCTTGTAAACATTGGCCTGCAAGTACAAGCAGCTTGTTGATAATTCTGTAAATTAACTTTCTTGTTTACTTGTACCTTTCATTTAGGGATTGACCTTTTATTTAGGGACATTGTGGGATTTCGACTTGCTAGAGCTACATGAATATCCATTCTGTGTGACTGTATGTTCGCTTACGAAGAATTGACAATACACATGGGTAGTCAACTAATGGTAAGCTAATCACATTTGAATTGGTGTCAAGTTTTGACTCTTCCGAAGGTTCAAAACAATCAAACAAAACAATGAAACACATCTCAATCCAGTCAGCCATTTCTCAAAAGGCCCATTCAAGCATTTTCATAACAAGTAGATAGGCCGCATGACCATGGAGTCATGGGCAAATTAACTAACATTTAATTATTTGGCCAGTGGCCAGTGGACAATAAATTATATTAGCCGTTTAATTCTTGCAGAAGAGGTGGATAAGGTGCTCCTTGTCTAGTAACTGAGATGTTGCAGGTTTGATTCCCAACCATGGCATGGAGGAACTGAACAGATCTTTGCTTCACTCCACCCATGCAGGTGTAAATGGGTACTTGGCTGTAGACAGTGGTGGTGATTGTACATGTAGAGTGACTCAGCATTGTGTGCTGTGGAAACGCCTGCCTGGCTGCACACTCCCCGGGGAGCTGAGAAAGGCTCATGCTTGAACAGACCTACCAAGGATGTTATTGTAGTGTGAAGTGTGTTGAGACTGACTTCTTGGTGCAATGGACAATGAAAAGCTCAATATTTACATTTACATCATTCAGAAACCTTGTCAACAGCTAAACAATTTGCCAACTCACCCTAGAACTTTAAAGTCATTTGGATACACATAAAAAAATTTTCATGGTATGGCTCTGTGTGGTTTTTGTCCTGAGTGATTACATGTATATGCACATTTCGGCATGGTTTTCTATAGGCCTGGCGGACAAAATTTGATTTTTGATACTTTGACCTTTTCTGTGACTTATAAATCAGAAATCGACGTATTGATCAAACACTGCTAATAGGAAGCAAGGAACGGTGGCTTCGCCATTACCTACCCACGTATGCAGATGTTGAATTTGTAACATGATACTGTGTGATTTGCCATAAACTTTTATGGACATACACCTAGGATTACTTGCTTTCATAAACAATGACAAAACGAATCTGCACCCTATGTTCTTCGAGGAAAGCCCTTCTCATATATGTTGGAGTTGGACCCACTTGTACATGGAGATGGATTCGTACTTAAATTGCGATCGATGGAGTTTCTTGACTTCAACTTCAAAGAAACCTTTTATTTTTGGTTCTGACTTTTTCTAATTCTGTTGTGAAAGAACTTTTAATGGATGCACCTAGATCAGTAGATGGTTATTTGTTTAAGATCTTGACCTTGTTGGTGCTTAGATTTAGTTAGATAGATCGAAAAAATGGTACAGCGGTTCCTTTAAAATATCAATTGTCTATTTTTGGACAAAACATATCTCACACAGCAACAATGGTCATTTGAATTAAAGAATAATGTCATGCCATCAACATTTGTCTCTCTAAACAAGCAAAATGACTTGAACAGCTGTCTGTACCCCCATGTCAGCTTGAAAATATGGGAGTTATAAACCAAAAATTTTGAATCAATATAACTCAAAAGTTTCCCAACAAAATTTTTGTCTTAAAATGTTCTCCTGACCCTGCTCTACAAGCGTGCGCTTTCGGTTTTCTTGTTTAATTTTTTCAATCTTGAAGATTATTCAGGAGGGCTGTTGTGTAGTGACCAACATTGCAAGGTTTTACAAAATTTACATTTGAGTGCAACTTTTGAAAATTACCTTTGAGCTACCTTTCCCAAAGGTGTTTCGGCCAAAAGTTTGGTTCTTACAAAAAAAAAGGTATCCTTTCGTTAGTAAGAGATTCGTGCTTACAAGGGCCTGCAATTACATCACACACAGAATACTAGGCCTACATCCAGGATCTGACTTAGATGAAATGACAAATATAAAACTGCACATTTAACTGAGAACATAAATTTATTGAATCCACATTAATAGCAGTATGTGTTTATACTTGAGAAAGGATAGGATAAATACATCTTGCTGGTTTGATATATATATATAGATACACATGATTAAATGCAACCTATAATATTATGTTTAATATCATGAAATACTAATCCACATAATATAATTTTTACACCAATAAATTGCAATAAATAACAACAAATTAACATATCTTTACAAATTGTGATTAAATGTCAAAAGAGATTCACAAAAATGAGGTCAGATTCATTGCTACATAGCAACTTTATACTTTATATACACCATAATTATCTATAAATACTGTTGATTTGATTAACATGCTCAGTAAAATTACACCAATCCACATGTTTCAATCAATACAATGTAGCTAAATATAATACAGTCACTCACTGATAAATATATGAAATATATATAACATTATTGTATTTTTTGTATTCTTTACACAAGCGCAATGATTTTGGGTCATTGCGAATAATATAGCAAAAGGCTGAATTATTTTAAAAGGTTTACATGGCAATTACCAGGATTTTGAAATTTTAATTTTTGAAATTTCACAATTCAAATACAATTTGTAACTGATAATATTTATCTTGGTCTATAATATTTATAAATATGTTTTACAAAGTTTCAGAAGGAAAATTTGGAATTAAGTTATTTGAACACTGGTGGTTGTTGTTTAATAATACCAAATGCATAATCACTACAACGTAATTATATGTCATACATGTACATATATATAATATACAGGATAATGAACACAAAGAAAATATATTCAACATTTCAACAATAGAAGATGCAATGATACCTCCTCAACCTCTTACATTGGCAGAATAATTTCCCCATATATCTTCTGCAAGACAAACGCAGGAGGTTGCCAAGTTTGTGGCGCACGACTACTGTAGACTATACGAAATTTAGTTCCGATCATTGGCCATCATATTGTGCCATCCCATTGTAAAACCATAGTAAGGCCTTCAAGCATTGTCATCTCATTATTAAGAATCATTTGGGCCAATCATTTCAGTTGAAAGCCACCTCAGGAAAAATCCACCAACAATGCAGGATCCCGTGTACTTGGAGGCAATTCTAGAACTTCTGCCAACCGTAAGGTCGAACATTGACATGATTTAGCGAATAGCTCCTTCAACTAAAGCAATTTTAAACTAAAGTCAAACATAATGAGCACCACAAGGTCATATGACTCATACATTGCACTCTATGCATATTACTCATACATCGTACTTTAGCAAAATACTATTTTTGACCAGACATGATTACAAATTTTAAAGTTGAGAGAGATACCTTCCCGAGATTTTACTCACGGAAGTGAAATTTCTTTCAAATTAGATAAGCTGATAATGGAGTCTGATAGTCCAGGAAAATTAAAATATTTTATTCTACAAGCTGCCATTTAAATCAAATAACATATCTGTCTTTAGGTCATCCATCGAAATTTTAAAAACTTCAAATATTCATGGCAGCTATGTTTATTTGACACTGCTAGCATAAATGCACACATTTTACTTAATGCCAGCACAAGTGCCACTTTACAGTAACTATAGTCTGGGGTAACACGGATGTCACTGAAACTAACAATAAAAGTCATGTTTCGAATTTTCACAATTTTTCGCACTTTTACTCGCAAAATGAGGAATGCCTTGCGCAGTGATCAGCAGTCCTAGGAATAATCATAATAATCATAATGCGAGTGTCGCGGCGTGACACTGAAGAAAGTTTGATAAAGTGCAGTCCTCCGCCGTGGTTCCTTATGCTGTTTCTTCGCCATTCTTCTGCTCTCCGGCGACCTTTTAAGAAGAAAAAAAAAAGATATATTATAGCATTACCCACGAAGGTTAAGTTAACAGAACATTTTTTTATGTAAACTCAAATGGACACTTGCAAAGAAACTCATAATACAATCTAGTTAGTTGTCAAAAATGCATCAAAGAGTGTGCATCTCAACACATATCTTTCACAAAGCATACAGACATGTGGATTTCAGTGTCTCACCACAATTTTCAAACAACCTATCTAGGCCTACAACATACAGTTCACCAAAAACTATTGGACGATATTAGGGGTGGATGAATCTCACAATTTAGACTAGTATCAATTTTTCGTATTTTTTAAAACTATTTTTTGATAACACTAAAATTGCGTTATTCATTGGCAACATTCAAATATGGCCAACTTCCCGAATAGTGATAAATCAAAGAGCTGCTGAGAGCAGTGTTTTACTCATGGAAAACAGCGCAAAGTGTTGCAACGGTCGTAGCGGAACCAACAGAAATTCATAGTGCAGTTTTAGCGTCTGTATGATTGTTCTCATGTTTTTAATGGGCTTCTCTGGTATGTGCACAGTGTATGAATAGTTGAACACCTTTCCAGTACAACTGTTCCTCATCCACATAATCGAGAAGGATTATTTACTAACCACATAAGAAATGTTTTCTTTGCAATAAGTATTTTCGATTTGCAGAATGTATCCCTGGTTTTACAGAAGACTGGGCCAATGGATTTGTTTATTTCTGTATAAGGTATGTACCAAACAGCATAGTATAATTTAAGCAAATCTGCGGCAAGTGAACATCGATACTTCCTAAGTTGTGTTGTCTTTGCGTGCTTAGAGGATTGATTTTGTTCCTTCCATTCACAAGAACGATGCTCCTATGCCCAATAATATTTTATTTTGCTTGTTTTGCACTTAAGAAAAGTTGCCACTGAAACATTGATACTATATCTTGTTTTTCTGGGCTTTTGTTTTATATACTTGTCTTTTTATATATTTGCATCCTCTGAAAGACTCAATAACTTTTCCTTACAGGTTTATGATGTGTCTCGTATCAGGGAACAGGGCTCGAGTACCTCAGGGATCATCAGAACCACTCCATAATTAGATTAGATTAGATTAGATTAGATTTATTTTCTTCAAAACCGATTTTATCATACAAATAACATTTTTTACATAAAACAAGCAAGTAGCGGTTTTTATACACCCGAGTATATGCATACCATTACCTAAACGGTGCACCCCGAATTTATTTAAAATATATTCCAATAATAAGACCTAGTATGTCTGCCTCGGCAGATCTGGCAGCCGGACAAATGTGCCGGCTAAAGTTAAATCCCACACTTGGCAAGAAACCTAAAATCCATGAGATATTGATGAAACTTTGCCAAAAAGTTCTTCAAAAAGAAAGCTTTCCAACGTAAAAAAAATTGGCGGGTTATCTCACATAATTTTCGAACTGTGATCTTTCAAAATCTTACGTCATTACATTAAAACATACAGTAATATACTAAAATTGTGTGGGATCTATTACGAAAAGCGCCGTCACTCGAACAATTTCCAAGAGATATTTATGAAAAATTAAAGGAATATAGCTGAAAATACACTTTATCGAAAAACAAGTCTTTGAAGGGGGGTAACCAATGTTTTTTGAGAGTTACGTGGTGAGCAATATGAGAAAGTTATGTAAAACAGTTCAACAAAAATAAGCCCCCCTTAAAATAAACTTGAATTCCTTCTCAGATTTTTATGAAAGTTGGATTGGGTTATAGGCCAGTATATCTACCCAAAATGTGTGTATTTATAGTTTAGTGTCATTATTCCTGGCTGAGCCAGCAGCCTTCAGGTGAGCCTACCCCTGTTTTCAAAAATCTGTGGTTTTTCCAAAGCATATGAACAATTTGACCAAGTGGGGGAGCCATCAGCTGGGGTATTTTTGTTGAATCGTTTAGTTACCTGGAGTACAATAGGTGGAGCAGTTGTATGCTCTGGGATTCAACTTTAAGTTTCAGATATGTAGTATTGAGACAATACAATGAAATTGCTACTAAGACGATTTGAAGCACCTCGTGGAAGAAGATATTCTAATCACAAATTTATGGGAGATGTTCTCACCTCCAAACAGACATTGTGAAAGATGTTCTCATGATGCAACCTCATCACCGAACATGATGAAAGATATTTTAATAAGGCTATCAAACCTCAAAACATTATAGAAAATACTCAGGTGGGGCTACCTAACCTCCAAACATTTTGATGGATACTTTAATTAGGCTACCTCAGCTCCAAATGTCATAAAAGACACTTAACAAGGTTTTCTATCCTCAAAACATTATGGAAGATATTCTAATGATGCTAACTTCCCTCCAAACATAATGAAATATATTCTAGTGAAGCTACCTCACCTCCAAATGTAGTCCGGGCAATTGGTGGTCATTTGGGGGGTAACCCACCACAAATTGCAATAGTTTTTAACCATATATTTATGAATCCTAGACCACCCAGGGATAACATATCAAAAGTTTACCAAAAAATAATTAGTGGGAAGGCACTTTTCTGGAGGTATCTTCGTTAAGCTCCGTGAGCATGTAAGTTCAGATAAAACGGAGCACATTATTGGTTTTAAATGACCTGATGTTTGATGGAACTCCACTGTAACTAAAGTTCTGAACACCCAACAGCATCAGAAACACTAAATGATACAGAAATGTAAAAAAACTGGGCATAATTAGGAAAAATTACCCTAATTAGTCATATTTTCTTCTAACGAGGTCACATTCAATTTCGTTTTGTGCTAGTAGCCTGAGAAAGATGAAATTGTAAAGAGATAACTTTGAAGAACAAGTATTTTTTTCACACCAATATAGATTTTATGTCTGTAGAGATTCATAATGAGCAGACTTGTTTGCTAATCAAGTGACGGTGACAAGCCTTTAGTGCAGGATTCCAAACCGCAATCTTGAGTATTGATGCATTTCAACTGACGAATATCCTTATCCGCACATTATAAAGACTTTTTTTTTGCTTGTGATGCAAAATGATTATAACAATTGCAGGCCACTTATTTCTAAGAGGGCATGAGAATGGATATATTATTAGTTGCCAAAGGAACAATTCCCTGCTCGTCATGCCTTCTTCCATTTCCATTCCTCAGGAATAATATTCTTCTCTTCACTTGGTCAACCTGAATTTGCTGCTAAACACAAAAGTTAGTGGCCCTGATATAACAAAAGCTGTTGATGGAGGCAGTGATTGTGGTCAGCCCTCCTTTTCTTCAAGCACTTATGATATTGTTGCCCATTAAGATTATGATTCTCATTTCCATGGATAATGCAAGATGGAAGCTGGGATTTATGTTCTGTCTTTCTGTCTAGTTTCATGAATCTGTGTGCTGTCTCTCTGAATTACGATCAATTACCAATTTTGCATTGCATTTCTTTTCCAATTCCTTATATATATGAGAAAAGGTGTCATAACAAAGAAAGGGCTGTCCGGCACTTCACCTAGCACATTGAATCTATTTTTCCTGGAGCTGCTTTGTAGCCATCTGTCATGTTCTGCCTGTTTGTAAATTGTATTTTCTCACTTATTTCTAAGAATGTGCTTGAACAAATAGTTTTTGTTGTTGTTGTAATTGTTGAATAGTTGAAGAGGAATCCTCCTTTCTTAGTTTCAATAGGTTGATCAGCCATTGATTTTAGTGAAATCAACCTGAACATGCCTGATGTGCATTCCCTCCATTTGTCTACCATGTGTGTTTTTCCTTGGTAGAAGAATATTCATTATAATTGTTAGATAGATCTATATATACTTTTGCTGTCAATAACTGAGACATGTCCTCTTTATTCACCCTTTGTCCAGGAAATCTTTTGTGTAGAAGCACACATCCATTTATTAGCCACTCAACATTTACTGTAACAGTCCAAACCTTCAGCTAAAGTTTCAGATGATCTTAAAATGACACTAAGAGGGCCACAAGGTAGTTGCAAACTTTTTATCTGACTCACATATATGTGAATTCAATAAATACAAATACAATATTTGTGTATCTTGCTGACTGACAACAGGTAGATGAGCAAGCGTGGCTGCAGACTAACAAAATTCAAGTCAAATTGGGTGTGTACTAGGTCAGCCTCAGCAGAAATTTGCAGAACTAAGGTGGGCTGCTTCAGATTTGCATGCATTCGCGGACATGAAATACAGCAGCTCTAGTGAAATATTGTAGCCTGCTCCCTCCGCTCGCAACACAAGAAGGCTACTGTAGCATGCATATCTTAACTGTTATGCCCCTATCTGCCAAGTAAATTGTAAAAAGTGCTGATTGATCTCTCACATTTGGTCTTTCCATTTTTCTCCAAATGGGAAGCAATCCTTCCATTCAAAAATGTTCGCCCCACTGTAGAAGCGTAAAAAGCTATGACAGTACAGTTAGTCAGCTGATTTCTTTGACTGGAATATATTTTGCAGTTGTCCCCTCTCCCAAGCTGATTTTCATAGTAGTCGTCCAATGCAAGCCAATTTGTTTGTTAAATTATATCATTATTTCGATAATTTGCAAGACCAAAACTGACAAAGAATTTGGTAAACACAGCCGAGCTGCTTCGGATGAGGAGTCATATCTATCCTTGTCATCTTGTTGCTGTCTGGATCTCCAGTAAAAGTACATTGGGGCTCTGGCTTCTTTAGCTAACTTGGTCGATGTTTTTGAAGAAATGCTGAAGCATCCAATTAAATGTAATCACACATTATTTGCCGTCAACCTCTAATATTATATTGCATAGGAGTCAGTATTGGAGGGCCATATTTTTAATGCCTAGGCCTTGGTCTCGGCTGCCCAATCCTTGGCATTGCCTCGGCCTCAACAACCTTTGTTGATGTTTTTGAACAAGTGCTGAAGCAATCATGTAATTCCTAATTAATGTGATCACGAATTCTTTGCCATTAACTGCTAATATTGCATAGGAGTCTGTATTGGCGTTCTCAGGGCCATATTTTGATTGCCTTGGCCTTGGTCTTAGTCTCGGATGCCCAATCCTTGGCCTTGCCTCGGTCTCAGCTGTCTTTGGGCCAGTGTTGGAAGCCTCGATATTTGATGGCCTCTGTCTTGGTCTCGGTCTTTGAGGCTCATGCCTTGCTTCCGGCCTCGACTTAGGAGTTACCTAGCTGTATGTCTGTAGCTCACAGTATGTATAATGAAGGATCTCCACTAGGGCCATGAAGCAACTTCTACATTTTTTGATTATAGCCAACTTTTGGAGAATTTTTCGTTCTGAGTTCTCCTGGTTCTTGGGCTTGATAAAAGATTTCATGGATCTGGCATCCTCTGGACAAGTTCACAATGAAAATTTTAATGTGCACAGATCTGCAGCAAGAGATCTCTAATATTTAGTGCCATTATCTAATAACATTGGCCACCCCTTTCCGCCAGGATGAAATTCTCTGACCATCACCAAGGGCAAGCATCGTCAGGGTCAGATGCAGGAGCTTTGAAAGGGAAGTGTCCAGCACAATGAAAGCACAAATTCTGGCCTGTGCTTTTAACTGCAAACCTTCTTGGTATGCGAAAGTATCATCATTTTTCAAGGGAGAGGGGCAGGATCTGGACCCCCTTTTTTGAAAAAATGCATACAATCAGGACAACTATAGTGTATGGACAAAACAGTTATCTTTATAGTTAAATGTACAGGTATTTAGAGCCCTGACCAAACATAGTGTGCAATGGACTTCCTAATCTCATCAAATAAGTTAGAATGTTCTTTGGATTTACATATTTGTCTTTTTTCTCACATGCCTTCAGGATCCACACCTTTTTTATGTCCATTTTACAAACTGTTCCTCAAGGGCCTATGGTTACAAGCAAAACACAATTGTCCCTGTCTTCATTTTGTGCATCTTCTGTACATCTTCAGTCAGTTCTTAATATTTCTATTGCTTGAGTTGGTCAAGTGCAGTTGTGCTGCTTGTCGATGGAAGTGATAAAAACGAGATACTTCTTCACAAAGAAATGATCTATTATACCTCCCATCCCCACCAAAAAAGGAATTATTCAAAGATATGACCTGACCCAACAAGGCATTTGACTGCAGTGTGTGAATTTCATAAGAAAAGGTTTACCACATCTTGATGAAAGTGAAGCCATGAATATCTTCCAGGCTTGTGGCAGTGACAGCTGCAGTACTGCATGATATTTATTGTCTTATTTATTCTAAATAACATTACAGATCACTCAATATATTATGTAGCACATATTTGAAAATAGATCTTTACTTTTAAATGGAATCTGGATTGTTTTCATTGGATATTTGAAATTTATTTTGTACTTTTCGTCATTTTACCCCAGGTCTCCTTCCGCACTGCCTGAAAATATTCCCACATCTGAAAAAGGGTCTTCCACTAAATATATTTTGGTAAACTTTTGATATGTTATAGAGGAATATGTAAGCTTTCAAATGGTATATGACAAAAAACTATTGCAATGTGTGGTGGGTCATTCCACCAGTTGCCCGCACTAATGCTACTAAAGATATTCTTACGAGGCTAACAATATCCACATTCCACATGATTTAGATATGGTTCTAATGAGTTTCAGAAGATAAATTGTAATGAGGCTACCTTACCTCCAAACGTTGGCAACGTCTTCGTAATCGTCGTAGTCTTCGTCTCCTTTCCCGTCTCCTTCTTCTTCGCTCTCTGGAATCGGCATCCACAGAGGCATCTTCGCCTCCTTTAGAGCCCCTGCAAGTGTTGAAATATATCTATTTTAGATGGTTCATAATAAAAAATATTACAGGAGACGTCATGGGAGGCAATGTACATCATTGATGACAAAGATGACAAGGTTTCGACCGTTTCGTGTAAGGTGAAGAGTTGTAGAGGTGTCTTGGAAAATATTCCAAAAACTGAGTAAACATCAACTTACTTTGATTTTCAGTTGAAAAATATATTTTATGATACTATTCATACAGTTGTACTTTAAACAGTAGTTATGTTACCAATTAGTTGAAAAAACTCTTTTTAGAAGTTGTAGATACATGTATCTAAATACCATTGCATCATCGGAGGAATTTTCTCATTCACAACATTAAACATCGTCACAATTGACCAAACATGAATCAAACTAAAGTTTGAAAGACAAAACAGATTCTTCAAACCTGGCAACCTTGTCCTTGCCATTTTTCCTTCGTTTTTTCTTCTTTTCCTTCTTTTCCTTTAATCTGTTAACAGCTGCAAAACACAAACTCCTCTTATTGCTAATGTTAGTTGACAAAGGACAATCATTAGAACTGTTAGTAACAACAGATGTCTTAAAGTTAATACGAATTGTAACAGACAAACGTCAGGGACGCATGTAATTTCGCTGTTTCAATACAACAACAAATGTGACAACATTTATTTTAATGTTTGATACATACATACTATTCATATCACACGAAAAACCAAACGGCCACTTTGTGATTTCGGTTACTGAACTGACATGACCTATAACTCCATCTCGCACGACATGGGGCTGTATCTATCTGTCATGCGCAGGTAGCGATCCTGTGAAATTTCACGAAGAACAACCGAAAGGCCTTATCTATGTAAACTCATCTTCATCGCACATTATGGTACTTTCTTAAAGTAAACATAAGCCGTTAAAGACAAAAAGTCCCAATTATCATTATTTCTTAATCAAATTATAGCCAATCAACAAGAAAGACAATTTTATCTTAATTCTGAATCTCCATTCTTTGAAGAAGATACTAACTTTTGTGGCAATATCTGCCTCTCCATCCCCTGTAGCACTCACACACATCAATGGCCACACATCTTCCATGGACCCCACAAGATCTCCGGCAGATGGCTGAAATGCAAGTACAATATATGCCCTCTAGTGTCAAAATGTAAAGCTCACAATCTGAGAACTGTTCTGCAACATGCCTGGACACTAGCGCATAAAACTAAATTAATATTTTCCAAGGGTAAGCAACTATCTTATTGTAGTCTTCTCCAGTTGGCTTTTTCTCACAAATAGAAGAACACTAAAATATTTGTCACAGCTCTCTTTGTATTCGATTTGTTAGTGACACTATTTACGAAGTCTGTGACACCAGCGAGTAGCCAGGGTCAGTAGTCACAAACTAATGTATTTTGTACTTAAAAGCGACGTTAAATTAAATTTGTCATTATAGTCGCTTTTGAACAGCATTCTGTACACAATGTGCACCATCACACGTGCATATACCAAATATGTGCCGTGACCAAATGTGGGATTCAGTTTCTTGGCTAATTTGAAAATATGGAGCCTTTTCAATCTTAAGATAAAAATTTATTTTGTCCAGTAGCTGTCTACAAGTGGACCGCTGTTACATTGCCACTTCTATTTCCAGCCTTGGCAGATCAGAACATATGCTGTCATGTGTTGCCACCTAGTGATGACTAGTGTGCTATTCTGCGAGCGGTCCACATCATTTCAGTCTGAGGAACTCACACAATTTTGTTTGGAAGAATCCGGGGCTGTTTCTGAGTGAGCTGATGGCCTTGTCTACTTCCTTAGAGAATGTGATTGCCGAGTCTGACTCTGGTATACATCAATGTTGAACAGAAATTTTGTGAATGTGCAATGAAATTGGAACTATTTCTTGGGACAGCATTGCTGTAGCATACAAAATCAACTATTGTGCCAGGTGGCAGCAGCATGCAGTTCTCATTTTCACCAGACTAGTCCAGTAGTGTACCGATCTAGAGGGGAATTGAACTGAAGGGGAACGGTCTGGTTCATACATGTATCACTTCAAAAATTCATTTTGAAAGTGGCTTAATTATTGGCAGCTATATATATGGAAGTTCAATAATACTCAAGATGGAACCAGCCACAATTGTCTTTTAAAAAAACACAACACACTGCAAGACAATAAATGTTTTGGAGTAAGGTTTGGTGCCTGTTGGTTTGCAACTTAACATACATTCTATTCCAGTTATTGCTTCAGTTTCATTTGATTATCTTGTAAACTACACTGCCAACACCATGTCTGTTCATTTTGGTCAGAAAGCCAACACATCATGGTATTGTTTTTATCATAAAACTTCTGCATTTGCAAAATTTGCCTTTGGTTGATGATAATCATTCACAAATAAAGAGGTGTGCCAGCCAGATGTGTGTATTATGAATGTGGACTGTTTATTTCTTTACCTAGTGATGATTTTCTCCTAGCTATAGGCCTAGTAAAGCTAGATTAAACATTTTTTGTTCCTCATCCTGTTATTATAGACAAAAGACTTCTGCTACAATATGCAAAGTTGTAACTGTTAACGCAATTATATCTATCTTGACGGAATCTTTTCACTTTTGATGAAACTTTAGGAAATATGTTTATTTCCTTTTTGGAAAAGTGCAGTACTTCAAAAATATACCTCCATTGGAACAGGCTATGGCACGTATACCTAATCACCTTTTTGAAAAAACCCGTCCGTTATGCAAAATTATGAAAACTTACGTTTTTGACAAAAGTCCCCCGAGTAGCCATTGGGACATTGGCATTTATCCTCCCAGGTGCATATTCCACCATTTTTGCAAGGGATCCTGCAGTTACCTGAAAATAAAAAAGCCTACTTGTTTATATTGGGTAATGCCTTGAATTAAAATGCAACTGGAAGTCATTCATGGATTTGTACAATGAATCGCCTAAATCATTTTGTGGATTTCCCCAATCCCCATACACGAGGTATACAAAAATAAACCATCGATCTATATGTCTGAAAATGCAAATAAAACATGTCCTCCACAAGGCCATGTATGAGCATTTGGTAAATACAAAATAATATAATAACCATGTACTTTCATGTTGATTATTAATCTCTGACAAGATATTAATTCAATTTTAAACAGATATAACATTGAATTATGTAAATTCATATCTCACACTAAACTCCTGATCAAAATGCCAGAATATTCAGATTTTCTACTGAATGAGTTCAAACTTCAAAATTTTAAAATAAAAATGATCAAATTTTATGTGCCACCAAAAGAAAGGTTTTAAGTAATGCTCAGTCATGAAAATTATTGAAGATACGGTATATATTAGTCAAATGTCAGAGCAACAAATATTTACACTTCCATGAATTCAATGGCCAATTTTAGAGTCATATATGCAAATATTTAGACTTACCAGTCCTTGAAGTACAGTATTGCCCATAGAATTCAGGAGGACATTCACAAAGATCTGGAGATACACATGTCCCTCCATTCTGGCATTCTTGGGAACATTCAGCTGAAAGAAGGGAGAAGAAACAGATAAGATTACTGCACAAGGCAAGTGTTGAAGTGTGCAAAATAGATTTTTTTTACAGCGTCAAATTTATACTCATTCCCCAAATCGTACTTTTCCTGTTTAGGTGTGTGTACTCCATAACTTTGAAAGCGGGATATACCAGTTACAAGTACAATCGTACATGGAGAAGAAATCAAGGTTCGAAGTAAGCAAATTACTTGTGAAAAGCTTTTGAGAGTGATACTTGGACACATTAGTGGCCAATGTGAGTTTTTCCCTCATCACCTGCTGTATGTCAGAGGCTGGTGCACTGCTTTTCCCAGATTGCTGCCTGCTGCACAGCTTATTCCCCCTATTTTGCTGGGTAATGAGAAATTAATTGGCCCAGGAGACTAATGCACATAACATCTCACTCTCATCTCATCAAGATCTCGCCTCCACGAGATTTGCACTTAGCTGTGGCGAAAATGGAGTTAGCTTTCATCATCTGATGACAGAGTCTAACTCGCGAGATAACTCCGGGAGCATATAACTCTCCATCTGCAACTTCCAGAGTCATTTGGCTATTCTATAGCTTATTAGGGGAGAATCAAGGAGCTATTGGCCAGTAATTAGGCCTTCTGGACAACCTGAATATACATTGCACAAGAAATCTGTCCGTTCCTGCAGAAGAAGTTGCTCTCTAACTGATTACAGTATGATAAAAAATATCCCGTCCATGTAATTTATCATTTACATACAGAAAGCAACAAATTCAGAAATATGCTGAATTAATCTGTTTTTAAAACCACCAACTAATGACTCAGAGAATATCTAATGAGAATATGTCTTGTTTGTTTCTGCGTAACGTGTCGGATTCTGAAGCTCACAATTTCGTGGAATCTCGTAACTCTGAAGGTCTCAGTCCTGAACTCAGATCTATATGTCTGACCTGCAGTGCACCTAAGCCAGGGAGATTATCCTCCATCAGTCAGACTTTCAAGTTGGTCCAAAGTGTCATCACCTCTCTCATAATGCTGGTCTCCTTTGCCCCAACATTTCACTGATAATCACCTGTCTCTTGTTAACAAGCCAGGATATACTGCCTCCATGTTGAAGGGGGGTTATCCTCTGAGGCTCTGAGTTGGTTTATCCTGGCTAGTTCCAGTGCAAAGGGATTTCCATGAGAAAAGCAAAGAGCATACGTGCAAGATATATGTCGGTGGACAATGGTGGTTTTGGTTTTTTAACTTCACTTTGACAGTGTATAATTATTTGTTTATCATTGCTGTGTGCCTGTCTTCCACAAACAAAGTATTTCAGGCATAATAAGGCTGATTAGTCCTCCTTGTGGTACCCCCATTCAAAGATACACAGACATTTTTTGTCTACTTCATAGCTGCGCTTGGTTTACTTGCACTTGCATACTATTCATAATCCACACTGCAAATGACCCAAGTGATTTGAAAATCATTTCTGACTGGATATCTCTTCAACTTATGCCAATGTAATTAGATGGCTTCTAAAGGTACTATTTTGAAGTCCTTTGAAAAGGACAAATGAACTTGCTGATATCCAAGAACCTACTGCAAATATCTGCCATCCTTATCAGACGTCAAAAATTTCATTAAGCTTTGATATACATGAAAGTGGAACATTTTAACTTTGAGGGAAGCGCAGATGTACAGCTTTTCCAGGGGAACCAATCAGAAGGCTGAGATAATTTTTGCTGAAACCATTGTGAATGTGTTTGTCAATGATTCTCAACTATGGTTAAATATGTCTTAAATTGTGTGAGAAACCCTCAACTTGAATATGCATGTTCAGGGCCACCCATTGATTCAGTAAAAAAAGTATTATGAACACTTGTAGATCAGTCCAAATATTATTGGATAAGGTAGTCATTTCTGTTAGTCATATCTGACTTCATAAAGAGAAGCAATGGCTATACATTTCAAGATAAACTATTTCCAAAATGGAGGGTTATCTTAAAAAATATGAAGTGATATCTTCACCAGTACCAGCACTTAATTCTAGATCCGAGAATGTTTGAACACCTGGCTATCTTTACTGATGGCTCCCATTATAAGCCAAACACTTACGAATTCAAAGAAATTCTGGAAGTGGGGTCACAGGTTAAATACACAGATATCTTCCGTCTACAAAAATATCCCTCCATACAGGAAGCACTGCTAGCAGGATAGATCTGGGGGATGTTTTTAAGTGTGTTTTTTAAATTAATAGTTTCGTTCTTTTAAACGACAACGATATCTTTTTGTCAAAGGAGTCGGTATAAACACAATTTTACAGAATAATTTTTCCGGATCGCTTGTGATAAATCGCCTCAGAAGTAAATTAGAAAAATAGAACATCAGCGAAGGTAAAAATCAGCCATCAATTAATTTTTTTAATTGGTTTTCTTCTAAGAAATCCCTCTATAATCAGAAGTCTTCTTGTTTCCTCGTCGATGGTATCTCTGACAATGAACTATATATAGCACCATACATGCTAAATATAAGTTGATTGGTATTTTTTAAGGATTAGTTCTGGACCACTGTTGCCCTGGAGGACTAAAAACGGACTGTGTAGTCTTTTTTGGCACCCTGATCTCCATCTGACATTTGTATTATCCTCCTATAATTCCCAGAAACAATTAAGATAATCCAAATACATATAACTTTTCACGTTAAATATATTTTTAGAAGCTACAGAAGAAATACCAAAGATTAAAAATACCACAAAAAGACTAAGAATGGATTCCTTTGTAAATTTAGTATATTTTTACGCAAGACCACTGTCCACAATCCAAACGTGACAAAATATGTTTTTGGGTTACTTACCAAATTCACAGGCCGGTCCATTAAAACCTTTTTGGCAAACACAAGTCCTTGGTGAAACACAAGTCCCATTGTTTTGGCATGCAGGGAAGCAGACAGCTGGAATCAAAGAGAGTTCGAAGGTTATTTGACAAAAAGACTGTAGAAGGGACATGAAATGTTCAACAATTTGGAATCCAGGAAAATCATAATTATTTTCAGCAACTCAATGACATAGGACAGTGTGATCAATAATTAACTTTCCTTTTTCCAGCCTACACAATGTACGTTTGTTGTCTGATTTCAAAATCCAAATTATGCATGCAATTCTTTAAAATCGAATAGGAGAAGTACAAAGTAAAACTAGCTGCGTCTTTTTAATGCGCAGCTACCGTAATGAATAAAGAAAATCGTCATTTTACGACAGTAAACCATTGTTTTTATGACAAGTATTGTTGTTTTTACAGTAACTGCCATTTTAAAGACAATGGGAGCTGGTTCACTGTGCACTTAGAGCTCTTCGCAGATTGGCGGTCCACTGGAAAAATTAATTTTCTTATCTTAAATTTGCAAACTTGCTTTGCCGCGTTGTTGACAGTTTTCTGTTGGTCTCCTAATTTTCTTATTTGATGAAGTCCTTCTGGTCATTTAATTGGTTTGTTAATTGTCAGCTAGATATGATAAAAGTACTGAGTCAACTGATTAACAATAACTGACACAAACAAAATATTTTTAAGCCAGTGACATTACACAATTAATTTGAAAGTGAATTTTGAAACTGCTTGGACCACCAATCTGCAAATGACTATAAGTTTCGGAGAGGTATTTTTTTTAAACATTAGCTTACCTAACTGACAAAAGTCTCCGTAGAAGCCGGGAGTACATTCACATTGGCCCTGGGTATTGCATTTCCCTTCATTCTGGCACTCCTGTCTGCACATGGCTCTGCTGTCTGCAAAGTAAAAAGAAAGTAAATTCCATATTTGCATTTTAATCAACAACTCACTGAACTTCACTTTGGACCAGCATGGCTCTCAGGAAGGAGACCTCAAGCCATTGACAAAGGCCAAACTTTTAGATGAAGTCCATAGTCGATCCAAATTCTGTCATCCGGCATACTTTAAAGTACGCCTTTTTCATTGACTTCGATTTAAAGAAAAGTCTAGACAAAAGAAGGCATCTTCATCCAGCTGATCAGACTTCCATCCATTCACTCCACTTAAGTCATTTTGTTTACACTTGCAATTTGTTTGCAGCCCTTAATTGTGTCTGTCTTTCATTTATTTTTAGGATAAATATTGAGTTGGTACACAGGTTTCGGGCAACAATTTAGATGATTATTTGTTGAAATAATTTGAAAAATGCTGACAGAATAAACTTTTGCTGAAAGTCATGCTCACTATAGTTCACGATGTCCTTGATTTATTATCGTTTTCATAGCTGTGTGTTTTTTGAAAACTTCGTTTTGCAGTTAAACTGTGACATCATCGGGTATCTGTCAATGTGATTGGTCTAATCTTCAGTCTCTGGCATATCAGTTCTGAGTTTGACATCACAGTTTTTGACAAAGGAATTTAAAACTGCCAGGCAATGTTACTATATGTGTACAACCACAAAAACAACGCATATCTAAGCTGAGTGGTCTGTTTGGTTCAGTTACAGTTCATTGAAGCATCTTTCAGCCAGGGCAAGCTAAACAAGTGAAACATCCATGTGTCAATGCACTTCGTCAGTTTCCGGAAATCTGTGCTTGTAATAAACGAAATCATTCAACTTAATCTCTGACATACAGTTTTGCACTGTAAGAAATGACCGTGTTTTTCTGGCTAAAAGAACCGTAAATTTATTGCTATTTTACCAGTATTTTTTTAATACAGACTTTGTCCGGGAATTTACAGTTCTTTGTCAGTTACGAAATGGCTACAAGATAAATTTACTGCGACATGTCATTCAACATTCAGTTCACGTTAATGAACAATTACTTCAACCGTTAATTTACTGGCAACTTGTAATATGCAGACAAAACATTTGAATTGGCCAAACAATCAATACACCTGGTCAGATTAGGAACTATAAACAAGAGATTGCACGAACTTCAACCACAGAACATGTGGTGCCATCTATAACATATGCTTAATGGCTAGTTCTCACGGAGACGTATCAGAGGGTTTAAGTGACGGCGTTTCTTATATTTCCAGGAAAGGGCAAAGATTTGAGCATGTTCGCCGTCAATTTAGGCTTTACGGCGCAACAGGAACAGCATGCGTCGCTTTAAGAGGTCTTTCTACGCAATTCCTAGAAATTTGACGATGCAGGAAAAAAAGATTCAACCGGTTGAATCTTTGCGAGGAAAGAAGTGGTGAAGCAAGAAGAAGCGTAAAAAGAAATCAGTGCGCGCCGCAGATTTTTAAAGTTGCGACGCACAAAGAAGAGCTTCGACGCAGAAACAGCAGTGTAGCAGAAAGCTCTTGCTTCATGTCACATGTTTCAGACACGCGTCGCAGAAAGACACATGTTCGACGCACGTGAGAGGGTGCGCGCCGCGTCTTTTGGACCCCCAATGCAGCAGACAGAGTGGCGCCTGAGTGCATGCGTTGTTCTATTTTTAGCATCAACCCTTTGTCTGCGTGTCACCCTCTTTTTGCGCAGCGGCTGGGGCAGCAGCAGCGAAGCAGGGGGGGCGAAGGAGGGGGAAAGAGGCGGTCCGCACCCTGCATATATATAGAGGAGGCCAGTTTAGAGCACCATACCCACTCAGACCTTCGACCAGAACACACCTAGAATCCACGACACTATTATCAACTGCTACATTTGCTGCTACTTTTGTTGCTACAATTGTACTTCAAATTGCTGCTACAACATGGGACCAAAGAGGAGAAAGGGCACCGTCATCACCAGGGCACCAACCAAGCTCAGCACCAGGTCAACACTCCACACTCCTGGGAGCACTCCAGTGACAACTCCAGCTACAACTCCAGCTGCAACTCCTCTCCATGAACCTTCAGATGCTGCAGTGACTGCCTTCTTTACTACAGCCATGGCAGACCTCTCTCTACCTGGGCTCTACACCTCCACTACAGCTGGCAGCCAGACGAAGACCACCACTTCAACCACCAAAGCCACTGTCGTCAGCGAGACCATCTTCGAGGGCCGGCCAGAAGACAACACAACAGAAGAAGATTCTTCAGTTGAACTCTTTGAAGAGGAAGGAGACAAGCCTGCTGACAAGCCTGCCAAGCCTGCTGCCAAGCCTGCTGCCAAGCCTGCTGCCAAGCCTGCTGCCAAGCCTGCTGCCAAGCCTGCTGCCAAGCCTGCTGCCAAGCCTGCTGACAAGCCTGCTGACAAGCCTGCTGCCAAGTCTTCCACGGGTCTTCCAGAGCCTACTGCCAGGTCTACTCCAAAGAAGCAGACTCCAAAGAAGCAGACTCCAAAGAAGCAGACTCCAAAGAAGCAGACTCCGAAGAAGCAGACTCCCAAGAAAACAGCAGAGAGCCAGCCTGTTCTTGCTCTAGACAGAGTGGCCATCCATGAGGACACCTTCGAGGAGGAAGAAGAAGACTCTGCTGATGACACCCCTGCAGCTGCTGAAGCCAAGTCCAAGGGCAAGAAGGGCAAAGGGAAGGCCCCCAAGCCAAACATCCGCAACAACCTGGGCATCACAGCTGAACAAGAAGATGACCTCATCAACTGGTACAAGGAGCATCCTGTGCTGTACATGAAGGGGACCAGAGGCTACAAGGGGAACGAGAAGCTGCTGCTGGACTCAGAAAAAGCAAAGGAGCTGGGCCCCAAGTACACCTCCCAGGACATCTTCAACTGGAGGAAGACAGTGCGCACTCACTTCTCCAGACTCGTCAGGCCTGAAGCTTCAGGAGCCGGCAGGAAGGAGACGCTCACAGAGAGGGACCAGTACATCCTGAACAACTGTCGGTTCCTGAAGGACTCCATCGTCCACAAGCCAGGGAAGGAGCTGTCCGCCATCTCTCAACTGTCTGCCAACCGGCCAGCCTCAGACTCCGATGATGAAAGCTACAACCCTGAGGATTCCCTGCCAGCTTCCTATGACATGCCGGACCTGCCACCTGAACAGCCAGCACAGGACAGCCAGCAGTCCCAAGTCTTCCCTGGAGCACCAAAGCCTGGAGCCGCTGCCAAGGGAACCAAGAGGAAGGCCCCAGGAGATGAAGCCATGCACTCCGCCATGCACGTCATCGCAGGCAGCATGCAAGCCATGTCCTCCGCCAAGAAAATCCTGAAAGGCTCTGGCTGCAAGATGTGCCCCGACCACCAGGAGTTGACACCCGACCAGGAGTACTGGAGGATGAAGTGCCAGGACCTCTACCACGTGGGAGTGCACGCCAGCCCTGAAATCAGGAGGCAGATGGTCAGGACCATTGCAGAGGCCGCCCTCTACTGGGATGATGAGGTCACCCGCCAGTCAAGACAGCATCAGGAGCACACCTTCCAGCCTCCTCATCCTCCTCAGCGCCTGCAGATGCCACCTCCTCCTCATCCTCCTCCTTCTTCGACGTATGTGCCATCACACCACCAGCACCATCCCCAGGCTTCCAGCAGCCATCACTACCAGCAGCACCAGCCCAGGGAAGGAGGATCCTCCAGGCAGACTCCCAGCTACAGCCCGATGCAGCCCAGCCACTCCACCATGACACTGATGATGGATGCACAGGACAGCCCCGAGAAGTACGGCTACCCCCCTGGACCCAGCTTTGGTCAACCGGCCGCCCATCACCAGCACCAGCCTTCCCCTTCGCCCAGTTGGACTTCAGGTCTCCTTTCTCCACGAAAGTAGAAGACCACATGCAGCAAAGACAACAAAAAACCTTGGCCCTTTTAAGGGCCACCAAATCCTCCCAAAAGGGCAGGCCACGTACACATCTTATGTTGACAAAAAAAAAAGAGCTTGTGTTGACCGAAAAGAGCCAAAAAAGAGCAAAAAAAACGTTGACAATCCCCAAAAAAAAAGTCCCCCAAAAAAAAAGTCCCCCAAAACAAAAGTCCGGTCCTGGCCTTCATTAAAAGTAATCACCTTCATAAAAGCAAGGTGCTAGTTCCCCCTTTCTTTGCCCCAAAACATACCAAGTGCAGCACTAGTACAAGTGCTGCATTCTTTGGTATAAACATATTTTTATTGCACTAGTACAAGTGCATGAATTTCTTAATTAAAATGTAATGCACTAGTACAAGTGCTTTGCTTTTAAAAATTGTGTTGGTTGGTTGCACTAGTACAAGTGCATCACTTTGTAATTTCACTTGTCTAGCTCAAGTGGCAGGTAGATAGCTAGATAGCTAGCTAGATAGATAGAAAGATAGATAGCTAGATAGATAGCTAGATAGATAGCTTGATAGATGGAACACAATGCTCGTTACATATATACACTGCAGCAAAAGAAAAGCAGTTGTCGTCACTTTGCAGGGATTGGACTTGGATAGATAGATAGATAGCTTGATAGATAGCTAGATAGATAGCTAGATAGATAGCTAGATAGATAGCTTGATAGATGGAACACAATGCTCGTTACATATATACACTGCAGCAAAAGAAAAGCAGTTGTCGTCACTTTGCAGGGATTGGACTTGGATAGATAGATAGATAGCTTGATAGATAGATAGATAGATAGCTTGATAGATGGAACACAATGCTCGTTACATATATACACTGCAGCAAAAGAAAAGCAGTTGTCGTCACTTTGCAGGGATTGGACTTGGATAGATAGATAGATAGCTTGATAGATAGATAGATAGATAGCTTGATAGATGGAACACAATGCTCGTTACATATATACACTGCAGCAAAAGAAAAGCAGTTGTCGTCACTTTGCAGGGATTGGACTTGGATAGATAGATAGATAGATAGATAGATAGATAGATAGATAGATAGATAGATAGATAGATAGATAGATAGATGGATGGAGGGATTGATTGATTGATTGATTTTTGGGCTTGTTTTGTCAACATAGGATGTGTACATGGCCAGCTCAATTGGGAGGATTTGGTGGCCCTTAAAAGGACCTGGGGTTTGTTGTTTTGAATGCATCTTCTTCAGATTTTCTCCAACTGCCAAGGGACACTTCCTGCCGGACTGTTGACCCAGTCACGTAGGTAGTCTCGAGCAGCCTTGGCATCTCTGGAGGCATTTCCGTGTCGAAGTGGTTCTCCTAGGTCTCCTAATTGACGGTCTCCCCTCCAAACTCCTTCAGTGACGTCATGTGTCTGTGGATCTTCTCTGTCCATCACTTCATTGTCACGGGCATGGTGGACGCCTACTCTGTCTCGCAGAATGTTGTGTAGAACACAAGCAGCCATTGTGATGTATGTCACTCTTGTAGGTCGTTGGGGCATGGTGGTCAGGAAGCATCTGAACCTGTTTGACAGCAGACCGAAGGCATTCTCCACCACTCTCCTGGCTCTTGAAATCCTGTAATTGTAGACTCTGGAAGGAATGTCAAGGTTCTTTCTTGGCACTGGTTTGAGCAGCCATGTCTTCAGGGGAAATGCCTCGTCACCCACGATGTAATATGGGAAAGGATTGTCTTCTGTGCCAGGTAGAGGTTCTGGAGGTGGTAGGCCTAGATCTTCCTCGTCCAGGAGTTGTCGAAGTACTGTGTCCCTGAAGACGCCGCCATCAGATGCACTTCCTTGACAGCCAGCCTGCACATAGATGAACTTGTAGTTGGCATCAACGAGGGCCATCAGGACAATGGAGTGAAATCCCTTGTAGTTGTAGAACAAGGAGCCTGCAGCCTTGGGACATCGGATTGCGACGTGCTTGCCATCCAGAGCTCCAATGCAGTTGGGCAAGTTCCATTTCGTCTCAAAAGCCTTGGCTATCTCCTTCCATCTTTCAGGCTGTGTGGGTAGTGCCAGCTGTCTTTCGAAGGCATGAACGATGGCAAGGCAGACCTCAGGGATGAAGTTGCAGATGGTGTTGGGTGCCACACGGAAAGCATAAGCTAGGGACTTGTAGCTGTTTCCTGTTGCCATGTACCGCAGGGTGATAGCCAACTTCAGACCAGGTTCCAAAGCCCTCCTCATGTTGGTGTCTTGCTTAGCGATGAGTGGTCCAACAGCTTCCAGGATTTCAGCAAAGATGGCAGGGGGCATTCTAGTGTAGTTGTAGTAGCCGGACACGTCACGCACTTGCAGTTCAGGCAGCAGTTGATGGAAGTGACCATGTTGTTCCCTCTGCAGCAACCAGTTGCGAATCCACCACCTTTTCTGTCTCCTGGCCCTCCTCCTCCTCTGTCTCAAATAGACAGCTCCGATAGCAACAGCAGCAGCACCAGCCACAACAATAATTTCTTCTTCATTCATCATGCATATGTTCAGTAGGCAGTCGTTGTGTTCTCATTGAAGGGCAATCAGCAAATGAAGCAAGGAGGTCCTCTGTGTCCCTTTTTATAATGACCAAAAGTGACTCCTGCAGCAGCGAAACACACTTTGCCGCAGCGCTGCAACAACAGACGTTCGTCGATGCTTAAGAGACCTTCGTCGCTGCTTAAGGCAAGGACGACGAAGAAGGTCAGCATCGACGCGCCTGTAATGTCCTCGGCGCTTTATGAATGCATGTGCGACGATGAACCATCAAGTTACGCAGTAACAAGTCCCTAAATGCGGCGTTGCATCCTTACAGTCTTCGGCGAGGCTGTCATTTTCAGCGACGCATCTTACCTCGGGTGTACGCCGAAGGTTTCCTGATGCGTCGCAGGTCGCCAATTTCAGACGTAGCTGCCTCACAACCATCAGCGGCGTAAGAGGAAACAACATTGGGCGAAGTAAAAGCAGCCTCGCCGAATTCCAAAACAAAGTGCGACGCGTCTGTTTGGAACTGCGCTGAGGAAAGAGAGGCGTAACGCGGCGAAGAAAGCTTAAGAAGCGCCGCGGACACCTCAAGACTCACCGCGGCTACTAACTTTAAGCGTCGCACATGACACTAATTGATTACGTAATGTGCCAAAACCAACGTTCTACGCCACAACCTTCCAAGAAATGACTTCTCTTGATGCGTCGCTCTCAAATCGCCGTCGTGAGAACTAGCCATTACACAGCTGTTAATCAAACTTAATTTATAACTTATCTGAAGGTAAGGGAACATCCTCATTCATATGATCTTAAAGATGCTGTCATTACGCAAAAGTTGTAATGTCTATATGTGACATTGACATTTGTGTGAGTCTTATGATGTGATCTAAAGAATGACACTATTAAAACCAAAATAACCCAAGCGCAGTCTGCATCAACAGAACATACTTCAATAAACTTGACACCGGGTTCTCTTGGAAAATATCCATCCATTTTATGGTTTGTGAGCAAACTAATTGATGGACTTACTTCCCTGCTGTCAAGCAAGAGATGAGCAAGGCCGAGCCTGGAGTCACTGGCTCTCTCACTCTCTCAGCTGTGCGACAGTTAAATCAAATACTATCCGTATTTTTACAGTAGATTCTACAGCCCATTTCATTCTTTACATTCTATGTTTGACAGATAATATAACTGTTAAATATACTTTAAATAAACTGTTTTATATATGTACATTACACTGTAATATCACTTTGTTGAATCCGCAAAATTACAGTTCAAAGTACCAATCTGCATTTTACGGTTCATTGTCCTGTTCAGGTTTATTAGTACTTTTACAGTTCTTAGACCTGGAACAAAGTTGCCAGTTAATTTAACTGTAAAATTTAACGGGAATTTTTTGCAGTGTGGAATGAAGCAAATTGAAAATTTGAAAAACACGTAGCTATGAAAACGATAATAAGACCACTGCCAAAGACATTTTTCCTCGCTACAAATAATCCAATCACCGACAATTTCATCTGGGAGAACTTTAGACAGGTAGCAATCTATTTTTCTATCCTTAATTTTGAACAATATTTTCTGTTCTATGCTCAGTTCAGCTGAACAGGTCAAAGTGAGAATTTTTTTTCCTGTTTCTTAGATGATGAAAATTTTCTTTGTGTATTTGAAGGAAACAAAAATGGAGACTATTTTATGCAGTGAGCATGCATACCCACTGACTTTAGATTTGTCAGATGTTACATTAAACTTTTTGAGTGTAGAAAGCTCAGTCAGAAACATTGTGGTTTAGGTTCAGGTGGTGTTTTTCCACCTTGCTGGGCTCTTTGTCCAGTGTATGATAGAGTTACAAAAGCAAGTTGTCAATCTGTGTTTTTGATTATTTCTACACCCACTCTTTGTTCTCTGTGGTTTGCCCAAAAAATGCTGACACTTGTACTGTGAAACAGGGCCAGAATTCACTCCTTGCGTGCAGCTCCAATCTTGCCGTATGATTTTCTGTGGCTCAAGGGAGCTTTCAGCTATTGAAACTATTACTTTAGACTGACATTAATTTTGCTTGTATTCCCAGACAAGATGTCTGTTTGAATAAAATTATCCAGTAGCACCTGAAGGAGAGGCTGAAAACTTTGAGATGGCAGCAGGTGGTATGGTATATAAATCCTGGTTGTCTCCTATTAGCTCAATGATATTGCTTCGGGTATAATCTGTTCCACGAATTAAGTATTGAGGTTCAGAACCTGTAACTCTACTCAACCCGCTACAATCCACTGCCCCATGCATCTCTGAAGTAGCATTTTACTTTTTAACCCCGGATTGTTTGAGCAACAGCCAGGAAATTGTGTGTAAAACCATTTTGCCACTTTAGGTAAGGGCAACCAACTGGCTACCAGATATATTGAGTTTGAGATGTCTGTAGCCAATTGTCTATAGTCAGTTCTTTGTAAAGTAACTGATCCTTAATAGTCAATGCATGGTCTGTATACACTGTAAGAAATGACCGTGTTTTTCTGGCTAAAAGAACCGTAAATTTATTGCTATTTTACCAGTATTTTTTTAATACAGACTTTGTCCGGGAATTTACAGTTCTTTGTCAGTTACGAAATGGCTACAAGATAAATTTACTGCGACATGTCATTCAACATTCAGTTCACGTTAATGAACAATTACTTCAACCGTTAATTTACTGGCAACTTGTAATATGCAGACAAAACATTTGAATTGGCCAAACAATCAATACACCTGGTCAGATTAGGAACTATAAACAAGAGATTGCACGAACTTCAACCACAGAACATGTGGTGCCATCTATAACATATGCTTTACACAGCTGTTAATCAAACTTAATTTATAACTTATCTGAAGGTAAGGGAACATCCTCATTCATATGATCTTAAAGATGCTGTCATTACGCAAAAGTTGTAATGTCTATATGTGACATTGACATTTGTGTGAGTCTTATGATGTGATCTAAAGAATGACACTATTAAAACCAAAATAACCCAAGCGCAGTCTGCATCAACAGAACATACTTCAATAAACTTGACACCGGGTTCTCTTGGAAAATATCCATCCATTTTATGGTTTGTGAGCAAACTAATTGATGGACTTACTTCCGTGCTGTCAAGCAAGAGATGAGCAAGGCCGAGCCTGGAGTCACTGGCTCTCTCACTCTCTCAGCTGTGCGACAGTTAAATCAAATACTATCCGTATTTTTACAGTAGATTCTACAGCCCATTTCATTCTTTACATTCTATGTTTGACAGATAATATAACTGTTAAATATACTTTAAATAAACTCTTTTATATATGTACATTACACTGTAATATCACTTTGTTGAATCCGCAAAATTACAGTTCAAAGTACCAATCTGCATTTTACGGTTCATTGTCCTGTTCAGGTTTATTAGTACTTTTACAGTTCTTAGACCTGGAACAAAGTTGCCAGTTAATTTAACTGTAAAATTTAACGGGAATTTTTTGCAGTGTAGTCAGTAGCCTACAGCTAATATATTGACAGTACTGACAACTAGGGAAGGTGTTGGTGCCTTTTCCAACTGCCTATATAGTTCTGCTGCTGCAATGCAGTTGTGCTTCTTCTGCCTTGCTGCCAAATTGAATGAGAGCAAGAAAAATGAGGGTTGTTGTTGTGGCATGGCTTATGGCCCCATTCTTGCAATTTTCCTCACCAACTTCAGAGGGTATCTTACAAGTTCCTAACCCTTGACAAGAGGCATTAGGTCAGGGTAGGGAAGGGGGTAATTGGGGGTCAGGCTCACTATCTACCCTTTGCTACCCCATAAAGATCAAGCTGGCATCCAGACAATGTTCTGCAAGTGACCAATAGGCCAAACATACCTCAACAGTCCTTCATAAGATCACTGCAAGCCAAACCAGAGAGGGGTAATAAAGAAATAGGGGCAATTTTCAAACACTCTTAGAAATACTCTTCATTTGTTAGCCATAATTAATGGAGCAACTAGGAGAATGTGGGGTGGGGTAGTTTGTCACACCCTGCCATTCCATTTGCTTGTACCTCTTTGCCCCATCCACTTTTTGCCCCACTTGATTACTTGCTTCATGGGGCAACAGTCAAGTAAGTCGGCCACTGAAGGAATGCCACCACCTGTCAATGAAATTCTTTCCAATCGGGAGTTATTCGAAGGGATGGGATTTACAGTCCGCAGATGCCGATGGGTCAGAAGGATGAGTTGAGTTCTACCGTCTGTCCTTCGACACCTTTCTTGGTGCCAGAAAAAAGCAAACAGTGGCAAGCCACCTGGTAAAATATGCAAAGGATCATCAGAACAGCCATTGGACTCATTCTTTCAGAGTCAAATTCTGACTTCGAAATTGTGAAGGTGACATTCTGTTCATCAACACCACTAATTTTTTACAGCCCTCTCGTATATCTTAAGTAAAAATTTGAAAAAAGGCTTAAAGTACATTTCGATGACATGCATGCACTTGCCTTTGTAGTGAGAGGGAGACAAAATGATGGGTGATAATGTGTGTGAGCACACCACAAAGTACACATGTACATTTCCAGGGGTAAATTGTATACCCTGTTCCAGTATGTCGGTCTTCAATGCCTCAGTATTGCACCTTTGCTTGAAATTATGCTTCTATATTCCAAGAAATGGCCAATTTAAGTTATCTAATGTCAGTTTCCAATTTGAATGACATTCTGTGATGATATTTATGAAGAGCACCAAACCCTTGCATTTGGTTTTTCTATTGTCTACAGTGTACTTCTAGAAAACTTTAAGTGCTCTAACGCCCTGAAAAAAATTGTTAATTTTTTGTTGAAGACAGTTGGCAGAGCGACATCTTTGAGGATTTCGCTGTTTTTCCAGATTTAAAATCATCACTTCAGAGATTGTACAAGTTCTTCAGGTAATCGATATGCTGAGACATAACGGTTTAATTCAAGTCAAAAGGTATCCAACTGGAGGTCAAGATATGGTTGCAATAATGTACAGATTGGGCAAGTTGGTACTAAGTGAGTTACCATTGTTTTGCATCAAGTGGTATTAATACCCGATTATATTTAGCCTTACGGACACCTACGCAAACTACCTGCCCCATTCATAGAACTTAATCAGAACAGCATTTTTATAGGTCTTATCGAGGGATAATCAGAGGGCAAATTCCCACGCCCTGACCCCATTGCTCTGGGATCTGCCAGAACCCTCCGAATGGTGTCGGATTGCTCGGTATTCCACAGCAGATCATCAACAATAACAATAAACATATACGTCATACCCTCAAAGCAGGGTTTTCCGATCTAAATATAACCACATTTAATCTCAATTATCCAATAGAAATAACTTATCATGATTGACCTTGCATTTCTCACATTCTGGAACCACTTTATGCACACTATTTGTCATTCGGAAGAATTTGACGCGGGCTTTTTGGCTGTGACGTCAAAATGATATATTTGGTTGTGCAACAAACAAACAGCGAAAGTCACTCACAGTCATGATTAATTACATTCTCTGACTTGGGTGATTTTGCCAGTTCTGGAAATTAGTTTTTGAGGGTTTCCTGTTTTCTGATGATTGAGGAACTGTGAAGTATAAACAGAACATGGCATCTTAAAATGTTATCACACATTTGCTTAATCCTTGACAGGGGCGGACTGGCCCCACAGTGGGCCCCCGGGCGAAATCACTGGCGGGCCCCTATTATCGCAATAGCAGCATTTTCAACTTTAATTCTAAATTTATTTTTACCTCATCAATATCCATGCAATTGCTGACACAAATTGCTATTACCTGCATCATATGATATGACGTTATAAAAAGTATTGACGTTATAAAAAGTATATCGACAGCTCGGCGCAAAAAAGGAGCTTAGTGGAAAATGGAATTTTGAGAAAAATACGTCTTACGTTTGAACAGTTGTTTTCAGTGCTTGCTCCGTCAATACGGGTCTGATTTGAATGATTTTAGTATGTATATCCATATAGACATTTTCTAGAAATGTATGTAAAAATAATGATACTAACATGATTACTTTTCATGAAATAAGACCAATGCTCTTTCTTGCATCAAATAAAGAACTATCCGTGGCGCCAAAAGGAACTTAGATGCACTAAGCTCCTTTTTACGCCAACTTGTTTCGGTGCAAAAAGGAGCTTAATGGTAGTATTTTTACTATCGTTGTTAAGAAAATTTCAGCGCTAAATGTGCGCAACAGCACTATGCTCCTTTTTGCATTGGGTGAAAAGGTGCTTAGCTGAACTAAGTCCCTTATTGTATTGGTGAAATTTTCAAGTGGCAGAGACTATAAAAAGGACAACAAAAACTTAAAAATTCCAAATTATTCTACAAATAGTGTCACCCTGAACTCTTTGACCTGTAATATCCTTTAGTTGAACCCATTTTGTTCTAATATTCACAGATAATAATCCTAAGGTCTTGAGCTTTCGAAAAATGCAACAATTCAAAAAGGGTCTTTGTGGAACTGAGTCCTTTTTTGCGCTCAGAGGTCGATATACGTATACATGTAGTATGAAATTAAGCAAAAACTTCTGTACGATAGCAGGGAGTGTGCCCTTGCTTGTGTGATATCAATAACATGAAAATTATCTTCAGGCAAAAAATGAAAGATTCAAAAGTCAGAAGAACATATTTCTCCTTTATAGAGTTAATTGGGGGCAGTGAATTGGGGATTCAGAGGGGGGGATACAGGGGCCCAAACAAGGAGGACCTCCAAAAGTCCAGTCAAAATCCAAGGGCCCCTCGTAGTGGGCCATGACCGCAACTGAAAGAGGGGCCCCTCACCTAATTGTTTATAAAACTGAGAGAAGGGCCCCTTGCTTTAAAATTGTTTATTATGTTTCTCAAGTTTTAATAGGAGAATTTTTTGTTTTTCAATTTGGCCTACAATTCGATTTATACCTCTTTTACATCATATTTGATAATTTCGATTTTTTAAAGGTTGCTGGTGGGCCCCCTGAGGTAGTGGGCCCCAGGGCACTGCCCTCTGGCCCATAGGGCCAGTCCGCCCCTGATCCTTGATCACAAATATAATTTGAGCTGTTTAGTCACCTATTTCATTTTGGTCAATGGCTACAAAAGAATTATTTGTCGGTGCTCATGGAGCATAGTCCGGTGACTGCGATTTTTACCTCTCCAGCTTCGAGATAGACAAAAGAACCACTACTTGAAACTGCTTTGAAGGGCTTTCGATCGCATGCGCAATGTTGACTTGGTGTATCATTATTGTCTGGTATTGCCCAATGAAGTATATGAAATACGGGGTGAAGATTTTATCGGGCTGTTTTTTGCTGGATCCACACACCACATTTCTCTCAATATTCAGACTGATTAGATTATGATGTTCTCGAGAAGTCAGGTGCATATTGACATCGGATTAGTGTGCCGTGAATCCAATGACATCTTGATTCCATTGAATGTGATAATGCCACTCACTCATAATCACATCATGAGAGGCAGTTTACTTACAACCTCTATTGCAAAGAAAGTTATGCACATTATTTGTAAGCAGTGACTATAAAGCAGGGGCGGACTGGCCCCACAGTGGGCCCCCGGGCGAAATCACTGGCGGGCCCCTTTTATCGCAATAGCAGCATTTTCAACTTTAATTCTAAATTTATTTTTACCTCATCAATATCCATGCAATTGCTGACACAAATTGCTATTACCTGCATCATATGATATGACGTTATAAAAAGTATTGACGTTATAAAAAGTATATCGACAGCTCGGCGCAAAAAAGGAGCTTAGTGGAAAATGGAATTTTGAGAAAAATACGTCTTACGTTTGAACAGTTGTTTTCAGTGCTTGCTCCGTCAATACGGGTCTGATTTGAATGATTTTAGTATGTATATCCATATAGACATTTTCTAGAAATGTATGTAAAAATAATGATACTAACATGATTACTTTTCATGAAATAAGACCAATGCTCTTTCTTGCATCAAATAAAGAACTATCCGTGGCGCCAAAAGGAACTTAGATGCACTAAGCTCCTTTTTACGCCAACTTGTTTCGGTGCAAAAAGGAGCTTAATGGTAGTATTTTTACTATCGTTGTTAAGAAAATTTCAGCGCTAAATGTGCGCAACAGCACTATGCTCCTTTTTGCATTGGGTGAAAAGGTGCTTAGCTGAACTAAGTCCCTTATTGTATTGGTGAAATTTTCAAGTGGCAGAGACTATAAAAAGGACAACAAAAACTTAAAAATTCCAAATTATTCTACAAATAGTGTCACCCTGAACTCTTTGACCTTTAATATCCTTTAGTTGAACCCATTTTGTTCTAATATTCACAGATAATAATCCTAAGGTCTTGAGCTTTCAAAAAATGCAACAATTCAAAAAGGGTCTTTGTGGAACTGAGTCCTTTTTTGCGCTCAGAGGTCGATATACGTATACATGTAGTATGAAATTAAGCAAAAACTTCTGTACGATAGCAGGGAGTGTGCCCTTGCTTGTGTGATATCAATAACATGAAAATTATCTTCAGGCAAAAAATGAAAGATTCAAAAGTCAGAAGAACATATTTCTCCTTTATAGAGTTAATTGGGGGCAGTGAATTGGGGATTCAGAGGGGGGGATACAGGGGCCCAAACAAGGAGGACCTCCAAAAGTCCAGTCAAAATCCAAGGGCCCCTCGTAGTGGGCCATGACCGCAACTGAAAGAGGGGCCCCTCACCTAATTGTTTATAAAACTGAGAGAAGGGCCCCTTGCTTTAAAATTGTTTATTATGTTTCTCAAGTTTTAATAGGAGAATTTTTTGTTTTTCAATTTGGCCTACAATTCGATTTATACCTCTTTTACATCATATTTGATAATTTCGATTTTTTAAAGGTTGCTGGTGGGCCCCCTGAGGTAGTGGGCCCCAGGGCACTGCCCTCTGGCCCATAGGGCCAGTCCGCCCCTGCTATAAAGCCTTCATGCAACAAAATAATGTTTGATTCTTTTGCAACTTACCAAAGGCAAAGCACCTTTTTCTTAAATGCAATTTGATGGGAGAACCTGGGATAGCTCTATTTTTTGAGTTGTGGACATGAAGAACTATATACATTGAAGCAATGGCTGTAACCTTCCCTGTGCATGGGATGGCCATCTCAAATTCTGAAAAAAAAGAAGAAAAAAACAATAAATATACTGCATAAAGAAATTTAATTCTGTAGTGCATTGGCTTAAAAGGACTCTAGATTTCATCCATAGAGAAAATGAGCTTTTCTGGGACACTACATATATCAAGATATGAAATCCTTGGATGTCTTAATGTGGACATTCTTATATATACATGTATATTGAAAATGGTTTGATTTTACCACCCTGGTCACAGGCATTTCAATCATTTGCCAACACAGCTCTATGGCCTGGATGATACAGGCCTCCTTAAACAGTACAAGGAAGGTGGGGAAGTCTGGGAAATTCCCTTGAATCAGCCACCCTGCACCCCATTGGCATAACATTACTGCTGGGTGGTTGATTCAGAGACTCTCCCACCTTGATGGATCTGTACCACTGGTAGTACTGTGGTCTGGTGCAGAACTGTTGTGAACAACTGTGATGCCTGTGATCCTGGTGAACGTAAAGGAAATATTGGTTACTTCTTAACTCATCTTTCCTTGACCACTGTAGGAATGATCGTATTGTTTATAAGCTGTCAAAGACCGCGTGCAATTGTTTTAAACGAAGCAGAAAAAGGCATCTTACCTGTTCTGGAACGAGGTATGAATCCCTTGGAAGCAACACTCAAGAGTGGATCATAAAGAGTTAAGGGATCGAAGGATCTCAGGTCTGTGAATACATAGGTGTACTGAAAAGAGAAAATAAATAAATTGTCAATGAGATCATTATAATGACACTGTGTTGGGCCGTAATTATTTCACATATCTATGCTAGCTCAAAGGAATTGTGCAACAATATCACTCAATCATTTTTAAAAACCGACTCATAATTTCAAATTTTACAGTGTGCCATGTTGGTCTATGGAGGGTTTCGAACTTCCAATGGCCGCTATACACATTTCATGTACTAGGCCTATATATATAGCCATCAAAGCCTGGTAAAAGATTCATCTGGGATAGAAATAGAATGATGCTGAAAGAAAAAAAAACTCGATTTTATTTTCTTAGCATCACTTTCTTCATCCATTTTCTGGTATTGTCTTCTTTTCTTTTCTCACAATACTTTTTCAAGCTTTAAAAAACTGAAAAGTTAAAGTGAAGCAATCTCACTACATTATCAACAATAATTCAGAAGAGCTGAAATTGAGTGGATTTTTACATTTTAAACATCTATTCTGCCACTCTGCATGGCTAGGGCTCTTGAAAATACAAACACTGGCATTTGTTAGGCAAATAAAAAAGGAATGACTTTTAAGATTTCGTCACCAGCCATTAGGAAATGTAGCAAAATGCTTGGAAAAGGGTTTTTGGAGTCTGCAAGTCTAAGAACTACATCTTGCAATTAACTGGCAAATGATGTAGAAATCTTGCTTACTAAAGGATCTCACAAGATCTGGCAGATTATGAAAGCTTTTGGCAGTCAAAAGCAGATGCATAATAGAAGTTAGTGGAAGTTGAATAATTGGATTACATTGAAAATGGGGTATGGCAGGGTGATGTTGTATTTCGTTAAACTTTCTATATTTCATCAAAATAGGAAATATATATACAGTGTCACCCTGAAGGTAAAGAATGATAAATACACCATAGGTAGATAGACAGATAGATAGATAGATATGTAAATAGATAGACAGATACATACATACATACATACATACATAGATCGATGGCTATCAATGTATGGACAAAAAGGAAGAAAGATAAGGAGATAGTCATATTGGTAAATAATGAAACATGAGGTTTTCCAAGTAAGATCATTTGGAGTATAGTATATAGCACTGTGTATTGTCCGAGTACATTTATAATAAGATCATTGCGAATTGCCTTTCAGCACTTGTGTACGAAATGAATTGCGAGTACAACTAATAGAAATGAAAGACAAGGGGGGATTCCCTCAGACGAAAACGAGGCTCAAGGGATCTTCCTTTTGTCAGATGAAGAAGATAGCCTGGCACTATCACTGATTCAGTCACTGTAGAAATGCTATCTTCCCACTGTTCCGGATAGCATCTATACACAGTCCAAATTTACTCTGACAGCCCGAAGCAAGTACTACCATAAAATATGGCGATGAAGGTTTCTGATCAAAGGAGACAACATTGAGCTTCTTCAGCTATTCCGCAGCAATTTCCTCATTTGCTGGCCCATTTATTCAGATATTTGTACCCTGGGAAATGGCTCCTGTGTACATTTGTTCAATATTTAAGTTATACACTGTTTAAATGCAACCTGAAATCACACACAGTAATAAACAATGTATACCAGCTTGTGGTCACTGCTATTAATGTATACATATCGTCAATTGGAATTGTCATGTGATTTGGGAAAGGGCTTCCATCAAAAATTCATTTCGAAAAATATGAAAATACTGCAATAGGGAAACTAATTATTTGCATGCCACAACATTATAAAAATAAGTGAGATATAAGGTCAACTATCATATGTGCACCATAACTGTATATTATTTGCATTATGGTAGGCCTATTGGTATTCATGCGTGTGAATGAAACACACTGAAAAAAAAAAGGTTTGTGTAAAACAGACAAAACGAACGTTAGCTGGTGTCCGTCCAAAATTTTGTGTAAATTCAGACAAAAGGTATGTGTATTTCTGACATTCCATTTATCAAATCACACAAAATAATTGATCAAGATTGACGATGAAATGTCAAAAATACACATACCTTTTGTCTGGATTCACACAAAATTTTGGATTTACACCAGCCAACGTTCGTTTTGTCTGTTTTACACAAACCTTTTTTTCAGTGCACAGAAGTACAGTCCTCCAGAAATTGAAGACCATTCGACAGCACACTTTGTGTGGCCAAGATAACGACTTTAAAAGAGTCAAAGCCAGTACAGTAGATGCGAGGAAAAAAAACTGATAAATGTTTCAGACCAATGCTTTGACATACTTTTTGAGCATTTTCAAATTATTGCACTGACAACATTTGAACCAATTATTGGTGCCAGGCCACATCGACAATTAGTTAACTCTGGTCTTTCAGCAATGACCATTTTCTTCTGTTTTAGTCATTTCCTTGTTGTCTTCCATGCTGATTAATGCCCATGTTGATTAATGCCCTGAGTGATTCACATTGTTCCACTCTGAGGCAAGAACATGGGACCACCATTTAGGTAAACGTGTGTGGCATTTTGAAAGGAACAATGTCATAAACTTTTGTCTTGGGGGTTGAACTGAATATTTTGATTGTATCAGATTTCCCAATGAGTCAGAGAAGGAAAACGAGCGACTGACCAGCCAAACTTACGAGTTCTGGATAATAGATGTCGGATATTGGAAAAATATATATATGTACAGAAGGTAAATAAATATATTGATATATCAGGCTCAACTACAAATTGAATTTTGAGTCAGCTTTTAAAAATTATTGAGTCACTTTGAATGAGGTGGTTGCACACATTCTTTCAGCTAACATAGCATTTTGTTTTAAGTTGTAATAATGGGCAGAAATATATTGTACCACCATATCAATTAATCATTTAAGTCTTTTATAGTTTGGATTGTAATAGAATATAAGATATATTGTAGGTGTCTTCTTGGTGTTGTATCTCCATTAAATTATTAGCTTTCTGTGTGGATGAAACAAATTAGCTGAACAAACGATTGCAACATCTTAATTCTAACATTGCACTCATGAATTCCATTACAACAGAGCTGTGCAGATCCCTTCATTCGCAAAATCCAAATTCTGTTCACATGGATGAGCAGCTGATGCAAATCAAAACGTAATTCTATCACAACGAACCATTACGAAATGAAGTTCTTTTGGTTTCTGTCAGCATTTTGATGTTCAATGTCTCATTTCGTAAATTATTTCGGTGTTTTGGCATTTCATTCCAGCGTTTCTAATCACAACACTCAAAGAGAAACATCGAAAATTCAAAGCTCTTCCAGCTGCAATCCTGCTTCAATTTTGCAGCATTTATTTCAGGTTGATTGAAGAAAATTACAACAGCTTCAAAGGTGTGATTTTGTTGTTGTAAGAATGAAACATCTGGTAGGAATAATTAATTTTGATAAACAAAATGATTTAAAGGTCTGTCTTTCAGAGATTTAAAAATATAGACTGCTATCGGGGCTTCAGATATAGACACATGCAGGTATAGATGAAATAATAATAGCTGTTCTTAGACAAGGATTGTATTATAAGCAGTACCCCATAAGCTTATGTTATAAGTCATTGCACATGTATTCTGACGGTGAGATAAACCAGATTTTTAAAAACTGGAATTCTCAAAAAATTCCCTACAGATTTTGTCTGTCTTAAAAAGATTTTCATATGATCTATGATAGTATTGTAATACAGACATGTATGTCCCATTTCAGGTTAACTTTGACATTTCTTTAGGAGCACAGTGGCCACGTACCCAAAAAAGTGGTTTAATGTTTTAACTCTGTTATACAGCTGTTTGTGACTGAGGTTGTGATAAGTAATACATTTTGATGTTGACATTGTAACTAATTATTAGTATCTTTATAGACTACTACAGCACAAGCAAAACAGATTGAGCACTTCCTTAGACAGACGTGAAGTCAGTCACATGTCAAGCATATTACCTGAAGACAGTAATCCTGACAAATGCACATCAATGACAGCTGACTGACAGACACAGTCATAAACAATAACAAAGCATATCCTGCTTGTCAGACAGTGTTTGACTAAAATGTTTTTCTACCTGATGGCCAGCAGTTTAGCAATGCTGTTGTGGGACTACATGGTTTACAGAGAAAACAGTTCATAACTTCTCACATTCAAGTGGTCAAGACTTGAATTTAGCTGGCATGTCTCTGTTGGTGCCTATGCTAAGAACTGCAGGGAATTCCTGGGTCTCCCATTGCGGCAAGTGGTTTATCACACCAAGTGCTGTTGATGTGGAGACCGAGAGCATTAGCTGGAAATTATCACATAAAAAAGCACAATGCCATTGGTCAAGTTGGTAAGGTTTGTTTAGGCATTTGAATTTAAGTGACAGGACAGAAGAAGACATATATTATGCTGCACAACCAGGCAAAAATTAATTTTTCATTGTGGTTACATCTACCAACTTATCCAGAAACACCTACAGCTGACTGCTACCAAATGCCAATCTTAACTTTATAATACCACCAGTACACCATGAGCAACTAGAAATCATACTATAGGCTGGCAGCATGATGGCATTTTGTCCATCTAACCCTTGGAGGGTTTTGACTTGATCTGTCCAATGCACCCCTTTGGGCCAGAGGGCATGTTATTTGGGTATGTCTCAGACATCCCATAATTTCTAGTATGACACCTTATCAGCCATATCTTGGTTAGAAGACACTTAACATGACTTGGGGGAGGGAGTCTGACTTTGACATGATAACTATGCATAGTTGGGCATCGTTTTGAGATAAGGGTTAAACCAATATCCTTGATCTGGAGGGACGGAGGGTGAGAAATGGATCTATATCCAGTAGTTTTCAAACCTTCAGCATATATAGGATTACAAATGTACGATTTGAGAATAATGTGTTGATGATAATGATGGACGACTCACGACTGGAGCTAAACGTCCTGTATATTCAAACTCAGATGAGGCAAATTAGGACAGGAGGATGACACAGCAATGGTGCTGGACACATCATAAGAGCGCTTGAATCACTTCACCTCCACTGTAACTTATTTGCATCTAAGGATATGGGGTAAGGATAAGTCCACAACTAAATACATTCTAATTTCTAGCTCAGTCCATCAAATTCAATGCAAATGGTCAGCCTGAGCTCACTATCCTGGTAGGCCATCTTATACTCAGACTGGTAGGCCATCTTATACTCAGTCTGGTAGGCCATCTTATATACTAATGCATCATTGATGGACAGACTCACTGCTTGAGACATCAAAAGTGCACTAAAAGATTGTGAAGTCTGAGGAATTTCTTAGCAGAAGTTAATCTCTAACTGGAGCTTGTCTGAGCACAATCTGACCAAGTACAATAAAAGTGTCACCTTTGACAGGTAGCAGGCAGACAGGGACTGGTTCCAATAAGCCACCATCAACTAATGAAATAAAGACTCCTCTTCTGCAATAAATACTGACCACAGTGACCACATAGCTCTGCTATTCAGAGGCTACTATCTACTTTGTGATTTTTTTCCTTGCAGTCATCTGGAACCCACAAGAAAAGTAATATGGTGGATTTATAGGCATGGAATGAGCCTCAATGGGGAAGAGAAGGGATGGATTTGTTGAGGTAAAATGTGGAGTTCTTTTTTGGGTCACATGTCATAAAGTAAACGTTTCGATTATCAATCAGTTACCGAATGAATCAATCAATGAATCAATCATTGATCAAGATTTATGTATCTATGTATCTATGCATTTATGTATCTATCTATCTATCTATCTATCTATCTATCTATCTATCTATCTATCTATCTATCTATCTATCTATCTTTCTTTATTTCTTTCTTTCTTTCTTTCTTTCTTTCTTTCTTTCTATCTTTCTATATTTCTTTCTGTCTTTCTGTCTTTCTATCTATCTAAATATATACATATCTAGATATTTGGTATCTAAATATGTCTAGCTACATGTATCGGTCTAAATGTTTTGGTATTTTAGTCTCCATTCCAAAAACCTCTCAACTCCGATTTATAAATCCTTCAAAGTCAGCAACATCTATCTGGTTCAAGTGTCTCAGTGAAGTCAGTGCCCAGATATTGCCCTTTCACTTGTAGACCAGTAATGCCATTGGCAAAGTATTTGGTTTGTTGCCTTTACCATGCCGCTGTACACAGAAAAGCAAAACTGATCAAAAGAAGAGAAAAAAGAAATGCCAGGCATGGAAGTCAAAATGACCTGAAGGTCCAGGATATCAGGAATCTTGTAAGAGCTCCCTGAGAGTTTGTTTATTGTTTTGATAAAAGAAAATACAAGTGTGTTATATTGAGCTACTTCAGACATATACCTGGATCTGGAGATAGATGATACTTCTGTTGCATATACTGCAGCATGTCTGAATGATGAAATCGTGTACTTATATCATATTCTTAACTTTGAAATTATTGGCATTTCTTGGAAATTATTGGCATTTCTTGGACAAATCATGAACAGGAATCTTCGTGGTGCTACAAAGAGTGGTCAAAGTATACAAAGATCACTCATTGCATTTCAAAGGCAAATTACTCTCAGAAAAGGGTTAAAAATCTTTGAGTTTATTTATTACAGGCCTCAGTATTTTTATGGTATGGGGGCTCAGTCTTCATTAAATGTAACAAATATAACATTTTAACAGTGGTGGCAATCTTGCTTTTAGAAGGAATGACATCATTTGATTTGTGTCAAAGGCAATGTCATTAATGAAGGGTTGGGGTAATTAAATTCTCAGCTAAGGGGTTCTCTTTAAAAGTGAGCAGTCCACCTTAATGACTTATTCAGGTGCATTTTATAACATTAGGAAGTCACTGCTTTATGTCAGTCTGCCAGATATCAAACAAGATAGATAGATAGATAGATAGATAGATAGATATATAGATAGATATATAGATAGATAGATAGATAGATAGATAGATAGATAGATAGACAGATAGATAGATATATAGATATATAGATATATAGATAGATAGATAGATAGATAGATAGATAGATAGATAGATAGATAGATAGATAGATAGATAGACAGATTTTGGGAGCAGACACAGAAATACATCCATATCAAAAACTCAAGGTCATGTTATCCCCAAAAACAATGCTAATATCTAACACTGGGAATATCTTTATTATGACTTCCTAATGTCTTCCCACTGTAAGATGACTGTATACTCAATCTGTTCCCAATGTGTTCAGCAATGTTCCTGCTGTGTTCCTGCTTCATAAAAGACAGAGCGACTGAGTCCCCCCTACCAACCAGGTGCAGAGGTGGCAAGCATTTATACAAGTGTTTTCTGCCCCAATCGTATCCAGGTGTGCTCTAGCTTGAGTATTTACACATCTGAAGCTTGTGACACAGTATAGCACTTGACGCAAGCTAGGCTAAATGTTTGTGGTTATATCTGATGTTCGGTTGCATAGAAGACGTGAAAAAGTGAAAAATAAATAGGAGAAAAGCTGCAGGATGTCTGTTTGAGGTGTCTGAGGTGATTTCTTCTGCCTATAGACCTTGCTCTGTGCTCCCTCAGTGCTCCCTGCATGCTTGTTCTAGGCATAATACCTGGTCTGTTTATCTCACATATCTGTCCAAGACATTGCGGAGCTGCCAACAGACAGACAATCTGATACAGATAGACAACCATCCCTGGATCACTGATTAGTCCAAGACCAGCCACAGTAAAGTTATGCCTCAATGGAATTGTTTTGACTGCAGGCTGTCTCTCAATGACTGAATATATGGAGCCTCACAATTTAGGTCCACATTTCTGAACTTTGTATGAATGGAATTGTGTATTACTTCTCACACCTAGTGGCTTGGTATATATCGATTGGTATGGCCAATTACTTATAAAATAAGCGCCAATTATAAGCATAACAATAACAGATATCTGGCTTGCCATTTGCTAAAAAAGAAGAACAAATAGATTGAAAGGGATTACTGAAACGATTGACAGGTATATTCTCTATAACTGATTATTGATTGAGGAAATAGAATGCATCTCAGTTCACGGATAGATATACTATCAATCGTTGATAATATACATATATTTTACTGTGGTATTGTACTTCATACATTTAGAGAAGGAATAAAAGTAAACCCTTGAGGAAAAACTGAATAAATGAAAACTTTTGCTCTGCATAAAAAGGACTGACAGAAGGTGCTATAAAAAATAGAAAAATCTGCCGAAGCATCAAAAAGCCAGGACCTTTCGAGTAGTTCTCAATAATGGCAGCTTACACCTCCGTCAATCGAAATGTCTTGTGAAGTTATCTCAAATTGGAAGGCGATGACTGCAACAGTGGCATAATTTATCACTTCTGTCAGCAGGAACAACATCACTAGCAACAGCATCAGCAACAGCAGCAGTATCTTTTCAAGCAGAGGATGCACTCTAAAAAATGTCGGGACAAAATTGGTTTTTTAGATTCAAAATGGTTTTTTGAAAAACCGAATTTCAATGCAAAACCAAAATGGATTTTTAAAAAAATCCATTTTGGTTTTTTGCATTGAAATTTGGTTTTTCAAAAAACCATTTTGAATCTAAAAAACCAATTTTGTCTGGAATTTTTTAGAGTGTGGGCTGAATCAGGATGTATAGAATACTTCACCTATCCAGGGTCTGCAACTTTTCTGCTAGTGACAGGCTCAAGATTCATCACACACACCTGCCAGAGAAAGTATGTGATGAAATATTTAGTGGTTTTCTTAAGTGATTTTTTCCACATGACTCACTTTCAAGTATTAAGGGAAAGTGATTTAATAAAGATTTATTTTCGTAAATTAGTCATGTATACCTTGAGAAGCACGATGGGAATGCATGTTTGATACTGATGTTCAAATATAATATAATGTCAAAAGTGAGTTTCAGGTTGTTCAATAACTGTTCACTATGTTAATACAGACAAACAAAGCTGCGTTCCCTCAGATTCCAACATTTTGTGTCGATGTCTATAATTATTCCTTTTCAGGGATTTATACTAGATCTATGTTAAAATTGTCTCCCTATCAGCATGCCTTGGCGGTCCAACGTCGGCCCGAAGCTGGTCCGTCGCTGCTGACAGTGACATCGGACTGATGCTGGGTCGACGTTGGACCGCCGAGGCAAGCTGACAGGGCTGTGTCCATTCGTCTGCCTGTAGATCTGTCCACTTATTGGTCAGTGATTCATGCAGGATGATAATGCCAGCTCAGTTTCTATGAATCTTGATAAGATTTTTACCAGTTATCACAACGAAGAGCAGTAATGTAGTCGAGGCCGGAACATCCTACACCGAGACCGAGGCATGAGCCTCTTAGACCAAGGCCGAGGCCGAGACCATCAATATGTGGCCTTGTGGCTGTCCTTGAGACCTCCAACACGGACAAAGAGGTCATTATATTTTGATGAAGATTTGTGAAGCTGACACAGTACTTTTTGGACAGATATTCACTGTAAGAAATGACCGTGTTTTTCTGGCTAAAAGAACCGTAAATTTATTGCTATTTTACCAGTATTTTTTTAATACAGACTTTGTCCGGGAATTTACAGTTCTTTGTCAGTTACGAAATGGCTACAAGATAAATTTACTGCGACATGTCATTCAACATTCAGTTCACGTTAATGAACAATTACTTCAACCGTTAATTTACTGGCAACTTGTAATATGCAGACAAAACATTTGAATTGGCCAAACAATCAATACACCTGGTCAGATTAGGAACTATAAACAAGAGATTGCACGAACTTCAACCACAGAACATGTGGTGCCATCTATAACATATGCTTTACACAGCTGTTAATCAAACTTAATTTATAACTTATCTGAAGGTAAGGGAACATCCTCATTCATATGATCTTAAAGATGCTGTCATTACGCAAAAGTTGTAATGTCTATATGTGACATTGACATTTGTGTGAGTCTTATGATGTGATCTAAAGAATGACACTATTAAAACCAAAATAACCCAAGCGCAGTCTGCATCAACAGAACATACTTCAATAAACTTGACACCGGGTTCTCTTGGAAAATATCCATCCATTTTATGGTTTGTGAGCAAACTAATTGATGGACTTACTTCCGTGCTGTCAAGCAAGAGATGAGCAAGGCCGAGCCTGGAGTCACTGGCTCTCTCACTCTCTCAGCTGTGCGACAGTTAAATCAAATACTATCCGTATTTTTACAGTAGATTCTACAGCCCATTTCATTCTTTACATTCTATGTTTGACAGATAATATAACTGTTAAATATACTTTAAATAAACTCTTTTATATATGTACATTACACTGTAATATCACTTTGTTGAATCCGCAAAATTACAGTTCAAAGTACCAATCTGCATTTTACGGTTCATTGTCCTGTTCAGGTTTATTAGTACTTTTACAGTTCTTAGACCTGGAACAAAGTTGCCAGTTAATTTAACTGTAAAATTTAACGGGAATTTTTTGCAGTGTTGTTCTGCTCATATGCAGACACTTGTCTCAAATCAACACCATTTCTAGATCGAAAGAACTGCTTCAGCAATCTGATGGAATAGGTATGTATACTTGTGTGGTTTGGGGAGACTATGCAATCTTTTAAAAGTGTTTCCTCGTTGAAACTGATATGAAAACAGTTATAGTAATGACTAAAATTTTGATAAGGGCCATAATCTAGCAATAATGAGTGCTACCTTCTATAGTTTGTTTTATGAATAATTATGATGCACTGATATTTCAGGAAGCCTTCCACACCAATGGTCTCAAAGTGACTGTCAGCAGGTTTAGTCAGTCACAACAAACCTAAAAGGCATATCCTTGAACACCATTACCATCCACTAGTCTCTCTTCTATTTGGCATCCTGGTGAAGACAGCAACACAAACTGATGTGCACAGATTGAGAGCTAGTGAGCTGAGGTGCCTGAGAGGTGTTTGGGTATTTCTTGCAGGAATAGATTAATATTTACACCTTAGCTGCTTGAGCTGTTCAGGGAATGGCCAACAAATGGTGCTGTTGGTTTTTGCAAAGGCAAATGTTGTCATCATGTGCATTCCACCAAACAAGAATGTCTTTCACCTGCTAAACTGGCTGACCCCAGCATAGCTGTGCATAGTGATCCTGTGCTGTTGCAGAAGGTCTGCCATGGCATACAGGAGCTGACTGAGGCATTATTTGAGTCCCTCAATTGAAAGGTATACCCTGGTATTCTGAAACAGATGGAGGGTGACTTATAGCCTTATTGACCTGAGCAGGTTCAATTCCTATAATTTAATATATTATTTCAAATTTCAATTATCTTAATGATATTTCCTGTCCATAATACACTTTTCTTTAGGCCACATATCTCTCTGATCAGAGTGTAGCTGGAGAATCCCATCACCTGGACCATTTGCATTTTCTGCATGCAAAGAAAACAAAATTTTGCTTACAAGTGTCAAGTCCATCATAAGTTTAAAATTAAAATGATCGGTAACACACATCCATTTCTGACTGTAATTATGCATTTTATGATTCAATGATCCACAATCACATTCAAATAATTCAATGGCATTGTGAGGTGTTAGTTGGTTTCCCAAACGACTTGCATGCTTATACCATTCGACACCTCTGTCAGCCAATCATGAGCCAGTATTTCACTGAAATAAAACCCATATTCTTTGTTGTCCAGTTATCCTCCCATGGGAGAATAATAAGTGAAGCTGTGAAAAAACCACAGCAATAAATGACAAGTTTCAGTTTTGTCTTATGGTATAAGCCGGTTATTCACCATGGGATCAGGAATATGTGTTTATCACACCTCGGCCTAAAGGCCTCGGGTGATAAATCACATATTCCCTCTCCCGTGGTGAATAACCTTTACTTATGCTTAACAATGTGTAACAATATCACAGCTTCACATTGAATCCATTCCACACATCTGCACATTGTTTTTACCACTTGTAAGTGTGCATATCTTGCTGATTAATGCCAATAAATTTTAGCAATTTGCAAGGGAAAAAGCTTTGAAATAGGAGATTACATTTGCCTGTATGCTAAAGGAGTTTGTTTGTCTGCCAAACAGTTCCACTGAGACATAACTTAAGTCTTGGACTAATCAGTGATCCAGGAATGGTTGTCTATCTGTATCAGATTGTCTGTCTGTTGGCAGCTCCAGAATGTCTTGGACAGATATGTGAGATAAACAGACCAGGTATTATGCCTAGAACAAGCATGCAGGGAGCACTGAGGGAGCACAGAGCAAGGTCTATAGGCAGAAGAAATCACCTCAGACACCTCAAACAGACATCCTGCAGCTTTTCTCCTATTTATTTTTCACTTTTTCACGTCTTCTATGCAACCGAACAACAGATATAACCACAAACATTTAGCCTAGCTTGCGTCAAGTGCTATACTGTGTCACAAGCTTCAGATGTGTAAATACTCAGGCTGGAGCACACCTGGATACGATTGGAGCAGAAAACAATTGTAAACGCTTGCCACCTCTGCACCTGGTTGGTAGGGGGACTCAGTCGCTCTGTCTTTTATGAAACAGGAACACAGCAGGAACATTGCTGAACACATTGGGAACAGATTGAGTATACACAGGGAAGACATCAGGAAGTCATAATATAGATATTCCCAATGTTGGAGTTGTCTGTGGGATAGGATGACCTTGAAAGTAAGATATGAATGCAGTTCTGCTCAGGAAATCTATCGATCTATCCTTTTATTGATCTGTCTATCTATTTGTATATCTATCTATCTTATCTATCTATCTATCTATCTATCTATCTATCTATCTATCTATCTATCTATCTGTCTATCTGTCTATCTGTCTATCCATCTATCTATCTGCCTATCTGTGTAATATTTCTATAATATATTTATTATCTATCTATAATCTTGCTATAATTTATCTGTCTCTGCTTACTCAAGCCTTACTGTATGACTATATAAACTATCAGTCTTCAAGTAATGCATAATATTAGCCCAACAAATGTTAATCTGCTGAAATCTGCAAATATCCACCACAAGATTTTCTCTGAGTCTGCGATATAAAGTGATAATTTACGAGACACTGAGTGCGTACATAGATAATGTGGAAGAATCTGCGAAAGAAAGAATAAAAGGTATAAAGAAAAAGATAAAAAGGTAGATGTAATGTAGAAATTGCCAAATGATAGGCATAATAGCTATAAAACACATTTGTTTTGTCAATATAACATTGCTGAGCAATGCTTCGGGTGTCATGCTAGAAGCCTGAGGAATGCTTGGAGCCTCTTTCTCACAACTTGATACCTTTTTTTCTGGTTCATCAGAGATGCCATTTTGGTGTTTGATGTACTGCAGCCTCTGAAACAGCATCTTTGAAAGGATCTAGATGTAAGATGTTGTGAAAAAAAGTTAAAGAACTACAAAAAAAGGCAAAAATAGACAAGAAATCTCTTGTTGTTTAGGTATGTTTAGCATTTCTCAGATGCCATAGAAATTACAAAAACCATGCTTAGGTCTTCAGTTGTGACAAAGACAAGAGCTTTAGACTTGAAGACCTCGAGCAGCTTACACAGATACAGCCACATCAAAGTGGACTGAAGCAGTTCAGAAGCACCTGGAGGTTATGCATTTGGGTGCTAGGCTTGAGACTGTTATAATTTGCCAAATGGTTGAGCAGGCTGCAGTCACTAACTAGGATGTAATAAGACTTTGGATGAGCAAGAAATGTCTGGTAACTGTCATGACCGAACATTGCAATCCAAAGTATGTGCTCAAAAACTATCAGCAGTAATATACATGTAATATACTTCCATTTATAGTTTCAGCATAAACTACTTTGTTTGGTCTCCAGAGAAGCCCACAAGTTTGCATTTATAGATGAGCAAAAATACTGTGCAATGTCAAAAGCTTTCACACTTACAGCCAAACACTCTGATATAGAACAAGCACTCTTAGAGATGCAGGACCGCCCATGCATGCATCATGGAGTTTAAATGGAATGATATAAGTATGAAGATAATTGAAAATCTTTGGTACAATTGTGACAGATGCAGTCTTTGCGAAGATCCAAATGTATGGTAGTTGACAGGGCCTACTGGCTCAATTATGAGCAGAGGAACCATGAGGTTGATTCCTTCGAAATCCTCGTTTTTTTCTGAAGCATCTAGATGTTTAAATCTTTGGAATACCTCAAAAATTAAGGAATTTGCAGGCAAAACCCAATTTGAATCCGCATTTTACGCACTTTTCCCGCGACCGCTAGCCCGCAACTGCTGCTCCGCATTTTAGATACGACGTAATGGCGGACGCTGTGGAAGCCACCCAACGCTGGGCATAAGGGGATATTAATAAATCGTAAAATATTGAATTTAAAAAATACACAATTGACAGAAGCTATGATGTATAAATGAGTCATATTGATAAAATGAACATTTGGAATGGCCTGGTTTGGCCAGTAGGCCTCTGACTCACATCGTTTCCAGGCTACAGCAGCCTGCTTTAGCTGCGAGCGTGAGCGAGCAGGCTACAACATTTCAAAATTGGTGTTCTATTTCACGTCCTCGCACATGCATTTTTGAAGCAGCCAGCACAGTTCTGCTGAGTTCTGCTGGGCGCGGACCTGACAGGCAGCAGCGCGGACTTTAGAGGGAGCAGTTCTTGTGACCTAGAAGCCAATTCGATACCCATTTCGACTTGAATTTCATCAGTCTGCAGCCTCGCTCGCTCGTCTGCTTATTCAGCAGACTGTGCACAGTTAGCATGGTTTCAGGACAGAAGCATTACCGTCCTTTGCATAGGATGCATGGTCGGTAATTACAGTGGACTGAGGCACTGTGAAAATGGCACTTTGTGTGTCATCATGCTGATTACTTGTCATGATCAAACCCAATACTTTCAATGTTAATTTGATTGAAGTAGACTTATCCCACTTGTTGGTGACAGCCAAACGAAAGGATTATGCATCTGATTTTCACTCTAAAATCCGTTATGAGAAGTCAAATGGCTTTTTCTTGATCATGACTAATCAAACAGCCTCTATTTTTCAGTTGAAAGTAGGGAAGATGACACTTCATCGGCTATCATGAGTCACAATGTGCATTTTTCACAGTTAACTGGTCCACATTTTTTCTATATCAAAGTGACAGACTGTAACTCCACAAACCTGTAAATTTTTGTGAATGGTGAAAGACCATTGAAAATCACAGATATGTTATTGCCTGTTTGAAACAACCTATTTAGATTTAGCAAATGTCTACACCATTTCCAAAACTTTCAATGTTCTGAATTTTATATCAATGGCCCTTCTGAATGCAATAATTCAAGACAATTCATTGGCATTAGGAAAACAATAGTGACAACCTCACAGCATTTTCCTATCTCAAGAAATCCTTGAAACATTCCATGGGAGTTATCAAGCCAATAATAAAACAGGTGCATCCTCAACTCTGCATGTTCTGATGGCCTCCGACAGATTTACTAACAGTTATGTTCCATCACTCCTCACTATTAATAGAGTCAGATTACACAGAATGGCTTATGAAATGTGTTCTTTTTTGTTTACTCCTTGAATTAATTTGTGTGCCTGCATTAACTCTTTTGAAAATGTTTAATGATTCTATTTTGATGAATCTGTCTAAATATAATCAGGCACAGCTTGGTATTCACACACCATTGTAATTTTGAATAGACAGGTAAAAAGACAGGAAAATGGATAGATAGATAGATAGATAGATAGATAGATAGATAGATAGATAGATAGACCGACAGATTGAAAGATAGATAGATAGATATATAGATAGATAGAGAGATAGATAGATAGATCGATAGATAGAATGATAGATAGATAGATCGATAGATAGAATGATAGATAGATAGATAGATAGATAGATAGATAGATAGATAGATAGATAGATAGATAGATAGATAGATAGATAGATAGATAGATAGATAGATAGATAGGAAACTTAGTATGCCTAAGTGGGGCATCAATATCATAAATTTATTAATTATTTTTTATCTGGGCCTATCTTTCTGTTCAATGTTTTTTTTACTGCTTTGTTATTGTTTTAGTTAGCTGAGAATGTAAGCATCCCCTTCCACAGCTGATGCCACTGTTTTCTTCTTTCTTTTTTTTTTTTTTTTGTAACTTTTTTTTGCCTGCAGTCTGTTTCGTGTGCTGATGACAGCTCAGCCAAACCAAGTCTTGCCCCCAACTTATTTCAGTCAAACCCTGACATGACTGTTGATAGTTAAGGTCAGAGGTCAAGATGTGTGCCTTTTATTCTCTTTACTTCTTTTCATCTCATGTTTTTTTTTCTCCTCTCTTTTTTTTTCCACAATGGCTACTTTCGAACACTTTGTAAAGTTTGCAGTTCCGTGTTGGAGGGCTTTAATCGCATTTTAAGTAATTAATTAAAAGGCAAAAAACACAGAACAACAACAACAAAAACAATTAAATATCTATCTATCTATCTATCTATCTATCTATCTATCTATCTATCTATCTATCTATCTATCTATCTATCTATCTTTCTATCTATCTATCATGCAAAACAAACTAAATTGGTTGGAAATTACTATGTTCAGCGTCGCTCCAATCTCTGATTTGATCATTGACAAATAATTTCTCTATTGGCTCATCATTTTGATTGACAGCTGTCAGTCACACCAGCCTGCTTGATTACCATGCAACAGACAGGATATTGAGCAGCTATCAACTTTAATGGGTGTTACGCAATGAGGGGATTGTTTTGATTTGCAGGTTATTGACATCTTGAAACATCCAGATGCCGAAAAAAAAAGAAGAAAAATGCAATTCGCTGAAGTCAAGTTCTAAAACGGCATTTTAAAAATTTTCTTCATTTCAAGAGATGTTTATTTCAGAAGTCCAATACTGACTTTGGTCGACTTTTCAAGCATGTTAGACAGTGCAGTATCTATCTATCTATCTATCTATCTATCTATCTATCTATCTATCTATCTATCTATCTATCTATCTATCTATCTATCTATCGATCTATCGATCTATCTATATTCTAGCACATTAAATTTTGTGTTAGAATTGATTTGGGCTTTAAGTCCGGTATGCGTGCACTTGATATTGCATAAATATTGAAATGGAATTTTTTCCTTACCAGGTCATCTTTTGCTTGCCAGGTCAGCTTGACCACGGACACCTCTGGTGGCAGAGGGGGCAGGTTGTCGTAGTAGGCGTGTTGCAGATGTGGAATGACAGCCCCCTCCCTGATCAAGAATATATCCATGGGTGTACCTGCAAAGGAAAAGCAATTATTATGGCACACTATAATTGCAATTATTATGGCACACTATAATTGCTTTCTCTTTTTTTTTCTCTTAATTTCTGACGAAAGCCTACTACTTTGGCAAAAGGCCAAAGAAGTAGAAACAGAATTAATGGTGACAAATTATGGGAAATTTAAGAGGAGAAGAAGAAGAAGAAGAATGAAATATGCAGGAGGAGGAAGAGCATCTTCCATGCTCTCGGGGGGGGGGGGGGTAAGAACACCAGTATGGAATCACTAGCCCTGAAGACTGAAGGATGGAGAAGGAGAGAGAGAAAAATAAAATAAGATAAGAGGTAGAGGAGGAGGGGGAGGGGAAGGAGACAGAGGTAGGCAGAAAGTTAGAAAAGGCAAGATGGAGAAAGAGCTGGGGAAAAGAAGCAGAAGGAGGAGCAAGATTTATATTCTCTCCCTAGGAGAAAAATGTAGAATGTAACAATTTTTGATTGAACAAAATTTCAGCTGACTAGGTTCGGCCAACATATTAACACACAGTGGTTTTGTAATGTCACATGTCACATGTCACAACGATCTTTGAGTATATCATGGAAGCTCCTAGAACAGTTTCCTGGAGCAAAGCCTGGTAAACCAATATGATCTACACTATTCAATACCCCAGCGATTGTGAGTCAGCTAAATGGCCAACTTATCTGGTAATCTATCACTGATAACAAGCCAATGCCATTTATGACAGGCCAGAAGCACTCTTTTGGGAGAGCTGTATTTGCATGGGCCTCTCTAAGGTCATTAATTAATCCTTTTGGAGAGGGGTCAAAAATAATGATGGCAGGTGTACTACTATTAGAACTAGGTGTCAAATCTGATTTGGTTGCTCAGTTGCAAATGTCTGGACAGACAAGCCAACAGGTGATCTGAATTTGCTTTAATAGTTAAAATGCAAGAATTAAAGAAGCTAGCTGTTAAATTGACAGTGAGTGTCCTCATACTTTTCCAGACCATGGCTCGTATTACGCAAATCAATCAGTCAATCAATCAGTCAATCAATCAATCAATCAATCAATCAATCAATCAATCAATCAATCAATCAATCAATCAATCAATCAATCAATCAATCAATCAATCAATCAATCAATCAATCAATCTATCTATCTATCTATCAATCTATCTATCTATCTATCTATCTATCTATCTATCTATCTATCTATCTATCTATATATATATCTATCTATCTATCCAACTAACCAAAATGCACCTCAGCTACAAATTCAGTGGTATAGCCAGACACTTGAAGAATAATGACCTGACCTGCTTAATGTTGTCTTAGAGCGATAAAGGTCCTTAACTAAGATATAACCTCGCCCCAGGGGGTTCAGATGGGGCAAAGGGGTATCCCCCAGGTACTCATATTTATACACTTGTTAAGTTAATGAATTAATCCTTGTGACTGACTGGGCAAGTGGGCCTTAGACATAATTACTATGTTATAAGGCATGTAATTCAATTTGATCAAAGGGTTTTCAACAAACATATATTACTGGCAAGAATGAGTTGGTTATATAGGCCTATAAGCCTGAATCAAGTATAGGGCGGATTTAGACGGTTGCATTTTTAACCCCTCTCCCCACCAGAAAGTTAACACATTTTAATATTATTTTAGATTATAACTAGGCTTAGTGGTTAATTGCTAATTCAAATTAATAATACAAACGGTTTACCCTGATATTTCTAAAAGAAGCATATTTGTCAGGACCAGTTCAAACAAAGCTGGATTTTTTAATCACAAACCAACTACAAATTGTTTATTGATTTCAAGCATGATTCAATTATGAAATGTAAACAAATAATCCAGACACAGGTTTGGATTACAGATCAGCAAATATGAAATTGATTATCAGCTAATAGTATCTGTTGACAGTATTTTGTTGATTTTCTTTGATGACATGTTTGCAATAACATGTTAGATGGGGTCACTCAGTAATATAACACTTTATAAGATGAATAATATTATTATTGATTTGGTCACAGTGACCTAAATTTACTTTATAACTTTTGATAAGTAGGCATTGCAACTTCAGTTGCTGTGTTTGGCCTACTATACAAGAAACAATTATTCATCTATGGGAGATCCCCCGTGGCCTAATTGGTAAGTGCGCTTGTCACTGGCTTTGAGGGCGTGGGTTCAAATCTCACCCCGGGAACTCACTTTAGTCTGAGCCCATGGGACATTAAATGGAGGCAGGTTGTATCCAGTGTTCTATGCTGGGGCAACTGAAAGACCCTGGGCATCCCTGAATTAATAGGGTATGTGCCAGACTCCCAGTCTACTCATCTCATCATCATACGGCGATCGCCTGCCTCGATATAGCCCACTAAGGTGCTGCAGAAGCGTAAAACACAAACAAAACTAACAAAATTATTCATCCATGGACCCAGGATTTATAAAATAACCATGATCCATCCATGCATGCATTGGAAAATGAGGGTTTCTAAAGTTTCTGAACTAAATTTGTAATTGTCAGTAATCGCAGTCAATCAGATTTACCACATGCTTGCAATGTGCATTCACAATCCACCCATATTCCATACCAATGATAAAACTGACTTCCTCCTACAGCCACAATAGCAGATGAATAACCACAGGCACAGCTTCTTGAATTCCTCAGGTCGTTTTAATCTGCATGGATGATCCATTCAGCGGGAGATCTGATAGATCATGTAGTCTGTTTACTTTACAGATTACTGGGATCAAGTTTACACCGTTTATTGCCATAAATAATTTGGGATTAAATTGGCAACCAATATAATCTGAATATGAGGCTCCAAATTGGTTAATAGACAGCCACTAGTAGTTTTTGATGGAAGCTTAGGTCACATGACACTGTCATGACACCCTGTCAAATACCCGGATGTAGAGCATTGTATTCAGCGCCATCTGGGAGATGGATCAATACTACTACAATTGAAGAAGACAATTGAACATTGCAGGGTCATGGCCCTTGATGGTAATCAGACTGACTAAGACAAATGGGCTGTTTATTCTTAATCAATGCATATCATTTTACATATCAATATATTGGATGTACAGGGCTGTCTTCACTGCACAGGGCAATGGCATGGCATGGGAGGTATTAATTCAGATCCAGCTGAGTTATGTTTAATGAAATTCCTGGAATAGAGGCTGATCCAACTCAGGCCTCAATGTGTGTCGAACCTGGTATATCTCCACAGTCTCCATGGATGGATGGATGATTTGAGCTTTACGTCCTATATTTAGCACTTGGTAGGTTAATTAGGACAGCAGGAGGACACCGAAATGGGGTGAAGGATGGTTGACACAGCTTTCCAACATCGGCCAAGGTGACCTGCCAAGAGCTTCATTCGAACTCTGGACCCAGCGATTGGTAGCCCAGCACGCTACCATTTGACCAACCCTCCCCTCCTCCCAGTTTCCATGAAGTTGAGATTCAAATTCGGTAATCATGAGGGACTATGCATAACTTTATCAAAGATATCATATTTTTAATAAGACATGTAACTGTTGCTAAGCATTGAGGGTGTTGGAGGACAGTGGAGGCACAATCCGCCTTTGCAGAACCCCTTCTTGGAATGACGGTACTCCTGGCTCTTAAAAGTTGAGCAATGAAGTTGAATGAGAATATCTATAAGTACGATATATGAGCATCAATTAAAGTTTGATTGGAATGTGAAGTAACTTTTTTTCATATTGATCCAGGTTTCGAATGCCGTAAGTAGTAATATTGGTGTGAAAGACACTCTGGGCGTAAAGCAATCACTCCCAAATGGTGCAAAACGTGTTCTTTGAACATTTACACACTCGGGTTACATCTCTTATTGAAAATATGAAGTCTTTGCTTTTGCTTCAATACAAAATAGGTGATAGATTATTCTTGATGAGTGACAAGAAACAGCATGATACTTCCATGAATAGATACTCTGAAAAAACTGTAAAACTGAAGAAGTGTAGGTCTACATTCATTCTAAAAACGGAGTGTGCCCAACCAATCCAACCAGGGGCCTCAGTCTCATTTTAAAGTGGTGTGGCAAATAGTGGTCACATCTTTGTTAAATTCAGAAACATGTATACTTTGGCAAAAAAGTGGTGGGGTATCTGCCCCACCAGCCACATATAGTAACTGACGCCACTGAATCCAACTCAATATACAGTGTATGAAACAAGTTGTCACTGTCAACCAAATATTGCTCACTTTTGAGCAATAATAGGTAAATCTTGATCTAGATAGATAGATAGATAGATAGATAGATAGACAGATAGATAGATAGATAGATAGATAGATAGATAGATAGATAGATAGATAGATAGATAGATAGATAGATAGATAGATGGGGAAAACAGTTACTGATGTGTCATGATATACTAACATTGGTTGATTTCACTTCACTTCACTTCAATTCAATTCAATTCAATTCAATGCTGTTGACCAATCAAATGTTGGAAAAGAAAATAACTGAAAAGGCATTTAAGTCTTACCCTCACATTTTAGACTATCAAAAATACATAAATGGCATTCTTACCCACAAACTGCTCTGTCTCCTTGCCATCTATCCACAAGTTGAGTTTCTCCATTGGAATGACTTTGGTGCTGGATGGATCATACTCCTCTCTGCGTTTCTGATTGTTGTTATTGTCTACAGCCAGAACGAGGCTGATCATCAACAATACTAATGTGACTAGCATTGAAGCCATTGTTCAAATGAGGTATAAACGTTGTAATAAAATAGATAAATTCAGTAAGTCAAAATGGGCAATCCTTGCAGTTTGTCTTAAAGAGAGTTTGGCAATTTCTTCAGTGAAAAAGCAGTCACATATGTAGTGTTTTGGCTGTTAGTAATATGGAAGTAAGTGCTGTGAAAATTGATTTTGTGTGATTTTAAATGGTTGATTAATCGCTGATACAATAACACTTTTTAATTTCATACTTTCACAAGCCAAAGAAATTTCACTCAAATTTGCTATTTTCATAACAAACAGAAATCCAGGGACTAGATTATATTGAAATACTGTTTTGAGAGTCCTGTAAATAAAAGACTTGTGGACTTATGAAGTAGTACTTATAATTCCTAAATTTGTGCAGGTAAAATCCTCATTGTCAGCTCGTCATTCCTTTGGTATCACATTTCATAATACTGTCAGTTTTAGTCCTGTCTTTGCCTTAGAAGATCCAAATACAATCCTGTCGTAGAAGTAAATATTGGTTATTAATAAATTGGTAAAATCACAAAAAAACAACTTTCCAGTATGAATAAATTAATTGTAATCCTCAGTAAAATCCAATGTGAGGTATTTCAAATTAGCATTTTGTTAGGTTCTTAGAATAAATTAAACCTTGTTGCTGGAGTGGTCAGCCAATACTGAGAGACGTCTGATACCTGCAGATTTTAAATGTTCTGCTTTCATGGCAGCCAGCGTCATAGCTCTCTGCTAGGTGGCAGCGCTGGGTTGCTCTTGTCCTCTGCCAGCTGAAGCCACAAGCATAGAGATCACAAATCCATTCACAATTAATTCTTAGCACAAAGTTGAATATCATTCCAACAGCAAACCACTGCTAAATTAAGAAATATTGTTCTCGTCTTAGCAAGATCCAATCATATGAGCACTCGTGCAGGGATGTAGGTGTCATTTTTAAGACCCATAATTCACTGTCCATGCAATTCTGCAGAAGTGAAATAGTAATCACTGATACAATAGGTCTAAATTGCATGCCATAGGAAAGACACTACCATCACAATCCATATGTTAGCCTGTGGGGTGATCCATTACTAATCCAATAATCCTTCATCTTGCCAATGCAATTATCCATTATTTCAATTCAAAATTTCACACACATCTTCTCAATTTCCAGTTTCTGAAATTGCCTTCCAATAGGCCTTTTAATTCATTTTCAGTCATAGTTAGGCCGATATAATGTAGATAAGCCATTTCATACAAGTTTGTCACATTCTTCGGCGTAGCAGTCAATAATCTGTAGACGTCACATCTCTAATGGCTAGTTCTCACGGAGACGTAACAGAGGGTTCTTGTCGCGTCGCTTCTTGCTTTTCCAGGAAAGAGGGAGGTTTTTAAACTACATTCAACAATTCGGCGACGCTATTTTCGTCTACGGCGCTTCTTAAACTTCCTCGCCAAAAGTTCCTAGAAGTCACGTGACTTTATGGTGAGGCAAGAACTTGCTTCACGAAAGATTCAACCTGTTGAATCTTTGCGAAGGAAGAAACCACGATGCAAGAGACCAGAAAGCCCCCCAAAATGATTGGGCGAAGTTAGAGACAGCTTGGGCGAAGTTAGAGACAGGTTGGGCGAAGTTAGAGGCAGGTTGGGCGAGGCTACTTATCATTGAGTCAATGGAACTTCGGCGAAAAAAGAGCAAAACTCGCCGACACAAACAGGCTGTTGAAACGCCGAAACAGCTACTTGCTTCACCGTAAAATGTATTTGCTTGGGCGTAATTGAAGATTAGGATGAAGTAAGAGGATGCTAGGGCGAAGCAACAGCATGCTAGGGCGAAGAAAGAGACTCCTTGGGCGAATCTAGTTTAACATTGAAGCAATGGAACTGCGTCGAGGCTCCTGACAACTCGCCGACAAAAGTCTCTTCTTGCCTCGTCCGTAATTACGAGCGATTCGGCGTAAAAAACGAGTGCCTCGTCGTAATAGGAACCATCAACGACGATTTAGAACCTCTAATTGATTATATAATTGACCAAAAATGGCTTGAAACGCCGAAAGTTGGCGAATCTGCAGTTCCTGGAACCTCTACAACTTCGCCGTCACTTAACCACTCTCGTGTGATCTAGGCATAAAAAAATCATGACATGTTGCAATATGACATTATTTCACAAAGACCTCTAAATATTTTAACGGAGAATACTCTTCGAAGTTCAAGTCATCTGCAGTGAGTGAAAAAATCGTTTAGTTAGATCAACTTCAATGTCACAACTGGACATTGTTTATCACAAACATAGAATATTTTCTATTTATGGCACATCTTTTTTTCGATCCATTTTTTCAGAACTACCGTACTTTGTCGCTCGTGAATGTACGAACTGTAGTACTCCAGGTTGAGCTGAGCGTGACAGCCCTCACATGATCCTGTATTCTGATGCGGAGACAAACAATTCCTTTTGTGACGTCATGCACGTAGACAATAGGACTGACGCCATGTCCAAATTCCACCTCAATTGTCATACTGCAAATGTTTGGGCGATAATACAAGTAGCAGCTTATCTAGGCAAATAGCAGGCAGATCTTAATAGCAAATATCTTGGTTGTTATGAGGGCTCAACTATGTGACAAATAATTATGATGCCTCCTTCTTGTTATTTTTGCTTCTTTTCTTAGACTGGGGTCTTTTCCAGGTATTTTCTCCCTCTGATGCATTCTCCATTTATACTGTGATACAACACCTGGAAATAAAATCAATTTGAAAGTACAACATTTGAAAGGTAGGTGAAAGTAAATGTCGAAATAATCAGATATATATTCAAGTAAATGTAGCCTAAATGGCGAAGGCCCCTGAGTTGTGTGATTCACTAAATTTTCACCAGAGCACACAGTCACTATAAACACAGGCCATTTAAAATTCACAAAGCTATTGGTCTACAGGAAATGAATCAATGTGTGGTTAAGCTAGTAGTTTTTGGCGGTACAATGTGCAACTTATAACTTGTATGGATTGCATTTTGAGCAAAAATCAAGCCAAGCTCATGCTTCACTTACATCCAGTTCTTCTGATTATTGAAGGTTTTGTTAGATACTGAAGTAGGCCTGTTGCTCAGAGCTGTTTGCGGATTAGCGATCCAAACAGTTTCAAAATTAACTTTCAACTTGGTCAAGTGATTTCACAGGCTTAAAACTGTTTTGTTTTTGTCAGTTATTGTTAATCAGTTGATTCAGTGCTCATCATATCTAGCAGAACAGGTGACAATAAACAAACTAATTAAATGATTCAAGGTACTTCATAAAATAAGACGATAAGCAGACCAACAGAAAACTGTCAATGATGTGGCAAAGCCAGTTTGCAAATTGAAAAAAAGAAAATTCATTTTTTCAGTGGACGGTCTGTGACCGACGAACCATACCTTAAATTTCATAATAGCTCTTAGGGAATGGCGGTCCTGGACCGCCATTCCCTAAGAGCTATAATGAAATTTAAGGTACGGTTCATCAAATATCAAACTAAACTGAAGTGCAGTATACACATGGTCCCACAACCATTGACCTGAGAATCTCATGCTAATCATATTTAAACTGGTGTTTCAAATATACTTGTCAGCACATTTGAGCATTCATTTATTCACATGGAACTGTACATAAATTGCACATGCATTGCATGAGATATTTCTTGAATTGAATACTGTTTGTGACACACTGTGGAAAGCAAAATGAAAGGTAAGAGTTTACAAGTTCTCCTTTGACCATGTAAACACGGATTTATTTTCCTACTCACCTGGAAACTGTACAGCCAGTTAATTAGTAGTCAAAGGGTTTCAACGTTATACTTTGCATGGTTTGGTCCACTGTGATTATAATACACATTTCTTTGTGGTTTTTCATAGTTGGCAGCAATTTGATTTCATATGAATTGACATTTTCAGAAACATGTGCTTTCTTTTTTCGCTGAAGGTCTTTGCCCGCATGGATTCAAACCCCATGTTTAGTAGTCTAAATCAGACAGACTGAATTGTTCAATATGTCAAATGACTTTATGGTTCCATTCTATTAATAGTCAAAACCAGACAATTAATAAAATGGAACAGACAATTAACATACTAATTATCAAGTTGCTTGGCAATTTGAAAAATTCAATTGTCTGGTCAGACAATTCATTTATCCGAATAATTATTATGTTGTATTATCATTGTCTGAAAAAGAGAATCCTTTTTTTTAGGCATCTGTAGGAGGTCCATTTTGAGTGGTCCTTAGACCAAGCTGCAGTGGGCCTAACATATTATTAAATGGCTATTTTATGAAATTAGTTTATCTTTGAACTGTTGCTGAACTGCAGAGATTAAGGTTGTAAACGTGGATTAAAATGCATGGGTCAAATAAAACAGGTAGTTTTAAAATCTGGACGATACTTACATACCTAAAACTCTCTTCAAAGTTAAGAACACCATTCTACTATGAACATGGATATCTGGAGGTATATCTAATGACGACCTTCTTATTGTGTTGTGACTGTCTTTTTTTTTCATTAAAAATACAATATATGCATTTCCCAGTTTCCATTCAAAGTTGCTAAAGGAGGGAATACCATGCCATAGATTCAGTACAAAAGACAGTACCAACTGACCTGATGAAAAAAAAGGTATACTCTGCATTGTACCCAATTTTGAATTCAGTGCAAATTCATTTCGCTTTCTTACTGTTCTTCATAATAAACTGCATAACTAATTTTAAAAGTCTCAAGATGTTTTATATTTTGTTAAATGACTACAAATCAGTGGCACCAGTTTGTTCCATAACGTCTTGATATTATTACGGAACATTTCATTATCTAAATTACAATACAATTTCTCCTTCGATGTCTGCAATTATAGTACAACATTTGTAATTTACTATAGAACTATGATTAATTATATAACAATCAACAGACCATGTGGATCAGCGGGTGTCAATTTTTAACCTGCAATATAAGAGCTTATTAAAATATAAGATCCTTCACAAAATTAACAATGACATATTCAGGCATCAATAAAAATGTTAAAATATTTACATACAAAGCACAGCATCAGCATACCTTCATTAATTTGAGAATTTCAACCTGTGAAGATGAGATGTGCTTTCTTCTCAGCTGCAGTAACTGACACTGAAGCAGCAACTCCCCTGAATCAGGACTGCTGATGAAACTGAACTGCATCCACACTACATAGCATATGCTGCCTGGTTTTTCTCTTATCACCGCTTATCTAGACTTTCACTTATCTTCCTATCTTATCTGTCTCATTGAAGTTACCCAGGAATTCCACAAGTCTATGACACCTGGAATCTCTATAAATAACCTCACCCCTCCCCCTCCCCTTCCAAAGCTGTATCTGCATGCTATCCCAGGCCATCCCAAGTTAAGTGCAACATACTCAGCACTTAGCACTTAGTTGGGGTAGTTTTAAGTGCAGCTGATGCACTTTTCAATTGCACTGAAAAGTTCACTAAAAAGTCCTCCACAGACATATTTTGTGCATTTCCTGACATTATACTGACATAGGCCTATATTTACAAAGCCTAGTCAGTGGCTATGGCTATGGACAGCCTATTAAAGGAGTGGATGCAGGGATTCTTTTACCATCTTTAACTTTTTGTCTTGAAGCAATCTGCTGATGTAGAAGATGTTTAGTTATTACACTCTAGACTGTCTTATTTTCAACAGGTTTTTTTTGTCACTCTTTTCCTTATTTTTGCCATAAATTTTCTTTCTTTATTATTTTTAAAAAGGGAGGGGTGATTAGGTTGATTATTTCATACAAAGCTGAGAAGCTATCAAAAATCTAACTTGAACAGTGATTTTTGTCTTTTTCGTTCATTTTTGCCAGGCTACACCAGAGGGCTACTGTAGAGTGGTTTGCATTTAAACGACCCCTGTTGGCATTAAAGGCAAATATTGTACAGACAAATGACACAGGAACTAAACAAACAGATCCAGACTAGTGTTTCCAATGAGACCGGGAATTCTCGAGAAGTCTCGAGATCAGCAATGACTCAGCATTTTCTCGCTTGAAACGAGAATTCTCGAGAATTTGGTTGCCGTTGATAATATTGATTTTGTGGCTTGTTGGATGGGAATAATCTCATGAAATTTTCTGTTAACATGCACAATACTTTATAAAGCTGTCCCATTAACTTTTTTGAATAAAATATTGAGGATAAAGCAGACTTTGAAAGAAAATTCAAGATGTTGGCATCGGTATCTGAAAATAAAGCGTATGATCCCAAACTACTGAACAATGGGGTTGTTATGCATACCCAGGATAGAAACACAAACACAGTAGGGTGGAATGTGAAATACAAGAAAGAGCCTCTCCAAAAACTTGTCAAATGTAGTTAAATAAGTATTTATGACCATTTTGGGTGGTTTCACTCATTTCTGTAACACCTACCGTGGGTATTTTGAAATCACCTTTTTCTACATTTCGCGAGACCTCAAAAATGCTGTTTTTTGCCATAAAATGGGTTCTAAATGAGATAGAGACATGATTTAAAGAGCTTGATATTAGGGTAGGTGTTACAGAAATGAGTGAAACCACCCAAAATGGTCATAAATACTTATTTAACTATATTTTACAAGTTTTTGGAGGGGCTCTTTCGTGAATTTCACATTTTTACTTTTTTCCCTCAACCCTAAGGGGCCGACCAGATGATCTTTGGGGGGGGGGCTATGGATATTTGGTGATAAAAAAAGATTGTTTCCCACTTGACATTGAAAAAAAAGTTTGTTTAGCACATGGAGATTAAAAAAAAGTTTGTTTCCACCTGTATCTTGGGTACTGTAATGTTCAGATTCTGAGAAAAAAGTTTGTTGCGAGTGCGCATGCGAAAAAATTGTTCGTCGACGCGCCGCGAACGAAAAAAAAGTTCATCCCGGGGGTAAAGCCCCCCCCAACTATCGTCTGGTTGGCCCCTAACAATCAGTCCATAACAAAACTCTGAAAAAATCTGAATAAAACATCTTTTTTTTTTCGATGATTTTAAAAAAGGCTCCTGTAGGGGGCAGGCCGGCATTGACACTAAAATTTTATCAGTTTCATCATCTTTAATTGCGGTTGGGTGAAATATCACTTTTTTCCATCCCATCAAGCAAGTAAAACGGTAAATTTTCCTGACTAATAAAAAATTATTGTGGAAAGAACTGCAACTAGTGTTTCCAATGAGTCTCGATCATGCACTCTCGAGAATGATCATGGTCTAGTGCACGAGACTCGAGAATTTCTCGAGAAATCTAGGATACTGTCCTTCAAAAGGCACAATGATACACTGAACAAAAATTTTGAAGTTCTGGTGGCTCAATAATTGTTAAATTTGGCACAGACCTCATGTATTACCTTAAAAGCAATTTTGGAAAAAAATTGTGAAAAAGGGTTGACTTTTCGCTACACACAAGTTACATGACTCATATTAGTGAGCTCTGTTTAAACATCAGTTCACGGACTGTGCTTTAATTATGGTTGGATCAAATATCACTTTTTACCATCTCATCAAGCAAGGAAAATTGTGAACTGTCCTGACTAATTAAAGAATATTGTGGAAAGAACAGCAAAGTTATTGAAATTAATCATCACAGGATCTTGAAATTTTGTGACTTGCATTTTCAACAATATAGCCACAGCGATAAAAATTGACACAAAAGTTTTGCTCCCAAAATCTGTAAATTTTTGTGAATATACCTGATGACAAGGGCTAAGTGTGTGCAAAATTTCATTGTAATATTTTTTGAGAGAAAGTACCATTTTTAGCCATTTTGAAATGTTGCGTTTTTAACATATATATATTTATTGTCACATTAGACACATTCAGGAGTGCTACTGAGCGCACTTTCAGGCGCTTGAATTCCAGCGCACCTTTCCTCTTGAGCATGCTATTACTCGCACTCCTGAGTGTGCAATACAGCGCACACCTGAGCATGCTATCCCTCGCACTCTTGGGGGTGTCATCTATTGCCTCGAGTGGTTATGCAATACATGACACTCGTGACAGTGCCACACTTGAAACTGCGAGGGAGCGCACCTTATTATACTCCTGGATATGCTATATGTGGGAGTGTGATCCAGCGCACCCTTGGAAGCGTGATCCAGCGCACTTTATCTCTTGTTTTGAAATGTGATGAGTTGATGACCAAATTAATAATTAAAAACTGGGAAAGTGACTGTAGCATATCCATGGCCAAACAGCAACCTTTGAAGTCGAAATTTAGTTTGTACAGCCAGACAACTAAAGAGATAGGCAGCTCGGCAGGTCAAAAAATATAGATAGATAGATAGATAGATAGATAGATAGATAGATAGATAGATAGATAGATAGATATAAATAAATATTTAGATAAATGGATATACATGTATATATATAGATAGTTATATAGTTATGCAGAAAGATAGATAGATAGATAGATAGATAGATAGATAGATAGATAGACAGATAGATAGATAGATAGATAGATAGATAGATAGATAGATAGATAGATAGATAGAACTTTGAAAAAGATATCCAGTGGTTCTCTTGAGAACACATTCAGTAGTGCGCTAGATGACACATTCCAGCTTCGTGAATGTGTGCTGAGTAGCACTCTGGAGTAGGCAATAATGTCCGCGTGGGAGCATTGGGATGCGCTGGATTGCATTGCCACGCACGCTAATAAGTGCGCTGGATGGCATTGCCCAGCTCCACGCGTGCGAGTGAACACACATCCACGCGCGTGGCTGTACAATATAAAGCAGGGCCACGCTTGTCACGCGCGTGGAGGTGCAATCTGTGGTCGCGTGGGGGTGTTCTCACTCGCAATAAATAACCTCGTTTTTAATGGCACTCAGTGTATGTCAAAGAAAAAAGTCTGCTACAAAAATTGGCCGGAACTTCCAGAACACCCGTTGGTAACAACATAAAAAATAGTAGTATGTTATAATAACTTGCATAAATCATCTTATTGCATTTCATCTAACCATATTATTGACTTACTTGCACTTTAGCACCTAATCCATGTGCACCAATTTCGTTTAGTGAGGTGCAAGTCCTCTTCCAAGAAATTATAAGGAGACGTTAATCTTTGATATCCAAATAGTGATGTTGTCTTAGCCTGCTTGAAGCATGCTAGGTTTCTCCAACTGCTCAGAAACTGCACAATATGAAGGGTAATCACCTTTACCCCAGCAGAGGGTTGAACTGGATAAATACAGGTATTGAAGTTCAGGGGGGTCTGGGGGGTACGGCTAACCCCCGGGGTGAAAGTTGCCCGCCCCACCATGGAGGCCGGAGCAACAGTGGCAATAATTCCATAGAAAACAGACTCATGCTACATTGTGATACAGCTGTATTGCTGCTGAAATAACTGCTGAAATAACTGGCAGGCAGTTTATGTGTAAATGGTGCTTGTTCTCCTGCACGAAGAGCTCTGAAGCTCAGCACTAAAAAGTAAAAACCAAGTCCAATAGTAACACAAGTTGAAGTGATGAGCTCATTTGCACCAAACTGCTCAGTGCTTTCTAAAATGATGAATCTGTTCCTTCAGAAAATGTTTCACCCAGGTTTTTCAACTTTTCTTCTATACTCAAACAAAGTGAATGGAGCAAATGGTGCAAAATCAGTGTTTAGTTGGTGATAGTCTGTTGTGCCAGAATTTACATACATCCAGGTGACCCTCCAAAATTAGTTCGTGCTGAATTTTTAAAAAATCCATCTGTAATTCCAAGAGGAATCTTTTCTGGTCTTTTCTTTTCTCAACTACCCAGTTTTAGGATAAACCAAGTATTACTTGACTTGAGTTGATATACTTATGTTACATTTTTTGAGCAGTAATCCACTTTGTCCTGAACAGCATCATATAAAGTCATCTGTGAATCTTTTAACTGCAACACATGCTTTTGTTTGTTTGTTTGTGTTTTACGCCTCTGCAGCACCTTAGTGGGCTATATCGAGGCAGGCGATCGCTGTATGATGATGAGATGAGTAGACTGTGAGTTTGGCACATACCCTATTAATTCAGGAATGCCCAGGGTCTTTCAGTTGCCCCAGCATAAAATACTGGATACAACCAGCCTCCATTTAATGTCCCATGGGCTCGGACTAAAGTGAGTTCCCGGGGTGAGATTTGAACCCACGCACTCAAAGCCAGTTGACAAGCTCACTTACCAATTAGGCCACGGGGGAACTCTAACTGCAACACATGCATTTTCTTGCAAAATGCAACATTAAAACTATTTCTTACAAAATAAATATACTTCCATTCCATAGAGAATATAATTATCATCTAATCCTAAGATGTATTCTCACTGTTTAATATACTCCATGGATTGAAGAGAAAGCTATACCTCTGCAGGGTGCTACCCCCTGCAAGGAAAGACCATTTGAAAGTTAGGTGAAAAAAAATCACGTCATTAGAGGCAGATAAATCTTGGCTAGAATGTAGCTGGTGTTCCATTTGCACTGGGGATAACACATCATCTCCTGTAGACATTCAGGTAACTTGGGTGGTCTCAGGATTGACACAAGGTTGTAGAAAGAATTGACAAAATGTAGCAGGAAATGTGTGAAAAATAGTGATAAATCATACATATTTCATCTGCTTGCTTGCTTGCTTTTGTTGTGCTGGTGTACCCCGGATCAGCCGGGGCTGCTCAACCTCCAACTTTTGTAGAGGAAGCTGCACTCTTATTTTTTGGCGACCGCCGTATGATGATGAGATGAGAAGACTGGGAGTCTGGCACATACCCTATTAATTCAGGGATGCCCAGGGTCTTTCAGTTGCCCCAGCATAGAATACCTGATACAACCCGCCGCCATTTAATGTCCCGTGAGCTGGGAATAAATTATATTCCGGGATGGGATTCGAACCCACGCCCTCAGAGCCAGTGGTAGCACAAACAAGCACCTTAAACCATTAGGCCATGGAGGAACATCTGGAAGGAGGAAAACTCAGGTGGGTAACTACAACACATGTGCACAGTGCAGATGTTGTACTTTGAAAACCCCAGTTCCCCTGCACTGCTTGGAAATTTGTCTTGTGAATTGGTGATAATATGGTGACTCCAAGGTTGAATGGGTGATAATGAGGTTATTTCAAATTGTGAATCATGAAGAGCTTCATTAACAGAGTGTTGCTCTGCAATTTCCATAAGGACTCCAAACAAATGTATTTAATGCCATCATGTTGCTTGTTGTAAGTTTTATTAAGGTTAACCAGAACGCTGCTGGAACGTACCTCCATGAGACATATCAATTGATATGTTACTTTTTCGGTTAGAAAAAGATATTTGTACACGCTTTGTTGCAAGCATGATGCTTTGTGAATATACATAATATTCTTTTTTTTTTCTGGAAAACAGCAAAGGAATCATTCTCATATTATTTGTCATGACAATTCTTGCAATGAACAGGTCTGTCTCCACACGGGGATTACGACAGGTATTATGGGTAGATGGCACTTCGATAAGGCGGTAGTTCTATTTTTGTCTTGGAAGAGCCCTCCAAATGACTTATCATCTGGTTTGTTTGCCAAGTAAGTGAAATCCTATGATCAACAGTTAATAATGATCTGGTTGGTAACAAGCTCGAATTCTCCAATCTGTATGATAACAACACTCTTTTCTGTTGAACTGCTGTTTTGAGAACATAATCAATACAGTGTAGCTGACCCAAACAATCAAACATTCAACAAACACACTCATTAAGTGAGACTCCTTGGCTTGGTCAACAACACCAATCACCTTGTTGAAAGGCAAAGGGGATTCCATCAGAGCTCCTATTGCTTGGAGACACCACCTGAACATAAATTCAGAACTACAATTAGTTGTATTGAAATATTTTTCATTTTTGGGCCAAATTGTCCCTAGAGGACAACCATAGCTGGTAGTTATCATTGATTAGTAATGTTAGATAAGTTTTAGTCAAAACCAGAATATTTTTTTTAGTTTTATATGTCACACTATTGTTAAAAATCACATTTACCCAAAAAAGTGCATGGGTACTAAAACACACCTAGGCCAATATTATAATTTGCTCATTGGTTGCCAATTTGAGCTTCAGATGTATTTTTTTTACCTATAATAAAAATAAAAATAAATGCCATTAGAATCCAACTATCATCTGGTCTCATCCACTTTGAAATGATGGATTATTCTGTGTCAACTCAGAGCATGCATGTCACAGCTCAGTCACCTCAGATCCTCCTTAAATTTACTGAAATCATTCAAATAAGGACCCCTATAAATTGTTGCTTTTTTTGTCGGCCCACTGTCCTTAGTGACTTAGAGCTGTATTGTACATTTAAACTATTGGGGGCCCTTCTATAGGAGTAATATTGGGCTGTTTTTAAAGTTCTGTTGATTGTTGCTAGCATTTTATAACGGTGGAATGTCTACAGAGGAGTAAAAACATAGGTAGGCTGTGCAGCAGCAAACCCTCAGTGAATAACACCTTTAAATAGAGTTGTGCCGATCCTGAAATTTACCGATACTTACCGATACCGATATTTCTCCTTCAGTATCGGCCGATTCCGATACCGATACCGATACTTAATCACCTGTTGAGTCATCCACAGGTCACTAGGTGGCAGGCCCACTATGCAGGCCTGCACCCTGCATCGCATTCACGTGTCAGTCCTCCACCCGCATAATTGGGACACGCATCATTGCTCACAGCTGGACATGTAAAATGTAGATATTTACAACGACCAGCACTAACATGTGGATGCATGCCATCTCCAAAGTAATTGCAAGGAATGAGCTTCAGATATAAAGACGGAGTTCAGTCTTCAAATATAAAGCAATTTTCTTTTTTGCAAATTATCAACCAACAAATATGTAACTCTTTTCTGTTTGGCTTACTTCATTCTGTTGGTTTCCTAGAGTCAAATAGTCTTAAATGTGATTGTCTAGTTACTGTTATTATTGTTTTTATGTTAAATTGTGTGTTTTTTTTGTCTCACAAACAATTGGTACATGCCCGTAAAATCCGAAGCAAATATTATCTGGAATTTTATTAATTAACTTATATATACATGCATGTCATTCAATCGTATTGACAGTGTGAAAATGATATTATTGAGTCCTACCAGCCTACAGGCGTTCAAAACAGAATGCAGCATCAGTCATGCTCTAACCATTACACAAATGCAGCTCCGTGAAAGTGAGATACATCACTGTATATATGATATTCCAACTTTTCCTATCTTTAGGTCTACAACTGCTCCAATTATGGAAAATACCACAGCAGAACTTTCACGCAAACAGAGAGTGAATTTCAGTTTTACTTTTTTTCGGCTATTCATCAGATTATATTAATTAATAAATATTGTTTGAAGACACTCCAATGACCCCACGGCAAGTTGTGCTTCCCAGGGCTTCCCAGGGCCACAAAGGGCAGTGCTGAGCTGGCCAGGCTGCCCCCCTCGGCCACGGCAATGCAAGATTACCTGAGAAAAGAATTCCCAGAATGACCAACAAAATATAGGACATTGTATAGACTTATTAAGCATGTTAAGAGGGAAGACCAGAAACTATTATTCACCATGTAAATCAGTACACAGGTTTGTGTGAACAGAATAATAAGGTCTGTTTAATATCACTTAATAATATTATTAAACTTCATTGCACAGAATTATGTACAATCTACAAAATATATGCCTATTCATTTTGTTTCTTTCCGGTTAATTTTACATAATTAAAAGTCCCTTACATAGAATAGAAACAACAATTATTTCAACATGACTAATTCCACATGACAGGCATAATTATCAGTGATTATTCAAATTTTTGAATTCTTGATATATATAACGGCCCAATTGATAGATATGTATGGTAAGTATAAAAACTATATAGCCTGCTAAGTCTGACTATGGTCGAATTTATACTAGGCCAATATAATATAACCAATTAATATATTCAATGAATTTGTATCAGATAAGACACACAGCATCTTACACAAGCAGATAAGAGTGTTCATTCATGCGCCGAAGAGCATCGACGCATGGCAGTGTCTTCCAGAGCTCTCTGTAGCCACTGATGCGTGACTTAATTGCATGTTGGCCTTAAGGGGGCGCTAGTGAGCACTGGGGGCGTGACTGGCATCGGAATTGGCTCCAATTAAAACCGATACCACCGATGCTAAGATTACATGCCGATACCGCCGATGCCCGATACCCGATGCCAGAATCGGCACACCTCTACCTTTAAAAGATTGCAATTACACCATAAAATTGGTGTGTTCACTAAATTGCATATACACGTACAGTGGCGGATCCAGACAGGGTCATCTAGGGGGGGCCCGGGCGTCTTTCAGCATTCGCGGGCCCGCGTCGCGGTGTATTTTCTTCAAAATACCATTATTAATCTCAGTGGTCTAGGGGGGGGGGCCCGTGCCCCCTAGACCCCCCCCCTGTATCCGCCACTGACGTAGGTATGCAATATTGGTCGAGTCATGGCCTTCAATTCTTTCTGCTTAAATCATTTAGCTTCATTTGTACATAGGTCCAAAAACATCATATTGCAATTTGAAAGATAGGTCTACAGACCATTTCAGGCAATTTTCAGCTTTTTTTTATTAAGCCTTTGCATATATATTTGTGACTTACTAAGCTATATGCAGCTTTTGATATTGTCATCTCATTTTCTGCAACTTTTTTTCTTTGATGAAGAGAATATATCTTGTCTGTGTCACCCTGTAATTAATGGGGTTATATCGAGAATTTTTCTAAAACAAATTTATTCTAGTACTCTACTGACACAAATTTACAGGCAGAACAAACAACCTGTTTTAGATGTTACTTTACTTGTAATTTCAGTGGTTAAAACTGATACCAGAACATAATTATATCTGACCTCACTTAAAAATAATGGAATTTTCTCCTTTTTTGGTCTCAACTACACAGCACAGTCAACAACAGCAGAGCTCCATTTCTCCTGAATATCCCGTGAAGAGAACACGTAATCATTTGAAACAAAAATGATGCCTGTCAAAGCACTGATAGTTCTCATATTAGGTACTGGTGAGTACTAATTATTACATAGATCTGTATTTTACACTATTTGTTTACAGCATTCTTCACACCATAGACAGTAATACGCACTGTCAAACTGACCTATCATGATTTTTGATATTTTCATATAATCAAGTCATCACATAGTAGGAAATCTACCCATATGCTGATGTATGTTTATATGTTTATGAAATGTATGTATACAGTGATTTCATTAGTTTTCTGGAAGAGAACAACAATTTTGAAGTAAAGCTTATGCGTTTGTCAAAACGCTGATGACACATACATGTTTATCATGACCAATCAAATTGGCAATCAACCTAGTGAACAATATGCTGGCATTGAAATTTTGTGAATTGCATTGAACATGTTGAAGGCTCCCAATGATTGAACTGATATCGTTCAATGTATTTCGATTAAGAAAGGTTATACATTTGTATAATAACTGCTCGAAAAATGTTGACAGGTTGCCTGACGAGTGACGCAGAGACGAATTTAGAGAGATACCAGAAGCTCCAACGTATTGCTACAACCGCGCTGGAGGAGCTGTCAACTTTGGACGGCTATGAAGAATTCCTGAACAGGACAGAGCATAGTCTCAACTTCGATATCACAGACAAAGATGCCCGAGAAAGTTTACTTCGCAGAATTGCAGGTAATTGGACAATAATGTTATTTTTTAAAGTTTACTTCGCAGAATTGCAGGTAATTGGACAATAACGTTATTTTTTAAAGTTTACTTCGCAGAATTGCAGGTAATTGGACAATAACGTTATTTTTTAAAGTTTACTTCGCAGAATTGCAGGTAATTGGACAATAACGTTATTTTTTAAAGGACATTTACTGGTGATAAACTGGCCCTGAGCGAGGTCACCTTAGTACTAGTGGTAGACTGACCCTGACTGAGGTCAGAAGTCATCAATGCATTGGTGATAAACTGCCCCTGACTGCATGAGGTCAGAAGTCACCAATGCTCCTTTTATGTTATTATCACTATTTAAAACTATTTACTTCAAAAATGAAAAATTCATTATCACCCATTGAAATTAATTAATTCCCACTCTTTTTTTGGCATATCTACGCCCTTATTGATTCTAGAGCACAAACGCAAATGAGATAATTTTAGGCTATTAATTATTTCTATTTTAAAAGACCATTTATTTCTTGCCCAATTTTCCCCAAAATGAACAGATTTTTTTTTCTTATGTTAAGAACATCAATAAATTATGATGTCACTTTTAATGACGTCACTCATCTGATTCTAATTTAGCTGGTTTTGTACATCCTCCCCACGCAAGCCCTGCTAAAACGGACAGGGTTTTCTGCTATTTCCAACCTCTTCTGTGATTGGTTGCTTATTTAGGTCATAAGCATTTTGCATGCAGATTTAGTCCGATTATGGACACTTAGAGGATTACTGGCGACTGAGAAAAACAGTGTAAAACAAGCAAACTTTCAAACAGTTTCATTTCAGAACTGTGAAAATACATAATTCAATGGAATTTTCGGAACTGTGATAGCACCTTTCAACAATACCCAATTTCTCCATTTGTAACAGTGTGCAACAGAAGCAACAATTTCAAACTGTGAGCCAAAACTGGGTCAGTTAATTAAAAGTATTCATTAATTAGCAAAGGTTATGGGCCATTTTGTCATGGTATGACTTGGGATGATGGTTTTGTAGTGTTGTGTTTATGGTATTCAGGTTCATGTAAACCTCGAAGTTGTGAAAGCCTAGGGCCTATAAATGTATCTGGCAAGGTCTCTGGAGGTGCTCAGATTTGACCAAAAAAAAATATATTTTTGCTTGAGCACGAATCACAGATTATTATGAGGCCATTCACACCACAATGCTTAGGAAATGGCACAACCAGGACCTAGGCCTCAGTTTGTGCTCCAAGACATGCCTGGAATTTGCATTGTAGCAGTTCACCAACATCTGGAATAGGCCAAATTCCTATAAAAAGGACAGTAAAAAGTGCACACAATCTGACAACCATAACTTTGACTCATGGTCTCACTTAGGAAAATCAGTTTGAAGCTTGCAAGATACATCTGCAACATTGCAAATTACCTGAACTCATTTATTTTGTGAGTGTGCATGCAATCCTCCTCACCTCCCACAAGGTGTGACAGAAAATGTAGACAATTGAGGATGGTAACAACTTGAAAATTTTCCCCGTTACCATCTGCATCCACCCACCAACTAAGCTGGTGGCACATCCGGAATGATTAGCACTCAAATTTCTATCCAAAATATAGTTGGGTATAAATTTAGTTGAAAAGTTTGGAAGAAGTTTATGATACTTTTCTGAATAGACATTAAGTAAATGTCCTACTTTTTTATGCGGTACCATTCTCAAAATTCCACCATGTCTTTTAGGATGAAAAAACGTTAAGGGGTTGGTTTATTTCTGCGAAAATTAAATGCAGGGAGTGACTTTGACCTTGATTTAAAATTTGAATGTTACTAGAGGGCCGATTGGCCTGCAATGCTAAGTTGAATTTTCATTTGTCCTATGGGTGCTCAAGAAATTTGTGTTACTAATATAATAATATAGTATGATTTTATATAGCGCCCATTCCAGATCAATCTGCTCACCGGCGCTCACCATACTGAACGGCAATCATACCAATCATTATAGTGATAACCTCTGGACATGGCCGGAGCGGGGATCGAACCCACGTCCTCATGTGTACAAGGTGGGGATGCTACCCACTGTACCACGGAGCCATATTGTTACCATTTTCATACCAATAAAGTGGTAGTAGGTAATATGGCCAATTTTTTAACTAAGAAAATGCACGCTACTTTGTGTTGACAATTAAAAATAAACTCATAGCCAGATTTTTGGAATTTAATTAAAAATTATGGTTGAATAGCTCAAAGGATGTAACAGGACATACATTATTGGATAACTGAAAAACCTTCAATAATATTGACAGATTTTTTCCTGGCAGTGTTTTGTTAATTTGGTGTCCTTTTGTACTCTCACATGAATGCACTTTTTCACATGTCATGACAATCTGGTGAGAAGATATTCTCTTCGAAGATGTCCTTAATGTATGTCAAACGTAACAGGACATTTAATCATTGTCCTGTTACTTATCCAACAAAAAAGCATAAATTTACAGTAACATGGTCATGTCATGGTTACTTTCAAAATTTTTTTGTCTCGGTCTGTGCAATTGAATTTAAAAGTTGAAGGAAATTTATTAAAGCTTTCGATATTGGCCTGACCAACAGTGTTTGTTTAGTTGTGAGATAATTTTGGTATGGTATCAGGACATTACTATTTTGTCCAACTTATAATATTGAATGGTATTAGTAGTTAGGTTCCCGCTGTCTAACTGATCAATTATATTCTAAAAATTTCCCTGACCAGCATTTATTTAGTTGTTGGTTGGAGTGATTTGGGTAAAGGAATTTTTCCGTATTGTCAAAAAGATCAAATCCCTTTTAGACCTATGACTAGGCGATGAAAGTATTTAAAAATGAACTGTATGATCAATATACTTACATATTTATTGAGCCTTTTATGTTAAATTGCCTAGAGCATTAATTTATTTTGTATTTTGAGACATTTAATAGCATCATAGTAACAGGACATTGCTAGTTTGCACTAAATAAATCGTCAATGGTATTATGTAAGTGAAGTGTCTTTTACTGACATATTTTATTTGTATTTACCTTGCTAGTTTATAGTTGCAACACGTGTGCAGTTAAGTTATTTTGCTATTTTATAGTCCAAGAAAATTTGAAAGGTAACAGGACATGTCTGGGTTACATGCTGCGCTGTTTTGTCCTGTTACGAAACACTTCCATTTAAATTAATAGCCCACTTTAATACTTTTTTGGCATTTGCTATGCTAGGATTATATAATCCAACAATATAAGACCTATTACCAGCTTTTACAAAGATCATTTGAGCAGGAATAGCAGCAAATGTCCTGCGTGTCCACGTTACCATTTTCAAGCAAGACCATTATTTTGCATCTTTTTTTGTGCAGACTTTAAAAAAAACAACTTAAAATTATTACCTTCAATTTATTAGTCCTGCCATTTTGTTTTAGTGAGAAATCCAGTTGGATTTGTCCTGTTACCATTCATTGTACATATAAACTAAGTATTATTATTATCAATGACGTTATTTCATCTTTATCATGTTATTGTAATTGGTCTGGCTTAGGTGACCAAAGAGGGCAAGGATGATGTTGGTTTACCGCACTTACCACCACATTGCACAATTTTAAACTCTGATTATTGAAATTGTGTCCATGTTACCATCCTTTGGGTGGTGTTTCTTAGCTTCCTGTCAATTATCTGGCCATTATTCATATTCAGAAATCTTTCAATCATTCAGTTATCCCAAATTGTTAAAACATTGACTTGTTTATCCACTATTTAGCTGAATTAGAGAACTATGCATCTGAATGTCCTGTTACCATTCAAAATATGGCCTTTTATTGATTATAAATTTTTTATGTGTCCTAACCCTCCCGAGCAGCTACGTAAATCAAACCTTTCCCTACGTAATTATTTTGGTTAGAATCAAACGTTGGGCCAAACAACCTGTGACAAAGGTAGGGCAAAGATAATTTCCAAACGTTGCACTCAGATGGAAAACCAAACGTAGGTCGCAACTTTAGTAAGAGGTTGGCATATAGTTTGTTTTATAATTTGGCCTAACGTTCAGGTACCACGTAAGTCATACCTTTGGTTGAGAGGTTGGAAGACAGTTTGGTTGTAACGTTTGGATAAACGTGTCAGTCATACGTAAGTAATGCCTTTGGTGGAGATGTTTGAAGAACGCTTTACTATTACGTATGGCCATACCTTTGATTCATAGGTTTGTCGAACATTCATATGAGAGGTTTTTAAAACCTTAGACTATTTCGTAAGTCATACCTTTGGTTGAGAGGTTTGAAGAACGTTTGACTATTACGTATGACCGTACCTTTGATTCATAGGTTTGTCGAACATTCATTTGAGAGGTTTTTACAACCTTAGACTACTACGTATGACCATACCTTTGATTCATAGGTTTATCAAAGGTATGGTCGCACATTTGGCAATACGTAAGTTCAAAGGTTTCTCCAACATGTTTTTGATATGTGTAGACAACGTTTGAAAGTAATGTTCAGGGCAAACGTCTGATCATACGTATCTGCCAAAGGTTTGTTGAAGGTTTGCACAAAGTTGCAGAACCTGGGATCCTGATGCTCAGAGAGCCTTGTAGCGCCATCTATTCCATACCTATTCCAATCTATCTTGTAACTTTGAGTTTATAAATACTCCAACAGGATGCTTGCTGGTGATGATTGAATGAAGCCATGGAAAGATAGTAGATACGAAGTCACAAAAATTTCAAAATAAATATCTCTTAACATGCGCATGATTAGATTGGCCAAAAAAAAATTCTGAAGTACTGCTCAACCACAAACGAGCAAGAGAGAATCAGTTAAGACCGGAGTTGAACTGAGCCTACTTGCAACTGAATGCCACCTATCCAGCAGGCCAATTTGGATTGGGATTTTTCCAACTCTTCAGAGTTGCAGCATTAATCCCTTACAAGGTAAGTGAATATCCTTATTTATTTTAGTCCTTAAATGGACTGCAGACTGCTTGGTAAAACAAGGAAGAAAAGTCTGCTAATTTTGGAGCCACCTTCAGTGCTTGCTGCTTGGCTCTGCTCTCTCTCTATCTCTCTCTCTATCTCTCTCTGTTTCTCTCTGTTTCTCTCTTCTCTTCACTATTTTACTTTGTTTTCTCTTTGCAGATCTCTAACAATCAATTGACCAACCACCCCCCTCAAGTCCTCCAAACAAAAAAAAAAATCTTGAAATCCAACCCCCCCCCCCCCAAAAAAAAATTCCTGCAGTAAAATCATTCTTTATTCAACATAATGAGGGTCAATATTCAAGGGCTTTATTTAATTAAATTTTATTTTATTTTTTCTGAGGGGGCAGGGCAGGCCGAGTCAGCCTGAAGCAATGCGGCAGTCCCCCGGGCCATCCGAGCGCTCCGCCCCTGGCCGGCGCCTCCCGGGTTGAAGGTTAACATGGCAAATTCTGTCCATGGTGTACACCAAGCAATCGGTCTAGAACACGAGTATTCCACTGTAACATCGATGTACCACTTCCAAAATATATTACACACAAGATCCAAGCCTCATACGAATAATTACAGGCCATTTTATCAAGTTAAAGTCCGTTGAAATAAGAATGACAAGCGCTAGCATTGAATCCACATGTTTCACATAGCCGACTTGACCGGGTGCTTCTGAAGCATACACAGCAGCTAGAGTCCACCCGAATGGGTCATTTAACTGATATACATCTAGAATCAATCGGCCATGGTTAAATACTTTGTTACGGCGGAATTAACAAATCCTGGACCGAAATATTCCCTAACAACAAAGCACGGACGCCATTGCCAGCCGCCCTCCTCGATCTAATGTATTCATTGCGCATGCGCAAGTATACAGCGCGCTGGGCTGGCCTGCCACGCCTGACGCCCCAGAGGCGTATAACGACCGTTCCTTCAACGTGGGGGCCACGTTGTCAAGAAATGTTGGAGAAATACGCAATATTTACGATATATACGTACGTAATAATCTCATAACCAATTGTCGACAAAATACGTAGTTTTGGAACGTTTGGTCCGATGTGGATGGGAGGTTTAATGCTACCTTAGACCGACGTTCCTCAAAGGAAATTGTCCACAAGGGAACTATGATCCAACATTTCAAAGGTGGTCCCAGGTGACATAATGTTCCTCTAGTATAGTTTGTTTCATTACAAAGAGTTTGGTTTATTTTAAGAAAAGGAAAGAGAAATGCATCTACAGGGGGGTACAATAATTTCGATTTTTAATTTAATATATGAGATAACCCCAAAGCACTATACAATGGGATAGGACTAGGTGTCATATGTTCGAGAAAAAAGCAAAATATTGGGGATTACTGCAAGTTAATTTTTGACAAGCAGAAACAGCCAAGTCCTAGCACCTCCAGAGACCTTGCCATCTATGTATAGCATACTTTAATTCTTTTCAGATGCGAGAACCCTTCATGAACTATACGAGGCCCTACCAAAATTAGAAGGTGCGACATTTGAGGGGTTTGCGTCTAGCTATAAAAGTTTGAAAGAGCATCTGATTCGCGATGTTGGTGGATACACTAATTTACCCAGGTAATTGCAACTTGTTATTACATAAGTTAATCAATAGCACAGGCTTCAGGCCATGAGAGTGAGGCGCTCAATTCATTATGAGCGGTCGGCCCTGCCGCTCATTTAGATTTCGTCCTTTAAAGAGTCATTGTCAGAGAAAACTGCAGATTTTGAGAAAAAAGTGGCACGGGGTGGTCGACCAAATTCCGCGATACTTGGCTCATTTTACCCCTATAGGAAACTAAATTCCATGGTACGGTCATTTTCTTAATATATCGCCTGGTTGCCATGGCAACCCAGATTGACGATTTGGACCGATTCTGGCCGATTTGCACTTTTAAGCTTTGAATTTGAGGTAATGTTTGAAAATTCCCAGCGGCCAAGCTATTAAACATAGAAGGTTGAAATTTTAGGTAAATTACATTTAGGAGTTGTACTTTACGTATAGCTTTTCACTTTTGCTATATCTCTTGCAGATTTCATTTTATTCCACTCTGAAATATGCTAAAATCCCGTTTTTTTAGTTTTGTGGTAAAAAAGGAAAATAGCTCACTTTTGATTCAATATATACTGGCTTGAACATCCCTCTCATAAAAAAGTGGATATACTGGTGAATAGAGTTACTTTAGTACATCAAATAGCAAAAATAAAATCGTGGTGCAATTCATAAACTAATTTGTGAGATGTGAATAAGTAAACCTTGTTTTCATGAAATGCAAAAGTACCATAACATAATCATTTGAAATAAAAGTCTATAGTCCTGGAAAATACTAGAAAACATTGCCTTTACAATGAGGGTATATAGGAGCCAATTGTGGGAATATAAATGGTCTTACAGAACCCTCAAAGTTGGCCCTGCATCACAATTTTCAGATGCTGCTGAAATGTGACGTCATCCTGCTGGGCAGAGATTATGAGAGTAACTATAACAAAATGGAGTTTGTTTTTAGCTTAATAATTCAGCTCTCAATTATCTGATCATTTCCAAAGTTTCAGAAGTTGTTGAAAACAATATTCTGGATATTTGTCTTATAATTTTCTGAGTAATAAATTCGATTTGAGGGAGATATTTGTGAACAAAAGTCGGAAAAATGATTGAAAATGTACAAATATAATTATCATGTATAATGTTGTGGTTAGAGCTCAATTTCTGAATCCAGGATTAGCTCTGTATACAAAGCTATATATGAAAGCACTCAGGTGTAAAAATAAGACAATGTCTAACTATTTATAAGTAAATGAAATATCATTCTTAGGCATTGGTGACAAGGTATCAGCAGAGTAGGGTTGAATTTCCATTCAATCCTATTTCTACTTAAATTGCTGCGAAAATATAATGCATGTAGTACTATCACAGCAGCACCATAAATTTAGGGTGCAGCAACTTTTAAGTTATGCAATAATGTTGTAAATTCAATTTTCTACAAGTTGATATAGGTTTCGCCCTGTAGGACAACTATTTCCATGGGAAAACAACATCTGACGCATGTGAAGTCAATGTTTTTCTGCATAAATCGGCCTGACAATACCAGAGCCAGGGAGGGTAAATCCATCCAATTTTGGAGAAAGCTGCATTTCTTGGAAAATTGGAATAGGTACAAAATATTATTCAGTCCATTGGATGGGCACATTCCTTCTATAATTTCATGCCAAAAAGAAAACTATTCATGCATACAGTGTTGCAGAAACCATGAACAAAAATTGAAGGTTACTTAGGTTAGTGCACCTAAATCCGTCAACCCTGCTGGTAAAGCCGTCCTGTTAGGATTCATCATACTTGACTCCATAAGAAGTTGAAGCGTTTTACTTAGGTACCCTATTCTTAACATTAGGTGCCTGGTGGGCAGATGTAACAATGAGATGGCGAATTATAGTTTTTTGCATTAAAAACTTCGGGTAAGTCCTATTTTTGATGAGGGAAATTTGATTAAAATTTTGTCAAGTTGAATGCTTTATATATAGAAAATACGGAAAATGCCAAATGCTTTGTGTATTTATAAGATTAACTGAAGAAAAAAAAGTTTGTTTTGCACATGAAAAAAAGAAAATATTAGCTTGAATCTGTAGCTGGGGAACTGTAATGTTACAATTGCGATTAAAATGTTTGTCACTGGGTTATAAAAAAAGTTTGTCGTCACTTTTTGTGAGAAAAGCCAGTTTGTTCCAGGGAGTAAAATCCAGAGCCTTGTCCGACTGTCTTCATATTGGTGACCCCTAAGACTTAGTATTATGTTAGTATTATGGTATATACTGATCATAAATACATTAAAAAAATAATTTGTGAAATTTTAATTCTTGCATCCCCAACACTAAATCTTCCAGTTGGAAATATCCCAGTGCCAGCACAATGATGGATTTTAGATATTGGACATACACATATAGGATGGATTTTAGATATTGGACATACGCATATACTGTCATATAGTCATATATATATGTATATATATATTCACAAATGATGATTTTCAGCCCGTTTTGGTGAATACACAGCTATTTATCAAAACATTATGTGAAACATATTTTTCTATCCAGCATTCCCTGATTTTATACTAGTTGTGGCCAAAGGTGTCTCCAAGTCAATTGGCAAAAAACGTTATTGTCCTGAGGAATGTCAGTAAACGAAAATGGGCAAAAACATGAAATTTCATGCGATGCTAAAATATCTGTGACCAACCCCATTTCAAAATTGTGTATAGTGAGTGCACTACAGCTTCCAATTTCAAAATAGTTGATATGACTTCATATATTTATAATATGTCTTTATATATTTATAATTCAACACAGATTCCCTGGATTATCCAGTGAATGTGTTCAATTCTGCTTTGATGTGATTACACTTGGTCATGGATGACATAACTGGCACTTTAGCTGTCTATACAAGTATTCAGTACCTGCTGCAGATGTCACAATAAATGTAAGTCTTGCAATTGGGAAAAACATATAACCCATGGTTTAGTTACTTTGAAAATAGTGAACTACAAAAATGTATAGAAAAAAATTTGAAGACATTTTGTGCTTTTTTGAAAAATGACGAAACACACTATTTCCAAGGCGATGTGCATACAAAATTTACAGAGTGCACCATTGTTTTATTTTTGGAAATTGGTTGATGCATCTTTTATTTCAACACACTTATACTAGATAACAAATGAATGGATGCTCAAGTTAGCTGTATGCAGTTATATTTCTGTGAAATGGCCAAATATTGAAATCTAACGTTTTTTTGAAAATGCGGAAACACCCAATATTCAAGATGGTGTGAATAAAAAGATTACACAGTGAACCACTGTTTTATTTTTGGAAATTGGTTGATACATCTTATATTTCAACATAGTTATACCAGATTAGCCATGAAGGGATGTTCAAGTCAGCTATATGCTGTTATATTTCGCTGAAATGGCCAAATGCTAAAATTTTTTATTTTTTTGAAAATGCGGAAACACCCAATATTCAAGATGGTGCGAATAAAAAGTTTACAATGTGCACCACTGTTTTATCTTTGGAAATTGGTTGATACATCTTACATTTCAACACAATTATACTAGATAACAAATGAATGGATGCTCAAGTTAGCTGTATGCAGTTATATTTCTGTGAAATGGCCAAATATTGAAATCTAACGTTTTTTTGAAAATGCGGAAACACCCAATATTCAAGATGGTGTGAATAAAAAGATTACACAGTGCACCACTGTTTTATTTTTGGAAATTGGTTGATACATCTTATATTTCAACATAGTTATACCAGATTAGCCATGAAGGGATGTTCAAGTCAGCTATATGCTGTTATATTTCGCTGAAATGGCCAAATGCTAAAATTTTTTATTTTTTTGAAAATGCGGAAACACCCAATATTCAAGATGGTGTGAATAAAAAGTTTACAATGTGCACCACTGTTTTATCTTTGGAAATGAGGAACCACACTAAACAGCTATCCCACCAGGTGGCAGCACTATCAATGTTACCAGCTGGGTAGTCCAGAAAAGCATGTAGCTGCATGATTTTCAAGACAAAAACAGACCTGCAGACTTTAATATTCATCCCACTTGCAAAATTTAAAAAGCAACATTGAGGATATAATATTATCCTGCCACTAGACTAATCAAACTTGTTGTTTCTATAAAATTTACCGTGCATTCAGTAAGTGAACTTGATTTAGCTTTTTTTTTACTTTTGGGAAAAATCATTGCTCTCGAATGGTTGGAGTTAGCAAGATGGTTTTGATGCCAAAAGATACCTATATTACAGGACTACTTGAAAGGAATATTTCATGCTCCTAACTCAATCAGTTTTTTTTAGATTAAGCATTAAGTCCCCCAAAAATACGATTTTGGAGGGTTTTTTGCGACATTGTTGTTTGCAGGGGTTAAAAGTCTGCTATGAAGTTTGCGAATAAAATATAAAACCAAGTCTATCATCAAGCACTATACTTGCAGATTCAAAGTAGGTAAAAATTATTTCTGAGAGTCCAATGGTTGCCAATATGTGACGAGATACATTTCAACATGCACAAACTAAATTGTGATGCCAAAAGGCCGATTTTCTACTTTTTTGAGACATTCTTGTGTTCAGAGCTTTAAAATCTGCTATAAAGTTTGATAAAACAATTTCAAACCAAATCAATCATCAACTTGTTTATTGTAAAAATGTAAAAAAATTATTTATGAATGTCTAATAGTTGCTGAGATACGTTACACCATTCACAAACTGAGTTATGACGTCAGAATGCCAATTTTTTTTTTTAGGTATTCTTGTGTTCAGAGATTAAAGTTGGATAAAGTAAATTCAAACCAAATCTACCATCAATGACAATATTTGCAGACTCTAAAAAAGGAAAGATTATTATTGACATGCACAAACTGAGTTAATGCCCCAGTATGCCTATTTCTGACATTTTTTTAGACGTTCTTTTGATCGGAGCCTTAAAGTCTACTATTAAGGGGCCGCCCAGAGGATCTTGGTGGGGGGGGGGAGCTATGGATATTTGGTGAAAAAAAAGATTGTTTCTCACTTGACACTGAAAAAAAAAAGTTTGTTCAGCACATGGAAATAAAAAAAGTTTGTTTCTACCTGTAGCTAGGGTACCGTAATGTTAAAAGGGTTCGTCCCGGGGGTAAAGTCAATAGCCCCCCCCCCACAGGCATTACAATCATTTTGAGAAAAAAGCTTGTCACTGCACTTATTGAATTTATATACAAGGTTGGCAACTCCTGGTTTGAGAATTCATGCTCTTGCTTGAGACAGCATTACAGCAGAAATTCTCAAACCAGGAATCTTGAGGGAGTTGCCAACCTTGCATGTATTTTATACAGGATACATTTAGCAATGTGAGCTTTTTGTAAGAAATTGTAATGCCTGTGGCCCCCCCCCCCAACTATCTGGTCGGCCTCTAAGTTTGTGAAAATAAATTCGAATCAAATCTTTCATCAAGGACTAACACTTGCAGATTCTAAACGAATATAAAATTATTTATGAGTGTCCAATAGTTGCAAATTAATGACGAGATACGTTACACCATGCACAAACTGAGTGATTAATGCCAGGATGTCAATTTTTTATGAAAAGAGCTTTAAAGTGTGCTGTAAAGTTCTGAGGAAAACAATTCAAAGGAAATTCATCAACAAGGACAATAGCAGATTCTAACAAGAACCCATGGGTCCCTAAGTCGAAAGGTGCTGAAACATACAAGAGGGTTGTTAAAGTCCCGAAGAACAGCAGAGACCTCTTACTGGAATATCAATTTTTTATGGGAAGTTCCGGCAAAACTAACATCCCCCCCTCCCCCCCCCCAGTCATGAACGGTCCCTTGTTATGGCATCAGAAGCAATTTTAAACATTTTTGGAGACATTGTTGTGTTCGGAGGTTGCAAGTCCGCTATAGTTTGAGAGAAAAATTTCAAAGCAAACCCGTCATTAAGGACACTAAGTACAGTTTGTGAAGTCAAGCATTGAGACAGAAATTTAGCATTGTTTGTACAGTCCATAAAAAACAACGCAATGAGATTGGTGGATCTGCTGATACAAACTTGAGTAGAACTAAGTCTGTGTTGGCTTTTTGGTGCACTTTTGTGACATCATTACCCATTGTGTGTCAGATTGGTAGCATCACAAATGTCAACATTATGCAAAATTGGACTGCCATTTCATAAATTGGCAATATTGGAAAGACACTGCACCAAAACATCACAAAAATGTGATATTCATATTACAACCGAGCTGAGCAATACATAGGTAGGTGTATTTCTCCAGTGGGGCTTGTGGTTGCTGAGATATCTGGCCAAATGTCTGTCCTCTGCTTGACGTGACAAACTGTAGTACTTGTATTCTAAATAGTTGCTGATTTATGATGAGATACTATTCAAGATTCACAAACTAACTTATGACGCTGGAAAACCAAGTTTTGACATTTTATCTATACTATTTTGTTCAGCGCGTTAAAGCCAGACAAGCCACATCTTCAACTTTCTCCTTACAAAGTAAGTCACATATATTAACTAGTTTCATATTTAGAGCAAAATCTGCTGATTTCCACACATTTGTTTATGTTATCCGACTTCCTAATACATCGTCAATGAGATGCCAGATCGCAACATGAAGAGGACAATGTTGCATAAATAGGTCTGTGCTTCAAATGCAGTTTTTCGCACAGAAATAAATATTGTTGATAGAAAAAAGTGAGGACAACATGTAGGAAATTATTTTTCCAAAATATTGACCAAAAGCAGTTAGAACGAAATGATCATATCTACATTGCATTAAATGTCGAAATGTTTGTGAAAGTTACACAGAAGCACGCGACGTTGTGGCAACATCTTCAAATGTTGTGTAATTCAATGTTGTGTTCACATTGTGGCAAGATAATTCCTACCATACATTTTTATATGACCAACAGACCAACCCTTCAACAATAAGCAATATTGTCATTATATTGTGTGCCCTTGGGAAGTTGCCATTCCAAATATTATCCATTGTCTATCTGGGTGTCAAATATAAATAATTGCCCATTGAGGAGGAGGAGAAGGAGAGATGGAGATGGGTGGTGGAGATGGGAGGGGAGATGGGAGATTGGAGGGGAGATGGGAGGGGGATGGAAGAGGAGGAGGGAAGAGGAGGAGGAGGAGATGGGAGGAGAAGGAGGGGACAGGAGGTGATGATGGAGGAGATGGGGGGAAGGAGGAGATGGGAGAAGGAGGAGATGGGAGAAGGAGGAGATCGGGGAAGGAGAATATGGGAGGAGGAGATGAAAGAAGGAGGAGCTGGAGGAGGATGAAGAGGAGATCGGTGGAAGAGGAGATGGGTTGAGGAGATGGAAGGAAATTAGAGAAGGAGAACAGGAGAAGATGGGTGGTAGAGGAAATGGTTGCAGGAGTAGAAGAAGGAGGAGGTGGGAATGAGTAGGATGTGGGGAGGGAGTACGGGGAGATGGGGGAGAAGTAGGAAGAGTCTTATAAGAGATACATGTATGCCTGCATGTATGAATAAACAAGACACTCTTGAAAATGATAAATCATTTTGTAATTTTAGGTCAATTGATAAAGAAAAGTTCATAAGAATAGAATAGAATATTACTTATTGATAACATTGAAAATTTCCAAAATTATTTTGAAAGGAGAATTCCAAGAATATAACTTCGTTTTACTGTGATAATGAATTTTTTCTAAAATCACAATATCATTTGTGTAACAGTGTTCTTCTGCCTTTCAGATAATCATATATGATAAAGCAGTTGAAAACATTGCATGTTCATTTCCACCACATATATGTATAGGTTATTCACCACGGGAGGATAACTGGACAACAAAGAATATGGGAATTATTTCCCTGCAATACTGGCATGCGATTGGCTGACAGAGGTGTCGAATGGTATAAATGGTTAAAAGCCACCATATGATTACTGGGACAAAAACATATATAAATTAATTATATGATTCTTTGTTTCAAATATACCCTTATTTATCAAGTAGTACGCTTTAGTTGCCAAAAAAAAAGTGATATACATGTATCCTCAGTTTGTGTCATTTTGCCATGATTGTTGAAATGTATCTCATCATAAATCAGCAACTATTGAACTCCCATAAATAATTTTTCCTATTTCAGAATCTACAAATATTGTCCTTGATGATTGATTTGGTTTGGGATTTTAATGCTCTGAACACAAGAATGTCTTAAAAAAAAAAAGTTGAGAAAATTGGCATTCTACGTCATAACTTTGTGCATGCATCTTGCAGCATGTTGAAACCTATCCCATCATAAATCAGCTACTACTGGACCCTCCAAATTAATTGTTACATTTTTAGAATGTGTTAACTAAGTGGTGTCCCTGATGCTGGATTAGGTTGGAGATTTTTTTTCAAACTTAATAGAACTGAATGCAAGAAGTTCTAAAATAAAAGTCGAAAATTGGCATTCTGGTGTTGTAACTCAGTTTGTGCATGTTGAAACATATCTCATCATATATCAGCAACTATTGGACTCTCAAAAATAATTTTTACATTTTTAGAATCTGCAATTATATTCATTGATGATAGTTAAGATTTAACATGTCTTTCTCAAACTTTATAGCAGACTGTTTACCACTGAAAATAGAATTTCTCATAAAATCTAAAAAAACACCATTTTTGGGCAACTTAATGCTTGATCCTGAAGAAAACCAATACAGATAGGAGCATGATATGTTCACCTAAAGTTGTCCTTTAATATGGGCATCTTTTGACATTAAAACCATTCCTCTAACTTGAATCATTTGAGAGTAGCATATCTGTACTTCATTGAAATGTTTATTTTAGTCAGTTTCGGTACAAATGTTTAAGTTTATTATTTTTTTGTGTCAAAGTTGTTATATATGCAATGCTTTTGATAAGTGGTTGTGTTGGGCATAATGGTGAGCTTCATGATGCTTTTTAAATTTTGTCAATATGTCCACTGGTTGCTGAGAAAATGGACTAAAAGTGCCAGTTCATCTCCATAGTATGTGCATTGACAGTAAACTCTTCACGACATTATGGTCACATTGATGGTGGCGCCACCTTGTGGATATACATTTAAGGCTCCCCATTGGTTGATACATCTTACATTTCAACACAATTATACTAGATAACAAACGAATGGATGCTCAAGTTAGCTGTATGCAGTTATATTTCGCTGAAATGGCCAAATATTGAAATTTAACGTTTTATTGAAAATGCGGAAACACCCAATATTCAAGATTGTGTGAATAAAAAGTTTACACAGTGCACCACTGTTTCACTTTAGGAAATCGGTTGATGCATCTTATATTTCAACATAGTTATACCAGATTAGCCATGAAGGGATGTTCAAGTCAGCTATATGCTGTTATATTTTGCTGAAATGGCCAAATGTTAAAATCTAATATTTTTTTGAAAATGCGGAAACACACAGTATTCAAGATGCTTAGAATAAAAAGTTTACACAGTGCACCACTGTTTTATTTTTGGAAATTGGTTGATACATCTAATATATCAACACAGTTATACTAGATTATCCATGAAAGCACGCTCAAGTGAGCTATATGCAGTTATATTTTTCCAATTTGCAGACATTTGGCAATTTGGCAATTTTGAGAAAAGTAACATTGCTCAGTGGCTACTGCAGCTTTAAATAAAACATTAAATAAGCTGAATTATTATCATTTTGGAGGGCATTGTCTTGCCATTAACGCCCAGTTCGCGGGCGTTAATGAGCCATAATGCCCGCGAAAACGCCATCTGGTGGTTTTTCTCTATCGTGACGTCATCAGGAGTGACGTCATGGCGATGTTACTGACTTCTGAAATTGAATCTCGTGTCAGTTTTGGCTGAATCTCGGCCAAAAATGGTCCGTTTTGAAAAATTTAAAAACCTAGAATGATCAAAGTCGCCACGCTGGGTTCATTTTTGGACTCGGATTTGCTGTAGCCTTAATAATAAGGCCGTACGAACGGAAAAATCGGCGCGGGCGTTCAGTGAAGGTAATTTTTTTCCTGGATGTTAAAAATGATAATAATGATAATAACATTTTGTTGTCGGGCATTATGGGGTATTAATCAGTTATGGCCCTCGGTCAGAAATCATTTAATGCCCTCGCCTGGCGGCTCGGGCATTAAGTTAATGATTTCTGCCCTCAGGCCATAACTGATTAATACCCCATAATGCCCTCCAAAAAAACGTTATTGACCAATTGTTTGTTAGGGTACCCCAAAGCACACGTCATGCCATGTGCAAAAAATAAATAACATAGATTTTTTACTTTGAGAAAAAATGGACAGCAGAAATGGACAAAATGTTGAAATTTTATGTTTTTTGGAAAATTTGGAAACACCCCATTTTCAAGATGGTATAAACAAAAAGTTTACAGAGTGCACCACGGTTTTATTTTTGGAAATTGGTTGACAAGGCCTATATTTTACCACAGTCATACCAGATTACCCAGGGACGGATGCTCAAGTGAGCAATATGCAGTTATATTCTCCACTCGGATTGTGTCAGCCAATCACAAGTGAGTATTCTTGGATAATATCCTTGCTATATTATGCTGAGAAAAGTTATATTGGATCCTAAAAGTTATATTGGATCCTAAAAAAAGTTATATTGGATCCGAGACAGTTTTTAAATGAAGAACAATCACTTCACTACTTGTTGTTCAATTGTGACGTCACCACTGGTGATGTCATAATGGTCAACTTGTCATTGTGACATCACAACTGATGACGTTATGAGAGCATACTGACAATGGACTTGGTGACGTCACCATTGACTGCTCTTTCATGGTTTGAACACTAAAATTACAGCTGCCTGTAATGTTAGCTTGGGGTGGTATTGAATTGCCTTCCAAATTTTGGCAATTTTTTTTCTTTTCAATTAAGAGGGGAAAAATACTCTCTTAGCAGCATATCCTGAAAATTTAAAACATCTGAACAAATATTTTTTGACCATTTGGCAGCAAGTCAACTTAAAAGGAAAATATAACTTATATTGGATGGAGAATATATTAGATATCGGATGGTAAGTCGTCCAATATAGAGTATAATTGGATTCAGAAAAGTTATATTGGATTCGGCTGCGCCTCATCCAATATAACTTTTCTTCATCCAATTATACTCTATATTGGACTCCTTCCCATCCAATATTTATATAATATTCTCCACTCGGATTGTGTCAGCCAATCACAAGTGAGTATTCTTGGATAATATCCTTGCTATATTATGCTGAGAAAAGTTATATTGGATCCTGAAAAGTTATATTGGATCCTAAAAAAGTTATATTGGATTCGAGACAGTTTTTAAATGAAGAACAATCACCTCACTACTTGTTGTTCAATTGTGACGTCACCACTGGTGATGTCATAATGGTCAACTTGTCATTGTGACATCACAACTGATGACGTCATGAGACAATGGACTTGGTGACGTCACAATTGACTGCTCTTTCATGGTTTGAACTCTAAAATTACAGCTACCTGTAATATTAGCCTGGGGTGGTATTGAATTGCCTTCCAAGTTTTGGCAATTTTTTTTCTTTTCAATTAAGAGTGGAAAAATACTCTCTTAGCAGCATATCCTGAAAAGTTAAAACATCTTAACGAATTTTTTTTTACCATTTGGCAGCAAGTCAACTTAAAAGGAAAATATAAGTTATATTGGATGGAGAATATATTAGATATCGGATGGTAAGTCGTCCAATATAGAGTATAATTGGATGAAGAAAAGTTATATTGGATTCGGCTGCGCCTCATCCAATATAACTTTTCTTCATCCAATTATACTCTATATTGGACTCCTTCCCATCCAATATTTATATAATATTTTGCCGATTTCCGATCATGCAGCAAATTGGCAATTTTGAGAAAAGGACCCCGTTTCAGCGTCCGCTGCAACTTCAGTGAAAAACCCAAATGAGATGAAATTTAAAGTGAAGTATCTCCAAGTATTAGTCTTGCCACAGGTAAAACATTATTGCCATAACTTAGATATTTTGCGAAAAATTGAAGAGCGGAAATGTCTAAATTTCAGGATTCCAAAAAGTTGAATTTGGTCGATTGGCCGTCATTTGCTCAATTTATTCAAATAGGTCCAGCTCAGAGGGAAATGCATCTGGAAAAAAATCCTTTGGGGTAATTTAGTTTTTCAATATAAGTATTCAGTCAACCGAATTTCATCAAGCTCCGCTGACCCCCCCGCGCCACCAAATCTGCAGTTTTCTCTGACAATGACTCCTTTAGAAAATGGATCTTTTTTGTCGCAGGAGAAGTCATAATGTATTGTATCCATAAATACACAACAAGCCGTATGGCCCTAAGTTGACACTCTGTAAGTCACTCTAGTAACTGAAACAAATGCCTCTTTTATAATCTGCTGTTATTCAGCATTTTATAGTGAAACGCACCCCCTTGTTGTTTTTGTGCCATTTTCAGTTCATATTGCAACCTTGACCTTGGGACCTTAACATCACTCTCCTCCACCTGGTGGAATCATGCTATAGATAGCTAGACTATAGTTTTTTCCAACCTTATCTTAATTATGGTATTGAAATATGGGGAAATACTTATGCTAATAAATTATATTAATATGCTATTAGTTTTGCAAAAACGAGTGGTTCGTATAATCAAAGGTGTCAGTCGAAGAACGCCCTCGAACAGTATATTTAATGAACTTAAAATTTTACAACTACCTAAATTTTACTAAGTTTCAATTATGATGTTTATGTATAAGTTTGTAAGAGGTGAATTAACAAGACTTTTTTCAGATATGTTTAATTATCAAGCTGATTGTCATCATTATAGAACAAGAAATATGAATAACTTTCGATTACCATTTTGTAGATTAGAAATTGTTAAAATGCATGTTAGATTTAAGGGTGCTGGAATTTGGAATTCTGTTGTAAATGTCATTGATTTAAATTGCAGTAAATTTACATTAAAAAAGAAAATCACTAATATTTTTTAGGAATTTGTAATCTCTAGCTTGAATATCCTACGCAATTCTGTAATACATAACTATTATTAAGATTATAGTCATTACCACTGTTGTATATATGCTAGTACTTATCGATACTTTTAATTTATCAGTATTATTTTTAATTTGTATTTCCTATATAGATATATATTCATTCACTGTTACATAAAGATTAAGAAATTATGTTGTGAAATTGCTAGGGAACATATACACTTTCATTGTGTCAGTTCCTATTATCTATTGGTATTTTAATTCTGCCATTTTTTATGTTGAAGTGTAATTGTATTTTGTTTACCCATAAAATTCTATTCTATTCTATTCTAAAAAAAGTACCCGCCCAGCAGTGGCGCAGCCAGAATGAACAGGGGACACTTCAGATCAGTTCAGACATTTCAAAATTGCCTCTAAATAGCCCACACCGGTGCTGATGGGGCGTAAAACACAAACTCACTCACTCACTCAGACATTTCAAATACAAGTATGCTTGGTGATGCAAGCTAACTAGGTTCATCCTTTGCAAAATCTTGTCAGTCTGCCTTTTAGTTTGTTTTGTGTTTCAATTGCATTGTTTTTTCTGGCTTCAGGTTAAAATAATTTATTTGAACTAGAAGACATACTATCCAAGGCAATACTGAATGAGGGTATTGGAGGTGTTGTTAGCTGTTGTTGGATGTTGTTGTTGTCACATGACTCTTGCTGTTCATAGCCATGTAACAGACGATGCAGTTGCACACTGCTGGTAATTGATTGCGGCCCCTGTTAATGTTAAGATCTGGTTTGGATGCTGCTATGCAAATGGCTTCGTGGACCCCCTCTTTGGAACCATCTTGGGCCAGAGTCCAGGATGCTCACATCTTTATCTTCAATGAAAGTATGATGCTGATCTTTCAGGTGTGGGCCCACTGGTGAAGAATCTTTGGAGACTTCATTGATTCTCTTTCCAAGCTGGCGTTCTGTTTACCCCACATAATGTGACAATTGCCACATTTGATGGCATAGATAACCCCAGCTTTGTCCTTCTGAGGCACTTTTTCTTTGGGGGAGGACAGGAAACTCCGAATGGTATATTCTGAGGTTTGCTGTGAACTGTGATATACCTCTGGCTCTCATCTTCCTTGACATGGCTTCTGTTATTCCTTCAATGTTGGGCAGACCCAGTCAACAATTTGACCTCACTGTGATCTCTTTGTGAGCTCTTCAAAGACACCTTGAAAGCTCACAGAAAAGACCTCACATCAACCTCATTTTGAAGCCAGTCAATGAGGTTGATTTGAGCTCAAAAGTTGAGGTCACACTGTGAGCTCCCTGTGAGCCTAATGTGAGGTGTCATTGTGAGATTCATGTGAGCCTCTTGTGGGCTTTCTGTGAGCTCTCTGTGAGCCTTTTCTGAGGTCAACTATGCAGGGTGAACTTTCTGTGACCTCTGGAGGGTGAACTACCTGTGACCTCAAATCACCCTCATTGACCTCTTCAAGAGTTAGATAAATACAGATACAGAATAGCAAGTTTGTTCTCTTATTTTATTTTGTCAATCACATTGCTGGATTTGAGGGAGGAGGGTGGGGTTTCATTCAATCCTCTTTATTCCTGTAGTCCAACAAACAAATATCAACCATCAACCTGAAACATAAAATACAAGATAATACAAATAAATGTATGTGGTACATATATCAGCAGTTTGAATAATGTCCCATAAATAGGCTGAATTATCTTATACTATGAGTGTGGTTGATATATATTATCTAGTTATTCAAAAGCACATGGTCAATATACTACAGAAATACATGTAGTTTAAGATCATGAAAAATATTACCAATTCATACATGTCAAACTGTGTGTTTCTTTAGTGTAATGGCTCCTGATACAAAATGGCAGTTAAAAGATTGTGCCAAAATTGCTGTACAAAACCCCACATTGCTGTCAATTTTGGGAGGCTTAATTTCAATGTTTGCAGAATCAGTAAATGTTTAAATCAATGCTTACATAATTTTCAAAACTACAAACTATGTAAAATCATACTTACCAGCATTATTTCATCTCCCAAATTTCCTGTTGCATGTTGATTCAAACTGGTGGATGGAATGTTGTGATGGTTATGTGATGTCACTTCCTGTCACAAAGAGCTCACATTGTGAGCTCTCTGTGAGACCTCTATTTGACCTTCAGTTATGCCCCTGTGTGAGCTCCTTATGACCTCTGTGTGAGATCTCTTAGTGACACCATCATTTGTGAGATCACTGTGAGCTCACAGTGAGCCCACATTTTGATCTCAGTATGTGAGATTTCTGAGAGCTCTCCATGAGGCAGCAATGCATGAGGTCACAGTGTGAGTTCTCTGTGACATCTCTGTGTAAGTTCCTCGTGACCCCTCTGTGAGATATCATAGTGACACCATCATTTGTGAGATCACTGTGACATCATGGTGAGCCGACATTTTGACCTCAGTATGTGAGATTACTGAGAGCTCTGTATGAGGTAGCAATGCATGAGGTCACAAGGCATGAGGTCACTGTGACGTCTTGATGACACCCTCCAGTATGACATCACCATGTGAGTTTCTTGTGATCTCACAGTGAGTGCTGTGCAGACTCACATGTTGACTGGGGAGTCAATCTGCCAGAGTGACATGGCCCTTAACTGGAGACCTCATTTTTGGATGGTTTAGGGGTGACCTTCTTGCTGCCTGGCAAATCCAACACCCACTAAAGGACTTAAGTCCTGATTGCTGTGTCCTTCACTTTCTCTGGGTTCTCCTCAAATGTGTCCTGTGCAGTTATTATTCCTACTTGTTGTCTGTCCATTGCTGTGCATGTTTCTAGGATATGTTCTTGGATCTTCTGTTTTTGCATACCCTTCACTTAGTGTCCCAGAGCAGGTTTTTGTAGACCACCTGTGCACTTCATCTTCAGCATCCTTGTTTGTGCTTTGAAGATTACGCTTGCTTCCACATGTGTAGGATTACATTCGTTCATGTATTCCGCCCTTCATCCAGGCATGAGGTCCTTCTTTTTGTACAGGCAGAACTTGGTTTTGGGTTTACCTGTTCCATCCATGATGACTTCCTTCGAATTTGTCGTACATTTTCTTCTTTATTTCCTTTTTTCAAACTTCTCCTATGGGTTTCCAGGTGTTGTATTGTCCATATGACATCTCATTTTTTTGTTTGTGGTCCACCATCCTGTCTCGACTTCATCATCCCGGATCATCTTCAGGATGGTATACCATTATTTTTTTTCCACTTTTTCATGTACATGTACATGTAATTGAATCGGTTCATGATGATCAATAACCCAGCTGTTTGGAGTCCTCTTTCTGTGTATAGTGGGATGTAGACAGGAGAGGAGGGGATGTGGAGATGTAGAGGGGGAGATGTGACTAGGAGGAGATCAGAGTTGAGGAGATAATAGTCTGAGGAGATAAGAGTTGGACGAGATTAGAGTAGGTGGAGATAAAATTAGGAAAATATAACAGTTGGAGAAAAGCAGAAAATTTTAGGATATGAGAGTGGAAGAGAAGCATAGGAGGAGATAACTGTAGGAGATAAGAGTGGGAGGAGCTAAAATCAAGTGGAGATAAGTTAACAGTAGGAGGAGTTAACAGTGGGTGCAGATAAGATTAAAAGATGATAAGTGTAGTAAGATATAACAGTAGTCGTAGAAAGTAATAGGACGAGAGAGGCCAATGTGGATATACGTGTAGGAGGAGCTATGAGTTGGTATCAGGAGAGAAGAGTAGGTAGAGAACTGAGTAGGAGTAGATATGTCAAGGAGGAGCTACGAGTAGGAGGAGATATGAGTACGCAGAGGAGATACAAGAGTAGGTGGAGATAACCATCTGCCGCTCATATAAATATCGCTTGCGATTCTAGTTCTATCCTGTTAACCTCTGCAAGTTATGTATACATGTTTTTCTACATTGCTTGCAATCTTAAATCACTCATCATTCTTGATTCTTCCAGATATTCTGATGTTTTAATTGTCAAAGTGTTTTTATATACAGGGTGCATCAAATGGTTTCCGATATTTGGAAATGGCAGAGGCAATTAAAAAGTGGAGATTCTCTGCAGGAGGTGACTGACCTTCCAACCTTGACCCACTACCTGGAGGTCATGCAGGTCAAATATGGGTCAAGGTGGATGTCTCACTTCACCTATGTTCCGTACCAAAGCCTGCTAGTGGAGAATCCTAAGGAATTTGCTGAGGAAATATATAATGGTAGGATTTGTTGTTTTAATTTGGTATCCTGTAGATATACAACGAGTGAACTCAGTCACAAAATATTGAGTATAACATTATTGGTACACTTGTATTGTAGGCCTAATTTTTAGATAAGTTTATTTCTACCCAAAAAAACTATCTTGACTCAGAAGAAAAGGCGTGATAAATCTGAGTGAAGTAAGTTTGGTCAATTGGTTTCTGTTTGACATGCCAATGGAGTACATGTATAACCTTACATGGAGTGGATGACATAATATTTAAAGCAAAATTTAAATTGCTATTTTAAAGTGTAGTTCGACAGTAGGCTAGGAACTCTCAACGTGTTAATTTTTCTTTTCCAATTCAAGTCGAGGAACCTGCATTGACATACAATTTTTCTTTTTCAATTCAAATTTAGGAACCTTCATTTACAATTTAATTTGTCTTTTTCAATTCAATTTGAGGAACCTGCATTGACAAATTGACATTTTAATTTGTCTTTTTCAATTCAAGTTGCGGCACCTGTGCTGACAGAAGCGATTGCAAACCTGACCGGACTAGACAAGAATCATGTCGGCTACTTGGCAGAAAGCTTTAGCAAACCTCTCAATGAGGCAACTTATGAAAACGAAAAGAACGGTCAACGCGGCCTTGAGATCACAGCTGGTGTTATGATACGACTCGGAGATATGGGATATCTTAATCTTGAATAAGATACATTTTGTCATTGACCCTGTGAACCACTCACAAATCTAGAATCATATGAGATGTCTGCTGCATGTTAAATAATCCTGTTTTGATGAAATGAATTCTTTGTCTCATTTGCAGTAAAAATAAATAAATGTTTGATATCTGCTTGAAAGGTGGAGTTTTGGTTTATCATATTTAATTCCCTTTGCTTACGAGCACATAAGCTTCAATGAAAAGCTCAGGTGTTAGTCCATAACATAAACTCACATCTTTATGACTTTGCTGTTTATCTTATTTCTCTTCCTTTCCTGTCTCAATCATAGCCTTGAAATGAGGAATTCCATACTCCAAAACCTCCTCATTCCCCCTGAAATCTACTTTCAGTTCACACCTTTCACCTCTACCAACACCAGCCTCCTAGACTGACCTATGTAAAATAGGTCAGAAATATTCCACCCCAGAAAGTTTATAATGACAGAGGGCAGCACAGTCTCAGTCAGTCTGCTATACCAAGTGTGTGGGGAAGTTTCTGTGGCATATCTCACTCAATGTCATTTCTGCTATTAGTGTGTCATTGACCTCAACATATTTTAGATACTTCTGGGCCAGAAGTTCTGGCCTCTAAAATAAAGTACTGAGCAATGTCATATCTAAAAAATCTTAAACATCACGTACATTTAATTCCTTAGCATGAACAGTTCATGTTCACCTATTTGGAATTATGAAAACCCCCCCAAAAAAGTGCTATTGATCACATACACATTATCTATTATACACACTGTATGGTGAAAAGTATTAATTTTACATTTCCAATGGCACTAATAGGCTCCTTTCAATTCTAATTAACATTACAGCTCAAGTCAAAAACATGTATCACACCGTGTATAGCATGGCCACGTATTCAATCGCTTCCGAGTTTATGCTCTCGACTTCACCTCTCAATGTCCTCTCATAGCAACTGTATCACCAAATCTTCTACTGCTTCACATCTTATCTCACATTTCCATACAGACAATATTTTTATTTAGGATGCTCTCCTGCATGGAGTTTTTTTTTTTACAAATATTTTTCCTGCAAATCCATCTTGCATTTTATGCTCATCCATACTTTTGTCTTTTTGCCTTCATGGTACTACTACATTTGCCTCAAATCTACGAACAATCACTTCTTTGTTTGTCTTTCCCCAACTTATATCTCATTGTGTAATCTCGATTTATCCAACGGACATTCTAGTAATACATAATTTAAAGAACACAAAGCAACTGTTTAGCCATCGCCTTCGCTGTTGGGCCACGAAATTTCGGCACCATTTCACCAACTAAAGGATTTTGGGCATCCATCTTGGTCACATGGGGTTCTCTTGGTCCCAGCAGTTGGCAATATACCCTAGGAAAATAAGTCTTCAATCCTAAGAATCACAAATTGGACATGAAATGTTCGAAATGCATTATGGTGCAGCTACAGCATATGTGAGGACATGAAGGAAATCATTGGACAAAACTATAGTATGTTACAAAAGTAGGGGAGAATGGGGACCAACGGGATATGGGGACCGATGGGCCATCCTCTTAACTCCACATCAAAAATAATACGCAGGAGAAGACAATGGCCAACTTCCATATCACTGCGGCGCATCGTTAACAAATTATCAACCATTAAACACTGAACATACTAAATTTCTTTTACGCAAGACACCAAAAAATGTAGATATTTTCGTCTACATTTACAGTATTTAAACTAATATAGCACAGCATACAAGCTAAGATAGGAAAGGTCAATTGGTCATTCATGTTGGATAAAAGCCAGAATGAGCCTTTTTTTTTTTACAGTCTGCCACTTTGACATAGATAAAATGAGGACCAGTTCACTGTGAAAAATGCACTTTGTGACTCATGATAGCCGATGAAGTGTCATCTTCTCTACTTTCAACATGGGAAACATAGAGGCTGTTTGATTAGTCGTGATCAAGAGAAGGCCATTTGACTTGTCATAACTGATTTTAGCATGAGAATCATATGCATAATCCTTTCGTTTGGTTGTCACCAACAAACGGGTGAGTCTCCTTAAATCTAATTATCATTGAAAGTATTGGGTATGATTATGACAAATCATCAACATGATGATACACGAAGTGCCATTTTCACTGTGCAACTGTCCACTCTTTTTCTATATCAAATTGACAGTCTGTAAAAAAGCCAGGACTGATATCGGCTGACTATATTTGGTCACTAGCTGAGTTTAGACCTCATTATCATACTTTTACCATTGGAATACTGGCATCTGACTGGCAATTTTCCGGTTAAGGGTTAACAGTACAAACAGGCAATCTGATTATCATTTTGCTAAAATTATGACTTGAAAGGTTTAGTTAAAGAAGTATACTTAAAATGCATGTTAGAACCCTCCAAATTGGCGTCTAATAGGCTGCCTATAAGTTTCGGCTAAGGGAGTGAAATTGACTGTTGTTACTGGTGTCGTCATGATCAGTCAATATTTGTACCATGGTATAAAAATAAATATTGTCAAGCCATGGACGAATTATTATTATTTTATGACCATACACAAAGCCATATATGTTCATGATTGTTTGAGCTGAAATAGGCTGTGTGGAAGATTCTTTCTTTTTTCATTCTCTTGTCTAGAAATGTTGGAATAATGTGAAAATACATGTTGACTGTCTGGTTCAGTCTGTAGTTCACAAGGCTATACAAATAATGTAGGCATACAATTAGTCTTTTTCATTTTAATGGATTGAACACAATTTGATAACATAGTCTGCTGAGGCAAATTATTTTGTTTTTTCAGAAGTAATTTTTGCTATCACCATGATTATTATCATTTGATTGATGTATGCCTCAACATGCATATTTGAATTGTCATGAGAATGTCATCATATCTGACCTTTCCCTACTTCAATGTAGGGGGAACCAGGGCACATTGGGACACGAGGCACATTACTATATTGGGGTTTTCTTGTACCTGACAAGTTATATGATGGCGCTCAGATCTTGTAACTTCCCATAATGATTTTTCTATCCTTTGAGCGGCAAATTACAGCCATATATAGAGGTTAGGTGAGAAATAGTTTACTTTCCTTCTACTCAACTAAAAATCAAAGGGGTTCAATGTGAACCATTCTCTTGGCAAACCATGAACAATCAGACTTTCTTAATGCTTGTATGAGTTTGATACATAGCAACAGTTATGAATCACTCCAGGGCACATTTTCTGTCTGGCTGCAAAGTAGTAGACCTGTGCAGTTTACAATGCCTTATATTTAAGCTAAATAACTGGTGATATTCATGTTAACTTCTAAGTTGCTCAGTGTTTTCAGCATTGAGTAAAATTAGTAGATGTGCAAAGGGTCCCAATGTGCCCCAGTTCCACCCAATGGATTTCTTTCTTTTTAACACATATAAATTTATATGGCCAGCACTCACACAGTTCATTTCTCCTGAATTTACTGTCGAAGTTGTATGTAATCATCTGAAACAAAATGATACACGTCCGTGTGGCAACACTTCTCATATTGGGCATTGGTGAGTAATGTTATTTAATAATATGTATTTTTAAGACCTTTTGCAGGCCATTTGAAATCCTTGTTTTTACAAACCTGTAGGCATTAAAGCACTATCATGAGTTAGGCTGAAAAAGGGGAATACTGGCAATGGAATTTGTATTTTGCATCATGATGTGTCATGATCAAACGACAGCTGTAATAATTTTGATGGCACTTTTAATTCAAGCTGTCTGATATTGCTCATTGCTAACTCAAAAAACGTAAGGATTTTCTTCTAATTCATAGGTCTGCACTAAAATTCTGTTATCACACAACATAAAATCTCTTCTCGATCGCGACTCTTCAAACAGCTTCGATGGATTTTTAAGATAAACAATATGACACACAATCTGCTATCCCAATTCAGCTGAAATCGTAACTGTTAAGGGGGCAGCAAAAAGATATCCGGGTCATTCCCAAAATTAATTTCACTCATACCATGATAAAACATTAATATCTGTATAGTGTCACTCTCATCTGTTACTCATTTTTCGGTTTTGAACTACTGTATTTGGAACAGAAAGTAATTTATCAGACTTGTTTGTGGTACACTACACCCGTACTGTGTGTCCAGTCACTCATGCCAAATCAACGTTATTTCGGTTTCACTGAACATGATATAACAAAATCAAGTGTCAATTTATCTTTAATTTTTTTTTTGCACGATTCAAACGAATATTGACTTGAATTAATATCTCGTTTTACATTTAAGTCTCAATAGCAACTTTGCTGTATCTGTTTTTGCCTTTGCTTTATCAATTTAAATGAATGTCTACTCTTATAACAATATCTGTTTTACCTGCTACAGATACCTTGTTACAGATTCAACCTCATTTTAAAGATCTTTTACTTGCTCAGCATAGATAGACACTGATTCAAGGGACCATAATAAAATCCAGCTACAATTTTGGAATTTTGTTCATGAAAGTTTCATTGAAGGTTTGGGTTGCTGCCAGACGGTAAGGCAATTGAAATTTGACATATAATCTAACAGCCTTGATGAAGTATTAATAAAAATAATACTGATATCAATGTATTATAATTTTTCTCATCACAAGTGCGCTCAAGGAGGGTTTTTTGCATCACAATTCTACTCTGTTAGTATATTTTCCACTCTGCTATAGGACATTTTGCTGTGCACTTTGTCAGAAATTTGAGGATGGCCCATCTGGGGCTGAGGGGCAGCTTGGAGTTAAAGAAAGAACGAAACTTATTGCCCAGTTTAAATGGATAGATTCTTTCGCAGCAGTTAGGAAATAAGTAATGGCCAAGGGTGGGTTTTTATAACACTGCGTTGCTTTATTTAAGAAAAATATTTTAGGATGCCACATTCTTAAATACAATTATTTACAACCGTAATTCCTGAAAAATTAATAAAGTGCGAGGAAAACACCAAGCCTCTCTTGTATAGTTTTCATTGATATTTGATTTGAAGGGACCACTTTGTAATTAATATATGCATACATGTAGGTGGGGAGACCAACTGTTTTTATAATATCAAGCAAAGCTATGTAATGAAATTGCGCAATAACTATCCTTTTTTTCATATAATTTGAGATTATGCACTTGAAAATCTGTCACAAAATTATTACAACTGACAAATAATCTGGCAAAAATTGAAATCTCGAAAATTGAACAACGGTATAATGCACATATATAAAACAGTTTATTTAAAGTATATTTTACAGTTATATCAACTGTCAAACATAGAATGTAATGCTAGGAGCTATAGAATGTACTGCAAAAATACGGATAGTATCTGTTATTCTTACTTTTGCACAAGTGTGAAACAACAGACTAAGCACATGGTTTTATAATAAAACTTAATGGGAGTGTGGTTCACAGCAATGAACCTCATGAATGTCAGGTCGCGGAAGAATACAACACGAGTCCGAAGGACGAGTGTTAATTCTGCAGCAGACCTGACATGAGTGAGGTTCATTGCTGTGAACCACACTCCCATTAAGTTTTATTTATATCCCACAATAAAAATAGACCTCCGGTAAAAAGAATTAATAATTTCAAGAGGCACTATTTTGTTTGAATGGCCGCAAAAAGATCCCTAGCAACCACATCGACCAATCAGAGCGTCAAAACATTGTGACGTCATCACTTCACTGCCCATTGTTTACATAACTACGTCAGATAATGAGATGCATGTGGTTCACAACGATGAACCACATGGTGTGAATCACATGGTTTTTTTCCAGAACTTCACTGCCTATTGTGGGATATAACTGTCGCATAGCTGTAGGGAGTCAAAAAGATGGTGTCACATGAAAGCTGATAAAATTGCCTTCTATTTGAAGTCAATGTATATTAATTGTCTCCAGAGCAGAAATGTGTCAATTTTAGGGTAAATTTTGACGTTTGTCACTACATTTTGCCTCATATGCTCATCATATGATATCTTAGAACAACATGAGTGTCAGTATATGACAACCTATACAATTGACTTTGAATTGACTTTTTTGTAAATTTATTTATATCGATCTTTTTGACTGTGAAGGATCAATTTCTCAATTTCAAGGACCTGTCTGTCTGTTGCATTCTATCATCATAGTGCAACGTTTTAGTGCATTGATCAGAAAATTTGTCACATTTGGTGCTTCATTAAATTATTTTACAGGTGTTGTCTTCATAGGATTGGAACATATAAAATATGAAATTTATCATGTCAAAGAAGTGTCACACTTGTTTAACAATTCAACGATTTAACAGAATATTGATGACGGTACACAGTATATTGTAAAATCAATCACCCATGGCTTGACAGTATGTTTTCAAGTGCTGAAGCTCTGACAGTCTAACATACATATATATGGAACATGGGGGGCATTATTGAGGGCCTAAAACAAAAGCAATGGAAATATTAATTGAGTAAGTCAATGCTTGGAAACAAAGGTTTTATAGATTATGTAGATAGTGTCTACAATAACTTGTTTGAGTTGAAACACAATTGCTCGTTGAATGTGATTTTTTAAAATGTAAATTTTTATGTCATTATAGGCTCAATTGAGAACCCGAGTTAGTCAATCTCTCTTTTCTCAATCTGTTTCTTGCAAAGTCATATACATATACATAAGTCATTCTTTAGTAAAACTACCTGTTGTTCAAAATCTTTTTTGTCGATAGACATCAAGCAACTCTGTCCTTCATATAGATTGTACCTGTCATGCTCTTTCCAAGTTGCAGTTGGTTGAAGTGTCTATTTAATATATTATTAAACTTCAAGCCATCAGGTAAGAAGTACTATTCCAGTTCAAAGAAATTTTGGACTGCGGAAGACTTAACATGATTAAAAACAATTATTTTTGTGGAATTGCTTGTTTCACAGATTCACTGTCTTGAGAATTTCCTTTTTATTACCTTCAGCGAACTTGTTCGCAGAAGGTATTGTTATCACTAGGGCAAAATGTTGTCCGTCCGCCGGGCGGGCGGGCAGCGGGCGGTGGGCGGATAGATCGTTTCCGGGCCAGTACTCGGCCCCTATTCAATGTACATGGATGAAATTTGGTACACATATAGCCTGTATTGTCTAGTTGTGCCTTTTGATGGTCTAATGGATAGATACTCCATACTTTTTGAAATAATTTAAAAAAAAACATATAAATTATTTTTGTTCGTTTCCGGGCCAAGGCTCAGTCACTATTGCTTGTACATGGATGAAATTTGGTACAGATGTGGCCTATATGGTCTAGTTGTGCCTTTTGATGGTCTCATTGATAGACATTCTGTAGGTTTTCAACAAAGTACAAAAAATATAAAAATACATTTTTTTTTGGTTTTCGGCTAAGACTCGGTCACTATTGCATGTACATGGATAAAGTTTGGGACACATATGCCTTATATGGTCTAGTAGTGCCTTTTGAAAGGTCTGATGGAAAATATTATATACTTTTTGAAATATTGAAAACCAAAATAATTATTGTTTGTTTCTGGCCCAGGCCTCTGTCACAATTGCATGTATAATTGTAAATGGATTAAGTTTGGTACACATCTGCCTTACATGGTCTAGGTGTGCCTTTTCATGGTCTGACTGATAGATAGTCTATACTTTTTGTGTAGTATTGAGAAACAATATTTAAAATATTTTTTTTCGCATGGGAGCCAAAAGTTGCCCACTATTTCATATACAACAACGAAATGTTCCACTAATATCACCTATACAATGTAGCAGAGCCTTTTGGTGTGTATGTAACACTTTTTCAATCATTGGAAAATATTGAGAAAACTTTTAACAGAACTATATTTTTTGGTTTCCAACTGACAGCTCATAACCTATACTTGGTATGTGCATGAAACTGTACCATATGCATAAATTAGCCTAATAATTCTCATCAATATTTATTATCTGATTTCATATTTCATTAGGCCAAGATGAATCCAGTCAACTGCAGTTACTATGTACATGATGTTTTATCACTGTCATCAAGTATGGCTGGTGTGAAACAAACCAATTTTTCTGTCATCTGCTCAAACCTTCTTCAAGCAACTTTGCTGCCTCCCTTTGGTTGCCTGCTGCTCAGTTCTGTCTCACCATGCCAACTGGGCAAGAAAAGTTCAAGTTACCTGCAGTTTCTAATTTCTATAGAGTGGGTACTTCTAAAAGTTCCAGATACTGCTTACAATTTCACATCAGATGTGGCATTGTTTCCCATTAATCTTTGTCTAGCCTTAGACGTCCATGATCACTTTTTGAACAAGCGGTAGAAGAACCTTGGCAGCAATCTTCGGATAATCATGTCATTATTCATTCAGAGTCAGTGGAAGTTCACTAACATGTAGTTTATAGAATTACAAATAATACTGACAACTTTGGTATAGATCTACTGTGATCCAAAATGTCAAGTTTGACGTTTGTCACTACATTTTGCCTCATATGCTCATCAAAGAACTTCAGACATTAAAGTCATGGAAAATTAAATTTATTAGATATTCTTATCATATCAAAAACAAGATCTGTAAAATAATTTAATTGGGCACCAAGTTTGGAAAATTTATTGCATATTGTTGATTAATTTGAACAGGTGGAAAACTCATTGAAATTCAGAAACAACATGAAAGAGTTTAGAGACAGCAAGAACCATCAAAACAATTTCAAAATGGTGTCATTTCAAAGACAGTTTTACAGGCATTCACGTTGTGCCACTCATGCTGTTCAGTGGTTATTTCTATGAGCATATGAAGCAAAATATAGTACCAAACATCAAAATTTACCCTAAAATTGAGACTGTTCTGCTTTCAGGACACTTAAACTCATCCAGAATACCAATATATTGACTTTACATTAAAGAAAATTTTATCAGCTTTCATATGATACCACCCATATGGCTCTACAATTAAGACTTATGAAGATATAAGCAAAATATTACACCCCCCTCCGATAGTTTTGGCGTTTTCGACTAAATTAAACGTATAAACTTCATGGCTCATGAGGCAGGCATCCCCAAAGTCCAAAATTGAAAAAAAATGCCATATTTGGTCATTCTACAGCTTGGAGAATTGGAATCAATGCGACCTGCATCAAAATAAATAAAAATCTTTTTTGAACAGGTCTTATGGCGCCACATGTTCCGTGGTTAAAGTCCATGTAATCTCTTGTTTATAATTCCTAATCTTACCAGGTGTATTGATTGTTTGGCCAATTCAAATGTTTGTCTGCATATTACAAGTTGCCAGTAAATTAACAGTTGAAGTAATTGTTCATCAACATGAACTGAATGTTAAATGACATGTTGCAGTAAATTTATCTTGGAGCCATTTTGTAGCCGACAAGGAACTGTAAATTCCCAGACAAGAAAATACTGGTAAAATTACAATAAATTTACAGTTCTTTGAGCCACAAAAACACGGCCATTTCTTACAGTGCAGCGTTACATTGCTGTGTGCAAATGTGAAAAAAAAAATTGCTTTATAGACCTGTATGACCTGTGTTACTTCACCTTATTAGAAAAGTGTTCCAAAAAGGAGATAGTATACCTATCTGCATCTTTTCTAATCTGCTGCTTTGAATCGTTTTAACAGGCTGCCTGGAATGTTTTGAAGAAACTACCTCAGAGAGATGCCAGAAGCTCACCAATATTGCTACATCCGCCCTTGAACGGCTTTCAACCATGGATGACTATGAAAAATTCTTAAACATGACAAAAACGTATCTGGATATCGATATTACAGAAGAAAAAGTCAGAGAATCCATCCTTTGCAAAGTTGCAGGTAATATTAGTCAGGATGTCATAGGTATCCCAAAACTTTTATTGCAAGCAATCTGCCTGACCATTATTTTGCTGGAATTGCAGAATTTACAGTTTTTCAACTTCTAAGTTATCCAAGACTCACACATTATACATTCTGTTACACAGGTGCAAAAACCCTTCATGAATTGTATGTGGCCCTGCCGAACATAGGAGGTTTGACATATGAAATATTTGCGCTTGGTTATAGAAACTTTCAAGTGCGTTTGATTCATTATCTTGGTGGATACACTAATTTACACAGGTAATAATTAAAATTGTTTTATATTGTGCAATTAGTACATCTGTTGTAATGGCTAAATCAGGATCACCTGATAAGAATCGAAAGCACTGGTGGACCTTCAGATCCATAGTTTACTTTAATAGGAACTTCAGGCACCGGTCACTGTCCACATTTTGTGGCGCCCACCCCGGCCTGCCCACAGCCCCCCACCTGCCCCACATGCGCAGGAGTCTGATGCAGGCAGCCCGTGGAGCCAATTATCCAAGGGGCTCACAATCAGTCAATCACGTCAACATGGTTAAGTGGTTTTCTTCCAAAACCATGATACTCTGTAACTAAAAGTCAATGTAATTCTATGCACAAGTGTTCTCTGTATTGTGTGATATATTTCTAATGATAATTTTTGCTGTTTTTATGTTACAATTGCCAAACTATTATCTAAAGGTTGTTTCGACTTTATGCTGATCTTGGGGAATGGCAAAACCAAATAAAAATTGGAGATTCGCTGATAGAAGTGACTGACCTTCCAACCTTGACCCACTTCCTGGAGGTCATGCAGGTCAGATATGGGTCAAGATGGATGTCTTACATTGCCCATGCACCAGACCAAAATGCCCTTGTGGAGGATCCAAAGGAATTTGCTGAGAAGATATACTATGGTAGGTTTTGTTGTTTTTATTAGATAGTCTGCACATACAACAGTTTATACACTCTAAAAAATGTCGGGACAAAATTGGTTTTTTAGATTCAAAATGGTTTTTTGAAAAACCAAATTTCAATGCAAAACCAAAATGGATTTTTAAAAAAATCCATTTTGGTTTTTTGCATTGAAATTTGGTTTTTCAAAAAACCATTTTGAATCTAAAAAACCAATTTTGTCTGGAATTTTTTAGAGTGTACCGGGAGAGGAACTTCACATTAATCTTGTTACATCGGGGTCCAGCAAAACCTAGAAAATCGATATCAGTTGAAAAGAACCAAAAACACATTCTTGGAAAACACGATGACATTGATGAGACAAGTGAAGGTCAAAGCATATGCCATTCAACATAATACACTCCTGCTCTAAAATATGGAATACTTTTTTGTAAAAAAGGTGTCAAATAAAAGTAAATTTCAGATTGTGAATGCCAGAAAGGTCCATTGTAAAGGTCACGTCATCTTCTCTAATCACTCTTTGAAAGCCTCAATATGTTTTTTGCAAGAATTTTTTATTTTTGGTTGAATGCACCTCACCCTAAAAAACCCCCTGAATTTCCATATTTCGTGCTGCTGTAACTTTTCCTGAGTCCAACGCTGCAGCATGCGTTTTACACGAGAGCATGTTGTTCCCTTTAGTGGTCTTTGGAAGTACATGTAGTTACCATTGAATCAGACCATCATGTGTTCCAGCAGAAGTTGAGAAGTCATCAATTTCAATGAAGAATGTTGAAGTATTCCATATTAATGAGAAACGGTGTATTATTGGCCCATGGCTTATTCTTGGCTGTATGTACTATGAAATCAACTAAACATTTTTTATGCAAGTTGAAATTTTGTGTTAATCTTGATTCAAATAATGACTGCTTGATTTTGATATACGCCAAAATAATTGCAAAAGGAAAATTTATTGTGAAGGAATTTTGAGCCTTTTATATCTATGCAGTATGAATAAAAGGACAATTATGAGCATCAAATATATGGTTTTGCATAAAATATCGTGTTAGTACATTGTGAATATTTTTTCATGCCTGTATACCTCTTAGAAAGGTCGTTCAAAGGTGTTCTTGGCCAGAGAACAGAAGCTAAAAAATTGCTATTACAAATTTGATGCCCTGTGTTTTTTAAAAATTTCAGTTGAGCTCCCTGCATCGACAGAAGTGGTCGCAAATCTGACAGGACTAGATGAGGAGCACGCCAGCCTTTTGGCAATGCAGTTCCTTAACAAACGTGACCTAACTGCTGAAGAAATAGAAAAACATTATCTTCAATTAGATATCATCGCAGATGTGCTGACACAACTGGGAGATATGGAATATCTTAATCTTGAATAGAATATCACTTACTCACTCAGACCCACTCAGAAATGAGATATCTACTGCATGTATAACACAGCTAATAAAATAAATCATCAAAAATTCTCGCCTGGATTGTCTGCTTAGTTGCTATTATGATTTTTTTTTTTTTTTTTACGATTCTGGATGTATTGGTGTACCCCATATATACTCGGACATAAGTCTCCCTCGTGTATGAGATGCCTCCCTTCTCAGATCAAAACCCCAATCCCAAGATCAGGCACATTCTTCTGTTGTTGTTAATTTTTACCAAAAAAAAAAAGTGGCATTGCTTGTCCCACAGATGATTTCATATTTGTAGACACGTGAATATTTTACTTGGACAAGTATTCTATAAGTAATGCCACCTTAAAGCTTATGAAATTACTTTTCCCTAAAGGATGGTAGTCCCAGGAAAAAAATTACATTCACTCCTTGTGTCTACAAATATGAAATCATCCCTAAAAAAGTGTAAACACTCATTTCATTGAATGGAAAGGGCTGTGAGGGCGTGGGTTCGAATCCCACCCCGGAACTCAATTTAGTCCGAGCCCATGGGACATTAAATGGAGGCGGGTTGTATCCAGTGTTCTATTCTGGGGCAACTGAAAGACCCTGGGCATCCCTGAATTAATAGGGTATGAACCAGACTCACAGTCTTCTCATCTCATCATCATACGGCGATCGCCTGCCTCGACAAACAACCAACCAACCAACCATTGAATGGAAAGAAACTTTTCCTATTCATAGTTGTATTAAAACATTGTTAAGTTTGACAGAATTAGAATAGTAGATGGTAATATGCACAAAAATAATTTATTTTGTTGTGTCTATGGTGTAACTCAAAACCTACATCTTTCGTATAGGGGCTGATAATTCGAAAATGGTGACCATGCAGCTTCAATATAAAACTTTGCCAGTGTCCTTCTTATGGATGTCACAAACATATGCTGAGGGAATAAGAAGGATATTGAACATCAAAAAGACACAATGATAGTTAAACTGGAATGTTGCGCAGTGTCCACTCTTTTGAGAATCTTCAAATGAGGTAATGACCATCATTCTTTTAGGCTCAACGAAAATGATAATAACATATTTTTTAATGTGTTGTTGATCCGGCCTCATTGCCTCAATCTATTCAAATTCAAACAACCGAGCACAAAATGTGGACTTGTTCGGCCATGATATTTCCGCATGATTTTACTACACTCTAAGAACAAAAAGAAGGCCGGATCGAGTGCCTAAAAAGGTGTTCCAGCTTGTCACAAATAGGATACCCCAGCTAGTTCCACGAAGTACCCAAATGCAGGGTGTTTTCCTAAAACCTTACAGCGAGTTACTTCAGAGAACCTGTCAAGGGTATTTTAAAAAGCAATTTGCATAAAATATTCAGATCATCAAGCTGCCTAAGAAGGTTCTTCTGTCAACTCATAAATTTTGTCATAATTTTCCATAATTTTTGTGCACATATGCATAAATTACTTTTATTGTGAAGAATTGGTAAAATGGTCATGTCCAGTGAGACCTGTGGCTACACTGGCCTCCTCTTCAATTGACTGAAGCTCCTCCCTTCAAGCCAGTTATTGAGAGGGGTAGAGCAGAGTTTCAAAATATCCATCCATTCTTGTGTAATGGATCTGTTGAGTTTATTTCATATAGAACTATAATTTCAGTTTTTCAAAAGTACACTATTCCGCGAACTTGTTTTTGTTTTCAAGTTGGCCCTGTGTGCTTTGTCTGCAGCTGGAATATGATCATTTCTAACTACATAAATGCAATAGCAAAGTGTCATACCCATGGTGGGAATGCGTTTGAATTAACGCATGGGTTAATTTTGCAATTATATTTCAACATTTGGCAAAAACAAAAGTTTCTGGTCTGACCCTTGATATAGATGGAGCCAATTTTATCATGACTGGAACACTTTTCCAATTTGTTCCATTATAATAAATTGTTTTATATCACTCTGTTACTGAAACAATATAGGGTTCAACAAAATTATAATCCCCTTTTATAGGTGATCTAATCTGCAATTAAGGTACTTGAGTTGCTCTGAAATGCCCCTTGCAACTCTGGAATCCATGCCTTATACACCTCTGAAGTGCCTTTTATGGTTTTGGAATACCTTCTGAACCACCACACTTCAGCAAAGCCTTCAGTGAATAGATCAGACACACCCACAGTGATGGCCAATGAACAGGCCTTCACACATGTTATGCAAATGAGGCCGATTTCGCTGATTCGGATACATCCGTAAGGGTTACATGTGTGTTTCTTATATGGTTAGATAGCTCTCTGAGACCTTTAAAATGATAGGTCATAAGTCTCTGTGGAGTGAATAGTTGCTTCGCAAATTGCCGGTAAACTTTAGAAGTGGAGAGAAATGCTGCACGCTGATTGGCTGAGACGCTTGTGACGTAAATGAATCACAATTCGAAGATACTTAGAGAATCGCCTAGGGTAGATTCTCTGGGTGAACCACCAGAGTACCTTTCACGCATGAATTTGATACCCTATTTGCGTTGGAATACCCCATGCATGTTGAAAAACCCCAACAAAAATGTCTGAATACACTTAGGGTATTTTGAGGTAACCAAACTACCATTTTTCCTTAGAGTGTGGATTTGGGCACCCATTTTGGTCACGCAATTACGCATTTTCTGGATTCTCTTGGTCCCCCCCCCCTGTTACACAACTGCTATGTATGGACAGCTAAGGCTAGATTTTAAATGACAAGCCATTTTTAGAAATTCTTAATGTTTCCCACAGCAGCATAGCAAACAGTGTAGGTTGGGGCAAGAAGCCCGGGTAAGGTGAGAGGCCCCCCAGGGTTATATCAAAACTTACATTTTTGGTGCGTTTATCCATTTATAGGATTGAAGCTAGAGGCGTTTTAGGTGACGTGACAAATTTTCACGGCAAACAGCACCAAAGCATGGTAGAAATTAAAGAAAAAAGAAAATGTGCATATTTTTTGTAACTTTGACTAATTCTTTGAAAGGTGTTGTCAGAAATAACTTTGGAAATATTTAAAAGTGTAATGGATATCTGCATTGCTTCACTTTATGACCATCACATAAATATGATCTGGATCATGTTTTTTGCATTTTAGTTCGAAATATAGAGGTCAAATTAAAATATGTGGGTTTGGGGCGAGAGGCCCCACATGATATGGGGCATGAGGCCCCCTTCACTGGGGGGTCGAAGCTGCTTCAGGAACCATTTAATAATGTGTACTTTACCTTTAATCTTGATAGAATAGCCAATTAAAATCGAAAAAAATTTGCCCAAAATTGAAACAGGGCAAAAAATATTAAAAAACAAAAGTATGAACAGAAAAATTCTGAAATTCAGAAAAATTGAATAGAATACCTTAAAAATGATAGAAGAACCTAAAAAATAACTTTTAGGCTGAATGCGCTCGCAAAAAAAAAAATTGCCTTAGGATTATAATAGGGGGGCTTTTTGCATGATGGGTGGGGTAAGAAGGCCATTTAAATTTTTTTTATAAAAATGGCCGTAACTCCTTTATTAAAATTGGGAGACATTTGTTTCACTAGTTATTAGTAGAGCCAAGTTATCCTTCCTCACAGCATAAGCATTCAAATAATCGCCCATAAAAAGTAGGTCAAATCGCACCTCAAATTTAAGGGGGGCCATATGCCCCGACCTACTCTAAACTTTTAAACTTACCTCAGCTGGATCTGTCAGGGAAATGATGTAAATTAGAACAGCAGGTTTTGAATTGGGCATCCACAATTTGAATAATTAGGAATATGCATGTGTGTTGATCTGACTCAGGTGAAAATGACTTTCCAGAAGAATGGCCATATTTGTCAAAATGAAGCAAAAACCGGTTGCTGGAATCCAGGTCAAGCCAAGAGAAGGCAGAGGCTGTCTCTGTTCGGGACTGTCAAGTGGCAGCAGAATGCTGACAGTCCCTGGAAAATCGAATTGGGTCAACAGTAATTTGATCTGTTTTAGACAGATCACCAGATCAGGTCACACAACAGCTGTCCATATTACTACGCCAAACTACTTTCACAAAGCATGGTTGCTGGCAAATATCCAGTCCACTGTTTTGAATGAAAATGTTTGGAAATCATGAGGCAAACAGAAAGTTTTGAAACTTTAGCATACACTTTGCCTGTGAAAAGGGATGATTTTACTCATCAGAAATTTGATGGTATTCGATCTACTTATGCCATTTAGTGCATGTTAAATTGTGGTCAGAAAAGGGTCCAAAAAGAATGCATTCTCCCTTATTCATGTGTCTATACAAAGCCAATGTTTTTGCTTTGTGATATCAAAAATGCTCAATTTTATCTATTCTGTTACTTTATGGAGATTTATTAACTAGGACAACAATATAATTCACAATTTCATAAAAGCTGTGTCACACTCAGCAAAATGTCCTGTCCATGCCACAAGTGGCCCCCTCTATACTGGCAATATTATGTGAGCTACAATGTATACATCCTCCATGATAAAAAATAGTTCCAACTTATTTTGGTATTTACAAGCTGTCTGCTTCAAATTGAAGCCAACCAAAGTCAGATTAGACACTTGCAGAGTTTTTGGAAACAAACTAGACCATCACTAAATGATGGAACTGTCCTGGTTTCTTCCACACTGTCCTGGTTTCTTCCGGTGATCGAAATTCTGTTGACCGCTCACAGGAGCTCGCGAATTTTGCACCCTAGGTGGCAGCAAATAGCGGTCAACTTGTAGACAGAGGCAGAGGTCAATGCATGTGGCATTCATCATGATATTTCTTTTTTTTTTTATATAAAGATTAAGTTGGCATTTTTTGCATTATGTTGAAATTTTGTGTCTGAGTTGTTGAGCCATGAGGCAGTTTTTGATGATTTTTTTTTTTTTTTTTACTAAAAATTATCAATTTTTCAAGGTTAGCCTACTCAAAGAAAGTTTTTAAATAATTCTCAGCAACTAAAAATGGTTTATAATATTTATACATGCATGTAATGTCTGAGGAAAAAATCTTGGCAAATTCTATCATCTTATCAATTTTGGAACTTTGAAGTCCTGACACCTTCAAAATCCAAATTATTTCATCGCTTTCACCAAGAGGGTATATCGGGTGGCCCCTACGAAGCGGTCTACTGTGCTTTTGCGGGGTCTCTTCCATTTATGTTTTTGTGAAATATCAGTGCACTTGTTATGAACTAAATAGAAATAAATTCTATCTGAATCTGAATCTGAATCTGAAAAAAAATATTTGTTGATAAAGCCATATCCGCAAGTTTTCAATCTTTGCCATAAGCCTTTGACTCTCAGTTTGAAGTGTCAGAAGTGATAGTCGGAGCATATGTGTTTAAAAAATTGCCACTGAATGTCAGTGAATAATGCAACACCATAACTGGAGAGAAAGCACTGAAATAAGTTTGAATTCAAGCATAGAATTAATTATGAAGCTTTTTATTTTTGCTTGAGAGTAATGGGGTCCAAAGTGACAGGATGTGTTGGATAGAAATCAAATCAGGTGTCAATGCAAAAATCGCGGTGAAATATTCCCAACAGAATTTTTGTTGGTCCTATAATGATCTCCTGACCTGGCTGACCATGTTCTGTAACTGCTCACAGAATAAGTAGGCCTATAGGTTATTCACCACGGGAGAGGGAATATGTGATTTATCACCCGAGGGCTTTAGCCCAAGGTGTGATAAACACATATTCCTGATCCAATGGTGAATAACCGGCTTATACCATGAGACAAACAGTCAAACATGAGCGGATAACTGGACAACAAAGAATATGGGAATTATTTCCCTGCAATACTGGTATGTGATTGGCTGACAGAGGTGTCAAATGGTATAATATATTTTACCCCTTGGTTGTTACAGGCTCACTTTTCTGGATTCCCAATGTTTTACAAAATGTTATTCTATTATTCAGGTATAAAAATCATTCAAGAACTGTATGAGGCCCTGCCGGAGATAGATGGTTTGACACTTGAAAAGTTTGTTGCTGATTATAAGAGCTTTCAAGATCATGTTATTCGCAACATTGGGGGATACACTAATTTACACAGGTAATTACAAGTACAACTGCACTCTAAAACATTTCAGGCCTTTTTTTTTAAATACAAAATGGTTATTTGAAAAAATAAGTTGAGAGTTGATTTGGTTGCCATGGTCACCATATTACAAAAACTCTCAACTGATTTTTCAAAACAAAAGGAAGTTTCTGAAACTACACAGTTCAGGGATTCAAACAGTATATAACACACGTGGTCCACCCCTGGGGTGAGCCAAATCCTTCAATAAAGCACTTTTGAGATCTTCTTCCCTGCCCAATACCGCTGCCCGGACTTGTTTCGGCATTCGTGGGATGGTGGAAATGCTACTCCTTTTCTTCGTGGTCCAGGAGGGCCCGGGCCCCCTAGACTCCTCCTCGCTCCGCCACTGATTATACTTCCACCACAGTCATAAATTCTGAACTGTCCCTTTGAGGGATTTTCCAAAAGTTCTATCCAACTTGTTGTAATGTGGCCCCTAAGGTACAACTTACTTAAACACATGATATCTGGGGGAGCTACTAAATGTTGTGTTATTTGCAAATAAGCGTGGATAATCATCCGACACTATACTACTACCAACTTGATGACAGGAATTTTAGAAGTCACAGAGAAATTCCATCCATGGGATATTGTTTCCTGTCTTTCAGAGTAGGCAACAGGCAGTAATTATAGGGCACTGTTTCCCCATTCAATTTACCATCTTCTTCTTAAATTAATGCTTGGTATATATTAATATGATGATGCCAAAGAGCATAGCGAGACCGTCCGACATGTGACTGATGATGTGAATATATTTGAAATGATTTATAATTATTAATAGCCTAATTCAAATTGAATTATGAGTAGATAGTTATGGAGATAAACTGGTTGATTGCTAGATAATTTAATCCCCATAAACCCCTTGAAAGTCAAAACGACCCCTGACTATTTTCACACCTTCAAATGCTTGCTAAAAGTTGTGTCTTGGTAACCTTAGAATAAATAGTATTTTTCCAGAATCATAGGTGTTTTGCCCATTGAGTCAGGGCAAATCCTGACCAATATCAGGGCAGACCCACTGCCCAGTCACTGTTGTGCTCTTGCAGTCCAACTGCATGCTCTGCAGCACTCACTGGCGACGTGATTAACTCCAGACCTGCAGCTGATAGTTTATTTATAGCACAGACAAAAAGGTTAGGTGACGTCATGTATGGCTAGCTCTGTTGTGACGTCACCATTGTCTCTCATTTAGTAATGACGTCACATAAACGGTACCACGTTTTGTCATGTTTGGCACATGCAAAAAATTTGCTTAGTATATCCCTGTGTCAATAGCTCTGTCTCCTACCATTTGAAAACCTCTGGTCTCTGCGCTTCGCGCAGAGACCTGACGGTCTCCATAATTGTCACAATATTTTATGCAGGTTGTTTCATCTTTATTCCGATGCTTTTAAATGGCAGAAGCAACTAAAAAGTGCAGACTCTCTGACAGAAGCGACTGACCTTCCAACCTTTACCCACTATCTGGAGGTCATGCAGGTCAAATATGGGTCAAGATGGATGTCTTATTTTGCAAATTCACCATACCAAAATGTCCTTGTGGAAAACGCAACAGAATTTGCTGAAGCAATCTATGGTAGGGTTCATTCTTTGAATTTGATAATCTGCAGATATACTCTTGCTCATAACGTAGTCACTATTGGAAATTACACTCTTTGGCGGTAATCAAAGCTATGATTTAAATGACGCACCCCAATTTCCTTGATTAGTTAATTGTTTTCTTTCTAAAAGGAGTTAATTTTTAGGGGTTGAAGGCAGAGGATGTAAAATTCCATTCGTCTCAATGATGCTTGATTTGGATGCAGTTGAGAAATTTTATGATCTGAGAATTTTGACATTTTCTGGAAATTTTGAGTTTGTTGAACTCCATAATTACTGCCATCGGAACCATCAAATAAATAAATAACTTCCAACCAACGAAAACTAAAAATCCACCTCTGGATATTAAATGGTTGTTCCTAAGCCACAAGCTAGCCTACAGGTACAGACTATTTGGAGAGGCTAAAAAAAATCTTCTTTCAAGATTCTGGTTTTTTTTTCAATTTCAGTCAACGAACCATCAGAAGTGGTTGCGAGTCTCACAGGATTAGACAAGCAGCATGCAGGTGATTTGGTGAGACGCTTCAGTGCTAAACTTGAAGAAGAACCAGGTCGAGATGAAAGACGCATCAAAGAACGGCGTCGCCAGGCATGGCTCCAGGCTGATGTGGTGACACAAATTGGAGATATGGGATTTTTTAATCTAAAATAAGATATCTTTGAAATTCATAATCAAATGAGATGCATTGTTGGGTCATATCTTTGACAGTCCTCTTATAATGAAATGTGAGGCATGTCACACTGCAATAAATGATTGATCAACAACATTGACTTGAAAGGCCAACCCTCATGGCCAGGTAGGTAATATGGAGGTATCCTTACGTCATTTATTGTAGAATCAATTGTTTGGCCAAACAACAAATGACAAAAGTAGGTCAAAGGTAATTTCTAAACGTTGCACTCCAATGTAAAACCAAACATTGGTCACAACATTGGTAAGCGGTTTGCAGAGAGTTTATGGGACAAAAGTCATGATGGCCTAAATTGGAGTAATGAAATAAAAGGAATTTGCGATGAAATTGGAGCAGTTGAAAAATGATAACAACTTGTATATACATTTAAAAATGGCCAATGAGAAATTATACAGGTATTTTTGTAATATTTGGCAGAATGCAATGCAGATGTCTCCTAAGTTAAGATTTTTATACCTTATATATATGGTTGATCCTTTTGTTATAGTCTTTAAGAACAGAGGGAAACGATCGCCAATAGCACAACTGAGATATAGTGTACTACCCTTAGCTATAGAAACTGGAAGGTTTAATGATGTGCCTATTGAAGAACGTTTTTGTTTGTTATGTAATGATGATTTGATTGAATCTGAAACTCACCTTTTGTTATATTGGCCTTTTTATAATGATGTAAGGTATAATTCTTTGAAAAAATTAGACAATCAAGTTTTATTTCGATATTTACAAAAAATAGTAAAATCAAAATTTTGATGAAAGATGAAATTATTAAATTTACCAATGATTATATTTGTGGAGTATTTGAGAAACGACAAAACTGTATTTATTAATAAATTTCAATATTTGTTTTCTTGTATATAATTGCATTACATATAATTATATAACTATAACTATAACAGTGCGTAATTGAAATATACATATTTCTATTTCATGTTCATTAAAAAAAAAAAATTCTGTATTTTTGTTCAATGTGCCAATTACATTTAAGAGTGTTTGTAAGCCCAAGAAGGCTGGGGGCTAAGCTGAAGCTATGAGCCCAATTACGAAAAAAGATTCTCTCTCTCTCTCTCTCTCTCTCTCTCTCTCTCTCTCTCTCTCTCTCTCTCTCTCTCTCTCTCTCTCTCTCTCTCTCTCTCTCTCTCTCTCTCTCTAACCTTTGTTTGTAATGTGAACATACAGTGCGACGAAAGCCAAGGTAAGCCTTTCTGTGTTTTAGGAGACTTGTAAAGAATAAAAGCAGCGGGATTAGGAAGTTGACTAAAGCCATTGATTAGATAGAGAGCTTTAAATTGAATTTCATGTGAAGTTTACCAGATCAAGGGCTGCATGCTTTTTTCGTGTTTTCCAGTGGAGTAAACCTGCTAGATTAAAAGTGCAGAGTGAATTAAAAGGTAACTAAAAAGGCAGAACCATCAAAGAGTTGTTGGAAAGGTTCTCTCAAAATAAAGAGGATTTCCTAAGTGGATTCCATCATCACCGTCCTCTCAGACGGGCTGGAGAGTTGACTTGAGCACCTTCAAGTGGCTGCAGCAAGTCAACACGGAGACTGGAGAGGCATCAATTGGAAATCGTCTTTAAAATGGCTAAACGAAAATAACTGATGTTATAAGAAATTGAAGATCAATAGGTTAATTGATTTTTTCTGTAGATACCTTTTTTTTCATCATTGTTGTTATTTTTTAAAAAACTTTTTTGTGAGAAGAATATTTCTGTGGAGCGTGAGACGATAGAGAGGTTTTGCTACACGTATACGGGTCCCGTGAACGTGGGAGTTGCCATGACAACCATATTCTTAGATAGCACTTCCACACGTACACGTCATACGTAACGTGTAGCAAAACCTCTCTATTGTGTGTTTTATAGGGGAATATAAAGTTCTTTTCTATGCTATGAACTGTGATGTCACACGTCTGGGGTCCAAAGGAAAAACCTATTAAGGCACATTTTTTAGTTTCTGAGAAAATTGACTTTTAAATTCAAGTTCTTGCAGTAAGAATAGCCTTGATGTGAATAAGTCATGAGATCATTGTGCATAAGAATGGCTGGTAAATTGTTTCAGCTGATGAATCACAGTATTAATGTTGTATTCATATTAGTGCTAATATTTTCCGTCCTTAAAATACACACTGTAAGCCCGGATCAGGTTTGGGGTTAAAAAAATGGCCCAGCATAACCATAGACACCATTATGTAATTTTTGAGATATTGCAATTTTTAATACCTTATTTGTCACACATCTATGGTTTGAAAATATTCCATCAAACCTGGTTGAAAATTACAAATTCACACGAGTTAACTTCAAAACAATATATCACTGCCTGTTAGATAACTATTGCAACACAGAATGCTATGATTATTAGGAAAAGTTGCATTTTGATAGTGTGTGTGATAAAGTCCATTTGCATATTTATAAGAAGTATGTCATAAGCACTGTATAGCATGTCGGCTTTACCTATGACTTTGTGAAGGAAATAACACCGTATCTCGAATAATGAATAACTTAAATCTAATTACTTAATAGTTTTTTCTTGAAAAAAAAAAAAAAAAGTGTGTTATAGACATATCCAGAATAGTCTCTTTTTTATGGCTTGTATGGTTCAAATACATCTATGAGACTATAATGTAAGTTTGTGTGTCTGCCTATCGCAGTTTATCATAAACATGATGAAAGAAGAACTACTCATTTAGTTTTATAACTTTTCAATACTATTTTTAATCAGTGCTTTCACTCTAATTTCATGAAAGAAAATAAGAATATTATCAAGTTGGGTAAATTGATTTGATATCAGGCAATGCACAGGCTTGGAACTTCAAACAAACATTTATTATATAGCTATTCATAATGTTTTTGTGTATCTATTTGTTACTTTAACCATGTAAGGATCAAGATGCAGTTAATGACAGTATGCCACGCATGTTCATATACTCAAAAACATATTATTATTCAAATGGATTCAAATAGTATGTTACATGTCGATTATTGTTAGATTATTTAACTGACATTGTTGTTTGTTATCACAAAGTTACAATAATGTATTTTCCCCTTACAGTACCTTCCAAACTAACGGGATCAGAAATTTTAAGTACAAAAGCTTTGTCAAACATGCATGCATACACTGTAAGAAATGACCGTGTTTTTCTGGCTAAAAGAACCGTAAATTTATTGTTATTTTACCAGTATTTTTTTAGTACAAACTTTGTCCGGGAATTTACAGTTCTTTGTCAGTTACAAAATGGCTACAAGATAAATTTACTGCGACATGTCATTCAACATTCAGTTCACGTTAATGAACAATTACTTCAACCGTTAATTTACTGGCAACTTGTAATATGCAGACAAAACATTTGAATTGGCAAAACAATCAATACACCTGGTCAGATTAGGAACTATAAACAAGAGATTGCATGGACTTCAATCACAGAACATGTGGTGCCATCTATAACATATGCTTTACACAGCTGTTAATCAAACTTAATTTATAACTTATCTGAAGGTAAGGGAACATCCTCATTCATATGATCTTAAAGAGGCTGTCATTACGCAAAAGTTGTAATGTCTATATGTGACATTGACATTTGTGTGAGTCTTATGATGTGATCTAAAGAATGACACTATTAAAAACAAAATAACCCAAGCGTAGTCTGCATCAATAGAACATACTTCGATAAACTTGACACCAGGTTCTCTTGGAAAAATATCCATCCATTTTATGGTTTATGAGCAAACTAATTGATGGACTTACTTCCCTGCTGTCAGGCAAGAGATGAGCAAGGCCGAGCCTGGAGTCACTGGCTCTCTCACCCTCTCTGCTGATTCCAGCTTCGATACATCCCTACAGATATGCAACTAAGTTGGCACCGCGACCCTTCCACCACAGGACCAATGGTGGAACCTAAATTTTTGACCCAGGACCAATTCAGAAACTGGTTGAGATGATTGAGATGATGGTGGAAATACCGACCAAAAGTCATTCTGTGCCTTACCCCGGGTGTATAGGGTCGCACAGCATTGGGAACCCTCCATTCCACCACAGGACCAATGGTGGAACCTTTTATCCACCACAGGACCAATCGGATAGTTTGAGTCAGCTTTTGCTTAAATGCTTGTTATATGTCTCTTAAAAGTCATTTTGAGTAATTAGGTCAGTGTGGGGTTACACGGATGAAGGAACCCTCCATTCCACCACAGGACAAATGGTGGAACCTTCTTTTTTCAACCCAGGACCAATTCAGAAACTGGTTGAAATGATTGAGATGATTGTGGAAATACCCACCAAAAGTCATTTTATGCATTACCTGGGGCGTATAGGGTCCCACAGCATGGGGAACCCTCCATTCCACCACAGGACCAATGGTGGAACCTTCTTTTTTCAACCCAGGACCAATTCAGAAACTGGTTGAGATGATTGAGATGATGGTGGAAATACCGACCAAAAGTCATTCTGTGCCTTACCTGGGGCGTATAGGGTCACACAGCCTGTGGAACCCTCCATTCCACCACAGGACCAATGATGGAACCTTCTTTTTTTCAACCCAGAACCAATCCATAAAAGGGCTGAAATGATGCAGATGATGGTGGAAATACCTAACAAAAATCATTTTTTGCCTTGTCTGGGGCGTATAGGGTCAGACAGCCTGTGGAACCCTCCATTCCACCACAGGACCAATGGTGGAACCTTCTTTTTTCAACCCAGGACCAATTCAGAAACTGGTTGAGATGATTGAGATGATGGTGGAAATACCGACCAAAAGTCATTCTGTGCCTTACTCGGGGCGTATAGGGTCACACAGCCTGTTGAACCCTCCATTCCACCACAGGACCAATGGTGGAACCTTCTTTTTTCAACCCAGAACCAATTCAGAAACTGGTTGAGATGATTGAGATGATGGTGGAAATACCTACCAAAAGTCATTCTGTGCCTTACCTGGGGCGTATAGGGTCACACAGCCTGTGGAACCCTCCATTCCACCACAGGACCAATGGTGGAACCTTCTTTTTTTCAACCCAGAACCAATCCATAAATGGGCTGAAATGATGCAGATGATGGTGGAAATACCTAACAAAAATCATTTTTTGCCTTGTCTGGGGCGTATAGGGTCAGACAGCCTGTGGAACCCTCCATTCCACCACAGGACCAATGGTGGAACCTTCTTTTTTCAACCCAGGACCAATTCAGAAACTGGTTGAGATGATTGAGATGATGGTGGAAATACCGACCAAAAGTCATTCTATGCCTTACTCGGGGCGTATAGGGTCACACAGCCTGTTGAACCCTCCATTCCACCACAGGACCAATGGTGGAACCTTCTTTTTTCAACCCAGAACCAATTCAGAAACTGGTTGAGATGATTGAGATGATGTTGGAAATACCTACCAAAAGTCATTTTATGCATTACCTGGGGTGTATAGGGTCCCACAGCATGGGGAACCCTCCATTCCACCACAGGACCAATGGTGGAACCTTCTTTTTTCAACCCAGGACCAATTCAGAAACTGGTTGAGATGATTGAGCTGATGGTGGAAATACCGACCAAAAGTCATTCTGTGCCTTACCCGGGGCGTATAGGGTCACACACCATGGGGAACCCCCCATTCCACCACAGGACCAATGGTGGAACCTTCTATCTACCACAGGACCAATCGAATATTTTAAGTCAGCTTTTGATATAATGCTTGTTATATGTCTCTTAAAAGTCATTTTGAGTTATTAGGTCAGTGTGGGGTTACACGGATGATGGAACCCTGCATTCCACCACAGGACCAATAGTGGAACCTTCTTTTTTCAACCCAGGACCAATTCATAAACTGGTTGAGATGATTGAGATGATGGTGAAAATACCGTCCAAAAGTCATTCTGTGCCTTACCTGGGGCGTATAGGGTCACACAGCATCGGGAACCCTCCATTCCACCACAGGACCAATGGTGGAACCTTCTTTTTTCAACCCAGGACCAATTCAGAAACTGGTTGAGATGATTGAGACGATGGTGGAAATACCGACCATAAGTCATTTTGTGCCTTACCCGGGGTGTGTAGGGTCACACAGCATTGGGAACCCTCCATTCCACCACAGGACCAATGGTGGAACCTTTTATCAACCACAGGACCAATCGGATAGTTTGAGTCAGCTTTTGCTTAAATGCTTGTTATATGTTTCTTAAAAGTCATTTTGAGTAATTAGGTCAGTGTGGGGTTACACGGATGAAGGAACCCTGCATTCCACCACAGGACCAATGGTGGAACCTTCTTTTTTCAACCCAGGACCAATTCAGAAACTGGTTGAGATGATTGAGATGATTGTGGAAATACCGACCAAAAGTCATTCTGTGCCTTACCCGGGGCGTATAGGGTCACACAGCATGGGGAACCCCCCATTCCACCACAGGACCAATGGTGGAACCTTCTATCTACCACAGGACCAATCGAATATTTTGAGTCAGCTTTTGATATAATGCTTGTTATATGTCTCTTAAAAGTCATTTTGAGTTATTAGGTCAGTGTGGGGTTACACGGATGATGGAACCCTGCATTCCACCACAGGACCAATAGTGGAACCGTCTTTTTTTAACAAAGGACCAATTCATAAACTGGTTGAGATGATTGAGATGATTGTGGAAATACCGACCAAAAGTCATTCTGTGCCTTACCCGGGGCGTATAGGGTCACACAGCATGGGGAACCCCCCATTCCACCACAGGACCAATGGTGGAACCTTCTATCTACCACAGGACCAATCGAATATTTTGAGTCAGCTTTTGATATAATGCTTGTTATATGTCTCTTAAAAGTCATTTTGAGTTATTAGGTCAGTGTGGGGTTACACAGATGATGGAACCCTGCATTCCACCACAGGACCAATAGTGGAACCTTCTTTTTTCAACCCAGGACCAATTCATAAACTGGTTGAGATGATTGAGATGATGGTGAAAATACTGACCAAAAGTCATTCTGTGCCTTACCTGGGGCGTATAGGGTCACACAGCATCGGGAACCCTCCATTCTACTACAGGACCAATGGTGGAACCTTCTTTTTTCAACCCAGGACCAATTCAGAAACTGGTTAAGATGATTGAGACGATGGTGGAAATACCGACCATAAGTCATTTTGTGCCTTTCCCGGGGTGTGTAGGGTCACACAGCATTGGGAACCCTCCATTCCACCACAGGACCAATGGTGGAACCTTTTATCAACCACAGGACCAATCGGATAGTTTGAGTCAGCTTTTGCTTAAATGCTTGTTATATGTTTCTTAAAAGTCATTTTGAGTAATTAGGTCAGTGTGGGGTTACACGGATGAAGGAACCCTGCATTCCACCACAGGACCAATGGTGGAACCTTCTTTTTTCAACCCAGGACCAATTCAGAAACTGGTTGAGATGATTGAGATGATTGTGGAAATACCGACCAAAAGTCATTCTGTGCCTTACCCGGGGCGTATAGGGTCACACAGCATGGGGAACCCCCCATTCCACCACAGGACCAATGGTGGAACCTTCTATCTACCACAGGACCAATCGAATATTTTGAGTCAGCTTTTGATATAATGCTTGTTATATGTCTCTTAAAAGTCATTTTGAGTTATTAGGTCAGTGTGGGGTTACACGGATGATGGAACCCTGCATTCCACCACAGGACCAATAGTGGAACCGTCTTTTTTTAACAAAGGACCAATTCATAAACTGGTTGAGATGATTGAGATGATGGTGGAAATACCGACCAAAAGTCATTCTGTGCCTTACCCGGGGCGTATAGGGTCACACAGCATCGGGAACCCTCCATTCCACCACAGGACCAATGGTGGAACCTTCTTTTTTCAACCCAGGACCAATTCAGAAACTGGTTAAGATGATTCAGACGATGGTGGAAATACCGACCATAAGTCATTTTGTGCCTTACCCGGGGTGTGTAGGGTCACACAGCATGGGGAACCCTCCATTCCACCACAGGACCAATGGTGGAACCTTCTTTTTTCAACCCAGGACCAATTCATAAACTGGTTAAGATGATTGAGATCATGGTGGAAATACCGACCAAAAGTCATTTTGTTCCTTACCCGGGGTGTATAGGGTCACATAGCATGGGGAACTCTCTATTCCACCACAGGACCAATGGTTGAACCTTTTATTCACCACAGGACCAATCGGATAGTTTGAGTAAGCTTAGGCTTAAATGCTTGTTATATTTGTCTTAAAAGTCATTTTGAGTAATAAGGTCAGTGTGGGGTTACACGGATGAAGGAACCCTGCCATCCACCACAGGACAGATGCTGGTACCTTCTTCAACCCAGGACTAAATCAGAAATTGGTCGAAATGATTGACATAATGGTTGAAATATCTACTCACAGTCATTAGCTAGGCACATATAGGGTCAAATGTCCTGGGGAACCATCCGTTCCATGCCAGGCGCATGACCAGTGGTTCAACCTTTTTTATTTTACAGAAGAAATTTTATTGTTTGTTCCGACTATTGATAAAATTCATGGGTAATATCCAGGGCTTTGGAGTCGGAGTCGGGAGTCGGAGTCGTGGAGTCGGAGGTTTTTGGGTGGAGTCGGAGTCGGAGTCGCACTTTGATTTTCAGGTTGAGTCGGAGTCGGAGTCGTAAATTAAAGTGGTGACTCCTGACTCCTAAAAATAATAAATATATAATTTACAAAAACCCAATTTCAAAAATCTGAAATGAATTCCAAATTTTATATAAAACTTCTTAAGCAAGTATTCATGCACAAAATCCTATGAATACTTTGTAGAATGACTTTTTTTTCTCTGTTAACCATGTAATATTTATGTGCAATAATGCTGATAAGCGGAGTCGGGAGTCGAAGTCGGAGTCGTAAATCAGGAGACCTAAGGAGTCGGAGTCGGAGTCGCTTTTCATTCACTGTTCCATAAAGATTAAGAAATTATATTGTGAAATTGCTGGGGAACATACACACATTCAGTGTGTCAGTTCCTTTTTTTTATTGGTATTATAATTCTGCTATTTGTTATGTTGATTCGTTGAAGTGTAATTGTATTTTGTTTACCAATAAATTCTAATTATAATACTAGTCTAGATAAACTTACCAATTAAGTAGTGGGATCAAAATCAAGGATTACATGACTATGAACTAATACCACTTAAATAGGCCAGCAGGGTGTATTTTTTCCCATTTCTATCCATTTGTTTGATTCTTTTAAAATAGCTTGGAATAGATATATATAATATTATGAAGGCTGCACAAGGTATGGAACTTCATCATACAGCGGACCAATGCTGGAATATCTTGCCCTCAAGAGGACATTGTTAAATTTATTAACTTGAGCTAAATATAAATTATGGAGATCACACAAATCATTGATCTTTTCCTCCACCAAAGGACCAATGCTGGGACCTTCTCCCCTCAAGAGGACCACTTTTAAAATTTACCACTTGGTACTAAATATGGAATGATGGAGGCTATACATTCAAGTAACCTCCTCGTCCACCACAGCACCAATGCTGGAACCTCTTCCCCTAAGTATTTTAAGAAGAATAATTTGATATATACAGTGGTCCCTGCGTTATAAGACCGCCCCTTCTGCGGTCATGAAGTGGTCTCTCGTGGGGGTGCGGTCTCTCGTCAGGGTGCAAAATGCACTAAAAATACTACTTAGTGCGGGAGGAAGGCGGTCACATAAGGCAAGGCGGTCTTATAACAGGGGGTCTTATAATGCAGGGACCACTGTATATAATAGTTACTCAAATCAATTTATCTGCTACACATCATCAATGGTCAGCAGAAGATAAATTCAATTAATAAAATGTTTCAAGAAGGTTTTATGCATAAATATTATTTAGTTTAATTAAGTTTCAAACAGGATAATAACGTAATTACAAAACTTACTACAATAGGGATTACTGCATCTTTAGCAACATGGCTCTAGCTGAAGAGAAATTTATTTCTTTTACAAGTAAGGATAGATTTAGCAGTCACTTTAATTTCTGACATCAATATTCAAATTTTTCTAGATGCTCCAGTTTTCAAAAAATATACATGTGGTTTTGTCCGTTTTGAGCTTTTTAAAATACTTCTTCCTCAAAAAACTTACATTGTAAAAGAAAATGAACTTCGAGTTCAACATCACCTTTTTATAATTTACACAAATATTCCTCTACACTTTTGCAATACCATCTATCAATTTTCGATCTCCAGTGGAAGTATGCCTGTCCTAAACAGTGCAAGAAAAAGAGCGTTCTTTGTACGACTCATGAATCTTGTGACATATATGGTTCAAGGCAATATATATTCATGATTAAATTGTAAGTACACAATTTTGATTTTGTATTAATGTCATCTGCCCATTGGATGCAGCGGAGTTCATGTAAAATTTACCAGGCATTATTTAAATGTTGTAGGGGAGACTGGGGTAAGTTGTGCCACGGGGTAAGGTGTCTCGCCCACTGTTGAGGTGAAATGAAGAACTGGGCAAAGAAGGCAATGCCTACGATATATACCCACTTGGTCAACATCATTTGGCACCAAGGAAAAAACTACCAAATATAATGGTATGAAAAGCCACACTCATAAATTCATTTTTTTTACTGAAAACTTGAAGTGCCGAGGACTGACATTCTTGTTTCTCTGTCATTTGGTATTTATAATGAGATGATGTCCCTCTGGTAGGATGGAGTTAGGAGGTATATCTCGACATTTGTGTTGTTAGATTTCTTCTCACATTGTTTATTTATTTTTGACAACCAGTTTCATCCAGAAATCAATTTGGGGTAAGTTGTGCCATTTTGATAATTGGGGTGAGTTATGACATAGGAATGAATTTTTTATTCATCTTTACTTGTCTTCATTTTTGCATAAAATGTTTGATAAGTTTCAATGTCATGTAACATGTCAGCCATAAGTTAAAAACATGATACAAATGATCTATCTTAAGAAACGGGTGAAATACAAGGTTTTTTTGGAATAAATTAAGCGGATCAACATACCCCGTCATGCGGCACAACTTACCCCGGCACCTACTTTTTTAAAATGCCTACCATGACCTTCCCAATGGTCAGATTGCTCTGAAACGTTGGTCGATTCTGGCCAACATATTGTATTTTGATGTCTGGTCGCGTGTCACAAGGTCGTACAATTTGCGTTACATGGTGGTTTTGGACCAAAAATTGTTTTCATCAAAAAAGTCTAATTTAGGTATAAAATATCCCATTCAAATCAAAAACCAGCTTAATTTCACAAAAATTAGGAGTGTTCATCTTATTATTTGATTTTATTCACCATACAAATCAATGTAAAGCTCAAACTTTAAAGGCTTTTTTCTCAAAAACGACTATATTTCAGAAACATTACTGTAAAGTACAAAATACTCCTTGTATCCCCGTGAAATTTTCACTGAAGTTAGTTGAGAAGATGGTCTTACTAATTAAAGCAACAAAAAATAAATTCTCTTCTCCAAAATACTTTATATACGTCAATGAATTTATGTTACTCCGACAGAGAAAAAAACTTTCTCAGGCATCGTTTTTAAAACTGTATCAGAAGCCTGATTATTGTCAAAATCTCAAGTAAAATGTTTAAAAACATTACCAAGACACCTGAGAACAAATTTTGATATTGCAAATAAGATATTATAAGATATTTATATGACATGTTGCAAATTTATCTTATATCAGCTATTGTCTAGTGCATGAGAAATCAACATCTCATGTTAGTATACCATTTTGGAGTTATCTGTGGATTTAACCCACATGTATCCCTTTTTTTGGCAATATGAGAGCAAGATTATCAAATATGATTGTTATTTATTCATTTGATGGTGTGGCCTGCCCTTTTTGTCCTTTGGAAGTCCATTACATTAAGTGAAAAAATCATGTACGCTTCAAGCATGTATGCGTTACATTTGGTTCAGCCTTGTTCAGAGCATCACAGAAGTGAGAAAATGATTGAAAACATAGCAATATTTTTTACCAAAGTAAACTATAGGTCATGAGCATTTAGGCAATAGCCTTATCCAAAAGATGTGGTTAACCTACTTGGAGTTCTCGTGGTTTAAACTTACAACCCCTCTCCAATTTTACGGGTTTTTTCAAGTGTTACAAAAAGTTCAGCCTGAAGTAGACAAGTAGCACACTAAGAATTTTACCTGCAAACAAAATCTGATAAATACATTTGAAAATAGAACTTATGAGCATTTAATTGACGCATATTTGAACTTCCTAGCTTTAATATTAATAGTTACAGACTAAATCTAAGAAAATGTGTTGAATATTTTTTGCAAGCGGGACAGGTTCACGTCGTTGCACATCAAAGGATCTACAGAAGGCACTGTAACAGTTAGATGGAACATTTAAGCTTCAGGAGCTTTAGTAGGAATCAGGTACTCCTGCAGAGAAAACCAGATTAAAATATCTTTTGTCACTGGCATAAAAACTCACTTTCTAGATGATTTTTTCAAATCTGAAGTAACGCGGGACACAAAAAAATCACTTGTTTTCCTGAGGTTTTTGATGGCTAGAAGCCTTATTTTGTGATAAAGTTGACTTTTTAAAACCTAATATGATGTAGAAGAAGTCAGGCCTTCCAGTGGTGTATAATATAGTATAATACATATTTGTAAAGTACGTGTAATTATCATTTAAATGCAAAATTTGTGAAATTGTACGACGTTACGACATGTGACCGTCTGACTTTCAGATTACTTGATTAGGCTTCGGTTTTTCGGAAAATCAGCCTGACGCCAAAGATGGTACAACTTACCCCGGTCTCCCCTACTCTTGGGCATTTAATATTAGATTATTGCAGCAAATGAAAAAAATTGAGGGTAGTCTTGTGCTGCATAATTATATTTTTAATCGAGTATAAATATTTTATTTGAATTTGAATTTATTTCAATTTGCAAGTTAGGTTCCACCATTGGTTCTGTAGTGAAAGCGGAGTTTCATGGTCCTTTGGGGTATTTATTATCAGGCGTTTATTGGAAATAATGAAATGTTGAGGGTAGTCCTACTGTGGAAGATGAGGTTCCTGGTCTGTTTGGGCCTTTATGTTGAGGTGTTTATTGGAAATAATGAAATACTGGGGGTTGCCCTGTACAGGAGGTCAGGTGCCACCATTGGTCCTGTGGTGGAAGATGATGTTCCTGGTCATTTTGGGCATTTATGGGGAGACGTTTATTGGAAATAATGAAATATTTGGGGTTGTCCTGCACAGGAGGTCAGGAACCACCACAGGTCCCCGAGGTGGATTGCAAGGTTCCATCAATCATTTATCCCCATACTGAACTAATTACTCATAATGACATTTAAGAGATATATTACAGTCATTTTATCAAAGCTCACTCTAACTATTCAATTGGTCCTGTGGTGGATAAAAGGTTCCACCATTGGTCCTGTGGTGGAATGGAGGGTTCCACAGGCTGTGTGACCCTATACGCCCCAGACAAGGCAAAAAATGATTTTTGGTAGGTATTTCCACCATCATTTGCATCATTTCAACCCATTTCTGCATTGGCTCTGGGTGGAAAAAAAGAAGGTTCCACCATTGGTCCTGTGGTGGAATGGAGGGTTCCTTAGGCTGTGTGACCCTATACGCCCCAGGTAAGGCACAAAATGACTTTTGTTAGGTATTTCCACCATCATCTGCATCATTTCAACCCATTTCTGCATTGGCTCTGGGTTGAAAAAAAGAAGGTTCCACCATTGGTCCTGTGGTGGAATGGAGGGTTCCACAGGCTGTGTGACCCTATACGCCCCAGGTAAGGCACAAAATGACTTTTGTTAGGTATTTCCACCATCATCTGCATCATTTCAACCCATTTCTGCATTGGCTCTGGGTTGAAAAAAAGAAGGTTCCACCATTGGTCCTGTGGTGGAATGGAGGGTTCCACATGCTGTGTGACCCTGTATGCCGCAGTTAAGGCTCAAAATGACTTTTGGTAGGTATTTCCACCATCATCTGCATCATTTCAACACATTTCTGAATTGGCTCTGGGTTGTAAAATAGATGGTTCCACCATTGGTCCTGTGGTGGAATGGAGGGTTCAACAGGCTGTGTGACCCTATACGCCCCAGGTAAGGCGCAATATGACTTTTGGTAGGTATTTCCACCATCATCTGCATCATTTCAGCCCATTTATGAATTGGTTCTGGGTTGAAAAAAAGAAGGTTCCACCATTGGTCCTGTGGTGGAATGGAGGGTTCCACAGGCTGTGTGACCCTATACGCCCCAGGTAAGGCACAAAATGACTTTTGTTAGGTATTTCCACCATCATCTGCATCATTTCAACCCATTTCTGCATTGGCTCTGGGTTGAAAAAAAGAAGATTCCACCATTGGTCCTGTGGTGGAATGGAGGGTTCCACAGGCTGTGTGACCCTATACGCCCCAGGTAAGGCACAAAATGACTTTTGTTAGGTATTTCCACCATCATCTGCATCATTTCAACCCATTTCTTAATTGATTCTGGATCGAAAAAAAGAAGGTTCCACCATTGGTCCTGTGGTGGAATGGAGGGTTCCACATGCTGTGTGACCCTATACGCCCCAGGTAAGGCACAAAATGATTTTTGTTAGGTATTTCCACCATCATCTGCATCATTTCAACCCATTTCTGCATTGGCTCTGGGTTGAAAAAAAGAAGGTTCACCCATTGGTCCTGTGGTGGAATGGAGGGTTCCACAGGCTGTGTGACCCTATACGCCCCAGGTAAGGCACAAAATGACTTTTGTTAGGTATTTCCACCATCATCTGCATCAGTTCAACCCATTTCTGCATTGGCTCTGGGTTGAAAAAAAAAGGTTCACCCATTGGTCCTGTGGTGGAATGGAGGGTTCCACAGGCTGTGTGACCCTGTATGCCGCAGTTAAGGCTCAAAATGACTTTTGGTAGGTATTTCCACCATCATCTGCATCATTTCAACCCACTTCTAAATTGGCTCTGGGTTGTAAAAAAGATGGTTCCACCATTGGTCCTGTGGTGGAATGGAGGGTTCCACAGGCTGTGTGACCCTATACGCCCCAGGTAAAGCACAATATGACTTTTGTTAGGTATTTCCACCATCATCTGCATCATTTCAACCCATTTATGAATTGGTTCTGGGTTGAAAAAAAGAAGGTTCCACCATTGGTCCTGTGGTGGAATGGAGGGTTCCACATGCTGTGTGACCCTATACGCCCCAGGTGAGGCACAAAATGATTTTTGTTAGGTATTTCCACCATCATCTGCATCATTTCAACCCATTTCTGCATTGGCTCTGGGTTGAAAAAAAGAAGGTTCACCCATTGGTCCTGTGGTGGAATGGAGGGTTCCACAGGCTGTGTGACCCTATACGCCCCAGGTAAGGCACAAAATGACTTTTGTTAGGACTGGTATTTCCACCATCATCTGCATCATTTCAACCCATTTCTGCATTGGCTCTGGGTTGAAAAAAAGAAGGTTCCACCATTGGTCCTGTGGTGGAATGTAGGGTTCCACAGGCTGTGTGACCCTGTATGCCGCAGTTAAGGCTCAAAATGACTTTTGGTAGGTATTTCCACCATCATCTGCATCATTTCAACCCATTTCTGAATTGGCTCTGGGTTGTAAAAAAGATGGTTCCACCATTGGTCCTGTGGTGGAATGGAGGGTTCCACAGGCTGTGTGACCCTATACGCCCCAGGTAAAGCACAATATGACTTTTGGTAGGTATTTCCACCATCATCTGCATCATTTCAACCCATTTATGAATTGGTTCTGGGTTGAAAAAAAGAAGGTTCCACCATTGGTCCTGTGGTGGAATGGAGGGTTCCACATGCTGTGTGACCCTATACGCCCCAGGTAAGGCACAAAATGATTTTTGTTAGGTATTTCCACCATCATCTGCATCATTTCAACCCATTTCTGCATTGGCTGTGGGTTGAAAAAAAGAAGGTTCACCCATTGGTCCTGTGGTGGAATGGAGGGTTCCACAGGCTGTGTGACCCTATACGCCCCAGGTAAGGCACAAAATGACTTTTGTTAGGTATTTCCACCATCATCTGCATCATTTCAACCCATTTCTGCATTGGCTCTGGGTTGAAAAAAAGAAGGTTCCACCATTGGTCCTGTGGTGGAATGGAGGGTTCCACAGGCTGTGTGACCCTATACGCCCCAGGTAAGGCACAAAATGACTTTTGTTAGGTATTTCCACCATCATCTGCATCATTTCAACCCATTTCTGCATTGGCTCTGGGTTGAAAAAAAGAAGGTTCCACCATTGGTCCTGTGGTGGAATGGAGGGTTCCACAGGCTGTGTGACCCTGTATGCCGCAGTTAAGGCTCAAAATGACTTTTGGTAGGTATTTCCACCATCATCTGCATCATTTCAACCCATTTCTGAATTGGCTCTGGGTTGTAAAAAAGATGGTTCCACCATTGGTCCTGTGGTGGAATGGAGGGTTCCACAGGCTGTGTGACCCTATACGCCCCAGGTAAGGCACAATATGACTTTTGGTAGGTATTTCCACCATCATCTGCATCATTTCAGCCCATTTATGAATTGGTTCTGGGTTGAAAAAAAGAAGGTTCCACCATTGGTCCTGTGGTGGAATGGAGGGTTCCACAGGCTGTGTGACCCTATACGCCCCAGGTAAGGCACAAAATGACTTTTGTTAGGTATTTCCACCATCATCTGCATCATTTCAACCCATTTCTGCATTGGCTCTGGGTTGAAAAAAAGAAGATTCCACCATTGGTCCTGTGGTGGAATGGAGGGTTCCACAGGCTGTGTGACCCTATACGCCCCAGGTAAGGCACAAAATGACTTTTGTTAGGTATTTCCACCATCATCTGCATCATTTCAACCCATTTCTGAATTGATTCTGGATCGAAAAAAAGAAGGTTCCACCATTGGTCCTGTGGTGGAATGGAGGGTTCCACATGCTGTGTGACCCTATACGCCCCAGGTAAGGCACAAAATGATTTTTGTTAGGTATTTCCACCATCATCTGCATCATTTCAACCCATTTCTGCATTGGCTCTGGGTTGAAAAAAAGAAGGTTCACCCATTGGTCCTGTGGTGGAATGGAGGGTTCCACAGGCTGTGTGACCCTATACGCCCCAGGTAAGGCACAAAATGACTTTTGTTAGGTATTTCCACCATCATCTGCATCAGTTCAACCCATTTCTGCATTGGCTCTGGGTTGAAAAAAAAAGGTTCACCCATTGGTCCTGTGGTGGAATGGAGGGTTCCACAGGCTGTGTGACCCTGTATGCCGCAGTTAAGGCTCAAAATGACTTTTGGTAGGTATTTCCACCATCATCTGCATCATTTCAACCCACTTCTAAATTGGCTCTGGGTTGTAAAAAAGATGGTTCCACCATTGGTCCTGTGGTGGAATGGAGGGTTCCACAGGCTGTGTGACCCTATACGCCCCAGGTAAAGCACAATATGACTTTTGTTAGGTATTTCCACCATCATCTGCATCATTTCAACCCATTTATGAATTGGTTCTGGGTTGAAAAAAAGAAGGTTCCACCATTGGTCCTGTGGTGGAATGGAGGGTTCCACATGCTGTGTGACCCTATACGCCCCAGGTGAGGCACAAAATGATTTTTGTTAGGTATTTCCACCATCATCTGCATCATTTCAACCCATTTCTGCATTGGCTCTGGGTTGAAAAAAAGAAGGTTCACCCATTGGTCCTGTGGTGGAATGGAGGGTTCCACAGGCTGTGTGACCCTATACGCCCCAGGTAAGGCACAAAATGACTTTTGTTAGGTATTTCCACCATCATCTGCATCATTTCAACCCATTTCTGCATTGGCTCTGGGTTGAAAAAAAGAAGGTTCCACCATTGGTCCTGTGGTGGAATGGAGGGTTCCACAGGCTGTGTGACCTTGTATGCCGCAGTTAAGGCTCAAAATGACTTTTGGTAGGTATTTCCACCATCATCTGCATCATTTCAACCCACTTCTGAATTGGCTCTGGGTTGTAAAAAAGATGGTTCACCCATTGGTCCTGTGGTGGAATGGAGGGTTCCACAGGCTGTGTGACCCTATACGCCCCAGGTAAAGCACAATATGACTTTTGGTAGGTATTTCCACCATCATCTGCATCATTTCAACCCATTTATGAATTGGTTCTGGGTTGAAAAAAAGAAGGTTCCACCATTGGTCCTGTGGTGGAATGGAGGGTTCCACATGCTGTGTGACCCTATACGCCCCAGGTAAGGCACAAAATGATTTTTGTTAGGTATTTCCACCATCATCTGCATCATTTCAACCCATTTCTGCATTGGCTCTGGGTTGAAAAAAAGAAGGTTCACCCATTGGTCCTGTGGTGGAATGGAGGGTTCCACAGGCTGTGTGACCCTATACGCCCCAGGTAAGGCACAAAATGACTTTTGTTAGGTATTTCCACCATCATCTGCATCATTTCAACCCATTTCTGCATTGGCTCTGGGTTGAAAAAAATAAGATTCCACCATTGGTCCTGTGGTGGAATGGAGGGTTCCACAGGCTGTGTGACCCTATACGCCCCAGGTAAGGCACAAAATGACTTTTGTTAGGTATTTCCACCATCATCTGCATCATTTCAACCCATTTCTGAATTGATTCTAGATCGAAAAATTAGGTTCCACCATTGGTCCTGTGGTAGATAGGTCGCGGCGCCGACCTCTATCCAGATATGCGACAGTTAAATCAAATACTATCCGTATTTTTACAGTAGATTCTACAGCCCCTTGCATTCTTTGCATTCTATGTTTGACAGATGATATAACTGTAAAATATACTTTAAATAAACTGTTTTATATATGTACATTATACCTTAATATCACTTTGTTGAATCCGCAAAATTACAGTTCAATGTACCAATCTGCATTTTACGGTTAATTGTCCTGTTCAGGTTTATTAGCACTTTTACAGTTCTTAGACCTGGAACAAAGTTGCCAGTTAATTTAACTTTAAAATTCAACGGGAATTTTTTGCAGTGTATGTGTTCCGCAAGATTTCCGACTCATGACCATGGAATAATTGAGCATGTAAATTTTAGCAAATCTGATGAAAAATTGACACTAACTTGGAATTTGTGTGCATGAGTTTGTCACACCTTCCTGACATTAAATGCAACTGCATGTATTTTTATTTTCAAAAAGAAACAGTTATTACTTCTTTTAGATCATATTTTCTATCATTAAAACAGGTTTTTGCAAAGCCGGTGCTCATTTATAAGACTTTCCATATGACTTGTGATGCGAAAAATTGTGTGTGATAAGTCAGAAAGTTTCAAAATTTGAAATCTCAAAAAATTCCCAACAGATTTTTTGTTCTTTACATCTGCTTGTTCATCTGATCTTAAGCTACGTAATGGCGCCTATGGTTATGCTGGGCCATTTTTTAAACCCCAAAGTTGGTTTGGGCTCGCTGTGTAGGGGTCTCAATCACATGCAGGGGGAGCGACTGCTCTAGGGCACTTTGGAAGGGCATTGATTTCCTTTTGTGACCTTGGTGGCCTTACATGATAACTTAATTTGTAGGGGGAACCGGGGCACATTGGGACGCGGGGCACTATGCACTCTAAAAAATGTCGGGACAAAATTGGTTTTTTAGATTCAAAATGGTTTTATGAAAAACCAAATTTCAATGCAAAACCAAAATGGATTTTTAAAAAAATCCATTTTGGTTTTTTGCATTGAAATTTGGTTTTTCAAAAAACCATTTTGAATCTAAAAAACCAATTTTGTCTGGAATTTTTTAGAGTGTGGGACGGTTAGGTTTTGGTTCCTGGCAAGGTTTATGATATGATGGTGCCATCATATCTTTTAATTTCACATCCTGATATTTCTATCCTTTTATTGTCAAATTATGGCCACATCCAGAAGTATGGTGAGGAAAAGTTTTTTTTTCCTACTACCAAAGTAGGGGGTCCAATTCAAATCATTTTCTGGAAAAACCATGAACAATGAGGCTTTCTCAATGCTTGTATGAATTTGATGCATCCTAACGAACAGTTGTGAATTGCTATCCTGATAAACACGCTCACTGGTGCCTGAGAAATTAGCATTTTGGTGTAAAAGTCATATCGGGGCTCATTGGGACACTGAACTCGGGGCACATTGGGACACACTTTATATGGCAGAATGTAAGTCAACTGAATGACCCGGAACAGCACATAATAGGTGTTCAGGCCACAGTGAATAGAGGCATAGTGGATTACCATGCTCTGTGAACAAATTTACTGCAAAGTACTGAGTGTTACTTGCATAATAATTTGAGACATAAAAAAAACAGGGTATATGGCTGCTCTGCGGTGTAACTCCTCACTGCACCACCAGAATTGGACAAAACTTACAGGATATTGCCTTCATGGAACACAAAATGTGTTTAGTTGTTTTTGAGATATCATAAAAAAACCAACTTGCGTAATAATTTGGCACCCACTGTATCTAATGGAATGCACCCATGCCATGCAGTGCAGTGTGTTGTCAAAAGGGGATTCCTGCTTCAAGTTAGTAAGCGTGTGGCTCACAGTCAGTCCTCACCTTAATGGCAGTGTTGGAGTCCTTATTTTGATGGCCTCGGTCTCGGTCTCGGATGACCATCCTTGGCCTTGGCCTTGGTCTCGGACCTTCAGGCCTCGGATATTTGTCCGAGGCATGTCCGAGGCTGGCCACATAAATAATGTACAATTTATAAGAACAATCAAACTAAATCTTCATGTCAGTCAGTATAATTATCAGTCAGTTTACCTTATCTATGGGACCTGCTTTAGAGAGTAAATATCTTTTCTAGGCTGAGTGGCATGTTAGAAGGTGGCGCCATTTTTTGTGATGCATACCCGGTAATGAAGTTATAAATCTCCAAAATTTAATTATTAGATATATTATATTTTAATTATAAAGATATTATATTAGACATTATCATGCAGAAGATAGAGATGATATATATCTGGACTGATATCCATCTGTATTTAATATGTATAAATGTAATATTCCTTTTTGTCATGTTTTCAAATAAATAGAGCAGAATAGAACAAAAGTATTAAATATTTTTTATTTTCCTTCTCTAATTGAGGTGCTTTGACATTGAACATGGTTGCATGTAAATTTCTAGTATAATGATGGAAGTTGAAAAGTTTTTGTTTACATTTAATTCAATTTGCCTTAGTACCTGATCATTAAAATCACACGCCAGAGACTCCAGAGTGTGTGACATATAATATAACTCGACAAAACGGAATGGGACAAAGTTTTTGGCAGAACCTCCCAACATGAATCCATAGCTAAAAAAAATTCAAAATAACTTTAATATACATGTAACACAAATATACCACTGCCTATTAAACTGGAAACGAACAGCTCAGAGAATGTAATACTATCTGTAGTGTCTATGTAAGAAGCATAATTTTCAAAAGCATTAATAAGAAAGTATACTATGAAATGGACAAGCTGCCTCAAAATTTTTAGAAAAAACGATGTTATTTTCTTTTCCAGTCGTGCCGAAAAAGATTAATATCATTCTTCTTTCCCAGCAGTCTAGAAGTAAACTGGTGGACGGACTATCTCAGTCTACAATGTTAAAAGCAAATAATTGAGGTTGTCAGACACTCAAAATAAATTTTTAATCTGTCGCGGTTCCGTAAAAAAAATAAAGATTGCCCCATAATTTTTTTCATTGCAGTCTTTTTACTTGAGTCATTGAGTGAAATCTTTAATTGCACTGCTATAGCCTATTGTATGCGACATGATGGCTAGATGTCGGTAAATACCACACTAAAATAGTTTGGCAGTTAATCATAATTTATATTCAGCAGGCCTCGGTCTCGGTCTCGGTCTCGAAGGCTGATGCCTCGGTCTCGGTCTCGGACTCGGAAGGTCAATGCCTCGGTCTCGGATGCTCGTGCCTTGGTCTTGGTCTCAGACTCGGATGTCCTGGCCTAGACTCCAACACTGCTTAATGGCACAGTATTTCTACTACTAGAGACTATGGTACAGATGAATATAGCCGGATTAAAAAAGGCTAAAAATCTGAGCAAAGTGACCCAATTTAAATATATCTGATCTGCATTGTTGATTTGTGCTGACAGAGGAATGCAAATAGCAACAGCAGCAACAGACTTAACATACCTGGTGACTGGTGAGATGCTGCAGTTGTGTGCCTCCCACAACCCACATCCACAGCCAGGTGACAGGTATGTTATCACAGCCAGGCTCTCTGGCTTTCTGGTAATCATTGAAATTTTAGTTAAAGGATAATCGCTCAAAATAGTGAAATGTTGTGGATCCTATATTGTGTACTGTATATTGTGTCCTAGAATACATATCAATCAACATGCGGCTAAATGCCTGAGAAATAAATAATTATATTCTAAATATTGCTATGCATGCAGGCGTGAATCACATAGTCCATAAATTCAGTGTGTGTCAAGATGTTATGCAATCGATGGAATTGTGATATTTATAGCTCCTGATGATTGACTTGCAGGCCTAGTAAGGGGGTGACAATTTAATATTGGGGGGGGGGTTTAAATAAATATTTTATTACTAAGGTTTGATGAAAATAAATTATTTTGAGGAGTCAATGAATAATTTAAGCCAGGGTATTTCTTAACAAATATTTGTGGACTCTGCATGCTTCAAGCAAAAAATTACCGCTTGCATGAGATAAATAACTTAAAGCCCCCCCCCCATTGATATGGTTTGGCCACCAACATCATGGTTGTCATGACTCATGGGTGGAATATTGATCTATTTTGAATGTGAACAAATATAAGCTCAGAACAAGAAAAACCAGAAAACCACTGATGATTCTAGATGTACATGCAATATTTTATATCAGAATTCTAGAAAAAGGAACGAAATCACACCAATATATTCATATTAAGACTGAGGAGACTGGGGTAAGTGTAGAGTAGGTCGGGGCATGCGGCCCCCCTTAACTTCGAGGTGTGATTTGACCTACTTTTTATGGGCGATTATTTGAATGCTTATGCTGTCAGGAAGGGATCACTTGACTCTACTAATAACTAGTGAAACAAATGTCTACCAATTTTAATAAAGGAGTTATGGCCATTTTTGTAAAAAAATTAAAATTGCCTTCTTACCCCACCCATCGGGCAAGAAGCCCCCCTATTATAATCCTATGGCAATTTTTTTTGCGAGCGCATTCAGCCTAAAAGTTATTTCTTAGGGTTCTTCTATCCTTTTTAAGACATTCTATTAACTTTATATGTATTTCAGAATTTTTCTGCTCATACTTTTATTTTCTAATACTTTTTGCCCTGTTTCAATTTCGGGCCAAATTTTATTCCATTTTTATTAGCAATTCTATCAAGATTTAAGGTAAAGTACACATTAATAATGGTTCCTGAAGCAGCTTCGACCCGACAGTGAAGGGGGCCTCATGCCCCATATCAGTGGGGCCTCTCACCCCAAACCCGAATATTTTAATTTAACCTCTCTATTTTGAACTAAAATGCAAAAAATATGATCCAAATCATATTCATGTGATAGTCATAAAGTGAAGCAATGCAGATATGCATTATACTTTTAAAAATTTCCAAAGTTATTTCTGACAACCCCTTTCAAAGAATTAGTCAAAGTTACAAAAACCATGCACATTTTTTTGTTTCTTTAATTTCTACTATGGTTTGGTGCTGTTTGCCCTGAAAATTTGTGACGTCACCTAAAACTCCTCTAGCTTCAATCCTATCAATAGATAAACGCACCAAAAATGTAAGTTTGGGTATGAGCCTGGGGGGGCCTCTCACCTAACCCGGGCTTCTTGCCCCGACCTACTCTATGCCACTGGCAGGTAAGGGGGCGACCATTTCATTTTTATGGGGGGCTTGGAGTTTCCTTGGCCGAAAAAATTTATTTCACGATAACGGCAGCAGCAATTATTTATTTTTAAGTCAAAAATTTGTTGAATATTCATTCACAAATCAAGCAATAACTTGTTAAGAAATACTCCTACCAGAAATTATTAATCAAAAGAATTCATTTATTATTTTATTTCTCCAAAACTGAGCAAGAAATAACTTGTTTTTGAAAAAATCCAAAAAAAAGTGTTGTTTGATTTAGAGACAGATGTTTTAGGACTTTATTATATCTGGCATTACAGTGAGATAAATTATTTCCAATCAGAAAACTCCCAGCCCTCCTCCCTTCGAATATCTAATGGTAGGTACAATCCTAAACAATGAAACTGATATATGATATTGGGAAAAGGTATCGCTTAAAAATTATGTATAAATGGTTCAGCCATGAAATTCGCACAGCACTTGTATTTATCATAGGACTATCACTATATCTTCCATTATTAGTTCATATACAATATGTACATTTTTTAAAGAGGATAATGACTAATGTAACCGTTTTAAGACAAAGACATATATATATATATATCTATATAGAAAGATTCAGAATCACAGATAGATAGGCAAATAGAGAAACAGTTAGAGAGATAGATAAAATAGGAAGCTAGATAGATGAACAGGTAGATCTATGAATAGATAGATGAAACCAAAACATTGATAAGAAGCCGGGTCCACTTGACCTAATTTCCTTCTTTGGACTCTGGATGTTGAGACCATCACTAGTGTTCAATACACAGATTTTAGATGCCACTTATGGTAATAAATTTACCTGTGCAAATATAATTATGTTGGAATAAACATGAAGCTTGATCTACACTTTAATGACTTTATATTCTATAATTTGTTGATCAAATTACATTGTTTTCCTGACTGAGCACAGTCTGCTATTTAAGCGGGCGAGCAAGCGAGGCTGCAGACAGACGAAATTCAAGTTGAACTGGGTAGGGGGAACCGGGGCACATTGGGACACTTTTAACGTCTACTAATTTTGCTCAATGCTGAAAGCACTGAAGAACTCAGAAGTTTGCATGAATATCATCAATACTATTGATCTTAAATTCAAGGCATAATAAACTAGACTGCACCTACCCTTTTGCTGCCAGAGAGCAAAATGTGAGTCGTAAAAATGGCTGTCCCAATGTGCCCCGGCGTGGCACATTGGGACATCAGCCGGGGCACATCGGGACATCAATTAAAAAATCATTTTAACACTCCATGTGCAATAGATATTACATATAAGTAGTGCGTAAGATAATATACAGTGCATTAAGACCTTGTAGTGCCAATAGTTAATAACTTTAAACAGTTTTAAACATTTAACATAAATCGCCTTGGTGCGGACATCTAAGTGAGTAACACACAGTGCTTTGTGACAAATTTGTTCACAGTGCATGGTAATCCACTATACCTCTATTCATTGTGGCCTGAATACCTGTTGTTGTGTCCCAGGTCATTTAGTAGACTTGGACACTTAAATTCTGCCATATTAAGTGCGTCCAAATGTGCCCCGAATTCACTGTCCCAATAAGCCCCGATATGACTTTTACACCAAAACGCTAATTTCTCAGGCACCAGTGCCGTGTGTTTATCATGATAGTAATTCATAACTGTTCTTTACGATATATAAAATTCATACAAGCACTGAGAAAGCCCCATTGTTCATGGTTTGTCCACGGAATGGTTCGAATTGAACTCGTCCATGTTTACTTTAGTAGTAGGAAAAAAAACTTTTGCTCACCATACTTCTGCATGTGGCTGTAATTTGTCTATGAAACCATGGAAACATCAGGATACAAACCTACAAGATATGATGGCACTACCATATCATATACTTTGCCAGGATCCAAGAAAACCCCGCCGTCCCACAGTGCCCCATGTCCCAATGTGCCCCGGTTCCCCCTATCGAGTTGGCTTCTAGGTCACTGGGACTGCTGTCCCTCAGGTCTGCGCTGCTGCCTGTCAGGTCCGCGCTCAGCAGAACACAGCAGAACTGATCTGGCCAGCTTCAAAAATGCATGTGTGCGAAGACATGAAATAGAGCACCAGCAGTGAAGTGTTGTAGCCTGCTCGCTGATGTTTGCAACTGAAGTAGGCTGCTGTAGCCTGATTTATTCCCGCTTTGGGAATTACTCAGCAAAATGTGAGGCATAATTTTTAAATTCTGAAACACCACACATTATTGTTTCTTTTAATGCATGGACATCAAACAATAATTTCTAAATTGATCAATAAAGAAGAATTCCCATGCATAGCGATTACTTATTTGCAGACATCTACCCAACATATAGCAATTACCTATTTTAGGACTGTCATCGGAAAAGATTTCCGAATGGATAACGTATCAATACAATTGCTCAAGTATCAAATAAATTATTTCCACGGCATTTGGCATATTTATTGGTAAATATAGCAAGAAATCAATTAGAAATCGCCTTGTTTACATCTAAACCGCAGAATTTTTGTCATTTTCAGCACAAAACTCGCAAATAAAGTTGGAATTTTGCCATTTCTCAAGGATTGTGAAAAGATATCGATACTTCGGTGCATCGGAAAAGATTTTTCCGATAATCGCATCGAAAAAAAGTTGTTTTCAATGACATATCTAACTTATTTTAAGACTACCGGGAAAGAATTTGTTTCACCACAATTGAGCAACAAACAATTTATCCAAAAGCAAATTCCAACACCCACACCCTCTGATTTATGATAGCTTTCTGTTGATGTGTTTTTATAACCTCCACAATCTCTTCTTGCTTGTCAGGAAATGTAAATATGTACACACAACTCACTAGGTGGTGTTTTGCACTGTTTCAGGTTGTTATGCAATACGGACGAGTGTCAGTTTATGACATAAATTGGTAATTTAGGACCTGTGGCTCAGTAGCCTGGGACTGTCAAGTCCATCATTGTTCATCATGACAGCGATCAGGAAAAGACATGCTCCTCCCATGGACATCAACGAAATACCAATATCTAAAAGTGATATAACAGAGGATGCTGTAAATACTGAACAAGCAAAGAATGCCGACGATGTCAGCATCAGTGGATCCATTGAAGGCAAAATTAAAGAATCGATTAAGGAAAATGTTACAGATCAAACTGGTCAAGAAAAGGCAAATGAAGATGAGCAGGACATATCAAAAAGTCTTCACAAATATGGATCTATTTTGGTCTTGTTAACTGGCATTGATCTCACAGCGAACTACCTCTTCATCGTGCTTACTATAAATGATCTCAACAATCAAAACATACATAATTCATACTTCTCAGGCACCAAAAGACAAATGTTTCTCGGATCAATGATGCGAAGTGTCTTCTCCATCTCATTTATGTTATTCGTTCGTGTTGATCGTATTTATTCAAAGTATCCTGATTTAGTGCCTTACTTTTTATTACTAGTTTATTACTTTGGCTACAGCCAGATATTAGTGTGCTTTTTGTTAGACTCTGAAAAGTCTGACTTCACTTATGGCTATACATACTTTTGCCATTTGATTTTCAATGCCCTCTGTTTGTCCTGCTATGTGACGATTGCTTTATTGACATGGGGAGAATGGAAGAAAAAAGTGAATGACATGTCGGGCAAGAAAACGAAAGCAACGGTGGATGGAGACAAAGATATGACTGAATCAACATTGACAGATGGTGGATCTCAAAACGAAGGTGATAGTTACAATAATGATGATGGTGGTGATGATGATTATGATGAAGACAATCCAAAAAGAACCCTCCCTGTTCTTGTACTGGCTAAAAAGTTGGTGGGATGGTACCGGGCTGAGTTGTTTGGGATTGTTGCCGGTTTTGCTCTTCTTTCAGTAACTGCTACCGGTAAGTATCTTATTCATGCCATAAATATTTTAAAGAGTTCTTAAATTGTATTTAAAATATAAATTAATGGCAATAGATCAAATTATGACCAGGTATTTATCTATAAATGGATTATCTCGGCATGGATTTTGTTTCCAGCTGATTCTCTCGTTCCATACTACCAGGCTCAAATTATGGATGTCCTTCATGCCGAAAAGTATGCTACTGACCTGTTGGTGTACCCACTTGTGATGCACGCCATTATTTCTCTTGCTGAGTAAGTATGTAGAATCAAGCAAGTTGCATAGCCAATTATTGTGTACTTGTTAAAAGTGCCCTAACATACTTGCCAGGCTAAACTAGTTTAACTTAGTTATACGAATTTTTTATGTGGATATCATGGATAAAGCCATATAAAATTTCAATAAAGTGTGATTTTTTTAAACCGACTGAAATTATTGAGCTGACAGTTTATATGAGCAGAAAAACCAAGATCATTATACTTTCACGTCATCTTGTCTTTACCCAACGACCTTATATGAAGATAGTTTCACATTTTATGTGTTCTTAATTTTGACAAACATAATTTAATGTATATACTTCTCTCATATCAAAAACAAGATAAAATTTGTACCCTTCTAATGTTTTACGTTGTATCCTAAGTATAATTTTCATTGATAATTTCACTGCTGCGTAGGATAACTTTAGTTCTGAAATTGTACTTTCACTAAGTCGAAATCCTTGAAATGTTTTGATGAAATACTGAAAGTGGTGGAGCTCCACAAAAAAGACAAATATGATGTCACTTCATTAGTAACTTGAATAATTGGCTGTGCCTGATAGATCCGTTTAATTTTTTTTTTCTTGATAGGGAAACTATCAGTGGTATTAGAAACTATGTAAAAACAGCAACAACCAGTCGCCTCTCGGTGCATGTTCGCTCGGCACTTTTCAAAAATCTCATTCATCAAGATATTGGATTTTTTGACACCATAAGATCAGGCAAGTCACTTTCAACATTTGAAAAACATAACTTCACTGATTCATTACACTGGGCGAAATATGATGTAATTACAACATGGTTGAGATTGAATTCACATCAGATACTAAGGACTTATTGGACAGCAAGATCTATTTGATTTGATGCTTGACTGATATGATTGATTGATTTATTCCAACTTAAAATTTTCGGAAGCCAGAAAAGCAGATCTACTTATCAAACTGGCACCTTAAGATGTGGAATAAAGAGGTTTTTCGTCAATTCAGGTGAAGTGACCAGCAGACTGTCCTTGTTCTCCGATGAACTGACTTGGGTGTTGGACGGCCTAGAATCAACACTGTCACAAAGTGTCAACTTACGTAAGTTATATAACAGAGTTTCATTTGTCTTAAGACCATCAAAAATCAAATGAAAGAACATATGCATTAAATTTTCAATATTTATTTACTTGATGTAGGCCTATATATATAGTTTTTCTATTTACTACAGTATCGCTTGTGGCAGTGATGTTCTACATGTCATGGCGACTTACCCTCGTTCTTATCTTCTGCAACATTTTCCTCTTAATTCCTGGATATATACAAGCCAGATACAGACAGGTTGAATTTATTCAATAGTTCACTGCCTTTTTTGAACAAACATTTTAATCTTTTAAATTCATATATATGTACATAATATCACTTAAACACACTCTGGGTGCATTATATAGACATATTCTCAAAACTAATGAAACTAAAAATATTGCAGATAGTTTTGTCAAAAGAAGACTGCTGAATGGAAATTGTGACATTTCAATAATTTTAGACATCACCATGATACTTATACCATTGGAAAAACCGGTATCTGACCGAAAGTTTTGCATGTTAGCCCCCTGCTAAGGATGAGCACTGTTAACAACAGTAAACAAGCAATCAGATTATTTATGACAAATGTATCTGTTATGATATGACGTTGTCAATATAAGATATATATTATCGTTTATTTTGCAAAATTATAAGTTAAAGGGTAAAACAGAAGAAATATATGCTGTCTAAGACAGTCAGACAATTAATTTTCGGGTTCTAAAATGCATTCCAAATCGGTGTCTAATTAATACATAGATTATGATTTGCAGACATTCACAACAGATGCAGACAAAGCAAGGATTGATGCAAGCAGCATTTGCCAAGAGGCCATTCAGTGCATCAGGACCGTACGGACATTCGCCAATGAATCTAACGAAGCAAAACGATACAGTGAAAAACTCAAAGAAGAAAGTTCTTATTCCCGCAGGGAAGATGTCCATTGGTCAATAATGGCTACGATCAAGAAGGTAAGTTCCTAAAATTATTATGTTATCTCAAGTTATATATTTCAGATGAATAAAATAAGTGATACCGGTACAAGATAATTTATAATCAAAGTCAAATCTTGTGGGCTGCCACTGTGCAGTGTGGACATTTGATATTTTCGATGTGAATTATATTGAATCTTGCTTTGAACAGAAACAAAATTATGACAGTTACTCCAATATTGAAGTCAACTGTGTGTAAAAGGAAATGCTATAAAAAAACTTTGATTGAGTGCATGAAATCACTGTAAGTTTTCTGGCTATTCAGGCATTCTGGATTGGCACTCGAGCCCTTGTCCTGGCGTATGGATCACATTTGACAGCAGCAGGTTACATGACTGGAGGAGGAATGGTGACATTTCTTTTATACATGAGAAACCTCCATGACATATTCACTGTGAGAGTCTTTTTTATTTGTTGCAACATATTTGATCAGCATAATAATTTCTTTGTAAGCGACTTCTCTATGAATCCGAAATACGGAAATGACCAAGCAAAAATGTATCTAATCATGTTTAATAATTTACAGCTTATTTGTTGCAGGGATTGTTCATATGGTGTATACCAGAGCTGATAAAAGACTTTGCAAAGGTAGAAAGAGTTGTACAATATCTCGAGCGAAAACCGGCCATGGAGTTAGATGGACCATTGTCACCAGAATTGTTCACGGGCAGTATTGAATTTAAGGATGTCTCATTCAACTACCCAAGCAGACCTGACAGCACGGTGTTGAAGGTGTGTGCCATGTGGTGTATAACTGATGATTACTTAGCTTTCTGTTCTTGCTTTATTTAAACATGATGGACTGATGTTGAAGAAAGTGAATACCTTTTAACCACTCTTTTATTTTTCATGATCCTGTTTCAGAATGTATCATTCAAAGTCAATCCTGGAGAAGTAGTGGCACTTGTAGGAGCAAGTGGGTCTGGCAAATCAACCTGCATCCAATTGTTGCAGAGATTCTATGATCCAGATGAGGGTCAGATTCTGCTGGATGGTTGTCCACTGTCCATGTACAATCACAAGTATCTCCACAAACAGGTCACTACAAGTGCTTTTCTGTGAAATTCATTGTATACCTCTTTGTTTGCTCTTCTGAATATCTCTTTGTTTAGAATTTTACTACGTTAATTTCGTTGAACAAATTAATTTAAAATCACAAATCAAATTCCTTAGTCTAATAGTCATGCTTCTGCTAAAATTTATATGGTTACAAATTGCAGATACATGCATGAGGGATACTATTATGATACCTCTTGTCTTGCAGCTTCTTGCTAATATGAGCTAATACAATACAATAGTAAGATGATTACACTTGGCTTTGTGTAATTATATAAAACTGGAAAAATAAAATGAAATGTTATAAAATTAATTTGAAGTCAACATCACTTAATTCCAGATGGCTTTAGTATCTCAGGAACCTGTCCTTTTCGCCCGCTCTATTTATGAAAACATCATTTACGGAGAGAAAGGCCTAACAAAAGAACAAGTTATCCAGGCTTCTAAGGATGCCAATGCTCACAATTTCATTGAAGGATTAAGCAAGAAATACAACACGGATGCTGGAGAATTTGGAAGTCAGCTCTCAGGTTTGCTGTTGGCAGATTGTAAATGTGGTATTTTGTGGTGATATAGGCATGTGGCTCACATGACTTCTTTATTGTACAGTGGTCCCTGCATCATAAGACCGCCCCTTGGTCTCTCGTGGGGGTGCGGTCTCTCATTGGGTTGCAAAATGCACTAAAAATACCACCTAGTGCGGGAGGACGGCATCACATAAGGCAAGTTGGTGTTACAACAGGGGGTCTTACAACGCAGGTACCACTGTACACATACTACATAAGGGTGAAAACTTGAAGTATCCTTAATTCTGATAAATTAAAGCCAACAAATGAAAAGGTTAAACATGTTTTAAAAAACGATTTTCCTTTTCAGAAAAAAATATTCAGGCACTGACCTAAGTAACTGGAAGATTAGCCACAATGTCACACTTCAGATTAAAAGAAGTAAATAACCTCTATATATGTAATGGAATTTAAAATGACATGAATTTTCCAGGTGGACAGAAGCAGAGGATTGCCATAGCAAGAGCCATAATCAGAAACCCAAAAATTCTCCTCTTGGATGAAGCAACCAGTGCCTTGGATGCTAAGGCAGAAGCAGAGGTAAGAATGGAATTTTAATATGCAGAAATACATGACTTATACATATCTGCTAATACCAATTATTTGTCAAGTTTGCTATATCATTTTTAATACATTAAAATCAAATAATCAGCAAATATACCACGGGTACTGAAATTAAATTGATTTTTCTTTTAAATTATTTGCCACCAGGTTCAAGAAGCCCTTGAAAACAACATGGCTGGCAGGACAGTCATGGTGGTTGCTCATCGGTTGAGTTCTGTGAAACACGCAGACAGAATAGTTGTCCTAGATGAGGGTGAAGTTGTAGAGCAGGGACCACCAGATAATCTATACAGACAAAAAGGACTTTACTACAGCTTAGTCAAGAAACAGATGATCGCTCGACAAGCCAGTGAGCCTGGTACAGAAGCAAAACCAGAATTAGTGGCATAAGCAAGTTGATTCACGCGATCAACATGATAAACCATACAAGAACCTGTTTGAAATTTTTCTTCCCTACCCTGTTGTATGATATGCACAAATAAACAGTGAAATTGAAATTTTTGAGTTTGTAGTATTCCGTTTAAAGCAATGCAAACTTGATTTACAGGAACTTACTATTTCCTTTGATAACAATCATTTGAACATGTTAAAAATTTAAATATCTTCCAAGACAGATGCTTAACAATGGAAGAGCATGTATCTTAATTAGTACGATCTTGCAACCACCAAATATCTTGTCTTGGTAGAATACATCAGTTTATTACAACGGATGCCTGTCAGTCCCTAATCCAGTCCAGTGTTATCTCCAGGTTGGATTATTGTAATGTGCTTTTTGTATAACTTACCAAAAAATATTCTCCAAGACTCCAGTTGTTCAAAACCGCTGTGACAGTGTTATAACTGGAAAGCGTCGCCATGAACACATCACTCCAGTCCTTGCGCAGCTACACTGGCCACCTATCGAGTATAAGACCAGGTGTAACATCATCGTGCACACTTTAAAGAGTTCAAATGGACTCACACCTCAATATCTCCGTGACCTACTAGAGGAGTATAGGCCAACTCTCACCCTGCATTCTTCAATTCAAGCTGCACCCGCTCCATGGAATTCCCTTTCACATGAAATGAGGACAATTCATGAACTCTGAAGTTTTAAAAAGTGTTTAAAGATATTCCTTTTTAAACAAGCATGTAATCTGTGATCTCAATTTTAATTATCTTTACACTGTTTTCATTAGCTTTAATTCAATCACTTCAATTCCATCTTTATAAGTTATATTGCCTTTGCTGTTTTGTTTCTACAGCACCTTAGAGCATTTTCTATAAACAAGGCACTTTATAATTTGATGTGAATAAAAGAAATAAATTAATAAGAATAATAAATATGAAAAATTTATAATATTACACGTTATCGTATAATCCATGCATTATCTTCAATTGCATGAACACAAATTTCTAGTGGGCCCAAAACGAAAAAGAAAATGGGAATGGAATTGTCTTATATACACCTGCTTGCTCTGATTGCACAACTGATTTAACTACCATGCAGTCAAGTTGTGAGTCAAACATCAACTGAAACATGTGAAGCAAATGTCCCATATTATGACCCGTGAGTTCAAATGGCTGAAAAGACTGTCCATTTTCCATATAAAGCATACCAGGATAAGTGTTGTTTTTTTATCATTTGTCATTGGTGACCAGAACTAGGAATGTTATGGCTTTTTACAGCCACAAGGCCATGGACTTGAATTTCAACAAATGCCTGTTTTTGCATCTTTGCACCTGTTTAATCTGTGAAATCAGTGAAAAGGAAGCAAGAAACGACCAAAAAGCTATTTTGTAGCTTTAGTTTTGTGTTGATGGTCCATCAAAAGGCATCAGAAGTCTTCAATTCTGTTTATCAATAAAAGAAAAAAAAGGTGAAGCTTGACCGGATTCTGATGTGAGTGCTCTAACCACTAGACCACCAACATAGTCGACAACCTGGCTCAGATTCGAAGTGTTTCCATCCTCGGAAATTTTTTCAATATGATAACTGCAGAGCAGGAGGCCTTTCTTGATGGGGGAAGAAAATTCTGACCTTTCAGGGAAGGGGGGGGGGAGACAGGTAGGCATCCTGGTCGTGGATGGCTCTGGGGGCAAGCGAGAGATGATGGAAGGATAGCAAGAGGGGGTACAGTTGAGGTCTAATATAAGCATAAAGCGCAAGGTGATGTTTTTAAAGTTGTGTGGCATCGTAAAATCTATCCATATTGATGTGAAAATACTTCAAATTATTCGCTATGACTGTTCTTCAACTCAAGTTATTGAAAAAACCAGAATCAAATATGATTTGTACTTGTTAAGAGGCTCTGAATCCAAACTGTCCAAAATTTGATGGGTCAAAAGTAAAGTTTTTTTTCCAATGTTGGCCAAATAAACCCAGTAATCAATTGAAATTGATGTCAGAAAGTGATGCTTCAATCCCTGATGATGTTTTGTTAATTTCTGAAAAACATAGTATTGACTGACCTAATTTTTCTCAAGGGATGTGATAAGTTACCCGCTAAGTGTATTATTACTTGCATTTTTCAAATCACATTTTAACGAAAAAACGCGTGGCAAATGCATGAAAAGGAGAATAAGTGAGTACAAAGGGTGTTGGAACAAATTTCGTGCTGTATCTGAGCAATATCACATGCCAAGGTCTACTTATGAAGACTACCATGAGGAACTGCGTGGCAAATCAGTCAACAGAATCATGCCACAATTAGGACGTGCATGCAAGACGAGAGTGGATTTTGACGGGAAAGGTGACAAACAACCCCAAATTTAAAATGAAAGAGCTCTGTGGGGATTTATGGACTCAGGGGACACAGCTGTAAACAAGTACTAACAAAAGAACAAAGCACCAACAAGTCCAACATGGCCTCAATGCATAGAAGTGCCAATGCACCAAAACAAAACACCCAATCTCACTTCTGATAACTTTATGAAATAGGGGAAAGACTTTTGGGATAAGTTATGAATCTCTGCATTGCTTGAAACCAGATGAAGTGACATTTTTATTGCATTGAAGGCCATCAGACTGTGTAGGTGAAAAGTGCGTTTGACAATGCATTCTTGCGACATGCAAAATCTCAAGATATTACAAAAACCAATGAAGGAATCAATATTTTTTTCTCAAACCGCTGTTCCTGAGTAAGTTTTGGGAGGGAAACTCAAATCTGGTGTTATTTTTTGTATAACCCCACTTGCCAAGCTGCCAGAAGTTGTCAAATTTGTGAAAATATGCGTAAAATGGCAGATTTTTAGGCAGTTAAACACTTCCTAGCTCATAACGAAGACCTGCTGTAACATGGCTGGTGCCACATTTCAATTGCCCTCCAAAACCTTACTGAGAAACCATGGATTGAAGAAAAAATATTTTTTCCTTAATTGATTTTTGCAATATCTTCAGGATTTGCAAGTTCGCCAATGGGGAATTACATTATAAACTTCAAGTGAATTCTGGTAAAGGTAGGTATTTATAGAATGGGCCAAAATTGTACATGTGACTTCTACTATATAAACTGCAATACCAGACCAAGGTCATGCTGGATCAGTAAATATTGGGGGCTCATGAAACACCCTACTACAGGTGGAAACAAAATTTTTTTCATGTGCCGAACAAATTTTTTTTTCACTGTCAAATGGGAAACAAACTTTTTTTTTCACCAAAAGTCCATAGCCCCTCCACCAAAGATCATCTGGTCGGTCCCTTATATCTAGCCTGCCATATCAGCTCTAACGTAAACAAAGAATTCCTTTATTGGGTCACTTGTCTACTTTGCCTGTTCACATTATCGCAACACAACTGATAAGAGATTACTCCAGTCAGAAATATGTAGGTTTCAAGCAGAGACTTCATTCCTGAGTGGGCCTTCTTTTGTGTTAAACCATTGACATTATAAATGTATTATGGATTTCCCAATGGAACATTGGTCCACATATTTTGTGCATTTTCACCACAAATCAATTGATTACTAGCATTTATCTTTGAGAATGGAGCCAAAAAACAATTCAGTGACTAATGTGTATCGGAAGGCTGTCTTTTCCACTGATTGTGTTGATTTATTTTTTCTCTTTGGTAAAGGATAGTGAGCAAAATATCACTCATGTATCATAATATGTAGGCCTACGGAGGACTGATCAGGTCAGAAGGAACTGTATCTCGCGAAGGTGAGCATTGCAATGTTATAGTTATGAAAATTTAACATTATATTAATATTAGTGAATTGTCAAAAATGATTTGACAAGATATTATATTAAAACAACTCAAGTCAAGGTAATGGCACAGTCAACAACTAGTCAGTGGATCAACTGGTGACAGTGGTTGGGAATTGGTATTCATAAGATGGTTAGATTGATATAAACATATGATAGATTAGGCATGTGCAGCCCTCTAAGGCCTGTTCTTGTCACTCACATGGTTTTTTAGATGAGATAGGAGAGAGGATGTGAGTTTGCAACATGTTGCAAATTTACACCCATTTGAGGGATCTTTCACTTGGCCAGCAAAGACTCTGATACAAGGGGCCTCCAATTAACACCTAATCTGAATGATAGCAAGCTTGGATTTTGCTCCTAAGCATGCACTAAAATGATTTAGGTTCATCTAACTCATCATTTTGCAATGTGCTCTGTCCAGATTAATGCTAGTCTTGCAAGGACGATTTACTTAGTTTTATGCGGGAAGTGTCCAAAAATCCCAAAATGTGATATCTGAATGGTGCACATGAACTATAATAACCGCCTGGCAAAATAAAATATGAGCAGCATAGCACAGAAAGGCTGATTTCTTCATTTCACAATATTGCCAATCTGACTCCTCCAATCCGACTCCAGCTCCACTCCCGAAACTTCCTGATATGCTTCCACTTAGTAATGAATAACTTTTTAACGGTTGAAGTTTTTTTTTAAACAAACAACAGTTCTGTAAACCAGGGAATATTTGCTTTCCAGTAATATCAAATATATTAGAAAAAATCGTTTTAGACATAGTGGCAATGGTCGATTGAATATTTTGTTTCAAAAATTCTTCTACACTCCACCCTTTCAGTGGACCAGTTCATGACGCATGGCCGTTACTTTTAAAACGATCGGCTTGCAAAAGCGACGTGGCGTTTATGCTATAAGAGGATTCCAGAGACACCAATGGTGTCAACTACTATGTCAGTGAGCTTCTTTGGGTCAAAGTTAGCATTCTCAGTGGTTTCTGTGAAAGCACTTCTGATCATGTCGTACGAAGCTTGTTCTTTGCGACCAAATCTCCATTTTGCAGATTTCTGAGTCAATGCACGAAGCGGAGCAGCAATTGTAGCGAAGTTCGGAATGAAGCGGGTGCTGTACTGAGCCACACCTAAGAATGAGCGGACTTCAGAGTACGCACTCATGCCATCATCAAACTTGCGAATGAGCAATATTTCCAGAAGTGGGAATTTAGTCCGTATATAAAAATTTTTGGATTCGATCTTTTTGTCATAATGATGTCCATCTTTATCCCTCATTTGTATTGCCTCAACATTGTATAAATCTTTAGGTATCTATCTGAAATTGTAGTGAAGGATAATAGTTCAGTGTCGTGGGTACTATATTGTGTCCTATATTGTGTCCTAGAGAAATAAATTTCATTTTAAAAATTGCTTGTATAGGCGTGATCACGATAGTCCAGAAATTCCGTGTGTGTCAAGGTGTTATGCAATCGATTGAATTGTGGTATTTATAGCTCCTGATGATTGACTTGCAGGCCTGATAAGGGGGTGACCATTTGATAAACCCTCGGGGGGGAATGGAGTTTTTAATAAATAATTTATTCCTCAGTTTTGATGAAAATAAATTCTTTTGAGCAGTCAATAAGTAATTTCTGCTGGTGTATTTCTTAGCAATATTTATGGACTTTGCAGGCTTAAAATAAAAAATTACCGTAAGCATGAAATGAATAATTTCCCATCTAGGAAAAACTTAAAGCACCCCCCCCCCCCCACCCATGGATTTTAAATGTTCGCCCACTAACATCATGCTTGTCATGACTCATGAATGGAGCATTGGTCTATTTTGAAAATTAACAAATATGACTTTATACCCTCAGAACCGTAAAACCAGGAAACCACTGCTGATTCTAGATGTACAAGTATTATTTTATATCAGAATTTAGTGTATTAATCCAAGAGTTGATACAAAAACGTTCATCCATATTTCCAAGGAGCAACATTACATACATGTAGTCGACACAAAGTGGAACTGAATCCAACTGAATCAAACTATCAAACTGACTGTCCTGCTGGAAGACAGGCTTTTATATGGTAACAGTGAATCAGTGGGATTCCCTGTTACGCACACAGAAAATCCCGATTGACGGAACACAAGTTCCGGGTTGAGATGAATGATAATTGCTTCATCTAATGTCTTTACACTCAAGTCTCCAGCAAGTCCAGTATCTTTACAATACAACATGTTTCTATAATAATTCTGTTATCAATTTCACTAACAATTTGGCTTTATACTCAATGCTTAAACTCACAATATGATATCAAGACTGAGGAGACTGGAGTAAGTGTATGTCACTGGCAAGTTAAGGGGCGACCATTTAATTTCCATGGAGGCTTGGAGTTTTCCATAGCGGAAAAAAGAATTTCACGGTTATGGCCGCTGTAATTATTTATTTCAAGCGCAAAAATTTGCCAATTATTCATTCTTAAATCAAGCAACACCTTGTTAAGAAATACCCCTACAAGAAATTATTTATTTCAAGACTGGCCATAAAGGATTTATTCATTCTCCAAAACTTAGCAAGAAATTATTTATTCAAAAAAACTCCAAGCCCTCCTTGATATTAAACACTTATGCCACTTATGCCAGGCACTGTTGGGAAGAAATTCAGGACCAGGTGCAGGTAATTATGCCAAAAGTTAACTTATATAAGCAAGAAACCATGAGATTTCCAGGAAGGAGCTTGGAATTTTTTTTTTATGAATAATTTCTTGCACAGTTTTGGTGAAAAAGATCAATTTTTTTAGGCAGTTTTGAAAAATAAAATTACTATTGTTTGACTGTGAGATAAATTATTTCCCATCAAGGAAAACTCCAAGTCCTCCCTCGTTCGAATATCTAATGGTAGGAATACCGTCCCTAACTCCTAAATGATGAAACTGGTATATTATATAGGGAAAAAGGACCCTCAAAAATATAATTATGTTGATGTAAATATGAAGCCTAACCTGCACGTTAATGACTGTATATGTATACAGTACAACTCAAGATGAAGTAAGAATACCCCAACAGGAAGGAAGAATCAGCCACTACTTTACCCTTTCACACCTTTGGGCTACCCCCGATACACTTCCCACCTTTACCTATTTTTCAACTACCATTTAAAATTACATTAAATTTACAGTAGAGTAACACAAATTCAAAATCCATCCCCCCCATTGATTCCGGCTATGGGAATTACTTTCAGCATGTGACATCAGATAATAATTTCTAAATTAAACAATAAAGAAGAATTCTCTTGCATAGCGATTCGTTTTTTAGACTGTGACACAGCAATTACCTATTTTAAGATTACCCGGAAAGAATTTATTTGTTTCAACAGAATTGAACAAGAAACAATTTATCCAAAAACTAAATCCGACACCCACACCCGCTGACTTCCGATAGTTTTTTGTTGTTGTTGATTTTTTGACCTCCACAATCTCTTCCAGCTTGTCAGGAAATGTAAATATGTACACACAACTCACTAGGTGGTGTTTTTCACTGTTTCAGGTTGTTATGCAATACAGACGAGTGTAAGTTTGTGACATAAATTGGTAATTTAAGACCTGTGGCTCAGTAGCCTGGGACTGTCAAGTCCTTCATTGTTCATAATGACAGCGATTAGGAAAAGAAATGCTCCTGCTATGGACACAAACGAAAGTGACAAAACAGAGGATGCTTCAAATACTGAACAAGCAAAGAATGCGGGCGATGTCAACAGCAGTGGATCCCTTGAAGACAAAATTAAAGAATTGAATAAGGAAAATCTTACCGATCAAACTGGTCAAGAAAAAGCAAATGAAGATGAGCAGGACATATCAAAAAGTCTTCACAAATATGGATCTATACTGGTCTTGTTAACTGGCATTGATCTCACTGTGAACTACCTCTTCATTGTCAATTTAGACACAGACAATTCATACTTCTCAGGCACCAAAAGACAAATGTTTCTCGGATCAATGATGCGAAGTGTCTTCTCCATCTTATTTATATTACTCGTTCGTGTTGATCGTATTTATTCAAAGTATCCTGATTTAGTGCCCTACTTTCTATTACTTGTTTATTTCTTTGGCTACAGCCAGATATTAGTGTGCTTTTTGTTAGACTCTGAAAAGTCTGACTTCACTTATGGCTATACATACTTTTGCCATTTGATTTTCAATGCCTACTGTTTGTCCTGCTATGTGACGATTGCTTTATTGACATGGGGAGAATGGAAGAAAAAAGTGAATGACACGTCGGGCAAGAAAACGAAAGCAACGGTGGATGGAGACAAAGATATGACTGAATCAACATTGACAGATGGTGGATCTCAAAACGAAGATGATAGTAACAATGGTGATGATGATGTTGATACCGACATTCCAAAAAGAACCCTCCCTGTTCTAGTGTTGGCTAAGAAGTTGATGGGCTGGTACCGGGCTGAGTTGTTTGGGATTGTTGCCGGTTTTGCTCTTCTTCCATTGACTGCTACCGGTAAGTATCTTATTCACACTCTAAACATTTTAAGATTGCTTAAATTGTATTTAAAATGTAATATAATAGCAGTTTAGGTACAATTGAAATTATGATGTCAGATGATAAATTCTGTTTTCAGCTGATTCTCTCGCTCCATACTACCAGGCTCAAATTATGGATGTCCTGCATACTGAAAAGTATGCTACTGACCTGTTGGTGTACCTACTTGTGATGAACGCCATTATTTCTCTTGCCGAGTAAGTTTGCAAAATCACATAGTGACTTTTGAAACCGACCTTTGGAATTGTGTCTATATCAAAACTGCAATAACATACTTGACAGGCTAATCTATCAATATAAAATTTCAGTAGAGTGTGTTTGTTAGCAGACTAAAATTATTAAGGTCTCAGTTTATAAGAGCAGAAAAAACAATATAATTAAACTTCACATGTCATCCTGTCTTTACTCAAAGACCTTATATGAAAATATTTTTACTATTGGTGTTTTTAAAATTTGGACAAACGTAATTAAATGTAAATACTTCTCTTATATAAAAAACAAGATAACATTTGTACACTTCAAACTTTTTACATTGTAACCTCAGTTTGATTTTCCTTGGTGATTTCTCTGTTCCCCAGGATAACTTTAGTTCGGACATTGGATTTCCACTGAATCGAAACCTTCGAAACTTTCACTTAGCCAAAATCTTTGAAACTTTTTGATGACATTCTGAAAGCGGTGGAGGTCCACAAAAACAAAAAATATTCATTGTTCACTAAAAGAAATAGCTGAGCCTGATCGATCTGTTAAAATTGTTTTTTCTTGACAGGAAAACTATCTTTGGTATCAGAAACTATATAAAAACTGCAACAACCAGTCGCCTCTCGGTGCATGTTCGTTCGGCACTTTTCAAAAATCTTATTCATCAAGACATTGGATTTTTTGACACCACGAGGTCAGGTAGGTTATGTGAAACGTTTTGAATGAAGTGACTCCACAGATTTATTACAGCAGATCAAATATGATGCGATAACTAAATACTTTTCCAAAATGTTAGGGACTGAAATTGTAAAATATACTATTAACTAAAGTAATGGGTGATGTCATGGCCTAGTTGATAAGGGGCTTCCCTGCTAACTGAGACGTTACAGGTTTGACTCCAAACTATGGCATGGAGTAACTGAGCAGATCCCATAATCTTCACCCAGGCGTAAATAGGAACTTGGCTGTTGGCATTGATGACAATTGTAGAATGAGAGACTTGGCATTGTCTGCGGAGACAGACTTTGTGTGTGTTATGGATAATATAATGATTTAACCTTTACACTTACATTTACATGGCAAGATAGATCTGTTTGTTTGATGTGGAAAAAAGAGATTTTTCGTCAATTCAGGTGAAGTAACTGGTAGACTGTCCATGTTCTCCAATGAACTGACTTTGGTGTTGGATGGCCTTGAAATAACACTGTCAGGCAGTGTCAACCTATGTAAGTTTCAACACAGTGTCTCACTTTTCTTAAGACCAACAGAATGAAAGAACATCTATAATTATGCATTAAATTTTCAATATTTATTTATGTATACTTTTTCTAATTATAACAGTATCTCTTGTCGGCGTGATGTTCTACATGTCATGGCGGCTAAACCTCGTCCTTATCTTCTGCAACATTTTTCTCTTAATTCCTGGATATATACAAGCCAGATACAGACAGGTTGAATTTATTCAATAATTGACTATTTTTTAATATATTTCTTAATGCATTAAAACTGTATACACATTATGTGGTTTAATCATTCTCTGGGTGCATTATGTGGACATATTCTCAAAACTGATGAAAATTAAAAATACTGCTGATAGTTTTGTCACAAGAAGACTGCTGAATGACAATTATGACATTCAATTAATATAGATTATGAATTGCAGACATTCACAACAAGTGCGGACAAATCCAAAATTGATGCAAGCAGCATTTGCCAAGAGGCCACTCAGTGCATCAGGACCATTCGGACATTTGCCAATGAATCTGATGAAGCAAAGCGATACAGTGAAAAACTCAAAGAAGAAAGTTCTTATTCCCGCAGGGAAGATATTCATTGGTCAGTAATGACCACGATCATAGAGGTAATTTCAAAAACTAACTTGTTTCGAAAGTTAGGTATTTCAGCCAAATGAAAATAAGTGAAATACGATAGCTTGGGAGAAAATCTATATATTGTGTTTAGCGAATGGGTACACTTGATATTAATTACAGATGCCATAAAAAATGGTAAATAGCTTGGGTTTGACCGAAAAAGAGTGTACTTGTGATGGGGTTGCTCCAAATAATTGATGCATTAATGAATTAACCGATTATGGTCAAATATCCAATTTTCAGTTATGACCATAAAAATCGCTCAGCACCTTTGGCTATTTTCTCACAAACCTAATCCAGTCTGCATTACTCATACCTGGATTAAGTTGATGGTTCATCAATAACAATAACAATAACAATAACAAATATTTATTTAAAGTCATGGTACAAAATTAAAAACAGTAGCCATAGGCTATTTTGTGACAAAAACTGATACTGTACAACATAAAAAGAGAAAAACAAAAATAAGAACGGATAAAAATACTAGACTAAAAGGTGAACTAAAATAAATTAAAAAGAGCATAACATGGCATCATACAACTGCTGAATTACCTCTCTGTTGAGATTACTTTTAAATGATTCAATATCCTGACATTCTTTAAGAGATCTCGGAAGCATATTAAATAGTTTAGCACCAAGATAGGTGAAGCACCTTTTACCATATTTACTTGTTCTAGGCCTTCTGAGTTCAACATTTTTGGAACTATTGTTTCGTAAACCATATCTCACTCCACTAGCATTAAAAAGATTACTGATGTAAGTAGGAGTTAAATTGTTACAACATTTGTACATCTCGAGAACTATTTTGACAACATTATAAACTTTAACATCGACAAGATTATATTTAGATAAAAGAGTGCATGACTCAGTTTGAAAATCATCAAATACAAACCGAACTGCTCTAAACTGCAACTTGCAGAGCTTGGTCATATCAGACTTATTACAAAAAGACCATACTAGTGGACAATAATCAAATACTGACTTAATAAAAGATTTGTAAATAATTAATTTACAATTTTCATCGAAAATATTTCTGACCCTATACAATGCATTGACTTGCTTACTGGCTCTTTTACACATTTGATCCACATGAACACTGAAGTCAAGTTTACTGTCTATATACACACCCAAATGTTTTATGACATTGTTACAAGAAACAGTGGTACCATTAACATTTAAAGTATTGAAAGCATTTACATCATTTCCAAATACAATAACTTGAAATTTATCTGTATTGGCTTGGAAGCCGTTATCAGTAAACCATTCTAACATTGAGTTCAAATTATTTTCTAGAATTGCCTGAAGTTGGGAATAAGATGAAGCAGAGCATGACAAAATATTATCGTCAGCATAGTTGTATATTACTCCATTTTTAACAATATGGAAAATATCGTTAATAAAAATATTGAATAGGGTTGGTCCTAAGACCGAACCCTGTGGAATACCTTTATATATGAGAGACCATGAACTATGTGTATTATGTATTTTAACTCTTTGAAATCTTTTACTAAGGTAATCATGAAAGAACTTAAGAGAAATAACATCAAATCCGTATGCATTAAGCTTCGCCAGCAACAAACCGTGTGGGATTACATCAAAAGCCTTGGACAGATCTATACTAACTGCTGCTGTACATAACTTATTATCAAGAGAACATTTCCAATCTTCAACTGATTTTAAAACAACATGTTGAGTATTAAACATTTTCCTATACGCTGATAAATTATTATGAAACCGACTTTGGAAAAAAGAATTAACTTGTGACGCTACCAATTTTTCAACTACAACAGATATACAAGACAATATGCTAATTGGTCTGTACTTAGTCTTATCCAAATTGTTGCCTTTTTTAAAAATAGGAGAAAGTTCAGCAAGTTTTAATTCCTGAGGAAAGGATCCTTCATAGAAAAGTCTATTGACCAGCCGCGTCATTATCAGGGCCAAGGAGCTGGAACCGATCTTCAAAAGTCTTGGTGGAATGAGGTCGTGACCTGTCGACTTCCTCGGGTTGACATTCTTCAATATGTTAAGAACATGAGATTCACTTACACTGTTAAACTTAAACTTATTTTCATCACATATATTATTAGAGTTTTTAATAGACACAATGCTAGAGTGATTGTCATAAAATTTCACGATATCATTTACATCACTGTTTTCAAAATTTTCGTTTAAGCCCATTGTTCTTGTGACAGATGAGAGAAACTCATTGAAGACGTCAGCGACTTGCTTGGGGTCCGAAAGCACATTATCACCTTCCTGGAGGATGATATTTCCACCGTTCTTATTACTATCAGTGAAAAACGGTCTGATTGTGTCCCAGAAGTTTTTGGACTGGCTATCACTAGAACACCTGTCCTGGAAATATTTTCTAAGAGAATCTTTCTTCAATGCGACAAAGCTGTTTCTTTTCCACCTGAAATCTTCCCACAGTCGCTGGTTGTATCGGTGTTTCCGTGCCTTGTTGTGGGCCTGTCGCTTTGCGTACATGGACTTTCGCAGTGAACTGTTCATAAATGGGAGTTCACTATGCTTGATCATCTTCTTCTTTACTGGGGCGTGATGGTTTATAACGTCAGTCAGCAGGGTATTAATAACCCAATATTGGTCATCAGTGTCTTCAAAAATATCAGCGATATGAAAAGGCACAGTTGAGAGGTCATGCTGATATGACAGCTCGTTAAAATGTTTATAGGACCTGTACATTTTCACATACGGAGTTCGAGGGGGTAACATAATCCTAGTGGACACAGCTACCAGGTGATGAAAGTCACTCAGGCCGCAGTCATAATTAACGTGAGTGCCAAAGCGTCGGGGTTTTGTGACATATATGTGGTCGATTAGGCTAGGAGTACCTTTAAAACAAGTCGGCTTGTCGACGAGTTGCGTGATGTTGTAATTATTCATATAGTCTGATAATTTAGAAGACTTCCTAGGATCTATGTTAATGTCGCCCATAATTATTATCATATCAGTAATGGAGAGCATACGGTCCGTTAACAAATACAGACTTCTAAAATACTGCTCCAAAGGTGCAGAAGGGGGTGTGTACACAGTGGCCAACAGCCACTTCTCCTTCCTGATGATGAGCTGCACACAGACACTATGTAAACATTCATCGTTGACCTCTACCTCAGGCTTGCGAATATGAGGAATGTCATTTCTAATATAACTTAAAATGCCGCCGCTTGTATCACTTCGATCTTCTCTGATGATATCAAAGTCTTTAGGCTTAAATTTTGAGTTTGGAAACGATGAATCTATTTTAGATTCTAAAACACTAAAATAGTCCAGCAGATTAGACTTGAATATGTCTTCCATGCACAGGTATTTATTTCTGATGCTGTTAATATTAAGAAATCCAATAACTAAGTTCTTCGGGGACTTTTTCCTTAAGGCTCGGAGTTCAGACCACATATCAGTAGAGATTGTAGAGGGAGGAGGACCTTGTGTAGTAATAGGAGCTTCAGGTGACATGTCAGTTGTCAGGGTTAAATCACTAATTAATTTATCCTGGTATTCAATAATTAAATCACAAAGGGAGGTAAAATGCTCTACAAGAGAGTCTTGATCAGTCAGTGTATGGGCAGCGGCCGTCTTGCAGTGGCCGTTGTCCTAGTACCAATTATTTTCAATGTGATGCTTGTTCTTATGCCCTTTTTGGCCACACATATGGCATGTAGTAGGTCCCTGATGCCTGCAAGTTACTGAACTATGACCTGGTTCATTACAAAAGTAACAACCTCCAGGGTTGTAATGAACTGTCGAGTAACTTGAATCTGTGTGGAAAGACTTCCGGGGGGTTCGCGGTCTTGTCTCTGGGGGGAATCGCTGTCTTGTCTCCATGGCGAATCTCGGTCTTGTCTCCGGGGGGAATCTCGGTCTCGTCTCCGGGGGGAGTCTTGGTTGTGTCTTCTGCCATTTTGCTTAGTGCGAGTCGACATACTGTTCCGTGTTGAGTTATTGTCAGCCTTTACTTGCGGTCTTTGGTTTTGTCTTGTTTTGTCGCCTTGTGGATCTTTGATGGCAAGTTTTAAATTTCTAGCCTGCTTGTTGGAACCTGACTTAGTGAGACCTGGACCTTTACCAGCTGCCAAATACCCATCATTGACAGTGCCATCGCTCAGTACAAAGGACGACCTGCTGTTGATAAAGTCACATTGTTTATCATCACACAGGACCTGCAGGTTAGCGTTGATTGTCTCCAACGAGTCAAGAGTTATCTTCTTATCGAGACGTGGGCATATACTTGATACACATACGTGGTTTGCTTTCGTCTTTGCCGAATCAATCAATTTGGTAAATCGAGGTATGATGTCGGACATTTCCGCATCATCTTTGAGTTCATTAGAACCGGCTACAAGGATGATACGATTATAGCCGTCAGTCGGATGATTCATCTGCTGCAACTCACGTTCAAGAGTAGAAAGATCAGCTTCAGGGAGCGCACACACCTTTGTGTCAATTAACTTTCTCTCGTCAATCGAAGATAATGCGGAATCTGTTAATAATAGCTCGGCTGTCTTGCCTCTTGATAATTGCTGCCAATTTGCACTCTGAATGTGCAGTGAGGGTGGCAACTTTTTCTCGAAGTTTTGCATTCTCTTCTGTGAGTTTAGCACTTTTTTCTTCTTTCACCTTCATGGAGTCTTCAAGTCGTAACATCTGTGACTGGAGTTGGGACATCTGGGCCATAAACTGATTTCTGATGACAGACATGTCAGTAAACACAGATCTGAGTAGGCTAAGTTCTTGTTCCTTGAATCTCTGTTTACATTGCCGACAATTGAACACTGCTTGCTTGTCAAGGGTCAGGAAACCAACACATTGGGCATGAAATATCCTTTGACAAATTGTACAGTTTATAGTTCTGTCATTTTCATTTTCATTTGTACCGGCACAATCAGCTATGCACACGTTGTTTACTGGTGCAGTGTCATCATTGCTGACAATGTCCGCCATGTTGTTATTAACCACTTGCTTATGACGATCAGCAAATATGCTTTTAAAAGTCACTGTCTTCACTTACTGCAGCTGAACATCAAGTAGAAACGTTCTATGGATGTTTATAGTGAAACCACGAGGACTTTCAGAACTTTTCACAACATTAATTCTTCAGTAGAAGTATTTTCTTAGCGGAGAAATTCCAGAGCTGTCAGATCGTGACCGGAACCGGAAGATTAGATCTTATGAGAATACAACCGGAAGATTAGATCTTATGAGAATACAATGCTAACTGAATGACGACAATCTTGTGCCTTAATCAGCATTCAGATTGTAGCATGTAGTCCAAAAATAGCAGAAAATAACTATTGTTTAAGGTGGCTCGATACTCGTGAACTTTCTAAGATAGGATTTCTCAAAAATAGTTTAGAATTATCCAAAATATAGTTTATAGCAAGGATATGTAAAAAAAAGTGGTCGCAACCAGCCTTTTTTCCAAAATATTTGAGGTTACGTACAAGAAAGTCAGTCCACGCAAACTTGAAAAACTCAATTTTTTTCTTATCTTTCTTTCTGTGAAATTTGTCCTGCCATTCAGTGGTCATGCATCCCATATTATGAAATGAAGCATGAAATTGAAGAAGAAACTTCAATGGAACTGCTGATTACAATTTCAAAGAGATATATGTAGTTTAAAGGACTTTCCAAGGGGCTCGGAATAAAAGTTTTGATTTTTACTATTTAAATTTTTTTTATAAACCATGGCGCTAAAAAAAATTGACGGGATAGGATTTCTCATTTCTTTGTCATTAATTTCCAAATATTGTTAGGAATAATAAAATGCATAAGAGAAGGTTTGCTACCGCGATAGAAATTGAGATAAAAATTTATTTATATCTCAAAGTCAATTTTTAGAAATTATACCTGCTTGCCGAAAATCACATGTAAAAAGTTTCTGTTCGGACCATAAAGCTGAATCTCTGGCATGTTATAGTGCTGGTCATAGCGCGTCCAATGCTCCAAACCAGAAGTTTCTAACCCTAATAGAAGTGACGCAAATGGCAAACGAAGCGGCAGTCGCACAGAATTATAAAAAACCAAAAAACCAGTCCACAGAGCTCAGCAGACTGCTGTTGCTATGGTGATGCCGCCATTGCTGCACCATGAGTAGCGAGCCACCTTAATGCGTAACGATGTTGCAGAGGCCACTACAAAAATAATTAATTAAATTATTGATTATTGAGAATAGGAAAACTAATCAATTGATGTAAATGACTGTGTGATTCCTGGCCCTAACTGGTTGGGAGGAAATGCTTTCTAAAAATTATGATTGGGCCTTGGGACCTGAAATCATTGGGAGTGAATCAAGTTGTTTGTCTATTCAGTTATTCTGGATTGGAAATCGAGCCCTTGTCCTGGCGTATGGATCGCATTTGACAGCCGCAGGTTACATGACTGGAGGAGGAATGGTGACATTTCTTTTATACACAAGAAACCTCTATGACATATTTGCCGTGAGAGCCTTTTTCATTTGTTGTAATGTACTTAATCAGTAACATTATTTATTTGCAAGCACCTTCCCAATGAATCTGAAATACTGAAATGACCAAGAAAAAATTATCTACTCAAGTTTATTATTGGGTGCTTATTTGTTGCAGGCACTGTTTATTTGTTATATACCCCAGCTGATTAAAGCCTTTGCGAGAGTGGAAAAAGTTGTACAATATCTGGAGCGCAAACCGGCTATGGAGTTGGATGGACCATTGTCACCAGAACTGTTCACGGGGAGTATCGAATTTAAGGATGTCTCATTCAACTACCCGAGCAGACCTGACAGCACAGTGTTGAAGGTGTGTGTCATTGTGGTGTATAACTGATGATTACTTAGCTTTCTGTTCTTGCTTTATTCAAACATGATGGACTGATGTTGAAGAAAGTGAATATCTTTTAAAACATTTTTTATTTTTCATTATCCTCTTCCAGAATGTATCATTCAAAGTCAATCCAGGAGAAGTAGTGGCACTTGTTGGAGCAAGTGGGTCTGGCAAATCAACCTGCATCCAATTGTTGCAGAGATTCTATGATCCTGACGGAGGCCAGATTCTCCTGGATGGCCGTCCACTGTCTATGTACAATTACAAGTATCTCCACAAACAGGTCAGTACAAGTGCTTTTCTGTGAAATTCATTGTATACCTCTTTGTTTGCTCTTCTGAATATCTCTTTTTTTCGAATTTTACTATGTTAATGTTGTTGAATAAATAAATTCAAAATCAATAATCAAAATTCCTTCGTCTAGTAGTCATGCTTCTGCTAAAATGTATATGGTTACAAATTGCAGATACATGCATGAGGGATACTATTATCCCTCCTGTCTTGTAGCTTAATTGCTAATATGAGCTAATCAATACAATAGGAAGATGAATACACCTGGCTTTGTGTAGCTATGTAAGACTGGAAAAATAATGTGAAATGTTGTAAAGCAAATTTGAAGTCTACATCACTTAATTCCAGATGGCTTTAGTATCTCAGGAACCTGTCCTTTTTGCTCGCTCTATTTACGAAAACATCATTTATGGAGAGAAAAGCCTGACAAAAGAACAAGTTATCCAGGCTTCTAAGGATGCCAATGCCCATAATTTCATTGAAGGATTAAGCAAGAAGTACAACACGGATGCTGGAGAATTTGGAACTCAGCTCTCAGGTTTGTTGTTAGCAGATTATAAATGTGGCATTTTGTGGTGATATAGTCATGTGGTCTATCTGACATGTTTAGTGTCTGTAAGAGTGAAAACTTGAAGCATCCCAAATTCAGGTAAATGAATACTAACAAATGATAAGGTCAAACATGTTTTTAAAATGATTTTTCAGATAAATGATAGGCAGACACTGACATAAGTTACTTGAACATTAGCCATGCATCAGATTAAAAAACAAAGTTAAAGACTGATATATGCATTAGAATTTTAAATTGACACGAATTTTCAAGGTGGACAGAAGCAGAGGATTGCCATAGCAAGAGCCATAATCAGAAACCCAAAAATTCTTCTCTTGGACGAAGCAACAAGTGCCTTGGATGCTAAGGCGGAAGCAGAGGTAAGAATGAAATCAAATATAAGTAATATGAAACTTATACATAACTGATTATACCAATCATCTGTGAAGTTTACGTCATCGTTTTGCAATACATATGTACTTGAAAACTGACATGATCAGCACATGTACATAGGAAAGAACCCTCAATTCAATTAAAATTTCTTTAAATTATTTGTCACCAGGTCCAAGAAGCCCTTGAAAACAACATGGCAGGCAGGACAGTCATAGTGGTTGCTCATCGGTTGAGTTCTGTGAGACACGCAGACAGAATAGTTGTCCTGGATGAGGGTGAAGTTGTGGAGCAGGGACCACCAGATAATCTTTACAAACAAAAAGGACTTTACTACAGCTTAGTCAAGAAGCAGATGATCGCTCGACAAGCCAGTGAGCCTGGTACAGAAGCAAAACCAGAATTAGTGGCATAAGTATGTTGATTCAGTCTATCAATAAGATGAACTGTACTACAACCTGTACTGAAAAGAAGGTTTGTGTAAAACAGACAAAACGAATATTAGCCATCCAAAACGTTGTGTATATCCTGCAGACAAGAATTTTATTTGAAAGAGACAAGGAAATTGTCAATCCTGATCAATTTTGTGTGTGATTTTATCAAAGAATTATCAGAAATAAGCATACCCTTTGTCTGAATTTTCACAAAATTTTGACGGACACGGCTATCGTTTGTTTTGTCTGTTTTACAAATTACCTTTTTTCAGTGTGTGAGAAATTTCACTTCCAGACCCTGTAGCATGATATGCAAAAATAAACAGGGAAATTCAAATTTCTGAGTTTGTAATATTCAATCCAAAGTAATACCTCTGAACATGTTACAAATTTAGGGATCATCCAAGACAGATGCCTAACAATTGTGAAGCACATATCTTATTTAGTACGATCTTAACCACCAGATATGCTGCATTGGTAGAATACATCAGTTTATTACAATGGATGCCTGTTGATCCCTGACCAAGTCCAGTGTTATCCTCCAGAATGGATTATTGTAATGTGCTTCTGCATAACTTACCAAAACACCTTTTCCACAGACTCTTGCTCATTCATAAAAACAATTCAATGTGGAAAGCGTCGCCAAGAACACATCATTCCAGTCCATTTTGCAGCTACACTGGCCGCCTATTAAGTATAAGAGCAAGTGTAACGTCATCTTGCACCCTTTCAAGGCTTTAAATGGACTCACACTTCAATATCTATGTGACTTACGAGAGGAGTAGCCTATAGGTCAACTCGCTATCTGCGTTCTTCAACTCAAACTCTTTTTGACCATCTTTAACAACCACAACATATATATGGGTCCAGATCCTTCAGAGTGGCTGCATACCCTCTCCAGAATTCCCTTCTACTTAAAATGAGGACAATTCACAGAATTCATGAACTCTATAGTTCTAAAAAGTCTTTAAAGATGTTCCTTTTTAAACAAACCACTAGAGATCTGCGCAGGCACCTTTTTCCTGCCCGCGACCGCCCCGCGCCCGCACTATCCTGCCCGCACCCGCCCCGCGCCCGCAGTCTCTGCCCGCACCCGCAGCACACTGCCCGCGCCCGCAGGATAATCTGCCCGCACCCGCCCCGCGCCCACATGCGGGCAACAGCGGGTACCCGCGCCCGCAGGTAACTGCCCGCATTACAACCCTGGATAATCTTAATTCATAAAAATATTCTAAAACAATGATCCAGATTTATTGACTTAATGTCTATAAATGCATCATTTAAGTAAAAGATACATTACAGATATTGAGATATTGCTATATCGTTAATTATGAAATAGCATACCAGACCAGTTTATACAATCAAAATTCACTAATGATACCATAATCAATTAGTTCAAAACATAATTATCTGATTATGTCAAAACTGTTCATTCACATTCTGTACATTCATCCCCAATTATTCAGTTTTATCATGAATAGGAAATAGTTTAAAAACTGATTTGTATCTCAATGGCTATGTGGAAACTATAATTATAAGAGATAATAAATGTGTGCAAATAGCCCTTTGTTTTATGACCTCCTGGGGTGAGCTGGGAGATACCAGTATATGGTACATTTACTAGTATCATTCTGTTACATAATTCAACATGTTAGCTGATTAATGAATGAATTTGATAATGTGTATAGTGCTATCTTTCTGCATTAATCTTCTGTATATAATTAGTTAATTTTGTCAAAATAGGTTTTTTTTCTGAGTGCCTTAATTGAAGTTATTTGAATCATGGAAATAGGCTTAAATTGATAACAAGAACCCAGGGGTTCAAAATGGAGATGTTGTAGTGTCTTACTTCATATCCCCTGAAAAAGACTTTCCCTGCGTGGCCAGAACCAGGTGTTGTTTATATTGTGTGCTAAATTTCAGGATTTTAAAAATAATCCATTTCAAGCCGCAAAATGTGGCATAGGTGATATGGAAAAAAGAATACATTATCATTAATGAACTTTGAAAGAGCTTTAAAATGATGCATGGAAATGGGTGTGATCTGCCAGGTAGCTCAATATCCTTTTAGTGGAAGTAGCTGCACATTCATTTTGGTGATTATCATATGAAAATTAGATGAGAAGACTGGGAATCTTAGGCATAGTCTAATCCACTAATTAGTGTTCACTGTGCACTAACGATGGGGGTACCCTCGCCATCGGGGCAGCCATTACAACTCTCCATTCGTGATTTCAAAGTGATATTGCAAAGCATTTTGGGGGAGTCAGGCCTTCAAATTGTGAAGGTAGTTTCAATGGCCTGTGGAATAAATGTTTGCCAAGTGCCAGACTCAAACTTGCCAGCTTAAATAAGATATTCATGAACTCACAAATCACTCGAGGTGAGGGTACCACAAAAAACGAAAAATGGCAGGGCGAGGGTACCAGCATTTTGGCGAGGGTACCAGCACGATTTTGGCGAGGGTACTAGCATTTTGGCGAGGGTACCAACCCGGAAGTGGCGAGGGTACTGTAAGATTTGGGCGAGGGTCACTTCCGGTTGGCGAGGGTAACCTTCAAAGCAAAATGGCGAGGGTAATGTAAGATATATATCCCGAGTAAGTGAAGGTAGAAAGGGCCATGGATCAACTTATTAAACCTGCTCTTTGTTGGAATAGAATGATAACAACATGTGCTGACACATGATAGCACTTTTGAATTATTTACCAATCAGGCAATCCAACCAAGCACACAATTGTAATAAAGGAGAATTTTAAAATCAATTCACTACTAATGAAAAAACAGCTGCACTGTAGTAGGCCTACCAATTCTACCCCACTGTGGAAGTTAGTGCAATACGGATTTGAGTAGTTTGAAACGTTTTGGTATACATCTAGAATTAAAAACAAATTGGTAGAAAGGTATAAACATCTTGACTGTGACAACCAGTTGTCAACTACAGATAAAAACAAGTTAGTTTGTCTTAATAAGACAGATGTTTCATCCTGTGCCAAGACTGTGCAGTTTTAACAACCACACTAAATATTTGTTCTTTCAGCATTGACAATGAGGTTGTTTCTTTTCCAATCTCCCTAGTTGTGTGACGTTCTGCTGTTCTTATGCCAATCAGATGAGACAAAAACTACTACATATAAAGCCAAAAGACTGCAATCGAATACTAATTAAGACTGCTGTAATGTGTCAGTTTATCGGCCTGATTTCTCTCAATTTATTTTCCCTGCACTTATTGAGGCAGATCCCATTTTGAATGTACAATGCATTGATCAGCTCTTCTTTTAAAAGTCTTGTAGGCTGCCATCACAATTTTCCTTGTGGTTATTTATTTCTTCACTGCCTCAACATGCTCAAAGCATGTGAATTCCCCATATAATACTGACAGCTTCCATAGTCTGTTTAATTATTGCATTATAATGAACATCAGTTCACAGATGTAAAGGAGTGTTTCTGCACCTAAATATGCACACAGGTGGGATAATACAATATACATGAACTGAATGCCCTCAGGTCTATAATGGTCATTGTTCAACAGCTATAAATTGTCTTAAATATTAGTTACTCTTTGAAGATGAAAAATCCACTTTTGTGCAAGTGTACATCTTTATGTGATAACATTGCATTGAAAAGTTCTCACTAGCAGATATCATAGTGGATTGCAGGACTGAGCCTGACAACCTCAGATTGCAAACCATGTCGCAATCAAAATGAGTGCACATGCCTGCACAGGGAGAAACAACAAATATTTTGTGAAAGTTTCAATTTGGATGGTGGGTCCTGTTTGGAAAACGAGCATCTTGGGCAGTTTCCTTCCTCCCTGTCAGAGAGTGCCCCTCGATCCCATGGACAAATTTGTAAAAATGTGATGTTTAGTCTGTGATTTGCTCAAGGCTAAAGTTATGATACTTAAAAAATATTCTATTCTATGTTTAATAATAATAAATGTGAAATACAAGATGCTTAAATATTTTAGAGTTGTGATGGACCATTTTGGACCTCTTATGTAAATGTATAGTGGCTGTTACATCTTGACGACCTGAAGAACGTCCATGCATTGCTGGAGCTGTTTCACCCACAGGAGGTGTTTAAACGAATTGAAACCGAGTTGAAAATATATCTAGACAAGAATGGATGATCAAGTAGAAAGACAAGTAGAAAGATATCTATCTATCTATCTATCTATATCTTATCAATCTAATAACATCAATAACACTTTCCTAGACAGATATATACAATTCAGACAAACGAGCAAATAGACAAGTAGATATGCAGTATCTATGCAGCTCGGTGGCTCAGTGCTTTATAAGGCACCCGCGTGCTCCTCTGAAGGTCTTTGCCAGCATGGGTTCGAACCACAGGTTAGGAACCCAAAATTTGCAATGAACCTTCATGAGCAAAAACCCAGTTGGATGTCGTTCGGATGAGATGCTTAAAAATTGGCGCCCCCTTGTATCAGTGTCTGTGCTCAGCAAGTAAATGATCCCTCACATGTGATATTAAAATCTGTAACATGTTGAGGACTCCTGCTCTCTATCCCATCTCATCACTCAACCCTCGTGAGCACACAGAACTGGACTTAGAGGGCTGCACTTTCCATATATAAACTCAGCAACATTAAAAACGCACTATTTTAAAAAGGCTTAAAATAGTACTTCCTCTCAAAATATCAAGATGAAAGTTTGCACACTATTAGTAGTTGCCATAAGGTATATTCACAACAATTTTCAAATTTCTAAGTGCAGTACTTTCGTGTCAAATGAAATCGTCGTGGCTGTTGTCAAAAATGGAAGTCACAAACTGCACTGCGACACATAACGCACAATTGGAAATATTAGTTTTGTGGCATACTGGATGGGATAAATCTCATAAAATTTTCACATAACATGCACAAGACTTCTAAAAGAGGTCCCACGGAAGTTTTTGAAAAAAAAAGTCAATGATAAAGCAGATTTTGAATTAAAAACTCAAAATTTACGAGTTCGCATCTTCAAATGAAGCATGTGAACCAGAACTACTAAACAATGGGGGTTTTATGCATGCCCAAGGTAGAAACACATGCACAGACAATCATTCCATATCAATTATCTCAAAAATCTGAATAAAACATCATTTTTTAAGGTTTTGACAAAAGGCTCCAGTAGGGGGCGTGTCAGCATTGACACTTAATTTTTATTAAATTCATCCTCTTTAATTGTGGTTGGGTCAAATATCCCTTTTTCTTGATTCATCATGCAAGGAAAATTATGAACTTTCCTGGCCTATCAAAAAAGTTTGTGGAAAGAACAGCTAAGTTGTTGAACTTAATGATCAGAGGAAATTGAAATTTTGTTACTTCCATTTTCGAGATTGACCACGGCGATTTAATTTAACACAAAAGTACTGCATTCAGGGATTTGAAATTTTCCGTGAATATACCTGATGGCAACTTCTAGAAGTGTGAAAATTTGTATCTTGATATCTTAAGGGGAAGTTAGTCAGGGAGTCACAGAGGGGAGGTGTGACATAGGGTATGATTACAGTTTTTTTGCATAGAATGATGCATGGGGTGCCCCAGATTAAGAATCAGGCGGGTGCCGCTCCGGCACCCTTGGGCATTCCATTCTGGCGGCCATTTTCCAAAGTGGCCGCCAAAACCCTATTTTTGGCCATACATCCTCATATAATTGTCATAGGACCATGATTTTTGGGTCTAAACCTATATTTTCTGGTATAAGGAATTCAATGAAAGTAGTTTTGATGATGCCAGTTCAATATTCTGGCAGCCATTTTGGAAAATGGCCACCAAAACCATATTTTTTGCCATATCTTCTGATATAATTGTCATACGACCATGATATTTGGGTCTAAACCTAGGTTTTCTGGAATGGGGAATTCAATGAAAGTTGTTTTGATGACATCAATGCAATAGTTTATCCTTTAACCCTCTCCTTAATGCAAGATGGCTGCCATCGAAACTCAAATGTGGCATTACTACTCGCAACATTCTCCGCTATCTTGTCGATTTCAGTCACCTTCGTTTCTTTTAGTGGACCAGACAATATATCATTCTTTACTGTCAAAGGCATTTCTTGTTAAGGGGAGGAACCTAATGCCTATTAGATTTATTTTTAAACAACAGCAAATATTAACAGGAGTATAAATGTCTGATGGGGTTTTTAGAGCGGGCCATTTTAAATTGAAGTTGACAGCAGAAAAACAATTCCTAGAAATTACTAGTTTAGTTCAGTTTAGTTATCTCAAGAAATATCCACAAATAATTAAGGTCTTAAATGAAGGCTGACACCAAGAGCTTGATGTCAGCTTTTATTTAGCTTCTTGGTTTCCTTTTCACTATAACTTGTCAACCCTCCAAAAGCTAAATTAATGTTGCCAACACTAGCGAAAATGTCCTTGGAAACTCAAAATCCTGCCATGTATTTTCAGTTCCACTTATTCTTATCACTAGATAAATCACTTCTAACCAATCAAAATGGGTGTGGATGGATAGCCCTTAATGTCAGCTTTCATTTGACACCTTCGTTTCCTTGTTACTATAACTGTCATTCTTGCAAGAGCTAAATAAATGTTGCTGTCAGTGGCGAAAATCCCCTCGGAAACACAAAATCCTCCCGTGTAATACAATATGCACCCCATTTATATAGCTCTTGGAAGATTGACAGTTGTAATAGCAAGAGAAACCAAGGTGCCAAGTGAAAGCTGCCATTAAGGGCAATCCATTCACATGGATTCTGATTGGTTAGGAGTGAGTTATCTAGTGATAAGGACAGGTCGAACTGAAAATACATGAGAGAATTTTGCGTTTCCGAGGATATTTTTGATAATGACAGCAACATTTATTTTGCTTTTGGAGGGTTGACAGTGGTCATAACAAGGAAAACTGGGTGCCAAATGAAGGCTGACACCTAGGGTTATCTCTCCACATCCATTTTGGTTCGTTAGGAATGATTTATCTAGTGATAAGGATGGGTGGAATTAAAAATACACGGGAGGATTTCGTGTTTCTGAGGATATTTTCAATAAGGACAGGAACATTCACTAGCTTTAGGAAGATTAACAGTTGCAGTAACAAGGAAACCAAGGTGCCAAATAAAAGCTTATATCAAGGGCTATCCAACCACATCCATTTTGATTGCTTAGGAATGATTTATTTGGTGATATGGGTAAGTGGAATTGAAAATATAGGGGAGAATTTTGTGTTTCCGAGGAGATTTTTGACACTGACAGCAACATTTATTTAGCTCTTGCAAGATTGACAGTTGAAGTAACAAGGAAACGATGGTGTCCAATGAAAGCTGACATAAAGGACTATTCAACCACATCAATTTTGGTTGGTTAGGAATGATTTATATAGTGATAACGATAGGTGGAATTAAAAACACATTGGAGAATTTTGTATTTCTGAGGATATTTTTCAGTAATGACAGCAACATTAATTTAGCTTTTGGAAGATTAGCACTTGTAGTAGCAAGGAAACCAAGGTGCCAAATGAAAGCTGATATCAAGGGATATCCATCCACATCCATTTTGAATTGTTAGGAATGATTTATTCAGTGATACTGATATGTGCAGTTGTAAATACAGGAGAGGATTTTGTGTTTCCGAGGAGATTTTTGACATTGACAGCAACATTTATGTATCTCTTGCACGATTGACAGTTCTAGTAACAAGGAAACGAAGGTGTCAAATGAAAGCTGACATAAAGGGCTATCCAACAACATCAATTTTGTTTGGTTAGAAATAATTTATCAGTGATAAGGATAAGTGGAACTGAAAATACATGGCAGGATTTTGAGTTTCTAAGGACATTTTAAATAGTGATATGACGGCAACATTACTTTAACTTTTGGAGGGTTGACAAGTTGTAGTGAAAAGGAAACCAAGAAGCTAAATAAAAGCTGACATCTTGCTCTTGGTGTCAGCCTTCATTTAGAACCTTAATTATTTGTTAATATTTCTTGAGATAACTAAACTGAACTAAGCTGGTAATTTCTAGGAATTGTTTTTTCTGCTGTCAACTTCAATTTAAAATGGCCCGCTGTAGAAACCCCATCGGACATTTATACTACTGTTAATATTGGATTTTTGTTTTAAAAACCTTCTGATAGGCATAGGTACCTTCCATTAACAAGAAATGCCTCTAACAGTAAAGAATGATATATTGGCTGGTCAACTAAAAGAAACAAAAGTGACCGAATTTGACTAGATAGCGGAGAATGTCACAAGAAGTAATGCCACAGTTGAGTTTTGATGGCAGCCATCTTGCATTAAGGAGAGGGTTAAAGGACAAACTATTGCATTGATGTCATCAAAACAACTTTCATTGAATTCCCCATTCCAGAAAACCTAGGTTTAGACCCAAATATCACGGTCGTATGACAATTATATCTGGAGATGTGGCCAAAAATATGGTTTTGGCGGCCATTTTCCAAAATGGCTGCCAGAATATTGAACTGGCATAATCAAAACCACTTTCATTGAGTTCCTTATACCAGAAAACCTAGGTTTAGACCCAAAACTCATGGTCCTATGACAATTATATGAGGATATATGGCCAAAAATAGGGTTTTGGCGGCCATTTTGGAAAATGGCCGCCAGAATGGAATGCCCAAGGGTGCCGGAGCGGCACCCGCCTAATTCTTAATCTGGGGCGCCCCATGCATCATTCTATGCAAAAAAACTGTAATCATACCCTATGTCACACCTTATGTACAGGATTTAGGGCTGACTCCCTGACTAAGTACTATTTTTAGCCTTTTTAAAAGTGTGCGTTTTTAATGTTGCTGAGTTTATCTATATCTATCTATGTACCTCCATCTTTACATTGTATGGAAGGAACTGCGCATTCATTGTTTTGTGACCACTTCAGAAAAAAAAAGACTTTCCATTACAGTGTTTTAGGTGGTACCCTCGCCATGACAATAATTGAAAATGGTGTTACCCTCGAAATTTTTTTTGGTTACCCTCGCCCTTACGATATATTTCAAAGGCAAAATATGAAAATTCTGTGACCAATCACACATGAAAAGTAAGGCCAGGGGTTAGTTTAACATTTAAACTATATGCCTCCAAAATAGGTTTTGGATATTATGTAATAAGCCCAGGATCACAGAAAATGGAATAGAATCGAAGTTAGTAATGGCTACCCTTATGGTGAGGGTACCCACTTCGTTAGTGCACAGTGTGTTGGGCGGTTGTGATATTTTTCATTCGGTTCGGTTTTCGGTTTTTTCCGACCAAAACCGCGGTTTCGGTTCAAGTTTCGGTTGCAGACCAATTCACGTAGTCCACAATGTGCACGACACGATTTTACAATCCGCGGTTCAGCGCCCGGTCCGCAAAATCGTTTCGGTCCAGAAATTCAAAACATCAACATGGCGCTCGTCTGGGAGAGTGAACAGATCGACATTTTGCTAATTATTTCGTTTTTCTCAATAAAATTATCTCAATATGAAACACTGGATACAACAGTTACTGACAACAATCAAAATTCAATTTAATTCAATTTATATAATTTATTTGCTCTTTTCATCTGTGACTATTACAGTTTATACAAAAAAGATAACTTTACGAAATTGAGCAGGGTGACCACCCTATGATGCCAAGGCATCGCTGTCGAGTGGCCACCCTGTTGATATGAGAATAGAATTATATTAACAGTCGTCGGTGCCGGCAGGAACATCAGATGGACAGATCATCTGATGTTCTGGCCAATGGGCTCTGACAAAATGGGAGTTCCAACACAAAATTTTACACTAAACTAAATAGATATACGGCTACAAAAAAACTTCCTAATATGAATAAGTAAATATTTGTTGAAGTTTACCAATTTATTGTTTTCCATTAATTTTTGAGAAATCAAAATTCGAGAAAAATATCAGAAATCCTAATTTTTCCCCAGTTTTTTCGTTTATATGAAAATTTCACAAGATTGGCCCTCCAAATGAGTTAAGTCATTTAAAGCGGTATAATTTAGACATCTAAATGCATCAATTCCGCAGTGCAACTCGAAAATTCACGGAATCATGGAGCATTGAAAAATAACATTTTTTCACATTTTCGCTGTATTTATTGTTAATTTTTGTAAGAGCATAAATTTACACCCCCAAAAGGACCATTAAGGGTATTTAATGCATATGATGGTAGAATTTCATGCCCATAGGTAAAACTGTTTCAGAGTTTTGCTTTGGAAACGAAAATTTTTATTCTTTCTAAATTTTCAATATTTTATAAAAACTCTACCCATTGCCTAAATATGAACAACAAAATGCACATATATGCTGTAAGACCCATTCATGTACCAAATATCATATATACAAGTGCAATGGTTTAGGCACAGTGGCCAAAACACAATGTGTGCAGCCGCCCCAAGTGGATCCAAGCAAGATCTAAAAGGAAAACACGTCTTAATTACAACATGCCTGGTATTCATTCCTATGCCAGATGCATGCTCTATAATCAAGTTATACATATCTCTTGACCCAAACATCTCCAAACAAAATAGCCAAGACAGGGCCCAAAAGACATTCTGAAAATGCTAAAATTTCAAATTTCCCGCCAAAATGGTCCATTTGTCACTATGACTGCATAAATGGAGATGTGTACACATCTCCATTAACAACAGATTGTATGTGTTTCATACATCTTAATATAAAAAAATCAGTGATCAGATGGCATACTTTATACACACATATTTAACTGTTACTGAATGAAAGCTATTGAAGTAGTATACAATACATTATAGTTTGTGAAACTGGCCAAACAGTGCGGGCAGGCAGTGCAAGTGCCCGCACATTACTGCCCGCACCTGCAAACCACCCGCAAGGGCCTGCCCGCACCCGCCCCGCGCCCGCAATCTTCTACCTTGCGGGCGCGGGTACCCGCTGCCCGCGCGGGCATACCCGCCCCGCGCAGTTCTCTACAAACCACACAGTCTGTGATTTCAATTTTATTTATCTTTACACTGCTCTTATTATCCTTAATTCATTTACTTCAATTTTATTTGTATATATGGATTATATTCCCTGTGATATTTTGTTAGTACAGCACCCTAGAGCATTTTTTATGAATAAGTAAAGGTCTTTATATGTTTATGTAAATATGTAAACAAAACTAATAAATTAAAGAATTAAATAAATATATATAATAAATTGATAATATTATAGCAAATAATTTTTAAAAATTCTAGTAGGCCCAACATGAAAAAGAAAGTGTGAATTGAATTGCTTTAGTACACCTCCTTGCTCTGATTGTTCAAAGCGAGTGAGTCAAACATCTACTGAAACATGTGTAGCAATTGTCCCAAATAATGACCAGGGAGTTCAAATGGCTGGGAAGACTGTCCAGTGTCCATTTTCCATAGAAAGCATGGACCTGTTTTTGTTTTTTATTCAATTGTCATCGGTGCTTGTCTCAACTGGGTTAGTCAGTGCACCTTGGTGGACAATGTGTATCATGTTGATATAGGCTATATCTGCTCATGGTTCTAGTTCTATGGAAACAGCTCCTGGGAATTTTTAATTTATTTACAATTTCACATCCTGTTAGTATTTCATGGAAAAGTGAGCACGTGGTCTTGCTTGTCAACCATACTCTGGTGTTATTATCAATACAGTGAGCATGTTTCCTTGGTGACACATGTGTTTCAGGTTGTTATGCAATGCGGGAGTGTTACTGATAGTATTAGAATATAATCTAGTGAGACTTTTAGACAGCCATTTACACTATGGCAACAGTCAGGAAAAGATGTGTTCCTTCAGAGGATATCAATGGAGTATCAAATTCAAAAACAACTGATAAAATTGAAGATATATCTACTAGTAAACAAGGAAAGGAGCAGGATATTATCAAAGAGAATGGATTCACTCAAGAAGAAACTGAATCAATCAATGAAAAATCAGGAGAAGTAGAAATAAAGGATCAAACTCATCAAGAAAAATCAAATGGAGGCAAGCAGGATTTATCAAAATCAAAACTTCAAACATATGGGTTAACTCTGATGATTTTAATTTCCTTTGATCTGACATTGAACTACCTCTTCATTCAACATGTGACAAACAATGATCTCAAAGACACAAATATTAATGATTCTTACCTCTCGGAGACCAAAAGCCAGATGTTAGTTGGATCTGTGATGCGAAGTCTCTTTTCCGTTCTATTTATGCTCCTTGTCTATGTGCATCGTATTTATTCAAAGTATCCTGATTTAGTCTGCTACTTCATATTACTAGTTTATTACGTAGGATACAGTCACATATTAGTGTGCTTCTTATTGGACTCAGAGAGACCAGACTTTACCTTGGACTACTTATACTGTGGTCACTTGATTTTTAATCTGATCTGCTTGTCATGCCATGTGGCAGTTGCTCTATTGACATGGAGGAAATGGAATAAAAAAGTAAGTGAGATTTCTAACGAAGAGAAAAAGCAGAACGGACGAGTGAAATTAAGCGACAAAGATGTCGCAGATTCAACATTGATAGATGATGATCTGCGAAAGGAGACCAATAAAGAAAATGCAAAAATATCCCAGCCCGTTCATGTGTTGGCCATGAAATTGATGAGATGGTACAAAGCAGAGTTGTTTGGAATTACAGTTGGCTACATTCTGCTGTCCATCAATGCAACAGGTAAGAATCTTAAGATATTCCTTAACTTTTATCATTCAAATTATGTTTTACTTTTCAAACTTAAAACTGTTTAATTAAAATCAACCTGTATGTAGAGTGTTAATGGAAATTTCCTACTCTGCATGAGGATGAACTTATCAAGTGAGTTATCATTGTGTGCCCAATGCATGTAAGTATTAGACATATCTTAAATTTAAGTTGAAAAGCTGGCCTGTTGACATAAAAAAATATTTCTTCCAGGCAAAGATCCAACAATATTTTTATTTTCCATTCAGCACAGTCTCTAGTTCCCTACTACCAAGCTCAAATTATGGATGTCCTCCGTGCTGAAAAATACGCTACTGACCTGTTGGTGTACCCTCTTGCGATGCATGCCTTCATTTCTCTTGCTGAGTAAGTCTAAAGGGTTTTGTGAACTATACTGCTAAAGTACCCTGCTCAAGGATCACAGAAAGCAATAACATTTTGGAAATTTATCATAACAATTTTCTAGAGACAACCGCACTATAAACCCAGCTCCAGTTACTTTTACGTCAGTTACCGCAGAAAAACTTCAGTACCTGCCTTAAAAACAATGGGTTTCTCCGTAAAATGACAATTTTTTTTATTCAGTACAGTAGTTGTTGATAAACAGACACACCAGGTTTCACAGTGTGTTTTATAAATTGAGTGTTCCAGATTTTTAGTTAAAGCTTCCTTTTATAACAAATATTTTTCTTCACAGGAAAACTATGGCTGGTATTCAACACTATATCAAAGGCGCAACCAACAGTCGTCTGTCTGTGCACATCCGCTCAGCTCTTTTCAAAAATCTCATTCATCAGGACATTGCATTTTTTGACACCACAAGATCAAGCAAGTTTCCTGTTTTTTAAATTGCTTAACTTGCATCAAATAGTCATATTTACAAAATGTGAGTATATCAACTTTAACTTAATTATGTAATTTCAGGTGAATTGACTGACAGGCTTTCCCGTTTCTCAGATGAACTCACTAACGTGTTGGAGAACTTCGAATCAGTCATGACATTTATTGCCTATATATGTAAGTTACGGAGTCTCAGTTCTTTCAAAGTTTGGAATAAAAATATGCATTCAAATATCTTCTTAGAGCAGAGATTTACTAATTTTGGTTATTCTGTAATTCCAGTGTCTCTTCTTGTTGTGATGTTCCTCATGTCATGGAGACTAACCCTCGTTCTTATTTTCTGCAACATTTTCCTCCTAATCCCTGGACAGATACGAGTCAAATACAGACAGGTTTGGAAATTCCCATCAATGTTATTTGAGATATGCTCTCATTGCATAGAGAACATTATGCTTGATTTATTTACACGTCATTCAAAGTAATTAATAATAGGGATGTCATTGAAAACAACTTTTTTCCAATGCGATAATCGACAAAATCTTTTGTGATGCATCGAATGTATCGATACTTTTTCACACATCCAAGATATGGCAAAGTACTAGCTCTGTTGTTGAGTTTTCCACAAAAAATCACAAGATTTCCGAATTTTCATCATCCACGTCTGCCATTTTGAATCTTGCGGTCTCGTTTGCGAGATTTCAAGTGAGAGCAGAGCAGCGATTTTGATGTACTACTGGATTTCTTGCAAAATTTCTCAATAAATATGCCAAATGTGGCAGAAATAATATATTCGATACTTGCGGTATTATATAGATACATTATTGTTACGGACGACTTTTCTAATGCATCGATTCTGGCCTTATCGATGATAGTCCTAATTAATAATATATACAATCATTTTTGATTTTTCCTCTAAAGTTACCTCCATTACCTAAAATTACACTCTGACATCTATCAGCTGATTTGATTTTAATGTAATTTTTATGCATTCCAGGCATTCATGACAAATTCAGACAAAGCAAGAATTAGTGCAAGCAATATTTGCCAAGAGGCAATTCAGTGCATCAGTACAGTTCGGACATTTGCCAATGAATGTGATGAAGCAAAACGGTACAGTGAAAAACTGCAAGAAGAAAGTTCCTATTTGTGTGGGGAAGATATCCATTGGGCTGTAATGAGTGCAATCAAAAAGGTACTTCATCCAGAGTTCTAGGTATTTTTCTAATTTATGCGATAGGTTGATCTCCTTCCAAGAAGGAATTTTTGATAGGGGCAGCCATCAGTAAATTTTGGGCATTTTAGTAAACTCGTGATCATTTTAAATTTAGTAGATAGCATAATGTAAAATGTCACAGGAATGACCTGGGTGAGCTAAATTTTGTGAATATCAGCATTGTGGGTAGGAATGCAGTGTTTTGTTTCATTGTCTTTTAGGCATTCTGGATTGGGAGTCGAGCGCTTGTCCTGACATACGGGGCACATTTGACAGCAGGAGGCTACATGACTGGAGGAGGAATGGTGGCTTTTCTTATCTACATGAGAAACCTCCATGACATGTTCACTGTGAGTTACCTGCCAATATATCCTTCAATATACCATCTGATGCATCTAAGGCTTAATCTACCATTATTTGTGATAGGTTTATTGAGTGGCAATATTTTTTTCAATCTGAAACTTGCAATTGATTCAGATTTAACCATTTTCTTGAAGGGGTTGTTTGTCTGGCGTCTACCTGAGCTGATAAAAGACTGCAGCAAAGTGGAAAAAGTGCTTGAATATCTTGAGCGCAAACCGGCCATGGATTTAGATGGACCACTGTCACCAGAAATGTTCAAGGGCAGCATTGAGTTCAAGGATGTTTCGTTCAATTACCCAAGTCGATCTGACAGCAGAGTGCTGAAGGTTTGTGAAAATATGATTTTAATTATGGGCAAAAATCTAGAAATCGTGTACTGGTACAAGAATGGCGAAACATTTACTATAAATGAAGTTTATTGATGGTCAGACAGGGCAGTATATAACGTAATATTATGTCATGACTTTTTATGACACTTCTAAAAAGGATTGTTATGATCAATTACTCAATTTTGATTCTTCATATAATACTATTTTGATCAGTGGTTTGTTATTGTCAGTGACTGTTATAAGTACAAAAAGCAGAATTCTATCTTGAAGCTTTAAAATTCTGTTTCAGAATGTATCATTCAAAGTCAATCTAGGAGAAGTAGTGGCACTTGTAGGAGCAAGTGGGTCTGGCAAATCAACCTGCATCCAATTGTTGCAGAGATTCTATGATCCAGACGAAGGCCAGATTCTGCTGGATGGTCGTCCACTGTCTATGTACAATCACAAGTATCTCCACAAACAGGTAAGTCATTAGTGTATGAGTGTGTAAAGTCAGTAAAGTTCTAATCCCTTATGTGTATTCCGTCAATGTGTTCCCCTCTTCCACTTCTGATCAGTGTTGTGATCACTTATCACTTCTGTTATTTCATTATTGCTAATTTATTTTTTAAGAAAGCATGTTGCGTCTATCAACAGTCAATTTCGTACAATTATTTAGTACAGTGTCATAAAATATATGATATAAAAACACTTCTTACCCTTTTGACTCATCAGACTTTGATGTACTAATTTCACTATACTGAAAATAAATCACAAAATATCTTTCAGATGGCATTAGTTTCTCAAGAACCTGTGCTTTTTGCCCGCTCTATTTACGAAAACATCATTTATGGAGAGAAAAGCCTGACAAAAGAACAAGTTATCCAGGCTTCCGAGGATGCCAATGCTCACAATTTCATTGAAGGGTTAAGCAAGAAATACAACACGGATGCTGGGGAATTTGGAACTCAGCTGTCAGGTATGAGCAGATTATAGCAGAGTTTTATTTTCAGGAAGCAGTCATTTTACAGTAGATGATCCCAACACCATTCTGAAGAGGCAGGTTTTTAAAATCAGTTCTCTCTGCTCAATGACAATTTTAGATGTTACTTCTTTCCAGGTGGACAGAAACAGAGGATTGCCATAGCAAGAGCCATAATCAGAAACCCAAGGATTCTCCTCTTGGACGAAGCAACAAGTGCCTTGGATGCTAAGGCAGAAGCGGAAGTAAGGATGAAATAGTTTATCTTTTCAGTTACTAGATTAAGTCTGATAAACTTAAATAAGCAATCTGAAAATGTGCCTTACCTGATGCTATTAAAAAACCCAAAGGACTTTGAAACAGCAAAGCATGTCCCTCAGTCAAATAAATGACTGAAGCATCATTATGATGACTGTCAGTAAAGGCCTTTTTCCATCTTTGTCATCATCTGGTAGTGCATTTAGTAAATGAATAAATTCACTTATGAAAATTTCCTAGAAAGTGAATTTGTGGAAATTGGGTTTTTAAAGGTATTTCATAATGGTATACAATGACACTGAATGTGAATTTTTTTCTAGGACATGTATTCTATAGGGAAAAGTGACATCAAAAAACTTTTGACATCATTTTTCCCCCTACAATAACATGTCATAGATAAAAAATCACATTCAGTCTCAGGGTCTACAATTATGCAAACACCAGTAATGGAACATCAATTTCAATGCCTGCAATTTTTTAAAGTTGTAAGTTATGGAATATTAACTGTTCATGCATTGCATCCCAAACAGGTACAAGAGGCCCTAGAAAGCAACATGGCTGGCAGGACAGTCCTTGTTGTGGCTCATCGATTGAGTTCTGTGAAACACGCTGACAGAATAGTTGTCCTAGATGAGGGCAAAGTTGTGGAGCAGGGACCACCAGATCATCTTTACAAACAAAAAGGACTTTACTACAGCTTAGTCAAGAAACAGATGATCGCTCGACAAGCCAGTGAGCCTGGTACAGAAACAGATCCCCAACCTTTGGCTGATGTTGAAGTTGAATCTGGAGATTCTGATGTCCACTTATAGCTCACATACATATTCTACTAAAAATCTAACTGACGGGTCACATTGATGTAAATTAATCAACATAAAGAGATGTTAAACGATTGTGTGACAGTCATTGCTAAATGTCATTGAGTGATTTTCAATTTTTACTATATATGCAATGTGGATATGCCATTTTAAAACAATTGTTGCTAAATATGTGACCTACATGTATATAGTTTATAGGCATAATTAATTATGTGCATGATATTAATGTGGCATGACAGTTCTAGACTTTCTTTTGCTTCAGAAGTCATTTGCAATTTACATTATAATATTACGTCATTTACTGCTAAATCTCAATTTTAACTTCTTAAAACTTTATGTTGAAGATTATCAGGAATGGGGAGGGGATGACTTTCACATTCTAATGAATCTGTAAAAAATGTGACAATAAAATACTTTTCTTACAGTAACCCTGTGTTGACATACATGTGAATTAATTCATATTAAATTGACTGTTGTATGAAGGTATATCCATCTACAATCAATTCTTGTAGGGGATCAATCTCTTATTTTAGAGCAATACATTTTCTTAGGGGTTTGATAAAAATGACATATAATAATACAGAAATAGTTCTGTCGCATCTGGACAAAACGTGGCAGTCACAAATTTTGAAGTGATAAATGTCCATCTATCATTACTGTACCTGGTATCAAATACATTTATTGTACATTAAAAGAAATGGTTCACTATACAAAGAGCCATTAAAGAAAACCCAGAGGCTTTCAGCTTCATGGCTGCTGCAGCTTGCTGAAGAACAACAGCACAGCACCAATGCGTCACACTGACCAGTTAATTAGTATTATTTATTAGTCAAATGACTAAAATAATCGCTCGTTAATTAGTAAAAATTACTAACTCAATTACTTAAATTGCCTAACATAGTTAGTCATTTGACTAATTTGGAAGTTTCACTAACTCTATTCATTAAAAAAAATGTAGCTGGGAACACAGGTCAATTTCGTGACCATCATAATGACATTATAGGTTCATATATTCTTCATAGAAAATTGAAACTTTTGACTGATTTACAGACACAATACTGTATGTCTGGACTCCATCACTGGCTACCATTTTAGACGCCTGGGAGTGTATTCTAATCAAGCATATTATCTTGGTATATTAGACCTCGGAAATAAGTAAACTTTCTATTTTTCATGTACAGAAATTCAATAGGTTTCTAAGTTTGGGTATTTTCTGAATTCTTTTGTCATAAAGTAGGAAGATGAAAGATGAATGTTTCTAAAACAAATTGCAGAGTCTCATCTTTTCAAAGTCTGAGAAAGGAAAGTATTGATGCAACCTTTATGTGTTGATGACATATGTCATATGTGTAAGTAAAGGTTATTCACCACGGGAGAGGGAATATGTGATTTATCACCCGAGGCCTTTAGGCCGAGGTTTGATAAACACATATTCCTGATCCCATGGTGAATAACCGGCTTATACCCTGAGACAAACACTCAAACAGTCAAACATGAGAGGATAACTGGACAACAAAGAATATGGGAATTATTCCCCTGAAATACTGTAATGTGATTGGCTGACAGATGTGTCGAATGGTATAATTGTGTATGCATGTCAAACTGCATACTTATTTTATCTACTTTATTCTGTTTTGAAATTGCAAATTTTTACTGATATCTCGTAGAATTATCCCTGTTGACAGTTATTCGAGCAACAAAAAATGAAGATAAAAGAGAAAGAAAGCTAATGTTATACATCCCGGGGCAGACCAACTAGCTTCGAGTAATATTACCACCAAATGTCATTTCAAAAAATCTATTTCTTGGTTTGTTTTGTTTTCTATGAGTGCAACAATTATTTGGTCACTTGGCTCTTAGTCGTCAATCACACATAATTAACGACACTCTGCTTGATATCATCTCTCTCTCTCTTCTTTGCTCCTGGTTTGATTTCAGATTTGCATGACTAACTAAAGATGTAGAAGATGACAAAGGTTCTATAAGGGCACCGAAGAGAGAGATACAACAAAGGAATAAAGACTCGAGATTCAGGTCAATTACAGGAAAATATTGATTGAAAGAAGCGTTGGTAATTCGTCCAGAAATCAGTGCCATCTGTTTGTTGTAAGACCTGAAAGAAATGTCCATGGCCTCTGGCCCTCTGCATTTATGCATTCACATATTCTTAATATATTAAATACCCCTTTAATCTCAAATACTGATGATCAATCCATACACTGTATAATTCTACTATTAATTGATGGACCCAGCAAAACTTATAGGGTGCCCATCCACAAAATCTTGGCAACAGATAATCTGTTTTTGGACCAGAGTGAAAGGACCATCTGTGTCCATGCAGATTTGAAATTGTTTTCTGTGAAATCTTCATCCGATATCCATTCAACATTCCTGGAAGAAATTTCGCCACTCGATCATTTGATACTCTTATTGTCTTCGATGAAATAGGTGGGCCATTTCCAATAATGTAGAATGACATTTTGGCATGGGCTGATAATCTACAATGCATTTCATATCTTCAGACTGGCCTTCAAGATGATTGGATCGCCTCAGCCAAATTATGGTCATTTGGAAATTCAAAAGCAAATATATTGAAATCTGATATAAGGAATTATATGCCAAATCAACATCTCCCGAACAAGCTATTCGCAATATATTTCATATTCGATGATATGACTTGGCTGAAGAAAAAAATAACTGATTTGGTTCTGAAGTTGGAATGCAGATGTGATTTTTCAAGATTTATTCCAAATTTGTGCTTACTGCTTATCTTTTAAGTCATATGATCAGAAAAATGACAGAAGGATCCCTGAGTATTTAAAATACTACTTAGTGCGGGAAGGAGGCGGTCACATAAGGCAAGATGGTCTTACAAAAGGGGGTCTTATAACGCAGGGACCACTGCACAGTAAAACTGTCCAGAAGAAAACCATAGCAAAATGGAGGAAGAAAAGCAGCTAATAACACCATCATTGGCACTGTGAGATGTGCTCCATCGTCACATCATACAGGTAACACAGTACTAACACACAAACGTCTCGGTCCATCACAAACTTTGATTTCACAGCCAGTTACCATCTAGTTCACATGGTAAATTAATGAGAGAAACTTCTCCTGATTCCTATGCATAGGCGGTTGCCCCCCCCCCCCAAAAGTTTGGGAAACAGTTAGATTCGGGCAAAAAGGTTAAAAAATTCGAGCAGATGGTTAAATAAAAACTATTGAAAATTAATGATTTCCACGCAAATTCACTTGAAATGGCATTAAATTTTAATCTTTGAGTTCGGGCAAATGTCGCTCATCCCCCCCCCCAAAATCGCACGTCCGGTCCGCTTATGTTCCTATGTCTTCTGAGTAATTATAAAAATTAGGGCATCCACTTTGTGGATTCATAACCATAAACAGTTTCTAATAGCAGTGAACTTGTTTCTATTAACAAATTTGAAGGTGCAGAAACAAGAGGTATACTATATATTTTATAGTGTCTTTATACCACTTGCGTTATAGAAAGATACCGGTAGCCAAGCATATATACTGAAATGGGAATGATAAGGTGCACCCGAAAACCCATTTCAGTCATTTCAGTCTGCCGCATTTGCCCCCTAGTGATCATTTTCTTAGATGGCTATTGTATCTATCGATGCATACCGTTTCTGGTCCTCCATGATGGATATTGACACATTTTTGTTTAAAACATACATGTATGTATTTCAATATTCCATATTAATTATATGTAATGGTGTCATGAAACATTATTATCCAACCATGAGCCGTGTGTTAACATTGCGTTATCTAACCTTGCTCAATGGCTGAGTGATTTGTCATGCAATTTGGAAATCAGACTTCAGACAGGATTGTTTTTAACCATGCCCCTTAGCAATGCATCAAGAGTGCCAGATAGTTAATGAACTGTTTTGTAAAGCAATCTAAAAATACATCAGAATTTTATCATCCTTGTGTTTGCGAAGAAACAGATTCAAAGGTCAATGAAAACTCCAATTCATCTCCTGACCAACTTGCAATGGAAATCTGGCTTAACGTAGAATTAATTATCATTAATAATTTGAAGTATATGGAGGGAAGGTTCGATCCCTGATTATCTAACCCATACAATCTGACAATATAATGGAATAAACTTGTCTACCTAAATTGTATGTCCTTATGAAAAACAAATTGTCAGGATATGAAAGAATAATGCAGGGGAGGATCCAGAAAATTCTGGTGGGGGGTCTATCAGGCTATTGCATTGCGGAACCAGAATTCGCGACATAATGCGACTGCGTGCGGATAAAATTAACATGTGAAAATATATAAATTTTGGTCTGGTGGTCCGTCACTGGAATAATGCCACTGTCCGACGTGTCCGTCCTGATGCATCAGTGTGTTTAAAATGCAGTGTACAGCTACAGACCAAAGAAAAACAATTTGAAACATTGAAGATAGTATTTGCTGAAGTCACATGTTACAAAAACATTATAGCAACATTGTCAGCCAAAATATCTGTTTTATCAACAATCTGTTGTATCAACAATATATACTATTCTCCAAAATTCACATTTTTGTGTCCTTGTTCAGTTTTGTTGCTAATAGAAATATATTACACCTATTTTAGCCTACACATTACATATTACACAAGTATGCACACTTTAAAAAATTTGAGACAAAATTGGTTTTTTAGATTCGAAATGGTTTTTTGAAAAACCAAATTTCAATGCAAATAAATTGAAATTTGTTTTTTCAAAAAAATCGTTTTGAATCTAAAAAACCAATTTTGTCCCCACATTTTTTAGAGTGCATATTATTCAGCATTTCTTGATAAGCACAACATTGTCTGCCAATTCTCTCGTACTTCTTTGTGCTTTAATCTCATGCATAAGGACATGAACACCCAAGGTATCCTTTGTTCAGTTATTCCAGGGCTGATGCATCAAATTAGGCAATGTTTGCCTTTGACGAATAGAATTCACCACTGTATACACACCATTGCCATGTCATTACTAAATAATGTTTGTCTGACCTTTTTGTTCCAATTGAAGATTTGGATGTAAGTAATCTCCCTTTATGCTTTGCCTTTTTTGGGCACTATATATGGTCATCCTTTATAAGTATCAATGTATAATTCTTTTGATAAAATTTAGGCGAGGAAGTTCATAGATTTGAACCTCTCATGAAGATAAAGTTAGTGATTAGTTCAATATATGCCAAAGGCATCTTTCAGTGACTGTCTTCCTGTAATTTGAAACTTTCGTCTTTTCAGTATCGGTTGGCAAATCATGGGTATCTTTAGTAAACTTATCACATTCATAAAACATTGTTTAAAAAAAATATGTCTGCATTCCACTATAAAGGTTTGCTTGTGGTCCATACACTATAAAATTTGAAATTTTGAGTCAGCCTGAATGACTTAGTGAGATGGTTGCCCAATTCCTTTTAGCTAACGTAGCTAGCTAGCTCAACGGAATTGTGCAGCCATCTCACTCAATCATTTAAGCTGACTCAAAATTAAAATTTTACAGTGTATTTTTCAGAAAGGTTCTGTACGGATGCTGTGACACATAAAAGATCAGTATTCATAAGCATAGACCCTCATTATCATGTGTAAAACCATTCCTTTCCTATCACATAAACAAATATTGGTGTAATATAATGGAAAACAGTTGGTGAGAGAATGAGGCAGGTTCTGTTTTTGAAACATATAAGTTTTTGTGCTTGTGGATTTTCTGCTTATAAGTTTGCTTTAAACCTTGTCAATATGTCTATCTCATTAATTCATGTCATTAGTAAAGCCAGCGACTGAATATACCTCCAATAAAGTGCAGTTTCTATAGTGCCAGTTTTGGGTGCTCGCAAGGTTCATGTATATATTTTTCTGTATCATGTTACATATTTATCTCATGTGTGAGATATTTCGCTTTTCCAGGACAGACAATGCATGACCCTCATGTAAAGCCATTTCTTTTTATCACATAAAAAAATACTGGTGTAATGAAAAATACATGGTGATGAGAATAAAGCAGCCTCTGTTTTAGAAACATATATTATGTGCTTGTGAATTTTCTGCTAAAAAAATTGCTTCAAGAATGGAAATAAGACTGGAACCCCGCAGTATGTCTATCACATTATTTCGTGCCACAACTAAAGCCATTTTAAATAAACATCCTATAAATATGATGAGTGCTGCCCTCTGAGGGCAGTTCTGGATATGGAAGACAACAGGAGTCCTCAAAATATTACACATTAGCCCATGTGATGGATATTTTACTTGCACAGCACGGGCCAGTATGACAGAAGCGGCTGTCAATTGTTGATCATCCTGATGATATCCAGCTGTAATTTTGCTTTCGAAAGTCCAATGAAAATATTTACTGTTTAGTGAACATAGTTTGAACCCATTCAGTCTAAGACTTGCAATGGAGCAAACTTGGACTGTTACCAATCAGCCACTCAGCTGAGCGCCGAGCACTGTGTGAACACGTTTCAGCAGACGTCAGCAGTTCGCAAATTAAAAAGCTCTCTCCTTTCTCACATTCCGAATGGGTGGCAAAAAAGACATCTTTTTTTTTTCAAGTAAACGATCTTCACACTTTGGATTAAAATATTCTCACAAAAGATGCAAATTCTAGATGAAGAACGGATATTATATTTCAGACGACAGAAAATTTGACATATAGTTCATTTCTTTGGAAGATAAAACACATTTTACTTCAGTAATGTCACGATTCACACGATTACATGAAGTGGCAGACAAGTAAGCCGAGGTCTCACTTAAGTTTGTCTCCCTGAAAACAAGATGATTATTTTTGGTGTCAGTCCTATGCATGGTATTGCAAGGGGAGGTCTATTTATCAAACATAAATAATTCTGAATAAAGCCAATGTCAGTGATGTACTCGAGGCCAGGACACCTGAGACCGAGGCAGGGCCAGAGATTTGGAATCCGTGACCGAGCCAAAGCCAAGGCCATGAAAACATAGTCTCGAGGCCAGTACCGAGGCACCAAACACTGGCCCAAAGACACCGACACCGAAGACTTAGGCAAGGCCAAGGATTTGGCATCCAAACCGAGCCAAGGCCAAGGCAATCAAAATATTGCGCCATGGCCATCCTCGTTCAATTAATCGATTATGAATTTTGATCATCCCTTGGTCTTATCAATTTTAGTGTGTACCGTAATATGGGGTGAATCGGGACAGAATTGGCTGTTTTTCTGTCATAGCATGGACAAAAATTAATCTACAAATCAAAATTTAGTGCCAAATTGTGTCTGGCCACAAGGTCTAAATACCCCTAGAAGCTTGAAATGATATCTTAAATCCCCATTGCTCCAGGCCAAGAAAACCACAGTCCCAATTCACCCCATATTTATACTCCCTACCTACTTTGAGTGATTGTTCCTTGTGAATAAATATTAGAAAACATGTTCAACATGCCATAAAACAATTTTGAGGAAAATCCGAAATAAATTTTATTGATAATATGCAGATTTAAAAAAATGTGATAAATGGCAGAAAACTATTAAAAACTGTAGTTATCTGCTAAGTTTGCAGGTGATTACGAATTCTGGACTAAATCTATAATAAATGATGCCAAGTTCAATAATATTTATCAAAAAGCCATGCCAGTACATTCAAATGAAAATCGGTAGATTTTATTTTTGTTATTCCCGAAACTTTGCCATTGACCTGGATCTTAACTCGTGACCAAACATACCCCTCCCGAGCAGCAACGTAAATCAAACCTTTCGCTACGTAATTATTTGGGTTAGAATCAAACGTTGGGCCAAACAACGTATGACAAAGGTAGGACAAAGATAATTTCAAAACGTTGCACTCAGATGGAAAACCAAACGTAGGTCGCAACCTTAGTAAGAGGTTGGCAGATAGTTTGTTTTATAGTTTGTCCAAACGTTCGAGTCACACGTAAGTCATACCTTTGGTTGAGAGGTTGGAAGAACGTTTGGTTGTAACGTTTGGCTAAACGTGTCAGTCATTCGTAAATCATACCTTTGGTTGAGAGGTTTGAAGAACGTTTGACTATTACGTATGACCATACCTTTGATTCATAGGTTTGACGAACATTAATTTGAGAGGTTTTTAAAACCTTAGACTATTACGTAAGTCATACCTTTGGTTGAGAGGTTTGAAGAACATTTGACGATTACGTTTGACCATACCTTTGATTCATAGGTTTGTTGAACATTCATTTGAGATGTTTTTACAACCTTAGACTATTACGTATGACCATACCTTTGATTCACACTTCAGCAAAGCCTTCAGTGATTAAGTCCGACACGCCCACAAAGCTGACCAATGAACAGGCCTTCAAGCATGGTATGCAAATGAGGACGATTTCGCTATTTCGCACATTCCCGTAAGGGTTAGAGGTGTGATTCTTATATAGGTAGATAGGTCTCTCTGAGACCTTTAAAATGATGTATCATACGTCTCTGGGGAGTTAATAATAGCTCAGAAAATTGCGGGTAAACTTTCTAAGTGGAGAGAAATACTGCACGCTGATTGGCTGTGACGCTCTGACGCAAAATCTTATGATAATATGCGATGATGCAGGGATTCGTCTAGGGTAGATTCTCTGGGTGTTGATTCATAGGTTTATCAAAGGTATGGTCGCACATTTGGCAATACGTAAGTTCCAAGGTTTCTCCAACGTGTTCTTGATATGTATGGACAACGTTTGAAAGTAATGTTCAGGGCAAACGTCTGATCATACGTATCTGCTAAAGGTTTGTTGAAGGTTTGCACAAAGTTGCAGAACCTGGGATCCTAAGTCACAGAGAACCTTGTAGCGCCATCTATTCACATACCTATTCCAAGCTATCTGGTAACTTTGAGCATATAAAACCTCCAACAGGATGCTTGCTGGTGATAATTGGATGAAGCCATAAAGAAATAGTAGCAACACCAGTAACAAAAATTACCAAATAAATATCTCTTAAAATATGAAAGATTACATAGGCCAAAAAAAATAATTCTGAAGTACTGCTCAACCACAAACGAGCAAGAGAGAATCAGTTAAGACCGGAGTTGAACTGAGCCTACTTGCAACTGAATGCCACCTATCCAGCAGGCCAATTTGGATTGGGATTTTTCCAACTCTTCAGAGTTGCAGCATTAATCCCTTACAAGGTAAGTGAATATTCTTATTTATTATTTATTATAGTCCTTAAATGGACTGTAGACTGCTTGGTAAAAAAAGGAAGAAAAGTCTACTAATTTTGGAGCCACCTTCAGTGCTTGCTGCCTGGCTCTGCTCTCTCTATCTTGCTGTTTTCTTTTCTTCTCTTCACTGTTTTAAATCATGTTTTCTCTTTGCAGATCTCCCAACAAAAAGTCCACCAAGTACCCATCCCCCAAGACCTGAAATAAAAGAATCTTGAAATTCCCTCCCCCAAAAAAAATCCTGCAGTAAAATCAGATGAGAACTTCTTCATTCAATCGTAATGAGGGCCAATATTCAAGGGCTTTATTTTATTTATCATTTTTATTCCACGGGGGCAGCAGCCTGGCCGGGGGCAGCAGCCTGGCCGGGGGCAGCAGCCTGGCCGGGGGCAGCAGCCTGGCCGGGGGCAGCAGCCTGGCCGGGGGCAGCAGCCTGGCCGGGGGCAGCAGCCTGGCCGGGGGCAGCAGCCTGGCCGGGGGCAGCAGCCTGGCCGGGGGCAGCAGCCTGGCCGGGGGCAGCAGAGGCTGGACCGCCTGAAGCAATGCGGCAGCCCCCCCGGCGGATCCGCCCCTGGCCGAATACAATGAATCCACATATTCCACATCCCCGATTGACAGGATGATTGTAAAGCATACACACCACCTACAGTCCATCCGAAGGAGTCATTTGACCCATACGCATCCTAGAATCAATCGGCCATGGTTGAATAAATCGTTACGGTGGTATAAATGGTGTTCTAGACCGATATAAAAGTAATACACACGAGCGTTGGGCCCAGCTATGGCCGCCTCCTCCGAATTCTGCGCATGCGCAAGAAGCAGCGCGCTGGGCTGGCCTGCAACGCCTGACGCCCCAGAGGCGTATAACGACCTTTCCCACAACGTGGGGGGTGCGTTCATATCAGAGGTTGGAGAAATACGCAATAAATACGATATATACGTACGTAATAATCTCGTAAGCATTTGTCGACAGAATGCGTAGTTTTCAAACGTTGGGTCCGATGTGAATTGGAGGTTTAATGCTTCCTCAGACCAACGTTCCTCAAAGGAAATTGTCCACAAGGGACATAATCCCACATCTAGTCTACTACTCTGGTTCCCTGATACCATTTCAAATTTTAAAAAAGTTTCCAGCTAGTTTGATGGCTCTGGTGTTTATATTTTTTGAGAAATTAGCAAAGTTTTGACCATTATACTAAAATTCAAATGATGCAGGGCAAAGTTTAAGGTGCTGCAGCTCCTCACTGCCTGCAGTTAGAAGTATGAAATTCTATTACAATATGTGCTGGTATGTGTACTACACATGTACCAAAAATGAATTAGGTTGAGTAGAAGTGGTTGATCTTTGAAGAAATAAAAGACATCCCTGTCTTGTCCCGATTCACCCCTGTGTCCCTATTCACCCCATATTACGGTACTTGTTGTTACGATTTACAGCATGTCATAGAAATAGGCAAAAATAACCTTCTGTAAGTTGTCAGAGCCATTCCTTGCATTAGACGTTAAAGAAAAAAGGATGATCCTCTTTTTTGATTACAGCATCTAAACTTAGCAAGAAAACGGAGCAATCAAGTCAGCGTGTGCCTGTGGGGAATTTTTTATATGAAGATGAAAAGACACACTGGCCTTCTCCCAATTATGCACCATCTAGAATGTCGATATCTCTGTACAGAATTCACCTTGTCATTTCTATGCAGGCATATCCAATGCTTTCTTGCATTTTGCATTTGAATCAGCGATCACACACGAACATCTCATATTCCAGAGTTGGACCTTTAATTTCGGCAATGTTTGCCTAAGGTGCACAGAGTTGCCAACTGTTTACACATCATGTTTGAATAATAGGCCTGAAACATTCTGGGTTTTCAGAATAGAACTGCTTTTGCTAAACCTTCTGTTTGTAGCTCAAAAAAATATGTCAAAAGAACGTCATCTGCCATTGAGAAATTGGTCACAAAATATGCTATCATTCGTAAGATAGCAGATTGGCTGAAATAATGGAGAGTAGCATTTCTGCTAATTATACTTGTGAAAAGCAAACAAACCTCACCGACGGACTAGTCAGAAGAGGAAGCAGAAGGGCAAATTTAGGAAAAATAAAAATTCTGGCAAGGCTGTTCAACATTTGGCAAGATGATCGAGTTAACATTATTGCAAAATGTGTGATATCTGGATAATGAAATTTTAGCAAATTTTGCTCCCAAAAATGTTGTGTACATCATGCCCATGATAGATCTGTACATTTGCTCAAGATACGTATACCTTACTAAAACGTTTGGGGCTTTATCGAAAGGTGTTTGGCAACCCCTCTAACCACTGTAACCAGTAACAGGAATATTGCCTTTCTGAAATACATTGTACAGTGTTTTTTGGAGACAAAGTCAGAAGCAGTCTTCTTACTTTACCCATTGCCTTTGCGCTCCCTGAAAAAAAAAGGAAGACACTTTCCGAGAGATGTCTACTTTCATTTGGAAATGCAAGGAAATTCAGAGAAGTTGTTGTATCACCTTATTATGACATTTCACTGAACAAATTCTGCGTTTTCTTTTCATAGAGTGATATTTTCTTATCTCTTTTTGAGTGTATGTATTATTGTTGCGATATCCCTATCTAATCATAATAATAGCCATCGCAGGAATCTCATCTCACTCATAAGGCTTTTTTTCGCTCAACCCATAACACCTTAAATTACACTCCTAAGCCTGTCAATTCATCTGAAGTTCCTGATAGGGCAAATTTTACCTATCAACATTCATTATTTCCATAGTTACACAAATCTACCTTCAGAATTTGGCAAAAAAAAAACGTTTTTTCCACATAAATATATCCCACCGGGATATTTATCTGCCACAACAAATGCTGTTATGCATTTAATATTAAAGGCCATTGAATTCTGCATCTTTTGATATGCAGACTGACCTTTAATGGTCAATATAACTTCCCGTTTAACAAATATTCCTATTGGGAGTTTGACAAAAAACACATATTCCAAAAACAAATCTGGAAGCTATATATTTCTCTGCTACATCAAGGCCAGTAATGCATATCATATTGCAGGCCACTCAATTCCGCGTCTTTGCCACAATCATTGAACTTCTATGTCCAATATAACAACCCAACTCCCACAAATTAAGCTGCGTCATGCATTTAGGAAAAAATATTATTTTCCAACAGCTCCAGTCTCTCACTATTTGTAGTGCTGTACAACCCGCTGTAGAAGTTCCAAACTCTTCACATTACTTCATCGAACTGAAAGCTGACTAAAAGCTGCAAATAGGAGCTGGCTTCATTATTCTAACCTGGGAAGAACCTGGAACTCAGCGCAAGAAACCCTATCAGGTGAACAGCTAGTAATATATGATTCCTCATACCAAATTCTGAATCAATATATTTCCAGTTTGCTACTTGCCATAAATTGGCTGGGACATTTCTATTTCTTTCTTTTATTAAAAAAAAAGCCAGTCTAGACATTTATGAAATATCTCATTCCGTATTATTGGGAACTGAAACACAACAGAACCATCATACATATTGCATTGTGCCTTTTCTGAATTCCAGACAGCTTTTTGCCAATGAAATGTATGTGGTGGATGAAATGAGACCATGGAGGTGCCACACCCGGCACATCCTTTCACATCTTCCTGATCAGGAAGCCTCGTGGCAGGATTCACCCCCCTACCCAACCCTATCATAAATTCAGTTCCCTTAACCTCTTCTAGGCTCACCTATAGCTTCAAATTCCCTCACCTAGCCTCAAACTCCCTCAACTAATCTCGACTTCCCTCAAGTAAACTCGACTGCCTTTAACTAAACTCAACTCCCCTTAAATAAACTTGCCAACCCTCTACTAAATTTGCCTTCCCTCAATTAAACTCACCTCACTTTAACTAAAAACTCAGCTCCCCATAACTTAAATAGGCTCCCCTTATCTTCTTTTAACTCCCTTCAAAAACCCCAAGTACCCCCAAATACCCTCAGTTACCCCAGGCTCCAGTAGCCTGCTGTAGTTGCGAGCGTTCAGCGAGCAAGCTACAACATTTCACTGGAGGTGCTACCCCTAAAGTCCGCACTTAACTCCAGCTCAGTCCTGCTGGGTTCTGCTGAGCGTGAACGTTAGGAGCGACAGCCCTACTGCCCTAGATTCTAATTCGATACCCAATTTGAATTGAATTTCGTCAGACTGCAGCCTCGCTAGCATTAAAAGCAGACTGTTGTCAGTCAGCAGTTACCCCATGATAAAACAGCAGTGACCTCTTGAGTAGGGCGTACCAAAAAACAACAATGTTCTTTGATTTTTGCACCTGTCGGAGGAATTGTGCCTTTTGGTGAGTGAATCAGTTGGAAAAAAAAATTTTTGAAATCGGTCAACTCCTTACGCCGGTTTACCCCCTTTGAATAATAAGGGGTCCGAAAACACCAAAAATCGCCATTTTTATGCATTTTTTGGCACTAAAGAGAGTCATAGATGAAATATTTCACCCAAAATGCTGTGCATACCCATCAGGCAAGGTTATGACATCTATATAAAACAAACTTGACAATTTTGTTTATGAAATTTATCTGTTTTGCCCTTTTTTAAGCAAAAATGCAAAAAATTACAATTTTTCGCTTCATTTAAGCATGTTTTTCTTACATACAATGCCACTAAAGATACTTTTCTTGACAGATGAATATTTTTTTTATTTATGAAGCCATTTTATCCCATTGGTGACATCATTGTCAGCCCTGAAGTCTTTAAAAATAATTATTTAAAAATAATCTATTGCAAATAATTCTTTTTTTACTTAAGTTGAAGCTATGAAATTATTAATCTTGTCGTTTGTCTTGTTACTTATGACTAAAGTACCTATGAAATGTACAGTTTTGCACTGCATTTCGTGCTTCAATTCCATCATGGTTTTTAGTTTTATGTATTATTTTGTAGCTAGTAGGCCTATATATGATTATCAATTGCTATAATTGTTTACAGTTGAGAGGCCTATATTCTCAATTGCAATGATCCTACAGCGAAAATGGATTATAAAGACTGATTTATGTGTACTTTGCTAATCATTATGATGTTGGAACCCTAAACATACTCGATGTTACAAAATTGATAAATTGTTTTACTGGTCAACCACTCACAGCAAATCTTTATCAACCATCAGTCATTAGAAACAATTCTGCTTATCATTGTCTTAGCTTGTATTGTTAAAGTAAAATACTGACTCTATGTCAGCTTGAGATGCAGATTGGGTTTTAAACTCCTCATGATAAGCCAATTTTATGCAGACTTGATACTACTTAGATAACAATGATTTCTGAATGAGTTAGACATCATGAAATTAGATCATTCCCACAATGCAAACACAACACTGATTCAGTAATAGTATAAAAGGCGGATAGGGCTATCACGATTCAAATCAAATAAGAAAAATAAATACAATTTACAGCTTGAAATATTCATTTATTTGTGATATTAAGAACCGTTTACCAGATATTCTCAACACTGACTGGCATTCTCATGCTCAACCCTCACATGTGGGCATTCCAAGTGTGGGCAAAGTCCTGCTGCATGTAATTTCCTGTTTCCAACTTCTTGCCCAGTACCACAGCACTGAGGTAGGGATGGTGTAAAAGTGCTCACTTTCATAAATGACATAACTGATCTAAGACAAGCACAATAGGAACTTATGGTGACAGTGTGGTGTCTTCTTTCTGGACCTAACTTTTTTAGAAATAGTGTAGATTAATGTGGATTTAATATTAATATTTGGTATTCATGTGTGGCAGTGGCACCAGTCGCATAGTGGCATGCAATGTGGTCTGCATGTATCTACCCTGTGTGCAGTGGATGTTCTAAGTTCCAACACTACTCTGGCTATGTCCAGAGGTCATCAGTAACTAATCATTGTAATGATTGGAAAGATTGTCAGTAGTACGGTGATCAGCACTTGGTGAGCAGATATAGGGCACAAGGGTTGACAATGATAATACCTTTAGGGTAAAACGGCTTCATCAATGAACAAAAAACACTTGCCAGATAAGAAATGTATCTGCAATGGACTGCATTTAGGAAAAAACATGCTAAAAATCAAGGGAAAATTGGCATTTTTGCCTTGAAAAATGTCCATTTTGATAAATGTCATCACCAAAATTGTCAAGTTTGTTTTATATAGATGTCATAACCTTGCCTGATGGGTATGCACAGCACTTTGGGTGAAATATTTCATCTGTGACTCTCTTTAGTGACAAAAAATGGAAAAAAATGGTGATTTTTGGTGTTTTCGGACCCCTTATTATTCAAAGGGGGTAAACCGGCGTAAGGAGTTGACCGATTTCAAAAATTTTTTTTTCCAACTGATTCACTCACCAAAAGGCACAATTCCTCCGACAGGTGCAAAAATCAAAGAACATTGTTGTTTTTTGGTACGCCCTACTCTTGAGCTTGAGGGCCTATCAGGATTCTGGGTTTTGGATGAATAATTAGCGGATTCCAAAATAATTACAGCCATTCCATTTTCCATACACCTGGGCAATGAACTGCATGAAATCTGGTATATACATTAGTATTCAGAGAATTTTCGAACACGTTAAAAAATAAGCCATTTCTTGCGATGTAACCCAGAAAACATCAACGGATAATATATATAATGAACTGTTTTCCTTTCTAATCCAAGAAGGGGCATGAAACATTGATGAAGAAAGAAGCCTCATGCAATCACAGCACAGCATTACAAAGCACTGATGAAGAATTTATAAAGCAGACAAACCTCTTTGTATCTTAGACAAGCTGTTTTGATGTGGATAATCTGGTGATAAGGAGAGGAAAAAGTATTCTTATTTTAATTGTTACATATCGGGGTTAATCTTGATAATTGACATTTTCTTTGGTTTATATATCATCTTGCCTGGAATTTACTTGGTGATGACATTAAAAGTTGTGATACTCTTTCGCATTTTAAGAATATTAAGAATCTTTTTTTGGCAATAGGAACACTTAGTTACGGAAGCCAATTTAGGACATGAAAAAAAAAAAAAAAGTTAAATTGTACAAACGATTTACTATATTGTACAAACAATCTAGTAAATTGTACAAACAGTTTACTAAACTGTACAAACCATTTACTATATTGTACAAACAATGTACTATATTGTACAAACAATCTAGTAAATCGTTTGTACAATATAGTACATTGTACAAACAATGTACTATATTGTACAAACGATTTAAATTGCTATATTGTACAAACGATTTACTACATTGTACAAACGATTTACTACATTGTACAAACAATTTACTACATTGTACAAACAATCTAGTAAATTGTACAAACAGTTTACTACATTGTACAAACGGTTTACTACATTGTACAAACAATTTACTACATTGTACAAACAATCTAGTAAATTGTACAAACAGTTTACTACATTGTACAAACGATGTACTACATTGTACAAACAATGTACTACATTGTACAAACAATGTACTATATTGTACAAACGATTTAAATTGCTATATTGTACAAACAATATACTACATTGTACAAACAATATACTACATTGTACAAACAATATACTACATTGTACAAACAATATACTAAATTGTACAAACAATTTACTACATTGTACAAACAATGTACTACATTGTACTAACAATGTACTATATTGTACAAACGATTTACTACATTGTACAAACAATATAGTATATTGTACAAACAATATAGTAAATTGTACAAACGGTTTACTACATTGTACAAACAATTTACTACATTGTACAAACGATTTACTACATTGTACAAACCATTTGCTACATTGTACAAACGATAATTCTTTGTAACCTTCCAAGCCTGCTAATTAACTGTTTGGCCAAAGATTGAAGAAAATCTGTCGGTTTTTCAAAGAGCCGAAGAGCCAGACACAATTTTTTTTTATAGTTGTTTGAAATTTCGAATTAGCAAAGTTGAATGAGGCTGAAATGCGGAGAATACCCACCACATCCACATATTAATGATCTCAAATTGTTAACAAAGAAGGCCACCGAGATTGCCTTGCAAAAAATTCTCACATTGGGGTAATTATCCAAGCTTATGACACATCATTTTTGAAGAGGATGCTACAAACAAAATGTGAAAAATACCAATTTGGGCTCAAATTAAGCCCACAACTACAACATGCTTTGAAATGCATGAAGGGGTCAAGGAAACCACTTTCATTATCCATGAACTCAAAACTCAAAAAATTGGACGCTGATGGACTTAATGCAAAAATGTTTTCTGCCTCGATTTGCATTGGTTTTTGAAGCAGTCTCACCAAATGTGGCCTGATGTCGCCGATTCTCTTTTATTTTTCATTGAAACTTTCCAGACCCTTGGCATGGTTATTCAGCATCATCAATGCAAAATTTTATGGTTATGCCTTAATTAGAAGTTGTTTTTAAGCTGTGTTAATAGGTGTGCGTTTTTAAGTGTGAGAAGTTTATATTCATTGTTACAGAAAACTATAAAACATTATTGAGTGTCATGCTGTATGTGTGTCACATCATTTTTTCCCTTCAATTTCCCAATGTATCTGTGCAAAGTGAACCCAAACTAACTCTATTTCTATATTTTGTCTTCTATAATGAGTAATTTTTAGTAGAAAATAATGAAATAAGACATTGATAAATATCCAATCAATAACCTGCAAGATTGAACAAGACTGAACCAAGCGACAAGTGCGAAAACATATTTCCGTGACCCGTATTTGTGTATTATTTTAACCAACTTCTAGTCCATTCCTGGCATTGAAACACATATGTACACGTAGCTGAGTTCAATATCTTCCAGATACAATTTATTTGAAGTCAATCGGGCCATTGGTTGACTCACAATCATAAATCTTGCAAATGACATTTTAGTGATGAAGCCAGCGTCAGCTATATTGTACAAACGATTTACTACATCGTTTAAACGATTTACTACATCGTTTAAAAGATTTACTACATCGTTTAAACGATTTACTACATCGTTTAAACGATTTACTACATCGTTTAAACGATATACTACATTGTACAAACGGTTTACTACATTGTACAAACAGTTTACTATAAATTGTACAAACGGTTTACTACATTGTACAAACGGTTTACTACATTGTACAAACGGTTTACTACATTGTACAAACGGTTTACTACATTGTACAAACGGATTATTACATTGTACAAACGATATAGCAAATGTAGATGAAGCAGGGCATTTTTTAAGGATTTTTGACTCGGAGACCGATGGAATAACCTTATACCCTGACTGAGCACAGTCTGCCATTCAAGCAGGCGAAATTTAAGTCCAAATGGGTATCGAATTGGCTTCTAGGTCACTGGGACTGTTGCCTTTCAGGTCCGTGCTGCTGCCTGTAAGGTCCGCGCTCAGAAAGACACAGTAGAACTTCACTGGTTAGCTTAAAAAAATGCATTTGTGGTTGGACCTGACAGGCAGCACAATTCGTGAAATGTGAGTTTGAACTTGTGATCTGATTTAGAAATTTAACTGGTGTTCATTAAAGGAATTTCACAAATTTTAAATGAACGAAAACGAAAAATCAGAAATGGACACTAAAGAATTTTTTTGATACAGAAAGGGTGCCAACAACTTAAAATTAAGACAACCAAATGCGCAATAATGAGAGTTTCTGGAAAAAGTTGGTCTCCCAGTGACACTAATTTAGCAATCACTGGCCACTCACATACTTTTATTGGAATTAATGTCAATTCATATATATAGATAGATAGATAGAGATAGATAGATAGATAGATAGATAGATAGATAGATAGATAGATAGATAGATAGATAGATAGATAGATAGATAGATAGATAGATAGATAGATAGATAGATAGATAGATAGATAGATAGATAGATAGATAGATAGATTGTAGATATAATTATGAACTTTTGCAGGGTGAGCTTTGAACACATATCAATCATTCTATTTATATATCTATTTATCCAGCTATCCATCTAAAAGAAATGCAAAACCAACATGGATTTTTAAAAAAATCCATGTTGGTTTTTTAAATTGAAATTTGGTTTTTCAAAAAACCATTTTGAATCTAAAAAACCAATTCTGTCTGAAATTTTTAGAGTGCAGTTAAATTTCTAAATCAGATCAAAAGTTCAAACCCACATTTCACTGATTGTGCTGCCTGTCAGGTCCGCCCACACATTCATTTTTGAAGCTACCAGACTGAACACTGCTGAATTAAGAGACAAGTGCAGAAAAAAAACAACATTTTCCGTACCTCATCTTCACGCTTTATTTTGACCAACGACTTTTAAATTCTTAACAAAAAAACACATATGCCCAGATAGCTGAACTCAATATCTTTAAAATGATATTTATTTGAAGTCAATCCGACCATTGGTTGACTCACAATCTTCAATCTTGCAAATAACAATATAGTGATGGTGCCAGCGTCAGCTATATTGTACAAACGATTTACTATACATCGTACAAACGATTTACTAAATCGTACAAACGATTTACTACATCGTTTAAACGATTTACTATATCGTACAAACGGTTTACTACATTGTACAAACGGTTTACTATACATTGTTTAAATAGGCTTGAATTAACCAATTGAGTGCCCTTCTAGCCAAGTATTTGGTACTAATCTTCAGCTTAAGACTTCTTCAACCTATCAGTCTATCTTTCAGTCTATCTATAAGTCTATCTATCTATCTATCTATCTATCTATCTATCTATCTATCTATCTATCTATCTATCTATCTATCTATCTATCTATCTGAGGAGGGAGGGGGAGGGCCACCCAGCCCTGCGTCACTGCACAGCTGACTGAACGTTACGGAAGACCACAAAATTTGGCTGAAATGCCAATTTAATAAATTTTTCCTGATATATGGCAAAAAACGATTTAGCAAAATGTTAGCTGAATGCATTCGCAACATCTGATTCTTTCATGGGAAGATATAATTATGCTTATACTAGTATTATTACTAAAAGTAGGATTTTGATGAGCATTTGCCTTTAAAGATAGCACTGAAAGGTGCTGTTAACTCATCCGCTACATATCTATAAAATTCATCACTTATTCCATCTATTCCGGCAGCTTTATTATTTTTTGTTTTTTAAAGTTTAATTTAACTTCAGCCTCTGTAATATGACTATCACATATGGTCATACATCAATAAAAAAAACCATCAAAACTCAGCCAGATTGAACAAGGTTGAACAAGGTGAAAAAACACATTTTCCGTACCTCGACTTCGCGTTTAATTTTGAACACGTTATATTTAATTCATGGCAAAACAACACATATGTACTTGTAGCTGAGCTCAATATCTTCAAAATGCAATTTATTTGAAGTAAATCGGACCAGTGGTTGGCTCACAATCTTCAATCTTGCAAATGACAATTCAGTGATTTTGCCAGCGTCAGCTATATCGTTTGTACGATTTACTAAATCGTACAAACGATTTAATAAATCGTACAAACGATTTACTTAATCGTACAAACGATTTACTACATTGTACAAACGGTTTACTACATCGTACAAACGGTTTACTACATTGTACAAACGGTTTACTACATTGTACAAACGGTTTACTACATTGTACAAACGGTTTACTGTACATTGTACAAACGGTTTACTACATTGTACAAACGGTTTACTACATTGTACAAACGGTTTACTACATTGTACAAACGGTTTACTACATTGTACAAACAGTTTACTACATTGTACAAACGGTTTACTACATTGTACAAACGATATAACAAATGTAGATGAAGCAGAGCATTTTTTAAGGCTTTTTGACTGGGAGACCGATGGAACAACCTTAAACCATTATTCATAAACTGCTCAGACTTAAAACGCACACCTATTAAAAGAGGCAGAACTTGTAAACTACTCAAGATAATTCTTTGTAACCTTCCAAGCATGCTCACTAACTGTTTAGCCAGAGATTTGAAAAGTTTGAAGAAAATCCATTGGTTTTCCGAAGAACCAGGCACAATTTTGTATGGTTGTTTCAAATTTGAGATTTGCAAAGTTGAATGAGGCTGTAATGCGGAGAATACCCACCACATTCACATGATAATGATTTCATATAGTGTCAATAAAGAAGTCTTACCAGATTGCATTTCAAAAATTGTCACATTGGGGTAATTATCCAAGCTTATGACACAACAGTTTTGAAGAAGATGTGAAAAACAAAAATCTGAGAAACACCAATTTGGGCTCAAATCAACCCAAAACCAACAACATGCAGTGAAAATGCATGAAAGGGTCAGGGGAACAACCTTCATTATCTGTAAACATCAAAAATTGGACTCTGATGGATTTAATGGAAAAAAGGGTTTCTGCCTCGATTTGCATTGGTTGTGAATTGGGTTTTTGAAGCAGTCTCACAAAATGTGGCCCGATGCCAGTTCTCAACGTTTTTGAGTATATTCAGCTGCATCAGTGCCAAATTTCAAGTTCATACCTCAAATAGAAATTAGTTTTTAAGCTTTGTTAATAGTTGTGCATTTTTAAGTGTGAGCAGTTTAGATGTGCGACATTTAACGATCAACTGAATATCTCTTAGATTTATAATTATGGCTCCTGATATGCATGCAAATGGGAGTTTGAACTTTTGATCTGATTTAGATATTGAACTTATCTGATTTAGAAATTGAACTGATCTGATTTAGAAATTGAACTGATTTAGAAATTGAACTGGTGTTCATCAAAGGAATTTCACAAATTTTAATTAATGAAAATAGAAAATCAAAAATGGACACTCAAGAATTTTTTTTGATACATAAAGGGTGCCAACAACTCAAAATTAAGACAACCAAATGCACAATAATGAGAGTTTCTGGAAAAAGTTGGTCTCCCAGTGACACTAACTTAGCAATCCCTGGCCGCTCACATACTTTCATTGGAATTGATGTCAATCATATAAATAGATAGATGGATAGATTCAATAGATAGATAGACATCTAGGCCTATAAATAGATTCATGTAGATGGATAGCTGTATAAATAGATATAAATAGAATAATTGATGAATTGTGTTCAAAGCTCATCTTGCAAGAGTTGATCTATCTATCTATCTGTCTATCTATCTATCTATCTATCTATTACATGTGGAATTTTATATATGTATATAGAATAGATAATGAAATAAGACATTGATAAATACCCATCAGATTGAACCAGGCTGATCACTGCTGAACTAGGAGACAAGTGCAAAAAAAAAAAAAATTGTCCGTACCTCATCTTCGCGTTTTATTTTGACCAACTTCTTGTTAATTTTTTTCAAAACAAAACAAATCAGCATAAAGCTGAACTCAATAGCTTCAAAATGCAATTTATTTGAAGTCAATCGGACAACTGGTTGGCTCACAAACCGCAATCTTGCAAATGACAATTCAGTGATTGAGCCAGCGTTACTTATATTGTACAAACGATTTACTACATCGTTTAAACGATTTACTACATCGTTTAAACGATTTACTACATCGTTTAAACGATTTACTACATCGTTTAAACGATTTACTACATCGTTTAAACTATTTACCAGGTATACATTACTTCCTAAATTTTGATCAAGTCTCTCCCTCAAAAGTTGGAATAAAGAGAAGGAAATACCTGACATCAGATATTCTGTAAACATCCATCCATCCATCCATCCATCCATCCATCCATCCATCCATCTATCTATCTATCTATCTATCTATCTATTTAGCTGCCAATCACTGGTTCCAGGGTTCGCATCCGGCTATTGCAATGTCACCTGGGCCTTTGTTAGACAGCTGTTTCAATCATCCTTCATCTCATTGCCATGTCCTCCTCCTGTCCTAATTAGTCTACCAAGTGCATAAATACAGGAAGTAAAGCCCCAATCATCCGTCTATCTATCGCTCTATCTCTCTATCTATCTTTGGGTGAGGAAACGCTGATAAACCGATTGAGACAGATAGATAGATTGTCTGTTCAGGGCAGTAAATCATTTGCACAATATAGCAATTTAAACTGTTTGTACAATGTAGTACATTGTTTGTACAATGTAGTACATTGTTTGTACAATATACTACATTGTTTGTACAATATACTACATTGTTTGTACAATGTTGTAAATTGTTTGTACAATGTAGTAAATTGTTTGTAAATATAGTAAATTGTTTGTACAATGTAGTAAACCGTTTGTACAATTTACTAGATTGTTTGTACAATGTAGTAAATCGTTTGTACAATGTAGTAAATCGTTTGTACGATGTAGTATATTGTTTGTACAATGTAGTAAATTGTTTGTACAATATAGTAAATCGTTTGTACAATGTAGTAAACCGTTTGTACAATGTAGTAAATCGTTTGTACGATGTAGTATATTGTTTGTACAATGTAGTAAATTGTTTGTACAATATAGTAAATCGTTTGTACAATGTAGTAAACCGTTTGTACAATGTAGTAAATCGTTTGTACAATGTAGTAAATGGTTTGTACAATGTAGTAAATCGTTTGTACAATCTAGTAAATTGTTTGTACAATGTAGTAAATTGTTTGTACAATCTAGTAAATCGTTTGTACAATGTAGTATATTGTTTGTACAATGTAGTAAACCGTTTGTACAATATAGCAATTTAAATCGTTTGTACAATATAGTACATTGTTTGTACAATGTAGTACATTGTTTGTACAATGTAGTACATCGTTTGTACAATGTAGTAAACTGTTTGTACAATTTACTAGATTGTTTGTACAATGTAGTAAATTGTTTGTACAATGTAGTAAACCGTTTGTAAATGTAGTAAACTGTTTGTACAATTTCCTAGATTGTTTGTACAATGTAGTAAATCGTTTGTACAATGTAGTAAATTGTTTGTACAATGTAGTAAATCGTTCGTACAATGTAGTAAATCGTTTGTACAATATAGCAATTTAAATCGTTTGTACAATATAGTACATTGTTTGTACAATGTACTATATTGTACAAACGATTTACTAGATTGTTTGTACAATATAGTACATTGTTTGTACAATATAGTAAATGGTTTGTACAGTTTAGTAAACTGTTTGTACAATTTACTAGATTGTTTGTACAATATAGTAAATCGTTTGTACAATTTAACTTTTTTTTTTTTTGCATGTCCTAAAATGGCTTCCGTACTTAGTTATATTTTTTTGATTTAATTAATCTGTATTAATTTGCAAAAATGTTTGTACCCTTTTTTACTGTTACCAGTGTTGGAGTCCTCAAGGCCGGCCTCGTCCCCTGGGCCATTTTTGATGGCCTCGGCCTCGGTCTCGGATGACCAATCCTTGGACTTGGACTCGGTCTCGGACCTTCTGGCCTTGGATATTTGCCCGAGGCACGTCCGAGGCAAGCGAAATTAATAAAGTACAATTTAGCTTGAACAGTCAAACAAAAATTTTCCTGTCAGTTAAGTATAATTATCTGTCAGGTTATCTAACACAAGGAATCTATTATCCTATATATTAGATTCTGAGTAGAATCATTTCCTGCTTGACTTTTAAGACTGTCTGTACCTATTTTAGGCCGAGTGCCAAGTTATAAGCGTTGCCATTTTTGTGATAGAGATTGTAAATTTACCAACAGTATTTGAATATTTTTGAATTTTTATTTTCCTTCACTAATTGAGTTGAACATTATTTCATGTAATTTGATGTAAATTTCGACCATACCAATTTGAAGTTTTAAAGTTTTTGTTTACCTGTAATGGAAGATGCGTTGGCACCTGATCATTAACTTCACACACCGTAGTGTCTGACTTAAAACACTACTCAACAAAATGGAATGGGACAAAATTTGTGACAGAATCTCATTTGTGCCTCAAAAGATATTCCAAATAACTTTGTTGTAACAAAAATATGCCACTGCCCAATAAATTGGAACCCAGCAATTCAGAGTATCTATCTATATGTATCTAGATTCCAGAAAGTGTCATTTTTTAAGCAGTTATAGTAAAGCCCATAATGAAAGTGATAAGCTGCCTCAGAATTTTTTTAAAAACTAACCAATTTTTCTAGTCATGGTGAAAAAGATTAATAAATTCTTTCCCAGCAGTCTTGAAATGAATTTCTGGTGGATTGGCTATCTCAGTCTGCAATGTTTGATTTAGAAGTAAATAATTAAACATAATTGAGGTTGTCTGACATTCAAATCAAATCTAATCTATCACTGTTTCCGTAAAAACAAAATTGCCAGTGAGATCAGTTCCATACCCTGTTCTTTAAAAATGTAATGGTTGTCCTCTTATTGTCTTCATTTCAGTGTTTTACTCATGCCTCTGTCTCGGTCTTGGATGTCCTGGCCTCAACTCCAACACTGACTGTTACTAATATGTTTTTTTCTAAAATAACTGATAAAATGAGTGTGTATTTCTTTGGTAAAAGTGAGCTAATTAATGCATGTGTAATTATTCTATTAGGCTAACAAGCCTCTAGAGGTTTTATGCCTACTGAATTATACACCGCTGTATGTACCGCAATTTAATGATGAATAAATTATTTTTATAAGTTCCTCCTTAATCAGGACCAAAAGAAGAGAATTGATGATAATACCTTATAATGTCCTTATATATTTATAGTTATAACCCATATTGCAAAATGAAACAGCATGTGAAGTTCTTTGGACTAAGGAATGCACTGATCTGGTATTTCTCATTACAGATAAGTGGCATCTTCTAATCAATGTCTTCTTTATTCTCTCCTCTCTATAAATAAAAGAATCCTTCCACATTATTATGACCACCCAAATCATTAGTCATGCAAATCTGAAATCAAACCAGAAGAGCAAAGAAGAGTCAGAGACCTCGAGCAATCAAGCATTGTGTCAATGTGTCATTACTGCCAGAAAATTAATGACCCCTTTGTCAGGTAATCTAAAAATATAACAGAAATCTATGACTGAGTGTAGAAACTGGCATGTTTAACACAATGACAAGAAGCATTCAGTTGTTCCAACTCTCATCAATTGATACACTTTGATAAGTGCCTCACAAGTTGTGAGTCACAACGGTGGTATTACAATCAAATGTAGATTTCCAGAGACATGCTTAAAGTTACAGTAATTTATAGAAGATGATAAAAAATGTTCACTACTGAGAAAAATTAATCCAAAACCATCTCTATCAACACGCTTTATGATGAATGTAAATCTAATCATACATGTTTGTCATTCATCAGTTTGACCAACATGACATGCAAAGTACAATAATGTTGATATTGGTTTTGGCAAACTCTTTTAAAGGGGATTACTGCAGATTTCACATCAATCATTCATAAGCACATATTATAGGAAGTTCTTTATTACGTTAGCGGAACTGCTTTGATATTAAGACAAATGAGGTTTCATCATAAATACGACAAATGGGATTTTATACCAAAAAAAGGTAGAAAATTAAAATGTTGAAAACACACTGAAAGTTGGAATTGAGCATACTGACTCAACTTTTAGATCAAATGCATATGAACATATCATTACAATATCCTTGATATTTTCAGACGAATCTCTTGTAAATCAATAGGGAAACAAATAAGGACAGCATCGTTTATTAATCAAACTAGCATTGTACCCGTTCTCCAAAAAGGTCTTAGGGGGACGACCATATAACATCCGGGAGGGTCGGGGCTTTGAGTTTTATTTATTTCACAGTATCAGTGGCCATAATTATTTATTTCAAGCTTGCGGAATCCCCGAATATTCATTGCAAGATCAAACAAGACCTTGTCAAGTAATACCCCAAGAACTCCAAGCACTCCCCTTGGATATTAAATGGTCACCCCCTTAGGATGAAGAAAATGTATTGTACAGAAATAGTGCTAGGAAAAGGAATATAAGTTGTTATTAACATGACACATCGGTGAGGTAGATGGTTTGTTTTCGGGTGCAGTTCCCAAATAAGACTACAGGTATGCTGTATGTAGCCACAGAATAATTGTTAGCTACAAATGTTCTGTGATAAATTGAGAATGATTATATTTCAAATATGCAAACTTCAATATAAGATAATTTTGCCCATTATTCTTCATAAAAGAAAGAGTTGGTTTGGTTACTACTTGGCATGGTTACTAGTTGACCTGTATTGCAGGTCCCCACTCTACCAATCTCGCTGACATTATGTTTATAGGAAGCAATACAACTTCCTCATAGAATTATTTCTCAAGCTTTGTTTGTGCAGAAATTTTAACCACATATAAATCAACACGACTAATTTAGAGAACTCATGGTGAATTGTAATGTGGCATATGAAGGATTTCAATCATGTATGGAGCCCATGGAAATAAGCCAAGAGGGAGGAAAACCATGTTTTGGAACAGCCAACTGCTGTAAACTAGAGGCTAAACAGGATTATTACACTCTTGTTAATGACAGTTCAATCTGTCAACTATGCTACACAAGTCAAGTAAGTGTAACAGGCCTACTATTCATTTGTTAAACAAGAAATGGATGGCACTTGGTTAAAATGTCAAAAAGGGATGATTTTTTTTATGGAACCCTCACGCAGACAGCCAAATTTTGCATGCTGACACCTTTGGCAGTTATGCAAGTAATGCCAGCACCACAAATCATTCTACATAATGAGGCTAGTACTTCTTTGTGCAAACCTCCATTGCTCACTTTTGTTTTTCTTAGATTATTTGAGTAAATTTTGTTTTTAAGTCGTTTCTTCATATCCATAATTGATTTTCAGATTTTTGCCTGTCAACTGAACTTATTGAACATGATGTCAAAGGACCAAAGTCTTATTTACACCAGAACAAATTTAATGCATGCCCCAAAAGGTGGGACAAAAAATATTGTTTGAATGCAGACTGTATTCTTGGTCAAACTGTCTTGTTATATATTACTGCTGAAGCACTGGCAGGGAGTGTCTTTTATGTCTCTGTTTTAAAGGTGACTGTAATGCTAGAAATCAAATCTCTGAAGGAAAGCAAGATTTGAAGAACAGAGAAATGATAAGTGACAAGCAGACTTATATGATCCTATATAAATCATTATAAATGATATAAGCCATGTGGAAGAACAATAACATATAAAAATGAAACAACATTAGATTTGTTAGGGAGTCACTGGCGACACTGAGATGACAGAGGACTACTTCATGAGCATCAATTTTGGCTATGTTGTTCTCTCTCTCTCTCTCTCTCTCTCCGGTTACAAACTATTTTGCTACAGCTTCACTGCCAACGATGTATGACTGACAAAGTCAAATTGATTATGAAGCACTGGTAGCTTTAAAAAATTCCAATTTGAACCGCAGTATACCTGTCTAGATAGTCCAGCAGTAAAATGCCATTTTTGGGCCTGACCCAAACGTTTTTTTTCTCTTGATCCTGTATCTATATGGTCCAAGGAACATTTTCAGGGGGGGGTGTGAAGCTCTCACCCTTGAGCATTCAGATAAATCCTAGATGGTGTCTAAAATGGCCGCCGGACCAGAAATTGGTCATAAATTAGCTCCTAATTCAGCTAGGATGATAAATAAAATATCAAAATAGGGGTTTTGAGGATCGAGGATTCCAGAAATACATGCATCAAACTCATAAGATTGCTATTTAAGGCTTAAATGGCCTAAATTATGCATAAAACTGTAAAATTAGTGTTGAAAATCAAGATTAAGCATATGCTACCTGCTCTACCAAAATGTGCTTAAAAATAATAAGAAAAGTATCTATTACTGTGGCCTCCCCTGAATCTACTTGAAAGGTGCTTTCAAATAATGGGTCATATGTGGTACATGTCAATTGCATCAAAAGAAATAACATGTCAAACTCGCTAATTATGAAGCTCAGGAAACCGAATAAATGACTGTTAAATTTCATGTCATCGACACCAAAATAAACTCAGCAACATTAAAAACGCACTATTCTAAAAAGGCTTAAAATAGTACTTCCTCTCAAAATATCAATATGAAAGTTTGCACACTATTAGTAGTTGCCATAAGGTATATTCACGAAAATTTTCAAATCTCTAAGTGCAGTTCTTTTGTGTCAAATGAAATCGTCGTGGCTGTTGTCAAAAATGCAAGTCACAAACTGCACTTCAACACAAAACGCACAATTGGAAATATTGATTTTGTGGCATACTGGATAGGATAAATCTTATGAAATTTTCACATAACAGGAACAAGACTTCCAAAAGAGGTCCCACGGAAGTTTTTGAAAAAAAGTCAATGATAAAGCAGATTTTGAATTAAAAACTCGAAGTTTACGAGTTCACATCTTCAAATGAAGCATGTGAACCAGAACTCTTAAATAATGGCGGTTTTATGCATTCCCAGGGTAGAAACACACGCACAGACAATCATTCCATATCAATTATCTAAAAAATCTGAATAAAACATCATTTTTAAGGTTTTGACAAAAGGCTCCAGTAGGGGGCGTGTCAGCATTGACACTTAATTTTTATTAAATTCCTCCTCTTTAATTGTGGTTGGGTCAAATATCCCTTTTTCCTAACTCATTAAGCAAGAAAAGTTATAAACTTTCCTGGCCTATCAAAAAAGTTTGTGGAAATAACAGCTAAGTTGTTGAAATTAATGATCAGAGGAAATTGAAATTTTGTGACTTCCATTTTCGACAGTGACCACGGCGATTTAATTTGACAAAATAGTACTGCACTTAGAGATTTGAAATTTTCCGTGTATATACCTGAGGGCAACTTCTAGAAGTGTGCAAATTTTTATCTTGATATCTTAAGAGAAAGTACTATTTTTAGCCCTTTTAAAAGTGTGCGTTTTTAATGTTGCTGAGTTTATGTCAAACTAACAAAAGCATGCTATTTGTTTTCTATTGTATATGGATAGCCCTTGATGTCAGCTTTCATTTGACACCTTGATTTCCTTGTTACAAGAACTTTGAACCTTCCAAAAGCAAAATAAAGGTTACTATCAGTGGCGAAAATCTCATCGGAAAAACAAAATCCTCCCATGTATTTTCAATTCCACCAATCATATTCACAAGATAACTCATTCACAATTAACCAAAATGGATGTGGATTAACAGCCCTTGATGTCGGCTTTCATTTAAATCTTGATTTACTTGTTGCTCCAACTGTCAACCTTCCAAAAAGCTAAAATTAATAAATGTTGCAGTCATTATCGAAATTCTCCTCGGAACACAAAACCCTCCCATGCATTTTCGATTCCACCTATCCTAATCACTAGATAAATCCTTCCTAACAAACCAAAATGGATGAGGATGGATAGCCCTTGGTGTCAGCTTTCAGTTGGCACCTTGGTTTCCTTCTTACTATAACTGTCAACTCACTAAAAGCTAAATAAATGTTGCTGTCAGTGTCAAAAATCTCCTTGGAAACAGAAAATTCTCCCATGTATTTTCAATTCCCCCGAATCCTAATCACTTGGTTACTTAATCCGAACAAACCAAAATTGATGGGGATGGATAGCCCTTGATGTTAGCTTTCATTTGGCTCCTTGGTTTTCTTGTTACTACAACAGTCAACCCTCCAAAAGTAAATGCATCTTGCTGTCAGTGTCAAAAATATCCTCTGAAAAACACAAAATCCTCCCTGATATTCTCAATTCCACCTATCCCAATCACTGGATAACTCTTTCCAAACTAACCAAAATGGATGTGGACATTGACAGTTCTGTTAAAAAAATTTTTTTTTTGTTCAAATTACATTTAATTATTCTAAATGATATCAAAAAACTTGGTCCCATGAAATATTCACATGGATACAAAGGCGCCCCTCTTATCTGCTTCAATTGTTGTCTTTGGCAACTTTTGTGAGGGCACAGTGAGTTTCATGTGAATGGTTCAAAAACCGTTCAATTAATTAATTAATTAGAGTGCTAACTAATTGGCATAGATAGCCCTATTCCAGGAAAACGCTTATGTAAACAGATTTTTAAGCAAGCATTTGGCAAGAGAATTTTCTGAGGAGATTTGAAATGGAAAAAAAGGATGCATTTCGGAGTATGCCCGGCAATCATTTTGCCCTTGTGAAATACATAAATAAGGGTGAAGTGCAATTGTAAGTATCAAAATAATGAAGTTCATTAAGTACTGTAAAGCATAGTTCTAGCCTAAGCATGTACAATTTTGTCACTTTAGGTAATTTTGATTAATTTTATTTTCAGTTTTGCTGAAAAAGCACCATTGTCTTGTTTTTGACCTTATCGACCAAAAATTAACCTTAAAATTCAAATCCGGAAGTGTTAACACCCTAATCCTTTTGTCAAGCCTATTATCTATCTAACTGGCAGAGTAGATACCTTCCATTAACAATAAAGATTCTAACAGTAAAGAATCATGTACCTCGGCTGGTCCACTAAAAGAAACATAAGTGACTGAAGTTCACAAGAAGGCGGTGATTGCCCAGATAAGAGCAATGTGCATTGCTCATACATGTATATCTCAAAGGTCATACTTTAAGGATATATTTTTACTAATGTAAGAGGCATTATCTTGGTGCATTTTAATCCATATACTCCACAAAACAATTTGTTTGTTTGACATTTGTTTGGCTTGAAATGTAAAGGCCACTTTCTCAAATTTTGAAGCTTCATTATTTACACTGTTCACGGTTTTGACATGCCGTTACTTTGAATGCAATTGACATGTACCCACAATCCCACATATGACCCATCATTTGAAAGCAGATCACATATGCCTGATCTTGATTTTCAACGCTAATTTTACAGTTTTAATGCATGATTTAGGCCATGTAAGCTAGAAATTGTAATTTTACGAGCTTGATTTATTTAATTCTGGAATCCTTGACCATCAAAACCCCTATTTTGATATTTTATTTATCATCCTAGCTGAATTAGGAGCCAATTTATGACCAATTAAGATTGTCACTTTTGAATTTGATATTTTTCTTATCTTTAAACATTCGTGCATCCTTCTGAAATTTGATTTTTGCCATGAAAGAAACTTCCTTTAACAGCGTGTCAGCAGTTTCTTTTCTATCTAAATAGCTGCCTTTCTCCTCTATCGACACACTTCAAAGGAGTCAGGTAAAGAAACATCTGACTTTTTGTGATGAACTTTCCGGCATGTTTGACACTTTGTGCTCTTCGACTTTGTAAGGATTCATGATTTTAAGTTCTACATTCAACAACCATCACAATACAATGACCTTGTAAGGTACATCCCACCTCTTAACACGAATTAGACTTCCTGTAACCAAGGTGATTGTATGATATATTCCTTGAGACAAGATAACTGTTTGATTTGGATTACCCAAACCAAACAATATTAATGAAAAAAAACTTTAGGTTTTTGGCTGTGACCACTGTTGTAAAATCATCTTTTCACAAACAGTATGGTTTTTTCCTTGCACTTCATGCAAAAGCACTCAAACCAGATAATTATAGTATGAATGATGCAATGTTAATTTTACATGCAAACTTGTCTTACATGTACGTTTTGACATCCTCATAAAGCTTCTTTTCTTACAAGAATAGATCGACTTCCTCATTTTTTTTTAACTAAATCAAAAAATTTCTGTAAGAATATGTTAGACCAAATTTATAAATATGGTGGTATTTTCAGATGTACCCCATAAGTTGAAGAGAGTTGCACATGTGCGCATAGAGTCAGCTCAGTTGGAAGCATACCTGGCTGCCAATCGCTGGTTCCCCGGGTTGCCTGAGCCAAGTCGGGCAGCAGTTCCAGTCATTCTTCACCTCATTGTTGTGTTCTCATCCTGTCCTAACTAGCTTATACAGTGCATAAATACATGAAGTAAACTCCCAATCATCCATCTATCACCTCATTTACTTCCAATTTCTTTTTTGGGACACTCCCACTGGTTTTCTGTCTTTCTCACTCTTACCTTTGCTCATTCATTGATCTGGCAAAGCAAATGCTTCTGGTATCGATTATTCACTTTACACATACCTGTCCAAATATTATTTTACACACACCTTAACACCATAAAGGAAGAGGCCTATTTTTACATGCTTTTCGTAATGTAAACTACTTTCACTGACACACACACAGTTTAGCTGCAGTTTGCACAATTTGCCATATATTTATGATGAAACCTCACTAAATATCAAAGCAGTTCAGCTAATGTGGTAAAGAACTTCCCAGAGTATATGATTGTGAATCATTAATGTGAAATCTGCAGTAACCACCTTTAAAAGAGTTTGGAAAAACCCTTGTCACCACGAACATCACATGACTTGTTTGCCAAATATGTCAAACTGATGAATGACAAACTTGGGCAATTAGATTCATCACAAAGTGTACTGATAGGTGTTGCAAAGTGCAAAGTGGATCATACTGAGCCATAGTGGCTTTGGATTCATTTGACTGTAAATCATTTTATTTGTTTTACCAATGTGTTAATCGCCCTAGTTTGTTATCTATCGGTTTTACATATTTGGCAAACAAGGCATGCGATGTTTGGTTGACATGGTTTTTGAAAAAATCTTTTAAAGGTGATTACAACAGATTTCACATAAATGATTCATAAGCGTGTACTCTGGAAAGGTCTTTATCACATTAGCTGAACTGCTTTGATATTAAGACAAGCGAGGCTTCATCATAAATATGGCAAATACAAACTGCAGTCAAATTATGTCAGGGCAAATGGTCATTCCCACAAAATGCATGTAAAAGTGGGCCTTTGCCATTAATTTAGAGTATTCAAGGCATGTATGAAGTGAATAATCAATACCAAGGATGCGTTCACTGCCACTCAGAGAATGGTCACAATTAACATAATTGAAAATCAGTTGTACCCAAGGATTATTATTTCAATTGGCATGAAATATGGATCATGAAATTCGGGCAAATTCCGTTCGCCCTCCCAAAAAAACCTGCCCATGTTACACCTATAATAGATAACTCTTAACATCAAGGAAAGGATTTAGAGGAAACCCAAGAACTATTGAAAAATGACTTTAAACAAATATTACTACAGCAAAGTAATTTCCAGAGATCACAATTATAGCCGTCAGCATAAAATTTAACAAGAAACAAGAATTAGAGGTATTTAGAGGAATAGCACAAAATCAAGAAGAGTGGTGCCATCTAACGAAAGATATTTTGAGAACTTGAGAAGCAGCGACATCTGAAGTTTAGCAGTGGACCTCCCTAAAATTCAAAATATCTCTTAGGGCTTCATCAGCAGGTATTGGCCAAACTTTCAAATGAAGTTACGGAAAAAAATATTTCTGGGATGGACCATTAGACATAAGCCGAGTACTTTATACGTAAGCTTGTTATTAGCTATATATAAGTAGTTCAAACATTTTGGCTTGCATTATATGCAATTAGAATATCAATTTGTACAAATGGCAGTTATTTATGGGATATAATTAGTGTTAAAGTTATTCAATGTCTTTTTGCCTTTTAAACAATCTTTCAGCACTCTGACAACGGTCACATTAGAAATGTATTGATGATGAAACGAACTGTACAGAGAACAATCCCTGGGAATTCTTCTTTCAAAATTTGGAAATATGGGAAACAATTCAGAGAAGTTCTTCTTTAACAAAAATGTTGATGATGTACATATGTATTATATTGGTGAGGTATCCTTATATTTTGATTCCTCGTATCAAATTCAGTAGATTTGTTTCCAATTTGCTACTTGCCATAAATTGGCTGTGGCATTTCTATCAGATTTCTTCCTCCTTTTCAAACAAAGGCAGGCTAGACATTCATGAAATATCTCATTCCTTATCATTGGGAAAGGAAAATGTATCTTAAAATAATAGAAGCATCATAGACATTGTATTGTGTATTTCCAGAATTTCAGACACCTTTTGGATACAGCAGGTATATCACAACCAGTTTCCAAAAAATACAGCCACTCCATTTTCCATTTACTTGTTTAAAAAATTGCATGAAATCTAGTATGATACATTGCAAACGGACACATACATTTCCAAGACATTTTAAAATAATCAGTAATTTTTTTTTAATGTAAGCCAGAATACATCAGTGGATAATGAACTGTCTTCCATACCAACCGAAGAAAGGGCATAAAACATTGATGAAGATAGAAGCCTCATGCTACCACAACACAGCATTACGAAGCACTGATGAAGAATTTATAAAGCAGACAAACCTCTTTGTATCCTAGACCAGCTGTTTTGATATGGTATACTTTGAGGTGAATCTGATGATAATCGGAACAGACAAAGAATTCTTATTGTAGTTGTTACAGGAACACAGGGGTAATATTGATAATTATAATGACATTTTCTTTTGATTAATATATCTAAGCAACTTCACTGAGAGATACCGAGTAATTACATTTTTTTTGTACTTCAGAGTTGTTGCATTAATTTTGCAACATTTATTTTACCTGCAAAAGAAATAACTTCTCTATTCATGTTACAGTTGACGAACGACAAGTGCTTACAGAAAAGTACTCCAGTTAGGATGTTCCCTCTAAGGTCATATCACTATATCTCTGCCATTTATAAAATAAATAGAAACAGGCATTAAGGGCCACTTTTTGACCTTAGGTCATTTTGACCAAAAATGTGACTTATTCGGTTTTGCCGTTGGACGATAGAACTGCTGAATGTAAGTACTCATCATTTGTCGACTGCAAGCATTTTCAGAATTTGATAGACAGATCTTCTGGTTTTTGTTCATCTAAATAGAAACTTGTTGTCTATGTCTTTTTTAATAAATATTTTAAAAATGTAGCAAGGTGTGACATTATGTTCTTTCTTACAGATAATCAGGTGATGGAAGTTGTATTGTCATAATTGAATATCTGTGAACAGATGCATGGTTTAGTCTTGTCTGAAGAATCTGACAGTCTGACATTCTGACACTCTGACAGTATCTTTTTCAGTAATATCACTAATGTATGACTGTGTGGCATTTACAAAAATGACACAGGTCTGAGGTCTCATATGATAATTGGTTTTGTGTCATCCAGCTTCTCTTTTAAATTAGGACCCAAAAGAAAGCAATGATGTAACCTTATAACCCAAATTGCAAAAAACGAAACAGTTATCTGAACTAACAGACACACTGATCAGGTGTTTCTCATTACAGGAAAGTGGCATCTTCTGATAAATGTGTTATGTTATCCGCCTTGCCAGTCTTTTTTTCTCTGCTCTCTATAAATAAAGATATCCTACGACATTTCTTCATACTACAACCACCCAAATGATCAGTCATGCATATCTGAAATCAAACCAGAAGAGCAAAGAAGAGTAGAAGATATCCTCGAGCAATCGAGTAGGAGATATCCTCGAGCAATCGAGCATTGTGTCATTATTACTGCATGCCTTTGTCAGGTTAAAAATATAACCGAACTCTATGAACCAATTTTGCTCAGGAGATCGAAAAGGTAATTTCCGCACAAAACCCACTTTTCAAAGCACAGCACTCTATCTTGTGTAATTCTTTTAACAGATGTAAGGAATTTGAATAATGTGGAGATGGGGTTTGAATTAAGAGGTTATAAGCTTGTAATTCTCAGTGTGGAGTACTTTTGAAATGAAAATAGCATTATTGAGCAATAAATTGACACATGCAAAAGAAGTTATATTATTGAGTGAAGTGTTCTGCATTTGTCAAAAACTTCTTTCCAGACCTCTTTCATGTTGAAACATAGAGACAAAATCAATAGTGAAGAAAGCAACTATTTTCGTACAAAAGAAAGTGCTGACACACTGTTAGGGAATTCCTTTTATGTCTCTGCTGAGGTGAATGCAGACAAAAATCAAATTTCAGGAGGAAGACAAGATAAGAAGAACGGGAAATAGTAAGCGACAGGCAGACATTTACAATAATTATGATTAATAATATAAGATATGGAATGACAATAGCATATAAACATGAAACAACAATATTAGATTTGTAAGGGGGTCACTAGGGACGCTGAGATGATTGATAACTATCTTCTGAGAGTCCATGTTTCTGGCCTCGTTGTTCTCTCTCTGGTTACAAAATATTGCAACTACAGCTGCACCATCAAAGAAGCATGGATGATCAAGCCAAATTCATCATACAGCCCTGATCATTTGCATCAAGTCCAATTTGAACAACAGACCATCAACGGCATTGAATCACTGACTGTGCCTGTACACTGTACAGTAAAGGTGATTACTACAGATTTCACATCAATGATTCATAAGCATGCACTCTGGGAAGTTCTTTGTCACATAAGCTGAACTACTTTGATATTTAGACAAGTGAAGTTTCATCTTGAATAGTGTTGGTACAAATGCTTATTCACCACGGAAGCATGTTAAAGTTGGCCTCTACCATTACAGTGTTCAAGGTGTGAATAAAATGATATTTTGACAGAAATGACCTAAAGGCAATACTCAATGCTAGGGACATGTGCATTGGTGAAAGAGAGGTTAATATATAACAGGCTGCAAACTATAATGATTTTTTTTTTCTAGTGCCAGATGATTGATCCTATACCTGTTTATTGACATTTTTTTGCCAAAAAGGGGGAAAATGATAAGATAATATAGAGTAGGCCTACAGTCCTATACAGTTAATTGAACATACTGACTCAACTTTTGGATCAAACTCATAAACATGTTATCATAAGACATTCATATATAAAAAATGAGCTTTATACGCATAATTAAAGGAGCAAGGTAACATGATTCTGAGGAGACTGTAACATGTTGACAGTAATATTCGCTGACTGGCTGTTAGGTGTGCAAAATTTTGACCAATATGAAGTGAAATTTCACTAAACTAGTAACTAATAAAGTCATTAAAAATCTTTATAAAGTAATGCAAGGTTATGTGTTATGCAGTTATAACTTGGTTGCTATGGTAACCGATTAAGAAAAAATGCACCAAGCGATTTTACAGCATCCCAACATTCCATAATCTCGGGAACCTGGCCACTCCAACTATGTACAGATTACCCATTCCTCCCGTGGTGCACACAAGCCATCAGTTTTGGTCTTTGGCCCCGAGACTAGAAATAGTATTGAAATGCGGACTATTTTTGTTCACACTGTCTTAATATCTTACACTGGAGATGATTATAACAATCATTATAATAATACAACAATTTTAGATCGATATGGCAAAAAAATAAAAACATTTCAAAACTTGAGCAAATGCTTTTGTGTCCAGCTGGTGAGCAATTCAATTGAAACTAGCGCTATACAAATCTATACTTTTATTATTATTATTATGTGTAATTTAATTTACTGATGTTGGTAAGCAGTCAGAATAATAAAGGTGATATGGTGTTTGAAGTAAGAGGTTATACAGTTAACTGCAAGTATAACTTCTACTTGCAATTCTCACTTAGGAGTATTTCTCATATGAAAATAACATTATTGGACAAAAATTTACACTCATGTCATGCAAAAGCAAGTTCTATATATTGATATTGGGTCAAATATTCTGCTTTTTTAAAACATTTCTATTCCAGGCCTCTTTTGTCTTGAAGCATAGAAACAAAGTCAATAATGAAGAAAGCAACCATTTATATATACAAATAAAAAGAAAGACTACTGATGGAGTTTTTTTAACATCTCTGTTGAGGTTAATGTGGACAACAAATCAAATCTCTGAAGGTAGGCAAGATAAGAAGAATGGGGAAATAATAAGTGACAGCCAGACATATACGATAATCATGATTAATAATATAAGACATACGGGAAGACAATAGCATAAAAGCATGAAACAACACAATTAGATTTGTTAGGGAGTCACTAGGGACAAAGGATGATAGAGGACTACTGTGTGAGCATCCTTATTTCTAGCTCTGTTGTTCCCTGTCTCTAGTTACTAAATATTTGGCAACTGGCTGCATTGTCAAAGATGCATGAATGACCAAGCCAAATTCATCATACAGCCCTGATTATTTTATCAATTCTAATTTTGCCAACAGATAGTTGTCTGCAATGAATCTGAACAGTGGCTGTGCCTCTTCTGGGCACAAATATCCTGATGATGAGGTAGATATCAGCCATAACAGAGTGAATTGTGCTTTCTGTCGAATGTGAACAGACTTGCCTTTCTCTTCTCATGGCTGGTGATATTGGATTACAGCTTCATAATACAGTACAACAAAATAAAATAAGAAAATTTTCTGTCAGAAGTCCTCTGTTTACCTATTTTGCCCTCTTTTCTCCTCTCCACCCCAAATCTCCTTACAACTCCCTTTGACTCCTTACAACAACCTTAGACCACATTAAGGACTCTATTTAGACAGCTACCAATGTAACTGCAATTAGCACAGGTGCAAAATATCAAGTAAATCAAACACAATGGGGATGAGTGAGTTTAAATTGGTGGTGTTTTAAACGTGATTTTAATGTAATTTAAAAAGGTAGTTTCAAGTAGGTCAAAGTAGGAAGGGATTCAGGGGTAGTCAAAAAGTGTGAAAGGGAAAAATAGTGGCTGATTCTTCCTTCCTGCTGGGGTAATCGTACTTTATTTTGGGTTGAACTGGACTTGGCCACATTGCACTTTCTTTAGCCTGCTCCGTGAATGAATACAGGATGTTAAACCCTACGCTTTTATTCAATCATTCATGCTCAATTCCTTGTGAAGGACAACACTGGCTTTTTCGACTGCATTATAATACAAAATTAACTACATGTACCTGCACATAACCTTGTAGGCTAGTGCAATTGTCTTAGAATTACTTCCTTACCAGGTGGTCAAACAGCAAGTGTTGAACACACCAGTACACCTGATCTGGGGAACATGCTTTGAACATTGCCCCTCGAATAATAGATAGAGAATGATCATTAGGATGGCCTTTACAAGAAAACTGTTATTTAAGACTCCTGTGACAATTCTAACATAGAGTGAAGTATGGAAGAGCGTGTTTGGGATCTTGAGATGTTATAAATAATGCCCTTTTGGATGATGATAAACTTTTGATGTGGAGCTAACCCCAAAACACAGGGCTTTCAAAAAGTAGCATTTATGGGGTATAGACCTGTGTCAAACAAAACTGCAGACCCATCTTCTCGCCTCATGCAAACTTACTTGTCTTTCTCCTCCCATGGATGGTGATATCGGATGACTGCTTCGAATACATGGCCACATTGCCCCTTAATTATCCTGCTCCATGCATAAATACACAAAGCTGGATTTAGAGCCGTACCCATGGACTGCGCATCTAATTATAATACCAAATGAGGTACCTGTACATGATATTGTGATTGTCTTAGAATTACTGCCTTATCAGGTGGTCAAACAGCAAGTGTTGAACACAACAGTACACTTCATCTAGAGAACACGCTTTGAACATTGGCACTTGAATAATAGATTTAGCATGATCATTAGGATTACCTTGACAAGAAAATTGTTATTTAAGACTCCCCTGACAATTCTAACACAGAGTGAAGTATAGAAGAGGAGGTTTGGGATCTTGAGAAGCTCTAAATAATGTCCTTTTGGATCTTGCTTGATGTTAAAATTACAACATCATTTTTATATCTAATCTCATTTATCATAATCATTATGCTTCAGTATACTTGTCTAGATGTCACTCATTATTTTTCCCGTGCTTAAAAATCAATTCCTTTTGTGTGAACTTTTGGACATGTTTGACATTTTGTACTAAACTGAATTGACAACAATTCATGATTTTAGTTCAAATAACTGAAATGCAAGATTAATCACTAACAAAGTAGCAACTGAGTGACTGATTCGATTATTGGAGAGTATTATTCGGTACATTGGCATACGGGGGAGATTGAGGGGGTGTCAATCTCAGAGAAATTGGGTGATAATGTAACTTTTTGGTATAATACAGGCTTCTCCTAAACACTTGGCAGGCTGTTAAGGGGAATGAAACATATGCATATCTATAACTATAAACTAGTCTTACCCACTTTTAACACAGTTCAATATGGACATGAATAATATTGCACATATATGTGTTAAAGTAATAATAGAATTGTAAATAATTCACTCATTTTCATCTGCATATAACTTCGTAAATTCACCTTGTTCAGTTATTTTAACTTGTCGGTAAAAAGCTTATAGCCTGTGTCTATTGTTTTTATTGTCACCACCAATGTTAAATAAAGTTTTACCTTAAATACCTTACCTTACCTTACTACCTTATGAACAGATGTGTGTCCTTGTTTTGTCTAGAGAATCTGACCGTATCCTTTTCAGTATTATCACGAATGTAATCACTATGACAGTCCTTGTGTGATTATCGGGCTGATTTTTTGTGTCATCCTGTAAGCTTCTTCTTTATTAGGACTTAAAGAAAAACAATTTATGATAAAGCCTTATAACCCAAATTGTAAAAAGAAACAGCAAGTGCCGTTCTCTGGACTCAAGAATGCACTCATTATAAATTAGTGGCATCTTCTGATCAATGTCTTCCTGTAATCAACTTCCACCAGTCTCTCTTCTCTCCTTTCTATAAATAAAGACCTCCTACTACATACTGCAACCACCCAAATCATTAGTCATGCAAATCTGAAATCAAACCAGAGGAGCAAAGGAGAGTCTGAGATATCCTCAGGCATTGTAGCATTACTGCCAGGTAATTAATGACCTCTTTGTCAGGTGATCTAAAAATGAACAGAAATCTATGAATCTGTTTTGTTCAGGAGATGAGGGTGGAACGGTGCCAAGAATCACCAATAAGCTGTGATGTACCATCGCTTCTCAGTAAGTATAGGAACTTGCATGTGTGGCACATGACAGCTTTCATGTCACATCAATACACTTTGATTAGTTGCCTCACAACAATGCATGGTCATTTTAATGTACATTTTCAGAGACATGCTAAATTGCTACAAGTATACAGAGGATAATAAATATATTCACTGGCAAATCCAATACCATGATGATCCACCTCATTTCACTAGCTCTGTCAGTAAACTTTGTGATAAACTAATCAACCACGTTTGTCATTCATTGCAGTTTGACTCTTTGGCAAACATGGCATGCAAAGTGCAACTGTGCAGTAATGTTGACATGGGTTTTGGCAAACTCTTCTAAAGGTGATTACTACAGATTTTGCATTAATGATTCATATGCATGTACTCTGGATAGTTCTTTACAACATTAGCTGAACTACTTTGATATTTAGACAAGTGAGGTTTCATCATAAATAGGGCAAATGCAACCTGCAGCCAAATTGTGTCGGTACAAATGCTTATTCACAACGAAAAGCATGTTAAAGTTGGCCTCTACCATTACAGTGTTCAAGGTGTGCATAAAATAATATTAGGACAGGAATGACCTAAACGATATCCTCGATGCTAGGGACATGTGCAGACCATAATAATTTCTTTTTTCTAGTGCCTGGTGATTGATCCTATATACTTGTTTACTGACAATTTTCCACCAAAAAGTGAAAATGATATCATAATACAAAGGACACACCTACTTGAACATACTGACTCAACTTTAGAGAAGACATTCACTGACCATTTTCATTCGTCAAATTGCACCATGACGCTTATAGCTACTTCTGACTTCAAATTATCCAATACATTATTTCAGGCATTCTAAACTTTACACACATGTCATGCAAAAGCAAGTTCTATATATTGAGTCAAATATTCTGCTTTTGTTAACATTTCTATTTCAGGCCTCTTTTATCTTAGAAGCATATAGACAAAGTCAATAGCGAGGAAAGCAACTATTTATATATACAAAAGAAAGTGCTGAGGGAGTTTCTTTAACGTCTCTGTTGAGGTAAATGCGGACAACATATCTAATCTCTGAAGTAACGCAAGATAAGAAGAATGGGGATATAATAAGTGACAGCCCGATACATACAATAATCATGATTAATAATATTAGACATATGGGAAGACAATAGCATATAAACATGAAACAACACTATTAGATTGGTTAGGGCGTCACTAGGGGAAAAAGATGGTAGAGGACTACTATTCGAATATCCATATTTCTAGCTCTGTTGTTCCCTCTCTCTGGTTACTAAATAGTTTGCAACTAGCTGCACTGTCAAAGATGCACAGATGACCAAGCCAAATTCATCATACAGCCCTGATTATTTTTATCAATTCTAATTTTACTGACAGATAGTTGTCTGCAATGAATCAGTGGCTGTGCCTATTCTGGGCACAAATATCCTGAAGATGCGGTAGATGTCAAACATTACAGAGTGAACTGTGCTTTCTGTCTAATGTGAACATACTTGCCTTTCTCTTCTCATGGATTGTTGTATAGGATGACAGCTTCATAATAATTGGCCACATTGCACTTTATTTAGTCTGCTCCGTGAATGAATACAGGATGTTAAGCCCTACGCTTTTATTCAGTCATTCTTGTTCACTTCCTTGTGAATGACAAGACTGGCTTTTTGGACTGCTTTATAATGCCAAATGAATTACCTGTTGGCCTGTACCTCCTTGTGCAATTGCCTTAGAATGACTTCCTCATCAGGTGGTCAAGCAGCAAGTGTTAAACCCACCAGTACACTTCATCCGGTGAAAATCCTTTGAACATTGCCCCTTGAATAATACATTGAGAATGATCATTAGATGGCCTTTTCAAGAAAACTGTTATTTGAGGCCCCCTTGACAATTCTAACAAAGAGTAAAGTATGGGAGAGGGTGTTTGGGATCTTGAGATGCTATAAATAATGCCCTTTTGGCTGATAAAGTTTTGACGTGGAGCCAACCCCAAAACAGAGGGCTTTCAAAAAGTAGCATATATGTATATTTACTACATTTGAATACACAGCTTTTCAGCCTCATATATTTGGCCTCACCAATCAATTTATTTCATTATGCCAATCTGTTTAATTTCATTACATTAATGGATGCCTGTGTGCAGTGACTGTCTCAGTAGAACCGAATCTTGCTTGATGTTAGAATTACAATGTTTGACTGTGTGGATTGTACTAATATCTTGTGTGATCATTGGGCTGATGTTTTATGTCATCCAGTAAGCTTCTTTATTAGGACCGAAAGAAAAGAATCCATGACAAAACCTTAACCCAAATGGCAAAAAGAAACAGCAAGTGCCATTCTCTGGACTAACAAATGCACTCATCTGGTCTTTCTCATTACAAATTAGTGGCATCATCTGATCAATGGTTTCCCTTAATCAACTTCCACCAGTCTCTTTTCTCTCCTTTCTATAAATAAAGACAGCCTACTACATACTACAACCATCCAAATCATTAGTCATGCAAATCTGAAATCAAACCAGAGGAGCAAAGGAGAGTCTGAGATATCCTCAGGCATTGTAGCATTACTGCCAGGTAATTAATGACCTCTTTGTCAGGTGATCTAAAAATGAACAGAAATCTATGAATCAGTTTTGTTCAGGAGATGAGGGTGGAATGGTGCCAAGAATCACCAATAAGCTGTGATGTACCATCGCTTCTCATTAAGTATAGGAACTTGCATGTGTGGCACATGACAGCTTTCATGTTACATCAATACACTTTGATTAGTTGCCTCACAACAATGCATGGTCATTTTAATGTACATTTTCAGAGACATGCTACATTGCTACAAGTTATAATAGTATACGTGTACAGAGGATAATAAATATATTCACTGGCAAATCCAATACCATGATGATCCACCCCATTTCACAAGCGCTGACAGTAAACTTTGTGATAAACTAATCAACCACGTTTGTCATTATTGCAGTTTGACACTTTGGTAAAGATGGCATGCCACTGTGCAATGATGTTGACATGGGCTTGGGTAAACTCTTCTAAAGGTGATTACTACAGATTTCACATTAATGATTCATAAGCATGTACTCTGGGAAGTTCTTTATCACATTAGCTGAACTGCTTTGATATTTAGACTAGTGAGGTTTCATCATAAATTGGGGAAATGTAAACTGCAGCCACATTGGGTCAGTACAAATGCTTATTCACCACAAAAAGCATGTTAAAGTTGGCCTAGGCCATTACAGTTTTCAAGGTGTGCATAAAGTAATACAGATACAGATAATATTAGGACAGGAATGACCTAAAGGAAATCCTCAATGCCAGGGGCATGTGCATTGGTGAAATAGAGGTAAATATGTAACAGGCTTCAGACCATAATAATTTTTTTTTCTAGTGCCAGGTGATTGGTCCTATACTTGTTTACTGACAATTTTCCACCAAAAAGTGGAAAATGATTTAATAATACAAAGGACACACCTACTTGAACATACTGACTCAACTTTAAAGATCAAACACATAACATGTTATCATAAGACATTCACTGACAATTTTCATTCATCAAATTGCACCAAGTCACGTATAGCTACTTATAACTTCAAATTATTCAATACATTATTTCAGGCATTCTAAACTTTACACACATATCATGCGAAAGCAAGTTCTATATATTGAGTCAAATATTCTGCTTTTGTTAACATTTCTATTTCAGGCCTCTTTTACTTTGAAGCATAGAGACAAAGTCAATAGTGAAGAAAGCAACTATTTATACATACGAAAGAAAGTGCTGAGGGAGTTCCTTTAATGTTTCTGTTGAGGTAAATGCAGACAACAAATCTAGTCTCTGAAAGGAAGGCAAGATAAGAAGAATGGGGAAATAATAAGTGACAGCCCGACATATACAATAATCATGATTAATAATAAAAGAAATATGGAAGACAATAGCATATAAACATGAAACAACACTATGAGATTGGTTAGGGCGTCACTAGGGAAAAAAGATGGTAGAGGACTACTGTGCGAACATCCGTATTTCAAGCTCTGTTGTTCCCTCTCTCTGGTTACTAAATAGTTTGCAACTAGCTGCACTGTCAAAGATAGATAGATGACCAAGCCAAATTTATATATCCCTGATTATTTTTATCAATTGTAATTTTACCAACAGATAGTCGTCTGCAATGAATCAGTGGCTGTGCCTATTCTGGGCACAAATATCCTGAAGATGAGGTAGATGTCAGACATAACAGAGTGAACTGTGCTTTCTGTCTAATGCGAACATACTTGCTTTTCTCTTCTCATGGATGGTGATATTGGATGACAACTTCATAATACTTGGCCAGATCGCACTTTATTTAGCCTGATCTGTGAACAGCCATTTGTGTTCACTTCCTTGTTAATGACAAAACTGACTTTTTGGACTACATTATACACTGTAATACCAAATTAACTACCTGCACATAACCTTGCGCAATTGTCTTAGAATTATTTCCTTACCAGGTGGTCAAACAGCAAGTGTTGAACACACCAGTACACTTCATCTTGAGAACACGCTTTGAACATTGCCACTTGAATAATAGATAGAGAATGATCATTAGGATGGCCTTTACAAGAAAACTGTTATTTAAGACTCCCGTGACAATTCTAACACAGAGTAAAGTATGGAAGTGGCGGTTTGGGATCTTGAAATGCAATAAATAATGCCCTTTTGGATGATAAACTTTTCTTTCATGTGGAGCAAATCCCGAATTAGAGGGCTTTCAAAAATGTGTGTACATTTATCACATTTCATTAATAAGCTTTTCCACTGTATACATGTATATTCTGATGGAGGTATTGGATATTATGTCCTGTATTTCTATTTTTGTGCTTCGGTACATGCTAATTAGCATATAAGCAGTATCTATAGGACACAAGAAAGAGCTGACAGATGATTGAAACCGCATTCTGTCCAAAATTTGTTTGAGCGACCTGGTGACTGCTAGAATTAAATCCAGGACCCATTAATATGTGGCTCAGAGTCAGAAATTATCAGTTCTTTGTGATAATCATCAAACCCGGTATGTGGGTTTTGACAATTCTTATATTGTCCAAACAAAAACCAGTAGTGATCTGAGCAAATCATTGCCTTAATGTTACATTGATTGCCTCAAATCACTGAGAAATGCATTAATAATAGTACGCTAAAAACCAATAAGAAAAGGTCAAAACTCATAAGAATATGTAGGCTTTTTGTGATTTTGACTGAATGGCCATTGTCTCTGCATTGTCAAACAACGTATATAGAAGGAACTTCAAAAATGTGCTTTTATGGAGGTGACCAGATACAGAATGCCAATTGATATAGAACAAATCTGACAACCCTAACCAATCAATCTGTTTCTGTCCTTACTGTCAAATCTTGTTTGATGTTGCAGTACATTCCTAATATTATTTTGGTCCATTTGTCAAAATCATTCTGCTTCAGTGTACTTGTCAAGATTTACACTTATTATTTTGATATTCTTCCTTTCGATTTAATCACATTCTCTCAACCTTCTGAAATTTTTTGTCAGCAATGGAGAAAAAAGCAACTCCCTTTCACAGTTTGTCAGCATCTTCTTTTGTATCTAAATAGCTGCTTCTTCTCCATTGATTCACTTCAAAGGAGTCAGTAAAGAAATATGGGACTTTTTGTGATAAACTTTCTGGCATGTTTGGCACTTTGTGCTCTTTGACTTTTATAACCATTGATGAGTTTCACAATGCAGGTAAAGGTAAATCCCATGACCTACAGAAGACGAAAAACGAGTGCTTACAGAGAAGCTGTTGGTGGCCATCAATGACCTCACAACATGCCCAATCAAATACATTGAAATGAAGTATGAATTTGTCATGCAGTATCTTGTGACTTCATTGATAAGCGGTATGACACATCTAATGGCTTTCCGTGCTGGCATTGCCGCATTGGAAAGATATGACATCACAAGCTACTTATGACTTATACAGAATAGCATGGATGGGATAGGGATATGTGACCTCGCAAGAAACATTCCAGTGCTTTTCTGCAGACACTTGTTTTTTGTCTACTATAACGCAATATGAATTAAGAGCAACAGAGGTGATTATGCAATAATTTTTTTGAGACAGAACAGCTGCTTGATTTGAGTTGCTGGTCACATGTCTACGAGTTGAGTTGCTCATCTCTGTAAATATATTGCTGAATGAAATTATCTAACTTACAATAGACTGATGAGTACTTACATTCTGCAATTGGGCATCAGGGACCTCACAACACAAGTCCTTTCAAATTCTTTGAAATGAGGTGTCAATTTGTCATTTGGCAACTCATTGGTGAGTGCTATGACATGGTCAGTGACTTTGCTTCATAACATAGGAAGATAAGGATTTGACCTCACTGACTGCTTACACATCATATAGTTTAACATGGCATGAATAGGGCTGTGACCTCAAAAGGAACATTTCAGTCCAATTCTCTAAGCACTCGTTTATCGTCTACTGTAATGAGTCATTTGGCTTTTAGCACATTTGTAGAATAATATATCAACTATTAATGCATTGGGAGTTGATGTTATCCCCAAAATAATGTTAAGTTTTGAACTTTTTAAAGTAAAAGGAAGACTCAAAATTATATTCTTTGAGAAGCAAAATATTTGCCTCTCAATGTGTACCTACTTCAATCAGCTTCAGTGAGACAGTTTCTAATTTGTACAAGTCACAAATTGTCCAAATCGCTCAAGTCGCAATCGCGGCACTTTTTAATTAAACCTTAATTAAACACAAATCCCAGCATCTGACACAGTACAATACCTAAAATGTACACTACACTGCTTTCACTGCTAAGGTTTCAGCCTCAACCAATTGCTGTGATGCTGCTGCTGCTGCTGCTGCTGCTGCTGCTGACAGTCAGTTGATGGTAAAAGTGGCAGAGGGCCAGAGAATCTCTTAAAGCCTTGCAGAGCATCACAACAGGCACAAGTGAAGTCACTCTCATCCGATGCTGTTAAACACAGTTATTGCGTGGAAGGAGGATACTGTGAAATTGTTACAGATTGATACAAAGTTTTTTGCAACATTACAACTCCATTACGTATTAACTATTGTATAGTTTCAGAGCTAAATTAGATTGCTAAATGCCTGAGTTGGTGCGTTGGGACGGTACAATGCCAACACCCTGGATTACTCCGACCCTCTCGTAAAGTATAGTTGATAGAACATCGGATAGGCCTATTTGTCAAATTACCAAAGATCGAAAGAGGCGAAACTTATCATCTTGGATATTTTTGACTGAACGGATATCTAGTTACACCCACACGCTGCAGTTACACTTGTGAGAATGATGGATACTTCCTGTAAAGTTACATGATCTATGGAGTCTTCTAGGCCCTCCTCTCGTTTATACCGGTCAGTGGAAAAGTGCATCTCTTGGAATATATAGATCTGTTTTAGGTTTCCTCGTGAAACTAATCAACACACAGTAAAGTAATCACAGAAATATACTCTTACTGTTGAGTTAGTGGCCAAATAGAACCAACATCAGGTGGATCAGGAGATGATTGTAAATGTCCTGAAAATTAATGTGGTATCAGTAATCTTCAACAAACTTAAGAGACACATGTCTGATGTGTGTGTTGACAGTTTCACACTGAGGATTAATTTTGATCTGGATTAAGTCTGTCTCGGTATCAACAGCTATCCAGAAGTTGTTACACATTGGAATCTCGGTCTGGGATAAACAGATTTTTGTTGTCCAGAATATGATAATACCACAAGTACTATTACACTAAGTTATAAGCTGCCAAGTGAGTGGACACAATTTTGTAAGTCGAGGATAATTCTACCTTTGATCATCTGAAGGCCCTTTGAAGTTACCTGGCTAAATCACTCTGTATCATCTACCTACTCAGGTGAGACAATCGATTGTAACGTGTGCTCTATATGTTGACTATGCTCCATAAACTGCAGCTATCAATCAATGAATTGGAATAATTGGAGTGTTTAACAACAAGCTTAGCAATATTTACAATGCTTCATTACTTGATTAATTGTTTCCCTCTTTATTATTGACATAACTTTCAATAACTGAAGCTCAAATTCAATACAATAGCGACAATAAAACATGTGAAGAGTGTTTTTTCCAATATTTAGCAGATGCAGAGGAACTAATAGCACATCTCAATAGACAGGATATATGGTAACAGAAACACTGTTTCACTGCCAATAACCTTAAGCATTTTTAAAGACTTTGGCTGGACGTTGTTGCGCTAAACATTGACTGTGTTCAGTTTGCTTTCCAACGATTTTCTTGATTGCCAAAAAACAAATGCTAATCATGTCTCAACCTTAGGTCAGTCTCATGGTAAATTTTTTTTTTCATTTAAAGTTTTAAAACAGTAATTTAAATTCCATGTTTTATTATAGTTATTTAGTACAAAACAGCATTTAAAATCTGATAACATGAACATCAAATACAATGATTTTGATGGGTTGGGTGAGGTGAGCGAATTGAGTGATGGACCTTTATGTATGCATGTATGTATGCAATGATGAGGCTTAAAAAGACAGGCACTGTACTGTAATGAGAGGATGTGGATGTACACATTGATGAAACATTGGTTGCTCAGACGTTGAAATTGGCACTCGCCATCTCCTTGATGAAAATTTCTTTGATTTTATTTGAAGTCTTCTTTTGCCTTCAGATTCAGATTCATTTATTTTCTTTGAGGCATTACATTACAATTATGGATTTTAGAATATGCCTATATATATATAATAAATAAATAATTACGCTCAAAGCTGGTGCCCCTTCTATTAGTGCAGCATCGAGGTGTGGAAGCCTGATATGCATATCAAATGATAACACAAATTTTTAGGTCGCATCATATTGATAATAACAACCTGCCAAAATCAATCATATATATTAAAAACCAACTGTCTGTTTTTCATTATCAGGTACATGCATAACTTGGCATACCATACTCGTTAGTCTGGAATATTTTAATTGATATATTTTTTCTGGCAACATTTCTAACCTCAACTTTACCTGTAAATTATATAGATAAATTGTTACCTGTATTGCTATGATGACAGCTTATGATCAATATCTTCCCACTCCAAATTAGCACCAGATCACACAACCTCCTGTCATTGCCAATTAGGATAGTATGAGACATCTCTCCTTAAAAGGTGCAATATGCTGGAGTTTCTCAAAAAGACAGTATTTTTTGGTTCTTGTATGATGCTTACTTGTGTGGATGGTGTAGGGTAACTAGTAAAGTGAAATGTGGCCAGATCTCTCAATGGTCCCTTTTCAATTTCCAGTTCAAGTAAAGACAAAGCACCTTTAGATCAGTAAACAAACAGAAATGTCAGTTAACAATATAAATTTATAGACCCTCTTGAAGAGCAAGCACATCAGATTTTTCTTTATGCTTTTAGACAGTCTGTCCTATGAGGGCATGAGGCAAGTTGGTCTTCCAACAAGGGGTCTTATTATTTGGGGACCATTGTATCATGACTTGGACCTTTTTGTGGATTTCTTGATGCATTGTTATAAATTCCATTCCCAATAAGATGACATAATTTCCACCATACATTGTCCGCTTTACCATCAGTAGTAGAAATAATAATAATTTAACGATAACTGCTGACAGTCGATTTACAGTGTGCTATGAACTCCAGTGTCAAACTGAACTTTATAAACATACTTTCTATTCTAGCTAAGTCCTTACATTGACCACACTTAGGTAAAGTCACAACTTGCTCCCCTCACCCTATTTATAAATCATTCCTGTTTTTAACCAATGTAACCACTTAAATTATCCTCACTCTCATTCCTCATTTTATTATTAACAATTCTCATCAATTCTAGCATAGCAACCTAAGGTACATTCCTCTTCAACTATGAAGTTGTCCGGTAATCATATCAGATTCAGATCCAGATCACAATTAAAATAATTTTGATGTTTCTGAAGATTGACAGGGCTCCATCTTTCCAATATTTCCATGTGCATGTGATATTATGCTCCTGGAAACAAGTTCAGCCAACCAAAATATTGCTCCTCGGAATAGAGGGAATGAACTTGGTGGTGATCACAAACTTTTGATTGGAGGTTAAAAGGGCAGTGTCTTTGGAGAGAAGTTTTGATTGCTATAAGAAACAGAATAAGCAGACACAAAATTAGGTAGACGAGCAATCCTTGTACAAGTTCCATTCACTCTAAATCAATAATTTTACTTCAGTAGTGGTTCCAATGGACTGAGTATGGGGGGCCATTGGGGGCCATTTGGGGCCATTTTTGCCAGACGGTTAGACCATTCAGCTGCCAAACCTGATGAACCAGGGCCTTCGTCCTGCAGAGAGATCATGCCCCACTATGAGCGACCATTCATGCTGGCAACAAGGGCCATCTTAGACCCTACATGCACTGCCAGGACCAAAATACATGACCAACTGTCAAACTCCCTCAATTGTTATGGTGGATTCATTATTCACTTAATATTCGAATTCTAATTTGGAAGCTCATAAATATTCATTTACAGAATAAATTCATGAATTCAATGGCTTTCGGTGACAAATCACTCTCTGCCAAAAGGTGTTTATCACAATTTATTGATTTTAGTCCATAAGCTGATTTGTGCAGTTGAATGTCACTTTGAAAACATTTTTACAAATCTAAAATGAGTTCCAGTTTTTATGCATGTAGCATTTTTTCATATTACCACACAGTGCACAGTGTGATATAGCATGCAAAGAGCTTATCAGTTTACTGTTAATTTTTAATGGGCTACATTCAGGTAGATTAGAAGCTGACCTTCAGAAAAAAAATCCATTATTGTATGAATTGTTTTCTGTTGAGATATTGGGATTTCTTTTTCAATAACCAGATAAACCAACCATTTTCCCAGTCTCACAGCTGAGAAAAGAGAAATGATAAGTCAATGCTCTGCGCCAAATCATTCTTTATACTATGTTATAGAAAGACATGTTTGATGCATCATAAATTACCATCTTTAAAAAAACTGTGGTATTTTATGCTTTAATGTGTAAGGAATGTTCAGTGCACAATAAGTGAGTCAAATCACTAAATGAAAACGAAACGACATTCTGTGACATAACTGATGTTTTCAAGCAATCAAAAGTAATCACCTGTATTTTCTTGCCTTTTGCCCGAATGAATAGTTTTTTCAGCATGCATGAGCTTATTATAATTGATATATGTTGAAGCTCGTCTGCCAGTGTAATTGGAGACAGGAACATTTACATCAAAGAATGACTATCACAGAAATTGTTTCATGCCCTTTTCCGAAAACAAAAAGTTGATTTCATACATCAATGACTGAAATGTCGTAAGCAAATGAATGATACTAAGGCTCAATTTGCTGACTGCATAGAATATAAAATCTTCATGACATTTATAATGCCTTCACCTGACATTTTATGATTTTATTTGAATACCTCAAATATTCCTTTGTTAATGAATTACATTGTGTGATCGATGATAATTCTATTTTCAGAAAAAAAAGCATGTATTTTGAGATAACAAAAACTCTCCAGGTTTTAACATATATAAGAAAAGTTTATTATCAATGCGAATGCATACAATGTAGTATGAAACACTCTATTTAGAATTTTGCCCTGACAATTTTCTCTGACATAAAATGTGTGCTCGGAAGCAACTGATAAAACAGCACCACACAGAAGTTGTCAGACTGCCATTTAAAGAACAGGGTTTCAGTAATTAACAGGTGTCTTTTGAAAAACGTTTACCTGTTTGGAAGAACTTCAAGGAATGTTTCTTCTGTCATCACCCCTGCAATTAAATCAATGAATTTTACATTCGGAAGATTGTTTTAATTTTAAAAAAAGTGTTTTGCAGCCTTTCATCTCCTTTGTCAATGGCATTGTTGAACACAACATCACAATTGTTGGCTGCACTCCTGCACTGGCCCACAGCCATGCAGTATGCTGGCCTTTATCACTAGGCCTACTGACGATGAATATTTGGTTATCCCTAACTAAAAGGTGCAATACGACAGTTTCTCAAGAAGATTTTTTTTCTAGTTCATGTTTTGGTAATGCTGCTAATGCATAATATATTATTTGGATGTTGAACGAGAATAGGAAAATTGCTAATCTGCTGATGGTGTCTGTTCCATTCCCAGTTCCGAGAGAGAATGCCTTAATTCAACAATATCTAAACAAAGTTAGTCCATCGCAAAGGGCAAGGAGAGATTCTGTCTATTGTTCCTCAGCAGTTTTGCAGTTGCATATTTTTGCTTACAAAAGTGTCTCATGCATGTATATGTGTCCAATATATGAAAATACTGATACACTATACATATAGTCAAATACCTATTGATTTTGAAGTAGAAGAAACTTGTAAACTGTAAATTATTTTGTTTCGGCTAATTAAACTTAGGTTAGCAATTAAAACTTCTCCCCTCCGACACCACCCTATTGACCTCCGATTCAAAGAAAGTGATCACCTCACGATTTGTCAACTTCATTGTGACAAGCAATGTTGGTTGGCTGTTCTTGTCGGCAGGAGCATGCTATTGGCTTGAAAGGCTGTCTATATTCAGATACAACACTCAAAAAATAACTTAATGCAGAAGATTACAAAAAATCTCTTTGCCATGATACAGTTGTCCCCATTTTATAGCATCTTTCGTTCAATGACCCTCATCTTTTGACTAGCTTCCCCCATGCTGAGGAGAGACCAAACCCTCATGGAGGACCACTTCATACCAAAGAAGAGTGTTCTTGTAGGGGCCATAATATATTCACCCGCAGTCAAATCTATCAATTGCTATGGTGGATTTATTATTCACTTAATATTCTAATTCTAATTTGGAAGCTCATAAATATTCGTTCGTAGAATGAATTCATGATTTCAATGGCTTTCGTTAACAAATCACTCTCTGCCAAAAGGTGTTTATCACAATTTATTGATTTTAGTCCATTAGCTGATTTGTGCTAATACGTCCTGCAGTTGAATGGCACTTTGAAAACATTTTCACACATTCTAAATGAGCTCAGTTTTATGTATGCTGCCTTTTCATATTACCTTTTGGTGCTCAGTGTGACATGGCATGCAAAGGGAGTATCAGTTTAGTGTTAATATTTAATGGAGTACATAAAAGTAGATTAGAAGCTGACCTTTAGAAACATTTGATATATTTTGATATTGTTTTCTATTGACATTTTATAATTCTTTTCCCATGACCACATTGACAAACAAAGTGTTTCAGCCTTACTGTTGCAGAAAAGAGAAGTGATACATCAATGCTCTGCGTGATGTTATATGTCATATATAGTTGTAGAGAGACACATATATGTATTTGATGTCTCATATCATCTTTCAAGGAAATGGGTTTTATTTTATACTCAATTGGTTATCTTTGCAGCACTGAAAAACAAAAAGTTGATATCATACATCAATGAATGAAAATAATTTCACACACGAATGACTTATATTGAAGTGCAATTTGTCACTGCACAAAATATTAAATCTTTCTGACTTTTATAATGCTTTCATCTGACATTTTATGACTTTATCTAGATACCTCAAATATTCCTTTGAATATTCCTATGAGTACACATATTTTGAAAGCACAGAAATTCTTTCAAGTTTTAACACATATTATTTGTATTCTTAAAGTTTGTAGCTTGTGCTCTGATGCAACTGATAAAAGAGCACCCGACAGAAGCTGTCAGACAGCAATTAGAAGAACAGGGTTTCATTAATTAACAGGTGTCTGTTGGAAAACGTTTGCCTGTTTGGAAGAACTTCAAAGCATGTTTCTTCTGTCATCACCTCTGCAATTAAATCGATGAATTTTACATTCAGGCGATTGCCTAAATTGCAAACAACATATGTGGCAGTGTTTTCAATCACTTTCGTCAATGGCAATAAGCTGATGCACAACTTCAAATTTTACAGTGTAACATTAGAATAGTTTGCTGCACTCCTGCACTGGCCAATGGTTAACATTCGCCGTTTTGACCATCATAGACACACCAGAATGAAAAGTCCCACTGACTTACCTGCGGCAATATTGCAATCACAGGGAGCAGGGCTGTGGTTTCCAGTGACTCACTTATACCCACTTTCCCTGTACTGTAATAACAGGAAATGAAAAAATGCTAATCATGTCTTCTTCCTCTGCTTCGAGGCATGACAGTCTTTTATGCTCTCACCTCAAATTTAAAAGCATTTTTTAATTCTGCATAATTATTGCAATGATGATGAGACATTTCTGGTTGTAAAAAAGGTCCTGTTAAAAATTTATCATAGACCACTTGCTTGCCTCAATTGTCAAGTGAATCATCCTTAACCATCCAGGCTTCCAGGCAAGTGGTAGCCTGCACCTGTTGAGCAAGAATGTTTTAGAGCTCTTTAATAATTTGCAGTCCATTGGAAAATGTATTTTTATATTTTCAATTTGCAAACTGGCTTTGCCACATAATTGACAGTTTTCTGTTGGTCTCTTAATCTTCTTATTGGATGAAATACCATCTAATCAGTTTGTTTATTGTCACCTATGCTGCTAGATATGACAAGCACTGAATCGGCTGATTAACCACAACTGACACAAACGAAACATTTTTAAGCCAGTGACATCACACAACCAAGTTGAAAGTTTGAATTGTTTGGACCGCCATTGTCTGCAAACAGCTATAATTAATTTATGATAAATTTCGGGCAACACTTTTTTTCATCTAATGTTAAGGTGACAACATAATTATAATCAATACCTTAGAAATCCAAATTAGCTACCAATGATAACAGTGTGATGCATGTGTTATCCATCATAAAAAGTCATTAAAAGGTGCAATATGATAGGGTTTGTCAAAGAGATACATATTTACCTTTTACATAGTGCATTTAATATTTGAATGTTGAGAAAGAATGCATTTTGAAATTCAACGAAGTTTTGCCATCATGAAGACAAGCATGTCAGCTGAATTTGTGTCTCGTTTTGGAGAGCGTCTGTCCCTCGTTTTATCAGCAGGTTTGGCAGCTGCAAATGGCCCATAAATATGTCTACCTGATGAAAATACTGAAATACAACTAGTGACCCATCAATTTGATTGTTGGTGAAACTTTTAAAAGGAAAGCTCCTCTACCTTATTTTGTGTCAGCTCATTCAACTTCATAAAGCAATTGAAACTTCTTCCCACCGATACCGCCCTATTGACCTCCAATTCAAAGTTGTTGATTACCCATCAATTTGTTTTAAACTTCATTGTGATGAGCAATATTTTGGTTGACTGGTCTTGTTGCCAGGAGCATGATAATATATGGACAGATTAGAAAGAGGCTGTCAAACTTCAGATACATTAAACTCACACACACTGAAATCTACGAAAGGTCAGTAGACAGACAATGAGTCATACCACCAGTGGGGTAGCTGGGGGGTCTCGAGCAGGGGGGGGGCACCTGGGGGGGGCACACGATTCTCCGGGGGGTGGGGCACCCACCATACTATTTATATATTTTAAGAGTTGGAAAGTTCATATGGAGGGCACCTGGGGGGCACAGGTCCAATATGGGGGGCACGTGCCCCCCTGTGCCCTACAGGGAAACCACTGCATACCAATCAACGTAATAGACAGGGACTTCAATTTCATCGCTGCATTTTTCTCGAATGGCTGAAAGTAATCATTGGGTTTCCTTGACTGTAACCTTGCAAGATTTTTAACTTTAAAGTATGCTTATCTAATTGATATATTTTCACCCATCTTGAAATTACTCTGTAGTTGGAGGTATGAAGATAACTTATAAACGAATATATTATACAGCTTATTATGAAAATTGTTTCCAGCTCTTTTCTTAAAGAAAAAAACCTGTTTGTTTGTTGTTTGTTTGTTTGTGTTTTATGCTCCTGCAGCACCTCAGTGGGCTATATTGCGGCAGGCGATCGCCCTATGATGATGAGATGAGAAGACTGTGAGTCTGGAACATACCCTATTAATTCAGGGATGCCAAGGGTCTTTCAGTTGCTCCAGCATAGAATACTGGATACAACCCGCCTCCATTTAATGTCCCATGGGCTCGGACTAAAGTGAGTTCCCAGAAAAAAAAAAAAAAAAAAAAAAAACCTGTGTCATACAGGAATGACAAGAATGTCATAAACCCTGAAGCTAAATTTACTTACATGACATTGTATTGTATAAAATATATAAAAACATTATGTTTTCAACTTATATTATGTAACAAATGCATGATTTTATCAAATCTGCATGCTTCAAATATTCTTTTGTCAATGAGTGACATTGTGTGATTTAGCATATATATACAATTCTAAAGCTGAATTTATCCAGTGATTGTTTGGCCAGCATGATCTTTTAAAAATGGGGAGTGTTCACTACAAGCATCATTATACATGTATTTCGAAAGGGCAAAAAATCTTCAGATTTTATCAGATATCAACATCTTTTTATATTAAATCGATAGCACGGTATGAAAACTTCTATGATTATTTAGAACTTTGTCCCAACAATTTTCTGTCACAACATTTTGTTTTCTGAAGTAACTGATAAAACAGCACCAGACAGAAACTGTCAGGCCGAAATAGAACAAGGTCTCAGTAATTAACTGGAAAACATTTACCTGCATAGAACAAATTCAAGGCTATTTCCTTCAGTAATCATGATTGCAATTAGATGATACCTTTTATTTTCATACTATGTAAATTTGAAACAAAGTGTTATCAGCGTTATCTTCATCAATGCGTAGCATCATTGTGGCTAGATCTTTTTACGAAGCAGGGATATGGAATCTGCGCTCAAGATCATTGCACGTATCAGGAGCAGTACTTGAGCACTGAGACTTTGATCTTGTATTTTTCGGCATTTTTTTTTCACCCAAGCTGCGAAGCTCTAACCTTTCATGTATACTAAAAAGATATACAGAAGCAGCTCTATCATCATATGATAGCAAATCAATTCCTTTCATCCCAAAATTAGCAACAGATCATTGCCAATGGTGACAGTACATATTTCTTGTCTGGCTAAAGAACAAAAATTAATTAGACAAATGTATACGTGCAAATTGATTTGGGGGGGGCGGGGAGGGGAAATTTTGGTGCAGAATATAACAAATAGTGGATGTTGAGTCGACCAATATTGAGTTTTATTGGCCTCAGCAGGTAATATTGGTCTCGGCCTACGGCCTCGACCAATATTACTGCTTCGGCCAATAAAGCTCAATATTGGTCTCCTCACCATCCACTATCTATATAATATAATATTCTAATGATGTAACACCATATTCTAATGATGTAATTCCTCAAACTTATGATGTTTGGTTTTCTAGTCTATTGACCACTTGCACTTTTAAAACTTACGTTGTTAGTAGGTTTTTTTCTTCTTCATTTTGTGCACTTCTTTGCAGCATCATTTAGAATTAGATGTTGAATATGTCACATCAGGAAAATATAGTACTAACAAGTTAGTTTGTAAACTATGTTGCAGATGTTCTTAGTTTACTTATCCTCCAGACGTCATTCAGGGCTTGCTGAATCCCAGATCTTCTCAGAAAGAATTGTTAGTTTAGTATAAGTTATGTGAGAAAAAGTTCCTTTTTTTTTCTTATTAATACCTTTTCTTCAGTAATTAAAATTATTTTACCAATATACAATTTACTATAATTCCTTGCTAATGTTGTACTTTTTCAATATTTTTAGAATTTAATGAATTGGTCTAACCCCAAGCTGCTCAACATTGGATGTAATTGGGATCTTGTGTATGTCCCAAGATTAAAGTCAATCAGGTCTTAGTGGTCTTAAGGTCAATGCTTAACAACATAAAGACATTAAGAAGTTGATTAAGTGTCTTATCAGTATATCATAAGAAATAGGAAGTCAAAATACAATTAGGTATAATGTATTTTATGATATTGAGAAGTAAATTATAGAAATCATGCAGAAGAAGTTACGTAGTAAATGCATATCGATAGGTAATCATATATCTTTATTCGATGTTGAATATCTGCACATTTTTAGAAAATAAAAGTGAAAAAACAATGACAATTGAAAACAACTAAAAGAATAACGAAATTAAATATTAATAATTACAGAAGAAAGAATATAATTATTTACAATGACCAGTTGACACACAGGTCCAGGGGCGTATCTAGAAATGGCCTGGGGGGACCATTACATGGGTTGAATATGCGGCGCTTAGCAATGTTTCCTTTCATCAATAACTTCTTAAAGTAACTTTATGTTGTGGTTAGGTACATTAAATATGTGTCGAATCACGCTGTTGTAAGCTTAAAAAATTCTTAGAAGTCATTTATTGCTCATTAACATTTTGTAAAGAAATTTCATATCCACTTCATCCTTGCAAAGTGCTTTTTTTTCCATATGTTATCCAGAAGTATTGCAATATCCTGCTTGTGAAACCTATACATGATTATTCTTGTTGACATAATAAAATGTATATACTCAAAAAGATAGATATTTCTTGAACTAATATAACCTGCTTTTCATATCAGTCATGCAGAAGAGAACAAAGGAAAGAATGGAAAGAACTGATGTGGTCCCGATATAAAAAATTGTTTTTCACATTCATCAACCACTGGTTTTATGAAAAACATATTTCATTTTACAACTTCAATAAGCATTTCTAGTTCTGTTCTGCTTTGAGTCTTGTGACACCAAGGTCCTCTTGGCCAATTTGTCAAGCAGTCCACTGCAGGATGTCATAAGGCATCCTCGACCTTTTTTGGCATTTGCTTGGCATTTCGTGACCAATCTATGATGCTCACTATATATTGCATTGGACCAAAGAGCTACCTTAAATAACCACACAACACTCTCCATCATTACATACTTTTCGTGGAACAAGATGCAAATAAAGTCGCTTGCTCTGGCAAAGATGAAGTAAATTAAAATAGTATATTGTGCATAATATGTGTAATACTACTTAACAGCATGCCATGAAATGAAGAAAAAAAGACTTAACTTGGAGGCACATCAGGAAAGCACTAATTCTTTTTATTCATAGGTATCTTTGAATATCCTATCCTATCCTATCCTTGAAAGGACAAATTAAAATCAATATATCTTGAAAGATTGGTAGCTACATGGTACGTGATTTATGTTAGTGAACATCAGTGCATGAATGGCTCCATAAATAGAAGTTTGATGATCAATAGAAAGAGAGATCTTTTTTGGCAGATGCTTCTCATTGTAACAAAGACCAAAACTTTTATTTTGTCAAAAAGATCCATTTTGAGAGGGGTTGAAAAACGTTGCAGTGAAGTGTCTAATAACAGAGCATTATGAAATCATAGTCAGAGATATGATCTGCAATTAGGCATACTTGGATGAGAATAGAATATAATAGAATAGAATCATATGAACACTGGTGTCAATTTGTTCTCAACTACTCTAGTCCCCAAAACACTACACTTCCACCACAGCATTTTACTGAATGTATTTTACTAAAGTTTTGGCTTCCTCTGCTACAGAAAAGATCAAACCTGCTCAGCTTAGAGGCTTTTCCTTTTTTCACCACACAGAATCTGGTGGGCAAATGAGAAGTCCTTAGCACATGCCAAAATCACATAAACATTAACGGACAGGCTATTCTACAACCTCTTTGGAGTTTCTGGCTTCTATCACTTTTTAAAAGGCACAGTGCTTTCTCCTTTCTGCCATTTTCAGAATAAAACTATCAAGTGCATGAACCATATCCTATTTTATGGTCATATATCCCTTATAGTTTATCTAGTACATGTGAGTACACACAACGATGCAAAATAAATGTAAATAAATGAAAAAGATAGATAAACACGTGGATATACAAAACACATATATAGATATACATGAAAAGGTAGATGGAAAAATATGGACGGACAGAGGAGCCAGTGTTGGACTTATAAACACCATGAATCCATGGTACAATGGTTAGCATTCCCGCCTTGTACGCATGAGGATGTGGGTTCGAACCCCGCTCTGGCCATGTCCAGAGGTTATCACTATAATGATTGGTATGATTGCCGTTCAGTATGGTGAGCACGAGTGAGCAGATTTATCTGGAATGGGCGCTATATAAAATCATACTATGTTATTTATTTATTATTATTAATACAGCAAAATTCCTAACCACTCTTAGAAAAATACAATGACTGATGCATGCTGTCATTCTCTGTTCAGTAATAGTGATGGACTTTGTGATTTTGACTTCGTAATCAATTCATTGAAATTGGTGTAATCAGACTAGATTTGCATGCTTCACAGTTTGAAGTAATTTTAAATGATCTTCGATATGTTTACTTAAAGTCTATTATCTGTTTTGATAATATTTAAACCGCTTATCAGCAGACTGAAAATATGAAATTTCAAAATTATATAAAAACAATGGCATGTCGCCTCGTTGCATGGTATCACCAGTAAAATGAGTGTAGGCAAGCTGGAAGTGCTGTATGACCTTGTGTTACCCACTTGAAAGTGCTTGACTCCCAGTTGGTACTGGCATACAGTGTATGATTTCTAAATTTCTTGGCACCAGGTTGGTAGTGACGGGTGTTTGTCGCCTAGTTGGCTGCACACCGATAATTTTTTTGTATACATAGTCTAAAATTATATATGAGAATGACTTGGCAGGGTGAACACTGAACAACAGATAAGATGACGGCAAGTGAATACAGCTAATTTGACCAACAAACTTCATGATTGCTGCCAAAGAACTTTCTTGACATTCCCATTTTGACAAAACAAAAATGCTTCAACCCTTGTTGTTTTATTTCTGTCAGCCTACAAATACAATGATCTTTTCAGAAAAATACATTCGTCCATTCCAACAAGTTTCTCAGTTAGGTTTCCAGAGTAAACTGAATTAAAGTCCATTTCAGCAAAAGCTCTACAAGTAATTGAGTCACTCTTCACTCCTCCACACAATTCCACCATACATCAGCCTCCTTCAGGCACCGACAAAAATTTTCTTATCTGCTATGGTCACCAAGAGCCTTTAGAGATCAGGAAACAGACTGGGACACTATGGGATTACTGATACTAGACATAATTGATCTTTAGCTTCATGGATCTTTTGGAGGCACTTTTTCTAAGTTTGGTGTTTAGGACAAAAAAAAAGAGGTAATGTCAACTATATAAAAAAATGTGGTAAGGTCAATTTTTTTCCATAGCCAGAAAACTTGTTGGGTCAGTAAGTCTATCAAAGCAGCTAAAAATTAAATTTGTCTGGTCTAAAGAGAAATGTGTTTGTGTATGTTTGGTTTCACTTTTAGTTTTTACAGTGCCGCCTGTAAGTATGTGAAACGCATGACATTGTGCCATTACATCAATGCTAAACATCCTCAGCCTAACTGCTTGTGGAGGCATGAATTTTCATCGGATGAAAGGGAAACAAAGTGGTCATAAAGGCCGATGTGTGAGGCAAGTGGGATAAAAATAGCAGCCCATTTTCTTCGCTGTTGTCGGAGTTAGGTATGGGTCAAAGTCTTTGATAAGTAAGTGAACCACCCTTCCCTATCTTTTAACATTGGGCCTGCGTTTCACTTACTTATCAAAGACTTTGACCCATACCTAACTCCAACTACAGCAAAGAAAATTGGCTGCTATTTTTATCCCGCATGCCTCACATATCGGCCTTTATGACCCAAAATGTTTTCCTCTCATCGGATGAGAATTTGTCTTTCCAGAAGCATTTTGATTGAGGATGTTTAACATTGATGCAATGGCACAATATCATGCGTTTCACTTACTTATAGGTGGCACTGTATGTCTTTGTCAATATTGGACTTATTGCCATCTTTAGCTGCCCCCATGTAAGGCTAACGCACGTATCTTTGTCAGAGGTAGCTAATTGAGTAGATGGACTCATTGCCGGGGATCCTGCGGGAAACACCCTAGCACTTGCCACCACGAAACACCTACTCAAGAAATACCAGAGGCTCAACAGTTTAGATTCACGTATCCATTTAATACATAATTCATAGACAGTTACATTAAGAGTCATTCGAAGAACCGATGGTAACCAACTTATCAATACATTAAACAACGATCTTAACGAATTACATACATCATTAACTAATGCCATCTCAATCAACCATGACCTGAGGTTCCTTTAAGAGTAACCCTTGATCATACCTCTAACAACAATACCCTTACCTGACGAATCGTCACCCCGTCAGGGAGACAGGTAGCCCTCCTGCTGCCTCAGCGGGAAGCGGGCTCTGTTCTGGCTGGGCAAACAAGCTTGCCCCCAGAGATTGCTACTAGGGTGTTCTGCGGCTGCGCAGAAACACCAGGGTAACTGTTGCCATGGAAACATGGGGTGAGTTCTACCCCGTTGCTATCATTGAATCTCATTACACAATAATATAATATATCACATTACTTCTATACAATAATAATATAAATGATATTACAGAATTAAGGTCTTGAGGTTCATGGCGATTTGAGGAAAGTTCCTATAAGAGGAAAGAATGAAGACACCTCTGAAGCTAAAAGCTCAGCGGTGACATCCCGACCGATCGAGGATTTTTTTATAAGATGGTTTTTCTCCGGTTTGAAGAAAACATTACTTTAAACTTATAATCGAATACGGATTACAGTCACGTAATAACGAATTAATATATACTGTGCCTAATAACGTAACTATTCATTAAAAGCAAAGGTATTTCCTTTCAAAGATAGAAGCCTGAATGCTTCATGCTGATTAACAGAACGATGTAAAAGGCTTGTTAATAGATCTGTGTAACTATTGAGAGGATTGTTAATCGACTTTGTACATGATACCAATTTAGGTACGGACAGAGGAAACGCGTCTCATTGCACCTGAATTTTGTGAGTGCTTTAATGAAAGTTGTGGTGACATCAGGATGATGTAACCACTACCACCGGGCAGGCGGAAGGGGGGAAAAATTTTAAGATAAAATCGGGCGTGTGCAATATGCCCATGAAAGACAATTCGGAAAAAGGAAAAATTTTGAAAGGGAAGCAAGAATATGACTTGCATCCGTGAAAGGAGAGGAACTGAATGACAGTCCTTTTAATGGTGTCAATGAGATGCTGAAAGGGGAGCTCAGATAGGAAAGTGAAATCTAAATTTTAATGATTGACAGAAAAGGACAAGTTATTCTTATGACCTATTTGCCAAATTTTTCAATTTTTATGAATCGTTGGTTCGTCGGCCAACGTTATTTTTGGAAAAAGAGCCGCTAATTACATGGCTCCTCAGCAAAAGAGACTCAAGCACCAGGCGAGTCAAGTAGCCGTTTTTATCAAGGGCAGTTACGGGTATCATCCCTTGCGTGTCATTGGATATGCATAGAGCTAAACCAAAAGCATGAAGTGCATTAAGACAGGACAGCCTTATAATTTTAAATGGGCTGGTATGTCCGATACCCTAAACTACAAAAGTAAGCAAGTAAAATGACATATAAGCGATAAGCGATTTTAAAAGCAACAATTAAATCATAAACGAAATATAGTCGAATCACGAATATCAACAATAACATGGATTAAAGCAACAATTATTAATTTAAAAGCGACAAATAGCAGAATAATAATCAAAATGATGAAACAACAGTCCAGTATGGAGATAAAGAAGTCAATAGTGGACTATGGTTTCCTAGAACTTGTTACGTACACTCTAAACAATCCGAGTGAACTGTAGGCATAAGGCGTACAGAGAATTAAAACAATGTGAAAATAGGTAAACAGTATACTGGTGCAGTGGAGCAATATTGAAAACATAGGTACATACTAATACACCTGAGGAAACTTGTATAAGAAGGCTGGCATGCATAATGCATAGACCAGAATAATTAGCAAATGAGATTAAAGCATAAATCTATTTGATGTTAAGCTTATAAGAAATGAGATCAGATGTTTACAGAGAAAGTTCAGTGCAAGAGTTGACTTGTGATAACTGTTCGTGGACACGTTGAGACATAACCTAGTGGCAAAGGTTTGCGTACTGAATTGATCAATTTCAATGAAAATGTGGATTATATCATCTAAGTTAATTGTAATTTGTTGGTTGATGCATAAATGTCTAATCAGTGATGCGCTTTACACAATACTAGTCAAGAGTCAATACATGATGTCAAAGATAACATGATCTGTATACGTGTAGACGAGAAGATTGGAAGAATCATTGATTGGAGGAGTCAGTTATATAAGTCATTGATATAGGGCGAAGGAGGCAACACCGACGCTCGGTGCGTGGTGCAGAGGGTGAGACGTTGACAGCGATTGGCTTGTCAAGTTCACATGAGATGTGTTTGTCAAGGGCAAACGAGGTGTCGACAGCGATGTGTTTCTCAGGGTCGAACGGGGTGTTCGACCTGGCAACTTGAAAGATGCCGGACGTCGTGGACCTAACGGACGAGCTGCGAGAGTTCAAGGTCCTATTACCATCCACCCAAAACGATGAGGGGGTTGTTACTGTTCTAACAGATACAGAACAACAATGTCAACTTGGATGAGTGGTCCTTCCACCATTCTCAGCTGTACCGAAGTGGCGAAGTGAATGGAAGCCATGAGAGACTACCATTACACGTCGGTCAATGTCATTTCGGAGGAATATTGTCTCTGTGAATGGAGCACAGGCGAGGTGCGAACCGGAGTGGTGGAAATAGCTTGATGTGGTGCCATAGGCACGACAACTTTAGCGGGGACAGGAAATGTTCTGAGCGAGTAACTGGTATTGCGGTGATTATGCTGAAGACTCGAGGGACTGATATAGCTGCAGTACTGCGAAGACTTGCCAGTCCGGCCTCGTTGCGTGACTAACCCAGGTTAGGGTCAGGCGGAGGAGGAGGTGGACTGATCGTCACCTTGAACTGTTTCTCACACTTTTATGTTGGGGTCTGGCGAAGGAGGACGTGACTCGTTTGGCACGACCTTCATGTTTTAATTCAGACGATCCCAATATCAGGTGGACCTTGATGGGTCATGGAGAAGAAGACGTCGTCATGAGTCTTTCGTGTATGCACTTTCTGAGATCACAATGTTTATTATGTGTTATGTGCGAGCACAACTTTGTGCGAGAACGCTGGGGAATGCGTGGTGAGAAAACTCTTCTGAACTAGACACAATCCATATTAGTGTCTGTCGACGGTAACTGATAGCAGGGGCAATCCGTGTTAGCCACCTGAATAAGGTAGTTACCGAGAGGAAAAGAGTGTCATTAAGAAGATGCAGGCCGGAAGCTAGTTGGGACAATCCATATTAGTCACCAACTTAAAAAAAATGAGGCTAGCTCTTCAAGCACGATTGTTCGTTGATGCTTGCTGTAGAAACAGAGGCAATCCAGATTAGCCGACTGTTAAGAAGCCAAGCAGGAGATGACATCACCATATCATCATACAATGTGAGCTCGGTTGTGAATGGTGACATGTGCGACGAAGACTGCACAATGCCAAGCCAGACACAAAAGTTCAAAGAAAGTTCTGCAGTAATGTAGCCCCATGTTGGAACCAGGTCAAGGCAACGATATGCTTGCCGTGGTTACGACGGAAATGGAGTGAAACGGAATGTTCACACTAGTGGTCGCCCCGAAATGGTGCCCTCTTCATATTGCCATGGGATGACGACAGGAATACGGCCGACTCGAAGTAGTCGCATGTGCTGTCGGAACGTGATCCCATACGCAAGCGTGGTGCCCAAGGAGGTGGTGCCCCAATCGACTGACTTCCGGATGTTGAATCGGACGTGTCTCTTGATAGGGTGCCCGTAACAGTAGAAGTCACAGTGGAAGTACAGGCTCTGTAACGACTGTCTCAGATCAAAGATTAAAGAACATATGCATCGAATGTGTCTCTGATCATAGGTGCCCACAGCAAGTCTTGCACTGATGTTTAACGACCAGCCCGACCAGCAACTCGTGATCAAAGAGACATTCCCGCAAATTATGTGACGACACAGCATTAAAATGGTATGCAATAGTCATACTGAAATTACTTTAAGAAACAGGCTAGGAGCTCAACCAATAAGGTTGCTGCAAACAACATGTAAGAAAAGGCACGTGATATATATATAAAATATAAATAACTTAAATAAGAGATAATAAAAGGAATATCATAATTGGTTTAGATAAATAATCTGAATCCCAGCAAGATGCTGGTCGTGAAGTGTGTATAATTAAAAGGTAAAAAGAGATGTTTAAATGTAGATAGAAAGGTAGCAAATCACGGCAAAATTTGATGCATCATCATGGTGATCAGCTCCCCAAGATCAAAATGAATCACATCAATAAAGGAAGAAGATCACTCTGCAACGTGAGTATAAGATTATGAAATTTTAGGATGAGAAAGTGTTGCGTAAGGCGTATGCACAGAATATATGCATACCTTCAAGCATATGTCAGTAAAATGTTACCCATACAATCGAACCAACAAGGTGTGATTCTTCACAGACTGACTAAAATATAAGGGCATGCAAGCGTGGGTATGAAAGGGTTAAAATGCAACAATACACATACAGATAGAAAAGGGAAAAAGAAATGCAGTTAGAATGCAGTTGTACAGGAAAAGTTATTGCACGAAAGTGCAGTGCAAAGGGAATTAATCATAAACATGCAGTAGGATCAATCAGACGCTGGTACTGGTATCGTTAGGAGAGGGGGGTGGTGGAAGGGGAGGGGGGAAAGTTGGGCGGAGCAACAGTGACGTAGGACGAGTGGGGCATGGTTCCAACTCGATATCAACTACTGAGCGATTAGGGGGGGTATCAACTCGGGTACCCATACGAGGGGCCGATGGTTGCCGGGGTGAAGTGGACCGGCGAGGCGGGGTAGTCCGCCTTGGTGGGGTTGTACGGGTCGGTATGCGAGTAGGGGGGGTCATTTTCTTTGATGCAGCCAGGCCAGAAGTGGTGGCATAAGGTTTTATCTGTACTGAATGGGTAGTATCCGGTTCCATAACATTGGTGGACCGAAATTCCATCTCCCTTTGACGAAGTTCTTTAATTAAAGCTGAGTAAGGATTAAGCTCTTGAGTATTAATAACTTCTTGCATGTTATGACCCAATTTGTAAAGGTGAACTGAGTCAGATGCGAGCATGGTCACCGCAAACTGTCCTTGCATAATTTGCTGTAACTTTTTCTGCTTGTATAATGGAACATTAATGAGTCTAGGGAGTTCTACGTTAAGTGAGTCAATCTGCAAAGAGCATAGTGCAGTATCCCAGTTGGGTTTGAGGATACTGTATAATCTATGATGGTCGCACTTGAAACTATTAGGACAAATGACACCTTTAAGAGAAAGTGAAGAAAGGTGGGACTTAATAGTAAGAACATATAGAAGTAAGCGCTGGTGTCCACTATTCAATTCCATGAATATTTCGATCTGTGGAAATTTGCGGGTTTCAGGTGAGCGATGCATCACTCTGAAATCCCTACAACATTTATGAAGACAACGCTTAGCCAAGTTAACTACCATGTAAAAGACACAAATAGTAAGAAGGTGAAGGGTAGTGATATGTATAAGACTGACAGGACTTATAGAAACAGGGTAAATTACATAGTTGACTGAATCACAATTCAGAGGACGTCCTGGAATGACTAGGTTGGCGTGGGATGGTTTAAAATGAGTAGCCATAACCATAGAGGATAAAAGGCCACTAAGGTATCTACCACGACAATACATAAATATTACCAAAATTAGAGACAAATATCCAGCTATGGAACCGATGAAGGCAAATCCACGGATCCAATGGCGAAGGCTGAACCAAGCTGAAAGATAGAAAGAAGCTTCCAGCTCGGCCCATTTAAGCAGAAAATCGTCACCCTTTTGTTGAATAAGGCGACTAAGTTCCTTAAGCTTAATGATGCCATGTGTCATATTTGCAAGTGAGGTATTTGCTATTCTGGCAGCCACTGCAAATTTAGGCAAGGTGAAATTTGGCATGCCATAAGATTCATATGGTGGTAGACTTGTGAAGTTGAATTCACGTTCAAAAGAATGCATCGCAATTGCGTTAATAGTATAGTTGATTAAGAAGGGTTTATATTGATTATTTTCGGATGCGGGGCATCCTGTAATACGCCTGGGAATGAAACCTGAAGGGGAGGAGAATTCGCAAAAACAAAACTGGCCACGCTGAAGCACAGCGTAGAGGCTACCAGGAACGGGACGTGCCACACGATCATTGGAGCAACGTCGAGTCCATGGGAGTGATAAGCCAGTAACTAAAAGCTGGTTACCTGCGTCTATTACACGAGGTGCTGCACGAAAGGGTTCAAAGAAGTAATCGACTTGACAGAGTTCAGAAATGACGTCTGCGGTAGCATTCGTGTATATTGCAGTGTTGCAGGATAATTGCGAGCTATCGATTTGGATTGTTGATTCTGTGCAAAGAAATTGATCGTCAATGTTGAGACATTCCTGGAGCTCTTCAAGACTGAGTTCCAAGAAGGAATCGTGCTGCACTCCTAGAAAAGGTTTTGGGATAGAGATACGAGTGTAATCATGGTTAGACTCGCGGTCTTGGAAAGCAGGAGTAGCTACCACAGGTACATGGAGTGACTCTGTGTGATACAAAGTGTAAGGTTTTGAATTCTTAGGTTGGATTGGCCATAGGAGTTGGAGTAAGAAACCATGTCTAGTAGGCATAAAGATTGGTTGTGATTTCTGATAGATATGAGCCAAATCCGTAAAAGCTAATTGATAACTATTGTGCCATGAATATAATACCGTTGATACTTTGTGAACTAATTTATGGACATATGAGGCTGGAAGAACATGTGGGGAGATTTTACCTGCAGCCAGGTCGTGGAAGGCTGTAATTAATTTATCAGCTTCATTTAAGAGGATATGAAGTTGCTGTATTTGTTGGGACCAAAGCCTGAGATATTTAGAGGTCAGCAAGCTAAGGATCCTTGTGGCTTGAATCTTACGTTGTAATGCGTTGATAGCGTTACTAACCACAGCAAATTGGGAAATAATTTCCTGATTGGTTTCGTTTAAAAGTGTATGAATTAGTTTAATGTTTCTGGAGGTGTTGGTGAAGGTACTGGCTATGACGTCAATGGTGAGAACTAAATCAGAACGCATTTCAAGGAAAGCGTCCCTCATAAGATTCTGACGTGCAGACATAGACTCAATAGTATTTACAAAAATTTGATCTCTCTGTCGTCTAATATTAGCAGACATACCTGCTCCGGCTTGTGGGATAGTAACTGAAAGCCAGAAAGCAGTACTGTCTTCGGATTGCCAATCCTGGGTATTAATATTGACACGAAAAGTTTCATTAGTAGATTGCATTAATTGTTTAGTTGTATTAGATGTATCATCGGTATTAGGTAAGGCAAGGGGATCTCGAGGTGTTGGTGTACGACCCGCTCGTTTAGGACGACTGGGTGGCGAGTATTGATCAAAGAAGGGGGGCATGGTAGGTGGAGGGGAATACGAGAATGTGGGATGCACAAAAGGTGGATCGGGAGCTGCCCTCTTAGCATGATGGTGGACTGCTGAAAGAGGAGGGGGGGCAATGGGGGTAGAATGCGTTGGGGAAGGCCGACGATATTCTTCAAAATGTTGTTGAGTAAAGATAGTTGATATGTGTGCTAGTTTAGCCTTTAAAGCTGTTTTATAAGAATCAACTTTATCAATAGTATTCTTTAAGAGTGGAGCGAAATCAGAACATATTGCAGCGATTAAATCATCAGGGGATTGACACATGTCTTCGAACATTGTGAGGTCCCAAGTGAATGTGGGAATATGGAAATCGGGATAGAAAATATTAGCATTGATGATAAAGAATTCAACACTGGGAAAAATTTGTCCTCGATAACTATAGCCAACGCCATAGTCTGGGCGGAGAAGCTGTGCGGGTGCAGAGCTCCAACGTGAAGCTGCGTCTGGTGGAAAAAGGCCAGAGCTGCTTGTGAGTGGGCGAGCATCCTTGTGATTGACAGATGCGAGAAGCTGCATATGGCGTAATTGGTCTCTAAGGGAACGGGATGAACGGAGTAAGGGAATGGAATCACATGCTTCGAACGTCATATTTTGAATTGGGAAAGACACGTTACTTTGACAAGTACCAGAAATCCTAGTGGTATCAGGCAACGTGTTCAGGAAGACTGCCAAATCGCAATTACAATTAAGGGGGTTAGATGTTAGGTCAAGTTCTTTCATTTCGGGTGAAGGAAAGTAAATTTGTTTGTTAACGCCATCTAGATACTGCAGATTGTTACGTTGCAAAAATATATATTCCAGATGGTCTCTAATAAAGAAAGGACCAGAAATTCTATACAGGGAGTTGTAACTAAGATCTATTACAGCTAACTGACGGATATCTCTATGTCTAATTTCAAAGGTATGAAGGTTATTATAGGATAAATTTAAGTAATAAAGTTGATCGACATATCTAAAATATGCTCTGGAAATAAGTGTTAGCTTAGAATGAGTTAGTTCGAAAGTGCGCAGATTTGGTGTGTTTGTTAACGGATCTCTTAATGATCTTGAAGTAGTAATATTTCTGAGTCTAAGTACTCTAAGAGATGTTGGATAATGAAGATTCTGTATTCCGCCAATACAATCTAGTATAACTATTTTAGCTAAATTTAAGACATTAAATTGTTGCGTTTTCTGAAAATAGAAGCCCTGAAGAATAAGCGTTTGAAGAAATGGTTTTGGTCTTGTAAAATTAAAAGATTGATGTGCTGATAGATTGGGCAAGAGGTTGGAAACTTCGAAAGGAACATTAGAAGCTTGTAATTTTAATTGTTGTATATTATTGAAAGGCATAGAAGATGGGAGGCGGGTCATATCTGGTAGATGGAGTCTAAGAGATATCAGCTTACTTTGTGAAACGCCGAGATGGTTCCACTGAAAAGATGTTGAACCGTGTATGGTAAGGTCTAAATGAGTTAATTGAGCTTGTGGTAATAGAGGTAAGGCAGGAGACGATAAATCCCTAAGTAAGGTAAGTTGTATGCGTCTTAAACGGTAAAGGGAAGACCATGGAGCGAAGACTGAGGCGTCATCAAGGACTAAATTAGTAATAGCATGTAACTGTGAACGTGCTTGGACGTACTGTACATGAGTAACTTGAGTGTTTGGCAGATCTAAAAAATTGATCTCGGGAAATGAGTCAATAACGTCAGGAAACCTTACTGCAGAAGTAAGATTTTGTAAAGTGAGATATCTCATGAAAGGCATAGTGGTGAAAAAAGAGATAATGTCCTTAGTAAGTGCGCCAGAAAAAAGAATCAGTTTTGTGATACGAGGTGAATCGGGAGGCCATACACATGGAGGTGTAGAAAAATTGGCTCCCAAATCACATGTAAATATGTCTCGTTTGCGAGAACACCATTCATCAAACATAGAAACTCTACAAGAAGCCATAGGTTGGTCTGGTGTTTGAAGTAAAGTACGCTTGGCCCAAACGGCGGCCGTGTTTGGATTAATGGTAAATCCAAAATTCTTATAAAGAAAAGCGTCTTGCTCAGCAATTCGTTGCAAATCAGATGGAGGTGGTGATTGAGCTGGAACCAAGGGAAGGAGGAGGAAGGGAAAAAGGACAATTAGCGTCATTGTAATGTTTATAATGAGGTAGCAAGGTATATAGTTGGCTAAAAGGTTTTAGCATCACTAGTAAAATCAGGTATTACTATAACTATTAACCAGTAAGGTGGTGAGAAAGACATGATTAAATGAATGTAGACATGCACATAAACAAAGATAACAGGTAAAAGAAGTTCATCCACAAAGAGACATAATGGTAACGATTAGCATACTAAGCGTGCAAAATTCATCAATCAGGTCGACATATCCTATGTAAAACGAATACGACTATCAATACACAAATAATTATCAACGGAAATAAGTATTCATAACAGTTAGGCAAGACGAGTTTTCCAACTACTTTGCCTATCATATGAAAGAATGCTGTGTATGTCGACAGAAAATGCAAGAGATGTAGTCTAAGATCATACTGAATTACTGAAATCGAGAGTCTCGACCAGACCTGAAAATATAACAATTGTCGTCAAAGAAATGTAAGTTAATAAAGTACCTTCCCTCGATTACACGCGTGTAAGAAAGATTGGGAGTATAATTACTGTGAACTTATCGCAATACAACACAACTTGAAACTTCATCAACAATACTCAATGCCTATAGAAATTCCCGGTTTACTAATTAGTAAACGTATATGCAGGTTAGTGGTCCTAAATGACCGGTAAATGACTCTTTGAAAAGGGTGTACTTACATAATGTTGCAAGCTGTATGTAGGACTGCTGCCTCTCTACAGGTGTAAAGATTAGAGCAGGTAAGCTAAGGTTTTACTGGCTCCGCAAGAGCTGGGCCCTGTGGGCTGAGCCGAAAATTTTACAGCAGGTAGCGTGCCATATAAGGTGCAAGGGTGCTACCAAAGCAACAAGAAACTGCTTCCCACGGCAGTCTCGGTGAAGCCATGGCAACACAGAAAGCGCCCCCTGCCGGGCTATGTTGTGATGCCATACCATATAATGAACTATGGAAAAGGAATTAGCTAGCTAGCTATAATTTGTGTATAATGAGTTGGTCATTTACAAAAAAAAATTTTCTCTTTCCCCAAAATGCGAAGCGATGCTACAATCACTGGGTGAGCAAAATCCACAGAAACGCATTTAAAATTATGTGCTAAGGTTAAACTCACGACCACATTGTCGGAACATATTAACATAACTACATCGGCATGAGCCGGAACACATGAAATAGCACAAGATATCCCCAAATTATGGTCGGGCTCCCAGTCCGACAGGCAGAGAACTGGCAACATACTGAGATACGTACTCAACGTAATATGTTGCACAATAATTATAAGAAAGGATGCTCAAAGATAATACTGTATCAGAGCAGTTATAGTAATGCTCAATCAAAGTAGTACCTACATGTCACGATGGAAAAGTAGTGGATAATTTGTAAGAAAACAGTCTATCAACAATGGCATATAATCACTTCCCAATTGGCAAGATATTTGACGGCTAATATCTGCAATAAACGACACTCACAACATGAGCAGAAAATGCAGAAAAGAAACATAGTCAGTAATATTCAAATAAAATGGAATATCTACAAAATGCAGAATGGAATATGTACAAAATGCTAATGATACGAACGCGGTAAGCTATTGGATGAGAAGAGGAGAAGACTCCCCTCACGTGTATCAAGTACTATTCGAGGGGTGCAATTAATAGACAAAAACCTTATCGGTGGCATGCAAGATATCATCGCACAGCATTGTAGGTAACACAATTTAAGAAAGAAACTGAATCCGACTTAATTCAACAAGTGTTAACCGATGTTACGATCACGCCATCCAAAGAATATATATTTGTTAAATAACACAACCGGCTTATATATTTATAAGACATACCTTCACTGGATGACAAAAGGCAATATTACTTCAAAAGAAAACTGTCATAAAATAATCTCATCATAAAAATAGTTTCAGAACTAAAAGATAGGTAAGAAACAAGTCTTAAACAGTTACAAGAGGTTATAAAAGGCAATTGAAGGCAGAAATGGCAATCAGATTTACTAAGAAAGGATCGTGATGGATCTCTGTGGAGAGTATCCAAGAACATTTGTGAATTGCAAGAGCATTGCCCCATTTTCAGTTGAATAAGGCAATCAAATGCAAAGAACAAGGGAATACGTGGTCAATGCTGCGAGGAGACAGTGGCCAACGTATGGAAATACTATCGATTGGTCACAAGGAACACAGTGATAAGAGATAGAAAACAATTCTCAACGAAGAATGGCAAGGTTTAAGAGCGTTGTTGGTGGGCTCAAAGCAGATGAATAATCCGGCTGAATGCGTGTGAGCTACAGAAAAGACTTAACGGTGGATAACCGTATTGGTCTGGGAACGAAATGAAGGGACTACACCCTCCTGGTGGCATGTAAGCAACAAGTTGGCGACGCAACAAATGCAAGATATCATCGCACATGTATTAAAATGTGCGGGTCGAGAACTCTTGTTGAGGTTTAAGGCCTGTTAGGGTGTGCTAATGCAAATATTTGAAGACTATTTGGTTATGAAGAATGGACGAAGAATATAATTCGGTAATAATTTGTAAATTTAATGAATAGGTGTATAAATCAGCATTGTAGGTAACACAAAAGTCAGTGATATAGCATTCACATTATATACCATAATTGTTCGATTAACAGGGAGAAAGGCATTCGATGGGTCGAACTGTTTCTTGGTACATTGAAGTCTATATTTTTAAAGAAGTAAATGGATTTGAATGAGTCCATTAGTTCGTAAGGTTAAAAGGAAACCTGATTACTGTTGCTGTAGAGTCGACTTCAATTCGGTTTGTTGTTCCTCTGCGTCATTGAAATCTTCGGGTAATTCCTGTATGTAATGGAGACGCTGAGAAAGCATCAACAGTGGGGGTGATGACACCGGAGTTGACGTATACATCGGCAGTGATGGAACCATGCGTACTTCCTGTTCATTGTCAAAGAAATGACGATGGTGAAAAGGCTTTGGACGCAATGGTGGCAAAAAATGTGTAGGCTGAGCAGCTGCTTCGGCTGACATGGTATAGCCCGGGAGATCTTCATCTGTTGACCATGATGAGTCCGGTGTCGGTGTAGGACTAGGACAATCCGAGTCCCATCCATTGACCAGAGGTTTCTGTTGAGCATAAGTGCAAGCCACATAATTGGCTGCAGAGTTAAAAGCATCAATATCGAGGGTTGGAGGTGAATGAAAGATGCATGTAGCCTCGGTCTGAGTAGCAACAGAAACCGTCTGCTTAGGTCCCTGGAACTGAGGAACTTGCTGCAGCTGAGCAACATTCACACGAGTTGCTGTAGACCATTCCATATTACTGTGTGAAGGAGGATACGACATTCGCCTTCGATGCATTGTTGCAAATACACTGAGGAACAGTAGTTGAGTCAACGGAAGACAAATACCAAATGATGGAGGAGCCATAAACAAGGGGTAGAGTATCACTGAGGGGAGGGGGGGGGTATAAGTGAGGAATCGCAGATGGTGTGAAGATAGGTCTGACTAATTTAGGTGTAAGTGATTACACATGTGTTCGGATTATGTAATCAGGATGAAACTGCTTGAATGTTGTTGGAACTCTGTGTTTTTCACCTTTGTGTGTCACTGCTTGCTGGCAGCTCGGTTGGAGTGATGAATTCATATGTCAAGAATTCATGTGTCTCATTAAGCCATATGAAATCTTAAAGGCAAGTACAAGTCTGCATAACAGAGGAGAATGATAGCCAATTTTGTCCATGAGAAACGCATGAAGTATCACACAGACACATGTGGCATGAATATGTGCGAAAGAGGAATACGGCATAAGGAGAAGGTTATTCATAAGTTGAATTATTAAACTAATTATTAGCTTAAGAGAAGACTGATAAGGTGCGGGAAACTGATGTTGGGCTCCCATGGGTTCATGGGTGCTAGCTAATGTACTGAAATGATAACGTTTAGATGTTAAAGAGACATTCATTCAACGAGAACGGAAGTTATCAGTCCACAGTCAACTGAAATAAGTCCAATTATTTTTGGACAGAAAAGCTTGTGAAATTATGTGGGATATTAAATTAAATATCTGTTATTTATTTGAGATGAGTTGTGAGGCAGGATGTCGTTGTGAGACAGGATGTCGACGAAACAGGACATTGCAAGGGAACCAAACGTCGAAAAGATGCACAGGATGCTGAGCCACAATCGAATTTAGTAATGTAGCAGGTTAAGACAATGCCAGTAACGACACACTCCGATACTTCTTGACGGAAGAGATTTTTGAGGAAAACATGTCCTAAAGGAAGGAGATGATCCTATGATAGGAGACAATCTCTGAGAGATCTTTGAGAGATATGTGCGTCTCAAGAGGAAGGCTTGGAGCAAGGAAACTTAGCATTATTTGTAATGACATTTATATAGAACACTCGGTATATTGTGTATAAAAGATTATCATGGAATACATGTAAATATGAAATCGAGAGACTAGGCATTTTGGTATAGCCAATATGCTAAGTGCGGACGACCCTTTAAATTGTGTATGGACAAAATATAAAGGTTAGGACTATTGAAGCAAGACACTGTCACTATGACACTTACTGATGATACTTTCCAGTGAGGTGGAAATAGACCACGAGCAGGTGATCCCTTCAGTTGTTATTTGGCGATAATAAGCAACCTATGCATGATTTTGCTGACATACAGGTATGCACTATACAAAGGTAGCCTTGAGTTCTGACATAGACATTCAATATAAACATCCCATTTCATGCTCTTATCTAATTTTTAAACCAAGATAATCAAAATGATCTACAACATCCAGTAATTGGTCACCAAGACATAATTGAATTTCACCAGTTAATCACATTAGAGGACTTGTGATTCTTTTTCTTATTCATGTTGACCTAAGGTCAGTATTGTGCAGAAGAGAGTAGGTATCAAAGTACCAAAATAAGACACTGATGTCATAGGATTGTGTTCCAATGGTATTCGGAGTACCTAGGATCATCTTGAAGTAACTCAAAGAAAATTAAATTGAGTCTTGTGTCTAGCGATTTATTGACATGTCTATAATAACTGAAATTCTAATCGAACTATTGAAGATATGCATGTGGATATACCATATGCAAATGGACATAATTGCCAAAGTGACAACTCATAGCCAGAGCTACAACACTTAACAACAAAAGAGCCAGGAGGTTTTCCTGTAGATTCCCCTGTATCTTTATTATTTGCAAGAGAATATTTTTGTTTCTATGGAACTGCATTACTTTTATAATGGGAGAAGCCTAAATACAAAACAATTGTGTTACACGAGAGAAAATGAAGGAAATGAAAGAAGGAAACCTTCTGTCATATTGTCACTGAAATAAACAAGACACAGTAATGAACACAAAAGCCTGGTTCGGACTTTGGAGGATAGGAGGTGTTTATCTTCAAGCGTAACTCACTGAGCCATTGCTTGTGTGATGTGGATGTAATTTTCTTTATGTCTGATATTCCAGAAGAGCTCTGGAAATTAGCTATACAGAACCTGACTAAGTATCTGGAACGGATTTCTTTCCGTGTCTGAAGATGTGGTTGTTAAGTTGGGAACTTGTCCCGGACGGGATTCGAAGCAACGAAGTTCAACTTCGTCTTGCGAGAGAGCTGGCTGGTCAATTAAGACGCGAAGACTTTACCCCTAGACCAAGGCCGAACCGGCCAACAGCATATTTTTAAGACTTCTAGTGACCGATGTATGCTGCTGAGCTGGCGGAGAGCCTCGTTTTCATTTCAGATTGAGAGAGTAATCTAAAAATAGACACTGAAGATAGCGAGTAATGATTCATGCACGTGGCCAAAATAAATGTACTGTAACAATCTAATTATTAAATTTGTATGGAAAGAGAGGAAATTAATGCAAACAGGTTGGACGATATGATATTAAAAGAGCTAAGAAGATACAATAAACTTCGTGCATTTGTCAGCTTATGACAACACTGAATGTGGAAGAAAAGATGAAATTAATGTGATGCGATTATAAGAGCTACGAATCAGTGGACTCGGTGGCGACATAGGTAGCGCGTCCGGACACTAACGTTAAGATTTTGATTTTGTAGGAAGAAAGGGTATGTGCGAGGTCGCGAGTTCGAATCGCAGGGACACTGCAATGAACTTCATATAAAGAATGACTTGTAATTGGAAACGGGGAAGCTGCTGTACTGTTCATTCCTATGCATGCATGATTGGAATATAATGTATTTATTGAATGGTAAGAGATAAGATGTACTGCATGTACAATGGTAACACGATGGTCAGCTTTGTAATGAAAGGAAAGAATACCTGAATATTGTTCTTGTATGCTGGTAACCATGAACATTTGTGAATGGTCAGCACAAAAGAAAACTTGTGAAATTTTAGGGAAGGTGCTTACGTGGAGACTTCACTGTTACTGCTATACATTTGTTGTACCATGCATAGATTCCAGAGTAAGACCATGAAGGTTAAGTTAACACTGCTATTGTACAGTTCTGTTATCATTTTGTCGATATAGCATTGTCCGTATATTGAGTACTATATTTCAATTAATTTCTCTTCGAACCTAGAATTGAAGATCCTAAACATGATCTTGAATTATATCGGTGGAGAGCTGTATACTTGTTTTGTTGGGAACTTGGAAGCATTCGATTCAAAAGGAGAGTGAATCTGTATTCCAATCAGAACAAGGACAATACCGAAAAGGATGAAACGGTGTGATTGCCCAAAGGACTCGTCAGGCACTCCAATCACTGATTGAACATAGTCGGTTCCAATCTCACTACTATTATCAAATTGGCAAAAGACAAGATGAAAGTACTGTAGGATGACTGCCGCCCTGTCTGGCAGGTCCAAAAGGAAATCATTGTCAGAGATCTCTAAATGGAAAACTATGGAGGAATGCTATAGTGAAGCTTTATGAAGAGGATATTTTACTTGATGAGGCTTGGAGGCTGAGGTCTTGTTAGTAGTGCACAAGAAATTTTTGGACGATGACCAAGCCAAGCGTGGATGAAGGAAATCCGGACGATGACAATGCATTACGTACTCAAAAGTTGAAACAAGGAAGGAGGAGTGCATCGTATAAGCCTTGAAAAAACAAGAAAGAATAGCCCAATGCATCCATGGTTTTATGATGCGACTTTTAGGAGATCGTTGTTGTGTGCAAATGACTCATTTGTTCAGCGTTGATGCTTAAGAAGTTATCATTCATTATCATTAATTATCACTAATTATTATTAATTATCATGTTTAATAGCAACGACGGAGGCAGTAAATTCGTGGCAATTCTTCAGTAATTAAAGTCATTATTTCAGCGAATAGCGCCCCCGAATTGATATATCCCATCGGTAATCTAGTATAGGTTATGGACTCTGCATTATAGAATGTAACGACGCCGAGGTACTGACGAGACTGAGGAGTTACTTGACATGCAAAAAATGCCTGTTTTAAGTCAATGGCCGTAGCGAAACGAAAAGGACGACTGCCCATTTGTTGCTTAAAGGAATCAATATTAGCACAAGGCCTCTGCAAAAGCTGAAAGGCTTTGTTGACAGAACGCATATCTCCGACCAGGCGGGGATTTTCGTCCGTGCGTGATTTGCGGACTAAGAATAGTGCACTGGTAGCTTGTGTGAGTTCCTTTTTGAAAATTCCCAGTTGCAAAAGCTTCTGTACCTGTTTACGTACGTAGGCGATATCAGCTTGGGAAGTGATATAAGGGCGAGCTTTAAAAGAACAATCAGTGATAAGCTGTTGGGTGATATCACAAACGTATCGGGTGATGGTTCCTATCTGACCATATAAACTAAAAGCTGGAGTGTGCGATAAAATTATCTCACGAAGTTTATCTACTTCGTTAGGCTGAAGTGCACACTTATCGAGCTTCAATTGCTGATTAACTATATCGAATTCAGTCATGCGTATAGTTGGATCGTCAGGTTGAAGCCATGGATAATTGCGTAGTCTAGTTTGAGCACGAGTGTCAGGATCCATAGCATCATAATCTGGGTATGAAAGCTGTGAAATAGCATTAGGGCCATTATCGATGATGACGTAATTAGTGTTATCAAGTAAATTATCATCAACAGATTTGGTATCAGGCTGTTGGACCACAGAAGGTGCTGTTGTAAATGGGATATCCATAACTAGTGCTCCTAGAATTATATCAGCAGGCAAATGTATATCTTCAGAATCTACATTATTAATTCTGATTGAACCAAAGCCACTGCGCAAATCGACAAGTGCCTTGTAGTTCTTTTCAGAAATAATGCGAGATATGTTAACCTCAAATGGACCATTAAAATATTGTGCCAAATGATTTACACGAACTGGCACATCGCAGGATGTATTAGGTGTTATAGTAGTCGACTTATGTACGACGAGTAAAATTTGGTCGACAGAAATATCCATGCGTGATTCTGCTGAGCGAAAAACACATTTGTATCTAATTTGAGCGTCCAAGCCCATAACACAATCAATTGGTGAAGCCACATCGATAATAAAGGTCTTAATAGGAACTTTACACTCGCCAAACTGAATGACAAAATAGATAAATTGAGAAATGGAAATAGAAGAACCATTGCCGACCATAAGCTTGATTGGATCTGCATCAACACGAGGAAGGCCCTGCAAAAAGGGACTACGTTTGATAAGAGACGTGCTAACTAAATTGTGTGAGCTGCCAGTATCAAACAAGGTAAAGAATTTGGTGCCATCGGGCAAAAGTGATGGAATAAAGTTGCAATCATGAATTTTGATAGATAAAGGAGTAAGAGGAATAGGAGGCTGAAGTACTGCATATAAGATGTCAGGGAAGTCATCCCCAACAATAATATCGGAATGAGAAAAATCATGAAAAGGAGAAGTCTGTACAGAAGTATTAAAAGTTTGGGAAAGAGCAGAGTTGGTAAGGTCATTAGATTCGATAGGAGACAAGTGGTGAGAATCTGGAGAAATGGCAGGTGTTGAGTTAGGACGAGACATGGCCGTGTCTGTGCACAGTCAGAATGATCCATTATGTCGTGGTTGCTGATGTGGTGGTCCCTGTGAACGATTCTGAGGTGGAGGTCGTTGATTACGAGGGAAAGGGCCAGCGCTCTGAGAGCGGTAAGCAGTTCTAATGCCATTAGGGTACTGAACACGTGAGTTATTAGGGGCATTACTGTTGTACTGCTGTTGCGCGGGATTTGTATTGTCATGCTGCCGATTATTGAAGTTTTGGTTATTCTGGGAGAATGGCCTATTGTTACCAGATCTGTTTGAATTAGCAAATCCATTTGCTGGAAGATTCCTGTTCGAGTTACCGAACTTATTAGGAAAGGGTCTGCTAGGTCGATTATATCGTTGATTGAAGGCATCATTTGTAGAATTGTCACGATTGTATGGACGTCCGGCAGGCTGGTAATCAGAAGATGTTGGTAGACTATATGGCTGATTGGGAATGAATCTACGACAATGAGTAGCTATATGACCTCGGAGTCCACAACGGAAGCAAGTAAGACCAGAAAAAGAAGATTGACCATAAGGCATTTGCTGAGAGACATATTGGGGTTGAGTGTCATCCATGGGAACATCGCGAGGTGCAATCATTTGAGGCAGTTGCTGCAGGGATTGGTTCAAAGCGCCCATAGATTCCTGTAAAGTGAGCAAAGTTGACTGCGAATTACCTGTGTCGAATTTTGAACTAGGGATTTTAGTGACATCAACGTGCTGGGCGATGACTTCGCGCTCCATAATGCTTTGGACTATTGGAATTAATTCATCAAGAGGTTTGTTATCATCAATTAACTGAAGAGAATGCTGCAAGGTCAAGGGTAAGCCCTTACGGAAGTATAAAGCCACAACCGATTCAGGTAGACCTAAACGTGACACCAATTCCTTAATCTCGTCCAAGTATTTGCCAACGCTATCACCATAGGTGATACGTTTCTGAGACAAAGCATCGAGGATAGATGCTCGACTCCTAAGCAATGAAAATTTATCTAAGAACGACTTCTCAAGTTTAGCCAAAGTCATAGGCTTCAAAGCATTACACCAATTGCGAGCGTGTCCTTCAGTGAACAGCTGCAGGCGATGCAATATCTGCTGGTCATTTAGATTATGTAATTGGACATGATCCTTGAATTTGGTGATCCATGCCTGTGGTGTCAAACTATCAGATTCTCCATTAAATACTGGAGGTTTCATCTCTGAAAAATTAAGAGGCTTAGTTCTAGGCTGTGTTTCAGGCATTTGGGTATTAAATGCTGCTGCAGAAAAAGAAGAAGGCAGGGAACCTGAACGAGACGTAGAAATTGGACCGTGAATAGATTGAGTAGCTCGGTAAGACGCATCTCTGGAGTCCTGATAGGAAGGTGGGTAGGGCAGGGATGTGCGCAAGCCAGTAAGGTCTTGTGGCTGAGATTGAGCCTGGGAATTAAGATTATTAAAAGTAGGATCAAAGTTAGGGAGGTCTTGAAAAGTTTGATTGGTTGAAGCGGCTTGAGACTGGGTAACCTGTTGAGAAAAATGTGAAGGCTGATTAGCATGTTCGAATAATAATTGATCACCAGTGCGAGCTGCAGGTGTATGAGAAAAAGCGCCCGATGTAGCATTGTAATTAGAAGGAGTGGTCACACCCGGGTTGTGATTATTCGAAGCCATATTGGAGCCAGAGGGAGATTGAGCAGAGAGGCGATGCAAAAGTGTTTGATGGCTGGGATCAGTGTAACCTATAACTGGCTTACGACTAGAATGAGGAGTGTGAGAAGGGAACAGTACTTGAGTGGTTGTATTAGCTGTACGTGGTCTAGTGACAGTATTTACAGTATATGAGACTGTAGCAAACTGAACTGTATTCGTAAGAGAAGTCTGTGCAGAAGTGAAAGATGCGGGCTGGCTTCCCTGAGTAGATGTATGAGATGGGACGGGGGGTACAGAGAAAGCAGAGGGTCCTGGAGCAGGCCGGGTGGTGCTGGGCGACGTGCCAGTCCGCGGGGAAGGTTGTTGTGCGTGGCCCGGGGGAGACGATGGAGGGTGTTGTTGAGATGGAGGCTCCTGATAAGAGTGATTAAATTGAAAGTTATTAAGAGACTGGTCGAATTCCTGGTTTTGATAGGCGTTGTTGGAAACGTTATCAATCACAGAAGGGTCCTCGGGAGGAGGGACTTGATGCTGTTGGCGGAGACCTCCCAATGAAGGAATTTGGTCGTCGCTCAAATCTGATCCGGGTTCACGTGGAGGGGTCTGATGGCGGGGGGAAGATCGTGGACTGTCGTCTGGGGTGCGATGGTGATGATTATCAGAGCCGTGTAAAGAATGACTAGGAGAAACAGGAGGTAATTGGGGGTGTTCACTGGTGTTCACAGTAGACGTAACAGGAGGGGTTTGTGCAGCAGCACCAGGCTGTGAAACAGGCGTTTGTTGACCAGTATTATCAAATGATGATGCACCAGGTTGCTGAGAATCTAATTGATGTATAAGAGAGGCGTCAGACTGACCAGCCTGAGAAGTAGAATTATCCTCACCTGTTTCAGCGTTATTAGAATTTGCAGGAATGCCAGCAATATTAGATGGATGTTCCTGACTTTCAGAATCAGAAAGAGCTGGAGATCTATTTCTACCAAAAGACTGTTTATCAGAGTTATCACTATCAAAAGTATGGCCAGCAGAAATATTTTTATCGGAATTATCAACCTTATCCCTAGCAATCTTTAGAGCAAGATGTGAATTGTCTTCGTCAGAATCAGAATCGTGTCGGCCAGGTGATTCCTCACGAGATTTTAAGCTATCATGAGAAGGTGTGGAAACACGGGACCCGTCAATAATATCCCCAACTTTTACATGTAAAGGAACAGTCAATGAAGAATTATCTGGTTGTTGGGCAATGTGTTGGCCCGAGGTATTAGGCTGTTCACTTGAAAGCGATGTGTCAGTGTAAATGTCAGTTACATCGAGGTGTCCCTTATCGCCCTGACTTGTACTAGCAGAGGATGAGTCAGTTTCTGACATCATGAGGGTAAGAGGGTAAAGCCATACATTGGTACGTTTTCTCAAATACGTTTTATAACGAGCAAAAGAAGCCTCACGAAACAGAGCAAGTTCTGGTAAGGGAAGAGACAAATAACCTAGCTGATCTAGTATCGACTCATAGACATGCCATTGAGTGTTCTTATCATTAGCAGCCAACAATAACCATTTATTAAAGAGAATAGTAGGGGTGTGATGTTTGATATAACGAGAAGCACGAGCAGACAAATATCCCTCATCAACCGCTGTCTGAGCTTCCAAACGGAACTTAAGTAACCACTGCTGAAGTGTCAACTGTGTCAACGGGACAGACATTCAGAGCGAAAATAGATGTAAGAAGAGCAAGCGTGCCGTGCATACTAGCACTTACTAGAGCAAAAATATAACTAATTTGAGGGAGATTACGTATAAAAAGAGAGCCTAAAATCAAAATAAGGGTAAAGGCTACAAAATGTGCCACAGCGATTCCTTGCAATAAACGTGGATGTAACTCATAACACATATCAACCGACGACCCGAAGAATAAGGGAATGAAGACATAACTTGAAAACCATATATCAGTAATAATAAAATAAGTAATCACTTGTCTTGCTTTAAATACATATATATATAAAATGCAGGATTAACTGTAGCACGTCACCATACATGGAGAAAAATGTCGACTTGTCCCTTCAAGTCAATAAGAAACTAAAATAACTAACTTTGGCTAGCTAAAAGTAGAACAGTAGACCTGACACAACAAAATACAACACGATACACTATCAATGATCAATGCGCACAACGGCAATAAATGAATGGAAACATGCATAAATGAAGAAGAGCATGCTGTTACTCAAGAAAACAATGATGGGATGACAATCAGTATGTGATAACCAAATTCTCCAGAGTGTTCGTTGGACGGGCAATAGCGAATTTGTAATTTTAAAAGTAATGAAATGTTACATATTTAAGTTGCAGAGTGAGGAAAAAGGAAGGCAGAATAGCGTGGCCATGAGACCAGGCTATTAGACCTTAAGCGCCGTGTATATAAAATCTAAATAGTATGCTATGTGTTTGGAAACAGACAGACATATTGGTAATGTAACGTTAAAATGCAAGAATTAAAGTATAAGAGGAGATGACAGATAGCCTAAGAAAACATTATAAATTAAGGAAATAAGAATCAAGTGCCTTTCCTATTAATGTTTGCAAAATGAGCTCCTACCGTATTGGAAGATGTGCTGTGTTGCCAGGAAGGCCTAATGATGCGAGAGATGCCCCAGAGACTTGAGTGCGCTGTCTGGTCCGGGTCTGGATGAGGTGTGTAGGTAAAGTTGTGAGAAGTGTGGAAGATGAGAGGCAGGCATATCGAAGCTGAACATGAGCTAATAGGCAGCCAAATAAAGATATGGGCGAAGCCCCTGAGCTACCTGATAAGAAAATTGCGCCCCCTATACTAGTAGGTGAATTAAGGTGGGATAACATGGCTCTGTAAAACTTCATGACTTTAAATTTAGGCTTTGGGCTCTGCATGTTTAGTAGAGCATATTAATCGATTTAATTAACGATATAGCAGAACAATAGCTAATTAGGAGACCAAAACAGCGACTAATGGCATGGCGTTGAACCAATGCTCTCTAGCCATAGCTGGCGAACCCGCTATGCATGATATGAAGTTGTGACATAATCGAATTTCCACATCAAGGAAGTGGACTTTCTTCATGCGAAGAAACCGTAGGCCCATAGCCCATAGCATTGCAAGGCTAGTGTTTCGGAAAGAAACGTCACTAAATGTGAATCTTACATCGTACGAACATCAAACATTGAGTTGCTATGTATGATCATTTACAGATATGAAGAATTATTCCTATGCTATTTCAGAGAGTTCTGCTTCTACAGTTCGACGTGTGTTGTCGATGCCTACGTTACCATTGATAAGTCAATACATTCAATGGTACAAGAACTGAATATGTTTGCTATTCCTTAAATTTGAAAAACGTAGTAAATCAAGAGACAGTGTGACACAGCAGACAAGCGCCAAGAAGCCGCAGACCGGAATTCTCTCACCATGCCATCTTTAGCTGCCCCCATGTAAGGCTAACGCACGTATCTTTGTCAGAGGTAGCTAATTGAGTAGATGGACTCATTGCCGGGGATCCTGCGGGAAACACCCTAGCACTTGCCACCACGAAACACCTACTCAAGAAATACCAGAGGCTCAACAGTTTAGATTCACGTATCCATTTAATACATAATTCATAGACAGTTACATTAAGAGTCATTCGAAGAACCGATGGTAACCAACTTATCAATACATTAAACAACGATCTTAACGAATTACATACATCATTAACTAATGCCATCTCAATCAACCATGACCTGAGGTTCCTTTAAGAGTAACCCTTGATCATACCTCTAACAACGATACCCTTACCTGACGAATCGTCACCCCGTCAGGGAGACAGGTAGCCCTCCTGCTGCCTCAGCGGGAAGCGGGCTCTGTTCTGGCTGGGCAAACAAGCTTGCCCCCAGAGATTGCTACTAGGGTGTTCTGCGGCTGCGCAGAAACACCAGGGTAACTGTTGCCATGGAAACATGGGGTGAGTTCTACCCCGTTGCTATCATTGAATCTCATTACACAATAATATAATATATCACATTACTTCTATACAATAATAATATAAATGATATTACAGAATTAAGGTCTTGAGGTTCATGGCGATTTGAGGAAAGTTCCTATAAGAGGAAAGAATGAAGACACCTCTGAAGCTAAAAGCTCAGCGGTGACATTATACAGTGTGCAAGCATCAGTTACTGGGTAAAATGATTCAGCAAATTTGATCACAAGTTTGAGTGCAATCCATGGTTTCCCATTTCAAAAGATTGAATCTGGTTTGCGAAGAGTGTTCAGGGCTTGTGTGGTCATTAGGTAGAATAAGGAAATATGGGACTCCATATCCAGTGATCTGTACTCTAAAACTCAAACTTATTTTGCTATTCTAGCAATCGAGGAGCCTTTTACAAAATAAGCAGCTTTTATTTTGTCATATACACATTGCTCTACATGATATAAACCATTTTGTCTCAGCACTTTTTAACTGCAATGCAGAGCTATATATTTTATAATTTTTATGGACAAATTTTTTTTATGCTTGAGAGCAGAGTTACATCAAATATGTCTAATTTTGTCATTAAAACACCCCAAGAAAGATGATATCGGATATACCATTTAAGCAAATAATGATCATCACAATGCCAGAGAGTTCTCAGTGACACACCCAACGCCAGAAATATGTTTAGTGTCAGAGGAGCTCCTTGCGGCATACTTCGCTGGCATTTTTGGAGGCTGAGTTGAAAAATTGATTGTCACTGCCACAATAATCTGCCAGAAGCTCAGGAAGTAAGTGTAAAGCACTTTTCTGTTTCTTTTATCCTTAGAAATCAAGTAGTCTAGCCAACTTCCATAAAACTGTGCACTTTTTGATCAGAAAAATGCATGTCATCATAATATGTGAAGGTTAAGACCAGATACAATACTCACCAAGTCTAAGATATGGCCACGTGCAGCTATGTGAAAGTGATTTGGAAATTTGATCTCCAGGGATGGTTTAAAATTTCAATACCTCCGTATGCGGTGTCTGGAAAATGGAGAATTCTATTTAAATATAGCATCAGTCTGTCTGCATTTTAAAATTTAGTTTCCTTTTCTTTTAGTTGTGCAATTTTGTAATTCATCTGTCCCTTCCCCGAGTCACAAATTCATAAGAGGTTGTTATATTTGCACTATCCTGATAATAACTTTTATATTTGTATATTCTTCAGTTTCTGAGAACCTTTGACTACCTGTTTTGGACATTTGGCCTAAACAAGAAAAATGTGGAAAGAAATAAGTGAATCCCAAAAACTCATCACACCCAAACCATTTTTACTGTTACAAGCCCTTTCAATGCAACAAAATTGAATTCAAAATCTCGAAGAATATCTTGCCCTTTGAAAATATTTAAGCAATTTCGTATGTGTATTTTCATGGACCTTATTAATTCCTTGGTGTATCATCTGATATTGTTGCTAATATCATTAAGACCAAATCTTCTTTGCACGAAGTTGTAGCAATTGATATTTTATCTATTGATTTCTAGTTTCTGGGAATAACATTTCCTCAAGGACAAATTTCCTTTAGTAAATGTTGCCATTTTACCCTAGTTGCTTTTTATTTCTAGAGCTTTTAAGGGATTTTAGAATCGGCCTGCACTAAACCCTCCACTTCACAGGTAGGCTAATATGACAATCTTTGTGTCTGACCAAAGATTAAAGTCAGTCGGGTCTTTTATGAATTACGTGTTAACAGTAGTTGTACATGTAAAATAGAAGAAATATTTAAATAATTCCTATTTACCAAGAAATTCTGTTCTGCCCCCTATTGTTTCGTGTATATACAATATTGGCTCAGGAAATTTTGAATATTATGTATTTTCCGACCTTCCATTAATCCTTCAAATCAATTAATTATTAACTATGACTACTTAAGTAGCATTTTGTAAGTCCTGGATAGCCACATGGCAAGAAGTCTATTGTGGGGTGTCATGAGGCATCCTCGACCTTTTGGGGCATTTGTCTGGCATTTCGTGACCAATCTGTGAAACAGACTTTATCTGATGTTGGACAAATGAAGGAATCTTAAAGCAGTGTAACTCTCATACATTACTCATATCATGAAGTGATAGTTTTATAAGAGTCAAGCTGTTTGTAAAGATTGCATGTATTCTGAAGAGGCAGAAATATTTTGTAAAATATCATATATTTTTGAGTACTATTACATACTATATATAATTAAGGATGATACTTTGATAAAGTTGCCAAATTGTAAACTTGCTGTCAGGCATCTTCTTAGTTATACATTGTTGCTGTTCTGACACCGATCCTTAAGGCCAATTTGTCAAAAGGGACCACATTAGGATGTCAGATTGGTCTCTTCGACCTTTTTAGGCATTTGTCTGGCATTTCATGACCAATCTGTGATGCTCAATATATCTCATGCTGGACAAAAGAGCTATCGTAAATAACCTCATGACACTCCCAATCATTATTAACTTTTCATAGAATAAGAGGCAATAATTATTGCCATAAACTTTTCAAAAAGTAGCTGTCTAAAATTTGAGGAATAAGCTGGAAGCATTAATATTTCTTTTTTTTATTTTCAAGTGTCTTTGAACAGAGAAATCAATAATATCTTGAAATATTTGATACTATTTTGTATACATATAATCTATACAAGAGCAGCTTGGCTGGAAGTACGCCAGGTAAGGTAACTGCAAGTGCATACAGCTAATTTGACAAACTTTATCAATGCCGCCATTTCGTCCGACTCGTCACGCTGTGTGTAATTTTCTTGACTTTCTTAATTTGACAAACAAAAAGTGCGTAGACTTTTGTTGTTTTATTTCTGCCTATAGTGGCCAATTTCAAACAATGAACTTTAGAGAAGAGTACACAAAATTCCAGAAGGCAAAGCTTTTTAGCAAGGCTTCCAGAGTTAACTGAATTAAAGTCCATTTCATTGAAAGCTCTATGCGTAATCAAGTCAATCTTTACACTTCCTTCACAACATTCCACTATACATAAGCCTCCTCCAGGCACAAATAAAAATCGTCTTATCTGCTTTGGTCACCAAGCGTCTTTTGAGATCAAGAAACAGTTTGGGACACTATGGGATTACTAAAGTGCAAGGTGTTTGTCTGTAAGTTGCTTCACAATTCTTTTTGTGTCTTTGCACTTTTGTTTGCCTAATTGAACAATGGGATATTGCTTTAACTTAGGGTTTGGTCTTTCTTTATGTTGGTGATGTATATATCATTGTTTCTTTTATAGTCTCATTGTCTCTTTTATTGTCTCTTTATATAGATCTATATATATATATATATATATATATAAAATCAACAAAAGTAGATCTCCTCAAATTAGTAATCACCGGACTTATACCGTGTGAGAGTAGCAGTTAGGTACTAGGTGAAAGGATTTTGCAAAATTGATTACATGTTTGAGTGGCTAAGTTGCAAAGTCCATGGTATCCCTTTTCAAAAAGATTGAATCTGATCTGCGAAGTGTGTTCAAGGCTTCTGTGGTCATAAGGTAGAATGAGGAGGAAATATGCGACTCCACAACCAGTTCCTTTCCTTTTTATATTCTCAGTATATTTTTATTGCAGCAAGTTTCATACATTTTGGCAGAGAAAAAGCAGACACATAGTTTTTCACCAATTGTGTCATGACTTCCACATGCCTTTGTGCATGTTACCTAATTCACATTTTGTCTTGGAAAATTAATCTTTGCTAAATGCAGTTTCAGTTGAGAGCAATAGGATAGGGTAATGCTCTTTGACTCGGACACTCCTGAAAAGTACCCTTGAGTCGGACACTTTTAACTGCATTGAATTGACCAGTTGACTGGACACCTGGGCAAACTGATTACCCCAGGTGTTCATTTAACTCCTGTTTAATATGCCAAGCTATATAGCACATTTTTACAGTGTGTATTGTGAGAGATATTTGCCCATAAAAAAGGGCTAATTTCACAATTGTGCGACATAATTTTTTGTGACTTTTTAGAAGTTACTTGATTTTAATAAGACTAGAATAGGTATACAAAACGTTTCCACTCTCTAAAAAAATTGCATACATTTGTGATTTTGGTTAATCTATCATTCTGTCTGGTTTTTAGAGCTGAATTTTATCTTAACTCAGCATAAACAAGTGTTTTAAGATATTTGTTTGGGACTCCTTGAGTCGGACGCTTGGTTTTTTGAATGCCAGTGGGATCTACCATTACGCAACAAGGGGGATCAGCTTGGCCAAGTAAGATTTCGCGCCAAGTTCATGACGTCATAGCTATCACTGGCAAAACCCAAAAGTCAATCTTCACCCTAATCCCTCTCCCTGCTCATTCACCTGGTGCATGCAGGCCTATATATACTAATTATATAGCTCATGAATGTGTATTTTAAAAGACCGAGGATTTAATTCAGATATTAAATTTCTTAAAATTCAGATTTCCTTTTGTATTGCCTTTATTGCCTAGGCCTAGTTGTACTTTATATTAAAAGAAGAAAATCAGAAGGCCTTTCAAATGACCTATCTAAACTTTATAAATGATTAGAAACTAAGAAAGACACATCAAATTCCTAATTTGATGTCAATTGGTTGTACATGGTGCACAGGCAGCACAGCAGTTAATAAACAAACCAAAAATATGGGATTTTATATTTCAATTGCCAGTGGAAATCACACATTCAATGCATCTGTTTACACTATTAATTCTGATAGTAATAGATGTATATTTTGAGAAGACCCCAAATTTTTTGATTCAGCTGATCCCATGACCTAAATTGAGGGACCTTCTCAAAAGCAAGCAACCTAACTTTCCCAGAAAAGTCAAAGCTCTAAGCCAATCAGAGGCCTCACTTCTTCACTGGGCCACACCCCCAACACAGCCACGTGTGCTAAGTTCACTTTATGGAATTCCGTTGACCAATCAATTAAATTTGCAATTGAAGGGCAGCTTGTTAGGGAATGATACTGCAGAGTCTCAGTGCTTAGATTTGATTTTGATTTGATTTATTCAGTTCATCACCAATGTGGTTTTATAAGTTGAACAATTGAGAAAAACTTATTTCTGATCGTGATGTATGGTGTACAGATGAGATTGCTGAAGCATGAAAGATTACAACTTGTATATAAAACAGAGAGAGCTGACCATGAAACATGTCAACATGCGAACAGAAACAGTGAAATACTGCATGGAAATTAACTGTGAATCACACCACTCTGGTTGACTCCTGCCATCTCGCATACAAGTGATTCACTTGGACACATTTTTGAAAGCATACTGATTCAGAAAACAATTACACAATAATACCTTTTCGTGCATATGCATAAAGTCGTTATTATTATTTCATAGATAGATAGATAGGGAGTTAATTTATTATCTATCTATCTATCTATCTATCTATCTATCTATCTGTCTATCTGTCAATGTGTCTGTCTATCTGTCAATGTGTCTGTCTATCTATCTATCTATCTATCTGTCTATCTATCTACATGTATGTATGTATGTATGTATGTATCTATCTGTCTATCTATCTATCTATCTATCTATCTATCTATCTATCTAATTATCTATCTATCTATATTTCAATCATTCTATCTTTCTATCTTTCAATATGAAAGACATTCTGTGCAAACTTGAAGATCAGGCATTTAGTATAACATGAGATAAATCCTGGATGCCATATTTTAATAGTATAGAGAAGATAGACCAAAATATGCTGGCGGGATCAAGACTGCTGATAGGAGATGCGTGAATTCTGCAAATCAACAAAAATCTGCAAAATCTAACTCTGTTCTTCTCTTCATCTGCTCTCCTTTCCCACTGCTCTTCTCTCCCTCTCCTCTCTCTCTCTGCTCTCCTTTCCCTCCTCTCCCCCCCCCTCTACTCTCCTCTCTCTCTCTGCTCTCCCTCTGCTCTCCTCTCCCTCTGCTCTTCTCTTCCTCTGCTCTCCTCTCCTCTCTCTCTCTCCTTTCCCTCTACTCTCCCCTCTCTCTGCTCTCCTTTCCCTCCCCTCTTCTCCCCCTCTGCTCTCCTCTCCCTCTGCTCTCCTCTCCCTCTGCTATTCTCTCCCTCTGCTCTTCTCTCCCTCTGCTCTTCTCTCCCTCTGCTCTTCTCTCCCTCTGCTCTACTCTCTCTGTGCTCTCCTGTCCCTCTGCTCTTCTCCCCCCTGCTCTCCTCTCTCTGCTCTCCTCTCTCTGCTCTCCTCTCTCTGCTCTCCTCTCTCTGCTCTCCTCTCTCTGCTCTCCTCTCTCTGCTCTCCTCTCTCTCTGCTCTCCTCTCCCTCTGTTCTTCTCTCCCTCTGCTCTCCTCCCTCTGTTCTTCTCTCCCTCTGCTCTCCTCTCTCTGTGCTCTCCTGTCCCTCTGCTCTTCTCTCCCCCTGCTCTCCTCTCTCTGCTCTCCTCTCTCTCTGCTCTCCCTCTGCTTTCCTCTCCCTCTGCTCTCCTGCTCCTCTGTTCTTCTCTTCCTCTCCTCTTCTTCCCTCTGCTCTTCTCTCCCTCTCCTCTCCTCTCTCTCTGCTCTCCTTTCGATCCTCTCTTTTCCCCCTCTGCTCTCCTCTCTCTCTACTCTTCTCTCCCTCTACTCTCCTCTCTCTCTGCTCTCCTTTCCCCCTACTCTCCTCTCTCTCTGCTCTCCTTTCCCTCCTCTCTTCTCCCCTTCTGCTCTCCTCTCCTCTCTCTCTCTGCTCTCCTTTCCCTCTACTCTCCCCTCTCTCTGCTCTTCTCTCCCTCTGCTCTTCTCTCCCTCTGCTCTACTCTCTCTGTGCTCTCCTGTCACTCTGCTCTTCTCTCCCCCTGCTCTCCTCTCTCTCTGCTCTCCTCTCTCTCTGCTCTCCTCTCCCTCTGTTCTCCTCTCTCTGTGCTCTCCTGTCCCTCTGCTCTTCTCTCCCCCTGCTCTCCTCTCTCTGCTCTCCTGTCTCTCTCTGCTCTCCTCTCCCTCCGTTCCGCTCTCCCTCTGCTCTCCTCTGGGTCCAGGGTTCGAATCCAGCTCTTGCCGGGTCACCTGGGCCTATGTTGGATGGCTGTTTCAATCATCTTTCGCCTCATTGCCGTGTCATCCTCCTGTCCTAATTAGCCTACCAAGTACATAAATACAGGACATAAAGTCCCACTCATCCATCCATCCATCCGTCTGCTATCCTCTCTCTCTCTCTGCTCATTCAGGGCCACTTATCCAGCATAACAAATATTAATTTTGTAATATTGGTTACTGTTAGCTTTTTTCAATCTGCCCTGTAACTCTACTGTTGGAAAGTTATTGTGTATGCAAAAAACTAGAGATCTCTAGCTAATTCCAAAGCAAAGTTGTCTCTTCTTCATTAGTGTATACATATTTATATGTCTTAATTCTTAATTAACTTTGAGCAGCTGCAAGGGGTCACTCAGTGCACCTCCAGGAGCCTGGCTGTGAGGTCCACGTGGCCCCACGTGGCCCCACGTGGCCAGGCGGCTGCATGGGGTGCTATACCTGAGCCAGTGTTGCAATGCTGCTTGTTTTGAGTAGAGAATGGAGACCTTGCAATTGAATGCCCTTATAAGCTTTATTTGACCTTTAAAAAATTACAAATAGATAGACAGATAGATGGATAGATAGGTAGATAGGTAGATAGAAAGATAGATAGATAGAGGAACATTTTTGAAATTTGTTTGAATTTGATTAATTGTATTTAGCTAAGCTGCCTATGGCAATAGAGTAGTGTTTTGTGATATCTATCCAAGCGCAAATTCTCAATTGTTCGTAATTTATGATAATTTCCATATTGGTTAAATCAACGAAGGTTTCATTTTGGTTTATAATTTAGGCCTATTCATTACTAGCTCATTCAACATCAATATAGGCTATGTGCATTTGTGCAACAACATTTTTTTTCTTGAAGTGCCAGCAAGGACTGGTTGGATTATGAAAATTAATTTAGCTTTAAATAAATTACACTTAATTTGTCAATGTAATTGGTAGACAGATTTCCCATTTCTGGATGTAATGTCCTTATAAATTTTAGGTTTCTCACTTATATACATGTAATTATATAATATATTTTAGATTAGTTCTGAGACTTCTATTATCCAAATAACATGCAACTGGCATCATGGAAAAAGTGGCTAAATAACTGATACCAAGTAGTAATAATTTAAAATTCTAGGGGGGGGGGATAATCATATGATCAACCCCACCCCCCCCAGGTTCATCCTAGGGGGGGATGCATCCCACCCCCCCTCCATCCCACCCCCCCCTCCCCCCCGACCTACGCCCTGCATGCTTTTCATGCTCCAGGACTTCTTGACTCACCTTGATCTCTGTGCTGAAGCGATTCAATGAGTCAAAGATCAGTGAAACAGGTCACATGGTTCGCTATAGTGACGTGACCACTGTGACGTCATTTCAACAGGCTAATGCTTTGTCCCCCACTAACAAATAAATTGGACTCTTCCTTGTTCACGACGTTGTTGTCAGCTGATTTTCTTGTTGGATTTTCTGGAAATTATTCAAGTGATTGCATTGCTGGCTACAGTACACAATCAACTGACAATACCCGTGAAATAGTCAGGTGAGAAGCAGACAGTCCATTCTGTCGATCTGTGGATTTCTAAGTGCCAGGTAGGTGATTTAACTGCAGAAAACAGGAGTTCAATTGGGACATGTCAAAGTGTCCGAGTCAAGGTGTCCTCTGTCCGAGTCAAGGTGACACCTCTGAATGGCCTATTATTGGCAATCCAGCCAGATACAAGGCCAGATGGTCAATCAAGTGTTTACGATCTGAGAGCTTACAAGCAAAGCCTTCATTTGACACCTTGTTGGATTTTTGATTGCTTGTCAATCAAGCCCAGGCCCAGTTCTAAGAAATGTGCGATGTCAAAAGTGTCCGAGTCACGGAGCATTACCCTACTCTAAAACTCAATGTTCGCCTTAAGCAATTAAAGGCCAGGTGTCATGCTGCTTTTTACCAAAGAAGCAGATTTTATTTGGTCACATAATGTATTTGCTGTACATAATACAAAGTATTATGTCTTAGCACAATTTAGACACATTGCAGAGCTACATGTATAATGTGTATATTATGTAGACCATTAATCTCACTACTTTTTTTTGTAGATGGCATTTAAGATCCCTAGCAGAACTATTCAATTTGGGGGAATCCCCCAAATACCATCTTCCTCCTGTGACTGGGTATATGTACCAACACACGTAAAAGAGTATTCAATTTCTGTGCAGGTTCAGGAGTTTCTAATTATAGACCTTTGATTCATGTTTGTTTACCTGATCAATTGTGAATGCATGAATTGAATAAGGTCAAATTACTCTTTTCCTTTCTCAAATTAGTGATAAAAAAAACCTTCTACCTTCAAACTTATATAAGGCACAAATGATCTTGCATAGTAGAGGCACTTGGATGATTATCTTGAAATTCTGCCGGCCACACTTGCCCAAGTGGTGTAAAGGAAAGCATCCCCGCCTTCCACCCCGCTGGCCAGAGTTCAGTCCTAAAGATTACGAAGACGTTTTATTGCTCATGGACAAATCAGACAAGATGAAAACAGTAGGTAGACAGTCAGAAAACTTTACATGTTATAGACAAATGATTACCATATATATTGATTAGACAAATATATACTTAACTTAAGGGTGCGAGAATTTTTCAATACTGTTGAACACACCGTTATATTACCAGAACCACACCTTACTTTTTCAGAAAGTATCATCAACATTTTGGAAAAAACCAAAACAATCAACGAATAACTATGCATCACAAAAAGGACCATATTTGTTGAAGCAAAAAATCAGCGGTTCATTTCACAAAGTAGCTGTTATAAGTGAAATGCTTCAATTGGTCACAAAGACGCTTTCAAATAACCTCCAATTGCCAATATTATTTTTTAATCAAGAATTTGTGAAATTGTATCGTCAACAGTTTTTATGTAAAAGACACTCTTTGCAACCATTATACATATATAGATTGTACAATCTGTATTAAATGTTGATTGAATTGGCAGACTGATATCTCGGTTTGTGATATATATATATATGAATACCAGTCGGTATTAAATGTCTTTAATACTCTCCACAGAGTAGCCCCACAACAACATTTGTAGTCTGATAGATTGACTCTCAATAAAATATGACTCTATTAGGGGTTGATAAATTCTAAAGTGTGTCTAACAACAGTGTGTTAAATCATTGTCAGATAATATTATATAATGTGCATACTTGGAGTAAAATAGAATATGATGGAATAGAATAGAATCTTATGAACGTCTCTTATGAACTGTTGATTCAATTGGTTTTCCCTCAACTGCTCTACTTCGCCAGACACTACACTTCCACCACAGCATTTACTGAATGTATTTTACTAAAGTTTCGGCATCCTCTTCTACAGAAAGATCAAACCTGCTCAGCTTAGAGGCTTTTTCCTTTTTTCTCCACACAAAATCTGGTGGGCAAATGAAAAATCTCTAGCACATGCCAAAATCACATAAACGTTTATGGTCAGGCTATTCCACAACCTCTTTGGAGTTTCTGGGCTTCTATCAGATTTTAAAAGGCACAGTGCTTTCTCCGTTCTCCCTTATTTAGAATAAAACTATCAAGTGCATGAACCATATCTTATTTAATGGTAATGTATCCCTTATAGTTTACCAAGTATATGTACATACACACAATGATGCAAAATATAAAATTATATATATAAATGAAAAAGATAGATAAAAAAAGTGGACATACAAAACACATTGATTGATACATGGGAAGGTAGATGGATACGTATGGACAGACAGTGGAGCCAGTGATGGACTTATAAACACCATGACCACAGCAAAATTCCTAACCACGATTAGAAAGGACAATGACTGATGCATGCTGTCATTCTCTTGTCAGTAATAGTGATAGACTTTGTGGTTTTGACTTCGTAATCAATTCAAGGAAATTTTTGTAATTAGACTAGATTTGCATGTTTCAGAGTTTGAAGTCATTTTAAATGATCTTCGATATGTCTACTAAAAGTCTTTATGAGGTCAATGTTTATGTTAACAGCTATTCATTGAATGGCTCTTTTGACTCTGCATATAGCTGGATTAAAAAATGGACTGAATGTTGCATCTCAGCCAATTGCCAGGCTTATTTCCATAATATTTCATGTACATACAATCAAGAAAGGAAATTTAATATGTTCCTTCACTGTGCATGTGTACAAAGTGACAGAGGTTATGGGCAGTAGTTTGGGACAGCTATCCAATAAAAGTCATCAATCTTCTATCCTCAGCCGCAAAAACCAATCCGACTGATGAAATGATGTTTTGATAATATTTAAACTGCTCATCCATACACTGAAAATATGAACTGAAATTATCTTAAAATTATAAAAACAATACCATGTCGCCTCGTTGCATGGCATCACCAGTTAAATGTGTGTAGCCAAGCTGGAAGTGCTGGGTGAACTTGTGTTACCTACTTGGAAGTGCTAGACTCCCATTTGGTACTGGCATATCATTTCTAAATTGCTTTGCACCACATTGGTATTGACAAGTATTTGTCGCCTAGTTGGTGCACAACGATAGTATTTTTACATATAACAAAAAATCATATATGAGAATAACTTGGAAGGTGAACAACGTATAAAATGATGACAATTGAATACAGCTAATTTGACCAACAAACTTCATCATTGCAGCCAAAGAACTTTCTTGACATTCCCAGTTTGACAAATAAAAGCAAAAATACTTAGACCTTTGTTGTTTTATTTCTGCCTGCCTACAAATACTATGAACTTTTGAGAAAAATACATTTTCCATTCCAACAAGCTTTCCATTCTAACAAGCTTTTCAGTTAGGTCTTCAGAGTTAACTGAAATAAAGTCCATTTCAGCAAAAACTCTATGCGTAATCAAGTCACTCTTCACTCCTCCACACAATTCCACCATACATCAGCCTCCTCCAGGCACCGACAAAAATTTTCTTATCTGCTATGGTCACCAAGAGCCTTTAGAGATCAGGAAACAGACTGGGACACTATGGGATTACTGATACTAGACATAATTGATCTTTAGCTTCATGGATCTTTTGGAGGCACTTTTTCTAAGTTTGGTGTTTAGGACAAAAAAAAAGAGGTAATGTCAACTATATAAAAAAATGTGGTAAGGTCAATTTTTTTCCATAGCCAGAAAACTTGTTGGGTCAGTAAGTCTATCAAAGCAGCTAAAAATTAAATTTGTCTGGTCTAAAGAGAAATGTGTTTGTGTATGTTTGGTTTCACTTTTAGTTTTTATGTCTTTGTCAATATTGTCAATCCAATTGAATGACAGGCTTTTGCTTCAACTGGGGTTTGGTCTGTTGCTTTATATTGTGCAAGGCATCTACAAAAGTTAGTTTTTCCTAAAAATAGATATTGGTAATCACTGGACTTATACAGTGTGAGAGCAGCAGTTACTGGGTAATAGATTCAGCAAAATTGATTACAAGTTTGAGTGCCAAGTCCATGGTTTCCCATTTCAAAAGATTGAATCTGGTTTGCGAAGTGTGTTCTGGGCTTCTGTGGTCTTTAGGTAGAATAAGGAAATATGGGACTCCATATGTGAAAGTGATTTGGGAATTTGATCTCCAGGGTTGGTTTAAAATCTCAATGCCTCCTTATGTAGTGTCTGGAAAATGGAGAAGTCTATTTAAATATAGCATCACTCTGTCTGCATTTTTTAATTTAGTTTCCTTTTCTTTTAGTTTTTCATTTTATAATTCATCTATCCCTTCCCTAAGTCACAAATTCATAAGTTGTTGTTATATTTGTAGCATCCTGTTAATAACTCTTATATTTGTATATTCTTCATTTTCCGAGAACCTAAACAACAAGATTACAATAATGTGGAAAAAAATAAGTGAATGATAAAACTCATCACACCCAAACCATTTTTACTGTTACAAGCTCTTTCAATGCAACAACATTGAATTCAAAATCTCGAAGAATATTTTGCCTGTTGTAAATATTTAAGCACTTTCGTATGTGTATTTTCATGGACCTTATTAATTCCTTTGTGTGTCGTCTGATATTGTTGCTGATATCATTAAGACATTAGTCCCAAATCTTCTTTGCACGAAGTTGTAGCGATTGATATTTTATCTATAGATTTCCAGTTTCTTGGAATAAGATTTCCTCAAGGACAAATTTCCTTTAGTAAATGTTGCCATTTTACCCTAATTGCTTCTTATTTCTAGAGCTTTTAAGGAATTTTAGAATTAGCCTGCACTAAACCCTCCATATCACAGGTAGGCTAACATGGCAATCTTTGTGTCTGACCAAAGATTAAAGTCAGGCGGGTCTTAAGGGTCTGTATAAAAGTCTCGGGAAATCCATGAAAACATTCAAAGGGGACTTTTTGATATCGATAATTTAGAATCATGCAGAGCTTTGAAACATTACACTTTGAACAGGATGCCGTCTGTGCCCAAAATGTGACCCTTTTAGTATGAATTACGCGTTAACAGTAGTTGTACATGTAAAATAGTATAAATATTTTAATAATTCCTAATTCCTATTTTACTAAGAAATATTGTTCTGCCCCCCTATTGTTTCGTGTATATACAATATCGGCTCAGAAAAATTTGAAAAAAAAAGGTTGTATATTTCAATATTATGTATCTCCCGACATTCCATCAATCCTTCAAATCAATTATTAACTTTGTCTACTTAAGTAGCATTTTGTAAGTCCTGGATAGCCACAATGACGCACAATGTAGTTCTTCTGACCAATTTGGTAAGAAGTCTATTGTGGGGTGTCATGAGGCATCCTCGACCTTTTGGGGCGTTTATCAGGCATTTCGTGACCAATCTGTGAAACAGACTTTATCTGATGTTGGACAAATGAAGCAATCTTAAAGCAGTGTTACTCTCTTACATTACTCATATCATGAAGTGACAGTTTTATACGAGTCCGGCTGTTATAAAGATTGCATGCTTTCTGAAGAGCCAGAAATATTTTGTAAAATATCATATTTTTTTCAGTACTATTACATAGTATAATTAAGGATGATAATTTGATATTTGATAAAGTTGCCAAATTGTAAACTTGCTGTCAGGCATCTACTTAGTTATACATTGTTGCTGTTCTGACACCGATCCTTAAGGCCAATTTGTCAAAGGGGACCACATTAGGATGTCAGGCATCCTCTACATTTTTTGGTCATTTGTCTGGCATTTCATGACCAATCTGTGATGCTCAATATATCTCATGCTGGACAAAGGAGCAATCGTAAATAACCACATGACACTCCCAATCATTATTAACCTTTCATAGAATAAGAGGCATCATTATTGCCATAACATTTTCAAAAAGTAGTTGTCTAAAATTTGAGGCATAAGCTGGAAGCATTAATATTTCTTTTTTTATTCTCAAGTGTCTTTGAACAGAGAAATCAATAATATCTTGAAAGATTTGATACTATTTTGTATGCATATAATCTATACAAGAGCAGCTTGGCAGGAAGTAGACCAGGTAAGGTGACTGCAAGTGCATACAGCTAATTTGACAAACTTCATCAATGCCGCCATTTCGTCCGACTCGTCACGCTGTGTATAATTTTCTTGATATTCTTAAAATTTGACAAACAAAAAATGTATAGACTTTTGTGTTTTATTTCTGTCTATAGTGACCAATTTCAAACAATGAAATTTAGAGAAGAGTACACAAAATTCCAGAAGGCAAAGCTTTTTAGCAAGGCTTCCAGAGTTAACTGAATTAAAGTCCATTTCAGTGAAAGCTCTATGCGTAATCAAGTCACTCTTTACACTATACATCAGCCTCCGCCAGGCACCAGCAAAAATCGTCTTATCTGCTTTGGTCGCCAAGGGTCTTCAGAGATCAAGAAACAGTTTGGGACACTATGGGATTACTGAAGGGCAAGATGTCTGTCTTTAAGTTGTATTACCTTTATTTTTGTGTCTTTGCACTTTTGGTGGCCTAATTGAACAATGTGATATTACTTCAACTTAGGGTTTGGTCTGTTGCTTATAATGTTGATGATATATGTCATTGTTCTGCAAAATTAAAGTCTCTCTATTTAAAAAACATCAACAAATTTAGATATCCTGAAACAAGCATTAACTATCACAGGTCTTTTATAGTGTGAGAGTAGCAGATAGGTACTAGGTAAAAGGATTTTGCAAAATTGATTATATGTTTGAGTGGCAAAGTTGCTAAGTCCATGGTTTCACATTTCAAAAAGATTGAATCTGATCTGCGAAGTGTGTTCAAGGCTTCTGTGGTCATAAGGTAGAATGAGGAAATATGCGACTCCATAACCAGTCCTTTTCCTTTTTATGTTCTCTGTATATTTTTATTGTAGAAAGTTTCATACATTATGGCTGAGAAAAAGCAGACACATACGGTAGTTTTTCACCAAGTGTGTCATGACCTCCACATGCCTTCGTGCATGTTACCATGTATTTCTTCATATATAATATGACTGACTAGTCACCAAACACCTAAGTCAGATTTTGTCTTGGAAAATTAATCTTTGCTAAATTCAGTTTCGGTTGAGAGCAATAGGATACTCTAAAACTCAATGTTATTATGCCACTTAAGCAATTAAAGGCCAGGTGTCATGCAGCTTGTTACCAAAGAAGCAGATTTTATTTGGTCACATAATGTATTTGCTGTACATGTACATAATATAAACCATTATGTCTCAGCACAATTTAGACACAATGAAGACATACATGTATAATGTGTATATTATGTAGATTTTTCATCTCACTACTTTTTTTGTAGATGGCACCTTAGATCCCTAGCAGAACTATCCTATTTGGGGGAATCCCCCAAATGCCGTCTTCCTCCTGTGACTGGGTTTACCAACACACGTAAAAGAGTATTAAATTTCTGTGTAGGTTCAGGAGTTTCTAATTATAGACCTTTGATTCATGTTTGTTTACCTGTTCAATTGTGAATGCGTGAATTGATTAAGGTCAAATTGCTCTTTTCCTTTCCCCAATTAGTGAATAAAAACAACTCTTAAACCTTCAAACTTTTATAAGCCACAAAGGAAATTGCATAGTAGAGGCACTCGGATGACTCTCTTAAAATTCTGCCAGCCACACCTGCCCCAGTGTCGTAAAGGATAGCATCCCCGCCTTCCACCCAACTGGCCAGGGTTCAATCCCAAAGATTTCAAGAAAGTTTAATTGCTCATGGATCAATCAGACAAGATGAAAATAGTAGGTAGACAGTCAAAAAACTTTGCAAGTTATAGACAAATCCCATATGATTACCATATATTGATTAGACAAAATAATGTATACTTAACTTAAGGGCGGGTGAATTTTTCAATACCGTGTTATATTACCAGAGCCACACCTTACTTTTTCAGAAAGTATCATCAACATTTTGGAAAAAACCAAAACAATCAACGAATAACTATGCATCACAAAAAGGACCATATTTGTTGAAGCAAAAAATCAGCGGTTCATTTCACAAAGTAGCTGTTATAAGTGAAATGCTTCAATTGGTCACAAAGACTCTTTCAAATAACCTCCAATTGCCAATATTATTTTTTAATCAAGAATTTGTGAAATTGTATTGTCAACAGTTTTTATGTAAAAGACACTCTTTGCAACCATAATACATATATAGATTGTACAATTTGTATTAAATGTTGATTGAATTGGCAGACTGATATCTCGGTTTGTCGGTATTAAATGTCTTTAATACTCTCCACAGAGTAGCCCCATAATAACATTTGCAGTCTGATAGATCGACTCTCAATAAAATATGACTCTATTAGGGGTTGATAAATTCTAAAGTGTGTCTAACAACAGTGTATTCAAAAATCATTGTCAGATTATATTATATAATGTGCATACTTGGAGTAAAATAGAATATGATGGAATAGAATAGAATCTTATGAACTTCTCTTATGAACTGTTGATTCAATTGGCTTTCCCTCAACTACTCTACTTCGCCAGACACTACACTTCCACCACAGCATTTACTGAATGTATTTTACTAAAGTGTCGGCATCCTCTTCTACAGAAAGATCAAACCTGCTCAGCTTAGAGGCTATTTCCTTTTTTCTCCACACAAAATCTGGTATGCAAATGAAAAGACTCTAGCACATGCCAAAATCACATAAACATTAATGGACAGGCTATTCCACAACCTCTTTGGAGTTTCTGGGCTTCTATCAGATTTTAAAAGGCACAGTGCTTTCTCCGTTCTCCCTTATTTAGAATGAAACTATCAAGCGCATGAACCATATCCTATTTTATGGTAATGTATCCCTTATAGTTTACCAAGTACATGTACATACATACAATGATGCAAAAAAATAAATAATATATAAATTAAAAAGATAGATAAAAAAGTGGACATACAAACACATTGATTGATACATGGGAAGGTAGATGGATACGTATGGATGGACAGTGGAGCCAGTGATGGACTTATAAACACCATGACCACAGCAAAATTCCTAACCACGATTAGAAATCACGTTGACTGATGCATGCTGTCATTCTCGTTTCAGTAATAGTGATAGACTTTGTGGTTTTGACTTCATAATCAATTTAGGAAATTGGTGCAATTAGATTAGATTTGCATCCTTCAGAGTTTGAAGTCATTTTAAATGATTTTCGATATGTCTACTAAAAGTCTTTATGAGGTCAATGTTTATGTTAACAGCTATTCATTGAATGGCTCTTTTGACTCTGCATATAGCTAATTTGACCAACAAACTCCATCATGGCAGCCAAAGAACTTTCTTGACATTCCCAGTTTGACAAAGCAAAAATGCTCAGATCTTTGCTGTTTTATTTTTGCCTGCCTACAAATACTATGAACTTTTGAGAAAAATACATTTTCCATTCCAACAAGCTGTCCATTCTAACAAGCTTTTCAGTTAGGTCTTCAGAGTTAACTGAATTAAAGTCCATTTCAGCGAAAGCTCTATGCGTAATCTAGTCACTCTTCACTCCCCCAGACAATTCCACCATACATCAGCCTCCCCCAGACACCAACAACAATCATCTGCTTTGGTAACCAAGCGTCTTTTGAGATCAAGAACCAGTCTGGGACACTATGGGATTACTAAGACTAGACATAATTGATCTTTAGCTTCTTGGATCTTCTTGAAGCGCTTTTTCTAAGTTGGGTTGGTAGGAAAAAAAAAAGGGGTAATCCCAATTTTTTATAATGTCAATTTAATAAGAATTGAGTTAAGCTAAAAATTTTTCCAAAGGCCGAAAACTTGTTGTGTCAGTCAGGCTATACAAGCAGCTAAAAATTAAATTTGTCTGGCCGAAAGAGATATGTGTCTTTCTATGTTTGGTTTCACCTTTATTTTTATTATTTTGTCACTATTGTGGGTTAAATTAATGATAGGCTTTTGCTTCAACTGAGGGTTTGGTCTGATGCTTTATATTGTATAAGAAATTTGTTATTCCTGAAATGGATATAAGTAATGACAGGACTTATAGAGTGTGAGAGTAGCAGTTACTGGGTAAAAGGATTTTGCAAAATTGATTGCACGTTTGAGTGGGTAAGTCGCAAAGTCCATAGTATCCCATTTCAAAAAGATGGAATCTGGTTTGCAAAGTGTTCTGGGCTTCTTTGGTCATTAGGTAGAATAAGGAAATATGGAACTTCATATCCAATAATTTGCCTTTTTATATTCACTGTGTATATTTTCATTGCAGTAGGTTTCACAAAATATCACTGAGAAAATACAGACACATAACTTTTCACCAATTGTATCAGGACTTCCACAATCCACATGCCTTTGTGCATGTTACCATGTATTTCAGCATGTCAATGTGACTGACAAGTCACCAAATGCCTAAATCACATTTTATATAGAAAAAAATTGCCTTTGCTAATAGTCACACTGTATTACACTATTCTGGCAATTAAAGCCCAGGTGTCAAGCAGCTTTTTACACAATAAGCAAGCATCTTCTATTTTGTCATATAATGCATTTGCTGTACATAATATAAACCATTATTTCTTATCAGAGTTCAGACACAATGCAGAGCTACATGCATAATGTGTATATTATGTAATATGTAGACTATTGGCATTCATCTCAATATTTTTGTTTTATGCTTGAGAACAGGGCTATGTCAAATATGTTTAATTTTGTCATTTAAAAGACAATGGAAGACAGATGTGGCATCAAGATGATATCAGATATACTTTCTGAGCAAATAATGATCATCACAGTGCCAGAAAGTCCTCAGTGACACACCCTAAGTCAGAAATATGTTAAGTGTCAGAGGAGCTCCTTGAGGCATGCTTCACTGGCATATCCTTAAGATCAGTTTGGAAATTGATTGTCTCAGCCACAATAATCTGCAGGAAGCTCAGTGAGTTAGTGTAAAGCCCCTTTCTGTTTCTATTATCCTGAGAAATCAAGTAGTCTAGCCAACTTCCATAAAAACTGTGCACTTTTTGATCATAAAAATGTATGACATCATATGTGAAGACCAGAGACAATGTGTACCCAGTCTAAGATATGGGAATGAGCAACAATGTGAAAGTGATTTGGGAATTTGATCTCGAGGGATGGTTTAAAATCTCAATACCTCCTTATGTAGTGTCTGGAAAATGGAGAAGACTATTTAAATATAGCATCAGCCTGTTTGCAATTTTTAATTTAGTTCCTTTCTTGCAATTTTGCAATTTTGTAATTCATCTGTATCTTCCCAAAGGGTCAAATTCACAAGAACTTGTTATATACACAACATAATGGTATGATACAATTCATTCTATACATTCTTTATCTTGTCAGAACCCTTTACTTCATGTTTTGGACATTTGGCCTCAATATCGAGAATGTGAAAAGCAATGAACTAATCGCTTCCCTGACCTCACCCAAATAAGCTTTTACTGATACAAGCTCATATTGGTATGGCGACAATATGGCCTTATCTTAGCCTGACATGGAGTCAAATAAAGCCATTGCTTATTTTTATTGGATGCCTATTTACTGCTCTCGCAATACAGTCATATTTTATTCAGAGCCAATCTATCAGAAGGCAAATGTTGTTATGAGGCTACTCCGTGGAGAGTATAAAAACAGTATAAAAAACATTTTGATACTGTCTTGTATTCATATATAACACAAAAACTATGATGTCAGCCTGCAAATTCAATCAACATTTGATACAGATTGCAAAATCTGTACATAACAGTAGCAAGATTGTCATTCACATAAAAACAGTTGACGAAACAATTTTATCAGCCTCCTTGATGAAAAAATATTATTGGCAATTGGAGATTATCTGAAAATGTATCTGTGACCAATTGAATTCACTAATAACAGCTACATTCTAAAATGAACCACAGATTTTTTGCTACAACATATATGGTTCTTTTTGTGAAGCATCTTTATTCATTGATTGTTTTGGTCGTGTGCCAAAATGTTGATGATACTTCCTGAAAAAGTAAGGTGTGGTTCTGATAATATGACACCGAGTTTGTTCAACGGTGTTAGAAAATTATCCGACCATAAAGTTATATATACATTAGGCCAATCAATATGTAGTAAACATTAGCAATTTGTACCTGACATACTACATGTACATGTATCTCTGAAGCATGTAATGTTAAATTGCCATATTTTCTTCTGCTCATCATGTCGGCCGACACATAAACAAAACTAATTTTTTGATGTCCATTCCACTCTTATATTTGTTAATTGTGTATTACTCGGTGTTATTAAAAAATCTAATGAATTGGTTAAATCATATTGTTAGGTATTCTCTTAATATTTGTTGGGGTAATTCAATGTAACAACATTGGATTCAAAATCCTGAGGAATATTTGCCTTGAGAAAATATTATAACTGACAATGTTACTAACTTTTATCATATATTATTATTGATGGTCTTACCGCCTTGGCGCACCATCTGATATCGTTGCTGATATCATTAAGACTTTTGCCCCAATATCTTTCGAAAGAATTTAGCCATTGATAGTTTATCTAGATCTCCAGTGTTTGTGAATGAAATTTCCTCAAGGGTAAATTTCCTTTAGTAAATGTTGCCAATTTATCGTAATTGCTTCCTCTTGCCAGAGCTTTTTAAGGAATTTTAGACCAGGTCTGCACTAAGCCCTCCACTCCACATGTAAAATTGGAATCTTGTGTCTGGCCAAAGATTAAAGTCAGTCAAGTCTTAAAGATCTGTATTTAAAGGTCTTAGAAGTTCATGAAAACATTTGACATTTTTATATCAAGAATTTAGAGTCAGTGACTGGTGACATGGCCCTTCGAACAGGCTGCTGTCTGTGCCAAAATGATTTGACATTTTTCGTATGAAGCATTAACAGTAGTTGTAATTGTATAAATGTTTATGGCTAATTTGTATTTTACAATTCAATTGTTTCGTAGGCCTATGTATTTATCGAGAAAATGAAAAAGAAATATTATAAACAAATCAATAATACATACAGCAGTAAAGCATAATTTCTGACATTTTGTTTTTGCTTCAAATCATTTATCAAATATTACTACTAATTTTCAGTTTCATCTTGTAAATTCTGGAACGACTATTGGATAGTCAGATGGACACATATTATTGTAGTCAGTCCGACCAATTTGTCAAGAAGTCTATTGTTATGTGGGATGTCATGAGGATGCCTTGACCTTTTGGGCATTTGTTTGGCATTTCGTGACCAATCTTTGAAGCAGACTTTATCTCATGTTGGGCAAATGAAGCAATCTTAAAGCAGTGTAACTCTCATACATTACTCATTTCATGAAGCTACAGTTCTATTAGAATCTTCAGTTTTCAGTGAATAAGTCTTATATAGCTATTTGAAGATTGACAGTCCAAACAGTTTCAAAATTAACTTTCAACTTGCTTGTGTGATGTCACTGGCTTAGAAATGTTTTGTTTGTGTCAGTTATGGTTAATCAGTTGATTCAGTGCTTATGATATCTAGCACTCTAGCAGCATAGGTGATAATAAACAAACTAATTAAATGACTAAAGGTACTTCATCCAATAAGAAGATTAAGAGACAAACAGAATATCAATGACGTGGCAAAGCCAGTTTGCAAACTGAAAATAAGAAAATTTGCTTTTCAGTTAGTATATTACAAATAAATATAGATTGGTATTTTGATTTTGGAAGGCTAGAGATCCAGCAGCATGGGTAAAGTGGTTGATTGTGAATTCTATACTAATATTGATTTGTTACCAGGACCCCCCCCCCCTTTTGATTGTAAATGCACTTCTTGTACTTACGTACACTTAGAAATTTTGAAGTAGTGAAGCTAAGATACAGTGTGATGAGCTGTTCATTTCTCTGCATCATCACTTAGAAATACAGGCGAATCCTAATCAACTCAAGTGCTAGTAGATGTGTGCAAAATTGAGCTTGAAAGTAGCATTAAGTTTATTCGAAGTAATGGTTTGATGAAATGAAACAAGAGGAAAGGCACAACAACATTGTTCATCTAGCATTATGATTAAAAGCCGCAACAGATCACAGGGCATAGAGGCTTCTTATTACACACTATTAAGAATATAAGGTTAAATATTTGATATTTGGCACCCTTTTTTAGAGTGAGCTTTATTTAGAAACGTCATGCGAAGGTGCCATTATTTGTATTATTAACATCAGAAATAAAATATCAAGCAAAGTTAACAGAAGGAGAGATTACCCTTGAATAGATAGAGTATTAAAATAGAATAATACATAGTAGAGTACCAAGAATAGTAATATTAGAATATGTTAAAATAGAATACAATAGAATAGAATAATTTAAACTAAGAACTGGAATGTTAAGCCGTTTCTCAACTGGCCACTATTTTACCAGCCACTAAATCACACCGTTTTGCCGAAGATATTTTTCTTTTCTTCCGTCCTCTTCTACCTCAGAGAGATCAAACCTGCTCAACTCAGAGGCTTTTCCTTTTTTCACCACACAAAGTCTGGAAGGCAAAATCACGTAAATGGCTATTCAAGGGTCCTTTGTACAGCTGCTGGCTTTTCTCGACTTTAAAAATGTCCAGAATCTTTTACCTACTCCTATACTTTCAGAAGCAAACTATGAACCATATTAACCATAACACATTTTATGATTATGTGTGCTTTATGATTTTGAGGGTATATAATACTATATATTATACATGTAATAATTCATGGTGCAAATGCATATTTGTGACAATGGGGACATTTTTTCTCTATGCATTGTTATCTTGATCAAAGAAGCATGTCAAAGTCTTTGCTCATACTGAAAACTGCAATAATTAGCTTCATAGATAGATATAGACCAATATGGTAAGTGCAGCCCTCTAAGCCCAGTTCTGGGCACTTACGAGGGTTGATTGATGATATGGGAGAGAGAGAGCTGGAGTCCTCTACATGTTACACATTTACCCCATGTGAGGGATCTTTCACTTGCCTAGCATAGACACCGACACAAGGGGCCAACAATTTAACCTTTCATCCGAACAACATCCAACTGAAAATTTTGGGTTCCCCATCCGAGGTTCGAATCCATACAGGCAAAGACCTTCAGCAGAGAAGACAGGCACCTAAGCCACTTGGCCACCCAGCTGCACATAGAGCAGCTATGTATCAACAAGGAAAATGTTGGTATGAGCAACCTGAACTCCGCAAAATGTGGATTGAAATGACATTCTTATATACCTCTCATTCCATCAATTCAAGTTTTTGTCCTCAACGCCCAAATCCTTCAATGCACAGCAATCCATTTTAGTCAATTTTTATAATGATAAGGAATCTTCAGAAGATCTTGGAAAAGGGATATAATAAAACAGAATTGTGTAACATACCAACATATTTGTATTTGTATACAATTACACTAGTCTGAGTCACGTGTTAAAATTTCTCTCTCTCTCTCTGTAAAACTCTTTGAACATGATGTTTGATGGCATTTCAAAAATCCAAACCAATATGTCTGGATATGCGAATTCACAATATACACAATTACAATATAAAACAGAGATGTTTTCTGATACATAAAAATACCAAAAACTATCGCAATATTCCATTGAAATGCAAAAAATGATCATACGTTTCAAGAAATGCAAATCGTTTTAAATCTTGAAAGGTTATACCAAATGCCTTTGCAAACATTTGAAATAAAATTCATGAAGCCAAAAACAGATACGTCAATTTTATCCTTCTTTGAAAGGAGCATACATCTATTTGAAAACGAAGGAAATTAAAGTAAACCAGATTTTTAATTGGAGCACAGGCGTTATTACTTGTGTTTCCAATACAACAACTGATTTGATAGAAAATGTATTCTGCTTGAGTTCTTCCCAGAAGCCCAGGGTGAACTCAAGTTGACCTGAGAGCCCTGAGTCGATTTCGTAGGAATTCAACTTGCAAAGAAGCATTTTGTTTCTATTTGCGGTTTCATTGGCTCAAATTTGCTTCTTTTTCTTTAGTTTAAATACACAGAAATTTTCTTTAGGTATTTCGTATTACAACGGTTATTTGAGTTATTTCAACCTATGAATCGGCCATCATGGCTTGAAATTCATTGAGTTTGTTAGCAGGGTGAATGTCCACTAATCTTCTTTAATGACTGGTATGAGCACCAAAATGGCCCTAAATATAAAAACTTTGTCGTATTATATAATTTTGCAACAAAGTATACTACAATGTTAGAATGTTGAAATGTAGACATGATAAAAAATTCAAGATAGGTGTAACCCTCTCAAGCCATGGCCGTAACATGTTTGGCGCAGCAGAGCTCTGGACCTCTGACAATTGCGGCTGTTCAGCCTGGATCTAGTGCTTCTGAAATCATCAGGTCAAGTGGGAAGTGCAGCACCTTAATATAAAGTAGATTACTGTTATGCACTACAGAATATATTTTTAAGTACACTGTCAAATTCGAAATTTTGAGTCAGCTTAAATGATCGAGTGAGATGGTTGAACATTTGTTTTATTTATTGTCATAACATGATACAACAAATTATGTTAACTCAAAGGAGTTGACCATCTCACTCAATCGTTTCATGACTCAAAATTACAATTTTAGTGTAGGCTACCAGGTGTGTGCCAGTGATCAGAGTCACTGATGTTCATTTTTATGGTCATTTTAAATTATAAGTTAATAATTACAAATCATATCCTGCAACGCATGAAACTTTTTATCCACCTTCACATAATATAAATTGAGAAAGAAATAGTGTCGAATTGAGCGTTACGCAGATGTGTTTCCCAAAAGGTTACTTTGACCTTTGTCAGCTAACCCTTTTGTGCATCTCAGTATCATAGCATGTAAAGGGATAATCAGCTTATTGTTAAAATTTAATGGACCACATAGTGACAAGCAAGCAGCTCACAGTAATACCATCATGGCTTCCTTCCTGAAAATAGTTTCTGAAACCAAATAATGATAAATGAAGAAAAATCTTTAAAATTATAGTTTTACTTCTATGATTTGAATGCTCGTGCTTCATTCCTAATTATTTGCAGACCAATTCTGCACCTTGAAGTTTAAGAATGTATGCATTGTTCATGTGTTATGTTTTAGCTTGAGGCAGAAATTTCTCACAGAATCTCCAGGTTCTCCATAATTGTTGCTCTTGTATACAAGTTCTACTGAGTCCAATTAGTGCAGGTTATTGCCACTTGTACAAAATAGGGAGTCGCCTCTGGATCAGCCAATTATCTTGAAAACATGTCTGCTATTTTCTGGGTGGGGCTATGTACACTGTGTACGCCTAAGGAAAAGAGAAATCCATCTTAGTTTTTAGTTGTGTTTTTTTTTTTGGTATCTATTCACATGTTTTCTCATATCAACAACATTATGAATTAAACAATTTTTAGTATACAATTCTGATGCAACGGAAAGGATAATGCTTTGTAAAATTTTCATTTTATACCTTTCAGCCCTTACATATAATACAGTTTTTGAAACATATTTCAGAATCATAGATGTAAAAGGCCAGAGAATTTATACCGACTTTTTCTGATCTAGCTTGATCTTGGTCTATTATAGCAGCTTATATGGAAGAAGTCACCTGCGAAGTTTTGGCCCACGTTTGTGACATTAGCCCTACAGGGTTAGCTGGTAAAATGTAACAGTCACTAATATTTTTACCAACATTGATTGATTGATTGATTGGGGGAGTTTGTCTAGTGGTAGGGCCTAGTTTGCACTGCCAATCTCACAACTTGGTCCAGGGTTGGAATCCAGCACTGGCCGAGTGACCTGGGCCTATGTTGGACGGCTGTTTCACTCATCCTTCACCCTCATTGCTGTGTCCTCCTCCTATCCTAATTAGCCTAACAGCAGTAAGCAGTAATAATCAAATGTGCGTGTTGCTGTAATTTACACATAGAATAAGCTTTTTTGGCACTTCTTGTTGAAGTTCAAAAAAGGTTACCAGGACCTTTTTGGTAACCTTTTGAACATCTCAGTATGATTTAGCATGCAAAGGGCAAATCAGCTTATTGTTAAAATTTAATTGTATTGTATTGTATATACTCTCAGTCATGCACTGCAATGCATGCAGGCACGAAATTCGTGGTGAGCCTTCCACAATGATACAGCTCAGGGCAGCCATAGAACGGCGCCCAAGGGCAGAGACTACAGGAACATTACCCAAGGTTCCCATGCCGTAGCATTCTCCAGTGTTGGTGACCGCCGTATGATGATGATTGATGAGAAGACTGGGAGTCGGGCACATACCCTATTAATTCAGGGATGACCAGGGTCTTTCAGTTGCTCCAGCAGAGAACACTGGATACAACCCGCCTCCATTTAATGTCCCATGGGCTCGGACCAAATTGAGTTCCAGGAGTGGGAGTCGAACCCACGACCTCAAAGCCAAACTGGTAGCACAAACAAGCACCTTAAACCATTAGGCCACGGAGAACTAATGGACCACACAGTAACAAACATGTGAATTAATGTTACTTCTCAGTTCCGAAACCAAATGATAAAGTTTCAATGCAATAAACTTATGTTTGTCAATCTGTTGCAAACTACTTTAACCTTTTAGCAACACGTGCACGGTCATTATATATATTAATATTTTAATCAGTTGAGAAGTATCATTTCATTATTCTGTATTACAATATATTTATACAGTCAGATTGTCATGTTTAAAAGTTATATATTATATGTATAATACATATGTAACTTTACTGGAAGCTCATCCCCTGTTTGGGTATAGTAATTCTTTACTTGGGTGTTCTTCCTTCAACACACATTTGCTCATATCGTGTTTTTATCTATATTGTCTTGTATTGTACCTGCGCAAGTTGAAAATAAGTATTCATTCATTCATTCGTTCACCAAAAAAATATTGACAAAGTTCCCTTAATTGCAGGCATCTTATAAGACATGATAGTTTATATAGATTTCAATCTGTTGTGTAGCAGACTTTTACTTTTTGTGAATAACATTTCCTGATGGGCAAATTCCTTTAGTAAATGTTGCCTATTTACCTAATTGCTTCCTCCTGCTGAAGTTCTATAGCTTTTAAAGGATTTAAGAATTGGTCTGGTCCCAAGCTGCTCTACACCATTTGTAATAGTAATCTTGTGTCTGACCAAAGATTAAAGTCAACTCAGAGGTCTGCAAGGTCTGCAAGGTCTATTGCAACATTCTAATGACATTTTGATGTTAAGAATGTTTATTCAATGATTGTAGACCACCTTTCTTGGAAAATATATGCTAAATTGACTTTCAGAAGAACAAACTATGTAGTCTATAGTTTCGAGGCAATACTTATGACTGCATGTTTTAGTTTTAAAAGTACTATTATATTGGTTGAATATACTGGTCATAAGTGAAGAGAGGGTATCTATAGATAGATGATTATAGAAAAATATTCAGGCCAGGATTGTTCAGTGTGTTGTCAGTTAATGAAATAGCAGAGATATTTTATGCTGGAAATTACATATTCAAATCTAATCATTCGACTGTAATCTATGCATCATAAAAATTACAATATAATCATTTTCATTTTCTTTTGCATTGGGCAACTTGTTCCTTAATGTAAATGTTATGAACACCATATGTATACTACTGTTTCATTTTTCAGGAGAAATTTTGTCCAATCTGATATATATTTATTTGAGATGTATACTGTATTAAGCATGAAATTGATCCTAACCATATTGAATACTTTTTACTTGCAATTCATTGAGGACCATTTTTGTGATATTCATTGTGTATCCTTATTGGGCCATTTCTTGCATGTTTTATTGTCATAATCAAATCTGATTTATCCAGCACCACTCAATCAAAGGATGCATTTTGTGAACCAAAAATATTTTTACATCAATATACATTGCACGAAATACATATATTTGTGATTATTCATCTTTCAGTGAATATTCATTTTTGTAACACAAAAGTGTGAAAAAGATTACATCAATATATCATAGGCCTACTATGTTAAAATAAACAGTGAAAAAAAACCCATTTATTCCATTGTCAATTTTCACGCACTGTATTTTCGAAGAATCAATCTGAGTATCTCTCATTCTTCGTGTGCTTCTTTTCCTTTAACATTGAAGTAATTCCTGTTTTCTTGAAACATACACTTTACCGATGGCTACTAATGCTCAGTTGCATGCAGTACACAAGTTCTATTGTAACACCAAGGTCCTTATGGCCAATTTGTCAAGCGGTCCTCTGCAGGATGTCATAAGGCATCCTCGACCTTTTTTGGCATTTGCCTGGCATTTTGTAACCAATCTGTGATGCTTGGCGAATTTCTCATAGTATCAAATGCTGAACAAATGGATGAAATGGCGTGGTCTCCAAGCGCTTCCACTGTTCATTCTAGCTCACTTTTGTTGGAATGAAGTTAACATAAAGTTGTGCAGCGTAGGTGAGGATGATACCATTTTACAGGAGGAAACTTTAATGAAACATTACTATGTTCATGGAACAGTGTACCAAACTGTACCATACTTCGTAAATCTATATGATTTACCAGTTGAAAAAATAATATCTTGATTAAGTTGTCTATTTGGTCTTAGGTATGCACAAAGACAAAAAAAGATATTTGAATAGATAGAAATTGATGGATTAAATGGAACATAACTGACACTTGGGGCTTGATTTACATCATGACATATAGAAATTATAGAAGAGAATAGAATAGAAGAGAATAGAATCAAAGAGAATGGAATAGAATAAAATAGAATAGAATAGGATTGACACCAGCTCTTTCAGGTATTTACTGAAGAGTTAAACATTTTACACTCAACCAGACACTATAGCACATCACTATTTAACTGGATTTTTCTAATGTATCAGCTCCTCTTCCACAGAAAATATCAAACCTGCTCAGCTTAGAGGCTTTTCCTTTTTTCACTACACAGAATCTGGTTGGCAAATGAAAAGTCCCTAGCACACGCCAAAATCACATAAACATAAATGGACAGGCTATTCCTGCATCCTTTGTGCAGTTGCTGGCTTTTCTCTGCTTTAAAAATGCCCATTGCTTTCCCTAAGCTCCCACTTTTAGGAGCAAACTAAGAAGCATATTATCCATATCCTATTTTATGGTCATTCATATATTTGGTTTTTTGTGGTTTATATATGTATACACAATGATATGGTTGAATCAGAGTTGATAGACACAAAGGACAGATAGATTGACCCATAGATAGATTGACCCATAGATAGATAGATTGACCCATAGATAGATAGGTAGATAGATAGATAGATAGATAGATAGATAGAGAGATAGATAGATAGATAGATAGATAGATAGTGAATTAACACCACAGCCACCTTTGTTTTTTTTTGTCAGATAAGACATATTGCAGCAAATGCCCTTGGCCTGCTGTTCAGGTATCTATAACTTCATAGCTCTTTGCAGATTTGGTGTCCATTCCATTGGGAAAAATTATTTTCTCCTTCTTTTAAGTGTGCAAACTGGCTTAGCAATGTCATTGACAGTTACCATTTGGTTTCCTAATCTTCTTATCAGGTGCATAACTTAAATAAGTTAATGCCTTTGTTTATTGACACATTTGCTGCCAGATATGATATGTGCTGAATGACCAGTACAGATTATATGATAGCTGTCACAAACAAATCATATTTAAAAACATTTTTAAGCCAGCGACATCCACTGGTGACATCACAACACCAAGTTCAATGATAAATTTGAAACAGTTTGGGATGCTTTTACTCAAAGAGCTGTCACAAAATGAATTAATTTTTCCATTTATGTTGCTTTATTGACTTTCTATTTCAGTTGAATTGACTTTTTGTAACATACATGTGAGGTATTTGCATGAAATGTCATGATATTCGAGGGTCACTGCAGAACTTTATTTTTTTAGTGGTCTCGCTTTTGTAACATCCATAGGAATTTACATAAAACACAGGAATTAAGTGTTAAACACTTTTACTGATCAAGCAGTAAATCAAACATTCACAAAAGCTTAGAACTACACCATTACACTATTCTTTGTTTCAAGCTCATATTCTTGTTGCGTTCACTGCAAAATTGAATTATCTTCATCAGAAGCAATCAAGGCTATTTAGTGGTATGCAATGCTCTGAATGCTCTTTGCCAAATACAATCAGTGTGTTATGCAGCCAATGTCCCGTCTTGCATGATCATATATTATTAAAAGCCAATAAACTGTATGGTTAATGTTATTGTGGGACACCTGTGCAGGGACTAAACTACCATTAGAAGCTATAGCTGTTTCTATCCAAATAAGCTGACTATATGTATATATTGGCCACAAAATTGTAGGCAACAAAATCATCTTGCAATACCTATATATTGTGCCATGCATAGGGGAGAGCGGGGCACAGTGAGACGGCAGGCACAGTGAGACAAAGCCCATAGCGTCTAGCTGGTACTTTTTACAGATCAACCCTCTTTTGTATGGTACAAAAAGTAAGTGAGTGAGAGTCTGACCTATATCCAGAATGCCTACAAAGCATATCGAGAGGGTAATTTCAATATTTTGGTTTTTAACCAGTAAAAGTAAATAATTTTGCTAAACAACTTTTTGTTTTAATTGCCAAGAAAAATGGTATAATACAAATCAATTGCCAGGGATTCAAACCTTGATCATTTGTCTTAGTTTAGTGAGATGATGAACCACTATACAGGCACCCGGTCCACAGGATTAAAAAATTTCATAAAGAGAGCTGCGTGGGGCACAGTGAGACAGTTGAAGGCGGGGCACAGTGAGACATCTCAAAATACACTTGAAACTACCTAAATGTAAGGCATAGCTTACAATTAACTTTTAAAAACAAAATTCCAGCTATAAACTATGGATTTTAGTGAGTCATATCCAAAGAGAAGCACCAGAAAGAATTTTTATTAGTATGTAACAGGTGCGGCAGGTTAAATAAGTCGTGCATGTGTCCTGTGCAATGAAGTTTCGAAACATGTTCAAAAAAGGACCTAAAAAATCACCTAGCCAGATGCTTTTATAAAAGTACATTAGCTTCTGTAGCAATAATTGTTAGAACAATTCCACAGGTCCTGAGGATTGGCAGTTATGGCAGCAGATGCCACATCTCACTCTGGACCATCTGCTGTCTCACTGTGCCCCACCCACGGGGCACAGTGAGACACTTAACAAGCATGGACGTAACTCAAAATTTTTCCAAACCTGTAAAAGGTAGGAACCTAAAACTACTGGACAATATACCCAACGTCATTATTAGGGTGTCCCAAAAAAAGTGAAAGTCTGAAATTCATTGGGGCTAACCTCCAAATGTGTTCTATAGCCCATCTCTGACTCCCATGTAAAATTTCAGCTCATTTAAAGGTGTTTTAGATGTTGCTCAAGAGCCCCAAAGATAGATGGGGATTTAACATTGAATTTTCATGCGAAAATGACTGTTTTAGCTAATAGCTCATAAATTATCAGTTTCAGTCCACCAAAACAAATGAATAGTTGATAGAAAGATGTATAAATTATACTACACACTGTGGTACCAATATAATATCTGTACCTTACTTGGTTCTTTTGTAATTGGCAAATGTATACCATTTTACATGAAAAATTGACGCCAAGGCAAAGAACCTTTTAAAATGAATATTAATTGCAATCTAATTTTGAATTTTAAAAATGAGACAATCTCAAATTGGTTCCATAGCGTGACAGAGACACAAGAACATCAACCAATGTCTTACAATCAATTTGAGACTATTGAAACAATCTTAGTTCTAAGTCTTTTTTAAGTCACAGAAAATCGCATAAATAAGTACATCCCTTACAAGTAGATTTGTCAATATCCAAGCAAGTTACAAATATTAAATTGGTACCACAGTATGCAGAATAATTTATATATCTTTGTATCAACTATTCATGTGTTTTGGTTGACTGAAACCTATAATTTATGAGCTATTAGCTAAAATAGCCATTTTCGCATGATAATTCAATGTTAAACCCCCATCTATCTTTGGGGTTCTTGAGGCAAGTTGAGCAACATCTAAAACACCTTCAAATGAGCTGAAATTTTACATGGGAGTCAGAGAGGGGCTATAGAACACATTTAGAGGTTAGCATCAATGAATTTCAGACTTTTACTTTTTTTGGGACACCCTAGTCATTATCCATAATGTGGACCTGATCTCATTTAACTCGTTACTGCCAACATTTTGGAACACTTGAAAATAAAAAAAGTGTTTCACTGTGCCCCGCTCTCCCCTACTTACTAAAATTTTAGTGTTGTGGCAACACTGTGGAAAGATCTCAACATTGTGCTAGCCTTTTGGCAACATAATTTCTACCATGCATTTCTACGTAACAACAGAAGAGCTCTCCACCAATTTTAAAACAATGTTGTGTTTACGTTTTGTGCTTGTATACTGGTTTACTTTGTTGAGCAGTGTATGACCATTTTCCTTGAAGTTATTGCAGAAGCAATCTCACTATACCAGACTCACTGTATGTGTGTTTGATTGAAGTCAATTTCAGTAAAAGCAGTGTGCATAATCAAGTCACTCTTCACACTCCCTCGACACCATTCTACTATGCATCAGTCACATACTTTCCCCAGGGTCCGAGCTTCCTACAAAAAACGTTATCTGATTCACTTAGGACACTAAAGGGCTTCTAAGATCAAGAGACAGTCTGGGACACTATGAGATTACTGAAGTGCAAGGTGTCTAGTATTTTTGTGGTTTCACTATCTATTTATCTCTTCTCGTTCTTCTCCTTTCTTGTCTGTTGCAAGACTGGCTTTTCGTTCAGTTAGGCAGTACTATGATAAAACTTAATGGGAGTGTGGTTCACAGCAATGAACCTCATCAATGTCAGGTTGCGTAAGAATACAACACGAGTCCGAAGTCCAATTTTAAAAACCTAATGACAAAAAAAAAAAAAAATCTCGTAAACTTCCCAAAGAAAGATTCGCTTTCAGAATATTCTCTACCATAATTAAATGGTCCTTTTCCAAAGCTGAAAACAGGAGAGAAACATTGTGGAAATGTCACCAAAAGTTTGCAAACATTTTCATGAAGAGATATGTTCATTTTTGCTCCAGATCAAAATTGGAATAAATGTAGAAGATCAGCAATAATCTTTTTCAGACAAGGACCTTTGCCTTGCTTTGAATTACCAATGTAATGTCTTTAAAAATTATATTTCTAATTTGTGGCCCATAATTTAAGAGCATGTTTAAAAAATAGCAAAAGACAAACACATCCTATAAAGTGCTCCTTTGCTGTTCAACTAATTTGCTTACATAAATGTCAGACAGTCTTCAGTGACTAGCAGAAGCCAAAATATGCTTAGTGTCAGAGAGGCTCCTTGAGGTATACCTCCCGGCACTTCCCGAAGACTTAAGATAATGAGCTTCATTTGGCATGGAATCAAACCAAGTACAATGCACCCAATATATATTGCTTCTGTGGCTTTGACCCATTTCCTAACTGCTTTTTAAAATTAAAACTAATGTCACAGCAATTGGTATATGTTTTTATTTGAATTTGAGTTTCTTCCAAGTGTACTTTCTAATGTACCATTAAAAGGATTGCACCAGATCCCGGGGTCAACAGAAATTACTGACTAGGCCATGGCATGATCTGAGTTAAGACATTTATAATTTATAACTCTCTTGACTATTTCAACTCCACAATTTCTAACTACATAATCTCATATTTATCTCAGATGAACAATGGATGATTCTGTGTTTATTGGGGTTGAATATAGACAATATATGATACACTGGTTGTAATGTGTGAGATTTTTATCATGCATACAAAATTTCACACTATGTCAATATGATTTAGGGTAATTTTATCTTTATTTTAAAAAGTAAACAATGAAATAACCACAACTGCATTGCTGGCTATCAAAAGCAGCTGTTTACCAAATATGCCTTAATTATTGATGATACCTAGGACAAGCAGTTGTGCATGAGATAATTTCTCTTTTTTTTGCCAGAGAACTAACTTTGCACCAATATGCATCCATATAGTGTCCAGGAAAAAAATTGTATTTCACCATTCTTCAGAACTGTTTTGAGTGACCTGTTTTGAGTGACCAGTGTTTTTGCAATATTTGTTTCACAGCCTTCATGACTCATCAAGAGTCTTGGTCAGCATGTTCAATTACTACCATATTTAGAATAACTAGACATTTTAAATCAACAAGCACAAGGTATTTGCACAACCCACAACCTTAACTTCTCACTTTTACAAGGGCTTGTTGGCTGTGTAGGAAATATAATACTCCTGAAACTAAAAGCAATCAATGGTCCGAAGATTTTGTATTTCAGTGAAGATTTTAAGTAGTTTACTGCACTTTTGAGCAGTTTACTGGAAAAGGCGCTATATAAATTACTATTATTATTATTTATTATAAGATTGAACCCAGTGAATAGTCAAACACCGCAATATATATAATAATCATTATCTCAACAACCACAAACATTTTTGTGAGGAATTATTTAAGTTCCTTTTCTATATTGTCATATGGCGAGTTGAGGCGGCTCTTGCATTTCATGTATTTTATTTACTTCAACCTCTGCATAGTAACATCGTTGGACCTTTTATTTGTGAATTCTGAATGAGACGTCTGCATCAGGCTAACCTTTTGATCCATGATTTATGAGGCACAAAACAGATAAAGCCATAATGGTCCTATCTAGTGTTTCTTAGCCATTCATCTCAATTACTTACCTCAATACCAGGCAGTCCTCATTGACTAGCAAGAACCAGCAATATGTTTAGAGTCAGAAGAGCTCCTTGAGGCATATCCCACGGCACTTTGTGATGGCTCAGTTGGGAAACTGAATGTCGCAAACAAACGACTTTGTAAGAAGCTGAGGATTATTCAGTATGCTTTCGGATTACTGTTTTTCTGCATAATTTCTATAATAGAATCAAAAGGGAAATTAATCATCTTTGTGTTACAAACATTTTTCTATATATAATTTTTGACATTCACAACAAATTCATGCAAACTGGCTAATTAGTGTATTTTGCAAGGTTCGAGGGGTTCAAGGCTTTTGGTAGTGTGGAATGTTCATTGCCCAATACAACAAATTTATTATGCAGCCAATGGGTTGGTGTAAGCAATAGGGTCATATTTTATGAAAGCCAATCTAGCCTATTGCAAACATTGTTAGACACCTCTATTGAACACACTAACATTTTTAATTAATAAAATCTATAGCCATAAAGTTTCATTACTCTCGTATCCAATACCTTTTTATTACATATATATGTATTGACATATAAAATTTCATCAAGAGTATGCTGTTGTATTGGACTGTAGCTGGATTACACAAAGTAAATTGTATCAGACCACATATAGTTGCAATGGCTAAGTCTACTGTTCTTTTTTCAGATTCCATGAACTGTACAGCCTTAAACAAAGTAACTTATTCAAGATCCAAGTAATCGGAATCATCAAATGTGGGAAGAATATATATATGTAAGTACGAATGTAAAGTAAAGTTGTTTATTGATTCCAGATAAAAGGATTTGCTTTCTCCTGATCTCAGGCAAAACTTTTTAAAGATCCAAAAAATAATAATTCCACACACAATTAGACAGAAACATATGTAAAAAAATTACAGATCAGAGATAGAGATGATCTGTTCATCCGTCTGTTTCTGCTTCGCAGCTACCATATCAATACAAAGAAGTCAATGTGGCAGCTATAATATAAAGTACCCAGTGTTGTGACGGCTTACTGCTATATCAACACTACTTAAGATAATGACCTTCATCTGGCATGGTGTCAAATCAAGTACAATGCACAGTTATATAGCATTGTTCAGGATCACAGTTAAGCGCTGGATGTTCAATTGCTTATCCCCCTATGCACTGAATACAAGAAATATGTTATGCAGATGATCAGTAGGCCTTGCAAAGGAATCACATTTTGTTAAAAGCCAATCTGCAGCGTTTCTGACTGATAAGGTTCTTATGAGACTACCTTATATGATTTATGTGGAGAGGAGTCAATGTGCTGACCACTGAAAATTAATAGCAGCTTCTATGGCTATGATGCCTAATGTCCCAATGGCTTTTTAAAAAGCACTGACTCAGTATGTTGTATGTTTTCATTTGCGTTTGAGTTACTTCCTAGTGCACTTTCTAATGTACCATTGAAAGGATCTCATCAGGTCACAGGGTTGGTTGAAATTACAGGCCTGACTCCCGTATGAGTTAAGATATTGAAAGCAATAACACCCTTGAACGTTTTGAGATTACTTCAAAATTGGCAGCTGCTTGCCAAAGACATATTAATTGCTGGATGATATCTTTGACAGGGGGTTGTGAGATCATAACTTTCAAACCAGGATTTATAGAACTGTATATTATTTGGCATGCCAGTTGTTCCAAGCAGGATGGAATCATACTTACTACAGCTGTGAAGTGGTAATGCAGTTTCTCAAATGTGTACGATTCGCGAATAGTTATAATGTAATCTTGTGTATAATTTAATGATTTGCTGTTGCTTTGCTGAGTATTCGTCTGGGGCAGTTATTGACAAAGCCCTTTTTTAGCATTTTAAAATTAACTGAATTGAATTCAGCCTATTTCAGTTAAAGTCCCACGTTAAATCGAGTCTCTCTTTACACACCATCCACACCATTCTACCATACATCAGTCACCCAGTCTCCTCGAGGCTACAGCTTCTAACAAAAAAACATAACCTGATATGCTTGGGACACTAAAGGTCCTCTGAGATCAAAAGCAGTCAGCGACAGTGAGATATTGCTGGAGTGTATAAGGAGTATGGCACTGGCACTGTCTATATATTGTATTCGTTTCAGTGGCTTTTATATGAGATATAATTTTAGAAGTATATTTTGCAATATTGAAAGACTTGTTGTGAAGACTATCTTACACATTTTCAGTTTTTTATCATTTCTGTGTTTGTCTTGACAAACGCCTGTATGTCTCGATAAATATTTTTAAGTAAGTGCACATAACTGCTTGCCTGACTGAATTTTAAGTGAGTTTTCCATAGGCCTATATTAATTTCCTTTATAAATTGAAAATCAGTAATTATCCTCAATGACAAGTAAAATGTCTTCTTGAAAAAATACTCTTTAGATGTTTCCATGAAATGTCAAGATATTTTGAGTGCCTTGAATCTGACAGAGAACTTTTTTCCCTTACAGATTAATCATCCAAGACTTTACTTGCTAAATTTACATAGTTGTATTGCAATCAATCACAAAAGTCATTGACTAAGTAGGTTACATTATACTACATAAAGTCAGTATTAGTAAAAGGTGGAAGAAGTGTTCACTTTTTGACCAAACTGGCTCTAGTCGTGAGCTTCACACAAACACTTCTTCATACCTGGTATCCCAAAAATATTGTTATCTGTGCTAGACTGCTAGTAGGAATGACATATATGTTTTTTGTTCCTATTTCTCATTATGTAATGAAGAAGCATGACATATATATATACATAAAAAATAGTGAATCATTGAAGTCAGTCACCAGTGTATAGTGTGTATCTTGAAATTTAGAGCCATCAAAACAATTATATATTTTAATTATATATTTAAAACACCAAAATCTCAAAGCAATTTTGATAGTGTCAGAAGATTATTGATATCAGTAAAAAGTGAATGCACTCAAAACTCAAACACCAGTTTATCATATTGATAATTATTTAAACAGGCACAGACATTTTTGTAAAGAATTATTTTATTTGATTCACCATATTCAAAGACTGCACTAAAGGTAAGATAGTTCTTGCATTTTACCTAACTCTCATGCCACCAATTCACTTTCATCTTCTCCATTCTCTGTATTGTCCCATCGGTGGATTTTGTGTATTCTGGATGTAAAGCCTCCATCAGGATGAACTTTTTATCCATGATTTATGAAGCACCAAACAGATAAAGCCATAATGGTCCTATCTAGCGTTTCTTAGATATTTATCTAAAAGATTTATCTAAATACCAGACAGTTCTCAGTGACTGCAAAAACCAGCAATATGTTTAGTGTCAAAGGGGCTCCTTGAGGCATAGCCCTATGGCAGCTTGTGATGGCTCAGCTGGGAAATGAATGTCGTAGCCAGATGGCTTATAAGTAGCTCAGGAATTTGTGTAATATATTTTCCCATTAGTGTTCTCTTCAAAAGTTGTCTGCATCCGAGTCAAATATTATTTATTTTTCAATTCATTATTTGCTTTTTCGTGAAGAGCCTATGAATTACAGCTGCCTCAGTCCAGCAAGCTGATTACCGTATAGAAGGTTTTTGGTGTCCTCAACATGCACTGGACTTTGTTATGAAAAAAGGTTTCGAAAGAAACTGCCTCTTGTTTTTCAGAGACCAATATCATTTGCAAAATAGCATTTTGAATGCAATTCCTTGAGATGTATCACATGTCAACATACAAAGTATTGAGACTGAATAATCACTCATCCCATTATCATTTAACAACCATAATGAAAGGAGACCCCAAAATAGCTTACTGATTAAAACTGCTGTAAGGAGAATAGTACTTGAAAAAAATTTACCAATTATTCCTAAACAAATTATTTACATGAATAACAGTCCGTAGCTATGATACATATACATACCAGTGGCGGATCCAGACACGATAGTCTGGGGGGTCCAGACACGTTTCGGCAGTCGTGGGCTCGCGTTATCATAATTTTTATTCAAAATAATACTATTAATCTTGGTGGTCTTGGGTGGGGGGGGGTCCGGGACCCAAAGGCCCCCCCCCCTGTATCCACCACTGCATTCACTAGCCTTTCCCAGGCATCCAAACAGTTCAAGCTTAAGCAACATAATCATCTGGTTCCTTAAGTCTTCTTAGATCAAGAGACAGTCTTGAGAAGCTTGGTCTCTGGTTTTCTTTGATTTCACCAACTTTTTTATCTTTTTTGAAGCTTTGTTGACCACAAATTGATGTTTGGCTGTTGCTCGGCTTGCCCTTAACTATATATGAAGCATATTATTATTGCTATTGGTCATGATTTTCCTCCTTGAATAATTTTAATGTGGTATAAAAATTCACCTAGATTCAACTTGTAAAATAATGATGTTGTGACCATTTGTCATATATGTTTAGACTCTAATCATTTGTTTGTACAAGATATTTTCACAAGCAGTAATCATTCTGGCCTGCGCAATGCATTTCGTGACCATGATAGACAATAACGTCATTGGCCATAAGCTGCCACTGTTTACATATGCAAGAAGGAAATCATTGATTACAATTACCTTATTAACCAGTGCTTAAACACTACTTATCCTCCTTGATGGATGCACATTTCATGAAAATTTGATGTTTGTCACATTTGGTGACACAAAAATATGTAATTGTATAAAAATTATTTTATTTAAATAATATGAACAATGTGATGAGAACAAAATAATTTCAGGTGAGTTTTTGTTCGAGACTAAAAGACTTTAATGGAAAAGATAGCTTTTTATCCACCCACTAGCGGTTGTTCAATGATTGGTTCAATTTGGTTTTAGTAAATAGATTCACTTGTCTGTGTATAGCTGTATCTCTGAGAGTGTTATAATTATAATATAGTATGATTTTATATAGCGCCAATTCAAGAAAAATCTGCTGACCGGCGCTCACCATACTGAACATTTTCACAAGCAGTAATCATTCTGACCGGCGCTCACCATACTGAACATTTTCACAAGCAGTAATCATTCTGACCGGCGCTCACCATACTGAACAGGAATCATACCAATCATTATGGTGATAACCTCTGGACTTGGCTGGAGTGAGGTTCGAAGCAAAATTCTCATGTGTACATGTAGGCATGCTAACCACTGGACCACAGAGCCACATGTTGTGTGTTATGTCAGAAAACTCATTGAACAGGAGAACACTTTCGATAAAGTGAAGAAAACTAAAAGAAAGAATCAAAAAAGTTGATTAGGCACGCAAGGACCAGTTTCCTGTCATTGATCCATGTCATCTCAAACAACAAGTTTCATAATGATGAAATGTGAACATTCTGCCATTTCCATCTAACAGTATTGCATTTCAAATTAATTCAATAAAAGTATGCAGTAGCTTTATCTTGAAATCAAAGCACCAATGCAATACAGTGTTACGGCAGCTCTTAGCTATACCTTACTGGCAATTGTTATGAATTTGTTGAAAAAACAAATGTTAAAGACTGATAATGTTGTAAGAAGCTTGGGAATTTGTGTGAAACACTCTTCTATCATTAATCAAATAAAAAGATAAAAATGCCCCCCTCCCCCCGAATATCTTATGGTTGCATCCTCATATTGAGAAACTTGGCTTTTTGAGTTGCTGAATTTCACTCAGAAGATAAATTCACAGCAATCTATATATATATATAATATATAATATATATATGTTTTGTAGTTGATTGAACTCTAATTGAGTCCATTATAACTGAAGATCCACTCCGAGTTTAACCAAGTCACTCTGTATACCTCTTCCACAGTCCACACTCTTTGACAAGATACAGCAATCATCTCCCTTAGACATTGGAACAAGAAGCAGGCGTAAAGTTGCATTTTGATTCTCTAAAACTCTTTTTAGATGAAAGAAAAATTATAAGACACTATTAGGGATTAAGGATGTCAAGACCTGGTGTCTGGTCCTGGTTTCTTTGCCTTTTTTTTTTAAATTTTAATTTTTGTTGGCTGCCACTTTACTGTACTGGCATTAAAAGGAAAGAAAATCACCCAGGCTCCTATTTTTGCATATGTCTCAAAATTTGCTCTTTCAGTGGCTTCTTAATTTATTATGAATTAGTCCTACATGTCATTTTCCATCTTTGTGGTCTAAAGGGGGCCTACGGCACCTCTCCCTGGAAACGCCTCTAGGCCATTACCATAAACTGCGGTACATGGCCCATTTAAGCCAACTTCATATAATATAGATTAAGAAAAAAAAGTTATCGAATTAAGTGTTACGCAGATGTGTTTCACAAAAGGTTACTTTGACCTTTGTCAGCTAACCTTTTTGTGCATCTCAGTATCATAGCATGCAAAGGGATAATCAGCTTATTGTTAAAATTGAATGGACCACATAGTGACAAGCAAGCAGCTTACAGTAATACCAGCATGGCTTCCTTCCTGAAAATAGTTTCTGCAACCAAATAATGTTAAAAGAAGAAAAATGTTTTATAATTATAATTTTACTTTTGGCACATACAATGAAGCTTATCACCATACTTAGTGTTGCGGACCGGACCACCCCCCTCTGGTCCAGAACCGCCCGGTCCAGGGGTGAGGTGGTCCAGTTCAGGGGAGGCGGTCCGGTATACCGGTACGTACTGGTTTCCTATACACGACCAATTTTTCGCCAAAATCCATCGGAAAAGGTCGGAAAATTAAGGTGTGAAAAATTTTAAAATGCTTTTTTTCTTCCGTTTTACATGTATTTACCAATTTTCACTGTACCAGTACGTATCGGTACAGGTAACCTCTGGACCGTTTTTTTTTTAAATGAGGGTGGTTCGGTACTGAAGAGGTGGTGGTACGTGGACAGTACCGGTCCAAAGCGGTCCGGTCCGCATCACTAACCATACTTATGGTGATACATTCCAGCTCTCCATGTGTACATATTATATGCTTTTATGATTTGAATGCTCGTGCTTCATTCCTGATTATTTGCAGACCAATTCTACACCTTGAAGTTTTAAGAATGCATGCATTGTTCATGTGTTATGTTGTAGCTTAAGCCTTAAATTTCTCACAGAATCTCCAGTTTCTCCACAATAATTGTGGCCCTTGTATACAAGTTCTACTCAGTCCAATTAGTGCAGGTTATTGCCACTTGTACACAATAGGGATTCACCTCTGGATCAGCCAATTATCTTGAAAACATGTCTGCTATTTTTCTGGGTGGGGCTATGTACACTGTGTAGCCTAAGGAAAAATAGAAATCCGTTTTAGTTTTTTTTCATTCTGGTATCTTTTCACATGTTTTCTCATATCAACAACATTATAAATTGAGCAATTTTTAGTATGCAATTATGATGCACCGGAAAGCATAATGCTTTGCCAAATTTTCATTTTATACCTTTTTAATATATTATACATTTTTTGAAACAAATTTCAGAATCATAGATGTAAAAGGGCCTGAGAATTTAGAAACTTACCATGAGATTTGTAATAAGCTGACACAGTTTTGTCATTGCCGGTGTGGCTGAGCTAACACAATAATTTATTGACCCCACCATAAGGGTGCTTAAGGTGCCCCGACTTTTTCTGATCTAGCTTGATCTTGGTTTGGTATAAGAGTTTATATAGTAAAAGTGACCTGCAAAATTTTGGGCCTACACAGTTAGCTGGAAGAATGTAACAGTCACTAATATTTTTACCAGCAGCATTCAATATTATTGATTGATTGGGGGGGATTGGTCTAGTGGTAGTTTGCTAGGCTGACGATCACACACTGGTCCTGGGTTCGAATCCAGGTCAAGCCGAGTCACCTTGACCTATGTTGGATGGCTGTTTCAGTCATCCTTCACCTTCATTGCTGTGTCCTGCTGATGTCCTAATAAGAGCCTACCAAATTGCATAAAATACAGGACATCCAGCCCCAATCATTCAACCATCCATGGATGATGTATTAGCAGTTTTAGTACAAGGTCTACTTTGGAACTGTTATATATTCATGTAAAACTCACAAATTCAGTGACTTTAATTACATCCCACTGAAAGGTACTTATTACACTTTGTTGACTTTACTTTCCCTCAGCAGTAAGCAGTAATTAATCAGATGTGCCTGTTGCTGTAATTCACACATAGAATAAGCTCTTTGTGGCACTTTTTGTTGCAATTCAAAAAAGGTTACCATGACCTTTTTGGTACCCTTTTGAACATCTCAGTATCATATAGCATGCAAAGGGCAACTCAGCTTATTGTTCAAATTTAATGGACCACACAGTAACAAACATGTGAATTAATGTTACTTCTCAGTTCCTAAACCAAATTATAAAGTTCCAATGCAATAAACTTCTTTTTGTCAATCTGTTGCAAACTACTAGTACAAGCTATGTAGTCTATAGGATATGACTTTATTGCAGGCATCTTATTTCATCATTTGCCGTTCGTACATCATTAAGAGCAGATCCCAAATATTAAAAAGAATTGATAGTTTATGTTGATTCCAATCAGTTGTGTAGCAGACATTTACTTTTTGTGAATAACATTTCCTCATGGGCAAATTTCTTTAGTAAATGTTGCCAATTTTCCCTAATTACTTCCTCCTGCTGAAGTTCTGCAGCTTTTAAAGGATTTACGAATTGGTCTGGTCCCAAGCTGCTCTACATCATGCGTAATAGGAATCTTGTGTCTGACCAAAGATTAAAGTCAATGCAAGGGTCTGCAAGGTCTTTGAGGTCTATTGCAACATCCTAATAGGATGTTTTGATGTTAAGATGTTTATTCAATGATTGTAGACCACTGTTCTTGAAAAAAATGCTAAATTGACTTTCAGAAGTACAAGCTATGTAGTCTATAGATGCGTAGCAAAAGTTATAACAGCATGTTTTAGTTTTAAAAGTACTATTATATTGGTAAATATACTGGTCATAGGAGAAGAGAGGATATCTAGATAGATGATTATAAGGCAATATGAAAACTTAATCACACCATTGTAATCTACATTGTGAAATTTACATTATACTTTCAACAAATATTAAATTTTACATATACCCAACTTCTGTACTGGACAATTTGTATTGTGAACATGGTACACCACTCATTCATATATAAGAAGAAATTTTGTCCCAATCTTATATATATATATGTACTTGCGATGTATATTGTATTAACTTGAAATTGATTCTAACCATATCTGAATAATTTTGTAGTTACAATTCATTGAGGACCATTTTTGTGATATTCATTATGACAATTTATGTATCCAAGTAGATCCATTTCTTGCATGTTTTACTGTCATAATTAAATTTGATTTATCTGGCACCTGCAATCAGAGGATGCATTTTGTGAACCAAAAATATTTTTAAATTAAGAAACATTGCGCGAGATACATACATGTAGTGATTATTCATCATTCAGTAAATATAAATTTTGTAACACATTTGCCTGACATTTTGTGACCAATCTGTGATGCTCGCTGTATCTAATGCTGGACAAATGATGTGGTCTCCAAGCAACTTCTACTCTCCATTATAGCTCACTTCTATTTTAATTAAGTTAACATAAAATTGTGCAGCGCAGATGAGGATGATACCGTTTTACAGCAGGAAACTTTAATGTAGTTGTCTATTTGGTCTTAGGTATGCACAAAGACAAAAAAGGATACTTGAATAGATAGAAATTGACGGATTAGATGGAACATAACTGACACTTGGGGCTTCATTTACACCATGCAATATAGAATAGAAGAGAATGGATTAGAATAGAATAGAATTGACACTCACTCTTTCAGGTATTTACTGAAGAGTTAAACAGTTTTACCCTCAACCAGACAGTACAGCATATCACTATTTAACTGGATTCTTCTAATGTATCAGCTCCTCTTCCACAGAAAAGATCAAACCTGCTCAGCTTGGAGGCTTTTCTTTTTTTCACCACACAGAATCTGGTGAGCAAATGAAAAGTCCCTAGCACACGCCAAAATCACATAAACATAAATGGACAGGCTGTTCCAGGGTCCTTTGTGCAGTTGCTGGCTTTTCTCTGCTTTAAAAATGACCATTGCATTCCCTAAGCTCCCACTTTCAGCAGCAAACTAAAGAGCATATTATCCATATCCTATTTTATGGTCATTTATATATTTGGTGTTTTGTGGTTTATGTACGTATACACAATGATATGGTTGAATCAGAGTTGATAGACACAGAGGACAGATAGATTGACCCACAGATAGATAGATAGATAGATAGATAGATAGATAGATAGATAGATAGATAGATAGATAGATAGATAGATAGATAGATAGATAGATAGATAGTGAATTAACGTCACAGCCACCTTTGTCTGATATCTCCAAAATTTATGTAGATATTTCATGTAAACTGTGAGATATTTCATTAGTTTCATGCGAAAGATATGCCAGTTGTCCAAAATGAAAGAAGACAAAAGGCTATCCCAATCATGTTACTCTCAAGAGACTTAGCGACATTAATTATTGTTGATTTATTGTAATGAGGTTGTTTTTGTTGTTTTTTTTCATAAGCAAAAATGTGTATCCTGAGAATAAAAATGCTCTGACTGACACAATGAGACATAGAAAAACTGATTTCTTTCTAGCTTGTGTTTGGAAAAGAGCTTTGTCAAATAAGACATATTGCGGCAAATGCACTTGGCCTGCTGTTCAGGTATCTATAACTTCATAGCTCTTTGCAGATTTGCAGTCCATTCCATTGGAAAAAAAAAATGTTCTCCTTCTTTTAAGTGTTTAAACTGGCTTTGCAATGTCATTGACAGTTACCATTTGGTTTCCTAATCTTCTTATCAGGTGCATACCTTAAATAAGTTGATGCCTTTGTTTATTGACACATTTGCTGCCAGATATGATATGTGCCGAATGACCAGTACAGATTAGATGATAACAGTCACAAACAAATCATATTTAAAAACATTTTTAAGCCAGTGACATCCACTGGTGACATCACACCACCAAGTTCAATGATAATTGTAAACTCTTTGGGATGCTTTTACTCAAAGAGCCCTCAGAAAATAAATTACGTTTTCCATTTATGTTGCTTTATTGACTTTCCATTTCAATAGAGTTGACTTTTTGTAACATACATGTGAGGTATTTGCATGAAATGTCAACATGATATTCGAGGGCCACTGCAGAGCTTTATTTTTTTAGTGGTCTAGCTTTTGTAACATCCACAGGAATCTACAGAAAACCCAGGAATTAAGTGTTAAACACTTTTTCTGATCTACAGAGGAATCAAACAGTAAAGCAAACATTCACAAGAGCTTCTACACCATTATACTATTCTTTGTTTCAAGCTCATATTCTTGTTGCATTCACTGCAAAAATTGAATTAGCTTCATAAGAAGCAGTCAAGGATATTTAGTTGTATGCAATGCTCCGAATGCTCGTTGCCCAACACAATCAGTGTATTATGCAGCCAATGTCCCGTCTTGCAATAGGATCATATATTATTAAAAGCCAATATATTGTAGGATAAATGTTATTGTGGGATACCTGTGTAGGAGGTACACTATCATCAGAAGCTATAGTTGTTTATATACAAATAAGCTGATCATATGTATATATTGGCCACTTAATTTGTAAGCAAAAAAATCATCTGGCCATACTTATATATTGTGAAATGCATACTTGCTCAAATTTTACAGTGTCGTGTGGCAACATAATTTCTACCATGCGTTTCTACGCAACAACCGAAGAGCTCTCCACCAATTTTAAAACAATGTGTTTAAGTTTTGTGCTTGCATACTTTTGTTGGGCACTGTATGACCATTTTCCTTGAATTTATTGCAGAGGCAATCTCCCAGACGCACTGTATATGTGTGTTTGATTGAAGTCAACTTCAGTAAAAGCTGTATGCGTAATCAAGTCACTCTTCACACTCTCTCCACACCATTCTACTATGCATCAGTCACCCACTTTCCCCAGGGCCCAAGCTTCCTACAAAAAACGTTATCTGATTCGCTGAGGGCACTAAAGGGCTTCTAAGATCAAGAGACAGTCTGGGACACTATGAGATTACTGAAGTGTAAGGTGTCTAGTCCTAGGTAGAGGTGTGCCGATACTGGAATCGGGTATCGGTATCGGCCGATACTAGGCCCAAAGTATCGGATCGGTGTATCGGTTTTTATTGCTGCCGGTACTTTGAAAAGTGCACGCCCCCTTTCCTGGCAGCCAGAGGCTCTCTGAGCACCCAAGCATGACGCTGGTCACACACCTGGCTGACGCTGCCTGTGCAGTCAAGCATTCCGAGCGGTAAATTAGTATTCTGTGGAAAAGTGCAGCTGCTGGACATGCACGGATTTATGATAGTCTATCTATCTATCTATCTATCTATCTTCTTTACTTATTATAGTTGAATATTCATTTTCCCTGTGTCTTTAAATGTCACATGCCTACTGTTCCCCAATGAAGTTCATCAGACCCACTTCAGAAATAAGTAAAGCATTTTAAGATTTATCAATTTGTGAAGTGCATGTCATAATTTCACAAGAGATGTATAGCTTGCATACCTTGGTGTTTTCAAATATATATGTATTCTTTTTAAATTAATCAATTGGAAATGACAGTCATGAAGTAGATATATTTTGTTTCATGCATTTACTTTCACTTTCATTTTTGCGGAAACGTTTTCTTAATAATAGGGGACGGAATTTAAATTTGGGGATTCTAAAAGTGCTGTAGGCCCTCAACTTCTCACTTTTGCTTTAAGGGTTACAAACTGGCAGTCACACATATATTATAGGCCATGCGGTAGCTCTATTCCATAACATGGACAATTCTCAATTTCTCATAATGTTTATTCAAGTTTAGGCAAATTATAAAATCATGAAATGTTTTAAAAAAACGATACAGTGTATAGTCAAATATTACATTAACTCGATTAAAATAGCTAAATTAATGAGTAAAGCTATTGTCATTATGTCATCTGCTTTTGTAAGTCTGAGGCATGACAAAGCTTTGTGTATTGTCCACAGTCATATAAACGTGCCTTTCTTATGCAACATGGGTAATGCATTTTGGTGAAATTAAATCATTAATTAATTCCTTCATTGTCAATGACAGCTGAATGTGCAACAATATCAGTCATGACTGAATTTATGAATGACAGGGCTGTGGATTACCAGCTGATTACCAAAGTGGTCCTTAGTTAAACTGTTTTACGGCTTTTTTCCCACTGTTTTAAATTATTCAGATATTTTCAATTGGCCTTCTTATCATATTAAACCATTGTTCTTCTGACATGCAGTGGAATCAATCAATGTAATAGCTATTATAGGTCGTTTTCGCTTTTTCATTGCACACTTTAAATGCTTATGATAAGAATAACTTTGAAATTAAAATGCACCCCTATATATATTTTTCTTGTTTCTTCATATGTATAGACAGGTCATGAATGTGCTAATTAACACTCCTACTTCTTGTATTATACAAAAATCTCTAATTATAGACTATCTATATGCTTGGAATTATTTGGCCTATCACCTTGATAACAATTTACAAAAGAATAGGAATGCTGATTTTACCATTGCATGGAGAATGGCAAGGTGTGCGGTGATGCATGTCAATGAGGGGGTGGCGCGAAAAAGAAGGGGGTGGCAGGATTGGGTGGATTCCAGAGCTCTAGGCTCATGAGTTGAAGCTATGACAGCCAATTAAGTATCGGTATCGGTATCGGAATCGGCCGATATTTGAATAGAGTATCGGTATCGGTGCAATATCGGTAAAAACCAGTATCGGTACACCTCTAGTCCTAGGTGTCTAGTATTTTAGTGGTTTCACTATCTATTTATCTCTTCCCATTCTTCTGCTTTCTTGTCTGTTGCAAGAACGGCTTTTTGTTCAGTTAGGTGGTAGATGGCTCAGCCTCTAAAGGTCATTAGGCCATGCTACAGTATGGGTTCTTCATTACATTGTACTTTCATCATATATTTCCTACAAATATGTCATGATTTTTTCATGACCATGGATTTAAAAAAATTGTGCCTAATGACTCACTATTAAAAGCAATTTTGAAGACCTGATGATATAAAAAAACAAACCTTATGAACTTCCCAAAGAAAGATTCGCTTTCAGAATAAATATTCTCTAGCATAATTAAATGGTCCTTTTCCAAAGCTGAAAACAGGAGAGAGACATTGTGGAAATGTCACCAAAAGTTTGCAAACATTTTGTGAAGAGATTATTATGTTCATTTTTCCTCCAGATTGTAAGAACTGTAGAAGATCAGCAATAATCTCTTTCACACAACAACCTTTGCTTTGCTTTGAATTACCAATGTAATGTTTTAAAAATTGTATTTCTAATTTGTGGCCCATGATTTGAGAGCATGTTTCAAAAATAGAAAAAGACATGCAAATCCTATAAAGTGCTCCTTTGCTATTCAACTAATTTGATTACGTAAATGCCAGACAGTCATCAGTGACTATCAGAAGCCAGAATATGCTAAGTGTCAGAGGGGCTCCTTGAGGTATACCTCATGGCTGTTCCCGAAGACTGCAAAATTGGTCGCAGACTTCGTATGAAGATAGAGTTGGGTGTTAAATGCTTAGCTATTTCTAATCTCTGGACTAATTAAGCAGCTTGCCAACTTTAAAAGAGGCTGGTATGTGCCTGAGAAAGAAAAGAAACAAATTGTTTCAAATATAATTATGGACAACCAAGGGTTGGGTACCATACAGATCCAAATTCTGATGTCTTACAGTTGCAGAATTATTTTGTGTGATCAGGTGCAATCCTAAACTAATATTTTGATAAATTTAAACTGCGTGTTTTAAACCATCTTTTCTCATACAGATGCTATTGCGCCTGGATATCAGTCGCCCAGTGAAGATACAGGAAAGTACATAATCTGTCAGACAGGCCTCATGGCAGGATACACCCTCAACCCCATGGGGTGACCACTGTTTTATGAGTTTTATGATGAGGTAACTGAGGGTAGTTGAGGAAAGTCGAGTTTGGTTGAGAGAAGCAACATTGAGTTGACGGAAGCAGAGTTTAGTTGAGGGAAGACAAGGGTATAGTTGAGGGAATTAGAGACTAGGTGAGGGCAGATGAAGTTAGTTGGGGGTTGCAGAGGTTGTCCCACCTGCAGCTGTAGTTTCAGCACATAGACTATCTGTATTTTTAAATGTGATTTTATTCCTGAACACGGACAATTTTTATTAGATTTTAAGGACACTCCGGCAACCTTGCCTTGTATTTTATATTTTATATTTTACTAGTCAAATTTCTGTAATTTTACATACTTGTAATTTGTTACCTAGATACTCAGCCCCAATAGCCAGTGGCTAATGTTTTGTACTATTGATACCGAGTCTCAATAAATCTTTGTAAAAGGGGTAGTTTGAGGGTAAAAGAGGTTCAGTTGAGGGTACCGAGTTTATGAGGGGCTGTACCGGGGGTGTATGGGGGCTGGGCTTCCTTTGTTGAACATGAAATGGTTTATCATCAGCTCACGAAATATTGAAGATCCAGTATTGCTGTTTCCGAAAATAAGTGAGGTCATTTGTATAGGCATGCTGAAATCTTCATTTGGCGTTGAGTCAAATCAAGCACAATGCAACCAATAGATATTGTTAAGGTGTACAACAGTAAAGCTCTGAATGCTCGTTTGCTCATTGTCCAATGCACTGAATGCTTTATGTAGCCAATCTGCCAGTTTTGCAAAGGAGTCATCTTTTATTAAGAGCCAATCTACAGGGTATCTGACTGCCAATGTTCTTATGAGACTTCCTTGTATGATTTATATAGAAAGGACACAGTGCTTTATACACCGGGAATTTCATAGTAGCTTCTGTGGCTTTGTCCCATTTCCTAACTGCTTTTTAAAATTACGAACTAATGTCACAGCACTTGGTATAGGCCTATGTTTTTATTTGCATTTGAGTTTCTTCCAAGTGTACTTTCTAATGTGCCATTAAAAGGATTGCACCAGATCCTGGGGTTTATAGAAATTATCGACCTGACTATGGTAGGGTCTGAGGTCTCAGTTTAGACATTTATAAGCCATAACTTGCTTGACTGTTTAGATATTATTTTCAAGTTCATAGTTTCGAGTTACATAGTCTGATATTTGTTTCAGATGAACCATGGATGAATATGTGTTTATTGTGGTGAATACAGACTGTACATAATACTTCTTGTCATGTGTGAAATTTTGGTCATGCTTACAAAATTGCAATCTATGTTAATGTGTTTGTAGGTACTTCCTTCGTTATTTTAAAAAATTAACAACTAAATAACCACAATTGCATTTTTGGCTATCAAATGCAGCCATGTGCCAAGATCTTGTTGGGAATTATTTAACTTCATTCTCTACAGTCTAATATGGTGTGACAGTTGAGATAGCTCTTGCAAATTATTTATTTCATTTACGTCAACATCTGCATAGTAACATTGTCGGACCTTTGTGAATTCTGAATGTCACCTCTGCATCAGGCTAAACTTTTGATCCATGATTTATGAGGCACAAAACAGATAAAGCCATAATGGTCCTATCTAGTGTTTCTTAGCCATTCATCTAAATCACTTACCTCAATACCAGACAGTCCTCAGTGACTAGCAGGAACCAGCAATATGTTTAGAGTCAGAAAAGCTCCTTGAGGAATATCCCAGTGGCACGTTGTGATGGCCAAGTTGGGAAATTGAATGTCGCAGCCTAACGACTTTGTAAAATGCTGTGGATTTAGTCAGTATGTTTTCGGATTACTGTTTTGCGCATAAGTTTCTATAATAGAGTCAAAAGGGAAGTTAATCATCTTTTTGTTACAAATATTTTTCTATATGGGTCATTGTGATTTTTAAATTCACAGCAAATTCATGCAAACTGTCTAATTAGTGTATTTTGCCGGTTTCAGGAGGTTCAGTGTGATGTTTTGACTTGTATTTGAGCAAAATAGTGTTGTTATTATGTATTTACAACTGAAACTGCAAAGTGTGGTTGAATGGATCTGATGGAAGATTTGTAATTTGTCATATTTAAGAGATATATTTCATACAAGAGGCTACTGACAGACAGAATTTCTGTTTAACAAACTAATACAAATTTTACATTGCTTTGATTGACAGCTGGACAATCAACCTTACTGTGTTTGATGTGAAGAAATATCACCTGATACTTTTCTGTCGCATTATAATTTATAGCACTAGGTTAAAAAAGATATAGATTCAAATTGGTGATGTACCATTTTAAAAGTCAGAATTGTTGATGAAATTTCCTGGCTCTCCCAGTAACATAGTAAATAATCAGAAGTGTCTGTATAGCGATAGGCAAAACCAGAAATAAGTTAAGTGTCAAAGGAGCTCCCTGTGGCATAATTCACTATCATTTTGTGTGGCTCAGTCGGGAAATTGATTGTCACTGCCACAATAATCTACAGGAAGTACAGGAATTAAGTGTAAAACACTTTTCTGATACTATTCTCCTGAGGAATCAAGCATACTGGCCAACTTTCACAGAAGATACTACTGCATGATGTAGTATCCTTTGTGCGCACGCACATATCCTGCCGGACACTGGAACTTGAATAAGCTTCATCTGGCACAGAGTCAAGGCTTTTGGTAGTGTGGAGTGATCTGAATGCTCATTGCCCAATACAATGAATGTATTATGAAGCCAGTGAAGAAATATCACCTGATACTTTTCTGTCGCATTATAATTTATAGCACTAGGTTAAAAAAGATATAGATTCAAATTGGTGATGTACCATTTTAAAAGTCAGAATTGTTGATGAAATTTCCTGGCTCTCCCAGTAACATAGTAAATAATCAGAAGTGTCTGTATAGCGATAGGCGAAACCAGAAATAAGTTAAGTGTCAAAGGAGCTCCCTGTGGCATAATTCACTATCATTTTGTGTGGCTTAGTCAGGAAATTGATTGTCACTGCCACAATAATCTACAGGAAGTACAGGAATTAAGTGTAAAACACTTTTCTGATACTATTCTCCTGAGGAATCAAGCATACTGGCCAACTTTCACAGAAGATACTACTGCATGATGTAGTATCCTTTGTGCGCACGCACATATCCTGCCGGACACTGGAACTTGAATAAGCTTCATCTGGCACAGAGTCAAGGCTTTTGGTAGTGTGGAGTGATCTGAATGCTCATTGCCCAATACAATGAATGTATTATGAAGCCAGTGGGTTGGTGTAAGCAATAGGGTCATATTTTATTAAAGCCAATCTAGCCTATTGCAAACCTTGTTATTAGACACCTCTAAAGGGTATACACTAACATTTTGAATGACAAAATCTGAAGCTATACTTTACTCTCATGTTCAAAATATTTTTATTAAGTTTATTTATTTATTCCGTGTCCACCCAATTATTAGCCCCGGTAACCCCGTACGGACCCAGGGAAATAATCAACTATGCAGAGCAATAACTCAAATTCTCCCGCAAGAGATGTTGCTTGCAGTGCCCTCCTGTGTGAATGTACAAAATAGTATATTTATTAGCGGAAGTAAATATCTTAAATGAAGTCATCCCATTCTTTCTAGCATATGTATGGCTGGCCTTGGAATAGAAAAATTATAACATGGATTGTTTTGCATTGACCTTCATTTCTTCCTGCCTGCCCATATTTTCTTTCTGGCCTGGTTGCCCTCAGGAAAATATGGGCTGGCAGGTAATAATAGATCAATATTGTCCTGTACATTAAGAAATTTCATCCTGAGCATGCCACGGAGCATATCTGTTTTACAATACATATAAAGGAGATTGTATCAAACTAAACTATAGTTGCAATGACAAAGTTTGCTGTTCTCTTTTCAGATTTTATGAGCCATGCAGCCTTTGGAAATAAAGTCAACTTAAACAAGGGCCAAGTAATTGAAGTTATTCCATGTGGCAGGAATACGTAAGTACAATAATAAAGGTGTCTATTGATTCAAACTGATCTGCCTCCTTCTGTCAGGCAGAGATTTTAAAAGATAAAAAAAAATTCCATGCACAGGTAGACAAAAAGACATATAGAAATATTACAGATAGAGATGATCAGTGCACCTTTCTTGTTCGGTTTTGCAGCTGCCATATCAACACAAAGAATTCAATGTTGCAGCTATGTACATACTCAGTACTCAATGTTGCAACTGCTTACAGCTATAACAATACTACTTAAGATAATGAGCTTCATTTGGCATGGTGTCAAATCAAGTTCAATGCACCCGGTATATAGCATTGTTCAGGATCGCAGTAAAGTGCTGGATGTTCAATTGCTTATCCCCCTATTCCCTGAATACAACAAATTTATTATGCAGCTGATCAGTTGGTCTTGCAAAGGAGTCATATTTTATATAGAGCCAATTTGCAGTGTTTCTGACTGGTAATGTTCTTATGACACTACCTTGTTTTATTTATATACATAGGTCTAATGTCCTGATAGCTTTTTAAAACGTACTGACTCAGTACATCATATGTTTTCATTTGCATTTGAGTCACTTCCAAGTGCACTTCTAATGTGCTATTGAAAGGATTGCACCAGATGGTTGAAATTACAGGCCTAACTCCCATATGAGTTTAGAAATTAAAAGCAATAACTCCCTTGAATGTTTTGAGATTATTTCCAAATTGGCAGCTGCTTGCCAAAGACAGATTTATTGTTGGATGATATCCTTGACTGGGGGTTGTGAGATCATAACTTTCAACACTAGGACTTCTAAAACACGTATATTTGACATGCCAGTTGTTGAGAATTGCTCTCAAAGAAATTCTGTAAGTAGCTTGGCAGGCATGCTTAATACAGCTGTGAAGTGGTAACGCAGTTTCTCAGATTCGTATGATTCACAAATGAGTTATAATACAATCTTTTGTGCAGCCTATTTGCTTAAAGATGAGTATTCATCTGAAGCAGTTATCGACAAAGCCCCTTTTTTGTTAGTTTGCAAAGAAGTGAATTGAAGTCTATTTCAGTAAAAGCGCCATGCTAAATCGAGTCACTCTTTACACACTATCCACAACATTCTACCATACATCGGTCACTCAGTCTCCTCGAGACTAAAGCTTCTTACAAAAAAAACATTATCTGATAAGCTTGGGACACTAAAAGATCTTCTGAGATCAAAAGCAGTCAGCGACACTGAGAGATTACTAGAGTGTATAAGGTGTATGGCAGTGACACTGTCTATATATCTTATATTTATGTCGGTAGCTTTTATATAAGATATAATCTTCAGAAGTATATCTATGCAATAGGGAAAGAGTCGTTGTGAAAACAAACCCTTTAGATGTTTCCATGAAATGTCAAGGTATTTTCAGTGCCCTTGAATTTGACAGGGAACTTACCCTTACATAACCATCCATGACCTTACTTGCTAAATTTACATAGACATATGGCAATTGATCATAATCATTCACATTATACTACATAAACGTCCATTTAAGAAAAAGATAGAAGAAGTGTTTACAAACTGGCTTCTCAGTCGTGAGCTCTCCTTGTCATCCATGACCTTCTTGTAGTTGCCATCAAACTGATAAAAAAAGTCAGAACCATGTATTGCTCATCAGAACTCACAAAGTTGGAAATAGTGCAGCTTGTAACTAACTATGGCTTACAGACCTAGACACAAAAAAGGTAGACAACATTTAACATAATGTTCATTACACAGATAAAAAAAAAAGAGCTATGACACCTTGTAACAGCTATGTAACAAAACCAAGTATGTCTCTACATAGCCCACATAGGTGCTGATGAGACGTAAAAATTGCAATAGACACACACGGTCATGAGCTTCCCTGATTTCTTGTAAGAAAAATAGATTATACCTGGCATCCTAATAATATTGTTATCTGTGCAAGCAGGAATGCCATGTCCTTTGTCTCTTTTCATCATTATGTCATTGTGATAGCAGTATGTCCATGGATAAGGCAGTAATGAAGAAGCATTACATATCCACATAAAAAATAGAGAATCATTATGGTCAGTCATTAGTGAATTGCAAAACTAATTTTAAAAATTACATCTTGTATTAAGAATATAATGCACTTGAAACTTGGAGCAATTAAGAATCAGAAAATTATTGAAAGAGTCAAATACCACAATGTAATATTAAATTTCAATAGCCACAGATATTTTTGTAAAGAATTACTTAATCACAATATTCAAACACACTAGAGTTAACATAATACTTGCATTTTACCTAACTCCCATGCAGCCTATTCAACTTTCATCTTCCCCATACTCTCCCTTCATATATAATCCCATCAGCGGATTTTGTGAATTATCGATGTCAAGCCTCCATCAGGCTGGATTTGATCCATGATTAATGAAGAACAAAACATGCAGATTATGCCATAATGGTCCTATCTAGTGTTTCTTAGCTATTTATCTAAATGATTTATCTCAATACTAGACAGTCCTCAGTGACTAGCAAAAACCAGCAGTATGTTTAGTGTCTGTGACTCTCCTTGAGGCGTAGCCCTATGGCAGCGTGTGATGACTCAGCTGGGAAATAAATGTCATAGACAAGTTAATAAGAAGCTCAGGAATGTGTTTGATATATTTTCCCATTAGTTTCCTCTACAAAAGAAGTCAGCATTAAAGTAAAACATCATTTATTTTTTAGGTTCATTATTTGCTTTTTTCTTTCAAATAGATTGCCAACAGTCCAGCATAATAATTATCATGTAGATTGTAGAAGTTTTGTGTTGTCATCATGTACTGGAGTTTGTTATGAAAAAAAAACATACAAAGGTTTGAGACTAAAAATTGTATACAAAAAAAAACTTTACACTTATGAATTATTTTTTGGGTAATGCTCATTGTAACAATTACTTATTTTTCAATGCAAAACGACTTGTATAGCAAAGAATAACCTTTCTAGAGATGATTCATTCATCTGGAGGTCGTTTTGGACTGACGACTTTTCTACCGTGGGCCTAAATGATGCAGAGGTGTCAACAATGTAACTTTGTGTGTGTTTTTCCCATAAAAACTTAACGGAAGCCTTCATTTGGCAACTAAAGTCTGTGGTGTCTTGCAGGGATCTGCCTCTTAATTTGCCAACCCAGAATAATCACATTGATTAAGATCTTGTGAGAATAGGGGCCCTATTGTCCTGCCGAAAAACTTGGCAGAACAAACCTTGATCCAGTTTTGGGCTTTCCATGGGAGAATGACTGATGCCCCATCTTGTTTGACGATCAAATTATCTGTAGCATTGTATGTCTTATCTATCCAGTGCTTCAGATGCTCTTTTAAGATGTTAATATGTACTTTTTCCGAGATTTTTAACACCCTGATCGTCAACCTTCAGACGGCTTTGTTTTTAAATTTTATAATGGCCGTAGTGGAGGTTGAACTTGGTCTAGCACCTTCTGGCTTACTCTGAATTGTGCCTTTGTATTTTCATTTTCATTTTAGGTCATATTTATTTGTCTTGTGAAGCTCAGTTGCTTCCAAATTGCTGATGGGTCATGATCAACCCAGAGTAGTGAAAATGCAGGTGCATTCCTGGCTTCCATCTTGTCTACTATCAAAAAACTAATGACCTATTTTAATCAGCAACCAATTTTCCAAAGATCTAGTATACTTGGCTTGTACACAAAATAAGTACCCTGGCACTGACTCAATCATGGCAGCCTGGAAAAATAAATATCAACTGTAAAGTTTTTTTTTTACCACCCTGTAGCAGTCCATAGATTACAACTGAGTTTCATAATATCCTTAAAACAGTGCTTTCGATTGCTTCAAATTTAAATTGCTTTATTTCCGCTCATACTTCATGTGCTGTGTTTGTACACAAAAATCTGAGGCAGAGCTCTGTGATTCATAGGCTTTTTTTTTATTCAGTCCGTGCAGGGGCGGACTGGCCTATGTGGCAAAGTGGCAACTGCCACTTAGGGACATTGGGGCTATTGAATAATTTTGCCACGGGGCCCGAAATGCCGCCAGTCCGCCCCTGAATCTGTGTGAAATATATTTCGCCCTGCCTCACAACACCAGTACATTGTTGTAACAATGTCTGATCTATGAAGCAGTGTGAAAATTATTACTTATATGGATGCTCCTTCCTATGGTTTTTTCTTCTTCTTTGTTTTACGTTCCTTCATTTTGAAAAAAAAAAAAGATTTATTATACATGTGATGACCTTTCACTGAATCGTAACTGGTGCAAAAGCCACCTATCCCTCCCGCTATCATTTAACAACTATAAGGAAAGGAGACCTCAAAATAGCTTACTGATCTGAACTGGTGCAGTTTAAATCAGTAAGGTTTTTACCCGAATAACAGTCCGCAGCCTTATGATAACACCAGCCTGTCCCAGGCATCCACACAGACCGAGCTTAGGCAACATGTTGATCTGGTTCCCTTGCAGTCATCTTAGAGCAAGAGACAGTCTTGAGAAGCTTGGTCTCTGGTATTCTTTGATTTCACCACCTTTTTTATCTTTTTTGATGCCTTTTTGACAACAGTAAGATAATTGGTTGTTGCTTAGATTAACTACGTGTATATGAAGCACATCATCATTGCTATGGCTCATAATTTTCCTCCTTGAACAAATTTAATGTGTTAAAAAATTCACCTAGATTCAGCTTGTAAAATAATGATGTTGTCACCGTTTGTCATATGTTTAATCATTTGTGATACAAGATATTTTCACAAGCTGTAATCACTCTCATTTGCGCAATGCATTTTGTGACCATCATGAAAAATAACGTCATTAACCATAAGATTCCACTGTTTCATACACATGCAAGAAGGAAATCATGGTTAAAATTACCTAATTAACCAATGCTTAGACACTGCTTATCCTCCTTGATGGATGCACATTTCATGAAAATTCTATGTGTGTCACATAAATTTTGGTGACATGGCCAGTGAGGTTCGAACCAACATCAACATGTGTACAAGAAACGCATGCTAACCACTGTAACACAGAGCCACATGTTATGTGTTATGTCAGAAAACTCATTGAACAGTAGAATACTTCCGATAAAGCGGAGAAAAGTAAAGAAAGAATCAAAACAGTTGATTAGGCAACATAAGGACCAGCTTCCTGTCATTAATGCATGTCATCTCAAACAACCAGAGTTTCATAGAAGTGAATGATGAAATGTGAACATTTTGCCATTTCCATCTAACAGTATTCCATTCAAATATATCTCATAAAAGCATGCAGTACCTTAATATTGAAATCAAAGTACCAATGCAATATAGCTTTAGAGCGGCTCTCTTACACTGTAAATTTTGAATTTTGAGTTAGCTTAATTGATTGAGTGAGATGGTTGCACAATTCCTTTGAGCCAAGATAGCTTGTTGTTTGCTGATAAAGATTATCATAACTCAAAACGGCAAGGTATCATGGCTCAAACAAATTGTGCAACCATCTCACTCAATCATTTGAGCTAACTCAAAATTTCAAATTTTACAGTGTAGATATACCTTTCCCGCAATTGTTATGACTTAGTTGAAAAAAAACAAACGTCATAGACTGATATTGTGGCATGAAGCTTGGGAATTTCTGTCACTTCTACCATTAATTAAATAAAAAGACAGATCCCCCCAAATATCTTATTGTTGGATCCTTATATAATTGTTGAGGAACATACTAGCTTTTTCAGCTGCTGAATTTCACTCAGGAAATTTACAACATTCTATATGTGTGAGGTGGTTGATTGAACTCTGACTGAGTCTATTTTCACTATAGACCCACTTTGAATTTAACCAAGTCACTCTGTATACTACTTCCACTGTATTTGAAGAGATACAACCATCTCCCTCAGGCGTTGGAACAAGAAGCAAGGGTAAAGTTCCGTTTTGATTCATTTAAACTCTTTTTAGATGAAAGAACCATTTTAAGACACTTTAGGGGATTAAAGATGTCAAGACCTAGCGTCTGGTCTTCCTTAGTTTCTTTGCCTTTTTTTTCAATTTTGTTGTTGTTGTTCTTTTTAAGATTGGTTGCTGCTTTACCGTTACTGATATAAAAGGAAAAGAAAATCACTCAGTCTCCTACTTTTGCATATGGCTCAAAAGTGGCTCTTTCAGTGGTTTCTTAATTTACTATATATATTAGTCCCACTTATTTGTACTTATTTGTCACTATATCTTGTGGCAGCGAGAAGACTTAGGCAAAGGGTGAAATTCTCCTGTCGTCATGCCAAATGGCACCATTCATCAAAAGCTGAAACAGAAGAAGGAAAATATTGGGAATCAAATACTTAAAGAACAAGTGCTTAATATCGTTGATGCATGGTGGATTTATGTTTGATTGAAGGTTTCTCACATTTGGTGACAATGATATTGTATAATATGGCAATCTCTGAGATTCAAGTAATTGACGAATTCAAATTACACAGTGCATCATTTCCTTTATCCTGATTAGTGGAAAGCGATTTGATCAATTCTCTTTTTGGAGGGGAATAAAAATATGCAGGAATCACTGGGCAATAATATGTTACTGCTGTACTTGTTATCAGTTACTTATCTATGTACGACTCAAATTAACATTCTGCCTTTGCTGCTTTCATTTATTCAGACATATGCGGTCTATCCCCCAACATCATTTACCTGAATAAAACATTACATTGATATATAGCTTCATATCCAGCCACTGCCCTGTTATCGGGTTAACAAAGAATTATTGTAGTCAGAGTCACCTGTGTAGCAGAGAGTACAATGCCAAAAAACTCATTGTCAGCAGTTCCTTTCGCTGCAGCTGAGAATAGATAGGGACTAGACAACAACAGAATTATTCATCATTACAGCTGATTAGGTACACAAATGGATTTGCTGCCTACCATTATTACACACTGTCTTTAACAACACCAAAGACGAGTTTGGCTCAAGTAAATTGATACAATTTCAATATTTTACCATTGCTTCCCTCTCCAGAAAAGTCTTCATCAAATCTGATTAGCAGTTATGATACTAAAAGCAGCATCTTTATATTGAGGAACATAACTTTTCGAGCTGCGGAATTTCTCTCATGAAATTTACAACATTCTATATGTGTTCGATGGTGGATTGAACTCTGACAGAGTCTGTTGTCACTACGGACCCACTTTTAGTTTAATCAAGTCACTCTGTACACTTCTTCAACTTTATTTTACAAGATACAACCTTCTCCCTCAGGTGTTGGAACAAGAAGCAAGGGTAAAGTTGCCTTTTGATTCATTTCAACTCTTTTTAGATGAAAGTCACATTCTTAGACACTATAGGGGATTAAGGATGTCAAGACCTGGTGTCTGGTCTTGTTTGGTTTCTTTGCCTTTTTTTTTTTCAATTTTTCATTTTTGTTGTTCTTTTTAAGATTGGTTGCTGCTTTACTGGCATTAAAAGGAAACGAAAATCACTTAGTCTACTATTTTTGCATACGGCTCAAAATTGGCTCTTTCTTAGCCATCTTAATTTAATATGAATTCGTCCTACTTATTTTCTTGATTGTGTATACTGTGACAACATTTTGAAATACAATTTCATCAGCATATCTTGTAGGAGCGCAAAGATCTAAGCAAAAGGAGAAATTCTCCTGTCATCATGCCAAATGGCACCATTCATCAAAGCTGACACTGAAGAAGGAAAATATTGGCAATCAATTACTTTTAAAAGAACAAGTACTTAATATCCGTGGTGCATGGTGGATTTATAAAATGTTTGAAGGTTGTTTTTTTTTTGAGGAATTCAAATTACACAGTGAATCATTTCCTTTTTCCTGATTGGTGGAAAGAAATTTGATCAGTTCTTTTTTGGAGAGGAATAAAAATAAACAAGAAACAGTTAGAATAACTGAGCAATAATGTATATATGTAACTAACTGCTAGCTGCACTTGTTATCAATTGCTAGACTAAGATTAACATTCTGCCTTTGCTGCTTTTATTTATCCAGACATCTGTGGTCTATCCCCACAACGTCATTTACCTGAATAAAACATTACGCGGATATATAGCTTTATATCTAGTCACTGCCTTCTTATTGAGTTAACAAAGAATTATTGTAGTCAGAGTCACCTGCATAACACAAGAGTACAATGTCAGAAAACTCATTGTCAGCAGTTCCTTTCGGTGCAGCTGAGAATAGATAGGGACAGAATTATTCATCATTACAGGTGATTAGGTACACAAATAGATTTGGCTGCCAACCATTATTACACACTGTTTTTAACGCAAGCTAAGATGGGTTAGGCTTGTGAAAATTGATACAATAAAATTCACTTCAATTCAGCCTGTAAAATGATGTTGTGACCGTTTCTCATATCTCTTTAATTATTTGACGGATCAGATACTTCACAAACTGAAATAATTCTATCAATTGGCAATACATTTAGCTACAATGACGGACAATGACAATTTTGACTTGAATGACACTACATCCATCAAAAGCTGACATTGTTCTACACCTATACAACCTGAAAAGCATTGCCTTCAATTACTTAATGAACCTGTGCTTGAGTACTACTTATCCTCTTTGATGGATGCACGTTTCATGAAAATTTGATATGTGTCACATCCATTGACATAAACATTGTGTAAACCTATGAAAATTTGAGTGAATTTAAGCAAGTTTGGAATCAAATAAGAAGCAAAGCTTGCAATATTGCTTTTTTTTCATCTTTGCACAACTATAGAGTCCCGAAGAAAACATTAGGGGAAAAAATTATGGACTATGTGGTGAGAACAAAGTAATATCTGGCAGGTTTTGGTTCCTAACAAAATCATTTTTGTGAAACATATCTTTAAATCCACCTGCTAGAACTTATTTATTAATTGTTTCAATTTGATGGGTTATTGTAACTACGTGTAGCTGTATCTCAGAGTGCCATACCAGAAAACTCATTGTACAGTTGGATGATTTATCTAATAGTCACAATGACTTAACATCCTAATATTAGGGAACATCAATTTTTGACCTGCTGAATTTCACTCGGAAAATTCACAAAATTCTATATTTTTGTGCCATGGTTGGTTGAACTCTAAAAATGAGTCTATTTTCACTACAGACCTATTTTGAGTTTAATCAAGTCACTCTGTATAATTCTTCTGTGCTATTCAACAACCTACAACCATAAAATGTGCGTTTTGACCTGGGGAATCCAAATCTGTTCTCGAAATGGCGATACGACAATACTTACCTACTTCAATTTTGGTTCAAAGTTTCAATTTTTTTTTCGTTTTCGACCATTTTCGCCAATCCGCGGTTCTCTATAACTTTATCAGTATTTGTCATACAGCATTCTAATTGCTACATGTATGACCTACATTTTGCATACCGTAATATGGGGTGAATAGGGACACTGGGGTGAATCGGGACAAGCCAGGAAAGAATTTTAATCTTCAAAAAGGAACAACTTCTACTTGGTGCAGGGACTTGATTTTTTGCACGTTTTTAGTATATATTCCAATAAAGGTTCCGATGGATTTTCATGATTCTACTTGCAGGCAATAAGGCGCTGCAGCACCTTAAACCTCGCCCTGCAGAATTCACATTTTCACAAGCTGGTCAAAACTTTGCCTGTACTGTAAAAAGCATAAATACTAGAGCCACCAATCTTATAGGAAACATGTATAGCCTAGTTTTGGCTGGTTGGAGGACCAAAATAGTAGACTAGATATGAGATTATGTATGTTTGGTCATGGGTTCAGATCCAGGGCAATGACAAAGTTTCGGAATCAACAAAAATAACCCTACTAATTTTCATTCGAGTGTACTGGCGTGGCTTTTGAATGAATATTATTGAACTTCGCATAATTTATAGTGGATTTAGTCCAGAATTATCAATCACTAGGAAAATTGGCAAAAAACTACCGTTTTTGATAGTTTTCTGTTATTTATCACAATTTTTAAAATCTGCATATTATCTATGAAATTTATATCAGATTTTCCTGAAAATTAATTTTTGGAATTTTGAACGTGTTTTCTAATGTTTACTCACAAGTGGCAATCACTTAAAGAAGCTAGGAATAATTGATTGTGAAAATAATGGAGTGTCCCGATTCACCCCAAAGTGTGGGGTGAATTGGGACAGTGGTATTTTGGGCTTTGAGCATTGGCAATATAACATATCATTTCGAGCTCTTAGGGATACTTAGACCTTTTGCTCAGACACAATTTGACACCATATTTTAATTTCTGAGTTAATTTTTGTTCATTCTATGACAGAAAAACGGCCAATTCTGTCCCGATTCACCCCATATTACGGTACCAACATTAATGGTCTAAGACAATTTCTTGACTCCCATTGGCTCTTCGACCTGCACTTTTTAGAAACGAAAATGTTGCTGAATGTCTAATCCTGTTAAAAAAAAAGGTTTATGAATTTTTTTCACTGATAATCGCAGTGATTCACATTCTCCAAGTTCCAGAAAGAGCAAATAAAATATTTTAAAAATTTTTGGCTGTGGTAAATCCTGCTTTATGACCTTGGAAGTTTTAATGCTAAATTTTGTCTGAAGTATTGCAACAAATCAGGGAGGGGCTGTTATATTTCGTATTTTAACTTCATAAGAATTAAACATAGGACAACATCACTGGTACCATGAGAATGCTAAGAGTATTTTCTATCATGTGGTACCACTCATGTTGCCCCACTGTCTTTAACAACAAGCAAAGATGAATTTTAATCGAGAAAATTGATACAATAAAATTCACTTCGATTCAACCTGTAAAATGATGTTGTGACCATTTCTCATACATGTATCTCTTTAATTATTTGATGGATCAGACACTTCACAAGCTGAAATAATTCTATCATTGGCGCAATACATTTAGCTACAATGACGGACAATGACAATTATGACTTAAATGACACTTCATCCATCAAAAGCTGACATTGTTCTACACCTACAAGGAGGAAAACATTGGTTTCAATTACTTAATGAACTGATGCTTGAGCACTGCTTATCCTCTTTGATGGATGCACGTTTCATGAAAATTTGATGATGTCACATCTGGTGAAACAAACATTGTGTGAACTGATGATATTCTTTTAAATTTAAGCAATTTTGGAATCAAATGAGAAGCGAAGCTGCAATATTGCTTTTTTATTCATCTTTTCACAACTAAAGGTCCCGAAGAGAGTGTGGGAAAAAAAATATGCACCATGCAGTCTGTACCTATCCCTCTGGATATTTAGCCTCCACAATCAGTGCTCGCACAGCTTGCAGAATAATATGAGGGAGCTGCCTCTTCTTCTTCTTCTTATTGGACTTCCCTTCTGTATTAGGAGCACCCCAAATGATGGAACCTTATGATGGGGGAGGGGGAAGAAGCAGTCTGGTCTCAGACTGATTATGCAGTATGTGCTGGAAACAAAGTTATACGTATCAGATGGGTTTTGCTTCCTGACTAAAAACTTTTTTGTAAAATATAGCTTTTAATCCACCCACAATAACTGATTGACTAATTGGTGGATGAAATGCATCAAACAGATAAAAGGTAAAGAAATAATTATTCATCAAAACAGCTAATTGGGCACACAAGGACCAGCTTCCTGTCATCAATGCATGTCTGTTTCATAAAAGTGAAAGATAAAATGTGAACATTTTGCCATTACCATCTATATGCGCAGTATTCTTTTTGAAATCAATTACGAAAATGCATGCAATAGCTTGATCTGGAAATCAAAACACTTAGGCCAAATGCAATATACGGTGTTGGATCGGTTCCTTTAGATAGGCCTATACCTCATGCAGTGTCATGTACTGACAAGTGGTATGACTCAGTTGAAAAAATTAATGTCAAAGACTGATAATGTTTCAAGAAGCTTTGGAATTTATGTCAAGGACACTTCTATTATTTATTACATGTAAATAAAAACAAATTCCCCTCGAATATCTAAATGTGGCGTCCTTATATTAAGGAACATAAACTTTTGAGCTGCTGAATTTCACTCAGAAAATTCACAAAATTCTTTATTTTTGTGCTATGGTTGGTTGAACTCTAATTGAGTCTATTTTCACTATAGACCTATTTTGAGTTTAATCAAGTCACTCTGTATAATTCTTCAGTGCTATTCAACAACATACAACCATACCTCAGGCGCTGGAACAAGAAGCAAGAGTAAAGTTGCCTTATGATTCATTTAAACACTTTTTAGATGAAAGAAAAATTCTGAGACACTAAAGGGGATTAAAGAAGCCAAGACCTGGTGTCTGGTTTTGTTTGGTTTCTTTGCCTATTTTTTTTTCCAGGTTAGTTGTTCTTTGTAAGATTGGCTGCTGCTTTACTGACATTATTTAAAAATAAAAGCAAATCACTCAGTGTCTCATATTTGCATAGGGCCCAAAATTGGCTCTTTCACTGGCGTCTTAATTTGCCTTGAAATTATCCAACCTATTTGGAGATTGATGGATAGTGTGACAGCATTTTGAAAATCCAATCTCACAATATCTGATTTGAGCAAGAAGATTTTGTAAAAGGTGAAATTATCCCACCTGTTATCATGTCCAATGGCATGATTCATCAAAAGCTGATGCGGAAAAAAGACACCATTGGCAATCAATTACCTAAAGAACAAGTGCTTTTAAAAGATCTCGATGGTGGATTACTGTTTGATTGAAGGTTTCTCACATTTGGTGATACAGTTGTTGTTTTATATGGCAATCTCTGATTGTTGATTTTTGATTAACTGTATTTGTTGATTGGAGTCCATATAATGGCCTATATGAAAGATGAATTTCGTATGTAATTGAGAATTGAAATTACACAGTGAATCATTTCCTTTCCTGATTAGTGGAAAGCAATTTTTTCAGTTTTGATTTTTTAGAGTAATATGAATATACAGAAATCACTGAGCAATAATGTACATGTATTATGTAACTGCTATACTTGTTATAAATTACTTATCTTTAAGACTAAGATTAACATTCTGCCTCTGCTGCCTTTATTTATTCAGACGTCTGTAGTCTATCCCCAAATATCATTTACCTGAATAAAACATTATGTGGATAAACAGCTTTATATCCAGTCACTGCCCTGTCATCGGGTTAACAAAGAATTATTGTTGTCAGGATCACCTGTGTAGCACAGAGTACAATGCCAGAAAACTCATTGTCAGCATTTTGTTTGGTGCAGCTGAGATCGAGACAGAATTATTCATCATTACAGTTGAATAAGTACACAAAAAGATTCGGCTGCCTACCATTATTACACACTGTCTTTAACGACAAGCAAAGATGAGTTTGGCTCGTGAAAATTGATGCAAAGTCAATATTTTACCATTGCGTCTGTCTCCTAAATATTATAACGTGACTGAGAGTGTGAACTTGGCCCTACACCAAATCCAATTATCCAAATCTGATTAGCAATGGTTGGCACTTACCTAAAAGTTTGGGTTCTTGTTTCATAAATTTGGCACTTTCTAAAGATTCCGAACTTGTTTGAGATGCAAAGTTTGAAAAATGTAATGTAGCATCAATGGTGTTCCAATGGACACAATTAATATATATTGCTTGGCGGAAACAACATCTTAGAAAAATGTTTGATAAGAAGGATAAAACTCAAATGTTTGGAGGTCAATAATTTGAAAATTCAACATTCTCATGGCCCCTCCCCACAATATGCTGATTTCCCATGATTTACCACATATCAAATATCTTAATATATTATGGAAAACCTTAACTTTGTCTTAGTGAAACTAAGATGACTAAGATGTCGAAACCCAATACCATAATTATGTGAAAAGGTTAGAACATTGAGCTCAAATGTTTTTTGTGGTTGTCAACAGATTGAACAGGAGTGCATTTAAGAGCAATAGAATTTGGTTTGCAGGACTGCAATTCCTCTGTCTCTTTGAATATTATAAATGACCAACCCTGCCACATGACAATACAAGCTATTAATTTTATTTTTTTGCCTTATTCAATTGTGTGGTGCATTTTCCGATTTGTATCCTTATGAAAACAGCCCAAATGAAAATACCTGTTTCTTTTTTTCAGAGGCCAATATCATTTGCAATATTAACAGACAAATGGACTTATTTGAGATACGAGTACATATACATGACAATTTAACATGCAATTGCGCATTCAGATTTGTCTCATAAACTATAATGGTGTTTCATAATATGATCAAAGCAGGTACACATTGCTATATTTCCGTTCATATTTCATTGTATTATGTTTTTACACAAAAACAAGAGGCAGGAGTGATTCATGGGCTTTTATTCAATTTACGTCTCATATATTTCGCTCTGCCACAAGACACCAGTACAATGTTGTAACTGCTGATTTACAAAACATCTTGAATATTATGACGTAAAAGGCAGCTAATTTTATAATTTTTCTCCTTCAGTGTTTGTTTTCTCCTCTCTCATTTATGTCAGTAATTTGTAACATATTATTATATTTGTGATCACATTTCACCATACTATCACTACTATCTCAAATAAGTCCATTTGTCTGTTAATATTGCAAATGATATTGGCCTCTGAAAAAAAGAAACAGGTATTTTCATTTGGTGCTGTCTACAAGTGGACTGCTATTGCATTGCCACAGATCAGAATATATGCTGTCTTATGTTGCCACCTAGTGATTAGTGTGCTATTCGACGAGCTCCTGCGAGTGTCCACATAATTTCAACCAGAGGAACACACACAATTTTGCCTGGAAGACACGGGGACTGTTTCTGAGTGTGCTGATGGCCTTGTCTACTTCCTTCGAGACTGTTTCTGAGTGTGCTGATGGCCTTGTCTACTTCCTTAGAGAATATGATTGCTGAGTCTGACTCTGGTATACATCAATGTTAAATAGAAATTTTGTGAATGTGCAATGAAATTGGAACTATTTCTTTGGAGCTCCATGCTGAAGCATACAAAACTAACTTTTCTGGCAGGTGGCAGCAGCATGCAGTTCTCATTTTCACCAGATTGACGCTTGTGAGATTATCATGAAAATGGAAAAGGAATAGGATAATTTTATAGATACTAAATTCGGCTCAAGTGTAGTATCCAACAGTTAGTGGGGATGAGGGTTGGGAGGAGGGTTGGTCTAGTGCTGGGCTGCCATTGCTGGGTCCAGGGTTTGAATCTGGGCAAATGTTGGATGGTTGTTTCAATCATTCTCTGCCTTATTCATGTGTCCTACTCCTGTCCTAAATAGCCCACTAAGTGCATAAATATAGGACGTAAGCCCCAATCAACCATACATCCATCCATCCAACTGACAGTGCATGAGTCTGCTTGACGGAATAAACCAAGGGCAGGGCATTGGCATTACATTTGTTCATGTACACCTTTTCAGCCAATCTTGCATGGCGTTCATTCCATCAACGATAACACTTTCAAGTTGTATACTCCTAAAAAGTGTATGGCAAATAGTGGTTAAACACAGGAAATAAAGGGCCAATCATCAACCTATCCATTCAGCAAATTGATTAGTTAGGGAGTGACACCCAAGAATTGCATACTTATAGAAAAAGAATACTTAAAAAAACTTTCCAATCTAATGATTTTTGTCTCAAAAATTATTCTAAAGCAGACTTTCAGTCCCCAGCATTTTACATTAGTGACTCCTCGGCACCCAAACAAGAAGCTTAAGCAACATCATCATCTGGTTCCTTTAGAGTCTTCTTAGATCAAGAGAAAGTCCTAAGAAGCTTGGAGTCTGGTCTTGTTTGGTTTCACCACCTTTTATATTTTTTGTTGCCTTGTTGGCGTCTATTTGATGATCTGCTGTTTAGTTGCTTGACTTGCCTTTAGCTATATATAAAGCAAATCATTATTTCTACGGCTAATGATTTTCCTCCTTACTGCAGGAGCCATAAGCGTCGACTCAGAAATGTCTGAGCAGGCTATGCCTTGCCTGTATCGCACTGTACACATCAGTTGTAATGTCCTCAACAACTTCTGAGTCCATGTTTGTGACTCCTGCGGGAAATAATTTCATTTCAACAATTTACTTCAATTCAGTTTGTAAAATAATAATGCGGGCAATGCATTTTGTGACCAAGATGGTTAATGACAATTATGACATCATCCATCAAAAGCTTACATTGTTCTACAAACACAGCGTTCTGAGTTTTTGCCCTCTTCTTATATGGTCAAGAAATCTATTTTTAGTACATTGTTAGGAATTTCTCAGTTGTACATTAGGTTTCAGCTGAAAAAAGGCTGAGAGAGAATTATTCATTAAAACAGTTGATTGGGTACACAATGACCAGCTTCTTTCCTGCCATTAGTGCATGTCATCTCAAACAAGCGGAGGTTTGTAAATGTGAATGATACAATGTAAACATTTTAGCCATTACCATCCAGCAGTGTTGCATTTCAAAGAAAGAGATGTTAATGCAGAAGCGTCATCTAGAAATCAAACCACCACTAATACAATGTAATATACAGTGTTTTATTTCTTATCAGCTATCGATGCTCTTTTAAGATTGACAAGTGCCATACTGGCATTTAAAGTTACTATCCTTCCAGAAAATATGGAGAATTAAAAAATCTTGCCAAATTGGTACGTTACCTCACACTGCTGGGGCATCGTGATTTGCAGTGGTGTGAAGTGTGATGCAGTGTTGGTATATGATGTAGTGTAGAGAATAGTCATATATGATATGTGACATAGCATGAAAGTCTTAGCAAGCGTAACAAATGAAACACTGTAAGATGTAGCCAGCATGGGGCATATCTAGAGATGGTCACAGAATCTATCCTCCCTGCCTTCCCCAGAAGATTGAATCCATCCAACAAATAATTTGCAATAACAACTGTGTATCCCCTACTTGAGACACCCTAGCTGTGCCACTGACAGAAAGCAACATTCAGAATAGGCAGTTTATGAGCAACAGTTGTTTATTGACTTATACAGCTTGTAATCTTCTTACTTTACTTTTACAGTGTACACACATAACATGAACTGACATGACAATGTACTACGTCACAGATCTGATATGACTTCCTGTGCAGAGCGAGCCATGATTGGCTGAACAACCTGTGACCTCATGTGGAACACCTGGTTTCCAAAGCAAACCTATGGGAACTGCCATATGATGTCACATTTCCACATTGCAAGAAAATAATAATCACTTTCCATGTACTTTCCTGAAGCATGGTAAAGCAAATCAATAAGTCTCTTATATTTGCTCAAAACTGGTTCTTTCAATTGTTTCTTACTTTTCTATGAAATTCTATTTGTTGCAGATTGACTGACAGTGTCATAAAGATATAATCAGAGCTCTATTTTTCTGATATCTGATTTGAACGAAAACTTCTCTGCAAAAATGAGATTCTCTCACCGATGCCATATGACATCATTCATCAAAAGCTGACAGTTTTGAAGGAAAAAAACATTGGCAATCAATTACTTAATGAGCAAGTGCTTAATAGCCTCTTTGGTGAATTAATGCTTGATTAAAGGTTTCTCACTTTTGATGACACAGATATCATGTAATTTGATGACAATCTGTGAGATTCAAGCAATTGATGGAATCAGATCGCATGTTTGTGTTATTTCTATTTTTTACTTGCTATGCTAAGAAATTTTGTTGATTATTTAATTTTTTTGTTCTATGGAGCTCTCAGGGATTTAGCTAAAAATCTGAAATCTTCTTTGCCTAGTGATGATTAAAAAACAAAAATCCAAGAGTAACAACAAGCAACCACTGTACTTGTTGATCATTTCTAAACTGTAAGACTTAAAAAACTGTTCCGCCTCTACTGTGTGCACTAGATATGCAGCTTCATATCCAGTCATCGACCTTTTATTGAGTTTATAAAGAAGTATTGTAGTCACATGCACAGCACAGAGTATTATGGCTGAAAACTCATCGTCAGCATTTCTTTGGGTGTAGCTAAGAATAGGCCGAGACAGAATTTTTCATGATTACTTTTGATAAGCAGGGGAGAGCGGGCACAGTCATACACTTTTTTCATTCAAGTGTTCCAAAATGTTGGCAGTTAACAGTGTATTGTATTGTATTGTATTTATTAATTGTAGTGGTAGGTACATGTGCATACAATACAAAGTTTATAGATGGAGTAATATACCATATTGGGGTTGTAAATGTTAAATAATGGTCCAATGTCATTTGTTATGATTTCAATGTGACCCCAAAAACCTAGGTTTAGATACAAAGATCATCAAATCTGAGTGGATCGTTCCTGAGTTATTGCCATCTGAAGGTTTTGTCGTCCATCTTGGACGCCATCTTGAAAAATACACATTTCCGATGCTCCGATTTTGGTAAACTTTTAGTATGTTAAAAAGAACACCCAAACCTAACAGAAACAGTTGAAAAACCTTTTGTGGTAATTTTTGGGGGTCAAACTGTACATACAGTCTGTAGACTGGACTATATTAGCATTTGTTTATTAATTCAACTATTGTAAAGCAACAGCATCTGAAATAGGTTTCATTCTTTGTAGCTGACTAAATGACCAATTGACTGTCCTGCACATTCATAGGGCTGCACATTCTGTCAGACATTGACATTGCAGTTGTTGGTGATTACTAACCTATTAGGCTTAACTTTCTACCTTGGGTGGATTTATTTATTCAGACGTATGTAGACATGTCCGGTTCATGATCTTGGTGCCCATAACATTTTTTACCTGAGAGATGATGTAAAAATATAGCTTCATATCATCCAGTCACTAGCCCTTTTTGAGTTAATAAAGAATCATTGAGGTTGAGTCACTTGCGTAACACCGAGTACAGCAGAAAACTATTGTCAGCGAATTTTTTGGGGTGCTGCTGAGATCAGGCTGAGACAGAATTATTCATCATAACGGTTTATTAGGTGCCGAAGAGACCCGGCTTCCTGTCTTTAATGCATACTGTCTGCAACAACACAGGACAAGAAGGTTTTGTAATGGCACACTGATACGTTGAAATTGGCAATTCATGGTTTTCTTGCTTAATTCTTTTATCCGAAAATGGACCTGAATATTGCACACATCGTGATCACGCCTTTTTTTTTAAATGTGCTTTTTAAAAATTAATCTATCTGCAGCAACACCTTATCAAATTAGACTCATAATGCAAAACTATATAGACAGTGCAGTAAACTTGTTCTCTTATTGAGAGATAGAAAATTCGAAATTGTGGTTGAAGCCTTTCTGCAAAAATGTTCCCTATTTCATGTGTTTCCACCGGAAGAATTGTGTGGTTTGTCCCTTTTATATACACACAGCACACACTACATGACCATAGAAAGACCATGCAACATGAACGATGCTAGAAAAGCAAATAATTATTAATTAGAGCTGAGGAATTATCATACCAAAGGTTTGGGGAGATTAGATAGCAGTGCAGCTGTTCTCAATTCGATTGACCAGTACTTATCATAATGGGTAATACAGCAATACAGCAGCAAACCCTCTGCACCGAACTCCGTGAAAATGTATTGTTTGAATGCCAATTCATTTTTGTGAATGAGAGCAGACTGAGCAGTTGCCAGAGAAAGAAAGCAATCTGAACCATTGTTTAGAGCTGGAAGCAGTCACTTGAATGTTCATTGTTACAGGGTTAAATAATAACACACCACACCCAGAATTCTTGCGGGAGGCAGGCTAGATTTGTGCTAACTTTCTGTAATGATATGTTGTTATAGAAATGTATGTGTCTTGATTGGTTTAAGTTATTTCAGCTACAGAAAGGAGAAAATCAGCTATACAGAAGAATGATGGCCTATTCAAGACAAAATCGTGAAACTGTGAAATGGCCTATAGTTTGGACCTCATTTGCACAAAAAAAAGACATCTGTTGAATGTTGGACTAAAAGGAAGTTCTTTACTCATTTGGAAAGACATTACCCCCGCCAGTTTCTATTCGAAATGGGCCTCTATTTGAGAGGGGCCTGTGATCGAGTAAATACGGCATGACTTAAGGGGTCTATTCTGCATGCTTTTCATCAGATTGAATCTGGAAGGTGCTGAATTAAGGGCGTGAAGGGTGGATTTTAGAAAAAAGTAAATAAAGGGAAAAAAATAGAGAGTATGGGAGAGTGACGATGCATTCTAATTTGCTAAATCATTTTTCAGCATTGGCTGCAGTCAGACATGGCAGCAAAAATATGAGAGCTTTATCTAAGGACTTACTATTGATTTGTTGTCAATTTTCTTTAAATGCCAAAAGATTTAGCAAACAAAGCTTGTTGAGAAACAATTTACTTGTCTCTCCAAACTTCCAAAGCAAAAAAATGTCTCAGATGGCATGAAATTGGTCAGATTGCCAAATGCAAGAAAGCTATATGCTAAGACAGGAAATATGATAAACTGCATAATTACATAAATTGCAAAATCATTTCCAACAAAGCAAAAGGGCAACTTGGTTTTGAATTGTTATTTGTAAATGTCATGAAAAAATAACAACAAAGTCTGTCTGGAAGGAAATGAAGCAGGTGGCTGTTTGCTTCCTATCAAATCTTCTCAAAACTTCATGCAGTAATGATGAAACTTTATTATTATGTCTTATATCAACCATATGTTTCAGACCCGTGAACTTTTCTGCACAGAAAAATAATGTAATACGCCTTGTTTAAGGGATTGCCAGGCTCCTGGGTTTCAGTATTCGGGTCATCTCAAATTTCTGGACAATTTGCTCCAGTGCCATGACATAAATTTAAATGCAATTAATATCAGTACTAGTGTCACTCTACATATGTTATTCACTTCCAATTTAGAACCACCTTATTTGGAGCAAAAAGGTCATTTATTAGACTTTTTTGGTGCATTATGTCCAGTCACCCATGCCACATCAACGGTATTTCTGTTATGAAATCATCACAAAATTATGGATTCACAAGGTCAGGATTGAGCCTTCATAGTTATACTTTTCTTAATATAATAAAAGCTATTATCTTGCCCTAATTTAGATATATGTGTAATATATTATCTGCATTCTGGGAACCCTCAAAGTTATTTAGGTGCCCATCCTGCCTCATTGCCCACAACATCTCTATACTATTAAAATGATGGCATCCAGGATTCATCCCAAGTTATTCTATTATCTTTTATTCTCTTCTATTTTGTTCCATTCAATTTACGGAAAAATGACTAGTTTAAAATTACATTTAATTCACATTCACCTACCACCAATTGAAACTCCATCATCCCCCATTGTGTATGATTTCTTTTGATATTGTGCCCTTTTGCTAATGGCAATTTCATTGACAACTGTTTTAATAGAGTTCTTAATACGGGTTAAGGTTGTGGTAAGGAGTCAAAGGTAGTTGTAAGGAGATCTGGGGTGGAGAAGAGAAAGGAGGGGAAAATAGCAAACAGAGGACTTCTGACAGGAAATTTTCTTACTTAATTTTGGATTGTACTGCAAATATTGTAAACGATCAACCCTCCAGATAACAATAATAGCTATCAATTATATTTTTCTCCCTCGTAATCATTCATTTGTGTTGTGCATTTTCTGATATGCATCCTTATGAAAATAGCTCAAATGAAAGCACCTGTTTCTTTTTTTCAGAGTCCAATATCATTTGCAATACAAGCAAACGAATGGAATTATTTGACATACGAGTACATATATATGTGACAATTCATCATGCAATGGTGCATGCAGTTTTGTCTCGTAAACTATAATGGAGTTTCGTAACACGATCAAAGCAGCATACACATTAATCTTTGATTTTTTCTAAAATAAAATGCTATATTTCCATGCATATGTCATTGTATTATGTTTTTACACAAAAAAAGGCAGCAGTGATTCATAGGCGATTTCTTTTATTCAATCTGTGTCAGACTCTCATATATTTTGCTCTGCCACATAAAGCCAGTGCAATGTTGTAACAGTGTCTGATTTGCAAATCATCCTGGAAATTATGACATAAATGGCAGCTCCTTTTCATATTTTTTTCTTTCATCGTCTCTGTTTTCTCCTGTCTCGTTTCCAACATTTAGTGGGGAGTACTGGTCTAGTGGCAGTGTGCTATAGGCTGCCAATTGCTGGGTCCAGGGTTCGAATCCAACTCTTTTCAGGTCACCTGGGCCTATGTTTGATGGTTGTTTCATCATTCTTCGCCTCATTGCCGTGTCCTCCTCCTGTCCTAATAAGCCCACCAAATACAGGAAGTAAACAGTAAAGCCCCAATCATCCATCCGTCCATCCAACTGTTAGTGACCCTCCTTGACAGAATAAACCAAGGGCAAGGCATTGGCTTATATATTTCAATGTGCTTCACGCGCACCTTTTCAGCCAATCCTTCACTGCATTTATTCTGTCAACGAGGGCACTTTCAAGTTGTATACCCTGAATACTGCACAGTAGCTAGTGGCTAAAGACAGGACATAAGGTCCAATCATCCACCTGTCCATTCAGCTTGCAAATTGACTGGTTCGGGAGTGACACCCAAGAATTGCATACTTAAAAAAGAATACTTAAAAAGACTTTCCAATCTAATGATTCTCCTTTTTAAAAATTATTCTTAAGCATGACTTACAGTCCCAAGCAGTAGACATTAGTGACTCCTCGATACCCAAACAAGAAGCTTAAGCAATGTCATCATTTGGTTCCTTCAGAGTTCTTAGATCAAGAGACAGTCTTCAGAAGCTTGGTGTCTGGTCTTGTTTGGTTTCACCACCTTTTATCTTTTTTGTTGCCTTGTTGACGTCTATTTGATGATTGGCTGTTTACTTGCTTGACTTGCCTTTAACTACATGTATATATAAAGAGCATAATTATTATATGGCTCATGATTTTCCTCCTTAATGTAGGAGCCATATAATAAGCATTGACTCAGAAATGTCTCAGCTGGTTATGCTTTACATTATAAATGCTTTACGTGATGTCCTCAACAACTTCTGATCCATGCTTTTGGCTCCTGCAGTGATTAATTATATTTTAATGCGGTATAAAATTCACTTCAATTCAGTTTTTAAAATAATAATGTTGGGACCATTTATATATCTTCAATTTTTTCATAGAACAAGATATTTTCACAAGCTGGTATCATTCTCTTACTTTGGTGATGTATTTATTTGGTGACCAAGATGGTCAAAGACAATTATGACATCATTCATAAAAAGCTTACATTGTCCTACAATCACAGTGCTGTGAGTTTTGCCCTTTTATAATAGGGTCAAGACATTAATTTTTAGTATATATACTGTAAGGAACTTCTCGGTTATTTTAACAAGTCACTATAGCATTCATGAAAGTGATTTTCTCAAATCACTACAGTTTTTTGTTTGGACCCTATAAGAAAAGGTCAAAGCCCACAAGACTGTTTTTACTCCTGGAAGCAGGAAATCATTGGTTTGAATAACTTAATGAACCGTGTGTTTAAATACAGCTCGTCCACTTGGATGGATGCAATATTTGATTAATTTTTTTTCACAATGGGTGACAAAAATATTTTGTAATTTTGTGGAAATTCTCTGAAATTTTATAAAATCAGAATCTAAACCTGTAATATTGCATTATTTTCTATCTTTTCGAATGTTTGCTATTAAACCTATAGTAGGCCTATAATTCGGTAGGATTAAGTTAAGCTTCTGCCAGTACTTGATTTTTTTATTTCTTATGAGCTATTGATGCTCTTTTAAGATGGACCGCTACCTTACCTACAAGGGGTGTTCAGAAAGTTCGAGGCTTTTTTTTATATGGACACTTATTTTCAATCTAGAACTATGAATTTTTCACAGGGTAAAATTCAGCATATTTGGAATGGATTCCCAAAATTTGGGACAATTTGGAGATTTCTAAGTTATTCTGTGGTTGCCATGGAAACTGAAAGTTCAGCTAGTCGGGGCAGGTAATACTGAAGACACTTTCTGCACTTTTTTTTGAAACTGCAGAATTCTGCAGTTTTTTTTCAGAACTGCGGAATTCTGCACTTTTTTTTGCAACTGCATAATTCTTCAGCTTCCGACAGAACTGCTGCAGTGACAACTGACTACCAAAAACCCTGATCCCCCAAACAACAACCCCCCTAACCAACGTTTCCTTGGTAGCGGCATTACAGGGGCGGACTGATGGCATTTCGGGCCCGTGGCAAAATAAATCAATGGGCCCCTACGTCTCTACCCTCGGCGGTATTTCCAATCAAAAAGAAAAATTATACAGGTCAAATTTAGCAAATTGTTAATATTTGGTTGGGGGCCTGCATATGAGAGTAAATGTCCTTTTCAGTTTGTGTAATTTCAACACATAATAATGAATTTGATAGCAAAATTTTGCTGTCTTCTTAAAAAAAATTTTTTTTGACATCCTGTGGGCCCCCCTGATTAGATTGGCCCGTGGCAAAGTGGCCAGTCCGCCCCTGAGCGGCAAGCCCCATGTCAAAGAGGTCTGAACTTTGAAGATGCATTGCAATAAAGTACAGGTAATATGTCAGGTATATATCATGTGCTATTGTCTAATAATATGAAATAGCTCAATATTCATTCATTGACATAACTGTCACCCATTTTGAATTTTAGTTGATACTCTGACGCCAGCCATTGTCTTAAATTGCTATTCAAACACAGGCCCCTATTGTATTATTGTGAGCAATGGTGCATTGCATATGGGTACTATGTCTGAGCATAAACATCAAATATCATCTACAGTAGCGGACAAAAGTTTAGGCCATGTCAATTTTTTGGCAATATTAGGGAAGATAGGTTCTCAACTGAAAAATTTCTGCATGGATTTTCTTGACTATGTGTCAGGGAAGTTCTACAAGAGAGAAAACTTGAACTATTTTTAGCACTTCCTTGAATATGTGTGATAAACCAAAATTTCAGGTGGTCTGAACTTACGTCTGATGCTTGCTTACATCCACAAAGGCCCTTAATGGCATTGTACATTAGCGGAAAGGTGGCTAAATCATTCAATGTTATTTTAGACAAGTTATACAAACATGTTTCATGTGATTTAAAGGCAATTAGTCATGAAAAAGGAAAAAACACATTTTTTAATAATTTTTAAAAATTTCAACTTAAGAGGTAATAATGGTGATTCAATGAGCCAAAATTGTTGCAACTAAAAACAACTAAGAAAATATGTGTCTGACACATTTTCATCCTTCTAATGGAGTATGAATACACTTGACACCCAGTCATACTGCAAAAATGGTATTTTTGCCTGGTTTTGTCTAAGAGACTCCTATTTGAAGCATCATAAAACAGTGAAAGGAGAGTTTTCATTCACCTGAGTATGTGTGCTGATAAAATCAAACAATTTTTGTTTGTTCGCTTTACTTATGATGAAACTACAGCCACTTTTATGGAAGGCGTAAAACTGGTCCATTCATTAACATTACGCTTCAGTACACTTTCCAGAGTGGCGTCTGTAATTTTGTTTGTACTGTGGGAAAAGAACAAAAGTTTGTTGATTTTATCAGGACACATACTCAGGTGAATGAAAACTCTCCTTTCCCTGTTTCATGATGCTTCAAATAGGAGTCTCTTAGACAAAACCAGGCAAAAACACCATTTTGCAGCATGAACGGGTGTTAAGTTTATTCATACTCCATTAGAAAGATGAAAATGTGTCAGACACATATTTTCTTAGTTGTTTTTAGTTGACCTTTTGTTTATTAACAATTTTGGCTCATTGAATCACCATTATTACCTCTTAAGTTGAAATTTTTAAAAATTATTAAAAAATGTGTTTTTTCCTATTTCATGACTAATTGCCTTTAAAACACATGAAACATGTTTGTATAACTTGTCTAAAATAACATTGAATAATTTAGCCACCTTTCCGCTAGTGTACAATGCCATTAAGGGCCTTTGTGGATGGAAGCAAGCATCAGACGTAAGTTTAGACCACCTGAAATTTTGGTTTATCACACATATTCAAGGAAGTGATAAAAATAGATCAAGTTTTCTCTCTTGTAGAACTTCCCTGACACATAGGCAAGAAAATCCATGCAGACATTTTTCAGCTGAGCACCTATCTTCCCTAATATTGCCAAAAAATTGACGTGGCCTAAACATTTGTCCGCTACTGTATATAAAATAAATATTATTATGATTCGACCTATCGGGAGAATCATCTTGTTTTCTTTGATTTTATTATTATTATTATTATTATTATGATTCGACATATATGGAGAATCATTTTGAACTCTTTGATATTATTATTATTATTATTTGGCCACTTTTTGCCAGTCAGTTTTTGTGCTAGAGACTTGAAATTTTGTACATAGGTAGTCCTTGGTAAGTAATTTAATTTTTTGTAAAAATGGTTGACCTTGACCTTGAACTCAAGGTCACAGGTCATCTCAAAGTCAAATTTTCCAAAATTTCAAAGTGGATTATCTCTTTTAATATCATTGTTAGAAAATTAGGACTTAGGAACCTTTATATAAACATGTGTTGCTACAATTTTGGCCTATATCGTTTATTGGGAGACGAGGGTAAAGGGGTATTTACCCCCTTTTGACAAAAACCAGTTGCTCATGTTTTCAGAGAAAACTATAATGGCTAGAGGCTCAGTTTTTGCTGTAATTGATAGCCTGACTGCTCATCCATGGTAAGACACTTTTTATATTTTGATCAAACTTGGGGTTTCTGAGTTATTGGACTTTCAAAAATGGGTGTTTTGTCCAAAAAGTGAAAACATTTTTTAACTTTGGTTTGAATGGAGGGAAATTAATGAAACTTGGTGTGTATATAGTATTCATGAATTACAGTCACATTATAAAATAAAAATAACGTTTTGGGGGTAATTACCCCAAAAGGGGTAATTGACTCTAACTTTTGATTAACATGGACGATTTTCTCCAAATTTTGCACAAGTCCAGTATATTGACATGGGGAGATAATGCAAGTATGATTTTGATGTCAAGGGGAAATCTACCCCCTTATTCTGGATCGAAAGGGGTGAATATGTGTTTTGAGCAGTTATTGTGTATTGAATGATACAATAGGCATCGCTTGAGACTTACCTTTGTGCTGTGGATGTTCCTGGATAAAAATTGTCGTTTTTAGGTAATTACCCCAAAAAGGGGTAAAAAGTCATAACTTTTGATTGACTTGGACAATATTCTCCAAATTTTGCACAGGTTTAGTATCTTGACATGGGGACATAATGCAAGTACGATTTTGATGTAATGGGGTAATTTACCCCCATATTCAAGATCGAAAGGGGTGAATATGTATTTTGAGCAGTTCTTGTCTTTCCAATGGTACAATTGGCATCGGTTGGGACTTTACTTCACACCATTGATGTTTTTTGGTTAAAATTGCCATTTTTAGGTAATTACCCCAAAAAAGGGGTAAATATTCATAACTTTTGATTGACTTGGACGATTTTCTTCAAATTTTGCACAGGTTTAGTATCTTGACATGGGGGCATAATGCAAGTACGATATGGATGTCATGGGGTTATTTACCCCCATATTCCGGATCGAAAGGGGTGAATATGTGTTTTGAGCAGTTCTTATCTTTGCAATGGTATAACAGGCATCGGTTGGGACTCTACATCACACCATTGATGTTTTTGGGTTAAAATTGCCGTTTTTAGGTAATTACCCCCAAAAAGGGATAAATATTCATAACTTTTGATTGACTTGGACGATTTTCTTCAAATTTTGCACAGGTTTAGTATCTTGACGTGGGGACATAATTCAAGTTTGACTTTGATGTCACGGGGTAATTTACCCTCAGAATCAATGCCAAAAGGGTTGAACAAGTATTTTGAGCAGTTTTTGTGTTTTCAATGGTATATTTGGTTATGTGTTTTCATTGATTTTTCATATGAATTGTTCAATCTTTTGCCTGCAAGCCCACGTATTCCATGTCGAATCATTCTCTACCTTTTCAAAGGTTGACTGCTAGTTATTATTATTATTATTATTATTATTTTCTTGGCCAGTAGGTTTTTGTGCTAGAGACTTGAAACTTGGTACATATATAGTCCATGGTTAGTACTTCATTTTGGGAGAAGATGGTTGACCTTGACCTTGAACTCAAGGTCACAGGTCATCTCAAAGTCGAAAATTGGAAAACTTAAAAGTGGAATAACTTTTTTAATATTACAAGAATCAATTTGAAACTTTGGAATATATATATAAACATGTATCCCAACATTTGTAACCCATAATTGTTTTTGTGCAATGAGGGTAACGGGGTAATTACCCCAATTTGACTAAAACAGGTTTGCACAGGTTTCCAGAAAAACTAAGCAAGCTAGAAACTCAGTTCTTTCACTGATAGGTAGCCTGACTAACCATTCAAGGTAAGTGATATTTTATATTTTGATTATGTGAAGGGGTAACTATGTAATGGGGTGTTGAAAATAGGGTGTTTTGCCCCAAGAGTGAAAACATTGTAAAACTTTGGTTTTAATGAAAGGATTTCAATGATAGTCTGGTAATATATTAATGGTTTCTGTATTATGTAATCCTTGTTGCCCGAAGCTTGGTAATTACCCCCCAAAAAGGGGTAAATGTCTATAACTTGTGATTGACCTGGACGATTTTCTTCAAATTTTGCACACGTTTGGGATATTGACACAGGCACATATTAAACAAATAATTTTAACAGTATTGCCAACATAGGGTATTTACCCTCGTAATCAATGCCAAAAGGGGTGAATATATATTTTGAGGAGTTATGTTGTTCAAAATGAAATATCAGCTGTATGTTTGGTCTACGGGTATCCGGTTGGATTTTACTGGATGAAAAGTTTCTGTTTTGGGTAATTACCCCCAAAAGGGGTAAATGTCTATAACTTGTGATTGACATGGACGATTTACTTCAAATTTTGCACACGTTTGGGATATTGACTCAGGCACATATTAAACAAATAATTTTAACAGTATTGCCAACATAGGGTATTTACCCTCGTAATCAATGCCAAAAGGGGTGAATATATATTTTGAGGAGTTATGTTGTTCAAAATGGAATATCAGCTGTATGTTTGGTCTACTGCTATCCGGTTGGATTTTACTGGATGAAAACTTTCTGTTTTGGGTAATTACCCCCAAAAGGGGTAAATGACTATAACTTGTGATTGACATGGACGATTTACTTCAAATTTTGCACACGTTTGTGACATTGACTCAGACACATGCTAAAAGGAAAAAATTCACAGAATAGGGTGATTTACCCTCGTAATCAAGTTCTAAGGGGGTAAATACATATTTTGACGAACTTGGTTGTTTAAAATGGAATATTAGTTGCACGTTTGGTCTAGGTTATTCGTATGGATGTTACTGGATGAAAAGTTTCGGTTTTTAATAATTACCCCCAAAAGGGGTAAATGACTATAACTTGTGACTGACATGGACGATTTACTTCAAATTTTGCACACGTATGGGATATTGACTCAGGCACATGTTAAAAGAGAAAACGTTACAGTATAGGATAATTTACCCTCGTAATCAAGGTCAAAGGGGGGTAAATACGTATTTTGAGGAATTTGGTTGTTTAAAATGGAATGTCAAGTTTATGTTGGATCTAGGCTTGTACTTAATGGATGTTACTGGATGAACAGTTTCGGTTTTAGGTAGTAACCCCCAAAAGGGGTAAATGGCTATATCTTGTGATTGACATGGACAATTTTCTTCAAATTTTGCATGGGCTAAGTGTGTCTACTTTACGACATAATATAAGTAGAAACTTCAGCTTACAGGGTCTCTACCATAATAGTCCGACATAGTCTCATATAATTTGTTTTACTCATATATTTGAGGTCGAATCATTGCCTAACCTTTTTAAAGGTTGAATACTAGTTTTACCTTTAAAAAGTTTACATCATTATTTAATTACCCTATTTTACAACTAGCAAATACTTAAATGATAATCTGAACTCAGAGATAAACCATTGTAAGTCCAAATGATCAAAATCGTTTTAACACTGAAATTGACTCTTACTAGTTAATAGCAAGTGTAAACTCAAAATGAGAGTGATTTTGTAAGTTATTTCACTAACTTACATCGTAGTCATTCCACTAATTTAGTCATTTCTCTAATTTAGTCTTTTCACTAATTTAGTCAACTGTTTCACTTATTAAGCTGACTAGTAAGTCATTTGACAAATCAGCTTCAATAAATTGCAAAGCACAAATGTGAATAGACAACATTACTTAGCCAATGTGTCTGAACGAGCAACTTTCTTAAGTTCAGAATATCATTTTAATCAATTAAGATACCACTATATGGTACGGGACTGAAACGGGACTGAGATTTCTCCGGGATGGGAACGGGAGTCCCATGTCAAATTTGTGACGGGATGGGACGGGAGTGGGATTCAACTTGACGGGATGGGACGGGAGCGGGATTAAAATAGACAAATTTAACGGGACCGGGATGGGACCGGGAGCAGACAGGCCGGGAGCGGGCGGGAGCGGGACTGACCACCTGGTCTCGTGCAGGGCCCTAACATCTAGGCCTATTTAAATCCAAATGCAATCAAGGAGCTATGTTGTTTCAGATAGACTTTTCTTACCAAGTTACCAAAGGCCTGTCATCCTAATGTTGATTTACGGAAACTCTACTGCTTAGCACACTAAGCACAGTAGGTGTTACTTGTAAATATATTTCATAAATAGTTATTATGCAACAGGCACCAGCCAGCCATTCAGCAGTGTAATTCAATACAAGGTAGTGCTATCCGCAGACACTTCCTCTCAAAAGCCCACAGTGGCATTGATACTGGGGGAAGGAGGATATATGCCCTGCAATTTACCATAATTTTTTTTTTTGCGTGAATATTTCATGAAAATAATGCATCATGTCAGCTGACTTAAGTCAGCTGCAGCTGTAAATCCAGCTGGCTAAGAAAGTCAGCCACAATTTCTTCAAGTCAGCTGACAAAAGGTAGCTGACATGGTTCCCGGCTCTGGTTGGATTTATTTTTTCAGACGTAGGAGAGCGGGGCCAGTTGAACCAAATTTTAGAAATTGCTCTCCTGTGTGCATACCTTTACAGCTTTCAAGGAGAACAAAAATGAAAAACGTTGTTTGAAAAGTTGCCTAAACATCCCAACTTTAGGTTTTTGCGTATATCTTACCACGGCCGACATATGAGCCTCCAAAAAATAAAAAAAAATTGGTTCAACTGGCCCCACCCTCGGGGCCAGTTGAACCATCCATTGGGGCCAGTTGAACCATTGGAAGGATGATGGGTGAAGTGTGGGGATGCAATCCTTTATTTTTGCTAACGAGTGCTGCTAGGACCATAGCATGTTTTGGCTAAATATGACATGTATTACACATTTCTTTCTGTTCAAAGAATAGCCTGGGGCCAGTCGAACCAGTCGATGGTTAAATTTTGATAATACATTTTTTCTATTTATTTTAGTCCATTGTAATGGGCTTATTAGAAAAACAGTTTTACTAAATAGTACCTCTTATTGTAAATGTATTTTGTTAAAAAATTGATTTAGAAAAAATATTAATAAACTGCCATAAACTCCCCTGGTTCAACTGGCCCCACTGTGACCTCTATGTATCTATATAGCCTGGCTGTACCCTTGTTGTAGGACACCATTTTAAGGAGGTGGGTTTCCGTCTACACATAACTCGTTATCTTATGATGATATGGCATCCCTGCAGACCAAGTAATTTAAATGCTATGAAAGCTCCAATCTCAATGTGACAAACTTTAGTTTACATGCGGAAAACGCAAAAAGTGTGATAGTTTTGTTACTAAATGTCTCAGAGCCAAATGATCTACATGGAAAAGACTACCCTAATAAGGCCTAACACAAGGTTGTATGTATATTCCCATTCCTGCTCCACCCGGTGAAAAATCAAGGGTGGTTCAACTGGCCTGCCGGTTCAACTGGCCCCACTCTCCCCTATGAACACATGTCTGGTTCATGATCTTGGTGCCCATAACATTTTTACCTGTTGATGATATAAAAATGTAGCTTCTTATCATCCAGTCACTAGCCATTATTGAGTTTGTAAAGAATCATTGTGGTTGAGTCACTTGCGTAATGCTGAGTATGATGACAGAAAACTATTGTCAGCAAATGTTTTGGGGTGCTGCTAAGATCAGGCTGAGACAGAATTATTCATCATAATGGTTTATTAGGTGCCTAAGAGACCCGGCTTCCTGTCTTTAATGCATACTGTCTCCAACAACACAGGACAAGAATATTTTGTAATGGCACACTGACACTTTGAAATTGGCAATTCATGGTTTTCTTTCTTAATTCTTTTACCTGAAAATAGACCTGAATATTGCATGTATTGTGGTCACACCTTAAATGTGCTTTAAAAAAATTGATTTATCCGCAAAATCTTATCAAATTAGACTCATGATACAAAACTATTTAGACAGTGCAGTCAGCTTGTTCTCTTATTGCAGGATAGCAATTTCGAAATTGTTATTAAAGCCTTTTCTGTAAAAATGTTCCCTAATTCATTTGTTTTCACCAGAGGAATTCTGTGGTTTACTCTTTTTGTGTACGCACAGCATACTGCAGGACCATAAAAACACAAACAAATCTTAGAAAACTTAAATTATATGATATTGGGACAGAGCACTAGTCCAACACTACATGAAAGATGCTCTTAAAGCAAATAATTATTAATTGGAGCTGAGGAATGGTCACACCAAAGGTTTAAGGTGATTAGATAGCAGTGCTGCAGAATATTGGACAATACAGCGGCGAACCCTCGGCGCAGACCTCAGGAAAAGTTCAATGTTACAATGCCAAATTAATTTTTATGAATTAGAGCAGTTGCCAGAGAAAGGAAGCAATCTGAAGCATTGTCTAGAGCTGGAAGCAGTCACTTTTAAAAATGCTCAATGTGACAGGGTTAAATGATAACATGCCACTCCCAAAATTCTTGTGGAAGGCAGGCTAGATTTGTGCAAATTTTCGTTATACTAGCCTATATTGCTAGGTTATCATAGAAATTTGTGTGTCTTTATTGGTTCGGTTATTTCAGCTGCAAAAAGGAGAAAATGAGCTGTACAGAAGAATGATGGCCTTTTAAAGACAAAATCTTGAAACTGTGAAATAGCCTGGGCCTAGTTTGGACCTCATTTGTGCAAAGAAAAAAAGAATGACATCTTTTGAATGGTGGACTAAAAGGAGGTTCTTTATTCATTTGGAAAGACATTACCCCCGCCAGTCTCTATTCGAAATGGGCCTCTATTTGAGAAGAGCTTGTGATCGAGTGATTATGATATTACTCAAAGGGGTCTATTCTGCATGCTTTTCGTCAGATTGAATCCAGAAGGTGCTGAATTAAGGGCGTGTAGGGTGAATTTTATAAAAAACTAAGTAAAGGGAAAAAATAGAGAGTATGGGCGAGCGATGATGCACTCTAATTTGGTAAATCATTCTTTGGTGTTGGCTGTTTTCAGACTTGCCAGCAACACTATGAAAGTGTTATCTGTGGACTAACTATGGAATTTGGTTTAAATGCCAAAAGATTTAGCAAACAAAGATTGTTGAGAAACAATTTACAAGCCTCTCCAAGGCAATTAAAGTGTCTCAGATGGCATGAAATTGGTCAGATTGCCAAATGCAAGAAAGCTTATATTACAACAGGAAATATGATAGACTGCATTATAACATAAATTGCAAAATCATTTCCAACAAGGCAAAAGGGCAACCAGTTTGTCAATATCAGGAAAAAAATAATAACAAAGTCTGTCTGGAAGCAAATTTATGGAAGCAGGTGGTTGTTTGCTCCAAAATCCAATCTTCTCAAAGCTTCGCGCAGTAATGATGAAACTTCAATATCAACCATATATACACTGTCCTGTGTGGCTGTTGCCTAGCATTTCATATTACTTGTGTTAGTTTCTTTTTTTCCCTTGGATCAAGTCGTCTGACTGCAGGCCTTTCCCATGCCAACATGGGCGAGACCATGCGAGACGTCATGAAATTGATCAGATCTTTGGAGAAAACCACCCATGACTTGACCCTTGGCAGTCATGTAACCAGCTGTGCATTTCCAGACAGCTGAGGAAGTCCATGAGAGGTGGACGACAGCTCAACAGCTCTGGTGCATGAGTCAACATTTGAGACCTATGTGCTATGAAATCATCTCAAAATTATGGATTCCAAAGGTCAGGACTGAACCTTCATAGTTATACTTTTCTTAATGTAAGAAACTGCTTTTATTCTTCATTGTGGATCTTTGGGAATGGTCCTTAGAGGATATCTCCCTCTGGCTTCAAACCACCATGAACTTTAAAACCTTAACCTTGTAATGTCATTTATATTATTATTGTATAAAAACATCGTGATGAATTATATTATTGTGTAAATTGTAAAGAGAACTAGAATAATAGCAGCGGGGTAAAACTCACCCCATCGTTTCTATGGCAACGGTTACCCTGGTGCCTCTGCGCAGCCGCAGAGCACCCTGGTGTCAATCTCAGGGGGTAAGCTTGGTTGCCCAAGCAGAAGGGAGCCCGCCTGGGGTAAGCTTGGTTGCCCAAGCAGAAGGGAGCCCGCCTCTGCCAAGGTGGCACGGGGTTTCCTGTCTCCCTGGCGCCGTGACGAATCGTCAGGTAAGGGTATTGTTGTCAGAAGTATGATTAGGGTTTCTCATAAAGAAGCTTTTGCTCATGGTTGATTGAGAACGTATCTTTCTATAGTGTATCTGAATCGTTGAGGTATTTCTTTAATGTATGGTAATTACTCTGAATATCCAAGGGGTTTTGGATAAGTTATTGTCTGTTGATTTGGTTATCGTGTAACTGTTTATGAATTGAATATTAAAGAAGTATTTGGATCTTAATGGTCATGCCTCTGGTATTTCTTGAGTAGGTGTTTCGTGACGGCAAGTGCTAAGGTGTCTCCCGCAGGATCCCCGGTAATTAGTCCATCTACTCAGTAACGTTGGTTAATCGGTGGTTAAGCTCACCAGACAGAAAACAAGTAGAGATGGCATGGAGGAGAGTCCGGTCTGCGGCTTCTTGGCGCTTGTTTGTCGTGTCACGCTGTCTCTTGATTTACCATGCCTATTCAAAATTTTAGTGATATCAGATTTCGGAAACTTTTATTTCTTATTCGAGGCGTTGGTCAAATCCCAGAAAAAATATCCCCACACTGTAAAATTTGAATTTTAAGTCAGCTTAAATGATTGTGTGAGATGGTTGCACAATTCCTTTGAGCACATAGCTTGTTGTTTTACGTTTTGAGAACTTTTGACAATGCACAAATTATCATAACTTAAAACAACAGGAATTGTGCAACCATGTCACTCAATCATTTAAGCTGATTTGAAATTGTACAGTGCATGTAACCTCAGACAAATTAGCTGATTGTCACATATAAAGTTCGTGATCCAGATTGAAGACAAGCTTTATCAGGAAGCAATTTTATCTGGCTTATTATGGCCTCTATGACATGTCACATAGGTCCTTGCTTATTAAGTCATAGCTATATTCCTAATTTTCCGTAAAATCACATGGACACAGAGGCTGTTTCATGGTAGCAATATTTATCAAACTATGAATATCAACTGGCAGCCAACTTGGTATAAGATTCATGCCTGTATATGTATACATGAGCTTGATCAACATGACAAGAACAAGTTAAGATTATCCATGATATTCAATTACTCTTATCTTTCAAAAGTTATAAACTACTGCTATGAGCCATGCAAGTCCCTTACAAAAATAAGATTTTAAAAAAAGTAAATAAGTTATCAAATACTGAATCTAAAATACATTGTTGAATACGTGTATGTATGTTCATATTTAATACATTGCTAGAGGAATTACAGATAGGAAAGCCTCTATCACTGAATTGAGGGTTCTAAGATGCATTCTTCTCTGATAGATCTTGACCGAGGGACTGACATACTAAGAGCTCATAAGCTTGCTTTACTATAGCTTTACAGTCGTTGAAATACAGGTGCAAATTAACGCTAACAGATGGGCACCATAATGCTCCTTGTGAGGCAATACTCTATGCTGACCTCCCATATTATTCTTAATGACACAGTAAGTGAGGTGATATCATGCATGTATTCATACCTCTCACTAGCTGACAATAGGAATGTGGCCCATAAACCTATTTTCTACGGTTCCCAAAATGTTGTGTCGAACAGTGGTTTATACAAAACTTCTAAATGTTGCAATGATGTCAGACAATGCTGATCCTTCAAGATGATCTGTCATTACAGGCCTCATGAATTTGTTCATTACATAATGTCAGAAGAGAACTATGAAATTCAACAAAGAAGATAATTAATTTGACAAGCCAGCAATTGATATAAAGAAGTGAGCATGCTGCACATGAAACCATGAAATTACAAAGTCGGAATATTAAATATGATGAAATTCCTTCCCACATTGTGCATGGAGAGCTTGTATGATATGTCTCATGCTTATTTGTATTTGTCCCTTTTATAGAATTAACCTTTGACAACAAATATGTTGCAGCCAGTTAATGGATAGAAGTCACAATGTTAAAAACACATTTTTTCATACCAACAAAGTTAATATCTTGGGAAAAATTTCATCTTGCTTTCTGGGCATGTTCGATAGATGTTGTTTGTTTCTATTGATGATGGTTTTTCAACGAAACTTAATTGAAACCTCTGAATGATTGATGCAATGTAAAAGAATATTTCACTCTTAATCAGTGGTTCGCCCACACATTTCCTTTGGCCAACACCAAATGCCATGACATTTTCAAAGTTAACAAGTTTTCCGTTGGAGATAAATCGACTTGGTTTAAATTTGGCTGGTTCTGGAAAATCTTTCCTGTCATAATGCACCCCATAGAGGTTGGCGAAGACCTGGGTTTTCTTGGGAATGAAATATCCATTTAGTTTTGTGTCCACCAGGTTAATATGAGAGATAGAGGTAGCTGCAACTGAACTCAATCTCATTGATTCAAAGAGCACTGCTTCACAATAAACCAGGCTGTTGCGGTCCTTCATGGTTGGCACGTTATCACCACAAACCTTCTGGATTTCTTTCCACATTTCATCTTGGACATCTGGATGCCAGCACACATAGAAGAGTACCCAGGTTGCTTGAGTAGACTGCGTATCAATGGCATCAGGACCCAGAATGACAAAACTGTCAACAATCTGAAGATCTGACATAGCACGTAAACCTTTTGCATTCCCAATCAAAAGATCATCCAGGAAGTCTCTTGAGTTGTCCAAATCCAGTGAAATTTTGTGTTCCGCCAGGAATGGATAAAAAACTTCTCGCACAGCTTTCACACTGGCCCTTGTGCGATTGATAAGACCTCTTGTCACAAACCACATGATAAATGCTGGTAGAATATTTTTTCCAAAGGCAATCCAAAATAGATTTTCAAAGAATTTTGCATTAAGTCATTGACCCTCTTTATGACATCATCAAGTTCTGGGTCATCAAAATCGTAGGTATGGTTGACAAGAATCTTCATAATAACACCGGCCCCAGCTTTGGCAAACAAGTGCTTCAACTCTTCAGAATCTATGGTGTTGCCTTCGAGTGTATGTAAATGTGCCATCATCATACCCAACTGCTCCCTCATATTTTCTTCAGACCTGGCATTTCCGAATCCATGAGTCTTCAGGGATGACATTGTTGCTGTCTTCAGTTTTGACCATTCTTTACTGTACTGCACTGAGAAAAATTGCTCGTGAATCCCAAAATCTTCTACGGCAGTTTGGTCTCTGTAGTTAAATTCATCAGACTTCACAAAGCACTGTCTAATGGCATCCACACTATTCAGCATTACCACGAGCTGTTTGCCAACATAGTATGAGACAATATCCGACTTGTATTCTTCACTAAATTTAATACCATCAAGGTGTATGTCATTGGAGAGGCTGAACATTGCTCCAAATACAGGCACACCATAAGGCCCTGGAGGTAAATTCTTAGGCCTTGTAAAATATTTGTAAGCCACATAGACAGCCACAGTTCCTGCTGCTATACTCCATTTATGGGCAGTGACTAATTTCCAATAGTTTTCATCCACTGTTTCCACCAACTGAGTAAAATAATCCTCAGCACTGCTCTTCATGGTACTTAGTATCGTCATTTTCTATTGTGTATAATATATTGTACTTCATGTAAGCAAGCAGGCATATACTGTCCTAGGCTGTCTATTTGTCCTGAAAACCTACATGGCCAAAAATAAGTATGTCATGTCTTTTTACATGTAGTTATTGCGCTGCCCTGGGGGTGCCCCCCCCTTGGGCAAGTCCTTGGTTTCGTAAGCAAGCTTTTTTGCACACACTGAAATGTTAACATTCTTGCCCCAATTTTCTGTAAAAGCTACTGGGCACCTGCCACTACTTTCAGAGCCCTTCTTCACTGTATGTTACGTTACTGTCATAAAGTTTGTCCCCGGATCATTAAACTAACATTTAGTGCCTTTATTGTGACATTTTGAAAGTATTTCTTGCCCAGTTCTACACACACACTCCCCCAGTGTGGCTATGGCTGCATTAGCCTGGTCTCCTGGCCTGTATGCATTCACATAGCAGGGCACAGGACTATGGCTGCATCACAGTCATCATTGAGGGGGGGGGCACTCGCTTTCAATTCAGTGAGATTTGTTTTACAGCTTTTTGGGTTCCTATGACATAGTGGGGCTCTACTGGACTAATAAAATGAATTGAACTCACTTAATTCTGAAAAACATGCAATTGTGTTGATTGGTATTGTTTCATATCACCCCAATGTTGTGAATTTACCAGTTTGTGTTATTTTAATGCAAGTTGAATTCTATGTAGAATTGGCAGATCTAATCTTTAATTTCAAATATAAGTACAATGATCTTTTTTTACTTGATTTGTGCAGTTGGTCTATGTCAGTGCTTGCTTGTACTCAATTAATCTCAACAGGAAGTTTATTGAAAATGGTGCAATCATATTAAAAATCTAATGGACAATATTTCATGTGACATGTTATTTACTATTAGCTGACAATGATAAGAAAGCCCAAAGAAAAACATACCTTAATTCATGTTCACATATCAAGTATTCCCTTAGAAGTGAAAAAAGCAGGTCAGCATACACTCTATACTTCAAGAATGTCCATTTATCACATGGAACTATGTGTGAGAAACATAAAACACCTTGTAGCAGTCCTGTTTGATGCTAACTGTAAAAGTTAGCTGTTATCAACAACTTGTTTATACTAAATTTGTCCTAAAAGCATCCTAGTGCCAGCTAGATCCAGTGTTTACAAATTCGGTAGAAACAATGCAGGAAGGAATGAAGAAAAGAAGGAATGAAGGAAGGAATGAACAAAGGAATGAACAAAGGAATGAACAAAGGAATGAACAAAGGCATGAAGGGAGGAATGTAGGGCATAATCACGAAATAAGCCCCACACCTCTGACGGAATGAGTGGCAGCCTATGCTTTTCAATGGTCTCGCTCATTCCATTATCAGAGGGCGAGCTATTTTGTAATTATGCCGAATGTAGTGGGGGAAGGAAGGGAAGGCCTCGAGATAGATAGACAGATAGATAGACAGCTAAACACATAGATAGATAGATAGATAGATAGACAGATAGATAGATAGATAGATAGATAGATAGATAGATAGATGCAAGCAACTCTTAAAAGTGCTTGCACGTTTTTTTTTTTAAGGAATAGCAGTGGTGCCAATAGTAAATAAGAGAGCAATAACAAGCTGGTAAATTACTCCTGGGCAGAAAGACAGGTCACAGGAGAGTAAAATCAAAGACTGGTGGATAGTTTGGGTCAGTGGGATGGCCAGGAAATGTGTATTTAGACAAGACAGCAGTGATCCTGTGAGCCAAGATTTGACTGAAATATTACGCGGAGGGATATACACTAACTACAGATACATGTGTGATTCACCCTTAGGACTAAGTCCGGGCAGCGCAACACTCACCGGTTTCCGGTTATGACATTTCTAGTTTCGTTTTGGTTGGCCAACCTCACTGTAAAAGACAGTTGTGCCAGGTTACACACTGATGTTTTTTGCTGTGGTTATCGATTTTACTGGATCACCCTAAGATGATGACAATGTAGTGTTATATAGTTCACCATTGCTTGACACTGAACTGTCCTGATTTGTATGAATGTCATAAATTCAATTTTTTAAGTACAGTAGTATCCTATGTACAAATCCTATATATACATACACAACTAAACCACCAAATTGTGCTCATCACAGGATTCATCCATATATGTAAACAACTTAATAATATATACTTAAAAAGACAAACCCATGATTTGAAAGTGGTGGTCACTGGACATCATACATTAGATTAGGAAATCTTACCATGAATATGAGTGCATTCATGCAACAAAAAATATGCCATTCCAAAAATGTTTAAGATGAAATCTTTCTTCTCTATATCATAATTCAACAATAATTGAACATATTTGTCATATAATTGAATAACTGACATAAATGGCTATGATGTGTACTGCAACATGTATTCTGATGTCAGCTTATTGAACCAGGTACATTGAGATTAAAAGCAATACTGTGTGACAATCATTAATTAAGCGTTGCAGTCCAGATCACCATCAATATGCGAAAACCAGTAAGGAGTTCATTTTTACCTGTACAGACTGGGATGGTCAAAAGGTCAAAAACTTTTCACAGCTTTATTTTTCTTTTTATTCTTGCAATGTTCAACTGACCTAAGCGTGGAAACAGCACAAATCAAAAACCGGTATGTACTGGTTTACCTGACCACATACGGTGAGTGACAAAATATCATTACAGCAAAGTGCTACATTCCAAAATTGTGCATTACATTATAAATACTCCTCAATTTGGGACTCATATCTATGGACCATCTATATCTGTCTACTATTTTAAATATTTGACACAAAGTTGTTATTTAAAAATGTTGACTATTAAAAAGAGAGAGTTATACTTGCAAATAGACCCAGCATAACTTTGCAAAGACCTTCTGAGCACATACCCCAGTATGTTGCACAACAGCTGTACTACATAGGCCTAATTGCATAATCCAGTCAACCAAGCAGAGGGCCACCTGTTGGCCGAGCCTGAAGGCCTGGTTCGATATTCGGTTCGGCAAAATACTTGATTGGTATACCCTATTTAAAAATACATCTTTTATATATCCAGCTTTATTAGCGCTGACATTTTGCATCATCTGTACTGATACGATGATAAGATTATGAATAGAAACATGTATACCTGACGAAAATCGCTAAAAACGCTTAATTTTAACCCTGTTATCTTTAGAGCTCTTGAGGGATCTTAGAACTAAATATTTTTCTTGAAATTTGGCATGGACTTCTGACATAAGTAACACCACTAAATACCAGGTTATGGGAAATTCAAAACTTTTTCTGAAATGAGGTACCCTAATGGGCAGTTTACCTCACAATACAAAAGTTCAGGATTCATGAATGAAAAAAGTCAGACTTTTTTTATTCACAGATCCGACGGCAGATTCCGTTTGCGTCACCGCATGTCCCCCCTCCCCCCACATTTTGCACAAAAATTACACCCTTGACTTCATTGTGGATCATGCCCTAGTTCAGAAACGTGAATATATTATCAGCTTACTTACAGTTCTCAAAGTTATTTAGGTGCCCATCATGGCTCTCTGTACCCAATATATCGGAAGTATTCTGATAATGCAGATCTTCTTAGTTTTTATCATTTCAAATAAACTTGACGTGGTCCAATTAAGGCACTGGTCCAATGACTCCAATCCCAGAAACTATCCCCATTGTGACCTTAGACAAATTGACTGATTGTCACATATTCATGATCCAGATTGAGGACAAGCTTTATCAGGAAACAATGTTATCAGGCTTATTATTCTCTCTATGCGTTGTCACATATATAATAGCAATATTTTAGCTAAACCCACATAGACATAGGAGATGTTTCATGGTACCAATACTTATCAAATTATGAATGGCAACTAAGGTGCATCGGCTGCCCCTGTAGTACAAACCAAAATAAAGTATGACTACCTCAGCAGGCAGGAAGAATCAGCCAGTACTTTACACTTTCACAACTTTTGGCTACACCTGAATCACTTCCTACCTTTACCGACTTAAACTACCCTTTAAAATCACATTAAAATTACATTTAAAAAACACCAATTCAAACTCCATCACCCCCATTGTGTTTGATTTCTTTGATTTTGTGCCCCTCGCTAATTGCAATTACATTGGTAGCAACAAAATATCTCTTATATTAAAATGATAACATACGGGATTTATCTCAAGTTATACTCAATGCCTGATCTTCTCATTTACACTCAACCTTCCTTGACCTTCTACGGCAAAACTCTCCCCTTTTCAATGCCATTGCATTCCTCTGAATGTCCTAATTAATGATAATTACTATTAAGCTGATTCATGTACAATACACAAGAGGGCAGCAGCTGCAAGGTATCTACCAGTCGTCCCTTTTCTTCTGCTCTGTTCTCTTCTATTCCAATCTGCATCTACGGGTAATCTGCAACTAATTCATCTATGCAGTACATTGTTATCCTAAACAGCATGAAAATGCATGTATCTATCTGTCTTTTTATATGTTCTTTCCATCCAATCTACGGGTAACTTACTTAGCTCTTATTATCTCATAGGCCTATACTATTAATTCATGGACTCCTCAATCTACCCCTCCCAAACTACTCATTGATCGGTTTTGAAAATGTGCATGCAACTTGCCTATATACATTGCCTACAAGGTCCTTAGCTAGGTTTGGTGTGTGTAATTACAGTCAAAGAAACTGAAGTGATATTTTTGCTATTAATATTCGTCCCTCTCCTCTGCATTATAAGACCGCCCCTTCTGCAGTCATGAAGCGATCTCTCATGGGGGTGCGGTCTCTCATTGGGGTGCAAAATACACTAAAAATATTACTTGGAGCGGAAGGAAGGCAGTCACATAAGGCAAGTCGGTCTTACAACAGGGGGTCTCACAATGCAAGGACCGCTGTACTAGCATAACAACCGTGAAGGCATGTGGGACCACTGTACCTATTAACATGAGCTAAGGTTGTTGTGGGGAGTCAAAGGTAGTTGTAAGGAGATTTTGGGCAAATAGGAGAAAGGAGGGCAAACTATACCCAGGGGAGCGGGCCAGGGCCCAATTTTTTGGTCCACCAGACACGGGCTGCTGTAAAAGGTTGTGGGGTATGGTTGGATTCCTAAGACCCTCAGCTATCACCTCCAGGTGCACAACCTCGCCAAACGGCTGCTCAATCCTGGCAATTCAAGATGGCATCCAAGATGGCCGCCGTTCTTTGAAATCTTTTTTTGCCTAGCTCAATGAATCATATGCAATTAAAACATTGCCTTCAAGTGTTCCGATAATTATCTCAATAAAATGCCCAATATGCCTAATACATGGTGTTAGGTGGCCTTGACAGTGCTGAAATGCATTTCAATGAATTCTGTGACCCCAAAAACCCCAGAATAAACCTATCACACTCTCACATCAGATCATTATTGACCAAGATAGAGATTGAAATTTCAATGCAAAAAACCAAAATGGATTTTTTTTAAATTCCATGTTGGTTTTGCATTGAAATTTGGTTTTTCAAAAAAACATTTTGAATCTAAAAAACCAATTTTGTCCCGACATTTTTTAGAGTGCAAGAACCCCACCTTTATTCAAATTATTAGTCATTTTATTCTGGATTACACCCTGGGCTGGACCAGAACCACCCTATATATGGCAGATCCCATAAGGCAAATCTCAAAAATAATGAAGCCACACGATGGACGTATGCAACATATTCATACTACACTATTGCTTTGAATACATTCTTGGGCCAAAGTCCTGAAAATTTCATGACAATATTGTTGATAGTTGTCGAGATAATATTGCAAGTACATTGAAAAACGTGAATTTTTCACTAATTTAGCATGACGTCACATTTTTCTTCAATTGAATTATTTCGGGTCTATGAAATTTGACATATATCAATATTATATCATTGCCATTTTCTTAATTTTCTCTTCATCTCTATATCCAAAGGCTTCACAAATTTATAGAAACGAGTGTATTGATATGATTGTTTTGACAACATAGAGTTTTTTTCGTGTTCAAAGGTTGACTTCGAAAAATTTGGTCAAATTTGAAGTTTCCTGATCTGAGATGCTGTAATTTCCCTTGTATATATGTCAGTTTTTTTTGCCATTATGATCTAGTATCATATCTACTTATTTGTTTTGGAGCCTTTCATGCTTGTGAAAAATCCAGTTCATGAAAAATTTCCTATGAATATAAAGGTGCATGTGTTGCACGCATAACACAAGGAGTACTTTCGTGTAGCAAAAAGCTATGAAAGCTCTGATTTTAATCTGGCCTGGCTTGAAACCTAGTAAATCTCAAATTTTTGCTGGACATTCCCGATAGATATTGTTTGTTTCCATTGTTGATGATTTTTAGCAGCGCCATGCCGCAAGCTACATGTATTACCTTACCATTTTGGGAAAACCTTGTCAACACTTTGAAAAATTTCACGCCTTCATTTTTCTTTTTATTCTTGCAATGTTCAACTGACCTTAGTACGGAAAAAGTACAAATTAAAAACCGGCACTGCACTGGACCAAAACCACCTCCTATATGGAAGTTCAGCATTGTGTCACATTGAACATATTATTATTAAATTCATATGCTGTTATACAATTTGGATATATAATCAAATTAATTCTTTTAAAAAAAAAGATTAAGGAAAGAGCAGTGTAGAATATGCAACACTCACATTTTTTTTCATAACGCATGTATATGTACACAATATATTTACTAAATATCAATTGAAAAGTCAGAATATAAAAAATTTACTCCATCTATGCATATTTTCATATCAAGTATGTTAATATCTTGGTACAAATTTCATCTTGTTTGCTGGGCATGTCCGATAGACATTGTCAGTTTCCATTGATGATGGTTTTTCAACAAAACTTAATTCAAACTTCTGAATGATTGATGTGATGTAAAAGAATATTTCACTTTTAATCAGAGGTTCACCCACACACTTCCTTCGCCCGACCCCAAATGCCATGACATTTTCAAAGTTTGCAAATTTTCCGTTGGAGATAAATCTATTCGGTTTGAATTTTTTTGGCTCTGGAAAAACTCTCTTGTCGTAATGGACGCCATAGAGGTTGGCAAGGACATGGGTTTTCTTTGGAATGAAATATCCATTCAAGTTAGTGTCCCCCATATTAAGGTGAGCGACAGTCCTCGTTGCTATGGTGCTCATTCGTTGGGATTCCAAAAGCACGGCTTCACAATAAGCCAGGCTGTTGCGGTCCTTCATGGTAGGTGTGTTGTCGCCACAAACTTTTCTGATTTCTTTCAACATTTCATCTTGGACCTCAGGATGCCAGCACACATAGAAGAGCACCCAAGAAGCCAGGGTAGATTGGGTGTCAATGGCATCAGGGGATAGAATGACAAAACTATCAATTATCTGAAGGTCTGTCATCCTGAGCAAACCGTTCGCCTTCCTGATCAAAAGGTCATCCATGAAGTCCCTTGAGTTGTCCAAATCCAGTGAATTTTCGTGTTCTTCAAGGAATGGATAGAAAACCTCTCGCACGTCCTGAACACTTGCCTTTGTTCGACTGACAAAGGTTCTCTTCACAAACCACATGATAAATGCTGGCAGAATGTTTTTGTAGAAGAAGATCAAGAAGAAATTTTCAAAGAATTTTCCAACAAAGTCACTGACCCTCTTTATGACATCATCAAGTTCTGGATCATCAAAATCGTAAGTATGGTTGACAAGAATCTTCATAATAACACCAGCTCCAGCTTTGGCAAACAAGTGCTTCAACTCCTGGGAATCGATTGTGTTACCTTCCAGTGTGTGCAAACGTGCCATCATCTTATCCAATTGCTCTTTCATATTTTCTTCGGACCTCTTAGTTCCAAAGCCATGAGTCTTCAGTGACGACATTGTGGCTGTCTTCAGCTTTGACCACTCTTCACTGTACTGCACTGCGAAAAATTGCTCGTGGATCCCAAAATCATCCAGAGCACCTTGGTCTCTATAATTGAATTCATCAGACTTCACATAGCACTGTTTGACAGCATCTGCACTATTCAGCATTACAATCAGCTGTTTGCCCATATAGTACGAGATGATATCCGATTTGTAATGTTCGCAAAATTTAATGACATCAAAATGCATAGGCCTCTGACTTGAAAAGCTAAACATTGCTCCAAATAAAGGCACCCCACGAGGTCCTGGAGGTAAGTTCTTGGGCCTGGTCAAATATTTGTAAGCCGCATAGACGACCATGGTTCCTGCTGCTATACTCCATTTATTGTCCATGACAAGTTTCCAATTGTCGTCTCCAACCACTTCAACTAACTTAGCGAGATAATCCCCAGCACTGCTCTGCATGGTGCTCAGTACCGTCATCTTTAATGTTGAACTATGTGAACTGTGTGCGTACTGTGACATTGCGAGCAGTCATCTGCTGTGCTGCGTTTTTTATCAGCTATGAACCACGTGATTTTTGGCCAAGAGAAATATTTGTCATGTCCCTTGACCTCATGCTATTTGCTCTGATTTGTGAAGTGCACTCTAAAAAAAGTTGTGCAAAATCACATATATACTTTGGTGAATGAATTTGCTTTATAGTCCAGCACACTCCTGACAATAATAAGCCTTACAGTGAACTAGAAATGCCCACTATGACAGGGATTAATGGATGGGCTTTACGTCCTGTATATAGCACCATCTATAACAAGATGTTCTCATTGCACTGCATTGATTATTAAATAATTGTTTGCTTAAAAGAAAAAATTACATTCATGTTACACTATCTTTGAGAAAATCGAGTAGTGCTCAATACTCACACCACTTCAGGTTGTCACTTTTCATTTTCATGCATCTTACACTAATTTGATGTGTGCTTTAACGCAAGCCAACCAACATTTCCAAGATGAGGAGATGCTCTGCAAGCAAGATGAAATATGTGCCAAGATATTAATTTTGAGTATTATACCAGGCAAATGAGACAAGTGTAGCCTAAGTGAGGCACATTTTATCATGTCCTATCCTAAATTATTATCATTTTACAGGGCATTGTCAGGCCATTAACGCCCAGTTCGCGGGCGTTAATGGCCGTTAACGCCCGCGAAAACGCCACCTGGTGTATTGTGACGTCATCAGAAGTGACGTCATGGTGATGTTGTTGATTTTTTTGGGCTAAAACGGCCAAAAATGGTCAGAATTGAAAAATTTAAAAGCCTATAAATATCTCCACGAAGAGGAGAACACTGTAATGTAATTGGTTTTGCTCTAGATTTAATAACAAGAGTTTGAGAACGCGAAAACGGAGCGGGCGTTAATGAATCCAAAAAAAAGGTAACTTTCTTCTTGGATATGGATTGTGTTCAAAAATGATAATAATGATAATAACATTTATTTGTCGGGCATTATGGGGTATTAATCAGTTATGGCCCTCGGGCAGAAATCATTTAATGCCCTCGCCTGGCGGCTCGGGCATTAAGTTAATGATTTCTGCCCTCAGGCCATAACTGATTAATACCCCATAATGCCCTCCAAAAAAACGTTATTGACCAATTATGTTATTGCAAGGATATGACTTTGCTTATATAAGCCCCAAACATATTACAATAATTTCGTTGTTATGCAGAGATATGTTAATTTTTCAATGATTAATGATGTCTATGGACTCTTGATCAAAATGCTGGAATTATTAGGATCCGGACTTCAATATTTTAGAATTGGTCAATAAAGACAATCATGAAGAATTTTTCAAATACTCGAGCAAGGAAATTATTGACCCTCTTTATGAAATCATCAAGTTCTGGATCATCAATATCATAAGTATGGTTAACAAGAATCTTCATGATGACACCAGCTCCAGCTTTGGCAAACAAGTGCTTCAACTCTTCAGAATCTATGGTGTTATCTTCCAATGTGTGCAAACAAGCCATCAACGCATTCAACTGCTCCTGCATTTTTTTTTTCAGACGTAGCATTTCCGATCCATGAGTCTTCAGTGAGGATAATGTGGCTGTCTTCAGCTTTGACCATTCCTCACCATGTTGTCCTGAGAAAAATTGCTCGCACATCCAAAAATCTTCCGGAGCAGTTCAGATAATTAAATTCATCAGACTTGACATAGCACTGTTTAACAGCATTCGCACTATTCACCATTACAATCAGTTGTTTGCCAACATAGTAGGAGATAATATCTGACTTGTATTGTTTGCTAAATTTCAAGGCATCAAGATGCATGCCATTGGACAGGCTGAACATTTGGGCCTTGTCCAGTATTTGTAAGTTGCATAGAGAGCCATGGTTCCTGCTGCTATGCTCCATTTATCGTCCCTGAAAAATGTCCAGTTATTGTTCCTGACTACTTCAACTACACTCTAAAAAATTTCAGACAAAATTGGTTTTTTAGATTCAAAATGGTTTTGTGAAAAACCAAATTTCAATGCAAAAAAAAAAATCCATGTTGGTTTTGCATTGAAATTTGGTTTTTCAAAAAACCATTTTGAATCTAAAAAACCAATTTTGTCCCGACATTTTTTAGAGTGTAGTTTAGCAAAATAATATCCTGCACTGCTTTGCATGGTGCTTAATACTGACTCTGAGTAAGTGATAAGTCATAATGATTCATTTCGCCTGTTTTTGTGCAGAATAACCTTTTAGCCTTAAGTGATATGTCCCACATGTCTCTTGACCTTTTGCTAATATGTGCTCCAGTTTTTACCTTCAGCGAACGAAGTTCGAAGAAGGTATTGTTATCACTTTGGTAAAATGTTGTCCGTCCGCCTGGCGGGCGGTCGGGCGTCCGGGCGGTCGGGCGGCGGGCGGATAGATAGTTTCCGGGCCAGAACTCGGGCCCTATTGCATGTACATAGATGAAATTTGGTACACATATAGCCCATATGGTCTGGTAGTGCCTTTTGATGGTCTGATTGATGGATAATCCATACTTTTTTAAATATTAAACAAAAAGATAAAAAATTATTTTTTTCGTTTCCAGATCAAGACTCGGTCACTATCGCATGTACATGGATGAAATTTGGTACACATATAGCCTATGTGGTCCAATTGTGCCTTTTCAAGGTCTGATTGATGGGTATTCTATAGTTTTTGAAATATTTAGAAAAAATAATAAAAACAATTTTTTTTCATTTCTGGCCCAAAACTTGCCCAGTATTGCATGTACATGGATGACATTTCATACACATATCACCTATATGATGCTGTTGTGCCTTTTGATGGTGTGATTCATGGTCATTCTATACTTTTTGAAATATTGACAAAATATATTGCAAATTATAATTTTTGGTTTCTGGTCAAAAACTTAGCCTCTCTTGGATGTACCTTGACAAAAATTCATCCACATATTGCCTATAAAGATCTTTCACTGGTCTCATTGATAAGTAGTTTTAACACTTTTTACATATTTAGAAAAAAATTGAAAAATATAAATTAATATACTTCTTGGTTTTCGACCCACAGCTCATAACCTATTCCCTGTACATGTATGAAACTGCGACATAATATGTGTAAATTTGTCTATTTCAGCCTTTCCATGGTTTTACATACCCTGGCAGGCAGGCGGGCAGATGGTACGGCAGCGGGTATATAGATAATTTCAGGCCAAGATTTGGCCACGATTGCATTATACCAATTTTGTCAACATCGCTTTTATGACTTTACAGATGTCTTTCGCTGAAGGTTTGCTGCTGCGCAGCCTATGTTTTTTAATTGCATTCCAAAAAGCACTTGTGTGAATTTTGAATTTTCGCATGAACTGCAGCAGATTGTATCAACAAAATTTATGCAACTAAAGTACTCCTCAAAAACCTGCAATATAGTTAAACATTGGGTTTACAAACATACTTATAGCCCTTCACTTGCATGTGGCACAGACAGGGGCGTAGATTTTTCATTTTTGTTGGGGGGGATGATTTCAGCGAATACAAACTTCGCATGGGCTAAACAGGTTGAAAGTCGCGCTGTGCGGTTTTCGGGGGCCACTTAAGGGCCCAGAAACCAATATATTTGAGATTATCTAGGATACATAAGTTCTGAGACACAGGTCACAGATCTTTAGCTTGCATTTGACACATAAAATCCAACTGGTGTCATGGAAGAAACTAATAATTGTCAACACCAAGTAGTTATATCCGAAATTCTAGGGGGGATAATCATATGATCATTCCCGCCCAGGCCCATCCTAGGGGGGATGCATCCCCCCAGGATCTACGCCCCCGGCGCACAAACCATCAAGACCCGAACTGTTATAAAAAAATGTTCAGGTTATCAGGAAGAGAAAGACTAAGATCATTCAATAAATTTATTTACAACTCTATGAATGTTAATGTTCTTTAGATGAAAGAAGTTTGTGCAGTCAAAACATTTTTCAATGAAACAATACAATAGACGTTTGCAAAATAATACTCTGGCAAATGTCAGTAACATCTGCAAAATGTTTGTGTATTTGGGTAAAAAGTGATCAAAGGCCTTCTTTCATGTGTTGACACTGAACAATGCATGGAGTTCATTGAGGAGAATGTTGGGTGTGGCTTCCCTATTATTTAACCCTCCCACTTAAAAATAATAGCAAATCATCTAAATATGAAAAAAGCTTCACTGTTCATGAGGCATCAAGATGTGAAATTTCCTGTAAATGTGTATTGAGTGCTGCCAAAAGGTGTATCCATTTGAGCTTCAACTCAATGGATATTGGATGTTAAAACAGAACACCTTCATAACAATGATGAGCATTCAACCAAGATCCATTTAAAGCCCATGCACTCCTACATTCAAACAGACATGAACTGCCTTCAACATTTCAAAACACCATCTTTATATAGAATAAAAGGACAAAAATACACAAAGACAGAAACTTTGAAACAAGTGCCAACACCTGCTGGCATTTAACATTTCTTCCTGAGATAATTTACGTCTCAATGATGATCATTTTGAGGAAAATAAAATTAAAAGATCACACAAGAACACTATCATGGTCGAGACAATGAAACTGAGCAAGGTATACTTACTGCAATAATTCCTTGCATCTGAGACTGCTCTGTGAAGACATTGCAGGTGACTCAGACCACAATGATTATTTAAGTGTAAATCGCTTAATCGTGAACTTCTTAGGACATAATTCTTAGCACCGGATGACATGTCATTACTGTTATTGTAAGACATTCTTAATTTTTTTAAATATAAATTGCTGGTCAAATTTCATCTTTACTGGCCAAAGCATTGTGCTGTTTGAATTATGGAGTAAACAACCACCTGCGTCCGTTTACTCCCAGACAGATTCTTGTTTCAAGATATGGGCAATTGACAGAACTTTCAAAAACAACTTGCCCTTTTGCCTCGTTGAAAATGATTATGATACTTTTGTGAATGCAGTTGTATCATATTGCCTGTCTTAAGTATATAAGCCTTTTGAAATTTGGCCATCTGACCAATTTCATGCCATCTGAGACAACTGAATTGCTTGAAAGAGACAAGAAAATTGTTTCTCGACAAGTTAAAACTTGCGGCCTTTTGAGAAATCAACCACCAACTAAAATATTAGCAGACGACCATTGACATTTATTTGTTCCATTTATGCCGCATATGCCGCTATCTATGCCTGTACCTCGGCACAGCCTTTAAAAGAATCTCCTTCCTTTACTCATTAAAAGCAATACAACTTTTATTGTGCTACATGGGGGATATAATGTATCAGATACACAGCTTCAAATCATTACTTTGAAATTTTATTAAAAGCCTGTTTACAGTGATTTTAAGAGAGCACAATTTTGACCAAATGATTGACTTGTGATTTTGGTAAGTCCTGACTTGGGCTTTGCTGATGGACATACTGATTTTAGTTTTGTTTGAGCTGACCTCCCATTTCAGACTGTCCCTGCACCGCTGACGGGGGTTTTGCAATTTTGATGGAAAGGGACAGGTACGGTCTGTGCATAGTACACCCTTCCACGCCATCTGGCTTCAAACAGGTGGAAATCAGATTCAAACACATGAAAGTCGCAAAGATAGAGGTGGTCAAGGCATTTTTGTCAGAAGGTTGTTATATAGTTGAAATTGCTAATGGATTTCATGACAATTTTTGTGTTAACCACCAGTTTCTTCTATAATTATGAATAAACAATTTTATTGCAAACTATAGTTACACCAGCATTATATGAGGTTTAATGTCATAAGCCTTGCGTAGACACTGATTTCAGAGTTTAACTTGAATTTTCACCAGATACATATTGTAGATCACGCTAGGTAGGATCATGGTATTGTGTTCAATATAATATCCTTCATTTTAATTTTTCACTTGCAATCTCATTTCTCTGCTAAAACACCTGAAGACAAATTATGCCAAAAGATTAGTCAAACATGCATTAAAGACAATCCTGAGATCAACCAGACTATAAGGATAAATGTAAATTATCTTTATCATGATCAGAATAGTACTCTCACCATATAGCAACACTGGGTGTGGCATGTAATCATTGAATCCTTCCAGTTGAACAGCTGTGTTACTTCTGGCTGCTTTGGGAAGTTGTTTAGATTGCTATAAAGATGAAACAGTTCTATCTTTCTATCGCTGGCAATTGCTCTTGTTCACAAAGGTGAATTTATGTTCAAACAGTGCTGGTCTCTGGATGCTGAGGTTTGCTGCTGCTTTGCCTTTGTTTGATAAGTACTTTGCACTAACTTCGTAGAATAACTTAAGTGAAATGTGATCTTACAATCTGGGGTATAACCACTTTGTACTGGATTGCCCAGCTGTTGTCCAATTAATTTTTTGCTTTTCTGACATCTTTAATGTTGTACTAGATTCGTGCCAGTGTATTCCTCCTGTACACATGGCAGCAAAATTATTCAACCCCTTTGATGTTTTCTCATATACTCCAGTAGTAGACAGTTTTTGCAAAAATAGGTGTACATAGTGACATCAGAATGTATCAAATCATAAAAAGTATGATAGCATCACATACAAGATGACATATACCCGCTGTGAGGTATAACTAAATAGGAATGGCAGGCTCCATTTCACATATGGGTCACAACTTTTGAGAAAAATATTCAACCCCCGCTCCAATGCTATTCCAATGGAAGGAAGGGGGTTGAATAATTTTGCAAATGTTTGACCCCTATCGCAAATGCAAACTGCCTTTCAAATCTAGGTCTCCTTGACAGAAGTCTGGCATTATGTTGTCTAATATGCGATGTTATCCTTTTTTCATGATTTGATACATGCTCATGTCACTGCCCTAATTTTTGCAAGACTTGTCAACTATTGAATGCAATGGAAAAATACAAACAGAATAATGTTGCTGCCAACTGTAGTTCCTCATGTACTTACTCGTTCTAAAAGTTGATAAAATGGCTGATTTCCTCAGACGGAAACGAAGATAAAGCTTTAACTTATAATTCTTCCTCAGTTTCCGAAATACAAATTTCAGTCCCCAAACTGAGTAATCACAAAATGACATTAAGAAAGTTATCTCACAACAACACACCTGCTACCTTATACACCACCTGCTGAATGATGATGAAGCTTGGAATTGGTATTTGGCAGACAGCATCATCCAGACTGAAAATAATTTGAAGAGAGATTGAAGATTAAACATATTTATGGCTTCTACGTCCTTACAATTTGCAAGATGGGACAACCATAAATAGTATTGCACTGTTGAACACTACCGTACTGTTCTTATCGCCCATTGTTGAAGCAGTAGCCAAAATTTATTAACAATGAGTTTTCTTTGACAATACTTACAGATACAGATACAGATACAGATAATTTATCGGTCACATACGTGAAATTCTTTTGTGTGGTACAGTCAGTAGGTGCAAACAAGAAAAATGTATACAAGCATATAAGGAAATGTCTTCAACTTACAGAGTTAAGCATAACAATGGCTTTTGGAACGAAAGTGTCTTTGTAACGGGATGTTCTGGCAAACTTTACTCAAGATCTTGAAGAATAACCAACAAATTTTGTGCTTAAAACTAGAATTTGTGTCGCAAGCGGAACACATGCGAGTTCACCATGCATATGTTGTTTTGCCATTTTGGTGCACTGATTCTTGGGAAAATGGTGTAGAATTTAGGGCCTAGATTTACAATATGTCATGATCGGAGAAATAGAACAGACCATAAGGCAGTGGTATCACCAGGAGAGGCGGGGAGGGGGGGCCGGGGAGTTCCTCCCCAGAAATTCAGATACCTTGGGCTGATGGTTGCAAAAAGTGGAAAAATGGATGAAAAGCTTAAAGAAGTAGAAAAGAAAGTACAAGCGGCTTACGACACAATTATGGCAATAGCAGGAAGCCCAGACCTAAACGGTATTGAGATGAGAACGGTATGGCAGGTGATAAAGGCCTGCATAATACCACTTGCCACATATGCATGGGAAGCAGTAAATGCTACGAAGAAGGAACACAAAGACCTAAAAAGGACCATCGACAGCATCATGAAAAGAGTCATGGAGACAGGACTGTTGGAGATAAACAAGCTCACAGATCGCAATAGGATAATGTATACAGAAAAGGTTAATCCCGTGACAACATGCCCCTGAGGACCATCAGGGAAGAGTGCGATGAAAAGGCACAGTGGAAGACCTCAGAAAGGAACAAATAAGAAACACTGGGGACAAAAAGCATAGAGGGACTGGGCCAAGATAAGAACAGACGAGTGGTTCACAAAGCAAAAACAGCACAGCTGGAGTAAGAAATCAGAAGAGACAGCACAACAAAAACAAAGATAAATTCTGCATAGACAGTGTAACTGCAAGAAAATGGGAACCCTGACGGAATATATGATGAAATGCTCAGAGCAGAGGTGGCCTAATATTTAAAGCAAGAACAGGGAAGCTTGACATCAAAGAATACTTCAGGAATATGTACCAAGATCAACAATGTAGAAATTGCAGAAAAATAAGGGAAACCGAAGAACACATCCAAGAAGAATGTGAAATAATCCACGGAAATATCGGACAATGGGTAGTAACAACCAATGACATCTTTAATGAAAATACAAAAGCCTTAGAAAAGGTGGCAAAACAAACTAAAAAAAATAATGAAATTCCAAAAAAGTGCTGGCCCCCAAAGAAATTGGGTTGAACAACCTGGACGCCCCAGGAGAGAACACAGGAGATAGAATCACCTATCGTGCAAAGGAACTTTACCAATAATCCAACACTGTTATATAGATACATTCATTGTCTTTAAAGGCAAACTGTAATGCATTTTTTTATTAGTTGATAGCTTTAAATGTACCATTAACAGAAACACCACAGTGATCCTTTTGAATTTATCCCAAAATTAACCCATGAAAATAATTATTTTCTTTCCTGATTTTGGCACAAGAAAAAGCGACTCCTGTACGAGGGGTTTTCCATAAGTTCTGTCCAAGTTATCATAACTTTTGATATATATTACAGAAACATATGAAATTTGGGTCAGTTAATTTCAAAATGTTCGTCAGATGTTGAGATAAAGTTGTTGCAACAGGTTTAAGTAATCTGGCTGGGATCATGTCACATCCTGTAGCCTTAGTCGTGTTGAGGTTTTTGATGATTTTCTCGACAGTCTCAGTGTTTGTGTGGGCGAAAGAGAAATCACTTAGTGTCATTTTGGATTTAATGTCCTTGATGCTGGGATGATTTTCAAAGTGATTGGAACATTTTTTTACGAAATCCCTGTTTGACTCACTGCTTTGTGTGAGCCAAATGCTATCACCAATCTGTGATGCTATAGTAACATAAAAGTTATTCATTTCATTGGCTACAACTTTGGGATCTGTGATAACGCCATCATCTCCATTTATGCAGATCGGATTGGAGTTTTTAGTCCCTTTGTTGGTGAAAAAGGGTTTGACTGTTTTCCAAAAGTCTGGCTTTTTGCTACCTCCTTCGCACTTTGCATTGAAATATTGTCTGATGGCAGTTCTGCGAAGTGACTTTGTTAAGTTTCTTTGGAGGCGATACAGTATTGCAGTTTGAATTTCCAGGCCAATGGCAATTGGCCTGGAAAAAAAAAAGCAAGAGGTCAAATACTTAGGTCTCAAATTAGACAACATCCTATCTGGCGATTCAGTTGTCAAAGACATCGTAACAAAATGTAACAACAGATTAAAATTTCTGTATAGAAATAGAGACGCACTTGATATTAGATAAAGGAAAACTCTTGCTTTGGCACTGTTACAAGAGGTGTTCAACTTATTTTGACAAAAGTTGAACCCTACACAAAAACTGCCAAATGCTACTTTTTTCCTGTCTGATGACAGAAAGGGTTAACTATAGGTCTTGACAGTATAAGACATGTGTTTGAAATATTTTGGGACAGTTTGCACAATTTTATTAACCTTTTCCTGAGGCAGGCCTCTCATCAGTTTTGAGATTAATATTTCGGCCAGTGTCAGTGGTTAGAAGTGTATTTGCAGGTTCTTTCTAAGTATACCAATTTTGCTAAAACTTCTCAGACATCATCAGATGGTCTTTGGTGACCTATCCACCAAGGTACAGGAATTTTGCTTGCTTCTTTTTTAAGATAATAAATGTTATTTAGGCACCAAGGCCACGAACAGTCTTTTAATGAATACTATCTCTTTTCTCTCTGTGGAAATATCTTAGGAAAGGTTCTTTCTGAAACAGATTTTAGATTTACGTTTTCCAGGTATTAGGCTATCCTATTTGAATTTCTAGAGGTGAAATTGCGACTTTTTCTGTATTTAATCACTGGAAAATGTATGCATGAATTTTCGAGTAGGATTGCTAAACTTTTCAATCTTCTAACTTTAAAGCACTCTGTAAATTTCTTTTATGCTGAAAACCATTTATTAAATGTTGTAGTCTTGCAGATGAAGCTTAGTTTTATTCGGTGTAAACCTTTTATGGTCCTATGTTTATAAGTTTCAGGTCGAGCAAAGACATAAGATTCCTTGTTTTTGGCTACTTTTTTTCAAAATTGTGTTACTTTTGGCTTTATTTTTTGTAACTCACACTTTCAGAAGTCAAGTAAAAACTTGTGTCCACCTCCTGTATTGTTATTGGAATGCTTTGCCATCTTTTTATGAATATGCTGATAACAGAACTTCGTCACCGATCTCATTTTGTTTATCACCCCTGATGCGGCCATGAAGCATGGCTAGGGGAATCAAAATTTGAAACCCCTTATGAGGGTGACATCCAATTTTTCCTTTGTGCAGAGGCTTACAATGAACATTAGCTCAAATAAATGCCATAATCATCCTCCATGACACATGACATTATGCTTGAGGTAGTGAAACCGCCCCTCAAAAGGTGTTTTATCACACCTTCCAAACAAAATGCTATTAAATACCGTAACTATATTTCTGAGACATTTAGGAGATGTGACATGCAAGATGAGCATCATACGGATCACTCACAGCAATTTTGGCTCAGCGAAGCATAAATTCTCAATTTAGAGGCAGTTTTCATTTTTGTCAAAATAAGTTGAACACCTCTTGTTCAATGTCATTTTGATTATGCTGTCTCGGCATGGTATATGGGCTTATCAAATGCTAATAAGAAAAGACTTCAAATAGCCCAAAATAAAATTGCCAGATTTATATTAAATCTTGGTCCAAGAACATCTATAGGCTAACAGGAACTGGACAAAATTGGACTTTTAGACACACGTCACCGTGCAATTCAAATGATACTAGGTCATATCTTTAATATCAAAAATGACCTTGCTCCAAGCTATCTATCTCAAAATTTCACTCCAGTACAACATGAGTACTCAACAAGAGGCTCCAGTCATATATACACGGTTCCCCGGCCTATTGGTGTTACCTATGGAAATTTCAATTATAATGGTTCAAAATTATGGAACGAGTTACCTTCCTGGATAAAATCCATAAATAATAGACTGTTATTCAAGAAGAAAGTCAAAGCTCACCTCAGAACTTTAGCCGCATAACATAAATATTTACATTAATTTATAATTAATTTATTTACTCGTTTAACTAGTCATACTGTCTATATATATATAAATTATACATTGTTATGTTTGAACCGTGATACCATTTCGTGATTTGATGGACCACACTGGAAATAAGTCTCATGTGAGACTTTTGTGTGTAATCCAAGATTTTTTTACACTTAATACTTTGTGTCTTTTTTATAAACATGTCTGTATTGACTGTAAAAATATCTAAATAAAATCAATCAATCAATCAATTGTTAATTTATCTAGCTAAAACTTACATTCCTTGACTGATTTTAAAAGTATTAAATAACTGACTAATTAATATTGAGGCATATTTAGATTGGCATTGAAGTGTCACATCTTGGGTGTCATCATCAAGTATTCTAATTAACCCTGACACCTTTTCTGTAATTAGGGGTTAATGAAATGAAATGAAAATAACTCTGTCATCCAATTCAAGTTTCAACTTCACACCTTTTCTAAACAATAGACCAGCATCAACACTGCATTACACTTTTTACCTCAAAAAGAAAAAAAAATATAGGCCTACAATTTCAACGAATTCTCAGCAAGGAATAAAGATATCTTCATGAAAAAACGAATTGATATAGATTGATAAATCAGGATTCTAATGAGCCTACAATTGTACCTTTAGCCCCAATAGAAATGCTCAAAAACTATCGGTAAGACATCGAACCTGTTTCGGCCAATCAGAGGCCAGTAAAACAATAACAACAATATTTCTATTTCCTGTTTTGCCGTGATTTCGTTGAAACTAAAAACTTAAATTGTAATTAAACAAGACACAAAAGACACACAAAAAAGCAAGACGCCTTAGGTTAGCCTATTCTTCATTAATTTCATGAAAAAGAAACTTTGATAAGTGCTTCGTTGACTCTCACAAACGATCCAAAATTTCTGACTACCCCTTATTTAACTGGTTCGCTCACAAATGCGAGTGAACTCGCAAATAATGACAGTACACACAGGCAGCTAGCAGTGAAAGCAGCGCCATCTATATTTATTCTGATGAAGGCGACTCTGACCACAATTATTCATCAAGAACTGAATAATGGGATGATGTCTGGATATGAAGCCATATTTCTTCATAAATGCCTTATCGAGGTAAACTGTTATGAAAAACGTAGCACAGATGTAGAAACCATGATATCTGGCTTGGTTTTACATCATTTGGTCCAAATTTTGTAGATTTAGCAACATTTACTTAAACCATGTTATTAATTTAATCAATGCCTCACCGACCCTGACCTGAAACTGAAAGAATCTTTTAAAACACCACATGAGTGGTTCCAAAACTTATCAACAATTATTTGAAGTTTGGTGTAAAAAGCATTGTCATCTGTGAGTTGTGACTCGTGAGTAAAACATTTGAAATTAAGTTTATTCTGCCATTAGGTACATCATATAAGGGATAGCAACCCGTACAATGCAAACATGCATAGTCCGCTCAGGTGCACCCTGGACTCACATTTTTCTTCAAGCTGATGGATAATTTGTGTAGCCGGATATAGCACCTGTGATTGAATTTACTCAAAATATATTGTAGCAGTTGATTTGAGTGTTCTCTTTTTTTCTGTGTACAATCCATACAAGGACCACCAAAACAAAAATGTAATATACACGAGCAATTGAACATTGATGAATATTGTTGATGTACAAGTTTTTTAACTAAATTTTTCAAATTATCAGTCATCTTTCATCATTTCTTTTCCCTTCCAGTCAAACAGCCACGTTACTGCTTGCAACTTTAAACAGGTGTTTAGGTTGCTGTAAAGTTCTGTATTCGGCAATTGCTTTGGTTCACAAAGGTGAATTGATGTTCAAACAGTACAGGTCTCTGGATGCTGAATTGCTGATGGTCTGCTGCTGCTTTGCCTTTGATAAGTACTTTGCACTCACCTTATAGAAACACTTCAGTGACACAGGATCTTAAAAAATCTAGGTTATGGTCACTTAGTACTGAATATCCCAGCTGTTACCCAATTCATTTTTTGCTTTTCGGACAACTTTGATGTTGCACTGAATAAGTGCCTTTGTAATAGAAGTTTTCATGCAGTTCCTCCAGCTGTTCCTCCTGTACTCTCTCTTTTCTGAAAGTGAATAAAATAGCCAAATTTCTGAGAGGGAAACTGAAAGGCAACATTTACTTATTATTCTTTTTCAGTTTCCCAAAAACAAATTTCAATCTCAAACTGTGCAACAACAAACTTCCATTAATATAGTTTTATCACAACAGCCTGCCTGCTACCTTATACAGTGTGCACCTCCTTTGTTGACTGACTATGAAGCTTGGAATTAGTGTTCGACGGGCAGTTTCATCTCGACTGAAACTACTTTGATGAGAGATTGAAAATGAAACCTATTTATAGTTTATAACTACCAGCAATTTGAAAGATTGAAGAACAGTAAAATGGTATGCTTATTGCACTGTTCTGCGCCACCTAATTTTTGCTCATTGCCCATTGTCGCATCAGTAGTATGCTTTAAAGGCAGAAAGCCAGATCTCTAGTGTACCTAATCAACTGTCATGATGAATAATTCGATCTCAGCCTTTGCTCAGCAGTACCACAGTAATCAGTGTTACGCAGGTGGCTTTGACCACAGTTATGCCTAGTTCTCATGGAGACGTAACAGAGGGTTCCTGTTGCGGCGCTTCTTGCTTTTCCAGGAAAGAGGGAGGTTTTTAAAATACATTCAACAATTCGGCGACGATATTTTCGTCTACGGCGCTTCTTAAACTTCCTCGCCAAAAGTTCCTAGAAGTCACGTGACAGGTTAGTGAAGCAAGAACTTGCTTCACCAAAGATTCAACCTGTTGAATCTTGACGAAGCAAGAAGTCACGATGCAAAAGACCTGAAAGATCCCCAAAGTGCTTGGGCGAAGGTACAGACAGCTTGGGCGAAGTTAGAGGCAGGTTGGGCGAATTTAGAGACAGCTTGGGCGAGGCTACTTATCATTGAGTCAATGGAACTTCGGCGAAAAAAGAGAACAACTCGCCGACACAAACAGGCTGTTGAAACGCCGAAACAGCTACTTGCTTGGCCGTAACAGGTATTTGCTTGGGCGTAATTGAAGATTAGGACGAAGTAAGAGGATGCTAGGGCGAAGCAAGAGCATGCTAGGGCGAAGAAAGAAACTCCTTGGGCGAATCTAGTTTAACATTGAAGCAATGGAACTGCGTCGAGGCTCCTGACAACTCGCCGACACAAGTCTCTTCTTGCCTCGTCCGTAATTACGAGCGATTCGGCGTAAAAAACGAGTGCCTCGTCGTCCTAGGATCAATCTACGACGATGAATAACCTTTAATTGATTATATAATTGTCCAAAAATGGCTTGAAACGCCGAAATTTGGCGAAAATGAAGTTCCTGGCACATCTACAACTTCGCCGTCACTTAACCACTCTCGTGTGATCTAGGCATAACTCACCTTTAACTCAGCAGCAGGCCAGTGAATGGATATGAAGCAATTTTTCTTCATAAATGCCTTATCTATTGGTAAACTGCTTTGAGCACAAACTGAATACATACACGGAAGTGGACTTCGTAGTGAGCTGGTACTAATGGCTGTGTTGGCATGATTAAATATATAAGTTAGTTTCATTATCTAGTTTAACCAGCATTAACTAAAGCCATGTTATGAATTTACTCAATAGTACCAATGCCTGACAGTTCCTGACCATTGCTAGTCCTTTAATTATGCAACTGAAACTATTTTGACACAACTAGTGGGGTTCCAATAATTTGTTTTGGAAGACCTTTTTATTTGACGTAGATGTTAAAACATTGCATTTATAAGTAAAAAGTTTCAAATGAAGTGTATTCCGCCATTAGGTACCATGACCTCTTCCCAAAAAGGCAAACAGGAGGCTGTACCAAGTAATGTTTCCATTCAGTTCAATAAGATAAGACTTTTTTGTCATGACGGATAGCAATCCTCCACCATGAGCGCACATGCATGGACAGCAGGTCTGTCTCCATTTGCAGTTCTGAATTTATGGACAGGTGATGTCTCCAAGCAATAGGAGCTCCGATGGAATCCCCTTTGCCTTTCAGCAACGTGATTGGTGTTGTTGACCAAGCCAAGGAGTCTGACTTAATGAGTGTGTTTGCTGAATGTTTGATTGTTTGGGTCAGCTACACTGTATTGATTATGTTCTCAAAACAGCAGTTTAACAGAAAAGAGTGTTGTTATCGTACAGACTGCGGGATTATAACTAGTTAACAACCAGATTATTATTAACTGTTGGTCACAGGATTTCACTGACTTTGCAAACAAACCAGATAATACGTCGTCAGATGGGCTTCCCAAGACAAAAATAGCACTCCCCCCTTATCATTGCACCACCTACTGATAATACCTGTCGTAATCCCCATATGGAGACAGACCTATTGGGCATGACATATTCTTCAAACAATCCCTGCCCACCTTTTCGCCTCACACATATATATCCATCTGCTTTGAGAAACATACAGGCTACCAGGATATTCTACCCTTGTTTGAATTTGCTTACAATTCTCAAATATAAGTTCGCATTTTGTTCAATTTTTATGATTCTTTTGAAATGTCATTGTATCAATTGTGATGCCGGCATTAAGCACAAAAGCTTCTTGATATTTAGCAATCTTACTTACCTATATTTCAAGCCATCTGAGACATTTAAATTGCTTTGGGGAGACAGATAAATTGGTTCTAAACAAGTTAAAACTTGCAAAGCATATTAAGAAATTGACCACCAACTTCAAGATTCAAACCAATGCCTCCACAAGATTTTTGGAAAACCAAAGACCTGTTTGATGGAATTCCATCAGTGCACACTCTTCTATTTATTTTGTTTTCCAAAATCTGAAACTCTTGGATAGGAGATTACATACCCTTCCACACCTTCCAACTTCAGTCTGATAGAAAACATGCACATGTTCAAGCAAACTCACATGACAGTGACAGTTGCATAGAAGGATGTTCTAGATCTATCTCTGAAAGTCAGTGTCTAATTAGGGCAAATATGCTTTTTCTGAATCAAAATAAGGGACCGTTCAGAATTTATGACTGGGGGGGGTGGGAGTTTTGCTGGAACTTCCCGTCAAAAATTGATACCCCCCCTTAAGTTTCATGCGGATTTTTAGTACCCCACCCTTAGGTTTTATGCATATTTTTAGTACCCCCCCTCGACATACAAAGCAATACCCACATATAAATACAGTTATACAAGGTCACGCGTACAGATTGATTCGCGTCATTTTGCGGACTTTTGCGCGTAAAATAGTCTAGATAAAGTGAGTTTATGCCTGTTTTATAACATTTTTTCTTTGTTAAAATTTCTTACCCCCCCCTTCGAAGTGTTGTCAAAAATTAATACCCCCCCTTGAATCACATGTGAACAGTTAGTACCCCCTCGGCCAAACTCCCACCCCCCCCCAGTCATAAATTCTGAACGGTCCCTAACTATTTATCCATGGTACACATAGAAATACATAGAAGGGACATGAGGCTCTGGCAGATGAAGCAACCAAATCCACCATCTTGGAACTGCCCTGAATACTGGCACAATGGACTGTGACGTCACCAGTAACTGTGATGTCACTTATAAACAATGGCATGATCATATCCTGATCATATTGGAAAATGATGTTACTTGCTGATAAAACAGTACTCTCAGCTAACCTCTCTTCCATATCAACACTGGGTGTGGCATCTAATCATTTAACCCTTCCAGTTCAACAGCCTCTTTACCGCTTGCAACTTTGAACACATGTTCATATTGGTGTAAAGCTGAAGTGGTTCAATCTTTAGCAATTGATCTAGTTCACAAAGGCAAATTGATGTTCAAACAGTACAGGTCTGTGGATGCTTATGGTTTGCTGCTGCAAGGTGTTTAGATTGGTGTAAAGTTCTGTATTCGGCAATTGCTTTGGTTCTCAAAGGTGAATTGATGATCAAACAGTGCAGGCCTCTGGATGCTGACGGTTTTTTGTTGCTTAATTTGCCTTTGCATGTTTGATAAGCACTCACTTCATAAAATAACTTCAGTGGTATATGATGCTAACAATCTGGGTACGATCACTTTGTTCTGAATTGCCCAGCATTTATTTTTGCTTTCCTGACATCTTTGATGCTGCACTGGATTTAGTACATGCGTATCATGCAATTCTGGCAGCATTTTCCCTTGGATGTTGTGTGTGAAAATAAATGGCTGTATTTTATAGGTAATAATACAACCTTTTCTTGTGTAATTCTTCTTCGTTTCCCTCAAGTGCGGCTTACAATCTCCAAGCTGAGCAATCACAAATCACCAGAGACATCTTTTGATTGTAGAGAACCCATCAGCTGCACTATCTGTACCATGCTTTCACTAATGATGAAGTTTGTAATTAGTGTTTCACAGACAATATAATCCAGTCTTAAACTAATTTGATAGAGATTGAAGGTAAGTATGTTTATAGCTTCTATTTATGAACAATATTCAAGATGATTTGTTGCAGAGGTCAAAGAAGTATAAAAAGTATTGCACTATTCTGTGTGACCTTATTTTTTCTCAGTGCCAATTGTATGACATTATTGTATTTAACCTGGCGCCAGGTCCCTTGTGTACCTTACCTACACTATAATGATGAATAATTCTGCCTCAGCCATTTCTCAGCAGCAGGCCATGAAATTTGTTGACAATGAGTTTTCTTCCATAATAATACTCACTGTTGCGCAGGTGACTCTGACCACGATAATTCATCATTAACTCAATAACGGGATTGCGACCCAATATGAAGCTATATTTCTTCGTAAATGCCCTATGCCGAAACTGTTTTGCACACCACCTTAGCAAAGAGATAGTAACCATGACATCCTGTGTGGGTAGTGGACCAGCTGGACTTAGTAGTAATTTGGTGTTGACGGCTCTGTTCACTTGGATCATAGACATGGATACTGGATAATTCATCATTTGGCCAGATTGTATAGAGCGCCAGCATTGACCAAAATCATGTCACATACATGTGACAAATCTACCCCTTACTGGGTACTGGGTATTACATATAAAATAAGTAATGCAACTGCTCTATTTTTTACCTTATTTTCGACTTGACGCAACAGTTACCGCTTTGCTGTTCAATTGCTGATAAAAATGCATGTCAGAACAGACCTCTTGATGTGCTTGTTTTATATATCTCTGAGGTTTTGTTATTGCAAATAGTCTTTGAAAAGACAATTGAATGATAGTTATTTATTACACCATTTTGCAGAAGAGTATAGATAAGCAAAACTGTCAGTTAGGGCCTGGCTGTTCGCCTTGGAACTACCTTGATCAGGTCAAACATCTTTTAGGTCTCACCATGATAATTTTAATCAATGAAGCGTTGGGCTTTAATCGACAATGTTATTTTACATAACTCTGGGCAACAACCATTGCAGTGAAAACATACATATTGTGTAGGGAAAACAAAATGTATCTGTTGTGTCCACTGTCCAGATGTTTGCTGTTGGAATTGAAGAGTACATACAGTTTCAGTGCACAGTATATACTATACAGTATCCTTTTGGTATATAAATAATATATTATAATGTCCTGTAACTCATTTCAATAGATGTACCTCATCTTTGGCTGCTTACCACTGAAAACATAACAAGGGAAGCCAATCGATAGATTTTGTTCTCCATATATCTCCACTGCACTCTAACTCCCAGACTTAGAACTTACTGAGTCACAAACAAAGCTTAGAAGATTTCACTTGACTTATTGATTTTTCAAGCAAAAAACTTTCCCATATAGAATTCTCCAACACTCAAATATCGTGACATTATTCCACAGAATCTTTTCAAAAAAGCTTGCTCTAAGAAAAACTCATTACTTTCAAGAAAACTATTGATTTTCACTTCAGAGAGTAATTGTAAAGGAATACAGTTGCAATATTTTCTATTTTAGCTTAGAACTAGGTTATCTTTCACAATAACATGATGTTTATATAAAGATTATTTATTTTAATACTTACCATTCTGGGATATAATATTCAGAACCAGTCTTGAAGCTTGCTACAGTTGCTCTTGAAAGTAAGTTCACCCGTACACCGTTGATTTGCCATTTAAATTCCATTTTTCATGAATTCTCTTTGGATGAGACTTCTCCACAGCTTTTTCTAGCTGTTTGCTTGTACATAGCGTGTTGTAGATACCTACTCAAGTGAAACTAATGTCTTATTCAGTAGTAAATGAATTTGTGTTTATGAATGGAACTTAGTTGTTTTCACTTTTTCTGTTGCTTTTTACTGTGTTTTATTGTTGACATTTGAATATTATTTGATATTGAGCTTCTATATCTTATAAGTAAGCACCATATATCACCTGAGTGCGACATGTGATGATTTAAAGCATTTTAAGTAATGTATAATTTTGGCTGCATGATATAACTGCCAAATTGAAAGTCAAAATATCATTAAAATAGCCATGCCCTGCTTCAGGTAAAAGCACAACAAGATAGGATGCATATTCTTTTAGATAAAGAGAAAACGGAAATTTGTCAGAAAATAATGAAACAAACAATCCTGAAGTCAACTTCAATGCAATCTCATGTAAACGAGACTGACACAGTACTGATAATGCTGGCATCATAGGCACAATGTTTGCATCACTAGCATGGCTATTGAGCTTCTATTCAAGGTATTTCAGGGTCCAAATCTTGCAAAAGTGTATACACCCCAGGCTCCCCAGCACCATTGATACGACACTTGGCATGGTGTGTAAAAACTTTTGCAGAAAAATTGGCAAATGAGGTTCTTTTCATCAATACAGTTTTTCCAAGTGCTTGTAAAAAAATCAGTAATAACTAATTTATCTTTCTGTTTCTTGAGAATTGTGACAACATTTTTATATAGACTAATCGTGAAGTTTTGTATGTCAATCATTGACCAATGACACATATAACACATACTTTAAAAGTTCTCAATAGAAGTCTATAATAAATGCATTACATTTATCCATGGAATATTAGCCATCAAGTACACAGAAGCTCAATAACGTATTTTGTTGTCTTTGGTACACCATGGCCAAATTATTTATTCATAATGACATTCATCAAACATAATGATAGATAGAAGCATATATTTTACGTTATTTATAGATTATTGGAAATATTTATCCTAGCTGCTTATTGGCTTGCTTTTTCAGATGTCGATTTCATCGATGCAGTTTTCTAATTTCACTTCAGTTATAAAGGAAAAAAGGAAATATTTGCAGGTGAAACCTAATTCCAATAAAATCCAACAAGATTTCAAAGGTTGAGAAAAGTTTGGTATGATGCCAACAACGGCCAACTTTCACAAATATGGCAGCCAGTCAAAATATGAGAGCAAAATTTGTATGATGCCAATTCTTTTCTAATCATGCAAGAAGTCATTCCAGATTAGCTTTATGCTCCAATTTTTCACACAAATTAGCTGCCAAACCAACGATGAAGGAGCCACTTAAATATATTCTCATGAAAAATTTACCACAAGGGGCCACTGTGTCACTTAGCAATATTCCAAGTCATTATTGATCATCCAGCATTCTCTCTATAGCTGTTCATACGATAAGGTTGGTGTTGCACTTATCATACACATTCGCGTAATATCTGTATAATGTAGAGTGCTCGACTGCTTGTGAGCCATTTGTTTGGTTGTATATACAAATGTAATATTCAGATCGAACAGTGTATTCAAACACCCATTGCTTGGGCAGTGATACATACAATAGTAATACATGTTCTTCTTCTTCTTCCATTAAGTGCAGTCCTCCTGGCTGGAGTATTTTGCATTGTATGTTCTTCGATAATTGGACAGCGAAAGTGATGTTGCTTAATGCTTATGCAAAACAGGAAACATACGGATAAATTTCATCTGAAGTTGCATCTAGTCAAGCACATTTGTCAGCTCATTTCTGCTTCTCAAAGAACTTCACATGACATGAAGTCTGTCTTACATATGAACTTGTGAAGTTCACAAGCAAAAAAGTTCATGTATATAAAGTGGGTGTTTTCTAATATATGAAGCTTTGATAAATGCATATTTGAAATGTCATTGTGATTGGTTTTCTTTGAATTAATCTGATTGTATTCATGCTTTCGTTTAGAGAAAGAGCAATGAAAGGTTAAAAAAAAGTGGGCAATACTTTGAAATATGAAAATGATGAATGGAATTATTCTTGGAACTGTTTTTAAATAGTTTCAAAGGTTACATAATTATACGTATTAGAAGATTGTTTCAGAAATGATTTTAGTCTATTGGCCAAAAACTTGTTTATAAAAAGAGAGCATTGTGGATGTTTAATTTTTGCAATGGCCTACCTCTGCCATAAAAAAAGCTTTAAAATCAAGATTATGTTTGTCCTCAAAATTAATTCCTGAAAAACAGATTATTGCATCACTTTGGCTGCGCCTAGTTAGTTGAACAATTTAAGGTGGCAATCTTTGATGTTCAAGAGTGCAAGTGTATCAAGCCACTTTTTCGGACTAACCCTTACTACATAGTGTGACAAAAAGCATTAGGGGAAGAGCTAGTTTGTAACCTTGACAGGAAGAAGGCTTCAAGAAGCTAGGTTGTTGGACAGAGCACCCGGATTGCCTTTGAAGTATTGATGAGCCTAAATATTCATGGAGGGAATTAACTAAGTTAGCTCACAGATCAGTTTGTAGATTGGTGTTTCATTACATTGAGAGGCTGTGAGGAACAGGCAATTCATGTTGCTGTGATCTGTTGTTCGGCCTGTGAGTTCAGCGAGGGAGCAAGCAAGATAGAGAGCTAATTAGGAATGAGGTAGTAATACTGAGAAAGAGAGCAAGTGCTGTGCCTTTGGTTAGTTGGGTAGTTTGGTATGGACAGTGTAACACTCCATATCCAGTCAATTTTCTTCAGATTCAATCTCATGGAGTTGATAGAAGGGGTTAAAGAGGAGTCTACAGCATATTACACATTCACCCCATGTGTGGGACCTTTATTTACCTGAGCTATCTGGCTAAGGCATTGCAGTCAACTGAACGGGCCTACTGAACATTATCTTATCTCATATTATAGGTTTTTCGGATTGTGATGACATATGTTTTGAAAGTTGAGATGCTATATACTCTGTTACTTAATGTAGAAGAGTCTTGCTAGGTACTAGTGAAATCAGTTTTAAATTACAACTTTAGGCTACACAAATGGTGTTTCACTGTTTGTTAACTTTTCTATTTATACTGTGAATTAAAGTCAATTGCCACAGGTCAACCAACATCTTCTTATATCTGAAAGACTTGTGACAATTGCTACAGATACTGAAAAATACTTGAGAGACATGTGTTTTTATCTGTCAAGCTTACATCGTGTTTATGTTTTCTTTTTTCAGATAACGGAGAGTTTCCAGTTACTATGACATGTCTGCATCCAGATGTCAACAACAACATCAAACTCTCCATTGATGTTACGCATCACGTCAAGTTACGTCTGAGATGCTGAACAACATAAGTGTATGTCAAGTGCAACATTGGGGATGAAGCAAAGAAATCTGACGAAGGAAACATGAGTTACTCCAGAGAGGTGACCTGCCAATCTCCTGTGACAAAATGTTATGACGGAGCCTTCTTATAAGATTTTTCATATCTCACATAAATTGAGCTGCTAATTCTATAACTGCGTAGTGTCATTTGGTTTTTGTGTTATTTGGCAGTAATTGCTGCGTACTCAGTGCAAATGCCGTGGATAATGATTGCACTCATGATGTCCTTAAACTGGAGCACAGCAATAGAATGAAGCGTTAAATAATCCGAATGTCAGACTGGATTACAGGGCAAAGATGGATTACTGGACTGGATTAATGTAAGAAAGGATTACCTGTTTAAGTTTGATTTGATTCTTTCATTGTGGCGTATAAAAAACCAATTTGCATGAAAGGACATGCCACCAATGCAGCGAGCGAAATGTCAGTGTACAGAAATGTCAATGCCATCTCCATCGCAGATGACACAACCGAACTACAGGTCCTTAAAAGCCGAACGTCCTATGGGAGTATTAATCCGGATGGACCAACGACGGCTAATGCCTTGCCAAATGCCGTCGTTCGGCTTAACGACCAAGGGGAGCCCCAGACGTCTGTTGGGTCATCCCCGAGTCCCGAGGGACAGGAATCAGACAGCTCAACGGGGTCTAAGAACCTCAAAAGTGTCCTTCGACCAATCTTCATCAGTTTGCGATTGTTCGGCCTCCTGTGGAAAAAAGACCATCAAGCTGCGTTTGACTGTAACACAATCTACGCCATATTTGTGTGCAGTCTATCGTGGCTCACATCATTCCAACTCTTCGCTATGTACAAACCCAGAGACTCCTATGGGAAAGATCTCATGAAGAAGTTTGCCTCTCATGCCTGGCACTTCCAAATGGCCATCATAATCACATCATTCGTCTATAACTTTTACAAACTCTTTCCCAAGTTTTACCGCAGGTGGGAATGGTATAAACGCAAGTATGGGGGCGTGCCCTTACACCTCATGATTACGTTCACTTACAGGATAACAACTGCTATGGATGTTACATTTGGTCTTGTGTTTTTAGCATTCCTGTTAGGAGTGACTATCAAGCCTCCAAAAATATTGTTGTTTGTTATGGAGCCCTTTCAGTCCCCTCCGCGATATGTCGTTTGTGTTTATTTTGCCATCAACTTGTTCATAGCATTCGCTTGGCTTCAGCCTTTCATTTTCCTGAGCATCCTTGCCTTGCTGCTTAGGAGAGAATTCTTAGAACTGACCAAAGCCTTTAAATCTGCTCTGTCTGTGACCCCTGACCTCGCAAGGGGTAAATCACCAGGTCAAGGTCACCGGTTGGACTTGGAGGGCTTCAGACTCAGACATTTGACTTTGTGTAAGATCTGTGACAAACTGGATGATATGATGTCACCCTTCATTCTCAGCACCTACATCCTGGATGTCCCGATGCTCGGGGCGATGATTATGTTCATGCTCACCAATGAAGCGCGGACCCCTGACAACTTCCTGTCTGTGGCGGCCGCTGCCTGCGCCTTTCTCATCGCCCTCGTTCATCTCGTTGGAGTTACGGTTGTTGGTGCCACTTTAACTGCTGCTGTAAGTAAATTGGACAATTTCATATAATTATTCATCATATCATACTTGACTTGTGTCGCTATATCGTATGTTACAGTCGAGAAAAGAGAAGTGATCACTTCAATGCTATGAAAGACATAACATCCCTATAAATTCTATGTTTAACTTGAATCTAAATGTATTTGATGACTAACACTGTACGTGAGTCACTTTAAATGTTAAAAGCATCAAGCATTTGTCAGATTATTGTCCGTAAATGAGTCATATCACTCACCAGTGATGTCTTTCAATGACAAATTGACCAGCCATTTCTATGTAAAAGAAAATACTTTCCATCACAAATGTTCTCTAACAACCAAAAGTAAGCAGCTGTGTTTCCCTAAACATAATATACTGCATATACAGTTTGAAGATTAAAATGAAGAAAACAACATAATATTTTTATTACATAAATACATTCCTGATATAGTTCAATATTAGGCAACCAAGAGATAGATACACATGTCTTATCATGAAGCCAGGTGTAATTAGGTTACGACTTCCTGGAAAGTTGCCAAATATACCAATAGCTTCCTGCCAAATATGCCACAAACTTGAACAATATCCAGAATCTGCTCTTTACATCGAGTAGTTACAGCCTTTCACTTTGATAAAGAAAAAGTGAGGACCAGCTCACTGTGAAAAATGCACTTTGTGATTCATGATAGCTGATGAATTGTCATCTTCTGTACTTTCAACATGGGAAACATAGAGGCAGTTTGATTAGTCATGATCAAGAGAAGGCCATTTGACTTGTCATAACTGATTTTGGATTGAAAATCAGATGCATAATCCTTTCGTTTGGCTGTCACCAACAAGAGGGATAAGTCTCCTTAAATCAAATTAACATTGAAAGTATTGGGTATGATTATGACAAATCATCAGTATGATAACACACGAAGTGCTATTTTCACAGTGCAACAGTACACTCTTTTTCGGTGTCAAAGTGACAGGCTATAAAGGATAAGCAGATAAGATATTGGTCTATGATTCTTGATTTGGGCCAACCACATACTAGAAGTCACAAAGCAAAAGAAAAAAAAACATTTACATGATGTTAATTTATGTCACCGAAGTCCATTACAACAGAAGCATATTCCGTATGTGTACGTAACATGCAATTGTAGATCCTAGACAAGCTTGGTCACTCATGATCAAGCTTAAGCCTTTCTCAACTCCCTGAGGTATAAAATACAGCCACACAAAGACAATCAATCAATAAAACCAATCCTTCAGACACAAAAATATATTGTTCTATACCATTAGCATGTCTGTCTGGATTTTTGCATAATTTGGCTAATTGATACTGCAATATAGCAAAACTAACTCAGTAATTATGAAAAAAAAACATGCCTACCATTCTTAAAATCAATTATTGATAATTGTTTTGCGATATTTTTATAAAAACAATACTCTGTGAGTGTGAAAAAATAAAATAAATCTGAATGGACACAAAATAAAATAAATTTAAATCTTTTGGAACAGGCCTACCTCAAAATAAAATACTTATAAATGGGATAGCAAGCCAACCTCAGGTCCTGATGATTGTAATTGTCATTGGCAGAACAGAAATCGTGTTTAGTTGATCAATAGGACATTCATCCTGCAATGGGAGGCAGACAGTTGCATGGAACCCATGTGCAGTGGTCTGGCATTTTGGCTGCAGATATGAGGTGGTGCCTTGTTGTACATTCTTGTACATCTGTACAATACAATTGATCATTGATTAATTCTTTGTAGACATAGAACATCGATGAAACAATAACATAACTGCATGTGGTATCAGATCTTTTTGTCTTTGCCTGATGTCTCCTGAGACCTGTTCCTCATAGAATGAGACCTCTTTGTTTCAGGCAAAATCGATGAAACCATCAGTATTAGATATCGATCTGAGGACCTGCTCCAACCAGGAGGCTATGTCTGTGCAGGTGAGTCAATTATCTTGTGTCTGTAAAGGTTATGTTGTTGTTGTTGTTGCTTTTTGTTTTGTCATGGCTGCTCGAATATTTCGAAATATATCTATCTGTGATTGAATATTTGGGGGTTTGTTGAGGTAATTAAGTCTGTAAATTGGCCGTATGTATTATACATCAGGGTGAAATGGAAATTGTTATATGTTTTCTTTGCTTTGTATCATCAGACTTCTGTTTAGCATGGTCTTCCACTGTCTGGTTTGATGAGTAGAAGAGAAAAATATGCCCAAAATACATGCCGCCAAGTCAGGAATAATCTTATTCTGAAATGCCTTCTCATATGACTATGCATCTACTTTTGCACATAACTAGAATTACACTAATAAGTAAAACGCCAGGCAGGTTTCATGGTGCAGGATGCCATATCTAAATCTGCAATGACAAAATACAACTAGGCTGTTGTTGTTTTAAATGTGGTCAAAAAATATGTCCCTGCGAAAACAGCAAAAATTTGTTGAGTCATAGCAATAACTGAATTCCTTACAAAGCAATATGTGTCTTCTGAAGATTGAAAAAATATGTCTAAAGACCTTTGTATATATAGTAGAGGACTGTACTGCAGTGTATACTGGAGAAAATCTATTGGAGTAGGGAACATATATTTCTTTTTGGCACATTTATAAATTCATTGTTATAAACTATGCATCTTTTGTCAAGTATTGCGCGACGTGTTCTTTCTTGTCATTTTCGATATATGTTCCATTTGTTTGTTTTTTTTCTGTCTTGCAACTGCATTGTTGTTATTTTTTAGTATAGTGCATAACTCACTTAGGTCGATCTCCTTACTTTTCGGTGCATGGAGGATGTAACTGATGTGTTTGCCTATTTATAAAAATAAAGAGTACATGGGGAGTTGATAGAAGCTCTATATTAACAAGGTGAGGGAATCTATTTTCTTATTTGAACCACTTTTCTGCTTCTTTTTAATAAAATAGGCCTCACAGTCGTGATCATAAGTAAATTCCTTATAACATGAGTATAATAGTTCACAAGGATGCAGGTATCATACCCGGTGTGTACTGTCTTTGCAGAAGCGTGATCCCAGCAATGTGCATTACAATAGTGATGATGCATATAAGACATGTTGTTTATTTTAAGCCGTTGTGGCTATCGTTGAATAGAACTTGGGCTTCTTATTTCTATTTGACTGCAGAGGGAATGATTGAATAATTGTGAAACTGACACTACTCATGTTTTGTTCATTTATATGAGTTTGTGAAGTTGCGCATTCACTTTATCGTAAAAGGTTGCACATATAAAGAACATATTTTGGTAACGGACTACACATGTCATGGCAGCACAACAAATTCTATTGCACATCACTGTAGCCAAATTAATCTATTATATTCTTCTTTTACTTCCCAGAGCAATATCTATATGTCTATTTTCTTGTTGTCTGCAAATACCAAAGAGAAGTCTGTTTCATGACTAATCCCCTGTTGGTAGATCGTTTATTAGCTTTGGGAACTGGGAATGCCCTGAAACGATACATCAACAACAAAGAGAAGAAACAGTATTCCAATGGCTAGAGGATTTTTTTCCAGACACTAAATACGAAAAATCATTTTGATGTAATCATAACAAGATAAATTTTACGCCCAGGGACGAACAGTGCCAAGGATTGGGGGTCTTTGCAAAGCACCTGCCCTCTCAGTTTAAAGAGATGTACATATTTTCAACTTCATCGATGTTTCATCAATCTTTTCTTCAAAAGTAGACAATCATATCTTTAAGGGTTGACAGCATTTTATTCTAGACTTCTTTCTTCCCTTCTTTGACTTGCCTTACAATTTTCTCTTTTGAGAATAAAATTCATGGTAGGCCTATTCTTGCTGCCAAGATGCCCAATAGCACCCACTGTGCTTAGTGTGTACTTTCTTCAGGGAAGTGTATATCCTTCAGTGTGCATTGTTGTGTTCTTGAAATAAGAGGATTTAAGGTCAGGCTTTTAAGCTCTCGAGGTCACCACAAAGGCCAATTTTGAAAAGTCTTATCGCGTAAGGGTTTGGTTATTTTTTAAATCTGAACCCATCAGTGCACATCTCAATGTCATCCAACAGCAGAACAATGTTGCCAGCTTGGGGGAGGGGCGAGTTGGGTGTTGCCTAAAATTGAACATAACCGTGTTACAGTGCCGAAGTGAAAATGATCATATTCTGCGCATTTCGTTTCCTATTCCATCATTGAAGTTGATGAACATCAATTTTACTAATCTTGTTTGCAAAATAAATGATAATTAACATAGGCAAATACATTTTCAGGCTGATTTTAGGATTTAATATATAATTTTTTTCAGTTGGCAAGATTTTTTTTATAAGGAAATGAAAGCATTATAGGCACCCCAGAAATGTGTAGTAAATCAAGTTACATTTATCAGTTTTTTTATTGAAATCCAAGAAATGCTTTGAATGTACAGGAGGTACCATTTTCAATAGTTACAGTTGTTCAAATAAGCTGTTGTTCTTTTTTTCTCCACTTGCAAGATTAGCATTTTGCTTCATTTGGATTGATTCGGGAAGCAAACAGAGGAATACAGATTGAGCTAAAGTGATATATGGAAAGCTGACTATTAACTCAAGCTTAATTGCTTATTAAAACTGATGTAACAAAAAATAAAATTCCACTGTGCATTAAAGTGATATAAATATATATGACCAAAAAAAAACGTTGTTTACTAGAAAGTACGACAAGAATTTTGTAGATTTTTGGCAAAATATGAATTCCAATGAAGGCAATATCTTCTGAAGTGTGAAGACTAGGGAATACTTATGAAAACATTTTTAAAGCAGACGATTATGCTAGTAGAATCAATAAGTGGACAAAAAATGTATTTCTTTTTGACACACTTGTTCATTGTTATGAACATTGAACAAGGCATATAACCAAGGCACCTTTTGTAAGTAAATCACTGGATTTTCTTTCTTCTTGTTTCGGGTCTGTAAATATCTGTTTTGTATGTTCTATGATGTCTTTCATCCTTCAGTATTGCACTACATTTAGATCGGTCTCCTTACTATCTGGTACAAGGATGACGTTGGCCTAATCGATGTACGTGCCTACTGATTGAATTAAGGTAGTGCTTAGAGGGTTCAGAGAAGCTCTAGATTAATTTGCAGAGGGCTTCTATTTTCGTCTTCATCTTTTTTCCAAACCTAAACTGAGCCTTGTAGATATTTTCTAATATCCTTATAATATGATAAAACAAGGATGAACGATGTCACCAGTACCTTCTGGTATATAAAGGTTAGTAAGTGCCTAATTGAGTGACATAAGCTCTTAATCTAACCAACCCTTTGGAGTTTGGACAAGGAGAAAGATGAGAAAGACATCTGATTTACCTGCAAAGTGTGTGATTGATAAGCTTGCTTGCTCCAACCGTCATTCATTCTTCTATATACGAGTTTGACCTGACTTGACCAAAAAATCAACACAACAAATTCTATTGCGTAGTACTTGAGCCAAATGACTCAATTATATTCTTATTTAACAATATCTGAAAGATGTATTAATTCTTGTTGTTTGCAAAGACCAATTTTATAAAAAGAAAAAAAAGAGGAGCCTGTTCCTCGACTAATCTCCTGTTTAGTTGGTAGATCATTTATGAGCTTTGCAAACTGGGAGTGCCCTGAAACAATACATCGACAACAAAGACAGTAAGCCAAAGGATTTCTTGAATAAACAAAATAGGAAAAACAAATAGTGCAGTCTTAACATTAAGAAAAAAGAACACCGAGGGTGTTGAACAGTGTAAAGGATTGTGGCTGTTTGTACTGCTCTGTCCTTTCATTTTAAAGAGCTATTTTCAATTTTATGATGTTAGATTTAGGATGGATAGCAGGGTGTTACGGAATATTGCATCTTAGAGATCATTACCAAACAGTCTTTGAAAGATAAGAGCATTGTATTCCAAGCTTATTTCCTCTTCTTATTTTCTTTTGCTGGCCTCACTCCTTTTTTTTTTAGTCTTTCAAAATATATTTCAATGTAGTTTTCTCCGAATGCAGTGATACAAGAATGCCCAACATCACCCACTGTGCCCTGAGTGTACTTTCTTTGGGGAAGCGTGGTTCCAGTAATGTGCATTATTGTGTGTTTGCATATATGAGGCTTGAAGGTTATGCTCTTAAGCCTTTGAGGAAACAACATAAGCTATTGTTGAAAATGTCTTTCAGTGGAAGGGTTTTCATTGGACAAAGGCAGAAGTTTTTGTTCAAAGTTTTGTATGAAGCCTTTTGTGTGTTAAAGGTCCATTTTATGTACAAACTATGGATATTTGGAAATGAATTTTTAAAAGATATTCAGCTATGTCGGTTTTCAGCATTTCCTAAACTTTCAACATCCAGTAATCAAAGTGTACAGTTTATGAGCATGTGCTGAATTATGGTTTCTTTCTGTTGAAACATGAATATTTTTATGGCTTTTCTATTAGCTTACTCTTGTCATAAATCTATATCAGCAGTTAAAAGTATTATGTACTAGGTCATGGACTTGACCTAAACTGTTTTTACCTTCAGCGAACAAAGTTCGAAGAAGGTATTGTAATCACTTGGGTAAAAATGTTGTCCGTCCGCCGGGCGGGCGGGCGGGCGGGCGGGCGGTCGGGCGGCGGGCGGATGGATCGTTTCCGGGCCAGCACTCGGCCTCTATTGAATGTACATGGATGAAATTTGGTACACATATAGCCTGTTTGGTCTAGTTGTGCCTTTTGATGGTCTAATTGATAGATATTCAATACCTTTTGAAATAATTGAGAAAATATAAAAATTATTTTTGTTCGTTTCCGGGCCAAATCTCAGTCACTATTGCATGTGCACTTATGAAATTTGGTACAGATGTGGCCTATATGGTCTAGTTGTGCCTTTTGATGGTCTCATTGATGGATATTCTATACTTTTTGCAAAAATTTGGAAAATAGAAAAATATGTATTTTTTTAGTTTTTTGGGCTGAGACTCGGTCACCATTGCATGTAAATGGATAAGGTTTGGTACACACATGGCCCATAAGGTCTAGTTGTGCCCTTTGAAAGGTCTGGTGGAAAATATTAAATGCTATTTGAAATATTGAAAAAAAAGAGAAAAAATATATTTTTGTTTCTGGCCCAAGACTTGGTCACTATTGCATGTACATGGTTAAAGTTTGGTACACATATGACTTATGTGGTTTAGTTGTGCCTTTTCATGGTCTGACTGATACATATTCTATACTTTTTGTAATATTGAGAAAAAATATTAAAAATACTTGTTTTCTTATAGGAGTCAAAACGTGCCCACTATTGCATATACAGCAATGCCATTTCCTACACGTATCACCTATAAAATGTAGCAGTGCTTTTTGACTTGTATTTAACACTTTTTGAATGATCGGAAAAAATTGGTGCATGCATAAAACCGTACCATAATATAAGTAAATTAGTATAATAAGGCCTTTCCCTGCTTTTACAAACCCTGGCAAGCACGCAGTAGATCGCAGGGCAGCAGGAAAATAACAGATAATAGAACGCCATTACTCGACCACTGTTGCATACCTATAATATACGGAATTTGGTAAACACACCAATTTTATGATGTAATTGTAATCTTCTAAATGTGTTATTCGCTGAAGGTTTGCTGCTGCGCAGCCTATGTTTATGAATAGATATCCCATCTGAACACCCAATGTCGTCTGACAGCCCAAGCATTGGACTGGGGCATCAGTCCAATATTGAGAACCAGGGCATGATGTTGATTGTCGGAATTAAAGGAGATTGTGATAAAGAAATTTCTGTCAGCATTTGAAATTCACTGTACAGTCAGTCATGAATTGGACTTGTACGTCTAACAATATGTGTAATGGGTATAGCTGCATGGAAGGCATTTTCAGTTTTTATTTACATTAGATTGGTTCCACAGCAAAATAGTGTGATCAAACGCAGAGACATGCTGTTGTGCAGTATTCGTATCATGCCGGCTCATGCTTTTGAATATTGTCTCGATGACAATACAATGTTTACTCTCTGACATTGGCATATCTCAGAAGCATGAACGGACAACATTGCATGTGATGCAGGAGTAGAATTTCCATTGTAAAATTCTGAAAAACTTCTGAACTCTGATGGGTGCATTTGCAGCATTTCTTATATAAGGATTGGAACTAGTGTAGGTTGGATTTTTTTTTCTTGTCCTTTATTTTTTTGGGTGACCTTTTTTTACCTTTTGTGAATGTGCCTTTGTCTTTTTAATTTCCTTGCATTAGGTTGACATAAGGATGCCCAATGTCACCTACTCTTCCCTCTGTATTTCTTTGTTTAAATGTGTGTTTTAGAAGTTTGCATTGTGTGCCCCGATCTGCTATTTGAGGCTTGATAGCTATGCTTTAGACACACCATGTCGGCTATTGTATGAAAACGTCTTTTTTGAGGAATAGAAGGAAAAAAACCTGTTTATGCAGAGTTAAGGGACCTGTCCTTTGCATCACTTCATGGTTTGAAGCCGACAACTTTTTAATGCCCTAATATGCAAATTTATAGCTATTTTCAATTGGATTTCAGAGAAAGGGTAATACACAATGCTTTGTCTTCATTTGTATACAATCTGTATGGCAAAGCAGTATGTTGTTGTTGTAATTTGTCTGTCTGGCTTTATATTCAAATGTTTTCACCAAACAGAGACATGATCTTGCTTGTGCAATATTCTTATCATGTGGGGTCATTCTTTTGACTCTCTATGACAAACTGACATTGGAATATTTCAGAAGCATGTAAGGACAACACAGTAAGATGCAGGTAGAATTTTTTCTGTTTCAATGAAAGACAGACCTCGATGCATTTCCATGAATACAGACCAACTGTCTGGCTCTGTAGTGAAATGTGCAAGTACAATGGCATTCGTTAGAGCTGCCAACGAAGTACAATATCGTAAAATTTGATATCTCGATCAATATAGATGATTCTCAAAGTATATGATATGTACAAGTCATACAACATTGATACATGATAATTTAGCAAAATATGAATAATGTATGATGATACTCAAATATAAATAACACCTGGAAAGTGGCACTTTACTTTGAATTTATGGCCATACAATAACTGATTCTCTGTAATACATAGTAACTTTCGAAAACACTACATGATTTGTTGAACTTTTTGTTCAAAATTTGACTTATCTTACCTATGTGAGTAGTAAACAGTACAATATTAGCATATTCATACTGATTCAGTATTCAGTGTATGGTAAAATATGAATTATTCACTTGTTCAATAAATCATATTGGCTGCAAAGTATACACAACATATCTATTTCAATACATTACCTGTTTTGGCTTCATGCGCCCTGATCAGTTTACTCTTGCAAATTGCGTACATGGAAATCCATTCTCTGTATCAAATTTGCAACAATCGAAATACATTGCTCACTCCTTATATGGAAAATCAGCACATTTTATTACATGTGGAAATTAATGCGATTGATTGATACATGGTCACATTTTTCATACAGCGACCCTCACCCAAAACCTTTTTTTTTCAATATGTTCTTCAAATGTTCCAAGTATAAATTTCTGGGTGATCAGTATTTGGTGCCTGTTATTTCTTTGGTGTAATGGCTGAAAAAAACCGAAAAATGGTTTAACTACAGTTATGAATATAAGAGAGGAAATTTCACAACAAAATCTGGTATTGTGTAGGCCTACAAGTCATGATGACATGATGATGCTTATGTGCATATGATCAAACCATTGATTTCAGCTTGTTTTGTATCCATGTTGGAAGTATGATCAGAGACATCATCAGCTATCATGACTCACAATCTCACATAGTGAAAATTTCAAAGGGAAATGGCCCTTTCTTTCCTCCCAACCAATAAAACACCTTAACTGCATCTTGCACGCTTTTCCAATGCCGTAGTTGATGTGCATCTAATTCTCCAACAACCAGGTTTAACGTTTGAAATGGCACCCAAAAAACTGTTACAAATGGGGAAAATTAGGGAAAACATGAGAAAAGGGTAAAATAGATGGGAAAACAGAGAAGCTAAAGTGAAATCGATGGGGGAGAGAAAATAAGGGGGAAAAGAATCTTTTGTGGAAAAACCTAAAGTTGTAATTCACGCTGACACTTCTTGAAACTTAGAAGTATGATCAATGTTGACAAGATGACAATCAAACAGGAACAAGTAGAGGAGACATGCATACTGCATTTGAGTGCAAATATTTAGGAATTTATTATATATCTAAATTATTTTTGTGATGCTGGTCCTCTATTCTCTGACTTACTGTTCCATTTTTTTTCAAAGTCTTTCAAAACTTATTTCATTGTAGTTTTCTTGTATTGCGGTGACACAAGATTGCCTGACATCGCCTACTGTGCCCTGAGTGTACTTTCTTCAGGGATACGTGTTTCCAGTAATGTGCATTATTGTGTGTTTGCATATATGAGGCTTGAAGGTTATGCTTTTTAGCCATTGAGGAAACAACATAAGCTATTGTTAAAAATGTCTTCTACGGAAGGGTTTTTCATTGGACCAAGGCTGAAGTTTGATCAAAGTTTTAAAGGTTATTTTATGTAATGATCTTGCATACAAATCAAATTAAGTTAAAATGCAACATAGCAAGTTGGAAAGTCTATAAATACTTACTGAAATTGCTGTAACCAATTGAAATTTTTTGTAGTCATGGATTGGACTTGGATTTCGACAATCTGTTTAATGGATATAGCTGCATGAAAGGCATTTTCGGTTGTTATTTACATTAGATCGGCTCTGCGGCAAAATAGTGTGATCAAACGCAGAGACATGATGTTGTGCAATATTCGTATCATGCTGGCTCATGCTTCTGAATATTGTATTGATAACAATACAATGTTTACTTTCTAACATTGGCATATCTCAGAAGCATGAACGGACAACATTGCATATGATGCTAGAGTGGAATTTCCATTGTAAAATTATGAAAAACTTCGGAACTCTGATGGGTGAATTTTCAGATTTCTTATACAAAAATTGGCACCACTCCAGGTTTGTCTATTCTCTCCTTTTTTTTCTTCTGGGTGACCTCTTGCTTTTATTTCTTTTTGTGAATTTGTCTTTGTCAGTCTTTGTATTTTCCTTGTATTAGGTTGACACAAGGATGCCCAATGTCATCAGCCCTGCACTCTGTATTTTTTTTTTTGAAATGTGTGCTTTAGAATTGGGCATTGTTGTGCTGCATTTGAGGCTTGAAGGTTGTGCTTCAAAGGCACCATAATCATGCTATTGTATGAAAATGTCTTTTTTGTCTAGGAAAAAATCTGTTTGTGTGCAGTTATAAGGGACCTTTCCTTTTCATGTCTTCATGGTTTGACATGGACAACTTTTTGATGTCCAAATATGCAAATGTATAGCTATTTCCAAATAGATTCAGACAAAAAAAAACGGTTTTTGGAATGCTGAAATATTTTCCAAAAGTCTGCTTGTGTTATCTATAAACTTTTCCACATGAAGTAAACACATGTAGTTTACGAGCCAAAGCTACATTATGGTTCCTTTATTGTGAAATATTGACATCATTTTAATGGCTTTTTCTTTCATGTACTCGTGTCATAAATCTTCTAATTTTCGCGACTACTGCAGGTTTATTACACATAATTCAGTACACTAGGCTATACAATGTAATTAACTGGGAGTCTACACTGATATATGATTATTTAAATTTACTCTTGCCACATAGAAATAGATGGTTGTTGAATAAAGATATTTTTACTGTCATCAAATAAACGTTTTGAATGGAATGTCGTATTACACATGCATTAAATTGTTGTGGTTCTTTGTCAGGTCAATAATTTCCGGTCTTGATATCTTATAAGAAATCTGTAATATGTTTGTACTCAATGACAAACTGAAATTTCAATATCTGGAAGCATGTGAGAAAAACAGAGCATGCATAATTCCTATTGTAGGACTTTTTTGTGAATTTGATCATGGAATTGTAACCAGAGGTGGCGGAACGCTTTGAAAAGTGGGAGGGCACCGGGCTCTGGGGCAGCTCGTCTACGGTAATTTCAAGGAGAAAATGGGGCATTTAGTGTATTTTTGGACCCAAAAGTGGGGGGGGGGGGGGTATGTGCCCTCATTGCCCCCCAGCTCCACCGCCTCTGATTGTATTCATAGTTGCATGTTTGGTAAATAGAATTTTTGTAAAGTCTTAGTAAAATCACACAAGGCTGTGCAATGTCAACCACTATGCTCTGACATTTTCTCAGTGACTGTTCATTTGCAAGGACGTTTCCCAATATCTTGACTGAGCTATTGTAGTTAAATTCTGAGAATTGCCTTAAAACAACAATGACGATCAGTGCATTTCTTGGTTATGAGTACTTGTGCACAGAAAATACATTTGCTCCTTTTTCTTTCTAATTTTTCCAGAGTGACCTTTCATTTCTTTTAGTGAATGTGTCTTTGCCATTTGTAATTTCCTTGCATAAGGATGACACAAGGATGGCCAATGTCACCCGCTCTGTTGGGCTGTCCTCTGTATTCTCTGTTGAAATATGTGTTTAGAAATGTGCTTTGTTATGCTTGAAGGTTGTGCTGTCAAGCCTCTGCACTGTAAAGAGTATGGTTGAAACGCTTTATGTGGAGTTGAAAGTCCTTCTTATGGCAGTGTCGACTTGCAAAAAGACGATTGTAGCGTACAACTTGTCTACGCTCAGTACACTGTGTCCTAAAAGTTCATTCCTCTCACTACATCTTATAACTGGTCAGTGTTAGCCAATGATGTCCCACATGACAAAATTACCACCCATTCAAAGTAAATGATGTAGTACGCAAAATGAGTACACACTTCGCAATAGGGTGCAAATTGGGCTGTAGAGGTTCATATTATTATGAAACATTACAAACAAGGGGGTTTTATTATGCGTAAACATCACAGCCTTTCCCCAGCATTGAAAAACGGGATATCTTAAAGCAAATTTGATCTAGGGCAAATAAAATATGAATGGCAGTACTGCATTGTGCTTTTTTCCTGTTTTCCATGCAAATATATGTTATGTCTCTTTTATGATGCTTTTCAGCACTACAATCAGATCGGTCTCCTTACTTTTTAGTACCAGGATGATGTATGTAGACTGAATCAATGTGCGTAGCTACTGATTGAATTGAGGTGGTGAATGGAGAGTTCACAGAAGCACTCTTTTAACCTTCAAAGGGCTTCTATTCACCTCTTCTTGTGTTCTTTTTTGCCAAACCCTTTTCAGTGATTTTTTTAACAAAATGAGATCTGTAGATATTTTCTAATATCCTTATAATATGATAACACAAGGATGTGTGATATCATCACTGATTCATCAGTGCCTATTCGTATACATGTATATACTATAATATGATAATGCTAAAAGCATAGAGAGACCGTCACCGTAGGACATTGGTATATTTTTGGTCACAAAAAAAAAAAAGAATCATTTCAATTTTTAAAAGTAATGAAGGATCTTCAGAAATTTCTTTATACTATGCCATATCTGCAAATATATTTACTTTAGTCATCAATAGCATGTATAAATCACCAATTCATAATTGTGTTCGTTTTTTGTTTTGTTTTAAAACCTAGCCCTAATGGGTAACAACCAGCTCCAAAAAGTGTGACAACCTGCTCTGGCTGATGAAAATGCAAAAAAGGGGTTACCAAGGCCATTCTTATTGTTTTGTTTTTTTTCGCCATTTCTTCCTATCATTATTTAAAGAAATGTTTACACAGTAAGTGTATTAATAACTGTACCTGTTTCAACAACCATTTGACAAAGACTAGCATAGCATGCAAGTTGCAAGTGAAAAATTACTTTTCATGACAGGAAATTTTAACAGACCATGTGCCTACCAGACTCCCCCTCCAGGGGTCAAGATTTCTCAGAAAGACTCTCAAGTGGGTTATAACCAGCCCCGGTCTCCTCTATCAGACCAAAAACTAGGTTTAATTGAAAAGAATTTACCAATCAAAAACAAGTATAGGCCTATCATAAATTAATTCTACAATTTATGTACATAAGACATGGTTATAATGAAGGATCAACATAAATACACAAGTTATAGACTTCTATTTTACCAGTATGTAGTATCTATGTATTTATTTAGTTTACACAGGTAACAGGTGTAGATATTAGGGAATATTATTTTACTAGTGGGCCTACAATCACAATGTGCAGCATCATGTTCAACCAGCTGCCCTCTTCTCTTCCTGTATCTGCTTATTGTAGCGTCACGATCTCTGATTTATATATTTATCCCCCATCAAGTGCGTTATCAGCCACCACAGAGTGTGATCTGTGGTGTATGATCTGCCCTCCCATACCACACACCTTGGTTACCTTAGCAACACAGCATAACAGAGCACCTTGCTGCCTGCTGAGTAGTGAAAACTGTACGTAACTTTCAAACAACATGACTCTGATTGAAGGATAATTATTCAGGCCATGACCATCCTAACACCTTCAAACTATCAGGAATCTTTTATAAGTGTTTATTGGGTATAATCCTAAAATGGCATGATTTTCTGGTATACTGATAAAGATTAACAGAGGTATCTGTAAAGAAAAGTTGGAAAAAGTAGTTAAAAGTAAGAGAAAAGTCATGAAAATGGACCCTAAAATGTTTGTTTCTGTGTTGGTAAAAATTTTATTACTTCGCACCAGTAGCACATAGAACCTTAAAATTTTGCATGAGTGTTGCCAGGCAAATGTAAAACGTTCTGGAAAAAGTACAGCACTATACATGGAACAGTTTTTCTGCACCGACGATGTAAATAACAAATGGGAAGAAGTTTGATAGTTCAAAAATGCAACTTAAAAGCAAAAAAGGTTGTTGTAGTTTTAATTTTTTTGTGCTATTGTTTTTCTGTCTATGAACATCAAACTTGCTGAGCCTCTGTGAAACTACTTTAGCAAACACATCTGAAAGTTTCATATTCCTATGATTTGTATATTTTGAATAATGCCTTTACAAAGTTGCAAGTTTGAAAATAGAGAAAAAGTGTTGAAATTATAGTTTCTGGTTCATTAAAAAAATTCTATTTCTGTCCTATATAAATATAGAACCTCAATATTTTGCAATTCGCATGACAAATATATTTTGCAAAATATCTGAAAGTTTGATATTCATAGGGTGATTTTCTAATGTGCTATACCTCCATGAAGTCCAGAAAAGCGAATCCCATAAAAACAAACTTTGGCTTGGCAATTTTGCCTCAATATAGGCCAATTTACCTTAGATTAAGTTAAAATCAACATTTTATCATACAATATTGTATGGAAATTGATTCCTGCAGTTCTCTTTGCTTACATTGTAAAAGGTGTGGCTGGGGGATAAAAGGGAAACCCAACTCGTCAGTGATCTGTTTGGTCAGATCAGACTCGGAGGGCGCTACGCGCCCACCTCGTCTGATCTGACCAAACAGATCACTGACTCGTAGGGTTTCCCTATAATAGCGTCAGAGATATAGCGTCATGATAAAAGTGACGTCACCTATTGCAATCCCTGTTGTGATGTCATCACCATTGTGTCTCACTCAGTAATGACGTCACATAAACGACCACACTTTTTTTTGTTTGGCGCATGCAAAAGTTTTCCTTAGTATATCCCTGTGTGAGATGCTCCGTCTCCTACCATTTGAAGACCTCTGGTCTCTGCGCTTTGCGCAGAGACCTGACGGTCTCCATAAATTGAGGCAACAAGTGCCTAAATGAGTGACGTATGCTCTTAAACTAACCAACCCTTTGGGCTGGAAGTTGAAAAAGGTAAAAATCAAGGGCTGTGAATGTGAAACTATTAATCTGTGATTCATCCAAATGTATAAGTTTGACTTGTCTCAACTAACCAAATTCTATTGTGTATCACTTAGCAAAATTAATCGATTATATTCTCTTTTATTTCACGGAATGATATTAGTCAGACGTCTAAATCCTTATTTCTGCAAAGCGAAAGAGGAGCTTATTCCATGACTAATCTCCTGTTGGTAGATCGTTTATGAGCTTTGCAAACCGGGAATGCCCTGAAACGATACATCAGCAACAAAGAGAAGAAAACAGTAGTCAATGGCTTAGGGATTTTTTGAAAAACAAAATAAGAAAAAAATAGTGCAATCTTAACATCAAGAAAATAGAACAGTGTGAAGGATTTAGGCAGTTTGTAAAGCACTGGCCCCCACAGTTTAAGGAGCCATTTTCAATCTGGTTATGTCAGATTTAGGATTCAGAGGAGGATGTTATGGAATATTGCTTTTCAGTGACCATTAGGCCAGACATAATTGGTCTTTAGCTTCTCAGATCTTCTCGAGGCTCTTTTTCTAGTGTCAGTGGGTAGGACGAAAATAAAGTTGAAATCTCATTTTTTGTAATGTAAACTTTATAAAAATTGTGGGTAAGCTGAATTTTTTGTTTTTTGGAGGCAGAGTATGTTGGGTCAGGTCAATCTGAGAAGGTAAAAATCAAATGTGTCTTGTGTTACCAAGGAGGCAGTCTTTGCAAGACAATTTCCCCCCCCCCCCCCAAAGTCTTTCAAAATATAAATTATTCTAGTTTCTTGCAATGCAGTGATACAAGGATGCCCGATGTCACCCACTGTATCCTCAGCACTGTCCTGTGTGTACTTTCCAGTACAGTGCATTATTTTCTGTTTGCATATATGAGGCCTTAAAGTTATGCTTTTTAACCTTTCGAGGACACCACATAAGCTATTGCTGAGAAGATCTTTCTTGCGGTTTCAGGGGTTTTTCATTCAACGTAGGCAGAAGTTTTGTTCATAGTTTAGTATAAAGATTTTTTTTTTTAACGAGCTATAGATATTTTGAAACGGATTTTCAAAAGATATTCAGCAATGTCACTTTTCTGCATTACTAAAGTTCAACATGCAGTAAGCACGCACAGTTTATGAGCCTGTGCTAATTTATTGTTCCTTTATGCAAGATATAAATATTTTTATGGATTTTTTTATTAACTTACTCTTGTCATAAATAAATTTCAGTAGTTAAAAGTATTAGGTACCAGGTCAAGGACTTGCCCTAAATTGCTTTCATGAATAAATATCCCATCTGAATGCCCAATATTGTCTGACAGCCCAAGCATTGGACTAGGGCATCAGGGCAATATTGAGGACCCAGGGCACGATGTTGACTCAATTATCTGCTTACTGAGGTATTGACGTATTAAAAATGCATTACAGTATGCATGTTTATTGTTAGAAAAACAGCACTTCAACTGGTCACTGCACAATTGTTGCTTGATTTTCTGAAGTGGAGCATAAAAGGTCAACCCCCTTTTTAGCTTTTTTTTTTGGATGTCTAACAATCTGTTTAATTGGTAGAGCTGCATGAAAGGCATTTTTGGTTTTTATTTACATTAGATTGGTTCCACAGCAAAATAGTGTGATCAAACGCGGAGACATGATGTTGTGCAGTATTCGTATCATGCTGGCTCAATGTGGCTCATGCTTTTGAATATTGTCTTGATAACAATACAATGTTTACTCTCTGACATTGGCATATCTCAGAAGCATGAACGGACAACATTGCATGTGATGCAGGAGTAGAATTTCCATTGTAAAATTCTGAAAAACTTCTGAACTCTGATCGGTGCATTTACATGTCTTATATAAGAGTTGGCACTAATACTGGTTTGTCTATTTTCTTGTTCTATCTTTTTTTTTCAACCCTTTTATTTCTTTTTGAGAATGTGTCACTGTCAGTCTTCGTAATTTCCTTGCATTAGGATGACACAAGGTTGCACAATGTCACCATCCCTACACTCTGTATTTTTTTGTGGAAATGAGTGTTTTAGAAGTGTGCATTGTTGTGCCCCAATCTTGCATTTGAGGCTTGAAGGTTATGCTTTAAAGGCACCATAAAGGCTTTTGTACGATAATGTCTTTTTGTGGAAGAAAAAACCCTTTTATGCACAGTTTCAAAGGGACCTTTGCACCTCTTCATGGTATGACAAAGACAACTTTTAATGTCCAAATACACAAATGTAAAACTATTTCCAAATGGTTTTCAGATCGAAAAAAAAGGTGTTTACGAATGCTGCAATACTTTTTACAAAAGTAGGTTTTTGTTATCTGTAAACTTTTCCACAAGAAGTAAACACATGTCGTTTATAAGCCAAAGTAACAATATGGTTCCTTTACTGTAAAATATTGGCATAATTTTAATGGCTTTTTCTTTCACACACTCTTGTCATAAATCTTCTAATTTTTGAAAGTGCTGCAAGTTTATTATATATACTTCAGTTCCAGGATAATCAACCGGGAGTCTACATATAAATATAATTTCAATTTATTTGTGCTACATAAAATAGATGATCGCTTAATAAAAAGACACAATCAAATATGTCGATCATGTGCAATATTCTTATCGTGAAGGGTCATGCTTTTAGACAGTGTCTTGATGATAATACAATTTTTACAATCAATGCCTAACTGACATTTTAATATATGAACAAGAATTCCTATTGTAAGACATTTTTTTTGTCTATTTAAGCTGAATTGTATAGCAAATAATTCGTAGTTGTAATGTTTTTGCAAATAGTGATTTTGAAAATTTCTTAGTACAATGACACAAGGCTGCACAATGTCACTGACTCACCGCACTATGCTCTATACATATTCTCTGTGACCGTTTATTTGCGAGGTTGTTTCCCAATGTCTTGACTAAGCTGCTGTTGTTAAATTCTAATAAGAAGGGCCTCAAAACAACAATGATGATCAGTGCATTTCTTAATAATGAGTACTTGTACAGAGAAAATACAGTTCCTTTGTTTATCCTTGTTTTTCAGGGTTGCCTTTTATTTCTTTTGTGCATGCGTCTTTGTCAATCTTTGTAATTTCCTTGGATAAGGATGATGACACAAGGATGCCATTATAGCATTCAACTCTGGCACTGGGCAGTGCAATGCTTTTCATACAGTCTCTGCAAGACTAGATTCAGGTAGCAATGAGCTGGCATTGCATGCCATCATCTAACTCCAGAGTTCTTGCAGCATTTGGTCACATGATCTGTATATCACCACATGCAGTTCGTAATGCTGTAATTTGTCTATCTTATCTGGCTTTACATTGAAATGTTTTCACCAAAGAGAGACATGATCTTGCCTGTGCAATATTCTTATCATGTAGGGTCATGCTTTTGAATATTGTCTTGATAACAATGCAATGTTTACTCTCTATGACAAACTGACATTGGAATATTTCAGAAGCATGTAAGGACAACACAGTGAGATGCAGGAGTAAAATTTCTTCTGTTGCAGTGAAAAACAGGGCTCAATGCATTTCCATGAATACAGACCAAATGTCTGGCTCTGTAGTGAAATGTGCAAGTACAATGGCATTCATGGATGCTGCTAACATAGTACAAAAACATGAGATTTGATATGTCGTTCAATATAGATGATTCTCAAGGTATATCATTTTCAAGTGGCACAACATTGACATATGATAATTTAGCAAAATATGAATGATGTATGATGATACTCCCATAGAAATAACACTAGAAAAGTGTCACTTTACTTAGTATTTCTGCCTATACACTAGCTGATTCTCTGTAACAGATAGTTACTTTCGAAAGCACTACATGATTTGTTTGACTTTTATTCTAAATTTGACTGCTCTTATATATGAAAGCAGCAAACAATATTAGATTAACATATTCACATTGATTCAGTGTCCCCATTGTATTGTAAACTATTAATTATTTACTGGTTCCATAAATCACATTCTGCATATATTGGCTGCCAAGTGTACATAAAATAACAATCTATTTCAATACATTAGCTGCTTTGGTGGTATGTCCACAAATTAGCTGACACTTGCAGTCTCTCAAATTGCGTGTATATGGAAAATCCATAAATATCAGGTTCACCATCAAATTGGGATTGCTTACCCCACCATGAAAATCAACACATCTTATTATTGTATGTGGAAATTTAAGCGATTGGTCGTCACATGGTCACATTTTTCATAGAGCGACCCTCACCTGAACCTATTAATTTCGTCATTTTGTCCTTAAAATGTTTTCTGGCACATTTTTTCAGATGATCCGAATTTGGTGCCAATTATTGTTTTTATGTAATAACTAAGTAAGCAGTAACAATAGCAATCTTACTGACGGGGAAATTGGGGAATTTTGCCCATGTTAGAAGTATGATCAATGATCATGACACGTCATCAGCTACCATGGCTCACAATCTCAAATTGTGCAAATTTCACAGCATGGGCGATAAGAAAGAAGTCATAACTCTTCAACAAGAAGCTTTGATATTTGAAATCCAAAGTCTATGTTACAGTAAACGAAACTCGAGTGCTTACAGAAGATCCTTTGGATGTTCCCTGTGAGGTAACCGCCATATCTCTGCCATGTTATTCTGTATGAGTTATAAGCAGTTTATGAAGTCATATATCCTATACTTGCAATGCTACTGAAAGAAGTCATTCAAAGTGTCGCATCACTCATCAGTGAGGTCATAAGTTGCTTTATGACAATTTGACACTTCGTTTCCTTGCATTTGTTATCACTTATTATGAGGTCATTGATGTCCACCAGCAGCTGAATGTAAGTGCTCATCATTCGTCTACTGTAACACATGTTTTAAAAATGTGTTCCTATGTTTTCAGGTATTTCTGACGAAGTTAACTGTGGACCACATAGGCCTGACGGTGTGGAAGATGATCAGAATTGACAGGGTGTTCCTTGTTACAGTGAGTAATCCATATTTCATCTCTGCTTACTGTTTAGCTCTTATTTTTGCACTAGAGAAGTCATAAATACAGCTATCACAGCAGGGCCAATATGACAAGAGGCATAAATGATTAATAGCTATTTAGTCAGTGACATTTACATACGGTATTCAGTAAAGTATAGGATAGCTCTATTGACACCTGTTTTTATATGCAAAATGCAATAAAAATACTGAATATGTAACTAGCTTTTAGGACAGTAATCAATACAATGGTATAACAATACACTTCAGGTAATCTGACTTAGTAATGAAATGGAGAAACTTATACATCTGACCTCATTTTGTTCAGTCAAAGAATCATGGTAAGGAGGAAGTATTAATTGGATTCAAAATTGATCTATATCTGTTTTAGAAAGTTATTTGAAAAGAGATACATCTTGAGATTGGCTGTTTTATGGTTAGAACTATGCATCATGATGAGTGGGATCTATAATATAAGGTAGGATCAAAAGCATTTGACTGTGATAACACAGGTCCAGGTTCTGATCCTGGTGACGGAGCAATCGTATTTGTATTCACGGAACATTGCGACCAAATGAAGTACAGTATCTGTGCGTGTGTTATTTTGGTTTGGAAAAAAACAATTAAGCATCTTAATTAATCAAATTAAAAGAAGTATACAGTTTGGCCTTTCCTTTCTCTGTCAATGCCAGAGCTTAATTAATTGCATTCAAAAGGTTGCCGGAGAGAAAATCTGAATTTGCTCAAGGATGGTTGTTTTTCACCAGTAAGGCCAGCAGAATTCTTAACACACTGAAATATGATGGGAATCAATATTTTTAAGACACACAAGATATGGAGTACCAGAATATATATATTTGCATGATAAAAGGATGCCAAATATGTCTTGGCATAAACTGAATTAAATCACTGCTCTCCTTGTACTATGAAGGGTGGTGCAGAATGTTTTTTCTCGTAGTGACTCATATTTTTGGTAAAAAAATACTGAAAGATATACACGAGATTATAACACGACACACTCATGTACTAGAAGAGTAGTTGTCTACTAGTTGATAGAAGTTCCCTGGCCAAGTTGATGAATACAGGGGCACCTAATGACAGTGTGTTATTATAATGCCCATATCTGTGTAAGGTCTTGGTTGCACATCTTTTGTGGCACTTAGATTAATTTTTTCATGCAACTTGGAGAAAATATCTGTTATACTGCCAGTTGGGTTGCCAGCCAGCCCAAGCATCATTCAGCACCTCCCAGCCAGCTGATATGAATATTTTTTGTTCCCAGCCAGCCTCTTTAACTGCTTTCTCATTACCTGACCGCAAATTTCATCGGTTGAACGCCAAAAATTGACTGCCAGCTGGGAAAATCCTAGCTGACAGTCTGCCAGCCATCCGAGCACCTGATTCATAACAGATAATTGGTATAACAGATCATCGGGTGCCCCTGTAAATACAGTACTTCTTTTGGATAAATTACAATAATAATGCACAAATGTGTTCGCCTATTATCTGCGATTCGTGGCCACTAAGTGAAATAATTCTCAAAAATGTTTCATTAGGCCTACACCACTCTGTCCCAGAAGAATTCGTCACTAGTAATATGCCATGATGGCAATTGTAGAATGCTGGACCAACCAAGTGCCTGAAGGAATGGTAGTGCACGATGGTGGATATTCCACAAAGGGCACTGAGAAAGATTCGGGCTTCATCAGGCCTGCAAAGGGTATTATTGTAAAGTCAGTTGAATTTGACAGCATTAATGAAATGATACAAAAAAGCTTGACATTTACTTTCTCGTGGAACAAGCATTGCATTTTCTAGGACAGTTGATGTTTGTTAATTATGATTCAAACTTATAACTAAGTACCTTCAGTGAAACAAATTTGTAGGGAACAGCTAAATCCGGCAAGATCATTGTCATTGCTTTTCACAAGCAGCCTTCGCTGATTCAACTTAATCAGCAAATACATTTCTTATTTGGAATATTCCCACAATGTTCTGCCTTGAACTAAAATCAAGATAACATTGTAGAAACTATTGCTTCATGGCCATCTGTGGCTTATTTCATTAGTAGGAAGCCCACCATGTCAGGCAGAGACCAATGCTCCAGGAGGATAACACATTAATTGATCCAGTAATGTAGAGCTTCGATATATAATGTGAAATCCATTCAGCAATTCAATTAAACAATTCACAAGAGACAAGAAATGCATTCATTGCTGAATTTCTTGCAACAGTAAGAATTTATCCTTAAAGTTCCAGATAAGAAATAGAGCATATATATACACTCTTGCTCATAAATATGGAATATACCAAAAAAACCAGGATGCTTGTTTTATTTTTGTCCTTGTTTTGGGTCAGTCCAGAGTTATAAAATTAACTTCAATATGCTGAGAAAAGGCTCAACTAGACCAATGTGGGCGGGTGGAGAGGATTCTGTTTATTTAGAGGTTTTCATAAACAACAGCTGTAAACGGACCTTGTTAATTGCGATAAACTCTCAGTTGCAAACAGTCAAAACAATTTGTAGTTGAAATTATAGCTCATTTTGCTAGAGCACACATTGGGTGTAAAGCTGCATATCAATAATATGTTTCTTGTTGTCGTGCAGTCTTGGAATTAGAAAAAGAAAAAACCTGTGCCACTGGCCAAAGCATAAATACGACCTATTTTTTCTGTGCTTTGATTATTTGTCTTGGAGGTTCCACATGCCAATGACCATTGAATTGACTCATTTAAAGGTTAATTTTTCGTTTGGTACCAGTAACTTAAACAAATCAACAACTTTGGATGCCATTCTAACCCTAAGTAAACTTTGTATTTTGTCTTTTTTTGCGTCATTTGTTCGCTTTCCTCCAGGTTCCAAAATTTGCTAAAATTTCAGCAAATATTTACGTGAGGACTTCAAGAAACTCTTTAGGAATGCACTTAGGTTCTTAAAAGTGTGATTTTAACCATTGAATTCAAGTGGGGCGGCCACAATTCAATGGTCGTTTTCCTGTTTTCCTATATTCCATATTTATGAGCAAGAGTGTATTTGTGTTTTTAGAAATTTGCCAAGTTAAACAAATATATTACCGTACACATGCATATGGCACACCATATTTAAGATTGATTTCTTGGCTTTTCGATATGTTGAAAATTTTTATTTAGCCAAAAATGACACTTCAAAGCACAGGCACTAACTTTTTTTGTGAAGCCAAAGTTATATTATTTTTAATTACTCACATGTCACAGAGTTATGCTGACAGACATATTTAATTTGTTAAGGCAGTTTTTGGTCTCCTTCTGATTCTTTTAATTTGGAAAATCTTTTCCTGCTGCTTTTATCTGTGTTATTTTTGTTTGAAGGAATCAATCGAGCATCTTAATCAATCAAATTAAACATGTTAAAAGAAGTGTACAACTGGGCCTTTTATTTCTCTGTCGATGACATGAAGTAATTAATTGCATTTGGAAGGTTGCCGGAGAGAAAGTAAGAATTTGCTCAAGGATGGTTATTTTTTGCACAGTGATAGCAGCAAATATGACGGGAATCAATATTTGAAATGCAAGAACTTGCAGTGCCAGAATATGTATTGTATGGAGAAAAGTTCCTAAGTTAACTTGTCTCAGCACAAACTGAATAAAATCATGATGCTCTCTGTGTATGAGGGGTGGTGCAGAAACTGTTTCTTTTGACTCATCCTGTAGTGGCGAAAAGTGTTTCGATTCAAATATGACCACTGCATTTATCAACAGAAGCTCTGAGGGGAAAGAAGGATTTACAGGAGATAATATGTCAAACACATGTACTGAAATAGTACCTCTCTTCTGTTTTTATCATTCTATAGTTTTTGCAACTTTTTAGACGTTGATTCTTATTCTAGAATTGAGCAAGCGAGGATATGAGGTTCAACATACTATGATTAATTTTGCTTATGTATAATGCAGTTAAACTTTGTGTGGAATATAGGGGAACATGGGGACCGACGGGCCATGGGGACCGATGGGCCATCCTCTTAACTCCACATCAAAAACGTTTCATAACATCTAATTTGCGTTTTTAGTATTGCTTATCACATCTATGAATACCATATCGACCACTGATCAATAAGTGATAGCATAAGCGTGTAGGAGGCAAAATGAAATTTTCAACATCTAAAATTTTTTTTTCTGATTCAGAAGAATTTTAATATCTCAAAAGTGTGTAGACTCTGCGCAAAATATTTTCTATGATGATTAGTCCTATACATTGGCGACAATTTACACATTGAATTTTAGGAACAAAAACCATATTTCACCAAAAAAAAGGGGTTTAACTGTTCAAATAGCTTTTGGGGACCGATGGGCCACCCAACATGGGGACCGATGGGCCACTATTTCTTGAGATTTTCTATAGGTGGCGTATTGGCATGGGGCTGGATATTAAAGTCTTTTATGGGAAAAAGCAGAATAGAACTTCAGCTTGCATCTTTAAATGATAAGCTTTGACTTAAATGAATGCCCTCGAATTTACAGTGATAAATTTGCTTTAGTAATGGCTTCAAACACAAAATGGTGGAAATTTAAAATATCCATAATCACAAATTTTCAATCTAGGTAGTATTTGGGATATAATAAACATAAGGACCCCGTTAGACATTGATGCAATATTGAGTGTAAGTTAAATTTTCACCAAAATATAAGCTAATGGAGAGTTATTGATGAATTTTATTGTTTTGATTCAAGATTTCTCCTGCAGGTGGCATACTAGTACAGTATCATTGGAAAATTTTACTTTTCCCCTAAAAATCTATATGATTGACAGAAATGATTCATTGATGGAGAAAAAATTAAAATTTTCTCATTTTTTAATATTCATCAACAAATTTGAGGTATTAGACAAGATTTTGATGATCATGGTGGTAGCCAAACTTCTGTATCAACCGAATATCAATTTTTTTTTTCTTAGTAACCAATGAACCAAACGTTTTGGAATTCTCCAATATACTTTTTAATGCATCTGTTCATGTACTGCTAAAATATCATCTCAATAGATTGACTATAACTACTAAAAAGTAACTCATGACATTTGTGAAAATTGAGCTTTTTTTCAAAGTGTAAAATCTGGGCATATCTATATTCTTTCGATCTCTTATTGTCCTGTACACTCAGATGGATCAACAAAAACTTATTGGAAACAAATTTTGAATTCTTTATCTACCCTTTGGCGAGTTATTAACATGGTCCATCGGACCCCATGGGATGGCCCATCGGTCCCCATGGTTGGGGACCGATGGGCCACCATCTTTCTTGACAGAAAATGTGTTTTCTAATCTTTCTTCCTAGGTTGATCTATGTGAATCGTATATCATTTTAAAGAGAATTGCACCAGCTAATAGGGAGCACAGTATGAATCCTTTATCTGAAGCCGATTTGCCTCCATGGTCAATAATTTGTCAAGCGGCCCATCGGTCCCCACTCTCCCCTATACACTGCCATACAGTTTAAATGCGCAGGTAAATAGGTTGGTGTGAAAGAGCATTTCTCTCACTCAAAGCTTATTTCTTGTCATTCATTACTTGACAGGCACTTTTTATATCTCGGGGGGGGGGGGTTATAAAAGTATCCCACAGGAGCACCAAATTCCTTTCCCACCGGCGAGCTTTTGGTCCCGGTGGACACCTTTTCTTTCCCACAGGGAACAAAAAAACCCCCGGCATGGCTTTCGTTGCATGGTTGTCAATTAACCTTAATTGATTACATAAGTGACCTTTCGTGCAGACCTAACTGAAATTTTCCTAAAAATCGATGCCTCTATCCCACAGGGAAGAAAAAGTTCTCCGCCATGTCCCTTGAGAATGTACAGTTGCGGACAAAAATATTCATACAGCTGAGTATTCTGCTTAAACTGGTATTTACAGGGATGCGAGGAGAAAAATTTCACTTTTAAGTCATTGCCCTAATTAATTGTCATTGTCAAGCACTGCAAACTTAAGCATATCTCTGTTTTCAAGCTCAGGGGGCGCACAAACTAAAATTTCAGCATGACAAAAGTATTCATACAGCTCGAATACGCTGGGTATAAAGTGCATCAAAAGCTTGAATTTCTATTCCAAATAATTTGTAACTTTCTGTGGCTTCTTTGAATAACCTCCTTGGAAGTTCTGAATGCTTTTTTGGGTGTTTTTATCTGTTTTGGTTGACCCATACCACCCTATAGCGCTGATATCATTTTACCATTTAATGTGTATGACATTTCTCAAAAGATGGCAGTAAGTCCATGAAGAATAATCTCATTTCTTCAAATGGTCCATCATAGTTTTCTTTATGCCATAGGTTGTGCCTGATGTAAACTACAAGAAGTTGCATTTGGTTTTACAAGATTTAGACATGGGTACCAAATGTCTGGCGAAGTCTTGAAAGTTTTGCCCATTGAAATAGCATTGGGCCTTGGCCAATTTTTATCCTAGGTCTTTTGCATCATGTGCAAATCATCACCTGCATGCCACAAATTAATTTTAGTCCAAATGATTAAAGCAAGCCATGAAACCAAATTTTACTGTGTGTGAGCATTTAGCTTGGCTTAGTGAGCATCTTTGCAGAAGTCTCACATACATTTAATGGTAAAATGATACCAGCGCTATGGGGTGGTATGGGTCAACCAAAACAGATAAAAACACCCAAAAAAACACTCAGGACTTCTAAGGAGGTTATCCAAAGAAGCCACGGAAAGTTACAAATTATTTGGAATAGAAATTCAAGCTTTTGATGCACTTTATACCCAGCATGTTCGAGCTGTATGAATACTTTTGTCATGTTGAAATTTTACTTTAGTGTGCTCCCTGAGCTTGAAAACAGAGATATGCCTAAGTTTGCAGTGCTTGACAATGATAATTGATTAGAGCAATGACTAAAAAGTGAAATGTTTCTCCTCGCATCCCTGAATCAAGAGTAAATACCAGGTATGTGCAGAATACTCACCTGTATGAATATTTTTTGTCCGCGACTGTAGCATTTTTCATTGTCATTCATTAATATTGAGGTGCAGAAGTCCACAACATCTTACACTTTTCCTCGTGTGTGGGACTTGTAATTGTCCACTGTCCAGGATGCACACCAATTGATGCCAGGGAAAAAATATAGCTTGTAAAGATCTACCGCTGTATTGTTCTCGGTCCAGAAATCAACCAATGAGGAAGGGTATAATCCAGGTCGAAATAGTTCTTGTGCAAATTCTTCAACAACCAGGCCACCAGATAGGCAAGGAAAGTTAAGTGGTGAAGCATTGAAATCCACAAAGTAACAATCGATTTATTGGCTTTGATAAAATGGGAAATGTGGTGGGTCAATGGGCAAGAAAACAAGACGTAACACACAAACACATTGATAACTGTATATAATGTTTATATTATTTCATGGTATATTCCATGCTCTTTAAAAAGAATTATAAGCTAGTTTCTCTATTTTGGAATCAAAAATCATTGACATTTTGTTTCGTGATTTCAACACTGCCTGCCTGTAATCGCTGAAGATCTTGTTGGGGTACCTCTACTTTCTACACATTTTCTTTGGCTTTGACATCCTATTGCATGTTTGCACACAAATTGTCATTTTGGTGCAAGGACTTAACACTTCAAGATTCTTTCATGACAAACCCCCCTTCTTTCTCTTTCCCATTGACTTTTTGCTCTTCTTCTCGAGCAAAGGCTGTGCAACTATTACCATGCTACAATTGTCTGTTTCTAATTCCTACAACACTTCTTCTGGGTCTTACATCTTTATTTGATAATATAGCATTATCAACAACAAAATCCACTGATTTTAATATTCAACTGGATTATTAGATAGATAGATATGGTAAGTGCAGCCCTCTAGCCAAGTTCTGGGCACTCACAAGAGCTGATTGATGAGATGGGAGAGACAGAGTCCTAAACATATTACACAGTTACCCCATGTGAGGGATCTTGTACTTGCCCAGCACAGACACTGATATAAGGGGCTACCAATTTACCGTCACATCTGAAGGATATCCAGATGGGATTTTGCTCATGAGGTCCACTGAAGTTCTCCACCAGGGGTTGCAACCCATGCAGGTAATGACTTTCAGTGGAGCATTCAGAAACCCCTTGTCACCCAGCTGCTAATCTGGAGCCCTTTGTCGTAAAATATACGTTTTTACACACGTACACACCATTCTAACCATGATTTTCAATGTCATGTGTTGGCATTTTAATCAAATATTACTTCTAAGAAAATACATTAGCGATTTTTCTTCAATTTCAGTGGCAAGATTAATCAAGGTATTTTTCCTTGCAGACATATCATAGAGTTTTGTCATCAGAGATATTAAAATTTGAATTTTTCTTGGAGATTTTTGGGCACTTATTCTTTTACCTTGGAAAATCATTTCCAAGAATTTTTTTATCTGTGGTATTTATGTTTGGAGAAAACAATCGAGCATCTTAATTAATCAAAACCTAAAGAAGTATACGGCATGGCCTCTGCTTTGTCTGTCAATGACACAGATTAATTAGCTCCATTCGAAAGGTTGCTGGAGAGATAATCTGAATTTGCTGAAGGTTAGTTTTTTTACACAGAAGGAGAGAAAATGCTCAAGCCACCGAAATATGGCAGTGAATCAGTATTTTTAAGATCTTCCTTGCCAGAATATTATATTTGTGACAAAAATTAATTCCAAATATTTCTCAGCATTAACTGAAGGAAATCAATGGTCTCCATACTGAAGGGAAGTGCAGAAACAGTTTCTTCCTTACTCCTGCCAAATCATCTTTATAGAAAAAACTATAAAAATATTTGATTCCATATCCAACCATTGCCTCAATAGAAGCTCTTAGAGGAAAGATGAACAGACAGGAGGTTGGAACATGCCACACTAATGTACTGGATCAGTACTTTATAGACTCAAGACTCAAGATACCTTTACACTGTGTACTAACCAAGTGACTTAATTAAGGACTTTTTTGTTTATATTTTGCTGGTTCTCATATATAGAACAAACGACAAACTTTGCACTATAGCCAGTATGCTGTCTTATAGTACAAGTAATACACGTAAAAAATTTGAAATCAATCAGTTAAGTTTTCTGGGAGATTAGGCAGTTTTAGTAAATTATATTTACTAGAATCCCCAAATCTTTTGATTGTTGAATATTTGATGCTTGTAATTTTACATCAGAATGTCTGGTACATAAATACAGTGTGTGTGTGTGTGTGTTTGTGTTTTACGCCTCTGCAGCACCTTATTGGGCTATATCGAGGCTTGCTAGGGTGTTATTTGTCTTTGTTTATTTTCCTCATATTTTGTAGTATGTCTGTGTTTGGTGCAAAAATGTGATTATGTTTTCTGGCTTGTCTACAAGAAGTCGAAGTGGATTTGTTGGGAGGAGTGTATTTCTTTGTGTTTGAAAAACTCTACAATCCTTTAAGATGTGTTTGACTGTGAGGGGACATTGGCATTCCTCACAAATCGGGGCTGGATCGCCCAGTAGAAGATGGGAATGAGTAAGTCTTGAATGTCCAATAAGACACCTGTGAATCACACTTTGGTCTCTCCGTGTTCTGGAGGTAATGTGTTGTACATCCCTGACTCTGGGAAAGATTACTCTCAGTTTATTATTCTCACATGCGTTCCACATAACTTGCCATCCGGATTTTATATAATCATTGATAGTTGGACGGAGGTCCGTGTACGGAATAGTATCAACGGTAAGATCTTTGGAAAGAGCATTTTTCGCCATAAGATCAGCTTTCTCGTTTCCAGCAATTCCCACATGACCAGGAATCCAGCAGAAAACAATTTCTTTGCTGTCTAATCCAGACAGGAGCATGAGTATGTCTTGTAATATGGGATGTTCTAATCTCTTGCTTGCAAGAGCTTGAATTGCCGATTTAGAGTCGGAACAAATTACAAATTTGTCTTTTTCAGCCATTCCAGCAAGCCATACGGCTTTGTAGATTGCTAAAAGCTCAGCAGTGTATACTGAGCTTTCATTTGTAATGCGCTCACTGTGTAGGTTTGTTTTACAGGAAGTAACAGCGTAAGCCGTTCGGTTTCCATCCTTTGAGCCATCTGTATATAAGAATTTGTGATCATGATATCTTAGTTTGATATCATAGAACCTTCTTTGATACTCTATCGGATCTGTTTCTGCTTTTTTCAGGTCTGCTAATTCAGTGTTAACAACTGGTGTTTTTATATTCCAGTGTGGAATTTGTGGAACTTTGTTCTCAGCAATAAAAAATGTGTCTATGCCGGCAGCTTCCAGATGCGGTTTCATCCTCAATCCCAGTGGCCGAATGGCATTTGGTCTTCTGTCATATCTATCTGTATGATTGGGATGAAAGACAATTGCGTATGCTGGATTAATAGGATTTGCAGCCAGTTTGACAGTATACTGTAGTGATAGCTTCAGTCGTCGGAGTGATAAAGGAGGCTCCTTTGCCAGAACATATAGGCTATCTACTGGAGATGTTCTGTATGCTCCAAGGCTCAAACGGATTCCTTGATTGTGTACAGTATTCAGGCATCGAAGGTAGGATGGTCTTGCTGAGCCATATACAATGCAGCCATAGTCGAGGCGTGCTCGAGTCACTGCACGATAAAGCCTGAGAAGAACAGTGGTGTCACCACCCCAGCTAATTTTTCCCACTACTTTCAAAATGTTCAACGACTGTAGGCATTTTGCCTTAAGTGCAGTTATGTGAGGAATGAAGGAGAGTTTTGAATCAAATGTGACTCCAAGAAATTTATTAGAACTTACTACCTTGATTGCACAGTTATCAATTTTTAGTGTTGGTTCAGGATGGGGAATTCTAAGATGGCAAAAGTGCATACATACTGTTTTGGACCTTGAAAATTTGAAGCCATTTTCTTGAGACCACTTATGCAATTTATTTAAATTTTGTTGCAATTGTCTTTCTATAGTTGACATTTGCTTGGATTTAAATGCAATGAGAAAGTCATCAACATATAGTGAGCACATGACATTTTCACGAATAGCTTTAACTATGCTGTTGATTTTTATGTTAAAGCAGGTGGGAGATAAAATGCTTCCCTGGGGAACACCCATCTCCTGGGGATATTCACTTGAAAGTGTTGACCCAACTCTCACTTTAAACCATCGATCTTCTAAGAAGGAGCCAATAAAATGAGGAAGTCTACCTCTCAAACCAAAGTCAAACAAATCTTTCATTATGCCATATTTCCAGGTGGTATCATAGGCTTTCTCTAAATCAAAAAATACTGCTACAACATGTTCCCTTGTTATTAAAGTGTCCCTTATATACGTTTCTAATCTAACCAGATGGTCTACTGTGCTTCTTTGTTTTCTAAAGCCACATTGGAATTCGGAAATTGAATCATTCGATTCAAGATACCAGACAAGTCTGTTGTTAATAATTCTTTCCATTGTCTTGCACAAACAACTTGTCAAGGCAATAGGCCTGTAATTTGTAGGATCTGCATGATCCTTATTTGGCTTTGGGATAGGAATTATGGTAGCTGCCCTCCAAGAAGCAGGGAAGGTTCCATAATCCCAAATTTTATTAAAGACATTGAGGAGAACCTCTAAAGATGGAGGAGGAAGGTGTTTCAAGAGTTGGTAGTGAATTTCATCCGGACCTACTGCTGAATCCATAGCTTTTTCAATTGCTTCTCGTAATTCTCCAATGGTGAGAGGACAGTTATAGTCTTCAAGATCATTTGATTGTATGTTCAACTTAAGGCGTTCTGCCTGAGCTTTATAGCGTTGGAATTCTGGCGTATAATTTTCTGATGAAGAATTGAAAGAAAATTTTTCTGCAAGCTTATTTGATATTTGGTCTGGCGTTGTGTATTCTTCATCATTTACTACTAGATGACTGATTTGAGATGTTGATGTTTTACCCTGGATTTTCTTAATCATTTCCCATACTTTTGATGGAGGTGTCCTTTCATTCAATTTAGAAATATAGTTCTGCCAGGTAGTTCTCTTTTTCTGTCGTATAAGACGTCTTGTTTTCGCTCTTTGAATACGGAACTTTTCCAAATTGACAGTGGTTGGATTGGTATTATATACTCTCAACGTTTTTTTCCTTTCTTTGATGGCATCTTTTACATCCGAATCATACCACGGCCTTGTTTTTCGTGACATGCCTTTTGTTTTAGGGATGGTGATATGAGCAATATCTATTAAATCTTCAGTGAATTTCTCGACAAGGGATTCATTATTCATATATGTTTGTAGATTAAAAGTATTTGCTGCCATGTCACTGAATAATTTCCAGTTTGCTTTATCTAGTTTCCACCTGGGGTGGTTTGAAGTTTGGGAATCTGATGTGCATTCTAGTATTATTGGGAAGTGATCACTCCCATGGCTGTCCTTAAGGACAAACCAATTATAATCTAAATAAAGTGTTGGGTCGCTCATACTTAGATCTATAGGACTGTATGTGCCATGACCAGGATGGAGATAGGTGTAAGTGCCGTCATTAAAAAGACATAGATCAGTCGTAGCAAGAAATTCTTCAATAATAAGACCCTTATTATTTGTATGTGGGCTTCCCCACATAGGATGGTGCCCATTAAAATCTCCAAGTATAATACATGGTAATGGCAATTGATGGTACAAATTGTTTAATTCATGATTTGTGAGATGGTGACTTGGAGGTATGTACAAAGAACAGATTGTAAATGTCTTATGTGCTGTTATCTTGACAGCAACAGCTTGGAGATTAGTGTCAATATTGACACGGGAGTGGATAGTTCCCTGCTTTACTAGGATAGACGAGCCACCATGGGCTCTATCATGGGTAATAATTCCATAGTTGTTATATGTGTGGTAATTTCTTAATTTTATACTGTCTGACGGTTTCAGATATGTCTCTTGAAGACAGAAAATAGTAGGTTGGTGTTCAAGAGCTAGAATGGTAATTTCATCAAAATTTGCTCTGAAACCGCGACAATTCCACTAGATAATATTATCCATGTTTTATATGGCAGGTTTTATTTTTTCCTAGTAGATTTTGGGTCAAAGTTAGTCCTGTTTATGCTTCTTCCTGGTTTGTGGTTTGTTTGTCCTTTACTGGACTTGGATGTTGAAGAAGAAGATGAAGTTGAAGAAGACGTTTTTGGTAGTTGGTTGGCCTGCAAATCTTTGTTTGCAGGTGACCTTGGTGGGGCATTTGAGCCCTGTTTTCCAACCCTAGGTGGGCTGGGATTTTGAGGTGTGCTTTGTGTTTGAGGTGTACTGGTGTCCATTAGGGTGTGGCTGGTGCCCCAAGGTTATCCGATCAAGCTGTACCTTGTTTTGGTACTGTGTTTTGGTCAACAAAACATGTTTGAAAAGTTTAGTGGAAATCGGAACATGCTTACCTTGAGCACAATTCAGTTATAGTTTTATTAAAATATTTTATATATGCAAACCGCGGTATTGTATAACTTCACCAATATTAGTCATACAATGATAAAACTTGTATGGTTGAACTTGTCTTAATTAGAGCTTCATTTTGAGTACCAACTTCAATGGTCTACGAAAATTCTACACAGTCTGTCAAATTGGTAATTCAGTGCTTTTTCGAGAAATAACTTGCATGTTTTAAAAAAGCGAAACTTTTCTTGCTGATCAGGATATATATTATGCACAGGATGCCAAGGACAATGTCTTGCAGGATCAAATATGTTTTGATGACATTTGGACTTCTTAAGTGCAATTACATTCAGTGTAAAAGGTTGTATTTTTGAAATCATGAATTTTAATACTACGCTTATATCATCACTCATTTCAGAGTTAATGGAGATTGTGTGTTTAATTCAATATCATCTTCTTGCACACCCAAGCATATATATATATATATATTTATACAAATAATAATAGATGATTTAAAAACACATTTACTTTACAATTTAAAATAATAAAGTTGGTACCAAGAAGGTGAGACCTGATCTCATGCATTACGGTTTCTAGGACAATGTCTTGTCAGACCAAATATATTTGATTTTAATTCTCTAGAGCATTAAAGAGTTAACTCAGGGGGAGTCAGTGTTCTGAGTCTCCTATCTTATAGTATCATCTGACTGTACAGTTATTGGACAGCAGTTTCAAATATTCTTCATCTCATTGCTGTGTTTTATACTCTTGTCTTAAGTAGGCTGCAATTATAAGATTGTGTACCAAAAGCCAAACTTATCGATTAATGTTCCCTTATGATGACCTGGCACACTTATTCACACACCATGGTATTAATTCCTTAACTGTGTGAACAGGATCAATAATAAATCTTGTTATCTATGGCTTGTAATTGAAGTTGTGATGATAAAATATTATTATCTACATTATGACACTTACAGTAGAAGTTTTTTTATAATTCCCTGTCCTGTGACGGCATAGGCAATCAAGACTGCACTTAAAATATACTTGACTTTAGACCAACTGAAATACATTTCTTCTTGACCATTCCTTTTATGAGCTTAAAATTCAGACTTCCAAAGCCTTCTTCAGAGGCATCATAGTGGAAAACAGCAATGAGTGACAATTTATCTTACGATGCATTGGAAACAGCATTCTAACAGTATTACTACGCCATGCAACATATGTTTTTATGAAGTCTTTACTCCTGTTTAACTAAACAATAAATAAACTATAATCACTAGTGACAACAGTAGCTTACATAACTGTTGCTTAATAAATTTTCTTAGAATGTCAAAGTCAGCAAGAAAAATGGATATGTGCCAAAACTGATCCCCGTATAATGTTTAAAATGCGATCTTGTTCATCCACATTTGATACACTACGAGTGCTACATATAGTCTTAAAAGTCATGCCAGGTTTTTAAAAAGGAGTTTCTGAAGTCTATTAAGACTGTCTTTTAACTGATATCAATTACCATGTAAATATCCTGACAAGTGACAGAGACTTGCATATATCCGATAGGAAAGAAAAAAAAGTCACCTGAACTGGTAAATAAAAAATGTATGAACTGCATATAATTGTCCAAAACCATTAAAGTTGGTATCCAAATTGAAGGTCTAAGTGAGGCCTGTTCAGCCATGCAACTGTTAATGTTCTAAAATGAATATTGACAAAGTTATCCAATACCGCGACTTTCGTTCCTAGCAATGAGCGAAGAAACTTCAACTGAATTGTGCTCAAGGTAAACGTTTACCAATTTTCATGAAATTTCTCAGGTACGTCCCTTGGATCAAACCACAATACCATGAAGAGGTACAGATGGCTCCTCCAAAATTTTCCATTTTGAGGGGCACCAGCCACACCCTAGTGTCCATGGAATCTTCATGATTGTTAGATTCCATGTTGGTGGCGCTATTTTGGTTGTGGTTCTTTTGTGTTGGCTGTTGAGGAGGAGCGAAATTTCTATCTTCCATGTGCTCGAATAGCCTCACGAAGTGGTCCCTTGGTGTGAGGTTGGTGTCTGATGGAGTGATGGTTGTTCCTGAGGGGCTGCTGTCTGTGGGAGTGGCAGTTGTTCCGGACAGGCTGCTGTCTTCGGGAGCGGCGTCTGTTCTGGAAATGGAGTGTTGCTCAAGTTGAACCTTTCGACGGGAGTGGCCCGTTGTCATGGAGACATTGCAGCTATATTTGAGTAGGTGGCAGTACCATTTGTCTGTGTGGCCATCCTTCGAGCTTCAGGGAAGCTGATGTCATAAGTAACTTTGAGGCGTTGTACTTCTTTTTCTACAGCAAATTTCGCACAGTTGCGGTCAAATGCTGGGTGTGTTTCTCCACAGTTGGCGCACTTTGGTGGTCTATGACATGGTTGTTCTGGGGTGTGGACATGGTCTATCTCAGCACAGTTTGAGCATCTTTCTTGTCCTCTACATTTGGAGATGACATGGCCGAATTTTTGGCACTTAAAGCACCTTTGAGGATTGGGGATGTATGGTTTGACTTTGCACATTTCAAATCCAATATTGATTTTGTTTGGAAGATTCTTTCCAGGGAAGCTGAGGATAAGAATTTGAAGTTGGTGCTTCTGAGTTGGAAATTTCTTCTTTAAGTCAATTCGCCTTACCAAGTCGATGTTTTTCTTGTTAAGCCATCTTGTAAGCTCTTCATCTGAGCTTCGATAACTTTCACGAGAGATGATTGTACCTCGGCAATGATTAAGGGTCTTATGTGGCTCTGCTGTGATTGAGACATCATCCAACATTGTAGTATTCAGAAGTTTCTCTGACTGGACCTTTGTCCTAGTTTGGACAAGGACTGAACCAGATCGCAGCCTTCGGCCACTTTCTACAGGTCCTATCAAGTCCTCTAGAATGTCATGAATTCTAATAATTGACAGTGATTCAAAGTCATAATTGTTTCCAGTAATTGTAATGAAACTGGGCCAATAGCTCGTAAACATGTTGCCGAATGCATCCGAAAGATCAGATGACATTCTGAAGCGTTTTGCTTCTGAGGAAGAGTTTTGATTAGAAGAAGTCATGGGAGTTTCGGTGGTTCATCCCTCATGCTCCCCACCCACCACGGAGTCCAACAAGGGGAGGCCATTTTGAGTAGGGCAGTGCCCAGTACCCAGCCTCAGGGATACATGAAGGATATACTTTCAGAAGGATAAGTCTGCGACATAGCCTCAATCACAATAGCAATAATCATGGCAGGCACATATCCGTTTCATAACCTTCCTCAATTGACCCATCAGCCATGGCCAAATAGGACCTAAGTCCTAATGACAACATGACAAGCCGATTGACTGGACCGGGCCAATCCAGCCTCCCGTCTAGGAGAAATCCAGGCCAAAGTAGTGTATTGTATGGGAAGGACCAACTTAGTCCAACCCAACTCAACTACCAGGACCCCTTCGTCCTCAGACACGGGTCGCAACCCACGGCAAACAGGTCGCCCCTTTTCCGTCGGGGAGACGTGTGCAAGCGCACTGTCTCGTGTTGGCCACTAAGGATACAGGACTTCACCTTAAGTGTTACCACCCACCGCCACGAGGAGGCCCGAGACATAGGAAATTATTGCAATTGTGGTAAGAACCGCTGCAGGATGTTTGATATTCCACAGGTGGTTGAGAAAGGTCCATTCTTGAACAGGCCTGCACAATGTAATCATAAAGCTTGACATTTTACCAGTGGTGGATCCAAACAGGGTAGGAAATTGGGGTCTGCGGATATTTTGACACCATTTCCATGAATGTACCTGCAATGATTTTCAAGATGTGTACAGCACATTTTTTAGCTTTTTTTACCGCAAAACTAATCGAAATCTTTGCTCCTCTCAAACCAGGTGCAAATGGGCACTTGTCAATAGGAAATTATTGCAATTGTGGTAAGAACCGCTGCAGGATGTTTGATATTCCACAGGTGGTTGAGAAAGGTCCATTCTTGAACAGGCCTGCACAATGTAATCATAAAGCTTGACATTTTACCAGTGGTGGATCCAAACAGGGTAGGAAATTGGGGTCTGCGGATATTTTGACACCATTACCATGAATGTACCTGCAATGATTTTCAAGATGTGTACAGCACATTTTTTAGCTTTTTTTACCGCAAAACTAATCAAAATCTTCGGGTCCTGAGTGGACCACTAAATCGCCTCCGAAAAATCGCAAATTTTGCAGGAAGACATTATTCTACCATGTGAACGAAGTTATCACTGCTACAGATCAAGATTTTGACTTTCACTTTTTTATGCACTCACTGTTTACGTGTTCTGAAAAAAAGTTTGACACTTTTGGTACTGTCCACATCATTGTTTTGATGTTTTTTTTTGCATGCAGCTTCATTGCAGCCTTCACTCAATTGTACTAACTCAGCAAATATGTTTCATATTTGATAATGTGATATATTCCCACAATGCTCTGCCTTAAACTAAACCAAGATGAGATTGCAGAAACTATTGTTTCATGGCCATCTGTGGCTTAATTCATTAGTAGGAAGCCCATCATGTTCGATAGAGACTAATGCACCCGGATAATAACACATTAATTCATCAAGTAATTTAGAGCTTCCCTATATAATGCAAAATCCATCAAGCAATTCAATTAAAGATATCACAATAGACAATAAATTTACTCATTCATGAGTTTCTTACAACATTAAGAAATTGTCCAGAAGTACCAGTAAAGAATTTGAGCAAGCAAGAATAGGTATCTCGAAATTAAATGTTGTAACAAGTACATAAAGGTGTTAAAGTGCAGCCCTCTTACTCGTAGTGGAAATCAGACAGACAGATAGAGAAATAGAATGACAGATATATAAATATGCATGTACTGTGTAGATACATAGACACATTGAGAAATTGATACATAGAAATTCAAACAGATAAACAGATAGAATGACAGATGGAACACAGTTGAACTGTGTTGAATGACTCCAGTTTTTGCGTTAAATGACTCCCATGTTAGTCTAACGTTGTGCTACATACCTTACATTCATGCATCATACATTTACATGTTGTTAGGGCAGTCAAATTTTATTGATATCACAATAGACAATAAATTTACTCATTCATGAGTTTCTTACAACATTAAGAAATTGTCCAGAAGTACCAGTAAAGAATTTGAGCAAGCAAGAATAGGTATCTCGAAATTAAATGTTGTAACAAGTACATAAAGGTGTTAAAGTGCAGCCCTCTTACTCGTAGTGGAAATCAGACAGACAGATAGAGAAATAGAATGACAGATATATAAATATGCATGTACTGTGTAGATACATAGACACATTGAGAAATTGATACATAGAAATTCAAACAGATAAACAGATAGAATGACAGATGGAACACAGTTGAACTGTGTTGAATGACTCCAGTTTTTGCGTTAAATGACTCCCATGTTAGCCTAACGTTGTGCTACATACCTTACATTCATGCATCATACATTTACATGTTGTTAGGGCAGTCAAATTTTATTGGAAAAGTACTTATGATCACCGACCAATAAATAATATGTTATTTTATATTGTGCCGTAAATAATTATAGATGTATTGCCCATTGGGCAATTTCTAACGTAATATATCAGCACAGACCCACCCTGGTCACATCCGTAACATGTTTTTAAGAAAATCTGGGCAAAATAGAGCCAGCCTCCCATCCCGTATGCCTATGTAGCTACATAAACTGACGTCCCTTTTTAAAGCATGGAATCTGTGTTGGAGTCGAGGCCAGGATATCTGAGACCGAAACCGAGGCATGAGCCTCCGAGACCGAGACTTGGAGACCAAGAATGAGACCAAGGTATGAAGAGAATAAAGGGCAATCATTGCATTTTTAAAGGACTGGGCATGGAATTTGTCTCACCAGAAATGAATTAATTTTTTAAGAAAACTGCAATAGATTAAATTTGTTTTGCGTCTCTGACAAACTTTTAAAATTATTTACTTCTTAATCACACATTGCTGATAACGTAAACTTACAGGTTATTATACTAAACTGACAGGATTATCTATAGTTTGCCTGTTATAGCAAAATTGTACTTTATTTATATGGCTGGCCTCAGATGTGCTTCGGATACCTATCTGAAGCCCAAAGACTTTGAAACCGTGTCCTAGATTAAGGATTGGTCATCCGAGAAGCCTCGTAGAGGCTAAAACAGTGAATGTTTATTTTGTGACTGGGAAAAAAATTAAATACTTATGAAAATGTAAAGGTTAGTTTCGGTAATAAAATGAGTAAGGTCAAACATATGCATATATTGATAACTATGCAACAGTTTCACAGAACATTCAAAGCTTATTCAAGAATCATTGTCTTGCTGTGTGACGTCAACATCTCTGCTTGTAATCACAGAAGATCTTGTCTAGTGCACCTCTATTTCCTTCCCATTTTCTCCAGCTTTAACATCCTATTGCATGTGTGCACACAATTGTCATTATATCTTGGTGCAAGGATTTAACACTTCAAGATTCTCATCATGACAAAGCCCTATTTTCTCTTATTTTCCTTTTTTTCGTTTTCCTTTTTTTTTGCCAAAGCTTTTCAACCTGCTAGTAATTGTCTGTTTTGAATTGCTGCTACACTTCGAAATTGTTCTTATATGTTTGTAGTTGCTCGAACATTGAACAACAGAATCCTGTGACTTTGATACCGGACTATTCATCTGCAGTCTGTCATAAAATATGTATCTTTGTGTGTGTTAGGACAATAGATTTGCCAAATTAACTATGATGCTCAGTTTTTTTGGATCCACTTTGTCTAGAAGATGGGGAATCTGACCTAGTTTAAAATGACATCACAGCTTGTAGTTTAAATAAATTGCAATGCTAGAATATAGTCATCTCTGACATCACAGCTCAACAGCATAGAAAAGAACTTGAGATTCCATGTAGTCCATGTAGGAGTCGTTGAGGACTGTAATGTGTGTCATTGATAAACCATTCTCATTTTATTCTTCCTCCACTCATAGAAAGAACAGCGTGCTGAGGTTGTTTCCAAAAACAGTAATAATGTTCAAATATATTATATCTTCTTGGGTGTCAAGGCGAGACATTTCCAAGTTACACGTATACCACATTATATGTCATTAAACCTTACTGGTTTTTTCAATTTTTTAGGAATTTTTATTTTTGCACACTTATTGGTCAAATGACACTTTAAAGCAGGTGCTTTTTTCTTCTATTCGGTGCGATAGATACAATATACCTTGGCCAAAATATATATCATATTTTTAAAGGTGGTTTTTGATCTGCTTAGTATTATTTTGATTTTCAAAATTGTTTCAAAAATTTCCTTCATTTTTGTCGGAGTAATCAATGAAGTGCCCTAATTAATCCAATTAAAATAAGTGTATGCTTGGCCTTTCCTTTCTCTGTCAATGACATACATTAATTAATTGCATTCAAAAGGTTGCCAGACAGAAATCAGAATTCCTCAAGGATGGTTGTTTTTTGCACAGAAGGCCAGCACAATTCTTGACACGCTCAAGTATGGTAGAGAATCAATATTTGAAATGCAAGAACTTTTTGCAGTGCCAGAATATATATTTGCCTGAAGAAAGCATCCCAAGTATGTCTCAGCATGACAAAATAAAATCAATGATATTCATATACATGAAGGGTAATGCTTCTACCATCAAGCTTGTAGTGATTCATTTTTGTGGTAGAAAATACAAAAACTTTGATTTCAAATGCAACCAATGTTTCAAAACAATCTCAAGGGAAAGAGTGGCAGAACGCGTTAATGTTATGATATTTCAACACATGCATTGGACATTGGATCAGTACTTTATACAGATGCCAAGGCCCAATGGAAATATATGGTGTTGATAATACAGACAAACACTCGTTATTTAAAACCTGCTCATGGAACTTGACAATTCCGGGGGCAACTGATACTGATCAAGCAGGAATAAAATTTTAATAGTAACTTCAGTCGAGAGGATTGTAGGGACAACCAAATTTTAAGTCATGATCAACTAAATCCAGTTCTATAATCATCACCATATTCATTTGTACACTAGGTGTCATTGTTTCTCGCAAGCAGCCATCACTAAATTCAATAAGTCAGCAAACATATCATATTTCCTATTTTTTCTTTTCGGAAATATTCCCAAAAATGTTCTCCTAATACTTAGATAAGATTTGTAGAAACTATAGTTCCATGGCCATGTGGCTTAATTTATTAGTGGGGAGCGCACCACGTCAGAGACTAATGCAACTACATATAGATAATAACACATTAATTCATCCAGTAATTAAGAGCTGCCACATCTAATGCCAAGTCCATCAAGCAATTCAATTAAACGATTTACAATAGAAAAGAAGTTAATTCATTTGTCAGTTTTTTGCGCCATTAAAACATTGAATCTAATTCTAAAACCCTAGATAAGAATATGAGCAAGCAAGAATGTATAACTCAGCATAAGTATAGGTTATTCACCACGGGAGAGGGAATATGTGATTTATCAAATGAGGGCTTTAGCCCGAGGTGTGATAAACACATATTCCTGATCCCATGGTGAATAACTGGCTTATACTGTGAGACAAACACTCAAACATGAGAGGATAACTGGACAACAAAGAATATGGGAATTATTTCCCTGAAACAATGGCATGTGATTGGCTGACAGAGGTGTCGAATGGTATAAATCACCAAATTACATACTGCAACTAAACAGTGCATGGTAAATTTGTTAATGTGGAATGAGTAGCACTCTTTATACTCCACCAAGACAGTTTTCTATTGTCTTTTGTAAAGTAAAAGTCATTTGGCGGTCTGTAACTCCGACGCTAACCACGTCGGAGTTATCAACAATGGAGCTATTGTCAAGTGGACCTCTATTTTCTTCATGTTGTCTTCGGTTTTGATGTCCCATTGCGTGTTTGCACACAAATTGTCATTATTTTAAGGAGCAATGATTTTAAAACGCTTCAAGATCCTTTCATGACAAACTTTTCTTCTCTTTTCCATTGTCCCTTTTTTCTCAACAATTGTTTTTCAACAAGTACAAGTAATTGTCTTTTTTTAATTCCTGCCACAATTCTGAAGCAGTTTGTCATATAACATTGGTTTTTAATGCATTCCCTGCACCATTCAAAAGCATTGTTTTCAAAGACGTATGTCGGCATTTTAATTTTGAACCCACCGTGGTCAAATAATACTTCTTAGAAAAGACATTTGCGATTTTCTTAAAGATCAATCGAGGTATTTTTCCAGATATATTAAAATGTATTGAATTTGTCTAGGTGATTTTTGCCCACTTATTCTTTAGATTTGGACAATATTTTCTTACATTCCTTTTTTCTATTTTATTCATGTTTGGAGATAACAATCGAGCATCTAAATTAATCAAAATTAAAAGAAGTATACATCTTGACTTCGGCTTTGTCTGTCAAACACAGATTAATTAATTTAATTCGAAAGGTTGCTGGAGAGGACATCTTGAATTTGTTGTTTGATAGTTTCCTTTTTCACATAGAATGGCAGCAGAACTGTTAATACACTGAAATATGGTGCGGAATCAATATCTTTAACATTGCATTGACAGAATATAGCCTATATATGTATCTGCGAGAAAAAATGATTTTTAAAAATATGTCTGAGCATCAACTGAATTGAATTAATGGTCTCCATACTGATGGCTGATGGGTAGTTGAGAAACTGCTTCTTCCATGCAGTGGCGTAGCTAGAAATCAAAGAATGGGGGGCCAGGACCTGAAGTAGGGGGGCACACCTTTAGTGGTATTTTTGGGGCAATACGAGGGTTAAAATTAACTCTGCGACACAAGTCCTCTGCGACACAAGTCCTCTTTAGAAATAAACGTTGGAACATTGGGGCTCTTTTCTTCCGGCGAACACTTTTACTGCATTTACTATTTAATTTAGATATATGGTTAAAAAATATTTCGCAATTACTTTTTAGAGAGAAATGACTTTCCATGAAACCAGTTTGACTAAGTGCAGAATGTTGATTTCAGCCGTTCAATTTTTTATGCACACGGAGTGAGAGGACAGTTCTCTGGAAAACAGCACTTACTGATTCATGATCGTCTCGGAGTTGGGCTGCACTTACTTTTGAGAGAGCACAGCCCCTATCTGGATAAAGATTCCCTGATACAACATCAATGACCATGCTTGGATTGACATTGCTTGTACAAGTTTAACACAGACTTGAATGGTCTCATGAAATTACTCTTTTTTATATCTGGTCATATAGGCCCAAAAGCTAATAGTGATTGTTGAAATATCGCAGATTCCAAAAGTATGGGGATATCCCATGCAACTCATGAAAAGTTGAGCAACTTGCACTGATCACTCTGTCCTGTCAAAGGCGCAATATTTCTTTAACAATGGCAAGGGAAAGATTTCTTCAAATCACAAGATTTTTGAGGTAACAGTTGCATGGAAGCGTAGATACATGTACATAGACATACTGGAGGGGGAGGGGATAAAAATTGAGAAACACTAAGATTCGAGGCAAAAATGTAAAACAAAAATTATATAAACATAAAAACCCGATGGTTTCCACACGATTTCTTTAGAAATAGTATTTTAAAAATCTGGATCTTGAAAATTAGGGCAAATGTCGCTAGGCTGCCCTAAAAAGTTGGGATGCAGGTATGCCTATTTCCAGATATTGTCATAAAAAATTAAAAAGATTCAAGTGTCTTAGAACTTTTCAAAGGGCAAGTGTCATTCTGCTGAGAATCAAGGATTAAGTGAGCACCGGCTCAGGCACAAAGACGGACGTGCTCTGCACTGGGGGGCCAGTGCGGGCCACTAATCCATCTGGGGGGGGGGGGCCTTGGGTGAAATCGTAAAGTTTGTTTAAATTTTAGTATTGATACATTGAACAATAAAACAGCATGAAATTTACTTGATCCTGGAACAATTTATGTTGTCAACCAGTAATCCAACAGTAGAAGTGGATTTTAGGTATAACCAAAATCTTAATTTCTGATCAACTGAATCTTTTAGCCCAATACTATCAGTGTCATTGTTTTTGGCATACAGCCTTCACTCAATTTAACAAACTCAGCAAATATATTTCTTATTTGATATATTCCCACATTTAGCTCTGCCTTGAACTAAAACCAAGATACGATTGCAGAAACTATTGTTTCATAGCCATCTGTGGCTTAATTCATTAGAAGGAAGCCCACCATGTCAGATGGAATCTAATGCACTTGGATAGTAACACATTAATTCATCCAGTAATTTAGAGCTTCCATATATAATGCAAAATCCATCAAGCAATTCAATTAAACAATTCACAATAGACAAGCAATTAACTCATTCCTCTGTTTTTTGCAACATTAAGACATTGAATCTCATTCTGGAATTCTAGATAGGAATTTTAGCAGAGGAAGATTGCCAGGATGTGTATCTCAGCAAAAATCATGGAATTTCTCTCTGTAGCATCAATGTAAATTTCAGTGTTAATTGTTGATTATACAATGCAGCCTCTGCAGCAAGTTATTGACTGATGAGATAAGAGAAAGAAAGAGTCCGCAGCTCGTTACATTTTACCCCTTGTGTGGGATCTCTTATCTGCCAGGCATGTGTACATTGATATAACTGAATGTCAATTTAACATCTCATCCAAACCACATCTACTGGAATGTGGCTCGTAACGATCTGTTATTATCGTTTTCATAGCTATGTGTTTTTTGAGAACTTCGTTTTGCAGATAAACCATGACATCATCGGGTATCTGTCAATGTGATTGGTCTAATCTTCAATCTGTGACATATCAGTTCAGAGTTTGACATCACAGTTAATTACAAAGGAATTTAAAGCTGTCAGGCAATGTTACTATTTGTGTACAACCACAGCAAACAACGCATGTCTAAGCTGAGTCTCATTGTTTTCCAAACAAAATGTGTTGCTGTTTTTCACAGGACACCAGTTATCACAATTTCAAACAAAATTTTTTGTCAGTAATTGCAACTCTCCTTTGAGGCTAAGTAGTCTGTTTGGTTCAGTTACAGTGCATAATGAAACATACATCATCCATGTGTCACTGCACTTTGTCAGTTTCCTGAAATCTGTGCTTGTAATAAACGAAATCATTCAACTTAATCTCTGACATCACAGTTGTGGAACGAAGCGAATTGCAAACTTGAAAAACACGTAGCTATGAAAACGATAATAACCTATTTGACCCTATGATATTGTATGATCTTGAGGTATTAACAGTGATATGCTCCTCACAATGGCAGCCATTGGCAGTCTCAATCAAATCAAAGGTGTCAATTTGATGCAGATACAAAAGAATGTTCTAATCGTTTGCATCTTGCTATTTTAAACAGTATAAAAAAGACAGGATTTTTACTCCGATATGTGATATAAGCTTTTAAAAGTTGACACTGTTCCTTAGGCCACTTAGGGCCTCATTAACCTTTAAAGCTCTAGCAAATGACCCTCCTCAAAGCTATGGATTGTCAAAAAGAAAGCCGTGAAAAGATCATATGAGTTCCTCATAACACATTCAATTGATTTTATTGTGAAGAAAAAAGAAAATATTTATGATGCGCAGAGTGGGTGGGGCAATGAAAACAAGGGAGTTAGCACTTTAGATTTATATATATATCTTAATAAATATATGTTACTGCTTCACAGAATATTCCAAGCTTTAGAATAACATGCCAAACAAGGATAGCTGTATTATTTCACTTGTCGCGTGATATGAACATTGCCTGTCTGTGATCATTGCAGGTCTTGTCAAGTGGACCTCTATTTCTTCACATTTCTTCACATAAACTTCAGCTTTGACATCCCATTGCATGTGTGCACACAAATTGTCATTATTTCTAGGTGCAAGGATTAACACTTCAATATCATCATGAAAAAATTTTTCTACCTCTTTTTCTTTCTTATTAGAAAAAGCTTTGAAACCATTACAAATAATTGCCTGATTAATTGCCATCACACTTTAACATAGCGTATGTTTTAGTATGCCATATGAACTCCAACAAAAGAATTATACCATGGAGCAGTTTCAGTGTATTTTCAATCCCATTGTCTTCCATATAGATCTATCATTTCCACTCAGCAAAATATCTTATGCAACGATTTTTTTTATTTCAATTAGGAATGTGATGGAATAGTGTGCACCATGTATTTAGTTTATGCTAGCTATGAAAATAACGAAAGCGACCAGTAGATAAGCAGAAGGTATCACCGTAAACTATTAACAGGTGGAGGTTACTTCGATGACTTTTGAAAGAGATGGATTCTTTTATTAAATGAGATATCATTGTAATTGTAATTGCGATTTATATTGTTCATGGCAGTAACAAACAGTTACATGTACATAAAGAATATAATAATCATACATATATCAAAATACCTGTATAAAGTTCTGCATCTGCACAATTATAATTGTCAATGTTTGTTTTGTCATAGGGCTATCACAAAAAAATAACATTCTGCAGGTGTGCGCCCTAATAGAATGATATGATGATGGGAAATAATGGGTGATGAGATGGGATGATAATTTTTTACGTTTAGCTAACGACTAAATTCAGAGACGGCAATGTTGCTCACGAGTTCATACAAATGAAACAATTGTGAATTTTACAAATGGAGGGATACAGCAACAGGAAATAGTCTTTAATTTTATGTTCAGTAAAAGATTTTGGACTTCTGAATACAGTCAGACATGCAAAATATCTCATTTTATAATTTTTGGTTCTACAAAAGTTTATTGTTTATAATGATCCAACCAGTTCATAGTCACCTTTAGCAGTTAACAGTATTCGCAACCCTCAGGTTCTCATTTTGCAGGATGTGGCTGTTTTTTCGTTAGGACCCATCCCATGATTGCCAGAATATCGCTTGTGTCTGTTTTCTGATATCTGATATCCCCTTTTTTTGTTACATGTGTTTTTACATCCACGGAATCCTATTTTATATATGCGCTTGTAGATAAAATTGTACTGATAAGGATATGAATGGATTCAAATGGCTATTGGTATAAAAACTGCAGTTCTGCAGGTGTTTTGATACAACATTCTGCATGTGCAGCTTCTTGTTGGTCTATCCCATACAATCACATTCAATGTTCACTGATTGCACTGGTACATAATACATTTCTATTGATTTCTATTTGCAGATTTTCATGCTGGTTCTGGCTTATGTTGTGCTCATCTTCAAGTTTGGCTTGGCCCTGGGCAACCCTAAATCTCCGATGGACCCACTCCTTGTGGCGATCAACCATACTCTGCATCATATTGCTCCCCCTAGTGGATAGCTACACAAGTTGTCATTCCATGGAAGTTCTGTGCTCATTGTGCAACAGAAAAGAAATAAAAGAACAGATTTATGTAGACTTTTATTTTAGATACATTAGGTTATTTATAAGTAAGCTACAACAGGAGAAGTATGAGTGATCATTTGACCGGAGTGGAGAATCACTTCTATTTCTTCATTCATAGCTGGATATTTTTGTTAGAACTGATTGATAGACACTGCCATCAAAATGTTACTCCTCTCAAATAGAACAGATTGTTATGTTGATTGTTAATTGTTGATATTGAACTTTGCATAGGACTGAAATGTTGTGGATAGACTAGGTCTTAGTCTGAGTAGAAGTATATTATGGAACAATTGTATATGGTTTGGCAAGAGAATACAAAGCCCTGTGTAAGAATCTGATGAATTTGTGCTGTAAAAGTTGTAGCTCATTATATTAATATATGTATGTTCTGTTGATTATGATTGTGATGATAAATGTGACATGACATTTTTTTTGTTAAACATTGTTACAAATCGTTATAAAAACGTGTTACGAATTTTGATGGCTTTTGCACATGTTGTGGGATTAGAAAACATGAATAAAATGATTATTTTGTAAGTTGTTGGTTTTGTTCATGGTATCAACAAATTGGGTTAGGCCTATTAAAGTTATGTTTGGCCATTTCAAACAAGTTATTTTAAGTACACCAAAATGTGTGGAAAATTAGTGAATGTGTTTTCGATGAGTGGCGAAAGTACTTTTGCATTTCCCAGTACAAAGTTTTTGTGATGTCTGCTTTTTGGTCAGAAGAATTGTGATTTTGAGTGAAAAAGCATGAAAATATCTAGAGTCACTGAAGTTTAGAATGTCTTTAAAACCCATTTGCAGTCACTTATATGGTAGAGCAAAAATATCAGAATACATATTGATTATAGTAAACTTGACTTGACTACTCAACTACAGCTGAAGGAATTTTTTTATCAAAATATCACTTTTTTATGGGTTACATGCACCATTCAAAGCATGATTTTTTATGGTGCATGTCGGCATTTTAAGTTTGAACAATCCATGGACAAATATTTCATCTAGAAAAAGACATTAACAAATTTCTTCTATTTTGGTGACAAGATTACTCATGATGTTTTTCCTTGCTTGCATATCACAGTTTTTCAATCAGACGTATAAAAATGTATTGGATTTGTATCAGCGATTTTTGGCCCACTTATTCTTCCAATTAGAAAATCATTTCCTGGATTTCTTTTATCTAAGTTATTTTTGTTCAGAGAAACCAATCGAGCTTCTTAATTAATCAAAAGTGAAAGAAGTATAGCTTGGTGTCTGCTTTGTTTGTCAATGACACAGCTTAATTAATTACATTTAGAAGGTTGCCAGAGACAAATCAGAATTTCCTCAAGGACGGTTGTTTTTCTCACAGAAGGCCAGCAAAATTCCGTAACACTCTCGAATATGGTAGCAATGGTTGGGAATCAATATCTTTAATATTTTCCTTGCCAGAAGATATATTTGCAAGAAGAAAGGATCCCAGATATGTCTCGACATAAATTGAATAAAATCGACGGTCTTCATACTGATGGGCAGTCCTGAAACTGTTTCTTCCATGCTTCAGGTGACACATCTTTGTAATAAAAAACTCTTTTTTCAAACAGCTCAATGGAAGTTCTTAGAAGACAAATGGAGATTGGACAAACAGGAGGTTACAACATGTCACACAAAATTTAATGTCCCGGAAGAGTACCTTATGGAGATGTCATCGACCAGTGGAGAAATTTAGTAGGCCCTACTATACCTGTGAATAATGTGCTCGCCCGCTACCTGAGATGCTTGCCCACTTATAAATACTGTGACATTGCAGGTCTGAGTCTCTTTCATCTGCTATGGCCTTGGCAAACTGAGCGTATTCACCGTAATGCTTCGCTCCACTCCATCCATATACAAATGGGTAATTGCAATAGGTAACGATGGCAATTGTACAGGGTTTGACTGAGAAGTGATGTAACATTAGCTGCAAGCTGATGGATACTCCACAGGAAGTTGAGAAAGGTTCATTCTTGAACAAGCCTGCCAAGGATGTAAACATAAAGTTTGTTAAAATTGTTGGTGATGATAAAGCAGACAGTAAACAAGAAATTCTTTTAAAAAAAGAATTGTAGGAACCTTTGTATGAAATATGAGATTTCTTCAAACACATATTTTTTTTTATAATATTCTGTAGATTTGTTATGCATGTGCAGTTACATATACTTCCAATGTACCTACTGTGATTTCACATTTAATTACCTCATTATAAGGCATGCCTAATTACAGGTGTTACAAACACAGACAGCAAATTCAAACCAGGCAATGAGATGCCCTTTTCTATTGTTTAAATTTCTATTTCTATAACAACAAACTAATGCTGGGTTGCATATTTGGATTATTACACCTTTCATGTGCTTATGAAAATCACAGGAGTTGTGAGGAGTTGAATATATAATATTTTCATACAGTGTTGTTCGGCCACATCTATTATATCATCCCAAGTCTTTATATACATATACAGTACTTATATTTAATCAATTTTCTGAAGGAAATCTCTATGAGCTTCTATAGGATAATTATGCTCCAGGTGTGCTTTGGATATGGTCCCCATCACTCAACCATGAACACCAAGCAGCTGCTCACTCAACCATGACCTTGATGCCATGGGGGTGTAGCTACTTCCATATCAAGAGGGGGCAATATATACTTGATCTTAAAATTGTACTCACAGACACCTCCTCTGTGGTATTAACACCCTCCTAACTTAGGTAATAAGAAATAGATCGGACACTCCTGTACTTCAAAGGTACACACTGCGTTTCGGTAGGGGCCTAATGACCATTTAATTGCTTTGAAATAAGAGCTGTAATAACCTCAATTAAATTCTCAAGAACCATAAGAAACAATGGACTGGATATGAAAAAGATATATTTGAATGATTTCAGATAAATTTATATAAAAAAGTAAATATGTTTCATTGACTGACTAATTAAGTTATGTACATATAATCTGGTGAAATACTAGGGGTAAATATTTTTTTTAATAATTATATGATTTGTTTTTTAAAATGTAATTTTTTTGTTCTTAAGAATCATCATACATCCATGTATCTTTCAGGGATCGACAGAGAATTGTTAGAACTTTCCAAAATGGGGTTTGACTATTTCATAGGCCCAATAATAGGGAAATAGTGACCCATCAAAGTGCTTTCGATCTCCAACTAGTTACAACTTGTCTTCTAAAAATTAATACTTTTAAATGCATGTAACTCAATTCGAGGCCAATAAGTTAGGGACTTCCCATGTAAAGTATTTCTTCATTTGGAGCTTCTAACACAGGTCTGAGATGGTCCCTACAAAAAGGTTGACATTTACTCGTTCTTGGAACATAACAGTTTCTGGGACAACTTTTGTTTATCAATCAGGAATCAAACTTAGTGGGAGTGGATTTATATGATCAAATTCAGCCAACTACATTTTAACTCATGAATAAATCGTGTAGCCCAGTACTATCAGTGTCTTTGTTTTTTCATATGCAGCGTCCACTCAATAGAACTGACTCAGCAAATATGTTTCACATTTGATCGAATCCCACAATGTTCGGCCTTGTTAAGACGGTAGAGACTATTGTTTTCGTGGCCATACGTGGCTTAATTCATTAGTTGGAAGCCCACTTCATGTCAGATACTATGTCAGATAGACACTAATGCACTAGATAATGACATATTAATTCACCCAGTGATGTTGAGCTTCCTTTATAATGCAAAATCCATCAAGCAATTTAATTAAACAATTCGCAATAGACAAGCAATTAACTCATTCCTCAGTTTTTTGCAACATTAAGACATTGGATTTTGTGCCTGAATTCTACATAAGAATTTAAGCAGATGAAGACTGCCAGTATGCGTATCTCAGCAAAAACCATAGAATTTCACTCTGTGGCATAAATGTAAATGTGTATCAATCATACAATGCAGCCTCCATAGCAAGTTCTTGATGAGATAAAAGATGGAGGTGTTTCACATGCATTTATTTACCCGATGTGTGTGAAGAGTATGTAGTGGTGCAACCCACTGTCAATTTAACATCTTATCCAAACCACTTCTATAGCGGCGATGATGCTCGTAATGATCTGCAAATGAATTGTTCTTGGTTTGGAAATTAAACATGGAATCCTCAGAGGAGCATGCAAGTCAAGTCTTAGAGGGATTTTTAGTCTCTGTATTTACCAGTTTGCCCTCTTCCTTTCACCTTGCCATTTAGTTACTGCATGATCTTGAGATATTAACAGTTTTGTGTTCCTAAAAAAGGTATATTTATTGGTAGAAGTCTCATTGTCTCAATTGAGTCAAAAGTCGTCAGTTTAACGCAGATATACACGCATTTCATATTAATAGCATGCACTGATACAGAATGTAAAGGTGAAAAAGATGAAAGAACAGTTCTAATCTTGGGCTTTTGGCTATTGTTCTATTGGTTATAAAGTAGACAGGATTCAGCTTCCAATATGTGACATAAGCTCAAGCTGACAATGTTCTTTAGGGTCTCATTAAGCTTTAAGCCTCATGCCAAGGACCACCTCAAAGCCATTGATTGTCAAAAAGGAAGACGTGAAAGGATCATATATATAGGCGCTGCACACTGTGGTGAGGCAGAAGGGAAAATATTTTTGAGTGCGCAAAGTGGATTGGGCAACAAAAACAAGAGAGTCGTAAATTGAGATTTACATATGTTTAAATAACTGTGTAGTTGTTTGATTGAATGTTCAATTCTTTAGAATAACCTGCCAATCCATGCAGGTCATGTTATTTCACTTGTCGCGTGATCTAAACATGCCTGTAAGTGATCATTGCAGATCTTGTCAAGCGGACCTCTTTTTTCTTCACATTTTATTACCTTTTACTTCAGCTTTGACATCCCATTGCATGTTTGTACACAAATTGTCATTGTTTCCAGGTGCAAGGATTTAACACTTCAATATCCTCATCAAGAAAAAAAAATCGTTCCTCTTTTCCCTTCTTGTTTGCAAAAGCTTTGAAACCATTACAAATAACTGCCTGTTTAATTGCCACTGCACTTTAACATTTTTCCTGTGGTATGCCATATGAACTCCAGCTAGATTAATCTTATTAGGGAGCAGTGACAGTGTGTTTTCAATCCCATTGTCTTCCATATCTATCATTTTCACTCTGCAAAATATCTAGTATAAAGACATTTTCTCCCCATTTGGAATGTGATGAAACTGTGTACCATGTATTTACATTAAGCTAGCTCCTAAAATAACAGAAGCAACCAGTAGATTGGCTTCAGTTTCTTGTTTTGCCGGATGTAACTGTTTTGTTCATGATTACCTCTCCCATTGCAAGAATATCACTTCCATCTGTTTTCTGATATCCCGTTTTTAACATTGTTCTGTTTTTACATGCATGGAATCATATTTTGTATGTGCGCCAGTGGATAACATGGTATGGACTGGGATATGAATTGATTCATCCAGAACCTTTAGGTATTCCCTTGCTTTCCTTGACTGTACTAATGATTGTCAAAGAGCTGTACTGATTGGCAGTGATTGCTCTAAAAACTACAGTGCAGCAGCTCTGATGACCAATGAATCCTGTGTTTTGATATTCTGTGCAGCTTGTTTTTGGTCTATCCCTTTCAATCACATTCAATGTTCACTGATTGCACTGGTACATAATACATTTCTATTGATTTCTATTTGCAGATTTTCATGCTGGTTCTGGCTTATGTTGTGCTCATCTTCAAGTTTGGCTTGGCCCTGGGCAACCCTAAATCTCCGATGGACCCACTCCTTGTGGCGATCAACCATACTCTGCATCATATTGCTCCCCCTAGTGGATAGCTACACAAGTTGTCATTCCATGGAAGTTCTGTGCTCATTGTGCAACAGAAAAGAAATAAAAGAACAGATTTATGTAGACTTTTATTTTAGATACATTAGGTTATTTATAAGTAAGCTACAACAGGAGAAGTATGAGTGATCATTTGACCGGAGTGGAGAATCACTTCTATTTCTTCATTCATAGCTGGATATTTTTGTTAGAACTGATTGATAGACACTGCCATCAAAATGTTACTCCTCTCAAATAGAACAGATTGTTATGTTGATTGTTAATTGTTGATATTGAACTTTGCATAGGACTGAAATGTTGTGGATAGACTAGGTCTTAGTCTGAGTAGAAGTATATTATGGAACAATTGTATATGGTTTGGCAAGAGAATACAAAGCCCTGTGTAAGAATCTGATGAATTTGTGCTGTAAAAGTTGTAGCTCATTATATTAATATATGTATGTTCTGTTGATTATGATTGTGATGATAAATGTGACATGACATTTTTTTTGTTAAACATTGTTACAAATCGTTATAAAAACGTGTTACGAATTTTGATGGCTTTTGCACATGTTGTGGGATTAGAAAACATGAATAAAATGATTATTTTGTAAGTTGTTGGTTTTGTTCATGGTATCAACAAATTGGGTTAGGCCTATTAAAGTTATGTTTGGCCATTTCAAACAAGTTATTTTAAGTACACCAAAATGTGTGGAAAATTAGTGAATGTGTTTTCGATGAGTGGCGAAAGTACTTTTGCATTTCCCAGTACAAAGTTTTTGTGATGTCTGCTTTTTGGTCAGAAGAATTGTGATTTTGAGTGAAAAAGCATGAAAATATCTAGAGTCACTGAAGTTTAGAATGTCTTTAAAACCCATTTGCAGTCACTTATATGGTAGAGCAAAAATATCAGAATACATATTGATTATAGTAAACTTGACTTGACTACTCAACTACAGCTGAAGGAATTTTTTTATCAAAATATCACTTTTTTATGGGTTACATGCACCATTCAAAGCATGATTTTTTATGGTGCATGTCGGCATTTTAAGTTTGAACAATCCATGGACAAATATTTCATCTAGAAAAAGACATTAACAAATTTCTTCTATTTTGGTGACAAGATTACTCATGATGTTTTTCCTTGCTTGCATATCACAGTTTTTCAATCAGACGTATAAAAATGTATTGGATTTGTATCAGCGATTTTTGGCCCACTTATTCTTCCAATTAGAAAATCATTTCCTGGATTTCTTTTATCTAAGTTATTTTTGTTCAGAGAAACCAATCGAGCTTCTTAATTAATCAAAAGTGAAAGAAGTATAGCTTGGTGTCTGCTTTGTTTGTCAATGACACAGCTTAATTAATTACATTTAGAAGGTTGCCAGAGACAAATCAGAATTTCCTCAAGGACGGTTGTTTTTCTCACAGAAGGCCAGCAAAATTCCGTAACACTCTCGAATATGGTAGCAATGGTTGGGAATCAATATCTTTAATATTTTCCTTGCCAGAAGATATATTTGCAAGAAGAAAGGATCCCAGATATGTCTCGACATAAATTGAATAAAATCGACGGTCTTCATACTGATGGGCAGTCCTGAAACTGTTTCTTCCATGCTTCAGGTGACACATCTTTGTAATAAAAAACTCTTTTTTCAAACAGCTCAATGGAAGTTCTTAGAAGACAAATGGAGATTGGACAAACAGGAGGTTACAACATGTCACACAAAATTTAATGTCCCGGAAGAGTACCTTATGGAGATGTCATCGACCAGTGGAGAAATTTAGTAGGCCCTACTATACCTGTGAATAATGTGCTCGCCCGCTACCTGAGATGCTTGCCCACTTATAAATACTGTGACATTGCAGGTCTGAGTCTCTTTCATCTGCTATGGCCTTGGCAAACTGAGCGTATTCACCGTAATGCTTCGCTCCACTCCATCCATATACAAATGGGTAATTGCAATAGGTAACGATGGCAATTGTACAGGGTTTGACTGAGAAGTGATGTAACATTAGCTGCAAGCTGATGGATACTCCACAGGAAGTTGAGAAAGGTTCATTCTTGAACAAGCCTGCCAAGGATGTAAACATAAAGTTTGTTAAAATTGTTGGTGATGATAAAGCAGACAGTAAACAAGAAATTCTTTTAAAAAAAGAATTGTAGGAACCTTTGTATGAAATATGAGATTTCTTCAAACACATATTTTTTTTTATAATATTCTGTAGATTTGTTATGCATGTGCAGTTACATATACTTCCATTGTACCTACTGTGATTTCACATTTAATTACCTCATTATAAGGCATGCCTAATTACAGGTGTTACAAACACAGACAGCAAATTCAAACCAGGCAATGAGATGCCCTTTTCTATTGTTTAAATTTCTATTTCTATAACAACAAACTAATGCTGGGTTGCATATTTGGATTATTACACCTTTCATGTGCTTATGAAAATCACAGGAGTTGTGAGGAGTTGAATATATAATATTTTCATACAGTGTTGTTCGGCCACATCTATTATATCATCCCAAGTCTTTATATACATATACAGTACTTATATTTAATCAATTTTCTGAAGGAAATCTCTATGAGCTTCTATAGGATAATTATGCTCCAGGTGTGCTTTGGATATGTTCCCCATCACTCAACCATGAACACCAAGCAGCTGCTCACTCAACCATGACCTTGATGCCATGGGGGTGTAGCTACTTCCATATCAAGAGGGGGCAATATATACTTGATCTTAAAATTGTACTCACAGACACCTCCTCTGTGGTATTAACACCCTCCTAACTTAGGTAATAAGAAATAGATCGGACACTCCTGTACTTCAAAGGTACACACTGCGTTTCGGTAGGGGCCTAATGACCATTTAATTGCTTTGAAATAAGAGCTGTAATAACCTCAATTAAATTCTCAAGAACCATAAGAAACAATGGACTGGATATGAAAAAGATATATTTGAATGATTTCAGATAAATTTATATAAAAAAGTAAATATGTTTCATTGACTGACTAATTAAGTTATGTACATATAATCTGGTGAAATACTAGGGGTAAATATTTTTTTTAATAATTATATGATTTGTTTTTTAAAATGTAATTTTTTTGTTCTTAAGAATCATCATACATCCATGTATCTTTCAGGGATCGACAGAGAATTGTTAGAACTTTCCAAAATGGGGTTTGACTATTTCATAGGCCCAATAATAGTGAAATAGTGACCCATCAAAGTGCTTTCGATCTCCAACTAGTTACAACTTGTCTTCTAAAAATTAATACTTTTAAATGCATGTAACTCAATTCGAGGCCAATAAGTTAGGGACTTCCCATGTAAAGTATTTCTTCATTTGGAGCTTCTAACACAGGTCTGAGATGGTCCCTACAAAAAGGTTGACATTTACTCGTTCTTGGAACATAACAGTTTCTGGGACAACTTTTGTTTATCAATCAGGAATCAAACTTAGTGGGAGTGGATTTATATGATCAAATTCAGCCAACTACATTTTAACTCATGAATAAATCGTGTAGCCCAGTACTATCAGTGTCTTTGTTTTTTCATATGCAGCGTCCACTCAATAGAACTGACTCAGCAAATATGTTTCACATTTGATCGAATCCCACAATGTTCGGCCTTGTTAAGACGGTAGAGACTATTGTTTTCGTGGCCATACGTGGCTTAATTCATTAGTTGGAAGCCCACTTCATGTCAGATACTATGTCAGATAGACACTAATGCACTAGATAATGACATATTAATTCACCCAGTGATGTTGAGCTTCCTTTATAATGCAAAATCCATCAAGCAATTTAATTAAACAATTCGCAATAGACAAGCAATTAACTCATTCCTCAGTTTTTTGCAACATTAAGACATTGGATTTTGTGCCTGAATTCTACATAAGAATTTAAGCAGATGAAGACTGCCAGTATGCGTATCTCAGCAAAAACCATAGAATTTCACTCTGTGGCATAAATGTAAATGTGTATCAATCATACAATGCAGCCTCCATAGCAAGTTCTTGATGAGATAAAAGATGGAGGTGTTTCACATGCATTTATTTACCCGATGTGTGTGAAGAGTATGTAGTGGTGCAACCCACTGTCAATTTAACATCTTATCCAAACCACTTCTATAGCGGCGATGATGCTCGTAATGATCTGCAAATGAATTGTTCTTGGTTTGGAAATTAAACATGGAATCCTCAGAGGAGCATGCAAGTCAAGTCTTAGAGGGATTTTTAGTCTCTGTATTTACCAGTTTGCCCTCTTCCTTTCACCTTGCCATTTAGTTACTGCATGATCTTGAGATATTAACAGTTTTGTGTTCCTAAAAAAGGTATATTTATTGGTAGAAGTCTCATTGTCTCAATTGAGTCAAAAGTCGTCAGTTTAACGCAGATATACACGCATTTCATATTAATAGCATGCACTGATACAGAATGTAAAGGTGAAAAAGATGAAAGAACAGTTCTAATCTTGGGCTTTTGGCTATTGTTCTATTGGTTATAAAGTAGACAGGATTCAGCTTCCAATATGTGACATAAGCTCAAGCTGACAATGTTCTTTAGGGTCTCATTAAGCTTTAAGCCTCATGCCAAGGACCACCTCAAAGCCATTGATTGTCAAAAAGGAAGACGTGAAAGGATCATATATATAGGCGCTGCACACTGTGGTGAGGCAGAAGGGAAAATATTTTTGAGTGCGCAAAGTGGATTGGGCAACAAAAACAAGAGAGTCGTAAATTGAGATTTACATATGTTTAAATAACTGTGTAGTTGTTTGATTGAATGTTCAATTCTTTAGAATAACCTGCCAATCCATGCAGGTCATGTTATTTCACTTGTCGCGTGATCTAAACATGCCTGTAAGTGATCATTGCAGATCTTGTCAAGCGGACCTCTTTTTTCTTCACATTTTATTACCTTTTACTTCAGCTTTGACATCCCATTGCATGTTTGTACACAAATTGTCATTGTTTCCAGGTGCAAGGATTTAACACTTCAATATCCTCATCAAGAAAAAAAAATCGTTCCTCTTTTCCCTTCTTGTTTGCAAAAGCTTTGAAACCATTACAAATAACTGCCTGTTTAATTGCCACTGCACTTTAACATTTTTCCTGTGGTATGCCATATGAACTCCAGCTAGATTAATCTTATTAGGGAGCAGTGACAGTGTGTTTTCAATCCCATTGTCTTCCATATCTATCATTTTCACTCTGCAAAATATCTAGTATAAAGACATTTTCTCCCCATTTGGAATGTGATGAAACTGTGTACCATGTATTTACATTAAGCTAGCTCCTAAAATAACAGAAGCAACCAGTAGATTGGCTTCAGTTTCTTGTTTTGCCGGATGTAACTGTTTTGTTCATGATTACCTCTCCCATTGCAAGAATATCACTTCCATCTGTTTTCTGATATCCCGTTTTTAACATTGTTCTGTTTTTACATGCATGGAATCATATTTTGTATGTGCGCCAGTGGATAACATGGTATGGACTGGGATATGAATTGATTCATCCAGAACCTTTAGGTATTCCCTTGCTTTCCTTGACTGTACTAATGATTGTCAAAGAGCTGTACTGATTGGCAGTGATTGCTCTAAAAACTACAGTGCAGCAGCTCTGATGACCAATGAATCCTGTGTTTTGATATTCTGTGCAGCTTGTTTTTGGTCTATCCCTTTCAATCACATTCAATGTTCACTGATTGCACTGGTACATAATACATTTCTATTGATTTCTATTTGCAGATTTTCATGCTGGTTCTGGCTTATGTTGTGCTCATCTTCAAGTTTGGCTTGGCCCTGGGCAACCCTAAATCTCCGATGGACCCACTCCTTGTGGCGATCAACCATACTCTGCATCATATTGCTCCCCCTAGTGGATAGCTACACAAGTTGACATTCCATGAAGATTCTGTGCTCATAAGCTCTCATAGTATAACTGATTGAACTGAAAATAAGAACAGATTGAAAGAGACCGTTATTCAAGAAAATGTTATATGTTACAGCAGGAGAAATACTGGTGATTTCTTTTGACTGTTTTATTTGAGGATCTTAGTTATGTATGGTCATGCGTCATGAACTGGTCTGCTGAAATGGTGGATTTGTCGCAAGACATTTTTAAACAAAATATTCAATAGAACTTTTCTACCACTTCGATCTAAGTTATTTCAACATGGTTGACATCATAAGAAAGGAAATATTCTCTAGTGTACATAACTGTTGTCCTTTTTAAAATCACTTAAACCATTAAAACGCTATTGCCCAGAACGTTGAAGCATGTCAGTCACAAGCAGGGGTGGATCCGGAGTCGGTGTAGCGGAGTCGGTGTAGCAATATTATGAAGAAAAGAAATCGGCCCCTCTGCACTGTTCCAATCATGGTTTCATTTTTCAGACAGTTATTTTAGTTCATCTGCTATGCTTTAGATGCTAACTGGGGTTTTGAGTGCTTCTCAGGAAAAGACAAGCAGATGTCATTCTCTACCATAGCAGTAATCGACAGAAATCATATTGCAAAATGATGTAGTTTGTGATCGCAAATATTTTCAATGTACCCTTAAAAAGCAAAAACCAAGCTTGATGTCATTCAGATTAGTTGCTAAATTGGCGTATCCTTGTATTAGAGCCTGTGCTGAGCAAGGAAAAGATCCCTCACATGGGGTAAATGTGTAGCATGTTGAGGACTCCTGTCCTCTCTCTCATTTCATCAATGTAACCTTTAGTAGCCACAACAGGCCATACAGGGCTGTGCTTACCATATCTATCGATATATCCATCTATCTATTCATCATTCTTATGCTAATTCCCAATCACTTTGATCCATGGACCGGAAATCTTCCTGTGTAGTTATTTTGTTAAATTTAAGATGAGCTGGCTCATAAAAGGACAACAAATGTCCAAAACATGCCTAGTTAAAGGGAATATAATTTTTCTTAATTCTCTGTTGAATTTCACTTGGAAACACAAGTAGAAGGTGGGATTTTAGAGGAATTTTAAAAGAAAAATATCTGTTTTTGCTGTCAGGATTTCATATCGATCGATGGCATTTATGTAAAAAGTGTCAACATATATCATTAGAGGAACTAGTCAGAATCATGTTGCAACAAACCCCATTATAATTGGTTGAGTGGAAGAAAAGTTACAGACGTTTTACTGAAAAACATCAATTTTGAGAAAAGCCTTAAAAACCTTCCCTTTAGCCTACATATTTCAATGAGTCGGGGAGGCATAAAAGTGTCTATATCTCGATAAGTATACAGGATAATTAAGTTCTGTTTGAAACACTGTATAATGCTATGCTTCTGTGATGACATATCAGAAAATAGAAAAAATAGATATTTTTGACCTGCGACGCAAAACGGACCATGACGCATGACCATAGATAGAATGTTTGGAAGCATTTAGTTAAGTAAGGAGTCAAATACTTTGACATTGCAGTCTTAGTGTGCAATTGTTGTATATGTTTCTATTAACTACATTTTCACATAATTTACTGAATTTATGCTATTTTTGTTGTTCTATACAATTACAGATTGGTCGATTTTTGATGCCAGATAACCTACATCAACATTAAACACCCAACATCCATTTTAAGAACTCAAAATACATTAAGCATGAACATTACTGTTTATTTATAGCTTTTTATCTTATTTTTGTCTTTTTGTCCAATTGCAAAGACTTTTCATGTAATATCAGGGTATTCAACTTCATAGTGAAGAGATACTTGCAAACATTCTACGCATGTATTGTCTGATAATTTTCTCAACTTTGTCAATCCTTTTACATTGTTATGAAATGCTTGTTTCGCGGTGGCAAAATTTGTGATACAATGCACAAAAAACTCAACAAAGCCTGTTACAATGAGATGATGAGATCAAATTTGCTAAAATTATTTACCAGAATTATGTAACTAACATTACCTGGTATTGCAAACTTTTTCTCAAGCCTTTAGCCAGAAATGTTAGCTGCTATAGGTTTATCACACCCTGTCAGTCTGGATGAAGTGGTAAATACTTTCTGCAGAGACAATGACTCCATATTTTTACTTCTGAATAATGACTTTTATCTTAGTTATTACCTAACAGGAAAAAATTGACAGTTTTGATCACTTTTTCGCAGAGATTACATGCTAAGAATATGGTGTGATAAATAAAAAATCTAAAACTCAAATATCTCAAAAAATTCCCAACAGATTTTTTCGTTTGATACATCAAAATTTTCGTCTGACCTTCCTCTACATCATTGCGTTAATCGTTTTCTTGGTGACTTTTTTTAACCCCAAAGTTTGTTCAAGCTCGCTGTGATTAATTCATTGCATGATTAACAATGGGCCTATATAATACAGTATACCATATTTACCAAAAATTTTAATTAGATTTATAGTAATTTGTTTAAAAAAAACAACAACAAAAAACATGCTTTTCACAAGTAAAGACATTGTTATGATCGCACAGGAAGCACAAAAAAGCACCACCTTACCTACCCATGAACACTGTCACTAAATGACAGTTGGTGTGAGTGACTTCTTCTCAGTGTAATTATTGTCAGCAACATAACACCATGCAGAACTGTTCATATAGTCATTGTTGACCATATCTATGCAAAAGTACACTTTCACACTTCTTTGATACTTTGAAATGGCTTCAAAGTTGCCAGGTGATTTGTCAAAAGTTTTCTGTGTTTAGGTTGTTTTAGGAGAATTTTAATCTCTTACCTCACATTTTGTCATCTGCATGCATGGCTATACATTTAAGTTTCCCTCTCCAGGTGTATTTCTTGCAATGAAAGTTTCATAAATAATTAGTCCCTTGTGGTTTAGATGTTAAAATGTCTCAATGAAGATTTTAGACAATTAGTCCGTGGCATAGAAGAACCCCAAGAAATAACTTTAAAGATGAATGCACTCACAAAAATATTGCCATAGGACTATAATAAGGGGGTTCTTGCTCGATGGGTGGGGTAAGAAGGCCATTTTCATTTTTTTTTTTTTACAAAAATGGCTGTTACTCCTTTGATAGAATAGCTAATTAAAATAGAAAAAAATGGCCAAAATTGAAACAGGGCAAAAAATATTAAAATATAAATGCATGAAAAGAAAAATTCAGAAAAGCGAATAGAATTTGCCCTGTTTCAATTTCGGCCAATTTTTTTCACCATGTGGGGCCTCTCGCCCCAAACCAACATATTTTAATTTGACCTCTATATTTTGAACTAAAATGCAAAAAACACGATCCAAATCATATCTGTGTGATGGTCAGAAAGTGAAGCAATGCAGACATCCATTATACTTGTAAAAATTTCTGAAGTCATTTCTGAAAACCCCTTTCAGAGAATTAATCAAAGTTACAAAAACCATGCACATATTTTAGTTTCTTTAATTTCTACTATGGTTTGGTGCTGTTTGCCCTGAAAATTTGTGACGTCACCTAAAAGGCCTCTAGCTTCAATCCTATCAATCAGAAAACGCACCAAAAATGTAAGTTTATACTTAAAGATATAACCCTGGGGGGGGGGGGCATCTCACCTGGGCTTCTTGCCCCACCTTACTCTACTTGTGGGCAGTTTTACAGTATTTGCACTCGGCCGATTTTTAATCTTTAAGCAATTACTCTGAGAAAAGTATGAACGGTACAAAGAAATTAGTCTTGGTGGCAGTCTTGTTCCACATTGAAGTATATGTGTACCAAATTTTATCTTGCTATGATACGTAGTTTTAATACAGCAGGCGATTTATGACCAATTTTTGCACTTTTTTGTGTCTCACGGGCAGTTTCGCATATTTTTATGGCAACACAGAAAAGCAAATGGAGGCAGTTGTGATTCATGTTAATGATGCCTGTCTGGACCTATATATTGGGCATAAAATACAACAGGTTTCATGTGAATAAGTTATATACCAAAGGAGCTGTCTCCCAAAATGTAGAAAATGGCATGTGTCAAAAAGTTTGTCTTCGATGGACCATTTATTACTGTATATGCTGTTATGAATCAGTATCAAAGAGTGTATCTACCGTTTGTGTCAATTTTGTAGCTGGAGACATGTCTCAAGGTTAATCAAAAAGATTCATTCCAGAATCTATACCTTGTTTTCGAAATTTGAGGCTTGAATATGATGTCAAAAAAATGTGTCCTCTCCAGTACGAGGAAAAAACACTCAGGATTCGGAAGGAAAAAACAAGCTATTTGTGTTTTCTTTTCTCGATTGTTTGCCTCTACATTAATGTGACATATGTAAGTTGAAAAGATATGCAGGCAATGAACATACAATTTCTTAGAAATTAAAATTCATTATGTCACAAAATGTCCTCTCCAGTACATCATAAGTTTCGTTCTGATTCAAGTCTTTTAACACTGGATTCATTAAAGAAAAGAACATGGCTAAAATAGATAATTTAACCAGGATGCCTAAAAAGGGTATTTATAAATATAGAAAATAAATATATACGTTTTTAGATTATTAAATTGCACTATTATGAGAAAATCAAACTTGAGAGTAAAAGGCACTTATTTTATGTAATATGTCATTATAACTGCAAATTTTCGCAAATAACAGAGTGACTAAACAAGATAATGTGTAAATATCTAGTTTATGGAGCAATTCAAGCTAATTTTTTTTCTGAGCCTAATTTTGGGTCATTTTCGGTGATTTTTCTCTCAAGAACATGGTCTTTCACACAAAGGAAACACTATGAGTTCAAATCATACAGCAACAAAACTTGACTTTGAGTTAGTAGAATGCCTAAGCATTATTTATCTTGGCAATCATGTGTCTATTGAGACTAAAACCTTACTAAACACTCTAAAACATAAACTTTGAGAGTAAGGAATATTTAATTTCTTTAATTTCGTCATAAAAATCGTTGGAAAAAAAGTTCTGCCATATTTCATCGAAATTTAAGTTTTGTATTGCTTTTGGGGGTTCTATGCAACAAGATGGCTGGATTTCCATTGCAAAAATGGTTAAATTAGTATTTACATGGACATTTTTTCTGATAAACATTTTTTCAAAAATTCAAACCTTGCCTACTTTATGGAGTGGCAATTTGGTGATAAACCAACAAATCACATGTGTTCTTGTTGATTTATGAATCTTTAATATGTTCATTTCATGATAGCATGAAGGAAATTCTCATTTACAAACCTTTATTTTGACATCACATGAGACACTTTGAGTGCAGATACTGTAAAACTGCCCTTGTGAGAGTTAGACCTTGCCTAACCTGTAATGAATAGATTGCTAGTTAGTTTACTTATACTTTTACTAAGTATTAGGTTCTGAACAAACCCGTTGTGAATTTAAGCCAATAATGACAATGTTTTGCAAATATGTTTATGATCAATAAATTAAGTAACTTTTTAAAGTGTTTATCAAGAATACTTTTAAAAAAACAGAGACCAAACGTTCAACTTAAAACTGCAGAAGGATGCCACCACCACACAGAACTCTTAACAAAGATGACCCAGTCTGATTGTCAATGATGGACAGGTTTAATGGTTGACAACAGGTTTTTATGGTGGACAACAGGTTTTGTGATGTGATGGACAACGATGCAAATTAGAAAAACTGACCAAAAAAGTAACAAACACAACAAGAAATGTAACTGTAATCCAATAATGACAGTGTTTGCAAGTGATGGGATAGATTAGTTAGTTACCCTATCAAGTAATCTGATAATGTAATCCAATTACTTCATATTAAGATTACTGACAGCACTGCTGAAAAACCACGTTAGGGCCTACAGGAAGACAAAATAGGGTACATTAAAAGCAATCAATGTTGTCAATGCGAAATACAAACAAGAAGTAAATATGTATCATCAGAAAAAAAAAATTGAATTGGAAGGAAAACTATTCAACATGAACAACAAGCCAGCTGTGTGGAATGCATGCACCTGCCAGTCAGGGCCCATTGAGAGAGTGGCATGGCTATTCTTGCAATGGGATAAACAGGAAAAATTCTGTAAAACAGACAGGGGATGGTTGTATACTCTTGATAGAAGAATGCATGCTATGTCTGATATCTCCCAACAATGTGATACTAATGCCCACTCAGCAGTATTTCTTGCTATAGAATTCAATGGGGAATCACTTAACTAAACGCTTAACTACCCAGCAACATTTTCAAGGTATTTTGCACACCACCAATCTCTCTTGTGCTCAGGCTGTCAGACACCAAAGCAGAGTTAATCAAAGGAGAACTCCCATTACATTGTGTAATTAGGCCTATACATCTTTAACATTGTCCTCGCTTTGTCTAAATGTGCCCAAAAAGGAAATCTACCTATCTGAAGCATACAAATATTGCAAAACTTTCAACATTTTTTCTAACAATATGTTTTGTTCAAACCACCAATGCATTTTCCTGCTGTACAGCCAGGAAATTTGATATGCCAAAAGAGTGGACTGTTGCAGTGTTGCACTGTGAAAATGGCACTTCGTGACTCATGACAGCTGATAAAGTTTCATCTTCTATACATTCAACATGGGAAACATAGAGGCTGATTTTAGAGTAAAACTCAGGTAATCCTTTGGTTTGCCTGTCACCAAATCAAATTAACATAAAGTCATTGATAGTAGTTGTTCATAAAGTCAGTAGAAAAACGTCCAATGATTTTGTTGACATGTCCTCATGATGAACGTCGCCAACCATTCGTAAACCTAATTCTTTACTGAATAGCACCTTGGCACTGCTTTTTTAAGCACCTCTTCTGACTTCTGTAACATACACTTAGTGCCTGCATGCATTGCAAGTGGCCACAAGATATTTTTCCAAGGTTTATGCAGCTAAATTAAAAATAGCATGCAATGCATGCACCGTGTCCTCGGCCAATGCATAAAATAAAATCAATTTGTTCCTCAGCCTGGTAGGTGGCAGGGCAGTCTGGAGTTTGTTTATGTCCTCTTCGGAGTCCAGGGAGAACCAGAAGACCACTGATATCCGGTTTTTGCAAAACAAATGTGTGTTGGATGTCAAATGCTGCATGCAATCTGAGATGATTTTGGCCAATTACAATCTTATATTCAAGAGGAGAGACATGAAATTCCAGGTAGGGTATCATTACGACTAGTGTAACCACTGGCAAGCATTACTTTGAGTTGTCATTTCACCCGTGAAATGTTTTAGGGATCATAACAACTTTCATACTTCCATTGTTTACACTTAACGAAGTTGCATCATAATAAAAGGCCCGAGGTGACCTCGGACACAAAAATATCACAATGAAAGTAATGAAGAATATGAAACTCTTTAGAGAGAATTACAGGAAAATGTGACCTACCATCCATTTTACCTGGCACTGTAAATGCCAATCAAGTTGATCGAGTGTCAAACACACACAAATTCTACAATGTACAAACAAAATTCCTGGCAATTATGGGATGTTTGGCCAACTTCCTGGGTGGGGTGCTCGACTTCCGGTGAAGAGTTTGTCACAGTTGATGGATCCGCCATCTTGCGGCCTTTTGCCAAACCATCTGCCATGACAGTTTGGAATGTAAGTATTTGCAATCTGTTGGAGATTAATGTATGAGAAGTAAGGTAGGGGAATTAGGTGGATCCCGACTGCCCCTTGGAAGCAGGTATTGTCCAAATTGTTGGAATTCTTGATGGGCACCTGTTTAAAGAGTGAACGATTGTGGTGGTCTGGTGAAATGGATGGATGGTATGGGTTCTAGTAGCCACTCTACTTCCTGTGTTTGTGCACTTTTCTAGGCTGAAAATGACTCAAAGAAGACACAGCAATGAAGCATATTATTAAGATGATCAAAGCAATGCTGTTATATTTTTGGATTTTCAAATTGTCAGGACTTCAAAATTCTAAAATGGCCATTGAATGTGTGCAACTTTTAGGCAGATATCAGATGTTTGCATCAATTCTATTATACATCCTTTTTGTGGCTACGCTTTATTTGAAACCTTTACCGGGGTGGCTCAGAAAAAAGCCACATCGCCACACACTTTTGCCTCGGTCGCTTGTCTTGATATGACTCCGCCAACTTGTTTTTCTTTTTTTTTGACAGATATGGCAATTCTTCAGTGAGAGTCACCTGGTTAAGATAATGTGGCTGAACCCTACCTCTTGTTTACAGAATGGTCCAAGATGTCCGCAGCATCCATGTAAAAACAAGTGAAGGCCATACGGTGTTTTCCCGTTGTGTACATCAAGATTAAGTTGACATTTTTTTTACTTATGTTGAAATTGTGTGTCTGTCTTCATGTGCCCTGAAGCAATTTTTGACTATGTTTCAATAAATATATGATCAATTTTTGCAGGATACCCAAAGGAAGGTTTCAAATTATGTCCAGCCACAAAAATTGATTTATAATATAACTTATACCTACCTAAATCTAATGTCTGAGGAACAAATCTTTGCTATTCAATGGCTAATGTGTATATTGAAATACTAATTCTTTCTATTCCAGCATTTTGATCCTGAGTGTACTTACAATGACTTCTTCAAGGCCAGCATTATGTGACGTCAATTTTTGATGCACCATTTCATGCCTTTCCCATATCACGATTCTGCCTTCAGTTCATCACCTGCACGTTACTCACAATTGCTCATTGTTTAAATTGAGACCTTTGATTAAAAAACAAATGAAAAAAAGACCCAATACTTCCAAATCAAGGCATGCTTTCACCTAATAAAAGCAAGGGGTATTTTCACTGCACTGAAATAAGCTGCCAGTTGCCTCATCTTTGCAGGGTATCTGTTGGATGATAGGCAATGTGAAACATGCAGACTGCAGAGTATACCATCAGGTTTGGTCAGTATGACCACTTGCACATTTTTCATATTTCACATTGAAGACTTCAAAAATAGCTGAAGACTTAAATACCCATTAAGGGTGGTGTGTGATATTACCCACCTGCATGATAACATCTGCTTTTGTCCAAACACGTACCTTAAAGGATTGATTGAATGATTTATAAATGTATTTTTCCCAATAAAAAGTGAGTTATTTTCTTTGTCTTGTTTTTTTTTATCTAATCATCAGCACCAGAAAGGACTGAGAATGCAATTTTATCATTTTGTTCCAAAAATATAGATATTAAATCAAACAACAATCGTGTCTGGAAGTTTCTTTTAAAACTGAAGTTAAATATATATTTATAAGAAATTTGATACGTATTATTGGCTCTTTATACTGAAATGAAATTGCACTATATTTTAGTTGAGAGGCGTGTCTGGCATGTGGACAATGCTGGAGCTTCAAACTAGCTCCTGGGATAGAAAAGGGGAGGGGGGGGTTATACTGTGAGGGTGGAAGCAGAGGTAGAGGCGGGGCTTGAATGGGGGTAATATATGCAACTAGGGTCATAGCCTGGTGTGCCAGCAACTAGGAGGGCATATAGTCACATACCATCAGGATCTGATTAGTTAAAATGTAATTTTCTAATTAATTCTAATTTTATCACTTCTATCCGGATTATGTGTGGGCAAACTAGGGCAATTTTGACTTTAAGCTGAAAAATCGCTGCTAATTAATAATCTGCTGAACTTTGAGAACTAAAACTTAAACTTTTTCATGGATTTTACCTGATTATCTGTTTCTTTCCTTTTTTAGATTTTTTTTTATTTCTATTATCTGATATCATCCTCTGGGCCTCTATCCTATAGCTGCTCAGTGGGCGCCCACTATAAAAGCCATCAATTTGCCTTCACCAACATTCCTTGGGATAACTAACTTTGGTGAACACCTAGACTATTTTTTACAGACTGGTTTCATCTTGTCATTTGGATATTATTTGGACTTTCCAGTTAATTTATGATTATTCTTTTAATAATGATTAAACATATATTTATTTGAAGGCGTCTTATAGGCCTAAGTCAAACACAAAACTTTGTGGAAATGATATAATTTTTTTAATTGAATTGTCTCACAATTACTCAGTGTATATTATTTAGATACTTTTTATTGTTATATTAGCAAGTATTGCATGTCAAAATGTCCAAGGATTGCTCAAAAACTTCATTCACCCTGGATTACTTTAGCAACCAAATATTCCACGTGTTTGTGATCTTCATTGCCTTGCCCATTCAAAGCTCAGGTGAGTTTACAAGATTCTTTATAACAGGTCACATTGATTGTTACTAATATTCTTTGACTTTAAATAGATAATATCAATTCGTTTTGCTTTTCAACCTTTAAACTTTTACAATTTCATGTCTATGATATCTTGCGAGGTGTTGCAACTTTACAGCCCTTCTCAAAAGTATTAGAGAGACTATTTGCTGCTATATCCTGTTTTAAACTTGTCAAGTGTTCCTGAAGTTTCACAATAACACATAACTATTGATTGATTGATTGATTGATTGATTGATTGATTGATTGATTGATTAATTGATTGATTGACGATTGATTGAGAGATTGATTGAGAGATTGAATGATTGAAAAGAACAACATATGAACAATGCAAAAATAATGGGAGTTATGTAAAATTACAACGTAACTCCCACTACAACTAGCAGAATTTAACATTTTCAAATGACTTCTAAAATTCTTAATTGAAAATTAATTAATAGTACTTTTATCTAAATTATTCCAATTATTTACAATTCGGTTGTTCCAAAAATACTATTCTCTTATCAGTACTGCTATAAAACACATGTATACAGCTATTTATTATGACCTCTACTTCTATTAGGAGCATGTAAAGCAATTAATTGTGATGCTATGCTGTTTAAGCCAGTAGATGATGTGTCTCATGTTTCTAAATACCCATGACTACGAGAAATTACAATTTCACCAAGATATAGTCATCTGACTACATATCAAATAACTAGAATTGGAGAAATATAGGAGTTAAAAAACCAACAACCAATTGTCTACCTTTAAAGGCACATTAGCCTATTTGGTCTGAAAAGCCCTTGCTTCAGTTGTGTTTTACATGTACGTCACACTAAGTCATGCCCCAGTGGCTTTAAGGCCTTGCCCCCCCCCCCCAGCCACCCTCCTGCGCAGTGATGTTGAAGGATGCTTTTTGCAATTGGTAGTTGATTGGTTGGAAAAAAAATCTGTAAATCGCTGTGATTTGAGTGTTTGTCTCAATATCAACTTTCCAAACTGTTTATAAATCACACCATACAAATTATCTCTACCCACAGGTGTCTTTCTGTTAATCTATCTATCTATCTGTCTCACTTTCCTATCTGTCTATCATCAATCTAGCCATCCATCTGCGCCACCAATAATTACTCTAGACCAAATTATCTAATAACTGAATTCATATCAACACAGATTTTTGACCTAATTACACTGTATTGTAATCGAGCGATTATTTTCTGGCATCCTGAGTAAACGTGCATTAGGCTGTTGTATTGGCAAAAATTACATCTATCATTAGGCTAATATATTAGGGATTAGACTTAATATGACTGCAGCACAACGTGAAATGATTTCCCTTACGAATTTTAAGTTTTGAAACAAAATTGTTCCTGAGAGCAAAGTTTGGTAGAACTAAGTCAATCTGGAATTAACAGACCCTGGGAGTGCTCGGAAATAGCCTTTCAAAATCCTTGAATATTTTCCTTATTAGATAGATAGACATTTGATTGTGTTTCTGTGGTTTTAATTTATTAAGTTTAATTATTCCGGCCAATTAAAAACTGAAAATGAAAGAAAATATGAAGTCATTCACAAGACAAAAAAATATATACATAAATCATCCACAGTGGTATATCAGTACAATATGCTTTGGTGAGGGGTTGCACAAGAGTTATTGAAACTATATTTAATTGTGCATCCCCAACAATTACATGTACTTATACAGGCATGTAAAATCAAAAAATTATGCATATACATATTGTTATATGAAAAACAAGAATACAAGAAAGGAAGTAACCTCCCTATCAGCGTGCCTCGGCGGTCCAACGTCGGGCCGAAGCTGGTCAGATGCTACTGACATCGGACTGACGCTGGGCCGACGTTGGACCGCCGAGGCATGCTGACAGGGCTGGTACCAGTATCTTAATATATTTGGATTTTTTGTCTTGTGAATGACTCACTGAATGACTTAATATTTTCTTTCATTTTCACTCTTTAATAAGCCGGAATCATTAAACTTAATAAATTTAAACCACAGAAACAAAATTAAACAACAAAATATCCTGAAGACGTCAAGCTCAAAAGTTTTATTCCACGTAGGCATAAATTTTGTAGCTGTCTATCGAATTAAAGAGAAAAGAATGTTAGTCCACGTGAATTCTTTAAGGTCTTTCTAATAAATTGTACTTTTTAAAAAGGTTTAAATGGTAAACCTCAGTTTTAAAAAAACGAGTGCTTCTGGGTTGGTAATCAACATGTTCTCTCGATCCTGCAATTCCACTAGCTAAAATGGAAGTCCTAGTCAACATGTTATTATCGTTTTCATAGCTACGTGTTTTTTGAAAATTTCGTTTTGCAGTTAAACCGTGACATCATCAGGGTATCTGTGAATGTGATTGGTCTAACCTTCAATCTGTGGCATATCAGTTCTGAGTTTGACATCACAGTTTATTACAAAGGAAATTAAAAATGCCAGGCAATGTTACTCTTTTTGTACAACCACAACAAACAACTTCTGTCCAAGCTGATTATTACACCTTGACAGAAGAGTCTCTGTTTCAATGTTTAACAAAACAAAGCCTGTTTTATTGTTATTCACAAGAGACAAGACACTCGCTTTCACAATTTCAAATCACTTTGTTGCATTTGGTTTTAGTCATTGTACACTGCAGGCCAAAAGTTGGAAACAGAATTTTGCTTGCCATGAGGGGTAGGGTTGGTCAAGAATAAGTGGTACCATGCTGGGCTGCCAATCACTAGGTCCAGGGTTCGACTCCAGCTCTTGCCTACGTTGGACGGCTGCTTCAATCATCATTCACCTCATCGCCGTTTCCTCCTCCTGTCCTACACCTCATCGCCGTTTCCTCCTCCTGTCCTAATCCTACCAAGTGCATAAATACAGGACATAAAGCCCAAATCATCCATCAATCATCCATCCCCATTTTTGAGAGCAACCTTTGAAATTTAATGCTATTTTTACAAATTTATTTTTAATAATCCACTGTTTTGGCTTGATCAAGTATAAGAATCCGAAGTTCCGTGCAACCAGATACCATTTTGAAACACTAATTAGGCAGCTTATTGTTTTTCCAAACTTTTGGCCGGCAATGTAACTCTCCTTTGAGGACAAGTGGTCTGTTTAGTTCAGTTTCATTTCATTAAAGTATCTATCAACCTGTGTAGGTATTAAAGCTAAACATATATAATCCATGTGTGAATGCATTTGGTCAGTTTTTTGAAATATGTGCTTGTCATATACAGTTATGCAATTAAATCTGTGACATCACAGTTTTGAGATAAAGCAAAGTGCAAACTGGAAAAACACGTATCTATGAAAACGATAATAATTGGCTCCTCGTCAGCTACTCTTCACTTCATTCTCATGTTTGCCATTTTATCCACTCTTTCTCACTTTCTTCCCTTCTGCTTTCAGTCTTAACCTTCCTTCCTCCAATCATTCTTTTTTTCCTTTCTCTTCTCTCCCTCCTACCCCTTTCCTTCTTCTTTTCGAATCATCAATCTTTCTTCTTCTCCCCCTTAATGTATATCTCCCTTCTTCCTTCTTCTTCCTTCTTTTTCCTTCTTCTTTCCTCTTCTTCCTTCTTCTTTCCTTCTTCTTTCTTGCTTCCTTACTTCTTTCTTACTTCTTTCTTCCTTCCTCCTTCCTTCCTTCTTCTTTATTCCTTCCTTTTTCCTTCCTTCTTCATCATACACATGTAGGTGGTTGTTTAAATATACCAAAACACTGCTTGTGAGATCATATCCCATAAAGTGAGGAAAATAAGTATTTGACCCCCTACCACATTTTCTGGTTGGGCACTTGCGCTTGCTCCAAAACTCTGATATTTCACAGGTAGATCTGTTCCAACCTTAGAAGACAGGTAATGCACAAAAATTAAGTGAAACTTATGTAATATATTTGCATAAGAATCCCAATAGTCTTCGGAAATAAATATTTTACCCCTTTGTTTGCAAGGCTTTATTACAGTCTTTTACAAAACAAACACTTGGAAAATAATTATAACTGGAACCTATTACTGTCAAAACCTCGTTCAATTGTTTTCCATCATTTTATTTAGCTTTTTATGTCCTCAATAACACCTACTATCATGCTTTTAGATACATGTAGACCCCTTTGCCTGTCACCTGCACAAGGGTATCTGGCACATGTTTGGCCTGCACAAGGGTATTTTTCACTAAGACCTGCTGGAGGGTATCTGGCCTGTGACCTACTTTTGGTGATTGACCTTTGACCAGCAGAAACTCAGCCTGTTTGTTTTGTTTATTAATTTTTTCATCTCAGAAAGACACCGAAAGTTTATCAACTCAAGATAACATTCTATCGAGACTGTATGCAAAGTTTTAATGACAGAGATGAAACAGCATGACCAAGGCAGTTGTCATAAGTTTCAGAGCCTTCCTCCCACAATAGAGATGACGCTTGCAAGCAAGCAGAATACAATTAAATTGGGTTTTGATAGCAATAATTTTTAGTTATAACAGTTTTTAGTTATAACAGTTTTCCAAGTCTTTGTTTTGTGAAAGTCTGGTAACAAAGCCTTTGCAAACAAAGGGGTCAAATACCTATTTCCGAAGACTATTGGGATTCTTATGCAAATACATTACATTATGCTTCTTTCACTTAATTTTTGTGCATTGCTTTCTAATGTTGGAACAGATCTACCTGAGAAATATAGTTTTGGAGCAAGCGCAAGTGCCCATACCAAAAAAGTAGTCAATTAATGAGTCCCTCCACTCACCACTGGTACATGGCTCCCATTGCAATGACAAAGAATCACTCATTTAAATGTAAAGGATGGGACCTTTAGTGATCATTAAAAATAATATTATAATCATTCGTCCTTTCTTGACTCTAATAGATAATATGTAAATGTCAACGCACAAAGACGGGACCTCCTGAATGCAAAAAATAAATTTTCAAGACTCTACATTGTAATTACCTAATTATTTTCTCAAAATTCATTTTTATATGCAGGTTTGTTCAATAAAAAGTCTGTAGAAAAAATAGGGTGGAAAGGTAATATTCTGAAAGAAAATGTTTAAAAATAGTTTTGAGGGAAAACTTAACTTTTTTTAGGAAAAATCTTTTTTGAGATCTTTTTTTTTGGAACATTTTTTTTTTGGAAAAAGATATTTTGGGAAAATTTTGTTTTTTCAAACTTTTTTTTTTGGCAAACATTTCTTTTGGGGGGAAAATGTTTTTCTTTAACATTTTTTTTGTTTTGGAAAATTTTTTTCTCTTCGAACATTTTTGGTAGTCACGCGTGATGAGAAAAAGTGGCACGATCATATTACGGGCTGTCTGAATCACTTTTTTTGATTGAACCATCTGGTTCACTCCTTGCATGTTTGCCATAAGGGACGAGAGCCGGTGGCTCTGTCCCGTCTATAATTCACTCTTCTGATCAGTCTTATGCATTGACGATAATATTATTAACTTTATCATACAAGTAATAATATCTTGAAGCAAGGCTCAGGATGCAATAAAAAGACATGCTCTGCTTTAGGCAATTACAATCACAAAGCACCTAACTGCAACCTGAGAACCCCTCCCACACACCATGGAAGATAACTGCTGCTTCTTTTCTAAGCTGCAAATTACTTGAACGTCTCATTTCACAACCCATTTTAATGTGCCCACACATTAACGAGTTCATTACAACACTTGTCAACAGCTTGTTTACGTTAATTCAGCTAATTATACCTTTTTGACGCCTCTGTCAGCCAATCACAAGCCTGTATATCACTGAAATAAATCACATATACAGGTAAATTCTTTGTTGTCCACTTATCATCTCATGTATGACTGTTTGTCTCTATAAGCTGGTTATTCATCATGTGATCGGAAATATGTGTTTGTCACACCTCGGGCTTATGCCATTCGTTGATATGTCACACATTCCCTCTCCTGCGGTGAATAAGCTATGCTTACTGTTTTAAAAACACGTCCTCACCTCTTAGGTTGGTCTGGTGTAAGCCAACTCTGACAATACATACCTGGTACTACATTTTTGTGACGTTGTAACACAAAGATTAACCTTCCATATACCCAAATCCCGATCCTGTGATGAATAACAGTCAAACATGAGACGATAAGCGGACAACAAAGAATATTGGATTAATTTCAGTTAGACATCACAAAGATACTTATACCAAAGAAAAAGCTGGTATCTAACTGGCAATTTTGCATGTTAGTGCCCGGCTAGGGATTAACTCTGTTTACAACAGAAAACAAACAATCAGATCTTTGTTTATTTTGCATAAATTGTAAGTTAAAATGTATAATAGAAGAAGCATATGATGTCTAAGTCAGTTAGACACCTCTTTGTTGGGTTCTAACATGCATTTTTGTCAGTTAGATCCCGACCGAAAATGCATGTGAGAACCCTCCAAACCGGTGTCTAACTAATACTGAAATACAGGCTTGTGATTGACTCACAGAGGTGACAAAAGGTCTAATAGCAGTAATGAAACTGTGACCTCCACAGTTAAATTGCCATTTAGGGATTTGGCCATATACTTTCGGGAATAAAACTGTTAGCCTAATTTCACCGGAATTTCTAACAGTATACCATTTTCCTTGGTTTATCAACCATGAACACAATTACTGCTTGCACACAATCTGATACATACATATACATGTTATGTATGAAGAGGGATGGATAGGCAAATATGGTAATTGAAGTCCTCTTGACCCAGTTCTGGGCACTCACGAGGGTTGGTTGGTGAGATGAGATCTCGAGAGAAAGCGGCAGTCCTCAACATGCTACACATTTACCTCATGTGAGGGATACAGTTGCGGACAAAAATATTCATACAGCTGAGTATTATGCACATACCTGGTATTTACTCTTGATTCAGGGATGCGAGGAGAAAAATTTCACTTTTAAGTCATTGCCCTAATCAATTGTCATTGTCAAGCACTGCAAACTTAAGCATATCTCTGTTTTCAAGCTCAGGGGGCACACTTACGTAAAATTTCAACTTGACAAAAGTATTCATACAGCTCGAACACACTGGGTATAAAGTGCATCAAAAGCTTGAATTTCTATTCCAAATAATTTGTATCTTTCTGTGGCTTCTTTGGATAACTTCCTTAGAAGTCCTGAGTCCTTTTTTGGGTGTTTTTATCTGTTTTGGTTGACCCATACCACCCTATAGCGCTGGAATCATTTTACCATTAAATGCATATGAAACGTCTGCAAAGATGCTCACTAAGCCAAGCTAAATGCTCACACACAGTAAAATTTGGTTTCATGGCTTGCTTTAATCATTAGTGCAAACTCTCATTTGGCCTGAAATTAACTTTTGGCATGCAGGTGATGATTTGCACATGATGCAAAGGACCTCGGGTAAAAATTGGCCAAGACCCAATGCTATTTCAATGGGCAAAACTTTCAAGACTTCGCTAGACATTTGGTACCCATGTCTAAATCTTGTAAAACCAAATGCAACTGATTGTAGTTTACATCAGGCGCAACCTATTGCATGAAGAAAACTACGATGGACCATTTGAAGAGATGCAGTTATTCTTTATGGACTTACTGCCATCTTTTGAGAAATGTCATATACATTTAATGGTAAAATGATACCAGCGATATAGGGTGTTATGGGTCAACCAATACAGATAAAAACACCCAAAAAAGCATTCGGAACTTCTAAGGAGGTTATCCAAAGAAGACACAGAAAGTTACAAATTATTTGGAACAGAAATTCAAGCTTTTGATGCACTTTATACCCAGCATGTTCGAGCTGTATGAATACTTTTGTCAAGTTGAAATTTTACGTTTGTGTGCCCCCTGAGCTTGAAAACAGAGATATGCTTAAGTTTGCAGTGCTTGACGATGACAATTGATTAGGGTAATGACTTAAAAGTAAAATTTTTCTCCTTGCATCCCTGAATCAAGAGTAAATACCAGGTATGTGCATAAAACTCAGCTGTATGAATATTTTTGTCCGCGACTGTATTTTACTTTCCCAGCATAGACACTGATTCCAGGGGCCGCCAATGTAATGTCTCATCCGATGATCTGAACCACATCCAGCTTGGATTTTGCACATGAACGCCAACAGGAAATTTTGGGTTCCCAGACCGGGGTTAGAACCTATGCAAGCAAGAACGGTGGCTGAACTTTGTACATGGTTTCAAACACTGTACTTTTGCATTGATAATATAATGCCTGCTAGACATATGGATAGATAATATTATTAAGAAGCAGAAGGAAACATAGGTGCACACTGCTCACACTTAAAACGCACACCTTTTGAAACAGCTTAAAAACTAACTTCTAATTGAGGTATGGCAGTGACATTTTTCGAGGATCTGGCTGAATATGCCTTCCTATAGCGTCTGGAAATTTTCACGGAAAATAATTGATAATCGGCTGCTTAAGGCCACATTTAGTGAAACTGCTTCAAAAACCAAAATCACAACCAATGCAAATCAAACCAGAAAACATTTTTGCTTTTTAAAAAGTCCATCAGAATCCCATTTTTGGAGTTCACGGAATTATAATGAAAGTTGTTCCCTTGATTCCTTCAAACATTTTTACTTCATTTTGTTGGATCTGGGAATTTTAGCCCAAGTTAGTGTTTTAAGCTGCGTCAAGCAGCTCTTACCACAAGTATTTTGGCTGTTCTTGTTAGCACTGTCACGATCGCCCTCTCTCACCAATCTCACTCAAACTTGAAATTCACTCTCAATGGAATATTTCCTAAAGCCCAGTCGATTTTAGTGGCCCACCGTAACAAAAAAATTAATTACGAAAATAAATGGACTGTTGCTTTGGGGGTCAAGGGTCAAGCTATCAGGGGACTACCTAAAAGCCGGGACAAGCGCCCGGGACCACACGGGACGCCCGGGACGAACTAATTGCCGGGACAGAGTTCCGGGACAGTAAATAAATGAGATTTAGCTGAACGAGGAACATCCATTTGAGATACAGAAACGGCAGACCACTTTTTCGAAAGCTCAGGTGATGTCCTATCTCTAGAGAAACTTTAATTCTCAATATACATGTTCGTTTTTGTAGATAATCAACCTTATTTGTCATTCAGTTTATTTTATGCAACTTTTTTTGTCTCAATCTAAAATTAACATGACATTTGTGTGAGTTGCCTGTGTATACTAATCTCTATCTGTCTATCTATCTATCTGCCTGTCTATCTATCTGTCTATCTATCTATCTATCTATCTATCTATCTAACTATATATCTATCTATCTATCTATCTATCTATTTATCTATCCTATTATATACCATCTCTCAACCAATGAAAATTGCAGGGAATATAACAGATCTTAGTAAAATTAGTTCATCTTTGGCCACACTTATCAATCAAATATTTTAAAGAGGAGTTTTTCCTAATAGAATGAGGATGCAAAAATTATTCCTATCTATAAAAAAGATCATTTCACTACAATTGTAAACTACAATCCAATTTCTCTCTTGCCTTCTTAGCTCTTCTTTCTCGAAAATTGTTGAAAAAGAATTATGCATGCTGCCTGGAGTCAATCGTTTTTAAATTCATTTTAGGTGTTTGGAACATAGCAACCAAATAATATTAGAACCTAGAATTAGATGACACTCATACCAAATGATGGGCCAAGTTTCATCAATGCCAAAGGTGGGGAAATTGGTCATATTAGATATTCAAGATGTCATGTTTTTTCCCCTTTGCAAAATAATTTTTGGTGTACTTTGTGAAAAAACGTCATATTTTCATGAGGAAAAGTTTGTAAAGCCAGTTTTTTTAAAATTCACATCGATAGGTAATCAAATAATTGATATAATTGAAGTTTAAACAGGGGATATTCAATAGCAATTCTGTTTCAGGGATCAGTTGAGGTTGCCAGAATTACATCTTATCAATTACTGAAGGGTAATTCACTAATTGCACTTCAGAATCGCGCTTGATAGTTCAATGCCAATCAAGAGCCAAGCGATTATAATAGTCAGATAATCCTTAATTGTCACACAAATCCATTGACTATTGATTATAAATAGATAGACTGACACAACAATTAACAGAGAGACACATAAATAAATACATATCCATACATAAATAGATATATAACCAGGTAGATAGATAGTTAATTAAAATAATAAATAGCAAGATAGAAAGCCAGAAAGAAACAAACAAATAAATGGCTAAATACAAGAAAGAAAGAAAGATAGATACATAGATACATAGTGAGAAGTTGTACAGGCGCTGCTTAAAGTGCTTGCACAAAATAAATGGACTGACTTTCATTGGTCAAGGGTCAAGCCTAGTCGAGATGCGAGCGCATCTTTTCAGGTGGAACCTGGGGATACAGGCCAGGCCTATAGGCTTAAATCAAACCGTGACAAGACTGTGTAATTATATTTGTGTGATGTATAGATTCAATTTAGCTGGATTTATAGCTCATTTATTTCGGTTAGCAATAGAATAGACGTTAATTTCACTTGAAAATGGCAATATTATTGAGTAGGACGAAGAAATAAATAAATAAATAAATATATAGAAATATCAACTATCAATTAACCAATTAACAGGTGGCACCTCTGAGTTGTGAAGGAAAATTATGATTGAAAAAGTGAAGGGTAATGAGCAATGCACAAATTGTCATTGTTTTTTTGTTTTTTTCGGAAATTTTTCTTTTTTGGAATTTTTTTTTTCTTAAACAGAATGTGAATGATATCATTAAAGAAAAAGAAAAAGCTGATGAATATGATCCTGAGACCACGGTGATTGCCTTTAACGTCCCCTATGAAGAAGATGAAGACATCGAAGATAAAATGAAAGAGATGATACGAAAAGATTTAACTGTGAATGTCCCTGTCAAGAGAGTGAAACGAATCCTCCAAAAACGACAAGATGGATCAACGAAACCCGGGCCCGTTAAATGTCAACTGAATAATGTCGATGACAAAGTGAAAGTGCTTCGTGAAAAGCAAAAACTGAAGAACTCAGCAACGTATTCGAATGTGTTTATGCGATCTTCAAAGGACCATACCGACCGACTCATGGAATTAAACTTCAAGACTATTTTGGAGCTGATCCCTCAGGGAAAAGACTATAAAATTGTTGCGAATGGAAAAATCATGAAAAAAGACCAATTTGTTAGACAAAATAATAATGAATAGAATGATGACACCCAGCCTGATATTTTGAAATTGATAACTTGGAACATAAATGGATGGAAAGAAAGTTGTGATGTTAGAACCAATGTAATTCTAGGAGAAAATCCTGATATATGTACGTTAATTGAAACTCATTTAAAAAATGATCAGATTGTTCAAATTGATGGTTATAAATGTTTCATGCACAATCGTAAAGAAAGAAACAGACGAGCGAAGCGAAACTTTGGAGGTCTTTGTGTATTAATTAAAGAAACTGTGTCCGATATATATGAGGTGAATGTACATGATAAATCATTTGATGGAGTAATTGTTTTGAAATTTAGAGACAAGATCACAGATTATGTTTTTATTCTAATAGCAGGTTACTTACCTCCTGAAGGCTCACCTTGGGGGAGAGACTCGTCAGGTTTTTACAATTATGTTCTCAACACTGTACATGAATTGTCTGAGACTGATGCTATTTATTTCACAGGTGACTTTAATAGCAGGATTGGCTCTGAGAAAGACTTTGTTGTTGGTATTGATGACATATCTGATAGATGTGTACTTGACAATGAAATTAATAACCATGGTAAATTACTTCTAGATCTCCTGATTGATTCTAAAATGTGTGTTTGTAATGGAAGATTTGATAATGATGATTGGACATGTATCAAGTGGAACGGCACTTCAGTTGTGGACTATTTTATTACTCCTATTCATAATTTTAACACTTGTATTGATTTTACTGTAAAGACAACAAGAGATTGTGTTAATGAACATTGTGTAAATGCTGAAGGTATTTTACAAAATAATACTTTACCAGATCATTCAATGTTAATTTTAAAAATAACTACTTTCAATAATGATGTGAAGAATTGTATCCATCGAAATGATGATAATATAGCTTTGCAGAAAGATGCATTTAAAATTGATAAAGTGCCTGTTGACTTCTTTCGATCTGAAGAATCGGCACAACAAATTATACATATGATTGAAAAAATTGAAAATACGAGAGCTAATCAAGATTGTATTGATGAAGTGTATAAAAAACTATGTGATATGTTCCATGAAGAAATGAATGTTTGGTTCAGAAAGAAATCTGTTAACCCGCAAAATAAGAGAAACTTATATAGGCACAGCTGTGCCTTTTGGAATGAAGATTTGAAAAATCATTGGGAGGATCTTTGTCTTAAAGAGAAAAATTATTTAAGATGTCATGGACCTCAAAAGAGGAGAAATAGAGAGGAATATAATTCTGCTAGAAAACTATTTGATAAGGTTTTTCGCAGAGAAAAAAGAAAATTCAACAGAAATAAAATCATACAAATTGAAAATCTAAATACTGAAAATCCAAAAGAATTTTGGAAATCTTTAAAAAATTTAGGTCCCAAGAAAAGAAATAAAATTCCTGAAGAAGTGATCAATAATCAAAATGAAGTAATAACTGAACATGCAGAAGTATTACTGCAATGGAAAAATGATTTTAAAAGCCTGTACAATCCTAAATCTGTGGATACATTTGATTTAAATTTTTATAACGAATGTATTGAATATTTACAAGATCATGAAAATGAAATACCTATAATTTATGATCAAGAAAACTTAATTGAGATTAGAGAGATAGAGAAAGTGATTCAAAAGACAAAATTAAATAAATCCATGGGAGTTGATAACATACCATACGAAATTTTTAAAAATGGGTTGTCAAATGGATTACTCTTATCTCTATTTAATAAAATATACATTACTAACATCATGCCTAGTGAGTGGAATATGGCTATCATCAAACCAATTCCAAAATCAAATATGATAGATCCACGAATACCACTACAATACAGAGGTATAAGTCTAATGTCATGTATTTTTTAATTATTCTCAGCTATCATCAATAACAGATTGTTACAGATAGCAGAAGTTAATGATATATATGTCGATGAACAAAATGGTTTTAGACCAAAACGCTCTTGTTCAGACCATCTTTATAGCTTAACTAGTACTATTCGAAATAGAATAAATAAAAAACGCTCAACTTTTGTCGCATTTATAGACCTACAAAAGGCTTTTGATTCAGTTAATCGTGAACTACTTTTTTTCAAACTCAGGAAACAGGGGTTTGGTGGAAAACTATTCAACGCCATAAGATGTATATACACCAACCCAGTAGCTAAAGTAAATCTTAATAATGCTAATACAGACACATTTCAGTTAGGTTCAGGGGTTAAACAAGGTGATCCACTATCCCCTACTCTTTTTGGTTTATATATTAATGACTTAGCTCTAGATATTAAAAATTTAGAAATGGGTGTAGATGTTACAGACAATGTTAAATTAAGTATCCTTATGTATGCAGATGACTTGGCCTTAATCGCTGAGTCTGAAAGTGATTTACAGAAAATGATTGATGTAATGTATCAGTGGTGTAGTAAATGGCAAATGAAAGTTAATATTGGTAAAACAAAAATTGTCCACTTTAGACATAAAGGTCTAAATGTTAGCAACTGTGAATTTACCTATGGAAATGAATCAATTGAAATTGTAAAAAGTTATAAATATCTGGGACTAATCTTAGAAGAATGTCTTGATTATAATGTTACATCAACTGCCCTTGCCAACTCGGCTGGAAGAGCCCTTGGAAGTATCCAAAACAAAGTTTACAAATTGAAAGGTTTAGGATTTAAAACATACAGTAAATTGTTTGATTCAGGTGTTGTTCCTATTATGGATTATTGTTCGGGAGTTTGGGGCTACAAAGACTTTTCTAAACCTGAAGCAATACAAAATAGGGCAATACGATTTTTTCTAGGTGTGAATAGTTTTACCCCGAAACATGCTTTTAAAGGCGATATGGGATGGATTGATTCAAAAACTAGACGTCATATTGAAATACTACGTCTTTGGAATAGACTTGTTTACATGGATGAAAACAGACTGACAAAGCAAGTGTTTGAAGTTGATAAACAAATTAACAAGAGAAATTGGAGTAATGAGGTTTTACAAATATTCACTAAATTGAATCTTACTCAAAATTTTGTAGAAAATTTACCTATTAACCTAGAAAATGCACAACGTCAACTGATGGAAATTTATAAAACCAACTGGAAAAATCAAGTAACTAACATGCCAAAATTAAGAACTTACAGAGAATTTAAAACTACATTTGGTACTGAGGATTATGTATATAAAATTTATGATAGAGGTCATTTGTCTGTTCTTTCACAATTTAGGTTCGGTGTTTTACCATTAGCAATAGAGACAGGACGTTACAATGATATACCATTAGAATATAGAGTTTGTGAATTTTGTTCCCATCATGTTCTAGAAGATGAAAATCATTTTTTGTTCCATTGTAATACTTATAACGATTTACGTAATTTACTTTTAACTCGTGTTTTAGATTATTGTGTAGATTTTTACTTTTTATCATTGCAAGAAAAATTTAAGTTGTTGATGTCCAAGGATTTAGTTAAATTTACTGCAGAATATTTGTTTAAAGCTTTCCATAGAAGAAGAAGTTTGTTATTTAAATAATGTAAATATGTGATTGTAAATGTTTTAATATTGTAAATATGTGATTGTAAATGTTTTAATATTGTAGTTTCCAGAAAATTTGTTGTTAAAGTTACTTTTGAATTATTTTGATGACTTGTAAGCCCATATAGGGCTGGGTGTATATTTTTTACACAGGTCAATAAAGAATTTGTCTGTCTGTCTGTCTGTCTTAATTTTTTTTTTTTTCAGATTTCTTCTTTTTTTCGTTTTTTCATTTTCTTTTCTTTTTTTTTTGGGGGGGGGGAGACATTTTTTTCCCAGGGAGGTCAGTAACACGTGATATTCGCTGATCATGAAGTGAATAACACATGTGTTATTGACCTGGGGCATATAATGGAGGCAGAGTCTTTGACGCAGCTTAAAGTGCTTGCACGTTATTTTTCACATTTTGTTTGTAACATCCTTTTAAAAAACAAGTGTGTCTGAAGCTTGGACAATTACCCCCAAAGTGACCATTTTTTGCAATGCACTCTTGCTGGACTTCATTGTTGACAATTTGTAATCTTTGACATATTCTTCGCATTAGAGCCTCATTTAACTTTGTGAATCCCAAATTTGAAACAATATTACAAATTGTGTCTGGCTCTTTGAAAAACCGATCGATTTTCTTCAAACTTTCAAAATCTTTGACCAATGGATTAATAAGCAGGCGTGGAAGGTCATAAAGAAGAATCTTGAGTAGTTTACAAGTTCTGTCTCCTTTAACAATAGGTTTGCGGTTTTTAAGTGTGAGCAGTTTATATTACTTTGTAAATTTCGATGTAAGCTGACCATATGCCTCCTACAATCTACGAATCGCGACAATGCTGACAGTTTAGTTGGCGTGTTGCGCAATTCTGAGGAGACTCGTTCAAGCATTCCGGGGAGGAGGGAAGCGGAAACAGTGTTGTCATACCGGAAGTGATCTCCAAAACGAAAAACGAGGGCAGCTAAAGACTTCTAAACCCGCAGCCAAGAACGCCCACAAGCAGTGTTACTATGCTGGGGCGGAAAATGATACAAGTATCGGAATATATACACGTTACAGAATAAACACAAGCAGCGGAAGTGGGGCTACAGACAACAGGAAGGGCCAAGAGATAAGATAAAAGGGTCTACAGATAGCAAGAGGGTGTGAAGGATATAGTACACAGCATTTCCAAGCGATTAGGACACTTCTAAAAACAAGAAGTGGTTGTATTGCTATAGAAAATGATAGGCCTTTGATGGGGTAATTATAATTTGACATTTGGCGTATCAATCATTTTTTCGATAGTTTCGGTGTACTAAATTCTAGTAATTGTGTAGCATTAACTCATTAGTCACTCAAAAATTAAACCAATATCACCTACAATACAAAAAAATATGATCTTACATTGTAAAATTTGAATTTTGAGTCAGATTGAGTGAGAAAGTTGCACAATTAATTTGACCTGACACAGCTTATTGTTTTAAGTCATGATAATGGACAAATTTTCATGAAACTTAAAACAACAAGCGATATATATGTTAGCTCAAAGGAATTGTGCAATCATCTCGCTCAATTATTTAAGCTGACTCAAAATTTCAAATTTTAGAGTGTAATTTCAGCAATAAACCAACTAACTTCCCGGTGATATACAAGCTTCCCCACAAGCTTAAATAATTCCAAGAGAGATTGCATCACCTTGAGAGACACCTTCGTTGGTAGTGTATAAACTGTGTAGGCCTATAATTGTGTTTGAAGAAATATGGTACTTTATATCACAACTTCACAAGCATTAAAATAGCCTTTGACAGAAATAATGTATTGTGATGCTCTTCCTGCTGGCAGTGTTATCATTCCTTAGATTGCACACTCCAGGTGATCCAACAATAGAACATTCCATTATTCCCACAACAACACCCCCTTTTACAATCCCCCACCCCCTCCTTCCAGCCAATAACCCCACCCCCTTGATCTCAATGGTATGCATACTCAAGAGTTGTTGTAACAGATATCTTTAAGATCTCACATTATCTCGTGGTTCCTGCATTTCTCGTGCAACCCGAGACTTGCCCTGTGGCTTCCCCTTCAGGTGTTTAGGGCCACTTCCTGTTTGGGGTCATCCAGTACACCTGTACAATCATCCTAGTATTTTAGCAAACATTGTTTGAAATGTTTTATAAATATAGGAAACAATTGACCCTTTGATCTTGTTAGTGTTGTTGTATAAACTTCCCTTTGATTGATTTTGTTCAAATCAATGATGCAATAGAAGGTAAAGGTAGACGTGAGGTTTATACTTTATAGTGTGCTTCCATGCTATAAATTGCAACTGCATGCTTAGGCGACTTTGCATAACACCCCCGGTTGACAGGCTCACTGATAATTCTGGATCTGTTTCACTCCCCTTGGGGACATGTAGCTGGCACCCTGACTCTGTGGCGTCAATGTTCAATCTCATACCTTCTCTGCTATAGCCAACCTCCCACCCTTATTTACACCAGGGTGGAGTGAAGCTAATGTAGAAACATAGGCCAATATAGCTCAGGACATAATGCTGTGGGGTTCCAATTGCTGGATCCAGGGTTTGGTTCCTGTTCCTGCCGGGTGGCCTAGAGTCCTGGACAGCAATTTCAATCATCAATCGACTGTTGTAGCTGTATGCAGATTGGCGGTCCAAACAGTTTCAAAATTAACTTTCAGCTTGGTCGTGTGATGTCACTGGCTTAAAAGTGTTTTGTTTGTGTCAGTTATGGTTAATAAATTGATTCAGTGCTTATCATATCTAACAGCATATAGGTGACAAAAACTAACTAGTTACATGTAAAGGACTTAAGGTACTTCATCAAATGAGAAGATTGGGAGGCCACAGAAAACTGTCAATGACGTTTCCAAAGGCCCCAAAGCCAGTTTACAAATTGAAAATAAGAAAATTAATTTTTCCAGAGGACCGTCAATCTGCTTAGAGCTCAAAGCTCTGCATTTTGCACCAAAATGTACTACCACTCTTTCATTGCTCTTGGCCTTGAGAAATAAAAACTGGAAAGAAAAATCTCATCCAAACTTGGTTGTGCTTTCTCCCGAAATTTTTTAAAAACCTACATGTATTTATCATCATTTAAAGAGATGCAATTAAAAAATACTTCTCGTTTCTGCTTTTTGGTAGCCAATTGAATGCTTTTTAATCCTTTTCTGCTTTTATTTACCCTTCTCAGGAACTGTTGTTCCTTGTTGTTAGCAATAAACAAATTGCAGGCTAAGGAGGTGCTGAAAGGAATGTTATTGCCACCGAAGCTCACTTCCTTTACACCTGTGCTTGTCTGATGCTTGAGTATTTAGGGCTAAAGACAGATTGAAGATCACACATTTAGCATCACAGATTTAAGATCACAGATTAAAGATCACATTTCAGCCAAGAGGTTAAACAGGAAATGGATAAAACTTCAACACTGGCAGCATTCAGTTGTTTCAAAGCTGAGAGCTCCAAGAAACTCCCACGCAACTCATACATAATTTGACCTACCAATTAATGTAGCTTCTCAAACTGATTGATTGTTTTGATTGATTGATTGATTGATTGATTGATTGATTGATTGAATGATTGATTTACTGATAGATAGATAGATAGATAGATAGATAGATAGATAGATAGATAGATAGATAGATAGATAGACAGATAGATAGAAAGATAGATAGATAGATAGATTGATTGATTGATTGATTGATTGATTGATTGATTGATTGATTGATTGATTGATTGATTGATTGATTGATTGATTGATTGATCGATTATTTGAAACAGGCAAATATTTTGTACTGTAGGTCTGCATTCTCCTTGGGGGAGAATGGGGAGATCTTATAGAATACAGGCATCCGGACCAAATTGGTTCATTAAAAGTTGTCCCGTGCACTCATACATGTATGGAGTTGTAATAATGCAAAACACTTCAACAATGCAACTGAGTTTTGATTACTTAGTCTGTTGATTTTTTGTAGGCACAGCCTGTTTTCGGCGGGCCAGGCAGGAGGAGGGTATCCCAGTTTGTCGGGGTAGGATCCCCTCGCCATACCCCAGCCCCCGAGAATGCTGCAAAGAGAGCAGGGCTGCTGCCTTTGCCCAAGACCTGGTAAGAATACTAACTTGTATTAAATCATATGTATACTATAGCCTGTGCAATTAAATTCCACATGCAGGCCCTAAAATGTACCGCCAGTAATCCCCCCCCCAGTATTAGCATTGCTATATATTGCAGCTAGGCCAAAATGTTGGCTTATCACACCGCATTAGTGCCATTGTTTGTCACAAATGAAATTTAAAGTAAAATTAAAGATAGAATAAAGGATCTGTAATAATCATCATTCTGTCTGTCTATCTAACTACATCTATCTATCTATCTATCTACCCATCCATCTATCTATCTGTATTTATTGGTCTTTGGACAGACCTTCAAGCAGCAGCAACCGCCGAGTCATAAATACTCTTGCCAATCTATCGGGAGCGGACCACTATTTATTTACTGTACATTTTTAATGTAACACTTCAGTCATTTGCTCCTCCCCTAATTTACTGAAAAATATAGGCCTATTTTTCCATGAAAGTATCATCTCTTACAAACATGTAGGCATGCAGGGTATACATTGTTAGCCATCTAGATTTTTTGCTATGCGCCTCCGAAACTGAAACCTCCCTGTTTTGCCAAGAATCCTAGAGTAACCAGCTCACACCCTCCCCAGATTTAAAAAAAATAGTCCCTCTCCCAACCTCAAGATAATGGCTAAATTGTGGTCTTAATCAAGTCCAGACAATCTAAAATTATTTATTCAGTAGCCTAAATACTGTTTCCAGCTCATTGGCTGTCTGTAAAGACAATCAGAAGACGCGCAATCTTTTTTTTTCTTACGTACTATTTTACACTGTGCAAGCCGCTTATATCAATAGTGGTCCGCATCCTAATAAAGAAACCTTTCCCCCAAAAGTTGTTAAATTTTCATATTTTTGAAAACTACACCAGATTTCTGATTGAAGCACAGCAAAAATTTTCACCATTAAATCCACTGACCGCCATTTCCAAGCTTTGTTGGATACCCTCGGAGGTGCCGTCTCCGGAGGTGCATTTTGCTTCATTTTAGCTTTCCGAGGCAGGAAGGTTGATTGGCCACCAAATCAAGGCAATTGGAGATAACCAGGAAAATGCAACTGATTTATGTAGAGTACAAACATGGGAATCTGTCCTTACCATAACGACATTCTTCCCTTAATTAATTAGTTGATTAATGATCGTCTTAACGAGAAATTGGGAGTTTCCAGGTGAAAAATTACCCATATTCCACATATTTTTATGGAAAATGTCAAAAATGACTAAATTACTGCCTAAAACTTGCTTGAAAGTGCTCAAAATTATTGAAAACAATTCAAAATCTGAAGAAAGTCAAAAACATTGCCATTTGCAGGGTCCACCATGCTCCGCTGGCCCTTTTGCCACTTTTCGGGTCCCTGCTAATAGGGAGCGGACCACTATTTATTTACTGTACATTTTTAATGTAACACTTCAGTCATTTGCTCCTCCCCTAATTTACTGAAAAATATAGGCCTATTTTTCCATGAAAGTATCATCTCTTACAAACATGTAGGCATGCAGGGTATACATTGTTAGCCATCTAGATTTTTTGCTATGCGCCTCCGAAACTGAAACCTCCCTGTTTTGCCAAGAATCCTAGAGTAACCAGCTCACACCCTCCCCGATTTAAAAAAAATAGTCCCTCTCCCAACCTCAAGATAATGGCTAAATTGTGGTCTTAATCAAGTCCAGACAATCTAAAATTATTTATTCAGTAGCCTAAATACTGTTTCCAGCTCATTGGCTGTCTGTAAAGACAATCAGAAGACGCGCAATCTTTTTTTTTCTTACGTACTATTTTACACTGTGCAAGCCGCTTATATCAATAGTGGTCCGCATCCTAATAAAGAAACCTTTCCCCCAAAAGTTGTTAAATTTTCATATTTTTGAAAACTACACCAGATTTCTGATTGAAGCACAGCAAAAATTTTCACCATTAAACCCACTGACCGCCATTTCCAAGCTTTGTTGGATACCCTCGGAGGTGCCGTCTCTGGAGGTGCATTTTGCTTCATTTTAGCTTTCCGAGGCAGGAAGGTTGATTGGCCACCAAATCAAGGCAATTGGAGATAACCAGGAAAATGCAACTGATTTATGTAGAGTACAAACATGGGAATCTGTCCTTACCATAACGACATTCTTCCCTTAATTAATTAGTTGATTAATGATCGTCTTAACGAGAAATTGGGAGTTTCCAGGTGAAAAATTACCCATATTCCACATATTTTTATGGAAAATGTCAAAAATGACTAAATTACTGCCTAAAACTTGCTTGAAAGTGCTCAAAATTATTGAAAACAATTCAAAATCTGAAGAAAGTCAAAAACATTGCCATTTGCAGGGTCCACCATGCTCCGCTGGCCCTTTTGCCACTTTTCGGGTCCCTGCTAATAGGGAGCGGACCACTATTTATTTACTGTACATTTTTAATGTAACACTTCAGTCATTTGCTCCTCCCCTAATTTACTGAAAAATATAGGCCTATTTTTCCATGAAAGTATCATCTCTTACAAACATGTAGGCATGCAGGGTATACATTGTTAGCCATCTAGATTTTTTGCTATGCGCCTCCGAAACTGAAACCTCCCTGTTTTGCCAAGAATCCTAGAGTAACCAGCTCACACCCTCCCCAGATTTAAAAAAAATAGTCCCTCTCCCAACCTCAAGATAATGGCTAAATTGTGGTCTTAATCAAGTCCAGACAATCTAAAATTATTTATTCAGTAGCCTAAATACTGTTTCCAGCTCATTGGCTGTCTGTAAAGACAATCAGAAGACGCGCAATCTTTTTTTTTCTTACGTACTATTTTACACTGTGCAAGCCGCTTATATCAATAGTGGTCCGCATCCATCTTTCTTTGCTCAACATAAATAGCTATAAATACATTTATCTCTGTTGCAGGTTCGAATCCCAGGCAGAAGATACCGTTACCACTGTACCCCTTGCCATGCCCTCCACGCTTTAGATGCATACATGACGTTACGTAACACAATCGCTACGACATCGCCAAACGTCTCATTATCGCCCACGCCCGCACCGACAACAGAAGTGTCAAATGGTATTCGTGAGGATTCTTAACAGAAATTAAACACTTAATAATATTTAATTATACTTACAATGAATCTCTTTTTTAAAAGTTTTGATTTCTAATAACGTATTTGATAGTTTAATGTGAAGAACGTCATGTTTAGTTTTCATGAATTTCTATTTATAAATCTGTCCTATTTTAAAATTCTTTACGTTTGTAATAGCATTAATTAGGCCTAATGATGCTTAATGAATATCACTGGAACAAGATAGTCTTGTCTCTGGTTACATCTAGGCCAAAACCGATTAAAATTGTTTTGTTATTGGGCTACCTGGTAAATTTTTACATAAGAATTTCACTTTTTCTTGACAGTTTGGAGTGATTGGTCATCCTGGTCAGGCTGCAGCATCTCTTGTGGGGCAGGATTACACATCAGGAAACGTCATTGCACAGTAGATGATGTCACTCGGTGCAGAGGACCCTCCCGACAGGGTCGCCCTTGTCAATTAATGCAGCATTGTCCTGGTCAGTACCAGATTTAATCTATCTATCTATCTATATCTATCTATCTATCTATCTATTGATCTATTCATCTGTCTGTCTATCTCATCTGATCTCATCGATAAATATTTGTCGGTGGAATGGAAATCTATCTATCTGTCTTTCTATCTATCTATCAGTATCAATCTATCCATCCATCCATCTATCTATCTCTATAGCCTAAGTTTATCTATCTATCTATAATAATATATATAACTTACTGTCAGTTAACCACTTCCCTTTCCTAATGTTTAATAAAACCCATTTAATTATAGGCCTAAATGTTAGCCTTGACAAGCAAAGTTAAATTATTGACATGTGATTCTTTTCATTTCAAAACAGACAACAAGAAAATATAACAAAATTAAAGTTACACGATCTTTATAAACTGTTGATTATGTAACAGTAAGCAATTACTCTACATTCAAATCATGTTATTGTTCTTTTATTACTATTATTCTACTATTTAATATCAACAATCTAGCATAGACTTAAATTTGACAGCTTTCAGTGTTGTCTGCCTTTTTACTGTTAAGTTGATTGTCTATCAATTTTATCTATCTATCTATCTATCTATCTATCTATCTATCTATCTATCTATCTATCTATCTATTCTATATATTCTATCTATTCTATCTATTTATCTAAGTTATGGTAATACTATAAGTCCTATAGAAACTTCTAAGTGATGTGCGAATTTACATATTATTTTTAGAAAATACCAACAATAAATGCAACCTCTTTTTCTTATAATATCATTGTTAATTTGATATCATTTTATAATTTGAGTCAAAACATCAACAAATTTTATTATTATGTCAGTTTGTTGGTCATCAAAGTGACAGCTGTCAATCGGTGTTCGGATGATGCGGGCAATCATACAGTAAAGAAAAAAGGTGCTCATCATTTCTTTTTATTTAAGTCTTGCCTTAATCATTACATTTTTTTTTAAGTGTAGTGATCGGTCATCCGGTCATTTTATGTAGGGCCTACTAAATAAAGTAGGTGTTTATAACAGTCTTAAAATCATATTATAATCTGAAATTAAACCTTGCAGCAGAAGTTATCAAATAATAATTTTGGTGAGATACAAGATCTCAATGTATGTCAAGGTTCGTGACAACCATGACACTTTACAGGTGTCACCAGCTGTGACATACCTTGATGACCGCAACCAACGTAGCCTATTCATGCTTTAAAGATGCTATTAACCTCTATACCTTTCCAGCGAACATACTGAATATACATTATCTATCTATGGACCAATCTATCGACCTATCTATGTAAAGCCTCCTTACGTCTTATGTATATATGATGCCTATCTATTCTTTTCAATGTGTCTGGTTATTCTGCTATCTCTGTATCTTGATTGATCTATCTGCCTGTATACAAAATAATTTCATTTCCTCTATTACAGTTGATGGAAATTGGGGCCCGTGGTTCCCCTGGACTCCTTGCTCAACCTCCTGTGGTCCCGGGTCCAAATTCCGAGAGAGGCTGTGTGCCGACCCTCCTCCTGCTCTTGGGGGAATTCCCTGCCTAGGACAGAGCAAGCAGACCAAGAACTGTTATGTCAGAGACTGTCCAAGTGAGTTCCTACCTTTTTTCTTTTTTTTGGTCGACAAGCCGTTGGCCAAAAAGATCACTAGTGCACTTTAAAATTGGAGATCATTGCAGCTTACTAAGATTAATTTCTCAAAATTCTTGTCGGAGCAGTTGGTAAAGCTACCCCCAAATCATGATATTTATACTGATGGAAAGACATAACTGCCAAATGGTGTCTGATTTTGCTAGTGGATACAATAAAATAAATAGGCCTACCATTGCTGCCAAGCATCCTTAAAATCATGGTCTGCCAGATGGAATGTTCACAAATAAAGCAATCAACCTTAATACACAAAGACAGTGGAAGCACCATGCATTGTGCAAGCCTACACACTGGTCAATTTTCATAAAATCAGAACTCTTTTTCTCCTACAGCCTGTTTTATTTTTTGTCTATTTCAGTCAATGGAGGGTGGGGAGAATGGACTCCCTGGAGCGAATGTAACGCCACATGCGGGCGAGGACGGCGCATGCGCACGAGAAGATGTGACAACCCAAGGAGAGAAAAGGGCGGGAAAAGGTGCAGGGGGAGGAGGAGGCAGCGGAAGAGGTGTGATCTGCCCGATTGTCCAGGTATGACTTTTTAATAAATCTATAGATAGCATGGATTTTGCCTTTGTCACGTTTGCCAACATGCTCAACAGTACCACGTGAAACTGAAAGTAAGTGAAACAGATAAGTGATATTTTCCCATCTATAATTGGGTCAATGCTAAACATCCTCAATACAACTATAGCGCTTCCCTGTCAGCGTGCCTCGGCGGTCCGGCGTCGGCCCGGCGTCGGTCCGATGTCAGCAGCATCGGACCGGCTTTGGGCCGACGTTGGGCCGCCGAGGCACGCTGATAGGGTTAATTGTATCTAGCTTCTATACAGTAGAAGCAAGGATGCTTATGTGATGAGAAGAAAACGCCTTAATACACACACATATCCCTTTACAAGCAATCGTTCCACTCAGCATCTCCTAAATCAGGACTGGCTGGATCAGTTTTGTAAGATTCAAGATCTCCATGTGTGCCTTGGTACATGACAGCCATGACACCAACTGTGACATTTTTAGATGCCCGCAACTCAAATTAAAAAGATGAAGACTTTGCAAATCAATGACACCACTAACTACAAGCTGACAAAAGCTTGGAAACTGTTTAACTGTCGTCTGCTTCTTTCAGTTGATGGGGGCTGGACACTCTGGTCCAAATGGAGCCAGTGCTCAGCAACATGCGGAGAAGGAATTCGCACCAGGGGGCGAGAATGTATCAGTCCTACTCCAGTGAACGGTGGTGCCGACTGCAGAGGAAAGAGCCAACAACATAGGAAGTGCACTGCAGAAAGGAAGCATTGCCCAAGTAAGCCTGCACTTAATATTCAGATAAACACAATAAAAATGATTCGTTGCATTTTAAAGAAAAAAATCTTTGTAACACTGACATAGAAATGATTTTCCTTGGTTCCTGGCCTTCTACCAGAAGATAAACAAATTTACTTCTATTCTTGGTAATCAGTTCAATTGACTCCAAGTAACCAGTTTGATTTATGGATTTATGGTGTATAATTATAGATAAGCCTTGGAAGGCAGAGTAGACTTTAACTTCATTAAATTGTAAAATATGACCTCTTGCTTTCTATGCAAGTATTTCTGTATCTGCCACTTTAGATGAATAAATACAAAATACTATTAAAAATACCCTCCCAAGTATTCAATTATTCCTTCCTATGATCTTTTTCTTGCCTCCTAACCAATTTCATTGAGGATCTAAATAGTCAATTTACTTGCAGTTGATGGCGCTTGGGCTTCCTGGGGCACATGGTCTTCCTGTGATGCTGTTCCTTGCTCTAATGTCTCTGGTTTCCGGCAGAGGGCAAGAGTGTGCGAAGATCCTTCCCCTCAGCACGGGGGCACTTACTGCGAAGGCGCCACATTTGACCACACTCACTGTTATTCTTATGGAGAGAATTGTCCAGGTTTTTGAAATTTGACATACCTGTACAATACAGTAATTGACATGAGTTTTGTCCCTATCACATGCTGTAGACATAATTATTGATAATTTGACTTGTTGTCGGCTGATTTTAACAAAAAAGTGGCTCAAATGAAAGATAACCTTTCTAAACCATTGCTTATATCAAGAAAATGAAGTTTAACTTCCTTACCACAGTCCACTTTGTTTTCCATTTCCTTACTTACATTTATTTACCTCGGTTCCGTTCAGTTTTTTTAAAGCATACACGTCATATTTTCTATATCAAATTTAAATGTTGACAAGATATTTTTTTTTACCATCGAATCAATCTGAGGTATTTTGAACTTCAGTTTTAGTCACAATGAAAAAAAGGTTGATGTTGTTACTTGCTTTTGTGGTGACAATGGATGTTTTAATGAAGGAGAAATAATCAGCCGAAACTCCAAATGACTTTATTCAACAAGTAAATCAGCCTAAAAATAATTATTATTAATTCTTCAGAGCCTGGTTCTTGGTGTGAGTGGTCCGGTTGGGGAGACTGTGAGTTCTTCAAAGGCCGGAATGTGCGCGAGAGACGCCGGAAGTGTCGATGTCCGGCACCACAAAATGGAGGCCAATATTGCCAGGGTAAGTGATCCAAAATAAAAAAAATGCCATTGTTCTTACTATAGTCAATTTCACTTGTTAAATCTGCAGTTCAATAAATTACTTTGGAAGAGTCTCTTGTGAAAACGACTACATTTTGTGGCTTTTGTATTCATAAAATTCTGAAGCCAACTTGGTTGAAACTATAATAAATCAGCAACTCAGCAATTTTTGAAGAAAAAAAAGGTTATCACGTTAGAAGCAAAATAGACTTATAAAAAATATGGAAACATCTGTAGTAAACGATTTGATGCAGTTGACATTTCATTATTGTATGTCTTCCATTTCTTTGGTCTAAAGGTCCCAGTTTTGAAGAGGAGGAGCACTGTAGAATTGCTGAAGAAAACATTTTAATGGCAGGTGGGTCAAAGACGTCATGGAAAACAAAACTTTCACTGACATTAGTAGTATAGAATTTATCAGCAAGTGGTGCAATTATGGCAAATTGAAACCGATTGTGCTCTTCAATTCAGATGAAGCCAAGAGAGGGCAAACCAAATGTAACACAGCTTCTGGTTCTGGTCCTGATAGTGAGGATGGGGATACTGAATGTGATCAGGTATTTATGGATCCTTTTATCATGTGTTATTCTTTACATTTCTAGCTGAGCTTATTCTTTAAAACACGGTCTTGTGAGCTTTGACCTTTTCTGATAGGGTAATAAAATTGGTTTTTAGTAAGTTGTTAGGAATTTCTCAGTGATTTGAACAAATCACTGCAGCATTCGAGGGAGTGATTTGCTCAAATCACGAATGTTTTTTGTCTGGACCGCATAAGAAAAGGTCAAAACCAACATGAGCTAACAAGACTGTTTTGAATGGTTCTTTGAGCCACAAATGCTGCCACATGTGTAAAACCATATTTCTTTTTTCCCCAAAATTATCACTGATATCTTATTTACAGGAATTTGAAGAAAAGCCCTCTTCTTCATCTTCTTCTTCTTCTTCAACCACAACCGAAGTATCACCTGACCGATCACATGATCAGGCCAGTCAGATGAGCCCAACGTGATCTCGTGAGAGAAATTATGAATTTAGGATTTGCTTCTAGTCAAAATTAAAATAGTTAGGGAATCGGAATTTGGTGTCAAGTTCACAAAATTTTTTCTAAGACGTTTTGTACTGTATATACTGCATAAACATAGGCCATACAAAATTAATTTTGTGGACGACAGATTCCCCAGATCAGGATGAAAATAACAATTCTCGGTGACGAATTTGCTGTAAAGAGGCACAAGTTTTTGATATTGTAAATTTTGAACCAATATCACTGCCAAGAACTGATTTTTTCTCTGGCTGACCTAATTTTTAGTTCAAAATCTGAAAAGGATTATTTAATGTCACTGAATCCCTCATTTATTCCAACCAAAAATTATGTATCCATAAAATTAATTTGGTGTCGCCATTGGCATATATATGCTTCTATTTATTGCCTTTGGAAATTTTTTGGTAAATGTTTATTACAGAAATTGCAGTACTTTCAATACATTCAGTAGATATTAGTAAATTCTCCGTTTTTTTAAGTTAATTATATTCAGTTTCAAAAGTTTTCCTTTCTTTTTTAAATTTATGTTTGCATTGAAATGACGCCAAAGAAACTTTGAAATTTTAATTTGATATCCTTTTTTGCGTTTTGCTTTATCTTGAAATCAATTGTTATATTGAATTTCCTTAACATTTTCTCATTTCATCTCCTTTTATAATTGTTTCCATAACGTTAAGTTGTGAAATAGCATGAATGGATTGAATATCCATGTTTTAATGACCAATTAGTGTTACAGAGTTTCGAATCAGGCTTCATTAAAACAATTTTCTCCTGGATACTGACAATAGACCTACAGTCTTACATGTAATGAGCATTTTTCATCCCTAACAAGACAATTTGAATTATAATTGTTATACTGATTGTATGGATATTAATTTATTAACTATGTTGCACTGTAATTGCTGTGATATTGACTGTTGAATTTTCCTACCTGCAAATTGCTTATTTAGGAAGATTGTAGCCTGTAATTACTAGGTGTGGTGGCTACATTATAGGTCTGACTTACATAATATTTAAAGTAATATTGTTTCATAATGAGTGATATTAACTGTTTGTTATATGACACATTTTAGTGTTATTAAAGGAGGTGAGTGCAATAGCTATATTATAACATTGTTTTCATTGCTGTGTACTTCATAGGAAATGACAAATTACTAGAAAAAAAAATCGGAAGTTAAATGCTTGCAGATGATTCAAAATGTAGGGGAAGCTTGGGAGAGTTGGGCCACTTTTTACATTCTTGTACCTCCTGCTAACAGTAATGATTATATAAACATGCTTAATGCATGTATTGTATCTTGAAATATTTCAGAAAAATATCTTTAGGTTTGCATTGATATTTGGCCAAGAACATATGAGCTACAGCCCTATGAAAATTGGAAAAAATTCGGCCCAACTCTCCCCATCAAGTGGGAGACTTGGGCCATTCAGGGGGGAGACTTGGGCCATTGCAATATATCAGGTTCGGTAAAGCTGTCCTTGAGGCCATAATATTTTTAACCTGTAGTGTGGTGGCCATAGAAGTCATTAATCCTGAATTGAGGCCTATTGCAGCTCTAGTTTGCTGTCAGACTTAAGACTCGGCCTGATGGCCCAACTCTCCCCATCTAGATTTCCTGATATCTAATTTTATTAGACCATGAATAATTATTAAGGCCTAAAATTATTCAATCTCTGTTGAAAATTGCTCTAGACAAGCTCTTCTATCTTAATAAAAATAAATCTGGGTAAATGCAACACATGTGGGGAGAGTATTGGCACTGTCCCAACTCTCCCCCATTCCACCATTTTTCTCGAAATCCCAATTATGACAAAACCAGTTGTCTGATAATTTTCCAAAATATGTTAATAACAACTGAATAGTCAAGCCTACCAAGCATGCCATAGAAAATTTTCTCAGCCCTTGTTGTCTGACAGACAATTAAAAACTCGTAACATGGCTCAGTTTTTACGTTTTTCATCCAAATTTGAATTTTCTGCTCTCTAAAGATCGTGAAAAGCAAATTAGCCAGAAATGTTAGATCCATTGAAAGATTTTAATTTTTATAAAATTTTGGTGGCTGCAGCTTTCTCAAATATTTTTTAGTTTCCTCAGAAATCTGGGTGGCCCAACCCTCCCTGCGGCCCAACTCTCCCAAGCTTCCCCTATTGTTTTGATAAAAATATTTTTTTTATCAAAATACTAATTAATGATGTGTATATATGTAGGATGTGCTTTGGTATCACTTACATCTGATATGAACTACGTTTTATGTATGTATATTGTGTACCTGGTAGTTAGACATTTTAACCCATAACTGAAAGTAAATATTACTCTGTAATAAAAAAAAATTTATATTTTAAAAGTTACAAAACTGGTCGGAAACACCTGAAATCTGTGTGATTAGGTTTATGGTTTTTTCGAACTAAGTCTTGCCATCAAGTCTAAGCGACATGGATTATGTTGCATATCACTTCACTAACCAATGCTGTTGTCAAAAGAAATAGAATAAATTAAGAACAACAACTTGGAAGTCTTGTCTTCATATGTCTGTTTCTGACAAACTACTTGTTCCATTATTTTCACCTCTCAGACTTTATTAATTTATGCATTCATAGGGGAGAGTGGTGGGGCAGAGCAGGACAAATGATCGCCATGGATTCAGCACAATGTAACTCCAAACCTGTAAGAGTTAGGAACCTGAAAAGACTGGACAGTAGACCCAACTTTATGATCTATAATCATGGTCCCACAACCACACATATGGAATTCACAGCTGAATTGGTACACTCCACTGAACTGAGATTCGAAACAGGTGATTACAACAAACAGTCAATGCCAAACAATGCTAAACAAGACAATCCTGCTTGCTATTTTGTAACAGGGCCCCTCAAAACACTGTCAGAAAATGAGAATATATGACAGAGCCAGGGACTTTTTGCCCAAGAAAAGATAATTGAAACATTCAAGCATCCATTTATCTGCATGGAATTGTTCAAGGACTATGTCTATATTGCATGGGATATCTATTATTTGGAATGGCGAACAGGACAAATCCTAGGATACTTATTGACAGGAAAGGTAAGAGAAAATTCTCCTATGGACATGTCAACACAGAATTTTTTGCCAACTCAAATTGAAAGTTTCGAGGCTGTTAGTCAAATATCAAAGATGTTTCAAGGTTACACTTTGCATAGATTAGGTCCACAGTGACTACATACACAATTCTGGTTTTCTATAGTTGACAGCAATTTGATTTTGTATGAATTGACTTTTTCTGAAACATGTGCTTTCTCCAAGCCAATATTTTGATCAAACAGGAAGTCATGTTCAGCATGTACAGTGCTGCCACGTTGTTGCACCATGTATAATGTGAGCCTAAACTGATTTGCCTTTTAACTACCTGTGTTTTGTTATCCTCGAAAATAAAACATAAGTGTCTTTCTGCACCCGGTTCTCCCCTACACATGTTAGAATTATCCTGCACAGCATACATAATGTGCAAAATAATTGTACATGTATCGGTTATTCACCACAGGAGAGGGAATATGTGATTTATCACAACAGGGCTTTAGCCAGAGGTGTGATAAACACATATTCCTGATCCCATGGTGAATAATTAATCGGCTTATACCATAGTACAAACACTCTAACAGGTAAGTATGGGAGGATCAGTGAACAACTTTAGAAGAATATGGGAATAGTCGCAATTAAATACTGGCATGTGATAAGCTGACAGAGGTGTCAAATGGTATAAGATATATTGAACAATAAATAATTGTATCCCCATTCGCCAATTCAAAAATATTTCTGCCAATTTTTTATGTATTAATGATTCTTATATTTGCTCATTTTATGACATTCAAATATCAACGAAACTGTCGAAAGTAAAGTTTTGCAAATCGTTTGAATTGAGTTTATTCAAATTTAACTAACAGATCGATGAGTGGCAGAAACGATGAGTGAAAACTGAAACACACATAAAAACTTAGCTGTAAGTGTGATTGGCATAATTTTGAGAGCTTGACACTTTCACCCATTTAATTGATAATATTAAAATCCTACCATGAGCCGCTCTCCAGAAAATAATAGTGAGGAGTCTGAGGACAGTTCTCAAACTTAGAATTTAAATTAAAAGCAATAGCTGGATTCGCTTTCTAGTTGCAGCAAATAGTGTAAAATTATACTAAATTTACAACATGAAATGACTGCTCTAGACTGCAGTGGACTCCAGTGATGCATTTCACTTTAACAAAAATACTCCAATGCTCCATGCCATGCTGAGCAATGGACATCCTAGTGCAGCCTGGTTGGAGCCTTATTATAGACTCATGAGCATGCGCAGTGGAATCGATTCTGCTGCAGCAGGACAAGCAGTATCAGCAGCATTATAACAGAGAAGAAACCCCACATCATTTCATGAGCTGTGAATGTTAGAAAAACGTTTCATCTAGGTTGATACCTAGCAGACTACACCATGAAGGAACTAACATGTCTTCTGGTTGTGGTGGCAACAATTCAACTGGCATTATCAGCTGCAGCACCCTCACAGAACAAGGTAAATATATACTGCATCTGATGCCACTGACATCATTTAGGTGATTTAGAGCTATTGTGTTGCAATGTATCCCATGGCATCAAGCTCTATATATATAGATATTGACGAAATGTATCATATTTAGTGTCACACAGCCATGGATGTTTTAAGACAACGTCATTTTAAATGTTGATGATATACAGGTCTGAATTAAACTGAATGTGTTTACTTGAATTAAACATTAATTGCGTCTATATATGTGTCATGTTTGATATATATACATCTTATGTCAGTTTATTGAGTTTAAGGAAATTAGTATATATAGATCTAAATGGGGGGCAATTGATGACAATTTTACCATATGCATAAAGAAATATAGAAATAGGTATATACTGTAATATATATTTTTTCCTTAGAGCAGTAAGATTTAGAAGGGTCATCAGGTTTAAAAAATGGATGAAAGGGATATTTAAATTTGAATCTGCCACAAGATTTAAACAAATTTCAGTGACAAATAAATAGTAAAAAGAGGAACTCATTTAATAAAAAATTGTCATGATAATAATTATGTCAGAATATTGAAATTTCAGGTTTTTGCTTGTGCCGAATACCAATATATAATACTCATTTCAGTATATAAATATATGTTTGGGCTATCTAAACTGGAAATCTATCAGTTAATTGTGCAATTAATGAAACACCTTGGACCAGGATACAAAAAATTGCTTCTATTGAATTACCGAACTTTGGGAGTACTTTTTTAAAATTCAACAGTCATATCCAGGAATTCACAGTATATCAAATTTACTTCAATTTGTCATGTGCTTTATCTAGGCCAATGTCAGGCATTTATTGTATGGTCTAGATATCTGACAAAAAAGTCTATATGGGGGCACCGAATGGATGGGCAATTATATGAGTCAGTGACGTTTGGTACAAGGCAATTCTATGGCTATTCAGAACAAAAATGATTTAAAATAATTTTATGTCTACACATTTATTCGCGAGTTCATGATATATCTAACCGAAAATTATTTTCTGAAGGAAGACAAAAAATGATTAAATGTTAATGTTACAGCCTTCCACTTTGATATAGACACAATGAGGATCAATTGACTGTGAAAAATGCATTTCTTGACTAATGATAGCTGATGAAGTGTCATCTTCTCTACTTCAACATGGGAAACATAGAGGCTGTTTGATAAGTCATGACCAATAGAAGGCCATTTGACTTGTCAAAACTGATTTTAGAGTGAAAATCAGATACATAATCCTTTCGTTTGGCTGTCAGCAAGCGGGATTAGTCTCCTTAAATCAAATCAACATTGAAAGTATTGGGTATGATCATGACAAATCATTCATCAGCATGTTGACACGCGAAGTGCCATGGACTGGCAGATTTCAATCATCTTAAATTGGTTGCCAGACGACCAAATTTTGACTTAAATCAGCCATTGTTGTGATTGACAAATATTTAGAACAGTGTTGCAAACAAACTGGTTTCACAAAATGTTACCCAATCTCTTTCCAGCAGCAATTAATGATTTACAAACAACATGCACTCGGTACCCCTTCGTTCATTGTATACATACATACGGGTATCAATTTAATGGCTACACCCAGCATTCAATAGAAGTTCCTGGCCTGATTGCTATTCTATGACAGTTTGTCACAGCAATTAACAATGGAAAATGTCACCTGTTAAATTCTATCTTTGGTGAACGTTATGTTGCATATTTGAGAATGCAAAGGAAACAATGATAATGTCAGACAACATAAAATAGTAAAATCCTAGAAAGCTATAACAAATAGCTGGGTTAAACAGATATATTAGATAGACATATTAGATAGATATATTAGATATATCAGATATTAGATAGATATATTAGATAGATATATTAGGTAGATATATTAGATAGGTGTATTAGATAGATGTATTAGATACATATGTTAGATAGATAAATTATATATTAGACTTAATTGTTAGAATTTTTTACATTCTCTTACATTATAAGTGTTTTGCTTATTGACATTCCAGACAGATAGATACAATAGATACGATAGATGCGATACATAGGGTAGATACGATACATACGATAGACGAGGCTGCTTATAGGGACTGCTATTACATATTGTATATGATATGTATATGCATTTATATATATAACATATAATATCATTGCAGCATTATACAGCATATAAATTTGACATTAGATATATCTATAAATGACATTTACAATGCACATCACCTGACAATTTCAGTGACAAACAACTGAAAGTCCCTGGAGATCATGTGACTCATCCAATAGACACCATGCTTGCAAAAAACAGATGCACCATGGTGACGAACAGATAAACAGTTATTTACCATCAAACATTTAGAATAGCTTTCATCCATATTAATTTGAAGTGATGTTGTTGACATGTACAGTTTAACATACACTGTTTAATATGCTACATACAAGGCCTTGTCCATCAAATTAATACATTGTAGCACACAAAATAGATCTGGAGCCTCAATTTTCTTGTTATAGCACCTGAACAAATTATTAAAAATCAATTTATTCTAATAAACGATAACACTGACAAAATAATTTATCATATGTGTTACAAGTTACAAGGTGCAATGTTTGAACAGATGATAATCAATTATGCGATGTAAATTCTCAATAAATAGTCCCTGGATGTGGAAGTGCACAGGGTCTCTCAGCCTGTGTTACATTATAGTTTAATTTCTGTATCTATTACAATAAGGCCATTTTAAGGCCTAGTGCTACAGGACCATATTTTGTTGTGAGTTGCCATGTCAGTAAATGCTTAAAATTTCAGCAAAATCGGATCGCCGGTTCAAAATATATGAACTATTGAATAGCCAGAAAATGATCATCTTTTAGCATTTTTAATAACGTGACTTGCAAAATTTTGCTGATGTAAAACCCTCTGTTTTGATAATAATATGCAACATTTTGTCAAAGGCCAGGGTGCTAAATTGCAGCCATTTGACCTATGGCAGCCCGTAACCCCGCCGGGGCCCACTTGTAACAGTGTAACGGAAGTTCTGAAACTGTGACTAGCAGTTCATTTTTGATACTCTGTGTACACATCAAGGAGTGGCAATCAGATTGCCAAGTCGCAAATGAAGCCAAAAAGTTGTCCCAACCTTACGCGTAGTTTCTTGTTTCACCCAGTCCTACTCAGACATGCTGCTAACAATTCATCATGACAATATCTTTCCTTTAGAGTTCATTATCACAAGAAAAGATGCCCTTGTACTTTTGTATTTACAGTTGCTGCCAAAAACTGTTGATTGTCCCAACCCTAACATTCTGTCCTGACCCTAACATCTTCTGTCTAGCACTTCTGCTTGCCCCGTGCAGCTTTCTGGCCTAAACCAGTGATGCAGTTTTGCCACTGGCTACTCAAAAATAGCCTTTGATGTGTTTGTTCAGTTTTTAGACTGAAAATATTTATCTCAATGAAGAGAGGGAATCAGGAGAATTCTGAGTCCTTGATGAAAATGTAGGAGAAGATGTAATTGTAGTCACAACTTAACGCTGAGTTTGTTGGATTTTAATCACTACATAGCTAGGGCTCTGCATTTTGCAGCAAGAATCAGTGCATAAACAACACTTTTATTTTTCACCTCTTTGTCACGCTCTTATATGCACCAGGCCATAATCTCCAGGGGAGAGTTGCCTCTGTAGGACTGCTTTCCATAAAAATGGGGAAATATGAGGGTTGAACAAACTGCCTTGAGAAATGTCAGAACCATTACATGTGCAATTGACATTTTGTATGTTGAACAAACATGCATTCAGTGTAAGACGCAGCTGGGACCTGCATTACAGATGATTTCATAATTGTATACATTGAGAGTGAATGTGATTTTTTTTTTCCTTGGACATGTATTCTATAGGGAAAAGTGACATCAAAAAAACGTATGACATCATCTGTAAGTTCTTGAAGGCAGTAATTCACTAAAAACCCTCTGTGGCACAATCATCGGTATGCTGCAAAACCCGCTTCGTCACTTTTAAAGCAGTTAGTACTACTGGAACCATTAAAACAAAAATTCCTACAAAAAAAATTGACAATGTTTTTATTGAATTCATAACGTTCTTGTTCGGTAGTTGCCGTTAAAGAGATGCAAAGTTCTGGCTTTAAGTGTGTATATATGAGTTGACAAACACAATTATGTTAATTTACTGGAGTAAAGGAGTATACACACATACCAAACCCTACTTTTGAGTGTGACACTAAGTAGAGGATCATGATCTCCCTACAATATCCTAATAGTCTATCTAAATGTGTCAGTGTAACAGTGCCAGAGGCAAATACAGGCTTGAACATCAGCTGGCAGAATATTACAGGGGAGAATTTCCATCCATAGCAGCTAACAGCCTTGTGAATTTGAAAAGCAGTTTGTCTCTGAGCTTCTTGGTCAATCTGAATTGTAAATGACATCTGAATTTGATGGAGTGCAGAATTCTAAGTGATCAATATAGATCTACATGGTCTACTGGATTTCTTGCATCTTTATGGGCTACCATTATCAGGACTAATGTATCGATGTTGGAGCCTAGAATCTAATCATTTCCTATAAGGGACTTAATCCACTATTTCATGGGTATATAGAGTCTATAGCCACCTCGGCGCTGCCTGGGTTCATCGTTCGAATGTAAAATTGTCAGTCATTGAGCGTAGTAGAATATATATGCATGAACACAAATCGAGACACACTTCCGCCTTAGTTCCTCAGAGGATGTATATTTGGAATTCTGATGTCGTGTTTGCGACATAGCGGCTTCATGGGATGGGATTTTCGCATCAGAGGTTGCCTTTATTATTTGGATCAAGGGAGCATAAAATTGTTCTGGTGCTGCAGTGTAATGCAGAGGGAGCTTATGAAGTGGCTTTGCAGGGGACTAAACAACTTCAGCTGCAGACAGGTTGACAGGATGGGCAATATAAGGCAGCAAAGGAAGTCATTTGGAAGGCCCCTCAGTTGCCACTAAGCTCCCCCCTGCTCTAAGCAAGCATAGTATGGGTCCAAGTATTGCTCCTTGTAGTAATGGGAGCTTTCTACACTCTGACACTCTCTATTTTTCAGCTCTCAATAGTTGAATCAGGACTGACAAAGACTGACAATGGGGAAACTTTAAATGTCCAGAAAGGTTATTTATAAACTGCTTGGAATAGTCCATTTGACAGTTTTCAAGATGCTTAAATGGATAGAGATATATTTATTTGGCAACAAAGTTAAAACATAGGCCTAAAATACAATGTTGTCAAGTTGAAATATAGAAACACATTCATATAAGAGCTCTCACTACATTCTGCCGTTTTGTGTGTTATCCGTTTCTTTTAAGATTGGTAGAACCAAGCAACCAAGACTTAGCAGCAATAGACACTTTTTAAAAAAAGCTAATTGACAATTTCAAGCTGTAGGCCAATACTGAGAGTGAGCCATGCAAAGTGCTGTTCCTTGAATGTGCAGATGAAGTTGTATTGCAGCCTTGAAAGCTGTGATTCTCATGACATGAGAGAGAATGAACAAGATGTACATATGATAGATATGTAATTATGAATGATACCATATGATGCAATACAATAAAATATGATACAATACATATGATATAGGCCAACGGTAGCCTACCATATGTGGACTAAATGCATTGGGAGACTCACATTAATGTCATTATTAATTTTTTCCTGTCCTCAGTTCCACAGCTCAGACACTGAAATGTCTTTGTCACAGTATGACTCCCACAACAAAGGATCAACTACGTCTCCCTAAGTGACATCCTGCCAGGAAATTACTCCCATAGTCTCATTTCAGCACCCAGGAAACTTGTATTTAAAAAAAAGTGCTTGTCAGGTACTCCAAATGAAATAATGATCACCATATGGACGATCTAAAATGTCTTGAACCTAACTTAGCAAGCTCCAGAAGGTCAAAGGCCTATTAGCCTATGTCAGGCAACTGAGCAGTGAGATGGGTAAATATTGCCTCCTGGCTAAAACTTGGGTATCTAGTACTAGTAGGCCTACTATCTATGTATTCGGTTTAGTTGGCCCAAACATTGTACGGTTGTTGAAGATGTTTTATAGCACTACATGGCAAAGAAAAAAATGCTTGTGCAAGAGCTTTAGTGACTGCAACAAATGTATACTAGTGGCTGTTTCAGTCTTTTTGTGTTTGTAGGTAAAAGGTTAATCAATATGCCTATATTTGGCACCAACGACTGAAAGGACGATACTCTTTTATGAGAGAATAATATAAAAAGGATTATCTAAATTTACTTATTGATGAGTTACATCTAATGAAAACGATGTCATGCATGTACATAGGTTTTAGGGGTAGGGTGAGGCAGCAAAAAGGTAATATTTTACTTTTGAATAAAAACTTCGGCGTGTCAGTACTTTCTGTGCGTATGGAATGGTATTTTGTACCACTCAAAAGTGAAAATTAGCATTATGTACACCGTTGTACATAAAGTCATGTCCAATGGTTTGGTGCTTCTTTCATTGACACTGGAGTGCTGCAGCATGAGATGTGACATCCCAATGGTGTCACCATGGACATGGTGACGTCTCTCAACCTCTCTTTCACATCATCAGTAACAATTGTTTCTTTTGTGGCAAAGCTTTTGTATGTCTAAAAAAGGTGGGGAGGTGCAAATGGTGGTTACTGACACAACCACTATAACCATATATTCCTTGAAAATTTTTTTTTTTTGTAAGTGACTAAATTATTCTAAACAATTTGGTTCGTAATTTTCACTTTCTTTTGATAATAGGGGGTTTCATGGCGCAAAACAGTTGTCTAATGGGTAAATTTTGAGACAAGAGATTTGTCCATCCTCGAATGTCAATGTACAACGAGGCCGTAAGGCCAAGTTGTACATTGACATTCTCGGGTGTACATATCTTTATGTCCCACATTTACCCATTAGACAACTGTAATATATATATTCCCAATCTTATCACTGGAAGTTATATCAGTGCACAGACTGGGCCTGAAGGTATAGACTGCCAGTCAATTGCTTGCTAAACCACGAATCCACACTTTGCAGCCCCTCCCATCAAAAGACAGCAGCCAGATCAATAGTTGGCAGGAAGAACAGAAACTGTGCTATTAGGCTGCTACTTTTCTTGTAATAACTCAGCCTCCCCTTCTGCCCACATTGTACACCAATAAAAATGACCCAAGGTTGAGCTAATGTTGTTCTTGAAGTGCCTCTCCTCTGCTGTCATACAATGCTGTGTCGATCTTTCTATTCTTGGATGCCTGAGTGTGCAAGATGTGGGAGACTGGAAGGTGCCTTGAACTGCCATCTATTGATCATCTGGACTTTATACTTTATAGCACCCATTAAATAGATTATCTCAGGTCAAGAAAACTGTAATTATACACTTGGGTCATTGTCATTTTCGTTTTTTACCAGACTTTCCATATTCTCAAATGGTTGCAAAAATAACTGTAGAAATATATAGAAGGGGCTTCATGACATAGGCGTATCGGAGGGGGGGGGCAGGGGGGGCGATCGCCCCCCCAAACGTTTGGGAAACAGTAAGATTCGGGCAAAAAGGCAAAAAAATTTGGGCAGATGATTAATTAAAAACTACTGAAAATTAATGATTTCCAGGCAATTTAATCTGAAATGTTTATAAATTTAGATCATGAAATTCGGGCAAATGTCGCTCGCCCCCCCCAAAAATTGCGCGCGCCGTACGCCTATGAAGGGGCACTCTGTTGATGCTACAAAACATACTGAAACTGTACAGTACATTTAAAATGTCGTATGTTTTCGCCAGAATATTCAATGGTGCACTGCTATTTTTTGGTAATAACTACAATATCCACAAACAAAGATACTTGGCTCCTATCTGGAATAATATGAAATGTTTGTCAAAAATTGAAAAGCTTCAATTCAGAGCGTCTATAGTGATTATGTCTCAGAATACAACGCCTTATTGAAAAAAGCCAATATGCCTTATTAAGAAGTATCCCTCCTCAGAACATTTGCAATTGAGGTTTTTAAAAGCTACAATGACCTCAGCCCCGCTTTTCTTAAAGACGGTTTTATACAACCTCACTAAATATTTTGGAGACAATAGCTGCTTCCATATTTTTACAATTCTGTAACCAGAAGGATACACACAACATGTTTAAAGCCATAACAGTTTCATTTAGGATGACACTTGATAGTAGCCTACTACAACTGACACACAGATGATAAGAGTTTGAAAGGACAGTATATTTCAAAGATTGAAAATATTTATAACATGTTCCCCTTAAATGTTCCTTTTATAGCAGTGACAGCCAGCCTCCAGTTGCCTGCAGATCTGCAGCTGCATGACTCGCTGCCTTCATGACTGACCTTGCTGAAATTAATGGAGTCCAGTCTGGCCTGCCAAGGCTTAGGATTTTGGTCAAGGCCAGCAGCAGAAATATTGCATTGTGCTTAATCTCCGTATCAAGGTCCATTTATTGAGGTGTAATGTGGTCCGTGATAGCATCAAATGGGGTGGAAGGTTTAGCGATCGATGACGAGGTGGCTGAAGCTCTTTGCACATGGGTTCTGGGTTCAATTTCAGCTTGGAAGTGTTTTCGTCAATGGATCCAGATAATCATGTGGATGTATAACTTGACTATACATTCTTCAGACAGTAATAGTAATATAAAGGTGCATACAAACTACACATGCAGGGTGGAAGGAAATTTGGGCATCTTCGCATTGAAGTGTTCATTTGCACTTATGTACATTGCTAACAGGCTCCGAAAGCACTTTTTTCTTTATATATACATGTATTCATAACATGTCCTAGAAAATATTCCACATTCAGACTAAGTTTCTACAATAATGAAATAGGCTGTAAACCATAATACTGACTTGAAATTACTCCAAACTACTGCATGCAGATCAATTGAAGTAGACCCACTGACTGCATTGCCAGGGCATGTTCCAAGGAAGCCATTACACTGATCACTGACGATGACCACACCAATGATTTTATTAGCACACCGTTAATGGCGTTTTATAGATATTATCATGCAATTTGCTCCCCTATAATGTGTGACTGTGATGAACTACAAAAACGTTTGACAAGAGTTCACTTTGCTGATGTTTTTTTTTATTTTACAATAAACATTTTTCTTGGTCATACAACATTAATGTTATTTTCATCAATAAGTGCAATATGCATAAAGATACATTACCTACAAACTGCAGTTTGGGTGTGGTAAGAACGCACATTGTTCAACTGTCCTTTAGCAATAAAATTGCAAATGTGATATAGATAGATAGATAGATAGATAGATAGATAGATAGATAGATAGATGATAGATAGATAGATAGATAGATAGATAGATAGATAGATAGATAGATAGATAGATAGATAGATAGATAGATAGATAGAATATGGCATGGGAATGCCATAAAAGTAATCTATTCTTAGATGAATTACCAAAGAAGATGTTCGATATTATGCAGAAACATAACCCTACATATACAACAGCAATTCTACAGAATTGGTGGTGTTACATTGTGAAGACTTCTGTATCCACATTAATTTGTTTCATAATGTATTTAGATATAATTCACATATTCTTGTCTTCCTTTTCAGGTGGTGCGAATGAAGCGCAATTACAAACAGCCCTATGATCTTCAGTTCCACCAGCCAGATGAGACGGCTCTTGTGAGAATCAAGCGCCAACGCAGAAGTGCCATGGAACCCAGTCTCGTGAGGGTTAAGAGAGACGAACAAGAATTAAAGAGATACAAGAGAGAGAAGAGAGATGTGGAAGAGGAGCTGCAGAGAGTCAAGAGGCAAAAGAGAGATACCGAGGAAGAGCTGCACAGATTTAAGAGGCAGAAAAGAGACACGGAAGCAGAACTGGAAGAATACAAGAAGCGACACTCGGGAGAGGTAGAAGATCCAGAACTGGCGAGGACCAAGAGATTCAAGAGGGAGGCGGAGCCACCTCTGCAAAGGTACAAAAGAGAGAAGCGAGATGCTGAAGTGGAAATACACAGATTCAAGAGGCAGAAAAGAGACACCGAACAAGAACTGCAAAGATACAAGAGAGATCGAGATCTAGAGGAACCAGAGCTGTCTAGAACAAAGAGAGAAAAGAGAGATGTAGAGTCATCTCCTACATTGGCGAAAGAAAAGAAAGGCTTGAAGGAAAAGAAAAGTCGCCAAGCAGGTGACCGTCGCAGGACCCAGAAAGCCTTGAAGAGGGAGAAGAAGACAAACATGAACCACCGCTGGGAGAAGCACCAGAAGCGAAATGGAAACAAGCACCACATTTCACCCCGCATGAAGAAGAATGTTCTCCGTAAGGAACGCCGTTCTGATCTGCTCGCAAACCATGCCTTGCGAAACGTCCATCTCGTCAGCCAACGGAACAAACTCGGAAGCAAACTGGCAAAACATAGAGTGAAGCGCACACAGAAGATCCATCAAGGTCACCATTACAACAAACTGGAGGCTGATGTCGCTAAACTTGGTCGTCTGCGAAGAGACATTGCTCTAAATCTACACAAGGCAAATCTTAAGAATGCAGCCAAACGCCGAGTGAAACGTACACATGCAAAGAAAAATAAGAAAATTGCTGCTAAGAAGCATTAAACACTCACATCAGTACAGCAGCAAAAATATGACATCATCAGGGTGTGTTATGAATTGGTAACTGAACAGTTGTTTGCCATTACCAAGTGAAATGTGATACAATGATCACGCAATCATGATTAAATCATCACGCTTTGTTGTGACACTCTTCAGTGCACGCCATGCCACACTTGCGGAAGCTACCATTTTTTAACCAGGAGTAATGGGACTCCACAGTAAATTGTGATAAGCTACTTTAAAGTGTACACATGATATATTGTCTAAGACTGCTTATATCCTCTACATAGACTTGGTGTCCCCATATATATGTCAATGTTATCTCACACAAAATACAACACATCTTTTTAAAAGCTCGGTGCAACATACACAGCTCAATTTTCAGAGGTTTAGTATGCACAGCCTTCTGATGTCAGCAGCCTCTAAAAGAGGCACTGATGGAGACCGCCGCCATTTTATCTCTTCAATTGAGAGATTGCCAGCCAGCCAATGAGAGATCCCGGGTGAGAGATCTGGCCTTGGCTATTAAAACATGCAGTGTTCAGACTAGAGAATGGCCATCTTGCTTTAGGATGATCCATAGATATTGTTTATAGTACTCTTACCTATTGTTGTGATTGTACATGGCGTGCCGTCTACGAACAACTAGACATTCTGACTGTACATATATATTTATGTCCGTGATTTATCTTGTCAATTTTAGAAGAACTGCTTATGTTTTGATGAAAAACGAGGTTAACATACACATATCTGAATCATTTTCGTTCCTCTTTTTAATGTTAGCAAACACTTTTTCGTAAAACAAACATATTTGAGCAAGCTTGACAACATTTTCGAACAAAAAATTATGGAAGACGCTTGACAACTGAAGCCTTATACTGATGTGTGGATAACAATGTATTTGCTTGAGGTGGAACATAAATGGTTATCAATGTAATCTACTTGTAAATATTGACATTACCTTCTAATTACTTATTAACGATAGCCGTATTGTAACTTGTTGCACTTTTTCTTATGCATTCCGAATGAATTTTACAGATAACAAGCTTCAATTTGTATGACATAATCTCCATATTGTATATGTAAATGTTAGTAATTGATGTTTAACTAAAACATGTAAAATTGAAATTCGAAATAAAGTCTCATCTTTTGTGGACTTGATGTTCTTCTCTGCCACTTCTGATAGCACTATCGTCACTGCAAATTGTAAGGGGGCAAATATGAAGACATCCAGGGGAGATCTTTTAAGTTTTTTTTTACTGAAAATTTTCTCGCCCGGTTTTGGTGAAATCAATAAAAGAAATTTCTAGCGGTCCTTCATAACATTAGGCTAAGAAACAAATCTATATTAGGTAGCATAGGGCATCGGATACACAATATTAATAATTACGTACTATGTTTCCATGAAATAAATAATTCCCCCTTTGAGGAAAACTCCAAACCGTACCCCCCCTCCCATTATCTATTGGTCACTGATGATTTAGTGTACCATAGAGAGGAGCTTAGATTAATCAGGTTGAACAATCACCCAATCACCCACACAGATAGGAATTTAGACTGTAGTATTTAACAATCTTTTACTTTCTTAAACAAACACTGGTCCCAATGACATTGATACAAAGCAATGTTAATTTAAAATCTTCGAAGGGAAGTCTGTACAACTAATATTACAGTCCTCGTTATATTTGCGTGGAATCTCAAGTTCTTTTATATATGCTGATCAACTGTGATGTCAGAGATGACTCTATTCTAGCTTTGCAATATATGTAAATTAACTACAAGCTGAGATGTCATTTTAAACTGGGTCAAATTTCCTGGCTTCTAGCTAATGTGGATCCTCCAAAGCTGAGCGTCAGTTTCAACACAGTGTCAGAGTGAAAATTGGGTCTGGGAAAACCCATACAAGTTCCACATCACAGCTTGATAGCCAATGGGCTGCCAGAACAAGTATATGTCATATAATCCATGTGTTTACAAAAAATGTCAAAGCCTTTTTTTTATTGCAAGGTCCCTTGAAGTTTAAAGTTGTAAAGTCCCAAGTTTGCAGATTAATCAAACAACTCCGTGGGGATTTTAACATTTGTCTACTGTGAATGCTCACAAAGCTGCCATTTAGTCAGATTAGACTGGTGATTGCCAATGATAGATCATGGGATAACAAATGTAATCGTAATACTTCCTTCAACATCATGCCTACAAAGCTAGGGATATATAAATATTCATAGGCTTTGACATGAACTCCTGGGAGGTTCTGTGGGGATTTGTCACTTGAAGTGCTTTACTTGTTCAGAGAAGAAAACTGAAACAATCAATTATGTAATGCAAAAGAACCATGAACCAAGTTGACATTGATTAGCAAACCATTTAGGATTATAAGTGCATTAACCCATCATCATTAACAACAAATGCTTTGTGTATTTAAGTTATGTTTATTTCAGCTTAAAGTCGTGTTCAAAGTGTTGGTGTGCTATTTTCCTCAATGTTAGGATACACAGTCATGGGGATCAGTGAATAGAATAGTTATCACACCTACAATCATTTGTTACCCATGCAGACTGGGCCCCAATGTTCTGCTAATCTTGCAAACATACTATCACAGGAAGTGATCACAATAATTTTATAGAATTATTCCTCATGCTTTGTGCCGAAATTTCTGCCGCAAAGAAGTCAACAGAAGTAGTTTAGAGAACTAATAGTGAATTGTATTGTGGCATTTGAAAGGTTTGAATCATGTTTAAAGCCCATTGAAATTTGGCCCAGGGGGAGGCAGATCATGTGTTGGAACAGCCAGCTGCAGTTAACAGAAGGCTAAATAGGATTATTACTCTCTTATTAATGACATTTTAATTTGTAAACTGTGTTAGATAAGTCAAGTTGGTCTAATTCTATTTGTTTGCTATCAAGCAGTGGATGACACCTTGTAATATATCAAAAAGTGATTTTTTTTGTGGAACCTGCACACAAGCAGACAGCCACATTTTGCATGGACAGTGCTGTCACCTTTGCCCACTGTGAACATATCAATGTTTAAACTGTGACGCTTAGTTTTACTGTAAGCCCATTGGCTGGCTTGTTATCTGCATGAATATTGTTGGTGTCAGACTAACTATACCAGAAGTAGGTCTACGCGTGTTAACGTCATTATTTTCTGTCCACAGTTCCACTGCTCAGACACTGAAATGTCTTTGTCACAGTATGACTCCCACAACAAAGGATCAAGTATGTCTCCCTAAACGATATCCCACCAGAAATTACTCCCATCGTCTCATATCGCATACACTGGCCATTAAGTATCGTATAAGCTGTCACATGTATCAAAGGTCCAAAATATCTTTAACAAATAACGGAGTAAAGGTCATGTCAGTCTCCTGAGCACCATAGGCATTAATAATAATTGGATTATTTTACTTCCACGCAAAGGTTCTGGCCTTCTGGGACTTTTGCCTAACTGGCAGTAGATGATTCCATTTTTGCCACAGTTTAATGGGACATAATATATTCAATTCAGTTATAACAGTTAATTGAGTCTGCGCATGCCTTTGGTGGATCTTTTACTTTATATTCTCAATCTAAGAGCGAGGATGGTCGAAATTATATTTTTGTAAATGAAATGGATGTTACTATTTCTGAACCAAATTTGAAAGAGGATACATTTTCCTATAGTTCCAAAGAAGAAGATACCTCAGAAATCATGGAAATTATTCAGACATGCTAGACTTTCCAATTTTTCTGGCTGTAGCAGTTCAGCATATTTCTAAATGTAACATTTATCCAGCTATCACAATTTCCATTAAACGTTCCTTTTATAGCAGCGACAGCCAGCCTCCAGTTGCCTTCAGATCTGCAGCTGCATGACTCGCTGCTTGCATGACCGACCTTGGTGAAATTAATGGAGTCCAGTCTAGCCTGCCAAGGCTCAGGATTTTGGTCAAGGCTAGGAGCAGAGATATTGCAATGTGCTCCATATCAAGAACAATCTATTCAGGTGTAATGTGGTTCATGATATTAGCATCAAATGGGGTGGAAGGTTCAGCTAAGTCAGTGGTGAGGAGTGGAAGTTAAAAGACTGGGGCTCAGGTTTGATTTCAAAATGGGCAGGTTGCATGTTCCACAAATACATTTTCAATTACCTACAATGTATCTCGACATACATCAAGCTTTGTCAAGACACTGTCTTGAAGACAGCAATATGAAATTGCTTACATCCAATGTAATATTATAACTCTCAGCAGGACATTTGTTTCACAAGCTGGATTTTCTATGTTTTCATGTGGATTTGGTAGCAGCCAATTTCTTCAATAATATACCAGGGGTAGAACCAATATAGTGGAACCCAGAAATAGTTGATTAACCTCAGAAATATTTCATTACACTCAAAATTATTGTTTTTGACTAATTGCATTCTGACATCTAACATGGTGCTCTGGAGATCCAGGGCTATGGTATTCTACAATCCTGCAAGTTTCTGATTCTCCCTGGCGGTGAACACTCTACTTGCCATTCTTAATTGGGTAAAATATAAAAACAGTTCTCCTTTTTTACAGCTTCAATCTGATATAGAATGAATTATGATATAGACACTCTCACAGTCCTTGCATTGAGGAGTTGCAACTGCAAATAATAATAATAATAATGATTGTATATAGCGCTTATTTCAGTAAACTGCTCATCAGCGCTTTTCCGAATCAAATCACTCATAAGATTTCTGAAACAGATGGGTTTTCAGATCCTTCTTGAAGCTTTTTAATGTTTGGGCAGTTCTCACTTTTTCAGATTTTCAAATTGATGACTGAAGTTGATTGGGCATTGGGCAAGCATAATGTATCAGATTCAAACCTTCATGTCTTTGCTATGGCAACTGGCAAATTGTTTGGCTGTACAGATGAAACTGTGAATTGGTCTCAAATTGAATTTGAAGCCTGAAAGCTGTCTGATGTTAAATGGGCAGTAAGATGTCATGCTCTGAACATCATGGACAGCTGAGGCAACTGACAAATTATTGGCACATATAATTATAAGTCCTCATGATATCATGTCGAGAAGATGTTCCGAGGTGTTAATTGGATTCTTACCATACGCAAGCAAGACACTTCTTTAAATCTCCTAGATAAAGAATATTATAGCATTAACTAATATTTCTTTTCACTACTTATTGACCACTGCATAATGGCTGTAACCAATTGACTGCATTACTGCAACATGAACTAATTACATTGCAGGCCATTACACCATGCCAACACTTTTATGAGCCAAGCAATTAACAGTGCTCTATTTTATCTTCTCCAAATATGACTGAGATGGGGTCACTTTTAAATGTTGATAAGAATTTACTTGGCAGCATTGATTCTACAACATAGGCTACATGTCTGACATGTAGGTACAGGTCTAATTCAATATCATATTGTATAATATGGAGGCCAGAACTTTGAGGGTTTGGTGCAACTTTGTGATTCAACACACAATTGCACATTACCCATATGGCAAATATTGACACCAAAGCTGACACCGAATTAGAAACTGACTGCTTTTCAAGTTACAGTTTCCAACTAGTCCAAATGGGATTGCCTCCGTAAATCAAACTAAGTATTAGGTATGATCATGATAAATTATCTGTAGATGACTCATGATGTGCCATTTTTCCCTCGCCCTTCCCCTTCCTATTTGGAAGAGAGAGGAACCAGGGGCGTAGATTTTTCGTTCCTGTAGGGGGATAATTTTGCTGTTCATGAACTACCTGCGGCGAGGTATTTCGGGGACCGTTTAGGGGCCCAAAAGCTAATATATTTTACATTATCGGAGATTATCTGAGGTAAATTCCGGAGCTTGTATTTTCCACATGACATCCTACTGCGTGGTATCACAAAGACAGCTAAATAGACTCTATAATTAATAATTCTCAAAACTAAGTTGTTTTAATTTGAAATTTTAGGGAGGTATAATCATATGATCATCCCCCCATGCTCATCCGGGGAGGGGGCAATGTATCTCCCCCCATCCCCCCAAGGATCTACGCCCCTGAGGGGAAAAAATATTTTGAAGAGAATCCAGAAAGCAAACAAAGCATGTTGCAGAATGCAAAACATCATGTTGCAACTATATTCAGATACGATTGTATTTTTATCATTTTTATAAGAGTTCAATCTGTACAATTGGACCAATCTGGCTTGTTATTCAAAATACCACTGTAGTTGATGTGAGGAAATAATTAGAGGATGTATGCTGATAAAAAAAATCATCTCCCCTACGAAAAAATAAATCTATGCCACGGTCATTACAGTTTTAATACTTCTTTAGACGTATAGAAAGGGAAGATATACTGTAAATTAACATGTAAAAGAAGGTAGAAATAAAATAGGTCACACAGCGCCCGTTCATTTTGGGCACAGAGAGCGGAAAGGCATTTTCACCAGTCTGATAAAGTCCTTACGGAATCTTGGTCCACTAAGACAGTAAAGATAAAAGTTAATAGCATGGTTGGACATAAAGAGTTTGTTTGTGTTGTGATAGACCAAGTGTCTCAATGCTTGCCTGTGATAGCTGGTGGGTTTCACTCCCAAGAAGTAAAAAATTCTTATGAGAAGAGGCAGCACAAGGAAGATGGAGGCCATCGAAATAAGAATCGACATCCTGGTTAGTCGACGGTCCGTATCACGATGACAAATTTGGACTTTGGAGTTGAGGTTTCTGGAACCATTTGAAACTTCCGTCAAAGAATGGGAGTTGGTGCTGGAGAGTTCTATAGCATGATAGCGGAGTTCCTGAATGATTCGCACATTCCAGAATGTAACCGCGGTTACTGGTATAATCCAAAATGTAACAAATGTCATCACAAACCAGATCACGGCTAAATGACCAAACAAAGTGTATGGCCCACAGACTGTTTTGGTCGCTGTGCTGGAACTAAAGTATCCAGGAATGTGGATAAGGGCACACAAGATTGCAATGAAGAAGATTACTAATCCAGCTTGTTTCCTCTTCAGTTTTGACTTTTTTGTGAAGACTTTGCACACAGCCCTGTATCTTTGGTAAGCTATGAATGCAATCAAACAGCTGCTGCAACTGTAGGTGATACTGATGAGATAACCAAACACTCGACACAGATCCACATCCGTGGTCTCTCCAATCCTGAATAAGGTGATACTCAGCAGTGCCATGTTATCTGAAACTGCCAAAGCAGCAAAGCATAAGCAGCAAGAAACTTTCCTATTGGTAGAGTTCATCATTATCGCAAAACTGAAAGTGTTGCCCAGAAATCCAGCAGCCAGTATCACAGGCAAAAAGTAAAAATGCAAGCCCAGTCCAATCACGCAAGCAAAATATCCAGCTTCTTCATATTGACAGTTATACGGATCAAACTCTTTTGTTTGATTATCATTCTCTGACGAAACAGCAATGAAATATTCCTTTGTGGTCACATCCATGATCATTGATTAAGATAAGCTGAAAAATGACTGGACTGAAAATCTGGCCCACACTTATAGATGAGCATAATTGGGTTAGCAAAAGTAAAAAATAGAATTGACATGTGGGCTTTATAATTTCCTCATTCAATGTGCTATATGGTAAATTTATGAACAATGGAATGATGAAATTGTATCATAATTGAGGAAAGTAATATGGGATCACACGAAACAAATTATTTCCAAAATAGGAGCAGTTTGAATAGTCACTAATGTACAGAACTACATTCAGGCCTATTATACACTCTTGATCAAAATGCTGGAATTATTTGGCTCAATTTTCATTGGCAGTGGATATTAGACAACAATCCTATTGGATTCTCCATTTGTGCAAAGGGAATGCAGCCTAATATCCACTAGCCAATGATATAATCCAGCCTAATATCCCCTGACCAATCATTTCTCGGTGGTTACTAGGCTAGTTTCTCATTGACCAGGATATTAAGCTGCATTCTCATTGACCAGGATATAGGGTTTCAATCTCAGATAAATTATTCACTAGAGTGCTCCCTATTGTGGATATTAGATTCTCATTGGTCAAGATATAAGGTTGAATTCTCATTGTCCAGGTCACTATCATCCAAGGAGGTATGGACTTTGTCAAAATCCATTTAGAACTAAATGAGTTATTGAAAGTGATAGAGCATGTATCCAATCGATTGAGTTTTTGTCAAAATCCACAATAGTCGAAATGGAATCGGCAATATTTGAAAAGTAGTGCCATTTGGGAATGTCATGCCTAAAGGAGTCATAATTCCCAATGGCCCTATATTTTGCCCAAATGCCCTATAATTTGCCCATAAGCCCTATATTTGTCCAAATGCCATATACTTTTCCGAATGGCACTTTAATTTGCCTAAATGCCTAATATCCATGCCCAATAGGCCTATTGTCGATATTGCTATTAACTGCTATGGATGTGAATTGTGAATTGATGTCTACTTGAATTTGAAGCCTAGAAGCTGTCTGAAGACCTGCTCTGAGCGTCATTTTACAGCTGGGGCAACTGACAAATTATATTTTCTCATCATATGAGACCTCATGATGATCTTCTAGAGTGTAAATTGTAGTCTCTTATCATACAACAGGAAGATTAGAAGCTTATTTAAATTACCTAGTATACCTACAGTCATAAAATACTGCAAGAAAGAAAATGTGTTATTTTCACTGCCCATTGCTGATCTGTGGAGGTAGAGTCCGGTGGACTGATCAACAGAATTACTGCAATATGTGCCAAGTACATCCCAGACCATTTCATTAAATTAATTGATTGATTGATTGATTGATTGATTGAGTTTATTTAATGATTTTACAAGCCAAGCAATTAACAGTGCTCCATTTTATCAGGTGATTTCCTCCTCTCAAAGTATGACTGAGATGAGGTCATTAGAATGTTGATAAGAAATCACTTGGAAACATTGCTTCCACTGGTTGTATTAAATTTCGACTCCGACTCCACCCAAAAACCTCCAACTCGTAGACTCCTACTGACTCCCACTCTGACTCCAAAGCCCTGGTTGTATATTGTGCTATGTTTACTAGAATCTACTTGATAACAATTAATTCAATATTCAAAGTGTTTAATCTGCAGGTTTGGGTATAACTTCATGACACAGCACACACTTGCATATCAATATTGACACTGAAGTTCAAATTACAAATTGACTGTAGTTCAGGTTACCAACTTTCCAAAGTAAAGTTGTTAATTTGTACTAGTCAGGTGCATGGTGCAAGTCATAAATATGTTTTCAACAGCTCTTCAAATTTTATCATGTTTATTTGGAGAGAGAGAGATGACCATAGCACCTTGTGATTCACGGTGCTTACGGTGTCATGATCCAACCACAGGTGACAGCCGCTTTGTTGGGGTGGGGGTAATTTCTGGGGGTTGGGGCAATTTCTGGCATGATGCTCACTCACCTCTTATAATAGTGACAAGGTTGCTCACTAGCCCATCTAGTGATCCTGCCAGAAGCCCTGGGTGACCTCAGTGTCTCATCTAATTGGTAGATCAGATCTAGGTCGAAATATTGGGACAGCAAAGGTCATGAAAACATTCAGCCAATGGTTGAGTGTCTTACTGATTGATCAACCTTGACACAGCTTTGACAAAGTATTTAATAAATATCACTGATGAGGCATTTGCTGATCCTATTGTGATTGTTGGCTGTGAAAAACAGAAACTGCCACAAACATATTAACTATCAAACCATTAAAAGCTTTCCAAGTATCATTGTGATACTGATCTGCCAAAGAGTCAGCTGCACAGAGTTTCTTTTAAAAAGAACATATTGGCATTGTAACTACAACTCTGAGAAACAATCATAATATAGGCATCCACAATGTGTCTAACAACTAACTCACTGGCCTGAAACTACTTCTTTTTTTTTTTATCTACTTTTCTGCAAGCAATAGAATTACATGTAGTACTGATGCACTGTGTAATAGGGTGTATTGTATTAATATTGCTTTTTTGATAGTAGAATGCCAAGGTCCTAAAATACAAAGAAAAAAAGCCTTGTAGAAAGAAATCTATTGTCTTTGCAAAATACTGCACAACTGAGCACTTGAAATGATTCAAATATCCTCACATAGGTGGCACCACCTTCTGGAGAGCATACTTGTTGAAACTTCTTTAACACCATATGTTGCAGGGTGCTTTGATGGAAATATCAAAATCTGCAGGGGCATAATTAAAATGGAAAATTTCCTAACTTCATATATGTATTTCCTTTTCTCTTCAAGAAAGAAAAACCGTACACATTGCAGTGTTGGAGGTGAAATATATTCGCTTTTTTAAAGGTTATGTTGCTAAGATAACTTAGCTCAGAACTTGAAATGCTGCATGAAGGATATATTTTAAAAAGTGGCTTTGCGTTATGGTACTGCCCTGCGCTTATTCCCTGAAATAGAAAAAAATACAGGACCCAGCCATTTATTTTCATGAAAAGAAAACCCCATTAATAAACCATTTATAGGCCTTTTTCCTAGTTATTTTTTTCTTATTTTACCAAACAAATATTAGTTGTTGCTATCAAAACAGCAAAATATGTTGTTTTCTTTTTTTTGATAGAATGATGGTGGGTAAACAAAAAATGATTCAATTTCAATGAATTTGTGACAGTTTGATTCTACTTAGTCAATTAGAATGTTTAGACAACAATGGTATGTTGATTGTCAAACTGTTGAGCATGTTATTCATAGCTTCACAAATTCCTCAGGTAGAAGTACTTGATCCTCTTAACCTTGGATTATTTTTTCTGATTGAATTGACCCAAGTGCTAACAACTGGCCAATCACAATGCCTCTAACAATGAGCCAAGTTCATTTGGGTGTGTCAGAAAAAATTGACAGCCAATTCTAATTAAAGACAAGGAAATCCTTTAAGGGCCCCCTTGGTCAGCTGACTTAACTGGATCATGTGTAGGTCATTCTGGGCTGCTGAATTTCTCATTGAGGTTCTGGCCTTCTGCAGCACTTTCAACAGGAATAACAAGATGCTGAGGACGCTATTTGAGCAGGTAATGATTCAAAACGTTGTCAAATATTGTTAGAAACTTGTGCTAGCCAGATTAATTATCTTCTCTACATAATAGTGTCGTGGGAAGCCCACAAGTTACCCTTGTTGATTTGAGTGATGGGCTTGTGAGCAACCTTGTCACTATTATAAGAGGTGAGTGAGCATCATGCCAGAAATTGCCCCAACCCCCAGAAATTACCCCCACCCCAACAAAGCGGCTGTCACCTGTGATCCAACCAATACTTTCGGAAGCAATTTGGTTTCAACACTGCTCAAAAAATTCAAAAGAACATCAATTATAGGGCCTTTGGACATTATGATTGCTTTAAGCATAACTTTCCCATAGTCAAAAGTGATCGCCTCTTTTATAGGTCCTTTCTAAAGACACATGGATGTCGTGGTGTTTGTCTCATGCACGCAAGCTTGTGGGTTAGAATCCAGCCATGGCATGGGGGAGTTGGGTAGATCCTCCTGAAAACCACTGCCTCACCTCACCCTAGTGCAATGGGAGCTGAGAAAGATTCATGCTTGAATAGGCCTGCCAAGGATGTAATTGTAAAATCTTTTGAGACTGATTGGATCAGTAAAATGTATTGCAAACCTGGCATTACATTACACTACACAACATTACATTACATTACACGCCTAAACCACTTATAATCACTCAATTCAACTATTGTGGATTTTGACAAAGACCAAATAATTTGATACATGCCCAAATCACTCGCAATAATTCCTATTGTGGATTTTGGCAAATGTCCACCCTTTGGATAATAGTGACCTGGCCAACGATAATTCAGCCTAATATCCATAGTAGGGAGCACTGTAGTGAACAGTTTGTCCAACAAGAAAACATCCTGACCAATGAAAATGCAGCCTGATATCCTGGCCAATGAGAATCTAGCCTAATATCCACTGATTGGCAGTCATATAATCTTATGAAATGTTCCAATAACATGCACATTACTATAAAAAGCTGTCCCATTGACTTTTTTTTAAAGTAAATATTGAGGATAAAGCAGATTTACATTTTCGACAGTAGCCATAACCATTTAACTTGCCACAAACATATCGCATTTAGAGATATGTACATTTGAATGAATATACTTGGTGGCAACTACTAAGTGTGTGCAAAATTTCACCTTGATGTTCTGAGAAAAAGTACCATTTTTGAGCCATTTTGCAATGCTGCGTTTTTAATGGCGCTCAGTGTATCTCAGATAGATTCTGAAATTGAACTTGTACAAACACTTCCAAATTATATAATATCTGGATGTTTTGCTGTGATTTATTGAAACAAAACTCACAGATTGGCATTAAAACTACAAAAGACGTCATAACAGCCAAAAAACATGATCCATTGCATAATTAAATCTCTCTTGTTATACACTGAGTGCCATTAAAAACGCAACATTGCAAAATGGCTAAAATGACACTTTCTTTTAAAATATTATAATGAAATTTTGCACACACTTATTCGTTGTCATCAGGCAAATTCATAAAAATTTACAGATTTTTGAGACAAAATTTTTTGTGTCAATTTAAATCGCTGTGGCTGTTGTAGAAAATGCAAGTCACAAAATTTCAAGATCCTGTGATGATTAATTTCAATAGCTATGCACTATTTTTTAATTTGTCATGATAATTCTCCATTTTCCTTTCTTGATGAGATGGTAAAAAGTGACATTTCATCCATCCATACCTAAAGCACAGTCCGGGAACTGATGCTCACTAAAATGAGTCGTATCACTTGTGTGCAGCGAAAAGTCAATCCTTTTTCAATATTTTTTCCAAAATTGCTTTTAATGTCATACACAAGGTCTGTACCAAATTTGACAATTATTGAGCCACCAGAACTTTAAAAAATTTGTTCTTCCACAGCATACATAGGTATGGGTCTAATTCAACATCATAGATTAATATTGTATAATATGGAGGCCAGTTGAGGGTTTGGTGTAACTTTGTGATTCAACACACAATTGCACATTACCCATACGGCAAATATTGAAACCAGAGCCGACACCACTCAGTTCAAATTAGAAACTGACTGCTGGTCTAGTTACAGTTTCCAACTAGTCCAAGTGGGATTTGCCTCCGTAAATCAAACTAAAATTAAGCATTAGGTATGATCAGGATAAATTATCAGTATGATGACTTATGAAGTGCAATTTTACCCTCGCCCTTCCCCTTCCCCTTTGGAAGGCAGGAGAATCAAGGGGGTAGATTTTTTTGTTCCTGTAGGGGGGATAATTTTGCCTTTAACGAGGTATTTCGGGGACCTCTTAGGGGTCCAAAAGCTAACATATTTTACATTATCGGCTGATTATCTGAGGTAAGTTCTGGAGCTTGTGTTTTCCATATGACAACCTACTGCATGGTATCATCACAAAGACAGCTAACTAGACTCTAAAATTAATAATTCTCAAAGCTAAATTTTTTTCATTTGAAATTTTAGGGAGGGATAATCATATGATGATCCCCCCATATGCTCATCCTGGGGGGTGGGGGTGTGATGCATCCCCCCAGGATCACACCAACTGCAGTGGTATTTTAAATTACAAGCCAGATTGGTCCAATTGTACAGATCAAACTCTGATTAAAATTAGATAGAAATAATTTTCTGAGGGGAACAAAAATTTCGAAGAGGATCCAGAAAGCAAACAAAGCTTGTTTGAGAATACAAAACATCATGTCGCAACTATATTCAGATACGATTTTATTTCTATCTAATTTTAATCAGAGTTTGATCTGTACAATTGGACCAATGTGGCTTGTCATTTAAAATACCACTGCAGTTGGTGTGAGGAAACAATTTGAGATTGTATGCTGATAAAAAAACGTATCATGTTCTCTACGAAAAGATAAATCTATGCCACGATCATAAAGGAAGTAGGTGAGAATTGGATGACATGTTTTCTGATTGACTCAAACATAGAAATTACAGTAGTCAGACCAATTGGACATTTGAAAGATTTATCTTTGTCATACTCTAGAGACAAAAATATTCTGTGATGTTAACAAAGGCATCAATCTGCTTCACAATAAAACGAAACTAATGGAACAGGTATCCATTCAAAGTATGTCAGCAAATTATAAGAAGTTATTACCTTTTTTATTAACAGTTTTAATACTTCTTGAGACGCATAGAAGGCACCATATACTGTAAACTAACATGTAAAAGAAAGTAGAAAGAAATAAAATAGGTCATATCACTCAGTTCATTTTGGGAACAGACAGCGGAAAGGCATTTTCACCAGTCTGATAAAGTCCTTACGGAATCTCGGTCCACTAAGACAGTAAAGATAAAAGTTTATTGCATGGTTAGTCATGAAGAGTTTGTTGGTAATGTGATAAACTACAAATCTCATTGCTTTCCTCTGATAATTTGTAGGCTTCACACCCAAGAAGTAAACTATTCTGACAGGAAGGGGCAACACAAGGAAAATGTTAGCCATCGAAATAAGGATGATCATCCTGGTGAGTCGACGGTCTGAATCACGATGACAATTTTGGACTTTGGAGTTGAGGTCCCTGGAACCGTTTGAAACTTCCGTCAAAGAATGGGTGCTTGTGAGTTCTATAGCATGATGGCGGAGTTCCTGAACGATTCGCACATTCCAGAATGTAACCGCGGTTACTGGTATAATCCAAAATGTAACAAATGTCATCACAAACCAGATCATGGCTAAATGACCAAACAGAGTGTATGGCCCACAGACAGTTTCGGTCGCTGTACTGGCACTAAAGTATCCAGGAATGTGGATAAGGGCACACACGATTGCAATGAAGAAGATTACTAATCCAGCCTGTTTCCTCTTCAGTTTTGACTTTAGTGTGAAGACTTTACACAAAGCAGCGAACCTTTGGTAAGCTATGAATGCAATCAACCAGCTGCTACAACTGTGGGTGACACTGACGAGATATCCAAACACTTGACACAAATCCTCATCAGTGGTCTCTCCAATCCTGAATATGGTGATACTCAAAAGAGCAATGTTATCTGAAACTGCCAAAGCAGCAAAGCATAAGCAGCAAGAAACTTTCCTATTGGTAGAGTTCATCATTATCGCAAAACTGAGAGTGTTACCCAGAAATCCAGCAGTCAGTATGACTGGCAAAAAGTAAAAATGCAAGCCCAGTCCAATCACGCAAGCAAAATATCCAGCTTCTTCATATCGGCAGTTAAATGGATCAAAGTCTTTTGTTTGATTATCAATCTCTGAAGAAATAGCAATGAAATATTCCGTTGTGGTCACATCCATGATTAAGATCTGCTGAAAAATGACCGGACTGGATTCCTGGCCAGCACTTATAGATACAATGAGTGTAGTTGGGTAAAAAATAGAATTGGCATGTGAGCTTTAGAACTTCCTCATTCAATGTGTTATGGTAAATCGACGAACAATGAACTGATGTAGGCCTATCATAATTGAGGAACGTCATGTGGGATCAAACAAAACAGATTAATTTCCAAAATAGGAGCAGTTTGAATAGTCACTGATGTACATAAGTACATTTAGGCCTATTATACGACTTGATCAAAATGCTGGAATAATTTGGATTTTCAAGGTGCCAGAACTTCGATATTCTGAAATTGGTAATAGTATGCGTGGAATTGCAAATATTTGTTCCTCAGACAAAAGATGCATGTATAAATTATATTCCCTAGCCTCCCTGGTTTTGAGTCAATGGTGAAATATCTCTCTAGATTATTAGTGAGTGACTATAATAATTATAGAAAACCCGTTACTGGCAGGTATTTGAGACATTTAGGCTTGGAAGCCTGTGCCTGAATACGACAGTGAAGGAGGACATGGTGGTCAAAATTGATAAGCATAACTGGATATATATATCAAGCCTCAATCATACAATTTAAATGTAAAGGTGATATGTCTCTTGTTGATGCAAAATGTCAGATTGGGCTAGGAAAACAAATGCACTGTGTATTTATGAGGCATATTGTGGTCAATGTGGTGGCATCACTTGTTAGTGTTGTTGGCCCATGCTGCTACCTGGATAGCCAGACAGAAAGCACATTACATATATATCAAGCCTCATTCATACAATGCAAAAGTAAAGGTGATATGTCTCTTGTTGATGCAAATGTCAGATTGGGCTTGGAAAACAAATGCACTGTGTTGTGGTGGCAGCACTTGTCAGTGTTGTTGGCCCATGCTGCTACCTGGATAGCCTGACAGAAAGCACATTACCCAGTTCTGCAAATGTTGAAGGGATAGGTATCAAAGGAAGGTGTACTTTAAAGAAGGTAGGAATTGTTTAATTTCAGGCACTACTGCAAGACAAAGAAAATGTCAGTGATGTGGCACATGCAGCATCTGATGGGTGTGATGAGAACAGGGACAGAGTTATGCTTGAGAAATGGACCCAAGAGAGATAGCACTTTTGTGTTTGGATAGAATGAATATTGCCCATGCAGAGACATTGAAACTATGGCGACCCACTCACCCCAAAACTTAAGTCAAAAGAAAATGTTGTTTACACCATTGTGACAGTCTTCTACAGCCACTTCAGATTCTCTGGGTGCCTTCAGCTAAATGTTTCTCAATATAATAATTGTGCATGACCAACAAATTCATGAGCACGATCCATGATCCATTGGATTTGCAATGCCTGTGATGAGTCTGCACCTCTGCGGGCCATGTGTACACTCTAAAAAATTTCAGACAAAATCGGTTTTTTAGATTCAAAATGGTTTTTTGAAAAACCAAATTTCAATGCAAAAAACCAACATGGATTGTTTTAAAAATCCATGTTGGTTTTGCATTGAAATTTGGTTTTTCAAAAAAACATTTTGAATCTAAAAAACCAATTTTGTCCCGACATTTTTTAGAGTGTAGGATCTGATCCGATTCTCAAAATGGTTTTGTTCCTATTCTCGTATGGACGAATTAATAAAAGTGTACCTGATGAATTGTACTGTCAAGTCGTAACTAACTTCAATACAAATAAAAATCAATCAATCGATCAATCCCGTTGGGTGTTCGGTCTGCAAAAAAAATATTGAATAGGATACAGGAAGATCACACATTTCCAAAAATGAAATAAACTATGACGCAACAACAATTAAATTAAAAAAGTTATCAAAATACATTTCTATATTTGTGCAATGTACATTTGTGAGGAAAACATATACCAAATTTCATGCAATTACGTGTATGTGTAATATAGATGAAGTACAACATATATTATGGACATGTCTAACGCGGGAAAAAAATATGGGAGTTTTCGAAGCTGTAACATATTTTTAAAAACAAAGTCATAGCGCTGTGAAGGCAAAGAGATACACATTTCTATCACCCATTTTCTAAAACTAGAGAAATAGATAGGGCTAACATAAAATCACCATAAGAATTCATCCTTCTGAGTGAGCCTGGATGGTCAAATTTAGTTGCCTGTCTCATGAACTAAATTCATGAATGACTTCTATACATCATAAAGAACACACTCACTGAGGTCTGAGAAATTCGAATTTTGGTGACAGTCACTTTTTGGGGCACACCATCGGGGATAATCCAAGATAATTTATGATCAAAATCCATATATCTTTACACGTCTGTCTATCTGACAGTATTGTTATGAGTTATGGGTGAGTTATGGATGAGATATTAGAGATCTCAGAGCGAGGACCTGAGGAATCACCTCCAAAAAACTGACATTCTCTACAACTTAAAACATATTTAGCAAGGTACACTGTTTGATTGAGTCATATTTTATAAAGTCTGTCATTTCTTTAGCCATTGACAAGGAATTTTCAAAATCTTCAGAAAGTCATTACGAAATTTCACACCACTTAGACAGTAAAGATAAAAGTTGATGGCATGGTTCATATTAAAGAGTGTATTTGTGATGTGGAAGATTAAAAACTTGACTTCCTTCTGTTTCAACTTTTTAGAGAATAGTATAGCGTAAGTACTGGGGAAGACAAAGGAATACAAAAGCTCCTGAAATTAGTAAAATCATCTTGGAAACTTTGCGTTCAGTGTCCTTGTTAGATACATTTGAACTGATACCAGATGAGTCTTGATTACGAGACGTGTTATTTTCTGAAGAGACGGCAAGATCCTCTTGTGATGGAATTGAGTTGCTCTGTGCGGAGTCCATAGTTCCTATTGTTCTTTTGTGAATTTTGCGATAGATCCGAATATTCCAATATGTCACAAGGGCTACGGGTATCACAAAGAAGAGGACAGTCACCACATAGACCCATACATTTGAGAACCTCTCGTCCTGAAAATAAGACACACAAGCACTCCGGCCAAGGAGTTTCGCCGTGAAGATAATAGGCAAGTTCAAGATCATGCACGAAGCAAATATGACAAGTATCAAAATCAAGGCAGTTTTCCTGGTGATTTCTGGTTGTTTCTTGAAAATTTTACAAACAGCGTTAAACCTGAGGAAGGTCATGAAAACAATGAAGTAGCCACTGCAGGATGATGCCACATTGAAGGAATATGCATAACTTATGCACCACTTAGAATCTGTAAATCGATCAACCACCGTCTTCTCTTTTATCATATGAATCATTGAACCAAGCAACACAATGTTGTCCGATACTGACAATGCGGCGAAAAACAGACAACACGTCATTTGTCTGTTGGAAGGGATCATCATGATGATAAAATTGAAGAAATTGCCAAAAAGTCCAGCTGCAATCACTATTGGCAGTAAAACGTAGTGAAAAACCAATGCAGTCCGACAAATGGGGTCTTCCGAAGTCGCAAAGGAACAGTTGTCTGGATTGGAATGATTTGATTCATACATTATAGCAGCTCCTGGTAAACAAGTCAAGTTGTTGATTGTTGTACTAATCTTCACTCTCTCTGATTTTGATTATTCAAATCCACTGGACAGTTAAAGAAGACAACGAGCATCCAAAATGAAGCGATAGTGAGACAAGTTATGAAAATTCAGAGAACTGCAACTATCAACCAGTGTTGTAGCACTTCTGTTCCTCAAATCAAGCAGGTCGTATTTGATAATAATGACAATTGCGTCAATGACATATGATACTTCATTGTTTTGGCAGTACTATATTAAGGAAGTTATTCGAATTATTAAGTTCTTGTAAATATGTGCTTAAATAATATCACTATTGTTGCTCCATACTGGATGTCAGCCAATACCACACCATGCTTATGAAAGTATTTCCTTGTATATATGGATATATCTGAGGTCAATTAATTTAATTTGATTTAATCAAACTCCAATCACTGTATCCCAGTTGACTTTGAATCCACTGGCTGTACTAGGGGGATGCGGGTTGAAATCCTGGAACGCAATTTACAAGAACCAAGAAACCATTTCCACAACGGAAACCAAGAACAGTCAGAGAGACCAAAAACATGGTCCGAGGCCATGGGTTCTTACAAACATGAGGGAGGGTTATATCCAACGTTCTGTGTTGTGGCAACTGAAAGGCAGATTGAGTGTTGAATGTAGGAATTTAAAGGAAAAACAAATGTCTCATGTACCTTTTTATGTAAGCATAAATGATTAAGAAATATTTTAAATGTCATTTGTACACCTTTCAGTGTCTCTCAATTTTTGAGAGGTCCTGTGTCCCAGTGACACTTTATAAGAATGACTCCCCCCCCCCCCACCTTATGATTTCAATTCATGCTGAATTCTTCAAGACCGCAAACTGCGTTTGCAACTCATCCTAGGGAGAATACGGTGTTTCATTAGAGAGATCATCCAATTATTTTAATACTTTTTAATTGTTATGAAGTAAATATATGGGGGATGGGGAAAGAACTTACCCTAAGGAGCATACTGTATTTCATAAGAGGGAGCATCCAGTTATTTAAATAATTTTGATTGTTTTGGTAATAAATAAGGGGATGGGGAAGGAAGCAGTCCGATCCAAGACTGTATGTCAAGCATGCAAAGTCTCTGAATATTCAATCCTCAATCATGCAGCACCTCATTAAGAAACACCCTCACCAGAAATTATTTATTTCAAGACTGCCAAGAAATTATTTTTTTATTTCACCAAAACTGAGCAAGAAATTTTTTATTTAAAAAAACTCCAAGCCCCAGACATATAATATAGTCACTCCCTTATGCAACAGAATCACTATGTAAGACCACACGATCAGTTTATATTATTTTTATATATATAATGACATTGATTGTTTTTGTAATGAGTGACTCCAATATCAAAACCAAAGAGGGTAGAACAAACGGACAATATAAAGATATATTCATAACAAGGCAGCAGCACATGTGAGTTCAATCCATCTGGTGGACTATAAAACATAGCTAAACAGTAAACAAATAGGATAAGGTTCCTTCACCCGGACACCTAATACAATGATATTTGGGAAAATGCTCTCTGTTTTGGTTCAGGATTCTCAACCAGGATCTTAAACCATGCTTTACCATTAAGAATCATTGAATTGGCCAAAAGTTTTTTGGGAAACTGTTCAGGCCATTCAGTGAAATGGGTATTATAATAAAGAACTATTTTTAACTAATCCATTTACAGTAAACCTTACATGTGTGAAAGGAACAATAAACTTGTATAAGAAGACATTTTAACACCAAACAAATCCAGTTGGCGCCTTGTGTGACTCATTTTGAGCACAGAAAGCAGAAAGGCATTTTCAATAGTTTGATAAAGTCTTTACGGAATCTCGGTCCACTAAGATAGTACAGAAAGAAGTTTATTGCATGGTTAGTCATGAAGAGTTTATTTGTGATGTGATAGACCAAGTGTCTCATTGCTTGCCTGTGATAGCTGGTGGGTTTCATCCCCAAGAAGTAAAAAATTCTTATGAGAAGAGGCAACACAAGGAAGATGTAAGCCATGGAAATAAGTATCAACATCATTGTCAACCGACGGTCCGTATCACGTTGACTACTTTGGACTTTAGAGTTTACGTCCCTGGATCCATTTGAAACTTCTGCCAAAGAAAGGGAGTTGATACTGGAAAGTTCTGCGGCATGCTGACGGAGCTCCTGAATGATTCTTACATTCCAGAATATAATTGCAGCAGTCGGGATTATCCAAAATGTGACAAAATCACAGTACACTTAAATTTCTTCCTGCACCTGCATATTCTGCAATAGAAACTGCAGAATTCTGCAGAAAACTGCAGAATTCTGCAGTTCTGCAAAAAAATTCTGCAGCTCTGTAGGAAACTGCAGAATTCTGCAGAAAACTGCAGAATTCTGCAGTTCTGCAAAAAATTCTGCAGTTCTGTAGGAAACTGCAGAATTCTGCAGAAAACTGCAGAATTCTGCAGGAAGCTGCAGAATTCTGCAGTTCTGTAGGAAACTGCAGAATTCTGCAGTTCTGCAGCTCCATTAATACCTATACAAGAATGAGGACTGTGAGGAAACAAGTGGGATCGCAAAAATGTCATTTTAAACTGCTGTTTCAAAATAAACTTCCATGGACGTTTTGCCTCTCTGCTCGGTCAATTCTAAACCAAATTTCATTCAGAAAAATTTTTCAGGTACCCGACAACCAGGTCTATTGACTACACTAGTCAGTCTTTGTCCGTCGTTGTTCTTTTACGCCGTACGACCCTTTTTTCGGCGATCGGTCAGCTCGCAAAAATGTCATTTTTATAAACTGCTGACAGTGCTCTATCAAAATAAACTTCCATGGACGTTTTGCCTCTCTGCTCGGTCAATTCTCAACCAAATTTCATTCCGAAAAAAGTTTCAGATACCCAACAACCAGGTCTATTTAATACAATAGTCAGTCTTTGTCCGTCGTAGTTTCTTTTTGCCGTACGACCCGTTTTTCGGCGATCGGTCAGCTCGCAAAAATGTCATTTTATAAACTACTGACAGTGCTCTATCATAAACTTCAATGGACGTTTTGCCTCTCTGTTCGGTCAAATCTCAACCAAATTTCATTCCGAAAAAAGTTTCAGATACTCTGAAACCAGGTCTATTTAATACAATAGTCAGTCTATGTCCGTCGTTGTTTCTTTTTGTCGTACGACCCGTTTTTCGGCGATCGGTCAGCTCGCAAAAATGTCATTTCATAAACTGCTGACGGTGCTCTATCAAAATAAACTTCCATGGACATTTTTCCTCTCTGCTCGGTCAATTCTCAACCAAATTTCATTCCGAAAAAAGTTTCAGGTACTCTGCAACCAGGTCTATTTAATACAGCAGTCAGTCTTTGTCCGTCGTTGTTTCTTTTTGCCGTACGACCCGTTTTTCGGCGATCGGTCAGCTCGGAGAAATGTCATTTCACAAACTGCCACCTGGTAGAACTACAGAATTTGCTACAGAACTGCAGAATTCTGCAGCTTCCTGCAGATTTTTTTTGAAACTGCAGAATTCTGCAGTTTTTTGTAGAACTGCAGAATTCTTCAGTTTTCTGCAGAATTCTGCAGTTTTCTGCAGAATTCTGCAGTTTTTTGCAGAATTCTGCAGTTTTTTGCAGAAGTGCATTAAAACATCCCAGGCTGCATATCTCCTACAGGATTACAGATTTTGCTACAGAAACTTTTCAGAAACGCTGCAATGACAGAGGACTACCAAACCCCGACCCCCCAAACCAAAACCCCCGAAACCAACCCCCCAAATCAATGTTTCCTTGGTAGCGGCAAGCCCAATGTCAAAGAGGTCTGAACTGTACAGATGCAATACACTGGAGGAAGTAACAGAGGTTCAGAAATCATGCAGTTAGCTGCAGAACTGCAGAATTCTGCAGCTTCCTGCAGAGTTTGTTTTGAAACTGCAGAATTCTGCAGATTTTTTTGGAACTGCAGAATTCTGCAGTTTCCTGCAGAATTCTGCAGTTTTCTGCAGAATTCTGCAGTTTTTTGAAGAATTCTGCAGTTTTTTGCAGAATTCTGCAGTTTTTTGTAGAACTGCAGAATTCTGCAGAATTCTGCAGTTTTCTGCAGAATTCTGCAGTTTTTTGCAGAATTGCATAAAACCTTCCAGGCTGCATATCTCCTACAGGATTACAGATTTTGCTACAGAAACTTTTCAGAAACGCTGCAATGACAGAGGACTACCAAACCCCGACCCCCCAAACCAACCCCCCAAATCAATGTTTCCTTGGTAGCGGCAAGCCCAATGTCATAGAGGTCTGAACTGTACAGATGCAATACACTGGAGGAAGTAACAGAGGTTCAGAAATCATGCAGTTAGCTGCAGAACTGAAGAATTCTGCAGCTTCCTGCAGATTTTTTTTTTCAAACTGCAGAATTCTGCAGTTTTTTGCAGAATTCTGCAGTTTTGTGTAGAACTGCAGAATTCTGCAGTTTTCTGCAGAATTCTGCAGTTTTTTGCAGAGCTGCATAAAACCTCCCAGGCTTGCATATCTCCTACAGAATTACAGATTTTGCTGCAGAAACTTTTCAGAAATGCTGCGGTGACAGAGGACTCCCAAAAACCCCGATCCCTCGTACAACAATCCCCCAAACCACGTTTCCTTGGTAGCGGCAAGCCCCAAGTCAGAGAGGTCTGAACTTTGAAGATGCATTGCAATAAACTACAGGAAGTAACAGAGGTTCAGAAATCATGCAGGGGGCTGCAGAACTGCAGAATTATGCAGCTTCCTGCAGAGTTTTTTTTTTAAACTGCAGAATTCTGCAGATTTTTTGGAACTGCAGAATTCTGCAGTTTTTTGCAGAACTGCAGAATTCTGCAGAGTTTTTTTTTTAACTGCAGAATTCTGCAGATTTTTTTGGAACAGCAGAATTCTGCAGTTTTCTGCAGAATTCTGCAGTTTTTTGAAGAATTCTGCAGTTTTTTGCAGAATTCTGCAGTTTTTTGTAGAACTGCAGAATTCTGTAGTTTTTTTGCAGAACTGCAGGAAGAAATTATATACTCCTCCTTTTTATGCTCGAAAATAGTCATTTGCGGGCCTCTGGAAGGGCCCTCCAAAGATGGTGGTGGGGGGGGGGGTCTAAACCTGAATGGATTTGGCAGAAATTTGGTGTAGGAACTTTGTACATATAGGAGCACAACTGAGCCCAAAAAGAGCTTGATCTGAAAAACTTTTTGAAAAATGGGACACCCTAATAGATATAGGGATAGATAGATAAAGGGACAGATCTATAGATAGATAGATAGATAGATAGATAGATAGATAGATGGATAGATGGATAGATAGATAGATAGATAGATAGATAGATAGATAGATATCTTGAGATTTTGACATGGTATTGGGAGAATTGGTCTAGATTAAACAATTCTTATCCAAATTTGATGAAATTTTGGATTTGGGTAGCCTACATATTTCACTACTGACGGCACTAGTCTTGGTGGCATTTTTACAAAGATTGGCATGGTAAAAATTACTTTTAAATCAGGGAAATGTCAAAAATAATTGAGAGAAAGCCATCAGCCGTGCTTCATAACCGTTTGTTATGACATCACCCTCTCTCACCCAATGGGAAGACGCCATTTGTTCAATGTATAAAGAAAATAAATCATTTCAAGAACTTCACAGGATGAGTGTTAATTTATTTTCATGTGTAGAGATACAGAAATGGGTGCCGTCAGTAGGAAATTTTGTATACTTTTATGTGGTATAATTTAAATTAACATGCTTTACATACATTTTGAGATATCTTGATTCTCCCAAACGCTGTCTTTCAAATCTCATGATTTTCCAATGGGAGGTTCCATGACCCCTGTCCCCAGGGCTAGCATCACATATGATGAGTACAGGCGGGAGCAGTATCACAAATCGAAGGCTGAGCTAAATTTCAACCATTTGGTATGTTGCTCAGTAGTGATACAAGAACAGACAAGGAGGTCATATCTACAGTGTGACGCATGGCATCAAGCTGCCAGTCCTCCAGCCACTTTTACAGAGATCCACTGCAATATGGTTATGAACAAATGATATTTGGTCTAAGACCAGTGATATTGCCAGTATCATGATGAAGACTTGATCACCTGTCCCCACCATGTTAGAGTTTCAAATCACAAATCAGAGCCAAATCCTGTACATGAAGACAAAAGAACATCAACTGTGTTGCATTTTGTAGCTGCATCAAAGATAAATATAAAAATCCATACAACTAGGTTCGTCTGCATGCTTTGAATGTGAGATATAGATATTCATCGAAAAGATGTATTATTCTAATTTTACTTCACCTTTAAGGTCACTCTGATGCCTAACAATAGATTAGTGATGTCCAATGTATGTTTATAGAATTTACAGTGACTTATCTTTGCGTTGTACTGGTGATGAATGTGTTTGCTGTGAAAACAAGTTAATTTATCAGTTTCCTTGACATTTTTTCTTATTGAAAATTAATAAAATCAGTTCATTGCAATTTTCTCAAAAAAGGATTCATTTTGATATAAAGATGTATTAATTACTCACTAGGCCTATAATATGACCATGCTGCAAATTTTGAGTGGTCACACGACCTCCTATCCCCAACGGTTCTTGAGATATGGCCGAGTTACCTTCAGAAGGAATAAAAGGCATAACACAAAAATTGGTGGCGGCCGTTTTGGAAAGTTTGGCCCCAATGAGAAATGTGACACCAACTTAAATTTATACCTAGACCTAAAAATAAAGGAATTCTGAAGAGTTTAGCTCTGGACATATGATTGCATACATAACTACTAGAGTAACAATGATTTGGTGTCAGAATACCATTGGAGTACAATGGTTTGCCTTCAGATACTAGACCTCATAAGGAAGTCGAAAAAAGCTTTTGTATAATTTATCAAATAAATATAAAATAATGCAAATATAAATTGCTAGATTAACAGCAGACTTTTCCCTAACCCGGAAGTTAATAAAATGTTGATTAATTCTTAATTGAAATGAATTGCTCATTTGATCAATTGGAGCACCAGGATAAGCAATTAGTAAAATACGCTATGTAGGCAATTTACATTTCCCAGAAAAGAACAAAATTAATGCGTCATCCATTCATGTTTTTTGGCTGTTAGATCTTGTACCAAGTTCTTGAGAAAAGTATTTATTTGACCTTCAAAGGCCTATCTGAGCAATGGCTGAAAATCCAAATGCCATTTCTCTATGTTGAGGTGTCACATGGTTGGATAGAATTGAGACATCAGAAAAATTAGCCATCATTTTGAAGCCAAATTCCAGTAGAAAAAGTCAATTTCACAATTGACAATGATAGGAGATGGACTATGGACCAATTTTGGTGGAGCAGGTCTCAAATATTGACAATAACAACCTTCTTATTTCACACACACAACAGACATGATTTTTAATAATTCCTTAGACAAGTGTCACAATTTTAAAAATGATAATATTTTGAATATGGGTACTTATTCAATGTTTTGGCTGAACTAAGATCAATCAGGCATCTGTTTTTAAACAAACTATCGGGAAAAAAATGTGTTCCTGATTTGGTTTAGGGCTTATCGTGAAGTGATATTAACAACTAATTATGAATTTCAGGATGCATTACTTTTCTGATACGCATGCATAGTGAAAGTAATTGTTTCATGTTGATCAAATCAACTTTATTTAACCCGAAGGTAACTGACTAACTGAATGCTTGCACAAGACTTCAGGACTTCTAGCAAAATGTCTGCCACACCGAATGATCAGGTCAGTCACTTTTAAATTTAAGTATTGCAGGTTTCCTAATCTATACCAGCTTATGGAATCTTTAAAGGTTCCATAATCCATATAGAATATTTTTGTTGAGAGCGTATTACACTTATACAAACCTTGTCCATTGGCAAAACACCAAAATGACCCAAAGTGCAAATGCATGCCCGGTCTATTATAACTGTAATTACCCCATCAATGGCTATTGTCCATACCAGTATCGAAGGTTCAGATCCATTTGTGGCAATTTTGACTTGCACATGCAGCTGCATAAATCTGATGAAAATTCTTCTTGAGACAGTTATCAGATGAGATTGGGTGGTATTGAACAGCAGAAATATGACATAAATTACCAAATGTGGTCATTTTGAAGTCTATATAGTGACTGAATATAAGGTTTCTTTTAAGTCTATATATATAGTGACTGAATAGAAGGACACTTTGAAGTCTATATATAGTGATTGAATAGAAGGTCACTTTGAAGTCTATATAGTGGCTGAATATAAGGTCACTTTGAAGTCTATACAGCGACTGAATATAAGGTCACTTTGAAGTCTATATAGTTGCTGATTCTGGCTGAATATAATGTCACTTTGAACTTGAAGTCTATATAGTGACTGAATATAAGGTCACTTTGAAGTCTATGTAGTGACTGAATATAAGGTCACTTTGAAGTCTATATAGTTGCTGATTCTGGCTGAATATAATGTCACTTTGAACTTGAAGTCTAAATAGTGACTGAATATAAGGTCACTTTGAAGTCTATGTAGTGACTGAATATAAGGTCACTTTGAAATCTATGTAGTGACTGAATAGAATCATTTTTAAGTCTATAATATGACTGAATAGAAGGTCACTTTGAAGTCTACATAGTGACTGAATAGAAGGTCACTTTGAAGTCTATATAGTGACTGAATATAAGGTCACTTTGAAGTCTATATAGCGACTGACTAGAATAGAATAGAATAGAATTTATTGGCAAACAAAATACAATTACACTTCAACATAACAAATAGAACAATTAAAATACCAATAGAAAATAGGAACTGACACAATGAATGTGTATTTGTTCCCTAGCAATTTCACAATATAATTTCTTAATCTTTAAGTAACAATGAATGAATATCTATAGGAAATAAAAATCAATAATAATACTGATAAATTAAAAACATTGATAAGTACTAGCATTTACAAAAGTGGTAATGACTATAACCTTAATAATAGTTAAGAATTACAGAATTACAAAGGATATTCTAGATAGAGATTACAAATTCCTAAAAATAATAGTTATTTTCTTTTTAAATGTAAATTTACAAAACTAGAAAGTATAGGTAAGGTCTCTGAATGTAGAAGTCTGGAATCCATGTAGATTGTAGAGCCAAAAGTCTTTGGAATATGTCTCATGACCACAAACCAGTTTACATTCTGCACATATAAAATAATTAAAACGTCATTGAGATATAAAAATTAATAATTGTTTAATTCTACCTTACATTCTGCCTAAATAAAATACTTAAACCAATTTCTAAATAATGAATACTTAATTCTACTTAAAGTTAAGGGTCAAAAGTAAGTAAACGTGACATTGCTGTCTCTTGTGTCTAAGATTACTTCACACAGACATGAGTGCTTATTTATCTCAGATGAGTGCAGGTGCAAAGTTCATGGTGGTAATTTGTTTTAGAGCACCATATCAGCGAAGTATAGAGCCAAGGAAATATGTGGCAGATAACTTGTATTCCTTCCAAAAATCGAATGAAAATGCCCGCCCCCCCCCCCTGATAATGTCTTGTATCCACAAACCTTTTCCTTGACAAATTGCCTAAAGGAATTTCTTTTGTTATCTTAATCCATTCCAGCCCTGCTTCAAATTGGACCATGACCAGCAACCTTTCAAATTACATATCCAAGGCTCAACTAATATGGAACATTACCTAACAAAGGGAGGCTCTTTTGTCTGTGTCTCCAATACCATCATGACCATCACAACCAGTGATTTTTTCTTTAAAAATATAGGGATAAGCTTTTATTTAATCCACTTGGATTTTGACGACCGAACCTATCTTCATCTGCTTTTGCCTGGAGACACTGCCTAAACCTACCGCTACAGGCACTCTCCATTCACCTTTTTCTTCACCTTGCCACAAACTTCTCTTTTCATTTAGTCATTTCTTTCTTTTCCCACATTTATAAGCAATTTCATATACCATTCTCACATCGTAATTTCAATCCTACACCACAATGATAAGCAATCTCTAGCTAACATGTACTGCTTAATCTGTTTCTGTGCTCTCAGCAGGCTTTACCAGTTGTATATATTTTCTTTAAATTATCTTTCACAGGGTCCAGGGCCTTTGCAGAGTCCATCATCTGCAAGATCAGATCACATAGAGATGGAATCCTTCGGCCAGAATAATCCGTCAACAGCTTTGACCATCGAAGATTCCTCTTCCATCAGTGATGACAAGACCAATGTTGAAATCTCATGCAGAAGTTGTTTCGCTAAATGGAAGGTCTCGTGTACTCGTGAAACAACAAATGGTTTTTGTAAAAAGATTGCTTCTATCAAACCAACACCCGTGGATAATCAAAATTTTACTGTCACGCCATTGGACACACTTCTTGTTGGGACTTCCTTGGTGACTTATATCGCGGACATCGGAACAGATGTCTCAGTGGCAGTGCAACACGGACGAAATGGCGATATGTGGTGGATGGCACTTACTATCTTCTTTATATGTGCACCGTATTTATTTGGATTTATATATGCTGCATTCAGAAATCCTTCAAAAATAGCAATGTATGGCCTACCAGGAGGGCATTTATATTGGTAAGTGCTATTGGCTACAACAATATGCATTTATGCCTTGACTGAATAGCACAATCTCAGTCACAGAGTAAACATAGATTATGTAAATTAATTAAGTGCATGGTCCAACATCCAAAGACAAAGTAAAGTATCAAACATGACTTCATCCAATAGTATCTTTTACTTTAACCATATGGAGTAAGTTTTGCAAAATTTCAGCCAAACTGATTGATATTTAGAGGTGGCTCATCGAGGTGAATTTTTGCATTAGAATGCTGGCATTTGAACCATGAAAATTATGTAAAATCACATTTCCTTCCTTTTGAGGTGTATTAAGACTCAGACTCAGACTCAGACTCTTTTATTTTTTGGCATTAATCAGTGGGGGGTGGAGAAACATGGACTAGTCACTTTTTACCAATTAGTATGTTTTCTGGGAAACTTTTGAGGAAAATATTTGTCTAAAACTTTTGAGGGAAATAGTTTCACCACTCGACATTAAAATCATCTTTTATTAGAGATTTTGTCCCGAATGAACTACAAAATTTAGGGAGGATCCCTTAAAAGTGCCTAAAGAAGCACTAAGCGAAGGAAAGGCCCTAAAAGCTCCCTATAGGTTCCCTAGACCCACTTCTTCTTCTTCTTCTGTTTGTGCTGGGGTACCCTGGGTTGCCAGGTAGCTCTACCTGCATGGTGTTGGAAACGGGTCCTATCATTAGGGAGCTACACAGTGTTTTTGTTTAGGTTACTATTAATTTAGTAGTTTCTCTATATATGGTATATTGTGGGCTATTTTTGTCTAAATGGTTTTGCGTCTGGTATGCAGCAGGTCCAGGTCGATCGTCAGGCCATTTCTTTGTGTTATTTGGCATTTGTTTAGTACGTGCTCCCGTGATTCATATTTTCCTTTGCGTAGTCAGCATGTCATGTCACTGTATTTATTATGACCGGCCAGACCTGGCGTGGTCATTTTGTGATTACCACAGGTTGTCAGATTTGACGCACATCTTTTGGGGATGGAGCACACAAACTACACTCAATGCACAATCATGAAAGTTGCTATATACACACAACTTTACACCCTTCAAAGGATCAGGATGATCAATGGGGTCTCATACCTTTCTGACATTCATGATTTTTCAGTGAAGAATTGAGCAGGAGAGGGGGGGCCACAGAGGCGTCCCACTTGTGTATTGGGAGTAATGCCATAACTATGGGATGTATACTTTTCATTTTTCGGACATTATTGTATCTTTTATCCTAGTTGTGCCTTTTAGGGGTTTAATCCACATGAGATTAATACTTTTCTCACAATTATGGAAAAATGTGATATTTTTTTGTGTAATGGCTGTCAAGCCAAAACTATGTCATGTATATTTATCATTTTTGGGTAAATATAGTATATATATAAACCTTTATTAGACAACTAAATATCATATAGATACATGTGTAGTATCTTTTATCCCAGTTGAGCCTTTTATAGGTCTAAGCTCCATGACATAAATACTTTTCTCACAATCATTGAAAAATGTGAAAAATTGTTGTTGTTTTTTGTTTCTGGGACAGAACTAAAAAACTGCTGTACTTTTGACACTGAAATTTGTATATTGTATGCATTAAATACCCAAGATGTGTTTTTTGTGGGTCTAAATGCTCTGCGAAAGTTGAACGGACGACAATTTACCCAAAATATGAAAAAATACTATTATTTTAAACCTGCATGATTCAGTCAATTTTGGAGTTAAATCTATGAAATTTTCCAATTAGGTGTCTTACTTATGCCTCTTTAAACGTCTCAACTCAGTAGGAATGTTGGTCCTATGAATTTTCAAAAAACCCAAAAATTAGAAAAAATCCCAATTTTCCAACATTTCTGCATGAAAAGCCAAAATAGTAATGGGCAAATTATTTAACCTTAAAGCTTATTGTAGTTAGACACAATATGGATATTATTCACAGCCATTGCATGAGTTATTGCAAATTTTTCTATTGAAATTTATGATTTAAAATGCAAACATAGGCTGCGCAGCAGCATACCCTCGGCTATTCAGCAGGCTATTCTGCAGGGTGGGAGCGGGGGTTTGGGGAGGGGGGTAGCAGGACAGGCCGCCTCCCAAAACAATTTGGAGAACAGTTAAAACTTGGGTACAGACAATAATTAAGGTTTTGAAAGGCCATTAGCAATTTTGGAATTAGATTGACTTGACAGCTTATAATATTTCAGCCACTAATCTCCATGGGAACCAATTTTTATCTGAATCTATTTATCATTTGAGTTTTTTCTCTATCGACATTTTCTTTTGGCCTGTATGATTCAGACAATAAGTCAGTCATACCGTGTAGTTGTCTAACAATAATAAGATGTTTGAAAATCCAGTTCCAGTTTGCCATGATTTTCACAACTGACACACATTGCATGTTTATTTTCATAAAAATATACTTAAAAAACTAATGATAATCATTATAGTATTGAGTCTATAGCCATCTTAGGGAAGAAAAATAAAGTAAAATAAAATGAAATTTGCAGAATAAAGTAGATTTTAACTAACAAAAGGAGATTCGGAAAATTATATTTTGGAAGCATTTTTCTTCATTAAAATATCTCCATAATTTCATGACTGCTGCTTTTGATGTGTTCTGCATATTAGCCAGCCACTTAACCAATAACCACCAAGTGTGACTGACGTACGATTATATAACAATTACACAATGCAGACACATGGAGCAGCCAAGTCTGATATCCACTGAAGTCTTTACCCCAGTGATCTTGGCTTCATTCATTGAAATAACAAGCACTCTTAGAATGCAGGACCGCCCATGCATGCATCATGGAGTTTAAATGGAATGATATAAGTACGAAGATAATTGAAAATCTTTGGTACAATTGTTAGCAGGAGAACCATGAGGTTGATTCCTTCGAAATCTTCGTTTCTTTCTGATGCATCTAGATGTTTAAATCTTTGGAATACCTCAAAAATTAAGGAATCTGCGGGCAAAACGCAATTTGAATCCGCATTTTACGCACTTTTCCTGCAACCGCTAGCCCGCAACTGCTGCTCCGCATTTTAGATACGACGTAATGGTGGACGCTGTGGAAGCGTGGACCCACCCAACGGTGGGCATAAGCAGTGATAAGGGGATATTAATAAATCGGAAAATATTGAATTTAACTAAAAAAAGACACAATTGGCAGAATGTACGATGTTGTAACTGAGAAATACATATAAAATAAACCCTTAGAACTGCCTGGTTAGGTCTGGAGGCTCGTGACTCACATCGTTTCAGGACAGAAGCATTACCGTCCTATGCATAGGATGCATGGCCGGTAATTAGCAGGGAAGACAATGACCCTCTGACATAACATTACACAATCAAGACTTCTCCAGTACTCCATTCAACAAAAGCCAGTCTGTCTGATTCATACACATAAAATTTTCATGCAAATAACTAAATAAAAGGGACTGACATTACTTTATCTTCTAAAATTTACATCACTTAGATTGGATATTAGCCATAAAGTTATAATAATTGGGAGTTTAGGATTTAATGTCAACATTTTAAAATATTAACAAACAAATGCATCTGGGTCATTCCATGCCAAATCAGCCAGAATCAGAGACTTGCCTCAGGTCATCATCCCAAAAAAAATTTGAAAAATATCTCAGATGTAGTGCTACCTGATCTAGGCACTTGACCTTAATTTGAAGTCTGTGCTGTCAAAAGTCATGGAGATATGACCATATGATATTTAGGGTGATTTTGTAACTTTTTGGCGAAACACATTTTCGTCTGATCTTGAAGCAGTGTATAAAGTTACGTTTTGCAACTACAGGTCTAATATCTGCACCCATATTTTCAGTTTCTGGTGTCAGATTTGAAATATCTCTATTACCCAATTGTGGCAGAGCCCCAAAAACGGCCGAAAACTCAAATTTTCAAAACGGATGTCTATCTGAAAGCTCATAATTTTCAATGGAAAAATTTGCAATAACTCAAGCAATGGCTGCGAATATTAGTTCATAGTGTGTCTAACTACAATAAGCTTTAAATTTAAATAATTCACCCATTACCATTCTGGCTTTTCACTCAGAAATGTTGGAAAATTGGGATTTTTTCTCATTTTTGTTTTTTGTTTTTAAATTCATAGGACCAACATTCCAACTGAGTTGAGATATTTAAAGAGACATAATTTAGACACCTAATTGGAAAATTTCATAGATTTAACTGCAACAATGACTGAATCATGCAGGTTGGAAATAATAGTATTTTTTTATGTTTTTGGTAAATTTTCATCAGTTCAACTTTCTCAGAGCATTTAGACCCACAAAAAACACTTTCTTGGTATTTAATGCATACAATATGCAAATTTCAGAGTCAAAAGTACAGTGGTTTTTTTGTCCTGTCCCTGAAACAGAAAAAAACAATTTTTCACATTTTTCAATGATTGTGAGAAAAGTATTAATGCCATGGGGATTACACCTATAAAACGCTCAACTGGGATAAAAGATACCATATTTACCCAAAAATGATAGATATACATGTACATGCTATATTTTTGGCTTGAGACCCAATACACACAAAAAAATTTTCACATTTTTCAATAATTGTGAAAAAAGTATTAATCTCATGTGGATTAAACCCCTAAAAGGCACAACTAGGATAAAAGATACATTAATGTCCCAAAAATAGAAAGTATAAATCCCATAGTTTTGGTTTTACTCCCAATACACAAGTGGGACGCCCGTTATCCGTACGCCCGCCCGCCCGCCCGCCGGACGGACAAATTTTCCCAAAGTTACTACAATACCCGTCGGCAATGTATACATTGCCGAGGGTAAAAACATTTCTTAATGTCTATTTACCCTCCATTTCATTCTGATGTCATGCCAGTCGTTGACATTTTTTTGTCGAAATATACCTGACATGTTTCACATCATCATCATACTAATTTTGAACAATATGAAAATTATTTTTCACAGCAGAGGTCAATATTAACAAAATTAGATAAACATGAAGGATTTTCAGATAATCATATATCAGTAAATATTTGGCCCTGGTCAATCAAATTTGCCACAATAATGCTTAAATTTGACTTTTTGTACCACTCCTCATCAAATCTTATCAATAGGAAATATATAAATTTTATATATGTGGACTTTCAAAGCAATAATTCAGTATATTCAAAAACATGCATTTGTTTATTGATATTTTAAATTTTGACACTAAATCTTTAACTCCAAATTATGATAACTTTATGCTAATATCTAAACTCAGTGATGTATTTTAGAAGATAAAGCAATGTCAGTCCCTTTTATTTAGTTATTTGCATGAAAATTAAATGTGAATGAATCAGACAGACTGGCTTTTAAGACATAAGACATAAGACATAAGATTTTATTAGCCTCATTAGACATGAGATTACAAAAAAGTAAAGATGTATAGATAACAAAATAAAAGCACCATCATATAAAAACAGATAGGAGCATTAAAATGCCCTTAATAAAAGCTTCAGCAACTCTTTGTTTTCTTCATTATAATTGTTTAAAAGAGAACGACAACTATCAATTACTCCATTATTGCGTGGAATTCTTTTAAGTTCTGAGCATACTCTTTTGCAATATAACCTGTCTGAGCAGATTTTAACAAAGGAAAATTGATTATTTAAACAAATGGCTTTGACTCTATCTATTAGACCGGTACTGTTATTTTTTCTACATGAATAATTATACAGATGAAACGCTCTAGTATTACTTAACATAATTGAGTTGAATAAATTTAGAGACTGACATTGAACTAAACAGTCAATTTTTCTCACACCTAGGGCAGACAGCAATGGTGAGGACCTGAGATATTTACTTAAGCCGAGAGAAGCCTTAATCAGCTTCGCTTGTAATTTATCCATGTCTGTTATTGATGAACGACTCAAGCTGAAACATTCATCAGAGTAGAGCATTATGGTCTGTAGGGCTGTCTGCCATAGGTGTGAGATAACAGTTGGTTTAACTCCATTGTTGCACATACCGGCACCTTGCAATGAGTAGAACGCTTGTCTGCATTTTCTCAATCTTCTACACACATGATTCTTGCTATCATTACTAAGAACTGCACCAAGATAGTCCATTTCGTTAACATTGCTTATTTTACAATTATTTACATACCACGAAGGACAAGGCTGCAGGTGACATTTTCCGAAAATTATAGTGTTCGATTTTTTTGCATTAAAAGATAATCCATGAGCAGACACATAATTATTTGCAAAATCAATTAGAGTCTGTAAGCCGGAGGCTGTAGCACTAGTAAGAAGCAAATCATCTGCGTAACAGAATACATTATAAGAATAATTACCAATTTTCATACCACCAGGTAGATCAGACAATCCACTTACTAAGTCCTGATATAACAAATTAAATAGGAAGGGAGAGGTTAGTCCTCCCTGACGAGTACCTTTATATAATCTGAACTGACTAGAAAGTTCATTATTCCACTTAACAGTAGCAGATAGACTAGTATACCAGGTGAACATCAGTCTCCACCAATGATTCTTTAATACTGTATTTGCTTTATATAATAATATAGAGTGGGGTATTGCATCGAAAGCCTTTTCGGCGTCCAACGAACAGGCAAAAACTGGGGTATCTCTATTATTAAAGTACTTAATTGCATCAATTGTATTACAAATAGCCATTTGGGAACTTCTTCCTTCCACAAAACCATATTGCAGGTCACAGAACTCATGTGTGGAGACATCGTCTAGAATAGCATATTCAAGAATTTTGGAGATAACCGAAGATATAATAATAGGCCTGTAATTACCAGCCACAGTAGTATCTAGACTGGGCTTCTTTAGTATTGGTATAAGAACACCAGTTTTTGTTGAATGGAGCACTGGAGAAGTTTTGATTATGTAATGTTATGTCAGAGGGTAATTGTCTTCCCTGCTAATCCTTTCAATGACTGAAGTCAAGATCACTGGGGTAAAAACTTCAGTGGATATCAGGCTTGGCTGCTCCATGTCTCTGCATTGTGTAACTGTTACATAATCTTATGTCAGTCTCAGTTGGTGGTTAAGTGGCTGGCTAATATGCAGAACACATCAAAAGCAGTCATGAAATTATGGAGATATTTTAATGAAGAAAAATGCTTTCAAAACATAATTTTCCAAATATCTCCTTTTATTAGTTAAAATCTGCTTACTCTGCAAATTTTCATGTTATTTTACTTTATTTTCATGTTATTTTACTTTATTTATAAAATGGCTATACACTCAATACTATAATGATTATCATGAGTTTTTAAAGTTTATTTTTATGAAAATAAACATACAATGTATATCAGTTGTGAAAATCATGGCAAAATTGAAATGGCTTTTTTAAACATCTTATTATTGTTAGACAACTACATGGTATGACTGACTTATTGTCTGAATCATACAAGCCAAAAGAAAATGTTGATAGATAAAAAAACTCAAATGATAAATAGTTTCAGATAAAAATTTATTCCCATGGAGATTAGTGGCTGAAATATTATAAGCTATCAAGTCAATCTGAATTCCGATATTGCTAATGGCCTTATTTTTCAAAACCTTATTTGTTGTCTGTGCCCATGTTTATCTGTTCTCCAAATAAATTTTTTTGGGGGGGCGGCCTGTCTTGCTCCCCCCTCCCCGCCCTGCGGAATAGCCTGCTGAATAGCCGAGGGTATGCTGCTGCGCAGCCTATGTTTATTATTATTATGCAAATGAGATTTTTTACGCCAGGGCTAAACAAGCTGCCCTCAGTACACAAATCGTTATTCATCTATTATGGATCGACACAATCACACTTGATTGCACGTCACAACCAAAAGGCGTCCATTACTTGAATGTACACACACCCATGGGTGTACACACACCCATGGGTATACACTGACCGATGGGCATACACACACAGATGGGCATACATGTGGGCGTATACACAGATGAGTGTACAGGTGGGCATGCCCACAAAGCTGGGCGTACAGGTAGAGATGCACACACAGATGTGTGTGCACACAGTAGGGCCGGCACACACACATGGGCATCCACACACACATGGGCATACAGATGGGCATCCACATACAGATGGGTATGCACAGACAGATGGGCTTACACACACCGATGGGTGTGCTCCAGGGTTGGGGCCAATCTAATCTTAATCATGATTAAATTATTAAATTTGATTAGATTACTTAATCTAATCTAATCGATTAAAATTTTAAAAGTCATTTAATCTAATCTAATATAATCATATTTTCCAGTTAATCAGCATTTAATCATGATTAAATGTTGATTATATCATTTAATCAGATTAAATTATTTAATCAGATTAAACCATTTAATCATATTGAAATTTGATTAAATATTAACTTCAACTGTATGACTGTGACCAATGATTTGTTGTTTCATTAGTCAGTGAAGTGATGACACCAAATGAAATGATGTGTGGAAAATTTAGAAATAACCAATTAGTGTGGAATATGGAATTCAAACATTGGAGGCATTGTTTAGTGACATATCATTTACCAATTAGTTGGCCTATCAAGTGCTGCTATCAGTGCCATGATTATGTAAGATCATTACCCTTATCTCACAAAACTGGATGCGTAAGACTAGGTAGGGGCTCTGCCATCACTTGCCCATTGTGCTTCAGTATTGTCTCTGCAATACATAAATCACAATGTATAAGATGCCTATCTTGAGGGAATAGGAAATGGGTACATCAATTAGGTTTTATAACTGGCCATTTAAGTGGAAAAATCAAATACTTCACAAAGAGAACAAATTTCAATTAAATAAGATAATTGATATATTGCATAAGCATTGATAAAGTGATAAAGAAATTGGGACGTTATTGCATTTTTTGCTCAAAATCATGTTGGCATTGCTGGTGTAAATTTTATTACCACGCATAAGCCTCTGATTATGTGGTGAAAGAATACTCGAACGTTTTCCGAATATCTATATATCTAACAAATTCTCAGAAAAAAGAAGAAAACAACAATATCATGCAGTCTGTTGTTTACATTTTGGACTTCGCAGGGCTCACCTGAGATAGATAGATAGATAGATATGGCAAGTACAGCCCTCTAAGCCCAGTTCTGGGCGCTCACGAGGGTTGATTGATGAGATGGGAGAGAGAGCAGGAGTCCTCAACATGTTACACATTTACCCCATGTGAGGGATCTTTTACTTGCCCAGCATAGACACTGATACAAGGGGCCACCAATTTAACGTCTCATCCGAACGACATCCAGCTGGGTTTTTGCTCATGAAGGTACACTGAAAATTTTGGGTTCCCCACCCGGGGTTCGAACCCATGCAGGCAAAGACCTTCAGCGGAGCAGGCGGGAACCTTAACCACTTGGCCACCCAGCTGCGGACTAATTTCATATAGAACAGCAGTTAAATAGCCATGCATTTCAGATATTTAATATAACTTCTGGTAAAATCTGTAGAAATTGTACCTTTGAAACTGAGACTTAAAGGAAATTTGTCGTTCATTCAGGATATATTTGAACAACATGATAATTGAGAATTTTTTTTGTACAATACTAAATTACTTTTTTATTTTAATCAAATTTAATCAAATTTAATCTGATTAAATATTGTGTTTAATCTGATTTAATTGATTAAGATTGTAAAATGGGCTTAATCTAATCTAATCCAATCAAGCAAAGTCTCCATTTAATCTAATCTAATCGATAAAAAAAATAATTTAATCGCCCCAACCCTGGTGTGCTCATATGGTGCAGGGCGGATCCAGGAATTTGGGAAGGGCGGGTTTGGGTTCAGTGATGGGACTACAACAGGATGCGAAGCCCGAAAGGCTGAAGCTTATGCGGAGGGGAAGCCAAGGAATTTCACGTGCTCTGAGATGAATTTTGAGCAACCTGAATGCTGTTTTTAGCTGCTTAATAGAATAGATATTTTTTTGGTGTTTCATCAGAAATTAGAGAGGTTTCACTACAAATTTTCAGGTCCCGTGAACATGTAGGCTGTCAAGACAACAATGTAATAAGAAAGCACATCTAAACATACATGTCACATGGAAATTTGCAGCAAAGCCTCTCTGTTAATGTTCAGCTACAAACTAATATGAAGAGCAGAATCCACAAACTCTTATGAGAAGTCATATTGCTTACAGATGATTTCATATTTGTAGACTAAAGGACTGAATGTGATTTTTTTTTCTAGGAATGTTATCCTATGGGGAAAAGTGATGTCATAATTTTTTTGATGTCACTTTTCCCTATTGAATAAATGTCCCAGAAAAACAAATCACGTTCAGTCCTTATGTCTACAAATATGAAATCATCTGTAAAACATGGATGAGCTGATATTGATAAGTAATGGGACATATGGAATTTACAGTCCAGATTTACAGGATTAATATCAAATTGTCAAAATAAAGCTAAATCAGTCAAATAAAGTGGACTGGTAGAATAGTGTCCCTATATTAGCTTTAACAGAGGTTTCAACGATGTTCTCAGTTTTGAGTTTGCAGCTGTCAGCATAGTTAACTGCCACAGAAGGCACATTCATGACATAACAAGGTGAAATATTATCCATTGCATCAAGTTCAGCTGTCACAACCGGACTGCAAAGTGCTATTTACCCGGCCGAGGAATTATTCGCAAACTCGCTCTCACTTTTTTAATTCCAAGAAGTAAACTGTTACTCGTACATATGTATACTATGAACTTAGGGCAATTCTCTTATTGGATCCCAACCATCGAAACAGCTGCCATTTTATTAAATGTTGTAGACAGGCCAGCCAAACTGCTGTAGTGCAGATAGCAAGGTAACAATTGTTAGCAATGACTGCAATGTGCCTAGGGTCGGATTATCCATGGGGCACATTGGGCACTGTGCCCAGGGCCTCACATGGCAAGGGGGGCCTCACAAAGTTTTGAAAAAGAGGATCACAAGTAAAGGGAAAGGGCACCCTGTGCTTTTACAGAGGCATACAACTTTGGAGGGCCCCCTAAACATTGGTGCTCTGTCCTTCAAACACCAATTGACTGTCAAGTTTTTTGGCATTGTATATTAACTAATCATTCCCTGGTTGAAAAGGAATCACTTGCCATTGAAATCTCCACTTTCCTTAGTGTAGGGCCAGTGTTTATTGCTAATAACCAAAAAAACTGACACAACCAGGAGCCTCTGTGGCCCCCCTCTCCTGCTCAATTCTTCCATTTTTACTTGTTGATATCCCAAGACATTTCAAATCAAAACTAGATATTAAAAAAATTAATGATAGATTGGTGCATACTATTTGTTCTCATTCAATAAAACTAAAGAGCTATCAAAGCAATTGAGTAGCAATACTCTAACACACCATTTTCAAGCAAAGTACAAACTTTTGACTTTTGTACGAGAGCTTCATAATGATCATAAATATTATAATGAGACAATGTTGACATGAATCAAAAGAATATAATTAAATTTCCTTGTTGGCCTACATGGTGTGTCTCAATTTATAGGGTTTCTTACTTAAATTAAATAGAGAGGGGTCTCTGAGATCCATGTGGACTGCTTGTGAAAAAAACACAAAAAAACAGTTGTACTCTAGGGGGGGTTGAAGTCATGATCATTATGGATGTACACGATAGCATATTTGTATCTATCTATTCTTTCCAGGTTGCTTTGTACGAGTTTAATCGTGCCCATTGCTGCAAATATTGCCTACCATCGACCATGATATGTGGGGCAGAGTTAGGGGATGCGGGATTTGGTTTCCTTTGCAATTTGTAATTCTAATGACAATGGAGATCTGCAAATTTCGCAATTTAATGGGGCTTTAAAAGAGCTATTTACTGTTGTCAGATTATATGTGTACTCACCCTGTATTAATAGTGAATGGTTTTTTCCAGGTACATGAAAGCTGTTTGTACTGCATATGAATCAGACGGAGTTTATTATACCAAAACTATGGAAAATATGACATTCATCTCTTTAATTGACATTCTGCTCCAAGACACACCTCAACTCGTTCTACAGCTTTATATTACAATGTTAAATTACCTGCCACAGAAACAGGAGATTCTGAAGGAACCCCAAGCCATTAGTAAGTACACATTTTATCTATTTATTTCTATTTATGGCTTGAAAAATGCAATATTAGGTTGATTTAATTTTATTCTTGAATGAAGGAAACAGTCGCTTTACAAAAGGAGGATTCCGTGTCAATTAAACAAATTTTAGAAAATTGTCCCACTTGACTTCTGATTTGTCTGAAAAAATTCTCAAACTATAAATACACGAAGTTTTTAAAATGAATGTTTGAAACAATGCATGCTCTTTCGCCCACCGGTTTGTCAATGAAACCTCTTAAAAAGACAGTTTTGAGACTGCTTTTGCACTTTTTAAACATTATACAGTAGTTTGGGATTCGTAAAAGAAAAAAAATCCCTTAGGACGGGAGGACGACCCAGAGATGTAGCCAACATTTATAAGTCCAGGTTAACAAACTATCGTAGGAATCAAACAATGGACCCGGCGATTGGTAGGCCATTACCATGCCGACTGAGCTAACCACCTCCCCTGAGAAAATTTTTGACATAATTATGTTTGCTTGTTTTCTGTTTAAACAGTCATTAGGCGGATCACCTGATCCCATCATCCCAGTCATCCGAACGCAGAGTAGGTACAGGGTGACTCAAAAAAAAGTTGACACTTTTGTAAATGAACTTTAGCAACACAAACTGCAGCTGAAAAGTACACAATCTTCATGAAATTACACACAGAGATTTACCTATATATTGACAAAACACTGCTAAATTGATTTTGTTCCAGTTGCAAATTTGACCTCAGAGTGACCCTTAATGTAACCTATATACTTGAAATATATGTCTTTCAAAGTTTTTGTCTGTTTCTTGCATACATTTTTTTTTAAAGTCAGCTGATAGGTTGAATTTCCAAAGGTAATGCCATTTATATTTGCCATTGTGATTTAGTCATAGTGCGGGTAGTCAAGGCTTTGTAGGAACAGATTACTTCTGATCGAAATTTACTGAAATTTTGACTGACCACTTTTGAGATCCTGTACTGAGTTTAAACTGGCCAGAATGTGTATTTATGTTCAGAACATACATATGTAGTTTGTGCATGCACCCTAGCTTTGATTTTTTAAAGTATTATTCATCCAGGTTGACTATATATATATATTTTATCAGCTCCTTTATGTATAATGAAATATATGGCTGTCCGTCAACCACCAGGGTAGTAATTTCCCAAATTCCATTTATACATTGTGCATGGTCCTGAAACAACATTTTTTGGTTTTTGTAGTGTGTCAACTACATTTCCCGTCAATATCATGACAAAACTTGGATTAAAGCATCCTCAGTGATTATCTACTCAAGGTGAGATTGGTGGTACACAATGACCAATCAAGTCCTAACATTTCCATTTCATATGTCACAATTTCTGAGATAGACATAAAGCAATTTATTCCTTCGGAACAAGGCATATGTTAGGCCTCTATACTTTATTACAAGACACTTTTTGACTTTACTTTTCAAATATTTCCAGTTAATGTGAAATAATCTCTCCTAGACCTGGCTAATTATGCCCTGCGTGACCATTTGAAATTATTCTAAGGGGTTCTGATGTTTACAGGACCACATTTTCCTGTGTCAAGCTTCTTTACATACCAGTCAACAAATTTCAATCAGTTTTTTTTATATCTCAGACCCCACATATAGACATTTTCAACAGCCTTATTCATGCATCCTCTTAAACCCTGCACAACGAAAATCAAGGACAACTCACACTTTGTTCAGGCAGCAAGGCTATGCAGGTATGTCTGTCGTTCTTGCCTTTCAAATATAATGCGTTGACAATTACCAACAAAATGAGCCATAAATCAAAGTCCTGTGGCAAAAATTGATTATCTTAAGACCACTCAAACGAGTGTCAACTTTTTTTTGGGTCACCCTGTATTGGACTTGATGTGTGTACTAAAAATGTGTGAAACACAAACGAAACAGCTAAAGTCAGTCCCAGTTGGGAGATCCATGAATTCCATTTCGGAAGAGAGTGGTGTCATACCTTCTCTCGACCTATGAGAATTGCAGGAAAATGATGCATTTTCTGCCACTGGTGTCTAAAATTATGAAATCATCTGTAAACAAAGTGAAACCATACTTTAGGGGACCAAGACTGATATACAGTTACAGATACCCAATAGTTTTAAATGATATGTTTTCAAAATATAAGGATAAAATCTTTACTCACAGTTTTGATGGTTTTAAGTTTTATGTCAAACAGAATCTCACAGATCAGTATGAAACTAATTGTTCAATATCAAATTGTTATGTTTGCGGCTCATCAGTCTCCTCTTGTGAGCCAGAAGCTGTCTTGAATTCTGGTAGGTAAAGCATTGCCTCATTATCTTTAAAATCATTTCATTTTCTTAATCTTAATTGTTTTATTTTACAAAATTAGTTCAAAAATAAACAGAGATTGTCGTGGTTTAATCAAAGGTAATAAGCATTCACATCATTAACTGTAAAATAATATCCTCTTCAATACATTAAGAATAAATTTAATAATATTTTTACCACAAGGTGGCCCTCCGATAGCGACAAGCATTTTGTCTTTGGAGGTCTCCTGGTACTTTAATTATGAATTTTCTGTAAAACTATATACTGTACATTTGTAAGAGCTAAATAAAATATGTGTCATTGTCATTGTCATTGTCTGTGTTATAAAGTCTCTTGGTATAAGACTAATGAGAAACATAATGTAACCGCTTTCTAGAAACACTTAGAATACCTTGATAAGAGACTACTCTGCAAAGAGACCGGTGCAATGAGCGGTGTTATTATTATTAGGCATGTAGAAGTTCTAGAGCCCTGTGGGTTTACAATAAATTCTAGTTCAGATATTTTTTTGTGAAGTTTACAACTTGAGTCCTTTCCAAATCAAATATAGGCCTACTAATCAAATGTATGCGACATAAAGTGGAACTGAAAAGATGTGCCAGGAAGAGGATTCTTCTTCTGCACAAGGCATATACACTAGGGCATACCAAAAAACAACAATGTTCTTTGATTTTTGCACCCGTCGGAGGAATTGTGCCTTTTCGTGAGTAAATCAGTTGGAAAAAAAATTTTGAAATCGGTCAACTCCTTACGCCGGTTTACCTCCTTTGAATGATAAGGGGTCCGAAAACACCAAAAATCGCTGTTTTTATGCAGTTTTTATCACTAAAGGGAGTCACAGATGAAATATTTCACCCAATATGCTGTGCATACCCATCAGGCAAGGTTATGACATCTATATAAAACAAACTTGACAATTTTGGTGATGAAATTTATTAAAATGGACATTTTTTAAGGCAAAAATGCCAAAAATCGCAATTTTCCCGTGTTTTTTAGCATGTCTTTTCCTTAGTGCAGTCCATTGCAAATACATTTCTTATCTGGCAAGTTTTTTTTTTCATTGCTGAAGCCTTTTTACCCTAAAGTTATTATCATTGTCAACCCCTGTGCCCTAGATCATTGCAGATCTTGATTTTGCAATGCTGAATACCAAATAATATGAATAATATCAATCTTCTTTCGTCTTACCTTGCTTGTGTTGAACTGTGCCGATAAATTGCAATATGAATTTTTGTTTGTCATGTAGATGACACATAAGGAACCTAAAAGGAAAAAGTATCTCAAAGTTCCTATATTGTGTAAAGACTGCAATCATTCATGATAACAATATGTAACCTGCAATGTAACAATATATACGGTATGATTTAATTCAAATGGCATCCATTCCAAATTATATCTGCTCACCAAGTGCTGATCACCATACTCACTGACAATCTTTCCAATCGTTACAATGATAAGTTACTGATGACCTCTGGAGGTAGCCAGAGTAGGATTGGAACTTAGAACATCCACTGCACACAGGGTAGATACATGCAGACCACATTGCATGCCACCATGCGATTGGTGCCACTGACACATATGAATACCAAATATTAAATCCACATTAATCTACACTATTTCTAAAAAAGTTAGGTCCAGAAAGAAGACACCACAGAGAAAGAACCATAAGTTCCTATTGTGAATTTCATAGATCAGTTATGTCATTTATGAAAGTGAGCACTTTTACACCATCCCTGCCTTAGTGCTGTGGTACTGGGCAAGAAGTTGGAAACAGGAAATTAGGCCTACATGCAGCAGGAATTTGCACACACTTGGAATGCCTATAGGCCTACATGTGAGGGTTGAGCATGAGAATGCCAGTCAGTGTTGAGAATGACTGGTAAAAGGTTTTTACTATCACAAATAAATAAATATTTCAAGTTGTAAATTTTATTTATTTTTCTTATTTGATTTGAATTGTGATAGCCCCCCTTTCCACCTTTTACACTTTTACTGAATCAGTGTTGTGTTTGCATTGTGGGAATGATCTAATTTCATGATGTCAAACTCATTCAGAAATCATTGTTATCTAGGTTGTAACAAGTCTGCATAAAATTGACTTATCGTGAGGAGTCTAAAACCCAATACGCATCTCAAGCTGGCGTAGAGTCAGTATCAATTACTTTACCAAGCTAAGACAATGATAAGCAGAATTGTTTCTCTATGACTGATGGTTGATAAAGATTTGCTGTGAGAGGTTGACCAGTAAAACAATTTATCAATTTTGTAGCATTGAGTAAGTTTAGGGTTCCAACATCATAATGATTAGCAAAGTACACATTTATCAGTCTTTATAATCCATTTTCATTGTAGGAGCATTGCAATTGAGAATATAGGCCTCTCAACTGTACACAAATATTGTAGTTGATAATACTAGCTACAAAATAATACATAAAACTAAAAAAACCATACGAACTGCAGGTACTTTAGTCATAAGTAACAAGACAAACGACAGGATTAATAATTTCATAGCATCAACTTGAGTAAAAAAAGAATTATTTTCAACAGATGGCTTATTATTAAAGACTTCAGGGTTGACAAGGATATCACCAATGGGATAAAATGGCTTCATAATAAAAAAATATATATTCATCTGACAAGAAAAGTATCTGTAGTGGCACTGTATCTAAGACAAAAATGCTAAAACGAAGCGAAAAATTGTGATTTTTTGCATTTTTGCTTTAAAAAAGGGCAAAACAGATAAATTTCATAAACAAAATTGTCAAGTTTGTTTTATATAGATGTCATAACCTTGGATGATGGGTATGCACAGCATTTTGGGTGAAATATTTCATCTGTGACTCTCTTTAGTGACAAAAATTGCATAAAAACGGCGATTTTGGCTGTTTTCGGACCCCTTATCATTCAAAGGGGGTAAACCGGCGTAAGGAGTTGACCGATTTCAAAAAAATTTTTTTCCAACTGATTTACTCACCAAAAGGAACAATTCCTCCGACGGGTGCAAAAATCAAAGAACATTGTTGTTTTTTGGTACGCCCTAATATACACCAAATGGAACTTGAGAGAGCCTAACAAGCTCTGACTATTGGTGCTGAAGTCAAAGAAACCTCCCACATGTACACCAGTTGTTTCGGAAGAAGTAACTGGCACTGTGGTGGATCACCAAAAGAGTTATATGAAATTAGCTGTGACAGTCCCGACTGCAATAACTTTCAGACTGATAAAATGTCTCACAACAATTGGAAACTGGCCATATTCAAACAATCCAAGACCAGCTGTTTTGAATGTTCATCTCTGTCTCTTCTTTATTTGGGATGGCCAAACAGTGATAAAATAGGATAAAAAACATGTCAGCTTTGAATAATAGTTATACTTTTCTGATAAAAATTCTAGCAGTATCGGTGCAACTGAGCAAGCATTGGACATTTTACATGATTAAACATTGCTTATCATAAGGACCACAGATTCTGGAAACTATATTGTGAATCACATATCACCAAGGGTAGAAAAAGTCAGTTTGAAAGATCAATTTTTCAATTTTCAGCACTTACATGGTGGTCATGCTTAGTGTTTTCTATCATCTTGATGATATAACAACCTGTATGTACAACAAACTAACTGGCTTCAATTGTCAATTGCTTCCTAACCTGAATTTCTGAAGCCCTGATTACTACTGAGTGATTAGTGTTCCCGTTGAATGAATAATGCTTAATTGCCTGTGACAATGACTACATCCACAAGATAGCCAAACTCATGCCAACCACAAATTTGACGATGATTGTGAACACTGTAGATTTTCAACTGATACTTCTGTTCTAGCAAACCATCAAACTGGTAACCTTTTTTTAGAAAAGACATACAATAGTGTGAAAATATGTAACCAATGACTTGTTGTTGCACATCAGTGATATTTAATGATTCTTAATTTTTTTAATGTAATAATGTTTCAATGCAGTATATATCCAAAGGATTTTAGTAAAGTTCTGTACTTCATGTACTTTTTTAGCAGCGCCTTGGCGCTAGCTCTTACCTTGAGAATTTTGGTAAAGCTTGTCAACAGCCAGCAGGTCGTCCTAGGGCAGATTTCACGAAAAATGCTCTCAGAGGGTACCTTAAACTTTTCAACCCTTTTGTTATCTCTCTGTTGCTTCCTGAAGCAAGTAAACCTATTACTAAGTACATCTGTGAGCTAATGAATCAATATCAATAAAATAATCCTCAAAAATGTATATTTTTGCTCTTAAAAAGATATTTTTTTATCCCTCATGAGGACAATTTTGGACGACCAAACTTACTTGTGATCAGACGTGCTTACTTTGGCACCCTGTGGAATCTGCTAAAAACCAATTCAGGAAAAAGTAATGATATGTGATTGATAGAATAAATCCTGGAAATTATTTTGGCTCCATTTTTAATTGTGTTGGTCATTATAAAACTTGAAAAAAAAAAAAAAAACTGCTTATGTAACTCAATTCCGTCACAGGACACTGAGGTTACATTAGCAACTTTTACTTGGGAATTTTTCTGTGTTCTTGCTACTTATGACAATTTCAAATGTGAAATTCTAAAATTTTATTGAAAAACATGTCTTATTTGCCTATATATAGATCTATCACCAAAAACATAAACGATTGGGTGTGGTAGCTGTTTTTTTATTGCTTATGTAACTATATTTTCGCATCTGTCCATTTCATAGTGTTACATTAGAAAAATTTGTCTATATAAATTACGTTAACGAACACATGATTAGATCTCAAATTTTTTCTGAGCTGGAAGCCAGGTCTCCCAGGAACAGGCTAGGGGTGGTACCCTGCTGGTGATTTCATTTATATTGCAGTGGGATCAGCATAAAAAATTCCGTCCTCCATAATTTAACGTTGTTACATTAGCACAAGGCCATAGTTTTAGTTACACTGATCTACCAATCCAACAGAAGACAGTGTTTACCCATGATTTTATTTCATGGATTGAAACAATAAAAGATTCAGATTTCAGCTTTTTTTTTTAACTGTCAGCTACACTTAGAAAAAGCACCTTGAGAAAATCTGAGAAGCTACGAATCAATTTTGTCTGCCCTTATCAGTAGGGGAGACCGGGGTTAGTTGAATCGCCAATTTTTTGTCGCATTCCACTGAGCTTATGGCAGTAGATACAGGTACAATATTTTAGCAAGTGCTAGCTACAGTATTCACCTCAACATTCCATGGAAACTTTGTTTAAAATATTGACAAGTTCTCACTATGAACTTGAAAGTACCATGAGACCAAGTGTTTCAACTAACCCCCGGGGCCGGGGTTAGTTGAAACACCACATGAGATTAGCTGAATCATTTAGAATAAACTGGCAAAAATCATATTTACTGATAAAAATGTGTTCAATAAACATTTATAATACAACAACTGATGTTATAGTTCTCTTCCGTACGGTAGTTAGGTTGATCCCAAAAATACGACAGAGACTCCAGGTTCGATTTTATGTCTTTAATAGTCCACAAGTATTCAGCGACCCTGTGGATATAAATATCACATTTAAGATATAATCAACAATATATAAATAGTTATCACAATTAGCTATGAATACATACAGTTAATAGATTGCAATACCATTGATACAATAGAATTGATTAACATATGTTCTCATCAATATAAGTACCAATTATACAAATAGAATATATTACATATACTATACTATCACATTACTGGAAACATAAAACATTTAATAAACATAGATACACAAGTGAATATTATTAGTTCATTACCCTATCTGGGGTCCTCTCTCACAAGTGGTCCAATTGACTCCACATGCACAGCAAAGCTGCTTCAATTTCCCCTATAAACAATATATCCCCATTTTATACTTATTCTATCAAATAGAACATTTCTATTAGACTGGAATATAAATATCAAAGTGAAATTTGGAATAACTGAATAGAATATAATATAAATGTAACTTACTTCTAATGTGTGTTGTAACTGACAACTAGTAATCACAGTTTAGAGTGAGCTGTTCATTCACTCATATCCACTGCCAGAATGACTTGGTGGGAGATTTTCCCTCCAAAACTGGGCTAACTGTGAAGCCACCTAGTGTGGACACAAGTATGCTAGGAGGTGTCCCCCTCTAGCATACTCATGAATACAGAAATAACAGAACACACATCAGGAGTATGGAAAAGCATTTATTCAGTAAAAAATATATACATATAAAGAATTATATACCACTACACTGATTCCTAAATAGCAATTAGGTTTAACATTAGGAATTATGTATTTCAGAATTTAATACAAAACGTATAACAATCAGCATTATCAAACTTAAAAAATGTTGAAATCTTTTGAAATAATGAGATGGTTGTGCAGTATGAAAAGTAATTTCAGACAGTGATGTTAACCGAGAAGAAAGATCTTTGTAAGGAGGCAAGTCAATGGGGAAATGGCTTTTAGGATGCTGTCTCTTTCCTGCATTGTATTAAGGTGTGAACGCTTCATTACAATGTCAGCAAATGGCCGGCTTGGCTGCTGGTAATAACTCGGTTATTGAAATAACCAGGGCAACAGCCTCTCTTTTTCAACTTTAAGACACTGATATTGTATGAATAAATAATATATTGTTGCCTGAAGAATATAACACTCTTGGGCTGCTGTTCAACATTATCGTTTAGCAATTAAGGCTTCTTCAAGGGGCTGACTTGGTATTTCAGCAGGCACTCATCCTATTTCTTTTTTTCTGATGTATGTTATTTCAGCAAAAAACAACAATAGGATCCGACTATACAATGCAGTAATGATTATTTACTTTGCTGTTAATGGCGAGACTATGCATGGCATTGCTTCAGCGTTTCAACTAACCCCATGAAAAATGCTTCAACTAGATTCAAGATTCAAGATTCAAGATTTTATTGGCTCACCCTGAGCACATATAAATACAGTTACATTGGGTAAAATAGCTCAGGCCACTCGCTAGGAGTTATGAGAGAAGTTATTTTAAAATATTACAATTAAGCACCGAGACATAAAAACCACCTTCATCAAATAAATTAAAATCAGTATAAAAACATTTTTTATCACAAAAACAGCTTTAAAATTAGTACATAAAATCATTTCTGGTTTTCAGGATCAATTGGCAAGCTTTGGCAGTTTCGTAAATCATTGACTCCTCACTCATTAAGAACATAAATTTCCTATCATCATCTAACTGGCTAAACTCCAGACAGTTCCTACTAGCAGCATCAATTAAAGGCTTCCTAACATTCTCATACATGGCACATCTGATCACACAATGTTCTTCGTTCTCTACTTCACCACTATTACAAATTTGACAGATTCTTTCATCAACCCTTTCACCATTAAATCGTCCAGTTTCAATTTTGATGGGCGCTACCCCACATCGAAACTTAGCTAACGCTTGTCTATGTTTCCTATTTACAATTTTTACATATGCCTCTGTTTTAAACTCAGTTTTAAATTTTCTATATGTACGTAATTTGTTACCACCGTTGCCCTGAGTAGCAGTCTCTCGGTTAAGTTTGCCTTCCCATATATTTTCATAATAAGCCAATAGCCTTAACTTTAGTGTGGATTTAACTTCATGAAAGCTTATTTGACTGTTGCTATCACATATATCGTACAAATTCAATTTCCTAAGGAAATTTACAACCTCTTGGTATCTGGTTTTTTTTATTTCTAGCGACTTCTAACGCCCATACAAACACTTTTTTGTTAAATCTAGAGTTATCCATACACAAGAGTCTGCACCATTGTCTAACTATACATAGCCACTGTCTGACTTCATTTGGGTACCAACCCATATCACCTTGTAGGGCAGCAATCGGGGTTCTTCGACCCACACCAAGAAAGAACCTCATAGCTCTATTTTGTACAGATGAAATACACGAGTATGTTCTAGATCCCCAAATACAAGCACCATAGTCAATAATTGGCTGAACTAGTGAGTCATACAATTTACAGAACACGTCATATGGTAGGCCTCCGAGGGCTTTACCCTTCGCAATAACAATTCCAAGTGCCCTATGGGCTGACTGTGACACAATTTTTGATGTTACAGAGTAATCCAGAAATTCATTTAGTACTAGTCCCAAATATCTATACTGTGATACAATCTCCAATTCTGACTGTCTATATTTATATGGCCCTTTACAGCGTTCTACACTTGGTCCTTTCCTGAAATGTACAATTTTCGATTTATCTGAATTTACCTCCATACTCATCTTCGTACACCATTGTGACAAAATGTCAATTCCTATTTGGAGCTTTTCTCTGGACTCGGATACCAAAACTATGTCATCTGCATAGAGTAACATAGATAGCTTTTCATCACCTACATTAACACCAATATCAGCATTCTCAATTTCTCCCACTAATGAGTTTACATAAATATTGAACAGTAACGGCGACATAGTACAGCCTTGTTTCAATCCGATTGTCACATCAAACCAATCACTCAATATACCATTGACACGTACACTACATTTTACATCGTCATACATAGATCTAACAGCTTTAACAAACTTAAACGGTACTCCCACCGATACCAGATGGTTCCACAGTTTATTTCTATCTATTCTGTCATACGCTTTACTGAAGTCTATAAAAGCAGTGAATGTATCTTTACCACACTTCTTCCTGGCTTCGATAACTGAAGTCAGTGTTTGTAATTGATCTTGACAACTCCTATTTTTTCTAAAACCATTTTGTAGATCACTTATTTTATCATTAGACTCACACCATACAGTCAATCTATGATTCAATACAGATGCGTACAATTTACTTACTGCCGAAGCTATACATATCCCTCTATTATTGAGGGGGACTCTGCTATCTTTACCTTCTTTTGGTATTGGGTTTATAATGCCACAATTCCATAGATCAGCCCCAACCCACCATGTGGTTTAGGTCACCCATTATAGCACTTTAATCAAAGGCTTAACAAAAAATGTCTTTGCCTGTTGATTTGTACAGGGCCCACACAGAAAAAAACTTGGTTTTTTGGGGTTTTCTACATAATCATTTGAATGTATAAACAATCAAATGGATAAAATGGGTTAATTATGGTTTGTTAAAAAATCAAATGAATCATTTAAAAACCAGTTTGGTTAACACTGGTTTATTGGGGTTTTATAAAAAAACCACTTGGATATTTACAAAACCACTAATGATTAAAATGGTTTTATTGCAAACCAAATGAATACTTAAAAAAAACACCATGTGTCCAGGTTCACTGATCTTTAACATTGTTCACAGCTTCACATTTAAGGATATCAACACTTAATCTGGCAAGTTTGTGTTTGACATTGTTATAGCTTGTTTAAGGCTAATCACAAGGTAATTTTGTCAGAGCTGAGACACAATTATATACCTTTAGTGAGAGTCAGTTGGATGGTGCAGTGACCAGGTCTGATTGATTTGTTCATTGAACATATTAAATGAGGAGGCAAGCACATCATGGTTTATCATCAGTTCTAAGGTAGGAATTTTATGATTAATTTTCTTTTAATTTATGAGCTGCATGGGAACATTCGCTAACATTTATTAGACAAAAAAGTCACTCTATTTTATATATATATTATAGGTCTTTGTTCACAGAGTGTGCAAATATTTAAAAACCTGTTAGGTGCTGGTGATCAATTATCTTATTTATATTATATTAATTATGAAGTGAGGATTATATGGTTTTTGATCATCATTCAGAAATCACAATGGAAACAATTTTCATAATTGACATTTAAAGCTACAAGTTGATCTCTTAGGTTACAGTTTGTGATGTGTACTGTACTTGATGTTGTTTAATCATGTATTTCATTGGCCAATGCTTCATATTTATAGTCTATCATACAAGACTCAAGAAGATTTTTAACCAAAAAGGTATTCACTATTCACCTTTGAATATGGATAACTTAAATAGGACATTCTGTGTAATTTGATACATAATATTACTCTTATATAGCCACCTCAAAAAAGATCGGGTATATGACAGCAAAGCTTCAGCAATATAAATGATTATTAGTATAGGCTATTTTCAAAGGTTGCTTATGACACATAGTAAGAATTTCATTCCTTTCCCTGCAGGGAATCATCAGCTGATGTCACAAAAATTGTCTTGACATCTGTCTGACGTCAGGTTATTTTAATACATAGTAAGAATTGTATTCCCTTATTTCAATAGAGTGTGCCTAACTATTAAATTTCTGTTTCAGCTTTTACGTGAATTTAAGCTCATCCAACCAGTGGAACTGGATGAGCTTATCACTAGAACAACTCTGGATAGGTCTCAGGAATCGTCCCTGAAAAAAACTCTTCTGAGACCTGGATTGGTGATGCCATTGAGGCAGACGAGTGAAAAGGTGGGTTTCTGTTTCTGTGCACTGTTTAATGTTATCTTTCTCTTAACCCTTAAATGAAGGACATCACATGTCACAAATTCTTTGTTAAGCTTTTTGAAGTAGCTGGCAAAGATGCACATATCATCATGAGCAAATGACAGCTGTTTTGTATTTGAGCTCTTTTCCTAGCTTTTTAGAGATTATAATGAAACCAATGGATTGACTGCCATAATATATGCCATAAAATTGAGTCAATTTCAAAATAAAACTACTGTATATGGGCAAAATTAAGAAATGTTATGAAGAGTGTTTCAGAATCAGAAAAGAAGTTAAAACTCATTGTTTCAATCTGTTCATGAAACCAATGCAATGGACACTGCGTAATATTATGCTTATGAACTTATGAAAAGTAACATGGTGATTGCGTGTATTTTCAGGAAGCCAAGTGCTCAACAGCAAACCTTGAAGAATTGTGGTCCATCTCAAAGCCCATTGGACACACGTCAGCGACCATCAGCATTCCAGATGATAACAGTGTGTGCCTTTTCCCTCGTTCTTTCTTGCGTTAATGCTTATTACTGGGTGTACGACATCCGGTGTTCACCAACATTTAGAAGAACATTTTCACGTTTATGGACTATTATATTGCATTCTTCATGGACTACTACATCAACAAATGTACCATATCAGCATGAGTATTTCTAAATATGAAAATATGTATTTCATTTGTTTTTTATGTGTTTTGTGGTTTCCTGGTGTTTATATTTGAAAATTTGAATAATAGTTATACACTTGTTATTTCTTCCTACATTTATACATATATTTTTATGCATGCTAATTTCATTTTCTTCTTGTTTGAAGTTCTATAAATAAATATATATGAATAAATAAAGTCAAATGCCTTTCTATTCTCTTTCTGCTTGGATGTATTTTACCCTGTGTGCTCAAAATATACAAAAAAGGAAAGATGAAATTTGTCAATAAACAAGAATTTTTTTTTTTTACGCAACACCAATGGTGAAGTAAAAAATCGTACCTGGATATTTGAAAATCTTATCATGGTTTTCCAGCAAACCAGCTAACTTTTTATTTAAATTCTTTATTTGGTTATGAAAGCCCTAAGGGAATGATGAGACTATCCAATTGATTACTAGAAAAACCCATTTGGGTTTCATATATGCTCCATGATGGAATAATGTAAATCCAGTTATGGATATTTGTAAAACCTAAAAAGGGTGAATATTTACTTCACTTGGTTACTATAAAAACCAAAGATGAATATGTACAAAACCAACTAATGAAATATTTGATTATTCTATAAACCACAAATGGTTGAATAAACAACCAGAATATTGGTGTTGAACAGTCCTTCATAGGTTTCGTCATAAACCACTAAAGGTTTTTTATCATTCCAAGGTGGATTTTTAGATGGTGGTTTTTTAAACATCCACACCAAGAGGGTTTTTTAGAAAACCAGAAGTGGTTTTATACTGGTGACAAGCCAGAAAACCACATATGGATGTTTGTGTTACCTTTTTTTCTGAGTGTGGGTGGTAAAAAAAAAACTATACAGTTGATATTTCATTTTCCTGGCTGCCATGATTGAGTCAGTGCCTGGGTACTTATTGTGTATACAACCAAGTATGTTAAATCTTTGGAAAATTGGTTAATAATCAAAACGGTTCATTACTTTTTTGATAGCAGACAAAATGGAAGCCGGGAGTGCTCCTGCGTTTTTATTACTCTGGGTTGTTCATGGCCCATCAGCAATTTTGAAGCTACTGAGCTTCACAGGACAAAATAAATACAACATAAAATGAAATTGAGAAGACAGAGGCACAATTCAGCACAAACTAGAAGGTGCTAGAGCACATTCAGACTTCACTATGGCCACTATAAGATTTTAAATCAAAGCCGTCTGAAGGTGGATGATCAGGGTGTTGAAATCACATGAAAAGTACATATTAACATCTTAAAAGAGCATCTAAAGCCCTGGATAGATAAGACATACAGTGCCACAGATAATTTGATCTTCAGACAAGACGGGGCATCAGCCACACTCCCTTGGAAAGCCAAGAACTGGATCAAGGTTCGCTCTGTCAAGTTTTTCAGCGAGACAATATGGCCCCTGTTATCACAAGATCTAAATCAATGTGATTATTCTGGACGGGCAAACTTAGAGGCAGATCCCTGCAAGACACCACAGACCTTAGTTGCCCAATAAAGGCATTCATTACGTTTGTATGGGAAAAACGGACACAAAGTTACACTTTTGACACCTCTGCATCATTCATGCCCACTGCAGAAAAGTCATCAGTCCAAAAGGACCTCCGAATGAATAAATTGTCTATAGAAGAGTTATTCTTTGCTATACAAGTTGTTTTTGCATTGAAAAATAAGCATTTGTTACAATGAGCGTCATCCAAAAAATTATTCATAAGTGTAAAGTTTTTTTTTGACCACCCTGTAATACCAAAGGCTTCCAACTGGTCGCAAAAAAATGAAGCATTAAATAGTTCAAATAGCATACTGGTCAAAAATATTTCAACTCAAAATATTTACTTCAGGAGCACAAAAATAAACTTAACAGCCTAATGAAGTACACAATTCGAAATATGGCTCATGTAGGAAGTGATGTCAAGCCTTGACGAATAAATAATCTACCAGAAGTCAAATTTGGGTAAAAAAATTCAACCCTGGGGAATAATAGCGAATATTCAACTAACCCCGCGATTCAACTAGCCCCGGTCTCCCCTACTGTTGAATTGAAAATTGTCAGTGGCCACAAAGTCGTTCTCTTATCATATTATGACTTTAATCTGCTTGATTTAGGCTTTAAAATGATGCCTCATTTTCTTTGAATGTTTAGAATACTAAAAGTAATTTTTACCAGTAATTGATTGAAACTTATTTGATTTCGGTGATAGTCTTCCCTACAGTCTGTCTCCTCTCTGGAGTGAGCGGTCGTCATCAAAAATCTGACCAAAACGACACCAAAACATCACAAAAATGTGATGAATAAATTGCAAATTAGCTCATCTATCCATGAGTATGTATATTTCCACTGTATGATCTGTAGATGAGGAGCAATCAGGCCAAACACCAGTTCGCATGTTGTGAGACAAACTGTAGTAATGGCAGGAATTCATATGCCTTTTTCTCAAATGGTGACATTTCATATAATGAATGTTCAGGCTGCTATAGGATGAGTTGCATCGAGACAAGTTTTTTATACGACGAGTAAAGTAATTCTGCTTCTGTATCTGTATCTCTTCCTGAAGATTGTTTCACGTAATTGGCCATTTTAATAGCATAATTTCAATTTTGATCTCGTTTTTCATTCCAGCGCCAGTTCAGTGTACCTCAATTTGCGTTTCCCTATTGGCTCTGTCCTGGGGGATTACAGCGGCTTACAGGGCACACAGCATTGAGAACAGAAAAGTGAAAATTTCATATCCAGCAGTTACCTTGTGTTTTGCATGGCATCTCTTCACTATATGGGCAAGGGCTCTTGCTATTGCAATTTTTTGCCTTCATTATAAGTATCTCTTGATTGGTATTCTAGGCTTTCATTTTCTAGTGTGTTTTATATTTTTCATGAAGTTCTACTCAATTGCCTCTAGCTGTTTAGATAGGTTTTCTGCATCTTGTCTGTCCTCATTGATGGCAATCATTACCAGCAACACCCCATCACATGAACAATATAAGATGGATGTCCTTCGTGTTGGTAGTAGACTGCAATACCTATTTCTCCACAGCCTGATATACATTGAGAATATTTGCATGTTGATGTTATGGTATTTTTCAACGGAATCAAATGGTGCTCCTCTGTGGCTCAGATATTTAGCTTGTGTCTTTATTATAGGTGGCTATCCATTTGGTGTGCTTTGTCAAACTGTGTATTATGTTGACCTGCATCCCAGACATTTTCAAAAAGGCGATGAAGCGACGCCAATTGAAATTTGTATTCCATGGAAAGAATGGATATATACAGAAAGAACAAGAACCAGACAGGAGAGAATTGTAGTGAACAGATGGATAGTAAAACTAAGGGAAGGGGTACCAAGAGGGGCAGAAATGGATCGAATCAACGAAACAAAAAAACAGCAAGAATTAATAAGTAAATTCAAACACTGTCCAAAGGAAGTAAAAGAAGAATGGTTGGAAGAGATTTCAAGAGAAGAGACAAGAATGATAACAAGATGTATAAGAGAAATGACCACAGGGCAAGATGAATTACTAACAGAAGAAAAATTGAGAAGACAGGAAGAAGAAATAGAAAAACTGGAATGTATGGCAGGGATACTTGAACACTGTCCAGAAATAGTAATAAAAGAAGGAAAAGATGTGATTTCAAGAGAAGAGAGAAAAATTATAGGGAGATGGACGGAAGAAATTAAAAGATGGCGAGAAGGAGTATATACTGAAAATGAAATGAGAAGACAGGAAGAAGAATTAGAACGGCAGGAGGAAATGCGGTGCAAATTCCTTCACATTCCAAAAAATGTATTAGAAAAGTGGGAAGAAGAGATTGCAAGAGAAGAGGGAAGAATTTTGATGGGATGGACAGAAAAAATGAGAAGAAGGAGCGGAAGGGAATATATGGAAGAAGAAGAAATAAAAAGACAGGAAGAAATGCGGCGCAAATTCACACACTGTCCAATAAAAGAAGAAAAAGAATGGAGAGGAGAGATTACAAGAGAAAAGGGAATATTGAGGAGAAGGATGGAAGAAATTAAAAAAGGAGAGAAGTAGTTTATAATGAAAATGAAATGAGAAGACAGGAAGAAGAATTAGAAAGGTAGGAGGAAATGCAGTGCAAATTCAGTCACACTACAGATTGATCAAGCTGCAGAAACTTCAAAACAGAGCAGGCAAAATAATACTGCTGGTTCCATTTGACACATGTACTCATAAAGTTCTCATCAGACTTAAATGGTTTTATTTGACTCAGAGGGTGTTTTATCATCATTGTGTTTTATGTATAAATGCATTAGCGGACCTTCTCCATCACATTTGTCCAGGACGATTTCATTTTCTAATCATGGCCATAACACACAAAGATCTCACAGAAAAGACTTGCTGATCCCAAAGTGCAGAACTGCCACTGGCCAAAGGGCATTTATCTATCAAAGGGTGAAAGCATGGAATAAAAATTAGTATGGCTGTCCTTATCGATCTGTTTTAACTATGTATGCATATTTAATTATGACTTAATTTCATATTTACTTTTAACCGTTTCTTGCCCTTACATGTTTTATCCAATTATATTATCTACCAGTACGTCTATTTTCATTGCATATAATGTGTCTAAATGTGGTTGAAATAAAAGATTTTTTACTTTGACTTGACTCTGAAAAATAACAAGATGTACAGAAGAGGTCATCATGCGCCCTCGCCACATTTCCAATAGAAAGCCTAAAAATTTTCAAAGGTAATATTTCAACACAAGACATCAAACAAAATCAACTATACTTCCAAGAAGCAGATTTTGGAGCGAAGTCATGATGAAATGGGCAGATTACAGTTACAAAGAGCAAGATGACCTCAAAGAAGAAGAAATCAATGGGCAACCTCTGTGGTATAACAGTCATATTAAAGTTCGGAACCGGGTGCAACATCACAAAACGTGGCAAACTGCAGGTATCAACTTCGTTAAGGATTTGAAAGATGAACACGGAAACATTCTAGATTACCGGCAATTTTCTGAAAAATACGGCATTGAAACAAATTTCTTGAAATATTATGGAATCATCAGTGCCCTACTTCACCATGGCGTTTAAACAAGAGAGTAATGGCCAATCCTTCAATTGAAATAGAGATGCTCCGAAAAGCAGGAAGACCAAGTAAAATGATCTACCAGAAACTAATGGACAAAGAAGCAAAGACACCAGACAACCTTATACAAAAATGGCAAGCAGAACTTCAGACAGAAAATGGTGAACTGGAACACGCACAACTCCTGAAGAGCTTCAAAATGACCTACAAGAGCACAGAATCAACCAAACTCAGGCATCTTCAATACAGATTAATTCATAGAATTCTAGGTACCAACTACAAGCTACATCGATGGAGGATGAAAGACAGCCCACTTTGTGACCTGTGCCGAAAAGAACCAGAGACATACAAACACCTGTTCTGCGACTGCGAAAAAATTCAAACAATTTGGATAGACATATGTGAATGGACGAAAACGAACACCGGTTACCAGCTCGACAAAGGCCCAAAAACCATAATATTCGGAACCCTGCAAACAAGAGTGTTGGACCTCATCATTATGGCCACCAAACTGCACATATACTACTGCAAAATGAGGAAGAACATGTCACCCCAATCGGAAGAACTCATAAGGAGGATCGAGGAAATTCGAACAATAGAAAAGTACATCGCGGTAAAGAACGGCAACCTGGAGAGACATGAGAAAAGATGGAGAAACCCTCACAACCAACAGCAGGAAACAAACCATTGAATTTCATATTTTAGTCACTGTACCATTATTTCATATTCAAATGTTTATTGGCTGGCAAATAAATATTCCTTTAAAAAAAAATTTTTAAAAAAGATGTAGAGAAGAAATTAGTAGATGGATAAATGAAGTAGAAAGATGGGCAAAAGAAATTAAAGGGCAAGAACAAATTCAGATGGCGTTCAGCCATTGTCCAGAAAAAGAAAAAGAATGGCAAAGGGAGATTTCAGTGTGAGAGAGGAAATAGGAAGAAATGAGAAAGAAGTAAAGAATGATAACTGGCAAGGAAGAAGTTGAAGAAACAAAGAGAATGAAAAAGATATCAGTTTAGTTGAACGGGCAAGACAACAAAATGAAACAATAACAGAATGAAGAGGTTGCAGTACAATGTGGAAGTAGGAGGTGATATGATGGTGACGTTAGACAAAGGAGATTGAAATCATAGAAATGACAAGGAAAAGAAGGTAGCCACAATGAAATTCAGTTTTTTAACATGCCTTTCAAGAACACCATCTTCAATCAAATTCAATGAATTTTCTTGATTCTTTGGACCAATGTTTCTGTGCAGAGTGTTTTGTATTTCGGATCCAGCTCTGTCGACATGGTGAATATTGCCTGAGATGACTATCTTAATGTATAACAGGGTGTGGAGATATAAGTATATGAATAGTTTGAGTTTATGATTGTATATTAGGGTGCATGGGGAGAAATAGGTACATGAGTAATTTGAAAATCTCCATGTATATTAGCGTGTGGAGAAGTAAGTATATGAGTAGTTTGATTATCTGAATGTACATTGGGGTTAGGAGAAAAAGGTGTACAAGTATTTGAAGTTCTGAATGTATATTGTGAAGAAATAATTGGTCTGTTGCTATTGCCTCACACTGTCATACTCAAGTGTTGTCCATCAGCATTATTTTGCATCATGATTTATTTTTCACTCTACATCTAAAATCCTTAAATGCCATTGTATAAGCACTCTTTTGATGTACACTCATTATTTATTACAGTGATATTAAGAATATTTGATATTACATATATATGTACCTAGACGCATATATAATTGCATGTGTGGCAATAATAATATTCGCGGAGCAACGGGCCGCAAAGCCGCCCGTCGCGTCAGCGAACTTAGCTTAACAACAGCTCATGATAAATTTTGAATCTGTCAGTGGAGTGAGAATGAAGGACAGCCTGAACCTGCCATGGAGTTGGTCCCTGATTAAACAGTTAGTTTCGGTAAAAGTAAACATCCCTGAATTTCTTTTGCAATACTGCAGTAGTGTCTATTTGGTTCTTAACTATCCTATTCCGTTTTGAAAACTTCATTTATATGCTCATTTATGTCGTTTGCATGAAAAAAGCTTATTTTGCTGACAGGTGTCACCACCGGTGTAGCATCATGTTTGCAGTGCCACACCCAGGGAAAATGACTGAACTATCAGCAGCCTGCTTTTGAGCAGTGATGTGTGAAGTTTATTTGAGGTGTGAAGTTTAAAAGCTGATTGCTATTACTGTACTAAATTAGCATCAATTAATTTAGGCCCAACTGATTGTGTTCTTGTTTATCATTATTATACCTCGACCATGAAAGCAGAGCTGTCATTGGCTGAGAGCTGGTCACATGTCAGTCATAATTTTAGTATATTGACCAGGACTATTGCCCTCCAACATTTTTTTTTTCCAAAAATTTTTTTTTTCCCGAATTTTTTTTTCCGAAATATTTTTTTCCCGAAATTTTTTTTTTTTCCGAAATATTTTTTTTCCAATTTTTTTTCCAAAATTTTTTTTTTCCGAACTTTTTTTTTCTAAAATCTTTTTTTTCTAAAATCTTTTTTCCCTAAATGTTTTTTTTTCAACATTTTTCTTTCAAAATTTCCCATACATTTGCAATAGTGCAGGAAAATAAAAACTAGTAATAATAGTGCAATGTAGGCTATACGTCTGCTTATCTGCTCTCGCGTGTGAAAGGAAAACTATTTCCCTCGGCCTTCGGCCTCGTGAAATAGTTTTCACTTACACACCCTCAAGGGAAATAGATTTGACTAATGCCCTCGAAATCAGTTAATATTTGTATACTATAACATGGTTTCAAAATAAGAACAGTTGATTTGAGCTCCGCGAATCTATGGCATTGCCATCTACATATTATGAGCTTTGCTCATGGCTGCCGAAGGCAGCCATGAGCAAAGCTCACTTAGCACAAGGACAGCTCATTCTGTGTGGTGCTCCTGCCAGCAGTGAGTGCCTGAACAGGAAGTGCCTGGAGTTGCCATGAAAGTGGAGCTAGTAGTTTTGTCAGAGTTAAGTTTGGTAAATAATTAAAATACCCCAAATATCTTCCAAAATAGCTTTAAAATTTCAGTCTTGTCATATAACAACCTCCAATGACATATTTTAGGGATTTAAGTCAACATGTGTATCAACATTGGAAATAATTATTTCCATACCCCTGATTGTAAGAAGTGACTGAAAATTAAAGTCCGACACAAAAGTTAAGGACTCAAATGGCTCACCAAGTAAGAAATTATAACAAAAATTAAGGTTACATAATCTTCATTAACTATCAACAAATTATGTAACAGTCTAATAGTAAACAGTAATCTCTGAATAGTTATGGTTTTATTGATCTCAGTTATGTAAAATCAACAATTTAACAAAATGGATCCAAATTTAACACAGATTTGAATTACACAGCTGTCAGTGCAATCTGTCTATCTGTCTATCTATCTATCTATCTATCTATCTATCTATCTATCTATCTATCTATCTATCTATCTATCTATAGATCTGATCTTATCTATCTATTCTATCTATCTGCCCATTTGCCAAGTCCTTTAAAAAGGCCTTCTGCATGAAAAGTTGAAGATAATGCAGTACATGTAGTTCTATGACAATGCTGCGCGAATTTCATGGCAGTGCCATTTACATATTATAATTTACTTTTAAAATTCGCTTATGTGTAGTAGTCACTTGAATCATTAATGTACAAGAGGGCAATCACTCATTCGGTGATGTTTAATCTAAACTGTAAAATGTTTAATGACTAAACTGTAAAATGTTTAATGACTAAACTGTAAAATGTTTAATGACATTGTTGGTTGTAATTTGTATACAAACTTGCATGTTGAAATGTGTTCGTAAATGACTGTGTATGATAAAAATGTTGTAACTGCAGTAGGACTTACCTCCGTCAATTTTAAGAATTTTCTGTCTTGTAAGTCCTACTACCAACTTCTTTAAATGGATTTCCGTTTCATGATTGTGTCTTGATTTTTGTAATCCATTGTCATTGCTCACGGTTTCTTATGTTATTTTTAACTGTTTGCTTTTCAATGATAATTGTGTTTTTATAATGTTTAAGATAAACTTGTAATTGTCTGTTATTATAAATGTAACCTAGCATGACACAATGCAGTGTGCCTTATGTATTGGGAATTATTACTCTTTGAGAATCTTACGATTTTTTAATAAAAATATTTGCGTAATAACAATATGTATGTTATATGTAGCTGTTATAAAGTTTTGCTTTTATTGCAATGTTTTCAGTTAAAATTCTATATATTATGAATATATAAATATATATAAGTTGATCATGGTTAATGTGCAGTAATCTGGTTAATAATCTTGTCAATCCAGTAGGGTCTCATTATCATAGGCATAGGAGGCAGGGGGTCCAAGGGGCTGCAAATATTTTGGAAAAGCAATTTTTTCCTGGAATATAGGGTAAACATTTTTGTGAATAAAAATTTTCAGGGTAATTTGGGCAATACTTTTTGGCAACCCCAAATTGTTATACCTCTTATTACACTTCACCCAGAGAATCTACCCTAGACGAATCCCTCAATTGTCATGCATTATCATACAATTTTGCGTCAGAGCGTCATAGCCATTCAGCGAGCAGTATGTCTCTTCACTTCAAAATTTTACTGGCAATTTGCAAAGCAACTATTCACTTCTCAGGGACGTATGGCACATCATTTTGAAGGTCTAAGAGAGATCAACTTGTCAATTACTAAAAAATGCGTACCTGATTGTACTAAGTCAGCAAAGGTAATTTCTTTACATAAGAAAGGTAGCAAACTTGAAGTTGGCAACTATCGGCCAGTGAGTATTTTGACATCGATATCTAAGATACTTGAAAGAGCTGTTTATATACAAGTTGACAATCATTGTAAACTCCCAAAATTAATTATCCTTTACAATCTGGCTTTCAACAAAAATGATGATGCTTGATGTACAAACGGCTTTTGAAAGTGTTAATCATTCAATGTTATGTGAAAAGATCAGGCTTGCGGGTATAGATAATGCAAGGTTCAAATCCTATTTGAGTAATAGAAATCAATCAGTCCAAGTCAGTGATTACCATTCCAAAGGAAAGTCTATTACCAGACAAAAGATGTATGTATAAATTATATTCCCTAGCCTCCTTGGTTTTGAGTCAATGGTGAAATATCTCTCTAGATTATTAGTGAGTGACTATAATAATTATAGAAAACCCGTTACTAGCAGGTATTGAGACATTTAGGCTTGGATGTCTGTGCCTGAATACGACAGTGAAGGAGGACATGGTGGTCAAAATTGGTAAGCATAACTGGATATATATATCAAGCCTCGTTCATACAATGCAAATGTAAAGGTGATATGTCTCTTGTTGATGCAAAATGTCAGATTGGGCTTGGAAAACAAATGCACTATGTATTTATGAGGAATATTGTGGTCAATGTGGTGGCATCACTTGTTAGTGTTGTTGGCCCATGCTGCTACCTGGATAGCCAGACAGAAAGCACATTACATATATATCAAGCCTCATTCATACAATGCAAATGTAAAGGTGATATGTCTCTTGTTGATGCAAATGTCAGATTGGGCTTGGAAAACAAATGCACTGTGTTGTGGTGGCAGCACTTGTCAGTGTTGTTGGCCCATGCTGCTACCTGGATAGCCTGACAGAAAGCACATCACCCAGTGCCGCAGTAGACCTGTTCAAAAAAGACTTTTTACTTTATTTTGCTGTGGATTGCAGTGATTCCCATTCTCCAAGCTCTAGAATGGCCAAATATGACATTTTTTTCAATTTTGGACTTTGGGAATGCCTGCCTCATGAGCCATGAAGTTTAAATGTTTAATTTAGCCAAAAACGCCTAAAAAATAAGAGGGGGTGTCATATTTTGCCTCATAACTTCACCAGTTTTAATTGTATAGCAACATGGGTAGTATCATGTGAAAGCTGATGAAATTGCCATTAATTAGACACCAATATCTTGGTATTTTAGATGGCTTTAGTTGTCTCCAAACCAGAAATGTGCCAATTTTAGTGTAAATTCTGACGTTGAGCACTACATTTTGCCTCATATGCTCATGAAAAATAACCATAACACAGCATGAGTGGTACCATATGAAAAAGTGTAAAATAGTCTTTAAATTGACATAACATTTATGTTTATTTACATCAATATTGTTGTCACTGAAGCGATGAAGCTCTATAGTATATCTATTTCAAGCAGCCGTCTGTCTGTTTCAAATTATCCTTATAGTGCACCAATCAGAACATTTTTGTCAAATTGTGTTGTCTTCATAGGATTGGAATATTTAACACATTACATTTACCATGTCAAAGAAGTATCATTCTTGTTTCACAAAAGAAATAATGACTCTATCACCCGAATCACATTTGTGGTTAACAACTCAAAAGATTTAAAATAGGCCTTATATTGACAACAGTACACAGTATAATGTAAAATCACCCATGGCTTAGCATTATGTACAAGTGCTAATGCTCTGACTTACATAATTACATCATCTGACACCTCTGCCAGCCAAACACAAGCCTGTATTTCACTGCAATAAATCCCATATTCTTTGTAATCCACTCATCGTCTTGTGTTTGACCATTTCAGTGTTTGTCTCAAGGTACAAGCCGGTTATTCACCATGAGATCGAGAACATGTGTTTAACACACTAGGCTAAAGCTCTTGGTTGATAAATCACATATCCCCTCTCCCATGGTGAATAACTTATACTTATATTGAACATGAGGGCCTAATACAAGCGACGGAAATATTAATTTAGAAAGTCATAGCAAGGTAACAAAGTGGCATGTATATATGTCTATAACAACTTATTCAAGGTAGCTGAGAGTAAATTAATTCAGCAAATTGTTTTGTCTATTTAACAGACATTAAGCAACTCTGCCTTTTAAATTGTACTTGTCATGTTCTTTCCAAGTTGCTGTTGGCAAGTGACAACATATATATTTGAAATAAACTTCAGGCTCTCAGACAAGAATGAACATTCTAACGCAAAGAGATTTCGGCTGCTAAAGACTTAACATTGATTAGAAACAAATCATTATGTGGAATTGTTTGTTTCACAGTTTCAGTTTCAGTTAAGTGTGTCTTGACAAGTTCTTGCAATGATAATAACTGTTATCCATATTTAATATTCATTTTCTGTTTTTTTATTTCAGTAGGCCAAGTTGATTCGAGTCAAATCGAGTCTACATTGCGTACTACGCTCATAATGATTTATCATTGTTAACAACCAGTATGGCTGGTGTGAAACAGACAAACAGTTTTTCTCTCAACTGTTCAAACCTTCATCAAGTAACTTTACTGCCTCCCATAGGTTGCCAGTGCTGTAGCTTCATTTTGTCACACTATCGTGACTCTGCCAAACTGTTTCTAATTTTTACCAGTGGCCAACAGTTGTTTTCTACAAATTCGAAAACAGCTTCTAATTTCACATCAGATGTAGCCTTATTGCAATTAAACTTTACCGGTCTATCGTCTGATGGCCCTGATTACTTTATAATCTGTGGATAATCATGTCATTATTCATTCATCGACAGCAGAAGTTCACTTAAATGTGGTTTTAGATTATGATTACAAATGATACTGACAACTCTACTAGTATACTGTGATTAAAAATGTCAGGTTTTTAATGTGCTTCCTGACATAAGCAGTATACTTGGCTGCAAAAATGTGACAATGAGACACTGACTGTTGTGAATCGCATTATCAACTTTGCCACTAATTTTGATTTATGTTCTTCCTGCATTCGGCAATGGATTTTCTCAATAGAAAAACATTAAAGACACGGTAAATTAAATTTGTTAAATACAAAGGGTAAATGAAATTTGTTAAATATTCCAAATGAAAACAAAATCTATAAAATAATTCAATAAGGCACCAAATTTAGATAGTTTTCTTATCAATACACCATGGTGATAAATTTGAACAGACAGTCATCTCGTTTAGATTCAGAAATAAGACTTTTAAGGACAACAAGAATTGTCTAAATAATTCTAAAAAGGTGTCATTTTGAAGACTATTTTACAGGCTTTCAAATGATACCACTCATGCTGTCTGATGTATATTTCTAGTGAGCAAAAAAGGCAAAATGTGGTGCCCAACATCAGAATTTACACTAAAATTGGCACATTTCTGGTTTGGAGGCAACTAAGGTCATCTAAAATACCAAGATATTGGTGTCCAATTAAAGGCAATTTCATCAGCTTTCATGTGATACTACTCATGTTGCTATACAATTAAAACTGGTGAAGATATGAGGCAAAATATGACACCCCCCTCTGATATTTTAGGCGTTTTTGACTAAATTAAACATTAAAACTTCATGGCTCATGAGGCAGGCATTCCCAAAGTCCAAAATTGAAAAAAATGTCATATTTGGCCATTCTAGAGCTTGGAGAATGGGAATCACTGCAATCCACATCAAAATAAAATAAAAAGTCTTTTTTGAACAGGTCTAGTGCCGCAGGGATAGGTATCAAATGAAGGTGTACTTTAAAGAAGGTAGGAATTGTTTAATTTCAGACACTACTGCAAGACAAAGAAAATGTCAGTGATGTGGCACATGCAGCATTTGATGGGTGTGATGAGAACAGGGACAGAGTTATGCTTTAGAAATGGACCCAAGAGAGATAGCACTTTTATGTTTGGATAGAATGAATATTGCCCATGCAGAGACATTGAAACTATGGCGACCCACTCACCCCAAAACTTAAGTCAAAAGAAAATGTTGTTTACACCATTTTGACAGTCTTCTACATCCACTTCAGATTCTCTGGGTGCCTTCAGCTAAATGTTTCTCAATATAATAATTGTGCATGACCAACAAATCCATGAGCACGATCCATTCATTGGATTTGCAATGCCTGTGATGAGTCTGCACCTCTGCGGGGGCCATGTGTAGGATCTGATCCGATTCTCAAAATGGTTTTGTTCCTATTCTCATATGGACGAATTAATAAAAGTGTACCTGATAAATTGTACTGTCAAGTCGCGACTAACTTTAATGCAGATAAAAATCAATCAACCAATCCTTTTGAGTGGTCGGTCTGCAATAAAAATGTTGAATAGGATCCAGGAGGATCACACATTTCCAAAAATGAAATAAACTATGACGCGACTATAATAAAATTTAAAAAGTTATTAAAATACATTTCTATATTTGTGTAATGTACATTTGTGAGGAAAACATATACCAAATTCCATGCAATTACGTGTATGTGTAATATTGATGAAGTACAACATATATTATGGACATGTCTAACCGGAGATAAAAATATGGGAGTTTTCGAAGCTGTAACATATTTTTAAAAACACAGTCATGGCGAAGATATACACATTGCTATCACCCATTTTCTAAAACTAGAGAAAATGATAGGGCTAAAATAAAATCACTATAAGAATTCATCCTTCTGAGTGAGCCTGGATGGTCAAATTTAGTTGCCTGGCTCATGAACTAAATTCATGTATGACTTCTATACATCATAAAGAACACACTCACTGAGGTCAGAGAAATTTGAATTTTGGTGACAGTCACTTAGGGCTTCTTGGGGCACACCATCTGGGATAATCCAAAATAATTTACAATATCCATATATCTTTACACGTCTGTCTATCTGACACTATTGTTATGAGTTATGGGTGAGTTATGGATGAGATATTAGAGATCTCAGAGCAAGGACCTGAGGAATCACCTCCAAAAAACTGACATTCTCTACAACTTAAAATATATTTAGCAAGGTACACTCTTTGATTGAGTCATATTTTATAAAGTCTGTCATTTCTTTAACCATTGGCAAGGAATTTTCAAAATCTTCAGAAAGTCATTACGAAATTTCACACCACTTAGACAGTAAAGATAAAAGTTGATGGCATGGTTCATATTAAAGAATGTGTTTGTGATGTGGAAGATTAAAAACTTGACTTCCTTCTGTTTCAACTTTAAGAGGATAGTATGGCGTAAGTACTGGGGTAGACAGAGGAATACAAAAGCTCCTGAAATAAGCATAATCATCTTGGAAACTTTGCGTTCAGTGTCTTTGTTAGAGACATTTGAACTGATACCAGATGAGTCTTGATTACGAGACGTGTTATTTTCTGAAGAGACGGCAAGATCCTCTCGTGATGGAATTGAGTTGCTTTGTGCGGAGTCCATAGTTCCTATTGTTCTTTTGTGAATTTTGCGATAGATCCGAATATTCCAATATGTCACAAGGGCTACGGGTATCACAAAGAAGAGGACAGTCACCACATAGACCCATACATTTGAGAACCTCTCGTCCTGAAAATAAGACACACAAGCACTCCGGCCAAGGAGTTTCGCCGTGAAGATAATAGGCAAGTTCAAGATCATGCACGAAGCAAATATGACAAGTATCAAAATCAAGGCAGTTTTCCTGGTGATTTCTGGTTGTTTCTTGAAAATTTTACAAACAGCGTTAAACCTGAGGAAGGTCATGAAAACAATGAAGTAGCCACTGCAGGATGACGCCACATTGAAGGAATAGGAATAGGCTATGCACCCGTAGGAACTTGCCAATCGATCAACCACCGTCTTCTCTTTTATCATATGAATCATTGAGCCAAGCAATACAATGCTGTCTGATGCCGACAATGCAGCGAAAAACAGACAACACGTCATTTGTCTGTTGGAAGGGATCATCATGATGACAAAATTGAAGAAATTGCCAAAAAGTCCAGCTGCAATCACTATTGGCAGTAAAACGTAGTGAAAAAACAACGCAGTCCGACAAACGGGGTCTTCAGAAGTCGCAAAGGTACAGTTGTCTGGATTGAAATGATTTGACTCATGCAAAATAGTTCCTTGTAAATAAGTCAAGTTGTTGATTGTTGTACTAATCTTCATTCTCCCCAATTTTGATTATTCAAATCCACTGGATAGTTAAAGAAGACAACTAGCATTTGGTATTCATCCAAAATGAAGCGATAGTGAGACAAGTTATGAAAATTCAGAGAACTGTAGCTATCAACCAGTGTTGTAGCACTTTTGTTCCTCAAATCAGGCAGGCTTTAGCTGATAATAATGACAATTGAGTCAAAGATACTTTATTGGTTTGGCAGCACTATATTAAGGAAGTTATTCCAGTAATTAAGTACATGTAAATATGTGCCTAAATAATATATAATTATTATTGTTCCAGGATATTTCAGTTGGGGGCTGAGTTTAGGTGATAATAGCTCTTTTGAACGGGATCAGGAAGCTAAAACTTTTCCATAAATGAAATTGCCTTGATGCAACCATGTTAGGATCACGTTTTCATCTTTTTTCATCTAAACTATTATGGCACTTAAATCCATATTGGATGTCAGCTTACCACAACTTGCTGATGAAAGTGTTTCCTTGTATATATGGATATATATATATATATTACCCAGTTCTGCAAAAGTTGAAGGGATAGGTATCAAATGAAGGTGTACTTTAAAGAAGGTAGGAATTTTTTAATTTCAGGCACTACTGCAAAACAAAGAAAATGTCAGTAATGTGGTACATGCAGCATTTGATGGGTGTGATGAGAACAGGGACAGAGTTATGCTTGAGAAATGGACCCAAGGGAGATAGCACTTTTATGTTTGGATAGAATGAATATTGCCCATGCAGAGACATTGAAACTATGGCGACCCACTCACCCCAAAACTTCAGTCAAAAGAAAATGTTGTTTACACCGTTTTGACAGTCTTCTACAGCCACTTCAGATTCTCTGGGTGCCTTCAGCTAAATGTTTCTCAATATAATAATTGTGCATGACCAAAAAATTCATGAGCACGATCCATTCTTTCACTCTAAAATATGTCGGGACAAAATTGGTTTTTTAGATTCAAAATGGTTTTATTTTTTAATCCATGTTGGTTTTTTGCATTGAAATTTGGTTTTTCAAAAAACCATTTTGAATCTAAAAAACCAATTTTGTCTGAAATTTTTTAGAGTGTTGGATTTGCAATGCCTGTGATGAGTCTGCACCTCTGCGGGGGCCATGTGTAGGATCTGATCCGATTCTCAAAATGGTTTTGTTCCTGTTCTCGTATGGACGAATTAATAAAAGTGTACCTGATAAATTGTACTGTCAAGTCGCGACTAACTTCAATGCAAATAAAAATCAATCAACCAATCCTTTTGAGTGGTCGGTCCGCATTAAAAATGTTGAATAGGATCAAGGAGGATCACACATTTCCAAAAATGAAATAAACTATGACGTAACTATAATTAAATTTAAAAAGTTATTAAAATACTTTTCTATATTTGTGTAATGTACATTTGTGAGGAAAACATATACCAAATTTCATGCAATTACGTGTATGTGTAATATTGATGATGAAGTGCAACATATATTATGGACATGTCTAACAGGAGATAAAAATATGGGAGTTTTCGAAGCTGTAACATATTTTTAAAACGCAGTCATAGCGCAGTGAAGGCAAAGAGATACACATTGCTATCACCCATTTTCTAAAACTAGAGAAACAGATAGGGCTAACATAAAATCTCCATAAGAATTCATCCTTCTGAGTGAGCCTGGATGGTCAAATTTAGTTACCTGGCTCATGAACTTAATTCATGTATGACTTCTATACATCATAAAGAACACACTCACTGAGGTCTGAGAAATTAGAATTTTGGTGACAGTCACATAGGGCTTCTTGGGGCACGCCATCAGGGATAATCCAAAATAATTTATGATCAAAATCCATATATCTTTACATGTCTGTTTATCTGACACTATTGTTATGAGTTATGGGTGAGTTATGGATGAGATATTAGAGATCTCAGAGCAAGGACCTGAGGAATCACCTCCAAAAAACTGACATTCTCTACAACTTAAAATATATTTAGCAAGGTACACTGTTTGATTGAGTTATACTTTATAAAGTCTGTCATTTCTTTAACCATTGACAAGGAATTTTCAAAATCTTCAGAAAGTCATTACGAAATTTCACACCACTTAGACAGTAAAGATAAAAGTTGATGGCATGGTTCATATTAAAGAGTGTGTTTGTGATGTGGAAGATTAAAAACTTGACTTCCTTCTGTTTCAACTTTAAGAGAATAGTATAGCGTAAGTACTGGGGAAGACAAAGGAATACAAAAGCTCCTGAAATTAGTAAAATCATCTTGGAAACTTTGCGTTCAGTGTCCTTGTTAGATACATTTGAACTGATACCAGATGAGTCTTGATTACGAGACGTGTTATTTTCTGAAGAGACGGCAAGATCCTCTTGTGATGGAATTGAGTTGCTCTGTGCGGAGTCCATAGTTCCTATTGTTCTTTTGTGAATTTTGCGATAGATCCGACTATTCCAATATGTCACAAGGGCTACGGGTATCACAAAGAAGAGAACAGTCACCACATAGACCCATACATTTGAGAACCTCTCGTCCTGAAAATAAGACACACAAGCACTCCGGCCAAGGAGTTCCGCCGTGTAGATAATAGGCAAGTTCAAGATCATGCACGAAGCAAATATGACAAGTATCAAAATCAAGGCAGTTTTCCTGGTGATTTCTGGTTGTTTCTTGAAAATTTTACAAACAGCGTTAAACCTGAGGAAGGTCATGAAAACAATGAAGTAGCCACTGCAGGATGATGCCACATTGAAGGAATAGGAATAAGCTTTGCACCCGTAGGAACTTGCCAATCCATCAACCACCGTCTTCTCTTTAATCATATGAATCATTGAACCAAGCAACACAATGCTGTCTGATGCCGACAATGCGGCGAAAAACAGACAACACGTCATTTGTCTGTTGGAAGGGATCATCATGATGACAAAATTGAAGAAATTGCCAAAAAGTCCAGCTGCAATCACTATTGGCAGTAAAACGTAATGAAAAACCAACGCAGTCCGACATATGGGGTCTTCTGAAGTCGCAAAGGAACAGTTGTCTGGATTGAAATGATTTGATTCATTCATTATAGCAGCTCCTGGTAAACAAGTCAAGTTGTTGATTGTTGTACTAATCTTCACTCTCTCTGATTTTGATTATTCAAATCCACTGGACAGTTAAAGAAGACAACGAGCATCCAAAATGAAGCGATAGTGAGACAAGTTATGAAAATTCAGAGAACTGCAGCTATCAACCAGTGTTGTAGCACTTCTGTTCCTCAAATCAAGCAGGTCGTATTTGATAATAATGACAATTGCGTCATATGATACTTCATTGTTTTGGCAGCACTATATTAAGGAAGTTATTCGAATTATTAAGTTCTTGTAAATATGTGCTTAAATAATATCACTATTTTTGCTCCATACTGGATGTCAGCCAATACCACACCATGCTTATGAAAGTATTTCCTTGTATATAAAAATACATCTGAGGTCAATTAATTTAATTTGATTTAATCAAACTCCAATCACTGTATCCCAGTTGACTTTGAATCCACTGGCTATACTAGGGGGACGCGGGTTCAAATCCCGCTCCTGGAACGCAATTTACAAGAACCAAGAAACCATTTCCACAACGGAAACCAAGAACAGTCAGAGAGACCAAAAACATGGTCCGAGCCCATGGGATCTTACAAAAATGAGGGAGGGTTATATCCAACGTTCTGTGTTGTGGCAACTGAAAGGCAGATTGAGTGTTGAATGTAGGAATTTAAAGGAAAAACAAATGTCTCATGTACCTTTTTATGTAAGCATAAATGATTAAGAAATATTTTAAATGTCATTTGTACACCTTTCAGTGTCTCTCAATTTTTGAGAGGTCCTGTGTCCCAGTGACACTTTATAAGAATGACTCCCCCCCCCCCCCGAGGGCCCCACCTTATGATTTCAATTCATGCTGAATTCTTCAAGACCGCAAACTGTGTTTGCAACTCATCCTAGGGAGAATACGGTGTTTCATTAGAGGGATCATCCAATTATTTTAATACTTTTTAATTGTTATGAAGTAAATATATGGGGGATGGGGAAAGAACTTACCCTAAGGAGCATACTGTATTTCATAAGAGGGAGCATCCAGTTATTTAAATAATTTTGATTGTTTTGGTAATAAATAAGGGGATGGGGAAGGAAGCAGTCCGATCCAAGACTGTATGTCAAGCGTGCAAAGTCTCTGAATATTCAATCCTCAATCATGCAGCACCTCATTGAGAAACACCCTCACCAGAAATTATTTATTTCAAGACTGCCAAGAAATTATTTTTTTATTTCACCAAAACTGAGCAAGAAATGTTTTATTTAAAAAAACTCCAAGCCCCAGACATATAATATAGTCACTCCCTTATGCAACAGAATCACTATGTAAGACCACACGATCAGTTTATATTATTTTTATATATATAATGACATTGATTGTTTTTGTAATGAGTGACTCCAATATCAAAACCAAAGAGGGTAGAACAAACGGACAATATAAAGATATATTCATAACAAGGCAGCAGCACATGTGAGTTCAATCCATCTGGTGGACTATAAAACATAGCTAAACAGTAAACAATTAGGATAAGGTTCCTTCACCAGGACACCTAATACAATGATATTTGGGAAAATGCTCTCTGTTTTGGTTCAGGATTCTCAACCAGGATCTTAAACCATGCTTTACCATTAAGAATCATTGAATTGGCCAAAAGTTTTTTGGGAAACTGTTCAGGCCATTCAGTGAAATGGGCATTATAATAAAGAACTATTTTTAACTAATCCATTTACAGTAAACCTTACATGTGTGAAAGGAACAATCAACTTGTATAAGAAGACATTTTAAGACCAAACAAATCCAGTTGGCGCCTTGTGTGACTCATTTTGAGCACAGAAAGCAGAAAGGCATTTTCAATAGTTTGATAAAGTCTTTACGGAATCTCGGTCCACTAAGACAGTACAGAAAGAAGTTTATTGCATGGTTAGTCATGAAGAGTTTATTTGTGATGTGATAGACCAAGTGTCTCATTGCTTGCCTGTGATAGCTGGTGGGTTTCATCCCCAAGAAGTAAAAAATTCTTATGAGAAGAGGCAACACAAGGAAGATGTAGGCCATGGAAATAAGTATCAACATCATTGTCAGCCGACGGTCCGTATCACGTTGACAACTTTGGACTTTAGAGTTTACGTCCCTGGATCCATTTGAAACTTCTGCCAAAGAAAGGGAGTTGATACTGGAAAGTTCTGCGGCATGCTGACGGAGCTCCTGAATGATTCGCACATTCCAGAATATAATTGCAGCGGTTGGTATTATCCAAAATGTGACAAAAGTCATCATAAACCAGATCATGGCCAAATGACCAAACAAAGTGTATGGCCCACAGACTGTTTTTGTCGCTGTGCTAGCACTGTAATACCCAGGAATGTGGATAAGGGCGCACACGACTGTGATGAAAAGAATCACCCATCCAGCTTGTTTTCTCTTCAGTTTTGACTGTCGGGTGAAGACTTTGCACACAGCTCTGAACCTCTGGTAAGCTATGAATGCAATCAGACAACTGCTGCAACTGCAGGCAAAACCGATGAGATATCCAAACACTCGACACAGATCCACACCGGTTGTCTCTCCAATCCTGAATATGGTGATACTCAGCAGTGCAATGTTATCTGAAACAGCCAATGCAGCAAAGCATAAGCAGCAAGAAACTTTCCTATTTGTAGAGTTCATCATGATCGCAAAACTGAAAGTGTTGCCCAGAAATCCAGCAGCCAGTATGACTGGCAAAAGGTACAAATGCAAGGCTAGACCTATAACACATGGGAAATATCCAGATTCTTCATATCGGCACTTATACGGATCAAAGTCATTTGTTTCATTATCATACTCTGCAAAGGTAGCATTGAAATATTCCTGTGTGGCCATGCCCATGATTGAGACCAATTAAAAATGACTGGATTGAAAAATTTGTCTCACATTTTATAAATTTAATCAAACGCAATTGGGTTAATTAATGGACAGTTATATTTGGCTTGCCGTATGTATCATTTCCTCATTCAATGTGTTATATGTAATATGTAATAGTCTGTTGAAATATTTATTGATAATATATATTCAACGGATTTCAACTCCAGTCACCTGCAACAAAATTTTAGTGAGGTAAAGGCAATAAGCCATTTTTGACATGATGCTAATGACAGCTTGATGCTAATGATAATTACAGTAAAAATCTTTGCAGGGACCAGTGGAAAACTGGCAGTCTGGCAATATGTGCATGCAATGACCTTATGAACACCAGACACATGTTCACAGCGAATTTGGTCCAGAAATATGTAGTCAACTAGAGTAGCAAGGCGTTTGCTAATGACAAATTGAGATAGGACAACTGACATGCCAACAGAAATACTCTAATATGTTGGTTTACATAAATGATACAGAGCTACAGATAGTTCAGTTATTTTCTTGGGTTCTCAGACAACATCAGACACAAGGTTTTCTCACAGAATGTGTGTCCCTTTAATTTTTATTAAGAAACAAATCGACACAACAACCTCCTGCTCTTATACAGAATATTATTTCAGCTATTGGCGACCAGGTTTTAGTAGACTGACAGTCAAGTCTCCATGTATGGAAGAGTTTAATTGAATTAGGATCCTGTACTAGTTTTTGTGATACGATCTTTCAAAGAAAATGTTGTTGGAGACAGGCCATTTTCAGGGGGGTAGGCCACTTCAATGCTATTTTTGGATGGGATAAAAATATTCTGCCACATACTTTTTGTGTTAAAAGTTTTGCTAATATCCTTGTCTATGACAAATGACAACAAGAGGTCCTCTATTGGTCTTCCTGCCATCATGAATTATTGTTAAACACCGGAGACAAGAATTTCAGACTTATCAAATTTTGACCCATGTCTCAAATGTCATGCCATGTACATTTGTTGTTACGATTAAGTCTTGTTGGGGATTGTCAAGGCTTGGTGTGGTGACATTTGTTTCATATACAATGAGGAAATGATAAGCCCACAAACCAATTATAACTGTCCATTATTTAATTAACCCAATTGATTTAATTCAAATCATGTACATAGTGTGAGATAAATTTTCGCTCCTGTCATTTTCAAATGGTCTCTATCATGGATGTGACCACACAGGAATATTTCAATGCTACCTCTGCAGTTATTGATGAAGAAACTAAGGACTTTGATCCATATAACTGCCAATATGAAGAAGCTGGATACTTCCCATGTGTTATAGGCCTAGCCTTGCATTTGTACCTTTTGCCAGTGATACTGGCTGCTGGATTTCTGGGCAACACTTTCAGTTTTGCGATAATGATGAACTCTGCCAATAGGAAAGTTTCTTGCTGCTTATGTTTTGCTGCATTGGCAGTTTCAGATAACATTGCACTGCTGAGTGTCCCCATATACAGGATTGGAGAGACCGCCGGTGTGGATATGTGTCGTGTGTTTAGCTATCTCATCAGTGTCACCCATAGTTGCAGCAGTTGTCTGATTGTATTCATAGCTTATCAGAGGTTCAGAGCTGTGTGCAAAGTCTTCACCCAACAGTCAAGACTGAAGACGAATCAAATTGGACCAATTATCATTTTCATTGCAATCTTGTGTACCCTTATCCACATTCCAGCATATTTCAGTGCCAGCTCTTCCCTTGAAAGTGTCTGTGGAGGATACACTTTGTTCAGCAATTTGGCTTTGATCTGGTTGGTTTTGGTCTTTGTAGTGTTTTGGATTATTCCAGTTGCCATGGTTATATTCTGGAATGTGCGAATCATTAAGGAACTCCGTCAGCATGCCATTGAGCTCGCCAACTCCAACTCATATTCTCTGGGGGAAGTTTCACACCATTTCATAAATGGCAATGCCAAAGTTTGTTATGGAAATACAGACCGTCGACTCACAAGAATGATGATACTCATGTCCATGGCCTACGTCTTCCTTGTTTTGCCTCTTCCGATAACAACCATTTACTTCCTGAGTGTGAAACCCACAAACTATCAGAGGAAAGCAATGCAATTTTTAGTTTACCACATCACCAACAAACTCTTCATAACCAACCATGCAATTAACTTCTATCTTTACTGTCTCAGTGGTCCCAGATTCCGCAAAGACGTGATCAAGTTAATGAAAATGCCTTCAAATCACTTTCTGTGCTTGAAATGAACCAAACAAGGTGACATAACGATATTCATTTTCTTAGTATTACACCATTACATAATACAACATCTTAAGTATGTTTATTTTACAATGTGGATGGTTTTTTACCTTCAGCGAACGAAGTTCGAAGAAGGTATTGTTATCACTTTGGTCAAATGTTGTCCGTCCGCCGGGCGGGAGGTCGTGCGTCCGGGCGGTCGGGCAGCGGGCGGATAGATAGTTTCCGGGCCAGAACTCGGGCCCTATTGCATGTACATAGATGAAATTTGGTACACATATAGCCCATATGGTCTGGTTGTGCCTTTTGATGGTCTGATTGATGGATAATCCATACTTTTTGAAATATTAAACAAAAAGATAAAAAATAATTTTTTTCGTTTCCGGATCAAGACTCGGTCACTATCGCATGTACATGGATGAAATTTGGTACATATATAGCCTATGTGGTCCAATTGTGCCTTTTGATGGTCTGATTGATGGGTATTCTATAGTTTTTGAAATATTGAGAAAAAATAATAAAAACAATTTTTTTTCATTTCTGGCCCAAAACTTGCCCAGTATTGCATGTACATGGATGACATTTCATACACATATCACCTATATGATGCTGTTGTACCTTTTGATGGTGTGATTCATGGTCTTTCTATACTTTTTGAAATATTGACAAAATATATTGCAAATTGTAATTTTTTGTTTCTGGCCCAAAATTTAGCCTCTCTTGCATGTACCTGGATAAAAATTCATCCACATATTGCCTATAAAGATCTTTCACTGGTCTCATGGATAGGTAGTTTTAACACTTTTTAAATATTTAGAAAAAATTTGAAAAATATAAATTAATATACTTATTGGATTTCGACCCACAGCTCATAACCTATTCCCTGTACATTTATGAAACTGCAACATAATATGTGTAAATTTGTCTAGTTCAGCCTTTCCATGGTTTTACATACCCTGGCAGGCAGGCGGGCAGATGGTAGGGCAGCGGGTATATAGATAACTTCAGGCCAAGATTTGGCCACGATTGCATTATACCAAATTTGTCAACATCGCTTTTATGACTTTACAGATGTCTTTCGCTGAAGGTTTGCTGCTGCGCAGCCTATGTTTTTATGTATGTCAGGAACTATTCAATGTAAATGGATATGTAGAAAATTGATTGAATTTTCTGACATTTTTGAAACAGACACACATTTGATTTTCTTTCTTTTATTGTATATGGAATTAACTCACAGGTACTGCCCTTGTTTACATCACAAGAGTAATTTTGATTGTCCACTTGATCGATCTAGCCAACGCTATTTCAATATTTGATTCCTGAGAAATAAAGCAGATTCCAAGAGATGTGTCTCCTGATATTTATTGACTATTACTGCTCGTGTCAAATGTGAAATAAATTGCTTAGATGTGTTTCATTTATCTTTTATCATTCTTGAAATTTTAAACACTTGACTTTCTCTCATACCAGCCACTTCAGTGATATATATGGCTGTGATGTGCCCATTTCACCCCAAAATGCAGAAAACATGATAACTTTTTTCATTCCTACATGTATAACAGTATATACCATTTGCAAGCCGCACCTGCATAACAAACTGCTGAATCTTTATAATTATCTCAATGTGTTTTTCTATTACTAAATGACGGAAGTGGTGATGGCCAAAATAGGCTGCTATATCTATAGGTGCACAGCAGCAGTTCACAGTGCCTGGGACACAGTGGTTGGAGTTTAATTAAATTAAATTAAATTTATCGACGACAGATATATACATATATACAAGGAAACACATTCATACGCACGATGTATTAGGTTGACATCCAATAAGGATGTATGTGTCATTAGTGTAGATGAAAAAAGATAAAAACATGATCCTAATAAGGTTGAATCAAGGTAAATTTTATTTTCGGAAAAGTTTAGCTTCCCTGATCCTTATCAAAATATTTATAATCACTTACACTCTGTCTGTTTGTCTATCTGTCTGTCAATTGTCTGTAGATACCCCTCCTCATTGCTATTCAGCAGATATCGCTGAATTTTTGCATGAACAATGTCAAGCAAGCCCTCATTTTGTTCAGGGTACGCCACACAAAAGTAGACTACACTGTAAATTCTGAAATTCTGAGTCAGCTCAAATGATTGAGTGAGATGGTTGCACAATTTGTTTGAGCCATGATAGCTTGCTGTTTTAGTTATGATAATCTTTATGTTGTTATAACTTGCAAACAACAAGCTATCTTGGCTCAAAGGAATTGTGCAACCATCTCACTCAATCAATTAAGTTAACTCAAAATTCAAAATTTACAGTGTAATCATGTAGCTTTAACAGCATGCACTGCAACTGCAAATTATACAAACTTCATGTAATTGATACATATGGGTCCTGGATGTAAGACAAATATTGCTCAAGTATTTTTTCTTGTCGCTGTTGCTTAATTGACCCCAAAGGGACCATTAATGTGACCTATATCCTTGAATTTGGAGTCCTCAGAGAATGATGCCCTATTTTTGCACAAAAACATTTAAGAAGTCATTATCAGCTCTTATGTTATATAATAATAATAATAATAATATGTTTATTTCTATAGCGCCATAATATATAAATAAATAGCTCTAGGCACTTCACAATATATGCACATATCAGATAAAATGGACATTTAAATATCAAATACTATTAATAAATATATAATAGCATACAAATATCTAACGACAATAGTACTTTTTGAAATAAAATGTCTTTATTAACGCTTTGAAGCTGGAAAGTTTTTAATGGCCCTCAATTCAAGTGGCAGTCCATTCCACAACAAAGGAGCACATGGGTCAAAATTTCAAAACCTTGAAATTTCAGCTGAAAAAATTTGGAAAATTTTTCGCTCCAGAAATGCCTTTTAAAGTTTGCGTTGGGTAGGTCAAACACTCAGCTATCACTGCGCTTTCATACATGTCCAAGGGTCCCAATGCCCTGTTGATGTGTACTGAGGCGATAAACATAGGTGTAATGTTTTTCGACTGTCATTAAACTCACACTTCTAACTAAAAAATCCTGACCATTTGGGGCTAAACAATCTATTGCCAATGATTAGGCAAGTGGCTGGCACATTTTGGGCAAGTTCCAGGTCTCTAATGGCAATTATTTTTGAGAAACTGCATTTTGATCCATTAAAATACCAAATATGTGTGTCATTAGCATCATGACTATAACTTGAAATTCTGAATAATAAAGATGATCTCCACTACTTCCTCCTGTGCCCAGTGTCTTTACTAAACCATATTTCAGATGCTAGACAATGGTAAATGTTACTGGCACCCCATATTTGGTGAGTATAGTTTCAGAGAAGCATCAAACTTCATACTAAGCATGTCAGACGCAAGGAAAATGCAGAAATGTTATGTATATTATATAAATTTACATATGTAATAACTGACTTATTGAAAACGATTCTCGGCAAAAATTTCAGAGGACTGAGAATTCAGGGATATAGGTCATATTAAGTGCTCCTCCAGGTCAACTAAGCAGCAATGGCAAGAAAGATTACTTGAGCAATGTTTTGTCTTCATGAAGGTGTACCAATGTCATGAAGTTTGTGTGATTTGTATTTGCAATATATGCTCTTAAAGTGACATGATTTGTCTACTTTTTTGTAGCTTATCCTGCAGGTACAAAATTAGGGAATACACGTACTTGACCTTCTCCTTTTGAAAATACAGCGTTATCTGCTGAATAGTTATGAGGAGGTGTATTTCAAGACAAATGACAGCCAGATAGACAAACAGACAGTGTTTAGCTGATAATAGCTATTTTTAATGGGATCAGGGAGCTAAAATGTTTTCCTAAACTGCACGATAGTAAAATACTAAGAAAATTAATACATTTTGAGCACAGGAAGTGAAAACGCATTTTCAATAACTTGATCACGTCTTTGCAGAATCTGGGTCCACGAAGACAGTAAAGATAGAAGTCAATTGCATGGTTAGTCATGAAGAGTTTGTTAGTGATGTGACTGACTAAAAAAATCATTGCTTTCCTCTGATAGTTTGTGGGTTTTACACTCAGGAAGTAAATAGTTCTTACGGGAAGAGGCAACATAAGGAAGATGTAGGCCATGCACATGAGTATCATCATTCTTGTGCACATGAGTCGACGGTCTGCATTTCCATGACAAACTTTGGCGTTGGGGTCAATGGAATGTTTTGAAACTTCCGTCAAAGAATGTAAGTTGGTGCTGATAACCTCGATCAGCTATCAGAATAATCAAAATCACTACACAAATCAAAACCAATCAGATCATGGCCAAATTGCCAAACAAAGTGTATGGACCACAGACAGTTTCATGGCACTGAAATAAGCTGGAATGTGGATGAGGGTACACAGAGATCCAGAAGATCCAACAGAGGACCCAAGCCAAATTGACTATAGTTAGTGACCCGGGTGCTTGGCCCATAAAAGAAAATTTAGGGAAAGTCAGAGAGATGGTGGTTCAACAGGGTCCGCAGCAAGTTGATTCATTCAATTTTCCAAGAGACAAGAACAACAGAAAGTTTTCAGCCACACATTGCCAAAGGAGGCTGGCCAGCGGAATATTAGTCCATCGAAACTGGCTAGTGTACACAAAATCAAAGGACCCTGTGTTTTGCTTCTGTAGCAAACTGGTTAATAAGAAAAACACAACATCAGCACTTCAATTCAAGAAGGTGGGTGCAATGACTGGAAAAATATATCAACAACCCTGTCATCCCATGAGAAATCTGCACTCCATATGGAATGTTAGTAAGTAATGGAGGAATTGGAACTGCATTTGTCAATGACAAAAAGAATTGATGACATCAATAAAATGAAATTAAGAGAAGAAGAGGACTACTGGAGGCAGATACTAGAAAGGTTGATTGGTCTTGCCAGAGTGCTGGCTGTGCAAAATCTGCATTCCGAGGCACGAATGAGCAACGTCATACCAGAGGAAATAGCAATTTCCTAAAATTTGTTGAATTCTTGGCCCCTTTTGACCCTTTGATGGACAAGCATCTGAGAAGGGTCAAGAATAAAGAAACCTTTAATCACTATTTAAGAAAAACATTCAGAATGAACTTATCCAACTTATTTCTTGTTCCATATAACAGCAGATATTGACCCCAGCAAAATCAACAAAGAAGGTACTACTCAGTTATACTAGATTGCACACATCGAACAAAAGACTCTCATAATACGCTTTGTCGAAATTGATTCAGTAAGAAATACATCTGAGCCATTCCAAATAAGGGAACGTTTTCTTGGATTTGTGGCACTAAAAGTGAGCACAGGGGAATTCATGACTAACACACTTCCAGAAGAATTGAAGACCATGGGATTAAACATTAATGACCTACTTGGCCAGTGGTATGATAATGGAGCGAACACAAAGGGAAAAGACAATGGAGTTTTAAAAAGGGGGTCCTAGATATCAATCCATGTTCCTTTTTGTGCCATGTAATGCTCATTCTTTGAATCTGGTTGTGAATGATGCAGCAAAGAGTTGCCTTGAAGCTGTAAACTTTTTTGGTGTTGTCCAGCAAACATACAATTTTTTCTCAAGATCCGCTCACCAGTGGAAGTCTTGAAGGGTCATGTTCAAACCCGATCGAAAAGTACAATTGCAGCACTCAGACCAATACACTTATTGATATCTCAGAAGACTTGAATCAAAACGGAGCATCATGCAGGTACACCAACAAGAGCAGAAACCCAGAGCCTCGCCAAAGCCATCTGCAGCTACAAGTTCATAGTATCACTGGTTGTATGCCATGTATGGTACAACATCCTTCATGAAGTTAACATCAAAGCAATGTCTGCAGGACAAAGCAGCAGACACTACAAGTTTTCTCAATTTTTCTCGAAACCTAAAAAATTGACAATTTTCCTTTATTGGCAACTTCACCCAACATGAACCAGAGAACCTAGATAATACTATAGGGAAGATAAGGGACATCTTGGACCATAGGTAGATTCAACCAACTGGTCTGACTCAGGTGCATGCAAGTGCCTTTCAATGAAGAATGGCCATATTGGTCAAAAGAAGCAAAAATCATGCAGTTTGGCGAATCCATGTCAAGTCCGATGAATTTCAAGTATTCAATCACCAATTTTAGAACTTTAAAGTCCTGACACCTTGAAAATCCAAAATATCCCAGCATTTTGATCAAGAGTGTATTTGAGGGGGAAAAACTTGCCCCATACTGGGGATCAACTTACCCCGCCATCAGGGCAAGTTGATTCCTTTCAAAAATAATTTTCACTGTTACATTGCAAGAAACCAGAGATATGAAATGGAACTGACAATCAGTGATCAGAAATGATGAGCAACGACATTGGCTTTCACTTGACACCCCAGATTTTGTCATGGTAAGGCTACTATTGTCCCCATTTGCTCATGTCTCTCCTATTAACTTTATCCTTGTTATTTTATGAAATGTAGTTTTTAAGTGCAAGGAAACATGACAAAAGCCAACATATCATGTTTAATCGGGTGGTTAAGCAATGTTGTTCTGGAGAGGCAAAGCACCACATGACTGCTGACCAACTTATTACTGTGAGGTCTGAGTTCACGAGGATTAGCATTGACAATGACGATACTAAGCATCATGCTGAGCGGTATAGAAGATTGTTTCATGAAGTTAATCGAAGGAGTCTGTGAATACAAGTGGAAATTTTTCACTGAAAATAAATGGAGTTTAGCAGCAGGAACCATGGCACTCTACGCAACTTACAAATATATGACAAGGCCCAAGAACTTACCACCAGGGCCTCGTGGGTTGCCTATGTTTGGAGCAATGTTCAGCCTGTCCAATGACATGCATCTTGACGCCTTGAAATTTAGCAAACAATACGAGTCGGATATTATCTCATACTATGTTGGCAAACAACTGATTGTAATGCTGAATAGTGCGAATGCCGTTAAACAGTTCTACGTCAAGTCTGATAAATTCAACTTTCGAGACCAAAATGCTCTGGATGATTTTGGGCTGCACGAGCAATTTTTCGAAGTGCAGTATGGTGAAGAATGGTCAAAGCTGAAGACAGCCACATTTTCCTCGCTGAAGACCCATGGATTCGGAAATACTAGGTCTGAAGAAAATATGAAGGAGCAGTTAAATGCGTTGATTGCACGTCTGCATACTTTGGAAGGAAACGCCATAGCTTCTGAAGAGTTGAAGCACTTGTTTACCAAAGCTGGAGCCGGAGTCATCATGAAGATTCTTGTTAACCATACCTATGATTTTGATGACCCAGAACTTGATGATTTCATAAATAGAGTCAACTACTTCCTTGGTCAGATGTTCGAGAAATTCTTCACAGGTTTCTTTGGCACTAAAACTCGAAGAAGGGCTAGTGTAAAAGCGATGAGAGAGATTTTCTATCCCTTCCTTGAGGAACACAAAACTTCACTAGATTTGGACAACTCGAGGGACTTCATGGACGATCAAGAAGGCGAAAGGTTTGCATACCATGACAGATCTCGAGATCGTTGACAGTTTTCTAATTTTTTCTCCAGATGCCATTGACACCCAGTCTACCCTGGCTTCTTGGGTGCTCTTCTATGTGTGCTGGCATCCTGAGGTCCAAGATGAAATGCTGACGGAAATCAGAAAAGTATGTGGCGACAACATGCCAACCATGAAGGACCGTAATAGCTTGGTTTATTGCGAAGCAGTTCTTCGCATCCATAAAAACTGTGTGAAATTGATCTGATCATAGAGGTCATATAGACCTGCGATCAGCGGATTACTTAACATTACTTAACATTACTTAACATTACTTAACATTCTGGAATCCCAAAGAATGAGTACTGTTGTGCCTGTGACTTTTGCCCATCTTAACCTGGTTGACACTGACCTAAATGGATATTCTATTCCCAAAAACACCCGTGTCATGGCCAAGCTCTACGCTGTGCATTATGACAAGAGAGTTTTTCCGGAACCGTCAAAATTTAAACCGAGTCGATTTATTTCCGACGGAAAATTTGTAAACTTTGAAAATGTTAGTGATGCAGACCGGACCACCTTTTAGAGGGTGATCCGGTATTTACAAAAGTGGTCCGGTCCTGGTCTGGTCCGCTTCTGGACCGCTTCTGGACAGGTCCATCGGCATTTTAAAAATTATGATAAAAATGAGGGTTTAAACAAGATATTTGACATAAATTTCTTTTTTAGATATGCCAAAATTCATGCGATACCCTTAATGACATGAAAAATCACTGGACCAGTCTGGACCGGCACTTTACCGGTCCGGTCCATCACTGGACCGGTTTTTTGTAGGTGGTCTGGTATTTTGGCGGTCCAGGGCTGGACCGCGGACCGGACCGGACCGGTCCAAGGCGGTCCGGTCTGCATCACTAGAAAATGTCATGGCATTTGGAGTTGGGCGAAGGAGGTGTCCAGGTGAACCTCTGATGAAGAGTAAACTATTTTTTGACATCACATCAATCATTCAGAAGTTTGAATTAAGTTTTGTTGAAAAGCCATCATCAATTGAAACTGACAATGTCTACAGGAAATGCCCAGCAAACAAAATGAAATTTGTGCCAAGATATTAATTTTGTGAGTGTAATACCAGGTAAATGAGAACCTATGTAAATGAGGCACGTTTACCATAGACTCCGTGTGTCCCTCTACTTTTTTTTCCAACGGTATACATTGTCAGCGGAACTCCACATGACCCAATAAGGGCATTGCCCGACAAACATGTTCAAATTTGACATTCATTGAATCATAAATTTGTTTAAAGTTAATTGATATTTTATCCATAATTATCTTCAAGTTCGAAGTACAATTTTTACTCCTTAACTTAAGGCGCACTTGATTAATTCTCTCACGCTGTACAAAATTTAAATTTAAATTTGCTTTAATTGGTTGCTATGGAAACAGATTTGAATATGTCAGTGAACTCCGGTATGGTCAGACTTATGTAGGGCCTATAATCGGGATAAAATTCAAAATTAGCAAACTTAAGTAGTCCTACCTGAAAAAGCTCATATTTAGCCATTATATTGTGGCTATATAGTGGTAACACTACATTAGGGTCATGCGACCAAGATGATTTCCTTAGGGACCGTTCAGAATTTATAATAATAATAATAATAATAATAGTTATTTATATAGCGCCTCTTCCAGTAAACTGCTCAGAAGCGCTTGTGGCAGATGGGGTTATTTGTAGAACATTTTAAACAAGTGAGTTTTTAGGTTTTTCTTGAAACCCTCCAGAGTCTTTGTTGCTCGAACACTTTCTGGCAACTTATTCCAGAGTTTTGGTGCTGCGAAAGAGAAAGCTCTATCCTCAAATTTGTTCTGGCTGTTTGTAGCTGGTTCTACTAGCAATAATTTATTGTTGCTCCTCAGGTTACGGTCCTGATTGGGCTTGAGTTTGACAAGTGTCTGAATGTACAGTGGTGCTTGGTTGTTCAATGCCTTCCAGGTTGTAGTCATCAGCTTAAATTGTATTCTAGCAGGAATAGGCAACCAGTGAAGCTGCTTTCTATGTGATCCTACGCTGTCTTGTTGTTTCAACCTCTCTATGAGACGAACTGCTGAGTTTTGGGCCACCTGAAGCTTGTTCACTAAATGCTGAGATATGCCAAACAAAAGGCCATTTCCATAGTCTAAGTGAGGTGTGACTAGAGCATTTATAGCAGTTTTGACTACATCTTTGTTCATGGACTTCCGGAGTTTAGAAATGTTTCGCAGATTAAAGTAGGCATTTCCGCACATTTTGTTAACTTGCTTCTCCATTGTCATATTTTTGTCCATTGTAACACCCAAATTCCTAACATGCTCTGCTGTTTTTATTGAGACGTTTTCAATACTAAGTGATGAAACTTGGGAGTTTATTTAGCTGCTGTTGTGTGCCAATCAAGAGGAGTTCGGTTTTTTCACCATTGTTACACAGTTTATTTTCATGGAGAAATTTTCGTATTTCTGTAATACATTTCTCCATTTTCTTAATTGCATTTTCTTGACCAGTGAAAGTTGGCTTAAATGATAAAATTAGTTGCTCATCATCAGCATATTTCTGATCCTCAGTTTGATTTTGAGAAGCGACTTCGCTTACTGGAGCTATGTATGAATTGAATAATATTGGACCAAGTTTTGAGCCTTGAGGGACACCAAATTTGAGTGGGAGCCTGTCTGATGTTTGGTCATTTATCACGACAGATTGTGATCTCTCTGAAATGTATGACTTAAACCACTTGAGAGCTGAGTTGCACACACCATATCTATTTTCCAGTCTGGTCAGTAGAATATCGTGATCAATTGTGTCAAAAGCAGCAGACAGATCTAACAGTACAAGCATTGTTATTTCACCTTTGCTCATGTTCAACATGATGTCATTGTGGACTTTTGTTAGGAGAGTTTCTGTGCTATGAAATTACTTATATGCTGACTGTTTTTCATCATCAAGCTTGTTGTGAACAAGGTGGTTCATGTATTGTTTGATAACTGCACTTTCAATTATTTTGCCAAGGAAAGAAAGGTTTGATACAGGTCGGTAGTTTTTCTTAATAAGGTCAAGTCCTCCTTTCTTTAATAATGGCTTCACAACTGCATGTTTCAATTCAAGGGGCATTTTCCCGAGAGTTAGAGATGTGTTAACAATATCAGTTACCAATGGCAGAAATTCATCTATGCACTCAAGCAGTAACCATTTTGGAATTGGGTCCAGTTGACAGTGTTTGACAGGCATGCTTTTGATCAACTTTTTAATTGTTGTTTTTGAAAGGGTTTTGAATTGAAATAATTTGAAGCCTGTAAAGTTTTCAATAGTTGCAGTGTTATTGTTACCAGAGTCCATTTGCGACCTTAATTTCTTAATTTTGTCATCAAAGAATGTATTGAAGTCATTTGCCATGTCTTTGCTGCTTGTATGATTGGGCAGAGGTAATTCTTGTTTTCTGTTGAGGCTGGAATTAAGCACCTTGAACATGGCCTTAGAATTTCCCTTAGTGCTCTCTATCTTAGCTCTTAAATCAATTTATGACTGGGGGGGGGGGGGTGGGAGTTTTGGCCGAGGGGGTACTAACTTAGCACATGTGTTTCAAGGGGGGTATTCATTTTTGACATCACTTCCAAGGGGGTTAAGAAATTTTAACAAAGAAAGATGTTAAAAAACACGCATAAACTCATTTTATTAGGACTTTTTTATGCGCAGAAGTCCGCAAAACGACGCGAATCTGTATGCGTGGGCATGTATAACAGTATCAATTTTTGACGGGAAATTCCAGCAAAACTCCCAACCCCCCCCCCCAGTCATAAATTCTGAACGGTCCCTTAAAAAAAAACCTTTAACTTCACACTAGCAAAATTAGAAAAATTCAAACTTAATCGTTGCCATTTATTTGTAAACCAAATTCACATAAAAACAATGGTTTAACTGATTGCTTTTCGAATATGCTAAGCTTTGGCTTCTAGAATGTAATATATTTACTTTTATTGAACATACCTTCCTTATATTAAAACTGGGTTAATTTTTAAAGCGTGTTATATGTGGATCTTCATTTTACCCCATATAATATTCATATCATTTTGATATATATGGCTCAACATTTTTGATATATACTGCTCAACATTTTTGATACGTGTATATCAAAGCATGAAAAACAATTTTAAATTATGCATAATATAATAATAAAAATTATCTAATGTTAAAAAATCCATATGTCTATCTATTGCGCAAGTATTGAAGGGGCGACCATTTAATATACGGGGGGGGGGGGGCTTGGAGTTTTCCTTGAAAGGAAATTATTTATTTTACAGGGTGGCCACAGTAGTCTTTTATTTCACACATGAAGTCCCCGAATATTCATTCTAAAATGAAGCAACAAAGTCAAAGTCAAAAGTCAAAAATCTTTTATATAACCAGGATGGCCCATTCAGTTTCCACTGGTTTCCAATGAGGTCCTGACACATAATTAGACACACTAAATTTACAGAGGACGCACAAAAACACCTTGTTAAGAAGTACCCCCAACAGAAATTATTTATTTCAAGACTGCCCAAAAAGAATTTTTTATTTCACCAAAGCTGAGCAAGAAATTTTTTTTTTTTAACCCCCTTGAGATTACATGGTTTCCCCCTTACTTAAGTGTCATATTTAACAGTATTAATTTAGAAATAAATAACCGACCACGCCCCCCCCCCCCCGGTTATCCTAATGGTCACCCCCTAAAGGCATTTCTGAAGTGCGCCTGGACTGCACACACTGTTGGAAAAAGCATACATTTCAAGATCCAGATTTCATACTATTTCAAATGGAAACCATTGATTTTCGGTATATTAATTTTTTGATAGTCTGCTTTAATAAATTATTTGCATCCTTGTCTGCATCTTCGGTGTTTGCCAAATTTTGGGCACCCCCAGCCCCTCCCCTCATCTGGAATGCCTATAACTGATGATAATACACTGAACAGAATGTCACTGATGTCACATAGTTGTTTTTTAAGTGCAGATCCACTGAAATACTATGAGGCAAGGAACCATGACATGGACCCACATTGGTTTTTTTTTTCTCAAGGCTACATTCTTCAGGAGAAGCAGAGCATATAACTGCTCCTTAACTTAAAAAGTGAGAACAAGGTGAAAAAGTTAAACATTGAAGATGACAATACTAAGCGTCATGCAGAGCACTGTAGATTATCTCACTCAGCTGGTTGAAACAGTTGGTGACAACAAGTGGAAATTTTTCACCGACAATAAATGGAGTATAGCAGCAGGAACAATGGCTGTCTACACAACTTACAAATATATGACAAGGCCCAAGAACTTACCACCAGGGCCTCGTGGGGTGCCTATATTTGGAGCAATGTTCAGCGTTTCAGATGATATGCATCTTGATGCCATGAAATTTAGCGAACAGTACGGTTCGGATGTTGTCTCGTACTATATCGGAAAACAGCTGATCGTAATGCTCAACAGTGCCGATGCTGTTAAACAGTGCTACAAGATATCTGATGAATTCAACTATCGAGACCCAGCTGCCCTGGAATTATTTGGGATCCACGAGCAGTTTCTCTCAGTGCAGTTCAGTGAAGAATGGTCAAAGCTGAAGTCGGCCACAATGTCGTCACTGAAGACCCATGGGTTCGGAACTAAGAGGTCTGAAGAAAACATGAAGGAGCAGTTGAATGCGATGATGGCCCATTTAGACACTCTGGAAGGTAACCCTATTGATTCTGAAGGATTGAAACACTTGCTCGCCAAAGCAGCAGCCAGTGTTATTATGAAGATTCTCGTCAACTATACTTACAATTTTGACGACCCAGAACTTGATGATGTCATTAAGAGAGTCAATAACTTTGTTGGCCAGTTCTTTGAACATTTCTTCTTTGTCTTCTTTGGAAATAATACTCTGCCGGCTTTTCTCGCTTGGTTCCTGAAGAGAAGGGTTCTCAGTCGTACATGTCCCAGTGTAAAAGCTGTGCGAGAGGTTTTCTACCCATTCCTCGAGGAACACAAAACTTCACTGGATTTTGACAACCCGAGAGACTTCCTGGATGATCTTTTGATCAGGAAGGCAAAAGGTTTGCACACCATGACAGATCTCCAGATCGTTGACAGTTTTCTCATTCTAGCTCCAGACGCCATTGACACCCAGTCTACCCTGGCATCTTGGGTGCTCTTCTATGTGTGCTGGCATCCGGAGGTCCAAGACGAGATGCTGAAAGAAATCAGGAAGGTGTGTGGCGACAATACACCAACCATGAATGACCGCAACAGCCTGGCTTATTGTGAAGCAGTGCTTATGGAATCCCTGCGAATGTGCACACCTGTACCTGTGACACTTGCCCATGTTAACATGGTCGACACTAAACTCAAAGGATTTTTCATTCCCAAGAAAACCCACGTCTATGCCAACCTCCATGGTGTGCATTATGACAAGAGGGTTTTCCAAGAACCAACGAAATTCAAACCTTGTAGATTTATCTCAAATGGAAAATTTGCGAACTTTGAAAATGTCCTGCCTTTTGGCACTGGACGAAGGAAGTGTGCAGGTGAACCTTTGATTAAGAGCGAAACATTCTTTTTTGTCACATCAATCATTCAGAAGTTCGAACTAAATTTTGTTGAAAAACCATCATCCATTGAAATGGACAATATCTACCGGTGGTGCCCAGCAAACAAGATGAAGTTTTTGCCAAGATATTAACAAATGAATCAAACATAGACACAATAACACATACATAATTCCATATCATTTATATCATTAGCGTGACAGATGAAAGAATGTGTGAATTATGCACAATAAATGAATTAAATGATGTTCTCTTATTATTTCATTTTTGGAAGAGAGGATGTGTTCCTAAAGTGAGTGCCAAGTTATTAGGCAGGGTGGTTTTTTGTCGTATAGGAGTATATAGAGGGCCACCATTTAATCTCAAGGGGTCGGGGGCTTGGAGTTTTTTTTTTTTTAAAATAAATGATTTGGTGCTCAGTTTTTTTGGTAGTCTTTAAATAATAATTTCTTTTGGTTGTATTTCTTAACAAGGTGCGGCTTGATTTAGAAAGAAACATTTGGGGGACCCTAAATAAATGATTACTGTCGCCATTACCATGAACTAAATAACAGGGTGTCTGCAGCCTTTTTGAAACCAAATTCCAGGGTTTTCCAGACCAAATTTTTCCAAAATCAAGGCCTCTTTCAGCGAATTGATAGAAAACAACGCACAGTACCTTTTTTTTAAAGCATCAAATTGTTTCTACTGGCTGACTGTCACCAAAAAATAACAAATATTCAACTGCGAATTTATTTTTTATTTGTAGGAACCAAATTCCAGGCTTCTCCAGGATTTTGCAGTCGCCCTGAATAATTTCCATCCACGGAATACTCCAAGCCCCGTCCAAATTATTAAATGGTCACCCCGTTAGAATATTTTTTATATTCTTCACCCACAAGAACGGGTTTGGGTAGAAGATCATTTTGCATGAATTTTGTCCTCTTCCGTTCCTGCAATTAGAAGTCATCGCGTACGATGTGGGACTTGTGGGTTTCAGATGTGCCACATTATTAGTTTTTTCAGTGATAGTATGGTATATTTCCAGTCTAGGAGAGATTTGTATGTGAAAATGCAGGTAATTCCAATGATATTCCAAGATAGATAAGGCCCATTTAATTGCAGCCCTCTAAGCCCAGTTCTGGGCGCTCACGAGGGTTGATTGATGAGATGGGACCGAGAGCGGGAGTCCTCAACGTGTTACACATTTCCCCAATTTGAGGGGCCTTTTCAATGCCCAGCAGACACAAGAGGCCGTCAATTTAATGTTTCATCCAAACCTCCAGCTGGAATTTAAACATTACTGGTTTCCCAACCCACTCAGCCACCCAGCTGCTAAATCCAATGGGAAGGTTTAAAGTGAATTGCTTCCAAGAGAATGCAGATACTTCCGAATATGATATAACTTCAAGGAAATTGAAGTTTTTGTCTGTATTTGCCTGCAACATGCCGAAGTACCTAATAACATGGCACACCTGAAACCCATAACAAATGCCATAACTGCTAATTGCATGAAGAGAATTAGCGGGGCAGGTATGTAAAAAAATAGTGCATTTATACATAGAAGCATGAAACTTGGCGCACACTTAAAAAACATCCATACAAACATAATTGGATAGGGAGCCACTTCAGATTTAGCTTAGGTGGCTACTGGCAGCCATTTTCCAAAATGGCGGTCAATTCTCCTATTTTAATGCTTTCTGTGCAGTTCCTCCAAATAGAATACACGTAAATATTGTTTTTTATTGCTTCTCTAAGTATTCAGTACATTACAATAACATTTTTTGGTAGCATTGGTCTATTTTCAGTCTTGTTGGAGTCCTTTTTGTCAGAAATATTGATTCAAACACTGGATTTCGCGGTTACGGATGGTTACTCCAATTCTCAATAAATCTCAAAATAAATTACATATTTGAATTCCTTGTAAAAAGAGCTTTCAAATGAATGGTCCCATTAAAGGGTTTCGTAAACTTGGTGCAAAAATGGAATAAATGAAAATAAAATGATTTTTGAAGATTTTGTTGTTTCTTTAATTTTGACAAAAAATTCACGGAAACTATTGATGCGACCATTCATTTGAAAGCTCTTCTTACAAGGAATTCAGATATTTAGTCTGTTTAAAAATCAATTGAAATTCCATGAAACTATGGGAAACCGCGAAAATGATACATTTTCTTCAACAGTTCTAACAAAATGAACTCTGACTACCCTAAAATTCGTCAGTTCAATCCAGAAATCAATTGATAATGTTCTTTAGATCTGTAGAAGGAATAATGAGCACTGTTTCGATACTTTAATACTATAGGCACTTCACAGAAAGCAGGAAAATGAGAAAATTAGCCGCCATTTTGGAAAATGGCTGCCATGTGTCAACCAGGTCAAATCTGAAGTGGCTCCCTATCTAAATATTTTCTTTAAGACGTTTTTGAAATGTGTGCCAAGTTTCATGCTTCTATGTATAAATGCACTATTACTCCCCTATTCATGACAAATCTGCCCCGCTAAATGGGACAACATTCACACAGAATAATCTTCTACCCCAAACCAGCCTGGCACTCAAGCAACAAGGAATATCACAAACCAGCCTGGAGCTTAAGCAAGAAATATCCCAAGCCTGCTAAGTTTAGCTACTTCCGTTTCACATGAGCCATTTGTTCTCATTAGAGGGAGCTTGAATAATGCTACCATTCTACCAAAAATAAAATCAACCACCATTGCTAACTTGACAAACTACCACCATCCAATCAACCATTTTCCACCATACAACAAATGACCACCACTATCTGAACTGTCACCACCAAGTGACCAATACCAGGAAATCAACAACCAGCACCTGGTGACCATCCAACAACCAAATGACCAGTGTGTGGGACAACCATTTGACCAACCACCATTTGACCAACCACCATTTGACCAACCAAAACTGGTCATCTTACCAACAACCACAGACAACATGGATGGATGGAACTTCACGTCCTGTATTTATGCACTTGGTAGACCAATTAGGACAGGACGAGGATATGACAATGAGGTACAGGATAACCACCAACAAAAAGGCAACAACAACCACCCGTGTAACTTCAGCAGAGAAAATTCTGATGTGGAAACGTAGATGCAAGGATATAGTTTTCCAATCCTGATGAAGAAACACGCCTTGCAGGAATCAGTGAATCACCAGGAGTCCAAAAGTGGACTGATAATTTGATCGAAGAACAGTCAAAACTTTACTGGAACCTCAGCAACTTGGCTTTTTTGTCCAGAGTAGACTAACTTAAAACACCAATTTAGAGGGAAGTCTATAAAACTTCGAATGCATTCACAAAATTACCTACAGTGTATTCAGTTGACATATTTAATCACAATCAGTATTCCAGATTACAACAAACTTTTAATTTTCTGTTCAGGTACAAAATGTGACATTCAGCAACAGTACAACTTACATTCAACGATTCAACGAACAGAATTTTTTTAATACACAAGAAGCTTCCAAGTTTCATTACGCACCATTAGTACATAGTTGAATAAATCAGAATGATACAAATATTATATTTACACTTAATTTTCAAATTCTAATAGATATAATTATGTGTGCTTAAGTCAATGTGAGGCCATGTAAAAAATATATGAAAGGCCAATTATTACCAACTGCCTGAAAAGTTTACGAAAACTATTATAAACTATCTGTTGCAATAGGCAAGAAAAAAAAACTGCTTTTTAAGTACAAGAAACTAAATTTCACACTAATGGTTGCATGCAAATTTGTGACACAAGTTACATGAACTATCTATAGTTTTACACATTATAGTGTTGATAATACTGATATGTAGAGAACATAATATTACTATCATTTCAGGCAAAAACAAAACTTAAGTCAGAAACAAGGAGCACCTACTTAACATGACGGACGAGAAGTTTTGAAAACTAAAAATCGTCATCCAGCAACTCATTTTCAAGGCCAGCCAATAAATCTTCATGAGGGTCTGAAAATATATGTATAACAAATATCAACTGTTGCCTATTGACCATGAATAAAGTTATGACCACATTAAAAATCAAATAAAAAAATTCTAATATAATCAAAACAATTTTTGTGGAATTTACATTCAAAATTAAAGGACTGTTAAAGATATGAGGTATTTTTCTCAGAACATTTCACTTCTTCCAATGGTACGGAGAATCAAAACCTACAATTTTAATTTAAAATCTGGAGCATGACATCATGGTGTAAATTCAGTAAAACAGCGCACTGACTTGTAAGTCGCTGAGCAACATTAACATATGATTAAAGAAACATTCTTCATATTAATTCAAGACATGAAAAATAATCTTCTAAGTTGTTGATTAGTTCACAAACAATACAAAGTCAGTCAAAATTTAATGCAACATTGTAACCAGAAGACTAAAGAAACAGTAACTCTTAAAATATGGATAAATGACAAACTTAGAACAAAAGGCAAATACCATTCACTGTATGAACAATCAGTTAAGTGAAATGGAACATCTTAGAAAGTTAAGTTACGCACATGTTAACTTAATGAAATAACAAAATTGAAACTTAAGACAAAAATAATTTATAATATAAATCTTTCGCACTCAAATTGACCTGGTTAATTTGATTCAAGGCAAATTAATTCTGTTTGGTACATGGGAGATCTGAAATCCAAAATGTTTTGTTACAAAATACAAGTGGCATTGTTACAACATTACATACAAGAAAACTTCATTGAACTTAGGGCTGTTATCATCACGATTATACTATGTTTTAATACAATCCAATCTCACTCACCTATGTTCTGCAGGTTGCCAGTGACTGAACGGTTATTACTTGATGCAGTGGCCACCTGGTGTTTCTTGGCTGAGTCAACGCTTGGAGAACTGATGGCTTTTCTCTTGAAGGTAAACTTGCCTGGAGTTTTCGGTTGATTAGCGGAACTTCCAGTTGTTGAGACCCCACTTTCTGATTGGTTATTACTGAGATTAGGAACCGGAGATTGAGCAATGTTACTTAACGGAGGTCGGTTCATACTGTTCATAGAGTTTTGGCTGGAGAACGGTTGTGAGCCACCAGAAGAAAAAGGCGGTCTGAATCGTGAAACTTCTGGATTTCTTGGAGCTTTAAATGAACTTGGATTGGTATGAGTAGTCGATACATTTGCTGTATTAGTTCGTAATTGATTACTGAAGCCTTGAGGTCCATTATTTGAGGCTGGGGCATTACCTGTTTGAGCCTGGAGAGTAGGATTTGGAGGAACTCCAATCACAGATTGTTGAGCATTATCAACACTCGTGGAAGCTTGTGGAGTCCTCAGATTTTGATTAGACGCCACAGCTTGAGCAGCAGCAACTGAGTTACCCTGAGATGGTCTTGCGCCAAGCACTGGAGTATTTGGAGCCCCGAGTTGAGGGGTGCTAACAGTCGAAATATGGGAGTTCTGTTGGCGAAAACCAGCCTGAGGTGGAGCTGGTGTCCTGGTGTTATTAACCGGATTCCTTTGCAAACCCTGGTTAACTAGAGAATTATTTATATTTGATACAGGTGCCCCAGGTGTTCTGATATGTGGGGTATTTAAATTGTTCTGTGGGCGAATACCAACATTAGGAGTGTAAGGAGGTCGTATGGCAGAATTCATATTGTTCACAGGACGAACGCCTCCGATAGGTGTACCAGGTGCTCTTATATTAGTAGCAGGTGTGTTAGGATTGTTCTGTGGTCGTAAACTTGCATTTGACACAGGTCCAGATGGCCTGACATTATTGGGTTGATTGCGCATTGGATTCGTGTTAGGAAGAGGTCCAGGAGTACTGTGAGGGTTATTAGAGTTCAAGGTCGACCCAGCGACCTTTTGACCTTGAGAGTGAACAACAGGGGAAGGGGACGGTGTTCCATAAGTATGTCGCACAAAGGTTGTTGACCCAGTCACCTTTTGCCCTTGAGATTCAACAGCAGTAGAGGGTGACGGAGTTCCGTAAGTATGACGCACGAATGTACTTCTTGGTGTAGCTTGTGTCGAAGGACCCACTTGGGGAGTTCTCGCAAACCTTGTAGGCGCTCCGGGACCTCGTGGATAATCGTTCGGCCGAGGGGTTCCTTGATAGGCCCCTCGATTTGCTCCACCCCCCACAGTGTTCCATGGCACCCTCGGCGAGGCCAATGGGGAACTGAATCGTGGACTGTTGTCAGACATTGGGCTATTTCTCAAACTTATTCTGTTCACATCAATGGAAGAGCTCGCAGTTCTGTTTTCAGAGAGATCAAAATCTTCGGGTAAGAACTTATTTAACGTCACTGAACGTTGCCCATCCTCAATTAAGTTGCTGTAAATGCGGACCACGTTACTTGGAGTAATGTTTAAGTAGTGATTTCTACTCAGCGGATTGAATACACCAATCTGAAATGTTAAAGTTTCAAATTATCTATATCAATTGACGAAATTACATTCAGGGAAACTTCCAACTTGGTGCCTAAAATAACAGGTCAACTGCGGAATTCCCTTATCAAGTAATCTCATTTTGCAGATGTATTGTCTGTTCAGTCAGGTGAAGTTGGCTCCCTGGATTTGGCTCCCTGGCAGCTCCCTGGTAGCTCCCTGAGAAAGTGAAGATAGCTCCCTGAACTAGCTCCCTGGCAGCTCCCTAGGAGCTCCCTGGAAATTGTGAACCTGGCTCCCTGAACTAGTTCCCTGATGGCGCCCTCACAGCTCCCTGGAATTTTTAACCGAAAATAACCCCAGCATGGGGGCTACTCACTTGATGCTGATTATCGTAAAGGCTCATCCATACAGTGAGAAGTGCCACCAAACCAGTCATTGTCGGTGATGTCATTTCTGATAGTCTAAAAACCTTACTTGGCCATGTTAATGATAATGACTAGTAAATGACTAAATTGTTTTTACAGGGTACCTGCTTTTTAATGCATTTTTGTGAAATAAGTAGGCCTAAAATATCATGTATCTCTTCATTTTCGAAGGTAAGTCACAGCAAAAAATGATCATGAACAAATAATTAATATGAAGTGCAATTTTGATTTCTAATCTACATTTCTTTAATCAATGTACCTGATGGAACATGGATAAAGAATGAGAGAATGTAGACACAAAAGCAGCTGAAGAAGAGAAAGAAGTGAATTTGGAAAGGAAGTAAGAATGGGTTCGCAGGAGAGAAAAACTTTTCTTGATGCAACCAAACTATTATATTCCCTTCAATTTCTTTGTGCTTGAAAAAGTTCCCTCAGCTTTTTAAACAATCTTTTCAGTTCTAACCAGGAATCAGGTTCTTGTGCACTTCTTTATTGTTTAAAAGAACTATACAATTTCCATATTTCTAGAAAATATTATAAAAAATGTCTTATAAAATTTGGTTCAGAGTTTAAGAAATTTACTCTGCTTTCAAATAATTATTACATATTTCCTCATTGGCTGAGATTCAAAATCCTGAGAAATCCATCACCACAGCTCCTTCAAGTCCTTCAGCGACTAGGCCTAACTGAAGGTCTGCTTCATTTATAAATTGCATTTGGCTTCTCATTTTGTATCACCATGTAATTTATCAAGTGTCAGTATATCTATTGATCAGAAAATGTTGCTATTCAGGGAGCAGGTTCAGGGAGCCAGCTTCCCCAGGGCCCACCTATGTGAAGTTGGCTCCCTGGATCTGGCTCCCTGGCAGCTCCCTGGCAGCTCCCTGAACAAGAGGTCATGAACAAATTGAAATTGCACAAGAAAGAACTGCAAAATGCTTCACATGGAGACAATACATGACTTGACTGATGACTTTCTTTAGGCCAATTTAATTGTCGTTAATTATCAATGATAATTTATCATGTATATATTTTTCATTATTTGGCATGTACACGAATTTGTGGAGGTGTAAAAACGAGCATGAACGAATTTGTTGACATGCAAAAACGAGCATACAACTCGTGTATATGTAATAACTAACATTCGTGTATGTGCTGCATTTTTCATTTGTGTAACTGCTAGCATTCGTGGAAGTGCTAGATAGTTAGGGTTTAGGACTAGAATTAGGGTTAGAGTTAGTTTTAGGCAAATTAAGGGTTAGTACGTTCGTAATTACACCTGCACGAATTTGTGAAAGGCAGTATTTGGCACTTGCACGAATGCCAAATTCGTGTATATGTTCGTTTTTGCAGATCTACAAATTCGTCCACATGCAAAATATTGAAAAATATATACCTCTAATTATGCACACATAGAATTTTATTTATTTATATATATGACGGGGGCAGATCCAGAAAGTGTTGGGGGGGGGGGGGGGTTAAACTGAGAGATGGCTTTGTGAACATCTTAAAACCGTACTTGTTAATTTTAATGATAATGAGCATAGGTGTAGAAACTGGGGGGAGGGGAGCGGGGGCCGGCAGGTGCAGCTGCCCCCCTAAAAATCCGGTAACCTTCAAAATTGACAAATGTTGAATTAGGGCAAAGATTTGAAAAATTCGGGCAGAAAGCCCACCTCTCTAATGCCTTATAATGACCAGCATGTAACTAAACTTCTTTAACGGTGATATGTCAGTGAACTTGCTTTCTTAATGCATTTGTATACAATGACATTTTAAATCTACCTTGATTTTAAGACTTCATTCCTTGCTGTTTTTTTTTCTGGCTGTTTTAAAGTGATTTTAGGCCACACCTAATAAATTTTATGGGTGAGAGAATTGCCTCTTTTAAAATAATCAAATTGATATTAAAATAAATTTCTAAAATAATCTACCACCCACATCGATCACAAAAGTCTGTTGAAAAAATTAAATTATCCATCATGAAAAGATAACCAGAATTTTTACGATTTGCTTTACTTGCTCATATATTTCCCCATTGACAGGTAGGCTATTTAGAATACAGAGAACTTAATCTTCACAACTCTTTCGATGACCATGCCTAATTAGATGTGGCTTTCAGTTTCGTATCACATTGTGGAAGTGTAAATTTATTCAAATTCTCATATCTGAATTAACACTTTCCCAAATTCATCTGAAAAACTTGCTGTTCAGGGAGCTGGTTCAGGGAGCCAACTTCCCCAGGACCCATCAATGTGAAGTTGGCTCCCTGGATCTGGCTCCCTGGTGGCTCCCTGGCAGCTCCCTGAATGATCTGTCACCAGTGTTGGACAAGTTATCAACAATGTTAACTGGGTTAACAAGAACAACTAAAAACAAGAATCCAAGGATTCTAAACCGGCCTAATGTAATTGCATTAACAGTAGCATTTTCCCTAACCAGATAGCAAGTGATGCCATGAGGATGCAAGAAAGCATTGATTGGTAGACGTTAGAGTGACCTGAATAGTTTCTTTTACGGGAAATTTGCAAAATACCTTTGCAAAGTTTTGAATGAGCAATGTGAATTTGAAAGATTAGAAAATGGTAGCATACTTTACAAGGTGTTGCAACGGCAAAATTTGTCACCTACGGCCCATAGGGGATCAATATTTCCTGCATAACAGACCTAAAAAACAACTGTTGCAACGTGAAAATGCAGGAAAAGGCTCAATGCAATGTCTTCTATATCCTGTCTTGAATAAGATAGATGTTTGTCATTTATAACATCTGAAACGATTCCAGGCATGCCAGAGGAAATTAATCATGCTAATTCACAAAAGAGCACGAAGCTTAATTGCTCTTTTAGAAAATTGCCATTATGTGGATACTTTCTCTGAATTTGCATTTTAAAAAACAACATTAACTTGTAAATTGTGATTCACTTACTTGAAAGAGTGAATAAATCAAAATCAAAATGTCACAAAGGCAGTCACACAAGTCTTGATTGTTGTCTGTCTAAATTCTTTTTTTTATTATTGATTATCATGATAAATATTTAGCAACAAAAAGAGAGTACTATAGGCTAGATACAGAACAAATTAATGAATCTCCTTTGCCAAATTAAAAGACGAGGTTCTGGAGGCTCCGAAAACCGACAGGTTGCCAATTAATGAGATATACAATACAAGGAAATAGGGGAAATAAAATATTAAGAGCTCAAGAGAGCTAATTGGTTTCCAGGAAATAGTCTTAGCCAATTGGAAGATGGGTACAAATTGCATAATTCTTCCAATGCTATACTTCAACTTCAGAGAGCTCTCAGTATACGTTGATATTTTAGGGGTCTTAAAAGTTATCTTATTTCTGACCAATCATGTTGAAAGATGACATGTCAATCAAAGTTATTAGATAAACTCCGTAATAATTTCATATTTTCCTTAATTTCTAAGAAATATGAACTTTGAGAAACCAGAAATAGCACTAATTGTGCAAAATTATACAATAAAACGAAATATATATGGAAATTGTGTAAATAGATGGAATATATCTCATTGTATTTCATTGTTTTTGAAGAGGAATGGGAGATGTTGACTGTTTTGAGGTTGGACAGAGAATGACCACGGTTTCCAGCATGAGAATCAGGCAATCTCAGCTCAGCTATGTCTTGGCCCAGCTCTGTACTGCAAATATTTAACACTAGGAGGCTGCATGTAGCATCAAATTTTTGTGGTGCCATCTGTTGGCGGTGCATATAAGCTACAATGTAAACATTGAAACACTGAAGAAAAAAACATTCACATGCTCCATGCAAAAAAAATCTGAAACTGACAAAATAACAACATGTGCAGATGTCATTTTTATGCCAGAACTATCCTTGAGTCAGGTATAAACACTAATATGAAAAAATTTACACAGTTCTTTCTCAAATTACCAAGTTTCAGCCAAAATACCAATCTCATTATGAGCAGACAATTCCCTTTCACTCCCCTTTTCACTCTTACCTCCACACCCCTCTAAAAACGGCTTGGGCCGGTTAAAAAGGGTGGATAAACAACACAATAAGGTCATATTATTTTATTGAGATAGATAGATAGATAGATAGATAGATAGATAGATAGGTTACACTGCTGAGACGCTCTTTGATTGACGACTTATTGACAATTTTTTTTCCAACATTTAATCTATTGTACGGACTTTTACTGTTTTACTTTTTAGACTGAAAGGTCATGATTTTGTGCTTTGAGACTGAAAAAATATGAATTTGGACTTTCATATATTTTGGATTTGGACACTTTTTTTTCTCTGTCTCTATTTTTTTTCGCTCTTTCTTCATCTTCTTATTTTATTACCACTGTATAGTCGTACAGAAATTTAACACTTGCATTTCCAATTGTATTTGATGGTATACGACTTCAAATAAAATAAAACGTACAATGTAGATTAAACATAATTGTATACAAATGCATTAAAAAAGCAGGTACCCTGTAAAAACAATTTAGTCATTTACTAGTCATTATCATTAACATGGCCAAGTAAGGTTTTTAGACTATCAGAAATGACATCACCGACAATGACTGGTTTGGTGGCACTTCTCACTGTATGGATGAGCCTTTACGATAATCAGCATCAAGTGAGTAGCCCCCATGCTGGGGTTATTTTCGGTTAAAAATTCCAGGGAGCTGTGAGGGAGCCATCAGGGAGCTAGTTCAGGGAGCCAGGTTCACAATTTCCAGGGAGCTCCTAGGGAGCTGCCAGGGAGCTAGTTCAGGGAGCTATCTTCACTTTCTCAGGGAGCTACCAGGGAGCTGCCAGGGAGCCAAATCCAGGGAGCCAACTTCACCTGACTTGTCTGTTCTGCATGCTTGACACACATATTTTCCAAAAAATCTGAAGTGTTCATGATAACAATTATTGATAATAACAATTATCAGTACCTCATAACAGTACCCTCTAAGCAGCTATGGTGTCTCAAGCAACCCTCGCATGCCACCAGGCTCTTGAAGACCTAAATATAGAAAGGGGTTCAGCACCCAAAAGGCTGCAATGGGGTTACCATAGCAACCAAAAGGGGTCATTTGTCTATATATAGCTCCTCCACTCAGCATGGTGTGCGATGGTTGTAGTTCAAACCATATGATGCAAAAAGATTGTGGATTTACTTCTTCCAGTGATGAAAACATGATCTTCTGGTTATCAAAATTATTTGATTTTGGTATGTATGGATAGCTGAGAAAGTTTTTATGCTACACCAGAAAAAAGGTAAAATCAAACACACCATGGAGAGTTTAAACACAGTTTCAGTGCAACAGCATCCCACAAGATGAACTGGGAGCTTAGAGGGTACTGTTATGAGGTAATGCAATTATTGATAACAATTAGTGTTTCCAAATTTACTGGGGCTTGCAGCTGTCATATAGACAAGTTTTGGAAGCAGATTGCTCCATGAAAGTAAGTTAATCCGATCGCTAAATATCCCCTCAGCTGAGAGCTGTGTGTCAACCAAAGGGACTCGCCAATTGACCTTTCGCTGTCGCCGTCTCATGGGAATCCCTTGAACTACAGGGGGATGAGTTAGAATAAGTATATGATTGTCAAAGAACAAACAAATTTAGCACAATTATTTAAAATAAGAATTCTTTCTCACCTGTCTCAGCACCATAATAGATCCAACTTGCAAAATATTTCCATAATCTTTCACCAACTCCCTATGAAGGGTTCCACGTATACAGCCTGGAACAGAGCATGCGTAAAATTTTGAGACTTTGTGAAAGGATAATTTCTGAACATGCCAAACCACAACCAAGGATAGAACACCAAAATAATATAGATGTATGAAAGATCATGCTTTAAATTTAGGAGCTGACATCTCTCACTATAGACAGCATGCCCGTATCCCTGGGACTTATAGCGGTAAGATTGAATTGGATTGGGGTATAAGCTCTTACTCAAACAAGCCCAAATTAATGCTTTTTGACCTGCTCGATCACCAAGCTGACATGGAGATCGAGTAGGCACGCACGCATTGAATAATGATTATGCTTGGGTGACCTCTCTCGTAGAAACTGTCATGACACCGAAGGTCTGAGATAGTACTGTAAATTTTAAGGGTTTCAATAAACATAAATTTATGAATATTTTACTTATGCCAGTAAATATTGCAATGGAGCTTTAGACGCATAAAGAATTTGTAATGATATTATATTCAAAATGCATTTTCCAAGAAATAAATCCATTTGGAAAGTTCCAAGAACAACAGCATAAAGATACACAATTGTACTTAGGGAACCAAACGTAGAATAACATTGCACTTACCTGAAGGATCTTTTAAGGAGACACTTGCGTCACAATTCTTGAAGCTCATGGAGTCTATTACTGCACAGAGAAGAGGAACCTTCCCATTTGGAAGCAGCTTCTTATTGGCCTGCAAAACAAATTCATTCGTAATTTAGCTGGTCATAAAATCGTTGTCCGGCAAAACAATTTTTTTTCTTAAAATTCTTATTCAAGCGAAAAAATTATAGCGATAAGTATCTTTGACCCTTATGAAGGATTTCAATTGTTTTCCTTGATGTGAATTGAAAATTGTTTATAAGTCAAAACAAATACATGCCTCAAAATTGAATATTGTGTGAAGTAAATAAGCTAAACAACATTATAAAAACATTTTGGCTTATTCACAGTTGTCCAAACCTTTTCATCCAATCCTGGCATTCATTCAGTTGTGAGGACACTCTCCCTTTGTATACGACACTTAACCCAAAACGGCCAAAAGTTTTCATGACATTTTTCAAAATACTAACCTTACGATTTATACAATTGATAGGGAATTCTTTCATTAACTTTCTGGCCCTGTCTTCCAATTCCCTCCACATGCACTGCCAAAGGCCATCCTGGAAACTGTCTTCAGAACATTGGCTGCTCGGCAAATCAGCTTCAGTCACAGGCTGTGAGAAATTCAATAATTTTAAGGTCATTATATGATACATCAAATTATTATCAATTTATCCAAAGTCTGCACTATACTTTTGTAGTGAACCTCTGTGAAAATTTGAAAATACATGTTACCAATACAGCACGGAAAGATAAGTTTCCTAAATAGCAAACCCATATATATGAAATAAAACATCAGAAATACACCCATAGAATCTACCCTAGACAAATCCCTCCATCGTCACATATTATCATAAGATTTTGCGTCAGAGCGTCTCAGCAAATCAGCATGCAGCGTTTCTCTCCAATTCGAAAGTTTACCGGCAATTTGCGAAACAACTCTTAACTCCTCAGAGACGTAGGAGATATCATTGTAAAGCTCTCAGAGAGACCTATCTACTCATATAAGAATCACACCCGTAACCCTCACGGGAAAGTGCGAAACAGCGAAATCGGCCTCATTTGCATAACATGCTTGAAGGCCTGTTCATTGGTCAGCTTCGTGGGTGTGTCTGAATTAATCACTGAAGGCTCTGCTGAACTGCAGAAATATTGAAAGGGAAAGCAAGTCGACAAGAAGATACCGTATTTTCCACTTCATCGATTATTTCATAATTAATTTCATATTTAATATCAATTACTGAAATGAGTAAGTATAACATACCTTTTTGCTTATAACTTCTGGAATTGCAGCATCTGTAGATGTCAATTCAGCCAGGTTCTCTCCAGGTTTCTGAATCAATTTTAAAATATTAATTCCAATAAATACTTCAAAAGCTCTATGCATTTGCTCAGAAAAAAACAACTATTTCACACATTTGAACATGTTATGTTGAACAAGATATCAATTCACTATTTTCACATAGATATTATAAATTTGATGTAAATATACATTAGGCCAGACTTTTTTAATTTTTAGCTTTTCGGATCGACCGACCAAACAGATTTTCTGCCTACAGAAAAAAAATTGAGCATTTATAACCAGAATTTTTATCAAATTGACATTATAAACAATTGAGATTTCACCTTTTTTCTTTGTTCTACTGACCGACCCTAGAAAAAGTGCCTCGAGAAGATCCGTGAAGCTAAAGATCAATTATGTCTGGCCTTTTGAAATCAAGTTTGAAAGACAGTAATTACCAATTTTGGCAAGAGTCCAGCAGGTCCAGGGAATTTCCTTTTTGGCTTTGAGAGGACACTTTTCGGAGTGGAGAAGAGATTGGGAGACTTCTGTGAATCCAGGATAGGACTATCACAGATGTTGGATTTGCTCTTTCTCCCGGGATGAGACCATCTGGGGTCTGACATTGAACTACTTCCTGGCTGAGGTGACAATAACTCTGGAGATAGCTCCAAGTTAACATGATTGATGTTGTCATCTTTTCGAGGCTGAACTTGAGGCTGAACTTGATGCTGAATTTGATGAGGCTGAATTTGATGAGGCTGAATTTGATGTTGAACTTTAGGCTGAAATTGAGGCTGAACTTGAGGCTGTACTTGAGGCTGAACTTGAGGTGGCTGAACTTTAGGAGGCGGAACTTGAGGCTGAACTTGGTTTGTATTGCGGAAGTTAAACCTGCTACAAACTTCACGAATTGCTGCACATACGTCATCTGTTGGATTAATTTTGGAAGCCTGGGGGGGTTGTCTTCTATCTGGGAGGTTACTTGTCGATGAAAATCCTCCAGTTGGGTCAGCAGGTTGATTAGAATCATGATTTCTAGATGTCATATCATTCAATTGTGGATTAAGCGCAGTAGAAATGGAACTTGCACTCTTCGGAGGTTCTCTTTGATGTCCACCAGCATTCCATTTCACAGGACTATCTAGACTCAGATCAAAGACAGAATCGTCACAATCTGCACTGATACTGAATAAACTTTTTGCGCTTTCAGGTTTATCTCCATTTTTGCCAAAACCTGGCAAATTATTAGTTACATTGCTCCTCGCGATTGGCGAATGGTTAGTGGGACCATTGTTTGCAGCCCCATTTTTTTGAACAGGTAAGGTAATCTTATTGTTGTTCAATCCTAGAGTATGATGAGATGATGCAACTTGTTTTTCTGCACTTATTGCGGCTTCGAGGAAGTCCTGAAAAAAATAAGACAAATTTCAATGGAAATTAAATTACACAATGTAATATGAAGAAGAGAGATCTTCATCAAACCATTTATTAGAATTAATGATAAACTCAAAAGAAATCATGGATCAAGCTTACTAACCTCCTCATTGAGTTCAAAGCTGTCATCGCCATCTAAAGAAAACATGGTCACTCTATTGTTAACATTGCCGCACAAAGGGAGTCACCTGAAACAAGATATGTAACATTGTTAAAGTTAGTGAAGCCAGTATCATGCCACACACGAGACAAGCAGGCAACAAAATGTAAAACTCATATGGCAGCATCTACGCAACAATTTCTTCCAACAAGGTAACAGGCAATTTTAGAACATCCCACAAGGCAAAAATCAATTAGCCCTATTATTAATTCTGTCTTGTTTGGTGAGACACTCAGAAGATATTTTGTGCATTTTCAGATGGAATTAGTCAAAATCAACAGCAAAGAAACACGGATCGAGAAAATAATTTTTCTTGTCTCCCAGTTGGGGGGGGATCTCATTTGAGATTTACGGTCACTAAAGTGTTATAATGATGTCATGTTCTAGGTAATGTTAATGTTTTTGAGGGGGGCAGGATTAATGGGGGGGGGTGCAGGACTGCAGGGATCAAGTGATTCACACACACAATATACAAACTTAATCGCTAACTCAATGTGGGGGGGGGGGTGAGGGTCAATAGGAGGTCATCAATTTATCTTTGCACAAGCAGAAAATGGATGGAAAAATGTCTCATCTGTCATCACTACCTGATGCTGATACCAAATTGAGCCTATGATAAAGTACAGAAGTGGTGGGGGGGGGGGGAGGATTTCATATTACGTCCCCCCGGGGTTAAAAATTATGGGGACCGTCCGCCAAACCAGGGGCGGATCCAGAAAACTTCAGATTGGGGGTTTACACAGGAAAGTTTAAAAATATCAGCTTTTTTTCTAAATATCATTAAAATCTACAGACCCGGTGGGGGGGGGGGGTTTGAACCCCCTAAAGAAGCTTTGTATCCACTAAGTACTGCAAACTGCCTGTCACAACCATGCACACATCATCACACTGACCACACAGACAGTACACTAGTGACTGAGTTGTCCCACACAGTGTTGCTAGTGCAGTTCTGCTCACCGAGTTCCATTACAGAACTTCCCAACTTATCAGCTTTCAGTGCTGGGCACTTCCGCAAACACTTCCGCAAACCGCAACCTCCGCAATTTGCGGTAGTATCTTTTTGTTTGTAGTTAGCATTTTGCACTGATTGGCAATTAAATTTGGGCTTTGCGTTTGCAGAACTAAAATCAATCAACTTGCGCAAATGCAAACTATCAAACTGCATGCCCAATGGCCAAATGGACAATATATAAGCAACAACACATAAATCTTTGGGTCATACTGCATTTCGACTTTCATTCATCATAACAATGGGCAAACAAGTTTGGCAAGCTCAAGCTTCGGTCACATAGTGTGACATGAAAGGCCATTTAATTTGATATACTTTAGGGCTACATGCTACCATCAGATAAAAGATGAAAAAACTTTTTAAAAAGGTCATGTTAAGGATTGGTATAGATGGCGCCACATGTGGCAAGACCAGCCATAGTGCTATCTCTGTATAACAAGCAGCAATGATTTACATCATGGAGCACTGCCATTCAGCTATAATATTGAAGGCCAATCTGCATGATGCTTTATTTTAGAGGCTTATAATTATGGGCCTATTGGTGAATATTATATAAATCTTTTTCCAAAGTTAAAATTTTCTTCATAGGTTTTGGTCAATGTAAAATGCCCAGGATATCTTTCACGTTTAACTTCAAAATTTATATCTATTGCAAAATTTAGGACTATTTACCGCGATTATAAACATAATGCACCAGTCATTTGTAACCCCCACCCCCCCACCCCCGTGGATGGTGGGGGTTTAGTGGGGAAGTACCCTGGGTTTACCTGGGGATTTCCAAGCCTAAAATGCCCCAACCCCTCGGGGATTTCCGAGAATTTCCGAAAACGGTGTTGCCCCAGGGTCGGGGGTGGGGAATTACTTTATGGAGCTGAAGCTGAATTAATTTGCAAATTTATGTGAAATGGTGAAGGAGATATTGTCCTGATGTGGGAAAAAGAGAGAGCTCATGGCTTCATGCCATTTTTGTCAGTTCTTGTGACATTGTTTTCGGAATTGTTCTTCAGGATCGAGGATTGATGAGAGCCAATCTTCCAGTTCCAGTGTTTAGTAGTTATCAGGGGCAGATCAAGAAAATGTCGGATGGGGGGAGGTTACAAATGGAAATGTACTAAAAATGTTGGGATTTCAATTTTTTTTACATTAAAATCGACAGGGCCATGGTGGGGTGGGGGGTTTGAACCCCCTAAACCCCCCCCCCCCTGGATCCGCTACTGCATGGTTATAACACTTTGAATAATGTTTTTGTTCTTTCCGTTTGTGGAAATATATGGCTCAATTGCGCTCTTTGATCAGCATTGATAGGTATTCACTTTTGGAATATTGAAAAAAAATATTATAATAATGGAGATCAACGGTTCACGTTTCTCTCCTAAACCACTTCTCACTGGGGTGCCACAGGGCTCTGACCCAACCAGGACTTAGGCAGTGCTAAATTCAAAGGGGTTCATTTCGAACTATTCTCTGGACAAACCGAAAAATCGGGCTTTCTCAATGCTTGTATGTGTAACGAACAGTTATGAGTTAATATCCTGACAAACACACTCAATGGTGCCTGAGAAATTAGCATTTTGGTGTTAAAGTCATGCCTATGGGCTCACAATAGGTATACAGTCCAGTGAGTCCACAGTGAACTGAGGCACAGTCGATTAGATTGCTTTGGAAACAAATTTATAGCGATGCGCTATGTGTTACTTACATTTAGGACCGCACCCAGGACAGTTCATGTCAAATGTTTGAACTGTTTATCAAGTTATCAACTATTGGCACTCTGAGGTGTTTTTGCACCGTCTTATGCACTTTTTATATGTCAAGTTCATTCAATATCTAGTGCACATGAAGTTTTAAAATCGTGTTTCAATGATGTCAAAAATATGCCTGAGACTTATCGGAAAAAGTTTTGACCTTATAGACAATATGGTTGACTACAACCGTAAAGCCATAAAACAAGCAAGAAAGATCATTAATGAGGAAGACCATCCCCTCCATAATGAATACGCTTTGCTACCAAGTGGCAGAAGATACCGAATAGCAAAAGCTAGGACAGAACGATACAGGCTGTCATTTGTGCCAGTCTGACTTAGACTCTTGAATTCTTCATCATAGACCCTTTGAATTGAATTTATTTTGATATTCACTTCATTTATCATCTGGTATGCCATCACAAACAAATTTTATGTATTTTCGTGACCAATAAATCTATGTCTATGTCCAAATGTGGCCAGTGGTCGGGGCACATTGGGACAGTAACGGTCATGTCACATTCCGCTGGCTGCTTACAAAAGAGTTTGTGCAATCCAATCTCTTATGCCTTGGATATAAGCTCAATTAATGGTATTGGTGATATTCATGCAAACTTCTGAGTTGCTCAGTGTTTTCAGCATGGAGTAAAATTAGTAGATGTGCAAAGCGACCTATAAATGTGCCCCGGTTTCCCCAACAAAAACTTTAGGCTGCTTCCCTTGAAGGTAATTTTACTTCATCATGTACAGGAGAAAGAGAGTAATAATGATTATTAACGAAAAATAAATAAAACATAATCTTTAGATAGACAGAATGTGCTATAAAGCCACATAAAAAGCTAGCTAGAAGGATTAATGAGATAAAATATTTTCGATAGATTCTGATTACATTTGTAATTTGTCACCATTAACAAGAGTATTGGCTATGCATTTGAATTAGTTTGAATTTGTTTTATTGCATGAAGGCATATATGCAATAGGGCAGTTAAGTGATTTCTGATTGCTCAATCTTGTTTTATGGACTTTCAGATTTAATCACTCTCAACTGGTCAGTTTCTTGTTACTAGATCAGTTTTTGCTTGATAACATCCAAATATCAATTTACGAAAAAACATCACATAAAATATAAAAGTGCACTTTCAAGTGCTGCATTTCACCTGGAAGGGCAACCGTAGATGTACGTGAAAACGGGAATGTTCTTGAAACAATATCAAACTTATATTCCTGAATTCATACCATTGCAAGAACAGGAGGAGGCTTACTTAAGCAGTAGCTCCCCAGAATTCAGAAAAATTGCATTCCACCATCAAGAAAAACGGCTAGTAGCAGTTTTTTTAAAAGTCAGAATAGGCCTAATCTGTGAACTCAAATAACATTTGGAGTGTGATTTGAAAAGCCTCAGAATTTAAGGAACAGATTATAAGGATGCTTAGCTATTGGTGTCAATGTTGATATCTGGAGGCTTTTGAAAACTTGCAACATTGTATATTAAATGAATGCATCATTGCCCCAGGGTATGAGGGTGGGGGAGTTGGGGTGGGGGCAGTTCCGACATTTTCCGCATAAAATTTCTACCAGGGGGTGGGGATTTCCAGATTTTTCCACCCCCACCCTTTGGAAATGTCCCCACCATCCCCGGGGGTGGGGGGGTCGGGGTTACAAATGACTAGTGCATAATTGTTTGCGTTTGCATTTGCGTTTGCGTTTGCACTAGCTAATGTCAAATTTCCAAAAGTTTGCGGATTTGCGTTTGTGGAAGTTGTGGATCAGGTTTGCTGATTTGCGTTTGTGGAAGTCCATTTTTGTTTGCGTTGCCCACCACTGTCAGCTTTTTGACCCATTATGAGTTTGACTCTTGAGGAAATCTACTGATTGACAAATGGTTGTAGCCAGTTTTAGGCCCTGTCACTCTACAAATAATGCACGTTTAAATTCTGTAACACCTATTGAGTAAAATAGAATCATTAAATTTCAAGCCACGGGTCTGTAATTACTTTAAATCACACTTTTGCAAGCACTTTGATATTTTTGTGTTGATCTTGAAGTCGTAATGGCCGCCAAAACACAAAATCACGTGTGAGTTGAGAAATTCTGAGGTTTGAGGCAGGGATCCATTCTTAGATTATTTCTATTTTTTTAATAATTATTTGCAAGTATTTGATGTTCGACAAAGAAAGATAGAAAGATCAAGTAAATTTGTTGCTTTTCAATTATTTCATCTGCTGTATTGGTGAAAAAGATACGATTTCAAAAGAATTTTGCAAGAACTTGGGATTACTTTCAGCTCCTGCTCGACCGCCATGTTTGAAGAGTGTAAACATTGAATTTGTGATTGTCAAAATAATTTGCTTTATAGACACACTTAGGTGGAATGGCGCAGTTTAGAGAAGCCATAGAACTGTTGACCAAGATCTTTAGAGAAAACGGAGCCAGCAAGATCAAAGCAGAGACCGTCAGACAGGCAAAGTTCAACAAAAACGAAGCGGTAAGTGCAATCAACAGTGAAGCCATCTCGTTGCTGGGGACTCAAATCGGTTATGCGTGACGGTCAGACACCCCAGTCGTGTCCAGACGTCTAAATTGGCACTTGTCAATCTAGACTTGTCAAACTCAGGTGCACACACAGTTTCAGAGAGCCCAGGTTTTTGTGAGGGACGGGGGCTGACAAGGTCAAGGGAGCACTTGCTTTCCCTTGGGCCAAGTTGGGGGGAGGGGGGGTCGGGGCGGATACCGGTGGGGCATACCGGGGGGAGGGGTCCGGAAAATACCGGTGGGGGCTAACGGGGGGAGGGTCCGGAAAATACCGATGGGGGCCTACCGGTTTATCGCAAGGCATAGCCATCAATGAGCGTGGCTACACGCTAACATGATTAGCATGAAATTTTTTATTTAATTTCCTCTGGAGAGACTGCAAACTACAAGATCCACATTCTGTATGAAGTTTCTCGACTACTGCAGAGAGAACAAATTGTCTATTAATCCAGATGACATGCTTAGAAGGATAATAGACCCCTACGGAAATGAAATGCCAAAGAACATTGCAGAACTTAACAAAACTTGGGTATTCAAGCTGCATCTACAAAGATCTGTGTTGTTGGCCAAGCCATGATGTCGATAATAAAGAACTTTTACACTGACTGTACGATACGCCACCAGATGGCGGTTCGCCTGTAAAGAGGCGGAAACTACGGCAAAGAAGAAGAAGAAGAAGAAGGGGGTCCGGGGATGGATCCCTCCCCTGCATCCATCCCCACACCCTCCCCCCTCGACACCTATTATAAAATTTTTAATTATTAATGGTAGTACCAAATAGATGAAGTGTCTATCCCCAGGGGGGGAGATCGTATATATCTCTATCATAGGGTGAAATTCCCTTCGGGTGTTGTTGTCTGTCAATTCTAGTGTAGTGGTGCCATTTAGCAGCAAACTGCATAATCACGGAAACTGACGAACATTGAACTAACAATTGAGGGTAGTACACCGTCACCGGCAGTGTTCTCATTAGGGTTCAGGAAAAAAGAGTCCCTGGGGCGCATTGGGGTCCAAAAAAATCCGTCCCCCCTTTAATCCAACGTGTCCTTCGAGAACAATGATGAAAGAGTGATATATTTCAAAACTATGGTTTTATCATCTATTTCAAGAATCAGATTTATCTGGGAACAACACATCTAATGACGCTGCTTAAAATATGGTGGTTGAGGGCTCGTCTTGAGCTGTTGAGGTGGCTGTCCACTGAGCATTGTCTCATTTAGTCTGCATCTATTGATCAGAATATTCAATTGTGTCATCTGATAATGTAACTTTTACAATTTTCAGACCCGTAATCGTTTATAAATGTGTTTGCTTGAAATAATTCCTTGATGATGCAGTGTTGAGCAGAGCACATCCCAGCGGCTTTCAGAAATAACAGGCCCCTCACAGACTGAGTCACAGTGCTTTGGCAAAATCCTCAGTTCTCTCCAGGTGGAGCTGCAGTGGAGCAGGTGCAGTCTGGTGTGTGCTGTCAATCTCAGGATTTTCTGTCAGTCGATCCTGTCTCTCTCTTTTTGTTTTTTACTTCTCGTGATCGCAGTTTCATATCTCCCCAACAGAGTCCCTGTTGATCTTGTTATAAATATTGTCTCTTTAGTGCTTTACTGCACATGCTACATGTCAGTCTTGTTTCGTTCCACCTATTCCGCGTTCAGTTGAATGAAAGTAGATTCAGACAGTCTGCGTCAACTTGTTTCATTCTGGCCAATAAGTGTTAATGCAAAATACAATTTTACTCAATTCATAAAAGGTGTGAAAAACTGTGAATAAGCCAGTCCAGTGTTTTATTTAGTTCGTGGGGCCACTGACTGGTGGATACACTATTTGGGCAGTTTGCCTATGTGGGAAGGTCAGGGATCCAGCGCTCTAGTCAGTGATAAGTTCTCTGACCTGGGTTTGATTCAGATCCAGACAACCCGTGTTAGATGGATGTTTCATCCTGTGCCAATAATCAACCTCACCTTAATACATGTATTGAGGTCACCATCGCATAAATACAGGACATGAAGCCTAATTACCCACCTCATCTCATCTTTGAGCTATTTTACACTGATGATACGCAATACAAAAATCTGCCAATTATATGATCATGATGATGAATATCTCCCTACAGCAGTGTACAGTCACAGCAGTACGATGCAATATAAAATTGTTTCCACATCAGGAATTGAACCCAGGACCCTCAGATCGAGCAGCGAATTAATACACTTTGACCGTCAGCCTTACCAACTGAGCCACCTCAGCTGCCTGTCGGATCTCCTGCATTTGTCCTTTTCTTATTATCATGAATTTATGAGACTATAACTTGAAGCCAGTTTAACTGACGAAGCTGGCTCAGGCTTTCGGCCTTTTGCATTTCTCTTATCTAATCGGTCGTTGAAACTGTGTTTGCAATGATTTCATATTTGAGACATGAATACCGTTTTAAAAGCCATCTTTTGTTAGTTTGAGTGCCTGTTTCCTCATCATGATAATGTTTCCAGAGCAGAATGCCAAATCATGTCGGTGCATAATATTAGAAATTTTATAATGTGCCCGAGATTATCTGCTAACTTCAATGTGGTGTTAGTTGCGATAAATATTACAAAGTCACATTTCAAGCTGTTAAGGAAGAAGCCATGAGTGCTTAAATTTGTTTTAAACTCTTGAGTTTATAAAACTTGGGTCATCTATCGTATGCATATAAGTAATAATCTAAGAACTGTCTAGATGATGATACTTTGTGTCACACAAAAAAGTTTCAGTGTTATAGCATTTTAGCAGCATGTTTTGTACCCTTTAAATCGACACTTAGTCAAAAGGTCTCACCAGGTACTTTCATTTGAATTTGCCATTTGAAAGGCTTCCTTGGATTTCCCTGCAAGCAATTTTACCTTTTACAAATTTGGAGTTCAAACTGGGATCAAACCTGGGACCTGCTGTGGGACTCATAACCATTAGACCTCCTTCACACCAAGTTTGATGTCTGAAGTATCATGGTCATGGAAAGCGATCATTCTATGGCCAAAACAGGCCAGGTGTAGATAAGGGACAGATGCAGGGGGGGGGGGAATACATCCTCCCCAACAGATAAAACTTTTTAGGGCGCTCTCTGCTAAAAGAGCTCCCTGTTGTCATTGAAATCCTGAAGAATCTTGTGGGTCGATTTATGGGCACATTGCAGCACCAATTTACTTCAAAACTTCACACATTGCATTATATCAGCCAAGAATGGATTGATCAACTTTACAGGGACATGCACATAGTTTAAATACCATTTTAAAGACCCAAGAAAACCATCCCAGAAAAACTGGAAAGAGGGAGTCCTATGATGTCATTCAGGGGGGTTTCCCACACCAGATCTGTTTATAGGTCACTCAGAATTTGTCAAAACAACAAGAGGTCAGCAATTGGGACAAAACACCTCTGCATGCTTCATCAATGTGTTGTAGTAAGTTGGATGGAAAGATATGCGGAAAGAAAGATAGATACATAGATAGATAGATAGATGGGTAGAAACCTAGAAACACAGCTACAAACACAGCATGACTGACAGCTTGACATGGAGAAAGAAGGAAAACAATGAAAAAGTGAAATGGATCAGATGGTTAATGGTTTCTTTGGTTTTCAAGAACTTGCAGTGTCATGAGTTATAGGATCGCCCTTTAAAGTGCCTTGTGCACGTTATTTTACGTTATTTCGACGGCTAAGCGTTCTGGAAGTTCAACTCGATAACCTGATAGATCCCCCCCCCCCCGGTGCTGTTGGTGAAAGGTGATGTTCTGATGCAAGAGTGCCCAATTAAAGAATTTTATGTCGTGATAGTTGGATTTGATGAGAGTTGTTTATTTTCAGACCCCTTCATTATGGAGACTGCTGTTTGAGCTGATCTATTACTCCCAGTACCAATGCATCGACAACACAGCCATCAAGGCAGTCTCCGAGCTGAGTTCTGGTGAGTTTCATTGCTATCATTATCGTGACAGGAGTACTGATATCTCCCCTGATATCTGCCCCTTTCAAAAGCCCCCGGAATGTTTTTACCTTCACAAATTGCTAATTTGTTTTCTTAGGTTGTTGTTTCTATGCCACAACTCAATCAGCTGATTGCTCATGATTTAGGTGCTAACTTTTTATCTTGTTGTTCAGTTTGTTGCGAGTAATGGCAATTTAATCATTGTTGTTTTAATGCACTATGCAAAATAGCTTTATCATGTTTATCATGTTGTTCACTGACTTCTTCTTAATGGCTCAATGATATGGGAAATTTTACTTACGATACCCACTACCCAGTAAACATAGTAAATGGCAGAATTGTCTGAATGCTGTTGGATGTTTTAGAAAAATCAAGAGCTGGTTAAAGAAACCTTTAAACATTAAAAATATTCAATATGTCTCTGATAAACTTTTACGAAAATATGAATCATGACCTTCAACTAGCTGTCATTTACACATAAACATGTGCCATGGTATTAAATTTTAAAGTAATTTAATCTGGCGTGGGCTTGACCTTTATTTGACAGTGAAATTTGAATGCAAATGGGTAGATAAAATCTCAAATATGAATATTGAAACAGGCTGAAATCAAGCATTTTCCCCAAGTTTTTGTTTTCCCAAGTTTTTTGTTTGCATTTTTATTGAAGAAATCAGTTTGATTCATGCAGGAAATTTTCTCATTCAAACTGTTTTCGTACAAGGAAACTGAGTAGTTTGATGATCAGCCGTGGTCTGTAAATAGGCTTAAAATAGCTGTGCTGTAGTTAGCAATGTAAAATTCTGTGGCTTTGCAGCACGTGAAGGTGCCTTGTCATGCAAAAATTAAATCATATTCTTTTTCTCCTGTTTACTTTGAAAGAATCCTGACTGATTCAAATAATTTTTCTTTTAATGGTTAACTTTATAAACTGGATAGACTAATGGAATTTAGTACTTAGCAGAGAGTGATGAAAACGTGCAATTATTTGTATGGTTGCTGTCTACTACTGTCTAGTAGTGATAAATCATACTCAGAGACCTTTTAAAAATGTTAAACCTGTCAAATGTGACAATTACTTAAAAGGACCATATGTGTGTGGTAAAGATTTGTGTTAAATCATAATTGGATTGTTTCAGAAAATATATGATTTACATATGTAAGAATAAAGAATAAAGAATAAAAGAATAGAATAAAATACTTTATTTAACGTCGATTTGGTAAAAACAAATAACATAAGCACTGTGTGCTTTTCATCGACAGGATAAAACAGAACAAAAAGGTAATAAATTTACAAAAACTCAAATAATACTTATGGCATTTGACATCCACATTTGACGCAAATTGTACAGTCACACTCCTTGACTTCTAAATTCTTAACAGCTTGCTTAAATTGAGCTAGATCGTGAATTATCTTAACATTTTTTGGAAGTTTCTCCCAGACAACTACACCTTCATATCTAAGGGAGTGTCTTCCGAAAGTGACAGTATTAATACTAGGCCTTTCAAGGCTTTTAACACTTCTGAGCGAATAACTATTTTCTTTACTTGTATAAAATTCACAATTTACAGGTTTGAATGAATTATTGATAACTTTAAATACACTTATGGCTATCTTTTTAATTCTACCATCATACAATGTATTTCTCCCTGCTTTGTCAAGTAAGCATAAGTAACTAACATCATAATTCTGATAAATTAATCTAAGTGCTCGTTCTTGAATTTTCTCAACCTTCCTAGATAATCTTTTGCCACAGAAGTGCCAAATGATTGTACAGTAGCTGAAACTAGATCTAATAAAGGCATCAAATACCCTGACTAGACATTCATAATTCAATAACTTGGACAATCTGCCCATACAATTCAATCTTTTAGCAGCCTTTCTGCAAAGTCTAGAAACATGAGTGTTAAAATTTAATAAATTGTCAATATCGACACCTAGAAGTTTAACATAGTCAGTAGTAGGAATACTGATACCATTAACAGTAAAATCCAAATTACAATCTGATCGTGATAGCACCATTGACTGAAATTTTGAGGCATTTGCCTCCATATAATTTATATTAAACCAGTTGATAGCTGACTCTGTTGCATTTTCTAAAACAGTTCTAACTTGATTGACATTTGAATGATGGTATGATAAAGTATTGTCGTCAGCGTAATTAAAAATAGAGCAATCTCCTATATCTAATAGTAAGTCGTTTAAAAATACATTGAATAGGAGGGGACCCGTCAAAGACCCTTGAGGCACTCCACGTTTCATAGTAAGCCAATTGCTTCTTACGTTACCAATTTTAACCCTTTGCTTACGGTCCGTTAGATAACTTTTGATATAATTACAGGTGTCTTCTGACACCCCGTATGATGATAATTTGGCAATAAGTAGCCCGTGTGGTATTGAATCAAAGGCTTTGCTTAGGTCCATTGCTATGAGGGCAGTAATTTCATTATTATCAAGTGCCTTCTTCCATTCCTCTACACAGCTAAACAAAACATTCTCACAACTATAACCTTTGCGATAGGCTGCAAGTTTGTCAGACACAATACAATTGAAGTAATCATTAAACTGGTCACAGATGACACTCTCTAATACTTTGGATAAGATACATAGTACACTCACAGGTCGATAATTAGATTTACTCAGCTGATCTTTTTTCTTATATACAGGCGTAACTTCTGCGTACTTAAAATCACTAGGATAAACATTTTGATAAATACTATAATTGATAATAGAGCATAAACTCTGACATAATTCATTTGCACCTAATTTGACAAGTTTTGAGGGAATACCATCATAGCCACATGCTTTTTTGGTTTTGAGACCTGCAAGTTTCTTCAATACTTGAGAACTGTTAACATTTGTGAGAATTAATTTTTCATTACGATTCTGCATATGATTCTTTATGGTAATTATACTCTGATGACATTCATAATGTTTGTTAATCTGTTCTAATGAGAGTGAGTTTACATCAATATTCTCTCCTAGATCATTAGCAACATTAATAAAATAATCATTAAAGATATTTGCGACATCAACTTGAGAATTTACTATGACATTTTCTTCAAATAATGAAATTTGCTGATTATCGTTTTTACCATTATCATTAAAATACGGTTTGACTGTTGACCAAAAGTTACTTGTTTCATCTTTAAGACAATGGTTATCAAAGTAGTATTTAATAGACTGTCTTTGTAGTTCGCATTTGCAAATAGAAATATCAGGTTAGCGTTAAGTGGCTTTTGTGTTTATTTTAATGTCTCACTTAGGGATTACTATTCCCTGTTCAGTGCAGTGTGGCTTTATTAATGTAATTTACTTCTGTTAAACTCACATCATATAAAGAAGGTATTACATAAATTAATGTTAAGGTAATGCGATTGTACTACCTTTGTCTGAAAATAGGCACATCTCAACTAACCTTATTTTGAATGCCTCATCACAGTATTTCAAAATTACACAAAGTCCTAGAATTCTTTTCTAAAATCAGTCCGATTCTGGGCACCTGAAAGTGTTTAGAAATATTTAATAAAAGGACCAAAAGATTAACATCCTTCTCAACTTTAAATCCAGAAATATTAGGAGCACTGCTGGAGATATTAGTGTCTGGACTCACATTCTGGAGTCTTATTTTATTGAGTCTGCTTGTCTGGTTTCTTTCAGAGGAATTATCGGTGTTTGTAAAACGTGAGATGCAAGATCGAGGGTTCGTCTCTCGGGAGTTGATGGTCCTTCCCACGGACATGAGCTACGGGAGTCGAGAGTTGTTGCTGGCGATTGGATGGCTCATGTGCAAGGAACACATTATGGACGCCTTCATGATGAATTGCACAAGCCCACTAGAAGAGGATATCGTAACTTGGACTGAGGTTTGTCCATATTGCTATACTAAATACTAGAAATACCCATTAGTATTGTATTACAGAAACATATTGAGTTTGTGACTTAATTAAAAGAAAGTACACCCTTACCCTGAATGAACTCACCTCTGCAAAGCAGACCTACAGTAGCGCAGAGCTCTTTATGGTAATATGGAGAGAGTGAGTGAGTTTGTGTTTTACCCCCCATCACCACCAGTGTGGACTATTTGGAGGCACTAATGGTAATATGGAAATAGATTTACTATTTTGAGTATTTTCCCAAAGGTAGACAATGACTCATATATTTGTATAATATTATGGGTAAAGACATCCAAATGTTGGCTATTTTCCGGTATGTATGTTTCTTGACCATCATTGTTTGTGTACTTTGATTCAATCTGATATGGGCCATTAGCTATTCTATCGCATGATGTGGGTGTGTTTTTGCATAGACGATGTCAGCTTGCCTTTGAATCTGCAATTCTTCTGAGATTCCTAAGCAAGTTTTGATACTTTGATGGTATCATGAACGGGATTATATCTGTAGATGAGAAGTATATTTTTGTAATGACTTCTTTGAAGTGAAAAGCCACCATCATTAGCTGTTTAACAACAACTAGCCACAGTCACTTCAAAGGAAATGGAAAAAATAACCAGAATCTCTTTATTTAATCCTTAAGAGAGAAGAGGAGGAGAGCGAGGAACTGACGACCCCCAGGGACCCAAGCCAACGTGTCCAGCAACTTCTTTGGCACAACAACAAGCTGCGTCTTAATCTCCGCTCTTTGCACGCCCTGCAGCGCCAGAAGGAGACTCTTGATCACAAGGTAGGATGCTGTTTATTTGCCATATGCTGCAGCCGCAAGAACTACATTTAAAAAAAAGAGATTGAACTGCATGTCCAACGTGTCTGTAAAGTACTGCTTTAGTGCTAATAAATGGTAATATGAATCAATTGTCTTACCTCTACCCGGGTTTCGGACTACATGTTTATAGGCTTACTCGCTTGCGTTTGTTTTGCTGGTGTACTCTGGATCAGCCTGGGCAGCTCAACCTCCATCTTCGTGGGAGGAGCTGTCCTTTCATTTTTGGTGATCGTCGTATGATGATGAGACTGGGAGTCTGGCACATGCTCTATTGATTCAGGGATGTCCAGGGTCTTTCAGTTGCCTCAGCATAGACTACTGGATACAACCCCATTTAATGTTCCCTGAGCCACCCGGCTTGAACTAAAGTGATTTCCCGGGTGAGATTTGAACCAACGCCCTCTGAGCCAGTGGACAAGCGTGCTTAATCATTAAGCCACAGGGGAACATATATATAATGTCCAACTGCCAAGGTGGCATTTTAAAAGATCAAATGTCCTTTTACCTGTGGTCCTTACAGTTTGATTATCATAATTTCATTAAGCAATATGATAAAGTCAAGCATGGTCACAATGTTGGCAAACTTAATATTATTGTTGAATGACCACAGTGAAAGAGCCATGCTGATTGGCCAGAATCAGTAACTTGATAATGTCATTATTGCTCCAGCTGCACCAGTAGCTGCAGCATAAGTTGCAGGAATGTTTAGGGTCTTTATGTGTTTGAAAATAAATCACTTTCAATTAATCTATTAGAAAGTGGCAAATTCTGCTTTGTAGTGTGTATTGATCATTTCCACAACATGCACTTGCATCAAAGATTACAGATACTGATAATTATTGATTAGGTGCTGTGTCTGCAAAATCTTGCAATGGACACAGTCTCTGCCTTGTGAATATGGAATTTTCATTCAGGCAGCGTTCTTTAGTGCAGTGAATAATTTATCATCAGGCTATTTGTAGCACAATGTATAATTTGTATTGTGAACTTGATTCTGGCAACTCTGCTAACATACATGCATAAGTATATGTACATGATAGTTTCTACAGTGTTCTTATAAATGCTGCTGATTTTTGTGACTGATTGGCAATCTGGGGAAACATGGTAGTTTGCATGTTGTGTCTTTGCCGTATTGATATTTTGCTGATTGTGTTATTGTGTATGTTTTACATGTACTATAGTACCAAATGTAGACCGCTGTATTCTGACTCTGATACCATTAAAATATAGGTGTATATAAATGATACACTGGTCTCAGTTATATATATATGGTTTCAAACCTATGTTGTCAATGTGGTTTCAAACTTTGTGTGACATTTGTAGAGCAATATGAGTGACATTTCCAATTGAAATGAATTTTATATTTGGATTTATACTCATTAAAAATTGTAAGGAAGTCTTTAAATCGGTGCCTTGGTCCATTCATATTATGGGATGAGAATGAATCTGTAAAATTTTACCTGCACCTATAATCTGTAAAGAGTATGAGCAATACATATTATGCTCGTATTAAATTGTTACTTATCTATAGGAACATGCCATGCCAATTAACCCAGATGTTACACACATAAATTGGAACTTGCGTGCCATTGTTGTGCATTTCACTGGATGGTACTTCTATTCTATAAGTTATTTTCAAGAATTGGGTTAACTTTTTCTTTGTATTCAACACATTGTAAACATGTTTTGGATAGACATTTGATTTCTATTTGAATGGGATGAAAATAATTTTGCTCCGGAAGCACATTCTGCCCATGCGAGAGTGAATATCCTGAATGGCCAGCTCTAATGCGGCTTTCTCTGTAAGATTGTTGTCAACATGTTGATGTAAACGCCATTTGGAGTCAGTGTACACTTTTTTTGGACAACTGGGCTAATGGCTCAGCTGAAGATATGCCAGTCACAACTCAATTAGCTCATCACCGTTATACAGGAAGAATAGCGTATTAAGTAGCACTGTCCTAGAGTGATGCACAATTTCTTTTCCCGCATGCAGTTAACGACTGTTTGTGAGATGTGACAAGAATCGGGTTAATGAAATATCAAACTCGACTCATTTTCCCAATTGGCCCGAATATAACCTCTACATTATGTTTCACTTGGAGGTCAATGTCCGCCACTGACACACTGTTTGCGAGTCACAGGTTTTGCATCCTTCGGCCTTACGCTGGTTTTTTTAAAACCGTAATTCCTTGTTTTGTTAATTTTGTTATAAATGGCAATCATTATTAGAAATAGTTGAATTGAGCATCTTTTTGAGTTTTGACCAAGCAGTGAAATTGTCAAGGGTAATTTTGCGTACTTTTTGCCAGAACCCTTCTTTCCCTATACAACTTGTATTCATAAGTACTTGATGGAAAGATGATTAATTATCGCCCATGCTATGCTATGCATAGGGCGATTATGCTTTAGTGCTGAAATCTACTGAAGGGGTGAAACAACCAATGCTGTGGCCTCAACCAGCCCACTCTGGAAGTTCTTATCATATGCATAACACATTGATACCATTGTAGATGTGCACAACGGTTGGTATTTTCAGTTTAATTCAATATTAGAAAATTTACTATTATCGTTTTAGAGGCTATCAAGGTCCAGAAAACCTGCATTGTGGTGGCCATTTTCCCTTCCACAGGGTGAGTTTTAGTACACAGAATGGCCACTGCAAGCAGCAACTCATTCACATACATTACACAAGAGGGCAGCACCTGCAAGTCCTTTGCCAGTTCCTCCCTTTGCACCACATTCTATTTCTGGGAAACCCAGCAATTCCTGCATCTCAGTATAGTTCATGCATCTTTCCAACTAATTATACAGGTAGCACGGGCTTATACTGTATCTATTTCATATTATTCTATTCTCTTCCCTCCAATCTACGGACAACTTACTATATATTATATGTATCTGTTTTATATTTATGTAAATAAAATACTGGTTATAATATACGCTCATGTAAACAAAAGACAGACATATAGATAGATAGATAGATAGATAGATAGATAGATAGATAGATAGATAGATAGATAGATAGATAGATAGATAGATAGATAGACAGATAGATAGACAGATGCATGGATAGACAGATTGGCAGACAGATAGGATAGATGGATGGGATATACAGTAGGATAGGATAGATGGATAGTATAAGCGGATAGGATAAACAGACAGGATAGATAGATAGATCTATGGAGGAATGGATTGACAGATGGATTGATGGATATATGGGTTGACAGACGGACAGGATAGACGGATGGGATAAACAGATAGGATAAACGGATAGGATAAACAGATGGGATAAACAGGTAGGATAAACGGGATAAACGGATAGGATATACGGATGGGATAAACGGATAGGATAAACGGATGGGATAAATGAACGGGATAAACGGATAGGATAAATGGATAGGATCAATAGAAACTTAGATAGATAGATGAATGAATGGATTGACGGATGGATTGAATGATAGATAGACGGATGGATAGACAGATTGACAGACAGATAGGATAGATGGCTGGGATAAACAGATAGGATAGATGGATAGTATAAACGGATAGGATAAACAGACAGGATAGATAGATAGATAGATGGAGGAATGGATTGACGGATGGCTTAATGGATAGATGGGTTGACAGACGGATAGGATAGACGGATAGGATAAACGGATAGGATAAACAGGTAGGATAAACAGGTAGGATAAACAGGTTAACGGATAGGATAAACGGATTGGATAAATGGCTGGGATAAACAAATGGGATAAATGGATAGGATAAATGGATAGGATACACGGATAGGATAAACGGATAGGATAAACAGATAGGATAAACGGATAGGATAAACGGATAGGATAACGGGTAGGATAAACGGGTAGGGTAAACGGATAGGATAAACGGATATGTTAAACGGATAGGATAAACGGGTAGGATAACAGATAGGATAAACGGATAGGATAAACAGATAGGATAAACAGATAGGATAAACAGATAGGATAAACAGGATAAATGGGATGAACCAATGCTTATGGGGTACTGGATGAACGGATAGGATAAACGGATAGAATAACGGATAGGATTAATGGATAGGATAAACAGGATAACGGAGAGGATAAACCGATAGGATAAACGGATGGGATAAATGGATAGGATAAACGGATGGGATAAATGGATAGGATAAACAGATAGGATGAATGGATAGGATAAACAGATAGGATAAATGGATAGGATATATGGGTAGGATAAACGGATAGGATAAACGGGATAAATGGGATAAACGGGATAATGGATAGGATAAATGGATATGTTAAACGGATAGGGTCAACGGATAGGGTAATGGATAGGATAAATGGATAGGATAAACGGATAGGATAAACTGATAGGATAAACTGATAGGATAAACAGATAGGATGAACAAATAGGATAAATAGATAAGATAAACATGATAAATGGGATGAACCAGTGCTTATGGGGTACTGGATAAACGGATAGGATAAACGGATAGGATAAACAGATAGGATGAATAGATAGGATAAATGGATAGGATAAACGGGATAAACAGGATAACGGGTAGGATACACGGCTAGGATAAACGGATAGGATAAACAGATATGATAAACGGAAAGGATAAATGGATAGGATAAATGGATAGGATAAACGGACGGGATAAACTGGCTAACGGATAGGATAAACATAGGATATAACATGCGGGGCATGGGCGATGCTGTGCCATTATATGTGCTTGTTTCATTATTCCCGGAATTCTTTATTCTTGTTTATTTTGGCGAAACCATAACAAGAAAATCTTTTTAAAAAAAAAGATATATGCTGGTTGTAGCAATGATATCTTTGAAATGCGAAAAAAAAATTATAATTTTTTACAAATTGACCTTTTATTTGACAAATTTATATAAATTTAAACATTATACTAGAAGATATGCTGTCAATATAACTTTAACCAGTGATGTAAATTGTGTGCTGTATTTCATCATATTGATAGATTTATTAATGAGACATCCAATATAATATCCTTCTCTATAAATATTTCAAAAATGTGTCAGTAAAGAAAAAGCCTTTTATATTTTGGTGTTCAGTCAAGAACTATTTGTTTAGAAGTATATATATATGGCAGACCACTCTTCAATGAACTTGCAAAGCAAATTTCTTGAAAAGGGTCATGTTGGTCATGGTAAAGTGACAAAGTCAAGTACAAAGGGCAAAACTTTTGAAATAGGCCTGTTACAATGTTTAGGGTATTTTTAAAATTCATAAATAAAAAAATGTTTGCAGTCTAGCCTGGAATTGAACCCTGGCCAGTGGGGTGGGAGGCAGGCGCCTTACCTGCTTCGCCACTGGGCCAGCCACGAGTATGGATTCTAAATATAGATTCTGTTCATGTGCTGTTTTTGAAGTTGATCTTTCAAAAGCCACTTCATGTATAAACAGGGCCGCCGTAGCTCGAGATTTTGTCGTACATACCTGGTTCACCACTTTTCTGAAACTAGAACACCTTAGAAACACGGAGCAGTTTTCAGAATGTCCGTAAGTGGAGTAGAAGTGTGTCAAATTTGCCTCAGAAGTTCCGAAGTGGAGGGCGTGACAACTGTCGTCCACTAGTCTATATCAATCATGACAACTCACCTCCAGCTTAAATTGTACTAGAACAATTTTTGGTTGATCAATCATCAATTTCCGAAATGACAGGTGTATTTTGACATAAATGGAACAACTTGAAGTATTTGCAATGATAAGTTATTTCCTAGTGCTCCACCTAATATTACTAAAAGCTGAGGTGAACTTGTGTTGACACTTTTCGTTATGGGGTGACGAGGAGAGATGCTGGTATAATAGCTCAGGATATGCCATACTACATCTTTTCTCACAGCCCAATGGAACCAGCATAAAAAGGTTTACTGTGTTATTTATTGTTTAAACAGCCATGAGTTACATAATGGCAGGATGATAAATCACTGTAATTAACTGAAACAAATACATTTCCTTTTCTTTAGGGATGATTAGATAACTTGCCTCTGAAAATCTAGGTTCTAAAAGTGTGATGTAGTCCTATCCTTCTTCTTTTTTGCAATTATCTACAGCTGAATAATTGTGAGATTTGTGTTATGTATTGATTGATTTTTGGGGGCTAATGGAAAGTTCTTGCTGAGCTGCTTTTAAAACCTCCAGGCATGTGAAAATGTTGAATGCGTCATCCTAAGAAGTAATCATGCGGTTTAATGTTTTGGTAGTCTATGGTAAAAATCTTTGGCTCATAAGAAATGGTGGAACGGAATGACACTTAAATCCACATATATTTGCTCTGGTTGTAACAGAAAAAGAACATCAAAGAAAGGTGAAATTTAAACCAATAATATTATTGTTTACGATGAATGATCAGTGCTCACTGTCTTTGAAAATTTATGATGGGCATGGGTAATTGGGTATCATCACAGACCTCTGGAAGTGAGAAGTGGTCCCACAGCCTTCTCCTCTCTTTCTCATCTCATCATGACGTCTGCTGGTCAAGGGGAGGAGGGTTGGTCTAGTGGTAGCGTGCTGGGCTGCCAATCGCTGGGTCCAGGGTTCGAATCCAGCTCTTACCGCGTCACCTGGGCCTATGTTGGACGGCTGTTTCAATCATCCTTCACCTCATTGCCGTGTACTCCTCCTGTCCTAATTAGCCTACCAAGTGCAAAAATACAGGACGTAAAGCCCCAATCATCCATCCATCCATCTGCTGGTCAAGTATGGCCTATAAGCCAGTGTGCTGACAGCTTTTGAAGCCATACCTTCTATGTTGTATTTAGCTTTAAAAAAAAAGCATAATTGTCACACAAAGTTAAGGAAATTATTGCCAACAAGAAGAAAGCAAAAAAAAAGTTTGCAATTAAAGAAAGATTTCGAAGAAGGCAAGCGAGCGAAGGAAATGGCTTTGATTTGGAAACTTATTAGTATTCCTCTTGGTCCTTTTGACATCTTAATTGGTTCCTTTCCTCGGGAAGTTGACTTAAATGCATAATGTGTCTTTAACTGTCTTAGCTTTGTTGTTACTGGGACTAGCAAGACTTAGATTGGACCAACTACCTGTCAGGGAGAAAGATATGTTACATAACCAAGGGTGACTTTGAACAATTTCAAAAATATATTGATGCCCTTGCAAGATGTAATAGGCCCTACTGTAAAACACCATAATGTCTTCTGAAAACTTAATGTGTGATCATTAGGGGAGAGCGGGGCACAGTGAGACGGCGGGCACAGTGAGACAAAGCCCATAGCATCTAGCTGGTGCTGTTTACAGATCAACCCTCTTTTGTATAGTACAAAAAGTAAGTAAGTGAGAGTCTGACCTATATCCGGAATGCCTATACAGCATATCGAGAGTGGAATTTCAATATTTTGGTTTTTAGCCAGTAAAAGTAAATAATTTTGCTAAACGACGTTTTGTTATAATTCCCAAGGAAAATGGCATAATGCAAATCAATTATCAAGGATTCCAACCCTGATTATTTGTCTTGGTTTGGTGAGATGATGAACCACAGTGCAGGCATCCGGTCCACAGGATTCAAAAAATTTATAAAGAGGGCTGCATGGGGCACAGTGAGACAGTTGAAGGCGGGGCACAGTGAGACATCACAAAATACACTCGAAATCACCTGATTGTAAGGCATAGCTTACAATTCACCATTAAAAACAAAATGCCTGCTATAAACTACGAATTTTCGTGAGTCATATCCAAAGAGAAGCATCAGAAAGAATTTTGATTAGTATGTAACAGGTGCGGCAGGTTAAATAAGTCGTGCATGTGTCCTGTGCGATGAAGTTTCGAAACATGCTCAAAAAAGGACCTAAAAAATCACCTAGCCAGCTGCTTTTATAAGAGTACAGTAGTTTCTGTAGCAACAATTGATAGAACAATTCCGCAGGTCCTGAGGATCGTCGGTTATGGCAGCAGATGCCATGTCTCACTGTGCCCCGCCTTCTGTCTCAGTGTGCCCGGCCTACGGGGCACAGTGAGACACTTAACGAGCATGGACGTAACTCAAAATTTCTCCAAACCTGCAAAAGGTAGGAACCTGAAACTACTGGACAATATACCCAACGTCATTATCTACAACTAGAAAATACCCATGAGCAGCATATTTAGGGGGGGGGGGGCATTGGGCAGACGCCCCCCCCCTCTTCAGGGCCAAAATGAAAGGCCTCCCCCCCAGGGTATGTGTAGATACTCCCCTGTACCCAGTGTATGTATGTTTATAGACATGTGCGTAATACTATGCATGAATGATCTGTCAACAGAGATGTATGATGTGTTGACTTGTGTGGAAGGCAATGTGGTTACAGAGTGAGTGTGCACTGTCTGGATGTTTTTGGCGGGAAACGGGATGGTGGCGCCGCCAAAAAACGTGGGCAATAGTGGAACTACGATGCATAAACATGAGCTAACATGCGAGGGGAATAGAAGGGTGGAATCGAAGGAGAAGTTGAAGGAGGAAGGCAGGGTTAAGGAGGCAGATATGAAAGGTATGCAGAAATTAGGAAGAAAGACGTATGGTAGGTGCAAAGAAAGGTGGAGGACTTGATTTGCAGGCAGAAAGAAAAGGTGAACTGGGATGTCGTCATGTCACGTGCGCTGTTGCAATATGATGTTAGATGTGGACCTGATCTCATTTAACTCGTTGCTGCCAACATTTTGGAATACTTGAAAATAAAAAAAGGGTCTCACTGTGCCCCGCTCTCCCCTACTGTGCTGCAAATGAAGGTTCCAGTTTTTCCTAATACATGTATCGTGTGTACGTACATTGTACAATTGACAAAGTTATGTCTTAAATTTTGCTACAAGTGGCACAATAATGAAGAAACTGCAGTTAATGCACCAATTTACAATACAACTAATTGTTGGAGAAGAGGTTTAAATTCTGGTTACTAGTGGTTAGTTTGTCGGAGTAAGGATGCAACTCTCACAGATTTGCTTCTACTTAACTTTTCCCAATTACTAAACAGAGCAGCGATTGTGCAGTTGTACCAGTTAGGTTAGATAGATAGGTAAAATGTAAAATTTGTAATTTTGAGCAAGATTATATGATTGAGTGAGAAGGTTGCACAATTCCTTTGAGCTAACATAGCTTGTTGGAGAAAAAGCTATGTTAGCTCAAAGGAATTGTGCAACCATCTCACTCAATCATTTAATCAGCCATTTCACATTTTATAGTGTAGATAGATATAGTAAGTGCTGCCCGTAAGCTCAGTTCTGTGCTCTTGCGGGGATTGATTTATGAGATGGAAGAGAGCGTAAGTCCTCAAAATGTTACGCATTTACCCCATGTGAGGGATCTTTCTACTTGCCCAGAAAAGACACTGGTACAAGGGTCAATTGGGAGATTATTGGAAACATTGAAACAGATACTAATAATCCTACCTCCCTCCTAGAAACGTGAGATTTATGGTTCTGCCATGTGTTCTGCATTGCATGTGTGGGTGGATCCAATTAGCTGCCTGATCTGGAAAGTTGGTTACTCAAACAATTTGTTTGTTTGTTTACCAACATAGATCAAAAGCATTTCAACATGTCTTGCCTTAAATCTTAACCATTCCAATTCTCGTCTGCTTGATGACTGTTGCATCCTGGGAAAGTTCTTAACGTTTCTGAAGTCACGTGGTTGATACAGATAGGTCAAAGATACAGGTGACCTTCAGAGTCAAGAATTGGTGTTTTCACTTGTCTGGGTGATGTAAAATCCCATGTCATTCACTTTTCACCATATACACAGTTGACATATGACAACAGGTACTTACAGAGTTGCACAGGCATGTTCCTTGTGAGGTCATATCCCTATTCCTGCCATGTTATTGTCTATGACTCATAGGTAGCTTGTGAGGTCATATTCTATACTTTCTATGCTATAACAACAAGTGGGCTATTGAGTCACAGCACTCGCCACTGAGGTCAAAAGTTACTCAATGACAAATTGACTTTTTTCAATGCAATAAATAGATAGGCCTGTTGTGAGGTCATTGATGGCCACAAACAGATTTAAAATGTTATTACTCATCATTCTTCGACTGCAAAAGAGCTGTAATTTTACTCTCTGTTGGTCTGAATTTGATCATGTAGTGAAGTGCAAAACAGGAAATCTTATATTCCAAATTCAAAACCCCCATGAAGATATACCACACTTAATCCTTCTCATTGTTCTACACTTTTATGATCCTGTTTTCAGGCTGCTATACATAGGCAATAATTATACTTTCTTGGGGATTGTTGGTTGGGGGTGAGCTACTTAGGTTTGGTTGTGCAAAGATGAGCATCTTCACTGAAGTGTTTGGATTTTACTGTGCTACTTGAAAATTTAATTTTTAAACTGCTTCAAAGCGAGTCAGTTTCTTTGGTCAATAAACAGGTGTTGAGTTGAAAGTTGATTTGTGAATCTTGCAACCATATTCAAAAGGAAAATTAATGTCCCTACGCCTCCAGTTGAATGAGCGTGAATGACCCGTTTTCACTTGATGGATATCCCTAACTCAAAGGAAGTTGATCTAAATTTTGAAAATCTGGCAGATTTATCATCTCATTTAAAATTTGAATGAAACTGCAATGATGTTATGTTCAGAAACTCTGTCAGAGCATTCTTGAATAGGGCTTTAATTACGGATGGTGTGAGATCCCATTATTCTTCAGTGATCCAATCTATCAGGATAATGTGGTCATTGTCTGTGGAAGAATCTGCTGCTAGATTTAATAATACATGTAAGATAATTTTACCTGATTTCACTCGATTTGATAACATGATTTAATTTATTTTGCATGGCAAGTGTTTGCATATTGAATGACATCATTCCAAATAACTTCCCTGCACTGGAGCCCATGGGCTTCAATACTGGCTATTAAAAACAGGATTAGTTAGTCAAACTGTGACGGTTTTTACAGTAAATGCATTTGTTTTGGATTGGATTGGATAAGTTTATTTACACAACATAATGCACTTACAATTTATACATAAGTTATATAATCAGTAATTATGAATATTTTACAGCGTTGTACTGGAGGGCACCCGAGCAGAATATCTGCCATAACCCGTGGGTGGGTGCAACCCCTTCCCCCTTAGGGGCTGACCAGATGATCTTTTGGGGGGGCTATGGATATTTGGTGAAAAAAAAAGATTGTTTCCCACTTGACACTGAAAAAAAAAGTTTGTTCAACACATGGAAATAAAAAAAAAGTTTGTTTTCACCTGTAGCTAGGGTACCGTAATGTTAAAATTCCGATATAAAAGTTTGTCGCGAGTGCGCATGCGAAAAAATAGTTCGTCGCGGCGCCGCGAACGAAAAAAAAAATTCGTCCCGGGGGTAAAGTCCATTGCCCCCCCCCAACTATCGTCTGGTCGGCCCCTTATATACATATATCCCAAAATATTCTGCAGGTCTCATATAATTGACAAGTCAATCCACTGATAAACCTATGTAAGAAAACTTTTAAATTTATATACACATATAACTGAATGACACATATAACTCAATGGCACATCAATATTATTATTGAATACACATTCACGCATCTAAAAAAAGTTAATTCTTTACTAAATGTAATTGTGTTGAATTACTGGTTATTTGGTTTTATATACTCAGAAACCCTTTTGCAAACATTTCTAAAAACTTCTGAATAAAGTGTGGAGTGAACATCTGTCATTGACACTGTCACTGGTTCTACGTATGTCTGGTTCAGGTTTAGAACCTTGTATTGTGAAATGTCTGGTTTAAGTGAAGATGTCTGTCATTGGTCTGAAGTATGGATGTCTGTCATAGGTCTCTAAATTTCTGGTTCAAGTGTGGACGACTGTAAAATGTCTGTTCAAGTGTGGGAAGTCTTGTCATAAATCTGCAAATTTCTGACTCAATTGTTGGACATCTGTCGTAGGTCTGTAAATTTCTGATTCAAATGTGGACATTTGTCATAAATCTGCAAATTTCTGGCTCAATTGTGGTACGTCTGTAAATTTCTGGCTCAAGTGTAGACGTCTGTCATAGATCTGCAAATTTCTGGTTCATGTGCGGATGTTTGTCATTAGTCTGCTAATTTCTTGTTTAAGTGTGGGACGTCTGTCATAGGTCTGCAAACTTCTGGTTTAAATTTGGACATCTGTCATAAATCTGCAAGTTTCTGGCTCAAGTGAGAGACGTCTGTCATAAGTTTGTAAATTTATGGTTCAAGTGTGGACATTTGTCATAAATCTGCAAATTTCTGGCTCAATTGTGGGACGTCTGTGGTAGGTCTGTAAATTTCTGGTTCAAGTGTCACTGTGTGGGACGTCTGTCATAGATCTGTAAATTTCTGGTTTAAATTTGGACATCTGTCATAAATCCGCAAATTTCTGGCTCAAGTGTGGGACTTTTGTCATAGGTCTGTAAATTTCTTGTTTAAATTTGGACATCTGTCATAGATCTGTAAATTTCTGGTTCAAGTGTGGACGTCTGGCATAGGTCTGCAAATACAGTTGCGGACAAAAATATTCATACAGCTGAGTATTTTGCACAAACTGGTATTTACAGAGATGCGAGGAGAAAAAATTCAATTTTAAGTCATTGCCCTAATCAATTGTCATTGTCAAGCACTGCAAACTTAAGCATATCTCTGTTTTCAAGCTCAGGGGGCACACAAACGTAAAATTTCAGAATGACAAAAATATTCATACAGCTCGAATACGCTGGGTATAAAGTGCATCAAAAGCTTGAATTTCTGTTCAAAATAATTTGTAACTTTCTGTGGCTTCTTTGAATAACCGCCTTAGAAGTCCTGAGTGCTTTTTGGGGGTGTTTTTATCTGTTTTGGTTGACCCATAGCACCCTATAACGCTGGTATCATTTTACCATTAAATGTATATGACATTTCTCAAAAGATGGCAGTAAGTCCATGAAGAATAACCTCATTTCTTCAAATGGTCTATCATAGTTTTCTTTATGCCATAGGTTGTGCCTGATGTAAACTACAAGAAGTTGCATTTGGTTTTACAAGATTTAGACATGGGTACCAAATGTCTAGCGATGTCTTGAAAACTTTGCCCATTGAAATAGCATTTGGCCTTGGCCAATTTGTATCCTAGATCTTTTGCATCATGTGCAAATCATCACCTCCATATCACAAGTTAATTTTAGTCCAAATAAGAGTTTGCACTAATGATTAAAGCAAACCATGAAACCAAATTTTACCGTGTGTGCGCATTTAGCTTGGCTTAGTGAGCATCTTTGCAGAAGTTTCATACACATTTAATGGTAAAATGATACCAGCGCTATAGGGTGGTATGGGTCAACCAAAACAGATAAAAACACCCCCAAAAAGCACTCAGGACTTCTAAGGAGGTTATCCAAAGAAGCCACAGAAAGTTAAAAATTATTTGGAATAGAAATTCAAGCTTTTGATACATTTTATACCCAGCGTGTTCGAGCTGTATGAATATTTTTGTCATGTTGAAATTTTACTTTTGTGTGCTCCCTGAGCTTGAAAACAGAGATATGCCTAAGTTTGCAGTGCTTGACAATGATAATTGATTAGGGCAAAGACTTAAAAGTGAAATTTTTCTCCTCGCATCCCTGAATCAAGAGTAAATACCAGTTATGTGCAGAAGACTCAGCTGTATGAATATTTTTGTCCGCGACTGTATCTGATTCAAGTACGGATGTCTGTCATAGATCTGCAAATTTCTTGTTCATGTGCGGATGTCTGTCATTAGTCTGCAAATTTCTTGTTTAAGTGCCGACATGTGTCATAGGTCTGCCAGTGTCTGGTTGAAGCAGGACATCTATCATTGGTTCTAACCATGAGTGCAAACATTTGAAATATTTTAACATGCATGCTTTAAAAGTCCCATAAGATCTGCTTCACCGACTGGAGAATTTTTCTATCCAATCCATGTTACCATGACACTCATCGGAATTATTATTCTTTTGAAGAACGTTTTGTGCTGATTCTTTTTTGGCTTGCAACTTTTGAGAATGTTTGATGAATGGTTCTTGGATGGATGAACCAAGTGTTCTAAAAGATATAGAAGGTAAACAATTCCACTGCGACATTTGTTAAAACAGGTTTAGATTTATGTTGTAAACACTTTGCTGACAAAAAGCTTTTTATGTGTATCTCAGACTCGTTCAGTGAAAGCACTTTAGCTTGAGAGAAATTGTTGCAAGAATTTGTGAAAAAAAACAAAAACATTGCCAAGATTACAAAATGACTGCAAGTGATTAATTGGGAGCTTGCTGCTTGATAAGAGGGGATTAGAATAGCTCATATCTATAGTGTTATATACTGCCTGAACCAGGCCAGTCATCAGTGTTTCTGTTCACGATATGCATACACATTTGTGTGATGGATTGTTGACACTCGTTTTCTTGTATTTTTGGCCATTGTTGTTCACTCGTGCTCTCAGCATGGCAATATTACAAAATTAATCTCCTTATGAATGAGTGAAGTGTGGCTATATTTTTTGGAAATTGTCATATTCTCAGCCAATCGCAGGCACAAATTTCAGAGCATTGCCAACTTTTCAGTTCTTCCCAGCTTCTCATTTAAGCTTTGAAGTGATTTGAGAATTCGCGAGGCGTGTTAGACCAGTGTACACCTTGTAACTCCTGTCTACAAGTGGACCACTGTTTCATTGCCACTGCTTTTTCTAGTCTTGGTAGATCAGAACAAAATTATGCTGTCATGTGTTGCCACCTAGTTCTCATTTTCACCAGACTGTTGTAACTCACAAATTTCAACTTAGTGGACATGGTGAAAGTCTTGAGTTTTTATTGTGTTGAGAAGATTTCAACATCTTTCTTACTCAAAGGAAGCACAAGTAGGAAATTTACTCATATTATCATAGATCTGTTCTAAGTAGAGTTCACAGTTTTGATACAACCTCAGATGTGCTGGTAAAGTTGCAATTTAGCAGCATTTGAGTGTTATGGAGATTGATGTATTGCAGGCAGTGGTCAGAACTGGTGATCTGGTGACAGAAATTAAAATGCCCAGTAGTTCAGAGTAGAGGATTGTCCAGCTAGTCTTTCGAAGATAGCTTGATTCAAAAGCTTTTCAGTGTTATTCTACTTCAATTAAAGGTAATAAAATTATATTTTTATTGCTGTAGCCTATGGGCAAATCTGCAATGGAGATAAGATTTTCCTCAAGCATTTTGCATACGATTTGTGCAATTTCCATTAATTACAACATTTTGCATCTCTTAGGTAAATTTTAATATGACTAGAATTACCCATTATAAGGGCAAGACTGTAATTGGGAAAATCAAGGGAAGTGTAGCCCCCCCCCTGCATGATAGTTAAATAATTATCAAGGTATTTTAATAAGTAATTGACACATACGTGTACAGCAGACAGGGGCTATTGAGCAAATGTGCCTAAAACATACAACAATTTGTTGAGAATCCCCTGTGGTACAGCATGCATGATGAAGGAGGGGAAACGTTTTTGTAATGTGAAGGAAGGTTTGAGAATGGGTGATTGTGATTTTAAGATCCCCGTGTATATCTATGTATTTATGTTGTAGGCCTATATGAATGGTAGTTAATGGTAGTTAATTAAGACGGCTAATTGAATTGATACAGGAATATGTGGGATGTATTTTTGATAAAAGCAATGAACATTTTAAAAATATAGTGGCATGACTTGTGAGAGTGGTGATGGCAAGGGTTTGCAGCCGCACACTGTATGTACGCGTATGGAGTGGCATGGTCTTGTGTGGAATTGAGTTCAGATAACTTGGTGTATTTTGAACACACATCAATCTGTACTGTTAAGTAATTGAAGATGTGAAAGTTCTTCTTCTTGCGATTATATCCCGCCTCTTCATGCAGGCGAACCTCTAATGAGTATGTCGTTCAATATAATATCTCTCTGTTTTGCCAGGGAGAGGCAAATTTGGTTACAGAGTTTATTTGCCGCATCTAAAATTTCTGTGGACCTCAATCTAATTGCTTTGTACACTATGTTGAAACACGCAAAAATACATGTGCTTCGCTTGCCGCCATTACTGCCGGATGGTTTATTTCTTGAGACACCCGTGCGACACTTCCGGTTACAACGAACGGACATAAACATCAACACTAATACAAAAGTCTTTTAAATTTGAATGTGAGCAAATTGAGTAAATATTCTATGATGAGAAAGTCTTTTGAGTAAATTGAGTAAATATTCTATGATGAGAAAGTCTTTTGAGTGCATTGAGTAAATATTCCTGATTGGAAAGTCTTTAGTTTGAATGTGAGTAAATTGAGTAAATATTCTATGATGAGAAAGTCTTTTGAGTAAATTGAGTAAATATTCTATGATGAGAAAGTCTTTTGAGTGCAATGAGTAAATATTCCTGATTGGAAAGTCTTTAGTTTGAATGTGAGTAAATTGAGTAAATATTCTATGATGAGAAAGTCTTTTGAGTAAATTGAGTAAATATTCCTGATGGGAAAGTCTTTTGAGTAAATTGAGTAAATATTCCTGATAAGAAAGTCTTAAGTTTGATTCCACCGACTGATATCCCCCGCCTGTATTGCACACAGAAGATCAGAAGACGAAGCACCCCGCTTTGTCATACAGTTGGCTAACTGAGCACTGCCTGGGCACCATCTGACCTCTTGAACCTCCCTTTCTCTGACAGACTGTTTGATTGCCCCAAGATCGATTCGCAATCTCTTATCATCAACCAATTTTGTTGAATTTATGGCTTCCACGACACTCCTGTTATCTGTCCATGCTACTATTGGTATGTACTTCTGCAGCAAGAGTTCCTCAGCCAACGATTTAATGTATTGGGCACTTTCGAGCCCCTCCTGTAAGCTGAGAGCTTCAGCCGCAATGGTGGATCTCACCACCCGTTTAATCTTTCCTCCATGCCAAAAAATAGGGGCTGATCTATTAAATTGGTCGACGATAAACACAATATGTGCTCCCATACTACTGACACCATCACTGAGATTGGCATGGGCCGCATCAGAAAACACCACAATTGTCCAATTGGAGGGATCACCAATGTTAGGAAAAGCAATTTGGCATGGTTCATCTTTGACATGCCTGATTACTTTATGTAATCGTTGTAAATCCTTGAGATTTCCTTTCTTAAATTTCGAGCTAATCTCTGTGAGATCGAACACTAGATCAGGGCGAGTTCCTTGGACAATCCAATTCAAGTTGCCAGCCAGGGAGCGCAAAAGGGTAAGGCCCTCGTCCGACAGGGGTTCCAAAGATTTGTTGGCAAGGAATTCACGTACTGGGGTAGCGTCCACCCGCTGAACATAGTCATTTTGATCAAGTGTGATTTTCGCATCAGTTTGGTCTAAAATGAAACCAATGTACTTAAATCGTTGAGTTTCAAGTTTGCCAGCTTGGAACCGTCTACGCAACGCTATCATCACTGTTTTGTCAAAATAATCATCACCTGCATGCAGAAAATCATCAATGTGAGTGACCAGAAAACCACACAATCGTCCCGAGTTGTGCATGAAGAATAACGACGGGTCTAGTTTTGATTGTTTACAACCTAATCCTTCCAATATTTCCACCACACTCAGGTAAAATTGCCTTGCTGCATCATTTAATCCGTACAAACACTTCTTCAGTCTCCACGCATGTCCCTTGGGAACCTTCGCCTCCGAAGGAGGAATAACAAAAACCTCACGATCAAGAGGTCTGCTTTGCAGGAAGGCTGATTTGATATCTGTGGTTTTAATAATCCACCGCATACTAGCTGCAGTTAAGAGAACAAGCCGCAAAGATGCCCTGGTGGCAGTTGGAGAGTCTGTTTGAAAAGTGGTTACCTCTTCAAAACCTCGGGCAACCAAACGAGCTCTGGTCTCCGATCCTTTTTGAGTAACAACCCATCGTGTAGAAATGAGTTTGTTATTACCATCATCCTTGATGGCAACTTGTTCATACGCATCAAAGTCTTTTAACTTTTGCAGCTCTTTGAGTTTCGCCGAGTGTTCATCACTACTAACACCACAAACACTAACTGCTTCATCTTTTCTCCATTCAACCGCGTCAAGGTTTAGACTTTTCTGTACGCCATCATTATTTTCAATGTTCATCCAAGACTTATTCCCACCGGTAGCTTTACCAGCCCTACCAATCACCACAGCGTCCGTCCACGCATTGGAATCTGGATCAAGATAACTTATCCGATCCTGTCGTCGAAGTGTGCTAGAATCCGACACCTGTGCTGGAACAGAAGGATCTGCGGCCGGAGCTAACTGGTCTTGTTCCTGGTTGGAATCATCAACAATACTATCGGGAACAGGAGGATCAGCCACAACATCAGGGTGTCCTGTGCCCGCTCTTGAAAGGTCAAAGTCATCATCATCATCAGATTCAGCCTCCTTCACTTCGGAATGACTCGACTTCTTGGCTTGATCAGATGGATGCGCTGTCACTGTGGTATCACTTAGAGTCACTTTCATAAGTCTTGTGGGGGATACTCTGACAAATGTGCCCCCATGCCGTACAAACACAACTTTTCCATCCTGGAATACAACTTTTCCTGGTCCCAACCACCGATCTTTGCCTTCTCGCTTGTAGAACACTCTGTCACCGTGCTGAAAACGCTGTTCAGAGCTTCTTACTTTACCCCGCAATGCACGACGTATTTTCTCATCTGCTTCGGCTTGAATGAAGGCAGTTCTGGTCGCATGCAAGGCATTGAGATGCTTCGCAAAGGTTTCACTCATAGTCAGCCCATCAAATGCTGGTAATTTGCTAGTCATAATGTTTGGTAAGTTCGGGTTTTTTCCAAAAACTAATTGGTAGCTGCTATATCCATGATGCATCTGCAAACTGTTTCTAGCCATATTTGCCCAGGAAAGTAACATCTCAATTTGATCATTGGGCTGATCACGGACAAGTTTTGTCAGAATCCCATCAGTTATAGCATGAACCCTTTCACAGAGTCCATTCTGAAACGGACTCTCTGCTGCAGTGGTGAGAACTTCCACTCCAAGAACTGAAGCGACATCTCGCATCTCTTCCGCATTGAATTCACCACCATTATCCGTCAGAACACCTTCCATTACACCAAACACTCCAACCCAGTTTGTCATAACTTTATCAATCACCACACTTGGAGTCTTCCGGTCGATAAATACTGACACCGTCAAGCGTGACCACATATCAATCATGTGCAAGATCCATCGCTTGCCCCACTGTTTCAAATCCATTGCCACTTTTTCATTGAACCTGCTAGCCATGGGAAGAGCAACTGACGGCCTAGCTGGTGTCTTGGCGTACTCCTTGCACAATACACATTCCTTGTAGATGTCTGCTAAAAGTGTACTAAAAGAGTCTTTCCAGGAGCCAGCGTCTTTCAGCAAATGGACAAGCTTGTGTTCTGAAGGGTGACCGAATTGTCTGTGTAACTTCACCAAATGTTTCTTGCAATCCGCCCTGCCAAGATCATCTAAATTGACAGCGCACACTTCTTCTATCTTGACACCTTGTTCCTTATCAATTGGCACGCAATAATGTCCTGAACTTGTGAAATTTAGAGGCACTTCCTTGCCAAAAATGTTCGCTGTGTCGGACTCCATGTCCAACTTAATGTGTGCCTTCTTCATTGCTGTCTTCGATAACAATAACGGAATATCGGACTGCACCACATCAGTAGTGAGTCTCACATTTTCCCCAGCCAGAACAATTGGGATTTCGTATTCCCCGTCTGATCGCAGTCTTGTACCTCCTCCAAACTTGAACATCTTCTCACCTTTGCGATGTAGCACACTTTTCCTATCACCCATTTCAAGGCTATCTAGATAATCGTCCAACCAGTCTTTTCCACACACTGTACTGGTGCAAGCACTGTCAAGTACAGCACAATTACGGGCATCCAAACCAAGACGAATTAAATCAGTTTTGTCGCCCGTAAACAGGACAGCTTGCTCAGTTTCTTCTTCCTGGGCCACATTCACATTTTCCCAGCTATGAGGACATTCATTTAACAGGTGCCGAAATGAACCACAGCAATGGCACGTTAATGGGTTACCATCGGTGCCTGACGGATTGACCAATCTGGTATTCTTCACTCGGCCACGCTGGGAACTCGCTTGGTCACGCTGATAGCCGGCCCGGTCTCGCTGAACACCATGAAAACCAGCACCACGGAAACTACTGGCACCACGGAAATTATTGGCACCACGAAAACCACTGTTATTTCCCCGTCCTGGCTGTCTGGCAGAGGAAAACCCCCTGGTTCTTCCTCGTGAATAGGGACGATTCAGAAACACTTCTTCACTTGTTTGAAGAACAGACTGCGGCTCCACCTTGATTGCCGCTGCAGCTGACGGATTACCGGGCGAGTCTCTCACTGCCCCCCCCTTGAATTTTTTCAAGGACACCTTCGCCTGCTCATACATGGTATTTCTTTTGGAAAAGTCGATCCCTGTCAATACTAACAAACGCTCCTCCTTGGTGATGTTTGCCTTTCTCAGTAATTTAAAGGCCAATATGGCTGGTGGAAGTTTCATGTCTAGTCTCTCTATTCTGGAATATTTTAGATCAAAATTGTCAATGAAGTCCTCTATGGACTCGGATGCATCATGCTCATAATTTTCAAAGTCTTCAAATTTATCCAAACTATCTTCCAGATCATCTTTTCCCAAACGTTTGTCAAGATACTTGATCAAAGTGTCCAAACCATCATCTTTCATTAAATCCTCATTTTTCACTTCATCAAACACCTGTTCACGAATTTTAGAATCCTGAGGCAGCGACAAAGCAATAGCCACACCTTGTTTCTTCTTCTCCAAGTTCGTCACCAATTGCCATGCTAACAACTCTCGCTTGTAACGCTCATAGTTCTTTTCTTTCACATTTAAAGTCGGAGGATTTATTTTCATAGACGCCATGCTTACGACTTCTAACTTCTTCCCTTTCTTCCTTCTTCTTCTGTTTTTTGTCATTGAGTACGACGCTCCGCCATGCTTTCGATTTCGTTCGAAAAATGTCACTCAGAAACTACGAATTTCGCCCACTCACTTCGACGCTCAAAAACGCTTCAAATCCACTATATTCGCTCACTCATTCTTCCAGCTTTGTCCGTTATATCATCACACTTTTGTCCTCTACAACAGTCTGAGAACGACGTTCTGCCATGCTTTCGATTTCATTCGAAAATTGTCAAAAACCTCGATTCTGCAACCCGTGCGCACACCACCAAATTTCGCCCGCTCAACTTTGACGCTCCAAAACGCTTCAAATCCACTATACTCGATCACTCTCTGTCTGTCATTTTGTTCGTCAGCTCCTCGTTCGTCTTCTCAACACACTTTAGTCCTCTAAAACTTTCTAGGAACGACGCTCCGCTACCATTGTTGAAACACGCAAAAATACATGTGCTTCGCTTGCCGCCATTACTGCCGGATGGTTTATTTCTTGAGACACCCGTGCGACACTTCCGGTTACAACGAACGGACATAAACATCAACACACTACACTTTGAGCATTATCGCCAATATCGCAGGTCAGCTTAGCGTATCCCCCATCCGTTCAGAATCGCAGTCGCAAGTTCCTGACGTGTTGTCGGGGGGGGGGGGGTACTCCATCTTCCTGGTACACATGAGCTTCTTAATCTTCGGGTCTCTTGTATCATGTAATTCTATGCAGTGGACCAGCATGTGAATCAAGTCCTCTTCTTCCGCATGGCAGAGCTTACATCTACTGTCTATTTCTGTGGTGCTGTACATCTTCTCCAGGGCTGCTGTTTTAAATCTGCCAGTGATCATCCTTGCTCGAGTTGCTGCAGTTTCAATCATGTATCTTCTGCCTCTGCAGACTGTCCAGAGGAGGTGTGGAGACTTCGGCAGATCCGTTGGCCATATCCACCATTTCAGTGTGCTCTTACATGCAGCGTTGTAAACCAGATCTGTTGTTAGCTTCTCCTTTACTGCCGATTTCACTTGTAGCTTCCACGACGATTTTGTTGGAGGTGAGAAGAGATCCGTCAGGACCTCAATGCCGTACTTGTTACCAATATCTAAGACGTAGGAGAACCAGCTGTGTTTGTTGGAATATCCCACTGACATTTGTCTTCGTGCTAGCTGGTGTAAAGTATGGGTTGTTGGTAGTCTTGTGATGCTGCCGTACAAGGAGAGGACTCTCTGATCTAGCTGTGCTTCGATTGTTGAGGCGCCCAGGAGCAAGTATATTGCTTCCTTTGCCGTGTTTGTTGGTAGAGCTTGTATTTGTCGTAATAGTTGTCTGTAGAAGTCTTCCAGGGCCTTGAGTTCTGAAGGTGAGATGACTACTGCCTCTAGACCGTGGAGAAGCCTTGGGGTCACGTAAGTTTGTATAATTTTAAAGGAAGCAGCTGGATCAATGCCGGAGGTGCCGTGGAGGCCGATTCTTAACATCGAGTATGCTGTCCTCCTCGCTTTCATGATGTTTTCCTGGATGTCCGGGGATGATTTGCCCTTTCTCCAGACCAATCCAAGGTGAGTGAAACTTGGCGATTCCTTCACTTCGTTCTGGCCCATGAACCACTTGTCAGGATCCGCTGGGATTTCCTTTGTTTTTTGGGCTTTTAATTGTGTTTAATAACATATTGACATACACGAATGTGAAAAGAAATAGCAATGTAGTTACTATAGTCATTAATGTGTCTTTGGGCTGTCAAAATTAATTGGTGTTGGAGGTGTCAAACTGAAGTGCACTTGAAAAGTTAAATGGGAAAAAGGAGTAAAGGGGCTTTGAGAGCAATTAACAGGCTTGATTGGGATATTATGAATGCAAATGCATTGAATACACACAGAATTGCTGGCTGAAAATGGCGGGGGATCTGGATCCTCCTGGATCACAACAAAGCAGACGAAACGGAAGTGAGCTGACGAAGGGATGGGCTCAGCAGCAAAGAAAAGAGAAAAATATAGTTGAATCGAGGATAAAACGGCGATGATAACTGGTTGAAACAGTATCCCATTTGAATAAGAGATACGAAATAGGAAGGAAAATGCATGGTAGGTGTGCAAAGGAGTAGGTGGCTGGCTGTGCATTGTGTGCAAAGAAGTGAGGAAGGAGGGGGTGACCATTTAATAATGTTAAGCGTTTATAAAGATAGATGTTAAGCGTTTATAAAGATAGATTTGTGCCCCGATTTGCCGATGAGTAATGGAAGCAATTTATTGCTACATAGATATGTGCATGTTGAAGATAATTGTGTGTTGTTTAACTGATAACACTATGAGTAAATAGGTTGGGGAGGACATTGTCAAAAGCTATCAAACTGAAGGTATTTTTAAAGCACTTGCCTCCCTGACTATTTACCTCTCCATGTTGGCTGTCAGAAACAAGAGTTCATCATTCCATGGTTGCACATTACATTGTTGTCGATAGGTTGCTCACGTCAGTACAATGGTCCAAATTTGCTAACAGAAATTGCGTTTCTCAATATCCTTTATTTAAGCAACAAAACAATGACCACATTAGCAAAGCAATCAAATGCAAAATTTCAGCTCATTCTGTAAATTTAAATTGGCTGCACAAAGCCTTTCTTATTTATAATGTAATTCCCCTTTCACGTGTCCGAAATATTGATGTCGGAAAATTTTATGATGTGAGAAGCGCTGTCCTCAGTATCCGTAGATCATGTAGACCTGTGGTGAAACCTGACAAACGAAATAAAGTATATATATCAGACCAAATTGGCCACCATTAAATTACTGTAGCAAAGTGTATTTGTAAAATTTTAGTATAACAATGATTTTACAGTTTGCTAATTGGCAATCTCATCTCCCAGAAACCAAATGTTCATCAGAAAGTACAGAACGGTTCTTGAATGACGCATGTCAGGATTGACTCAAAGCGAATTGTATAGAACAGTTATTCAATGGTGCATACAAAGCAAAATGCACTGAACTTTTTTGCAATGGCGCACATCAAGAACAAAATGTACAGAAGTTTTCTTCAATGGCACATGTTGAGAATAAAAGGTATCCAGAATAGTTCTTCGATGGCGCATATAGAGAACAAAATACATTACATGTCCAGAATGGTTCTCAATGGCGCATGTCAAGAACAAAACTAAAGGAATGGCTCATCAATAGCATACTCAAGAACAGACGGACTTGGTACTTCATGAATGTGAAAGTTTCTATGATTTATTTACAGATATTTTTCGGCGGGTTATGATCATTTTGCCAGACTAAGTACCTTCTTACATAGATTCACATTCTTGTAAAATGCATTGTTCATAATTATAATGTTTTCTAAATGTTTGGCAATGTTTTCAATCATGTTTGTTTACTGGCAGATGCATGCATACATGTATAAACCTTTTTGACTTAAAACACAATCCATTTTGATGACCTTGGTGGTTGCTTAATAATTATAATCACAAGTTTTATTGGATGCATTCGAGTAGTTTAATGTGAAATTAAGAACCTGTACAGTCATTTTGATTTGAATATGCTCTTTGATTATGAATGCAGTTTTTGATTAATTGCATGTATCTTCCGACACCCTTTGATAGTGACATTTCCAAAAAACATTGACGTAAAATCTGCTTTGAAACAATGCGGGCTGGCTTTTTGAAGCTAAATTAGCATTACGATGTAATCCATTTCGTCATTGCTTGGGGATTTATAGTTTGTAGGCCGTCATGAGGCCAGACTTTTCTAATTTTTAGCTTCTCGGATCGACCGACCCAACAGATTTTCTGCCCACAGAAAAAAGGAGCTCACCCACAATTTTTAATGATTTGACATTTCAAAAAATTGAGATTTCAGCTTTTTTTTTGTTCTACTGACCGACCCTTGGAAGTTCCTCGAGAGATTCCCAGAAGCTTAAGATCAATTATGTCTGGCCTAACATTTATCATTTTTATACAAACCTCTTTACTTTTCTTCCCTGTTGCAATGATAGCATCACAACTTGGGGTTGATTATGCTATGATAAAAAGATCTTTTTATAGCTCTTTCCCGGTTATTCTGATATGAAGAAAGTCCATGATTGATGATGAATATGGTTCTTGTGGTTTTTAAAAGTTGGCCAGATGTAGGCGGATTATTGAAAAAATAGATTAGTGTCAATAACCGATATTATGTGGTTATTCATGTGTTGATGTAGTGAACCACTTTTATTTTAGTGTTGATTTCCAATTTTGTATTTGCGTCATGAAAATGATTATTCCTACGGTTTAATATTGATAAAAGTGGGCTTTTATTATACCAGTGTGATGCCCTGTTTATAATGTATGTTTGACTCTTTAGTTTATGAGAAAAAGAAAGAATAACATGGCTTTAGTGTAGTTTTGATGTGGTATAGACATATTGATGAGATATTAAGGCCTCAGTCAGGTCTTCACAAAAGTTTCACGGTGCTTTTGGTGGCAAAGGAATTGCCTGTCTAATGTTTAATGTCTTATTCAAGATGCCTCCACAGAATTCAATGTGATTTATTTGCTCTTGAATTGTTGAGCTTGATGCCAGATTAATAAATGGGACGTGGCAAGATGTCATGCCCCAGCTTCATGTGAATGATGTCACAGCTGAGGCAACTGACCAATCTCTTGCTTCGAAGACCTCATGACGTCATGCTCCAAAGTGTGAATTCAGTCATTATGATATTCATGTCTCTCAATCACACCTGCCCACTGACTCATTTAATTTTCAGTGTGAGAAATATGATCTACGGTGACAACACTATTTGCAAACAGCATAAAGGAGTCAATGGTATTTCCTTGGCTGTAAATGGGCTGTTGTTTTCCCTTTCAGTGACATTTTGCATGTTATTGTGCCATGCTAGCTGAGGCAGCAGAGTCCGGGTCTCCTCTGCTAACGCCATAATGTATTGTGGCTTCCTTTGGAAATAGCCTGTCTGTGTCTAGTCTGTGTCCAACATTCAGGACACTGTCCAGTGAGTGTCCACACCAGACATGCTTTTAGCTAGATGCACTTGGTAATGCCTTTCCAAATGCACTGGCAATAGGACAACCTGGACAGGAACTGGTGCCTGGAAGCTCAACCAAGGCTTTCTGTTGGTGAAATCAAGTCAAGAAGACAGATTGATGCCAGACATTGTGCAAAAGTCTCAGTATAGAAAAGTTTTTTGGTTAATGAAGAGCAAGTTGCAAACCTTTGTAGAGGAGATGATATACTGTTCTTACTGTCTGGAAGTCTACCTGATGGGACTGAGGTGTTTATTTTGTTAGCACTTGAAGTTTCCTCAAGTTTTCTCAACTTCTGGAGCTGTTGCAGTATTGATGGAAAACAGTGAAGCACTGACCTTGCTCGGGATAATGTCAGGTAAGTGTGTATTTTATAATGCATCCAAGGTTATAAGGAAATGATTTATTGTTATGCTTCTGTCAAAAGTGTCCCCAGCAGAGTATTATACGAGATTATTTCAAGGGTCTCGATGTTAAAAATACACCACATAGATATATATTGATGCCAACGGAATTGTTAATTTCCTGGTATCTGCCTTACATAACTTGCTTCTTATCAAGATTTAAGGGTCAAATAACTCAAGATTTGATTGTCCTCCTGGAAAGCCTATTGGGATTCCATAATCCGAATTCTATTGGTTTGAGTCGTTTTGTTTACCTACATATTCAATTTAGTGTGAATTTTCAGTTAGAACTAGGATTCAAATAGAAAATTCTGTTGAATTTTTTACTAGTTATTTCATTCATCAAATAGGGAAAGCTATTTTGTTGTAAGACCCTTAGTGTCTGCACCTATTTCTAAATATCTCTCTGAGAACAAGATGACAAAAACAAATGTACACTGTTAAACACAGCATCAATGGTACAAAGTATTTATGAAAAGAATACAATATGATGAAACTGCCATGGCATAATTAAATTCTTTATGTCAGCATTAAACCTTAGGAAGGTGAGGAAAACAATTTCGTAACCACTGCCGGATGAGGCCACATTGAAGGAATGGGAATAAGCTTCGCACCAGTTGGAATTGTCGATCCATCAACTGCCATATTTTCTTTAATTGTATGACTCATTGAGGAAATCAACACAATGCTGTCTGATACTGACAATGCAGCGAAAAACAGACCGCATGTAACTTGTCTGTTTGCAGGGGTCATCATAATGACAAAATTGAAGAAATTTTCAAGAAGTCCTACTGCCATCACTATTGGCAGTAAATGATAATGGAAAACCAGTGCAGCCTGAGAAATGTGGTCTTCTCAAGTCTCAAAGGAATCATCGTCTGGATCGAAATGGTTCAATTAATTCAAAATAGTTTGTGGTAAAAAAAACCAAATTCTTGCTTGGGATGCTTGTCCACATTTTGACTCAACCTAAATAATAAAATCCACTGAAAGTTCAATGAAATCAAGTGTGCTGACTGCTCTGTGGTCATCTGGTATTACACTGGCCATGAAATAAAAATTAAAAAGATGATCCTCTGTTGAATTGATGACCTTTGGCCAGCACTCGGATCTTTTTATGAGAATTTAGGGTTGATTTCTTCGATTATCATCTCTTCATAGTTCACTCTTATGGTTTTATTAAGATCTGGTGTGAATAAAGTCTCATTTGACTGCCACATTAATTCTTACCCCTTTGGAGTAATTAAACCCATTTGTGTTTGAACAGGGACTGTTGTGATCCAGCAAACCTACTTGGCAGGCATCATATAGATTGCACTTATCAAACTCTGAAACTTTGTTTTTGTCTTTAGTGATCATCGCCTTAGCCATCATTTGAAGACAACTGGCAGTTTTTTTAAACTTGCTTTCGTTATAGTGTTTTCTTAAGTGAATGGAAGTATCAATCATATTTTTGAAGAACTTATAAATTCTTGCAAGGTCAAGAGTACAGTTACACTTCCTAGCAATGTCAGCCTATAGAAGCTATTTCTGGATCTTACTTTTTGCAGGTAGCTAGATTTATTCTTTTTTCGCAGTAAGAACATCTTGAAGTGGGCTGCAAATTCTAATAATCTGCCATCAAGTTACTTTTTCAGTGTCGTGCTAACATTGATCGAAAGATTGTCATTGATCGCGTGTGCTCTGAAAATCTCTTGTCTCCTCCAGATCTTGCTTTTGTTTGACCAGAGTGATTGGCCGATTTCCTCGCTTTACTTTGGCAGTTCTTTGGTTCTTTTTATTTTCTTGTGTCTTTCATTCTTTTCAGTCTCACGTCCTAATTCGTTCTGTAATAGATTTAATTGGACCATTTGTTGTCCCTCCTTATCTTGGCAACAGAGTGTCTACATGTATTATGTTCTCGATTACATGCTTAGTGATGATCCAGTGGTCCTGCTTTATTTAAGGAATAATTTGAATTCCATAGTTATATGCTTGTTATTCATTTAACATTTTATGCTTGATGTTAATTACATTCAATTTTTACAGATATATATTGATGATTTTTGTTGTATATTGAGTTTTCAATGGCTAGTGACTCATTTTGGGCAGGTAGGCATTCTTTCACATAACTCTTTGACCAAAGTTATGGACAATTTTAACGTTTATTTGAAGATAATGTTGGCTATCTTTTAGTAATATAACTTGATATATGGTGCTTTGAACTCTTTTACTGTCTTTTTGATGGTTATTGGTGGTTTGTGACGCCGAAAGAAGTTTTAAAATTTTTTGTGCTGGTAATTTTAGAGTAGATGTGTTTGAAAAGAACATGTTATCATTTGTTATATACCAAAATCTTGAGTGAGTTGTTATGAAAAATGTACTTTTGGCTGAATTGATTTGATTTTACGATGTTTAAATGCTTCTTCCTCATAAAATGAATGAGATTATTCAAACTTCCACTGAAGGTATCAGGAACCTCTTTACAGTAATTAGCTTTCTCAAAGTTTTTGTTTCTTCCGAGTTTGGTTTCATGAGGCAAATCTGAAGAGAATTGTTTGAATAGTAAGTTTTTTTACATGGAAATGGATTTCCTCTCTATAGCAATTCAGTGCTTCAAGGCATTAATCCACCCTTCTCTGCTGAAGTGCATTAATCAGATTCGTTTTGGGAATTCTGAGTTCAGTTCCTTTTTCACCCAAACCTCATGAGAATTGCTTTGGTTGATGTGCCTCCGGGACCTGGCTTCAGTTCTCAGTCCAGCGTACTGACAACCAATACCTGCATTGTAAACCCTGCTGTGTTACTTTTACGGCAGTTATTACTGTTAAAACATCAGCACATGCTGTAAAAACAAAGGTTTCTTGCCGTAAAATGGTACTTTTTAAAATTCTTTACGGTAGCTGCCGTTAAATTAACGCAGCATGTTTTACAGTGTGTTTTCTTTCATCTTGTGCAACAAATGTACTGTGTCTCATTTCCATTTGCACCTGTCAGTTTTATGGTTAGCAATGTCATTGTACAAATTCAGGACATGAAGTCCTATCATTCATCTACTTATAGATTTAAAGAGCGAAATACAGCGCCTCTGCTGCTATAATTCATATCAAATGTTTTATAATCTTGAAAAGTGTGATGATATGCTTCAGCATCATACATCATATTTATTAAGATAATCCATACTTCAGAAGATAATACAGAGAGTGCTTGGCACAAGATGTCATTCTGAGGAGGATTATTTCTCCATCTTAGAATTGAAAACAGATATGGAGAGTCACGTGGGGCTTAATGTAAACATTCTACCTTTGAGATGTTTGTGTTCTTTAATTTCAATGATTAATAAAGCCTTTCACTTTTTTCACAAACTTTTATGAAACTTTAACTTTTGTCTTTTTTGTGGCAAGTATCATCAAGCAAAAAAGGAAATGGGGTCAGAAGCTTAACTTTTTACCAATTTGCTCGCAGATCTATATTTAATAAATACATAATAATTATATGAAATAGATATACGAATGACAGACATATTTTCTTTGTTTACTGAAGTCATGATGATTGTTCTTTTTATAACTATAGTCAAGTCATTTTTTTTGTGGCAGTAAAGTTTTGGCTGATAATTAAAACATACCTTACTCTTGACAAAAATACTTGTCTCATCCTTTTCCTGACACCTTGACCAAACAGTTTCATAAACATTTGGAGGTATTGGCATCTTGTAGTCCTGGTTTTGAGGTAGTCCTATTGGAATAACATTGCTGTCAAGTTGACAGTGTCAACACAGCTCAAGAAGCCATTTTCTTCTACTGCTTCGACTGCTGCTTTTGTAACGTCACCATTGTTTCAGTGATGTCATAGAGCCAACAATGCTGATGACGTCACAACAGAAGGCTAAAATAGCCCTAAATGTGCTGAAGAGCAGCACCAATTTAGCATTGTAAGTGCCTGAATGATAAAGCTGGGGGATTAGGGGACATCAATTTAGTCCAAATCATGTTTGGCCATGGTGTACTCACCCTAATAATCCAAAAATCAAACCTCAGACTTAATCATGGATTGCTTTATTGGCTAAAAACTAACTGCCAAAATAAAACATCTGGACTTTTTTTTTTAAGTGGATTTTGGACTTCTGAAAATTTAATGAGATATCTAAGAATAAATCTTTGACCCAAGAGCCCAAGAGGTATTATCAATCCTCTTTGCTCTGTATAAAGAAAAGTCGTTAGATTCTTTAAACTGTGTTGACATTTTCTGTTTCAATATTTCAAGGTCAAGAGTATGGTCATGGCACCAAGCAATGCCAGCCTATAGAAGCTATTTCTAGATTTTACTTTTTGCAGGTAGCTGGATTTATTCTTTTTCTGCAGTAAGAACATCTTGAAGTGGGCTGCAGATTCTAATAATCTGCCATCAAGTTACTTTTTCAGTGTCGTGCTAACATTGATCGAAAGATTGTCACTGATCGCATGTGCTCTGAAAATCTCCGTCTCCTCCAGATCTTGCTTTTGTTTGACCAGAGTGATTGGCCAATTTCTTCGCTTTGCTTTGGCACTTCTTTGGCTTATTTTATTTTCTTGTGTCTTTCATTCTTTTCAGTCTCACTTCCCCTACTTTTTGTCCTAATGCCTTCTGTAATAGATTTAATTGGACCATTTGTTTTCCCTCCGTATCTTGGCAACTGAGTGTCTACATGTATTATGTTCTTGATTACATGCTTAGTGATGGCCCAGTGGTCCTGCTTTATTTAAGGAATAATTTGAATTCCATAATAGCTATACACTTGTTATTCATTTAACATTTATGCTTGATGTTTATTACACTCATTTTTTAGAGATATATATATTGATATCTTTTGTTGAAAATTGAGTTTCCAATAGCTAGTGACTCATTTTGAGCAGATAGGCATTCTTTCACATAACTCTTTGACCATAGTTATGGATAAAATTAATGTTTATTTGAAGATAATTTTGGTTATCTTTTAGTAATATAACTTGATATATGGTGCTGTTGAACTCTTTTAGTGTCTTTTTGATGGTTATTTGTGGTTTGTGATGCCGAAAGAAGTTTTACGATTTTTTGTTGTAATTTTAGAGAAGTATATGTGTTTGAGTTTAACATTTTATCTTTCGTTATGCCAAAAGGAGTGAGTTGTTATGAGCAACTTTTGTTTGAACTGATTTAGTTTTACGATGTTTAAATGCTTCTTTCTTATAAAATGAATGAGATTATTCAAACTTCCGATGAAGGTATCAGATTCCTCTTTACAGTAAATAACTTTCTCAACGTTTTTGTTTCTTGCGAGTTTGGTTTCATGAGGCAAATCTGAAGAGAACTGTTTGAATAGTAAGTTTTTTTGCATGGAAATGGATTTCCTCTCTATAGCAATTCGGTGCTTCAAGGCATTAATCCACCCTTCTCTGCTGAAGTGCATTAATCAGATTCGTTTTGGGAATTCTGAGTTCAGTTCCTTTTTCACCCAAACCTCATGAGAATTGCTTTGGTTGATGTGCCTCCAGCGCCAGGTTTCAATTCTTGATCCAGCGAACTGACAACCCATACCTGCACTGTAAACCCTGCTGCGATATTTTACAACAGTTACAGTTAAAACAACAGTACATGCCGTAAAAACAACAGTTTTTTGCCGTAAAAAGTAACGCAGCAGGTTTTACAGTGTGTGTTTGTTTCATCTTGTGCAACAAATGTACTGTGTCTCATTTCCATTTGTATACCTGTCCTATTTATGGGAAGCATTGTCAGTGTAAAAATTCGGGACAGAAAGCCCTATAATTCATCTACTTTTATACATTCAAAGTGCAAGTGTATGGAGCAACCCTGCTGCTATCATTCATTTCAAATGTTTTTATAACCCTGAAAGCATCATACATCATATCTATAAAGATAATCCACACATCAAAAGATAATGTTGGGAGTGCTTGGCACAAAATGTCATTCAGAGGAGGATTATTTCTCCATCTTAGAATTGAAAACAGATATGGAGAGTCACGTGGAGCTTAATGTAAACATTCTACCTTTGAGATGTTTGTGTTCTGTAATTTCAAAGATGAATAAGTTTTTGATGAAACTTTTGTCTATTTTGCGGCAAGTATCATTACGCCTAAGCAATTTCAAGCATGAAAGGAAATGTTGTCACCAGCATAACTTTTCTCCAATTTGCATTTCATGACACGTGAAATTATCAAAAATGTGTACGACCGTAGTAATATGACCCGTAACTCTTGTTGAACCATATGCGCCGTATGCGGTATCTGTGAATTTTACTGATGAGATGACTCAGGGAGTGAACAACATGTTAGACTCATGCCGCTTTGTTATGGGTTCTGGACACTTCTTCTTCTTGCCAAGTTATATGTAACTACTGGTCTTTAAGTATAGCTGGAATATTGATAATTTGGTCTTCCGATTAATGATTAAACTTTTTTTCCTTAAATAAAGCTCAGTTTATCACATGAGGTTTAGGTCTATCTAAAGATAAGTTTGATCACTGGACCAAGAGTAGATCACTAGCTAACACATACATTTTTATGAAGTCTCTGTATTTTTATGAAGTCTCTGTACATTTTTTTATCTTTTACTTTCATCATCCGGTGTGATATTGGTTTTCACACTAACACTATTGGTTTTCGCTCTGGCTCTATATTGGTTTCGCTCTAACACTGCCCGACGACTTCTTATCGGAGTGGACCTTCCACGTAATGAGAGGTCTCAAGGTGTCTCTTGGTAGATCCCGACCTCGTCTCCAAGTCCCTGGGGAATGTCAAAGTTGGGCTGACCAGCTGGATGGCAGAGAGCTAGCAATCACTGCCTGTCAGCATCTGATTTGATCTGTGCTATCTGCTGCCGCTGTCAAACACAATCTGTAGCTGTCTTTTTTCTGTCTCGGCTTGCTCGGTACTGTTGATGGTTCGTCACGAGATGTTTCTAGACAGAAAAATGCAACACGAGACATTCCTTATGATAAACAACTCTATTTGTTTTATGAGCTCCTGTTTCACTAGACTTGGTCCTTTGAAACATAAGGTTTTCCAAATGCTGCAAAGTCTTGTGAGGTTGTGAAGCATTTAGATTTAATTTTTATATAAAAGATATTGTATGTAGCCTGCGTGGGATGCTCATCTACCTTGAAATCTGATAAAGCAATATGTTCCTACGTCGTAACCTCTATTAAATATTGTTTATGCTCCCCCTAAATTTTAAATGATTCAGGAATGGATAGTGTTTCTGAGTTCACACGAGCATCTTTACACAGACACACTACATACATGTCTAGAAATATTGTGGAATGCTTTTTATTGGAGGTTTGACTCAAGACCTCCCAGACCTATCAAATTCCAGCACAGATATTTCACCTGGAGTGATTTATTAATCAGTATATCAGATAAGACATGGATGCCTGTAGAAAGGCATGGACAGAATTCAATCTGAGCTATTGCTTTAGTTGCTTCAAGAGCTATTGCAGCATCAGGCAGCACCAGAAGAACCAACATCAGCAGCAGCAGCAGCAGCACACAATGTTGATGGCTCTGCTTGCACCACCTAAAACCAGAAACCCAGCCCTCATCTGCCAGATGTGAGCTGGTGAGAGTGAGTGGGACATTGCAAACATTGGCTGGTCTTGAGTAACTGCCTTGTGTCAGGATAATGTTACAAGATATGGATAAAGTACCAAGGAATATCATGTGGATTAAATGCAAGAAATGAGGAACTAAAGACTACTCACTTTCTGAAGTTACCACTGTGCATTTATACAACATATGGAAACCTGAAAAGCTGTCATATTTGACAATGTTTGAGAAGAAACACTTGACCTGACTGGTTTCAATAAGTTGACCAATGCAAAGGATAAAGTTGTGACCAACTTCACATTTACAACATAAGGCGATATGAATTGATTTGCCATGATCAGTGAAATTGAAAATACACAACTGACTGGGACTATATCTACATTTGACTGTGTTTCAACAGATGCAACTGGATTAAAATTAAAATATACTTGAAAAACTTTTCTCTTGATTGCAATGCTTATTATGATGTTCTTCAAATTTCATTTGATTATGATTTCAGAGGCGATGTCTGATGCTATAATTCTTGAAAGTATATGAGAGCCAGTTTTCTTTTAGTGGAAGTAAAGCAGTGATTCATATGATCAAAGGCTCCAGCCAGCCAATTATAAATCATATTACGAGATTTGTTACATCGGTAATGTGATATCTTGGCCTGAAAGGAAAGCAGCGTGCAATCAAAGAGTTGACCACCGGCCATTAATGGACATCTACGACTCTGACACTGTGTCCTCGGGATGTTTTCTCACTAATGAGATACCCGGGGTGTTCTGCATCTGTGGCGACTGATGTCATCTGTAAATGTCACAAACACCTATTGACGTCACTGATGGAGTGAGCTTATAATCACTTTGGCAGAATCTCATGAAACAAATAGCAATGGCTTTCACCACCCTCTTGGACATGGAGCGGTATAAGTTGGATATGCGCAACGAAAGTTTATCGGAAGATTACGACAAGTACATAACTTATCGCATTGGCAATGCTTTGCATTACTATTTCTTACCATGTGTTCTTTGTCTCGGAATTTTCGGCAACTTGCTAAGCTTCTGCGTCATGATGCAGGCTCACAATAGACACATTCCTTGCTCAGTGTACTTCGCTGCATTGTCCGTGTCAGACAACATTGTCATGGTCACAACCATATTCCATTGGTTTTACCAGATCACTGGAAAAGTGTCGCCGTCAACCTGCCGGATGTATGGCTACTTTACAAATGTCGGCTCGTCTTGCAGTTGCTACTTGATCGTCCTCATAACAATTGAAAGATTTGGTGCAATTTGCCGGATACTACAAACTCCGCATAAGCTTTCCGTTAAGACTACTGTGCTGTCTGTACTTGCAGTTTTTACAGTAACTATTGTCATCAACGTGCCTGTTTATTTCAATGCGATGTTGATGGAGACTGCCATCTGTGCTTCGTATTCACAGGACAGTATTTTACTGAACATCTGGGTGTGGATTAGCACAACTTTATTTTTCCTCATTCCCTTCTGCCTTGTATCCTACTTGAACATTCGCATATTCCTCCAAGTTCGAAACAGGTGGGGCAACATCCCTCGGAGAAGGAGCCGACCGAGTAACAGGACATCGTCTTCTAGTTACACTTTTCCGAGAAGCGACTCTAATGAATCTCTCAACAACAATAGCCCCGAGGTAGAAGGCCTCCAGCAGTGTATAGTGATGTGCACGAGCTACAACAAAAGACAGTGGCAGCACCAGGCCGAGAGAAAACTGACTAAAATGATGGTAGCTATCTCAATGGCCTTCATCTGTCTCAGCTTGCCTCAATACGTCAGGTACATCACTTATGTTTTTGTCGACTCCTCTTCTAGCATCGAACGCTACACAACTTATTGCCTCATTTTTCACATCACCAACAAACTGTTCATCTGCAACAATTCCGTCAACTTTTTCCTCTACTGCTTGGCGGGCCAGAAATTCCGCAAGGACTTTGTCAACATGCTTCGAAAGTTTAAGAAACTAATTCTATCTTGTGGAGATTGGATTAAACAACACATAAGTTCATGCGGATCATCTAAACCACTTTGTGGTTGCAGGCAATAGTTAGAACCCAGACATTCTTATAGTGAATAATCAGTATACGCTGTATTACAAAGCACAACATTATTATTGTATCACTGCAGTGAGGTTGTCGGATACTTTTGACAGTGGCATCAACTTGTTGCGCCATAAGGTGCTCCATTCTGAGCAAAGAACAACCTACTGTTTTTTGTGGACCAAAGAATATATTTCCAGTTACTTTTGATGTAAGACAAACATATGATAAACCTCAGGAATTTCTGACGTTGCATTGACCTTTTTGATAAAAATGTGTTCATAATCATGTATGATAAGGTAACTTGTTACCACAGTAACTATTAATGTGTTGCGGATGATTTATCTAGATATTAATTACTATATATTTATCTAAATATTCATATAAATCCAACCTCTTAGCAGTTGCCTAACTGATATGGTTACTGGCAATTAGTTGTGCAAATGGTTGGTTCTTATATTTCTGAGAAACGTCAGGTTGGGGAACTTGATATGTGGTATTGCAGGGTAATCTATTTTTTATTCTAACTATATCTTGTGGTGTGTTTGCAGTTGCCTGTCTGTATTAAATTAAATTTTACAGTCCCTCTGAGGTCCTAGCCCTCGGACCCACGCGTAGCATGGGTCATGGGTCGTCCCATACATAATCTTGAGATTTTGACATGCTATTGGGAGAATTGATCTAGTTTGTTGACCAATTTTCAGCCAATCTTCCCAAAATTTGGAATTCTGTTTCTCAAGATATTTAACTTGTGGCGGCACTATATTCAAAAGTGCTTCCACTATATTCAAAAGTGCTTCCACCAAGTGAAATGGAACATAAATCACTTTCAATATCACAAAGTCAATAAAAAAGTGAACAAAATCCATCAGTATGATTGGCTTCACTATGGTGACGTCATCAGACTATCCTATGACGTCACAAGGTGTTTTCTGTGACATCATCACTACAGTCACACATTGCCCAATCAGGCAACGCCATTTCTTTGATGTATAAGGACAAAAATCATTTCTAGAGGTTCATAGGACGAGGGTTTATTTATTTTAATACATGCATGTAGGGATATGGAAATAGGTGCCGCCAGTAGGCAATTTTGTGTTCTTTCAGATGGTATAATTGAAATTAGCACACGTGGCTTCATTTTTGAGATATCTCAATTCTCCCGAACCCTGTCTGTGAAATATCATGATTTTCCAATGGGAGGATTCATGACCCCTGTCCCAGGGGTCCAGGGATATACTGAGGTCCTAATATTTAGTCAGATTTATGACAAAGACTGTCAGTCTGCATCAGTGCTTCTACAGTCTAGTTGTCACGCATCAAGTCATTTCATTGTTCTATTGATTTTTAGGCTCTCTTAATTTGTCGGAAGGGAAAAATGTATTTATGGCATGGTATGATTAAAATTTAAAAATCACATCCAGATGGCAATAGTCTTTACTAGTTTCAAGGATTGTTTTTCACTTTTATGTTGATTCTAGTCAGTCAACACTATTGAAAGTACTACTTTAAATTTGCAGGGTGCTTGAATAGTCTCTTTGTATTTTCTGCGGGACTTCAAAGCAATTTGCCTCATGCCCTATCAAGGTGAAATATGCCTAGATTTTATTCTGGCAAAATGTTTCCTTGAATTAAGTTTCTAAATTCGTTAACTTGAATTGTTGAATTGAATTGAAAGCAAGGGATTTACTTATGTCTCATATGTTAAACGCAGGGAAATAATAATGTTTTCTTTATATTAAGGTTATGTCTAGTGCCAATAATATGATGCTTCAGTAATGTCATTGACTATAATCTGGTGTTTGTTGTGCCCATAAGCTTGTAATCCTCATTATGGACCATTGAACATTACTGTATAAGGGCTGTCTCCTGCACTTTCACAAATGACTGCATGATATTATTTGTGGCTTTGCGGTGTTTGAGCTTTTGCTTCCTGGATACTTGCCTGGTGGAAGTTATGGCCATAAAAAGAGTATGGGACAGTATCGGGACACCAAGATTGCCTGAGTGGAATTTTGGGGAAGCATGTTAAGTCTCTTGGGACTATGGCCAGTTGGCCACCTGTGAAATATGGATGGTCTCTGAACTGCACCATGTTATTTTCTCTTAAAGAAGCAGCCAGGCGCTTTGGTTTATTTATGATGAAGTTTCTAATTGTGCCAGCGGTGGCATGCTGTTTACAGCCAAACGCTTTGATATAGAATTAGAGTGGACTGTGGCACTGTGAAAATGGCACTTCGTGTGTCATGCTGGTGATTTGTCTTGATCATACCCAATACTTAATTTGATTGAAGGAGACTTATCCCACTTGTTGGTGACAGCCAAACGAAAGGATTATGCATCTCATTTTCACTCTAAAATCCGTTATGAGAAGTCAAATGGCTTTTTCTTGATCATGACTAATCAAACAGCCTCTATGTTTCCCTTGTTGAAAGTACAGAAGATGACACTTCATCGGCTATCATGAGTCATGAAGTGCCATTTCCACAGTGCCACAGTCCACTCTAATTGTATATCAAAGTGTTTGGCTGTAATAAAATTTGTGAAAAGACGCTCTCTGGGCCGTGGCTGGTAGGTCACTTCTTTTGAAACCAGGTATTAGTTCTTTTCCAAGAGAGACTATGGGCGTTTCCTGTCATTCTTTGTTCTTTGCTGAAGCTTTAAAAGGACTGATGTATCTATACTATAGCATTCTGGCAATTTATATGTAGGATAGGGGAGTGAAATTTTTAAAACATAACAGAATGGAATTTTTAAAACATGGAAATCGAAAACATCAGTTTACAATTTTACTTGCACTCTAGAGCATGAAGTCATGAAAACTAATGAGCCAGTGATTGGTCTGATGAAACTAGCATCAAGCTCCGATTTTACAGATCAATTGCAAGGGTGATAATCAAGTTGTTCTGTCTTTCTTTCTTATTGCAATAGTTCTTGCCAATTTGGAAACCAGTAGCCTCTGCTCCTCTTTATTGGTTGATTTTGTGAATTTATTGTCTCCAATTCCTTCAATATTGTCGACTTAATTAAAATATAAAACCTATCGTATTGCACTTCTACTTGTATTTAAGTCTCTGGTGTCTTTCTGCAATTTTTCTTTTTGGGGCATTGTGTTGCACGTTTCTTGCACTACTTTTCCTATAGGACCAAAATGCGATTAGCCCCAGAGGCCAGTTTTGAGTGAAATGCATGGCTGTGTGTCTGATTTGCATGCAAATATATGCAATTTTCATTAGCCACATGCAGGATGCATTAGCCAATGATAATGTGGCTAATGGCTGGGAAAAGCACTGAATTTCTTCTGTAGGATTGTGAGATTCCCCTTATTTGATTAGAAGAGGTGTTTTGTTTGGGTTCCATCTGCCCTTCACTTCATTTGTTGAAGTGAATATGTGTAATATAAAGAATGTTTTCTGAAATGGTTAATCCATGCAATAATCGTAGCATTATGGTATTTTTTTCATAAATTTTATTGTTACGTACTTAATGTGGGGTGTTCTCAGCGCATAAGCATGTAAGAGATTTTTTTAATTGGTGCTGGCACCAAGGTTTTTATTTTTACGAATTGTCAATTATTTAATCATACCTTATGAACAATTACAATAAAAAGAATTTTCAATTTATGTGAAACATCACTGTTACATGTTACAATAACAATAGCATAATATATTGTTTTTCCTGATAATCTCAAGTACCTTTTTCGAAAAACAACACAGCTGGGAGCTTGATTAAAATATAGCCCACCAGCTGAATGAATGAGTGGTCAGAGCTCTTGTACCAAAGGTCCCGGGTTATTGTCTCAGCCAGAACAATGCTTTGGTTGACCTTTATGAGCAACATCCCGGCTGGATATCATTTGGTGGAGATGCGGGGATTGTTTCTATTTTTCTCATCCAACTAGTCTGACACAGGCTGAAAGATCTTGTTTTTGAAGGTTGACCTTGGTATTAACTGAATTGATGAAGGCAACAATGTCAAGGTTACTCTTTATCGTATGGTACGATATGTTGTATATATTTGAGGATAACGGTAATACTGTTATCCTCAAATCCTCAAATATACAACATATTTTTTATATGGAGACTATGGCTGCATTTGTTGTGAAGTTAGTAATTCATGTAATGTTATACAATGCATGTGACCATGTTTATCTTAATTTGTTTGTTGCTGGCTGATGAACTGAATTGTTATTTTATGTAAAATTGGTGAAATAAAGACTGGAGGTTGAATATTGTAATCTACCGAGTTCTTATCATTATTCAAATGAGGTTTATTTAGTATTAACGTGATGAACCATAACAAATTTGTCAAAACATATTGTTCAAGCATTATTTTATGCAAGTTTACAACACAAGATTATAAGAAATTTGCTCATCCATGTGGGCATTGCTGGTTTGTTATATGACACCTAGTATCGTGGTTTCTTGAGCAAAGAATTTGTCAATGATTGCCAAAACTCAACTGTCCATGCACAAGATGGATACTACGTTTCAGAGGGTAATTGAACGCGATATTAAGAAAATTGTAGCAGACATTTCCCAGTGAACAACGCAATGTCTTATGTAGATGTTTCCAAAACATCTATTTGGAAGCTCTGTCAATTAAAAGCAAGCTTCTAAACATTCACAAAGCACTGAAAAATGTCAGAAAAAAAAGCCTTTAAAGTACATTTACATACAAACTTCAGTTATAAAATTATGTTGATGAGCATTTGATATTATTTCTTCAAAGACGAATGGTGAAATGAACCAGTCAACATTGCGTTCCCCCGTGGCCTAATGGTTAAGAATGCTTGTCCACTGACTTTGAAATCTCACGCCAGGAACTCACTGTAGGTGGGTTGTATCTGGTATTCTATGCTGATGCAATTGAAAGACCCTGGGCATCTCTGAATTAATATAGGGTATGCTCCATATGCTCCAGACTCCCAGTCTTCTCATCTCATCATAGAGTGCCTTTACGGCGGTCACCAAAAATGAAAGTGCAGCTCCCTCCACAAAGATGTCGGTTGAGCTGCCTCGGCAGATCCGGGGTATACCGACACAAGTCAAGTCATACATGTGTATGGCATACGAAACAAAAAAAGAAAACCCCCAGAACCAATTTCTGACCATTTTGCACTGTCTGACCCTAATAACCAGCAATTACTAATTTTGAAATCATTAAATGAGAAAGGTTAAATCAGTTTAGTAAAATCAATTTTGGTGATGATAAGTCTATATTAGTGTCAACTATTTATAAGATGAATATATATGTCTACTCTAAAGGATCTTGAAAAGAATCAACTTAGAAAAAATGCATGTATCATCATACCGATTTGTGGTGACTGACACTTATGAATATGATGAAGTTTAAAATGGTTTTCTATTGGTTTGTCTGTCTGGCAGTGTCTGCCTTCTATCCCAGTTACTATAGTTTATGAGTAGCTTACAACTGTACAAAGACTAAAACACCACAAAGTGGTTATGTGGAAATACTTTTGATTTATGTTCTTTTGTTATTTGTTTTAGTTGTTAAACATAAGAACTGGTTTTGTTTTTGCGGTATGCAATATACCAAAGAGAACCAAGCAGCATTTGCTGTTTCACAACTGATAAAACTTGATGGATGGACTTGCTACTTTATTGTTGGCATAGGCATAGTGTATGGTTTTTGTCTGTACTGAATGAGTTGGTTTGTGTTTCTACTATACCTGCAGGCATTATATAGACGATGCAATTACTACATGCAATTAGCACTCATTGAGGGTAGTTCCCCCTTGGCCTAATTGATAAGTGTGCTTGTTAACTGGCTTTGAGGGCGTGGGTTCAAATCTCACCCCGGGAACTCACTTTAGTCCGAGCCCATGGGACTTTAAATGGAGGCGGGTTGTATCCAGTATTCTATGCTGGGGCAACTGAAAGACCCTGGGCATCCCTGAATTAATAGGGTATGTGCCAGACTCTCAGTCTTCTCATCTCATCATCGTACGGCGGTCGCCTGCCTCGATATAGCCTACTAAGGTGCTGCAGAGGCGTAAAACACAAACAAACAAAACAAACAAAAGCACTCATTGAGCATTATTAATGGGAAACAAATTTTCTTTGGCAGTGAAATGTTCACGTTTCAAATTCAAAAAAGTCAAGAGTGAAGTTTGTTAAATACGTTGCACATGTACATATGTATATATAGAATAGGTGGTTCTATATTACGGTAGTCACAAACTACCATAAAGTTTTTAATGAGTGACAAGTGCTTTTAATTTGATACTATATCAGTTCCATCAAAATGCATGTTGATTTTTAATTGTCACCTGACTCAAATTGTCTTCCTGGAACAATTGGAGGATTATTATCTCAGCAGGATTCAGAATTATTTTAAAACTTGTGGTTCAAGCCAGTTTAGTATTAGATGAGCACTTCGCAGTGAGCGCATATGATTTTTTGCGTTGCTTTCCAGCAGAGAAATTTTCAGAGGTAGTAGGATAATGTGGACTAGTGCACCAAGCATGAACTCTCTAGTGGACATTATTTACTAGAATTGTGGAGAATGGAGACAAGTACATTGAGCAAGAACTTCACTGTTTACCCAGGAACTATTTTGAATGAATCGAATCATTTCGATCCAGACAATTGCAGCTTTGAGACTGAGGAAGACCACATTTGTCAGGCTGGGTTGTTTGTCCACTCTAAATTACTACCAGTAGTTGTAGCTGCTGGAATTTTTGGCAATTTCTTCAATTTTGTCATAATGATGACTGCTGCCAACAGACAATCAGCGTGTTGTCTGTTTTTTGCCGCTTTGTCAGTATCAGACAACATTGCGTTGTTTGGCTCAATGATTCAACTGATCAAGGAAAAGATTGATGTTGACCGATCAACAGATTCAAACTGGTGCACAAGTTATTCTTATTCCTTCAATGTAGGAGCGTCCTGCAGTGGCTACTTCATTGTCATCATTACCTTTCTTAGGTTCAATGCTGTCTGTAAAATATTCAAGAAACAGCCAGAAATCACCAGGAAGACTGCTTTGATATTGATATTCGTCATATTTGTTGTGTGCATGATTTTGAACTTGCCAGTCATTTTCACAGCAGGTCTAATAGGCCGGAGTGCATGTGTGACATATTCTCAACTGAAGATGTTCTCGGATGTGTGGGTCTATATGGTGACTGTTCTCTTCTTTGTGATACCTGTAGCCCTTGTGACATATTGGAATATCCGGATCTACCGCAAAATTCTCAAAAGAACTAGGGGAACTATGGACTCAACACAAAGCAACTCAGTTTCTTTACAGCAGGATCTTACAGTCTCTTCAGAAAATTGTGTATCTCGTAATCAAGACTCTTCTGGTATTAGTTCAAATGTGTCTAACAAGGACACTGAGCGCAAAGTTTCCAAGATGATTATGCTCATTTCAGCAGCTTTTGTATTCCTATCTCTTCCGCAGTACTTGCGCCATGTCATCCTCTTAAAGTTAAAACGGGAAGAAGTCAAATTCTTAATCTTCCACGTCACAAACACTCTCTTCAATGTCAACCATGCCATCAACTTTTACCTTTACTGCCTAAGTGGTGCGAAATTTCGCAATGACTTCGTGAAAATCCTGAAAATGCCGTTCCAATGGATTAGAAACTGAAAGGACTTTTCTGATCACTTCGCCTCTTTCGTATGTTGCGATGACTATTGCCTACCGTGAAAAAAATTATTGATGTAATTAACTGATTTATTCAGTATTTGTCAGCTGAAATAACTACTTCAATCTTCATACAACCAAAACACTGTTGCTCGACAGACTTTGACAAAGAACTTTTTAAACAACGATTGACCCTTGCAATGTCAGGTGCAGTCAGTAGCATGAATAACCTTCATCCCTGATTGCAAATCACTGTTCTACATGGATTGCTCCCACCAAATCGCAATACACCAGTCTCAGTATTTCACTGGTACTGTGAAGTCAGCACGTTTCTAATCTATATGGCCATTTCTGGTTTATTATATGAACACCAACATGACAGAAGGTCATTTGGCCTGGCAATCACTTATGACTTTGTTACTCACTGCAATTTTTACTGACGTACAGTGCCGCCTGTAAATAAGTGAAACGGATGACATTGTGCCATTGCATCAATGCTAAACATCCTCAACCAAACTGCTTGTGGAATCATGAATTATCATCCAATGAGAGTGAAACATGTTAGGCCATAAAAGCCAATTTGTGAGTCACGTAGGATAACAATGGCAGCCAATGTTCTTTGCTGTAGTGAGAGTTAGGTATGGGTCGATGTCTTTGATAAGTAAGTGAAACACAGGCCCAATGTTATTTCATAGGTTTTATTTAAAGGCTAATTAATCACTAATAAACATATTTGTTTGTTTGGATGTTTTGGTTTTGCTCACAGGCAGGCATATACTAGCAAAAATCAATAAAAATACCATGTTAGAAAAAAAAGTAAATTGAGGGCTTATAGCCCCTTTAACATGGCTGAGAAACAAGACAATAAGGTATGTTTGTGTGTAGTTTGGCTTATATTGTAAATGCAACATTACCGCCAAAACTTGTAGGTGCTTCTAAAATTCCAGTCACATTTTGTGTCAGACCTCCTTGATGACAATTCCGAGAAGGCAACACTCTGGTGGGAAAAATTGCTGATGACCTGCTTTATCAATTGTGCCGGTTTTATTTGCCCATATATTAATTATTAATATATTTTTAAATGTTATATATATATATACATATATTTTTAAGTTGCACGTACCAAAATTACCCCTGGTGGGACTCAATAAAGCTATATCCTGTCCTATCCTATTTACAATGCCAACAAATTAATTTTCCTGTCAGCTTGTTTCAAGCCTTGGTGAAATTTAAGTCCGCAAATCAGACATCAGCAGATCTGGCCCTTCCACACTATTGCATTTTCTTGGCTTGTGGCGAAAGTGGATTCTCATGTAAATGATCAGACCACTGTGAAGAACTTTCCTGATAAATCTCGTAACTTCTTGAGGCTCAACATCCGTGTTTCACACATATTTCAGTTTTTTTAGACTGATTTTCCAAGTAAAGTCTGAATCTTCGGATTTTGCCAGTGCAGCTTGCATTAAGTGCTTTTAAGTGCCTTTTTCATTGTGGCATGATCCTCCTGACTTTGTGGGAAGCTGGAAAATCAAGGGAAAGACCGTTAACCTGAATTAGTTTTAATTTTCGCATCACAAAATGAGGAAGGTTTTGGTTTGGTATTGTTGGCCATGTCAATATAGATAATCATGTGTAGATATTGTTATTACAATGTGGATAGTGTATATGTGCATATGACAGGGTGCAGAAAGTAGTTTTAATTTTGCCATCACTAAATAAGGAAGTGGCGTCTAATTTGATATTGTCAGTGAAATTGATGTATAGATATAATTGATGGTGCACATATATCTAGTACAATGTACAATTGCACCATACAGAAATAATTAATAATCTCATTATTAGAATTATATAGCCTATAAGAATTAAAAATAAGTTTTGGTTTTTACGTTTCACAGGAATACAAAGTTGTATCAAATGTTCCAAGAGAGTTTAAGTTTATTTTACACTGACAATTGTACACTTAAATATGATCAGCATAGTCACATGTATGGAACAATTTTCCATTTTGCTTCCTTATCACAATGTTAGTGCAGCAAAATTAGTATAATGTATCATTTGACCCAATTATCACCCCTGACCACTGTGACAATTTAATAGAGGAACAACAGTGTTGCTATACTGATTAATAGCTTCAATGCACATGTGATCTTATTGAACATTTTTTGTGGACATTATTTTCTAAAATTGTGGAGAATGGAGACAAGTACAGTAAGCAAGAACTGGACATTTTCCCCAGGAACTATTTTGAATGAATCGAATAATTTCGATCTGGACATTTGTCAGATTGATGCTCAGGAAGACTACATTTGTCAGGCTGCATTATTTATCCGCTCTGTTTTGCTGCCAATAATAGTAGCAGCAGGATTATTTGGAAATTTCTTCAATTTTATCATTATGATGACCCCTGCCAATAGACAAATGACATATTGTCTGTTTTTCGCGGCGTTGTCAGTGTCGGACAACATTGTGTTGCTTGGCTCGATTATTCATCTAGTAAAAGAAAATACAGCTCTTGATCGATTGACAGGTTCCAAATGTTGCTCAGCTTATGCCTTTTCCTTTAATGTTGGCTCATCCTGCAGTGCGTACTTCATTGTTTTCATCACCTTCCTCAAGTTCAACGCCTTGTGTAACATTTTTAAGAAACAGCGGGAAATCACCAGGAAGACTGCCTTGATTTGGATACTCGTCATAACTCTCGTGTGTGTAATTTTGAACCTGCCTGTCATTTTCACGGCAAACCTGCTCAACCAGACTGCCTGTGTGTCATATTTTCAGTTTAGGATGTTCTCAAAGGTATGGGTCTATGTGGTGACTATCCTCTTCTTTGTGATACCCGTGGTCCTTGTGACTTACTGGAATATCCGAATCTACTACAAAATTCACAAAAGAGCAAAGGGAACTATGGACTCCACACAAAGCAACTCGGTGCCTATGCCGCTGTTTCGTATAGGTTCTTCAGAAAATCATACGTCACAGCAAGATCTTGTGGGATCTTCGAATGACTGCTCATCTCGTAATCAAGACTCTGGTATTAGTTCGAATGTTTCCAACAAAGACACTGAACGTAAAGTTTCCAAGATGATTTTGCTTATTTCAGCAGCTTTCGTATTTCTCTGTCTCCCACAGTACTTGCGCCATGTCATCCTCTTAAATTTGCAACGGATAGAAGTCAAATTCTTGATCTCCAATATCACAAACACTCTCTTCAATGTCAACCATGCTATCAACTTTTACCTTTACTGTCTGAGTGGTGCAAAATTTCGCAATGACTTCTTGAACATTTTGAAAATTCGTTGTAAATGGATGAAGAAATGATGGAAAATTTCGGATTTAATGCCTTGCAGCATTGTGTAGATCTGTTAGGAAGGTTATGATTTTAATATTGCCATTAATATTTTAGATATTGTATATTATGCACTTTATGTATACTATGTAAAAAATTAGTCAATTGAGATAAAGACTTCATGCGCGTCATCATAAAAATCTCGTGTGTGATGAAATTTCTGAAGCATAATGCTGGAATATCGAATCTATTTGTCTATAGCTGTCTTGTCTTCTTTGGCTTATGGTTGTCTCCATCTGTTCATGTTACTGTGATTTACGAATAGCTAAAAAGATAAGAATTATATAAAGACTAGAACCCAACAAAGTTGCGATGTGAGGATACTTTGTGATTTGTGTCTTTTGTTATATGTTTTTGTTGCTGAATATAATTATATTCAAACTGTCGTTGTTGTTTTGTTTTGTGGCATACAAAATATAAAAGAGAACAAAGCAGCCTTTGCTGTTAAAACTTGATCAGTGGATTTCTTTTGTTTTTGGTGGACTGTGACTGAATTCTTGATCTTGCAAATGCTCTACAATTCCTTGCTAGTCGAAATTACCAATTAAGCTTGGCCACTCAGATAGTCAATGTCATATATTCTGTTTCAGCAAAATACCTGGCCCTTCAGAAACACCCTTGATGCATGTTTCATGAGGTAGCCAGAGCAATTCTATTGACATGTTTAATGTTAGGCAATGTAATTTTAAAAGGCTAGCGATAGCTCTCACTTGTTTGTTCTTCAAATATATTTGACAGGCATTTCACACCGCCATCTCCAAAGTATCCATATTCCCATTAGTGCCAAAATCAACCAATCATTTAATCTCTTAATATCTATCTCCATTTATATATCTGTATGCATCATTGTATTTAACTGTAGAAATTTGATAGGATATTTTAACTATTTTACTTCCATGTTTGAGCCCCAAAATAGTTTATTCTTTTGACTAGATTGTTATCCCGGATAAAAAGAAGGGCAGTAATGATTACATGTAATCTTGAAACTTGTCGCGCTACCACTTTCATATATGTTGAACATTGAGAGACATAGTCATATAGCACTCTCCAGTGTATGTAATTATTGAGATTGTGGAAAAATGTGGACTGGTACACCAAGAAATGTGATAATTTTGAATTAATCAAAACTTTTCGATCCAAAAAATTGTGGCTATGAGACTGAAGAAGACCACATTTGTCAGGCTGGATTGATTATCCACTCTAAGTTACTGCCAGTAATAGTGGCAGCTGGACTCTTTGGCAATTTCTTCAGTTTTGTCATTATGATGACTGCTGCCAACAGACAATTGGCCTTTTGTCTGTTTTTCGCAGCATTGTCGGTATCGGACAACATTGCGTTGTTTGGTACAATGATTCAACTGATCAAGGAAAAGATTGATGTTGACCGATCAACAGATTTAAACTGGTGCACAAGTTATTCTTATTTATTCCTTCAATGTAGGAGCATCATGTAGATATTTCATTGTCATCATTACTTTCCTCAGATTCAATGTTGTGTGTAAAATATTCAAGAAACAGCTGGAAATCACCAGGAAAACTGCCATGATTTTGATACTTGTCAATTGTCATATTGATCGTGTGCATGATCTTGAACTTGACTATTATCTTCACGGCAAACCTCCTTGGCCATAGTCGTAGTGCCTATGGGTCTTTGTGGTGACTGTTCTCTTCTTTGTCATACCTGTGGCCCTTGTGACATATTGGAATATCCGGATCTACAGCAAAATTCACAAGAGATCAACAGGAACTATGGACTCGACACAAAGCAACTCAGCTTCTTTGCAGCTCATAATCAAGACTCTTCTGGTATTAGTTCAAATGTATCTAACAAGGACACCGAATGCAAAGTTTTCAAGATGATTATGCTTATTTCGACAGCTTTCAGATTTCTGTGTCTTCTGCAGTGCTTGTCCCATGCTGTCCTCTTAGAGTTGAAACCAGAACAAGTTAAGTTTTTAATCTTCCACATCACAAACACACTCTTCAATGTCAACCATGCCATCAACTTTTACCTTTACTGCCTCAGTAGTCAGTAGTGCCAAATTTCGCAATGACTTTGTGAAAATCTTGAAAATGCCGTATCAATGGATTAATCAATAATGGACTTGCAATGGCTTGCCTCACAAAATCATGTCAAATTGACAGTATGTGTGCCTCAATGACCTCAAAATCAACCAATCAATTAACCCATTAATAAACTAATATATGTTTCTATCTAAATATATAATGTATATCTGCGTACATTATATTATGTATAGATAAATGTAGGGAATTTAAAGGATTATTATCTATTTTACTTCCATGTTGGAGGACCAAAATAGTTTATTATCGTTTAACTCAATTTTCATCCCGGATAAAAAGAGGAGCAGTACCAATTAAAACTTTTCAGTACTCAGTCTTTTGGTAGCACTGCCACTTTAATGTTCGGTTAATGTTGACACACATGTTTTTATAGCACTCTCCTGTGGATGTAATTATTGAAACCTGTGGCAAAATGTGGACAAGTATGGCAAGAAACAATGTGACTGCTTTTCCAGAAACTACTTTGAATGAATCACATCTGTTCGATCCAAACAATTGTGGCTATGAGACTGAAGAAGACCACATTTGTCAGGCTGGATTAATTATCCACTCCAAGTTACTGCCAGTAATAGTGGCAGCTGGACTCTTTGGCAATTTCTTCAATTTTGTCATAATGATGACTGCTGGCAACAGACAATCGGCATGTTGCCTTTTTTTCGCAGCATTGTCAGTGTCAGACAACATTGTGTTGTTTGGTACAATGATTCATCTGATTAAAGAAAAGATTGTGGTTGACCGATTAACGGATTTAAACTGGTGCACAAGTTATTCGTACTCCTTCAACTTTGGCTCTTCCTGCAGTGGATACTTCATTGTCATCATTACATTCCTGAGGTTCAACGCTGTTTGTAAAATTTTCAAGAAACAACCAGAAATCACCAGGAAAACAGCCTTGATTTTGATACTTGTCATATTTGTTGTGTGCATGATCTTGAACTTGCCTATTATCTTCACAGCAAACCTACTTGGCCGTAGTGCCTGTGTGTCTTATTCTCGACTAAAGAAGTTCTCCAATGTTTGGGTCTTTGTGGTGACTGTTCTCTTCTTCGTGATACCTGTAGCACTTGTGACATATTGGAATATCCGGATCTACCGCAAAATTCACAAGAGATCAACAGGAACTATGGACTCTACACAAAGCAACTCTTTACAACAGGATCTTACAGTCTCTTCAGAAAATTGTGTGTCTCGTAATCAAGATTCATCTGGTATTAGTTCGAATGTATCAAACAAAGACACTGAACGTAAAGTTTCCAAGATGATTATGCTTATTTCAGCAGCTTTTGTATTCCTGTCTCTTCCGCAGTACTTGCGCCATGCCATCCTCTTAAAGTTAAAACGGGAAGAAGTCAAATTCTTAATCTTCCACGTAACAAACACTCTCTTCAATGTCAACCATGCCATCAACTTTTACCTTTACTGTCTGAGTGGTGCAAAATTTCGCAATGACTTCCTGAAAATCTTGAAGATGCCATATCATTGGATTAAGCAGTAGCCTAATGGACTTGCAATTGCTTGCCTCAAGAAATCTTGTAAATTTGCCTCTTGCATATGTTGCTACATCTATTTTCAAATATGTTCTGATTTAACTGCTTCTTACATGTATATCTCTAGGGACTTCTTCAGACCAGAAACTGCAGTTTAATGCTGCTAAGAGAAAATTTATGATTTTTCACTTTCCCCTGGCAGTTTAATATTTCAGCATTTCTTAGATTTTGTGAAATCCTCTCGAAAACTGCCATAAGTGCTAGAAAGCTGGCTGAGGTAGGCTACAAATGCTTAGCCACCCGTTCTATCATGGAATGTGTCTGAATTCATGCTCTCAATAACTTGGCATTTCCATCCAGGACGTACATTAACCTAATTTTGACTTTAAAAACTCCACTGATCATGTCATGCCATGAAGCCTGCCAAACAATTACAAATATCGCGGCCCTGGCTGCAGTGGATTATGTAGCATGAGAGACTATCTGTAAAACTCAATGTCTGCCAAATCGCTAACTATGTCAATTTATAAATTTCCTATGTATTTCATGGACAAGTATCACAAATGCATTTGCACCAAATATGTACACTTGAGCTAGTGAATAAATATCAGAGGTTATGAATATCAAATTTTGTTTTTAACTTCTTATGGTTCCTTGGTAGTGAATCCTCATCAAAATATCTCATACCATCAAAAAACATTACAAGACCTTGATAAATAGGTAGGCATGGATAATGATAATGCCACACACTAATAAAAATTTTCCTGTTTGTGATTGTTGGTTGCTGAGTAAGGATTGAGGGATATACAATATGATACATATTCCCATATAAATATGTGTAAGATCTTGCATCTACTGTTATACCAGAAACCACCAATTCAATGTTTCATCTGAATGAGGCCCTATTGGAATATCACTGATGTCTCCAAAAAGTTGTTCTCCAATGGGATATTCAACCCCATCGGTAAACATTCAACCAAATAGGCCAGAATGCTTTTGGACAAAACTTTTACCAGTCTGGCTATCCCAACATCCCAAGCTCATTTGCCTGAAGACCCCTGTTCTTCAACCGCATGTTTATTTTTCGGTACATTTCAGAATATGTACGGCCATTTTAGGCCTATAATTAAGTTGTACATACTCAATTGTAGTATTGTAATGTTGTTGCCCTTCATATGACATGATATATGAGGAAGATACCATGAGCCAATTATTATTATATCCTGGCTTTCTTTTTATATAGTATGGGGTAAAGTTGTTTTCCAGTCATTTTCAACTGGTCTGAATCATGGATGTGACCACAATGGAAAATTTCATTCTTGTTTCTGCAAGGAATAGTTGTAATGAAACAAAAGACTTTGATCCGTATAACTGCCAATATGAAGAAGCTGGATATTTTCCATGTGTGATTGGACTAGCCTTGCATTTGTACTTGTTGCCAGTGATACTGGCTGCTGGCTTTCTGGGCAACACTTTCAGTTTTGCGATCATGATGAACTCGACCAACAGGAAAGTTTCTTGCTGCTTATGCTTTGCTGCTTTGGCAGTTTCAGATAACATTGCTCTGCTGAGTATCACCTTATTCAGGATTGGAGAGACGACGGGTGTGAATCTGTGTCGAGTGTTTGGTTATCTCATTGGTTTTGCATGCAGTTGCAGCAGCTGTTTGATTGCATTCATAGCTTACCAGAGGTTCAGAGCTGTGTGCAAAGTCTTCACCCGACAGTCGAAACTGAAGAGAAAACAAGCTGGATGGGTGATACTTTTCATCACAGTCTTGTGCGCCCTTATCCACATTCCTGGGTATTTCAGTGCCAGCTCTGCAATGGAAACTGTCTGTGGGGCGTACACTTCATTCGGTCGTTTGGCCATGATCTGGCTTTTGATGACATTTGTCACATTTTGGATTATCCCAGTAACCGCGGTTACATTCTGGAATGTGCGAATCATCCAGGAACTCCGTCAACATGCCATCGAGCTCACCAACTCCAACTCGCATTCTTTGACGGAAGTTTCAACCGGATCCAGGGACCTCAACTCCAAAGTCCAAAGTTGTCATCGTGATACGGACCGTCGTCTCACCAGGATGCTGATCCTCATATCCATGGCTTATATCTTCCTTGCGCTACCTCTCCCCATAAGAACTGTTTACTTCTTGGGTGTGAAACCCACCAACTATCAGAGGAAGGCAATGAGACACTTGGTCTATCACATCACAAACAAACTCTTCATGTCTAACCACGCTATCAATTTCTATCTTTACTGTCTGAGTGGACCAAGATTTCGTAAAGATTTTATCAAACTATTGAAAATGCCTTTTCGCTGTCTATGCTCAAAATGAACCATGTAAGGTGACATATTTTATTTATTTAGTGTTAAAGTATACTCTTGTACATGTTCATTTCATTCGTTGTACATTGTATATTCCTTTTCATACATGCATGATGGGGACTGTTCAAACTGTAAATAAATAAGGTTAAAAAAAAGAAAATGTCCAGGTTACTGCCATTCATGAAACAGATATGTGTTTGGTTTAAGTACATGTTTATAATATGACAAAATAGTTTCTGTATTGTCTTGTTCAGCTGGCCACCGTAATTTCGATTTTAGACTCATTTAGGAAATACATACAAATTAGCCATATATAACAAAAGTGCAGGGCCGCAGACCAACGAGTGAGAAATGTGGTCTGCTGTCTAATCCAAACTTTTGATTGTGTATTGTGTTGCTGAAACTTATCAGTGTCATAATTTGTTGAATTTCCTGATATTAAATTTATTAACTATAGAAAAGCCAGTCGGGCAAATGCACTGGTACATAGGCATATATAGGGTAAGATTCCTTGAGTCAGGACATTTTAGGGGTATAATCTTATTCCGGACATATTCCTTTGGCTAAAATCTTATCAGTTTCACAAAAAATTTGGTCTGAAAGGAGCGATTGCACATTACAAAGTGATCAAGAAATAAAAAATGTTTTCTAAATATGGTTGCGTCATGACAGATTCAATTCTTGGAAGTGCTTTAGCTTCCTGGATCCTCTTCGAATTGTTGCTATGATAACATTTATTATGTGATGAGCAAGTCAATTGAAGCAATCATGTGGACTAGATATATGTAGCGCTGTTTCAAAGTTCACTCCCAGTTTTGATTTATCAGTCCTGGACAATAGTATGCTTTCAACAAGGTAGTCGCACAGAGGTCCCGTAACTTATCTAGTGTTACTTTATTTTGGAAATGGATAATAATGTCACGGTGAATCCATCTTCTTCGAGATTCTTTTCGACTATATATAATCCTGATAACTGCACTTACGCAGCATGTAAAACTGGATTAGCCTTACAATATTACATATTGCCTATGATATTAACAGCTGGATACTTTGGGAACGTTTTCAGTTTTGCCGTCATGCTGAACTCTCGCAATCGCAAGGTGCCATGTTGCTTGTGTTTTGCTGCTCTAGCTGTTACTGACACGATGGCACTCGTCAGCATTTCTTTCCATAGAGTCAAAGAGGCTTACCATTCAGACAATCAACTGTTATGTAGTATTTATGCATATGTTTTGCTCGCGGCCTCCAGCTGCAGTGGATACATTGTGACTCTCATCACGTACCTGAGGTTCGTTGCTGTTTGCCGCGTTCTTGCAAACCGCTGGAAGATTAGGAAAAATCATGTTGCTCTAATTGTTTCAGTTATTATAGTGGTCAGTTTTATCTTCCACATACCTCTCCTGTTCACGTCAAACTTACGGAGTGAGACAGAATGCGCTGCGTACTCTTCGTTCGGAGTTATGCCGACCTGCTGGGTCTTGTTAAACTTCATCATATTCTTTTTGTTTCCTGTCATCATGGTGACCTACTGGAACCTGCGGATTTACCAGCAACTCAGAAATCGGCAGGATGCTTTAACTAACTCCAACAGCAACTCTCATCAAGTGACGCACTCAACTTCCCTAGAGGTTATATCTAAACCAGTCGTCAGCTCGGTGAACAACGACGCTGACAGAAAGTTGACTAGAATGATGATTCTCATATCTGCGGCATTCATTTTCCTCTCTCTGCCAATACACATCCGCTGTATCATCTACCTTTTCTACGAGCCAAAAGACGTTGATGGAAAGATAATTAGGTTTGTGGTGTACCACATCACCAGTAAACTTTTCATCGCAAATCATGCTGTAAACTTTTACCTCTACTGCCTCAGTGGTGCTAGGTTTCGCAATGACTTCATCCAACTGATCATAATGCCATTCAAGTATCTAAAGAGTAAATTAGCTGTATTTTTCACACAGTTTGCATCTTTGTGGTAGTTACACAAGATATTAATACTTGATATAGAGTTTATCCATGCAAAATGCATGTTTCTGATCGTCCTGATAATTATTGAGGCTGTTACTGAGCACTTTGCCTCACTGGATAAGACTCACTGGATAAGACTCACTTATATTTTTTGTTGATCCGAGGGATTTGACTCAGATTTTTGCTATTTGTTGACTTGAAAAGATGTCTGCGTATGCGGATACCCATGTTACTCGTATAGCATAGGTTCCAAAAATTTGAGTGTGAGGGAGGGTTGGGCAAAATATGTGAAACGGGATATGAAACCAACTCCTTCCCCTGAAAGTAAACCTGTCCTGTTACTGTTCCGGCTGACAGTGATGACAACTTGGCGTGTACAAATAGTCGTCAAACCGGTATCAATTGGTAAAAACTTCCTGCAAATGCTCTTGCGATAAATGTCAGTTGATTGAATATACACATTATATGAGTCTACGTCACATCATTGTCTCATATTTCCTTAATAAGTATATGTATGACATGCATGTCAGTAACACCCTTGCAGTTAGTTTATAACTTCCTTAAATTTGACACACATTTTAAACATTAACACCTAATGTTCGATGTTTCTGAATGATCTGGAATAATTATTCAAAATTTTGTAACATTCCTCTCATCTCATTACAAATTTTTCGAGGGTGGCCTAATGTTCAGCCCCGGATAATACAGGTCAACCCTCATCAGCACAACATCATTAGAAATGATAACTTAAAAATAAACTTTTATAATATGAAATTACTAATTGTTGCTTTAAATTTAATGTTTTTATTGCTTTTGTGAAATAAATCAATATGGTATCGGTGTATCGTATGTGTTAGAACGTGATGTCAGAAATAACTCAATCTGCACTGAATATCAAGTTGTCAGGCAGCTTATTCGGAATATATTCATTCCCTTAACTATTACATAGCAGTGGGTTGGGGTTGAAGATTCTTTCATGAAATGTTGTTCCATTCTGTTTACAGATCTATTTGGTTAATAATATTACTTTAATCGGTGCATTACTGACAATTTGTTGAAGATTTTTGTTTCAAATATGGGTGTAAAACTTTTCTTTGGACATACTGAACATGATTGCATCATGTTTGTCTTTAGGATTAATTTTGTGGAAATATTTTTCATTGCATATATATATATATTATATATATGTTGTTGTATTAGTTTGAAATTATGTTGTGTTGACCTATAGGAACTCAGTCAATAAATTTTTATCGTTGAAGAAATGTTTTTTCGCTGCTTTGTTACATGAGAAATAGTAGGCAGTAAGCAACTGGAGAGTGGAGACCCTGGAGAGCCATTCTACATTCAATTGCACTTCTCCAAGGATGTCAGACTTGTATTAGTGAAGGTAGGCCCCTAGGCTAACACAATGTTGTGAGCCTGCAGACTTGCAAAATTCTATTGGAATGGGAAATCGAAAGGGGCTCAGGTTGCTCTATTTGAACTTAATTTTGAAGTCCGCTAGGGCATACTTTAAATAGAGAACTTCTACCAAGATGTTGGGGCCATTTGCAAAACGAGCAGGCCATCTGATATTCTCTTGTAGCCTTGAACGTCTAGAATATGTTGCTAAGTTACCAAATTGAGTGAGCTCTTTGACCGACAAAAGATAGTACATTGCTGATTGCATAATACATGTGACACAATGAGACACTGCAATTCTTTATTCTTGAGAAAATGACACATGTTCTCTGTCACTTATCTTTATACAAGTAAATCTCCAAATGATAAACACTAACCGGAAAATTCCTGCATCCTCATCAGGATGTCCCTGTGGTTACATTTCTATCTGGAAGTGGAACAACATCATGCGAATGGCTCATAATGACATTATTGTTGGACTCTTTAGCAACCAACTACCAATATGGCGTGTCATTTGTAGAACCATCCAGTCCAGGGTCTGTATGATGAATATGAGCCAGAACTGAAGGTTTGCATTATTGCGGAATTTTATTTTCTGGGACTTCAGTTTTCCAACTTTTATGAGAGAAGTTACCAATAGTCATTCACCGCAATGAATCTCATGAATGTCAGGTCGCGGAAGAACAGTACACAAGTCTGAAGGATGAGGGTTTATTCTGCTGCAGACCTGACATCAATAGGTCATCGCTGTTTCATGCATAATAAAATCACTGATAAGCCATGGAATTATATAAAGATTTTGTGGAAGCCTGCATTGAGGTCCATTTGAGGAGGAAGACCATATGCCTCAGGTAAAGATACCGGAGTATCAGCATGGCCCTGAATGGCTGAAATCCTGTGATTTCCGAGCACATGTAAGTAAAAAGTTATTAATCATCATTTGTAAACTAATTTATTTAGTGCCGATATTCTGTTTATTTGCAGATCCATGAAGCAACCCAGGGCGTCTCTCTGACTCCGGACAAGAACCATCTCTCTGTGATGGAGGTTTATCTTCTGCGACATCCTGATTTGCTTAAAAAGGTTAGTTGTGTTACTGCCAGAATAACATCTAGCGTCATTACCTATGCTTTGTTTTTCTTCTTGTTATTCAATATAAGATAATCATGAATGTCATCAATTTCACAGAATCTGCAGTTATTGGAGAAAGACAATGAACGGCTTCAGAATTTGCTAAAATGGAAGAGCCACGAAGACACCTTTTGGAAATGGATGGTACGTATACAATGTTGAATTTTGAAATGTGTGTTTCATTCAAATATGTTCTGGTAGATCTGGTTGTTGTTTTTTCTACAGAGACTTAACAAATTTATAGAGAGAATTTTAGGTGTGAAATATAATATTGATGCGAGCTTTCTAGTACTTTGTAGATGACTAGATGTAGATAGCGTCATGACAAGTTGAAACTGCATCCTTTGTGACATTTTACCTTAATTAATGACAATTGACAAGTTTGTTAAGTTATGTCAACATTCACACAATGAAAGTTATTTTTCTGTTTTTGGCCATTGCTGCATTGCATCAGCTGGCAGAATTTGCCGTTTCTGTTTCCAACCTGAATTCCACTCTCTGGTTGGTCAGGTTGCAAAATCAGTGACTTGCAAGAGAACAAAAAAGATTATGCCCAGTTAAAGTCATGTAATAAATTTCCCTCCGAAAATGGTTGCTATTAATATTTAGGTAGAAAATAATTATAAATCCTGTGACTTCGTACATAGCATAAGTTGTATTGCATCCAGTGGCGTAACTGAGGGGTCTCGAATGGGGGGGCACGCGATTCTCTGGGGGGGCACCCACTATACTAATTGTATATTTTAGCCAGATTGGGAAAGTTAATATGGGGGGGGCACAGGTCCAATATGGGGGGGCCTGTGCCCCCTCGTGCCCCCCCATAGGGACGCCACTGATTGCATCTCAATTTTTCATAGGAAAGTGTGTTGGATGGCAAACTACAAGAACTAGTGGCAGCAGGAGACAGGGATGAGGCATCAAGTGTAGCATCCTCCGAACCAAGGACAAAAACAGGAAGCAAGACCCTATGGCCGAGAAACACGGACACCCCAACATCCAGTATCTTGCAATTAGCCGAGACTCACCTTGACCTCCGAGAAGCTATTATCAAATACGAAGCCATTGTGGACTACTTGGAGAGGCTATGGGCCCAAAAGGTACTTTAAACATAGGCTGCGCAGCAGCAAACCTTCAGCGAATAACACCTTTAGAAGATTACAATAATATCATAAAATTGGTGCGTTTACGAAATTGCTTATAGGTATGCAATAGCGGTCGAGTAGTGGCCTTCCATTATCTCTATTTTTCCAATGATTCAATAAGTGTTATACGCATCAAAAAGCACTGCTTAATTAATTAATAGGTGATTTGTTTAGAAAAATGCATTACTGTATATGCAATAGTGGGGAAGTTTTGGCTCTGATATAAAAAAAATTCTTTTAAATATTTTTTCTTAATATTACAACAACTATAGAATAGCCATCTGTCAGACCATGAAAAGGCACAACTAGACCATACAAGCCATATGTCTACCAAACTTCATCCATGTATATGGAATAGTGACCGGATGTTGGGCCAGAAACAAAAATAATAATTTTTAAGTTTTTTTCAATATTTGAAAAAGTATATATTTTCCATCAGACCTTTCAAAAGGCACAACTAGACCTTATTGACCATATGTGTACCAAAGTTTATCCATGTACATGCAATAGTGAGCGAGTCTTAGCCCAAAAAACAAAAAAAATATGTTTTTATATCTTTTCTCATTTTTTCAGAAAGTATAGAATATCTGTCAATGAGACCATCAAAAGGCACAACTAGACCATATAGGCCACGTGTGTACCAAATTTCATCCATGCACATGCAATAGTGACCGAGCCTTGGCCCGGAAACGAAAAGAAAATTATTTTTATATTTTGTTAATTATTTCAAAAAGTATTTAAGATCTATTCATCAGACCATCAAAAGGCACAACTAGACCATACAGGCTAGATGTGTACCAAATTTCATCCCCATACATTCAATAGAGGCCGAGTGCCGGGCCGGAAACGATCTATCCGCCCGCCGCCCGCCCGCCCGCCCGCCCGGCGGACGGACAGCATTTTTACCCAAGTGATTACAATACCTTCTTCGAACTTCGTTCGCTGAAGGTAAAAACTACTTATAATAGTTAAATATCTTTTGTTGTTGAATGTAATGAGGCGGTATTGTAGATAATATCATACAGAGCTGATGATAGGGCGGTAGTTCAAATTTAAAATATCGATGGTGAAAGTGCAAAACCTCGTCAGAAAAAGCCATTTTTCAGAAATTGGAAAAAACTATCACCGATCTTTTTTTATGGTAATGTTTATCAATATGTGAGTTAGCAACTTGATTTATAAAAAGTGACACCCTGTTTTAGCATAATTTTTTGTCAGAGGTCGTTGACCCCTATCATTGATGTCACCATCAGATATGATTGAAAATGTTGACTTACAAGGTTTTGCACTTTCACTTTCTTACAAGTTAGTAAGGTCCAAAACCTTGTAACTCGAGCATTTATCACATTTTAAGGCAACTTGCAGCATTGAATGTACCTCTAATCTATCGGTAAACAGTAAAAAATATAAGTTGACCATGATAAATAACAACAGCTACTTTTAATTTGTGGCTACAATGGCAAGAATGAGGAAAATGACCACAATAAATATAGGGAGGTAAAACGTTTTTAAAAAGGAATTTTCCTGTGAGCCATAAGAAACAGATCACAATCATAATTTTTCAAAAAAGGTTGAAATATCCTAAATATGTGCTTCAAAGTTCTGATTTGAGTTACGAGGTTTTGCACTTTCACTTTTTGGAACAAAATCGACGTACAAGGTTTGGTGAAATCACTCGGTTACAGCTTCCAAAAATAGCAAAGAGGCAAGGTGACCAATTGAAAACATGTATTGGATATTGAATTAGTCATTCCACTCAAAATCTAAAAATAGCAAAATTTTGAAATACGAGGTTTTGCACTTTCACCATCGATATGATAAGCGTACTGATACAGTTTTTCGCATTTTCATTTATTAACAATAAGGAAGATAATGTGATAAATTAGTTAATTCAATTTTGAGAATAAAGTTCTCTGATATTTTGATGAAAAAAACAATTGATTACATGAAGCCAGAAGTGCCAATTCTTTGAAGAAGTGGTGATCACAAGGCACAGAAACCGTCCTTTTTGTATCTGACTCTTAGGTTCATTCTTGGAGAAGAATACCTCTATGTTGGGCTGACAAGTATCCCCAAATTCTGTCTTTAGAACGAGAACCAAGCTTTCCACATTTTACAAAATGCTTGGCCTTTCTTCTTTAAAGTTTACATGTTTACTTTGAACTACCATTTGAATTAAGCCTTTTACATTTAAAACTTTCTAAGTGTATTTATAGAATTTAGAAAAAGAATGTTGATCACATATTTACGTGTATGAGAAATTTATCTGCTAATACTAAGACTAGCTTAAAACTAATACTGCTAAATGTCCCTTGTCTTTTGCGAGCCATCTCTTTGAGTGCTCAATAAGTATACACATCATTATACACGTCATTCTGTCTCGTAGTGACATTCACTTTCAAAGGATGACATTACAGTGACTGCCAAGGTTAAGTTCAGCTCTCGGAATAGCTCATTGCAGTCGTAAATGTTCCGTTTATAAATCCTTTTTGCTATTAGCCATTAACCTAATTGAAGCTTATGACCCGTAATGTGACACTGCTGATGTGCCACCTGAAGATGGTGCATTGAATGGCTACCGTTAGTTCTTTCTTTTTGTATTATTCTGCGTTTCTTTGACTTATTCTGAATGTCCGACAAGAATAGCAATCAAAACATAATACAATCACCATTTTAAGCCGTCTGGTGCAGAGGATTTATAAATTAGAAAGGTCTCTTTGTTCTTTTAAAAATGAATGTTGTGTAGTTATTAATGTTTCAAACAGTAACAGTACTTCAGAAGGTAGCCTATAGATGAATGAAACTTGAGGTTCATTTTGATGTAGTGCTTGGGCCGACTTTTGCCGATTAGCAGTCAAAACGCCTACTGACAAAAACGCCTACTGCGATTTCTGACAATGCAAGAACGGCAACACAAAAACGCCTACTAATAGATGTCAAAAACGCCTACAAGTCTTTACCAAAACGGCTACACTACTTTACAAAAACGCCTACTGTTTATAAAACTGTGTTGTCTGTCACTTACCAACAATATCTTGTGAGATTTACAGGCATGACTATACCAAAACGTCTACATTCTTTTGTAATATAGTAGAAGAAAGAAAAAAAAAGTTTTAATGGTAATCAACATTTCTATGCTTGTCAAAAAATATTCAGGTCAAGTGTCAGAAATTAAGCACTTCATTAGTAGGTGTGACTAAAAAACCAATTAACTCCCAACATCTGACATCCTTTGAAGAGCAAAATTGCAATTATCATTTTTACAAAATTGAAATTAACTTACATATATGATAAAAGTTTTTTGTTTTTTTTCTAAATTCTTTCTGTAAAATAGCAATGATTAGCATTTAGAATAGACTTAGCATTGTAGTTCTTTTTCATTGTATTTTTATTGATGACACATGTATCTGTTTTGATATTAGGATGTCAATAAAAGTTTATGTATGAATCTTGATGACAATTAGCAGTTTGGATCAAATATTGACAGTCAAACTTTCAAGCCAGGTAATATTGCAATCGTGATTCTGTAGTTACAAAGAAATCTTTAACATCGAAAAAACCACAAATAGCCGTTTTGGTCAATCGGGAATAGCCGTTTTTGTAGAGTGCAGTTGCCGTTTTTGTAAAGGCCAATAGCCGTTCTTGTACTGTCATGCAAAAGAAAAATAAGCTGTAGGCGTTTTTGACAATGCTAAAAAAACCGTAGGCGTTATCGTCTGTTGCCGTTTTTGTTTGTTGCCGTTTTGACTGATCACCCTTTTGCCGATTACAAGTAGTTGTGTATGACTAACCGCTACTTTCCCTGTCTGTGCTCATTAAAGTCAAATTTATTGTACTTTTTTAAAACAATGTCAATACAGGAATCTGAAATTACCCGCACCTAAAAATCATGTTTATAAGGTTACATGACACTCTAGACAATGAGATATATTTGAAATAGGTTTCGTGACAAAATAGACATACATTAAAATAATTAACAAGTTTTATAAAATTAATTAATTAATCGAGGAAATTATTTGGTTCCTGGTAGAGATACCAATTTTCTGGGAGACATGGTTGTGTACTGATGTACGATATCTATAGTATATTCAATCATTCATTGAAATCTAAATAATAAATACTGTGATCACTGATCAGGACAAATTAAATTTGTCATATTGTGCTTTTATTAGCTTATTACAATGTAGTCAATTATCGTCAATCAGGATATAGGTTTGGCAATCAGGAAGTAAAACTTATTCATACTTATATTCTACTGGAATTTTTTTACTGAGCTCATACAAGGACAATTTACAAAAGTATTAAAAGATTTAATAATCATTGAATGAGTATAAGCAGCAAGCGCCAATAACTTGAAAAGAATCTTAGTATCCAATGTTCACAGTCAATGTAGACTTTTGATTTTCCGATAAAACCCATATATCAACATTTTTGTAGAATTAACATATTTTCAAATGAATTTTTTTTTGCCAGTCTTCTATAGTAAGCCTACAAGTGGGAGCAAACTAGTCCATTTTATTTGATATTTGGCTAAATTTGGAGCTCAGTTATTCTGCCTCTTTGATCTCACCAATACAATACATGTATTCCTTTGTCTGACATCTTCTCGATTAAAGCTATTTAAATAATAATAAATGCCTTTTTCCCTGTCTTTACAGAGCGAAGACCTGTCGGAGGCCGAGATAGACAGTGTCCTGGCGAGTATCAATTTGGAGCTTTCTATTCAAAGAGCTAGCATTGCTCTTAATAACACAGAAACATACGTAATGGAACAACCCCAAAAGCCACCAGGGCCGACCCAATGGAAGTTGGAGCCTCCTACCCCTCCGAAAAGAATGCCCCATCACAGCCTCGCAGCAAAACAAGCGTCAGTCGATGAAGATGATTCTGGGAGCGACACGTGGAGGGACATTGAGGAGGAAATTGTCTCCTTGCAGGTAGGATTGATAGGTTGATGAATAACAAAGCATTGATGGAAATGGGGAGGAGCTTGGTGGAGCGGAGCACCCTTGCTTAAAACTCGAGCAGCTTTTCTCTGCTACAGCATCCCCCCCCCCCCCCCACAAAACTCACTGGTGAAAAAACAATTATCTTGTTCGCTTTAACAGTCCTCCAGGTAATATTTCATAGCCAAAATTATACTCTGGTGCCGAATTTTTTCCCTTCTTCAATATTTGAAATGGCATGCTGCTGCCACACCAGTGAAGAGCTCCCCTGACGAATATTTTCCATTTCCATCACTGTAGCAAAGATGTTTATTTGCAATGTGTGACACCCTGGATAGGAGGGGGGACTTTGGCTTTTTGGTGAAAAAAAAGTTTGTTTCCCACTTAATTGACACTGAAAAAAAAAGTTTGTTCAGCACATGAAAAACTGTAATGTTCAAACTGCGAAAAAAAAGTTTGTCGCGCATCCACATGCAAAAAAAGTTGTATGTCGACGCTTCGCGAACGAAAAAAAAAGTTTGTCCCGGGGGTAAAAGCCATAACCCCTCTCCCAAACTATTGTCTGGTCGGCCCCTCACTGTCACCCTGTTGACACAAGTATTAGTTAGACACCAATTTGGAGGGTTCTAACTGACAAAAATGCATATTAGGACCCTCCAAATCGGTGTCTAACTGACCTTGACATCATATATGCTTCTTCTATTATTTGGTTTAACTTATAATTTTAGCAAAATAAACAATATCTGATTCTTTGTTTTTCTGTTGTAAACAGTGTTAATCCTTAGCAGGGCGCTAACATGCAATATTGTCAGTTTGATACCGATTTTTCCAATGGTATAAGTATCTTGGTGATGTCTAATGGCAGTGAGGATTCATTGTTCAATCTGAACATTGTCAATAGATGGCTGCCAGTGTTGAATCCACTCACAAACTTTGCAGTGACTTCTAGTGATAAAATTGAAATTTGAACTCCGGTGTTAAGTGCACTCAGGGAAATAGACTGTGGTGGAAGAATAACATATTTTCATTATCAAACATTCAAAATATTGCTGTGGGAGGTGTTATCTCTGAAAAAAAGTGAAAAACAGTTCAGCCCTCTACTGGTAGTGATAAGTGATTCACCACACTCGTAACCCAATGGTCTCCTAGAATTAGTCGATTTAATGGCAAGATCCTCATTATAATGTGACAAACTTTTCCAAATCATAATATCTCTTCATGCTCATGTAAGTGCATCCAACTCCGGGGGGGGGGGGTACTTACTATGAAAGGGTGTATATAGAGGCTCCGCTGGATGGTTCTGGTTTTTTGACCTTCTAGGATTAAAATGGTCTTGGTTTTTGGGAATTCCGATTAATTTGGTTGCCCTTTTTGCACCCCCATCATGTTTGGTACCGTTTGAATCGGCTTGAAAAGACGATTTCAATGGTATAAAAATCATAAAGATTAAGTTGGTTGTGGATATTTTTTGCAAAAAGATTAAAATGGTTTGTGGTTTTGGTCGGTTTCCGGATTAAAATGGTTCTGGTTTTCAAAATCGCGGTGGCGCATCCCTACCCAAAAGTCCGCGAAGTACCCCCCCCCCCTCGGGATCCAACTTCATAAGTTTGCCGTTATATAAATGTATTGTCCTTCTTCAATTTCAGAAAACTGTTCGTAAACTGGAAGAAGACATCAGCGGACAACAACAGAATTACGTGAAGCACCTTCAGGGGCTCGCGGACAACTTGGTGGATAACGTAGTCATTCCTCCTATGAGTGCTATAAATCCTATTGCTTGAGAAGTCACTTTAAAATATATATCACCTCTAACAGAGGTTTGATTGATGTCAAAAATGTTTTATCATTTTCAAATCTGAAAGGGGAGATCTACTTAAACATGTGAAAGGAGCTGTTTGGGCCTAAATGCTGTTAGTCAAAATGTTCGTAAAAATTTAACTAATTCATATACAGTTCAAATAGATACATTTATCTTTTGTTTTGATATGTTGTATATGATATTATGATGAGGGTGTAAATAAGGGTATTTATTGTTATTCAAAACAAATGTCACATGTATATAATATATTTAAGTACAAGAATAATATCAATTGTTGCAGAAAGTAAATATTTGAATGTTTATTTGCCGTTCCTGATTGTTTTGTATTGCCTGCTTTTCTTACTACAACTCTGTAGTATCGATGCGTTTGTTACTGAATTATAGCTGTTGTAATAGGCTCACAAAACTGTATTTCTTATCCTCCACATGTATAAGGGTTTACTGGAAAGATGTATGAAAGTGCACCCATGAACAATTAGTTAAACACTCCCAGAAACTATGTGGTCACTGGTCAACCATCACATCTGAAATCAAAACTTGCAAGATCTGAATTGGTATGAAAGGATATACATCTTCGTCCATATTTCTTGGGATAAAACTTGTGTTTTAGTATGAAAATGTAACTTGGTCACTTTTTGAAAGCACTTGATTTGGATTATTTGAAGTCATGAATAACTGACAGCCTCAAATTTTCAATTTTGAAATTAAATTGTCAAATTGATTGTACATGTACAACTGGCTGGCTAACACTAGGTGGGGTATTTGTTCGCAGCTGAATTTAGCCTTCTGGTGGCCGGATGAACACACACTGATATTGTATTTTGGTGAATTATTTTGTTGTTAATTTGAGATGTAAATGAACCAATTTGTGTGTTTGAATTAGTGTGATTTGTTAAAACGTTTTGTATGAGTTGATCTTCAGTGGTGAATGAAGCGAGTTTTACATGAATTATTTTTGAGTCTATTTTCAAGATGTAATGTTAGTGCAAGTACCTCACTGGGTATTTTTGTTTGATAATATATATATACTATTTATCATTACATTGATCTCATTTGGTTCACAGTGAATATACAATTTCACAAATCCGTCCAAAAACGCATTCATAATTGTTTCAAAATACATTATGATTTAGTTAATATTAATATTCATGAATGTTTATTGACAGGTGAATTGATAGTGGCGGCTGTTTTACTAAATAGTTAGTGAATTATTACTGTGAATACACATATTATGCTTGTTGTATATTGTAATGATATATTAAATGTTTTCTTATATTTTTTCTTTAATTGATATGAACTATGCACAAAAAACTGCTGGAAACAAGATCTGTTAGGTTTACTCTTCTATCCTGTAATACATAAATACACTCAGTGAGTTTCTAATATATATGTTCCACGTATATCATAATAATTATATTGGTTTTATTTCTGTCCCTGGCATTCTTAATGTTATTTAAAATACAGTTTCCTGTTTAAAGTCTTGATGATGAGATTATCTGTTTATGGCAAAATGAATTGTAAAGGAAAAATAATTTTTCAAATTTTCTCAGCAGATAAACGAGCAAACATTGACAAAAATAATCTGAATTTCATATCTCAAAGTACAAAACCTTGTATGTAAAACAAAATAATAATTTTTAGTAGTGAAAAACAATGATAGTCACTTTCTCATAATTGATTTGGTCACACTGACTGGTTTTTGAATGACATGGTTGTAGGCTGCTGTTTACCAGCCACTGTGATATGGTCAAGACTGTATATTTATTGATAAAAATTAATATGTCACTTGATGAATAAATCTGATTAGTCACTCATATATATCCGTTTTATATTTAAATAATATGCCTGAAATTAGACTCCACAGTTAAAGGTTCTTGCCTGTGAATGTCCTTGTGCTAGAATTTCAAAGGACTTATTTTATACGAACATGGAATCCTTGACCTTAAAACACCTAAATGACGTTTTTCAAAAACCACACTCTCTCAAAGTTCTACAAACTGAGGTTATACAGGAGGCACAGGCGGCTGTGCTTTGTACTGCATAGTTGGCCGATAAACAACTTCCTCCTTGGGATAGTTAAATGCTTGAGGTCCGACGTATTTGATGGCTTCTTCGGTCGTAAGTTCCGGGGGAGCGGGCATGGCCAGGACTGCCACTCTGAGGCCGTAACGCACCATTTCTGTGGTGATGGGTTCACCTGTATCGACGTCAACTATGGCGATCAGGTCAGGAGTGCAAGCAAGCACCTGGAAGAAATTTATAATCTTCAATGACTATCTTCAATGACTATCTTCAATGACTATCTTCATTGTCAATCTTCAATGTCAATCTTCATTGTCAATCTTCAATGTCAATCTTCAAATAAAAGTCTGGATTTGCATACAACTTGATGCAAAAAACAAAATTGGGTTCCACGCAAACACTTTGTATTTTGGCCACAGGGACTGGAATGTGCTGGACTTCACATGTATAGGTTGTAGATTTATTACACTGGGCTCCCCCAATGTAATATAGGGAATGGGTCAAAATGCTTTTCTGTCAAAACTTGTGGAGGCAAATTTAGAGGTTTTAGAGGCCTACAAACTGACTGGGTATCTTAGTATACCTGGTTTGTGAAATGAATTTTGTAATTATATTAACTGTAACGATCTGAGAAGAGAGGTTCAAACCTGGTCTCAGTAATTTATTGTATTATTACATGTATATTATTATATTATTAATTATTAATTTAGTGCTTAATGCGCTGGGGTTATTGAGAATTTAGCAAATTCCAAAAACATATCTTTTTCCTCATTCACACTCTTTTGGAAATCTGCAATCAATGTTTAAGGCAGCAAATTACCACATTTTAAAGTGTGTACGGTGAGCTTAATATTTCACTTTAGATTTAAGAAATTTAGTATATATAGGGATTTGTTATGAATTTTATTATAGGGATTTGTTTGAGGGTTTCAATCAGGAACATTTTGAGAAAATCAATATGGCTGCCGACATGGCAGCCACAAAAAGACCGGTATTCTTGATTTTCCCACTGAGAGTTCAATTTTTCACTTAAAAGTATTGAAATTTGGTGTAGAGATACATTCGATGGGTTGAATCAATATTTGGGGAAATTCAAGATGGCAGCCAAAATGGCTACCACAAAATGACCGTCGTTCGTGATTTATCCTCTGTGAGCTTAGTATTTCAAATAGAGGTTTGAAATTTGGCTCATGTATAGAGATTTGTTTGAGGGTATGGATCAATAACACTCTAGGATATATCGAAGCTTCTACAAAATGGTTGCCATTCTTGATTTGTCCAAACATTATGTGCTTAGTATTGAGTGATGAATTTTGTGTTGGAATTTTTTTAAACTCTCAACAAATAGGAACACTTAAGATATTTTATTAAATCTTTGATGTTATGACATTGTTACAGCTCTCACCTCCTTTTTGCCACCACCAACACTTCTTTGAGCCACCAGGTTCTCATTTTGAAATTCAACCTCCAGGCTCCGCTTGGTAAAATTTCCAACTCCTTCTAATATTAACTTTCCCCTTGCAAATCCTCCTACTGTTTTCCTTTCAACATCTGTTATCTGAAAGTGAATCAACCTATGCTTTGTGTGAATTTTTACAGTTTTACAGTCATACAATCTCATTTTGACTATTTGTTTCTTGTTAACACGCAGAATTATTCAAGAGAGCCTCAGATCTATCAGCAACAGAAGCTGGAAAATAGATTTCTTACCTTGCCCGTTAGAAGAAGTTCTCCACCTTCATTGGTCACGATAGCCTCTATAGGCGACATTTTTTCTTTCCTAGCATGCAAGACTGCTCGGCCAAGTCTCCAAGCCCTGCTGACTGAATGCATGATGGCCGTGTCCAGGATTTCTTTGTCAGTCAATGGCCTCTCTGCCCCCCCTCCTGCACAACTTCAGAATGATTCATTTGTGAGAATTTTTAATGATTTATTTGTTGCTGACAAGATGAATGCAGAGATCGCACCGTATAAATACGATGACAAAAAAATCTACATGAACACAAACAAATTTTTGGAGAATTTTGAATAATGAATTTTTTTTTTCAGTGAACAAACAGGCAATGCAATGAATGCACCCTCCAACTTTTTTCAATTTGATATATGGAAAAGGACAATTTTAGCTATAAGTCCTAAAAAAAGTTATAAAATCAGAATATTTATGGAAAAAGGCAATTTCTGCCAAAGTAAATTACCAGTAAGCTATATTATTGCAAACAAGGATTGAAACCTACCCCATCCTGACACAAGCATCCCTGATTAAATCCTCCAGTTGTTTGGGCGAGTCTGTCTGCAGAGCAACGCAGTGCCAGTTGTCATAGTTGGAGATGACAAAAGGGTGGTTAGGAATGCCACAGATAGCATTGGTGCACATCTGCAAAGCATTACAGGAATTGAAATGGATGGAGTTCATCATGGACGGATAGATGATCGGAATATTGCAGCCTGTATTTATGCACTCTTGAAGGATGGCAGGATGATTGGGGCTTTACATACTGTATTTAAGCACTTGGTTGGCTAACTAGGACAGGAGGAGGACACAGCAATGAGGCGAAGGATGATGCGAGGGGCACCTGGTGGAGGGCACTTGATTCTCTGGAGGGGCACCCGCAATGATATAATTGTATATTTGGCCAAGGTTGAAAAGTTCATATGGCGGGGGGGGGGGGGGGGACCTGAGGGAGCACAGGTAAAATAAGGAGGGCATGTGCCACAGGGATGCCACGTAATTGTTAAGATTGTTTTTCTAACTAGTACATATATTTTTCAACTTAACATTACCTGTATTTCAGGAAAGGCGCGACCCATGAAGTCACAGTCAATGATAGGCACTTCCATCTGTGCACCTGCGATCATTGGCTCCATGCCATTTGAACCTCCAATCTCGACACACATGACACCCGTAATGTTGGCAGGGTCTCCTGTTTGAGCAGGTTGGCCTCCAAGGTCTGTGCTGTAGCTCTCGATGAATGAAACACCATCTTTCCTTTCAATTTTGACATTTTCTGAAAGTTTGGACAAAGAAATTGTAAATGCACTAAATCAGGTGTTTTATAGGAATGCATGAACAGTAAATTGAACATCTCAGTTAATAATACTAAATTTAGTATTATTTTCTTGATACTTGACTGCACTTCATACAATGATAATGTAAACTCCAAGAAAAAAAACAACCTTAAGATTAAACTGGACAATCTGATGAGCTGACGATAGTTTTATGTTCTTTACATTTCTGCCAGAGTCCTGAGCAAACACTTCACACAATCTACTCGTAAAACACTTTTTCATTGAATTGTTTTGTATATATATAGTATACTCTCAGTCATGCATCGCAATGCAGGCACACAATTTGTGGTAAGCCTTCCACAATGATACCTACAGTTCAGGGCTGCCATAGAATGGCGCCCATGGGTGGAGACCACAGAGACATTTCCAAAGGTCCCCATGCCATAGCATTCTCCAGTGTTGTTGACCAACGTATGATGATGAGAAGACTGGGAGTCAGGTAGGGGAGACCGGGGCACGTTGGACATCTGGGCACTTTGGACCATTGCCAATATTTTTTTTATAAAACTTGCGTAATTATCCAAATCCCCGAATAAGAGACCTCTAGTGGTATGCCTTTTAGCCAAAAAATTTCATGAGCATTGATGGAAAAGTATGAGTTCTATTTCAGGTTTCCTGATTTTCTGCATAAAAAGTGATTTTTTCAAGTCTCGATGGCTAGGTAACCCTTCTTAAAATATGGGGATCTAGTCAGACAAGTCTCATAAATTGAAACTATCACCACTTAAGTAAAGTTTGATATAAGTTTCCCAAGTTCACATTCAACCTTGTCAGCGAGACATGCACATTTTCATAAGGGGTTGGGACGGGGCAGGTTGGACCAGCATGGCCGGGGCACGTTGGACCATTATAAACTGGATTGACTGACAAAAAATTATCGGCAAAATGCCAGCTGTGTAATTTTTAACATTAATAGAGCACCTAAGTCATTCATGTACAATATGAGGGTAAAATCAATTCAGTTGGCTAATCTGCCAGCCCTTCTAGCTGAAACAAAACTTATTGAAATTATTAGGGTAAATATTCCAATATAATCATTCTGCAATGACTCACAATTGTGTGTTATGATCTGTGAGAATAAAATGTGGTGCTTGCTCACTTTCTTCTACTTTCCAAGACTTTTATACCGTGGTCCAACGTGCCCCACATGGCGTTCCAACGTGCCCCGGGTCCGGGGCACGTTGGACCACAAAAAAAAAAATTTTTCAAACTCATTTTTCTCCACAACTATAGAAGGTAGATCAACTTGGTCTGGCATAAGGGTAGTGTAGATGTTCAGAAGTCAGTCAGTAAAAAGATTTTTCAAATATATTCAGAGAAGTTTTTGATTGATTTCCAAAAAATAAAAAAGCGGTCCAACGTGCCCCGGTCTCCCCTACATACCCTATTCATTTAGGGTCTTTCAGTTGCCCAAGCATAGAACACTGGATGCAACCAGGCTCCATTTAATGTCCCATGGGTATGAAAAAATTATCAATAACGAAACAAAGACAGGAAGACTCACCTTGGTTTTGCAGTTGCTTAGTGTCATTGGTGTATCCTCGGACGTTGTACAGATGGGAGATGATTTCAATGGCATCTGTTATCTCACTACTTGGCAAACGCTCCGTGAATATTGTGGGTGAACCTACATAGCCAACACCCACAGCTCTTTTGTCCTTATGAGGCAGCTTAGAGTATCTGGAGAGGAACCGGACTAAAATGTTTGAATATCAAACTGGCAGAATTTAATGGATGAAGGACAGATACAAAACTGGGACGATGAAAGAATAAAGGACACATAACTGAAACTGAATAGATAAATTACACGTAACTGAAACAGAAAATGAATAAAGTACACATAACAGAAACTGAATGGATAAAGGACACATAACTGAAACAGAAAATGGATAAAGTACAAACAACTGAAACTGAATGGACAAAGGACACATAACTGAAACAAAATGGATAAAGTACAAACAACTGAAACTGAATGGAAAAATGAAACATAACTGAAACAGAAATGGATAAAGTACAAACAACTGAAACTGAATGGACAAAGGACACATAACTGAAATAGAAAATGAATAAAGTACACATAACTGAAACACATAACTGAAAATAGACAAATGGTTGAAACAGCAAGTGGATAAAGGACAAATAACCAAAACAGCACATGAATAAAGGATAGACACATGGCTGAAACTAGGTCTGTGTGACAGAGCACACCCAGGCTGAAACAGCAAATGGATAAAGGTCAAGGATACATAATTGGACAGCAAAGGGATAATGGAAGCATTACAACTGAAGGAAACATGTGAAATATAAACCAGCCATAGCACATGAAAGACATTACTGGTATTGTAGGATAAGAGAATCAAAGAAGCACAAAACCTCACTGATAATGAGGGACCTAGTCTCTTGTTATGCAACAAGACGGTAGATAGAAAAAAGGAATATATATTTTTTGGTACCTAGTTCAAAAATAATGAAGCCAAAGTGTGACATGACCATCAAAATTTTTAAATGTACATATTTATGTATCAAATGATCACATAATATTGTAACAAACATGTCTAAGTTCTAGAAACTCTATTAACCATTTAAAATGAGACCAACCTCTCAGGGGTGATGACCCTCATCTTACGCCCGAGGTCAAGTTCTCGATGGCACCTGATTCTTCCATCGTTGGGATTGCCCCCTCCTCCACAACCCAAAATTCCAGCTCCTACAGCTATGCATTCAATGTCCCAATGCGACAGGATCCACTCTCCTGTATTTGAGTCAACGTACGGCTCTGTTTCTGGATAACTAGTCCCTCTTTCCTCACCCTGGTCTGAAATGCTCTGCCCGCTTGATGCATGAGTTTGTATGACCCCTGAAATAAGAAAAAGATGCATAATAGATAAAGGGAAAGACAGAAAAATAGAAAGAAGATAGATCTACACAGCCTAAAATCTGTATAATATAGATCTTTTACAGATTGATAGATTAACATTACTCCTAATAATTATTGTGGGTTGGCTCACATACATGGACATTTGGTCAGCAAGATTTCCCACAAATGTTATGGCTTAAGTTCTATGACTTTTCCATGACTTTCCAAATTGGCGTAAAGGCTAAAATTATAATTTTCCATGACTTTTGACAATTCTTTTCCTTTTCCATGTTTTTCCACAACTTACTACGACCACAATTTTTTCCATGACTTTCCCTAACTTTCGATCACTGTCGGAACCCTGACTCCCGTGTATGCAGATTAATTTTCTGTTTGCACTAACCTCCAATGACTGGCATGGCACTTAAGACCTTAGCAGCATGATCTGCAGCCCAAAGCGCCGCCTGTGAACCATCTCCCAGCTTGATATCACCAACCGCCTTCACTTTGATTCTCGTGGCGTTCCCTGGCAGATACCCGAGGGGGATATCTTGGATTTCTGTGATCTATAAAGAAAATTGTGAAGAAGTTTATTCTGTGATTGGAAATTTGGAAATTCCATTCAACTGGTTGGATATGTTGGGATTTCAATGTCATACTGAATCATACAAATGAAAGAAATGCAAAAACAAGTTGATTCTCAAAGGTGAATAAATACCTCAACTGTACTCTCATCAGCCCCACTTTCTACAGCTGCTTGTATGGCTTTTGATTTAGTTTCGGCCATCGCGTCTTCTCTGCTCTTTTCCTCCAAATTGATCACAATGTCCACCATCCCAGACACTTGGCTCAAAGCAGCCCCTACAGCGTTGGCCACCTGCAAATTTAAGAAAAAATCATAGGGATGGAAAAGATAGGCACATCAGCGAAATAAAAAAATATATAGATCTATGTGTAATAGCAGAGATCTTGATGTACAATGAGAAAAAGGAAGCTTCCAATATTTTTTAGGATCAAACATTTGCTGTGCCTGAAAAAATTTAAAGAAAAGCCTCTATATTCTGTTATAATTTTTTGTTTTAAGCACAATAATATATACCCAACAGCGTATACATTTGGGATGAAGTAAATAGCTACAATGCATTCATGCAAGCCTCTCAACCAAGTTTGCGCACTGTAATCGATTTGGTAATTTTGATAATCAAGTAACTCATTCAAAATATGTAATAATATTAATTCCCTACATACCTCAAAATGTGGGGGTTTGATAATTTCACTGCATCCTTCAAAATGTTGTTTCGAAACATCAACCAGGACGCTGCCTCCTCCAACTAAAATTACGGGAATAGAGTCTTTTGTCACCTGCAGAATGTCAAAGAGAAACAGTTATAAAATGTAGAAGATTAATTGATTTACAATTTATATTTATCAGCAAAACCTTTAAGTTACAGTATATATATATATACAATACATGCACTGGTGACTCAATAACAGAAAAATTGAGACTATGGGAGGATGTATTATGCAAGGAACATACCTTTACTTGATCAATAGCAAGTTCTAGTTTTTTAGTTATTTCTTGCCGAGCTGCCTCTTTCAATTCCTGGTTGATGGATGACACTTTGGTTGCGTCGCCAAGATTAGCAAGTTTTGCCGCAACTGCAATGTCAGATGTTGTCATGACTGATCCTCCGAACACCAAAGCTTTCTCCATTAGCTTGAATCCAACACTGACTGGACCTATCTGAACCTGCAAAACCACAAGAATAGCATAACCAATTGCCCTGAATTCTCACCGTGAGTCCACAGGTAGAATACTTCAATCCAATTGGCTGGCACGTTTTCCACCTTTGTTCTGATTGATCCATTCCGAAACTACCAGGTTGAAGTATATGCAGGGCATTTTAACGAAACTTATACTTGATCTGTACTACGCTTTCACATTAATTTTTTGATTACTGGATTTAAAATGTAGGTTATACAACTTATAAGTCTGAAAAGAAAATTAAGAATCACTGGATTGCAAAAAAGTTACCCTAAATCATATTAATCAACCAGAACCGCAAGCGGTTTCAACGCTCGTCAGTTAATGTGAAATCTATCAAAGCGTCCATGATATCACCCACACGCCAATACTTGTGGCTAATTTCATAAGTCTAAGCGATATATTAAGGTTACAATGGGCAGTTCAAGAATGAAGAAATCTTTGATTTCTCAACATTGTCCTGATCCATGCCCACAGGCCAATAACTGTACCTGATTTCATATATAGCTCTAAGTGAAATATTAAGGTCACAGAGGGCAGTTCAAGGATGTTGGCCATTTTGAAGTGGCCATTTTGTTGGCCATCTTTGATTTCTCAACATGTTCCCGATTCAAACACGCAGGCCAATATCTGTACCCAATTTCATAACTCTAGGCAAAATATTGAGGTCATAATGGACAGTTAAAGGATGAAGAAAGATGGCTGCCAAAAATGGCTGCCACAAAATTGCCACTATCTTGGATTTCTCAACATGTTCCCGATCGATACCACCAGGCCAATACCTGTACCAAATTTCATAACTGTAAGTGAAATATTAAGGTCACAACGAGCGGTTCAAGAATGAAGAAAGATAGCTGCCAAAATGGCCGCCATATCTTGGATTTCTCAACATGTTGCTGATCCATACCCACAGGCCAATACCTGTACCAAATTTCATAACTGTAAGTGAAATATTCAGGTCACAATGGGCTGTTCAAGAATGGCGGCCATTTTGTGGCAACCATTTTGGCAGCCATCTTGATTTCTCGACATGTTCCCGGTCCATACCCATAGCCCCATACCTGTACCAAAATTCACAAGTCTAGTTGGAAAACTAAGGTCACAAATGGACACTTACACAAACCTTAACAGGGACGACGCCGACGATGCCGATCGAGTGATGACAATAGCTCTTCGTTTTCACAGAAAACAGATGAGCTAAAAATGTATGATAAGTGCTCACAAGCAGACTTATCACTATACAAAATTATAATATTCATTTTTTAACAACTTACAGAAATATTTCCTTGGCTATCCTTCTGTTCTGTGACAATGGATCCTCCCCCAAGACCAATGCTGCACACATCAGGCATTCTGAAGTTGGTTTGCACACTAGCAACCTTGGAACATACAAGAGAAACATCACCTTATCTGAATTTATTTAGGAAGAACTTAATAATGTATGCAGTCATTTCAATCCAGACATTTCTCCGAGTAACTGAAAGAACCTGAGGATGAAACGTCCTCCTCTTGCAGTGAAACTCAGTATAAGATACCCTGCTAAAATTGTTGACATTCCAACTTGATTGTTACTTACAGCTGTGAAAATACTAGTGATTACCAATTGTCCAAAATGCTTCATGTGAGGTCATTTCCCTACACTTGCCATGTTGTATCTGACAAATTAAATCCAATTATTTAATTAATTAGGTCATATCCTGTACTTACCATGTTATCAGCAAAACTAAGTGAATGTCAGAAGGAGTCGTATCACTTGCCAGTGAGGTCACATAACATGTCCCCAATGAAATATTTACCACCTACTATTCAAGGTATTGGAAATACTTACGGTGACTTTAGTACTCGCTTCCCGAGGAAAACCGCCAATCAACATTCCAACATCCGAAGTTGTCCCTCCTATGTCAATAACGATGCCATCTTTTAACCCTGCAAAAAAAAAAAAAAAATTTAATAAGTCTTTAAAACTGTTGAGTAAAACGAAATCAATGTTTCTCTTCAGTACAATATATTTTCTGAATCTTTAGCTGTTTGTGAACTCTGAAGTGTGACACAATTTTAGACAAACAAGATTCCTAAGCTCCTGTATTGAGGCAAGTCAGACAACCATGCAGTAAAACATGTAGGACATTGTAGGTGGCCAAAAATGACACAACAGTCTGGAAGAGATTGTCAATACCACGTCCTCAGGAAAAGAACTGCAAAAGTCAATTATCTTCATCGCCAACCTAAATTTCACAATAGAATTGCCCTCAGTAGGGTGTATATGGCGATAAAAATGATACTAATGAATAAATTATTGAGATAATTATTTTACCATGTAGGTACTGACTTCAATTAAGCTGTGGAAAAATTATGCCTCGTCAAGGGTAAATTTTCCTAGTTAAGGGTGACCTTTTTGAGTTCACGGCACTCCATCACTGGGTCTGGGTGCAAGAAGCACAGCTGGGCACCCCCGACATTTTTTGCGCTGAGAACCCCCCCTCCCCCAGGGATATGATGATCAATTCTGACATGCAGTTTAAAATGTTAAGACTCACTTGACAGAAAAGCAGCCCCTCTCATACTGTTGGTTGTTCCTGATGCAAAAGTGAACACAGGCATCTGCATGGCCTGACTGGCACTGAAAAGAGGTAATTTTAAAATTCCTGCTCAAAAATTTGAAAAATATCTCACATTTTGCTTTTATCCAAACAGGACATCACACTTTAGTGACAAGGTTACATAGATGCTGAACAAAATATTTAAAGTTTAAAGTCGTTATCAGGAATAGTTCATACTCTGCTTTGCAGTTTTCACCGTATGAATAAAGACATTGTTGAAAATCTCTTGAGCCATCCTTGCAACCTGTGCAACTTTCAGCAGGCTTGTCAGCTCGGCAGCGCTGGAATCATATGGCTGTGTGTCTAACAATAGCTCACCCTGGATTCACCTGATTCTCCACCATGTCATGTTCTCAAGCTTAGTATTGCCAACACCAATACAATCAGCCAAAGTGACTAGTGTCTCTGGTGAATATGAGAACAGCATGAATCCCTAGGGATCTAATTGGGTGCAGGAGAAAGAGTGATTTTTAGACACACAGGTAAATGCTACTAGCACTGCAGAGCCTATAAACCTACTGTTGAAGAACCACACAATGCAACCTAAATCAGCTTAGTTTATACTTAATTCCCAGAAATCTTATATACCTGATCAAGGTGCCATCATTCTGGGTGAGGTAGAAGGGACAGGTGAGACCCAACCGATCCAGGGCAACCCGAAATGCCCTGACAGTAGTGTCTGCCAGAGGTCGTACTGCTTCATTGAGAACTGCAGCATTTTCTCTTTCGAGGATTCCAAGATGGCCGATGTGGTGGGAAGGGGTTATGCTGACAGCAGGCCATGCAGATTTGATCATATCCACGACCTGTCTTTTAAAATATATAATATAGACCTACCCTCAATTTGGCCTCAAATTCATATTGCTAATACTGTTGAAACCAAAACTTCAAATACCTCCTATAACTCAAGCATAGCCATATTATGGCTAATGTTAAAAATCATCAAAATTAATCATAGACATTGGTATTTTAAAACAGGAGATATAATTTGTCCTTGCCAAACACCATTGCTCAACGGATCTACATTTTTTATCAAATAAACTGCAGGCGTAAATTATATCATGGCAAATTACCCTAAATGTTATGCAAAACTATATAGATTATAATAAAACTGACAAGACAGTATGTCATAAAATAATAATTGTCAACAGAATTAATTAAATAACGGGGAAATTTCCAGATGAAAAGCAGACATGATAATGATTCAAGATTGAGAAAAGTATTAATACATGTATTAGTGAAATTAGTTTTACCTTATTTTCTTGGTCAGCAGTCACAGGAGAAAATATTCCTGAGACCACAACATTTTTGATTCCTGCATCTTTTATTTCTTGGGTGATTTTCTTTATTTGATCATTTTTTATAGCACTGATTTCTGTTGCTCCATCAAATTCATACCCTCCATCAGCCATGTGCACTGTTCCTTGGATCACCTGATAATAAACAGAAAAGATTTTTATTTCATTCAAAGAAAATATCACAAATACACACGAGAACATTTTACTCAGAACTGATAGAAATGATCAGGTTTGAAAAATTCCATTTTTATAAGTAAAGTTACTAAAGTAATGTTGTAAAAGTTATAATGAGAATATTTCATATTACTAGGCCCATATAGGCCTACAATATTAATTGGCCTATACTATAAATATAAACCTGATGAACACATTACATTACAAATTGTGAAATGTCATGCATTTGACTGGAGGTCAATAACTCAATTCCTAAAACGAGATCTCTCGCTCTGTCAAAAAGGGAAGATGCGGCAAACACGTCAATTTGTTTAAAATGAGGCTATGCATAGGCCTACCTTTAGCAGATTCTCGGGAAAGTACGAGTATGGTGGCAGAGAAGTTGATGCCTTTCCACACAACCTAATGACGGAAACTTTGGCGAGGTTCTTTCTCTGGACGACTGCATTTACGAAATGACTGGTGCCAATGTGCACTCTTTGCACTTTCAGTGTCTTTCCTGAAGAAAATTGAATGACATTAGATTCTGCATGATGATGACAAACAAAATATTAAAATCTTTTGTATTAAAGTACGTATGACATATTCATTTATTGATGCTAATAACATGGCAAGTATGGGACATGACATCACTAACTTATTTGAATAGGTGGCGCCGCTAACTTGACCAGTCAAGGTTGAATAAGCACATTATATTTCAAATATTTTTGGAGGACATGAGGGATGTACGTGAATTTAAAATATTGGACAAAATCCGTGAATACATGGTGATCATCCAACAACCAGGACAATGATGTAACAATTGGATTTAACAGTTTTTCTACAAGGAGCCAGTTTGACAATTTTGACAAAGATTTTGTTATGAATCCAGTCGTGACGCTACCAACCATGCAGAGCTATTTTTAGAGTCAACTGAGGTCTATTTTTAGCAGCTGGAGGCTGTGAACTTGTGACGCTACCAAGCTCAGAGGCTGTAAAATTGTGACGCTACCAAGCTCAGGGATTGTGACGTCATCTCTGAGAGTTGAATGACCTTTGCGGAATTTGGAGATCCAGGATTACCGTGATGTCCTCTCATAGAGGTGAATGACCTTTGCTGAGGTTGAAGATCCAGGAGCAATGAGCGCAAGCAATATGACAGAAAAGGCCCTTACGAAATAACATTGTTCAGTGTCCGATCTGTACAATTGCGAATTTATTAAAAATGGAAAAATTGAACAATGATGACAAATTTGAAGGTGACTCTTTAATCATTGGTTCGACAATCAATGAAAGTCAGCTGTTAGCTGATTTTTACAGTCCCAATCATACCATCATCCACATACCGGAAACTTTAATGGGAGATAATTCTCTTATTTTTGAGGACTCTGGATCTTTTATACAAACAATTCCTGAAACTCAGAACACTCCCACAGTGTCAACATTGAGTCACTCAATGGATTCAATGTTTTTACATACAAATCAAGAAGCGAGCCTTGCCTCTGATAGTTTTCTGAATGACTCTGCATCTCTTCTTCCTATTACTAATGGAATAATTGATGAATTTCCATTATTAGTCTCTTCTTCAATGGTCCCACCTGAGGATGTCAATGCGATACATACAAGAACAGTTACAGACTTATTGCATGCCAATGAACGCATCAAATGCTTACTCAAAGAAATAGATGAATTGAAATTGGACAAAACTATAAATACAGCCCATCTATCCCTTGATCAGCCAGAAATGAAAAAGAGGACCGATATTCAACCGATCAGTAATACCAGACCAGATCAAATTGAAATGCTACTTTTCAGAGCCAGTGGGAGACATCAAATACTCTCAAATTTCTTCTTGGACAAGTTGATTATTAAAGGAGTAACATTCAACAGTGCTGAACAAGCCTATCAGTTTAAAAAAGCACAATTTCATGGCAGACAGGATCTAGCTATCAAGATTCTTCGAACAAGATCACCTTTCCAAATTAAAAAGATTGCAAATGGAATTATCCAGTGTCAAGCTTGGCATGAAGTCAAAACAGAAATAATGCAAGAAATCCTAAATGAGAAGGCAAAACAGTGCTCTACATTTAGAAAATCCCTTGTGAAGACTGGTTCCAAAAAACTCATTCACAATGTGGAAAGTGACAGTTTCTGGGGTTGTGGAGATAACTTTCTGGGTCAAAATGTTCAGGGGATGCTGTTGGAGGAGCTACGGATGAGCATTCAGCTTGAACTGCCAAAACCCCTGCAAACTGAACAAAAAGGAAAACAAAAATCAACAGAAACAGTTGACGATACTTCAACTAGTCAAAGACAGAAAATCGCCCCTAAAAGTGCTGTTCCTCCCTCCCCCTTTGCCATGGCCCATGTATCCGCAACGATCAACAACACTCGTCCAAAGATTGTAATAATAGGAAATTCAAACGCACGTGGAATTTCCGAAGGACTCAATGAAAGAGGTCTCGATGCATGAGGTTATGTGTTCCCCGGTGGAACAATTTCCCACATCACTTCTCGCATACGTAATATGACGTCCTCCCAGAGCCCGGACTTCGTCATGCTCATGGCTGGAGACATTGAGGCTGCCGATGGCCTAGCTGCAGCAACAATATGTGCAAGATACGAACACTTGATAGACGGGGCTAAACGAGCATTTCCTTTTTCTCGAATAATTATTTCGGGTCTTGCTCAAACTGGAGGTCACACCCAACGAGAGACTTTGAGAGATGTGAATCGGCATTTAGAAATTTTAGGTAATGACGAGAGACTTCTTGAATTTATCTGTAATGAACAAGCTAAATTGCGTGACCACATACATCTGTCACGTAACTCTGTCAACAAACTCTCGTTCAATGTGTCGCTTTATGTAAAGAAGGTTTTTCTGTGAGATGGTTTCAGCCACTTTCCGCAGCTTGTTGCAATGAAACATTGTCAGTAAACTGTAACTATCGCCACTAGGGGCGTTGTAGTGTTTATTTACGAATAGCGCCATCTGTTGCTTATTGTACTGGTCCCCAATTATCGTCAATAAACGCACGAGGTTTATTCTGACATGATGTGGATTTGTCGTCTATTAATGTTATCATAATATCCCTGGATATTCCAGCCTATTGACGTGGTGACAGCGTCGGGATCAACGAACTCATCCCTCGGTCCAATGAAAAGGATCTGAAACTGGTAAAGAAGTCCTACATATTTGTGAACATTTTAAGTCTAAGACTAAGCACATCATGGCAACCCACAGGGCACCAAAACAATGGTGTCTTACCAAAGATGAGACAATCAATACCTTCGAAAATTGGAGGCAGAACCTGCAATACACGTTATCCTTGGATCCAGCTTTTGCTGATTTCCTTGTGGACACTTGCAAGTGGGGAAAGAAAACTGCAGCTGCCCCTCACAGAGGCCTCAAGGATGATGGAGAAGCTGTTGCAGCAGGTAATCGCAAGACGGCAGCACAAAAGCTCATCCAGCTTGAGCTCATGCTCGGGCAAATCGCCAACTATTGCCCAATCATATCCAGAAATACCATCGTTAAGACTTCCACATCGTTGTCAAGTATATGGCAGGCCATCCGCTTACATTATGGCTTTCAGTCTACAGGCGGTCACTTCCTGGATCTCGCGTCCATTAAGCAAGAACCGCAGGAACGTCCCGAGGACTTATATCAGAGGTTGATGTCGTTCGTGGAAGACAACTTGGTGACCATGGAAGGTGGTATTACGCACCATGGCGAAGCGCTTGCAGCCGATGAAGAAATGTCCCCAACAACAGAAAACATGATCGTGCTCACCTGGCTATCACTACTTCACAGGGAACTACCCAGACTGGTCAAACAGCGCTATGGGACCGAACTCCGCACAAGGACACTTGCCTCTATTAAAGCGGAAATATCCCAAGCACTCCCCTCGCTGCTTGATGAACTTACCAACGAGTCACGAGTGCTACGTGCCCAGGCCACATTTGACCAACAGCGCTTCCAACAAAGGTCAACGCCCAAAGCTCATGCCAGAGAACGCAAGAGTTTTTCTTCGAACCGAAGCTGCCCTTTATGTAAGCAGGCTGGGCGAGCAGATGAACATTTCTTAAGTACATGCAAATTCCTTCCGGAGAGAGACCGCAAGTTCATCACTAAGGCCAGAATGCTTCTGTGTCTGGATGACAGTGACGACGAAGACTCTGAGGAAGAGACACTTGTCGAACCACAAGTGCGCCACAATGACGGTTTTGCCAGTGCACGACGTGTCCAAGTGAAACAATCCCCCCACCTTCTTACATTTCACAAGCACCACAAGGTAGATTTATTAATTGACTCAGGTGCAGAAACAAATATGATCAAAGAAAGTGTGGCCCGTATCATCGGTGCTAGTATTGTCAAGTCCTCTCAAATTTCATACCAGGCCGACGGTCGCACTCCACTGGATATCGTGGGTGAGACCCATCTGACCCTCCATCGGGGAAATCACACCTTTTACCTGGATGCGTTAGTTGTGAGCAGCCTTGATGTTGACGTTCTGGCTGGCGTCCCGTTTATGGAACATAACAACATTGGAACATTTCCTGCCAAGAGAGAGATCGTTTTAGTCGATGGTACTGTTGTCAACTACGGTACTGTCCAACCAGTCACCGCCGGTCATGCCAGAAGACTGTCAACCACTCACCTCTTACGTGCTCCTGAGACCAACACCACAGTCTGGCCCGGTGATTATCTTGAAATGTCTGTGCCAGAAAACCACATGGACATGCCCATTGCTGTGGAGCCCAGGGTTGATAGCCCAGGCAGCATTCGTCGCTCTGCTTCCTCCCTTTGGCCTGCCCCGGACATCCTACACAGTATTGGAGGCAAAATCCGCATTCCCAATCTTACCAGTGACCCGCTCATCGTACGCAAAAATGAACATTTTGCCCAAATTCACGCCGTCCTACCATCTCAATCCGTGCCAACTGCCACTGCTACTCCCACCTCCAATGTCAGTGATGTCATATCTCCAACACAGTCCCAAAGTGCCCCTAAGTCTCGGGAAGTGACGATAGATCCTGATAACCAACTGAGCCCCAATGAACAATCACAGTTTCGCCAAATAATTACACAATATGATGATGTGTTCAGTGATCAGTACAAGGGTTACAATGGAGTGTCCGGCCCTTTCAAGGCAGTTGTCAACATGGGGCCCGTCTTACCTCCCCAAAGAAAGGGAAGAGTGCCACAATATTCCCGAGACAACCTTAATTTACTCCAAGCCAAATTTGACGAGTTGGAAGAACGCGGAGTGTTCCGGAAACCAGAGGATGTGAACACAGTTGCTGAATACCTGAATCCCTCTTTTCTGGTAAAAAAACCCAACGGAGGTCACCGTCTCGTCACTGCATTCGCTGAAGTTGGGCAGTATTGCAAACCACAGCCCTCCTTACTCCCTGATGTAGACAGTACCCTCCGTACCATTGGCAGTTGGAGATATCTCGTATCCACTGATCTTACATCGGCTTTCTATCAGATTCCCCTCTCCGACAATTCTATGAAGTATTGTGGTGTCGCAACTCCATACAAAGGCGTAAGAGTGTACACCAGATGTGCGATGGGGATGCCTGGTTCTGAATCTGCATTGGAGGAGCTAATGACTAGAGTTGTCGGTGACCTCGTTCAGAAAGGTCATGTTGCAAAGTTGGCTGATGACTTATATTGCGGAGGCAACACTATCGCAGAAGTACTGAGTCGCCTTGAGAACCTCTTGATAGCGCTAAGGCGGAATGGGTTATGCCTTTCTGCCAAGAAGACTGTTCTGTGCCCCAAATCAACCACTGTGCTCGGATGGATTTGGTCATCTGGAAAGTTGCGGGCCAACCCGCACAGAATATCAACCCTTGCACAGTGCGACAAACCCCTAACAGTGCGAGCCATGAGATCATTTCTGGGAGCGTATAAAATCCTTGCTCGTGTGATTCCCAATTGTGCAGGCCTTTTGGCTCCTCTAGAAGACGCCGCTGCTGGTAAACAGTCCCAAGACAAGATAAGTTGGTCAGAAGCATTGGAAGACACTTTCCGTCAATGCCAAGCGAAACTGGCGTCTAATAGAGAAATTGCCCTTCCCCAGCCTGAAGATCAAATATGGATTGTCACTGACGGATCAGCCAAGTTGCATGGCATTGGAGCCACTATGTACATTTCTAGAAACAATCAAATTATGCTTGCTGGGTACTTCAGTGCCAAGCTTCGACAACGACAAGTTACATGGCTTCCCTGCGAGCTCGAAGCTCTTGCCATATCTACTGCAATTAGCCATTTCAGCCCCTATCTGATACAATCTCTAAGCAAAGCTTATGTGCTGACTGATAGTAAGCCGTGTGTCCAGGCTTACAACAAGTTATGTCGTGGAGAATTCTCATGCAGCGCGCGTCTCTCAACATTCTTGAGCACTGTCAGTAGATATCAAATATCTATATTACATTTGTCAGGCCAATCCAACTTACCATCAGACTTTGCGAGTCGCAATGCCCCGGAGTGCAACCTCCCCCAGTGTCAAATTTGTTCTTTTGTAATTGCTCAAGAATTTAGTACAGTTAAGCATGTCACAGTCACGGATATTGAGTCTGGGCGTGCACAACTGCCATTCACCAGCCGGGCTGCATGGCTATTGACCCAATCCGAATGCCCAGATCTTCGCAGAGTTCAGTCACACCTTCGTCAGGGTACACGTCCCTCGAAGAAGGCCAATAAGATACGGGATGTCAAACGCTATCTCAATAGTGTAACTGTCGCACATGATGGTCTGTTAATCGTGCGCCAAGACCGTCCATTCTCCACTGCGGCTGAACGTATTGTGATACCCAGAGCAGTCGTTGAAGGATTACTTACTGCTCTGCATTTAAAACTTAACCATCCAACGACTCACCAACTGAGAAAAGTAAGAGCTTTTCCACTGAGCTTCCGAAAGGTGCTGGCCAGGCTTGTTCTGCAGATGTTCTGCGGCGACATCGTCAGTGTATTCTGGTGGTGCGGGAAAATGTCACCTCCCTCACCAAAGCTTGTATCATCAGTGATGAGTCTGCTGACAGTTTACGTGATGGTCTTGTGTGTTTGTGCATCGATATGGCCCCCCTGGATGGTCCTCCACTTGTAATTCGCGTTGACCCTGCCCCTGGATTCCAAAGAGTCCATCGCCTCAATTTGTTACAGCCAGTGCACATGTCCCTTGACATTGGTCATGCAAAGAATGTCAACAAAAATCCCATAGCAGAAAAGTGCATTCAGGAACTTGAGAATGAACTCAACCGTTTGGATCCAACAGGCGGAGTTATTTCCGCATCTCGCCTCGCAATTGCTATTTCCACCCTAAATTCCCGTGTGAGAGACAGAGGATTATCAGCTCGCGAAATGTGGTACCAACGTGATATGTTTACAAATCAACAACTGACTGTTAACGACACAGACATAAGTTATGACCAATACAGCAATCGTGTTGATAATCATGAGCCCAGTCTCCTGTCCAAATTTCCCAAGTCCTCTCGCGCTGACTCTTCTGACATAAGTGTGGGCAACTTAGTATACCTGTGTTGTGACAAAGACAAGACTCGTGCCCGTGAGAGATATCTTGTCATCGCTTGTGATGGAGCGTGGTGTCATGTGCGTAAGCTCGTAGGCAATCAGTTTCGCAGTGTGTCCTACAAAGTACGGAAGTCTGAGTGTTACAGAGTACCCAGTGATAGTAACCTCACACTGTCCCTAAACATCCCTCGACCCCATGCCAACCAGGACGATGAATCACCAGAGGAAGATCCTATCCCAGATAGTCCAGTTATACCACACACAATTCCCCGTACACCTGTGGTCATACCCCCCATCCTCAGCTTGCCCCCAGATCCTTGTGAGACCCCTCTCGTGAGACCACCTCGATCCCCTGTGCGCCCTTCCTCAATACATCACGATCACGAACCCCCAAATGAGCCCGTTTCAGACAGTGCTCCCCGTCCTGACAGTCCGGAACCCAGAAGATCAGATCGAACTTCAAAACTCCCAGCCTACTTGATGGACTATCAGTTGGACTGATACATTGTTCTCATATTTTTGGGCTATTGGTATTCACAGGAACGGAACGAAACGGAACGGAACAGCCAGGGGGGGTACTTCAATTTAATCCAAATTTGTGTAGGCAAATGTATTGCACCTTGTATATGTGTGATGGTCCTGAACAAATTTAACTGCAGGCCATTTAAACTTGAAAGGGAGAGAGTGGCACTGAGCATAAAGTGTAATGGCCATTGAGATCCAAATGGGTCCATGGATATAGATTTGGGTAAAGTACATTATCTTGGTATGGATCTATTGATGTCTGTCCACCTCATAAATGTCACGCCCTCACAAGACAAGTACATACTAGCCCTGACCTGTAGAAAATAAGTAGACCTATTGAAAGCTAAAGGTTGTTCCGTTCCGTTCCGTGGTTTACCAATAGCTACATTGCTAATGGTATTCCACGGAACGGAACGGAACCAGTGCCAACTGCCCCTGCCAGGATCAGTTAATTAGTACCATCATGGATCATGGAGTTCTTCATGAAAAGAGAAACGATATATCTAATTTATTACATGTCATTGGTTTTCTGTTTAAATTAAGCTATTTATATAAAAGGGTAATTGTGTTATATCATGTAGGCCCACGTACCTTTTATCAGAGAATATAGTTTCTGTGTTTTCAGATATATGGGTTATTCTTCATGGTTGTTTTAACATAGCAATAGGAATATATATATAAACGACTAAGTTGATCTGGCATTCTTCATATTTTCATGTACATCAATTGGAAGGAAGTAATGTTAGGGCATATATACAGTTCTCTATACTAAATGCCCGGATAATCAAACAGACATGAAAACAGACCTACATTATGTATGTATAGCCCCCCCCCCTGGGGAACCAGGCCAAATTGGATAATTCTTTCTGGGCCTGCTTATGCGGCAGTAGACCATTGCAGAAAGTCACTCCCCTGGCCCCCCTCCAATTCTTCAGGACAAAAAAACTAAAAGAATTATTTATATATACTAGCTGTTCACCTAGTTGAAGTTTATAATGAAATAACCAATAAAATGGAATTTCTTTTAAAACGATATTATTTGTCTTTTAAAACGATATTATTTGATTACTAATTATGAATGCTGATCCATAGCTAACTCATAATGTATTTCAAAGAAGTATCTGGATCATTGAAATGTATAATGTAGACTAAGGCCTACAGCTCTGCTCAGCCTCTGACCTCCGTATAATAATATCTATCTATGTAAACATCTCCTTCTATCTATCTATCTATCTATCTATCTATCTATCTATCTATCTATCTATCTATCTATCTATCTATCTAACTATCTAACTATCCCAATGATCATTGAATCTTAGGCCCACACTCATCAGTTTTTAAATAATGGTTGGCCACAAAATACGCAGGGAAATATATTTTGTTTAATACCTGCATGACAGTTACCATGCACTGAATTACACTGATAAAAGGACAACTACATCCTCCTATTGCAGGGCTTATTTGCATTCGCCCTGCCAATAAGTGCCATACAATTCTGAAGTTTTCAAATCATTTAACAGCTTTTTTCCGTCGTGATTTACATGTTACGTTTTTCTACAAAGAAACTAATTGAAACAACCAACAGAAAACAATGGAACTCTCAAGCATTCATTCAATTGCTTTGAGAGATCTGAAACTGTTAATTATGTCTGTCACACTGGAGGAGAGGTTATCTTTTTGTTACAACTTCACAGAAAAGTGTATGATGTGGTCAGGGTATAACAAGCTTATATACACTGAGTGAGAAGTGAGGATGGACAACTATGTGAAAACTGAAGGAAGGAAGGAAAGAAGGAGGCAAAACAAAGGGAGCAAGAAGGAAGACAGAAGGGAAGGAAGAAAGTAACTGAGGAATGGATAAATTATTGAAGGCAAGAAAGAAGAATAGAGGGATGGAAGGGACAGCTTTTGAATGAATGAAGTAAGTAAGAAAGGAAACAAGTAAGGAAGGAAGGAAAACGAGGTAGGAAGGAAGTAAGGCAGGAAGGAAGGAAGGAAACTGGGAAGAAAATAAACAAGGAAGGAAACAAGAAATGAAGAAAGCAAGTAAAGGGTTAAGGAAGGAAGGAAGGAACTTCCGAAGGAAGGAAGGAAGGAAGGAAGGAAGGAAGGAAGGAAGCAAGAAATGAAGGAAGCAAGAAATGAAGGAAGCAAGAAATGAAGGAAGCAAGTAAGGGGTAAGGAAGGACAGGTTCGAACACCCTTATTTGTGGCAAGCTGAAGTGGAGTACAGAAGAAATGATGTGTTACTATTTTGTGTAGATGGTCAGGCCCTTCAAGAAAATCAACTTTCCTTGGTGTCATGTCCCTTAACTCAAAAGCTCGATCCATACTACTGTTACCGGGGATAAAAATGAAAAGGAAACCTTCTTTTTGCCATATTTTTATGTCCTGTCATCAGTGTCATGACATACTTGTGCTTGATTTAAAATGAAACCATTTAGCATTGTTGATCTTTCGTTCTTGACAGTCTTGATAGTGCACATGCAGGAGGCTCAATGTGCAAATGTCCAAGCTAACAACTACATTATGTGCTATTTTCCTCGAGGGGAAGTACAGAGGGAAATAGTCAGGGGCAGATCCAGAAAATGTCGCACGGGTGGGGGGGGGGGGTTACAAATGAGAATGTACTAAAAGTATCGGGAAAATTTTGTTTTTTACATTAAAATGTACAGGCCAAAGGGGGGGGGGGTTAAACCCCCTACTCATAGTAGTTTAAGGAGATTACGTAACTAATTTCCCCAAATGCTTTACCCTGTAACAATTTCAGAATTTTTTTGTTAAAATTTTAATAATGTCCGACTGGAGCTTGTGATAAACTCAGTATCGGCCCATTGCCATTTTACTCTGAGCTCTTTTTGCCATTTATACCTCCACACTTACTTTTTATTTTCAACATAACCATGAGGTCGACAACCAGAAAGTTAGGGTCTGTAAGATGAGCTAACATGGAGGAACTCTATGCCTGTAACCACAGACAATAAAACACATAGCCTATGTTACCAATATGTAACTATGACTATTTCCCATTGGAATAGTATTGTCAATCAGATGAGCTCAATTCATTTCAAGATATTGTTCAAGTATATTGGTGCAATTTGAATTTTTTAGATTAGCTATAGATGTAGAATTTCTGGAAGCAGGCTGCCTTGCCTCTATTTACAGAACTTGCATCTCCAAAACCTGATTATAATTATTACTCTTCACTAAACCAATAATTGTACAAAATGACATTGGACCGATTGCACAATTACACATAATATTAGATCATTTATGTATAAAGAATATCTAAACAGTATAATTTTTTTTGGGGATATCACGAAAAATCGTGGCTATGATAATCTATATACACATATAAAATTCACCTCCCCATATTCCTTTGTCACGGGTGTTCTCAGTTATGGCTTGCCTGATTGCCAGGGGTGCCGGAACAGGGGGGGCAGGGGGGGGCAATTGCCCCTCCTGCCCTTGTCCAAGGGGGGCAGGGGGGGCAAGGGTGCCCTTCAGATCTTTAAGAAAAAAACATTATAAGGCCTTATTTTACTAGTTTTAGGCACAAATTTGTCAGAATAAATAAGTATATTTTCAAAATTATTAGTGGTTCTCTATTTAAATTTTTCACGCGAAATTGGCGCGAATATGATTTGCCCTTTTTTATCTAACCGCCCCTGCCGCCCGCGATTCCTTCCGGCACCCCTGCTGATTGCCACAATATTTTACCACAGTGTCCCGTTATGTCTGAACTGTGTTTGTATCACTTCAAATTTATCAAAACTTCCGAGTATTACTAAAATGTCACGTTTTCAGTAAATTATGGCCTCCTGCTGCAGTCAAAGCAGGAGCAACATCAGCAGACAGTCAGACCAAGCGTTCACAAGGGAGGAATGCGCAAAGGAAGGAATGAGGGAAGGAATGAGGGAAGAATGAGGGAAGGAATGAGGGTAGGAATGAGCGAAGGAATGAATACTTGAAGGAAGGCACGAAGAAAGCAAGGAAGGGAGGAAAGAATTGGAAAAGGAAAGTAGATAGCAAGGAGGCAGCATGGAAAGAAGATAGAAACAGATCACAGATAGAAACATAGAAAGATAGAGATAGATACATAGATACATCATACATACATATTACATAGACACATTATTACATAAATAGATCTCTACAGGTATGTCAACAGTTCCATATTTCTAGACAGACAGGTAGATTGCTATATATATAGATATATATATATATAGACTGATAGATAAAATAGTCTGCAAATATCGAAGAAGTGTTGAACATGAGGAAGAATACACAAAACAATAGCAGGATGGGTCAAGAGGAAAAACACTATGGCGAAGGAGAAGACATAATTATTTCTAGGCCCCAAAGAAAACCATGATTACAAATAAATACATAATAAGACTATTGGAGGAATGGAGATAATTTGGATGGTTGATTAGGCCTTTGCATCATGCATTTATACACTACAGGGTTAATTGCGAAGCATGGATTAATTCCCACTGAGGCAGAGCAGTGGAAGCACAATTGAAATTGCTGTCCAACATAGGCCAGGTCCACACAAAAGGGGACGACGTTCAGAAGTCACACTGTACAAACCGACAGACTCAACGGCAGTTATCAGGCAAATAAGGCAGTTAACATATTTTAAAAGAAGACAAATAGCAGTGTCCATGTAACAGCTTTGTTATTATGATCCTAATTGAATGAAATTATTACACGAAAATTTATCCTAACGAAAAATTCAAACAGAAGTAACCACAGACATCTTGGGGTATATTTACTGACTGATGTCTCACTTTTGTCTTTGTAACTCACTTTTTAGTTATTTTCTGCGAAAATTTTGGAAAAACCAAAGAAGAGGATAATAGCTAAACTATATGAGGCATTTTATAATATACTAGAATTACCCAGTGATAAATGAATAAAGGAGGAGGACTGGAATTGTATAGGCCTATATATTTTTTTTGGGGGGGGGGGAGTCGGTAATGTGGCTGAGACACAGTGATGTGGCCAGGACATGCCAAATGGCAGCCCTGTGAGAGGGAGTGGATAAGATGTGATGTCTGTCTGTCTATCTGCCGATGCAGCTGTATCTGTCCATCTGTATATCTGGGTATCTGTTTATCTATCCGTTTATCTATCTATCTGTGTGACTGTATCAATGACTATCTGTCTATGGCTATCTATCTATCTGGCTATCTATACATTTATCTATGTAATGGCTATGACTATCTATCTGTCTATGTATCTATCTATGCATGCATGGCATTGCATGTATATCAAGAGAGTGGTCATTCATGTAAAAGTCAGAAGTCAGATAAGGGGTAAAATCACACACGAAAGAGTATTAATTCAGAGGAATATAATGTAAAACATGAAAAGATTTTCTCTAAATTGACTTTGAAGGCTGTCTGAAAATATTTTGGACAATTAAAAAAAAAGCCTATTGACAAAGGTATTTTAATTTGTTAGAATGGTTCTTTTATGAAAGTGCATGCAAATTGCCATCAATGTGTAATTGGGTTAAGTGCACTTCAAGTGACACTATGGAAAACGTGTATGCTGCATTGTGTGTACAATTTTCCTACTGAATCTATACGCCTAATTAGACAGAGAATGACAATCTTTTATTTGGGAGCTTGTAAATCCTTTATTTGGGAGTTTGGTTGCCGTAAATTAAATACCGAAAACGGCGCGAAATGCTGGATCCCCCTGGATCACAACAGAACAGACAGTTGTAAGATGACAGCCATCGAGGTGTGAAAGTGAATTGCACTTGAAAGTGTCAGTGTTACCTTTGACGGGATTATAATATGAATCAATGAAGTTAATCTGAATGTAATGAAACTTTAAATGCAAGTCCATACAGCCATACATGTATAGAAGGCGCAAAAATGCAGCTTGGATCACAACAATCTCTTAAGACCGGAAGTATAACGACGAAGGGAATGGTGTGCTTGCCGTGGCATTGCTAGTTATATCAGTCCATGGACATTTGAATCGAAGGGAAAGGGGCATCAGTAATTGATTAGCTTGTGAATTCATCAGATTGACATGTTTGAAAAAAACTGAAATGTGCACATTAGATGGTGTGAGAAGTGGCAGGGCTCTTGACAGTCGTGGACAAAAGTGGACTGTGAAGGCAGTCAAGGGCTGATCTACACACTGGGGGAGGGGGCTAAAGAGCTGTGTTTGAAATGGGAAATTTGGGTGGTATGGGTGAGTAGGTTATGTGGATATGGCAGTAAAAAAAGTTTTGATTTATATGGGGGGTGGTGAATGCGAAAGAGGTGAAAATGAGGTGATTTTGATGATGTCAGAGGTGGTACCCCAAGTGCCGAATGTGCCACTGGCGTTACACTTTTATTTAAATAGATGTTGCAAGCTTCAAAATGCTTCATCAATACACTAGATTAGCTTTTTAAAATCTGCTTCTTCACACAAATCTTGAAAGGACAGCTGAATGCGGTAGGCTTGAACTGGAACATTTCAATAGTGCCTTCAGTGTTTGTTTATTTAAATGTAATGGACTGGTCAAATATTTATGAAATAGTGTGCGTAAAACGACCAACAATATTAGGAACATGTTAATGTAACTTCCAACGTCTTGGTATTAAGTAATTGACCACAAATTGTGTTACAGTGCGGAAAATTCCCAGGTTTGTTTATTCTTTTATAACTTGATAATCCATGAAAATGAGAAGATGAAATGTACCCAGTGTCATCAAGAGATGTCAGGGAAACAATCTAGATTATCCTAGTATCAAATATTACGTTTTTGAAGCATAATATTTAAGAAAATAATAGGGTAACTGCCATAATCGTCACATCCCTGCTGTTGAGTCTGTCCGTTTGTACAGTGTGGAAGTAGCAATTTCATTTTAATTCAATGTACAAACAAGTATTACAGAGATAATCTTGACATATTCACACAAACCCTCATTGGGCAAAAAAACAAAAAAATGTCAATGCAATCTCTACCCGTCTTTAGGCAGGTACACTGCTAGTAATGTATATAAAACAGTAATTGGGAATTCAGTGTAGATTTTTTTCACTCCATCTGTGAAGCTCAGTGACCCCCTAAAATATCAGGTCTACAGATATTTCAATGCTTTAATGCTACTTGCCGACTCTAGAGAATAATTCTCGATTTTTCTTCAAATTGCTTGAAATTTGGTTTGCTACATTTACTTTCCCAGAGTTTTGTACAATAACCTGAATCTCAGATGAACCATGAATCAATTTAAATTGATCAGAAGGATGGACTGAGATTAACCCTGCAGCATACATTGCTAATGGGGCAGTTAAACAGACGGTATCTTATATGCCACATCCTGACAGGCCTGCCTTTGTCAAGATGATATGCCATAAAGTCGACTACTCTGACCCCTTGTAACTGTCATGCTCTGAGGCCGTGGGATAAATATTTATGTGTGCTTTTCAACTCGGCATATATATTACCAAGGTATTTTATGGACTTCCAAGATGCTGGTGAGAATTGTGAGATGGCTCAGCTTCACGTATCAGTCAAGGCTCATACAATATATGTTGAGAATCTAGAAATAAGTTTAATCAAAGGTTGATGACTAGTCATCAACCTTTTTGGTTTAATGATACTGTATTATTCTCTTGTAATATAAAACTGTGGTTTACTTTTTTAAGAAAAAAAGTTAATGCACACTAAACTTTGAGTATCTATCTATCTATCATTCTATCTATCTATCTATCTATCTATCTATCTATCTATCTATCTATCTATCTATCTATCTATTCATGGCTGACACGGTCACACCCTAAAATAAAATTAAGTTAAAAAATAACGTGCAAGCACTTTAACAGCTGCTTGTAGATATATAAGTAAAAGTATCAATCAATCCAATCAATCCATCTATCTATCTATCCTATCCATCCTTCTATCCATCGATTCCATCTATTCCATCTCTTCCATCTATCTAATCTATTCATCTATCTGATCTATCCTTTCCATCTATCTAATCTATCTATTCCATCTATGTAATATATCTAGTCCTTCTATCTTATTTATCTATTCCATCTGTCTAATCTATCTATTTCATCTATCTAATCCATATATTCCATCTATGTAATTCATGTATGTAATCCATCTATGTAATCCATCTATCCCATCCATCCATTCCATCCATCCAATCCATCCATCCATCCATCCATCCTTCCTTCCCTCTTTCCTCCCTTCCTTCCTTAAATTTCCTTCCTTATTTCCTTCCTTCCTTTACTTCCTTCCTTCCTATACTTCCTTCCTATCTTTACTTCCTTCCTTCCTATGCATTTGTGAACACTAGCTCTGCCTGGCATTGAGCTGCTGCTGATGCTGCCACTTTTAGTGCAGCAGCACACTCTGTAGGCCTACAATCATTTAAATTTCGCGGGAAAAACTAGCTTTTTAGTTGAGAAAATAAAAATTTTTTGTCACAGAAGTTTACCAAAAGTTGATGGAAGCAAGATAATATTCTATTCAGACTGCATGCCAAGTTTTAATGACATAGGTGAAACAGCACGACCAGGGCAGTTGTCATAAGTTTTCCTGAAACTCCTCTGGTAATACAGGCTGCAAGCAGCTGTAAAAACTAAAAATACATTCTCCCCATAGAAAAAAAAAATTTGCTATGGGAGTTACACTTTAAAAGCAAGTTTTAAATTGCCATTATGTGATACATATATATAGCATACTTTTGGAAACATTATTTTGAGAAATTGGTTTGGCCTTTCAGTATCTTCCTTTGATGATGCCACATTGGTTCAGCTATAAGATAAGTATCAGCTGGTCGATCAATGCTGGTTAACAGTCCAGTCGGCAATGGCTTGGCTCCCTTTGATGAATTTTAATCACTTCACGGTTCATGTTAGGGTCTCCTGAAGGAATCTGAATGTTTGAGCCAATCTCCTTGTTCCGTTCCGTTCCGTGGTTTACCATTACCCCTGTAGGTAATGGTAAATGACGGAATAAGGAAAAAACCAAGTGTCATCAGAGCAAATATGTATATCCATGCAGCCCTGGACGGATCCAGAAAATGTGTGATGGGGGGGGGGGGGGCTTAATTACACATAACATGAAAATGTGCAATAAATACTACTATTTTATTTTATTTTAAATCTACAGGCCCAAGGGGGGGGGGGTTGACCTCCTAAACCTCCCCTCTGGATGCGCTGCGCATGTTCTATAAATTTTAAGTAGGCCTATTATCTGAAAATTGTGTGTACGTATGTATGTATACATAACTTGTGCTGTTAATTTTTGTTTTAACATTTAATTGCATGGACTACAGCCAAAGAGGGTATACATAATATGTATACATATAGGCCTATTTATACATTAATTTTGATTGCATCCAAGCGGTACCCCATGGAGGTCCGTGGGGTACTGATCCAAGTTAATTAAAGAATTTCATCGATCGGTTCTTGATTTGCTTTGGCCAGTGAAGGCCTAATAATCAAAAGTAATAAAATGGCCAATTATCTAATTAATCTAAGCTTCCAGATTTTTTAACGTTTGTCACCAGACATATCAATTGTAATAAACTTGCTTCCACTTGAAAATCACACATCTTCATCACATTTTTAAATTAAAATATTTTATTACTAATAGCTAAATAGATAATAGCTATACACTAGTAGGCCTATACAGTTATTAAGTTAAACTTCCTTTTTTAATGAATCACTTGTATTGTCCTTGCTACATGGTCACAGGAAGAAACTTAAATGCACACAAAATGACAAATAACTTTGAATTTCCCGTTTTCCTTTTGAAAAAAAATAATAATAATAATTTGGTAAAGAGTTAAAATTAAAATTGTATGTATTGAAGCCAGTATTTCATCAGATTAAAATGATGCCTAAAAAAAATTAATTCTCTTAACTATGAAAAACACTAATTCTGTTGACTGGAAGTTCAGGCCTGTAGTACGCCTGTACTTAAAATATATCGGCTTACGATCTATAGGCCTAAATGCAAGTTTAATTTCACATAGAATTGGTTGACTTACTAGCTTTGATTAATGAAAAAACACATTTTTGCTTTTAAATTTGGTGAATAAGATGTTTCAGATTTTCTTGAAAAGTTCCATTGTCTCTGCTGCCAGATCTCAAGAAAATATACGCATGGAGTACTGAATCTTTACATCGCTAGATTCTGATATCAATACAATCTTTCAGGTTCAGTTTAAGTCTTTCTACTAATTTCCATAAAGCCTAATTGATAGGTTGGCCCAGATAATCACAATGAGCATCCAAATTAACTCATATCGCAATGGAGCGTAGCCAAATCTTTAGAAATTCTTTTAAAGGGGCTATAAGCCCAAAAACAAAAGCCAAAATTCTTTATAGGTACATTTTTGTTTATTTCCATTTTGAGAACCTTGGAAAAATTTCTTCCTTCGCATTAATAAATTCGATAGTTCATAGTTGCATTCAATCTTTTGAAGTATAGGCTTTGAGGGTTACCATTAGATAATCAGAGCCTTATATTGTATTGACCAAGACAAATACATTTTCTAGATTTCCTCTAAACTTTATTCAAAAACATAGACATGCATGCATATTGTCCTGAAATGGGAGGGCATTCAGTAGTGACAGTGACTTTTATTATACCTCCAAAATGAAAGAATTGGCTGAGAGGGGTCACATGTCAGTCATTACTGTAGTATTGTCCCGCAGTAGTTCACAAAATGAGGCTCTGGATGGGGGTTTTGTGTCCCCCTGTCCCTGGGCAATTTTGCTTTTGAATTCCCTGTCCCTCTGTTCCATATTGTGTCCATTTTCCCTCAAGGTAAACAAAGAAAATCGAATTTAATGAAATGACCAAAAATATGTGCAAAGACACTTTTCATATATATATGAACTGTTACGAACAGGCTACCATTGGCATTTTAGTTGATACTTTGATCGCGGCTTCATTCAAGGGATTGCCTGCTTTTGCCTTTTTGTCATTCAATTTACTTCGAATGAACGTTCTCGTCATTTGTAAAACGAATACCCTGCAACAGCCAATAGTGCAGAAAGAAATTGTAAATGAGGCCCAGTGTACAAGGTCATAAAAAGATTGGTCATGATTTAAATCAGAAACTGAAGTGATTCCCAACTTGGATGTTCTATGTTAATTAAGTATCTATAGTCACCTTTTTTAATCCCCTGTACATAAATCATGTAGGCCACACTCAAATTTGTAGCTAGCAAGAGGTTTTTTTTTTTTTAAAGAGGAGCAACCAGGCGAAGCATCCCCATATGAAATTAGTATTACAATAATTCATTACACGTGATTGGGATGAAATAAATCAATGGAAAAAATAATTATATGAAATGGCCGTTTTTCAGAGGTCCAAAACGTATCTAGCAGAAGGGGGAGGGGGTACTGTCCAGCCCACTCAGCCTGGCCAGCCTTGCAGTCCCCCTGCAGCCAGAATTGTTTGGTGGACCCGCCTCCCCGCCTCCCCACTGCCACTAGGCCTATTTCCCTGTTTATATTATAAAATTTTATAATTAATACATGGATAAAAATACATCTCTTTATAGTATCTACAGGGCGTCTGCAGCTTTTTGAAAACAAATTCCAGACTTTTCAAGTGTTGCCAGACACCCTGATCTATAGATCTACCTAAAAATGGGAATGTTTAACTGTCTATCTATCTATCTATCTATCTATCTATCTATCTATCTATCTATCTATCTATCTATCTATCTATCTATCTATTTATCTATTTATCTATCTCTCCATCTATCTCTCCATCTATCTATCTATATATCTATCTATATATCTATCTATATATCTATCTATATCTATCTATATCTATCTATCTATCTATCTATCTATCTATCTATCTATCTATCTATCTATCTATCATGATCTGTCCATCTATCTATCTATTTAGCTATTTATTTATCACAGCGACAGTTCTTTATATATATCATTGTTGTTTTTTTTTTTTTGGCTGAGTCAGCACATTTAGGCCTACTGAAATTTCAACATGTTTTTATGGTGCCCAGGCTACAGCTGGAAACAAACTTCTTCTTTTTTCATGTGCTGACATTTTTAGTAATTCATCGTTTTGTTATGGTAGAACAAGTAGAAATCTGAATTATCAAATATATTTTTGCATGTGATTGTGATGGAGCATGTCAATCAAATGAGTTTCATTTTTCAATGATTCAATAAAGTATTATCTAGGGCTCTCACGATTAACCGATTAATCGCCGCCGATTCGATTTTAGTTAAAAATCGATTCCATTTTGCAAAATCGATTAATCTGTTTTTTGTATTTTTTTAACTGGAAGACACTGTATTGCTTTAAAGTTCCAGGTGCTAAGAGTGAATTGCAACTGGATGGGTCAATTGGATTGGCTAATTGGATTGGTTGTACCTGATTGAAGAAGTTTAGAGAGAATGAAGTGTCAAGTCCGAATTGCAATTAGCATTTTCAATAATATCCAAGTCTCAATGCTTTTTTTTAAGACAATGATGTAAAAAGATACAGGACTTTTCCAAGTGTCTAGAATGGCGGGAAAACGGCGATTAATCGATTACGATTCGATTTTAGGCAATAGATTAATCGATTTTGAAATTCTGTAATCGTGATAGCCCTAGTATTATCGTATCGTATCGTATCGTATCGTATCGTATTTGTTACAAATATAGAATCGAGAGGTTAGATTCGAGTCAGTTTAATTTTTTTTTTTTTATTGTTTATATACTGTACATTTAGGAAGAATAAAAACTTTCAACCACTGTCCAGCTGGTATAACCTTTAGCATGACAGTTACCAGATACTGGTAACTGTCATGCCTTGAGAGAATCACAAAGTTATAAGTTGTAAGTTATAGATCCATGAGAGAATCAATCTATTACATTTCATTGCATGGCAGAATAAGTTTATTTGCCAACAATGATAGAGCTTCTTAATTTGTGTTGCAAATAAACAATTTACAAACCATTCAGCAATGCAAAATCAAATTTATACAAACTTTTCCTGATATGAGATTAAACTATTTTTATAAAACATTAGCCGGGTTTATTTACAGTAACAGATACTTTTATGGAAAGAGATTTTTTTAATGTTGGATTTGTACTCAATATAGTGTATTTTTATCCATGTATGAAAAAGATAATGCTGAAAAAGAATGATACACTGTGCCATTCATCTTGAAGTGGTCTACATAGATCTGTAGCCATGACCTGAAGAAATTGAATTGGCCCACAATGACTGCCTTATAAATGGTTAGCTTTTTATAGTGCCAGTGCCACATTTGTTCTCCCATTAAGATAACCATCAGCCTGTAACAACCCCATTAACAATATGTTATGCCAAAGATTAACCTCCTTTTTAAAATACCTTTGATAAATTGCTTCATGGTTCATCTGAGGTTCTTGCCTCAGCTGAACCCCCAACTCCATCCTACCCCTGTGTTCCGTTCCGTTCCGTGAATTACCAATAGCTACTAGGCTAATGGTAAAAGACGGAACAAGAAAAACTTGTATTTTCAGTGAATCACTATGCCCCACAATGCACTCCGGACAATTGCATGGATGACACCTGTGATCGGTTATGTCAATTAAGTAAATTTGCCACTGATGACAATAAGCACAAGGAAAAAAGGATTACTTTTGAAAGCTAGTAAAACCACCGATTCTATGTAAAATTCAACTTGCATTTGTAGATCATAAACTGATATATATATATATATATATTTAGGCCCTATATGAAAGTCAAGTAGACATCTGTTTCCAAAACTTAGCGTACTGCTGGCATTATACTTTTCAAGATTGTGGCAAATAAACTAACTACATGGAAGTCTTAAAAAACGTAAATTTGCTATCCATTAATCAATCAATCAATCTATCTATCTATCTATCTATCTATCTATCTATCTATCTATCTATCTATCTATCTATCTATCTATATCTATCTCTATCTATCTATATCTTCCTATCTATCTATCTATCTATCTATCTATATCTTCCTATCTATCTATCTATCTATCTATCTATCTATCTATCTATCTATCTATCTATCTATCTATCTATCTATCTATAAAATATTATATCATGTTAAAAGAAAATTCCATGTTATTGTTATTTTCATATACACATAAAGTCCCTGAAAATACTCTTGGGGAACAGGTATAAAATAATTATTTGTGTTATTTCTTTTTTTTTGCCCTGCAGAATTATTTGGGGGGGGGGGGTAAGGGACAGGGAATGGACCTCTGCAGTGGTCCACTACCGCATAAGCAGCCCCAGAAATGACCGTGGTTCCCCAGTGTCATGAACATGACAGTCATTGTGTAAGCCTCACATTCATGTGCTAGTCTCACAAGTAAATCATAGCGAGCTACAGCATGGTGCCCTATTTTGTCAGGGTCATACATGTATCATCATGAGTTTTAAGCAATAGGCCCTGATTTAACCACATTTTGAAAGGGAGGGAGAAAAGCCATAATTCCTAAAGTGAAATATTTATTGCATACAGTTATTCATTTACGGAGTTAGTTGCCCTATTTGACAACTTGGCAATAGCTGCCTAAACTTGGAGTACCCGTGGTAGTAAAAAGTCATGAGCAGGCCCAGCTTCTTCTGCTTTTCAGATCCATCTTTATAAGTCTGTTGCAGTTAGTAGAAATGTGGAAATGACACTAATCTCAAAAGTATGGGACACATTAAGTGATGAAGTTTTCTTTAGTAAAATACAATTTATGTGAGCATCGCTGATAATTAACAGTGCCATTTTGAAATATGACGAAATTAGGACACCCTGCTGATGATGGTACGTGTATAGACCACAATCCAGCATTGAAACCCATTTCAACTAAAAAGGGCCATTCATTGAATTGACCTTGTAGACCTGTTGCTAGATTGTATATATCAAAAACAGTGTATAGTATTTCAGGGAATACATTTACATGCCTTTAAAAAAAGAAGAAGAAAAATAAAGAGTTAATGTTGCAGTAAACTTTAAACCTCGTCCCACTACATCTATCTATCTATCTATCTATCTATCTATCTATCTATCTATGTATCTATCTATCTATCTATCTATCTATTGTCTATCTATTATCTATCTATCTATTACCTATCTATCTGTCTGTCTATCGATCTACTTATCTATCTAAAAAAAAGTTAATGTTGCAGTAAACTTTAAACCTCGTCCCACTACATCTATCTATCTATCTATCTATCTATCTATCTATCTATCTATCTATCTATCTATCTATCTATCTATCTATCTATTGTCTATCTATTATCTATCTATCTATTACCTATCTATCTGTCTGTCTATCGATCTACTTGTCTATCTATATATATATCCATCAATCTATGTCCAAACACCTATAGGTCATTTATGTCATACACATTTATTTATACACAGTAAATATATACTGGAATAGTAGCCTATGTAGAATGTATTTTAGACCTCTCTATCGCCCTAGATATAATGTAGGCCTCTATGTTGCTGTCCACCATAAATCTTCAATAAAATAGAAATAGATTGGTTGCTAGACAGAATCTGACTTGACAATGTGTCTGGTGTGCAAAACATCAGTTTCACGAGTGACCAGTGACAAAATACATGTAGGCCTATCTCAGTTGAAATTCGACAAATGACAGCCATCCACAGAATGAGATAAATATTTTTTCAGTCACAAAAACCATCATACACCCGTATAACATAGATAGGATGACGTAGAATTATGTAAACTTTCCAAAATGGGGTCTGCCAATTCTGTAGACTGAATTGTGACGACGGTATGATCAATCAAAGTTTTATCTACTAAAACTTCTCTTTTCTTTGCCACTTTGTGGATTCGCTTCGCTTTGCGTGGATTCGCCTAATAAGGTGTGATTGTTCCATGCTCAGACTGACCCTTTGAACATCCCTTCGATGAATTTCAATCTCTTCATGATTCTCTTAATGTTAAAACCTATCTCTCTGTTCCGTTCCGTTCCGTGGATTACCATTACCTACATAGGTAATGGTAAAAGGCGGAACAAGAAAAAACAAACTGGTGTCATCAGAGCACACTTCAGCAGTAGATTCTCTGGTTGTCAGAGCAATGTAGGCCTAGTATCTGAAGATTGTGTGTCTTTGAAGTGGAATAACATGCACACATAGGACCATACGACAGACCATAGAGCTATAAGGGGTTAACTTATCATTAGCTCTGCCTGCAGACTATATATGAATCTTGATTGGATAGTTAATTACACAATTTCATCGATTGTCATGGTTCTTGATTGTAATCATCACATGAACACTTTAGATTGTTATGTAACTAGTCAGAGCTTCCAGATCTTTTTATTTGTCAACAGACATAAGTAACAATAAGCTGCCTTCATCACCAGTTCAAGAAAACAAATTAATAATACAAAAAACAGCAACAACCAGTGGATAGATGGATAGATGGATAGATGGATAGATAGATAGATAGATAGATAGATAGATAGATAGATAGATAGATAGATAGATAGATAACTTAATACTTAATGATTAATACTTAATTGGCAATCAACCCAGAGAGGTCGCTGAGTGCAAAAGATCCAAATTTAAAATAAATTCAAATTCAAAGAGATGAATGTCGCACAACAATTGTTTGACCTGGCATAATAATGACTCTGATTTGGTTTTTAACTCCTAATTATGCACAAAAGTATACACTATCTTCCACTGCATAGGTACAGCTTATGTATTTATAACTCAATTTAAAATGCATCCCTGTCAGGATGTTTAAAGTGCAACAGACAGCAATATGAGTGATTTTGTCAGGTGCTTGCTTACAAAGCTAACATATTGATGTCATATTCTGGCTGTTTCTAGACATAAAATAATACATGTGTATATATATACACAACATGATCTTCGACCAGCAAAATTTACCAAAGTGATTCATAAAAAGTAACACATTTTAACTAAACTGTAGGCCTACTTTATTCATGCAGTATATAAAATAGACTTATTAATTTTAGTTATCCAAATAATACAATGCTAGGCCTACAGTCTGTCAGATTCAATTTGATTCTATCTTCAAATATGTATAACGAGGCTTACCTGACAGGCAGGCAAGCTGATCATAATTGGTAGATCCATAATTATAGGCCTAATGGACCTTCACCAAATCTAAACTCTCTTTTAGCTTCATCTTGATACACATGCAGTCAGCTAGGATATCTTTAGATGTTTGATCTCTAGGAGCCAGACACATTAATAGCTCATCAATTACACACTGAGGGTGAGCATCAGTCACACCTCACTGGGCATCAGTCATGGCCCATTGAGTCTCAATTGATAAGTGGGTGACTTAAATTGAGTTATATGTTATAGTTGCAGTGACCCCCCTCGCTGTTCCGTTCCGTTCCGTTCCTGTAAGTACCAATAGCCATATTTTTGTACACTGGTATTGTCACATTAATTGTCCATGAAAATATTATTCAATCATAACCGTCCGATGTACTCTCACTTTATTTGTTCTTTTCTGTTATCAAATTTCAATTTAGTGTTCCATGAATCAGTAACAACACTTTGTTAACATTATAAATCACATACATGTATATGTTGTTCCCACTGTCTATATATGTTAATATAACTCTCCCTTGATTATAATGCTCTTTGTATTATATTGTATTCAAAGTACTTCCACCATAATTGCTTCTCATACTATGGTTTGTGTATCAACATTTAGCTTTAATAAGTCAGGTTTCTTGTTACATGTTCCATAAGGTGTTATGAGTTAGTCATAGATATGTTCAAGTTATATTTTTTGTTAGCATAGGTTTCTCAACTTTCACAAAAAGGTTTAAGTTTCTTAACTTTCACAAGAAGTTTAAAGTTGTTTAAAAACTTGATTCCATGTATCATAGGTTTCTTCACCTTTAACAAAAAAACAGTATAGTTGTATCCAGTTCTTATCCTTTGTAAGCATGTGTTTCTTCATGTTAAGACAAAAAAACGGGATAAAGAGAAACCACGCCACTAGGGGCGTTGTAGTGTTTATTTACGAATAGCGCCATCTGTTGCTTATTGTACTGGTCCCCAATTATCGTCAATAAACGCACGAGGTTTATTCTGACATGATGTGGATTTGTCGTCTATTAATGTTATCATAATATCCCTGGATATTCCAGCCTATTGACGTATAATGAAACAAAACCATCTCAGTACGACTATGAAGGTCAATCGGTTTCCTTATCTAATACTGAGCATGAACGGTCTGATAATAAGTTAGACACATATGATGAAAATGATTTGTCTGATTTACCCAAAAATATGGTTTTTCAAAGAAATGTTTTTGATAGTGATGAAGGTGGATTAGGTAATCTTAAATTGATGTCATGGAATATACAGGGTGTTGGTTGTAAATTAGAGTTAGACGAGATAAGAAATATGATAACCTGTTTTGATGTCGTTTTCTTGTACGAAACTATGAAGCTGGATTCCTTTGACCCACAAATGCAGGGTTACAATTATTTCCATTATCAAAGAAAATACAAACATCCTAAAGCCAGAAGGCCCTCTGGTGGCATTGCAGTGCTAATCAAAACAGATTTATTTGAATCAAAAACCTTAACTATTGAAAAAGCCAATGAATGGGTTATATGGCTGAAAGTTAGGAGATCAACTCATGAAATGTTTATTGGTGGTGCCTACATTCCCCCTGAAGATAGCACAATCTATCTTAATAGTAGATATGGTTATGACATAATGAATAAATTAAGGGATGACCTTGCTTGTTTACTTGAGCGGACACCTTTTGTGTCACTTTGTGGAGATTTCAATAGTAGAACTGGTGATAAGAAAGATTTTGAGGAAATAGTTCATGGGAAAAACTCTCAAATCTCTGACTTCGGTCGTGGGAATTGTGATGCCATGGCAACAAATACTAGCTGGTCAAGAAAACCCAGGCAGTCAAAAGACAAAAAGACAAACAATTACGGAAAAGATCTCATTAATCTATGCCGGGCAAGTGGTTTAAGAATTATGAATGGTTTATTTGATGAAATTAGAACTGATCGATTTACATGTCATACACCAATGGGACAGAGTGTTGTTGACTATTTGCTTTGTAGTGAACCAGTGTATTATTGTCTTCATGAATTTGTCATAACTGATAAACTTACGGAGTCAGACCATACACCTCTCAGTTTCTCTTTTAAATTGCCTACGATAACTAAAAAAGATAGTTACACTGAAGGTGATAGATCTCGTAATAAAATATTCAAATATGTGTTTGACAGCAGTAAAATTGATGAGTTTCTCTCTAACTTTGACAGTGAAAATGCCCAAACAACATTGTATAAGTTAGGCTGTGACATTGAGTCTAAAGTAGATACAGACACTGTCGTTGATACTGTATACCATTATGTAAGAGATAGAATACAGCCAATATTTAAGAAGAAGAAATATAGGTCCCCAAAATGCACATTTCCAACCAACAAATGGTTTGACAGTGAATGTAAAAATTTAAGAAAATCTTTGAATGAGTTTGCCAAACAAAATGACTTAGCTTTACATTTCAATAAAACAAAATATTATTACTTACTCAAAACTTACAAAAGAGTAATTCAAAAGAAGAAACGGCAATTTCAAGAAAAAAATCGAGAAGAGATACAAAAACTTATGGGTAAAAATCAATCAGATTGCTGGAAGTACTGGAGTAAACTAAAGTCTTTGGGGAAAAACCGAACTAATTACCCTGATTTAGAAACTTTTCACAATTACTTTAAAAAACAATCTCTTCCACCTGAACGAGATTATTTTGATAATGAAAACATGACTCATGTAAACAATATTGTACAAACTTCTGAGTATAGCTGCTGTAATGACATTGCTCGTCAGATTTGTGATAATGTAATAACTGAGGAAGAAGTTGCCCTGCATTTTAAGAGACTTAAAAATAATAAAGCAGCGGGTATAGATGGCATACCGGCAGAATTCTATAAGTACGCAAGTGAGAAACTTGTAATGCCATTTTGCGCTGTATTCAATCACATTTTTGATAACGGGGAATATCCCTCTCAGTGGTCTGAAGGACTCATCAATGCCTTATATAAAAAGGGAAGTCGTTCGGATCCTGATAACTACAGAAAAATCACCATTAATGTTGTGATGGCTAAAATTTTTGATTCTATCCTGAATAGTCGGTTGTATTTCAAAAATGATGCTCTGAACCTAGATGACCCTTGTCAATTTGGTTTCACTCCTGGAACCAGTTGCACTGACTGTGTTTTCATTCTAGATACAGTTATAAGTTATCAGCAAGCAAAGCGAAAACCAGTTTATTTGTGTTTTATTGATTTTACAAAAGCATTTGATTATATTAATAGGAATGCACTGTATTTCAAATTAATGCAGCAGAAAATTGGTCAAAAAATGCTCAAAATTATAATTAGCATGTTTGACAAAGCAAAAGCCAGAGTCCACCACAGTGGGAATACCGGTGATGATATTGACAGCATATGTGGGGTCTTACAAGGCGGGATTCTTAGCCCCAAACTATTTAATGAATTCATGTCTGATCTACCCCAGTATCTTGATAAGGCAGATGGAATAACACTGAACAATTTTACTGTAACACACATTATGTACGCTGATGATATTGTACTTGTATCAGATTCTGCGAAATGTCTACAGAATAGCATTGATTCAGTACAGGAATTTTGCAAAAAATGGCATCTTATTGTAAATATAGGGAAAACCAAAGTGATGCAGTTTAATAACAAATCGGTTAATTCTTTCTTCTGCAATGGTAATGAGCTAGAAAATGTAGATAACTTTAAATACTTGGGTCATATGCTTACCAATAAGCATAAAATACATAGCAAAATGACTGAATACCTTTCAACACAAGGACATAAAGCACTTTTTGCCCTACAAGCTGATTCTAAGCAAGTGTTGGGACAAATGGATCCAACTGTCTCTTTACAAATGTTTGATACTTATGTTTTGCCAATTCTGGAATATAATAGTGAAATATGGACTAGTGATAAACCAGTATTGGAATTAGAAACTCTGCAACTTGGATTTCTAAAAAATATGCTAGGCGTACGAAAACAAACTCCATCCTTAGCGATTTATGGTGAAACCGGTAGATTTTCATTGCATGTAAGACAAAAACTTAGAATGATGAATTACTGGATACGATTGGAAGGTGCACCTGATAGTAGCCTATTGAAAAAATGCTTGCTAGCTCAGAAAGATATTTATATGAAAAGAGTGAATAAAAGTAATTGGTTCGGAAGATTAAGCAGAATATTAAGTTCTTGTAATATTGAAAATGACATTGTAAACCGTACTGACTTAAGCATGATTGGCGTTTACAGAGCAGTGAAACTGAGGCTGTATGAAATTGAGCAGGAAAAACTTATTATCGCCATAAATGATAGTACACAGCAGCCAAAACTTAGGACATACAAATTGTTTAAAATTGATTGTAGACTTGAACCATATCTTAAGCTGAGACAAAGTCGAAAAATGTTAATCAAAATCGCTAGATTTAGGACTAGTTCACACAGTCTACATATTGAAACTGGAAGGCATCATAAACCAATAATTCCTGCAGCAAATAGAATATGTGAAAAATGTACATTAAATGTAGTGGAGGATGAAATTCATTGCCTTATAGTGTGCCCTGCTAATGAGTTGCTTCGTGTTAACCTTTTTTCGACAGCAACAACCTTAATAAATGATTTTCTGATTTTGAATGATAATGATAAATTTACATCAATAATGAAAAACAAAGAACCCGAAATGTTAAGTTGTCTAGGAAAATTTCTCCTTGGAGCTGATGTTTGAAACAAACTATATCCTACATCGACACATGGTTTTATGGAAGTTTATGAATACATGCATGTACCCACATACATATATATATATATATCTTAAAATTTTGTGAATATCTCATGCCTGTATATATTGACTGCAGCCACTGTTTTCTTATTATTTTCTATTTTAACTGCACAAATGTGTGTTTATTGATAGGCCTATATTACTAGAACTGGAATATGATAATTTGATAATATACACATGGTGATACCACAGCTATTGTGTCTTTTAAACCAAATGTTTCATTATTTTAATATGTCTCTTTCGCATAAGTGTAGTTGTAAATCTGTGTTTGTAAATATCCATTTTGATATGTGTATTTATGTTGATGCGATATTGTTTATTATAGGTTTGGGGTTTATTTTTATATAAAATCAATGTATGTAGATTACAATTACAATTAATGTTCTTAATTGCTTTATGTATTCTTGTGTTCGTTAACTCCTGTGGCTGGAACCTGTGAATATAATAATATTATGTGATTTTGTATTTTTTATGACAATTATATCAAATATGATATTTGCCGTCAATAAAAAAAAAAAAAAAAAAAAAAAAAAAAAAAAAAAAAAACTAACTGGATAGGCCTAAAAGTCATCAAATATTTGTAACTTGGAAAGCACGATATTGGAAGGAAAAGAGGGCAACAGCCAACAGGGGCGAATGGATAAAAGGCACAATGAAATCCAAATCGAGATACAAAATTTTAATGAAGCATCAATTTAAATAGGGCTTGATAATTTTTTTTCAGATCAAAAGGGCAAATATTGCCCCTCCCCTCTCTCTCACTTGGGAGTTGGGACCCTGACCCTTTTCCTGCACCCATGTAGGAGAGCATAAGACCTCACATTCACAAGAGGCATTTTTGTAATCACTCATTATTCCATTGCTGTTAATCAGCATAATATAGTAAATCCGATTTCGAACCTTTGGCAGCATCTTCGGAATTATTGAGAGCTTGAACAATGGCCCGTACGACTCCAGTGGTGATGTCCTGTGTTGTAACGTTTTTTGCAAATCCGAGAACAGATTTTCCAGCAATTACGGCTGCATCCGTGTTTGTCCCACCCACATCGACTCCAACTGTCACAATTTCTTCGCTTGATGACATTTTTAATCCTCAAGATTGTAAGTAAAGTTCTGCAGGAGAGATCAGATAACCAGTTCAATAAAATATCTAATGATCGGATGAGTGTCACCAATCTCCTACATAATTGTCACATTGTCACAAGTATCAAGGAATGCGCAACAATGCATTGCAACATTATTACATCCACTCAACGTCGAACTGAAGAATTTTATCTTTACAAATATCATGAACTACAATTAACCGAAGTCATAAGCTACTACCAGCTCTCTTAGCTCCCTCAGTAGCACTGATACTCATCTGTCAACTAGCCAAGAAACTTAGTGTTAAACTAGCTGTGTCCCATTATATAACCTCTATTCATGCAATGGCATGCATAAAACACTCAAAAAATGTTTTAAACCTTGTTCAGTAGTAAGTGCAATGATATTGACACCATGGACATAAAGGATGAAGGACGTTTTAGTATAGGATAACTGGGTCATATGGCTTTACATTTTGTATTGATGTCAATGACTCATGAAGCAAGGTGCACTCATATGGCACAGAATGAATCAACAGTCAAGCTAACATAGGTTGCCCAGACAGGGATTTTAACCTGGGTCCCATAAGTTAGAGAAGCCCAACACGTGTCCATTGAGGTAGACCCTGTATGTAACTTTTATCTGGATCATCCAGGCATGCAAAAATTTTTTGTGTATGAATGTTGCAAAAAGTACAAGTTAAAAAGATTTATTGTCACAGTTAACGAAAAGTTTTCCATGATAAAGCGAGTTTTTAGCTGACATTGAATTATAGGCTGCTGTACACCAGCCACTGTAATATTTGTCAGAACTGTATACCGAATTTATTGATTAAAAATTGTATGTCACTTTAAAATGAATAATAAATCTGATAAGTCACTCATGTATATCCGACTTTATTCTATTAGACACTACAGTAAAATTAGACATCACAGTAAAAAGTTCTTGCCTGTAATCCTTGTTCCAAATTTATAATTTATCTGAACATGGTCATTCACATGATTGCTACAAGTAGGCCAATATACTATGGATAAAAATCGAAATACACTGTAGCGACTAATATTTTATACAAGAAGAAAGGACCTAAAAACGGTTTTATTTAAAAGACATTAAAAATTGTCAAAAACCAAACACTCTGAAAGATAGAGAAACATACCCGTAGTCATGAAGTATTCCTTCAAAATGCTAAAATATTCAAACAGACATCACAATTGCACAGTGAACTAAATAGATATATATAAACTTTTATTTGACAAACTGGATATCAAAAGAGATACATGTGTCATCAAAATCATAGAAAAACAAAAGCAAAATCATTGTCTACACTAATCTACAGAGAGTTGAAATGCAATTAAGTATATACTATTTTACAATACTGGTCCCAGTTCTAGTGGTTACATCTGGAATACATAATATAAAATGGTAAATGTCTGATACTTTAAAAAGAGTCCCAATTCAGAGTGTCAATATCAGATTACAGATGTCATTTTAGTCATTAAACATTTACTTAACTTAATACGATAACATGTCACAAGGACCAGCAGCAACTGTTATGAGGCCCTGTAACACAAAAGTAAGTCTTGAAGATATTCCAAAAAAAACTACATCTAATTAGTATCATTCATACTAATAATAGGCATTTATATAGCGCTAATTCCAGTAAACTGCTCACTAGCATAAAAATAAAATACAAATGCTACAAACAATTTAATGTATTCTGAAAACATGCCCTACATACTCATATGTAGCATTCAGACAGTTAATTCACAAGTTCATTTAACAAATTCTCTTTAGCAAATTGTCCAAAGTCAAGGTTCGGAAATTTCAACTTAACATGTAGGGAGGCACAGCAACACACCTAAAACATGTAAAATATACGAGGGGCGTTCAGAAAGTTCTGACCATTTTTTCTGAGAGATGCTTATATTTGAGCTAGAGTCTTCAAATTTTCAGGAATACGTCTTGAGGTATCAAGGAAACAAATGGCCAAGCACCTTTGAGACACAATATATTTAAGTAGTTATTTTGTTGCCATGGAAACGGCAAGACGGGGTACCCAGCGCAGCTCATTTTACTAGTGAACTTAGCATTGTGTTTTCCCTGAAATCTTGGGTCAAGTTATGTTAAAAAAGACTGCTTACCTGTACAGGGCCTACTGGCAATTGTGATTGTAACCTAATGATGTCACAATGTTGTGCCAATCCATTGTTTAACCATTTAAGCCTGATTTTTGCACTGTAAAGATTGATTTTCAATGAGCATTTTACATGGACCCGAAACGTGATCAGAGAGCTTCAATCAAATTGTGTTTTCTCATAGGAAAGAATGGTACACAAACCCAGGATCTCATTAGGACAGCATTTCTAGATACCTTTATGATGATTTAGGCCCATGTGACTGTTGTTTATTCCCTAATCTAAAAGATGAGTTGAGAGGTGAAAGATATGCTACAAATCAGGACTTTTGAGATGCCATTTCCAGGGCTTTTCTAAGTTAAGACTTTCAAAATTGCTTCACTGAGTGGATTGAAAGGATGCAAAAATTCGTTTCATGCCACAGAGAGTACTTTGAAAAATTGTGAAGCTGCTGGTGAACATCTATGGTCATAATTAATTGTGTATATGCAATAAATTTATGGTGATTTACACAGCTTAATTGTTGAGTTTTGTATGAAAAATTAAGCTGCGCTGCCTACCCCAAGGTGTGGTTTCCATGGCAACAGAAAAGTAAGTTAAACATTGGCCACGGCGGCAATATTTTCAGAACCAATGGCTATACACCTGAATTTTGTACTGTGGAAATTTCATTCAAGTATGTCAAAGAGAAAGACCTGCTACAAAAATTGGTCAGAACTTCCTGAACACCCCTTGTACACTTTAAATTTTGAATCATTAATTTCTTAGCTACACTTACATTACTCTATTAAGGTAACCTATAGTCTGTATTATCACCGGTCTTTTATCTGACATCAGTGCAATAAATTGTTCACTTTTATCAAGACTACTTAGGTTAAATAAGGCAACTAACACTGTCAAGAAGATCTGCTCTAGGGATATTGTTATAAGTACAAATTAAGAGACAGTGAATCTCGTCTTCTATACTGTCAGTATTACATTCGTAACACTTTCTCTGTTCTATCGGAATTTTGAGTATGTTATGTCCGCCTGTTTCAATTTTTAGATTATGGGAGCTTACTCTGAATCTGGCAATGTTGCTGTATGTTTTCTTTGAGTGGTTTAGATTTAGATAGGGTTCTAGACAGTAACTTGTCTTGAAAATTTTATATGTGCGCAGTTTGGGAAATTTATCTGAGTTATTAATTTCATTCAAAATTCTGGACTGTTCCTCTGAATATAGTTTAAGTTTGATTTCTTTTGCTCTTTGGTTAGCAATGGATTCTGTAAATATCTTGTTATATTACATTTCAGTCTCATGTTCAAAACAATACAATCCTTTGACAGCAGATATTCCTGGCAAGATGAATACGTTTAATATTGATGCCAAATCAACACTGGCCAACGAGTATAGTTTTCTCTTTTTCCAATCTGCAATCACTTTCTTGGATAAACCATAATGTCAGTCAAGTTCTGCAGTTTGTTTAAACAGGAGGCACAGGGGGCTGCGCTTTGTACTGCATAGTCGGCCGATAAACAACTTCCTCCTTGGGATAGTTAAATGCTTGAGGTCCGACGTATTTGATGGCTTCTTCGGTCGTAAGTTCCGGGGGAGCGGGCATGGCCAGGACTGCCACTCTGAGGCCGTAACGCACCATTTCTGTGGTGATGGGTTCACCGGTATCGACATCAACTATGGCAATTAGGTCAGGAGTGCAGGCCAGCACCTGAAAACAGATATTGCTAAGTGCAAAAGGTTGCCATCATTTTGGGGACAGTGGCCTTTTATTTCACAATTTCATGCCATACTTTTGAATCTTTTCTGGTTTAAAGTTGGAAGGTCCCATCTCAGCAAAAGGACAATTTTTTTTCCCCGAGGCATATATTTAAGCTTACATTATAAAGGAACTTGTAACTGTGAGAGGCAGATGTAATGATGAAATGACAAGGCGGAGTGCCGATTTGCAAACGGAATGCTAAAAAAACATGTTTTTCTACCTGCCTATTTTGGACTTATATTTATTATGAATGTGTGTTAGTAATTTGGAAATCGAACAAATTTTCAACAAATACAAATCACCAATAAGGCAAAGTGATTGATTTCTAGACTATACAACCAGAACTGATTAAACTACAGCATGCGATAGAGAGGATTGAAAAAGGAACTGGCGTGACAGCACAAAAGTACATGATCAGTACTGTACCACGGGCGTTACAACGCCGTGGAAGATATAGCTGATTGGTGGCTCTAAGGTATGGAACATTGACTGATGAAATCACTAAAGACCACTTTGTGTGTGACATGGTTCTTACCTCCTTTTTGCCACCGACAGTTCTTTGAGCGACCAAGTTCTCATTCTGAAATTCAACCTCCAGGTTCTGCTTGGTGAAATTTCCAAGTCCTTCTAATATTAACTTTCCTCTTGCAAATCCTCCAAGCGTTTTCCTTTCAATATCTGTTATCTGAAAGTGAATCAACCAATGGTTTTAGTTTATTTTTTAAATTGTGCACGGTATCTAATTTTGCTCTTTTGTCTTTTGCTAATGCTTTAACTGAAGTGGTTGTTCAAGACAATTAACACATTAAAAATAAAATTTTGTTGACATATTTTGTTCTTTCCATTGTAAAAGAATTTTGTAAAGGAAGATGCTTTGGATCTGCCACTGGCAATGAATATGGCTTAGAATATAACATTTTTCACATAATTACTATGCGGTCACAGGAGACTAATACGAAATGCTATGCATGTCGGATATATAGTGCTTCATCAGATCTGTCAGCAACAGAAACTGCAAAACAGATTTCTTACCTTGCCCGTTAAAAGAAGTTCTCCACCTTCATTGGTCACGATAGCCTCTATAGGCGACATTTTTTCTTTCCTAGCATGCAAGACTGCTCGGCCAAGTCTCCAAGCCCTGCTGACTGAATGCATGATGGCTGTGTCCAGGATTTCCTTGTCAGTAAATGGCCTCTGGGCTGCGCCCCCTGCACAACTTCAGAAAGAAGGAGAGAATAATTTGATAATTATTTGCATATAGCCATTCCTGTCTATTCACAGAGCCTGGCTCTGCCAATAGGCAGCTGTCTATATGCAGAGCCCGGCTCTGTTTACTCAAGTTATGTGCCCTATGAATTTCATTATAATTAAACTGGAGTTTAAAGTAACTACAGTGTCAACAAGTGATGGTTATTTCCATTATTCGGATTTATTGCAAATCAGGATTGAAACATACCCCATCCTGACACAAGCGTCCCTGATTAAATCCTCCAGTTGTTTGGGTGAGTCTGTCTGCAGGGCAACACAGTGCCAGTTGTCATAGTTTGAGATGACAAAAGGGTGGTCGGGAATGCCACATATAGCATTGGTGCACATCTGCAAAGTATAACCAAAAGATGATTCAACGGGTGGATGACTGCGGCCCGTATTTATGCATTCCCCATTAAGACATGAAGAAGAAAAGCAATTAGAGTCCAACATTGGTCCAGCGACCTAGCCAATGTTATTTAAATTTCAACCATTTTTACAGAAACTGTAAAGAAATTTTAAAACTGCAATTATACTCATTTAAACATTGGGAAGAGTGCTTCTTTAAGATTTCTACCATTCATATTTTGTTATATTCATGTATAGGCCTATTACCTGTATTTCAGGAAAAGCGCGACCCATGAAGTCACAGTCAATGATAGGCACTTCCATCTGTGCACCTGCAATCATCTGCTCCATGCCATTTGAACCTCCAATCTCGACACACATGACACCCGTGATGTTGGCAGGGTCTCCTGTTTGAGCAGGTTGGCCTCCAAGATCTGTGCTGTAGGTCTCGATAAACGAAACGCCATCTTTCCTTTCAATTTTGACATTTTCTGAAAATGTTGACAAAGAAACATTAAATTGCATCAAATCATGCTGTCAGGAGTTGAGGTTAAAATAAGTCCACAATAAAGCATACCTTCCATTCTGTACAAAATGACTTGTATATGAATAGGCAAGATAAAAGGAACTACTAATATATATCTCACTTAAATAAGTGCAAAACTAATAAAATTTTTCCATGGATTATTAGGATATATATTATTATCTACATGTCTGGCTGGGCCAAAATAACACAGAATCTACAAGACTTTATAGTATAGCTAATGAGGGAATACAGCAGGACCCACCTTGGTTTTTCAGTTGCTGAGTATCATTGGTGTATCCTCGGACGTTGTAAAGATGAGAGAGGATCTCAATGGCATCTGTTATCTCGCTACTTGGCAAACGCTCCATGAATATTGTGGGTGAACCTACATAGCCAACAGCCACAGCTCTTTTGTCCTTCTGAGGCAGCTTAGAGTATCTGAATAGAAACCAGGACTAAAATGTTTGGATATCAAACAGCAGAATTTAATGGATAACCTTGGTTAGACACTTAACTGACAAAAGAAAAAAGGACACATAACTGCACAGCAAAGGGATAATGGACACAGAACTGAAAGAGCAAGTGGATAATGGACATATAACTGAAACAGAAAATGGATAAAGGACACATAACTGACACAGCAAGTGGATAATGGACACATAACTGACACAACAAAAGGAAAATGGACACATAACTGACACAGCAAAGGGATAAGGGACACAGAACTGACACAGCAAGTGGATAACGGACACATAACTGACACAGCAAATGGATAACGGACACATAACTGACACAGCAAATGGATAATGGACACATAACTGACACAGCAAATGGATAATGGACACATAACTGACACAGCAAAGGGAAAAGGACACATAACTGACACAGCAAATTGATAACGGACACATAACTGACACAGCAAATGGATAACGGACACATAACAGACACAGCAAATGAATAATGGACACATAACTGACACAGCAAATGGATAATAGACACAACTGACACAACAAAAGGAAAATGGACACATAACTGACACAGCAAAGGGATAAAGGACACATAACTGACACAGCAAAGGGATAATGGACACATAACTGACACAGTAAATGGATAACCAACACATAACTGACACAACAAAGGGATAAAGGACACATAACTGACACAGCAAGTGGATAACGGACACATAACTGACACAGCAAATGGATAACGGACACATAACTGACACAGCAAAGGGATAAAGGACACATAACTGACACAGCAAATGGATAATGGACACATAACTGACACAGCAAAAGGATAACGGACACATAACTGACACAGCAAAGGGATAAACGACACATAACTGACACCGCAAGTGGATAATGGACACACAACTGACACAGCAAGTGGATAATGGACAAATAACTGACACAGCAAGTGACACAGCAAAGGGATAAAGAACGTAAAAGTGACACAGCAAAGGGATAAAGGACACATAACTGACACAGTAAATTGAAAGAGGACACACAACTGACACAGCAAATAGATAAAGGACATGTAACTAAAACAGCAAGTCTATAGGGCACATTTATAACTGATGCAACAATGTATAAAGGACACATGGCCGACACATCAAAGAGATAAAGGACATAAAACTGACACAGCAAAGGGATATAGGACATAAACCTGACGTAGTAAATTGATGACAGATATATAACTGACACAGCAAAGGGATAATGACACATAACGTCACAGCAAAGGGATAAAGTACACATAACTGCCACAGCCGAGGGGTAAAGAATTGAAACAGCAAGTGGATAAAGGACACATGACTGAAACAGCAATTGGATAAAGGACACATAACTGAAACAGCATTTAAAGGAAACATAACTGAAACAATGAATGGATAAAGGATACACAACTGAAATAGCAAAAGTGGGTAAAGGACACATTTATATTAAACTGTAACAGCAAAGAGAAAATGGACACAAAACTCAAACAGCAAAGGGATAAAGGACACATAACTGACACAGTAAATGGATAAAGGACATATAACTGAAATGGCAAGTGGATAAAGGACACATAACTGAAATGGCAAGTGGATAAAGGACAGATAACTGACACAGCAAGTGGATGAAGGACAGACACATGACTGAAACAACCAATAGAATAAATGAGGGACAAATAAATGAAACAGTACATTGGTAAAAGAAATCAGCAAATGATTAAAGGACAGACTCATGGTTGAGACAGCAAATGGACAAAGGACGCATAACTGTAACAACAAATGGATAAAGGACATATTTATAACTGAAGGAAATTTGTGAAATATAAATTAGCACATTGAAGACATTACTGGTACCGCGAAGGGACAAGCGAGTCAAAGAAACACAAATTCACCCAGAGGGGCCTTTTGTAAAGCAACCAGACAGCAGCTGGAAAACTAACTGAGGACCAGATAATTATTGGTACAGTTTATTAGAAATGACACCAACCTCTCAGGGGTGATGACCCTCATCTTACGCCCAAGGTCAATTTCTCTATGGCACCTGATCCTTCCATCATTGGGATTGCCTCCTCCTCCACAACCCAAAATTCCAGCTCCAACAGCAATGCACTCAATGTCCCAATGAGACAGGATCCACTCTCCTGTTTTTGAATCAACGTGAGGCTCGCTTTCTGGATAACTATCTCCTCTTTCCTCATCCTGGTCTGAAATATTCTGCCCGCTTGATGCATGAGTTTGCACGACCCCTGAAATAAGGAAAGGATGGACAATAGATAGAGGGGAACACAGATGGATGGACGGATGATTTATTATTGATCTGGACCCAGCGATTGGCAGTCCAGCATGCCACCACTAGAACAACCCTCCATCCCCCCTGAAGGAAAGATAGAAAGATAGAAAGAAGATAGAGCTACACAGCGTAAGATCAATACACACATGTAATATAGATATATATCTTCTATAAATTGACAGATTAACACTGTTCCTTATAATTATACCGCTCACATTCAAGGATTGACATTTGGTCAGCAAGATTGCACCTTTGTGTATTAGGGTGCATTGTCTGCCCCTTAAATTGTCGTATTCTTTTGCACCTTTGTCATGTTATTCCATTGCCAGTAAAAAGACATTCTGCAAAATTTCAATAAGACTGGTCGTGGTCTTAGGGTGGCACAATTACATTAAAGTTTGGTCCAAAAATGACAAAAAGTGATGTTTTGTATAATCGCGGTTACAAATATCTGGCTTATCGTTTGATTTTGGAATTTGATTCATATACCATTGTTCTCAGAAGAAAATAAGCTTAAATTTGAATGGTAGAAAGCTATATTTCTGAAAATTTTGCACTTTGAAGAAATTCCAAAAGTAGAAAGTTTTGGACTATGGTGAAAAAATGTTTGGAATGAACTGCTTAAAAGGTCAACTTTAGCATAACCGTCTCATCTCCATTGGAATAAAGTATGAGGCACACTTTGGTGAAGAAAGTTAGAATTTAAACATGTTTTTCAAATATCTATTCAGCTGTATCCAAATATACAAATTTACATCAAATACATGTAAATATGAGAAATAAATCACTTCAATGCACCATCATTCTTCTATATCCTTTTATTTTTAGTACATTATAATTCCATCAAGGTTTTACCAAATGATGTGGTAGATCACTTCCTCAGTTTAGAGATTTCTTTGGGTTTCGAAAGTCATATTGACATTGTTTTTTAGATTTATCACATTTCAATAATTCAAAAAGAAAATATCACTGCACTAACACAACTTCTCCTAAGTGGAAACCATTGATGTTGGTATTCAAATTGAAGCTCTTTTAATAAGAAATCTAACTGCACCATTTATAAGTCAATCAAATAAAAACTGAAAATATTATAGACAACCGCGAAACGGCAAAATAATACCTTATGCTAAAATTTCAAGCCTGTCGTGCCACCCTTAGACATTGGAATTTTTGCAAAACATTTTACAGAGCCACTTTTGTGACATTAAGGAACATTACTGCAAAAGTGCATGAAGTTTTGGAGACAAAAGGGGCAGATGATGCACCCTATTTGGTATGCAGATTAACTTTCTGTTTGGAACTAACCTTTAATGACTGGCATGTCATTTAAGACCTTAGCAGCATGATCTGCAGACCAAAGCGCCGCCTGTGAACCATCTCCCAGCTTGATATCACCAACCGCCTTCACTTTGATTCTTGTGGCGTTCCCTGGCAGGTATGCTAGGGAGACATCTTGGATTTCTGTGATCTATAAAGAAAAAATTATATTGGATTCTTGAAACCAGTTGTAAATGTTTGAGATCTTGCAAAGGCAAAAGGAAGCAACTTGATTTGGCTATGAGTACACGATAGAAGCTGTTTTCTTGTAAGCTACAGTACGTGAGCCTCAAATTAAAGTCCAACCAACATATCCTAGTTACATACATATCTTGTCTTCTCAAACATAGAGACTCTACTTACAAATAAGCATGGACACACAGATTCCCCCTCACAATGTGGTAGGGAAATTCCTTATATCTTCCATATCTCAAAGGAAATAATTCAGACATAATAGCTAAGAATTAAAACTCTAGCTGAACAAAATAATCAAAATACCTCAACTGTACTCTCATCAGCCCCGCTTTCTACAGCTGCTTGTATGGCTTTTGACTTTGTTTCGGCCATCGCGTCTTCTCTGCTCTTTCCGTCCAAACTCATAACAATGTCCACCATACCAGATACTTGGCTCAAAGCAGCACCTACTGCATTGGCCACCTGCAATGAAAAAACATCTAATGAATAACAAAAAGAAAAATATTTACATATATATGGATAAAAGGATTGGCATATCAGGTTGGAGAAAAGCTCCTACAGTCTGGTAACACACACAAAAGTGTATGCACTTGAGGACTTGAGGATGTATAAATGCATTTAATGCAATGCATTAATGTAGGCCTATCAACCAAGTTTTCAATTTTTACACATAACCAATCTGGAGATTTCGACAACCAGATATCAAGTATCTGCTAATTAATTAACATATAAATAAATTCAAACCATCTAATAATCGGTCAGGCCCTCATATTCATACAAACCTCAAAATGTGGGGGTTTGATAATTTCACTGCATCCTTCAAAAAGTTGCTTCGAAACATCAACCAGGACACTGCCTCCACCGACTAAAATTGCGGGAACAGGGTCTTTTGCCACCTGGGGAATGTTGAAGAGAAACATTTATAAATATCTTTATAAAATTGATTTGGAATTTGTATTTATCAGCAAAATCTGTTTCAAAGTTACAGTCTCTGCAATACAAGCACTTGTGACTCAGTAGAGAAAATGAGACTATGGAGGATGTATTACCCCAGGAAGATAGGCCTACCTTTACTTGATCAATAGCAAGTTCCAGTTTTTTAGTCATTTCTCGCCGTGCTGCCTCTATCAATTCCTGGCTGATGGATGACACTTTGGTTTCATCACCAAGATTAGCAAGTTTTGCCGCAACGGCGATGTCAGATGTTGTCAAGACTGATCCTCCAAACACCAAAGCTTTCTCCATGAGCTGGTATCCGACACTGACTGGACCTATCTGAACCTGCAAAACCATGACAAGTTGACAACAGAGTAACTAATTAAACGTATCATCATTATACTCTGTATAATATGTACGTAAAGATGATATATATATGCAGCATGAAAATTATCATATAGTTTTTAATAACTTACAGAAATGTTTCCTTGGTTATCCTTCTGTTCTGTGACTATGGATCCTCCCCCGAGACCAATACTGTACACATCTGGCATTCTGAAGTTGGTCTGTACATCAGCAACCTTGGAACATAAAAGAGAAACATCACCTTATCTGAATTCATTCAGAATAGAAAATCAGAATGCATGGAAAGAATTTCCGATAATTTCAATCTTGACATTTCTCAGAGTAACAAGTTTTGTTCGTTCAAAACTTTGTCATCTTCTTCTGAGAATTTGGGTATTGGTACTGCCCAATGGGGATCTCCTACCTTTGCACCATATGGAAAATTTCTAAACACTTACAGAGACTTTAGTGCTTGCTTCCCGTGGAAAACCCCCAATTAACATTCCAACATCGGAAGTAGTCCCTCCTATGTCAATGACAATCCCATCTTTTAACCCTGCAAAAAAGAAAAATGATTGAATAAGTCTTGATTTTAGCAAATTCATGTTCAAAGTTTCACCTCTGTGGCAATCAGAACAGTATATTTCCTAGATCCTTTTACGCATGGACAAATGTTGGAATACGTCCTTAAGGAACGGTATTGCTGAAAGTAAGTTATTCTCACAATGTATTCTTCAAAATTACATAAACCATGTCATAAGTATTTAAAAAATGTTAAGACTCACGGGATAGAAATGCAGCCCCTCTCATACTGTTGGTTGTTCCTGATGCAAAAGTGAAAACGGGCATTTGCATGGCCTGACTGGCACTGAAAACCAGTGAAAACAGACAACTTCTCAAAAATTCCTGCCCAAAATATTTGAAAAATGTGACACAATTTGATTTTTATGCAGATATGATATCACAACTATAGCGGCAAGGGCACATAGGGTCATAGACGCTGAACATAATATTTATTACTGTGACTTATTATTTATTCAGCTCACCAAATGTTGAAAATCTCAAGAGCCATCCATGCAACCTGTGCAATCAACAGTACATGTAATGCCATATATATGCATGCATAGAGACTCGACAGTGACACACTGCCGCTATCATATGTACATAGTGTATTTAATAATGGGTTCTCCACCATGTCATGTTAATGTTATCAAGCTTAGTGAAAATTATCTTTCTTGGTGCTAAAATGACCAGACCTTACCTGATCAAGGTGCCATCATTCTGGGTGAGGTAGAAGGGACAGGTGAGACCCAACCGATCCAGGGCAACCCGAAATGCCCTGACAGTAGTGTCTGCCAGAGGTCGTACAGCTTCATTGAGAACCGCAGCATTTTCTCTTTCCAGGATTCCAAGATGGCCGATATGGTGGGAAGGAGTGATGCTTACTTCAGGCCGAGCAGATTTGATCATTTCCACAACCTGTTTTAAAAAGTATAACTTATACACTGTAGAGTCAGGGATGGTAAATCCGTCCAGGAGGGTTATTCCGTCCACCCCTTAATATAGGTATAAAATTAAATTAATAACAGTTGTGAGAGTTTTATATAAAAGATGTAGTCGTTCTTCAACTAATTTTGCCCTTTTTATTGTGTTAAAAGCATAATAATGATATTTCAGGTTCATTTAAAAACAGAAGACAAAATACAATGAAATGCTGTGACGTCATCACAGCCATTTTGAGTATTACTTGAAGGCATCTTGTTGCCCATTTCAAACAACAAAAACCGTTTTAAAGATAAAAAAATGTTTTGAATGAGAAGCAGGATTTTATTTTTCTTGAAGAATTTGTTAAATAACATATTTTAACGCCTGGAAAGGTGCAACAATGAAAATAAAAGTGGACGGAATTACCATCACTATTTTTGAAATTCAGGGACAGGAGATATCATTCCTCCTTGCCATACACCTCTTCTCATATTGCAATTTTGAACAACTCTCAGAAAAGTTTGTAAACAGCACATTAATTGTCCTAGGTACAAAATCCTAAAACTCAACGAAATTGCTACCAGAATTGTTTCAGAAATGCCAAAAATCTAATAGAAATGAGGTGTACATTTTTGCCCACCCACCGAAGAGCAAAGTTTTGGAATGCTTTAACATTTGCCATCATGGAATATAAGGAGTCAGTTTTTAACTGCAGGCATATGCTACCAGTGTATTGCCATGGTTTCTGGCAGTCTATATTATAGATGCATGATGACAAAACTGATAATACGGTACATCAAAGTAAAAAAAAAGAATTCCAGTCAACAGGAAAGTTTTTTGAGTAAAACATAAATTTAGAAATTTACGTCACCTTATTTTCTTGGTCAGCAGTCACAGGAGAAAAAATTCCTGACACCACAACATTTTTGATTCCCGCATCTTTTATTTCTTGGGTGATTTTCTTTATTTGATCAACCTTAATAGTGCTGATTTCTGTTGCTCCATCAAATTCATACCCTCCATCAGCCAGGTGCACTGTTCCTTGGATCACCTGAGCATAAATAGAAATGATTTTTATTTCATTAAAAAATATATCACAAATAAATATGAGAATTACTTCATATAGTAATGATGAATAATACAGGCAAACGGTGAAAAGTTGCCTGAAAAAAATTCAAAATTTTATAAATGATGAAGTATCACAGTGTGAAGTTTTAACAGGAATATTTCAAGCTATTTCAAAATATGGAAGTATGACAAGGCTTATATAGTAATACACTAAAAAAAAAAACCTGCTACATGAATACACAAATATTGTGAAATGTCACGCATTTGACTTGAGTTCATGCAATTTATAATTTATGCATACCTTTCGCAGATTCTCTGGAAAATAGGAATATGGCGGCAGAGATGTTGATGCCTTTCCACATAACCTGATGATGGAAACTTTGACGAGGTTCTTTCTCTGGACGACTGCATTTACGAAATGTGTTGTGCCAATGTGCACTCTTTCAACTTTCAGCGCCTTTCCTGTAGAAAATTGGACATTAGAATCCGATGATGATAATCAAAATATTTAAATCTTTTGTGCTACAATATGAAAAACAAAAGTAGTGTTACAACCGAAAGTTCTACATGGATGCCAGACATTCAAATAGGCCTTTGTCACAATATCTACTCCCCTAACCATGCTTTGCCAATATCCCTTGTAAAATATCCAAAAAGTGTCTCTTCCACATCATCTACTGTACCTATTCGAAAGTTCAAATGTACTATGTCAGAAATTTTGTTATACATGTACTTTGTGTTAGGCCTACAGCCAAAATTTATGCATAAAACAGTGTCTCATGGTTAGATACTATTTTCGGATTTGCCAATTTGGGATTGTAATATATATATACACGTATATATACGTAAATGCCAAAAGCATGAAGACGGAACTGCCTGAATGCAAAAAAAAAATTTTTAAGACTCTAAATTGTAATTACCAAATTATTTCTCGAAATTCATTTTTTTATTCGGGTTTGTTCAATAAAAAGTTTGGAGAAAAAAATTGGGAAAAGAGAAATAGGGTAAAAAGGTAATGCTCTAAAAGAAAATAGAGAGGTTTTGCTACACGTTTCCGTGTGACGTGTACGTGGGGGTTACCATGACAACAATATAATTAGATAGCACTTGTACACGTATACGTCACACGTGAACGTGTAGCAAAACCTCTCTAATGTTCAAAAAAAGTTTTGAGGGAAAATTTAACTTTTTTTTTTTTGAAAATTTTAATTTTTTTTTTAAATAATTCTTTTTCCGAAGGTCTGTTTTTGTGGGAATCTTTTTTTTTTTGAATATTTTATTTTTTCAAACATTTACTTGAAATTTTTTTTTTAAGAACATTTTTGGTAAAGCTTTTTTTTTTTCAAACTTTTTTTTTTTTAACATTTTCTTTTTTTATTATTTTTTTTTTTAATTGTTTTTTCTAACATTTTTGGTAGTTACATATGATGAGAAAAAAGTGCCAGGATCATAATTATTATGGGATGTCTGAATCACATTTTTTTAATGAACCATTTGGTTCACTCTTCGCATGTTTGCCATAGGGGACAAGACACCTCGCTTCGCTAGGTGAGCCGGTGGCTCTGTCCCGTCTACTATTTGGTCTATTGAAAAGTATTTTTTGCTATAAGACACTATGGTAAAAGACTTCGTCACAAACAAGCAGTATATTTATTTACTTGTGTTGATAACATGGCAAGAGTAGGACATGACCTCACAAACTAGATAAAAGGCATCAAATGTTGGTCTACCTCGGAATGCAGGGGTATTAGAAGGAAATGAGGCAACAGCCCTGGGCGACTGGATTAGTGGAGCAATTAAATCCCAATCGTGCAACAAAATTTAAATGAAGCGTCACTCTATAAATTTGGTAGTTTAAACCTTAAGGCCTAATGGGGTGGTTTTTTTCCAAGATCGATCAAAAGGGAAAATCTTGCTCCCCTCCCCCCTTTTCCGGCACTCTTGTCAGAAAATATAAGACACATTCACCAGTAGCATTTTCATTATCACTCATATTTATACAGCCGTAAACTAGCGAAATAAAGTAAATCTCAATACCAACCTTTTGCAGCGTCTTGGGAATTATTGAGAGCTTGAGCAATGGCCCGTACTACTCCAGTGGTGATGTCCTGTGTGGTCACATGTTTCGCAAATCCGAGAACCGATTTTCCAGCAATTACGGCTGCATCCGTGTTTGTCCCACCCACATCGACTCCGACAGTTACAATTTCTTCGCTTGACGACATTTTTAATCCTCAAGATCGCAAATTTCAATAATATGGCACAACAACATACACCACACCCTGTCTCATCAAATTAACTGCAGCAACTGCAGGAGAGATCAGACTACCAGTTCTACAAAATATCTATTGATCGCATGTGTGTCACCAACCTCCTTATATAACTGTCACAAGTATCAAGGAATGCACAACAATGCATAACAATATTATCACATCCACTCAATGTCAAACTACAGAATTTTATCTTCACAAATATCATGAACTACAAAGACAAGTGGCAGAAGTAGTAGACTACTAGTAGCTCTCTTACTACCTTCAGTAGTACTGATATTCTTCTGCCAACTAGCCAAGAAACTTTGTGTAAAACTAGCTGTGTCCCATTATATAACCTCTATTCATGCAATGGCATAAAACCCTTTTTTTTCCAACTTTGTTCAGTGGCAAGTGCAGTGATATAGGCCTAAACACCACGGATATAAAGGATGACAAAGTTTTTATTGCGGGGTAACTGGGTCATAGGGCTTAACATCCTATATTTTTGCATTAATTTGCATGAGGCAAGGTGCACTCACGGCAGTTGGCACAGGATGAAGTAACCGTCTAACATGCGTTGCCCAGACCTGGCAGACCAGGAATCGAACCTTGTTCCCCCTTGGCAGGGGCCACTGGAAATAACTTTTATCCAGATCATCCAGGCACGCAGATTTTTATTCAGTGCGTGATGCAAAAAGTACAGGTTAAAAAGATTTAGCATAGCAATTAAATTCTTCAAAGAAGCAGTGTCCAAGAACAAGTTCATTACAGGTGATTCTCACTGCGATACTGACAGGCTTTGGAGTCGGAGTTAGGAGTCAGAGTCGTGGAGTCGGTACGTGGTTTTTGGGTGGAGTCGGAGTCAAAAATAAAATGGGTGACTCGGACCTGACTCCTAAAAATAATTAACAATAACAGCTACAAGCTGCTACAGAAGTGTGAAATCTTTCCCTAATTTTACACAAAACTTCCTAAACAAGTGTTCATGTACAGAATCCTATGAAAACTTGGTAGAATTAAATTTTCTCCCCTCTTAACCATGTAATATTTGTGTGAAATAATGCCGATTAGCGGAGTCGGGAGTCAGAGTCGCTTTTCAGAAAGGCAAAGGAGTCGGGAGTCAGAGTCGGTTCATTTATTACCTGACTATGAAAGCCCTGGATCATACTGTCATGTATACGTGAAGGTACATGAGGTGAAATGATATTTTAATTTACTTTAGATACAAACACAGTCTGTATCGTAACCTTATTGTTAGCATGAAAAATATACTGCACTAAAACAAATTTATGCAAAAATCAACTGCAAGTTAAATGCGCTGTTGAGCCAATTAGGTTAATTGAAGTTTTTCATGAGTTTTCAGCTGACATTGAAGTCCAAATTTTTTTTTTCCCAAACTCTCCTGGATTTTTGGCACTTCAAAAAAAAACCCAAAAAGGTAAAGAATATTTTTTTTTATTGTAAATCTACCCGCTATCTCAGTTTTCAGACAGTAAATCTGTCATCCATTCATTCATTGTACGAATCACACAAAATGCATTTTTTACACTTTTAAATAACTTTCAATTTCAAATAGTACAGGTCAATATAACTGTGCAGTGAACTATCAGAATATTGCAGCAACAAATCAAACATGTCACCTTTTATCAAAACACAAACAGATATACACCTTTGTGATTTCACACAGGACAATCACACAATACAATGGGAAAGATAACAATAAAAAGTTTTTACTATAAAGATATATTTTATTGAAATAATTTAATAGTTAGTATAATATATTTGTACATTATTGAACAATATGTAAGAAAAAACATATCTAAGCTGCCAATGACCTGTTTAAACATCAAGCCAGTAGATTTGTCAAAAAACATTTTAATCAATGGCTTTCATAATAACATTCACTGATAGCTTAAAAATGTGCTCTTATTGATTGTTCTGTATTAGTTATATTTGCAAACTGTAGCCCAGGTCCAAGCTACTGTATGCAAATGAATTACAAAAATAAATAATCTTTCTATAGTATGAGCTAATACTGGAGTTCTCAATGAATAAGAAGTGTCAAATAAACATGACAAACCCAAAGGTAATGTTAAATATATACATCTGTATCCAGACCCAAATATTTCCACTTCCAGATCTTATTTTTACACTTCAGCTGGATGTTTTCCTAAACTTATGAACAGCTGAATATATTGTATGTAGGTGTTGACTGTATATCAACAGCATGAACAAGATTATAAACAAGATCTTTAAAATGTTGTTGATGGCAGATTTTAGAAAAACAATAACACAAATTTTGATAGCAGATTTCGTTATTTTGAAGTGTCAATGTACCTTTGTCAATTGGAAAAGACTTATTATATCAGACTAGTTAAGACATACATTGTCCTGTATTCTTGGTGTTGTCCTCGTTTCCCAAAGAGGGTTTTCTATTTGGTATTTACTGTTTAATTAATTGTTCAATGTCAGGTTTGAGATCAATGGTTGGGTACTTTGCACTAAATCTCTTGACGGGGACGCCGTTCTTATCGACTAAGAACTTTTCGAAGTTCCACATGATATCATTCCTCTCCACAGGCTCCCAAAGGATGAGTTTGGGGTTGCTCATCAGATGGTGGGGTAAATCGGAAGGAAAGGGCAACGAACGTCGCAGATATTGGAAAAGAGGATCAGCATTAGCTCCGTTGACATCAACTTTGCAACTGATGGGAAAATTGGGCTCGTAACCTCCTCCCGGCCTCACATGCTTCAGCGAATTGAGAATCTCCTCGTTTTTGGTGTTTTCCTGAAATTAAACAGATATAGCAACAAAGATACTTTCGCAAAACACTATATTACATATCCATCGCCCTTTAATGCATCTAAATCTGATGCAATGTTGACCCTCAGGCAATTTATATTCATATAGATCAAACAACCGAAATGAGTCAGTTCACATGGTTCAACTCAGTTGTGCAATATTTCCAAAGAATTTTATACTGTTTCATAATAACAATGCTATAGGCCTATATTTGACAACTTACACTCCGTTTAATATAATATTGTGTTTAAAATCTAAATTATCAATTTCCATGCATCAAAACTCACCTGATGACCGAACTGGTTGCATGGGAAAGCCAGGACCTGAAGGCTCTCACCAAAATGCTTGGCCAGTTCATTCATCTGCGTGTAATCACGCACAGTAATCGTCTATCTCATGGAAGACTCAGATATAGCAAATTTTGCAATTTTCAGCAGACCTGAAATTCTGAAAACTAAACAAATCAGCAGATAACTTCTGTTTCCCGTCGCTGATTGTATTGAGAGTTATATCATTGTGTTCAGCTTGGTGTTGAGATCGTGCAGAAACATAAATGATGCTTAAAAAATGTAGAATTTATTTAATAAAGTAATTTTGACTGATTATTCCAGGAAGCTGCAAGGCAGTGGCTTCATTATTTTAATTTCCATACTAGGTCAAAGTGGTTTGACTGAAGCCGACTCTGTGAATCTGCCACTAATCTAGTGGAAGACTCAGTCAAAGCTATATTTTGGCTGAGTCATCCTCCATTTTCAAGTGGAAGACTCAGTCATAACATAGCTTTGACTGAGTCTTCCACTAGAAAATGGAGGATGATCCAGCCAAAACATAGCTTTGACTGAGTCTTCCACTAGACTTGTGCAGATTCATAGAGTCGGCTTCAGTCAAACCACTTTGACCTTTTTAGCTTGCACAACAAAAAGCTTTTTGGAGGGAAAAAATCAATGGAAGACTCAGTCAAAGCAGGTTTAACTGTTTTTTACCTCAAAATTTCCCATTGTGCAACTCAGATTCTGTTGTGGAAGACTAAGTCAAACCACTGAAACCTAGTTTTACTTAAGACTAACCTTTCTATTTTTTTTAATGATGCATAAGCATAAAAGGTTAAATCAATTTGTATGTTGACATGACTGATTGTCCTCTTTCATTTTATCATGGAATACTAGGTCAAATCAGTTCGGCTGAGTCAGATGAGCCATGAAAGATGTCCGTTTTTCATGGAAAATTGCTGTAAAACAGAGGGAAAATGTCCCAAAATACCAAGAGTTCGAAGGAGTAGTGTATGGTAATAAATGGACCCATTGGGCTTATTTCTATTGCCATTTGGTGCTAGAGATCCTCGAGATTATTTTTCAGATATATTTCAAAATTCAGTCAAATTGATTTGACTGAGTCTTCCTTGAGATAGACGAGTTGTGCCTCACAAAGATGCCACGTTTTCTATAAGCAACACTTTCCCCTCAAATTTAGACAATGAGACAGTTTCATTGCCCAAAAGTTTAACAGAAAACTGGAAGACCTTCTTTGCTGTGCCTGCCATTTTGGATGACTGTGGGAAACCTCCAGATGACCTATATTTCCAACAGCTACAGAGCCAGCATGTGCAAACAAGATATTTTCTAAATATAGCACAATGGCCTTTGACTTCTATAAGAGCATTGACATTCATTGCTACATAAATTATGCCAGGCATCTGATCAATCTAGGCCTAGAATCTACTATGCACTGTAGCCTATACTTTTATAATAGGTTTCAGTGCTCATTAATACTGTCAGACTGAACAAACTGGCAGCACCGTTATGCTTTGTGCAACAGAAACCACGTCAAAACCTCAGACGGGCAAAGTGAAAGCGAAACTAGGTCAGTCATGTGGGTCAACTGTGGCGGCCGCCTGGCGAGCAATGCTGGAACTGCGGGGAATCCCCCTGAAGGAGGAAAGTGCTGCTCAGAAAATCTCCATTTTGGTTGCTCTCTGCGCAGGATTCTCAAGAGAAATTATCAATATTCAGCCAAGTTATTCATGGGTTTTATTGGTGAGTTAATCTTTCAAATGTCGATTTCTATGAGCCAGACATTCTTTTGTACAATATTGCGGGTAGAAAGCCCCGTTAATTGCCCTGGAAGTGGCCAAATATGACGATTTTATTTCGTCTGATTTGCCAGATTCTTTGTTTCTGCGCAGTCGCAATGGCGACCTTGGACTTGTCCTCGGTCGGTCCACGAAAAATCGGCTGCAAAATGTCGACGTCTGCCTCTTCCAAGCGACCAATCTTGTTCTGTGGAGATGGCTAAAGAGTTTAACCACTACCTCAACGGTACAAGATGGTCTGAAGAAGCTTGTGGGTCGAATAAATTCCTGCCAACCCTTTGGCCGGCGGCCTGCAATCTGATGTGGATTGCGGAATTTTCGCGCAAACTCAAGCGCAGTCGCAAATAATGGATTGCTTGAGGATCTGATTTTGCGCATTGCAAGTGTATTATCAAAAGCATTTGCGCACACATGCCAACCAGGTCCCCCAAAGAGCTAATCAGTACCCCCTCATCACAGTTCAATGACATGGACCCTGTCCCATGCTAATGGATTGCTACGTGGCCTCTCCCTATCAAAATGGCGAGCTCTTCCCTCACCAGCTCACTAACACTGGCCCAGTGGAACAGTCTCATGACTCTCACTCAATACACAAATGCAAGAATACTTAGAATAGTCAATACACAACACAATGTGTATTGTACTTTCATAGCCCCTCCCATTCTATTGTTTGTTTGATGGTAATATTTAGGCCTAGCTTTGTGAGTGGTAAAAATCAATAATCATGATAATTGATCAATTACATAGGCCTACTCATGATACAGTATGCTGGCACTTGACAGTGTGCCAGTTTTAGTATATTTCAGATTCAGTGTAGATTGTGTCCAACAGGAATCAAACTTTGTGTACAGACATTTATGTAGGCCACCATTTATAATGACATAAATGTGCATTCATTTATGGTTAATAATGAAGTTTCAGCTCTTAATTAGAGTTTAATTGAAAAATGAATTAAATAATTATCTCTGGTTAATAATTAATTTAGATGTGCATCGGATGGCCTGCTTGAACTAACGACTGGGGGAGGGGGGTTGTTGCAGCCACACCCCTGCCATCAGGGCAAATCCTGGCCAATATTGGGCCTGGTCCACTGCCGTGGTCAATTTAATTTCATATTGACCCCCCCTCCCCAAATGGTTGACCTGTACGCCTATGTCCTGGAGCATATACATAGTGAAGGATTAATGAAATAAAAAAGATGTAGCCAGGTTCCTACAATCATTGAGAAATTTTGGTCATGATTTTGTCAGAAATCATGGAAAATTTTGCTCAATTTGCGCTGAAGTATAATCGATTTTTGTGTGATTAGGGGCCGACCAGATGATCTTTGGAGGGGGGGCTATGGACTTTTGGTTAAAATTAAAGTTTGTTTTCTGCACATGGAAATGAAAAAAATAGTTTGTTTCCACTTGTAGCTAGGATACCGTAATGTTAAAATTCCGATAAAAAAGTTCGTCGCGAGTCCGCATGCGAAAAAAATTGTTCGTCCCGGGGGTTAAGTCCATAGCCCCTCCCCCCAACTATCATCTGGTCGGTCCCTTATGGCACTTGTGGACAGAGTGGAAACCGACGTCATCTTGCAAATTGTTTTGGGGTGCATCTTGACTGCCGTGACGCCAATAAGTAAAGATCTGGTCATGATGGAAAATTTGGCCATACAATTTGGTGTTGTCCTTGAATACTTTTGTTGTAAAGGTTATCAGTCATTTTGTCTCCTGAACAAAGTTAAAAGTGAGCTATTCACTGATTATTTCAGTTTGTGGCATCCTAAAAGTCATGGTTCACTGCAAATTGCTATTATAAGTGATGACAGTATCTTGGAATGATTATAAAGTTTTGGCAGAGTTGGAAAACAAATTCCAATTGTCTGATGCATGCCCTTGATTACTCAATTGCAATTGAGGCTTTCATTTGCACTGCAATTTGGCTTCAAAGACCTCAATTTGGATTGCCATGTCACTTGCTCAATAACTGATAATTGATAGTGAAACACAGGCCATAAAAATTTGAACGAATGCTGGGTCCAAAGAGCTGTTGAGCCTTTTAGCACCTCAGGAGTTCTGGCTCGAAATTGCCACTCAGCGCTCAGGGAAATGGATATCTTTTTTTATGAGGTGAAAATTGCGGGAACGCCAGGAAATTTTCACCACTGGTCGCCACCGACCCAACATAACTTATTCAGATTCAACAATACTTTGTCCATTGATGCATGGCATGTATAATTGTAAGTGGGGAGCAATTAAGGTCTATATTTAAACAGAACATTTCAATCAACTTTATGATTATAGCTGGAGGTAAATGACTTAGGTAATTTAGTTGTTTTCAGTTTTACATAGCCCTACCATGTTTGAACTGGCATCAGCTTGCCAACAAGTCATTTGTCCAGATTTCAATAAAAAAACCAGTCGAATACAGTAGGTACTTCCTCAATCCGCCAGAGTCCAGTAAAGTTTTGCATCACTTGATCAATTGCATTTAAATCAAAACCTGGCTAAAAGAAATGATGAAAATGTTACTGCTTTTCCTAAGTTTTAGCTAAATAGACTTAAGAATTTTGAAAACTTTAGTAGAGCTATCACGATTAATCGTCGACGATTAGATATTAATTAGCTATAAGTGGATACCAGTTTCCAAAATCGATTAATCTTTTTGTACTGTTTCACTGACGAAAATACAGTGTGTAATAGCCAATTTCTAAGTGGCAAAGTGAATTGCAACCCAGGTTGTTAATTGGATTGGATGTACCTGATTGCAGTGACCAATGTGTGAAGTCAGAATTGCAATTAGCACTTTAATGCAACTTTTGGGGCTTATGATTAAATTTTTGCTCAATCAACAACTCTCAACAGTAGTTAACAGACTGTCACATGCAAAACACTACTAGTTGTGTCAGAAATGTTGGGAAGGGTGGGAAAACGACGATTAATCGATTACGAATTATATTTCAGGGCATATATATAGTCATGATTAATCGATTTAAAAATTAGGTAATCATGAGAGCCCTAAACTGTAGCCAGTCTGGTTAAGGCTTTTATTTGGCCTGCTAAATTCAGTCCCTTTATTATTTTGGAATCTCGTTAGTTTCTTTGAAGTATATAATGTTTCAAATGTTCCTGCTTTGGTTTATATTAAGGATGGCATGATGCTAAAGGATGAACTTGCATGAAACGGACATGAACGCCATGAACTCTAGTATGATGAGCGATGCTATGAGCGATGACGACCCCAGCTCACCCGAAAGCACGCCCTTCGACGACTCCGATCTCCTCAGCTCATCGGTCGCAGATGACGTCACTGCTCAGCTTGCTGCCGCAGGTATGTTATAAAATTGTTATTTTGCGTAGAATATACCCAAGATTATTTGCTGAAAGGATGTTTGTTATCATAAATTCGAGTCACACGCAGGACTAGAAAAAATGTGAATTTCCCGGCAATGAAAAATTTCTTTTTTTAATTTGTCAATATTTCCCACGAATGGTCACTAACCAAGTGACTAAAGTAGACTCTCAGTAGAGTACTTCCAAATTAAAAATTTGGACCTTTCTTCAAAAATTTCCAGTGGCATTAAAAAATTTCCAGGCTATGGCATGGCCAAATTTCCTACTTTACCCTGCCATGATCCAACTCGCGCGCATCTTAGCCGATTAGCATCACTCTCCACTTCAAATTTTTATACGGCTATGTGTGTAAACTAAAGACTATTTACTCCTCAGAGACCTTTCATTGGTTGCCTCCAAAAGTCCAAATGTGTAATTATGGGGTTATGGATTATTTTGTTAATGTTCACAGGTCCCATAGGAGTTGCAGCTGCGGCAGCCATCGCTTCAGGGAAGAAGAGAAAACGACCACATTCCTTCGAAACAAATCCATCCATACGAAAACGGCAACAAACACGATTATTACGGTGAGTTGTGAGCATGTTGCTCAACTGAAGCCTATCACAGATCAGTTGAACTTCCCAAAGTTAGAGTCAGTTGGCACTAGGCAAACCTCGACATTTTTCTCCTGTAATATTTAATGTTGTTGTTATTTTCGTATGCATCAAAATTTTTTAATGATCTTAGTATTTGATTTCCATTACTGTGTTAGCTTGCTTTTGAATTGAAAAGTTATCAACCTCTAGATATTCTAATATTTTGTAAGTCTAACTTGATCATGTTGATTGGAAACTGAATTGTTTTGCCAGAGAGAACTGTAAATCGGAACGACATCCTGTTCCCTGGATATAATTTTGACATAAAATCTATATTGTAGAATTCGTAATTATTCTCCAATTATAATTATAGAGAAATGTCGTCAGTTTTGTAGGCCTAATATTACAGAAATATTGAACTGAACAGTGAACATGTACATTTTCTCATCCAGGAAATTGAAAAACACGATAGAAGAATACACAACTCGGGTGGGCCAGCAAGCAGTGGTCTTGACGTGCACTCCTGGCAAAATCAACACTTCGTCCAATGCATTCAAGGTGTTCGGCTCACAGCCTCTTGACAATGTTGTAAGTACTTTTTTTATCAAGTATTTTAAATTATATCTACATGTGATAGTGACATTTAAAATTGTGAAAAATACTATCAAATTGCAAGATTTAAATCTGGACTCTACCAAGCGGCCTTACAGTTTATCAGTTTATTGTAACCAGGAAGCAAAAAATATTTAATATGGTATTGTCTGCCTTACTGAATCAAAATTATTGGGAATTAAATGGGAAAATCTATAAATAGAACCATTTCATATGCTTAAAAAAAAATTTTTGAAAATTTATAGATTTCTGGATGACTTATGGGAAGAGCAAAAAAAAAGATAATCTAAATATAGTCACCAGTTGAGAATTCTGATTTAATGTGAAAGATACTTGAAGTTAGATTTTATGATATTGAATAATATTCACAACAATTGTAAGGTTCTGGCCCAACAGTAATATCATTATGCCTGGCTCATAGTTTCTAGGTTGTGTGTTTGATAACAGTCAATGGTACAGATATTCCATTTGGATTAATGTAGTGTTATCTATACAATGTATGAGATTCACCATGTCTTTCAATTCTGAAGTTCTTGGGATGTAATAGCTCTTACAGATAGGGTACTTAGTGAGTACTCTGAGCAGGCCATTCAAGTCGATCAACCATAAAAAATATCAGTAAAGAAATTTAAAATCACTATGAATTAGTCCTGGTTTCTCCTGCTGTTGAATGAAGGCCTGCTAAGCATGGACTTCATGTTTAGCACCAAAAAACTAAGGGACTTGCATTTGTCTTGGCTGCGACTTGTTATTGTCTCCTTACTGACGTGCAGTCTCTATTGTCCTTGTATTTCTCACGTTTCTTGTCCATGACTCCATGTTGCAGATCCGCAACAGCAAAGGGCTGATCTTACAGGACTTGGAATCAGCCCTTGCCCAACAAGCGCCACCCCAACCCCCGGACAACCCTGCCTTACACGAGCTGCCTCCCTTGAACATCGATGGAATCCCCACGCCTGTCGATAAGATGACTCAGGTGAGTTTCAACAAATTCAAGGAATGAAATATTCTTGAAAGAGACATTTGTTTCTTATTCATATTTCACTCTTGTGGGCTTTTATGTCACAGAAAATTTGTATAACACAAAACTTAGTGGTTCATAGAAATTTTGCAGTAGTGTATGAGGCCTAAGTATTGGTTTATAGTGACATTGGCTCTCATTGTGTTATAGTGTGAGTAAATCCATTAGTGCCAGTTATATCCCGCGTTTGAGTGAATATGTGATATATCCGAGGCGTAGCCGAGGATTATCACATATTCACGAAAACAAGGGATATAACTAACTTATACCTTAAACAAAACAAAATAAAACAAAACAAAGAGATTTTAAAAAGAAAATAAAACAAGAAGGATTTACAGAAAGAGGAAGAAAACTGCTACAAACAATTTGCCAAGTGGGATTAATCTAATCGCATGAAAGTATCAGTCGAAGAAAAAAAATCCAAATGGAATCACAGTTGACAATTATATGATATGAAATTTATACATATTCTGATCAAGGCTAATGCATCTGAAAGGTATTTGAAATTTTCAATCACGCACTAAAAAAGCTACAGAGACATCCCTTACATTTTTAGAATTTGGTTATAAATTTAGAAAAGAACTGATTTTTAGCTAGCCACAGGCAGCTATTAGGATCAGTGTTATGGGACTCAAGCGCGCGAAAATTCGAAATTGCGTCAACCACACTTCCGTCAATAACACTTCCGTCCACTTCTGTCCACTTCTGTCCAGCCCACTTCCATAAACATGCATTGTAAAGACAGATTTGTGCACTGTTCATGGGCGCCGTGTTCATCCAAGCGTGACGGCCATGTTCATCCAAGCGTGACGGCCGTGTTCATCCAAGTGTGACGGCCGTCATTGTGGGATTAGTCAACTGACTTAACTGAACAATGCTGGAACAGAGCTGAACAGCAACTGAGAGTTAAGTTAGGGAATTATTAATGGCACATTTGCTGATTAAACTACTTTAAATTAATTGACTAGGAATAACAGTAGATAGATGTGCTTGTTTGTTTTGTTTGAATATATTTTCATTAATATATAGCTCAGTCTGAGATTTAAAAAGTAAACTAACTTGACAAATTTATAAATCGATTTATTTTGGTAGGCCTATCAGATTTAATCATATGTATTTATCTATTTATCTATCGAATAGTATCTATCTCTATCTATCCATCTGTCTACACTTGTCTATCTGTGTATGTCAGTCTCTAAATTTAAAGGAATATTTTGATGACAAGTAACCCCAGATACCAGAGTAAGAGGGCAAAGCATGTGTTATGATGTCTTGATATAAATAAATAATTGAATTTTGACTCAGAGAATTTTGTATTAATATAAGACAAATAGTATATATATTAACATGAAGACTAATTTTTTGAAGTTCAATGAACCTGAACCCTTTGTTTTGATGAGGCATGTCATCTCAAGGTGACAGTGATGGCTTTGCAATGGCTAATTGAGTTGTGAAGTTTTGAATTGGCTATAGGTGTGAACCTAAATTGCACTGCCAAGATTTGAAGAGCAATCGAGTGGCTTTGAAAAGGCTGTGCAAGTATGGTCTTTGTTGCCAATTACATCAATTATGTTGATTGGAAAAAAACATTTGAATTGCTCTGCACTTTTTCAATCGCAATTTAAAATGCAGATTCAATTAAATGGTCAGCTGTGCAACATACAGATCTCTGGCTCAACCATGATGGTTGTAACTGTCATGGCTCAACCAAGCGTAAGTGCTACGCCTACTTTCAGCTCGGCCCGTTTCCAAGTAGGCTTGACCTTTGACCCGTGAAAGTCAGTCCATTTATTTTCTTTATTAGGGGGAACCGGGGCACATTGGGACGCGGGGCACTCTGGGACGGTGGGGTTTTCTTGGATCCTGGCAAGGTATATGATATGGTTGTGCCATCATATCTTGTAATTTCACATCCTGATGATTCCAAGGTTTTATAGACAAATTACAGCCACATGCAGAAGTATGGCGAGCAAAAGTTTTTTTTCCTACTAAAGTAGATATGGACGGGTTCAATTCGAACCGTTCTGTGGACAAACCATGAACAATGAGGCTTTCTCAGTGCTTGTATGAATTTTATATATATATCGTAACAAACAGTTATGAATTGCTATCGTGATAAACACACTGGTGTCCGAGAAATTAGCATTTTGGTGTAAAAGTCATATCGGGGCTCATTGGGACAGTTCAACAGAAAAGTGTGTTGTTATCATGCAGATTGGGGGATTATAACATGTTAACAACCAGATTATTATTTACTGTTGGTCACAGGATTTCACTTACTTTGCAAGCAAACCAGATAATATGTCATCGGGTGGGCTTCCCCAAAGACAAAAATTGCACTCCCCCCTTATCGTTGTCCTAAGGATCGTAGTGCCGCCTATCGATAATACCTGTCGTAATCCCCATACATGGAGACAGGCCTATTGCATATTTTGTACGCACATACATGCATACATTTCACTCAAAATTGCCTTTTCTGGCTAATTGCATATTGGTCTTAGGAAATTTACAAATTCACCCAGAGAATCTACTTTGCTGAAGTGACAAATTTCCACTCATTGGTGTTTCTTGTCTTTCGCTGATCAATTATTGAGATAGTTGAAATTCATTCCTCCCCTCACTGTTGGTCACATTTATTATGGATAAGATAGGCCTAAGCATTGCTATCAACCCATCCGATGTTAATTACTGCCCCTTAAATGTAATACCAAATGGCTAGCTTTGAATCCGCGGATTCTTGTAATACTGTGGACCTTGACATTGTGTTAGTTACTTGAAATACAGGGTTATCTTATCTCCCAATAACTACCTTTAATATATATGCTCAAATAACATACATGTGTAAACACCAAAGCTTGAAGACCGTGCTGCCTGGATCCAAAAGATTGATTTTAAAGACAATAGTTTGTAATAAGCTAATTAGTTGCAAAATTATAATGAAAGATGTTTGGATTGGAAATTTAAAAAGAAACAGTTTGAATTTTTAAAAGTGGAAAAAAAATCCCCCCCCCCTCGGAAAATGTGGGGGGGATGTTTGGAAAGAAAATTAATTTGACCAAAAAAAAACAGTGGTACAAAAAAATTCTAAAAAAAAAAAAGGGTTATACAATTTGCATTTTTGAGAAAAAATCAGAAAACAAAATTTGGAAGGGGGGGGGGGGGAGAGGGAGTTATAACAAAAAAAGTTTGGAACAAAAGATTTTATTGAAAATTTAGGGGGAGGAAGAATTAAAAAAACTGATTTAACAGGGAAAAAAGCAGGCAAACGAAAAAATTTTGGAAAAAAAGTTAAAAAATCAGAAGAATATATGCATTTGGATAGTTGGGGATCACCATCTGTGCTGGGAATTTTAATTTTCCAATTGACAGGCCTATTTATTTTTTAGTGAATGATGTCCTAAAATATTTCTTTTTGAATTAAACAAAACCATGTTGAGAAATACCTCCACCACCAGCAATTATTTTATATATTCAAGACGACTCTATAGGAATTATTTATTTCACCTTAGAAACTGGACAAGAAATTATCTATAAAAAAAATCAAAGCCTCCTCCTCCTCCTAAAGATCCAATATGGTTGACCCCTTATCCTTATTAGTTGTGTTCTTGACATGAAAATCTGAAAGGGGTCAAATTTAAGGATTTACGGATTTGTCTCAGGCGTTTTGTTTTATAATACTTTTGTTTAATTTTTGTTAGTAATTCACTGTTTGGTACAGTTTTGCTGTTTGTGTTTTGAGCTTTGTTAAACAATGAGGCTTATATATTCAAACAATGAGGCTTATATATTCTATATACTCCCATGGGCGTATAAGTGAACAACAAAGAATATATGAAATATACCAGCCAAATACAGGCTTCTGATTGGCTGCTGGCTCATAGGTGTGGTATAAATTTTATTGTATCATTAAGTTTTCTACTTGGTAGTGCGTCTTACTTTTTATATTTTTTTGTATAATTATTTTCTTATTTGTAGGCGCAACTGAGAGCATTTATTCCGGAGATGCTAAAGTACTCAACTGGACGAAGTAAACCTGGGTGGGGCAAACATGAGTGTCGGCCTGTGTGGTGGCCAAACGACGTTCCATGGGCAAATGTAAGAAGTGACGTACGGACTGAAGATCAGAAGAAAAAGGTTGGATATTTAAGTTTTGATTTATGGTTGGAAATGATCTCAGGATTTACCTCCCAAGTTAATACTTTTCATTCTGGAACTTGATGATCATTTGATTTAGTCAGTTTCACGAAAGTGTCTTATAGTCAGTTCCACGAAAGCATCAGATTTTGTATTCTTTAAAGTTCATCTTTGAAAAATAATTTACAAAAAATATAAGAGTTTGTGACACATAGACGCTTCTGAAAATTGTACAATTCTTTAGATGTCTCGTCTTTTTTTCAGGTCTCATGGACACACGCATTGCGGACGATTGTCAAGAACTGTTATAAACACCATGGGCGGGAAGACTTATTACCAGACTTCCACAGTGCAGAGAACCAGGCAGCTGCTGCGTTTCCACAAACGATGGTGCAGACGATTAACAACCCTGATGGAACTGTTTCAATAATACAAATAGACACGGGAGATATTCATACGCCCCAAGTTGTTACTCTGGCGGACGGGACGCAGGCACAAGTTGTCCACACGGTAAGAATGGGGTGTTTGGGTAATATGTGAAGAACTCTCTCAAAAGGAAATGGCCTTTTCAGCTTGTTTGCTTGTGATGATAAGGAATATTAAAGAGCCCTCATGGTTTGGGAAAGTGAAATCAAACTGGAAAAAATATTCTCACTCGCAAAAAAACTGATCTCAGTGATCTGTGTGCAAAACCAAATTATTTGCACATATTATAACTCGGAGGCCATGTACCAACATCATTTCTTGTAACTTGCAGGCAGATAATTTTTATTTTGTTGTTTTTGTGACTTAGTTGATTTAGATTTTGTATTGTGGAGATATAATTTATTTCATACTAATTAATTTTCAGCCATGGCAAGTTGTTGGAAAGACGGAAGATGGCCAGGTTGGCATGGTGAGTTCATTTATCAATTTTCAGCGGTGTAACATTCATTTAATGTGATGTAGAACAAGTAATGGGTCTATTGCTAACATGTTTCAATTAAAATTAGGTTTGGTACTCTGATAAAACCTTTACAATAATTTCTTGCCCTTGTAGAATTCTCAGACGGTCCAAGCGTTGGCGGAGGTAGCAACGAATCACCAACATGAACAAATACATCAAGGAAACGTCACAGTAGAAGTAAATGCAGATGGCGGAACGCAAACGGTGCAACTTGCGGAGGCCACGTTGAATTCAGATGGCCACATCATCCTGTCCAGTGATGCAGCCAGCGCTCTTGCCGGAGGTAGGTTGATTTGGCAAAATTGGTGAGTTCAGTAAGGTTTCATTTTGACTTTCATTTCCAAATTTTATGTTGAAGATTTGTGCTTTGTTTTTTGATTCTAAATATAAGTCTGTCGCGGTGTCTGTATCAATATTGTTACTAATTTGTTAGACTCATTGACTGAGATCAGTTTGATTTTGAAAATATAAAGTTGATTTTTGAAATACAAAAATTTATCATGAGGTTCAAAAGTATTGATTTTGATTCAAATTCTCGCATATTATACCATGCACAAATATAATTTGCAATTATCTTTGAAATAATTTTCATCAAACTCAAAAAATGTTTTCATATTCCTCAGGCTCAAGCTTGTCAGATACAAAACCTAAATCAGATCAAATGTAGTATCAATGTATCTATAACAAATAAGTTGAAATAACAACAATTTTGATCGGGGCATTGATCTGTTTCAGGTAACCTGTACTTGAAAACGGGAAGTCTTCCAGGCATGGTGACCATCCCAGTGTCCATGTACCAGACTGTAGTAACGAGCATGGCCCAGTTGGCAGAGAGCCAGCAGATCGTGGGGCTGCAGGTCGGAGAATCGGACTCGCAACAGAGCAGCAACCAGAGCGGCGACGTCCCGGAGGCCCAACATGCCGTAGAAGTCATGACAGTCGACCAAACGGGGTCTTAACGTGATCTTCCAGCTTTTAGATCAATACTCAAAAGTCTCATTTATGTAATATTTCTTTACTAGTCTTGTATTTATGATGTTTGTTAATATGCCTTTATTATTACTTGTTAGCGAATGGTGTTCTCTCGAGAATTTGAATCTCCTGAAGAACGTTAAACTTTATTGGTAATTATTATTTTAAAACCGCAAAATGCCATGTATAAAGCTGTAAGCATGTCAACTGCAATTGTACATAATACCTCATCATTACAGTGCCTGTACATAAACTATTTAATTAATCAAGAATTTTTGCATTGAACATGCTAGATCAATTTTCATATTTTATCTAGTGTTTGAATACTAATTTAATTGTCTTACAAATGCGGCATTGCAATTATGCTCTCAAGGGTCATTTTTGCAGCCATTTAAATTTTTTGAGTCGCAACAATGTGTTCACTTCATTGTTAGGTTCTTTCCCTTCTCTGACATATTTTCATATCCAAGAATTAGCTTTTGAGTGCTGCACACCTTATTAATGTATATTCTTTCTGACAAATCTGTTTGTGGACAGTATTTACCATAAAATTGTTGGTACCTATATTTCTTATTTTGATGTGAATTGTCCTTGGTTAGCTCAACCTATGGGGGGAGCACCATAGTTCAATTAGTCCGTAAGACATTGTCCAATGGCTTGATCTTGACTGTCAGATTTAAATAATATTATATGAGAACCTCATTGATTCTAATATCATTCAATGATACTGATTAGTAGAGTCTGATTGGTAACAAGGATTATCACTTGTAATAAAGATCATTTCCAAGATTGCAAAAAGTAATAAATTGCATGCCTTAAATGTGTCGTAGTCCACACAAAAAAAATGTATATATTATTGTAAATACATAGGCAATTTTTCATATAGGTAATTTAAGTGGCACTTTGGGTGTGTAGGAAATGAAATGTAAACAAAAATTGGAAAGCACTAGTTGTTCCTCAGTGCCAATGTCATGGTGATTTCTCATCTTGTAAATACATTTAGTAATTTGCTAATCTTTCCTTTTACCTTTGTTAGATTGGAATAGCCATCATTGTTGTGCTTATATTTTACCTAATTTGTTTCATAATTGTTTGTTCCGTTATAATGGTGTCACTTGATCTATTCCACTGCAAAATGTTTTATTTATTTCCTGTGTACATATTTGCTATTCCTCTGTTGATATTTGCCGTTAAATGTGTTCCTACATATAGAGTACCCTAATAAGACGACTATCTTGGTGTTGAGAGGACTCTACTCTGAGCAGTGATGTGAAAATATTTCCAAAACTTATCTATTTACATTTACCATATTTCCTCGATTAGCCTCCCCCCTTATAATTAAATTGTTAATTGTTAATAAGGGCTTCCAGCAGGGCCTCTATTCAGGGTGGCCCTGGGCCTCTATTATTTACGGGATACAAGAAAATTAAATGGTCTCTTCAGGTTATGCTGAGAACAAAAATATCTTCTATAATAAACCAATTGTTCACATGGAGGTTATTTTGACATAACGTTCCGGCCTCTCGGATAATTATGTTCATGAAACACAGGACAGTTGAGAGGCTGAAACATTATGTGAAATAAGTTCCAGTGAACGATTATAATTAATAGATACGTATACCTGGGACCAAGAACAGCTTATTCTCCATAACTGAGATGTAACCAGAACAGACACTGAGCCCTGAATGGGCCTCTAATGGAGGTGGGCCTTAAATCGAGTGAATACGGTATGCGTAATGTTGGTAAAAAAATTTCAGGCTGTTTTTGGCTAGTCGGTACTCTTGTCACTCCTATAAATGGTCAACTCTTTCTGATGGTTAAAATTAATTTGTTGAAATTTGGAAGTCAAATTGATTGCAAATTTAATTTTTGTAAAACAAAGTTTCCCTATCACCTGTGAGCAGTCTTTATTTCTGGTTCTATGTATATTTACCAATGCATGCCTCAAAAATCTGTTTATTTTGAAGATGTAACTAAGAAAATTGTACATAGTTTAAGTTATTTAAACCATCATTCTGTAAGAATTTCCTTGAGCAATGCCTTGAAAAAGGGCATGCATATAATATGTATGCATTAAAATACATCGAAATGTTCTGTTTTTAGCACTGGCTTTTTACAACACAAAGAATACTGAAGATGGTACTGTTGTTAACTTTTAATTGAAAAGCTGAATGGAATTTATAACAGCCACTATTTTATTACACCAGGGCGAAGGCATCTTTTTCATGTACATAATGGTTTGTTATGTATCCTGGTTGAGTTGAGAAATAACAGAACAATAAAATATTTGAGTAATATGTCCGTCTTTATTGCTTATGAATACAAAAAACACCATGGTTATTTCAACATAAGCCTGATTTGTATCTCTTCGAACATATGGGATATGGTAGTTAAGACCCAGACCTGATTGGCAAAGGTCCTAATATGGATTGGTCTAATATTTTTTGTCCTTTTACTCGTCAATCTGCATCACACAACCCAGTTATATTAACATCCCTAGAACAGTAGCTATCTTTGAACAATTTGTGCATGTAGCGCTTTCACATTATCAGTGCAGGTAGTCATTCCATACAAGGAGCAGTCAGTGCAATTCGGAGGAGCATGCATCTGGTACAGGCTTTAAAGCAGCTGTAAAGCGAATCAAATGGTCACTAAGATAGATGACCATACTGTGCCTCGTCTTCTACAAATTCTGTCATTAGTATCACATTTGACAGATCTGTGCCCTGGAACACATTATTCAGCCACGCCGGTTAAATTGATGCACTTCTTCAGTTGATCTTGTGCAAATTCATTTCTCCATAATTATGCCTACGACAGTTACAGTCCGCTGGCAAATATAACTGCCGGCTGCTCAATTTTTTAAGCTGAACACATCATACCTTATGGTACAATATGCTCAAGCATTAGGCCTACTTCACCTCCGAATTACAGAAACTGCTCGTAGAAAAAGTCAGAAAAGTGACAAATAACTGATCAACTATTATTAAAGAAATCAACCACAGTTTCAAAGAATTATGCTTCGAAAGATCCTACACTAACTACGTAAAATTGTAACAAAAAAATCCAGTGTTTTCAACAAGCAAACGGGGAAACACGTTCAGAAGTTTTCCATCATTGCTACTTTTTTATCTGTCTTTTCTATGATCTCGCAAAAAAGAGCAGAACTTCCTTCTACGACTTCACATTAAAAAATGTTAATTAAGGCAAATGATAGCCAACGTTAAATTGGAAAAGACAGATTAAAAGTAACACAAGGAATACTTCTATATCCTATGAAAGCTGTGCTATTGCGAAGGTAGTTTGTACAGAGTAGAAAGCTGTTACTAATTGAATTAAAGGGAAATTAATTAATTGACAAGTAGCAATGTAAGTTAATTGGCAAAATAGCATGCATACTGGCTCAGTCATAAATGATCATTTACCACATATTGTCGTATACACAAACTGGTGTCTCCGTGACCAGTATTTCTGTTAACTGGTGTCTTCCGTGACCAGTATTTCTGTTAACAATCTATATTAAGCTTTAATAACAAGTGCAATACAATCATCTACTATATATAGGTCTATAATATAATTATGTTGTCAACAACTGGACTGTTAATAGGTATATTCGTATTTACATAAGGGACTGTGATATGTTCATGGGGAGCTGAAGGGTTGGGGTTAAAAGTTCAAACTAAGCACAAAAAGATAACAGAATGAAGTTAAATGCCATTAAAATAACAGTGATAATATTCAATTAGATACACCATAAATTGCAACTTATAGGACTACCGAATGTAAATATACCAGTTTGTTTTCAATATTGCATTCAAGAAAAACCCTGTCGACTTGTCGCAAGTCATAACAGAAACTACATGAATAATTTCCATTATTATAACCAATTAATTAACACATGATAATTCCAACTACAATACACAACTAAGAAGCAATTCATTCTTGTTAAAATTCACAATTTAATTTTCTTGCGCTACGAAAAAAATCCAACAGCAAACTTTGTAATTACAAAATAATCTAGACAAATTAATTTTTACACAAGGAGATTAAAACTACAAAAATAACAACAAATATATATCTCTTAACACCAAAAACAAGGCCCAACTATGTATCTACAAAAACGCATTATAAAAATCATGTTATCTGTAAAGTCAATGACGGATTCTACTGTAACAATTTGAAACAATTGCAAAGTTGTGAATTAGTAACAAGGAAATAATTAGCATCTACTTATTTATTATACAGGGTATCACACTTATAGCACATTGTAACACTCCTTGTAACACAGACATTCATGCGTTCATATACATATTACACTTTAACAGTCTGCATAATGCAATTTAATGGGTACTGTTCGCCACAGCCAGTTTATTTCATAACAGTATTTAACATTATATACGGCCGTTTAGGATTTAATATGATTTTAGCTGCGGCACACTCGTACAATGGAATGTCATTTGGCAACATCAGACATAATTGCAATTATCTATTAAACAAACGTTAAATGTTGTCATGTTGTCCCAAGTTCACTTACAATATAGCTAATTACATTGGAGATAATGGATAATTGAGACTGCCAGCACCTGAGGCCAGGGTCGTACGCGAGAGCTGCCTTTCTTACTTTTAATCTCGAGATAGTGTTCTTTGAACCTCTTACACCAGTACAATCATTACATTTCATTTACATTACAACTGTTTGAACATTTTGTTTTATTTCGGTGTTATCATACATGCCAAGCAATCCGGCAGATTGGTCTGACCCAGAAAATGACCTCTGACTTTGATTTGATCTGAACTTGACCTTGATTTGACCTAAATTTCACTTGAATTTGACCTCAATTTGATCTTGATCGCCCTTGACAACAAAATGACACCGACTCGAGGCATAGTACTTCAGGAAACACCCAGGTCAAAACCAGCGGGCTTGGCATGCATGAGTTGTAACCTTAACTATTTCTTGACTAACTCTTACTGGTAGGACTTTGATCGTGGTAATTGGTAATTATAGCATTTCATAATAGCAATCATTTGACTATGAATTATCAAATTAATCTGCAATTGCCTTGACAAGTTGAATGCAAGTAAACCAAATGGTCGGCGTATCACATCTATCATTTGCAGGGAAGATACAGGGTCCTAGATATTACTTCTATATATATATCAACGCAGTTTATAAGACTATATATTACTCACTTCTATCACATGCACCCAAATCCTTGCAACTCTTAAAACGATAAATGGCAAACAACTGAGTTTCAACTTCAGTTAAAGTTAAGATAAAATCTATGATAGAAGCACACAGATAACTTTGCAGGATTGAAATTAATATTGCATTAAAAGACGGCAATTATTACTTATTTCATGCCTTTTTTTGGAATGGTTTTAACTGCATAACATGCTCAGTGCCATATGATACATGTATCGGAGGGGGTGGGCCTATACACAGTGTATTAATTATTAAATTCTTTCTACAACCTAACCACGGCTTGGCGACATGGTGTTCTTCGCACACAGGTGGGACTACATGAGGTCCTGCTAAAATACAATTAATATCAATGATTTATATCAATGATTTATATCAATGAATTACAGTTAATGAGTTACAATTAATCTAGTTGATGATGGTCGCAATTACAGGGGCTGGAGTCCCTTTCTGTACAGTGTACCGGCCAGGCTCCAAGGCAGGTCAAGTTGCATAAATGAAAAGTTGTTGGCCACTGACGAACGAAATCTGTTCCGCCCAAATTCACACGAGAAGCAGACGAACTTCGTCTGATGCAGCAGCGTTAATTGAAAGTGACCTTGTGTTACGCGTAGATATGCTCGTCCTTAGTACCTGTGAAAGAAAAGATATTGATTATTTTGTTGCGATGAAAATACCACTTTAATTGAATTGGATTCTAATTATAAATATTCAGCTCAAAACTGTTAATATGCTTCTACACTTAAATTGAAACAGCCAGGCACTTATCTGCTAACTTAAATCATTATATTTAAATTATTATATGGGCAATAAATACAGTATTTGAAAGGTTGGCAAAAACAAACTGATGAGCATGCCAATGAATTTGTAACGTGAATTGCTTTACTCCACATTTTTCCAAGGTAATCAATGCCAATTATTGATTGTCAAATTATAACTTTCAGAAACGCGTAAGAACAATGATGGAACGCATTAAAATAATGCCAAGACCAATATATCAGACCTTCGCACATTTAATAGCCATCTCTTGCAACAGATGGCACTGCGAAAATGACGTCTGACATGAACTGCCTCCTAGTGGATCTTACCTGTAGTAGTTGGGCTTGAAAGGACCGGCTTTGTTAAGTCCTAGATATTTTGCCTGTTCGTCAGACAATTCAGTCAAGTGGGCATCAAAGCTTGGCAAATGCAAGCTGGCAACGTACTCATCTGCAAAAAAGGGCAGAAATACAATATTGAATTCAACAACTCTTGATGCCAAACATATTAAATTTTTAGCGTCTGGCCTTAAGTACTGTCACGGAATACAAGGCAAAACAATCATTCAATGTCAAAATATCCTATAGTATTATCCATCATGCCAGGCTAATCATTTATCTAGTCTTATAGAAAGTTGTATCAAAGGCTTGCTCTTAGTTTCATAAAGCCTGAAAGACTTTACATCAATGGCGGGATGATGAATTATGCGTCAGACTAAAATTAAAGTACCTGGAATTAAGTAGTTTTTTAAATGAAAATACTCAGCAATCACTTACCCATCTTCTTGGGTAACAAGTACACGTCATGCTTATATCTACCAGCTGGGGCATTGAACAGCTCTATCAAAGCTAGTGCCTGCAAATAAAAGGAAATTCATATTATTTTAAAACAGTGTAAACCACCATGGAAGATAATGTATGTATATATAATGTATATAATTTATTAAGACCAGAGAAGCAAGGCTTATCAAGCTGGCTTGTCAAAAAATCACATTTTACAGTATTACAATAGTACATCATATAATTAGTTAATAATAGTTATGTCAGTTGAGTACAAAAAATTTGATAAGATTTGGATCATATACATATTTTGTAGTTGTTTAATGTGAAGATAATAAGTTTAGTACGAGTCTTAAACTTGAATACGAAGGAAAAGAAGGAATTGACTTTTTCTCACCTGGGTTGCTGCAGTTATGGAAACTACAAAGGAAGGAATACTGGAACAGCTGAGGTTCACTAGACGACCCTGGAATAAAATAGAATATGTCCATCAGACATGTATTGCAACAAAATTAACCAAAGCAAAAATGTTGAAGTCCAAATTACATAATGGTCAGACGGTCTTCTAAGTAAGCGTTGACCATTAGCGTATGAGTTCCAGAACTTCCAGAACCTGTCCAAATTTTCAAAATAAATGTAACACAGGCCATATACAATAACACATGCTCATAAGATTAAAAACTTCATAATTTGTCTTCTTTTCAATGAAAATGCAATTATATTGACTGCTGCTCGTTACATTTTAGGAGAGTTAGTAAGTTTGTGTTTTATTTTTACACTCCATCAGCACCAGTGTGGGCTATTTAAAGGCACTACATATTAGGAGACACAATCTAACATTGACTATTTCAATAAAAATATCCGCATACTATAAGCATAAATATACCTCAGCAATTAGAATGATCCTCTTCTTGTCTGGCCAAATGACGTGATCGACCTGAGATCTCACTCGCTCCCAAGTCAAGTCCTGAGTTCGCAAACTGTTCTGTAAAATCAAAGACAATGTTTAGCATCACATAAGACTGATATTGTTAATCATAGCATAATACTACTATACAGCCGCTTATCGCAGTCACAAGTTTGCAAGCATACCGTTGCCTGATCACAGTGTGCAGTGATGTACCTCAAATTCAGATACTCCAATCCTTATAAGTCTATCCTGAGAAAATTTTTAACTTTTTTTTTCATGTTGCTATATTCCTAATTAACTAATTACAGGAAGCATCATAAATCAGCCTTATGATATCCTCTTAACATCTGCCTTTGGGTAGCTACTCGTATTTATAAGCTGAAACAGCTTCAGAGCTATTGCCATTGACATTGAAGCATCAAAATCTAAATTAGGCAATACCCACACAAGATAATTCAAAAGCAATTAATGAAGAGCTCAAAGAATCCCTCAACTTACAACATCAATCTCAGTGTTGGAATGGCCCATGTTGCATACGATGCATCCTGTCTTCATCTTATCCATGTGTTCCCGAGTCACTACGTTCTTGTTGCCTGGAATGATGGATGTTGAAGAATGAGAACTCAAATATGAGGAAGTACTCAAAAAGACTCGGCTTATCAATCAAATACTTCATCAATCAAATCATAACTCGAAATATTTTGGTAACACCGAAATGTCACTTTTTCAAACTGTTGCTACCAAAACAACTCCACAAGTGAAATGATCATTTAGAAAATCTATCTTATTTACAATCAATGATTCAGTTAAGTTCTGATTTACCACAATTTTATTGAATTCCATAGCAATTATTTTTCATTGTGTATGATTGTCTTCAAATCTTTAAAATAAGTAGAGGGAAATAGGCGTTTTGTAATTTAATGTTAACACTCCATTGAAGAACCGTACCTGTGCATGTGATGACAATATCAACGGATCTGATCACTTCATTCAATTTCACAACTCTAAAGCCATCCATACTGAAAAATAAATGATGCATAATTATCAAACAAGTTCTTAAGAAATTATAGAATATCAAACTATTTCTATTCAATTTCAATATCAATTCTATTTCAATTAAATCTATCAACCACATTTTTGTACATAACAAATATCAAAATAAATGTCATCAAAGAAGGTAGGCTGACACCATCACAAGCGTATTTGTCTTTACTAATAATTCTTCAGGAATGAAAAAATATTGAACAAATTCTTGAGGAACAAAAGAATATTCTTGAGGAACAAAAGAATATAACTCTTATTTTAAAATTCTTCTTCGATTAGGAAGTTATCTTATAGCCCAGCAATGAACTTAAAGCTGGTCCATCATACTAAATCACCATTAATGAATCCTAGAAATAAGAGCACCAAAACTTCATAATACTTCTGCAAGTTTCACCACTTACCATGCTTGAAGAGCACAGATAGGATCAATCTCAGTAACCATGACAGCAGCACCCATTCCTTTCAACGCCTGACAACATCCTTTTCCGACCTAGAAATTGAAGAGGACAAATTACCAAAAAATCCATTAAACAATGACAAATCACTTTTAATCATCATAAATCATGTTTTAATCATACATCATTAAAAATTTCATAACCATTCGTCCGTTTAACAACATTTTAATGTCCTCTGTTCCAATTTTGTGATGTTAAGAAGGAGATGGTGCGAAATTGAATCGCACAAGTTTAGGAAGATTAAGGGAAGAATGAATATATGTATAAACCCATGAACAAGTGAAACATTCAAAAGAGACAATCTATGAATTTAGGAAACTGCCTTCATATCATTGTGACACATGCACTCCATCATGTATAGCACTAAATTAAAAGTTAGTTTCAAGTCTCCCTTACCTCGCCATATCCACAGACCACAGTCAGTTTACCACCAAACATAACGTCTGTTGTCCTTTTCAATCTGAAATAAAAAAAAAATTAAATCAATTTCATATCATGATACAGGCCTACAAAACGGGAAATTAGTAATACCTCATAACCAAGTCCCACTCTTTAACCTTTTAGAAGTTGCAAACTTTCTGAGTTTTGCAGAAGTTCCACTTCTACTTGTTAAGGTCTTGCAAAGTAGTAAATTCAACAATATAACACGTATACTGCTCAGCCTAGGGGTACCAATGTACCAATGCCGTACCATAGATTAAAGGCAAAATTTGCAACATTCATAGATATAATAAATTACTTACGCATCCAAAATAGATTCTCGGCAACTGTACAAATTGTCAAATTTAGTCTGCAAATAAAAAGAAATCTCTAAAATACAGAACAGAATCTTACTGGTCCAGAGTACATATTAATTTGAAATAAATTAAACCACATTGGTGATCTAATCAGATTTGAGTAAATTCACAGCCGAAAAAATCGAACACAAAAAATCTTTGAGGATATGTGAACACTTGCTAACGTATGGATACTATGGAGCCTTATAATAAATTAACAAACAAACAACAAACTTAACACCTCCCCATCTACATTGGAAGTACAAACTTCATCTGCAGTTCCAATGAATGAATTGCCCGAATCAGTTCCTCTTAATTAGTTACACTGACAAGTTGGTCGCAAATCCGATTATAGGACGCAATGACCAAAGTAGAACTACACTTGAAAGTAGTCAAACGGTATAATAAAACTTAATGGGAGTGTGGTTCACAGCAATGAACCTCATGAATGTCAGGTCGCGGAAGAATACAACACGAGTCCGAAGGACGAGTGTTTATTCTGCAGCAGACCTGACATGAGTGAGGTTCATTGCTGTGAACCACACTCCCATTAAGTTTTATTTATATCCCACAATAAAAACAGACCTGCAGTGATAATAGTTAATAATTTCAAGAGGCACTATTTTGTTTGAATGGCCACAAAAAGATCCCTAGCAACCACATCGACCAATGAGAGCGTCAAAACATTGTGACGTCATCACTTCACTGCCCATTGTTTACATAACAACGTCAGATAATGGGATGCATGTGGTTCACAACGATGAACCACATGGCTTGAATCACATGGTTTTTTGCCAGAACTACACTGCCTATTGTTGGATATAATGTTAAATGGGGCATCACAGGCTGCTTAGAAGCTGCTTAAAGGCAGGAAATGGAAGGAAGGTTACCTTGGTAACGGAATCGTTGACATTCATAGCAGGTACGGAGAGTTTGCTCGATTTAGAGAGCTGATAGAGACGGTGGACTCCTGTGACACTCTCCTCGACGATCCCCTTGATCAGGTTGAAGGTGGAGGGGTACTTCCTCAGCATCAGGTGGGTGGCGTCACCACCGTCATCCAAAATCTGCAAAAAGATTCATTAAAGTTTTTATTCTATTGTTTGCCAGACTTCAAAGTTCTCGCCAATCCACACTAAAGTCAGGTGTTATAGACATTGTAACCCATGTCTAGAATCTCCAGTTTAGGAATCCCCGTTGTTGTTGTTTTTTTTCTTCATTAAAAAGTAATAAAACAAGAATATTGGCCTCTTTTTTAAACGCTATCTGTTGTAGGAACTAAATTATGGAAATCAAACACGAGCAACTGAGAGAAGCAGTTTTGGTTCAATTTTTCCAAATTCATAGAAGTTCTTCAAATTGAGAAGAGCCAAGTCTCATTTTCTGAGATTTTCCATGTTTCAGAGACACTGAGAAATCTGCCATCATCTATATTGAGCATGAGCATCTCAATCATGGAAAAAAGATGCTTGTATAAATAGGGCAGAAAGCAACATTCCATGAAGCATGAGGTATTGCACAATTCTGCAGTTTATCTTGTTCAAACTGTCTGAATTTTAAATAGAAAACACCATTAGACTGATGCCTTCATTAGCAGGTGGGTGTCAGTCTCCTCAATTACAGCAACTGAGCTGCTGAGTGAGTGAAAATGACTGAGCAATCAGAGCGAGCAAGCCAGCAGGTGGCAAATGCAATTCTTTCTGCCCGAGGTAATCAGTCTGCTCTCCTTAAAAAGACTCTGCTCCGTGTCTTTTAAAAAATATGGTGTCTTTCTGTAGCGAGGAAGAAGGCACAGTGTCAAGATAGGAAATCAGGAAATTATATATTGCAATGAATGCATATGGCACAACATGGAGTTGACGTCTAACACCTAATAATGACAAATTGGCAAAAAGTTAATAATAACTTTATAAACAGTCAAGATATACTAATTTTATCAAAAAATATTGTCTCGGCCAGTGAGGCAAAACTTTAATGAGACATGGGTTGACTGGGTTCTGAATCTCGCCAATAATATACTCCATACTACGATGTCATGCCTACGAACTACATCACAATTGGATGATGAAGTCATGACATCGCTTGACCTTCAGGATTACAGCACTCCTAGTGGCCCAGATGGCAACTATATTACCCTGTCTCAGTTAAGTACAGCATGTATATACCCATTCACACTGAATTATTGCGCCATAAAAGCATGAGACTAGAGCATAGTACAGCTGCAACCTCAGTCACTTGTCATTTTCATTTTGGACAACACCCCCAAGATTCCAGTGAGCGCACTAGCAGACAGGGGCAAAAAAATGCAGACAGATTGATTAACTTCATTGGTATGGATACGAGGGAAAGTTAGACATTGAATCGTCCATCATCGTGTGTTATGAATGGCGTTGGGGCCATCTTTCTCTCCTGCGAGGTGTCAGTCGGAATTTCATGGCTTGCAAGAGACAAGGAAAGGTCTCGTTCATTCATGACTAGAATTCGAAGGACTAAACCAACCATGAAATTGTCTTGACGTTACATACAAGAAAAGGCGCTACAGCACGGCCAAGTCAGTTTGATGAAGTTATGTGGTGATTGGCCTCCTCACTTCTAGGACGTATAGTATTTTCAGCCATTACTGTTCTCAGGTCTGAGGCAAATGACATTGTATGGTATTGCATTTATTATCAGTCATGCACCACAATGCAGTGACAACATATGTGGTGAGCCTTCCATAACAATACAGCTCAGGGCGGCCATATAACAGCGCCCGAAGGCACAGACATGAGGAACATCGCCCAAGGTTCCCATGCCGTAGCATACTCCAGTGTCGGCGATCACTGTATGATGAAGAGTGATGAGAAGACCATGTACATAAGATACAACTACCAGAAACTGACAGCCAGCATTGTGTCTAAAACTGTCTATGCTAATTCCCGTATTTGAAAAGAAGATTTATGACATGGGTAAGAAAGCAAAGGAGGATCAGATCAGGTCGCAATTCTCACAATGGCTACTGATTTAAAATGACAGATTGGTCGAAAGCTAAATTATGATGATTTCAAGCTCTATTAGAGAAATCATGCCATTGTTAGAACATGTCAAACAAATATTGTCATTTTTGAGTGCAAATTTACCAAATGCAAGAGCTTATCTCTGACATGATAGGGAGGCCATCTACTTTTTATGGACGTCATTACCACAGCACTCCATCAATCACTCAAAATTGAAATTAATTTGAAATTGAAAAGAGTTTAATAACGGGAGCCGAATGTAAACAGAATACTAATGAAACCAAACAGCGAAAAAAACGAGTTGAAATGGAGGAGAGAATGATAGACAAAATTAAATGTGTAGGCAGATTTATAACAATGGCAGGTTTTTTATGGTGGGGAAAGAAAGATACATGAATACACTGTAGAGTGCAGACAAACTGATTTATAAATATGATACACATGTAAAATGTGGATAAAAAATAAAGATAACATAAGACAATTAATAGATAATGCTTCAATAATCTAGCTAGATTAAAAGATGACTGACAGATTCCAGGGAGACAGATAAGATAATCAACTTGAAGATTGGCTCTAATACTTCCACAGAAACAACCTTCTTCTGGGAAGTTATGCGATTTAAAGACAACAAATCAATGCAAAAGATAAAGAGCAGAATGCATCAAAACACTGATTGCAGCACAAAGGCAAAATCAAACCCATACATCATGCATAAGGCCAATTGATGCTATGCACAACGATATGCAGAATAATTGATATGGAGAATGATATACAGCATGATATGCACCAACATTACTCAGAATAACTCCGAATAACTCAGAATTACTTGGCATTATGCAACAGCCATGAGAATGATATGGCATGCCCAACGTACCATATTAGGTTGCCAATTATCTGCTGAGATGCACCGCTCTATACACCACCAGAAATCGTCCTCCGTCTCGCCCTTCCACGCAAAGATGGGGAAGCCAGCCTCCGCCAACGCTGCTGCCACTTCGTTCTGGAAGGATAAATCAAAGAATCAGACAAAAATAAATAAAGATAATATTATAATCAATAAACAAGGACTGTAATGCTATTGGGAAAGGTATAACTGAGATGGTACCAACAGCCTTGGGGCACAGTGAAGGGCTTTTATTGTTATTTTCCCTAACGACATCCCCCAAAATTCCTACACATCTTTCTATCTATATATCTATCTATTCACTACATCTATGTATCTGTCTGTCAGTACTAAAGTTTAGGGCAGGTCAAAACCTGGCATGACAAGTCAGCCAGATTATACATGCCTCCTGTGAGCCTCCCCTCCATTCCCCAAGAATTCAACAGCATTCCCCCATCATTACTCCACAAAATACAACCCCTCTTTCCAACTTCTTCCTCATTACCAGGCAATCACAGAATACCTCTCAGATGAATTCTACGTATACTAACTATACAGTATACACACTATACACCACCAAGAATAGACTTCTCAGTTATCGTATCTTCAGACGCTCTAACATTTGAACCAGGATTCCAAACATCTCTGATATGAGAACTTTCTGCACCGGAACCTCCACAACAACACATACGCCAAACAGCTGCTCAATGTTTGGGTTAGGTTTGAATCCGGCATATGTACACTTTCACCCTCAACTAGCCTCAAGTCATAATATTGAAATTCTCAGATATTTTTCTGAGAACTAGGTCAGGCCTTCTTTGATGTTCAGTTCCAGTTATTTTATACCGATGATTACTTTCAATGCAAACAGTTTGGTTTCCGTGTTGAATACATAGAAGACCTGCAGTCGAGTGCAGTTAAGCTTACATTTAAGCCAAGTTCTGAGTCTCCAGTCATGCAACACTTTGGCTTCTAAAGAAACAGAAACCGCTAAAAGCTTTAGCTGCATATTCGATATTTTTGTCAATTTCTATGTAATACATATGTGTGATAGCAGCTGAGATTGAGCACATCATATGGTACCCAGTAGAATTGAGGCTCTATATATATTATATACATATATATTTACAGACCCCATGATAAAGTAATTGTTTCATAGTTTGACTAAAAGACATAGAAATACATGTGCAGCTGTTGATGAGCCGTGTTGATGAACAAATTTCAATATATCAATATACATACAGAGGCTAATGACTAAAGAAAATATTTGTCTGTGAAAAGAGTTTGTAAAAGTATCACTAAACAGAGGCAGATTTTGAGGGAAATCAAAACTTTGGAAAGCAACACGCTTTAATCTTTAATAATTTTTTTATCTATCCCTGGATATTATCCAAGCACAGGACATGATCAATCTCCGTGGAGTGTATATAACCTTCCCTGTTCATAATCAATCTCCATACATTATCACTCCAACATTTTCAGTCTACAAGAGTCTGCATAATCCATCTCTGAGGCGTTCATAGCCCAACTCCTTACCTGTGTGGAATAGATGTTACAGGCAGCCCATCGTACTTGTGCTCCAAGTGCTGTCAAGGTTTCAATCAAGACCTGAAACAAAGAGAAAGATTCTAATTACTTGTACATACACATCAAGGTTTTGATCAGCAGACAACAATATGTATCTGATGCATCCTGATGGAAATTATTTGGAAACTTGGAAAGTAAACAAGTCATTTGGAAAGAATGGAAAGCATCAGGAAAGTTGGCCACCCAATTACCTAGGTATAGGTACAATGCCGCATAAAGGCAGAAAGAACAATTCTTTGGATTATTCTGCGTCAAATTGTCAATACCTGAAATTCGCTGATTGATGATATCCCTTCAAAATATGGAATAGAGTAACTTGGCAAGAGAAGCCACATTTTGAAAAGTATGGGAAATTAGCAACCTAGAGTAAAAGAGACTTTCTCTACACCTATGAAGCTGGCAAAAATACCTGTTTTAAAAGTAGAGAAACTATCTAAAAGAGCATGTTGAAAATATGGAGAGTTGCCAACGATATTGTCAATTGCGGTTGAATGTATGAGCTTTCAATATATCATACAAATATCTGAAACATAAATTCGTGACTGAAAATATGCTTGAAAAGTATGGGAGGCATTGGGAGCCATCTGTAAGGCATGTTGAAACATGGAAAGTTGGCAAGCTAATTAAAACATTACAAGGAAAAATTCTTTGAGATACAATGTACTGGATGCCAAACAAGGCTAATGGAAAGTATGGAAACCATTTTGGAGAGTTACAAACCTTAATGATAAAGGGATATCATAAGCCTGGATAATACTCTATATATCCCGAGCCAAAATTGTATCTAAAGCGACTGCCAAGTAAGTGAGCTCTTCCAATCAATTTTGTGGCTCTATTGATTGGAGTGCCCAATATCCAAAAGGAAAAAGAAACCAATAATGATTTTCACTCACTAAGTCTCATAATAGCCTTTCTGCCAAGGTTTATGAGCTTCATCATCCTCCAAACTGAGTGCACTTGCCCTCTGGCCTTCTAATTTGCCAATTATTAGCAGTTGGAGGACTTTATCTCTTTGAATAGACACACATAGGGAGACTACGGAGCTTTAGGTTTTGAAATATTTACAACATAATAGCTACTATTAGCTAGATAGGTAGACTGTCACAGTCTGTCAGTAATACATCTGATAGAGATTAATGAGAGAGATTGAAAACAACATAAATTCAAGGTGAGGGATAATTGGAATATACTGACATAAGAGGGAAGCACTGGGATGAATCCTTTGAACTTCTTAGCAAAGTCTGAGAGAAGCTTTTAATTTCAAGAGAGGCACCGAGCCTGAGACATATAGGGGATGATTTTGATCATAACAAAGACGTTCAATCAGATTTTCCAAGTAGTCAAAGCACAATTTCCAAAATTAAAGTATATTTCAGAGTAGACAGCTAACTGTTGCCAAAAATGATCATTGATCAAACACAATAACTTCATATTGAAGTTCATAACGAGGCAATCCAGTCCTTGTGAGTGATTTTACAATTACGTACATCCAGACAAACCTACAGTTGACATTATGTGCTTCGAATAACAGTTTGCAAAAACTAAACCCACTCGCTTCATCTTCAACTGTATACAATACCAAAGTATTTCAACCAATATTATGATAGCAAACTTACAGCAGTCTGTGCAGTGATGTGGGTGCATCCAACAATCTTGCCTCCCTTCAGGGGTTGGTCCGCTTGGGCTCTTTTCCTGAGAGCCATTAAACCCGGCATTTCTGCAACGAGAAAGAAGATAAAAGAATCAAGAAGCGCTCAAATTAATTCGCAAAAACACACTTCCTTGCACTACTCAATCAAAATTCATCTCAAAAGAAATTCAACACAGAATAGGATTGATCAAGAGAGGAGGACATTCAACCTTCAAGAGCAATTTAGTGTTTCAGACATTTTGCCATTTTAAAAGCTTCCGCAGAAGAACCTTGCAAAGACTGAGGAGAGCTTGGTTCAAAGCAGCGACTTCCTAGCCATAAAATTGTTGCAGATTCAAATCATTCAAGACATAACATTTTTCGTAACAGTTGAATGAGTAAATAACTAACAAGACAAATCAGCAAAAACTGCCAGGCCTTTAACTGAGTAGAGTTTTATTCACTTACTTTCTACTATTACAAGTACCAGCATGTTGTATCAAATTATATCTTAATGAGATCCCTACATTATTATTCCCTTTAACTATTAGCCAATAGACTTACTACCTCACCATTTACACAAAGCTACATTTTTAGTTACTTGTATGTTGAGATAAACAATTTTTTGTCAAACACCAGTGTGTTAAACACACATATGGAACAAGTGTGGAACCCTGTGGTACACCATGTACACCGGAGAAAAACAAGACAGGAACAGCTTACACATGAGCAGATATGAGCACAGCCTGGAGGCACTGTCAAGAACAATACCCAGTCAGCAAATAACTACATAACACAGTTCTGTACAGGATTACCAGCTAAGTCAAAGTGAATATGATACATACAACACAGTATTGTACAGTGTACAGCCAGGATTAATCCTGAAGTCAGACTGCATATAATAGTATTTACAGCTGTCTGGAGACTATCAGATGACACATAAGGTAGATTTGGAACATGTTTACTGTTGAGGATAGCCGTTTACTGAAGACTTATCTAAAACAACCCTAGTGAGTTCCAGAACTAACGTAAGATGGTCACACTTTGGACAACTCAGTGCGACATTTTTTCCATCTATCTTTCTGTTAGAACCAAAATTTCTGATGTGAACTAATTTTAGACAACTTGCTATTATTCTTATTACAGTAGAAAACAATTTTTTTTAGAAAAGAATTTTTTTTCATGATCTGGAATCACAAGTTTAAAACTACTGTTGAAATTTATTCAAATGACAATAAGCGGAGACGTTGCTCAGGAAAATAAGCCAATTTACGGCAGAGAATTCCCTCATTTTTGCAACATTGAAGAAGTTTGCCCAGAGTTTTTACTTTTATAGTTCCACAAGTTTTCTACCTAAAAAGGTATACTCTTGTTTTTTCAAATTTTTCTGATTTTCATAGAAAATAGGAACCCCAGAAACAACAAACAATCATGAGCTTGAACCAAAGCCGCGATCTTTAGCAATCACCCAGTGCACTGCACACAGCGTAGTGCCACTGCAGATTCAAGTGGCAATCTCGGCTTCACAAACTACATTATGTGCAGTCACAGACCACTAATGTGCAATCCGGGCAGAATCCAGTTACCAGTTAGCTCAGTGTAGGTTTAGCATTGGCTTAGAACAGCCTCTGCCTAAATTCACCAATTGTGTACTATGCTGACCAGCATCTGGTGAGGCCAGTGACCTGCCTAAGCAAACATGTCCAGTTGACTCAAGACCTGGCCAATTGACTTGGACCAGGTTGGCATTGTCAGCATCTTCACAGCTTAAGAAGACTTCTTGCTTTCTTTTAAAACTCATTCGCAGACCCTAAGCACAGTCATTGCTTTGTAGAAGACTGAAATCTCAAGCAAAATTGAACAATTCTCCAATAAACGATTGCAGAAACATGCCTTATAAATGATTGCAGAAACATGTCGAATAAACTAATTTACTTATAAATGATTACAGAAACGCGGCTAATTTATTGACTGATAAACAATCAAAGAAACATGCCTAATATCAAGAATCGGAGAATATTTTTACGAAGAGACAATGAAGACGAACCTCAAGCCAAAACTTAGAAATAACTCCATTGTGAAATGACTTGACATTAGAAGCTGTTGCACCACATACGCCTCTACCACGTCAAGGAGTACAAATGAGTTTTCATTTAGTCGTAATCATTTAAGTCAATTATCATTTAATTACAAAATAATGTCAATGCATTCATTTTTGCCGGAGCGACAAATCCAATTATGACAAATTATAGCAATGAGTGAAGTCGGACAAATGCAAAGCTGCAGAACAATTTTCGATTTAAAGTGAGAAATCCATGACACTAAGCTCCAACCAGACCAAAATCATTCACAAAGCCAAAAAATCTGAGACGATTCCAAAGAAAATCATTCTATATTTACATAGTGAATAACATTTCGTGGAAGGAGCTATATATGGTATAGCGTATTAGATTACGAAAGTTTCGTGAGACATTAGTACCAATTTTGTACATACAAATCATGAATCATCTTGAAATGAATAGAAATCGAAGATATTTCAGAACAACAACCCTCTTTGCATGATTCAATTTCTTCAGAATAAGTACAAGACCTTTGTAAGTCCTGTAATTGCAAGAATGTCATGGTATAACATGTCATGCCACAGCTTAGCTCCTCTATACTGCAAACAGCTCATCCATCACACAAAATGACATGCAGCATCCTTTAGTAGTTTCCAGGATTTTTTATAAGATTCCTGTGTGTGCAAGAGATCTCCTGATCTCCAAGGTTATACTGGAGTTGTTGCAACACCTTCAGGAATGCTCGACGGGACTTCTCCGAAATGCCAAAAAGTAGCTTCGTGCGCATCTCTTCCATCTAAAGTTTGTTCATGACCTTTTACGAGCACACAGTACTACACACCAGGTTTTATTGCAACATTGTGTCCCATTAGTGCAAATAAACAAGGAAAGAAGCCTCTTCTATGTCTGCTGAAATCATCTGCATGGAAAACGAGCTTGGAAAGTGGATTACAACCACTTTGAATTTGAAGATGGGTACTGGGCTGCAAGACATCATGCCAGCAACATATTATCATATAGAAAACCCGTTGCAAAGCAGGCATTTGAGCTATTTAGAGTAGGATATGTGTGGCTGAATATGACAGTGAAGGAGGCCATGATGGTCGAAATTGGCAAGCATAAATGGACATTTTAATATGGAACAGTTTCGTAAAATGCAAATATAATGGTTATGTCTCTTGTTGATGAAAAATGTCAGATTGGGCTTGGAAAACAAATGCACTTTATACTGTGTATTTATGGGCATATTGTGGTGGCAGCAGTTGTCAGTGTGCTTGACCCCTGCTGCCACCTGGATAGCCTGACAGAAAGCATTGAGCCAGTTGTGCACATTGATGAAAAGTTGCAGGGAAATGTGTGAAATGAAGGTGTATTTTAAAAAAGATGGGAATTGTTGAAGTACAGGTACTATTGCAAAACAAAGTAAATGTCAGTGATGTGGCACATGCAATGTTTGATGAGTGTGATGAGAACAGGGACAGAGTTATGCTTGAGACATGGACCCAAGAGAGTTAGCACTTTTATGTTTGGATTGAGGCACCTTCACACATCAGTGCAAACTTCCATCATATTGTTTACATTGATTTTATTATCGAAATATTCCATAGAAGTTGGTGGAATCGAAACCCTTATCAAAGCCATCGGAACCCTTTCAGAGCAGCGTTTATCGCCACAAAACCATCAATCGACATTGAAATTCTGATTTCCATGCAATATAAATCACGTCGAGAAGGAAGCGACACATTCAGAAGTCAATCAATACCCATTCACGAGAGGGGAGAGCTCCACTGCATCGAAATTGAGGCAAAAAGGCACTCAGGCTCAATCTGTAAGCATGTGAGAATCATGGACAAAATAGAAATGACCATCATACAGGCTACCGACTTTAGCAATGACTGAATCCTTCATGGGACAAACAATGATAATATGATAAATATATCACATAGAAAATATGTAATATTGATACAGGTAGTAGTTCATATTTATTTGGTCATATACATTGTAATGATGAAATAAATAACATGGTTAGTTGAGTTACAGACCATTATCAAAGGAAACTAACAACAAAACATTTTCCAGCGCATCACAGCAAAACAGAAACAACATCACTATGTTTAAATATTTATGTATTTGCAAATAACAACCTGAAATGATGGTTCAACATTGCTTCATGCTTTTTTGTCATTAAATAGTGATCTGGGCATGACACAGTAAAAGCCTACTGTTTTCATACATTCCAGTATTGATGAACCAATAGAGAACGAGCATGTTTTCCAGCTATTAGCAAGGCTATTCCAATGGGATAGGCCAGGGATAAATTCCCAGAAGAGTCCTATTTGATAAAACATGTAAAGCAATTTTCCATTTTCAAGGCAAATAACCTGTAAGCACGATAACTAGACCACCAGTAGACCAGTGCTTACTTGCATGGATTTGATTGCGAACATTATTGAGGAACTAAATCATGAAGTAAATACTTAAACATGAGATTACAACATTTTACTAAAGCCTAATTCACAAAGGACTAGCTAAATGTAAATAAGAGTATGGCAAAAGTCTTTGAATTCCACTTGAACAGTGATCCAAACGGAGGAGAAATCCTCATTATCAGCAAGTGTTGAGGAATAATATTTGGCTGTCACTTATGGTTAATACCAGTTGTCATTCTGGGTCAAAACATAACCCCGGTTGCCTCAGGGGTATACTCTGCCCTCAGACCCTTTAATCTCCAATGCAACCACCACACCATAGAACCCATTTATAACACACCCATTCTGCATAGGGGATATCAGTGCAAACACAGACAAGTGCACAGCAAATAAATGCAAGGCTCTCAAGAAAAGTAGACAACAAAAAGTAGAAAACAAACAAGAAAGATCCATGCAGTGCAATCGATTGCAGCATGTGGCAGGAAAATTAGAGAAAGACAAAATCAGGAGGACCAAAATCTGCTCAGGGCAATCTGCTTGGATAAAATCTGCATAAAGACTGCCATGGATCGATCAATTCTGGTTACATGACCTTCCGTCTCAAAGCTTCTTCTCCGCTTTTCCTCGGTTGCTCCCTGGCCCTGTAACGAAGTAAAGCTCTTTCTCAGCTCCTTCTCAGATTCTGCTTGACAATCCATGGTGGATTCGTTGTGATGCCACAGTGGTGATGCCACTGACAGCCACAGCAGCAATGCCATGCCAAAACAGCATTACGTCGCCCTCAGTCTCGTTCAGCTCATACAAGGCTACCCGCGAATCCCCCTAAACACGATCTAGCCATTTCGGTGACAATGCCTCTACCATCTGAGCAAACTTATTCCTCAGTTTATTCCTCAGTGGTTGGTGATGAATAGGAGAGATAGAAACTCATTATATGCCAAGAGTCAAGGCAAAAATAGAAGGCTAATGGTAATAGTAAAGTTATCTGTGAGAAAGCTAAGCAAACATATATGTCACATCCAGTGGACAGTCCATAATAGTCACTGGCAATCTACTAGTTCCACATACAACATGTATTATAGTAGAAAGAGTCTCACACAGAGGTAGCGCTCAGTACCTCAACGCTAAGCATAACAGCATACTTTGTAGTCTCCAAAAGCCAAAGAAACAGCATAACAGAGGCACACAAAAACCTAAACTAATCTTGTCACCATATGTCACAGCCTTTTCATGTGCTTCTTTCACATGTCACAAAGGGATCTTTGAGCGAAAGGAAAACCCTTATGTCAGAAGAACTGCGTGGAAGCAAGGCAGTCAGTCATGTGAGAATATTATTTTCCACACTGCAAACCATGAACACAACAAATTGAAAGACGAGTAAAAACAGAATAGGAAGAACAGTAATTAAGGATGACAGAGCAGGATAAAAAATCCCTGACAAATACTACAGCATTAAAGTTCCAAAGCCGTTGTGGCAGTCAAAAGCGCTTTAAGGTTTACGAGGGATTGAGTCAGATTGAGGAAGCACAATTGAATCTCAGCTCACTTCCAAGATGCAAGCAACCCAGTGTTTTCGGGTCACATCCAAACAGTGGTCCATACACAGTTAACACAAGTCCTTCAAATTGCAACCTTCTTCTGCGCCAAGTTGTAGTTTCATTCGCTTCTTTCAAAAGAGATGTTGTCACACAAGTTCCCAGAAGGACAATATTAGGAATACAACAGGGCACTGGCTCACTCTATAACCAAAAAGCAAGACTATCTTGCATCTATGGGGTGTGCACATACTGAGTGAGCAAAGGACAAACACTTTGAAGTTTTCCAACAGACAAAATACTATCTGTGTCTAGACCTAGTTGGTTCTCCAGACCAGAGCTGCGAGGTGGCCTATCAACATGGTTTTTTTTTTATTCATCCAAAAAGGGCCTTTCTCCCCACTGTGACAGCTATATTGCTACATTTATTGCACTGAGTAGCTTGGAAAGCTCAGGAACTTCTTCGCCCTAAATTGAGCCAAATTTTGGTAACCAAATTAGCCCGATCACAGGGGCCAGTGACTTCATACCAAGTATATTACATTTTGGCACATTGGTAAAGAAATTATTTTCCTGATGCATTTTCAATATTCTTTCAAAAATATGTTGATCAATTTAATATGACTTAGATTTTATGTCATGACACCAATATCAAAACAATAAAGTAATCCATGGGACAAATAACACCCCTTTTGAATTAAGGCTTCAGCGGGCAATATCAGTCATGGCGATAGAGCTGTGTGGTTGCACGTTGGGGTTAATTCCTTACATAAACTACAACTACGTGCAAAATGTTGCATATTGCAATGAGTCAACCGCACATTCGGAGGATGCTCATCATCAGGGCTACTGCACATGCTGATCAGATTAACCGTTGCTTTTCACCGTCTTTCACTGAATGACACAGTTACTAACAACATGAACAAATCCACCGCACTGGCACTGTCATGCATACCAAAGCTACACTAAAGCAATGCTAACTCCATTTGCTTGCACACCACCAGCTCAATTGGCCATAAGTGCATACCAGTGTCCAGGGGTGCCTAGCGGTGAACAGTAGTCACTGACCGGTGTCATCCGGAAGACATGTTGTCAGCCACAGTAGTCAGTGCCTCGTTGGTGGCCATTCATGTTTTCATGTTGTTCATGTTGTCCAGGTCATTAGTGAAGTCCACACCCTCCTCTAGACCTATAGGGCATTTCTGAGTCTGACAACAGCTACAACTGCACAGCCCTGCAGCCACATGTAAGCCTACTTCTCAATTAGCTAAAGACTTCCTGGACCTCACATGATCACAAGGCATCCTCAGCCGCTCTATGTAGAAGTGTCATGTCCAGTAAAATATATTGACTTCTTGTAGACCAAGTAACTTGTTCAGTGCATTTTGCAAAGTTTTAAAACACATGTATTACCACAGAACAATAGAACATTACTGCAGAGAATACACCACATTCACCTCAACATTTGTGAAACAAGTTTTCATTTTGCCATAATCGTTCAAGTCAATTATCATGTAATTAGAAGATAATGTCAGGGCATTCATTTTTGCCGGATTTGTCAGAGTAATGAATCCAATTACAACAGAATTGTATCGATGAGAGAAGTCAAACAAATGCAAAGCTGCAAAAGAAATTAGATTTAAAGTGTGAAATCTGTGACACTAAGCAGCAGAGCGACCAAAATAATCCACAGGTCGAAAGAGTTTTGAGACAATTCCTAAGAGAATCCATCTATATTTGTACAGTGAACAACATTTCGTGGAAGGAGCTAAATAAGGTATAGCGTATAAGATTACGAACGTTTCGTGAGATGTTGGGTCTAATTTTGTACATACAAATCATGAATCATCTTGAAATGAATAGAAATTGATACAGAACTTTCAGAACAACAACCGTCCTTGCATGATTCAATTGCTTCAGAATAAGGACAAGACCTTTGCAAGTCCTGTAATTGAGCGAATGTCACGCTATAACATGTCATACAACAGCTTATCCCAAACATTCTGCAAACAGCTCATCCATCACATGAAATGACATGAAGCATCCTTTAGTAGTTTCCAGAATTTTTTATAAGATTCCTGTGTGCAAGAGATCTCCCAATCTCCAAGGTTACATCAGGGTTGTTGCAACACCTTCAGGAATGCTCGATTGGACTTACTCCGAAATGCCAAAAAGTAGCTTCGTGCACATCTCTTCCATCTAAAGTTTGTTCATGACCTTTTATGAGTACAGACCTGGTTTTATTGCAACATTGTGTCCCATTAGTGCAAACAAACAAGAAAAGAAGTGTCTTCTATCTTTGCTGTCTGCATAGAAGAAGAGCTTGGAAAATGGATAACAATCACTTGTCCAAATTTGAAGATGGGCGCTGGGCTGCAAGACATCATGCCAGCAAAATATCATTTTGAGACAACTTCACACATCAATGCAAACTTCCATCATATTGTTTATATTGATTTTATTATTGAAATATTCCATAGAATCTGGTGGAATCGAAACCCTTATAAAAGCCATCAGAACCCTTTCAGAGGAGCGTTTATCGCCACAAAACCAGCAATCGACATTGAAATTCTGATTTCCATGCAATATCAATCACGTTGAGAAGGAAGCGACACATTCTGAAGTCAATCAATTCCAATTCACGAGAGGGGAGAGCTCCACTGCATCGAAATTGAGGCAAAAAGGCACTCAGGCTCAATCTGTAAGCATGTGAGAATCATGGACAGAATAGAAATGACAATCATACAGGCTACAGACATTAGCAATGACTGAATCCTTCATGGGACAAACAATAATATGACGAATATCTGACGTAAAAAATTTGTTATATTGATACAGGTAGTAGTTCCTATTTATTGGGTCACATACATGGTAATGATGACATAGATAACATGGTTAGTTGAGTTACAGACCATTATCAAAGGAAACTGACAACAAAGCATTTTCCTGCTCATCACAGCAAAACAGAAACAACATCACTATGTTTAAATATTTATGCATTTGCAAATAACAACCTGAAATGATGGTTCAACATGGGTGCACGTTGGGAGTAATTCCTTACATAAACTACAAATAAGTGCAAAAAGTTGCATATTGCAATGAGTCAACCGCACATTCGGAGGATGCTCATCATCAGGGCTCCTGTATATGCTGATCAGATTAACCTTTGCTTTTCACCGTCTTTCACTGAATGACACAGTTACTAACAACATGAACAAATCCACTGCACAGCCACTGTCATGCATACCAAAGCACCACTAAAGCAATGCTAACTCCATTTACTTGCACGCCACCAGCTCAATTGGCCCTAAGTGCATACAAGTGTCCAGGGGGTGCCTAACGGTGAATATTTGCATATGATTAATATGAGTGACAAGTAGTCACAGAACGGTGCCATCCAGAAGACAAGCTGTCAGCTACAGTGGTCAGTACTTGGTCAGTGGTCACTCATGTTTTCCTGTTTTCCAGGTAATTAGCATAGTCCACACCCTCTTCTTGACCTATAGGGCATTTCTTAGTCTGACAACAGCTACAACTGCGCAGCCCTGCAGCTACATGTAAGCCTACTTCTTAATTAGCTAAAGATTTCCTGGACCCTACATGATCACAAGACATCCTCAGCTGCTCTGTGTAGAAGTGTCATGTCCTGTAAAGTGTATTGACTGCTTGTACACCAAGCATCTTGCTCAGTATATTTGCAAAGTTTCAAAAAACACATGTATTACCAGAGAACAATAGGACATTATTGCAGGGGATGGACTACTCTCACTTCAACATTTGTGAAACAAGTTTTAATTCTGCAATAATCGTTCAAGTCAATTATCATGTAATTAAAAGATAATGTCAGGGCATTAATTTTTGCTGGATTTGCCAGAGTAATGAATCCAATTACAAACAATTTTATCGATGAGTGAAGTCGGACAAATGCAAAGCTGCAAAAGCAATGAGATTTAAAGTGTGAAATCTGTGACACTAAGCTGCAAAGAGACCAAAATAATTCAGAAGTTGAAAGAATTTTGAAACAATTCTTTACAAAATCCATTTATATTTACGTTGTGAATAACATTTTGTGGAAGGAACTATATATAAGGAAAAGCATATAAGATTTCAAACATTTCGTGGCATGTCAGTTCTAATTTTGAATACTGACATAATCATGAATCATCTTGAATTTAATAGAAATTTGTGAAGATATTTCATAACAACCTTCTTAAGATGATTCAGTTTCTTCAGAATAAGTACAAGACCTTTGAAAGCCCTGTACTTGCATAAAATAATGTCATGCTATAACATGTCATACCACAGCTTAGCTCCTCTATACTGCAAACAGCTCATCCATCACACGAAATGACATGAAGCATCCTTTAGTAGTCTCCAGAATTTTTTATAGGATTCCTGTGTGTGCAAGAGATCTCCCAATCTCCAGGGTTAGATCGGAGTTGTTGCAACAACTTCAGGAATGTTCAATGGGACTTATTCCGAAATGCCAGATGGAAAGTTTGGTATTACAACGGTTAGCACAACAGCTTTGTGTGCATCTCTTTCAGCTGAAGTTTGATCATGACCATTTATGAGTAGTTTGTGTACACATCTGGTTTTATTGCTATGGTCTGTCCCATTAACGCAAATGTACAAGACAAGAAGCCTCTTCTATGTTTGCTGAAATCATCTATTGCAAAGAGAGCTTGGAAAATGCATTTCACAGAAAAAATAATTTCTTTATTACCAATCAACTCCTTTATATACCCACTCGACCAAATTGGATGACGGGCACTGAGCAGCACGATCTTTGGGCCAGTGACTAAATAGAATTTTGAGATACCTTCAAATATCAATGTACTGATGTACACAAGACTTTCATCATATTGTTTATACTGATTTTATTATTGAAATATTCCACAGAAACCCTTTCAGAGGAACGTCTATCGCCACAAAACAGCGATCGACATTGAAATTCTGATTTCCATGCAATATCAATCAAGTCGAAAAGGAAGCAACACATTTTGGAGTCAATCAATACCCATTCACGAGGGGTGAGTGCTCCACTGCATGGAAATTGAGGCAAAAAGGCACTCAGGCTCAGTCTGCAAGCATGTGAGAATCATGGAAAAAATATAAATGGACTAATAGGACTATACAAGCTAAAGACAGGCTATAGACATTACCAGTAACATAATTCTTTATATTACAAGATTAACAATAATATTACAAATAATACATGACGTTAAAAAATTTTTTTTTTTGTAATATGTTGGTTGGAATCACATGTTGATATTTAATTAGGACATACATGGTAATGATAAAATATAACATGGTTGTCGGAGTTTCAGGCCATTATCAATGCAAACTAACAAATCATTTTCCTGCTCATCACACCAAAAACAGAAAAAACATCACTATATGTTTAAATAGTTATATATTCGCAAATAACAACCTGAAATGATGGTTCAAAATTGCTTCATGCTTTTGTGTCATTAAATAGTGATCTGGGCATAACAACATAAAAGCATACTGTTTTCATAAATTCCAGTATTGGTGAACCAATGCAGAACGAGCATGTTTTCAAGCTATTAGCACAACTATTCCAGTGGGATAAAACAGGGATGAATTCCCTGAAGAGCCCTACTTGATAAAACATGTAAAGCAATTTTCCATTTTCAAGGCAAATAACCTGTAAGCATGCTAACTGGGCCACCAGTAGCAGGCCTCCCAGCGGCCCCATCAAAATATATAGGGATTTTATAGGAAATTTTCAATGAAATTTATAGGGCTTTATGCGGTTTTAGCGACTAAAATATAGGGAAAGTAAAGGGCTTTACGGCTTAAAACGTACGGCAAATTAATATTTAATAAAGCGGCCGAGTGTTCGACCGGCATATCAAAAGATTATAAACACAACTTGAGCATTGTTGGGGAAAGATATGCCAATTTGTTGCCCCAAGGAACGAGCTGGCATGCGAAATTTTTCTTTATAAAATGCTAGGAGCCATAAGAAATGCTAAACAGTAACCATCATTTTCATTTCACATGCTAACGGCCAAATTTTAAAATTTGATGCCCCAAAAATATAGGGTTTTATAGGGATTTTCGGCAAAAATGCTTGAAAATATAGGGAAATATAGGGAGCAAAAAATATATAGGGAAATATAGGAATTTATAGGAAATATAGGGCCACTGGGAGCCCTGCAGTAGACAAGTGCTTACAGTAGGAATTATATTGTGAAAATTACAGACAATGAGGGGAGAGCACAGTTTCCGTCATCATAGACTAACTACATGTACATAGCTGATGACAAAAGTTGGAAAATTCCACTTGAGTGTGTTCCCTACAAGCACTAATCCTAATTATCCAAGGAGTTGAAAGAGATAATATTTGGTTGTCACTTGCGGTTAATTTCAGTTGTCATTCCGGGTCAAAACACTTCTCAGTTGCCTCAGGGATTACCCAGACATAAGCAAACTCCACAGAGTCCCCATCCTTTAATTTCCAATGCAACTACCACACACTAGAACCCATTACAACACACCCTTTCTGCATAGAGGATATCAGTGCAAACACAGACAAGTGCACAACAAATAAATGCAGGGCCCTGAAGAAAAGTTGACAACAAAAGTAGAAAACAAACAAGAAAGGTCCATGCATGGCAATCGATGGCAGAATCTGGAAGGGAAATCAGCAAAAGACAAAATCAGGAGGACCAAAATCTGCTCAGGGCAATCTGCTTGGATAAAATCTGCACAAAGTCTCCCATGGATCGATCAATTCTGGTCAGATGACCTTCTGTCTTAAAGCTTCTTCTCCGCCTATCCTCGGTTGCTCCTTGGTCCTGTAACGAAGTAAAGCTCTTTCTCAGATCCTGCTCGAGAATCCATGGTGGATTTGTTGTGATGCCACAGTGGTAATGCCACAGACAGCCACAGCAGCAATAACATGCCACAGCGGCATTACCTCGACCCCCAGTCTCATCCAACTCATCCAAGGCTACCCGTGAATCCCCCCAGACTTGATTTAGCCATTTCGGTGACAATGCGTCTGCCATCCCAGCAAACTTATTCCTCAGTTTATTCCTCAGTGGATGGTGATGAATAGGAGAGATAGAAACTTATTATATGCCAAGTGTCAAGGCAAAAATAGTCATGATAACAGTAATGACATTAAAGCTGAGTAAGCAGTTACATATCACATCCAGTGGACACTATCTCTCATCTGATGGCTTAGTCATTCATTACAAAATTTAGTCATTGACAATATTCCTGTCCCACATAAAATGCATCACACTGGATAGTAGACAGAGGTAGAGCAAAGTACCTCAACGCCAAACGTAACAGTATACTTTGTAGTCTCCAAAAGCCAAAGAAACAACACAACAGAGGTACACAAAAGCCTAAAACTAACCTTGTCACCATATTCCGCTAGCTTTTCATGTGTTTCTTTCACATGTCACAAAAGAATCTTTGAACGAGTCTGCGACAGAAAAATGCTTGTGTCAGAGGAACTAGAAACACTTCAGTCATTTGTGTGAGAATATTATTTTCATCACCACAAACCCAGGAAGAACAGTAATTGAGGATAACAGAGCAGGATAAAAAACCCCCCACAAATACTACAGCATTAAAGCCCTAATGCCGTTGTAGCAGTCAAAAGCGCTTTAAGGTTTACGAGGGATTGAGTCAGAATGGCGGAAGCACAATTGAATCTCTGCTCACTTCCTACAAATACTAGTAATCCAGTATTTTAGGGTAAATTCTAAACATTGGTATATACAGAGACAACACAGGCAAAACCTTCTCCTCCAGTACCAAGTTGCAGTTTCACTTCTTCATTTGTTTCTTTCAAAAGAGACACTGTCAGACAAATTCCCTGAAGGACAATATTTGGAATACAAAAGGGCACTGGCTCGCTCTACAACCATAAAGCAAGACTATCTTGCATCTATGGGGTGTGCACATACGGACTGAGCAGAGGACAATCACTTTGAAGTTCTGCCACAGACACAATGTTATCTGTGTCTAGACCTAGCTGGTTCTCCAAACCAGAGCTGCAAAGCAGCCTGTCAAATTAGGTTTTTTTCTTCATCTGAAAAGAGCCTTTCACCCCACAGCTATATTGCTACATTTATTGCATTGGCTAGTTCGGAAAGCTGTGAAACTCCATTGCCCTAAATTAAGGTAATGGATGTTGCGAGCCAAAATTGGTAACCAAATTAGCCTGGTCACAGGGTCCGGTTACAACATATCAATTATATAACATTGCACTTTGGTAAAGGATTATTTTAACTGATGCATTTTTCAACCTTTTTTTACAAAATACGTGTATCAATTTGATATGAGTCAAATGTTTTTGTAACAGTACCTGCAACAAACAACAATGAAGTTCCTGTGTCCCCTTTTGAATTTAAGCTTCAGTAGGCAATGCCAGACAAGGGGAGAGCACTGTGCCAGTGCTAAATGGGGTCATTCCTCGGATAAACTAGATCTGAGATCAGAAGGTTGCACTTGCAGAGAGTCCATTGCACATGGGGAGGGTGCTCATCATCTGGGCTCCATTATTTTGCTGCCCAGATGCACCTTTCGCAGTTTCATTCTTTCCCAGAATGACGTAGTAACCAACAACATGAACAAATCTACTGCACACACGCTGTCATGCATACCAAAGCTACACTAAAGCAATGCTAACTCCCATTAGCTAGCATGCCACCAGCACAATTGGCACTAAGACCATGGCAGTGTCCCTGGGAATACCAGGGGGTGACTAGTGGTCACCGTTAGCATGTGATTAGTATGAGTGACCAGTAGTCACTGACCGGTGCCATCCGGATGACATGCTGTCAGCCACAGTGGACAGTACCTGGTCAGTGGCCACTCATGTTTTCATGATGTCCAGGTCATTAGTGAAGTCACACCCTCCTCTTGACCTATAGGGCATTTCTGAGTCTGACAACTGCGCAGCCCTGCAGCTACATGTAAGCCTACCTCTTAATTAGCTAAAGACTTCCTCGCATAGACTTCTTACTTAAGACTTCCTACTAAAGGCTTCCTATAGTCCAAACAAGTCCACAAGGCATCCTCAGCAGCTCGATAGACAAAGTAGAAGTGTCTTATACAGTTAAGTACATACCCAAAGTCTTCTTTTCCAAGAAATTGACTACTTGTATATCATCTTGGTTGAGTGCATTTGCCAAAGTTTTTGGTCCCTTAATCCCTCAGGTACAGCCTAAACATACAAACTTTTTTTTTCTGTAACACTGATTAATGAAAGCCAGCTAGCTGAACTTCAGAAAAGGTTATGAAAATTTTCAAACCAAATAGGTCGAGCAGCAAACTTAACAAAGAGACAATCTTCATTTATGTAAATTTACGTTTGCTAGTAGGACTTCACTAAAATGCTTACGAAGACAATGGATTTGACGTCAGTGGTCGAGGTCAAGTAAATATTTGTACAATATGAAGATTTTAGATGTACCAGCAATGGAGTGGGAAAACTGCGTAGAACTGGAATCAACAGCAATTCTGATAGGATTTGGAAGTCTCTTTTGGTTCCACTTCTATTCCAAGTAGAAGCAACAGTAGAAGCAAAAGTAGAAGTAAAAGTAGAAATAAGAGTGAATATTGGTGCTTGAGACCCTCAGATCTCATTTGGCCATGTAAGCACTTGCTGTGACAAACCAATGACATCCCTAAACCCCAATATCCCTTGATCTCAGTGGGGTGACAACATGACCATCATTTTCTATCCTAATGGATGACCCTTTTGGCATTTACGACATTCCAGCTTGCACTGTGTCATCTCCATGGCAACAGCAACAGCTATGACGTCACAGAGGTATCAACCTCACTATGATGGCTTCAGGTCTTTGCAGCAGCCAGACAATAAGAAGTATATCATGTATATGATGCTCTTTCATACACTGTACACCTATGTCCCACAGGTCTATATATATATGTATACAATATATAAATTTGGATGTGCTATATTGTGGATTCTTTGTGTCTCAGACATGCAGTGTCCTCGCACCAGCTCTATGGCTTATCTCCACTCAGCATGCAAAAGATGCTGCATTAACACCAAGGTTGTATTCGCCTTCCAACACACAAGTTTTCCATATCTTCATTTTTAAGCAGCATCTCAGCGTTAGCGTTGTCTTTGTCGTAAATCATGCAAATGGACTTCCTCACAAGCGTTAAAACAGTAAAGAAACTAACAAACAGTGATAAGACCTCACTAATTAGTAGTAATTACCGACTTGTGATAACAAACAAGCAGACACAAAAGCACTTACAATGTGGAGAACACTATTGCTGGTGATATTTGAAAGGCTCCAAAATTCAAACAAAACCAAGTCACTGATGATGAAAGCAGAGCAATGAGCCGGTTGGTCCTTACAAGATAAGTTCAGAAGAAAAGAAGCAGAATTTCCACTTTTTTTTAATTCTTGGAAGTAAAACTCCCAGACAAACAGCTCAAGTACAGTGTAGTTTCAAGTTGCCACCTGATGTAGTCTGTCATCAAGTGAAGAGAACAAGTTTGATTTGCTGGAAAATAGCAAACCTTCTGGTTAACACACGCACACACTTGACTGAGGGAGAACCTTCAATCTTTTGCCATAATAATTTATAATACTAATTGTTGAGAAGATTTTGCTTTCATGAGACATGAACTTTCAGTCATCCTAGTCTCACACATCCGATTGACATTCACCGGATGTCATAATCATGTCCGCCAGTGGCTTACGAAATGAAATGTTCCTCAAACACAAATGAATTCCGAGACCTTCAATCCAGGCTGGTGAATATTCTTATGAATAAGAAGCTGAAGAAATCTATGAATAAAGCTGCATCAGAATTTCAAATTCATTTCTCCCGACAAGTCGATGAACCACTCTTAATTTAAAATTAAAATTCATAACGATTAACAAAGAAAATAAATTCATGCATATACTCGAGGAGTCGCCTAATCCAGTAGATTCCTGCTTATCAAATCAAAGCAGCTTTACATGAATGTGAATTTGTAAAAGCACTCCACCAATTCCATTAGCCTTGCAGTATCGTAGACTTATGAGATTCGCCGCGCTTTGACGCTAATGAATTTGTATAGCAAGCTATCTCCATGTGGCATGCTATGGCGTTGCAGAGACAAATGAGTGATCAGATGAAATAATCCATCATTTCCATCCATTATCAATCATCCTAATATGTTTCTCATATATGCAGCTACACATGCTGTATTCCTCACTTAAGTCTTAAAAAGATTGTACAGCTTCAAGAAGCTTTTAAACCCTTCAACAGTTGAGAGAGGTCTTCGAAATAAATTGAACAAGGTATTTGTGTCATTGTGTGTAATATCACATTTCTGCTCAATGAAACTTCGCGAAAAATCATCAAATGAGCATTAAAAACACATTGAAGGAAGAACGCATTATTAAATTTACAAGATTTCCAAGAATATCAATCTGAGAAACACTTTATTCTTTTGTTTTGTAAGAAATGATACTCAAAAAGAGATTTTTTTTCTGATTTAATCATTTTCCGTTGTTTTTGGCGAAGCGTCTTAATATCCCAATTTTCTTTGAGGGCGTATAACAAAAACAGCACCAATGCACAATGTACGACTCCGGCGGAGTTCGCTGTTCAATCTTTCGCTGCAATAAAAATTTCGACTCCAGACAGCCAATGGTGCAGCACTAACAGAGATCATTTATAGTATAGCACACAGTGTAAAGCAGCCATAGTGTAATACCAGCCAGTCTTTCTAGTATTCTTTATGGAGTCGTCTGTCCAGTGTGAATGATAGGGTCTACCCCAGGAGAGTTACCATAGAGACCAAACTGTCCCCTTAGCAACCATGTCACAAGACCAGTCAAAGAAGTTCAGGAATAGACTGGTCTCATGAGGAAACGTTGCTAAGCTGGGAGAAGCTGAGAGGAGATAGGAAGGGGCATTTGCGAGGGCAAGTTAGCAAGGCTGACAGGACATGAGGGATTTCATCCACGAGCAGTCCGGAGGGTTACAGCCAGAGGCCATTCGGGGAAGCTTGATCCCTTTGAAGCTTATTTGGTTGAGAGGGATATCAAGCTTTACAAGGTCTCAAATCTACTTCAGATAGACACAAGGCCATCAAAACAATCAGACATAGACCAGCGGATACGCCGGATAGCTGCGTTAGGTGGGAAATGCCACTTTACGTTCTGTATTTTTTGTATTGATAAGGCTCAACAGGAGAGGCAGAAGGCTAAATGGGAGAGCCCGGGGCACATTAATGAGGCACGGGGCACATTAATGAGGCACAGGGCACATTAATGACCAGGTGAACTTGCGGCATAGGATTAAACATCTGTCTACAGGGTTGCCCGGTGAGTGAGAACCGAAGTCCCAGAGGTAAACCGCCAAGCGTGCTTTTACTAACCAAGGCCGACAGTGTTACACCAGTGCACACTGGACAGACATGGATAAGGAGAATTATGATACATAAGAGATTTATTGTAAAGATACAAAGAACAATGTACAGATAGATGAATATTTGTAATGTCACAAGACCAGATACAGCTCAATAGAAAGCAGATGAAAGGGGGGAAACAAAAGACAAAATTCAGAAAGCTGCCTAGAATGTACAGGGAAAAAATACCGTGCAAACACGTAAACCCCGCTGGCTCTATGTGAAGCCAATGAGACCATTCTGATCCATGTGTCCGTCCGTGTGTCTGTGTGTCCGTCCGTCCGTGTGTCCGTCCGTGTGTCCGTGTGTCCGTGTGTCCGTCCGTCCGTGTGTCCGCCCGTCCGACCTTCCGTATGTCCGTCCGTGTGTCGGTACATATGTCCGTGTGTCCGTGCGTCCGCCCGTCCGTGTGTCCGTCTGTGTGTCCGTCCGAACGTCCGTGCGTCCGTCCATGCGTCCGTGCGTCCATCCTTCTGTCCGTGTGTCCGTGTGTCCGTCCGTGTGTCCGTCCGTGTGTCCGTACGTCCGCGTGTCCGTACGGACGCACGGACTTGTCATTCCCATCTGCATGACAAAATAAGATAACAGGCAAAATTTGAATGAAATATGAGCAACACAAAGTGAGTTATGCTTGACGAAATCCCCAGCACATTGAGGCATTGAGGACTGCAGTACCCCGTAGGCTATTACATAGCCAGCGGGGTAAAAACTCAAAAGACAGAAACATTGTCGCATCTAATTGCCTCTATCCCAGAGAGACGCCATCACACGAGATAAACTTAATGTACCAAAACTGCCTTCAGATCCCGTTAAATGGCGGAGTTGCACAAATTTCATTCTTCAAATGAGACAAATGATTCCAGCACACTGAAAATGTCCATGTCACCATGACACATTGTTTCTTAAATGAACAAGAGAACATGCAAGGATTTGAGACAATTTCTCAAAGATGGTATGTCAAGAAAAATGGGACGAATAATGCAATTCAAAATGACACTATAAGCAGCTTTCACTTGCACAACATATCCGATTTCTCCTACAGGGTTAGTCAGGATTTTAACTTTTCCACAAATCGGATGCCGGTTCCCAAAACGGATTCGAAAAGCTTTCCTCCAGACAGGCAATCACGAGTTATCCAACATCACCATTTCATTCCATTAGTATTTGTAAGACAATTATAGTTCTTTTAGAGATAAATGTATTTTTCCAGATAACAAAAATTGTGGCTGAAAGACAGCATTTAGATCTGAGACAATGTCTTACTGTCTTAGACTGTGTCCCTTCCACAGCCAGACACTAAACCCATTTACATTTATATAGTCTGTCATTCACCCACCGCAGACAGATACACAGAAGAAAATGTTCTTTTCTACTGACTTTGGTTTGACGTCAACACAGTGGGCAAAGGTGGCAGCACTGTCCATGCAAAATGTGGCTGTCTGCTTGTGTGAGGGTTCCACAAAAAAGCGCTTTTTGACATTTCAACAAAGTGTCATCCACTGCTCGCATAACAAATAAATAGAATTAGATCAACTTGACTTATCCAACACAGTTTACAGATTAAAATGTCATTAATAAGAGAGAAATAGTCCTATTTAGCCTTCTGTTTACTGCAGCTGGCTGTTCCAATACATGATCTGCCTCCCCCTGGGCCAAATTTCAATGGGCTTCAAGCATGATTCATACCTTTCAAATGCCACAATACAATTCACTATCAGTTCTCTAAACTACTCGTGTTGACTTCTTCGCAGCAGAAATTTCAGCACAAAGCACGAGGTATAATTCTATAAAATTATTGTACTCACTTCCTGTGATAGTATGTTTGCAAGATTAGCAGAACATTGGGGCCCAGTCTGCATGGGTTGCTAATGATTGTAGGTGTGATAACTATTCTATTCACAGATCCCCATGTGTATCCTAACGTTGAGGAAAGTAGCACAACAACACTTTGAAGATGACTTTAAGCTGAAATAAACATAACTTAAATACACAATTTCACAAAGCATTTGTTGTTAATGATGACGGGTTAATGCACTTATAATCCTACAGGGTGTCTACAGAAAAAGAGGACAGTCACTTTTCTTCTTTTCCACACTTATAGAAGTTCAGAATTTGGTGATAAGTCTAACATAAGAAGGGATGTGATAGTCAGCCATATTAGGTCTATTGCAAATATGTTTATTTGTGAATTAGATCGCTACTAAAGGCAAAATGCAAGCATGATATGCAAAAGTGTTTGCATTGCTCTAAGCTGAAAAAGGTCGTTACTGTTTTCCTCATAGTTGATGAGAAATTTTTCACTATTAATGGTGCTTGTGAGAGAAGGAATTTTCATGTGTGAGTAGTGGGACATTTGCTGATGCTCCAGCTGGTGATAATTCAAATCAGGACCTAACACTTGGTCTTCAACATGAAGCCATCTGATGACAAGAAAATCACAAAAAATGTCTCAAATAACCATTGAACAGAGTGCCGGAATCAATGCAAATGTTTATAATAACATTCTGAAATAATTTGGGGTGCCATGGCATCAGACAAGAAACTCTTTTGTTGGCAAAATCATCTTCCTACAAGGTGTAGCACCTGTTCATACTGCAACGAAGACTCAGGAGTGCCTCAAAACAAGCCTCTTGAGCTAGGTAGAGTGCCACCCCTTGTCTCCTGAGCTCGACCCAGTGGATTATTCAGTATGGGCAAATTGGGAGACAGAATCCAGCAAGTTATCCCAACCCTCGCGTTAAAGTTAAAGGCCTCCGTCATGTCTGCATGGGGCAAAATGTTTGTGGAGAGCTTCAAACACGCTTTTGCATCATTTATGTCTCATCTGCAGAAAGTTACTACAGCAACGGGAGCGAATAATGGGTAATTTGACTGTTCTGAATATACTGTTCATGTACAAATCATGTTTTGTTGAATAATGATGCTTGGCTCAAAATAAAATGTAATCAAATCAAATTGTGTTGACTGTCCTCTTTTTCTGTAGACACCCTGTAAATGGTTTGCTAATCAATGTCAACTTGGTTCATAGTTGTTTTGTGTTACATAATTGCTTGTTTCAGTTTTCTTCACTGAACAAGTAAAGCACTTCAAGTGGCAAATCCCTATAGAACCTCCTAGGAGTTCATGTCAAAGCCTATGAATATTTATATATCCCTAGCTTTGTAGGCATGGTCAAGGAGCCATTGGCACAGTTTTCAACCATATGATTTACTTTCTCATAAAAGAGTCCAATTAATGACCCCATATATGGATAAAATCCAAGAAGTATAGAGTATTACGGGTGCCAGTGGTGTTAGGGCCTTACTACCGGTATTTTTACATTGATACGGCTTATTGGTAAAACATCTTCAACATTGGTAGCCCAGGCCGTGAATCGAACCCTGGACCCAGAGGCTAGTTGCTAAGTGAGCTACCGTTGAACTGGGTTCCAGGACAAAATGGGCACGCCCTTAAAAACTGTGTTAGAGGCTTACAGCCAAAAAATGGTGTCCTTTTACCATTACAGAAACAGCTGGTCAAGCACACCAGTGCAAAACAGTTGGTCTTTTTTTTTACAAAAACAAGCATTTCCATTAACAGGTGTCAGAGCCGTGTGTCCTTGTTGTAACTTTCATGTCCGTGTAAATCCAGCTTTGTTGTACACGGCCCCCAATTTACATCTCAATTTAAAGGAGTGGAACTCTAATGTCCCTTTATCCCATGGGGTCGAATGGACTTGAACACTAATTGCTTATCACTCCAACAGACAATTTATCGTATCCCAAATGCTTTGTTTTAACCCAAGGTGTGACAAATAATTACAGTTCCACTCTAAGTGTGACAAACAAAGGTTCTACTTTAAAAATGTGTGATAAACAATGACTATAGGAAACTAAAAGGTTTGATAAAAGAGAAGCACACAAAGGTGTGGCAGAAAAAAATAAAGGAAGTTTAGGTAGCATGCAATATAAATCAAAGTAAAAATATCACAGTAGAAAAAGAGGCATAGCGGCACTGGTAAACATTACGACCCAAGTTCAATTCTCGGTCCAGGCAACCCATGTTAGAGGGAAGTACTATTATTATCACAACTTATTGGATTTTGAGAATTACCCCAAAGACAAACTCTGCTTACAATAAAAATAAATAAAAGAAACATTTTTGAGCTAACTGCATTTATTTTGCACTTCATCTGTCACAGTGTCACCTCAAAGGTAGCTTTATCACAAGTCATTGATCTCATTTTTGTCTAATTTGTCTTACTAAATTACGTGGAAGGGCACTTTGGCTTATTTGTTCTTGTCAAGCTGCATCCTCAATAGTAATTCAATAGCACTTGGCATGAGGCAGGTAAAAACCGATCGGGATGAGATAAAATAAGATCAAAAGCCTCTCAAAGATGTGAAGTTGTTTCAATCTGCCAAATCCAAAATCAATTGTCCCTCCTAAGTCGCAATGATATTTGTGACTGTTGATATCAGATTCCAAGTGAAAGCAAGCACCAAGCAGCAACTAAGCCGCCACTCGAAAGCATCAAAGCTCTTATTAGATGTCAAAATCTACAAAAAGGCAAGTAAACAATCCCACACATGAGAAATTGCGAAACATTGTGTAGATTCTGTGGTCTTGAAGTATCTGTGCCATGCGCCTTGATGATTTACCTCCCCCGTCTGATGCAAGAGCGTGCTTGCCCCAAGGACTGCATTTTCCGCATCCATCCATCAAACGATTTGCATTGCTTCAAGAAGTGCAACAACTTTTTATGTCCGCAACTTTTTGATAGATGTGAATCGTACGGATAACAAACCACTTGAAAAATGTGTTTTCCTTTCCGTATTAATGGCAAAAGATTTCCGTCTCTTTGCAGCAACATTCACTCCTTATTTCCTTGTATAAAATGGTGTTACAGGCTTATTCCAAATCATGAAACAATCTTAGGTGTTACAACTTTCATGTCGATTCCAAATTAATCAAAAATCTTAATTCCACATTATACGTCCGGGAACGTACCACATGCCGTTTAACAGCAGTTCCAGAAGGGTAAAAAATAGTCATCATCATCATCATTTGGTATGGGAGAGCAGAGCAGCTGCAGCATTTTCCATGCATTAATTTAAACCACATGATGTTCCCATAAGATAAACGTAACAGATAAATGGAAAAAGCTCTGCTGACAAACAGACAACTCTGAACCGCAATTATCTCCCGTCATCTATTTTGAACATCTGGTTTGATAAGACGCATCCGCAGCCTAATATGCTGCCATCCGCTTTATTAACTTTAAACACAATGGCATTCCTTTTTTGTGAATGCCACTTTAATTCAAAGAGCACTTGATGTTCTATTTCTGTTCTTTGGAAGCTGCTTCGTTCTATTATCTTCGGCCTCTGGAGTCATTCCCGTTGTCCACAAATGACAAACATCACTTAAGATTATTTAAACGAAACCACTACATCTATTTAAATCTGGAAAAAAAAAATCTATGCAGGCAATGATAATTCTCTTATAATTGTTGATATTACAAGATACAAAAGGCATTTTACTTTCCCAAACAAAATGTGTAATGGGTCTGAGCGGCGGACAGGAGCATGGCCTGCAACTCGAATATAAAACTGCAGAGCATCTGCTTTCTCGGAACACCTTATATATAAACAGATTAATTTCCTGTGTATACCAAGAGACTTGCAGTGTTTCAAAAGAGGAACATATTAATCACATTTCTGATGAAATACTTCCTATAAAGAGTTACGTTGCTTTTATGCGAACAGCAAAATCTGATGACACAGCAGCCAGGAAATTAGGTTGCAATGCCATGGAGCTGCATTGTTGATTCAGACAATATCAACAAATACCTCATCACAACAGCAAGCAATAACACCAACCAACCTTTGTGACGGTCACACATAACCTAATCTATTTACTGAATCCGAGCTCCATGTGACCGAAGATAACGAAGCATTAGTCAACCGAAAACTTGGTTATGTTATGCCATAGTTACGCATGCATGCATGAGCCAACTACACTGAGCCAACTCGTTACTACTCCATGGACTGTTCCAATAATTATTGCATAGTGTGATTCATCCATATGTAACATAATATATGTGTGCCGATACCAATTAACAAAAGACGGCCAAAAAGGTGACTGAGAAACCGGCTTTAGGAGACAAATTAGAAAAAATATCAACAGAACACGTACAATATACACAACACGGACCAGTCAGAGAAGCACAACCCCCTTTTCCCTAATGTTCAACATTTCGCAACACTCTCTCTGGCGTTAGCCTTGACAATGTGGGTAATTAACTAATCATGATAAAGCTCATCGAAACAAAATAGAAAGTACCAAAAAATATGTCCATACAATGTAATGCAAGCGCAATCTCATTATCTGCTTCTAAAGTACTTGCAAAGGTTAGAGTAATCCCATGTGGGTACGATAAGGACTGAGTAAGGAATCTAAGGACTGAGAAACGGGTCTTAAGGCCTGACTACTACAGAGATCCTCTATCTCACATTGTTGTTGCCCAACACCTTGGGTGGTGGCTTATTTATTGGTCCGTCCTCCGCTAATATTTTCCGGCGATCGATTTTCTATCTTCCTTTGGAGGAGTCTGCTACTATAGTTCCCTGTGGCCTATTGTTATTCCCTGACCCCCTAGCATCACCTAAAACTTGCCTCAGGACCTCAGCCTCATCAGTCCCTCATCAATCTCATTCTGCAGCAGCAGCAGCCTTCCTCTTTGCATCCTTTGCGAGATGCTACAGCAGCTAAAGCGCTTCCAGAATGGCAAAGTATGAGCTAATGGTAAAGTATGTTTCAAGGTCCCAAAAGAGTAAAGTACTACCGCACCAATAAGGAAGTGGAGATTTAGTACCGGCATCGTTTTAAGTTTAGTGTGCTCCAACAAGTTGTCTTTGTGGTTATTAGTGGTTTAAACAAGTTTGTTACATAGAGATTTTGATATACTGGAGCACAAAACTTGTGTTACCTATTGATGATAATTTTTCACCAAATGAATTCAAAGTTTACCAAGAGCTCTGTCCATTGTCCAGCACATTGTGCATAAGGCTGCACCAAAGACAATTCAAATTTCAAACTGTAGACAAACTGTTTTTGATACACTGGTATCACTTATAACTTCATATAAACAGTTCATTCCAAGAATAGATCCTTCACCATTCATTAAATCTATAATGATAATCCTCATATCTTCCCCGTGTACCGTTTGATCTCAAAATGAAGTAAATATTCTAAGAAACAGCAGATTAGAATTTAGAGAACATTTTAATGTTATATTAAAAAGTCAGGAAACCCTAACAAAAGCCAGGAAGCAGACTCGGTGGAAATCCTATCAAGCAGTAAGAAATTTCGAAAACCTTTGCAAGAACGAGACTCATTTTATATTCATAAAGTCAACCTTTGGAGATTCCATCTCAACCCAAGGCATGCATTTTAAACCATTTCAATTTTCCAAACTGCAGAGAAAGGAAAACAGTGACCTGTTTACATTCCGAAATCAGATCAAAAATATTTTCATAAGGTCTTCGCCTCAAGGGAATTTACAGATAGCGTGCCTCACAATGATGTTTCAAGCATTAGTGTAACATACTAAGTATCCCAGTAAGACTGCAGACACTGTGAATTTTCTTACGTTTCAGAATACAATGTTCTCCTTTAAAGTTGAATGTCTCATTCTAATTCTCATTATAATCTAACATTACAATTATCAACTTTGCTAATAGCAAATGAATCTACAAAATAAGTTTGCCAATGTTCAATGCATCCGTTACACCTTCTTTTCCCAACTTAACCACTTTGACACTAACTTGAGAAGTACACTATGTTAAGAAACACTCCAGAATGATGGAAGACACTTTTTACGTAATTAATTCTTCATGTCTCTACACACACTCAAGTATGTTCTTGAGACCTAATATCACTCGCGGAGTGATACATCAAGTGATACATCAACCTTGAGTGGCAATTTGCTAAATACTTCACATCAAATTACAACAATATGTAGCATTAATGTACGAAACATTAATCACTGATAAGCAAATGCCTTTCTTGACAAGTTGGTTTGTCTTTACTCAAAGTTGCAATAAAGAGTTCTCTAAAATTTAAAAGATATATACAGAGAAAGAATCCTGAAAGTTTTGTCAGGAAATTAAATTTTGGAAATGGATTATCAAGAAGAAAAAGAAACGGGTGCGAAGAGAATTATGGCGAATATGCCACATTTTTCAAAGAATTTTAAAATCGTACCTTTATTTCTTGCATAAACAACAAATGGAAATTCCTAAATCATCGAGAAAATCAGCTACCAATGGATTATGGACTGGTCAAACTTCCTTGAGTTTGACGTTATGTGGTCTTGTCGTATCAGACAACTACTCCTCAGGGAGAGTCCGATATAGAGCAGCTTGAATTACCGATAATTTCTTTCATTAGACAGAAATTCCTCACTGTTGACGGCAAAGCCATCCTTACATACATCAATTTTGTCTCCGCGTGTACTCCCAAGTTCAGACAATTGAGACATTTATGGAAGCAACGAGTGAGTGAGTGAATTTCTGTTTAACACCCCATCAGCTATGGAAGCAACGAGGATACAGTGGTGAACAAATGCCAACCAACCACATGTGTACAGGTTACTGAAGCTGTAGTCTGACTCTTTCGACTTAATTGCTGCAATTTGTTGCGGAAAATTGAAATTATCTGCCTGAAAATGGAAATCTTATGCCTAAAGGCGAAACCGTCTGATTAACAAGCATTAAAGTCAATTACCCTCGTTCTAGCTATTTTCAGAAACAAAATGCCCGAAGTCAACTGTCGCAAAAGATGTGATTGCAGTGGATTAAATCCAAGTACAGAGCCAGAAGATTGAAGAATAAACTTTAATTCATTAAATAACAATTAACTTCCTAAAATATTTTGGCGCAATTGTTAATCTCTGGGTACTTGAAGACAGAAGACGCAGGAGGTGAAGTTTCTTTACGTAAGAAAAGTTCTCAGTTCCAGGTTAATCCCCAGTTGCTAAAAATATCCATTACTTTACAACTCCAAGTCAGAAACAGAAAGTCAGATCACATTTTTAGGTTGCTCAGGCAATCACATTAGAAGTGTAACTCTAATTTAGATTAGACCTTTCAAATCCAGAGAATACATATATACCTATCACCAATTTTTTTAAAGAATTTCATTTATGCCGAAACTAATTTTCATGAAAGAACTTCTGAAAGAGTTGGTATTTATTATATAATCAACTAAATCAACCCGCAGAAATGTCATTATTATCGTTTTAAGGCTCGGAAGCACACATCACGACACCGTTGTAATTTTAAAAATTTCTATTCTAAAACTAAGACAAGTTGGCTGCTAGTGAGCAGCACTGACTCACTACAACTACAGCCACTTCCACATCTGTGCCAAAGACATTAGAATCAATTTGGGTCAGCTGAAGGCAATTCTTGAGAAAATGGGACAGACCAACAGACACTATTGGACAGGAAGTGAAGCTAACAGAATGTCACGTGCAACCAACGATTCCCCCAGCCAATCACATGTTGGCATTTTGGCTGTCATTAGCAGCAGGCAGGCTGTCAAAAGGTCATGAGCTTAAAATGTTAGCAGCATTGCCCCTTATCTTTTGTTGTGGGCCAGTTTCTTCACTATTGCTCTTTTTTTCTATCAACTTAAAGGTCAGAAGAAGTGACAGGTCCAGATGACGTTAAGGCCATCTTTGCAATAAACAAGATGTGTGATTGGAACGTTCCTTTAAATATGCCAAACTGCACCAAGTTCCCAAAAAACATGAATTTCCCCAGCAACAGACAGGAATGCCCCTTCTTGCACCAATCGGTAATCTCACACCTTATCACGTAATGGTTAAGAAAACATTTGTTTTGAGCTATCTCATTTCTCAACAAGCGTTAAAATGGCACGGACTCCACACAAATGCTGGGTCATCGTGTCAACTTGAAATGCTTCCCAAAGCAAAAAGACACCTCCACACACATCGAAGGAGAAAATGAGAGATTCATCTTGAAACGAAGCTCACTCAAACAGATCCATCAAACTCAAGGTTGGAAAAATTTGTAATTTTTATTAATCATGTTGTTATTTACAAAATGAATCCAAAAGTTTCTCCCATAAAAATTGTACCGAACCACCAGAAACTGTCAGAAAAACAATGCAATAAATGCGAGCATAGTATTACATAAGATTTAAATCGATTCTTCTTTTTTCATGTGTAATATTCGCGCAGCGAAACGGCCGAAGGCCGTTGAGCGAAGCGAATTGAGTGCAAGAGAAGACTCAAAAATCTGTGCAGTGATGGTCTCAACATCAACAGTCCACAGTTTGGAATTAGGTCAAGTGGGTCCAGCTTCTTATCAATGATTTAGTTTCGTATTTAACAAAACATAACATATTCATCTTCAAAAGTGTCTTAAAAATTCAATTTTCTCTATTAATATATCCAGTACCAATCATCTCTATGGAATTGTTCATTATTAGCATTGACAAGCTAAATCAAATTATTAACTTGTGATTCATTTAATTTCAATCAGACAATAAGAGAACATAACAAAATTAAAGTTACGTAATCTTATAAAATGATGATTATGTAACAGCGAACAGATAATCTACATGCAATGTTATTGTTTTTGTATTACTATACATATATTTATACTATTATGTAATATCAACAATCTAACATAGACTTGACTTTGGCAGCTTTCAGTGCTGTCTGCCTTTTTACCATTTAGCTGATTATCTATCAATCTTATTTATCTATTTAATATATATATATCCATCTATCAATTTATCTATCTATCTGTCTGTCAATATATATCTATCTATCTATCTGCCTATCTATTTATCTCTCTATTTATCGAGATATCTATCTATTTATCTATTATATTTTTTGTCTAGTTTATCTTGCCATTCTACTTTTTTTTTCTGTCTTTCCATGTATCTGTCTTTCTAATTTTCTGAAACAGTTACATAACTCCTTTCATACATTGAATATGAAATAAACATGAAAGTTATGGTAACACTATAAGTCCTACAAAAACTCTTTAAAGTGCTGCGCGAATTTCATGGCAGTGCCATTTACATATTATTAGATCTTTTAATTGCTGCCGGTTCTGGTGTTGACTCAATGACGATGCATCATCTAAGTTGCCAACTTGCCATACATGACACTCAGTATTATAACATGTCCCGGAGCTTTGAGAGCCTTGCCTTTCTCGTATGTTATGTCTTCATTGTAACAATGTATGACATTTGATAGATGCTTCCACTTTCGGCACTAAACGTCCTCCCCATTCTACCCTCCTTTCCGTGACAGTATTCACCCTTAGCCCCCAGCAGTCCCCCACCCTCACTCTGCTATTAACCCTTGGGGCAAAACACTGGAGGCACAACATGCCTACTGGTAGGCACATCGCGGAAACCAATCAAACTGAGTCAGTATTGATCTGGGCTTTCAGTCTTTCATCATTCCCGCAGTCTTCTCGTTAGCCAAGACATGCAAAAGAAACACTCCAGCCGAAAATAGAACAGTAATAGAACAGTAAAGCAAGACTTCCACAAGCCAATGTTTGACCAACTCACTTTTTAGGCTAATACTAGAGGTAAATATATACAAACATAATCTGTTTCCCATTACGGTTGGTTTTCCTGTAAATTTGTGCAATAGCATAAGCAAAATGCAAGCAAGGAACAAGAACGCTTTAGTTTCTACCATAAATATAAGTGGGATTATGTAGAGTTCAGGAGCCACTTTTTTCTGTATTACTTTGTCCTATAAATCCCGTTCAGCACGTAGTGTGGGTCAAGGACCTGATGGACGCACTTTTACCTGAGTAATGGGGGCCATTTTGTCATATAAGAAAAGAAGACATTTCTTTGGAATATAAGTGAACGAGTGTGACTGACATACTCTCCTTCAAGATGACAGTCTCTCGGAGGTTGTATTACCACTAAGTCCCTTATGCTGAACATAAGTCTGTTGAACTCCTGGAAGTAGATCAAATTGGATCCTGGATTCTACCCTGGACAACAAGAAGGATATTAAGGACATGTGACATGACAGGACGCAGGGCTGGACATTGTCTGACCATCTCCAAGGAATTTGCCCTGAGCTCAGCAGTCACCCGTTGTACAATGGTCTTTCATGAGGCCCTCGCGTAAGCAATGACCTTTCTGATTACCAAATGTTAAGCCAAAATATGGATGTGATATATCATTACTTGCATAAAAGATAGCCATGGTTAAGGTTTGGTACAATATGTAGCACTCATCTCTTTGAGAGAAAGCCTCAGCCGAATGAAGATCTTCTTTCAATGAATTGTACAAATCACCTAACCATAATTTAGTTACTATCGTCAGTGACTCAACAACACATTCACTTCATGATGGCAAACCCCAAAACACTGGAACTGTAAAGCTTTGTTGCTTGCTATTAGCTTAATTGAGATACATTTTACAATTTGATAAAAAGTCTGATGAATTTTGCAGACAGTAACAGCTTTCAAAAGAAATTGCTGACAGTGTATTCCCTCCCCTGATACAGCAGACAAGGGTCAATTTTTGAGTTAACAAAGTGTTCTCCAGGCACTTGGAATTTTGGCTGGCTTTGCCTGGAGCTAAGGCGGATATTGAATACCGTATAAAATATTCATAGCGGGACTAGGCTGGCCAGTAAAAGCTAAACAGCTAAAAGGCATTCCTTTCAACAAAGGCAAAATGTTTACTGAAAAGATTTCAATCCCATGAATGTTCTCAACAAATATTTCATGGTTTGCTTGAAATTTACAAAGCCTCATCAAAAAGAAAATGTAAAAGATCACTGTGAAGAGAACAGTCAATCAACATGCTTTTTGCAGCCTCGTAGTAAAAGAACAACACATTAATTTGGCTAAAAGTTAAATGCTGGAAATCTTATGAGTAGCTCAGGAGTATAAGCCAGTTTCTTTAACCAAATACAATCAATAGCTATGTATATCATTCAGGTCATGCATCTAGAACTAAACCAAAGACTTTCGGTGGGACAAGCAAGTTGATGTAATTATCTAGTCTGTCGGTTAGTTCGCCAGCCAATTCATAGACCAATTCATAGATCTATGCATTTGTCAATACCTTACATATTCCACAATGATCTATAGATAAAGAAACTGCGAGCAGTCAGAGCCTAAAGGGATACGAGGTCTAACACTCGGGATATTCTCACAGCCTCAACAGTCTATGGAGTGAAACCTCAGCAAGACCTATTCCCCAGCAAGAGGACCCCAGCTTGTCTATCTTATTAGCAGGCCCTTGCAGTCGCACTCAGCCTTGTAGAGGTCCTTCTGGGGCCAAAAGGTCATTGACCTCCTGGGACATTAGAATATTGACCAGTTGCCACAGCCTGGCAGTGGAATGACCACCCAATCCCAGTATGGCCTGGGGCATTAGCATCTCTCCTTTGATTCCCATGATTCCAATATCTGATATTGAACATGGGCTCCACACATCAACACTATCATTACCACTCAGTACAAGGAACCAATAAGAAAATATTAGTAGGCCTACACACATTTTTGTAGGATCAATATTTCTAAGAATGTTGTTCAGTCTATGTTTAAGGTAAAATATAAATCTGTAGCTGAACCTCATAACTGACACCATGAATCCCAAAAGGATGTTGTTGACTGCTCCCTTGGGTCACAAAATGAGCAAGCTACTTGTAACCTTGTGGAAATCAGCATTAGGTGTTTCACTAGCAAACAATTTTCTGCAGCAAATCGCTGTGTATCAGTCATCTTTGATAGATGCTAAGCAGTAAAAGAGCTCTAATGCATTTCTTGTCTTACCTCATGCAATTTCTGCCTGAATACTGAGGAGGTTGTCTGAATTCCCAAGGCAAACTTGGTCCAAATATCAGATACATCGACGCAAAGTCCAGCGAATTTGGATTGATTCAGAATTGCTCCATAAGTATACCATATAGACATATTTTGGAATTTCTGATTTTCAGCAGCATTTATATGAAAACTTAGCTTTGCTGCTTTTCCACAAGATGAGAAATTGACATCACAAAGCGATAGACGTCACAAGGCAGCTGACATTACAAGGTAATCGTTAATGGGAATTGCAAGGTGATGGGTATCACAAGGTAATGGATGTCCCATTGGTTGTGTTTTGTATGATTTGCTTTTGACATAAATATCTTCATCCAAGCAGTCCCAGTGCAACTGTCATTGTTATTCCTTTAATTCTTATCTCATTGTTGCATCAATGGCATTTTTATTTCTTGTCAATTTGTACCTTGTCTTGATTTGTAACATAATCTTGGTTTCCTGAATAACATTGGGAAGGAGAAGAACTATGGAAAAGCCGAACCAAAGTACAGAAAATTGTAGCTGTCGCTTCAGCTGCTAATGACACCAGGCTGTGATCGACCTATCGAGGAAATCACCTTGGCAGAACCATGTTGATGCAATGATCAAAGGCACAAGTCAAGAGGACATCAACCTTGCCCTCGCTACATCACTGCCACATCGCAGCCACATCACAGCCAGAAGCAAGTCGCAAAACACTGTTCTTACTTCTGCTTCAACTTCTGGAGTTGTTTTGTCACAACTTGTCAGGACTTCTGATGTTACTATCCAAACCTTGAGTTCCCTGCTAGTTGCCTTGGTAGCACCTTGGCTGTAACTATGATTGCAATACTATCATGCTTTGATAATGCAAATATACTAGTCCATTTCCTTTTTATCTTTGTACGACAGATCACTTTCTAACACTCAAAAACAGTTCAGTGTGTGGCACGGAGTCACTACAGCAACAGACATTTTTTTTGGCAACTGTGCCAAAGACACTGAAAGCAATTTGGGTCAGCTGAGAGTGATTATTGAGAAAATGGGACAGACCAACAGACAGTAACGGACCCCATTAGGTCGGGATTGAAGGCATCAAATGTCACATGTATCCTATGATTCCCCCAGCCAATCACACTTAGGATTCCCATTAGCTTGAGAAAGGCTGTCAAAAGGTCACAAGCTTACAAATTTAGCAGCATTGCCACTTACCCTTTATTGTTGGCCAGTTATTTCACAATAATGGTGTTTTTTTTTTTTGGTATCATCCTGAGGACCAATTATGTTAATCATGAAATAAGAGGTCCAACTGAAAATTAAAATGACATGAAGAAAGACATGTCATGTGAAGGTAGCTGAGAATAAATGGAATTGCATGTGATGTGAAAGGGGCCATGCAACAGAGCCAAATGCCATTTTCTGGAGCCTATCAGATATCTCACACCTTATCGCACAACTGTTAATAAAACTTGTTGTTCTGAGCAATCTTATTTCCCTTGCATTTGTTAAATTGACATGTATTCCATGCAAGCCATGCACCATTTCACCAACTTCAAGCAGCAATTCTAAGCGAAATGACACCTCCACACTTCCAACAGAGAAAATGAGAGATTTATCGGCAAATGAAACTCAACAACAGATTAAATGAAAGAAATAAAAGTTTCATCTAGGTTGAAGAAATTTCATTTGTCTATCATACTGTTTTAAATATCAAAATGATTCTGGTATGGATAAAATTGTAAAGTAACTTAGACCTCAGGCCCCTAAGCAAAATTATGGATTGAATAAAATCACTTCAAAAACTCAGAAAAGTCAGATTCAGATGACACGAAAGAAAAGCCGGTTTTCTTCAGAATCACCAATACTTTGCTGTCAGCTTAAGTATTGCATGTTATGTCTTCACTGAAACACAGTATAACATTTGATAGATGCTTCCACTTTCGGCTTTAACTGTCCTCCCCATTCCACCCTCTTTTCAATGACAGTTTTCACCCTTAGCCCCCAGCAGTCCCCCACCCTCACTGTGCTATTAACCCTTGGGGCAAAACACTGGAGGCACAACATGCCGACTGGTAGGCACATCGGGAAACCAATCAAACTGAGTCAGTATTGATCTGGGCTTTCAGTCTTTCGCCATTCCCGCAGTCTTCTCGTTAGCCAAGACATGCAAAAGAAACACTACAGTCCAAAATAGAACAGTAAAACAAGACTTATGTGGGACCAAGCCTGACCAAAATACATTTCAGAGTTATTACAATACAAAGTACGAAACTCTGAATTGAAAACACGATCCAATTTTCAGCCATTTCTCCTTAACCGTAAGTTTGGAAACAAAGTTGTTCCCTCAAAATCCTTGTTCTATTTTCAGCAACAGACAGTCATGAAATACGGAAATGCAGCCAGTACAGGTACTGTCATCACACAGCACTGATAGAGAGAGGTGGTATGCGGTCAATGACCTGAGATACTGATGTTTCAACTGACTTTCACCTAAGTAATAGGGTCCCGTTTGTCATAACAGAAAGGAAGACACTGCTTTGGAAATCAAATGCTTTCAACTTCAGACGCAGGTTTATTCTAAGAGGCTCACAATATAAGTAGTAAAGTGGGTTGGACATATTCTCCTCTGAGATGACAGTCAACTAAGTCCCTTGTGCAGACAAATAAGTCTGTTGAACTTCTGGAAGTAGATCAAATCTAATCATACTCAAGACAACAAGTAGGATATTAAGGATATGTGACATGACAGGACCAAGCAGGACATAAGTTGACCATCTCCATTCTCCAAGGAATTTACTTTGAGCTCAGCAGTCAATCATTGACCAAACATTTGTCTTGAGCATTGGAATTCCTGCATGAAAATCTTCTCAGCAAATCTTCTCATTATGTTAAACTCAAGAATCTTAAACACCACATAAAACCAATAACATTTGAAAAAGTATCACAACATGCAATCAGACGTATGATGCATTTAATTTATTTTGTTACCCTCCAAAGACCATAATACAATACAGTAATTTTGAGCCACTTGTGGTTTGTAAAATAAAGATAAATTTCCAGTATATAAGGCCCGTTGAATTTTTCAGCAGGTAACAGGTTTCAGAGGAGATTGTTGATAGTGTATTCCCTCTCCTGATACAAAAGACCAGGGTCAATTTGGAGTTAACAAAGTGTTCTCCAGGCAATAGGAATTTTGGCTGGCTTTGCCTGGAGCGGATATTGAAGACTGTATAAAATATTCATAGTGGGACTAGACTGCCCTGTAAAAGCTAAAAGGCAGTCTTTTCAACAAAGACCAAATGTTTACTGAAAAGATTTCAATCCCATGCATGTTCACAACAATCATTTACAAATTACAGTGCAGCTTACTGAATATTTCAAAGTGATAGAATTAATCAAGAAGAATTAGTAAGGAACCAAATCATGCATTTAGTTTGTTTATCACTATCTGAATCCGAAACCTTATGCAGTAGGTAGGCCTACAAGCAATTATCTAACAGAGATACAATAATATCACCCAGATACACAGAGAAATACGTATCCAGCTTTAACCTTTTGAAAAAAAGCAATCCTGTACACTGCATATATATTGTTCTAAGAATGGAGTCTACCGTACTTTTACAGCCCAGACAGTCTATGAAGTGAAACCTTGACAAGACCTATTCCCTAGCAAGAGGACCCCAGCTTGTCTATCTTATTAGCAGGCCCTAGCAGTCAAGCCCTCGCACTCAGCCTTGCAGAGGTCCTTCTTGGGCCACCAGGTCATTGACCTCCTGGGACATTAGAATATTGACCAGTTGCCTCAGCCTGGCAGAGGAATGACCACCCAATCCCAGTATGGCCTGGGGCATTAGCATCTCTCCTTTGATTCCCATGATTCCAATATCTGATATTGAACATAGGCGCCACGCATCAACACTATCATCACTACCTAGTACATGGAACCAATGCATAACAAAATGGTGCATAACGTTTCAATTGTCTTTCCAGCCAGTTTCAATCATTCAGAGAATTAATTTCTACCAAAATCGTCAAAAGAATATAATATAATGATTGGAGAAAAGTGTATTTCACAGTCATCAAAGTAGGTTAAAATGCAATAATCAACAAAACCAAAACGTGGTCAGGCTTGTGGAATAGTGAAAACAAGCAATGTGAAATTCTGTTATCGGATCCAAAAATACATTGACAAGCATGACTAACCAAATCCTCACAGTAATTGAGCTGCTGCCATACATCATATTAGTCCTGGGATGAAGGCAATGATAAATGCTGGCTTTCCCATATGATTGTACTCCTGGGGGTAAGAAGTGGTAATCAACATGAGGCGTTTCATTTCCAAACAATTTTCTGCAGCTCATCGCTGTATATTGCATGTCAGCCATCTTTGATAGATGTTTAGCGGAAAGATTACTTTTTCTGTCTTACCTTATCTGATTTCCGTCTGGATTCCTGGCAGGCTGTCTGAATTCCCACAGCAAATTTGGTCCAAATATCCGATACATTCAAGCGATATTCTGTGGGGAACTTGCCTCATTTCAGAGGTATATGAGGCTCTGAAAGGGCTTTTCATAAATTCAGCAGCCATTCTTGAAAACAAATATTTCCATTTCAAGAATGTCAACATTGAGTCTTCTTTTTTCTTTGGGGAGGGGGGGGGGGGGTAGTCAGATTTGTCAGTGGTCTATGTACTTATCTGCAGCCTGCTGGCTTTGGTGCATCTTGTGATTTGTTTGCATACTTATTAACCATTCACGTTTTCTTCCAAAATGTATTTAAAAATTTTTGCTATTTGTCAATTCTTACTTTGTGTGATGCAGATTCTTACTCCCAATTTTCACTCTGGCCACCTATAGTGGTCTTTAGCCACGTTCTTGTTATCGCAAATATACTGGAGAATCAGCGGCTGAAACATTGAAGAACTGCAGAACTGTAGAACGAGAGAAGTAAGAAATTGTAGCTGTCACTTCTGCTGCTAATGACGCCAGGCTGTGATCGACCTATCGAGGAAATCACCTTGGGAGAACCATGTTGATGGAATGATCAAAGGCACAAGTCAGAGGACATCAACCTTGCTCTCGCTACATCACTGCCACATCGCAGCCACATCACAGCCAGAAGCAAGTCACAAAACACTGTTCTTACTTCTGCCGTTATTTTGCAAAAACTTGTTAGGACTTCTGATGTTACTTTGCAGACCTTGGGGGAGTTGGCATATCCCACGCTAGTCGCTAGTGCCTTGGCAGCACCTTGGTAGTGCCTTGAAAACTTTGTAGTGACCTTATGTCATTTTTGTGTAGAAACCAAGTTCCATAGGAGAAATTTTGTGATCAGTTGCTTTTTACAACATAACCAAATATCAATAGTCAATTAGTCATATGACTCAAAAGTGGGATAAATCTAGAACTTCCAGGTGTCATGGAACAGATGCATGATAAAGATAAATAAATCATACTTAATCGGCTTAATAATTATTTTCTAGCCAGAATTTCCATAACCTTCAATTACCTTCATCTAATGAGAACAACCTACAAGCAAGTAGGAGCCACTTGCAGTTTTTTGCACAAAATGTAGATATAAGTCGAATAACCAAAAGAAAATTTTCCAAGAATCATTCAATCGCATTCTCTTTAAGAAACTAGCATTCAAAACGGAAATTTTTAGGGCAGACTGCAGCTTCCAAGGGTTACATGAAAACATTCTCAAAGTTGCTGTCTGATATCATCATGATCATATCATGCAGACATGATGCAGAAGTAATTGCTGGGAGTCACAATTTCAGCTCCATCTTGGAGTGACAACCCACAGCAGGGAATGGGCAGGGCAGCCAACTGTCACATAAATAGTCCTTAAGGAGCTCAAGATGACCATTAATTGGCATGATAATACTTAACAAGGTGATCTGATGATATTAACAAGGTGATGCGAAGATAAAAGCCATGTATGCTCGTAGTGATACAGATGGGGCGAAATACTGAGTATGTTGAATCTGGATATGAGGTGACAGTGCTCACATGAATCGATTCCAGATGATAAGTTATACTTGAATGGATTCTGCACATGAAAATCATGCAGACTTTGGTAGTACAGTACCGAGTACACAAAAATTATTCCAAACTGTTTTCATGAAGTGATTTGGACATCGAAACTTCTTGTCAATGTAATTTTTTTCTAATGGACTTTCGTTCAGCATATGGGACCAATTCATTCTTAGATGAGTCTGTAGGTAGCTCAGACCTATATAAATTTTTAATTGTTCTCATCGCCCATTGTGTGAAGGTAATAGAAATTCTGTGGAAATATTCTATACCTGGATGATTTCAATTATGAAGATGGTAGGAAAAATAGGATATCATTTCACAGTTGAGACAGATATAGCTAACAAAACTCATTTAAGTTTCAGTGCATGTCCTGGAAGAAGTTCATGAGACGAAATGAGTTCATGAGACATAACAGGTTGATCTAATGATGTTTCAAATGTGACACAACAGGTAGCTTTCTCAGGAAAATGCTGAGTCAAGCAAGAGTTCCTCCATCTTAATTTTAGAGAAAAGCCCTTAAAATGTAACTTATAGAAGTTAATTTTACCAACCCATTTACTTTAGGATAATAGTTTTTCTCTTCTGATAAAAAAGCATTTAGCATATAACTGACAGTCTGATATCATAATTATAGATATTTCTCATTTTCAAAATCTTCCATTTTTTATTGTAATGCATGTATCAAACAAGTTCTTCCAAACATTTAACGATTAGAACGGTTTCCATTAAAATATGGAGTTACATCAATAGCATGATCATTAGGATGATGCAAATACTAAAATTTCGGACAAAAAAAAACATGGAACGCAATTGTAGATCATAAATCCAAAAGTGAAAATGCTGACATTTTAATTATTTCTAGTATCAAATATCAATGGACCTTTCAAACTCTGCGAAACTACATACATGTGAGTGAATGCTCAACATGTTTCAGCATCACATGGAATCTGTTTTTATTGGTATCCTTTCATAAAAAAAAGGTCCCAGATTGGTTTTATTGGGATATTTCGTGACCAATCACATCAGCAATTCTATAGTACTATTGCTGCCATTGAGTTGCCTCCAGACACAGTTGCCAAAAAGAGCAGCAACATCACTGCGAGCATTCACTCAAACTCCGGAGCAAGTACATCAATTACAGGTTCAAATGTCGAAACTGTAAAAATGTGAAATTCCACTTTCGCAAAAACTGAAAACGGAAACTCATCGCAATATATTCTCTTTCGATTCGGGAATATCCACTACATAAGAATGATGATAGGCATACTGGTGTACCACAAGCAGAAAAAACAAGCTATATAAACATATTACATAGAAAATCACAAAAGAAAAGACACAATATAACAAATTGTCTGGTGCATTACAGTGTTGAGATCCCAGAACCTGACCTGGCAAAGGGCAAAGGAAGCAACCTAAACAAACCAGAGTCAGGTGTAAGGAGGTGTGAGACTTAGGACTCACATCTGATGTTAAGGCCTTTAAGGATGTCCAACCTTTCATCTCATCAGACTCATGCAATGGTGACATTGAGATTGAAGGTTACAACCTCGAAATCACCTTGGGAGAACCATGTAATATCTTTGTGTCCCAAGTCAAGTAATTACATGCATTGGGCAACTCAATACCAAGCTGAATTGAGCAGCAAAATTGTTTGGATCAGAAACCCACAAGCCTGTAACTAATGTCTTAACGCCACAGATTCACCGGTTCAATTAAAACTTCAGTCACTTCAATCAAACCAGTCTTTCGGCATCATTTCGGCACCGTAATTCCATTGCTCCACTATCAGGGACTGCTGCAGCTGTCGAGAGGCAGAGTAGCAGAATATCGATTCTCCACCAATCGTTCTGCTTCAATGCTTGTAGGACCACTCAGTCAAGAGAATTCCAACACAATTTAGTGCTCTAGTCCAAGCTAGAATTCATCTAACAACTGCTACTAATGATAGCTACAGGACTGATGAAACTAAATTTAACCATAGGTCGATAGTATACTGAAGGTTGTTAAAGGTACATTGTATATTCTGCAGATACTCTTGGGTTGAAGGAAGGAAATTCAAAAACCTCATCAGTGGCTTATGAAAAGGCAAAGAGATGGACAGACAGGCAGATAGATACACTACAAATGCCAGATAGATAGATACACAGTATAGTAGATATACAAATAGATATAATTCTTATAGATATCCAGAGAGATATATTAGAAAATATACATGTCGAATTGTCGATAGATATTTAACTGACAAATGAACACAGAGGCAAATCAAACATTCATCCAAATGTTCAACGAATGACAAGAAAGCAATGTTGGTGCCAGAATATATGTATAGTACTTCTATGCAACATACAGGCCACTGGTCAAGCCAAGAGAGACCACCACAGCCAGACATTCCCAATTTTCCAGACAGTAAAATCACTATTCACTAGCCTTCACTACACAGCCAATTTTTAACAATTTGGAAGTACAAGAGGGTAATTTCACCCAAGAAATACTGGTCAAACTTCGACTGGAGGCCAGCTAGAGGCCAGCTAGAGACCAATGTTAAAGACAGCCCCTTGCCCTTCAGACCCCCAGCCTTGCTCAAGGGCAAGAGAAAGATCTTTTCAACCATCTGTCAAAACCAGAAGGCTTAAAAAGGAAAAGTCAGCCAGGCTGTCTTGAATCCAGTTAGTTACAGAGACCAAGAAATGAGGAATATTTGCAGTCCTGAGGGCCAGATTAAATTTGAAATAGTCCTGGCTTGCTGTCTTGTTGTCTTGTCAGTTTCTTCAACAATTGTGAAATTAATTCATTAATTTTTTAGATGCTCAACATCTCATCAGAAAGGAGGAAAGCATCTTATATCAAGGTTTCATGGATTCCATTTCAGGTGATGAAATTGAGAATTTATATTTAACATAACTCCATATAAGTCATTAAAGAAGACCTTGGAAGGAGAGTAGACAGCAGCTCAACCTTCAAAGTGGCAGCTTTAGAAGCCTCAAATGCAGATGATATCCTCAATTAGACCATCCAAGTTGCTTCAAAGGGAGAATATAATATAGTCTTAAGATTCTTATCTGAAATAGAGATAAGTCTTATATAGCAACGATGGAACTCCAAAGAGACATTGGATCCAAACCATTCATGTAAATAATACAATTTATATTAACAAAAAGTTTGGAGTCAAAGATTTTGATCGATTACCTGGTTTACTCTATTTTACAGCCAACAAAATAACACATATTCAGACATTGGTCAATTCTAAATAATACTTCTGCCTTGCAATTTTGACAATAAACAACTATATAAAGTGTAGGAAATATTGTGGCTCCACTGTATTTGGAAGGCAGTCAGAATTATCTTAGCTTTCAGTAAAGTTATTAAGGTCTGAAAACTAAGCTTCCAAGGTAACTGAAACCATAATATTTACCATTACCAATAACCTTGCTTTAGAAATGCCAAACATTTTCATTAAAAGAAACATTAAATAAGGCATTAAATGGCTAACAATGGAATGGCTCAACACCATTTTCCCATTACAATGATTTAATGAGATAGGAGTCGAAATCTAAGATGATTTAGTAAATTAAGCATAAAACCCAACCTTTCCCTCAATTAGAATTACCTTAATTTCATAAAATCTCTATTAAACTGTCATAATGGTAAAGACATGCATAAAATTTGAAATCAAAGTTGTAATTGTGAATATCTTACACTTCACAAAAGTTCATGATATTAAAATTAGGAAGAAAGTCATCACAATCAGACTAAGCTTCTGCAGAAATTGCATTACTAAATTATCAAATTAATTCACCGTACCTTGTTGAAAATATTCCTGGTAACTTGGTCAGAACTTCAACTTCCTTGAAAGGCAATCGCAATGCTTCTCATGCCATTCGCATCAGAAACAATTGCCTACCAGGTTCGGGCTTCGAACTCATGACCATGTTCATACAGTATATAAATCTAAGGTGTTGACTACGGGAGCACAACAAAAACAGCTGCCGAACAAGCTCTCTAACCCCACTACATTTCCAATGTACACACATTGCATCATTAAATTTCTCTTTCTGGTGATTCATGCTATAAACCTATTTTATCAGCAATGCTTCAGCTGTTGTTAATCATGCTACAGTGCTTCTGATGCTACCAAAGCATACAAGTTGCAGCATCACTGCTCTTCATGCTGATGTTACTGCTAGTAAGGCCAGACATAGTTAATATTTAGCTTCCGGGATCTTTTCGAGGCACTTTTTAAAGGGTCGGTGGGCATGACGAAAAATAAGAAGGTGAAATGTCAATTTTTTATAGCGTCAATTTTTAAAAAATTGCGATAAAGTTCAATTTTTTCCGTTGGCAGAAAATTGGTCGATCCAAGAAGCTAAAAATTTCAAATTTCCAGCCTAATGCTTAAGGGATTACAGGAGAGCAATTATGGGAGTCATTAAGTAACACAAACGCCATACATCACTTAGCACCTTCTGCAACCAGGATTAGTAGGGGATTAGCCTGCTACTAAATATAGAACAGTGCAAAAAGGAGGGAAGCCAAAGCTGTACATATATGTCAGTGTCTAGAGCAGAGGTACATGGAGGAAGGCTGAGAGGAAAATGAAGGGAGACTTGAGTGCTTAGAGAGAATTGGCAAGTGCTGTTTGGCTGATGTTCTTGTGGAGTGTTGTTGGAGGAGTGCTGTTGCTTACAGAGTGCTGTAGCAAGGATTTGTAAGGACCATAAAACATGGAAATGTCATCATCATTAGCTAAGTAGCTAAATTTGGGTTCAGGGGTCTCTCATATATTTTGTGACAGAGGCAAAAGCGGATGACGGGGGGGGGGATGTGATGTATGATGGGGTAGCACGGTGTCATGCATGTTTTCTTATATACCAAAAAGAGATGCTGAGATTCAGTGAGAAGGTCTACCAACTTAACAGCAGGACAATTAAAACGGTGCCTTACATAGTGATTTGGCTGGTACTGAACTCGCGACCAATCGAAACGTAACAAGATATTTTGCTACTTTCAGGCATGTACAGTGAGTGTATACATTGTTGTGGGGGACATTGTGGGGGACATTCTGCTCAGACTATCTGAACTGAGACTTTGCACTGACATTTTGCTCAATCGGATAAGTACATAGATATACACTGATATGGTTGAACCTACGCATACACCGAAATTTCACACCGAGATGGGACGCTGATATTGATCAGATTTGATCATATCCGTTACTGCACAAATAAGGTTGGGAAAAAGACTAAAGTGCAGGCGTATGAGCTTTTTCTTTGCCAAGCAAATATTAGAATTTTTTTATTAAATTATCTTTTTATAAATAGACTTACCTCTGGGACATTTTAGCTTATCAATGCGGAGCGTTTGATCTGGCCCCAATAATAAAAAGAAAACCCCACAGCGCCCCACGTGTGATCACGTGACCTCTCTCGACCAATAGCGCGCTTCGGCGCGAACTCCTATAATTCGTCATATTCAATTTTGAAAAAGCTGTCCACTACCTCCTTAGCGGGGAGGCGGGTGAGAATTAAATAAATGTCCCAGAGGTAAGTCTATTTATAAAAAGATAATTTAATAAAAAAATTCTAATTTTTATTACATTGTCGACTTACCTCTGGGACATTTTAGCTTAATTCAAAAAGACAAGGAGGTGGGTCTGGAGAGAGAGGTAAAAGAAAGACGGAATCAACCTGCCTACTCAATGGGCTAGGAAGGTTATCATCGGCCGCTATGCCCTTTCCACGCTTTCGTTAGAGCCGCTTCCGGGGCACAGCTACGCTGGGGGTTATACCAACCAATGATTGCGATCCCAAGGGTCCTCGCTGCAGTAGGACGACCACCTAAGTCGCATGGCCCCCCCTTTTTCCTGCCCCCGGCACAACTGCCCCGGAATCCTCCCAAGGGGACAAGAGCAGAGCACACCGGACAGCCGGAGGGGCCTCAAAGACAGCCAAGCGAAGGAATGTACACCGCCTGTAGTCTTGACAGCTTACTAGTAGGCAAGAATTAGAATTAGAGCAGTAACTCACCCAAAGCTGAAGAGAAGAGTCAGAACTGTAACTCACTTCCACGATGGCCGCCCGCCAGAGCAAGGCGCCCACCGCCACTGTCATCTCTGGTCAACGGAGTCGCCCCTCCATGTCCGTGTCTGTCACACCAAACCAAGAAGGGGAGAAGACTGTCACTTCCGCCCCCTCGACGAGCAAGAAGACAAGTCTGTCCAGGGACCAGTCCATAACGTAGTAAGGAACCCCGAAGTAACCCAGTGAATCATTCCAATCTATGTACAAGGTTGTGCAGGAAACCAACCGCAGCTTAACCGTAGTACCGCCCGCCAACGGTGTGCTATCCCAAAGAGTAAGGGTGTAGATACAAGCGGAACACAGGCAAAGTATTAGTTCAGATCCGACCCACCGCTGACCCGGTGGTCATCCCTGTCCGACTCACTAGACGTTCCGGGGTCCTCGCTGGTAACATCTCCCTTGGAGGTGTGGGCATCGCTGGTTGACCCATCACCCTCCGGGTGTTCCTCAGCAGATGACTCGTCTTCGTCCCGGTGGCCATCCTTGTCTGACCCACCGCTGTCACGACGAGCTTCACTGTCCGACATCCCACTGCACTGATGGTCATCACTGTCAGACCCACCACTGCCCGGGACATTGTCTGATTCCATGCAGTCTTCTCCCTGCTCCTCAGAGGAAAAGGACTGCTGGTTCAACTGAGCAATCGCCCTGCTGGAGTCGCGCCTTGCTCTTATGTCTGCAAACGACTGCAACTGCCCAGCGAACAATCGCTGCTCAGAGTCTGTGGGCGGAGCAAACCGTAAAAGGTCCACGTCCTCAGGCTTCAACAGAGCCGGCTTCAGAACCTCCTCCCTCTTGGCCTGCAGCAAGGAAAGGTCCAGTCCGGCTAACACATAGCCCAAGTCCTTGAGACTCCTGGTCTGAATGTCCACAAAGTCAGCAATGGAGTTCACCGTACTCAGAATCCGGTCGTCCGAGGAGGCGATTAACGAGCCCAGAAGAGTCTTGACAGCCTCACCAAAGAACATGGTCTGGTTTAAAATGCTAACAGCCCTGCCAGAGTCATCTAGGAAATCGTCCAATCGAGTGCGCTTGGGCTTGGAGATCCCCAAAACTGCTGATAAGTTGCCATCCACTATCGGAGCTTTGATGGGCCACATCGCAGGGGTTTCAACCAGTTTCTCATGGAGCACACAGTAGTGTTTCATCTTTGGTTTGTACTTCGCCACACACTTGGAACCCAAGGCAACACCGTCAGATGGGGGAGCGAGGTCAGTCAACCAAGAGTAGTTTTTGGAACGGGTTGCCCCCTCCCACGTATCCCCAAAGGCCTTATCAAGGTCTTGGGAGAAAGGAAATACCAACAAAGGCGGCCTGGGCTTCTGTGGCCGGAGGAACAAGTGGCTGTCATCGTCCGGATCCGGCACTGGATCTATGCCCAAGACCTCATGTGCCAACCGAACCTGATGGCGGTAGTTGGAATCGGCGATGCGGTCCTCAACCGTATCCCAACCTGTAAATATAGAAAAAATAAAATGAAATTAATTCCGGGCCACATGGAATGGAGATCGGAAAATTCATGTATTATCACCCACCCGACATATCAGTCACCATGCGGTCGACCACGCTGTCAAAATAAAGGTTAAACCGGTCTTCTTCACAGTACCGACATCTAACCCACAGAAATAGGGTGATTACTAACCGTAGAGAGGCAAGCACCTCCAGAAATGACCTGAACTGGTCAAAAACCTCCTGTCTTGACAACCCAATTTGGCGCCGGCCGCCATTTTGTAAGCGACCTGGCCGAACTGAATCGCCTAAGACGAAGGAAATGTTAGCCAAAAACGGTCATAACCTAAGAAATACTAAGTGTAAGTGCCCTAAGAACCACCATTTACACCATTAAAAGGTTATCAGAGACCGATGGCTTGTTAAAGCTCGAAAATTAGCTAAATATCCGCCCGAAAAAGAATAGTTTTCGGCCGGACTAAATAGCAGTGTAAAGCGTCATTTCGGCTGGGCACGTTTTAAGTGACTCAGCGAAACTAGACGCAAAAGAAACGAGCACTTAACTTGTGGATTCTTCGTTGTTTCGTCGTTGTGTTCTTCAACATCTTCGGTTTCTTCCATTATAAAGCCAGAAACAAGCAAGCACGTGTGTACCGTGCAGCCCCAAAATTGAATATGACGAATTATAGGAGTTCGCGCCGAAGCGCGCTATTGGTCGAGAGAGGTCACGTGATCACACGTGGGGCGCTGTGGGGTTTTCTTTTTATTATTGGGGCCAGATCAAACGCTCCGCATTGATAAGCTAAAATGTCCCAGAGGTAAGTCGACAATGTAATAAAAATTGCAGGGCCATTTTATCGCATTTGGAAAATGTTATCCCTGCATCTTGTCTACTTCTTTTTGGAGAAAGGGCAAATATCTCAATCGCTCTATAGCCAATTCGAAGTGTCCCAATTTCACTTTAGCTCAAATGTTATTTTTTAGTCATGTTCACCATCTTCGGTCAGCTTGCTAAAGCAATATCTATATGACAATCATGAAATGAGACTTCAAGATACCACATCTTGACTTCCCAATAATTTTCATGTCTGAGTGATATTTCACTTTCCCAGCATTCAGTACTAGACACCATTACATAAGAACGACACATTAATGCCATCTTATTGTCTCGTGTTTGACTGTTTGAGTGTTTGTCTCATGGTATAAGCCGGTTATTCACCATGGGATCGGGTATATGTGTTCATCACACCTCGGGCGAAAGCCTTCGGTGATAAATCACATATCCCCTCTTCCGTCGTGAATAACTTATACTAATCGGAATGACTTCCAGACGGACATTCATTGGAGCAAACAAGCAAGTTTATCAACTTGTCCACCAGTAAAAGTATCTCATGCCTCATTTACTAAGTCCCTTTGTTAAACTGAAATACATCCATCCTGCTGTGAATAAAATATTAACTCTAGTGATCTCCAGTGTTACACATCAAAGTCACTGCCAGTATATTTTATGAGAGACATAAAAGAGCAAGGGAGGTAATATCTGTGTAGATCATGAGTAGCAGGTTGGTTGATAACACAAGCCCATTAAGCCAAGTTCCTGCTGCAATCCTGCATTTTCTTCATATACACAGTCAGTGCAAGATTGAGCAGAAGATTGCCTGGCTCTGCAGCCCATTGCTGAATAAACACAGCTCTCTCCTCAACAAATACAACTCGTGATGGCATACACAATCTGCGCACATCATTGTCTCACAAATTACTACAGAGAATAGAATATAATGACTCCTAAATCATAGGACAGAGAATAATAATATCTGGCACAGAATATATCACACAAACTATATTTATAGAAATACCATATAAATGTTTAGCTGTAGGGGAAAAAAGTCATTTAGGGAAGTGTTTGGTAAAAAACACATATCTGATTAATTATCAGTCTGCCTTGAACAATGTTAAACGAAAGAGACCAAATATCCGGAGCAATCAATTCGAATCGTGACGATAAAACGAGTCTCTAGAATCGGACACAAGACCTGAAATATCAGAAGACAGACATAAAATTTGAAAATATGGATAGCACTGACAGACACTACAGTAAAAGGATATTCGAAAGAATAGTAGATAGCGGATACCAGTCAGCAGGTTAACCACAGAAAGACCGGTTGAGAACTTGAGACAGTAGGCCTACAAACCTTCCAGAGAGACAAAACACAAAGAGTGGATAGAGTGAGTGAGTGAGTTTGTGTTTTACGCTCCATCAGCAAAGAGTGGATAGAAAATTACAGACAGACCCAGGGCAGTTCGAAAGTGGGTATTGTCAACAAACTGACGCACAGACTACCACACAGAAAGAATACACACCCGTATTCCTACATTACTTCAGGCTGGTATGCCAAAGCATAATAAATGTGCATGATATGATGATCAGAGGCACATTCCTGCATAACACCACATCACCATAACACACAGATGGCATGGAACTCGTGATCCACAAATTCCATAAGCAGTAACTATGCAATAACTCTGAACTATAACCACATTCCTCTTTGTACAAATAATAGAAAACACATCTCTACAACTCCAGATGCCAAAATGATGCCCCGGTGCTGATAAAACAAGACAGGGCATAAGATGATAATAGCACTGCCAAATAAAGAAGGATTTTATTGCAGCCCTAACAGATTTTACTGCATCAGTGCACCAGCAAGTACTTCACTGCTATTTCTGCGGCTACTAAAATATATCACACTCAAGCTTTCTGCCATATAAATGCTCTCTAGCGCTCAGATGAGCCATAATAATGCTAAGTGTTGTTCTCATATTAGGAGTAATCATGCTTGGCAATGCTTGTTTTGTGTAAAGAGGAGATTATATATTCTAAAAGCATCCCACATCTTACATGCTGTTTACCATGGTAAATTTCATTTCTATTCTCCCATATTTTTCAGGTTATTCTATCATCCTAATGTAAGGGAAGCATTATGATTGCCTTAAACATGTTAAATCGTATTTATTGCATTACACATGTATAAGGCATGACATTTCAAAATAATAGTTATTGAAGATAAATTCATTCCTTTTTGGAAGCATGATTCAGTATTTGTCAATGGAGCATGATTATGGTCCATAAATAAACTGGGGAGTTGAGAAGAGGGATCCTTTTGGAAGAACAGTCCCATCAATACTGATATCAAATACCAAATTTGGAAATGCAAATCTAATTTTGTCTCTGAAAATATTCTTCCCTGCCTCAAATCTCAAACCGAAATTCATATTAAGACGAGCAAAAAAAACAACAAAATTACCTTCTAGTTAGGATATTTCAGAAACGTATACAATCGTCTGCCATATTAAATTTATATATAGCTGAACGACATATGTATGAAGAATATTCGAGAATTCCATCTGGTTTGTAACTGCCTAAACTACAGAAGCAGCAATTCAAGTACGGATTTCAACAGTGCCAATTTCAATTTATTAAATACCGTTTGAATTTCTTCGTCATAAATTTCCGAGGACCCTGTCTTCTAAAATGTTTTTAAAAAAAAAATCTTTCCAAGTTTTTATTCCCAGAAGCATAACAAATTTCTGTCTTCTCGCTTTGTACTTCATACAACAAATACAGGCAACACATTCCATTGGGCAGGTTATGTCTGGGACAGACTCGAAACTCTCCAAAATATGTTTATGAGTGGCAAATTGTGGACAGCAAAATAACACTACTTGGTCATAATTTTCTCCTTCAAAGCAGTCAAAGGACCCATTCAAAATCTCTTTTGCAAGAATACTTCTCCTGGAATGACACATTGCTTGGTTGCCCAGAGTTGATTCTAATGACCTCCTAAGGGACAAAGCAACTCTCTGAAGAGATCTTATTCTCTTAACACGTCCAAAACAAATTATCACATCCCTAAAGTCAATATTGTCTCAGCTCCCAGGGTTGTCTGAAAAAATAGACCTTATATCAACACTTTATTGTGGAGCGGACCTTCCTTTCGCGGGCGGAGAGAAAAATGGCCGACACGAAAGTAACCTTGGGTGAATCTAAGTATCTCATTTTCTCTTCAGACTCTTCACCGCAGAACTTTTGCATCAGGAAGTCTTCAAATTGCATGTTAACAAGATGGTGTTTTTTCAGTAGTAAGCTACTATGTTTTATTTTGGTGTTCTTGGCAAATTGGCAATTGAGTTTGATGAACATTCACTTCAGTCTTGAGCCTTGGCGTAGATCTCAAATCCCATGCCGGACATTTGGTTACCTTCACAATTCTTTAGCATTTACAAAATTATAATTTTAGCCACATTTATCTGATGTTACGTCAACCTGTTGGACATGTTATTTGGACTGGAAATGTCTGCGCAAAGACTGACTCTCTATATATTCTATGGAAAGCATAAAGATTACTAACAAAGAATAATTCCCAAAAAGGAAGAGTACCACCATTATTTTCTGAGTAACATAAAATTCTACATAAGATTTGTACAACATATTATAAGCTAATTTTATATATAATAAGGCATTCCCAGATGGTTTAGTGAAGTTCTGATTTCACTTAATTGGAGTGAAACAGTAACGGATTGCTGTATGGTAGAGAAGCCTACAGAAATGATGATTTGAATAATATAATGACAGGAAATAACTGAGCTCCAGCTAAGGGTATTCTCAACCGCACTTATATAAAGATAGACTTAGTAAGTGCAGAATACTACCAAGTGCAGAATGTAACCAAGAGAAAATATTCCCTGCAAAATACAAAATATACATGGTGTACATAGTAACTACAGCAGCAAGGATTCTCTGGGTGATAGTCACATAGAGCAATGATTTTTCATGACAGCAGAGAAGACCTGTCTAAGCCCACTGCACTCAGACACAACACAATTAATGCAAGTCCTACTCTAAGCCCCAGCAAGATTGAAACATAATGAATCTGCAGTAAGTCCAGAAGTGAGCTTATCAGGGGGCTGCAGACCTCTATCTGAGCCCACTCAACATGTTCTTGTGCATAAAAAACACATTAACATCTGACACAGGGAAATGGCTAGCCCAAAAGTCAACAGCACCACATAAAGTACCTCCTACAGCAGATAGAAACAGCTAACTCATAAAACGAAAATGGAAACCAAGAAGTGTCGAAGGCTATAGAATCTTAGAAAGCAAGATACTAGTTGTGAGTTTTTGGTTTATCTCGACTGGAAGAACAACACGCATATTCGATCCCTTCGTTTCCAAATTATATTTGGTTTCGGTTTTTGGGTGTCAAAACCAAAACAGCCAACCAGTTTCTGGCTGCTTTAGCACACAAAATTTGGATAATACCAACAAAGTTCCACAAAAACTCAAACTGCCATCATTCAATATGTGAAACGATATATTTAGAATCGGGCACGGATGTAAAAGACTTGGCGAACCATACAATAATTGCTCTACTGGCTTGGAAAAACTGCTAGTGCATCTATTGAAATACTTCAGATTTCTGTACCATACTTTACATTCCATGTAAGTAAACCTTTTCTTATGCAATGCAGTGCAAAAATATTTTTGAAGGCAGAAACCTTCTATTGATTTCCAATACACCACAGCTGCAATTCACTGGAAGTTCTGGGACTACCATACCATGAACTCCAGAAGTCTACCCAGTCTACCCCATTGACATCTAAATCTTTTCGGCTTTTGCCGGCCGACAAGCGGAAACCTCCTCCAATGTCAAACTACATCTCCAATGTCCCACGACATAGATCTTTTCTCAGACCTCAGCCATAGACAACGTTGAATGTCCTCTCTTGATCCCCGAAAGATTGAATTTCGATCCTACCTTGTTCGGCGATCTCGATCTCACGGCGCCCAAAAGCGGCCTGCTCTATGTTACGGACGCAGAAGTCGGTAAATCCTTTGGTACTTTTCTGAAAGTGAAAGAATTGGAAAATTGATCAAACAGATATTATTATTTAAACATCGAAACAGATAAATGCAATATAATTACAAGTAGAGACTAAGGATTGAAGTCAAGAATAAGGAAAAACTTTTATATAAAATTAAATTTCGACCACAGAGAAAGAAAAGGTTCAAGGGACTAATCAGGGTATGTAATATGGACCTTCCAGTGGGCTCGGCATAACCGAATAATTAGAGACTCTCACTGTACAACCTTCTGAAGACCTGTGTAACGGTTGATTGTTATACTTTAATATAAGAAATTTTGTAAAGTTTTGAAGTGAAAAACAGAATGGATTCAGTTTTCTGTTATAGAATCTGAAATTATTTTTGGACTTTTGATTAACAAAATGCACAGGGCAACAGCAGGTGTCCGCCACTATACCTTAAACAAGAATATAACAACCCTATAAACCAATCATATTGGATTTTAACCTAGAACCCACTTCAGCACACTGCATAAAATTTCTCTTAGGGCAACTTTCTGGTTGTCCTATTCTACCAGGTGGGACTGCTGGAAAACTGTGATATTCACTGATAAGGATACTTTTGGCCTGGAGCCATCAGTTAGGCAATGGATATATACAAAGGCACAAAAGGGGAGAAAGCAACACAAAAACCTAATGTAACTGACACGAGGTATAGCGAAACCTTCCCGACAGCTATTGTGGGCAATAGCAACCGAATCGGTCTTTCTAATTCCAACTGATTCTGGGCGGACAAAACGAGCTAACGAAATTGGGGGAGAATAACCGTTGTCAAGGACAGATTTGGTTGCCAATGACAATCACAAGAAACCGAATAAAGGACCAAGGAGATTTGAGAGTGATTACCAAGCAAAAGGCGGCTCCCGAAGCCAGAGGGTCTAACCAGAGAAAAGCCCCAAGACAGCAAAGATTCAATGGAATAGCAACAATGCCCAGGACAAAGGATGGAGTTGGGAGACCTTAGCCAAGCTAAATCAAGGACACTGCTGGAATCTGCTGGATATGCAGACATTCATTGACAGACGAGGATCACAGTTCCATCAAGGCAATGGCTTCATGTTGAGAAGCCAGCCTCGGTGCTCAGTCCAGCACTCGGGTAAATGAGAGTCGGGAAGAAATACAGACCTTCCCATATTGTGATACTTCGGAAGAATTTGAAACTGATTTGCTTTGTATGGCCCTTTTTAAAACAACTGAAGGCCGGTTTAAAATTAAGACCAGCCTCTGTGGTTATCCGATTACCATAATTCTAAATTCTGCAAGCCGTTGGTTTAAATATGATCATTTTTTCACTATTATAAGGTCTTTAGCCATGAGGGGCTTTAAACAGTAAGGAAGGAATCAGAAAGGTGCCACATACAGCAGCAGAAACTAACAGGCCTCCAGCATTGCTCAGTGGACAACATACAAGTAAGATTATGGAGGGGGGGGTACACAAAGGTTATGGAGGATACAGAAAGGATAAACTAATCACAATGTACATCTTCCCTTTAACAGTATGAGGCTGATGGTTGAATCATGTCAGCATCACTGAATGAAGACCATTATGAGAATCACCACAGCAGGGTGTTTCATGTATCAGTGATGACACAAAGTAAACCAAAGAACCTGCGCAAGCGGTAAATATGCAACATGCCATTAATTCTTTAGATTCTTCGCGACAGATATACTTCTGCCGGGTATATACCAGGAAACTGTTTTTGTATCACTTCGCCTTCATCTGAACCAGTCATGCATAATAATTTGATTGCAATGGACACAGAAGACAAAGCATTCCAGAAACGATCTTGTAAGGTAATGAAAGCCAGTGAAGCGCATTGGGTCCTTGGGTCCTTGATATTTCTCTGAGGATTTTATCGAAAAGACTGCATTCATCAGGAACACGTATGGGCGATAGCAACCAAATCGGTCTTGATCAACTTTATGCATATACTCAATGTGAGGAGATATAACATCTAAAAGAAAGCACCTTTCTACAGAAGCTCAAATAGATCCAGCACACAAAATATTTTCGCCCTACCAATCAGTCAGCGCCATTTTAGTGAAACGATTCCGTTGAACGAAACGTATCTTTTTGTATGAAATCATTCAATCAACTGACCCTAAATTATATTACCGCCGTTCAATGTAAGAAACACAACATCAGGTAGATCTATAGAAAGACGAAAGAAGAAAGATCATACAGGCTGCATAATACACGAAAAGTATTATGCCCAATACAAAAAGGAGACACATAAGAGACATCCCAAAGATGCAATCTGCAGTCAATCGGACATGGGCGAATAGCTAACAACATTGGCCACTAACAGGAACTCACACAGCGGATAAAGCAATTCCCAATGGCACACCCATTGTGCTAAGAACCAAGGACAGTGACAGGAATAGCTGATGTCCTCCGGTACAACAGAGTTGTATTCTACATGCTAGCTCTAGTACTGCTCTACAGAAGAGGCCGCTTAGAGGTGAGATGGAGTACTACCGGTAAGTGGAAGAAATCATCATCATTACCAAAGACGAAATCTTAATCAAATCTAGATTGCCTGGTCTTGACTATATGCAAAAAAGAACACCTTTGCCGAAGCCAGAATTATATTCTAGACCACTGATTTTCAAAATACAATAACTCTAAGTTTCAACCATCTCAGACTCCAGTTTACCAAAAATTAAAACATCTCTTACGTTCAACGTTTATCACCCAGTGACAAACATCCCTTGTTTACATGAATAATCTGATGTCTTATTCAAAAGGGACATTGCAAAATAGATATATATCAACATCAAATTATTATGTAGGTTCACTTGCTGAAAATTATATATTTGATTAATCATACCAGTATCCAATCACCCTGAGTACATGTTGAAATAATTCTGAATAACACAACCAATATCCAATATTATTCTCATATAGGCCTACTGAGAGATGAGGACAAAGACTGTGACTAGAATAGAATATGTAATGTGGGTGTCTGCAGCTCTTCATAAAGGGCATCATCAGTTATGATTATAGGCAACTGCCAGGATTACAAAAAGTACAGATGAAGACAGTCAATCTGCTAAAAGGTGTGCAGAACATCTCATGACTTCTATAGATAATGATTGATGGTGTCTACAATAAGGAAGAACCTTTTAGACAAATATCCAAAATAAGTACTTATGATACACCCATCTTATTTATTAACCTAAGAAATGACCTATTGAGGTGTTTCAAGAAGAATTTTTTTTGTTGGAAAAATGACATAAATGGAAAAATTTAAGTCTTTTGCGTCCAATTTTTAAAATCAAATTAATATGAAAAATAAACTTTATACTTTTAAAATTTTCAAAATCCCCACACAATCAAATGTTGATGCCAAAAAAGTGAAGCTCATGATTGCTAGGCATCATTTAGCTTGACACCACCAAAACCGCTTTAACGCTGAGAAAATCGCTTTAAACTTTATTATCAATAAGCTGAACTTTTGAATCAAATCCAATCACGAAATACTGAAACTAGCACACATTGTTCTGCCAGTTTTAATATTTGGCTAGCAATAAGCTTAATTTGACAAGGAAGTGGGAAAAGTTATTATTGGCTAGCCGGCAGACTCAAAAGTTTTAGTACCAAAATGAAATTCTGATTGAATTAAACCAACCTGGAGCCTGAATACTTGCAATATTGTTTTAATCTGAGAGAAAAGTATGCAGAAAATTTACCAATCAATGTCATAATCTAAGAAACTTTGTGGCAACTTCAGGGCAGTGATTTAATGAGCTGTCTCAGAGAAAATCATGCAATATCAGGGAATTGTTATGGATGACGTTCTCGGAATGGCCTAAAATTTTACGTAGTGACCAGAGCACCTCTTAAACGAAGAAATGTGAAGTTGGAATTTCAAAACTCAGAATACTTTTCTCACTGGGGGGCCTCAAAATAGGGGTGTCAGGAAGCCATTTTTCACAGAAATCCTCATTTCATCAACAAAAAAGTGGTCGATGTTCAGCCCTCTCTGGATGCTAGAAAAAATTAACAAAAACTATCCAAACTGAGTTTGGATGAAGGCTAGAATTGTTTTTAACAATAAATCACCTCTATTTATTAATTTCACTAAAAAGGCTACTTTGGGGGGGTCACTCCGAAACTGCAGATTTTGCATTTTTCAAAATTTGAAAAACAAGCCATTTTTGGAGGGCAATTTCACAATGTTGTGCGGGTCTAGGCTTGACAATATTTGGTTAGAAAATTAGCAGAATACTTGGATTTTATATATCTGGTGAGAAAACCGTGGGAAAATTTGAATTTTCAGAAAATTCAGCCATTTCAAAAACTGTAATTTTCCGAATTTCCGTAAAAAATCATGAAATATCCATAGTCAAAAGGTCAAAGTAGTACCAACCCTATTATCATAATTTTGATTGAAATTAATGAAAATCACAATTATTTAGTACATTAGTTAAGTTTCATCTGGAAAAAATAATTATTTTGTATTACACGGCTAATATTCAAAATTTAGTTTTTCACAAATTTTGATAAGTTTCGGGAAATGTATCAATTGTGTGGGCCTATGTCTGACATACTAACACTTCCATGTTAAACAATTTCCCAGATAATTCATGGAAAAACACCTATATTTAGTAAATCAGGGGAGATAATTGTGGGAAATGAAGGATTTTGAAAATATGGATACTCCAGGGGGTCACTCCGAAACTGCAGATTTTGCGTTTTTCAAAATTTGAAAAACATGCCATTTTTGGATGGCAATTTCACAATGTTGTGCGGGTCTAGGCTTGACAATATTTGGTTAGAAAATTAGCAGAATACTTGGATTTTATATATCTGGTGAGAAAACCGTGGGAAAATTTGAATTTTCAGAAAATTCAGCCATTTCAAAAACTGTAATTTTCCGAATTTCCGTAAAAAATTATGAAATTTCCATAGTCAAAAGGTCAAAGTAGTACCAACCCTATTATCATAATTTTGATTGAAATTAATGATAATCACAATTATTTAGTACATTAGTTAAGTTTCATCTGGAAAAAACAATTATTTTGTATTACACGGCTAATTTTCAAAATTTATTTTTTCACAAATTTTGATAAGTTTCGGGAAATGTATCAATTTTGTGGGCCTATGTCTGACATAGTAACACTTCCATGTTAAATAATTTCCCTTATCATTCATGAAAAAACACCTATGTTTAGTAAATCAGGGGAGATAATTCTGGCAAATGAAGGAATTTTGAAAATATGGATACTCCAGGGGGGTCACTCCGAAACTGTAGATTTTGCTGTTTTTCAAGATTTGAAAAACATGCTTAAATTGACCATATTTGGTTAGCAAATTGGCAAAACACTTGGATTTTATATATATATATCTGTTGAGAAATTTGTGTGAAAATGTGAATTTTCAGATATTCAGTCATTTCAATAACTGTAATTTTCCTAATTTCCGCAAATAATCATGAAATTCCCACAGTGAAAAGGTCAATGTAGTACCAACCCTATTTTCGTAATTTGATTTTTATTAATAAACAATATGATTATACAGTAAATTATACATAGTTTCATCTGAAAAAATAATTCATTTGTATCATAGGGCTAATTTTCAAAATTTTATTCTTCACTAATTTTGATAAGTTGAAGGAAATGTAACAATTTTGTGGGCCCAAGTCTGACATCGAAACAATTCCATTATAGCAATTTCTCATGATCATTCATGAAAAAACACCTATATTTAGTAAATCAGGGGAAAAAATTGTGGGAAATGTAGATATTTTGAAAATATGGATACTCCAGGGGGGTCACTCCAAAACCGCAGATTTTGCTGTTTTTCAAAATTTGAAAAACATCCCATGTTTAGAGGGCAATTTCTCAAATTGGTGAGCTCTCATATTGACTATATTTGTTCAGAAAATTGACAGAATACTTAACTTCATATATCTGGTGAGAAATTTGTGGGAAAATTTGAATTTTCAAAAATTCAGCCATTTCAAAAACTGTAATTTCCAAATTTCCGTAAGAATTCATGAAATATCCATAGTAAAAAGGTCAAAGTTTTGTCTGCAAAAATAATCATTTTGTATCACAGGTCCAATTCTAAAAGTAAAATTTTCTAAAGTGTTATTGAGTTCCGATAATGTTTCAACTTTGTGGGCCTAAGTCTAACATAGTAACACTTCAATTCCCACCAATTTTGCTTATCACTCTTATTTTTTATCCAATTTTGATTATCAACAAAGTGTTGTCATGATTTCTTACTTGGGTGATCCGTTTCAGTCATTAACTTTTAATTTTTATTCACTTCTTACAATCAGAGGGTATGAAAATGATTATTTTCAATGTTGGATACATTTATATATGTTGATTTAAAGCCCTGAAATGTGTCATTAGAGGTTGTTATAGACAAGACTGAAATTTTAAGGCTATTTTGGAAGATATTTTAGGTATTTAAATAAATTACTAAACTTAACTGTGACTTAAATATTAGCTCCACTTTTTATAGCAACTACTGACACTTCCTGTTTAGGTAGTCACAGTAGATAGATAGCGAGATAGATATGGTAAGTGCAGCCCTCTAAGCCGTTCTGGGCACTCACGAGAGTAGATTGATGAGATGGGAGAGAGAGCAAGAGTCCTCAAAATGCTACACACATACCCCATGTGAGGGATCTTTTACTTGCCCAGCATAGATACTGATACAAGGGGCCGCCAATTTAACGTCCCTTCCGAATGACATCCAGCTGGGATTTTGCTTGTGAAGGTGACAGAAACAGCGGAAAAAATAGCGTTTTGATGAGTATCAGCAGCAATGGTGCATTGATGTGCATGTCCGATATAGACCAGATTGCGTTGGTGTCACTCAACCTCCCCAGGCCTGCTGCCACATAGCATTTATCCAGTCCAAAATTATTATTTTTTAGCAAAATTGTGATTGCACTGGAAAGGGAAGATTCAAGAAAGAGCATTCTCTAATCTATTCTTTCTTATTCATCCTCATTTAATCTCCTTCTGCCCACCCTGCTGGGTCCTCAGGCCGCCATCTTGCAAATCTCAGAATGAGGCTCAATGGCTAATCTCAGAATGAGGCCTGACATATTTCTGTGACCTTGGTATAGTGCCTCCTCCATGAAAATCAGGTGATTTCCCACAATTACCACCCTATTTAGGGGAGAAGCGGATGAGTTTCTGGTTTAAGGGGCTATGGATTTTTGGTGAAGAAAAAGTTTTGTTTTCAAGTCGACGCTGAAAGAAAAGTTTGTTCAGCACTTGAAAAAAAAAACTCTGTTTCCAACTGTAGCTACTGCCTGGGATACCGTAATGTTAAATTTGTGAAAAAAGAAAAGTCTGTTGTTCTCCTACACATAAAAAAAATTGCTCGTTGACGTTGCAAATGAAAAAAAGTTTGTCACGGAGTAAAAATCCATAGCCCCCCCAAAACTATCGTCTGGTTGGCCCTTACTTATTAAATAGAGGTGTTTTAACAAGAATGATTACTGAAGTATTACTATGTCAGACAAAACTGATGAATTTCCGGTAACTTGTTAAAAAAATTTGAAAAATGCGGTCAGTACTACTTCGACCTTCTGACTATGGAAATTTCATGATTTTTTACGGGAATTTGGAAAATTTCAGTTTTTGAGAATTGACATCTTCCCATAGTTTTCTCACCAGATATATAAAATCCAAGTGTTCTGCCAATTTTCTAACCGAATATGGTTAATATAAGTGTTCACCAATTTGAGAAATTGCCCTCTTAACATGGCATGTTTTTCAAATTTTGAAAAACAGCAAAATTTGCAGTTTCGGAGTGATCCCCCCTGGAGTATCCATATTTTCAAAATTCTTTCATTTCCCACAATTATCTCCCCTGATTTACTATATATAGGTGTTTTCCCACGAATGATCGTGGAAATTGGTTAACATGGAAGTCTTACTATGTCAGACATAGGCCTACAAAATTGATACATTTCCGCCAACTTATCAAAATTTGTGAAAAACTAAATTCTGAAAATTAGCTGTGTGATACAAAATAATTGGTTTTCCAAATGAAAATTAACTAATTTACTGAATAATTGTAATTTTCATTAATTTCAATCACAATTATGATAATAGGGTCGGTACTACTTTGACCTTTTGACTATGGAATTTCATGATTTTTTAAGGAAATTTGGAAAATTACAGTTTTTGAAATGACTGAATATCTGAAAATTCACAATTTCACACCAATTTCTCAACAGATATATAAAATCCAAGTGCTTGGCCAATTTTCTAACCAAATATGGTCAATATAAGTTCGCACCAATTTGAGAAATTGCCCTCTTAAGATTGCATGTTTTTCAAATTTTGAAAAACAGCAAAATCTGTAGTTTCGGAGTGACCCCCCTGGAGTATTCATATTTTCAAAATTCCTTCATTTCCCACAATTATCTCCCCTGATTTACTAAATATAGGCGATTTTCCATGAATGATCAGGGAAATTGTTAAACATGGCAGTGTTACTATGTCAGACATAGGCCCACACAATTGATACATTTCCCGAAACTTATCAAAATTTGTGAAAAAGTAAATTTTGAAAATTAGCCGTGTGATACAAAATAATTGTTTTTTCCTGATGAAACTTAAGTAATTTACTGAATAATTGTAATTTTCATTAATTTCAATCAAAATTATGATAATAGGGTTGGTACTACTTTGACCTTTTGACTATGGAAATTTCATGATTTTTTACGGAAATTCGGAAAATTACAGTTTTTGAAATGGCTGAATATTCTAAAAATTCAAATTTTCCCACGGTTTTTTCACCAGATATATAAAATCCAAGTATTCTGCTAATTTTCTAACCAAATATTGTCAAGCCTAGACCCGCACAACATTGTGAAATTGCCCTCCAAAAATAGCATGTTTTTCAAATTTTGAAAAATGCAAAATCTGCAGTTTCGGAGTGACCCCCCCAAAGTAGCCTTTTTAGTAAAATTAATAAATAGAGGTGATTTATTGTTAAAAACAATGCTAGCCTTCATCCAAACTCAGTTTGGATAGTTTTTGTTATTTTTTTCTAGCATCCAGACAGGGCTGAACATCGGCCACTTTTTTGTTGATGAAATGAGGATTTCTGTGAAAAATGGCTTCCCGACACCCTTATTTTGAGGCCCCCCAGTGAGAAAAGTATTCTGAGTTTTAAAGTTGCAACTTCACATTTCTTCGTTTAAGAGGTGGTCTGGTACCTATGCAAAATTTTAGGCCATTCCGAGAACGTCATCCGAACAGCTCTGCATGATTTTCTCTGAGACAGCTCATTAATAATGGGTTGTCTTAGATAACAGGGGTATTAAGGAGCTCAAATGAATGAGCTACAACTTATATTATATAATACTCGTATAAGCACATTACCTCTTTTTCCTCCAAGATGGATTAATCCTTTTACCACTGTCTAAGTCCGCAATACGAAGTTGCTTAATATGAGAGGCTATATGAGCTTGAAAAGGTAACCTAGAAACCTTTTATTTCTTCTAATAATTGTTTTGTGACAAAGTTAACACATTCGCAACATCATCCTTACCTGATCTTTTTCACGCGGGCTGACATCGTCTTCATCTGATGAACTTCCTGTGTAGGATGCTGCAAAAAGAAAGAAAATTTGTTACCAATAACATAAAAAAAAGCAATCACTATATCTCCACACACAGTTTCTTTAATCATAATGTACAGCATATATCAAAGGTATCTGAACCATTTTTAATAAACTACAAAGTGTCACATTGTTAAATAACAAAAAGCGACTAAAATTGAAATTTTTGTCTTGAGACATTTCGAGTCACCTTTTTGGACCAATTATTTCCTCAGACTCTCTCCTGCGAAACATCATATAACAGCAAGAGAATTTTTTTATCTTACATATTGCTGCTAAAATAACCCAAAAGAAATCCACAGAATTGTCCAAATTGATTTTTGGCGTATTGTCACTGCATCGTGTCAGTCTGAAAAGTGAAACCTGAAAACGCCACATCGAGTAACAATTGAAAAGCAAGTCTTTATAGAAACCTGACTATAAAAAATATCTATCTTTTAAAAAGCGAATGAGTCAGGAATTGTTATTTCAATCAATTAAAAAATTTTTGTTCCATTTCAAGCAGAGCTTTCAGTTGCGTTTCTAATAGAACCTATCTATAATATCCTTCATCTATCTATATTTGTCTCTTTTGCAGTCTACTAACCGTATCAACCTGTCTACTAAACATATCAACCTGTCTACCAACCATATCGAGTCATCGACCTGTCTACCAACCATATTAACCTGTCTACCAACCATATCCACCTGTCTACCAACCATGTCAACATGTCTACCAACCATGTCAACATGTCTACCAACCATATCAACCTGTCTACCAACCATATCAACCTTTGTACCTAACTATATTTGTAACTACATGTAAATAAGTAAATATGTTGGTCTTCAGACACCATTTCCTAACATACTGCTGATTAACCAATGTTAACTCGCACTGAAAATTCAGAAATATAAGAAGCCTAAGAATATGATGAAAGAAGATGCCACAGCTAAGACCAGGGCATAATTTTCTTTCTATAATCACTTGATTAAACTTGGGAGGCTTAGAGAAAGACCAGAAGTAAGCTAGAAGTAAACAAGGAACTGGGTGCATGAAACAGGCTTGAAGATAGCTGGAGGCTGGAAAGCAGCACCAACTTGGGAAGAAAGGTATTAAACAATAACATAATCCTGGAAAAATAAGGAATCGAACAGCCCATTTTTATCTTGGACTTTCATATCATTTCGACCTTCCGAGAAGCGGATTCACCCTTGAAAAGAAGACTAAACATTGGTAAATTCCAAACCAATGACAAGTAGGCTTGAAGAAGCAGATTAGTGAGATACCCATCCTCCCCACGCAAGCCCTGCTAAAATGGACAGGGCTTTCTGCTATTTCCAACCTCTTCTGTGATTGGCTGCTTATTTAGGTCATAAGCATTTTGCAGGCAGATTTAGTCAGATTATGGACACTTAGAGGATTACGTGCAACTAAGAAAAACAGTGTAAAACAAGCAAACTTTCAAACAGTTTCATTTCAGAACTGTGAAAATACATAATTCAATGGAATTTTCGGAACTGTGATAGCACCTTTCAACAATACACAATTTCTCCATTTGTAACTGTGTGAAACAAAAGCAACAATTTCAAACTGTGATTAAGTTAATTAAGTATTCATGAATTAGCAAATGTTATGGGCCATTTTGTCATGGTATGACTTGGGATGATGTGAGATACCATAACTCTCAACGAACTTGCTTCTATTGGCAGTACGGATGATTCTTGTTCATGAAGACGTATCTTCACCAATATTTATTAAGAACTCATTAAAATTGCAAAATAGCTTCTTGACAATGTTGTAACTGTTTTATTAATGTGTGATTAAAAATAATTTTTTTCTTATCCCAAGAGAGGAGCCTAAAATTTGAAACATATATTGGCCATTTCAAAATCATTGGCAGGATGGTGATTACCAGAACTCTAAAAGCAAAATTGGCTTTTATTTGTTGGAGGAATGGTTCTTATTCTATTCAGCATATGAATAGAATATTATATTTTCTATCAAATCAAATTCTCTGGTATATGTCTACAGCTAATAAACAATCTTATGTCTCATATATACTACAAAGTTTTTACCTGTAAGGTTAAAATATATTCAAGCAGTGAAGTAGAATTGTGAGCTTCAGGAGCTTCAAAAACCAACATAAGTAAGGCAGCATGGATCGCGGGGCTCAGATTATCAGTAACAAGCCAATTAAGGAGACAATAGAATTCTCATGTTTCCATCCCCAGGCCATGATGCCTCAAAGGTTGTGTAACCATCAGGATTCAGCTAATTTACATAATCACTTCTCTTGAGTCCTGGGGCTTCTTGCAGCCATGTTAGAACATTGAACAGTAACCTGCAGAATATGGGCCTTCACTAACTGTATTGTGCAACTAGCTACAGCCTATAGTTAGTAGAAGCCCTATATACAATTATGCTGCAAGCAAGTCTCTATACTGTAATTTGTGTCAAAGCATATTGCCACCATCTTTGCAAAAAATTGAAAATCAACTGATTTCAGCAGGTTGCCAAAGCCGGCTCATTTTACAACAGGGAACATTTTACAATAGGGAACAGGCTACAACATTTCACTACAGGTGCTCTTTTTACCTTCAGCGAACGAAGTTCGAAGAAGGTATTGTAATCACTTGGGTAAAAATGCTGTCCGTCCGCCGGGCGGGCGGGCGGGCGGGTGGGCGGGCGGTCGGGCGGCGGGCGGATAGATCGTTTCCGGCCCGGCACTCGGCCTCTATTGAATGTATGGGGATGAAATTTGGTACACATCTAGCCTGTATGGTCTAGTTGTGCCTTTTGATGGTCTGATGAATAGATCTTAAATACTTTTTGAAATAATTAACAAAAAATAAAAATAATTTTTTTTTCGTTTCCGGGCCAAGGCTCGGTCACTATTGCATGTGCATCGATGAAATTTGGTACACACGTGGCATATATGGTCTAGTTGTGCCTTTTGATGGTCTCATTGTCAGATATTCTATACTTTCTGAAAAAATGAGAAAAGATATAAAAACATATTTTTTTTGTATTTTGGGCTAAGACTCGCTCTCTATTGGATGTACATGGATAAACTTTGGTACACATATGGTCAATATGGTCTAGTTGTGCCTTTTGAAAGGTCTGATGGAAAATATTATATACTTTTTTAAATATTGAAAAAAACATAAAAATTATTATTTTTGTTTCTGGCCCAACATCCGGTGACTATTCCATATACATGGATGAAGTTTGGTACACATACGGCTTGTATGGTCTAGTTGTGCCTTTTCATGGTCTGACAGATGGCTATTCTATAGTTTTTGTAATATTGAGAAAAAATATTTTAAAGAATTTTTTTTATATCGGAGCCAAAACTTCCCCACTATTGCATATACAGTAATGCATTTTTCTAAACAAATCACCTATGCAATTAATTTATCAGTGCTTTTTGATGCGTATAACACTTTATGAATCATTTGAAAAATAGAGATAATGGAAGGCCACTACTCGACCGCTAATGCATACCTATAAGCAATTTCGTAAACGCACCAATTTTATGACATTATTGTAATCTTCTAAAGGTGTTATTCGCTGAAGGTTTGCTGCTGCGCAGCCTATGTTTTTAAGTCCATATACATCATTGAATGTCGAATGTCGACAATCTCGCCTGACATAATTATTTGAAGACCGAAAATGGCAAAAAGTCAATTTATTTTCAAATTCGGCTCAAGTTGAGCCTGTCTGCAGACAGGATTGTACGTAAGTCTGAAATTTATACAAAACAGACAATGTGTGTCATGTAGTACAGATGTCTACATGCCTATATTATGTACATTATATGTCACGAAAACGTCTCTCTCAGCACAATGCCATGTCATTGCCATGACAATTATCAAGCTTCATGAAGACACCATGAGGCTAAATATAGCAGTATGATGATAGCAGCTTGTTTGCTACTAAAAGCATGAGCAATTTGCAACAGCAGCACTTCACCAGATTCACCAACTTCATCTTAGAGTGAAGACAAGCAGACGCACAGCTGACAAACCTGTGAGACATACAGGTTGATAGAAAACCACAAGGTCAATTGGTGACCTGATTTATTGTCAGCTGGTTAGTTAGTCTTATAGATCATGTTAAGGACTTTCAATTAAGTAGCTACAAGGTGTGAGGCAAAGGGGTATCATAGACACAGATACAATGCAGAATCGAAAGATGGATGAAGGAGCACAGCACAGATAGTTAGACAGACAGAAAGACAGTCAGATATATAGATAAGACAGACAAATGGAGAGAGGGTGGGTTGATAACAGCTTTACGTCCTGCATTTATCACTGACATGCTAAATAGGACAGGCAGGGATGTAATGAGGCAAGGTACTCTCTTGGCACAAGATGAAACATCCATCCAACATGAGTTAACTAGACTGGGAATCAAACACGGCTGTCAGAGATTAGAAGCCAATGTTGTATCTGTCTGAACTAGGCCCTTGTCCCAAGGATAGAGGGATAGATACAAAGGTAGACAGACAACGGACACCTATAGACGACAAGGACTAGATGCCTCGATAGAAATATAAAGAGACAACCATAAAGTGAAGATATGATTGCGAAGTTCGAAAGAAACTAGACAGATGCATCTTCCAAGGCATCAACGACAACAAGTCAACCATGTAATTCTTATCTGAATTATGTCAGTTTTTACAGCAGTGACGCCTTTTACAAGAATTGCACTAATCATACAAGCACTGTAAGTATTCTTCTACTATCTAGCAGTCTTACGCCGCCCAGAGAAGAGGCTTAGAAGAGGCTTAGACACACAGCAAGTGACATTTTGGACACTTAATGGGATGCCCCAAGACTTCATCCCAAAATCTCCCTAATGATGTGAGTTCAGCCCAAGGCGGAGCTGCCCAAGAGTGACATCTATTCAAATAAATGTGCTTAATTATCATCCACAACTCTGCAAGACGGGAAGTTTTTTCAGCCTTTTTTATTATTTCTCGAAGCCAAGATTTTTTTTATACTTTTAGGTGCGAAAAGGTACTTTTCCTCCTCAGAATATTTCCATAGCAACATTCTATTAACGACAGAAGACGGTGATGGACGTTTCGGCTTCACGTTCTGTATTTATGCATTAAGTAGACTAATTAGGACAGGAGGACAGAGCGATGACGAGAAGGATGATGGAAACTGCTGTCAAACATACGTCCAGGTGCCGCGGCTGGAGCCGGATTTGAAATTTCAAACCAGGGACCCAGCGATCTTAAGACCGAAGCGTACTTACTGAGCTAAACCACACCGCTTATTAGCAACAGGGTTACATTCAACACTTTCATTTTTCTGACTGAGGAGAGATGCTTGTATAAAAGTATCACAAGTCACCATGGCTGGAAAAAGTGGGGAATTGGGGCAAGTAATTGCCTGGAAGTTCCTTAATCTCGATGGAAATTTTTGAAGACAGGTCCTAATTTTTTATTTGAAGTAGTTGCTTGACCCGCGACTGCCTTGGGAAATTTTGTTGTGCTCTATGAAATGCACATTTTTTCTAGCCCTGCAAGCACAGGCACTCTCCAGTATTAGGTGATGTTCAGTGAGTAACTTAATACAGACAGTACAAGCTGTCAGTTCTGGTGACTGCCTGTGCTGCAAGTCACATTGTGACACTATGTGACAGGGCAACTGGAATGGTAGCACCGTACCCAGATGTGACTTACAAGAACACGATAGGAAAAAGAGCAGCTTAAAAAGTGCAAGAAAGAGGCTTTTATATATCAATATTGATTGAACTTCCAGAAGGCAATCAGCTAACAGGCTGTATTGGGAAGACAGTGAATTGAGATAGTGACTAACTTGACCTCATCTCATTTGCTAAAAGATTCCTTCCAAGAAATTCTGGTCATGGGCAGGGAGGCATTGGATTACTGTGAGGAACGGTAGGTTCGGCAGAGCATCGAGAGACACCTTAGAGAAGGCATGTCCTATACATCAAAATAGTGAAGTTAATAATCAACATTTCGAATATCTAAAAGGGAATTTTAAATTACTTGTTTACCCACCATGCCAAGCCGTATGATTTTATCGTTTTTGTTGAATAATTTACTTGACCAAAAAAAGCCAAAAGCATGGATTTTCGATGTAAAATTAATTTCCAAAACTTCAAATAGGAATAGTGACATCATGACATTTCTAAACTTCTGATATTCAATACTTTTTCATCTTCCCATTAAATTCGTTGCTTTCAGTATCTTGAGTACTTTGAACATAAGCAATCAATTACGAAAACCAAAAACGGCCTCATGCTGCCTTATCAATGTCCCTCCAATAGTGTCCTGGGTGCTTCAGAATCACCATAAAATCACCTCACACCATAGCAACCGATGCATGGCAACATTAGCGAGCAGTACATCACTTGCCTTCAGGAAAAATACTTAGAAAGCAATGAAATAAATGTGGTCCTTTTCGAATGAGTGTAATATTCCTGTCTGCCAGAGAGAGTGGCATCGACAAAAAGTCGCAAAATGATCTATCTGGTGTCTAGTAATATTATTAATGCAATTTTAGCCGACATTTTTGTTCTGGTACTGCTTTCTCCTCTGATTATTCCAAAATTCACTTTCACATCTTCTGACACATGGTCAGTTCTTGATATAAGCAGATACTCAATCCAGCTCAAGACTAGTATATATACTACATGGTTAGACCCATTATCATATTGCTCCTTTCTTGTTAAAGTTTCCTTCTGATTGGTTGATAAACTGACGAAAATCTCCTGTCGAATAATGTTATGTACATACTTAGAAGCCTCAGTTCACTTGTCTTTATCTTTGAGGTGCAAGAATCACCAGAGTACCCAGGTACCTAGCAACTGATATATGGCATGGCATGGCACGATTAGGGAACCATACATCATTGCTTAGCCATTGAGTCTGTTGCTATAACATTGCTAAGCCATTCATCATGAACTGCTTACAGTAAGCCATTCATCGTAAGCCATTCGACATCAACATTCATCCAGAACATTTATCCTGTGCATTTATCCTAAGCCATCTATTGCAACAATACAACTAGCCAAAGCCATTCACTCTCTTTGTAACAGCACAGTGCAACATTGCAGACAAGTTGCCAATGGCCTCACACAGTTGCTTATCAGCTCTGTACACAGCTCAGATCACACAGCTGACAGCTGCAGGTATGTGAGCTAAGTATGTGAGAAACAATGTGCTAACTAGTGATGAGGCCTTGGACCTTGGTTAGTGTGCAGAATAATTGAAAATAGGAGAGTGGTCAAATAATAATTAACATGATAATACAGCTGTTACCATAAGTTGCAGGTAATTCAAGGCTAGCAATTACTATTCTAGGTAACCCTGATAACATTACTAAGGCAACACCACAACTGCCAGAAACCTTGGATAAGCAGTTCAGCGTGTTCAGTTGCAGGTTTATTATCGTTGATGCTTTACGACAAAAAATACCATATCACCAAAGGCTCCAGAAGGAGATCGACAAACATACACTTAAATTAAAATGCATGCCTCCCAATGTATCAAAAGTATCAAATTCACTATTTCATCCCCATTCCCTGTCAAACTATACAAAAAAGATCCATTTCCTTTTTCATTCAAAATAGACAATTTTTATGTTAATATATACATCTTCATAAACAACAGTTACTATTTTTTCATTCAATAAGCCGAATCAATTTAGAACCACCATCATCTTTGACAGTCAAATCTTGGTAGATGACAAAACCAAATCTACATTTGACAGCAAAATTTATCGAAACTTGACAACATAACAAGATACCGCAAAGATATATGTTTTGGAGACGGCATTTATCTATTTGTGGAAATTGAAATTAATTCCATAAAGAGACTGGCATATACAGGAAATAACTGTAGGACTAGAAATATTATATTCCAAAGTGGGACCAGACATTTATAATTGAATATACTTTATCCATCAAGGAGATAATGAAAAGTTTCATGTGAAGCAGTGTGGTTTATAATCTGCCACTGAACAACTGCTGAAAACGTACATATTATAAGACTTAAATAAGTCTTCCATTCTGTTCCCAGATTCAATCAAAAGACTAGTTATCCTAGGCGACACAACTATAATGAAGACACAATCCATATCAAAATAAAATTTCTCTTAAATGGAATTTTTTTTCCTATCCATGATATTTTTCATCGACAATATTCGAATCGACTGATTGAACATATTTGTTAAAAAATCAATTAGCACATATGGTATAGGATTTTCAGTTTTTGTTTCACTCTATTTTGGACCTAAGTAAGTAAAGGGTCAATGTACTGAACCAACTATCTCTCCAGTACAACACAATGCCACTGGGATATATAGATTGATAACAGCTTCTAATTATCCACATCAATGGGGTTGTATGGTAACATGATAATTGGCCCCAATTCATATGAGGACCCTGTGGTCTCTGAACTTAGATAATCACAAAACACCAGATGAGGCATTTACCAAGATTTTATAAAGAATCTACATGATTGTAAAGTTCTCCACTAATTGCAGAGGGATCAAACATTTCCAATTAGTGATTTTTGTGTAGATCCTGCAATAAGAAATAAAGTACAAGATCCATTTTCCAGCAACATACAATTAGTGAGCAATTAGCAGCTTGTAAAAAATAGGCTTGGGGCAAAATTAGTCTATTTAGAGACCCCATTAAGACATGAAGCCGGCACTGGATGTTGTAGTACACAACTCCAGAAGATGCTCAATGAATCAGTAGCGTCAACTGAAGTGAACGTAAAAGATAGATAGATCTATAGATAGATAAATAGATAGATATGGTAAGTGCAGCCCTAAACATACTCCAAGCCAAGTTGTAAGGCTCCAGACAGTCGATTGATGAGACGGAAGAGAGAGCAGGAATCTTCCAACATTCAACACATTTATTCCGTGTGAGAGACCTTTTACTTGTCCAGGACAGACACTGATACAAGGGGCCACCAATTTGATGTCTCATCCGAATGACATCCAGCTGGGATTTTTCTCATGATGGTAGTCAGAAAATGTTGGTTCGAACCCGTGCTGGCAAAGACCTTCGAACAGCGTAACCGCTCACTCACACCCAGCTGCCAAAAAAGGTACACTGTAGGATAAATTTTCCAATTTCATGTACATATAGGTATCTTCAAGACAATATCTAATCTATACACACAAAAACATTCTCATGGCAAAATGTCACTTTACCACTTTTGAGCTTTTGCTTCATTGCCAAAAGCCGAAGACCGAGGTCACAATTCTAACCAAGGCCAAATCTTCTAAATTATTTCGGAATGCCAAAAAGGCAAAAAGCGCTCTGAAATGTCCTGCCAATCTATGGCTAGATATCAAGGTTGCTTCTAATGGGAATATTAAACAACGATCACCAAGAATTCTCTTTCAATAATTTCCCAAGGCGACTTGTCATCACAAGACATAATTTGACATCAACTTGAGCGTCAATATTGGATGTCAATTTGAACAAAAAATTTCAAATCAGCTTGACTTCCGAGAACATTGCGCATGAGAGTGAAACTGCCAACGACAGCAGCCATCATCGTCACTCTCATGGAGAATGGACTTTTTAGAATTTTAATGTTAAAGATATTCATTGACATCCGTCTCTTAAGATATCAGTCCATTTATTCATCACTTGTGAGGTCTATGTTCAATCTTGCTACCTATTACTCTACGTTTAACTATCTCTCTATTTAGCTATTTATCTATGAAGGACTCTACTTAGGGCTAAACAATTATTGTTATTGGGAATTTGAGCTATCAAGGACACCAAAAAAGTTATTGCAGAAAAGTGTAATAAATAAATCTTTAACTTTTCAGCATTTTTTACCAAAAAAAAGGTACACTTATTTTCATGAAATTGCAAATCAATATCGCGATAGACAGTAGCTATCTTTCTATCTATTTATTCATCTATCTATCTGATAATTCATCCATCTATCAGATTCTATCTGAATGATTCTCCTATTTCTCCAATCTATCAATCATATTCAATCAAGGCCTTGCAATAATATTACAAGTACAGGGTTCCTGTCCCAGATATTGGACTGGCACTAAGTGCGCATGCGTAATGGTACAGTGACGTCATAGTGGAGTCATTGCCCTCTGGATATATCAGGGGGCTACCAAAAGACATCAACTTTGATTAGGCTTAACTGGTAACCCACTGGAAATGATGCCATGGCAATTGCTTTGCTATGGCAATGATTACCAGGGATGCAGGCAGAGAAATTAATGTGGCAGAAATCCCCCATGGCCACACCAACCCATCACTTTGACATTACTAATATTAACTGTCCACTGCCCATAATGCTCTCCATGTTCACAGGGAAGCAAATGCCCACCATGTAATATTCAGCATGTTGTTTGTCAGGCTTGACAGCATGTGCAGGCAGAAAAGTCAGAAAATATGTTGTTGTTGTTTTTTTTTGGTTGATGATCAAGAACATTGCTTTCCCAACTGGTAGCAAAATGTGCGTGTCCAGATGGAGACTTGCATTGGATTGTGTGTCGGTAAAATCAGTAAATTCAATTAAAACTTTGGCTTTCAGTATTTATGGTGTAATATTATAGATCAGCATAACACATTTTTGGTTGTCAGAACAGTTACAGAGCCTATATATATACCACTCCAGCAAAGATTCTCTGGGTGATATACATACAGAATATATTTATCTTTAGAATGTTCATTGGACAATCCTTATCCATATTGTATACTTAATACATTTTGGATATAAAAATTAATGCATGTTTACCAATGAAGGGAAGGTTTATTTTACTATTATTTTAAAATCATGACATCTATTCTAATTCAACCAAATTTCATGCTAAGCATATAGCTAAATTAGGTATCATAGATAACAAACTTCCTGAAAAATACACATCCACTATTGAATTTTCCAATATTCACTGCGCACTTGAGTGTGAGGCAGTGTGGAACAATGAAACTATACATTCACTAAAGAAAAAAAAAATTAACATTGTAAGTCATCACTTGGTCTAAGTTAGCCACTCTTCCCTTTTTTTCTGTTCTATTATTTTCCACCTTGCTTTCACCTTCATGCAAAGGGCAGCCAATGTTTACCAACACAAGGTGCTAAAAATAACATTACTACAAGCACTGCTGATACTATTGGACTTGGGCCAAAACAAAGGAAGTGTGACAAACTATCGAACTGGGTGAAAAAATATTGGTTCTCTTTGATTCAATAGTGTTCAAATGCTCAAATGTCAAAGAGCATGCTCAATACTGCTCATGTTATCTTAATACCAAGTTACACAACAAGAAAACTTACTATGTAAAGCAATAACTATTTGCACTTAGAGGTTATGAGCAAGAGAATGTCATTTCCTTATTATAGTTCCTGGCCTTACTCATCTGTCATCTCCTCTTTGAGATGGTAGTTGCCTCACCAGCAGCTAACTGATAAACCTCTATTCAAACATGTAAAAGGCAATTAATATTCACTATTATTCAGGTAAATGTGCATAGAAATCATCTATACATGATGATTTATCATGGATACCATGTTTTATGCTGGCACAAGAAGTGTTCTATAAATTTGTTACAAGGTCTCACCTCTCGCATACATAATATTATATGCATTTTCAAGCTTTTTGTAATTATATTCATTATTCTTAGTTGTTCACCTCACCTGTACACTACCAACTGTACCTGTTAAGATGTGACTAATCACAAGTATACAATTTACAATGTCTGTCATGTACACAACATACTTTTTTCCCAGGACTGTAAGTTCTGCAACACTAAAATATATACACTCAGTAGTGCTCAGTATACAAAACATATATCCTAATATACAAATGTATAGATCTCTACATTAAATCAATTCTTTACATCAATGCATTACATCAATGCATTACATCAATGCATTACATCAATGCTTTACATCAATGCCTTACATCAATGCTTTACATCAATGCATTACATCAGACTAACCTCTTCTTCGCGCTATTATTTCGCAGTCTTTTTTCTGAGCGGCTTCTTCCATCTTTTCGGAATACTCCATTATGAGAGCTATTCAAGTATACTCATGTACAGTAGAAAGAATAATACTCCAATATGGTAGAAAGAATATTATATTATACGAATATTTTTCTTCCTCTATCCAGAAGTATATTCCAATAAAGCAGTCACAATATTGTATTACTTGAGCAATACTTCAATATTGACTTTATCCAAAATAATATTCCAAGAAAAGTAGAAGTAGCAGGAATATAAATATTATATGAAACTACACTCCAGTAACCACTTTATTCACAAGTGTGTTCCAATATTGCAGAAAAACACAGTATCATATGAGTAAGTAAAAAGTATTTTAAATACTTTGATATCCAAGTATATTGCAATAAGAATTGTAAGGATACTATCATACAAGTATCATCCTCTTTATCCTCTAACATCCACCTTGTGTGCACCTCACAGAGACCACTATTGCTATCTGAACAGCAACTGAGGTACAAGCATTGAAAGGTCAAGGTTGATGGTGGACCAGCCTATTTTCTTTGGGGGAAGGTCTTTTGTCAGTACAATAACATGTTTAGGTAAAGGTTGAGCAAAAAATATGCAAAACACACACAAAAAATAACTGTGTAAACTGCAAAGCATAGTACATGCTACATGTTTTATGTAAGGTTTTTTCTTTTTAGTGATGCAAAGCATGTTTAAGTTGACCCTCAGTCATGCTAATGTTTCCTATGCATGTCAAAAGACAACACTATCAACACCTGAGTGCTCTAACTTCAACTTGTGCTTTGCCTGGTCTTTAGAACTAGCAAGTGGTCTTCTGATCTCTGTATCTTAGTAGCTGTTCAGTGTAAACTTGGCTGCTTAGTTCTGTGTTCAGTGCAAAACTTTGAAGCAAAACAATTAGCTTGCAATTATCATACTCAGATGTATTCTATCCGCGCACTCATTGCTCATAGACAACTTTATTCATAAGTAACCTAAACCAACAAGGCCAGAGAAACTTGATTTTTAGCTTCTCGGATTGATCGACCCAACGTATTTTTTGCCAATGAGAAAAGATTTTAAAGTAAAAGAGCTAATCCACATTTTTTGCTAAGTTGACATAATAAAATGTTGAGATAAAGACTTTTTTCGTCTAACCGATCGACCCTAAAAAAAGTGCGTCGAGAACCCAGGCTCGAGAAGATCTGAGAAGCTCATCAATCAGTCACCCTATTTTTAGAACACCTAATCAGTCACTATTTCAATTGATAAAATAGTTATCAAAATATTAATCAATCTGTTAATAGCCTCAGTACAAATATTTTCCAATCAAATCCATCAATCCCCTCAATCTTTCAGTCAATGATCCAAACCCATCAACAAATTAACAGATTCGCAATATATGTGCGAAATTCTTCTTGTATCAAAAATGCATCAAAAATGGAATCAGTTATCTTATTTGAATATGGATTCATGGTTGTGGAGAGAAATAAAACATGTATTTTTTTATAAAAACACTACATAAAACAAATGTATAACCACTGATTCAACAGTCTACAATCTACATGTGTGTATTATAACAAAAAGCTCTACATTGTAGCATATGTTTCCTTGTTCAAAGACTAATGTCAAGTTCAAAGGTTTCTTTAAGTAACAGGATGCAGTTGAAAACACAGGTGCAGCTGTTTAGCAGCCATGTAAAATTTGTAATTGTGCAGGTAGGCAGTCAGGTCGTCCTGGTGGTGCAACTTCATCACAGGTAGAAAGATGGCAGACTGGTAAATTGGTTGATTGACTCTAAATTGTTGAAATCTAAATAAATGGTAAGGAGATAACATATACATAGAACAAATGGAGATGAATGGATGGTTGTGTCTTTGCGTCCTGTATTTATGCACTCGGTAGGATAATTAGGACAGGAGGAGGACACAGCAATGATGCAAACGATGATTGAGACGGGCGTCAAACATAGGCCCAGGTGCCCCGACAGGCATACTACCACTGAGCTAACCCCCCTCTCCACTTGAAAGACTGGAGAACAACTGATTTTGATTGGTTTATTGTTTAACTTATCTTTGACCTCTTCCCTTGATCTGCCACAGAAAAAGTGGGGGGGGGGCAGGTTATGTTTCAGATCAACCATAAACACACAGAGCATGGAAGCTAATTATTTGGCCTAGCACAAAGGAAACACACGGTTAAAATTCAAAATTTTTTTAAAAATTCAATTAACTTTCAAAATATTCCCATTCCAATTTTCAACAGTTGTCAGCACATAAAATATAACTCAAATAGAAAGCAAACATATTGACGTGGAACATGTGGAAGCTGAAACCATCAAAGCATCTTTCAGCCTTTCTAATTATTCTAAAAATAAAAACCAAAACAGTAGCTTTGATGCCTTTCGTCCAAATTAGTTGTCATGTCAGTTAGCTGTCAGTAATTATCTCTTGTCAAAAGCTTCCCCGAATAACATTAATCAACTCCAATTCATTGAAAATCTAATTCATCAATTGTGACAACATTTCACAATGAATGGCTTCAGAAGCAAGCAAAATGCAGCTCACAATCATTACCAACATTAATTGTTTTACAATGCTATTGTCAATTCAATCTGATTAACTTATTCTTCATTTAAACGGTTCTTAGAAAATAACCTGATGACTCACTAGGGAATTTTTTTAGTTCACCAAAATTTGTACCACAAGCAAATAACAAAGATAGCAAACACACAACGCAATTCTAAATGTTCGGTTTTTAATAGAATTACAAGTTTCTAAATTGGTTATTTTAAACCATGTAACATAATAGCTTCATAAATTGCATTGGCAACATTTTTATTTCTTAAATGTCAAATAAAAATAGGCTAAATAGCCATATTTTCTATTTGCATAGTTTTTCAAAAAAGAAAATTCACCTACTTTCCTTTCATCAGGAAATGCTGATGCATCATTAATGCCCCAGTCTCACGGCACGTTACGGATAACTTTTTTACCACTGAGGGGCAGCTTGAGTTGAATTCTAGGAAAAAAATGACCATCACGGCGACATACAATGTTTATAAAACCATTACATAATTAATTAAAAGCATATCACGGCGGGGTTCTTTTTGTTCACTGCGGGGAAGAAAAGTTGTACGCCGTCCCCAAAAGTTCGCCGGGGGAAAGGAATTTCCTCCTCCTGAGGGATACTTTTATATCGCCCCGAGATATAACAAGAACCCAGGGGTTCAAAATGGAGGTGGTGTTGTGTCTTAAGTTCACACACCATGAATCCAGCAGATGATTTGTCCTGTGCTGCTAAAACTATTCCGATAGATATAGATATATAGACATAGATAATTAGATATATAGACAGATAGATAGATATAGATAGATTAGCAGATAGATATGACTGATATGCACAAGTGCTGCCCTTTAAGAGCAGTGGTTGCTTACAGTGGTTCATCAATGGGAGATAGAACACGAGTCCTCTATATGTTGCACATTAACCCTATTTGAAAAAGATCAAAGAGGCACCAATTTAACATCTCATCTGAATGATACCCATCTGGGATTTTGATCTTGAAATTCCACTGAAAATATTCTAAATATGCTGCCCCAGGTTTGAACTGAGAAATTCAAAGAATATTGGGATTTTGGACTGACAACTCTTGGCCACCCAGCTGCCACGGAAACTCCCTATATGTATCTTAAGACCTGCTTAGTTCCCTACTATCATGTCAATAAAGATCTTACTTATTCACTAACATGTCTATACAACTGTCAATCCTCCTACCACTGCCAGTTAACTTATATTTATAGACTGTCAAATTGACCAACTGGATCAATAAAATCTATCAATCCAGACTTTGAAAAGAGCTGAAATGAGGTGAAATGTCATGTCGGATTGGCATGGATATTTTGGAAAGATGGATAGATGATTGGGGCTATACACCCTGTATTTCTTTACATTGTAAGCTAATTAGGACATGAGGAAGAGATAGCAATGAGGCAAAGGACGATTGAAACTGCTGTCCTAGGTGACCTGGCGAGAGCGTTAATCAGGCCAAGACGAGCAATGCCTTCAGCCCCACATGACACTCACCTTAGCACTGTCATCACCCTCCCATGACCCTCTCAAAGTGTCATGGCCCTGTCATGACTTTGGCAATGCTCAAAATCATCTTTGACAGGCTCTTTAAAAGTAACTGCTGCTTCTATCACTTCCAAACTTGGCATAACGTCATATCACAGTATCAACTATTCTATAAATTTTGGCAAACCTATCCATTACATAATTAGGAAAAGATGATTGAGTGTGCGGGCCTGCGGGGTTGGTCAGCTGAGTATCAGAAGTAAGTCTGATCTCTGTGCAGCAATCCTCATCACACAGCAGCATGACAGTAGCAGGACTTATTCTATCCAATTTTGTGAAGTAGTGCAAAGTCATCAGCAGCTGATGACAGTTCCCTACTTTCTCTGAAGCCTTCGGGTTCCTGTCAGGGCCAGGACTTAGCTGAAATTGCAATTGTCCTCATATGACAGTGATTTCCCAGACAGTGAGACTGCAGCCCAGTGTGCTACAACTTAGCTGACCCTACCCGGAAATTTTGGATCATGGAATAAATTATTTCAAGTACCAAATTGCAACCTATTGCGTGGCTTACTAAACCCTTTTGATAGATCTGTGTAATCTTACTAGTCTGTGAATTCTATCTATTTGATCTATATAATCTATCCATCTAATTCATGCAATTATATCTATCCAATACCTAAAATGTATTCATGAAATCCACCCTTGTCTATCTATCTATCTATCTATCTATCTATCTATCTATCTATCTATCTATCTATCTATCTATCAGTTTACCCATCCATATATCTGACTGAAATAGCCCTGGTTGTAGATTCATATAACTACTGAAACTAATCTCTTGTGACCTATTATTATGATGACATCAATTTCCAGGTCAGAAAACCAACCAATACACATCTTAATGTCACCAGGTCAGCTCATTTGCATACACAAAACACAATACACATAATTTTCAAAATGGTGGACAGCTCATTTGCATACCCAAAACACAATACACATTATTTTCAAAATGGTGGAAGGCAAACATGTAAACAGCAAACAAGCAAACACCAAACAAAAAAACTGATAAAAGGAGTACTTAGAATTACTTCAGGTCAACACAAATAAGCTCATATAACAGGCCTGCATCTCTAGTTATGCTGAATTTAGCAATTTGGAGAAAATTTAAAACATGCAAAGAGTTATTTCAGATTTTTTTCTCCTATTTCGAATTTCCCGCCTAAAGTTTGCCTCTCTCACCGACTCTCTTAGCCCCCCTCCTCACCAAACTACATAAATGGCGGTGTGTTAACACCCCTCCATTAAAAAGTACCCCTCAGGGAACCTATAACTGCCCCTCAGTGAACCTATTTCACCGCGGCGGGATGTCAAAAACTGCCGGCGAGGCTTCAAATGTCCCCCCAGGGGCAGGAAAGGTCCCCGCGGGGGCAGGAAAGGTCCCCGCGGGGGCAGGAGAGGTCCCCGCGGGGGCAGGAGAGGTCCCCTCAGGGGCAGGGGATGTCCTAATATCCCGCCGGAGATGTTTTTGAGGCGTTCTCACTGAAAAAATCCACGCCGGACATCCAAAAATCAAGAAAATTTTGGGCTCTGCTCCGCCGTCATGAAAAAAAAGTTTGTACCTGTTGAATCTTTTTTGACATCCACGGCGCAGTTTTTCCATTTCTAGGAACCGCTGAGGGGAACAAAAACTTCCCCTGGGGGGATGTGAAAAGTCGACGGCGGATCACCCAAATTCATTGAAATTACCAGGAAATACTTCGACGCCGATTTAAATAGTTCTCCGGGAGCCGCCGTGAGAATGTAGCATAAGAACAAACAGGTAAACAAAGCAAGAAAACAGAATTATCCTCTTTTCTTTGGTTTCATGTTTCATTCTATCCATCGACAACTGTCAACATGAATGTGAAGTGTGTGAATCAACAGGTAGTGCACAGGACTGCAGATTTTCAAGAGTGAGAATGTGCAGCAGTTTCACCAGCAAGCAAAAATTTGAGTTTTACTTTCCACAATTGCACAAGTACTTGCGACCTGTCCTATCTATTTACCACTGCTACCAGTATACCCAGCAGATAAATAGATAAGATGGACATATGATTGGGGCTTTACGTCCTGTATCTATGCACTTGTTAGGCTAATTAGGACACGAGGAGGACACAGCAATGAGGTGAAAGATGATTGAAACAGCCGTCCAACATAGGCCCAGGTGACCCGGCAAGAGCTGGATTAGAACCCCGCACCCTGCGATTGGTAGACTAGCACGCTACCACGAGACCTTGACAATAACCGCTTTGCCACATACCTGCCTGTTGCTGCTAACTTACAACCTGTGTGTTACCCAATATGTATACCCATCAGATCCACCTTAACCTATTCCAAGTAAGGAAGACCCAAAAGAGCATATATAAGCCAAAGCTGCTCTTTTTCAGGCAGTCGCGTAGGTGTAACACAAGGTGATTCTATGCCACCTAATACTATCGCCTTTAAAGGGAAAAATATATTACCTCCTAGCATGTATATGATGAAATACATAGTAATCTCATTATTCTCATACATGTATAAGAAACACAAGCAAAAAAGCCTTAAAGAAACAGCTGCCAGATTTGCCAGCCAAAAATAGGCAGCAGAATGCCAAAGAACAAAGATGCTAAAAATAGAACATACTAGACGTGCAGCAATTACATAAAAGCTGCTACTTCCGGTTCCTGTAAAACAGGAAGTTGGGTGATAAAAGACAGATCTACTGCTGTCAGAACTGTGACAACCACAGTTCTACAACCAGTGGGGTATTACTACACGAAATGAAACATAGATCTATATCATATCCGACATACACGTTTCTAATACGTACATTCTGTATAACCGCTGAATGTACATGTTTGTCATTCGTTCTTACATATACATATTGTTGTGTTTTTCAAAGTAAGAATTATGCCTGCAGACCTGCAGTTCTTTGGTTAGTATAATATCATTTAAATAAATATCAATCTGTCCAAACATTGACTGACTGATAGATCAATCTTTCATTAAAAAAAACAAATCAATTTGAAAATTGTTAATTTAGTTATCCACTTAAATTGTAACTTCAACCAAACTCCCATCTTACTTTCCAGTTTAATAGGGCAGTTTTATTAACATTTTCCAAAGTCAAATACAAGGTTCATTCAGCAGATCTCATTTAATACCATAACATAATTGAGAAATTACTCTCAGTTTGTCAATCATACGGTGATGAAACTGACAGAAATACAGTTATCAATTTGTATGAAAATTCATATGACAAGTTGTTCCATTAAGTCATTGGTATTAAAGGAAGAACAGATGTGATAACTCATGCACAAAAGTAAATGAATGTAACTGAATGATTAACCATGTTCTCAGAAAATGCACAAGAATTATGAACCAGAGATTATGAACCAGTTCAGTGACCAGGAAATTCGTGGCATTGCTAATCTGCTAATATCCTAGCATCCTCCGCAATTTCCTACAAGACAACATAGAGAGCTATTCATTGTTCCTGTTTCCTAAGAAATAACATGAATAACCACAGGGGTTTTCAAGTTTTAATAAAGCTGCCTGTAACTTGTAACTGTTAAAACTAACTCCACACTAACTTTTCCAATTCTGATGCCCCATTCTCACGATCACATTATGAGTGAGTGAGTGAGTTTGTGTTTTACGCCCCATCAGCACCGGTCTGGGCTATTTAGAGGCAAGATCTAATTCTGAGAGTTCCAAGAAATCTAGGGGGAGCTAGTGGACAGAGAGGGGCCTTGTTTTGAAAAGTTGAACATGTCCAACATTTCTGAGCTAGCTTCCACTCAATCTCGATTGGAAAGCCATTTTTGGTCTCTCCGACATTCCAGCATCCTTCGCCGAAGAAAATTCAGCTAGAGGCTGTATCCTTTTTGAAAGAAAAGCACGGATCGGTGACGTAAGGTCGCCAGAGTCACATTCCCTTTCGCAGTTTCGCAGGGAAACCCAAGTTTTGCTGAGTTCCAGTGTCTCCTTTATCGAGGCAATTGTGAAGATGTATCAAGCCTTTGCTACTCTATGCTCCAAGAAACAAAGAAATGATAGATCTTTTTTACATCCTGGTACATTGGGCCACATACCACTTTTCCAAAAGAAAGGGGATGCACAAAAGACAATAATTGTTTGTGCACTAAACGTGCTAAAAAGACACAGCCACAATGAGAAGGATTGTGTTCCATAGATGACGTCACAGCAGCCTCTTTTTCAGTGGCACGTGCCCAAGCATTGTCTGGCATCAGGTATTTTAAGATCAGGGCAAACCTGCCACCAGGCATGACATGGAAAGAATGAACACTAGAATAAAATATGTATTTCCAAATGTTCCTAGCAATTCCATCTGTCCTGGATTGGGTGTGACACCAGATGAAACGAATTCTGTTTAACAGGGTTGCTGGATTTAAATCATTCGATTTAAATCATTGATTTAAATCATGATTTAAATCACTCAATAAAAATCATGATTTAAATCAAAGTTGTGATAAAAAGGCTTTAAAAGGCACAAATAAAGCTGGCAGTGAGATATTACAGCTTGCAACCTACCATTTAGCAATACTCTTTCATAAATATGTCTAATGACATATCGCACAGGCCCCTTGTATATATATAAGATATAATTTTAGATATATGATAAAATATTTCTGATAAATATATCTGAGTAGAATGACTACATAAATGTAAATAAAGATTTAAACAATTTTATTTCAATCATGGCATTCTCATGATTCTCTAAACAATTTCATTGCTGCAATGAAAAACAAAGTCATGTTCTGCAAATGCAGCACTGTCCCAAAGCCCCTTCTGCTAAACTGATATCAAATACACTACATGTGAAACAAAATTAACAGGCATCGTGAGACTGAGTGCTGAGACTGATGATTTAACGTAGCAGTTCAGTTCATTGCAGAGTAGGGAAAATGATGACTCGTTTTGACATCCCTTTTTATCTTTTAGAAGGTGTACTTCTATTACAAGTAAGCTGTATAGTCATGATTGATGTTCAGTGAAAAAGACATTTATTGACACATCCGTATCAAAATGTGGAACTGCTGCCGTAGCTTACATTATGATTATTATATTTAATACATCACCTGCCTTGATTTCATAATTTTGCATTATAATTTCTCTAATTTAAACAAAATTATTATATATATGCCTTATTGACATCCACATATGTGTTATTCATAATATGTCAATGCATAAAAATTAATAACAGTTGGTGAAATTGATACGGAAAATGAACTTTTTCCATTAATGATTTAAATCCAATTTAAATAAAAAAAATCCGATTTAAATACAAAAAATCCGATTTTTTTGATTTTCTTATAAAAATCAATAAAAATCGCAACCCTGCTGTTTAAATTAACATCTAAAATATAAGACTCCAACCAAAAAACTATTAATATTAAGAACTTGACAGAACTAAGTTAAACTTTCATTTTGTCATATTTATAGCCCAAGAAAGTAAGATTGATATTGAAAAGATGACAATCTTTTGCAAATCTACCAATTATCCCCAAAAGCGACAAAGGTCAATGTTAAAGTGCTTAACAGAACATTTACTTTGGGGACTTAAATATCTTAAGTCTTCAAAGGTCATAAAATCCTATAAAACACACAACATACAAAAGGAATGCAATTTTGGAAGCATTTGCGTATGCAGGCTGGCAGCAGAAATGCTAAAGAAAGCAATGTTACGTAATTCAATAAACAAAAGCAGAAAACGAGGTCAATTAAAATGTTCTCAAATGTTTTGTTGAAACCTCCAATTATCACCTTCCAAATCAACCTAATTAACGATCTATTCAAACATGGTTGAACATCTAAAGTATGCTCCATTGATCTGTGCAGTCTCTAAAGAGCATACATTCCACCCCTTTATCACGTTAATAGAAAGATTTACCCCTTCCCCCAGGCCAACTGAAGTGTACCATTTGATAAAGTCTGATGTAAACGACAAAATACCTTAAGCATGTTAAGAAAAGATTTAAATTAAGGTCAATTGACAGCCTTTCAATATCATGTCAAAAGTTATATAAATATCATTATCAAAAGATAACTACATCAAGTGCTTTAAATATTTCAATTGCTCATTAAACTGTCATTACTAAAAAATTAACTTCATAATGATATCTGCTTGTTTCAGAACAATGTCTAATAATATATTACCAAATCCAAAATTTTATGTAAGGAAGTTCCCTAGCCTAGAAAAACAAGGTTTTTTTAAAGTCTCAAACTAAATTTTAAGTAACTTCAGATTTTTAAAAATATCTATTTATACTAACTTTTGTTACTAATTTAACTTTTTAAAACACATTTCCAGAAGGGGAGGGGTTGAATCCCAAAACTGTGTCACATACAGACATTCTTCCATGAAAAATTGCCTTTTTTCTAAAGTTTGGAAGATTTTTAAATGACAAAAGAAGCATGGCAGCTGCTGTAAAGCATGTCAGCCAGTCACAGTTGGGTGAATCTGTTTGCAAATTGTCTCAAGGTCACTCCTGTGTCAAAATGGCAATGCCAGGTTGTTATACTTGACACTTAGCACATACATATGAACAGCAATTGATCAGGCAAAAGTGTCATTGACTCATTGCTCTTGCTGTAATATTTATGAACTCTCAATTACAGAAGATAAACACTATTTGATAACTGCATGTCCTGAATTTTAATATTACTTGGTGGGATAATTATTGAGAAATTAGCAATGTATTTATCACATAATCTCTTAACCTCGTGGCCTCAATAGCCATCTACGATCTATCTATCTATCCTCAATAGCCATCTATCTATCTATCTATCTATCTATCTATCTATCTATCTATCTATCTATCTATCTATCTATCTATCTATCTATCTATCTATGGATCTATCTATGGATCTATCTATGGATCTATCTATGGATCTATCTATTGATCTATCTATGTATCTATCTATCTATGTATGTATCTATGTATCTACCTACCTACCTACCTACCTACCTACCTACCTACCTATCTACCTATCTATCTACCTATCTACCTATCTATCTCTATCTATCTATCCTTCTATCTGTCTGTCTATCAACCTGTCTCTCGACCTTTCCAGCTACCTGTCTATCTATCATCAATATCCATCCATCTATTATTTATCTATCTTCAACATTAATATGAATATAGGCATAAGAGCATTACTTTCTTTGTTAAATAAATGTCTTCAGAAATGGGATAATTTCTGGTTGGCTGGTTGGTCATTTCAGTAAAGTGATACTCCAGAAAATCAACTTTACTGAAGTGTGATACAGAGTTACAGACTGGTTTGACAAATCTGAAATACCACCACATTCTGGAAAATATAATATACCATACCTCTCAAGAAATCATATAATATCTCAACATAACTGCCTGTTTCCGAGTAATAGACCTATTGTCTCAAAAGTAAACAAATACAAAATGTTTGTGTTAGATTATTTATCAGATTACAGAATTGTTGAATACTTTCTTGTAATAGTACACCCATGTATGAATAATGTTATGTAACAGTCTACAATCACTGATATTATTTAGGAATTCTAAACAAATTACTTCTAATTGCAAAATGATGTAACACAGATCACACTGAAATTAGAAGTAATTTCTTTAACTCAAAACAAATTGCGATAATTGATAATAGCAAGACCCAAAGTTACACATATAATAGATTGTCTGATTATACCGTCAAATACTTTGAAATTGTAATTGAACAAATACACTGTTATAAATATACAGCTTTTATGAATTATTGATTCAAAGGTGTAATAATTATCAACATGTCAGCTAGATAATTGTGGAATACACATTATGTGTATTCCTATAAAATCCTCCATATTTCAAGTTTAAACTTCAAAGGTATAATTCATGCCAATTCTAGGAACTGCCATACACCCAGATTGCACTGACTGATGCCAAAAAGAAGAAAAAATATGCCAAGTGAGCCAGAAGTATTTCTAGGCAGAATGAATGAGAAATACAGAGAAATCAAGTTATATCTTACATGTGTTGCTGCTACTGGTAATACTGGGAGGTTTTGGAGATAAAGTTGCCCCATTGACCTGTTTGGATCTCATCTTTTGATGTCAGAATCTTAAAATGTTCCGTAAATCCTGAGAGTTGAGCACTGACTGGATGCACTGCCTCTGAGTACACGCTCCACTGAATAGCATTAAGTTGACCTAGATAGAGCTATTGTGATCTAGTCGACCCAGTTCCTAGTCAGCAGACGACATCGAAGGAAAAATGTCAATAAATTGCGATAATTACATGTATCGTTTAGAGTAACATTAACAGTAAATCCTGCGTTCAGACTGAAGTAATATTACTTCTGCTGGAGTTAGCAACTTCCTGGCGCTATATATTCCAGTGATTCATTTAAAAACAACTAAACTTGACTCACAGTCTGACTGTAAATATTCTGACACACTGCTGGTCTAAAGTACATGCGATAATTGTACTATGCAGTGCTTTGTGCCAGCAGCCCACTGGATGACCTAACATTAAAACCATTAGTCTCAAAATTGCACTCAATAGAGAAAAGCAAATAAAAAAAAACACAAACAAAAAAAGAAAAATAATATAGAGAAAAAAACTTCAGTGACTATTTCAAGGCCGTGTTTGTTTTTAGCAGTTAATAATCAAAGCATGTCACATTAAATGGCGATAATGACTTTAATTACATGTACTCATACTCAATTATGATAAAAAGTGTCTGTCTGTTTGAAGAGCTCACACGTGATAAAATGGCATAAAAGGAGAGCTGCCAGTTCTAATGGGTGCTGATTTATTTGATTCAAATAGCCTGACAAGAAGATAAAAAGATAATGTGCCAAAACTTAAAAGATAATTATTTCTGAAGACCTGACCAAAATTCTTAGGTTTATCAAAGATTCAAACATATAAAGACCTGTATACATTTCAAGAAAAGAATCTACAATACAATAATACCCTCAGAGGCATCATGCATTATTGAATTCATGATCGTAAAATAATACATCCCAAATTAATTAGAAAACAACCCACCTGAATCTTTGATAGACTTGCTCATGTTCACCCAAAGTCCTTGAATAGAATAGTTTTATCTTTCTACCTGGCTGACAATAACATTTGAGCCATGTTGACTATCAGAGCAAATCTCATTTATTACAACTGACACTAAGATTTATGCTTAAATGTCTCACTAACCTATATAAACAAGAGTGCCACTTAAAAATCTTTGACTTTCCAAAGCAATAAAGGGGGAACCATTTAATATCCAAGGGGGGGGGGGGGCTTGGGTTTTTTGTCTTTATAATTTCTTGCCCAGTTTTGGTGAAATAAAAAAAAATTTTGGTAGTCTTGAAATAAACCCTTTCTTCTGGGGATATTTCTCAAGAAGGTGTTGCTTGATTTAGGAATGAATATTCGGGAACTTTGCGCTTGGAATAAATAATTACGGCCGCCATCACTATGAAATGAATAATTTCCCACCAAGGAAAACTCCAAGCCCCCCTGATTATTAAATGCCCCCCCCCCCCCAACACAGAATGACCATAGTCCAAAATCCACTGAAATCAATCTATCTATCTATCTATCTATAATCTATCTATCCAATGGTATCTCTCTTTCCATCTCTCTATTATCTATCATCTAATCAGACAGGAAAAGAATCAATGTTACATGAAAGTAGAGAGAGGAGGGGGGGGGGGTAAATGGTTTTGGCACATGCTGGGGACAGGTGGGAATTAGAAGCCAGGCGGTTGACACAAATTCTGTTTTAAGTTTTCAGCTTCAAAGAAAACTGCAAGGACACCTGCCTCTGCAGACTCTTGCGAAATGTATGAACTGTGCTTACAAGCTACTTGAGTGTAGTATTGCATAGTACTACAAACATAATTTTTCCTTTTGGAAAAAAAAACAAAATCGAAGAAGATTTTTTAAGTACATGTAGTCTGAAAATAGAAAAGACTCGAGAACTTTTTATAACTGATTTAAAAGGTGTAAGAGACAGTTGTTAAATAATCAACTAAAAATTGAAAGCCTCAATAAAATTAATCATACTTTATCATTCAGTGAAATATTTAGGTTAAAAGTGGGAGAGGAAAAACTGAAGAAGAAAACTATATATAACTTTAGACAATTTTCAACAAGAGTCTGCTGAATCGGAATAACGATGTCGTCTGCTCTGACAAGGCTGTGATAAACTACTCCCGCTTTCAGTCATCTTCTCTTAAAGTGGCTATCTAGAAGTTGGAAAGTCTACGTCAAACAGAGGAAAAAGTATCAAAAAGACTGATTGCTTGTTAAAATTCAGTAATAAAATAGTAAACCTATTTTGAGCACGTTTCAATGAGTTTGTTGGGTCTATTACGTTGCAGACGATCAGTCTGTTTGGCTATTTTTAGAACGGACATATAGGTTATACACGCCGTCAAAAAACATTAAAGTGATTAATTAAGATCACAGTTCATCAGTCATGGTTCTCCTGTAGTCCACTAGTTGGACTACCTTACAGTAATTTACAATATTTTGGTTTACATTAATCATCCAAATAATGTTGAATTAATCATCCAAATAATGTTGATAATATGATTTGGCATTTCTGCTGCCAGCAGACGATCTCCAATCAAGGTCAAAACAATGACGTCACGAGAGTTCTCTCAAGCCATTGGTCAAAGTCAAGTTCTTTCCTATTGGCTGTCACTTCATGCTTCACAGTCTGTGAGTTCTGTTATGCTTGCTGATCAAAGATGGTGATCCAAGGATTTAGTAAATTGCCACAATAACTATTGGAAAGGTACTGAAGGATAAGGATGTTAAGATGGAAGCACATCAGATTTCAGCAAGAGGTTTTAGCAACCAGATTAGGCCATAGGCGTATTAGGGTGTACCAAAAAATAAAAAAGTTCTCTGATCTTAACACCTATCGGTCAAAACATGGGGTTTGGTTAGTAGATCACTATGAAATTTTTTTTTTGAAAATTGGAGAAGTCCTTACGCCGGTCCAAGCCTCTTGAAATTTACATGTCAAAAAAGAGCAAAAAATCGCCATTTTCGCCTAGTTTTGTGCCTAATATGCCACCTACAACTATGACTTATGCCTAAAAGTGTAACTAATTACTCCTTTCTAAGTCATGACTTGTATGATATTTATGTTGGGTCAGTTTTATCATTTCTAACCCTCAAAATAACCCATATTTGGTCTGAAATAGCATAAAAATGCTCTTTTTAACCAATGAAGTGCTGTATCTTGAGAACTAAAGTAGATAGAGACATGATATTGACACCAAAATCTCCGGAATACCCACATTCATATTCATCTTCAATACATTTAAGGGCCCTTTACCAAATACTTTTTGAGTTATTAGCAAAAGACTAATTAATTGCCTTTATTTTCATGGGAATCTTAATTGAAAATACATTTAATAGCACAAATCATTAAAGATAGGTACCTGGTGAACCTCTGATTTATCTGCTATATATATTATATAATTTGAAAACACCAAAAGTGTTTTTATTATTTATAGTGAAGGAGTATTACAATTCCAGGGATTACTTATCTACATCAAAATATTGTCTTATTTTGAGAAAGGCATTCAAAGAAGTGAAAAAGTTTGATTTGTTACAAAGGTTACTATGTAATCAGGGGAAAATAATTTTCTTTGTTGTATAATATGCTACTAAACCAGCACTGCATGTTATCAACAATTACGTGTCTGAGAAACAATTTGTCAAAAAGGGTAGGCTGAGGTGGATGGTTTCCATACGAGTCTGTCTCCAATTGACAGTTATGAGGACATACTACAATGATATGGAACTTGTGAAGGATAGATAAATGCAGTACAACATGAATTAATATTTCTAGAAAAATTTAAGATATAATAATTGCTTTATCAATATCACTGTTAGTGTGTCATAGCTGAGTGTACCCTTTAAATTACTGTTTATTGGGTTCTTCTGGTCTATATTCATTATCTTCAGTTATGTCACTGGCAGGCGCATGATTTTGATTATCTCTCACACATGTTGGAAGGATTGTTGCTAAATTTTTTGTCAATTTAGCCTGTATGTAATTCTTTCTCATTGGCATACATAAATTGTCTCAGTTTATTGTCAATACTGAAATACCCTATGTCATTCATTATATCATCCACTACATCAAACAATTTTATTATCATTAATTATGGGTTCAAAGCATTGATAATTGATTATTCTCAGGATCATGAAGAACATTTTCTGAATATTTCCATTTTTTAGTAGTTGTTCAGACCTTTCCTTCAGTTTCATTCTTGCACCACAAGAACTTCTTCAAATGACTGACTTTTGGTGTTATTCATTCATATTGTACTGCATTTATCTGGCCTTCTCAAGTTCCATATCATTGTTTTATGTCCTCATAATTGTCAATTGGAGGCAGACTTGTATGCAAGCCATCCACTTTTGACAAATTGTTTCTCAGACACATAATTGTTGATAACATGCAATGCTGGTTTAGTAGCATATTGTACAACAAAGAAAATTATTTTTCCCCTGATTTCATGGTAACCTTTGTAACAAATCAAATTTTTTCACTTATTTGAATGCCTTTCTCAAAATAAGACAATATTTTGGTGTAGATAAGTAATCCATGGTATTGTAGTACTCCTTCACCATAAATAATAAAATACCTTTTTGTGTTCAAATTATATAATATCACTATGTTGTCTGTGATAATATATATAGCAGATAAATCAGGTTCACCAGGTACCTATCTTCACTGATTTGTGCTATTAAATGTATTTTCACTGACGATTCCCATGAAAATAAAGGCAATTAATTGGTTTTTTGCTAATAACTCAAAAAGTATTGAGTAAAGGGCCCTAAAATGTATTGAAGATGAATATAAATGTTGGTATTCCGGAGATTTTGGTGTCAATATCATGTCTCTATCTACTTTAGTTCTCAAGATACAGCACTTCATTGGTTAAAAAGAGCATTTTTATGCTATTTCTGACCAAAGGTGGGTTATTTTAAGGGTTAGAAATGATAAAACTGACCCAACATAAATGTCACCCAAGTCATGACTTAGGATGGAGTAATTAATTACACTTTTAGGCATAAGTCATAGTTGTAGGTGGCATATTAGGCACAAAACTAGGCGAAAATGGCGATTTTTTGCTCTTTTTTGACATGTAAATTTCAAGAGGCTTGGACCGGCGTAAGGACTTCTCCGATTTTCAAAAAAAAAATTTCATAGTGATCTACTAACCAAACCTCATGTTTTGACCGATAGGTGTTAAGATCAGAGAACTTTTTCATTTTTTGGTACACCCTAAGGCGTATGGCACGCGCGATTTTTGGGGGGGCGAGCGACATTTGCTCGAATTTCAAGATCTAGATTTAATACCATTTCAAATGAAATTGCCTGGAAATCATTAATTTTCAATATTGATTATTTAATCATCTGCCCAAATTTTTCAGCCTTTTTGCCCGAATCTTACTGTTTCCCAAACTTTTGGGGGGGCGACCGCCCCCCTGCCCCCCCCTCTGATACGCCTATGGATTAGGCCCTGTGGATTGTAGGCCTATTCTATTCCATTAGAACTATTCTATTCTTTTTTCCTTTTTTAAAAATAAATTTGGGAATCATCTGGTAAACCGCATAGGCTGACACAGCTACATTATTTTAACATAGAGCTATAGTTCTATGGTTCAAATGATTGTACCATATTTTACAGAATAAAGTCTAACATGCCAAATTTATAAATTATCAATTTTAAACAGTTCTAGTGCTTTCAGCAACATTAATATTTGATAATTTCTTTTTTCTATAACAGTTTCAGATTATTACCTTCAAGCCTGCTCCACGTTCACTCTTTTTTCTTTCATTCTTTTTTTTTTTTTTACATATATAGGCTAATGATTAGCAGACTCAGGTAAAACTACTGACGTCATCAATTCTGCTCCAACAGATTTGTTAGAACGGATCAGATATTGTGTAAGTTTGTAATCAATAGAAAGCCCATCTAAAACTGGCATCAATACAGGGCATGGCATTGGAAACATATCCAATAAACGAAAATTGGCATTTGGTGAAACAGAATTAGGCAGAGCTGGGTCCAATAGAACCTTGATCCCAATTATGAAAACTGCTTCAAAACTGCAACAATTTGTCATTGTGATGAAATTGATTGCAAAGAAACTACATTTTCCAGAATATAGCTGTTTTTTAAAATAAATTTTGGTGTTGTGGAATGCATTGCTGCTTTAATAATGTGTTAAAAGTTACGATATATTGACTTCAGAAATTCATCATTATACGAGTATATCTAGTAGATTATCTACAGTTCAGAAACATAACTTATCAGAATAATTAAACTTTTGCCATCATTGGTGGAGAAGTTGTTTCACATCAATTTTTGATCAAGGAGCATATTTACAGTGTGTCACTGTGGAATTTACAGAGACAAATCTGACAAAATCATTATATATACAGCAAATTGCTTACGTTTAACCAGTTGCAGTTCCGACAAAACTTGCCGAAGGAATTACCACGTCATTCTACAGTGCATCATTGATATTAATGATCACTTAATGATCACCATTTTTGATCATTTGGAATTTTGGATCATCATTGACAATAAAGGATGTTGAGTAACCCACTTGGCATTGTGTCATTGATTAATTGACTTCCCTAGGTCACCGAAGGATCAAGAAGCCCTAAAAGTTTCAAGCCACATTGCCAAGCTGATGGAATTTCTTAATTTGGCTCCTCTCCAAAAAAGTAAGCAAAAGTGCAAGAAGAAATCTACTTTTATGGCTCATTCATAGCCCAACACCAGATGAGTCCACCAAGTAGGCAATAATTGACATATCATTGATATTTACAACATGGACTTATCAAATATCTGATAGTTTGTTCAAGGCTTCACAACGAAACAAGCATGTATGTCATTACTCTACTAACGGTGATGGATACATGACTGGGGCTTTTTAAAAGTCCTTTATTATTGCACTTGGTAGGCTAATTTAATTAGGACAGGAGGACACGGCAATGAGGTGAAGGATTATTGAAACAGCCATCTAACATATATCTAGGCCCAGGTGACCCGGTAAGAGCTGCATTCGAACTCCGGACCCAGAGATTGGCAGACTAGCACGCCACCATTAGACCAACCCTCCCCTCATTCTACTAAGCAACTTATGTTTCTGTTTGAGTGTGTCTGTCTGTTAGTTTACCAACAAAAGAGCAAAAAAAGCAACACCGTTACCGATGAAACTTAGTGGAATACTTCATCACACAATAAAGAAGAGGTGATTACATTTTGGTGAAAATCCATGACGCAGATGCAGTGTTATTGACAAATACAGCTTTCTCATCTGTTCGCGCATTTTGATTACAAACATATGAAGTTGCGCGGTAGGTCGTTATAGAGAAACCGAGCGAAAACAAGCGAAAACAGGCGAAACCATTGTTCAAATAACAATTACGTTTATATTTCCTAAGTCATAACAATCTCAGCTTGAGGCAGATATTGAATAGAATTGTTTTTGTTGTGATTTGCACCACCTGAGACTCCATTCAAAAGCATTAATTGTCATTGTCATTTGTTTATGTTATCCAATCAAGATGAAAGAGAAACCATTTGTCAACATTCACGCAGAGCGACGCACCTCACTCAATAGGCTAGTTTGTATATCTTGAGGCTTCACTTCTCTAAACAAAGCAAAGCAAACATAGTTTGTTTTCCAACGATGGCAACAGCAGTTTTAATACACCAAGAGAATCTTAAAAATATGTTTATTTCTGTTTTTAAAAAAGGCATGTTCATATATGTAGTTACTTATCTATCTGCCTATCAACCTATCAATCGATCTATCTAGCTGAAAGCTGATGCTGCATATCTTAAAGGGCCCCCTCAGAGCATGCACCTATCTATCTGTCTGTCTGACTGTCTAGCTGACTGTCTATCTGACTGTCTATCTACCTGCCTATCTACCTGTCTATCTACTTACCTATCTACCTATCTACCTATCTACCTATCTACCTATCTACATACTTCCCTTTCTATCTATCTATCTATCTATCTATCTATCTATCTATCTATCTATCTATCTATCTATCTACCTTTCTACCTACTTCCCTATCTACCTATCTACCTATCTACCTATCTATCTATCTATCTATCTATCTATATCTATCTATCCAGATTTATCTATTTGGTAGAAAACACAAGTTGTTGCACATATATATTATAAAGTTAATGAAATGCAACATGATGCTTGACTTGTCATAATTATGTTATGAACAAAATAATTTCCTTTTGTGCATTGAGTTATGTTTACATTTCTAAGGCATTTTGATTTGATGAATGTTTACAAAAAGCTAATATTATTTCCAGACAATTTGTTGGTCTGATATTGGACAAGTTTGAATAGATAGACCTCTGTGCAAGCTTGACAAGCCCTCTGTTTTTCCAATGGCACCCTCTGGCAGCAGTGCCATTTGTTTGAAGTCAATTCATAATTATGCCAACCGATATTTGATTAATTATTGGTCATTATTACAAAGTTACTGAGCACAATAGCATTGTAAATTAACCATGACATTAAAATGGTTTTGTTAATTAACATAATTGACCAAAACAAATGAGCCTGGATGAGGATGGCCAGCCCTCATTATTGAAGTTATGTAATCACATAAATTAATATGTAAATGGCACTGCCATGAAATTCGCGCAGCACTTTAAAAAGTTTGTGTAGGCTTTATAGTGTTACCATAACTTTCGTGTTGATTTCATATTCAATGTATGAAAGGCAGTTATGTAACTGTTTCAGAAAATTAGAAAGACAGATATATGGAAAGAGAGAGAAAAATGTAGAATAGCAAAGATAAACTAGACAAAACATATAATAAATAGATAGATAAATATATCGATAAATAGAGAGATAAATAGATAGACAGACAGATAGATAGATAAATAGATAGATACATATTAAATAGATAAATAAGATGGATAGATAAGCAGCTAGATGATAAAAAGGCAGACAGCCCTGAAAGCTACCAGGGTCAAGTCTATGTTAGATTGTTGATATTACATAATAGTATCAATATATAGGCCTAGTATTAAATACAAAATCAATAACATTGCATATAGATTAACTGTTCACTGTTACATAATCAACAGTTTATAAGATTATGTAACTTTAATTTTGTTATGTTTTCTTGTTGTCTGATTGAAATAAAATGAATCACACGTTAATAATTTGATTTAGCTTGTCAATGCTAATAATTAACTATTCCATAAAAATTATTGGTACAGGATATATTACTAGAGAAAATTGAATTTTTAAGACACTTTTGAAAATGAATATGTTATGTTTTGTTAAATACGAAACTAAATCCTTGATAAGAAGCTGGACCTACTTGACCTAATTCCCAACTGTGGACTGTTGATGTTGAGACCATCACTGCACAGATTTTTTAGTCTACTCTTGCACTCAATTCGCTTCGCTCAACGGCCTTCGGCCGTTTCGCTGCGCGAATATAACTTGGCATATGACACTGCTCTGGAGGGAGAGAGAGGGCTCTTTAAGAGATGCAGCATGCCCAGCATGATTTTCTGAGGAACTATCTATCTATATATATATGTAATCATAAGATGATAAGGGAGGGGAGGGGGGGGCGTGGTAGAATATGGTATCCCCCTTTTAAAAATCACAAGACCAGTGGTACATATTTTCAAAATATGGGTGGATGTGCAAACATGATTAACAAGATTTTAAAATTCAAATATAGGGCAAATTTAGACCTCTCCCTGGAAGTTTAAATAAGTGGGAATATTGAACTAATGGCACTGACAAATTGCTCAGAAGCATTATTATTATGAAAGATTTATTTTCATCCATGGATATAGCTTCCTGTTCTCTTGTAGAATGATTTGATTCGCTGGAAACAATTTGTGCCCTTATTAGACCTGTGCAGGCAAATGTATTGAGAGGAACCAAAAAGCAAACTATTACAAAGCCTATGATTATCTTCGGGGATGAGCTATGGATTTTATATATATGTTTAAAAAAAAGAAGAAGTTTGTTTTCAAGTTTGTTTTCCGCTTGACACTGAAAAAATAAATAAGTTCAGCACATGAAAATAAACTTTTCACCTGTAGCTGCTGTACCGGAATGTTAAAATCCTTATAACTAATTGGGCAAGGCTAGCAACAGGGTTACAAAGTTGCGCAACTATGTTCCTCTTTTATGTTCCCATCTTCAATTCAGAAAACCTACTTAACACATCATGCTCACAAACAGATGGGGGTCAGTGCCCCCTTTTGCCACCAGGGGTCAGTACCCCCCTTCCACAGTGTTCAGCACCTACTCAAGTTCAGGGTCAATGCCTTTCTCCAACAAGTGGAGCTCAACAGACGTCTAGAAGCCATGCATTTCAAAGCTCAACTGACGTCTAGAAGCCATGCATTTCAAAGCTCAACTGACGTCTGGAAGCCATACATTTCAGAGCTCAACAGACGTCTGGAAGATAGAACTCTCAGGGCTCTGCAGACCTCTGGAAACTATACTAAAGGACCTTGCACTGCAGTCTGGAAGTCATGCATTTCTGCAGGTTGCAGACGTCTGGAAGCCATACGTTTCAGAGCTCAACAGACGTCTGGAAGATAGAACTCTCAGGGCTCTGCAGACCTCAAGAAACTATACTAAAGGACCTTGCAGTGCAGTCTGGAAGTCATACATTTCCGCAGGTTGCAGACGTCTGGAAGCCATACATTTCAATGTTCAACAGACATCTGGAAGCTATAATTCTCAGGGCTCTGTAGACCTCTGGAAACTATACTAAAGGACCATGCACTGCAGTCTGGAAGTCATACATTTCTGCTGGTTGCAGACGTCTGGAAGCCATACATTTCAGAGCTCAACAGACGTCTGGAAGCTATAACTCTCAGGGCTCTGCAGACCTCTTGAAACTATACTAAAGGACCATGCTGTGACAGCAGGTGGAGCTGTTGTGCAGTCAAGCGCACAGCACTCTGTCTCAGACGCTACCAAGACTTCAGACAGTACAGACGCATCAAGGATTGCTCTTCAGATCATCACTGATACCTTCGTTACAGTGGTGGCAGCGGTAAACCAAGGTGCCTCCTATTACTGTAGGTTATTGGCAGTATTTCTGCTGCTTTTCGGCAGCTTTTTGAGCCTATTTTTACCGTTATTTTCGGCGAAAATTGCCGTTTTTTCGAGTCCAATTGCCGATTTTTTGCGTGGTCAGCAGCCACATATTTTTACTGGTAACTATAGGACTTGATTTCGGCCTATTTGCTGGATTATTTTACCTTTTATTGTACATAAATTATTCTATTCACTGCTATTTAGAGTTGATGCTCTTCGGCATTCCACTCAGTTAATTATTTGACCTGAAAGATAGCACGTGTATAAGTGTGTATTGCACCTGATAGTGCTTTGATTCAGTTGATGCTGGTCGTCTTCTGCATTGTTTTAGCACTGTCCAAGTCAAAAAAACATTATTAATTTTGTGTACATAAATTCATATATCCATTGAAATTATTTTTCTGAGACATTTCATACACAAAGTCAGTGTAGTAGATTGACAGCCACTACTTACTGCAGTTCTAATTTGCGTGATTTGAGAGAGACTGCTTATTTTTGGGTCTGTTTGGATCTACATTTCGAAATTATTTCAGCACTGTTTGACTTTACTGGGAATTTCTGTTCCCCTTTTCAAATTTTCACTTTGCTGAACTTTAGACACTCATTGTCACCTATCTATTCAGTGGATTAAGAAGCTGTCAAAACTGACAAGCATTTGTTTGTGTTATGCTGATTCTACAAACTGTCAACTCAACTTGTAAATATTATTGAGTGAATGTGACAGTATCAGACATTCTGATTCGTATTTACACTAAAGTTTCGTTTCTATACACCCACTCACAAAAAAAAAAAAAGAAAAAAAGAGGGAGTGAGGTTGTATAATTGGGCCTTTGTAAATATTTTGTGCAGGCCTTTCAAAATTTCAAAATGACATTTTGTAAATATTCGTGCTGATTATGCATACATGTACATAGTTTGAAGTGTGCAAAAAATTGTATTGTCAATGTATCGTCTGTATTCTCTTCACTGTTGAGGCCAAATTGGATTATTCACCATGGATCCGGTGAACTTAAACACAGCCTCCTTTGAAGACCTCTGCTCCGTGCCTGGACTCAGGAAGGCCACTTTGAAAGTTATTATGATGAGTCGCCCAGTTTATGTACTTGAACGGGATGTGATGCCATTCATAACTGGAATTGGACTCTGGTATTGGGATATTATGATCAAGCATGAATTTATATGCTTTGAGGATTATCAAAGACCCCCAATTACAACCAATTCAGCACCTCGTCGAGACTCATATTCATTGAAGTCTCCATCCTTGGACAGCTGCCTGCATCTTGATGATGACTCCGTTATTGCCTATGGGTGTTCAAGCGGCATCTTCGGAAAAGAACATCCCCTGACAGATGAACTCCCTCAAGTGGTGGAACCTGAAGACAAGAAGACTGCAAGCCCAGCTTTGAAGAAACAACCTTTCCAACCAACTCCTCTGCAGTCGAAAAAAGAGATTGAAGTTGAGTACAAAGTAGCCAAAGAATTTGTGGACGAGTTGGAGGCATGCATCTTAAGACAGCGGAGAGAACTCCCTTATTTTGATGAAAATCTCTTTTTGGGAGACCTTCATGAATATTTGTATGATGAACTGAAAGCATGGTGGGGTCGACTTATGTCACTAGAAAGCCTTTACCGTTACGCCGTACTGGCAGAAATGGCCATGAGTGTGGAGCGAGCTGAAGATATTCCATCAAAGTGTCTTTCTGCTCACCGACAACCAACAACTTACTCACTTGGATTTGTAAATGCTTCTGACCCTAATGATTTATGTGCTGAAAATGTGTCTTTTGAGTATGCTCCAATTCCAGGTCATAGAAATGATTTACATTCTTCAGCACAGACGCAGAATGAGTCTGCAAAATCGTCGCCTAATGGAAATGATGGGACCTCATTTTCCTCAGCATCCATTTGTCAGAAATCTGTATCTGCTGGGGATGTGCGTCCCCCTTTCCTTCAGCCGACTTCATCTGCATTGAAGAAGAAACTTTCATCCAAGGAAGTCAAACATCGGGATATGGAATCACCAAGACCCTCACGTTCATCCCTTGAAGAAGACTACTGCTGTCCTCCGAACTTCAGCAGAATCCCTGGAGGCTTGGCCAATTATCATTCTGTGCTTAACAACCAACAGGCTCAAGCAGCATCTCTTCATAATGATTTGTCACCTGGGAACGACCCAAGACAACAAGTTGCTCCTGCTGTTGTGCCACCGGGGATGCCGAGTTCCTACTCTTCAAGTTCCTGTAGACCTTCTGCACAAATCACAACAAGCTTGATGATGCCTCAATTTCATTATCCTGTTGCTCTGAATAACTTTAATCATCATGCCAATATGCCTGCTTCTTTTCATGATCAGTTGCAGGGTAGCCAAGCCAGGAGAGAAGTAAGGACAAAATCTGAGGTGAAGTTGAGTGCCACCAATGCCTGTAAACAGCCTGATGAAGATTGTCACAGTAGGCCTACCTCATCCCATATCAGCACTTCATCAACTGCTAGTGCCAGGGACTCATCCGACTCGAGTGAATCATCCAACTCCACTGACTCATCCGACTCCAGCGACTCATCCGACTCCAGCGACTCATCTGATTCCAGCGACCCATCTTCAGGATCCAGTGATGAGTTAACTGATGAGTGCTACAAATCTGCAAAGAAGAAAAGCAAGGAGAGCGAGAGACAAAGCAAGAAGAAAAGCAAGAAGAAAAGCAAGAAGAAAAGCAAGAAGAAAAGCAAGAAGAAAAGCAAGAAGAAAAGCAAGAAGAGAAGCAAGAAGCATGGACAAGACCTACACAGCACCCTTGTGTGGCAAAGCGGTGCTGTGCGGCACCTTTCTGAACTACATGGACCTGGACCAATATCTGCGGATTGTCTGCTGAAAGAGTGCCCTCCCATGCAAAACCTGAGGCCAATTCTTTATAATGATAATCAATTGAATAGAAATGTCACAACTGCCGATTTTCAAACTTTAAATTTAAAGTGTCACATTGACAAGTCTTCCCATTTTCAGGAGCATTCATGTTCCCCAGTTTGTGTAAGTTCTGCTCATTTGTCGGAGCTATGTGGCTCCCCTGTTGTGTTACCATGTTTTGCTTCTGCAATTTCAGATACCCCTCCTGGAAGTAAAGAAGCTGACGCTCCACAACACAAGTTTGGATATTCAAGGATGGATGGAGGTTCAGGTGGCGCATCAGCAGGGCATCCCATGGATAACCAACCCGGACCTAGATTGAGCTCAGTTCCGAAGCATCTGCTTCCTCCTGAGTTTCAAGTAAGGTCGAACCCGGATGTTTTCTGGCCAGATGAGAACCAAATTCACTCTTCGCCTTGGTCCTTCTTTGATGAAGGGGGAGGGAGCCAGTACATTTCGCCACATATGACTTCAGATCACCACCTCGGACATGACTCAACTGATGGCTCCATGACTGATCCAGGGCACTTCTCTGCACACACAACCCGGAAGGAGTGGCTCAGTTGGATCAAGGACGCTGGAATGACAGACCCAGGTAACCTCTTCACACGCACAACCCCTAAGGAGTGGCTCAGCTGGACCAAGGACGTCGGAATTCTTTAAATGTTGATTGTTCATTGTATATTTTGTGTACTCAAGTTTGTTATGTTTTATGTGGATATGTTTGTTACACTTTGTGTAAGTTATTACTTTTCAACGGTTTGAAATTGTGTTGTCATGTCTCTGATATTTCAGCATTGGATTGTGTCATCAATTTTATGAGGACTCTTTTTTTGTCACTATACGTTTTAGCTAGTGATTTTCTGATTACAACTGCCGGTTTCTATTATTTTGCGCCTGGTACTTTACGGTACCCGAGCCTGTGTACTGTCATTAAGGACTCCATATTGCTGTTATCAAGGAAGATGGATTCTGCTACTAACTGAAGACCCTAGGATCCCTGATGTCCTGAATGGAAATGGACCAAACGGATGACCCGGATCAAGATCTACTCTCAGACGACTCTACCAGAATTCCTCTACAGCCATCAAGTCACCAATTGCCATCGTCCCCAAAGTCAACAAGATACATTAACAGCAAACAGGACTTCTAAACATCAAAAAGGGGGAGAGTGTGACAGCAGGTGGAGCTGTTGTGCAGTCAAGCGCACAGCACTCTGTCTCAGACGCTACCAAGACTTCACACAGTTCAGACGCATCAAGGATTGCTCTCAAGAACATCACTGATACCTTTGTTACAATGCACTGCAGTCTGGAAGTCATACATTTCTGCAGGTTGCAGACGTCTGGAAGCCATACATTTCAGGGCTCAACAGACGTCTGGAAGATAGAACTCTCAGGGCTCTGCAGACCTCTGGAAACTATACTAAAGGACCATGCACTGCAGTCTGGAAGTCATACATTTCTGCAGGTTGCAGACGTCTGGAAGCTATACATTTCAGAGCTCAACAGACGTCTGGATGTTTGTTTGTGTTTTACGCCTCTGCAGCACCTTAGTGGGCTATATCGAGGCTGGCGATCGCCGTATGATGATGAGATGAGAAGACAGTGAGTCTGGCACATACCCTATTAATTCAGGGATGCCCAGGGTCTTTCAGTTGCCCCAGCATCGAATACTGGATACAACCCACCTCCATTTAATGTCCCATGGGCTCGGACTAAAGTGAGTTCCCGGGGTGAGATTTGAACCCACGCCCTCAAAGCCAGTTGACAAGTGCACTTACCAATTAGGCCACGGGGGAACTCCAACAACAGACGTCTGGAAGATAGAACTCTCAGGGCTCTGCAGACCTCTGGAAACTATACTAAAGGCACTGCAGTATGGAAGTCATACATTTCTGCATGTTGCAGACGTCTGGAAGCCATACATTTCAATGTTCAACAGACGTCTGGAAGCTATAACTCTCAGGGCTCTGCAGACCTCTGGAAACTATACTAAAGGACCTTGCACTGCAGTCTGGAAGTCATACATTTCTGCAGGTTGCAGACGTCTGGAAGCCATACATTTCAGAGCTCAACAGACGTCTGGAAGATAGAACTCTCAGGGCTCTGCAGACCTCTAGAAACTATACTAAAGGACCTTGCACTGCAGTCTGGAAGTCATACATTTCCGCAGGTTGCAGACGTCTGGAAGCCATACATTTCAATGTTCAACAGACGTCTGGAAAATAGAACTCTCAGGGCTCTGCAGACCTCTGGAAACTATACTAAAGGACCATGCACTGCAGTCTGGAAGTCATACATTTCCGCAGGTTGCAGACGTCTAGAAGCCATATATTTCAGAGCTCAACAGACGTCTGGAAGATAGAACTCTCAGGGCCCTGCAGACCTCTGGAAACTATATTAAAGGACCTTGCACTGCAGTCAGGAAGTCATACATTTCTGCAAGTTGCAGACGTCTGGAAGCCATACATTTCAGAGCTCAACAGACGTCTGGAAGATAGAACTCTCAGGGCTCTGCAGACCTCTGGAAACTATATTAAAGGACCTTGCACTGCAGTCTGGAAGTCATACATTTCTGCAAGTTGCAGACGTCTGGAAGCCATACATTTCAATGTTCAACAGATGTCTGGAAGCTGTAACTCTCAGGGCTCTGCAGACCTCTGGAAACTATACTTAAGGACCTTGCACTTCAGTCTGGAAGTCATACATTTCCGCAGGTTGCAGACGTCTGGAAGCCATACATGAAAGACAATATTTGACACTTCCAGTGAGTCTTCCACGAATGCCAAATTAGTGTAGATGTTCATCTTTGCAGGTTTCCAAATTTGTCTACATGTAGAATATTGAAATATATATATATACCTCGGAGTATTTACTAGACCTCTGTATTGCTTGTAATAGTGAAGGCTATAGACATCTGTAAATCCCTGAAAAGTATAACTACCAGATGTCTGTATAGGACAGCAAATTATAGTTTCCAGACATCTTCTAAATAGACAACCACCAAAATTAATGATATTTTTGTAATTTTGGAAATAAAACTAGCAGCATGTCTGTACTGGACTTGCATACATTAACAGACGTCTGTTGTGCTCTGAGTACTTTCACTTGCCGACATCAGTAGTGCTTGTGATAGTGAAGGCTACAGACATCTGAAACCCTGAAAAGTATAACCTCCAGACATCTGTATTGGACAGCAAATTATAGTTTCCAGACATTTTCGGAGCAAAGTAGCTGAAAAGACAACTACCAAATATTTGTGCAATTTAGGAATAAAACTAGCAGGTGTCTGCACTGGACTTACATATTTTAGTAACAGACGTCTGTAGTGCTTTGAATACTTTCACTTACAGACGTCAGCAGTGCTTGTAATAGTGAAGGCTATAGACGTCTGTAAAACCCTGAAAAGTATAACTACTAGATGTCTGGGGATGTTTTATGCACTTCTACAGCTGCCTGCAGAATTCTGCAGTTTCTCAAGAAACTTAGCAGGAAACCACAAAATTCTGCAGTTCTGCAGCTCCCTGCAGCATATCCTAACCTCTGTTACTTCCTCAAGCTTATTGTTTATTATTAATTTCACAAATTCTGCTAGCTGCAGAAGAGAATAAAACCTCCCAAGCTTCATAACTCCTATAGAACTATACAGATTATGCTGCAGAAACTTTTCAGAAATGCTGCAGTGACAGAGGAATATCAAAACCCCTGACCCCCAAAGTGTTACCCCCCTCCCCAATTCCTGGGTAGCGGTAAGACCCATGTCAAGGAGGTCTGAACTTAGCAGATACATTGCAATAAGCTGGAGGAAGTGACAAGTTAGAGGTTAAGAAATCCTGCAGGGAGCTGAAGAACAGCAGAATTCTACTGCTTCCTGCTAATTTTTTTAAGAAACTTTAAAATTCTGAATTTTAAGAGCATAAAACCTCCCAAGCTGCACAACTCCTACAGAACTCCAGATTCTTTCGCAGAAACTTTTCAGAAACGCTGCTGAAACAGATGAGCACCAAAACCCCTGACCCCCCAAACCGCTTCACCTCCAAACAAACGTTTCCCGGGAAGCGGCAAGACCTTGTTAAAGAGGTCTGAACTTTGCAGATGCATTGCCATATTATTTATGAAGTATCAGAGGCTCAGAAATCCTGAAGGAAGCTGCAGAACTGCTGAATAATGCAGCTTCCTGTAGATTTTTCAGAAAAATGCAGAATTCTGCATCTTCCAGTAGAATTTTGCAGCTTTCTGTAGAATTTTGCAGTTAGTGGCGCTAGTGTCAGAAGTGCATAAAACGTCCCAAGCTGCATAATTCCTACATTACTACAGATTCTGCTGAAGAAACTTTTGAGAAACATGTGCTCGAAAATACGAGCATCAAATACCCTGACCCCCCAAACCGCTTCAGCCCCAAACCAGTGTTTCCTGGGTAGCGGCAAGTCCCTTGTCGAAGAGGTCTGAACTTTGCAGGTGCATTGCAATAAGCGGGATGAAGGAGGTTAACATATAATGCATGGAGCTGTAGAGCTGCGTGATTCTGCAGCTTCCTGCATAATTTTTAGGAAACTGCAGAATTCTGAAGCTTACTGCAGAATTCTGCAGCTAGAATTACAGATTCTGCTGCAGAAACTGTCCAGAAATGCTGCAGGGACAGAGGACCATCAATTCTGCAAGTAACTAGAGAACTGCAGAATTTTGCAGCTACCTGCGAAATTCTGCAACTTTCAGAAGTGCTTAAAATCTCCCAGGCTGCCTAATTTGAACAGAATTACAGATTTTGCTGCAGAAACATTTCAGAAATGCAGTAGTGACAGAGGACCACAAATTCTGTAGGTAACTGCAGATCTTCAAAATTTATTGCAGACTTCAGTGGGTGAAGGAAGAAATTTAAATTGCCCAGAAAGAATTTATCTATTTCACCAAAGTGAGCAAGAAACTATTTATTTAAAAAAAGACTTCAAACCCCCCCCCCCTCAAGTCATAGCTGCGAAGAGTATGAAGGCCCAGGGAAAAGTAATTCAAAAGTAAAATGGGCAGGGTTGCATGATTTAAATCATTTGATTTAAATCACTTGATTTAAATCATGATTTAAATCAGTGATTTTAATCAATGATTTTTATTGAAAATCACTATATGTTAGAAAACTGCAAATAGTTTGTGTATAAATGCTATAATGGATCCGTTGACACCTTCAAACTTGTTTGGTGACGAATCACAGCTATGATTCTGATGCCAGGACGGGTTTTGGCTTACTTTAATCCAGTTTAAGATGCAATTCAATATATCTCCTCTGTCATGCACCAAATCCTTAATCTCATGCAAAAAGTAGCACTCATTAATCAAGAAAACAATAATAACAAACAACAGTAATTATAAAATACTGATTCTGTGGTCATCGTTAGTAATTTCAATCATTCCTTTGCTCCAAAGTATTGTATTCTATGGAAAATTGTGACATCGAATAGGATCAAACCCTGTTAAATCTCTTTTGGAAGCCAAGTGTAAAACTCTTCCTTTGTCATTGGTCATTCCTAGCAATAGTAGCTCCAAAAAGTTGACAAATCCCACACTTAAATTGATGTAAAAGTCATATTCTGAGGGCATTTGTTGTAGCTAAAAAAAGTAAAGAATATGAGCGATCTACAACTTCGAATTTCAACTTTATTACATGCCTTTTGGGCAGTGAAATAAATTTTCCCATTACAGAAGACCTTATTAAGGACAGTTTATAATTTACTATGACTTCAAGTTCCCTGAAAAAAGTTATATTTGAAAAAATACGACAGCTTGATTTAAATCTGATTTAAATCAAAAAAATCCGATTTAAATCAAATAAATCCGATTTTTTTGATTTTTTTGATTTAAATCCGATTTTTTTGCAACCCTGAAAATGGGCAAAGGAAAAGGGGGACACAAAACCCCATCCAGAACCTCCACAGAGTAGTTCTTTTACAAAACCGTTCATAAATATTTGAAATTGAAAGTATTTATCTGTGATGATTGACTGTTATAGATCTAAATTTATGATGATTGGTTTTTAATCCAGGTTTATGTGAAAAATCAGGATTAATGAACCATGACTAATTGGTGTACATATGAAGCCAGTGTTACTTTTTGGCAATAATGAGGCAGCAATAAGTTGACCAGCCCTCATAATGAGGCAATTATGCAATTGCATAAATTAAAATGGCATACAGGACACTGCTCTGGAGGGAGGGTTAGTAGTCCCTTTAAGTCCCTTTAAGGATACAAGACATGGATCCATATAATTACATAGACTTACTTATTCATGGAATTTTGACACTTGAATTGATTGATAAAAAGTAGGTTGGAGGATGGATTGAATGCCATTCTATCTATCTATCTATCTATCTATCTATCTATCTATCTATCTATCTATCTATCTATCTATCTATCTGCCATGTTAATGTGAATAATGTAGATAGATAGATAGATAGATAGATAGATAGATAGATAGATAGATAGATAGATAGATAGATAGATAGCTGCTCTCTTAGTTCACTGGGTTTTAATACCCCAATAAATTGTATGAGTTAAATTTACTATTTAAAAATTAAGCTTAAACCAGCCATTCAATGAAATTTGAAATTTTGGCCTGAAGAAGGTTAATGTCAAAAACCCATTTAACATGTTAACAAGATAAATACAGACATATATTTCTTCAATAGATCTTGACTAATGATTATTTTAATTAATAATTATTTGAAATTGACAATGATTATTAAACTTCACCTATTACCATAGGTGAAGTTTCTTGTTTTCGTAATTATTTATTATTATTATTTATTATTATTCTTTCACCCTAACCTACCCTCAAAAAATTCATGAACGGAGCCTCATATGCCCTCATTACATTCCCCGAGTTTTTTTGACACCGGACCATTTTTCAAGGTCACAGGTCACTTCAAAGTTCGACTTCAAAAAATTTCACATGGCAATAACTTTTTCGTTTATTGCTGGATTTCATTGTACTTTTAGGAAGTTTGTTAAAAACCCTTTTTACATAATTTGACCTAATTTCGTGAATGTAGGTCAAGGTCAATGTCCCGTATGACCACTTTTGGTGTTTTATGGTTTTTTCTTATGCAATTGCACGTTTTTCATGCAAAGTGGCCCAAATTGTGGCAAAATGTTGCTTGACTAACGGGACATCTGTGGGTGTATTATGGTTGCATTTCTTTGGCCGGATTATGAGTTACGTAATTTTAAACATTGGTAAGTCATCAAAATTGGTGACCTTCGTCATTTCTCCATGAAATATCGATTTTGGCTGATAACATGCTATAGTAAACTGCTATTCTTTTTTGCCATTCACCCCAAATTGACCTTCACATTTGACCTTGACCTAATTTTTCAAGGTCAATTGGAGAATTTCAGTGCAAAAATGTGCTATTTTATCGATGACCTTGAACGCCATGCAATTTTCATACAGTTATTTTGTTTGTGACTGATTCAAGTACTCATTCAGATGTTTTTTATACGAAGAATTGATATTTCAAGTTAAATCAAAACGGCTGTCATTTTTTGATTGCCTACTGTGACCTTAGTATTTCAAATACAGTTATGAAATTTGGTACAGGTATTGGCTTGTGGGTATTGTTCACGCACGTGTGGAGAAATTCAAAATGTTTGACACAAAATGGCGGCCATTTTGGAATTGCTCACTTTTACCTCAGTATCTCACCTAGAGTTATGAAATTATGTACAGGCTTGGTACAGGTTATGGTCTGCGGGTATTGGTCAGGTACATGTACAATATTCAAGTACTTGTCAATGTACTTGTCAATGTACTTGTCAATGTACTTGTCAATTTACTTGTCAATTTACTTGTCAATGTACTTGTCAATGTACTTGTCAATGTACTTGTCAATGTACTTGTCAAAGTACTTCTCAATGTACTTGTCAATGTACTTGTCAATTTACTTGTCAATTTACTTGTCATGTTACTTGACATGTTACTTTTGCATTGAAATTCCTATTGAAATTACTTTTCCAAGTACTTGTCAAATTACTTTTCCAAGTACTTTTCAAATTACGTTTCGAATTACTTTTCAAATTACTTTGGAACTTTTCAAATTACTTCTGTCATTTCGTTTTTTCATTTCGACCAATATTTCTAGGTGAAGTTTTGTTACTGCTTGCAGTTACTCATTTCTAGTCTATGATTATTACTGATTTAGGCCTACTGTGGTGAATAAACGGTTAATGAACCATAACTAAGTTATATTGATAATTATGAAGATTGTGTTAATATAATTATTGGCATTGGTTAGTCTGCATTAAGTAGACTAGCCGGCACAATGAGGCAATTATGTAATTGCATAAATTATGACATGGCAAGTTGGCAACATATAATACTAAGACACTGCTCTGGAGGGAGGGGTAGAAGTCCCTTTTATAAGGGAATGGGCTGTAATTTTGTAGATTTGTTGATTGATGAATGTATTGACAAATGGATTGTTGGATTGATTGGTGGATCGATTGGTGGATGGATTGAAAGATGGAGTGTTTGAAATCTCCATGTACATAATGCATGGATGGATTGGCAGAAAATTAATTGATTGATGGACTGATGAATTGGTTGATCTAAAAAAGTTAGAGTCCAGATCCGTGCATATTTTTAGCATCCATGCATTTTCCATGCACACTTTCAGTAAGGGATATATCTAAAAGCAGCTGTTTAAGTGCTTGCATGTTATTTTCACTTTCATATTGAAATAATTAATAAGCCAACAACAGCAATGCACATATATAGGCTACATTTTAATAAGCCTGCATCGCTGTTGTTGGCTTTAATTGATTTTTATTGCTTAATTTAGAGCGGAAATTAATTAGTTATGCGATTTTGGTAGCATACTTATTTTTTAAAACTTAATTTTAATATAGTTAGAAAAAAATTCCATCCACTTGAGGGTCATAGAAGCAAAGCTGTCATTACTTCGGATTTTCTAATGAGACAGGTAAATCTTAATTAAAAGGTCATTGAGTTTAAGAAAGTCTTAAGAAAAGGTGAGATAATAACAACATTACAACAAAGATGCAAGTCCTAATTTAGCGCAACAAAAAGTCTAACTGAGTGTCTGGAGCATTTGACAAGTTATGTAAACATTCATCACATCAAAGATCATTGAAATGTAAACAATAACTCAGTGCACAATAGGAACAAATTTGTTGATAAAAACATAGGATCAAGTGTATCATTCACAATTTAAACAATCAATGTTTATGTTACACAACAGCAGATAATCTATTGTTGCTGTAATTGACTATTATTAATGAAATAAAGAGAAAACAAGCTTGGTTTCGCTTGGTTTCGCTTGGTTTCGCCTGTTTTCGCTTGGTTTCTCTATAACGGCGCACCCTGAAGTTGCGACAGCAGCACATCTAGATATCAGTGACAAGATCTGATTATGGATGTACCAATACCACTTTTTCACTTCCCACTTGAAACCGGATTTTGTTGCCGATACCACAGATATCCGAAACTGTTCCGATACTGATACTATTGGTTTAAATTGAGCAGTGCCTCCGAATCGATACCGATATTGCTTTTTGGGTGTCAATACCACCGATATTGCTACTGGTGTCGAAACATCCCTAGACCTGATTAATATTGATTATTCAAGTTGCATCGTATTGGAATTAGCACAGAGCAATTCAATTGTAGGGAAATTAATTTTATGTGGCTAGGCACTCTAAAAGAGTACTGCTTTCTGGTAAGAATTATTTCCCTATACTCTCCTCTCCTCTCCTCAAAATCAAGATAAGAATATTCGGCAAATGAAGACATATTTTTATTGACCAATAAGTCGCTAATCATAAAACTTCATTATATAATGTGTAACACAGACTAAAACACCTACCTAAGGTGCAGTAAGTTACTTTCCCAGCAGGACTAAAACACATTACCACACATTGGTGGCAGAAAGTAAACACACTCTGTCATCATGACCTTTGGGAAGCTATCAATCTTTTTATTACAGCGAAACCCTGGTATATTTTAACAATATACACAAATTAATTATTCAATTTCTGCTAATGCCCACCAAATGATATAATTTATTCTATCCTGATATTATATAGCACTTGGATTGTTTCTACTGAACCCTCCTAAAAAGATCCAGCTACTTCATAGAACCTCAGAAGTAATAGAGCCTTTATGAAGTGGTCTCAATACCGGTTCCCCGCTGTACACCAAATTTCTCAGGTATTGGGAAAATACTGGGCATACTTCCCACAAGCTTCATGCTGCTCTTGGTGTGTACAACCTCTCATCCCCAAATAAAAACAACAACAAACATAAGACATGCAATAAGTCTTACCATACATAAATCTGCCGATCTATAAGAAAGCACCATATTATCTCCCAACAGTATCTTGCGGTATACATAGACCAAGTACTCTACCAGATATATAAATAGTAACTTCTTTGCACTGATTTACTGCGCTTGACAACACATCAATATTAATACCGAACTTACAAATTGCAATCTGTTTTCAGGATGTCATCTGGATATCTCTACCACATTTAAATTTCGCAAAATACCTCCCCTGAGTACTCCCGATTGTGTGAATATTTAAAACATCAGCAGCAAGACATTTTGCTTTAACACTGATCCGGAACACACCAATATGAACTTTTCATGCTCCTAAATGTGTTGATCTGTAACATTATTGCAATATCCATAGGTCTAAAAATGTTTGGTACAGATCAGTGATGGGCACAATTCAGCTATGTGCAATTCAATTCAATTCAATTCAATTGGGCATCAGTGCAAATTCAATTCAATTCAATTCACTTGCTTTTTGGAATGAGCTTAATTCAATTCAATTCAATTCATAGGGGTAGTCAATTCAATTCAATTCAATTCATTTTGTCGCGTAACTTGTCTTAGTGATTAATTTTCTAAATTAAAAAACTGTAAGCACCAGGTACGAGTATGAGTTGTAAATGCAACATTATTTTCTTTGCTTGTCGTTGACTAATACATATGTCAGAGAATATTACAGCTTGATCATGAAATGTTCAAGATTGCATGAAGACACAAATTCGTTTCATTAGTACAAAAAGGTTATTTTGTTCTCATAAGTTGATTGATCGTGCAATGAACTGCATTGTTATAAGTATATAAGCAGGCAAACTCATATTCATCTATTCATTATTATCAGAACATGATTTTATGTCATCAAAAATTAGATAAAACTGAAATGTTTATAAGAAAAAATAATTCTTTTGCAAAGATTAAACTTGGACAGATTTATGTAAGTCGTCACTTAATCATAATTATTGAAGTGAAGACCGAAGTGTAAATTCATGTGTTAAAATTTGGATTCATTGTTATGATATAAGAAAATAATAAACTCAAACTTGAAGATCAGGCGTGCTACCAAAAATCAAAGACAAAGAGAAAATTCTCACTTGATTGCACTTGTAAGGATGAAGTTTGCTTCTGTAGCTTCATTGAAGTGTTCAATTGCACTTAGCATTATTGTCATTGCTTTAATCAATTTGCCATTGTCAATTTGTCAACAATCATTGTTCAATATGGAAGCCACTTACTAATAATTGAACATGCAGAACTTTGTAGATAGGCTAGCATCAACCTATATTTTTTCAAAATGACACAAAATACTTTAAAATTTTAACCAAACAATCAAAATAATCCCTGAAAGGTTCAGGCTATTATTATAAATTCCTCACTTTTGAAGCTTTTTTCATGTCTCAGAGTTATGATCATTAACCCATAATAAACTCAAACGGATTTAAATGCATTGTAAAACCCAAAAATTTTTTACAATTCAATGGAAATAGAAAAATATGCGTTCTTGGATTTTATATGTGGTTACAAACAGGCAGAAGAGCCTGCTTCCAGTAACGCTAAAGCTAAAGCTAAAGCTATAATATACTGGTTGAATTGAAAATGAATTGAATTAAGACCTCAATTCACAGCCTGTCTCAATTCAATTCAATTCAATTCATTGCATTTTCCAAACATGGTCAATTCAATTCAATTCAATTCATCAACTTTTTGAAATTTGAATTAATTCGAATTCATTCAATTCATGAATTGAATTGTGCCCATCACTGGTACAGATCAATTGCACTGATCCACAGCGGAACAAGGAACGGAGCAAATTGCAATATACTTGATCTTCAGACAACCCACAACTTGACCACATCTACCTTGTACTCACTCTACCTATATATATAGATATACGTTGATCATATCTTTAGCATATCGACACGCAACAGCCTAACCCTTGTCTGCGATCCGCAGGTAAAACTAGAATACTGTTGAGAACGACAAACATGTCCCCCCACCCCCATATCTACCTAGGACCTACCAACATATGCACATACATGCCCACAGACGTACATTACACAGACATACACAAATAGCCAGGGATGTTCGAATGTAGTTGAATGGTATCAACATGACATTGTATTATGTAATGTATGTATCGACCATAAGGCGAAACAAATGATTCAGTTACATGTACATGTGCTATTTAGGACAGAGCTCTAATACTGAAATGTAGGTAATTCTGCATGAGCGCACATGTACCATCTTCTTACTAATATTAAAATAACAGTGTCCGGGATTTATCTCAGCTTCTACTCAATGCCTTGCCCTCTAACTTCCCCCAAGTCTTCTTCATACCCATAGGGCGCCACCGCCACATTTTAATCCAAATTGGATTCCTCTAAATGTCCTAATTAATGATAATTAGTTTTAAGCTGGTTCACATACAATACACAAGAGGGCAGGCCCTGCAAGCTCTCCACCAGAACCACCTGAACCAGTTGCTCCCTTCCTCTGAGTATCACCTAGATTATATTTCTGCCCTCATTTAAATCTTTAACCATTTTCACACATAACACTTCCGTCATTCTAACGGGTGATAATCCTATACAAAGGCCTATAAGGCTGAACTTCCCATTATGAAAGTCTTCTAAAGGGCACTAATTACTATGACTTATTAACACAAGAGGGCAAGAGCAAAACTTGTGAGACCATTGGTGGCAACTCCTGCTGGTGTATAATGGGACACAGTGAAGCGTGACAGGTTCAAGCACTAAGGCCCGGAAATTTGACACAGACATCCAGACAGACATCCAGACAGAAAAGCTGAAAACAGTATCCCCCCATTACACCCCCATTATATACTTCGTAATGATTTAGTCTCCTTGAAACAGAGGTCACAGAAAGGGTTCAATACATGCCGATACTGAACTGGCCATTGGTATCCAAAGTAATACCTTTACAAAGCCAGACTCCGTTGATCCATAGCACACCAACAGCTCAACTCATTATTTGCCTAACTCTGACACTAGTCTTTTGAAAAAGTACAACGTAATATATATATCTAACTGAACTGTGTGCTGACTTGCCAATATATCACACTTGAACACACTCATGTATGGCGACAACGTAACAACTTCACGTATACTTAGGTGTGGAGATAAACAACTTACTAGGCTATTAATAATCACCTTGTAATTTTTGTTTCCCTCTTTTTTTGCCAGCAAGCAAACTTTGTTCTACATCCCAACTTATTCCCCAGCTAACAGTGGATTTCTGCACTCAAATTTATGATATAATTCTTTTTAAAATTTACCTTAATATCAAAATTAAGTGTTTGGATAAAAATAAATTTCGTTTTATTTTTATTATCAACTCATTTCTATAATCACTTTGTGTCTATAAAAAAAATTTCTTTACTGTGAATGTAAGTCCAGATTTTGCACTGATTTTTTTACCACCTTCTATCTTTTTAGCCGGCCATAAACATTAATGTATACATTTTTAAAATTGCAACACAAGGTTGTCAAAAATGACTGTGTAAGTGTAACTGTGTAAGTACAAATCTATATATTCAAAGCTGATAGGCCTACTCACAATTACAAAACAATTTTACACCTCGAGATCAGCAATTAACACAATTATAGCTACTGATTTATAATTATCTTTGTCGGCAAAGTAAAAGGCTAATTGCGCGGAGATGAGTACACTACACGCAGAAAAACCAGCTCAGGGAGAAATGTAAAGAACATTTAGAACAACATGTCATAATATAAGTACTGGCATAATCCCGGACGGAAATTAAAAAATTTTAATTTCCTGTTTTTTCTGCTTCTGAAGATCAATCAACAGAGGAATTATTCCACAACAAAAGACCTTGTTGGTTAATCCCAATAATTGACAGCTTCGCTGATTACCATATAAGTCTCAACCAAGTCGCTCTGATTGTCTAATTCCAAATAAGTGACAGCTGATTAACATATCAGCTCAACCAATTTGGCTCTGATTGGTCAATTTAACAGGTTGCTTATAACTGTAAGTCTTAACCAAGTAGGCTCTGATTGGTCAATGCAACATCACTGACTACAGTGGTTGCTGATTACCGCAAGTCTCAACCAAGTTTGCTCTGATTGGTTTCAAGAAGTTTCTAAATACATTATCAGGTCTCTTTTGAAAAGAAAAGACAGCTTTATAATACTATTTATACACTCAGCGTCAATGCATCATTTAGTTAATATCTATTGAATCAAAGCAAATCAATATATATCTTCTTTTTTTGTCTCTATGGATCTGTTCATCTTTCATAAATATATCTAATATCTATTTCTTAGTCTCCTGTATATATCATGCCTATTGTATATATCTCAAGTTAATCTATATAATTTATCTACCTGTTGTATTTATCATATAGTATAATTTTGTATTTATCTATCTTGATATCATCTAGGCCTATCAGTTCCCTATTTAACATCCCTCTGGCAATTCACATACTTATTTTTGCATTTATTTTTTCCCCTGCCCAGGGCAGCTATTTTATTCTGTGTTATTGCATAGCTCATGGATGAATTCTAGTCTGTACACAAATAGTTTTCATTACAACAAATGTGAAGATTTATTACCCATAAACCGGATTTGTATCATGCAATAAAAAGCTAAATATTTCCCTTACCACAATAAATATATGATATTGCGAAACCTGCACAACATGTTTTTATCACATGCAATATATTAGTGTGAAAACACCTGGATTTTTTGCAATGATAAAGAAAAAGAAAGTGTAAAAAAATATTTTCACACATTGAATTATTGAATAATAGACATTGAATATGCTGTTGTTTGTCACACTACATACATCGTTAACAAATTGTCATGTATCACAGCAAAAAAAAGAAGAAATCAACAATTGAGTTTCCTACATCATGAATATTGTAGAGTTTTTTTTTATATATTACAAATAGCGGAATATCTGTTTTGTCTGTGGTACTGACATCCATCGCAAATCTTAGTAGAAGTGAGTGGAATACGATTCAAATTTTTGTTAACTATATCATGTTTTTATTTCCATTCAACATAATTATTCCATTTTCATGGGGGTTTTCACTGTTTTTCAGTGCCCCAAATTATGTCACTTCTTCCCTTACATTAATACAACTTTAGTGTCATCTTCGACCTTCACAAACTAAATGTATTGCTCTTGTATTCACAAAGTCAATCTATTGAAAGTATAATAGCCCTGTGTTGACACCAAGTGAATTTTAAATGATCTGCAACACCACAAAAAAAGACACTAAAAACATGAAGAGACCAAAATGGAAAACACTATCAGTGTTGCTTGAATACAAATTGATTTTGTGTTGGGCCAAAAAAAAAGCCTAATACACTTAATTCTCTTTAAATTGATTTAATTTCGAAATCCTACCATTGTTCTATTGTGCAAATAATTGGCCAGTCACATCAATTTTTTTTTTTTTCAATTCTGACAAATTGATGCTTGGATTTACAATTAATATCAATAAGAACATACTAAATGCTCTCGGCTGCTGAAATTGAATTAGTCTAATGCGCCGTTCATGAAGAGTTTCAAACATTTAAAACATACAAATGACTATCAATTGTTCCAGCTTAACCTTCTTTTCGCACTGACCAAAAATTCAGGTCGTACCGAGTCATTCGTTGCGAAAATGCCATAATAATCATCAGCTTTGCATTCCCAAATATTAAATAAAACGACATTTTTGAATAATTTCTACTTATCTGTCCACCTTTGACTTCCACATTTTTCTTGAATTATAGAAAGGTACTCACCTGCAAAAAAGAGAAAGAACATTAAGTAAATATTCAATAAAACAATTTTGGAAACGCTAAAAACCAAAAAAAATTCTGAACAAGTACACAATTAACACACAATAATTGCTTTTATTGCCATTAAATTACCAGGGTAATTTGGAAGCTTCAAAAGAAATGGCATGGGTATAGTCAGGCTTCACATACAAAGGTTTAAATAACCCTGGTAAATAACTTCTCCTTAACATCTGCATGACTATTATCATAACTTGATATGACAATATTCAAATATCTTGTTCACACGAGAAAAAATATATGATAAAATTCTCAAAGTTTCAAATGAAAACAAGAAAGTCTCAGATGTTTCCGCATAAACATGGAAATAAAATACCAATGCGTTGAGGGGTATGTCAAAGATTCTAGAAGTAGTGACCAACCCTTACGAATAGTAACCATAAAGAGCAACAACCAGCTACCAATGCTCAGCATCAAAGTTACAACCAAGAATGGCAGGCTTGGCAGATGATGCATGTGGTGGCAGTTGCAGCATGACTGATAGGCCAGGGCTTAAACCTTTGGTCCTTAATAATTGATAAGACACTCGGGCATCTCCAAACATGCTAGAAACATCCCTGCTTATCCCGGGTTTCCAGTATAAGCAAGCTGCTTTAACTGTCTGTAACGTCTTTGAAGGACACAAGTTATTCCAGTTCCAGTTTTCACACCATATTGCATTTATGAAATAAAGGCCTCATATTGTATTTGTTAAAAAGAGCCAACCCCGCTACCAATCAGAGCCCTCAAACTTTGTTGAGACTTGTGATAATCAGTAACCTGTCAATTACTTGAAATTGACCAATCAGAGCCAACTTGGTTGAGACTTATGCTCTTATGGTAATTGGCAAATTTCAGGGATTTGAAATTGACCAATCAGAGTCAAATTGGTTGGGACTTGTTGTAATCAGCAACCTGTCAGTTGTTCAGAATTTACCAATATGCTCATTTGTTCAAGCTCAACTCCTGTGTAGAGGTCTCAACGAACCAGGCCATCGAAGTCAAACATTTTCCAGGGATTATGATCATATCTAATTCTTTACATTACTCCCAGAGGCTATCTTCTTGACTAACCAAATTTTCATTGTAAATATTGACAAGCACAGACAGTTTTTTGTGTGGTTTCTCATCCAACAAAAACATGGTTTGTTGCTTCAGCTGTCAAAAATTATTGAGCAGTGCTGGTAATTTAGATAATTTAGCACATCCAGACAAGTTATTTAAAGCTCACAGCAAGTGTAATTGTCAGAAAATGGCCTTGAAATTAAGACTGTCTTTGACTAAATAACGTCTCTGTAAAATGCCCAGTGACATTTACACATTGTGAAATTTCTGTCAATCAGTTGAAGGTTTTGGTCCTTATAGCGTTTATACCAATTATAAATGTTACATCTTCTTAATTTCTCCTTATTAAATCAATTATTTGGATGACAGGCTTCATAATTACCTTATGATATATGATTACATTACATCATATGTGATAATATGATATATGGCTAATTTTCAATCAGAAATAGGTAATAATTGCAGACCTTCAGTGGCTTTCATAGGTGACATCTACACTAAATAATTGTTTCCTGGTTTGGCTATTTTTCGTCCTTATCTAACCCTTCTGAATTTTGTTTCAGCACAAAATAAATTCTGAAAAATCAAGAAGCTGGACTAAAAAAAAAGTGCAAAATCTGTGGGAAAATCAGACTAAATTTAGCAATTACATGGGCTTTTTTTAAACAAAAATTTCCATGCCCTTGAAAATAAGAGGTTGGCACATATCTAAGAAAACATGGGTTGAAAAACTGTATCTTTGCTTTCAATGGATAAAGGGTTAAAGTGGCAATAGTTTAGTGATTTATCACGGCAGTAAAAGTAATAGCTTTTCTTCTAAAGCCAATTGACTATTTGCCAACTCCCATGTCATTAAGTCATGAAATATGGTACAAAAATACATTAACCTTCCAATATAATTATCAAAGGTACATATACCAGAACTGAGAACTAGAAAAAGCCACACCAACCCCAATATATCAATCTATTTCTATCTCTCTGTCTCTGTGTCTATCTATCTGCATATATATCTATCTGTCTATCAATGTCTATCTACCTGCCTTCCTTTCTACTCATTGGAGCAATAACCCTAAATCTAATCCAACGACCACCTCATTAGACAGTACTGCATTTTTCTGCAGCCCAAGAAATCATCTCCTGCAACATTGCATGATAAAGGATAGCTTGCAGTCCATGCCAGGAGGAGTAGCAGCCAAATCAGAAATAATTAGCTTCATCATAGTCTCATCATCAAGGCATGATTGTCTGATAGTTGTGTGTCAGTCAACCAGAGTATATAGGTTCAGTGGACTATCTTCAATACATTCAAGAAATTGTCTGAACGAAAAAACATGAAGCATATAAAATCATGTACCTTTGCAAATCTTCAATTGACTTTTTTTATCGGCTACCTTTTTTCTTCAGATTTTGTCACAAGAGGAGATATAACGGAATAAAATACCTTATTGGACAATTCCAAATGATTGACAGGCCAGATTACCATTTATGTCTCGACCAACTTGGCTCTCATTGGCCAATTCCAAAAATTAATTGACAGGTCATCTGATTACCAAAAGTTTAAACCAAGTTGGCTTTGATTAGTTTCACCAACAACTTGCACGATAACTGTTTTTTTTTTTCAACAATACAAACAGGCCTTTATTTTTTTGTTCTTTTTTAGTCAGGATAGCTGGTGATGTGTCATCATCTCATCCGTACCATGATCATCCACTCCCAACAGTTCCGAAGATTGATATTAGGTTCATATTTAGTAATTCTGCACTGGTCAGCAAAGAAATACAGATTTTTGCAAGATATGAGGAATACAATAATAACATTTTTCAAAGTAACCTTTACAGCTTCCACTAATGACCTATCACTAACAAGTAATTATAATTCACAACCTAAATACATAAACTTTGCATGACATAGACTGATTAACCTATTTTTCAAAAGCAATCAATCGAAAAGGTCATTAGTATCATCACAAAATAGTTGAAAATACCCAATGATCATATTATTGTAAAAACACCATAGGTAAAGCAGGTGATATTGACTTTGACTATATCATATTTGGGAGCACTTAACAATGAAAAACATCCACATTTTATTTTATTACATGACCACTATGCTAGAGCGATGCTGATTGGCCTAAATCAGTCACATGACGACATCATTAAACTCATATTGCATGGTTCGGGTGCAATATGAGATTTTTCAAAAAAAAATTTTTTTTAATTTTTTTTTTTTTTTCAGATTTTTTCATATTGCATGGTTAGAGTGCAATATGAGTTTTTATAAAAAAAAAAAATTTCCAAAAAAAATTTTTTTTTTTCATTTTTGTTTTTTGACTGAAAAAAAAAAAAAAAAAATTTCCGAAATTTTTTTTTTTTCGCAATGGAACATTATATTGGAAGCATAGTGGTCATGTAATAAAACAAATACGGCACTTATTATCGTGCAATATGAAAATTTATTTGCACTCGTAAATTCATATTGAACTCGGGCTGCGCCCTCGTTCAATATGAATTTCCTCGTGCAAATAAATTTTCATATTGCACTCATGAATATCATGCCGTATTTGTATAGTATATGTAATCATCAGTAATGTGAAGTATAATACATTGCAAATAGATATTATATATTATTATTAAAACACCCCGACATGCAGAATGGGAGTTTCTATTAAATAACATTTCAGGAAATATACATAGATAGATGAAAGCATCTAAATATTATGCATTAAATAGGGATCATATGAAGTAGATAAAGATATAATTTAGCTATTTAATAACATATATGTATTAGGCTCTATGGGATGCAAATAGTTATTAATCAATTGTGTATTTGAGGAAGGCCATACTTGAGTGTCAGGCATCAAACATTTCAGCATATATGCAATATAATTATTGTATGAAATGGATGCTCTCACATTACTGAAAGTATGACAGCAAATACAGTATAAACCTGCCTCAAAATAAAATTTAATCATGATAGGCGGTCTGCCGATTGGTGTCAGCACTGAATACGCCTCTGATCATGTAAAACTGATCATTTCACTGACTCTTAATTGATGGGTGGAACTGCAGCAGAGATTATATGAATCATTTGATATAGATGCACTTTATAATAATTGCAACTGATTACTGCTGTACAATTGTATCACCATCATCAAATGATATTACATATATCAGGCGGAACCGTGTTATAGCGCAATGATAATTTGCAACCAGAATAATTGTAGTATCATCTCTCTGGGTGTATCGTGTATTTAATTTGATATATCTGCAGTATGCATTTAATAGAACAAGTGGACGCATTGTAAAATGTTTATCTGTCAAATGCAAACTAAAACATAGTCGGAGCAAAGACGTATGAATCAAAGAGCTTACTTTAGTGGTGATACCACTGATTACTTGCCACTTTATACCTGATGACTCATACCCAGTAAGTGAGGCCACATGCTAATCCTTCACTTGCTCTGTTATCAGCACAAGTCAGCGGATGAGTCATACCACTCACTGTAAAATTTGAAAACTGAGTTGATGCAATAATTTGAGCTGTCTGAGAATGTTAATAATTTTCAAGCTATGATAGCTCAATCCTATAAGTTGTCAAGGTATGATAGCTCAATGCTGTAAGTTGTCCAAACGAATCATAACATTAAGCTGTGAAAATATGAAAGCTTCAATTGTTGTAGATAGCTTGACATCTCAGTCATGCCACATATAGCGCCATCTATAACAAGCACTTCTCATAAGACTGCATTTAGTTTTAAACTAGAAAAGCACATGCAATGTGCACCTCCTGGCTGAGATAGTTGGCCATGGAATTTATTAATAGGGTTGATTAAAGAGTCAATGAACTGTAACTGTTGTTGCAGCTGTTGCAGCTGAACTAAGTAAAATTGTGATTGTGTACAACGGACAGCTTGATAGATGGATAGATACGCTTGTGAGGGATCCTTTACCTGCACAGTACAAAGACCAATATAGGGCAGATAATTGAACGTCTCATCCAATTGACATTCAGCTTGGAATTTTGCTCATGAATGTCGACTCGAAATGTCAGGTTCCTCAGGCGGAACCTTAATCACTAAGCCACCCTGCAGCTGATGATTGAAGGGCCAGCATTTAGTGATGCAGACCAGACCGCCTTGGTCCAGTCCGGTCCGCGGTCCAGCCCTGGACCGCAAAAATAGCGGACCACCTACATAGCGGTCCGGTCCAGCACTGGACAGGTTTTTTGTAGGTGGTCCGGTATTTTGGCAGTTTGAGTTTTCCTGTCATGAAGAGTAACGCACGAACTTTGTCATATTTAAAAATGAAATCTATATCATGTAGCTTGCTTTAACCCTCATTTTATTACAATTTCTGAAATGCCGGTGGACCACTTCTGGACCGGTCCAGTAACAAAATCGGACCACCCCACCCTGGACCAGACCAGGTACCGGACCACTTTTGTAAATACCGGACCACCCTCTAAAAGGTGGTCCGGTCTGCATCATTTCCAGCATTGCAATTTTAAATATCTTCTTTTTATGCCTTTTTAAATTTTAAAGCACAGCATTGTACTCATGATTTTGTAAAAAACTTGGAAGTCATCACACATGATGAGGCTGAAATAGCACAAATGATATAGGCCCTATAAAAGGAAAAATAATTCATGTATTACTGACAGGAATCACAGGACAAGATTCTTACCAAGACAAGCTTCACTTCCTACTTTTTAATTATGTGAAAATTATCAGCTACCTGGAGCAGTCAATGGTCCCTACCTCAAATCAAAATTCCCTACACCAAATCCTAAGTTTCCAGCTGTGGAAAAATTTCAAAATGGATTCAGTAAACACCCTACTACAGTGAACTGCTTATTGAGCACTTTCTGGTAATCTACAAAATCCATTCTATAGGCCAATAATTGTGCTGGTGCTGTATGTATAGGCACATATAGTAGAGATGAAAGGTTTGGTAAATCAAAGTTTCATTTTGGCTGATTAATTATGTTTATGGTGAACCTTGAACAAACAGTCTGTTTGTTTCAAGGGTACAGCCACTGAGTGAAATTTTGACACAGGTGCACTGCATGACCACCCTCACCCAGCAGAAGCCACTCACAGTAACTGGCCCACTGCTGCAGCTGTTACTGCCAGAGCCAGCAGCTCCAGAGTGGCTGTAGATGTTTAATTGTGACAACTACTCTTGCAAAAACCTGGATTCTAGGATAACACAGGGTACAACAGTCTGTTACCAGGCTACAACAATATCTAAAGTGATCAACAATCAAGCTACACTACAAATTTAAGTTAATTTTGCTTCCAACATGCTGCAATACATGTGCTCCTCACAAAGGCCAGAGGCCCACTGAGGGCTGGCCTGGATGGTTGCCATGGTTACTTATATTAGGTCAGGCTACCCAGGGTTAGACCGACACAATGGCTGTTGGCCTCTCCCCAGCCTGACCTTGAAAATGAATATGTTATGCAAGAATTCTTTCTCCTCCTCTGCATAGCCTGGTAAGTGACATTACATAATTGTCTAACATCAACTGTAAACATTTTAGAGGTTGTTCATGAGCATTTAAGTATATGCAATTCATATTTGTCATATCCATGCAAACACCCAGTTCCTCGGTCTGAAGCACTCGGCAATCTCCGTGGTGACTGACCAACCGAAGACAGAAGTCGCTGACAATCTGACACTACTGAAATCACTTTTTCTAGAGTTTTTGAGAAAGGCAGATGCAAATTTAGAATGCCTGAACATACATCTGCAGTAGATGTATCCATAACACCACACTTGAGTTGTCAGGAGGCTATAAATACAGAGAAAAGTAAAAAATGCTGAGTTTACTTCATTGTTTATATTGGCCCCATGTTGACCACACCAGACACCACGGGACACGGCGGATCTGGCCGGTTGTAAAACAGACCTCCTGCCTGCAGGCAGCCAGGAGGAATGATTATTTACTTACAAGAAAAAATAACATTTATATTACGCTATCCCAGAGAAAAAATGAGGAGCACACCACTTTAGCTGGTTACTTTTTTATTTTTATCTCTCTTTAATTAATTTGTTGGAGTAATTAGATGCATGCTTTCATACGTCAACCAACATTTCCAAGTCAGAGTGTGTTCAAATATAGGCTTCTAGCACAGTAAACCAACTGAGATGAGCCACAGGCCATTGGGATTTATTCACAAGAAATTGATTTTTAAATCTCCTTGTGATGCAATGGTCTTTGTTGAATGCATCTTGGGCCTGTCCATGATGTGCTGAAATGAAGCATACTGGTTCAGGTGGATCCCCTTGAGAGATCAAACAATATTTCGGGATTACAGCCCATATTCATAAATAACTCTATAAGACAGGTCACACAAATATAAATGAAAAACAACTAAAAATAAGTCAACACAGCTCAACATTTTGAGTTGTGTCAGCTTGGATCAATAAGTCAACAAAACTCAATATTTTGAGCTGTAAGTCAACACAGCTCATTGTTTTGAGTTTTCTCAGCTTGAATACCTTAGTCAACATAGCTTAGTATTTTGAGTTATCTCAGCTCAGTATTTTGTGTTATCTCAGCTTAAAACATTAATCTATGTTAGCTCAATCAACTTGTGCAACCATCTCACTCAATCAATTGAGCTGAATCAGCGAGTCCGATTTTACAGTGCTCAACAGTGAGGTCATATGGCTCCCAATGACAAGTTGACCCCTCCTTTCAATATAAAAGATTGGACCTAATTAAAGAATAGGAAGTAATCACTTATATTTGCCTTGCTGTAACCAAACCTTCTGGAATCAATATATTACATGGCAATGTAGTTAAATTAAAATAGATACATTAGATGATGTCAATTTGCTGAGATGCATTAATAAGCTACTCTTCTTTAATTGAACAGACTTTTTTCAAACCACATTTTGCTGACAGAGGTTTCCATTACCCAGCAATTTGTAGTGCATTTCCAATTAGTGAACCAGACTTAGAAACCTATCCATTCATTCCACTGAGAAACCAATTAAAGTATTTCCCCTAACCTTGCTGGTTGCTGTTACATCATGATCAATTTTTCAAGTGCTCTAATTGAAAAACTTTCAAACTTTATGCGATCTGTTTGTTCAAAATAATTAAAGACAACAAGTTCATCCTCAGTTAATTAGAAAGGACAACTCTCATTAAAACTATTTGACTGAGTTACAACATGTCTGCATGCAGATCATTTGAATGCAATCTGACAAATGTTTGGACAGATGATTCCAAAATAATATCAAAATGGCAGAATCACAGACAGTGAAACCCTTTTTGGTTAGGTTTTTGACACTCCTGCATAGGTTGGGAAATGAATTTAAATATTATTTCTGGCGCATTAAGAGTTTCTGAAAGCACAGTGTCTGTAAAGCTTCCACAATTTGTGAAAACTTCAGAACTTTTGTTTGGTCAACAGTAGATCATTTATTAAAAAACAATCAAATTTAAAGTTTGAAGGCATGACGAAAAAGGTCACATACAAATTATTTTAATTTTTGTAAGCCAAAGTCAGAGTCTAGCTTCAGTGGGTGCTTCACGGTGCAGCGAGTTGGTCTGCTAACCACCAGGACACAGGTTTGATTCCTGACAAAAGTAACCCATAGGCCTATTAGACATATGTTTCATCCTGTGCTAAGAGCACATCATGCCTTACAACCATAATCCCTGCCTCGGCTGCCTGTCCTAATGAGTGTCCTATTGATATAGCCCAATAAGGTGCTGTCGAGGCTTTAAAGCAAAAAGTTAAGTAGGGGCAAAAATATTGGTTGTAAAGCCCTTCCAGTCTCACCACCTCAATTATCTACCACCTTCTGTTAGTTCTGCAACCTTGAGCTTTTTGCCATTTTGTCACCTCAAAGAATCAAACAAACTGCCGTGAGGCCGTACAAGTTATTCCGGATATAACGTGACAAACGTAAAATCGGGCTGCCACTTCCGTTCTAGCATTATTTTGGAAGAGGGGCTAAAAATAGACATAGCATTCTGTGACATTGTACTTGCAAGGTTTCTCCAAATTGGAAAGCATAACACTGTAATATAGTCCTTTGCTAAGAAATGGAGTTGTGGAATATGTAACTCATTCACCGAAATGTTCATATTCAGTGTGCTAAAAATGGCAGTGTTCCTGGAAATGGAAACTTGGTAAGTGATATTGCGTTTTCAGAAGTAAGACACAACGTTTTCATAAACTCTAGGCCCTAGGCAACTACTCAAAAGTATAATGTTCACATCAACCACAAGAAAATAAAAATTTCTTTTCCATAAATCTTTCACAGGACAAAACTTGAACATGAAATCCTGAACATCATACTTCTTTACAAAGTGGTAGTTAGGCCTATTTGCAGTCGTAAGAGGCGAATAAAGTTGAAAACATGTAAACTTCTGATTGCACGTAAGTACTGCCACATTTATTGAAGTACATATCACAAGGCTAAATTTGTGTCTTTGACAAAGGTCTGCATATTCAAAAGGCTAAAATAAATAATTTAAAAGGCTCCAAAACATTTGCTTCAATACTTTTTCATGACTTGTGGGGTTTTAACCAATTGTATGTTTGCATGTTACAAACAAGAGCTTCAGGAACATTGGTCGTTTTTTAATTTATATCTTTTTTCATTCCTTTGTAACTTTTCAAGACCCATCGACCTAAAATAAATGTTGAAAAATATCGTTGCATGTTAGTGTGTAGAAAGCCAACACAGCTTAACCATACCATTGTGCCTATGAATGGAGTACACAACAAATTACACCATTAAGTCATACACTTTTTTTGCCAAAAATAACCTAGGGTATTTACAAAATATATACTAAATATTACAAATGGGGTTAATGTCCTTAGTCTGTAGACCTTATACATACAACCTTTAGAAAACAGATATAGTATTTTAAAGGACCACCAATTCAGATATTAATTTCAGTTCTGAAGTCCTAAACAGTCACACAGCCTTGTCCAGCCTTTAGACAGGACAAGAAGTAAATAAGAAAACAGCCTTTCCTCAGGAAACTGATCACTCAATAATGGCCCTATTTGCAGTAAAACTAAGCAATGACTTTCTAAAGAAACGCTTGTTATCTCAAAGTAATTGAACTGGGAAAAGCGGTGGGCAGTGTAAATTATGCAGGAAGGAACTAACTTCCAGAGTTTATTACAGTCATCTCAAATGGAGTCTGTCCACTAATAGCAGTGTTTCATTGAAAGGTTTTCTTCAAAGAAAGCAGTTGCCTCAGCTGGGATAGCTTTCACAAAAGTACTTTTAATTCAGGACCTTTCTGTATAAATTTGTGATGTTGATATTATAGGAAGATGACATGCCAAACACCAAATAAGAATCTATTCCACATCAGAGGAAGTTGAGTGCAGACTTCTCAGACAAGTTCTTGCTGTGACCAAGGCTTGTATGGATATTTCAATTTAAAGGGTACTATCACCAATTTATAGCATACAATATTTGCGAGATCTCATCATTGGCATTCACCAAACTTAGAAAAGGCTGTTGGGAGAAAACTTCAGGAGTCATCAGGACAACATATCATTAGGCCTATTGCTGGGAAAATTTGGAATCTCAAGGAATTTTTTTTTATTGCATGTGATGTTCTTATCTACACTTTAAGACCTTCCCACAGGAGGAGTTATCCCTTGATAGAATATCTCCTTGGTTGCTGATTACCAGTAAGTCTTAACCAAGTCGGCTCTGATTGGTCAAGTCAACACACCAGACTGGTTGCTGATTACCGCAAATCTCAACCAAGTTGACTCTTCGATCAGTCACAGAGATGGCTCTTACTAATAAACTCTTGAGTCTTTTTTAAGAGAAAAGGCAGCCCAAATTCGAGGCATGCCAAAATGTAACAGAAGATGGAGACAATTAACTGTGAGGACAACTAGTAAAACAGATGAAAGTCTCCTCCAGGCCTGCATCATGACATGCAAACATCTCTTTTTCACCTTTCGCATTTTAGATGGTGACATTTGTTTCATGATATGTCAAATGCAACAACAATGTAATTATTGTTGTATTATATGGTAAACAAGGTATTTTTGCTCTTTTTGCCATTTTTGTCCCATATTTGTCATTTTTGTCTTATATTTGCCATTTTTGTCTGTCTTACATTTGCCATTTTTGACTTAGATTTGTGTAATTTGCTATCTAAAGAAACATCCGATGCCCATATAACAGACCTATTAAAGGATAATCTCTTGTTACGTAGCCAAATGTTACACTTTTTTAGATCCCAACATACTTCTTATTGTATGCAAAGCACAATGTAAAATATATATATATCAAGACACATGACATCAAAATTAATGTATGTTTTACGTCACCAGGTAAGAATGTGTTATTGAGATGGATTTAAAATAACAGGATTTTGTGTATTTTGTGCACATCATATGCTCAAAATGTCTCTTATGAGATTTCTGCAATTTTGGCATTCCAATTTAGAAAACTATGTTTAATGCAGAAAGCAATATCTTTAGAGATGTGTTCATAGCTCACTCTGACACTCTTATGTTGATATATATTACAATTCCGTTAATATCTTCACAAACTTGAAAATCACAAGATAACGCATTGGATATACAAGTGATTACCAAAATGCCCCTTGTGAGGTCATATCCCATATACTTGATGACTCACACCCAGTAAGTAAGGTCATATTCTATAGTACACACTTGCTCTGTCATAATTGTCATTAGCTGCATGATTAGCACAACTTAGTGAATGAGTCATACATCTCACTTGTAAGTGAGGTCACATGTCTCCCAATGACAAATTGATCACTCATTTCAATGTAAAAGATAGGACACTGACGTCTGTCCTTCCATGACTGTAATGGTTCTGATAAATGTTCACCCTCTATATTTTATTGTACATTGTATTTGACACCAAACTTGACAACTTGCAAAAGATGCAACAGTTACACAATGCTCTGAAAAAGGAATTATTTGCGGGATACCTCTTCACCTTTGCATGCACCACAAAGATCAGTGTGCAAACTGTATGGCCCGTTTTCACCAACATGGTATTAAGAGTTGTGCCAGGTCTTAGCTAAGACCTGGTCTGGCTAAGCCAATCACTCAAGCGGAGCAGGATCAGGGAATTTCAGTTAAGTGAATGCTTACACATATTGTGATAACAGATCAGCTGTTACAAACACGATGTCTCAATTTCCCAAAAAAATGCAAAGATATGGCTACACAAAAGAGGGAGGGGCTTGGAAATTTTTATAAAAGATAATTGCCCAACCAGTCTTGGTGAAAAAAAAAACCAAAGTTCAAAACTTCCCCCTTTCCCATTAACCAACCTATCATTGATATCAAGCAACCAAACAACTCAACCTATGCTATGACTGTATTCTCAAAGTATCATAGTCTCTCGCACAAACATCACCTTTCATATATATATTTACTTTTTTGTTTATATTTAAGATGACATTCAAGGTGTTCATCACAGTCAACATTATCAACCTGCTCTACCCGAACCAAAATGAGTTCAAAGTTGGTAATCTAGATTTCCCAAAAATGAGCAAAATGTGACGAAAAGTCACATTTTGGTGACATCTTGGTGTTGAGATCTCTGACCTGCTGTAGCGACATATTTTGAATTGCACCATCTAGACGCCATCAATTTCAGTAATATTTATTTGATTGCTGGCCCAAATTTTTAGCTTCATTTTATGTTGTTTTTTTTTGCCAGTTCATTTTGATATCTATAAGAATCTTTGCTCTATGATTTACCAAAGTGTGTGAAATGGTGAAACTGGCCTCATTTGCATAATATACATGTACACTGGGTGGAAACAAACTTCTTCTTTTTTTATGTGGTGCAGTGGCGGATCAAGACAGGGTCATCTAGGGGGGGCCAGGGCGTGTTTCGGAGTTCGCGGGCCAGCGTCGCAGCGTATTTTGTTAAAAATGCTACTATTAATCTCAGTGGTCTAGGGGGGGGGGCCCGGGCCCCCTAGGCCCCCCCCCTGTATCTGCCACTGTGGTGAACAAACTTTTATTTTCCAGTGTCATGTGCTGAAGCTTTTTTTTTCATCAAAGTCCAGCCCCCCCCTCCCCTCATGTATTATCTGGTCAGCCCCAAAGGGACACAACTTTAACATTTTGACATGACTAATCTGTAAGTTGTCTAACAATAAATTGTCAACCACTGAACCTTGACTAGTCTATAGCCTAAAACTCAGTTGGTGAAAGGGACTTCACTAAACCAGGTATAAGGCTGTTAAGACCTGGACTAACTGCTAAAACTATCTTGGTGAAATCGGCCCTGAGTGTCTGAGGATGATACTAATTGAGAATCAATGTCAATTTTGCTGCCAGCTATTTTGATGAGCACTTTATTATAGCTCACCCACAGTCAATCATCAGTGCTATGTAGATGCTGAGTGAAAATCGATAGGAAAGCCCAAACTAAAATAAAATGAAGTAGAAGAGAAGAAGAGCTAGAAGGGTAGTGTTGTTGCCATGGCAGCTCCTAAACTCCAGAATGTCTTCAATAAAACATTAGACTAACGTTCCAAGAATGTTCAAAGCCGTTTCAAGTTCCCAACAAAGGTTCTTGGATTAGATGAGGTCAATTATGGGTTGTTTTTCAATCGGGGTACGCTCTGGAAAGTGACAAGAGATCCAAAATACCAGAAATACCATGCATATATGTGGTAAAAACGTTACACAGAATGATAAAACATACTGAGAGGGACCTACAGTAGCGAAAAAATTATTCAAATCGGTTGATAAATGCCCGAAAAAAATTTATTTGTGTCATTTTGACCAAAATTGACTGTCTCATTTGCAAATTACGCAAATATCGCTTCAGATTTTTCAGTCCTGACCTAACAGTAAGTTTTAACCAATGTGAATATGCTTTCAACATGGTCCCGAGAGTTCAACATTAGAATTACATACATCAACGATGATTAGTCTCTTCAGAATCCTGCATTGAATACTTAAAGGTCAATTCCGTCAAATATTGTCCTCTCCGAAATTGGGTCGGCTAAAACAGTGATAACATGAAATTAAGAGTATTTTTATTTTACAGAAATACTCCTTCAATAGTTTAGACAACGTTTTTTAAAGTTTTTCACTTCAGTTGTACGAACAGCACGATACTCGTAGCATGGAAAACGCCGAAAACAGCTTTCCGTCAAATCTTGTCCTCTCCGAAAAATTAGGAAAAATGGCTGTTATTTCCTTACAAAAGGATTTACCTGACTTTTAAGACTTTGAAATTGCAGTGCTAATAGGTTTTGAGACACTGACAAAGCACATCTCACTAACATTAATACTTATGCTGAATTGAGCCTGTCAAATGTCATTGTCCTCTCCGAACCAAAAGTTGGGTTTTTTGGTGGTATCATATCCAAGGGCATAATCTTGCTAATTGCTGTCCCTAGCCATTGATATTTAGTATGTGCACAATATGCAATGTAATTTGTCATTTTGAGTTATTTTTAACTGCTAAAATGCTCAAGTGCCACCTCCTGTGGACTCCTCAGAACATGGTTGATATACATCTTTCTTTTTCTATTGCTTAAAAAGATATTTAATTACCCCACTACTTGCGATGTTCTCATGGTTGTTTTGCCTTGTTATTTCCTTTATAGTTAGGTCATTCAAATTAATTTATCATTACCTGGTACACCCTAACGTTTGAATGAAGCCGTTCTACTCTTTAAGGGGGGAGAGGACAAATGTTTGACAAGAAAAGCAATTGTAGTTTTCTGCTTGCCTTTGCCTTAAACAATATGGCTAGGTTAGCTGGATAGACACTAATGAGTAATATAATAAGTGCCATTACTGTGTCTGAATGAACAAGCAATGCATATATTATACAAATACGGCATGATATGAGTGCAATATGAAAATTTATTTGCACGAGGAAATTCATATTGAACGAGGGCGCAGCCCGAGTTCAATATGAATTTACGAGTGCAAATAAATTTTCATATTGCACGATAATAAGTGCCGTATTTGTTTTATTACATGACCACTATGCTTCCAATATAATGTTCCATTGCGAAAAAAAAAAAATTTCGGAATTTTTTTTTTTTTTTTTTTTTTTCAGTCAAAAAACAAAAATGAAAAAAAAAAGTTTTTTTGGAAATTTTTTTTTTTCTAAAAACTCATATTGCACTCTAACCATGCAATATGAAAAAATATGAAGAAAAAAAAAATTAAAAAAAAAATTTTTTTTGGAAAAATCTCATATTGCACCCGAACCATGCAATATGAGTTTTTATGATGTCGTCATGTGACTGATTTAGGCCAATCAGCATCGCTCTAGCATAGTGGTCATGTAATAAAATTATATATGTAGTATACGTCTCACAAATTTCTGCAGAAATGACAACTCTATAGTGCCAATAAGAACTATTGTATTTGCGAACATATATAGCTTTAATTACAATTTTAAAGAAAACAAAAAGGTATCCTTAGTCACCTAATTCTATGACGAAAATTGTGTTTCAAGGTCTGATTCATCCACAACAGCGAGAAGTACTGTATGCCAAAGAGACTTTATATTACAAACATTGTCATGTCAAAATAAGTGTCCTCTCCGAATGAATTTATGTTGTCTTATTTGTTAAATTCAGCGGGTCATACAATGACTATCAGTATGAATAAACTGTTGAAATTCGGTGGAGTTGTTCGATTTTTTCTTGTAGACCAGTCGGTCTGTGAAAATGTGGGGTCAATGGCAGATAGGAGTTGCTATGTAGAAGATATAGTATTGTTATCGGAAAAATGGTTCCCAAAATGTTTGTTTTTCTTGGTATAGACAAAGCGCTTGGCAAAAATTTAGCAAGTAAGATTATTTTTCATTGCCATTTGTCTATCTACCAACTCAGCATAAGCCCATATAACGAGGAACGCTATAAACCAGTAATAGAGAGATGGGCATGATAGTTGTTTTTGGTCAAATTTATCAATAGCACAACACAAAATGTCAAATAAAAAAAAATTCAGAATACTTGTAGCCCTAAAATTTTCAGAAATTCAAGGCAAGATATATTGCAATAGAAAAAAGTTAATTTGGTGAAAAATAAAAGACCCTTATTTTTGACCCCTTGAGACAAAACCATGTACCCCGATTGAAAAACAACCCTTATAAGCCAGGACTCAGGATGCTTCTGAGAGCCACAGCTATCTATCCATCTATCAATCTATCTATCTATCTATCTATCTATCTATCTATCAATCTATCAATCTATCTATCAATCAATCAATCTATCTATCTATCTATCTATCAATTTATCTACTCTATCTGTCTGGGCAGCTGGGTGGCAGAGTGGTTAAGGTTTCTGCCTGCCCCGCTGAAGGTCCTTGCCTGCATGGGTTCAAACCCTACTAGGGAAACTCCATAATTTTAATTGGACCTTCATGAGCAAAATCCCAGCTGGATGTCATTCAGATGAGACATTAAATTTGTGACTCCTTTTATCAGTGTCTATGTTTGGCAAGTAAAAGATCCCTCACACAAGGTAATCTGGAACATGTTGAAGACTCCCAGTCGCCCACTCTCTCTCTCCCATCTCATCATTCAACTCTTGTGAGTGCCCAGAACTGGACTTAGATGGCTGCACTTACCACATCTACCCAAAAACCTAAACATCTCAAATATGGATAGATAGATATGGTAAGTGCAGCCCTATAAGCCCAGTTTTGGACGTTCACGAGGGTTGATTGATGAGATGGGAGAGAGAGAAGGAGTCCTCAACAGGTTACACATTTACCCCATGTGAGGGATCTTTTACTTGCCCAGCACAGACACCACTGATACACGGGGTCATCCGAACGACATCCAGCTGGGATTTTGCTCATGAAGGTAAACTGAAAATTTTGGGTTCCCTACCCGGGGTTCGAACATTTTAATCTGTAAAAGATTGGGAAAAGCCAACAAAATTCCCTGAAAATACCATAGCAATCAATTTAGTTATTGTTGTCAACTTGTCATTTATCAAATGCTTGCACCAATGCATTTGCAAGTAGACAGATATAGAAAGGAATTGACATTTGCAAAAATCAATCAGACATACAAAGACCACATACAATATACAGCAGTTTGCAATGTTTTCAGTACATATATCTACAGACACTTTGTGCTTAACTCCTTGTAATCAAAGTGACAGCCTGTTTGAAATCCTATAATTGCAGCTTTTGGATTGCTGTCTGTATACAGAAATGATGAATAATATATATGTCAAAGAAAGTTGGTCCCAATTTAGCAATTTGCCTTTCAAGATGACCTGTTTATCTCACAGGAATATAAATAGAATACCAATAGATCTGAGTGTAATAGAATTGTACAATGTACATAGTTGAGTGAAATATATCACATAAATATTATAAGACTTATAGCTAAGTACAGTAGGATTATGTACTCATAATGACTATATTCATAATGACAAAGAAAATATCATAACACTTTTATGAAGAATACCATTTCCACAGTGTGTGTATTGGACTATTGGGTCTTTGATTTAAATTGAAGTTTCAAAATTTATTCACATATCTGCTGGTTAGATAAACAGACAAGTAGAAATGGTATGAATAAGAGAGACCTGGATTTCTCTACAGGTACCTCTTGTAAGTATAACTAGATGAAGTATAGGATAAGGGATCATCCAGTGCATGGAATGCTGTCCCACAGGGACGAAATGTCGCCGCAACAATATATTTTATTTAGACATACGTCACAAGCCAAACACTTAAGACAGAAAGAGTTTAATTGAACCATACTCTACTCAGTTGTACCATAAGGGGGTAAAATTAACTAGCAATAGGCTTTTACTGAGCATTTGAAATTTGACAGGGTCTGTATAAAAAGAACAAAATAACAATTCCAGTATTCTTGCAACTACTTGCATTGACTGAATGAGTACCTATAATGTATGCCTCAATTGTAAACTTGGGGCGAGTGGCATCTATAGCAACTAATAAACCTTTTTTCTTGATATTAGTTGCAAACTGCAGAGTTGGAGCTGAAGTATTCTTCGATCCCTGGTGGAGGTATGCTTTTTATGAGCATCCTTACAGCAAAGATTATCCAGTAGAGGGCCGATTTCATGCGGGTTGCGCCTGGGGCAGGAACCTTTAATTCCAAGTGAAAGCATGTTTCAGTGCGACTTGTGTGGAGGATATTTTAGTGAATAAAGTGAATTTACGGCAGTTATGAGTGGGACTGGACATGCATAAGCTTTATAACATACACTGGAGAGTATAATAATCCATTTAAAGTGCTGGCAGGTCAGTTTTGAGTGATTTTATGGACGAAATTATGGCGCGAATGTAAGCATCTGGTAGGTGACGTGATTTTCGGCTGTACCATGAATCTACAACATGATTGAGTCTACGATCTACGAGATTGAGCCCCATGTTCAAAACAGTATCGCCGTGTAGATCAAAGATCTACCGGCGACAACAAACATTTTGGCACCTTAGTTAGATCTGAACCCTGGGGAACTTGGAATGTACTGCTCTTGGCAAAGGTCTGCTACAGTCCCAAGGAATGCAAAGACAATAACTCTCACACTCTTACAGAAAGATAATGTTTACACATAGGTATCAATACCGGTATAGTGCAGAGCCAAGAAAACTGATGGATAGATAGATAGATAGATAGATAGATAGATAGATAGGATAGATAGGATAGATAGGATAGATACAATGATCCTCAGACCAGACCAGTCTAGCTCCATCCTCATATGCAACCCTTCTATGATATGCAAACTCAAAATTCACATTGACTTGAAATGTCGGATTGACCACAGAGGTTGTTACAAATATATGTCCTGTATTTATGCACTGACTAGGCTAAACAGGATGGGCAGGGATCATGGTATTCAGGCAAGATGTGCTCCTGGCACAGGGTGAAACATGTGTCTAACATGGGTTGCCAGGGCCACTGGGTCAGGAATTGAACTCGAGTCCCAGAGGTTAGCAACCCAGTGTGTTACCATGCTTGTCATAGAGACTACAGCAGGAAGACAAATAATTAGATCTTGTCCTTAATGATACTACAAATTTTCACATTTATAAAAAATATACTGAAAAAACAAACAGCTGATCCTACCAATCTCAACAGTATCCAGGCACATATATTCTCCTTGTCAAACAATAAACGCTGAATCGCTCTAATAAGAAGAGTCTATGTATATTGTGCCAAGTATCAGTGTGATCCCTAAGATCTTAAAATACTAAGACAGTTTTATTTTCCCCTAAGCAGTAGGTATTCTTGTTATACATAAACCTGCCTTGTTTATCTCTTTTTTACAGGTTTTATTATTCTCCCTACCACACACATGCAGGTATATAGGAGACACAGGTAACTGTAATCAATGGCTGCAAATAGATCAGCCAACCCCCCTTCTCTATCATGTTTCTTAGTGAATAATCCAATATTCATTGAATGCCTAATCTAATATTTACTGGCTATCTAGTCTTACAGGAATATATGTAAGACTTGAGATAATATATTACACCTAAATATCTATATATAAATGAAAGCAATTAAATACTGTGATACTGTATTTATAATATAGATGGGTGAATTTGCTGCAGAATACTTGGAAATTGCTGCAGAATACTTGGAAATTGCTGCAGAATACTTGGTGTTGGCATTATGATTGCCTTCCTCTTGTGCAGTCTGGCTCTGCGGCAGTGTTCTGGGCTCCTAACCTCTGAGATTCAAGTTCGATTCCTGGCCTGAGCAAACCATGTTGGATGTCCAGATGTTTCAAACTGTGCCAGCACCTCATGAACGCAACTTGTATCCTTGCCTCACTACCATGATCCCTGCCTGTCCTTGTAAGCCCTAATGTTCAGTGCTAAAGTACAATCTACCCTGACTGCATCTCCAATGCGTCCTTGTCACAAGATGGATGGATGATTGGGGCTTTACGTCCTGTATTTATGCACTTGACGGGCTTCCATGTCAGAGAGTAGATACTAGACAGTCTCTCAACACATGCAGAGGCTACAGTGACTGTATGTTATAAGGCAGTGTCACACAAGTTATCGGTCTAGCATTTATCAATCAGGCACCAGAATACCACTAAACCAGACCACTGAAATTTTTTCAAAGGATCTTTTTAAACCTCTAAAATGATCAACCTTCAAAAATCGATACTGATGCGGGGACGTAGCACTCTGATTGGCAATGACCGTAAATTAAGGTAATAAAACGTCACCAGAGAAGCATAAATTGTCACGCTACATTAGCTGCCAAAATGTAACAGACTTGAGCAACCAAGAGCAGTCTAGAACACCAAAGCAACCACTATGTTCTGAGCTGTAGAAATATAGTTTCTATTCTGTCTAACATCAATCAAATCAAATCCAATCCAATCCAATCCAATCAATCAATCAATCAATCAATCAATCAATCAATCAATCAATCAATCAATCAATCAATCAATCAATCAATCTATATATCTATCTATCGAATCATCTAACTATCCATCTGTTTAAAATACCAATCCATCGGAACACAAAAAGTTAACCAGATGAGTACAAATCCCATTAAGAATATCTATTAATTACATGGACATGCAAAGTATGGGCCTAAATCAGTTTGAAGTAATATATTGACACTGGTATTTAAGCTTTAAATAATGTAGTATTTATACATACTCCCATTGCTTCAACAGTGACTAGACAGGTCTTCATAAATAAGAGATGGATACATGTATTGATGTTCAAAGCATAACTTCACTGGTAACTTCATGGCATTTAACACCTCCTTCAAATGTCAAAATTTCACTATTTCAAGATATTAAGTTTGGTGAAGGTTTCACTTGCTATAAGATAACAATATCTACACAGAGCAGGAAGCATTTAGGGGAAACCAACAGGTAGATGGGGGGGGGGTTGTTGTAGAATCGTGTACCTGCTGCTTTTATTTCATGATTTTAAATATTCTTAAATGTTTTTATAATTTTATACCTATTTATATTCATACTGTACCATTATTTATTTGTTACCATGTATTTATTGTTAGTGTGGCTCCAAGCCTAAACAGCTTATGCTGAATTTCGACTCCAAAATAAACTTGTAACTTGTAAACTTTTTTTTTCCTTGAAGGTAAATTCTTTACTTTGCGGTAACAGATACAGTAATCAATTTATTTTGAGCGCGAACATCCTCAAATATGCATTTCTAAATCAAGCTACACCATGTTACGAAATACCCCTACCTGCAATTATTTATTTCAAGACTGCCCAGAAATTATTTATTTATTTCACTAAAACTGGACAAGAATTCAATTATCAAAAACAAGCCCCACCCCTGGAGATCTGATGGTTGCACCAGCATGTCATAATTAGTAAATTACTAAATTGAAGAGCAGAAAGCAACAAGAGAAGTCCTATTACCACAGGCAATGAGCATAGCAAATGTGCCTCTCGGTGTAATCACTGTAATTTGCATTGACTAAAATGCATTCATCTTGATTTATGATTCGAAAGGTAATATGGATTTTGTCTTTTCAAGTACATTGTGATGCAATCAGACCACATAATTAGTAGAACAGATTTAATTTAGTACAAATGCCACAAGGGCAGTGGAAGCAAAATATCTGAAGAGGTTAGCTTATTGGTGAAGTGGTAACTGATGGTTCATCTACTCTTGGGATCCTGGGTTCAATCTAAAAACTGGAAGATATAATCATAAAGCATTACAATTTGAGAATTCCGTAGAAGACTTTAGATCGTAAACCAGCCAGGTCTGTTGGACTTATAAAATTCGAGTGGACTTCTCCTGGTCTTCTCATCATTTAATAAATTCTTATTTCTCTTTTTATTTGGTATATGTCAGATTAAGCATTAAATTAGCATAAACATTGCAGAGCAAATATGTATAACATTGTTAGCACAGAACAATCATGTATCTGCATACAACTGACATAAAAGAGGAAGCCCATGTAAACAAACCATGGCAATCAATAGATGGAATTGAATAACGACAGTTAAACCACTCTGAAAACATGAGTTGAAATTGAAATGGGAATGTTTTGTGATACAATATAAGCCGGGGGATAAAAATATGTTTGTCATACGATAGGGATAGATAGATGTGATACAATGTAAGCTGATGGATAAAAACATGTTTATCATACGATAGGGATAGATAGATAGATAGATAGATAGATAGATAGATAGATAGATAGATAGATAGATAGATAGATAGATAAATCGATTGCTCATTCATTCCAACACAGGCTAACAGATTTTTTTTTTCAAAAGGCACCCCAATTTCCATTATTCAGACAGAGCTCTAGCCCCCCTTGCCACTGTTGTCAGTAAGTGTCAATCTGCCATTTCAGCACCAGATTCACTTTAGCCAGGACTATACATGTAGATTTATGCAGGGCACACCAGCCTGCTACTTGCAAAGCTGACCTTCCCTTCCCATGCTCCCAGAAACCAATCAATGTGATACCAATACTTGAATATCAATATGATGTCAATATCATTATGATTTATGACCAGATATCCTAGGGTCCAAGATTTCCACATACATGTATCTCCTGGTAGCACATCATGACATGCCCAGAGCAAGATTCTACACATACAGATCAATAGTCATCTTAGAAGACACATCCTGCAGTGCAGCTGTTCTTGTGAGGTCTTTCACAATGTATTATTTGAGATGGAACTAGATATATACAAGCAATTTTCCATGGCATTTGATAAATAAATGGAAGAAACATCATTCCAATTCTGTCTGCTGTAAAATTATTGAACTGAGATTGCATCCTATCACTTTTCTGCAAAATTACTGATTCAACAAAATATCCACATATGTACAAGTAACTGAACTCAGTGAAGTGAGAGCATGTCCTTTTCAACCTACTGTGAAAATACTGAACAGACAATACTTCCATTTTTATCGTATAGTAAAATCACTGAACTCACAATATTCCCATTTTTATATGCTGAAAGCATTCCCATTTTTACTACTGAAAAATTACTCAATTGAACGTATTCCCAATTGCCCATTTCTACTATAATGCTACTGAAATGACAATATGTCTATTTCCATCTACTGCAATGTTACTGAACTGACATCATGCCCATTTCTGTCTACTGTAAAATTACTGAGCTGACAGCATGCACATTTTTATCTACTGTGATATTACTGAACTGACAGAACGCTCATTTCTACCCACTGTAAAGTAACTGAACTGTCCAGCATGCCCATTTCTATCTACAGTAAATTTACTGAACCCACACCATGTACATTTTCTTATACTAAACCCAGTTTTCAATGCATCTATAATGGTTTATAATCACATCCATAAGTGGGATATTACTGTTTTTAAAATTTCAGCAAGCACAAAGTGTACAACACAATTTTCGAGAGAAACATTAAAAACACCTCTCTTTCCTAAATTTTATGAATGCTGCATATGCAGAATATGTGCCACACAGACCAAGATATTGTTTTGGAACAAATCAATGGCTTGGTACATGGCGTCGGTATCATCTAAAGCGTATTCGCAAAATTGTATAGTTGTGTAAAACACATGAAACAGCATTGCATGTCTGCAACAGCATAAAGGTGACAGTACAATGGCATGACACCAATACAGAATGAATCTCATCCAAAGAAATGTACATTACAATGGTTTTCAGGTGCAGGGTAGAAATATAAGGCTGGAAATATTTTGTATTGGACAAAAATGTATCTGATCTACACCAAACTGTACAATGGATTGCAATACAATAAGAGATTATGTTGGATCAGCAATGGCTGTATTTTTTAAAACTAAGTAAGGTACATGTAGTATACCTAAAGTCGCATATGTCTATATGTATATAGTAGGATAGGCATAGTCCAAAAGGAAGAACTTTCTTGTGAATCACATGGGATAATACATATAATTAGAGAATCGTCAGGGTTATAGGAGTCCACAACGTATTGTACATTTACCCCATGTGTAGACTTTGCTTGCTCAGCATAGACACAAGTCAAAGGACCTTAAAGCATAGATTCCCTATACATTGTATGACAAAGGGCATCACACGCCTATGTACATCTGTAAGACACAATAGTACAGGTGTAAATGTCAAGACATATGCATTTATAAATAAAGTCCTGAATACATTTGGAGAAACCACACATGTAGCAATTAAGCCTATATTGATAGATGATACGACACAATAAATTCCCAATATGACAAAGGGCGTCATATGTGGACAAGTGCAAGACAATGAAGAGACAGCAGCACACTTTTGAGCACAGGTATAAATTTCATGACATATGAATTTATGAAATAAGGAGTACATTTGGAGAAACCACACAACATGTAGCAATGATATTGAAACATGATATGACACATATAATATAAAGGGAAAATGTGAACAGCCTTGTGTTACACCCACTCATTTTGCACCAATTTCACCTCCTCCTCCTTTTCCAACTCCTTGAGGTGAGGCATCAAACAAATGCACATATGACAATCTGAGCGAAAGACAGATATATTTGAAAATGTATGATAGGCCAAATCAATGCTGTTTCAACAAGAGTATACATCCTCTTGAATACTGAGCACTGAGCATAATAATATATGACAAACTATGTCAGAGATATCTATGCAGTCGAAATTGGTGTAACTTCAGAAAGATTTCAGTATACATCTTATGGAACATTGATGTCTTGACATATGACATAAACGATTGATGGACGACGGTGCATAACATATTTCTTACATCCTATGCGAAAGACATCTTAATGAAAAAGTCCGAATTGATGCTACTTTACCAAGATGTTAGTATTATACAATATACATCTTCTAAAACATTGATGTCTGACATACGATTGATGGTGCATCACATATGACATCTAATAGTTAAGGTTAGCCTATCTATGAAGTCGAAATCAGTGTTAACCTCAGCAAGATGTTAGTATACAAACTATACATCTTCTAAAACATTGATGTCTGATATATGAGTGATGGTGCATCACAAAAGACAATTTACGTGAAACACACCTATGAGAAATAGCCCAAATCAGTGTTGCTTCAATAAGATGTCAGTATACATCTTCTCAAACACTGATGTCTTACACATGACATACGATTTATGGTGCATCACATATGACATCCTACGTGAAAGACATCTTTGTGAAATAGTCGAAGCAGCTTCAGCAAGATAATAGTATTATACATCTTCTAAATGATTGATGTCAGAAATTCGATTGAAGGAGTATCAAATAATGAGATCCTATGCTAAAGATATCAATGCAGTCAAAATCAGTGTTACCTTCAGTAAGATGTCAGTATACATAAATACTATACATCTTCTGAAACATTGATGTGTGATATACGATTGATGTCAATTTGACATCACATATTCCAATCTGTGTGAATTTGTGAAAGACATTTATGTAACAGTCCAAATCAATGCTGCTTCAGCAGGATGCTAGTATACATCTTCTCGAACAATGAATCATTGATGTCTGATATACGATTGGTGGTGCATCAATATTTGAAACGTGCTCACACCTAGTATCCAATGATATAAACATGATAAATGTAATTCATAGAATGTAAGCAACAGGTAACATATATGATCCAGACTTCCATCAATAGTTTTTAAAGGGTTCAGTATATTGTATGATTCAACAATAAAGAATACTTAACTATAGATCTATACATAGACTGATTCGCGAAGTCTGATTTCACAGCATTAGACTAAAATGAGAGATTGGTATATTGGAAAAACAGAGTACCCTCGACAGTTACTCTTTTATAAAGATAGATAAACAGACATATCAAGATGCAGGGTATCCACTTCCATCAAAGAGACACCTTTTTTCCAGATCTTGATAACTGGATGAACTGATACATCAATACATCAAAGATGACTCTGAAGTATCTATCCATACTGCAAGACTCTGAAAATACAGGGGATACACACACCAGCGTCTTGAGTATCAAATATAGTCTAATTTTGATACATATTGTACATGAACTGAAGAGTAAAGAAACATGACAATATATGTCAGCATATGAGCTCATGTACAGTACATTGCGCATCTTTGATGACATGAGTCAAAAGATGATATGTACGGAAGACTGCCTGCATGGCCGGAAAAAGTAGGGAATTCGGGCATTGTCTGGAAATTTTCTAAATCTCACTGGAAATTTTTGAAGAAAGGTCCGAATTTCTTATTTGGAAGAAATCGCTTGATATGCGACCATTCGTGAGAAATTTAGTTGTACTTTTTAAAATCAAATTGCCTGGAAATTCACATTCTTTTCTAACCCTGACTGCCTGTACTAGATATCTGGACATGGGCAAATATTAGATGGGGATATCATCCTATCGTGATGAAGTTCACCACCTGGACATACTTTCAGTAGTCCCTGCAACAAGCAACACCCCCTTCATTAGACAAGGAGAGGTTGCTCATGAGGGTAAGTTGGTGTGATAAAGTCAAACTTGGTGCATCAGAAAAGGTTGCATATCACACAGAGGTTGCTCCCAGTGAAGATGCCCATCGCAGGGACAACTGTATAGCAATCAAAGACACATCGATATGAATACATAGACTAGGCTATGCATATAAGTATTGTACATTATAGATCGCCAGCACTAGCTAGTTATGATAGATAGATAGATAGATAGATATGGTAAGTGCAGCCCTCTAAGCCCAGTTCTGGGCGCTCACGAGGGTTGATTGATGAGATGGTAGAGAGAGCGGGAGTCCTCAACATGTTACACATTTACCCCATGTGAGGGATCTTTTACTTGCCCAGCATAGACACTGATACAAGGGGCCGCCAATTTAACGTCTCATCCGAACGACATCCAGCTGGGATTTTGCTCATGAAGGTACACTGAAAATTTTGGGTTCCCCACCCGGGGTTCGAACCCATGCAGGCAAAGACCTTCAGCGGAGCAGGCGGGAACCTTAACCTTAACCACTTGGCCACCCAGCTGCTATGAGTACGTTGTTTGCTCCCTTCAACATATCTACATATGATGTGGATGCATACATATACAAGGCTCAATATATCTAAAGATCCTGTGATGTTATATTGATATATCTAAAGAAATTGATACCTGGCGAGCAGTGACAGCACACCTAGACTGAACAGTGACAGTGGTCCCTGCGATGAGCGCCCTCCTCAGGAGCAACCACCCTGCGATATGCAATATCCTTCAGCACTAAGTTTGACTTTATCACACCAACTTACTCTAACAAGCAACCTCTCCATATTCATTTGAGGGTTTGTTTGTTGGTCACAGGGATTGCAGCACTTTCATTCGAAGGCAACACTTCCAAATTAGATAACTGTATCTATAAGGATTTACTGACAGAACCATCTAAAGGTATAATGATGAGAGTGTGTTGCACTTAATTAGGGTACACAATGCAATCTCAAATCATGAATATGGATAAAAGAGCTAATCTATATGAGATTTTTGGACATGCAGTTCCACTTAAATAGACAAGGATACCCGGGCTTCTTGTACAGGGCTTCTACAGTCTACTCTAAAATTTGATTTGCCTGATGACATCAATATATATATACCAATATCAGCCACATGAAGGCACATTGCCTAAACTTTACAAAGGTACACAGTGACTGTGCTTTCAGCAATTTGAATAAGTATAGGCCATTGCAATCTGTGAATGTGTGGAATTGTGCATAGGGGCTTCTATTATAGACCAGATTTTGATTACTTGAACATCAGACTAGTAGATTTTGCCAGCATGTGGTGATGCACCAAGGCTGTGCAGTGTCAGGGCGTAAAGGGGATAGACATTGTTACCAATATTGGGCTCACTACCTGAACAGCACAGGGGTATACTGCTATAGAGCCAGAACTACATTAAGGATAGTGCCAGAACTGGCTAAAGCATAGGGTACTCTTGCAGCTCAATGAAATATGAATGTGGATACATACACCAGGACTCAGTGCTGACAGTGGATGCCCTTCTGTGGGCTCCTATGACCTTGGGAAGAGCAACTACAGGAACACTGCTCCTTCTTCTCTGCCTGGTTTTGAACTCGGCCTTTTCTTCCTCCTGTATCTTCTCTGGCAACTGGGCATTTTTGTCATCCCTCCAAGGCATGGTGGCTGAGTATCCAGGTTATCCAATTGATGAGATATATGTAAAGATGATCAGAGACTTCCAGGTGAGAGAATCCAGTATATCCAATGAATCAATGTATGTGTTGTGTATATTTAGTATAGATCTATTGATTAGCAAGTTCCAATGATCCCAGAGATCAAAGAGATCCAAAAACAGATCTTAACTGGAGGTTTCAAAAGCAAAACAGATCCAATGTGATCAACAAAACAGATCCCCAGATCCAATAATCAGCTGTTACTAGCTTGTTAGAGCACTGCACTAGATAGGACACAATCCGTATTTATAAAATATGATTAAAATCCTGCACAACAGTCACAGTCACCACACTCACTATGTACAAATCAAACCAAAAGCTTTTTGCTACAGCTTGGCTAGCAACAACAAAAACAACAGGTCCACTTTTGCAACAGCCTGGTTGAAGCAGCAGCTAGCTGGGCTGCCTGCTACCAACTAAATTCACACAGCACTACAGCCAGGCTCTACAGAAAACAGCCTACACAGCCCTGACAGTCAGCCAATGTTACGGCTTCAGCACTGGTAGTTGCTGCTTACGGCGCTGCTGGCTGGCTTTGCTGGTTGGCTCTGCTTGCCTGGTCACACTGCCTTTTCAGTAACAGGGAAGCCAGCTCATTCAGGCTGGGGATTCACTCTCTGAAGAACTGGACTTGTGATCTTGGTCTGACACTTTCAGTCTTGGCATCCAGTTTTGGTACTCAGTCTTTGTATTCAGTGTCTGACTTTAAGACGATTCTCAGATTTGGAATTCAGTCTTCATTTTGCTGGAGCTCAGTCTTGACTTTAAGATTCTGTTGTTCAGCTTTTCTGCACAGTCAAGGCACATCCACCTTGTGCAGCCTCCAGAATCAAGACAGCAACTTTGTATACTCAAGTCTACCACTCCCACATTGGCTTCCTTTAACACACAGGCCTACTTGCACTCTAACATCATATCATCATCATCAAGTCAGACCATGTCATAACGTTGTTTTATCCAGCACACCTACTAACACATTTCAGGTAGGTACCTACTAATATATATATATTGATTTTAACACACTGATCCTCACTGTTAGTCTGTTAGTTTTCTGTTGTGTTATGCAAAGGTAACAATAGGGATGGATAGTTGTTGTTGTTGTTTTTTCAATATCTATATTTGAGGAGATGGATACATAGATCGATTTGGCAGACAGATCAACTAGATACATAGATAGATAGATAGATAGATAGATAGATAGATAGATAGATAGATAGATAGATAGATAGATAGATAGATAGAGATAGGCAGATAGATAGATAGATAGATAGATAGATAGATAGATAGATAGATAGATAGATAGATAGATAGATAGATAGATAGATAGGCAGATATATAGATAGATATATATAGATAGATAGATAGATAGATAGATAGATAGATAGATAGATAGATAGATAGATAGATAGATAGATAGATAGATAGATAGATCGCAATCAAGTTGGGTATTTACTGCAACATATTGATTTGGGTGCCAAAACTGTAGTAATATGATTTTCACGCCTAATAACGAATTCAAGGTTCAGGGGGGAATGTGGCAATCTGCAAAGCCAATACTATTATTCACAAGGCAGTAACTTTCAGTCAATAGCTGAGTTTCATTCAATTCAAACTGTTATCAACAAAACTTGTCAAAAGGCCAGCCAAAATAGATACTAATGTCTTAAGAGACTGCATGTATGGCTTTAAGACATGCATGTATACATTTCGTGGTTGGTATAATACAGTTTCTTGCAGTGTGCATATAATGGACACAATATCAGACTTCGGAATATTTTCTGTAAGCCCAAATAATTATTCAGGGTCAGTGTCACCTTCACCTGAATTACTACAATCATGAGTATTTATGACTCTCTTACAAGAATTATTATTTGAATCAATTTCCTGAATGAAACGACTTGAAATCCGAAGTCTAAACTCATAATAAAGTAACAAAAGTCATAAATAAGTGCATTATTCCAGACTTAATACATGTCCCTTCCAATATTTACAAGGCAATAACAAAAATTAATGCAGCATGAAATTCACATGTTAATTGACATGGTTAGATCAGTTACACTTCCTAGAAACATATCCTTGTGGCCGTAATCTGCAGGTTCCTGATACAATTAACATACAATATTATACATTGCAGATAAACTGCTAACGTTTTGTACATTTACTGTTTTTAATTGTACTTTCATTGCTTCTCATTATTTCGTTATTGATAAAACTGTGTTAGTGTGTACAGCAACCTTCTAGGTGCTACAAATGCTTTGAATTAACTACACACAGCATCAGAATGTGTAACAGATCTTCAGGCCAGAAGAATGTAATCAAACTTTTCAAAAATACAGTCGTACCAAACTTCAAATGACAGTGGTTTTAAACTAATGTTTCAATGCTTTTCTGTAACAATTTAGTAATTACCCCCATCAAACAGTGTCCAGTAACAATGTAACAGTCAAAATGTCACAATAGAAATGATACAGTGGAGGGACGAGAAAGATTACATTTGGCTGTTTGAAAACATCAATGATGTCACTAAAGGTCCAATCTTTTACATTCAAATGAGAGGTCAATTTGTCATTGGGAGATATGTGACCTCACAGTTGAGCGGCTTGACTCATTCACTAACAGGTGCTGACAACATGGCAAGTATAAGATTTGGCGGCTTTTGGCCTCGCAAGGAGCAGTAATTTTTCATTCACTTCCACAGCTTTAACACCTTCAAGCATGACATAGGTTTTCTCCAGTTCTGATTTGTTGAGAGGAAAGATATTTAATGCTATGTTTTATATTGTCATGTTTAGAAGTCACTAAAGATACAATCTTTTACATTAAAATGAGTGGTTAATTCAACCCCAACAGAAACCTACCGTTTACAGTCAAGGAAATGCGATCAGAGTGATAGCTCATTCCCTGTATAAAAGCACACGTCAGTGAATGAATCCTAATGGCTGTCATTACAGTGTCATATCACTCAGTGACACTCACCAGTGATGTCATGTTTCTCTCAATGACGAATTCACTCATTTCATGTCAAATACCAGTACTAGAGACCATGGTGACACCACTGATGTTCTCGAACAGCAGCCGAAAGATATCACTTGCATTTCCTCACTCATTCAGTACACCCTCCACAGTCATCTATTATCACCGAGGCAATACTCAACTGACAAAAAGAACTTCCTTTTTACTGCCCAATCCATCAATCAAATAAAACAATATATTTTCCCATCAGTCTTGATAGATAGTCCAAATTATTTCAGTCACATTATTGTGCATCTCGCCTTCCACACAATATTGCGTACATCACTCATTTTCTGACATTTTAATATGAACTACACGCTATCTTCTCCTCAGAGTATCGCTATGTTTTTGGCACTTTTTTGTACATCATCTAGGCTGAAGTACCTTCCAGGCAGTTGCTGGAAAAACTCATATCTTCCTATATTTTATCCAATATTTTTTTAAGAGCAATATTTCATAATATCCAAGTGTTCTTTCTATTCCTATATTTTCAATATATATCAATGTCTTAGAGGAATTTAACCAAGCCAGGTAGACTTTTGAAAGGAGAAGCTTGAAATTTAGGCCTGCGTACTGAAAATATCTCATGATACCAAAATGTTCTCTTTTCCAACCAACATTTTCATGCTTTTGGGGCGTTTACAGATTCGAACATAGAAAGTTTCCCCGCATTACAAATGGACAGCAGCATGAGTATTCAGATTCAGAGGAAGCTACATTTAATATCACAACAAAGACACAATGGAAACTTCAATCAACCAAATCTTCTTTCAGACCAGAAAACACACAAAAAGAACCCTTTGAATCATCCTTCATATGCCTATATTCAAATTAATTAACCATGAAAGAAATACCACAAATGCATTAAAAAGATCCATCCAAATTGAAAAAGAAACAGGCAAATACCTTTCTATCAATTCAGCTTAAAAATAAGTTTTTATATATAATTATGTGTTATGTTCCCATATTTCCACTAAATTAACTATCACAATAAATTGTAAATGCCACAAAAACTAGAAATACTTTGACTAATATTTAGAGACTACAGTCTTTCCAAAACCACTCTTCCACAACATTTAGTGCATAACATGCTTTAAAGACATAAAACATTTCTTAAGTGTATTCACTTCATTGCTTTAATTGCTTTGAAGAAATATTTACCGGTATCTGTAAACAAGGTATATTTGCAAAGGACTATATTTGCAGGACCACACGGTTTAGGTTTGTACACACAATATGGTCAGAAAAGACAATTTTACGGTTCTTTAACTCTCAAATAAGGATCCATGCCAATCTATCTTAGTTTGTCATGAAACCTTTCCATGCCTCATTAGACATATCTGTATGAGAACATAATAACTGGGAGTAGCCTAAAGGTATCTATATGGGTGTCCATAGGTACCCATAGGTGTTACAGTCAAATTATCTACTTATTTATCCCCTGGTGAGAGTTTGTCATTTTCTAAAATTGTGCATAATTATTTCAGTAATTTAAACACCAAGTAAAACACCCTAAACGTTCCTTGACATCCAATTATAAAGCACATATACATCATTATTATATTGTACAGTTTCAATACAAGCTGTATTGGGGTATAGCACACTTTTAAAATCATATATATATGCATGATATGGCCAATTATGACCAATATGTCATTATTTTCCTGCCAATGTCAATAAGTAAATGGCCAGCAACTTGATTCAAGAAATTGGATATTTTCTCCACAAGCAGAAAGAATCTTTCAATATAGTTTTCTATTTTGTTGTTAGAATCATTGCAATAGCAAGATAATCAAAGCATTTTTTTTTCAATTTATACGAATTTGCTTAGATCTCATAGCAGACTTTTTAGCAATTACTGATATGAGGAATTTCACATATTTTATGATCACACTCCCAGTTGAATGGGCGGTGTGGAATAAATAGATCAAATCAAATACATATTTATCCATCGATCTATCTGCCCAAATCAGCAGTCTATCTATCTATCTATCTATCTATCTATCTATCTATCTATCTATCTATCTATCTATCTATCTATCTATCTATCTCCATTATATGTACATGTTTCATTATTCATCCAAGTTTATCCATCCATCCAAATATCTTTCCATCCTGGACCATACATCATCTTGAGCTCTCCCATCCTTCCGGCATGAAGATCAATGTAAAGATCAAGCAACGCCAATCTCCCAACCCACATATCTACGACCCATGTGCCAGGGTAATTGCCAGCAGGTGCAATCCATGGGAAAGCTGTAAATTCTTGCTTATCCACAATTCGGACAAGAACTATAGTGTAGAAGGCTTGCAATGAAGCCAATGGAGGCTTGCCTGGCTTGGCACAGAAACAAATATAACATCATAACATGGAAGTACTTACAATGTCATAGGCGTTGTAAGTGAGAATTTTCAGAAATGATAATCTAGTAAAAAAAGACTTGAGGATAATAAGTTAAAGAGCCAAAATTAAATGCATGATTAGAATAGTCTCTTGACTGTTTTTTTTTTCTTTCTTTCTTTTTTTTTTCAGCCAAAATAAGGTGTCTATCAAATCGCAATAGAAATATAATTTCATAACTTTCCAGATTTGAGTTACAATGATCACATATGTACTGCTATCATTATGTAGAGTAAGAAAGAGACCAGTCCTTTATAGATATCTAGGCCCCAGCCTCCCATGGATGACAATCAGTGAAATCTTTCAGTAAGATACTAAGATGGGAAAAAAAAGAAACTCAAAATTACACATGAAAAACACCAGTACATATCTCAGGCAAAAAATTAGTTTCAGCAAGAACGTCGTAATAACAACGTAATGGCCAATAATTGCTCTGTAAATACACTTTCCAATGTATTTTTGGACTCCCAAATCAATTATTCAGGAAACAGAAGCCCTGTTGTATCTTTATCCTGTTTGCTGACTGGAAACAAGTTCTGGGGAACTATAAAAATCTATTTTCTCCTTGTAATATGTTGTTCCCATAGCAAACACACACCCCATTGCAAGTGGCAAAACAATTTTGACAACATAGTGAAGCTGGGCTAAGTTGGGCTTTAAAAAATGCAAGGAACATTCCTTGTACTGGGAAATAGTGATACTCCAGTTTGACATGCACATAAACACTTAAGTATTACTTCAGAGGAAGTTGTTTTATAGTAAGGTCTTGACATATTAGTAGAGTTTGGAAACTTAGAATTAAAAAAAAAACTTAAGTTGAGCAAGGTGAACTTTAAGCACTCAAATAGAGCTTTCATGTTATAGGCATAGACCTCATAGTGCAAAAAAAAAAGTCTTCTGCTAAAAATCTTTGTCCACACACGCAATTCTAAGCAACTAATCAAATAACTCATTTGATAAAGAGTGTCTATAGATAAATAGCCTAAATTTTATTTAATCACTTGGATAGACAGAAGATTATCTTTTCACTGATTTAACACATCATGTGGTGTTTATCACAACTGAGTGTGAAGTAATGCTCACACCAGCCACTAGAGGAGCCAGCTGTCAGAACACACAAGTTCTTCACTACAACACTAGGTGACTCAGTTATCAGCAACAGACACAACTGGGACCTCTTGTGTGATATAAATGTACAACCGCAACAAACCAGTCACACTATCTGAGTATCTCCAGTATGTAGCTCCTCTGGTATCATTTGTACAATTATATTGCAAAATGTCTGCAATAATATTAATTAGAAAATTATTTGAAAAGAACTTCCAGTCATTACACACACAAAATATACAATTATTGCATCATACACAAGTTCTCACTTTATGTATATCAATTCTCAGTCTAAATCTGCATCAAAGAGTATAAATCAATGATATCAACCTTGCAAAGAGCTCAACAAGTTGTTTTTTTAAATACAGCCAATAAAGGATTAGAATCATGTAATCGAAAGATATTCTGCCACACCTGTTTCTGACTCCACCCTGTTAGGCTTTTCTTTTCTTTTGGGAAAAGAAGTAGTCAAGCTGATGAGCAAATTTTCCTATGATTTACACTCCTTACAATCGATACATAGAAATTGATAGAATCTAGAATTATGGTTTGATGTTTAACTTTGGAGCTTCAGGCACGATTGACAAGGATGATGTCATGATGTCATGCTCTTAGCTTCAAGCCACAGCTGTCTGCTGGGGCAACTGACCAATCAAATCAATAGAAAGGCATGGTCCTTGTTTTAATGGACCTCGAGTCGTGGTGTCAGACTTTTAATAATTATCGCCCATGCTATGCTATGCATAGGGCGATTATGCTTTAGTGCTGAAATCTACTGAAGGGGTGAAACAACCAATGCTGTGGCCTCAACCAGCCCACTCTGGAAGTTCTAATCATATGCATAACACATTGATACCATTGTAGATGTGCACAACGGTTCATATTTTCAGTTTAATTCAATATTAGAAAATGTACTATTATCAGTTTTAGAGGCTATCAAGGTCCAGAAAGCCTGCATTGTGGTGGCCATTTTCCCTTCCACAGGGTGAGTTTTAGTACACAGAATGGCCACTGCAAGCATTCATTCAGATACATTACACAAGAGGGCAGCACCTGCAAGTCCTTTGCCACTTCTTCCCTTTGCACCACATTCTATTTCTGGGAAACTCAGCAATTCCTGCATCTCAGTATAGTTCATGCATCTTTCCAACTAATTATACAGGTAGCACGGGCTTATATTGTATCTATTTCATATTATTCTATTCTCTTCCCTCCAATCTACGGGCAACTTACTATATATTATATAAATCTGTTTTATATTTATGTAAATAAAATACTCGTTATAATATACACTCATGTAAACAAAAGAGAGACATTTAGATAGATAGATAGATAGATAGATAGATAGATAGATAGATAGATAGATAGATAGATAGATGCATGGATATACGGATTGGCAGACAGATAGGATAGATGGATAGGATAGATGGATGGGATATACAGTAGGATAGGATAGATGGATAGTATAAACGGATCGGATAAACAGGCAGGATAGATAGATAGATAGTAGATAGATAGATGGAGGAATGGATTGACAGATGGATTGATGGATATATGGGTTGACAGACGGACAGGATACACAGATGGGATAAACAGATAGGATAAACGGATAGGATAAACAGATGGGATTAACAGGTAGGATAAATGGGATAAACGGATAGGATATACGGATAGGATAAACGAATGGAATAAACGGATAGGATAAACGGATAGGATAAATAGAAACGTAGATAGATAGATGAATGAATGGATTGACAGATGGATTGAATGATAGATAGACGGATGGATAGACAGATTGACAGACAGATAGGATAGATGGATAGGATAGATGGCTGGGATATACAGATAGGATAGATGGATAGTATAAACGGTTAGGATAAACAGACAGGATAGATAGATAGATAGATGGAGGAATGGATTGACGGATGGCTTAATGGATAGATTGGTTGAAAGACAGATAGGATAGACGGATAGGATAAATGATAGGATAAACAGATAGGATAAACAGATAGGATAAACAGATAGGATAAACAGGATAGGATAAACGGATGGGATAAACAGCTGGGATAAACGGCTGGGATAAACAAATGGGATAAACAGATAGGATAAATGGATAGGATACACGGATAGGATAAACGGATAGGATAAACGGGATAAATGGGATAATGGATAGGATAAATGGATAGGATAAATGGATAGGATAAGGGGTAGGATAAACAGGTAGGATAAACGGATAGGATAAACAGATATGTTAAACGGATAAGATAAACGGATAGGATAACAGATAGGATAAACGGATAGGATAAACAGATAGGATAAACGGATAGGATAAACAGGATAAATGGGATGAACCAATGCTTATGGGGTACTGGATAAACGGATAGGATAAACGGATAGAATAACGGATAGGATTAATGGATAGGATAAACGGGATAAACAGGATAACGGGTAGGATAAACCGATAGGATAAATGGATAGGATAAATGGATGGGATAAAGGGATAGGATAAATGGATAGGATGAATGGATAGGATAAACAGATAGACTAAACAAATAGGATAAATAGATAAGATAAACAGGATAAATGGGATGAACCAGTGCTTATGGGGTACAGGATAAACGGATAGGATAAACAGATAGGATAAATAGATAGGATAAACGGATAGGATAAGCGAGATAAACAGGATAACGGGTAGGATACACGGATAGGATAAACAGATATGATAAACGGAGAGGATAAATGGATAGGATAAACGAACGGGATAAACGGATAGGATAAACATAGGATAAAACATGCGGGGCATGGGCGATGCTGTGCCATTATATGTGCTTGTTACACTTTCTTTTCCAAGTATCAATTAGAAGAAATGTAACTGAATCGGTTAACAGTTTCTCATTGGGAACTTCTATTTATAAATATCTATTCTTATTTCTAAGTTATTTCATCTGTAATAATATTAAAGCCCTGTGTGAGCTAAATGGAAACATGAAAACTGAAATACTTCCAGGTGGCATGCAAAACATCTTAAATGCATCTTAAATGCCTGTCATCTTTGCAAATAGCCTAAATGCTCGAAATACATGTACATCAATATTGCTCAAAATTGGTTTACCATTTATCACTTCATTTCTTTATAATTTCAGATATATCAAGGATATATACAAAAGGGTTTATCCAGGAGTACTGCTCAGTCCCGTCCAGGTAAATATCTTACATTTATTTATAACTAATGCCATGTGCAATGGAAAAAGATAAGACCACATTGGAAATGATGCATGTGGAATCATGCTGGAAGCTTTTAATTAAAATGAATATTGCAAAAGCAATGACCTTCATTATTCCATTCCACCACACGAAAATTGCCCATTCACATATCTGGTTTGTGTCTGCCTTCATTAAAAAGATGAATCTGCCATTGATCCCATATGGAATCCCATTAAATTTACAGACGGAATGCCATTCATTATTTCCAACAATTGATGATGTGAGCCAGCAATATCAGGATGATGTAATATTGAAGCCTTTAGGCCTATCTATATAAATATATATTATATATATATATATTTACTGGCTGGTTAAATAAAAATAATTTTGTCTGCATTAGAAAGCATGAGATTATTTTTAACAAATTATTAAGTAGGGCCTACCCAAATAAGTCAGAATGCTACTCGACGGGAAAATAAAACATAGGCTGCGCGGCAGCATACCCTCGACATTCATGCTTAACATTGTTAATGTTTTGAAAATACACATGTATGTACATTAATCATTAACTGTTGCTCTTGCTTCTGTCTTTTCTTTAATCTACTTGCTATTCATGACGCATACATCTTTTTGATATTTAGCTGTCAATAAAAATCTACTACTATATAATATATAGTAGTAGATTTGTATTGACAGCTAAGTATATACTTCCAATCGATAATTTTTGGTGAAAGTTGGTACAGAAGGTATCATTTAGACATCTCTGGACTACTAACTTCTTGGACCAGGGTTCGATTCCTGGCCGAGTTGTTAGACAAATGTGTCATCCTGTGCAAAGAGCACACCTTGCCTGATCACTGTGGTCCCAGTCTGTCCTTGCTAAGCGTCAAGTGCAAAAATACAGGACATAAAGCCTTATCACTCATCCCACCCTCTTTCAACTTCAAAATTCACACTCACCATTGCTGCTGCCACTTCTTGCACTGCTGCTGTCTTTGGCCGATTGCGCTTCCCTCTGTTTTGCTGACAAAGCAAACTGGGCAGTGAATCTCACTCCCGGATTCTCCGACATCAGAATTTGGTTTTTTTCCGAATTGAAATTGGCCATTTTGTCAGTTCAAAGTTCACTCGTCAACTAATAGTTCGTAAAATAGGTTTCCGCTCTTCAATTTCAATAAAATATTGCAGTTTTGCACAGTAACACTGTTCCAAGCAATGAAATTCACTTCGTCCCAAGTTTTCGCTCTGTTATTGCAAGGTTCGCCTCATAAATTAGTTCGTATAAATGTCGTAAATGGTAAATCACAATCGTTTATAAGGTTTCGGTTGATATCGCTCGCTGAAAGTTATTTCGATGTAGAATCAGTAGACTTTCTAGTAACTAAGATACGTGTAAATATTCGATGTCTTTATAAGTATATAATCACTCGGAAGACACTGTCAATATTTCATACGGAAGTCTTCACGATATGCTGTAGGGTCTTTGATATGCTGAATCCAGACAGGCTGCTATAAATATTGCATAGTACTGGCTCAGGCTAGGATGAGTCTGGGTGATGTTTCCAAATGTCTTGGTGTCGCAGTCAGCTTTGAGACAAGACAGTGAGAGATAAAAGATGCAAAGTCGACAAAATCCACACAGGAAAGGGAACACTTCAAAGAGCACTAAATGTCACAAAATGTCAAAATCACAATACTTTCTCCAAAGTTTCTGTAATAACAGCATCAAAGTTCCTCCAAGTCACACTGTGTGATATCAATTCTCGGTATGTAACATGTGCAATTTGCCAATTTCTGAAAGTTGTGATAGTGGTATGCTCATAAGATTACTAATAATAGCAAAGTCCAAGAGATCACAAGCATCAATCTCATTAGCTGAGATGCCAATCAGTGAGTTTTCCTTAATGACTCGTCAATGGCCAAAGTGTCCAATAATATTACTGATATTAATATTAGAAAAGTGCCACTACAGGTCCCAAGGTGTATCTCATCAAAGCGTCTTGATCAGTGTTGATAATAGGTGTCAATGAGTAGGCAGATATTGCACCTGTAATTAGCAAATCACGTGATACCATTACCTGTTTGAACACAGGTGGAAAATGGAAAGTGAAAAAAATAACGAGAGAAATAATGAGAAAAAGATGGCCACTCAATTATTGGGGTCTTTGAATGGGAGAATGACAAATGGAAATGTTTAGTTATCATTTCTGAGATTTTTAAAAACTTTTGCCAACAGCATATTGAGTCTTCTAAGAAACAGCTGTGGCTCAGAAGTAAAGGTAGTTGTAGCAGTCATTGCACACATTTTGCTAGTCATTGTTATCACTACAGTAATGGCAATAAGAATGATTACTAAAATACACCAGAATTGTCCTTGTAAGGTCATAACCCTATACATGTCTTTGCAATGTAATACTTGACTCGCCCATGTTATTAGTACAGTACTAAATGAGTTATACCACTCAACAGTGAGGTCCAGTGTCTGCCAATGACAAATTAACGACTTATGTCATTGTAAAAGATAGGACCAATCCAGTAGTGACATCATTGATGTCCTCAACACCCAAATGTGATCACTCGTCCTACCCTGGCTGTAACCACATCTAGTAAAGTAACCGCGAATTTACACTGGAATTTGACAACAACGACTTCTATTTGAGTATATTAACACTATTTTTAGTAATTTTCTACCATAGCCTGACAGAGAGGAATAGGATTGATTTTGACTTTCTCTGAATACCAAACAGTCTCCAGTCTGAATTAGAATTCCTTTGGAATTCCTCTAGAATTGGGATTCCTCCAGGCTCCAGTTCCAGCCCGAATTCACCAGATTCTAATTCAAAAGCCGATTGGGACTCTCGATCTGTCAACAGAAAGACTTGCTAATCTAACGGAGTCAATAAAACGGAGTCAATAAAACTATTGATCATTATTTCACAAGAATATTCGGGCATGTCACATCTGGCATTAAATTAAAAGCTTTTAATGTTGAATTGTATGTGAAGGAGACCAGAATGTTCATATTTTCATTCCTTGCAGATAATATGCAAATAAGAAACTGTGATTTAAACTGGGGAGCAAATCAATAGAGCATTGATTGGTCAGTTGTGATTGGTCAGTTGTCCCAGCTGGAACATGAGACTGAGAGCATGACATCATGCATAGTTGCATACCCATATCTGACATTTCCCTCCAAATTAATCCAAATTCACTCAAATTTTCACCAAATTCAAGCAAATAATAGGCCTATTAAATCACATTTTCTAGATCTATCATTGTATGGAGTGTAAACATGAAATTACTATAATTAGTTATGTAAAAACTTGAGTGAGAGTTTGATTTATTTTTTAACATAATTGTGGATTTTCAGATACAGGCACATAAATCGAACAAGGAATGTTTTTTCTTGTCTTTTCTTTTCTTTTCAATGGAAAGCCAAAATTTAAAAAGACATTTAAAAGAAGAGTAGCTTTGCAGAGTGAACAATGAAGACAGCGAGACTGAATGAATCATATCACTATGTGTCTACCACCAGCGTCAAAATTGCATTACACAAATTACTCCATACGGTGTGACAAAAAATGTCATGAAATTCTCTCCTTCTTTTCTCTTCAGTTTTACAATTTACAAAGAAAGCCTAGGTTTGTCTTTTGTCTTTGCATGGGCAATATAATCTCCAGCCAAGAAAGCAAAAATGAAGAGCTCTCATGAGTAAACCATGAGCACAAGGCCTGGATCTATATATTCAATCTCAGTTGCTTTACTATGTGAGTGGCTGTATGCTCTGTGAAGCCACTATGTGCTCTTTGCCTTTTGCCCTAATCAAAATCAGGTGCATGACAGCTTCTTTGTTTTCCTTCCCCTTGTGGTGGGCCTGTCTATATATAAGCCTATATATATAATGCAGTTGGGAATCTCTGAGCAGTAAACTAAAACAGAAGTCAGAGATTGTGCAGATATTCTTTGCCTATCAGATGTCAATGTTGCTAAGCTTAGCTGTGTTAGCTGTCCTGTCTGGTCGTACACACAAAAGACAGAGCTAATATCAGAGTCTAACGTTCACCAAACATCAATCCAACGTTCATAACAGACACTAAATCAATGGCAATATGATTATGCCGGCAGCACACAGGAACTGAACCTGCCAAGAGGGATAAGGCTGGGCAGTGGGCAATGTATGGAAAAATAGATAGATAGATAGATAGATAGATAGATAGATAGATAGATAGATAGATAGATAGATAGATATATAGATATATAGAGAGATAGAGAAATAAAGAGAAAGAGATTGAGAGATTGGGAGATAGATAAGCAGATAACTATGTGAAAGAATGAAGGAATTAAAGAATGAATGAATGAATGAATGAATGATATCCAAAGAATACATCCAACCAAATTATATATTGAACCTTCAAGCCACGCTCTTCATTGACTGTACACTGTGCAAGAAAATTAATAAACTGACTTGAGGCGTACCTTATTTACTAATCATACAACTTTCTAATCGCTGGCAAGGCTAAATCCAGTATAGCAGTAGTTAATCCATCATAATGAGTTGAGATAATATCCAATCCAGGCCTGCAATGCCAAATATAACACACACACAGACAATGTGCAACAGCAAATTAATTCCAATGATTTCTTAATTCCTACACCAAGATGCCAGAAGCATGAACTTGCAATATATAATGCAAAAGCAATGTCATGCCGAAAAAGCCTGTGTGCATTTGTGTATATTATATAGGACAATATAGGTCATGAAGAACTTTAGAATCCTAGAAGAGCCAAGAATTGACCTATGTGTCTGCCAGGAACACAATCTACTCTCACCCCCTTTCTTATTCACCCCCACGGGCATGGTGGGGTTATTATAAACCCCAAACACATCAAAGTGAAGCAATATGTGATATATACAGGTGTACGGTATTGTACCCCAGTACTACACATTGATAGGAAGATGTCATGATTTGTGATATACCCTTGCTTCACGTGGGGTCATTTTATAGAGCTAATGAGTAATGACTCGTGATCACTAAAGATGAGATTTCAAAACGATTATGAATTATAATGAGTTTTTTACTTATTTTTGAAGCACTGACAAAAGACCAATCATTCAAAGGGAGACTGGATAGATAGATAGATAGATAGATTTTAAGACGGGCAAATAGATAGATCGATGGACAAATAGATAGACTGAGAGACATAGATTTCTCAAACAGACTTCCCTATCTACACAAGTGCTTTTACATTAATGTTATGTAATACAACACCAGTTATCTATACGCCAAATGAGAATTTTACACCATGTAGCAAAATTACAATAGTCAATGTGACACACATTATTAAAATAGAGAAGTAGGCCTATATCTAATTGTAAATTATATCTATAGCACTGTCATGAAGGATCATAAAGTACTTAAAGCTATATAAAATAGGAGCCTTTTCAGGAAACTAACTTTTTTCAATCGAAATCCGAGTTCATTGAAGTGAAAGCTCTCATTGAATCATTGTTGTGAATTTGTGAAAACATGGAGAACTTCATTGGTTTAGAGTAGGTAGTATTGCGTTTCAGCATGCACTTACAGACTAAATTGAACTAATCAACAACACCTCTTTAGTTTAGTATTAAAATTTAGATAAACTTGTTAAAAAATATTGACAATTTGACAGTCCAATAGCCTTAAAAATGACATACACCACACAGGTCTGTTTAAAAATTACAAATATTATATCGTCATACATTCTAATTTATAACTTTATAACTTTATAACCGATAATACCACCATGTGGTCTTGCAAATTAAATTTAAGCACACAATAGTTACATAAAATGACTTTTTCGATTATGATTAAAGGACCTGTATAGTATTATGAGCACATATCAATTATAGTAGGGCAAATACAGTGGCCTTGGACAATTGAATTATTAATTTAATTAATTAACCATGTTTATGAAATATACATATACATATGGGTTATCTACAGGGCAACAATGCCACTTGAATATAATGAACACTCAGCTGGAGTGCCTGGAGTGTCACAATGGGCACCAATTTGACCTGAGCTATTGTTGTGGTCTTCCATAGGCCAGTGCACTTCCTACAGCTAGGCCTAAGCTATAGCTATTCTTGTAGACTAGCCTTGCAATAGCTTTGCAGTTTGCAATGCAGGAAAGAGCAACCGACTAAGCAAGTTAAACCTGCTACTGCTTCAATTATGCAAACAGTGGTTTCGTGCACATGAATTACTTCTAACGATAGTAGCATGTAAGTAGAATAGTATATTCCGTGCCACAAACTTGTAATTAAGCTATCATGCCAGTTGTGTGTGACAACATAGGTAAAACTCCAATGTATTGCTATGCCTTATGCTCCCATGTGAAAATCAGGGACTAAAAAGTCTGCATTATGTTGCTCTTAATGATCAATGATTATGTTTCTGCAGAAATATTCCACTGAAAAATGCAGTAAACAATCCTTACGTTTGTCATAAGTTAAAGTTAGGTGTTGACAACTCCAATAATGTAGTAAACAATCAAGTATTCCACGTGAAAACGTCTGCTTACCAAATTGATTGCAGACGTTCTCTGTCTATTGATTTTCCAGCCAATGCAGACGGCATGCACAGGGCGCACTGGGAATCCGCCAAAAACACTCCAGAATCCATCAAATTTGAATAAAATCACTGTCGGTGGTTATTTAAAGATGTACTAGATCCACTCAGTCAATAATAGCATTGTACTCAAGACCATGAGGTTGTTTACACTCGGCTACCTCCGTGAGACTTCGTGCATCTCCGTCAGTGAGCTGCGTTATTTTGCTGAGCTATGACGTCACGACGTCTGCAAATACACTGCAAATACGTGAAATTCACTTTGGGTCGATAAGCAGCAAACTCACGAAAGGGGAATAGCACTACTGGAGGGCAATCCGACATGCAGCAGCCTGTGCAAAAGGGTGTGTCTGCTATTCCCTCATCAATCGAAGCCAGAAAATTCATCAGCATCACTTTGCCACCAACAGCAACTTTGCAGCCATATGTTGAGCCACACTGCTCTTGGCTAGGCATTACACAGTTCGTCTGCTACCATGAGCTTAATTTAGTCAAAGGTATCATCACTCGGTGATAAGGGAATTGAATAAATTACTTAACTAATCCGAGACTAAGTAAGTTCTTGGCAGCTATCGAGTTACTTAAAACTAATGGGTTCTTCTTCCACATTATAACATAAAGTTTTATTAATGACCATAAAAAGGCATGCAATTGCACTAAGGAAAATAAAATGAGACTTTCTTTTTGAAAATATCAGATAGATCCGGTCATGCTCTAAGTTTAATAATTGGGGTACCCCCCCCCCCCCCCCGGACTGATGTGACTGATATCGTGACCTGAATGACACAAGACAGTGGCAGATCCGGACAGAGTAGTCTAGGGGAGACTCGAGCATGTTTTGGCATTCGCGAGCCTGCTACACCACATGTATATTTTCTTCAAAATGCTATGTTTCATCTCTTTTTTTTGGGGGAGGGGGGGAGAGATCCGCCACTGTAACAATGACTAGGCTCTGGTTGGGCTTTTTTCTGTCCCTTGGTTATTCTCCTTTCGATTCCCCAGACTGTCCGCAATAGGCCTACCCCTGCCCCCAAATACAGAGGCCTATAGGCCTAAGTCACTAAGTGATGTGACAAATCTAAACAGACACCGCATGGTAGTTGTTTATCACACCATCAGAAGAAAGCCTCTACCTTCGACGCCAGGTGGCATTTAATCAGTGAAGCAGACCTGGATCCCTCTAGTGGAAGAAAGTGTTCTTCTCAACCTCTCAATATGCTACCATCCCCAGACAAACTGCACAAAAAATCTCATTTCATAGTCATCGTGTCATTTAACAAATTACCAATATGCATATAAAATCACTGTTTGGTGGAAGTGTCAACTCAAATTGTGTGCCTTGAAGCATTTTCTGTAGCTCAGCTTTCTTTGATTGTCAGTTGTCATTCAATAACCTGTCAAAATGATGATGCTCACCGAATTATACAATGGAATGTTCCTTGTGAGGTCATACAGGGCCTGTCCGACCCATTAGCCATTTAGCCAATGGCTAATTCAAATGGCTAAAACATTCAGTTTGGCTAAAACTTTGGCTGTCAAGTGACCATGAAACAAATTTATTTGTTGATATTTTGTCTGCTGCCAAATCTGTCCACACTTTTTGACCCCTCTACACCCGGACTCTTCTGATCACTTGATTGACCTTTTGACTTAAAGCCCCCAATAATCCGTCGATCTTTGTTTTGAGTCAAAATATAGGGCTATAAATACCGGAATTTGGCTAAAGCTTTTTGGATTTGGCTTATGGTTTGGCTAAAACCTTCATAAAGCTAGGACTGGCCCTGATCTGATCCATACTCCTACCCTTGCCATGTTATTCTGTTACTCAAACGCAGCTATAGAGGTCACATAACAATGAAAAGTCACTGACTGAGTCACACCACTCACAACTGAGGTCACAAGTTACTAACTTGAAGTTACCCAATGACCAATTGACACTTTATTTCAAAGCAAAGTATATCACTTATCGGGACAACATTGATGTCCACAAACAGCTTAATGTAAGCACTGATCCACTTCGTGTCATCGGCAAAAATGAGGACTCGTGGAGTCTGGCACTGATCATTCTTCGACTGTAAATTGACATACAATCTTGATTACCGTCTCATAGAACATCCTATGGAAAAGCGCTATACAAAGAATGGGAATTATCTTCATACTTATTGTTGGAAATTTCCAAACCAGGCCAACAAATATATCAAATCAATCTAGAGTTGAAAGATTCCAAAAATTATTTTGGTCATCACCAAATCAGGCAACCATATATATTTTGTATCTTGTTGAGCTAGCCTTTCGCTATGGCATGATTTAACTGATGCTTTAACTGATGCTTTGAAAATGAATGAAAGTATTATAGGATGCAGCATTCAGACACTACAGGAAATGAAGCATGTACTACTACTCTTTCATTGTTAGTAACATACATGAAATATACACTTTGTGAACAAGATGCTCTCAACATGTAGGCCTATTGACTGATTTCGGTTGAGCTTGCAACCAATCTCACAAACTGAACTCATGTATATCCCACGTGGGATGTCCGGTGTTCGTGACAGCATGACGCATTTCCTGTCTTGACGCACTTCCTGTCATGCTAGTCCCTGAGGGAAACTGCTTCCTGTGTGACCTTCAATATGCATGGCTATTTTGTACGGGGGTGTAGGCAGACAAGACTGCAGCTGTGAAGTCTCGCGCCATGAAGGCAACCTTCAGGAGGTCAATTACTTGTGGTGTCAAAATGATACTTTTAATGACAGCAACAGAATGATGGTCGGTGATAGTGCTTTACTTCCTGTATTTATGCACTGACTGGGTCATGGTAATGACTCTAAAGAGGGAAGCGGGAATCAAACCTGGGTCCCAAAGGTTAACAGTCCATCACACTTATCAATATTCTCCATGTCAGTGCATGCATGAATCTATCTCTCTTTCTATCAATCCATCCATCCATCTGTCTGTCCACCAATAGTTTACTACATGATGGGTGGATGAATGGGGCTTTAGTCCTGCATTTATGCACTTGGTAGGCTAATTAGGACAGGAGGAGGACACGGCAATGAGGTGAAGGATGATTGATACAGCCGTCCAACATAGGCCCAAGTGACCCAGCAAGAGCTGGATTCGAACCCTGGACCCAGCGATCGGCATTCCAGCACGCTACCACTAGACCAACCCTCCCCCCTGTTTACTACATGAAGCTAACAAAGTGTTTTAAAATATCCTTTAATCCTAAAGAAAATTAATTCAGACCAAAATTCACTATCTTCTCCTTTAGCAACCTAATAGCTGGTGGTTTATTGCAGAACTTTGTGAGTCATTTTGACTTGGAATGACTCATTTATGAGGCATTAAAGGTAATTAAAATTCTTGAATTTCTGAGAATAGAATTAGAATGGGGGTCTTGCCTGACCCAAGGGAATCCACTTATTTTTCAGGCCAAAACAGACTGTTTTTTTTTCCAAAAAACTTCTTCTTTTTTTTCCTTCTCTGAATTATTATTTCACGTTGGGAGCGCAAGTCTTCTTTTTAGCTTGAGGCAAAGAAAAAAGAAACATTTTGAAAGGGACAAATGTATATATGTTAAATTATTTAAGTTAGGAAAGTCTTGGGGCCCAAAGCAACATCAGCTCGCCAAGATATATGGTTAGTAGCTGTAAATTCAACTTTACTTTAACAGATTTGTTAAATGCACCACTTAGGACAGGCTTCAAGATCTTAGTCAGGAGTTACTGCCACAAGTGTGAAAAAATTCTCGAGGCCACAAAAACTTCTCATGGATTTTAAAATATATTCTTTCTTGTGTAAAAAATTGTTCTCTTTCTGATGGTGACCTTTTTAATTGTCTTAATAATGATCTCAAGTTGCTATCCTATCATTTAAGTGAAAAAACGTGCGAAAAATGCTAATTTTTGGTGACACATTTTTCAGACATCAAAGTTTGACTGTCTCTCTCTTGATAGATATCAAAGTTTCATGATTATTGAAAGTACCATGACGTTCCCTATTGTCCAAAGTTTAAAATGGCATCCAGTTTTAGTAATTTGCACCAATATATGTGGGTCTCTGAACAGAATATTGAAACAAAGTCAAGTGACAAAAGTAAAAAAAAATGTATTAAAATGGGGTGAAGCTCCTATTTGATTATTATTTTTTCAACGTCAGTGAGATGTTAATGGACATGAATTATATACCAATGTGTCCAGAAGGACCAGATGAAGGCAACAGACTACATAAAAATGTCCTTTCTTTGCTTTTTTAGGTTCACAAATACAAAACATGAAGCCGCTGCTTTTCACTTCTGGATGTGTGAAAAAAATATGTCATTTTTCTAAATAACTTGCATTTCGTCAATTTTTGTCATACAGGTCTGAAAGTCAAACTCGTTATGCGCAGATATTTACATTAAAACGAGTTTGTGTTATTTTTTCGATATCTGCCTCCATAAAAAAATGCAAGTTATTTAGAATTTTATTTCTGAAAATGGTAATTCCTTGGTTCGGGCTAAACTTCTCGGAAATATAGGTTGTTGGTACTCAAAATGAAGCTTATTTTCTGCTGAGATTGATGGTGTAAAAATTATTCCTGTGAAATGAATACTAAGCGAAATATAAGAAACCGCGACTTAGCACCACAAAATGTTCGTCATTTAAACAAAAAATTCATACCCATGTAGTCATCTTATTTTTTGATGGATCATCATAGAATTCAAGTATATTTATTAGTGGTATTAGTGCAGCTTTGTTACTGAAGCCACAAACCAACAGAAAATTTTATAATATTTTGGGGGTATCTAGCGCGCCCCACTGAGGGGGGCTTTACAAATAGGGGTGTAACTTCCAAAATAAAAGAGTGGGTGCATTTTTTTCTTCAAAATTGAATTCCTGAGAAAATTTTACATAAGATAGGCTAAAATTGGAATAAATTTTGTGTATGCTAGAAAGTGGTGAGTTTGGCAGTAATTCCTGACCAAGATCTTGAAGCCTGTCTTAGCTAGGCTGTCAATCGCTGGGTCCAGGGTTCGAATCAACCTCTTAATGGGTCACCATGCAGGGCCAAAGTTGGATGGCTGTTTCAATCATCCTTTGCCTCATTGTCGAGCGCTTCTCTTGTCCTAATTAGCCTACCAAGTGCATAAATACAGGATGTAAAGCCCCAATCATCCATCAATCCCTAGAAAATTATAAACCATGGTTCAATATTCAGCCTTCCGATATGTCAAACACTGTCCTAGCAAAAAAGTTGTGTGCATTTAATCCAAAGATTTTGAAGATTAAGAATCTAAGTGCTATATTCATCTCCTGGACTCTCCCAACATTTGACCACTAATTCTCCATCTTTGTCCGTTAGCTGTTTAATCTTGGTGGAGATTAAAGCTAAGAGTAGGTCAACAACCTTCAATGGCCCCAGGAGCCCAGAATGCTTTTGGCATAGATGAACCAACTTGCTTTTAAGCTTGCTAGCCAGCTTTGGTCACTAATGTGTGCCCAAGTAGCCTATTTCCAAAGGATGCTTGGACTAGAGCTGGTCAGACCAGAGTGGACTATGGGCATCTCTGATGACAATTCAAAGGGGACCGCATCAAAGTAAGAGGAGTTCAGGGAATTGTAGGGTTTCCAAGTCATTTTACAAGTACACCCGTCACTGCTCAAATTGCTGGGCTTTTTTGTGGAGGGCATTTTATAGCAATGCCTTCCCACTGGCATTCTGTTTCAAATATCCTTCTAAATGCAGTTTATGCAGGCCTCTCTTTTGTCACAAAAAGTCCATCGAAGAAATATTCACACAATATATTTTTGTAAGATTCATCATTTTAATCTACTACTGCGTCCATGTCCATATATTGCTGCCTTTAAGTAGTTGAAACAGTGATGTTTTGACATTTGGTCAACGCTAAACATCCTCAATTAGACTGCTTGTAGAGTGTGGAGACACAAGTGGCAAAATACTTTTAAACCAGGTTTTCTTATTTCTAACATCCAGCACGTTGAACCCTAAAGGTTCTTTTTACACACACCTGATAAAATCAATTTCTCATTTGCTCTCTTTTGTTTTTGATCTTCCAGATTAAACACCAAACGTGAGACTTCAAAGGAGATTACCTGTCAACTTGTGCAACTGAAAACACGTATACATCTCATTTTCACCTGCAACAGAGTTTTGGATTACCAATCTACGAAATGGGATCACACCATCGGATTACCATCGGATTATATATCTGCTGAAGTTGTTTCTGTTGAATTGCTTCTTCGCACAATGAAATTAATTGCAAATAAGTATTATTAATTATCAAAAATAAAGAAATTAAGAACATATCTCTCGTGTCTGATTTGTTCTGATACCAACAAAAATATACATGTATATATTCGATTTTTGAACACTTCGCTTATGTGCTTCAGCTGCTCCTTTAGAAGCAGAAGACACATTTTCAAAAGTTCATTTTAGATGCTTTACGATTGTAGAACTGGCGCAAGACTAACCTGACTGTGACTGCAATAATCAGTAATTCTTACGGTCAATTTGTCCTGAATAACATAATTATTCTAAGCTTTCCGCTATAATGTTCTATTAAAAATATGAAATATCAAAAATATGTTCAAGACTCACAAAATCGATCACTTGTTACCCAGACAACTGTGTTGTATAAGACAAACTATGTGGTCCGACTTGACTTTTTCCGTGCTGGTACACGATGATGTATGGATGATTGGGGCTTTAAGTCCTGTATTTCTGCACTTGGCAGGCTAATTAGGACAGGACGAGGACATAGCAATGAGGCGAATAATTATTGAAACAGCCGTCCAATATAGGCCCAGGTGACCCGGCAAGAGCTGGATTCGAACCCTGTACCCAGTGATTGGCAGTCCAGCACGCTACCACCATACCATTTGAACCTCCCAGCAGCTCAATCTCCATCTTTCTGGAGGGAGCGCACTTTCATTTTTGGTGACCGGTGTATGATGATGATATGAGAAGACTGGGAGCCTGGCACATATTGATTCAGGGATGTCCAGGGTCTTTCAGTTGCCCCAGCATAGAATACTGGATACAACTCACCTCCTTTTAATGTCCCATGAGCTCTGAACGTGTACATGGTCCTCTTCACATATTAGGTAACAAGTGTAGACAACCACCAAGAGCAGAACGTGCCCACCACAATCAAGTCTTGGGTCTTTTTTGTGGCAGACACGTTTGGTTGTTTGGGTAATCAACAGAAGTGACATGTGACACAAAGCATCAAAGAAGCAAGAATTCATAGCTGGCTCTACATGGGCTCTATCTAGCAAATAGCTCCTTTACAGGGAATAGCAAAGACAAGAAAATTGCCAGATTTACACTCAAAAGAGGCTATGAATGGTGTATAGAAGCACCGTAAACCAGCTGAGAAACTTTTATATTGCCCAATAATTGTCTTTTTTACCTTATGTACTTCTATCAACATGCCAATTTTTTTATTCATAAAAGTCATTGCCATGGAAATTACACAGCTGGTTTTACAGTAATCACCGTTAAAGCGAACAGAAATTGTCATACGTACCACTGACTTCTACCACAAAAATTCTAATTTCTTGGCATTTGTAAGGCTCATTGCCGAAGAAATGCAACTGGCTTGACATTGTACGCTTATTCTGACCATCCTTTATAAATACTATCATCACATCATTATTTTTGTTCTGGCTTCACTAAAGTAAGTTGTCATAGATCTATTGAATAACTTGTTACTACATGTATCTATATCTACATCCAATCTAGAACGCATAGACGACACATTAAAGAATTCTTAGAATTATACCAACCAAATATTTATGGATAAGTACATTATAATTAGGACAGACCTATAAAAATTCAATGTTCAATAAAATGATGCTAGTAGCCTATATTAGTAAACATAATTGACAATACCACTATAAATCAAATACAGAATATATCTGAAGGCCACCATACAGCCTTGAGGTACTCCAGAGAGGCAAAAACAAACTAGCACTTATCAGTATCACCATATTCCTTGACACTCCAAAACCATTTCCATACTAGATAGAAAATACCATCGCCATTCTGCCTTGGAGCAGTCAAATATTCCTATTTACACACCATCGCCCGCCCTGCCAAGAACACTATTGTCATAACTTCTGATGTTTATAGTAAATGTGGCTACATTCTGCTATACACAACTGATTTGTCATACAAACAAGGTCATCTGGCAGAATTTCCAACCAATATGGAGCCAGTGTAGTTTCGTTGTCAGAACGGTAATATTGTAAAAGAAGTTTCAGCCTCGTATAACAATGTAGAATAATTGGTCAGTACATTATGCAGACAGTTCTGCAATGTCCATCTTAATATAAAACACCATAAAAGAAGTCTTATCATGACTTACTTAATTTTTCAAATAACAAAAAAAAAACCCGGAAACTGGACAGGAGTCAGGGCTTTCAAAGGAACTTGGTCTAAAATAAAGATATTAAACTAATGGAAACCACCAACTATTTGTTTAGCCCTTAGCCAATAATATGCAATGATTACAGTCATGTATCTGGAATTTGACTTGCATCACTTTCATAACATTACAAATTTGTGAAATCTCCTTCTATAGATTTCTTTCAGAGAGACATTTCAACAACAATGCGCCACAGTATGAAGCAAACAAAACTGTGATAATATTCCATTTGTAACATTCCTGTTCTGGCACTAAAATGTGAATTTCTACTTATCTGTTGATTTCCAAATTTCCTTCAATTATAGAATGGTACTCACCTGCAAAAAGAAGAGAAACATCATTGTTATATGAATAAAGAACACCATACAACAATTATTCAATATTAACATTTTTATGACAAATCATCAACCAATGACACCCCATATATTATACGTTTATGGGGTAGTTTACGCATATTTTTTATGTTCATGAGTTCACTGTAGTACGCATTCATAGTAACTGACAAAGGCTTTATAATTTACATGAAGAAAATAGACTTTAATGAAAATAAGCTCCCTTTTTTATCATTCTTTAATCTTGGCAAAATAGATATTCATGAGGTGATATACTTTTGTTTTTCAAAAAACATTTTTCTCTTATTTGGTTGTCATATTTCTCTATAATGTGTTTGTCATTTATTTATTGGGTCAAACAATATTAACTACAGTTGAGAAATAGGTAAAGGAAGCCTATGTGGCATTATCTCAAAACTGAAGCAAGAAATTCATTTTTGAAAGAATCAATACAGAATAATGTATCCATTGACTTCACAGAGTTACAGATTACAGCTGTAGTTGGTAGCTATAACCATAAATATTGTGCACTTTGAAAGAAAATGTCAACTAGAATACCAAAAGGGTTGTTTTGACCCTCTAAAACAGTATTGACAACTGAAGCTATAACATGTTTTACATGGAACCAGTACAAGATTGAACCATGGTTTTCTGAGCAAAGAATTGGCCATGCCACTTTCCTGGTGCTCACAAAATCATGTGATTAAAGTTCCAAGGCTAACTGATAAAACTCACATCTCAACCAACTTTGAACAACCAGAGTAAATTGGCAAGGCCAAAACAAAGAACTGACTGGGGTCAAAACATGTTGTTCTGCACTTCTTGAGATAATCAACATGCTCTACTGATGATTACTTAATGAAGACATGTTTTTGCTGACAATAGAAACTCGTAGATGTATAGGATAGTGCCAAAGATCATTCCTTACATGACGTGGGCTACAGAACACCAGTAAGCAACTCCCTGATTAATTGATGGATGGATAGATGATTGGGGTTTTATCTCTATATTTATAGTGGGCTAATTAGGACATAGGACAGGATGGAAAATTGCAATGAGGCGAAGATGATTGACACTGCAGTCTAAGTGCAGTTGACCGAGCCGGATCTGGAATGGAACCCGGGACCCAGCGACTGGAAGCCTAGAGACCACCAAAGTGCTAAGCGTATAATAGGCCTACATTGGCCCTACAAATCAATTTCCAGGAACATTGTTTTTCATGCACTCAGGTTGGCCAAATCGTATGATTTGTCATTGTCAATGTCTTCTTTTTACATAACATCATCAAATCATTTTGCTTTTTATGATGATTTTAATGTGTGTACAACCTTTCTATAGTCGAAAACTGAATATGTTCCCATCTAATTTTTAGGCAAATAAAAATTATATTCTTTAGTCACGTTCAAAGTACATATGACCTTACGATCAAGGTCAAGAAATTCTTACTATATTAGGATAAACTCTGCAAAATTATCTAGTGGAGTCAAATGAAACTAATGCAAGAAACTGGATACTAGAAGCTCCTCTGGTAAAGTTCAAGCAATTAGCATCAACAGACTTCAGTCCTGGCAAACGTTTTAATGAAGTAATCCCATCCTAATGATCTCAGTAACCAACAGCAGGCAGTGGGCTGATTAAACCAGGCGAATTTGAGGCTGATAGTAGCTGTTCATTAAGAAGCCAATCTATTCCTGTGAGCAATCTGCAGACACTTTTAAGTTGGTGCTGCAAGCAGTGCAAGTTGCAAGTTCAAGGAATTTTAAACTAACAGAAAATATATGTTGTATGAATTTTTCATCAACTGAACTGTTTAGAACTTTAGAACATGTCTTTTATACATAAGTATTTGGTCTTAAAAGAGCTTTCTAAACACTGGGTTCGAACTTGAGACCAGATGAGCTTTATCACACTGTAAATATATACCATCTGAGGGGATAAATAAATTTCCCATCTAGTTTGGAACACTTAGAAATACATTTTCCTCATTGATCTTGACTCACTGTAAGTTTTAAATATTTCTACTACATGTAGCATATCTTACTATTTCTGCCATTTCTGTGCCAATTGTTTACCCTTACAAGGTTGCTTATGTATGATACCAGAAGTCAGGACTGTACCTGAACTTGTGTTCCCACCAGGTGCAAAGCGATTACACTGAGTTACAAGCATGTTGCATGTCATTGGTGTCAGGTAGGAACAAAAATATTGCTGATGGAGATTACGTAAGCTGCTATGTAACGAGTTAATGGGTACATTATGATGTGGTGGAGCATGAAATATAGCACAATTTAGATAGGTTAATATGTACTTTTAGATAGATAGATAGATAGATAGATAGAAATGTAGATAATATAACACTCATGTCAACTTCTTACAAGTTACAGCAATGTCAATCAGTTAATGTTCTAATTGGAACTGACATAAAAAACTAAAGTTACCAATGCGGTTTGGAAAAGAATTTCACGGCAAAGAAATGAATTGCAAATGTCAATCATTTCTCAGTGCTCAACACCCTTTTGATTGACAGCTGTCAAGCCCCAAAAACATAAACAATTTACAGGTGTTACGTAACTTTGCTCAATTGCCTATCAATGACATCTTATCTCTTGTTTTGACAACTTAACAATCAACACTGACAACCCAACGTAATTGCCAATTAGTTGGATTTAAAGGAAATTATTCTGACACACGACTTTCAGAAAATAAAGTGCCGTGAAATGCATAAACTGAAACCGCAAATTTAAAGTATAAAAAAGATTTATCCTTTTATTATTGAGACGCAAAAAAGTTCATTCTTGCATTTACTGGATTTTCAACAAATGCATTTCTCTCGATCGATCTTGTTCAGCAGAAAAATAATCTTTATAAAATTGCAAGTTTTAATGTAGGACTTCACTAAAGATGATTGTTAATAGCTCTCATTAAATTTATTTTACATTCCATGTATATGAAAATCATGTCGTGCAAATTTACCAGTTTAGAATTACCTATCGATTTGTAAACAATTGTCACAATGTACTTTTCACAGAGTCACAAGTAAATTGAAGTTATTGGTCAGAGAAACACAGAAACGCAGACTTGGTCATACTGGTACACTGAGATTGAAACTTCATACCTTCTGGGGACCAAAGCAAGAGAACAGACTAATGACAAACCATAAAGGGCATCTGCAATTCTACATCCACGGAGACCAGCCTGGGCTGCAGACGCCCAACAAAACAAATGTATAGAAGCACGAAATATGAAGAGGAAAAACACCCATGCGCCTGAGGTTATGAAATGACACAGTACCAAGGGAGCTCAGATTTCTGCCCTAATTGGATAATGGCTTTTGTGGGTTACTCTCTTTGGGACTAACAAGGACAGAAAAAATATAAAGATATAGATTGTGGACAGAGACAGAGAAATACAGATGTATATCTATTTTTGTACATATACAATTATTCAAAGGCTGAAACAAGAATAAGAAATTGTACGAAATTGACGAAATTTAATGTTACACAAACTCAGGCTTACTAATAACACTTCAGCTATTTCTCAGAAGAATTTTTTATGCTTTCATCCTATACAGTTGCAATACAGCAATAGGCCTATACCAGTCAAAAATCCTGCCTCAACCAAGCTGTCCATATGCAATAGACATAGGAGAAACCAAACAACCCTGTGACATTCCATCCCATACACCTGCATTTATATTAAGCATTCCTGTCACCACTTCTTAATTTCCGCCCCATAAGCTATCACAACTGCCACTGGCATTCCTTATTTATCATGAGCTCTCAGGCTCAATGACAATACTCTCGATTTATCCAGCAATATATATCTTAGCTCTATGAAGTGAATGGATAGATAGACAGACTGGTAGATACATATTGCACAGAAAGATAAGAAAGGTGTAGAGATGGATAGAAGAAAGAAATACGGGAGAATGAAAGATAGAAGCAAGAAAGATAGATGAAAGGAAGATAGAAAGAAAGGACAGAAAGATTGATAGAAAAATAGATAGATAGATAGATAGATAGTTTATAGATAGTTTATAGATAGATAGATCTACAGATAGATAGATAAGACAGATAAGATAGAAGAAAGAAATGCAGAAATCCCAAGTCAGGAATTGGTGCGGCTCAAACATAATATAACTTCAGGTGGATGACAATAATTGTGCTCTGAGTGTAACTTACCATTCCATACTATGAAAGTTTGACAACTACGATCAATTTACTCGGAGAACATTTCTTGGAGAAGGTGTGATATTAGGGTAGTGTATGGGAGACAAAAACACAAGATGAGATAAATTAGTAGAGTGTGATAAATGCTGGCCATTGCATGGACGAATAAGAGTCATAATTAAAGCCAGACACATTGGATGTGAATAAAACAATCAAAACCAATAAAAATATCATCTTTAGAACCCTAATGTGAACCAACAAGCACAATCCATTTCACCACACTCTCAGAGCTCATTCTTTAATAATTGGCTCTAATCAAAATACCAGGAAGACTGCCCCGATTGTTGGCAAGTAAGGCTATGAGAATGAGTCAAATGAGTGTAGTTAAGTGATCATATCACCTATGAAAATTTAGACAATCCTGTTTGAGATTTTGTGGCGTCAAAAGCAGCACCCCTTTTAAAATCTCTATTCCACAGTCTGAAGTAGATGCCTTCTCCAGCCAAGCACAGCAGTCATGGCCAATTCTTCCATGAAGATTGGTGTCGGAGAAACGGAGCTGACACCTGGAGTGACAAAAGGATATGAAGGAAGGAAGCAGAGGAATGGAGGAATTAATGGATCTCTCTGGAGCACCTTGATTCTCAACATGCTGAGTTCTTTGAAGATTCTTTGATAGAGATCAGAAGTCTCCATTAGCATTTGAATTTGCTGTATATTTATAAAGTTCAGAGACTGGTGTTGAATTATAAGGAATCGTCTAACAATCAAATTTACTCCCCCCCCCCGAGTTTTGAGCTTTTCAAGGACAATGTGGATGCATTTTACAATGTCTAGGCCATCATGATAAATTTATCAGGAAATCTAACTTACAGGAGTGCGACACTGTTACGCTAACTAGACAGCCAATTCCTCTTGGAAGATAACTTTGCGAACAAATTTATGCTATGAGCTTGTTCGCGTCTTCCTGGTGTCAAAACACTGGAAAATCAAAAGCAATTTTTCTTTCATCTTAATACTTCTCGTCTCTCCTACTGAGCTAAGCAGCCCATTCTCTACCATCAAGATTGGTGTCAGAGAAACGGAGCAGAGACATGGAGCGACAAAAGGATATGAAGGAAGCTGAGGATTATGGGAATTAATGGATCTCCCAGGAGGACCTTTTGATTCTTGACAATTTTTGACATGCTGGGTTCTTTGAAGTGACAACTTCTGGGCCCTTTGGAAATCTCATAATGAGATTAGACGAATCATGCAGCATGCAAGAAAATTCAAGAAATAATAGGAGATATATATATACTGGCTTACTATCTAGAGAGTGGTTCATTGTTGGACATTATTCAGGTCGGATTCCATAAACATGGTTCTGATGTAAACTGCTGAAGACTTCGGGAAATGTCAAGCCAACATTTCTCAACTACCACCGGCATCCAAAATGTTTAGTTGTTGGTAAAAGTGGGTCTTGGAAGGAGATCAGTACAACCAAAGACAAAATCTTATTTTCGAAAACAAAAATATTCAATAATTTTCAATCTTGAATATATGCCCATGGTTGAGTAGTAATGCACCATTATAACATATTCTCAACCTAAATCCCAGGTTGACAAGAGCTTTTGTGGCTTCATACACTTCAAGTAGTAAATTTTGTATCGACGTGCCACACAAAATACAACATTCCATTCGGTAGCATCTTTTTTTTTAACTGTTTGAAAACAAATTTATGGGTTGCTCTTTTCTTCACAGCATTGATCATAAAGGCTGCCACACCCTAAGGTAAAATACCAAAATAAACGAAAAGCTGCAATAATTCTTCTCTTCAGTTACCGGTTCAGTCTGAGTGATTATTATAATATTTATTATACAATGAATTTATGATATTTCTGACACACAACAAAGTTACAGACAATATATATAGGACACATTTCATGTTCTAAAATCTTTTCGAATTCTATATTCTTTGTTGTCAGCAACATCACTTGAAATTAACATTCTCGGAGACTTCGGCATCTTTTCTGATATATGTCCTGGATGACAGATGACAAATTTTATTCCGTTGCTAGGAAACAAGTCTTCAGAGATCCATGGCTCAATGTCACAGCTATGACAAGACTTCTGGCTTCTACCGGCTTACAGTTTTGGCAACTTCATTGTGTGGAGACCAAAAAGTCTGTCTTAAAATAACCAGTAAGAGTTGGATTTTCTTTTGTGATTATTTATAGTCGATGCATGTATTTATTGAGGTATTCTGTCATGTATCTACTCATTCTACTGACATATAAATCCATCAAAAGTTCTATCAACTCAGATTACCTACAAATTAATAACCTTGATTTTTCTCAATTTATTCCTGTGACCATGGAGACCTGCTCTTTTAAGTTTTGAGCACAGTAATACTTATTTATGTGGAACTGTGGCAGCTGGCAGCCAAAAAGCAGCCAACTGTTGCTGATGACTGTTGATGTCGGTGCAGCATCCGCCCGTAAAAGTCAAATAAGAGCAAGAACATGCACCAGTGGATAATTAGCCTCCTCCCTGCTTTTTTGCTGCTCAGAGACTTTGCCAGATTCCTACATGTATAAATGGCTAGATAGTCTGTCCTGGAAGCTTTACCATGTTTTTTTTGCTGCTACCAGGGTTGGGCATGAGTACAACCAAATGTACTCGAGTACGAGTACGAGTACTTGCCACATCTACGAGTACGAGTACGAGTACGAGTACAGCCTTTTGTAAATGTACTTGAGTACGAGTACGAGTACTTTCAAATGTACTCGAGTACGAGTACGAGTACATTCATGCATTTTTTAACCTTATTTGTGTAATATTTAAAGAAAAACACGACATATTAACAAATATTAATTCAGCTGAATAGGAGAATACTAATGGAGACTACCTGTCATATCTACAGATATGACAGGTAAGCAGGGTGCCCATCCAGTAGGCCTACCGCATAAAATATTATAGGAATATAGAAATTTTTCACGGTAAAATCCAGGAGGATTTTACCAACTTTAATAGAACAATATAGGAATTTTTCGGCAGCAAAACTATCAGTTAATCATGCATGGAATCACTGCAACGTAAGCTGAAAACTTCAAGTCTCGGACAAAATGTTCGTTAAACTTCATATATCAGGAGGAAAAAATGGTGAACTTCGCATAGCAGACAAAAACGTGTATATGTGCAAAATATCTCAAAACTTAAGAAACATAGGAATCTTTTCAAAATACAGGAAATTATGGGAGGCCCACAAATTATAGGAATTATAGTAAATATAGGAGCAGTGGGCACCCTGTTTAAGATGCCCCTTCATTATTTAAGTTTTTGAAGCTGGTGAGTAGTTGGATTGGGATCCTGTAGGAATTTGGATCACTGTTTAAGTCTGACCAAAGATGGATGGATGGATAGATGATTGGGGCTTTACGTCCTGTAAATATGCACTTGATATGCTAATTAGGACAGGAAGAAGACACTGCAATGAGGCAAAGGATGGTTGAAACAGCTGACTTGATCAGAAAAATAAAGCCTTAAATTAGATATGTTTATAGGCCAACGTAAACACTGCAAATCTTTTTGACTAAAATGACAAACCACAACTTCAGCAAAATTTGACTAATTAACTAATTAAATTGATTAACTATTAACAAATCTGACTAATTGAGACCAATGGCTAAACGATCTGATCAACAAAAGCTCAGAGTTTTTTCTCTGAGATATTTTAGAACGAAAAGGTTTGAATAGTTCAAGGCAATTGCTCACTATAATTTAGAAACAAATGGATAGAAAATGTTGTCATATTTGTTTGGACTATAAATTGTGTAGCGCTTCTGAAAAACATTCAACAGGAACATTTACATCATTGTGATGTACTGCAGTCATGCAATTAGATGTCAATACTACTCTCTGATTGGTTGAGATGAAATTAAATCTGATGAATGCAGCTTTTATCAGATCTAATTGTACTAAAATAATCATTTTAGGACCACAAAAAGCTAAATGTCAAGGGCTATCTGTGAGTCTTACTTTAATTAAAATATCTTCCCTTAAAGCCGAAAATTCGTTGAAAGGCATATATGCACGAAAGCTTGGAAAATCAAACCTATTGAAAATTAAATACATTTAAAATTCATTAAAAATAAAGAAATGTGTATTTCGTTCAGAAAACAACATTATTCGTCAGATAAAAATATATAACATGTTATTCACATAGTTTGGCGAATGATAGTTGGGTGGAATATAAAATAAAGTCCTCATTATTGTTTGATTTCCATAAAGCGCCGATTTACCCAAAAAAGGTGAAAACGGAAATGGCCTTAGTGATGGATTAAATAGGACTACAGGAATAGTTTTAAAACATAGGTATATTATTTAGATGTCTTAGAATACCATGGGGAAGAAAATAATACTGTATCTTCAAGAGTAAGGTCAGTGTTAGCCTGTGAATTATGATGTTTTGATTTGCGCCAAAATGTGTGAAAATTGCAAATGGCGGCTGTGTGATGTGTATTCTGTAGCCTGGAAGACTTTTAAAATTGTGAAAATTTTGGTTTCTCACTCAATCAGCATAAATACTTTGAAAATTACTAGTCCAAATCTTAATAATATTTCTGACAGATTAGTGTTAGCATTCATACGAAAAAAATAAAGAACAACTCTCTTTGAAATGATTTGTCATGCAAGATATATATGAACACAAATGAAGAGTAGGCCTATTAATATAGACATAGACAAAATTTATTTAAATTCGGTATTTACAACATATGATAACATTAGTTTTTAAAAAACTAGTATGGCCGAAATTTTAACAAAGTAATTAAATAAAGCAATTAAAATTAAGGTAAAATCAATCAGAGTACAAAACAATTAACAAAAAAATAGATTGAGTGGGATTTCATGACTTTCTTCTGTAAGTTGTTCTTAATACATGTATATATGGGTAAAGATAAATTTGACTTCTTGGTAAGGATGGCTTAGAAACAGCTAGAAACTATCAAAGGTCTGAACTATCTGTTCAAATAATGACCTTTCTTTTCTTAATTTATTTGCTTTTGTGTTAAATTTTGCTCTTTTGAAGCTTCAATTGTACTCGTGATGTACTCACTACGAGTACGAGTACTTTGGCAATGTACTCGAGTACGAGTACGAGTACTGTACTCATGATTTGGCACGAGTACTGAGTACATGCGAGTACTTTGAAAAATGTACTCGAGTACACGAGTACACGAGTACATGTGTACTCGTGCCCAACCCTGGCTGCTACTTTAGGAAATTGAATGAGAGGAATGAAGCCTACAGATATTGTGTACAATTTTATATATATATGGAGATTTCTTTTGTCATATATTGCTATTTTTGCATTGCTAAGGTCGGGACCAGCTTCTTTGCGGCTACAGATTGTAGAGACTGTGCTGAAAAATGAATACAGAATATGTCGGGATGTAGATTTTTTTCCGCTTACCCACATTAAAGTCTCATGGCACAACAAGAACATGCATCAGTGCATAATTAGCCTCCTCCCTGCTTTTTGTTGCTGATGCTGTCTGCCACATTTAGACATATTTAAATAGATAGATAATCCTGATTTGGATGCTTGGTAATTGTTTGCTTTTCTCTTGGGAAAACATAAAAAGAAAGCCAGACATATAAATTGCCAGATTAGTTGGCTTGATGACGTTTGCTTCTTGTCTTGGGGACAGCTGCCTTGTTGCAAGTAGACCAAAACAGCATTTTCTTTAAGGAAACAAAGGTCTGAATAAATGCATAGCTTTCATATCACATTATGTATAGACCTTGTTGTTTTTTCTCAAGAAATCTCGAAATTCCAACTTCCAAATAGAGCGACAAGATGAATAACATAACACCTTTCACTTAAAGTTTCAGTTGCATTACAATATGTACATACAGCAACCATCGGAAGCCATTGCATGTACAAGGCATGGAAATAAATAGATCCTGTAACGTTGCGTGAGCGCAGAATATTGCTGTAAAGTTGGCAATTGCACAGGCAATGACGGTGCATCAAAAAGCAATATTTTTCCATAGAAGCTGAAGGTAAGATCGATCTGATAACCATCTTCCTGATGTGTAGCCCACTTGCAAAATGAGAAAACATGCTGGAACAGCATATTTAGTTTCATCCCAAGTTATTGTTTTATTAGCTAATGGCCAAATAACATTGCCAAGCTCTGTTCAGTGTTTATTGTGGAAATATTGACAGTTGATCGAGGCAACATTGATGTTGAATACTTTGTAGAACTTGCCAGCTCCATAGGCACTTGTTGTTATCAAGACAATGTCTGAAAATCAAGGCATTTCTTATGGCAATGAATTTTCAGGAACCATTTAACTCGATTCTAAAACTCATCAAGATCAGACTCAACAAGCTAAACTTCATCATCATCGATTTATTCAGCAATATATATAGGCCTATATTCTAGCATATCAAATCATAAATGGAGTGTAACAGTACAGCAGTCACTGAGAGACAGTGACGGCATTTGGTGCGGCCCCAAGTTAAAATTTCACTTTAGGCCGACAGCTGCCTGTGCTTGAAGTGTAACGTGTCAGAACACACAGTGGAAGTTTGAAAGGATACGCAGACGGCCACATATGGGCCAAGATGGATGCTGCCTCAATCACTTACAATTCTTGAAGGTTTAAAAATCAATCAAATACTAAAACTTTTATCTATTTTACCTTCAGAAAATAATATTGATTGAGAACTTGGACAAAATTTAAAAGAAAAATAGGCAGCCACGACGAAAGTCAAATGGATTACTAAATCTCTCCTTTTTAAAAATGCCAATCCATCTCAGAATAGAAATAGCATTCTAACTTTTATAGCACCTTAGGTAGTTTGCTACTGGCTTTGTATGGAAAACCTCTAGAACCCATCTGCTGCTTTCCCAAGCCTGAACCACTCCATGACATGACCCAGCAAGCAGAAAAACAACAAGACGTGCTGGGTCAACCACAGCAAGGCAGCAGTGCATTATGGGATAATCCGGTGCCATGACCGGAAGCAGTCCATAATGGGGTCAAAGGTCAGGGACTCAGGGTCACGTGTAGGCAGAATACAGCAACAAAAAATATAAGTGACCCAAGAAAAAAAAAATACTGGTCCATCATAAGAGGAACACTGTGTGAAAGCTAACTACTTACTAGGCATTGGTGGGGGGCAGGTTCTTGCAACATAATGAGGGTTCATAAGGTGAGAGGTCTACAACATGTTTCTTCCAGTTATAGAAACACAAGACAACTTCCACCCAGAAACACACGCTTGCAACATAATTGAACTGCACTAAGAAATGTCTATTTGAGGCATGAGCATCAGTAACGAGATCTGCTAGTTCCACAAATAACATCTGGCCAGGTGAAACAAAGATATTTTGGCATGATTTTGTACTTGGAAAAAGTCAACTAATATATTACATTTCAACTGTTCTGAACAGGGAAGTTGAACAGCTGGGCTATTAGATATTTTGGCTCAGGTTTACATTGGATTGTACCATGGAAGGTAAGTACTTATATGGCAATGCACAAACCTACTGAATTTGGTGAGCAACAATGTAAGGAGAGGAAATCATAGCAAATTGTCCTAATAATCATATGATCAATAGTAGAGGAGAAACAGCCACCATATGCAACTGCATTATAATCATTAAGGCATTACTGAGTAAAACCAACTTCTTATTATCTTTAATGACCACCAATCACCAATAATGAAGGATTTGAGATGTCCACTAAGTGACAGTGAGCATGAAAGGACCAAATTAGGTCAAGGTCACCTCACATCATTAGTCAAGGACTCAAGGTCACTGTTTCGTCATTAACCAAGGTAATCCCTCAAGGAGCCTCACAGTCCTTATTCTACACCAAAGAGCTCAAGAACAAGCCTCTTGGATCAATAACGAAGCACATCAGCATATGCACAGCACTTGTCCTCAATTGAGGCCTTCGTCAGGAGTGGTTTGGCACAAAGGTCAATGACCTACAAGTCAAGGTCAAGGACACAAAGATTCAACATCATACTGCATAGGAGCAGGGTGTTCTTTTGTATCTGTATAAAATATTGTTGCTTAAACAAGCACATCTTTCTGTTGAAGACAACATGTATAGGCCTACTAGGGGAAATGCTATTTATAATATATTCTGGACAGACAAAAACGCGCATTATGACCAATAAACATACTCAACATCATCCGTTTATCTTCCGACGGACTGACTGCGAAAAATGCCAGCTTACTTACACGGGTATAATGATAACAGTTGTGCTTTTTACAGGTTATCAAAGTACTCAGAGAAAAAAATTAGAAACAAAATTATTTCATACTTTGACTTTTAGTTCATCGTTGATGGAAACAAGAACATAAGTAGTGCACACAACATAAAATAGTAATTTGTCAAAACCACTGAAGACAAGAAACAGCAACAGAACATAGCATCGATCCATGATATGAGCATCAAACACACACGTCTGGAACCAGATCAGGAGCAAGATTCCCAGGAAATGAGAGGCATCATCAGAGTTGCCAGGCATGCATAGAAAGAGCAATAAATCAGGAATATGTCCACATCCTTATTAGCATCATTGACATCCGAGACCCCAAGGCAACGTGGCCAGTCTTCCAGAAGAGATCTTGATAGCGCACGGTCAATCAAGGTATCTTGTATCTGCCGGTAACTGCTAAAGATGGTCTCCAGTTCAGACCATACTGATACTAAACCAATATGTCATACTAGTATGATACTACAAATACCCAGATGGGTCAGTAACTTCCCATTTCACAGCATTTATAGAGCAAAACAACAAGCTTGATGTATGAGGGTGTAATCCACGAAGAATCTACGATTTGTATAGCGGTTTAAATTAAAGCTACCCAAGTCGAGGAGATTCCCCAATTTCATTTTGTCTCGGCAGCAATTTATGCACCTATTTTTCTTCCTCTGCTTCTGACAGGTCTTTTATGCTACCTGTATTCCTGTAACCTCTTGCACCACTGAGCAACTAAAATAGACTACCTTGCTTGCCAACATTTCAGTCAGCAAAATGACTTTTCTCCAGAACCCAGACACCATTGTGCAGGAAGACAAAGCAAGTCTGAGCAGAACAAAGGTGTTGAACTGGAGTACTTTCATAGTTTAAGCAAAAAGACACAGCAATTTTGCAACACCAAGAAGTAGTAGTAGTAGTAGTAGAATCAGAAGCATGTGGTGCAATGAAACTAGATCACTTCAGATCAGCCAATCATTGGATCAGCCACTGCTTTATAACATTAATTTTTTTCAGGGAAGTTAAGCAAAACCCATGGAATGTTACAGAAGGTGCTGCCATATCTCTTTGAGACCTGTGTTTCCATATTTGGCGTTCAACACCGGTATGAGTCGATTTTGACTTTAAGAATATTGATGTGGATAACATGGGACACCGCATCGCAACAAAGCAGTGAATTCGCAATAAGACCAAATGACAGTTGGACAGGCAAATTTAACTGTGTCCTCCTTTAGAAAGAAACACAATCCGTCAAATCTCCTTTCACTATTCGCAATGAAAAGCAGATCACTAAACGACTGCGATGTAACTTGAGACACAAAATTAACAGTAAAAGCCTTTTGACAGCATCCATTACAGAAGACAACTCCCAAAACAGACTCCTCAACTAGTTGCCATGCCACTTAACTAAATTTCAATGTGCAATCTCAAGAAGACAGGTACTACTGCTATTGTTACAGCCTTTTAGTTTTTACACTACAAAGAGAAGTGTATTCTGAAACGAAAAAAGAACAGATAAAAACTTCAAGTGAACTTTCAAAAGAACAATTCTATTCCAACTAAATGACTCTAATTTCCTTTCATTGCTTCTGTGTTCTTGGTGTAATCTTGAAGTAATCTGATGTGATCTTGAAGTATCCAGCCCAAGGCATACGTGGAAGCTGCATCAGAGTTGTCCGGATGATTAAAGGGAAAGTCTCACACAAAGCTAAATTAAAGGAGATACTTTTTTGATAACCGTGTGTGCCTTTGTGTACAAAGACAATGAGAAGTCAATACAAATTTTACCTTCAGGATGCATGGATTCACGAATCACGAATGAAAGGATGCTTATCCAGACAAATGAAAGTGGATAGATAAAGATAGACAAATAAGTAAGAAGATCACTTGCATAGATGCATAGATACATAGATCGATAGATAGATAGATAGTCAGAGAGACAGATAGATAGACAGGAGATGAAACTATTATCTTGTTCCAATTCTTTATTCAGGATGACAAAATGGAGCTACAGACATACCTTTAAGATAAAATTACTGTCTCTGTTGCAGTAGTACATTGCATATCAGAAGGAACACAAACATTTATTTTCAGAACAGGTTCTAGAATCAATAGATCTTCCTTTACAGAACAGCTGCACTAACGTCAGTTTGGGAAAAGCAGACATTCTTAGATATTATAATATTATAACCAAGGAGAATTTCAAGACATTTAAGCCATGGTCGGATGCACCCATGAAGATATCAAAAGCCGAAATTTGTAAAAATACATGTGGGAGATGATATTGAAGGCATAAAAGTTTCAGCACAAAAGAATAGTAAAACTTTTCACTTAGTACCAAGATCACAGGGGGTGTTTGTCAATTCAACAGACATATGATAGAGTACTCAAGAAAGCGAGACACAAGAATGAATAGAATAGAATAGAATAGAATAGAATAGAAGATGAATCAGAATCACAGACTCTGAAAACAACTTAAGATTTTATAGAGAAGCTGCTGCATGTTTCCAATAAATGTAGATCGCCCAATTCACCAAGCAACATTTTTGGCTCATTCATAAAATGAGTGATCAGACTTTTTGAAATAATTTTATTTTGCAACATGAGTTTTTCCAAATCAATGGAATGAGTATCAAAATGGAGCACCACTCAAGAAAATTGATTTCCGAAAGCTCAAATTTCGTTTTTGCACCTATCGAAATTTCACGCGTGATGATTGAAATCAGGAGTGGCAATTCGCTCAAACATGGCTGATGACAGGAAGTGTCATTTTGAAATGTTCCGATACTGAAATGACGTCCATTGTGACAAATGGCAGGTTTGGCTGAACAAGCAGCTCAGCTCAATGAAGGAGGACATAACTACTACCCTCCTAACTACTGACTTATAAAAGTTTGCAACTGTCAATTGTTTACATCAGCTCTCATTACACCAACAACAATTGACCACTAGTCCCTTGCCTAAGTCTCAAAAGAGCCTTATTTTAGAAGTTGGCTGCACCCCGTGTCAAACATTTTGACTCTGGTATCATTTTATAGCAAATATTCTCTAGTTTAAGAATCTGCCTGTTGCCAAGTTGGCAAATTTCCTGCAACATGCTTAATTTTGCATAATATGAGACAAGGTTTCGGTGTCATAAATTGACGCTTTCACTGGCGTCACGACGACTCTCCATGCTTAAACAGCCATTACTCAATCACATATTGTGCCATTGCATAAAATTATACGCCAAAATAATGCCAACAAGTTGCTCTATCTTATGGTATCCATGTCATGTGTCTGGGGTGCTTGTGTTGGTTTTTAGGATGGCAGACATGAACCATTACTTAGTCTGCAAAATATAATTTTTCGAATCGCATCTATCAAAATTTAAAAGTTTTTATGAAGGACACAATATTAAACCCAAGTCAGTTGAATGAATTTTAATTGATAGTCAATATTGTTAGCTTTCATTTGGCACCTTGATTTGTATGTTCATTACAATACTTAATCCATTAAAAATTCAACAAACGTTGCTTCCCATGCTCGGAAATTGCTGTGCGAGCTTAAAATCAGCACATATATATTCAATTTCAGCAGCTCTCATCACCAGATTGACTGTTTTAAACAAACAAATTGGGTATGGATGGATAGGCCTGAGTCTCTGCTTTTATTTGACACCATGATTTCCATGTTGACTTGAATTTTAACCATGGAAAAGAAGTTAAATATTGCTATTAAGGCTCGGAAATCACATTACAAGCATAGATTTGTCAAATATATATTCAATTTAGAGTGCTTTCATCCCAAGTTGAACCATTATAGACCAACAAATTGATTATGAATGAATAGGCCTGAGGCTCAGCTTTCATTTGGCACCATGATTTGTATGCTTACTTGGATTCATAATCATGGAAAAGAAGAAAAATGTTTCTGTTCAGGCTCGGAAATTGCAAAATTGAGCACAGAATTGCCACATATATATTGCACTTTCACTGCTTTCATCAGTAGCTAACATTTCTAAACCAACAAATTGAATATGGATGGATAGGCCTGATTCTCAGCTTTGATTTGACACCACAATTTGCATGTTCACTTGAATTTACAACCATGAAAAAGAAGAACGATGGTTCTGTTCGGGCTCGGAAATTGCATTTTGAGCATGAAATTGCCACATTTATATTGCATTTTCACTATTTCATCAGAAGTTAACCATTCTAGACCAACAAATTGAATATGGATGGATAACCCTGAATGAAGGTTTTGATCTGGCAATATAATTTGCATGTTCACTTGGATTTATAACCATGGAAAAGAAGGAAAATATTTCTGTTCAGGCTCAGAAATAGCAAAATTGAGCATAAAAATACCACATGTATATTGCATTTCAACTGCTTTCATCGGTAGTTAACCATTCTAAACCAACAACTTGAATATGTATGGATAGCCCTGAATGTCAGCTTTGATTTGCCACTATAATTTTCATGTTCACTTGAATTTATAACCCTGAAGAAGAAGAAAACTGTTTCTGTTCAGGCTCGGAAATAGCAAAATTGAGCACAGAATTGCCACATATATATTGCACTTCCACTGCTTTTACCAGGAGTTAACATATCTAAACCAACAAATTGAATATGTATGGATAGCCCTGATTGTCAGCTTTGATTTGGCACCATGATTTAAATGTTCACTTGAATTTATAACCATGAAGAAGAAGAAAACTGTTTCTGTTCAGGCTCGGAAATAGCAAAATTGAGCATAAAATTAACACATGTTTATTGCATTCCAACTGCTTTCATCAGTAGTTAACCATTCTTAACCAACATTGAATATGTATGGATAGCCCTGAATGTCAGCTTAGATTGGGTACCAAGATTTACATGTTCACTTGGATTTATAATCATGAAGAAGAAGAAAACTGCTTCTGTTCAGGCTTGGAAATTGCATTTTGATCATAAAATTGCCACATATATAAATTGCATTTCCACTTCTCTCATTACCATGTAAATTACAGTGTCAAACAAAATCAGACATTCAAGGTTATCCATTCATATGCAATTGATGTTGGTTTAGAATGGTTGATGCAGGGATGACAGCCCGTAAATTGAATACAAAGTGGTTATACCAATAGTATACTATATGTGGTTTGGGGAGCTGAGGTAGTAAACATAACCTAAGGGTAATAAATTCAAGTGAACATGCAAATAATGGTGCCAAATAAAAGCTGAAATTCAAGGATATCCATCCATATTTAATTCTTTGGTTTACAATGGTTCATCTTTGGATGAATGCACTTTAAAACATATATGTGACAATTCTATGGCTCTAATGCGATTTCCGTTCCCGAACAGCAATATTTGTCTTTTTTCTTATTTATACATTCAAGTTGCCATGTAAATTCTGGTACCAAATCAAGGCTGACAGTCAGAGCTATCCATCTATATTCAAAATGCTGGTTTAGAATGGTTAACTACTGATGAAAGCAGTGGAAATTCAATATATATACAGTGTATGTGGCAATTTTGGCCCCAATTTTGCTATTTCCGGGCCTGAACAGAAGCATTTTTCTCCTTCTTCATGGTTATAAATTCAAGTGAACATGCAAATCATAGTGTCAAATCAAAGCTGAAATTCAGGGCTATCCATCCATATTCAATTGGTTGGTTTAGAATGGTTAACTACTGACGAAAGCAGTGGAAATGCAACATAAATGTGGCACTTTTATGCCCAAAATGCAATTTCCAAGCCTGAACAGGAACATTTTTCTTCTCCTTCTGCATGGTTATAAATCCAAGTGAACATGCAAATCATAGTACCAAATCAAAGCTGACATTCAGGGCAATCCATCCATATTCAATTTGTTGGTTTAGAAATGTTAACTCCTGATAAAAGCAGTGGAAGTGCAATATATATGTGGCAATTCTGTGCTCAATTTTGCAATTTCCGAGCCTTGACAGAAACATTATTCTTCTTTTCCATGGTTATGAATTCAAGTGAACATCCAAATCATGGTGCCAGAGTAAAGCTAACATTATGGGCTATCCATCCATATTCAATTTTTCGGTTTAGAATGGTTGGCTACTGATGAAAAATAGTGGAAATGCAATATATATGTGGCAATTTTATGTTCAAAATGCAATTTCCGAGCCTGAACAGAACCATCTTTCTTCTTTTTCATGGTTGAAATTCAAGTGAACATGAAAATCATGGTGCCAAATCAAAGCTGACATTCAGTGCTATCCATCCATATTCTATTTGTTGGTTTAGAAATGTTCGCTCCTGATGAAAACAGTGAAAGTGCAATATATATGTGGCAATTCTGTGCTCAATTTTGCAATTTCCGAGCCTGAACAGAAACATTTTTCTTCTTTTCCATGATTATGAATCCAAGTAAGCATACAAATCATGGTGCCAAATGAAAGCTGAGACTCAGGTATATTCATTCATAATCAATATTTTGGTCTATAATGGTTCAACTTGGGATGAAAGCACTCTAAATTGAATATATATTTGACAATTCTGTGCTTGTAATACAATTTCCAACCATAATAGCAATTTTTAACTTCTTTTCCATGGTTAAAATTCAAGTCAACATGGAAATCATGGTGTCAAATAAAAGCAGAGATTCAGGCCTATCCATCCATACCCAATTTGTTTGTTTGAAATAGTCTATCTGGTGGTGAGAGCTGCTGAAATTGAATATATATGTGCTGATTTTAAGCTCGCACAGCAATTTCCGAGCATGGGAAGCAACGTTTGTTGAATTTTTAATGGATTAAATATTGTAATAAACATACAAATCAAGGTGCCAGATTAAAGCTAACAATACTGACTACCAATTAAAATTCATTCAAGTGACTTGGGTTTAATATTGTGTCCTTCATAAAACTTTTAAATTTTGATAGGTGTGATTCGGAAAATTATATTTTACAGATCAAGTTATGGTTCATGTCTGTCATCATAAAAACCAACACAAGCACCCCAGACACATGACATGGATACCATAAGATAGAGCAACTTGTTGGCATTATTTTGGCGTATAATTTTATGCAATGGCATGATATGTAATTGAGTAATGGCTGTTTAAGCATAGAGAGTCGTCGTGACGCCAGTGAAAGCGACAATTTATGACACCGAAACCTTGTCTCATATTATGCAAAATTAAGCATGTTGCAGGAAATTTGCCATCTTGGCAACAGGCAGATTCTTAAACTAGAGAATATTTGCTACAAAATGATACCAAAGTCAAAATGTTTGACATGGGGTGCAGCCAAATCTGAAATCCGGGTCCTCAGGCAAGGGACTACACTCCATAATCTAGCTTCACTTACAAGATTTGGCCACTTCACTATAGTAGTATCAAAGTTGTGAAGTCATTTTCGATTATAAACAATTCAACAAACCACAGCATAGGATCTTGTTTAAAAAGGCAAAGTCCGAAAGAGAAATATCTTCAATTATACACGGCTGTTCTTTAGAAAGCAGCTCCCACAAATAGCCAAAGCATTTACTAAACATTTAAGTGCCAACCCTAAGAAGACACATCTCAGACGGTAACAGCCTTTTGGCAGTATCAATTACCACAGTTCATTCTGTAACGGCAAGAAATCCGCTGGAAACTAGAAGTCATAACAAATGAGCTTTAAAACAGAACAAGTCTTTTCCTACTAAATGATTAAGTGCCAGTCAAGTGACTACAAAGTAATTTCATTTCATTGTTTCTGCATTCTTGAAGTGAACTTGATGTGATATTGAAGTATCCAGTCCAAGGCTTACTCCAAAGTGGTATCAGAGTTGTCTGGGTGATTAAAGGAAAAGGCTGCACAAAGCCAGATCAAACGATATACTTACTTTTGCCTTACAGTATAGAACGTAAAATACAGAAGATGAAGTCAATCAATTTCTACTTTTAAGATGAAGAGATTCTTGTATGAAAGGATGGATGACTGGGCGAAAAGACAGACTGGTATGTAGGAAAACACCACATACTCAGTACATAGTAATAGCATTATATAAGCATGGATTGATTATCAAAAGTTAGTTATAAAACGCGTCTATAATTTCCCACTGTTGGTGTTCAGCTTTGTTCTGTCACCAAGAATACTGAAAGGAATTCACATTTGCCTTTCCTGCAACAAAATAAGAACACTGAAAATAGCATTTCTTTGACATTACAAGATGAAAGACCTTTCGGCAAAACGTCAGCTCTTATCAAGACGATATTGAACCCCCAAAAAACATGAAATTTCTGACGAAGTTATTACAGATTCGAAAATAAGTTTCATACTGCCAGGTAACTTCCTACAAAGATTCTAGCTTGCTGTCAGACTACAATATAGCAGAATAGAGGAGTCAACGGAGAACTTAAAAGAGTAGCTGCCTTTGTCAATGAATCAGACTTTTCCAAAACTGAAATCTACAGAGAAGGCCGCTCCATGTTTCCAACAGAACACTCAATTCATCACAAGACCTTTTTAAGAGTTATCAACATTGTTCCAATTATTTCATAACAAGAATTGTCAAAAATCAACGGAGCGAGTATCAAAGGGGAACACCTTCCAAAGAAATCGAATTTTCAAACACTCAGAAGAATTTGGGTGTTGTACTGGTTGAAATTTCACACGCAATGATCAATGAAATCAGGAGTTCAAATTCGCACAAACATGGCAGTTGACAAGAAGTGTCATGTCACAACTTTAATGGAAAGTAACATGCATATTATTGAAAGATTGTCAATGCAGAAACACGCATCAATATATTTGTCAATACCGATCGCAAGCAGGAGTTTCTTGAAGCAGCTAGAAATGTTTATTTTACAAATATTAAATAGAATCCATAAACCAATATTGTTGTCGAAGAGGACTTGCTAGTCTTTCTATGAGTCTATGACTGAAGATTGAGGTCATCATTCACAAATTTATACGGTGCAGTGCCAGTAGAGGAGTGCACCTTATTTAGAAGCAGTTGACAATTTACAGAAATTACCACTGCCAGTACAGAAACAGGCACTGGCAATAAAAACAACAATGAAACAAACTTGTCAGCACAAATCAATACAGAGAACTCGATGACATTGAAGTTGATGTTGGAAAGAGCAACAAAAAAGAACTTTGAAACAACACAGGAGTCTAAAAAGCGACTTCAAACTCTAAAGTGACAGTTGCCATGGAGCTTAATCACAAGCTACATGCAGTACAAAGGATGTCAGGGCAACAAGAAACCTTGATGAAAAACAATGGGACAAAAGCTAGGAAATGAATCACTGTTTTTGTAAACTGTACAATGACAGGCAAAATGTTATAGACAGAATTGAGATACACAATGTAACTTGCGGAAAAAGTTAACCGGTCTCGTGAGTTACTAAAATAGCAACTATATATTTTATTCTGTACAACACACTACAGGTTGCGGGTGATCCCGAAGTACAACAAAAACCAACCATCTAAGTTCAAAGTTCTGTTCTGTTGACTTGCAGACACAAATTGAAGGGAACTTCAATTTTACATAAAAGTAATCTGCCTATTGACATTGCAAACTGACAGAATGAGGAACTTTTATACATGAAACAAATATCAATACTTGACCTTTAATAACAGATAAATATCACTGCTTATTCTGTGTGTCCCAATAGTATATGATGAGTGCTCCATCATATTATCTCCCTCGCACTCAGTGCATGATTCTAGTGTTAACGATGTTTACACAGTACACACCTAATACTGCTTAATTTCTTGCTAGCATGCTCAAATCAAGTGGGCTCCAGCAACTACTGGAAGAGAAGCTGTACTATTCACATCTATATTAGCCTTCTATCTATCAGATGGGTGGTTATCTTTTCACAAGAACTGAGTTATTCAATATGTATCTGAGACTCTGCAGATAAGACACATCTGACACCATATATGGAAAGCCCTCAGCCACTTGCCCCTCATAAAGCTTACATAGTTGTCAGATAAGCCCCCAATGGATAAGCCCCCAATGCTATCATAAATCTCTCCTTCAGCTGTGGGAATTCTATGTGCATGTGGTGCCCAGAAGCAACTCCAGTCAACCTCCCAAATCAGGAGTTCAGACCTACCATTATTGTGGCAGTAATTGACAGCAGCATTGGTCTGGATTGACAGCAGTAATGCACTGGGCCAGTTGAAAGTCATCCCCCTCCAAGCCACAGACACTGCTCTCAGTACACACAACTGCAGTTTTGGTAGACCTACAGTTTTGGGTGATTCTTTACTCCTGCAGGGATATGTGACCCATACAGAAATGTGCCAAAGAGGTTGACATGGAGGGTAACAGTCGGTGTATGCATAGGTGGCTGCTAAATAATGGGATATACCATGCTCAAAATGAACACACCACCTGAGTGGGTTATTGTCAAAATGTCAAATATCAAATTTGTCAATCCAGTAATATCATCCAATGTTGCAGAGGGTAGTTTTCCATATGAGGGGTTAATCGCAGTATGTGAAAATTCCAATGCTATTTTATCGGAAGAATTGGGTTAATCTTGCAGCCTGCAAAGCCATATGACCCTAATTAGATAGCATTAATGTGATCAGCACTACAGTACTGGGTGGAAGGACATTTCTAGCAAGGTTTGGCATACCACAATTATTATGACCAAAATAATATCAGGCTTCAACAAAGTGATAGTTTAGGTTGCATTTTGGAGTTTTAGAGTGAAATAACCTAATCAAATTACTAACTTCAATTTGCCTGTTCTGACATCTGCTAGATGCTGGTATAACCAAAGTTAGCATTGCAGATATGCAAGTGATTGCCAAATTCTGGTTGACCGATGTGGTTGGACCATTTTCTTTATGACTGACTGACCACTAATGTCAAGGCAATCCCTGGATAACCTGGTTAATGAAAAACTTGATTAATGTTTTCTTGGAAACCCTTCTGAGGTATTCAATTACCAAGTTATGTGGACAGAGCCTGAACCAAACTATTCTGTTGTCAAGAGTTTTTTTAGTGACATTTAGTACTTAGATGTATGTAGATAACATTTATAAGTATACACATTGAAGGGGAAAATGATCACATCACATATGAGAATATATCTAAGACAAGATCAAAGAAGATGCCAATGGATCTTCAAACAACAGAAATGACCCAAGGACCCATTGAGAGCAACTCCAAAGATGAAAGTGTTCCCTGTTGGATTATACAATTTGACAACAGATACAGTGAGATACTCCAACTTTTATATCGTACGAGTAGAAAAACTTCTTACATGTAGCTATATAAATTTTCCACTCACTAACTACTGTGCCTTCAGAAGGCTTCAGTATTCCAAACCAGAATATAACATGACACCACGCAATCTTGGCAGCAATCAAGCTCCTACAATTACACTCAGTGAGTGTCACACTAGGTAACAAGCAACTGTTTCTCAATCTTGAGTCATTCTTGTCACTTGCATTTCATTAAGGAAGTAGTGCCAAATTTGACACCAATAAAACATGAGCTTGTCTTTTTCACTAATCATCAAAGTTGACTTTACTGCTGCACATGACACTGATACTGAACCTGATGCTGAGACTTTGATGCTGCATCTGACAGTGATGACATTGAAGCTTTGACGTCCTGATCTATCTAGAGGATGCAAAGAGGGGGTTGGATATGACAAATCACACCTTTTCAAAACACCATGGCACAGATCACACACTTAATGCCCATACATCATCTCAGAATGATTATACGAGTAGTGGAAGAATGGGAAACGGGACTTGGGGGGGGGGGGGGGGCAGAATGGTGATGCTTGTCATCCCAATGCTCTAATGCATTATCATGCCTGGCTAAGAAATATCCATCATTCCAGTACATTAAACCCAAACAGGAATTCTGATATTGCAATACATTGTATATATAGCTATGCCAAACCAAGAGATGCAGGAATACCATTAAAATAAGCCTTGTTTCAACCATTCCTGAACAATACTTCAAAGGAAGCTTTTTACCTTCAGCGAACGAAGTTCGAAGAAGGTATTGTTATCACTTTGGTAAAATGTTGTCCGTCCGCCGGGCGGGCGGTCGGGCGTCCGGGCGGTGGGCGGATAGATAGTTTCCGGGCCAGAACTCGGGCCCTATTGCATGTACATAGATGAAATTTGGTACAAATATAGCCCATATGGTCTGATTGTGCCTTTTGATGGTCTGATTGATGGATAATCCATACTTTTTGAAATATTAAACAAAAAGATAAAAAATTATTTTTTTCGTTTCCGGATCAAGACTCGGTCACTATCGAATGTACATGGATGAAATTTGGTACACATACAGCCTATGTGGTCCAATTGTGCCTTTTGATGGTCTGATTGATGGGTATTCTATAGTTTTTGAAATATTGAGCAAAAATAATAAAAACAATTTTTTTTCATTTCTGGCCCAAAACCTGCCCAGTATTGCATGTACATGGATGGCATTTCATACACATATCACCTATATGATGCTGTTGTGCCTTTTGATGGTGTGATTCATGGTCATTCTATACTTTTTGAAATAATGACAAATTATATTGCAAATTATAATTTTTGGTTTCTGGTCCAAAACTTAGCCTCTCTTGGATGTACCTTGACAAAAATTCATCCACATATTGCCTATAAAGATCTTTCACTGGTCTCATTGATAGGTAGTTTTAACACATTTTAAATATTTAGAAAAAATTTGAAAAATATAAATTAATATACTTCTTGGTTTTCGGCCCACAGCTCATAACCTATTCCCTGTACATGTATGAAACTGCAACATAATATGTGTAAATTTGTCTAGTTCAGCCTTTCCATGGTTTTACATACCCTGGCAGGCAGGGGGCCAGATGGTAGGTCAGCGGGTATATAGATAATTTCAGGCCAAGATTTGGCAACGATTGCATTATACCAATTTTGTCAACATCGCTTTTATGACTTTACAGATGTCTTTCGCTGAAGGTTTGCTGCTGCGCAGCCTATGTTTTATTTTATTGAGATAAGATATGCTCAAATAAAACAGAATATGTGATATCAATGAAAAATTTGGAGAATAAGCCCAACATATGTAGCACTGAAAAAAATAGATCTGTGTGTCGTAACGTTACCCAATTACATTTGATGGATATTGCAAGAAACTTGATGATCAAATTATAAAAATATCACCTCAAATACAATATCTATACGATAAGGCGATAACACTGAAAAAATTGTCAAAAATAAAATATATCTATATCTAAACCATTCATGTCAGCAAATCTGCTTATGACTATTCAGCCTGATTATAGAAATATAATTTCTGTTTATTTCGAGTGTTTGTTGCCCTGTGGCAAGATGATGATATGTCAATATGATATGTCACGTTTCCCACACACATGTATTCCGTGCAGGATTCTGTGGTTGGGGTGTTTGCATATATACAAGCCGCAGCTTGTTGATTTTCTGCCAGAGCACTCAAACCAAGTTGGCTGCTGCTATATTCGGAATAGACAAATTATAGGTTTTTTTGCAATATCTACCCGATTTTTGGTAGTCTTTCAGCGAGAAATACATCTCCTCCGCCAAAACTATATGAACAAGCACATATAATGGCACAGCATCGCCCATGCCCCGCATGTTTTATCCTATGTTTATCCTATCCGTTAGCCAGTTTATCCCATTCATTTATCCTATCCATTTATCCTATCCATTTATCCTCTCCGTTTATCATATCCGTGTAACCTACCCGTTATCCTGTTTATCCCGTTTATCCTATCCATTTATCCTATCTATTTATCCTATCTGTTTATCCTATCCGTTTATCCTATCCGTTTATCCAGTACCCCGTAAGCACTGGTTCATCCCGTTTATCCTGTTTATGTTATCTATTTATCCTATTTGTTTATCCTATCTGTTTATCCTATCCGTTTATCCTATCAGTTTATCCTGTCCGTTTATCCTATCCCTTTATCCTATCCATTACCCTATCCGTTGACCCTATCCGTTTAACATATCCATTTATCCTATCCATTATCCCGTTTATCCCATTTATCCCGTTTATCCCATCCGTTTATCCTATCCGTTCATCCTATCTTTTTATCCTATCCATTCATCCTATCCGTTTATCCTATCCCTTTATCCCATCCGTTTATCCCATCCATTTATCCCATCCGTTTATCCTATCGGTTTATCCTACCCGTTATCCCGTTTATCCTATCCATTAATTCTATCCGTTATTCTGTCCGTTTATCCTATCTGTTTATCCTTTCCGTTTTATCCAGTACCCCATAAGCATTGGTTCATCCCATTTATCCTGTTTATCCTATCTGTTTATCTTATCTGTTTATCCTATCTGTTTATCCTATCCGTTTATCCTATCCGTTTATCCTATCTGTTATCCTATCCGTTTATCCTATCCGTTTAACATATCCGTTTATCCTTTCCGTTTATCCTACCCGTTTATCCTACCCGTTATCCTATCCGTTTATCCTATCCGTTTATCCTATCCGTTATCCCAGTTATCCCGTTTATCCTATCCGTGTATCTCCATTTATCCTATCTGTTTATCCCATTTGTTTATCCCAGCCGTTTATCCCATCCGTTTATCCTATCCGTTTATCCCGTTTATCCTACCTGTTTATCCTACCTGTTTATTCTATCTGTTTATCCTATCTGTTTACACTATCCATCTATCCTATCTGTTTATCCCAGCCAGCTATCCTATCCATCTATCCTATCTGTCTGTCAATCTGTCTTTCCATCCGTCTATCTATCATTCAATCCATCCGTCAATCCATTCATTCATCTATCTATCTACGTTTCTATTTATCCTATCCGTTTATCCTATCCGTTTATCCCGTTCGTTTATCCCATCCGTTTATCCTATCCGTTTATCCCATCCGTATATCCTATCCGTTTATCCCGTTTATCCTACCTGTTTATCCCATCTGTTTATCCTCTCCGTTTATCCTATCTGTTTATCCCATCCGTCTATCCTGTCCGTCTGTCAACCCATATATCCATCAATCCATCTGTCCATTCCTCCATCTATCTATCCTGTCTGTTTATCCTATCCATTTATACTATCCATCTATCCTATCCTACTGTATATCCCATCCATCTATCCTATCCATCTATCCTATCTGTCTGCCAATCCGTCTATCCATGCATCTATCTATCTATCTATCTATCTATCTATCTATCTATCTATCTATCTATATGTCTATCTTTTGTTTACATGAGTGTATATTATAACCAGTATTTTATTTACATAAATATAAAACAGATTTATATAATATATAGTAAGTTGCCCGTAGATTGGAGGGAAGAGAATAGAATAATATGAAATAGATACAATATAAGCCCGTGCTACCTGTATAATTAGTTGGAAAGATGCATGAACTATACTGAGATGCAGGAATTGCTGAGTTTCCCAGAAATAGAATGTGGTGCAAAGGGAGGAAGTGGCAAACGACTTGCAGGTGCTGCCCTCTTGTGTAATGTATCTGAATGCGCTGCTTGCAGTGGCCATTCTGTGTACTAAAACTCACCCTGTGGAAGGGAAAATGGCCACCACAATGCAGGCTTTCTGGACCTTGATAGCCTCTAAAACTGATAATAGTAAATTTTCTAATATTGAATTAAACTGAAAATACGAACCGTTGTGCACATCTACAATGGTATCAATGTGTTATGCATATGATAAGAACTTCCAGAGTGGGCTGGTTGAGGCCACAGCATTGGTAATTTCACCCCTTCAGTAGATTTCAGCACTAAAGCATAATCGCCCTATGCATAGCATAGCATGGGCGATAATTACATTTGCATGGTTACAGATTAGACCTACAGGACAATTCATTAACAGCTTCTTCAATACACTAGGCCAGTTGAAATGGACATTTGCCCTCACCCCACACTGACCACAGGCACTGGAATGTCATTGTCACTTGAGGGTTTAGATAAATTCGCATTGGATTTCATTAATAACCTAGGGAGATTTGTAAAGGTTGCATTATCATTTCGACATCGGTAGCTTTTATATATACAAGCCGCAGTTGTACATTTTGATTTTTGCCAGAGCACTGAAATTATGTGGGCTGCTGCCATTTTTGGAAAGACACATCATATAGCAGCTTGTTTATCAGATGTGACATTCATGTCCTGACATCTTCCTGGAAGACACCTTACTTCTGTCAAAATGTATCTGACTATCAGTTGCCGCCAGATCACATCTCGAAACCGATTTATTAACAGGTTCTGCATGAAAAACTAAGCCCTCAGCATTGATACAGTCTCCAAGTTAAGCCCTGTGCTCCCTTGAATACAGGGATAAAACATGAATGTGTTTCCCTGAGGCATTCCTCGGTCACGGTGACCTTTTAATCATGAGTATCAAACTACTGTCATTGTGGAAGTAATTGACAGCAGCATTGATAGGGATAGACAGCAGTAATGCACAATGGCAACTGAAAGGCATCACCCTCCGGGTATTCCTCTGAACACAAAACCTTGGGGAGTTTTCGGCAAGTCTGTACGGCTGTGTGATCCACACAAAACTGGGTCAACAGGGATACCTTAGAGGTAACATACTACAACAGTGGGTGTACAGGCTGCTGCTAACTGAAGGTATATACCACACAACAGAACATGCCATATGAGAGGTTAAAATGTCAAATATCAACCAATTAACCATCCAAGGTTAACAGAGTTCTAAAATGTCCATTGCATCAACCTTGATAACAGTTGGTAAGGGAAGAGTGAAGCTGCATATGCAAACACTCCAAATACATAAACTACATGTATCAGAATCCTGTGCGGAATTTGTCTGCGTGGGAAACATGACATTTCATATTGAGTCTATTGACATACATGAATCCTCGTCATTGTGCCACTGGTAACAAATACTTGAAATAAGCAGAAATGATATTCATACAATCAGGGTGATTGATTATCACATATTAATTGATTCTGAATGGTTCAGATTCAAACTATTTTTTTCGTATTCGCAGAAGGCAATGTTTCTAGTATATTGTTTAAAATGTTGTCTGATAAGGTATTTGATTAGCAATTTATGCGCAATGTGAGTAGAATGTAATTTGGCAATCATTTAGCTTCTGTACGACATACAAAATTGTTAATGATTTATTGTTATCAAAGATCAGTCATAATAGAGCTTTCCACACCTAAATAAAAAGCTTCTTTTGAAGCTCAGAATGGTAAAAAGACATAGTTTCAGAGGCCTGAGATTTCTTTTACGATATTCTACATCCCTTGGCTCAGTACAGCAGTGTGGAATATGAGAATGGCTATTCGGGTGAAATGTATTGGAATGATGGATATTTCTTAGCATGGCATGATAATGCATTAGAGCATTGGGATGACAGGCATCTCGATTCTAGCACCCTTCCCATTTCCCATTCTTCCACTACCCATATAATCCTTCTGAGATGATGTATGGGCATTAAGTGTGTGATCTGTGCCTTGGGTGTTTTGAAAAGGTGTGATTTCTCATATCCAACCCCCTCTTTGCATCCTCTAGTTAGATCAGGACGTCAAAGCTTCCATGTCATCACTGTCAGATGCAGCATCAATATCTCAGCATCAGCATCAGGTTCAGTATCAGTATCAGGTTCAGCTCAGCTAAGCAGCAATGTCAGTTTTGAAGATAAGCGAAAAAAAAAGACAAGCTCAAGTTTTATTGGTGCTATATTCGGCACTGCTTCTTTAATGAAATGCAAGTGTCAAGATTGGGAAACGTTTGCATGTCACCTGGTGTGACACTCACTGAGTGTAAGTGTGGAAGCTTGATTACTGCCAAGATTGCTTGGTGTCATGTTGTATCCTGGTTTGGAATACTGAAGGGGAATGACCGTTCCCTGGGTCGTGAGAAATACAGACCATATATGATATTTCACCTCTGATGATAGAATAGCAAGGGTGCCTATAATCAAATTATATGATCCTCCAAAGATCTGTTGTTAACACTCAGTCTTTGGGTCATTTTTGCTGTATGAAAATACATTGGCCTTATTGCTTTGATCTCCTTTTACATGTTTTCTCCTACGTGATGTGATAATCTTCCCCTTCAATGTATGCATGCTTAGAAAATGTAATCTAGATACTCATGCTCCCAATATTTTTGTTCAGCCTCCTTCCACAGAATTTGGTAATTGAATACTCAAGGAAGGTTTCCAAGAAAACATAAATCAAGTTTTTCATTAACTGGGTTATCCAGGGATTGCTTTGGCATTAGTGGTCAGTCAGTCATAAAGAAAAAGGTCCAACCACATCGGTCAACCAGAATTTGGCAACCACTTGTCTCCTTTCATATGTACCTGCAAGTGTCTAGTAGATGTCAGAATTCGCAAATGAAGTTAGAACAGACTTTGAAGACTGATCTTTTCCTCTGGAACTCCACAATGTACGGTGAATGCTAGTAACAATACAATGTCATTTTCTTAGCTATTGTATCATGAATGTTGGTATAATACATTTTCTTAGCTCTTGTATTGTAAATGTTGGTAATAATAAATTTTAATAGCTCTTGTAGCACGAAAGTTGAGAGATGAATGATGTCACCTTCCACCTTGTTAATATTACTTTGCCAATATGTTTTATTTGAACACATAGCCATCGTTCATTTATCCCACCAAAGTTACCTATCACCCTTCTTTATTGTATCCACTGATTCGACTATTCACAAAGTTGATATTGTTATAGTCATATGGCATGCCTTACATGGTAGAAATGCCAGTCTATCCATGCCCTCCATTGCTCTGATAACATTGGTACCATCAAATTAATGGTCACTTTGCAGGGTTATCAGATTAAGCCATATCTGCTGTTAAAAAGGTATTCACAAATTAGGTATTTGACATTCTACCATTAACCCCTAATATGCCATGTTACCCTCTGCAGCATTGGATGCTATTACTTGGTTGGTATTTGACATTCTGCCATTAACCAACTCGGATGGTTTTGAGCATGGTATATCAGATTACATATCAGCAGTCTCTACACCCACTTCTACCCCCTATGTACCTTGTTGGCCCAATTCTGTATGGGTCACATATCCCTACACGAGTAAAGAATTGCCCAAAACTGCAGTTGTGTGTACTGTGTGGAGAATAGTGTCTGCAGCCTGGAGGGTGATGCCTTTCAACTGGCCTGGTGCATTACTGCTGTCAATCCTGACCAATGCTGTTGTCAATTACTGCCACAATAATGGTAGGTCTGAACTCCTGATTTGGGAGGTTGACTGGAGTTGCTTCTGGGCGCCACATTCACAGAACATCCTTACAGCTGAAGGGGAGATCTATGATCGTATTGGGGGTGAGGGGACTTATCTGACAATTTTATGATCTCTATGAGGGGCAAGTGGCTGAGAGCTTTCCATATATGGTGTCAGATGTGTCTTATCTGTGGAGCCTCTGATACATATAGAATAACACTTGTGAACAGATAACTACCCGTCTGATAGATAAAGATATGGCTAATATTCTGATATTCTGTGGATACATGTGATCACCCAGCTTCTTTTCCAGTAGTTGGTGGAGCCCACTTGGTTTGAGCATGCTTACTGTAAATCAACAAGCACCAGGTATGTGTAAACATAGCGAACACAAGAATCCTGCCCTGAATGCAAGTGAATGAGAAAACGTGATGGAGCACTCTCAGATGCACTATATGAGAAATGAAATTTCTCTGATGACCATATAAATAATTAAGGGGTGATATTAGTGAAGTAGAAAGTCATATTCTGGTATAGCCAGTTTGCAACATCAATAGTCAGACGACTTTCAGGTAATTTGGAACTGGGATTGCCTGCTATTGTGCCTTCAAGCTGGCAGTACATTAAGAAAGTATATCAAAAAGCTTAAAAATATACTGTGCCTATTTTGGTAATTAAAGAGACTTGTGAAGTGAAGCTTTGTCTGTCCATAACATTTTGCCTGTTACTGTTCACAAACTTACAGTGATTCATTTCAAAGCTTTTGTCCCATTGTTTTTTTACCAAGGTTCCTTGTTGCTCTGATATCCATTGTACTGCATGTAGCTTGTGATTAAGCTCCATGGTAACTGTCACTTCAGAGTTTGGAGTCGCTTTCATCACTTTAGTGTTGTTTAGAACTTCTTTTTTGTTGCGCTTTCCAACATCAACCTCAATGTCATCAAGTTCTCTGTTGTATTGATCTGCTGTTGTCATCTTGTTTCATGTATTTTTTGCCTGTGTTTGTTCTTGTACTGGCAGTGGCTATATTCATTGAATTGTCAATTTTTTTTTTGCGAATACTTATTGAAACTTCCACCAGCGCTACGTTAATAAGTTATAAACCCAGTCATCAGTCATGCAAGGACTTAGCAAATCCTCTTCAACTGCAATAATTGTTTATGGATTTTATTTAGTATTCGAGAAATTCTTCTTCTTCAAGGTTCTCTGGCTTGTTATGAGGAACTTTCAGTGAAATATTGTTTCTGCATTGAGAATCTTTCAAGAATGTGCATGTTACTTTCAATTAAAGTTGTGAAATGACACTTCTTGCCAACTGCCATGTTTGTGCAAATTGCCACTCCCGATTTCTATCATCAAGTGTGAAATTTCAATCAGTGCAACACCCAAATTCCGAGTGTTTGAAAATTTGATTTCTCTGAGAGGTGCTCCCCTTTGATATTCGCTCCATTGATTTTTGACAACTCTCGTTACGAAATAATTGGAAAAATCTTGGTAACTCTTAAAAAGGTCCTTTGATGAATTGAGTGTGCAATTGGAAACATGGAGTGGGCTTCTGTGTGAGCTTCGGTTATAGAAAAGTCTGATTCACCAACAACGGTAGCTCCTCTTTTAAGTGCTCTAAATATTGCCCCTTCTATTCTATATTCTGTTCCATTGTAGTCAGACAGCTAGGTCAAATCTCTGCAGGAACCTTGAAACTTTATAAATTTCAAATCTGTGATTCCTTTGTGAAAAAACTTCTAGTTTCTTGTGGTTCAATATCATCTTGCACATGCAACCGACGTTGCCTGTCCTTCTTGTAATGTCAAAGAAGTGCTATTTTCGATGTTCTTGTGCTGTGGCTGTATTTTGTTGCAGGAAATGCCAATTTTGCCTTCCTTTCAATATTCTCGGTGACAGAACAAAGCTAAAATCATGAACCTTTTTTACAACCAACTTCCGTTACTCAGTATATATTATATATTTTTGTCCCATTTCTTGATCTGTCTGTCTTTGCAACTTAATCATCGGTAATTCCTGCTTTAATGCACAAGTAATTTTTCAAAAGACGTATATCTTTTGATCTGGCTTTGTGAAGCCTTTTCCTTTAATCACCCAGACAGCTCTGATACAACTTTGCAGTAAGCCTTGGGCTGGATACTTCAAGACCACATCAAGTTCACATCAAGATCACTTCAAGTATGCAGAAACAATGAAAGGAAATTACCTTTTGGAGTCACTTGACTGGCACTTAATCAAATGAATTGCTCACTGCTCAGTTTCAAAGCTCATTTGCTATGATCTGTAGCTTCCAATGAATTTCTTACGGTTACAGAACAAACTGTAGTTATCAGGGTGAGCTGCTCTCTGAAGAACTAGGACTTTAATATGATTGAGGTTATTTACTGTCAACAGGCCTTTTTTAATTATCCAAAATTCTGTGATTTGTGTGAGAATTTAAAATGCTGAAAAGAGATTTTGTCAGATTCTTGTTTCTTTCAAAAGAAGAACAACAGAGATACTGCCTGGGCTGATGCTGATATGTACAATTCTATGTGCCTCTACTGCATCAGAGGCACCAGCCGCACCAGGATGCTTGCTGGTGTGACCTCATAACTTTTTGATATATTTTCTAGTGTGTCAGTTCCGTAATGTAACTGACAGTTTTTTCCACAAGAGAAGATGTTCTTATAGAAAACCACACTTCCCATAGACGAACACCAACAATTTGTCTTTTCGGTTTTTTCAAGTAGAGCAGCAGCAGCCAACTTGAATTGAGTACTCTGGCAGAAAAACAACAAGCTGAAGCAGATGAGGCATGGTGGAGGCATTGATTAAGTCAGTGATTTTCAAAACATGGTGCACAAATGATTTTGAAAAAGCCATGTAGATGTTTCAGCAAAGTACACTGAACAGAACTTTGGGACAGGAATTATATCGAAATCAGAGATTGCCATGTCTACACTTCTTCTCTCCATCACACAAATTGAGAATACACATAATAACATGACACCAAGCAATCTTGGCAGTAATCAAGCTTCCACACTTACACTCAGTGAGTGTCACACCATGCAGGTGATACGCAACTGTTTCTCAATCATGACACTTGTATTTCAACAAGAAAGCTAGCCAAATGTAACATCAATAAAACACGAGCTTCTCTTTTTCACTGATCCCCAAAACTGATTTTACTGCACCTGATACAGATGCCACTGATACCAATTAAGCTGAAGCGGAATGATGATGAAGAATGATGCATTGATGTCCTGATTTAACAAGAGGGGGAGAAGATGAGGGAGTCTAAGCTTTTCAAAACATCCAATTTAGGGCACAAATCACAAGCTTCAGACCAATACATCATCTCAGCAGATTTTGATGCTGGATGCAAATAGTCAATCAGAGCATGAGAGATAAAAGTGATTTCAAACTCTGATGTGACAGTTACCATGGAGTTTAATCACAAGCTACATGCAGTACAAAGGATGTCAAGGCAACAAGCGACCTTAATGAAAAACAATGGGACAAAAGCCTGTCATCGATTGTGGTGTGTTCACTGTTCACAGAATCTAGCCATGCTGTTTTAGTTTTACATTTTCTGGTCTTTAAAGTTTAAAGTGTCAACCTAACTTCTATATTGTATAATTTCTTCACTAGGCATCTATCCACCTAATTCTGAAACATCAAATTCATAAAATATTGTAAATTAGATATTAAAATTAAAATTTGCGGGAGCTGTCATTGACACCACAGTCCACACAGAGATGGTTCTGAATCTGATCCATTCAAAAACTAACCTCTATCAACAATTCAAATGAAAATTTCAAACTTGGCAAACAGAGCAGAATGCAACAGGTTCATTCTAGGAATCCATGCATTTTGGATCAGATATTGGATAATTTCAAACAGCATGACCTGAATCTCTTAAACAAAGTTGATGAATCAATCAGGCTCACTAACAAATCATGGTAATCTGATAACGGGCCAAAACAAGATATCTCAATGCAATATCTAGGTCCAAATCAGCTGGGTCAGAGCAAAATTAATCCATGTCACCAAGGTGGATTTAGAACACCACTATCGCAAGTAACAATTTCTGGTTGCTAGTTATTTGCTGTTTACCACAGCCTTCCAAATCCCACCAGGCTACAGAATTGCATCCATAGATAAACAGAATCACTGGTGTTAAGGTGATTTGTAGACGGGATGATACCGGAGCAAAGCAGAATGATAGCTGTGACGCTGCCCGGGATTAGTTGTTATCACCACTCAAGTCAAGGACGGTATACATCAATCCATAAAATTAATTGATATAGATCCAGGCCAAGCAAAGATGTTTCTTGTGCAGAACTAGAACTTGGAAGAATTTCAACAGGAGAGAAGCAGACACAATGATTGGGACAATAATACAGACTCACCACGTCATTCACTGGTCAGCATTCACAGTTACCAAACTAGAGCTGTTACCAACAGAGCTATTGGTTACCTTCTAGGTTGCTCTTGGCAGTCCTGAGCAGCAGCCATATAGCACGATTTTATATTATTATATTCTAAGAGTAAATTATTACTTTTTTCAAGAATATCCTCATTATCCGCAATTATTCCGCAGACAAAAATATATCAAGCATTATTATCAAGCACCATTATCAATTCTAGAGAAAGCCAAGGTTGCATTCATTTAATGCACTATCTTCATGATCCGGTCCATTTCCAAGATGCATGAGCCATTTGTCTCATGTTGTGAATTGAAAAACTATAATGGAAAGATGATATCAAGGCAATGTCTGCACGAAGAGATAAGGAGGGAAAACACAACAAATTAAGGCTATTGTAACCACTGACATGAACATGACAAAAATAAATGCATCAGAATGAACTAATTACAAATTCAGATCACTACCACTGGATGAAGATTATTCCATGTTCATCTTTCATTATCATTGCAGAATTTAAACAATTGCAAGGCATAGAAATTAATTGAATACCATGTCACAATGAACTCCTGCCACTGAAGGGCACTTTAATTAATAGTAATATTTCTCTATACTCACCGATACGGGTAAATAGAGTTCATTAGATCGCTCAAGCTACAGACTATCAAACCTGATACATCTCCTAACTTCAGAAAGTAAAATTACAGACCTACATGAAGAAATACAGAATTAGATAAAGTCATGTAATTGGGCCCAATTTGACATCTTGGAGCAACCTTCCTCAAAATTATATTCCGATTAACTGAATTTGTATTGATCTATATAGCATGTTCTACATCAAGGGAGGTTCCTGAGCTGTAACTGCTTTATCCGCTCGCAGCCGAAAAAACAGAGTTCTCGCAGAATGACAGGCAGATTTTACAAATTACTTCATCTACATGTCTAATATTAATCTACTGTGTACACTGGGGCATTGGCCTATATAGGGTTATCCAGGCAAATTTCAATGAATTTCAATTTAATCAATTCACACCTAAAATCATCTGAATTTCCAAAGAGTTACAAATTTGACAGCTGCACCACTATACAAAAACAAAGGCAACTTATCTGAGAATATTCATGATACCCCTTGAGGTGAAGGAAAGTCAAAGGAACTCACCTGAAACGATAAAGAAAAAACATACATTAATTCATTGCTTTTATAAATGGTTATAATCAAGACACTCAATGCAGTACAACGAGTACATGTATATAACCAGAACCACAAGCTGTTTCAACGCTCGTAGACCAATACCTGTACCAAATTTCATAACTCCCAAGAGAAATATTAAGGTCACAAATGGACACTTACACAAACTTTAACCAGAACAATTAACAACGACGATCGAGTAACGACAGTAGCTCTTCGTTTTCAAAGAAAACAGACAAGCTCAAAATTATGATGAAAGCTACATGTATGACATCTGGTTCCAAAAGCAATCAGCAAATAACCTGTAGAATGTAGAGTGAAGATTCGAATAGAATAAGTGTCTTGTTTCATTCCTGGAAATGACACCTATCTTAGGCTAGGGATCAGAGAATAATAATAACATGTATGTTATCATAAGGAAAGAGGATACTATATAATTATGACATTAATTGTCTAAATCAAGTAGTCCAATTGTCTGTTTCTGAAAATACAGCTTCTCTGAAACAAGATATAACTCAAAGACACCTAACTAGCTACAGGTGGAATCATGCCCTTCGTTGATCACAGAGACAGCAGATAAAATGAGAATTAGGTCATCTTTCCAGGCTATTCATTAGTTAATGGCTGTAAAATGTGACCATATACAAGTAATGCAACACATGAAACTGCACTACTGGACCTATAAGAGGAGATATCTCACCCCACATAAAATTTACCAAACATTGACTTACTTCACAACTACTGGAGGAACCTGGCAACTTGTGTTTTACCAATTCACACTCATCATTCTGTAGTTCTGTTTGGACAGGGATGTCTATTATAATTATGATGATCAACAACCAACAGACCAAAACAGTGGCATAAAATGACATTCACTGTATTGGCAACATCAACTCCATTTCCATTTCTCCTATACATATTAACAGCTACATTATACCAAGCAATGGTAAGCTAACTGGCTGCTTCTCCTGTTCCTAAACCCACTTCCATTGGCAGTTAAGCTATTCCTTTGCACCTCCAAAAACCAATCAGACCATAGTTGAATAGTTTCTGAGGCTGAATAAGATCACAATTTATCTTTTTAAGTCTTTCTTTTTCTTTGTTATAAGGTAGGCATACTCTCTATTAAGTTTCAGCCAAGTCGCTACAATCTGCAGCCCAAAAGCTAGTCCTGAGCAATGCATAAATAGCAGTAGGGGGAACAGGGGCTCATTGGGACGCTTTTAACGTTTACTAATTTTGCTCAATGCTGAAAGCACTGAAGAACTCAGAAGTTTGCATGAATATCACCAATACTATTGAGCTTAAATGCAAGGCATAATAAACTACACTGCACCTACCCTTTTGCAGCCAGAGAGTCGTAAAAATGACTGTCCCAATGTGCCCTGGCGTGCACAGCCGGGGCACATTGGGACATCAATTAAAAAATCATTTTAACCCACCATGTGCAATATATATTACATATAAGTAATGCGTAAGACAATATACAGTGCATAAACACCTTGTAGTGCCAATAGTTCATAACTTAAAACAGTTTTAAACATTTAACATAAACTGTCCTGGGTGCGGACATCTATGTAAGTAACACACAGTGCTTTACGACAAATTTGTTCAAAGAGCATGGTTATCCACTATACCTCTATTCCCTGTGGCCTGAACACCTGATGTGTGCTGTCCCAGGTCATCTAGTTGCTTTGGACACTTAGATTCAGCCATATTAAGTGTGTCCCAATGTGCCCCAAATTCACTGTCCCAATGAGCCCCGATATGACTTTTACACCAAAATGCTAATTTCTCGGACACCAGTGAGTGTGTTTATCACGATAGCAATTCATAACTGTTCGTTATGATATATAAAATTCATACAAGCACTGAGAAAGCCTCATTGGTCATGGTTTGTCCACAGAATGGCTCGAATGGTACCCGTCTATATTTACTTTAGTAGTAGGAAAACAAACCTTTGCTCGCCGTAATTCTGCATGTGGCTGTAATTTGTCTATAAAACCATGGAAACATCAGGATGTGAAATTACAAGATATGATGGCACTACCAAATCATATACCTTGCCAGGATCCAAGAAAACCCCACCGTCCCACAGTGCCCCGCGTCCCAATGTGCCCCCGTTCCCCCTACATAACAAAAGGGAATCTCCACATATAACATTTTACATTATATCTGTAGGCTCAATTTCCTAAAGTAGCAGAAAAAAACTAGAAGGCAAATTGGAATTTGCATATCTGGACGGTGATGATCGACCTGACCATTGCAAAACAAGCTAGGGCTAGTCGTTTGGTATGCTGAATTATAGTAGCAGGGGTCCAATTTTATGAGGACCTTAGCCCTAAGTGGCCTTGAGAGGGAAAAATGCATATTTTCCTGGACATGCGGCAACGCACAAAAGTGTTTTGATTGATACTTATGTTGAATTGGGAGAGATGAAAGTTTGTAGGGCTTGAGTTATGTGCGCCCCCGGAGGTGCGCCCTCGGAGGTGCGCCCCCGGGGGTGGCAGATCTAGGCCAAGCATTCAGCACACACCCCCCCGAGGTGCGCCCCCTCGGGGCACCCCCCGAAGCGACCCCAATTGGCGACCCATATTTGTGACCCCCCCCCCGTTTCTATCGATCTCAATAAAGATACATTTATGACAATAATGAGATAATCATAATTCATTAACTGAATTTGGTTTCACTCAAATATCCTTTATATGATTTAATTGTTGTAATCACAACTCAGGACAACCATGGCAAACCCAACACCATTCCATGCACCATCCTAGCACAGCATACAAATCCAATGGCGCTGGTACGCATTTTGCACGTTAAATGGCTACGGAGAGTGTCCCCCTAGCGGGAAACCCAAGAACTACTTGTTCACAGCAGCAAAGACTGCGGGAACCAGCCAGACGACATCAACCAATCACATCGCTTCATTCCAATGGCAACCATCTACTCTATCAGAGCTAATGTATAGTATCGATGGACTGGTCCCCCTGAGCTACAGACAGGTGGGCCAGATAGCAGTCAAATGCATCAGATTTAGTGATTTCTGCCTATTCTCGGCACTGTATGCATCTATCTACAGTTGTTACAGATAGATCTAGCCCTAATCTATCTGCTGCATCACTCTTGACGCATTAGGATGGCATGTGTGCAGCGGTGGAGGGTGAAATAGGAGCTGAGTGGAGTAAACCACTATATGTCATGTTTAATTCTGGAAAGGTTGACAGGAAGTCAAGGCTGACAGAAGTAGTAGTGTAGCCAAACAGTATCTGGACTCCGTCCAGATAAAAACATCGCAGAGCATCTAGGACAGACAATCTGGCCATTCATATGTAGGAATCTGGCAAAGTCTCTGAGCAGCAAAAAAGCAGGGAGGAGGCTAATTATCCGCTGATGCATGTTCTTGCTCTTATTTGACTTTTACGGGCGGATGCTGCACCGACATCAACAGTCATCAGCAACAGTTGGCTGCCTTTTGGCAACAAGCTATCACGAGTCAATAGCCATATTTAGTATCCTAGTCGGTGCATTGATATGTTATACTGAAATTTTATGAAATATTGCTGACTGAAAATGAAGTTCTTTGTTGCGAACTAAAACCATGATAGATAGATAGATTTGGTAAGCAGAGCCCTCTAAACCTATTTCTGGGCATTCTTGAGAGTTGATTGTTGAGATAGGATAGGATAGGATAGGATAGAGAGCGGGAGTCCTCAACATGTTACATATTTACCCCATGTGAAGCATCTTTTACTTGCCCAGCACAGACACTAATAAAAGGGGTCAGCAATTTAATTTAATATCTCATCCTATCTCATCCGAATAACATCAAGCTGGGATTTTGCTCATGAAGGGCCACTGAAAATTTTGGGTTCCAAATATTGTGTAGCACTAGACGATGATTTCCCCTGTTTTCATACCATGTATCACTGTATCAAGCCATGAAAAATAATAACATCAAAACATTTGCCTCCCCAAAATAGTTGCCATATCACACCACATCACTTATCCCAAAAGCAATGTGTCAATAAAGCCAGCATCATGTCCTTGCCCAAGGCCCCAAAGCTGCAAAAACAACAACTTTATGGATGTGCCCGAGGTCTTATGTCCCAGATAAAACGTAAGATTGATGCCATAAAACAAAGGTCTACACTCACTCTTTCTGGCTTAAATGAATTATTTCAGTGGAAAAGCGAAGGCACAAAAAAAGCATGAGTTGATGAGAATGAAATGGTATCTATGAACTTTCCTATACAAAGGTGCCTTTGTTATAAGACCTTCCCTTCTGTGGTCGTGAATCAGTCTCTTGTGGGGATGTAAAAAAATATTTCTAGAAAAGCCTGAATCAATAGAATAAGCTGTTCATTGCTATATAATATGATGAAAGAATATCCAAACAGATAATTTCCATGTATAATTGCATACTAATTTTCATGTATAATTGCATACTTAATAGCAAAGTACATTTTAAGCCCAACAAACTATCAAAGTGTTTCCTCTCTTTTCAGACACAAAATAACATGACACCAAGAAAGCTTGGAAGTAATCAAGCTTCCCTCACTTACACTCATGGAACGTCACACCAAGTGACATGGAAATGTTCCCAAAAGTGACACTTTTCATCAAGGAAAGGACACAGTTCCAAACCTCCCACCAATATTGGCAATAAAACATGAGCTTGTCTTTTTCACTCATCTTCAAAACTGACTTTACTGCACATGATACTGATGCTGCTGCTAATCCACTGAAGCTATTTGGGAAAATTAAAAGGGGGGGGTGCGGTGAGCCAGCATTTATTAGTATGTCAAAAAGAGAAAGTGAGAAAGGGGAGCATGTGTATTTGATAGCAATGGATCGATAGTCACAGTACAATTTCAACTAGTGACTTGGAGAGAACAACGGAAATAACGCATGAGAGATAAAAGTGACTTCAAACTCTGGAAGCGACAGTCACAATTCTGCTTGAGAAACCTCTTAAAAAATGTTGCTGTTTCAGCATGTTTCATATAGTACATAACAGACGACAACAACAGAACATAGGTCTCCCAAAAAAGTTACCATACCACATCACTTATCCCAAAAGTGATGGGTCAATAAAGCCAGCATGACATTCTCGCCCAAGGCTCTAGAGCTGCACAAACAACAGCTTTATGGATGTGCCCGATGTCTTATGTTCCAGATACTACATAAGATTGATGCCTCAAAACAAAGTTCTGTGCTCTCTCTACATGGCTTAAACGAATTAGTAGAGTGAAAAAGCAAAGATGTAATTTAATATGTCAAAAATTTCTTGAAGCAAGGAATGTCACAATTGAAAACTTCTTTGTGAATCAGGAAGAAGGTTCTCCGGATGAAGGGAAAGGAAAAAAGAAGAAGAAGAAAACATGAAAAAGTACAAGAATGAACCATCATCTGTCAACTAATGGCCATAATGAATAATGACTACAGTTCTACAAGATTTATGCTTATATTAATCTTGGGAGTCAAACATCTGATCTACAGTGTAAAATCTACTTTTATAAGTATATCCAGTTCAAAAATTGACACAATCAGTTGATCACTGCTTTGAAAATATCCCAAGCAGATGCAAAATGTTGAGAATAAGATGCTCAATAATCGTTATTATGAAAAAATAATCGAATACAAAATTTTATGTATAATTGCAAAATAACTGGGGTGATATAATTTCTTATGAACTGTATGTTGCAGTGTTTCCTGTTGTTCGAGCCACAACAAGATACATGGAAATGCTTCCAAATCTTGACATTTGCATTTCATTGAGGAAGTCGTGCCAAATGTAACACCAATAAAACATGAGCTTGTCTTTTTCACTCATCATCAAAACTGACTTTACTGCACCGAGTACTGATGCTGCCGCCGATATCAATTGATGCCAACGTAGAATGAAATTGATGTGGTAAGAATACCGTAAGATGCTTTGATGTCCTGATTTTAAATGGGGGGGGGGAGGGATTTGTTGAAACAGCAACAATATCCTAAACAGAAAGAGAGAAAGTTGAGTTTACATAAAACACACAAAGCAACTATGGATCAATAGTCACAATACAAATTGAACTTATTGAAATAACAATGAAGAGATGAAAGTGACTTCAAACTCTGAAGTGACAGTTGCCATGGAGCTTAATCACAAGCTACATGCAGTATACAATGACAGTCAGAGCAACAAGGAACCTTGATGAAAAACAATAGGACAATAGCCTGTCATTGATTGTCAGACTGTAAACATGGTAATTGTTTACTCAGTAATTTTTTTTCCATATATTTATGCCATTAGATTGATAAAAGGGTGACCCGTCTGCAGCGACAAATAAATCTTTGAGAGGTCTCCCTTCCCACTTCATTATAATAATATAATTAAAAGCAAATAATTGATTAGTATTGTAAATTATATATATGGGAAAATAATCAAAATCTGAATCTGAATCTAACACAAGGTACCTGGGTGAAGGTACCCTGTAAATTTAAAATTCTGCTGTAGTTTTACTTCTTTTGGCCAACCTGAGGACATTTGACAGCAATAACCACAACCATAGTATGAAACTTGCCAACATTGCCCTCAAATTAAAATTTCAAACTCAGCAAACAGAGCAGGATGCAACAGGTTCATTCTAGGAATCCGTGCATTTTGAATCAGATATTGGAGAATTTCAAACAGCATGATCTGAATCTCTCAAACAAAGTTGATGAATCAATCAGTCTCAACAACAAATCATGGTAATGAGACGCAACAACCACATATCTCAATGCAATATCTGTGTCCAAATCAGTTGGGTCAGAGCAAAACAATGTTATGTTAGCAAGGTTGAATTTAGAGCACCGCCATCACCAGTAACAAATTCTAGAAGCAAATTATTTGCATGATTTGGCCATGGATTCATAGCAGTTGATTACTACTGAATGAAGAGCCTCCCAAATCCCACTAAGCCACAGAATTGCATCCATAGATAAACAGAATTGCTGGTGTGAAGGTGATTTGTAGATAGGATGACACCAGTGAAAAGCAGGATGATGCTAGGATTGGCTGTTATCACCACTCAAGGGCAGTATACACCAATCAATAACACAAGACTGCTCCAGAAGTAGAAATTAGAAGATTATTGGTGAAAGGTGTAGGACATAGTGGGCCAATCACAAGTTCGATCCTCTTGACTATTTCACATCTTGAGAGGTTTCTCTTGGAAGCAACAACGGCTGCAGTGCATTTCACAAGCAAATCCTTACTTTACTTTTTTTCTCTAGAATATATCCATTATCCTGAATCACAGACAACAATATATCAAGCATCATTATCAAGCATCGCTATAAAATTTAGAGAAAGCTGCATTATCTGATCCATTTCCCAGATGCACAAGCCATTAGGAATTTGTCTCATTTTTTGGACTGAAAAACTGTAATGAGAAGACGACATCAAGGCAATTTCTGCTTAAAGGAATAGGGAGAAAAAGACCAACCAATTAAGGCAATTGTAACCGCTGACATGCACAGGACAAAAGTAAATGCATTAAATTGAACTAACTGCAAATTCAGATTATTCCAATGGATGGCGATCATTCCATGTATTCTCACAATATCTAATGGTCTCAGCATAACTTGAAGAATCCATGGGCATGAAATATACAACGAATATTGGGCTTCAGAATTCTATGTTATTCAGCAAACTCTATGTTATTCAGCAAATAACACAAGCTCTCTCAAAAACCAACTCAATATTTCTTACGGAGTCTCCAGGTCGGCTTGCTACCTGTACATTTCCCCTTCCCTGCACTAGAAGTAGAAGTTATTATGTTAATCATGATGAGGAAAGAAGAGACTATGAAATTATGAGACTACTGATTCACTTTCATCACAAAGGTGGAAATCATAGCTGAGGCTAATCACAGAGGCAGAAGATGCTAGGAGGTGTTTTTACATCAGTAGTGGTTAATGAATGACTGTCATTGTCAACTGTCTTAAAATATCCGGTGCATATCAAGTTTCAACTTTCACCCGCCTGTCAATTATGCCTCTGTCTTCCATAAAAACTGTGTCTAGTGAAGATGATATTGAAGCAACTTATCTTACCATGTAGTTTGATCTGTACGTATTACCATGTTCGATAATATGAAGCCTATTCCTAGCATTTTATTTGTAAATAACTTCAACACAGAAAGAATAAAAAAGTTGATTGCCCTTGATAATTTCATAACTCGGGAGTAAATTTGATAAGAGGATTCCTTATAGAGCAATATCAAACACCACTCTCTGAACGTCATAAATATTCTGCAAATTCAAATGCTAGCGGAACCTTCTGATCTTCGTCAAAGAATCTTCAAAGAACTGAGCCTGTCGAGAATCAAGGTGCTCCAGAGAGATCCATTAATTCCTCCATTCCTCTGCTTCCTTTACATCCTTTTGTCACTCCAGGTGTCAGCTCCATTTCTTGTGACACCAATCTTAATGGAAGAATTGACAGTGACTGCCTAGTTTAGTTGAGTAAAAGAGGAGGGGGCGGGGCACAAGAGCACAGAAAAACAGCTTTTACCTAACTGAGGTATTTTTACTTGCTCATAACTATCAAAGTTAGGGATGTACTTGGAAGTTTTAACTGCATTATAAATTTGACACCAGGGAAGGCATCAGCCATCAGAAAGTCATCACTGATATGTACAACTGTATATATTCCAGTTATACATGAATACGCACCTTACAAAGTATGTCAAACTATTTTTAACTCAATATGAACTGACAGTGTAGCCTGCACTCAACTCAGAGGACGCAGTAGACTATTTGTCTGCAGACACCAATCCAATTAAAAGAACTGAATTGAAATTCAGAGCTCCATGTGCTGAAATAAAATCAGTGCAATACTACAACTGCAGTTTGCTCAGTTTCAAGTAAGGCTAGACATAATTGATCTTTAGCTTCTCAGATCTCAGAATTGTTCATCCACAGGAAGAAAATCTGTTGGGTCGGTCAATCCGAGCAGCTAAAAATAAAATATGTCAGGCCTTAACTGTCTCCAATTTTCTAACAACAGGATTCTCTGCTGATAGCCTCTTGTGCTACCTGAAGCAAGTAGCCTACATTGTATGATTAAAATTGAACCACAATCACACAGTCTGCTCAAATAGGATACAAGCATCATTTATCACACCCAATCTGATTTATCACAACTCATACTCTGTTTGTCGCACCACTTTCTAATTTATCACATCGCTCACAAAGCCATCATAGCTTCACAAGAAGTGGTCAGGAATAATTTTGAAGCAGTTTCCGCTACACAAGAGTGTAATTTGTCAAGAGAAGTAATGATGTTTTGACAACCACAATATTAATCAGTTATCATTAATATTTCCACAAGGGAAGAATATATCAGCATTTATCAAGACTTGAAAAAGCAGCATTTTTCTTCATCGTTTATCATTTGCAGTGGTGACAAATGACATTTTTCTCCTGTCAACTGATATCTGAGCCAGCTAATGTAATGATGTTGGACATGCATAATACATGTACACATTCATGACATTGAAGCATCATACCTTGTTCCATCGGAGTATAGAGGTGTTCACAGAACCAACATCAATCACATCCTATCAAAGGGGTAAGATTACATATATCAAGGGAATCTTCATTCAATAGTGTATTAAAGATTTCTTCTATTCCTTCCTTATATTGTGCATATATTATGCGTTTTACAGACACCAAAAATCAAAATATAAGCCTTTCCCAGACAGTTTACAAAAGGCACGTATCCCCCCAAAAAAAAAACATCAATACAGTTACCAAATTGCCCTCTGTACATGACAGAATTTCGAAGCTGCAAAAACAACTTCATAAATGTATCTACTCTGTCTAGAACTGGTGCTTGCACATGCTGTGCACACAAAAAAAATCCAAAGCATTCCAAGGACTATTTCAAGACAAAATCAAATGTGTATGAACCATATTGGACCAAAATAAATTGCTCTATTTAGAGATGAAAGGAAAAGATGATTGTTGGCAACCAATTCTGCAAAGGAATGCAGATGCCATTCAACTGCATTGCAGCATTGAATTATAAAGCTCCTTTCTCAACTACAAGGCACGAAGGTTTTGAGGTTTTTCTTTCATCTAAATATAGAATGTGGCTGTTAGGCTCTTGTGAGTTTTGGTCTGATTAGATTCGTTGTACAACCTGTTTCTTCGCTTTTGACATCAAACTGTTCAGAATCCTGGTGCTTTCATTTAACCAGGTTAAAAGTGCTCTATTAAATCATGATTTTCATGAATAACTAAATATGAACCAAACACTATAAATGCAATAAATGCAATAATAACCAACTGATAAATAAATATTGTGTAATTGCCTGGAAGTTTTCTCACACAACAATGACAATACATTTGACAACAACTTTATACTTCAAGTGTTAAAATGCTAATTCTCCATTTGAAATTTCTCAGAACTTGTGACCTGAACACAATGGTTGTGCTGTGGAAAGCTGTTTCAGGTCTAAACTTGTCTGCACTCATGCCTTTGAAATAAGAATGAGTACATAATTTGCCATCCTGTTTCTTCTTATAACAGTTTTTGCTTAAGGTGTTACCAAACTTCCTTTTCAAAATGAAAGGTCCCTATTACAAATCATGATCTTGACAACAGAAATGTCCATACTTTGGCAGTTTAGAGAACACATGAGACTAATAATTTGATGTACCTCATTCTGACATATCAAATTGACCTAAATACAAGAAGAAGTAATTATTATATATAACGACAGTAAAGAATAGATTTTGCAAACATGATTTCAAATCTACGAGGCCATAGACAAACACACTCCTATAGAACTACTCCCAACAACAATACAGATTGTTTCCAATTTGGTGAAACTAGCATAGTACCCGTGATAATGGAGTCCAGGGAAAACAGAACAACAACAACCACTACATTGCTGAAGATTGAGGGTCATGCAAAAATGACAAATAAGTGCCCTGGTAGGCCTATAATATGAACAGTTTGAGGAACCACACCCACTTATGGTTGTTGTAAGACGTGAAATAATGTTGCTTGCAAAGTTTGAGTTGTTGGCATTGAGCAGTTTGGGAGGAGTAGCGTAAAGCATCCATGAATTAAGGGTATATGATGGACTCGAAACCAAAATGCCGATACAATTGCGTTTTTTTTTTTGCCTCATATTTCCTGAAACAATATGGCAATTTGTCCAACCTATCAAATAGTATCATGATGATATTGCAGATTTGCCATTCCTGTACATACAGACTACAGAGTATCCTAACAAGTACATTTTCATTAATCATCTCCTCTCAACAAACACTTTCTACCTGCACAGATCTCATTTATCACACCCAACCTCATTTATCACAACTCTCACTTTGTTTCCCACACCACTTTCTAATTCATCACACCCTCTCACAAAGCTATCATAGCTTCACAAGAAGTGCTCATGAATACTTCTGAAGCAGAAATCGCAACAAGTGTAATTTGTCATGGAAGGTAGAGACATTTTGACACTGCAATATTGATCAGTTATCATTAATATTTCCCAGGAGAGGAATATCATCCGCTATATTACAACTTGAATTAGCAGCCTTACTTTCACATAACTTATCATTCTAGATAGGCTTAAGTTTTGAAAAATAGCTTTCCATCTTTGTTTCATCCAGACACAGAGACATATTACAATATCAATGAAAACACTGCAATATCTTCAAAATTAAAAAGTTTCTCCCAGACAGAGAACAAGAAATATAAATTTTTCCTGGTTATGAAATCCCATTTATCATTATATCAAGGGCTTCGGCTTGCAAATATGGACATAATCATGAGATAAAAAACATGTCTCATTATCACATATTTTGTACGATGTACAAACAAGGTGCATACTTATCACTGCGCTTATTCACAACAAACATAAACAACAGCATCAAAACAAACAAACATGCAGCTGTCCCTGAAACAGCTGCCTTTCTCCAGCACTTATCCCAAAAGCAATGTGTCGATAAAGCCGGCATGATTTGCCCAAAAGGCTCCCGAGTTGTACAAACAACAACTTTATGGAAGTGCCCCAGGTCTTGTGTTCTGGATTACCCCGTAAGATTGATACCATAAAACAAACTCTTTGTTCTTTAATAGATCTGTGCTGTAGAGAGCAAAGGTCTGAAAAACATTCCTGGAGGCTGGGAAAGAAACATCGCCTTCAGAGCCATAATCAAGTCATAAAAATGTCTATACATATATTTACACAAGAGATATAAGGACTATATATATAGGACCTACACACAAATTTATGTGTTCGTTGTGCAGTAGTTGTGAGACTGCCTTTTTAATTTCTATATACATACGGTAAGACCATATAGCAGTCTTTTCTTTGGCGACAATGTGTTCATTGAGGGACAGCGACAATGTGAAAGTAAAATATATCAGATAGTTGGAGATGGCGACACACAATGAAACACATAAGAGGTCCTCTAAAGCCTTACGTTATACCTATGGATGGCGCAATGATGGGAGCTGCATCTTTTTCCATTTCTATTATGAATGAGACCAGACTGCATGGACAATCCGTCATCAACTGAGATAAAACACATGATACAATAACCAAAGAAAATATGAAAGGAAATATTTGAAATATTCATTTATAACCAGTAACCATACACCCAAGTACCAACGGCATTAAAGCATCGCTGTAAAGTGCGTCATCTCGTGTAAGCCTTCCAAAAACTGCCTCCGAACAAAACCGAACATGCATTTTTCCAGGTGTGCAAGAATGCTAAAGAATAATAGCCGGATAGTAATGGGTTAGTTGACTACTAAGTTCACCGAAGGAATGAGGGCAGCACCATAGAATTGAATTTTGAAGCCGCATTTTAAACTACCAGGCCTTGAAGTCTTTGAGGTTTTTTCTTTCATCTAAATATAGAATTTCGCTGTGAGGCTGTCGTCAGCGACAAGATTCGTTGTAAAAACCTATCTTTCGCTGTTCTGAATCTGTTCCTTGCATGTTATCTGGTAAACAGAGCTAAAGAATACATATGTGCAGCTATGTGTAAAAGCAGAGATCACAAGAGTTATAATGACCAAGCCAATTGACATCATGGTGACAAAGAACAGGCTTCAAACATCTAGCATCACAGTGAAAGTTACAAACACCAATAAGTTGAAACCTCTGGCGCAAAACTACAATCGGCGTTTTTAAATTCTCAGAACTTGTGATCTGAACACAACGGTTGTGCTTGAGAAAGCTGTTTCAGGTCTAAACTTGTCTGCACTCATGCCTTTGAAATTAGAATGAGTACATAATTTGTCATCCTCTTTGGCGTTTAGGATGGCTTCTGTTAGGAAGCTCCTTTTCACAAATCATTATCTGAAAAGCAAAGAAGCCTCCTAACTTTAATTAAGGAGCAAAGAATTTAATACAGAAAATTCCAATAGCAATCACATGACCTCCAGACAAGAAATGACGGTATCGACAGTCACTCGAGAAAATGCATCCGCAAAATGATTTCCAAACAATGGCAAGTGAAGATGATATTCTTATTGAATTACTGCAGTGTTGGAATGTCATGACAAGAATACAAACCAAGAATACCCACACAAATTGAGGCAATTCAGGCATCAATGTCTCATCATGCTCTTGTTAATGGACTCAAAGCACATTCAACCTGACAATGTCAAATCAATTTTAGAGCAATTAATTTTAACACGAGGACAAACATCATCCTCAAGCTTTCAGAAAATCACATCAATTGTATCAATGTAGGTGCATGGAATGCAGAATAATTTACAGTATCAATTCATCAGGTAAAGGTGACCTTTATAAAATCAGATTTAAGTTCAGAAATCAAAGACTTTGAATCAAGAGGGAAAATAATACACTGATTGTATGCGTATTGAATGAATTTTGACATTTCCCTTCCAAGATGAAAGCCTATTAAAAGTGATGTCGGTTCTGAAGTCAATTGAGAAAATACTGAATGCAATGCTTTGGGTTAGAATGTATCAATATGTGATATTTATGCCTTTCAAACTAGCCATTCATCAATCATGCACATGTGGAAACGATGTGCCCAAATTCATCAGAACAAATGAACCATTGAAATCGACCCTCCACCCCCTTCAAATGCTGAATAATGAAGGAAGGCAATTCATTGCAAGACCATCTTATTCAAATTCAAATCAGAAACCTCCAAAATTATTCCAAATAGCAGCGACAACACAGGTTTTCATCTTATTGAGAAATCCCTGCAGCATTTAATTGCAGTGACACAAATTGTTACAATTGAGGCATCAATGTCTCCTTATGCTCAGAGATGCTCCTGTTAGCGGGACACCTAATTAAAACCAATGCCAGCAAGTTGAATCCAAATGGCAACCCTTGAATCCAACTAATCGACATTTAAATGCCATATTACAATAACATCATCAATCCACAGGCAGGAAATTAAATTAATGCCAATGTATTAAATGCAACATTATTGATCGAGTTAATTTGTCAAGTTCACAACCAGGAATTACATTTCAGAACACAAGGCCAAATTAAGAGTTGAATTAACATGATGTAAACTATTATACAATGTAGAATTGATCGAAAGGTAATTTGAAATATTCCATCGCCCACAGAGAACAAAAAAAAGACCTTTTTTTTTAGCTACAATGAATATTCACATCATTATGAAGCACTTGAATGACTTGATATATTATTATTAAGTAATCGCTGTATCGTATCATGTTGTTACTGTAATACTATATTAGATGAAATCTTATAAAACCATTAATTCACAAAAGTACAGTTATTGCTTCCTTTTGAGACATTCAAGGGCTCACTAACTTTAATGTTGTCTCAGTGAATATCATCTGAACAAAAGCTTACTCAGCTGAATATAGACAGAGCATTATCAGAAGGCAATGAGGGGATAATCATTCCTGATAGCTAGGATGGCAAACCTTGGTGGGCTATTAATTCAGAAGATGAGAGTTTATAACCACGCTATTACTTCTATGCAAATCACCACATCACAGCGATACAGTGCACACTTTATAAGCAACCAAGGACAAGAACAGTTCTGCAATACATTTGTCTAGACTCCAAGGAAATATGATTTTAGCACATTAGAAAGGCATATCTTGAAAAATCTTGACGAAAAAAAAAATCAATTGCATCAGAAAAAGCATTAACATGAGAGTGGCTTCATTACTACTGCAGACTGAAAAAGACAACCACAGAAATCTCAACTGTGAAAAAAAAGTCTCAAATAATGCAGGCTGCCTGAACCAGGACATGTCGAGATTCTGAAGCACAAGATCAAGTAACCACTGGGGATTCCAAATGCATTAGTGTTAAATTACTACCAAGAAAATGTTCAACAACTGAAGAAGTGGGTGGAAATGTTGCACCTTATTAGTTGGTAGAAAGTCTGCACTTTTTGTCCAGAGGAAATTCAGTCCAAAAATAAGGATGGGCAATAGAGTCAATAAGCAATACAATTGCACTTTATGACCAGACTGGCAAATGAATTTGAATGCTTATTCAGAAGAAGCATGCGGTGCACCAATGAGTAATGTGAAATGAAGTCAGTATACGTAGGCAAACTTGTGAGTGACTTTTTGCATCAAAAGAGGGGCCGTGATCAAATGAATGGAAATCTGCAGCGAATCTCATGAGGTAGTTACAATGCAGGTAGGGTATGGTCACAGTCCTCTTATTAATCAAGTTTTTCCTAATCACAAAGGCAAATTGATGAGATGCAAGAGGATTGAGAAAAGGTCTGAAAAATATGTGAACTTTTTCGTTATTTAATCATCTAGCTCATGGCTATATTGAAGGATGTCTTGGTGGATTCATGCTTATGGTACCTACATCAATAAATCAATCTCTATATCTACATCTACATCTACATCTACAGGGAGACCCTGCCCAAACATCTTTGATTAGATCATCAGTGGGTTGGGTGTCAGACCAGGTATCAAACTCAATACTTCCAGAGGAGCAAGTGTGACCTCTAAGCTCTTTGAAATTAATTATCTCACTTCTGCACGACCAGGTTGCCAAGAATGAAATCTTGTTCAAGATAACTTTCTACATGCCATTTTGGGTTGGTACTATTTCTCTCAACTGCAATTTTGAAACTTCTACTACTCTAATGCCACTCTTATCCCCCATATGATTTGATAAACATTGAAGTTAAGTGCTTATAACATTTTATTCAATATCAGATTCAGATTCAGATTCAGATTCAGATATATTTATTTGCCTTGTTTCAAAAAATTACAAGATCATTGGAGACCCCTCTAAGGCTATCAATTGCCGCTGCCGAGGGGCCACCAGTCAAAAAGTTTACATAGACAAATTTCATAATGCAAGTTGAATTGTGAAAATAAGATTAGAAAAAAATATATTTATATCAAAAATTTTTACCAAGGCTGACTGGTGACTTCACAGTGCGACTGGAGGGTGATGCAAGCATAGCAAAAAGTCTATAAAATTTTATAGTAAATAAAATTAATAAAAAAAATATTAAAAAATAGATTCTAATTTTGAGAACAAATATAACAGTCAATGATATTACAATCAGTTTCATAGTCGTTGATTAGACAATTTTTGACATACAATTTAAAACCAATAAAACTGTGGCTAAATATCTTTTGTCTTATTTGTTCAGCCATTTCATTGTATCTTAATGGAATTCTGTATTTTAAACTTTGCTTTGCAAATTCATGCCTTACACGGGGTACATGCAGAAATTGACTTTCGTTAAACCTGGTCACATACCTGCGGTGTAACTGCTCATCCAAGACAACAGAGCCCAGCAATGGTTCAGGAAGTAGAGAATTGAAAAACTTATAGCATAGCTTATAGTCATGTAGAGTGCATATATCTTTGAACTTCAGTATTTTCAAATTTTTAAAAATGGCACTGGTATGCGCATTATATCGACTTCTGCTTAGTATTCGCATTGCCTTTTTCTGTAAAATTTCTATCTGTCGATGTCTCATGCCCCAAAGAAAAACACCATAGTTAAGATGAGGAACAATCAAAGAGTAATAAATATTCAGCAGAGCTTCAATGGGTAAAATGTTTTTCAATTTATTTAAGATACCAATTGTTCGTGATATCTTTTTGGACACATAGTCGGAATGAGCTTTCCAGCTCAAGTTCTCATCTAATATAATTCCTAAATAGTTAAAAGTCTTTACAAATTCGACTTCTTGTTCATTAATATATATCTTCGGAATATCAATTTTTCTTTGATGAGTGCGGAATAACATTGCTTTAGTCTTCTTACAATTTAATGATAATTTGTTAATCTCTAACCATTTACTTATCTTTTTCAATTCATCACTAATGACCTTATTTGGATTTTCATTTGGATTACTAAGCTTAATCAATTTCATTGTTGTCATAAGTGTAGAATCATCTGCATAAGTTATAGGATACAGAATATCAGAAGCATTGGCCATGTCATTCACATATATAATAAACAAAAGGGGGCCTAAGATAGACCCTTGTGGTACGCCAGTGGTAATTGGTAATAATTCTGATTTCTTGCCATTAAACTCAACATACTGATATCTATTTGAAAGATAACTTTTAAGTAATGCAAATGAAACATCTTTAATTCCATAAAATTGCAGTTTTTCCAAAAGTATTTGATGGTCCAGCGTATCAAAGGCTTTTGAGAGGTCTAAATACACATTTAAGGGAATTTCATTATTGTCAATTTCAGATGTTATACGTCCTACCAATTCAATAGCAGCATATTCGGTACTGTTATTTTGCCTGAAACCATATTGGCTTCTGTAAAATAGTTTCATTTCAGTAAAATATTGATAGATTTGACAGTAAATAATTTTCTCAAAAACCTTTGAAACGCTGGGTAACAAAGACACTGGGCGGTAGTTTTCTATATTATCCATTTCATTTTTTTTATAAATCGGAATTACCTTTGCAACTTTCAGCCTATCATAATACATACATAATATCATAAAACACAGACAAGTAATATGAGAACCAAATAGCTTTTTCTTCCTCCTATAAATCCTTGAATCAATGTAGCGATGTCCTTTTGAGAAGTAATGGTCCTTAAAGCAAATCGGAGGAGCGCAGGATTTCCATGAGGAGATTTAGTAGCCATAAAAAGCTATGTGGCATCTGTCCTTGCTTCAACGAAGGCCAATAGCACATAGATTTAATACGGACAGCTACTTTATCTATGGAATGCCACTTCATCATGTTATACTAGATAAATGTGGATCATGACACTTAGTGATGTAGAGTTAAATACGGAGATACAAAAAGTTAATTAAGATAACATTGCAGGCTACCATGACACAAAATATGTATGGGTGGAGAACTTGAGGTTGCAAATCACAGGGAGTTGGGAGATCAAACTGCTCATTGCAGGAACCAATGTAAATACACAATGACACAAACTGCCAAAATCAAATTCTGAATTTATCCCGATTCCTGACAGACATTCCTGAGTAGGAAATACAAGTAATGCTTCAGCTTTCAAGCAATATACGGAGCAACAGAGCAAACCTTACCCCTGCTGCCAAAATGATATATATCTAAATCTGTGATCTCTAACATATGTCCCTTGATACATAAAGTATATGTCACAAACCCCGGAGGAACTCCTATACGATTAGGGAAAGAGAAGCAGCTTTCAAAGTGAAATGTAAGAAGTGACATCTTCTCGGAAAGCTAACAAGACATCAGATTCTCCAGAGAACTGTCTGGCAACTTCCAAAAAGACACCTATCACATATATACACCGTACATTGTACATTGTGGTTAGGAGCAGTTGTTTTAAAAGTTAAGGCCCCTAATAGGCCCTATGAGTGATGCACCAGTTCGAAAATCTTTCAATTCAGATAAAATAGGAGCGCAAGCAATAATGAAGATAGTAACCATATGATTGTTAATAAGAGTATATTTTTAATTCATAATTGGCTTCTCTCATTAAAATAAGTAGTTGAATCAAAGGTTATGGGCTATACAATTGATACACAAGTTTGCAAAATCTTTCAATTGAGAGGGCAGGAGCACAAGGAATATAACCATACGGTTTTTATCTTAACTATATTTTCTGTTCATAATTAGTTTCTCTCACCAAAAGAAATATATATATAGACCCTGTGCGCTGCATCAATGTCATACAATGATATACATGTCAAAAGCTGAAATATCAAACAGACTTATCTGCCTGGAATTTGGACCAGTCACACTTTTCACTTCTCAAAGTCATCAAATACTCACCTGAAAAATAAAAATAAACGATTATTAGTTAAATAAACATCACAAAAACATCTGCACAATTATTCAAAACAGTAAAATATAAAGCAAGGCTGATAGTGATTTACAGGTAGTCGATAATTTAGGGGGCCTCTTATCAGCGGCTACTTGAGCCTTTGTGAGGTCTCCAGGCTCTTTAATAAAATTTTTTTTTTAGTCAATACATTTTGAGCCTGAGTCTGAAGCTAAAGATTACTTACGAATGAAGTTGATGGAGTCAACTTGATTACATTATCAAGATTCACTATTAGCCTTGGACAACACAACTCCACTATGAATAAATGTCCTTTTTTTCCACGGGAATTTAAATGGCAATCAGCAGGCAATGCCAAAGTTTCAATACAAATAACATTCTTGACTCACTAATCACAGTATTTTAGCATCTTCTCCCCTAATTTGTTGCTAATCGATATCCGAAATTCTCAATGCACTCAAATCGATTACAAAATTCCTCATCATTGTTAAAGTAAATGTTCTTCAAGGAAATCATAACTTCATTTTTCAGAGCTAATGAAACCACAAAAGACTTCCTTGAGAATAAATCTAATTAAAATCTCATGGAAATGCATTGGCCATTGGCCCCATTATCTTTCAAAATGGTTAACTTCCAAGGATGATTCAGTAATGAAAATCACTAATCATAATTACAAGGGAAAATGACAATTTCAGGAGAAAACATTCAAGACAGTGCGAGTCTTCAGACAGCTCTGTGAGAGGAATTGCGAAGGTAACAGCTTGCACTGGTATCTATTAACAATTCATATTGTAATAGAATTAATGTCAACATGTACTGATTTGAGGCAGAATATTCTGAAGCAAGTAAAGTAACCTGCACAATTTGTGACAGAAAATTTAAAGCTGTACCAAGTTGGAAGTTCTCCATTACAATGCAAGTCATACACAGAACATACACCATTAGCAACGGCAATTTAAGTAACCAGAGCAACACCATACAGTCCCTCATTAGAAAGGTAGACCACTTCTCTTTCTTTTCTCCAAAACCACTAAGTAAACTCAATTTAGTTTTACAAGCCCCCAAGCCTAGGGAAGTGAAGCTCCTTAGCACTCACTCCAGACACTGATTCACAGCAATACGGCTAAAAAGCTCAGGGACTTATATCAAGGCATGAACTAAAGGCAATGTTTCTCTTAGAGACCTGACTGTGCTGTATATTGTTTAACTAACCTTCCAGAAGGAGAGTAAAGAAATAATTACTTGCAATCTTAATCACAAATAAATTAGAGTATGACCAACTGCAATATTAGCATCTTCGAGATTCGAGAATACACAGATAATTGAACAATAACGTTTTAATGTACTTCTACAAGCAGCTGAACAGTTTTCATATCTTGCTGTCGTTAAATAATGACCACTTTTAAATACATATTGTATGAGAAAGCTGCAATGAATGATAAACCCAACGGACATTTTTCCGGGCACAGGATATGATTTTTTTCACCTGTCAACTGTTACAGAGATATCAGAAGAGACAGGAGGGACAAGAGTTCTTCCTTAAAGTAATTTTGCCCAGAAATGCTAAATAAACACTCGCAGTTTAAAAAAAAGCCCTGACGTCTTCAGGATGTAAAACCTCACATATACTGGATCAGTAACCTAATAACCTCCAAAAAGTATAATCTTCTTTGATTACCTGAGGGTGTGGCATTAAAATGTTGGCTTGATAGGAAACAATCAGATAAGACTATATGTCAGTTTATTAACCGTCTTTCACTCAGATTTGATACCTTCAAGAAGCTGCTGTAATTCTTCACTTCAGAGAATGGAACCAATATCAAATGCAGCGGAAGATGTTGCTAAACACAAAGCCATCTTAATTTCCCTTGATAAGTTCATAACTAAGGGAGGGGGTGGTAAATGTTATTAAACAATTCCTCATAATGCAATATCAAACACCAGTTTCAGAAACTCATGAATCCCCTGCTAATTCCAATGCTAACTGAGCCTTCTGATCTCTACCAAAGAATCTTCAAAGAACCAGCGAGAATGAAGGTGCTCCTAAGAGATCCTCTGCTTCCTTCATAACCTTTTGTCACTCCAGATGTCAGCTCCATTGCTCTGACTCAAATCTTAATGGAGGAATTGGCTGCTCTACCAGCTCACTGGGGAGAGTAAAAGCAATGAGGAAATAACAACTGCTTTGAATTTATTGATGCTTTGGTAATAACATAAATACTCATTATAAAATAAAAACACAAATAACTTATAAGAATAACAACTTACAAGAATACGTGCGTAGCTTGTTTGGCTTCCAATAACCATAATTTCAAAAGCAGTGCTACAATTGCAGATTTATCTCCTGTTCTACACAAAGCAAATACACAGTATGATTAATTGTCTGTGACAGCAGAAACCAACACCTGCAGCCTGTGTAAGATACAAGCATCATTTATCACACCCAACCTCATTTATCCCAACTCATACTTTGTTTGTCGCACCACTTTCTAATTCATCACATCCCCTCACAAAGCTATCATAGCTTCACAAGCAAATCTTAAGAGCACTTCTGAAAGCAGAGATATCCTCAACATGCTCAAGTGAGTTATTTGTCCCAGAGAAGTAATGATGTTTTTCGACAACAGCAACATTTATTACTCTACTTTTCACATAATTAGCAATGATCTCACATAATATGGTATGAATTACTTGCTTTGCTGCCTTGATAAACCAATAAATTAAGAGATGAGGTATAGTGTTGCTAAGTACCAGCTCTGTCATACCAGCCTGAGTTTTCATTGATAGTTGCAGCTTCAAATTATGACTTTAGGTATTTCAATGATTGATTGTTTGCTTTATTTGAGTAATATGCAGTATCAATCAAAAATATTTGGACAGAAACGGGGCAAAAACTAATATCTGCGAGTTACACAGACAAGCTAAATATAATAATGAAATATGGTGCTTCTTAGCATCCATGGATGAAGGTGTAAGAAGTCAAAAAATGTTGAAATGACCTCAGCCATGACAGACTTCATAACTTTCAACCTAATGAGCCCAAATAATTTCTGAGAATTTGTGACCTGAACACAATGGCTGTGCTTGGAAAGGATGTTTCAGGTCTAAACTTGTCTCAGTTGTCTGCACTCATTCCTTTGAAATTAGAATGAGTACATGATTTGCCATCCTGCAGCTCCTTCTTCTGAACTCAATATTTTCAGAGTGTCTTGTATCTAGATCTTTCGAAAGGTCACTACTACAAATTACAAAATCATTATCTGAAAATCACAAAAGCCCCGGCTTTTATACAACAGAAATATAATAGTGATCAAGTTACCTCGAGATAAGAAAAGTTTTGCAAAATGATTTCCAAAAACAGTGGCAAGTGAAGATGACATTTGTATTGAATTACTTCCGCACTTCGACAACATGACAATGTAAATTGAGAACACCAAAACAAATTGTTTCAATTGAGGCATCAATGTCCCATTATGCTACTGTCACGTTACTCACATTTGACATTAACATTGCCATGATGTTGAATGAACCTGACAACTTTAAATACAATTTAGAAGTTAAACAAGTGAAAACAGACACTACACTGGTCTCAAATGATCAGGAAATGACTTTTATGTTTACAGAAATTGAATATACATAATACGGTAAATTCTTGGAATGTGATAAATATTAAAATGACAGCCCATATAAAGAATGGTATCATGTGTCAAACCAGGCAAAAAATATCAATTTTACTTTTTCAAAACAGTATGAATCTAATAGAATGCTATACTGCCCCAGATGTCTTAACATGAACTAATTCTGCTTTTCAGAATTTCTGGAACCTTCTAATTTGAACGCCCCAAAACATACATGGAAGCAATTTGATCGGAATTCATGTCTTCAAAATCACATATGATTGGAAACATTTTCCAAGAAAATATCAAGAAGCAATTGAAATGACCTCCATTGACCTTCAAATGTTCTTAAATCACGAAGGCAAGCAATTCATCGTGCAATCATTTAAAGCAAATTGACATTAAGTGACCTCCAGACACTAAATGACAAAAAGAAGACAAAATGATTTCAAATTGCAATGACAAAACAGTGAAAACACAATGACGATTCTGACCGACGCATTTGAAATTTTCTGCGACGAATTACAGCACCATTTAAAAGGCGTGACAACGCAAATTGAAAACGCCAACACACACTGTTTCAATTGAAGCATCAATGTCTTGTCACGCTCCGGCTAATAGAATTTTAATTTGGACACAATCAATGTCAGCATGGCGAATCAAAATTTTTTAATCAAAATCCTTGACGGTTTCGACCAATTTAGATTAATTTGAATTCAATACCAGGTTGAACAATACCCTGTTGACTGTTATTGCAATATATATCATGCCAATATGAGAAATTGCGAATTAAATGCATCATATAACAGTGAAACAGAGAGATTGATGGATAGTAGCGCTCGATCCATGAAGAACAAGCGATATGTATATTGACAGAAAATAATCGAGCCACAGATAAGGTGGCTTCCAAGTCACATTTGTTTGAAAAGTGATCCTTTGAGTGCATCCATAGCTCTTTACGAGCCTTTAGAAGCTCAATGCTGTCTCAATGTTGTGGTCTGAAGCGCATTCGGCTGATTATAAACAGAGCATATTATCAGAAGGCATTGAGGGGATAATTACTACTGATAGCTGGGATTGCAGACCTTGGTGGGCTATTAATTCAGCAGATGAGAGTTTATAACTGAACTATTACTTGCATGCAAATCACCTACAGCTGTATGGTGTTAGATGGAGCATCATCCCAGAATGATGAACTCTATTATCCAGTATGGTGTAGCTGGCAGCAGTGGGAAATATAATTTCTTCATAAGGCAGTGCATTGCACATTGGATATTGGATGCACTTAAACAAGGTTTAGAACTACTTCAGTAATCACGAGCGAATAAATCTCGTAAATATAAATCGTTATTGGATAAACAGTCGTTTTGCTCAGCAATATCACAATGGAAGCAATGCTGTCATTGTTACAGACTGGAGAGAAAACCACAAGGTTTCTTGTGCACTATGCTCTAATAACGTTGGATTCTTGAACCAGAACATGTCAAGAATCTGAACCACAAGATCAAATAACCACTCGGGAATCCAAATGCATTAATGTTGTATTACTTCTAGAGAATAGTAACTGAAGAAGTAGGTGGACAGGTTGCATTTTATGTCCAGAATAATTTGGCTACATATTTGAGCATATTCAGACAGGCAATGAATGTGGGCAGTTGTCCTTATTATAAGATGTTTATGAAAATTTTGCGCAGACAGAATGATTGAATGTGAGCTTGTGATCAGGTGATTTTTAAAAACATGATGACAAGGGTAAATGAGTAGCACGGGAGACATGATTCCAAAACACGTTTCACATGCTTAAGAACCAGGAATGGCATGCTCAGATAACGAAATTTTTGAAAGTTCTTTCTTAACATAAATGATTTTTCCTCAGCTCACACAGCTCATATCATTATTAAAGTATTTCCTTTTCCTTGAAGGACATTAACTCAATATTTATCATATACCATGAACATTGAACAACCAGTAATATAAGAACCAAATAGCTTTTTCTACCTCATATAAATCCTTGAATCAATGTAGCGATGTCCTTTTGAGAAGTTATCGTCCATATAGCAAGTCGGAGAAGCGCAGGATTTCCATGAGGAGATTTAGTGGCCATAAAAAGCTAAGTGGCATCTGTCCTTGCTTCAAAACAAAGGCCATGAGCACATAGATTACGGAAAGCTACTTCATTGTGTTCTATAATAAGACCAAATGGGTAAGGTGGTATTTTGAGATGTACTCCACGAGTTGAAGATATCCTGAGTCCTCTGTACCCACGAGTGCGTCAGCACGAGTGGGTACAGAGGACTCAGGATATCTTCACGAGTGGGAGTACATCTCAAAATACCACCATACAACCATTTGGTCTTACTTATACCCCATATTGTAACTCAAAAGAAAGCTGAACTTCACTCTGTTGATCAATACTCAACAGTGGCCTCAGCCAATCAGAGCACAGATAGCAGCTCAACTGATGATGTCACAATGATGTGACGTCACCATGGCCATGACGTCACAATGGTAAACAATGCAATGACATCATCGACAATGATCAAACAATTGAGTATACAGCAAACCATTGAGTATACAACGCAATACCACATGGGATATATCCACTGCTTTTTCATGTGGTATTGTAAACGTTATGGGGTATATAACAGATACTTGTGGATAGCACTGCTGATCATAAGTTGCATAACCAGCAGCACGCGGAATTCAAATTGAGCGCCATCAAAACAAAATAACCCACAAGGTATATCTCAACTGGATATCACATCATGATACCCCAAATTAGTCATGTTTCGCGATAAGTATTAAACAGTAGTTTGTTTTGTAAAATGTAACTCAGCGAGGAACAAAGAGGTTGGACATAACAGGCAGGTTGCTTGTTGACGAGGAGCTCATCCATGGGACCACAACTTTACACAGTTTATATTTTAACTGTTATATTACTGTCACATTTCAAAACTAGATTTGTCAAGGAAATTCTTGATTTGCAAAAAATATCCACCCATAATTTGAGAACTGATGTTAGTGTTTCTACTCCCAAAATCATATATATCCAAATCCCTGATCTTTGACATGTGTCCCTCGATACATTAAACATATATGCCAGAGGATCTCCGATAAGATTAGGGAAAAGGGAGTAGCTCTCAAAGTGAAATATAAGAAGTGACGTCTTCTTGGAAAGCTAACAAGACATCTGATTCTCAGGAGTACTGTTTGGAGTCTCCCATAAAGACACTTATCACAGACACAGCGTTAGTTGTGAGTTGTGGCCAAAGTGAATCTATGTCTGGTGTAATTGAATTAACTTGTAGCCCATGTCACATAAATATTATTGATGCACTAATGAGCAAAATCTTTATGGAAAGAGCAAATGAATAGTCTTGGGCCACCATTATTATAATGCAGCATTTAGTATCTATCTGCACTAATTTGCAGCTGATCAATGGCAAAATACATTGCAATTCATTACAAATTTCCCAGTTTTTGCTCAAGCTAATCATCTTCAAGGAAAACCATTGCTTTGTCTTTTAAGAGCCAATTAAAGGCACACAAGAGTGCAATTTTTTTATTAGTTGAGAGCTTCAAATATACCATTCACAGAAACACGACAGCGATCCTTTTGAATTTCTCCCAAAATAAAGCCATGAAAAAAATTATTTTAATAACTGATTTTGGCCAAAATTTTGGCACAAGAAAAAGCGACTCCTGTAGGGAGAAACTGAGAAAGTCACATAGGATTGGGTAATGAATAAACAAATACATGTAGATGACCTTTTATGACCTCTGGAACCATGAAAGAATGGAGAGGCCTAGCTGTGACATGTATTATGAACAAAGAGTTAAAGCTAAAAAAGCTGACAGATACATTCGAGACAAACTGAAACTGTGGAAAATCTTTCAAACGCTTGTGATAAGGTCTATTGCTCAGCCAACCCAGCCCATCTGTCAATCATAAGAATAATTATAAATTCTTGGGTGCTAACTGGCTGATTCTTGTGATTTTATTTGGCACTGGTTAATTTGCTCCAAGTCCAGAACGAATCTTGTGATGGCAGCAACTGGTATTTTAGATAGACTGAATGTCAAGATGGACAAATATGTGTAGACAGATAGACAGACTGTATACTGTATAGATAGACAGATAGATAGATAGACAGATAGATAAATAGATAGATAGGTGCTAGATAGATAGATAGATATATAGATATATAGATAGATAGATAGATAGAAAGATAGAAAGATAGATAGGTGGATAGATATATAGATATATAGATATATAGATATATAGATATATAGATAGATAGGGTGTATTTTACTTGAAAGCTTCATGGGGGTGTTGCTTCATCATTATATCATACATTTAGGCCCTAATTGTACATTTTGCGGTCTGGTCTTGCAAATTGTGGTCCAAATCAGTCACTGATTACTCTCTCAACCTTGAGAATACCAACCAATCAGATTTCAGTGCATAGATGAATGATTGTAAGTTGTAAATTGTTTTATTCTGTTTTTTAGCAGCTATTGTCATTTGCACAAATAAAGAGTTTCATTCCAGTGTACCAAATTCACAGCTAGTATTATATCAAGTCATGTTTACTAATTCCTTGACAGTTTGTCACAGAAATATTAGGTGGACAGAATAGCAGGAGTCCATACCTCAAATTTGTTCAATTAATTGGAGGAGAGGGGGAGGCCCACCCTACCTTACGTCACTCATCAGCTGACTGAACATGGCAGTTGGGCCACAGAATATTGTTCAAATCCCAATTTCATATATTTTTCTTGATCTGTGGTTAAAACCAATTTTTTTAAGGTTGACAGTATGCACTTGCAGTAGCCTATTCTTTCATAAGAAAAAAAATGAACAAAACTGTCATTTCGGCGAGTGTGGCCCTTTAAACTGCAAAAGATTTCCTTGAGAATAAATCTAATCAAATTCTCATTGAAATGCATTGGCTCTGTTATCCTTCAAATTTAATAACTTTCAAGGATGATTTAGACATCAAATCACAAATTAAATGGAAAATTATGATCTTATGATGAAACAAGTAACACTGCTATAAATGGTTTTTTAAGAACATTTCTCTTCCTATAAACTGCTGGCTGTTCACTTGGCCAACATAGTAATTTCATGTGGTCAACACCTCTTGACACCAACTGATAAAAAATATGCTAATTATATTGTTTATCAAAAATACAGCAGCATCATGCAAGTGATTCCCAGTTGAATATTTTGAGGTATCCAGCACAAGCTGCGACAGCAAACTTAAAGTTGCAATAACTTGAAGTTCTCTATTAAAATGCAAGTCATACACAGAACACAAACTATTAGCGAAGGCAATTTAAGTAACCAAAGCATCACTCTACAGTCCCTCATTAGAAAGGTATACCGCCTCTCTCTCTTTTCTCTAAAACCACTAAGTAAACTCAATTTAGTTTTACAATCCCGGTGCCTATTAGTCAGGGAAGCAAAGCTCCTTGGCACACACTCCAGACACTGATTCACAGTTTTACAGCACAGACAGCTTAGGGATTATAAGGGAATATAATTCTAAGACCAAAGGCATTGGTTTGCTAAGACACCTGACCAAATGACATATTTTTACCCAACCTTCAAGAAAGAGGGATAATACATTTAGTTCTAAATTATTGGCTAAAAAATATGCAGAGACAATAAGACAGGTAAAATCACTAGCAAATGCTTCAAACAACATCTATAAAAAATGTTGGTATTCCACTCATACTATCATATTGTGCATCCAAATTACCCGGCATGAACCTTGACCTCAAATTCAACCAAAGTCGCAAACTGTATGACAGCCGCCACCAGAGACCGAACAGAACTTACAATCCATCAATTTAAAGAATACTCAAAAGCTCAGCATCTAAGCTTTGTGGGACAACACAAGGAAATCACAGCATAACTTCCAAGAAGTGCAATCATTTTCTGATCAATCACCTGAAGCTGACAACCATAAATTTTGAAAGAAACCAGACATGAGACATTCCACAAAAGACAAGGGCTAGAAGAAGTATGAAGCTAGTAAAGAGAGATTGATGAGAAAAAGTCAAGTCAAAGCATGAAATAGTAACAACCAAAAAGAAAGCACTGAATCAACTCGTACAGCATAAAGCCCTTGAGTCATAGCTATTGAATGAAATATATAATATGTCAGCAAATGAAACAATACAACAAACTTGATATTTCTCTGATATTTTAGTAACAAAGCTCTTCTTATAGTTTTCCTATCACATTTATTTATATTTCTGCCTACTTCAGAATTATTTTAATTAAATAACTTTGAAGATAGAGGTATATGTTGAAAGAGAAATCTCATCAAAGTGATCATGGCCAGAACTCTGATTAACAGGCCACTAAATATGACCAAATTTAGTCCCGAGGAACAGAAACATTGGCATCAACAAGATGAGCCATACCTTTTTTGATAAAATAACCAAATAAAAACCTGGTAATCCATAGTCAGTGGGAGTGACAGTCTGTACATCAAAGGCAGACCTCTCAGTAATAGCATTAAAGAGCATTAAACAAGCACCAAACTGCAGGTTTTGGTAATAACAAGCTTTAGATCCACAGAGAATCTGTGGAGGTGATAAAAGCAAGTTGCCCGGCAACACCAAAAAGAATATCTATTACAGCCAGTGCTAATCTTTTTCTGGTTCGATAAGGCTCATTACTTCATTCGGGAGTTCGAAGAACATATCAAAATGTTGTATTTCCAAATGATAATTGACTATTGAAATTGGTAAATGTACTAATACCATACCATACTATTTATGATACCAAATGTCAGATAAATGTTATTATTCCAATCAAAATAGAGGCTCAATAATTCAGAATACCAATTTGCAACCAAAAAAGAAGGTAAAATGGCACTCTTATCCTGTGTGATTCACGACAGTACAAAATGAGAATACGGGGACAGTGACGGGACACATCAGTGAGCTTGGCTTGGTAGCCAGAAAGCAGCACTGATGGAAAAAAATCCCATCTCCCACATATAGTCAAGGCAATCACAGCAATAAAAGGATGCTTGATGAGTTAACAAGTCCTTCTGGCACCTATAGAAAATGAAGTGTGTGGTCATTCCAGAAAAGGCGACCAGACACAGACTTATCAGGAAATGGAAGACATTCTTAGAGAGATAATCTGCATCAGAATCCACAAAGTAGCCAGTTGTAGTTTTTAATTGTATGGTGAACACCACAACCATTTAAGTACAGGTTACAACTATACGTGCATATGTAACTAATGCTTTCCTTTCACTTGCCTTTTGGCCCTCAAGTTGTCAGACTCCAGATTATCCAGAGTGTGAATTGTATTTTTTTTTACTCCACATCAGATTCTATTGAGATGAGTTTAATGAGCATCGAGACTCAAGAGGATGTTGTTTTCCATTACAAAATACGCAAAGTTTGAGCGATTAGTACTTGAAAGAACTTGCAAGCCAAACAACTTTGATAATAGTAGGCCATTCCTGGTACCAAATCTTATATAACATCAATTATGAATAGAGAACATGAAAGATGTTAAGTGAATCATTAAATTCCAAATAATTGGCTTTATAATCAAGATAAAAAGAGCTCTCTGTGCCAAATCCAGCTATAATGATATTGTGCCACTTCAGACGTGGAATTATAGCAAATAGACAAAGCAGAAAATAATTTTTCACTCGGGTAATCTAAGCCAGTGGGTGTAGCAGTCTGCACATCAAAGGTAGTCCTCCTAATAATAGCATTAAAGAGCATTAAAGAGCACAAAACTGCAGGTTTCGGTAATAACAAGCTTTAGATCCACAGAGAATCTGTAGAGGTGATAAAAGCAAGTTGCCTAGCAACACCAAAAGGAATATCTATTACACCCAGTGCTAATCTTTTTCCGTTACGATAAGCCTCATTACTTCCAAAGATGAAGGAAAGCATATTATTAACTTATATTCAGCTAAAACATCTTAATTTCTTTATGAAGTTTGTTACACAGTTTCATCGAATAACATAAAGCTTACTCCAATGCAAAAATGTGGACAATTCAATAGAGAAATATGTATTCTACAAAAACTTTATCACTAAAATTAACAATTAATCAAATCTGTGGCTGATCCTCTTCAGGTAAGGTTTCATTCAACATCTGGAGAACGGGACATACCTTCCGGTTAAAGGGATACAAATGACGATGGATGGATGGATGAGTGGGGCTTTACGTCCTGTATTTATGCACTTGGTAGGCTAATTAGGACAGGGGGGAACACAGCAATGAGGTGAAGGATGATTGAAACAGCCATCAAACATAGGCCAAGGTGACCCGGCAAGAGCTGGATTCGAGCTCTGGACCCAGCGATCGGCAGTCAAGCACGCTACCACTAGACCAACCCTTCTAGGGATGCACGGATATCCGGCACAGTATCCGGTATCCGGCCGGATATTAGAATTTGCAGGATATCCGGTATCCGGCAAAATGAGGGTATTAGAACCGGATATCAGAACCGGATATCTGGCATGGTCAAAACTCAATGAAAGGCTAAAATTTTGATAATAACCAAAGGAACGTTACCAAAACAGAGCCAACAACATTATTTACAATCTTAAAAATTAGAATTAAGTTACATAACATAAAGAAAAACATTCCATCAGAGGAACAGTCCTCCTGCTGGACCGGTATCTCTCAGCTCTCATAAAAAATATTCATAATCAACCCCAAATGCAGAAAAACTTCCGTTTTGGCATCTTTATTATCCGGTTCCAACTATCCGATTGCTATCCGGTATCCGGCAGTTGGTGTTGCCGGATTATCCGGTATCCGGCTATTTTCACTATCCGTGCATCACTAAACCCTTCCCCCCTCCCATACAAATGATGAACGTGTGTCCCAAAAAGTGATATAAAGCCACTCATGTCCAGTCTTGTCCAATTAACGACAACACAAAATGGAAACCTCAGGACACCTAGGTTGTCTGCACAAATGAGGAAGAGCACCGACAGGAAAAAAAATCTTGCTGATGGCTGAATTCTTGCCCAGCAATAATGCCAATGAAAGGAAGCTGGATGAGTTACCAGTTCCCACATAAGAAGTATACTGCCACAAAATGAATAGCGCAGTCATTTCAGAATACCTGACACGTGATCTTAGGTCAAGCGCCTCATCCAATATAGCTTTTATTCATCCAATTATAGTATATATTGGACTCTTCACAATAAAATATTTGCAAAATAAAAGGCCTAACAGAAATAACACAATTTTTAAATTCCATTTTACACTAGGAATGTTTTAAAACATACCGATTAATGTTCAAGAAAGCCATTTCAGGTCAAAAATAAGCTGCACCAAATTCTCTAAGAAGAAACGCTTTCACCTTTTAATCTGCTTCCCTTATGGCCCAGAAATGTTCCTCAATAAAATCCCTCATAAAATTGCAAGATTCAAGTGGTCCCAAGAGATACTCACAGATTTAATGATCATGTTGTTAATCTTAACGAAAAGATTCAAACGTTAAATCAATACATGTACAAACAAAAATACAGAGATGCACAACTGTCAGCAACTTATGTAAATACACAGATGGAGCACAGGTTGACAATCGAGAGTCACAATAAAAGGCAGCATACGAGATGCTTCCGTTAGACAACCTTCATTGACAGATCATAGCTAATTCAACTGAAATTTGAAACTATAGGCCTATTAACCAATGGTTAATCCCGGAACATAGGACTCAAATGCTATACGGAACAATTTATGGAATAATTCAAGCAAAGCCACAGCTGCTTATATGTCTTAGGAGCTCAGCTTTCATATTGTCTCATGCTGAGATCTGAAGCTCAGTCAGCTGATTACAGACAAAAAATCTGATTTGAAGGCATTAAGGACTGCTGATAGCTGGATGGCAGACCTTCATGGGCTATTAATGCAGAAGATGGGAGGTGATAACTCAAGTGATATTCATACCAGTCATTTGACAAAGGCGGATATACTTACAAAAGCATAAAAATTAATCTACGTATCATGAAAGACTAAGTTTATATTATTGTGGCGCCTGCATTATAAGATTATCATTTCTGTCATCCTGAAGCCGTCTCTTGTCGGGGTACACCCGGTAGAGTCTCTCATTGGGGGCAAAACACACTACTTCAGTAAAAATTTACCAATTTTCTTCCTACTCAACAGCTGAATCATAACCAACTAAGCATTCACATCTGAAATCATTCATATTATAACTATAATATTTTTGGAAGATTTGGTATTTACCTCCTCATTACAAGCGCTCTCTCAGGGTTACAAGAAATTGAAGAAAATCTGGAAGTATAACGCGGATATTACATGTCTGTAAAGAGGCGTGAGGCATCTGTTCTTGCCTCAAACGAGGTAAAAAGCCCATAGATTATGGGAAGCTTCAAGCTAGTTTACGCCAAATAAATGTGCAATACAACAATAGGCCTTGAAATAAATCATATAAATCATAAGCTGGCTGACTATAGCTAACATTATAAGGCATAACTTCATAACTAATATAGCAGAAGAAATACTACAGAATAATAATTACGAAGTTGCCTTAAATTTAAAATTGTTTTTGTTACTCTAAGTAAGTACATCATATGTCAAGATTAGTTTATCTAAATTCAACTTTCGAGAAAGCTTGAACTGTGAAAATCACTGTGAGTCTGTGTTAAATAAGATGTAAAGATAACTGTGTGTAAGAACTTCCAAATCTGTTCAAGATGATAGCCCAAGTAAGTGAGAAGGTTTAAATAGACTTGTATCATCTTTCACGACCAGAGGAGGAAGTCTTAAAAGGTTTAGGGAAGAAACACAAGACAAGGCGTGAAATATAGGAAGTGGCAGCTCCTGGAGGAAACTAGAGAGTAGTATCTCTTGCAGAGCCAGGGACATTAAATTTCTGGACTAATTTTAATCAGAAAGAAGGATTTTAATCACAAAGAAGGATAGAAAGAAGGATAAACAGAAAAGGTATAGTTGCTGCAACTGCCACAAGGTGCATGGCATTACGGTAGAAAATATTTAATTTTTCCAGCTAAACTTAAATATCAGAACATTTGGTTTCCAGTCTACTCAGGGCTCATGGTTGTTACAGTCGAAGAATGATGAGTACTTACACTCATCTGTTTGTGGCCATCAATGACCCCACAACAGGCCCTATCTATCGCATTGAAATTAACTGTCAATTTGTCATGAAGTACCTTGTGATCTAAGTGGCGAGTTCTGTGACTTTGTAGGTGACCTATTCTGATAGCATTGAAAGTATAGTATATGACCTCATAAACTTCCTATGAGTCACAGAGAATAACATGGCATGGATATAGGGATTTGACTTCACAAGGAACTTTCAGTGCATTTCTGTAAGCATTCGTTCCTCAACTGTACGAGTAAGTTGAAATTCTTCTACATGAATCGGTCCGATGCACCAACTGCTTTCCAACAGTGCTTCCACCGAAACTCGAAATCATATATCAAAATCTTGCAGGGATGTTACGAAGCATAAATTTGTCATTTCACTTTATCTCTCAATTGCAAAAATTGTCAAGGTTGCCTTTTCTTCTACATATTTTTAATTCCTTGGTAAAGTCCTTGCAATTGTATTGAGCCTGAAATGTAAGCAAGGCAATCTTCACATTGAATCGGCTTACAGATCAGGGCCTTGGAGCTTACCTTGGGCTTTCCTCGGGGCTTTTAAAATGAAGGATTCAAGATGCTTACTAAACTCAATTTAGTTTATCACTTTGGTTTAGCACAAATGAAGAGGTTAAAAGACTGAGTCTGAGACTAAAAATTTTCATCTGGTGATATATTGTAGCATCATGAATGTACTTCACTACGGGGTTTACTGTGCTGAAAAGGCACCATTTCTTCAAGTGTCTAAATTTGACCTACCCCTTCGCAAGAATAGAAGGATAATCAAAATCTGACACTTGAAAGACCTTCCAATATGTGTCTTGCACAGTGGGTTCCAAGCATGTATTTCTATGGTTCCAAGCCAATATTCTACTGAGGCTTGCCTTTTGAGACTGACAGCACAACCCGGATTCTTCAGTCTTCGGCCAATATCGAGAAGCTTCAATCTTTAATTTGCAAGCACAATCTTCTTAAACGTTTTTTTACCTTTGGTTAATTTGAGGACTTAAGTAGACGTTAGATGAATGCCAGGATTCTACATAGGCTGAAAAGCTGAATTTGTATGAGATATAAGGTTTGTTTTGGTGAAACCGATCATCCTGTCTTCTTCAAACCACATCAAGTTGATTGTCTTCGTGTTCATGTTTCAATGCATGTGCCAGAACTCCCATACATGAAATATGCATGGGGACAATGAATTAAATTGAATTGAATTGTATTTGAGAATTTTACACATGTATGTATAGATATCATGGCAATTATAATGCTAAGAGTACTATTTACAGGAAAGCTCTTGCAATATGTTAGCAAACCTGACCTAATAGGAGTCCCCTTTACATTCACACAAAGAAATGTATATAGTATAGTGGCACAGTTAGAGCAATGCTTTCTTTTGAAAGTCAACTTCAGTTAAGAACATCAACGTGGATTTCTTTTGAAGAAGCTTTAAATAGCTAGCTTTATATATAGTTTTATTACAGCCAAATTCCCTTTCTGTGCTCAATGGCGGAGTTTGATACATAAGGTATTTAAACAACACAAACAAATTTATTATAAGAAAGTTCCTGCAGTTGAGCTAAGCTCGGTTGCCAATCACATGAACATTGTCATTCTATGAAAGCTGCTTTCAAGTTGAGCTTCTTTTATGGTAGCTACACTTTGTGATTGAGAGGACTTTGGTTCTTTAGCAAAGTGTGCATACAGAATATGTTTTTTAAACATAAACCACTAATAGGCTTCCTCAGCGTAATATGTTATGCTTTGCTTGATTTACTCATCAGAAATACCAAGAAAGAAGACTATTTTGGCTTCCTTAAATCATATTCATACTCATAGATGGTAATAAATAATAAGTTCAGCCCTCTCTGACTCTGAGGCTCTCTCTTTAATCATGCTAATAGGGCAGGATACCGTTTACAAACTTCAATGCGATCCTTACCACCAATATTTTTTTGGCTTTCAGTTCATATCGCATTCTGCAAATTCAGCCCAGTCTGCATTTTACCTAAACTCCACTCTGCCAAACCCGTATTTTGCCGCAGTTGCTTCCTACGGGCAACTTTCTGTTGACGTCGTGCAATGACTTTTCACCTTTACTGTGCTGAGAAAGGCCAATTTTTTACCTTTCAGATGGATATTAAGCAGGTGGAGGATAAAGTTAAATTAAGTCGAAAGTATAATTCCCAGATTTCAGTTATCCAAAAGAGAACTGGTACAATTGGTATATAGTGAACCGGTGTCCATGAGATTCACAATGACCGATCACTTCCTTTGGATATTTATCATATAACTACTTCTTAAAAAGCTTGGAATATCTTTTGTTTGCTTCAAACTACGATAGTCAATAGTCCAAGTGTCCAACAAAGCATGTGAAACATATAAAATGTAACATAGGCCTACATTAAATTTAATGTTGGTGGTCTATTGCCATAAATTGTTCAGTAATGTGAACCATTAATGGCTTGCACAGATGAGAATTGCACTTCATCAACAGATGCATTTCATGATGCATTGACGCAAATGTATTGATGATAATTTTGCATGATGTACAGTACAAATTTATAAATGTGGCTCAACTTAGCTGTCTATAGCTAGTCATTACTAGTCTTATTCATATCTATCCACAGCTATCCATTTCTATTCTTTTGTATACACTGGGATCTCATTAACCCTTGTTTAAACAATAGTAATTGTGGATAGCTATGGCTAGCTATGGATAAGTGTAGCTTAGTTTAGCTTGGAATGGCTATGGATAGATAGCTAAGTCTAGATTTTAAATGACGAGCCACTTTTAGAAATTTGTACTGTAGGTTTTTCGGGCTGATGCGAATCATGTGCATGAATCTGTGGAACTCCATGGCAACTTAATTGCTATTTATCTGTAAAATAAAAAATATATTTGTCGATAAAAGAAATACAAGTTCATTGCCAGGGCTGTTATAAAACAGCCAACAGTTGATGTTCTCTGCAATACCACATACCTCAGGCTCAGATGATATATATATTGAGCTATATTTATCTGTAAAATAAAAAATATATTTGTCGATAAAAGAAATACAAGTTCATTGCCAGGGCTGTTATAAAACAGCCAACAGTTGATGTTCTCTGCAATACCACATACCTCAGGCTCAGATGATATATATATTGAGCTATATTGAGCAAACATAATTCCTGTATGGACAAGATTGGTTGTGACAGGTTTGTTATTGAATATGAGTCCCCGGAGAGTCTTCTAATCACCTGGTGAGTCTAGTGGTGACCTATTTTGCTCTAGTCATCCTGTTTTGGATGACCACAACATTATTTTTCCTTTCCAGCCAGAAGCACCTGCCTCCCTTGAATAACTCTCATGAAATATCTATCTTTTTTTCTTCCTGCAAACTTTTTTCCTCTACCTAAACTCATCCCAACTTTGGCCTATGACCATATCTTTTCCCTATATTCTCATTTAGAACTGTCGCTAACCAGACTGGACTGGAATTTTTCCCTTTTTTACCTCTTTTTTATTCTTTGCAAATTGCGTCGGAGCCACATGCCAAGCCATAGCTCCCAGACCAGAATGAAACTGAAGAGTTAAGATCCTCTGGGGCACAATTAGTCCCACTCAAGACTGCCTCCAAACATCTATGGTCACCGATCTTGTCATTCATAAAGACTTGGTTAATGGTTATATTAGAACATGACTTCCAATCTGCTGAGATCTGACTAAGATGCCATAATTTCTAAGCTTTTTTGTTTTCATGTGTTTGAGTGAAAAAAATATTTTTCGGGAATTATAATATTGTGTCCCAGCTTGGTAGTGTCACTATAGCAGTGTGTATTTGGTCACAGTGTTGTACCTTGTCACACTCCATTATTAATGACTCCTGTCTGGTGGTCTGTTGTTTGAGGATACATTGAGATTGTGCGAGAATGACAATAAGCAGAGGGCATTTCAACTGACAGTAGCACATCAGTTTACTATTACTATCAAGTAATTCATCTTTATACTAAACACAGTTATGCCAGCAGTTTTTAAATGGGAAATCTTTATAACCAAAATTTCCTTTCCTTGAAAAGATATAATTTTATTTGTCACAAGAAAATAATAATTCACGGAATAGTCACATCACACAACAGTGTCGATGTTCTTTTTTTTTCAAAATAACTTTCTGCCCAGATTCTGAATGTACAATGCCACACATTAAGTAATTTTACTTCAAGACTAATACAAGGACTGCTGATATTCAAAACTGCAAATGTTTTGCATCCACAGACAAATAAGATGTGCCTTCAGAAAGAATAGGTTGAAATTTGAGCTTAATTGCAGTCTGTATGGGGTTGCCTAGAAACCAATTTTCCTTGTAACACATTCAGTGTCTTGTCATTGAAGATTGTATAACATGTTCATGTGAACCCTTAGTACTCAACCCAGTACCCACATTAAGAATTTGAAAGCTTCGTAAGACCCGAGATTACTTCTCTGACAGTAGATATTGGTTCTTCAACATAATATCACACTTTTCTCCCTCAAAAACTCTACTTTGGGTTTAGTGAAGTCTTGAACTATGCTGCAACATGACAAAATCACATTAAAGGTAGAAGTAAGAGAGCACAAGCATGTGGATTTGCAATTCGAACAGAAAGAAAAATATTCTTTTCATTCTCAGATTCATAGAACTCTGATGAAGTCTTGAAGGAGTGGGGCTAAGTTAAAATCAGAAAGTGTGTTGTGAACTTTTTGAGACAATAATTTGATTTGCTTAAAAGGCCAACATGGCAATCACTAAATAGTTTTCTGAAGGATTGTATTAACACTACATTGGTCCATGTGATGACAAACTTTCCCACAAACCACCTTCAGCAATCAGCATGAGACATATTTCACTGGACAAAATGTCCCTGACATGCACCCACATACCTAACATTAAACTTTCCCTACGTCCCCAGAATAGGTCGTCAATGTTGCATTGCATGGTTCTCTGTAACTTTTATATATATAAGTTTTAGGATCTGAGGCCACTGTAACACCATTAATTAGACCTTTCTATGGTCTCTGCCTCGTTGGTTATTGAAAGCTGGTCACTAAATCCCAATGAACAACCTTGCAGCATCTCAATGTCTAAAAGGCCAGCAAGGCAATCTGCACCTTGAATCACTTCCTTGAGTCAATACCCCGGGGCCATATACTGGGCTTCGTCCTCCCAGTTAATGGGATCTAATGCAATTGCCAAACTGAATTCCGGGCATTTGTCGCATTAAGAAAAGACTATCTTCTACCATGCGAACCAAGTGCCGTGCAGGTAGAGAACATCTTAACAGAATCTCCTGTTGTACGGTTTTAGTTGCAATGTACAAGATAACTTGACCCAACTGGAGTCACTCAAATATGCACAAACATTTTGATTACTCAATAAGTGCCACACACTGTATCTGGAGATAAAGTACAACAATATGGCCTTCTTTTGAAGAAGCTTTTCATTGGCTAGCAGGTTCTTAATTTTCAAGATATTCCTTTGTTAACCCAGTCACTAAGCTTTATACTTATTTATGCATTATACATATTTATGGAGTGTACAAATTTATTAACTGATGAAAGTTACAACACTGGAGCTAAGCTGGGATGCCAATCACACCAACATTATCATTCTGTGAAAAACTGCAACAGACTTATCTGCTTGGAATTGGACCAGTCATAATTCTCATTTGTCAAAGTCATCAAATACTCACCTGAAAAATAAAAAGAAACAATTATTAGTAAAATGAAATATCACAAAAACATAAGCACATTTATTCAAAACAGTAACATCTGAAGTAAGAATAACAATGAATTTATCGGCAATGGATAATTTAGGTGGTGCATTGTGCCTTTGACAGGTCTCCAGTTAAATAAACAAATTCTGTGTCTGAAGCTATAGATTACTTTTGAATGAAGAGAATCGAGTCAAATTGATCGCATTATCAGGATTCACTTTATTCCTTGGGACAACAAAACACAACTTCACTATGAATCCAATCTCTTTTTTTTTATTTCAATGGAATTTAAACGGTAATCAAGAGGCTATGCCCATATTTCAATTGAATATTTTCTCCGCTTATGTGTAGCTAATCGAATTCCAAAATGCCGAATGCACACCAAACCATTACGAATTTCCTCATCATTGTTAAAGTTAATGTTCTTCAAGGAAATCATTACTTCATCTTTCAAAGCTAATGAAACCACAAAAGACTTCCTTGAGAATAAATCTAATTAAAATCTCATGGAAATGCATTGGCCCCATTATCTTCAAAATGGTTAACCTCCAACGATGATTCAGTAATGAAAAATGATTATATTAACTTCCAAGGGTGATTCAGTAATGAAAATCACTAATCATAATTACAATGAAAAATAACAATTTAAAGAGAAGACATTCAAGACAGTGAGAGTCTTCAGAAAGTGATGTAACAGGAATTGCAAAGGTGACAGCTTGCACAAGAGACCATTAACAATTCACATTTTTAATAGAATTAATGTCAACATGATGGTATTGATTTGAGGCAGAATATTCTGAAGTGAGTAAAGTAACCTGCACAATTTGTGACAGAAAATTTAAAGCTGTACCAAGTTGGAAGTTCTCTATTACAATGCAAGTCATACACAGAACACAAACCATTAGCAAAGGCAATTTAAGTAACCAGAGCAACACCATACAGTCCCTACATTAGGGAGGCACACAGCATCCCTTTCTTTTTTCTAAAACCACTAAGTAGACTCAATTTAGTTTTACAAGCCCCGGAGCCTATTAGTCAGGGAAGCAAAGCTCCTTGGCACACACTCCAGACACTGATTCACAGCTATACGGCTAAAAAGCTGATGACTGATATCAAGGCACGAACTAAAGGCAATGTTTCTCTTAGAGACCTGACTGTCCAGTATATTGTTTTTAAACTAACCTCCAGAAGGAGAGTAAAGAAATAATTACTTGCAATCTTAACCACAAATCAATTAAAAGTATGACCAACTGCAATATCAGTTTCACCGAGAATACACAGACAATTAAACAAGATGTTTTAATGTACTTCTACAAGCAGCTGAACAGTTTTCAAATCTTGCTGTCTTTAAATAATGACCACTATGAAATATGAGACAGCTACATTGAATGATAGACCCAAAAGACATGTTTCCGGGCACCAGGATAGGATTTCTTACCCGTCAGCTGTTACAGAGATATCAGAAGAGACTACAGGGACAAGTCGAGAAGCACAAGAGTTCTTCCTTAAAGTCATTTTTCCCGGAAATGCCAACATAACATTCCAAGTTTCGAAATAGCCATGAAGTCTTGACATTAAGCTGTCAAGGAAAGGTAAACCCTTATTAGATCAGTAACCTAATAATCTCCAAAAAGTATAATCTTTCTCTGATTACCTGAGCGTGCAGCTTTAAAATGTTGGATTGATAAGAAGCAATCAGATACGACAACATATCAATTTATTAATCATCTTTCACTCAGATCTGATACCTTCAAGAATCTGCTGTTATTCTTAAACCACTACAACAAATGGCCCTAATATTAAATGAAGCGGAAGATGTTGCAAAACACCAAGCCATCTAAATTTCCCTGTATAAGTTCATAACTCAGGGAGGGGGCAGTAAATGTTATCAACCAGTTCCTTATTATGCAATATCAAACACCAGTTTCTGATATTCATGAATCTCCTGCTAATTTCAATGCTAACTGAGCCTTCTGATCTTTTTCTAAGAATCTTCAAAGAACCCAGTGAATGAAGGTGCTTCCATAAGATCCATTAATTCCTCTGCTTCCTTCATAACCTTTTGTCACTCCAGGTGTCAGCTCCATTTCTTTAAATGCAGAGTCAACACCAAACTTAATGGAGGAATTGGCTGCTCTAAAAGCAAAGACGAAATAAGAACTGTTTTGAATTTACTTATGCTTTACATAAATACTTTGTTATCTTAACACTAACATTAACACTAGCGAGGAAACATTCAAATCCTATCCTTATCTGACACATAATTTTTTAATTACATATTTATATGTAAAATTTCTCTTCATGAAGTATTGTCAGGCCGCATTCCACTCTGACGGCAGAGTGTGGAGAGTCCATCAACAAACACTGAGGTACGACAAAGAGGAAGTGATAATTATATAATCAGACAAGAGAAAGCAGCAGACAAGTAAAGTCTTTCAAACAACAATAAACATATTTTTCAGATGCCTACACCAATCCAAGGAAGAGAATTGGATTCCAAAGGATGATCCTACCAAATTTGATTTCATAAAATAAAAACATAAGAACGACTCACAAGAATACATGTGTAGCTTGTCTGGCTTCCAATTACCATCCTTTAATTTCAAAAGCAGGGCTACAATTGCAGAGTTGTCTCTTGTGCTACCAGAAGCAAATACATAGTATGATTAATTGTCTGTGACAGCAAAAACCAACACCGGCAGCCTGTGTAGGATACAAGCATCATTTATCACACCCATCATCAGTTATCACAATTCATACTTTGTTTGTCGCACCACTTTCTAATTCATCACATCCCCTCACAAAGCTATCATAGCTTCACAAGCACACATCGGGAGCACTTTTGAAAGCAGAGATCTCCTCAAGTGAGTAATTTGTCCAGAGAAGTAATGATGTTTTGACAACTGCAACATTTATTACCCTCCTTTTCACAAGATGAGCAATGATCTCACACAATACGATATGAATCACATGCTTTATTCAGCTGCCTTGAAAACCGATGAATTAAGACAGGAGGTATAACTCTTGCCAAGTGCAAGCTCAGTCATTGCAATAGTTTTTTATGATAATACTAAAAACAGAATACAGTGTTTTTGTATCTTGCATTGTAGAAAAAAACATTGTATCCTCTTGGTAGTGTAATAAATAACAATGACAAATTTTTCATATCACATAAAACCATGACAGAATTGATAACTTTAAACCTCATGTGTCTAAATAATAAATAATTCTACATTTTAACGTTCTCACAAACTCTGACCTCAACACAATCGTTGTGCTTGGGAAAGCTGTTTCAGATCTTAACTTGTCTGCACTCATGCCTTTGAAATTAGAATGAGTACATAATTTGTTTTCATGCTGTTCCTTCTTATCAATAGCAATATTTTCTGAGTATCTTATAATCTGATCCTTCTGTAAGCTCCTAAAATCATTTTCTGAACAGCATATAAACTCTGGCCTTTATACAATGAAAGTTGCAAAGAAATTCAATACAGAAAATTTCAATAGTAATCAAATGACCGATAAGGTAAGAAAAGACTTGCAAAATGATTTTTTTTAAACTGTGTCAAGTGAAGATGACATTTGTATTGAATTACTTCTGCACTTCCAACAACATCACAATGCAAATTGAGAATATCAACACAAATTGTAACAAGTGAGGTATCAATGTCCCATTGTGCTGCTGTCATGTTACTCACATTTGAGATTGACATTGCCATGAAGTTGAATGAACCCGACAACTTTAAAACATTTTAGTAGGAAAACAAGTGAAAACAGACACTACATTGGCCTCAAATGATCAGGAAATGACATTATGTACAGAAATTGGACAAAAATAATACGGGAGATTGTTGTTATGCAAACAATGGGCAGCGATTGTTTATGTCATGATGTCACAATGGGCAACTGGTGACGTCACAACAAACTGCTGCTCCTAACTTGGGAGAATTTGAAGTTATCAGACTAAAAACCACTGATAAAGTCATTGCGGGATATAAATAAAACCCCATGACAGACAGTGTAGTTCACAGCTATGAACATCATTCGTGTCAGGTCTGCCTTCTGAATAACACTCGTCCTTCGGACTCGTGTTAATTCAGAGCAAACCTGACACTCATGATGTTCATAGCTGTGAACTACACTGTCATGGGGTTTTATTATAAAACACACATGGAAGCAGTTTGATCTGAATCCATGCCTTCAAAACCACATAATGATTGGAAACATTTTTCCAAGAAATTCTTTTTCTCATAAATCCACAATTTCAAGAAGCAATTGAAACTACCTCAAATGACCTTCAAATGTCCTTAAATCAAGAAGAAAGGTAATTCTTTGGGCGATCATTTATATTAAAGCAAATTGATATTAAGTGACCTCCAGACACTAAATGACAAAAAGAAGACAAAATGATTTCAAATTGCAATGACAAAACACAGTGACGATTCTGACGAATGAATTTGAAATTTTCTGCGACTAATTACATCGCCATTTAAAAGGCTTGACAATGCAAATTGAAAACGCCAACACACACCGTTTCAATTGAAGCATCAATGTCTTGTCACGCTCCTGCTAATTGAATTTTAATTTGTACACAATCAATGTCAGCATGGCGATTCAAAATTTTTTAATCAAAATCCTTGACGGTTTCGACCAATTTAGATTAATTTGAATTCAATACCAGGTTGAACAATACTCCATTGACATTCAGTGCAATATTATAGAATATATATCATGCCAAGTTCTGATTTCAATGCATTGGTAGATTACAGTGAAACTGAGTGATTGATGTATGACAGGCCATTGACAGGGCTTGATCCATGTAGAACAAGCAATTTGTATATTGACAGAAAATAATCGAGCCAGAGATAAGGGGGCTTCCAAGTTACACTTTTATGATGAATGATACATTGAGTGCATCCATAGCTCTTTATGAACCTTTTGAAGCTCAATGCTGTCTCAATGTTGTGGTCTGAAGCACATTCGGCTGATTATAAACCGAGCTTATTCAAATGTTATTATCAGAAGGCATTGAGGGGATAATCACTCCTGATAGCTGGGATGGCAGACCTTGGTGGGTTATTAATTCAGCAGATGAGAGTTTATAACTGAACTATTACTTGCATGCAAATCACCTACAGCTGTATGGTGTAAGATGGAATATCATCCAGAATAATGAACCCCATTATACAGTATGGTGTAGCTGGCAGCAGTGGGAAATATAATTTCTTCATAAGGCAGTGCATTGCACATTGGATATTGGATGCACTTAAACAAGGTTTAGAACTACTTCAGTTTTGTTTGTTTGTTTGTTTGTGTTTTACGCCTCTGCAGCACCTTAATGGGCTATATCGAGGCAGGCGATCGCCATATGATGATGAGATGAGAAGACAGTGAGTCTGGCACAGGCCCTATTAATTCAGGGATGCCCAGGGTCTTTCAGTTGCCCCAGCATAGAACACTGGATACAACCCGCCTCCATTTAATGTCCCATGGGCTCGGACTAAAGTGAGTTCCCGGGGAGAACTACTTCAGTAATCACGAGCGAATAAATCTCGTAAATATAAATCTTAATTGGATAACAGTTGTATTGCCCAGCAATATCACAAAGTAAGCAATGCTGTCATTGTTACAGACTGAAGAGAAAACCACAAGGTTTCTTGTGCACACTGCACAGTTCTCTAATAACGTTGGATTCCTGAACCAGAACATGTCAAGATTCTGAACCATAAGATCAGATAACCACTCGGGATTCGAAATGCATTAGCGTAGTATTACTTCCAAGGAACAGCAACTGAACAAGTAGGTGGACAAGGTACACTCTATGTCATGAATAATTTGGCTATTTAGTTCAACATGTTCAGACAGGCATTGGCTAAAAAATGAATATGGGCAATTAAAATAAATAGATAAGCCTAAGACATTTACGACAAGTTTGCACACTGCCATAGACAGAATGTGAACTCATGATCAGGCAAGTTAAATATACAGTACAATTCATCAGAAATGAGGTAGGATAAGACAAGCACTTTTATGGCAATTTCATTTGATAACAAGGGTAAACAGTAAATTGACAGTATGGGAGAGAGGATTCTAAACATTATTCACATGCACATGATTCAGATAATGAATTGTAACTTCAGTCTTTTCCTAACATAAATGACATTTCTTCAGTACAGGTTATATCAAAGTATTTCCTTTCCCTAAAAGGAGATTAACTCAATACTTATCATAATACCATGAAAATCTAGTAATATGAGAACTAAATGGTTTTTTCCTTCCATAATATAAATCCTTGAATCAATATAGCGATGTCCTTTTGAGAAGTAATGGTCCTTAAAGCAAACCGGAGGAGCACAGGATTTCGATGAGGAGATTTAGTGGCCATATAAAGCTATGCGGCATCTGTCCTTGCTTCAACGAAGGCCATGAGCACATAGATTACGGAAAGCTACTTTATCGTGTTTATAACAGATACTTGTGGATATAGCACTGCTGATCATAAGGTGTTATAACCGGGAGCAAGCAGAATTCAGATTGTGCGCCATCAAAACAAAATAATCAACAAGGTATATCAAGGTTGGACATCATCGGCAGGTTGCTCGTCCAGGAGATGCTCACCCAAGAGACAACAAGTATACAGGGTTTAGGTTTTAACCCTTCCTATCTCAATTCAAAATTAGATTTGTTGAGGAAATTCTTGATTTGCCAAACATAACCACTCATCATTCAAGAAACGCACACAGCAACCAGACATACTGAGTTAACGTTCCTACCCCCAAAATCATATGTATCCAAATCCCTGATCTTTGACATGTGTCCCTTGATACATAAAACGTATGTCAGAGGATCTCTGATAAGATTAGGGAAAAGGGAGCAGCTCTCAAAGTGAAATATAAGGAGTGACGTCTTCTTGGAAAGCTAACAAGACATCAGATTCTCTGGAGGGCTGTCTGGAGTCTTCCGCAAAGACACTTATCACAGATACAAACAGAGCTAGTTGTGTCTTGTGACTAATGTGAATCTACGTCTGTTGTAGTTGAATTAAAATGCATGTCCAATAAATATTATTGATGCACAAACAAGCAAAATCTTAATTTCAGAACGAGCAAATAAATAGTCTGGGTTCATCAATATAATTGCAGCATTTTAATACTATTATTCTGCACTAATTTGAAGCTGATCAATGGCAAATACACTGCAATTCATTACAAATTTCATAATTTTTGCTCAAGCTAATCATCTTCAATGTTCAAGGAAAACCACTGCTTTGTCTTTTTTAAAGAGCCAATTAAACTGCAAAAGATTTCCTCGAGAATAAATCTAATCAAATTCTCATTGAAATGCATTGGCCCTGTCATCCTTCAAAATAATAACTTTCAATCAACAATTCTTGACACTAACTGATAAATAATATGCTAATAATATTGTTGAATGTTGATCAAGAATACAGCAGCATCATGCAAGTGATTCCCAGTTTAATATTTTGAGGTATCCAGCACAAGTTGTGACAGCAAACTTAAAGTTGAAGAACTTGAAGTTCTCCATTACAATGCAAGTCATACACAGAACACACACCATTAGCAAAGGCAATTTAAGTAACCAGAGCAACACTCTACAGTCCCTCATTAGAAAGGTAGACGGCTCTCTCTTTCTTTTCTCCAAAACCACTAAGTAAACTCAATTTAGTTTTACAAGCCCCGGAGCCTATTAGTCAGGGAAGTAAAGCTCCTTGGCACACACTCGAGACACTGATTCACAGCTTTACAGCAAAAGACAGCTTGGGACTACAACGGACTATAGTTCCCAGACTGAAGGCATTGGTTTGCTAAGACACCAGACCACATGACATATTTTCACCAAAACTTCAAGAAAGAGGGATAGTACATTTAGTTCTAAATTATTGGCTAAAAAACATATATATATATATAGGTTTCTATTGACTCAAACATAGGTCACATTTGACCAAAAAGTCAGTTACAAGAGATATCAATATACAAGTTAAAAACAAGAACAGAAACAGATTCTAATACTAACACACTAAAAATATAAAAGTCTAAAGCTACTTCTACATAAATAAATGAAACATTAATCACAGTAGCAATAATACAATTTAAAATCAAACTATACCAGATATACTGGCAATATCTAGTACTGAGTCGGCTCAAGCTATTTCTACATACAGATATAAAACATTAATCACACAACAACATATACAAAAATAGTTGGTATTCCAAACAACATATACAAAAATAGTTGGTATTCCACTCGTACTGTCACGTTGATTCATACCGAATTATGAACTTGACCTCGAATTCAACCAAAGTTGCATACTGTATTACAACCACCATCAGAGACCAAACAGAACTTACAATCCATCAATTTAAAGAATTCTCAAAAGCTCTGCATCTAAGCTTTGTGGGACGACACAAGGAAATCACAGAATAATTTCGGAAAAGTGCAAACATTTTCTGATCAATCACCTGAAGCTGACAACCATAAATTTTGAAAGAAAGCAGACATCAGACATTCCACAAAAGACAAGGGGTAGAAGAAGTATGAAGCTAGTTGAGAGAGATTGATGAGAAAAAGTCATGTCAAGCATAAAATAGTAACAACCAAAAAGGAAGCATTGCATGAACTCATACAGCATAAAGCCCAAGACTGCCCCAAGAGTCATATAGAATGAAATATACAATACACCAGAAAACGAAGCAACACCACAAACTTGATATTTTCTCTGGCATTTTAGTGACAAAGCTCTTCTCATAGCATTCCTATCACATTCATTTCTGTTTCCGCCTATCTTCAAAACCATTTCAATTAAATATTTTTGAAGACAGAGGCAGGAGTTGAGATAGAAATCTCATCAAAGTGATCATAGCCAGAAATCCTATTGCGTAACAGGCCACTGAATATGACCAGAATAGTCCCGAAATAAAGAAATATCAACAAGATTTTCCACACAATTTTTTTAGACAAAATTACCAAAGAAAAACGAAGAAATCCATACCGGCGTTTTGACAGTCTGTACATCAAAGGCAGCCCTTCCAATAATAGCATTAAAGAGCATTTAAAACAAGCACAAATCTGCAGGTTTCGGTAATAACAAGCTTTAGATCCACAGAGAATCTGTAGAGGAGATAAAAGCGAGTTGCCCGGCAACACCAAAAAGAACATCTATTACAGCCATTGCTAATCCTTTTCTGTTGCAATAAGGCTCATTACTTCATTTGAGGAGTAGGACATCAAGAACTTGTATTTCTACACTGGTACTGAAATTGTTCAATGTATACATACATGTCAGATGTTCTTTGTATTACTTGGATTACCTCTACTTCTTTTGCGTATTACCTGTAGAAGCAATGACGGGACACATCAATGGGCTGGGCTAGGTAGCAAGCACATCAGTGGGCTGGGCTAGGTAGCCAGAAAGCAGCACTGATGGAAAAATGTCCCATCTCCCACATCTAGCCAAGGCAATCACACCAATAAAAGGATGCTTGATGAGTTAACAGGTCCTTCGGGCAGCTATAGAAAATGAATAGTGTGGTCATTCCAGAATAGGCGACCAGACACAGACTTATCATCAGGAAGTGGAGGACTGTTTTGGGAGATAAATTCTATGCATCAGAATCTAGATAGTAGTCAGATGTAGTTTTGTATTGTCCGGTGAGCAAACAATTATTTAAGTATACAGGTCACAATTATACATGCAAATGTAACTAATGCTGTTTGTTCAATTGCCTTTTGGCCCTCAAGATGCCAGGCTCAAGATTATCCAGAGTGTGAATTGTATTTTCTTTTACTCTAAATCAGATTCTATTGAGATGAGTTTAATGAGCAACAAGACTCAAGAGAATGTTGTTTTCCAATGTAAAATACGCTCTAAGTTTGAGCGATTAGCATTTGACAGAACTTGCAAGCCAAACAACTTTGATAATAGTAGGATATCCCTTGTACCAAATCCTACATAACGTCAATTATGAATAGAGAACATGAAAGATGGATTCGTGAATTAATTAAATTCCGAATAATTGGCTTTATAATCAAGATAAAGAGAGTTCACTGAGCCAAATCCAGCTATAATGACATTGTACCACTTCAGACGTGGAATTATAGCAAATAGACAAAGCAGCAAATAATTTTACATTCGGGTAATCTAAGGCAGTGGGTGTAGCAGTCTGCACATCAAAGGCAGTCCTGCTAATAATAGCATTAAAGAGCATTAAAGAGCCCAAAACTGCATGCTTTAGTAATAACAAGCTTTAGATCCACAGAGAATCTGTAGAGGTGATAAAAGCAAGTTGCCTAGCAACACCAAAAGGAATATCTATTACACCCGGTGCTAATCTTTTTCTGGTACGATAAGCCTCATTACTTCCAAAGAAGTTTGTTACACATTTTCATCGAATACCATAAAGCTTTCTCCAATCTGTCATTGCAAAAATGTGGACCATTCAATAGAGAAATATGTATTAGACAAAAACTTTATCACTAAAATGAACAATTAATCAAATCTGTAGCTGATCCTCTTCAGGTAAGGTTTCATTCAACATCTGGAGCCCGGGCGGATGCCGGGATATACCTTCCAGTTAAAGGGATACAAATGACGAATGTGTGTCCCAAAAAGTGATATAAAGCCACTCATGTCTAGTCTAGTTCAATTAGCGACAACGCAAAATGGAAACCTCAGGACACCTAGGTTGTCAGCACAAATGAGGACAGCACTAACAGGAAAAAAATCTTGCTGATGGCTGAATTCTAGCCTAGCAATCATGCCAAATTGCCATTGAAAGGAATCTGGATGAGTTACCAGTTCCCACATAAAAAGTAGATTGCCAAAAAATGAATAGCGCAGTCATTTCAGAATACCTGGTACGTGACCTCGGGTCAAGCGCCTTATCCCATATAGCTTTTCTTCATCCAATTATACTCCATATTGGACTCTTCACAATCAAATATTTGTATAATATAAGGCTTACCAGAAATAACACAATTTTTTAATTGCATTTTACACCAGCAATGTTTTAAAACATACCGATTTCTGTTCAAGAAAGCCATTTCAGGTCAAAAATAAGCTGCACCAAATTCTCAAAGAAGAAACGCTTTCACCTTTTAATCTGCTTCCCTTATGGTTCAGAAATGTTCCTCAATAAAATTTATCATAAAATTGCAAGATTCAAGTGGTCCCAAGAGATAATCACCGATTTAATGAACATGTTGTTAATCTTAATGAAACGATTCAAACGTTAAATCAATACATGTACAAACAAAAATGCAGAGATGCAGAACTGTCAGCAACTTATGTAAATAAACAGATGCAGAAAAGGTTGACGATCAAGGCCAAAGGCAGCATATAAGATGCTTCCTACAGATAACCTTCATTGAGAGATCACAGCTAATTCTAGTATTATTCGAAACTGTGGGCCTACTAATCAATGGTTAATCCCAGAACATAAGACGCTAATACTATACACAACAATTTATGGAATAATTCAAGCAATGCCACAGCTCCTTATATGTCTCAGGAGCTCAGCTTTCATATTGTATCATGCTGAGATCTGAAGCTCAGTCAGCTGATTATAGACAAAGCATCTTATCTGAAGGCTTAAGGACTTCTGATAGCTGGGATGGCAGACCTTCATGGGCTATTAATGCAGAAGATGGGTGGTGATAACTCAAGTGATATTCATACCAGTCATTCGACAAAGGCAGATATACTTACAAAAGCAGATACATTAATCTAGATCATGTCATGAAAGACTAAGTTTATAGTATGGTGGCGCCTGCATTATAAGATTACCATTTCTGTGATCCTGAAGCCGTCTCTTGTCAGGGTATACTAGGCAGAGTCTCTCATTGGGGGCAAAATGCACTACTTGGGTAAAAATTTACCAATTTTCTTCCTACTCAACAGTTGAAACATAATGAATTGAATTGATGGATGAATGGGCCTTTAGGTCCTGTATTTATGCACTTGGTAGGCTAATTAGGACAGGAGGATACAGCAATGAGGTGAAGGATGATTGAAACAGCCGTCCAACATAGGCCCAGGTGACCCAGCAAGAGCTGGATTCGAACCCTGGACCCAGCGATTGGCAGACCAGCACGCTACCACTAGACCAACCCTCCTCCCTTGAATCATAATGAACCAAGGATTCACATCTGAAATCATTCATATTATAACTATAATTATAATTTTTTGGAAGATTTGGTATTTACCTCCTTATTACAGGCGCTCTCTCACGGTTACAAGAAATTGAAGAAAATCTGGACGGAAAACGCGGAGATTACATGGCTGTAAAGAGGCGTGAGGCATCTGTCCTTGCTTCAAATGAGGTGAAAAGCACATAGATTATGGGAAGCTAGTTTACGCCAAATAAATGTGCAATACAACAATAGACCTTGAAATAAATCACAATAATCATATGCTGGCTGACCAGCTAACATTGTAAGGCATAACTTCGAAGTTCAAAACTAATATAGCAGAATAAATACTACAGAATAATAATTATGAAGTTGCCTTAAATTTAAATTAAAATAGTTTTTTGACAATTTTTGTTACTCTAAGTAAGTACATCATATGTCAAGATTAGTTTATCTAAATTCAACTTTCAAGAAAGCTTGAAGAAAGTGTGATAAGTAAGATATTAAGACAACTGAGTGTAAGAACTTCCAAATCTGCTTCAAGATGATAGCCCAACTAAGTGAGAAGGTTTAAAGAGACTTGTATCATCTTTCACAACCAGAGGAGGAAGTCTTAAAAGGTTTAGGGAAGAAACACAAGACAGGACATGAAATATAGGATGTGGCAGCTCCTGGAGAACTAGAGAGTAGTATCGTTTGTTGAGCCAGGGACATTAAATGTCTGGACTAATTTTAATAAGAAATAAGGATAGAAAGAAGGATAGAAAGAAGTATAGAAAGAAGTATAGAAAGAAGGATAGAAAGGAGGATAGAAAGAAGAATAGAAAGAAGGACAGAAAGAATGATAGAAAGAAGGATAGAAAGAAGATAGACAGACAGATAAAGAGATTGATAGAAAGAGAGACAGAAAAGGTATAATTGCTGCAAGTGTCACAAGGTGAATGGCATTTCCGAAGAAAATATTTCATTGTTCCAACTTAATCTAAAATATCAGAACATTTTGTTTCCAGTCTTCTCAGGGCTCATGGTCGATACCGTCGAAGAATGACGTGTACCTACATTCATCTGTTTGTTGCCATGAATGACCTCACAACAGGCCCTATCTATCGCATTGAAATTAACTGTCAATTCGTTAAGAAGTACCTTGTGACCTAAGCAGTGAGTTATGTGACTCAGTAGGTGACTTGTTCTGATAGCATTGAACATATATGATATGTCCTCATAAACCGCCTATGTCACGAGGCATAACTTCGTCATTTCACTTTAAATCTCTACTTCAGAAATTGTCAAGGATGCCTTTTTCTTCTGCACATTTCTAAGTCCCTGATAAAGACCTTGCAATTGTATTGAGCCTGAAATGTAAGCAAAGCAATCTTCACATTGAATCGGCTTACAGATCAGGGCCTTGGAGCTTACCTTGGAGCTTACCTTGGGCTTTCCTTGGGGCTTTTAATATGAAGGATTTAAGGTGCTTACTAAACTCAATTTAGCAATTCAGCTGCACTTTTTTAAGTTAAGCTCAAATGAAGACATTAGAGGTGAAAGACAGTCACAGGTCTGGTGATATATTCTGGCATCATAAATGTATTTTACTATGGGGTTTACTGTGCTGAAAAGGCATCATTCCTTCAAGCATCAAATTTTGACCTACCTCCTCATAAAAAGAGAAGGATATATGTGTGTGCTGCATAGTGGGTTCCAAGCCAATATTCTAATGAGGCTTGCCTTTAGAGACTGACAGTCTTCGGTCTTAGGTCAATATCAAGAAGCTTCAATCTTTCCTTTGCAGGCACTATCTTTGGTAAATCTGAAGAATGAGACGTCAAACAAACGCCAAGATTCTACGTAAGCTGAAAAGCTGAATTTGTACGAGATGTGCCTTTTCTTCAGTGAACCACACCAAGTTGATTGTCTCGTGTTCATGTTTCAATGCATTATGCATGCGTCAGACTCACATACATGAAACATGCATGGGGACAATGTTAAGAGTACTATTTACAGGCACTTACTGCAATATATGCAAGCAAACCTGACCTAACACACAGAAATTTATATAGTACTGTACATTGATACAGTAAGAGCAATGCTTTCTTTTGAAAGTCAACTTCAGTTAAGTACATCAGCTTTCTTTCGAAGAAGCCTTAAATAGCCAGGCTTTTTTTCCTATCATCACAAAGTTCCCTTTTGTACTCAAGTTTGAAACATAGGCTATTTAAACAACATACACAGATTTTTATCAGAAAGTTGCTGCAGTTGAGCTAAGCTCGGTTGCCAATCACATGAACATTGTCATTCTCTCAAAGCTGCTTTCAAGCTGAGCCTCTTTTATGGTAGCTACACTTTGTGACTGAGAGGACTTAGGTTCTTTAGAAGTTCTTTAGCAAAGTATGCATACAGAATATGTTTTCTAACCATAAACCACTAATAGGCTTCCTCAGCGTAAGCTATGCTTTGCTTGATTTACTCATCAGTAATACCAAGCTAGAAGACTATTATAGCGGTTTTTTTAGCTTCCTGAAATCGTATTCATAGATACTTAGAAATAAAAAGTTCGGCCCTCTCTTACTCTGCGACTCTCTCTGATAGGCCTGCATACTGTTTACGAACTCCAATGCCATCCTTGCCACCAATACTTTTCCTGGTTTTCAGTTCATATCGTGATCTTCAAATTCAGCCCGATCAGCTTTTTACCTAAATTGCACTCGGCCAAACCTGGTTGCTTCCTGTGGGCAACTTTCTGTTGATGTTGCGCAATGATTTTTCACCTTCACTGTACTGAACAAAGTTTTTTATTTTACCCTTTTCAGATGGATATTAAGAAGGTGAAGGACAGAGTTTAAATTAAACCAAAGAATAATTTATCCAACCTGCGGAATGAACTGGTACGATTAGTATATATAGTTAATTGGTGTCCATGAGATTCATAATAGTCAATCACTTCCTTTGGATATGGATTATGTAACTCCTTCTTAAACAGCTTTTAACCTTGGAAAATCTTTTGTTTGCTCCCAACTACAATAGTTTAAGTGTCCAACAACGTTGGTAAATTGGTCTAGAACTGCATTTGAAACATATAAAATGTCACATATGCCTACATTAAATTTAATGTTGGTGGTCTATTGCCATAAATTGTTCAGTAATGTGAACCATTAATGGCTTGCACAGATGAGAACTGCGCTTCGTCAACAGATTCATTTTGTAATGCATTAATGCAAATGTATTGATGATAATTTGGCATGATGTAGGTTTTTTGGGCTGATGCGAATCATGTGAATGAATCTGTGGAACTCCATGGAAATTTAATTGCTATTTATCTGTAATATAAAATATATATTTTGTCGATAAAAGAAATACAAGTTCATTGCCAGGGCTGTTATAAAACAGCCAGTGGTGACCTGTTGGGCTCTAGTCGTCCTGTTTGGATGACCACAACATCAGTTTTCCTTTGCTGCCAGAAGCACCTGCCTCCCTTGAATAACTCTCATGAAATAGATGTCTTTTTCTTCCTGCAAACTTTTTCCCTCTATCTGAACTCATCCCAACTATGGCCTACGACCATACCTTTTCCCTAAATTCTCATTTGGAACTGTCGCTAACCGGACTGGACTGGAATTTTCCGTTTTTACTTCTTTTTTTATTCTTCGCAAATTGCGTCGGAGCCACATACCAAGCCGTAGCTCTCAGACCAGTGTGAAACTGAAGAGTTAAGATCCTCCGGGGCGCAATTAGGCCCACTCAGACTGTCTCGAAACATCTATGGTCACTGATCTTGTCATTCATAAAGACTTGGTTTTATTAGAACATGACTTCCAATCTGCTGAGATTTGACAGAATCATGACTAAGATGCCATGTTTTTTAAAGCTTTTTTGTTTTAATTTTTTTGAGTGGAAGAAACATTTTTCGTGACTATAATATTGGATCCCAGCTTAGTAGTGTCACTACAGCAGTGTGTATTTGGTCACAGTGTTGCACCTTGTCACACTCCATTATTAATGGCTCCTGTCTGGTGTTCTGTTGTTAAAGGATACATTGAGATTGTCCAAGAATGTCACTGACCAGAGGGCATTGCTGCTAGCAATAGCACTTCAGTTTACTGTTTACTATTCCTGTTCGAAATAAGTCAAGAAATTAAGATTTATGATTAACACACAGTTATACTGGAAACGTAATAAGCAAAATTTACTTTCCTTTCACAGATGTAGTTTGAAGTTTCATGAGAAAATAATTATTTAAGGAATTCTGAGGACAAAAGTCACATCACACAACAGTATGAATAGTATAGTACATATATGTACTGCCGAAGCATGTACAATGTTTCTTTTTCAAAAATAAAATTCTGTCGTGATTCTGAACATACATTGCCACACATATTAACTTTGCTTCAAGAATTCTGCAAGGACTGCTGACATTCAAAACTGCAAACTACTACTGATGTCTTGCATCCACAGACAAATAAGAAGAACAGGTTGAAATCTGAGACAAATGACAGTAGGCATAGTGTTGCTTAGCTACCAATTTTTCTTGGAACACATTCTTTTCATAGAAGATTGTATAAAATGTTTTTGTGAACCCTTAGCACCCTAACCAGTACCCACATTAAGAATTTGAAAGCTTTGTAAGACCCAAGATTACTTCCCTAACAGTAGATATTGGTTCTTCAACATAATATCACAATTTTCTCCCTCAAAAACTCTGCTTTGGGTCTAGTGAAGTCTTGAACTATGCTGCAACATGACAAAATCACATTAAAGGTAGAAGTAAGAGAGCACAAGCATGTGGATTTGCAATTCGAACATAAAGAAAAATATTCTCTTCATTCTCAGATTCATAGAACTCTGATGAAGTCTTGAAGGAGAGGGGCTTAGTTAAAATCAGAAACTGTGTTGCGACATGTTGCGGCAGAATGCCATTGCAGTGACTTTTTTTTGACAATAATCGGGTTTGCTAAAGAAGGTCATTATGGCAATCACTGCATGTTTTTTTTTTAAGGGTTGTATTGACACTATGTGTGCACATTGGTCCATGCATTGACAAACTTCCCCACAAAACACTTCCCTTCAACATGTGACATATGTTACTGGACAAAGTGTCCCTGATATGTACCCACATGTATCTCTAACATTAAACTTCACACACGCCTCCAGAATGGGTGGCCACAGTCGCATTGCATGGTTCTCTGTAACTTGTGCTTTTAAATATATCAAGTTTTACAGTTTGTCTCATCCAACATGCGAACTGGTGTTTGGCCTGATTTCTCAGCATCTACAAGTCTGACAGCAGAAATACACATACTCACAGATAGACTAGCCAGTTTGCAATGTGAATATCTCATTTTCGCGATGTTTTAGCCACGTTTTTTTGCCGATTTTCGAGCAAATTCGTACGACGGCTCAAATTTCACATATTTACATTCGTGATGCAACCTGTCTGACAGCCACAATGGCCGTGACGTCACAAATACCACTTCAGCGCCACTCACAATATAGTTCCAGATACGATGGCACCAATACCACTCCTCTAGGCACATGTATTGCCTTTATACAGGCAGTTGAAGTGCTGCTAAAATACAGTTTGCATGCTACATGAGACACACTGTAGGATCTGAGCCATTGTAACACCATCAACAGGACCTTTCTATGGTCTCTGCCTTGTTGGTAGTTGAAACCTGGTCACTAAATCCCAATGAACAACTTCACTGCATCTCAAGGTCTAAAAGGCCAGTGAGGCAATCTCCAGCTTGAATCACTTCCTTGAGTCAATACCCTGGGGCCATACATTGGGCTTTGTCCTCCAAGCTAATGGGATCTAGGGCAATTGCCAAACTAAATTTGGGGCATTTCTTGCACTAAGAAAAGACAATCTTCACCCTGGGAACCAAGTATTGTGCTGGCAGAGTACATATAAACAGACTCTCCTGTTGGTTCAGTTTCAATATTCAAGACAACTTAATCCGACTGGCGTCATTCACATATGCACAAACATTGTGATTGCTCAATAAGTGCAACATACTGCTTCTGGAGATACAGCTATATGGCCGACTTTTGAAAAAGCTTTTCATTGGCTAGCAGGTTCTTAATTTTCGAGATAATCCCTTTGTTCGCCCAGTCGCAAAGATCTATATACATTTAAGCAATGTACAAATTTATTGTCTGATGAAAGTTCCACAAGACACTGGAGCTAAGCTGGGTTGACAGTCAGACCAATATTTCCATTCTGTGAAAAGCTGCTTTCAAGCTGAACTTCTTTTATGGTAGCTATAGATTGTGATTGAGAGGACTATGGTTCTTTAAAAGTTCTTAAACAAAACATGCATACAGAGTGTGTTTAATAAACATAGACAACTAATAGGCTTCTTCGATTTACACCGTTCAATTTACTTGTAATGAAAACTAAGCCATACTATGGCAATTATCAGATAGCTAGATATGGCATTTTCTGCCCCCTAAGACCAGTACTGGCTACTCAAGAGGTTTGACTGATGAGATGGGAGAGAGACAGGTCTGCTGTCCTAAAGTCCTCAAAATGTTACCACTTTAACCCAACGAGGGATCACCACCAGGTCAGTTATGAAACAGTCACGTATTGATTCTCTGTAAATTCATGTGACCTACCTCAAATGATAGATATATAGTTAGTTATATTGAGCAAACAACCTTCCTGAATGGACAAGATTGGTTTTGACAGGTTTGTTATCAGTCCCTAGTGAGCTTTCTAATCACCTGGTGAGTCCAGTGGTGACCTATCAGGCTCTGGTCATCCTGTCTGAGATAACCATAACATTATTTTCTTTTGCTGCCAGAAGCACCTGCCTCCCTTGTATAGCTCACAAGTAATAGACATCTCTTTTCTTCCTGCAAACTTTTTTCCCTCCATCTGAACTCATCCCAACTATGGCCTACGACCATACCATTTCCCTATATTCTCATTTTGGGCTGTCGCTAACCAGAGTTGACTGGAGTTTTGCTCTTTACTTCCTGTTTTATTATTCTCAAATTGCATCTGAACCATATACAAGGTCAAAGCTCCTGGCCCAGTGTGAAACTGAAGAGTTACGATCCTCTGGGGTGCATCTCGAAACATCTACGGTAACTGAACTGGCTATTCATCAAGACATAAATTTTGTTTTCCTTTCCTGCCAGAGAATAACTCTCATCCCTTTTCCCTAATTTCTCATTTCGAGCTGTCACTAACCAGACTGGACTAGAGTTTTGCTTTTTACTTTTTTTCATATTATTCTCAAATTGCGTCAGAGCCATATATATATAGCTCCTAGCCCGGTGTGAAACTGAAGAGTTAAGATCCTCTGGAGCGCAATTAGTCCCACTCAAGACTGCCTCGAAACATCTATTGTCACTGACCTTGTCATTTAAAAAGACTGTCGGTTATTTTGGTTATAGTCGAACATGACTTTCATTCTGCTGGTATATAACATCACACTGTTAACTGAAGAGTTATGACAGAGATGCTAGAATTTAACCGCTTATTTTCTCTTCATGTCCTTTTGTTTGTCAATGGAAGACAAAATCAGCATTTTGAATTGTTACTGCTGTTGGCCCTAAGTGTTGGCCACTGTTGGGCATATTATATCAATAACCTGTTTGAGTGGAGCAAATATTTTTTGTGTTGATTGTGTCTCAGCTTCATGATGTCACCACAGCACTGACAGTATTTGGCAACACTGGTGCACCTTGTCACACTCCATTATTGATGGCTAATGTCTGGTCTTCGGTTGTTTCGAGTATACACTGAGAATGACACTCAGGGTACCTCCACAAGCGCTCACTACAATTTGCGTTAGAACAGAACAATGTTTCTTTTAATCACATGTTGTCATGACAAAACAAAAAAAATACCGTGCAAGCACGTAAACACTGGTGGCTTTAGGCACATTGTTTGTTGTATGTGTAAGGTTGGCCTGGTATGTGTGAGGGGGAGGTATCACGAGACATTTTATCCGATACACAATACGTATCGCGAGACACCGCACGACCGTAAAACAACGAGAAGGTTGATTTGGTGGCAATTCAACAGAAAATTTGCATAGTAGGAAATAAACTAAAAAAAAGCAGAAAATTGCGAACATTGAGAAAAGGGTGAATGTCATTTCCACTAACTGGTTTAAATTAATTTAGCTGGACTCTTTATTGTTTATTGCTATTGCATAATATTATGTGATTAAATAAAGTTGGCATTAAATCCAAGGACTAAGTTCAAGGACAGTTACAAGTATTTTGTTGCACTTGTCATGTTTTGTCTAATATAGATTTGATAATAAAACAAATAATGGGCTTTTAAAATATTCATCATACCAATGGTCAAGCAATAAGTTTTATATTTTCACTATTGTAGCTTAAAAGTTTTTTATCAATGGTTTGAAAATTATTCAGCATTTATCAAATGAATAAATTATATTTTCAGACACTATGGCAGACACATGTCACATTCATATTATATGATGATGTTACATTTGTAAATGCTTATATTGATGTTGGCAAGTGCTCTTTACAATGTGGTACCTACCTTACAAATTTCAATGACCAAATTGCAATTAAGGGCATTAGGTGTGAAGCAAACACAAAGACAATTCAGAATTGGTTGAATTGCCATAAGACTTGGCTGAATTGCTTTGATAGTGAATTGAAAACAGCAGCACATCACTCAAGTAAACTGCTGCATTCTCTGTTTTTGATCTGTGTGTTTTTGCCAATTCCCATGCGGCGGCGCTGCGGTATAATAACGTAAACAGCGCACCCTGGTGCATTTTGGCTTACATCCGGGTGCTTCTGGCTCAGATGAAAACAATGTCGGAGGAGAGAGCTGTGTCAAACGAAAACGCGTAACAGAAAAGGCGGTTTAGCATGGATTACCCAAGCACACATGGCTGAACGCATGTCATACACGAGTTCATGCCGAAATAAAGGAAGGGACAAAGTTTCCAAGCAATAGGTGCCATGTACGTTTACCGAAACTCCGCGAAATCCTCGTCCAGCATCGATGTATGCGTTGAGGTTGGTCGACGACGACAGTACACAGTTGGCTACGCCACCAGTGTAACAACAACAAAAATGCCACTGCAAAATATTACATTTTGTTTGTTGAAACATAAGTTGCAAAGAAATTTGACGTTCGAAGTGTCTCTACTTCCCGTGTTTTGCATCTGCAGACAAATAATCTATGCCTTTTAGAAATAACAGGTCGAATTCAAGGTAGTCTGCATATTCAATATCACCTCGAAGACACTTGTTACAAAACGTTATTTGACAATGTGACAGGACACCCAGAATTAAATTGAAGGCCCGTTTTTATAAGGCTGCAGATTAACTTCTTTGACAGTTGTAATTCCATACTTTTTCCTAAATAATTCTGCTGAGGTTCTTTTGAAATCTTTAATTGTGCTACAACATGACAAAATGACATTAATTAAAGGCAGGAGCAAGAGTACATGAGCATGTGGATGTGCAATTTTGCCAGAAAGAAAAGTATGCTCTTTCATTATCGCTTGTATGGAATTCTGATGAATCCTTGGAGGACTGGGATTAAGTTAAAGTCAGAAAACAGATTGTGACGTTGACACCTAAGGCAGAATGTCATTGTTGTGAACTTAAGAGACAAGACGAGGCATGCTTCTTTGTTACTTGTTTTATATATTAAGTTTTAGGATCTGAGGCCATTGCAACACCATTAACAGGACCTTTCTATGGTCTCTGCTTTGTAGGTTATTGAAAGCTGGTCACTAAATCCCTATGAACAACTTCACTGCATCTCAAGGTCTAAAAGGCCAGCACGGCAATCTCCACCGTGAATCACTTCCTTGGGTCAATACCCTGAGGCCATACATTGGGCTTTGTCCTCCCAACTAATGGGATCTAAGGTGTTTGCCAAACTGAATTTGGGGTATTTGTGCCCTGAGAAAAAACTATTTTGGGAACAGCATTTCGCGAGTACATCTAAACAGACTCTCTTGTTGGTACAGATGCAATATTGCAAAATAACCTGACCCAACAGGAGTCACTCACAGATGCACTGACATTTTCATTGCTCAATAAGTGCAATACACTGCTCCCGGAGACCAAGTACGGCAATGCTGAATCAATTTGAAGATGCTTTTCATTAGCTAACAGGTCTTGGTTATCAGGACAATCCCTTTGTTGACTCAATTGCTAAGCTTGACACATTTCTATGCAATGAACAGATTTATTATCTGCAAGTTCCGAATCTAGAGCTCAGCGGGGTTGCCAATCACATGAATTATCATTCTATGAAAAGCTGAATTCACGTAGAGCCTCTCTATGGTAGCAGCAAGTAGGTGTAGCTTGTGATCGAGGAATGTGGTTCTTGGGAAGTTCCTTAACAAAGCATGCATACAGAATATTGTTTTCCAAGCATAAACCACTAAAAGGCTTATTCGATGTTGACTATGCTTTGCTTGATTTACTTGAAACGAATACCAAGCAAGAAGGCTAAGGCTGTTCTTTGACGGATAGATAAGGCATGTTCAGCACCTTAAGACCAGTACTGGCTACGTAAGAATGTTGATTGATGAGATGGGAGAGAGACATGTAGTCCCGAACTGTATATTGTATTGTATACGGATAGACTGCATAGACAAAGTCAAAGTAAGTACATGTATATTCCAACTGCAATGGTCAAGATTGCTTGGGGTATGGGTATCAGGGTGTATGTTTAATTGCATATACAATGTATAACTTAATGCGGAAGGAAGTGTTTGCATATCACCAGGAGGTACTTGAGAGAAGCAGCTTGTATCAATTTAGAATTGACTTTCGAAATACATTGCACTCTAAATTGGATATGCGTACAACCTAAACAAATCCTAAACATTCAACATTCCCGCTTTGAGCGCGTTTATTGGTGTTTAGCTTTTTTTTATAACACTTTGTTTAGCCAAATTAAACAAGCTGTGTAAGTGACTACGCAGGTACAACCTAAACAATTATGACAAAAAACATTTAGGTTTAGCATTTTATTTGTTTAGGACACTAAACAATACCTAAACAATTAGGTGTATAGTCTAAACAACCAAGTGTCGAATGCCTAAACTACTAAATGTTGACAACTTAAACAAAATCTCAACAACTAATGTGCGTACAAAATTCCCGCTTTGAGCGCATTTAAAAGTGCGTACAAAAAGTAAATGTTTAGGCTGTAAACAAATGTGTACATCTTCAATAAAAGTTTATATCATGTGAAACAAGGCTATTTATCTATACATTGATAGTGACTGTAAAGGCAGCAGTTCTATGCTTTACATACCAAAAGTATATTCCCAAATAATCCCACTTTCTCATTACTTACGATCTGTCGTAATTATGAATTAAAAAAATTAATTCAGCATTTTATAAATTATATTCTCATGCAAAAGACACAATTCATCATAATTGTATAACACCTCCTCTCCAATAGTTTACCTGCCTACATGCCATATCTAAGGATAGTGCCTAAAAACAATTTAGCAATATAACTTCCCAATAAGTAGCATTGACAAATATTCTGTACTTGAAAGCACCTTATCATAATGACTAGCTAAATCGATGACTGTTTCTTTTTTGTAAATCATATTTTGAGACTTAACATTTACAAAAAAAAACCTGACTGATCATTCGAAACTTCACACATCAAAACAAACAACTTTTTGGATTACAATTAATTCAATTTGGTACATAATCCAACTCTTTCGTGTTAAAACTTTTACTGAAATATCAACATTTATTATTCTATTCTAAATACAATTGCATTTTTCATGGTACAGTTTCACATATCATTTGTGTAATATTACAATTTCTTAAATCGTCCCTGTTAGAGCTAAAACTAACTGGATTGGTCTGTAATATGCATGAAGAGAGGCCACAAATACATTTAGTGAGGGCGTAGCCTCAACGAATGATCCTGCTGCTATCTGGACAATTCCCAGAGTCTCCTTCAAACACCTCTGCTTTTCCAAACTTCTTCTTCCATGTGAGAGCTGGGTTCATGTGTTGAACGTTTAACCTCTGCAGGACTGCACATGTGTGCATGAACAACACATAACACAACCTATAAAGATGTGGTCCTAATGGTTAAAATCAGTGCGTATCTATAACAACATTTTACAAGCTGATGAAGGTAGTGTCTGTTGTTGACGCATGCGCTTAATCCCCACTACAGGCTTTGTCTCTTGTGTGAAGCTGGCCAAGTGATCCAGACATGCTACTTTAGCGTCAATTATTTGTCCTTGAAGACTAACAGTTTGTGGCATGTATATATGACAGTGCTTCAGACCTTTGTGGAAGCTCACTTTGTGTGTATATTTTTTACTTTCCTCATTTCTCTAGGTCCAAGCCATTCCACATGCCGTTTTCATAATTTGAAGGAAGTCATAAATGCAATGCGCCTGAAAGTAGATATACATACCATGTACACGAACAGCTAATAACGATATCAGTGTTAATTTTTCTTCAGTATTCAAGAATTAATTTTAAATGATTGCAAAAAATCTAAGTCTGACACCATATCAATGGCACTTACTACTTTCTGAAAATCTGTGCTGGTCCAACTCAAATTTTAAGGCAATGGCATTTATAGAAAATTTGCTTTTAACTTAGTCCAAGATTTTCTCTTGACATGTCCTTTTGTGAAGTGATTAGTGATGGCATGGATGCCTGGAATCGATCATTTGATCAAAGATTGCGTAAGTTTCATTGCATCTACTTTAACTAGGCCTGCTCCGGAAATTATGTTTCTACTTTGAGAGTAAACTACTTCAAAATTGTCCAATATATAATGAAAAGGAGTACGGAATACCCTGGCTGGTGTCATTCAAACCATCATTTGACATCTTCAATCAATTGACATAATTGTTTAAATTGAATTACAGCAATCCACACCATAAAAACAACCAGCCACTAAATCAGATCCTATGTCATGGGATGTCCCAATTTCTAGACTGATCTGCTTCCGGAGATGCAAAAAATGATCAAGAGTAACCTACTATACTCCAAGAATAGCAAATAAATCCAATCAGCATTCACAGATTGAGTGATATGACATTGTAGTGAAATGTGAAACCATTCTGGTGTGGATGGTCTATAATGTACCATTGCACTGTCATTGTTACCTGGACCATTGATATACTGTCAGCACGATGAACCAGTTATATATAGCCATATGATGGCATTGTCAAAAATAGCAATACTTGTTTGTTTTTAAATAGTTACCTGAATAAAATTCCAATAGCACCAAAGCAAGGATTCAAGGCCACTATTATGTCTGTCAGGTGGAGCCACAGCAACTGTCGTCCAATAATAAAGTTAGGTGGAGCTACTGCCATCAAGTTAGCCGTTCAACAACTTGTTTAGTCTGTACAGAAGATCATGTAGATATCTAAAATTCTACATAATGTGTTTAGGAGCTCCACATATTCCAATTCTGATTCCACAAATGTTTAGCAAAGCTACGCAGTTTGTTTAAGTGAGATACACATGTTGTTTAGAAAGCTCAACGACCCATTTACATTGTAAACATCATGTCTTCATATTAAACATGGTGTTGAGATTGACAAAGTTGGAAAGCAACATCCATGGAGAACCTAAACAACTAAACATTTAAAATGTTTAGAATTTGTTTAGGTCTGTTTAGAGTGTGTGAAATATTGACATTTCATGAGTGTAAACTCCTAGACTTGAGTAAATTGATATTTGAGACATATCAAAATGTTTCAGGTCCATTTTTACATCAGACATAAATTTTTCAATAATGTGAACTGCTCTAAATGTCTTCCATTGGTGATACTTGCACTGCACCAAAATATGCATTTCATGATGCAAATGTACTGATGATAATGTTGTATGATGTAGGTTTTCCAGGCAGAAACAATTCATGTGTACAAATTTGTGGAATTCTACGATACCTTAATTGCTAAAGGAGGGCCATCTATTTATGAAATAAAATATAGTTTGTCGATAAACAAAATACAATTTCATAACCAGTTCACTGATGCTCCTCTAAATTCATATGACGTGCCTCAGAATATAAACATATAAAGTTATATTGAGCAAACAACCTTCCCGAATCATCAAGATTGGTTTTGACAGGTTTTATTAAATATCAGTCCCCAGCGAGTCTTCTAATCACCTGGTGAGTCCAGTGGTGACATATCTGGCTAAAGTCATCCTGTCTGAGATGAACACAACATCAGTTTTCCTTTGCAGCCAGAAGCACCTGCCTCCCTTGAATAACTCTCCTGAAATAGATGTCTTCTTTTTCCTGCAAACATTTTTTCCTAGACCTGAACTCATCCCAACTATGGCCTATGACCATACCTATCCCCTAGATTCTCATTTAGGGCTGTCGCTAACCAGACTGGACCGAAGTTTTCCCTTTAAACGCTTCTTCCCCCTGTAAATTGTGTCCAAGCCACATACAAGGCTAGAAGCTCTTGGTCATGTGTGAAACTGAGGAGTTAAGATCCTCCGGGGTGCAATTAGTCCCACCCAGACTATCTTGAAACATGTTTCATTTATCAAAACAACAAAAAGCTTTTTACTTGATGTATGTTGTCGACTTTTTTTCCTGGTTATGCACTGACAAGCAATATAAACAGTTTGGCCAGGCTCAATTTGTTGGTTATGCATTGCATACTGATCATGATGAACCATGAGACAGATCAAATATTTTTGTGTGATGATTTTGTCTCAGCTTAGTGTTGTCACCAAAGCACTGAAGGTATTTGGTCACACTGGTGCACCTTGTCACACTCAATTATTAATGGTTCATTCCAGGTCTTCAGTGTTTGAGTGTACACTAAGAATGACACTGAGGGTATTGCTTCAAGCGCTTACTACAATTTGCACAAGTTGTTTTCTTGCTCTTGCTGTTCCTTTCAGAAATGTATTGTATATAATTCAGACTTATTGCCTGATGCACGATTGTATTTAAAATCATATTTAATGTCGACAAGAATGCTGAATTAGCAAAATGTATCAGTAACGAGTATTCACATCTGCGACAGTAGATGTTGATTCTTTACACTTTACCACTATATCATATCATTTCCCAACCCGCCCCCCCAAAGAAACATGATATGATGTGTGTCTCAAGAACTTTGAATTGTGCTACAACACAACAAAAGCACATTAAAATAGAAGCAAGGGCACAAAGGCGTGTGAATTTGCAGTGTGAACAGACAGAAAACATTCTCCTTCTTTCTCACCTGTATAGAATCTGGTGGAGCCTTGAAGGAGCACCCAGACAACCTGGCTGAGCTGGAGTTGCTTGCTTGCTTTTTGTTGTGCTGGTATACCCCGGATCAGCCGGGGCAGCTCAACCTCCATCTTTGTGGACGGAGCAGCACTTTTTTGGTGACCGCCGTATGATGATGAGATGAGAAGACTGGGAGTCTGGCACATACCCTATTAATTCAGGGATGCCCAGGGTCTTTCAGTTGCCCCAGCACAGAACACTGGATACAACCCGCCTCCATTTAATGTCCCGTGGGCTCGGACTAAATTGAGTTCCGGGGTGGGATTTAACCCACGCCCTCAGAGCCGGTGGTTGCGCAAACAAGCACTCTTAACCATTAGGCCGCGAAGGAACTGCAGCTGAGTGTAGCTGAGCTACAGGAGTGTAGCTGAGCTGCATTGTGAAGGAGTGACATCAAGTTAAAATCAGCAACTGTGTTGTGATATTCAGCAGGAGAATATCACTGTTGTGAACTTTTGAGACAATTTAATTAGGTTTGTTGATGAGGTAATCATGACAATCAGTTACTACATGTGTTTTCAGAAGGATTGTATAGACTTTACATTGGTGGACGTGATGAGAAGATTTGTATTTCTATTTGTATTAGCATTCATCCCCAGAATGGGTGATCGTAGATGCACCAAAGGGTCCTACATAACTAGCACTTTTCTATCCTTTTAAAAATTAAGTTGTGGTCCTCAGAGGCCATTGTAATGTAATTAGCTGAACCTTTCTATGGTATCTGCTTTGTAGATTGTTGAAAGCTGCAGGTCACTAAATCCCAATGAACAGCTTCACTGCATCTCAAGGTCTAACAGGCCAGCAAGGCAATCTCCACCTTGAATCACTTCCTTGAGTCAATACCCTGAGGCCATACATTGGGCTTTGTCCTCTCAGCTAATGGGATCTAAGGCGATTGCCAAACTGAATTTTGGGCATTTGCTGTACAGAGAAAAGACAATCTTTGCCCTGGCAACCAAGTGTTGTGGTGGCAGAGTACATCGAAATTGACAATGCTGTTGGCATGGTACAGAGTATGCTGTGGGTTTAAATTATAAGTTATTTTAATATGGCTCTTACAAGAAAAATTATTTCAAGACCAATGAAAGAGCACAAGATTTATATTGCTACCCTTTGAAAGCCAATCTACTTCAAGTTTCGTGGAAAATAATTATCAGCCCCTTCTCTTAAAAACAAATCCCTCTTCACTTTTTCAAGTATGATTTTGAAATGTCTATATTGATCCAACAGATAATAGAAATGGATTGATATAAAGATTTATAGGCAGCTTAGATAGATAAATGGAAAGATGGATAGATCTAGACAAATAGATAGATAGATTACCAGACTGTTCAGACTAAACATGAATTATTCCAAAGCAAAATTCAATCTTACTCAATGACAAAACCAACTGAAGAACAGAGTTTAACACTGATAGAAAGCTTCCTCAAATTAACTTGCTTGTCCCCTTTTCAACTTCTAATTATCTGAAGAAGCCAATTTTTCAAGATTTCATTGAATTCAATTAGCCAGCCCAAAAAATTGAAAGATTAATGAAGGAACATAATTTGTTACTCTTCAAAGACCAATTATGCAAAATCCAAAGCCAAAAATAGTCTTAGAGAATTAATCAGTTGAAATTATTCAGCAGAACATGGTTTGCTGGAATTTGATTTGAAAGAGAACATAATCGAAGAATGTTATATAATTTTTAACTTTCAGTGATAGTCACATTTATGTGACTGCAATTTCAACATAAAATAAGGTGACATAAGATCAAAATTAATCTTTTAGAGGGGACCAAGAAATTTCTTAAAAGAAGTTCCACTTTCCAGAACTTACACTTTCTCCGACACATTTGCAATTCACAACACATCCTAGAAGAGTGCTACTTTCTTCGCCAAGTATTGAAGTAACCAGCCACTAGTCTCCACTCCAGACGACTGACAGAGCAAACATGAATATATGAGAGCAGACAGCCCAAATTGACATCCATGGAAAAAGACAAATCTGTCATTTCAGTCAAGAGAACTCTTACTAGATATGACATATGGCAAGGAATTGATGAGGTCCTCTGATGTGACAGGCGACCCCAGACCAACAAGCCAATGACAACATAACCATAAATTGGTCATTGCTCTGGTGTCCGAGGGTCTCTAGTTTGACCAAATAGTTGCCAGTTTGTCCAATGGTCTCCAGCTATGCCCAATAGTATCTTCTAGTAATGGCGAATGTCAAGAGTAATACACAGTGGTCCAAACTCAATAGTGATGCCGAAGGGTCAATTCTCATGATTCTACATAAAGTGGTCAAGCTAAACTTTGGATACATTCTTTGTCAAGGAATAAGGTCAATAATCGGTTGCTACAAAGATATTAATTTGACTTATCTGCACGTGTCCATATTTTCAAATCACGATACTTGAATGACATAAACACTCACCTGAAACAAAAGAAACAGTCATTAGAGATCAATAAACAAGCAATTTTACAACTGTTTATATAATATACATATGTACAAATAAATATAATACAGTGAGTTATAAATGAGTTACAATGATTTTGTTGTCTGTCAGCCCCAATAGCTCAGTCAGTAGAGCGCCCGCCTCACAAGTGAGGCACCCGGGTTCAACCCCGGGCTGGCCATCATGTCACTCCATGACATCGTCGTTCGCATCACACGTAAATTGGAGGCGCCGTGGGTCCAACTGGAAACAAGTCACTGACTTAGCTTGCCACCCACGTTAAATAAAAGTACCTTTACCATTACCTTTTTTTTTTACCAACTAATGACAAGTCACCTCCTTGTTTCCGAAGAATAATTTCAGAAGAAAATGCGTCTAAACAAAGAAGATACACAGACACACATCAACGAAATCCACTTTAACATGTTTAAGAAAGGCTGACCAAACTCAAAGAGACTTTTAATATGGTTCTTCCATGCTTGGAAGAAAAGAATAGGCCTATTTCAAAACTAATGAAATAGCACAAGATTTATATGGCTTCCTCATGAATGCCAACCAAGTTTCACGGAAATTAGTTATTGATCCCTTCTCTTAAAAACAAATTACTCTTCACATTTTCAAGGATGATTCAGAAAAGTCTACATTGATCTTACAAGAAATGACTTGGCTTCTCTAAATAGAAACAGATTAAAGAATCTGAAAGTCACTTAATTAATTTCCTTCAGCTAATGTGACTAAATTCACTTTGTAAGGAATCAGAATGAAGGTGTGAGCTGCTACGATACACATTGCAAATCCCAAAGACACTTAATAGAAATATGGTATGATATATATGTTGGGGTAATTCGCTGTCATAAGCTGACATTTGGTAATTAATTTTGCCATAAATCTGATTAGATGTCTATCCTGTTATACTTTTTATCAAATAGTATTAATATATATAATCACACATTGTACAATTCCATCAGCAAAGTCAATCAAACAGAGCAAACACTACAATGTACCAAGTTTACAAAGGTATTATTCCATAGGACTGAATCATTTCTATTGCAAGTCTGGCACAAATTAATGTTTTCAGCCGTTTACAAGACATAGGATTGGGAAGGGCAAGATGCAATCTGCCAAAGTGTCAAAAACAAAACAACAAGATGCCTTGCTATCCTGATACCACAACAATGATAATCTGCTCTTTATCATAGCTTGCATCTGACTTTCAATGTAGCATCCTTCAACAGAAACTTGCATTCCTGAAACGACAAATGACTCCAAGTGAGGCATATTTCTTCTCTCCCAACGCAGAACAGATTCTATCATACCATCTTTAAAAGACCTCTCTTATCTACCTAAACACAGATTCCTTGCACAAGAGACAGATAGGAAAGAAAATGATCAGTTCATTCTGTAATGTAATGAAATGCACTTTCTTATCTGTCAAAAACATCGGTTTCACTTCCAAAATTCCAGACACATTCAAAATCTCTCCATTAATTCCAGACACATTCAAAATCTCTCTGTATTGATGCCACCCTCTGTTTTCATCATAAATAAATCTGTAAACACTTGCTGTAAATAATGGCGCGAAAAATGGACACTGTGCAGAATGGTACAGGTATATTTTCAATTAAATAACCAAATAAGTGATGGAGACCAGCCAAATTCGAAAAGAGCCTTCAATGACCCACAAGTAAGAATACTACAAAGAATCAAATTCATAATGTACATAGTTTTAACAGGATCTTGTGCACAGCTTCATACAGATAGAGAGAGCTTGACTCGTCACATAAGCCCTGCTGCAGGCAGGCCTAATAAAGTGTACAAGTATATAACTTCAGGTTTGTCATCTTATGAAGAATCATCGTTGGTTTCTAATAAAATAATTCTGTGCTGGAAAGATAGATTTTGACTGCAGAATGAGGAAATCATCAACCTATCTCCTATAGTATCTAGTTTCTTAATCAATTGGCATCATTTGGACTGAGATATACAAAGTCAGATTAATTTACACGGAGCTTTCCATCACTATGTACAGTGAGTCCGCTGTCCATATTGTCATTCCCTGTTTCCAAAACACGACAAATGCTCTGAATTGAGTTTGGCAATTGCCTTAGATCCTATTAGCAAGGAGACAAAGCCCAAGGTACTGCCCCAAGGCTATGATTCAAGGAACTGATTCAAGGTGGAGATTGTCTTGCTGGCCTTTTGACCAAAAATAAATTGACAAGTTGTTCATTTCGATTTAGTAGCCAGCCTTCAGGAGAAGCTAGAGGAATTAGGATTGATCCAGCTGAGACAGAGCTATACCAGCATACATGACTTACTTAAAGTTGGAAGCTTTTAAAGTTAAGGTAACTGTATCTATTCAAAGGTAGCCAATATGGTCCTTACTAATATCCAGTCAGGTTGAATCAGATGGCTTCTGTCATTTCTAAAGCTATTTATTTATTTCGATTACTTCTCATAATATCTACAAAAACGAATCACCTCACAACTTAAACACACTGAATTACACCATTAATTTTGTTTTTTGCAGCAAAAGATAATATGGTATCAGATTTTATTTCTTGGAATGCAATTGAAAGAAGTATTAACCTTGTTTTGTCTGTTGTGAGGTCATCGTTTATGAGAATGTCAATTGTAGACACAAGTAAATCTTGACTTTGCACAGTAATGACGAACCAAAACATCCTGTTTCGCTGATGTGAAGTGAGCAGTGCACGATATAATAGTTCTTCAAAGTCTTTTTTGCTGAGGCCTTTTCTTTCGAAGGAGATAATGATCTAGCGTGCTGCATTGATGTACAACAGCCTAGGTCGAAGGCTTGTCTGGACAGATTGTAAGTTATGTTCGGATGTGACAAATTGACAAACAGTCAACACGAATGACAAGGTCACTGACCATAAACCTCAGAGGCCATCGGAGTTTGACTGATAGTACCCTTCGGGTCTTAGCACATTAGTTTCACACCAGACTAGGAGCTTTGGCCTTATGCAGAAAAATAGTTGAAAGCCAAATTCCATTCCAGTCCCATTTGGAAGAGCTCAAAATGAGAACATTGGGGATAAGTACAATTTTGTATGGACCCAGGCCACAGTAACATTGGAGGATGAGTTTGGAAGGCAAAAGAGACCAACGAAGGAAAAGGAGATACTAATTTCACCTGTGCCATGGAAAGCAGGTGCTTTTGAGAGCAACAAAGAACACTTGTTTAGGTCACCTTTGACAAGTTAACGAGAGCCATATTGGGTCCCCGCCGACTCCGCAGAAGGACTGCCAGGACCAATTATGTCCTACCGAATGAAAAAATAATTAATTACTCCTCCGCCAGTCAGACCACTCATGGATTTCAGTGGATTGATCCACCACCCTGAGTGGGTTCTATTATAGAAGGCAGGTCATTTAATTCATTGTCAGCTCTGTCCGATATTCTGATTTATCCTCTATTTCAAATAGAAGAGGGGACTGAGAAACATTTTCAAGATTCATAAACTGCATCAGTGACCAGAAAAATATAAGTAATTAAAGATGACAAACAATGAAATCTTATATTATTTTTCATTTCCATTTGAGAAAACATTCAATGAGCTTCCAAGAAACCACTGCATTCCACGTGTAATGAACATTTTATTCCCCAGAGGTCATAGAATTATCCAAAAGTCATGCAAAAGCATTATCAATAGAACATAATAATGGTGCACATCTGTTTATAAAAGGACTACTGTTTAAGTTCCATTAATGGTTGCATTTTGGTAATGGAAAATATGGCAATATATCATGTTATTCTATATTTCTAGTTTGCCATTCGAAATGTAGCCTAATTATTTCACATTTACATTTCGGGTCTGAGCTGGTTGGCATAGAGCTGCTTACTCACTATATATAAAGAGGGAATCATAAATTGATTCCAAGCAAGATGGAGTACAAGCAAACTAAAGATTCTATGAGCTCAAGAAAAGATTGGTGGCTTATGTAGGCAAACCAAAGAATCTGCAAGCTTCTAAGATTTGATAATTCAAGCAGCTAAACATCAATACGTATACTTTAGCCGTCTCTTAAGGCGATCAATCATTAATGACTAATAACGCAATTACGAGGGAAGTGATCAACTATTATGAGCCATCTTTTTAATGGTATAGCCTTCTCATAAAACATGAATGATTGATTGGTTGGCTGAGAAATTTGTTTTTAATGCAATCAATCAATGCATACCACGGATATAATCAAAAGTTATTACTTTACTACCAAACTGTCAATTAACTTTCATTCATAACACTGATGCCATCACACATCAAGAATATAATATATGCAATTTTGAAACCATCCTAAATTAAAATCTTGTTTTTTGAAATGTTTCGTTTAGGTGTCCCAAAGATATCAATACTGAATAGATTCCAACACCCACATAAAGCTTACAAATTATAAAACAGATAACATTTCTGTTTTCCAAATGCGTCAACCCAAGCATACTGATGATATCATACGAAGCACCTTCGAAAGTCTTTTATTATGCCTATTATTATTGAGGAATAACAAGAAAGCAACCTTTTACTGCGGAAACTATAAACTTCCAAAGCACCCTCCGAAAGTTCTCTTAATCTAAAGCTATAGATACACACCATGAAAGAAGCTCAGCTTGAAAGAAGCTGAGCTTGAAAGCAGCTTTCTATAGAATGATAATGCCTTGTGATTGGCTTCGAAGCTTAGGTCTTTAGCGGAACTTGTCTGTAATCAATTTTGTATATTGAATAATATGTAACAACTTTTTTTAACCAACAAGTGCAAAAAGGACATATCTCAAATTCAAGAAAAGGCTTCTTAATGGCTTTCAATGGGATTTCACATATTCTTTCACTTATTTGTATTGCAGTAAAGATATGTTAGTCCATTCAAGTAAGCACTAAAAATCTCCATAGATGCTTTATTCATGGTACATTCTAGTTGCTCTGCATGAAAGCCATCTCAATGGACCTTTTCGAGCAAAGTAAGCACTGCTTGTAATGTACACCTTATCGACGAGGTTCTTTGAAAAGCTGATAAACATGTCCTACCACCTAAAACACATAAATATTGATATTTTAAAAGTATAGGCCTGTTGAGATTTTTCAGTCGGTCTCGCCATCTGTGTGCCCATCCAACCTTCCTATAGCTCACACAGACAGACAAGCTTCTCAGAACTTAGCCAGATCTCATAAGACCTGAGCCGGCATACCGACAGCTTTTCAAAGAACCCTGACATCAAAATATCTGACGTCCAGTGACTCAGACTGACCAAGGGTCAAAAAACATCACCTAAGAAGATTGCGACCACACAAGGAAGACCCAAAGAATCTGAGTAAGACCGTCAATCTCACCTTACATGCTTGCTCGAGCAGCTCTACCAGGACTCTGAGACTGAGAGTATAGGTGGAGGCTTCCTGGATGTCAGGTTTTGTCCTTCAATATCATTTATGCTGATGTGATTCACCGGTATCATCAGAATGAGATTTAGATGAAAATACATTTACACTATATCTAAGCAATACTGCCTTCTTGCCCAGTTTGTCTAAAGTAACTTTCACTACACCTCACAAGGCACCAGGTTCTGGTACCTCATTATGAGATCACCATAGCCAAATGACATAAGAATCAGAAAGGTTCAATTGTCTTCCTTCAGCTTCCTTGAAACTTTCGGTGGCAAAACCAGACAGGGGACAAGGCAAATGGAAATCTTGAGTCTAACACTTATATAGAAAGGTGTAAACTTCTATCTTCTCTCATATAAGAGAGGTTTTGTAATATGTTGTTTTCCAGCTTTTCTGAGGAGATTAATGGGTTCTTCCACATCAAATATTTTCTTTGCCATTACTCAGGAGAATTTTAGAAAGTAAATGGAAAACTAACAAATGGAATGGAAAACTGACAGTTTTAGATATACAGAAAGAGGATTTTCAATACATCACCATTCTGTCATTGTTATTCCGAAAGCCTTAGCATACATAGCGAAGTATAGGACATACAGACACAGACTTACAGACCACACGCCCATCTCTCCTTATTGAGACAGGACAGCCCAACATCGCTGGCACAATCAATCATTTATTGTTTCATGGAAAGCTGACACAAATCATGGTCAAGTGAGGTCACCAAAACAAATTAAATCAAAAATATCTTTTGTACACAGACTCTCGAATACATCATCAATCAATGACAGGCCAGAGAAGTGTCAATATGTCAAACACAGCAGTTTACAGCCAACCTTAGCATAAAACTGCTTAACTCCTGCAAGGGTTTGGTAGTTGATAGAGCAACCAAATTTATAAAATAAACTGTACACCTTACTAAGTTACCATCCAATGTTATAAATACATGCGCCATCACCCAAAGGATGGATGAATGGATGGATGGATATTGGGGCTTAACATCCTGTATTCATGCACTTGGTAGGCTAATTAGGACAGGAAGAGAACACGGTAATGAGGCGAACGATGATTGAAACAGCCATCCAACATACCCCAGGTGATCTGGCAAGAGCTGGATTCGAATTTACGACCCTCAACGCTCAACCCAGCGATTGGCAGCCTGGCATGCAACCACTAGACCAGCACAACACAAAAACAATCCAGGGCCCTTGGAAAGCAGCCATCTATTGGTTATCACTGCTTATGCTACAAAAGAGCCCCTCAGCGCTCAATAAAGAAGAATACAAACATAATTTTTATCACAACAAGTAACGCGGTTTTAACTTGACAAAGCAAAGAAACTACAGGATACAAACCCCAGATTTAGCCACATCAATATCTCAGTGCACAAAATAATTACTGTCAGCACTTTGGTTGCACTAACCCAAGTAATTAAGTCAATCTGTGCAGCTTGTACACAGACAGAGCAGTTCAAATCAATAACCAGATCAATATGCTCTCCTGAGTGTAAAACTAAACTTTCTGGTGTCAAAAATACTATAAGTATCACATAAACCTTTACTGGTGTACACAGTATACACTACAGGTATCAATATGATTTATCATCCAAAACATCTATTTAACTGTCGATGTGAAAAGAAGCATGCAGCCAAATAATTGTTACGAATACTGTTTATTTTACTATATGTGGCATTCTGACATAAGAAACACATGTTACACACTCGTGACATAAAATCTAAACAAGCTGTTATCACTCAACAAAAATTCTTTATCATATATCATGGAAAGTACTCAAGTGATAAAGTGACTCCCGATACTGATAGACACTGATTAAATAGCTACAAAAATGCTGTCAAAAATACACATTTATCTAAGAGTCAGTTGAAGAGTAGTAAATCAAATAGATGAACGCGGCTGTAAATCATTAAGTGAAGACAAGTTGAATACAAAGTCAGAAACTAAAGTATGTGGAAGAAAATAATATTAATGTACATGACACACTGATAACAGAGATTGCGTCATCTGTGAATATTTATATGTAGAATACTAAAGTAAATTTTGGCCTATTTCGTTTTGTCAATGCAATGACATGTACAAGAAACATGGAAGTCGACATGCAGTCATACCATAAAACAGACATCAAGGCATGTATATTTCAAGGAAGCATTTCAACGCTGGTCTTTGCCTGTCTCAGTTGTGGAAGCCAAACTATTTTCAGAGGACCAGACCTTCATGAATGCGCAAATTTCGAGCTGGACGTTCAAATGACGTATCAAATTGGCAGCCCCTTGTATTTCTGATTGTCTGTGTTGGACAAGTAAAGATCCCTGACATGGGGTAAATGAGTAAATATGTTGACAACTAGCGCTCTCTCTCCCATCACATCAATCAACCTCGTGAGCGCACGGGAACTGAGTTTGGAGGGCTGCACTCACCACATTTGCTATCTATTTATCTCTTTATCTATCTGGTACAAAATCTAATATACTTGACAAAAATATACTGATGTACTGCATACATGGCAGTTCCATTTCAGATGGTGGCAAGCTGTGACATATGCTAGCAGATTAGTTGAAAGTTGTATAGCAACACGTAACCTGACTGATCGGCTGGCAACAACCAGCTGATTAGACCAGACAAATTGGACGGCTGACTGGAATACAGGATATACTCTGCAATCCGAAAATACTCTGCAATCCGAAAACAGATCGACTGACGGACAAGGTAGGAGCATCAACACCAAAAGGCAAATGCTTCGGATAATGAATCGGGGTTTTCTCACATTTTTCCATCTTTCCTTTCAACCACTTGCTTATACATGGTGTGACAGTTGACACTAACAAATATTCCCACCACAAATGAAGTTGTCAATATCCACATTTTGTACTTTCATCGTCATGGCAAGACAACAAAAGGTCAAACTGATCAAAATTAGCACATTGTAAATGCAAAATTTTCCTCTGGAGCAAAAATTACAATATTTCCTCCATTTCCCCCCTCAGTGTATTTTCTTTCTTGAGCATAATGACATGTACAAGAAACTGGGAAGTCAACATGCAGTCGCACCATAAAGCAGACCACCTCAAGGCATGTATAATTCAAAGAAGCATCTCAACTCTACTTTCACAAGTAATACTGCACATGTACAAGTTGCCGGTTTCATTAAATTTACATGAGTTGAAGCCATCATCTATAAAATACGAGGGTATTACATATCCACTCCCTACTCCGCCAAGTGCATCAAATTACTGCAAATGACATTCAACGGGGCCATTTGTTAATTCCGGTCCAATAAAATACTCTAATGAGAAAAAGTTACAACTTCTTTATTAGGTTTCTACTTTCTAGGCACTTTGGAACTTTTTCCTTTTTTCGCAGAATTGTCTACGAAGGGTGAAAGTAACACATTAGGCTTGAGGCAGTGTGCAATTTGACTTTTCCCCTTCTTCTCCTGAGAAGATAGATACAGTATTGTGCAAAAGTCTTGATCCACCCCCAGATTTTCACATTCACAACAGTGAATGTGAAAATGTAGAGAACAGTTATCAAGTTATAATACTCTTGAGTAAAGCAAAGAAAATTTGCAGCCATTGTTATCCCACATGCCTCAAATATTCTCCCTTATGACCTGATACAGTGCTGTAGATAATATAAGCCATTTTAATATAATGGTTCTTCCCAGAAAATATCTTTCAATACTAATAAAAAAAGATTTATATTGCTACTTCTTGAAAGCCAATCTATCTCAAGTTTCATGGAAATTAATTATCTGCCCCTTCTCTTAAAAACAAATTACTCTTCACATTTTCAAGGATGATTCCGAAAAGTCAACTTCGATTCAGCAGACAGCAGATAAGAGAAATGTATTGATATTACATATATAGGCAGCTTAGACAGACAAATGGAAAGATAGTTCTAGACAGATAGATTCCCAGGCTGCATGGTAAGACTTGACATGAATCTAACTCAATGACACAGATGTAAAAACCAACCCAAGAACAGTTTATTAATGAAGGAAAGCTTCTTCAAATTAATTTGTCCCCTTTTCAGATTCACTTTGTCCCCTTTTCAACCTCACCAAGTCTTCTAATATCTGAAGAAGCCATTTTTTCCAGATTTCGTTGAATTCAATTAGCCAGCACACAAAATTGAAACATTGATGAAGGAACATAATTTGTTACTCTTCAAAGACCAATTATGCAAAATCGGAAAGCCCAAAATAGTCTTGAGAATTAATCAGTTGAAATTATTCAGCAGAACATGGTTTGCTGGAATTTGATTTGAAAGAGAACATAATTGAAGAATGTTATATCATTTTAAGTGATAATCACATTTATGTGACTGCGATTTCGACGTAAAATAGAGTGACGAAAGTTCAAAAGTGATCTTTCCAGAGGGGGACGAAGAAATTTCTGAAAAGGAGTTCTACTCTTTAAAATATACACTTTGTCTGACGCATTTGCGACTCATAACACATCCTAGTAGAGTGCTACTTTCTTCTCCCAAGTATGAAAGTAACCAGCCACTGGTCTCCACCCCAGACGACTGACAGAGCAAACATGTATATATGAGAGCAGACAGCCCATATATTGACATCTATGGAGAAAGACAAATCTGTAATTTCAGTCAGAGAACTCTTACTGTTACTAGACAAGAAATGTGGCAAGGAATTGATGAGGTCCTCTGATGTGACGAGTCACCCAAGACCAACAAGCCAATGACAGCGTAACCATAAATTGGTCATTGCTCTGGTGTCCAAGGGTCCAGTTTGACCAAATGGCTGTGGCCAATACTGCAATAGTATCTTCTAGTTATGGCTAATGTCTAAGCAATGCAAAGATGTCCATACTGTATAGCTATGCCAAATGGTCAATTCCTGTTAGGCCGAATGGTCTCTCAAAGTTACATCAAGCTGAGCTTTGGATACATACTTTGTCATGGAATAAGGACAATAACCGGTTGCTACAAAGATATTAATTCAACTTATCTGCACATGTCCATATTTTCAAATCTTGAATGACATAAAACACTCACCTGAAACAAAAGAAACAATCATTAGAGGATATCAATAAACAAGCAATTTTATAACACAGTTTATAATACAGTGTGTGAAATGAGTTAGAATGATTCTGTTCTGTCAGACCAACTCATGATAACAAACCTCGTTGATTCTGCTTAGTAATATCAGAAGAAAAAGAAAAGCATCAAACTCCGAAAACTGAATATGGAGCACACTTTCACTACTGCACTATGAAGTATTACCTTAACAATGACAACTAGAAAGGCACCCATGGAGTGCAATGTGCAGCAAAGCCACGAAGTGTTTCGGGAAGCATCAGCAATATACACAAGTTGCTTCAATTTCATTAAATAATCATTTATGATTGGCACTGAACGGAGGACACACGGTACACTCGAGCGCACCCTCTCAACCTTAATCGAAAACGCCAAGCACAGAAAACGCGGCGGACGCTCGAGTATCACCCGATGGAAAACGCCCTAACATGGCGACCAGAAGCAAGAATGATCAATCGACGTGACGAATAAAAAGGAATAACTTAGTTGATTGATATTTGCAGACCTTTGGAAGAGAACTCCTGTGAGATATCGCCATTCTGGCAATATATTGCACAGTTTTAAAAGTAATGGACGTCTGTGCGAAGTGAATTCATCCGTCAAAGCACCAAAAAGTGGGACATCACTTCTCACCCCCACAGCTCACCACAACATGTGCGAGCTTCGCTGCACATAAATACACAGTAAAGAAGTCAAGAAGCAATTTAAGGTCACAAAAAAAACACATTTAAAATGAAGTTATCCTTCCAAAAAACAATATCCCCTTCCCCAGACATGGAGAGGTTGCACAACAGGTAATCTGTTTTACTCTAAAATATAAGGTAGTACTGAAGAAATAGGTTGGACACATTTCACAGAAAGATTGCTCTTGGGGAGGATCCTTCTTCCATGGACGACTGTTCCTTGGGACTGACTGACTTGTGTTGTGCTGGTGTCCCCGGGATCAGCCGCGGCAGCTCAACCATCATCTTCGTGGAGGGAGCTACACTTCCATTTTCGGTGACTGCCGTCTGATAATGAGATGAGAAGACTGGGAGTCTAGAACATACCCTATTAATTCAGGGATGTCCAGGGTCTTTCAGTTGCCCCAGCATAGAATACAGGATACAACCCGCCTCCGTTTAACGTCCCATGGGTTGGACAAAAGTGAGTCCCCTGGGTGAGATTTGAACCCACACCTTCAAAGCCAGAAGACAAGCATTCTTGACCATTAGGCCACGGGGGAACTATGTTACCAACATCAGATTAACAAAACTCATTTAAATCTAAATGGAAAACTATCAAATATGTAAGCCATTCTAATATGGTTCTTCCATGCTTGCAAGAAAAGAATATTTCAAAACTAATGAAATAGCACAAGATTTATATGGCTTCCTCATGAAAGCCAATCTACTTCAAGTTTCATGGAAATTAATTACTGGTCCCTTCTCTTAAAAACAAATTACTCTTCACATTTTCAAGGATGATTCAGAAAAGTCTACATTGATCTTACAAGAAATGACTTGGCTTCTCTAAATAGAAACAAATTAAAGAATCTGAAAGTCCCTTAATTAATTTCCTTCAGCTAATGTGACTTAATTATCTTTGTAAGGAATCAGAATGAAGGTGTGAGCTGCTACGATACACATTGCAAATCCCAAAGACACTTAATAGAAATATGGTATGATATGTTTGGGTTATTCGCTGTCATAAGCTGAAATTTGGTAATTAATTTTGGCATGAATCTGATTAGCTGTCTATCCTGTTATACTTTCTATCAAACAATATAATCACACATTGTACAATTCCATCCGCAAAGTAATCAACCTGAGCAAAACACTACAATGTACCAACTTTACAAAGGCACTATTTCATAGGAATGAATGATTTCTATTGCATGTCTGGGCAGTATGGCACATATTATTATCGTTTTCATAGCTATGTGTTTTTTGAAAACTTCGTTTTGCAGTTTAACCGTGACATCATCGGGTATCTGTCAATATGATTGGTCTAATCTTCAATCTGTGACATATCAGTTCAGACTTTGACATCACAGTTAATGACAAAGGAATTTAAAACTGTCAGGCAATGTTACCACTAGTGTACATTGTACAACCACAACAAACAATGCATGTATAAGCTGAGTTTTGCACCTCATTGTTTTCCAAACAAAATGTGTTGCTGTTTTTCACAATACACCAGTCATCACAATCTCAAAAAATTTTTTTTGTCAGTAATTGCAACTCTCCTTTGAGGCTAAGTAGTCTGTTTGGTTCAGTTACAGTGCACAGTGAAACACATCATCCATGTGTCACTGCACTTTGCCAGTTTCCTGAAATCTGTGCTTGTAATAAACAAAATTATTCAAATTAATCTCTGACATCACAGTTTTGGAATGAAGCAAATTGCAAACTTGAAAAACATGTAGCTATGAAAACGATAATAACGTTTTCAGCCGTTTACAAGACAGAGGATTGGGAAGGGCAAGATGCAATCTGCCAAAGTGTCAAAAACAAGCAAACATGATGCCTTACTATCCTGACACCACGACAATGATAATCCACTCTTTATCAGAGTTGGTGTCAGATTTGCAATGTAGCATCCTTCAACAGAAACTAGCATTCTTAAAACGACAAATGACTCCAAGTGAGACATGTTTCTTCTCTCCCGACGCAGAATGAAATCCTATCATACCATCATTAAAAGACCCCTCTTATCTCCCAAAACACAGATTCCTCGCACAAGAGAAAGATAGGACAGAAAATGTAATGAAATGCACCAAGGCAACTTTCTTATCTGTCAAAAACATAGGTTTCACTTCCAAAATTCCAGACACATTCAAAATCTCTCCGTATTGATGCCACCCTCTGTTTTCACTTGATACCACCCTCTGTTTTCATCATAAATGTGTAACATCAGCCTTTCATGGACCTGGCTTTAAGTGAGAAATGGTAACATCGTCTGAGTAATGACACAAAATGCATATGTATATATGTCTCACATCATTTCTGCTAAAACTGAAAGTTATTAATTGAATACCTTCCTTCGAGCCCGACCTTGAAATTTAATTTCACAAACTACAATGCACCTCTATATAGTGCATAGTGGCATTTTGGAACTTTGTTGCTATGCTACATCTTGTTAAATATCACACTGAAAAAAGGATTGTCTGACAACAGACAATAATTGTCTAATATGTGCCAAGTGACTGTCTAATCCAGACAATTGCATTGTTCAAAATGTCAAAGAACTTGTTTATTTCAATCAGTTGATTGTTCGAACTAGACAATCAATTGATTGAAACAAACAAGTTCTTTGACATTTTGAACAATTCAATTGTCTGGATTAGACAATCGCTTGATCAGAGACATATTAGACAATGATTGTCTGTCATCAGACAATCCTTTTTTTCAGTGCAGGGACCTTTAGTTTTAACCAAATTTCCATGTGGCTTGTTATCTTTACAGATGAAGGACATAAGAAGTTTACATTAGTTTGCAATCACAGCATTAATTCTGTGCTGGCTGTAGACACTGATAATATGGCATCAGATTGAATAAAATAAGGCTGAGAAAGCAACCCAGAGACAAATTAACCTTGTTCTGTCTGTTTTCATTGAAACACAAATTTCGCAGAAGACTTTTCGGAAATGATATATCTTCATAACTGTTCTGAGGTGAGAAATATGAATTATTATAAAATCATTTTTATCACCTTATGGAGAACCATGATGAGTTTCAGGGAAAATAATTCTGTTTAAAGGTTTTCAACAGAAAAATGTAGACATTATTAAAATATATTTTTTCTTGGTTAATTAATTCACTTGCTTTGGACAGACATACAAAAATCAGATGAATTTATGCGGAGCTATCCATTTCCATCACTATGTACCGTGAGTCTGTTGTCCATATTGTCATTCCCTGTTTCCACCACACGACAAATGCTCTGAATTGAGTTTGGCAATCGCCTTAGATCCTATTAGCAAGGAGACAAAGCCCAAGGTGCTGCCCCAGGGCTATGATTCAAGGAACTGATTCAAGGTGGAGATTGCCTTGCTGGCCTTTTGACCAAAAATAAATTGACAAGTTGTTCATTTGGATTTAGTAGCCAGCCTTCAGGAGAAGCTAGAGGAATTATGTTTGATCCAGCTGAGAAAGAGCTACTAGTATATATATGACTTACTTCAAGTTTGAAGCTTTTAAAGTTTGAGTAACAGATTTTATTCAAAGGCAACCAACACAGTCCTGACTGATCTACAGTTAAGCTAATGGCTTCAGGCATTTCTAAAGCTGTTTATATGTCACATACATTTCTCATTATCACCAAAAGGAAATGATCCCATAACTTTAAGATATTGTGGATTTCATTCTTGGAATGGAATTGAAAAAACATTGACCTTGTTCTTTCTGTTGTGAATGTTGTCATTCATACATATGGATTCCAAGAAAGATTTTTTTAACATATTTCTTTGGAATATGATCTTTTTAAAAACTTCTTGAAAGACAGCATAATAAAAATGTCAAATTACTTTTCAAGTAAGGGCTTCACTATTAATCAACAGAAACCTTTAGAAGTCATCACTTCAGAAGTGAACATGTTAATCGTAGACCGAGGACCTTGTAGTATTTTACATAGAACAATAATGATGTACCAAAACATTCAGTTCAGCAGACGTAAACAAACTGTGTGTGGACTGTAATAGTTTTTTAACGTCTTTTTTGCTTCGGCTTTTTCTTTTGACGGAGAAAATGATCTAGCGTGTTACAGTGATGTACAACACTACAACAGCCTAGGTCGAAGGCTTGCCTGGACAGATTGTAAGTTATGTTCGGATGTGACAAATTGACAAACGGTCAACACGAATGACAAGGTCACTGACCATAAACCTCAGAGGCCATCAGAGTTTGACTAATAGCACCCTTCGGATCTTAGCACATCAGTTTCACACCAGACTAGGAGCTTTGGCCTTGTGCAGAAAAAGAGGTGAAAGCCAAATTCCATTCTAGTCCCATTCGCATCAGCTCAAAATGAGAGAATTGGGATACATACAATTTTGCATGGTCTCAGGCCACAGTAACATTGGAGGATGAGTTTGGATGGCAAAAGAGACCTAGGAAGGAAAATGAGATACTAAGTTCACCTGTGCATGGAAGGTAGGTGCCTTTGACAGCAACAAAGAACACTTGTCTTGATCATGTCAGACAAGTTAACGAGAGCAATATTGGGTCCCTGATGTACTCCGCAGAAAGACTGTCAAGACCAATTATGTACTATCCAATATAAAAATTTTAAAAACGGATAAATCCTTCGCCACTCATGGGTTTCAGTGGACTGATCCACTACCCTGAGTGGGTTTTATTATAGAAGGCAGGTCATTTAATTCATTGTTATCTCTGTCCGATACTCTGATGTATCCTATATTTCAAATAGAAGAGGGGACTGAGAAACATTTTAAAGATTTATAAACTGCATCACTGACCAGAAAATTTAAGTCATTCAAAATAACAAACAATGAAATCTCGTATTATTTTTCATTTTCATTTGAGAAAAAATTTGATGAGCTTCCAAGAAACCACTGCATTCCATGTGCAATGAACATTTTATTCCCCAGGGGTTACAGAATTATCCAAAAGTCATGCAAAAGCATTATCAATAGGGTAGAATCATGGAGCACATCTGTTTATAAAAGGATTACTGTTTGAGTTCCATTAAATGGTCGCATTTTGGTAATGGACAATATGGCAATATATCATGTTATTTTATATTTCTAGTTTGCCATTCAAAATGTAGCCTAATTAGTCAGATTTACATTTCAGGTCTGAGCTGGTTGGCATATAGCTGCTTACTCACAAGAGAGGGAATCATTAATCGATTCAAAGCAAGATGGAGGACAAGCAAACTAAAGATTCTATGAGCTCAAAAATTATTGGTGGTTGATGTAGGCAAACTGAAGTATCTGCAAGCCTCTAAGATTTGATAATTCAAGCAGCTAAACATCAATAGCCTTCGTATACTTTAGCCGTCTCTTAAGGCAATCAATCACTAATGACTAATTACGCAATTACGAGGGAATTGATCAACTGTTATGAGCCATCTTTTTAATGTATAGCCTTCTCATAAAACATGAGTGATTGATTGGTTGGCTGAGAAATTTGGTTTTAATGCAATCAATCAAAACATACCACAGATAAATCAAAAGTTTATTACTTAACTAACAAGCTGTCAAATTAACTTTCATTCATAACACAGATGCCATCAGTCATCACACATCAAGAATATAATATATGCAATTTTGAAACCATCCTCAATTTAATTATAATTTCGTGTTTTTTTTAATGTTACCTATAAGTATCAGAAGGTTAGATACACACCATGAAAGAAGCTCAGCTTGGAAGAAGCTCAGCTTGAAAGCAGCTTTCCACAGAATGATAAAGCCTGGTGATTGGCTACTGAGCTTAGCTCTTTCAGATGAATTTGTCTCTAATGAATTTTCACATTGCATAATATGCCACAAAAAACATTTTTATAGCCAAAGAATGCTGCAAGGACATATTATCAATAATTAAGAAAATCCTTTTAAATAACTTCCAATGGGACTTCACATTCTTTCACACATTCACATTGCAGTGAAGACATTTTAGTCATACCATGGTCCATTTTAGTAAGCACTAAAAATCTCCATAGATGCATTATTAACAGAACCTTCTGGTTGTTCAGCATGAAAACCGTCTCAAATGGACCTTTTTGAGACAGAAGGGATTTCGCCGTGTCCAAATCTTTCCAGAGACCCATCTCGAGTCATTTTATCTCGTTTCAACACAGACATTTCTCAGACATTTCTCTGAAGTTGCCTAACCAACATCTCACACAGAAAATCATTCAAGTATTGGGCTTAAGTTATGTACATAAAGTTCCTTTCAAAAGACAAAGTAGGCACTGCTTGTATACCTTATCACCAAGGTTCTATGAATAGCTGACAAACATGTCCTACCACCTCAAAAGCTGAATCACATAAATATTGATATTTTAAAACTATAGGCATGTTGAGATTTTTTAGTCTGTATTGCTATCTGTGTGCCACTCCAACCTTCCTATAGCTTACACAGACAGACAAGCTTCTCAGAACTTAGCCGGATCTCATAAGACTTGAGCCGACATACCGACAGCTTTTCAAAGAACCCTGACATTCATCTGATGTCCAGTGACTCAGACACTGACCAAGGGTCAAAAAACATCACCTAAGAAGATTGCGACCACACAAGGAAGACCCAGCTTGTTGACCGCAGACCAAAGAATCTGAGTAAGACGGTCAATCTAGCAAAACGCGCCTGCTCTGGCAGCTCTACCAGGACACTGAGACTGAGAGTATAGATGGAAGCTTTCTGGATGTCATGTTTTGTCTTTCAATATCAGTTATGATGATAAGATTCACTAATATCATCAGAACGAGATTTAGACGAAAATATGTGTGCATTAAATCTTAGCAATACTGCCTCCTTGCCCAGTTTGTCTTAAGTAACTTTCCCTATACCTCACGTCCTCACAAGGCACCCGGTTCTGGTACCTCATTATTAGTATCACCTTAGCCAAATGATATTAGAATCAGAAAGGTTCAATTTTCTTCCTTCAGCTCCCTTGCAACTTTCGGTGGCAAAACCAGACAAGAGAAAAAGCAAATGGAAATCTTGAGCCTGCCACTTATAGAAAGGTGTAACCATGGATCGCCTGTCATATAAGAGAAGCGTTGTAATATGTTGTTTTGCAGCTTTTCTGTGGATATTAATGGGTTCTTCCACATCAAATATTTTCTTTGCCATTACTCAAGGAGAATTAAGGAAAGTAAATGGAAAACTAACAAATGGAATGGAAAACTAACAGTTTTAGATATACAGAAAGAGGATTTTCAATACATCACCATTCTGTCATTGTTATTCCGAAAGCTTTAGCATATGGCGAAGTATAGGACATACAGACGCAGAGTTAGAGACCATACGCCCATCTATCCTTATTGAGACAGGACAGCCAAACATAGCTTGCAAAATCTATCATTTATTGCTTCATGGAAAGCAGACACAAATCATGGTCAAGTGGGGTTACCAAAACAAATTAAACCAAACATATCTTTTGTGCACAGACACTCAAATACATCATCAATCAATGACAGGCCAGAGAAGTGTCGATATGTCAAACACAGCAGTGGACAGCCAACCTTAGCATAAAACTGCTTCCCTCCTGCAAGGGTTTGGTAGTTGATAGAGCAACCAAATTTATCAAATAACCTGTGCACCTCACTAAGTTACCATCCCCTGATATAAATACATGTGCCATCACCCAAAGGATGGATGGATGGATGGATGATTGGGGCTTAACGTCCCGTATTTATGCACTTGGTAGGCTAATTAGGACAGGAAGAGGACATGGTAATGAGGCGAAGGATGATTGAAACAGCCATCCAACACAGCCCAGGTGATCTGGCAAGAGCTGGATTCGAATTTACAACCCTCAACGCTCAACCCAGCGATTGGCAGCCTGGCATGCAACCACTAGACCAGCACAACACAAAAACAATCCTGGGCCCTTGGAAAGCAGCCATCTATTGGTTATCACTGCTTATGCTACAAAAGAGCCCTTCAGCGCTCAGTAAAGAAGAATACAAACATAATTTTTATCACAACAAGTAACACGGTTTTAACTTGACAAAGCAAAGAAACTACAGGGTACAAACTTCAGATTTAGCCACATCAATATCTCAGTGAACAAAATAATTACTGTCAGCATTTTGGTTGCACTAACCCAAGTAATTAAGTCAATCTGTGCAGCTTGTACACAGACAGAGCAGTTCAAATCAATAACCAGATCAATATGCTCTCTTGAGTGTAAAACTAAACTTTCTTGTGTCAAAACTATTTTATATATCAATAACCTTTCCTAATGTATACTGTATACAGGTAGGCTATATATCATTATGATTTATCATTCAAAATATCTATTTAACTGTTGTTGTGAAAATAAGCATGCAGCTACAGGGTGAGCCAAAAAAAAGTAGACACTTCTGTAAATGAGCTTTAGCAATTACACACTGCCGCTCAAAAGCACAAAATCTTCATGGAAATACACACAGAGATGTACCTTCATACTGACAAAACATTGCTAAAGTTATTTTGTCCTCGTTGCAAAATTGACCTGACGGTGACCCTTAATATAACCTATATCCTTAAAATTGATGTCCTTTGAAGTTTTTGTCTGTTTTTTTGCATAAAGATTTTTTTCAAAGTCAGCTAAAAGCTTAAATGTCTTAAAAGTAATGCCTTCTATATTTGCCATTGTGATTTAGTCATATTGCGGGTAATCAAGGCTTAGTGAGAAAAGATTACTTCTGATCGAATTTTACCAACATTTTGACTGACCACTTTTGAGATACTGTGCATGGGTTTAATCTGGTCAGAACGTATATTTATGTTCAGAACATAGTTTTTTCACCTGTAGCTGTGATTTGATGTATTATTCATCCAGGTTCACTATATATTTTATCAGCTCCATTACGTATAATGAAATATATTGATGTCTGTCAACCACCTAGGTAGTAATTGCCCAAATTCCATTAATATAATGCACATGGTCCTGAAACAACTTTTTTTTGTTTTTGAGGTATGTCAACTACATTTTCTGTCAGTATCATGACAATACTTGGATTAGAGCATTGTCAGTGATTATCTACGCAAGGAGAGATTGGTGGCACATAATGACTAATCAAGTCCTCACATCTCCATTTCATGCACCACAATTTCAGAGTTAGACATTAAGCAATTCATTCTTTAGGAACTGGGCATATTTTAGGCCTCCACGCTTTATTATAAGACACTTTCTGGCTTTACTTTTCAAATATATCCTGCTAATGTGAAATAATCTCTCCTAGACCTGGCATATTATGCCCTGTGTGACCATTTGACATTATTCTTGGGGATTCTGATGTTTTCAGGACAACAGTTTCCTGTGTCAAGCTTCTTTGCACACCAGTCAACAAATTTCAATCAGTTTTTTATATCTCTGACCACTCATATTTACATTTTCAACAGCCTTATTTATGCATCCTCTTCAACTCGGCACAGCAAAAATCAGGGACAACTCACACTTTGCTATAGTAGCAAGGCTATGCAGGTATTTCTGTCGTTTTCGCCTTTCAAACACAATGTGGTGATGATTACCAACAAAATGAGCCATAAATCAAAATCCTGTGGCAAAAATTGATTATCCTATGACCACTTAAAGAAGTGTCTACTTTTTTTTGGTTCACCCTGTAAATAATTGTTACAAATACTTTATATTTTACTATATGCGGCATTCTGACATTAGAAACATGTTGCACACTCATGACGTAAAATCTAAACAAGCTGTTATCACTCAACAAAAATTCTTCATCATATATCATGGAAAGGACTGAAGTGATAAAGTGACTCCTGATACTGATAGACACTGATTTAAAAATAGCTACAAAAATGCTGTCAAAAATACACATTTATCTTGAGTCAGTTGAAGAGTAGTAAATCAAACAGATGAACGCGGCTGTAAATCTTTAAGGGAAGACTTACCATATGTACCTATCTATCTAACTATCAGGTACAAAATCTGAAATATTTGACCAAAAACTGGTGTTTATATTAGTTTTACTTCAGATGGTAGCAAGCTGTGACACATGCTAGCAGATTAGTTGATAGTTGTATAGCAACACGTAACTTGACTGAATGGCTGGCAACAACCAGCTGATTAGACTAGACAAATTAGACGGCTGACTGGAATACTGGAAATACTCTCCAATCCGAAGACAGATCAACTGACGGACAAGGTAGGAGCATCAAAACCAAAAGACCAAGGCTCTGGATAATGAATCGGGGTTTTCTCATATTTTTCCATCTTTCCTTTCAACCAGTTGCTTGTACATGGTGTGAAAGTTGAAACTAACAAATATTCCCACCACAAGTGAAGTTGTCTACATCAACATTTTGTACTGTCATTGACATGGAAAGACAATAAAAGGCTAAACTGATCAAAATTAGCACAATGTAAATGCAAAATTTTCCTTTGGGGCGGAAATTACAATATTTTCTCAATTGCCCCCCTCAGTGTATTTTCTTTCTGGAGTGTAATGACATGTACAAGAAAGAAGAAGACAACATGTAGTCATACCATAAAACACACCACCTCAGGGCATGTATAATTCAAAGAAGCATCTCAACTCTGCTTCTATCAGTAATACTGCACATGTACAAGTTGCTGGTTTCATTAAATTTACATGAGTTGAAGCCATAATCTATAAAATACGAAGGTATTACATATCCACTCCCAACTCCACCAAGTGCATCAAATTGCTGCAAATGACATTCACCGGGGCCATTTGTTAATTCCTGCTTTCTTGTGTGACAAATTAATCAATGTTCCATTCAAAGACAATGAAAATGTATATATACATATGCATTTTCTTCATCTACTCCTACTTGATAAATCATCTCAACTTTGCAGCTATGAGAGGTTTAGGCCTAATTTTTATCACCAAGTCCATCTTAATAATATATATCGTTTTTCATCGCCTATAGGAAGGTACAATTTCAGCGTTTTAGACATCGATCTTGAAATTTTCCCATTTTTCATTTCTTAATGACTCAATATATCATTTCATCAATCACCCAATCAATCATTGCACACTCAAAACCATTTCTTTATTTTTAATCACAATGATAAGATAGAGGATGTCATATTTTACAAGGACCTGAACACTATCTAGTTTTTTTGTCATTCCACTTGAATACAATTTAACAACACTTTTTAAAAACAAATAAATAAAATATAAATCCGGACAACGAGTTGAAAATTCATTGAAAAGCCTACAATAGTCAGTACATGTTTATCAAAACAATATTTCCAATTGAAATTAAATCCTTTTTCAAAAAATCTCATTTAAAAAAAGTTATTTCATTTCCCTCACATGACTTCAGATTTATATAAGCTGTCTCTGTGTCTATGTGATATTTGATTTGAGTGCATCAACTATAAAGTATGGTAAAATTAAATTAAAAGGTCCGGAAAAGTCACGACTTCGGAAGCGAAAAACATATTGGTCAATTTATTGGACAACTTGAGTCTACCTGTCTATCATATTGCATGTCCACAATGTCAATATGCACAGAATAACCTATTTCCAGATGCATTAGAAATTTTATCCTTTGCTGCTCAGAAATTTTGCCTCTTCAGTTTTGACCACGTTTCATCTGGTTTCCTAAAAGAAAAATAATTTTTGGCAACAGAAACAAAGATGGTCGGCAGAGATATTTCATGGTTTCTTCGAAGACTCCTGATATTGTTTGAAGAAGACCCATGTACTCAGGGTTCCCACAAAATCTTACAACAGGAATTCCATGACTTTTCCATTACTTTCCAAGACCAAACTTCGGATTTTCCATGACTTATGCTTTACTCATTGAGGTTGAGATTCACCACAAGACAAATTCACAACATGACCATATTCCACACTCCGGCCATCCAATCAGCCAACTGGCTACCAAAGCACAGAAATTTCTCAAATCTTATTGCGAATAGGAGTCAAAATTTGAATTTTTCATGACACTTCAAAATATTTTGATTTTCCATGACTCTCCATGACTGCTATTCTTTCCATGACTGTGGGACCCCTGGCATTGTTATTATCAATATTTTTGCACTACAACATAGTACACACTACACTGTCAACACTAAGTTTGCACCAGAAAACCAATCATAGTCAATCTGTGTCACTGGGTACATAAAGAAATAGTAGACCTATAGATGCAAGCCATGACCCATTGAAGCCATCTATGAATAGATCCGTCAAAAACCTATTGCAAAATGTCTCAGCAACCATTCAGTGGCATTCACTAGCTGGAAACTAGGTCAAATGAGAATTAGGTCATACTCGTAATGTGTACACATGTGTGGCTCGTTAAACCAAGGAATACATTGAAATTTGCAAAGAGCATCTAATTACAGCCATTATTTATAATTAGTCCTTGGTCTTTCTTGCATATATGTACATGACATATGTGCATATATTTTGTACAGCTTACCTGTCTATACGGTACACATGTAGCCCAGGGTGCATCAGTTGCCCCTAACATATTCAAATTTTGATGTGTATGTGAAATGATTGGAGGCTGAATAACAAAAGAATGGAAATGTGCGGAATGTCCATATCTATATTCACTTCAATTGAAATTTTCCCTCTATCTCTAACCGTTTTTCTGTAATTTGACAAAAACACAATTATACAACAAAATTCAATAGAAAATTGGTATTTCTGAAAATTCGGCACTGCCCAGTCTACAGAGATCCCTATCCAATAAAACGATGGTTTCTACGACCTAGCTCTGAAACTATTGGTCCCAGGATCAAAGTTGCTATTGTGATGAATATAAACTCATTTATTCCACACATTTTGAGTCCATTATCAAGTCTCTCGGACCATCGGTTCTTGAGTTATGACAATTTTGCAAAATATTGTAATTCCGCTTCATTGAAATATCATTGAAATAAGTAATGCTCTGGAGGTGGCTGTTCCCATTGGAATATCAACCTGAAATTTGGTGTGCATGCTCAGGACGCCCAACCTCCTAACATATCACATACAGTTTGTCACGTCAAGCATTGAGACAGAAATTTAGCATTGTTTGTTCAGTCCATAAAAATCAACACAATGAGATGGGAAGTTCTGGGAATAGTAATTTGACTAGAACTAAGTCGGAGGCGGCACTGCAGTGCACTTTTGTGACGTCACAGCCCATTGTGTGTCAGATTGGCAGCATTAAAAATATCAACATTTTGCGAAATTGGACTGCAATATCCAAAAATTGGCAAATATCGGACAACAACGGTACAAAAACGTCGTGAAAATGGGATATTCATAATACAACAGAGCTAAGCTACACTCAGGTAGGTGTATTTCTCCTGTAGGACTTTTGGTTGCTGAGATATCTGGCCAAATGTCTGTCCTCTGCTTGATATGACAAACTATAGACATCAAAATCGGAGAAGGTTAGGGGCAACTGATGCACCCTAATGTAGCCGTCATTATCTAGTTGAGACTGGTTGTCCATACAGTATCAATCTTCCTGTCTACCTATTGTATTTAACCATCTATCTTTCTCTATCTTTCTATCTATCTGAGAGAATTACTGTAGACTTGGTCAATTTACTAAAGCAGCAAAAAGAGAACATATTATCGAACAATAAAGAAGAAAAGTTCTATATGGAAAACAGATGTGTATCTATGAATATTTAATGGTTCATTAAACATTCACTACTGCTTTACATTTGACAAGCTTGATTACTTACAATGAAAAGAAGTACGAATTTCTGAGGGATTAAGAATTAATGCATTCTGTTAATGATGTTACCATGGAAACTTTCATCTCAACAATGCATCAGCATTAGAAGAAGTGAAAAAACAATTTTGTCTTCATGTCTTTTCTATCACCATATGATGATGTGCTAAATGAATCACAACACATTCAGAAATGTTGAAGGTACAGATTAAAAATATGCACAGGCGCTGCAAGGTTAACGAAAATAGTATGTTATTGTTGTTAAACTCAAATTAAGTGATCATTTGACAGTATTGTGAACATTACAGCTGTTGGACAATATAATTATTACAGATAGAACATCTGCATTCTGCAACCGCAAACAAAATTGAATCTTTATCGTTTTGTCACCTTATAATGAAAAGGTGCACATTTCTTGCAAAATTCCTGATTTTTGTATTATTAAAGTTCCAGTTGCCAGGGGGATCCATCATATACACCAACTTCACAATAAATTCATGAAAAACATACATAAGTGCAGCTTATTAAGTGCTGCTATACAATTGTATCAAAACTATCATATCACATTTACCAACTACAAATTACATTTTATTCAATATCCGGTCGATAAATTTCATCTAAGATGCTTCCGTGACATTTGATTTGACAGTATCAATGACAACTCATCTTCAAAAGTCACGACACAAAAAAGCTCAGTCTCAAAATGTTTTCTACAATAATCCATATGGCATTAAATTAATTTAAAACCACAATTAATTTATAGAGTTCACTAAGCTGATATGAAAAATACATATTTCAATCTACATTCTTGACAGACAAAAACAAATTCATAATTCAATTTTCCATTTTCAAAAGCTGAAGATAATTCTGGAAGTTCAACAGAACAGTGAATATTGAATAGCCAATATATTTCAGTGCATATTTTGTAATAATTGATTTCGAGTTCTAACCTGAATTGCTCATTGTCTAACTACAACAAAGACCTCAGAAACTCATTTTATCAATACATGTTTGTCATCTCTGTGCTGCAAATAGCCATAATATTACTGGCAACCTCATATTCCTGGCAACCTCAAGTTTTCACAGGAAAATAAATCCAAGTCAATCTGTGTCACTGAGTACATAAAGAAATAGTAGACCTATTGATGCAAGCCACGACCCATTGAAGCAATCAATGGAGAGATCAATCTATTGGATAAACGTCTCAATAGCCATTCAGCAACAAGAAAACTGGGTCAAGCCAGAATTAGGTCATTACATGCTTGTTATGTGTACACATGTGTGGCACAGCATAAGTTAAAAGCATGGCATGCATGCATGTCTACTTGAAAAGGTTCCTTTGAAGATGTCATTTAATGAATTAAGCAATAACTATTACCATGTCTCATTTATCAAGCTATATATCCATCAAGTTTCAGAAATATATTTCTTTGTTTGACAAAGTATCTGATTTGGTTATCTGTGAAAATTAATAAGTTTAGAGTTTCAAGCCAACTTCTTCGTTTTCAATCGATTGGTAGAGTCACCACATCAGAGGCATGATTTTCGGTACTGACAGGAAATCATTAAATTTCACGTGAAGAATAAATTTTAGGGATCTCCATAGTGGCTACCAAAATACATCACACGTATGACCGTACATGACCAATTGTGTACATAACAAGTGGGCATTGCTCTAAAATAAAATATAGTGACTTTATACATAGTACACACAACATATGTATCGTGAAGAGCATAGGAGTGACACCTGAAACAAGGCTAACAAAACGTCTCATCTGAAACACATCAAGCTTTCGTATTCTCCACGATTACCGGAATTGAACCCGAGACCGTCAACAAAACAGGGAGAGACAAGCTCCTCAACCATTTGGCCAATCATTTATCATTTTATACACAGTACACACAAGGGGCCCATCTGAAACTAAAAAAACACCATATACGGCATATAGCTGCAACGCAAAGTATATATACAGTAGCAAGCTTTATCTGCAGTGAGTAAGGAAAGGGTTTACAATCAATAACAATATGATTAGAGAGTTGACATAGATCATGAGGGATCCATAAATATATATAGTGACAAGTGAGCAAATATAAGTTCCTAAGAAAAGCTAGTACCAGCATATACTTAAACTGATAAGAAATATTTCCATATTTGTATTAGATATGTAGATATTAATAGACATTATACATCCCATGTAAGTTATATAGTCTACATATTTCATATCCTACTTGAGAAAATAATACAATCTTAACAGAAGCCAAAAGTTATGGTCTAGTATATGGTACACACCATGTACATGTGAATTTGTATCAGCAAAAATGAAAAACAAATGGCAGAAATAAATCTCGACAATATAACTTGACTGACTTATTGCTATCTTTGCATACTGTTCTACTAACTTCACTGAATTTCTCTCCCGTAAACGACACATTAAAGACATGCTACAGTCATTGAACAGCCACTTCAGCCATTGAAAAGGTAATTTCTTCTTTTTTAGAGATGGCAGATGATATGTAAAAGATATAGCACAGAAAATTTCATTGTATCTACATGGAACAGTCAGACGAAAAGTACTTTCTCGCCATATGACGTACTATGAGACACTATAAGAGTGACGCGACAAATAAACGGTAAAAAAGAGAAGACGGGACATTATCAACAAGGACAATCCTATGTAATGCCACTTGAAATGCTGAATACACAATCTAAAGGTCCTAGAATCCTGAATTGGGATGACCTTCAGACAGGGACATGTCCTTCTCAACACTATAACAGGTCCCATGCCCTTGAAAGGTCATCCTAGTTGTATGCTTCTCTTGCAATAAATGACCTCTCCGAGAAAACAAGGACTTCGGAGAAGAAGATTGTTTCAGATAAACTGTGAGACTTATAGGAAAAGGAGAAGCCTGGAGCTTTTGCAAGGACTTTCCTGGCCGCATAAGATCAAGAGAATAAGAGAGAATAAAAATTTGAGTTGTAGTCTTCTTTGAGAGGTAGGATTACTCCTTACTTATACATACAGCTACCACTACTGAAGTAGGAACTACAATGTATATATGCAAAAGCTAGTTTCAGTAAGGTATATAGAGTTTTGTTCACAGACAGGAACCCATTAGATGGTTGGATAGACAGATAAATTGAGAGACAGATGGCGATGGATAAGCAGATAGATTTACGGACAAGATCGAAAGAAAGATAGGGAGATAGATGGAAAGAGAGATAGATGGATAGAGGGACAGATGAATAGATTGATAGAAAGAAAGATTGAGAGAAAGATAGAATACACTGATCGACAGATAGATAAATAGATAGAAATAGACAGATGTATGGACAGACAGATTATAGGTGCAGTACTCAAGTAACATCACACACAAGATGTTACCAAGAATAAAAGCAGTGACTGAATGGTGTCCTCTGGAGGTCATTAGCAAAGTGTTCCTCCAGAAGGTCACTGGTTGTTGATATTAAAACAAGGAGTGACAAGTGGCACTCAAGCCCTCAAGTGGCACACAAGTAGTGGTGCATTGAGTGGCATTGCCATAAAGTGGTGAGTGACACAATCACTATGGAATATGGACCATAATCCAGGTCAGCTCGCAAGTTTAGATCCTATATTTCTGCTCCTAAAGAGTCCTGCAAGGGGTGGTTGTCAAAATAGAACCTGATGAACAACAGAAATACAAGGTCAAGCGAAGGTTGTATTATTGGATCAGGGGTAGACAAAATAACCATCAATGTTAGGATTCCAGATTATCCAGCAGTGATTGGCATTATGATGCTCATTATCTGTCCACAATACTGGACTAAACAGGGCTGCCACTGCATAATACAGAGGTACAGGGTCCAACAAGGGTCATATCATTGGAGAATGACAAAAGAAATATTTTTGTTCTGGTTGCAGCATCCATTAGAGGCAAACAACTTGGGTTGTTGATTATAGCCAATATAACAACACCACAGCGATTTCACAAGATAGGCCCACTAAAGAGGCTGTCAAGGCGATCAGCGAAGAGATGTACGAGCTACGTCAGGTCATGTCATTGGAGCAAAGACTGACAAAAGCGCTATTTGACAACTCAACGTCCTGATATGCAGCATCAGCTGACGACACTGGTCCAAGCAGGGCTGCCAAGGGATACCAAGGAATGACGGACAAGGTCAAGTGAGGTCAGAGCAAGGGTCATGTCATTGGGGCAGGGGATGACACCAACAATCTTCTAACTAATGCTGCTATTTTTGCTATGGAGAACTTTACCTGCCGAGAGGCATTCTGGCTACAGAGAACTTTACAACTGCAACTAAAAAACTAATAGAAAAAGTGTCCTCGCGTGGTAATACCTTTTCAAAGTTTTCATTCATTCGAAAGAATCAAAACAACATACCTGTATCAGTGTCGAAACTGCTCTCGGAATGTTGAGATCCAGAACGCATACGACGCAACGCGGAGACCCTCCTATCATGGGGTCTCTCCACATTGTGAGCATCATCGATAGCATTGCTGTCGATGGTGACCCTCTTGTCCTTGCGAGGGTTGTCATCACTGGGGATCACATTCTCATGAGCAAGAGTAGCCATGGTGAAATAGAGATGGTTACAGTGTAGTTTCCGAAAGAGCAGAGACTAGAATAAACTTCAACTTATCTACATACGTATACTACCGCTCCTTATCTGATCAAGAAATCTAACAAGGTCATGCGGAATAATACAATGTGACAAGTTGACAATCGTGCATGCGTTGTACTACAATATCCGAGTGGTATCTCCTATCTCAACAAGTATCTCCTTTAAGATGTGGCAGTATCTCCCAGTGGTATCTCCTGATAGTATCTTCTTAAAGTATCTCCTGAGGGTATCTCCTTAAGGTATCTCCTGTTGTTGCTATAGAGGTATCCAAAAGTATCACAGATTTGAGAAATTGCGATCAATAATCAACAAAACACAACTTCAGAGCTGCAAATTTACAACTGCGTACACTACGTATACTCCGTATGATGTTGCAGTGAGATTGATGAAACACTGCTCCTTTCCACTTGTCTCATTCATCCAATGGTGACACACACACTGGCTTAGTGTTGTGGTGTGTTCCTACTTTAACTGATGCGGCTCCCAGCTGCTGCAACTGCTGCTGATAGATGCTACTGCTGCTGTGTTGCAAGAGGATCAGTCAATTCTTGGGTGGATGTGGGAACTGGGGATGCTCTGGCTGGTCTAATTCTGCACCCATACCATCAGAATCTGCACTTGGTTAGCTTCACTTTAGCATTGCTTAATGGTTAATGCTTATACCATCACAGCAATGTATGGTATTATCATACTTTGGAGTATGATGCCTCCTCCAGCTGATATAATTCTGCACCCATAACATTGGAATCTTCACTTGGTTCTGTAGTTGGTTGGCTTCACTTAAGTATTGCTAGCACTATCACAACATTGTATGGTATATCATCATACATGGAGTGGGTCTAGCCTCTTCTAGCTGGTCTAATTCTGCACCATAACATTGGAATCTGCACTTGGTTCTGCACTCGGTTAGCTTCATTTTAGCATTGCTTAATGGTTAATGTTTATACCTTCACAACATCATATGGTATACTCGTAGTGGGTCTAGGCCTACTTCCAACTTAGGATGCCTCATCTAGCTGGTCTAATTCTGCACCCATAACATCTCTGCACTTGGTCTTGCACTTTGATGGCTTCACTTTAGCACAGCTGATACAATCAAAACATTGCAAGGTAGCGTCATACATGGAGTGGGCTTCCTGACGATGCCTCCTTCTTTTTTCTTAATTTGCCAAACCGTTAAATTTAGCATTGCATTGTGTATGATACATGTACATGAAGTAGCAGTCTAATCTCCACTTCAACCCTATAGAAGCCTACTGCCTTTCTAACATTGTTCACAGTTCGCTTCTACTTCATACAAGGAGTGGGTTCACTTTGCACAAACATGCCGCATTCCATTTCTTACTTTGGCAGCAGTTCACTTTAGCATTGCTTCACACATCATGGATTGGGTCTATAATTTGTACAGACATGATTCTTTCGTTCTCTTACATTGCTGTCAATATTTGGTTCTTACACATTCGAAGCGCAGTTCCCTCACATAGTCGCAGCCAACTTTAGCATTGTTTACAACATTGCACAACATTGGCATCTAGAGTCTGCCTCAAACTTAAACGTGTCTCCTTAGACCCTTCAATATTCGCAGGATACGTTCTTTCACACTGGGAGTGGCATCGCTGTGATTGCCTGTAATAAGGCTGTTGTATTTGTAGTCGTGCAGCTTCCTTCGACATGACATTAAGCAGTTGCATTTCTCTCTCAATTCTCAAAATCATCCGCAATGAAATGTGCAATGATTCAAAATTTGTGTGTATATTTTCGGAGTAACAAATAGAAAGCTTACTGTCTAGGTGACTCACTATAAAGGAATAGTACAGCCAGTTACACTTCCCCAAAAGAACCAGTGATGCACAGGGATTGATTTAACATCCCTCTTCACAAGACCAATTAGTCAGAGAGATCAATTACAAAGCACCACCTCAAAAGAGCAGCAAGGAGGATAAACCCTCAGAATAGCACACTATGCATGAATTATTGTATGTACATTGTACACTGTACAGCTCTTACTGTTATTTCTTCCCCACCTGTTATGAGAAGAACAAAGGGAGGTAAGGGGGGTTGGGTCAGTTGGTAACTGACAATCTCATTATCTTTGCTTGTAATCGCTGGGTCTCGGTTAAATTCCAGCTTTGGTTGGGTCTCCTGGAATCATATTGGACAGCAATTCTATCATGTTCGCCTCATTAATGTTACATGCATGTGGCCCCCCACCATCCTAACTAGTCAGCTGAATACATAAAATCTGATAATTACATACCGTAAAATGGGGTAAAGTTGGTAATCCGGGATAAAGTTGGCATGCTATTTTGACCCACTTAACGGCAGAAATGCCAACTTTTAATCCCTGACATGTATGGCAACTTTGCCAAAGATAATTGTGTCAGTGAGGAAAGTTGGCATTTCTTCAATTAAGTGGGTCAAAGTAGCGTGCCAATATTACCCCGAATTTCCAACTTCACCCCGTTCTACGGTAAAGTAAGGCCCCGGTTATCCATGCCACCTGCTATGAGGAGACCAATTATGTCAGGTGCATACTCCACCATGACTATAGTGTTCCTAGTTGAATCTATAGTGTTCTACACCATACAATTTTGGATACAAATTCAGCTTTAGATCTACCTGAATCCATACATTGAATTTTCTGTATTATTGAATTCAATAGAACTGCTGACTGGCACCAGACTCAGACAGCATTCACATCAGTCACTGGGTTCAGTGAGTATATGTTTTTCTACAATTTATAAATTTTTCTTTTACGAAGTATTTACAGTGCAATGCATTTGCTGATGAAATATTCATGTCTCCGTTTTCATCCTTTTGATCCCTTCATCACTATGGCCCCATGTTAACGCACGACATCACCTTTCACACATTCATCGCTCCTTCATAACAATCCAAATAAGCAAATTTGATGCTCATGATATATGAATAACTTCATTTCCTGTTAGTTTATGTTCCTAATAATTGAATATCTACCTAATAGGCCTATATAGGTAATCAAAGACTTCTTTTCTAGTATTGCGGCTCCATGTTTGAAAATGGTCAGTCAATACAACAGTCCTTTTATATACCATCAGTCATGTTACCATCATTCCATCATCATATTTGTAATCAGTGCATTTCTTGTTCGAAGACAAACAAATTCTATTTTTTTTATTTTATTCCCCAAACGGGGTTCGAACCTACGCAGGCAAAGACTCTCAGTTGAACAGGCCTGAACCATAACCAAAGCGACCCAGCTGTCTGAACAAAGTAATGGGAGTAATTGTGACTTAAAAAGATTCGTATCATTAATTGTTGAATTGAAAAATTGTTGAGTAAACTTTCTTTATTATAAAACTAACAATAAAACCTCGATCATTGTTTATTCACAGACACCAATGTCGTGACTTTATGAAAATACATATACCGAAATTGAATACCGTGAATTCTTGTTTCAATCATATTTTCATATGAAATCCGAGGGAGGGATTGAAATATGAGGTTTTATTGTGAGGCTCATTCAAACATCAACCGGGTGAACCAGGAAATTGCCAATATACGGATATCAATGATGTCACTACAGTTCCTATCTTTTACATGATTGGTAAATTTGTCCATTGGGAGGCATGTGACCTCACTAGTGAGTGGCAAGAATCATTCATGACTTGCGCTAATAATATGGCAAGTATTGGGATATGACCTCATATGGAGCATTTTGCTAATCACTCTTTTTTCCACAACTGTAACAAACGTATCTAAAGAAGCAATTTATAATTGAAATCTGATTCTGAGTAAGTATTCATATTGCATATAACTGTGAAACAATCATACATTTCAAAGTTACAGCAAAGATCAATATCAGCAATCTCTGAAACACGACAAAGTGGGATTAAACCAAGCAAGTGTTATCTACCAGAGCAAGAGATATTAGATATCTGCAAAAAACAAATAAGTTCCTGCAACACAATATCCATCAAATGAAGCCTCAGAACTGCCGTCTCTCTGTCATTATCAATTGGGTGGCATTTGTTACAAACAGAATCTCACAACACAGTGTCAATGATTCTGGGTTCTATGGAATGTCTCAACTATCTCATGGGAACTACAGTCACTGACTCATAAAAAAGGTGAAATTGTTTCCTTCTATAAATCTTTCTCATTGACTGTTGGTGGCAATTTGATGGATGGATGAATGATTGGGGCTTTACGTCCTGTACACGTATTTACGCACTTCGTAGGCAAATTAGGACAGGAGGAGAACACACCAATGCGTCAAGGGATGATTGAAACAGCTGTCCAACATAGGCCCAGATGACCCGGCAAGAGCTGGATTCGAATCCAGGACCCAGCGATTGGAAGTGGAACACACTATCACTGAGCTAACCCTCCCAATGTTTGGTGGCAAGAATTGTTGTTGGATTGAATGTTTCTCAAGTAATATCAGGGAAATTTGGATGATATTATTGGTAGTTAAATGTTGAAACGGAAATATAATGTTCAGGGCATCAGAACATGATATACGAAATTTCATTACTGTCGAAGAGAAATATCAGAATATGATATATGAAATTCCATACCAGTCCAGATACAGCAATTTTCATTCACGATTCGGGAACAGCGCATTAGGCATTTCCTTTGTAATCCGGCACATGCCAATCATTTCTTTCAGGTGGAGACTTCCGCCAGTACTTGCGGCTGCCAATCAGTGAGAAGCTTGAAGAGACTTCCCATTTCCTTGGGGCGAGAAGTCCACTTGGCAAATCGCGTTGACATCAAGATTGTGCGCCTTTGACAAATGCCGCTCATAAAACGACTGCTCAGTATTAGCATTATATTGCTGCAGTCGCTTGTACATACTCAAGTGCAGACAAATCATTTCACCAACAGACCAGAGTACTATACATACAATTACTTTGTTGTTAGGTATTATAAGCAGGGGTTGTGCCGAACTGCCTATGCCTTGTTGAATTTCCGGGTCAAACTTCGCAAATTCACCCTTTCATGGAATGCTGTGAAAATTGGGTCAATGGTTAACAACCTCAACCAAACTGCTTGTGGAAGCATGGATCCTCTTTCGATGATACAAATTGTATCAAAAAGGATGTAACATGGCAGAAGATACCTAGCACCTCTGCCTTTTATGTGGCAAAATATTTTTATCTCAATGGCTGAGACTACATGATTCCACAAGCAGTTTGGCCGGGGATGTCTATCTTTGACCCGAAGACAAAACTTTGCCAATTAAGTTCAGGTTTCACTTACCTGCAAGCAGCACTGTACTATATAATAGTAAGTAAATGCCAAAGCATGAAGACGGGACCGCCTGAACGCAAAAAAATAAATTTTAAAGACTCCAAATTGTAATTATCTAAATTATTTCTTGGAATTCAGGTTTGTTCAATAAAATGTTTGAAGAAAAAAATTGGGACAAAGAGAAATAGGGCGGAAAGGCAATATTCTAAAAGAAAATGTTTTTAAAAAATTTGAGGGAAAACGTAACTTTTTTTGTTTTTAGGAAAATTAATTTTATTTTCAAATTTTTTCATTTGGTCTTATTAAAATCATTGGATGAGACTGGTAGACCTAAGTTGTACAAAAAATATGTGGATTTATGCACATAAAATAACAATTTATATCAATTCGGAGGCGCATTTTCCTTGGACTGGCCATCGCTGTCCTCGACACAGATACCCTTAATAATGTGGTGTTCACACCTTCAAGGATGCATCCAAGGATACTCACGGATGAAGAAGGATCACTCATCCTTGACATCCTTGTTGCATCCTTGTTACATCCTTGTTGCATCCTTGTTGGGTCCTGGGCCATCCTTGACCATCCTGGAGCATCCTTCATCTCCACCACGGATCACAACAAAAAATTGAACATGTTCAATTTTTGTTGACGGATGAGCAGGATGGCAAAATGGCTACATTGTCCTTAGTGAATCCTGGGCTATCCTTGGTGGATCCTGGGCTGTCCTTAGTGGATCCTGCTCCACCTTATTACTTCCCTGATGACCATGTGGCCACCAGGATGCTTCCACGATTTTGCGGTACTTTCATGCATGCATGGAAAGTGCAAGAATTGCTCTTGCATGCATGGAAAATGCATGAAATATGCATGGTATATGCATGGAATCCGCATGACCTGAATCTTGCAACCTCCTTGCATAATTCTTGCACGTTTCTTGCACGGGACTGCCGTTCCACGGGGGCTGTCGCGATTTTGCCCTGAAATTTTAACGTGTAACGGATGTGACCGGGACAGTGGATCTGCCCTGTTATTAGTGAGGATTTGCCAGTGAATTGCCATTTACCCTGATGCCAGGGGCTGCAGCCCCTCCCGACCCCCCGCAAAATACGCCTATGATTTCTTGCAAGCAATCTGCAAGAAAGTCGTAACATCAAGATTGGCTTTAAAAAAATAACTTCCATGCAACTCTTGTTTATTGTGACACATTATATCATAATGTTCGGTATACTTATAATGGTTTGGGAGAGCCATGGATTTTACCTCTGGACAAACCTCTTTTTTCATTCACAAATCGACCAACTTTTTTCACATGCGAAGGATCGAGTGACAAACTTTTTAATCACAATTTTAACATTACGGGACCCAAGTTACAAGTGGAAAATTTTTTTTCCTGGGTCCATTAAGTGGGGGAACAAATTCTCTTTGCCAAAAATCAATAGATCCCCTCAAAGAGGGGATGTAGGTTACTCACAATGAAAAGGGTATAAAGATCGAGGTGCCACTGGATGGTACCTAATGCTTTTTTAGCCTTCCTTGATTCAAATGTTGTTGTTTTTTGACAACTTTGATTAATTTAGCCCCCCCCCCCTTCAAAGATCATCTGTTCTGCCCCTCAGCAGTCAAATATTGAGAACTATAGGCTGTTAAAATATATCTTTGCAAAACATATTTACAAAGTCCAAAACTTCATGTAGGCCTATACTCTGCTTGGTGCTTGGGTACAAATTAATTTACCAATCTGAAGAAATGTTGATTTTTGAACCTCTTATGATGCCTGAATATACAGTTGAACAATTGAAGGTCTTACCTTAGCAACTATATCACAATCCAACCTTCAATCACCTTCATAATGACAAGCTTTTCACTGACACAACAAACATTGAGAGAAGCAGCCGACAGTTGAGAAAGCCCGCCCTTTGTTGATGACATCATAATAAGTTTTTGCATCTTCTTTACAGGAGAGCTACTCTGGCAAGAGACTTGCAAAATCCTTGCATTGAACTTTGTCTCTCTTGATGAGCTTTGCAAATTTCTTGCAAATTTCTTGCATCAGACTTAGTCCCTGACAAACTCTTGCAAATTTCTTGCGTTAGAGTTAGTTTTTTATTCCTATTCATGCAAAACTCTTGCGTTGGACTTTAATTTTTGAAGAGAATTCATGCGAAATCCTTGCAAAATTCTTACAGATTCCATGATCATGGAATGAAGCCATGCAAATCCCATGCAAAATCCATGCAGATTCCATGACTGCTGAGCTAATCTTGCATGTTCCATGCATCTAAAAAAGTTAGAGTCCAGATCCATGCAAAATTCATGCATATTTTTAGCATCCTTGCATTTTCCATGCACAGTTTCAGTAAGGGTATACTGCTATGCAACCAAGACTAGAATACATAATTTTAATGAATAATATATTTGGTCACAGGGAGAGATTCCCGAAACGTAAGAACCCAGCAACAAGTCATTCAGACCAAGACCAGCATAGCATACAACACAAAATGTACAGTATGAATAAGTATGTTGTCATTATCGTTGAATCTAAAACCCCAGTCTTTACAATTGTCCTGCAATGGCCCAGAGCCACTGGTGCTCCACTCTCTTTTTAAAACAGTGAATTGTAGACCATGAAAAAGACCTCAAGGTTGGCAAGTCCAGTTTGAAGTATCCTGCCTCAATATTGAACTAATAAGGACCAGAGTTGTTAAAACCACACCAAGAGCTTTAGCATTGCATATACAAGATAGTCAACAGTCAACCTGACATTATTTTGATTACAACAAATAGCTGGTAGTTATGCAACTGAAGAAATAAAAGAGGTTGTAAGACGAATATTAGCCCTAGTCAGTAAAGACAGACTAGACAGTCCTACTGTTGCATGTGTGTTAAAGCTGGAAGACAGACAGAATTGCAAATTGACAAATGTACACATTTGCAACCTTGAACGTGTTTCTGAGAAACTATCACACATCACATAACAAACCAAATACAATACAATAACAGGTTTCAATGCTAAATGTCACCACGGCAAATAACACACAAAACACTGTGCATGACTGCAAAGCAGCCTGGCATTTAAATTGGCAAAATGCACAATGCCTCACAGACAACCATTCATTGAACTATTGATCACACTTGTATGATGCATTAATGGTGAGAGTGACATCCCAATTGTACTGTGCTTTTAAAAACTTTTCTCTATCATTTCACCGGGAATACATTTATTCTATCTCATCAACAACGGTAAACACACAGATCCATTGTTCCTGTCTATTTTAACTCTAAATTTATCTATCAGTATCTATCTATACATCTATCCATCTATCTAGCCTATCTTCCATCAATTGATCAATCAATCTATCTATAGCTATCTATATCTATCTATCTGTCTATCTATCGATTTTATCTATTGATCTATCTATCTGTCTATCTATTTATCTATTGATTTTACCTGTCTACCTGTCTGTCTAATAGTGTCTATCTACCTATCTACCTATCTACCAATCTATCTATCTATCTATCTATCTATCTATCTTTAAATCTATCTATCTACATGTTTTCTGCCAATCAAATGACAAAGCCAGTTAAGCCTTAAAGAGCCAGAAAAAAACGAAGGTAACATTGCAATTGTCCTTGAAACTATTCCAGCTTGAAATCATAATGTGCTGGTTTGTCACACATGTCATTCTAAAAGGAGCATTTAAAATGAGCAACTTGTAGTTTTTCCAAGGGCTCTCCCTCAGGCGTATCATTATTTGTGTAGAGACCTCTTCCCTGTACCCTGTCATCCCCTAGTGCCCTATTAGATGAGCAAACTCTGGGTAATTATGTGGCTTTTCAATCTGGTTTTTCAATTGGCCCAATTTCCTTCAGGCTGATGGAATCTCACTCTGCACTCTAAACTGACCTAAACAAATTCTAAACATTTCAAATGTTTAATGTTTAGGTTCTCCATGGATGTTGCTTTCAAATGTTGTCAATGACAACACCATGTTCAATATGAAGACATGATGTTTACAGTCTAAATGGGTTGTCGAGCATTCTAAACAACATGTATATCTCGCTTAAACAAACTGCGTAGCTTTGCTAAACATTTGTGGAATCAGAATTGGAATATGTGGAGCTCCTAAACACATTATGTAGAATTGTAGATATCTACATGATCTTTTGTACAGACTAAACAAGTTGTTGAACTGGGTAACTTGATGGCAGTGCCACCTAACTTTATTATTGGAAGACAGTTGCTGTGGCTCCACCTGACAGACACTAATAGTGGCCTTGAATCCTTGTTATGGTGCTACTGGAATTTTATTCAGGTAACTACTTAAAAACAAACAAGTATTGCTATTTTTGACAATGTCCATCATATGGCCGGGTGCAAATAAGAGCGTGACAAGAGGGTGAAAAATAAAGGTGTTGTTTTTGCTTGGAATCTTGTTGCAATTCGAAGTACATATACATGGCAATAAATAAACAACAAAATCAGGGTTAAGTAATGATTTCCAAAATAGCTATTGTGATTTTTTTCAGTGGAAGCGGCAACAACAAAGCATACAACTCTGGTATGACTTGGTTCTTTTATAAGTATTGTGTTGGTCATATCTAGTCACTCTCTGAACCTGTTAGCCCATGAATGACATGCATGCATATTTTGGTGGGACACAGAACAGTTTTAATTGTTCCAATATTCAAAACTGCCGTTTTTCAAAGATTTACTTATTTTGAACAAGATAGAATTGAATATTTCCCAATCAAAGATTTACATAATTTCATAATTGATAAAGATGATGAGATGTTGCTCTGCATATAAAGCCTAGTATGGAACTTAAATTTCTAATAGATATCGTTATTAGTATTGGAGATATAACATGCTGATATGGCATTGAAAATTTTGTTGGAGGCATCAGGGTCGGGACACCAGCTGACAATCACAAAAAGATGTGCAAAAACTGCAACCAGTGGCCATAAATAAGTCACCCTGTTGGTATTACATTATTCCTAACTCATTTTTAACTTTTAATAGCTTTTACATTCATGAAAGAAGATTATTTGATAATTTTAAAGTATATTAATATTACTCTTTATTTGCCCCATCCCTGCAGGTCTAGACTATTCCTGGAGTTCTTTTGGCAAGCTTTTCCATCCCTAATAACACACAGGACATGCAGATTCCATAACAGCTTAAAGCCTGTAAGTTTCAGTTAAATAGGGATGCAAAACAGAAGTTGTTAGGGTCGGGACAGAGGTGTTAGGGTCGGGACATGCACTGGTTTTCAATATTAGAGAAAAATCAAGAAAGTTCTATGCATCCTTTTTGGCCCTAAACAACTGAGCTAGGGCTGAGCGAAAATGTTGCAGTAAAAAAGTTTGTATAACCAGCCTATGTTGGACTGAGGGTATCAACAAACTATGTGTTAGGGTCGGGACAACTTTCACAATGCAAGAAAAAGAGATGCAAACAAGTAGCTATGACATGTATATAAGGAAATGGGGTTTAATATGCAATAGAGGGATCCTCAAACTGTGCTGGGAGAGCTAATACAACATAGAATATCGAAAACCAACAGGTACACGGAGTTGTTAAACAGAAATTGCTAAAATTTCAATTTTTGGCTTCATTTGCCACTTTGGTGTCTCATTGACACTATTTGACAAATACCCAGAGTATCAAATTGCAATTGATAGTCATAGAACCAGAACTCCCATGGCCACAGTTGAGAATGCTTTCCATCGACTAATTGTTAAAATTATTTTCCAAATGAAGGGTTAAACATTGCTCAAAATATGCATGTCACGCTAAAATGCCCAAAAATTGCCATTTTTTGGATGTTCAAGACCTCAGATATATGGAACCAATGCCCCAATTACTCTGAAATTTGAAACATTTACTGACAAAATAGTTTTCAACATAACAAGGTACCATCGGATGTTACATACGCATTTTGCATGGTTTTGTAGGAGATACAATACTGGCTTCACCTGAAATACGCAAAAATTTGCACCAGGCCATATGGCTATATAACTGGTTCATCATGCTGACAGTATACCAATGGTCCAGGTAACAATGGCAGTGCAATGGCACAGTATAGACCATCCAGACTAGAATGGTTTCATATTTCACTTCAATATCATATCACTCAGTCTGCAAAAGCTGAGTGAATTTGATTTGGTATTCTTGGAGTATAGGAGTTTACTCTTAATCATTTTTTGCATCTCCGGAAGTAGATCAGAGTCTAGAAATTGGGATATCCCATGACATGGGATTGATTACATAAAAAGCTGAAACTTCTGATTTAGTGGCTGGTTGTTTTTATGATGTGGATTGCTGTAATTCAATTGAAACAATTAAGTCAGTCAATTGAATATGTCAAATGATGGTTTGAATTGCCATCAGCCAGGGTATTCCGTACTCATTTTCATTATAAATTGGACAATTTTGAAGTAGTTTACTCTCAAAGTAGATGCATAATATCAGGAGTAAGCCTAGTTAGAGTAGATGCAATCTAACTTACCCAATCTTTGATCAAATGATCGATTCCAGGCATCCATGCCATCAGTCATCACTTCACAAAAGGACATGTCAAGAGAAAATCTTGGACTAAGTTAAAAGCAAATTTTCTATAAATGCCATTGCCTTAAAATTTGAGTTGGACCAGCACAGATTTTCAGAAAGTAGTAAGTGCCATTGATTTGTTGTCAGACTTAGATTTTTTGCAATCATTTAAAATTAATTCTAAAATACTGATGAAAAATTGTTAACACTGTCTCTTCTGTATAATAACTCAGAAGGTAATGATGGCCTTCTGCCTGAATACGAGTTGATATTGTTATTATCTGTTCATGTACATTGTGTGTATGTCTACTTTCAGGCACATTGCATTTATTCAAATTATGAAAATGAAAATGGCATGTGGAATGGCCAGGACCTAGAGAAATCACGAAAGTAAAAAATACACACACAAAGTGAACTTCCACAAAGGACAGAAGCGCTAGCTGTCATATGTGCCACAAACTGTGATGGTCTCCAAGGACAAATAATTGATGCTAAAGTAGAATGTCTGGATCACTTGGCCAGCTTCACACAGAGACAAAGTCTGTAAGTGGGGATTAAGCGCATGCGTGGACAACGGACACAACCTTCATTAGCTCGTAAAATGTTGTTATACATACGCACTGATTTTAACCAGTAGGACCCCATTTTTATACGCTGTGCACACATGTGCAGTCCTGCAGAGCTTAAACGTTCAACACATGAACCCAGCTCTCACGTGGAAGAAGAAGTTTGGAAATGCAGAGATGTTTGAAGGAGACTCTCAGAATTGTCCAGATAGCAGCAGGATCATTCGTTGAGGCTAGGCCCTTACTAAATGTATTTGTGGCCTCTCTTCATGCAAATTACAATGATGCCGTCACAAAACAAACAAAACTTGTGCAACATTAGTGCCGTTCACCTCAGGCCAATCCAATTAGTTTTGGCTCTTACTGGGACGATTTGAGAAATTGTAAAATCACACAAATGATATGTGAAACTGCACCATGCAAAATGCAAACTGCATAAAAAAAGGTATTTTGTAATTGTATTTAGAATAGAATAATAAATGTTGTTGATATTTTAGTAAAAGTTTTAACGCAAAAGAGTTGAATTATGTACCAAATTTAATTTAATGTAATCCAAAGAGTTTTTTGTTTTGATGTGTGAAGTTTCCCGTAAGTTTTTTACAAAATGGTAATTATTTCAATTTTGTAATTTTGTAAATGTTAAGTCTCAAAATATATAATTTACAAAAAAGAAACAGTCATCGATTTAGCTAGTCATAATAATAAAGTGCTTTTAAGTACAGAATATTTGTCAATGCTACTTATTGGGAAGTTAAATTGCTACATTTTTTAGGCACTATCATTAGATATGGCATGTAGGCAGGTAAACTATTGCACAAGAGGTGTTATACAATTATGATGAATTGTGTCTTTTGCATGAGAATATAATTTATAAAATGCTGAATTAATTTTTCATAATTACGACAGATCGTAAGCAATGAAAAAGTGTGACTATTTGGAAATATACTTTTGGTATGTAAAGCATAGAACTGCTGCCTGTACAGTCACTATCGATGTATAGATAAAAGTATGGAATAGCCTTTTTTCACATAATATAAACTTTTATTGAAGATGTACGCATTTGTTTACAGCCTAAACATTTACTTTTTGTACGCACTTTTAAATGCGCTCAAAGCGGGAATTTTGTACGCACATTAGTTGTTGGAATTTTGTTTAAGCTGTCAACATTTAGTAGTTTAGGCATTAGACACTTGGTTGTTTAGACTATGCACCTAATTGTTTAGGTATTGTTTAGTGTTCTAAACAAATAAAACGCTAAAACTAAATGTTTTTTGTCATAATTGTTTAGGTTGTATCTGCGCAGTCTCTTACGCAGCTTGTTTAATTTGGCTAAACATAGTGTTTATAAAGAAAAAGCTAAACACCAATAAACGCGCTCAAAGCGGGAATGTTTAATGTTTAGGTTTTGTTTAGGTTGTACGCATTTCCAATTTAGAGTGTGGTTGGTGTACAATGTCTTTCCTTGTAGGCCTTGTGCTCTTTCACTAAGCTATTTGCAGTTCTACCAAAGGTGAAAGCCCTTGGCAGACTGTGCCAGTGCTCTGGAATACTCTAATTCGCCATGCTGCAGGCACAGAGTAGGACTGCCTATTATTAGAGCTGTCTGACAGTGTAGCACTGGAAGGAATGATTTTTTTTAATAGAGAGACGATGCAGGGTTTTTTTGCAAGTCTCATTGATTATTTGGGTATGGAAAATTAACATTTCAAGAGTATGAATTATATATCTAATAGTATAACTCGAACAAAGATTATATTTTTTTGGGATTGCTATTACATATTGGACTAATGTATATATGTATATCAACAAATCATTTCAAATTTAATTCAAATTTGTATTATTCAACGAAAATTCTGTTATTTTGATGTATTATTGTTTTTGAAGTGAATTGTAAGCCCAAGAGGGCTGGGGGCTAGAATGTGAGCCCATTTCACGTAAATAAAGAATTTCTCTCTCTCTCTCTCTCTCTCTCTATGGAAATATTGCTGTTTTATTTGGTGACAAATGGTAGTGTTTTTGGAAAGCTGGTTCATACATTACATGTATGTATAATATATATGTTTTTGGATGATACAGTAGAACATTTTACATTGAAACCAAAAAAGAAAACAGCCTGAAATTTTATGGGTAAAGTTTACAACATTTTGCTTGTGCAAATGAAGCAAATTCCAACAGAGTTTGGACCGAATTTCATATAAATTGCTATTACTTTCTGTAATCCATAGTAGTTCTTTGCGCAAATGATGAAAATCACCATCATCAATGTACATGGTGCAGGATGAATACAAATACTTCAACTTGACACCAAGCATGCAAAATGCCAGTCAATAGAACTGGTCGATCATTGCGATGTCTGTGTATAAATCATATAGGTCTATCCTGGTCAGTATTATAGCAATAGTGGCTCTGGAGCCTGAGTTACATCAAGAGCTTTAGCATTGCATACAACATAGTCAACCTGATATATATACTATTCCGATTACAACAAATAGAGCTATATAGCAACTGAGGAAATAGGAGTGGTTCCAAGAGGAACATTAGCCCTTGTCAGTTGAAACAGTCCTTCGGTAGCATGAGTAAAAGCTGGATTACTGACAGAGCTGCAACTACACTATTTATTAACACAAGAATACATTTGCATCCTTGAAAGTGCTTCTGAGAAACTGTCACACATCACATAACAAAAAAATACAATACAATAACAGGTTTCAATGCTAAATGTCACCATGACAAATCACACACAAAACACTGCATGACAGCAAAGCAGCCTGGCATTTAAATTGGCAAAATGCACAATGCCTCACAGACAACCATTCATTAACAATAGATAAAGTAATTTTTCTGTATCATTTAAAGAATACATTCATCCTTAATCAATCAATATATTTTGATTTATATTTTTTGTCCATTTCAATCTATCAATCCCTAATGCATATATCTGTTTATCTCTCTTTTTATCGATCTTTCTTTCTTTCGCAGAATAAAACAACAATTTCAAAATTCAGTTAGATGACAGTGATGCAAGTTTAATGGTCAAACAAGCAATTGCCGGGTCACCTGGGCCTATGTTGGACGACTCCTTCAATCATCCTTAGCCTTTGCAACTTGCAGTTTTTTTTCAAGGGCCCTTCCTGGGGGCGGATCATTATTGTTTAGAGACCTCTTTCCTGTACCCTGTCATCCCCTAGCGCCCTATTAGATGAGCAAACTCTGAGGCTTTTCAATCTGGTTTTTCAATTGGCCCAATTTCCTTCAGGCTAATGGAATCCCACTCTGGTTGGTGTACAATGTCTTTCCTTGTAGGCCCTGTGCTCTTTCACTAAGCCATTTGCAGTTCTACCAAAGGTGACAGCCCTTGGCAGACTGTGCCAGTGCTCTGGAATACTCTAATTCGCCATGCTTCAGGCACAGAGTATAGGACAGCCTTTATTATTAGAGCTAGCTGTCAACAGTATAGCACTGGAAGGAATGATTCAAGAAGAGTTTCAGATATTTTGAATAGAGATACAGACAACAGGGCTTGGTTTCATTGATTATTTGGGTGTGGAAATATTGCTGTTTTATTTGCTGACGGATGGTAGTGTTTTTGAAAAGTTGCTATATCAATGTATCTCGGATGACATATCAGAACATATTAATTAAATTGAAACCAAAAAAGAAACTCCTGAAATTGTATCAGTAAAGTTTGCCACATCTTACTTGTACAAAGTGAAACCAATGCCAACAGAATAGTTATAATTGATCTGAGTTTCTATTAATAGTTGTTACTTTGTGTAATCCTTAGTAATTCTTTGCACAAACGAGAAAGCATTTGCATTTGTGCAAGGTGGATACAAATACAAAGATGACATTAGCGCTCGTGGCCATTATGTACAAGATCTTTGATGACTGAGTGTTGCTCCTGGGTAGTGCAAACGCAATATAATATTCTTATAGTCATCAAAGGTGCAATTCGGATGTTATAGGATAAATAGATAGGCCTAGATGGATAGATGGATGATTGGGGCTTTACATCCTGTATTTATGAACTTGGCAGGCTAACTACGACAGCAGGAGGACACGGCAAGGAGGCGAAAGATGATTGAAACTGCTGTCAAACATACGCCCAGGTGACCAGGCAAGAGCTGGATTTGAACCCTCGACCCAGCGATTGCCAGTCCGGCATCTTACCACTGAAACAACCACTATAGATAGACAGATAGATAGATAGATAGATAGATATATCGATAAATATATAGATAGTCTTTTTAGACAGTCAGATAGATCTCATCTGCAAAACTGGTTTTATCCATGCAATTGACATGTCAATAATTCAACGGTTCCAAGTCAACTTTGGGAACAGGATATTACAATGACCATGACAAAGTGCATGTACAATGTAAGGCAGACTCAGATCTTGCTTCAATTGATTGATGACGTGACTTTTCTTTTATGTCTATTTTCCCTTTTTTTAACTTTACATTCTTTCAAAAACTACTTAATTCTAAAGTCAACTGAACCAATACTGATGTGTTAGTTGCATGTTTTTGTGGCTACAACAGGTGTTGACAACTACCAGCCCACATTTTAGGCTTGTTTCTCTAGTCAGACAACTTTGTATCGATCTTCCTCGACCATCCCTGAGCTTATCTGGTGAAATCAGTTGGCTACAGATTCCAGACTGAAGTACACTGTACTGGAACAGGGGATAGATACCTAAAACATCTAGCTTAGAATCAAATATAGCTCGTCACAGACAAGAGGGTACTGATTATGTAATGCAGGGTTGCCACTCGAGTCGGATTTTGAAATTCCCTGACTTTTCCCTGTCTCAAAACAAGTTTTCCCTGACCACAAAACAGGCTCTGGCACAAAATTTTGGATTGTAATTCACAGGCTTTTGTGAATAAAAAGAAAATGGATGATGCCAGGTGGCTCATTCAAGATGCCTCGAGCTATAGATTCTTTTTTTTTTTAATGTGATGGTATATAATAAGGTCACTTCATAACCATCAAACAGGTTAGACAGGCCAATGTCATTACATTTCACTGTTGTTCTTATCACAAAACCGTAGCCTTTTGTGTCGTGAATTAGTTTTTATGCAAAATTTCCCTGACCAATGTCATATTTCACTGACTTTTTGCAAAATCTCAAATTTCCCTGACTAATTTCAAAGTTCCCTGACTTTTCCCTGACCTTGAATTTCCCTGACTTTTCCCTGACCAGTGGCAACCCTGTAATGGGTTTTTTCAAAAATAGTGTATAGGCCTATGCTTTTGCCATCCAGACATATATAGTATGTTTCCCCTGAGATGAGAGCAGTGGATTCCAAACAACCGGATCCAATTCCACATTTGATGACATTTTTGACACCACAAATTGCTCTACCTTGTGCTGATATACCTGTTTCCCATAAAGCATTAACTCTGGTCCTGCTCTATCAGTGTCCAGGGGCATAGTTGTTAATTTTTTTAGGGGGGGGGGGGTTCAGTAGAGGTAAAGGACTTGTTTATGCCCCCTTTCTTGAACTGACAGTGTCACGACCACAGGCCACACAATCATTCTGACACCAACTCGCATTCCCAAAGCCAATATTATATTAAACACCAGGACCTCTGTGGTTTCCAGAGTGATAAACAGTTCATGGTTTATCAATGCTGTTGACATCTGCAATTTAGGAATTGTTTGAGGTGTCGCTCTCAACTCAGCGCTCAGGGGAAACAGACTATAGAACAGAGTCTCTTCTTTCTGGTCCAAAATACTTGATACACCCTTAAGAACCATATCAAAATTCGAATTTAAGTTTCGCTTTGGGAATGAAAAGTTAAGAAGTCCTTTTAAAATATGAAGTTATATGAAGTTTAAAAAAATTCAGTTGTAAACTGCTCATGTTTCTCATCCTGTTGAAAATAAAATCTCTAAGCCTCAGTTACTTTTTAGTAAATGGCGTTTTTGGTTGCTCATAATCCTACTAACATTTGAGCTAAAACTCAGGTCACATGATCAACCCAGTTGGAAGCTATATACGCCTCCCACAGGCATGTCACTCAACCAAACTATCCACCTATCCTTCTTTTTCGGTCTCATACTTAAGATGGGAGCCCACAATCGGGTAACTCCCCTCTCATTTCTGTTTCCCTACTCCACCACTGATCTTGAAACTGCATATTCTCATATTTAACGCCTCCACAGAGGGAGCCACTTCTTATACCATTTTCCCACGGGTGGCAGCACCTTACGCAACAGGCAGATTGTCCCTATGTTATCATTGATCCCATAACCTGCCAACCTCCCTATAATACATCTCTCTCTGATTGCCCTGCATGATTCACCAAACATCTTCCTGCCATCTACACGAGCATGTCAACAATTACCCATTTACAATTTTAAAGCCTTTTCAACTTTAAACACCTACAACTCACTCTAAATACCAGGTGTCCTTAAAATATTTCCCTACTTTAACAACAGCGTCAACAGCATCACTTCACGATAATGCATTGCCAAACTTATTTATTTCACTAATGGGCATTTTCTAGTAAATTTACAAGGCAGACCACAAGTCAACACACATCGTCTGTTACAGGAGGAAACAGCTGCCTTGTGCTGAAGCAAGACCTACGGTGGCCCATAGGGGGAATTCAACAAACTCTGCACTACAGCGAAGTCGACAGTAAATCGACACTGTTTCGACACAACTTCGACGGCAAAAATTCGAGGTCTACACTGTTTCAGCGACGATATTTCGACGTCGATGCTTCTACATCGACTTTTCTACATCGACAGAACTTCTACATCGACAGAACTTCGACATCGACAGAACTTCGACATCGGCAGAACTTCGACATCGACAGAACTTCGACATCGACAGCCAGGCAGCGAAACTGCCACTACGTGGCGTCAACACCAACCCGGAACTAGGTCATCCGTAACTGGGTCACGAAATTAGGTCGCGCTATATATAGCAGCACGTGCGTGGTGTTGTTAAAGGTAAGATGTGCATTTTCAACTTTCCCTGACCCTGTTTGTTTGTCTAGCGTATTTCTAACATTGCCAGGCTCAGTCAGTACAGTTAAATTTCTTCCTGCACCTGCAGAATTCTGCACAAAATTCTGCAGTTCTGCAGGAAGCTGCAGAATTCTGCAGTTCTGCAATTTTGGTCCTCTGTCACTGCAGCATTTCTGAAATGTCTCTGCAGCAAAATCTGTAATTCTGTAGGAGTTATGCACCTTGGGAGGTTTTATGCAATTCTGCAGCTAGCTGCAGAATTCTGTAGGAAGCTGCAGAATTCTGTAGGAAGCTGCAGAATTTCACAAATTCTGCAGCCACCCGAATAATTTCACCAATTCTGCAGCTGCCTTCAGAATTCTGCAGTTTCTTAAAAAATTCTGCAGGAAGCTGCAGAATTCTGCAGTTCTGCAGCTCCCTGCAGGATTTCTGAACCTCTGTTACTTGCTCCAGCTTATTGCAATGTATCTGCAAAGTTCAGACCTCTTTGACAAGGTCTTGCCGCTACCAGGGAAACGTTGGTCTGGGGGCGTAGCGGTTTGGGGGTCGGGTGGGGGGGTCGGGGCCTTTGGTGCTCGTCCAGCCCAGCATTGTTTCTGAAAAATTCTGCAGCAGAATATTTAATTCTTTAGGAGTTCTGCAGCTTGGGAGGTTTTATGCACTTATGCAGCCAGCTGCAGAATTCTGCAGGAAGCTGCAGAATTCTGTAGGAAGCTGCAGAATTTCAAAAATTCTGCAGCCACCCGCATAATTTCACCAATTCTGCAGCTGCCTGCAGAATTCTGCAGTTTCTTAAAAAATTCTGCAGGAAGCTGCAGAATTCTGCAGTTCTGCAGCTCCCTGCAGGATTTCTGAACCTCTGTTACTTGCTCCAGCTCATTGCAATGCATCTGCAAAGTTCAGACCTCTTTGACAAGGTCTTGCCGCTACCAGGGAAACGTTGGTTTGGGGGCGTAGCGGTTTGGGGGTCGGGTGGGGGGGTCGGGGCCTTTGGTGCTCGTCCAGTCCAGCATTGTTTCTGAAAAATTCTGCAGCAGAATATTTAATTCTGTAGGAGTTCTGCAGCTTGGGAGGTATTGCACTTTTGCAGCTAGCTGCAGAATTCTGCAGGAAGCTGCAGAATTCTGTAGGAAGCTGCAGAATTTCATAAATTCTGCAGCCACCCGCATAATTTCGCCAATTCTGCAGCTGCCTGCAGAATTTCGCCAATTCTGCAGCTGCCTGCAGAATTCTGCAGTTTCTTAAAAAATTCTGCAGGAAGCTGCAGAATTCTGCAGTTCTGCAGCTCCCTGCAGGATTTCTGAACCTATGTTACTTGCTCCAGCTTATTGCAATGCATCTGCAAAGTTCAGACCTCTTTGACAAGGCTTGCCGCTACCAGGGAAACGTTGGTTTGGGGGCGTAGCGGTTTGGGGGTCGGGTGGGGGGGTCGGGGCCTTTGGTGCTCGTCCAGCCCAGCATCGTTTCTGAAAAATTCTGCAGCAGAATATCTAATTCTGTAGGAGTTATGCAGCTTGGGAGGTTTTATGCACTTATGCAGCTAGCTGCAGAATTCTGCAGTAAGCTGCAGAATTCTGCAGGAAACTGCAGAATTTCTCCAATTCTGCAGCCACCTGCAGAATTTCTCCAATTCTGCAGCTGCCTGCAGAATTCTGGAGTTTCTTATGAAATTCTGCAGGAAGCTGCAGAATTCTGGCAGCACCCTGCAGGATTTTTTAGCTCGTCCGTTTTCTTTGAAAACGAAGAGCTATTGTCGTCACTCGATCGTTGGCGTGGGCGTCGTCGTTGTCCCGGTTAAGGTTTGTGTGAGTGTCCATTTGCGACCTTAGTTTTCCACTTAGAGTTATGAAATTTGGTACAGGTATGGGGCAATGGGTATGGATCGGGAAAATGTTGAGAAATCCGAGATGGCTGCCATTCTGTGGCGGCCATATTGGCAGCCATCTTTCTTCATTCTTGAACTGCCCATTGTGACCTTAATATTTCACTTAGAGTTATGAAATTTGGTACAGGTCTGGACCTCTGGGTATGGATCGGGAACATGTCGAGAAATCCAGGATGGCGGCCATTTTGTGGTGGCCATTTTGGCAGCCATCTTTCTTCATTCTTGAACTGTCCATTGTCACCTTAATACTTCACTATAGTTATGAAATTTGGTACAGGTATTGGCCTGTGGGTATGGATCAGGAACATGTTGAGAAATCCAAGATGGCAGCCATTTCGGCAGCCATCTTTCTTCATTTCTTGAACTGCCCTTTGTGACCTCAATATTTTGCTTAGAGAATTGAAATTTGGTACAGGTATTGGTCTGTGGGTATCGATCGGGCACATGTTGAGAAATCCAAGATGGCGGCCATTTTGTCATGGCCATTTGGGCAACCATCTTTCTCATTCTAGACCTGCCCATTGTGATCTCAATATTTCGTGAAGAGTTATGAAATTTGGTACAGGTATTGGCCTGTGGGTATTGATCAGGATCATATTGAGAAATCCAAGATGGCAGCCATTTTGGCAGCCATCTTCCATAATATCTTGAGCCGCCCATTGTACTCTCAATATTCCTCTCAGAGTAATGAAATTTGGTACAGGTATTGGCCTGTGGGCATGCATCGGGAACATGTTGTGAAATCCAATATGGCCACCAAAATGGTCACTTCAAAATGTCTGACATCCTTGAACTGCCCATTTTGACCTTACTTTTTCGCTTAGAGTTATGAAATTACGTACAGGTATTAGCCTGTGGGCATGGATCCGTAAATTGTAGATAAATTTAAGATTGTGGTCATTTTGGCAGCCATCTTTCTTCATTCTTGAACCGCCCATTGTAACCCCAAAATACCGCTTAGGGTTATGAAATTAGGTATTGGCCTGTGGGCGATAATCTGGCACACATTGATAGATTTCATATTAACAGACGAGCGTTGAAACTGCTTGCGGTTCTGGTTTTTTTAGCTCTGTTACTTCATTCAGCTTATTGCAATGCATCTGCAAAGTTCAGACCTCTTTGACAAGGTCTTGCCGCTACCCAGGAAGCGTTGGTTTGGGGGCGTAGCGGTTTGGGGGTCGGATGGGGGGTCAGGGCAGGAAGCTGCAGAATTTGTGAAATTCTACAGCTTCTTACAGAAATGCTGCAGAGACAGAGGAGCACAAAACCCCCAACCCCCCTACCGACCCCCCAAACCAACGTTTCCTGGGTAATGGCAAGACCCTTTTCAAAAAAATTTTTTGAAATTCTGCAGCTTCCTGTAGCTTCTTGCAGAATTCCAGTACACTTAAATTTCTTCCTGCACCTGCAGGTGTTTTGGTGCTCGTCTGCAATGAATTCTGCAGCTTGTAAAATGACATTTTTGCGAGCTGACCGTTCGCCGAAAAATATGTCGTACGGCGAAAAGAAACGACGATGGACAAAGAATGACTACTGCAGTCTATAGACCTGGTTGTAGGGTACCTGAAACTTTTTTCTGAATGAAATTTGGTTGAGAATTGACCGAACAGAGAGGCAAAACGTCAATGGAGGTTTATTTTGACAGAGCACTGTAAAATGACATTTTTGCGAGCTGACCCATCGCCGAAAAATGTGTCGTACGGCAAAAAGAAACAAAGACGGACAAAGACTGACTACTGCAGTCTATAGACCTGGTTGTAGGGTACCTCAAACTTTTTTCTGAATGAAATTTGGTTAAGAATTGACCGAACAGACAGGCAAAACGTCCATGGAAGTTTATTTTGACAGAGCACTGTAAAATGACATTTTTGCGAGCTGACCCATCGCCGAAAAATGTGTCGTACGGTAAAAAGTAACAAAGACGGACAGAAACTGACTACTGCAGTATATAGACCTGGTTGTAGGGTACCTGAAACTTTTTTCTGAATGAAATTTGGTTAAGAATTGACCGAACAGAGAGGCAAAACGTTCATGGAAGTTTATTTTGACAGAGCACTGTCAGCAGTTTATAAAATGACATTTTTGCAAGGTGACCCATCGCCGAAAAATGTGTCGTACGGCGAAAAGAAACAAAGACGGACAGAAACTGACTACTGCAGTATATAGACCTGGTTGTAGGGTACCTGAAACTTTTTTCTGAATGAAATTTGGTTAATAATTGACCGAACAGAGAGGCAAAACGTTCATGGAAGTTTATTTTGACAGAGCACTGTCAACAGTTTATAAAATGACATTTTTTCCTGCTGACCGATCGCCGAAAAATGTATCGTACGGCGAAAAGAAACAACGACAGACAAAGACTGACTACTGCAGTCTATAGACCTGGTTGTAGGGTACCTGAAACTTTTTACTGAATGAAATTTGGTTAAGAATTGGCCGAGCAGAGAGGCAGAACGTCTATGAAAGTTAATTTTGATAGAGGTCATTCCACAAACTGCTACCTGACGAGCACCAAAGGCCCCGACCCCCCCACCCGACCCCAAAACCGCTATGCCCCCAACCTACGTTTCCTGGGTAGCGGCAAGACCTTGTCAAAGGGGTCTGAACTTTGCATATGCATTGCAATAAGCTGAATGAAGTAACAGAGCTTCAAAAATCCTGCAGGGAGCTGCAGAACTGCAGAATTCTGCAGCTTCCTGCAGAATTTTTTAAGAAACTGCAGAATTCTGCAGGAAACTGCAGAATTCTGCAGGCAGCTGCAGAATTGGTGAAATTCTGCAGGTGGCTGCAGAATTTTTGAAATTCTGCAGTTTCCTGCAGAATTCTGCAGCTTCCTGCAGAATTCTGCAGCTAGCTGCATAAGTGCATAAAACCTCCCAAGCTGCATAACTCCTACAGAATTACAGATTTTGCTGCAGAAACTTTTCAGAAATGCTGCAGGGACGGATGAGCACCAAAACCCCCGACCCCGTGACCCGACCCCCAAACCCAGACCCCCCAAACCAACATTTCCTGGGTAGTGTTAAGACCCTTGTCAAAGAGGTCTGAACTATGCAGATGCATTGCAATAAGCTGGAGCAAGTAACAGAGGTTCAGAAATCCTGCAGGGAGCTGCAGAACTGCAGAATTCTGCAGCTTCCTGCAGAATTTTTTAAGAAACTGCAGAATTCTGCAGGCAGCTGCAGAATTGGTAAAATTCTGCAGGTTGCTGCAGAATTTGTGAAATTCTGCAGCTTCCTACAGAATTCTGCAGCTTCTAACAGAATTCTGCAGCTTCCTGCAGAATTCTGCAGCTAGCTGCATAAGTGCATAAAACCTCCCAAGCTGCATAACTCCTACAGAATTACAGATTTTGCTGCAGAAACTTTTCAGAAATGCTGCAGGGACGGATGAGCACCAAAACCCCCGACCCCGTGACCCGACCCCCAAACCCCGACCCCCCAAACCAACATTTCCTGGGTAGTGTTAAGACCCTTGTCAAAGAGGTCTGAACTATGCAGATGCATTGCAATAAGCTGGAGCAAGTAACAGAGGTTCAGAAATCCTGCAGGGAGCTGCAGAACTGCAGAATTCTGCAGCTTCCTGCAGAATTTTTTAAGAAACTGCAGAATTCTGCAGGCAGCTGCAGAATTGGTAAAATTCTGCAGGTTGCTGCAGAATTTGTGAAATTCTGCAGCTTCCTACAGAATTCTGCAGTTTCTAACAGAATTCTGCAGCTTCCTGCAGAATTCTGCAGCTAGCTGCATAAGTGCATAAAACCTCCCAAGCTGCATAACTCCTACAGAATTACAGATTTTGCTGCAGAAACTTTTCAGAAATGCTGCAGGGACGGATGAGCACCAAAACCCCCGACCCCGTGACCCGACCCCCAAACCCCGACCCCCCAAACCAACATTTCCTGGGTAGTGTTAAGACCCTTGTCAAAGAGGTCTGAACTATGCAGATGCATTGCAATAAGCTGGAGCAAGTAACAGAGGTTCAGAAATCCTGCAGGGAGCTGCAGAACTGCAGAATTCTGCAGCTTCCTGCAGAATTTTTTAAGAAACTGCAGAATTCTGCAGGCAGCTGCAGAATTGGTAAAATTCTGCAGGTTGCTGCAGAATTTGTGAAATTCTGCAGCTTCCTACAGAATTCTGCAGCTTCTAACAGAATTCTGCAGCTTCCTGCAGAATTCTGCAGCTAGCTGCATAAGTGCATAAAACCTCCCAAGCTGCATAACTCCTACAGAATGACAGATTTTGCTGCAGAAACTTTTCAGAAATGCTGCAGGGACGGATGAGCACCAAAACCCCCGACCCCGTGACCCGACCCCCAAACCCCGACCCCCCAAACCAACATTTCCTGGGTAGTGTTAAGACCCTTGTCAAAGAGGTCTGAACTATGCAGATGCATTGCAATAAGCTGGAGCAAGTAACAGAGGTGCAGAATTCTGCAGCTTCCTGCAGAATTTTTTAAGAAACTGCAGAATTCTGCAGGCAGCTGCAGAATTGGTAAAATTCTGCAGGTGGCTGCAGAATTTGTGAAATTCTGCAGCTTCCTACAGAATTTTGCAGCTTCTAACAGAATTCTGCAGCTTCCTGCAGAATTCTGCAGCTTCCTACAGAATTCTGCAGCAGTGCATAAAACCTCCCAAGCTGCATAACTCCTACAGAATTTAATATTCTGCTGCAGAATTATTTCAGAAACGCTGCTAGGCAAGACAAGCACACAAAAAACCCCCAACCCCCCCATCCGACCCCCAAACGGCTACGCCCCCAAACCAACGTTTCCTGGGTAGCGGTAAGACCTTGTCAAAGAGGCCTGAACTTTGCAGATCTATACATTACAATGGGCTGAATGAAGTAACAGAGCTTCAAAAACCCTGCAGGGAGCTGCAGAACTGCAGAATTCTGCAGCTTCCTGCAGAATTTTTTGAGAAACTGCAGAATTCTGCAGGCAGCTGCAGAATTGTTGAAATTCTGCAGGTGGCTGCAGAATTTGTGAAATTCTGCAGGTTCCTACAGAATTCTGCAGCTTCCTGCAGAATTCTGCAGCTTCTTACAGAATTCTGCAGCAGTGCATAAAACCTCCCAAGCTGCATAGCTCCTACAGAATTACAGATTTTGCTGCAGAATTTTCTCAAAAACGCTGCTGAGACAGATGACCACCAAAACCCCAACCCCCCCACCAACGTTTCCTGGGTAGCGGCAACATACTTGTCAAAGAGGCCTGAACTTTGCAGATGCCTTGCAATAAGCTGGAGGAAGTAACAGAGGTTCAGAAATCCTGCAGGGAGCTGCAGAACTGCAGAATTCTGCAGCTTCCTACAGAACTGCAGAATTTGCTGCAGGTGGCTGCAGAATTTGTGAAATTCTGCAGCTTCCTACAGAATTCTGTAGCTTCCTGCAGAATTCTGCAGCTGGCTGCATAAATGCATAAAACCTCCCAAGCTGCATAACTCCTACAGAATTCCATATTCTGCTGCAGAATTTTTTCAGAAACGCTGCTGAACCTGACGAGCACCAAATCCCCTAACCCCCCCCCCCCACCGACCCCTAAACCGCTACGCCCCCAAACCAACGTTTCCTGGGTAGCGGCAACACCTTGTGAAAGAGGTCTGAACCTTGCAGATGCATTGCAATAAGCTGAATCAAGTAACAAAGCTTCAAAAATCCTGCTGGGAGCTGCAGAACTGCAGAATTCTGCAGCTTCTTACAGAACTGCAGAATTTGCCACAGAACTGCAGAATTCTGCAGCTTCCTACAGAACTGCAGAATTTGCTGCAGAACTGCAGAATTCTGCAGCTTCTTACAGAACTGCAGAATTTGCTGCAGAACTGCAGAATTCTGCAGCTTCTTACAGAACTGCAGAATTTGCTGCAGAACTGCAGAATTCTGCAGCTACCTGCAGAATTGCTGCAGAACTGCAGAACTGCAGAAAGAAATTATACTCTCCTCGGCTCAGTTGTGCATGCTTTTTGTAAGAAATGCCACCAAACAAATCGCAGATAATGACACAAGACAATTCAAGGACTTATTTAAAACTGACACTTTTCTTGCTGCTGTCAAGAATGCAAGGTCGTGTTCAACTCCTCACTGCATGTCAACATTGGTATATATATCTATACAAGCTGGTGAAGATGCACAATGATGAAGGGGGCATAAATTATGTAATAGGCCTAAACTAAACACAATGGTCATCATTTCATTAAAACAGAGCACTGCTGTCACTCACAATGCTGGCTGCTGCATTGACCTACTCTCACTGTGAGGGTGAGGCAGCTCAGGCTGTTGCAATTGTATTTCACAAGTGCACCAGTAATTTTTAATCCCCCCTTCCATGATCCATCTACCCTTGTGAACTGTGGGGGAATGGTCAGACATTTCCTGGGAAATTATCTGGGGATTTCAAGTTTGAAAGTGCCCCTCTCAGGGATTTCCTTTTATTTCTGAAAAATTTTCCCCCAGGTTGGAGAGTTGGGTAATTTTCTCTAATATTTTCATGGGATAAGGATAGGGATTTTTTTCCAGGAGGTGCTAGATCTCCATTCCAGTCTCTTCCTCCCCTACACTTTGGAAATTTACCCAGGGAAAATGACGAGTGCTTAATCAATAATCCTCATGAAAACAACCCAATTAATCTGTGATTAAAAATATATTTATAAATATATATTGCAATTTCTTTTTTAAAATCCGTTAGAAGTGTTTAAAAAAGTAGGAATATGACCTAAAAACAACAAGATTTCAACATTTTTTTCTTTTATTTTTTTGAAGGAGCTGAGGATCAGAAATTCAGAATACGAGGAATGTTTCTGACATTCTGTAAGTCGGACGATATACAATTAATTTTCATTTCACCGGTATATTTCACAACCAGCCTGACACATGAACTTGGAAAGAAAAAGAATGAGTGCATTATCTCATGATTGTCTTATAATATTAATATTCTGGAATGAGGATAGAGAAGTGTAAGACTTGGAATCACAAGCAAATGATGATAACTGTTTAGCCTTTAGGCCTCTAGTGCCAAGAAAGTCTGCAGAAGGTCCTGTTTGCTTTTTTTTGGTATTTTATTTTATTTTTTTAATTTTCTTTGCAGGTTATATCCAAGAAACAACAAGATGTAACAGAAGTATCAACATAGTTCAAGCTGCAGTGCAGTTTAATGAAATTTCCAGTTCCAAAGAGCAATCAATTTCTGAAGGTCAGTACAGTCAAACCTGTGTTGATTAGCCAGTCAAGGGAATGGACAAAAGTGGCGGCTTAGAGCTGTTTGCAGATTGGCGGTCCATTGGAAAATTAAATTTTCTTCTTTTCAATTAGCAAACTGGCTTTGCCATGTCATTCACAGTTACCTGTTGGTTTTCTAATCTTCTTGTCAGACGAGCACTAATTAAAGTCATTTAATTAGTTTGTTTATTGACAAGTATGCCGCAAGATATGATATGCACTGAACCAAGTGATTAAACTATAAACCAGTGTTGGAGTCGAGGCTAGGACATCCGAGATGGAGACATGAGCATCCGAGACCGAGGCGAGACCAAGGCATTGACCCACCGAGACCGACGCCAAGGCATCAGCTATCGAGACCGAGACCGACGCCAGCAACACAAAAATTACACTTTACTGAAACAGTGGATGGATTAATTACTCTTTTAAATAAAACTCTTGATTGCACAATTTCCTAAGTACTTCCCTTCAAAATAATTTAATGCAGACGTTGATTTATTAATATCATAAGTGAAAAGAAAGAATTCTTTTTCATCGTAGCTGGACAAAAAAAACGCTGCGGAGTTCCAATTCATTGGGCAGTGACATTTTGTTGCTATATCAAAAGTAATTGCCGAGCAAGCACTTACGTTGAATCAATCTTATAAAAACGTTTAAAAAATAGTTTTTAATTTTATGTTTAAATGCTAGAGCACTTGCTGGGTGGCAACTTTTTTGGCGGGTTTGGTTGAGGGTCCAAATTTGTCTTATTCTGTTTTATTACATGGTAATTATTAGACTATCTGGGGTACAAATTTATCATTCAGATACTTCAGCATGTTACATTAAATGATAGAAATTTAAAGCTTAAAAAATTATGGCCAATATTAACATGAAAGAATTTTAAACCCGAACTCATCTAATGTAGCAAAGGGAAATTCTTGAGATTGTAAATGCTTTTTTGACAAAACACAAAATAATATGAGGCGTAATGACTTCGTACTTTGCTATGAACAGATAAACAAACAAGGATTCTGTCATTTGTTATATTGCAGGTTTTAATAGGTTTTTTAAATAAGTTAAACTGACAGAACTTAATTAACCAGAAGAAAAATCTCCTTTGACTGTTCCAGCAAAATTTCACTTTTTCTGGCCGGTCTTGGTCATGCCTCGGACATATACCCGAGGCCAAAGGGGTCCGAGACCGAGTCCAAGGCCGAGGATTGAGCATCCGAGACCATGGCCATCAAAATATGGCTCCTAGGCCGGCCTCGAGGTCGAGGATGAGGCCGGCCTCGAGGACTCCAACACTGATCACAAAATCAATTTTAAAGAAAATCATGGAAAGTTTTGAAGATACACTTTAATAAAAATTTTAACTATTCAGTTAGATATTTTATTAAAAGTAAAAATTAACAGTGTAAACTCCAGTAAATCTTCAGCTTCTCAAATATTGTGTGTTGTCTTGCAGCCTTGAACTATTTGGACAATTCAAGAAATTAGATAACTGACTTGTTTCTTTCTTCTTCTTTTTTTGCAGCGTGATTACCAGCCATGGTCACATTGGTCAGTGATGAAGAGAAGAGCCAACCAAGAGCCAATCAAGGAAAAATTGCAAGAATCTTGGATCAACAACACAACATGATTTTATAAAATGAATACTCTTTAAACATTTTATTAAATTGTACAACAAATACACAAAAAATTTCAATAGAAGTGAACCAATTATAGACTTAATTACAAGTTTGTACTTCAGCATTTTACAATAAGTTTATAGACCCAGATCAATTTTATTATATTTATGTACTTTGATGGGATCTTACATGCTTGGGCATTTTTAAACTATATCCATTTTCCATAAAATTCAATGTATAAAAACCGAATCTCTGGCATTGTATAAATGATACAGTCTCACCTCTTATCAATATTCGTATTATTATGCTTTTATCTATTTTCATCAATTGATCTACATTCAAAAGTAATTTATAAAATGTTGCAGCAGGGTGACTGAGTGGTTACAGTCCGTGCCTGGCAATGCCTCCTCCGCTGAAGGTCTCAAGGCTGCATGGGTTCAAACCTCAGATCACAAGGCGATGAATCCAAAATATTTTAAGTGGATATTCAAAGGATAGATGGATGATTGGGGCTTTATGTCCTGTATTTATGCACTTGGTAGGCGAATTAGGACAGGAGGACACAGCAATGAGGTGAATAATGAGGATATTCAAAGGCATAACAATCCCAGATGAAATGTTGAATTAGCGGTCCCTGATATATCGGTGGTATTTCTGGGCCATATCCCTATCATTAGGATTTTACGTCGGAAGATTGCCGCTTTTTCTCCTATCTCATCAATCAACCCTTGCAAGCAACATGAGCTTGGTTTAGATGGCGATGTCTTGAAGAATGCTCTTTAGTCTTGACAACTGAAACCAAAATTAAAGTATTTGAAGATCTGTAAGGTCTGCGATTAATGTGAAAAAAGTTACGATTTAAAAATTTAAGAGCTTTCAAGGGCCCTGGAGGATGATATTTATGTTTTTAAAATATAAATTGTGATCCTGAACGCGAGAATGTCCATTGACTTTACCAAAAATGACTTAACCAAAACTGAGGAAAACTGTGGTATATTGCATCCTATATATTGTGGTATATTGCATCCTATATATTGCTATTCTAAATTACATTTTTAATGCAAAATACCTTTTGCTTGCCAAAAATATTGAAAACGATGGAATTGTGGTGTTTCGAACTGTGTAAGTTTAATCCTTTCCTCTGGAAGTTAATTTTGGGTTGAAATCATAGCACAAAGGTCTGTTTCTCACCTTCCGTCCATCTTCCCCTGGCTTCTGGTGATTTCAGCTGATTTCGAATTTGTGGTTTTGTTTCGAATTCTGCAATAATTCAGCAAAAAAGAAAACAATTGATTCTCAAAAATAGATTTAGGCCTAACTTAAAGCCTTTCTGGTCATTTATTCTGAAACTAACTACATGTTTGGTTTTAATTGGAGTCCTGCAAAGAGTGCTTTGATGAAAAATAGAAATGTACCAAATACGTAAGCAATGTATAACAATAAAGGAGACTTGTCTGTTTATGCTGAATACACTTGAGGACAAAATTATTAGCCCCCCTCTGGGTACCCCCTGTAATTTCATTTTTCTCCGAATGAGGCATCACAGACCAAACATATTTTTACCTAAACTGTATTTCTATGGTATTTCTATTAGGAAAGGTCAATTCTTTCAAAAATGTTAAAACTAATCGAGATAATTAACTAAAACCAAAATTTGCCTGGGACAAAATTATTATCAAGGGGGGCTTGGAGTTTTTTAAAATAAATCATTTCTTGCTCATGAAATTAATAAATTCTTTTTGGCTAATGTTAATATTTAATTTCTGGTAGGGGATTTCTGTGAAAACTAAACAAACAAATGGCTATTGTTCCATCACACTTGGCTCACTTTCTAGATTGCTGTGAAAACTAAACAAACAAATGGCTATTGTTCCGTCACACTTGGCTCACTTGCTGGCTGAGCGGCCAATAATTTCAAGTAACATCAAATGTGTTATAAATTAAAGTTTCAAAGGTTGGCAAAATTCTTATTATGTTGTCTTATAGGCCTATTTGTAAATATTTATTTTACACATTAGGCCTATACATGTTCATACATTAAGTAGCACAAGGAAAAATTTACCTTAAATCGATAGAAATCAGTGAACTGCAAATATATAGGCCTAGAGAATGAATAATTACCAAAGGACTGAGTATATCTAACATGTGTAAATTATTTCTCTCTTTGCATGATGAATGATGAAATATTTACATGTTGTATTTCCTACTTATGATCTAATGCTAGGATGCCAACCTGAATAGTACACTTGATGACCCCTTACTCAGTGGTATTAATTATTGGCAATTTATTGCATGCATGCTGATGGCAACTTAAAGGGCTCAGTTAAATAGGCCTAGTCATTCACATGTCCTGGCAGAATGAAAGCAAGTTAATTTATCCAAGAGTTCTACGGGAAATAGCCTATAGCTATCTTTAGATCTACAGACTACAGTATACACAGTACATTGAGTTTTCTTACCATTACTGGCATTAGCATTGAATCAGTGCATGGCTGCATGCACACTGCACACGGGCAGTTTATGGGCAGTTATGTCATTCCCTTTGGGGTTTGCAGTGCCCAGCATCTGCCTTGACAGTTGTTCTTACTTCCTACATGTTTTCCTGAAGTTGGTATCACCTCCAGTAGGCTCTGCATTGCAAAACAAGCCCAGCAACTGCAGCGTGAGTCCTCCCCTGCCTTAGCTCCTGCCCGTTCGGGGCTACTGTTCCGACGCACCCAAAAAGTGGCGATCAATTATTGCCGACCTAGATGTCCAAAAATAAGAAAATGACGCTACAGCTGTCAACAATTCTTGACCCTACCTTGTAGAATAGCCACCCTAGTTTCTTCGACGAGTGAAATAAACGGTATTCAGATCGTTTTTGCTTCAGTTCAGGCGGAATTCCATTTTGACAACAAATTCTGCAACGAGAGATGACGTCATGACGTCATCTCCGGAATTCCCTCTTCGCACGTGCTCAATTTGGCGCGAAGTGGGATCAACAAACTTTGACAGCAGAGTGTTTTTAAGGCTGGTAAGTGCATTTTCGGACTTTAAACATCTGGTTTGAAGCCCAGAATAGTTTTGTGAACAGTTCTAGATTGTATTGCATGCACATGAGCGACCACATAGAACTTATGTACAATTTTAGGCCATGATTTGGCAGGCTGACATTTTTGACAGTTGCTGAGTTGCCACTCACTGTTGTTGACTTTTAAATTGTCTATCACTGTACAGTCTGTACTTGTTCAAGTTGCTGCATATTTTTTCTTGTGACAGCTTTTTAATAACCTGGCCTCGTAAGTCCGGTCTGCCTGCATGACCTCGTGTGCTTCTAATACTAATAGGAGGGGGGGGCACTATCAAAAAATAAACAAACATCTACTTTGAATTTTACTGATGGGGGGGGAGGGCACTATCAAAAAATAAACAAAGGGGGCAGATATTGGCGGATTCAGGAGGGGTGTAGGGGGCTCTGGAGACCATAACCTTTTAGGTCCCCAAAACGAAAAATGACATTTTGAAGTAAAATATAAGTAGTATGAGGATTGAGGAGGACCGACAAATTTCAAAACACATCGAGGCCCCTCCCAGTCTACTGTATCTGGAGATTAAACTTTGCAAGAGGCCCCTTACTTTAATTTTATTAGCTAGAATTTAAAGGCCCTAATTGATGATATTTTTTCATAAGCCCTGAAATTTATTTTTCATCATTTTCCATAATTCAGTTTCTTTTTTAAAGGTTGCTGGTGGGTCCCCTCAGGTGTTGGGCCCCAGGGCATTGGCCACCTGCCCATAGGGCCAGTCCGCCCCAGGGCCTCCCTGGCACCCGGAAAGCTCTCTTAAATTCCGAAAATATGTTTTCACGTCAGTTACCTGAGCCTTGATGATCTTCGCAAAGCCTGCACTACCTCACTTATTGCTATATTTCAGGATGATGATGTGTGCTCGTTCTTCAGACCATAAAAGTTTTCACGCCGGATCAAGGCCTTTTACAAGCGTACTGTGTCATGGACGAATCCGATATAGGCCTACATGCAGCATTGTGGTGAAGAGGGTTCCAAAATATTCTAAAAACTTTCAAAATGAGGTAAATTAATCAGGTAATTGAAATTTTCAAAATGTGCTGTTTTATGATTAGCTAGGCCACACCAAATTGATTTTATGGATGACTGGGATTTTAGGGGGAAAATGGAGCGAGCGAGCTAATTTTTTATTATTATTTTTTCCTAAATAAAACTAATTTTTGAAAGCTTTTCAAATGCAAGTGAGGGTATTTAAAAAAACAACATTTATTTTAAATTTGCAAACAGCCGTAAATTTTGGGCGAGTGACATTTTGCGCTCGTGATTTTTGTGATGTGTTGAGCTGAATAAAGTCTTTTAGCATGACAAGACCTGTCAATTGAGTGTGGGACATTAGGTCTGACAATGAGGATGATATTATCGGACCTGCCTATTAAACAGTCGGACAGGTCCGACGGTCCGATGATCTTTGCAAAGCCTGTATTATGATCAGAAAAGTAATGAATTTACGGTTTCACATCAATTGTGTCTGTTTCCATTCTCATACAGTACACATGACATAGTTCAATTAATGTGTAGTCAATTGGATTTGATTGCATATTGTGTTGTGAAGTAATTGCCAATTGCACCTCAGAGCAGGCTCTCTGTCACTGTCAGCTTTACTTAATAGGCCACCTCAATATTGACATTAAGTTAAGGCTCAATAGTACTTGACTGGCGGTATGAAATCATGATAAGTGGGGTTCAAATTATGTCAGAATAGTCTGAAATTCAATCAAGATGATGGGGAGAGGGTTGGTCTTGCAGGAGCCTGCTGGGCTGCCAATTGCTGGGTCCAGGGTTTGAATCCAGCTCTCGCTGGGTCCAGGGTTTGAATCCAGCTCTTGCTGGGTCACCAGGCCTGTGTTGGACGGCTGTTTCAATCATCCTTCACCTCATTTCGGTGTCCTCCTCCTGTCCTGATTAGCCTACCAAGTGCAAAAATGTAGTATGCAAAGCCCCAATCATCCATCATTCAAGATGATTTAATTGCCATCTCAGTATAATGTTACTCCATACTATGAGTCCATAGCCTATGAATAATCATTAATGTATGTACGACGTCGTACGAGGGTTGTTTGAAAAGTTTTCAGCTTTTGCCCAGACGTTGACTCCTGAAATTCAATAGAACAATTTCATAGAAGCTTCCATAAAAACTGAAATTGCACTTGCTACTGTGCGATAGTTTTATATTATTGACATATTTATTTTAAAAAATTTGCCCAGACGACAGACGTTGACTCCTGAAATTCAATAGAACAATTTCATAGAAGCTTCCATAAAACCGTAATTGCACTTGCTACTGTGCGATAGTTTTATATTATTGACATATTTATTAAAAAAAATTGCTTTAATAACCTGAATTTTCTGAATATTTTCTTATATGTGATGCTGGACTTCTTGTTTTGGGGTAGGAGATGATGCATTTACATTATGCAACCTTGATATAATTATAATCATGCTGGTCTTTAAGAAAATGTACAATTTTAATATAATTTCCTTAATTTCAGCAGCTTTGTGAGTGGCCAGAAAGATTCAGCTGCTTTTGGAAGGAGCGAGAGCGATTTATACTGCTGACATAAAGGATGCGAATGACTCTCGGAAAAAGTGATGGAAATGAGTCAGTAAATGGCGATGCTGAGTTGTAATAAGGTAACATTCATATTGTAACGTTCTGTTGAGGTTAATTAAATTTGTCAGAAGTTATTAGCATGGACATTTAATTGCCGCTACCCTGCTTCAAATAGAAGTAAGTTCATCATTCATCATTCATTGTCAAACACTATGATTTGTTGATTGCCATTGATTGAATTGGTGGATTTAGTTGAATTTCTTGAAGGATAAGCCATAGCCCAAAGTTACCCATCTTATATTGCTGCGTGTTATTGAACACATCGACCTCTCATAATGACGTCCGTGGGGTGGCCCCCTTATGAACTTTCTAACTCTGACTAAAATCACTTGGTATAACAAGAAGATCAGACAAGCCATGCAGCATCATAGACAATTTGGATGACTGTGGCACAAAACCAAACTACAAGTTCACAAGGATATGTTCAAAGCCTAGTGTAATGTTGTTACATCACTTATCAACACTGCTCACTGTGTCACACGAATGCAAGATTATTTTAACAACTCAAAAGCTTTTTTTGATATTGTAAATAAGTTCTATTATTCATATTTTTGTTCCAGGCAACTACGCGGGAGGTCTACAGTTTGAAGATATATACAACTTCATATAGACATTTCAATAGCTGGACATCCTAAACATAATCTATTAGGAAATCTGAATATTACACTTGCTATTAGCAACTGATTGGCATGAGATGGTAGCAGGCCTAACCCGATGATTCTGTTTTCATGGGTAAGGCCTATTGTTGGTAAGCAAATATTTCAGTTTCAAGCTGTTTGCGATTGGTAATGAATGAAGATGGTTTTGGCAACAAAAAATGTTATATATCTTGTTGTTGGTTTTCATGGACGTATTAGCATATATATTGGAAATACTGTTGTATCATTAACTATATAAATTGCAGCTGTGACTTATGAATTTTCATAAAATTCCTGTGTTATCTTTTAAATTTCCTATATTCAGCTTCTGAGAGGTCTGGGTTATAAATGTCAAATTTGAAAATATGCTTATATTTTGTCAAATCACAGGGATAAGATGGTAAACCTAGTGTTTTGCTTGTTGTTTCATGCTGTGGTGTCAGTGTGAAGTGTTTCATTGATTGGAGTCACACTTCCTCATCTTGAATCCTTTTGTTATTCGGTGAACAATGTACATTGTTAATATAAGGTGGCCTGTTGGCTAGGGCACTGAAGAGCATATAACGGGTCGTATCTCCTCAGAGTTTTAATTCATAGTTTGAATTTCAAACCTATATTCTCTTAAGTCTTATCTCGGTGGCCAAGGAGGGTCATTCTCACTGTCTCATTTGGCCTATAAAATTAATGAAGCATTGATATTTAAATGTAGACTGGCGTAGGACTGCCGCCCCAATGTTTGCGAAAAAATATCAGCTCATTCTATAAATATTTAGAGGTGGCACATTTCACTTGAACTTTATATATTGTAAATCCCCATTGGCGAGCCCTGACAAATGCATGATTTTCCAAAAATGAGACCTAGAATCAATATTTTTCGACCTTTCAAAAACCATGGAGAGGTTTTTGGCAGGGCAGCTCAAAACTGGCATAATTTTGCATTTTCATCTCTGCACAATGTAATGCCCAATATGACGAAAATGACTCAAAAATGCCTAAATTAACAGAATTTAGCTTCTTATAATGGCCTTCCAATATATGTTTTAGCAAAATGAGTGCCAGTTCTGAACTTGCCTCCAAAAACCCTCCATAATAGTTTTTGAATGGTCAAAAAATACAGATTCTAAGTCAATTTTTGGAAAATCATGTGTTTTTCAGGTCTCGCCAATTTGGATAAATTTACATTAGGGCTATTCCATTTAAAAACCTGGGGGGGGGGGGTGGTCAGGTTGATTTATTTTTCGTAAGATGGATGTAGGGATCGGCGGAAATTCGTTTCAGATGTATGGTGGGATGTAAAAGAATTCGCTTCAGATGTATGGGGGGGGGGGCATTATCGCTCCATGAAGGATTACGCATTGTAATTATAAAATTTTTATTTGATGCATGTGGGGTGGGTAAAAAATTTGCATTTAATGCATGGGGGGGTCGAAAATAATTCACTTTAGATGCATGGGGGGGTAGGGTGGTCCAAAAAAATATATGTCTTAATATCATTGATGGTACCCCCTTACTTTTTTCCTTTGACCATATGGAAGAAGTGTGCAAAATTTCAGCCATATTGATTAATATTTAGAGGTGGCTCATCAAGGTTGAAGTTTTGCTATATTTTGCATTAAAACGCCTATATCTAACTAGTGAAAATTGCGTAAAATCATATTTTCCTTTCATTGGAGGCCTACTAAGGCACTAACCAACAGAAGAAAAAGCAACATAACACTTGTTTGTATATCTTCCTCTCCACATTAAAAAAAAAAGTTATTTGTCACTTATATCATTAAAATTTTTATGTAAATTGATGTGTATTAGGCGAAAATTTGGCAAAATTGGGTATGCAAACATAGATTTATTAATAAGCATCTCAAATTTAATTCATATTATATATATCTTTATTCGTACATAAAAAATTGTACAAAGCAGTAAAGAATTTAAAATGTAAAATAATTTAAAACAAGCAGATAACAACAAAAATATTTAAAAAAAAAAAAAAAAAAATTAAAATTAAAATTAAATAAAATAATAATGGAAAGGTTTTTGGATCATAACTGAGTCATGCCACACTACTTTCAAAAAATTATTGTAGTCAAGCATGATAAAGAATGGAAATCCCATCCTCTTGATGGTAATTAATATAAATAACCCCTTTCCTCAGATAAGCCAGTCTTGGAAGTTTCATACTCCTGGAAGCTTCAGATGTTAAAATTAACATGATTAGTTTACCAAATAGGCCAGTACAATTTGAGTTGTTTGACACCTTATTAAATTAGTAAGACCAATCAGTTCTGAAACGGGTTCTTATAATCCAACAGCATTTTCCCCCTGTTCTTGTCAGTTACAGTGCAATGTTTGAGGCAGTTTTATCTTTGGCAGGGATACCTGTTCGGGAATGATGACATATCCCACACTTGGCAGTGATCCTCATGGAAAACCCATCAGGAACAGCCCATGGGATATAATTTTGTGATCCACCATCCCTAATTTAAATATGATCCACCATCCCTAATTTAAATATGATCCACTATCCTTGATTTAAATATTTTATTTATTTGTGGCACTACTTCAGATCAAACATGAGGTCACAATCACGACACATGACATCACAACAGCAGCACATGACGTCACAATAGCAGTAGAGCCACTATGACATCATCAGCATTGGTGACGTCACCAGCAGTCATGTGACTCTGTCGGCTTTGTTTATAGCAACCAGTCAGACTCCACCCACTTTGTCATTTGTTTATGTTACAGTTTGATCTGATTGGTTGGGCCACCATCAAAACATTAGATCCATCCACCGAAGTGATTAGGTCATTACTATTTTTAATTATCCATATTCAAGCATTAAAATGACCTCATAGGTTGTCAAAATAGCAGAAAATGTGGGATATAAATAAAACCCACTCAGGGTGGTGGATCAGTCCACTGAAACCCACTCGTGGTCTGGCTGGCTGCGGAACTCACTCGTGGCTTCGCCACTCGTGAGTTCCTCCGCCAGCCAGACCACTCATGGGTTTCAGTGGACTGATCCACCACCCTGAGTGGGTTTTATTATATTACTATGTGCTAGTATCAAAGAACTAACTTTGATTTTATGAGTTCTCAATACTTTTGAGCAGGGATCTTTGCATAATCAACACAATTTTTTCTAGGGTATCTCTTATTTCCACAGGTGCGCATGAATTACCTGGCACATAAAACTTAGTCATTCCAAGATATCCCCTAAGAAATATTAATAGATCATTTGCATACTGGTATATTGAATGTGGAACATGTTGTTGAGAAAGATGGAATTGCTACCTTCACCTCTTTTTAAAAAGTTTCTGTAGCATGTGTCAAAATAGCACTTGGCCAGAAATTGAGAAGACCGTATGGGATCTAATCAGAGGAGATAATTCACTAGACATCATAAGGATTCTATGTATTGTGTAATCGGTAATAGAAAGCTGCCATTACTTTTGATAGTGTGATGTTCTCAACATCTTTTTCATGCTGGACTATAATAATTTATTGAAAGTGGTATGGCATGACTCAGTCATGATCCAAAAACCATTCCATTAAATTTTAATATATATATATTAATAAGTCTTTGCATACCAATTATGCCAAATTTTTGCCCAATACACATCAATTGATATAAAAATTCTAATGATATAAGTGACAAATCTGACAGTGGCGGATCCAGACAAGGTCATCTAGGGGGGGCCGTGCGTGTTTCGGGCATTCGCAGGCTCGCGTCACAGCGTATTTCCTTCAAATTACAATTATTAATCTCAGTGGTCTAGGGGGGGCCCGTGCCCCCTAGGCCCCCCCCTGTATCCGCCACTGTAATCACTTCTTTTTAAATGTGGAGAGGAAGATATACAAACAATTGTTATGTTGCTTTTTCCGCAGTTGGTTAGTGCCTTAATAGGCCTCCAATGAAAGGAAAATATGATTTTACACAATTTTCACTATTTAGATATAGGCGTTTTAATGCAAAAAATGGCAAAACTCCAACCTTGATGAGCCACCCCTAAATATTAATCAATTTGGCTGAAATTTTGCACACTTCTTCCACATGGTCAAAGGAAAAAAGTTAGGGGGTACCATCACCAAATTTTACACTTTTATCATTTTCCATAGGATGTTGGACCACCCTAATGGGGGGGTCAAAAATGTAACCAGACCACCCCACCCCCAGGTTTTTAAATGGAATAGCCCTTATAACCTAAAGTTAAATGTGCTACCTCTAAATATTATTAGAATGAGCTGAAATTTTATGCACATATTCTCATATACCAACCTCAACTGCAAAAAAAAGTTAGGTCTGCCTAAAATTTCCAAAATGTGGGGCGCCAGTCCCACCCTAATGTAGACCTACTCTGATTTTGCTCTGGGGCAGTAGCTACTTGCAAATATGCTTGGTCCCTGAGGTCAGGAATCGGTAGATGGAGCGATTCTTAGTCACTGCAATAATTATTTAGCTGCATGTCCCTATTCTGCTGGAATTTATGCACTTCCTAAAACTTAGCAGAATAGCACGATTCTGAAATCTTTTAGTCAAACCTACTAGAATTTCTGCAGAATTGCTGCAGTATTGCACTATTGCTGCACAACTGCTGCAGTATTTCTGCAAAACTGCTGCAGAATTGTTGCATAGCTGCTTAATAATTGCCGCAGAATTAATGCATAACTGCTGCAGAATTGCTCCATATAACTGCTACAGAATTGCTGCATAAATGCTACAAAATTGCTGTATAACTGCTTTAGAATTCCTGCAGAATCACTGCAGAACTGATGTGGCATTGCTGCATAACTGTTACAGAATTGCTGCAGTATTGTTGCGTAACTGTTGCAAAAGTACTGCTGCAGAACTGATGCGGAAATGCTGTCGGAATTATTGCAATATTACTGCAGAATTACTGCAGAATTGCTGCAGAATTGCTGCAGAATTGCTGCAGAATTGCTGCAGAATTGCTGCAGAATTGCTGCAGAATTGCTGCAGAATTGCTGCAGAATTGCTGCAAAGTTGTAGAACAGCCGTAGAATAGTTGCAGAATTGCCATAGAATTGCTACAGAACTGCAAAATTGTTGCAGAACTGCTGCAGGAGTGCTGCTAAACTGCTGCAGATCTGCATCTAATATGCTGCCGAACTAAAGCAATATTGTTACAACTTTGCTGCATAGTATGCATAAGTGCTGCAGAACCACTCCAGAACTGCAGCAATTTTGTAACAATTTTGCAGTAGTCCTGCATCAGTTCTGCAGTTCTTGTGCATAAGTACTGCAGCATTTTCTGCAACAATTCTGCATCAGTTATGCAGTACATCTGTGCTCACTCACTCACTATGCAGCATTTCTGCAGCATTTCTGCAGCATTTCTGCAGCACTTCTGCAACACTTCTGCAGCATTTCTGCAGCACTTCTGCAGTTCGGCAGCAGTTCAGCAGCACCTCGAGAGCGATATTAGCAGCAGTTCCGTGGCACTTCTGCAGCAGTTAAGACCACTCCAGCAGCAGTTCTGCAAAAATTGTGCAGTTCTGCGGCAATTATGCATCAGTTCTGCAGCATTACTGCATTATTTTTGCATGCCATGCTGCAATTCTGCAGCATTTCTACAGCAATTTGTGCAGTAGTTCTGCAGCACTTATAGAGCAGTTTAGAGCACTCCTGCAGCAGATCGGCAACAATTTGGCAGCTGTGCTAATTCTGCAGAAGTTCTGCGACAATCCTGCAGAAGATCTGCGTGCTGCAATTCTGCTGCAATTTTTTGCTCTGCAGCATTTATGCAATCTGCAGTTCTGCAGCAGTTGTGCAACAGTTCTACTGCAGTTATGCTGCAGATATAAAGCAATTTTTAATTGGTTCTGTAGACATTATGCAGCAATATTGTAGCAATTTTGCAGTAGTTCTGCATCAATTCTGCAGCAGTACTTCGGCAGTTCTTCGGCAATATAGTAACACTTCTGCATACCATGTAGCTATTCTGGACTCTGCAGCAATTTTGCTGCGGTTCTGCAGCACTTCTGCATACCTTTCAGGAGTTCTGCAGCACTTTTGCAGTAGTTCTGCAGCACTTCTGAAGCAGATCTGCAGCAGTTTAGCAGTACTCCTACAGTTCTGCAGCAATTCTGCATAAGTTCTGCTGCAATCATGCGGTGGTTCTGCAGCACTTCTGCATACCATGCAGCAATACTGCATCAATACTGCAGCTGTTTAAGTGCACTCCAGCAAAGGTTCAGCTTTAATGTACAAGTAGTTCTGCAGAACTTTTGCAGAACTTTTGCAGCACTTCTGCAGAACTTTTGCAGCACTTCTGCAGCACTTCTGCAGCACTTCTGCTGCACTTCTGCAGCACTTCTGCAGCACTTCTGCAGCACTTCTGCAGCACTTCTGCAGCACTTCTGCAGCACTTCTGCAACACTTCTGCAACACTTCTGCAGCTGAAGTTCCGCGGTAATTTTGAAGTAGTTCTGCAGAACTTCTGCAGCAATTTTGAAGCATTTTGCACTAGTTATGCATCAATTCTGTATCAATTGAACAGTTGTGCAGCATTTTTGCCGCAATACCACCATGCATCTGCAGCACCTCGTTCTGTACCAGTTCTGCAACAATTCTGCATGCCACGCAGCAGTTCTGCAGATACCAGTTCTGCAGCACTCCTGCAGCAACAATTTTGCAACTCTGTGTTAATTCTGCAGAAGGTCTGCGACAATCTTGCAGAAGATCTGCTACAATTCTGCAGCAATTTTTGCGCTCTGCAGCAGTTCTGCAATCTGCAACTCTATAGCAGTTCTACCGCAGTTATGTGGCAGTTCTTCCATCAGTTCTGCAGTAGTTCTGTAGCATTTTGGGGGTTATTTTGCAGTAGTTCTGCACCAATTCTGCAACGTACTTCGGAAGTTCTGCGGCAAGATCATTACCAGTCTGCATACTATGCAGCAATTCCGGACCACTTCTGCAGCACTTCTGCATACCATGCAGCAATTCTGCAGCACTTCTGCATACCCTCGAGCAGTTCTGCAGCAATTTTGCAGCAGTTCTGCAGCACTTCCGCAACAGATCTGCAGCATTTTAGCAGTGATCCTGCAGCAGTTCTGAAACAGTTTAGCAGTAGCAATTCTGCATAAGTTCTGCTGCAATTCTGCCGAAGTTCTGAAGCACTTCTGCATACCATGCAGCAATACTGCAGCAATACTGCAGCAATACTGCAGCAATACTGCAGCTATACTGCAGCACTTCTGCAGCAGTTTAGCTGCACTCCAGCAGCAATTCTGCAGCAATTTTGCAGTAGTTCTGCAGCACAGTACTCCTACAGCAGTTCTGCAGCAATTCTGCATAAGTTCTGTGGCGGTTCTGCGTGTATAGTATACCATGAAGCAATACTGCAGCTACTCCAGCAACAGTTCTGCAATAACTTTGGAGAAGTTCTGCAGAAGTTTTGTAGCAATTTTGCAATAGTTCTGACAAAGCATCTGCTGGATTCATGGTATGTGAACTTCAGACACTACACCATCAGTGACCACCTCCATTTTGAACCCCTGGGTTCTTGTTTTTTTATGCTGTGGTGTTTGCGTGAAGTGTTCCATTGATTGAGGCACACTTCCTTGTCTTGAATCTTTTGTTATTCACTATTCAGCATATATTGTTAATATAAGGTGGCCTGTTGGCTAGGGCACTGAAGAGCATATCTAATGTGTCGTATCTCCTCAGAGGCTGTAGAACTATAGAACAGTCTGTAGATAGTGATAGGCCGGAAACCGTGCAGGTTTCTTGGCCTCTGCTTAATTGATGTCTAGATGTCTTCTTGGCTCATTGATGGAATCTTCATTACAGTTCCTTGGATCATATAGCATAGCTTCAATGTAATTTTATGCGCATGTGCCTGACTTTGAGCGGATTATGTTTCTTTAATTCAAACCGATCTTCTCTTATCTCGGTGGCCAGGGAGGGTCATTCTTACTTCTCATTTGGCCTTTAAAATTAATGAAGCATTGATATTTGAATTCTTCAAATATAGGTATACTCTTGAAAGTCTTGATTGTACTGCATACACGCTTCCTGCTGGCATGCACAGTATTATGTTCTTTTATACTGCCGGCAAGGGAGTGTATTTGAAGTGCATATATGGGTTTGCATAGGGAAGTCTAAATGAAGCAGGGTGCATACTCTTCCTATATTTCCTATAATTCCTGACATTTTTGGGCCTCCTGTATATTCCTATATTTTGGAAAAAATTCCTGTATTATTTTCCGAGAAATTTTTTGTGTTTGTCCTAATTTTCGATGAATTAAAGTTTAAGCCACATTTACGTGTCCAAAGTTTAGGCACACTTTGCTCTCTGATGTGAAGCTTTCGACAAGTTTTTGTCTCCGATGTGAAGTTTCAGGCACTTTTTTATTTCTGATATAAAGGTTATGGGTTATTATAATTGTGAAAATAAGCTTAGGGTTATGATGGAAGCCGTTCAGACATTTTGTCGATTTTTTCGCCATGAAAGATTACTATGATTAGTTTCTTGCAAAATTAGATACAATTCTCCAACTGTATCTTACCATAACTTCCTATACTCCCCTTACATTGTATGCGATGTTGGGTGGGCACCCTGATGAAGCATCATTTGAATAATTGAAGCACTCGCATTGTGCTCCTATCGTCCTGACAAAGTGCTTCTAAAATACTGCAATTGTACTTCAAATTTATACCTAGGCCTATTTTGTATGCTGACTTTAGGATCGACAGTGTAGAATCCACATGAAAACTTCAGAGTCTGAAGCCATGCAAAAAATTATGCTTGGTCAATAGTCATGTGCACTGGTCAGTGAGGTCAGGAATCTGTAGATGGAGCGATTCTTAGTCAATGCAATAATTCGTTGGCAGGATATCTCCACCTCTGCAGGAATTCAAGGATTTCAGGCACTTAGTAAAATTTTTACAATTCTGAATTTTTTTATATAAAATGCAGTTCTGTTGCGATTTAGTGCCAATTCTGGAGCAGTTCTACTCAATGCAAGCTAATGCATTAATAATATTCTGCATCAGAACAGCATCATTGCTGCATTACTGGCGCTCAATTGCTGTATAACTGCTAAAGAATTACTGCAGGATGAGGCCATAACTAGATAATAACTGTTTGAGACTTGTTTGAGACTTGCTACAGGATTTCTGCATCTATCACGTAACTAATAAGTATTGCTGCATATAACAGCAAAGGAATTGTTGCATAACTGCTTCAGAATTGCTGTATAACATTTACTGCTAATTGCTAAATAATGACGTGTTATGCTACAAAATTGCTGCGTAACTGTTGCAGAATTCCCACAGAATATCTGCAGAATTTCTGCAAAACTGCTGCGAAGTTGCTACACAACTGCTACAGGATTTATGCAATATTCTTTTTTTTTTTGCCTCCCTTTAACACATCCAATAACCATGATAATTATTATGTTTAATTAATTTTAGTTATGTGTGCATGAGTAAAATAAGTATCATTGTCCCAGAACCAGTGGCCTGGTAAAAATATATTTCAAGTATAATATATATCATGTTTTCTTGAGGTTAATGCGACTAATTTTGTTTTTTATAGAATTTACAAAACAAGAAATCACCAAAACAATAGGTCTTGCTTGAAGATTTTGCAACTGCACTCAAGAAAAGATGCCAATTGCCCAGATGGTGCCTGTGTTTCCTGACTGTAAACTTCCAGTGACACCTATTGTTCTTTGTAGTATTTGTATAGTTACCATTTTCTCTTATTTCTTTATATTTTTGTTGATGTTAATCGCCTAAAAAATTGAACAGTAAATAAATAAATTAGAATAATATTATAGGCCTATTCATTTATTTATATATATATATTTTTTAATTTACACTTACAATAGCGCCTTGACTATGCAAAGTAAATTTCACCTATAGATGTGCATTTCTGTTTCATGGCATAAATTTATAAAACTATCTGCCTGTCTATCAAAAAAATGTCCTACTTAAAGCGCTGTTGAATGCCAAGGGTATGCTGCCGGACAACCTGTGTTTTTTTCTTTTCTCACTCAGAAGCTCCCCCTAGTGTGAATTCAGTGAGAGGCACTGACAGCAAGAAAATAACCTGAATACAGTAATAGAAATTGAAGTAGTCAGTGCATAAAGAACAAGTTGTATATAAATAAAGTTGTTTCAAAACTTTGGGAGGCAAACTTTTTAAGTAAAATAAGTTTTATTAGCAAAAACAGCATTATTTATTTGCCCACTAGGGGGCCACGACGCACCTGCATTAATCACGTGACCGTGACGTCATCGCCATGACGCGTAAACAATGGCGATCTGAAGCCAGACGAATGATATCGAAGGGATTTCCCAATGATTCTGAAGCACTCGTGACTCGACCAAACCACTTGTTGGCTTAAATCAACTGCTAATAAGCCCTTCAAGAGATCCGCCGAGCGAAATTTCCGTAAGTGGTGCCGTTGAATTGATTACGATTTTTGGATTCGTAGGAACTGTGGCTACGACATGTTAGCCATCAGAAGAGTAGCCACGTTGCTGGGGCTACCCCTGCCTGGGCCAGTGACTCGGCCATTTTAGTAAACATTAGGTCATGTGACTAGCTTGACCTGCAGGCGCGCCCTGGTGGCCACTTTAGCCTGGACATCGAAGTGTCGATGTCGAAGTCATGTTGATGTCGAAGTCATGTTGATGTCGAAGTCATGTTGATGTCGAAGTCATGTTGATATCAACATGTCGATGTTGAAGTAATGTCGATGTTGAAGTAATGTCGATGTCGAAGTAATGTCGATCTTGAATCACTGTCGAAGTCATGCCGAATTGTTGTCGAATGTATGTCGATGTTGTAGAAGTACAGATTGTGTAGAATTCCCCCTATGGGCCACAGTACAAGACCAGGGAGGATAGCTTTAAAATTTGTTAAGAGATTCTCTGGAAGCCCACGTAGTACTGGTAGTTGATGTGGGAAACTGTAAATCTCAACTTGTCAACCACGAATTATTCAAGTGCATTTTTATTTCATTTTAGTGTGATTTCACATAAACAACAAGTCAGTCAATATGGTCAACACCAAATCGGTTTCAATACATCACTGCCATAATAATTTTTTTTTTTTAATTTTTCCAGAAACATGAACAAAACGCACACATATACCTTTTTTTATGTTTGTTTCCAACACAGATAGCAAATTCTGGAATATTCATTATTGAACAAGGAAGACAGAAAAATTCAGTCTCCTACAAGGAAACGTAAAATAAATACATTTTTTGGAAATGTCAAGACATTTTGACAAAATGCATTGTCTCTTTTGAAATGTGAACCTTGAGTAGGCTTTTAATTCCACCCAAGGATATTTTTATTGAACTCAATTTCAGCCAGGAAAATGAGCACAAAATTGCTGCAAATGTATCACTCCTTCTCAAATTGTTTTGAAATGTGTGACGATTTAATGTCAAGCTACATAAAATCAGCAAAAATATATCTGTATATGCAGCTGAAGAAAGTGCTAGCTTTTATTCTGATGTTGTATGTGTTCATATGTTTTGATAGATATATATATATATTAGGGTGATGCAGATTGCACACAAAAAAATAAATTTTTGAATTTTCAATGGGGCACCCCCCAATTATGTTCCAATATATGAAAAAAAAATTCAGTAAAAATTTGGGCCAAATCGGACAAATTTTAGAGGGTGCTACCGCAATTTGAAATATAACATTGTATTGCAATGGGCGAAATCCCAGTTTTATGGGTGATAGGTGAAGGAAGTTATCCTACCACTAGAGTGTTGGTAATTTTTTTCTTATTTAAGCTTTCCACTATTCTCATCACAAATCCAATCATATTTTGCCAATATCTGGTCATTTCAGGCTACAGGGCACTCCTAAAGCAACAAATTTTGCCCGATTTTTACAGTATTAAGGTATACGCGGTATTGAATAACATAACCAGGAATAAAGGTACACAAATTTAAGTTACACCATCTTATTAAGTAGGAAAAGAGCTTTAGTTTGAATACCAACATTACTATGTTGCTATATTCTGCAGTACTACAGCATTGCTTTGAATAATGAGAATTTTCGCAAATAATTGTTAATGACAAATAACCTAATTCAATGGGGTCAGATGGTCAGAGTATAGCAGTGTTGGTATTCATATTAAAGCTCTTTTCATGCTCCATCCATTGAAGTAACTTTCATTTCAGTGACATTAAAACCCGTAATGTAATTAAAAACCGCGAATTCGGTATATTTTTACTATTTTATCTTTGTTAGTCTGGTGGTAGCAGCATGGAGAAGTAAAAAATAATCCAAATTTGCATTGATCCGCCGTTCTGACAACCAGACCCAAAAATTATGACCATGCCGCATTGGTTTGGTGAACCAGGTATACTTGAACTCGCTACATGCCAAAATATTGGATATTTTTGTATTGAATACTAATGTTAATTTTCATAATGCGGTAGCACCCTATAATTTTTGTCCGATTGAGCTCAATATTTTACTGAATTTTTTTTTCATATATTGGAACAACTTCAGGGGGTGCCCCATTAACATTTCAAAACTTCACTTTTTTGCATCACCCTAATATATATATATATATAGAAAGACAATTTTATTTGGTTCATAAATACATATTTATCATTAAAGTATCATTAACATCAACTATAGCCAGGCACTGAGGCACCTTATGGTGTATTTGGCAATTTACTACCTGAAACCATATACCAAAATGCAATTCTTTAAAAGATTACAGATTCTAGAAATACTGAAAAACAAAGACAGCTAACTTTCTATTCAGTAATTAAGACAGAATCCTTCAAATTACTGGGAGAAGATGTGGAGAGATTTCACACTAACAGGCCAGCAAGTACTTCTTCACTGTGACATATTCAATTTAATAATTCAATTGGAATCTCAATGTTTTGAGTGGAACGCATCCCCTGATATTCACAAATTTCTCTTTGCTCAGCAGTCGATATGCCAGCAGCTAGGTGGAGCCCAGAACCAACATCTCAAAATGAACGCCACCTTGTGACAAGCAAAGTTGCTCAGCCAGAAGTGATCACAAATGAACTGCTTCACAAACATGGCATTGTTTAAGAAACACCTCAATTTCATATCAAGCTAAAACTAAGACCTGATCACTACTAAGTAATAATCAAGGGCATCATTACAATTACTTGCCAAGCCTGCTTCTTCTTCAGCAAGTTTAGCATTTGAAATAGATTGTATCATCAGCTATTATCAATTAAGTGATGTTGCCAAGAATATTTTACTCGAGACTTGTGAGAGCTTTGTGGGGAAACACTACATGTGTATGGCGTAAAGCCACTTCAATGCGATTTATAACGCAAGTACAGATAGATAGATATATGCAGCACAATAAGCCCAGTTCTGGGCACTCACGAGGGCTCGATTGATGAGATGGGAGCGAGGAGTCCCCAACATTCACATCAAGGGCCTGCCAATTTAACGTATCATCCAAAGAACACCCAGCTGGGATTTTGCTCATGAAGGTCTACGGAAATTTTTGGTTCCCCATCCGAGGTTTGAAAACATGCAGACATTCAGTGACACAGGCCTGAACCACCACCAGCCAGACTGTCAGACATTGAGATTTTTACTAACACAAATCTATGAAATCCCAAAATACTTGTGGTGAAATACATGCATGAAATAGACCTATACAAATCTAATGCAACCAGCAATACTACTGATTCAGCCTATTTGAAATTTGAAAAGCAAACAAAAACTTTCTCTCAAATTCCCAATCAATCAATGGTCCTAAAAGCTTCTAGGTGTTCTGTCAGACAGCTTTTATGGACCTTACATGATAGAGCCAAGCCAGCATGTTTTACATGTAAGTTTGTTTTTTTAATCTTAGTTTTTATCATTTTAAAACATGTATTGCATTTTTATCTTGACATAAACCACATGGCCCAAAGCATTTTCAAGGCAACGTGATTGTCAGAAGTTTCAAACTTGTTCCATGTTTCTAAATTCTACGATAGTTCCACAAGTTTGGTTTTCAATATTCTTCCCTCCTTTTTGTAACTTTACTTTACATAATCACCTAAATAACCTTCAATTTACACAAGAACATTGTTATTTTAACAAGGAACCTTCAGATAGAACCTTCAAGCCAAAAAGAACCTTCAGTTCATGTACATCACAAATCTAACACAGGCTAACAAGTTCAGAATTCGTACTTAGACCTTGTGTTGTCACATCAATATCAGCACAAAAATTCAGCTGGTCTGAAAATCCAAAAGTGCAGGTCTCCCTTCAAAACAGAAACCAGCTCACCAAAGTTAAAGTATATATGATTTACTAGATCAGAGTAAAGATCTTTTGAACAGATGGGAAGTAAAACTTAGGTTTTCATAGACTGCGGAATTCCAGTTTTGCAATTAAACTGAAGGCGGGAATCAGACCAGAACTGGGATCGGTGGATCGGATCGGTACTCAGATCAGAATTGAAAATGACATACCCAGATAGGTATTGGCAACATCCCCAGCATCAACCTTTTAATTTTCACCTTGCAAAGAGGCCTTGCCACAGTAATTTCACTTTTATTACATCAAATCTACGAAAGTATATACCAAACCTTCCCCAAAAAGAGGAAACTCACCAGCAAAATGTAAGGACTACTCGATTCATCAGACTCGAATACATCGCAGCAAAATAAACCAAATCTTGGCCAAGAAATTATTTAATCAACACCATTCAAAAATTTCTTCACATATTAATGTGCTTGGAAATATCCCAAAGTTGTAATATGGCAGGTAATAAAGTTTGAAATGAAATCACATGATTTTAATACAGGAGAAAGCAAAGCAGATGATAAATCCAATTTAATTTCCTTTCCTTTAAAAGAAACCACATTCTGGGACAGCTATAGATGCAACTAATTCAAAAATTCGAATAGACCCATTTAATCTAATGAAAAGCTCAGGGTAATATAGTCAACATATATGGCCCTATACCTACGCCTAAATATTTGGAAGTTATCTTGTTTAATACAGGACACAGAAAATAAGTAACAGTTTTAATAACTTTACTCTTTATAAGCATCATGCATTCTTAAATTATATCAAGGTGTTGGTTTTCCTTCAACTCAAGTGAGTAGCTTATTATTAGTTGTACTAGTAATTTTCCCGTAGATTGGAGGGAACAGGACAGAATACAATGTAATAGATACTGGATAGAGAGAGAGAGAGAGATAGTCAGATGGACTTGAAAAGGGTAGAGTTGTCTTGTAGTAGGTTTAGAAAAACACGGGGCAAATTAGAAGATCAAGGAAATGAGAAGATGAGACATTCAGTATAAGTTGAGATGCTTGCATATACTCTATCATTTTAATTTATATAGCAATAAGCCCGTGCTAGTTGCAGAGTTAGATGGAATGGCCATGGCATGGCACTAAATGCAAGCGGAAATTGTGCTGAAAGGAAGGGAGCAAGTGAAGCAAGTGGGAGAGACCTTGCAGGTGTTGCCCTCTTGTGTATAATGCAGGAATCAGCTTAAATGTAAAAGAGTGCAATGGCCTTGAAAAGGGGAGAGTTCTGGCGTGAAGGGCAAAGGAAGGCACAGGGAAAATTAGAAGACCAGGCATTGAGTATAACTTGAGATAAATCCCGTATGTTATCATTTTAATATAAGAGATTACATTATACAGCTTGGGAAGAACAATTGATTGTAGCCAACTATTTGAAGAAATAAATGATATCGGTTTTGGCCTATCTTTTGCATTGAAATGTGAGGTCAATTTGTCATTGGTGAGTGTTATGACTCATTCGATAACAACATTAACATGGCAAGTATAGCACATGAACTCACTGGATATGAATCATCAAGTATAACATGGCAAGTATTGGGATATGACCGAGTCCTCACAAGGAGCATTTTAGTACAATTCGGAAATTGTATTTCAACAACCATGACCAAGGTAATGTTCCTTGTTTAAAATTTCTCCAAACAATAACTAAATACCAAAAATTTTTTATTGGCTTTGACTGTAGATAATTTGTGATAGGCCTAGAACACACTCAAGGTTTGTTGTTCTTACAGACTGGTTGATGAAACATTGCACCAGGGGGCAAATTAACCAACAGGAGTTGTTCCAAACGAGTTCCTTACAACAACTAATACTAAAGACCTTCTTCTGAATGTAGCACAATACTCCTCCATAATGGCAAACACGTCATGATTCAAAACCAGTAGCAATAGTAAAACAACTTATCTGATTGACTGACACTTTCAGCAATGCTTCTTCAAGTAACCAAATGGCAAGAGAACTTACCTGAAAAAATAAAAAGAAAAGAGATTGTTAGTCAAACATTCAATGTATCAATAAAATACCACGTGACTTCTGTGAAAACTATTCCAGAGTATTTCTAATACATACAAAAAAAGACCAAAAAAGGTGGATCAACTGGCTTCTACTGTATAGCCTTTCTGGGGAAAATGAGAACTGTATGCTGCTGCCACCTGGCACAAATTTAGTTTTGTATGCAGCATTGCTGCTCCTCATAAATAGTTATAATTTCCAAACACATTCACAAAGCTTCTATTCAACATTGAGGTAAACCAGAGTCAGACTCGGCAATTACATTCTCTAAGGAAGGAGACAAGGCCATCAGCACACTCAGAAACAGCCCTGGTTTCTTCCAGACAAAATATGTGCGAGTTCCTCAACTAATTTTATGTTGACTGCTCACTGAAGCTCGTGGAATTGCACATAGGTGACAACACGTGGCAGCATATGTTCTGCCAAGGCTGAAAAAAGTAGTGGCGATGAAACAGCGTTCAACTTGTAGACACAGTTTCTGTACAATTGTGAGTACACATGGTGAGCAGTGATGTACAAATCTAACTTATTGTTTCATTGACATCTAGATTATAGTACTAGATGGTTCAAAATAAGCTCTTGTATTTGACACTGATGAATTGGCGTCGCTGAAACTTCTGTAGATCAAATTGTGCTGATATTGCTATGACACCGAATAACATGATCTCAGCATCTTTCACTGTCTTGAAACAGAAACCTGCTTTCAAAGTCTTTTTGACTCTTCTCAATTTTCCTATTGCTTCTGACATGCTATTTGTCATTGCCACTTTAAAGTCTTTGGAAACTTTGACTAGACTAGACGTGTAGTTTCAAGGTCTTAATGTTTTCGTTCTTTTCCAGTCAAATTCCTGCTCTTATCGAGTCAAGGATTTTTTTTTAACCAACTTTGGTCTTTCAAATATATCCTTGTATTTATTTTTTCTTGTCAAAATTGTATTCCATATTCATCAAATTTATTTTCCAGCGAAGATTTGTTATTTCACACAAATCATTCTCGTTCAAGTGAATGACATATTTCCAAGTGTCTCTTTCCCTTAAAATCGATTCAGCTCAACCAAGTTTTGTGTTTCAGTCATATTTTGTTTTTGCTTGTTTTTTTAATGTTGTATTTCTTCGCTATGAAACATTTGATTATTTTGCTATCCTTGGTAGTCAGTATCTGTTTTTACAAGTCATGTCTTCCTGACTGTGCTCTTTCTAAGTCAGTTAATGAGAGGACTAGAACTCTAGACCTCCTTCACATTTCTTTATGGTAATCCGGTGTCTCATTATCCACAGAGACTGCATGCATAGTACTTCTATGGCTTCCTCCACCTGTGAAGTTAACCCTGTCTCTCATTTTTACTGTCCTATAGACTTACAAAGTAGTGTGTGGTTCATATATGTCAGCCTGGAAACATCAGTTGGTCATAAAGCTATAGCAAGCCTAATCGTTAGGTTAAGCGAATCTTCCCCAAAACACTAGGTGGTGAAGTATAATCTATTGTAGGAAAGCAAACCACCTGGGGCTAGGCTCAGCGGTAGTCCACAGGCCCATGTCAGATAAATGTTTCATCCTGTGCCAAGGCACACCTCGTAGGTTACCATGGTTCCTTCCTGTCCTATTAAGCTTAGTCAGCGTGTAAATAAAGGACATAAAGCCATGTATTCACCCTCCAGGTCATAAGAATCTGATGTTGCCTGGATGCACTGGATAACACCAAACACAAAGTACCACCAAAAGAGTAAATTTGTGCCCAACAAATTGTGGACTTTCACTCTTTAAATCTTTGTTTGAAACTGTCTCTCTGCTTCTTTGTCTATCTGACCTATCAATTACATGTACCAAACTTTATACTCCACAAGTTGACTGCTCTCTTTCACTGCCAGCAGTTGAGTTCCACAATGGCAGAACAAGTGCTGTAACCTTGCACACAATTTTCACATAAATGTGCTGCCACCTAGCAATGTAAATGTTGACCCAATTCCACTATCCAGGGACTGACAGCATACTGCTGCCACTTGTCAGTCCCGAGCAAGACAGACTCTCCTCTTTACTTTGCAGCACATGTATGGATGTATGGATATGGATATAGAGCTTTATGGCGAGAAGCTGAGCCAGTTTTATCAGCAGTTGAGTGCATGTACATCCATTCTCATCAAGTCTGCTTGCTGCATATCAATTCATCTCAAGACCATAAGTCTCCCCAATAACAGAACTCTGTCTCACATTGACTGAGATCATTTATCTCAGCTGTCTGGAAGTCTAACAACCATCTGACTCCACTGTTCAGTCAGCCGTCTGCAAATCATCCAATGATTTTATAGTCTACTCGATTTGAAGCTGACTCAATCTGCTCAAGGCAGACCCATGTATTCGCTTGCAATGAACCCACTTTATTCCTTTATGGAGTTTTTTCACAATTTTCAAAGCAGTGGATTATATGGCACCAGACATGACTTCTTATGGTTTTATGATACATTTCCTCCAATGTAAGATAGTTTTTCATGGAGCGACCATTGTAAACCAACTCCACAGGCAACCTCTGTGTAATATGCAACACCCCCCTTCCCGTTGCATAAATAAGTACATTATGTCAATTCATCATAGTTTTCTTTGCGTCAATACCCTTAATCATATTTCAAAACACAAGAGCAAACCGGATGTTTGAGACGAGATCTATTCCATTTCAGGGTCATGAAAAGACTGAAACCTTGTGAAGGCAATTTAGTCAAATTGAAGCATAAGAGAATGAGAGAGCCAAAAAAGAAGCAAAGAAAGGAAAACCTACAAGCTCCCGCAGTCCCAAAGAGTTGCAAAGAGTTGCACAGAGTTCTGATTGTTTGAGACGTCACAAGAATCGGAGCAAGGCCAGATTCGCAATTTCCGAAAGAAATCAAGAGGGCTAATACTTACTTGGGTAAGGCAATCCTGAATGCTCTACCTCAGTTTTTACTTCAGGAGCCTGAAGGGGCTGTACTTGGCTTATAAAATTTTAGGCAATTTCGAAGGATCGAGTAGAAATCAGCATATTACATAGTGTACAAACTACCCCAGAACTTTCACAAGTGTACACCTTCATGATTTGTAAGATCTCAAAATATTAGCCAAGTATAAGAAAGTCACACCAAGACCTGAAAATATCCATTTCTAAGAACGTGTACTAAATCAAATCTGAGTCAGCCACTGTCAGACATTGGACTGAAATAACTGCAGAGTTAAATACACTTTCAGGAATCAGAATGCAAACTAATCTCATAACAATAAGACGTCATCAAAGCCAGAAAAACAAATGTGTAGTAAAGCTTGAAATATAAAGTTTCAGAAGTAAAATAGAGATCAAATATTATTCATAAGTATTACTTCAACATGATACCTGAAGACTCAAGAGACATTGCAGCAAGTTCAAATCACAGACATTGTCATTACATCTTTAGACTAGCAATTTCTATGTTAACTTGCATAATATCATTAGATCATTTCTAATTTAAGTTCTGAATAAAGACACCATCAACATCTTGCTTCAACAATAATATCTGAAGACAATCGAACTATTAATAGCTCCAGGGATGAATATAGACGGCTTAATATTCCAGCTTCTGATGGTAATTGCTTCACATCATCAATGGGAATTCTCCAAAGCTAATGTTTGAGAAAATCAAAGTTTACATTGTCAGCTTTGTAATATCATTACAGAGAAAAGTGACCTGGTTTCACAATTAAAATAATCAAATGATATGGATCATCACGATTCATGAAGAAAGAAATATGTTTCTATATGATAAGGATAGCCCACACTTTATATATAAGAAGCCTAGAGTTGAGACTTATTCTGTCACTGTATCGAAGTAACAGACCTAAGTATATTTATATCTGTACATGTCAGTATTCTTATGTCTACATTAAGTGTCTCTATATCTATTCATCTATGTTGCAATGTATCTTTCCGTGTATCCATCTATATCCATATATGTGAATTTCAAACAATAACAGAATGACCCCGCTATTTGCATTTACAGCAAATTTAACTCAGTCCAACAGAAGGACATAAACTACACATTTGTAGAGCCGCATCCATCCCACAAAAACATAATATAACAGAGTACAAATTTTATGTTACACAGCCAGATCAATTGCCTTATTACTATATTTAAAGTTTGTAACATTGTCTATTATGATACAGCAAAACATTACGTTCCTGAGTTCCTCTTGACCATTTCTTTGAATAATAATTAATGGAGTCTTATACAATGTATATTTCAAAATATTAAGTCATTCATAAATCTTTAACTTTTGAAAAACATAGCAACACATTCACAGCTGCTTCTCTACTTCTAAAATTGCTAAAATAATACATAGAAACAATACATTTATCAGAGGCAAATGGTATTTTACAGTCAATTTGAACATTTCAACACAACAATAGCCTAAATGTAGTAACAAGCATTTGAAAAGTAGCCACAGACCAGACAACACTGACAAGGCTGAAGGCAGCTTGAGAAAATAAGTTATCAGTGGCAATCTTGGCTGTCAAAGCAACCTGTGTGCTGATGAGGCTTTATTTGCCCAGCCTCACTTCTTGCATATTGTTCTGCGTGCCGATTAGCAGTTGGGTTTTTTGTTACGTTTTAACAAAACAAGAGAAAAAGGGAGAAGCAGCTTGCACATTTGTCACAATTTGTGAGAGATTATGGACAATTGGGGAAGGATTCAAACATAGCAAGCGCTTTTAAGAACACAGAAACAAGTCATAAATAAAAGAAACCATTCAATTTGACTTGTTTACAACAACCCCTGCACGAAGGGAGTTCAGAAAATTCTGACCAATTTTTTTTTTGCAGACCTTTAACTTTGAAGCACCAGAATGAAGTTTTATCAGCACTATTTTCAGGTACCAGGCTATTTCACAATATTTAAAATATGGTAAAATATCATACCTGTAGAAAATGGCTAAATTACTTTTAAGTTGTCATGAAAACGAAAACATGTCATGACTCGATAAAACTGTAAAAACACTTTCGAAAAAATTATAGCATGTCAGCATTTTAACACAAACTAGGAACTAGTTTACATTTGTGGGTTACTTACTGGCATCATAATTATTATTTCCTCCATCTAGCCAACTTTTATGGGTTTAGGGGGTAATTAATGTAGCAAAAATTTTATTGTAGGCCTGTCTATTTCTTTGATTTATTGTGATAATATATGGTTCATATTCGATTCTTTAGCAGACTAAGCAGGATGTCCTTAAATGATTAAGGGAGCTAACTATAAAGCCTTAATTATGTGAATAACCTCAATCAAGGTAAGCCTACATAATAAAAGTAGTATTTTGAACCTGTAGCATCATTTCCTGAATATCCATATCAAAGACAGCCATAACTGACCAACACAGTTCTCAGAATTGCTGACACAGTGAGCTGTCACTTTCTTTTTGTCAGGCAAAGCCTTTTTTCTGCAAGAATGTCACATGGGACTGAAGCATGTCTTTCGTGTCTATGAAACACCTGTTGACACCAGAATTCTGCAGGTAACACAGAATAGAGATCTTAAAGGTGTTCCTGTGCTCTATCTGGGCTGACTGCGAGACCAATGAGACCAAAAAAGATTGCAGAAGGATAGCGTGGAATATACTATCATATAATATGAATATGGCCACCATGAGGGTTGGTCAGATGTTCATGTCAAAATCTATAAACTACAAGTCACATCTCTCATGAGGAGTTATAGATAAAATGTAGAGCTTCACTTTCTTAAAAGGCCAATATGACGCCAGAGAAGATTGATACACATTCAGAGGCGTTAGGCCTAGTTCAGAGGTAGTGCCTCTAAATTCTAACCCAGAGCAGGACCTGGGTTTGATTCCCAAAATGCGCAATACCCATGTCAATCAGATCTTTCACCCCATGCCAAGACTGTGCCTTGCCTCACTACCATGGTCCTTGCCTGTCCCATTAAACCTTGTCAGTGTAGAACATCAGAGCAAAATTAAAGATATATTGCACTACCATCCGCCCACCCTTTATGGCAATCTGTGACGTGTCGTAATAGTCACAGTTGTACATGCATCTATAGTATATTAGCTATGTTGTATCTGTCATTCCAATGGACTACAGATTCTATAGTCCATTGGAATGACAGATACAACATAGCAAATTTCTGATAAGAATATCTATAACAGGATTGAGTGTTTCTCCACCTCCACTTAAAAAATTTCTATAAGCATTTATAACTCAATTCCAGGAAAATTCAAGAATATACAAAGAAACAATTTGATATAAAGCATCTGGACACATTTTGCTGAAACCTCCTACACAAATCATGCAATGACATTTATCCTCAGCCAAGGAGGAAAACATTACATACACAAGCTGATGCTGCACATCCATAACATTGTCATTTTGTGGTGAATATTTCATCTTTTGTCTAGCTAAACAGTGTGCGCTTCACAGGAGGCAAATATATGCTCACCAAAAGAAAAGGTCATTGCGAATAATGAAGTTGGTCCGAATGGCCACCAGACAAACGGCTACACAGCAATACAATTGTGTTGTTATAACCAGAGGCTCATGACTCATTTCTTGACTCATTTAAAGACTAATCTTATAACTCATGACTCATCATGTCATGAGCATGTAATGACCAAATGCCCTTTTTCGTCAAAGAGGTGTAACAGAATATTTTTTACTGGTGGTCCATGAAGTTGTGATAACCTGTAGGCCTATTAGGTCCATATTCAAGGAGTCTGGCCAAGTAGTTATGACCATTGTCATGAGTTTCACTGAGTCAGTTATAACCACGTGACCTTTTCTCTCATTAAATAGGAGTTGCAGAATGAATAAGGTTAGGCACTCATATTCAAGCATTCTGGCATGTACCAAAGAATGTAAATAGATACTTTTCTGGCATATTTCCACTTGATACATATTCTTCGCTCTAGCATGCAAAATCCAAATGCCACAGCATGTCAAGATCGATAGGGGATTTATGTCCCATATTTATGCACTCTGGTAGGCTAATAAGGACAGGCAGAGGACACAGCAATGATGTGATTGATGATTGAAACTGCTAGGTCCAAATGACCCTGAGCACCACCAACTGAGCTAAAAGTCAAATAAATCAAGACTAGGCATACAGCCATACACATATTGTATATTTGATAATAGAGTAGGCCTATATGAATAATAATTGCTGACATAAGCAGAAGCCAATCAACAGCCGGTTCTGCGTATCCAGTAAACGGCAGAAGCCCCCTGGTGGTGGCGGCAAGAAGTAGTTTTGTTTGTCACATCCGATTCAGTGTCATGCTCACACCAGATTGTTCTGGGGCCTTTAGTCTGGCTTAATAGCTTCAAGTGCTGTCAACATGAAAGCGACAATGCACAAAGAGAATATATAGAGCAGTTTTTGAGAGCAAAAAGGCAAATTGGTCCGGTTTCAACAGTTCAGCAAATATGGAAACATACTATATGGACACATGCTATAATTTTATCTACAGTTTGAGTGATATCTCGTGATAAAATTTCTTCAGAAGCATTTATGACAGTATGACACAGTTCATAGGCAAAATGAGTCAGTGAATCTCCATTTCTGGTTTTCGATAGCAAAAAGTTATTTTTTGCAGCAACAGGCATGAATGTCGCTTTATTGCATTCAAAAGGCCCAACAAAAACATTCCAGAATATCATGTGACATAATTTATAACACCTGAGACAAAACTAAAAGTGCAAATACGCAACAAATTGCGAAATATACCGGGAAGTTACTGTGACAAGACTTGGACAGCAGTTTCAATCATTCGTTGCCTCATTGCTAAATCCTCTTCCTGTCATAATGTCATCAACCTACCTAGTGCATAAATACGAGACATAAAGCCAAAATCATCCATCCTGTAACAATGTGTATATTCGAGGTCGGAAGAAGATTTGAGAGATTTTAAAAGCAAGGATTTCCAGTCGGACCATGTATCATCCATGTATTATTCCACTGGGCTAAAGGCTACCGTGCATGAAATGCAGAAGGGCACTGAGATGCCTTCAACGCCATCTGCTCAGCACTGTCATTAATGAAATTTTATTTGAAACCAATAGCAACTGTTCCCATAGTAACAATTCCCTAGAAATGCACCTTTCTACCAATTTCAGTTATTGGACAGGCCACAGTGACGTTTCCATGGGTTTTGTCCAAGTACATGAGACTCATGAATGGAAGTCCAGGACTCTAGGTTAATGCTACTTTTAACGGGTGGTGCGCCGATACTGATTTTTTTCTTCCGATTACAAAACAAAGCACACTTAGCACAGTATTTTAAATTCCAATCCGATCCGAGTACCAACCCGATCCACCAAGTGCTGATCCAACTTTTAAGTGCAAAACCCTAATTTCTGCAGTCTGCCAAAAAACCCGGATTTCACTTATCGCCTTTCCAAAATAGCAAACATGCAACTCTGTTTTGTGACTTATCATGGCCAAAAAGGGGTAAAAATATTACAGTGTGTACGAAAGGATGAGCAGCTTTTAGAAATTTGTGCTGTATACTATCGGATCCTTTTTTACTTTGTAGCACATGTAAAGTATGGATCTATCTATCTATCTATCTACCAATTCGTCATATTTTCTTTGCACCAGTCCCCTTAGTCATATTTCAAAACACAAGAACGGATGTTTGAGACGAGATCTATTCTATTTCAGGGTCACAAAAAGACTGAAACCTTGTGAAGGCAATTAAGTCAAATTAAAGCAAAAGAGAAAAAGAAAGAGCCAAAAAATGAAGAAGGTAACGGAGTTCTAATTGTCTGAGGCGTCACAAGAATTGGAGCAAGGCCAAACTTGTAATTTCCTAAAGAAATAAAGAGAGCAAATAAACTCAGGGAATCCTGAATATACTAAACCTCAGTGTTTACTTGAGGATGGAAAAGAAAAAGGAATGAAAAAGCAAACAGTATCTCCAAGTTACATTTTACAGTGCGTAGTTCCTCACTTTTAACATTCTATTAAATTTCTCAGAATGTGTACTAAATCAAAATCCGAGTCTGCCATCGTCAGACATGGGACTGAAATAACTGCAGAATTAGAAAGTAAATGCTTTATGAGTGCAAACTATTCTCATAACAATAAGAAGTCATCAAAACCAGAAAAACAAATGTGCAGTAAAGCTGGAAATATAAAGTTTCAGAAGTAAAATAGAGATCGAATATTTTTCATAAGTATTACTTCAACATGATACCTGAAGACTCAAGAGACGTTGCAGCAAGTTCAAATAACAGACATTGTCATTACATCTTTAGACTAGCAATTTCTATGTTAACTTGCATAATATCATTAGATCATTTCTAATTTAAGTTCTGAATCAAGACACCATCAACATCTTGCTTCATCAATAATATCTGAAGACCATCCAACTATTAATAGCTCCAGGAATGAATATAGACAGCTTAATATTCCTGCTTCTGATGGTAATTGCTTCACATCATCAATGGGAATTCTCCCGGCTAATGTCTGAGAAAATCAAAGTTTACATTGTCAACTTGGCAGTGTCATTAGAGAGAAAAGTGACCTGATTTCACAATTAAAATAACCAAATAATATGGATCATCATGACAAAAGAAATATTGTTTCTCTTTGATATTGGAAGCCCACTTTATAAGATGCCTGGAGACTTATTCTGATGATTTTAAATTTTATCTGTGCATCAATGTGCCAATCCGTCAATGTATCTATATTCTATAGCAGGGCTTTGGAGTCGGAGTCGGAGTCGGGAGTCGGAGTCGTGGAGTCGGAGGTTTTTGGGTGGAGTCGGAGTCGGAGTCGGAGTCGAACTTTGATTTTTAGGTGGAGTCGGAGTCGGAGTCGGAGTCGAAAATTAAAGTGGTGACTCCTGACTCCTAAAAATATTTTCAAAAACACAGTTTCAAAAATGTGAAATGAACCCCAAAGTTTACTCAAAACTTCCTAAGCAAGTGTTCATATACAAAATCCTATGAAAACTTTGTAGAATGACTTTTTCTTCTCTGTTAATCATATAATATTAATGTGCAAAAATGCCGATAAGCGGAGTCGGGAGTCGGAGTCGGAGTCGCAATTCAGGAGACCCAAGGAGTCGGAGTCGGAGTCGGAGTCGCTTTTCAGAAAGTCAGAGGAGTCGGGAGTCGGAGTCGGTTCAATTATCACCCGACTCCAAAGCCCTGTTCTATAGATGTGTTATATGTATCTCTGTACATTACTAATTTACATCATAATTATTATGTCCATAATATATGTGTCTGTGTCTATTTATCTATGTTTCAAGGCATATTTCTGCGTACCAATGAATAGATCTGTGTCCATCCATCTATATATCCATATGTGAATATGTGTACTACAAACAAAAACAAAATGACCTCAATATTCACATTCACAGCAAATTTGTCACATTCGAACTGAAGGACAAAGATTACATACTTGCACAGCCGCATCACTATTCAACAAGTACATGTGTGCTCTTTGCATGACATGTCACTTTTTGTAGACATCGTCTACTACCATAGGATATTACGTTTCTCTAATTCTCCTGCAATATATATTTTGAAAAATATAAATTTCTTCAAATAAAAAAATATTGCAACCCATTCACAGTAACTTCTGAACATTTCAACACAACAATAACCTAAATGCATTAATAAGCATTTGAAAAGTAGCCATAGACCAAACAGCCCTGACAAGACAAGGCACTGAAGGCAGCTTCAGAAAATAAGTTATCAGAGGCAATCTTGGCTGTCAAAGCAACCTGTTTGGTGATGAGGCTTTATTTGCCCAGCCTCGCTTCTTGCATATTGTTCTGCGTGCCGATTAGCAGTTTTGTTTTTTGTTATTTTTTAACAAAACAGAGAAAGAGGGAGAAGCGGCTTGCACATTTGTCACAATTTGTGAGAGATTATGGAAAATTGGGGACGGATTCAAATATTGCAAGGGTTTTTGGTGCATAAGGACAAGTCATAAATAAAAGAAACCATTCAATTTGTCTTGTTTATAACAACTGATGCATATGTAATGACTTGACTTGACTCTACTTATGTCGTGTTGGTATATCCCAGATCAAATGAGGCAGCTCACCCTCCCTCTTTGTGGACTTTCATTTTTGGTGACTGCTGTATGACAATGAGATCGGGAGACTGGGAGTCTGGCACACACACTTTTAATTCTAGGATGTCCAGGGTCTTTCAGTTGCCCCAGCATAGAATACTGGATACAACCTGCCACCATTTAATGTCCCACGGATTTGGACTAAAGCGAGTCCCTGGGGCGAGATTTGAACCCATGCCCTCAGAGCCACTGGACAAGCACTCTTAACCAATAGGCCATGTGGTTGATGTAATGACCAAATAAAACTGTAAAACACCATCACAGAAGTTATGGCACGTCAGCATATCAACAGAATCTAAGAAGTTGTTTACCTTTGCAGGTTATTTACTAGCACTATATTTCCGACCATTCAGCTAACATTATGGGTTTAGGAGGTAATATCGAAAATTTGGTTGCAGGCCTATCTATTTCTTTGATTTATTGCAATGAATGGTTCATATTCGCTTCTTCAGCAGACTAAGCAGGGGGACCTTAAATAATTAAGGGAGCTAACTATAAAGCCTTAATTATGTGAATAACCTCAGTCGAGGTAAGCCTATATAATAAAAGAAGTAGTATTCTGAACCTATAATGTCATTTCCGCAATATCTATATCAAAGACAAGTCACAACTGACCAACACAGTTCTCAGAATTGCTGACACAGTGAGTAGTTACATTCTTTTTGCCAGAGTAAGCCTTTTTTCTACAAGAATGTCACATGGGACTGAAGCATGTCTTTCGTGTCTATGAAGCACCTGTTGACACCAGAATTCTGTAGGTGACAGAGAAAAGAGATCTTAGGCCACACATAATTGATCTTTAGCTTCTCGGATTCCTCTCAAGGCCCTTTTTCTAGGGTCGGTCGGTAGGACAAAAAAAAAAAAGGTGAAAAAAAAAAAGTATAATGTCAAAAAAAATAATTTTTCTTTTTTTTCAATTTTTTTTTTCCATCGGCAGTAAATCTATTGTGTCGGCGGGTCCGCGAAGCTAAGAATCAATCATGTGTGGCCTTAAAGGTGTTCCTGTGCTCTATCTGGGCAGACTGTCAAACCAATCAGACGAATGTAGATTGCAGAGGTAGATAGTATGGACTATGGATTCTACCATCATATGCGGAAAGAGCATCCTTCTACAAGGCACAACCTTGCCCCTTAACATGCATGCTTATGAGGATTGGTCAGATTTTCATCTGAAAATCTGTTAACTACTGGCTACATTTCTCCTATAAGGAGACTTTTTAATTCTAAGGTCAACAGGACAAGAAGATAGAGAGAGGCATGAAGTAGAATTCAGTGGTAAGGCTTTTAAGTTCTTGGTTCTAACCATGACCTGGACTTGGGTTCGATTCACACCTCGGGCAACTTCATGTCAGACAGATCTTTCATCTCATGCCAGGGGTGGCCATGCCTCATTACCCATGGTACCCACCTGACTGCCCCAATAAACCTTGCCAGTGTAATATATCGTGGCACAATACAGGATATAGAGTACTATCCACCCACCCTTAATATCAATCTCTGATGTGTCGTAATCATAACAAGAACGAACACTCAGAGAGTGTATACGTAGGCCTGCCAGCCTGCCGAGGCCTAGGCCTATCTATCTATCTATCTATCTATCTATCTATCTATCTATCTATCTATCTAACTATCTATCTATCTATCTATCTGTCTATCTATCTATGTGTCTGTCTATCTATCTATACATCTATCTATCTAATCATTCGATACCTATGTATTGTATAAGTGAGAATCGTATCTATAAATTTACTCAGGTATCTATCTGACTTTTTATCAATATGTCCCCTAACTTCTACTCTAATAAATAATTAATCAAGCTGGTGTTTGGTAAATGCATTTTTCCTTCTTTCTTCCCTTCTTTCTTTCTTTCCTTCTTTCTTTCCTTCTTTCTTTCCTACTTTATTTCCTTTTTTCTTTCCTTCTTTCTCTCCTTTATTAATAAATCTGTAAACACTTGCTGTAAATAATGGCGCGAAAAACAGACACTGTGCAGAATGGTACAGGTATATTTTCAATTCTAATAAATCACCTGAAGTCCAGGTGGTCCCATGAGATGGCGCTTGCGTCGATTTCGTCAATAGGTGCTTCCTTCCGGTTGACATTGCACATGTGTTCAATCGGTCGGAGTTTTTATGTTGATTTCGTCGGGTTCTGGGCGTTTCTACACTCCCAGTCCCCTGTCATATTATTCGTAAGCCCCAGTAAATTGGGCAGACCTAATTGCGCAGAATGTAAATTTTCTCGCAAGCGAGTGATTTGGCTCTGAAATATGCCAGCACAGCTGAGCAAAATATGGCAAAATGGCGACTTCCGCCTTGCGCAATGCGATCGGCCAATCACAGACCGCGACGCAAAAAGCGCGCGAAAACAAAATGGCGACTTCCGCCTTGTTCAAGGCGATCGGCCAATCACAGACCGCGACGCATAAAGCGCGCGAAAACACTTTGCAAGGCCGCCGCTGATTGGTCGCCTCTGCTTCGCTTCTGCTTCCTGTTTCTCCTTCCCCAAAATAATCCAAGATGTCGACAAAAACAAAGGCACGCAAAGAGAAATCTCGCCGAAAAGATCCGGCCATTCCGGACAAACCAGACATCCTATCCTTGGCTGACCATGTCACACCCGTTAGGGACAGCGAAGCGGAAATGTTGAGGCGCAGACAGCCCAAGAAATCGAAGAAATCGAAGAGAAAACGGCCCGATTCGGACGACTCTTCCGAAGACGAGCCAAGGAACACGAAGAAACGCAGGTCAGTGCATGGCTTAAGTGACTCGAACGACTCGGCCGAGTTCCAAGGTTTCATGCCAGTGTACACTTCCAACAGGCAACAATTGCCCGCATGGCTAGATGCCAACACCCCACCGGGCCCATGGCAAACGGCACAGCAGACCAACTGGCCATTTCAGAAGGGCGATTTTGGCGCCGATACCCCCAACAACATGGCGGCCCAACCCCGGGAAACCACTCCGATGCCTGACGATTCTGAGGACGAATTCCCTCACATGGGTTCTTGGACTGACACTGTCAGTTTGCATGAGGCAAGACAAGCCCAAGCTCAACAAGCGATGAACTCTAATGGTTTGACAGTAGACGGGTTTATGAAGTCTCTGAACGACGACAGTAGTGTGGGGCCCAATGTTTGGGCTAATGTGGCAGGCCTTGTGGAGAAAACATGGAGCATGACCCACAGAGAAGAAATCAAAGAACTGTACCAGCAACACAAAAGACCTGGTAACACTCCGTCCCTGGAAAAAGTTACTCTTGACAAAGAACTTGTTAATGGCCTGACAGATCGATTTCCTGCTGCAAAAAAGACAGATGCAGCTTTGGGCTTCGTGAACAATGCACTGGTGAAAACAGCTATTTGCTTGACAGAAATTCTGCATACCAATCAGACACAGATGTCCGCAGAAGAGGCTGCGAAACAAACGATGTCAAAGGCTTTTGATGCACTGCGAATCCTCGCCTATGGCAACTCTCATCTCCACAACACCCGGAGGCATCTGATAAAATACACGCTAGACCCCAGTCTGAGGCACCCCCTGGTCAAGAATTCATCCCTTGAATCCACCAACTCTTCTCACCAGCTCTTCGGTGGCGAGATGCAGAAACAAGCTAAAGAAGGTACTGTTCACTTCTACAGAATTCATCATTAATCATGATAGGTGTGACAGTCATTTATAGTGTCAATTGGCTTACTTACACTTATGTTTTATACTTTCAGCCAAAGAAAATAAGTCTCTACTGCGACGCAGGAATTTTTTACACCAGCGCTCCCCGTTGGCCCCGCCTTTCATGGGAAACCAGCACGGCAACACCAACCGCTTCCGCAACCAGTACGGAGAATCCCAGAACAGTTACAGCAGTTTCAATGGCCACAACACCTACAGGCACAACAACGCCAGAGGCCAACCCAACGCCAGACACTTCCGCGGAGCAGGTAAGGCTCTTGCCAAATTTCGAATTTGCTATGCTTGGCAACAAATCGCTTACTTTTCCCCTTTATTCTTTCAGGTCGCGGCAAGAAGGCTCCCCCAACTCCGACCCCAGGCCGAACCCAGTAATTGCTCCGGCTCCTCCCAAGTGTCCACCTGAGCCTCCACTCCAGGTAATTGAGGGTGAGCTTCAAAACATTTCCGTTCAGCTTAACGACCAAGGCCCTTTCCGAGCGGGAGAACTGAGTCGCAACCTTGCTCACTGGCGGGATCTAACTTCTGATCAGACTATTTTACAAACAGTCCGGGGGTTCAAGTTGGATTTTTATGCAATCCCAAATCAGCAAAATTGGCCAAGACAAATCATAACTGATAAGGCTGAAATTGACATTACTCAATCCCTTCTGGAAGAACTTGAAAAGAAACAAGTCATTGAATCGGCCAACTTTGATGCGACTGGGTTTGTTTCCAACATCTTTTTGAGACCCAAGCGCAATGGTAGTCATAGACTCATTTTAAATCTAAAACCCCTCAATCCATACGTGGAATACTACCATTTCAAAATGACAACTTTGACATCGGCCTTGGAATTAATAACACCCAACTGTTACATGGCCAGCATTGATCTTTCAGATGCATATTACAGTGTCCGAGTGTCCCCGGCACATCGGAAATACTTACAGTTCAGCTTTCTAGATCGCCATTATAGATTTACATGCTTAGCGAATGGCATCTCCTCAGCCCCGAGGACTTTCACAAAGCTCCTGAAAGTTCCCTTGTCCCACTTAAGGGAACAGTACAACATCACAATCACTGCCTACTTAGATGATTTGCTTTTATTGGCTGACTCCCCAGAAAAACTCATTGCTGACATTGACATTACACAATCTCTGCTTAGACAGCTAGGATTTTACATTAGCACAAAGAAGAGTGTCCTCCAACCAACAAAATCCCTTCAGTTCCTTGGGTTCACTCTAAATTCCGAGACTATGCTGGTTACTCTTGGCTCTGACGAAGCAACTAACATAAAATCAATGCTTTCGGACATATTAGCCTTGCGGACAACCACTATCCGCCACCTCTCAGGAGTCTTAGGGACCTTAGCAGCCACTTTGCCAGCAAACAAATACGGACAAATCTTCCTGAAGCGATTAGAGACAGAGAAAGCATTCGCTCTCAGGGAAAAGGCCTTCAATTACGATGCAAAATGCAATATCACACTGATTATGCGTGATGAACTCTTGTGGTGGTTGCACAATGTAGACTCCATCTCACGGCCAATTACCCTCCCTAATCCCACAGTTGAGCTGTACACAGATGCCAGTTTCCAAGGTTGGGGCTGCTACCTCCCAGGGGACAATTTCACAACGGGTGGTAGATGGGGACCAGATGAGCAGAACAGTGACATTAACGTTTTGGAACTCAAAGCAGTGCTGTTTGCTTTACAATCCTGCTGTCGAACAACATCAAATGCTCACATCTTGATTTATTCAGACAATTCCACCACAGTGGCTGGGATTAACAAACAAGGCTCTACGCATTCTGCGAATTGCAATAACGTAACGAGACAAATCTGGTTGTGGGCAAAAGACAATTCCAACTGGCTTTCCTCAACGCATTGTCCAGGGAAACTTAATGTTGAAGCGGACTTGGCGTCACGCTTGTTCAATGACAGCACAGAGTGGACTCTGTCAAAGAAACTGTTCCGGGAAGTCGCTAACACGTTCGGCCATCCAGTTATTGACTTATTTGCCTCGCGGCTAAATTTCCAAGTGGAACCTTACTGTTCCTGGCAGCCTGACCCCTTGGCGCAGAATATTGACTCATTCACTTTGCATTGGGGAACGTTTGAATTAACATACATTTTCCCTCCTTTCAGCCTCGTGGGCCGGGTTCTCCAGAAAGTCTCAGCAGACAAGGCAACGGCAATCGTCATCGTGCCCCACTGGCCGTCCCAGCCGTGGTTCAGCAGGCTGCGAACCATGCTACTCGAAGCTCCACAAACCATCCGGGTATCACAAGACACGCTCTATCTTCCCCACGACAGAACCAAAGTTCACCCAATGGCTCACAAACTCTCCCTTTTGGCATGCAAAATCTCCGGCACAGTTACATCCTTCAGGGGATTTCGCCCGAGGCCGCTGAAGTCATGATCCAGGCAAAGCGATCAGCCACTCAAAAACAGTATGACTCTTATCTTAAAGTATGGTTCAAATATTGTGTGGCTCGACAGGCAGACCCTTTCACATCGGATATCCCACTTGCAATCGCATTTCTTGAACATATCAGACTCTCGCAAAAACTTGGGTACAACGCCCTAAACAGAGCAAGATCTGCACTGTCGTCCATCTTACTCCCTACAGACAATGTGCCTTTTGGCCAACAAAGACTGGTGAAACTCTACATGAGGGGTGTTTTCAACATTACCCCGCCGAAGCCACGTTACCAGGACACTTGGGACCCTCAAGTTGTGTTGACTTTGCTACGGGACTGGTCTCCCGCAAAAGACATTAGTTTAAAAATGTTAACGTTCAAAGTAGTGTTTTTAATCCTGCTAGTTACAGGACAGCGTTTACAAACTGTTTCGTTTTTAGATGTAGATAACATGACTGTCAACATGCAAGAAAAGACAATTACCTTCAAAGTATTAGACTTAATCAAACAGTCCCGTCCAGGGTACAGGAACCCTCTTGTTGTGCTACGTTCCTTTTCTCAGGATCTCGAATTATGTGTAGTTAGTTACTTGCTTGTGTATATTGAAAGAACATCCGCTCTGCAGACCAGTAGCAAATTGTTTATTTCTTTTAGAAAGCCTTACAAACCGGTTAGCAAGAGCACCCTTGGCCGCTGGGTCAAGTGTGTCATGCAAATGGCAAAAATTGACATTAATACTTACAAACCCCACTCTGTTAGGAGTGCAAGCACTTCTGCTGCACTCAGGGGGGGGGGGGGGGCAACGGTAGAGGACATCCTGGCAGCTGCCGGATGGTCCAATGGTAGTGTATTTGCTCAGTATTATAATAGACCTTTGATAAACTTGGATAATGGGAAGTCATTTGATGTAGCCGTTTTACAGAATACAAGTTCTTAACTGTTCTTACGGGTTTGAGTTATTTTTTCTTATTCGGTCGGCTTTTGAGAGCTTTAAAATCTCATGGGACCACCTGGACTTCAGGTGATTTATTAGAATTTTTAAGTTAAACGAACTTACCTGTAAGTGAAGTTTGACTGTAATTCTGATGAATCTTCCTGAAGTCCAGAGTGGTCACATGCCCGCCGCTCCCTCCCTGGACAGGCCTCAAAAACCGACCTAAACTTTAAAGATTGACGAAATCGACGCAAGCGCCATCTCATGTGACCACTCTGGACTTCAGGAAGATTCATCAGAATTACAGTCAAACTTCACTTACAGGTAAGTTCGTTTAACTTAATTAAATAACCAAATAAGAGACGGAGACCAGCCAAATTCGAAAAGAGCCTTCAATGACCCACAAGTAAGAATACTACAAAGAATCAGATTCATACAGTACATAGTTTTAACAGGATCTTGTGCACAGCGTCATACAGATAGAGAGAGCTTGACTCGTCACATAAGCCCTGCTGCAGGCAGGCCTAAAAATCGTGTCTATGTGAATATCTGTAGTCCATCGGAATGATATATACATACATAGCTAATTTCTATAAAAGAAAATAAGAAGAAAATCTCTAACAAAATTTAGTGTTTCTACCACTCCACTTAAAAAATCTCTATAAGCATAACTCGCTTCCGGGAAAATTCAAGAATATATATAACAGAGACACAATTTTATATAAAGCATCTGGAAGCATTTTTCTGAAACCTCCTACACAAATCATCCAATGACATTTATACTCAGCCAAGGAGGAAAACATTACATACACACGCTGATGCTGCACATCCATAACATTGTCCTTTTGTGGTGAATATTTCATCTTTTGTCTGGCTAAACACTGTGCGCTTCACAGGAGGTGAATATATGCTCACCAAAAGAAAAGGTCATTGCGAGTAAATGAGGGTGGTCAGAATGGCCACCAGACAAAACGTCTACACAGCAATCCGATCGAGTTGTTAGGCTCATGTCATGAGCATGTAATGACCAAATGCCCATGAGCATGATAAAATGAGCTAATCCCCCCCCCCCCTCCTCACAATATTACAAGAAGAGGTGCAGTAGTCCGCATAACTCAAAACAAATATTTAACATAAATTGCGGAAATTCATAATAAACGGAATATAAGCCAGGACCTTGACACTATAGAGAGCCAAATAAATCAAGACTAGGATACATAATTACATATTATATCTCTGCAATGAAACCAATCATCATCCGTTTCTGCATGTGCTGTAAATTGCAGAAGCCCCCTGGTGCTGAAGGCAAGAAGTAGTTTTGTTTGTCACATCCGATTGAGTGTCATGCTCACACTAGATTGTTCTGGGGCTTTCAGTCTGGCTTAATAGTTTCAAGTGCTGCCGACATGAAAGGGACAATCCACAAAGTGAATATATAGAGCAGTTTTTGAGAGCAAAAAGGTAACATAGTCTTGTTTCAACAGTTCAGCAAATAAGGACACTTAGGACACATACTATAATTTTCATCTACATTTTGAGTGATATTTCATGACAAAACTTCTTCAGAAGCATTGATGCCACAGTTCATTGGAAAAATTGAGTCAGTGAATCTCCATTTTTGGTTTTCGCAACACACATGAATGTTGCATCACTGCATTTCAAAAGGCCAGGCAAAAACATTCCAGATTGTCATGTGATGTAATTTATAACACCTGAGACAAAACTAAAGGCGCAACTGTGCAACAAACTGTGGAATATACTGGGAAGTTACTGAAACAATATGCAAGGGGAGAGGGCTAGCTTAGCTAGTAGCGCACTGGCCGTCAATAACTGGGTCCTGGGTTCGATTCCCACTCAGGGTCACCTAGACTTGTGTTGAAAAGCACCTTCAATAATCCTTCAGCTTATGGCTGTATCCTCCTCCTGCCTACCAAGTGCATGCATAAATACAAGACATAAAGCCCAAATCATCCATCCTGAAACAATATGTGTATTTTAGGCCAGAAGAAGATTGGAGAGATTTAAAAAACAAGGATTTCCAGTTGGACCATGTATCATCCATGAATTATTCCACTGGGTTAATGGCTACTGTGCATGAAATGCAGAAGGGCACTGAGATGCCTTCAACGCCATCTGCTCAGCACAGTCATTAATGAAATTTCATTTGAAACCAATGGCAACTGTTCCCATAATAACAATTCCCTAGAAATGCACCTTTCTACCTATTTCAGTTACTGGACAGGCCACAGTGCACAGTGACGTTTCCATGGGTTTTGTCCAAGTACATGAGACTCATGAATGGGAGTCCAGGACTCTAGGTTAATGCTACTTTTAACTGGTGGTGCGCTGATACTGACTTTTTTCTTCCGATTACAAAACAAAGCACACTTAGCACAGCATTTTAAATTCCGAGTACCAACGCTACCCACCAAGTGCTGATCCGACTTTTAAGTGCAAAACCTTAATTTCTTCTCTCTGCCGAAAACCCGGATTTCACTTATCACCTTTTCGAAATAGCAAACACCCAACTCTATTTTGCAACTTATCACGACCCAAAAGGGGTAAAAATATTACAGTGTAAACAAAAGGATGAGCAGCTTTTAGAAATTTGTACTGTATACTATCGGACACTTTTTTACTTTGTAGCACATATAATGCGTGGATTCATGGATATGGTTTTTATGGCGAGCAGCTGAGCCACTTTTATCAGCAGTCGAGTGCATCTACATCCATTCTCGTCATGTCTGCTTGCTGCATATCAATTCATCTCAAGACCATAAGTCTCCCCAATAACAGAACTCTGTCTCACATTGACCGAGTTCATTTATCTCAGCTGTCTGAAGTCTAACAACCATATGACTCCACTGTTCAGTCTGCTGTCTGCCAATCATCCAATGATTTTATAGTCCAATCGATTTAAAGCTGACTCAATCTCTTCACTGCAGACTCATTGGCTTGCAATGAGCACGCTTTATTCCTTTACGGAGTTGTTTCACAATTTCAAAGCAGTGAAGTACATGGCACCAGACTCAACTTCTTATGGTTTTATGATACATTTGCTCCAATATAAGATAATTCACATTTACAATGGTCTCTCCATGAAAAACTATCCCCCACTTCCACAAGCAACCACTGTGTGATGTGCAACCCCTCTTCCTGTTGCATAAATATACACCTTATTATAAAAAAAAATTCTGGTTTGATGATGTCTTATTGTTATGAGAATAGTTTGCACTCTGAAAGTGCTTACCTTTTCTTGCTGCAGTTATTTCAGTCCCATGTCTGCTGATGGTATCTATCTATCTATCTATCTATCTATCTATCTATCTATCTATCTATCTATCTATCTATCTATCTATCTACCAATTCGTCATATTTTCTTTGCACCAGTCCCCTTAGTCATATTTCAAAACACAAGAGCGGATGTTTGACACGAGATCTATTCTATTTCAGGGTCACAAAAAAACTGAAACCTTGTGAAGGCAATTTAGTCAAATTAAAGCAAAAGAGAAAAAAAAGAGCCAAAAAAAGAAGCAGGTAACGGAAAACCTAAGCTCCCACAGAATTGCACAGAGTTCTAATTGTCTGAGACGTCACAAGAATCGGAGCAAGGCCAAACTTGTAATTTCCTAAAGAAATAAAGAGAGCAAATAAACTCAGGGAATCCTGAATATACTAAACCTCAGTGTTTACTTGAGGATGGAAAAGAAGAAGGAATGAAAAAGCAAACAGTATCTCCTAGTTACATTTTACAGTGCGTAGTTCCTCACTTTTAAAATTCTATTAAATTTCCCAGAATGTGTACTAAATCAAAATCCGAGTCTGCCATCATCAGACATGGGACTGAAATAACTGCAGAATTAGAAAGTAAACGCTTTCGGAGTGCAAACTATTCTCATAACAATAAGACGTCATCAAAACCAGAAAAACAAATATGCAGTAAAGCTGGAAAATATCAAGTTTCAGAAATAAAATAAGAGATCGAATAGTATTACTTCAACATAATACCTGAAGACTCAAGAGACATTGCAGCAAGTTCAAATAACAGACATTGTCATTACATCTTTAGAATAGTACTTTCTGTGTTAACTTGCATAATGTTATTGGTTCATTTCTAATTTAAGTTCTGAATCAAGACACCACCAACATCTTGCTTCAACAATAATATCTGAAGACAATCCAACTATTAATAGCCACAGGGATGAATATAGACAGCTTAATATTCCTGCTTCTGATGGTAATTGCTTCACATCATCAATGGGAATTTGCCCAGCTAATGTTTGAGAAAATCAAAGTTAACATTGTCAGCTTTGCAATATCATTACAGAGAAAAGTGACCTGGTTTCACAATTAAAATAATCAAATGATATGGATCATCACGATTCATGGAAAAAGAAATATGTTTCTCTATGATAAGGGTAGCCCACACTTTATATAAGAAGCCTATAGAGTTGAGACTTATTATTATAAAATGTATCTATTTGTGCATCAACGTGTCAATCTGTCACTGTATCGAAATAATAGGCTAAGCAATATGTATATCTGAACATATGTCAGTATTATTATGTCTATATTATGTGTCTCTGTATCTATTCATCTATGTTGCAAGGTATCTTTTTGTGTATCCATCTTTATCCATATACTATATGTGTACTACAAACAATAACAGAATGACATTGCTACTTGCATTTATGGCAAATTTGACACAGTTGAACTAAAGGACAGAAACTACCCACTTGTAGAGCCGTATCCAACCCACAAAACATTATATGACTGAGTCGAATTTTATGTTTCACAGACAGATCAATTGTCTTATTACTTAATTTGAAGTTTATAACATCGTCTATCATCATATAGCAAAACATTACGTTCCTAACATGGCAACACATTCACAGCTGCTTCTCTACTTAATTGCTAAAATAAAACACAGAAACAAATTTCAAACAATACATTTAAATCATAATAGTATTTGACAGCAATTCCTGAACATTTCAACACAACAATAGCCTGAATGTAGTAACAAGCATTTGAAAAGTAGCCATAGACCAAACAACACTGACAAGACAAGGCACTGAAGGCAGCTTCAGAAAATAAGTTATCAGTGGCAATCTTGGCTGTCAAAGCAACCTGTGTGCTGATGAGGCTTTATTTGCCCAGCCTCACTTCTTGCATATTGTTCTGCGTGCCGATTAGCAGTTGGGTTTTTTGTTACTTTTCAACAAAACAGAGAAAAAGGGAGAAGCGGCTTGCACATTTGTCACAATTTGTGAGAGATTATGGACAATTGGAGAAGGATTCAAACATTGCAAGCGCTTTTAAGAAAACAGAAACAAGTCATAGATAAAAGAAACCATTCAATTTGACTTGTTTGCAACAACCCTTGTACGAAGGGGGTTCAGAAAATTCTGACCAATTTTTTTTTGCAGACCTTTAACTTTGAAGCACCAGAATAAAGTTTTCACTGCACTATTTTCAGGTACCAGGCTATTAATACTGAAAATATGGTAAAATATCATTCCAGTAGAAAATGGCTAAATTACTTTTCAGTTGCCATGAAAACAAAAACATGTCATGACTCGATAAAACTGTAAAAACACTTTCGAAAAAATTATGGCATGTCAGCATTTTTACATAAACTAGGGAGTAGTTTACCTTCCTGGGTTATTTACCGGCATCATAATTATTATTTCCATCTAGCCAATTTTTATGGGTTTAGGGGGTAATTAATATAGCGAAAATTTTATTGTAGGCCTATCTATTTCTTTGATTTATTGTGATAATATATGGTTCATATTCGATTCTTTAGCAGACTAAGCAGGATGTCCTTAAATGATTAAGGGAGCTAACTATAAAGCCTTAATTATGTGAATAACCTCAATCAAGGTAAGCCTACATAATAAAAGAAGTAGTATTTTGAACCTGTAACATTTCCTGTATATCCATGATTTCATATCAAAGACAGGCATAGCTCACCAACACAGTTCTCAGAATTGCTGACACAGTGAGCTGTCACTTTCTTTTTGCCAGGCAAAGCCTTTTTTCTGCAAGAATGTCACATGGGACTGAAGCATGTCTTTCGTGTCTAAGAGACACCTGTTGACACCAGAATTCTGCAGGTGACACAGAAAAGAGATCTTAAAGGTGTTCCTGTGCTCTATCTGGGCTGACTGCCAGACCAATGAGACCAAAAAAGATTGCAGAAGGATAGCGTGGAATATACTATCATATAATATGAATATGGCCACCATGAGGGTTGGTCAGATGTTCATGTAAAAATCTATAAACTACAAGTAACATCTCTCATGAGGAGTTATAGATAACATGTAGAGCTTCACTTTCTTAAAAGGCCAATATGACGCCAGAGAAGATTGATACATAGAGGCGTTAGGCCTAGTTCAGAGATAGTGCAGCCTCTTAGTTCTAACCTAGAGCAGGACTTGGGTTCGATTCCCAAAATGTGCAATATCCATGTCAATCAGATCTTTCACCCCATGCCAAGAGTGTGCCTTGCCTCACTACCATGGTCCTTGCCTGTCCCATTAAACCTTGTCAGTGTAAAACATCAGAGCAAAATTAAGGATATACTGCTCTACCATCCGCCCACCCCTTAAGTCAATCTATGATGTGTCGTAATAGTCACAGTTGTGAATGCATCTACAGTCAATTGGAATGACAGATACAACATAGCTAATTTCTTGCAAGAAAATCTATAACAGGATTGAATGTTTCTCCACCTCCACTTAAAATTTCTATAAGCATAACTCACTTCCAGGAAAATTCAAGAATATACAACAGAGACACAATTTGATATAAAGCATCTGGACACATTTTGCTGAAACCTCCTACACAAATCATGCAATGACATCTGTACTCAGCCAAGGAGGAAAACATTACATACACAAGCTGATGCTGCACATCCATAACATTGTCATTTGTGGTGAATATTTCATCTTTTGTCTAGCTAAACAGTTTGCGCTTCACAGGAGGCAAACATATGCTCACCAAAAGAAAAGGTCATTGCAAATAAATGAGGGTGGTCAGAATGGCCACCAGACAAAACGGCTACACGGCAATCCTGTAGAGATGTTATAACCAGAGGCTCATGACTCATTTCTTGACTCAATTCGTGACTCAATTCATGACTCATGTCATGATTCACGTAATGATTCATCATGTTATAACTCATGTAATGACCAAATGCCCTTTTTCATTAAAGAGGTTTAACAGAATATATGTTACTGGTGGTCCATGAAGTTGTGATAGCCTGTATTATGTCCATATTCAAGTAGTCTGGCCAAGTAGTTATGACCATAGGCTTTTGAGGATGTCATCATCGTATGCCTGAGTTATAACCAAGTGGTATTTTCCATCATTAAAGAGGTGTTACAAAATATGTAAGATTTATATTAAATGATTCTGGCAATCTGGCATGTACCAAATAATGTAAAATTGCAAATGGATATTTTTTCTGGCATCTTTCGACCTGTTACATGTTCTTTGCTCTTCAATCCTAAATCCAAATGCCACAAAATGCCAAGATGCAATCTTGAAGATGGACAGACGGATGATTGGGACTTTACGTCCTACATTTATGCGCTCTGGCAGGCTAATTAGGGAGGGGAAGAGGACACAGTGATGAGGCATAGGATGGTTGAAACTGCAGTACAGGTGGTCATGAGCAACACCAACTGAGCTGACCCCCTTCCTCTTCACAACATGTCAAGAAAGACAACTTAAGAGGTTAAACTCCCAATAACAGCAGTGCATTGGTTGTGAATATCAAAAATAAATATGATTAAAGCCAGGCCAGATAAATCAACACAAAGCCTACATACATTAATCCTATATTAAATTTGAAGGTTTTGCCCACACCTCATTTCTTTATGCACATCGCCAATTCTCCATGGATTTCGCCATACTATACATCAATCTTCATGTTTTCAAAACTTCTACAAATTTTTCTCTTTACAGAACTGTCTGTTACCTCTAACAACCTATCCACACCTGCATGCTATGCACACATCTCTATTCACGTGGCTGCACTACAGTAGTAGTAGTAGTAGTAGTGCATTGTTCTCCCTGGGCTCCAAAGGGGGACCCATCAATAAATCCACACCGTTTCAAACTTTTGCACATTGCTCTCGACCATACCAGCTAATTGTTCAAATGCACTTACTTCAGTGCATGAAATATAATTCACAATGCATCATTTCATTTCTTTTGCTTTACAGAAGTTTGCAATTCCATTTCCACACACTTTCAAATACAATATTCACATGTTTCTTCCCAACTGCACAGTTCTAGGTATTTTTTCCCCTTTCTGATGCCATACACGACTATTACACGTATGGGATGCCCATTCCGTGGGGGAGGCTGTTGCTATTTTTTCTCACATTTTCACATGATACATATACATGTTACCCCGCCAGTACATTTGCCGCCATTTGCCATTTCCTCAGAAATATATGTGTCTAATGGGAAGTTCTAGTATTGTATATTTGCAAATACAGTACATGAATTATAATAATTGACACTAGCAGAAGCCAATCAACATCCGGCTCTGCGTATCCAGTAAATGGCGGAAGCCCCTGGTGGTGGCGGCAAGACGTAGCTATGTTTGTCACATCCCATTGAGTGCCATGCTCACACCAGATTGTTCTGGGGCCTTTAGTCTGGCTTAATAGCTTCAAGTGCTGTCAACATGAAAGTGACAATCCACAAAGAGAATGTATAGAGCAGTTTTTGAGAGCAAAAAGGCAAAATTGTCTGGTTTCAACAGTTCAGCAAATACGGACACATTCTATATTGACAGATTCTATAACTTTCATCGACAGTTTGAGGGATATCTCGAGACAAAATTTCTTCAGAAGCATTTATGACACAGTTCATTGGCAAAATCGAGTCAGTGAATCTCATTTTTAACCTTTGGCTATACCTATAGCTATAGGTTCTTGCAATCGAAAATGAATTTCCCTAATCCTATCGCTCGACGTATCTCTTTTAATCTGCCAAACATACCATCAAAATTTGACCTACCCTTTTATTTTTACCCGACAAATATGCCCGGTTATATATCGTCCATCGTAGATGCCTCTTTGTTCTATTTGCCGACTCGCTTCGTAATCTTTTTGCGGCGTCTTCAGAATCCACACAAAAACCGATAAACCATTGCGGCGTCAATCAAAACACAACCGTGACGTCACAGAAAAGTTGATCACGTGACCGCGCACCCTTGTCATTTTTGGCGCCAACTTTCATGCGGACAGGACGCAATGGCGGCAGTCTACAAGTTGCCGTGCATTTAAAGTACTTTATTGACTTAGAAAGTTGTTGAAGTTGACCGAAATAGTTCGCCAATGATGTTATGCTTCGTCTGGAAGAGTTCTGGATGCGCTGGCGAAGTTTTCAATGCCACGCCCACTTGTTGACCTAGTTCCGTTTACTTCGTGATTACGGCGAGTCTACAAGTTGCCGTGGATATTTCAGTGCTTTATTTGCATTGACAGTTGTTGAAATTGACTGAAACAGTTCGCCTGTGATGTTGTGCTTTATCTGGAAGAGTTCTGGATGTGCTGGCGAAGTTTTCTTTGTCTGTTGGACTTTTGTCAAAGTTGCCTGTCAGACTGTCTGGCAAGTTCGCCCGGGCATGTCAACTGTGCAGTGGCTTGCCGAAAATGGTTGTTTCGACCACAGAAGTGGTTGTATCGCTCTGGCAATGTTATTGGTTCAATAGAGGGATTTTTAAGGATCATTTTGGTATAAATTGGACTTTTCTACGTGCTCTTGAACCGATTCATGATCGATTTGAAGTTGCAAAATTGAAATGATGTTTCATCGCTGGATTATCGCCCAATTTACGTTGTCGAAATTCGCTCGTCATGAAGAAATGGTGGGTCAGCTCTCATATTCAGTATTAAAAATAGTTGAATTGGTGTTTTGCTGATCGTTTTGATGTAAAATTCATTGTTCTACGTCAATATTTCACTTTTTTTCGGAGCTTTGAAGTTGAGGAAGGACTTGCAGTGTTGGTTTTTCTTAGAACTGTCAAAAATTAAAATTTGTTGAAATATTTCATTTACCTCATCGAAATTCGCTCGTCGTGAAGTATTGGTTTGTTAAATCACAATTTGAGTTGAAAATTAGTCAACCTGGTGTTCTGCTGATTATTTTGATGTCCAATTTATTGTTCTGTGTCAATATTTGATATAAACTCAGCAACATTAAAACGCACACTTTCCAAGGAGCTAAAAATAGTGCTTCCTCTAAAAGAATCAAAATGAAAGTTTCCACACTTCTAGTAGTTACCATCAGGTATATTCACGAAAATTTTCAAATCTCTAAGTGCAGTACTTTTGTGTGAAATTAAATCGTCATGGTCACTGTCGAAAATGGAAGTCACAAACTGCACTTCAACACAAAACGCACAATTGGAAATATTTGTTTTGTGGTATCAAGGATGTTAGAATCCATGGTGGTATACTGGATGGGATTAATCTTATGAAATTTTGACATGACAGGCACAAGATTTCCAAAAGAGGACCCACAGAAGTTTTTGAAAAAAAAGTCAATGATAAAGCAGATTGTGAATTAAAAACTCAATATTTATGAGTTAGAATCTTCAATGAAGCAGGGTCAGTGTAAAATGCGGACCATGCGGGCAGGGCCGTATTAACGCATTTCTGGGCCCGGGGCAAACTGTTTCCAATGGGTTGTGCTCCAAAAACGCTCTGAAATTCTGAAAACTACATTCTCGCGCCAGTTACCCGACACACGTTCTTTACAGTCGGAACTCTTTTCAGCTTAATCATGGGCCCTCCTGAGGTCATGGGCCCCGGACAACTGCCCCGTTTGCCCATAGGTTAATACGGCCCTGCATGCGGGCCATGCGGACCAGACACAAAACAAACAAACACTGTGGGTTTAAGGGGTTAAACAGGCAATGCTATCTCTCTTAATTGCTAATACAGCACCATGCGGACTAGATGCGGACCAGAATGCAGACTGACTTGCATACCAGATTTTTGCTTATCAATGATCAAAAAATAAAATGCCAAGTATAAATGGGTTATAGATCGACTACTAGACGACTGCCTGACCATATTTCAGATCATACAGACGCTGCAGACATGCTGATGCCATTGATATAGGCCTATTTGGTTTTTTTTTACCCCCCCCCCTTTATTTGTTAACTTCTTGGATCCCATAAATATTAAGCTGATAAAAATCGATGTCTCTGTTTGTTTATTCTGTCAAGGAAATTTATTCTAAAAAGCCATGAATTGTAAGTGAAAGGTATATCTGTTAATTGCATTTAACCTACACTGCTACATTTAACCCATCATGAATGAATGACAGTAATCTGTTGATTACAATTAAAGGCTAATTAAACCCTGCCACTCAATGTGGTCAGCACTATCAGAATTTTGGTTTGCATTATCAGATTTTGGTCTGCATTTGGTCTGCGTGATAGAATTTTGGTCTGCATTATAAACATTTTGGTCTGCATTTGGTCTGCTTGCTATAAGTTATGGTCTGCATAATAGAAAATTTTGGTCTGCATTTGGTCTGCATGATAGGTATTCTGGTCTGCATGATAGGAATTCTGGTCTACCGTCTACATGATAGGAATTCTGGTCTGCATAAAAAAAGTTTGGTCTGCATTTGGTCAGGATTAAATTAATTTTGTCTGCATTATATATACATTTTGGTCTGCATGCTATAAATTTGGTAAATTTAAAACAAACTAAATAAATATTAATATTCACTAACCTGGCAATAGTCTGAAAGGGAATTAGTGTAAATCCAATAATTATCCAAAGCTTTTGGTAAATCCGAATGCAGCTAGTTGTGTATGATTCCAGACACAATATAGAATGACCTTTTTGAGAAAAATTCTTGGTATTTTTATGTTAATTACCGTTTTTTTTTAAACTGCCACTTAAAAGACTGGATTTAAAGTGCAATTAAATTTAAAAGATGTTAATTAGCAATTGTGAGGCAGGGTCTTGTAATCTACTGTGGATTACATAGAGTGGGAATCATTGATGATGGCTTAAAAGCAATTAATAGAAACAACCTCGATTGGATGACATTCTAGATTATACAGCCTGCACTTACAATGCATAGCCTTCTTAAAATAAATTTTGTTGATAGCAAGTTTTAAATGGTGGCCAGGTTCACCTAGGATCAGACAAGAGCTTGCAGACCAAATGCAGGCCAAATGCTGACCAGAATGCAGACCTGAGTACTGACCAAATCATGCAGACCAATCCATGCAGACCAAATACAAATTCATTTTTACTATTTTATGAAAAAAAAATTACAAAGTTGCTCTTTTTATAAATCATTAAATCTACTTGTTCTTGTTCTTGTAGTTCGTTGAGTTGCTTTTTCTTCAGCAAATGGTCTCTGATAGTTAAATCTATCTATATTATCCTGTTGTTATCCAGTTGGTCCACATGGTCTGCACTGTTTGGTCCGCATGATTTAACCCTTTCCAGACTGGCCAAATACGAATTCATTTTTACTATTTTATGAAAAAAAAAATTCCAAAATTCCTCTTTTTATAGATCATTAAATCTATTTCAAATCATATAATAAAACCCCATTACAGTGTAGTTCACAGCTATGAACATCATGAGTGTCAGGTCTGCTCTGAATTAACACGAGTCCGAAGGACGAGTGTTATTCAGAAGGCAGACCTGACACGAATGATGTTCATAGCTGTGAACTACACTGTTATGGGGTTTTATTTATATCCCGCAATGACTTTACCAGTGGTTTTTCCAAATTTTAGTCTGATAACTTCAAATTCTCCCAAGTTAGGAGCAGCAGTTTGTTGTGACGTCACCAGCTGCCCATTGTGACGTCATGACCTAAACAATCGCTGCCCATTGTTTGCATAACAACGTCAGATAATTTATTTCATTGAGTTCACTAGGATGAACTCAATGGTGTGAACTCAATGGTTTTTTCATGGTGTTCACTCACAATTGCGGGATATTATATATTATCCTGTTGTTATCCAGTTGGTCCGTATGGTCTGCACTGTTTGGTCCGCATGATTTAACCCTTTCCAGACTGGCCAGTGTTTGTCCAACACTTGAACCAACAGACTGGCTGCCACTATGTCTGGTCTGCATGGTCCGCATGGTCCGTTTGGTCCGCATTTTACACTGACCCAATGAAGCATGTGAACCAGAACTGTTAAATAATGGGGGTTTTATGCATGCCCAGGGTAGAAACACACACATAGACAATCTTTCCATATCAATTGTCTTAAAAATCTGAATAAAACATCATTTTTTAAGGTTTTAACAAAATGCGCCAGTAGGGGGCGTGTCAGCATTGACACTTAATTTTTATTAAATTCATCCTCTTTAATCGTGGTTGGGTCAAATATCCCCTTTCTCTTACTCATCAAGCAGGGAAAATTATAAACTTTCCTGGCTTATCAAAAAAGTTTGCAGAAAGAACAGCTAAGTTGTTGAAATTAATGATCAGAGGTAATTGAAATTTTGTGACTTCCATTTTCGACAGTGACCACGACAATTTAATTTGACACAAAAGCACTGCATTTAGAGATTTGTGCAAATTTTCACATTGATATCTTTAGAGGAATTACTATTTTTAGCCTTTTTAAAAGTATGCGTTTTTAATGTTGCTGAGTTTATTTTCGGAGCTCTGAAGTTGAGAAATAACTTTTTAGTTTTGACTTCTCTTGTACTGTCAAATTGCCGTTAGTGAGGTGCAAATAGACTGGTGCAATCAATTTTGCCCCTCCTGCCCACTGTGAATATCTGTGGTTTTCGTTGCAACATTTTCCAGCAGTTCAATGTGTCAACAAGAACCCAGGGGTTCAAAATGGAGGTGGTGTAGTCACTAAAGTTCACATACCATGAATCCAGCAGATGATTTGTTCTGCTCTGTTATAACTATTCAGATAGATACAGATATATAGACCGATCAATAGATATAGATAGATTGATAGATATGGATGATATGCACAAGTGCTGCCCTCATACCTTGGGCTGACAAGAAATCGTAGGGCTAACAAGCAAGCCCTTGGGCTGTCAACCACCAATAACACCCTCCACAGGTCATGTTATTGTTATATTAACCCTATTTGAAAATGATCAAAAGGGACATGAATGTCCTCGGTCAAAATTAAAATTTGTCAAAATGTGTTGTTTTGGAGGCTGGGCACATCTTACAACTATTGTTTATATACTGTGATTGATTTAAAAAACAACTCAAAACTGTCACACTTACTATTTGTTATCCTTTATTAGGCCTGTGGACTACTCGCCAGGGGACTGCTCGCCAAGGGACTGCTCGCCAGGGGACTGCTCGCCAGGGGACTGCTCGCCAGGGGAGTACTCACCAGTGGAGTACTCACCAGTGGAGTACTCACCCGTGGACATGACCCATTTCCCGCCAGTCCCCTAACTCGCCAGGTTACCTGGAGCTGAGACGAAATGTAGGTAATTTTCACTAAATAAAGCTGTTTGACAATGGGGTAAAATTTAGTATAGCGAAGCCTTTAAAACTCACTCTTACCTTTAACTAGGCATGCAGGCCAGTAAAAACGTCCTATCGCCTGAGACACCCAGATTTTGAGAAGGACGACCGAGATTTGCCAGTATTTTACAATAAAATGACAAGCTCGGCTCCCTACATGTGGTGGAAGATGCCCAAAATCTGGCAACGAATCTGGGACCCTGCTTAAAATCATCATCATTTAAACCGTGATTTATATTGCCTATAGTTTTTACTTTCTTTCCAGCAGGACAGCAGCAGAACTCGATGGTAAAGCTGGACGACATGTGCAAGCAGTTTTAAAACCGATGTATAATGCTAAGTACAAGATATGTGACAGCTATTGCACATGACATTTTCATGGTATGTCAAAACAAAATTATATGAAGGTTTTGATCTTTTAAGTAAATGAAATAAATTATTTTTAAAGTAATGCACTGATCAGTTACACTCACTGTTACACAAATGAAAATTAATTGTGTGTTATATAATAGCTATATTCAGGTTGTGCTGCATGAAAAGTGATTCAAAGCAGCACTAGCAGCATGATATGCAGCGTGAGGAATGGCTTTCAGAACGCCCTTGTTCGAACTTGGATGGCACACAAATTAACATGTTGATTATTCATTTTCAGTAAAATTTCACTTGTCCGAAGCTTTTTTCAGGTGGTCAGGATGACCAAACTGTTTGTCAAAACTAGTGAAAATTATCTAAAAATAATTAATTGCACTTTCTGTGATAATTTTATTGCATTACTTGATATCTTGATAAACAATACATTTTCTATCAATTGCAATTGTGCTGCCGTATAGTATAGTTCATAAAAAAAGTTGAAGGCAAGTTCATACATTTAATTAACAATCATTCGTCTTTCACTGTTTCAGGTGGACACTGAACAGTATAAATAACATTAATGGATCATTGGATATGCTGCCTTCAAGCATCGATTCCCCTTTGCATCTTGAAGACCAATACAAGGTAAAAATTAGTGCTGAGTATTGTGAGCTTAATATCGGTATGATGGATAGAGCCTAGGGTGCGTTGCTTGCCCCCAACCTATTCAGACTTTGATGTCTATGTGATATGTTAGGAGGTTGGGTGTCCTGAGCATGTACACCAAATTTCGGGTTGAATTTCAAATGGGAACAGCCACCTCCAGTGCATCACTTATTTCAATGATATTTCAATGAAGCTAAATTACAATATTTTGCAAAATTGTTATAACTCAAGAACCGATGGTCCGAGAGACTTTATGATGGACTCAAAATGTGCGGAATAAATGCGTTTATATTCATTACAATTGTGAGTTAAGTCCTGGGACCGATAGTTTCAGAGCAAGATCAGAAAAACGGGTTTTTTTATTGAATAAGTCTATTTTCAGTTTGAAGCAGAAGTCAGACTGAACAAGATCCATCACCAGAAATGTACACTATGGATAGGGGAACATGGGGACCGACGGGCCACGGGGACCGATGGGCCATCCTCTTAACTTGACATCAAAAACGTTTCATAACATCTAATTTGCATTTTTAGTATTGTGTATCACATCTATGAATACCATATCAACCACTGATCCATGAGTGATAGCACAAGAGTGTAGGAGGCAAAATGACATTTTCAACATCTAAGATTTTTTTTTCTGATTCAGAAAAAGTTTAATATCTTAAAAATGTGTAGACTCGACGCAATAATGATGATTTGTCCTATATATTGGTGACAATTTACACATTGAATTTTAGGAATAGGAACCATATTTCACAAAAAAGAGGGGTTTAACTGTTCAGAAAGCTTTTGGGGACCGATGAGCCACCCAACATGGGGACCGATGGGCCACTATTTCTTGAGATTTTCTACAGGTGGCGTATTGGCATGGGGCTGGATATTAAAGTCTTTTATGGGAAAAAGCACATTAGAACTTCAGCTTGCATCTGGTCATCATCGACATGCGTCATGAACTGGTCCATTTTGCGTTACGGGTCAAAAATGTCCCATTTTTCAGTTTTGTGATATTTTATCACACATACATAACACTACTCAGAGCTTCAAAAAGAACTTCATTATCTTTTATACTTTCCCAGATATGGACACTTTTGTAGCGATCACTCCCATTGAATATATGAAGATTTTTGGTTTTTGAAAGGGCTTTTCTCGAAATTGAGACTTTTTACCAAAACACCTGTAACTTTGTGTATAATTTAAACATGCTCTATTTCTATATATATTTTCAGGTAGATGTTTACATCAATATTCAACAAAAATTGTTAAATTAATTATTGTCTAAATTGTTTTTGTCCCAAATATTGTTAAATTAATTGTTGTCTAAATTTTCTGAATTCAAACTAAATCTCTTTGCAGTGATGAGGACAGGTAGATTTTCACATAGATATTCCACAAAACAAGAGTTTTTGTCCCAAAAATTGTTAAATTAATTGTTGTCTAAATTGTCTGTTGAATTCAAACAAATTCTCTTTGCAGTGATGAGCACATGTCGTTTGAGAATCCACCAACTCCGATTCCTGTGGACCACATAGACTTTGAATGTTTTGACAGTCCATCCAGGTAATTACATTGGTTTATAATACAGTTCATTTTATGGATTATTAAGAGTAATAATTATAAGGACATGAATATTATTGAGAGCAATAATGACATGAATATTATTGAGAGTAATAATTACATTAATTTTAGAACAACAATGTCTAGATATTAAATTTTTTTTTTCTCTTTAAAGGGAGGATATGTCGTTCGATAATCCGCCAACTCCGATCCCCTCTGACAACGATACATACCACGGATGTCAAGTCAGTCCGACCAGGTAATTGATTATAAGGCTATAATTTAAAATGATGTTTATGTTTTCAGTTTAAAAAAAAGTTAATGAACAAGTAAAAGTTAAACTAACTCTATGTAAATTTGAGCCGGACTTGCAACTTGAGACAATTAGAGATAGTTTGCTTATTAAATGCTGATTGTTATATATAAGTAAAGGTTAAACTGTTATGTTTATCAAATTCTGATTGTTCTACATAAATGGAAACTGAGAGAATTGGAGATTTATCAAATTCTGATTGTTCTTTTATTTATCTTTGCAGGGCAGAGATCTCCTTTGAGGATCCGCCTACACCAATGCCCCTGGAGTACGACTCAGACTGGGAGCATCTTCCGCCCATTGTCGAACCGTCACCGTCGGATGAGGAAGAAGATAGCATCCTACCTCAGCCAACGACTTAAGCGACGATGAAGATATCCCTTCGGACGAACCATCATGGACCATCGTAGCTGGCGGTTCACAGAAAAGGAAGAAGAAACTCCTGGATGGACTTGGGTAAGTGTTACTGCATTTAACTCAGACTTTCTCTAACAGTTCATCTGTCATGTAAATTAGTCTTTTGGATTGACTTGGGTTAATAATGTTACTTTAGGTGACGTCACCTTGCTTTGGCAACTCACCTTGGTTTGGCAACTTTTTGACTTCAAAGGACAATAATTTTGCATTAAAGCATGCAAATGCTTGTCTAATTGATTAGAAATGTAAAATGATTAGTTTTAAAACATCTTTCATTGCTTCAACATCGTTTTTCTGTTATGGTGATGTTACAATTGATGGTCATGTGACTGAACAATGGATTTAGTCACTAGCCAAAAAAAGTCAAATATTCAAATTACTTTTTTTTAAACTGAAAACATAAATAAATAGATTTACTCAATTTTAATGTTAAATGAGTTTAATTAATGTCTGAAAGTGCGAATGGAGGAGCGTCACATTTCCGCCATTGCAAGCAAAACTGAAATCACAAAAATGCTTCTCCTGCCTTCAATTTTAAAGATACAGAAATAATATTTTGTGCTCCTCTAAACCGCTATTAAAGGCATCTTATTTTATCAAATTTTTAATTTAAATGCAAGTTGATTTTTAATAAATTTACCAACCAATCAGCAGGCGTGTTTCAGAATAAATCAAGCGGAAATGCACGAATGCAATCGGCAACCTTCGTGATCAAATCAGAAAGGTTTTTTACTGTGCAAAACAGCTTGATTTGGTGAAACAAATAGGTGGGGCTGCAGCCCCACCAAAAAGGCATTTGCCATGGCAACACAGCATTTACTTTGGTGGAACATGACAATGATTACTTAATTTTTGCAAAATATCATGTCTGTAGCTTCATTAGTTTTGGAGAAACAGCCACCGATGGGCCTATTTGTTTTCAGATGATAAATTGCCTGTAATGACGTTACGTCACAATTTTGCCATTTTCCGCTCTGTCAAAAAAATCGCTTTTACTCTGCACGGGATGTGAAAAATCTTGACCACTGTTCAGCCTATTTACTCATGGGATACATCAACGGAATCCTTAAAAAGATGGCTTCGTATTTATGAAACAGGTTTTTAAATATTTTTTTTTGTTACAAAATTATTTCATATCGTAGCCATAAAAACATGTATTTTTTCCCAAAAAAATGACTTTTGTCTACTTTACCCCAATTCCTAAAACTATTGAAAGGAATATCAAAAATCTGCTTTGTAAATAAGTTCATTTGGCTTTTCTTCTTTCATCAATTTTTTCAAAAATTTTCTACCATGCCTGTAACTTCAGAAATTCCACATTCCGTGAGCAGTAAAAATCTGCCTTTTTTTGTCTTTTAAAATGGTTGCCACGGCAACCAATCATTGGAAAAATACTAAATTGTCTGAAATCATCTATTTTAATTAAAACCTTTCTTTTGACACCAAATATTGACCACTATTCTAAAAAATTGCAGGAAAGTGCCTTTCTCACCCATAACTCCCCTTAAAGTTTTTGTAATTTAAGTTTGACTTTGATAAATAAAAAGGACGTTTGGGGGTAAAATTTTAAAACAACTAAAAAAAAAAATACCAGTGACCTTCATAATGGTTCAAATGACTTGACTGACTAATTGATTTAGCCAGAGAGTGATTAATTGTGAACTGAATTCACTTGTTATTAGAAAAGTTGTCAAACGAGGTGACCCCAAAAAAGGACAAAATTTCGCAACAAATCATCTCGTGTAGGATAACCATTGCTCTTTTTTTTTTCAAATTAGATGCAAAAGTTGATGATTTGGTAGAGTCAGTTTATGCAAAAATATCTGATCTGGTACATTTACCCAGTTTCTTAATATTGTCAAATAACTGCACCAAACTTGCCAAACCAAGGTGACGTCACCTACTGTTATTAACTTTCTCTAAAAGTCACGTAAATTATACCAGTATTTTGGGTTGACTTGGGTTAATAATGTTACTTTACTGTTATTTAACTTTCTTAAAAGTTAATCTGTCATGTAAAATCCATAGGTCAAATAATTTACTTAAATCTTAAAAGTTCAGAGCAGTAATTTGATATATATTATTTTTCAGCTTCAGTTGTGTATACAACCGGCAGAACGCAAGCGGCAACACTACATATTGGCGATGCAGCGTTAGAAACAAGACACAGGTTTGTCCGGCAACCGTCATCCAGAAAAGCGATACATTCACCAAAGGACGTACCGAGCACATCCACCAGAGGCAGGACGGCATAGACCTAAAAGTGAAAGTGACAGCAAAGGCAAAGACGTTTGCCAGAGAACATGTAAGTAATTTCAACAACATGGTGTAAATTTATACTTTATTATAATAACAGAATGATGCATAAATATTCAGTGAATAAACCTGAAAACCTCAATTAAACATACAGTAAATTTATACTTTATTATAATAACAGAATGATGCATAAATATTCAGTGAATAAACCTGTGTTTTTGCCAATTAAACATTGACCAAGACTTTACAGGAAATATATACTGTTATTTCATGCATAAAAATGATTATTTAAGGTGCATAAGTCTGCTGGGGACATCGTGAAAAAGCTGATCAAAGAAACCAATGCCAAAGCCAACCTTCCTTCTCTACTTGGTACCACCCGGGCTGCAAACAGAGCAAGAGAGAACCTGAGACCCAAACATCCGGTTGACCTAGACTTTGTGGTAAGTATTACTTGTGAATAAGCTTGATAACTTAATATAACTTGTGTACATTACTTGTAAATATTTCATTAAGTTTTACATACATGTGCTACATGTCAAAGAAGTCTTTGGTAAAAAGTAAAACTTGGACTATAATTGTGTCTATTGTCTTCCAGCTGAATGAATCGCACTTGCCTGAGAACTTCTTGGTATCGGACCTGAGAGTGGACCAGAAAAGAAATCTCATATTGGCTACCGAGACACAGTTGAAGTGTTTAGCTCAGGCTAAGACCTGGTAAGGAAATAATATTAAAAAAATAATGATCTTATTTCACTCCACAAGCTACCTGATCCCCCCATCGTCCTAACATGAGATAGGCCACCGCTGTCACGTGCTTCACTTGGTTCTCCGCTGTTGACGAGACCAGTTGGTTCTGTAGTTTTCTCTTTATTAGAAGCGACTAGAACCTGTTTTGTGAATCAATTTGTGCATAATTAGATGCCCTTGATTCCGTGACCTTGCTGGTCACTATTTTACTCTATTATACCTCGATTACTCGATGGTTTTCTCTTTTTTCTGAAGTGATCTGTCGATCATTTTCTTTTCGGCTTGCTTGACAACAAGTCGATCCCTGCGTTTCGACGCTTTTCATTGGCTACAGCCTTTCGCGGGCTCTTGGCGCCCTCAGTAATATGCGAAACAATATTCCTGCCCTTATTTGGTAGTGCGTCACCACGTGACTTGTACGCGGCTTTCTCATTGGTTGAGGCTCTTGCTGCTTAGTCGGGTGACGTCATCCGATACGGCGCTCTCATTGGCCCTATATGGGATTCCACAGTGACGTCATTTCACGCTGCGCTCTGATTGGTTGATTTCGAGATCCCGGCGTGACGTCATTTGACGCGGCGCCCTGATTGGCTGAGGCCTTTGCGGGCTTCCCGCTCTTTTCCCTGATCGAAGCGTGGGGAAAAAGAGACGAAACAGGCATCAACGGACGAAACACAAAATGCCAAAAAAGGACTCCATCGGGGGAAAATCTAACCCCACGACTCCTTCGGCTGCTACGGGGAGAGCCTCCCCTGGACTGGGAATTACCATGGATCCACATCCGCGCTTGCAAGCGCCTAAGTCGAACGAAAGTGACAAAACCGTTGATGTAGCAGGACTTTTGCGGGCGGCCGCTCCATCGGTGCCTCCGCCGGGGACTAGGCGCAATGTTTTGGCACTCCCCAATGATTTGATCTTGAGTCGGCCTTACGTGGATGACGACGAAGATGACGACGAATACGAATATGAGTTCGTATATGACGAGGATGATATTCCCATGATGGAGGATGACCCTATGTTGGTGAGAAATCCTGCCCCGGAGATCGCGCAAGGGCCCCTCCCTGGGCCGGCGGACGGTTTGCATGGCCTCTTGGCGACCTACAGACAAGACGAACAATGTCATCCTGCTGTTAGAGAGGACGTTGCGTCGTTGGCTAACTCGATTTGGTGTACTCAGCAGAAGTTGGGTGATGTCTATGAGAAATTTGGAAGGCCGGCAAATGCCGATATTTACAAAACCGATGTGAACGAAGAATTCCTGATTCCCATGGGGGAGGAAGCTAATAAAGCTGTGCGTACACGCGACATGAAGTTGAGGGCCGGACAAGGTGCTGTGGCCGGGGCTGCGTGGGCCACGATGTCTACGTTAAACTCGTTAACGAAGTTGGAAGCTGATGAACGGCCTCAAGACATGAAAAAGCTTATGCCGGAGATCGTCAAATCGTCGGTGGCATCGCTTCGCTTCTTGAGCTATGCGAATCTCCAGATGAACAATTTCAGGAAAGCTAATCTTAAGACTATTGTTAATCCCAAGTACCACAGCCTTTGCAAGGATGGGTCAACCTTACCCTCACCTTTCCTATTTGGGTCCGAATTGAATGACAGTCTTAAAGTGATGGGGTAAGCGGTGAGGGTGGCCCGGACCGGCCATACCTTTCGGCGAGGTGGACGTTCGTTTGGTCGAGGAGCAGCCCACTCCCGGTACATGCCTTACACACATCGTCCGCGTAACTTCTATGGTTCCTATGGCTCCTATGGTCAAGTTAAGACATTTTCTTTAATATCAGACAAGAAATTTGATGAAAATTGTTTAGATTTTGTAGAGCCTATGCCAGCATCATTGCCTCAACTTTCAGAAATTGATTCTGTGAATTCTGTTGTTCATTGTGAAATTTCTTCTCATTACAGCTCCCCGATGGAGGTTCAGGAAAGTGAGAAAGGCGAATGCCAACACCACCAAGAAAACTCAGAATTAGAAGCCGATGATGCTGCCCCCCCCCCCTTTACAGGTGGGTACTCAGGTGTCTGTTACACCTTGTCTATCTTTTAAAGCAGGCTCTGTTGCTGATCATGTACAGGCATGGGCTGAAATTACTTCTGATCCGATTATTCTGAAACATATCCGTGGCCTGGACATTGAATTTACTGACATTCCTGAACAGATCCGTGCGCCCAAACCTTTGCACTTCTCCTCTGAGGAGCGAAAATTTTTAAATGATGAGATTCAGAGGCTTTTGTACATGGTGGTGATTGAGACTGCGAAACACGCTCCAGGAGAATTCATCTCCCGTATTTTTCTGAGACCTAAAAAACAAAAGGGGAAATTTCGGTTGATTTTAGATTTGAAATCTTTGAATGACGATGTTCAATACCATCATTTCAAAATGGATACTCTAGAGACAATTTTGAAACTTGTCACTAAAGATGCTTAGTTACATGCTTAGTTTGGATCTTCAGGACGCTTATTACTCGTTACGCATTCGTCCTGGCCACAGGAAATTTCTTAGATTTGAGTATGCAGGGCAATTATATCAGTTTACTTGTTTGCCCAATGGCTTGAGTTCAGGCCCAAGGCTCTTCACAAAGATACTTAAAGTGCCGCTTGCACATTTGCGAGAGAGTACAGGCGTAGACATTGCAGCCTATATTGATGACATTTTCTTGATTGATCCTACATTCAGCCAATGCTTGGACTATGGCCAACAGGCCGCGCGGTTGTTTGAAAACTTGGGATTTCTTATAAGCCCAAAGAGTGTTCTGACTCCCACACAATGCATTGAACATGTTGGCTTTGTTATTAACTCAGTGAATATGAGAGTATCATTACCTACTGCTAAGATTACAGCTATTATTCAATTGGTCAATGACTGTTTGAGTAAACATGAGATGTCTATTAGATTTGTTTCACAGGTATTGGGAACATTGGAGGCCACCAAGCCGGCAAACAGATATGGCCTTCTGTTTACTAAGAGTCTGGCAGTGGCTAAGAATGAAGCTCTTTCTGAAGCCAAATACAATTTTGATGCTAACATGACTTTAGATGCTGAGGTGCGAGCAGATTTGAGGTGGTGGCCTGTCAATTTACCTACAGTTTATGCTCCTGTGTTCGTTGGCCAACCTGATTATGTTCTGTTTACAGATGCTAGCTTGGCAGGTTGGGGCTGCAATTTCCCAGCTTTAGGTCAGAAATTTGGTGGAAGATGGACTGTTGAGGACTCTCATAAGCATATTAATGCCCTTGAATTACTTGCTATTCTTTACAGCTTGCAAGCAGTTTGTAGAGACATGAAGGATCTACACATTCGTATTATGACAGACAACACTACAGCTAAATTGTTGATTGAAAACCAAGGCTCTGTTCGTTCTAAGCCATGCAATGACATTACTAGAAAGATTTGGTTGTGGGCCATTGACCGTAACATTTGGCTATCCATGGCCCACATTGCAGGAGTATTGAATGTTGAGGCAGACGATGCTTCTCGCAAGTTTGCTGATGAGACAGAGTGGTCGCTCTCGAAAGACAAATTTCTAGAGATTTGTGGAAACTTAGGCTATCCAGACATTGACCTGTTTGCTTCGCGTTTAAATTGTCAATTGCAGCCTTTCTGTTCTTGGAAGCCTGATCCGGATGCGGCATACATCAGTCAGGGAAATTATCACCAGCTGATGACAATCAATGTCCTCAGCCTCACATGACAATCACCCTAGCACTGTCATCACCCTCCCATGACACTCTCACAGTGTCATGGCCTAGCCATGACTTCGGCAGTGCTCAAAATCATCTTTGACTGGCTATTTAAAAAGAACTACTGCAACTATCACTTCCAAACTTGGTATAAAGTTGTGTCACAGTGTCAACTAACTCTATGAATTTTGGCAGACCTATCCATTACATAATGAGGAAAAGAACCCGAAGGCTCCAGAGAAATTAGGAAATTGTCACCAGCTTCTGATGACTTTGCAGTATTTCGTGAAATTGGATAGAATTAAGTCACGCAACTGACATGCTGCTGTGTGGTGAAGATGGCTGCAAAGAGATCAGACTTTCTTCTGAGACCCAACTGATCAACCCCACACACCCAATCATCCTGTCAGGGCCAGGACTTGGCTGGAATTGCAATTGTCCTCATATGCTGGTAATTTCCCTGACTGTACATTGATAGTTTTAATATTGATTGGACGCCCTTCTTTGGATATGCTTTTCCTCCCTTTGCTTTGATTCCAGCTGTCTTACAGAAAATCCATTTGGAGAAGGCGAAGGTCTTGATGATTGTACCAAAATGGCCTTCGAAACCTTGGTATAGTAAATTTATGAAACTGGTGGTCGGAAAACCAATGTTCTTTCATGTTACTAATGGCATTTTATATTTGCCTTCCAGACCAGACCGACACCATCCGTTGACGGGCCGACTGACCCTAGTCGGGGCCGTTCTGAGGGGCCGCTAGAAGACCAACCTGGCCCTGTACGTCTCTTAGGACCAGATATCACAGATTCGGTGGAGCTTCTCCGAAAAGCGTTACGAAAACGAGGTTTCAAAGATGTAGTTATTAATATAATGCTCAAGGCCCAACGGCCATCTACACTTAAGCTTTACGCGTCTTACATTAAAAAGTGGAACATGTTCGCTCACTTCGCTGTTGAACACGGTTATGATTTTCTTACTCCTACTATTCCTCAAGGATTAGAATTCTTAGAATTTCTGTTTACTGAAGGTACCAGGCGGTACTCCGCCATTAATACAGCTAGGTCAGCGTTGTCTTTGTTAGTTACAACTAGTGAGGGATCTTTTGGTGATCATAAGGAAGTCATTCGGTTTATGAAAGGAATTATCAAATGAAGCCAAGTTTGCCTAGATATCTTGACACCTGGAATCCAGATTTGGTTTTGGACTTATTCCGCACTTGGGCTCCAGCGACTAGATTATCTTTAGACTTATTAACCTTCAAGACAGTAGTGCTACTTTTACTAGTCACAGGCCGTCGGCCGCAAATTATTAGAAACCTTTTGGTGGATAATATGAAAATTAGTGCAAATCATTTCACATTCTTTTTCTAACAAACTGATCTAAAAGAAGGCAGACTTAATTACAAGCCTGACCCATTAAAATTGAGAAAATACCCAGCAGACAAATGCTTGTGTATTTATAGATATTTAACTGCTTATTTAGCTAGAACGTTAGAATTACGAGGACCAGAGAAGTCTCTGTTCATTACCACGGTGAAACCTTATGTCAAGCCGTCGGCTGATTCTGTTTCAAGATGGATCAAAACAGTTTTGAATCATGCTGGGGTGGACACCCAAAGTTTTAAGCCGGGAAGTACTAGGGCTGCGGCCAATAGTAAAGCCCTTCGGCAAGGCACTCCAATAGAGGAGATCATGAAGAATGCTGGTTGGGTTAGACAATCAACTTTCAGCAAGTACTACAATAGACCTTTAACCAAAACTGCCTCCTACGCTCAGAATGTTTTGGAGTAGATCAACTGTTAGACATAGTACAACTTGGTTTGTCGGTCACAAAAAAGGGGGGGGGCAGACTGTTATGGATATGACCACAGATAGGTGGGTTACTGGGATGTTTGTTCCCTCTTAGATAATTGCTTTAATTAACACTGATTGTTATGAAATCATCTTATTATTGCCTAATTTATTTTATTTGTGATTTGTACCTTTGTTATTGAATTTGATACAATGTTAACAATTTAAGGAGCAATTGTATAGCTCCATACTTAGGATAATCAATCCTATTGATGAACTTTTACTCATGATGAACATTTACTCAAGGATAATCAATCCTTTCTTGATGAATTTTTATTCAAGGATAATTAATCCTATCGATGGACATTTATTTAAGGATAATCGATCCGAATGTTTTTACATGATGACATACAAGTTAGGACCTTTACAACTGTTAAATCTTTTTTGTTAATAAAAAACTTGATACTTGAAAATGGTTTATGGTTATCTTTTGATGGTTTATGATGGTCATTTGGTGGTATGTCTGAAAATTTGAAATTCTCTGATTTGGCTTTCAAGTCTCATGTTAGGACGATGGGGGGATCAGGTAGCTTGTGGAGTGAAATAAGATTTCACAGTTAGCCGAACGGCCTTAAGGCCTGATGGCTGACTGGGATCTTATAGATCGACACAAGCCCTGATCCCCCCAGAGTACTAACATGCCCACCCACCATGACCCTTGAGTACTCTGGTGGACAAATCGCAGAATTTCCAGCTTTGAAGTGTGAAGCACGTGACAGCGGTGGCCTATCTCATGTTAGTACTCTGGGGGGGATCAGGGCTTGTGTCGATCTATAAGATCCCAGTCAGCCATCAGGCCTTAAGGCCGTTCGGCTAACTGTGAAATTATCCTGTATGAATATGTAATGAGATTTTTTTAGCTATATTATTCGAAAATATAATATGAGGTAAATAAAGTACTTGTCCTACTGTATAAATAATTTGAACATACACTGAAATAATTATAATAGTTTTCTTTGTTTTTGTGCTTACAGGTATCTTGACGGCACCTTCAGAGTTGCGAAGCCCCCTTTCACACAACTGTATTCGATCAATAAGTTTCTGAGCAGTGACGGAAAGATAAAGCAGGTGCCTTGCGTCTTCATCTTGATGTCTGCGAAGAGAGCAAGAGACTACAGGTATTTATCTTCAATTTAGATAATTACCATAATCTTTAGTGAAATGTAACATGTATTATTAGGAAATAGCACTAATGTGAAACAAACCTTAACAGCTAAGCAAAAATGTCTTCTTATCATCACTGAAAAACTTATCCAAAAAACATTGATTTGCTGCAAAAAATTGCAGGTCAAGATCTGAACATGTATCTTCTGTCAGTATGTTAATAATCATTAACAAAGTACATTCTATTTTCAGAGAGGTGTTCCGTACCATCAGAGACGCCCTCCTTGAACCAAATCTGTCAATAAAAATATTCAACGTACATGTTCACCATTCTACGATTTATTATGATGTCTATTCTACGTACGAACTCTCGTCGAGAATATCTGGTACCGGTATGTGCTTCGTTTCTGTCAACGAAAAATTCGTTCTTATTTGTGAAATTTGACAGTGATTGTCATGCAACCGGCAAGTCACCTGGAGCTTTCAAAATGTGTCAACGGTCGAACTTTTGATCTATTACGATGTATATACTACGAAGAACTGTCGTCGTAAATACCCAGATGTGTATTCTACGTTTCTACCGTCGTTTTTGTGTATTTTGGAGACAATTTCAAATCACAATTTTATTGCTCATGTTGATACACCACATGGACTGTGCTCAGCATGCACGCTCGTCAGGAGCTGTCAGTTGTCTGTCAACTGCTGCAATTTGATGTCGAATATTTCTACGATGTTACAATTTAAAATGCCAGTTAATCTGTTCAACGATTCTACAAACGAATAATCGTCATGAAGAAATCGAAATTCATGTGCCGCTCAAGGTCACGTTTACCTGTCAAAACGATTTGACAGTTCTGCAATGCATTTGTTTACGTTAACTTATGTTCGCCAATCGTCAAAATTTTCTACAAGATGACTTTCACTTTGTGGATTCGCAATCCGCAAATTTCTACAACAGTGCTATATGACAAAATTTTGTCAAATTTATGAACTGTCATTTGTTGTTATTGACTGTCAATTTCTTTTGTTATTGACTGTCAATTTCATGAACTTTTGATGTTGATTGTTGTTACCTGTCATTTTGAAATTTATGTTTTGTGATTGGATCTGTCATTGATTGATTTTGTCATGAACTATTTTTCACAAACTATTTTATTTGAAAGTTATTTTCACCTGTCATTTAAATGTCTCTGTCATTTGTAACCATGTTTTGTGAAATTATTGTCATGTTCTCATGATTACTACATGTCATTGTCAACTGTCAGTGAATGTCTTTTTACTGAGATACATGTTACTCAGATCAAGCCATTGTCCTTAGCTAAAAAGAAAACTCTGTGCCCCGATTTTGCTGGAACTTACGACGAGGATCTCAATTTCATCCGATTTTCAACTGAAATCAAACCAACATCGATTATTCAGTTAGTCGTGAGAGCTCTTAAGTGTGCAGCCATTGATTAAAATTATAGTAAACTGAATCTGATTTATTGAATTCTGTGTTTTTTATTTTTGTAAGGATATGAAAATGTTTACCAACAATAGCATGTGAATTTCATCCAATCTTGGGTGTCAAAATCGAATGGGCTTATAAAGCCTTATATAAAGTCAATTTATAAATTGGAAAAGGTCTGAAATATGTCATTCAGCGATTTTGATTCAGTGTGTTTGATTTGGCCATTCTGTGGAGCCCTGTCTCTTGCATCTCTGGTTCTGAGTCCCATCTTTTGACAAACCGTTTATAATTGTGCATAACCTAATTAAATGAAAATGTCAACCTCTATCATTTGGCATGTGAATTTCATTGAAGTGGCGCAGAAAAGCATAACGTCCAAATAGCTGAAGTTTTAATTACCTATGGTAAAATTTCACTGGCGAAGATCGTCGTGTGAAAACGCATGGAAGTCTTTATAATATATTTTCTCATGGCTTGTAGTTGTTTCTGGGTGTATTGGCACTCCTGAGAGATGATTCTGTTTCAAATTTGGTTTCTTTTAATAATCTTAAGTTGTTATTGGTTTATTATTGTCAACCAAAATGCCAACCTCAGATGGCTTTGAATTTTCGATAATTTTGATTTGAATATTAAAGTTGTTTATCAAGGCTTGCTGGGCAATGATGAATGTAACATATTGAAGAATTAAATTGCTGGCAATTGACCTATGAATTTTTTAGACACGTTTTTGTTCGTGACATGAAGTTTTCAGCTTATGGTGGAGGCGATCCCGTGATTTGCCGATGGTTTTGCTATCGAATATTTCCTATATTGTGTTATTAAAATAGGTGAAAACCTCCTATATTTCATGGAAAAAAATTTGTATATTCCTATAATATTTTGTGCGATGTTTGATGGGCACCCTGCAAATAGCATTACTACACCTTTTCTAATCAACAAGGTTCTGAAACCACAGACTTGTACATTACAATCAATTTTTCTGGTTAAAACAAATTTGGGCTCCAGAACCACAATATAGATCCCTGCCCTCGTGTTCCATCCTCAGTGTACCAAGCACCTTTCTGTGTGTATTACCAGTTACACCCTGCTCGTTTCGAGGGTACGGGAATATACACCACTGAGTGGTGTATATTCCCGTACCCTCGAAAAACGAGCAGGGTGTAACGGTTTTATCCTCAGACTTCTTGTTTTATTGATGCCCATAGATTATCTTTCAAACTGAGTCTGAAATGTCTTTCAGTAACAAAGCAACAGCATTGTGACGTCATCACTAGTGCTGTCACCTGGATGATGTCACAATGGCTCAAACAATGGTATTGTGACGTCATGACTATTGTTGCTACAAGGATGACGTCATAACAATCCTATGGTTGCAATTGTGACATCATTATCTCTGCTAGGAGACAGAGATCTTGTTAGTCCTGGCTTCCTAGAATCCCGTCCCATGTCACACTGTCACAATGTCACACTCACACTGTCACACTTACTCTGCTCCACTTATTCATTCATTCATTTTTCTTCAACTGAGTACCTGTGTGCTCCATCATACATAATTGCATGCACTTGACTCTTTTCCTTGATAAAATCTGACTTTATTTCAAGCTTATTTGCTTATTTTACTTTGAAGATCAATCACACTTTGGAGTAGTTCCTGCTTTTCCTGCTAGGTGGTGTATAGATGCTTAGTTTCCTTTATGTCCACTAGGTGATGGCAGAGGAGGAATTTATTGTCAGTGCTGGGAGATAGAGATTTTGTTAGTCTTCAAGGCTCTTGGCTACCCCAGCTTTTAATTGGCATGAGAGGACCAGTTACAGATAGATAGATCTATAGAAAAGTAGATAGATAAGGGTGTGCCCTGCTGGGGTAACCCTGAGGGGTAGGGTGGGGATACTCCTTAAGGGTGGGACAGTGGCACAACCCCAAGGAAGGGGGCACCTCAGGGGACACCCGTAGGTTGGGGCTAACCCTAGGGTCAAAGTTTTTAATGGAGATGTGTACACATCTCCATTTATGCAGTCACATTGACAAAATGGACAGTTTTGGCGGGCAATTTGAAATTTGAGCATTTTCAGAATGTCTTTTGAGCCCTGTCTTGGCTATTTTATGCCTGGCAGGCATGTTGTAATTATGACGTGTTTTCTTTTTATATCTTGCTTGGATCCACTGGGGACAGCTGCACACATTGTGTTTTGGCCACTGTGCCTAAACCATTGAACTTGTATATATATGATATTTGGCACATGAATGGGTCTTACAGCATATATGTGTATTTTGTTGTTCATATTTAAGCAATTGGTGGAAGTTTTATAAAATATTGAAATCAGGGACCGTTCAGAATTTATGACTGGGGGGGGTGGGAGTTTTGCTGGAACTTCCCGTCAAAAATTGGTACCCCCCCCTTGAGTTTCATTCGGACTTTTAGTACCCCACCCCTAGGTTTCATGTGTATTTTTAGTACCCCCCCCCTTCGACATACAAAGCAATTCACACATATATACTGTTATACACAGCCACATGTACAGATTCGCGTAATTTTGCGGATTTTGGCGCGTAAAAAAGTCCAAATCAAATGAGTTTATGCGTGTTTTTTAAACATTTTTAAAATTTCTTACCCCCCCCTTGGAAGTGTTTTCAAAAATTAATACCCCCCCCCTTGAAACACGTGTGAAAAGTTAGTACCCCCTCGGCCAAAACTCCCACCCCCCCCAGTCATAAATTCTGAACGGTCCCTTAAAAAAAAAAAAATTTTTTTTTCGTTTCCAAAGCAAAACTCTGAAACTGTTTTACCCTATGGGCATGAAATTCTACCATCGTATGCATTAAATACCCTTAATGTTCCTTTTGGGGGTCTAAATTTATGCTCTTACAAAAATTAATAACGGTAAATACAGCGAAATTGTGAAAATTGTTATTTTTTCAATGCTCCATGATTCCGTGAATTTTGGAGTTGCACTGCGGAAATTGTGCTTTTAGATGTCTAAATTATACTTCTTTAAATGACTAAACTCATTTGGAGGGCCAATCTTGTGAAATTTTCATAAAAACGAAAAAACTGGAAAAAAATTAGGATTTCTGATATTTTTCTCAAATTTTGGTTTCTCAAAAATTAATGGTAAACAATAAATTGGTAAACTTATTGGTAAACGTGTTGGACCTCCCGTTTTGTCAGAGCCCATTGGATTTTGATGGATGTCAGTAACTGTTGTATCCAGTGTTTCATATTGAGATAACTCCAAGAAAGTGGCCTGCCTTGGGTAGGCCTCCTGGGCAAAAGCAGTCAGTTCTGGCTAATACTGAGACAACTGATTCTATTAGTGGATTAAACTATGCCTAAGATTTCCTAGTCTTCTCATCTAATTTTCATATATGATAATCACCAAAATGAATGTGCAGCTACTTCCACTAAAAGGATGTTCAGCTACCTGGCAGATCACACCCGTTTCCATGCATCATTTTAAAGCTCTTTCAATGTTCATTAATGAAAATGTATTCTTTTTTCCATATCACCTATGCCACATTTTGGGGCTTGAAATGGATTATTTTTAAGATCCTGAAATTTAGCACACAATATAAACAACACCTGATTCTGGCCACTCAGGGAAAGTCTTTTTCAGGGGATATGAAGTAAGACACTACACCATCTCCATTTTGAACCCCTGGGTTCTTGTTATGACTTACAGCAAACACTATCTGTCTGGCAATCACTGCTGACCCCCTGCTCGTAATGCTCCCATCTAGTTTATTTCACACCAAATAGTCATTCCTAAATCATGCAACACCTCGTTCAGACATCCCTACCAAAAATTATTTAGTTCAAGATGAGTCAAATAGAATGATTAGAATCTATTTATTTTGTGTACAAAACTACGCAGCAAGGCTTATTGTGGGTGTTCGTAAATTCGACCATATATCTCCAGTACTCCAAGCCCTTCACTGGTTGCCAATTGAGGAGAGAATTATCTTCAAAGTACTTCTTCTTACGTTCAAGGCAATTCACGGCGATGCTCTAAATTATATGTGTGATCTCCTGAAACCATACATTCCATCACGTTCACCGAGATCTGGTGCTCAAGATTTGCTTGTAGAGCCAAATTTCAGACTTAAAACTTACGGTGCACGTTCATTCCAGTGTGCAGCCCCGAGGCTATGGAATGGCTTACCACTTGATCTCAGGAGCATATCTAGTCCCATTTTATTCAAAAGACACTTGAAAACTCGACTTTTTAAAAGAGCGTATAATTTGTGATATTTTAGACTTTATGCCTGTTTTTATTTTAAATCGATTTTAATATTACTTATATCAAAAATTTTACTTAGTCCTCTACTTTTAATAATATACATATTTCAATTGTTTTGTAATTACTCTATAATTTTAAATAATTCGATTTTCTTTGATTGTACAGCGCTTGTGAACAAATTTGTTTTGGAATGAGCGCTTTATAAGTAATAAAATAATAATAATAATAATATTTTCCTAGCAGAGATACTTTTGTGCATCTCATGCACTCCATTCTAGTTGTTTATCTCATACACCCTGTCTGGTGACGACAGACAGGGTGTACGGTGTCATACACCGCGGCTCTCAGCCAATCAGAATCAAGTATTCACACTGGACTGAGGATAAGTGTGCATCTTTGGTTTTAATTACAGACTGATATTATTTTAAAACATTGAATTAATGTCTTATGATGTCTGTTAATTCCCCAGCCATAGGTTTACATGCTTTTGCATGGTATTTTTTGTCTTCCGTTGCAAAAAAGCAATTTTTCACGGCAACACGCATGTATGTTGCATTTCAAAAGGTCCAGCAAAAACATTCCAGAATATCGTGTGACGTAATTTACAACACCTGAGACAAAACTGAAGGTGCGAATACACAACAAATTGTCACTTCAGCAAAGCCTTCAGTGAATAAAATAGACACGCCCAACAAAGCTGGCCAATGAACAGGTCTTCACACAAGTTATGCAAATGAGGACGATTTTGCCGTTTCTGACACTTCCGTAAATGATAGAGCTAACGTTCTTATTGTGTTAGATAGATCTCTTTGAGAGCTTCAAATTTTGCATGTCTGAGAGATGAATAGTTGTTACGCAAAACGCTGTTAAAGATTGAAGTGGAAAGAAATACTGCACGCTGATTTGCTTTGATTCATATTCATTTTCAATGTGAGAGTGATTTGTCTAGGGTAGATTTTCTGGGTGCAAATTGTGGTATATACTTGGAAGTTACTGTAGCAATATGCAACAAGCAGAGGGTTAGCTCAGTTGGTAACGCACTTGGCTGCCAATAACTGGATCCCGGGTTTGATTCCACCTCTGCCTAGGTCACCTAGACTTATATTATGTCTGACAGCAGTTTAAGTAATCCTGCGGCTCATAGTGGAATCCTCCCACAGTCCTTATTAGCCTGCCAAGTGCATAAACGGAAGACATAAAGCCAAAATCAACCATCCATCCATTCCATAATATGTGCATTAGAGGCCTGAAGAAGGTTGGAGAGATTAAACAAGGATTTCCAGTTGGACCATGTATTTTCTATGTATTATTCCACTGGTCTAATGGTCTACTTTGCATGGAATGCAAAAGGGCACGGAGATGACCTGGGTACATCAATGCCTTTCAAGGCCAATTTCTCAGCACTGTTATTAATGAAATTTCATTAGAAACCAATGGCAACTGTTCCCTTAGTAACAATTCCCTAGAAATGCACCTTGCTACCAATTCCAGTTATTGGACAGGCCACGGTGACGTTTCCATGAGATTCATGAATGGTAATCCAGGACTCTAGGTTAATGCTAGTTTTAATTTGGGTTGCGCCAATACTGACTTTTTACTTCCGATCACAAAACAACGCACACTTAGCACAGCATTTTAAATTCCAATCCTACCCGAGTACTTATCATATTACAGTGCATACAATACGATAAGCAGCTTTTAGAAATTTGTACTGTATACTGTCGGATCCTTTTCTACCCTGTAGCACATTTAATGTATGGGATGTATGTATCTACAGCTTTATGGCGAGCAGCTGAGCCACTTTTATCAGCAGTCGAGTGCATGTACATCCATTCTCATCATGTCTGCTTGCTGCATATCAATTCATCTCAAGACCATAAGTCTCCCCAATAACAGAACTCTGTCTCACATTGACCCAGATCATTTATCTCAGCTGTCTGGAAGTCTAACAACCATCAGACTCCACTGTTCAGTCTACTGTCTGCCAATCATACAATGATTTTATAGTCTATTCGATTTATAGCTGACTCAATCTAGCCCTCACTTCAGACTGATTCACTTGCAATGAACTCACTTTATTTCTTTATAGAGTTGTTTCAAAATTTTCAAAGCAGTGAATTACATGGCACAAGATTCCAGTTCTTATGGTTTTATGATAGACTTGCCTGAATGTAAGGTTATGCATATTCACAGTGGTCTCTCCATGAAGCACAATCCCCCCCCCCTACCACAAGTAACCTCCCTGTGATTTGCAATACCCTCTTCCACGTCTTGCTGTTGCATAAATCTGTACATTATGCAAAAATATACATACAATGTTGGTCTATATTTGTTTTTCTGGTTTGATGATGCCATACTGTTAAGAGAATAGTTTGCACTCTGAAAGTGTTTACTTTTTAATTCTGCCGTTATTTCAGTCCCATGTCCGCTAATGGTATCTATCTATCTATCTATCTATCTATCTATCTATCTATCTATCTATCTATCTATCTATCTATCTATTTATCTTTCTATCCATGTATCTATCTATCTATCTATCTATCTATCTATCTATCTACTTATCTATCTATCTGTCTATCTATCTATCTATCTATCTGTCTATCTATCTATCTATCTTTCTTTCTAACAAGCCAATTCATCACAGGATGTTTGAGACGAGATCTATTTCATTTCAGGGTCATGAAAAGACTGAAACCTTGTGGAGGCAATTTAGTCAAATTAAAGCAAAAGAGAATGAGAGAGCCAAAAAAGAAGCGGAGAAAGGAAAACCTAAGCTCCCACAGTCCCCCACAGTTTGTCTGAGATGTCACAAGAATCGGAGCAAGGCCAGACTCGCAATTTCAGAAAGAAATCAAGAAAGCTAACAACCTACCTGGGTAAGGCAATCCTGAATGCTATACGAGTACCTCAGTTTTTACTTCAGGAGCCTGAAGGGGCTGTACTTGGCTTATTAAATTTAAGGCAATTTTTAAGGATCCAGTAGAAATCCACATATTACATAGCATACAAACTGCCCCAGAACTTTCACAAGTGTACACCTAAGTGCATTGTAAGATCTCAAAATATTAGACAGGTATAAGAAAGTCACAACAAGACCAGAAAATATCCATTTCTAAGAACATGTACTAAATCAAAATCTGAGTCTGCCATGGTCAGACGTGGGACTGAAATAACTGCAGAGTTACAGGTGATTTCATTAGTACACGATTCTCAGGTTCTAGACCCACCAAATACATGCCAATTTTAGTTAATCTGATTGGTTTAGAAACAACAGAACGTCACACATTTGACTTATCAAACATAGTTAGTGTTGGTTTAGCATTGATTCCTCACAACCAAGTGTGAAAGACAAGAATCGCATGGTTATGAAATCGCCTGTAAACAGTAAACACTTTCAGGAATCAGAATGCAAACTATTCTCATAACATTAAGACGTCATAAAAACCAGAAAAACAAAAGGCAAGCTGGAAATATAAAGTTTCAGAAACAAAACAGAGATCGAATAGTTATTATTAATGAGTATTAGTTCAACATAACACCTGAAGACTCAAGAGACATTGTAGCAATTTCAAATCACAGACATAGTCATTACATCTTTAGAATAGTACTTTCTGTGTTAACTTGCATAATATTATTAGATCATTTCTAATTTAAGTTCTGAATCAAGACACCATCAACATCTTGCTTCAACAATAATATCTGAAGACAATCCAAATATTAATAGCCACAGGGATGAATATAGACGTCTTAATATTCCAGTTTCTGATGATAATTGCTCCACATCATCAACGGGAATTCTCTCGGCTAATGTTTGAGAAAATCAAAGTTAACATTGTCAGCTTTGCAATGTCATTAGAAAGAAAAGTGACCTGGTTTCACAATTAAAATAACCAAATGATATGGATCATCACGATTCATGAAAAAAGAAATATGTTCCTCCATGATAAGGGTAGATAAGAAGCCTGGAGTAGAAACTTATTCTGATGATTATAAAATGCATCCATTTGTGTGTCAATCTGTCAATCTGTCACTGTATCGACATAATATCACTGAGTACGAATTTTATGTTACGCAGCCAGATCAATTGTATTATTACTTTATTTAAAGTTTGTAACATTGTCTATTATCACATAGCAAAACATTACGTCCCTGAGTTCCTCTTGACCATTTCTTTAAATAATAATTAATGGAGTCTTATACAATGTATAATTCGAAATATCGAGTCATTTCTAAATCTTCAACTTTTGAAAAACACAGCAACACAGCTGCTTCTCTACTTTTAAAATCGCTAAAATAATACATAGAAACAATACATTTATCAGAGGCTAATGGTATTTTACAGTCAATTTGAACATTTCAACACAACAATAGCCTAGATGTGAGCATTTGAAAAGTAGCCATAGACCAAACAGCACTGACAAGACAAGCCACTAAAGGCATCTTCAGAAAATAAGTTATCAGCGGCAATCTTGGCTGTCAAAGCAACCTGTTTGCTGATGAGGCTTTATTTGCCCAGCCTCGCTTCTTGCATATTGTTCTGCGTGCCGATTAGCAGTTGGGTTTTTACTTTTAAGAGATTATGGAAAATTGCGGACGGATTCAAATATTGCAAGGGTTTTTGGTGCATAAGGACAAGTCATAAATAAAAGAAACCTTTCAATGTGTCTTGTTTTTATCAACTGATGTATATGTAATGACTTGACTCTACTTACTTCGTGTTGGTATATCACGAATCAAACGAGGCAACTTACCCTCCCGCTTTGTGGAGGGAGCCGCACTTTCATTTTTGGTGACTGCTGTATGACAATGAGATCGGGAGACTGGGAGTCTGGCACACACACTATTAATTCAAGGATGTCCAGGGTCTTTCAGTTGCCCCTGCATAGAATACTGGATACAACATGCCACCATTTAATGTAATACGGGTTTGGACTAAAGCGAGTCCCTGGGGCGAGATTTGAACCCATGCCCTCAGAGCCACTGGACAAGCACTCTTAACCAACAGGCAATTGGATTAATGTAATGACTAGATAAAACTGTAAAAGCACTATCAAAGAAGTTATGACATGTCAGTATACTAACAGAATCTAGGAAGTTGCTAACCTTTGCAGGTTATTTACTAACACCACATTGCCCACCATCCAGCTAACATTTATGGGTTTAGGAGGTAATATCGAAAATTTTATCGCAGACCTATCCATTTCTTTGATTTATTGTAATGATATATGGTTCACATTTGCTTCTTCACCGACTAAGCAGGGGGACCTTGAATTATTAAGGGAGCTAACTATAAAGCCTTAATTATGTTAATAACCTCAATCGAGGTGAGCCCATATAATAAAAGAAGTAGTATTTTGAACCTGTAGTGTCATTTCCTGAATATCCATATCAAAGACAAGCCATAACCGACCAACACAGTTCTCAACATTGCTGGCACAGTGAGCTATCACTTTCTTTTTGCCAGAGTAAGCCTTTTTTCTGCAAGAATGTCACATGGGACTGAAGCATGTCTTTCGTGTCTATGAAGCACCTGTTGACAACAGAATGCAGTATGTGACACAGAAAAGAGATCGTAAAGGTGTTCCTGTGCTCTATATTGGCAGACTGCCACACCAATGAGACGAAAGTAGAATGCAGAAGGATAGTGTGGAATCTATTATAATATAATATGAATAGGGCCCACATGAGGGTTTGTCAGATGTTCATGTCAAAATCTATAAACTACAAGTAACCTCTCTCATGAGGAAATCCGAAATATAGATAACATGTAGCGCTTCACTTTCTTAAAAGGCCAAAATGACTCCAGAGAAGATTGATACACATTTAGAGGCGTTAGGCCTAGTTCAGAGGTAGTGCCTCTAAGTTCTAACCAAGAGTAGGACCTGGGTTTGATTCCCAAAATGCACAATACCCATGTCAATCAGATCTTTCACCCCATGCCAAGAGTGTGCCTTGCCTCACTACCATGGTCCTTGCCTGTCCAATTAAACCTTGTCAGTGTAAAACATCGGAGCAAAATTAAGGATATATTGCCCTACCATCCGCCCACCCTTTATGGCAATCTGTGACTTGTCGTAATAGTCAAGAGTTGTACATGCATCTATAGTCCATGAGAATGCAAGATATAACATTGCTAATTTCTTGCAAGAAATCTATAACAGGATTGAATGTTTCTCCACATCCACTTAAAATTTCTATAAGCATAACTCACTTCCAGGAAAATTCAAGAATATACAACAGACACAATTTTATATAAAGCATCTGGACACATTTTGCTGAAACCTCCTCCACAAATCATGCAATGACATTTATACTCAGCCAAGGAGGAAAACATTACATACACAAGCTGATGCTGAACATCCATAACATTGTCATTTTGTGGTGAATATTTCATCTTTTGTCTAGCTAAACAGTGTGCGCTTCACAGGAGGTGAATATATGCTCACAAAAAGAAAAGATGAGGGTGGTCAGAATGGATGAGGGTGGTCAGAATGGCCACCAGACAAAACGGCTGCGCAGAACTACAGAAGTCCGGTCGAGTTTTTATAACTACAGGCTCATGACTCATTTCTTGACTCATTTCCTGACTCAATTCATGACTCAATTCATGACTCAATTCATGACTAACGTCATGATTCACGTCATGATTAACCATGTCAAAACTCGTGTCATGAGCATGTTGAGACCAAATGCCTTTTTCATTCATTAAAGAGGTGTAACATAACAGATTTGTTACTGGTAGTCCATGAAGTTGTGATAATCTGTATAATGCCCATATTCAAGGAGTCTGGCCAAGTCGTTATGACCACAGGCTTGACTAATATCATGGGGCTTTACGGCCTCTATTCATCCACTCTTGGTAGGTTCATTAGATCAGGGATAGGACACAGCAATAAGGCAAACAACAATTGCATTTGAAACTGCAGTCCAATATAATAATATCATAGGTCCAGGTGATGATAAGCACCATCAACTGAGCTAGGTTGTTGGGACTGAAGAAATCCAAATAAATCAAGACTAGACCTACCCATAGGCTTATAGGTTTTTTTGCAAAATAGAGTAGGGCCTACATGAATTGTACAAACTGCTGACACTAGCAGAAGCCAATCAACGTCAGGTTCTGCATATCCGGAAAATTGCGGAAGCCCCCTGGTGGTGAAGGCAAGAAGTAGTTTTGTTTGTCACATCCGATTGAGTGTCATGCTCACACCAGATTGTTCTGGGGCTTTTAGTCTGGCTTAATAGCTTCAAGTGCTGTCAACATGAAAGTGACAATCCACAAAGAGAATATATAGAGCAGTTTTTGAGAGCAAAAAGGTAACATGGACTGGTTTCAACAGTTCAGCAAATATGGACACATACTATAATTTTCATCTACAGTTTGAGTGATATTAACTGACAAAATTTATTTAGAAGCATTTATGAAACAGTTCATTGGAAAAATTGAGTCGGCGAATCTCCATTTTACGTTTTCGATTGCAAAAAAGCATTTTTTTCACAGCAACATGCATCAATGTTCAATAATAACTCAAGATATCATTTCTGACTCCACTGCGGAAGAGCGATGTTCTTTCACTACCAATTATGTTGCATTTCAAAAGATCCAGAAAAACATTCCAGACTATCATGTGATGTAATTATTACAGCTGAGACAAAACTAAAGGTGTGAATATGCAAAAAATTGTGAAATATACTGGAAAGTTACTGTGACAATGTACAAGGGGGAGAGGGCTGGGTAGTAGCGCATTGGCCTGTCAATAATTGGGTCCCGCTTTAGATTCCCACTAAGCCTGGGTCACCTAAACTTATGTTGGATAGCAGTATCAATCATCCTTCAGCTCATTGCTGGATCATCCTCCTGTCCTTATTAGACAACAGTTTCAATGATCCTTTGGCACAGGTCACCTGTGTATATCAATGCCTTCAACGCCATCTGCTCAGCACTGTCATTAATGAAATTTCATTTGAAACCAATGGCAACTGTTTCCATAGTAACAATTCCCCAGTTATTGGACAGGCCATATTGACATTTCCGTGGGTTTTGTCAGAGTACATGAGACTCATGGGAGTCAAGTTAAGAACGGCTTGACTAGGGATGCACCGATACCACTTTGTGACTCTCAATACTGAACCAGGTACAGCATTTTCAATTCCGATCCGATCCAAATTTTCATCATAAGTTAATCCTGTTCAACTGTTCATGAAAAATTTGCTTCACCTGGATTTGCATTGGGGGGGGGGCAGTCCTGTTTCTGTATTTTGGTACTTTCGGCAGGCTACTGTCACTAAAGTAGGACTTCAGAATCTATCTGTCTTTGTAGCCTTCGTAACTTTGTAATAATCTCTGACGCAAATTTCTACGATTAGGACATGTAACGAAACTTACAATAATTCACAAAGACAAGAAATAACTCCACAACAAAGAAAATACAACTCTCTTAATTTGCCACAGAAAGACCAATTAGACCATAAAATCATGCATTATTCCATAATGGTTATGTAGCATAGACAGACTGTCACAGACAGTAGAAGCAGACGAAAAAGAAATAGCCTTGTTATGGAATTATGGAAGACACACCCACACAAACACATGCAATGTCTTCCAAGAAAAAACTGGCAACCACAACGCCAGATGTAATGGGCTTTTAATATGGCATATATCATCACTTGCAGGTAGATAGAACTAGATTGATATGGTAAGTGCAGCCCTCTAAGCCCAGTTCAGGGTGGAAGTCCTCAACATGTTAGGCCTACAGTTTACCCCATGCGAGGGATCTTTTACTTGCCCAGCACAGACAGTAGGGTTTCCCAAAAAAAGTGAAATTCTGAAATTCATTGGGGCTAACCTCTAAATGCGTCCTATAGCCCCTCTCTGACTACAATGTAAAAATTCAGCTCATTTGAAGGTGTTTTAGGTGTTGCTCAAGAACCCCAAAGATAGATGGGGGACTTTAACATTGAATTTTCATGCGAAAATGGCTATTTTAGCTAATAGCCGAAAATAATCAGTTTCAGTCCACCCAAACACACTGACAGTTAATACAAAGACGTATGAATGATTCTGCACACTGTGGTGCCAATTTCATGTCTGTACCTGACTTGGTTCTTGTGTAATAGGCAAATGTATACTATTTTGCATGAAAAATTGACGCTAAGGCAAAGTACCTTTCTTAATGAAGATTAATTGCAGTCTAATTTTGAATTTTACACATGAGACAATCACAAATTGGTTCCATAGTGTGACAGAGACACGAGAATATCAACCAATGTCTTACAATCAATTTGAGACTATTGAAACAATCTAAGAAGTTTTTTTAAATGACAGAAAATCGCATAAATAAATATACCCCATACATATAGATTTTCTCAATACCCAAGCAAGTTACAAATATGAAAGTGGTACCACAGTGTGTAGAATAATTTATACATCTTTGTATCAACTATCCATGTGTTTGGGTTAACTGAAACTGATAATTTATGAGTTATTAGCAAAAATAGCCATTTTCGCATGAGAATTCAATGTTAAACCCCCACCTATCTTTGAGGCTCTTGAGCAACACCTAAAACACGTTCAAATGAGCTGAAATTTTACATGGGATTCAGAGAGGGGCTATAGAACACGTTTAGAGGTTAGCCCCAATGAATTTCAGACTTTCACTTTTTTTGGGACACCCTAACAGACAGTGATACAAGGTGGGTCATCTGAATGACATCCAGCTGGGATTTTGCTCATGAAGGTCGACTGAAAATTAACCGTTTCTCGACCTTCAGCAGAGTAGATATAAGGGTACAGGAATAGGCCTATACATATCATTGTTAGTACCAGTCCACAAAATGTATCACACATTCATTATAACATGTGTAGGATCTTTTGTGTGCACCATAGACACATACTGGAACATCGGCTCAAATTGAATTCCACTGAATTAACAAAATTTAATCAGAAATACTTTCTATGGAGCTATATTATAACGTATGAATAAAGCTGCGCACTTCTTTTCGAGGTTCCTCCCTATCATCCGTGGGTGGGGCTACATGCATGCACTGTGTATTATTCAAACCAAGATTCTTTTCACCCAGAGACAGTCGAAAATATACTAAATTTAAAACTTTTAAAAACAGGTGTGCTTACAAAAACTTATTTTGACATCTTAGCAACAAAATACAGGTGGGAAAACAAACTTTCAACAAAGCCCACACAGAAATGAAGCTTTCGGAGTTGTATGAACAGGAATTCTGTTTGAAGAACCTGTTCCCCTTTTTATTTATTGCAAGCATAGCATCTAATATTCCTCTGCTATATTTGGATTGGAGCACTATCGCCAAAACCACATCGCATATTTTTAAGTTTTGAAGCTTAGATTTGTCTATTAAGACATTTTAAAATTAGTGATGACCAGCAGATACTACCTACATTAGGCACAAACCATACTGGTCAGCATCCATAACTGAAAAACATAGGCCAACTTATCTATGTTATAATGCATAGATATATATCAGGCCAACTTATCTATGTCATCATGCATAGATATATATCATGCATTCATAAAAGAATACATGTTCCAAACACTTACAGTGTGGCATCGAAATGGGCAACTAGAGCATTTACGCCAACAACAAAGACACATGTCCAAATGCTCTATCTTCGAAACCGCAACGAATCCTATAGATCTACAATGTGAATAAGATGGCTTCAGACAACAGCAACATAGCCTTGGATTAGGCCTAACGGTTATCATCTAACAGTTCTAACATGGGTGGAAGATGTACCATCAGATAACCTACATAAATGGGCCACCTTTAGTCCCCCACACTAGTTACGTGACCTGAAGCAACCTAACCGGAAGTTCTTCTTCTTTGCATCATTCCATCACCATAGTGATAACGCTGCTGTTTTTCTCTCCAAGGCAGGAGAGTGCAATTATGCCATAACATACTCTAGGCTGAGTGAGCCTGATTTTACATACACTTGGTAAGATGACACAGCAATGGCCTTGGTAGAGACACGTAGTTCAAGTATAGCAGACGAAACAGACAGACGAGAAATGTCAGATACAGTGTAGGTGGAAGTGACAGGGAATAAGACAGTGTACTCCATAGAGCCAATATAATGACGGAGGCAAGTACAATCTTCACCCAGAGCCTTCACTAGTACAGAGCCACTTGTCAGCCACATCGTTTTTTACAAGATAAGAATATGAATTAAAATATATTACGTTCATCAGTCAATCAATCAATGCAATCTTACTTTGGGCCTATCTATCTATCTATCTATCTATCTATCTATCTGTTTGTCTATCTATCTATCTATCTGTTTGTCTATCTATCTATCTATCTATCTATCTATCTATCTATCTAACTATCTAACTATCTATCTATCTATCTAACTATCTAACTATCTATCTATCCATCTATCCATCTATCCATCTATCTATCTATCTATCTAACTGCTGTAATACACACTGCAGTTTAAACTAAAAGTAAATATGTTTACAGCCCAGAGGAGTACACAAAGCTAACCCAGACCCAAGGATCCAGGCAGTTGTGAACTTCAGCAGTTCAGAAGAGAAACGGCTGCTATTTTTCAATGTTGCCACAATTATCTGGCACTGTCATTTCGCCAGAGAGGCTGTTTATCTAGCTGTCACCTGTTGTGTGTGTTTTTGTCTCATGGCATGTCCATCTCTGTGCTTTATTAGCCCAATTAAGGGCACAGATTCAAAATGGAAAGGTTTTCATACTGTTGAATCAATTATAAAAAAAAAATTATAGGGTACCAAGGAAACAAATCAGCAAAGAAAATTGAAGATGAATATGGAAATTCCAATTGCCAAGGATGTGATATTAATTTGGATTAGTCAAATTGCAAGTCCTGGATATCAAAGCCAGGTTCGAGGGTTATTTGACCATTTTCCATAATACAAGCAATTATGACTAAATAATATTCTCCTTAAGTTAACACTACCTAACTGGATAATTATTTAGAGATGGATCGATTGACGGGTGATTTGAGCTTTAAATCCTGTGTTTATGTACTTAGGACAGGATGAGGACACAGCAATGACTTGAAGGATGATAGGAACTGCTGTCTGACACACGCATACTTACAGGTCCAGCTGACCTATCCGGGGCGGGAATCAAACCCAGGAAGTCAGGACCCACCGATTGGTAGCTCTATGTGCTATACCAACTGAGCTAACCCTCCCCAACACCCTTCTCAGAAAGGAAGCTTTTTCCAAGTACAGTGGGTTGCGAAAGTTTGGGCACCCTTGAAGTGGGGTCACATTTTTTCAAATTCTAGACAAACCATTTGCAGAATCTTTCCAATGTGAATTGTGTGAGTGAAGGGTACCAATGCACTCAATTTTAGCCAGAAAGAACAATGGAAATATTAGAATATAAAAAAATATGGGTCTTTTTGTCGGATTTTATATGTGCAAAAGTTTGGGCACCCCTACAGATTCGGATCTTAATTTTTCTCTAACTCTACATTAAGACAATATAAAAGCTCTAAAATGCTTTGGACGATAATGCAAACATCCCAGGACTTCATTTTGTGTGAATTTTTTATTGTTCTTCCAAATAGAATACTTCAAATTTTTCGCACATTGGAGGTACCCGAGGTATGTCAAATTATTCAATAAAATTTCAATAATTTTGAGCCCAGGAGCTGAAAAAGTTGATTTATCACATTTATTTTTCATCACCTAAACATGACAGATTATTTTTTGATGAAAGTTTGCTACAGCTCAGACCTATATCCAACTAAAATACGTAAAATGCCACAAAAATCCAACTTTTTGGGCATCCATGTCAGAGTACTTTGGCTTTTCTGGTTAAAATATTTCTGAAACCTGCTGTTTTTGAGTTGTGTTGTGTAGAAATGACAATTTCGGAATTTATACAGTTGTGATTCATAATTTTTGGGCTGCCTATTCTTGCCCCTAGGGAGTCAAACTTGTTTATGACATTTTGGTGTATTTGAGAGATTCCATGTTCATCGCATTTTTTAATCCATTGGCTCAAAAACCACTACGATTGATCCAGATTGCTCCTAAATAGTCAGATGGGTCCTTTGGCATGACTCAGGCAGTCAGAATAAGTTATGTTATTGCGATACCTTGTATAGCTTAGCTTTACATCATCTGCATGCTGACGGTGGAATGATGCACCTGACAACCACATTCAATGTCATAACTATGGTGGTCTCTGAGGTTTATATATGAGATTTAATTGCTACAAAATAACAAAATTGACTAAATAGAAGCAATATTAACTCCAAATTGTAATTGTTTCAGCATAAATAGTCCTGTGTTGTCAACACAAATAATAATAATATTATAATTTTGCTGGATATTAACCTGAATATATCACATTAATCCTAAATATTTTTGGTTATTTTGGATATAAAATGTTAATTTAGATAAAGGAGAGGCTAAACAGGGCTCCTTGCCCAGAAATGTTCAAAACTTTCAGTATAACTTGACATGAGCAATTGATGCCATAGGGACCACAAAGCTGCAACATTTGGAGTCACTCTGTCAGGGAGAACAATCAAACATGTGCACAAAATGGGTCCTGGGATGCTGACATTATTATCCTTATCATTTTAGAGCTTTTGTATTGCTTTAATGTAGAGTTATAGAGAAATAAAAACCCGAATCTGTAGGGGTGCCCAAACTTTCGCACATATAAAATTCAACAAAAAGACCCATATTTTTTTATATTCTTATATTTTCATTGTTCTTTCTGGCTAAAACTGAGTGCATTGGTATCCTCCAGTCACACAATTCACGTTGGAAAGATGCCGCAAATGGTTCATCCGAAATTTGAAAAAATGTGACCTCACTCCAAGGGTGCCCAAACTTTCGCACCCCACTGTACATACACATGGGAAAAGGAAGTTGTCCAGTGGCAAATTCTCATCCACATCAGGCAATCACCCAATTGACATTTCTCAGCACTTCAGAAACTCTTCGGTCCAGATCTAAAAGAAAGCAATGCTAGAAACTACACAGTGAGAAAGTGCACTTGGTAGGATAACCCAAGAACTGTAGTGCGTGTGAGCCCAGTTGAAACGGTGTGAAAAGTACCCAGAAAAAAAAATGGTATAGCTCTAAATTTAGGGCAAAGCTAAACTAATATATTTCTTCCTATGAACTGAAATTGAACGTATTACAACCTATGGATACAATGTTGATCAAATTGTATTATCTGGGGATGAATATTACATTAAACTGAATAATCATAAAGTTAATCTGATGATTCTATCAGTGATGCTATACCATGCATTGACATTGCATCCCATGCTATTTCTGTGGCTCCATGTTTAATCCAATCCTGTCATATGGCTGTCTGACAGTCTTGCCTCCAGTCTCATTTTTCCAATTCTGCATAAAAATCACCTTTTAAACTTTTGACTGAAATTGATTCTAGCAGCTTGTAATTATTTCACTCAGATGTAATAACTAATGGAGAATTTCATTGATTATTCTAGATCTGCTAGATCTGCCATTTTGGGACAAGAATTAAACAGAGATTTTTATTAAAATTTAGATGCAGATTAGTTACATCTAATGTTCAGGGAGTGGAACTTTGTAGTGGCATAGTGGAATATTTGTCATTTGTATAACTTCAGACAGATATTTACATTCTGTATTCAAGTGGACTTCAGTACTTATTACACAAAATACAATTTCAGGACAACATGTAGATCTTGCATTCCAGGCAAAGTTAGGGTATCTTGTTGGGCTTCGGGTTGGATTCCAGATCTAACAGGTTCAGTGGTTAACCTTGACCAAAGTTGGACAGCGGCTTCAATCATCCTTCATTTCATTCCTGTCCTTATTAGCTCACCACAATACAGGACGTAAAACAGTTAAGTCCTATTCCATCTATCATCAATCCATTGGACAGGATGTGTGGCACAGACACTCAAAGAAATGACAGTTTACGAGAAGCAAAACTGTTTAACCAGAGCTGGAACTGAACCCTGGGCTAGAATTTTTTGAATGCTGAATTACGAGTATGCCTGGCCTCTTCCCCATTATATACTGGACTGCCTCTACGCACTACGTGAGCCAATCCAAAGTAATTAAGTCTGGTGCCAATAGATTAAAAGGTGATCTTACATGTAGCTTTTAACATGTTATAGCCACAGATTAACTTAATCACAGAATTGGATGATATACAACCTAATGCAGCGTCAATACAGGCCCTATAGGGTTAGTGGGGATGTTCTGACCTCAGCAAGTTAACACTATTATCCATCATACAGAATTCCACACAACATTCATACTGCATACTGTGTGCAACATCAATAATGCTATCACTAATGTGCATGATACAATGTTGCCAGAGTTCACAGTGTATATGAAGAGATGGGAAAATTGGGATGATTAACCTTCATCAAGATACAAAGGCTGTCATCAGGCATTATTCCAACACAAAAGGATAAGAAATTCTGCTCATAAAAGAGGCATGGGGACAATTAGCACATTAGCTGTTGTTTGTGCAAGGTGAAGAGAGACTATAGTGAGAAAACTCTTTACTGATGATTCTTAGTCTTTGCAGAGGATTGTTGCATAAACAAGAGAACCAATAGTGGTTTGAAGTAATATACATCCTTTGACTGGTGGTTGGTTTTTTACAGCTGCTTGCAGCCTGTATTACGAGAGGAGTTTCAGGAAAACTTATGACAACTGCCCTGGTCGTGCTGTTTCACTTATGTCATTAAAACTTGGCATGCAGTCTGAATAGAATATTATCTTGCTTCCATCAACTTTTGGTGCCTCTCTGAGATGGAAAAAATCATTAAAGAAAACAAACAGGCTGACTATCTTGAGGTCAAAGGTCAATCGTGGCATCTGGGTCACACTGACCTACTTTTGCTAGTGTTGCTGGGGAGCTCTGACAAGGAGGGAAGGAAGGGAGGGAAGGAAGGGAGGGAGGGAAGGAAGGGAAGGAAGGGAGGGAGGGAAGGGAGGGAAGGAAGGGAGGGAAGGAAGGGAGGGAAGGAAGGGAGGGAAGGAAGGGTGGGCAGGAAGGGAGGAATGAAGGAAGGAAGGAAGGATGGAAGGAAGGAAGGAAGGATGGAAGGAAGGGAAGGAAGGGAAGGAAGGAAGGATGGAAGGAAGGAAAGAAGGGAAGAAGGAAAGAAGGAAAGAAGGAAGGAAGGAACATATAGATACATAGATAGATAGATGGATAGATAGATAGATTTATATAGTAGATTTGTAAATTATGGATACTTGAACTTATATATCTATACAAGCAGCTGTTAAAGTGCTTGCACGTTATTTTTTTATTTATTTCCAGATTGTTGGGTCATTTCCTGATTGTAGATTAGGGATGCCCTGATACTTCTTTTTCACTTCTGATCCAATACCTAAGCTGGTAATTTGTTGCCGATTACTATGATACCAATAACAGTGATACAGATACCATAGGCTACAAATGGAGTGGTGCATAGGATCCTATACCGATACTGCCTTTTGGCGCCGATACCAACCATAACGGAACATCTCTATTATAGATCAATTAAGCTTCAAATCAAATACAAACAGCTACTATTGAACTATTCCAACATGAAGCAATATACTATCATATCATTACTATTTTGGCTGAACTGGTAATTCACATTTACCAATGGTCAACTCCAGACTGCATCTGGTGCTGACACATGACAAGTTGACAACATATCAACAGGTAACACTGACTCAACAGCATATAACTAGCATACCTCTCTTTAAATAACCTTTGAAATATCAATTAGAAATAAGTTATACCGGCCTACAATTTTTTTTACTAGTTCATACAAAACAAGAATGAAGATGGATGATTAAGGTGGTACATCCTGCATATTTATGCACTTTGAAGGCTAACTTGGTCAGGAGGAGGACACACCAACGAGGCGAAGGATGATTGAAAATGCTGCCCAACATTAAGTAGAGGGGATTCGGCCAGAAAATAGTGAAGACGATAGTCAGTTGTACCATGTCATTGTCAACATCCCTTTTCAGGTCACCGGGACTCAATGACATCTGTTCAAATCATCCTTTGCCCGATTGCTATATCCTCTGTCCGTTATGAATTAGTACCAAACTGCAAAATTACAGGATTTAAAGCCCCCGCCCCAAATCATCCATCCATTCCTGGATTTCCCTTGAGCTCAACATGACTCCTCTCAATCTGATATACGGTATATCTACAAACACTCCATCTGATATACGGTATATCTACAAACACTCCATCTGATATACGGTATATCTACAAACAGGTACTATATCAGGAGCATTTTAGTTCTGGTTTTTCCACTGTAATATTCCTCCACCCACATTACCCAATATAATATTTGCCATAGTAACCACTAACATGCTAGCAATGGCCTAGCATATTTATAACACACATCCCTGAGGAACCATGGCAGTGTAATGAGGCCATGAGAGGGCATTTCATCATGCTGGAGTGCCCATAGGCTGCTCAATTGACCATGGCACACCACATGTAGGTTTGCAACTTCAGGACATGGGAGTCATGGTAACAGAATGTCTCATAGCAAGGTCAGCATTGTCTTTACCAATAATACAACATATTCTGTCATCCTTGCTGATAAACTTTCATAGAGCGTTTCCAAAATCCATTGTTTCGTTCGGGTGTCAGAAGAAAAAAAAATTGTTTTTTTAATTTGTTCTATACACCAGTACCAGATTGCATCAACGTTTAACACGGGTTATCCCAAAGTGACTAAGTCATTTTACTGACCTTGTGTCAATGCTGAAGATGAGATAGATATCTTGTTTTAATTATCAGAACTCATGTTACAACATGACAACTCGGTACAATAGTGTTATCCTTGGACCAATGAACCAATGAAGCAAGAACAAATCAGACTAAATTTTATTTGTTCTCCACTCCTATAACGGTCATATACAACCAGTTCGGTAGTTGTTGGTCAACAAGCCAGTATCTTCCTGGAAGAAAGTTATTTTCTCACAGATGAAGCTACATGGACAAACCAGTTCTAAAAATAGACAGCACAGGTGGCAGTTGAAAGAGATGATTGTCATATTTCTGAAACTGATTTGACAGTGATCGATTTATGAACTGTCTCTCTTCAACAAGGGCCAAGGATGATAAATAATTGCATCAGTGAACAGGTAAAGTTGAGTGAAAATCACAACACAAGCTAACTTAACACAGTTGTGGACTTCACTCAGGAGATGGTGTATGAAGGCCCATATGAGGAGAAATTTATGAAATTTTCATCAGAAGATAGAGCTGCATGATAATGGGATAAAGTGCGCTTTGTTATAACTGCCTGTCATATCTCGATAACAAAAAATATGCGATAAAACTTGTTTCGCCTGCAAAATCTGCACAGTCTGCATTTAACCTGCTTCCAACCCACATTTTAATTCACACACCAATACAAAATGGTGGACATCAAAAGTTTTTTTGTGTGCTGTTCACTCTTCTAGGTGGAAATCACTAAAAAAAAAATTAAAAATTTCAAATGGAGTTATGCGTGCGAAAGATATAACAGCACAAGACAGAAGCATTCAAGAACTTTTTATTTTAGATAGCTTTACTATACCACATGACAAGGCTTTTGATTTCGCTTTCGTGAATGATAAATCTTGAGTATTTATTATCATTTTCTCCTGGACTAAATATCTAAATACAAAGGCCCCATGAGGTAATTCAAATAATAAGTCCAGATTGAGATTGGCCCAAGCGGATGAAAAGTATAACTTCATGCAGTCGGAATTCCCAAGTCACCATAAGGTCCTTGGATTATAAAATAATCTGACCCAAGGAGGTGAGACTGCTTACTGGGTTTTTTTGCATCTTCGCCTTGTGAAGGTGGTTTTTTGTGGCCAGAGAAGCACCCAATTCAGCCTGGAAATCATTATTATCATGTCTACCACTAATGCAATTCACAGTCTACATAGACCTCAATTTTCAAAACAACATTTTCTGAGACAGCTACTATTCGAAACATACTGACGATACATGCTGAATAATCAACTATCACAAGTTCACAACAACCAGACATTTCCTAATTCACACATCTAATCAACATCTTACCTTTCAACACGGAATTGATAGAGAAATCCCACTTTTCATTAAATTCTAAAACATTTCAGCTCCAAGGCTTTAGTATCTTTTAGCAGCCAGACCTTGGATTCATAATTATCATAACATTGGGAGGGACTCATTATGTTGTAATCTGCTACGATTTGCCTCCATCACACAATCGTTGAATTAAAAGGAAATCCTCTGGTTATCAATCAATGGAGTCAAGGTCTGCAAATCATCATTCAAAAGCTACAGGATCATGTTTGAAAAATATTTGTCACATTTCTCCTCTTTTCTTGTCTTTCCTTCTTTCTTCCTTTCTTATCATTTTACCTGGCCTGTAAATTCTGAATTTTGATTGTTTGAGATGGTTGCACACTTCCTTTGAGCTAACATAGTTTGCTGTTTTCAGCTGATATAATCTGTCCATTATCACAACTTTTCAGCTGAGATAATTGTCCGTTATCACAACTTTTCAGCTGAGATAATCTGTCTGTTATCATTACTTTTCAGCTACAATAATACCGAAGGCCGTTGAGCGAAGCGAATTGAGTGCAAGAAAGGACTCAAAAATCTGTGCAGTGATGGTCTCAACATCAACAGTCCACAGCTGGGAATTAGGTCAAGTGGGTCCAGCTTCTTATCAATGATTTAGTTTCGTATTTAACAAAACATAACATATTCATCTTCAAAAGTGTCTTAAAAATTCAATTTTCTCTAATAATATATCCTGTACCAATAATTGTTATGGAATAGTTAATTATTAGCATTGACAAGCTAAATCAAATTATTAACATGTGATTCATTTAATTTCAATCGGACAACAAGAAAACATAACAAAATTAAAGTTACATAATCTTTATAAACTGATGATTATGTAACAGTGAACAGTTAATCTACATCCATTGTTATTGTTTTTGTATTACTATATATTTATACTATTATGTAATGTAATATCAACAATCTAACATAGACTTGACTTTGGCAGCTTTCAGTGCTATCTGCCTTTTTACCATTTAGCTGATTATCTATCAATCTTATTTATCTATTTAATATATATCTATCTATCAATTTATCTATCTATCTGTCTGTCAACATATCTATCTATCTATCTGTCTATCTATTTATCTATTTATCTATTTTTTTTTCTAGTTTATCTTGCTATTCTACATTTTTCTCTGTCTGTCAATGTATCTGTATTTCTAATTTTCTGAAACAGTAACATAACTGCCTTTCATACATTGAATAATTATGAAATAAACATGAAAGTTATGGTAACACTATAAGCCCTACAAAAACTATTTAAAGTGCATGCTGCGCGAATTTCATGGCAGTGCCATTTACATATTATGTTCATTATCATAACTGAAAACAACAAGCTGTGTTACACTGTAGCTCAAAGGAATTGTGCAACCATCTTGATAAACACTCAATCGTTTAAGCTGACTCAAAATTCTATTTTGCAGTGTACCTGATGATTGGATGGATGGATGATTGGGGCTTTACATACTGCATTTTTGCATTATGGTAAGCTAATTAGGACACGAGGAAGACACAGCTAGGAGGCAAAGAATAGTTGAAACTGTTGCCCAAAATAGGCCCAGGTGAGCTGGAATCATCACAGGAGCCCAAGCATGATAGTCTATTAGTCTAGTCACGCTTGTCATTAAGATATTCATACAATAGTGAGAAATAAAGAAAATATTCTTATTAGCCCATATTAATCTTGGACCTATGAATCAACCCAGCGATTGGAAGCTACCGAAACTGGCTAGCTAGTTACCTATCAATCAATCAATCATTCAATCCAACCATCAATCTATCTATCTGGTTACCTATCTTGTAGGCAAAATCTTACTTTATAGCTTAACCTTTTTCTTAAATTTTTCTTGTAACATACATCTCAGACCTCTAGACAACTTTTGCACTGCTCAAAACTGTCGATGCATCTGGAAGCCACTACAAGTGAAGCCCAATCAGACGTGATGATATCATGATGGACGGTAAGGCTTTTAGTCCAGCACATGATCGTGATGATACATCCCAGATTATGGCTTAAAAGTTTTTCTGTAAATTGTAGAGCCAACCAAGACGCATTAATACAGTTTCCTGCAGGAGGTATCCACTTGACAAACTTTGAGTGGGAGTATATGGTGGAATACGTCTGGGGGTTTAGACCGGTCAGAGCTGATTTATCCTGAACAATACGTCCAAACTGTTTCTCCATATATATACCCCAATATTATGTAAAGCTGGCAAAAAATCTAAATTAAGCCATGTTTAAGAAGTCATGCAGTAAATAACTTGGTATAGATATGGATCGGGCCAGATTACACTCGATAAATATGGGTTCAGATATATGGAATCTTCATGAATCACGCTCCATTCATCCTATATTACAGACGAAGCAAAATATTAAAATACTTTGAATGACTGATCAGTGACCACATCATATCAGATGTTGTTATAGCTGAATCACCTAAATATAGAAAACCTTTAGTGACAAACACTCCAAGGATCAAGACTACTTCTTCCATTTGTAGAGAATTCTCAGAATTGCTCAACTGAATCAGCCCTCTTGACAGACGACTCTGGAGTGACTTTAGCCATAACAACATAATAATCACAGACCTCACTATACACAGATTACAGACATAATTTTGCTTTACTAATATCTTAATTCTTGAAAGTTTGTTTTGGAAACCTCCAAAATAAATACTCATTTATATCATATCAATTGTCCACAAGTGTGATTCTAGATGCCAATGCATGATACAAACAAGACTGAGAGAAAGTTACTTTGAAACATGAAATATTCGAACAGGATCCAAAGAAGTGTATATTACAGACGGGACCTTCTCCAGAGTCACTGTCAAAATGATTATCTCCAGAAAAAATCCATCAGACTAGGTTGCAAAGCTTTGTTCCATACGCATAATCACCAATTTGACATTTTTATCAATTCAACACAAAATAACAAGAAAGGACAAAATTTAAAAAAACCTACTGTACCTGAAGAAGGAGCATAGGAATCCACAGGTGACAAGGTATCCATGCTGTTGATGAGGCCACAGGACGCGAAGGAGGATGGAGAAAATCCATTGCCACAACTTGACATGTATCCAGAGTCATCGTGGGATTGTGAGTCGTACAAACGCGACATTTTTGCACACTTTTTTAATTAGGCCTTGCCCTACTGGCAATACCTTAATTAGTGATTTTTATTTTGTTACCGGTCAGTAGAATGGTTGATGATCATTAAAGAAATGATTCACTCCACATTTCATATTTTCAGTAATTAATTTTTGCACAATTTACTGAATCCACAGCCATCCTTTAACCTGTATGTCAAGTAAATCAGGCATTTTAAATCCAATATATTCTCAATCAACAGTGCATGATTTAATTGATGAATAATCATTTAATTCACTCATGTTCACCACATCATTCCAATAGTCTGTGTCGTAATCTATTAAGTGTATCCAAAATAATCACTGTCCTCTGGTCAGATGGATTCTTGTTCTCTTAAAATTGGCACTGACACTGACAGCTGCATATTGCACTGAGAAAATGAGCATATTCACATTATATCTTAGAATTACAATTATGAAAGCACTGTATACCCCACAGTGAGATTTTATCGTTATTCACATTATTCCAACACGAGAAGAGGTCTGTCGTAAATTGGTAATGACAGATTCATTTTCACTGCATCCTGGAGCATGGCAAAATCCATGGAGACCAACTTATTGACATGTATCCATACCACTATATCCAGACAGCCTGAGTGAGACAGTGCACTAAATAATCCATTGTATGTCCATAAAGGAACAGATATTGGTGCTTTGCACTAAAGTAATCTTTACAGCAGGATACTCATATGGCTTTCAACATTTTATAGATATTGATGAAACGTAATGTTAAATAGGTTGGGAAACTCCAATATAGCTCATTTGTATCTACTCAGGAAAGCTCGATTCAGTAAATAACCAAGGATTCAATTGAGTTCACATTGTTTCACAAGAGAGCCCAGCATCCATAGTGAACAACCATTGCAAGTCACGAGAAAACTATTATTACCTGTAACCATCACCAGAAACCATCATATCATGCTTTTCGTGTATTCAAGTGTTTACTGATCCACCATACAGCTAATATAAGCAGCTGATGAGTACTTTTAACCTTTACAAAGCAGAATTTCGTTGGCTTTATGTTTATCTGTTCATTACAAAATGCCAGTTACATACCATCATCATTGACTTAGTTTTCAGTGATTAAACATTTAACCTGGAACGTCATAAAAGCATTAATAATTGATAATTTCATTGATTCCAAAATTGGACCAAAGCAATCATGCATTGAATCCACCCAGTATAATCCTCATTAAAAAGACACAACTATTGTATCGCTTGCCTAAAAATCCAAACATGTACAATAATCTAGTGATTAACTAAAACTGCAACATTTCACATTGTCCCACATATCTTAAAGTAGCTCCTGTAACTGTAACATCCAAGAATTGGAGCTACAAAATATAATCCTGCTCACTCTCAAACTCTATTCAGATGTGAAAGAAGATATCCAAACTTGTATCTCAAAATCAGGATATCTATAGGCCTAAGTAATGACATATGAAAGCAAGTATCCAATTCACAAATCATACAAAATCCTCATTAATATCCTCATCTCAGCACTATACATATTCACTACATATTTCCTGCAGACATCCTAAAACATCCAAAAAATCTGGGCATGTCCTATAACGTTAAAAGGCTATCTCCAATGTTGCCCAGCCTTCACAGGCTCAATGAATCAAACCACGTGGTAGCATTTCGAGTAACTGCAGCCACACAGGTGTGCTGGAACAGCTGCTTTCTGATTGGCTGACACAATTCTAAAAGGCTGTTGATATCACGAAACGGAACCGGAAGAAGAACACCGGAAGTAGCATTTAACAACAATTCTCCAATTACAGGAAGCTGGGTCAGCAAATCGTGTGAAAACAATCAGGTCAAGATTTCGATAACACTAAAGATGTAATTGAACAGGAAACACACACAATCACAAATTGTACTCTGAGACGCCCACACACCTATTAAACTCAATTGCACAGAAATGGATATCACATGGTTATTGGAGAAATATAGCCAAAAAGAGGATTCAGAATCCAGACCCAGGTCACCAAATGAAAGATAACAATATGATATTCCGTTTTCACTGGACCATCATAATAGCCAAATTTTCTCAGATCGATCTATCTATCTATCTATCTATCTATCTATCTATCTATCTATCTATCTATCTATCTATCTATCTATCCAATTATCTATTTGCCTATCTGACTATCTTTCTATTTGCCTTCCTTTCTTTCTTCAAACACTCAAACTATGACCATTCAAGTGCATTTACAGCAGCCCCCTAACATCCACCATGGGCTAACTCATTTTCTAAGCCGCACCGGGCACGTCGACTGTAAATATTTCTGAATAATATCTTAAGCAAATCAATCGTGAAGTGCTCACAATTTTGAAGCCTTTTAACGTTACTTATTAAGGCAATTTAAGTTAGGGTGCTTAATTAATTATCCAGACGTTACATAACACCGATAAGACATTGTTGACAAATTTTGGCGACTTTTATTAATTAAGTTAAACTGATTGCCAATAAATTGCGTAACTTTCTGATTACCAACAACTGAATCAACCCAGTCCATATTTTTTTCCAATCTTCATTGTAAGTTGGCGAATTGTACTGTGATTATAATCGCAATTTCAAGTTTCAAATATCATCTGACACAAAATTTGTTCTCGGTTACAAAATAGAATCTGACACAATGTCATGTTGGCTTCTCAAAATGCAATCACGTGTGTGACTTTTTACTTGTTTAGGACGCCTACAACAGAAACTGCTTTTAAATTGTGGCATATAAAACTATCACATGTCTTTAAAGTTTAAGTGAACAATTTCCATAACCATGGATTCCCTTCACAACTATTGCAATAGTATATTTCGAGAGGTAGGTATTTAGTATTCTGGCTCACATAAAGGTCACTAAAAGTCATTCATTGACAACACCCATGCAATCTGACTGAAAATAGATTATTGCAATGCCTGTATAAAAATTGAACTACATGTGTTTGAACAATTTCTATCTATCCATCTATCCAACTATCCATCTGTCTATCTATCTATCTATCTATCTATCTATCTATCTATCTATCTATCTATCCATCTATCTATCTATCTAACTATCTAACTATATATTCTATCTATCTATGTATTTACCTAGCTATCTATCTATCTAAATATAAATTCTATCTATCTATCTATCTATCTATCTATCTATCTATCTATCTATCTATCTATCTATCTATATATCTATCTATCTATCTTTCTATCTATCTATCTATCTATAAGCTTTCAACACACTGTAAGTGCCAAGACAATCACACCAAACACAGAACGTCAGCTGAACTCAATACAACTTATTTTAATGAGTCCATTTGGAGAGCAAAAACATATACAGCAGGGTTAACTTCACTGGTGGAGGAAGCCATAGAAGTACTATGCATGCAGTCTGTTTGGTTAATGAGACACTGGATTACCATAAAGAAATTTAAAGGAGTTCTAGTGCACTCAGTCTTTTTTAGAAAGAAAATTTAAAAATAAAGGAAAAATGAAACTGTCAGAAAATACCAAAATTTGACAGGAAAAGAACAAAAACTTTGAAATCCTTGAAACTACACGTCTAGTCTAGTCAAACTTTCCAAAGACTTTAAAATGGCAATGGCAAAATAGCATGTCAGAAGCAATAAGAAAATTGAGAAAAGTCAAAAAGACTTGAAAGGAGGTTTCTATTCCAAGACAGTGAAAGATGCTGAGATCATGTTATTCGATGTAATAGCAATATCAGCACAATTTGATCTGAAAGGTTTAGGATTTTAATTTATCAGTGTCAAAGACAAAATTGAAAAGCACTTTGGTTATATTTACATTAGTTTTCCGACAGACTTAAAGTTTACAATCAGTGAAATAAATCTACTCCTCCAGAGTGTTCACGTGCCAGTAGAAGTTGCACAGTGTATTGGTGTAATGGTTTCAGAAGCATCTAGGGCCTGGGTCACTGCTATATGGACTCTTACTATTCAATAAGCATGTTTTTACAAGACTTCAACAAAATACGAATGCTCACAGAAAGCATTTTCCTTCTCAGGTAACATCCCTATTCTTGCCATGTTATTCTGTATGACTCATTTAAGTAGTTAGTGAGGTCATACCCTGTACTTGCAATGCTACCAGGACAAGTCACTGAATGAGTCACACTGCTCATCACTCATCACTGAGGTCACAAGTTACCCAATGACAAATTGGCACTTCATTTCAATGTGAAGTATAGGCCTATGGCTTGTGTGACATCATTGATGCTCAAAAACAGCTGAATTTAGACTACTTGGCTTTAAGTCGTTGTAGAAATACCTCTTTCAATTCTTTGAGAAGAAAAACACAACAAAATCATGGAATATCCACGAATAACTACATTCATAAGTTATAACATCCAGACAATGTCACAGTGAACATAACCCAATTAAGCCTACACAAATATTCTCTACAAACATGACTCTTCTTGATAATCAATAGTTGGGAATTACAATAAAGAATACAGCAAACAAATAACTATCAAGGGAGACTGTTATTCAAGGAGAGAAAATACAATTACATTCCAGAAACGTAACGTACAACATACATTAATTATTGCAATGACATTATCAGCATGCCACATTCACTGTCCAATTAAATTAAGCAGTTGCCATCAGAGTTATGTACGATCTACTACACATGCTACATATTATTTGAATGACTTACACTATATGCTACAGTTATCCAAATGGAGCCTAATATAGGCTGGGCTCCTACAGACAAGTATCTCCTACAGATGTAGCCATTCTTCATTTTCATTATTCCGCAGATAGCTCCTAATGTACGGAGAGATATCTATATAACTAATGACATCTTTGGTCTATGGCAGATTGGCAATGTAATACTACAGATCTACAGACCTACATAATCATATAGTACTGACTAAAGAAGCCACGTATTCTGATTATACCAGAGTAATTTGTTAGGATAAAGAAGTTTCTTTCATCAAGGTTATCAGGTACAATGCTTACAATGCTATCAATCTATTCAATTCATTTCTGCACTAATTTTAATAGTTTTAATAGGGACAGTCTACATTTACACAATTTTGAAATAGGCGGCAGACCATGCTTGTTAAAAGATCACTGCCAAACAACATGAACAAACGACTACATAATATTTAAACCCAGTGTCATTTGTTGGTAAAAGGGTTTCTTGCACCAAACTGATCAGGCAAAATCCCAATTATAGTTATAGTAAGTTCTATTCTACTGGGGACAGTCAAAATTTACTTCATTTTAAAACATGACATAGCATGCTTCTTGAGAGACCACTAAACCCTATCGCCTAGTCAAAATGCACATTCACTGTACCAAGGCCAGAATACAGAACAGATCGAAATATACCCAGATGGCTTTGCACTGTTCTTATAAATATATATTCTAAATATGATCTGGACTGTTTCACTTGTATTAGGAAAATATCTCTTATATGATTTCTCTGAGTAAATCACTCTTTGTCAGAGAGCTTTGTTGTTTAGAATGACAATTTGTCTCCATTCACTCTCAAGGATGACGAACTGGAACGGGCATGACAGGGACAACTGGCAAGCCTCGTCAGGGGCAAGGACTTGGCTTAGAGGACTGATCCAGCTTCCAAGGTATTCTTCTTTGCTTGCATTTAATGAATATTTGCCTCTGCATGCTACAAATCGATGTACCTGGAGCTCACGTGGAGCAAGTGTGACCATTGTAAATACACACTAAACTAATCAATAATTCAATTCAACATCAGTCAGTCAGTCAGTCAGTCAGTCAGTCAGTCAGTCAGTCAGTCAGTCATTCATTCAGTCAGTCAGTCAGTCAGTCAGTCAGTCAGTCAGCTAAAAAGTCAGTCAGCTAAAAAGTCAGTCAGTCATGTCAGCCCATCAAATATATAGGCCTGTCCAGTGTCCATCTATCAATATCATGCATCTATTCAAACTCTCATAGTATGTCCAGTCAAATTACAATTGCAGCACAAGTAGCCCCGAACCATGTTGTGACATTATCTTAGAGCCGCAGCAATACCATACATGAAATCACACAATGTTTCATCATTTCGTCTATGACCATCCTATCAGATTCCGATGTTTCTAAAGCTATCTGTAGATCTATCGGCCATTCTTCCTCTCCACCATATTCTTCCTCTCCACCATATTCTATCAACCCATCCATCCACCATTCATCCATCTATTCATCCCCATCAAACATCCCCATGTACTCTGTATACTTCACTCATACAACAAAACATGTACTAAACCCATCGGTCAGCGCCCATCACCATCATTCATTCACTCATGCTATTTCAGCTGGTGCCCATGGCTTCAGTGTTGCTGTAAAACTATAAAGCACATCACAAATTGATGCTATTGTAAAAAGGCTATCCCTCATTCTGCCATGATCATTGGAGCGACTGTTCTCTAAGCTTATCTAAAATATCTAAACTGAAATTAATTTGTTGAGCATGATTGTAATTTGGCTGCACTCAGTGTTCAATCAACCATGACACACAAATGATTGTTTTTTAAATTTCAAACAGACTGACTGGCGTCTGGCCACCAGTTCAGTTTGGCTACTAAACATTTAAACTGTGGTTATTTAAAATGATGCATGTGTCTAAATTTTCCAATTTTTCCACAAGACCGCTTAAACAAACCAGCTTGAAAATAACATCGTAGCCAAATAATACATGTACCAAGTTTGGGAGAAGTCTCCAATAACATTAAGATCAACAAAACGTTTAATGTTGCATGGACATGTAAAAGGTAAATTGTCATAATACGTTAAAAGTATACACATATAATACTATCATAGCAGACTCATGCTATGTAGCTATCAATGATCATTCACTGGCCACTCAATTTAGAAGCATTACTTCATCTATTCCACAGTCATGATAATTGAACAGTCTAGACATGTGGAAAGTCACTAGAAATCATGAGCATACAAAAATGAGGAAACATCACAGTGCCTTGTGTCATGCTGCTGTCATACACAAGTTTGGCAATGAACAATCATGGAAGTAACGACATGTATATATTGTACAACCATTGTAGTACATGGGATATAATACCCAAGCACAGTGGATGTAATAGAGTCACAGTTTGACAAACATATCCTGCCAAAACAGCCAAATCAGCAACATCAGTAATAACTACACCGACAAAAATCTAAAGCTTTCTAAGTTTCCACAACTACGGAAAGCCTTTCCAAAACTGCACAAAGATAACACAAAAACACCATTGGATAACAACAAAAAGCCAGGCAATTACATGGCATTAACATTAGTAGCCATTGATCCACGGGGACAATGTTACAAATCATTAATGCATCTAATAATAGCAAATAGCTAGCAGTCAGTTTGGCAGTTGGGCTATGTAATTTGGCTGTGGATAAGCTATACTACTCTTATGGCTGCACAGGGAAACGTGTACTCTTGGCTTTAGTTGTTTTGAGGTTTATGATCACAGTGAGCACAACTGGACTATATTCCGTGACTCTTAACCAAAGTTCATCAATCAATCATTTATCAAGTCACCATTAATCATGCAATTGTAATTTGGTAGTTGGCAGTTTGGTTATCTGTTCTCTGGTGAAAGGTGAAAGAGAGGTCGTTTAAAAGTTTGAGTGTCTTGAGTTAAATGCTCATTGTTGACTTCTATCAATCTACATCTATATGTACGTCTATCTACATCTCTCTCTATTTATCTATTAATCCATCATTTGAATCAACTTTTCTATCCATCCATCAATCTGTTACACCCAAGCACATACACTAATAAATAAGCTTATCATATTCCATTTTATTTTAATTTTCACCTTATGATAAAGATAATAAGTCTTGACACTAACTCATGTGTACACTCCAATTATATTCAGCATGGAAAATTCGAAAGCAGTCTAACACCTACGACTTTGTTCAAAGAACCCCTTCATTGGCCTTCAAGTTGGCAGATGCAAATAAACCACTTAATCAATCAGTATAAGCCAGTTCCAAAAACTGGTATCCAGTTATAGGATAGAATGAAACAATAACAGAAAGTCACAAATTCCAAGTATATAATCCTTTTATATTGTAAAAATTGTAAGATAATATAACAATTAGGTAAGATATAAAGCATCAAATTTCCACACAAATTTCCATGAATAAATATCCACATGAATGTATCTCCACAAGAATATATGACAGCATCAGCACATGAATATATCCTGCATCACACAGTGAGTGAGTCAGCTGCACATTGTGTCATGCAAACAGCTCACTTAGGGTTAAACACCACTTGTCGCTAGGTGGCATGGCAAGAGGTATTCTGACAACAGGTGGCTTGGGGCTACTAGCACGTGGTTTCGCCATGTTCTAACAAATGGTAAGATCTGGAAATGGTAAAAGAAGTGTCATATATTTTGGAGTGCAGACTGCACTTAGGCTAGAGCCATTGCCTGTGATATGGTGCTGGATGTAAAGCTTGTGTTTGCCAGAGTCGTGTAGCCTTGTAGTATCAGCAGCAGGTCTACTACTGTCACACACAGTTGCAGCACAACTACAGGCATATAGAGAGACTGCAACTGCCTTAAAATTCTGTTTGAGTGAGTTTTAGTCTGTCATGTTGAATGATCTATAGGTGGGATTTCGGCAGGCCTTGAGTTATGAAAAGTGCTAGCACCCATTGCACCCAAAGCACATTGATAACAATGTAGGCCTATAGGCCCACCTTGTATGATACAAATAGGCCTACATGATCATCTGGGCCTGAGAAGATTGCTATCTCACCCTATTAAGCAATCAAACTCAGGACCTTGATTCTTATAGAGACACCGGAATAATGCCAGAACGAAACATCGTTCAAAGATAATGTTTATTACTGAGCCAAATCTATATATATTACACCCACTGTCCTACACTGAAGCAACATACATGTAGGTCTCATACAAGCCTCACCAGGCTACACAGAGTCATAACACCATTGAACCAGGAGACAAGTCCCAGTGCACAGCAGAGCACAAATGCAGCAAATATGACATTTGTATTAGGCTATCTCAGCCCATCTGAGTCAGCACTTTGCAAAGAGCACGTGGAGCAAAACGTCAGCATTGTTCTGATGTCATTCCAAGATTTCTGGTGACACAGATGTCTGATGTGACTCTCTAGATCACACAGAGCACATTACTTTGCACAACACACACTGTTACATGGAGAATTGCCGCAACTATAACACTGCACAAAATGCCATTACCAGGAAATTTCCAACCCAATCACTGGCAATCGGAGCTTATTAATAAAGAAATTTCATGACTGCATGGGAAACAACAGAAATGTAGATAATTTGTATCATGATTAATAACCAATGTGGGAACATTTCAAGACTAAATTAACTAATTTTGACCACCTTTTAGTCAAATTGTCACATGAAAAGAATACATCGACTCCTAATTAATGATTGAACCTGCCCAAAAATCAAATGGTTGCTGTATAAGTATATATATTGTAGATAAAGCATACATCATCAATTTTAATTTATTTTTCAAAAGAAAAGGTGCAAAATCAGGACTTACAAATTGTTAAAATTTAGATGTGCATTGTGCACTGTGCAGGTAAATGTGGCAAGGTGGAGAATTTTTGGACACCTATCAAAGAAACACTAGTCCCTGCTCTAACTATTGACACTGTCTACACCTGGCAAATTCTGCACCACTTCTGAAGTCAAGATGATGCCTAAAATAACACCTTATAACTAGGCATTGATTACTGTGTGTCAACTTCTGAAGGTTGTGGACAAAAATGGCACTGGCAAATCTTGCTCAGACTCAAACAGATCTCTGACTGTCTCCTAGTCTGTCTGGATGTCTCGACAGGTAAGATGAGACACTCAGGTTTCTCATACAGGACAGATTTCCAAAAATAGTACACAGTTCTAAGGAGATACCTGATATATATATATATAGACAGTTCATAATATTATAGTTGTCTGTAGTCAAATGGGGCAACTATCTCAGAGTTTGTCAAAGGTAAAGAGTTTAAGAACTAAAATTTTTAAACTGTTGGTACATACAGACTAGATCTTTACAGAACAGGAGCTTCTTTGTTTGTGATGTCTAATCCAAAATACACACATTCCCTATATCCTATATTTTGTCACATTAAGTCTTAAGACCACCTGTCAGTGAATGAGTCAGAAAACCTGTGATGTCATTTATTTCAATTACAGACCGACCAGTTATTTCAATGTAAAATATTTTTCTAAGACTTACAATAACATTTTTGACAATCTCAAACAGCCAAAAGAAATCACTCCAATAATCGTCTCAGTTGTAATAACATACAGAAAATCTCCTTAATCCGAAAAGGTAGAGTCAATGATGGTAAATCCGTCCAGGAGGGTAAATCCGTCCACCCCCTATTATAGGCATATAAATATATTAGTTACAGTTTTGTGAATTGTAAAAGCAAGGAAAACTCGTCTTTCAACTAATTTTGCCGTTTTTATTGTGTTGACAGCCTATTAAATACTTTTTCAGGGCCATTTAAAAACAAACGACAAAATACAATGAAAACCTGTGACGTCATCACAGCCATTTTTGATAATTACAGGTGTGGGATAACATAATATTATTGGCCTATTCCTGTCAACAAACAAACATTTATGTAATAAAAATCTTTGAATAAGATGCAAAATTAAATAATTCTTGCTGGATTTGTAAAATTGAGACACCATGAAATTAAATACAGTGGAAATAAAGGTGGACGGAATTACCATCAATATTTTGAAAGTGGCTTGATGGGAGGTTTGTAAATCCGTCCACCCTTATAAAATTAACTTTTAAAGCACTTTTATACTTTAAATGATAATAAATGGCATTCTTCTGATTACAGAGATTAGATAGGAACAGTTATTCCACTTCGGTTGGATTAAAAGGTTATTTAATTGTAATTGGGGCGGTCAATTGGAATTATTCAAAGTTAACTTAACCTCTATTATCTAATTCTTCTATTATAAGTGTAATCAGTGAATCATAATTCTAAAATCGACACAAAAACCTCTGTAAGACTTAATGAATTGCAAAACTTGAAAAAATAAAGAGATATGATAGTTGAGAGCTGTACTAAGCCCAGTGGACGGATTTACCATCCTTGCAGGACGGATTTACAAGCAAGGTGGACGGATTTAGATGCCCTGGCCTTTAATCTTTGTTGCCATGGTTTCAACCGAAATTATTTGAAATTTTAACTTTTTTGAGTGTTGCTAATAAAACGGAATATACCCCTTCCAATGGACTGATTTTTATTTTTGTACCTTTTGCCATTTTCCTGGAAATATAGTTTCAGCCAAAAGTGGACGGATTTACCATCCTTGACTCTACAGATCCATGTAATGTATATCCCGTACAATGGTATACAGATCTACAATAGGGGCCATTGGTTTTAAACAAGGAACACTTTTGGACAGGGGATCTACTGGCCTTTTAGTTGCTTTAGCCAATAGCCCCAGGAAATGGGTGAGCCATTCAAATTCCATATTGAGCAACTTAACATCATCTAATTTGTATGCCACTGGCTGCCCCTACTTCTACCAAGGGAAAAACTTCATAAATTATTGATCCCAGGTATTCAGCATCAAGAAAATTGCCTCCAGCTTCTTACCAAGTTCTTAAATGTTCCAGAACACAGCCCTTAATTGTAAATGGGCAAATTGGCATGGTTATTGGTTATCGAAGCTCGAAGTGGCACTTGTTTTGGGATGATAGTTCATTTTTCACACAAGAAATTGCTTCATTTGTAAACAGTAACCAACTAACCATTTTTACTTTTAGGTTTTTCGAAGGAACTATTAGCTGTTTTTAAACTGATTTATTACTTTATTTAGTTTATTACTTTATTGGTAATTATAAAATAGGTTAATTTTATTAGAATGAGAATACAAGGCTTCATGGTTTGACAGATTTTTGAAAGATCCAGTTTTGACTGATTGACAGTCACTGACTGACTAGCCCTGGACCCCAGGGCTACTGACTGACCGACTGACTGACGGATAGGCCGAATGGCTGACCTTTTCTTGGACTGTATGATGTATTTTAACAATAACCACACTAAACTATTGTCAGGTTGCTGATTTATCCAGCAAGACTGAATAACATTTCAAAAAGCTGTCAATCTAGTACAAAACTTTTTGAAAATATTCTCTAACCACACATTACTTGAGACGACTTAACACATACTTCTTAAAAATATCCTCTAATCAAATTTATATTAACTTCACATTTGCGTTATTTCTTGCTTTTGTCAATCTCATTGCAGCAGAATTCCCATTAATTCCATTCGACATTCTGGCCGAGTCTAGCTCCTAAAACAGAAAGAGTATTGCACAAGGCTATCAATTCAATTATCACACCAACACAGACTCTCTCAAGTGCATGGCCTTCGGAAGGTCACTTACTCAAGGTCAGATTCAAGGTCAAGGCTGTTGCTATAGTAACGACATCTAAAGTCTCAAGGCCAGAGGCTCATCTATTGTCTGGGACGTTTTTGAGGAATAGTGACACTCAGCTGCTCAGCTGGAATAAATCCGCTCAGAATATGGAATAGTCACTTGCAGATGGCAAGGCAGAGCAGTGCACAGAGGAAGACACTCAAATGCACTATAGTGCCAGTGGGGCTTTACATTAAGAATGGAAAAAGAACAGCTGAAAGAAGAAAAAGGTATGAAAAACGGTACAACTTAAAGTGATTCGCGAAGCTTTTATAGTCTCCATTGATTGGTTGATCATTCTTGGCACTTTTGCAACTTTCTAATATTCCACAAAATGGTCTCTTTCAGCAATACATTCACAGACTTATAGCAATCGAAAGCATCAGGGTGTTACTCGGGGGGAGGGGGCGGCAGGGGGATGGGGGGCTCTGGACCGCCACTCTGACCGCTCTAAAACTGTCAAGGGACGCGAAACCAGCAGCGACCAAGGACAATTTTCGTGTCCCTTGACCCCTACCCCCCACTCCGGAAATCCCTGACTCTGAGCATCAATACTGAAGTCAGATATGAAATTGTTCTCAAGTGCACAGAGCTCCACTGACTATCACATTGAAAGAACATAAGTTTGAAGTTCAGCAACACCATCTAGCACACTGAACGCAAATGCAATGTGGATATTCCAGAAAAGGCAAATTAGCACTGTGCAAGGCCGCATAGCATGATTTGTCCCTGGAGTGTATGGAAGTGACACAAAGTCTCTACTCCAGCCCGTGTGATTTATTAGTTGTCATACACACAAACATGGAGAGTATACATCATGTCTGCGGTTATTGACAAAACCAATCTGCAAAGCTAATGCAAAATTCTTTTTATTTTTATTCAGAAACGTTTCAGTCGTGGACGTATTTGCTCAGAAAGTTTTTCCACAACATTTGTCACCCATGCTCTATCACAATTTTGGCAGCTAATATTTTATCCTAGAAATAAGCCTGATTTGACTTGTTAAAAAATTCATTCAAGAATTACTAGAATGAGCAAATAAAATTTTAGGGATGCACGGATATCCGGCACAGTATCCGGTATCCGGCCGGATAGTGGAATTTGCAGGATATCCGGTATCCGGCAAAATGAGGGTATGAGAACCGGATATCAGAACCGGATATCTGGCATGTTCAAAACTTAATGAAAGGCAAAAATTTTGATAATAACCAAAGGAACGTTACCACGACAGAGTCAACAACATTATTTCACCATCTTCAAAATCAGAATTCAGTTACAGAATAAAACAAAAAACATTCCATCAGAGGAACAGTCCTCCTGCCGGACCGGTATGTCTCAGCTCTAATAAAAAATATTCATAATCAACCACAAATGCCGAAAAACGTCCTTTTTCGCATGTTTACTATCCGGTTCCAACTATCCGGTTGCTATCCGGTATCCGGCAGTTGGTGTTGCCGGATTATCCGGTATCCGGCTATTTTCACTATCAGTGCATCACTATAAAATTTGCAAATCTAGGCGCCGATTGTTAACTTAACAATTTAAGCATGAGATGAACCTCTGTCTGCAATTGTAGATGCTCCATAGTGAATCAACCATCCAGCTGGTCAGAGATCCTATCATATAGCATGTATAGGTATGAAATCCAATGAGTCACCAAAAGCTGTTTTCATCTTATTTACATTTTGCTGCAGCCCGTTCTAATATGCAAACATGTTCCGCTTGAGTGCACACAGTCTAGACATTGCATAAATCTAGGACAGTGTCCTGATATTTTGTGACCAGAAATAGTTGTTTCTGCCAATTTACAGCAAATAGGACAGCTATTTACAATCAGAATCCATAGATCTGTTACTGATCCATCATCAATAGCAATTACAGCATCCAAGCTAGAAGGGTTGACGTGTTTACGAAGTTAGAAGGTAAACGCATGAAACCATTGTATTTCATGTTCACCACAAACAGGAAGTTGAAAAACACCCAGGAAATAACAGGTTGTACAAGCATGATCTAGGCGCAGGCGCCTAGATAATAAATACTTCAAAACTGAGAGAGAGACCCATTATGAAGATACAAGTTAGCTTTGCACTGCCCAGTCCTCTGGCTCACTGCACCAAAAAACTGTTTGAGCAAAGTGGCATGAACCCCTCTAATAACTGAGAGAGAACGCTCCCTGTCAAAAACTTACGAAATAATATTCTATTCCGCATTAATTAGTCAAAAACAAAGACCTACAATCTGCTTGCGATAAATAATATAGTTGCTCTTGAAAGTAAGTATGGTACAAATCTTGAAAATAAGTACGGTGAAAATTTCTAAATGTGGCTCAACTAAGCTGTCTGTAGCTTGTAATTACTATCCCTAGCCACAGATATCCATAGCTATCCACCAGTATCCATAGCTGTCAATTACTATCCACACCCATATCTCCACAACGGAGCCCCCTCTACCAACAAACAACCGAAAGAACACTCCATGCATGAGTTGTTTTCTCACAGTTGTGTTATGACTTTGTAACAAATCTGCATTTCAATACGTTCGCCCCTAAATGAATTTCCATTGAATTCCCTGTTAAATATGTCTCACGGTAATGGCTATAACAACACTAATTTTGCCTACATCATCGATATGATGCTTGTATCATACCATTGAGTTGAGGTTCCCTACTATATCTACAAGCATGACCTTTGGATTTGTATCAGAAGTGTTTTAGCTATGTACATAGGGATTATAATCTTGCAAAAGTATGTAAAACCCAAGCCTGATGATATTCCAATCGAGCAGATGACACATTTCTCACAAAAAAATACCAGAAGAATACCCGTCTTCTTGGTGTTGCAACTGTTGTCCACACATATACAGCTTGGTTATGGAAAACCAATATATGTGAGTGAATAAACCGTGAGATACGACAAAGGCCCTCTCCCAGGTGGGTAATACGCAGAAAAAACAACTGTGGTTTTTTCCTAATAGTAATCCCAGATATGAATGAATCATTATTGTAGAACGAGTGAAGTCCTCTAAATCGAGTTCTTCTCAATACAAGGGTGGATGGTGAAGTACGTTGGGAGGTATTTTTATTTTTGCACAATACCATGAAAGATTAATACGAACAAAAAAAGTCCTACCGTATTTTGACAATCTCCCGTACCACACACTAAATAATTATTATTTCTTTATAATATTCAAAATATTGTTCCTTAAATTTTGAGACTTCATTGGTTTTGGTGATGCACCCTTTTATCACACCATAATTGAGCAAGAAGGTAGGTCGGATGTAGGGTAGTATTTTTTTTTATTGTAGGTACATACATGTTACATACCCAATGAATCATTGTAGTAAGTAGATCTACCAATTTCTCTGAAGAAAACTAAAACAAAAATATCCTATACTGCAACAAACAGTATTCATAGCTCCTTATACCTCATTCAACAATGCCTGGCATGCTTTATCTTCATTACGCATTTCCATTTTGCCTTGAAAGGCAACTTTGCAAGCAAGGTTGAGAAATATATATCTTGTCTCAGCATGAGGTTTCACACTTGCATAATGTGACATGGAACATTATGGCTTTTTATGGCCAAGTTGTGTATTTTTGTGTATAAAAGAGATTAGCACCATAAAGGCATGTGGTATACTGGATGGAGCAAAGAGGGCATTTATGTCATTTTCAGAGATTTTGTAATAAAATATAGGACCAAAATAAGGATGAAACACAAGGATCTATAGTCTGTCAGAATCTCATTTCAATAGAATTATCTAGACCTAATGAGTCTTTACAATCACAGTATTTATAAGATATAAATAATATTTTAAATACATATATATATATCAGTTAGGATATTTGATGGCCCGTAAATTTCCTATGTTTTGTATATCCGTGGTCTTATGAATTTTAGAACTCATGAAAAATGGATGCAACGGAAGTAAATGTAGAATTTATACATTAATAACACCATATTATCTAGTAATATGATACATCAGTTAATGGTCACTTTATAAAAGAAAGGTTTTCATAAGTTTTTGCAGAATATTTGGTTATAAAGTAATACAGAACAGAACGGAACACAATGTAATAAACTCTCAGACAGTGACTATCAGACAATAAATAAAGCATCCAATTTTGTTTTATAACATAGAGAAAACACTTCCGAAGATATAGTATTCATGCGATTTTCTATTTCAATCAACACAGCGAGTACTACAGTTTAGTTAAAATTACTCCAAACCCATGCAATATTATCAAATCCTAGAGAAACATATCAAATTAAATAATTGATTTTCCCACAAAATTGTCAGAACAGCTAAACTTTACTTTCATCATGCAAATGTTTCACTGCGAAGTTTCAAAACAATAGTTAACAGTACAAAACATTAGAATGACACCAGAGAAATCTCCAACAGTTTCTTCATTTCAATTTTCCATGTAAGACACACTTCCATGTTAATCACACACTTCATTACATGTTACAAACCATGCAATGAAACATTGTCATCTACTCACTGTAACTGTAACTGCAACAGGCTGAAATTACAAACAATTCCTGTAGGTGGCTCTCAAGTGTAGCAACAAATATTCAGCACCCCCTAGTGTAAGACACAATAAATGCACTCACTTGAACTGTAGCTGTCTGTGGAAGACGCTGAAATGGATCTGCTGTGCACTCGGTGTGATGTAGGCCTCAGGTTCTGCTTGAATTTCACTTCCTAGAAATGAAAGAGAAGAAGATATTTAGATTATTTTTGAAGGAAGATAAAGAGTGCAAAGCTAATCTTTTTGGTCCAAAAGGAAAATGCCATCTTAAAAATCCTCAAATTAAAATGTCAAAACTCAACGGTTTTCGCAAAAGATATTTGGGCTTAGAATCGACGACTTAGGGTAAAATACAGACTCGTACTTTTAAATTACACAGCTGGTGCTTTTAAATGTATTTCACAAATGTCTCTCAACAAATCAGACATTTGTACAGCCAAAATGAATCAACAAAAGGGGGACAATATATTTTCAGTGTGTTCAATGTTTTCCAGCCCACACCTTATTTGCCATTCATACGAATATTATTCTCACTTCAAATTAAGCAATTTAGCAATTATAGGTCTCCATGGTCCATGTCTCATGTGAATGCTAATTCAATGCAAACATGTCAATATGTCGGAGTTCTAAAACCAATTTTTCACACTTCCAAACACAAAACATTGATGACACCATTTCACCCTTTTTCTCCTTTTAAAAGTCGTTTAATGACTTAAACAAAGTAAGAAAAGGCAAATGAATGGAAAAACCATGAGCCCAGTAGCAACTAAACACTTTTCAAAACCTTTGAAAGTTTCAACACAAAATATATGACACTGCAACACACATGTGAACTCTTTCTTTACATAGCCCCCATGACACAGTTGCCTGCAAAAATATCTATCCCAAATACACACAACAGAGTAAATTCAATATTCAGCTTTCAATACTATAAAATGCTATACTTTACATAGCATAGCATAGTATTGCATAGAACAAATTGATCATGTCTATAGAAATATATTTCATAAAAGCAGACAATCAATTGAATCAAACAAAGAAAATAATAAAATTAATGTCCCATATCCCCACACAAAATACATGTAATTAATAAGATATCTCTAAGCCTAAGAATTTAAATCACTCAATTAGTTGATATTGTTGAAAATTTCATAGTGAAGTTCTGGATGTCAAACTCATAATATGAATGCTCATTTCCAGAAACCCAAAGTTGATCAGCTTGGTTATAGAACAGTACCAACTGAAGGCTTAAACATTATGCTTCCATGCTAAGATAAATCTAAAATGCAGGTATTGATATGGAACAGATCATATGAGTAAGGTGCTAGCAAAACGAATGGAAGTAATAATTCGGGTCTATAAGGTGATCAACTACATGCTCTTTGTGCTTAATAAGTAAAACTTATCTTTTGGGATATTTTCTCAATAATAACCTTAGACAGGAAGGTAGGCCTAGATAGATAATGAGTAAGATAGATAGATAGATAGATAGATAGATAGATAGATAGATAGATAGATAGATAGATAGATAGATAGATAGATAAGGAAGGAAGAAAGGAAGGAAGAAAGGAAGGAAGAAAGGAAGGAAGAAAGAAAGGAAGGAAGAAAGGAAGGAACAAAGGAAGGAACAAAGGAAGGAAGCAGCAAGGAAGAGGGAAGAAACTGCTTCTAAACAGAACATGTACATGATGTATGCTGCTTAAAATTCACTAAATTTGATCAGAGCAGTACACTTGAAATGTGTAGCCCTCCATTGCGCCTATCTAAAGGTCTCACTTATGCTATGCAACAAAAAGACAGAAGTCAATGACATAACAGGCATGACATCACAAATTGGGGGAACTGAACATACAAATATCCAGTGCAACTAAACACAGAATTAAATTTAACCATGATTTAAAACAGGCAAATGAATAATAGAAATTCTCACAGAGCCGTAGTTCTGAAGGAACACCGAATCCTGCAAACAAATATCGCCAAATAATTAAATCACGATAAAAATAGCCATTTAACAACAAAATTATTTTGCCAAAAGCAAAAGTTCAATTCAACAACAAAAGAGTGAAGACTCAATAATGTGGGAAGAACTTTTGAGCCTTGAAAGCCAAAATAGGTGGGAATGGTTGGATCATGGCAATGCTGTGAAGATAAGAAATACTCTTTAATGCTGAAAATTAAAGCATAGAAATTGTATTGTGTTACCTCAGTTATCAAAGCTTATCAGAAATGCCAATCTCATTTCAACATTGTTCAAAGCCACGACAAAAATCAATTTGCCAAAAAAAAGTGAAATCCATTAACAGAAATGTGATTTATCGTGACAGCTACATCAAATTATTTGAAGGAGTACTTCAACCAACATGTTCAGAATTTGGCGATGTGATGGACGATTGAAACTGCTGTCCAACATCGGTCCGGGCGACCAAGCCGGACCCAACGAATTGAAGCCCAGAGTACCACTAACTCAGGTGCCAGTTCTATAAGCTGGGAGGGAGCTGTGGCACTTTGATGGTTTCCTAGAGTTTTTTCTTTAAAAAAATAAAATCAGTATACATGCTTTCAAGAATGTGCGGTCTGGACTTGTCAAAATGTGGTCCAGTAATATCACTTGTACAGAGATTGTGGGTGTCAACCAAGTGAAATTATGTTTGACAGTTGATTTCCAGCATTTCACTGTTTCTGTTTGTTTTTGATAAGTTTCGTGGTCAGCTCCCTAGGGGGGCTTCTCACTATATATTGGTCTACACCTATGCTCGGCTGAAAAGGGCTCTTCGAGGGCTAATTTTCCCTAGCTAAGGGTCCTAAAATGAGGTCCGAATATTCCTAGACTTGGTCCCACATTTCTAGCGTTCAGAATTTTGCATAAAAATCAGCTTCCGAGAGACATTTATTGTAGCAAATAAGCTATTATTTGGCACAAATAATTGAAATAATACAGCCGACCCGAAAAAAAACCTCTTTAAGGGCGATTTTTCCCTAGTCCAGGGTCCTATTTTTGGGTTCACGGCACTCCGTTACAGGGTCTGGGTTCGAGACGCTCAGCTGAGCACCCCCGTCATATTTCGGGGTGAGAACCCCCCCCAGGGTCAGCTCTCTCTCTCTTTTTCTGGCAGTAATCTTTCATGGCAGAGCACATCTCATCTTGTATGTACCACACGTCATTTGTGCACCATACATCACGGTGATAAATATTTTTTCTCAATTATTCAACTTAAACCCATTTCTAAGTACTACTTCTCTGCAGGATCATTCCTTTACAAATTACCCTCCGATTGCCAAGTTCATTAGCAAATTTAATTGATTGATTCATCCACAATAATCAAAATACAATTTCACCAGTATTCAACCTCCACACCTTGGCACAAGTCAACTTCAACGCAAATCCCTGTAAATTGGGACACGTTTTGAAAGCAAAATAGCTGTAGGCCTATGTGTGTAGTATTCTGTGGTATTGTTATTGTTTGATACTTTCTTTGTATTACTTGGATATATAGACAGATACATAGATAGACAGATACAAACAAACAAACAAACCCATAACCTGAACTTCAGGCCCTCAAGTTGAGGGAAAGTGGGGGGGGGGCGGGAGGTGCCAGAGCAGTTCAAGTCACCCGAGATATAGACGACATAATAGGCCAACAGTTGAACACCATGCAGCAGCTCTCTTTAATCTTTCTGGCCCTAACAATTCTTGAGTCCGTGTCCGGGTCCGGGTCCGGGTCCGGTCCGGGTCCGAGTCCAGTCCGCGTTTTATAACGTACCCTGTACGGCTGTACTATGATAAGGAAAGCCATAATCTGTGCCTTTTCCTCATAACGCCACCCAGTGCAAGCAGCAGACTACCTTTTATTACTGACCAGTAATGAAGAGAAATGTTGGTGCCAATCACAAAGGCTATTTGCAAGTTTCTCAGGAAACGACATATTCTGGTAATGACAGGGCAGCGGCACCTGTAGCTGTCCAGAATAAATTCTGAATAATGTTGATGATATTGAACTGACTTCTACAGTGATGTGTTGTAGAGTATTGTACTGTGGTGCAACACCAGTTCACTAAATATCGGCCATACCCATAAGTATGACCAGGTTTTGAACCAGTTTTAAGGCAAGCGATTTTGGTTCGATCTAATAATGTCTGCGACTCTGCGTTGCATCGTTTTCATTAAAGAAGGTGTTTTATTGCTGAGTTTTTACATAAATATCAACCAAACGTTGAACAATGCAAAAGATTACGGGTTAAAACTCAGGTTTCGTAAAATGGATTTTTTGTGAAATGCAGATTGTTCCAAATTTGGGTATCGACTCTATGTGGCATGTATCAATGAGCTGTATCAATGATACTAATCATACCAAATCATGTATCAATGAACTGTATAAATGATATTAATCATACCAAATCATACTATCTTCAAGTTGAGTCTGAATACAAGGTGGGCGGGTAGGCGAATTGGCTTTACATCCTGTATTCATCCACTGGCTAGGCTTAAGGTGAAGCACAGTCTAGGCACATGGATGCCCTTTGTAGGCTAATTACGACAGGAGGAGGACACAGCAATGAGATGAAGGATGATTGAAACAGCCGTCCAACATAGGCCCAGCTTACCCCGGCAAGAGCAGGATTAGAAGCTGGGACCCAGTAACTGTCAACCTAGCACGCTACCACTAGACCAATCCTCTGCCCAATCTTGGCACATGGATCATATGGATTGCAAAATCCAGGATTCGAACCCCGACTCCCAGAGGATTGCATCTCAGCGCACTGCCACTAAGTTTTTTAAAGGCCTCCACTGCAGGAAAAACACAGCCAAAATAGTTGAAAATACACATATTCCCCTTCAGTTGTGGTGAGTAGACACCAGTCAATCAACCATGTGTGAGGCTGGCTTGACAGTGGCTTGTGTTGCATGTACCCATTAACTTGGCAAAGACAGATAGAAAGTGCACTCCAGGAGTTGGCAAATTCAATACCAAACATGCATGCCAACTCAGAAGGCAATATGGCAAAGATAATTTTATGCCAAGGAAATAGGCTTGTGTGACCCAGTGCCCTCATGAATCTTGAAAAATAGAAGTTAAGACATGTGCATACATATATGATGTAAATGCTGTCTGTTGTTTGCCACTATAAGAACCTAAATGGTAAATTGTATTACAGATGATTTCATATTTGTAGACACAAGGACTGAATGAGATTTTTTTTTCTAGGACTTGTATTCTATAGTATTTTGACATTGTCCGTTCAATTTAAGTCCAATAGGGGTCCCAGTGCTTTGTTCTGAGATATCCACCATTCCATCATTTGAAATAACTGAAAAAAATTGTTATTTTAGATTTTGATGAACTTTGTGTCTCTGTCTGGGACATTCAACTTTGAAACATTGACTGTGCTGATACTGCTGCAATAGTTTCAAAATACTATTCTGAGAATATATTAATTTACATTTAAATGGTATGATTAACGGCAAGATATGAGTTATTTTGATGTGCAATTGCACATGCTTCTAAGTATATGATGTAGCCCGTTATTCTTATTTTGTGTATCTGTGACCAGTATATCCTGCTTATGAATATGTGGTAGACTGGTAGTACAACATTTTATCCCAATATAGACTTGAATGAGCTTTGTGTAGGCCTACACAGTTGTCTCATGGACCTAAATATGCGTGTAGTTCTAATGGGTCTATGGTTGTCACTTGTCAGATCTCTCAATGTATTGTTGTAGCCAGTAGGCCAGACAAAATAGATGCAGACATTACATTAATTCTGTTAAAAGGTTTTGTTGCATAAGTTCATATGTGTGGTTTCTGTTTTATATTCAGATATTTTTTAAGACTCACTAAAAGTGTAGAGATTCACTGTCTTATTCTTTTGTGAAATTTATATAAGAAGAAGAAACGGGGGTAGACTCTGTGAAATGCATTATTAAATATTGCATTATTTGTTCCCCAGTGTAAAGATGTATTAATTATCAATGAGCACCAACTGGGATGCCTAGTTAGTTTGCAGCCCTCTAAGACCAGTTCTTGCCATTTACAAGGATTTATTGTAGACATACAGCTGTTTCTGCATTAAAAGACCACCTCTTCCAGTTATGAAGCACTCTGTCCTCTGGGCACGAAAAGCAAAAAAATATTTCACAAAAATATCTCCCAAATTCTTAATTGGTTCAGCCTTGCCGCATAATCAATGTCATTGAATGTATATGAGATGAATGGATGGATGAGTGGGGCTTTACGTCCTGTATTTATGCACTTGGTAGGCTAATTAGGACAGGAGGACGACATGGCAATGAGGCGAAGGATGATTGAATCAGCCGTCCAACATAGGCCCAGGTGACCCGGCAAGAGCTGGATTGGAACCCTGCACTGTAAAAACAGTGTTTAGGTTGTAAACACATGTAAACATGTAAATGCACTAAACATGTTTTAGTTTGTGTTTATTTCCTAAATGCTTATAAAACTTGATGTGTTTAGACGCTTCACATGTTCAGTATTGTGTGTAATTCCTAAACATGTTTGGAATAATGTCTTCAATGTAGTCAACATGTTTAGCTTTCGAACATGATCAGGATTCAACACAAAGAAAAACAAAGGGATTTATTATTTATTTTGTACAATAAATTAATAAGGTTTTATTTAATTATAATCATTTGTGTATGCATTTAATGGGGTATCAAAATTATTTCATAATTACCAATTTAGCAAAGATTACTAAACTCTATTCACTTTATCAGAAAATTCACACAAGCCCTAATTCAGCATTTAGATATGGTCAATTAGTGGAAGTGTGAAGAAATTGCAAGGAGCTATTTCAAAGATACTTACTGATTCTATTGTTAATTCAACTTAATTATTTCTTCGTCATAATCACTCTTGACTGTATGAATCATGCTAAATAATTTTCATAAAATTCATACTATTTCAAATAAGTTCATTGAAACTTCCAATTAAATAAATTGTCTGTACTATCATTATAATTGAGCCATAGTATTGTGCAGTGTGTAATATTAATATTATCAGGCAGGCTTATTGAATTTGCGCATTAATTTAGCATAACACAACAAATCAAATTTGTCACGGATAATCAGAAGTCAGAAGACTACTGTGATCTCATGAAGAATTGAATTCAAGCTTATCAATTGGTTTTTATTTATCTGATAAGGCCTATATGATTTCCTTAGTTACTTGCACAATGCAATGATAACATCCCTTATGCTGATACTTATAATTATTGCGATATATCATTTTATTGTGCATAATGTGTACTTTTTTCTTCCTTTTTTTGGAGGTCAAATGAAAAAATAAAATAATAAAACAGATAGATAGGTCGAGATAGATAGATAGATGGATAGATAGATAGATAGATAGATAGATAGATAGACAGATAGATAGACAGATAGATAGACAGATAGATAGACAGATAGATAGACAGATAGATAGCTGGATACCTGATTGCTGGATAAGTAGATAGACTAATATATAGTAAGCTAGATAGTGAGCTAGAGAGATAAAAGGAAGGATATCGAGATAGCTAGATAGAAAGGTAGATAGTTAGCTAGATAGCTATACGTGTGATTGCTGGATAACTATATAGATAAACGAATATATATATGGATTGTAAGAAAGGTAGTAAGGTAGAAAAACAATAGAAATACAGCAAGATAGCTAGATAGATAGCAAGATAGATAGCTGGATAGATAGCTGGATAGTTAGCTAGATAGTTAGCTAGATAGTTAGTTAGATAGTTAGCTAGATAGTTTGATACTTGCAGTGCTAGATAGATTAGTAGATGGTAAGATAGATATATTGAGAGATTAGAAGGTAGGGAGGTAGATAGGATAGAAAGCCAAAAATATAGAAAGAAAAATAGCAAAATTGCTATATAGATAGGTAGATAGTTAGCTAGATATCTGGACATCTGATTGCTGGATAACTGGATAGATCGACGAATATACAGATTAGATTGTAAGAAAGGTAGTAAGGCAGACAAAAGATAGGAATATAGCAATATAGCTAGATAGATAGCTAGATAGATAGCAAGATAGATAGCTGGATAGATAGCTGGATAGTTAGCTAGACAATTTGATCCTTGCAGTGATAGATAGACAAGTAGATGGTGAGAAAGATACATTGAGAGATTAGAATGTAGGAAGGTAGATAGGATAGATAGCCAAAAATATATTTAGAAAGAAAAATAACAAAATTTTTGGATAGATAGGTAGATAGTCAGCTAGATATCTGGACACGTGATTGCTGGATAACTAGAGGCATATATACAGATTAGATTGTAAGAAAGGTAGTAAGTAGTAAGGCTCACAAAAGATAGGAATATAGCAATATAGCTAGATAGATAGCAAGATAGATAGCTGGATAGACAGCTGGATAGATAGCTGGATAGATAGCTGGATAGATAGCTGGATAGATAGCTGGATAGTGAGCTGGACAGTGAGCTAGATAGTTTGATACTTGCAGTTCTAGATAGACGAGTAGATAGAAAGATAGATAGATTGAGAGATTAGAAGGTAGGAAAGTAGATAGGATAGATAGCCAAAAATATAGAAAGAAAGATAACAAAATAGATAGATAGACAGATAGATAGGTAGATAGCTAGATGGTCATATTATTGCTGTATAACTAATTCGATTGAAAGAAAGGTAGCAAGGCAGACAAAAGATAGAAATATAGCAAGATAGCAAGATAGATAGCAAGATAGCTGGCTAGATAGCTGGATAGATAGCTGGATATATAGCTGGATAGTTAGCGAGATAGTTTGATACTTGCAGTGATAGATAGACGAGTAGATAGAAAGATAGATAGATTGAAAGATAGGAAGGTAGGAAGTTAGAAAAGGTTGATAGATAGCCAATAAATAAAGATGGCTAGATTGATAGAAAGATAGATAGATAGATAGATAGATAGATAGATAGATAGATAGATAGATAGATAGATAGGTAGATAGGTAGATAGGTAGATAGTAAGCTAGATCGCAGGATACATGAGTGCTGGATAACTAGATAGATAGACGAATATATATAATTACATATATACATAATATGTAGTTGGAAAGGAAAGATTACAAGGTAGGAAGGGACTTAATGAAAGGTAGACAGATATCCGAAAAGATAGAAAGAAAGTAGCAGAGTAGTTAGATCTATAGATAGAGAGATAGAAAGAAATGTAAATGGTCATTCAATTTATATGATACATGTAATGCATGTTTGCACAATATTCTGTCAATGTAAGTAATTCAATTGGGGTATTTATCTTATCAGGCATTTCACACGATCACTAATTTAGCAAAACTTCGCAGTTTAGTTATGGTTGAAAAGAAAGAAAGAATTGATGGGTGGATGATTGGGCTTTATGTCCTGTATTTGTGCACTTGGTAGACTCATTATGACAGGAGGAGAATTTGGAGGAGATACGGCAATGAGGCAAAGAAAAGAAAGTAAGATAGAAACATAGATAAATGAAAAAAGAAAGATAGAAAGATGAATAGATAAAACAGAAAGAAAGAAATTTAAGAAAGAACGAAAAAAAGGAAGGTAGATAGACAAAACTACAAAAGATAGATGGATAGGCAATAGATAGATAGATAGATAGATAGATAGATAGATAGATAGATAGATAGATAGACTGATAGATAGATAGATAGATAGATAGATAGATAGATAGATAGATAGATAGATAGATAGATAGATAGATAGATAGATAGATAGATGATTGATTTATTCATCTGTTGACTGGTTGTTTTATTGCTTGATTATCTGATTGATTAATTAAATGATTAATTGATCCTTTCTTATATATTCGACAAAAAACACCATCAAAATAACTCCATGAAGTGAAAGTTTCATATATTGACTAATTTATTTAACTGTATATATGGTATTTGCTTGTCAAGTTGTATGATAGTTATGGTATTTTATTATTCAAAACGAATAGCATAAGATGTGATCTTAGTAAGTATTTTCTTTCATTAAAACGCTAATTCTATCACCAGTCAAAGTTCTCTTCAATTATCAAATTTGACAGTTGCTATAAAATGTGTTTGTTATTGTTTTAAATACCCCATTTGGGTGCTGTCAAATTAACGCATTCTTCAGAATCTGTTTACCAAAGCATATTATCTAATAATCATATATAAATACAATCTGGCAATCTTTTATCTAATTCGTTCAGTTGAGAAATTACCCACGCCAAATGTATGAAGTTATGCTGTATTATTGAAATAGGAAACTAATCATGTGCAGTTATTTCTGTTATAACTTTTTAAATAAAAAGTTAGTTTGAAACAATAGGATTGCCATAGTTGTATGATAAATGTTTCATCTCCTTTTCGGAGGATAAATAAACGTTTGAAGTAATAAATATTAATTGTGTGGTATTAGAAGCTACTCTATGGCATTCTTATGAAATCATTTTTAATAGTAATTTAATTTTCGATCACACAGTGACTGTTACTGTGAAACTTCCACTTAATGAAGTTGTTTTAGTCATGTTTTTGAATTGAGCATTCTGGGCATATTAGGTCTATAAGATATTCAATTTTCTTGGAGTGATAATGAATTTATGTATGATTTTTCTTTTTGACTTCCTTATTGACAGGCAGAGAAATGCATGGGAAGCATCAGCCAATTTATACTCTGAAAGCATCTAGATATAATCAAACATTATTCATATTAACTTAAATTCATTACCGAAATTTGCATTGTAAAAATTAGTTTTCACATTATACTGAACATCTCACTTCTTATGAATTTCTCCAATTTTATGCTTGAAAACTGCAACTCAACTAAGTAAACATAGGCCTACAATGTATAGGTACAAAAACAGATAAATGGATATTTAGATAGAAATGAAATAAAAGTGACTTTATAGTCTCAACTGCTTCCAATTGTTTTAATTTGTTACACTCTTTTTAAACTATCACTTTTTTTACCTGACAAAATATATACTTTATGCTGTTAAAAGAATACTTTATAATAGAATAACATAATTATACATTATTACATAATTATATTGTATATCTGACAAAAAATATTATTTACATTACAAAATATTATTTACATTACAAAAAATATATTTAGAAATGACCAATTCTTATAATGAAAATGCAATGCTAATTTACATCCACATGCCTTCAAGTTAAACTTACAAGTATTAATATCTCAATATAATTTGCAGATTGGAAATTAGAGTCAATTAATTCACTAAATAGTCTCAATATACCCTCATTATCTCAGAATATTATGCATACGAAATTAGGGGGGCAATTAAAACGGCCATGGTTGAGTGGTCAGGCTTGGAATTTTCATGCAATTCTCTCATTCTGGATGGCTCTCTTGGACTGTCAACAGGGAAAATTTGTAAGTGAATTTTTTTTCTCAATATTTTACATGATTTACATTAAAGTATTTCAAAATATCACATTGACTAATGAGTTTAATAATTTGATATATTTTCAGATTGACAAGAAAGAAATGCTGCAAGGTGTGAATGAAATGGCAACAGGTATCTATCTCCCTATCTGTCTACCTATCTGTCTATCTATCTGTCTATCTATCTGTCTATCTACCTATCTGCCTATACCTATCCATCTACCCATCTGTATACCCGCATTGCAACCTGTATTGCTGCCTATATTGCTTCCTATATTGCTACCTATAGTGCTACCTATATTGCTAACTATATATAATTATCTGTCCACCTATCTTAATATATATTATCCAACTACCTATCTATCATCTGACTATCTGCCTATCCATCTACCTATCTGTCTCATTATCCATCTACCTATCCATCGACCCATCTGTCTACATATCCATCTACCTATCTGTTTTACCTATCCATCTACCTATCTATCACCCTATCCATCTACCTATCCATCTCAGTGATCTGGGGGGGGGGGGGGGCTCAGGCCCTCTAGCTCCCCCCCCCCGCCTGCATCCGCCACTGTCACTGCATCATATCCCCCTTCTCCCTTGATATGGAAGTCATAACCTACATTGCAAGTATTCTTGCACGTTTAAGATCTAGGCCAATATATATTACCAAATCTATCTATCTGTATCTTATTTTGATGTCTATCTATAGCTATCTGCTTGCCAATCAATATTTATCAAGCTGGTGGGGGGGGGGGGGTGTTGGTCTAGTGGCAGTGTGCTAGGCTGCCAATTGCTGCAGGGGTCCAGGGTTCGAATACTGCTTTTGCCTGGTCATCTGGGCCTGTATTGGATGGCAGTTTCAATCATCCTTCATCTGTCCTAATTAGCCTACCAAGTGAATAAACACTGGACGTAAAGTCACAATCCATCCATCTAGTTGGTAGGCTAGGGTCGACATATTTAAATAATAGCAATTTAAAACAACTTAAACTTAAACCATTATATTAATTTACCACAAATTGGTTTGATTTAAATCAATTTTTTGGAATTTTAAATCGTTATTTTTAAAATCACATAATTTTAAAAAAATCTATATATTATCTATCTATCTATCTATCTATCTATGGATCATTCCACCATTCTGTTTGTCTATCTGTATATCTCTCTATCTATCATTCCGCCATTCTATTTGTCTATCTGTCTATCTATCTATCTATCTATCTATCTATCTATCTATCTATCTATCTATCTATCTATCTATCTATCTATCTATCTATCTATCTATGATTCCACCATTCTATTGTCCATCTGTCTATCTATCTATCTATCTATCTATCTATCTATATATCTATCTATCTATCTATCTATCAGGGGCGTATCTAGAAATGGCCTGGGGGGGGGCAATTACATGGGGTGAATAAGGAGCGCTCCGTGGGGTTACTATCTCTTCCATGTTAATTTTGGGCCTGGGGGGGGTATGGCACCATGCCCCCCCCTAAATACGTCCCTGCTATCTATCTATCTATCTATCTACATGGCAAGCTTTCTCCCTTTTTATCCCTAGTATTTAACTCTCATTCTCCCTCTATCTTAATCATGATCTGTCTCTATCTTAATCATGATCCGTCTAAAAGCTAATAAGTTTGAAAACTGTATTTATAAGTGTTGTGTCTACTTTCTGTACTTTTAATCTGTACTTATTTGTATGATTTTGCAGATGGTGGACGTGGAGACCTTCATGTATCAACAAATCTGAAGACTCCGCTAGGTGAAGAAGACACCAGTTGACTCCTGGAACGTTGCCAATTCCATAAGGATCCAAAATATTTTGTCATTTATTGACCATTGTCATTTTTTTTACCTATTTGTTAAACGATTTGATTTAAGAGTGACCTTCCTCAATGATACATTGTATATTGAAACAATTGATTTTCTGCTGTTTTTACATATTTGTTGTAATTCGTTCTTGATGTCTTCAATAAAACTGCATCAAACTTATCCCCAAAGCAATCCCAGTAATCTAAACCCCAAAACCTAAACCCCAAAACCAAAACCCCAAACCTAAACCCCAAAACCTAAACCCCAAATGAATATGAACGTGTGTGCAAGGTGTTTCAAACCTAAACATGTCAAATGTGTTCTCAGGCTAAACGTGTAGAGAATTCTAAACACATCTTGACCTAAACACTTCAAATGAAAATGCGTTTAAGGACTAAACGCGTGAAAAAAGTGGGACATGAAATGTGTTTAGGATTGTGTTTAGACTCTAAACACTGTTTTTAGAGTGTGGACCTGGCGATTGACAGTCCAGCACGCTACCACTAGACCAACCCTCCCCCCTAATATGAGACAAGGAAGAATGTTGTCTACAAATACAACATTATATGCAACATTTAGTTGGTTTTTAGCTGAATTCCCTTTCATTTTCCGCAGCCCCTACCTCGGTCGATTGGTAGATGGCTGGTGTTCTTCCTGATGCTCAACACTACTTTGCCTTCTTTTCGAAAAGTTCTAGTAACATTTCCTTTGAAAAGTTCCTTTTTTGTGGAAAATTCAATGCAACTCTGTAGCGAGCAATCATTACACACAGATTTACCTTCTTTTCAATGTACTGTTCACCTTAATTCTTAAGAATGGTAATGGCTTACTCCTTCTTAACTAGTGTTGTTATTTCTATATTTTGATTGATTGTGATGTTACGCTGTGAATTGTATACATGTACGTGTCATAATTTCCACTAAGAAAATTCAATTCAATTCAATATAATAGCAACATTAGATCTAAATTTGAAGGCTGGCATGCTTCGGAGTGCAGAGTCCTGCCAGGCTACCCATGCACCTCTGGTGTCAGGCTACCCATGCACCTCTGGTGTCAGATTAGGAACAGTTGCTTATATGTTTGACCTAGATCTAGTTAGTGTTTGCCCAGCTTGTGTCTGTTCATGGACAATTGATCACAGAAATCTACCTATTTGTCATCATAGTCATGCCTGACAGGGAACATGGAATCTTGTGACATTGCAAGTGGTCCAATTGTCTTTGCTCTTGGTTGGCAGCTTTGACAGTGCCACAAACAGTTGACACTGTCAGACAGACAAAAAAGCCAGACAGACTGACAAACTCACAAGCGCAAATACATAAGTAGTCCCTTTGGTCAGACTAAACATTACAGTTAGATACGACACTCTTGTAACTTCCGTGGACATCAAAGAACATAATATGTATAACATCTGGCATGTATATATACCATCTGGATTTATATTCACACATTACAGATACAGATACACCTGTAATACTGTGCAGATGGATCTGTCTGCTTTCATCTCACTGTCTGTTGTCTGGCAAAAGCAATGATTTTGTGTAAAGACACTCCATTGTCAATTTCCTTTTGTTCTATGTCCTTTGAAGAGATATTCGCGAGTCAGTTTAGGAATATTTCTAAAAACTTCTTCAAAAGCACTTATTGATCCATGTTCCTGTGTTGTGAAATTGTGACAAGGTATGTTTTTTTTGGTCCTCCCCTATCGGGATAGACCTATCTCTATGAGCTCATCGCCGGATAGAGACATGCATTTACGCACCATATATCATATAATTATGTGTTACACCAAACATTAACTTATAATCAGCTGATAATATTGTCTTTGAAGTCAGAAAACCGAAAAGATGGCAGTGAGATATGGACATAGATAGATTGATAATATGGATACTGAACAGAATTTTTGTGAATGTGCATTAAAATTGGAACGATTTCTAGGGAGCAGCAATGCTGCAGCATACAAACCAACTTGTGCCAGGTGGTGGTAGCATGCAGTTCTGTTTCAAGGGATTGTGAAGCCTCCCAACCACAGTCCCCAAGAGACTAGGACTGTCATCAATACGGCCGAAATCGATGCATCGGAAAAGTTATCCGGATCGATAATGTATCGATAACATATCGATACAATACCGCAAGTATCGAATAAATCACTGCATTTATCGTATTTATCGTGAAATATTGCAAGAAATCCATTCGAATTCACCTTGTTTATGTCAAAACTGCGCCAACTTTGCTCTGTTCTCGTCTGAACTCTCGCGAACGAGACAGCGAGATTCAATATGGAGGACGTGGGTGATGCGAATTTGGTATTCTTACAATTTTCTACCAAAAACTCAACAATAATGCTGGTTTTTTGCCTTTTCTCGGGTATGCGGAAAAGTATCGATACAAACGATGCATCGGAAAAGTTTTTGTCCATAATCGTATCGGAAAAAAGTTGTTTTCGATGACACGATGACATCCCTATAACTATAAGAGACATGTATAGGATGGTATAGCCATTACATCTGAGCATGATATAACCAGTCTAATTTCTCCATATATATCAGACTAGTAGAGACTACCAAACTAGTGTGTCTACAATCTCTCCATATCTGCCTACATCTTGGATCCATTTGCGGAGTGCAATAATAGTTACCAGTGATGGCTTGGCAAATAGCGAGTAACACCGGTGTCCCTGTTACACAAGACACCTCCTCCACCGAATGCAAACAATGTTAATGTGACATATCAGTCTGGGAGCAAACATGCAATCACGAACAGCCAAGCACACAATCACAACTTGATTGTGAATGGTATTGTGTCACCCAGTGTGGCTGACACTGGCTGTATAACCTTTTTGGTATCACCTGACTGTTGAATATAAATGTGAGATTATAACATGGTATTCTTTCATTTATTCATTCATTTTCACTTACATAAGTTACATTTGTTTGAATGTGTTCCAGGAGATTTGACATACACGTGTGATAGTTCTGTGAGGACATTTCGCTTACAGGAGTTTTAGCTAGTATGCAATTCTACCAACGAACGACATGGCATTTTTGTCTGATCTGATTGCTTTATGATCACCAAAAATGCAGCAAGCAGCTCAATGCAATACTTTCACACGGTTAGGGCTGGATGACTAGAATCGCAAGGTAAATAAAACAAGCTGCAACATCTTGGTTTTAAACAGCCAAAGGTTCTGATTATGAGTTGTCAGCCGAACAACCAAAGCAGATCAAACAGCTTCATAAGAAAAAAATCCAGGAAAAAAATTACATATATCTAGTTTTAGTGATCAGGTGTGCAATGATAAGATAGCAAAGGCCACAAGAAAGCAGTATACAACATGTACAACCTGGAACCAAAATGATTAAATTGAGATGCGAGACAGATAGAAAGGCATTACAGCCTTCCACTTTGATAGAGACACCATGAGGATCAGTTCACTGTGAAAAATGCATTTCTTGACTAATGATAGCCGATGAAGTGTCATCTTCTCTACTTCAACATGGGAAACATAGAGGCTGTTTGATTAGTCATGATCAATAGAAGGCCATTTGACTTGTCAAAACGGATTTCAGAGTGAAAATCAGATACATAATCCTTTCGTTTGGCTGTCACCAACAAGCGGAATTAGTCTCCTTAAATCAAATTAATATTGAAAGTATTGGGTATGATCATGACAAATCATCAGTATGATGACACACCAAGTGCCATTTTCACAGTGCAACAGTCCACTCTTTTTCTTTATCAAAGTGGAAGGCTGTAAAACAATAAACATGAAAGGCAAAGACGACTGCATCAACCAGAATCCCAGTCAGTTTTTGTGACTTAGAGCACTAACAGCGCCGCCTTACAGCCAAAGGCGAATACATATAAATGCCATTAAATGGCAGAATATATTTTCCCTTACAATTTAGTATAACTAAGCAAAAAATTCTACATAAGAGACAAGTCAGACAACTCAAATTCTTAGAAAATCCTCTCCAGACTCTGCAGTCAGTAGGCCTACACACCATATATTGCAACATATAAGATGATTAACATCAGCGACTGCCACTAGCACAGGTTATTCTCCAAACGAGGCGGAATATGTGATTTTCCAGCGAGGGCTTTGGCATGTTTAGCCAAAGCTGTGAAAAAAAACCACATATATTCCTGATCCCATGGTCAATAACCGGCTTATGCCATGAGACAAACACTCAAATGTTCCCCCATGCCCTAATGGTCAAGAATGCTTGTCCACTGGCTTTGACGGCGTAGGTTCAAATCTCACCTGGGGAACTCACTTTAGTCCGAGCCCATGAGACATTAAATGGAGGCGGGTTTTATCCAGTACTCTATGCTGGGGCAACTGAAAGACCCTGGCCATCCCTGAATTAATAGGGTATGTTCTAGACTAATAGGCTTCTCATCTCATCATCATATGGCGGTCACCAAAAATAGATGTGCAGCTCCCTCCACAAAAAAGATGGTGGTTGAGCTGCCCGGCTGATCCGGGGTATACCAGCACAACACAAGTCAATCAAACTTACAAAAGTTGCATAATAAGTGGAAAACAAAGAATACGGGACTTATTGAAGTAAAATACTGGCTTGTGATTGGCTGACAGATGTGTCGAATAGTAGCAGTGGTAAAATATCATTAGCCATTAGCCATCTCACCTTATCATGTGGGAAATATTGGTTGTCATATTTGTTTTCATATTCATTATCTGAACTGTCGCTACTGTCATAGGCTACATCAGCATCTCTCTGCCAGGTCTTCCAATCCGCATGCATTTCTTTCAACCAATCAGGTTTCTTCACCTTCTTTTTTCTTGTTTTTGACACATCATTATCATTTTTGAGTTTGTTTTTATATTTTCGGATAACAGAATCAACATCACTAAAATGAGACTCATGAAGGAGGTCCTTCGTTTGAGAACATTTTTGATCATCGATTACTGAAACCTTAGTTGAAAGGGATTGTAAACTTCTCAAGGCTTCAAAACAATGCTCCGTCACATCTAGTAAAGTTCTCCTGTATGCTGTTAATTTCTTTGCAGATTTCGACGATTCTTTCGATAGATCAGAATCATCAGATGCACTTTCTTGTATCATCAAGTTGGACTTCGCTTGGTGGCAGCAACTACTAAAACTACACTTTGAATTAGTAACAAACTCATTCGAAATGCCCTCAATGCAAGAGCTTGGGTCATCTGGGCTAATTTTGTCACATTCAAAATCACCATTTTCATGATCTTCAAGATCAGAATCATAGATGAATGAAAGATTAGACACCATTTTTACAAATATTGCGGATAAGTAATTGAAGAGCACAATAATCCTCCTTTTGTGTCATAAGATAAAAGAATCCGGATTACATGACAGTTAGTTCCATCAAAGGTATCGTGAGTCCTCGGTAAGAGTAGATCTCCAGATTACCAAAGATATATCCAAGTTTTTAAAATAAATACAAAATAAAGAGCGGAAATCTCAGTAAAGCCATTCAGCTAAAGATACACAGACAAAGATTGTGTCCAAAATGGTAAATTTGACAACATGGGAAAAGTTTGAATAGTCGAAACCATGGTCCATGGAAGCTAAAATCTCAATTATTTGGCCATAGTCGAAACCAACGACTCCAAAGTGACATGCGACATTCTGAAAAGACCCAAAGTCCATTTAAGCATGAACAGCCCTGACATCTTATTAACTAAATGCCTACGGACATGAAAGGGCAAAGGTCGAAGAGCTCCCAAGAAGAGAAGTATGAAAACTACAAGGCAGGGACAGCTAAAATGCAATATATGGCCTTATAGCCTTCACATAAAAGATATTTTAAGATAACTATAGGTTTTCGCTGTACAACGAACACCGTCAAAGAATAGTTAAAGAAAGTGAAGGGTACTTCAATAGCAACCTTCTGCCTGAGGTATTGTATTTCCAGTTCTATGGACCACCCTCAATTGTTGAATATGTCCTGTCATGCAACAGTCTCAAACCACCCATCCAAATTGCTTAATTGAACAGAGAATCAGAGAAACAACCATTTGCCATTGGTGATAACAATGGTGACAGGCATGCAAGTTGGAACCATTTAATTCTTATAACAAGTTCATCTGAAAGTTAACAATCTGATCATAGCAGATAGAGCCACACACCTAGAGGAAACCATTTCCATGCAGAAAATATATAATTGATCTTCCATGTGGGCTAAGCAAATGTCTATGCCAGACAAGCTGGAGACTTAACAGGGCAAGTGAATGTTTGATTGGATCATGATCATAATCCACGTTTTCCAGACCTATTGGAAAGCAACTTAGGTAGTATAATCCTTGGTTGGGCGGAGCAATGATAATTGATGATAGAAACCTTAAGTATGCTACATTACAGCATTGTTTATGTCTCTTCAGACTGTAGTTGGGAGGGCGAAGACCTCACAGTCCCTAGAAACTGAGAACTGCATGCTGCCTACCCGGCATAAAATTAGTTTTGCGTGCTGCCCGAAGACAAAGTTTCCATTTCATTGCACATTCACTAAGTTTCTGTTCAATATCTACTATTATCTTGGTCAACCCAAGTCAGACAAGACAACAACATTCTCCAAGAAAGTCGACAAGCCCATCAGCATACTCTGATTTCTTCAAACAAAAGTCGTCTGAGCTCCCCACATTCACTTTCTGTTGACCGCTCACCGGAGCTTGCAAAATTGCAAACTTAGTGGCAGCACAAGTTCATTAATGTTTTTGCAAGATGGCAGCACATGCCCTGCCAATGCTGAACATTCGCACAGGCAATAAAACAGCGGTCAATTTGTAAACAAGTTACTTACTTTCTTTAACATGTTTAAATAGTAAAATGTTGGCAATATACCTCAACATCAAATAAAATATTGCATTTAAATGTCGCAGTTGTAACAGTGTGCTAATAAAGTCGGACAGTAGCCAGCAAATTCATAATTATCAGTTTGTCACAAATTACCTTGATAAACAGCCACTACAGCAACTGCAAAACTGTTGTATGTGGACATCAGAAATGTCACTCGGCAGAACTCCAGTAACACTAAGGTCATTCAGAATACAATGTCTGGCGATTGGCGAAACATCAAAATTCTTTTTTTTGTTGAACGGCTGACACTGCAGAATTTCGAAATTAATTAAATTAAGTGGAGGAAATTGTAATCCTCTAAAACGTGTCAAAAATTACAATTGAGGTAATAGACATTCAGATAACTACATTATCACAATCAAACTCCACAAAAGTGACAGGTTTCCATGAGCAACTTATAGAAAGCTACCAGCAGTGTCAAGTGGTGGCAGGTGTACATGAAGTTTTAGTTATATTATGGAAGGTATTAATTAGGCTATATCAAACATCCTTAGACCTTGGCAGTGGAAGCTTCTATTCTATCTAGCATCTATGGCAACTTAGCAACTTGAATAGTGCCAAAAATACTATATCATTAAACCATCACAGTTTGTATTGGACACCTTGTTCCTTTAGTCTCTCCCTTCAGCTGCATCTTAAAAGCGAACAAGATGAAGGGTATACTTATTTCATACAACACACACCATCATGTCGCCATCATTATATATAAAGTTTTTAGTGATGGGCTGTTCTGATATATTTGATTTGGTTCGGTTATTTCTGTCCTTAGAACCGCAATTTAGGTTCCGGTGCTATTCTTGGCAAATCGACAAAAAAACCTGTGATGCGCAATGTGAGCAACACAATTTTGGGGTGCGCAGTTTCGTGCCTGGTCCAAAATCGTTTTTTGAAACAGAATTTCAAATGAAGGTAAATGTAAGGTTGTAAGATGGCGCGTGCTTAGGAAGAGTGAACAGGTCACCATTTTGCCAATAATTTTGTCGTTTTCTGAATAAAATGGGGGAAAATAGGACAACCGAAAGTTTCGCTTGTTAGATTGAACTTGCGTTTGATTTTGGTTGCAGTGGTACAACCTCGGTTTCGGTATCGGTTTCGGGAAAGGGCACAAAACTAAAAGTTTTACTTGACAATCTGAATATCAAAAAGATAGATGTGTCAAAAACGATATGTGTCTCATTATCTGTCATTTTATCTGGAAAATCATGAATTCTTATCCCCATTTGTGAAATACTCCCTGTGGCTCATATGCTTCCTGGCAAGCTGGGCATTATCCTGAGTCTAATGCATTTGACACTTTCACTTTCCACTTTTTTTTTAGACATTTGAATCATCCTTCGTTATAGAGTGTCTGCAACACTAAATACTATATTATGTCCACATTTGCAGGATATGTAGATGTGACTGATGTGCATACAAACCATATCTTAAGAAAAGAGAATGTTTGGAAGTATTTGCAAAACGCTTCAGCAACATTTGCATGAACCGTGTCTGTCGGGTGGCATAATGCTATGTTGAACATGGGACCTGCCTTTTGAAGCCTCAAACTTGTAAAATCAGATAAAACATCAATCAATTAACTGGCTCATATCTGCTGCTGAACATAACAATAATCGGAGACTCCCTCTTACATCCTCATAACAGACCAGGGAACCAGAGCTCTATCAACATTTACAAACTTCATAATCAGATTATTATGCCATGAGCATTATTTGGAACAACATGGTATCCTCTGGATGAACTTGACCCCTCTCAAACACTTGCGGATGAAATAAATAGAGCTCACAGGAAAACTTCATTAGGTTAGCTGCTGCTCTCAGGAGTTCTCAAGGGAATCTACAACTGGCTCAACACCACTCAAGTGCTGCTTCAAGTGGTTATTGGTGTCCGAACTCTGACCAGCAGCTCAACTGCTTCAACTGAACAAGCTGGGTCCCCTGGTGAATAATGAACAAGGTGTATGCACTATATATATACAGTCAATATCAGATTCAGAGAGTTGAAGACTAACTTCATCCTCTTTACAGCTGAACATGTATGAGCCATATTTCATTCTTGTATGAAGTTCAACTCTACTGTCTCCAGGACAATCCGAAAATTTAATGGCGGACATATTCGAAAGACAAGCTCTTCAGCTCTTGGAGAACAGCAAAAATTGGATGAAAATGTCAAAATGACATTAATTGAATCCGCAAAATGGTCGAAGCTATTTAAAGCATAAAATCTGGTGCACCAAAAATAAATGCGCTTCAGACTTCTTAGCATTACTTAAAATAACATTTGGCACCAAGGCAGACACCTACTTTTTTCTTGGGGAAGATGATATTCTCCTTCGCTTTGACGTCTTTGTTGTCTGTCGCGTTTCCCCTTTTTTCGGCTTCCTTAATTGCGGGCACAACGGGAGCAACAACTTCCACTTTTACACTTGGGATTTCCTCTTTCTTCGTTGCGATTCCCTCTTTATTGTTCTGCATTTCCTCTCTCCTGACCCAAATTTCCTCCTTCTCGGTCACAATTTCCTCTTCCTTGGCCTGAATTTCCTCCTGCTTGTTCTTCAGGCTGTTAGAGCTAGAGCTGTTTTTCATGCTGCTAGAGCTACTACTGTTTTTCATGCTGTTTGAACTGCCGCTTTTTTTCATGCTGTTGGAACTACTGCTTTTTTTCAAGCTATTGTTGTTGTTGTCATTCACATTGTTGACAGAAAAACTTCCCGCCAGCCGGTCCATCACAGCTCTTTCCATATCTACATCCCTTTCCACTGAGGGCACTCGCGTTAAGATAGGTTTCCCTTCGGTTATTCCTCCATTCTGATAGTTTCCTTTGAAAAAACTTTTTTCCGAAGCGGATGATGGTAATAAATGATGCTTGGAATCGCTCATGATGCAGATTAATTGTTTCACTCCTTTGCGATAATTGATAAAATAACAAGCCTTCCCTGACAATGGTGTGGCAATGTACTATGTTACAGTCACAAATAAAGTATCACTCAATTCAATTGTATCCACAAGTGTACTAAAGTATAGCAGTTTAACTGGTAGAGTATAGCAGTTTAACTGTATAACCACCGCAGCCAATCATATGCTGACAATATATCAGTCAAACAGACAATAATTCACTAATAAGTTCAGTATACTGAGCCAGATGTCCAATAAATCTGATTATTTTTTTGGCCACACAATCCTAAGTACCACAACACCAAAGTATTGCTTCCTGGAGAGACCCTTAAAGATATGAAATTGAGCGAGTCGTCCTAACACGAACAATCTGATTATAAAAAATGTCTTGAAATCTTGAAGATAAATTTATTGCAGGGATCAATCACATAACATATGAGTCAAAAGTTGTCAAATAACGTAAATATATCTTCCGTACTTGGCACACTATCTTTGATTTATCACAAATGCAAACGCGAAAAAAGTTGTGATGACGCCAATCCCAAAGGCGATATCTCAGGGATCAAGATGACAGTTCATCAAAGAGTGAGAATAAGTGGACTTTTAATCAAATGGTGGATGTATGATCATTTATCACGCGGAAGTCATATCACGAGCAATGTAAACTGGTAGCACCAGTTTTAACATCAATGAGTTGAAATAATTTGAAAAAAAAACATTAGAAAAAAAAAATCAAGTAGACCAGCAAAAATGAGGCCAAAAATCTTGATCAAGTGTCGTTGAGAAGAAAAAAGCTTATCATTCATGGAAGATAAATAAATGTAAATATATTTTTCAGATCATGTGTCAGTCATGTATCAATCAAAATCATCCTGAGTGTATTCCACAATAAAAGGAGTCGCTTTTCTGATCCTCAAAGCTGGTAAGAAGTACCGGGCAGAAAGTAGAAAGTTACTGGAAACAGCAGTTTGTTCAGTGCATATTATGAGGCAACGAATAACCAAAGTGATTTGCAACAAAATTGATGAAAATTTGGTCTAAAAGGATCAAGATATAAGAAAAATCCTTGCAAATATAGGGTCTCGGTAAAGAATATCCACTATTCTATAATGAAATTTATGCTAAAATCAAAATATCCAAAAAGGATGCAGAAAACTTGTAAAATAACAAGAATCCATGGATTCAAAACCGGCCTTTGGTGATTATATATTCGGGATTGAAATCATGAACAGGGGGATTTATATATTATTCCGTGGATTGTTTTGTATTAAGCAGTTATTGCCAGACTGATAGTGTTTGCAGCAAGCCATAAAAACTTTGTGGGGAACCTCTTAGCAAATGCCTATACCATATTTCAGAATTGTAAGTGAACTACTTAAGTCACAGTGGGCACTTCAAAATATGGTGTCCATTTCGGCAGCCATCTTGGAAATTTTCTCATAATTTATGAGGGAACTCCTAAGCAAATCCCCAAACCAAATAATAAAGTCGCAGTGGGCAATTCAAAGTGAACCCCTATACCAAATTGCATAAATCTAGGTGAAATACTAAAGTCACCGTGGGCAATTCAAAATATGGTGGCCATTTTGGCAGCCATCTTGGATTTTTCCAAAAATTTCTGATGGGAACCCCTAATTGAATCCCTATACCAAATTGCATAAATCTAAGTGAAATACTAAAGTCACAGTGGGCAATTCAGAACATCAATTTTGGTAGCCACCTTGGATTTTTCCAAACATTTTGAGGGGAACCCCTAAGTAAATCCCTGTACCAAGGTTCATAAATGTAAGTGAAATACCAAAGTCACAGTGGGTATTTTAAAATATGGTGGCCATTTTGGCAGCCATCTTGGATTTTTCCAAATTTTTTTAAGGGAACCCCTAAGTGAATCCCTGTACCAAGTATCATAAATCTAAGGAAATACTAAGGTCACAGTGGGCAATTCAAAATATGGCGGCCATTTTGGCAGCCATCTTGGGTTTTTCCAAAAGATTTTGACGGAGACCCTAAAGTGAATCCCTATCCCAAATTTCATAAATCCAAGTGAAATACTAACAGCCTTAAAACTCGCTCTGACCTTTCACAACCCTGTCAGCGTGCCTCGGCGGTCTGGCGTCGGCCCGGCGTCGGTCCGATGTCAGCAGCATCGGACTGGCTTTGGGCCGACGTTGGGCCGCCAAGGCACGCTGATAGGGAAGGCATGTGGGCCGGTAAAAACTGGTTTACAGGACCGCCAGAATTTTTACAGGCCCGTTTATTTGTGGTGTCAAGCGTCTTTTTGCAACCTTTTCTGCAGACTACAATTAAAACACCACTTTAGTTTACAGTCTGTAAAACTGATATCCAAACAGAGTGGGCTGTTGCACTGTGAAAATCGCACTTCGTGAATCATCATATTGATGATTTGTCACGATAATTTAACTCTAAAGATCAGTCACATGACAAATCAAATAGCCTTCTATTCATCATGACTAATCAAACAGCCTCTATGTTTCCCATGGATGTTAAATTTGGGAAGATGACACTTCATCAGTTATTATGACTCACAGTCACAGAGTGCCAAAATCTGTGGGAAGCAACAATCATTTTATGCATATCAAATTTACTGGCTGTAATGATAAAGTTTGTCAAAGTATACTGTCAGAATGAGAAATGCACTGAGGAAGGCCCTGGTCTCTTGGGGGAGTTTAGTGGATGGGTGTTGATAGACATTGCTTGCAGGAATAATTTGGCAATGGTACATAACTACATCATAGCACTGTACAGAAAGCTGGTGAAGAAGTAGACAATGCCAAGTGTTATAAACATAATGATCCACTGAGCAACCATGCTTCATCTAGGCATGAACAATTATTTTAAAATGCAAGTACTTAAATGGTTTGACTCTCACAGTGCCTTGGAATTATAAGCAATCCTGACACAGGGGCAACTTCTCCAATGAGGCTCACAGGCCCACTGCTGGCTGCAGCGGTTCATTGCACCTGTAACCATGGTAACCCCTTACAGCTACCTGAATCCCCCATTCATAATGGGCAGGTCCATATCTGTCATTGGCCCCCATTGCTCACTGGGTTGCAGCACTGTGTTCAGAGGGGCAAGGAAAGTGGACAAGTGGACAAGTTGACACATGGACAAGTGGACAAGTGGACAAGAGTCCCATTTCACTTAAGCCCTCCTCTATTAACCTGCCGGTTAACAAAATTAGATAGCAATCGTAATAGATAGAAGTAATGCAAATATCACAGAGATAGTAAATATATTAATCCTGAGTAATACATCCAATATCATCCAAATTGTTATGAAATATGATATATGCACACATTTATCACAGCAAATGATAGCAAGCAATGCAATCCAGTTTGAGTCGAGCCAAATGACCTTAGAGACAGACAGAGAGAAACTGAAATTTCTGGTCTTTATTCAAACTCATCCAATTTACATATGGCCAGCACTGAAATTCTACATCCTTTCTTAATGACTTGATAGTATACACTACAAGCCTAATGACCTATGTCAGATAATGCACCTTATGACCTGCACTCCAAGACCTGTACTGAAGGACCTAAGGACCTCATGGCCACAGAATGACCTTTTGAGGGCCACAATATATGGGTGATGGCTCTGGAGCAAGGTCATTCATATTTCAGGTAGGCTACATGGTTACATGTCAGTGATGTCATAGAGTGAACATGTGAGATCACAAAGGTCACCCTGTGCATCAAAAGGCCAGACATAACTCATTTTTAGCTTCTTGGACCTACCAACAGAATATATTTTCTGTCGACAAAAATAGAACCTTATCCAAAATTTCGTTTATAATTGACAGACACAATACAAAATCTACATTACAGCACCTTTTTTTTTTTTGTTCTACTGACCGATCCTAAAAACGTGACTGAAAAAGATCCGAGAAGCAAAAAATAAATTATGTGTACTTTGTGTAGCCTAACTATATATCACTGCAAAGGAGACTAAATATATACAAAGCAAAGAAGACATCTAACAATGAGCATATATCAACATAATTATCTGATTATATAAAGGGCCTATAAGTATAAGGTTGTGTATATATATATTAAAAGATAGCAATGTGTTCATGATCTATGTTGTAAAGATTTGCCAAAAGATGTACCCTGAAGCAAAGCCTGTAAAACATGTTAATTACAAGATATGCAAATTGCCTCTGTTGCCAAGGTCAGCAGCTGCTTGGAGTCAAGGTCAAGGTCCCTAGTGTCAAGGATGTGTATCCTGTATCTGGGACAACTTGACAAATATAAGTTCTGGACACAGTGGTCAGAAGTACTTTCAGATACAGATACAGATATATTCATTGTCACACAAGTGAAATTTGGTGGCATTCTGTCTTAGGTCTCTTCATAAACTTCAACTCGGGTCTTCAAGTGCTCAGAGTCCTTGGAAAAACAGACTGTTCAAAGAATGCCCAAGACAATTGGCTAGATCAAACATTCGACAAATTTCTGAGTGCTTGACACAACAGAACAGTGCAATACTCTGATACTGACACCAAATCAGCACATACATGAATAAGGTGGACAGGCAGGGATGGATGCATTAGGGTATATACACATCCTGAATTTATGGACTAGGTAGTCCAACTGGAACAGGAGGAGGACAGAGCAATGAAGCGAAGGGTGATTGAAACTGACGTCCAATATAAATCCAGCCTGCCCAGGCTACCAAACCAAAGAAGGAATCGCATCTGGGACCCAATTTTTGGCATCCAAGTAAATTACAACTGATGCATTTGAGTTGAGATTGCAAAAGACTATAATGGAGACCACAGGTCTGGGCGCGCAGCGCCCAGACCGCAGGTCTTCAAATGGTAGAAGACAGAGCTACTCACACAGGGATATACTAAGCAATTTTTTTGCATGCGCCAAACAAAAAAAAGTGTGGGCGTTTATGTGACGTCATTAGTAAATGGTCACAATGGTCATGACGTCATAAGAGAGCTGGTGATAGGTGACGTCACTTAGGCAAGCTATAAATAGACCAGTTGTGCTCCATGACGCCACCACATAGGCAGATTGTCTATCTATCTATCTGTCTATCTATCTATCTATCTATTCATCTATCTATCTAGGATCTATCTCTGTTGTCAAAAGAAAAATAATCTCCGATCCCTGACTTATTTCTTTAGTTTAAGATTTTTAAAATGCACTTCAATCAATCATTTTTTACAATCAATCAAGAAGATGCAAGAGGTGAAGATGCATAGGCCTACTATACAACTTACAGTTGCAAGTGGCAAGAGGGTGAAAGCACAGTAAGCGCCTCAATATTTGGCCCCTATGACCTAATAATTATTTTCATCAGAAGTGCAAGTGTAGTACATCACTTTAAACCTTAGAATGTGTAGAATACAGAATTATGTTTGTCTAATAAATCAAGACAGGTATTTGCTGGGCTGCTATGAACTACATTACGAAAGTTCCATGAAAATCTAGGTTTTTCTGCTGAAATGGACCATTGGCTTTTCGACAGTTTTTGCAGATGTGATATGGACAGTTGGCCTGAACTGTGACCAATTAAATTTTTGAGCCTTGTCAGCGTTCACTAAAATAATCCAAATTTGTCACTAAACATGGTATCCCTGCTTTATTTGTGACATACCAGACCTCCAAACATCAGTCCCCAGACTAATTTGAACATTTTTGTGGACGTAATGGACGGACATTTACACTTTTTAGCCTGGTGTCCAGTGTGTAAGTTAAATTCATTGTGTTTTTTACTTTTTCAGTTGCATACATAGGTAGAGAGAGATAGACATGCATTTCTATCTCAGTTGACGTGTTAGCTGGTCTTTAATTCATTTAAATTACCAAAAAATTAGTTGTGGACGTAATGGACGGACATCTATTTTAGCCATTAAAGGTTCTTGTATCTTACAATCATCAGTGGCCATTGGAAATTTTTTGCTTGAATTCATTAAACCAATATCATATCTAGGCAAAAGCACCAAATTCGGCTAATTATTACATAAAAATACCCTCCAGCCAGCCTTTTGAACCCCTGACTGTAAATTTGCAAAAATATGGTTACAAGCAGACCTTTTCTTTGGACATCATGGCTGCCATAATCATCATATTGAAAAGTCAGCCAATGGTCCCTACAGAAGGCCAGGGAGGTACAGTAAACAGATAATGTCACCGGCAGAATGTGAACTAAATATTAGGCTACAGCATTGCTGCAATAGATGGTGCTTCAGAAAAAGGGCCACTGGTTACATGCTAAAATTAACAAATGACATCCACTTTAAAGGTCTGCCCAGAGCATGGTTTTAATTGTATGCTCATGAAAAATGCCTAAATTTCTCAGATTTACTTGTTGGTCAAGCTTAAATACTGCACTGTTTCTTCTTTATGTCTGAAATTGGTTTCTAGGACCCTAAATTTACTTTTATCTGATCAAAACGCAATTGAGGCCTTTACCGTGCTTTCACCCAAGACATCTTCTGTGCACCTGCCACTTTTTTGGATTTGTTATGCTTATATATAGTCAATAAATTAAGAGAGGCAAGAATCTATAAGCCTATTTAATTTTTGAGGACAGATTTAACATTTCTGGTAGTAATTATTTATTTAATCATAGTTTTTAATGTGAAAATATATTTTAGAATGGCAATTTGTTTGGTATTTAAAAACAGTTTTTAACGAAGTCCTTAACATACATACATAAACATGGGAATAGTAGAAACACAGTTTCATAAAATTTAATGTTAAAAACAAACATTTAATTCACTCTTGGGTGACAAAAAAAGGGGGGGATTTTCGTACTGTGGTCTCTCTATGCTTTGGCATCATCATATTAGGCCATAGTATCAAGATCAAACATTTCAATAGACAAGCCTTTCAGAACAAGCCACTTTTAAAACATGGTCCTGTCAATAAACGCACCAGATGGTCCATCTCATGAAGCCAAGAAAGTTCACAATGACTCCACATTCTATCTTAGGTCTCTCAGACTGTACTTAATTACTGATACTGCTTCTGATACAAGCGGAGCTCACTATTGGATACCTGGTTCAAGGCAAATAGTCCATCAAAAGATCAAAGAGATCAAGTAACTCCAATAATTACAATTTTTGATTAAAAGATATCAGATATCAAGAAGGCAAATGACCTCAGCCAGAAACGCTCAGAATATTTCAGTGGAATCTGAAGATTAAAATTTAGATTCATCGTGTTCATCCTCAAATCTGTAAAACCAAAGAAATAAACACTGGTAAACATAAACCAACATGATTCTTGGATTAAACTGATGCTTGGTACATGGACTTAGTAGAAATTATATAAAAGCTCCCTGCTTGGTATGTGTCTACTATGACATTTCTCCTTTGAAAATTGTAGCCGTTTTTTTGTTGTTGGAAATTGCATGCCCAAGAATGCAATTAATCACACATGTAATGGCCCATTCGTGGATGCGGCTTTTCTTGACCATGGCAAATGCATCATTGTCTGGCAGTGTAGTACTTTACTGTACATGGCATATATGACACATGTACAAGACTGATAGTGAAAGTGGAATATTTGACACATCCACATATTGGATGTGCAAGTTCTAACAAAAAATATATCTGGAAATTGATGAAGTCATCTGTGATACGCCAAAAATATTTCCCCCTGTTTTTGACAGAACTTTATCTCTTAATTCTCTTTAAATAAATAATTTATCTGGCATCATAACATTTATAAATGGCAGATATTCAATAACAGTTAAGGCAGATAATGGAAAATGGGATAATCATATAATTGGATTGGCATCATTGATCATTCCAGGTTGCCTGCAGGACACTACTCTTAATGTTTAAAATGGATATGTACATGATTGTCATTGCACATATTAATATACAATAAACATATTGATTATTAATTGGTGATTTCAATTATAGTTAGTTATCCATGCATGAATTCAACTGACAGATTTAAAGCTCATTTGCCCATTAAGAAATAGGAAATTACACAGATGACTATGAAAAAACTGTCTTGACAAAATTAATATGGGCCTACTGTGCATAATCAGAATTTATGTACAAACTAGAAATTACCATAAAGTATGCATTATGAATGAGAGCGGAAGACTTCAGAGGCATTGCTTTTAGATCTTTTATCGCAAATTGTATTATTGTACTATTTATAATGTTTTCATATCCATAGCCTATAATTCCTTTTAAGGTTTTTCATCCATTGCAAAATATGTCATACTATGTGTAGTATGTACAGCCATAGCATAGCTACTATCACATTATCTTTATGACTTGTTCAAGATAAATCTATCAAGTCAATATTGAGTAAATCCCATAATGTTATAGTGGTTCCTGTGGTGTTGTAAATAACTCCGGTGATGATCGTTTGGTGACGTCACCAGGATGACACGTCGATGACGTCACGTTGTAGAATAATAAAAAGGAACGAACTGGAAAGCAATGGCTGTGGTCGTTTTCTTTGGATTGAATTCGTGGGTTAAAACCCGTCTGGATATGACATTTTGGCGACGAGGATAAAGCAAAAACGTGCCTTAACACTGCAGGAAGATGCAGGCTTTGAGTGGACTCGAAGGTGTGCAGCATTTCAATACTGCTGGCGACATAACTACTCTGGCCCAGCGCTGGAAAAAGTGGAAGAAGGAGTTCATGATATTTCTTGTAGCATCAGGTGTTACTAATAACACCCAGAAGCGAGGATTATTGCTTCACAAAGGCGGACCCGGACTCAGAGAAATATTTGAGGGAATCCCGGAAGATGACCGTGGGGATGATGCGGCTTTCAATACGGCGATCGAAAAGCTGGATGATATTTTCAAGGAATCTAAAAATGTAACCAAGGAGCACCAGAAATTTTTGGACACCAAACCCACATACGGTGAGACTGTAAACAATTTTATTACGAGGTTAAGAACAGCTGCAGAACATTGTGAATTTGGTGACATTAAAGACAGTATGATCAAGGATAAGGCTATTAATGGAATCACAGACAAAAAGCTCAAAGGCAAGCTGACAGGGGACAAGGAATTAACTTTAACTACTATGTTGGAGAAATTGTCCACCTATGAATATCCAGAAGCCCTGATTATTAAGCCAGTCGGCGAAAATGACGGTAAATCAAGTTTGACAGACAGCAAGAAAGACGAGGCCAAGGCGATTTCTCATCGCAGTGCCAGTGGGTACAGTCGTGGACGCTCACGTGGTGGCGCCACTGGTGGATTTCGAGGCTGTTATCGATGTGGCGAAAAAGGTCACTTTGCCCGAGAATGCCCCAGCTCTGTTGAGACGTGTGAAAAGTGTGGTCACAAGGGACATGCAGCGGCGAGATGTCGGACGAAAAGCACCAACTTTCGTGGTCGGAGTCGAGGATCAACTCGGACGTCAAGGTCAACACAATCGGGGTCGCACCCGAGGAAAATCGCAGACGGTTCGCAGCATTGAGGAACAAGAAGATTACGAAGACGATGAATGTTATTATGTGTGGTCTGTCAATGGAAATGACTCTGATGGTGTAGGAATTCTTACATTTTTGTTAGATGGAAAACCTGTGAAAATGCTTGTGGACAGTGGTTCTACTTGTGATATTGTGCCTGAATCTGTATTTAAACTGTTCAACAAAAAGCTTGTAATTTCAAAACGGAGAGTGTTTGGATACAATTCTGATGTGCCTTTGGATGTGTTGGGTCTAGTTGAGGTGTCAGTGTGTGAACCTGAAACTAAAGAAACTGTGAAAACTCAATTAACTGTTGTGAAGGGAAATCCCATGCCATTGTTAGGCAGAAATACTGCAATGAAGCTTGGTGTATTGCAAATTGGTGTTAGAGCGAATGCTTGTGCGATCAATGATGTTGGTGATGTTACAATTGAAAGTTTGAAAGATGAGTTCCCGAGTGTGTTTAAGGGACTTGGTAAACTGAAAGATTGTCAATTGAAATTGCATGTTGATGATTCGGTGGTTCCTGTAGCACAACCAGTGCGTCGTATTCCGTTTAGTAGACGAGACAGAGTTACCGAGAAGCTGAATGAACTGTTAGCCTTGGATGTGATTGAGAAGGTGGATGGCCCATCCTCCTGGGTTAATCCGTTGGTTGCTGTGGAAAAGCCGAATGGTGATGTTAGGATTTGCTTGGACATGCGAATGGCCAACACAGCGATTCTGAGGCAGAGACATCCAATTCCCACAGTCGAGGAGACATTGAAGGAAATGTCAGGTGGGCGCTACTTTTCGAAGTTAGATTTGAACATGGGATATCACCAGATTGAATTAGAGCCTGATTCACGCAACATTACTACTTTTGCGGGGCCAAATGGATTGTATCGCTACAAGAGATTGTTATTCGGGGTTAACATGGCTTCCGAAAAATTTCAAGCCCTAATCAGTCAGGCTATCGCAGGATGTGACGGGGCGTACAACATCTCGGATGATATCGTAGTTGTGGGAATGACACGTGCAGAACATGATGCGAGATTGAAGGCAGTAATCAAGAGACTTTTTGAAAGAGGCCTTACTTTGAATCACAAGAAATGTGACATAGGAGTGAGTTCGATTACCTACATGGGTCATATCTTAACGGACAGTGGACTCAAGGTTTCAGACGAAAAGGTAAAGGCAATTGTGAATGCACCGGAGCCCGTAAGTAAGCAAGAAGTCAGAAGCTTCCTTGGCTCAGTGCAATTTTGTGCCAAATTTATCAAGAACTTTGGAATCATTAGTGAGCCACTCTGGAAATTAACCCAAGCAGAAACTATTTGGAAGTGGGGGAAACATGAGCAAAACTCATTTGAGAAGATCAAAGAACACCTTATCAGTGCCCCAGTAATGGCCTACTTCAACAGTGGTGCAAATACGAGGATTATAACTGATGCTTCGCCAGTGGGATTAGGCGCGGTACTTGAGCAAGAACAGGACGACGGACAGTACCGTCCAGTTTATTATGCGAGCCGTAAGCTCTCCAGCGTGGAGACAAGGTATTCCCAGTTTGAGCGAGAGGCTTTGGCAGTAAGGTGGGCTTGCCAAAAGTTCCATTTGTTTATTTATGGGACTTGTTTTGACATTTTGACTGATCACATGCCACTGGTGGCTGTGTTTAACGGCAGGCACAAACCCCCTAATGCTCGTTTGGAACGTTGGATCTTAGGCTTACAGCCGTACTCGTTCAATGTACAACACATTCCAGGAAAGAAGAACCATGCAGACGGTTGGAGCAGATTACCAATCGAAGAAGAAGACCCAAGCTGCAAGCAGACAGAAGAATATGCATTCTCTGTGATTGCAGAAGCTGTGCCAGCGGCACTGAAGCTGGAGAAAATTGATGAACTGTCAGCTGAGGATCGCACTTTGCAGGCGATTCGAGAGGCTGTTTCAAGTGGAGTGTGGGGACCACTCAGTGGGACTGGTTATTATGCTGTGCGAAATGAGCTGTGGACTCAGGAGAACATTGTGATGAGGGATGACAGGATTGTTATTCCGAATGTGCTTCGCAAGCAGGTTCTATCATTGGCACATGAAGGACACCAGGGGATGACTCGTACCAAGGCCAGACTGCGACAGAAAGTTTGGTGGCCAAGTATGAACTCAGAAGTCGAGGAATTCATCAAGGCATGTCATCCGTGTCAATTGGTTGGTTCACGTCCCCGCCCCGAACCAATTAGGTCGACCCCCTTACCCCCCGGACCTTGGACAGATATCGCCATTGATTTGTGTGGACCACTCCCAGGTGGCGATCAGTTGTTTGTAATCGTCGACTACTATTCAAGGTGGCCAGAGGTAATTTGGATGAAAAACACTACTTCGAAGGCTATTATCAAATGTCTGGAAAAGGTTTTTCAGGTCCATGGATTGCCAGAGACAATCCGATCAGACAACGGTCCTCAATTCGCATCTGAAGAATTTTCAGCATTTTGTGCCTACTTAGATATTGACCACCAGAAAGGAATTCCATATTGGCCGCAAAGCAACGGTGAAGTGGAGCGCTTTAACGAAACATTGTTAAAAATTGTGAAGATTGCAAATGTTGAGAAGCGTGACCTGAGAGATGAGTTAGGAAATTTCCTTCTGCAATATCGAGCTACTCCTCACTCTACTACTGGTGTGGCTCCCTCCGAGTTGCTGATGGGACGAAAATTGAGGGACAAGTTACCTTTGATGTCAAGACCGACAGAAGGAGATTGGCAACGTCTAGTGCGCAGCCGTGACACAAGACGTAAAATGCAGACGAAACTGTACGCAGACAAGAGGCGTCACGCAGCGCCAAGTGATCTACGACCAGGAGATAGAGTTCTCCTACCTCAGAAGAAAGACAATAAGTTGTCTTGCAACTTTGAAGAAGAGCCGTGTGTTGTGTTGGAGAAAGAGGGGAATGCAGTTACTGTGCAGACTCCTAGTGGTGTTAAAATGCGCAACACAGCGCACGTCAAGAAATTTGTTGAAAGTCCGGTCGTCGAACCGGCACCTGATATAAGTACTCCAAGTGTGGAGTCTCCAAGTGTCAGTAATGATTCGGTTTCTAGTCCGAATCCGAGTGTGCCTAAGCAGGCTAACATTCAAGTGAAGACTGCTGAACAGACTCCTCTTCGTAGGAGTAGCCGGAGTGTTCGTGCTCCAGCGTGGACCAGTGATTACGTTGTGAAATGACACTTTATTGGATTACGTTGTGAAATGACACTTTTTGATTACGTTGTGAAATGACACTTATTCTTTGATTATGTTGTGAAAGGACACTATTTGACACAGTGAAAAAAGACACTCAATAATATGATGATTGAATATGTTGACATTATCATTTTGAATGTGAATGACAATATTTTGTGAAAATTTGATTTGAATTCTGATCATATAAAATTGGTGATTTGTTTTAATTGATTGTGACCTGACAATTGATAATTTGGTACAATTGACTTGATAGTAGAAGTTGAACAATTTGTGGAATTGTGAATGATTCCGGTGTGTACTCATGTGATCTAAGTGAATTGTTGTATACAGATTTTGAATTGCTTGGAGTAGTTTGATATAATTTCAATTAGACTACATTACCTTGACTGTATAAAAGTTGGCTAAAAATGGTTAAGTCATGTTAAACAGTTTGATAGTTAAATTTGATTTCATGTGAATCAATTTGAAGGATACTTTTGTAACATTGTATCAATTGATTGAGGTTCTTAGGTGTAAGAAGTTTTAACTGTTTATGGAATAGTACCATTGTACTGCTGTTGTAAAGTTATCAGTTAATACAGTTTGAATTTACTGATTGATTGTTAAACCAGTTTAAATTTACAGTTTGTAATAGAAAAAGTAAATTTTGGTAAATTGTCAAAGTAAATTTTATTGTAAAATTGTAAAAGTAAATTTTGGTAAATTGTAAAAGTAAATTTTAAAACTAAGTTGAGGAGGGATGTGGTGTTGTAAATAACTCCGGTGATGATCGTTTGGTGACGTCACCAGGATGACACGTCGATGACGTCACGTTGTAGAATAATAAAAAGGAACGAACTGGAAAGCAATGGCTGTGGTCGTTTTCTTTGGATTGAATTCGTGGGTTAAAACCCGTCTGGATATGACAGTTCCCTTCAACCGTATGACATATGATTTAAGGTGGTATAGTGGCCATTTGTACTATATTATTGAATTCCAAATAAAACACTATCATTGCAAAGGTCATTGGATTTATTAAAATTTCAGTACAGGAAAAATTTTAATTGCTAACAATTTAACAACCTTACTATATACAAAATGTATATAGACGCTAGAGGCCTATATGTGTTGCAGGCCAATAATAGTAGGCCTACTGAACCTTATCTACGCTACATAACAAAAGCTGCAAACTAATCACATCCATCTGAGAAATATGGCCAAATATAGGCCTATATATATATATACCCATTTTGAATTTTTCAATAGAACAAAATACTACAATAATCCATGTGTAAAATATTGGGCCGAATAAAATATTTTTATTAATATTATAATTATATGTTATAAGGCTATGACTGACAGTTCAATAATTATTCATTCAGAGTGAACTGAATGGACATGTTGGGTCCATCATAAAGTAGGTCAACAAAATAGATTATGCGAGCCAATTAAAATGTTTAAATTGAGCCATCATCCATGTGTGCTGGATAAAATAGAAATGGATCAATTAATTACCAATACACTGCAGTTTTACCCTTCAAATATAACACCACTAGCTGCTGCACGCCATATTATAACCGTGTAAATAGTGGCTAAGAATACATAAATTAAATTTTTCAATTTAATATCTATAATTGAATTAAATCAATCGTCCATCTTTAATTTATTTTAATTTAAATAAGCAAAGTGATGCTATTGTCTGTTTAAAATGATATGAATTGGAATCTAGGTATAATAGGTCTACGCAGTGTCTGTCGCAGAGTCGTGGTAATAATTCAAGTGTTTTGAATATTGATGCAAATTAATCTACGAAAGCTATAGTATAGGGCCTAATTAAAACAGTGAGTGCTCAGCTAAGTTAACACAATTCATGAATTTATGAATCCGATCTCATCAATGACAGCATGATAGCTCTAGATAGCTCATGATTATGACATTGTCATTTTTGTTCATTCATTGAATGCATGCTAAACTGCATGATGCGACTCAGTGCCAGATAGGTTGCTGGAAAAATCAAAAATTTTGTCAGTGCTAATTGACATTTGTTAGCACTTTATCAGGCATCCAGGTAGGCACATTAGCCACAGGTGAAGCATTGCACCAATATTACAACAGCTCTCTGCTTTTTGCATGAGCCTGAGGCTGCTGCAATGCTAGCTGTCAGCTGAGCTGACGTAGAGATAAGCAGCTCACTGCTCAACAGCAGCTGTCAGTGCGTCACGACCTAAAGAAAAACGTCTTATCGTTATACAAAGACGTAGATAAGGATCAAATCAATCAGATATCAATCAAAGCTATCAAGTCATTGTATTCTGACCATTTGCCCTGGCCCTATGACTTCCAGGGACAGGGTAACACTTGGTTAATCACAACAATAACAAAGCATCAGTAGACACCACGTGGGCCTCATGTTGCGTTGGCCAACAACACACCGGAACAGCTGCCTGGCTGTCACGCGCGCTCACTTGAAACCGGTCGTTCTACTCTGTTTAATGTCGTAACACCACCTTAAATCCATTAATCAAAGCCCTGTCATCATCTTAAATGACTTACCCCTGCTCCATCCACGGCTTTTGAGGCTGTGCTGTCTTTCGAAGCGGATTTTGAAACCTCGCCAACTTGGTTCTCCGACATGTTGATCGTGTCAGTGAAGAATCCACGTGACCTACATTAGCCAACCAGAAAAGAATTACCAGGTCACGAGGTCAAGGCCACGCGGATATTTGCATTATGGTGTCTGCGCTGCAACAAACCCTCGCATCTTGTCCAAATCTCTAAGGAGCAAAGCAGTGGCGTAACTGGGGGGGGGGGGGGGGCACGCGATTCTCTGGGCTCATTGTCTGTAGGTTTATAGCTTATGTTATTTTTACTGTCATCAGTTTATAAAATTTTTACTGTCATCAGTTTATAAAATTTTATTTTACTTTACTTTTTTACTTTACTTTGTAATTTTAAATCTTTGATTAAAAAAAAAAAAACTGCCATCACCTCCTCTGGTTCAACTGGCCCCACTGTGAGGTCCATGTACCCTTGTTGTGAGACACCATTTTAAGAGGAGGGTTTCCGACTACACATGCATAGCATTTTATCATTTGTTAATATGATGACATGACATCCCCATAGACCAAGTCATTTAAATGCATCTGATGGCTCCAATCTCAATGTGACAAGCTAAAATTTACATCCATCCGAAAAATGAAAAAAGTGTGATTCAACTGGCCCAAGGCTATTCTTTGAAAAGAAAGAAATATGTATCATTGATGTGTCATTGATGTCAAATTTAGCCTAAACATGCCATGGTCCCAACTGAACTTGTTAGCAAAAATAAAGGAATCCACTTCCCTCATCATCCTTCCAATGGTTCAACTGGCCCCAAGGGATGGTTCAACTGGCCCTGAGGGTGGGACCAGTTGAACCAATATATTTTTTTGGAGGCCTTTTTGTTTTGTTTTTTTGGAGCCCTACCTGAACATGAGGAAGTTTAGACAACTTTTTTAACTAAGGGAGAGCGGGGCATGATGGGCCCCTGGGGCATGATGGGTTTGGGCTTTAACTCCAAAGTTTAACACTGGAGGAAGCTGATGTTTGTCGTTTAGAATACCCTTTGCTAACCTTTATTGAAGAAAAAATTACATGGTTCAGATACCAATACTTTAGCAGATATTGCCCTTTCTAGGATTTTGAAGCCCTAACAACTTTTTTTCCTGATTTTCCAAGTGCATTGTGATTATGCATAAGTACTATTCTAACAGCTGTCTTGTTTTACTTCCACAAAGAGATATCTCAACATTTTGCACGAAAACTCTTTGATTTGACTTTATTCTTGGAAACTGGTGTCTGAGGGCATTTATGAAAAATGAAGTTTGGGGCATGATGGGTCTCTTGTAATTTTGGGGCATGATGGGTCTCTTGATTGAACTAAGCATATATGTATTTCGTGTAATATAATAGTTGAAGATTGGCGAGAATGGACAATACTGCCTATTTCAATACCTATTGGTATTATCTTATTTACTACATCAGATATAGAATTAATAACATAATTTGTGTGCCAAATCACCTTTTATGATGTTAAATTTACGTTTTTGGATAGTTACCTGCCTTTTTTAGATGAAAAAGTGATTATGATTTGCTGAGTTGGTTCAATAACTACCATTTATCATGTAATGCAAGTTTTTCATTAAGAATATCGGAATTATTTCAGTTTTACAACTATAATGCCGTAAGTATTGACCAAAATTTGAAGCTGCCCATCATGCCCCAACAAGGTGCCCATCATGCCCCACCCTTGCGGGGCATGATGGGCACCTGCCAAAAAATTAAAAGTGCTTATAACTCAAATACTATCTCATTGAGCGGAACAAGATTTTCTATGCTTAAAGTAGAACCTAATGTAAAACCAGTCAGCAACAAATAGTAATTTTTGTTGGCATGGTAATGACACGGTGGACCTTCAAAGTTAAGGTGCCCATCATGCCCCGCTCTCCCCTACCCTTTCATGCCCACAAAGCTAGGGATTACTGACTGTTATATAAATATTCAAGGCATTGACATGAACTCCTGGGAGGTTCTATTGGGATTTGTCACCTGAAGTTCCTTACCTGTTCAGTCTGGCAAAGTGAAACAATCAATTATGTAACACAAGACAACTATGAACCAAGTTGGCATTGTTTAGCAAACCTTGTAGGATCATCAATGTATTAACTCATTATTGTTTGAAAATATCAACAATTATCTCAAACAGAATGTGTATTAAAGTTATGTTTCTTCCTTTTGAAGTCTTGTTTTAAGCTGTTGTAGTTGTTTTCCTCAGTGCCATGATACACAAGCAAGAGGATCAGTAAATAGAATAGATATCACACCTGTAATCAGTTGCAACCCATGTATTGCTGGACCTCATCGCTCTTAAATTTTGCTGACAATCTGTCCACAGGAAGTGATACAACATCTTTATAGATTTATTTCTCAAGCTTTGTGCAGACAATTTTGCCACAAAGAATTCAAGATGACTAATTTAGAGAACTAATGGCGAATTGTACCATGGCATTTTAAGGATTTAAAGCATGTTTGAAAGCCATGGAATTTAAGCACACAGGGAGGCAAACCAAGTCTTGGAACAGCCAGCTGTAGTAAACAAGAAGCTAAATAGGATCACTACTGCCTTAATAATGATATTTTGATATGTCAACCATGCCAGATAAGTCAAATAAGTCTAATACTAGTCAAGCAAGAAGTGGATGGCACCTTGTTAAAATGTCAAAAAGAGTTTTATTTGTGGAACCCTCACACAAGCAGACAGCCAAATTTTACATCGACAGTGCTGCCATCTTTACACACTGTGCCTTTCCATCTTTGTTCTCCTTGAAACTGTGAAGGTATGCGCACAGGAGAGCAATTTCCAAAAGTTGGTTCCAACTGGCTCTCTCCCTCACATGCATCTTATTTCAACTATCTCTTAATAAAACTTGCATCAAGGTGACCGTTTTTAAAAATCGAAAGAAGTCCAATTCCCCTTGCCTTAATTAAGTGTCTTTCCTACATGGAAATCGATGATGGAATCTGCAGCGGTATCTGATGTAGGCACGAGCCTCACCTGAACATGAGGAATTTATTGTCTTGCAAATGTATGTATTTTGCGATCCATTCTGTGCCAAATATATATATATATTCGTTTTAATGTAGATTTACAAATTTCTTGACATTAGACTGATATTCTAAATTCTTCTGGTGCTCCTGACAAAAATGTAAGCTTGAAGTGCAATTAAATTTTCCTCAACATCTTAAAATTCTCAGGCTCCTTCTCTTTCCTCGTTGCAAAATTTTGCTATCTATTCTTGGTGCCACACTATTATGTCAGCACTGATTTTGGTGTCTGCCCCACTGTCCAGTCTGTTAATTCTTGACATCGGTGCTTTTTTTCCTCAAACCTGTTGCCTATTTTTGGTGCCCGATTCTGGTTTTGGTAATGGTGCTGTTGTTGGTGTAGGCACTGTTTTTTGTTACAGGGCTAAGTTCTGTTTTCCGCATGTTTCTCTGCCATTGAAATTTCACACAATAGCAAGAAGACAGCCAATTTATGGAATCCACCAGCTTTTCATAGCTTTCTATGTATTGAATGTTTAAAAAAAAAAATATTGATATCCCCTTAATTGTTACTATGAAACATTGGGAGATAAGAAAAAGACACAGCATCAACAATTTATTCACACAAACATATAAATGTAAACATTTTACAACATAATAATGCCCTGATATTAAAGAAGCACACGTGTAAATTTAAACGAAATTAAGTTTAGTGTCTTTATCCACACCATAGTTAACTTTATGCTCATCGAAAAGGATGCTTAGTGAATCCATATATTTTTGATGAATGGAGTCGATCATTTCCTGAGTCGGGTTGGCAGTTTTCTCAACTGGAATTGGCTTACCAACTGAAAAAGGAAGATAAAGCAGAAAAAATGAGAAATTTGAACTTCCATTAGCCATTAGCCTAATTGGACAACTGTTATGGGTAACCGTATCCAGTCTACAAAGGCAATTTCATTTGCAATTCTGAAGAGGAGACATTAACTTGAAGGCATGATATTTTACATATAATTCTATGTTGACAAAAAAATCTGGAATGTTTATGTGAAATGTCATAAAATAAAGATTGAATAAAAAAAATAGTAATTTTCAAACTTTTTTCTACGCATTTTTTAAAACTATATTTCAAACATAATATTATGTGCAGTGCTTTTCCTTTGCAAAAAATACAAATAACCACAAAGGCCAATTTTGAGTGAAATGAATGCATGTGTGGCTAATGTGTATTCAAAATATTGTGATTTTCATTAGCCACATGGAGGATGTATTTGCCTATGCTATTGTGGCTAATGCATATATACAATATCTAGCACATTTATCTTGTGTACTAGTGTACATGTATCATCCGGTACATTGCTAGTGTACATGTAGCATGTACCACCTGTGTAGATGCATATCTAGCACACTTGTGCACATGCATGCAAGATCTGGCACTAGTGTAAACCCATTATCTAGCACACTAGTGTACATGCAATATCTTGCACTTGTACAAACCCCTTATCTAGCAAACTAGTGTATATGCAAGATCTGGTGTACTAGCCTAAATTTATGTATTGTCTAGCACACGTGTCTACTGTCTACATGCAAGATCTAACACTTGTGTGCATGCACAATCTAGCACGCATGTCTTGTCTATGTGTAAGATCTGGGACTTGTGTAGATGTATTATCTGGCATACTTGTCTACATGCAATATCTAGCACTTGCGTAGATACAGCATCTAGCAAACTTGTCTACACGCAAGATCTAGAACTTGCGTTTATGTATTATCTAGCATACTTGTCTACTTGCGAGATCTAGTACTTGCGTAGATGTATTATCTAAGATCTAGCACCCATGTAGATGCCACATCTTGCATGTACACTAGTGTACTAGATACTGCATCTGCACCACTGCTAGATCTTGCATGAACTCAAGCAAGGCAACATGTGCACCAGCACACCAGCTACATGTCCTAGATGTTGCAATAAGTACCTTATAGCTCTGTTCTGCAAAGACCTCTTTCATTGTCTGGCATCCAAAAATGCATGCCCAATTAGCCAATGGGACATGTGTGCTAGATTGTAACCTAAATAATTAATTTCAAATATTTTAAACTCTGCATTTAATCTCTGTAAAAAATTGTGTCTTGACAAACACGAATAAATGATATATATATATATAACTTGCGGTAGTAACACTCGTTACTGTGTTGGTTATCCATTATGTTTTCCGCCATTAAAAGGTTAACACAAGATCTAACACACTTACCAATAGTATTAACAGGTTTGCGGTATGGGATAAACCCAAATGTATAATTTGTGACTCCTCTGCCATAAAACAAGGGAGGGGAAAAGCCCAAAATCTTCTTGAATTTTTCCTGGAAAGACCTCAAAGCAGATCCCATTGGATTGTCAGCCTGTTCCCATAGGTCATTCTCCCCAAAGGAAAACACAGGCACAAGGTGAGCTCTGAAAGAAAATGCATGTTCTGTAAAATCAAAAGTGGGTGGTTAAAATGGTACAACTGAAAACTGCATAATTTACTTCTTTATCTATAGGCCTAGTGTACACTTCTGCTTCTACTGCAAAAGATAGCTATGCAGCATGGCGCCTGTGATGGAAACCTGAAGTCAGCATACTGAGATCGAAAGGAAGGCCAGAGCACTACAAATTTGACTACCCCCTTTCTGATATGTGTAGGAAATTTTGTTGAACTAGTTAAAGCAACACAAAAGTGTCTTCTTACACAAAAGGATACATTAAGTTTTGTCATATTAGGCCTAATATTAGGCCAACTTATACTAAGTCAATATGGAACAAAAATATCTTTTCATGTCAGTAACATCATCTTTTCTTTTACGCAATACATAATAGCAGCACCAGGTGTCAGGCGCAAAGCGCTGTCTAATGGTCAGTTTTCAAACAACTAAACAACTAAGACTTCCAATTTGTTGCTGAACCCTGAACAGCTCTTTTGCTAAATTGGTGGATAAGTCAGGGAGAGGCCTGCATATAATTTAAGTGACAGTGTGAACACTGACAAGGCAAAAAATAATAATTTCTTGAAAAAAAAACTTAAAAGATATATTTCAAACTTTCAAAGAAAAAAATCCACAAAAAACTACAAATCTAAAAAAAAATTTTTAAAAATTCTTGAAAAAAAATGAAACTTTCTGTGAAAAAATTACCTTGAAAAAATTGCTTTCTCCAACATTTTTTTCCCCGAAAATTATTTTTTCCAACTTTGGTTATTCCAAACGGTGTTCCCCCAATTCTGTTTTACGAATGTTTTACTCCAAACATTTTTACACACTTGGACAGTATGCAATGCTTGCCCACCATACAAGAATTGATCTTTAAATATACTAGAAAGCCCGTTGCAAGCAGGTATTTGAGGCAAGAATGTGTGTTCCTGAATATGACAGTGAAGTATGATATGGTGGTCGAAATTGATAAGCATAAATGGACATAAATATGAAATAGTGTGAAATGCACTTTTATTTATGAGGCCTATTGTGGTGGCAGCACTTGACAGTGTTCCTGGTCCATGCTGCCACCTGGATAGCCTGACAGAAAGCACATGACCCAGTTCTGCCCATTGATCCAAAGTTGAAGAGAAAGGTGTCAAATGAAGGTGTATTTGAAAGAAGATAGGAATGTTGTTAGTACAAGCACTATTGCAAAACAAAGTAAATGTCAGTGATGTGGCACATGCAACGTTTGATGAGCGAGATGTGAACAGGGACAGAGTTATGCTTGAGACATGGACCCAAGAGAGATGGCACTTTTATGTTTGGATGTTTGGATTATAGTTCACTACAATTTAGAGTCTTTAAAATTGATCTTTGGGACCAGACGGTGCCGTTTTAGAATTGATCTTTTTGACCAGGCGGTGCCGTCTTCATGCTTTGGCATTTACATATAAATGTAATGGTAAGTTACATTCTACATAGCTGTATACAAGTATCCTTACCCTGCTCTGATGGCAAGTTTGACAAAGCCTTTCCTGTTCTTCAGGGTCAGATTGTAATTTCCCGGATGCGCTTCAAGTGCTTCTGCGGCTCCACCAATTACGATTGCCACCGCATTGCCAGTTCCCTGTCGGTTCAGGATGTAGTTGATGCTCTCCTTGCTCGAGTCACAGAGACCTGCAAGTAGTATCAAAGTTGTGTTGATATAAATTGTTATAACTTTTTTTTCTTCTGTTTAGTGTCTGGTTAAGCTTGCCATAGGCTGGGCCTAATGTTTTCATCTGCGTACGTATGTCTGTCCGTCAGTCTGTCAGTCTGTCAGTCTGTCAGTCTGTCAGTCTGTCAGTCTGTCAGTCTGTCAAGCTTTTTGTGCGATTGAGGAAAAACCGCTACATGCTTACTAATGAAACTTTGTAGGAGTTTTCCAATCGCCACAACAAAGAACTGAGTAGATTTTGGTGCTGATCCATCATGTGGATACAGACCAATGACCATATGCTTATAAGTTAAGTTCTATTTAGTCTGCAGTCACTATTAGTTTCGTGGTATAAGTTAGATAACACAGGTCTTGTTCGCCAAGGCTCGGAAAAAATGCTCATCATCACAAACGCAGGCGTTATCTGTTACTTCAATGTAAGAGTATTTTGTTTTCTGTTTGAAGTTTTGTTGGCTCTAATGATCTAATTTGGTTATAGGCCTGTTTCACAATATTGCGGGAAAAGAGCATGTAGAATGCGTAATACCTTCAAACAACAATACTATTTGTAGAATGCGGGTGATTTATGCACTAATATCTTGCAAATGATGGCCTGAGCATAGCCTGAAAGTTTCGTAAAGCTATGTTCAAAAGTTTCTGTTTCAAGGACTATTAAGTAGTCAAAAATTGGCAAAATTAGCCCATAATTTGTGACATGAGAAATTTGAGAGATTTGCTTCTGTCGCAGTTCCTATCAAGATGTATATAGAAAACTGAACTGCCATAACAAAATGGCCTGTGGTACCTTACAGAATGTCCAAATAAATTTTTGCTGATTTAACACCAGTGAACCATCTCTCGGCTACATATTAGCACATAGTGTACTTGTAATTTTTCCGTGTCCCGAAATGATGCGCCACTATATTCTCAAGTGTATGCACTGTTTACAATATATTAAATTGAATTTGCTATAATGTGTTACCTAATAATCTATATTAGTTTGTCATATTGCCCAATGTGCAATAAATGCACGCATGAATTGCAGAAACCCTTATGATTTTTGATTTTTGTTCCGTGTCCCGCTGGAGGGTGTAAGTAATGGCAGTTTTGAAGGCTCCTCATTGCCTGATGAAATGATCCAGCTACTTGTTAACACATGTGCTAATTTGGTGTCCATTGATATATCATTGTGTGCTTTTTTAGTTTCCTGTGCCAGTTTTTTCTGCTTTATTAGTAATGTCCCGTAAGTAATGCTTTTCTGATTACTGACTCTGGGCTCAGCAAAGACTTGTGTAATACTTTGCACGTTGAGCATATTTCAAAAAGAGGCTGATCTACACTTTTTAAGCACATAAAATAGATAAGCCAGCCCAAAACATTGGTGCAACCGCAGCTTTGGAGCATAATGCAGGATATTCCAAATTCACAGAAAGCTGTCATAAGTGACTGTGTGATTAGATAAAAATTAAAACCCATTTTAGTAATTGGAAATTTTAGCCATAAACGTCATTCAAGATGCTGTATATTCAATTGTTTGTTGTGTGAATGCGCCGGTGATGAATGTGAAAACTAATTCTTTTGGGACTATCTAACAATGTTGTTTATCCCACTAAGGCTGCATACCGTATTATGTTTTGTAGAGTTCGTCTCAACTCGCATGTTTTGGGTGGCTTTACATAATTTTATTTCTTGATGATTTGTTTTTTTCAATTTACTTTCTGCAATTAATGTCAAATATCTTTGTATGACACATCCATGAGTGGGGTTTTCTAATTAAATAACAATGCCGCAGGCCTATATATTATGCAGGGCAATAAAGTAGTGAGAATTTTAGTTCAGATCAATGTCAAACTGACTCTTAACATGTTTAGGGCTGAATATTTGAAAAAAAATTCAATATAATGGAGTTTTCATTTGCAAGCAGTATCGCGACACATGTTGCGTTAAGTAATGTGGTTTACCTTAAAGTTTTTACCTAGATTCTGGGTACTGAAATTAATTTTTCAATTCTACATTAGTATTTTTTGGTCTTTACATGTGTGTTGATATCTGTTAAGATCAATATTCCATGAAATTATACAGTTTTGCACTACAACATAAAATCAAATTTTCGTAAAAGAATTTTTATGCTTATTTTGAGATATTGTCGGTCTCCACTATTTCCAATGGCAGCAAAACTCCAATCTTGTTACTTTTTGTGTCGACTAACTAATAGATAGCTGCCAGCAAGGGGAAGAAGCAAGGGGAAGAGAGTTCCTCCGTGGCCTAATGGTTAAGAGTGCTTGTTTGCACAACCATTGGCTCTGAGGGCGTGGGTTCGAATCCCATCCCCCGGAACTCAATTTAGTCCGAGCCCATGGTAAATTAAATGGAGGCGGGTTGTATCCAGTGTTCTATGCTGGGGCAACTGAACGACCCTGGGCATCCCTGAATTAATAGGGTATGTACCAGACTCACAGTCTTCTCATCTCACCATCATACGGCGATCGCCTGCCTCGATATAGCCCACTCAGGTGCTGCTGAGGCGTAAAACACAAACAAACAAGCCAGCAAGGGGAAGAGAATTTTTGCAGTGATGTTTTTGTGTCCTGTGATGCAAAATGAAGAGAAAAATGACAAAAAAATAATTGATACTTTTTAGCAAAGATGTGTTCACCAAATGAAGGGAAAAAGTGCCTATGCCTCAAATTTGCCAAAATCATAAGCCTGACAGTTATAGCTTGCCTAAATAATATGGATGTATTGGAAATAACAAAGTTTATACCACACCTATGAGCCAGCAGCCAATCAGAAGCCTGTATTTGGCTGGTATATTTCATATATCTAGGAGTTATTCAAGACAGCTGCCTCACTATGGAAAAACACATCAACAATGTGACACGGGCCTGCTACTATCAAATCAGAAATATTGGCAAAATTAGGAACAACATCACTACTGACGCCTGCAGAACATTGGTTCATGCAACAGTAACATCACGTTTAGACTATGCAAATTCCCTCCTTTTTGGACTACCAAACACATTGATCAGCAAATTGCAGAGGGTACAAAATACGGCAGCCCGCATCATCACACGAACGCCACGCAGACAGCACATTACACCAGTGCTGGTCAGACTTCATTGGCTACCCGTAAAGCAGAGGCTGCAATACAAAATTTTGCTTTACACGCATAAAGCTATGAAGGGCAGTGCACCGTCTTACATTTCTGATTTGATTGATGTACGCCAGTCTCCAAGAAATCTACGATCAAGCGACCAGTCATTATTGATTGTCCCTAAAGTTCGCACAGCAACTTATGGTCCCCGGTCTTTCAGGCATGCAGCAGCTACTTTGTGGAACAGTTTTCCTGAGCATTTGAAAGAAATTGACAGTCTAGATCAATTTAAGAGACAACTTAAAGCTTACCTTTTTAAAGACGCTTTTATGGACTATTTATAAGATGATTTTAATGTTTTTTCAATTGATTTTAATGTATTTACATTCTATTTATATTTTTAAATCTCTTTTGTAAAGTGCCATAGAGAACTTTTTTAAAGCTATTACTGGCGCTATATAAATTTTGTATATAATAATAATAATAATATATTCTTTGTTGTTCACTTATACGCCCATGGGAGTATATAGAATATATAAGCCTCATTGTTTAACAAAGCTCAAAACACAAACAGCAAAACTGTACCAAACAGTGAATTACTAACAAAAATTAAACAAAAGTATTATAAAACAAAACGCCTGAGACAAATCCGTAAATCCTTAATTTTGACCCCCTTCAGATTTTCATGTCAAGAACACAACTAATAAGGATAAGGGGTCAACCATATTGGATCTCTAGGAGGAGGAGGAGGCTTTGATTTTTTTTTATAGATAATTTCTTGTCCAGTTTAGGTGAAATAAATAATTCCTATAGAGTCGTCTTGAATATATAAAATAATTGCTGGTGGTGGAGGTATTTCTCAACATGGTTTTGTTTAATTCAAAAAGAAATATTTTAGGACATCATTCACTAAAAAATAAATAGGCCTGTCAATTGGAAAATTAAAATTCCCAGCACCCCCCCCCTTTATATCTGATGGTGATCCCCAACTATCCAAATGCATATATTCTTCTGATTTTTTAACTTTTTTTCCACAATTTTTCGTTTGCCTGCTTTTTTCCCTGTTAAATCTGTTTTTTTAATTCTTCCTCCCCCTAAATTTTCGAGAAAATCTTTTGTTCCAAACTTTTTTTTTAGAACTCCCTCTCCCCCCCCTTCCAAATTTTGTTTTCTGATTTTTTCTCAAAACCCCCCCCCCCCCCATAATTGCAAATTGTATAACCCAATTTTTTTTTTAGAATTTTTTTGTACCACTGTTTTTTTTGGTCAAATTAATTTTCTTTCCAAACATCCCCCCCACATTTTCCGAGGGGGGGGGATTTTTTTTCCACTTCTAAAAATTCAAACTGTTTCTTTTTAAATTTCCAATCCAAACATTTTTCATTATAATTTTGCAACTAATTAGCTTATTACAAACTATTGTCTTTAAAATCAATCTTTTGGATCCAGGCAGCGCGGTCTTCAAGCTTTGGTGTTTACACATGTATGTTATTTGAGCATATATATTAAAGGTAGTTATTGGGAGATAAGATAACCCTGTATTTCAAGTAACTAACACAATGTCAAGGTCCACAGTATTAAAATCAGTTGTTTTCTAAATTTATAACCAAATTCTAAAAATGTAAGGGATGTCTCTGTAGCTTTTTTAGTGCGTGATTGAAAGTTTCAAATACCTTTCAGATGCATTAGCCTTGATCAGAATATGTATAAATTTCATATCATATAATTGTCAACTGTGATTCCATTTGGATTTTTTTTCTTCAACTGATACTTTCATGTGATTAGATTAATCCCACTTGGCAAATTGTTTGTAGCAGTTTTCTTCCTCTTTCCGTAAATCCTTCTTGTTTTATTTTCTTTTTAAAATCTCTTTGTTTTGTTTTATTTTGTTTTGTTTAAGGTATAAGTTAGTTATATCCCTTGTTTTCGTGAATATGTGATAATCCTCGGCTACGCCTCGGATATATCACATATTCACTCAAACGCGGGATATAACTGGCACTTATTTTTTGACCTACATGTCACACTTTGTCCCGCAATAGCGTGAAACAGGCCTATAATCTTTTGGGTAAAATCACAATTTTTATGGCATTCTGCCCTATAATTTGGTTATAATCTTTTTGTGTAAAATCACAATATTTTATTATTATTAGGGCATTCTGCCCTATTGTTACTGGTATATAGGTAGATCGAAAAATTCTATCTTATTCAAGACAGCCTACGTTGTTGTTGGTCAGCCTTTGTCGGACTAATATAGGTAGATGATATTGGAGAAAACAATTGAAATAGGTTTTGATTGCAATAAATTTCAGTTATAATATTTTTCCAAGTGTCCGTTTTGTAAAAGTCTGGTGATAAACCCTTTGCAAACAAAGGGGTCAAATACTTATTTCCGAAGACTATTGGGATTCTCATGCAAACATATTACATAATGCTTCTCTCCCTTAATTTTTATGCATTACCTGTCTTCTAATGTTAGACCAGATCTTCCTGAGAAATTTCAGATTTTTAGAGCAAGCGCAAGTGCCCAAACCAGAAAATATGGTAGGGGGTCAAATACTTATTTTCCTCACTGTATGCAGCGGTCTGTGAGATCATCCATTAAATTATTTTTGAAACTGGTTCCTTTGATGTTGCTTTTGAAATTGTCATAATGTAGCATGCACACCGTTTTACTTTTGGCAGCACCTCCTGATAAGAGGCCTTCATACTGTAGCTCCCCCATGCACTGATACCACACACTAAGATACTCCAGTTTCCCAAATAATGGAGGCCTGTATTTTGATTTTTGCAATTCACATGTTCACCACAGATAATTAAAACACAAATAGTTACAATGGCTTGCGATGCTGATGGCAACCTCCGCGAAAGACCACATTTTGTTCTATTTCGCAAGATTCGGAGAAGCTTTTGACACTACTGCAATCTGCAATGGACTTTTCCCCACATTTTGCCACCTCCATCAAATTTCTTTTGGTTTCCAGGCGTAATAATCCAAAGCTTGAGGTCATTTGCAGCACACTTTATGACAAGTCTTGTATCAATCTTTTTGTCCTAGTTTCTCTGTATTTTGAGAAATAGAACAAAATGTGGTCTTTCACAGAGGCTACCGTCAGTTTGCTAAGGCACTGTCTTAGGCCTACTGTTCTCGCGCTGTCATTAATCGACAAAGTAGTTTTCTCAAACCATAATGTATTTGTTTATAGAAGTTTGCACGCCTGTGTTAGTGGAGTTATGTACCATTAATAGTATGTTTTTAAATATATTGATGGAAATATATACCTACCACACCAAAGAGCGTAACCTCGAAAAATGGGGACCCTGAAGTTTGCTTCTAAAGTCACTAGATGAGGGTTGATTCCTTTAAACTTTTCACTGAATCCAGTTGCTTCAGAACAAAAATTTACGATAGCTCCACAACTAAGTATCCCATGAGGATGGTAGCCCATTAAATAGTTGTGTTTGGGGTCAAGATCACATGTCTTAATCAAGTTAATTGGAAAATAGTCCCGGAAATAGCGGAAGTAGACACTACTCCTGAGCCAGTGAGATTTCCGTCCACCCCGAGATGACGCTGGCCGAACGAAATTGTCCCAAATCATCCAGATGAAGTAGGAAGAAGGCATCCACCAGTAATCAGTGAAGAACAGATAGAATACGAATATTGTCAGTAGAGTTGGGAAGAGCAGAAAATTCAGCAGGTGAAGAACGACAGCTCCCATCTGCAGGCGACGTTCGAATGGAATAGACTTGAAATCCACCCATTCTACTCCAAGGAATTTTGTCATCTTGAAGCTTATAACATATGCATATAATGTGCAATGATATGAAACCAATCCAGTTTGATGGAATAGAATGTATTTTTACGAGAACGCTGAGAAAATATGTAGTCCATGTCTGATCTAAGACACAGATAAGATAGTAAAATTAAACAAAATACTGATAGTTATACTGCATAAACAATCATCGTTGCACAATATTATCAGTCGCTGGACATGATTGAGTGACAATTTTGTCATTTCAATAAATACGAGTAATGATATACTATCAATATATTGAAAAACAATCTTGACCTTTTGTGAAAAGCAACTTGATATATATATAATGTGGCTCAAGTGTGTGATTAACACATTTTATTGCAGGTCTTGAGTATGGACCTATAAATAGCATAAAAGGTATAGATAAGATTGGAGTTTCCTTTAAAGACTATACCTAGGTGTATTTAGCTTCAAATCTGTTATGTTTGCAAAAAGGAGTTTGAACTGTTGAGCTTGCTAATATACTAGTTCAAGTCAGCCCTGGCCGCTTACAACATCCCTAGCCTGATGTAGTTTCTCAGTTTCACTTGTGCATTTGTAAATATCTCTCTCTCGCTTTTAACCTTTTACTACTTTTTCTTCTACTTTAGCATGCACCTCCAATAATAGTTATCAGTTGTGAGGTGTTGTTTTCTGGAGTAACAAGATGATGATGGTGAATTTTGGAGATAGACCAATTTCCATCAAAAATACAATTGACAAATTTCACAACTGCAAACATAAAAGGTGGACATATGTCTGACACTCAAATTGTTATTAAAATAACGAAATAAGCAATATGACTGGAAGTGGAAAACCAAATCAGATCATTGGTGGACCATTAATTAGAAATGTATGCACTTATACAATGGGGATTATCATCAACAAATATTTAAATTGAACAATGGAGCAAGTACACAATAACAATAATATCAAGCTAAACAATCCAATGCTTTGTAACCGTTATAAACATTAAACACATGAAGACCATGTCAAACAATGATCAACATTTCAATTCTTGAGAATCGCTCAGCGAGACGAGAAAATTAAAAGCTTGAGACTTCTCGAGAATTCTCGCTCTCATTGGAAACTCTAGGCTGAATACAAATCGAACAAGTTTTATCAATTGTCATTGGCTGCGACCAAGAGTGACCTGACCTAATTTTTTAACAGCAACTGTCTGCAAGAATAGTGGAGTTCTAATACCTGGTTATGTTTTTGCGAAAGAGTGGTTTAAAACCAGTGTTATACCCATGGTCAGAGCATGACTTCGCAAAATCTCCTTTTGATAACCATTGATCAATGGTCATTGACCCGCGAAGTGATCTTCTATTGACCTTTGTGCTCTTTACCTTGCGATTTATATAAGATACCTTTGGTCCTCAAAATATATCTATGAACAAGCTACCACAATTCAAATTTCTGCTCCTTGCTTGAAACATGAAGGGAGCTACCCCCTGATAAATGCTGAAGTTGAACTTGTAGTAAGTTGTACAAATGTTTTAAAATTGTATAATATCTGGATGTTTCGCTGTGATTTATAGGAAACAAAACACACAAATTAACATTAAAACTACAAAAGATATCATTAAAAAGCCAACAAATTTGATCCATTGCATGATTAAATCTCTCTTGTTTTATCATTGTTCTAATAGCAGGACAGTGTCCTAGATTTCTCGAGAAATTCTCGATTCGCGTGCACTAGATTATGACAATTCTCGAGATAGGAAGGTGATAATATAATTTTTTTAATTCCAGGTCCTCATTGGGGTCCAAAGCTGAGCAGTTGTTGTCTGTCTCCTCAAAGCAGGTAATCAAATGAGGAACTTTTAATTTAGGGCAGGGACGAGCTGCGGGACTTATTTTTTTATTCACACATGTCTGTCTATTTGTCCCTCCGTCAGTCAACAAATTACAACCAAAGCTGCTGTGCCTTTTCATATGAAGCTTGGGATTTATTGGTCAATTGCTGTGCTGAAGAGCTGGTTAGATTTTGGTGAAGATCCACGCAGCCAATAAAGCATAATAGCGAGATAAGTACAATTCTATGTGTGCACATACTTATGCCTTCTCTCATTAGAGGTGCTGACCTAGATGTCACATCATTTCTTCTTGTTATACAAAACTTTTTGATGAGTGTAGCAAATTACTTTAGCTCCCTGCTCCCATATTCCTGACGGACGCACTCTGTGGAGTGGTATCATCTTTGTTGAATCTAGTGATTGTCTTCACCAGTCCACAATTTTATTTAAATTTGTGAGTCAATGCACAATCAATTATCATAAACAAACCAAGTTCCACTTATTCCGTATCATTTTCATCAGCGTCTGTTTCATGTCTGTTTTGGTTTATAGATGGTAGATACGCATTGATTTCTGGAAGAACTGAATAAAAGACAATCATATTTAGTCTTCATATCATATGTGACCTTCAAAAATAGCATGAAATAATAATGTTATGTTGATTTGGTTAATCTCACCTGGGTAATTGCTATTTAAATCAAAATACTTCGATTTCTTTTCATGAATCAAACTGAAATTATGAAAAATGACAATGACGACAAAACAATAAGAAATATACCGGTAATATGCATAAACAATTTTTTTGATCAAGACAAAATTTCTAGTGATGAGGGACGATAAGTAGCCTATCATTTTGACTGGTCAGAAGTGACCATTTTCTGCTTGAGGACTGTTGCAAACCAACCCAATTTGGTAAACAGGGACTGGCAATTATAGAAGTGTAGGGGAGAGCGGGGCACAGTGAGACACTTTTTTATTTTCAAGTGTTCCAAAATGTTGGTAGTGACGAGTTAAATAAGATCAGGTCCACATTAGGGGAGAGCGGGGCACAGTGAGACGGCGGGCCCAGTGAGACAAAACCCGTAGCATCTACCTGGTACTGTTTACAGATCAACCCTTTTTTGTATAGTACAAAAATTAAGTAAGTGAGAGACTGTCCTCTATCTTGAATGCTTACGCAGCATATCGAGAGTGGAATTTCAATATTTTTGTTTTTAGCCTGTAAAAGTAAATAATTTTGCTAAACGACTTTTTGTTATAATTCCCAAGAAAAATGGTATAATGCAAAGCAATTGCCAGGGATTCAAACCTTGGTTGCTTGTCTTAGTTTAGTGAGATGACGAACCACAATGCAGGCATCCGGTCCGCAGGATTCAAAAGTTTTATAAACAGAGCTGCGTGGGGCACAGTGAGACAGTTTGAAGCGGGGCACAGTGAGACATCACAAAATACACTCGAAACGACATGGAGGTAATGCATGGCTCACAATTCACTATTGAAAACAAAATACCTGCTATAAACTACTGATTTTAGTGAGTAATATCCACAGGGAAGTGTCAAAGAAGGATTTTGATTAGGATGTAACAGGTGCGGCAGGTTAAATAAGTCGTGCATGTGTCCCATGCGATGAAGTTTCAAAACATGCTCAAAAAAGGACCTAAAAAATCACCTACCCAGCTGCTTTTATTAGAGTACAGTAGTTTCTGATGCAACAATTGATAGAACAATTCTGCAGGTCCTGATGATTTGCGGTTATGACAGCGGATGCCCTGTCTCACTGTGCCCCGCCTGCTGTCTCACTGTGCCCCGCCCACGGGGCACAGTGAGACACTTAACGAGCACGTACATAACTCATAGTTTCTCCAAACCTGTAAAAGGTAGGAACCTGAATCTATGTGACAATATACCCAACGTCATTATCTATAATGTGGACCTGATCTCATTTAACTCGTTCCTGCCAACATTTTGGAAGACTTGAAAATAAAAAAAGTGTCTCACTGTGCCCCGCTCTCCCCTATAGATAATGACGTTGGGTATATTGTCCAGTAGTTTCAGGTTCCTACCTTTTACAGGTTTGGAGAAATTTTGAGTTACGTCCATGCTTGTTAAGTGTCTCACTGTGCCCCGCCCACGGGGCACAGTGAGACAGCAGGCGGGGCACAGTGAGACAGGGCATCTGCTGCCATAACCAACGATCCTCAGGACCCGCGGAATTGTTCTATCAATTTTTGCTTCAGAAACTACTGTACCCATTTAGAAGCAGCTGGCTAGGTGATTTTTTAGGTCCTTCTTTGAGCATGTTTCGAAACTTCATCGCACAGGACACATGCACGACTTATTTAACCTGCCGCACCTGTTACATACTAATCAAAATTCTTTCTGATGCTTTTCTTTGGATATGACTCACTAAAATCAGTAGTTTATAGCAGGCATTTTGTTTTTAATAGTGAGTTGTGAGCTATGCATTACATTCAGGTCATTTTGAGTGTATTTAGTGCTGTCTCACTGTGCCCCGCCTCAAACTGTCACACTGTGCCCCACGCAGCTCTCTTTATAAAATATTTGAATCCTGCGGACCGGATGCCTGTATTGTGGTTCATCATCTCACTAAACTAAGACAAATAATCAAAGTTTGAATCCCTGGCAATTGATTTGCGTTATACCATTTTTCTCGGCTATTATAACAAAAAGTCGTTTAGCAAAATTATTTACTTTTACTGGCAAAAAACCAAAATATTGAAATTCCATTCTCGATATGCTGGTTAGGCATTCGGGATATAGGACAGTCTCTCACTTACTTACTTTTTGTACTATACAAAAGAGGGTTGATCTGTAAACAGTACCAGCTAGACACTACCGGCTTTGTCTCACTGTGCCTGCCGTCTCACTGTGCCCCGCTCTCCCCTACACTAAATTTGTACTATCGGATTGTGATAAACCAATCAGAACAGCTAAAAAGTACCTCAATAATCCACGAGGTGACTCTGCAGTGCTTCTCTTCTTTAGTGGCCCACCTAGTGGTCGTACGAGTTTCCTCTGTGGCAGACGATTAATCTGAGGAAATATATTGCTAATCATACAGTTTATACTAAATAGGGTACCAAATTTCCTCACATATATATGAGCTTCTATTACAAGTTAGTTTTTTTTAGCAACTAGGTTTATGCATAAGTTGGTGAAACACTCATTATACTTGATCATCCCAATCACTTGATCAGCCCAATCACATGATCAGGCGTCCTTTGTCAACCCCCTGGGCATTTTTCTAATTAGCTCAAAGGCTTTCTTTCCAATCAGGTGTTCGGGTATCCTTTGCCCAAAGGCTTGATTGGCCGAAAGGCTTGCTTGCCCAATCAAGTGATTGGGTGTACCAATCACATGATTTTCATACCTTGCCCAAAAGCATTCTCTGGGCCAAAAGGCTTACTTGCCCAATCATGTGATTGGACATTGTCTGGCCAAAGGCTTGATTTGGGCCATAAAGGCTTGATAGATACTTCCGTGGCCTTTCCAAGTCTTGATTTTTAGAAAATATGAAAAAATATATTGAAAAACTTTTTAAAAAATTACATCGTTTATCTTTTCCAAAATTTACGCCCCCCCCCCCACTTTAAAACATTAAAACAATAATTGTCAAACAACAATTTTTTTTCTGTGGCCAAAAACTTTTTTCCGTAGTTAATTTTGTTAAAAAAATCCAAAAAAAAAATTTGTTCTTTTATGATGATTTTTTAAAATTTCTTCAATAAAAAAAATAAAAATTAATTTGGCATTTTCCTGGAAATTTTTCTCAATTTTGTTTTCTGTAGGTACTCTTTTCCCTGCATCTAATCCCTCTGACTTTATTTATTGCAATGAATATAGAAGGAACCAAATTTTTTCGCATGCGAGCTTTTGTTTTGCAATTTTAACATTACGGTACCCAAGCTACTGATGGAAACAACATTTAAAAAAATGTTCTTGTGCTGAACAATTTTTTTTTTCAGTGTCAAGTGGGAAAAAACTTTTCTAGTCACCAAGATTCCATAGAACCAATATATCATCTCGTTGGCCCCTCATGCTTCAGGCAATAAGTGTTAGGCCTTCTCAACGGATAGATATAATAAACTTTAAATGACTGGGGTACATAGTTTTTTTGACATGAAAACAATTGTGTAGGCCTACTTACCACTGATACATGCGGAATTGGAATAGGGGGGCACGTGAATTTATCTGAAATGTTTTTGAAAAAATGGAAATCTGTTAAATCAAGTTGCACAAATCAAAATTTGAAATTTTCAAAATAAATCGGTCTAAATGATAACACTGAGTCACTGACCATTGTCTGAATCTGGAATTGCTGCATTCTCGTTGTCCATTATTCCAGGGAGTTCTTTGGAACTGTGTTTATTGACCTGGAATTGTATAAACCGGTGGTATTATGGCAACCATTTAAAAATCAAGGCATGGGGGGGGGGGGGGTTGGAGATTTCCTCTGTGGGAAATAAATTATTTATTTCGGTACGTGATGTCGCAAAATATTCCTTTCTAAATCGAGCAACACCCTGTGAAGAAATATCCCCGCCAGAAACTATTTATTTTAAGACTGCCAAAAAAAAATTTCCAAAACTGCTTAAGAAAAATATTTGCTCAAATCCCCCATCTGAAGTTAAATGGTGGTCCCCTAAGGCAGCCATTTTGTTAAAAAAATCCTATTTCGAAATTTATTAGGAATATTTTTATTTCCTTTTTCCACAGCAGTTAGTTTGGGTTGACTTTTCTCCGTGTAAATTGTGTCCCTTTCCATTATTGTGTATTTTGGCATGTTAGTGATGATGTTACAGGAAAATTTGGATGAACACTTTAAAACCTCAGGTGATTATGGCCTGGAATCCCTGGATATATGTATCTTTTATTAATTTCCTTGAATAATGACAGACAACACAGGAGAGACAAAGAATATTAAGATGTCTAAAAGATGACTGTCTCTATTCTTGTGTTGACACAGGATAAAAAAGAAGAGTCAAAATAGTCACCACAACGGGGCATTTTGAAATGGACACGGAGGCCATTATTCCATCCACATATCGTGTTTCTCTTCTGTTGGAATCCTCGGCATTTGATTTGTTCGAGTTAAAGTTGTCATTTACAGAACGCGGCGACTGAGTTTTCAAACTTGACTTCCTCTTTGCATTAGCATAGTTCCATTTGTGACCTTTGACGTCCTCCGTCGGAAAGTCTTTGACATGCGGTTGGAGGGGATGGTTGTATTTTGCCATCTTCAAAATTCATCTGGGATCCTCTATAGAAAAACAAAAAATGTAATTCACTGTAAAATTTGAAATTTTGAGTCAGCTCAAATGATTGAGTGAGATGGTTGCACTATTTGTTTGAGCTAACAAAGCTTGATGTTGTAAGTTATGATAATCTTTCTGTTGTTATAACTTAAAATAACAAGCTATGATAGCTCAAAGGAATTGTGCAACCATCTCACTCAATCATTTAAGCTAACTCAAAATTCAAATTTTACAGGGTTGAATACATCCATGAACATTGAAAAAGCAATTTTTTGCCAATATGCATGAGTGTTGGATCGATTTACCATATGGCCATACTGAGAGAAACCGGTTTCGACTCCCAGAGATTTGCATCTCTGTAACATTGATAACAAGCCAGTCCAAGTGAAAAGGGAACTGTGTCATGCTTCATGATTCAGGTGCCTTTTCATGCAGTTTACCCAGTTACAAAAAAATTATTTGTTTTTGAACTGACATATTGGTAATTCATTTGTCTGAAACTTTTCTAGGACATAAATCTATTCCAACAAATATAAAACTAAAACTAACTATCATACATGATATTAAATCTAGAGAAAATTCTGAAAATACTACAGATACATCTTTGTGTGCAGTCACTAAACATTTTCAAACAAGGTAATTTGCACAAATGTGTGAAAATAAATCATAATTGTATTTGTAAATAATCTCAGTCATGCACTGCAATGCAGACACGAATTATATTCGTGGTGAGCCTTCCACAATGATGCAGCTCAAAATGCACGCCTTCATGAATTAAAAGGTGAAAACAAAGATATTTCTTAATATTGTACCAACCTGCCTTAGAAAACATCCATGGCTGTGCTGGGGTCACTGACCTGATCAATTGTGTTGCTTGCCATAAAATGAGGATGTGGCCTCTAAGAAAAAAAAAGACTTGGCACATGTTCAATATGAGGAACAATTGACATACATACAACACAAGCTGCTTTTCAATTCTGTTTTGATTAACTATCGATTGATTTTAGAGCACTGAGATCTTATTTCAGGTTTCAAGACATTTTTTCAAGCCTTCATGTAATATCCCAAGTGCATGTATTGTTGCCATTTCTAGGTATTCAATTTGAATTTTGAAGGTCAATCTTTGTCTCCCAACGAATATTGACATGTTTTGCCACATTACCTATTGAGCTGAGGGGCAACAATTTTAAGAATATAATCCAGGGGTGCTTGATGTTTTCCGCGGCAGGATATTATTTATTTCACGGAAACAGTGACCGTAATTATTGATTTCGGGGGCGCTTGGAGTTTTCCGTGGAAGAAAATGATAATTATGTCGTGGTAACAGTGACAGCAATTATTTATTTTGGGTGCTTGACATCTTCAAATATTCCTATCTAAATTAAGCAATATCCTGTTAAGAAATACCCCCACGGGGAATTATTTATTTCAAGTTTGGCCAAAAATAATCAATATAATTAGGCTATATTTCACCAAAATTGAGCAAGATATAATTTATATAAAAAAAAACTCTTAACTTGAGATTAAATGTTGGCCCCCAAATGTTTCTTGTTTTCCAAATCCAAACTTATCTTGCAATTTGAGGCCACACCAAATTTTAAATTATTATAATTGCAGATTTTTTTTCTTTTTTCTAAAATGCTGCAAGAATGAGGAAAATTTTTTCACTTAAGCTAGGGTTTATAACCAAAATATTTTTATTATGTATCAGATTCTGATATCTCTTTATTTCTTTTCATGTATTATGATGATAATTATGTGGTATTTTATTACTATAACTGCTGCATAATAAAAGATTGATAGAGGCACTGGAATGAATAGAAATTGGTTTTTGTGGGTATTTATTTTTCCTCCAGGTATTGTGTGCTTTTGCTTCTGCATGCTGGCACTTAGAACCTGGTCCAGCTCAAACTAGAAACTCTAGGCTCTACTCTGCACACAGAGTTCATACACGTGCCATATTTATAAAGCAAGAAGTGCTTTTGTATGCACAAAAGACACATTATCAGTGAGCTGCGAAGCAGTGAACTCTCCCAGAAATCAGATGCAGCAACTGCCAGGCCACTGATTATATTTAAACCCTGTCTACAAGTGGACTACTGTTACAATGCCACTTCTGTTTCCAGCCTAGGCAGATCAGAACATAATTATGCTATCATGTGTTGCCACCTAGTGACTAATGTGCTATTCCGCGAGCTCCTGCGAGCGGTCCACATCATTTCAGTCTGAGTAACTCACGCAATTTTGTCTGGAAGAAACCGGGGCTGTTTCTGAGTGTGCTGATGGCCTTGTCTACTTCCTTAGAGAAAGTGATTGCAGAGTCTGACTCTGGTATACATCAATTTTGAATAGCAATTTTGTGAATGTGCAGAGAAATTGGAACCATTTCTTGGGACAGCAATGCTGTAGCATACAAAATCAACTTTTGTACGAAGTGGCAGCAGCATGCAGTTCTCATTTCCACGAGACTGCAGGCCACTGATTATATTTAAACCTACGGAGGAACAACTACCCTGAGTGTTGAAATTGAAACATTAAAGTCTTGGGATATTTTAAAGCGATTTTTGAAGTGGAAAAACATTATAGCTATGAAAAACGATAATAACTCATTTACCTGGTGAGTTTTTTTGCGTCCCAGAATCAATTAGCATGTTTGGAATGCCTGAGAATTGTTCGGGTATCTTCATTCTACATTTAAGATTCCTATCTTTATATTAAATCCATGTTTAAAAAAAAAGAGCAGATCATGCAGAATTTTTTTAGATGAAGCAGATAAAAAGTTTTGTATCAGTGCACAAAGATCAAGATAAATTTGTTACTAATGTGTACCGGGTAGTTGGACTTAAATAAATTTACATGAATTTCGGTGAATATGGGTATACTAATAACTTTCAAGTCATTAAGTATTTTAAATGGCCACAAACGTCAACAAGATTTGAAGAGAAATTGTCTATCATTTGATTCATATGACAATTTATCCAAACTATTTTTAAAAGTCTGCTGCAAAAGCAACTTAATAATATCTCTTATAACTTCCTATGAGTAATTACGTTTCTCAAGATTCTGCTTTTGAACAGGGTGAGCTATGCACATTTACTGCAATTATATTTATTTATCTACACTTCTTCAGAGATCCTTTGGGTGGTGACGAATCCATACTTTCGCTTTCACACTGATATCTCGCCTCCCGGGTCTAGCCTGCCATATTTGCTCAAATGATAACAAAGAATTCCTTTACACTGTGTGCCAACCAAGTGACCCAATTAAGGATTTTCTTTGTTTACATTTCGCTAGTTTTCATATATAGAGCAAGAAGCAAACATTGCAATATAGCCAGTTTGCTGTCTTATAGTATACAAAATACACATACAACGTTTGGAATCAATTAGTCCAGTTTTCTGGGAGATTAGGCAGTTTTAGTAAATTTTAATGAATTTTTTACTAGAATCACCAAATCTTTTGATTGCTAAATATTTAAAGCTTTAAATTCACATCAAGATTTCTGATACATAAATACAGCATACTGGCTATGTTATATTGTAATTACATTGGTTTCTGGTCTAAGATTCAAGATTTTATGATTATCTAGGTCGCTTCGCATAGAGCAAATGGTACACAGTGTTTATTAGGTCACTTGCCTGTTAACAGTATTACAAGACAAATAATTGGAGATTGCTCCAGTCAGTACTAAGTAGGACTCCAGCAAGACTTACCTGAGTACTCTTGTGTATAGATACTCTGATGTATTCATTGTTAAAACTCATTTCATGATGGAACCTTGGTCCTCATTTTTTGTGTATGTTCTAACAAATCTATTGATAACTTGCATTTATCTTGGGGGAGTAGTTCTAAAAAATGATTAAGTGATTAATGTCTATCGACGTCTTTTCCGCTGATTGTGTCGATTTCTGTCTTTTCACAATGGCACAATGATAAAAGATAATGAGTATAATATCACACATGTATCATAGTACGAACAGAGGAGCGGATCAGGTTGGAAGTGCATATATCTTGAGAAGGTGAGCTTACCAAATTTTAGTTTTGATAGACATTAGGCCTGTGTAACTAAGAGAGACCTGTCTCGTTATACAATTTGTTGTTTAGGCCTAACATAATAACCCTAATCAGGGGAACCCCAGGATGGAGTAACAATAGACCTGTAACAAGCTGCTGTGTGAATTAAAATCACTCTAGCCTGAAGGTTGAGTGTGATAATTCACACAAAAATCATAATCACCATCAGTGGTGCTGTATGGCAAACTGAGTGACTTACAAAACATATCTCATGTTTATATGTTCTTAACATGTGAATCAGAGGGGACAAATTTACCTCATCGACAATGCCGTAGGGGGGGACTTAATCCTACTTTCATATGTATACCGGCTCAAAATGTGCCATTAGGTGAGTTATGAACATAAAAAAAAAATTTTTTAAATCGGAGCACCACTACCCCCCTTGACATAGGCCTTGAAGTTTTCAGGATATATTACGTTTCCGCGAAGTCGCGGTTTGCGATATCTTCAGCCCTATCACAGGTATAAGAATGGGGATAACATATTTGGATTCTCTGAAAAATTTCCTTTAAAATGAATACCAGGAAGCTATATATCCGATAAACTAAAGGCGATGCCATTCCAACAATTTTTAATGTCAAACACTTCGGGCATTCATATTTCATAAGCAAACCTTACCAATCAGCCCATGTACATTTTTTTGCCAGACTGGACTCTTGCCAAGGCTCTTGGTGTTCAAAAATAAATTTCACATATTTTATGATTAATATCCATTTAGGAACGGAAATAATAATTTACTTGGTATTTCTATTTTACTGTGAATGTTATGGTTCGCGTGCCATAAAGCGTTTGTATGGCACTGAGAAAAAGACAAGTAAGAAAGACATCAACTGTTATTAATAAGCTTCCTATGAGTGGTAGAAGGGTCATGACTTATTTATCTAAAGCCTGGCCCTTCTGTCTCACAAGAAAACTGGTCTAAGACTCCCAAGTACATAACACTTTGATAAATTAATGATATTCCACAAATCATTGAAATACTTTTATCGTTAGTTGCATTGTGCCTTTCATAAAGTTTAATTGTTATGAGGTCAAATGCTTCCAGGCAAAGAATAATCTCACAAGGACTATATACAATTATAAAATAATGCTAATGTACTGCACCAAATAGATGCCATGAATAATTATTAATATGTAAGGTAATCATGTGAAATTAGGTAAAAATTTCATCTTCATGGGTAGAAGCCATGCCTTTTTAATAGTCATACTAGAATGCCCGTTTGATAATTGGAGATTACATGATCAGATTTAAGTTGGGGAAAAGGGTGAACAAACGAAATAATTGTTCCAATGTGTGAGGCAAATGTAGCTTTGTGATATTTGCATGGTAGTTCTGAAGAAAAAATTACAAAACTATGGATCAAAATGCTAGATGGGTTATCAGTATCTCCAAGAAACTCCTGCCTTGGGCCAAAGCAGTCAGTTCTGGCCAGGTTATCAGGAAAAATTACCTTGCTGGAAAGTTTAAAGAAATGGTTTTGGCATTGAGATAGCTTTGCCTCAAAGTGTTTTGTGGCTGAAAGAAAATCATATCAGGTAATTTGTTGATATTTAGGGCATTGTAACTATTGTAGGATTCTCTCGTAAAGGCCATGTTTTTGAACTTCAGCTGTATTGTAAGTCTGAAGTTGAAATGACTCAAAAGAACCTATTAATCCCATTGGAAATAAGTTAAATCAATGTTTTTGTCCATACAGTGCCTGTGACCTTAAAATAAAAGATGGATACCTTGAACTTTGCATATTTTCTTTTGTATGTTTGTTTTAAATGTTTGGATGTATGTGATGTAAAATGTGGGTTTTCGTTATTGAAAATATGTGAACATAAACTTTTCATGCTAAGGAATTAAATGTGCATCAGTTTGAGAATTTTTAGATGTGACATTGCTGTAAATCAAACTTGTTGAGGTCAATGACATGCTAATAGCTGAAAGCATTGAGTGAGATATGCCCCAGAAATTTCCCCACACACTTGGTATAGCAGACTGACTGAGACTGTGCTGCCCTCTGTCATAAACTTTCTTGGGAAGAACATTTCTGGCCTACTTGACCAGGCAAGGAGGCTATTCTTGCTAGAGGTGGTGATTCCCAAGTGGATTTAAAGAAAACAATGGGCTCCTGGGTGACATTTTATGAGCTACACACAAAGGCAATGTCAGTCAGGTAGCACATGCAAAGTTTGGTGTGTGTTGCTATAACAGAGACTGAAAATTGGAAGTGACAACAAAGTTGAAGAGATGCATCTTTTATTTTAAGATTTTTCAAATGACAACTTTGTGTCAAATATTTGGAAATAGTAGACAAATAGGTGGTTAATTGATTGAGTCACAGTTTTGGAATTTAGCTTTGCTGTAATGATAGTGTTTCCTGCTTCAATCTCCCTATATCTCATTATTTCAATACATCAACACACATTTTAACAATTATGTTATTTAAATCAGAGATAGAATATCTATAAGCTTTCTATCAAGATGGTCATACATGACTAAACAGAAAAAAAAACAATTAGACATGCATCCAGCAATTATGTGATTGAAAACTCTTTTAAAGTGCACTGCATAATCATAGCAATTATCTTCTGAATTAAATAGGGTTTTACAAAAATCGAGTCTGATAATTTATTATGTTTATGTATTCTCATAATCATACACAGTTTACACACAATAAAATGTGTATAGGCCTATTGTTGGTCCTCAAGGTGTGGACTGGTGAATTCAAACAGATCTTTCATTCATACATGAGCATTATGTGTATTGAGTCTTAATCATGTGCATGTAGAAAGGGACTTGCGAGAGTGATTTTCTGGGTGCTTGGCCAGCTGCCAGCACCTTTGCCCCCGATTGGCCCCGAAAGGCTTCCCTCCCTCCCTCTCCCCCCCCCCCCTTCAGCTCTTCCGCACGATGCAGTGTTACTACAAAGTCCAGTGCAGTATCATCCGCATCTTATACATGTAGATATATGTTATATATCTATACTATAGTCCATGATAACACAGCTACGATTAAAAGGGTACTTTGAGAAACGATAGTCCTACAATCCACATTTGTACAAATAAAACTTATTTATATAAAAGAAACTTGTAAATAATTCAACTTCCCAGTTACAAGCGTGGTCACACAGCTGAGGAGTTATCTATTTTGGGCTTTCTGGCTTGAGTTAGCCTTCTTAAATCTACCCCTGTTCCCTCTCCTCATTTATTTAAAAGTGTCAGGTAATCACATGCACGGGTAATAGTCCTTTGTGCAATTAGTGTCAATGCCGAATTTTCAATCACTAATTACCGGCCATGCATCCTATGCATAGGCCGGTAATGCAGTGATATCCATCCGATGTGAGTCACGACCTTCCTGGCCTAACCAGACCATTCCAAGGGTTTATTTTATATGTATTTGTCAGTTATAACATCGTAGATTCTGTCAATTGTATCTTTTTTTAGTTAAATGCAATAATATTAGAGTTATAAACATCCCCTCTAATGGCTAGCGCTGGGTGGGTCAGACTGATTTGCGCCGCCATTTTCTTGTGTGGGCCTATTCGCGTTGTCACTGCACTAAGCATATATATAGGTATTTCACACTCATAAATAGAGGGTGTTGATATCTTTTATTGAATTTCCTTCATTCCAATCAATCTTGTAAATTGCTGTTCAATGACCTCTTCAATTGTACTGAATTGTTCTTCACCATTTAGGCCTAGGTCTAAAGTGCAATTCACTTTCACACCTCCCTGCATGTAATCTGTCAGCTTAGGCCTAGCCTACTTGTACCTGAAATTTTTAGTCAGCATCACACTTATTTGGGAACAGAAAGTATTTAGGCCAAAGTATTAACATGTCTTTAAAAATATACATCATTTATTTCACGTAAAACAAAGCAAGACTAAATATTTGGGCCTGGAATACTTCAACAATTTTTACCTTCAATTACAGAAAAGAAACAGTTTATGAGCAAGTTATTTCTGGTATTGATTAAAACTATACACAGTGCATTGATCAGTTAATGTAAACATAAAAAGATATTAATTTTTTTTCCCTGTCCAACATAACAGGTGATTTAATTACCATACGATTCTGGTCATTCACAGTTGCCTGTGAGGAGTCAATGCAATGTATATACTTGCTTCGTTTGATATATTAGCTGGGTGATGTTCTGTTGTTTCTAAACCAATCAGATGAAGCAAAAATGCCATGTATTTAGTGTGTATAGAATCTTGCACTTGTGTACTAATGAAATTGCCTGTTATCATGTCGATTCCACTGAAAAAGCATGTGCAGCATGGCCGGTGTTGTGCTCTAAGAGTGCTTGTTGCTTACTGAATTTCTGTCTTCCTCAATAGCTCTCAACACTGCAAAATAGCAATTAATGTCTCAATCCTTTGCGGGAGGTCATCTAATTATATCCCTTTTATTTAAGAAAATATATGCAGTGTTAAAGTATGACATTATTGTATCTTTCAAAATATTATCATTCTAAAAATGTAACACGATTTCAACACGGTTCATTCACTTCATTGGGAGGTCCACGTGGGGTTATGCAACTGCACATGTTACCTACCTGCTGAGTCACTCAAGCATGACTTGACTTAGCTGATTTTCGTCGCATGGGGGGCCTGGGGGCGCTGCAATCAGGGGGAGTGGCTTGATTGATGCTCCGCTATATTTGCAGCCGAGCCACCGAACCGAACCTGTTAAGTGCCGAAACAGGCCGAAACGAACACCGAGCACATGTTCGGTACATCCCTAGTAGAAGGAATTACACAAATCATATATACTAGAATGCCCGTTGGAGAGACAGGTGGCCTGAAAATGCAGTTCATTTGATATTTGTTGAACTGCATTAATTTTTGCTATGACATACTTGTGACGAATTTATAAAAGGGAAATACTCATTATATCAGCCATGCATGCATTGTAGTTTTTGGTAATAAAACATGAAAGTGAGTTGTATCTATCTATCCTATGTATGTATCTGTGGATGTCTCTGCTGATCTATATCTATGTATCTATGTAGGTATCTATCCTTTGATGTATGACTGCAGGTTTGAACATGTTGTTATGTGCCAGTGAGTTTATGAAATGGTAGACACAGTGGCAATTCGATGGAAGAACATTATTTTCACACTGAGAGCAAGAGAGTTTCCATGCAGATATGGTAACTGTCATGCTTACAAATGAATGATGCGTGAGGCCTACTGAAGATGAATGGGTGGGGTAAATTAATTGCTGTATGTAACACCCCCCCCCCCCCGTCAAATGTTTTGTGGATCGGCCCCTGATGCACATTTAAAAGGCAAGATATTGGTTTCAAGAACAACGTGAATTGGGATGATGTACGAAGCTGTAATGAGTTGGCATATTGGTATAACATATATGTAGAGGAAAGCCCGCGAAAATGTTTGGTGTGTGCCTGGGACTGCTGAGGCTGTTGCTTTTGTTGCTGTCCCTCCCTCCGAATTACATTGCCTCACTGAGAAGAGCAGGGGGAGTTGGTGCAAGTGAAGTGAGTGTCCATTTAATGGCGTCGTAGAGGAGCATGAAGGAATTTCGTGAATAAGGCTGCAGAAAAAGATGATTAATAAGAAATAAGGGAGGAGTTCAAGGCATTTTATTAGCCACAAACAAAGGCAATGTCAGTGAGAACCGTCATGCAAGATGTGGTGGGCATGGCTAGAGCAGGGATGGAGGAGTAGAGGTGACATCAAAGTTGAAGAGATGGACTTTTAATAGTAGGATGTTATATTATATACATGAAACTGTATGCATAGTATACTTCCAATAGGTTCCATGATAATTAATTTATTACTGAGGTTTCAGCATCAACCGCCCAGTCATGAAAGATAAGTAACACAACTTTGACTAAGTAATTCCTTCCATTAATATTTAACTATTTAGTTGATTTTGGATGATCGATTTGAAGCATTAGTTCAGAGATTTCAGACTCTATTGATTATAATTTTGCAAAATGTACAGCCTACTTAAATTTAGATTACCTTTCCTAATTTCCTAATTTCTGGGCAAGGCATGTCTGATCTGACTGCTGACACAACAAGCATCAATGTTTTTCAGATATCCAAATTACTGTTTATTGAATATTGACATTTGTTGTATCCACATTATAAGAGCCTCATTGCCTGGTCTACCCTGTCAGAATGTAAGTCTCAATCAGGAGGGCAATAATATCTTGCTCATTCATGGTTGGCTTGATCTTGAAATAGCTATGCTGTCATTCACAATGTATTATTCTAACAATAAGTTTTTGAACATACCGTTTCTCGTAACTTTAATATTCCTGAACCGATTGCCTGACATTGCAGTGTATTCTAATTTTATTATACTTTCAGATTATTAAATTAATTGCAGGATAATACTTTTCAAAATTGTGTTGCGCTATTTTCTGTTAGCCTACCTCAAAGAATTCATTTCTGTGAATTGTATGAATTCATTATGAGTGTAAGTGAATGAATCAACAATATTGTGTTGTGCGAATAAAAGCAATACTATTTCTGAATAAAGCAATGACAAGTTTGCAAATGGTTAACCCATAAAATGTGTTCAGATGCCAAATTGAGATTCAAAAACAGTTGTGCTTGGTATTATATATTTCACTAAAACATTTGGACTTTCTAATTTATCAAAATAGCAGGAACTTCAGCGAGTTAAGTTGAAGGTGCTACTCGCTGCAATTTACAGTAAAATTTCTAATAACTATGACAAGAAATATCATAGTAGACCCATTATGTGGGTACTCATTTTAAAGCTTTTGAAAAGAGGAATCCAATGGCACTATTTGTTTTACCATATGTCTAATAGTCATTCAACGCGGTAGACGTAAATGTTCTCGCGAGTGTTTTAAATCACCAAAACTTCAAGGCATATGTCAAGGGGGGTAGCACTTTTCAGATTTTCAAAAAAATGGGTTTTTTGTTAATGGGGGACCCAATGGCACAAATTTGGCTTGTATACATATTAAATTTCCCAAAAAAGCAAATTAAGTCCCCCCCCCAAGTCAATGGCCAGAATTGCCACAAGAAAATCAAAAGTGTGTCATTTTCTTAATATGCATTATATTGATTGGTGAAATATCATGTAAAAGTTAAGACTGTTAAGTCAGTGAATAAATGTTGCTGTTGATGACAATAAGTAATTTGTTCAAACAAAATGCTCATGTAAGTTGTAACACACCTCACTTGCGAAAGTTACAATAGCACATTGAAATTGCTTTGCGGTGAGAATGATGCTTGTTATCTTTCCCAGTTGTAGTCCAAGCAAAACAGCCTAACCTCTGTGTTTCAGTAACCTCTAGGCACTGTAGCACTAATCTGTGGGAGAAATATTTATTGTCAATTATATTATGTGACATGAGGGAAAATTTTCTCCTTGAGGTGGCAGATTTGCCACACCTTATCCAGCTAAAAGTTTTTCATCGCAATTTGAATTAAAGTAGAGAATACACTCTAAAAAATTTCGAGACAAAATTGGTTTTTTAGATTCAAAATGGTTTTTTGAAAAACCAAATTTCAATACCAACATGAAATTTCAATGCAAAAAAAAATCCATGTTGGTTTTGCATTGAAATTTGCTTTTTCAAAAAACCATTTTGAATCTAAAAAACCAATTTTTCTGAAATTTTTTAGAGTGTACTGAAACAGATCAACCTATTCACTGTGTACCGTTTGCTCTATGCGAAGCGACCTAATCAATAATAAAATCTTAAATTTTGGACAAGAAACCAAATCAGTTACAATATAACACAGCCAGTATGCTATATTTATGTTTTAGACACACTGTTGTGAAATTACAGGCATTAAATGTTTAGCAATCAGAAGATTTGGTGACTCCAGTAAAAAATGCACTAAAATTTACTATAACTGTCTAATCTTCCAGAAAACTTTTAAATTGTTTGTTCCCAAATTTTTTATGTGTATTGCTTGTACAATAAGACAGCATCTTGGCTATATAGCAAAGTTTGTTTTTTGTCTATATACGAGAACTAGCAAAATGTAAACAAAAAAATCCTTAATTAGGTCACTTGGTTAGTACACAGTGTCTTTTAAAAGTGGTCGAAGCCTCCCCAACATTCCCCTCGCAATACGGGTTGAAACCACCCATAAAAAGTAGAAACAGTGTACAGTTTGGACTTGTAAGATGATTCATCCTTTCTACTATTATGTTTCAGAAAACATGGGCAGGAATGGAGGGGAAAACCCCATTTTCTTCCCAGTTGTCTTAATGTTTTTGGGTGCACTTTTACACATTATTGGATTTGCAATCGATGTGTGGAGTGAATACAATGCTGATGGATTCAGTGGCTCATTTTACCATGGCCTTTGGAAAATGTGTCAAGGTGGAAGTTCTGATAGAGGATGTATTACTATCCCAAGACGTATTGTTGTGGGTGAGTCTTACCAAAACCAGAACGATTTTGTTCTATAACTTTAGCCCAAGCCTTGCCACACAACTTTGCCACACGACTTTGCACTTTGCCAGCCAACTTTGCCACACCTGGACCTGAGAGTTACAGGTGGCAATGGCCATCACCCTCCCTTTCAAACATATAAAAGTTCTAGAAAAAACCGCCCTTGTAATTCGTAATCTGTAATGCGTGGCTCTTCCTCCTTCAAAATTTAATACAGTTTATTTTATTTGGTGTGAGGCAACAGTACACGTAAAATGTTGGTAAACGGACAATGTATTTTATAAATGTGTCAAAGACAGCAGATTTCACGCTTATGATTTCCATTTTATTTTATTAAATCAAAATTAAATTTTATCTTCATGTTCTTTGATTTCTTGATATTGGGTCATTAAAAATATGACCTTTAAATACATGTATTTGTTATAAATTGTGTTATCTCTTTTGTGCATTTCTATTTTGTAGCCAAATTCGACGCTGTCAGAGCTCTGGAGTGTATAGCATTAATTCTCTACCTTCTCTTATGGGCAGCTGGCTATTTATTTTTCGCATATCCACAGAAAGCGTGGCTCTATACAATATTCGGCAGTTTTATTGCAGGTAAATCATTATCTCAAAGACAGTGTACAGTATTTTAAAGCTTGTTTTCATTTTAAACTGTTAGTGAGTGGATATCTGCTATTTTGAAAGTATATGGCCTAGTTAAAAAATAATGAAGCCAAAGTGTGACATGACCATCAATTTTTAAAATGTACCTATGTATCAAATGACCCCATGATATTGTAAAAAACATGTCTAAGTTCCAGAAACTATATTTACCATTTTGCTGTCTCTTTTTTTTTGCGGAAATAACCTATAAAAGCCGAATATCACCAAAATTTAATTCTTTAAATTACCATGGCAATAAAAGAAAATTAGACTAAATGGTGACTAATCTTCTAAGGGAATCTAATTTCTTTGTTGGACAAAATATATACTTACATATCTTCTCCTAAGATGTTCATATTTTCATCTAAAATGATTTCACCTCTCATGGGTTATGCGTCTATATGTGAGCTTCGAATTGGTACCAAATAAATGCCGCTGAAGTGAATACTAATTGAGCAAATGATGATAAAAGTGCGTTTTTAGCCTATTTTCCCAGAAAAAAAAAGCCCATTTTGAGTAATTATAATGGAATGACATGAAAGTCAAAAAAATGTTCTTGTTTTGACCCAAATTGATTTGATCTGCATAATTATTAATAACTGGATGAAGCATACATGCGATTACACAATTAAAGCAAACTTTTTATTGGTTATTACCTTTTTCATTAATTAGCCCAATATTTTGAGGAAGTCTTCACAAAGAGCGAAATATAAATAACTGAACATTGAAATATACTCAAACTACTGAAATATTGGGCTGGTTTTTAGTGAAAAAATGCTTGTTTTTAAATGTAATTGAACTATATCTCAATAATTATGAAACAAATTTCATGGAATTTTCAGGAATTTCGCACAAGAATGTACTTAAAGCAATAGTGTACCATGAAGTTGTCACATACAGCCATTCTCAAATTTTGAAACACCTACTGCAACTATGCTGTGTGCTTCATTATTTTTGACCTGGGCTATATACCTGAATCATCTATTTAACTATAATTGAATTTATTTTTCATAATTAACTATACCAGTTGAGGAAGAAATCATTGGACCTTAAGGGTGGGGGGGGGGAGTTGGAGTTTTTGTAAAATGAATAATTTCTTGCCCCTTTTAGATGAAAAATTCTTTCCAGGCAAGCTTGAAAAAGGGGTATTTAATTAACATGGTATTGTTATGTCCAGAAACGGATATTTTGGGACATTGTCTGCTCAAAAGTAAATTATTACGTCTGTCATTACCGTCAAATATATAACTCTCCTTTATAGAAAACTCCAAGCCTCATCCTGCCTATCTACTAGTCGCCCCTAAGATCGATTTTAGATATAACGTTAAAAGAGCCACTAGTATGCTTTTGTATAACTATGGGGGCATGAAATATTACAGCCTGTGAACTTGATATGCAAGCAGAGTTGACTGTTGCACTGTGAAAATGGCACTTCATGAATAATCATACTGATGATTTATCATGATCATACCCAATTCTTTCAATGTTAATTTGATTTAAGGAGACTTATCCCGCTTGTTGGTGACAGCCAAACGAAAGGATTATGTATCAGATTTATACTCTAAAATCAGTTACAACAAATCAAATGGCTCTCTCTTGATCCTGACTAATAAAACAGCCTCTATGTTTCCCATGTTGAATGTATAGAGAAGATGACATTTCAATGATTTCATAGGCCATAATGACTCACAGAGTGCCAAAATCTAAGTGAAGCGACACTCTTTTTTGGCGTATCTAGTTGACAGGCTGTAAGCTACAGGCCCAAGCCTAACAGAAACTTTTATTTACTTGTCACTAGTATATGCAAAGGTGCCATGCTCTGACTGACATGAGGCTGTTTTATTATACCTCCACCATGAAAGCAGAGCTGTCATTGGCTGAGAGCTGGTCACATGTCAGTCATTATTTTAGTATATTGCCCTGCAATAGTTCAAAAAATGAAAAATCTCAATTTTTTTTTTCTTCTAAATTTTTTTTTGCAAATTTTTTTTTCCATTTAAAAAAAAGTAAAAATTTTTTCCCACATTTTTTTTTACACTACAAAATTGTTTTGTACACATTTTTTTTCCAAATTTTTTTAAACAACGTTTTTGGATTCCAGTGCCTTGCAATAGTGCAGGGAAAAAAATTCAAATGAGGGCATTTTTAAAGACCATAATAATAATTGGCCTGCATAAGTCCAAAGAACAAAATCAGCAAAAATTGTAGTAGTGCAATGTGTGTGTAAGGAAAACTATTTCCTTCGGCCTTTGGCCTCGTGAAATAGTTTTCACTTGCACACCCTCAAGGGAAATAGATTTGACTAATGTCTTCGAAATCAGTCAATATTTGTATAACATAACTTCATCTGGAAAGAAAATAGATCAGTTTGGAATCAGCCAATCAGAGAGTTACAACAAAGGTCTTATTTGCAAGAACTTTCCAGATTGGCCGAGGTCAAAAGTGATCTGTTTTCTGTCTGGACAGATGAAGTAAGCAGGCTCAGTCAGACCGTGGTTCCTTTGAATAGACTAGTGACAAGTGAGACCAGACTACACCGCATTCCCAATTATTATGCATTGTGCAACCACTTTTTTTAATGATATCTCAAAGAGAAATAAAACTGTACTTAAGGCTATCCTTTACACAAAATAATGTGGTTGCCATGGAGCCAATATCCTGTAAATTGTGTCCAATTCCGTTAGCTCAATGAGGAGCTACGCCCTATAATAAAGTTTTGCACCCACTACCAACCAAAATCAATCGAACTGATCTTAAAATACCAAACCATGAAAACTTACCCTTTGACACCAAATTAAAAATAGTACCATCATTTGAAACGTTGGCGTTTTTACATGTAGGCAAATGATATTATTCCCTTGCATTGAAATAACATGGAAATGGCAATCTTTTTGCAATAAAAGCTCTGTGCCGGCTAAAAACATTATACTCTACTTTCCTAAGGTTCAGAACTCTCCCCCAAACCAAAGTTAAAGTTTCTCCGGTGTACTTGAACGATATTTTGAAATGAAGTCAGGTCATTCCTTTCGACAATGCTATTTCAATGGGACAAAATTATGGCTGCATAATAATCGGGAACGCAGTGTATGAGGGTTGGACATGTGCTAAAGCTTGCATCATTACTCATGTCAATTGACAACTATTTCATTTTCAGCTTCCTTTTCTTTAACTGGAATCATCATATATGGCACAGACTATGGGATGTTATTCCCAGAAGGATACGTCCATGAACATCACACATTTGGAACATCATTCTGGGTATCTTTAGTAGGGGCCATACTGTATTTGTTGGTGATCGTTAATGTGCTGATCGTCATTGTGCTCATGAAATGGAAAGGCTGGGTCTTTGAAGATGAGGATGATCCTGATAATGTATCATATGACCCTTCCAGTGACATTCCTGCTGTCTCAAGTGTGTCTTCCCAGATCAATCCAGCGTTCACGAATGAGGATCATGTGGAAATGCAGGACGGATCAATCATACAATCAGATTTCTGAAAGAACTGAACACTATAATCAAGCAAACAGAAAATCTAGCCAGGAACATTTCAAGAATATAGTATTTTGCTGGCTCTGACAACATGTGACTTTATGCCATATAAAGGAAGAGATTGCATAATGCATATCATAATATACAAATATGGCATGATATGAGTGCAATATGAAAATTTATTTGCACGAGGAAATTCATATTGAACGAGGGCACAGCCCGAGTTCAATATGAATTTACAAGTGCAAATAAATTTTCATATTGCATGATAATAAGTGCCGTATTTGTTTTATTACATGTCTATTATGCTTACAATATAATGTTCCATTCTGAATAAAAAATTCGATTTTTTTTTCTAATAAAAACTCATATTGCACTCCAACCATGCAATATGAAAAAATCTGAAAAAAATAAAAAAGTAAAATAAAAATTTTGGAAAAAATCTCATATTGCACTCGAACCATGCTCGAAGAGGGATTTTTTTTTCATTTTGGGACCATTGTATGTTTTTTTTCACAGTTAGGAATTATGATAATTATAGTCTTTGTAATAAAACTTCAGCCATTTTCACATGTAAATTATTTTATATTAACAATTATATAGTCCGACTGGGACTTTTCAATGGTCATCTAGTTTTGTTAAAGTATTGTAAAGTTAAATCTGATTGACTGATTCATTATACATGTACATTTTATTGTAGGGATGAAAATATTCCTGAGCCTCTAGGAACACGATTTTGTGAAAAGTTTTGATTTTGGCTGCTCATTCATTCTTCATACAATTTTCATAAGAACTCTATTTTTGAACTTTACAGGACAATTTGAAAATTGGAGTTTTGAAAATTTCAAAATGTAGCAGACAAAATTTCTATGGTGCAGGCCCTTAGAATTGAGCTTTTTAAATAATTTTTTAGGCAATTTCACATTGTTATCTAAGAATTGCCACAAATGTTTTCAGAGAAAAATTCACAGTTTAACATCATTTTTTGTGACGAAGAAGGCAATATTCTTAAAATCACATTAACATGACTTGCACACAATTTTAAAGTAAAAAAACCAGTATGGATCAAACCACGAGATGTTCCAGATTATTGAGTCCAGACACGGACTAAACAGATACGACAGTAAAAAAGTTCCAGGTACATAGTTCTAAGTAAAATTTCTCATTACATAATTGAAGTATCATTCTGAAATGTTCCGACAGGGGTTGCTGTAGTCTAGGACTCCAATAGTTCTAGCAATTTTCATACTATCATTTCTTTCCGAGTATAAAAGTTATTAGCCAAGCAAAATAGGCAGAAAACATTTATCCATGTGATTATGAGTAATGCTTTTTTAACCCTCACAATTTTCTATACCCACTTGAGCAGAGGTCCCATAATTAGGAGCAACAGAAAAGGCTAAATGACCGAATGATTAACAGTAAAAATGACCAAACATATCAGGGAAGATCACAAGCTTTGCGAAAATAAAATAAACAGTCTCCTGGATGCAGTATGCCTATCACTGGCATCAAAACAAGCTAGGGGTGTACACCGGTTCGATAAATACCGGTCCAGTCTAGTCGGTTCCTGAACCAGTTTTTGAAGCAGCACTTTTGGTTTGGTTCAATTATGCCATATCCCGCTTAAAAAAGCCTATTCTTGCCGAAATTTGACAGAAAATATCGTTAAAATCAATCACTGAACTCAAAAAGATTGTCATCTTGACGTCCGCTCTAGTGCGAGATCCACTTTCAGGGCCAAAAATTCCGTTTTTCGGGAGTTGGATTCTCTAAAATGCGGATCGGTCCGAATTTGCGGACCGACAGTACGAATCATGTATCGATCAAGTGTATCGATGATACGTATCGTATCGAATGTCGGCAACGATATAGAGCCCTAATATAAGCAGTGATTCTGTTTTCAAGTGAATGTTTTGCTCTTATGGGTCTCTATTGTCATTGTCCAATTGGGTTTATGTAATTCTTTCTGCCTTTTTTTGGTTGGCCTACAACATATTCTGCCCTATTTTGGTTGGCTAATAACATTTGTATACAGAAATAAATAAGAGTGGCAAAATTGCTGATATTATTGGAGTCCTAGACTACAGCACCCCCTTTAGGAATTTTGCAGAACGACACTTCAATTCTGAAATGAGAAGCGTTACTTGGAACTATGGACCTGGAACTTTTTTACTGGCGTATCTGTTTAGTCTGTGTCTGGACTCAATAATCTGGAACATCTTGCGCTTTGATCCATATTTAAATTGTGTGCAAGTCATATTAGGCCTAATGTTATTTAAGAATATTGCCTTCGTCGTCGCAAAATTTTTTTGTTAAACTGTGAATTTTGCTCTAAAAAAAATTTTGGCAATTCTTAGACGAAGTGAAATTGCCTGAACATTTTATTAAAAAAGCTCAATTCTAAGGGCCCGAACCATAGAGATTTTGTCTGCTACATTATGAAATCTGCAAAACTTTAATTTTCAAACTGTCCTGAAAAGTTCAAAAATAGAGTTGGTGTGCCATTCTTTCGGCTTTATCAGCTGTTTGGGCATTATTTAAAATGGCACCTTTATTTTCGGTGTAACTTGTTGACAATGTCATATTTTATTACCAAAACTGAGATGTGATTATAAACAAGTCAAAAGGCAGACAGGAAATGGTCACAGCTGAATGAATTTTGGCACAAAGACACCAGTTGATCTAAGGATCAATACCATATAATTTAATTTGTCCAAAAAAGAATCTTTGCAAACTTTTAAGCCAAAATCAAGTGTTGCATTTCTTTTGCCGGTGAGTGTAAAATAAACAGATGCATGATAAATATAACGACTAACAAAGAGCATCTTTAGAATTTCTTTTAAATTGTTGCAATGTCCCTGAGTTTTGTGTGGCAACATCAGCACCAGGCCTGACATGATGGATTTTTGGCCACTCAGATCTACCAACCCAACCGAAAAAACCCATGATTTTATTTAATATATTGAACTAATGTGTCCTTTTTCTTGTTATGTAATGCAGACGCCTGTCATAATTTACTGAGACACTTGGTATGGTTTTCTTTTTATTCGACTGACATGTGTGTACTTTTACAACAAATTATTATACAAAATGAAACAAACACACCTGGGCTCATATATCACTATAAATATAACAAAAATATGTATATTTAGAATGTTGGCTACATGTTGCAAAATTACTTTACAGCATTGTGAAACCAAAATTTCCCGGTTTTTGTTTAGTAATGCTCTCATGGTCCTCGGTTAATCTAAAGAAGAGAAACCCTGATCCAACTTCCCTCAGTCGCAGAATAAAAAAATAATGTGCACAAGGCACTTTAAAGGGCATTCTGCACGTCATCTAACTGCTGATCTGAAGTCCTTGTTATCTTGTTTAACTGTTGCTACTGCATAACAGGGCATACAAATGTAGCAACACGTTGATGAAGCATTCAGGGATGTTTTGTCGTAATTGCTGACCTCTAGTTGTTTTGACAAATTCTCAGTGAGATAGATCTGGTTTGGGAAGCCCCTCAATGACATCACAGGACTCCCTCTTTCCAGTTTTTCGAGGATGGTTTTCCTGGGTCTCTAAAATGGTATTTAAACAATGTGCATGTTCCTGTAAAGTTGATCAACACAATCTTGGGCAAATTAAACCCAATGTGCAAAGTTTGAATGAAATTTGTGTAGTATTTTGTCTCAAAATTGGTCCACAAGATTCCAGAGAAGACCAGTAACATATAGGGCAGAATGCCCTAAAGAATGCCCTAATAATAACTAAGCTGACAGCTCTTCCACACCCCTTTGCAATGTCTATCATCTTACAACTAGACAGAGATTAGCTCAGACAACTTCAGAAATGTATTAGATCCCATAGAGCTTCACTTTGTGCTGCCATGTATTGCCACCTAGTGGCAAGTGTGCTATTCCGCCAACTCCAGCGAGCAGTCAACATAAAGTGAGTGTGAGGAACCCAAACAAATTCTGTCTGAAAGAAACCAGGGCTGTTTCTGAGTACATGCTGATGGCATTGTCTATTTCCTTCGATTATGTGATTGACACAGGCACCTCGATGTTGAATAGAAACTCTGTGAATGTGCCATAAAATTGGAACTAAACTGAGCCAAATTGAAAACACAAAACTATTTCCAGGGCTTCACTTTTCTATTTGCTTCAGATGGACTATTTAGTGTCTGCATGTGTGTAATCAGGTATAAAAGGACTCAGTTGCAAATCATCCAAGTATGACCAATATTTGCACGTCTGTGGCCAAGTTTATCACATCTCGGTATGGCCAGTGGACCGGGGCATTAGGTACCCCATAAAGCAAATCTAACGAAAATGAAAAGGTCACATAATTCACTTCAATAAGTGCCACCTAATTTGTTAAAAAATTAGGTTTTTGGGAAGTCAGACCAGAGTTTGTCACACGCAATGATATTCCAATGCAACAATGCAGCAATACAATGGAAACAAGCCCTCAAAAAGCCTATGCAATAGCAGTGATATCAAAAAGTCTTACGGTGTATCAGAAAGAAGGCTCACAGTGACAACCTGCAGTTCTTGGAACTGCTGCTCGTGCGTACACTTGGAACTGCTGTTCGTCCTACGGCTATACAGGTTGTGTAAGGCCTTTTTTTGTGGACCTAATTCTTTTTCCACTCTCAGGCTGTTTGAGGACCTGTTTCCATAGTTGCACTGTTCCACTGGAATATCATTGTGTGTGACAAACTCTGACATGACTTCTCAAAACAGAAAATTTTAACAAATTAATGAATTGTATGGCCTGTTTCATCATTTTCTTCAAGCTTTCACTTGATTTGCTCTATGGGGTGCCTAATACCCCCATCCACTGGCCATACCAGAAGAAAACTTCCATGAGAATAGGAATATAAAGGGCAATTATCTCCGAGGAAAGTACAATTGTTATTTCACATTTCTGTAATTTTCCCTCATTTTTTCAAAAATTTTCTAACCTTTTTTTGCGAAAATTGTGAACATTTTGATGAGTTTTGCAAAATATTTACAATTTCTCTGTGTAAAGAATCCTGGAAAGGGAAAGAGGAATACTATGTGAAGTTCAAAGGGTTGTTTTGGCGATATTGAGGCAAGGTTTAAAAAAAAATAGGTGTGTTCCGGTAAATTTTTGGCATGCCCCTCCCCTGCTGACGCCAACGCATGAATCATATATACATGCCTACTTCAGGAAAATTGTTTGAAGAATAAATGAGTTACCAAAGCAAAATCAAAATTGAACAAAATTGTTTTCCTTTTTTCCTCGAGGGTCAGGAATATCTATACAATAAAAATGTATATTATTGAAAGAGTAGACTTTTGCAGTACTTGAACGAAACAGGATGAGCATTAAATGTTCTCGTTCCCTTGGATTACATATTTTTAAATATACATTAAATTCACATTTGTAAATTGCTGAGGTTTTATCACAAAGAGTAATTACATGTCTCATCATTTTGGTGTATGAAAAACAACATATGTAGATACAGTGATCCCTATATAGTATATATGACAAGCAAGATTCTCTCCTCCTCCCCAGCCACCCATCCCCATGATCTTACTTTTTATAGTATGTGACTTCTTTCTTGTGCATTACAGTCAGTCACTTTGACATAGAAAAAGACTGGACTGTTGCACTGTGAAAATGTGTGTCATCATGCTGATCATTTGTCATGATCATACCCAATACTTTCAATGTTAATTTTATTTAATGAGATTTATCCTGCTTGTTGGTGACAGCCAAACGAGAGAATTACACATCTGATTTTCACTCTAAAATCAGTTATGACCAGTCAAATCGCTTTCTCTTGATCATGACTAATCCAACAGCCCCTATGTTTCCCATGTTGAAAGTAGAGAAGATGACACTTCATCGGCTATCATGAGTCACAAAGTGCATTTTCACAGTGAACTGGTCCTCATTATTTCTATATCAAAGTGACAGACTGTAACTGCCGTTAAGTTAAAATAATTATTTATGACAACAGCAAATTTTACAATGAGTACACATGGTCACATGCACATCCTATGAAGAAATCTCAGGTCCGTAGAATGTAGACCGCACATGTGATGATGGTTGGGACTATTGTAAACCTAAATCGCCAGCAATTTGTTCCACATATTATCACAGCTAGCTCAGATATAAATAATTTATTGTTATAAATATGTACATATCCTTTTTCTCATTGCTTTTTTGATGGTGTTCAGTACACATTTCAGAAATCTGATTGTGTTATGGTCCCATCTGCCATTTCCACATGATCCTCATTCGTGAAAGCTGGATTGCTTTGGGGAATGTTAGACTCCAACGAGACAGATGGAATTTCAATGGTAGGGTTGTGTCTAGGGTCACTTTCCTCCTCATCCTCATCCTCAAACTTCCAGTCTTTCCATTTGATGAGCACAACAACAATCATCACATTAACGCCGCTCAACACGTACCCTACGGCTCCTGCTATACAGAGGTAAAATGACCATCCGAAAGAGTGTTTTGAATAGATGTTCCCTTCTGGGAATAGCATGCCATAGTCTGTACCATATATAATGATTCCAATTAAAGACAGGGAAACTGAAAATATAAAATAAAAGTTATTTAATAAATTTGTCAGGGCAAATAGCATCAAACCATAACAGAAATTAAAGAAACAAAAAAATGTGCATGGTTTTTGTAACTTCGATTAATTCTTTGAAAGGGGTTGTCAGAAATATCTTTGGAAAGTACGATGGATATCCGCATTGCTCCACTTTATGACCATCACATAAATATGATTTCGATCATGTTTTATGTATTTTTGTTCAAATAATGAGGTGAAATTAAAATATGTGTGTGTTGGGTGAAGCTGCTTCAGGTACCATTTCATGCTTACTTTAACTTAAATCTTTATAGAATGGTTAATTAAAATAGAAAAATTTTACCCAAGATTTAGATTGGGTAGAAATAGCAAAAAAGAAAGAATCTGAACAGAAAGATTCTGAAATTCTGAAAAAGTAAATAGAAAGCCTTAAAAAGGATAGAAGAAACCCAAGAAACAACTTTCAATCTGACTGTGCTCGCAAAAAAAAACCGCCATAGGATTATAAAAGGGGGGTTTCTTACACGATGGACGGGGTTATTTTTTTACAAAAATGACTGTAACTCCTATATTCCAATTTTTAGACATTTGCTTCAGTAGTTATAAGTAGAGCTAAGTTGTGTCTTCCTGACTGCATAAGCATTCAAATAATCGACCATAAAAAGTAGGTCAAATAGCACCTCGAAGTTTAGGGGGGGGGCTGCATGCCCTGCGCGACTGTAAGAAAGTGTGACGACTGTATTGCATGAGGGCGGTCACTATTTTGTCCTGAAATTTTAACCTATTACACATTACAGAGCAGTGGATCTGGCCTGATATCGGTCAAGAATTGCTCTGAAAATCCCTGAAAATCCCATTTGCCCTGATTCCTTGGCAATGAAAACATGCTGAATTGCTTATCACTGTGTACCGTTTGTTCTATGCGAAGCGACCTAGTTAATCAGAAAATCTTAAATTTTTGACAAGCAACCAATGTAATTACAATATAACATAGCCAGTATGCTGTATATAGTATGTATTAGACATCTTGATGTGAAATTTCAAGCTTTAAATATTTATCAATCAAAAGATTTGGTGATTCTAGTGAAAAATGCACTAAAATTTACTAAAACTGCCTAATCTCAAAAGAAAACTTAACTAATTGATTCTGAATTTTTTATGTGTATTGTGTGTACTATAAGACAGCATACTGGCCATATGGCAAAGCTTTTCGCTTGCTCTATACACTCTAAAAAATGTCGGGACAAAAATTGGTTTTTTAGATGCAAGATGGTTTTTTGAAAAACCAAATTTCAATGCAAAACCAACATGGATTTTTTGCATTGAAATTCGGTTTTTCAAAAAACCATTTTGAATCTAAAAAACCAATTTTGTCTGAAATTTTTTAGAGTGTATATGAAAACTAGCAAAATGTAAACAAAGAAAATCTAATTGGGTCACTTGGTGAGTACACAGTGTTATGGCAGAGAATATTAAAAAAATTAAAAATGCTTTCACCTGCAATGAAAGTGCCAAGTAATGTCGAGATCCACGCAGATGTTTTATGAGGATACACGGCAAAATTGAATGTAATCCCCCATAAAATGATGTAAAGAATTAATGCCGTTGTCTCCATAGCTCTAACGGCACTAAATTTGGCTAAAATAAAACAAAATTTAAAAACAAAGTGAACTAGTGCCAAAACACGAAGAGTCACATATTTTCTAAACATCAATAACATATCAAAAGTTGATGAATAGGCGTTCAATTTATTATGCAGAAATTGGGCACATTGACAGAATCAAAAATAACGTGCAAGCACTTTAACAGCTGCTTGTAGATCTATAGGTGCAAGTATCTACTAATATGCTATTAATTCTATCTATCTATCTATCGATCTATCTATCTTTCTATTTTTTCCTTTCTTGTTTCCTTCCTTCCTCTCTTCATTCCTTCCTTCCTTCCTTCCTCCTTCCTCCCGTCCTTCCCGTCCTTCCCTTCCTTCCCTTCCTTCCCTTCCTTCCCTTCCTTCCCTTCCTTCCCTTCCTTCCCTTCCTTCCCTTCCTTCCCTTCCTTCCCTTCCTTCCCTTCCTTCCCTTCCTTCTGTGGTGTTGTTAAAGATGCCTTGTGTTTCCATATATTTTTGTGTTTTTAACAATCCCCCTGGCTGGCACTTGGCTGCTGCCATCACTGCAGCAGAACATTTAAAATTCGCGGGAAAATTGTACATTTTAGTTTAGAAAATAAAAATTTATTGTCACAGAAGTATACCAAAAGTTGATGGAAGCAAGATAATATTCTATTCAGACTGCATGCCAAGTTTTAATGACATCTAGGTGAAACAGCACGACCAGGGGAGTTGTCATATTTTTTCCTGAAACTCCTCTCGCAATACAGGCAACAATAAACTAACTTCATGTTTATTTTTCACAATTTTTCAGTTATCACAATATTGTATGATCTGAGGTACGTACCTCAACATCTTTATTTGCATAGCATCTAATCATAATAACAGCCATAGCAGGAATCTCATCTCACTCATAAGGCTTTTTTCTGTCTACCCATAACACCTTAAATTACGCTCCCAAGCCTGCCTTTTCATCTGAAGTTCAAGACAGGGCAACTTTAATATTAAAGGCCATTAAATTCCACATTTTTTTGATATGCCAAAAATAGCAGGCTGTAACGGTTTTATCCTCAGTCATGCATTTACAAAAAACTCATATTTTCCAACATGTACTCAGTCTTTTGAGCAATATTAGCAATAATCATGAAAATATCTGCACTAATAGTAAAAATATGCGAAACTATCCACACTGTAAATTCTGAAATTTTGAGTTAGCTCAAATGATTGAGTGAGATGGTTGCACAATTTGTTTGAGCCATGATAGCTTGCTGTTTTGAGTCATGATAATCTTTATGTTGTTATAACTTGCAAACAACAAGCTGTCTTGGCTCAATGGAATTGTGCAGTCATCTCACTCAATCAATTAAGCTAACTAAAAATTCAAAATTTACAGTGCAAAAAATGTGGGAAAATCGCAGAAAAAATCGGAAATTTTTACAATACTTCCAAGATAATATAAATTTGGCACATTTTCATCCTTTATTGTACACATATTTAGTAAAGATAATCATATTAATTTTTGCACGATAATTGCAGAAATTTCTATTTTTATGACAAAATTTTTAATTCTATGACTCTTGCAGAACTATTATGATTATTGCAGAAATGTCTTTGGTTATTGTAAACTGAAGGACAAAAGTAAGTTATCCCCTCTATAGGAGACTGTGGTATGAAGTCCTGGAGGAAAAAATACTGGATGGCACATGAAAACTGTTTTTAATTCTATATTTTTTTTAAACATATGATCAAACAAGGTCTGGGCTGACCCATTTCACTGAAATAAAGAATAAACGTCAGAAAACAGAGTTCACAGATCAGTCAAAACAGGCCTTTTACGTGGATGTCTGGCTTCCAGGCTTGCTTACAGTGCTTAGCTACCCATCTCATAACTGTTTTGGCACTCACTCTTGGGTTGTAAGTGCCTGGAATTTCAGCAGCTGTGGATGTGGCGGTCTTGAAATGGTCTTGAAATGGTCAACCAGATTCTGATGGATGTTGTGCCTGTCTTGATTATGAGTTGTGACAACAGGTCTGCCGGGCTACAGAACACCTTTTATTCAGCCTGTTAGACCAAACTTGGTCATGAGCTTGTTGATTGGTGGCTTGGAGCAGCCCCTCTGATGTGCAACCTCATTCTGGGACATGCCAGCAGCCAGCATCCCAACTGCTGGGCTTCATTGCTCAATGGAGAGTCTACCCAATGGCAGTCTGTTGGCGTATCCCAACTGAGGAAAGAGCAAGGAACTTTTCTGGGTGCTTTTTGTGCAGTTAAGTGCAATTAATCTCGAGGATTAGCCTAATTATTGCATTTCATGACCTGTACCAGCGCAGAGGCAATGACCCGTGACAAGAATATGTAAACATGACTAATTGGTCGTTGTTAATTTCTAAAACACTTGAAACTTTGAAAATAAATGTGAAGAATTTTTTCTTTAAATTATTTCAAATTGAAAAGTGATAACTTATTTTTGTCCTTCAGTTTACATACTTCTGTGATAATGGTATAAATTAGCAAAAAGCGTGAAATTTCTGAGATTACCAGAGGAGCTTTATATGAGACACCTTGCATATACTGTTTAAACAGGTAGCTATTTCTAGGCTACACGATCTGTGATGATTATGTCAAAATTGGGGGCAATTCGGGGTCCGTTGAATATACAATTGGGCCCAACTTCACCTCTTGATTTTTCTCAATTTCTTTTAGACTTTGTACACATTTAGGTAACATTTTTTTCAACGCAATTTAAGGCCCCTCTTATGTGTGAGGCCTGAGGCTGATAACATTGAATGTTGGAAAAACTTTCAAGATTCACTGTCATACCTGCCATATTTTTCTTGCCTTTACAGTCAATGAGGAGTACTTACATTCAGCTGCAATTGGACATCAATGATCTTGCAACAGGTCCTATCAATTGCATGAAATAAACTGTCAATTTGTCATAAGTAACATGTGACCTCATTGAGACTAAGCTGGTAACTTGTTTTGATAGCTTTGAAAGTATAGGATTTGACCTCACAAGTTGCTTATGAGTCATAGAGAATAACATGGAATTTATACGGATATCATGACCTCCCAAGGATGGGAACATTTCACTCAAACTGTTAGGACTTGACATCCCGAAAATCTGCATTTGAACTTACCCACAACAATGTCACTGGGGATAGTAATACATCCACTATCAGATCTTCCTGTTAGGCACATTTTCCAGAGGCCATATGCAAAAGAGCCATTGAGTGAATCTTCGGTGTACGCACTCCAATCATTGAGGGCAAATCCAACTATGTGAAGAATTGTGCCATAAAACATAACCACATTTGGAACTGTCACAGGTTTCGTACCCACATTCCTGGCCATGTTTCCTGAAACAGAAATGCCGAAGGGATCAAGTTTATTCCAAAAAAATCTCGTATTTCACCTGTTTCTTCAGATAGATAATTATTTTCATGTTTTTGGCATATGACTGATGAGCTACAAGACCGAGGCATCAGCTGCCGAGACCGAGACATTGACCATCCAAGACCGCGATGGAGGCATCTGCTATCGAGACGTGATGGAGGCATCTGCCATGGCGAACAAGGCCAGCCAAATAAAAATTATCAAAAAAGGTTGACTGACTGAGACATGGGCTGAAGTGAAGCCATCAAAATGTGGCCTGATATTGAGCAAGTATCCTGCAGGAGGAGGCCAGCCTCAAGGACCCCCATCACTGCAAATAACTTGGGACTCGGTGAACTGTGTAAACAGGTTGGAGTATGTAGCCAAAACAATGTAAAATTTGTAAATATTCAGGCATGTCGCTACTAATTACATAATGCTTATATACCCAGCACAATATCAAAACAATAATGTTGTCATGCTAACTTTCTCGAAAAACTGTTCCTTCCAACCTGACCAGCTCCTTTGAATATTCTATGGTGCACAAGTGATATTTTGCTCATTATCTTTCTTTTATCATCGTGAAAGAATAAATATACATAATCAGCGGAAAAAAAGTCAATAGATTTTTATCATTGAATTGTTATATTGCTCTTATCTACCAGAAATGTTATAAATATGAGTAATCAATCAGTTTGTGATGAAAATGCACAAAAATGAAGACCAATGTTCTGTTGTGAAATCGTCTTGACACTAAATACATCAGAGGTTTGATATGAGAGTACTCACTAATGAAGGATCCTTTAGGCCTATTTAATACTGAATATAGTAATCTGCAATTATTACTTGTGTCATGATAATGTGAGCAGAAAAGCGACCAATAAAGGAGTCATCTGTTTACATCTGAGCAAATATATATCGAATGCATATCTTTGACAACAGAGCCTCACTCCAGACATTTCCTGCTAGTGTTGCTTCAGGTGGTGCTTCAGGCCTTAACTTGCCCTGACCCATCAATAATTTAACCCATTCCGGGTATACTACAGTTTATATTGGAGTCGAGCACCGCCTGAAGGAAATTTCTGGAATGAGACTGGCATTCTGAAATAAAAAAAATTGTATCAAAATATTGACCTGGAACTTTTTTTTACTGAATATCAGTTTAGTCCATGTCAGGGCAGAGCTATCTGAAACATCTTGTGATACAGTTAATTAGTTTTTGGGATTTTAATGTTTTATGATGTGATTGTAACTTTCAATTGCAAAATTTGATATTCAAAGCTATGAAATATTTTTTCTCGCACCCCTGAGACATGTTGGAAATGGTTGCGGACCAAATAAAAGATTCTGTACATGTGATCAGACTCAACCGTCCCGTCAGAACCAACCGCGCCTTCCGAATCCACCATCTAGTCAGTCACACTGCCATTTCCGTCAAATGCCGTCACATGACCGTAATGAAACTTATTTTATTTTGTGTAACTTTGATACACTTCCACTGATTATGTTTTAGGGACCGATTCTATACATGTGATCAGACTCAACCATCCCGTCAGAACCAACCGAGCCTTCCGAATCCACCATCCAGTCAGTCACACCGCCATTTCTGTCAAACTCCGTCCCATGACCGTAATGAAACTTATTTTATTTTGTGTAACTTTGATACACTTCCACTGATTATGTTTTAGGGACCGTTTAGAATTTACGTGAACATGTCAGTACATAATAGGTTTCTTAAATCAGAAGTATTTTTCAGTTATCAATAATTCACAAATATGTGTTGTTCCCAATGATGTTCATGTAATTATATATTACAAGAATTTAAAAGATAACTAAGGTTCTCGTGTTATATGACCTTTGACATACATGTGATGTCTTCATGGTTTAAAGTTTACCACTGTTTAAAGTTAACCGCAAGTGTAGGGCTGTTCCGTTACAGGTGATTTCATTAGTACACGATTCTTAGTTTCTAGACCCACCAAATACATGTCATTTTCAGTTAATCTGATTGGTTTAGAAACAACAGAACGTCACAAATTTGATTTATCAAACGTAGTATGTGCTGGTTTAGCATTGTTTCCTCACTGCCAAGTGTGAATGACAAGAATCGCATGGTAATGAAAACACCTGTAATATACCTGAGGTAGACTTATGTCTGAGTGATTGCTCTGGATTTTCAAGACTTAGTCTTTATGATGGTAAAGTTTTGATTTAAAGTTTGTTCTGATTTAAAGTTCTAAAGACAAATTATTGTTCATGATTATAATAATGTGTCAAATCGTTTTCGACATTTCTCTAATATTCACATAAAATGTTTAAATTTCAGAACTATAACATTGCAATGCTCACCTTTGCGAGATACAGTTCCTTCTGGCCTGATCAGACCTCCATAGGCCTACATACTAGAGCTTTTTTTCTGAGGTGATTATAAATTGTAATCTCTGTAATCTGCAAAATGACTTGAGTCGCCAAAATAAGAGTTGATGACAGTTTTCAAGCTGGTAGTTCTGTTGTATACAGTTACACCAGGATTATTTTGTATTTATAGAGTCTGGTTTGAAAGCAAAACAATGTGAAACAATGACAAACACACAGAAGAGGGGCTTTCATCATCTCAATCATCATCCCAAGTCATACCATGACAAAATGGCCCATAACCTTTGCTAATTCATGAATACTTAATTAACTGACCCAGTTTTGGCTCAGCCAATCAGGGACTGCTACATCACAGTTTGAAATTGTTGCTTCTGTTTCTCACTGTTACAAATGGAGAAATTGTGTATTGTTGAAAGGTGCTATCACAGCTCCGAAAATTCCATTGAATTATGTATTTTCACAGTTCTGAAATGAAACTGTTTGAAAGTTTGCTTGTTTTACACTGTTTTTCTCAGTTGCCAGTAATCCTCTAAGTGTCCATAATCGGACTAAATCTGCCTGCAAAATGCTTATGACCTAAATAAGCAGCCAATCACAGAAGAGGTTGGAAATAGCAGAAAGCCCTGTCCATTTTAGCAGGGCTTGCGTGGGGAGGATGCATCTCAATACCTATAAGGCGACCGTGGAAGAGAGACTGAGATTAAGCAATTAAGTGACTGTTGGTCGACTGTGGGTGGTTATACAAGTGCCTATAAATGAGTAAATTGCCTGGTGCCTAAGAGGCGATTATTGAGTGTCATTCCTGCAAGTGACAAAGACATTATATGCTCATAGTTCAAACCAGTACCAAAAATGCACGATCCAGCATTAATAAACTATAAAAATATCCCATGACATTGCACCACAACCTCTGACTCTGAGAAGTGAGAAAACATTTGAAGATATCGTAAAGATATACTAGTGTCAATGCTCTTTGCATTTTGCTTCATTTTGAAGGAAGAACTAAAATAATATGAAATTTATTTTATAAAACCAGTTTTTTAAACGCCATAATCGTACAAAGCTGTAGTAAACAATTACCAGATATGTTTCACATGTATTACCAAATAAATTGTGTCACTGTTTGCTTGTATAACACTGTTATTTTCTGAAGTAGCCAATGATCCCCTAAGTGTCCATAGTCGAAACTTGGGGTGATTACAGCTCATTATACCTGTTGGCGACTATGGGACTGAGACTGAGATTCAGTGACTGACTTTCAGGACACTATGATATGATTAAACACTTGGCTAAATACAAATTGTGGCATTATGTTCATCCAGGATTTCACACATATATATTCTTTTACCAGATACAATTACAAAAAATGATACAAATAATTTTAAGTTCCTTACATAGAGAGAGTAAAGTTTACTCATTAATTTACTGGGGTTTTTTGTCGTTCAATGGATGTATTTCACATTTAACAATATGAGTGACTCAGTAAAGCTTCACTGATAAAAAGTGACAAAGGACATATTTATGAAGTATTTCATGGATAGATCTATCTTTCACTGGTGATTACGTTTAGCTAAGTACTAAAGACTTCAGCAGTGGAAGGGGGGAGGGTTTGTTATATTAACACATTTGGTCGACCATGGGACTGAGACTGAGATTTAAAAAAGTGACTGAACATCAGTTGACTGTGGTGTGTTTATAAAGGCAATCATTACAAGTGTTAATCACTTGAGTGTCTCAGAGGTGACGATGGAGTGATTATGTTTATGTCACCTGTATTCATAATCACTCTATAGTCACCTAGGCACCTTAGTGATTTAATAATTACTTACCTTGTAAGAGCAGTTAAGTAAACATGGCTGCCGAAGCGTCTTCCTCGACCCTCTTCCCGCCGATTACGTATGCGTCATCGATCCATAGGCCAATAAGAGGGTCCGATCTGCCAGCTCCAGTCAACCATACCAATCCACGTATATATAGTGGAGGCTTCCCGGCTCCCGCCACTCATTCCTTCACTGTTGACATGGAGCGTCAGGCGGTTGCCATGGGCACGCCATCTAGCGGCGGCACCCGATTCAGCAGGCCACGTGTAGAGCCCTCAGAGAGTTACGCAAGCCGCGTTCTCTCAGTCCCAAATGACGCTTATAATCCTAGTATCGAGTCGCAACCTGGTCCCTTTAGTGCAGGGTGGCCTTACCGAGACCCACAATCCAGTATACCAGTCCGAAATGAGTCACAGAACGTACAATCCGTGGCCGATGTAGCCAGAACTTCTTGCCTCCCGGCATTACTGAAACAGCATGGCTCGGGCGCCCGCCCGAAAGAGGTCGCCAGTAGTAGTCGCAATGTTACGCCAGGGGTTGCCACCAGTACGGGACTCCATAATAGCAGGCAGCGCCACCACCAAGCCTCCCATGGGGCAGCTAACAGTCAGGGAGTTCACCAGGCCCAGGAGAGGCATGACTGGGAACCCAATGAACAGTATAACCCTTATGCTGTGAGACCAAATGTTACCAGAAATGTTACCAATGAGCAAAGTGCCCCAAGGCACAGTGACCAGTGGGGTGAGAGTGAACAAAGATACCATGATGTAAATTTTGATGAACCCAGATACCTTGACTCAATGGGCGCAGGCGGGCCCAGATACCTTGACTCAATGGGTGCAGGCGGGCCCAGGTACCATGACCAACGTGCACCATTGCACACCGACCGATTGGGTGCACCTAGGCCCAGACAGCAGACCTCACGCAGCCGCGTGCCTGATGTGTACCAGGGCTCCGATGTCTACGGATATGGCGACGGGATGGAGCGAATCTACCTGGCCAGGATGCAGCCCCACCCCAGGATGGAGCCCCACGCCAGGATGGACCCCCACCCCAGGATGGCGGCCCCCCCCAGGATGGATCCCAGGATGGACCCCAGGACGGAACGCATCCCCAGGATGGACCTCAGGATGGAGCCCCACGCCAGGATGGACCCCCACCCCAGGATGGCGGCCCCCCCCCAGGATGGATCCCAGGATGGACCCCAGGACGGAACGCATCCCCAGGATGGACCTCAGGATGGAGCCCCACGCCAGGATGGAGCCCCACCTCAGGAGGGACCCCTACGCCAGGACGGAGCCTCAGCCCAGGAGTGAACCCTACGGAAGGATGGACTGTCATCCCAGGATGGACCCGGCCTCCTACCACTACGCCAGGGCAACACAGGTCGTCCCAGGACATGGAGATGGACTGCCCGGACTGGGCGTCGACGCTGCTTCCAGGGCACCGCATCACATTGATCCTCGGGTGGCTCAGGCCGCCCTGGATGGTGAGTTCGCTCATCTCGAACTGTTTCTAAATTGTAATACAAATGAATTTGAAGAAACTAGGTTCTCTGATGGTTTGGGCCAGAACTTAAAGCCCACTAGGCCTAGAAAAATGATAACCAGCCTGTATAAATGGATGGAGGCTTGGGGCCAATATGAGGTGCTGCTGGTCTGCCACTATGGCATTGATTTATATCTGGAACTTGCAAGCTACAGAGCTTTCATCCTCTCACTTACTGAGAAATACAAAATTCCCTTCATTCTTACGTATGACGAGAGGAACCGGGCTGCATTAGGCAGGGCCAGATCCTTTGAATTTACGCGCTTCGACCAACAATTATTTGTCACTATTTTCGATGCGAATTCAATGAGGGCTACAAGTAAATGTAGCAAGTGTGGCGCGCAAGACCACCCCAGTAATGAATGCCCCTTTCGTGGCAGTGGCTCCTCGGGAGCCAAGGCGCAATCCGCAGTCGATAAGCCCAAGCCAAAGGCCGCTATCGACCCAAATGAGATCTGCATCAGATTTCAAGACGGGACATGCAGATACAAGAACTGCACCCGCACTCACTGTTGTATCGGGTGTTCTGGACCAATCGGGGTCAAGAACTGTCCTAAATGTTCCTCAGGCTCAGCAGGAGCTAAAACTACTTAATTCTTCTTATTGGCGTCGTATGCTGCACACAGTCTACGATCCTGATCATGCGTCCGTTGTCTTGGACATGCTGGAGCAGGGGGTTAGGATCGGTAGGCCGGGGGCCATAGACACAATTGTGTCCCCCAATTGGCCAACTGCTTTCGAGCACCGATCCAAAGTTACTGAGATTATTGTCAGAGATTGCGAGATGGGTCGCCTCCATGGCCCGGTTCGACAGCCCCCCTATCAAGCCTATATTGTTTCCCCGCTGGGCGCGTTTCTTAAACGTGACTCAGACAAAATTAGGTTAATTCACGACCTCTCCTTTCCAGCCGAGGGATCCGTCAACTCCCTGATTGATGCGGCTGAGTTTTCCCTTAAGTATGCATCCATAGACGATGCCGTGGCATACTGTAATGAGTATGTTTCCTCCCCCCCTTACCTTGCTAAGTTAGACTTGCAAGATGCGTTTAAATTTATCAAAATTCATAGAGATGATTGGCATCTCATGGCTTGATAGGGCGGGCTGTACTCAGTACTACTTTTCTAAGGTTTTAAGCTTCGGCTTACGGTCGGCCCCAGCTCTTTTTGATGTTTTCGCCTCTGCCCTCCAGCTGTTCATGTTTCAAAGTGGGGCACCTGCATCTATCGTACGTTATGTGGACGATTTCTTAATCGTATCCGCAGACACTCGTACATGTCGAGATGGCTTAGCCATCATGCTAGCGACATGCGAGCGGGCAGGTTTTCCGGTGCAGCCTTCTAAGGTTACCACCCCAGATACTATGGTGAAGTTTCTGGGAATTACCATCAACACCCTAGACCGGACCCTGTCAATTGACAGGGCCCGGCTCGAAGAGGTCCTGTCCCTGGTGTCCTACTTTCTGTTGCAGCGTACAGTCTCTAAGAGACAACTTTTGAGTTTAATTGGGAAGCTCGCCTTTGCGTCACGCGTGGTTAGCGTGGGGCGAGCTTTCCTGGGTCGTCTTATTGAGGCCTCAAAGGCCACCAAATACCTACACTACAAAATAAGACTCAAATCTGGTGCCAGAGAAGATCTCAAGTGGTGGAGGGACTGTGTCCAGGATCATAATGGCGTCTCGATGCTTCCTGCCCCATGGGACGACGCCTCAGCCCAGCATGTCTACTCCGACGCGTCTAATGTTGCCCTGGGGGGTTACTATCACCCTGAATGGTTTTCTGCCCCCCTTGTTGGCTCCCTAGCCTGCACAAGGGACAAGTCTATTAATTGGAGGGAATTTTATGTGGCCCTCATTTCACTCGCCACTTGGGCACCTCGCCTCGCAGGCAAAAATACATATTTTCACATCGACAACCAGTCGGTTGTCGGAGCCATTAAGAAAAAGTATTCCCTTGTTCCCTCCTTTATGGCTCTCATCAGGTCTTGGTGCCTTTTAATTGTCCAATTTGACATCAACGTTAAGCCAGTATATATAAATACTACAGAAAACGTTGATGCTGATGACTTCAGTAGACTTGCCGTCGACCAGTTCAAGCAACGCCGCCCCAGTGCCTCCCCCACTCCTACCTGGCCTACATTCATTCCATTTTAATTTCCAGGTCTGGATTCCAAGGTACAGTCCCTCATACAGCAGGGCATTACCTCCAATTCAAGAGGCGCTTATTCCACGGCCGTTAAAAAATATCAAAAATTTTGCTTGACTTATTCACTTCAAGTCCTCCCGATCTCGCAGTCAAACGCACTGACATTCGTTGCATACTTGGCCGACAAGGGTCTAGTCATTTCTACCATCAGGGTTTATCTGTCGGGACTCAGATCCTGGGCCATAGAACTTGGCCTTCCCGTCCCATATATCTACTCCCCAGCCCTAAACCAGGCTCTTAGGGCACTGGACCGAGTGCACACACCGGTCCAGTCTCCCCCAATCCTTTACAATCATTTACTTACCATGTTGGTCATGGCCCCGTTTAATAAGGACAACCTGATGTCCATGGCCGCCATGACCCTTGCTTACTATGCCTGCCTGTGTCCCTCAGAATACTTGCTCACTAAGGGAGTAAATTCCCCCCCCCCTGAGGGCCAACATTACCTTCTCCAGGGACATGGACGCCTTCGACTACAAGGTACTCCGCTCCAAGACGAATCACAAGGGTTTTGTGGTCCACGTCGGCTGCTCAAGATCACCAGTTTGTGCGGTTTGCTTGATTAAATGCATTTTCATTAATTATCCTTCCTCTCCTAATGCTCATCTTTTCACTATGCCAAATGGCGCTCCTTTTTCTTACTCCTATCTCTCTGCTAAGCTTAAATCCTTGTTAGGGCTCATAGGAGCCAATTCTACAAACTACACCTTACACTCTCTCAGAGCAGGTGCGGCTACGACCGCAGCCGCAGCAGGCTGCTCGGAGGCCGAAATTCAGCAGCTAGGTAGATGGGCCTCCCTTTGTTACCGCAGGTACCTCAGACCCACTCGGGGAGCCCAAGCGGCCGTTTCGTCTCGCCTCGCTCTACCACTACCTCTTAACCATTTCATCTCATAACTCATTCTCTCTTCTATCTGTAATTACTCTCTCCCTAACACCTATCCATCATCTTAACTAACATTATGTTAACTCCTTTGTATTAACACTGATCTTGGTCTGTTCTTGGCCTCCTTTAAGATCAGTTCTAACAATACTGTTCTCAATTATATGTTTTGTGTTTATATGTGTGTCCTTGTCTTTATATGTTGTCTCGTCTGTCTTGTCTCCGTGATGTCATGCCTGAATGTTTGAATGAGTGTAATTGTAATTGTCTTGTCCTGAGCCAATAAAATGGCAATGCGTCCCAACACATGCTCAGTGTTCGTGTTGTCTGTTTTACTTAATAATTACTTACCTTGTAAGAGCAGTTAAGTAAACATGGCTGCCGAAGCGTCTTCCTCGACCCTCTTCCCGCCGATTACGTATGCGTCATCGATCCATAGGCCAATTAGAGGGTCCGATCTGCCAGCTCCAGTCAACCATACCAATCCACATATATAGTGGAGGCTTCCCGGCTCCCGCCACTCATTCCTTCACCTTCGTTCACCCACCGTCCCACCCATTATTCTCTGGAGTGGGTTTTCAAGTTCCCTCAAAATTTTACTAAAAAATTATTTTTAAATCCTCAAAATTAATTTTATTAATTCACTCAAAATTAATTTATAAAAATTCTAAATTTTCTAACTTAATTTTAACTTTACCTTTCATTAAAACTAAAATTAACTTAACTTACTCATAAGTTAACCAGTAAGTGTTCATACTCACCTTAGCCTCCTTTAAGATCAGTTCTAACAATACTGTTCTCAATTATATGTTTTGTGTTTATATGTGTGTCCTTGTCTATATATGTTGTCTCGTCTGTCTTGTCTCCGTGATGTCATGCCTGAATGTCTGAATGAGTGTAATTGTAATTGTCTTGTCCTGAGCCAATAAAATGGCAATGCGTCCCAACACATACTCAGTGTTCGTGTTGTCTGTTTTACTTAAACATGTATAATCTCCCCATTGGCTACTTTAAAGTATGTTTTTGCCAGTCCTACACACATATGTAAGAAAGTTATAATCACAGCACCAAGGCAACACGGAGACTGAGATTATATAAGTGACTGAGATTTAAATGAGGAAGAGAATATTTCCACTTAATTCAAATAAATGAAAATACATTTTCAGCAGGCAAACACAGTATATATTGTTACAATTTGTGAGTCAATAACGCTGAGATAGATAAATAGATAGATTAATAGATAGATAGATGCATAGATAAATAAATTGGATGAAGTGATTTCTTCAATAGCAAAGTATACCTTCTGATTCCCAGTACACATGTTTTGGTGGGTCCCTTCTATTAGTGTCTATGCTGAACAAGTAAAATAGCCCACACATTGGGTGTATGTATAACATGTGGAGGGCTGCTTGGTTTGGTGTTCTTCATATTTATACAATCACATCACAATTATACCAATTTTCAGAAGAAGAGATGCACGCTAAAAGTTGTTAAAGAGTGAACATTTTATTTGTTTGTTTTTCACAAGATTTGTTGGAGGGAGGGGAGTCATGGAAAAAGCAGTTTGTTCTATTGAAAATCTTCACAGTTGCCAGGAATGAAACTGTTTGGAGTGTTTGCTTGTTGAACACTGTTTTTCTTAAGTGGCAAGCAATCCCCTAAGTATCCATAGTCGCAATTATGAGAGATTACAACACATAATAACCTCAGAAAAAAAGCTCTACTACGATACACAAGTGATATTTTGCTCATTATCCTTAATGAAAGAGAAAAAATAAATCAACACAATCAGTGGAAAAGACAGTCGATAGACATTAATCACTGAATTGCTTTTTAGATCTATTCTAAAAGATAAATGCGAGTAATCAATTGAGTTGTGATGAAAATGCACAAATAAGAGGACCAATGTTCCATTGCGAAATCCTTTATACATTTATAATGTCAATGGTTTTAAAAGAAGGCTACTCAGGAATGAAGTGAAACCTACGGATTTCTGATTGGAGTAATCTCTTATCATTTGTGTTTTGCGATAATGTGAACAGGCAAAGTAGACAAGTGACCAATAAAAAAATGGACCCTTGGTGAAAAAATAGTTTGTTTCCCATTTGTCACTGAAAATAAAAGTTTGTGCGGCACATGAGAAAAAAAGAAGTTTGTTTCCATATTTGTTGAAAATCTCTCAAAATAATTAAAAATTAAATAATTATTTTGACAAGACATATCTGTCACTACTTGTTTTTATGCTCTGGGCCGCATTTCTAGACTTCTGGTTTCCATGGCAACACAATCAACCATGGCCATTATTTTTGTTTCTATGATCGATTTTTTGAAGATCAATTGCAATTTACCTCAGTTTTAACTGACCCAAATATCATGTCTCGGTATAAAATATTACTCAAGTCATGGCCAGTTGGACAGAACTTCTGAAAAAACCCCTTAGATATCTGGAACTCTTACAACATCACCAAAAAAAATGGTTAGAGGTGAGAATTTGGGAGATGAGGCCAAAAATGTTGGCATGTTATAAAATATATAAATTGTATGTACTCTGTTTAAAATCTTGATCATAACATTGTGGAAAATATTGCTTGCCCTCCCAAAATGTCCACTCACAGTCGCAGTACACCTCCCCAGGTGTCACAAACTGTCACTGTCACATGTAACAAATGTAATGAGAATAAATTTTCCTCATGTTACAAAAGTAATGTGGGAGAAAAAAATAGTGAACTCCTCTGACAACACCTGTAATATTGTCCTATAATCCACCCTGTGAACCCCAAATAACGTCAGATTGATGTTGACGTGTTTATATATAATAGAGATACCATAAACATCATTGTTTCTCTGGAAAAAAATTGGAGTATCATATTTCAAAATGCTTCTTGTAGCTGGCTCAAGAGTGAAAATAACTATTTGTCATCGGGATCAACTTTTTTCAAGTTTTCCAGAAAAATACATTTTGGTAAAATTCAGTGGACCAGGCAGCTATCTTAACCACTCAGCCACCCAACTGCTCAATACAAGATGACAAGATCCTAGTACAACAATAATGCAATAAATATGACACAGCATTATATGATATTTCTTTATTTCACAGTAAATTACAGACAATTAACTGCAAAACATCAGTACCCTGAAACGTGATAGTAAATCTATGAGAATAAATCTATGGGAATAAATAAGGAATAGAAAATTAGTGAGTCTGAAAGAATAAGGGATGAAGCCTGAATCCATGTTATGGGGGGTCAGCAGAATATTATCTGGGAGGGGGGGGCAAGACTCATGGGGCCAGCAATGAAGTGAGACTCGAAGGGTCGAAGCCTTGAAGGCAGGGGTCCGGCTAACAGATCTTAGCTGACTGGAGACCGTGGAGAGCATTCTTCGCAATTTTCAGGGTCACATTTCCTTCAAAAATGTAGTTGAAAAACAATATTTTTGAAGCTCCTCTGGTATCTTTGAAACTCCACTAGTTCCAAATTTGTAAAATATTACACTGAGAAGTTGAAACAGAACAGAAAAAAATTTGAAAGAATCTTCATGATTTTCTTGATTTATCTTGTGATTCATTAATTTTTCCTCTTCTCAGAAAATGTTTAGATAGTCAAATAATTTTTTTTAAATAATTTTTCACAGAAACTTTCTGCTATTAGGCCTATCTCAAAAATGTCTGTTTACAATTACCCCCCCCCCCCCTTTGTGATTCCCTAACAGTTTTCTTAGATTTTCCAACAAATTTCAACGATTATCTTTCATATGAATATAATTCTCCATGATATTTTTGCCACTCTTTGGGGAATTTCTGAGAGTACCATCATACAATGTTGGCCCTGGAGCTATCAATCGTGCAATTCAATAACTGCAGAAATTAGGATGAGATATTGTAGAAATTTCGAAACACAATCTGAAAATTTCTGAAAAAACCATAATTGTGAATATTTTGAAGATTATTGCAAAAAAAGTACAACGCCTCTGTATTGGGAATCCTTCACTGGGAAAGAGAGATACCATAGGAGGTCTAAAGGGTCTGTTCAGAGATATTGAGGCTAGGGCTAAAAAATGTGTCCATGGAATTTTTTTGGGATTCTTGGGGGGGGGGGCAAGTGCCTCCTCCCCCCTTGCCCCTCCCCTACTGAAGCCCATGCATGAATCATAGGGGAGAACGGGGCACAGTGAGACACTTTTTTATTTTCAAGTGTTCCAAAATGTTGGCAGTAACCAGTTAAATGAGATCAGGTCTATGTTATAGGTAATGACGCTGGCTATATTGTCCAGTAGTTTCAGGCTCCTACCTTTTACAGGTTTGGAGGAATTTAGAGTTGCGTCCATGCTTGTGAAGTGTCTCACTGTGCCCTGTGGGCGGGGCTCAGTGAGACAGCAGGCGGGCCACAGTGAGACAGGGCATCTGCTGCCATAACCGCCAATCCTCGGGATCTGCGGAATTGTTCTGTCAATTGTTGCTACAGAAACTACTCTACTCTTATAAAAGAAGCTGGCTAGGTGATTTTTTAGGTCCGCTTTCGAGCATGTTTCGAAACTTCATTGCGCAGGACACATGCACGACTTATTTAACCTGACTCACCTGTTACATACCGATCAAAATTCTTTCTGATGCTTCTCTTTGGATATGACTCACTAAAATCAGCAGTTTATTGCAGGCATTTTGTTTTTAATAGTGAATTGTATGCTATGCCTTACATTCAGGTCGTTTCGAGTGTATTTTATGATGTCTCACTTTGCCCCGCCTCCAGCTGGCTCACTGTGCCCCACGCTGCTCTCTTTATAAAATTTTTGAATCATGTGGACGAGATGCCTGTATTGTGGTTCATCATGCATCTCACTAAACTAAGACAAATAATCAAAGTTTGAATTCCTGGCAATTGAATGGCCTTATACCATTTTTCTTGGGAATTATCACGAAAATTCGTTAAGCAAAATTATTTCCTTTTACTGGCTAAAAACCAAAATATTGAAATTCCACTCTCGATATGCTGTGTAGGCATTCCTGATACAGGTCAGACTCTCACTTACTTACTTTTTGTACTATACAAAAGAGGGTTGATCTGTAAACAGTACCAGCTATAGATGCTACGGGCTTTGTCTCTCTGTGCCTACTGTCTCACGGTGCTCCGCTCTCCCCTACACCACAGAATGAAAATTGTATGAAGAATGAATGGGCAACCAAATGTCCAACCAAAATCAAAATTTTTAACAAAATCCTTTTTCCTCGAGGCTCAGGAATATTTTCATTTGTACTATAGAATGTATATTATTGAATCAAGAGTTGACTTAACAATAATTGGACAAAACAGGATGACCATTGGAAAGTCTCAGTTCCCTTGGACTATATGTATGTGAATATCAAATAACTCTACATGTGTAAATTGCTTTAGTTTCATCACAAAGAGTATATATTTATCATCATTTTTAAATGTGAAAAACATCATACAGTGGTGCCCAGAATGAGTAAAATCCGTCAGAGACACACGACAAGAGATATCTGTCCATGCACAGAACATGGTGCATGTTGTGACTAAAACCCAAACCCAAATCATCAGCAATTTTTGCCACATACATTATCACAGATAGCAGAGATACGCAGAGTGGTCCCTACATTATAAAACCCCTGTTGTGAGATCGCCTTGCCTTATATCATTATGTGACTGCCTTAATTCCTCCCACACCAAGTAGTATTTTTAGTGCATTTTGCATCCCGACGAGAGACTGCACCGCCACGAGAGACCGCTTCATATCCGCAGAAGGGGCAGTCTTATTATGCAGGGACCACTGTATACGAATGACTAATTGTTAATTTCTAAAATGTTCCTGGCTAGATGTTCTTGTTGTCTGCTGACTGCTGAGTGCTGATAGTGTTCAGTTCACATTTCAGAAATCTGATTGTGTGATTGATTCATCTGGCATTTCCACATGATCCTCATTCGTGAACACTGGATTGTTCTGGGAAGACACACTTGTGACAGTTGGAATGCCACTTGAAGGTTGACGTGGTACATAATCAGGATTATCCTCATCTTCAAACTCCCAATCTTTCCATTTTATGAGCGCAATGACGATTAGCACATTAACAATGCTCAACAAATATAGTATCGCTCCTGATATACACAACCAGATTGACCATCCAAATTTGTGATGTTCATAGACGTATCCTTCTGGGAATAACATCCCATAGTCTGTGCCATATATGATGATCCCAATTAAAGAAATGGAAGCTGAAAATGAAATGATATATCAATCAACATGCACTTCATGATTGTCATTTTAATATTTTCTAGATCAATACGAGTCTGTATTTTTATCGAGCCATTGCTGTATGGGCCATTTTCAAATTTCGGGACAAAGTGTCCTGGAAAATGTGGAACGGAGTGGACTTTTGATGCAAAAAACCTGCTTTTTGAGCAATTTAAAGTTAACCACCCTGAAGTACACCAGAGACACCTATTGTTTGTTTGAGTTTGCCTGGTTGCTATAAATAATGCCTGCAGAATCACATGACTGTCTGTTGTTCAATTGTGACGTCACTACAGCTGATGAGGTCACAGTAGCCAAGCTCCCATAGTGACATCATGAATGCTCCTGCATGGTGGATTAGAGACAGAACAGCTAAATTTGCCTGTTGTGTGTAGCTTTGACTGGCCACAGCTCAAAAATGGATGCGGATGGACCACTATACAAACGATGTCAAATAGGTTTCAATGATCACATGGTTAGGGGCCAATCATTTAATCTCCAGTGGCGATTGGACATTAAAAAAAACAGTTTCGCAGCAGTCTTGAAATAAATCATTTCTGGAGTATTTCTTAACATGATGTTGTTTGATATAGAAACAAATATTTGAGGACGACCCTGGCTCGCAATAAGTAATTACTGCTTCCGTCACCATGAAATCACTTCCCTTTTTGCAGAGTCCAATCATGGTCACCCTCTTAACATGTACAATGTCTTTTGATAGATTATGAAAAATGATTTACCTGCTATTAAACTGCCGAAAATTGTGTAGAGCCACGCATGAGTTTCCTGTTTATGGGTGAAAGCACAGTAAGCGCCTCAATTGCATTTTGGCTGGGTAAAAGTAAATATAGATCCTATAATTTCATTGTAGGTTCAAAGTAGCCGTGATCAGTTCTTTTGATGCACTGTACAGGACTAACTGGTCAATTTCTGTATGTTTCATCAACCTGCTTATAAAATTACACATGCTGTAGAACTTTAAAATGTGCATAAATTGTCAATTTTGGCATGTAACCAGTGGCCCTTTTTAATGGCCATATTTTATTTGTTCAAAACCAGTGATAAATATTTAGTCCACAGTTAACACGTGGCAGCAGGTGTTCACCAAGCGTCTTAACCCTACTGCAGCGACCTCTATTGGAAGTTTTATCATGATGTCATGGCAGCCATGCTGCACACAGCAGACGTCTGCATGTAACTGTTTTTCCCCAATTTCTGCAGAAGTTTTGCTGAAGGGCTGGTGAGTAAGAAATTTATATGAATACACATTTTTTTCGTCTTTTATGTTGGGGTGTGATGTTAGTTTGTTGATCAATTCCAAAAAAATGCCACACATTGGTTATTTTGCGTATTATTGAGGTTTCTTGATCTCAAAACGGATGTCCGTCCATTACGTCCACAACTGCTTTTTGTATCATTATAATTGACTGAAGCAAAGTTATGACTAAAAATTATATCAGGGACAAATTGTACCTTATCCGAACTATTTTTGCCACAAAAAAAAATTATAAGCAATTCATATTGTTTAGTGCACTGCAGCACAGGCCCTAATGTTTAAATGTCCGTCCATTACGTCCACAATATTGCGCAAATTGCTTCCCGGCTGATATTACGACACCCAGCCTGTCAACAATATGCCACCAGATACACAAATTATTTGAAATTTTGTTTTAATCCACCATTGTTGTCAAGTTTCATGAATAAAATTTTCCATGGAAAGCTCATAGTGTCCGTGTTAGGCCAACAAAAGTGACTGAAAAGCCAAAATTTACTTCAAAATCTGAAAATTTCCGTTTTTAGAGACGTTCTTAAGAGTACATGAACTCAATATGTAGATGAATGACTATTCCAAACGTGGCCCATCAGAATACATATTAAACTTTTGGAATGATTTGAAATTAGTGAAAAAATAATAATTTAATGTGATAAAAAGTGTAATTTTCGGTATTTTTTTCAATTAAAATTGCCAAAAATTGCATATTTTCAAACAAAAATAATTCCCCTGGTCTGTAAAAACGTCATTGGCACTGTATTTGATAGGAACCCTCCCCCCATTTATATTTTTCTAAAATTTAATGCCTTAGTGTAGGGCCTCTATTTGAGGTAGGCCTCAATTTGATACGGACCTCTTATCATTATCTGGACAAGAATAGGACAGTTTTATGATATCAAAGGTAAAACTCGGTCGGGGGGGGGGGGTTAGCCAGTTGTTAGTTTGCTTGTCTGCCAATCGTTGGTTCCTGGGTTGGAATGCAGTTCTTGTTGGGTCATCTGGGCCTATGTTGGACGGCAGTTTCAATAATCCTTCGCTCCATGCCGTTTCATAATTAGCCCACCAAGTGCATAAAAGGACCTAAAGCCCCAATCATCTATCTGTCCATCCTGACATTTATTTTGTTTAATAGCACCTACCAAGGGTCTATATTTGAGGTGGGCTTCTATTAAGTAGTCTAAATGAGGTGGGCCTTTATTTGGGGTGGGTCTCTATTTGAGGTGGGCCTCTATTTGAGGTGGTCTTCTATTTGAGGTGGGTCTCTATTTGAAAAAGGCTTCTTTTTTGGGTGAGCCTCTATATTTGAGTTGTGCTTCTATGAATGTGTCTATTTGAGGAGGGCCTCTATTTGAGGTGGGCCTTAAACATGGTAGGATTTATATTTATGCAATCATACCAATATATGTTTGTATTATTATTTTCAGAATTTTGCATCAGTCAGTATGTCTGACTCAGAGGATTCCATTCCCCTTGCATTGATGGCAAAACGAGAGAAACGTAAAGAACATTGGCGAGTGAGTAAAAGAAGAAAAAGGAATGCTGACAAGTTAGAACTCAGTGAATCGGAGTTGTGCAGAAAGAGAAGGGCTGAATCTGAGCGTGTGAAGAGTTATGTCAAAAGGAAGAAAGAAGAAGATGTCGATGACTTCAGAGAAAAGGCGAGACTTGCGAAACAAAGATACAGGTCCAGCATGTCTGGTTACAAGCGAAGATGGCAACGTCAGAAAAATTCTACTGCACGTCAGAGAAAACGAATTGGAGAAAAGGATGACGCAAAAAGGCGCAAGGAAAACACCATGAAAGTTAATATGTGGCGATCCATGAAGAAAACAACATTGACCCCAGACTCCACATCTTGCCCCATGGTTTCCTCATCAAAAAACATCAGCTCAGAGACCCGCGGAAGCAGGAAAAAAAGGGCGAAAGTGAAACGATTGATATCATCAATCAAGAGTCCTACCCAGAAGGCAACTGTTTTGGCTAACGTGCTTCAATCTTCAACGCCAAAAACTGTGGACAAATTGAAAGAACTGAATATTTTAGCAAAGGAAGGTGACAGGCTAGTGCTGGAAGGTGTTGTGAATACTGCCAGAGAGCTACGGGGAAGATCAGATGATGACGCCCAGCGAGCGAAACACGTTTTAAAAGTTGCCGTCAATGCTGCTGGAGCAGACCGAAAGTGCAGTGCAATCTCAGAAGTGACAGGGCTAGACAGAAAAAGCACAGGGAAGATTTTGTCAAGGAAATCAGTAGGCCAAAGCGAATTCAAGTGGGTAACCTATAAACGGAAATGTCGATCAGATGCACTGCCAGAGGCCACACAGAAACTTGTTAGAGAGCATTTCTATGAAAGTGAGGTGTCAAGAGAGCTGCCCTTAAAAAAAGAAGTAGTCAGAGTTAAAACAGGTCCACGGGAGTTCACTGAAGTTCCAAAAAGAATGCTAGAGGTTCCTCTTTCCGAAGCCTATGATATGTTTGTAAGACAACATGGTAAATTGATTGGGCAACGCAAGTATGAAATGATGAGACCGAGAGAAGTTATTTTGCCCAAATTGTCCCTTAGGCTAGTTTGTGGGTGCTCATACCACGTGAATATCTACCATTTGCAGCAAGCTCTCAACAAGTTGTTATTGAATGCAGGCAAGAAACCATACAAGTCGACTGGGGACCTTTGTGAGGAAACAATGTGCGAAGTAGATGATGAGTCAGAATTTCACCAGATCATTTGTATTAATCGTCGCTGTAAAAATTGTGGTGTTAAACTTCTGATGAACAAGCTTGACTTGGCTGACCTCAAGTGCTCAAAGCAGTGCGACAAATTGGATTGTACTGACTGTCCAGTTAGCTACAATATCATCAAATATGTTGAAATTGCTGACAAAGCTGGAGTTAAGAAAAGAAGATTGCAACTTACCTCCATTTCTGAGCCAATTTCACAATTTCTTGGGGTAGTTAGTCAAAAACTGGAATCATTTGCAAAGCATAGGCACATGGCCTATTGGCAGTATCTAGTATACAAAGAGGCCCTTCACAACTTAAAGAGAGATGAAGTTGCAATCACTCTTGATTTTGCAGAAAATTACTCCTGCATAATCCCCCAAGAGATCATGAGTATGCATTGGACCCAGGTGCACTGGTGCAGGCTTCACTTTTCATTGGGGTCTTAGTCAGACATTCTGTGCTGGAACTTGATGGCAAAAACAGTACAGAAGAAGAGCCCTGGTTGGTTGAGGAGGAACTCATAGTCATTCTAGATGATCATCGTCATGACCACCATGCAGTTAAACATTGCCGAAACTTATTTCTCAATTACTTGTTGAAGGATGAGGGGCTTCAGGTCAGGAGAGTACTGGACTTTTGTGATGGTGCAGCTGTGCAGTTCAAGTGCATAGCATCACTAACTGATCTCAGCCAACACGAAGCCCAACATGAAGGCATTGAAGTTATTCGCACTTGGTAGGAGACTGCTCATGGGAAAGGTCGAGCAGATGGTGCCGGGGCAGTGGTGAAGCATGGTGCTTCAATGGCTGTCGTGAGACAGAATGAGCTAATTCGTTCTCCCTTGGAATTATTTAACTTCTGCCAAGAAAATCTGGAAATAAATTGCCCACAGAACAAGGTACAGATTAGCCAGCACAGAGTCACAAGAAGAAAGTTCTTCTATGTTGGATTAGGTGTCATCGACAGGTCATGTGAAGCTCCTTACAAGCCACTCAAGGGAACACGTAGTCTGCATCAAGTCTTTTCCTGCAATAAGGGTGGAAGCATACTAGCTAGGGAGACTGGCTGTTGTTGCTCCATGTGCTTGAATGGAGAATTCAACCTGTGCAGCAATGATCCCATGGTGGAAGCTCCCAGCCATGTTCTGTTAGTTCGAAAGAACAACACCTCAGAGCAACACGACGATGACCTCAATGATGGCATAGAAGAAGGAGAAGAATTGCAGGATGACCTACTAATGACAAATTTGGTGGATAAGATCATTGAAAGTGACATCATTGTCCTAGCAACCTGTGAAGAACTTGTGCCATACTACCTGATGATGGCTAGTGGACCTCCCGAAATTCTTGTAAATGACACAACAGATTCTTATGGCAACACATTCGGTGCAGGTGCCAAGATTGTCCGAGGAAACTATTTGGAGCTCTTTCCAAGGAGTAAAACAGTATATTTCAAGGAGACAAAGAAGACAGCATGTATCCACATAGGCTGGATGAGAGGGATATGCCCAGAGCTTAACAGAAAGCAACAGAAACTGCGTCGCCGGAAAATTAACGGTTTTGAAGTCTCACCGGATATCCATGAAACACTGGTTAGCATGGTAGACATTGGTTAAATTTTGAATTTAGCTTCTGTTTGGGACTCAAATTCATCAAATGACTCATTGTTCATATATATATGTTGAAATTATGTTATGAGATCTTGCTATGGATTTGTATAAGGACAAAATATCACAAACGTTTTTGTTAATGTTGGGAGCTAACTTCTTCAAATGTAGCCTTATTAAACCTCAATTTCACTACAGAAACCCGTGTTTGATTTATTTTTTTCATACATATCTGACAAGCAGTAAATATCAGCTTTAATTTGATGTACTATACATGTGTGTGCAGTAATTTTATTTTTTAGGCTAAGGGGGCCAGATATTGGGGCGCTTACTGTGCTTTCACCCTTATGTAACACAAAACCAAAGCCAGGTGCCCATAAGAAGATGTACAGAATTAATGCTATGCTCTCCAGGGCTCTGACAGCGTTGAATTTGGCTACAAAATAAATAAAAAACGCATAAAATGATGACACAATTCATGACAACAATTTTAACCTTTAAATGACTCTATAATTGGCCTTGGGTTGTATACTCAAATTAAAAAGCCAGTACAGGTATATTTTGAAAGGGAGGATGGCGGCCATACTACACTGTGTTCCGAATTATTGTGCAACCATAATTTTGTCCCATTGAAATAGCATTGTAAATGGGAATGACCTGAATTCATTGCAAGATATCGTTTTAGTGCACTGGAGAAATTTAATTTTCTTTGGTTTGAGGGAGAGTTCAATACCTTAGAAAAGCAGAGTATGAGGTTGATTGTGATTCCATAATTTATCTTGCTGACACAGAGCTTTTATTGCAAAAACATTGCCATGTCCATGTTATTTCAATGCAGGGGAATAATATCATTTGCTTACATGTAAAAACACCAATGTTTCAAGTGATGGTTCCACTTTTCATTTAGTGCTTAGAGGTAAGTGATTATGGTATTTTAAGATCAGCTTGATTAATTTGGGGTGGTAATGGGTGCACTTTCATGAAATTGCATAATAATTGGGAACACCCCAAAACTTTATTATATGGCGTAACCCCTCATTGAGAAAACGGAATTGCACAAAATTTGCAGGATATTGGCTCCATGGCACACACATCATTTTGTGTAAAGGTTGTCCTCATAGTGTTATTTCTCTTTGAGATATTGCCAAAAATACTGGTTGCATAATAATTGGGAACGCTGTGTTTTTTTTGGGGGGGGGGAGTGTGGGTAAGTTGTCTGGCAGCATAGTCTCGAATTTATGGACAAATTGTGAAGTTTTATAACAAAATGGTCTTGGTTTTGATAGACTCACCTACAACAACTTCATTTGGGATAGTAATACATCCACTATCAGAACTTCCTCTTTGGCACATATTCCAAAGGCCGTGTCCAAATGAGCCACTAAATACATCAGCCGAGTATTCACTCCAATCATTGATAGCAAATCCGATTATGTGAAAAGTTGAACCAAAACCCATCAAGAAAGATACCATAATAACAGGCACTACCCCTGCATTCCTTCCCATGATCCTGAAACTGAAAAAAAAAAGGATGAATTTGACTTGTCAGATCTGTGCCAAGTGTTCTATTATTTTATTTTAAATTTGACTTTGCAATCGTTTTGTAATTGTTGATGGTTCTGACAGCAGTAGAGTAGAGACCACCTTGTTTTGCATCATATACTTCCATTATTTTGCAGGGTAATCTGCAGAAGAAACATTAAAAAAATTTTTCCAAAATATATATTTTTTATTTGGGTTGTGAGGTCACTGATGTCCACCAACAACTGAATGTAAGTATGGGAGAGCAGGGCACTTGAGAAACTTTTTTTTATTTTCAAGTGTTCCAAAATTTTGTTAGTTACGATTAAAATGAGTTCAGGCCCACATTATAGACAATGATGTTCAGTATATTGCCCCGTAGTTTCAGGTTCCTACCTTTTACAGGTTTGGAGAAACTTTGAGGTAGGTCCATGCTGGTTAAGTGTCTCACTGTACCCTGTGGGTGGGGCACAGTGAGACAGCGAGCGGGGCACAGTGAGACAGGGCATCTGCTGCCATATACCGCCAATCCTCAGGACCTGTCTGGCTGTGCCCAACGTACCTTTCTTTATAAAATTTTTTAATCCTGTGGACCGGATGCCTGCATTGTGGTTCGTAATCTCACTAAACTACGACAAATAACCAAGGTTTGAATCCCTGGCAATTGATTTTTATTATACAATATTTCTTGGGAATTATAACAAAACATCTTTTAGCAAAATTATTTACTTTTACTGGCTAAAAACCAAAATATTGAAATTCTACTCTCGATATGCTGTGTAGGCATTCAGGATATAGGATAGTCTCTCACTTACTTACTTTTCGTACTATACAAAAGAGGGTTGATCTGTAAACAGTACCAGTTAGACACTACGGGCTTTGTCTCACTGTGCCTGTCATCTCACTGTGCCCCGCTCTCCCCTACTTGTCCTTTTTTCATGTAATAGTCTGCAGTCAAAATGACAGGGTAGATGATCGATATTGTTAGAATTATCTCTCTCAAAAGGTGATACAATGGTTATGACATCACCCCTAAAACAGTGACCAGATGATGATGTATACACAGCTCACTGATTTGTTATGGCAGAGAAACGGTATTTCTTTAAAACTGGAATTTTGAATTTTTAAAACCATGCACCAAAAAAACTTTCACAATTCAGGGCACTTTGTAACAATATCACTTAATTTGTGTGAATTATAACTCTCCACCGAGACCCGACGTTCAGTCTCAATTAGGCCTAATATTTATTCACACCAGTGATCTCTACGGGATCACTGATTCACACAATGTTCAGTTTATGATAGGCCTATCAATAATCGCCTTAAGTAGCACTTTTTGGTTATCCTGTTACTAGTGTTAGGCGCTATCATATAGCTAGAGAGCGCTAATAGTTACATGATAGGCATAATGTCTAACTATCACGACTATAATTTGGTCGTGCTTACCTTCACGAGATACAACTCCTTCCAACCTGGTCAGCTCCTTTGTCCGTACTATGATACACATGTGATATTATACTCTTTATCTTTTATCATTGTGGCATTGTGAAAAAAACAGAAATCAGCACAATAAGCGGAAAGACGGTCGATAGACATTTGTCATAATTGTTTTATAGCTCTTATCTCAGAGATAAATGTGAGTAATCAATTAATTTGTGATGAAAATGCACAAAACATGAGGACCAATGTTCCATTGCGAAATCCTTTTGACTTTTATTCATAATACGCTTAACACTAGAGTATCTACTCAGGAATAAAGTAGGCCAATACTGGAGGCCTAATGAGTACCGGCTGGACCAATCTCTGATTATTTGTGTTGTGATAAGGTGAACATGAACATGTACACTGAAAAAAAGGTTTGTGCGAAACAGACAAAATGAATGTTAGCTAGTGTCCGTCCAAAATTTTGTGGGAATTCAGATGAAAGTTCTGTGTATTTTTGACGTTTCTTTGATCAAATCAAGCAGGATTGACAAATTCCTTGTCTATTTCACTTAAAAATCTTGTCTGACATACACGAAAGTTTGGGATGTTCATTTTGTCTATTTTACACAAACCTCTTTTTCAGTGTAGATGACCCAATACAGGAATTTTAATATGGTTGCTAATATCCTTGCGAAAGAGAAAGTAGTGCTATTGCAAGAAACACCACTGGTGAGAGAATCAGTAATGATGAGAGATCCAGATATTATAACAAAACAACAGAATGCAGGGCACTGAGCAACAATATCTTGAGCTGTGAATTAATATCACTTTAGCCCAAAGGGTGAGAGACTGATATTGATTCACACAAACAACAATGAGCAATACGGTTGCACAGTGCCCTGACGCTTGGTTGCTTTTTTTTATAAACTGGTTTAACTCTAAAACTGTACTTAGGCCTACACAGAGAATTTATTTACTGTCATTACAAAAATTTGGTGTCAGCAGGGAGTAACAATTGTGATGACATCACAATCCAATTTTTGTGGCCATTGTTTGTTTATGACATCATCAGGCAAATGAAATGATGGTGATGATCATCGTTTACAAATATTAACCTTGGAGGTTGATATTTCAAACAATGACACAGGTGCTGTATTTTGGCTTTCGATTAAAAGTCACAGGCAAAAGATTTCAAATTTTAAGACAAAGTGGAACAAAGTTATATTAATCATAATCCCAAATATTACAGGTTTCTTTGCAATAGTAAAGAAGATATTGGCAAATCTTTGATGGAATTTAAGCCACATCAGCAGCATCTTTGCTCTGACCATCCATGCATGAAGCTTCTGGTCACATGACCTGTGACATCACTGTTACTGTACTCCTGCCTCAGACTGCAGTTCAATGAATGCTTTCCTATCTTGTCCAGTCAATATAATATTGCAAAATATAACAGCCCTTTTTAGTTCTTTTTTTTTTTCAATGAAGTTAAGAAGTGACTTACAATGTTTTTCGGAAGTGACCTACATTACTAAGCAGGGTATTTACTAGTTTAGTTCTGTCACATTAACCACACAAAATATTTGTTATTGAATTATGAAAATTAATACATCAATAAAATTTATCATATATAAATCTATCTTTTGACCTATTCATCTATAGTCTATTTATCTATCTCTTTTGAGGTGTTTTTGTCAAAAATGTTCTTTCAAGACCAATAAAATGATAGCTCATTGTTCACCAAAGACTTCAAAGAAGTGATTTTAGACTTTTAGACTGTTCTATAGAAAAGGCCTCATCAATCATCATAGTATTTCAATTATTTAGTAATTACGACATTGACCTGCAGATATGAATATTATATTGACTATTTTGAATAAATATAAGTTAAATTTAAATATTAGAACCATGGTCTTCTTATCAATTGATGTGGGCCATTGTAGGGTTTCTATTGTGGTTACGTATTCATAATTCCTTTGTAATCATAACCAGTTATAATTGCCCCTGTATATCCCATTCTTGCCTCAATATCCAATGTATATTATACACTTGTATATATTGTGATAATATCAGCACTCACAAATTATACAAAAGGAATTACAAGTTAGCTGAGCATGGTACTTAAAAAATATACATGACAGATTTTAACTTAGTGAGTGTAATTTCTTGGTAGCATTCCCTGTTCATAGGTAGTAGTAGGAAAGGGGGTTTGCAATATGCATGTATAAAGTCTAAAATTGTTTTAATTGATGGTCTAATGTATCAGTCTTATATCTATAAACATGGCAGCAAAATATTTTAGCACCCTTTGGGCCTTTTTTTCTTATTTATATATCATTTTAGGCAATATTTCTTTCTAAATTAACTTGAATAAGATTAGAAAACATCACTTTTGATAAAGTTTACATATATGTCAAATATTCACTGTCTGTAGAATCACTACAAAACCCATTCTGCCAGAATGGCTATTGTAATGGTTAATTTCCTCTCATAATATAACATATGCAGCTATCATCTTTTAGAAACAGTAAAGTAAGAGACAGCGATACACAACCAACCAGGTGATTAAGTACCAAGCATTTGTGCTTTTGAATAAAATCAATATGGTTCCTAAAATATTCAAATAAAATCTATATAAAACATATAGGATATATAAAATCTAGATCTTGAAATGCAGGCAAATATCGACCAGATGACCAGGAAACTAAATTTTCACAACATTTTCACTCACAGTCTCACTGTCACACTCACACACTTATAATGCAACATTTCAACGATGTCTTTGCTGAATTTCAAAACGTTAGGATGAATTTCATCTGATATCCAGCCATTTAACCTGTAACTTAGTAACCAGACAATGAAATAGTATACTTTATGGCAGTAAGAGAAATTTGATTTAAAAAAAGTAAAAATAATATGTTTACAATCTGTCAAGGCAGGAGAGAGCTGTAACTTCCCGGTAAGCAGCTCTAGTATTGGCCTCCAACCACAGGTGCTAGATTTCATTGAATGACAGAGCCATGCATCAGTGATAATGATGGACAATAATATAGTATATAAATGCCAAAGCATGAAGATGGGATCGCCTGAACGCAAAAAATAAAGACTATAAATTGTAATTATCTAAATTATTTCTCGAAATTCATTTTTGTATTCAGGTTTGTTCAATAAAAAGTTTGGAGAAAAAAATTGGGACAAAGAGAAATGGGTGGAAAGTAAAAGAAAATGTTAAAACAAAGTTTTGAGGGAAAATGTAAAATCTGTTTTTTTGGGGTACATTTTTTTTTTCGAACTTTTTTTTTTCGAACTTTTTTTTTCAGGCATTTTTGGTACTCACGCGTGATGAGAAAAAAGTGCCAGGATCATATCAATTTACATTAAATTGAACATCTCAAAGATTCTTTCAGTGATTTTTATGAAAGTTGGCTGAATTATAGGAATGTAATTCGACCATAAATGTGTGTATCTGTAGCTTGTTAGTGGCCAGCAGCCTTTGAGTAAGCCTATCATTGTTTTCCAAAATCGGTGGCTTTTCCAATGTCCAGATATGACCAATTTCACTAAGTGGGGGAGCCACCAACTAGGGCATACTTTATCAAACTTTATCAAGTGACTGGAGAAATTTGTTTCTCAATCGTATTTAGATGACAATTGAGGAGTCCTTTTGCAACATTTTCACATTTTAGGTTCTTTGGGTGACATTAGAAATAATTAGAGAGGAGTGTAAGTGCCTTTTTGAATTTTGTGTGTGTGTCAAATTGCTCTTGCTTGCTACTCTATTAATGTGCATTGATATTTATATAGGTTATTGAACTTATTCACCAAGAAAGAGAGAATATGTGATTTATACTGCGAGGGTTTTAGCCAGAGCTGTGATAAATACATATTCCGTTAAATATTGGTTTGTGACTGACAGAGGTGTTGAATGGAATAATCTAAGTTATTTTGAAAATCTTTGAAAGGTCTGCCTTGTCACACCCTTAATAATAAAATAGTCCCTTATCATGTGTATTGATGCACAGTGATGCAGAAAATATTCTACAATCTAAACACTGTGTACCGTTTGCTCTATGCGAAGCGACCTAGTTAATCATAAAATCTTAAATTTTAGGCAAGAAACCAATGCAAGTACAATATAACATAGCCAGTATGCTGTATTATGTATTAGACATCTTGATGTGAAATTTCAAGCTTGAAATATTTAACAATCAAAAGATTTGGTGATTCTAGTAAAAAATGCACTAAACTTTACTAAAACTGCCTAATCTCCCAGAAAACGTAACTGATTGATTCCAAAATTTTTATGTGCATTGCTTGTACCATAAGACAGCATACTGGCTATACTGCAAAGTTTGTTGTTCGCTCTATATATAAGAACTAGCAAAATGTAAACAAAAAAATCCTTAATTTGGTCACTTGGTTGGTACACAGTGTAAAGCACAACAATTTCGAAGAGTTTTGCACCCAAATTGGAATGCATATATAATGTCAAGATGGCGCCACACTTTCATACCAGAAGGTAGTTATGTCAAAAGTTTGTCAAAGACCATCTCCATCTCCAATTTTAGACGTCAGTCCCTGAAATAGCATTGGTGTCACTGAGCTTGAAATTATATTCAGAATTTATTGCAACTTAAGATACGAGTATTTAAGATGACGAAAGTGAGCTGATTGTGGTCTTCTTTGACAAAGTTCATTCTCAAGGTAACTGTCTTATTGTCCCTCGTGGTAGTTCCTCAAAGCTGTCATGCCCTTCATTCTCGGTGTAAGTCACGCTGGCTTCCGCGTTGTAATTTCTAGTGTCTCCTTTATTTTCATTTGGATTTTTCTCCTGCTTCTTTTCTTCAGAATGCCTATTTGTTAATCTAATAAATACACCAAGGCCCAATACCATGGCACCAGCCAAGACGAACAGCACTGCCCCGGTGATACATAGGCCAAACGAATATCCAAACGCGTGGTTCAGGGCGGAAATGATTATTTCTCCTGGATCGATTTGCCGGAATAACATGTTATAGTCTGTACCATAGATGATCACACCAATTAAAGTAAAGGTAGCTGAAAAAAAAAATCATAAGTTAATGATAATTTGTTAAGTTTCCTGAGGCTGTAGATATGGAACTAAAGGACAAACGTGATTACGCATGGAGATATTTAAATCATGAAGTAACACTCCTTCTGTGTAGCAAAGGGTGTTTGGAACATGTTATAGATAATTGAATTCTCAATAACGTAATATTTGAGTTGGTTATGTGACATTATTATTATTTTATTATTATTATTTATTCGTACAGATTGTACAATTGCATATGATTAGGTAAAATAATTAAGTAAAATAAAAGAGTTAATTTGTACAAAGAAAATTCAAAAGTTCATCTATTTCACTGCCAGAAAGTCCACACTCAAAGTTTGAGTATTTGCAGTTGAGCAGGTCTGTTATTGCCACAGCAGTGGCACGGGTCTCCGTAGAGATGCATTTATCATGGCAAAGCCTCATGACCTGACGACTGAAGTCCGGGGAATTATCATGCATTTGAACGCCGCATTTATCCTCGCAGTAGTGGCAATTTTTTGCAAACAATGAGGAGGGCACTTTGAAAGAGTTCTTCAGGATATATTTAACAATAGGGAATGTATGTTCCAGTCCTGTTTTTGCAAATTTAAGAAAGCGCTTCATAAACATATGGTCAGTGCACAGCGAATCTGACAAGCAGGGGATAAGCTGGCAATGAGTTCTGTATGGCAATTGCATTAAACGTCTAAAGTTCTTTCTGTAGCCAACATGCAATTTCTGTAGTCTATCAAGGCCACACAATGGTAGACCATAGAACGACGTGCAGTATGTATTGAAAAGCTTAATTTTCACAAGCGGGGGAACTTTGGCAAACCTGGCTATTATGGTAATACATATACCACATTCAAATATGAAAGCATTTTACCTCCCAGAAAAGATGCAAAAGATGTTATCATCCACATATATTTGCTACTCGGGAAACAAGCAAAGAAAAGTGATGTGATAAATGCCAAAACATAAACTATTAATGCGATGGCCTCCATAATTGGGACGACATAAAATTTGGCTGAAAAGTAAAGGAGAAAAGAAAGAAAAAAAACTGTATTGCATCAATAGTAGAAATATAATTCATGTCAATTATTTACACTACTTTTTGGGGATTGACCTTTTTTCCGTTAAAAAAAAAAGTTCCACAAATATACGCGTACATGCTGGCCATCAGTTTATGAAACTATGATGTTTGTGATATCTTCAAAACGAATAGGGCTATTTGGATAGTATTCACATAAAATCATAGAATTCTGATGTTGCAGTGTGAAGTTGTGCCATTAATTACGCAATTCTGCTTAAAAGAAGTAGTCTATAGGGTGGTCCACATTTCAATGGGAAAAATCAAATCTCCTGAAACCCCCAATTTGAAAGTGGAAATTGATGACCACATAAGTAAAACAAACTCATGCACAATTTCAGCCAAATTGGTTAATATTTAGAGGTGGCACAAAGCCCTAGAAGTTTATAATGTAATTCCTCATTCGCGCAAATGAAAAATTGGTTAAATTCCCAGATCTTTCTCAGAAGTTGATATTTTTTCCTGATTTTTTAGTATATGATAAATTTGGCATGGCAAAGTACTATCTGGAGGTTATCTTTTATTTATTGTTCGTAGTAAGTGAAATATTTGCCTGTTTTTGTGAAAAAAGGCCTGATAATTGACCTCTGTAATATCTACGCTGACCTACCATGCAACTTCGAAAGTCAAAACAAATATCAGGACTGGATTGGGCATCCTGAACATACTAAAAATAGGTTACTTGATTAAAATAATAAGCCGTTATAGCAAGATTTGCAAAGACGGATGATTTTGAGGTCTGCCGATGGGCAATCACATGTCAAACTTCAATGGCTTTTTGCCATGACACCTCTTAATATTAATTGATCTTACTGAAATTTTTACACAATGACTTCTATCCATATTAGATCGGAATGTAAGATTCAAATCAGAGAAATTTGGAAAAAAGAGTTTTTGGACCACCCTAAGAAGTACCTATAACTACTAAATAATTTTTTTTATGTGACATCCATATCAGCGTGCCTCGGCGGCCAAACGTCGGCCCAAAGCCGGTCCGATGCTGCTGACATCGGACTGATGCCGGGCCGATGCCGGAGCGCCGAGGCACGCTGACAGGGATATGAGCATTTACCTGGTAACATATAATGAAGAACAGAACCATCATTTTGAATATCGATGTATTCATCATGAAGATATCATTATTGAACCTTCGCATTTGAATAACATTGAAATTACTAAAAAGCCTATATTAGCCAAAAAGATATGAACCATTATTAAAGTCATCCTCCACTTTCCCTTGGGCCAGATAAGAACAACCCCCTTAACTGGATAAGATCAAATTGCACCAACATACTTGAACACTACACTCAAAAAAATGTCGGGACAAAATTGGTTTTTTAGATTCAAAATGTTTTTTTGAAAAACCAAATTTTAATGCAAAACCAACATGGATTTTTAAAAAAATCCATGTTGGTTTTTTGCATTGAAATTTGGTTTTTCAAAAAAACCAATTTTGTCAGATTTTTTTTAGAGTGTATCTTGAAATAAAGATGATGTTGATGTAGCTCAATGTTCCTATGGGAAACTGAAATGTGAGTTTTTGATTTCACTTCATATCTTGTAGAGAAACAGTATTTGATGGTCCTTTGCACAGAGCAAAAATTAGTATCCTATAGCAATATTATCAGGTGAGTTTGCAGTAATACAGCCTTTTTTAAGGAGAAACCTTTTAGTAAGAAAACATCTGATTTGCATGTTATTTCAATACGGAGGTTAAATGCTAATATCTTCATGATGAATGCATCCATATTCAAACGATGGTTCTGTTCTTCATTATATGTTGAGAGGTAAATGCTCATGCATATTAAAACTAATTTAGTAGTTATGGGTAGAGTAGGTCGGGGCATGCGGCCCCCCTTAACTTCGAGATGCGATTTGACCTACTTTTTACGTGCGATTATTTGAATGCTTATGCTGTCAGAATAACTAGTGAAACAAATGTCTACCAATTTTAATAAAGGAGTTACGGCCATTTTTGTAAAAAAATTAAAATGGCCTTCTTACCCCACCCATCGGGCAAGAAGCCCCCCCTATTATAATCCTATGGCAATTTTTTTTGTGAGCGCATTCAGCCTAAAAGTTATTTTTTAGGGTTCTTCTATCATTTTTAAGGCATTCTATTCACTTTTTCTGAATTTCAAAATTTTTCTGTTCATATATTTATTTTTAAATATTTTTTGCCCTGTTTCAATTTCGGGCCAAATTTTTTCTATTTTAATTAGCTATTCTGTCAAGATTTAAGGTAAAGTACACATTATTAAATGGTTCCTGAAGCAGCTTCGACCCCACGTGAAGGGGGCCTCATGCCCCATATCATGTGGGGCCTCTTGCCCCAAACCCACATATTTTAATTTGACCTCTATATTTTGAACTAAAATGCAAAAAACATCATCCAAATCATATATATGTGATGATCATAAAGTGAAGAAATGCAGATATCCATTATACTTTTGAATATTTCCAAAGTTATTTCTGACGTCACCTGAAACGCCTCTAGCTTCAATCCTATCAAAAGATAAACACACCAAAAATGTAAGTTTGGATATAACCCTGGGGGGCCTCTCACCTAACCCGGGCTTCTTGCCCCGACCTACTCTACTTTTTTGAAGCATTCGCTTAATACCATCCATATAGCCATATTCGTTTTGAAGATATCACAAAAAACATAGTTGCATACACTGATGGCACGCAGTGTACATATTTTAAATGTTAGCATCAAAATCCTAACAATCAGCAATTCAAAATTGTATCATGGATAAAATTGTCCAGAATGATGTCTTTACTTAGCCTACACATCTTTAAATTTTACTTCATTATTGTACCTGGACGTATGTCATTTGAGATAGTTGCACATACACTCTCGAGACGTGTCTTCAGACATATATTCCAGAGACCAGAGTTCCAATAAACATTAGTTAGGTCATCATCGAATGAGCTCCAATGATCTGTTGCAAATCCGACAATGTGTAAAATCACTCCAATCGCCATGAAGGTAAAGGGCAATAGCACCAGGCCCTTCGCCATGTTATCTGTAAAATGAAGCGGCAGATGAAAAATACGGGTCAGAACATGAAAAAGAGAAAATGGAAACAAAGGTCTCATCACTGGAATCATTCTAAAAAATTTCAGACAAAATTGGTTTTTTAGATTCAAAATGGTTTTTTGAAAAACCAAATTTTAAAAAATCCATGTTGGTTTTTTGCATTGAAATTTGGTTTTTCAAAAAACCATTTTGAATCTAAAAAACCAAATTTTTCCCGACATTTTTTAGAGTGATCACTGGAATATTGAGAAAACGAAACACAGGTCCCAAAATTGGAGGAAAACATTGGACCCAAAAGAAACAGAAACAATCAAGAGGTGGAATGGGGCACTGTGAAGCGAAAATATTGATTTTCAAAAGTCTCATCTGAAACCGTTGGCATTTGCACGATGTCTCTGGATGGAGGAGAATTCGTGGCCGAACTAATAACTGTACGGCTAACTATCTGACTTAACATGCGTAGTTATACCATTCGACACCTCCGTCAGCAAATCACATGCCATTACTGCAGGGAAATAATTCCCATATTCTTTGTTGTCCAGTAATCCTCTCATGTTTGACTGTTTGACTGTTTGTCTCATGGTATAAGCCGGTTATTCACCATGGGATCAGGAATATGTGGTCATCACACCTCGGGCTAAAGCCCTTGGGTGATAAATCACATATTCCCTCTCTTGTATGTCTTATCGCATACGAATAAAGTAAATGCATGTCATTCACTGTGCACAATAGTAGTGGCACAGCAAGGGTGCTCAGATCATCAAATAGTGTTACCAAAATGTGTACTCACTTTTTGACATATGCCTGTATTCCTTAGGCCTATTTATGCAGCAAAAGCATATATTTGAAATATTATGTCCCCACCGACCAGTGAGTAGTAAAATTTCAATGAGAGAAGAAACGAGAAAATAAATGTCTCTTGTACTCGCCTATAGGGCTACTATTCAATTCTACCTGTATTTTTGTCAGTTCAGTCCAAAAGTTTAGGTTGATAATAAATAAGTTGTGTCTTGCTTGTTAAATTATAATCCATTAGCGAACCGTGACTTGGAAGGCAATAGTTTTATGTCTAATTCCATACACGTTTATCAGTTATATGTTGATATCAGATCTTATCTCAACTACCGCTCATATTTTGATTTTTTGCTGAATAAAGCTATATTCCCTAATCTTTATTTCTTTTGTCTTTAATCTGTATTCGGTTAATTACTTATGATAAACAAGTGGACACATTCAACTGCTTGACATAGCGATGATGTCTTAGTAACATAATGCTTCGTCAGTTGAAATAAAAAGATCCTGTCAGAAAGGAGAAGTATTGTACACTCTTAACAAAAAAGTTTTATATGGAACAAAAGCTGGTATAGATAGGGGACCCTAAAAGGTTCATCATTCGACTTTTAAAAAGGTTCCAACTTCAAACAGCAAACAAAAACAACATTTAGATAATCTAGCTGCACTTAACTCCTGCAATGGAACCCCTTTCTTTCTCTCAAGTTGGTAGGATAGGGTCCTATCGTAAGGCCTTCCGACCTAGTATTGAACCTTTCAATTCAGTTGAATCCTTAAAAAATTAGAAATTTTTTTTCGGATGCGGTTACTTCATATATATATATAGTTTTATTTTATAAAACCTTCAAGAACCTTTTGTGTTAAGAGTGTAGGCACATTATTAGACCCAAATAAGGTTATGTGCGTGTTTCTATGCAGGGTATGCATAAAAACCTCACTATTCAGCAGTTTCGGTTCACATGCTTCATTTCCAGATGCTAAATGCAAAATTTTGAGTTTTAAAATTCAAAATCTGCATGGTTTATCCTCAATATATTTCCAAAAACTTCAGTGGAACAGATTCTTGAAGTCTTGTGCCAGTTATGTGAAAATTTCATAAGCTGAATCCCATTCAATATGCCACAAAACCAACATTTCCATTGCTGATTTTCCCCATAAAGTGGAGTCCGTGAACTGGTGTTTAAAACAGAACTCGCAAGAATGAGCGTCATTTTGCGAAAAGTATAGACCCTTTTTCACAAAAGTTGCCAACAAATATATATTCATCCTAAGGCCAACAAGTGTCTTGGTGCAAAAAATCATTCAGCTATGACCACATTGACCGTTGCTTGTATAGTGACGGTTCACCTTTTGTGTTGTTTATCACATTTCAGTTTTTGCATTCAAGTATGACCCTACACACAAGTCAAACCAAAAAATAACGTGGCATTTAAAAGAACGCCCTAATAGACAACAGAAGTCTAGTAACCAGCGCACTGCTCCCTTTTTAGATTTTTACAAGTTAATTTGAAAATGCATTTTGCATATTTCAAGATGAAACGTAGCAAACAAACTCATTACAGATGATTTCATATTTGTAGACATTTGAGTTAGAAAATACATCATTTTTCTTGCAATTTTCATTGGTCGAGAGAAGGTATGACACCACTCTATCCTGAAAAGTGACATAGCGTTTTACATGGGTGACCATGGCATTCTAAGCCATTGATGTCCTAACAGGGACTGACTTTAGCAGTTTAAAGTGAGAGTTTCAGTTTGTGTTTCACACACTTTTAGTACACACATTCTGCAAGTCCAATAGGCTACTGTGCATTATGACGATTGGGATCAGGTGACTGTGATCCATGTAATGACTGTTTATACAGCAAATAAACATGTATAATTGTGAATATAACATTTTCTCAGAGGAGGGGCTCAGCTCAGGCAGCAGGACAATGGGCTACCAATCGCGGGGTCCCTGATCTGATTCCCACTCTGATTTTCTTATGAATGTTGGCCACATCATCTTGTCCAGAGGGACTATTCCATCCTCCTCACGCAGGAATAGTTTATACTACCCCTGCTCTCAAGACCTGTCTGAGAGCGGAGTCTCATTAAAATTGATCGACTTAAATAAATTAATTGCATGATTGCTTTCGCCAATCAGGAGGCTGTTCATATTCGCGCAGCGAAACGGCCGAAGGCCGTTGAGCGAAGCGAATTGAGTGCAAGAGAAGACTCAAAAATCTGTGCAGTGATGGTCTCAACATCAACAGTCCACAGCTGGTAATTAGGTCAAGTGGGTCCAGCTTCTTATCAATGATTTAGTTTCGTATTTAACAAAAGATAACATATTCATCTTTAAAAGTGTCTTAAAAATTCAATTTTCTCTAGTAATATATCCTGTACCAATAATTTTTATTGAATAGCTAATTATTAGCGTTGACAAGCTAAATCAAATTATTGACATGTGATTCATTTAATTTCAATAAACAAGAAAACATAACAAAATTAAAGTTACATAATCTTTATAAACTGATGATTATGTAACAGTGAACAGTTAATCTACATGCAATGTTATTGTTTTTGTATTACTATATATTTATACTATTATGTAATATCAACAATCTAACATAGACTTGACTTTGGCAGCTTCCAGTGCTGTCTGCCTTTTTACCATTTAGCTGATTATCTATCAATCTTATTTAGGCCTATCTATTTAATATCTATTTATCTATCAATTTATCTATCAATCTGTCTGTCAATATATCTATCTATCTATCTGTCTATCTATTTATCTCTTTATTTAATTATCTATCTATTTATCTATTCATCTATTATATTCGCGCAGCAAAACGGTCAAAGGCCGTTTCTCGAAGCGAAACTTAGCACAAGAAAGGTTTCAAAAATCTGTGCAGTGATGGTCTCAACATCAACGGTCGACAGCAGGAAATTAGGTCAAGTGGGACCAGCTTCTTATCAATGATTTAGTTTCGAATTTAACAAAACATGACATATTCATATTCAAAAGTGTCTCAAAAATTCAATTTTCTCCATTAATATTCCCTGTATCTATTATTTTTATGCAATAGTTAATTATAAGCTTTGACAAGCTAAATTAACGGCACATGCTGGTCGAAAAATGGTGAAAATATTTTAGAAAATGGAAATTCTGATTTTGACAGTTTCAATAAATACAGATGTCCAGACAACAAATGCAACTGAAATTTAGCAAAAATTCCTATTCTAACCCTGTAAACAACCTTGGCAATCTTACCATTACAGTTAAAATTATGAAGAGTTTATTTCCTTTTTTGGCCATTTTCTGAAAACTGTGAATTTTAGTGACTTTGAGTGCTTAAAAAAAATTCATCTCAAAAACCGCTGAAGGCATCATAATGAATTTTGGCATGCTGCTTACTGACAAGTTTGCTTCCGCAATAAGACTATTTTCAGAACTGTATTTGGATTAAAGACTGTGGGACAGCGATTCGAACCTGAAAGATTGTGAATTAGTTCCATAGTCCCATGTTCGCGAACCCAGAAAAACCCTATAAAAGCGTATTTTTAGCCTGAAAATAGTCTTATTGCGGATCCGAATACTTCAAATTATGAAAATAAATGAGTTCTGATTATTCTGATAGCTCAGTCTTGAGATGAATTTTTGTAAGGTCGCATACTTAAAAATATGTAAAATTCTTTGTTGCCATGGCAACAGTAACCATGGCAACTTAAAATTTCACGGAGGGTCATCATTTGGGGCTCTGAAGACCCGTGCAAAATTTCATAGCTCTAGCTGCAACAGTTTCTTCTGGTCAGCATACACACATTTTTCGACCAGCATGTGCCCTTAAATTATTACAGATGATTTCATATTTCTAGACATTGATCAAATTTCAAAATATTTTGCAAATTTTCTGGTCTGACATCCGAAAATCCTGCCAGGCGATTGGTCTAGTTGCCCATTGCATGTCACTTTTTTCAGCTTGATTCAAGTGAGTGATGTTTGCTGGTAAAATTATGTCATAATTTTGACAGTTAGAACTCCGACACGGAAAGGTGATTAAACTGTTTATTAAATGTAATTAACTGTAGTAATAAAAAACATATGAACCACATTGGAACATGAATTCTTCCCAGCATTAACAGACCTGCGTCATTCCGCCGTCAGATCAGTCATGGGTAACTAATCACCTTTGAATTAATAGAAAATGTAAAGTCTTGAGTATAGAGTTCATAAACACTGTCAAATATGTCCTTTGGCACAGTCAACTGTGCGTGATCTCTCCCGTCTTGGTGGGAACAAGGAGACCCGCCAAACACTGCAACATTCCGCTGACAGAGATGAGGCCTTTTCTGAACCCTAATCCGTGGAGGTAGATGGGGAGGACGGAGGGAACGACTTGAAGAAAAGGACGAGCGAGTGCGCATGCGCATCAATGTTGCAGGCGCCGTGTGATGCCGTTCACAAAATTTAGCTCCGTTCATGGCTTTCACAAATGCGTTGCGCTGTGCTGAAACGCTGATTTGTGAAAGTTAGAACTCCGACACGGAAAGGTGATTAAACTGTTTATTAAATGTAATTAACTGTAGTAATAAAAAACATATGAACCACATTGGAACATGAATTCTTCCCAGCATTAACAGACCTGCGTCATTCCGCCGTCAGATCAGTCATGGGTAACTAATCACCTTTGAATTAATAGAAAATGTAAAGTCTTGAGTATAGAGTTCATAAACACTGTCAAATATGTCCTTTGGCACAGTCAACTGTGCGTGATCTCTCCCGTCTTGGTGGGAACAAGGAGACCCGCCAAACAACCCATCGCATGGGTTGCGCCAAGAAAGGGAGAGAGCAGGAGGAGGGGAAAAGAGAAAAAATCCGAACACACACATTGTCACCTGTGACATTCCGCCAACAGGCTACTACTTAAGGAAGCATTGGACTTACAACGACTCACATGGTCGGAGAAATAAGACATCTCAGCCATCCGCCGATATGTAGTCATTACCAGCGTAAGAGTGATTGGGAGCCCTTCTTCATCACCAAAGAGAATTATCCTGGTCCTTTCGACTTGTAGTGCCATAATAAGCAGACACCGCACACCTGGTTGCCCTTAATTTTTTGCCTTGAATTGTCTGCAGGGCTTTGGAGTGCCTGACTATGGTGACAGCGTTTGTATGTAGGGATGGAGACTAGGTGACTTACAGGAAACACTTGCGCTATGGTGTGATAAATGCCATTATGGAGAAAACTCCTATTGGATAAGAATGAGGCATTGATAAGAGTCTTAGAAAGAGTCTGTAACGACGTAATGGGGTGCTTATTACTGGCCCCCAATGCAAGGATCAAGGAATAATTAAGCAGGGACTTATTCACTGTCCATAATCATCTTCCTTGGTTGTAGGCCGGATGGTAAGGCACCAGCGTTGGCGAGAGCTCAATTCCACATAGCTGGTTAACATTCCCCGATGGACCCTTGATGAGCCCAGCGACAAACCGCCGCCATGATGTCGTTTTCAATTTGCCCAAGCCCAGGGCTTTATTGCCATTTCTTCTGGGTTCTCTGACTCCCGTGGCAGGGTCTCTGAGCGAAATAAGAAGATTTATGTGCGTGTTGCAACGTCTGGAGCTTGCTACTTTTGCAGGGTGAATGGACCTAAACCAGGGTCCATCTTGAAGGGAAGTGTACACGGTTGACTTAATACTTGGCTAAATCTGTTGGTTTTTACTAAAGGGGCTGCACATTATAAGCAACTGCCCGAGTGGTGACTGTAAAGCTCCACTCTTGTATCAGTGTAGATGTTTCTGTAGTTGACCTGCTGCCTTTTTAACTCCACATCATAGGATTCACATTGGTACCTCGCTTGTGTCAATGAGTGCCAATTGCCCGTACACGTGGACAATAATCTCTCGAGGGTTGACTGACTTGAGCCGACACTCTCCCTGACGGGCTCCTGAGAGGTCTCGAGTTCAGCAACTCGCTGCTGCAAGCGACTGATTGTCCTCTGGTCATTTCTTTGTCTCGCAGAAGAGGGTGCCCTCGGAGTCGCCTGCCAAGCTGATCCTGGCGTTGCCTGCCATGATGAGGGCGAAGAAGCCTTAGATGGAATGAATCTTGTCAATGGGCAGCTTAAGTGCTGTGAAGAACGCCTTCTTTCTTGGACGATGTTTTGGCATCTGCGAACACCACTATCTAGAACAGTTTCCAGAACATTGCAGCGACTTGGTATTGACGGAATGGTGATCACAAAATAGTGGTGATCAGATTTGAATAAGGTGGTCACAAAATAGTGGTGACCGGAAACATATAAATAATGGTCACAAAATAGTGGTGACCGGAATTGAATATATAATGGTCACAAAATAGTGGTGACCGGAATTGAATATGTAATGGTCACAAAATAGTGGTGACCGGAATTGACTGTAATGGTCACAAAATAGTGGTGACCGGAATTGAATATGTAATGGTCACAAAATAGTGGTGACCGGGATTGGGCAAGTAATGTTCACAAAATAGTGGTGACTGGAATTGAATAACCACTGCATGGACACAGGAATGGCCACCCGTCGAAGGGGGAGGTCCAGCCATTGTCCGACGACGCGGAGATTGTCGCTAGAAGGCGCGAGCCAGAGTGCGTGCGAGGGGGGCGGAGGCAAAAGGACAGCGCCTACTCTTTGAACCTCGCCCTCGGGAGACCGGGGACTCCCCACCGGGAGACCGGTGGCAGGTACCCCCCACACACAGTCACTTAAGACCGACTCTTAGAACGCAACACCCAAGCGGCAGGCCGCCCACCGGCTCTGGGACCGGGGCCTTCTCTCCCCCCGCACAGGACACGGGTAGGACGTGATAAAAATTTGTATCTACCACAGCATTCCGCTGACGGTAACATACATGAAGACATGCTTATTGTCATGACATAAAAAGGACATTAGGCCCTATTCTCATAGTCTTTTCTAATGGAACCATACAACATTAAATTGAAACTGTAGGCCTTTATGTGCTTGTAATTCCCTCACATCTATAATCGGAGTACACAACCTCTTTAGTGCACAGATCTCTGCATTCCGCAGTAAAGCCAAATATTAAAGTCAAACATTCTTGCAGGATAATTGTAAGAGTCCATCAACTTGTACTTTACTAGAATATATACAGCTCTCAGCATTCCGCAGCAGAGCAACATATCAATACAAAATTCATCTAACTGTGGTAACCGGAATATATGATGTGCTGGCCAAGAAATAGTGGTGACCAGAATGGAATATGTGCAGGTCACAACGTAGGTGTCACCAGAATTGACTATTTTGTTGTTACAAGTTGACCTGAATTGAGTATGTGCTGGTTTCAAAATAGTGTTGATCCGAATTGAGTAGGCCTATGTCACACTCCCGCAGGTCGATTATTTTCCCCCACAGCATTCCGCTGACGGGTAACATGAATTTGCTTTTGTAAACACTCAGCAATCCACAGTAGCACAACATGTTGAAAGTCAAAAGTCATTTATTATTGTAGGTTGTACTCCGGCTAGAATCAGCTTGTATCTTTATTCAAAAAGATTCTGTGAGTAATACTACCCTAAGTGTGTGGATTTTAAAATAAAATAATTTCCTTAAGATATTACGGCTATGTTTGGGTTGATGGGTAAATAGCCTAATAATGATGAGATCCAAGCTACTTGATAAATTTGAAAATCTGTTTAAATTATGTAATGGAGTTAATGTTTTGTTATGCCTTAGATAAAAATTTAATGTAGTTGTGATTGTACCTGTCACATCCACCTCCACTAACAATGCCTTTGTGAACAAGATTGACTGGTCTAACCTGAGTTCTAAGACCATACAAGATTACACTGACTTAACAGATTCCTTATTGGCAGAGGTCAATACTAATTTTGATTGCTTGTCTTGCCATGATCCGTCCTGTACTGATATTACTCATATTGAACATTTAAATTGTCTGTATACTGATATTGTTGAATGTTTAAAATCTGCTAGTCATAGTACTGTACATTGTATTACCTCAGGTGCTTTTAGATGCCAGCCTGGCTGGTCTGATTATGTCTCTGATTACTATGATGCCTCGAGAGAGGCCTTTCTGCTCTGGGCTGCCAATGGTAAACCAAGGCAGGGCGAACTATTTGAGAGAATGAAATCTACCAAAGCCCAATTTAAATATGCACTACGGTTTGTTAAACGTAATGAAAAGACTCTTAGAAGCAATGCTGTTGCAAAAAAATTTGCATCAAAAGACCCGCGTTCTTTCTGGAGAGAAATCAAAAAGATCAATGCTTGTAAGATGCCCTTGCCAAACTGTGTTGATGGGGTCACTGGTGCAGCTGAGATTGCCGAAATGTGGAAGAACCACTTTGACAATATATTTAACTGTGTGGGCTCCTCAAGTCCCAAACCTGTGTACACCTGTGAACCCTCCCTTGACATGTATGTACAGCCATCAGAGGTGGCTAAGGCTATCAGCTCTCTTGTAAACAACAAGGCAGCAGGGTTAGATAGTATTGGTGCTGAAAACTTGAAATACTCTAGTCAGAGACTAACGGTGCTGCTTTCCTTGTGTATTACAGGATTTTTTATCCATGGCTTCTTGCCACCTGACTTAATTTCAGTGGTGCTTGTACCTATTGTTAAAGATAAAAGTGCTAAAATTGGTGACAAGTCTAATTATAGACCGATAGCGATTGCTAGTGTCATGTCTAAGGTTATAGAAAACATTGTGTTAAATAGAATTATTGATTATATACTCACTGAGCCCAATCAATTTGGCTTCAAGGCTAAATTAGGCACAGAGATGCCCATATACCTTATTAAAGAAATTGTTGACAAGTATAAATGTTTAAATGGGAATGTATTCATGTGTTTTTTGGATGCCTCTAAAGCTTTTGACCGTGTTAATCACAGTATATTGTTTTCTAAGTTACTACGCCGTGGGACACCACCGTACATTGTAAGATTACTAGATTTCTGGTACTCTAACCAAAGAATGTGTGTTCGCTGGTCAGGTGTTTTGTCAGACTCATTTGGTACGACAAATGGTGTGAGACAGGGTGGAATTCTATCCCCATTCCTGTTTAATATTTTCATGAATGACTTATCTGTATGTTTAAATGATTGTAATACTGGTTGTGTGGTAGGTAAAATTATCATTAATCATGTTATGTATGCTGATGACCTTGTGGTCTTCTCACCCTGTGAAGATGGCTTACATGATCTTATAAAGATTTGTGAAGACTATGGTTGTACCCATGATATTATATTTAATTCTAGAAAGAGTGCTATTTTGGTTTTCAAAAACCAGTTCCTTCAGCGATCTGTTGAAAGAGAATTTGTATTTAATTTAAATGGTAATGCTATTCCTGTGGTCCATCAGTTTAAGTATCTAGGACATTGGATAAGTGATGATCAGAGAGATGATAGTGACCTGCTACGTCAGTGTCGTATGTTGTATGCTCAGTGTAACTTGTTAAAACATCGATTTCACATGTGCACAAAGCCTGTTAAACTATTATTGTTCAAAACTTTTTGTTATTCCTTATATACTCCATCACTTTGGTGGAACTTTAGACAGTGTGCCTACAGAAAGGTCAAAGTGGCATATAATGATGCTCTGAGATTATTGTTAGGTGTTCCTAGGCATCATAGTGCCAGTCAGCTATGTGTCACAAACAATGTTTACACTTTTGATGGTTTATTACGACATATTCTGTTTAAATTTGTAACTAGGCTTTCTCTGTGTAAGAATTCTTTAATATTACAATTGCTCAAATCTGATGTATATTGGTTATCGAGAATCCGGAAATACTGGATCTCATGCCTTCATACTAATAGTTAGGCTGATGATGTATACTCTTTTGTATTATTGTAATTGTAGTTCCATATTCCTGTAGATTCCAGTAGATGTTATTATGGACCAAAGTCATGTCATGTACTATGCGTCTGCCAATAAAGTTTTGAATTGAATTGAATTGTATGTTATTAAGAAAATGAGGCGTAAATAGGCCTAAAGAAAGATAAATACATTTAATTGTGATTTTGATGGTTTAGGTTGGTGATCAAGTGTTTGACTTTAAATCAATTAACAGACCCTAAGTAAAATTACTTGTTGGCCCTAAGTAAAATTAATTGATAGGTACTAAGTAAAGCCGTTAGGCCCTGAGTAAAATTAATATGATAGGCCCTATGAAAAACTAATTGTCAGGCCCTAAGTAAAAGAAATTGATAAGGCCAAAAGTAATTGATAGGCCCTAAGCAAGATAATTTGTTAGACTCTAAGTAAAAATAATTTGATAGGCCCTAAGTAAAGTTATGACAGGCCTTAAGTAAACTTAATTGATAGGCCCCTTAATAAAGTTAATTGTTAGGCCCTACATAAAATTAATTGTTTTGGCGATAAGTAAAATTAACTGTTAGGCCTTAAGTAACATTACTTAATAGACCAAAGTAAATTTAATTGAAAGGGAAAAAAGTAACATTAATTGATAGATCCAAAGTTAATTTAATTGAAAGGGAAAAAAGTTGAGAGTGAATACTAAAGAATTTACAATGAAGTTTAAATTTAAAGGAAATAAGATCTAATTAATTAACAGGCCCTAAGTATAATTAATTGTTGGCCCTAAGTAAAATTAATTAATAGGCACCAAGTAAAATTTGTTGTTAGGGCCTGAGCAAAATAAAATTGATTTGCCCTATGGAAAATTTATTGTTAGGGCCTAAGTGACATTAATTGATAAGCCCCAAATAAAAGAGATTGAGAGACCCTCAGTAAAATCAATTTTTAGACTGTAAGTAAATAAATTGATAGCCCTAAGTACAATTAAATGATAGGCCCTAAGTAAAATTAATTGGCAGGCCCAAGTGAGTGAGTTTGTGTTTTATGCCCCATCAGCACCGGTGTGGGCAGGCCCAAGTAAAATTACTTGTTAGGCCCTACGTGAAATTAATTGTAAGGGCCTACGTAAACTAAATTGTTTGGCACAAAGTAAAATTAATTGTTACGCCCTAGGTAAAAGAATTGGTAGGCCCTCAGTAAAAATAATTGGTAGGCCCAAAGTAAACTTAAATGACCCGAAAGAGTTGTGAATGTGTGTAACTACTAAGACATTGACAATCAAGTTTAAAACTAAATCTAAACTAAATGTAATTTTTAGATTTTGATGATTGAAAATTTTGAATAATGTTTAGTAGTAAAACATTTGGCAGTTAGATGGTTATCAACATGTGTAGAGATTTTGAGAAATATATTTTAAAATTAAAGTGTTTGATCACTAAATAGTGGTGATCGAGTGTGGAAATAAATAATCGATAAATGAAGTTTAATTTGAATTTAGACTAGACCTTTTGGTGTTGAATGACAAACTGATTAGTTTGATGTGTAAATACTTGAAAAATTGGATAAGTTACTTGATGTTGTCCTTTCCAACTTCAGATTTTTTAGTAACAGCTGCACGTTGGGAGATAATATTCTGGTCTGTATGAGTAATTCATCTATAATTGGAGACATAAAGGCCTTGGCCCATTCAATTTCTAATTTATAACCTGTACTACTATCAGGTTATCTTTTCTTTCCACAATTTTTTATGCCATGCTCCAAGACATTTCTGTACCATTGGAAAGCTAATTAGACACCTTATACGCCGCATGACAAAGCAGCTGTCCAGATTTGATTGTCCTCTCTGTCATGACCAAAACATGTTTCTCTTTCAAACATCTCTTTCGTCAGTCGTACAGATACGATCCATAGTGCCATCGATAGATCTCTGTGAGATCTTGAAAATGATGGTCCAATACTTTTTACACAAATCAGCAAAAGACCGACGATTATCCAAACACGTGCTTCTTCATCAAACGACTTGAAGAAAAGGACGAGCGAGTGCGCATGCGCATCAATGTTGCAGGCGCCGTGTGACGCCGTTCACCAAATTTAGCTCCGTTCATGGCTTTCACAAATGCGTTGCGCTGTGCTGAAACGCTGATGAGTTCTGATTATTCTGATAGCTCAGTCTTGAGATGAATTTTTGTAAGGTCGCATACTTAAAAATATGTAAAATTCTTTGTTGCCATGGCAACAGTAACCATGGCAACTTAAAATTTCACGGAGGGTCATCATTTGGGGCTCTGAAGACCCGTGCAAAATTTCATAGCTCTAGCTGCAACAGTTTCTTCTGGTCAGCATACACACATTTTTCGACCAGCATGTGCCCTTAAATTATTACAGATGATTTCATATTTGTAGACATTGATCAAATTTCAAAATATTTTGCAAATTTTCTGGTCTGACATCCGAAAATCCTGCCAGGCGATTGGTCTAGTTGCCCATTGCATGTCACTTTTTTCAGCTTGATTCAAGTGAGTGATGTTTGCTGGTAAAATTATGTCATAATTTTGACCAATAGTATACTGCAAAGGCCACCTTGGTATTGTGGCAGTTGTTCACACATGTCAAACCGCAATCCATATGAACTCTTGCATTTCTTCAAGAACTGTTGTATTTCACACTCCTGTGTACAACTGTAGATTGTTTCAATTGATATCAAATCAGTTTCACGCTGACTCTGAATGGCTTCATATCTACTTACACTAAATCATGCCTTTACCAAAAGCATTGTCTATGACATCAGTGAGGGACTATTCAGAATTTATGGCTGGGTTTAGGTGGGTGATGGGACTTTTACCTGAGTGGGTGCTACATGTTTCAAGAGGGACAGTGCTAATTTTTACCTTTTTTCCTGAATCTATGTAACTTGCAGGCTAAATAGAATGTATGACATGGGGGGGGGTGGGAGTTTTGCCTGATGGAGCACCAATTTTTTACATCATGAAACCAAAGGGGTATATTTTTTTAACAGAAGGTTCCAACAAATAATATTCAAAAGAAAATCACGGTGGGAATCAGATCAGGGACCCCGTGATTGTTTGCCCATTTTCCTGTCACCTGAGCCGAGCCCCTCCTCTGAGAAAATGTTACATTCACAAATATTCATGTTTATTTTCTGTATAAACAGGCATTACTTGAATCAGCTGATCCCAATCATCTGAATGCACAGTATCGGACCTGCAGAATGTGTGTGCTAATAATGTGTGAAACACACACTGAAACTCTCACTTGAAACTGCTAAAGTCAGTTCCTGTTAGGAGATCAATGGCTTAGAATGCCATGGTCAACCATGTAAAACACTATGTCACATTTCTGAAGAGAGCAGTGTCATACCTTCTCTCGACCAATGAAAATTGCAAGAAAAATGATGTATTTTCTACCTCAAACGTCTACAAATATGAAATCATCTGTAACATGTGATTCATTTCATTTCAAAACAGACAACAAGAAAATATAACAAAATTAAGGTTACATAATCTTTGTCAACTGATAATTATATAACAGTGAGCAATTAATCTAAATGCAAATCATGTTATTGTTTTTGTTATCACTATTATGTAGGCCTTATATCAACAATCTAGCATAGACTTAAATTTGGCAGCTTTCAGTGTTGTCTTCCCTTTTAGTAAGATTAACTATCAATTCTACTTATTCTTAATCCTATTTATTTGCTATCCTATCTATCTATCTATCTATCTATCTATCTATTTATCTATCTATATATTGTATTTTTGATCTATTTTATCTTTCTAATAGTTTCTAGTCTAAATTTCTCTCTATTTTTCTATATATATCCGTCTTTCAATTTTTTTGAAACAGTAACATAACTGCCTTTTGAATATGAAATAAATTTAATGAAAGTTATGGTAAAAGTCCTAAAAAAACTTTTTAAGAGCTGTGCGAATTTCAAGGCTCTGCCATTTACATATTACATCAACTGTGATTCACACAAGAAACAAAACAACACTACTTGTTTGATAAACAACCCAGAATGAAAAGATTTCAGTTAATCCCACTTTGTACTCCAGTCATTGATTGGTCAGTAGGTTCCACTTGATCACATTGCAGTGCCATTTTGCGGCGCCGGATGCATAATTGGAAAGCTGCCAATCTTCACTGAAACATGGTGCATGTGGTCAGGGTAGCTTCTCGCTAGCTACACTGAGAGGTGAGGATGGACTATTCAGAATTTATGATTCCGGGGAAGGGGGAAGGGAGGTTGGGACTTTTGTTGGAACTTTCTGTCAAAAATGTATAACCCCCGTTGGTTTCAGGCTTATTTATACCTTCATACATTCCAAGCAGATTTTTATTATGTTCCCTTTCTTTTATAAAAATTTCATACCCCCTTAATCATGTTGTGAGTAATAAGTACCCCCCTTGAAACATGTGTGAAAAATTGGTGCTTAGTCGGGCGAAACTCCCATTCCCCCCAAGTCATAAATTCTATTTAGCCTGCAAGGTAAATAGATTCTGGACAAAAGGCAAAAATTTGCACTGCCCCTTCCCCTCTTGAAGCATGAAGCACCCACTCAGGTAAAACTCCAGTCTCCCCCTCAACCCAGATTTAACATCAATTGAAACAATCAACTGTTGTACACAGGAGTGTGAGATACAACAGTTCATGAAGAAATGAAAGAGTTCATGTGGTTGCAGTTTGACGTGTGTAAACAACTGCCACAATAGCTCACAATACCTTCGCAGCATACTATTGGTCACAATTATGACATCCTTTTTCCAGCAATACATCACTTGCTTGAATCAAGCTGAAAGAAGTGACACGCAATAGGCAACTTGACCAATTACCTGGCAGGATTTTTGATGTCAGACTAGAAATTTTGCAAAATATTTTGTTATTTCATCAATGTCTACAAATATGAAATCATCTGTAACACTTGGGCAATTAGAATTAAGCTGTTAAATTTGCTGACTATGCCACAAAGTCGCCTAAGAATTGCAAAAAATTACAAGCAAATGTTTTACAGTAATAAAACCATTTTCCTGAAATTATCTTAACACTACAAGCAAACAATTCTTATGTTAAAGAAAGCAACAAATGAGAGATGTTCCCGATTTTTAAGTCCAAACATGATCTCAGACTTCCAAGTAAAAAAGGATCCATGTCGATATTTCCACAAAATGTCATTCTGAAAATTCCCTGCAGGTGGTGCTTTAGTCTGGGACCGTAATCATTTTTTAACGAAGTGACCATATTGACCATCATAATAGCATATTTTATTTAAAGAAGATTATCACTGAAAAAAATGCAATATCAAATATTCAAATGACAAGAGGCCAAAAGAAAGTTTTTGATTTCCATTGTGAGTGTGGCAGGAATTGGGTAATATTTTATCCTCTTAATTAGGCTGTCACATGCAGATTGCAGGTGGGACATTTCTACAATCTAGATGCATACTGTTGTTCACTCATAATCAAAATGATACTGAATGATATTAGCCCTAGCACTTGTTTCTGTCTATTGGGTGGGCCAATTACTTTTCTACCGAAGAAGAACTGTGGCAAATTGGTGTATTGCAGGAGTGCTAGACTAAAGCAATGAACTAGACCAATTCATTGGACTAAAGCACCACCTATTGAGTTTTTGGAATGACACTTTTATTCTGAATGAAAAACCTCATTTGGAAATATTGATCCGGAACATTTTTGTACTTGAAAGTCTTTTCAGTCCATGTTACGAATAAGACATCTGGAACATCTCCCCTTTTGTTGCAGTTTGTTTATTAGTATCTTAAGATTATATGCTTGTGATGTTAATGTGATTTAAGGAACATGGGGTTTATTACATTAAACAAGGTGTTATACTCTGAATTTTGCTTTGAATAAACATTCAGCAATTATCAGGCAACTCAGTAGCTCTAAGTGGGATTGTCTGCAAATTTGATAAAGACAGCTCAATTCTAAGGGCCCAAACATTAATGATTTTATCGGCTGGGTCATTCAGCAATAATTAAGACAAAACTCTCACTGGTGTTACAGTATGAGTAAAGAAACACCATTGACTCAAAGTTAAACTAGTAGTGACCAAATTAATATTTGTTTGAAATATTTCCCATTAAAATAAAAATTGCATTGGATTTTCCGCTACTATTAAATTTTATCAATGGTGTTACCATTGGACTCCAGTGTTAACCATTTTTGAGTAACACCAGTGACGGTAACACCAGTGACAATTTGTACTGAAATACCAATTGCCCCCACAATGATGCAATGATTTGTGTTGCCACAGGTTGATTTCTGTAAACAGGACATATCCTATGTCTGAGGCAGTTTTTGAAAATTCTAGAATAATTGACCATTTTTTAGGGTACCATTAGTGACACCAAAATATAACACTCTTAATTTCAGCACATTGTGAAGCCACCCTGCATGCTAAAAACGTATAAATGCTAAAATCTGCAGTTATCATGGATGCCTGTCCATCAGAAGATGCCCCCTGGCACATTTGACCCAAGATAGAAAGGAGCATTCCTTTTACAGCCATGCTTTATTTAATGAGTAACACCATTGACATGTTTTCTGGTGACGAGGTCATATTGTTTTCTACAGTATAAACAGGAGAGGAAAAATTCAGTCGGTCTTGGGATATAAGTACGTGGAGTAGTTCTCTAGAGATTTAGACCCACCACAAATATTTATATTGATTTGACATGGTTTAAAACATATGGTAATTGAAAGAACAATTTTCTGTGACATCACTTCTTTGGTATATTTTGAATATTATTAAGGGACCGTTCAGAATTTATGACTTAGTTTTGGCCAAGGGGGTACTAACTTTTCACACGTGTTTCAAGGGGGGGTATTAATTTTTGACAACACTTCCAAGGGGGGTAAGAAATTTGAACAAAGAAAAAATTGTTAAAAAAAGGCATAAACTCATTTTATTTGGACTTTTTTACGCGTAAAAGTCCATGAAATGACGCGAATCTGTACGCGTGACCATGTATAACAGTATATACGTGTGTATTGCTTTGTATGTCGAGGGGGGGGGGGGTACTAAAAATACACATGAAACCTAAGGGTGGGGTACTAAAAATCCGCATGAAACTCAAAGGGGGGGTATCAATTTTTGATGGGAAGTTTCAGCAAAACTCCCACCCCCCCCCCCAAGTCATAAATTCTGAACGGTCCCTAATGATTCACAATATAGGCACCTACTGATAATTTCCATTTTACAATGACTTCTTTAAAAGAGGGGAAAGGCATAGACTCTATGATTAGAAGGAAAATCCTAACCACTGGACCACAAAATTCTATTGCATAAACTCAAATTTTATGGATTCAATGAAATATCTTTTCAGTTAATGCAATGTTATCTTAGTAACAGATTCCAATATGTGGAAATGAATGGTGTACAATCAAACTTAAAGAAAATAAAATGTGGAGTCCCACAGGGCTCCATATTAGGCCCTCTGTTATTCATTATCTATCTCAATGATCTACCAACTATTACTAACTGCTTAACACCAATTATCTATGCGGATGATACAACTCTTTTTGCGTCTCTTAATTATAATAATCATGTTTCAATGAAGAATGATATCAATAATGAACTAGACAAGGTTGATAAATGGTTAAAATTAAATAAACTATCACTAAATGTTAGTAAGACAAAGGCAATGCTATTTCATACACCCCAAAGGCAAATAACTCCTCCTGATATTTCCATTAATGACACAAAGGTTGAATATGTTAATGAATTCAATTTCTTAGGATTAATTTTGGATACAAACCTAAGTTGGAAAATGCATGTCACTGCCTTATCAAAAAAAAATCAGTAAAACAATAGGTATCTTATCTAGACTCAAGCATACCTTACCAACTGATGCTTTACTTAACATATATCTGATTTCATCCTACTTTAATTATGGCATAACTCTTTGGGGCTGGCGATCTCAGAATTTATTTAAATTATAGAAAAAAGCAGTCAGAATTATTACCAACAGCAAATTTAATGCTCATACGAACATCATTTTCAAACAGCTGAATATTTTAAAATTAGAAGATATATGTGCACTGCATGACTACAAACTATGTTATCGCTTAATTAATGGTCCTGTGCCTGAATATTTTAAAGAGGTTGTCAATCCTGGAGTGAATTTGACTCAACATGATTATAATACTAGAAATGCTTCGGTTTTGCGGCTGCCTACTGTGGGACGTGAGTTTGCAAGAAATGGTATGAAATACAAATTTATTAAAATATTTAATACCATGCAAGATAATTTCAGAAACAAAATCTTTACACATAGCTTTCATGGATATAAAAATTACATTAAGATTAAATTACTAGATAGTTATGATCCTGTTTGTTCGATTGATCACTGTTATATTTGTAATAGAAATTGATTTTTCTATGACATACTGCTCTGTTCACAGCTCCATCCCCTCATAACTGAATTCCATCGTCCCACCATTACTTTTATTTTTTATTCGACTTTAAAATCTGTGTTTCTTTCTTATTATATTTATAGTTGTTTATATTTCTTTTATTGAATTTTGTAAAGTACATCGCCACCCACTGTGCCTTGAAACAATTTCTAAACATTGGGGCTCCTTATCAGCGGCAAATTATTGCCTTCGAGGAGTCAAAGTGAAGTATTGGATTTATTGACACCATATATGTGTACGTTGCATGGAGATATACCTACAAAGCCATACAAAATGAATGGTGCTGAGTTTGTGCTCTTTCAAACAAGCCAATTGTATGGTTGATGGGAAGCTGAGCTGAACTGAAAAGACATCTTTCACTTGAAATTAGCTTCATAACCTACAGCTATAACAGACAAAGAGTTATGCATAATGCACTCTGTTACTAACAACAAATTGGATTATGAAAGAACCACTAAAGATACTTATTTAAAAAAATTGATAAAAAAAGATAAAAATTGAAAGGAAGATAAGAATTTTTTGTCGGACTCATTTTATTATTTGGTATCTAAGCTAATTTATAGACATGCTATACGATCAACAGCAGACCAAATATCGATGAACTGTATCACATAGCTCCTTCACCATCATTTCATCACTATAGAAATTCTTGAGTATTTATAAATAAATCTGGTGTGCCTAAATCTCCAATAGGAATGTAACATACTTTCTTGTTTTGGTTTCTAGTTCTAAGTGAATTTCATAGTAAGCAAAATCATTTACAGATATTGACTTACGTTGTCGACTAAAGGTCAAATTGTCAGAAAAGTACAAAGCTTGGACATTATATGAAAATCAATGGATCTGAACCGAGTTCACTTAATATTGTCTTCATGATATTAAAGCATTGTATATTTCAATTCTTTATAACCTTCAAGAAATAATAATGGAAGGCGACCTTTTGTTATTCACGAAGACAAAGGTCTTTTTCATCTTATATGAGAATAGAATTACGAAGAACGTTAATCTGATTTTAAGTATGTTACGCCTCGGACAGCAAGGCTAATCTGAGTGGTTGCTTTAGTTTTTTTCTTGCTTGTGTTTCATATGCAGTTACTAGAGCTCGAGGGGTGGGGAGGGTACTAATTATGAAAGGGTGCATAAAGAGGCGTCGCTGGATGGTACTGCTTTTTCAGCCTTCCTAGATTGAAATGGTTTTGTTTTTTTTACAATTCTGGTTCCCGGTTTTTGCAACTCTAGCATATTTGGTATCATTAGAATTGGCTCAAAAATACAATTCCAATTGTATCAGAATCATAAAGATTAGATGAGTTGCCAAAATTGTTACTGACGGATTAAAATGCTTTGTGGTTTTGGCGTTGTTCCAGAAATAAATGGTACCGGTTTTCAAAATTGCCGTGACGCATCTGTATGTAAAAGTTGAGGAAGTACCCCCTCCCGCGGCCCGGGTTGGAGCTTTCCGTGTTTGCATACATCATCCTCTGCATGACTTGGGATGATGGCATACATGAGGAACATAATTTTATTCATAGAATTTTCAAGATCTTTAATTTGCTGAAAAGGACAACTGACGAATTTGTCAAGCTAAACTTTTTGCCTGAAACATAATTCTTTGGTTTGATTTACTCTCATGATCTCAGGGATAATTATTAAAAATCCCCTACCTATAGGCCTTTAAGTTTATTTGAGGGACCTGATACAATCAAAATGAATGCGCATCACATGTTGTAATATATGATGCATTTTTAACTTTCTCTCTGGTTCCGGTAGATATTTTATCTGTTTACGTATCGTCATTCATCATTCTACATGAATTGTCTGTTTTACTACTGTTTTAAAATGTTCTTTGTATGAACATGTATATATTATAAATTTGATACAGAGTGAGACATAAATAAATCGTGAACTAAACTAAAACTAAAACTGCACATTCGAACGGATCGAGGCCTTTACTTGATCATTTTTCAGCCACCGCAGGGTCATAAAACTCAAGCGTAAATATATATGCTTCAATGCGTCAAGTGAGAAGATAAAGATATATATTTTGTGACCTCTCCTAGCAACAAGCTGACAGGTTTTGTATGTGGAAGACAATGCATGTTGATGTTCTGGAGGCTGAATGTGCTCGGTTGTCACCTAGGAAGAGGTTATTGCTACGATAAACAATGACATAGAAAATACATGAAGAGAGAGCTTGCCCATCCATAATTGATTGCGGAGACTGGAGCAGCCTGCATGCGACTTTATGCAGCGGTGGTGACATCAAGTTATTCCAGCAGAGGATGTCATGCGGAACAGTTACACTGAAGTCGTGACCAGTATTCCAATTTCAAAATGTAATCTGGATAATAAGACGGATTATAAGATAATCTCATTAACCGCAGGTGCACCATGATTAGTGATGTAACGAATCGACACAGTTTATTTACGGTGTGTGAACAATTCGTGATATGAGGGTCATATAAGGGATTTTTTTAATGTCGAAGAACTAAGTTACAATTTGGTAAAGGAGTACAATATGTGACTTACATACAGGAAAATAACTCATCCATGGTGCCTTAGATAACCTAAAATCTTATAAAACAATTGTGTTAAATATTTAACAATGGGTTCATCAAACACAAAATCTGAGAAGAAGGTCCCTCTGCAGAGCATTGAGGTATACGAGCCACCTCCTGCTAAGGTTATCGAGGAGACAAAATTTAACGACAGCTCCAAAGAAAATGAAGACTTCAAAAACAGGAAGATTTACAGCGAAGAGACAATGGCTTTAGCACCAATTCGGAAATCTAACAGGGAAGACTTATTTCTCAAGGAAAATGGAATCATCAAAGCGTTCAAAGTGCATCCAGAGAAGATTTTGAATAAACAAGACTTAACGTGGCATGGGAAATTACGATTACAGAAGGACAAAGATATCGAGACAGCCTATGACAGAGCTAAAAGGGTAAGTCTTATTTTAAAGATTTGAATTATAATTAGCTGGACCGAAAGATTCTATCCTAGATGGAGGAATCCCAACAATGAGCAAGACCCCATTCTGACTAGGAATCTGAGGGAAAATATTCTTATTGGGCTGTAGTTGCCTGTCGGAGTAGCTAATACTTTGAATTGAATAAAACTTAACAAACAGGAGTAGGGTAACTTAGGAGAATAGTGTTTTTCACCGGGACCAAAATATCACCTGTCCCCTTCGCTGATTATAGTTTAGTGCATTTTCAACTTTAGGCGTTAGGGCGAGACATTCAACCTGTCCACACTAGATACTGCTTCAAGACCGCCGGATAGGTGGTTGTACAGTACAACCCAAAATGAAGTAAGAATTTTTCTGTCAAAAGTCTGTTTACCTATTTGCCCTCCTTTCTCCTCTCCACCCTAAATCTCCTTACAACTACCTTTGACTCCTTTCCACACCTGTATCTCATATTAAGAATTTTATTAAGACAGTTGGCAATGTAATTGCAATTAGCAAAGGTGCACAAGATCAAAGAATTCAAACACAATGGGGGTGATGGAGTTTGAATAAGTATTGGCTTAATGTAAATTTAATTTAATTTTAAAAGGTAATTTATAGCAGGTAAAGGTAGGAAGTGATCTGGAGGGACCCAAAATGTGTGAAAGGATAAAGTGCTGATTCTTCCTTCCTGCTGGGGTAATTATACCATATTTTGGGCTGTAGGCCTACGCTTTACTGCAATTTCAATTAGTATGAGTTTCTCTGGCTGGTTTTCTCAGTATCCACGTAGTATTTTCAGCTTGCTTGATTGGTCTATCAGCAATAAAACGTCCTCCAAATCCCTTGGTTGGACGTACTAAGTTTTGGAAAATATAATATACTGCTTCAGTGAGCAGCTCAGTTTGGAAAGTAGATAAGATTAGAATGGAAACAATAACAGTCTCTATCACCACCAGACACGTCAGTGGTTTTGGTATACGTTTTTATGGCATTCAAATTAGATTTATGCCATGTAATTCAGTGTCTCAACCAATCACATGAACTATATTTGCTACGTTTCTCTGTCCTTTCACAGAAACTCATACTTCTTGAAATTGCAGTAACAAAACGACCAGCATGCATATTTCCTAATTCGACAAGTGAAAATTTGTGCAACACAAACTTTGTCATTGATTTGTCAAAAAGTTAATCTTCAAGTCTTTGCACTGCTTGCCTGCCTTCGAATTATTTTGTGCAAATTAATTTTGCTGTTAAATCATTTTGAAAGGTTGGACAGACTCACCAAATACTATATTTTGTCTATGCTAAGGTGAACTTCCTGTACCAAAATTTGAAAAAGTTTTTTGTTTTAGAAAAACTAACAAGCTTGCACTGAGAATTGTCAAATTGTCAATAAAAGTTTAAATTAAGAAGGTCACAGATCAATTGTAACATTGTTCCAAATAGGGCTGAGTTTAGCTTAAATTACATACAAGTTTGCTTGTGGCTTTTTTTCCACGAACAACATCACATCCATTTTTAAATATATTTCTCGATGCAAGTGTTATGTCTGCAATCTATAAATGATAAGTATACTTGTCGCTTTAAAAAATAACATTGGCTATGTACAGTTTCGCTGTAACACCGGTAACCTAGGAGCCACCATAAATGCATTCATTATTAATACGTTTCCGATGACATTTAAATAATTACCTTTTAGGTGCCGATTTATAAGCAATCAATCAAGAAATTGATTGCACAGATAGTTGATTAATATCGTAAAAAATACACTCTTAACAAAAAGGTATTATATGGAACGCTTAAAGGTTCTATAAGCTGGTGTAGATAAAGAACCCTAAAGGTTCATTATTCAACTTTTAAAAAGTTCCAACAGCAAACAAAAACATTTAGATAATCTAGCTGCACTGAACTCCTGCAATGGAACCGCTTTCTCTCAAGTTTAGAGGATAGGGTCATATCATAGGGCCTTCGGACCAAGTATTGAACCTTTTCTATTCAGTTGAACCCTTAAAAAACTGTAGAACCTTTTCTCGGCTGTGGGTCCTTCATATATACCTTCAAGAACCTTTCGCATTAAGAGTGTACATTTTATATCCTACTTATTTCTCATGAAGGAATACACAATATTACATTACATTTTGCGTTACATGTACATGTGCAATTGTGCACCTACATGAAGACTGTAGAGGATATTTTTTTATAGATTTTCAAGTCTGTCTGACATTTCTGTAATTTATTTGGTCAGTGATTGCAAAATGTCGAATTCTCAGACCAGATTGTTGAGCATCTCGGTGGCCCAGTTGGTAATGTGGCTGGTTGGTACTGTCTTAGTCTGCTGCTCTGAGAGTCCCTGGTTCTACCTTGAGTCAGAGAACAATATTTATTGATGATTGGTGACATCCATGATCATTCCAGTATTCAATTTCAATGTTTATCAGGGTAAAAATTCAATATGAATATACCAGACATCCCGTCTCGATAATGAATTTGGTGTGTCACAAAATCATTGACAAACGCCGTTTAGATGAGTGTGTAATTTTCAACATCCCCATGGGCACATCGACGTTGCAGCAACGTTGCAACAACGTCACACTTTTCGTCAAATGACGTAGAATTGTATGGTTGAAATTATGTTGTCACAACGTTGTGAAGCAACGTCAAAGATATGACGTTAGCATGCAACGTTGTGGCGACGTTTTACAACATTGTGAGGCAATGTCAGGAGTTCGATGTTAGCTAGCGACGTTGTGGCAATGCCGCAATGTTGTAAAAAAACCCCGACGTCGTGTTCACGTTGGGGCGACATAATCTCTACCATACATATCTACGTGACCAACAGACCAGCCCTCCACCAATTAGCAACGTCGGGAATAACGTCGTGTGCCCACTGGGATAGTTACATAAAGGTCATGCATAATGAGAATATGCTTATTGGGCACCAAATCAATCAATTTCTCCTCTGTTGACAATGTGTGTCATAAGCCAATCAATCACCTCAGAAACTTGATTGAAACAGTAAAACATGTAGGCCTATCATATCTATTTACTTCTGTCAATGGCAACACAATCTTCCATTGATGAGAGTGAGCAATACGCACATTCAGATCTTTCAAGTCTGTCTGACACAGTTCCAGAATTATTTGCAAAGTCAGTGATTAGTAAATGTCAAACTCTTCGACCAGATTGTTGAGCAGCAGGGTGGCTCCATTGGTAATGGGCTGGTTGGTACTGTCTGTGTCCGCTCCTTTGAAGGTCCCAGGTTCTATTCCAAGTTAAGGAACATTATATCAATTGACTTCATGAGCAACATCAGAGCTGGATATCCTTCGATGAGACATTTAAGTTATAGATCCCCACACGACCAGTCGATCACAAAGGAGAGATCTACATATTTTGGTGGCAAGTTGCTACTCATCCCATGCCCCCTACTTTCTGCACATGTTTACTATCAACCCTGATGGTGAGAATGTCTGTCTTATCACAAACCTTAGAGAGTGACCTGCCTATGGTCCTTACCTGTTTATATAAGGGCTATTCTCAAATTTCGGGACAACGGGTATAGGAAAATTGTCCTGTAACGGAGGGGACAATGTGGTAACGGAGGGGAATTTTGATGTAAAAAACCAACTGTAGGAACAGCAGCAAAAGGAAAAATGATAAAAGATTGATGTAACTATTATTTCCAGAAGTACTTCATCTCGTATCAGTAGATTTTTTGGTCCAAATGTAGATTTCTTGCTCATGATCTGGTAACGGAGTGGACGGTAACGGAGGGGAACAATTTTTTGCTTTTCGCTCATTACTGCTTTTTATTTTGGAGATTAGACAAAATAATTGCAGAATATTAAAACCTGCCACCCTCAGCAACATATACATGAAATCGCTCTGTAAAGTTATCATTGGTAAGCTTGGAAATGAAGGAAACAGAGGGGACATTTTAGTGGGACCAAAAACATTTTTTATGAACATTATGTCATAATTGATTGAATACATGTTTTATGAAGTCTGCAAGGCAGTGGTACTATGGTGCACATGCGTCTGATGATATTCAGTGAAAATAGCTCATAAAAAACAATAACGAACAGAGCTATGGCAAGTAACGGAGGGGACAAAAAGATTGACATAAATTAGTGACACAACTATTGTATCAATTAAATCAATTAAATTATACCAAAAAAAAATTGAATATGAACTAAATATAAATTCAAGTCTATATTCCCATGAATCGTGCAAAGAAACTTTGAAAATAATGGTATATTGGGAGGAAAATGAACACTTGATTTTGTCATGTCAGGTCCAGTGACAGGGAAAAACCATTGATTTTGCACGGATTTCTGCACATAATGCATTAAAAAAAGTCTAATGAATGACTTTTTGCTCCAAATGCATTGGTTCTAAGTAGAAATATGAATAACAGATGCAGAGTGACGCTTCAGATATTTATCGCATTCATATTAATGTCAGGGAGCTAGAGTGACGCAAATTGTCCCGAAATTTGAGAATGACCCATAAGGTAAACTTGCTGAATTCACATGAGGCAGTGAAATTGATTGCGAACATGAGGATAGTTCATAGCTTTCAAGTCGCAGAAAAGATCTGCTCTTAACAAAGTACAAAGGAAATGCTATTATTTATTAATGCTTTTATTTTTTGTTTGTCCAATAGCAATCAGCATTATTCTATGATATATAGGCCTAAATAGATAAACAACATTACATGCAGAAAGCATGCATGCTCAACTCATCAATTTTCAACCTGTTTATGTGCATAACCTTATGTCATTCCAGTATCCAGCATTGATGATCAGGATAAAAATGAACATTCCATGTATATATGATTTATATTGAACTTGATGAGTTGTAAAATCAAATTATCAATACATCTGTAAACATAAAGGCCAAAATTGGAATACCCAATTATCCGTGCTTATTAAGCACCAAATCAATCAATTTCTCCTCTGTTGACAACGTGTGTTGACTTGTATGCCGATCAATCATTACTGAATGTTGATTGATAGAGTAAGATGTATAAAAGTGCTAGTTATATCCCGCGTTTGAGGGAATATGTGATATATCCGAGGCGTCAGCCGAGGATTATCACATATTCACGAAAACAAGGGATATAACTGACTTATACCTCAAACAAAACAAAATAAAACAAAAACTTAAGAGATTTAAAAAAGAAAATAAAACAAGAAGGATTTGAGAGAAAAAGAAAACAGTTACAAACAATGTGTCAGTTGGGATTAATTTAATAACAGGAAAGCATCTGAAAAGAATAACGTTTTATATACTGAAAATTCTTTGAATAAAAGAAATTAAAAAAGAAAAAGGAAAATGTGGAAAAAATGGAAAATGGCAACTTATTTGGGGGAAAATGTTTGTGAAAAAAAAAAAAAAAATTAGGAAAACAATTAAGGAAGGGGATGGGAAACTAAAAAAAATTGTATAAAGAAAAAGATTGGAAAAAAATTATTTTGGTAAAAAATTAGGGGGAGGGGAATTAGGAAAAAAAATATATGGGGGAAAATTGTAGGCAAAAGATAAATTGTGGAAAAAAAATTGTTAAAAAACCAGAAGAATATATGCATTTGGATTGTTAGGTTGCAACCCTCAGATGAGAAAGGGGGATTGGAGTTTTAATAGACACAAAATTATTTATTTCATTGAAACTGCAGCAGTAATTGGGCCCATTTATTTTGAGTGTATGACGTCAAATACTTGTTACTAAATCAAACGAAATACCTCCACCACTTATTTTAAGACTACTCAAAAGGAATTAATTTATCTCACCAAAACGAGACAGACAAGGAATTATTTATTTAACAAAAAAAACTTCAAAGCTTCCTCCCCCTCCCTGATATCTAATATGGTTGACCCCTTAGTTGTGTTATTGACATTAATTGACATTAAAATCTAAATTGGGGTCAAATTAAAGGATTAACGGATTTGTCGTAGGTGTTCCGTTTTATAATACTTTTGTTTTATTTTTGTTGAACTTTTGTTGGTAATTCACTGCTTAGTACAGTTTTGCTGTTTGTGTTATGAGCTTTGTTAAACAATGAGGCTTATATATCCTATATACTCCCATGGGCGTATAAGTGAACAACAAAGAATATGGGCTATATACCAGCCAAATACAGTCTTCTGATTGGCTGATGGCTCATAGGTATGGTATAATATCTATTCATTTCTATCAATGGCACACAATATTCAAGATGAGAGACAGTGTCAAAAACATCCAGGGATTTTATCGATCTTGCATGTTTTTTAGTTCCAGAATAATTTATAATTTCAGTGATTACTAAATGTCAAACTCTTAGACTAGATTGTTGAGCAGCTGGGTGGCTCTGTTGGTAACAGGCTGGTTTGTACTGTCTGTGTCTGCTCCTTTGAAGGTCCCAGGTTCTAATCCAAGTTAAGGAACATTATATTGATTGATTGATCTTAATGAGCAACATCACAGCAGTGGATATCATTCGATGAGACAATTAATTGGTATTAATCAAAGCTCTGTAATATATTGTTCACCCATTGGTAACGGACCGGGTCGGTACTGTCTGTACCTGCTTCTCTGAAAGTCCTGGGCTTTTAATTCCAGGCCGAGGACCAATATTATATTGGGTGATCTTCAATGAGCATTCACGAGTAGTTCAATGAAACAATTAATTGGTGACCCCCTTGTATTTTTTCGTCTACGACTCTACATACATCATGCCGCAGACAAAATGTTGATTATTTTATCATACTTTTTTTTACGTTGTTGATTTCATTTCATGTATATATCAAGAGCTCTTAATATTAATTTTTGGTGACAGGCAACATCAATGACAAGCGTATTCGGCTGCCTGATCAGTTGTTCCCAAATTGATGCATTTGAAACCCTTAAGTGGACATCAATTACAGTATTATTCATGTATTCTGACAAGGGTATGGTCTCTCCATATATTGCAAAAACTGATATAGAAGCAAATGTAGGCCTAGGCCTATTTATTTCCTCTTTCAGCAATTAACTTCACAATGGCATATCTTTGCCCTACATTTGATCTGCATCGAGAGTTAAATTTAGTTGTCTGAATTAGCTCAAAAAATCTAATCAATTGCCTTGATATTGGATAGATTTTAACTCATTAACTTTTTATTCAAACTTTTTTTTACAGATTTCTTCCAGTCAGCACTCAGACCTTGCATCTTTGGTTGACCAGCTTGATTTCGGAAAAGGAAATGAAGTGCAGACATTCAGCGCCATCTGTCAGTGGATTGGCACAAACATCACAATAGACTCTTCCTGCAAATGGAATGATGATGTCACAATGGTGCTAACAGGGATGAAAAGTGACACCGAAGGAATTTGCAGACTTCTCGAACAAATGTGCAAGTAAGTTCCCGCTGAAAAATTGGCATTTTTAATTTTCTGCTTTTCTGGAGTCAGACTAAATGCTTGGACTATAGTTTTCCTTGTGATTTATACACTGTTTTCGATGGTTATTCAGGTTGATAACGATTGATTGGATTACATAGGTTTAACAGTCTTCTTTTCAAGAATTGTCAATAACACTCCCACATGCAGGCAATAATGGGATATTGCAGCAAGAGAAGCTCGAAAGTTCATTTTTGGCCTTGCTTGAAATATTTCCGAATGCTTAATTTCTTTTACAGATGATTTCATATTTGTAGACACAGAGACTAAAAGTTAATTTTTTCTTGGACATGTTGTTCTATAGGGAAAAATGATTTCATAAGCTTTTTGATGTCACTTTTCCCTAGGGGATATATGTCCTAGAAAAAATTAACAGTTAGTGTCAGTGTCTACAAATATGAAAACATCAGTAAGTATTTCAGCCTAAATTTTTTTAGATATTAAAACGTCATTTGATTTGTACCTGATAGTGAGTATAATTCCAGGTATTTTATTAATTATTATGTGGAATGAAAGCATTTAGTTTGGAAGGAAGAACTGAAGAGAATGGAAGGGTAAGAATTTCCCTGATGGAGTGGGATTTAAAAAAAATGTATTGCATTACACTGTATGCAATACCAACTCTGCAAGTATACAATACATTTTTTAAATGAAAAGGTGTGGGTTCGAATCACACCCCGGAACTCAATTTAGTCCGAGCCCATGGGACATTAAATGGAGGCGGGTTGTATCCAGTGTTCTATGCTGGGGCAACTGAAAGACCCTGGGCATCCCTGAATTAATAGGGTATGTACCAGACTCACAGTCTTCTCATCTCATCATCATATGGCGATCGCCTGCCTCGATATAGCCCACTAAGCTGCTGCAGAGGCGTAAAACACAAACAAACAAACAACAAACAAATGAAAAGGTGACTTGGCATGACATCATATATAATAGTCTGTGCATGCTTTTATTGCACTAACTATTCAATAGTGTATACATTTTTTTACAAGTAGAGCTCTGACCATATATGCTTCTTTGTTGTATCATTTTCTCTTTGTACGCCTACGTATATATGATGGAGAAGCGTTTTAGCAATCCAAATCATGTTGGCAGAGAAAATAAGTATTTTATGCCTGTATTGCCAAATTGCATTACTGCATACAAATGATTCACTAAAATTTTCTTTTCATTAATGTGTTGTCAGTCAATTTGGAAGGGAATAATAAAGAGAGCAATATGTTAGTTCCTATTGATTGACCAATTATGAACAGTTATGAAGATTGTAAATAATTAATTTTTAACTATGTATACTGATCTGTCAAAATGGGTGTGACATTTTTCATAAAAAGGCAAATGCACCTTTTGTTCAATTCTCCCATTCCAATATTTTTGTTTAGCAAAGATTAATGACAAATGGAGAGTATTCCTATATTGAATCGCGCGTTCTCGAGCTTTCTTTTATCTACTCATTTTTAGAGGCCATCCTAATTGAAATCAGACTGTTTTATTTCACCTTGATAATGCTAACAGACCCCACTTCAGTTAGAGGCCACTCACAAAACTACAACAATTTTTTTTAGTGTTTCACTGTTTTCTATTACTTGTGTAAAGGACATTCTTTGCAGAAAATCACTGTCATTAAAACCATATACATATATAGGCCTATTCATGAGAGAGGTTTCCAATTCATGTCAACTTCACTATAATATAGTGCCTGTAAGAATGACCCTTTATATCTATTGATAATGAATAGAATATTCATGTTAGAATTTAGAAAGAATTTTTTTCCACACTAAACTTGTCCTAAGAATGGATTACACCTTCAAAATCAGGCAGCCATGGTGTCTTACAGTATAAATCTACATTTATCCCACAGATTTTGTTGGTATATTTCAAAATAAATCACTTTGACACCACTTGTTGATTAATTGCTTATAAAAAGATTCTGTTCAGATCAATATGTCATCAAAAACTAAATAACCACAAATTATGATTGCTTGAGAACCGCGGTTATATAACTCGGTCACTGGTTATATAAAAGCCGTATAAATGAATCCCATCGATCAGGAACTGTATACATTATTCATAATTAATGACAGTGCTATGGAGCCTTGGGAAAATGTATTGAAAGTGGGCTGTACACAATTTTATAAGATGTAGACCAATACATGAGTCCATTGAAAAACAGGCAACATGCAGATGATATTGAAATGTCATGAGTACAGATATATATCAAAACTTAATTCAATAAATATTTTCTTTTTGTAGGAAAGTGAACATTGAGTGCCATACAATCAGAGGGCTGGCTAAAGGGCCTGGCTATTACCCTGGATACCGACTGCTAGAAAAGGGGTTTTCTCAGTGTCCTTTTCTGCACTATTGGAACAAAGTTCGTCTAGAAAACAACTGGTACCTCTTGGACCTGTCTTGGGCCGCTGGGACTTATGGTAAAAATATTATGATTTTAAATTGAACTTTGCAAAGAATATAGCATACCATTTGACACCTATATCAGTCAATTACAAGCCAGTATTTCACTGCAATAAATCTCATATATTTTGATGTCCATGCAAATATATATTCCGGCGTTCGCATGTTTGATTTTTTGGCTCAGGTATAAGCCAGTTATTCACCATGGGATTATCACAACCCAGGCTAAATCCCTTGCTGGACAAATTACATATTGCAACTCCCTAGACAAATAACCAAGCCTTTACTTCTCTGCATGAGATCACTGCTGTGACCAGGCCACAAGGAATTGTATGCTTTGATATGAAATTGTTATCTTTCCCGTCAGTTCTGTCACCTTAAAAATGTGGGTTTTGTGTTTGAATCTGTTGCGATTATCCATTTGTTGCCACATTTGATAAAAAATTCCACATATTTGGATAATTCGTAAACTGCATTTTCACGCCGCCTCAGAATATATTCCATTGCCTACCTCAGAATATAGAACTTATTATTTCATTTCCAGCATAAGAATATAGAACTTCTTATTCCATTGCCTGCATCAGAATATAGAACTTATTATTCCATTGCATCAGAATCTAGAACTTCTTATTCCATTGCCAGCATAAGAATATAGAACTTCTTATTCCATTGCCTGCATCAGAATCTAGAACTTCTTATTCCATTGCCAGCATCAGAATGTAGAACTTATTATTTCATTGCCTGCATCAGAATACATGTATAGAACTTCTTATTCCATTGCCTGCATCAGAATATAGAACTTCTTATTTCATTGCCAGCATCAGAATATAGAACTTATTATTCCATTGCCAGCATCAGAATCTAGAACTTCTTATTCCATTGCCTGCATCAGAATCTAGAACTTCTTATTCCATTGCCTGCATCAGAATATAGAACTTATTATTCCATTGCCTGCATCAGAATATAGAACTTCTTATTCCATTGCCTGCATCAGAATAAATGTATAGAACTTCTTATTTCATTGCCTGCATCTATAAATTATGAAAAAGTGCTTTATCAATTAGCATGTGTCAATTTAATGACTATCGAACAAGTTTTACTTTTTCATTACAATGCTAATTTCGCTATTAATTGCTTCACTTGCATGCAGTTCGTATTTTTACATAAATTGCAGTCGCGACTCTCAATATGGGTCATCAATTAATCTGAAGGGTCACTGTAGGTAATAATAACCGGACGATAAAAAATGCGATCATGTTTGGGGTCTGAATAATTCATTGGTGTTCAGAGTTGCTGACAAGAATTAATTGAAGTGGGATGGAGATCAATACAAGAAAGATCAGTCTGCAGAGCTATATCATTCAATATGCATTGCATGAGAGCTAGCTTCAAAAATGATATTGCAAGCAGTTGAAGGAGATATATAATATATCGCTAGAATTTTTCTCAAAAAGTTAGTTGAACATTTGCCCGCTAGGCCTGTATTTAGCAATGTGACCAATAAATTATCTGTATCTGTATCATCGTGAGGTCTAAAGACAGATAGATTCGAGACTGTTTTTATAGGCCTTGTGGCAGGACACACCCTCAATCCCACAGGGTAACTGCTGTTTTATGATGGGGATATAGGAGGGTAGTTGAGGGAAGCTGAGTTCAGTTGAGGGAATCCGAGTTTAGTTGAGGGAAGTCGAGTTTGGTTGAGGGAAACCAAGTTTGGTTGAGGCAAGGCGAGTTTATTTAAGGGAAGCCGAGTTTAGTTGAAGGAAGGTGAGTTTAGTTGAAGGAAGTCAAGTTTAGTTGAGACAAGCCGAGGGTAGCTGGAATCTGAGGGTAGTTGAGGGAATTAGAGGCTAGGTGAGGGAAAATGAAGTAAGTTGAGGGTGGCGGAGGTTAAGAGGGATAGTCTGAGGGTAAAGAGGTTCATCAGGGGGTACCAATTTAAGAGAGGGTGTGGGGATGTAGATCTATCCTGTCATTAGGCCTTCTGTTTTGAATTATTCTGTTACCATGGCTATTTTTTCCTGCTTTTAGTGTTGCAATTACATCAGAAATGCAGGAATGACTGTATGATGCTCTTGGTGCATTAGTCAATTTCCACTTTGTTTGCCCGTAAATATTGACTAAGTGCTTTGATGGAAAGTATTTCTACTTGAAAGTACATGTTGTATTTGAACTGCCATTAGATAACATTGAGAAGAATCAGGATCACTGATGACTTGTGAATTCACCTAGTGACTCGTTTGATATTTTTTATGGTTTTAAAACCATGCCCAAAAAAGTATGCTTTGATAACTAAACTGACCCTTCACTAAGACGTGTGACTTTGACAATGACTCCTGGTAGTGGTAAGTTAACTTAAAGGAAGAACAGAACAAGAAATTATTTTTAAAAAAGAATTTTAGTTGGCTCTAAATGTTTCAAAGTGGTTACTGTATATGCATGGGAGTGATTTCACCAAAAACATTCCTGCCTGACAGTAGCGACAAGGTGGTTGTTGTTAGCCTGTAAAGTTTAGGGACCGTTCAGAATTTATGACTGGGGGGGGGTGGGAGTTTTGGCCGAGGGGGTACTAACTTTTCACATGTGTTTCAAGGGGGGTATTAATTTTTGACAACACTTCCAAGGGTGGGGGGTAAGAAATTTTAACCTCATTTTATTTGGACTTTTTTATGCGCAAAAGTCCGCGAAATGACGCAAATCTGTATGTGTGGCCATGTATACTAACAGTATATCTGTGTGTATCGCTTTGTATGTCAAGGGGGGGGTACTAAAAATATGCGTGAAACCTAAGGGTGGGGTACTAAAAATCCGCATGAAACTCAAGGGGGGTATCAATTTTTGACGGGAAGTTCCAGCAAAACTCCCACCCCCCCACACTGTAAATTTTGAATTTTGAGTTAACTTAATTGATTGAGTGAGATGGTTGCACAATTCCTTTGAGCCAAGATAGCTTGTTGTTTGCAAGTTATAACAACATAAAGATTATCATAACTCAAAACAGCAAGCTATCATGGCTCAAACAAATTGTGCAACCGTCTCACTCAATCATTTGAGCTAACTCAGAATTTCAGAATTTACAGTGCAGTCATAAATTCTGAACAGTCCCTTAGCGTTCTGTCTGTCATAGCGCTCATTAGGCGTCTGAGTCATGCGGTGTTGATATTTCAGACATGATTTGCTGACAGTCGAATCTCTGTTGAACATATAGAGGATTACTACCTCGTAATGTTATGATTTTAACCTAGTTTTGACAGCGTAGTTGCTCGACACAGTTTATATTCAGTGTACCCTCGTTCTCAATACTACTCATACTGTGCAGTAAAATGACCAATTGACCATATCTGAACCCTTGTCTTGTAGACTTACACCAAATACCATTAAGAAAGTTTGACAACTTGTCTACTTTTTGAGTCCGTATGCAACAACATGCTATGTATTGAAATTATGCGCTTTTGTCTGTTGGTCATGATGTCATGTTGTTTAGTCCTGCGTAATAAATTAGGTCATGTTTCACCACGCATAGCGCCTGTCTTCATATCGTGCCTTGTCTTTTTATCCATCTCCACCGCTTCAAGCAAGCGAGCCATGTACACAATACAACAGAGATAAAGAAGTTAGAACTTAAAGCAATAGACTAATTTGATATTGTCATTTATTTTCAGAAAATGGCAACTTCCAAGCTCATTTTGATGACTCCCATATCATTTGTGATCCATCTGGTTTTGCCTGGCTCCATCTCCCCCTGGAGGATGACAATGAAGTTAGTTTGAAAGATCAGCTGCTTTTTGAACCGTGGAAGTCTGTGGAATTCTGGGCGAAGAGGGTTGTTCAGAGTCACATCTCAAGAATTCTGAATGTGCGGCCGCAAAGTCACACCGAAGGAATAATTAGAACAGGTATGAGCATTTTAATGATAAAGGTTTATAATTTTAATTAATTGCATGAATGTATCATTCAGTTTTAAAATCTACCCATAGAAGTTACATATCGAAACATGTTATTACCCGCAGACTATTGTTCAACAGAAACCTTTATAAATCAGCTAAATCAAATCTTAAGATTCAGATTCTTTAAATAGAGGCTGATACCTTGGCAAGTGTAGGCCTACACAAAATATATTAAAGCTGATTTGATGAATCTCAAACGCATGCACCAATACCTGGATTTAACAGAACAGATACTTTTTATTCTTCCATGTGACAGTACACAATCTTCTTTTGCTGAATCATATTAAAACGATGCTATGGTCTTTTACTTTCAGAAAACAACAAGGCACATTTGACATTTTCGTGTCCACATCCTATGACTTACAAAATCAAGCTGGTGAATATGCGGTCGCAGACAGATCTCTCGGACTACGTCATGAGTTACATCAGTCTCCATGACATTCACACTAAGGTTCATCTCCCGGCTATGGGGTCATACTGGCTGACCATTGAGGGAGCACCGGTTTATACAACCAAAGATGCTGAATTTAAACCGCAAACGCTGTTCATGTATACCATAATGGGGCTTAGTCGCAAAGAGGAGATGCCATTTCCCAAGATTGAAGGCTCATGGGGTGCAAGCGCAGTTTTCAACGATGCCAAGTTTCAGTTGTTGAAATGCAGCCAGGCCCAAATTCATGCAAATAATGGTAAAGCAGAGTTCTTTTTTGTGGTGCCCAGTGTGCTATGGATCCCTCTGACTTACAAAATCACCTATCGACAAGATCCGAACAAGGATATGAAAAACTTCACTTACGTTGAGAGAGATATGAATCTGTTGAACTTCTTCATCATTTGCACAGACACAGGAGAGTACACCCTGTCCATTACTATTCCAATCCTGAAGGATAATTCTTCTGAAATACTTCACGAAACATGTAACTTCTTGATTATATGCAAGCATCCAAACTGTCAGACCATGTATCCAGCCTTTGATGGCATATGGGGCCCCACTAAAGAAGGCTATGAATTTGGTTTGACTTTTGAGGATCTGAACAGCACACACATCTGTCATAAGGGTGTGTGTGAAATTACAGCTGCCAAATCCAAGCCGGTCGATCTGGACTTCAATCTAGTGACGACGAATGACGAAGACTATCCCAATGCCAAGCGGTGCATCAATGTCGAATCGATGGGCAATGAGTCCATCTTTCACCTTCGCATCCCAAAGGAGGGCATTTACAAGTTCGAAGTGACTGGTTCGAAATCAGGAAAAGACAAAAAAGTAGTTATGGCTTACCTCATTGACATCAGGCGTCCGTATGGGGGAGATCTGTACACAAGCAGAGAAGCTTCGAAATATAGCGGCAATGTCAGCAAGGGTGTTTCGACTGCATTTCTTGATCTTGAACTTCAATGCAACTACATGGAGTCCATTATAGTGACGGATTCATGCCCAGTTTTCATTGAATTCACCGGAAAGAGCTGTAACGATTTACTGATTGAGGCAGAAATAGGTGAAGAAGGTGCGACAGATGACAGTGTAGATGAGTACATCTCTTTCGGAATGGTCAGAAGTCGTGACCGCATGACATTCGTGATTAATGTGACTCCTGGAAAGTCAGTGAGGTTCTCGACTGACAGAGATGATGGAGCTAGTCTCACAAATCACCTCATAACTTGGAGACCTGGTTTCGATGAAAAGAATTGCAGCAATTATGCAATTGAGCCTGCGAGCAATTTCTACGGACCGGACGCAGGATTTGCAACATTCTTCGTTACTGGCAAGCAAGAGTCGTGGTTTTTGAGATCCGAAGATGGAGTTTTCACGATCTCCCAAACACTCTTGAGGCCATTGGAAGGGAAAGAACTCATGTTGCACTTTCTTCAGAATGGTGACAAGGTGAAAGGAGCTTACTATGCTGAATTGAATAATAGAGAAATCAAATTCAAGATCAAAGCACCAAAAGCAGGTTATTTCAGATTCACTGGATTAATCGATGGAATTGAGATTTTTAGTTACCTCCTACTGGCCACTAATCCTTGCAAGGATCCCGGATTCCCTTATTACAAAGGATTATGGGGAGTCACCACTTATGGATTTCAACAAGGAGTGGTGCTAAGTGGAAACACCTCGTCATCAACGCTGAATTATAGCAAAGGCAAGGCGCTGTTAGACTTTCAAGTGAAGAATGTTGAGGTCACCCTTAAGCTGATCAGCTATGAAGATGGCAGAGACTTATCGAAGAGCATCTGGGTGGAGTATGGAAATTCCTCAACTCACTTGACGATCTGTCCACCAGCAAGAGGAATGGCTACTCTCCTGCTACAAGACAAGAAAAATATTCTCGGGAGGTTCCTGCTGATTGCTGAGGAACCATCCACGTTGCGATTTCCAAAGGTCGTCGATTTCATGAAAACGTGTCGCTTGTTTGAACCTTTACTCAACCCACTGAATCAAAATACTGAATATTACTTTGAACTGAAGGTCCCTCCGGCTGTGTTCCTAGAACTCAGAGAGAAATATGGGCGATGGAAGCAGAGCTTGCCGCTTATCGGAGGAGTTTTCAAAGGTCTATCAAAAATAAAGGCGTCAAAGTCCATGATGGTTGTCGGTTTTGATGACAGAGGAAAAGAAATGAAATTACTGGAATATGATGTAACGTAATTATGTAATGACACTCATTTAAGCAATTACTGTTGTGATTTATATATTCTTAAGAAAATGTTCATGCAATACACCATTTTCTAATCCATTTTCTTTGTTCTCCTGTGTCAATAAAATACAACGCTGGCCAAATTTTTAGAAACAGTGTGTAGTTTGACCATTGGATCAGTATCGACTTTCTTCCTCGAAGCCTTCGTGTGTGCATGGCTTTTTATTTCGTGTAATTTTAAGAATAGGCCTACATCGGAGGGATATTAGATATATACTTTACATTTGTTAAGATAGTATTAAAATTTCTAGATTGCTTAAAAAAATATGGATGGGTACAAAGAGGAATTATTATGTCTTGGCCAAAGCTATTAATTGAGTTTTGTGCTTTTGATTATGTTGATTTGTCTGTATTTTCGAGAAAAGCATGAAAAAATGAGCATTATTCGTGTCAACCTTACCTAGAATGATATATTTTTTATTTTATCCTTTATCAATGCACCCATGGAGCAAGTCTTTACACTAATCCAATGGCAAAACAACACAATTCAATGACAGTTGGGGGGACCCCACCAGCCACATGGGAACTGATGCCTCTGCTGAGTGTTAGGAGCTCTCATAGCTTTTGTCTGGAGGAAACCAGGCTGCTCTATCTACAAGTGGACTGCTGTTTCATTTCCACTGCTTTTTCCAGCCTTGGTAGAACATAATTATGCTGTCATGTGTTGCCATCTAGTGGCAAGTGTGAAATTCTGCGAGCTCCAGCGAGCGGTCCACATAAACCCATTGTGGGGAACTCACAAAATTTTGTCTGGAAGAAACCAGGGCTGTTTCTGAGTATGCTGATGGCCTTGTCAACTTCCTTAGAGAATGTGATTGCTGAGTCTTACTCTGGTTTACCTTAATGTTGAATAGTGAGTGAGTGAGTGAGTTTGTGTTTTACGCCCCATCAGCACCGACCTTAATGTTGAATAGAAACTTTGTGAATGTGCAATGTGACATGAAATTGGAATTATTTCTTTGGAGCTGCAATGCTGAAGCATACAAAACCAACAAGGCTGATGGACTTGTCCACTTTCTTAAAGAACGTGATTGTCTGCATGGTCTGACTTGAGTTGAACTGGATATTGAACATAAACATTGTAAATGTGCAGTTTAACTTTTTCTTGTAGCGGCGAAACAAAACTTTACTTTGTGCCAGGGGGCAGCAGCATGTAGTTCTCAGTTTCAAGGAACTGTGAGGACTCCATCCTCCCAACGACAGTTCCGAAGAGACAGACAATTCAAATTGTTCACAAAAGAAAAACGGTCAGATTGTTATGAGGACGACCATAGATTTTCAGGGGGGGGGGCTGGAGTTTTCTTTGGTGGGAAATAATTTATTTCACTTAGTTCCAGAGAGACTTGAAATCATTTGGTTCTTAATTAAACCAAGCAGCGTTAAAAAATCCACCCCATAGCTTGAAATGGAACTTTCTTATGTATCAATATAACTAACAAATTTCACAAATCGAAGTATCCATAGACGATGTGAATCTAATAGAGTTCGGTATCATGCATACTTACAATTAGTGAACAGTAATTGTCACCGAGCGACTCAATTTTCTTGCAAGAAAATTTGAGAACATTGTTCTGAGATTGATTACATGAAGGGGACAGACCATTGGACCTTTGATATTTAACTATAATTTCTCATGATCTTATCATTGCTTCAAAAGATACAGAGATCAAATAATCAAATAAGGTAAAACAAACAAAAAATGTATTCTGATAAAATCCAAGGAAACAATCTTAATACAGATACCAAAAATTATATACACAATAGAGAATATATATAAGATCATGAATAGTATACTTTGCGGAACATTAACATAACATGTTCTTATGTCAGAAATTATATACAATGAGATGTCACGATAAGTTGAAACCTTTTGAAATGAACACAGAGATAAATAATAGTATGTATAAATGGGACATAGTCAAATATTATTATATTGCCACTTGAGAAGTTTAAAATTCACAACACTTGTCATATTTCCATAAACTAAAATCTGTACATTCTTACATATGCATGGTCATAGAGAAGTGGAATTAGTACAACGTAATAAAAAATAAATCTTGACTTGACATTCTTTATGGCGCTAGAGCCATTTACTCAAATTCAAGACTTGTGTTAGTAATGTTTAGAAGATTTGTGGCCCATTGCACTGCACTTCTTATCTGTGACTGTATACCAGTTAATAGTATCTGTCACTGCATACCAGTTATTCTGATTACAGTGGCTTGAGAAAATTATGACACCTTTGGGACAAGATCACATGATGTAATTTTTTACTATTTAGTTCAGAAAGATCCACATATATCACAAAGAATTTTAGTGACAAATTGTTTACCTTGCCCCACAAGGAGCTCCATCCCCTGGGCTTTCTTACCTCTCCTGACGTCAGGATAAGGTCTGTGACATCACACTGACATCCCCTGTACCAAATTGTATCAACACTTTTAAAACATGGGTTATCCTGAAGTGGTTAAGTAATGCGGCAATGTTGAACACAAGTTAGCAGTGGCGGATATACTGGGAGGGGGGCCTAGGGGGCCTGGCCCTATCAGCATGCCTCGGCGGTCCAACGTCGGCCCAGCGTCAGTCCGATGTTAGCAGCATCGGCCCAGCTTCAGGCCGACGTTGGACCGCTGAGGCATGCTGATAGGGGGGCCCCCATAGACCACAGACCACTGAGATTAATTATAGTATTTTGAAGAATATACGGACTGCGAATGTCGAAACATGCCCGCCCCCCCAGATGACCCTGTCTGGATCTGCCGCTGCTTAGATCACTAGTTTTAATTAACTGAACTGATGTTACAACATGATACAATTTTTTGCCAGTATCCCAGTTAGAAGGTGAGTTATAGGAGTTAACCACTTTAGGAGACCGTGTTAAGCGTTCATACAATCCGGTACTGACATTAAAATAGGTCAAGTTGCCCACTGGGATGGCATCTAAAGGTGCATGAGTAATGTACACAGTGAGGTTTTTACATCATAACTTATCGCGATAAGTCACAGATCAGAATCTTCTGTTGCAGTTTGTACACCGTCGTCCAGTCATCATCAGACAAAAGAAAATCCCGCAAGGAAAACAAAAGATTGCCAACAAAATTCCAGCAACACTGAACTCCTGGGTAACATAGCCAACCTGAAAATAAATAATAAATTATAATCGCTTCTAAAGTTAAACAGATACCAAAGGCATGTATGGTACATGATATCGATGCAGGTTCAAATCCCGTTCCTGCTATGTCCGAAGGTTATCACTATGACAATTGGTACCCTATGTGGTTGCCATTCAATACAGTGAAAACCAGCAAGTAAATTTATCTGGAACGGGCGCTATATAAAATCAAACTACATAATATAGTCACCATATATGCTGCTATTCATGCATTTTGTTTCTAGGATTAATAGACTAATAATTCTTATAAAGACAGCCAACTCAATAGCAGTTATAATCACCAGACACTGAAAAAAAAAAGATTAGTGAAAAGAAATAATAAACAGAAAGAAAATTGAAAAGGAGGAAGTACACCTGCAACTCTGGAACCTTTGCCGAGACAGCCTGAGAGTGGACAGGAACTACGTAAGCAGAAAGACTAACAGACATGCCTAGATATGATGTTCTGGGAAACCCCTTATACTAGTATCACTTGTGATTTTTGTAAACAATATTTCTGTCCCTGATCTCTGACTTCCCGGTCAGTGACACAAAAAATAGTACATGCTGTATAGTGCCATGAAGACATGAACCGGCACGTTTAATCAGTACTTATAAATGAGGTTTTAAGATATTCGGTATCAAGGCATACCACCAATTTAAGAGCTTTTAAGAAGCATGAGTGACTCTCCATCACATGCCCCCTTATCAGATTGACTCACCCACAGTGTAATCAAAAGTGTGTGCTGGAAAATGTGGTGATTATCATACCATATGATTATTACCTTGGTGAGTAAGATGCTATCATAGTCAGTTTAATCTACACCTAAATATCACACAGGTCTGTAACATTTATTTCTCTATAATGAGCTGAGGTCAATTTACTGTCATTAATCATGATTGTTATGTGGCCCTTTTTCATTGGAGATGTAAGAATAAAATTAGAGAAGGGCGGGGCAAGAAGCCCGGGTTAGGTGAGAAGCCCCCCCCCCCCCCCCGGGTTATTATATCTAAACTTACATTTTTGGTGCGGCTTTCTTATTGAAAGGATTGAAGATAGAGGCTTTTTAGGTGACGTCACAAATTTTGAGGGAAAACAGCACCAAACCATAGTAGTAATTAAGGTTAATCACCCTGAAGTACGCCAGAGACACCTATTGTTTGTTTGAGCTTGCCTGGTTGCTATAAACAAAGTCTACAGAATCACATGACTGTCTGTTGTTCGATTGTGACATCACCACAGCTGATGAGGTCACAGTAGCCAAGCTCCGATTGTGACGTCGTGCCCCTGGTGGATTAGAGACAGAACAGCTAAATTTACCTGTTGTATGTAGCTTTGACTGACCACAGCTCAAAAACGGATGTGGTTGGAGCGCTTTTTAAAAAAACTGATTTGTTGATAATAAAACAAAGAACATTTTATTGGAATTTGAAAAAGACAGTAATACTGTAGATATTTTTTTATCCATAAAAACTTATAATTTGAGTATTTTTATTAACATTTCAATGTAACTTCAATTGGCCCTACTGAAAAAGTTTGTGCGGATAGAATATATTTTTTTTGGCTGGATGTTTAGCATTTAGGCCCAGTAGGCCTAACATCATACTGCAATTTCATAAATATGGTAATACTTTTGGACTTTAGGGTGATTAACTTTAATTAAAGAAACACAAAAATGAGAATGGTTTTTTGCATTTTAGTTCATAATATAGAGGTCAAATTAAAATATATGGGTTTGGGGTGAGAGGCCCCACATGGTATGGGCATGAGGCCCCCTTTACTGGGGCCTCGAAACTGCATCAGGAACCATTTAATAATGTGTACTTTACCTTAGATCTTGATAGAATAGCTAATTAAACAGAAAAAATTTGGTTGAAATTGAAACATTCACTGGGCCTGGCCATTATTTTTGTCTGTAGAATATGTATGATGACCAAATTATTAGCAAAAGGGGATCGCACACTTACTTGGCAATGGGGACAGTTTCCACTGGGGACAACGGTCACTACCTGGACCTGTTGCTGCTGCGGCTGCATCTGAACTGGTTGCCCCGGATATCCTTGTTGGTAAACTACTCCTCCAGGATAGCCTCCTGGATAAGGAGTTGCTCCAGGGTAACCAGCATTTCCAGGGTAACTTCCAGGTGGAAGGGAGTCGTAGGACGGAGGAAGTTCTCCCGGCATCGGGAGTACGGCAGCGTCGTTGTTGCTTGCGGTGTTGCTTGTCGTGGTGTTTCCACGTGCAGCATTTGAATTGGCTACAGCATTGTTCTGGTCATTTTGACAAGCAGCATTGTCCATTGTGTTGACTTATACGTAAGTACCAAAGAGTATTCCTGTATTCACAACAATTATCCAAAGCTGAACTATCTTGAGGAGAATCTGGTATGTTGTGAAATAACCGATAGTTGATTTGATTGCCTTGTTACTGACTCCTCATTAAAATAACTGAAAAAAAAAGGATAAAAGAAACCCTTTTATTCAGTATCAACTTAAATACCACATGAAATTATTGAAATTATTATAAATCAAATGGGAAACATAGACTCAAAAAGAAACATAAAGAATATTTTGAGATTGTCCTACTGATACAAATTATCATAGTGCCAAGGAAATTTTTCGTGTTACAGTGTTGAGTCCGGGTAGGATTACAGCAGGATGAAATATGGAAATTCAGGGGTTTATGGAGGGGAACATTCAACTAGAAATTCAGAATTCTTGATTAAGTTGGTATTAGTTGAGGTTTTCAAAGAATGATTAGGAAGATAACTAGACCTTCACAGTGGACCATGCTAGCATTCAAACATAGAGTAGGTCGGGGCATGCAGCCCCCCTTAACTTTGAGGTGCGTTTGACTTACTTTTCATGGTCGATTATTTGAATGCTTTTGCTGTCAGGAAGGGATCACTTGACTCTACTTATAATTAGTTAAACAAATGTCTACCAATTTTAATAACATAGTTACGGCCATTTTTGTAAAAAATTTAAAATTGCCTTCTTACCCCAACTATCGGGCAAGAAGCCCCCTATTATAATCCTATGGCAATTTTTTTTGCGAGCGCATTCAGCTTGAAAGTTTTTTGTTGGGGTTCTTCTATCATTTATAAAGCATTCTATTCACTTTTTCTGAATTTCAGAATTTTCGGTTCATACATTTATTTTTTAATATTTTTTGCCCTGTTTCAATTTCGGTCAAATTTTTTCTATTTTAATTAGCTTTTCTATCAGGATTTAAGGCAAAGTACACATTATTAAATGGTTCCAGAAGCAGCTTCGAGGCCCCAGTGAAGGGGGCCCCATGCCCCATACCATGTGGGGCCTCTCGCCCCAAACCCACATATTTTAATTTAATTGACCTCTATATTTTGAACTAAAATGCAAAAAACATGATCCAAATCATATTTATGTGATGGTCATAAAGTGAAGCAATGCAGATATCCATTATACTTTTCAAAATTCCAAAGTTATTTCTGACAACCCCTTTCAAAGAATTAATCAAAGTTACAAAAACCATGCTAATTTTTTTGGTTTCTTTAATTTCTACATGTATTATGGTTTGATGCCGTTTGCCCTGAAAATTTGTGACGTCACCTAAAAAGCCTCTAGCTTTAATCCTATCAACAAGAAAATGCACCAAAAATGTAAGTTTAGATATAACCCTGGGGGGGGGGGGGCCTCTCACCTAACCCGGGCTACTTGCCCCGACCTACTCTACAATTCCATATTGCAAGGTAACTTGGCTTCTAACGGTTTTCTTCCAAAAATTAAAAATTGCCAGACAGCAAGAAATGTTCTGAAGGCCTAATTACTATGGAAGTAAGTTTGCCATAAAGTTTTGTTCTATCCTATCACTAAACCAAAAAGAGTCTTTTTGAGACTGAAAGAAAGTATATCGTTGTTGTTATGGAAGAATCGACAAACAATATACGGTTATACGGTATAAATGAAAGGTCAACTTATTTCATTAAAGACCTCACAATATTATGAGCAGTCAATAAAAGATGACAGTACATACCTACCTTGCTTGATATTTTGATGAAAATCGTCTGATGTTTCTAGGGAATGGTGGGTGATGTCAGTATTTGGAATGACCCATATCACGACTCTAATCTTCGGGAAGATAAGAACAGTCATGATAAGAAATGGTAACATCACACAAAGGTAGAATTTGTTCTGACCAATCAAAATATTAGATCTATTCTGTGAAGATTCTAAAATTCTAAATATATAAACGAGATTCTGAGATCTTTAAAAGTGGTCTATGATGACCTAACTTCAACATCGCACATGGTTACATGAATTTGGATTAAGAGATTACTTTTTAAATATTGTACATTTCAGGTACATGTTTCTTACCAAATAGGGTGATGCTTTATCAACTATATATCAATTTATTACACAGCACTACCGGTACATTATTGACATAGGTCACTTACATAAAAGCCCATTAACCATAAATTTGAATCTGAGCTTTCAATAACATGTCAACTGTGCTTTGTATGCCATCATATGTACGCATGATTATGTTTCAGTCCTGTGTGACTGTTTAAAAAAATCCAACAAAAACAACGCTTGCAATCAGTCCCCATCTATAAAGATTGCAAAAAAATATTCTTTTAAAAGCATGTGATATGATTATTTAAGAATTATTGCCTTTTCTTTACAGGTGATTTCATTACCATGCGATTCTTGTCATTCACACTTAACTGTGAGCAATCAATGCTAAAATAGTACTTAATACGTTTGATAATTCCAATGTGTGACGTTCTGTTGTTTCTGAACCAATCAGATCACCTAAAAATGTCATGTATTTGGTGGGTCTACAGGGTGGTCAAAAAAAAACTTTACAGTTGATATTTCATTTTCCAGGCTGCCATGATTGAGTCAGTGCCTGGGTACTTATTGTGTATACAAGCCAAGTATGTTAGATCTTTGGAAAATTGGTTAATAATCAAAACGGTTCATTACTTTTTTGATAGCACACAAAATGGAAGCCGGGAGTGCTCCTGCGTTTTCACTACTCTGGGTTGTTCATGGCCCATCAGCAATTTTGAAGCTAATGAGCTTCGCAGGACAAAATAAATACAACGTAAAATGAAATTGAGAAGACAGAGGCACAATTCAGCACAAACCAGAAGGTGCTAGAGCAAGTTCAGACTTCACTATGGCCATTATAAGATTTTAAAAGAAAGCCGTCTGAAGGTGGATGATCAGGGTGTTTAAATCACATGAAAAGTACATATTAACATCTTGAAAGAGCACCTAAAGCCCTGGATAGATAAGACATACAGTGCCACTGATAATTTGATCTTCAAACAAGACGGGGCATCAGCCACACTCCCTTGGAAAGCCCAGAACTGGATCAAGGTTCGCTCTGTCAAGTTTCTCAGCGGGACAATATGGCCCCTGTTATCACAAGATCTCAATCAATGTGATTATTCTGGACGGGCAAACTTAGAGGCAGATCCCTGCAAGACACCACAGACCTTAGTTGCCCAATAAAGGCATCCATTACGTTTGTATGGGAAAAACAGACACAGAGTTACATTTTTGACGCCCCTGCAGCATTTAGGCCCACTGCAGAAAAGTCATCTGTCCAAAAGGACCTCCGAATGAATAAATTGTCTCTAGAAGAGTTATTCTTTGCTATACAAGTTGTTTTTGCATTGAAAAAATAAGCATTTGTTACAATGAGCGTCATCCAAAAAATGATTCATAAGTGTACAGTTTTTTTTTGACCACCCTGTAGAACTCAAGAATCGCGTACTAATGAAATTACCTGTAATAGACTATTGATTATATTGACACATGCAGTTCATCATCTGCAATAAATTTACCAGCCACCAACAGATGGCTCTTGCAGAATTTGGCTCCATCTGGCTGAACATATTGACAAACGACCACCAAGCTTGTTTGCAACAATTTTACCTGTCACTGTTTTCCACATTTTCGTTTCAGTTCTATTGAATTTTGTCTGCATACGCTAATGCCAAAGCATGAAGACGGCACCACCTGCACACTAAAGATAAATTTTAAAGACACTAAATTGTAATTACAGATGGTTTCATATTTGTAGACATTTGAGGTAGAAAATATCATTTTTCTTGCAATTTTCATTGGCCTGTAATGGTACATATAGAAGAATATGAAACAAGTAATGAAAACAAAGGCCTTGTGAGGATTGAACACTACTTTTAACAGTGGTTTAACCAATTTTTGCACACTACCTGCAATGTTTCATGATCCTTGCAGTCTTCCCTCATCATATAGAACACTGTTTGGAGCTGACACATCAGTAGTTCCATAAAATCCAATTAATTTGTTCAGGTAGTTATAATATGTATAGTCAAGGGCCTCACTGCTTTGCAACTGGGACCAAGTCCTTAAACTGGTCATCTGAGCTTTCCAGTTGAATTATACAAACATACAGGTACTTACAGGTCCTCTTCTGACTTGAATAGGCCTAATCGGCCTCTGGTGTCAGCTCTAGTTGTTGCGCATGGCGGCTAATTTGTGGTTGAACGTCCGCTTCGTGATCGAATTTCCATTCCACATGGTTCCAGTATCTGTCCAGGCGTTTTTCGAATGACATGACTGTTTTGGCATTTACTTAATTTTCTGGCAGGCTATTCCACATAGAAGTTGTGCGAAAAGTGAACGAGTATTTGCGCAGGTTAAGGCGACAGTGTTGTTTGTAGATCTTGAATTTATGTCCTCTTGTATCACTGGGATGTAATTTAATGATGTCTGCTGTTATATTTCCATCGTATTTCCCTGATAATATCTTGTAGATCTCTATCATATCTCCCCTTTCTCTTCTATATCTCAACGTTGGTAAATTCAGCTTCTTCAGTCTATCTTGGTAGGTCATGTCTTTGAGGCTTGGTTGCTCTTCTTTGGACATTTTCTAGCACGACGATATCTTTCTTCAGAAATGGTTCCCAGACTTGGTTGGCATATTCTAGGTGTGGTCGAACTAAGCCTTTGTATAGCAGTTTGAAGCTTTCCTCATCCAGATGAACATAGGTCCTTCTAATCACGCCCATTATGGAGTTTGCTTTCTTGATCTTGGCTGCCATATGCTTGGAGAAGTTAAGTTTGTCGTCAATGATCACACCTATATCCTTTTCCTCGTGGATGGTCTTGATTGCTGTAGCATCTTGTCCCATGGTGTAGGTATGGCTGTTGATCTTGGAAGACCCTATTCTCATTGTTCCACATTTGTCTGGGTGAAATTTTAGCAGGGAGTTGTTTGTCATTTCATCTATGTCCCTTTGTAGTTCTAAGAGGGCAGCATTGTCCAATACTCCTGATTGCCTGACCAGAAAATCACTGGACTCCTGCAAAGGAGTGCATTAGGCAGATCTGCCCTCTTTGTCGTCTTTGGTTAATTTACAGGAATTCGCGCTGAAGTTGACTTGTGAAAAGTTGTGTTGTTAGAAAACTGGCAAACTTGAATTCTGCTTTTTATTCACAAAGTAATTAGTTAAATTTACAAACGAAGCTTGCAATTGGAGGGCACTTCGTTAGGAAAAGATCATGCAAAGTCTTAGTTCTCAGAAATGAGTTATAGATGAATTATTAAGAAAACTGTATTTTTAATCGTGATGTGTGGTGCACAAATGACGTGTGGTAGGGGAAGATTGGGACCGATGGGCCATGGGGAGCAAAGGGCCGCCCTCTTAACTCCACATCAAAAACGTTTGGTATGATCTAATTTGCATTTTTAGTATTGCTTATCATATCTATAAATCCCATATTGATGACTGATCGATAAGTTATAGCACAAGCATGTAGTGGGCAAAATGAAATTTTCAACATCTAAAATTATTTTTTCTGATTCAGAAAAAGTTTAATATCTCAAATGTGTGCAGACTCGAGGCAATATATTTCCTATGACGATTTCCCTATATATTGGTGGCAATTTACAAATTGAATTTCAGGAACAAGAACCATTTTTCATTAAAATAGAGGGGTTTAACCATTCTGAAAGCTTTTGGGGACCGATGGGCCACCCAACATGGGGACCAATGGGCCACTATTTCTTTAGTTTATCAATAGGTGGCATGTTGGCATGGGGCTGGATATTAAAGTCTATTGGGGGAAAAAGCACAATACAACTTCACGTTAGTAGTCTTAAATGTTAAGTTTCGATTTGAAGGAATGCCCTCAAATTTACCGTGATGGATTTGCCTCAGTAATGGCTTGAAACACAAAAAGATGTAATTTAAAAACATTAATATCCCTAGAAATCACAAATTTTCAATCTAGTTAGTATTTGGGGAATAATAAACATCATGACCCTGCTAGACATTGATGCTATATTGAATGTAAAGTAAATTTTTACCAAAATATAACCTAATGAAGGTTTAATGAAGAATTATTGATGAATTTTATTGCTTTGATTAAAGATTTCTCCTGCAGGTGGCATACTAGTACAGTGACCAATCAAAAATTTTAACTTTTTCCTAAAAATCTAAATGATCAACAGAAGTGATTAATTGATGGAATCATGGAGAAAAAATTTAATTTTACCCATTTTTGAAGTTCATCAACAAATTTGAGGTTTTAGGTAAGATTCTGATGGTCACGTTAATAGCCAAACTTCTGTATCAACCAAATATCAATTAATTGTTTTCTTCTTAGTGACAAATGAACCAATCATTTTGGAATTCTCCGATACAGTTTCTAATACATCTGTTCATGTACTGCTAAAATATCATTTCAATAGCTTTACTATAACTACAAAAAAGTAACTGATGACATCGGTGAAAATTTAACCTTTTTTTGAAAGTGTAAAATCTGGGCATATCTATATTTTTTCGATCTCTTATTATAATATACACTCAATATGATCAACAAAAACATCTTGAAACCAAATTTTGAATTCTTCCTTCACCTTTTGGCAAGTTATTGACATGGTCCATCGGACCCCATGGGATGGCCCATCGGTCCCCATGGTTGGGGACCGATGGGCCACCATCATTCTTGACAGAAAATGTGTTTTCTCATCTTTCTCCCTAGGTTGATCTATGTGAATCTTATATCATTTTGTAGTGAATTACACCGGCTAAAAGCGTGCACAGTATTAATCCTGTATCTGAAGCAGATTTTCCTCCATGGCCAATAATTCGTCAAGCTGCCCATCGGTCCCCACTCTCCCCTACATACAAAATGAGGTCTGCTCAGCCATGAAAGATTACCAGCAGTTAAATTGATAAAAAATGCTAACCATGAAACGTGTCAGAAACAGACATAAACAGTAAAATACAAGAAAGTGACTGTGAATGAGATAATTCTGATTGTTGCCCATAGGCCTGTTTCATTTCCGAAATTCGTGAATTGAATTGTCCATATTTGACAAGCCCAGACCGCAAATTTTTGAAAGTATGGTATACAAAAACCAAAGTGTTTGGATGACCAGAGTGTCAAATCATTTAGTGAATAATCTATCTATCTATACATCCATTGATCTATCTATCTATCTGTCTATGTATCACATTGGTCAGGCAATCTCAGAATGCGATCTGAGATGGTTAAATGTGGTCTATGTCAATTCTTACACTTGGAAGGTATTTCTGCATCATTGCATTATGCCTATGTCAGTCAAAAATACTCCCTTGAGCATGTTGGTTGGCAGGGGATTACGACAGGGACTTGTCAGTTTGTTTAGGTTTGCGCTGTGTGAAGCAACTGTAGAAAATATATTTAATTCACAGCTACTTAAACACGGAAATTTGTTTGGAAATTAGTCACAACTGAGCAGCTTTCTACCACACGTCACGTGCAAGCAAAATAACTTGATTGCCAGGCCCACAAGTCAACTGCAACGCGATCTCCTGTAACAAGAAAGCCCAGATGACCAGTTTGAGGCCTTGCCCCCAGTTCCAACCCAGTGAGCCCACAACCATTGACTATACATAATAAAACTACATTTACAAATTCATTGGATTTTATGGTACTGTTGATGTGTCAGCTCCAAACAGTGTGCCAGATAATGAGAGGAGACTGCAAGGATCATGAAACATTGCAGGTACTGTGCACAACTTGGTTAAATCAAAGTTAAAGCTGGGTGCCTGAGTTTAGCAGCTCAGCACGGTGCTACCCCTGAGCTAGGCACCAAGGGTTGTGCATTAGAGTCAAGGAGGGTAAATCCGTCCACTTTTGGTTAAAACCTTATTGCACTGCGCCACCGCCAGGTGGCTAGCAGTGCCCTTGTTTTCGTAGGCTTCCAGATTCGTCAACTAACATTTAATCTGAATGCACTGTGGTTTTCTAGATCAGCAGAGCAGGGCTCAGTATCCATCCCACCTTTCCTTGCGCTCTGGAGGCCTTAATATCGGACGCAGCACCTTCTAACTGGTATCAATGTTTAGCAAATTTAATTTCCTACATTTTGAGCTAAGTTTCGGCTCTGTACGACCATTCTTTCTATGTTAAAAGTGCGTCCGAAGCACTGGAGGTTGATGTCCGAAGTTTTGTTGACATGTTCTTTTTCCTGTCACTTCTCCTTAAAACGGCCTTATAAAAATATTTCAAATATCCAACGTGTTTTCTAAAGACAAAAGGTAGGCCTACATGCTAGTATTTTTTTTAGATTTTTCAAAGCCACAAATCACCCCAAAACCATGCCCTAAAGATTCTGTTATTTTACCAAAGCAAAGATGGCGATGGCCCAGCCCTGAGTATCCAGACCTATGTGGTTTTCATGTTGTCGAGATCCTGACCAAAAATGTTCAGTTGACAATGCTTTCACGTGATTCAATCTGTAGCGCAGTGCATCACTCATCGCTATGCGATTCGACGTGTCTAGTTTGCCAAACAATTGGAATATATAAAAAAAATTAAAATTAGTTCAATGTAAGGAGCATATACCGTGCTACCATTAAAATCCAAAAAGGTAAAAAAATTATTATCCATCCAATAACTATGTAACCTTCAATTTTTTTTCTTATACCATTCAACACCTCTGTCAGCCAATCACATTACAGTATTTTAGGGGAATAATTCCCATATTCTTTGTTGTCCAGTTATCCTCTCATGTTTGACTGTTTGTCTCATGGTATAAGCCAGTTATTCACCATGGGATCAGGAATATGTGTTTATCACACCTCGGCCTAAAGGCCTCGGGCGATAAATCACATATTCCCTCTCCCGTGGTGAATAACTTTTACATAGACTGAAATCTTGAAGTCATGCTGAGACTGTGTGGCTATTGGTCAGTTGAGGTGTGAGTAGAAAAACTTTATGTCATGCAAGGCCTTTTCGGTGATGTCAAGCTATTTGTACATTCTCATTGGTTGGAAGAGTCGGCTGCATGACATCAAGCAGTTGCTCTTAAATTGCACTAAATTAATATTGTGAAAGCTCCAGTATCATTATCATTTAGTCAATGGCATACATTGATACTCAAAGCATGCCATGCCATGTGATGCCACTGACATAATTTGTTTTGTACATACTATTACACCAATACCGCGAAGGAGATGATTGATGCGTCTTGAGAACATAGATCTTTTATCTCTAATGTGATAAACTGTAACGCTGATAACTGGGAAGTCCCTGGTTGAATTCTGGTTGAATTCTATTCGGTGCTTTCAAGTATACTTTTTAGTTCCAAAGGCCTCATCGTGCATGGCAATTTGTGTCACACATAAAAATGATAAGCCTATAATCATCTCCAAAGCATGTAACAACCCATAGGCTTGCACGCTGTTGACTAAGGTAGGTGCTTGTTTTCAGTGGTCATTTACATTGTATTCTAATATGAATACTCCTTTTGAGTTGCACCAATTGCTTCTGGAAGTTGGCAGCGGCATTTCCGGTCCTCTTTCTCAAACTCTCACTGACTTGGCTCACCACAATCTGGAAGTTTGGCGGAGAAATCCCTCCGTCATGAAATGGTTTGCCACGATGCTCTTGAATATTTTGGCTGAATTAAAGTCTGCACACATGGATGAGGATCTTGCCAGAAAATTCTGGTTGCTGAATGGTCTTCTTGTGTGCATTTGTCATGGAGACACCCAGCCACAAATGATGGTCAGCATGGCACCAGCTACGAACTTCCTTATTAATGGGGGCAGTTGCCTTGATGACAGGAAAATTTTTCCCGAAAATAATAGGGGCGATTTTTAGCAAATTTGACCCCATCCGCATTTTATTATGTCAACTATGGTGTACTCAATTTAGGATGTACTCAATTTACAACATGTGACGCTTTTTTTGGAGGTGTATCTTTCCCACTGAAAGAAGCAATGACCATGGAAATTCGTACAAGCACCTATGTTACTTTTCAGAATGCGATGCTCCGCGCAGGCTGGAGTGTGAGGACGTTCTTGTCGTAGCCTGTGTCAGTAGCTGTCGCACACTTTGCCGGTCTTGTTTGGAAGAATGCCAAGGCTCAAACCGAACATGTTTATAAACAGATAAAAATCCAGACAATGTATTTTGGCTAAATCAGTCATTTGCAGCATGTTCAACTGATCCGAAGCTTTCTATCAAGCAAGTATACGGTTGCATTGATGGCATTGAATTCATTAATCATGGTTTTTAGTGAATCCATGCTTTACAGTCTGTCACTTTGATATAGATAAAATGAGGACCAGCTCACTGTGAAAATTGCACTTTGTGACTCGTGATAGCCAATGAAGTGTCATCTTCTCTACTTTCAACATGGGAAACATAGAGGCTGTTAGATTAGTTTTGATCAAGAGAAGGCCATTTGACTTGTCATAACTGGTCATAACTGATTTTAGAGTGAAAATCAGATGCATAATCCCTTCATTTGGCTGTCACCAACAAGCAGGATAAGTCTCCTTAAATCAAATTAACATTGAAAGTATTGGGTATGATCATGACAAATCACCAGCATCATATAGCATGATGACACACACAGTGCCATTTTCACAGTGCAACAGTCCACCCTTTTTCCATATCAAAGTGACAGACTGTAATGATATTATGCAGCGCAGTGAAGCCAACACTCACACATTCTAAGTTAAGGTGTCTTTTTCTATTTGCAATGGAAATTAACTACTGTTTACTAAATCATTAAATTATTTAAGGTAAGTGTATTATAATGTTACTAAAGGCGACTCCAGCTTGGGGAAAAGTAGGAAAATGTTTCGGCATAAAGCCCTCTTCTCTAAGAATGAATCTCCTCAGGGACTGTTCGAAATTTAAGGCTGAAGGGGGCAGTTTGTCAGAATTTTTCTGTCAAAAATTGCTACACCCATTGGGTTTCATATAGATTTTAAATAACCCCCTTAGGTTCCATATGGATTTTTAGAACCCCCTTCAGTGTTAAAGACGCCACCCAACTGGCTTCTTATCACCTCAGATGGTCAAGCTATACATTCTGAGAATCATTCCTGCATTCATTTCAAAATTTCAAATCCCTCTAAAAATGTATCCTTAAAAGTCAAGTTTTCACCCTTGGTCATGTCTGCCTGTCCTTCTGCCTCGTCCGTCTACCTGTCCGTCTACTTATCCATCTAGCTGTCTGTCTGTCCGTCTGCCTGTCCGTTGAGGATAAACCACTGGATGCTTTCTAATGAAATTCTGCAGGAACTTCCCAATCACCACAACTAAGAACCAATTAGATTTTGAGAAGATCTAAGGAGCCACTGGAGGATATACACCACAATCTCCGGATACAGTAATGTATGTATGTATGCATCTTACTATATAAAATTCATAATCTTGAGCTATTTCTTTCACCTTTAGGATTGAGGAATCTGGGTGGCCCACGACCGCCAAATTCGCACAGGGTACTTACATTGTCACGAAGGGGAGACAGAGCTACTTTTGGTGGTTCAAGGGGCCCTAAATTTGTTGTTTCCACACTTTTCCATCAGTTTCAATCCAGCAGTCCTGCCTACAGCGAGCGTCATGGAGATGCTCTGTTATGGGTGATGACGTCATGGTCATGTGGTCACTGCAGTAGCGTCGTTGCCCCCAAGTGGAGAAAATAATAATAGTGTTTTGGCTAATAAAACCTATTTTAGTTGCAATTTTGTCTCCCAAACTACTATATATATTCAGGGTTTTTTCTTGCTTTCTGTCAAATTCTGTGCCTTTTAATGAATTAACACCAGAGAGAGCTGTTGTGTCTGAAAAGAAATTAACAGAAACCCTCTGGCAGCATAAGAGTGTATAGATCTGTTTTTGCCTTCTTGGATTAAAATTGTATAGTTCTTTCAGCAATTATAATAATTTGCTTTCCCTTTATGCAGTCTCTACAAGACGAGATTCAGGCAGCAATGGGCATTGCATGCCATCGCCTAACTCCAGAGGACTCGTAGAGTCTGCCCTTTATGCATCAATGTTTTTGAACTGAATCTTTTTCAATATTTTTTTGTTCTGCCCCCTACGTTTTCATGAACATATGACAGTGCATGTGCCCTGATGGGCTTTTCTAGTTTCTTATATGAGTATTAACTCTCTAGCTTGCCTCTGCGTTATGCACACATTTCAGGCCAAAAGTTCCTTTTCCGGCTCACAATGCTCTCTAAACCTCTTTTCTTCTCCCAATGCAAAGCAATGCAAATCTCTTCTATAGACAATACCTTACCATCTTTTTTTTGTATCTGCACTCTAAACAGATACCCTCTTGTTTAGAAAAGTTGTTACCATGGTAACGCACTTATTTACATGCCATTTGGAAACATGTTTCCCTATGCTCTACGTATTACCATATCAAATATGGTTCATGAGGGTGATATTTCTTACAATATCAGAGGCCCTGATATTCTGGCTGTAATTGTAAACTGTGACATTTACAGCTAACCAGGTGATAAAATATGATACAAGGACGATTTGAAAAGTGAAAAAGTGGTAATGTCAAGCAAATTACTTAAGAATTCTGCCCACGCACTCACAAATGAAATACCATCTAAACGTCATAGCAGTACATAACACTTATCAATGAGCTGAAAAGATAAAATTTGATCGGTTTTTCCATTTTGTCTAAGAATCAATTGAAAATATACTTATATCAGATATAGGCCTATCAACAGTTATCTTCTTATCTTCTTACTAATATTAAAATAACAGTGTCCGGGATTTATCTAAGTTCATATACTTTTAAATGCCTGGCCTTCTGACTTTCCCCGTGTCTTCCACACACTCACAGGCTGCCACACTGTAAGAAATGACCGTGTTTTTCCGTCTAAAAGAACCGTAAATTTATTGTTATTTTATCAGTATTTTTTTTAAACAGACTTTGTCTGTGAATTTGCAGTTCTTTGTCAGTTACAAAATGGCTCCAAGATAAATTTACTGCAACATGTCATTTAACATTCAGTTCACGTTAATGAACAATTACTTCAACCGTTAATTTACTGGCAACTTGTAATATGCAGACAAAACATTTGAATTGGCCAAACAATCAATACACCTGGTCAGATTAGGAACTATAAACAAGAGATTGCATGGACTTCAACCACGGAACATGTGGTGCCATCTATAACATATGCTTTACACAGCTGTTAATCAAACTTAATTTATAAGTTATCTGAAGGTAAGGGAACATCGTCATTCATACGATCTTAAAGATGCTGTCATTATGCAAAAGTTGTTATATTTATATATGACATTGACATTTGTGTGAGTCTTATGATGTGATCTAAAGAATGACACTATTAAAACCAAAATAACCCAGGCGCAGTCTGCATCAATACAACATACTTCGATAAACTTGACACCTGGATCTCTTGGAAAATATCCAACAATTTTATGGTTTGTGAGCAAACGTGTGCGAATTAATTGCTGGGTATAATTGATGGACTTACTTCTCTGCTGTCAAGCAAGAGATGAGCAAGGCCGAGCCTGGAGTCAGTGGCTCTCTCACTCTCTCAGCTGATTCCAGCTTGGGTACATCCCTACAGCTATACGACAGTTAAATCACATGCTTAGTCTGTTGTTTCACACTTCTGCAATAAGTAAGAATAACACATATTATCCGTATTTTTACAGTAGATTATACAGCTCCTTGCATTCTTTACATTCTATGATTGACAGTTGATATAACTGTAAAATATACTTTAAATAAACTGTTTTATATATGTACATTACACCGTAATATCACTTTGTTGAATCTGCAAAATTACAGTTCAATGTACCAATCTGCATTTTACGGTTCATTGTCCTGTTCAGGTTTATTAGTACTTTTACAGTTCTTAGACCTGGAACAAAGTTGCCAGTTAATTTAACTGTAAAATTTAACGGGAATTTTTTGCAGTGCATCACTTTCCTGTAAATGTCCCAATTTATGATGATCAGTTTTAAGCTGTTTCGCATACAATACCCAATAGGGCAGCATCTACAAGATCTCTTCCACCTACCTTTGAGCACCAGGCATGGGCGTAATTTGTTGGGGGACGGGGGGGGGGACATGTCTCCCCCACATCTTTGACTATGGGGGACAATATATGAAAAGTCCCCCCACTTTTGTGAAAACAAAATGGGCTGTCACTGTTGTGTAATGGCCCTTAGGCTCAATTTGGTAGGGCGCTGTTCTAAGAGACATGTCTCCCACCTTTTTTTTTCGGCAGGTTACCATGCCATATAACAGGTCGGAATTCAGGATTGTAAAAAGGTCTGACTGACTTTAGTTATTCGCGGATCTGTCGGTCGATTCACGCCGGGAGACCGCCATGTCCCCCCCCCCCCACATTTTCCTCGATAATTACGCCCCTGGTTATGTTGGTTACATTGCTTGAATTATGTTGTTCCTCTCACTGAAGGGTGCAGTCCTGTCAGGCAACACATCTTTGCATGAACTGTTGTTCAGTAAAAAAAAAAATTCAAAATTTGGTTTAGAGAAAAAAAGATCCAAGGAATCAGTTCTACAGTGCAACTGTCTTATCTGGAGGATCAACAAGTAGTGGCACAGCTTGCCAACTATGTGGACCTTCCCAACACTGGCGATCCTACAGCCAAACAATTCACAACCTGACGTCTAAGCAATGAACAATACAGTTGCGGACAAAAATGTTCATACAGCTGAGCATTCTGCACATATCTGGCATATACTCTTGATTTATGGATGCGAGGAGAAAAATTTCACTTTTAATTCATTGCCCTAATCAATTGTCATTGTCAAGCACTGCAAACTTAAGCATATCTCTGTTTTCAAGCTCAGGGGGCACACAAACGTAAAATTTCAACATGACAAAAGTATTCATACAGCTCGAACACATTGGGTATAAAGTGCATCAAAAGCTTGAATTTATATTCCACATAATTTATAATTTTCTGTGGCTTCTTTGGATAACCTCCTTAGAAGTCCTTCAGGAGTGCTTTTTTGAGGTGTTTTTATCTGTTTTGGTTGAATGCTCAGCAGTATGAATATTTTTGTCCGCAACAGTACAGACTACTCAGAACTGGTGTACCATCAAAGAAACGTATATGACTGGATGAACATAGCCTAAATAGACCCAATACCAAAGGTTCTAAACAGGCTGATTAATCAAGCAGAATAGGAAAAAAATAATGCAGGATGTGAAGAGGGAGAACACAAGAAGAAGATGAAGCATGTGGAGCACGGAAAGAAGAGGAGGAAGCGCAGAACTTGAGCAAACATTGTTGTATTGCATACTGCATGACAGAAACCATTCCTTATCCAGAGTTCTAGGTCAGTTTAGAATGTTACATTTACAGTAGCAGGTTTTCTACCTGAACTGGCAATTAACCGGCCAAATGCTTAAAACTGAAATAGGCATCTACACCTTAAGACAATATTTGTAAAACTATGAAGCTATCTTGGCCATTGAACATCTCCAACACTCTGCTGATGAATGCTGCATGATGACCCTGGATTGTGCATGAGATATTCAGAATAATTTGTGGAATTTTCAAATGCTTGTGCTCTCTTTGAGTGAAAACATTTCAACAAACACTCAATCTAAAACTAGTTTGCTTTACAATTTCAAAATTATTGTACAATATTATGGAATTTTTATCTAGTATCTATCTACATGTACCTGTTTTTATCCACCAAATTGATTCATACTACCTGGCTGAGCAATACTAACGACAAGTGCTGATGGGTTACAACTTTTCATTCTTGTCTGATTTAGACAATTAATAGAATGGAACAATCACTTATAATGGAAAGAGACCATTCAGTTGTTTGAAATTTTGAACCTGGTCTGATATATACAATTAAGAGAATTGACATATATATAAAATATACTCATGCCAGCAAACAACTGCTGGTTCTCTGAAAACTTCGGAAAATCACGCAAACTATCATTTTCCAATATGTCGCATAACAAAATGGCAGCCTTATGAACAGTGGTCGAAATAAGGGGGGGTCAGGGGGGTTTGACCCCCCCAAATGCTCATGGGACCCCCTCAAATACCTTTTTCAAAAGGACCCAGAGGGGGTCCTCAAAAAACCCCCCCAAATACTGAAAGTGTGCTGAGAAGTGAGCATGAAGCAGCAAGTAAAGCCTAATCAGCCAACAAAAACCTCTTGTAATTGATATACATTACCAATAGGGTTTTCACAACTCATTTTCTGAGATAAAACATACCTTTAAAAAGCCCAGAATTCATTTTTAGAGCATCTGAAAAAATTCGGCTTCAGGGCACCTCTGGCAGCCCGCTGGCGGCCCGCGGACTTCCAGCTACAAGGACTTCAACCCTTTGGGTCTTCCAACTGAGAGACCCCCCCAAATAACATGGTATATTTCGACCACTGCTTATGAATCACCTGAGGAAACTGTGAATGGTCTAATTAGCCCTCAAAACATAGTGATAGACACTTTATTTGTCAAGCTAAATTGAATATTGACCTAGATATGGCAAAAATATTATTTTTCGATAATGGCGGCAACAGTTTGTATCAAAATGGCTTTATTGAAGTATGTTATTCGGAAATAAATTGTATCTTTTTATCAAAATGACAAATATAGAAAGTATTCGTCCAATTTCTGTGTATTTTTGGTATTTGACTTTGAATAAGGGCATGATTTTAACTCACTAAGCAGGGTCTGACTTGCCCAATGGTGGCCATTTTGAAAAATGGCTGCCATTTCCCTGTCGGGGTAAATTTGAAGTGGGTTCCTATCCAGAATTACTCCATACATAAACGTCAACATTTGTGCCAAATTTCATACTTGTATGACAATTTGCAGAATCATTTACATATCTACCTCACTATAAGACAAATTTATTCTTATAGGCAAATTTGTAGCTAAACTCATGTATATATTTTTCATTATTTGGCATGTTCACGAATTCGTGGAGGTGTAAAAACGAGCATAGGTGCTCGTGTACATGTAATAACTAACACTCGTGAATGTGCTTTATTATTCATTCGTGTATCTGCTAACACTAACATTCGTGGAAGTGCTATATCATTAGGGTTTAGTGTTTAAATTAGGGTTAGAGTAGTTTTTAGCCAATTTTCTGATTGCAGTGTTCGTACTCACACATGCACAAATTCGTGAATTGCAATATTTCACACTTACACGAATTATAAATTCGTGTATATGTTCGTTTTTGCAGGTTTACAAATTTGTGTACATGTCAAATAGTGAACACACAATATTGAGGTTTTACATATATGATTGATAACATTGTGAAATTTGTATAGTCTAATTATTTTTTAATATTTTTTTCTGGATAAAGAAAAAGAACTGGATTGTTTTGCAATAGGGTATCTTACTTTCAAGCCCAATTATATGCAAGGTTATATACTGTTTCAACCGAATTCAGAAATTATAAATTAAAAATCGCACAGAACACAGTACAACAACAAGGCATTTTATTCAATGACACAGAGAACAGGGACACTGAGTGATGTTAAAGCAGCAGATAAATTTATTTCATGGATTGAAGAGAGGTCTTCTTTGTTGACTATCCTCATCTTGAGTTTGTTGACCATCACTATTCCCCCTTGCTGGTGGATTCTGTTCATTTTGCCCTGGTGATAAATAAAAAGAAAATTATTATAATTTTGAAATAAAGAAAACAAGTGAGATTGTTGTTTAAGACGAATCTTAAGGTTATTATAGTGGAAGGGTTTTTAAGGGTATCATATCTAACAGGGTTTTTGTCCTCTAATTGAAAATCAATCTCAAATCACTTTAACGAGAGTGCTTTTACTTTCAAGAGAAACATTATTCAAATGCAAAAAGTCTAATGTCCATTTCTTGGTGATGAATGCGTTCACATTCGAAAAACATGTGCAACGAAATGTGACTGTAAACTCAATATAAGATTTCATGTAAATGCTGATGAGGTTGCAAACATTTAATATTCTTATGATTTCTTTCAGTTTTGGAAAAAATAAAATGATACTTTGCTGGCAGTCGGGCAATTCTGTAAAGTCTGATTTGCAGATTTGACACTTTAGCAGCTTGTGTAGCCCTACCATTACACCTCAGCTATTTCATTTTTATCTAGGCATGAGGCCAGGTAGGTAATAGGGGTATCAGACAAGCTACCAATCAAAGCTCCAAGTGTAACAGGAGTTGAGCTATGTATGGCAAAATGTCATGGTGTCGGACGTACATCGTGTGATGTATGTCCGACACCATGACATTTGGCTTGTAGGTCAGCTCCTGTTACACTTGGAGCTTTGGTTGGTGGCTTGTCTGATACCCCTATTACCTGGCCTCATGCCTAGATAACAATGAAATAGCTGAGGTGTAATGGTAGGGCTACACAAGCTGCTAAAGTGTCAAATCCACAAATCAGACTTTACGGAATTGCCCAGTCGCTAAATAAATTATTGCTATGGGATGGATTTGTGTATAGATTGTTCAGTTTGATTAAAGATTAATATTTAGGGATCTTATGTGCTTGGAATCACAGATTCACAGGTGTTTGCCTTCACAGTTATTTTTGTGTCCACAACAGCAGGTGAAGATAAAAAAACTATGTCAGAATTTATATCCTCCCTCTCTGTTAACCAAGGTTGAGCACTCAACAGAAACTCAACTTGTCCTTGTGATCTTCTCAGAAGCCCAAGGTAATTTTTGACCCTGAGGGCCCTGAGGGCCCTGAATGGATTTCCTTGGATTTGAATGTAAGCTTGCATTTTGTTTTCTTAGTAAAGTTCTTTTGGCTCTAATGTGCTTATACTCTTTTTTGTAGTATAACAATTCTTTAATCCTGTGTTTATTGATTAGCCTACCACAGTTGGGTGAGTGATCACAATTCTGAATAGGAAAACTGAACTGGTCATGCTGGGCTTCTGAAATTATCAGGCCAAGAGAGGAGTGCTCCACTTTGGTGATTTCTATTGTCATTGCTTGTCACCCAAAACTCCTCACTTGCACCGATTGTTGAATTATGTGCGGACGATATGAAAACAAAAAATAATTGTGGAATGTATCAAATTTGGGATGCAGATTAACACATTGATGTTAGTTTGAATTTACAGAAGAGTAATTCAAACCATTGATATCTGTCTTGACTCTTATGTTATGATCTTTTATTCTAGTTGTGTTAGGTTAACTTATCTTATGTCAGGTACCGGTACATATATCAGTGCACAGTTTTAATTCTAATTAGCCAAAAAATAAACAGTATACATACGGTTGTAAAACTGAAAGAAGTAAGAGAAAAGAATATGATAGAACATGCATGTAACTTCATTGAATCCCACCAGGGGTGATTTTGACCCCTAAAAAATATAAATATGAAGAGAAGAAATCCGTTAGTGTGATATCTTTACAGTTTTAACTTACACAACATATACCAAGCAAGATATTTTTTACTTATCAATTCAATCTCATGTCTTCCTTCGCTTCGTACAAAATTAAATTTGAGTAAGGGAGGGTAGGTTAGTTGGAGGTGTGTGACTGTGTGTTTGTGTTTTACGCCTCTGCAGCACCTTATTGGGCTATATCGAGGCTTGATGTTAGTTGGAGGACATGAGGAGACATGTGTGATGATGCTAAATATTTGTGATTCTGAAATTTTAACTTGACTTGTTGCCATGGAAACCTGAATATTACAAAATGCTCAAGGTTTACAAGCCGACACCCCTCAGAATTGAAATCATCACACTCAAATTACTCAGAATCAATCAAAACATTTTGTCCGTACTCTTTGTTATGGTTAACTTTAGATTCTTCTGGACTATATATATTACTAAGGTATCAGTGTAAATCCAGCTGCATCAGCGTATGGGAATGACTAATCGTTATAGACAGGGGTGTCAGTTTCATTTCACAGTGGTGGGGCAAATGAGGCCAAAGCCTTCACGAAAATGTCCAAGGAAAACTTTAAATTTTTTCTTTGCATAAACACCTATACATTTGCCCCACCAGCCCCACCTACACTGGTTATAGATACTAAATTTAGCTTTATGGCAGAAAATCTCTCTGGCAGAGAGAGCAAAAATAATCTTTTGTTTTGTAAACATGATGCAGTTTCAGCTGGTTTTACATTGTTAAATTACCTTGTGGCTCCTGACTGTCATCATCACCATCAGTATTAGACCACGGTCCTGTGCGGATGATTTCGTATCGGACATCATCGGGTATTTGACTATCGGTAATCCTGGATCTTGAGTTCAACCAATCCTTCAGAGCATCTAGCCACTTCTCCAACTTTTCTTTAGCTTTTCTCCCGGCGTCTCTGAAATGCTCTTGTACGGATTTGCCGTCACTTTCATCCTCAAACCTTTCGCGCATCCTCTGCCACCAGGTGCGCACTCCTCGACCGGCGGAGTCTCCAGCATCCTTCATCGACTCCCAGACAAAATCAGCTACATCGAAGAAGTTTCTCTTTTCCCTCTCCAAAGGCTAAAATGTTATTAGACACATGTTACAGATGATTTCATATTTGTAGACCAAAAGACGAAATGTGAATTTTTTCCCAGGACATGGTATCCTATGGGGAAAAGTGATGTCATAAATTTTCTGATGTCATTTTTCCCTATAGAATACATGTCCCAGAAAAAAAATTCACATTCAAAATACAAATATGAAATCCTCTGTAACATTTATCAAAACAGATTATTCATTGCATGTGCACTGTGCAGTTAAATAGGTTTAAAATATTAAGGCTTATTAGAAGAACAACTTTTGCTATTTTGTTACTGTAAGGTCTTCATTATTTAGACTAATTTAGAAAAACAAGTCATAGTTGATGAAAATTCTATGTGTTATTTTATAGGAGATGCAGCTAAAGTATGCTGAAAATACCCAATTACAGTCAACATCCAGCATGGAGATTGGAGAAATAAAATCTTCAAAAATACTAAATTACTTACATTAGCCAATACTACGGTTGCACACACCACAACAGTCAAAAAAAGTAGAAGAGTCCTCATTTTGTCTTTGAGTGAATACAACTTTCCTGAGCTACAACTTGAGTATGACTGTCAATATTCACTTTCAGGGCAGATGGCAATACAATACACATCCTATTTCTGGATGCAAGGTAATCCTGGTCATTACAAGGCAAACATGATGAAGTCCACTTGTTATCTGTTCACTGGGGATCATATGACACTTTATAATGTTTTAATAATTGTTAAATGATATATTTCCTGGTCATAGTACGCTAGGAAACATTGACTGGGGTGCATGTTTATACAGTTCACCTACATGTACGAAGAAACAACTTCCATAACATATTATGTATCATAACAATTGTGTTTTACATTTATTATAAAAGTCAAAAATGGTGCAGGACTCATTGGTAGTCATAATGCTTTCTGTTCATTGAAAAATTATCGTTATGATACCAATGATCATGGTGATTGGTTGACCTCACGTATCCTTTTATCAAGAACACGTATATGCTTTGTTTACTGACAATGCAGATGATAAATGAACTACTAAATCTAGAAAATTTATTGTCCAAATGAATGACATCACATAAACAATGATAAGGAAAATCAATGTCGATGTGGTTGGCATAAAGAATAGATAGATATGGCTTGAATATTCTCTAAATATTTACAGTTTTCTTGTTTAATTGTCATGTGGGCGCGATTAGGGAGCGGTTTTTGGTTTAAAAATTATTTTCGAAAGTAAATTTCGATGCTGTCTGACTTGACACCTGGTAACTTAGGCTTTGGAGACTTTTTTTTAGTCCATTACACCGACAAAGTCAGTCTCAACAGACTTTACAATTACATCCTTGTCTGGCCCGTTCAAGCACGAACCTTTCTCAACTCCCTGGGGAGTATACAGCCAGGCAGCCATTTCCAGCGCACACAATGCTTAGTCACTCTACAATCGCCATCACTGCCTATAGTCAAGTACCCATTTACACCTGGGTGAAGTGAAGCAAATAGTTACGGAAGATCTGCTCAGTTCCTCCATGCCATGGTTGGGGAAACACTTGTACATTCCTGCTTTATACAGTTATAATTGAAGGGGTTGATATTGGCGGATTTAGGAGGGGGTGTAGGGGGGCCTATGTCCTTTTAGTTGCCCTAAAAGAAAAAAAATGTAAGTACTATGAGGCGGGCCAATGAATTTCAAAGCACATCTGGGCCCCTGCCTATTTACTACATCTGGAGATGAAACTGGGCGAGGGGCCCCCTTAATTCATTTTTTATTAGCTGGTCAAGACCGTCAAGCTCTTAATTGATAATCGTTGTGATATTTTTTATAAGGCCTGAAGTTCTATTATTACCTCTTTTACATTATTTTTGATAATTAAGTTTTTTTGAAAGGTTGCTGTTGGGCCCTACTGCATTGCTCTACTATCCATAGGGCCAGTCCCACCCCGAAAGCTTCCTAAATTCTGAAAAGAATTTCTCGTGTCAGTTATCTGACGCACTTTCTGTGCTGTTGAAACTCTTTTTGGCTCAATCATGGGCCCCTCTGAGGTCATCGGCCCGGGGCAAATGCCCCGTTTGCCCTATGGTTAATACGGCCCTGAGGCGAGCACCTTATCAGTTAGGCTATGGTACCTCTAAACTTTGAATGGTGACAAGAACACTTTGAAGTGATTGTAGTCATTTGAACAAATAAAATTTGATTTACATACTTCTATTCATAAACCTTCTTCTTTTGATCAAGGGTGCCCATGGTGGAGCCACTTGAGCATTTCCTCTTTCTTCAAAACATTGGCTTGGAAAAAGCACATGTCTCAGAAAAAAAAATTAAAAATCAAATTGGTGGCAGCCATAGAAAACCACTAAGAACTGTGTATGTAGTTACTGTGGACCAAACCTATGCAAACTATATAACCTTGAAACATCTTTGATATTTGATTAACTGCCTCCACAGTTTCAATGTGAGTTGACAAAAAATTATGAGTTGACATGGACATAGGAGAACCTCCAAGTTGTCCAGTTAGTAATTCCATGTAAGAGATGTCCCATGCATATACTTATAGTACATGAACAAATCCATGTGGATAAATGGATGCTCTAATGTTCCAATAATTAATTCTTACTAGGCAATTAGTCCCTGGCTCTGCCACCTATTCTTATGTTCTCACAGTGTTTTGAGGGGCCTGTTGTAAAATAGCAAGCTGGATTATCTTGTTTGGCATTGTTTGGCATTGACTTTTGTTGTAATCACCTGTCTCGAACCTCAGGTCAATGGAGTGCACCACCAATTTAAATGTGAATTCCATACGAATGGTTGTGGGACCATGCTTTGATGCGCATGTCATGTACCCAGTGGCGTAACTAGGGGGCATCGAGCCCAGGGTGGATGAGGGGGAGGGGGAGTCCCGAGGGACACACAATTTTCTGAAGGGTCAATCACTATATTAATCACATATTTTAATCTAAGTCAAGATTTTCATATGCAGGGGACCTCGGATCGCACGGGCCTAATATGGGAGGGCAAGTGCCAATGCACGTACCTTATCACAATGATCTTTTGGGACATCATGCGTCAGTATTTTAAAGTTGAATCCCACAGAATACAGCTGCCCCACCTATTGTACTCCACAGTTCAACAAAAATACCCCAGCTGGTGGCTCCCCCGCTTGGTCAAATGTTCATATACATTGGAAAAGCCACAGATTTTTTAAAACAGGGGTAGGCTCATTCAAAGGCTGCTGGCTCAGCCAGAAATGATGGCACTAAACTATAAATGCACACATTTTGGGTCGATATACAGGCCTATAATCCAATCAGAGAAGGAATCTTTAAGATATTCAAGTTTATTTTAAGAGGGACTTATTTTTGTTGAATTGTTTTTCATAATTTTCTCATATTGTACACCACGTAACTCTCAAAAAACATCGGTAACCCCCCTTCAAAGACTTGTTTTCCAATAAAGTGTACTTTCAGCTATATTCCTTTAATTTTTCATAAATATCTCATGGATATTGTTCGAGTGACGCTGCTTTTTGTTATACATCCCAAACTTTTTTAGTATTTTACAGTATGTTTTAATGTAATGACATAGGATTTTGAAAAGATCATAGTTCGAAAATTATGTTGGATAGCCTGCCTATTTTTTTTTTAATTGGAAAGCTTTCTTTTTGAAGAACTTTTTGGCCAAGTTTCATGAATATCTCATGGATTTTAGATTTCTTGCCAAGTGTGGGATTCAACTTTAAGCGGGAAAAAGCCCATTTAGGAGCATTTTTACCTTCGCAATTCATTCACACATATTTTAAAGGATCACATTGAATGCCAATTTTGACTTGTCACCTAACAGACAAAAGTGCAATGATTCTTTAATTCTCAATAAACAAAAGCAAAGTGTTTAGTTGACATTTCTTTATTCCCTCTGCATTATACTCAGCAGATTAATGATTGAAGTGAGCAGTTGGTAACACAATTGAACTATCTCTAAATACATTTCTCAAGCAATTATCTATAAGTAGACACCATCAGTTGATATTACTTTTCTGGAAAAGTGTAAATTGTTTTTGAATGGTAAAAAAAAAAAAAGTGTTTAGTTTACATTCCTCTATTCCCTCCGTATTATACTCAGCAGATAAATGATTGAGGTGGGCAGTTGGGAACACAATCTCTAAATATATTTCTCATACAAGCAATTATCTATAAGTAGACACCATCATTTGATAATACTTTCCTGGAAATTCTTTTTTGAAAGGTAAAAAAAAAACATATAAACTATTATCCTGCCTTTTGTTTTATTATCAAATTAATTTATGGAAACTTCATCTGACAAGCTTATCACAATAGGAATTTTATGGTAAACATGACATTTGAAATGAATTTAAACCATTAGCATTGGAGAAGCGTGACCAGAGAAGCCTCCACATCAGTAGAATGGGGAAGTTTTTAGTTATTTCAATTTTCATTTGTTTTGAACTTGTGTCTGTCGCACCAAGTTCTTCAGCATTAGAAACCATTGTTCAAGACTGGCTCACACTCAACACCACAGTTCAAGTTGATCAGCCCTCAAGTGGATATATTGGTGAATATGGAGTCATACAACATGTTTGGAGCAAGAGATACATCCTTCCAGATGGTGGGCTCTGGCCTGGTGAAAATGCCAATTTAAGAATTGGAGCCACAGCTTCATCTGACGAGAATCTGTTTAGATTTGTGCAGGTGAAAGGACACTGGGGGTGAGTTGACACTGGAGGTGAGTTGACACTGGGGTGAGTTGACACTTGGTATGAGTTGACATTGGAGTGAGTTTACATTGGAGATGATTTGACACTGGGGGTGAGTTGACACTGGGGGTGGGGGGGGGGGTTGACACTTGGGGGGGGAGTTGGTATTGGAGGTGAGTTGACAATGGGGGTGAGTTGCTCCTTTCTCATCAGTCCCATCCAATATCAAACAGATTACGCTGCCTTGCGCTTTCAACCTACTGGCTTTGTATGTGCAAAATTATTTGACCAAATGTTTGATGACCGGTAAAAATATTCATGTCACACAATGGTATTCACTACAGACTAAGCCAGTTGGAGAAAAGCAGAACCTAGAAGTTTGGTGGTTTATCATGCCTTTTTTCAAAATGGCAACCCTTTCCTGTTCTCCCTACTCTCTCTGTATCTTTTGACAGTGTTATTATCTTGTTATTTTCATATTTCAGATATATTGAACACCGTTGTGGTAAAGTAGTTCATCCATATGGAGGAAGGGATAATCCCGGAGATAATACGCGACTTGTCCTACACGGAGAACGTCATTCTGCAACATATTTCAAATTTGAAGAAGAAGATGAGCAGATCATTCACAGTGCCCAGAAGATATTTCACCCAAAAGGAGGGAATGTTGATCCAGGAATGGGAACTCAGATGGTCCTCCATAAAGGTTTCCATGATGGAGCAAGGTGAGAAAAATCATTGTCATGCCAGCATTTAAGATGATCTTCGTGATGATGATATTATACAGTGTATTATGAGGTTCCCAAGCACCACTTATATATGTAGGCTGCAAAACCATAATCAAATGAAATTAATACATTTAACTGTCATAATATATCTGTTTTACAGATTTCAGTTTGTGCCTTCGGCTTATCCACAACCGGAATTGACTGGTCGATGGGAAATGCTGTTTGCTGTAATAGACCCAAAAAATGAACATACATACACAATCAAGTTCAAGATTGGGAAGTCCATGACAAAGCAGCAAACCGAGAAATATTATTGGAAGGTATGAATCTAATCACACAACTTTGTTTCGTGGCCACAGCATGTCTTGGTAATCTTTTTGTATCTGGTACTATCTGCTTTCCATCATGCCAGATATGAGATGAAAGGGACATATTTCATGAGCAGTGATTGAGCACATATATTCTTCTCTCATATTTAAAATAGATACTCATTTTGATTGTTCACATATTCATTTTTATCACAATATCTTTTTGTTGAATGAAACATATTGTATGGGGATGCAGTGGGCACTGGGTGTCACTGGGTATTAAAAGTAGCTCATACTGCATGCAGGGGAAGTGTACCTTTATTGGACCACCTAGCCTCATTGCTCCATTTCTCACACACAGTTATGCCTAAGAGATTACTTACTGGACCAATGCATGACCAGGCCAATTACTCAGTGCATGCCAAGATTGAGGTTATAACATTTGCCACATTTTGTTCAAAATGAAAAAAAATAAAAATTTGTCCTGGTACCTTAAATTGGACCAGTGGACCTTATATTGGACCACATGTTTACGGTCATTACTGATATTGGATGGATGGACCAATATAAGCACTACTCATCCAATATGTTAAATGGGTATATTTTCCTGAAACAAATTACAGCTCTTGCAATTGCTCTGAATAAATACTATTTTCACAGTGGGGTCATTCCGTGTCAAATCATCAGATTTTCGAGAAATTTTCCACCACCCCATCAGTGAATTGGCTGAAAAAATTATATGTTGTTTGATGTCTCAAAAGATGAACTTCCTGAAAATTTCAGCTCAATCGGTCTATTTTTTTTTATGATTTGGCTGAGGTTTGAAAATTGCTCAGTTTATCAGTTTTTCAGGCATCGTTTTGACCACAATTACATTCTTTGCTCAAGAAATCACTTAATATTCAACCTTGAGTTTTGAAATTTGGGATCTACACTGACTAGACTATGGAAAAGAATCTTTGGCAGACATTTATTGTTTTGCTAAAACGATAATGCAACTATGGTCTTGTGAAATTTCCCCCTCAAAAATCAATGTTCACCGCAAAAAAAAATTCAAATCTCCTATAGGTATTCCGCACTATTCCGGGTATAGATATAAAATTCCTAGGATATATTCTTCATACGTATGATCGAATAACAGTTGAAAATTGGAGATGTTTTCAGCCTCTTTTTTTTAATATAAATTTTGGAAATATGTTGTATATTTTTCAGAATGTTAAAAACAAAACTAGCTGGAACTCAAGGGGTACATGTGACACATCCCTGAAAGTTTCCTATTATCTTTCACATCTATAGGGCATAATGCAGAAAAGAATTGAGGAATTTGTTCAGCTTACTTTAGGTTCGTCGTGTTGTGGTATTATTGGCCACTCTGGCAGTGAAGTAACTGCAAGCCAGTGCAAGGCCATGATGAAACTGTCAACAAAAGACGCTATTGGCCAGTTTGACCTATGGCATCATTGATTGCACCAGTTTAGCATATCCTCCAGTGCAAGGCAACAGAGTATACAGCTTTGACATCATAGGTCCACTCTGGCACTGAGAAAAAAAAAACCCTCATTTCTTCAGATCAATTACGATAGCTGTAACAAATTCTGACAAGAGGTTTTGGATTCGAGTAAGTGACAATTAATCTGTCACTGATCAAGAACTGACCGATATGACCTTCAGTATTTGTCAACTATTTGATATCACAGTTCTGAAGTCCCCTCTCAAGAGGATCAACAATAAACAGGCCCTTATTAAAGTTACTGAACTGACTAATGAAACATTCAATCATTGGTCACAATCATACAGTTGAAGTTAACATTTGATCAAATTAAATTTTCAATCTGATCAAATGGCTTAATCTGATTAAATCATTTAATCTCATTAAATCATTTAATCAACATTTTAATCATGATTAAATGCTGATTAAATGGAAAATATGATTAGATTAGATTAAATTACTTTTAAAATTTTAATTGATTAGATTAGATTATGTAATCTAACCAAATTTAATCATCTAATCATGATTAAGATTAGATTAGCCCCAACCCTTGCCTTCAATGTATCAATTCCTCTGAGACAACAATGTACATTATGTTCTTGACAGTCAGTTGGCCTAAGTAATGTTTTTTTTTTTTTTTGCATGACATAATTTTCTGTCATCTCTCACATTGCACAGGTTTCAGGAGCCATTGCTAAATCTTGGTTCCAAGCTGATGGAAGATATGACAAATATGCATGTCTGTCTCAAACTGAAACATGGGAAGTTGAAGTGGAGAGTATCTATTCTTTAAAGGTAATTAATAACCACTTGATAACATTTTAAAATGCGTTGTACCAGACGTCTGCCCTTTGGTCTCATGTCTAAAATCAAAACATTAAAGTTCATTGTTAATTTATGTAATAAAATTTTGGTTGTACATCTTTGCAGGCTTTCCTTAAATAATTAAATTATTTTTGTTCTTTACTTCAAGGTACTTCCAGGTCCTACAGTAGTCACCTGGCAATGGGTTTTCGAAGCAGAACGTCTGGATGAAGCTTATCGTTTCCGAAGTACGATTCTTGGTGACACCAATGACCTAGACACGCCACCAGAAATTGATCCTGCAGCTTTTCCAAATTCATGCTGATTTTGGGTCATCAAAACTTTTCTAAAGTCATATGAAAGACAGTCTTGCAAATCTTTAACCTGTCAGTCGATTTTTAAAAAAAATTTGTATTTTTCTACAAGCAATCAACAAAATAAATCTCAGTAATTTTGCTGTAATGGCAATGGTGTTTATTTATTTCAAGCACCTGAAGTCTTCGAATATTCATTCCTATATCAAGCAACACATTATAAAGAGATACCCCTGACACGGCCTGGCAGGTCAAGACTGGCCAAAAATAAATTATCTGTTTCACCAAAACTGAGCAAGAATTTATTTAATTTAAAAAAAAACAACTCCAGCCCCCCCATTGACTAGGGGCGTATGTTTATATAGTTCACCTATATAAGTACCAAGAAACAACTTCCATAACATATTATGCACCACAACAATTGTGTTAAATACCCTTATTATAAAAGCCGAATTGGCAAAGAAACCTGTAATTCGCAATGTGCAGCGGTACAACCGAAACCGAACTGAAATTTTGGGATCCGGCACAACACTACCAGTATTTAAGACAGAAAAAGCCCATAAAGAAAATTTTTTATCTTTGTAATTCCTTTACACATATTTTAAAGGACCACGGTAAATTCCAAAGTTGATAAATCTATAGGCATTTCGACCTGTCACCTAACAGACAAAAGTACAGTGATACTGTCATTCTCAATAAACAAAAAAATTGTGCTTTGTTTACATTTCTTTATTCCCTTTGTATTATACTCAGCAGATAAGCAATTGAGGTGGGCAGTTAGCAACACACTTTAACTATCTGTAAATATATTTCTCATAGAAGTAACTAGATGGGGGGCATATTAAAATATGCAAGACTGGCAGGGCGTTTGCTGACAGCGTGTTTGTGTTCCAGAGAGATCCATGATTATTACAGGAGAAGCAGTGTTACCGCCATGTTGGAGATACTAAATTGCACACCCTTCAGATACGCAGAAAAATTGACAAAGCCATTATGTATAAGATCCTGATGGCTTAGTGGCAGTACCAATTGATCACATGCATTTGTCAACTGCATCCATACGAGGACATTGCCAGAGGCTAGTCATCCCTCATACGAGAATGCAATTACTCCAATACTTGTACTTTGCGGACACCATAAGAATATGAAATGATTTCCTCAATAAAGGAACGGGTGGTGAAAATCTAGATATTTGCAAAGCAGCGATTCTCAGATCATTGGCCTTATAATGTGCCTCTCACTCTCGAATTTCATATTGCACTGCATGCGATTTGAACATGGTGTTATTTTACCTGCACAAGCACTTGAACAAGGGTGACAACACACCCGTGGGTGGACTGGGCTTCACTGGCGGAAGAAGAAAATTGCTGATGTAATGGCTAACTAATGCCTTACAAGAGTGTGGATTTATGGAAGAGCGTATCATATTAAACTGGTTGTGGAAATAAGATTTCTAGGATAAAAAAGGAGAATTGAGGATTTTTTGGTTTGAGAATCATTTACTTATAGTGATTTGCTTTTATGGTTTCATGACAAAATATTTGAAATCGAGTAAGCTCATGTATTACATAAGTATGATTATAAATTTGTATTTACAAGTACAAGTGGATCATGCCCATATATATATGTACATGTTAATGGCTCTTTCCGGTTCCGGTCACGATCTGACAGCTCGAGAATTTCTCCGATATGAAAATACTTCTACTGAAGAATTGAAGGTGTGAAAAGTTTTGAAAGTCTTCATATATTCACTGCAAACAACCGTAGAACGTTTCTACTCGATGTTCAACTGCAGTAAGTGAAGAAAAGTGACTTTAATAGCCTATTTGCTGCTCGCAATAGCGAGTGGCCAACAACAACATGGCGGATAGTGACAACAATGATGACACTGCACAAGTAAACAATATGTGCATAGCTGATTGTGCCAGTGCAAATGAAAATGATGGAACTGTAACCTGTTCAATTTGTCTAAGGGTATTTCATGCTCAATGTGTGGGCTTCCTCACCCTTGACAAGCAGGCAGTGTTTAATTGTCGGCCATGTAAACAGAAATTCAAGGAACAAGAACTCAGCCTTCTCAGATCTGTTTTTAATGACATGTCTGTCATCAGAAATCAGTTTATGGCCCAAATGTCCCAACTCCAGTCACAGATGTCACGACTTGAAGACTCCATGAAGGTGAAAGAACAAAAAAGTGCTCAACTTACAGAAGAGAATGCAAAACTTCGAGAAAAAGTTGCCACCCTTACTGCACAGGTGCAGAGTGCAAACTGGCAGCAATTATCGAGAGGCAAGACAGCTGAACTATTATTAACTGACTGTGCATTATCTTCCGTTGAAGAGAGAAAGTTAATCAACACAAAGGTGTGTGCGCTCCCCGAAGCTGATCTTCCGACTCTTGAACGTGAGTTGCAGCAGATGAATCATCCGCCTGACGGCTACAATCGTATCATCCTCGTAGCCGGTTCTAATGAACTCAAAGATGATGCGGAAATGTCCGACATCATACCTCGGTTTACTAAATTGATAGACTCGGCGAAGGCGAAAGCAAACCATGTATGTGTCTCAAGCATATGCCCACGTCTCGACAAGAAGATAACCATTGACTCGTTAGAGACCATCAATGCTAACCTGCAGGTTCTGTGCGATGATAAACAATGTGACTTTGTTAACAGTAGGTCGTCCTTTGTCTTGAGCGACGGCACTGTCAATGACGGGTATTTGGCAGCTGGTAAAGGTCCAGGTCTCACTAAGTCAGGTTCCAACAAGCTGGCTAGAAATTTAAAACTTGCCATCAAGGACCCACAAGGTGATATCACAAGACGGAGCCAAAGATCACAAGCAAAGTCTGACAATAACACAATATGGAACAATGTCCCCACTCGCATCAAGAAAAACGGCAGACGGCATGACCGAGACTCCCCCTGGAGACTAAACCAAGACTCCCCCCGGAGACAAGACCGAGACTCCCCCCGGAGGCAAGATCGAGATTCCCCTCAGAGGCAAGACCGCGAACCACCCCGGAGATCTCCACACAGAGATTCAACACACCTGGCAGTTCATTACAACCCCGGAGGCTGTTACTATTGTAATGAACCTGGTCATAGTTCGGCAACGTGCCGGCATCAGGGACCTACTACATGCCATATGTGTGGCCAAAAAGGGCATAAAAACAAGCATCATGTAGAAAATAATTGGTATTAGGACAACGGCCACTGCAAGACGGCCGCTGCCCATACACTGACTGATGATGACTCTCTTGTAGAGTATTTTACCTCCCTTTGTGATTCAATTATAGAATATCAAGATAAATTAATTAATGACTTTATCCAGACTACTGACATGTCTCCAGAAGCCCCTATTACTACGCTGAGCCACTCCCCTCCCCCCTCTACTGATATGTGGTCGGAACTCAGAGCCTTAAGGAAAAGGTCCCCGAAGAACTTAGTGATCGGATTTCTTAATATTAACAGCATCAGAAATAAATACCTGTGCATGGAGGATATATTTCAGTCTAACTTACTGGACTACTTTAGTATTTTAGAATCTAAAATAGACTCATCTTTTCCAAATTCACAATTCAAGCCAAAAGACTTTGATATTATCAGAGAAGATCGCAGTGATACCAGTGGCGGCATCATAAGCTACATACGAAATGACATTCCTCATATACGCAAGCCTGAGCTAGAGGTCAACGATGAATGTTTACAATGTGTTTGTGTGCAGCTTATCATCAGGAAGGAGAAGTGGCTGGTGGCCACTGTGTACAGACCTCCCTCTGCACCTCTGGATCAATATTTTAGAAGTCTATATCTGTTAACGGACCGAATGCTCTCCATAACTGACATGATCATAATCATGGGTGACATTAACATTGATCCAAGAAAGTCTTCTAAATTGTCAGACTATATAACTAATTATAACATCACCCAACTTATCGACAAGCCAACATGTTTTAAAGGCACCCCCAGCCTCATCGACCACATCTATGTTACAAAACCCCGACGCTTTGGTACTCACATCAACTATGACTGTGGTCTGAGTGACTTTCACCACCTTGTAGCTGTATCCACAAGGATTACGTTACCCCCTCGAACTCCATATGTGAAATTGTACAGATCCTATAAACATTTTAACGAGCTGTCGTATCAGCATGACCTCTCCACTGTGCCTTTTCACATCGCTGACGTCTTTGAAGACACAGATGACAGATACTGGGCTATTAATACACTGTTGACAAACGTTGTTAACCATCATGCCCCATTAAAGAAGAAGTTGATCAAGCATAGCGAACTCCCATTTATGAACAGTTCACTACGCAAGTCCATGTACGCTAAGCGACAGGCCCACAACAAGGCGAGGAAACACAGATATAACCAGCGGCTGTGGGAAGATTTTAGAAGTAAAAGAAACCACTTTGTCGCACTGAAGAAAGAGTCTCTCAGAAAATATTTCCAAGACAGGTGTTCTGGTGACGGCCAGTCCAAAAACTTCTGGGATACGATAAGACCATTCTTTACTGACAGTAATAAAAACAGTGGGAATATCATCCTCCAGGAAGGTGAGAACGTGCTTTCGGACCCCAAACAAGTTGCTGGCGTCTTCAATGAATTTCTCTCATCCGTTACAAGAACAATGGGCTTAAATGAAAATTTAGAAAACAGTGATGTTAATGATATTGTGAAATTTTATTACAATCATTCTAGTATTATTTCTATAAAAAACTCTAATAGTATATGTGATGGAAACATGTTTAAGTTTAACAGTGTAAGTGAATCCCATGTTCTTAACATACTGAAGAATGTCAACCCGAGGAAGTCGACAGGTCATGACCTCATCCCACCCAGACTTTTGAAGATCGGCTCAAGCTCGTTGGCCCCGATTATGACGCGGCTGGTCAACAGACTTTTCCACGAGGGATCCTTTCCTCAGGAACTGAAGCTTGCTGAACTCTCTCCAATATTTAAAAAAGGAAACAATTTGGATAAAACTAAGTACAGACCAATCAGTATATTATCTTGTATATCTGTTGTAGTTGAAAAATTGGTTGCTCAACAAGTTAATGATTTTTTCCAAAATCATTTTCTTAGTAATTTATCAGCATATAGGAAAATGTTTAATACTCAACATGTTGTTTTAAAGTCAGTTGAAGACTGGAAATGTTCGTTAGATAATAAGTTATGTACAGCAGCAGTTAGTATAGATCTGTCCAAGGCTTTTGATGTGATTCCACATGGTTTATTGCTGGCAAAGCTTAATGCATACGGATTTGACGACATTTCTCTTAAGTTTTTTCATGATTATCTCAGTAAAAGATTTCAAAGGGTTAAAATACGCAACACGGTTAGTTCATGGTCTCTTATTCATAAAGGTATCCCACAAGGTTCGGTCTTAGGACCAACCTTATTCAATATTTTTATCAATGACATTTTTCATATTGTTAACAATGGAGTAATATATAACTATGCTGATGATAATATTTTGTCATGTTCCGCTAAATCTTACACCCAACTTCAGGCAATTCTAGAAAATAATTTGAGCTCAATGTTAGAATGGTTTACTAATAATGGCTTCCAAGCCAATACAGATAAATTTCAGGTCATTGTATTCGGAAATGATGTAAATGCTTTCAATACTCTAAATGTTAATGGTACTACTGTTTCTTGTAATAATGTCATAAAACATTTGGGAGTGTATATAGACAGTAAACTTGATTTCGGTGTTCATGTGGATCATATGTGTAAAAGAGCTAGTAAGCAAGTTAATGCATTGTACAGGGTCAGAAATATTTTCGATGAAAATTCTAAATTAATTATTTACAAATCTTTTATTAAGTCAGTGTTTGATTATTGTCCACTAGTATGGTCTTTTTGTAATAAGTCTGATAGCACAAAGTTGTGCAAGTTACAATTAAGAGCCGTTCGATTTGTGTATGATGATTTTCAAACTGAGTCAGGTATTCTGTTATCTAAATATAGTCTTGTCGATGTTAAAATCTATAATGTTGTCAAAATAGTTCTGGAGATGTTCAAATGTTGTAATAATTTAACTCCCACATATATCAGTAACCTTTTTAATGCTAGTGGAGTAAGATATGGTTTACGAAATAATAGTTCCAAAAATGTTGAACTTAGAAGGCCCAGAACTACTAAATATGGTAAAAGGTGCTTCACTTATCTTGGTGCTAAACTATTTAATATGTTACCGAGATCTCTTAAAGAATGTCAGGATATTGAATCTTTTAAAAAGAATCTCAATAGTGAGGTAATTCAGCAGTTGTATGATGCTTAGGGCGTACCAAAAAACAACAATGTTCTTTGATTTTTGCACCCGTCGGAGGAATTGTGCCTTTTGGTGAGTAAATCAATTGGAAAAAAAATTTTTGAAATCGGTCAACTCCTTACGCCGGTTTACCCCCTTTGAATAATAAGGGGTCGGAAAACACCAAAAATCGCCGTTTTTATGCAGTTTTTGTCACTAAAGAGAGTCACAGATGAAATATTTCACCCAAAATGCTGTGAATACCCATTCGGCAAGGTTATGACATATATATAAAATTTATCAAAATGGACATTTTTTAAGGCAAAAATGCCAAAAATCGCAATTTTCCCCTGTTTTTTACTATGTTTTTTCCTAAATGCAGTCCTTTGCAGATACATTTCTTATCTGGCAAGTGTTTTTTGTTCATTGATGAAGCCTTTTTACCCTAAAAGTATTATCATTGTCAACCCTTGTGCCCTGGATCATTGCAGATCTTGATTTTGCAATGCTTAGTACCAAATAATATGAATAATATCAATATTCTTTCGGCTTACCTTGCTTGTGTTGAAATGTGCCGAAAAATTGCAATATGAATTTTTGTATGTCACGTAGATGACAATAACCACATAAGGAACCTAAAAGGAAATAGTATCTCAAAGTTCCTATATATTGTGTAAAAACTGCAATCATTCATGATAACAATCATTTTCACATTGTCAAAGCCTCCAGTGCGAGCTGGCACAGCGAGGCTTTGACTCTGTTGACTATTTTTCCTGTGGTTTTAGTGACATTTAGATCAGCCATGCCCCAGTGGCTTCAGTCAACCAGAATGCATCTTTCATATTATCCATGAATGTTGAACAATGAAACAAAAATACAAACTGAAGACAAGAAACCGTCATCTGAAAAATTCGTAAACTGTGAAATGACTGATGATTACTAAAACCAAACACTAAAACAGTGAAAAATTCAGATGTCAATCATCATCCATGCATTTAATTATGACCTGATTGGTCATTAAGCTGCTTCTAAAGATAATAGCTTCATGGACAGTGATTGACTTGGTCCAAGTTTGACATTTTCACAACGCATCTCACTGCCAAATTCTTCAGGGGCAGCCATAAGATCTTGGGGTGGGGGAGGGGGTATATATTTTAAAGGTTTATATAAATCATTTCTTTCTTGAGTTTTGTGAAAATCTATCTATCTATCTGTGACATATCTATCTATATATCTATCTATATATCTATCTATCTATCTATATTATTCAATCTATCTTGATCAATCTATCTTGATCAATCTATCTTATTCAATCAATTTTATTCAATTAATATTATTGAATCTATATCATTCAATCTTTGTTATTCAATCTATATTTTTCAATCATTCGAGATTTAAGGGAAAAATAAATTCATGCACCCAATTATTGGCCAATATTTAAAAGTTCAAGTGCTGGTTTGTTTAAACAGTTTTTTTTCTGAGGAGCCCCTAATCCCCTTAATTTTCACAGCTGTTGCAATTCAATGAGATGACAGTTCATAATCACTTGCAAGAAACACTGTTATGCAATGATCAACACTTGACTGTAACAGTCTCTCTGATTGGGTGCGTAGGCAATCCTCCGCAACTCAGCTGCATAACCACAGTAATTAGTGCTATCCAAGTCAGAGGCTCACTGGCAGAGCCAGCTCGAAGTGATCCGATGACCACGTGAGAATGGATAACAATATATAACCTGCAATGTAACAATATATAGTGTGATTTAATTCGAATGGCATCCATTCCAAAATACATCTGCTCACCAAGTGCTGATCACTATACTGACTGACAATCGTTCCAATCATTATAATGATAAGTTACTGATGACCTCTGGACATAGCCAGAGTAGGGTTGGAACTTAGAACATCCACAGCACACATGGGCGATACATGCAGACCACATTGCATGCCACTATGCGATTGGTGCCACTGTCACACATGAATAACAAATATTAAATCCACATTAATCTACACTATTTCTAAAAAAGTTAGGTCCAGAAAGACTCCACACTGTCACCACAGTGAAAGAACCATAAGTTCCTATTTTGCATTTCTTAGATCAGTTATGTCATTTATGTAAGTGAGCACTTTTACACCATCCCTGCCTTAGTGCTGTGGTACTAGGAAATTACATGCAGCAAGAATTTGCCCACACTTGGAATGCCTACATGTTAGGGTTGAGCATGAGAATGCCAGTCAGTGTTGAGAATGACTGGTAAAAGGTTTTTAATATCACAAATAAATGCATATTTCAAGTTGTAAATTTTATTTATTTTTCTTATTTGATTTGAATTGTGATAGCCCTTTCCGCCTTTTATACTTTTACTGAATCAGTGCTGTGTTTGCATTGTGGGAATGATCTAATTTCATGATGTCAAACTCATTCAGAAATAATTGTTATCTAGGTAGTAACAAGTCTGCATAAAATTGACTTATCGTGAGGAGTCTAAAACCCAATCTGCATCTCAAGCTGGCATAGAGTCAGTATCAATTACTTTACCAAGCTAAGACAATGACAAGCAGAATTGTTTCTTATGACTGATGGTTGATAAAGACTTGCTGTGAGAGGTTGACCAATAAAACAATTTATCAATTTTGTAGCGTTGAGCATGTTTGAGGTTCCAACATCATAATGATTAGCAAAGTACAGTCTTTTTAATCAATTTTCATTGTAGGATCATCGCAATTGAGAATATTGGCCTCTCCACTGTAAACAGAAATAGCAATGGATAATACTAACTACAAAATACTACTTAAAACTAAAAAACCATGACATTTCATAGGTACTTTAGTAATAAGAAACAAGACAAACGACAAGATTAATAATTTCATAGCATCAACTTGAGTAAAAAAGGTATTATTTGCAATAGATGCCTTATTTTCAAAGACTACAGGGTTGACAAGGATGTCACCAATGGGATAAAATGGCTTCATAAATAAAAAATCTATTCATCTGATGAGAAAAGTATCTGCAGTGGCACTGTATCTAAGAAAAACATGCTAAACAAAGAAAAAATTGTGATTTTTGGCATTTTTGCCTTAAAAAGGGCAAAACATATAAATTTCATAAACAAAATTGTCAAGTTTGTTTTATATAGATGTCATAACCTTGCCTGATGGGTATGCACAGCATTTTGGGTGAAATGTTTCATCTGTGACTCTCTTTAGTGACAAAAACTGCAAAAAAACGGCGATTTTTGGTGTTTTCAGACCCCCTATTATTCAAAGGGGGTAAACCGGCGTAAGGAGTTGACCGATTTCAAAATTTTTTTTTTCCAACTGATTTACTCACCAAAAGGCACAATTCCTCCGACGGGTGCAAAAATTAAAGAACATTGTTGTTTTTTGGTACGCCCTAATGATGCTATGTTAAGCTCTTTTTAATTAATATTTTAGTTCGCTTTTAGCCTAGTGTTTTTATTTTTCCCTTTTTATGATGTAAAGTATTATAATATTTTTGTCACAAAATAGCCATTGGCTACTGTTTTTTATTTTGTACCGTGACCTTAAATAAATATTTGTTATTGTTATTGTTATTGTTATTATTACATGCAATAATTTTTAAAGATAGATGCAAGAATATTTAAGAAATTGATGTACATAATGCAGCATTTCGTAATGCGAATGGAAAAATGCAGAAATTAAAATGTAAAGCTGATGAAATTGTCCATAGAAGATTTTTGTATGAGAGTGTTGTTTGTATTGCCTTTCATGAAGTTTCTGGGTTTGAAGGTTGGTATGCTGAAAATAATAATTGGAATCATATATATATAGTAACATTTGAAAGAAATTTGAGCATAAATTCTGAACAGTCCCTAATTTCACTGACTACAAATCAGAATATTATCAATTCAGACGAGCATTAAATAGGATTGCATTTGAAAGCTATCTCTAAATATTGGCCTACATTAAGCTGTCTGTACCTGCAGTTCAGTCGACCTGCCAGTGTCAGGCTGAGGCTGACCAGCTGTCAGTGACTGACAGAAAGTTGACACTGTTGAAACTGACTCAAAATAAAATCATTTCATTTGGAAATGTAGCCACTTTCCTTGGCACTTGTTCTACTTGAATGCAGGAATCAGTGCTTGTCCAGTGCAAGCTTGATTCAAATCATTGACAGGAAAGCCACTCACCTTTTGATGCCCCTTCAGTTTCCTTCAACTTCAAGAATGAAGATTCAAGTGAGTGATAATAACAGTAGTCCAAAGGCTGAGTTAAATAACCCATAAGTTAGGCGTAACAACTGAACATGTCATGAATAGTCCAACAGATGTATTTCAAACTGTCTATGTATCAGCCAACTGTTAATTGACAATCCTGAAGGTTGTGCAAGGCCCAAACGATCTTAAAATTCTCTGGAAAGTCCACAAATGCAGGCCACATGTCTGCCATCACCAGCTCAGTGCTTCACAAATTTCTCACGAGAGGTCGCCGCAGTAGGCCAGGCGTAACAACTGAACATGTCATGAATAGTCCAACAGATGTATTTCAAACTGTCTATGTATCAGCCAACTGTTAATTGACAATCCTGAAGGTTGTGCAAGGCCCAAACGATCTTAAAATTCTCTGGAAAGTCCACAAATGCAGGCCACATGTCTGCCATCACCAGCTCAGTGCTTCACAAATTTCTCACAAGAGGTCGCCGCAGTAGGCCAGGGTCAATCTCCCTCTGGTGGACAAGGGAAAAAGTATCCAGGAACTCCCAGAATGCATTGGGCTAAGGCCTTTTTTTGCAGACGAACACAGTCATAATTAACCAATGTAATAAAGTTATTTACTACGGCTGTGAGCAATGAAATGCCTGGACAAGTAGCAGGCCTGATGAGCATGGTTTAGTTGACTCAACCAACAGGAAAACAAGGCACAAATACGATAATTGCAGGCACTACTTGAGATCACTTGATGATCACTTGGCAGACAACAGCCATGTACGTACAATGATCCAGCTGGGGGACAGGATTCTGGCATTCTCTAGGAGTTCTATAGACTGGCCTCCTGACAGTCTAATTATCTATAAGAAGACACCATCAGTTGATAATACTTTTAATCCTGGAAATCTGGAAATTATTTTTGAAAGGAAAAACAACATATACAGGGTGAGCCAAAAAAAAGTGGACACTTCTTTAAATGACCTTTAGCAATGCACACTGCAGCTGAAAAGTACACAATCTTCATGAAATTACACACAGAGATGAACCTACATATTGATAAAACACTGCTGAAGTTATGTTGTCCTAGTAGCAAAACTGACCTCACAGTGACCCTTAATATAACTTATAACCTTTAAATTGATGTCCTTTGAAATTTTTGTCTGTTTCTTGCAAAACAAATTTTTTTACAAGTCAGCTAACAGGTTAAATATCTCTAAGGTAATGCCATCTCTATTTGCCATTGTGATTTAGTCATATTGCCGGAACTCAAGGCTTGGCGAGAACAGATTATGTCTGATCGAAATTTACCAAAATTTTGACTGACCAAGTTTGAGATCCTGTTCTTGGGTTTAAACTGGCCGGAATGTATATTTGTGTTCAGAACATGGTTTGTGCACCTCTAGCTGTGATTTGATGTATTATTCATCCAGATTTAGTATATATTTTATCAGCACCTTTTTGTATAATGAAATATATGACTGTCTGTCAACCACCAGGTTAGTAATTGCCCAAATTCAATTACTACATTGTACTTGGTCCTGAAACAAATTGTTTTGGTTTTTGTAGTATGTCAACAACATTTTCTGTCAATGTCGTGACAATGCTTGGATTTAAGCATCCTTAGTGATTATCTCCACAAGGAGAGATTGGTGGCACACAATGACCAATCTAGTCCTCACATACCCATTTCATGTGCTACAATTTCAGAATAAGACATAAAGCAATTCATTCTTAAGAAACAAGGCATATGTTAGGCCTCCATACTTTATTATAAGACACTTTTTGGCTTTACTTTACAAATAATTCCTGCTAATATGAAATAATCTGTCCTAGACCTGGCGTATTGTGCCCTATGTGACAATTTGACATTATTCTAAGGGGTTTTGATGTTTGCAGGATCACATTTTCCTGTGTTAAGCTTTATTCATGCATCCTCTTCCACCCACTGAAAAAAAAATTTGTGAAAAAGACAGCCACAATCCTGTTAACTTTACATAGTTTTAGCCATCATACATCTCTATATCGTAAGACATCACAGGACCTACACTGTTGTAAAACAGTGCGTTTTACACAGCCATTCTCAGTTGCTTGCCAACTAGGACTGAAACAAATCCCAAACAATCACAAACACTTGAGGGGATCCCTCCCCATGGGGAGGGGGCCATCTGGCCATCTGGTCATGTGACTTCCCTCTACATATACCTTTGGTCACATGCCTCTCATCACTTTTTTTATTTCAGTGCTACTGTCAACATCTACAGGACTGGAGCATTGATCCACCTTTGGCATTTGGGTGTAAGATCAGAGGCTGTGATCTTTCAGAACCAAGGCAATGCTGTGCATGGCCTCAGTCCAGCTAATTTCTGATTTCTCCCACATTATTTGTGGTTGCAGTTTTCAGTTATTTTGCTGCTGTAGTTCTGCTCCACTGCTCACTCTGTTCATTCACTGTTGAGATAATCTACTCGTTCTGCCTCAATGCTCCTGCTTTTGCAGTTGAAGCTTAGGTCCAGAACTTGAGTATTAAGTCTACTATACTCAGCTACTTTGCTGCTCCTGTTGGATAGAATGCTATCACAGTATAGAGCAATAAAGTTGTGAACTGAGTTGCAACAAAATACCTTGTCCATGGAGATTTCAAATCTCTGGATCTTTTTATTTAGTCTCCAGCATAATACAGAAAGTTTTCTTTCATTGCATTGTATTACTTGCTGTGATGACTGACATTCTGATGGCCTGCACTCATGTGGGTATGTCACTCTGTCTGTTGTATAGGTAGAGTGGTAGACTCATTTTGTGCATTCGCATGTCGTCTTCTCTTCCACTCTGTGGTGTAGCTCCTGTTTGATCAAAATCACAGTTGAGCCCCATAATTAGGAATTGAGATACAACAGACAGCAAGTGTCCATTGAGACTATTCTTCTTGATTTAATCAGTTCCAGCTTAAAACCACATTTTCAGACAGAGTGTTGATTTTTGCTGAACTGATTGATTGCCAGATAGACTACAATCCGTAGACCTGTCTGTGTGTCTGTTGTGAAGATGCCTGCCTGTGTACACTTGGCTATCTCCTCTCATAGATTTAGCCATGGGTTGAACCCTACGGGAAATACAGTGTAGTTCCCAGGAGATCCCCATGCCAGGTAAACCTTGGTGAAGCTTTCCTTGGTCCCCTCAGCAGCGTTGACCAAGATGTGATCCCTGTCTTTACCTATGTACCCACACCAACCCTGGCCGAACGGACCATTGCGAGTTGGGTGTCCTTAATGCAGTACTCTTCCGGGAGTTATAGCACTGGGTTGACTCCTCAGTTGAGTCCCCTCTCCTTTTGGACCCTGGGTACATGAATTTGGTAGACTAAGCCACGGCGGTTGCCAGACTGTTCCATGGCTAAGTCCCATGCTGAGCTTGCGATTGACGATGAGTGCTAATCCAGAGTTTAGCTATCAGGTCACTCTTGAGATCTATTCAGGATCCTCAATTGAGTACCTAGCTCATCTGTAATCAATGTCACTTGATTGACCCTGCCTTGGTCCCTAAACGGAAGTACCATGCAGCATGGCCCTCGCATAGCTTCAGCCTCCCACCAGCTTTGGCTCCAGCACCAGAGTGCCTGGCTGCTAGCCTCTTGGCACCATTGGTTGAGTCTCGAGTTTAAAATCACACTCAGTGACTCGCCATGTGTCTTGGAGCTGGTATGGGTTTACCTCGGGGCTCTTGCCCAGCCCCAGGTGATTCCTGAATGAATGCTGTGTTCAGCCTTTTGGGATATCCATGAGAGTTTATAACACTCTCAATGGAGTTTCCCTCTTCCTTCAGCAGCATCGGCATTCGGTTGACACTGGCATGGTTCATGCACTGGTCCCGTCATGCCTTGATGCTTCCTGCAACTAGCGTCAGACCTTTAACTGCCAGTCCGTCTGCCATGTGAGACTCCAGTGGGTTCCTTTGAATCCCGCTGTGATGTCACCAGAGCTTGTTTGGCTTTGCACCACAAGGTAGCACCGGCCCACTTCCTTTGACAGGATGGGCCTGGTCTCTTGCAATGGCAAGCTGCTGACTGCGCAAGGTTCAGACCGGGGTCATATTTAATCTAACTGGACTAATGGGTCGATCCACTCTTGTGCCTCAAACTGAGCTGCATCAAGATGATCCCTAGTATTGGCTGCCATTTTATGTCAGTCTGCTTGTCCTAGGTATGATTTATGACTCTTGCAGGCACCTCACAGGCTTGGCTCTATGTCTCGAACCGGTCCATCGCTGCCTAGACTTGGTTCAGACTCTTAATAGAGCCACAGGCCACTAAGACATCGAGTGATATGAATACAGCCCAGAATGACCTTTCCGAGTAGTATTCCCCTAACTCTGTCTTGGCCGTGAGCATTCCAGTGTTTCTGGGGGATGTAAGCATCTCTCCATATAACACGCCTGGCAAAGATGTTTCCTTGTACTAGTCACATCCTTTGACTTTGCAAGATGTCAGGGTGCTCATTAACCCTCAGCAGACTTCCTTCACAGGAGGTCCTGAGCTGCCTGTGATGAAGCGTTCCTTGTAGGCCTGTTTCATCCTCTCCCTTCTGGTGATGAGGATTGGCCCTGGGGAACCTCTCCCGACTCATAGATTTTTCCATCAAATGAGTTGGACGAAGCTGGAAAGAGGCTAAATTCTCCCACATCTGTTGGTAGAGATGGCCTCTTGCTGTCCTGGCGCAGTATACTGCACTGCAGTGTTTGTATTGCCAGGACCCAGTTAGAAATCTCCCCTCCAAGTGACCAGGTCAGCAGCACTAATGGTCATTCAGGGAGTAGAGCCTTGTCCACCCTTTCAGTTTGCGGTGTAGACTTGGGTCGCTGGGACAGCATGCAGCCCACTTATAATGGATGGCCCTTCATTTGGCATGAGGCCCTTCCATTGGCGTACAGCTCATCCACCCATATCTGTGTGGTGTGGCCATGGGTCTGTCAGGAGCATGCGTCCCCTCTTGCAATGACTTGCCCTGTTATAGGCTCAGTCATTCAGTTGACCCACTCGCTCAAACAATGTCCCCTTGACATAACAGGGCAGACCTGTATTCTGCCTTGCAATACCTGTGACTAATCACCTGGCCACTGAGGTAACCCGGCCATCATTTGAACTGATGACTTGGTCGGGTTCACCTTCCAGTTGGCCCGCAGGACGCTTAAGAGGTGTCTCTTCGGGCCTTAGGCTATGGCAGTGATAGGGTCAGGAATATTGCATATAAGCTGGACATTGCTGGTTTGTCTAAGTCTGCCCCATGCTCATCAGACATGTTGAAGTTGCATAAACTTAACATGCTCCAAGCAGGAATGATTCTGCAATGCACTTCTGGGCTTGGCAGGCATCACTGCACCAGGAAACATTCGGTTTCTTGGCACTGATCTCCTTCCGCCCAATCTTGTTTTATCCCCTTATACAAGTGGTTGAGATTAACAGGTGTTGCAGATAATTCCTTTCACGGAATGGAGAACTTCACTTGGTGTTACACCAGGAATTTGACTCCACTCCAACAATATGTTGTGAATTGGTGTGTCATTGCTTGGATTCTGAGGCATGATGTTCTTACCCTGCCTTGTGTAGACGGGAAGAACATGCTTGGTCACATTTGAGCTGTTGTATCCTGGCCTGAACATGCATGATTCCTGGCTTTGGCTCCACCTTAGTGTTGCAGCCTATGTACAAGCTTCGGACTCCGGTCACCTGCACCGAACATGTTCCTTGGTGGCTGCAGCTTTCCGCCTGACGCAGGCCGATCACAGCGCCACCACCAGCTCAGTGTTATGGTTGACCCTGACACAGGGACCAACCGAGACACATGGTCACTTCAACTGTCTGATCGCTACCTGCTGCAGACGCAATCCAGTTGATGCTGCAGCATTGCCATACCCTCACCAGACAGGGTCTTGGCATCTGGTGGAGTTAAAAAGTCTTTGGGTCGAATGCCCAGTTGCACAGCTGACTTTGCATTCCCTATTGCGCCAACATAACAACTGCTCACTTTGTACCAGTTGTCCTTGGCTGTGACTTTTCTCCCTGCAGCACACATGGAGGCCCCATAAAATGGGTTGACTCTCCTCAATGATATACCTTGTAGTGACCTTGTGACCAATGGGTCTGGTAAGATGCCATCATCTTCACCATGACTAAGGCAGCATCACTTCTGTACATGCTCCCCACGTCTTCAGTTTCTGTTGATGAAGGGGGGGGGGGGGCGGCTCCCTTTCCATGTGCCATGCACGCTACTGTGTAGCTCTGGTATATTGATGAGCCCTGTCATGCCGATGACACTCCCCAGAGGTGAATGGCCAGGTGACCCAGATGCCTCCTGCTATGAATGCGGATGATCTGTGTGTTGAACTTCAGGTAGCTCACCACAGATGTTAGGATCTCGGGTTCTGCTGCCTCTTCAGATGGCAGGTCTTGGAGTCCTACCTGGGTCTGCAATGTCTTGCAAATTTTATGCCTTCTGCCAGTTACCTTCCCAAGGTGCTTGGCCAGGTGACCCAGATGCCTTCTGCCATGGATGCATAAGGTCTGTGTGTTGAACTTTGTGTAGCTCACCACAGATGTTAGGAACTCGGGTTCTGCTGCCTCTTCAAATGGCAGCCCTATGAGTCCTACCCTGGGTCTGCAATGTCTTGCAAATTTGTATGCCTTCAGCCAGCCACCTTCTCCAAGTTTTGGATTGAAGGTTCGTTGCTCCGACCTTGACATACTGCCATGTGCGGCTGAACTTTCTCACTCATGAACCATGCTGTTGAGATGTTCCTTGCAGAGCATTGTCGGTTGTTGAGCTTGCTGCTCCTCGGGTTGCTACAACCTTTGAGGATGCTGATGCACTTACAGCTCCTGTTAAGCTTTCACATTTTATGTGCTTGCTTCAGTCTGGATGGCCCATGACATAGATGTCACATTGGCCAATCCTTGTGGCCACCTCTGCTGGTTGTTTATCCGCCTTCTGGCATTGATCTTGTGTCTTCCCACAGGCTGACAAGAGTTCATGCCTGTGTAGACTGAGGACAACCATGGACAGGAAAAGTTGCCGTATGGCTGGACTTCTCCTGTGTCTCCTGGACTCCTGGGTCCCGAGACTCCAGAGGTCTAATGGCTACCCCAGAGCGTGTGCTTCGCTGAATCGGCTGTGGATTTGCATCATGCCTATTTCTTAGGCCTGGCTGCTGATATCCCACAAGGAATGTGGATTATCTTGCCAGGCCTCTCATTTCTGCCCATCAATGCATACCAGACTTGGAAGCATTGTATGGAGCTGGAATAGGCCACAGGCCGGGAGCTCAATGAAGTTATCCTTTGCTCCTAAACCGGGCTCAGTGGTACACCGTTGCCCCTTTTGTGATTGGCCCCCACATTTACGGTGGAAATGGTGGTTGCAGCATCCGGAGATAGTTGACTGCCCCCCTCCATGTTGGGAATCTGGCTGTGTAAAACGCACTGTTTTACAACAGTGTAGGTCCTGTGAGGTCTTACGATATAGAGTGAAACCCCTCCCCTGCAGGGGGATAGGGGTTCTCTCTGTGAGTAAGACTCACAGGACCTACACCATCAGAGTGTCCCACCCACCTCCCCTCTATGTCGCACTTCCATCATTACTAAGTGATGAGAGGCATGTGACCAAAGGTATATGTAGAGGGAAGTCACATGACCAGAGGGCCCCCTCCCCATGGGGAGGGAACCCCTCAAGTGTTTGTGATTGTTTGGGATTTGTTTCAGTCCTAGTTGGCAAGCAACTGAGAATGGCTGTGTAAAACGCACTGTTTTACAACAGTGTAGGACCTGTGAGTCTTACTCACAGAGAGAACCCCTATCCCCCTGCAGGGGAGGGGTTTCAATTACAGTCAAAAACCGTCAGCAGAATGGAACCTTTCTGTAAAATCTACATGAGCCGTAAAACATACGTATTTCATCTATCATTCTGGACCATGGTTAAGTCCTGTTATGTTTCTGTTTAAACTACAGCAACCGTACAAAATACAGATTAAATCTGCAGTTATACAACAGTTTTAAAAGTGCTGTAAGCAGTGTGGCAAGTTTCTGTTAAAACTACATGGATAACAATAAATACAGAAGTAATCTGTAGAGTCTTCCTTTTCGTTTGTCAGTTTTTTACATGTTCGTTGCAAGAGTTTTAACGGAAACAATTAAGGCAAGTATATAGGTTACATTGTTTCAAGTGCTAATAGACAGCAGTTAAGGACTCAGGACAGGTCAAACATTGAAGAAAAGCACATGCACAAGAGGTTGTAGTTATAAAACAACCTGTTAATGCTCCTTTAAGATAAGTTTTTCTATTTTAAAAGCATTTTAATTTTGAATTGATATCATAATATGATTATATATTCCATATATTTGTATATATCTAGGCCTATATCTGTATAATGCTATATATGCCTACTACACCTCTTAGTAGACATTCATGGCTTAATAGTTTCTATAATCAACTGTATAATCTATTCATAAAGTCTTTGCACAAACAACAAATATGCATTTGTCAATTTAAATCTTAACTTAATATTCTTCAAGTTATGAAGTTAATTAGGCCTATACATTAGCTCTCTACATTTGATTTGGACCTTGAGACCATTATTCAATTTCTTTGAAAATAGAACAAAATGGCAATACATATGTTTTACTTTCTGGCCATGTTTGGTTGACAGGACAATCGGTGGATACACACTTCTATAGGTTAGGTTTTGGTGGTCATTCCTGTGATGTTTGGGTCACCAGGTGGATGGAGGATAGGGCTTAAAATTTCGTCCTGTACTTGTGTACTGACTGGTCATTAAAGGACTGACGGCAACCACACATGTAGTAGTGGTACAGATTTATTCAAAATTTTGGTAAAAGATGGTTATTATAGTGCAAATCTTTTAACTTGCATTGAATTAAGTTTGAAGGTATTGTAATCACTTTTGAAAAATGATGTCCTTCCACATGTCCTGTGGGCATGCAGCTGGGTGTTTGGAAGGTAGGCAGGTAGAATGTTTCCATGCAAAACTCCACCACTATTGCATGTAGGCCTACATGGATGAAGTTTGTTATACATATAGCCTATGTGGCCCGGTTGTGTCTTTTGATGGTCTTATTGATGAATATTTTTACTTTTTATAAAAATTACAAAAAAAAGTGTTTTTTTTCTAGAACACTATTATATGTACATGGTTGGAATTTGATACAAATATAGCCTATCTGACCTAGTTGTGCCTTTTGATGGCCTGATCAATGTATATTGTAAAATTGCACTTTTTCAAAATTTGTGAAAAAATATAAAAAATAATTTTAAAGTTTCCGGGCCTGGACTCAGCCACTATTTCATGAACATGGATGAAATTTGGTACAGATATATATAGCCTATATGACCTAGTTGTGCTTTTTGGTGGTCTCATTGATGGGAACCATATATATATATATATAGCAAATGAAAAAAATATTGGAAGATTGTTTTTTTTTCTTTTCTTGCCTAAGAATCAGCCACAATAGCATATTGATGGATGAAATTTGGTGCAACATGTAGCCTTAGCCTATATCGTGAAGTTGTGTCTTTTGATGGCCTGATTTATAGATATTTGATGCTCTATGAAATATTGAGAAAACATTTAAAAAACATAGGTTGCGCAGCAGCAAACCTTCAGTGAATAACACCTTTAGGAGATTACAATTACTTTTAATATTTGTTCTCAATATTATAAAAAGTATAGAATATCTATCAGTTAGACCATGAAAAGGCACAAATAGACCATATGAGCCATATGTGTACCAAACCTTAAATAGTGACTGAGTCTTGGGCCAGAAACAAAGATTAAAGTTCTTTTTTTTATTTCAAAAAAGTATATAATATTTTCCAGAACTTTCAAAAGGCACAACTAGACCATGTAGGCAATGTGACTGAGTCTTAGCCCGTAAAACAAAAACAAAAATTTAATAGATTTTTTCTCTCTTTTTTTAAGAGTATTGAATATCTATCAATGAGACCATCAAAAGGCACAACCAGGCCATATAGGCCACATCTGTACCAACTTTCATCCATGCACATGCAATAGTTGTTGAGTCTTGGCCCCGAAACAAAAATATTTTCTATATATATATATTTTAATTAATTCAAAAAGTGTGGAATATCAATGCATCAGACCACAAAAGTTACAACTAGACCAGACAGGCTATATGTGTACCAAATTTCTTCCATGTACATTCAATAGAAGCCAAGTACTGGCCTAGAAACGATCCATCCGCTGCCTAATCTGCCAGCTGCCCACCGGACAACATTTTACCCAAATGATTACAATACCTTCTTCGAATTTCTTTCGCTGAAGGTAAAAATTTACGAATTCATCGCACAGAACACTTGAACGGCTTATTGAACCTGCTGCACCTGTTATGTACCAATCACAGTTCTTCTCTGATGCTTCCCTTTGGATATGGCTCACTAAAATCAGAGGTTTATGACCAAAGGGGCTTCTGTGCCAAGTTTGTGTGTCTATGATAAAATTAGTTATAATGTATCAATACAAATTTGTGCAAAATCCCGTGTTTATGACAGGCACTTTGTTTTTATTTGTACCCCGCCTTAAACTGTCTCACTGTGCCCCACAGAACTTTCTTTATAAAAATTTGGATGCCTGCATTGTGGATATCATCTCACTAAACTAAGACAAATAACCACAGTTTAAATCCCCAGCAATTGATTTGTGTTATTCCATTTTCAGCTCATCTGTCTTCTTTGAAAACAAAGAGCAATGGTCGTCGTTCAATTTGTGACCTTAACATTTCGCTTATAGTTAAGAAATTTTGGTACAGGCAATGGCCTGTGGATATGGATGTGGAACATGTCGATAAATCCAAGGTGGTAGCCATTTTTGTGGCCATCTTTCTTTTTTCTTGAACTGCTCATTGTGACCTTAAAGTTGAATCCCACACTTGGCAAGAAATCTAAAATCCATGAGATATTCATGAAACTTGGCCAAAAAGTTCTTCAAAAAGAAAGCTTTCCAATTAAAAAAAAAAATAGGCGGGCTATCCAACATAATTTTCGAACTATGATCTTTTCAAAATCCTATGTCATTACATTAAAACATACTGTAAAATACTAAAAAAGTTTGGGATGTATAACAAAAAGCAGCGTCACTCGAACAATATCCATGAGATATTTATGAAAAATTAAAGGAATATAGCTGAAAGTACACTTTATTGGAAAACAAGTCTTTGAAGGGGGGTTACCGATGCTTTTTGAGAGTTACGTGGTGTACAACATGAGAAAATTATGAAAAACAATTCAACAAAATTAAGTCCCTCTTAAAATAAACTTGAATATCTTAAAGATTCCTTCTCTGATTTTTTTGAAAGTGGGATTGGATTATAGGCCTGTATATCGACCCAAAAAGGGGGGAAATTTATAGTTTAGTGCCATCATTTCTGGCTGAGCCAGCAGCCTTTGAATGAGCCTACCCCTGTTTTAAAAAATCTGTGGCTTTTCCAATGTATATGAACATTTGACCAAGCGGGGGAGCCACCAGCTGGGGTATTTTTGTTGAACTGTGGAGTACAATAGGTGGAGCAGCTGTATTCTGTGGGATTCAACTTTAATACACTCTTGCTCATAAATATGGAATATAGGAAAACACGGAAACTACCATTGAATTGTGGCTATCCCATTTGAATCCAATGGTTAAAATCGCACTTTTAAGAACTTAAGTGGATTCCTGAAGAGTTATTTGAAGTCCTCACTTTAATATTTGGTTAAATTTTTGAAAATTTGGGAGGCTGGAGGAAATTGAAAAAACGATGCAAAAAAAAAGTCAAAATATGAATTTTGTTTAGGGTTAGAAATCCATCAAAAATTGTTTATTTGTAAAAGTTGCTGGTATCAAAGGAAAGATTAACCTTTAAATGAGTCAATTCAATGGTCATTAGCATGTGGAATCTCCGAGACAAATAATCACAGCACAGACAAAATGGGTCATATTTATGCTTGGTTCAATGGAACAGTTTTTTACATTTTCAAACTCCAAGACTGCATGATAACCAGGAACGTTTTATTGATATAGGTTTATACACCCTATGTGTGCTCTACCAAAATATACTATAATTTCAACTAGATTGTTTTGACTGCTAGCAATTGAGAGTTTATCACAATAAACAAGGTTTGTTTATCACCATTGTTCATGACAACCTCAAAATATGAAAAATCCACTGCAGCCACTCATATCGGTCTAGTTGAGCCTGTTCTCAGCACGTTTAAGTTAATTTTCTGAATCTGGACTCACCCAAAACAAGGGTAAAAAATAAAACGAGGATCGTGGTTATCTAGGTATATTCCATATTTATGAGCAACAGTGTATTCTGCTTATAATAGTTATGAAATTTGGTACCTGGTTTGGCCTGTGGGTATGGATCGGGAACATGTCAAGAAATCCAAGATGGCTGCCGAAATGGCCACTACAAAATGGCTGGCATTCTTGAACTGCCACTATGTCTCAATATTTCGCTTATAGTTATGAAATTTAGTACAGGTGGGTATGGATTGGAAACATTTCGATAAATCCAAGGTTAATTGCCGCCATTTTGTCGGCCATCTTTCTATATTCTTGATTTGCCCATTATGACCTTCATGTTTTGCATAGAGTCATGAGATTTGGTCTGGATCAGGAACATTTCAAGAAATCCAAGAAGGCTGAAGAAATGGCCTCTACAAAATGGCCGGCATTCTTGAACTGCCCAATGTGACCTTGATCTTTTGCTTAGAGTTATGAAATTTGGTACAAGCATTGGCCTGTGGGTATGGATTGGGAACATTTTGAGAAATCCAACTTATGTTGCAGAAACTGAACCAAAACATTTTCTAGGTAGTGCCTAGGTGTGTACCTGCCTGCCAAGCACATTTCTTGCTTTATGGGGGGGGGCTTATCTAGGAAAAAGTATCGTAACCTCTTCAGGAAACAATGCCAGTTCATTCTGACACTGCTATTGGGGATGTTGATGCGTAATTAGGGAAGACATGTAATGAGGTCCCAAAAATATTTCTGTATCCCATTCAACCTTAGACTCGGTCACCCACTCCCAACCGGCGCGCAAGCCCAGGTGGAGCTTGGCTACTGCAGCGATCCTAGTGGAGTGGATAATCGAGTCTAATTCAACCTCAAAACTGCGCATGCAGCATATCACGTCATTAGATATTTGCTTTTATCTATTTGATTTTTTGGGTTGCAAGTTTGCCACCTTTTCCATTAATTGGGTTTTGGGGTGTGGTCGACTTTTGAAGGTGTGTCACATAATGACAGCAAGACAGTTTTGGTCATAGTGCGGGAGGTTTGAGTGTGTGGGAATTGATGGTTAAAAGCAATTCAAGTGGGCTAATTTGAGAGCATGTGGCAAGGTGTGATGGGTCGACAGGTGTTTTTTATAGGCTGTGGCTTCGCTGGAAATGTTATAATTTAGTGGGTGTGGCCCTTCTGAGCCAATCAGGATATGGGACATGGTGGGACCATTGGTGGGTGTGGTCATAGTAGCCAATAGGGATACATGTTGTGAACAGTTGGGTCATCTAAGGGGGAGTACTTGCAAAAAAATTGTTTTTTGCTAGTTGTATTACTTGGATACTCCTGGGGCGAGGTACTTTTTTCTGGGGGGGGGGGGTCACCTCAGGGGGTATAGGGGGTATTCGCAAAAACCTTCTTTTTTTTTGCTAGTTATATTGCTAGGCTGGGGGTCACCTCGGGAGAGGTACTTTTTAAAATTTTATATATTTTATCACTCTGGGAGGGGAACAAAATTTTATTTTATAGAAGGCTGGAGGGGGGTCAACTCAGAGGGGGGATTCTCACCAAAATACATTTATTATTTTGCTAGTTATATTGCCAGTTATATTGTTACCTCAGAGGGAGGTACTTTTAAAATTTTAGTTTTTACAAGGCCTGCAAGAAGGTCACCTCGGGGGCGGGAGGGGGGATAGTCACCAAATTTTTTTTTGCTAGTTATTAGGTGGTGTCACCTCAGAGGGAGGTACTTCAAAATTATATATTACGAGCCCGAGGTGTCATCTCCAGGGGGTACTTGCAAAAAAAATGTTTTTTTTGGCCTAGTTTTATTGCAAGGCAGGAGGTCACCTTGGACAGAGGTACTTTATTCAACAAGACCCAAGGGGGTCATCTCTTGGGTGGTACTCACAAAAATTGTTTTTTTGACTATTTGTATTGCTAGGCCTTTGGCAGAGGTACTTTTAAAATTGTATATTTTACAAGGCCTGAGGGGGTGACCTGAAGGGAGTCCTCGCAGAATTTTCTTTGCTAAGTTATTCTACCAGGCTGGGGGTCACCTCAGAGGGATAGGCTACTCAATAATTTATTTTTTTTTTACTAGTTACAACAAGTGCACATGTTGCCTCTAAATAGCCCACACCGGTGCTGATGGGGCGTAAAACACAAACTCACTCACTTACAACAAGTGCACACCTTTTCATTCTTCTGCTTTCTTAGAAATCCAAGATGGCTGCCAAAATGGCCACTCCAAAATGGCGACCATTCTTGATCTGCCCACTGTGACCTTTATATCTGGCTTATAGTTATGAAATTTAGTACAGGTATTGGCCTGTGAGTATGAATTGGGAACATGTCGAGAAATCGAAGAAAGGGGGCACTTTAGCAGCCATCTTTCTTCATTCCTGAACTGCCATATGTGAGAAATCCAAGATAGCGGGCACTTTAGCAGCCATCTTCCTTGATTCCTGAACTGCCAAATGTGACCTTGGCCTGTGGGTATTGATTGGGAACATGACGATAAATTCAAGATGAAGGCCAATTTGTGACAGCCGTTTTGGCAGCCATCTTTCGTCATTCTTTAACTGTCCATTTGTGACCTCAATATTTGCCTTAGAGTTATGAAATTTGGTACAAGTATTCCACATTACGATAAACTTAATCAAATTTCTTTGCAGCCGTTTTTGCCACCAATTGAATCAGCAGATTCTTGTTACAATTTTATTAAAGTTGGTGATACTGTCCATCCACAAACCTTGTAAATATAGGGTAAAACAATTCAAGATGTCAAAAACAAATCAGGGATCAAATTCATATATCATAATCTTTACTTCATCAGGTCAAAACAACATAGTTATCAATAAAGAACATCACAACTCACATGGGGGATGTTTACTTTTGCAACACTCATTATCACTGATTGAATTTTATCTACTCTTCTATGCCTGATCACCCTGTATTTTATGGTGTATATCTGTTGCAAAAGAGGTCAGTATGAGCATGTAGAAGTATGAGATTGATGATGTATTCTAGAAGGAAGATATTACAAGAAATGGAAGACCGCTCCAGGACCAGGGGGGTGTTTACTTCGGCAGCCTGCTCAATGCATGTTTCATGACTACTTTTGTAACATTTCATACCCCCTTAAATATGTTGTGAAATTTCAAATTCTCAATGCGGAATTCAAAGGCGAATCATCCAGTGGTGTGCTTACTTTCAAGGGCAACCATAATATAATCAGGATGAACGTTTATAGCATTTGGCTAAATGTATTGAAACTTTTGAAAAATACTTTACCTCAGTGCAGTCGTTGCCTCTAAATAGCCCACACCGGTGCTGATGGGGCGTAAAACACAAACTCACTCACTCACCCCCCCTCAGTGTAGTCAGTGGTTGGGAATCTTGCAAATCAATTTGCAAATAAATTATGACTTTTTAGAAAAGTTTCCATATCTCTAGAGTACCTCAGTATGTTTCCTTTCATGAGACAAAATTAAGTGATGTAAATAATGGCTTTAGTAAAAAAAAAATTTTTCAATAACTAAAAACATGAACTCAGCTACTTTTTTGTTGCTTTCCAGGTGCTGGTAGTCTCAGGAATCCTTCAGTTGCTCTTTCCTGTTAATTCAATTCCCCACTAGTCCCCAGCCATGTTGAATACTAACTTACTTCATGTTTATTTCCTCTTAATATAAGAACTCTCTCCAGGATATGAATAAACTTTCAACTATGTTTAGTTTCTAATAAAACCTGCCTTTTTTACTACAAGGTGCAGCAAAAAAACTGAGAAGATAATTTCTTTCTGCAAATAAATAAGAAGCTACAGAATTGCAGAAAGTATGCATTACCACGCTGCACAAACGGACAGACTTAACGGCAGTTATCAGGCAAATAAGGCAGTTATTATATTTTAAAAGAAGACAAATAACAGTGTCCATGTAACAGCTTTGATATTATGATCCTAAATGAATGAAATGATCACAAGAACATTTATCCTAACGAAAAATTCAAACAGAAGTAACCACAAACATTTTGGGGTATATTAACTGACTGATGTCTCACTTTTGTCTTTGTAACTCACTTTTTAGTTATTTTCTGCGAAAATTTTGGAAAAACAAAAAAGGAGGATAAAAGCTAAAAATATAAGGCATTTTATAAGATATGTTGCAAGCTTCAAAATGCTTCATTAATACACTAGATTAGCTTTTTAAACTCTGCTTCTTCACACAGATCTTGAAAGGACAGCTGAATGCGGCAGCCTTGAACTGGAACATTTCAATAGTGCCTTCAGTATTTGTTTATTTAAATGTAATTGACTGGTCAAATATTTATGAAATAGTGTGCATAAAACGACCAACTATATTAGGAACATGTTGATGTAACTTCCAACGTCTTGGTATAAAGTAATTGACCACAAATTGTGTCACAGTGTAGAAAATTCCCAGGTTTTTTTTATTCTTCGATAACTTGATAATCCATGAAAATGAGAATATGTAGTGCACCCAGCATCATCAAGAGATACCAAGGAAACAATCTAGATTATGCTAGTATCAAATATTACGTTTTCGAATCATAATATTTAAGAAAATATTAGGTTAACTGCCATAATCGTCACATCCCTGCTGTTGAGTCTGTCCGTTTGTACAGTGTGATTACCTAAAATATTCTGCAGGAAGCTGCAAAATTCTGATTTTTGGTGGTCATCTGTCACTGCAGCATTTCTGAAAGTTTCTGCACCAGAATCTGCAGTTCTGTAGGAATAATGCAGCTTGGGAGGTTCTATGCACTTCAGCAGGAACCTGCAGAATTTCCAAAAGCATCTGCACCTGACTGCAGCCACATGCAGAACTTCAGAAATAGTGGTCCTCTGTCACTGCATTGTTTCTGAAATGATTCTGCAGGAAAATTTGGATTTATAATGCAGCTCGGGAATTTTTATACAATTTGGCAGCTGTCTGCAGAATTCTGCAGTTTCTTAAAAATTCTGCAAGAAGCTGCAGAATTCTGCCGTTCTGCAAGAAGCTGCAGAATTCTGCTGTTCTGCAGTTCCCTGCAAGATTTCTGAACTTCTGTTGCTTCTTTCAGCTTATTGCCATGCATCTTCAAAGTTCAGACCTCTTTGACAAGTATTTTGCCGCTACCCAGGAAATGTTCATTTGGGGGTGCAGTGATTTGGGGGTCAGCTGGGGGGTCAGGAGTTTTGGTGGTCCTCTGTCACTGCTGCATTTCTGAAAAGTTTCTGTAGCAAAATCTGTAATTCTGTAGGAGTAATGCTGCAGAATTCTGCATGAAGTGGCAGTAGTAAAAAACAATTTGCAGCTTCCTGCAGAATTTCACCAATTCTACAGCTGCCTTCAGAATTCTGAAGTTTCTCAAAAAAATCTGCAGGATTTTTGAAGCTCTGTTACGTCATCCAGCTTGTTGCAAATTGTAATGCAATCTGCAAAGTTCAGAACTCTTTGACAACGTCTTGCCACTACCCAGGAAACATTGGGGGGGGGGGGGTGGGTAGTGGCTTGGGGGTAGGGTTCGGGTTTTGGTGCTCGTCTGTCCCAGCAGCATTTCTGAAAAGTTTGTGCAGCAAAATCTGTAATTCTGTATGCAACTTGGGAGTTTTTTTATGCACTTCTGCAACTATCTTTCAGAATTTCAGAAATTCTGAAGGAATCTGCAGAATTCTGTAAAAACACCCCAAGCCGAAATTATTTATATCAAGACAGCCAAAACTGGCAAAGGAATTATCAATTTCAGAGAACTCCTAACCTCCTGCTTGCATATTAAACGGTCATCCCCTAAGCCATCATATCCAGCTTGGCAATCGTACCAACGCAACTAATCCTAGCAATGCAAATGCAAACCCTGTCTTTCTTAACTCTCTGTGACTGCTTGTTTATTTATAAGTGTAAAATGCGTGATAAATTTAACATTACTGGACCTAACTCATATTATTATAAAATTCTCTTTCTTTTCAGACATGAAATATTTTATACTGCCACACCATAATTATGGATCTTTTTGTATTACCACAACATGAGTCCTCCTCAATATTAAAACGGCAACTTACAAGAATTCCTTTTAAGGTGAGACATTCTTCCTTCCTGACACCAACAGTATCAATTCATTTTATCAAAAAAGAATACATAAATGTTTTTTGGAAATATCTCAATTGACCATTTTTCTCTTCAGGTGCTTTTTGCTGAAGGCACTGAAACACCAAGATACCAAGACAAGGGTGTGAACGAAGAAGACCAACATAATCTTTACAGATCATACTTCGAAAAATAAATTTATTTGCTTTTCAACAAACCAAAATTGAATGATCATCTCCTGTTTCATGAGAGAAAAAATAGGATTTTACCATCTGGCAAATTTGAAGGATGTGATTCCTCAAAAAGGTTCCCTGCAGGCTTTGCTTGTTCATTATTATATATATGCTGGTTCTCTGTACAAGCTACACAGTACATTCTGTATCCAGCAGGACTCATGGAAGTATAAACTTTTTTTAACTACATAATGGTTAAGATTCACTGCGGAGAAATTGCCATGGATAAATTGAGATGCTCAAACCGGGAGTTGGTCATTTAAGTGATTATCATATATTTTGCTCTGTGCCAAAAATGATGTAATGAAAATTTTAAATAAAAATTTTAAAATCAAGCATGATGTAATTGTTGTTTTTAATTTAAAATTAATTTTTCAAAATTAAGATCTGTGACTTGATAATACTTTTGGAAAGTTTTGGTCATGGTAGTCATGTTCTACCAAAAAATTTGAGGCTTGCAAATCTGATGCTTTAAGGAAAGAATTAAGAAAACTAGCACAATTATTTCCTATAATGTAGACAATGTAGAACCATTAATATACTGAATGAGCAAAGGTGTTGAGCAAAGGTGTTGATATGAGCAAAGGTGCATCAAAATATTCTCTTCTATTGAATTGTGATTTAGAAATAGAACAATCCACTGCCAAACAGTTATTGCTCTGGATCATAATTGTTTTTTTAACAAGAGTTAAACATTGCTCAAAATGGCAGCTTGAGGGGGCTGTCAATATTACAGGCATATTCCAGTAAAAATTACGGATTGCTCACCCTCTATGGTAACGCTTGACCTGTTGAAGTGACAGTAGAAACATGTAAAATATACGATTTCAATGACGCTACATATTTACGGCTTTAGTCTGTAAATTTCACAGCAACTTGTTGGCACCAAAAACTGCCAGCTATTTTACCGTACATTTTGCAATTTTTTTTTCAGTGCCCGGCACAGCAAAAATCAGGGACAACTCACACTGTGTTATGGTGGACAAGCTATGCAGGTATGTCTGTCGTTTTGCCCTTCAAACACAATGTGTTGATGATTACCAACAAAGGAACCATAAATCAAAGTGCCGTGGCAAAAATTGATTACTTTATGGCTCACCCTGTAAACTATTATCATGCCCTTTGTTTTAAATTAATTTATGGAAACTTCATGCATGTGACAATCTTATCAAAATAGGAATTTTATGGTATACATGACTTTGAAATGAATTTAAGCCAGTAGCATTGGAGAAGCGTGACCAGAGAAGTATCCACATCAGCAGAATGGGGAAGTTTGTGGTCATTGCAATTTTCATTTGTTTTGAACTTGTGTCTGCTGCACCAAGTTCTTCGGCATCAGAAACTATTGTTCAGGACTGGCTCACACTTAACACCACAGTTCAAGTTGATCTGCCCTCAAGTGGATATGTTGGTGAATACGGAGTCATACAGCATGTTTGGAGCAAGAGATACATCCTTCCGGATGGTGGGCTCTGTCCTGGTGAAGATGCCAATTTAAAAATTGGAACAACAGCTTCATCCGACGAGAACTTGTTTAGATTTGTGCAGGTGAAAGGACACTGGGGGTGAGTTGATACTGGGGGGGGGGGAGAGTTGACACTGGGGGCAAGTTGATATTGGGGGTGAGTTGCTCCTTTCTCATCAGTCCCATCCAATATCAAACAGATTACGTTGCCTTTCACTTTCAGCCTACTGGCTTTGTATATATGCCAAATTGTTTGACCAAATGTTTGATGACCGGTAAAAATATTCATGTCGCCCAATGGTATTCATGAGAGACTAAGCCAGTTGAAAAAAAGCAGAACATTGTGAGGTTTTGTGGTTTTTTTAAATATATATTTTTTTCAAAATGGCAACCCTTTCCTTTTCTCCCTACTGTCTCTGTGTCTTTTGACAGTGTTATTATCTTCATATTTCATAGTGCTATTTTCATATGTTAGATATATTGAACACCATTGTGGTAAAGTAGTTCATCCATATGGAGGAAAGGAAAATCCCGGAGATGATACGCTACTTGTCCTACACGGAGGACGTCATTCTGCAACATATTTCAAATTTGAAGAAGAAGATGAACAGATTATTCACAGTGCACAGAAGATATTCCACCCGAAAGGAGGGAATGTTGATCCAGGAACAGGCACTCAGATGGTCCTCCATAAAGGTTTCCATGACGGAGCAAGGTAAATGGAATCTGTGTCATGCCAGTACTTACAGTCAGACCAAGAATTATTCAGACGCGTGCTGTTTTGTTATTATTTTAAGGAATTACCAAGTAAACAAATGAAACATGCAATCGAAAACATCCTTGGCATCACATGTAACCTGCACAAAACAAATCTATTTCAAATTGGCTAGAAATGTGGTGAAAAAAGCTACCTTTGTTAATTCTATGAACCAAAAAATATTCAGACACTTTATCAAAGTTGTAGAAAGTGAGCTATTTACTATTATTTGTTAGTATTTATGTCAAAATAATGTTCGTAAACTACCTAGAGACCGCTGTGACTGCATAGAATGAGAGGTGTGACCATCAATTGAGAAATTAGTGTAAGTATTGGAGATATACATTGTGTCCAGTTTATCACATTTTCATGCACTCTTTAACCTCAAACATGCCTTGTATTAATTCAAATTGGTTTAGGTTACCTTAGAATTGTATTCTTGAAATTTTGAGTCACGATATGAAGCATTGGAGGCCGCATACTAAGTTCAGTGCGCTTTTGTATTTATGTGTCCAATTTTACCAAAACAAAAACATGTCCATGTGGCACCAAAACCTAACTAATTTTCGGAAAGAAAGATTCATTATTTATTTCAAGCTATATTCCATGCATGGTCCGAACAGCAACTCAATGTAATGGGACACTTTTAACTTCATTTGGGAAGGGGGCAAAAATGTGGTACTTCGACCTCAATGCTATTCCAATGGAGATTGCTCCATGAAAGCACACTATGGTTGTAGTATGGCACACCACTTGTAAACAACTGGCGTAAATGGGCTGTCCTGTATACGCAATAGAGTGAACAACCTTAGGAAGGCCATGCAACTTTACATTAAGTGATTTGATGGATTGCAGTGGGTCAATGGGCAGGGATTTAGAGAGCGGTAGGAGCCAAAAACAAAACGAAAATACCAAAGTGCATAAAATTTTTCAAGTAGGCCTGTATTTCAATTGTACTTAGATAGAACAGTTAACAATTGTCACTTTATGATATTCTGAAATATTTCCAATTGATATTTGACAAATTTCAGCCCATTAGTCTAGAAAATGTGATAAACTGAATCAGATGTTTATCTCACATATTTATCCAAATTTTCTTAACTGATGATCACACCTGTCATCCAATGTGGCCACAATGATCCCATGGTAGTTTATTAGCAATATTTGGGATAAATATTGGTAAACAGTTCACTTTCTACAACTTTGTAAAAGTGTCTGAATAATTTCTTGTTCCCGAAATCAACAAATTAGCTATTTTCATCCGATTTTGAATCAGTTTGCAATAAATTTGTATTGGACAGGTTACACTTAATACCAAAGATGATTTTGACTGCATGTTTCATTGCTTAATTTGTAATTCCTTCAAAATAATAACAAAACAGCAAGCGTCTGAATAATTCTTGGTCTGACTGTATGATGACCTCAGTGATGATGATAGTTTATAGGCCTATATATATACATGTAATATGTAATCTTTCAAAGCAGGGGAAAGCGGTAAGCTGGTGTAGCCTACAACGCTGTTTTGTTGATAAGATAGGTCACATGGGTGTTTAACTCAAGCTCATTTTCGTTATGTCTTGCTTAGTTTTGGCCTGTTAAACTCATTGGCGATGAAGTAAAATCAAAACAAGGATTATTTTTGTTAATAATGCATTTTAAAATTCGTGATGGTAAGTATTCAATAGGAACGTATCTCAGTGGTTGTTGTTTATTTTCAAAATTATTTTTGCTTTAGTTTACGAATATCATTCAACTTTGTGACGTGCACAGCGGCACGAAGAGACAAAATGTCAATGACACGTTGTGGTCAGCTTGTTTACAATGATGATTTTTCAATACACATGACTAGTGTTGGAAGGATCGGTAACGCTCGCAATTTGTGCGGCCACAAAAATTACTCTTGCTTACCGCTCTTTAATTAACTGGACACTTTTTTTGCTGATGTTTATATTTTATTTCAATTGAAAATCAATTCATCATTATTATCATCATTACTACATTGTATCATCTCATCTACAGAGGATAGAGTATAGATATGGCAATAGCATTTCCTGTCAGGGTGTTCTTCTGTTACCATCCTTCGTTTTGATTATATGTGAATTCTTTATATGCATTTATACAATTTTGTAACTATGGTTATAATCATTATATTAATCACATAAACAAATTACAAAAAATATATCATGAAGTCACTGTGCATCACTTCATATACAGTGAATGATACCACAATCCAAATAAATCAAAGCGTTCAACTTTCATGTATTTCTATTTCACAGATTTCAGTTTGTGCCTTCTGCTTATCCATCACCGGAACTGACCGGTCGCTGGGAAAGGCTGTTTACTGTAATCAACCCGATTAATGAGCATACATACACAATCAAATTCCAGATTGGGAAGTCCATGACAAAGCAGGCAACTGAGAAATCTTACTGGAAGGTATGAATCAAATTACACGTCTTGTGCGAATGCATGGCTGTCACGTATCTATATCTATAGCTTCATATTCTAAATAATCTCACTGGACTGACCCCAGTCCCTTTGTTGCTGAACACTGTGAAAAGCGCAAGCTGTGAAGAGACTGACAGAATTCATGGTCATGCGTGAGTAAATTAAGTTCTTTCATAGTTAAACTCCCAACTTGAGGCTTCAATGTGCCAGTTTCAACTTTCAGGGCAGTTGTTCCACCACAGGGACAGTTGCCTGCCAGTTGCTGCATGTGAATTCTGGCAGAGTTCACTGCCTGTGGATGTTACCTATTGTGCAATGTGTATGTATAGTACAATCTCTTAACATTTGTTAATATAAGTATGAACTCTGTGTGCAGAGTACACTCTGGCAATATCCGATAGCATCTGGTTCATTGTGCTTTCTATTTGATACCACGAGATATGAGATATGAGATTCAAGAGAGGTTTCATGAGTGTTGAAATTAAAATATGCTCATACTAATAGCGCTTTGTTATGGAATGTTTCCTTTAGCCTTGTTATCTGAAAATTTTTGTAACTTATTGTTCATGTTGAATTGGAGAAAAGTTTGAATTTATACGGCAACTATGAAGAAGTGCATGCAGGTTTCAAGTTAGGGCAATCATGCACAAGGTCCAATCATATATACCAACCAAGTATGATCTTTAGTAGATGATGTCATGCATTGTTAATCCTATCCCACTGTAGAGATCACAAAGAACAGATCGTGTTCCTGACATTTTTGTCGGAGTCTTTTGGCTGAAGCTGTAGATGCATACTACTGCATAGACAAAAAAGAATCCGTGGATCCAAAGACTCTACAATCTGACATTGTCTTGTAAGAAAATATGAAATGAGTTGGACTAAAAATATACTTATAGAAATGCATCTAACAACGAAACTTTCTGTATGTACACTAGTTAATGGGCCAAAATCAGATAAAGTGCAACATTTGTGTGACATCACCATAGTCCAAAAAATCTCACCACAGGTCACAATTATTCATTTCTATGGGGAATAGAATGTCTAAAGTGTGTTATTTTATGGTTTAAAAGATAATAAATGCTATTGGAACCCTAGAAATTGGATTTTAATTAGGGTATGTCATAAAGTGACGGACGTGACATTTCAAACTTTCAAGTCCAATTTTTCAAAGCAGGTTGGGTATTTCGCCACGAGAGATAAATTTGAATGTGTAAGAGCTCAGGGGCTTTCTCTCAGTTCCAAATGATAATTAATAAACCTGAGGAATTATTGCATAAATTAGTATTAATTACATGCGACGGACGTTACTTCGGAAATCCTATCAAAAAGTTTTCGGTAGCCTTCCCACAGATATCACAGTGACATTAAAAGTATGAGAAAGGTTAATCTTGAATCTGAAGTAATGTTTTCAATCTCATCGGGTAAAATAACCTGATAAACAAGAGAGCACTGACACTTTTTTGTTCGGATGTCACATTGACTGTAATGACATTTTTCAAATTTTTATATTAGAACCTATACCTCAACTGATCATAAAGCTAAATAATTTCAATTAGGGATGAATTACGGTATTAAGGGTTTATTTCAAATTTTTATTTTTTAAAACCGTTCAGGACAGTGCAAACAAGAACAAAGACAGACATTCAGGACTGACTTTATCATGAAATTCTGCTACGGACGTGACATTGACATGCCTTATTTTCAGCTTTTTTGTCAAGTGTAACAGGCGAGCATGAAACTTCAAAACGATCATTAAGATGCATTGAAAATTTTTGCAGATGATGGAGATTATGGAAATCAACATCACTATTAATGCTAGATCATAGATTGGGCATTAACTGTGCTAACTATGGAAATACTGGCAAAATAATTATAATTGTGTTCGCCTGTTACTGAGGAAAACAAATTGACAGAATGCTAACTCACCTTCCTCTTGCCCCCCTCCATTTGTAAATGTTCTGTTTTGGTGGGGGGTCATCAAAATGTGACCTATTTAGATCAATTCCAGGCACCTGCTTTTAATTAGGTCACCTGTGCTCTGTTGCAGGGGCCCTTGTTCGGACGTTATGATTTTGACAGAAAATGACATCAACATCTTACGACAAGAATTACATCAATATATGACCTCTCACAGTGTATTTATGCATTCCTACTTATAATTTACACATAAACCTTGTCTTTAAAGGTCAATATGGACTGTATAAACAAATTTGCTGGTCGTGGCAATGTTTTAAAATTTAGATTGTTTTTGACAGAAAATATAACGGGCGAACACCATTTTTCGAATCAAAATTTCTCCAAGTTAAATCAATAAATTTAATTATTTTATAAGTGCAAAATGAAAAACACATATTTAATTACATTGTGCACTGGACAATATGTCCTGTCTTGCCTAATTTTTGAACAACAAGATCCATTTATAACCACATGTTGAAAATATCACAAAATGGCCACCAAAAATCATTGACATTTCTCACGAAAACTTTAATTACACATCTATTGTTAGCCTTTGCACTCTGAAGTTGTCTTTTCTATCTCCCTGTATGGAAAGGCAGCCTATGCAACCAAAAAATCCAATATTGGGCATTATTGGCATTGTGCAACATGCTTAAATGAAAAGTGAAAGTGACGGAAGTTACTTGTTGCACTTTATCTGATTTTGGCCCTAATGGCAACTGAATCTGGTGAAAATTAACTTCGACAGTGTCTAGATAATGGTCATTACTATGGCAAATATATGCCTTGTGATCAAGTAGTTGCTTACCACTGAATCAAATGGATTCGAATGAGATACTTGCAAAATACCATCTGACAGTGCTAAAGTAGGTTATCTCAATCCCTTTTGACAACTGACTCCATAGACTCAAAAACTGAAAAAAGATGTATTTGATCTTTCAGCTTTCTTGCTATTTTGTTTTCTGTCACACGTCTCTCTTTCCACAGGTTTCAGCTGCCTTTGCTTTATCTTGGTTCCAAGCCGATGGAAGATATCAGAAATATGCATGTATGTCTCACAGTGAAACATGGGAAGTTGAAGTGGAAAGTATTTATTCTTTAAAGGTAATAATCAATTGCAAACAGCGAAAAGTGTATTTTGCATCCCGATGTTGCTTTGTCATTGCTTCTCTGCACATAAAAAAAAAATAGTAGTAATTTTTTGGTAAAGGTTTTTGAATTGTCATAAGTTTGATCATCAAAGTACAAACAAGCCAGATGTACCGATTATATAAAGTAACCTTTGGATTTGAGAAAATTAAAATTGCCCATTTTTTGTCATGAGTAGGCCTAATTGACTGCATGTCATGTATACATGTTTATCCTCAGTCCAGTGTGAATCCTCGATTCTGATTGGTTGAGAGCTGAGGTGTATGACAGCGTACACCCTGTCTGTCTTCACCAGACAGGGTGTATGAGATAAACAATGATGTCACAGTTGCGACCATAGGATTGTTATGACGTCATCCTTGTGGCAACAATAGTCATGACGTCACAATGCCATTGTTTGAGCCATTGTGACATCATCCTGGTGGCAGTACTGGTGATGACGTCACAATGCTGTTCCTTTGTTACTGAAAGACATTTTAGACTCAGTTTGCAAGAAAATCTATGGGCATCAATAAAACAAGAAGTCTGAGGATAAAACGCTACACCCTGCTCGTTTTTCGAGGGTACGGGAATATACACCACTCAGGCCTCCATACACCACTCAGCCTTCGGCTTCGTGGTGTATGGAGTCCTTCGTGGTGTATATTCCCGTACCCTCGAAATGAGCAGGGTGTAACTGATAGTATTTTAGAGATTATTGCTATTTTAGTTGCAAATCTCTCCAAACCTTTCATCCCAGAACTTCCATAAATAATAACATTATTATTTTTTCTTTACTTCAAGGTGCTTCCGGGTCCTACAGTGGTCACCTGGCAATGGGTTTTCGAAGCAGAACGTCTGGATGAAGCTTATCGTTTCCGAAGTACAATTCTTGGTGACACCAATGACCTGAATACGCCACCAGAAATTGATCCTGCAGCTTTTCGAAATCCATGCTGATTTAGTGTCAATTGAATTTCAGGAGTGGCTGAATTTTGAAATAAATATGAAAATATGATTGACTCGTCATTCTGTTTTGTTTTATCAAATTTAACATTCTCTTGCAGAAAATCAACAATCACTAAGACTAGAGACTGAAAGGACAATGTCAAAATTGAAATATAGCCCTGGAGACACCCAATTGATTCTGTGTTTAATATCAGTGCATTGGAAATTCATAATTACAGGAACTCCTTCTTTCACATCATCCAAACTAGCAGGCAGTCTATATATATTTACATGGAAAGAGTCTTGTGAGCTCTTGTGATCACGAAAAATATGGAAATATTGGAATTTTAATGTCCAAGCAGCCATTAATATATGCTCACCAGCAAAACAAACGCAACACTTGATTTTGGCTATTTATATTGCAATGCAAAGACATTTTGGACAAGACAAATTATATATGGTATTGATCCTTAGATCAACTAGTGCCTTTGTGCCAAAAGTCATTCTGCTGTGACCTTTTGACTTGTTTATCACATTTCAGTTTTTGTAATAAAATATGACCTTACCAACAAGTTACATCAAAATAAAGGCCTGATTTTAAATAATGCTTAAAAACAGATGATAAAAGCCAAAAAATTAGCGCAGCAACTCTATTTTTGAATTTTACAGGACAATTTTAAAGTTGCAGTTTTGCACATTTTAGAATGTAGCAGCTATAGTTTGGGCCCTTAGAATTGAGCTATTTAAAAAAATGCTCAGACAATTTCACTATGATGTCTAAGAATTGCCACAATTTTTTAAAGAGCAAAATTCTCAGTATAACACAATTTTTTGCAACAACGAAGGCAATTTTCTTAAAATCACATTAACATGACTTGCATAGAATTCTAAAATAAAAAACAATATGGATCAAAGCGCGAGATGTTCCAGATTAATGAGTCACACAGATTGAACAGATACGCCAGTAAAAAAGTTCCAGGTCCATAGTTCCAAGTAAAGTTTCTCATTTATGAACTGAAGTGTCATTCTGAAAAGTTCCTACAGAGGGTGCTGTGGTCTAGGACTCCAATAATTCCAGCAATTTTGCCACAATCATTTCTTTCTCTGTATAAATGTTATCAGCCAAGCAAAATAGGCAGAAAACAATTGATTTTTTTTTTCTGGAAGTATCCATGTGATTATGAGTCATACTGTTTTAACTCTCACAATTTTCTAAACCCACTTGAGCAATGACAACAGAGGTCTCATAAGAGCAATCGAATAAGTTAAATGACTGAATGATGCAATAACAGTAAAAATGACTAAACATAGGCCTATCAGGGAAGATCACAAACTTTGAGAATAATTAATAACAGTCTCCAGGATGTAGTATGCCCACCATTGGCATCAATACAAGCAATGATTCTGTTTTCAAGTGAATCTATTACTCTTACGGGGGGGGGGGGTCTCTGTTGTCATTGCCCAATTGGGTTTATGTAATTTTTTAAGCAGGCTTCTTGAACTTGCATGACAAGATTCTTTATAGTACAGTATTGGCGATTCAGCCTGCATCTTACCTGACTGCATGGTACGGAAAAGTGTTCGCCTACACAATTTCTTAACAATATGACATTATTCTCCAGCGCAGAGAAAATATTCTTGTCAGTGAAAATGATTAAATCATCACACTGATATCAAAGTATACCTACCAAGTCAGAAAATGAGAAATGCTTCCATATTTTGTTGGCAGTGCAGTGATACTCCATGTCGGTAAATAGTACAAGTATAACCTCGCAACACACCGCTCTCTTCTCAGTGGGCCTGAGGTCTTTGGAGAGTCAACATGTGTATTGAATATTCTCTAAGTGATTATTGCTGGTATTGGGCTATTACAGTGGTTGTAGAAGTTATCAGCCATTGTAAATATTTTAATCTGCCGAAAGAGCATGATATGACACTAATAAATACATATTTTCTCACCTAAAATGTCTAATAGATAGCTCAGCAGGGCTAGGTCGTATGCACACCTCATGTGACTTTCAAAACTAGAACCTGGTGGTTTTGTGATGGCAATTTGAAGAGCTTGATCAAAGTAAGAACAATTTCATATTTGGCTTACTCAGCCGATACATTAATACCTATTTATGAAATCCTGTCTGTAGAAACTATGTAACATTTTTACCTGAATCTGATGATTCAAGACCTGAGGCTCAGAGATTTTGTAATACTGAATTAAGTCATTCAGCATAAAGGACAACATGCATCAAACATCTACTTCATTGTCACTCTCACCATACCTATCATTGATGCATTCATACTATAAATAACATTAACCATACATGGGTCCTAACAATGATTAGTTGTTTGGTAGTACCAGCAGTGTAAAGGAATATACAGAGGGGGGGGGGGTCACTTTGTGACTACTCCCTGCAATAGAAACTGACAAACAAAATGCACTAGCCCAAACGCTGAGTAAAATCAAATTTAAAAAAAGTATTAATAAGCACCCTCTGGTGTTCTGTTGTTAATTTTACAGTTTAGAATCATTTATAGACAGCATTTAAGTGCCGTATGGCTCAAGTCATGCTTAGAGCTCTATCAGGAAAATAAATTGCAGCTCCAATGACTGAAATTTTAGGCCTACAGTGGCAGTTGCATTGCTGGTTCAAATTATGGCAGAGAATTCTTTATTAGTTATAGACAAATACCATTGCAGTATTATCAATTATGGCAGTATTGAAATGCTACTGAGAGTACAATAAGTACAATGGAACCTTTTGTTCGGCATAATAATATCAACAAGCGTAAATTTTTATTCTTCAACATTTAAAATGTGTTGCACTTGAGCAAAGCTGTTTTCTAAGTAAGCCTCATAAATATACAATAAGAATATAAAATGAATTTACTGAACAAACAATTAAAACAACATGCAAAACCACAATAAGACATAAGATTAACCACATAATTTTCAGTTACAGAGTGTAGTTTATGTTACTTGTACAATACATAGAATATCTATTTACATTAAAAAATATGATTTGTTTGAAATTTGAAATATATCATAGCTGCAGCCTGCTTATCTTTTTTTTGAAAAGATTTTCTTGTTTCTGCCTATTTTGGTTGGCTTACAACATGTTCTGCGTATTTTGTTCATCCTATGCCATATATATGTGCATGAATAAATGATATATATATAGATACGTCTTTTTCAACTTTGTACTTTGCTTTTATCCCCAAGACTGTGATGTCAGAGATTTAGTTGCATAACTTCGTATACTGCAGGCACAGATTTCAAGAAACTGACAAAATGCTTGTTTAGCGTTGATACCACACACATGCATACCAATAATACCCTATAAGACAATACAAGCCTATGCAATTCGAATTTGGAGATTGCAGAAGCAGTGTCATTTTGCAAATAACATACAGATAAGGTGGAAATGTGGGAATAGGTGGGAGCCCATTCCAAAATAACATGACAAATTCTAATTAACATACATCAACAGTAGTGATCACAAACTGTACATTGCTTGTTGCCATTTGTGCTTTTAGCAGTTAGACACAAGATAGAAGTAGATAAGAATATACGACTTGTAGAACCAACAACACCCAACAATTACTGAATTTTGAGAAATGTTTTTCATAATCAACTGTAAAATTGGAAGGAATCTGTGACAAACATATCAAAACAGACATGTCTTGGGCATTTCTTTGATTTGTCATATGCTAGTATATAGGTGGACTGAAGCCATTTGCATGCCCTTATACCTTTTGTCACTCAATGATTAGTATGGCCGCCCATGGTTGATACCTGCTCTGGTTGATAGATGCTTCAATGAACTGCAATTGAATCACACAGACCACTTGTCCTCAAAAGAATTTCAGTGACTGACAACAGATTTTAAAAATAACGTGCAAGCACTTTAACAGCTGCTTGTAGATAGACTACATACCTATCTGGCCATCTATCTATCTATCTATCTATCTATCTATCTATCTATCTATCTATCTATCTATCTATCTATCTATCTATCTATCTATCTATCTATCTAACAATCTATATTTGTCTATATATCTCCCTTCGTTTCATGCTTCCTTCTTTCCTTCATTCCTTCCTTCTTTCCTTCCTTCCTTACTTCATTCCTTCCTTCCTTCTTTCATTCCTTTCTCCTTCTCTTCTTTTATTGGTTTAAGCTTTTTAATGAATTTGTAAACTATCCCCCTGGCTGGCACTTGGCAGCTGCCATCACTGCAGCAGAACATTTAAAATTCGCGGGAAAAATGTACATTTTAGTTTAGGAAATAAAAATTTATTGTCACAGAAGTTGACCAAAAGTTGATGGAAGCAAGATAATATTCTATTCAGACTGCATGCCAAGTTTTAATGACATAGGTTAAACAGCACGACCAGGGCAGTTGTCATAAGTTTTCCTGAAACTCCTCTCGTAATACAGGCTGCAAGCAGCTGTAAAAAGTTATGTGATGAATAGTGTCTGGTGAAAAACAATAACACACCTTGTTTGGACAAAACTTTGAGACTCTTCTGGTGAGGTTAACGCTCAGCTTAGACATAAGTTGTTTGTTGTGCTTTTCACAAAAAAAATTACAATCCTTGTAATATTTACCTGGAATTTCAAGTTCTTTTCTCTTCTGTTGAAGTGTGATGTCAGAGATGACTGTATTCTATAGCCTTGCAATATATGTAAAATAACTACGAGCTATGATGTCATTTTAAACTGGGTCAGCTTCTAGCCAATGTGGATCTGCCAAAACTGAGCATCTCAGTTTCAACACAATGTCAGAACAAGCATTTTGTCTGGGATAGCCCCTGCAACCACATCGTCACAGCTTGCCAGCCAATGGGTTTACAGTAAAACTAAGCATTACAGTTTAGACATTGATATATTGAAGGAAGCATTACATTTGTTATCCCAATGATCTGTCATTGGCAATCACCAGTCTAATCTGACTAAATGGCTTCGTGAACATTCACAGTAGACAACTGTAATAATCCCCACAGAGTTCTTTGATCAATCTGCAAACTTGCGACTTTAAAAACTTAAACTTCAATGGACCTTGCAATAAACAAAAGGCTTGACAAATTTTGTAAACACAAGGATTATGTGATGTATGGTTGTTCTGGCAGTGATATTCACTCATCAGCAAAGGAAACGCAACACTCAATTTTGGCTTATAATTTTGCGAAGAATTTTTTTTGACAAAACAAATTATATGGTATTGATTCTTAGATCAACCAGTGTCTTTGAGCCAAAAATCATTCTGCTGTGACCATTTCCTGTCAGCCTTTTAAAGACAGGTGGTATCTATTTACAGATAATTTGTTGTATAAGAAATGTTTTATAGATTGGTTGATTGTGTAACCAATTTTCCCTTTGAAAAAGTTATTAATTTTTCTGCAAGGTATATTTCAAAATAAGACATAGAAATCTAGCAAAAAAGTGTTTGTATTTATTACGAAAAATATATATTAATTTATAATCTTACTAGTAGTATGTGATTTTGAAGACTATAGTGCCCATTCCAGACAACAGTGCTTATCATGCTGAAATGCAATCAAACCATAGTGATTTTGTCTGCTACATTTTAAAATGTGCAAAACTCCAATTTTCAAATTGTCCTGTAAAACTAAAAAATAGTGGTCATGCGCTAATTTTTCGGCTTTTATCGTCTGTTTGGGCATTATTTAAAATGGCACCTTTATTTTTGGTGTAACTTGTTGATAAGGTCATATTTTATAACAAAAACTGAAATGTGATAAACTTGTCTGAAGGCTGACAGAAAATGGTCACAGCTGAATGATTTTTGGCACAAAGACACTAGTTGATCTTAGGATCAATGCCATATAATTTGTTTTGCCCAAAAAAATGTATTTTCAAAATTGTAAGTCAAAATCAAGTGTTGCGTTTCTTTTGCTCCAGAGTGTACGTATATATATTATCAACCAATCTATAAAACATTTCTTATACAACAAATTATCTGTAAATAGATACCACCTGTTGATATTTCTATTTTAGTCATGAAAATTATTTGCAAGTCATTTTCGAAAGATTTAAAAAACATTGGCTGCATAGCAGCAAACCTTCAGCGAACAACTTTACATCACAAAACTATTCTATCTCGCCACTTGAGGTGAGACGACAGAAAGACAATACTACTTGCAAACAATCTAAAAATTTGCAGACAAAATTGTTTTTTTAGATTCAAAATGGTTTTTTGAAAAACCAAATTTTAATGCAAAAAACCAACATGGATTTTTTTAAAAATCCATGTTGGTTTTGCATTGAAATTTGGTTTTTCAAAAAACCATTTTGAATCTAAAAAACCAATTTTGTCCCGACAATTTTTAGAGTGAAGTTGCAATGGAATCACCTTGTTTCACAGTGTTGTAATGTTGAAGTCTTTGGATGACTAACATATTTACAGATATGGTTCAGTTTCATGCATTGACAAGGTCTGCAAGTTGTGGGCCAGAAACAAAAAGAAGTTTCTCAATATTTCAAAAAGTATTAAATACCTATCAGTAAGACCATCAAAAGGCACAGCTACACCATATAGGTGTTATGTTTACCCAATTTCATCCATGTACATAGCCCAGAAAAAAAAAAAAATACAATTATTTATATTTTGTCTCAATATTAATTTTCAAAAAGTATTAAATACATGTCTAATAATCAGACCATCATAAACACAACTACACCATATAGGACTATAGGGCCTACATGTAATAGGAGCTGAGTCCCGGCCTGGAAATGATCTATTCGCCTGTCACCTGACTGCCCGCCAGCAGACGGACAACATTTGACCAAATTGATTACAATACCTTCTCTCGAACTCAAGTTCCCTAAAGATTAAAAAGTTTAGAAACTATTATTAGGTCTTTTTCCTATTTAAATTGATTGAAACTTCATGTGACATTCTTATCAAATTGTGATTTATAATATATTTGATTTTGAAAAGAATATAAGCCTGTAGCATATTGTGAATTTTGTGTGGGGCATGCAAGCTTGAAATCAGGAAGAATGAAGAAGTTTCTTGTCATTGCTGTTTTCCTTTGTTTTGGATTTGTGTCTGCAGCTCCAAGTTCTTCTGCATCGGAAACCATTGTTCAAGATTGGCTCACACTTACCACCGCTGTTCAAGTTGATTTACCCTCAAGTGGATATATCGGTGAATACGGAGTTATACAACACGTTTGGAGCAAGAAAAACATCCTTCCAGACGGTGGAGCGTGTCCTGTCGACCATGCTAATTTGAGAATTGGAACAACATCTTCATCTGATGCAAACTTGTTTAGATTTGTGCAGGTGAAAGGACACGTGGGGTGAGGTTTTTTTTTACATCCAAGGATTAGTAAACCTTTGTATATTAATTGTGTCTTGTGTCTCGAGTTGCTCCTTTTTTGTCAGCTCCATCAAATAGCAAACAGATTGAATAGTATTGCGGTTTTTTTTCTACAGGTGCAAGATCAAGTCTCTAAGGGGCCACCATTTAATCTCAAGTGTGGGGGCTTGGAGTTTTTGTGAACTAAATAATTTCTTGCTCAGTTTTGATGAAATAAGTAAATTCTTTTTGGACAGTCTTGAAATAATTTAGTTCTGGTGGAGGTTTTCTTACCAAGGTGTTGCTTGATTAGAGAATGAATATTTGGCGACTTCTCGCGCTTGAAATAAATAATTACTGTGACCGTTGCCGTGAAATAAATAACTTCCCGTTGCCGTGAAATAGATAACTTCCTGTCGAGGAAAACTCCGTATTCACCCCTTGAAATTAAATGGTCGCCCCTTAGACCTTAGTGTCTAGTGAAAAATATATACACTGATTAAGGATGCACCGGTCCGATCTTCTGGATTGAAATCGGGCCAATTTTGGCCAAAATTCCCATATCGGAACATCGGGAAAAGTCCCAATTTTCCGCCGATCCGATCTGAGAATGTTTCACTCACAATTGGTAAGTTATTCCATCTTTTTCTGCTGCAAAATGACATTTTTCATACCTGCAAAGCTGACTGATACATAAATATTCATAGGCTTGACATGAACTACTGGGAGGATCTATTGGGGTTTGTCACTTGAAGTGCTTAACTTCAGTCTGGTAAACTGAAACAATTAATTATGTAACAAAAGACAACTATGAACCAAGTTGACTGATATTGTTTTGCAAACTACATGGGATAACAACCCACAGTCATTAACAAGGATCGCAAATACAATTTGCACTAAAGTTATGTTTATTTCACCTTAAAGTTGAATCCAAAACTTGGCAAGAAATCTAAAATCCATGAGATATTCATGAAACTTTACCAAAAAGTTCTTCAAAAAGAAAGCTTTCCAACGTTAAAGAAACAAAGGCGGGCTATCCAACATAATTTTCGAACTATGATCTTTTCAAAATCTTATGTCATTACATTAAAACATACAGTAAAATACTAAAAACATGTGGGATTTATAACGAAAAGTAGCATCACTCGAACAATATCCATGAGATATTTATGAAAAATTAAAGGAATATAGCTGAACATACACTTTATTGAAAAACAAGTCTTTGAAGGGGGGTTACCGATGTTTTTTGAGAGTTACGTGGTGTACAATATGAGAAAATTATGAAAAACAGTTGAACAAAAATAAGTCCCCCTTTAAATAAACTTGAATAGGCCTATCTCAAAGATTCCTTCACCGATTTTTATGAAAGTTGGATTGGATTATAGGCCTATATGTCCACCTAAAATGTGTGCATTTATAGTTTAGTGCAATTATTCCTGGCTGAGCCAGCAGCCTTCGAGTGAGCCTACCTCTGTCTTCAAAAATCTGTGGCTTTTCCAATGCATATGAACAATTTGACCACGCGGGGGAGCCACCAGCTGGGGTATTTTTGTTGAACTGTGGAGTACAATAGGTGGAGTAGCTGTATTCTGTGGGATTCAACTTTAAAGTATAGTTTTAGCTGTTGTTGTGCTATTTCCTGAGTGTTTGTGAATGTTAGGATGTATTAAAGCTACTTAAACAACAATTAAGGGATCAGTGAATAGAATAGATATCACACCTATAGTCATGAGCATCCCAAGAAGGCTGGACCTAAATGTTCTACCAATCTTGCAGACATGCTTCCACAGGAAATGAATACATCTTCTTTATAGATTTGTTTCTCAGGCGGTCTGTTGATAGTTTTGCCACACAGACTTCAACACAACTAATGCCCCATTCTCACGGGAGATGATGGTAAGCTTTTTATCGACGGCGGCGCAGAGCCAGACAATTTCTTGCAAGATTTTCAGTTAGGACGGCGCGAAGGGCAATTATGTAATCAATTAAGGCTAATCGATAACCATGCAACGAAAGCCACGGCGGGGTTCTTTTTGTTCCCTGCGGGGAAGAAAAGTTGTACGCCGTCATCAAAAGTTTGCCGGGGGGAAAGAAATTTCATCCTCCTGCGGGATACTTTTCTATCGCCCCGTGATATAAAAAGTACCCCGCAGGGAACCTATAACTGCCCCTCAGTGAACCTATTTAACCAGTTATAAACAGGGCCCAAAACAGGTGCCCTACAGACGTCTAGATTGTCTCCAGTCCCCATTTTTTGTACTTCTTGAGACGTCTAGATATCACCACATAATGGGCTATATAGACAGTCTAGAAATGACAATTTTTTGCACTCTACAGACTTAGTCATAATGCATTACATACCAATTTAAGAGCTCTTACAGACGTCTGGAATAGTTTCATTTACCAGCTTTGTAGACCATTAATGTGGTCAATTAAAAGTGCTGTTATAGACGTCTCCAAACTACCAAAACTAAAGCCATCCAGACTAGACGTTGTACAGACCCTTTAGTCTAGGAGGACCAGAAATGGAGTGTCTACAGACGTCTCCAAGGAACCAAAAATGATGTCATCCAGACTAGCCATTGTCCAGATCATATCGTCCAGAAGGACTCGAATTGGAGTGTCTACAGACGTCTCCAAGCTACCAAAACTGATGTCATCCAGACTAGCCATTGTCCAGACCATATCGTCCAGAAGGACTCAAATTGGAGTGTCTACAGACGTCTCCAAGCTACCAAAACTGATGTCATCCAGACTAGCCATTGTCCAGATCATATCGTCCAGAAGGACTCGAATTGGAGTGTCTACAGACGTCTCCAAGGAACCAAAAATGATGTCATCCAGACTAACCATTGTCCAGACCATATCGTCCAGAAGGAATGAATTGGAGTGTCTACAGACATCTCCTAGGAACCAAAACTGATGTCATCCAGACTAGCCATTGTCCAGATCATATCATCCAGAAGGACTCGAATTGGAGTGTCTACAGACGTCTCCAAGGAATCAAAACTGATGTCATCCAGACTAGCCATTGTCCAGACCATATCGTCCAGAAGGACTCGAATTGGAGTGTCTACAGACGTCTCCAAGGAACCAAAACTGATGTCATCCAGACTAGCCATTGTCCAGACCATATTGTCTAGAAGGACCAGAAATGGAATGTCTGCAGAAGTGGCATGCTAATTGCTCCAATAAAATTTCTGTGATCAGTAATATGCCAATTATGAACAAAATATCTATATATCTATCTATCTATCTATCTATCTATCTATCTATCTATCTATCTATCTATCTATCTATCTATCTATCCAGCCTGTTCTCCAGCTAAAATCAGACATATAGGCCTATTGACTTAGTGTCACATAACCCAAAATACAGACAGTAGGTCCGAATGTGCCACTTTTTAGACCATATGTCCGTATTTAGCCAATTTCAGCAAATAGGTCCATTTCCGAACCAGCTTTATAGATAGATTGCCTGGTTGCCTTTCAGAAAGATGAGTAGGCCAGACTTTACTTTTCAATTATGTTATCAATTAAATTAGGGGCTGGTGTAGGCCGATATAATAGCCCTGAACCAACTTGACATTTTCCGTAAAATAGTTTGAGGTGGGGATGGGGGTTACCTCCTATATTTCTACACGTACACAGTTATTCTGTCAAAAGTATCCTGAATGTGACTTATATGAGCAGGGGCGGATCCAGAAAATGTCAGATGAAGGGAGGGGGGGGGGGGGTAATGGAAATGTACAAAAAAATCATTAACTAAAAAAAATCTACAGGCCCAATGAACCCCTTAAACCCCCCTCTGGATCAGCTACTGACGGGTGAACCTGGGGTGGGGGTGGGACCATATGGAGGAGCAAATAAGTTCCCCCTCCACCCCTGCCTTGTGGACGCCACTGGAGGGTAGGGGCGGGGGGCTAGCACGCAATATGTACATAAATAGGCCGAGATTTTCGGGGCAAAGCAGTATGCTCATATTTGAAAATGAAGGAGACACTGGGAGTGTCCTGATTTAAATTGATTAAGGTTGCATCAAATTATCCTGAATCGGTGAAAATGTATTTGATAGTAACTATATTAGGTCAAACTGTAATTTGTTATTCCAGATAATTACGGACACCCTCTAAAATTGAATTGTTTTAAACTTTTTATACTATCAATATATAGCTGTTCAATTACCATAAGATCGATTGAGCTGAACATGCGAACTTAAAACTGACTGAGCAACTGAAGCAGGCTGCTGTAGCCTGAACTTAAAGCACTTCAGCATAGCAGATTCTCTGGGTGACTTAAAGTAGCCTATATTAAAGATGCAAATAATGCCTGAAACTAGCATTCGTGTTTATTTGTCTATGAATCTACAAAACAAATAACCTATTAGCTTTTTCATAACATGATCAAAACTTTGTAAATTCATAATTTTCATTTTCAATTCATCTTTATGGTTGTCAGAAATTTTGGATCGTTTGTGAGAGACAAGGGAGCACTTTTTAAAGTTTCTTTTTCATGAAATTAATGAAGAATTGGCTAACTTGAGTCGCTTGCTCACATGTTATTGTTTTACTGCCCTCTGATTGGCCGAAACAGTTGCGATCGTTTTTTGGACACTTCTAATGCGGCTAAAATTATAATTTTAGGCTCTTTAGAATCCCAAATCCTTGAACCATATGAATTCGTTTTTTTATGGAGATATCTTTATTCATTGCCGAGAATTCGTTGAAAAAAAATTAAAAAATATGCACAGTGTTGATGCAGGTGTGAATCTTTATAGGCTCATTTCAGCCACTTAGAATCATCAGATGTTCACCAAATTTTCACACAACGCAGTTTAGAACCTCCCTGAAGAAACAAAACCATCATTTCCTGTCCGACTATTCATTAAAACCCCTTATTTTCGCTCGTACGATAGCGTCTTTTTACCGCAAATCACTTCCTTCTTTTATCAAAATTTCAGATTTTTCACTCTCAACTACTCTTCAACTTTTAAACCACTTGTAATCATCGTAGAAACCTCTAAGTAGGCTCATTGTCTTTGCAATTTAATTCTCTATTTTTTATTTTTCAAAACAATCCATAATAACTTCTATAAAACGTCCGTTTCACAGCCGCTTGTACTTTCTTCTTTACTTCGTTAAGTTGTTTCTTCCATTTTTCCACTTTTTGCAACCATCAGTATCTGAAGTTCGGGGGGAACGGGCACTGCCCCCCCCCCCTGGTCATACCAGGTTAAGTTAAAATATCATTCCCTTCTCCTCAACCCCATCTTCTCTTTGTTCTTCGTAGATTCTTCAATGCATGAGTACACCCGCATATGTAACTGGGGTATCTTAATAATTCATAATTATCAATGACCATTATAACCCCTCTTTTGTTAAAATTAGTATAATAGCACGAAATAATGGAGCCACCTACATACTGGTAATACAGTATCAAAAAATGAAATGACCTTTTTTTTTCATTGCAGTGATGTGACGAAAATCTGTACATTGGACGAACAGACAAGATACGTCCAGAATGTAGTTGCAAAGAAAAAGTTTGTACAGCTGACATCAATCAATGGAACGTATGCCATCGCTGACCATAAGGATGGCTACCTGACTCGTAAATGGATATTAATTGAAGAACGATCATTCGTAGATGGAGAAAATTGGGTCACTCTGTTAGTGTGCAGCTGTTCTGATGGTCATGCACAGAAGGCCAGGTTGGATGCTATTGACTCACTTATTAAGAAAGAGACACTGCAGAAGTTTAGGGAACGAGAAGAATCCAACTACTGTTGTCATTGCGTTGCAGTAAGACACATGTAAAGTTCCGAAGCAGTGTGTGGAGAAAAAGCAACAACTGAAGTTATCAGTACATCTCCATTTGCTGCTGTAGTAAATGCATGGTCTTTTGGACTTGGTCTCATATATGCCGGACATTATCAATTTAAATGTCAGACCGGCAGTCAAGGAAATTGTGCTCATTTGGATGTTTTTGAACAATGGACTGGTAGATCTGATGAAAGAGTTCATGTGGAAGACAGCGTGTCAGAGGCATTTGCCAGGATTAAAACTACAAGGGAAGTTAAGGCTGACAGATTCAGGTGCATTTCTATGAAAGGCATCCCTTGGCCTGTCACTGAGGAATACAAAATCAAGAAAGATGAGATCGCCAATGGTGGATTTCCCACAGAACTGAAACCTGACCTTCCTTACCCTAAATGTCCCCATGGTTCATCGTATGTCCTCTCCCTCCTCTGCAGTGATGCAATGATCCAGAGAGAAGGTAGCGTGAAACTCGTTTCACTCTTCAATTACAAGACAACTTCAAAGTGCAAATGTACCATTGCATATGATGGACAGAGTGACCAGCTTCTCAATCTAAATAATAAACACTTGTTTGATCTCGAATGGATGTTTTCCATACTTGACAGAACAAATTGTTCTTCATGTCCAGTGATGACAGCCTATAAAACTGCAATGCTGGCAAGAAGTCGTTGCATCTGTCCTGGTGACTTGACATATGAACAACTCAGACAGGCCTACAATTGTTTCATAAGGTGATTATTACATTGCTTTAAATCCATTGATGACTTACATTAAGAATATGCAATAGGCCGAAAACAGGATCGATTAATGTTAACTTAAAATATATAATTTAAAAAAAGGTGTTATAGTAGTAGAGTAATAATATCATCATCAAGAATATCATTCTATCTTACTAAGTGTTTTATGTGTTTACTTTAAATGCTCCACAATTAACCATGTTATAATGTGTTTTGTATCCTAAATGTCTACATGTAGCTGGCCCAGTTTATTTCATGTCATTGATTATTATTTCATTACACAGGCTACTTCAATGGGATGACCATGATGTCTTCACATGTTCAACTTGCCAGAATGCGCTTGAAGAGGGACAGACCATTGACATAGTGTGCGACGGTATCATGATGGGATGCAAGCGCCATTATCTGTAGGAGGTGAACTTGGAGGATCCAGAGAACACCACCCCAATCAAGGGAACTAGTCACAGTGAGAGGTGGGTTCATGAATTGTCTTTATATTGATGTAACATCTTTCTCCTTGACGCATCGACCAACTCATTTTTAGTAAAAATAGGGTCTTACAATAGTAAATGTTATCTCTTGGATCCTTAATAATAGAGAACTTTTGATTTTTCAAAACTAAGCAAACTAGCTAGTATGAGACTTGTGATCAGCCTTGAGCGGTGACAACTAGAGGGACCACAATTGCTATATACCATAATGATGAATTTTGAGAAATTTCTATAAATTTGGATCTTTTTCTATTGCAGATGTCCACTTTCATTGAAAACAAGACAACTCCTGTCTGAATACATCGGCTTCCATAAGGGATCCCTTGTTACTGTCGTCCCACCACTGCCAGAGAGCAAATTCCGTGACCTCACAAAGAGATTGTCAAAAGAGTTTCCTCCCTTGAACAAGCTGCTGGCCAAGATGGGATATCAGTGTTCCCTGAGGTAAATTATTGAGTTTAGTAAATTAGGGTATATATTTTCTTTCTTCTTTAACCCATTTTGAATAATTGGTCAACTGATTCCACATGCTGGATCTTAATCACATATGTATACATTGTAGTTATATGACTGTAATTCATAAATATATACACAGACCACATAAATTTCATTATTAGTTTCTATAAGCATGCAAGTCCACACAATTGCTACTGAACGTACACCCTCAATGATTTGCCATTAAAGTTGTCGTAAAAAAGAAATCTTACGGCAATGGCTGTAACATCACTTATATTGCATCATTGATATAAATATATTATAATGTTTGTGTCATACCACTGAGGTTTCTTTCAATATCTATCATTGGTCTAATAGTATTGTCTGATCGTTTGTTTGCGCCATGATTGACAATTGACATATTACAACTGTTTCTATGAAGCCCGAGGGTGTCTTTTATTTTCTATTTAATTGGGTTCATGGAAGTCAACATCATGGCAGTATAGTTTTACTCTATGTCTTTCCAAGACACCTATAAAATAGGCAAATGAGAGCTGGATGCAATCATTTATTTTTCCTATCTTTGCCTTTTTGCAGGTGTCAGAAGTTGCTACAGGTATTCTGTACATCATCCCCCCTGTGTGGTAGCTTCCAGGTCTTCGCCTTCCCTGATGTGCAGCAGATGATTCTTGATGTCATCGACCAAGATATAGATTTGACGGATTCCACTTCTTTCAAGCAGCTTGACCGCATCAGCCAGCATGCCCCGATTCTAGCAAGTGTGATTGTCTCAAACACGTTAGATGGAAAGCTCGACCCTCTCATAGCTGACATACTAAAGCAGAGCCTCTTATCTATTAACAAACTCTTCCTGAGTTGCTCTGATCCAGCCACCACCAGCTATGGCCCCCCAACAGAACACCCATATGAATGCTTTCCTGGTTACCCTATGTTACTCGGAAAATCCTATTATGCTATGGACAAGCCAAGTGCCAAAGAAGACGCTTACTGCAGAAAATTGTCTGGCAGCCATCCCACTCTAAGTCCAGGAATGTTTACAGTTTTCTGTAGACACAGAGTGTGTCTCGGATTTTCTTTGATGACTCATTCAGAAAGTCCAAAAACCCCGTTTGACATTTTCCTGCGCAGATTTACCCCATTCCTTTCCCAGCTTCGAATCTTTTACGACAATGCATGCAACTTGCACCAATATGTATTAAATCGGGAACCAGCAAGGTTTAGTGAGACTGTCTTCTTGGTGGACAGATTACATTACCAGGATCACACTGCTTGCTCAGAGGGCTACAGTACAAACATCTACAACTCGGACATCTCCATAAAGAAAATGAACACCCAAGTAAATGAGCAGGCAAATGCTGACCTCCGCCTTCTGAGCAAGCAGGTCAGCTACATGAAACCGGAAAATGTCATGGTTCACACTAAACTCTTTCTTGCTGAAAGAAACAGAAAAGTGAAAACTAAGTGAATTGCATCTGTCCTGCAAGGATTGTAAGATGCATGTAAATTTTGTCATGGTTCCTTTGACGTCATATGAGTATTTTTGACTTCGCTTATTATTATGTTCCTAACACTAACTAGTTGTGAGTGCATGTATACTTGATTCATTAACATTCACGACACATCATTATTTTCGGCCATTTCTGACATTAATCTATTATTGTGGTTCTTCTTTTATCTTTTTTTTTTTCGCTGGTTTTATGTAGCAATTCAATGTCAAATTATCTATCACAGTCGAACAGACAAAATAATAATGGTTTGATGTATGTAAGAGACAATGATGTTAGTCCCATTCTCATATTCTCTCCAGTCTCCACAATATAAATGGATAACTTTTCAAAACATGAATAATCATTAGTAATGTTTCCCTTGTTTGTCCGCAACAATATTTTTGTCTCAGAGTAATCTCCCGCTTATTAATAATTTATTAGAGGTGTTTATTTGTCAAAAATGACACATCTATAGGCAAGAAAATGTTCCTTGTGTCAAGATCCAGGACATATATTTATGTTTCATTGATAATCACTTTATTAATCTTAAGCTTGTAACATTAAATAATACTTGTAGAAACTATTTTTCAGGCCTTTTTTTTGTGGTTATTTTAAAACGACTGTAAACTGTCCATATCTGGTCAGTTTAGTTGTGGTGGCCCAGACAATGACTAGTCTGGACAGCTTCAGTTTTGGTTGCTTGGAGAGTTCTGTAGACACTGCATATCTGGTCCTTCTGGACAGTATGGTCTAGACAATGGCTCGTCTGGATGACATCAGTTTTGGTTCCTTGGAGACGTCTGTAGACACTCCAATTCGAGTCCTTCTGGACGATATGGTCTGGACAATGGCTAGTCTGGATGACATCAGTTTTGGTTCCTTGGAGACGTCTGTAGACACTCCAATTCGAGTCCTTCTGGACGATATGATCTGGACAATGGCTAGTCTGGATGACATCAGTTTTGGTAGCTTGGAGACGTCTGTAGACACTCCAATTCGAGTCCTTCTGGACGATATGGTCTGGACAATGGCTAGTCTGGATGACATCAGTTTTGATTCCTTGGAGACGTCTGTAGACACTCCAATTTGAGTCCTTCTGGACGATATGATCTGGACAATGGCTAGTCTGGATGATATGAATTTTGGTTGCTTGTAGACGTCTGTAGACAGTCCATTTCGGGTCCTTAAAGACGAAGCGATCTTGACAATGTCTTGTCTGGATGGCTTGCGTTTTGGCTCTTTGGAGACGTCTGTAGAAGTCATTTCCAGACGGTCTAGATGTTCCCTCAAATGAGCTTTGATAGACGTCTCATTAGATCCTAAACAGGCAAACTGTAGACGTCTCCAGAGCCAAAAGTTTCATACCATAGAGACGTCTCTAGTCCATGTATAACCATTTTTGAAATTATAGATTGAAGTCTGTAACACCAATTATAAGTTGCCTACAGACGGTCTATAGGTCTTCCAAAACTTGCTTGTACAGACGTCTCAAAATGACGTGAACAGGGCACCTGTAGACACTGTAGACGTCTGTAGATACCCAAAAACGAACCCAGTTTATATATGTATTTAACCGCGGCGGACTATATTTTCACAACGCCGGGGATTGCTTTTACGACTGCGGGAATGGTTTTGTTCTCCACGGGGATGTCTGTAGGCCCGAGGGCACATCGCCGGGAATGAAAAGCATGACGCCGTTGTCAAGGGCACCGCGGCGGAGGAGGGCGCTGCGAAAGCCAATAAAAAGGGCCGCAGAGGGCCACCTTGCTTCACTTGCTGCTTGACCTTTGAAGGGGACACTCCTGGATGCTGGACAGACATGATGGCTGATGAAGATGCTGGGGAAGACCTTGACCTTGCTGTTGTTGCTGCTGTTGCTGGTGCTTATTATCTAAGAAGAATACGGAGGAGGAGGAGGATGAAGAGATGGTGGATTCGGAATTGGCTGCTGCAGAGGGAACAACATGGCCATTTCTACCAGCTGCTGCCTGAATTGGCCAACAATGATGTCTCTGGCTACTACAACTTCTGCAGAATGCCTCCTGACATTTTTGCTGAAATCCTGGCTGCTGTGGCTCCTGCAATTACAAAACAAGACACCAACATGAGGAGGGCTCTGGAACCTGGATTGAAGTTGGCAGTCACCCTACGGTACATGGCGACAGGAGAGAGCTACAAGTCCTTGGCCTACGGTTTCAGAGTGGCTCCCAACACCATCTGCAATTTTATCCCCAGTGTCTGCATTGCCATCATGTGAGCTTACGAACATCTGCTGGCCCTGCCAATGGATCCAGCATCCTGGAAGGAAGTTGCCAAGGGCTTCGAGAAGAGGTGGAACATGCCCCATTGCATCGGAGCACTGGATGGGAAGCATATTGGCATCAGATGTCCTCGGAAAGCTGGGTCAATCTACTTCAACTACAAGGGCTTCCATTCCATTGTGCTTATGGCTTTGGTGGATTCTGACTACAAGTTCCTCTACGTGCAGGCTGGATGCCAAGGAAGCTCATCGGATGGAGGAGTCTTCCTGGACACAAGGCTGAGGGACCTGCTGGATGAAGAACGACTTGGGCTACCCCCTGCTGAACCTCTACCTGGCACAGTTGGGAATCCTTTTCCATACTTCATCGTTGGAGATGAGGCCTTCCCCCTGAAGAGCTGGTTGCTGAAGCCTGTTCCAAGAAGAAACCTTGACATCCCCTCCAGAGTCTACAACTACAGAATTTCAAGAGCCAGGAGAGTGGTGGAGAATGCCTTCAGTATCCTGTCCCACAGGTTCAGATGCTTCCTAACTACGATGCCCCAGAAACCCGGCAGAGTGGCAGCCATCACTCTGGCAGCCTGCACTCTACACAATCTTCTGCGAGACAGAATTGGAATTCATCGAGCCATGGACAACGACGTAATGGACAGAGAAGATCCTGCAACCCATGAAGTCACTGAAGGACTGTGGAGAGGAGACCCCTTGCATGACCTTGGATTCGCTCCAGCATATGGAAATGCCACAAGACAAGCCAAACAGTACCGAGACTACCTACGAGACTACGTGAACAGCCCAGCAGGAAGTGTCCCCTGGCAGATGGAAAGAATTTGAAGATGAAGCAGAGCAGCAGCAGCAGCAGCAACAGCAATTCAATGCCCCCCTTAAAAAACCACAAATTAACCCAGCCCTTGTAAGGGCTTACCACTTCCTCCAGAAAGAGCAGGCCTTGTACACATCTTTATGTTGACAAACCCCCCCCCCCCCAAAAAAAAGCCCTCCCTGCAACAACTACATATTTTGTGACGTACATAAAATAGCAAATCTTTAGCTTTGTATCTATCTGTACAACCCATTTAAATCACTTTCACTTCCTCTCTATCTGCCTATCTATCTAGCTATATATCTGGCTATCTATCTAGCTATATATCTGCCTGTCTATCTGTCTATCTATCTGCCTATCTATCTATCTATCTATCTATCTGTCTATCTATCCAAGTGCAATCCCTGCAAAGTGACGATAACTGCTTTTGTTTTCTGCAGTGTATATATGTAACGAGCATTGTGTTCCATCTATCTATCTATCTATCTATCTATCTATCTATCTATCTATCTATCTATCTATCTGTCTATCTGTCTATCTGTCTATCTGTCTATCTGTCTATCTGTCTGTCTATGTGCCTATCTATCTATCTGTCTATGTGCCTATCTATCTATCTATCTATCTATCCAAGTGTCATCACTGCAAAATGACGATCACTCGTTTTTCTTTGCTGCAGTGTATATGCGACGTCCAAATATTTCTTCTATCTAGCCATCTATCTGCCTATCTATCTGCCTATCTATCTGTCTATCTATCTGCCTATCTATCTGTCTATCTATGTGCCTATCTATCTATCTATCTATGTGCCTATCTATCTATCTATCTATCTATCCAAGTGTCATCACTGCAAAATGACGATCACTCGTTTTTCTTTGCTGCAGTGTATATGCGACGTCCAAATATTTTCTTCTATCTAGCTATCTATCTGTCTATCTATCTGCCTATCTATCTGTCTATATATCTGCCTATCTATCTGTCTATCTATCTGCCTATCTATCTGTCTATCTATCTATCTATCTATCCAAGTGTCATCACTGCAAAATGACGATCACTCGTTTTTCTTTGCTGCAGTGTATATGCGATGTCCAAATATTTTCTTCTATCTAGCTATCTATCTGCCTATCTATCTGTCTATCTATCTGCCTATCTATCTATCTATCTATCTATCTATCTATCTATCTATCTATCTATCTATCTATCTATCTATCTATCTATCTATCTATCTATCTATCTATCTGACTATCTGTCTGACTATCTATCTATCTATCTATCTATCTATCTATCTATCTATCTATATATCTATATATCTATCTATCTATCTATCTATCTATCTATTTATCTATCTATCTATCTATCTATCTATCTATCTATATTAATTAAAGTGGTGAAAAAACTTTAATTAAGAAAGCAGAAATGCCACCTGTACTGGTTAAGCAGAAAGTGAAAATGGGCCAAAAAAAAAAGAAGGAAAATAGCACCTTGCTTTTATGAAGGTGTTTAAAATTTACAAGGGCCAGGACCGGATTTTTTTTTTGGGGAATTTGTCAACTTTTTTTTTTGGGGCTCTTTTCATTTTTGCTCTTGTTTGTCATCGCAAGAGTTTTTTTAGTCAACATAAGATGTGTACGTGGCCAGCTCTTTTGGGAGGATTTGGTGGCCCTTAAAAGGGCCAGGGGTTTTTTTCTTTTCTTTTTTCAGACGACTTCAACAGGCATCACTTCCTTGGAGAGGGCAGGTTCACTTGGCTCCACTGGAACGACAATGGAGTTTGCCGCTGGTGGACAACTGTCGGCTGCTGCTGCTGCTGTAGAGACTGCTGCTGCTGCTGTAGAGACTGCTGCTGCTGCTGTAGAGACCGCTGCTGCTGCTGTAGAGACTGCTGCTGCTGCTGTAGAGACTGCTGCTGCTGCTGCTGTAGAGACTGCTGCTGTAGTGGTGGCTGCTGCTGCTGTAGAGGCTGCTGCTGCTGTAGTGGCTGATGCTGCTGTAGAGGCTGCTGCTGCTGCTGCTGTAGTGGCTGCTGCTGTAGTGGCTGCTGCTGCTGCCCAAAAGAGGGTCCGGGGAAGCCAAGCTTCTGGGGGCTGTCAAGCAACAGCTGGCTGAAGCTTAAAGATGACTGCTGCAGGGCTGGAGTCTGGCTTCGAATTGGCTGCAGGGACTGGAACTGGCTGCTGCTGCTTGGCTGGGACTGCAACTGCTGGCGTGGAGGCTGGGACTGCGAAAGAAGACTTGTCGAAGGCTGCTGGGGCTGCTGGGGCTGCTTCTGAGTTGTTGGAGGCTGCTGCAAGTCCTCGTTTACAAAGGATGGAGCTGGACCAGGAGGAGGGATGTATTGGTGCTGCTGCTGCCCTAGGATCATCTCCACATTCTCTTGCTGCATCATCAGGATTTTATCTTGGACGGCCGCCTGTACAAAGTAGTGGTCCGTCTGGCTCAAGGAGTGCAGGAGGCGAAGTCTCAGGGCACGGTTCATGTTCTTCCCAGATGTGAAGATACTCCTGCACATGTTCTGCAACTGGTGTACTTCTGGATCCAGCCTGTAAGCAGTTTGTGGGCACATGTCACAGAATGGTCCTGCCGGCTGAGGTGGTGCTGGTTTCCTGGGCCTGTCCGAAGTGTAGTGACCAGCAATTGAAGTCAGGGCAGAGGCCATCTCCTGGTCTGTGTCCTTCCTCTTCTTGGATGGCTTTCGTCCTGGGAAGACCTGCGACTGCTGCTGGGATGGCTGGAGGGACTGCTGGGACATCTCCTGGGAGGACTGCTGCTGGCTGGCTGGGAGGCTGTCATCAAGATCGGGCATAGGATTGTAGTCCATGGGGGCATCAGAATCGGACGACAGGCGGTTACTTCCTCCTGGTCCAGTGAAGCTGGAGACTTCCACGGCACCCTTCGGAATGATGGAGGGCCTCAGGAATTCACACTTCGCAAGGATGTACTTGTCTCGGTCGGACAGCTTCTTTCTGCCAGCTCCAGAAGCTTGAGGTCTGATGCACTTTGAGAAGGTAGTCCTGATGTTGCTCCTCCATTTGTGGACTTTACCTGCTGTGATTTCTTTCCCCACTAGCAATGTAAGTTCTGCTGCTTTCTCTGCATCCAGTCTGTCCTTCTGTCCACTCTTGAAGGTGGTGGAGCCCTTGGAGTACAGCTGCTTGTTCTCCCGGTACCAGTCGATCAGATCATCCTCCTGCTCTTCTGTGATGCCCAGTAGGTCCCTGGAGTTTTTCTTTCTGTAGCCCTTCTTCTTGTGGACAAACTGGCCATCGGAGTCCTGGATCAGCTCAACCTCAGATCCAGTGTTGTCAGAATCTTCCTTTGGCTGGTTCTTCCCCTTGCTGCCCTTGGACTTGGCAGCCTTCTTCTTGGGAGTATCTTCCTCTGTGGTGGCATCGTAGTCGGAGTCCAGAGTCTGCTGGTGGATGATTGCAGCTGTCAGAACTGGTACACAGTCATCATCTTCATCAGCAGGAGTATCATCTGGAGGTGGAGGTGGAGGCTGGACTGCAGTCTTGGCTCGGGTCTGGGCTGGAGTGACAGGCTTGACTGGAGGCTTGACTGGAGGCTTGACTGGAGGCTTGACTGGAGACTTGGCTGGAGGCTTGACTGGAGACTTGGCTGGAGACTTGGAGGTGGCGTGACGCTTGGCTGAAGGAGACTTGCCAGGAGTGCGAGGCCTTCCCCTTGGAGCAGTCTTGGTGGGAGTCTTGAACACAGCAGCATCAGCCGACTGGGTGCGCTTGGTCGGAGACTTGACAGAAGCAGCAGCATCAGCAGCATCAGCAGGCCTGCCACGCTTGGTTGGAGACTTGACATCAGCATCAGCAGACTTGGGACGCTTCTTCTTGGCTGCAGCAGCAGTGGCAGGCCTGCCACGCTTGGTTGGAGACTTGACAGCAGCAGCAAGCTTGGCCAGGACTTGATCTTCAGCTTCTTCATCATCATCTTCATCCTCCTCATCAGGTTGTTGCAGCACTTTGGGTGGTGGGGCGCCCTCGAAGATGGTCTCAGTGGTCACTGTTGATGTAGCAGTGGTCACTGCCACGATGCTGTCCTGCAAGCTGAACATGCTTGGAGACAATGTAACAGCTGTGTAGTCTATGAAAGGAGCTGGTGAAGAAACTGGAGTTGAAGATGGAGTGGTCAGTGGAGTGGTGGCTGGAATGTTGCCCTTGGTTGGTGCCCTCAAGGTCTTCTTCCCTCTTCCTCTGGGTCCCATCTTGAAGCAGGATCAATCAGAAATGAAGCAGGATGAATCAGCAATGAAGCAGGATCAATCAGCAATGAAGCAGCAATTCAGTAGGCTGTGAAGCAGAGTGTCATGGAGTATAGATGCGTTCGTCTTGAAGTTTAGAGTGGTTATGGTGCTCTAGTGGCTGCTCTTCTATTTATATGCGAGGCGCGCGCCAGTGCGTCTCCATGGCTGACCCCCCATTCCCGCCGTGGCACGAAAGGTCGACGCCGTGATGCTTTCAGTACCCCGCGGACAAAGGATTTTGCTAAAAATAGCCCCTCTGGCGCCACTCTGTCTGCTCCAGGAGGGGGTCCAGACGACGGCGCGAAGGTTTTGCACACGCCCCGGAGCATTTTCCTTGACGGCGGAGTGCAGAAGAACCGCGGCGTCGACCTTTTTGGCGCCACGCAGAGAATCCCGCTTGTTTTCCTAATCCGCGGGAAACTTTTTGCAGTTTGTGACTTGCATTTTCGACAGTAACCACGACGATTTAATTAAACACAAAAGTACTGCACTTAGAGATTTGTAAATTTCCATGAATCTACCTGATGGCAACTACTAGAAGTGTTCAAACTTTCATCTTGATACGTTAAGAGGAAGTACTATTTTTCACGTTTTTGGAAGTGTGCGTTTTTAACTTTGTGCAGTTTAGCGGACACCAAAATTCAGCATATAAGGCCATCCTCATATCTCCAATTCTTTGCTGGTAAAATAAAGCTAAAGAAATTATTCACAGATGCATGTAAGTCATATACTGTCTCACTGCCACCTTTCCCGGCAGCTGACCTTGTGCCTGCCAAGACATTTCATAGGCATATGCACCATCAAAATTACTACGTTCATACATGCTATGAAGAATTCATCATGACGGATATGAACTGGAAGGACGGAGTGAGCAGGACAGGGGAGAATTACCCTGCTTTCGTTTAGTACAAAAAGTTGCAAGGAAGTTTACGTTGCAATGGTTGTATCAACTGTTGATATTGTGTATAGAATATTGTTTGAGCTCCGCCCAGATACCCAGATGTCGGCCGAGTTGATGCAGGCCCAGGTGAAATTTGTTCTCCTGAGTAGAGGATGGCCTTGCTTGTAGCTCAAAATTCAGCTGAATGCTCAGTGGCTCCATCTTTTGTAGATGTGATTTTTAGTCCAAGTTTTGCCTTTTTTTCCCACGCTTGTGGTTGTAGTACTGTAGTAGTGCTGTTCTCCCGCGGATCTTGTTTGGTGAGCTCCACTATCCTGCACAGTGATTGCTGGAGAATGGAGAACTCAGGGATTTGCATTTCGGACCTGAATGAGGCTGTTTGCTTGTGTCTGGGACTGTCCGCTAGTGTCTGGTGCTGTCTAAAACATTATTCTATTGATGCATTTTTTGTTTGTGATTCCTGAGTTCACAAATAATATTTTTGTTGCTTGATTAAATAATTCACAACGATGTGTATTAGTATGCAGTTAATTTTTGCAAGCTTTACATTATCATTCTTTACATCAAGTCGTCAAGTATTGTATCGGTATCGGTATCGGCCGATACCAAAAATTTTGCTATTGGTATCGGATCGGACTGAAAAAATCCGGATCGGTACATCCCTAACACTGATGTATAATCATTTGAGGAGAGGATGCTGAATTGCTGAGTGCAAAAGCATAATGCAAGAAAACTTGTTTTGGAGGGATAGCGATGTCACACAACTTTGAATGGCCTATCTAGAAAACCATTGATTTTTTCATAATTTTTATTAAATCTTCTGTCCAAATTGCAGGCCTCTGCTTTCGGTGTGCAGTGTGCATTGATATTTTGAGGGACAACAGTCTTTGACTGAGTGTGACAGTGAAGGCTTACAATGATTTTTTTAAAGGGACTCATTTCTTGTAGCTTTCAATTTCTTTTGCAAATGTTCTTTGCACATTTCAGATACATTGAACACCGTTGTGGTAAAGTTATTAATCCACATAAAGGCCACCAGAACCCTGGAGATAACACTCCACTAGTCCTGCATGGTGATCGCCACAGTGCAGGGTATTTCCATTTTGTAGAAGAAGATGAACAGATTATTCACAATGCAGGGAGGTTATTCGCCCCAAAAGGAGGGAGTGTTGATCCTGGAACAGGAACCGAGATTGTCATTTATGACAGTTTCCATGATGGATCAAGGTAAACAGAATCATTGTCTTGTTAGCTTTTAATAATCATGAGCTTGTGATGATAATTATATTATGCAACTATATATATTGGATAATCAAAACAAATCAATATAGGGGAGAGTCCCCTCGATCGGAACACCTAACTTTATAGCTGCTCAGTGCGGAAAGGGTATTAGTGCTATGAATCTTAAAAGTGGCCAAAAAGATGAAGATTGAGTTGAAATATATTGTGCTACAGTGTTGTGGACAAAGCTTTATCTATAGGGACACTAGACCATTTCCAAAAAAAACGCTCAAATTCTCAAATCACCAACTGAGTATCCTCGATTGGACCACCGAGTTGCCTCGATCGGACCACCCCAGAAAGCAATGTTTGATATAATTAAAGGTATTTCCATCATTTAATAACCAGAAACATGATTTTCTGTTTGTGTAAGCTAACCTCAGATCAGACAAACTTTCAATTTTTAGAATTTTTTACTTTTTGGCATCGTTCCAGAAAATGCCTGTAGAGGGCATCTTAGCATGGGAGTTAAATTATCGTAATTAATTTAACATATTTCTGGGCCATAATTTTATGTCTTAAGTGATTATTCTTTAATAATAAGCTAAAATTGTCATGTTTACAGGTTGTATTATGAATATGCATACATCCATGGGGTGGTCCGATCGAGGACACTCCACTGGTCCAATCGAGGGAATATCTGTCATTTGTAAAATTTAAGCCAGTGCCCTGAATTTTATAGATGAATGAATTTTTCTTTTTCGTTTTTGGAGACAAGTAGCTGGAGGTCACTGAAACATGCAGATTCTGAAGGATTTCCCAGCAGTATGTGAATTCTGACTGTGTGAGACCTGAATGACAATGTTAGCTCTGACACTACCATTTTATACTATTACCTGAACTTCAAATATTGATGATTTTTCAAGTCAATCATTCATGACCATTTCCAAATGATTGAAAAGCAATCACTCAAGACAGGACAGTTGTTCATAAGCTTAATAATTTTGTCACAATCAGAGCGTTCCGATCGAGGCACCTGTCCGATCGAGGGGACTCTCCCCTATATATACTGTTTACCTCTCACATGTTTTTTCTTCACAGATTTCGGTTGGTGCCTTCGGCCTATCCCACACCAAAATTGACTGGTCGCTGGGAAATACTGTTTTCCATAATCAACCCAATCAATCAACATACATACACAATCAATTTCAAAATGGGAAAGTCCATGACAAAGCAGGCAACCGAGAAACATTATTGGAAGGTATGAATCAAATAGGCTCAATCCAAGTTGTTTTCCTGTTGAAGTGTCATGAGAACTCAATGTCACAACTGACATCAGTCTATATATGAGTCTGGTATAGCTCGAGCAAGTGCCGCACCACAGCCTGTCAGCCAATGGGCTGTCAGAACAACTATGCATCACAGAATCCAGGTGTTAACAAAAAGTATGAAACACTCTTGTTTATAGCAAGGTCCATCGAAGTTATATGTTGTAAATTAGCTAGTTGGCAGATTACCCAAACAACTCTGCTGGGTTGTAATAGATGTCTGATGTAAATGCTCATAGAGCTGACATAGACCTATACATAGATTAGACTGGGTGGTGTTGAAACTGTGATGCACACTTGAGGTGGATTCACATTGAATAAAAGCTGGGGAATCCAATCAAGCATAATATGGCATCTCGGCTTGTAGCTATTTTACATAATATTATATTGCAATGCCAGAGCACAGGGATGCCACCTCTGACACTTCGTTCTCAAACTTCAACAGTATGGAAAACAGTCTGGATTTCATGTTAATATGGCAAGGACAGTAACTTCATTAATTTGAAAGTTATCAATTTTTCTTCTTGTAATTCGTATGGTGAAATAAAATAGGCATGCTTAAAGTTTTATGTAGGTACCTTACATGAAACCAACTAAATTAAGCCAACTACTGATAAGTGGGATGTGAGTTATTATGGTAACCAGGAATTAACATGCACTGAAAGTTAATCAGTTTAAAAACGGTCATTCATTGTGACTGTCAGTGATCTGGAAATGACCAGCAGTCCAGCATGGGTTTCAGAATATCAATAACATAGGAAATTGTCTTGCAAGAACACTGTAAAAATCAGATCTACCGTATCTAAACTTCTTCAGTTTCTGTCATGCATCTTACTTCACACAGGTAACAGCGGCCTATGCTATAGACTGGTTCAGAGCTGATGCCAGGTTCGAAAAGTATGCCTGTCTGTCTCAAAGTGAAACATGGGAAGTTGAAGTGGAGAGGATTTATTCTGTAAAGGTAATAATCAGTTGAAAATGTTTTATATATATATAAAGAGAGTGTTGTTTTCTGTTCATTTCATCTCTTCGGATATAACGAAAGTGGAGAATCTTCACTCAATCATCCTTGTAAAAACAAACATATCGTGACAAAACTGAGTAACCTTTGGATTTGAGAAATAAGTGAATGACATGAATCATAAATGGCTATTGTACAGTTTATTACTATTTTGGTTGTAAATCTTATCATACCTTTCATCTCAGAATTTTCCAGTTAATCAAATTATTTTGTTTTACTTTAAGGTGCTTCCGGGTGATACAGTGGTCACATGGCAATGGGTTTTCGAAGCAGAACGTCTGGATGAAGCTTATCGTTTCCGAAGTACGATTCTTGGTGACACCAATGACCTAAATACGCCACCAGAAATTGATCCTGCAGCATTTCCAAATTCATGCTGATTTAGTGTCAATCGAATTTCAGGATTGGCTGAATTTTTTAATAAATATGAAACTCTTGCAAAAAAAGTCACCTCATGCTTACAGAAACAACGCTAATAACATAATAACGTAATCATGTATCATAGCAACTGTGCACATTTATTTGAAAAGTCATACATAGAGCTTAAGTCACTTTGACACAAATCAAAGCCTAAGATGCAGACCTTATTTCAAATTAAAACCATAGAATGGGGTGTAGTTAACATGGGGAAGTCAGCCAACTAACAGATAACAGATAACAGATTAATTTACCCAACTGAATGGCAGAAATGCCAAATTTCGTCACTGACACAGGTTTCTTCAGGAATTTGGCCACCTGTGTCTGTGAGGAAAGTTGGCTGCTTGGCATGTCTGCCATTCTATTCAGTGCAATTAGGAGGCCAACTTTCTCTCGGCGAGGCAACTTTACCCCGTTCTACGGATTGCTTTCAATTTCTTCACATCTGACTCTACTGTCAACATAAATGGTTGACCTCAGTCATCCTCATCTCAAGTGCATGCTTTATTTGCTTCAACATTTATATGAAAAAGCATAGATAGTGTAACTCAACTTCTGGAAGATTAGAAATTCCCTTTGAACATATTCCAATGACGCTCATTATTATAATAAAATTTGATGTTGTTACCATGGTGACCTCAGTTGTTGACCGTTGAACATCAAAAGCAAGAATGGATAACACAAAATATGATAAGTAATGAATAAAACAGAGTGAAAAAATTAGGACAAGAATTGCAAGGCACGCAAAAAAAGGGGCCATTTTTTCAGAAAACTTCACTATAATTACAGTCTAACAAATCAGGACCTATTCATCTCAGTTCCTTCAAATTATGCAAAGATGTTCTGAACAGTCCGTCAAGAAGAAAAACTGAGCACTTATGAAAACCAGCAGGCTTTCTTCATTGGCCCCAGCGAAGAACGGATAAAACTTTCGGCCAAGATCAGTGTATGGAATTACAACGCACTGACTGGTTACAGTTCTATGGAATTATATGCAGATAGCTTTGCCAAATTACCAGCTCGCCACCCCGGTAGCCAGCTTTTGTGGTAAATATGCAAAAGTAAAGTACTTGGCTACTTCTGTAGGGAGATGGCCAATGGTGTATCATGGTTATTTGAAGAATTGCAAAAGAAAAGATGTTTTGAGGCCCGAAGTATACCTTCCCCAGTAACAGGTCTGTTCACCACATTGATCCATTCACCACCAGGAAAAATTGTCCATTCGCCACATAAAAGTGATTGATTCACAACGTCAAAAATGGCCCTTTTAGAGTTCGGGGCAAGAAGCCCGGGTTAGGTGAGAGGCCCCCCAGTGTTATATCTAAACTAACATTTTTGGTGCGTTTTCTTGTTGATAGGATTGAAGCCAGGGGCATTTTAGGTGACGCCACAAATTTTCAGGGCAAACAGCACCAAACTATAGTAGAAATTAAAGAAACAAAAAATGGTATTTGTAACTTTGAGTAATTCTTTGAAAGGGGTTGTCAGAAATAACTTGTTTGCTTATACTGTGGTGAATACAAATATTCAAACTGTTTGATGTTTCATAACAATATATTTTGTCTTATTTTCCAATTGATTAAAGGGAATTTCATGTGATAACCTAATCACATTGGGAATGTTACTATAAATATAGCCTATTTAAGGAAAAAGTTAAAACCAGAAGCATTTTGTGAGTCGTGAATGGGGAAGAACCAACACCAGTTGAGAATGGGGAAGTTTGCAGTCATTGCAGTTCTCCTCTGCTTTGTGTTTTCCGCTCCAAGTTCTTCAGCATCGGAAACCATTGTTCAAGATTGGCTCACACTTAACACCTTTGTTCAGACTGGCCAACCCTCAAGTGGATATGTAGGTGAATGGGGTGTTATACAGCATGTTTGGAGCAAGAGATACATTCTTCCTGATGGTGGGCTGTGTCCCGGCGACAGGGCTAATATAAGAATTGGAACCACAGCTTCATCTGATGAGAACTTGTTTAGATTTGTGCAGGTCAAGGGACACCAGGGGTGAGTAGGTCCTGTCTGATCCATACCTTCACAGACTAAACAGCATTGGGCAGTTTAAGTCTTTTCAAAGTCATGACTCAGTTTTACTGTGCATGCTCTCTTTGTGTTTTGACCGTTCTCTTTTTGCATTTCAGGTATATTGAACATAAGTGTGGCAAAATTGTTCATCCACAGGGCGGAAGTGAAAACCCTGGAGACAGAACACCAATTGTCGTACATGGAGATCGCCATAGCGCAGCATATTTTCACATTGATGAAGTGGATGACCAGATTACTCACAGCTCAGGAAAAATATTCCATCCAAAAGGAGGAAGTGTTGACCCAGGAACGGGAACACAGATGGTTCTTCACTCGGATATCCATGATGGAGCAAGGTAAACAGAATAATCAAATCATCATGCCTACTTCAGCTTTGTGATGACATATCTTGTGCGGCTGTCCTGCACGTGATGAAATTATACAGAAATCAAAGAAATCATCACATTTACAGTTGTGCTTGAAAGTTTCTGAACCTTCTGAACCCCTGGCACGCCTTACCTTATTTGCGCACATCTCTCAAACAAATGCAGGAACAGCTTTTAAATTGGGTAATAATACAACTGAACACCATCTTTTTTATGTAAGCATATATCCATAGCGAATAATGACATTTATATATGATTTTATGATGAAAGTCTCTGAACTGCATCTTCAAAAGTTTCTGAACCCTTCTGAAACGCGTACAATCAACAATTTGTATGGCCTCCTTTTTCCAAAATAAATGCTTCCAAACACTTCTCATGGCTATGTACTACCAATTGGCAAATTTTCTGTGGGATTTTTAACCATTCTTCAAGAGAGCATTTTCTTAACCTTCGTAAGCTGGTGGGTCATCTGACGTGGACTGCTTTGTCAAATCTGAGCAAGGCATATCTTGTTGTCTGTGATCAGGAACTGGTCCAGGCAATACCAGATCCATGAATTTGACTGATTTTAATCAACTTTTAGTGGATTTGCTTGTATGCTTTGGAAGATATTCTGCTGGAAGACCAATTTGCGGCTAAGTTTCATGCTTGTAAGGGAAAGCTTTACGTTTTCTAAGTGCATATCTTGATATTTGTCAGAATTCGTTATGCTATTAACAACAGTTCTTTCTCCTGTTCCATTTATAGCAAAACAACCCCATATCATGATGCAGCCGACATTATCTTTCATATTTGGGAGGATGTTAGGTTCCTTGGATGTAGCACCGTCAGGACGCCAGATTTGGAAATTTTGACTGACACCAAAAGGCTGAATTTTTGATTAGTCTGTCCACAGGACATCGTTCCAATAATCATACAATCCATTGAGATGGTTTTTAGTGAATTACAGTCAGGTTTCTTTGTACTTTTGGCCGCAATCAAAACAGATATGTCGGACATCCAGAAGGTCCTGCTTTCAAGGAACATAACACCCACCCAACTATGAAAGATAATGGTGGCCCCATTATGGTTTGGACTTGGTTTGCTATAAATGGGACAGGAAAATGAAATATTGTTGATATGATAAGGAATTCTGTGAAATATCACGATATGTGCTTAGAAAATGTAAAGCTTTTACTTGTAAGCCTGAAACTTGGCCATGAGTGGGTCTTCCAGCAGAACAATTACCCAAAGTGCACAAGCAAATTCACTAAAAATGTATTAAAATCCCTCAAATTTAGGGTTCTGGGATGGCCTGGACAGTTTCCCAATCAAACCGATTACACATGCATGCCTGGGTCAGATATGACAAAGTAGTTCTTGTCGGACGACCCACCAGCTTACGAAGGTTAAGAAAATGCTCTCTTGAAAAATGGTCAAAAGTCCCACAGAAAATCTGCCGATTGGTAGAACATAGTCATAAGAAGTGCTTGGAAGCATTTATTTTGGAAAAAGGCGGCCATACAAATTGTTGATTGTACGCATTTCAGAAGGGTTCAGAAACTTTTGAAGATGCAGTTTCGGAGACTTTCATCATAAAATCATATATAAATGTCATTATTCGCTATGAAAATATGCTTACGTAAAAAAGATGGTGTTCAGTTGTATTATTACCCAATTTAAAAGCTGTTCCTACATTTGTTTGAGAGATGCGCACAAATAAGGTAAGAAGCGCCAGGGGTTCAGAAAATTTTAAGCACAACTGTAGCTGTCATATATAATTTGTTTCAGATTGCGATTTGTGCCTTCGGCCTATCCACAACCAGAATTGACTGGTCACTGGGAAAGACTATTTGCTGTCATCAATCCTATCGGTGAACACACATACACAATCAGATTCAAAATTGGAAAGTCGATGACAAAGCAGGCATCAGAGAAAAGTTCTTGGAAGGTATGAATCTAATTACACACACTCTGCACAAGGCAATAGCTCACACTATTTGGTATAGCAGGGGGAACAGTTTTAAACATTGAACATTAACTGTCCTGGGTGCGGTCATCTATGTTAGTAACACACAGTGCTTCACGATAAATTTGTACACAGAGCATGGTAATCGACTGCGCCTATATTCACTGTGTGGTGTGGCCTGAATAGTGAATACCTATTGTGTGCTGTCCTAGGTCATTCAGTTGTATAATAAAACTTAATGAGAGTGTGGTTCACAGCAATGAACCTCATGAATGTCAGGTCGCGGAAGAATACAACACGAGTCCGAAGGACGAGTGTTTATTCTGCAGCAGACCTGACATGAGTGAGGTTCATTGCTGTGAACCACACTCCCATTAAGTTTTATTTATATCCCACAATAAAAATAGACCTCCAGTAAAAAGAATTAATAATTTCAAGAGGCACTATTTTGTTTGAATGGCCGCAAAAAGATCCCTAGCAACTGCACCGACCAATGAGAGCGTCAAAACATTGTGACGTCATCACTTCACTGCCCATTGTTTGCATAACAACGTCAGATAATGAGATGCATGTGGTTCACAACGATGAACCACATGGTGTGAATCACATGGTATTTTGCCAGAACTTCACTGCCTATTGTGGGATATACTTGGATACTTACATTCTGCCATACAATGTATTTTTGCCTTTGTGAAAATGAGAGTTGTCAACTGGTTAAATACGCAGATGACACAGCACTAGTTGCAAGATGTGTGAATGATGATATTATCTATAGAAGAGAGGTTGAGAGATTTTGTGAGTGGTGTTGTTCTAATTACCTGGAGTTAAATGTCAGCAAAACCAAAGAAATGATTGTGGACTTTCGAAGATCAGCTTTTAAACATGAACCATTGTACATTAATAATGAAGTGGTCGAAGTTGTTAATGAATATAAATACCTGGGATTAATTGTCGATGATCAATTTAAATTTACCAGCAATGTTGAGAAACTATACAAAAAGGTTAATTCACGCATGTATTTTGTACGCATGATGCACAAACTTTACTTTGATGAAAAGATAATCAACTTGTTCTATACTGCTGTAATTCAATCGGTCATATCCTTCTCTATTGTTTGTTGGTTTGGGAATGCCTCAGATGAAGTGAAACACATGCTGACTAGAATTATTAAGCACTGTACTAAACTAGGCGCTACATGCACTGTCAGCCTAGCCAGCCTATATGAACGTGGCACTAAACAGAGACTCAGTGTAATTATTAATGATGTTTCACATCCCCTCAATGGGAAATATGAACACTTGCCGTCCGGGCGTGGACTCAGACATGCAAAATGCCGAACAAGTCGCTATCAAAGATCCTTCGTACCGTCCAGTATCAACATGGCAAATACAACGGGGTTCTCCTCGAACAGCATGATTAGTGTGTGAATGTGAATGAATGTAACTTATATTGTATAAATGCCATTGTATGAATGTATGTTCTAACTAATTTATATATATGTATGTGTGTGAAACTGTCTCAACTGTGTGTATGTGCTTTTGTATGAATGTGCTTTTGTATGAATGGGCTACGCACGAGCCAAATTGCATGATTTTCATGACAATAAAGTATTTATTATTATTATTATTATTATTATTATGAGGTGCATCCCAATGTCCCCCATGTTAGGCGTCTCTATGAGCCCCGATATTACTTTTACACCAATTTGCTAATTTCTCAGGCACCAGTGAGTGTGTTTATCAGAATAGCAATTTATAACTGTTCGTTACGATGTACCAAATTCATACAAGCATAGAGAAAGCCTTATTTTTCATGGTTTGTCCAGAGAAAGGTTTGCATTGAACCCCTCTGAATTTACTTTAGCAGTAGGAAAACAAACTATTCCTCACCATACTTCTGCATTTGACTGTAATTTGTCAATAAAATGATAGAAACATCAGGATGTGAAATTACAAGATATGCTGGCACTACCATATGATATACCTTGCCAGGAACCAAGAAAACCCCACTGCCCCGTAGTGCCCAATGTCCCAATGTGCCCCGGTTCCCCCTATGCTTTCTATAATATTATCACCAGATCTGAGATGCGGAAGGTCAATCACCAAAGTATGTGAATTATCAAATAGAATTTATGCACAAATGTTACACTCTCATATAGTGCATGCGACACATGCAGTGGACACTGGGTAGAGATATTAGAAGTTGATAATAGTACCAGATCTGTATTCACTTTGGAAAGTTTCCTTTACCCAATCCCAAAATCAGGTGCCACTTCAGTGTAAAAGGAGGAGTACAGATTTCTAGGCATAGCTTACAGGTGATTTGATTACCACTCGATGCTGCTCATTCAGTAAGGGATCAATGCAATGTACAATTGTACATACTTGCTACATTTGATATATCAACTATGTGACGTTTTGTTGTCCCAAAACCGATTAGATTTAGCAAAAATACTATGCATTTATCGTGTATACAATCTTAGAATCGTGCACTAACTAAATTGCCTTTTAAGCCATAAATTCTGTTTAATTGACGATTTTAAAGATTTTAAAAGCCAAAATGAAGCAAATATCATTGTGGTCATGACTGTCTACATTTATCTGCTATTTTAGAATGATGATGAGGCGAGTGGATTCAGAAACATTTCGGGCACAGAGAGTTCACCCTGTGGATTGTTGTGTATAGTGTTGGGAGGGTTGCGAACCTGGTCCATGTAAGCCAAACTGGTTTCAAGTGCGTATGCTGTAACCATTTGACTACAGAGATACATTGCTTGTGGAGACTCCACAAGATGTATATTTTTTTTTTCACGGACTTTGTTCTTGACATTTCTGCCGGAGTCCACTGGCCTTACTGATGAAGATGCAATGATGTATGGATCAAAAAAGACATTATCGATCCTACTGAATTTTGCGTATGAAATTTTTTTATTACACAGATCTCTCTTCATACAGGTTTCGGCAGGCCTTGCGTTATCTTGGTTCAAAGCCGATGGACAATATGAAAAATTTGCAAGCCTGTCTCAAAGTGAAACATGGGAATTTCAGGTGGATAGTTCCTATTCTTTGAAGGTAACAATAGGTTGATAACATTCTATTGTGTGTCTTGAACTACAAGGGAGCCTTGTTATCTCATCACTAAAAGCAACACACTGGAGTTATGAACTGAAATACACAATATGCCTATACTCAGTAACCTTTGGATTTGAGAATCACTTTGTGAAAGAAAATATTATTATGGTGCATAAATTATTGTATATATTTTTTGTTGTAAATAGTATATAATATGCCTTTTGTTAAATATGTGCATTTAGTTGCTGGCCTTCCATAAATAATAGTCTACAATTATTTCATTTTGTATATGAAGGTACTTCCGGGAGAAACAGTGGTAACTTGGCAATGGGTTTTCGACGCTGAACGTCTTGATGAAGCTTATCGATTCCGAAGCACGATTCTTGGTGACAGCAACGACCTTAGTACACCACCAGAAATTGATCCTGCAACCTTTTCCAAATTCATGCTGATTTAGAGTCATTAAAACTTCTGGAAAGACTGAATTTTGAAATAAATATGAAAAACATTCTAGCAAAAAAAAGACACCTCATGCTTACAGAAGCCACTTTCATAACATATCATGTATTCTTGTATCATTGCAACTGTGTATATTTTTTTTAGAAAAGTCCAGAATAGATCTTAAGTCACTTTGACTGTAACTGACACAGCATCATCACGTAAACTTAATATTCTCTCAATCAGAAAACTGATTTGTCACAAGATAAAAGACAAATGCAGTGAGATTTCACAGGCAAGCGCTACCCTGTCAGAATGCCTCGGCGGTCCTACGTCGGCCCAGCGTCAGTCCGATGTCAGTAGCATCGGGCCAGCTTCGGGCCAACGTTTGACCGCTGAGGCACGCTGATAGGGTAGCTCTTTAGCAAAAAGGGAACGGGGTACAAACGGCTCTCAAGACAACTTCCATTGTAAGACCCGCTATAGGAAGGGTCTTATGTTTTCATTAGAATATGTCTGTCCATCGGTCTGGCTGTTGTCTGTCTGACATATGTTAACACGATAAAGGAAAAACCTCTCAGTGGCTTTAATTGAACCACAACACAGAACTGATTCGATTTGGGAACAAAGCAAAATTGAGATATAGATCTATACTGATTGTTTTTGCAGCTCTATTTCTTTGTAGTTGCATATCGGATCCAGAGCAAAATTATACACTTAGGATAACCTCTCAGAATGCAAACATCCATTTTTCATTTTTTTAACTCACCGTGGGAAATATTGTCATCAGTTTCTGTGTTTCTTCAGGATTTCTAAATACAGACATTTTCCCCGATTTGTGTTGCTTCTGCACAGTTATGATAGATCTGTGGTGAATGAGTTCATGGATCATGTTGATCAAGTGATCTTTGCAATTCTTTTTTGTTCCATAATTGATATACACTGTAACATGCAATGTTAAAGAACAATTCAATATGATACCCTTCAATTTCTGGCCAGCCGCACCTGCCCCAGAGGCCAGGGTTCAATTCCGGGATGAGCTAGACATAAATATATGGCGTAATACACTATAGGATCCCTGTTAAATTAGAAAACTGATAAGCATAAATGGGCATTAATGCTTTGTTGGATAGTATAGGCTACCATATGGCATGTAGAACATCCAAATATAAAAGTGCTATCTGTCTTGTTGATGCAAAATGGCATAGTGTGGTGGCAGCACTTGTGAGCATGCCATCCCTCTTGTGCCACCTAGATAGCCTGACCGAACGTGGATGACCTAATTCTGCACAGTGATCAAAAGTTGATGGGAAAGGAGTCAAATGAAGGTGCTTTTCAAAGAAAGGAGGAATTACTGAAGTACAGCTACTATTGCAAAACAAAGTAAATGTCAGTGATGTGACACATGCAACATTTGATGAGTGTGGTGAGAACAGGGAAGAGTTATGATGCTGAAAATAAACTCTCTGTCTCTTATGACTGAGACGCGAACCCAAGAGAGATATAGCGCTTATATGTTTGGATGCACCTTTTATGAGGAGCCTTAGAATTGTCACACAGAGAATTTATTTATTTCATGCTAGCAGTGCTATAGTGTATTACAGTTCCCCTATGGCCTATGGTTATTATGAGTACTTAATAACTTTTGAGCAGGGATCTTTGCATAAAAAACACAATTTTTTCTAGGGTATCTCTAATATCCATAGGGGTGCATGAATTACTTGGCACATAAAACTTAGTATTTCGTCCAAGATCTCGCCTAAGAATTATTAATATGTCATCTGCATACTGGTATATTGAATGTGGAACATGTTGTTGAGAAAGATGGCATTGCTACCTTCACCTCTTTTTAAAAAGTTTCTGTAGTATGTGTCAAAATAGCTATTGGCCAGAAATTGAGAAGACAAAATGGGATCTAATCAGAGGAGATAATTCACTAAACATCAGAAGGATTCCATGTACTGTGTACTAGAAAGCTGCCATGACTTTTGATAGTGTGATGTTCGCAACATATTTTTCATGCTGGGCTATGTTCATTTATTGAAAGCAGTATGGCATGACTCAGTCATGATCCCTAAACCTTTCCATAAAATGTTTAATATTCATTAATAAATCTATATTGGCGTACCAATTTTGCCAGATTTTTGCCCAATATACATCAATTGACATAACAATTTAATGATATAAGGGACAAATAAATTGTTTTTTAACTTGAAGAGGAAGAAATAATACAAACAAGTGTTATATCGATTTTTCCTCAGTTTGTTAGTGCCTTAATAGGCCTCAAATGAAAGGAAAATATGATTTTACACTATTTTCACCATTCAGATATAGACGTTTTAATGCAAAATATAGCAAAACTTCAACCTTGATGAGCCACCTCTAAATATTAATCAATTTGGCTGAAATTTTGCAAACTTCTTCCACATGTTCACAGGAAAAAAGTTAGGGGGTACCATCTCCAAATTTTACACTTTTATTTCTTTCCATTGGATGTTGGACCACCCTAATGGTTACAACAGTTGATTTTGAACCCAATGGCCTGAGAGGATGTGGGTTCGAATCCCACTCCTGCAACTCAACTTTACAGAATAACCAGACAGATGTGCAGAGTAATAAAATTGCCAAATTGAATACTAATAAACAAAGTAACCAAAGTGAATACAGAATAATGTAGTTGGTCTCTAGTATGACAAATAAAAACAAAGGAAACAGAATAGAAATACATAGAGCCAAACAGGGTTCACATTGGAAAAAAAACAACAACCAAAAAAAAAAACAGGAACAGATGGTCTGAGCCCGTGGGTCAAAAACATATAATAGTGTTTGTTTACATTTCTTTATTCCCTTTGTATTATACGCAGCAGATAAGCAATTGAGGTGGGCAGTCGGTAACTCACTTCAGCTATCTGTAAATATATTTCTCATACAAGTAATTATCTATAAGTAGACACCATCAGTTGATAATTTTTTAATCCTGGAAATTCATTATGTATTTTTGAAAGGAAAAAGTATGCATAGAAACTATTATCATGCCTTTTGTCTCACTATCAAATTGATTAATGGAAACTTCATGTGACAAGCTTATCATAATAGGAATTTTATGGTAAACATGACTTTGAAATTAATTTAAGCCAGTAGCATTCAGAAAGTGTCACTGTAGGTCTTCACATTAGTAGAATGGGGAAGTTTGTGGTCATTGCAATTTTCATTTGTTTTGAACTTGTGTCTGCCGCACCAAGTTCTTCGGCATCAGAAACCATTGTTCAAGATTGGATCACACTTAACACCACAGTTCAGATTGGTGGACCGTCCAGTGAATATATTGGTGAATATGGAGTCATACAACACGTTTGGAGCAAGAAAAATATCCTTCCAGACGGAGGGCTCTGTCCTGGCGACAGCGCTAATCTAAGAATTGGAAGCACATCTTCATCGGACCCAAACTTGTTTAGATTTGTGCAAGTCAAAGGACATGTTGGGTGAGTTGGTCCATTATGGTCCATCCCTTTGCACAAATTAAGGAGAAACGTGGTTTATAGTATGTTCCAGTTTTTATCAAAATCCTTGATCTTTAATCAAATTATTGAATATGTGTGTAATTGAAAATGCAGAATTTTGAGAAATTGGTGACTAGTAATATTTTCAAAATCATGACCCTGTTTCAGCCTGCTTCTCAGTCTCATTGCGTTTTGATTGCTCTCTTTTTACATTTCAGATATATTGAACATCATTGTGGCAAAATTATTCATCCAAAGGGCGGAGACGAAAACCCTGGAAATACAACACCACTGAACCTACACGGAGATCGCCATAGCGCAACATATTTCCACTTTGATGAAGTGGATGAACAGATTGTTCACAGTGCAGGAAGGATATTTCATCCAAAAGGAGGGAGTGTTGATCCAGGAACGGGAACTCAAATGGTCCTTCACTCGGATGTCCATGATGGAGCAAGGTAAACCGAATCATCGATTTATCAAATGGTCATGCCTTTTTGAAGACTGTCCTGCACACGATGAAATTATACCAAAATGAAATATTTCATTAAATTTAGCCCTTTTACAGAGTCTACGAAAAGTGCTTTTGGTATATAGGACAATCCGACATTTGGGCAGGTATAGTTCCTGAATTTTACCAGCCAGAATACGATTTTGTCTGCCCAAAACTCAAATTTCATTAGTTGAACAAGTATGGAGTTACAGTTTGCCTTCAGAAATATTAAGTTTCTCCGTCAGAGTGTACCTTTGTAGAATTTTAATAAGCTGAAGACTTGTCTCTAGGATTTTTCATTTTCTGCCATTTCATCAGTTATGCGGTTTGTTTTATTTCGTTGGTTATTAATCCAAGAACATGATATAATGTTGTAGCTCTGATCAAGAGCCTAAATTTGAGTACCAACATAATGGGTCACAGCGAGCTTGAACAAACTTTGGGGTTAAAAAAATTGACCAAGAAAACGATTAGAGCAGTGATGTAGAGGAAGGTCAGGCGAACATTTTGATGAATCAAACAAAAAAATCTGTTGGGAATTTTTTGAGATATTTGAGTTTTACACTTTTTATTTATCACACCCTATTATTAGCATAAATTTATCCATCTAAAAATGATCAAAACTGCCCATTTTTCCTGTAAGGTCATATCTAAGATAAACGTCATTATTCAGAGGTAAAAATTTGCAGTCATTGCCACAAGAGCAAGTACATGCCACTTCATTCAGAATGACAGAGTGTGATAAACCTGTAACAGTAAACATTTCTCAGAAAATTTATAAAATATGTTTATTTGCAAGCTTGTCCTTAGTTTCATCATTCTGGTGAATAATTGTAGTAGAATCTACCTCACTTTTGAACTCTATGATGTATTATTGAGGTTTTTATGTGTTTTTAAAAAAATTTAGCCACTGTGAAACAAGTACTTTTGCAACCACGTAAAGTGTAGTCAATGTTGAGTGAATCATCAGAAAACGCATAGATAGAATGTTTGGAATCATTTAGTTCAGTATAGAGTATAATACTTTGACATTGCAGTCTTAATGTGCAATAGTTGTACATGTTTGTATTAACTACATTTTCACATAATTTACTGAATGTATGCTATTTTTGTTGTTCTATACAATTAAAGATTGGTTGATTTTGGATGCCAGATAACCTACATCAACATTCAACACCCCACATCCATTTTAAGTACTCAAAATACATTAAGCATGAATATTACTGTTTATTTATAGCTTTTAATCTTATTTTTGTCTTTTTGTCAAATTGCAAAGACTCTTCATGTAATATCAGGGGATTCAACTTCATAGTGAAGCAGATACTTACAAACATTCTATGCATGCATTGTCTGATAATTTACTCAACTTCGTCTATCCTTTCACATCGTTATGAAATGCTTGTTTTACGATGGCAAATGTTTGATAAAATGCACAAAAAACTCAACAAAGCCTCTTATAATGAGATGATGAAACCGAATTTGCTAAAATTATTTACCAGAATTATGTAACTAACACAACCTGGTATTGCAAACATTTTCTCAGGTCTTTTGCCAAAAATGTAAGCGGTTATAAGTTTATCACACTCTGTCAGTCTTGATGAAGTGGTACATGTACTCTCTGCAGAGACAATGACTGCATATTTTTACTTCTGAATAATGACTTTTATCTTAGATATTACCTAACAGGAAAAATGGGCAGTTTTGATCACTTTTTCATGGAGATTCCATGCTAAGAATAGGGTGTGATAAATAAAAAATCTAAAACTCAAATATCTCAAAAAATTCCCAACAGATTTTTTTGTTTGATACATCAAAATGTTCGTCTGACCTTCCTCTACATCATTGCGCTAATCGTTTTCTTGGTCAATTTTTTTAACCCCAAAGTTTTGTTCAAGCTCGCTGTGGGGTATTTGACTGAGAGAACTATTTCATGGTCACTTGCAATTTTGCAAATTCATGCATGTGCTGATGTAAACATAATAAATTATACAACAAGGTTCCTAAATCTATGTTGGTTTGGTATACCAACTAGCAGATACATAGGCCTAGATTTAAGTTACAAACTTTTTTTTTTCGCTTACAAGTTCAATCATGCAATATTTTTGATGTAATTGTATTGGAGCATATTCTGTCAGAAATGTGACCTAACAATTAACTGTTTAATTATAGTGACAGGCTGTTTAAAATTTTTGACTAAAAACAAAACCGGCACTTCAGAAGTTCTAATTATGTCAATTCTTTTAAATGGCACACACAAGAATGCTAAAACTGTGATAATCTAGTCAATATATAAATGTTGTTAAAAGGCCTGTGCTGATGGCATTGACTACTGTATCATCTCATTGACTCTCCAAATAACCCATCGAACATGTGGGCTGGTAACCACTTTATGTGCAAACCGGCACTTCTTGCAGACTCTGCAGGGCCTCATACAATTTGTTTCAGATTTCGATTTGTGCCTTCGGCTTATCCACTACCAGAATTGGCTGGTCATTGGGAAAGACTATTTGCTGTCATCAATCCTATCGGTGAACATACATACACAATCAACTTCAAAATTGGAAAGTCCATGACAAAGCAGGCAACCGAGAAAAGTTATTGGAAGGTATGAATCTAATGGCACACACTCTGTGCGTGTAAGGCAATAGCTCATGCATACTATCTGGTATAGCACACTGTAAGCTTTCCATCATTATTATTATCACCAGTTTTGAGATGCAGAAAGTCGATCGACAAAGTATGTGAATTATCAAATAGAACATATGCACACATGTTACACTCTCATATTGATAAGATTCAATTTGATTGTTCACAGATATTGTTGACCGCATCTTCTATTGTGCATGCAACAGTGGACAGACCCATTACAAGTGAATTACATGGATTGCTCTATTCCCCTCAGTAGTTGTCAGACTTGATGGGAGGGGTCAATAAAAAAATTAAGAGGCCAGTGTGGCTGGACTGCTCACTGGACATGACCAAGTTATCACAAATCACTGAAAATATTCATAATCAATTGCATACAAATGTATACAAATTCAGAAAAAGAAAATCTGTTCAAATTAATGGGAAGACTGAAGAACCATTTAAGGTAGCAAGGTAGCACAAGGTGACAGTTGAATACAAAGTGCTCTGAAGTACCCCATTCACCATCTCCAAAGGACCTTTTAGTAGGGTATTTAGAAAAAATCTTGTATTTGGGTATAGTTTGAGACACCAACTGGCTGGTGTACCTTTTTAGGCACTTCGGAGTGCTTTTTGTTCCTAGAGCGTGGTACCAGGTATTCACTTTGGAAAGTTTCCTCTAGCCAATCCCAATATCAGGCACCCCTTCTGTGCAAAAATGAGGAGTACAGATATGATACTGCATTTCCGGGCATACCTTAAAACCATAACTTTGACGACTTTTGGGCTTTTAAAAAGCAAAAATGAAGCAAACATCATTGTGGTCCATTTGTATGACCTCTTTATAGAATGATGAGGAGATTGGATTCAGAACCATTTCTGGGAACAGAGAGCTCACCCTGTTGTGCAGTGCTTGGGGATTGATTCGAAACTGGTCCAGTGGTCCTTCTAATCAAACCGTCAAAATGGTTTCAAGTGCTTGAGCTACAACCATTTAACCACAGATATGTCCTAAAAACTGATTTTTTTTCTGGAAATTTCTGTCAAAGTCCATTGGTCTTATTGATAAACTTTTAAAGGTAATGGAAATTATGTCATAAAATCAAAGAACTGTCACATGATCATCGAACTGGAAGGTCCTGATATGATTATAGTTATGTTAATATTTTTGTACTTGCATTCGAGAATATTTATTTTATATGCACTAAATCAATAAAACTGATGATGCATGGATGAAAAGACATTATCGATCCTACCAAATTTTGCTTGAGAAATTTTTCATCTCACTTTGCACAGGTTTCAGCAGACCTTGCTTTATCTTGGTTCAAAGCCGATGGACAATATGAAAAATATGCATGTCTGTCTCAAACTGAAACACGGGAAGTTGAAGTGGATACTACTTATTCCTTGAAGGTAACAATATGTTGAAAACATTGTATAGTGACTTGAACTACAAGGCTGCCTTGTCATCTCACCGCCAGAATATAACATTTAAAGTTAATGAAAACTTGTAAAATCAGAGAATTGTCACATAATCATCTGACTGGAAAGTCCTGTTACGATTATAGTTATGTTAACCTTAGGATTTGAGAAACAATCACTTCTTGAAAGTAAATGTTATGATTGATAATTCATTTATCGTATACATGTATATTTGAGGTTGTACGTTAAATTTATAGTTTATTCCTTTTGTTGCATGCCTTTCTCACTTGCCTTTGGTCGCAAGCCTCTTATAAGTAATTGAATAATTTCATTCTTTACTTGAAGGTACTTCCGGGTCCGACAGTGGTGACTTGGCAATGGGTTTTCGACGCAGAACGACTGGATGAAGCTTATCGTTTCCGAAGCACGATACTTGGTGACACCAACGACCTTAATACGCCACCGGAAATAGATCCTGCAACATTTCCCAATTCATGCTGATTTAGAGTCATTAAAACTTCTGGAATGGCTGAATTTTGAAATAAATATAAAAAACATTCTTGCAAAAAAAAGACACCTCATGCAATACAGAAACGACTTTCATAACATATATATCATGTCTCATATCAACTGTGTATATTTTTTAGACAAGTCCAAAACAGATCTTAAGTCACTTTGACTGTAACTGACAACAGATGATTAATAACATCTTCGCCTCTTGGGACAGAGGCCTTTTCTACCTTTCTTTCATTTCAATAGGGGAGACCGGGGTAAGTTGTGTCATGGGCTAAATTGTGCCATTCTTGTTTATCAGTCATTTGGTATTTTGTAATAGTACAGGGTGGTCACAAAAAAATCTTTACAGTTGATATGTCATTTTATAATAAAACTTAATGAGAGTGTTTATCACAGCAATGAACCTCATGAACGAGTGTTTATTCTGCAGCAGACCTGACATGAGTGAGGTTCATTGCTGTGAACCACACTCCCATTAAGTTTTTTTATATCCCACAATAAAAATAGACCTCCATTAAAAATTATTAATAATTTTAAGAGGCACTATTTTGTTTGAATGGCCACAAAAAGATCCCAAGCAAACACACCAACCAATCAGAGCATTAAAACATTGTGACGTCATCACTTCACTGCCTATTGTTTGCATAACAACATCAGATAATGAGATGCATGTGGTTCACAACGATAAACCACATGGTGTGAATCACATGGTTTTTTGCCAGAACTTCACTGCCTATTGTGGGATATTCCAGGCTGCCATGATTGAGTCAAAGCCAAGGTACTTATTTAGAAGCGAAGTAAACAAGATCTTTCGAAAATTGGTCAAAGATTAAACTGGGTCATTTTTGATAGTAGACAAAATGGAAGCCAGGAATGCTCCTGTGTCTTCATTACTCTGGGTTGATCAATGATCATGGCCCATCAGCAATTTTGAAGTAACTGAGCTCCACAAGACAAAATGAATACAACCTAAAATGAAAATGAAAATATAGAAGCACAATTCAGCGCAAGCCAGAAGTTGCTAGACCAAGTACAGCCTGCACTATGGCCATTATAAGATTTAAAAACAAAGCCGTCTGAAGGTTGATGATCAGGGTGCTAAAATCACAGGAAAAGTACATATCAAAATCTTAAAAGAACTTCTGAAGCCCTTGATAGATAAGACACACAGTGCTAAAGATAATTTAATCTTCAAATAAGATGGGGTATCAGTCACACTCCGATGGAAAGCCCAAAACTGGATCAAGGTTCACTCTGTCAAGTTTCTCGGCAGGACAATAGGGCCCCTATTATCACAAGATATCAATCCACGTGATTATTCTGGGTGGGCAAATTTAGAGGCAGATCCCTGCAAGACACCACAGACTTTAGTTGCCCAATGAAGGCTTCCATTAAGTTTGTATGGGAAAAACGGACACAAAGTTACATTGTTGACAAAGCAGCACTATCGGTTCGGGTCAGTAATGCTGTAACCACCTAAAAAAGCTGTTTTATTGCCGAGATTTAACAGAAAATATCCACAAAATCATGGACTGAACTCGAGATGGTTGTCATCTTGACGTCTGCTCAAGTGTGAGATCAACTTTCCTGGCCAAAAATTCAGTTTTCAGGACGTGGATTGGGCTGACTGTACAAATCGGGTATCCATCAAGTGTATCGAAGATATGTATCGTATCGAATGTCTGCAATGGTATAGAGTCAGCAGCAGTTAGCAGCACAGGCAAGCGCTCTTTAGCAAAAGGGAACGGGGTGACTTATAGCTATCACATGACAAACAGCTTTGCAGACAACTTCTGTTGTAAGGCCCCCCATAGGACGCCTCTTGGGCAGGTGTGGCTGGCCAGAAATTTAAGGGTACCATATTGAATAGTTCCTTTGCATTGTACGTCTTGCCTATATCATTTATGAAATAAAAAAGAAATTTTAATTGTTAAGATCACTTAATCAACATGATCCGTGAACTCATTTATCACATATCAATGATAACTGTGCCGCAGCAACATAATTGGGAAAATGTCTATATTTTAAACTTCTGAGATGTGACAAATATGTTGCCGTCCAATAATTTGACACTTAACATCAATTAGGTAAATAGAAGATGATTCTGTAAATACTAATGTTTATGCATCTTTCATATTATAGCATAATCAGGGGAGTAGAGTAGGTCGGGGCAAGCAGCCCGGGTTAGGTGAGAGGTCCCCCCAGGCTTATATCCAAACTTACATTTTTGGTGCGTTTATCTATTTATAGGATTGAAGCTAGAGGCGTTTTAGGTGACGTCATAAATTTTCACAGCAAACAGCACCAAACCATAATAGAAATTAAAGAAAGAAAAAAATGTGCATGGTTTTTGTAACTTTGACTAATTCTGAAAGGGGTTGTCAGAAATGACTTTGGAAATTTTTTAAAGTATAATGGATATCTGCATTGCTTCACTTTATGACTATCACATCGATGTGATTTGGATCATGTTTTTTGCATTTTAGTTCAAAATATAGAGGTCAAATTAAAATATGTGGGTTTGGGGCGAGAGGCCCCACATGATATGGGGCATGAGGCCCCCTTCACTGGGGGGTCGAAGCTGCTTCAGGAACCATTATTAATGTGTACTTTACCTTAAAACTTGATAGAATAGCTAATTAAAATAGAAAAAAATTGGGCCAAAAATTGAAACAGGGCAAAAGATATTAAAAAATAAAGGTATGAACAGAAAAATTCAGAAAAAGTGAATAGAATGCCTTGAAAAGGATAGAAGAACCCTAAGAAATAACTTTTAGGCTGAATGCGCTCGCAAAAAAAATTGCCATAGGATTATAATAGGGGGGCTTCTTGCCCGATGGGTGGGGTAAGAAGGCAATTTAAATTATTTTACAAAAATAGCCGTAACTCCTTTATTAAAATTGGTAGACATTTGTTTCTCTAGTTATTAGTAGAGTCAAGTGATCCCTTCCTGACAGCATAAGCATTCAAATAATCGCCCATAAAAAGTAGGTCAAATCGCACCTCAAAGTTAAGGGGGGCCGCATGCCCCAACCTACTCTATCTAGAAGTGGCCTAAGGGGGCGGCAATTACATGGGGGTCAATACGCGGCGCGCCGTGGTGTTACCTATCTCTTCCATGTTAATTTTTGGCCTGAGTGGGGGGGGGGGGTTGCATTGGGCCCTCCCCCTAAATATACCACTGAGGACAATAAATAAATTTTAGAGAAAGCTAAGGAGAATTGGCAAGAGGGAAGAGTTGCTCTGTCCTCCTCAGTGGTCAAAAATATGTCAATGATATTGAATTGTTCCTGCCCCTGGGGCTTAGACCTCTTGGAAATTGGTGCTCCGCTGGCAAAAAAAAATTAATTTTCTTATTTCAATAGGCAAACTGGTTTTGCCACGTCATTGATAGTTTTCCAATGGTCTCCTCCCTAAGGGCAACGATGTCGTGTTCATGTTGTGGCAACATAATCTCATTTTTTTGTCTTAGAGTGATTTCCCGCCTATTAATAAAAAGTGTTCAAAAACTATTTTTACAGGCGAATAAATGTGTCTTGAGTCTTGAGTCTACCCATCATCCCAAGTCATACCATGACAAAATGGCCCATAACTTTTGCTAATTCATGAATACTTAATTAACTTACTCACAGTATGAAATTGTTGCTTCTGTTTCACACAGTTACAAATGGAGAAATTGTGTATTGTTGAAAGGTGCTATCACAGTTCCGAAAATTCCATTGAATTATGTATTTTCACAGTTCTGAAATGAAACTGTTTGAAAGTTTGCTTGTTTTACACTGTTTTTCTTAGTTGCCAGTAATCCTCTAAGTGTCCATAATCTGACTAAATCTGCCTGCAAAATGCTTATGACCTAAATAAGCAGCCAATCACAGAAGAGATTGGAAATAGCAGAAAGCCCTGTCCATTTTAGCAGGGCTTGCGTGGGGAGGATTGAGTCTACCATACATATCTGGTATCTACGTGACCAACAGACCAGCCCTCCACCAGTTAGCAGCTTCATAATTTACATTGTGTGCTCCTTGGGCTAATCTTTTTATTTGATGAAGTACCTTTAGTCATTTAATATGTTTGTTTATTGTTACATGAGCTGCTAGATATAATAAGCATTGAATCAACCACCCTCACTTCTCAGTGTAAGCTTAGGAAGCTACCCTGGCCGCATCAGACATTGTTTTGTGACGTAGTAACAAAAAGATTAACTTTCCTCTAATGAGGTTTATTCACGAATGGCCATATGGCCAGACACCTTTCTGAGTTGTGTCACAGTTATAGCAATTCCATTGTATTTGACCACTGAGAGATACAGATTACAGAGGGTAAAGCTGATGGTGGTTGAGGAGAGCTGAGTACCTGAGTTCAGTTGAGGCAAGCCAAGGATAGTTGAGGGGAGCCCAGGGCAGTTCAGGGAAGTTGAGGGTGGTTGATTGAATTTGAGGTTAGGTGAGGGAATTTTAGGCAAGATGAGGGGATTTGAGACTAGGTGAGGGTAAAAGGGGTTTAGGTTAGGGAATTTGAGGCTAGAGGAGTCACTGAGAGTGTGCAGGGGGGGGGGGGGTATCCCCCCATGAGGTAAAATTGTTTCTAAAATACAGGGCATGAAATAACAAAATTTGATCCCTGCACATTTTGCCTCACATGAAATGTGGGTAATCTATTGGCATACTTAAGTGCAATCATTCACACAATGTGTCGCTGAATAAAATTATCATCTTTGATTACGAAAATGAGAAAGTCATTACATATGAACTTTTTATATTTGTGTACATAGTAACTAGCTCTGGTTTGGATTTTGAAAATCAAGAATAAACTCTTCCTGGGTACTCTAAAAATAAATATTTCTGGTACTAGTATTTCTTGACATGGTGTTGCTTGTTTTCAAAATAAAAATGGATATGAGCCAACCTTGAAATAAAAAGTTACTCTCACTGTTAGCACGAAATAAATATAATTTCCCTTCGAGGAAAACTCCAAGCCCCCCTCCTGTAAATCTCATGGTCACCCCCTGACGCATAATACAGTTATTGATAAAAACAATAAATGTTCAGTTCAATATCCCATCAAAGCCCATCATCCCATTGTCAGTAATTTTTTGTTTGTCATTGTTCCATGACTGAAACAAAACTGAACCAGAAGTGGTCAAGTAATACAGTAGTCGACTTTCGAAGTGGATCAAAATTTTTCATATAATATATATTGACACAAAAAACTATGAGTAAATAATCTTAGTGCAGTATGTTGGTGTGATGTCTTGGCAATGTTTTGGGCGACAAAACTTCATGCTTCACTAATTTTTTACCCTTCAAAACAATGATTGTTTGTCACAAGGTGCAAAATGGTCTGTAACACTAATAATGGCGACCTTAATTGAAAACAGGTTATCATTTCTTTTGTAACTGCAATAAACCAGGCGTTGTTTTGTTAACTCAATTGAACTCAACTCCTGTTGGCAAGGCGAGTGTAAACGAGTCCTGCAATGGGAGGATGGAATCAACCCATTAACCATAACTGAAAAAAAAGTAAAATTATGTGGATATCATTGACCAACTACAATTCTTTTTAAAAATAATATCTGGTTATATTTTTCATGGGTGGCTGATGACTCTAATCCACATCCCTGATTACAAGTGAACTTGTCATTGTATGACTAGGCTCATTATTCATCAAACATAGCTTTCCATGTCAATGTTTCATGAGCGATATCATTCGTTTGGACAACACATTTTGAAGATGTTATGAAGCATTTTTATTGTATCAGTTATGGAGAAGAACTTTTGAGTCAAAACTCTAGTCAAATGATTAGAAATGTTGCCGGATGGAAATGCTCACGTAGCCCCTAGTAATGTGGCTCTGAGATCCTGTGTGGCTCCATGCTATGTAATATGTGTCATGATTGCAAGACAGTCACTGATGTCAGTTTAAAATTCTAAGTTTAATTTTTGATGTTGGCTTGTCAGTGGGTAGTCTTAGAAAAGAATTCACTTAAAACTTTTATTTTATTTTTGATAATCTGTAAGAGAATTTTTGATTTTGATTTTTAAAAAATTGAATGATAGGTTAATGATTTTCTGTCATATTTATTTTAAAATTCAGCCACTCTTGACATCTTGATGACACAGAATTAGCATGAATTTGGAATTACAGCAGGATCAAATTTCTGGTGGTGTATTAAGGTCGTTAGTGTCTCCAAGAATTGTACTTCTGAAACGATAAGATTCATCCAGACGTTCTGCATCGAATACCCATTGCCAGGTAACCACTGTCGGACCCGGAAGTACCTTCAAGTGAATATAGGAAAATATCTGATTATTCACGAGAGGCTTGTGACAAAAGAATTGCAAAGAAATTATTTTCAACTAAAAACATTGTTTCCCAAATCAAAAAGTTATACTGAGTATAATCGTAATTACATTGTATGGGGACATTTCAATTAAATTTCAATTGAATGATTTTATGATAAGTCTCTAATTTATGACAAAATTACCATTAACTTTAAATGTGCTTTTAGCCATGAGATGAAAAAGCAACCTTGTAGTAGCAGACACAATATCAAATTTTTAAACAGATAATTACCTTTAAAGAATAACTACTATCCACTTCAACTTCCCATGTTTCGCTTTTTGCCAGAGTTGCATATTTTTCATATTCTCCATTGGCTTTGAACCAGTTCAAAGCCAAGTTTGCTGAAACCTGTGCAAAGTGAGATGTGTTAAAGAAATAAAAGAATTCCTTGAGCAAACTTCTCTAAGGTATATGATTATCTGTTTGATCCATGCATTATTGCATCTTCTAAGGCCAGTAAAATAAGGCATATGTGTCTAAGCGCAAGGCCAGTTTTTTGCTGAACGTTTAGAATTTTGACTGGGGAGGGGAAGGTGGTATGTTTCAAGGGGGGGGGGGGTTCTAATTTTTCAATACATGCTCAAAACTGCGTCAAATAGTTGGGAGTAGATATTGACTTTTTCTAAAATTTCGGCCCCCACATCAAAGATCAATACATGATTGGTCATTGACTACTACATACTATCTTATATTCAGGGTGTACTCTATCTAAATGTGCGGGAACATAATTGTTGATTTTTTTCCCCAATCACCGATTTGCATAGATCTATTTCATGAGAATATTTTTATACAGTAACACTGAGTAACAGCTTAGCCTACCACAATTCTTCTTTTTAAAAAAGAATTTCTAGTTATTATTCTGGGTTGCTGTCCTATCATTTGGACTAATAAGCCAACAAGTCCGACTGGACTAGAACATTTTTTAAACCGTTTTTCACACTGTTCCTACCCAATGCACCATGAGTTAAACAACTTCAAAGATTCGGCGAGTCAATATCTGTGAACATTCAAACTAAATCTTATCAATGTGAGAATGTAACATTTGTGGACAAATTAAACTTGAAAGTTCACATATCTAGTTAATCAATTGCATATTTCATTGATCTGGAGATATTATGATGGAAAGTACTCTACTTACTTTCCAATGAACTTTCTCGGTTGCCTCCTTTGTCATGGACTTTCCAATTTTGAAGTTAATTGTATATGTGTGTTCACCAACAGGGTTGATGACAGCAAATAGTCTTTCCCAGTGACCAGTCAATTCTGGTTGTGGATAAGGCGAAGGCACCATCGTAAATCTGAAACAAGAGCTAAATTTAACATAGCTACCTATGTAGCTTTGATATAATTTGCCAAGTGCAAAATAACATCACAATTAGGGATGAGTACCGTTGCCAAAAATTCGATCCGGTCCCATGTCGATACTTTCCAAAACAATGCTCACCCGGTTTGATACGAAAAATTATACAAAACAGACAAAAATTCACCTACTCATGACACTACACTATGCAAACCTTGAAAAAATCGTCTGCTACAACATGACGTGTTAACACAAGAGGGAGCCACGAGGTCATATCTCGCTGTGAACCTGACTTCAATGTTAAAGATAGAAGTTGATGAATGTCTTGTTTCTGTTGCAGTGATATTTTGGACTGAAATATGACTTTGACAAGCTCGTCAAGGACAGAAAAATCACCGTTTGGAGGTACCAAATCTTATCTGTTTACGGTATGACCCTGACTGTTTTTATTGGACCGGTATTTTGGTAGTTCAGTTACTCGGGACCCACCCCTAATCACACTATATAATGATAATACAATTTAAGTAGCTGTGATGAATTAACCAAAGTGTTTACTTTGCTCCATCATGGTTATCTGAATGGAGAACCATCTCAACACCTGTTGGTGGATCAACACTCCCTCCTTTTGGGTGGATTAACATTCCTCCAAAATGAACAATCTGTTCATTCACTTCATCGAAGCTGAAATATGCCATACTGTTGCGATCCTTATCTACGACAAGTCGGGTGGCATCTTTAGGGTAATCCCTGAACCATGGATGGATATTGCTACCACATTTATTTTCGATATATCTGAAATATAAAATGAGAACTGTTAAAACACAAAGATGGGGGGAAGTTCTGTTGTGATTTTGAAATACTATCAGTTATAAAACTACTCAATACTGTTTTAAAATCTGTTTGAAGGTATCGATCAGACAGGTCCAACTCACCCCTGGTGTCCCTTGACTTGCACAAATCTAAACAAGTTATTATCGGATGAAGATGTGTCACCCAGTCTTATAAGCGTTTCGTCGCGAGGACACGACCCACCAGCCGGAAGGATGTTTTTCTTGCTCCAAACGTGTTGCAGGACTCCATATTCACCAATATATCCGCTGGATGATCCACCTCTCTGAACAAAGGTGTTAAGTGTGAGCCAATCTTGAACAATGGATGCTGAAGAACTTGGAGAGGATGACACAAATTCAAAGCAGAGGAGAACTGCAATGACTGCAAACTTCCCCATTCTCAACTGGTGCGGTTCTTTCCAAGCCACAATTTGCAAAATTCTACTGGTTTTTACTTTTTCAATAATTCTATTTATAGTAAAATTCACAATTTGATTAGGTTATCATGTGATATTCTCATTTATCAATTCCCAGATATCACGTGATATTTCCATTTATCACTTTGTTATGAAACATTAAACAGTTTTGTTTTAATTTCACGTATTGGACATTTTATGTGAATAATTTCATAAAAATACCTCAATCGAAAGTGCAGCATAATGAATCATTTCCATTCTTTTGTCTCTCAATTGGCCAAATGCGACATCTGGAAAGTATTTATAAGGTTTAAAAATTTAGCTAGAGTGCACTTTTTTTTGGAGATTTAGGGCTCCATGTCACACACTTTGGAAAGAGTTTTGTGTGTGACATGGGTTAAGTCAAATTTCTATTAAAAACGCAAATGTGACTAACAAGGTCATGGACAAACAGGAATGGGTTGCACTTGAATGATTTTTGGTATAATGATACTTGGTTACAATGGGATTGATCCAATGCACTGAAGTTAGCCTGAAAGATGGATCACATTAAAATTGATGTGATTAAAGTCTTGATCCAGTTCAAAAGTTAACTGCTGAAGTTCTTGTAACTGATAATAAGATATTGTAAAATGCAAAATCTCCAATTTTGTTGTGAATTTCAGTCATCACTTATGACAAAATTGAAAAATGGGTCAGAAAAGTTGACAGCTGTGAAACGCCAAATGCCCAAATCTTGAATTGATGATTGGAAAACCAGTTCATCACAAGGTTAAGGTCAAATATAAATTTATTGGGTTTAACGTCCGGGCTCGGTCCCTGTTTAAAATTACATCCTCGACAGCCTGATCAAGTTTGAATCTTTCTCAGGGGCCTGGGGAGTGGGGAGCTTACACCAGTATGCAGCGAATTTCACAAACTCCTCAGGCAAGCATTCCACAATTGTCATCACTGCCTATAGCCAAGTACCCATTTGCACCTGGGTCAAGTGGAGTAATGGTTTAAGGAGGATCTGCTCAGTTCCTCCATGCCTTGACTGGGGGTTCGAAGCTGCAAGCATGCGCGTAGCAGTCGAACAACTTATCCAGTAAGCCAGGACACCCAAAAACGTCTTGATTTACTCATTATTAATATCACATTCTAATGTTATTAATGCAATTCTCTTCTAGAATATTTCCACAATTCTGCAAAAATGCAAAATGTTGATTTTTCTAACTTTGTTATACTTATGACTGAGAACAGATGAAGGTCCAATAACTTTGGATGTTAATTTTCAAAAAGAACAACAAATTTCATTTACTAATAAGCCTACACATATCATTGATGTTACATAAACTGATATCTTCAAGTTTAGGAATTATGTAAAATATGCAAATTACTGAATGTCATCTATATCACTATATTTTCCCTAAATTAAAAAATATGTATACCTATGTAACAGAAAATACTGACAGATTCTGAAGTTAGCGGACATTTGCAGTCATATTCTGACCGCATGGATTGCCCGCCCCGCCCCGCGACCGCTTGGCCAAAAGTATGACCATGACTGCCCCGCCCCGCAAAGGTCTCAACCTGACCGCGACCGCCCCGCACCGCATGCGGTCAAGGAAACTGTGACCGCACCGCCCCGTGGGCTGCGGTCCTTGCGGGCGACCGCATTGCGGTCTGACCGCGCAGGGCTCTATTACCCACATATAGTTACTGCAATTTTTGACAAAAATGCATGTTAGGGGGATGACCATTTTAAAATAATCATGCGTTCCCATCAATAGTGCATTCACCCTTTTTAAACTTGTTAAGGTCCTTTTCCATGCAATACTTGCTTAGCCTATGCAAACAACTGTTTGCTCTTGCTTTCACACAGCGAGCTTGAACAAACTTTGGGATTAAAAAAATTGACCAAGGAAGCGATTAGTGCAATGATGTAGAGGAAGGTCGGATGAAAATGTTGATGTATCAAACTAAAAAATCTGTTGGGAATTTTTTAAGATATTTGAGTTTTAGATTTTTTATTTATCACACCCTATTCTTAGCATGTACTCTCCATGAAAAAGTAATCAAAACTGTCCATTTTTCCTGTTAGGTAATATCTAAGATAAAAGTCATTATTCCAGGGTATAAAATAAGAAAATTTGATCACTGCGTGTATTGTCTCGCGCGAACTATGGACAACCAATCAGGTTGCTACAGTCTGATTCATCTACAATGTGAACAGGCTTGAAACACTAGGGGTGCCATTGTATATTGATATGACGCCACAGCCACGCACAGGTGATTCTGTCATTACGTCATTAATGAAGATGTCCAGATCTCAGAAGTGCGTCTGATATCACCAAAAATAGGCAAAAAAAAAAAAGTATCTCCGAAACATCGCGAAAATATATCTGCAAATTAACAGCAAACTGAAGTATGTAATGAAGGAATCTTGTTCACAGGGCTTCTGGTTGCTGAGATATCAGCAGAAAAGAGTGTTCGCGATTGAATTGACATTGCCTGTAAGTGCCAGCGTTGTGATATCAAGCAGTACAAATTTGCAAAAATGACTATCATCAGGCTTGCAGGCAAAAGTATGTAAATTGGTTGAAATACAATATACACTCACCAGCAAAAGAAACGCAACACTTGATTTTAGCTCATATTTTTGCAAATAAATTTTTTTGGCCAAAACCAAATAGATGGAATTAATTCTATCATCGAAAAGCGTAATTGTACCAAAAATCATTCAACTGCGACATTTCCTGTCTTTCTTCGGTCCGTTTTATCAAATTTGAGATTTTGAGCAAAAAAAGACTTTCCCTACACCTTACAACCAAAAGGAAGATGTCATTTGAAAGCCTACCTAATAGACGTTAAAAAGCCGAAAAATTACTTTAACAACTTTATTTTAAGATTTTAAACAAAACTTTGAAAATTTGCATTTCACCCATTTTAAAACACAGTGACGAAAATGATTTAGTTTCATGCCTTTGGAATTGTGCTATTTTTGTCAAATTTTCCCAAGATGTGTCCAATGTGTCTCTGAGACATGAGGAAAAAATTCAAGGCAAAATATTGATAAGAAAAAATCTTACATTGCATTGAAGGCCAAATTTTAAAAGTGAAAGTGACAATCACCTAAAAAAACATTAAAATCCAAAAACTGAATTTATAACATCGTAAGATGTTTCAGATATCTTTGCCTTGACATGGACTGAACTGATATTCCAGTAAAAAAGTTCCAGGTCCATATTTTGACACTATTTTTTTATTTCGGAATGCAAGTCTCATTCCAGAAATTTCCAAGAGATGGTGCTCAACTCCAGTCCAAACAAGTCAACCTGCAGTGTGGCCACAATGGTTAAATTAATATTGGTCCTAGCCCGAAGCCACACCTGTAGGTATTTTCTGGAATAAAACTGAAGCTCTGTAATTTTAGAAATTCATTTCTAAGTATCGAACTGGAACTTTTTTACCGGAATTTCAGTTCAGTCCATGTCAAGGCAAAGATATCTGAAACATCTTACGATGTTATAATTCAGTTTTTGGACTTTAATGTTTTCTGAAGTGATTGTCACTTTCACTTTTAAAATTTGGCCTTCAATGCAATGAAAGATTTTTTCAAATCAATATTTTGCCTTGAATTTTTTCCTCATGTCTCAGAGACATATTGGACACATCTAGGGAAAATTTGACTAAAATAGCACAATTCAAAAGGCATGAAACTAAATCATTTTCATCACTGTGTTCTAAAATTGGTGAAATGCAAATTTTCAAAGTTTTGTGTAAAATCTAAAAATAAAGTTGTTGAAGTAATTTTACGGCTTTTTAACGTCTATTAGGTAGGCTTTCAAATAACATCTTCCTTTTGGTTGTAAGGTGTAGGGAAAGTCTTTTTTTGCTCAAAATTTCAAATTTGATAAAACGGACCAAAGAAAGACAGGAAATGGTCGCAGTTGAATGATTTTTGGTACAATTATGCTTGTCCACGATAGAATTAATTCTATCTATTTGGTTTTGGCCAAAAAAATGTATTTGCAAAAATGTGAGCTAAAATCAAGTGTTGCGTTTCTTTTGCTGGTGAGTGTATATTGTGGGAATTCTACAGTTCACCATAGTTTAGCACAGAAGGGTGAATTTGATCACTGCACAAATTCAGATTGATCACTGCATATTTCAGATTTATTACTGCACATTTTGGGATCGTTGCACGCTTATTTTATACCCTGCATTATTCAGAAGTAAAAATATGCAGTCATTGTCTCTGCAGAAAGTTTGTACCACTTCATCCAGACTAGCAGGGTGTGATAACCTATAACATCTAACATTTCTGGCTAAAGGCCTGAGAAAAAATTTGCAATAGGCCTACCAGGTTGTGTTAGATACATAATTCTGGTAAATAATTTTAGCAAATTTGGTCTCATCATCTCATTGTAACAGGCTTTATTGTGCATTTATCACAAATGTTGCCACCGTGAAACAAGCATTTCATAACAATGTAAAAGGATAGACAAAGTTGAGTTAATTATCAGACAATGCATGCACAGAATATTTGTTAGTATCTGCTTCACCAAGAAGTTGAATTCCCTGATATTACATGAAAAGTCTTTGCAATTGGACAAAAAGACAAAAATAATATTAAAAGCTAAATAAACAGTAATATTCATGCTTAATGTATTTTGAGTACTTAAAATGGATGTTGGCTGTTTACAGTCCTTGTCATACTTACGTGGAATCTCAAGTTTTTTTCTATACTGTTGAACTGTGATGTCAGAGATGACTCTATTCTAGCATTGCAATATATGTAAATTAACTACAAGCTGTGATGTCATTTCAAACTGGGTCAGATTCCCCAGCTTCCAACCAATGCGAATCCACCAAACCGAGCATCACAGTTTCAACTCAGTGTCAGAGTTAAAATTGAGTCTGGGAAAAACCCATGCAAGTTTGACATCACAGCCTCTCAGCCAATGGGTTGCCAGAGCAAATATACATAACATAAGCCACATGTTTACAAACAATTTGTCAAAGCCTTCTGTTCATACCAACTTCCATCAAAGTTTAAAGTTGTAAGTTAGCAAGTTTGTAGATTAATCAAACAACTCTGTGGGGATTATTACTGTTGTCTACTGTGAATGCTCACAAAGGTGCCATTTGGTAGGATTAGACTGGTGATTGAAGTGATAAATCATTGGGATCAAAAATGTAATGCTTACTTCAATATATCAATGTTTGAACTGTGATGACGTAGTTTACGGTCAGCCCATTGGCTATCAAGCTGTGATGACGTAGATGTAGGGGCTATCCCTGATAAAACTCTTACTCTGACACTGTGTTGAAACTGTGACGCTCAGTTCAGGAGGATCAACATTGGCTAGAAGCTGGGGAATCTGACCCAGTTTGAAATGACATCACAGCTTGTAGTTAATTTAAATATATTGCAATGCTAGAATAGAGTCATCTCTGACATCACAGTTCAACAGCATAGAAAAAAAACTTGAGATTCCACGTAAGTATGACAAGGACTGTAATGTTGATGTAGGTTATCTGGCATCCAAAATCAACCAATCTTTAATTGTATAGAACAACAAAAATAGAAAAAATTCAGTAAATTGTGTGAAAATGTAGTTAATATAAACATGTACCACTATCGCACATTAAGACTGCAATGTCGAAGTATTTCACTCCATACTTAAATGCTTCCAAACATTCTATCTATGCATTTTCTGATGATTCACTCAACATTGCTACACTTTACATAGTTGCAAAAGTAAAAAACACATAAAAACCTCAATAATACACCATCGAGTACAAAAGTGAGGTAGATTCTACTACAATTATTCACCAGAATGATGAAACTGAGGACAAGCTGGCAAATAAACATATAAATTTTCTGAGAAATGTTTACTGTTATAGGTTTATCACACTCTGTCAGTCTGAATGAGGTGGTATGTCCTTGCTCTTGTGGCAATGACTGCATATTTTTACTTCTGAATAATGACTTTTATCTTAGATATTACCTAACAGGAAAATGGGCAGTTTTGATCATTTTTAGATGGAGATTCCATGCTAACAATAGGGTGTGATAAATAAAAAGTTTACAACTCGAATATCTAAAAAAATTCCCAACAGATTTTCACCTGACCTTCCTCTACAGCACTGTGCTAATCGTTTTCTTGGTCAATTTTTTTAACCCCAAAGTTTGTTCAAGCTCGCTGTGTTCATTTATTGCATCTATCTGTATAAAAGTGTAGCACCAGGGGTCCAGCCTTGCTTTGTCCTTGCTTTGTCCAAGGTCTTTGTCATATCCCTGTCTCTCTCCTTCTCTTCCCAGGTGTTAAACACTGATTCTGTCTCATGTCTTCATCAGATGCTGCCACTTTCAAACCTCTTCTCATTCGTTATGGCATTCCGGAAGTACCAGAAAACAACAGCAAATTCAAATTCTAAGGTTTAACGAGGACTTACCTTGGTCCGAAGGTTGACCTGGATTTTAATGAGCTTGTTTTCTGGTACACGGGAATTACATGCCTGCCCATCCCTCCCTGGGTTGGAATGTAACCCCCTTATTGTTCAGCTGGTAGACTTCTTCTCTTCTAAAGACTGCCTGATGGGAACGTGTGACGTCAACTCATGTAATCCCATCGTACCAGAAAACAAGCTAATTAAAATCCAGGTCAACCATCTGAATTACCTTACAATTTATGAGCATTCAAATCTTCTGACGTTACAAAAAGTACCTATCCGTTGTAACTTATCAGCTCCGCTTAGATTTTCCATTTGCAATAATCTGGGAGAGATTTGCGAAGTGCTTATTTTTTAGCAAAATAACTTTAGTACCCGGTACACCTACTTTTTTGTTCAAGTTGAAAGTGCCACCTTGCATGATGTATTATTTTCACAGATCTAAGTCAGTGAGTCAATCATAACATAGGCGTAGGACAGGTGATATTTTTTTGTGGGGGGTGACAAGGAGTCCATCATTTGGTCAGTGGGGCTTAATTTCTGCCCGAATTTTTCCAGATCTTTGCCAAATTCAATTTTAATGGTGGCCCAATTTTTACAGGGCTCCCTGTTTCTGTGCCTATGATGTTGTAAAATTATAAGGTTTGTATTGTTGATGTTGTTGGTGTTTGCTTGAGTCAAAATTATATCATTTGAACAACTGTTGCTTTGTGTTTTGTCTCACGCTATTGTGGTTTTACCAGATACGTTGAAAAATCACACCTGGTGATACCGCATGGTGATAAGAGGCCTTTGAAGTTATTGTTAACCAGAACGAGCTCCACTAGATGTCCTTAAATCATTTGTTCTAATTAGCCTACCAAGTGCATACATACAGGATGTAAAGCCCCAATCATCCATCCATCCATGCCTGAATCATTCACTGTTTCATCTTAATCCCCTTATTGTTCAGCTGGTAGACTTCCAGGTTGTTTTGAGAAGAGATGATAATGAAGCACTGCCACTGATCCAGTTTAAGCAACAATTATATTTTATAATTGAATGCCCTTTTTTCTTCACTTTTCGATGTGGTACTCTCAGCAGCTGTCTTTCTGTTGATGCATTGATTGTTGATCATTACGCTGCAATATTTGAAACTGAAAAAGAAGAATTTTGTGGCAGTTGGTTACACATTCTATAAATACATTAGATTTAGGTAAAAGGGAGTGTTTTACACCAGATATCACAAGTTGATACCGAATTAAAATTATATGTAAATAATTTTTCAAAGAAAAAAAGAAAAAATATCATAAATTCATGGTTTCACATAAATCACCATACAACCACAAAGAAACCATTATCAGGTCTTTTTTGTAACAAAATAAAATGGAAACAATACAATGTGATAATCTAATCACATTCCCAATTTTATCATAACCATGATGTTGAAAGAAATTGAAGCCAGTGGCATTTGTGAATTGTGACTGGATACACTGAATAGTGAAGAAGTCTACATATCAGTGGAAAATGGGGAAGTTTGCTCTTATTGCAAGTTTCCTCTTGTTTCAACTCGCGTCTGCAGCTCCAAGTTCTTCGGCATCAGAAACCTTTATTCAAGATTGGCTCACACTTAACACCTTTGTTGAAGTTGGTGCACCAGCGAGTGGATATATCGGTGAATGGGGAGTCATACAACACGTTTGGAGCAAGAGATACATCCTTCCTGATGGTGGCATCTGTCCTGGCGACAACTCTGATTTGAGAATTGGAACTGATACTTACTCCGATGCAAACTTGTTTAGATTTGTTCAAGTTCAAGGACACTGGGGGTGAGTTCACTCTTTTCTTCTCAACTGTCCAGTGAAAATGTTAAACATAGTCAAAAATTATGACCTGTAATTAAATACTAACCCAACACAACAATTATAAAAAGAGACTAGATACATTTTCACCAATGTTGCTTGTACTTGAATTTTGGAAAAACACTGATATTGTAGGTACATGTGTGGAAAAATACTAATTTTTTAAAGTTTTCAAATAAATAAATATAGGTCAAAAAGGTTATATCTTCAAATAACAAGTCTAAAGCCAAACAAGAAATTATGAAGAGTCAGTCAACTATATTTTGAGACTGAAGAATTTCAGCATATAGTCAGGGCCTTACCCTGTAGGGGGTGCTTAGGGTGCATCATTTGCCGCCAACCTTTTCCAATTTTGATGTCTATGTGATATGTTAGGAGGTTAGGTGTCCCGAGCATGCACACCAAATTTCAAGTTGATATTCCGAAAGGAACAGCCACCTCCATGGCATTACTTATTTCAATGATCTTTCAATGATACTAAACTGCAATATTTCGCAAAAACGTCATAACTCAAGAACCGATGGTCCGACAGACTTGATATTAGGCTCAAAAAGTGCGGGATAAATTAGTTTATATTCATTACAAACTGCCTTTTTATTGAATATATCCACATTTGGGATGATGCAGAAGTCGGACTGAACAAGATACATCACCACAATGGGCACTATGGATATATGTATCCTCTGTGAAGGATCTGAGGTAGAAATAATGCAGGCAGGATCATTGTAGACTGTGTGGGGCCCAAATTTTTATAAATATCCATTTCTATTGAATTTCCAGGTAAAATTCTGTTTTTTCCAAATAACAGAAAAACGGTTAGAGATAGGGGGAAAGTTTTTTATTGAAGTGAATATAAATATGGACATGCTGCACATTTTGAGCCCAAAACCAAGTCTCTAGGCCAAGTTGTTCCTGAGATATGGAGATTTTTTAGGTTTCTCTGATTTTGAACAAAGGTGAGCCTGGAGGTGGCTGTTCCCATCAGAATTTTGAGCTGTAATTTTTTGTCCATGTTTTTATTGCCCAGTCTCCAAACATATCACATAGACATCAAAATCTGAGAAGGTTAGGGGCAACTGATGCATCCTAAGGGTGCTCCATGAAAAGTTTGTGCCTCTCGGCTAGCTGAAAGAATGAGGCTCCACCATCTGCTGTCAGAGCTGCTGGCTGAACAGAATTCTTTTTTGCAAAGAGGGGTCCAGAGGTATGTGAGTCCCGGAAGATCCCAAAATTTCAGAATTATTTTATTATGCACCTTTTTTGGCTTTATTCAAGGGAGAGGTCATCCATCAATGTGAAACTTGTTTTGATACACCACTACATCTGCAAGATCTTTGATATCTTTTGACAATTTACCTTTTACATTTCAGATATATTGAACATTTTTGCGGTAGGGTTGTCCATCCTTGGGGCGGATGGGAGAACCCTGGGGATAATACGGCCCTTGTCCTGCACCATTTGCACAAGCCAGCAGCATACTTCAACTTTGCAGAGGAAGAGGACCAGATCACCCACAGGGGAGGAAAGATATTCCATCCTCACTGGGGCCATCTTGATCCGGGACCAGGCAACCCGATTGTCGTACATGGCGGTTTCCATGACGCAGCAAGGTGAACTGAATCCTCATTATATACATGTAAACCAATCTGCCGGCAGTTACCGTTAAAACAACAGTACATGCTGTAAAACAACTCTGTTTACCTATTTCGCCCTCTTTTCTCCTCTCCACCGCGAATCTCCATACAACTCCCTTTGACTCCTTCCAACAACCTTAGCCCACATTAAAAACTCTGTTTAGACAGCTACCAATGTAACTGCAATCAGCAGAGGTTCAAAATATCAAGTAAATCAAACACAATAAGGGTGATTGAGTTTATACTGGTGTTGTTTAAAAATGTGATTGTTATGTAGTTTTGAAAGGCAGTTTCAAGTAGGAAGTGATTCAGTGGTAGTCAGAAGGTCTGAAAGGGTAAAGTAGTGGCTGATTCTTCCTTCCTGCTGGGGTAATCATACTTTATTTTGGACAGTACTGTATTATATTATGAAATTATCTGTAGCATTTTATATCTAACATTTTTGGCATTTAAAAGACTTTTTTCATATTGAGGCCTAATAACAGTCAACAAATTGGAATAATATCACAATGCAATTAAATGCCATCAATTTATTTATTTATCTTTTTACAGATTCCAGTTTTTGCCTTCACCTTATCCAACCCCACAATTGGTTGGTCGCTGGGAAAGATTATTTGCTGTAATCAACCCGATTAATGAACACACATACACAATTAGTTTCAAGATGGGAAAGTCCATGACAAAGCAGGCAACCGAGATATATTACTGGAAGGTATGTATCAAACAGCTCACATGCAATTTTAAACAAGGCCGTGACTTACATTGTATGTAATTGATTGGATAGATGTGCATTATTGATGCTCTATCTATGTTGAATTGATCGAAGACAGACAGCAGGACAGTGTTTCGGATGTCACACACTTCAGTTCATGTTCCCGTTTGGAAGTGCCTTGCTTCAGGCCGAAAAGTAAAAAGCCAGACCCAACTGATCTTTAGCTTTTTGGATCCTCCCAAGGTACTTTTTCAGCAATATTGTTTTTCAAGATGGCTGCCATTGAAAACCTATTTCCTACTGTATCTCGGAAACTAAGTGAGTTAGAGACTTCGTTTCAGTGGTTAAAAAAAGGCTGTAATTTAAACTTCTTATGATGTAACTAAAATAAAAACCATGGGTTAGCTCTTTTTTCGTTGTAAGGAAATCCGTTGGGCCGGTCAAACCGCAGATCCGAGGAGCTAATAATTAATAATGTGTGGCCTAACTTTGATATCATAGTTATCTGGTAGTATCTGCTTTCATAATTTATCACCAGATGTGAGATGAAAGAGACAGGTCCTATAAGCACAACTGTAAAGTTCTGTTACACTCTCATATTTAATAAACATCCAATTTATTGTTCACAGATTTCGTTTTCACATCAACTGTCACATGTGTGTGACAAACAAAGCATATTTCTTCTTTATATCTTATCAACATTTGCATTATGGATTAGTCACTCAGGGAAATAGACTCAGGCACAACTGTAAAGAATAACAAATTTTCATAATCTATGCGAAGATTTGAAATCAACACATTTTGATTGGATAGCCTCAGTCTGTCACTTTTGAGACATACCCACGGGAGGAGCTATCTCTGAACAAAAGAACTGAGCTTACTGGCCACTTACAAAACCTGTCATAAACAAGCAAACAGTCAATCAGTTTCTTTTAAAAACTGTCAGAAGTCATGATACAATAGAATATGCATTTTTAACGGTAACTTCCGACAAAACTCCGAACCCCCATAAATGCTGAACCGTCACTTTGAGTATTAATAGTTATGTACTATTATTAGTTTAACAGAGATTTTGATTTTTGAGTGTCGTACATATTGTATAATAACCTTAAAATGAGGTGTCTGACTGACTTTGACCTCATACACTTCTTAAACTATACTTTCAGGGAAATATGTGTTGCAAAATGTTCATAAATAATCATCTGATATTTTGTTTGTACTGTTATGCAAAATTGTCAGTTAGATCCCGGCTTTTCCAAGATTATCATGGTGAGGTCTAACTAAAATTGAATAGGTTTCATTTTGGATCATATGTGGAAAATATTTTTTGTATGCATTCTCAAAAGATAAATGACGCTGCTGAAAAAATAATTGGAACGCCTCTTAATTATATGGAACTGCCTCTTACACACTTTTTATATTATTTTAATTTATTTTGAAAATCTGATCACATTGTATATTCTAACTGCTGTCTTTGTTTTATTTGTCAATTCACCCTTCTATAGGAATGCAAAATGCAGATCACCTTAAAACAATTTATCCGAATCATTGAAAAGTCTCTGAAACCAAATTAACCAGTCGAAGCCACAACATGAGGCAATAGTAAACCTTTCAATTTTTCAGATACTGAGCAGTTTGTTGAAACTTTATTCTAAGTTTGCCTCTGTTTGGTCCGACAGAAGTTGTGTTTAAATTTGCACTTTCTGCATATAAACATAATCTTTACAGATTTCAGCAGCCTTTGCTAAAGGTTTGTTCGAAGCCGATGCAAGGTTTGAAAAGTATGTATGTCTGTCACAAACTGAAACCTGGGAAGTTGAAGTGGAGAGTATCTATTCGCTAAAGGTAATAATCCTTAATTTGAAAATAGTTTATAGTGTATCTTTCTCCAAATGTCTGCATTCCAAAAGTACACCATTTACTAGGTTGAAATAGAAAATTGTACTGTGCAATCATTTTTGAAGAATGTGAAATTTTTGACAGCAAATTAATAACTGTTTATTCAACAATTGATTCCTATTTGTGTCTGCAATTATGTTAGTCCCTTACGAAAGTAATTAGGGCCTATTTTTAGCCTGGCTCACCAGGCTAATTCAGGAGTAATGGTCTGAAAATATTGTCTGTCAACGCTACTGTTCAATAACTATAGGTTCAATATATCTGTTTTTGTGTTTTATTGGTTTGGTAGGGTAGCTAGATGTATGGAAATTATATATACTTTTTTTTTTCAATTTCAAAAAACTTTTTTTTCCAAGATTTGAAAAAAAAAAAAAAAAATTCAACTTTTTTTCAATTACACTAACTTTTTTTTTTTCCAAAAAGAGGATCGCGGGCAACTTCCGTTTTTCAAATTTAAACATTTTTTGTTCCAAGGTTTACAATTTTTTTTCCTAAATTAAAAAAAAGAAAAAAATTGTTTTTCTAAATTTAAAAAAAAAACTATTTTTTTTCAATTTCGCCAATTTTTTCAAAGGAGGAAATTGGGCGACTTCAAGATTTAAAAAAATCGTACACATTCTTTTCGTGGTTATTTAGATATTATTTTGTGCATGGAACAACCACAATAACAACACTTCACTTGCCGCAATTCAGAACTACCTTTCTCTTCCATTTCCAAACCATAAAGTAGACTTAACTATTTCACCAGCATTGCTACATATTTTGCCGTCATCACTGCCTTTTGAGCCAGGCTTTGAATCCGCGGATTCTTGTAACTTTTTATTACATTTAGGTACTTCCGGGTCCTACAGTGGTCACCTGGCAATGGATTTTCGAAGCAGAACGTCTGGATGAAGCTTATCGTTTCCGAAGCACGATTCTTGGTGACACCAACGACCTAAATACACCACCGGAAATTGATCCTGTGGCATTTCCAAATTCATGCGGAATAAACTGATCAAACATGAATCCTGGGATGGAGAAACATTGAAATAAATATGAGATGCACTTGTGCAAATATTAATTTCAATTATGTACCAAATTATAAAACATTTCATTTTTCTTTTTCTCATGTTTACACTTTTTATAGAATGAGAAAACAAATTTCCACTCTCAAACCACACATAACAGAGCCAGGAAAGGTTAAAAAAGAAAGACTTGAAATTTTTTGTAGGCTACTGATGCATGATACTCACTAGATACTCACAGAAATATGCTAGTTGTAATAAGACACCAAACTACATGTGGATGTAGCAGTTAGTGAAATGTTAAGTGTTACTTAGAAGATCATATCAACGATGCTTGTTATATTGATCTCATTTAATTAGCAAATCCAGCAAGTTTTAGTTCTATACCAAATTCCGTCATGACACGCGAAATCAAAGAGGAAATGTAATTCCATGGCTATCTAGACTATTATATGCATCCACACAGACTTCAGCATCTATAATAGAACTTAAATATTTCATGGAATATCTGGAAGATTAAAGCCAGTGTTCACAATTCCAATTCCCTCTTGGTGAAAGCTTAAGTACCTTTGTGGTTTGGGAGGAGGATGCATATTAAATGCTATTAAACTGATCAATACCCACCTCTTCAGAAATTACCTTTATTTTGACTGGTAGTGAATCAAGAATTAAATTATATAATGCTCGTTTGACATATGTTTGTAGAGATACTTATTCAATTTCCTAATGTTTATCATCGGTTAATTTCTAGCTACAGCTGGAGAGATTAATATACTCTTTAGATATCAGTTGAGTAAAATGTGGGCAAACTAAATCAAGTACATTGCAATGACAGTCTGGAAGATTTATTAGAAATTAAGTAATTCACAGAATTAATCAAGAAATACAGAAACTAAGTATGTACAAATTCAATTTGGGAATATGCAAAAAAAAAACTTTTCATGCAGTTATGAGTATGGAAGAAACAAATATTTTAATTTAAAAACTCTTGAGTATCTCAATATCATCAAAATATACATAGAATCTTATATTTACAAAATCCCTCCTATGGTCACAATGCATAATGAATAGAAACACGTCTGTAATATCTAAAATATATTCAGAAAAAGAGTTCACTGTACATAATAATACCATGTATGCAATAAAACCCAGATAAAAATATATTTGATAAATTGCTGTACATGTATAGTATACATTTTTACCTACATGAATATGCAGGTTGGCCCACTTAATAGAAATACAATGGTTAGCCTTTGCTGGCTTCTGCAGTTGCATCAAATACAACATTAGGAACAATCTTCTTTTTATTTGTCCTTCTTATATTGTGTGCTATTGCAGGAGCTTTAGGTTTCTTCTTTTTTGGAGGAGGGGGGTCATTTTTCTTCCTTATAAAAGAATAGAAGAAAGCTTTCCACCCTTGCCAAAGCAAGTATGCCAAAGGTCCACCAACAATTATGGCAACTGGAAGAATAACCACTAAAGGCTTGTCCTTAATGAGACTGTAACCGTCGTCCTCTGTTGCTAAAGATTTCGCAGTAGTTAAGGCAGGGGTGTAATCAGTGTTCGATGAAGTTGTATTTGTGATATTTCCAAAATCATCAAAGTCTGTGCTGTTGTAAACGTCTGTAATGTTTTCAATTAGCGTCAAATTCTGACCTTCCGTGACCGTTGCTAATGGTAAAGAAGCCTCCGAAGACAGTTCCGCTTTTCCCGTGGGACCACTTGAAGCGGAATCGATGGTGCTTCCCTCCTGCATCGCATGCAACGAGGTGCTTTGTAATGTTGATGCATCATCTGCTGTTGTGCTAAAGTCTGTTGAAGCATCACTTGTCGAAGCATCATCTGTGCTAGATACATGTAAGATACTATCTGTTGTTGTATCTGTATCTAATGTCGTCCATTGTGAGTCAGTGGTAGGTCCTTCTGTTGTTGCATCCTTTAAGGTGGTAAATCCTTCTGTGGTAACTTCAATATCTCCAAGGTCTGTGGTTAAAAGTGAGGTGGTAAAATCACTTTCTGTAGTTTTTACATCGGTTGTATACTCATCCTGTTGAGTAGTAGGTGAATCAGTTGTTTGCGATAAAGCGGTGGTCATCATCCACAGCAAAGTGGTCATTCCTGGAGGTTTCATGGTTGAGATAACACTGGCCTCTGTGCTGGCTTCAGCAGTGGTCTCCACACTCTCAGTAGAAGACCTGAAGAGTCCTCTGGTGGACCGTTCAGTTGTGAAACTCGTGGTCAAGTCATTCTCAGTAGATGGCACATCAGAGGTTGTCAGCTCCTCAGTGGTGCCCTCTGTTGTTTCCTGACCGGATGCTGTGGTTCCTTTGCGAAGAAGTTTCTCCCAAGGCATCAGTCTCCTTTCGCGGTCGTTATAAATATCTTCATCAATGAGACCATCTCCATCATCATCAATGCCATTCGCGATCTCCTCGTCGTATAATCCATCACAATCATTATCCGAGTAATCAGCCCATATCATTCCAACACCATCACAATTGTCTTCCCCATTTGATAAAAACATCTGGCCAAGAGGCATTCCATAAGAAGCTTGAATGTCTAATCCGTAAAGCACAAGTCCTAAACCGGACAACTTCGGAAACTCGGCTATTGTGTGCCTTCCCGAGGGGATGAATATAACCGCTGCGGACCAGTCTGTGCCACTTAGAGAAGTCCACGGTTTGTAGAAGTTCTGGTATTGGATCGGTTCTCCATCGAATATGATATTATCCAACGAAGATGTGTTTGCAGTAATGCTAAGGAAGCTTTCAAAAGGATCAGGCCTGAAATCACCTGGTGTGGTAAATACAAAAGATTGTGTGAAGAATTCAACAGGAGCCACAAGGCTGAAAAAAGGATCAGAACTCTTGTAGTTGTCAGCTCCGTAAGATTTACAAAGCTGAGCGACCAATATTGAATGGTTTGCCTCAATATGAGCAACTGTGTCTGAAGGAAGCGTAAAGTCGTAGTAAACTGATTCTTGAAGTTGTAGGTTCTCTTCTGAACCATCATCAAAAGCAATCTTGATTTGAGTGAAATCATCTTTCGCTGCAACAGAAATTAGCAACAGTGAAGGACTTGGACAAATTTCAACAAATAGCAAGATTCCACATGCAGTATCATCTACTTCACTAAGATTTTCTCTGAAATCTCAGAGTATTGATGAGGAATATAATGCCAACACGAACAGGATAACAATGCTTTTAATCAGGAGTTATTACATGTTTCTATAGGCATAATAGTTGTATGGAAACAACTTACTACCTATATCTGGACACCAGATCTTTGGACAATTTCTTTTACAGATCAAACAGCAAAATAATTTTGAAATTTTTTAAGAGATCATAATTATAAAGAGGCACAAAATTACCTAATATTCTGATGATATCCCCTGCCTTTCTCCTGGCAACAGCAATGATAAAGAATTCCTTTCCCCAGGACTCATCAGGAGGAATCTGTTCAACAAGATGGTCACCCATAGTAGAGTGACCCACAGAAGTCCAAAGGGCGCCTCCGAAAACTGCCACTGGGGATGTCGCTGTGACAATGGTGCCTGTCATGTCATCATTGCTTTGGAGCTGAAGATGAAGTCAAAAGATAGCTGAATAACTGTTATTTTGTAATAGACATATTAAAAAAACAACATAAATAATTCAAAGAAAAGTATGCAAGTGTCTCATCGCTGTCAATTTAAATGTTCATCCTTGGTGAGTGTCACCAATTAATCTAATCATGAAAATAATTATGAACAAGAAAAAGAAAATTACATTTCAAATGAATGTTGTATTCATCAACATTTGCAAAATGTTGATGAATACAACATTTATTCGAATCTCTTTTAAATTGTACCTTAAACTTCAGGGATATCTATGATTCATTGCAAAAATGTATATACCTGTAAGGCTTCTTGGCTATGCAGAGTGAATTGCATTTGCTTCCCATCAAAATTGAGACCAAATTTCCCTTTTGGTTCAAAGATGTCGAGGCCATTCTTAGGAAGGGTCAAGGTCACTTCTGTCTCTTCCTCAGTTCCTACAATTGCAAGACTAACTGGGCCTTGTTTGTGTCTTGATTTGTCAGGAAATATATAAGTCATGACATGGTACTGAAGGCCCAAGGCATGAGCAGGGTAAACCAAGTAGCCATCAGCAGTGAAGGTGTTTATGTTGTAGCCCTGGATTGATACCTCACCAGTGGAGTTGATGTAAATGCCTGGGAAACAGAGATAAGAAAATAAGTCAGTTGAAGAAGAGTTCATCAGCAGAGCCAAGTCAGAGAAAAGTATCAGCCCTGAACTCTGGTAGGCCTATTGCGACTGCCGGTTCCTTGTAAAACTGAAAACGCTGAGTCATCAAGAGCATATTAAATGGTTTGCCAAAATGTGAGCATTGTATAACTAAATAAACCTCCAGAGGGATACCTTTAGTCTTAGCAAACTGACACCAGAAGTTGTGGGTTCTCTCAGAATAAATTGTCTCTTATATTGTCAAATCTCTCAATTCTGACTATATACAGTTGAGGTCAAAAATTTGCATACAGTTGGACACCAGATATTTATAGATGTATTATGTAATTACTGGTTTGCATATCTGGCATTTCTGTGCCTCAATTTTACGTATTGAACTTACGAATTTGGCTATAATTTTTCAGTTCCACCAAATCCCTTAAAAAATATGCAGCATTAATCTGCACGCTGTCCAAACTTGACGGGTCGAAAGTTTGCATATTCTCCAGGACAATGGTAGTATTATGCCATACTTATGCCTCTAATTTATAAATCCTTGAGTGTTATATCATAGTTTGTTAAAACGAAGCTGCAGCAAATTATTCTTTAAGTTTTTTGCCATATTGTAAATTAAGTCAATAAGCAGCCAGACAGAATTTTTCAATTTCTCCGTCAGTCATGATGGGATCATCCAAACAGTATAAGGGAGATAAAGAAGTGCCAATTACAAGATCATGCAAGAAAGGCATGCCCTTGGGAGCCATTTGGAAGAATTTTGAGATGCCCAAGTCATCGGTAGAGTGCACATATATAGTTGGACGTTGCATGACTCGCAAGGTCTGTGGTGCACTACGGAAAACTGGACGAGGGGCCAAACTGACAGCAGTTGACATAAAGAATGATAGCCAGAATGGTAAAACAGCATCCAAGAGTGACTAAAAAGAGATCTGCAATGATCTTTGAGAGTGTGGGGAAAAGGTGTGGACTAGCACATTCAGATAATGCAAAGATAGAAGGATGCCACTGCTGTGAGAATAAAATATTACCTTGAGTCAAATTTTCTCTTGAGCATGCAAACACCTATATAAACAGTTCTTGTAGGAACTGGCTTACCCTAGAGCAGATTTTAAAGGCATTCTCACCTGCCCCGGCTTCTTTCTGTCTTTGCATCCTTGCACAGTTATCTTTCATGTTATATCCACCTCAGTATGCAAGTTCACAACTTCTTCCAAGACTACCCCAGATCATTACAAATTTTGTTTTTAATCACCCTTGGGTTCTGTTTTGCCATTCTGACTTTTTTCTTTGTCAGCTGCTCTCAGTTTTGGCTCTTTGTCCATTTCTCTACAGTGCACTGATTACCTTGCAGGTCTTAAAACTATACCAACTAAGCACTCTACTGACAAATTTGGCATCATAAAATGCTTCCAAATAGCTTCAAATGATACACCAGTCTTGCATATTCTTACAATTGGCATCCTTTCGTCTTCTCTATACTGTTTGGATTATCCAATTGTGACTAATGAAGAAAATGAAAAATTGCGTCCGGGAGCTTATATGGTATGGACATAATTTACAAATGTGGCAAAAAACTTTGAGAATAATTTGTCTGCAGCTTGGTTTTATCAAACAAGGATATAACACTCAAGGATTTATAAATTAGAGGCATAGGCCTAAGTATGGCATAATATTCCATTGTCATGGAGCGTATGCAAACTTTCGACCCATCAAGTTAATGCTGCTCAACTGTAGTTACAGCTCTCGCAATTGCTCTGAAGAAATACATTTTTTTTATAGTGTGGACCTATGATGTCAAAGCTGGAGACTCCATTGGAACCTATACAACTTTGTGCAAGCAATGATATCATAGGTCAAACTGGCCAATAGCATTTCATGTAGACAATTTCATCATAGCCTTGCAATTATGTCATGGCCAGATGAGCCAATGATACCACTGCAAAAAAAAAGGTGTTAAGTGGGCGGGGGGGGGGGATTGTTTATTATTTGGTGATACCAAAAGTGCCTGAAATTCAACCAAGCATGGTTAATAGCATAATTTAAGGTTAAGCGAGGACTTACCTGTCCGATGGTTGACCTGGATTTTACTGAGCTTAATTGTGTCACTTGGTATCACATGAGATGACGTCACGCGGCATCCCAGAATTCAGTCTTTAGAGTCCAGGTCGGAGGAGTCAGAACCTAACCCAAGGGATGGGCAGGGAGGGCATGTGATACCAAGTGACACAATTAAGCTCAGTAAAATCCAGGTCAACCATCGGACAGGTAAGTCCTCGCTTAACCTTAAATTTTACTTCGCAAGTTAATTGTGTCACTTCCGGTATCCCATGAGAATTCAGAGACTGACTCCTCCGCCTGAGAACCAAATTTAGGACCCAGAATAAGATGCCCCAGGGTCCCTATTGATAGCTCTTCTCTCCCCCCCCCCTCTTTGTTAGAGAGATAAACGAAAGTCTTCAAACAAAGGTTGATTTAATGAAAGTCTGTAGACCAGTTACAATTATCCATAGGTGATGCAAGAAAAGTCAGACAATGATATCAGTTTAATCCCTATAAAGAGAAAAATAGGAGACTAAGCCGAAGTAGAAGGCAATTAAATAATACTGGCTAATCGTAGCAATCGGGAAAGACCAATGAACCAAAATTAGGACTAAGATAAAAGGAAATGGGGACTAGAAGAATGAAAGCTCTAGTATAATATCAGGAATCACCGTGGTGATCTATCCCAGATAGGTAGAAGACATCATGAAGTAGTGGAAACATAAAGCAATAGAGCACATCATAATATAAAGCCTATGATAGTAGTGTTCTAAAAATAGCAGAGACCATGGGGCCTTAGCTAACCGGATTGGTGTAATATGTAGTGAGAAAAGGAACGTTGAGACCCAACCAGCAGCGTTTATGATTGTTCTGGAACCCAAAGTTGTCGTAACTGTGTTGGGGACAGTCGAGTGAATAGGATGAGGGGCGACCATTGAGAAGGCCATCCCTGCAGCTGCCATGAGCTGTCGAGTCCATCTGCGTAGCTCATCCAGTGCTATCGAGTCCATCTGCGTAGCCCATCCAGTGCTGTCGAGTTCATCTGCGTAGCCCATCCAGTGAAACTGGACGGAAGGGAGGCCTGGAAGGTGAGAGCAGTTAGTTAGCTGCCCCCCAGCTGTAAGAGTCTGTTTTGAGTAGGCTGTTAAAACTGCATGTACTCATAATCATCTGTCTGGGGTATAAGCCTTGAACACAGGTTCAGAGGAATGACTTCCTGGCCGGAAGGTTCCAATAAATCACCAATCTGAAAAGCATTTTTGGACGGTGTTACGTGTAAGGTTATGTTCTTCGTATAGATCTATCTAGTGCAAAAACTTTGCCCCTTTTGGCCAGAAAGCAACAAAACCAGCTTAGCCAGTGTCTTATAGAACGTTGTTGGTTTGTTGCTCCCATTGATCTCATGGACTCCATAACATGTTGAATCCCCATGTAGTCGAGTGCCGTGGACGTGCGGGACGTTGTTGTGGAACTGATTTGGAGAAGGGCTGAGCCTGAAGCCCGGCCATCCATGTCGACCACTGCTGAAATTAGCTGAGCGCAATAAATATTGTTAGCGATAGCAATGTTATGTTGCGTGCATGAAGTGCATACATTTGTGTGCATGAAGTGCATACATTTGTAGGTTTAATGAATTATTGAGTAAGCATGGAATTGGTAAATTCCTTAATTTGCTAAATTCAAAGAAAATAATAAATTGACAGTCCGAGAACTGTTGACCAATTATTGCCCTTGAAAACATATAGGCCTGAGGTTAGATGTGGGGTAAGACCAGTGACTGGCATCGTGAGCTGTGAAACCCTTGGACAATGTGGAGATTACATTGAACTGGTAATTATGAATTATGCAAATTATTGGGTAATTTGGTCCAATGGATTTCCCCTGGTAGATGGAAGTGACAGAAAACCAATGACTCCAATGGCAATCCAATGCCTCCAATGGCCTCTGTAAACTGCCATGAAAACCTGCAGGTGGCAGCTCTGTAGCTATAGCCCTGTTGTAGAGGCCAGTGCAGCAGTAGACGGACAAGGAGAGAAATCCCAGTATTCCAAAGAGCCCTGCAAATTGGTTGTAGGAACTTAATTTTTCCCGAAGAGGAAGTTGTGGAAAAAACAGGAACATTAGAGAAGGAATAATATGGCTGAACTACTGTAATCAGTCTGAATTGTCGTTCAGTACTGATCCGTCTAACAAAGATTTAAAGAAGAACTCAAACAGATGATTTACCAATCGAAATAAACCTGAACTTCCTTAGTTTGTCATGCCCAACACAGGGACTTACGTGAAGTTATTGACAGCTTGCAAGTCACAGGAATTACATTAATGTTGCAGAAAAACTTAGTCGCCAAAAGGTCTTGTACCGAAGGCACCCGTCGCCATCTAGAAATGACGATTTCCTGAGAATATCTTAAGGTCAACGGACGACTACTAAATACTCGCCCGAAAGTGGAAGTGGACAGAACAATGGTGAGGTCCAAAAAGGGACAGCCTTTAATTCCAATAAATTGAAGTGTGCCTCCACTCAGAGGCCCATTGATACCCTGTGGTAATATACCCACACTTGGCATCCCAGTAGGACAGGGATGCATCAGTAAAAACTCATGTTCCGGCCCAGGAAAAAACAGGGATTTAGACTGGAAGAAAAATGATCTAGCCATCAAGAAATGTGGGAGCGATCTCAGGTCTTAATATAAATTCCCGGCTGGTTCCGCTGGTACCGTATTGCAAAGATATAAGCCAAGTAGTCACTTTAGTAGAGTTAAGAAATCCTGGTAATATCCTGAATTTTCCCGTCCGTTTGTAAGAAAAACAATAATTTATTGCAGAATTAATACCAAACTCAGGAATTCTATTCTACTGGCGCAGTTGACAGGGTCCGAACCTGTGCGGGCAGTGCCCATAGGATTCCAAGTCCAAAGCCTTAACCACTCGGCCACAATGTTAAAGAACGAACCGATACTATGTTGGGTGAACAGTTAGCCCCAGGTCCTCAACCAGGTTGATGGCATGTGGTGATAGCTTGAGAAGTAGCAATCAGAAAGAAACATCAATAATTCCGAAAGAAGACAAGAACCGGCTTGAAGAGCTTGGTAACCGAGGTTGGCCCCTGGGGTAAAATTAACCTGATCATGTTATTGTACCAGAACCTTAGTCACCTCCTGTGACCTGATTGACAAGTACTGAGATAATAAGCGTATGAAACCCACGGAGACGAGATAGGAAGATTGGAAAAAACCAATTGAGTCACATCTGAACGTATAGGCCTAACTTCACTGTATTTATCAAAACAGTTCAAAGTACTCAGATAAAATAATTCCAGGCAATGGTAAAATTAGGTCTAGGAAATTTTTAAAAAATAAAACCCAGGTTTGTACCAATAGGACAAGTTCAAAAAAGGTTTGGTCAATAATTGAACCATAGTAACCTTACGGTAGCCCGATACCACTTGACAGCTGTAAAAGCCCTGGTATATGAAACTGAGTATAGGCTGCCCGGAATTAATCACATTCCCTCGAATGACATTGTCTAGCCAAGGGTCGTTGACAGATCCTTCATGTGGATACTGAGTGTGCAAATTAGGCCCAGAAAAATATAGGAGTAAGCCAATTGTTCAGAGGGAAATCCATATGATTTCCCTAGTATGGAGGCGCTTCTTGTGCCTGTCTTGAGAGTTTCCCCCAAAGGAGGCTTGTTGGCCATGTTGGGTTTCCCCTCTCCATTTCATAGTTGTAGGAATAGTTGGGAAAAAGGAGAAGAATAGGATTTGGAAGGCCCCTTGAAGTGGCTAACGAAAGTAGGTTGACGAATAAACCATGAAGGGCTTCTTGTTGATGTATGAATCTTCTGCTCCTGAGGCAGACACCCTATGCAATCCCAAAATATTGTTTGATCTCTCAAAGGGATCCACCTGATCCAGTATGCTCATTTAGCACACCACGGACAAGCCCAAGATGCATTCAAAAAGACCAGTTCTAAGTAGCCACTCTGATACAGGAGCTCTGAAATTGGAGTAGATCCAGAGCCAGATCCAGGGTAAAGGAGGCCTGTTCCCGGACGTGAATTCGTCATGATTAAGGGAATTAACCGAAGCTGGCAGGATGATGGAAAATTTTTTGTTGTTAATAGGCTTGATCGGTTTGGCCTTCTGATCACCCTCTGTCACCAGTTGAGCTAATAGAACAATTAGCATGGCAATCTAAGAATTAGCAAATCATATGGCACAGCCTGGAATTGAACCCTGGCCAGTGGCGTGGCAGGCAAGCGCTCTACCAACTTTGCCACTGGGGCAGCCATTGAATATAGGCATAGAGATCGTATAGTGAATTGTTTCCCCATGTGACATCCTCAGACCGTGGTCTGGGGTTGTTTGTATCCTCAGATCCAATCTAGTTCCGGTCTGTATATCAACAGACAAGCAGGGAGTACCGCTTCCTGGACGCTGATTGGTAGAGAAAACAATCAAAGTGACGTCACCGATTGTAAAATGTTTTGTGACGTACATCAGTAGGTACCTAAGGCCATAATGCCGTGGAAACCAGATTGCCTCAGATCGTGATCTGGGAGGGAAACGCCCCGTGGGGTCGAATCCGTAGGCCCCGTGGCGGCCATATTGTCATCACTGTCAGCGTCCTCCTTGGAGGAGCCATGTGGTTTGTGCCCGTCCTTGGATCGTGCACCACATTCAAATTGTAAAGGTTCAATCATAAACTGAACCAATGTTGGTTTGAGCTCGATGTGGACTATGTTGTGATAGACGTCCAATGCGTAAGGCTTCCTCCTTGGAGGAGCCACGTTTTCTTGCCCGCCCGTGGGTCGAGCACAACGTCGCAAATTGTCACACAATTCCGCTCCGACTTCGTCAAAACGAAGCGTCAACTTGTTCCATAGATGTTCCTCGAAGTGATCTGACGATTGGGAATTGATAAACCCGTGAAAAAACCCGTTTAAAAGCGATTTGAAAAGAGAGAAATACGAGCGTGTTGACTGCGTCTGGGAAAGCGCGGCGAACTGAATTCTGGGATGCCGCGTGACGTCATCTCATGGGATACCGGAAGTGACACAATTAACTTGCGAAGTAAAACTGGAAATTAATCACATTGTTCACCAACATGCTTCTGATCTGAATTGTATTTGATATGGAGCTGTCAAGTAAAGCATTTTGTTTACTGTTTGCTGTTTTGTTGGCCACTCCTTTCAATGTAAAACTACCAACAATTACTTTAATCCTATAATGTTTATTGGTTACCACAGTTCACAGGAGTGAATATTCAGACATAACGATCAATTGACAGCTTTCAAGCTGAGTGCTCCCTCCCCAGGAGTGTGGTCCAACCTTGCACCTGAGTTGTTGTGATATCATTGGCCGCTCTGGCAATGATGTAACAGCAAGGCTATGATGAAACTGTCCACAACTGATGCTATTGGCCAGTTCGACCTATGGCATCATTGATTGCACCAATTTTGCATATCCTCCAGTGCTTGGCAATGGAGTATCCACCTATGACATCATAGGTCCACTCTGGGGGTGAGAAAAGAAAAACTGATTTCTTCAGATCAATTGCTAGAGCTGTAATAAACTTTTTGAAACTTCTTTCAGTCATTTATACAATCTGCTAAGTACTTCTGGTAGTTTTATAAATTTTATTTCATAGGTTGCAGATTTTGCAGAAATGTACTTTTTTGAGTAGTGACAATCTGGGATGCGCACAGTCGTCACACAACAAAGGAGAAAAAAGTCATGTGCTTACCTTTGAAACTGAACTCGCTCTCATACAAGTGGTATCCATGTTCCACAAGATAAAGGAATGTTTCCCCGGGTTCTAAAGTCTTTGTGACATCACCAAAGAAGTCAGGCGTAACAATTGTGACGTCAATGGGAGCAGAGGCAAGTGACGTCACATAGAGCCTTCCATCTGGAGCCTCCTGTACTCTTCTGTTTTCCAAGATGGCTGTGTAGAATGCGGTTCCCATTTGACTTCGGTATCTCACTGAAAGAAACAATTTTGTAGTATTAAATATCGCAGAACTCTGTCAAAACATTTTTTGGCAGTTTATTCGAGCATGTCATACATTTCGCATAGGCCCAGGTGTCAAAAAGCGAACCATTCAAGGAATCTGTAGGCCTACATCCCATATATTATATAGAGAATCAGTATTGAGGCCTGAAATTAAAAGACGCAATCAATTTTTTGTTCAACAATTTCTTCTAACTTCTACAAATGTTTCCGATTCCAGATCTATATATGTGTTTGTGGTTTTTTTTACTGGAAGAGAAACAAAAAAGAAAAAGTAGCATGACACAAAAGATCCTCAGACGTTTTGCACATTAACAAATTAAACAAGGATTGCATGCTGCATGTGATTTTCCAATGAGAGACTAGATTTAGATTTCCTGAATAGAAAATTACACGAAGAGAAAGTATATAAAAAAATCAAAGAACAAATAAAGAACAAGAAAAACCAACATACCTCCCGGAATTGGCTTGAAGAAATTTTGAAGCAGGATAAGACACATCGTTCTGCATCTGAAAGTCACCACAAAATTAGATGATATATACATTTCTGCTCAGACCGATTAGCAATGATCTATAACTGACAATTCCACATAAGTGGAAACTATTTTTGGAGTTTTAAAGTTATTATACATTCGAAGCAGATAATGTAAATGTGCCAAATAATTAATTGGAAAATTGCATTCTGTTTTCGTATAAATAGACGGGGTTGTGTCAAAATTTCTGCAAAATCATAGGCGTAGAAGGTCAATCAATTTTGGGGGGGGGGGCGCGAGGGTTGCCCAAAAAATATTGTCCAAATTGCCACAAAATCTAAATTTACAAAATGTTCTGCCCGCAATTCCATTGTCAGAGTTTGCCGAAAATTTAGCCAACTATCATAAAATCTTGCAGAGACGGAATCTTTGAGATACTCAAGTTCATTTAAGGGGGGAATAATATCATTTGTGTTGACCTAGTTATTATTTTTTGAGAAAGTGTCCCATAAGTCACAGTGATTTGTACAATCAGTCGCACTGGAAAATCACGGATTCCCAACAAAAGCAGGGATGAAACAAAGTAAATGTTAATCATATTTTTCAAGTATAGTAGCAAACAAATGGAAATTGATAAAATGCCATTGCATGCTTCTGAACATAGATATTTTTCAAGTCTAGTAAACACACGCCAAACTGGCGGCCAAAAAATGTCCCTTAAATCACAAAAGTATATTTCACTTCATGTCAGAAATAGCGATTGATCTAAAGACCTGTTATTTTTCTCACAGCTGTTTCGATTTTTGCAATCAAATTCTGCCTGTGATATGACCAAAAAAATTGATCAATTGTCTCAAAAGAAACGGTAGAGTTGATCATAGGTTAATTCATATGGAATTTCTTTCTTTGTCTATAATGCAAAATTGAAACACTGACAAAAAAAAAGAGTTTGTTTCCATTGTAAGTTCACCAGCTCTAATCCATGACACGCTATTTTGTCATGGCAAAAAGAAAGTTGTTCTAACTGCCCAAATTTTCTTTAGTGAAAACAATTTGTCGATACGGTCTTTTATAACCCCAGTTACTCCAAGCAATAAAATTTTTAAAGACTAAAATAATTTTTTCAAAAAATTAAACATTAAAAATAAAAAATTGCACTCACAGAAGGACAAAATTCATTCCGAAGTTGACGAAAAAACTTCATATGTGTTTGCGCGTCATCTCTCTTCAGCTTTCTCCTTGTTTGGGAGGCATCCGAAATTTGGCAAAAATGACGTTGTTGTGTATGTACGGTGTTATTTGGACGGTATCCCCCTGGTAGCCTCAGTGGAATGAACATGGTATCCTAAGCTCTAGCCTTTTCATACAAGCCATCCATAATTAATGCACATTGTTCCTTAGGCACTCTTTACTGCCCCATATGCCATGGAATGATCTTCACCCCAGCTATGTAATTATGAGCAGGGGGCAGACAAAAATTATATGATGACGAGACCAGCTAATCTAAATTCTGGACAAGATCCAACACAATAAGAATAGAAAACATCAACGCCCAAAACAATTGCAGGTGCTCTTTTGTGCCAAAAAAGTTAAAAAAAACAAAAAACATAAGCAATGGACAAGAATGAAATGACCATTCCAGTCCAGAAGATGAAGAAAATGAGTTTGATGATATTTTTTGGCATCTTAAACCTATAATCTCGTGTCGGCCTGCATGCATAAAATCTTGAAGTTCATCAAAATATGAAAGTTGAAAATATTTGATATATATGCTTCAAATTGAGTGGCAGTTATTTTGTCACTACAACAGACCAACACTGGAAGAACGATCAGTTCTCAAACATCCCATGCATGGATAAGAGCTCTTTGCGGATTGGCGGTCCACTGGAAAAATTAATTTCCTTATTATCAACTAGAAAATTACCCATTATGAAAGGCCGGGCTATAATGGGAAAGAGCAAGGAGAAATCCCCCCCCCCCAACTACATGGTGGGGAAAGATGTGTAAAGAATTTGGCCATTGACACAGGGGAATGTAAAAGTGGAGGATAAGGTAGGATAAGGGAGCATTTTGTGTGAAGGAATAGTAAAAGAATAGTAGGCGGATGTGAAAGTAAATGTGTTTGATATATATATTGAAAGGCTATTGTAATACCGTATCGTGTGTTGGCACTTGGTTGATATATTTATATGTGCAGGGTGGCAATAAGTAAAAGGGGTGAGCATGTAATAATCAGGGGGCTTTGGAGTTGTCTTCAGCGGGAAATTATGTACTTCACAGTAAGAGCAGCAGTAAGTATTGATTTGAAACACAGAAAGTCCGTGAGTATTCAGTCCTAAATCATGCAAGAGCTTGTTAAGAAAAAGGCCCACCAGAAATGAGTTACTTCAATTCTGGCCAAAAAGAATTTATTAATTTCACAAAAAAGTGAGCAAGAAATGGCTGATTTAATTTAAACTCCCAGGCCCCTCCCTCTGTATATGAAATGGTCACCCCCTAATGGAAATAGATTAGAAGGAGATGTGTTGATTGGTGTGAAAAGGCCACAGATATTGGAGAAGAGGTAATATTTTTGCAGGAATAAATGTGTTTCATGGCAATCATGAATTGGCAAGTTGTTGTGAAAAATGAAATGTATATATAGAGATATTTGAAATTGAGCACACCAACAGTCATCTGAAAGAGGAGGAAGAATGGAGCTATAGTGTGTGAATTAAAAAGAAAAAGTGTATGTGAAATTGAGGTAACTACTTTAATCCTTTTGAAATGTGATAAAGTGTACATACTTTGAATCATGAGATTCTTGTTGGCTTTGTTAATAAAAGCAGATCTATGTGGATTGGAGGACAACAATGAGTGGCTGTGGTGTCAAAGAAAGCAGAAAGTGACAGAATTGAAAGGAAGTATGATAGTGTGGAAAACGGCTGGTAGGTGGCCAATGTACTTAATATGCTCCCTCTGGTGTGAGATTTTAGCAGACTGCAGCTCACCCTATGTTTGTAAGTTTTTCATGGTGAAACAGACGATGTCGGGACCCCAAGTGGCTGGCGATATATAAGGTGGAAAACGTAATTAACAAAAGATTAAGAGGATTATGTGCATACATTAGAAGCATAGAAGAGAAAAATAAGGTTAGGTGGATAGTTGAGGTGAGTGGGATTCCTGGGGAAGGTGTTTTTAGCTGTGTCAGGAGCTGTGTGTTGGCCTGGGAGTTTTTAGACTTATACCCGGCAGGGATTTGCAAACTGGCTTTGCCACATCATCGACAGTTTTCAGTTGGTCTCCTAATCTTCTTATTTGAAAAAGCACCTTAAGTCATTTAACTGGTTTGTTTATTGTCTGCTAGATATGATAAGCTCTGAATCAACTGACCAACCGACCATAACTGACAAAAACAAAAACATTTTTAAGCCAGTGACATCACACGACCAAGTTGAAAGTTAATTTTGAAATTGTTTGGACTGCCAATCTGCAAACAGCTATAATGCAAAATCATTACTGCAATTTCAATAAGTATGAGCATAGATCCATGGTATGAGTTTCTGCAATTAGACAGTAAAACGTAGCAAATGTACTGGATGTGATTGGTCGAGGCACTGAATCACATAGCATAAATCCAATTTGAATGTCCTAAAAACGTGTATCAAAGCAACTGACGTGTCCAGTTGTGGTAGTGAGTGTTGGTGTTTCCATGCTAATCTTATCTACTTTTCAAAACCGAGCTGCTCACTGAAGCAGAATGTTAGTTTTTCATTGCTTCCGACGTCCAACTATGGATTTGGAGGACGTTTTATTGCTTATGAACCAATCAGACCAGCTTAAAATGCAACGTAGACAGCTGGAAAATCTGTCAAAGCAACTCATACTAATTAAAATTGCAGTAAACTATTTATTGTGATTCTTGATTGCATCATACTCAAGCCCATACATTCAAGTATTCATCTTCCATGCACATTGCATAAGCAACCATAGTCCATACAACTGATGAGGAGGAAAAAATTCTTATTTTAAAAAGTGACAAAAAAAGATACAGTGCCGCCTGTAAGTAAGTGAAACGCATGATATTGCGCCATTGCATCAATGCTGAACATCCTCAACCAAACTGCTTGTGGATGCATGAATTATCATCCAATGAGAGGGAAACACATTGGGTCATAAAGGTCAATATGTGAGGCATGTGGAATAACAATGGCAGCCAATATTCTTTGCTGTAGTCGGAGTTAGGTATGGGTCAAAGTCGTTGGTAATAAGTGAACCACCCTTCCCTATTAATTTATTAAATAACATTGGGCCTGTGTTCCACTTATAAATCTGGCTTAAATATAAAAGAAACAATGTCTCAACATCAGAGGGTAGAGCATTCCATGTCATGGCAGAAAAACATAAGCCAAGGCCATGTAAAGTAAATGTCAAACTGCCTCATTTCACAGTGACAAATAACATTGCCAAAGTTCAGGCAACAGAACTTACAAGTTATAACACTTACATATTACACTTCAAGAACATCAAAATTTGTAACATATTTTCGGAAAGGCTGCATGGCCATGAGCAACTTCATAATTAAGATTCTGCGACTTTGTATTAAGTGATGCTGTCCAGACTGCTTTTGATCCGAAGGAATATTTCAAGCAAACTCAATGCAACGGACTATTTTTATTTGTTTTAATTTTTATGTCTGTATTGTCTTTAAATCATGCAGTGGGATATTCGAACCCATCAGGTATTAGGTGGTTCAGGAGCCAGAAAACAATTTCCCTTTGCTTTTGTTCATTATTGCAACTGTCTTTAAACTCAAATAATTCACTTATTTAACTACTCTGGTTTTGTTTTCATATGCCAAGTGAATTAATTTCTCAATTGTTTTGTCTATAAATGGTTGCTTTTTAAAACCCCATTTGTAGCCCTTGTGACATAATTATTCATACTTGGAGTGGTCTTTATCTCACAATATTATGTTTTGTGGTTGCATTCTCGCAATTGTATGCATCAACAATAAGTTGTGAAACCCATTATAGGCCAATAAAAGAAGTGTCGTAATTACAGAGAAGCTAATTGTGAAAAACACTAGTTGCATGGCAGGCATCCTGGGGAAATGCTGTTTAGAAGGAACATAAATTGGCTCCTCCTCTCCTCCTCTCCTCCTCCTCTCGTCCTCCTCTCGTCCTCCTCTCCTCCTCCTCTCGTCCTCCTCTCCTCCTCCTCTCCTCCTCCTCTCCTCCTCCTCTCCTCCTCCTCTCCTCCTCCTCTCCTCCTCCACTCCTCCTCCTCTCCTCTCCCTCTCGTCCTCCTTCTCCTCTCCCTCTCGTCCTCCTTCTCCTCCTTCTCCTCCTTCTCCTCCTTCTCCTCCTTCTCCTCCTTCTCCTCCTTCTCCTCCTCCTTTTCCTTCTCCTCCTCCTTCTCCTTCTCTCCTCCTTCTCTCCTCCTTCTCTCCTCCTTCTCTCCTCCTTCTCTCCTCCTTCTCTCCTCCTTCTCTCCTCCTTCTCTCCTCCTTCTCTCCTCCTTCTCTTCTCCTTATCTTCATCTTCCTTCTCCTCCTCCTTCTCTCCTCCTTCTCTCCACCTTCTCTCCTCCTCCTCTCCTCCTCCTAGACAACACTTCTCCAGGATGCCAGTCATGCAACTAGTGTTTTTCAGTTAGCTTCGCTGTAATTGCATCAATTCTTTTATAGGGCTATGTCATGGATATTGTTTCACAACCTCTTTGCAACACCCCCCCCCTTCCTTCTCACATTTTGCCACCCCCCTCATTCCTCCTAATTAACCCGTTATCCAAACACCCTAGTATCAAATTCCACTGCCATTTGGGACCATTGGCTCATACATGCCCTCCCAGACCTTTGGTGGCACTCTGCCATGGATCTCTGATTAGTCTCAAAATTCACTTCTTGAGCATTCTGAACTTCCCAGCCTCCCTTGATTAACAGCTGCATTGTCACGCGAAGTTATTTGTCCGAAGGTTGTTGATTCTGAATTAATTAAGGGAATGTTAGCAAGATCAGCAGATGCTACATTGTTTATCGCAACAACAAACCCCCAGTGTATATCAGCTACAAGGTAAAATTTGTTTTTGCGACCAGCAGTTAAGTGCATAGATGTCATGCCTCTCTAAAAACGTCTGGAGAACTTAATTGACAACAGATAATTATTAAGTAATTAGATTTATTTTAGAACTAGGAACCTACTGTGGGAGGTGAATGTTGTGTAACACAATGACGTCAAACTAAATCAAAAGTGCTAATTTAGCCAATTTACATGACTCATATGCCTATAGATACACATTTCGAGCTGTCTGTTGTAATTAATAAACATATATATTGTTTACTATTTTCATTAAATGTTACTGAACAATATCCTAAGTTTTCACCATGCAATCGTCAAGTTCAAATGCATGATGATCAGATGACAAAACCTTTTGACCAAATTTGACCATCTTTGGTTGCGGCACCAAGTTTAGGCAACAGACGAAATTGCTTCAGTTGCAGAGGACCCGATCATTCAGTAAGCTTTTGAACGACAAGCTTGAATTAATCAGAATTAATCCAAAATGTTAAAAGTTGACTTGTTACCCATAGATTGGAGGGAACGGAATAGAACTGAAATCAAGAGTAGGCCTAGAGATGGTTAGCAAGACGGATAGTTTGCAATAAATGTGCAGCACACATCTGCCCTCGATACAAATTATTTTTCATTGCATGTTACACTCATCGGTTGATTTTTTGGGTGAGTTACAGCAAATCAATACACAGAAAATAATGAGACAAGAGTCATGATCATTTTTGTATTGGCTGTATATAATATTCGAGCATAACAAAGCATGCATCTCATATTTTGTTGTTTCTGTTGAGAAGCAGCAAACTTAACACTTAACCCGCAGAATGCTAGAACATTTATAACGAATACACAATTATTTTAAGTAATTATCGCGATATAAATTCGATCAAATTCAACTACAGTGACCCCCAACAAAATTTCAGTGAGGTAAATGCAAGGAGTAATTTTCACCGTGACATTAATTACCGTGTGACATTAATGACAATTTGGCTATACATCTTTATAGGTGCCAGTACATAAGTAGCCCTCTGTTGATATGTGCATGCAACATACTTATGAACACCAAAAGAATGTTCCACAGTGATTTCGGTCTAGCTACATAGGGCCTGAAGTCAAAATATTACAGGAAGGTGTTTGTTCGTGACAAATTCAGATAGGACAACTGATATGCCTCCAGACATACTAAAATATTTAGCTTTCTATGACTTACTTGGAACTGATGCAATGTAGGTAGCTTTTAGGGTTATCAGACAACACCAGACACAAAGTCGTTTCACAGAATAATACTGACATTGGTGACTAGATTTTAGAAGATTGACGGTCATGTTTCCTAGTAACAAGCAATTAAATAGAACTAGAACTGGTGCTTGGAGAGAATGTTAGCGACTCGTTGTAGAACTTTAAAAGAAATCTGATTGTGATAAATTGCAAGACTGATGATAAAAGACCCAGCTAATTTCGCCAATTCTTGTTGGATTCTCATTAAATAAACGTTGAAATGTTGCTAATTTAGTACTTTGGTGCCTTCCGCCACATTCTACAGACGTATAAAGGCCATTTTTTTTCGGAGAGAATTTAAAAATATGTACCTTCTAGATTGCTAACTAGTGCTTAGTACTTTGCTACAGCAAAAAATGATAGTGCATGCAGGCCTTTTTTAGATTTCTTTAACTGTAGGCCCCAAAAAGCTCCAATAGTCACCAAAATTTAATCAGTTATTGTGTAGTACAAATGAACACATCATGCCAGTGATGGAAATGGGGGGGAGCTCGGGGGAGCTGAGCTCCCTTGACCAAAAAACAGGGGGAGCTGTACCCTGCTACAGCTCCCCCAATGATCACTGGTGAAATTACAATTACCATGTTACTTTTTCAGTCTTCATCGTACTTTTAACCAAAATTATGCTATGGTGGAAGAAGGCTTTCCCTTTAAAAAAATTTGAATGGCAAGTCGCTGCCGCACGAGCCAACAGCTCCCTCGATGAAAATTTTCCATTTCCATCACTGCATCATGCCAAAGGAAATTGAAATCCATGAACTTTTTGCTGGAATCGACTCACATATGGGGGTCTTTTAAAGAAAATGCAGGTGGAGACAAGCCATTTTCAGAGGGATTGGCCACTTCAACGCCATTTTTGGTAGGGATAAAAGTTATTTGTTACATTTTTTATGTGCTATAAATTTTGAAAATACCCTGATCTAGCTTGAGCTGACTGATTTTGCCCTTGTAAAATATATTTGTTAAATAAATCTACGACATGTGACAAACAAAAAGTCCAGCATATATCCCGTCAACATGAATCAGTGGCGGATCCAGACAGGGTCATCTAGGGGGGCCCGGGTGTGTTTCGGCATTCGCGGGCCGGCGTTGCAGCGTATTTCCTTCAAAATACTATTGTTAATCTCAGTGGTCTAGGGGGGGCCCGTGCCCCCCAGGCCCCCCCTGTATCCGCCACTGTGAATCAACATCAAACACAGGAGACAAGAATTTCAGGTTTAGCAAATTTTGACCCATAGACAGGCCTGCTAAGAGAGCCATCTCGATCATAACTGTTTTGGCACTCACTTTTGGGTTGTGAGTGCCTGGAATTTGAGTAGCTGTGGATGTAGCGGTCTTGAAACAGTCTTGCAACGGTCACTCAGATTCTGATGGATGTTGTGCCTCTCTCGATCAAGGGTCGTGACTGGAGATCTGCATGGCTTTGGAAGGTTGTTTATTAAGCCTGTTAGACCAAACTTGGTCATGAGCTTGCTGATTGCTGGCTGGGAGCAGTCCTTCTGACGTGCAACCTCATACTGGGACATGCCAGTAGCCAGCATCCCAACTGCTGGGCCTCATTGCCCTATGGAGAGTTTGCCCAATCGTGCACAGTCTATTGGCGTATCCCAACTCAGGAACGATCAAGGCCTAGGGATCAAGGAACTTTTCTGGGTGCTGTTTGTGCAGTTGAGGGCAGCTGATCTTAAGGATTAGCGAAATTAATTTACTGTACATGTATTTCATGACCTGAACCAGTGCAGAGGCAATGACATGTGACAAGAATATATGTAGGTAAATGACTAATTGGGTCTTGTTAATGTCTAAAACATTGAACGCACAAAAAATAAGTTTGAAGAGAATTTTTTTCTTAAATTTATTCAAATGGAAAATTGATAACTTATTTTTGTCCTCCAGTTTATGTTAGCTCAAACAGTCAAACAATCACTCAATCATTCAAGCTAATCAACTTTTACGTGACTTAATTTGTTATTATGTGTAATTGGTACACAGTATTTAAAAGAAAAACTCACCTGAACTGACCCTGAAAGCTGCAGAGCTGAGGCCAGGGACATCATAGGCTCACATTCTATTTAATTTCGTCAAATGCCACCAGATGGTGATAAAAAGCCATGCCCGCGACACACCTCCCAGTGAGATTTATTGGAACTACGACTTGTTGTGCAACACCATGACATTTTGAAAATGGCCAGTGCAACCGGTGATTCAATGGTGACAAATCTAGGAAGTCAAGGTTAAATTGATCAATAACAACTAATAGTGCCTTGTCATTGTGAATGGGTAAACTACACTTTCTTTGGGACGCAATTACACTAGTTGTTACTTCGTTTTGGAACTTTTGTGGAGATAGAACGTCCAAGAACGTTCGAACGAACTTTCTTGGAAGTTTGAACTGCAGAAATGTCAGGTAGAACATACTTGTCTGGCATTTAACTGTTGCCTCCTCTTATTACCTAGTACAAGCTGCGCCTAGTTTATTGATCAATGTACAAGTAGCCAACAAGCTTAATATAACCAGATATATCGAGATAAATTTTGGAGAAACCCCTATGCTAACTGGGTCAGCCTCACTATGAAGTTGTATGACGTTCTGTGTTGAAATTCTCCTTCATCTAAAAATAGAATATATCGGCCTGTGATGTCACATCTGGCCTGCTGGTATATAAACTTTCAGTTGGCATGCCGGTTCGCTGTTGAATAGTGTGTGTATTGTTCAGAGACAAATTAACTCTTGTATTTATAACTGTGTGTTGTTTATTCGTTGTTTAACGAATACTATCTATCCTCACATAGAAACGTTCGATCTCTTCATGTCTGTGGCCAGTTTTCCGTGTGTAGGAGCTTTGGAGAGAGACTTTACTAGTATGAATTTAAACAGCGTCGGAGGTGTGTGCACTCTACCGGTCAGGGAGGCCAGTAGTTCCCCGGGGGCTGCCAGAAGGGAATCCCCGGCCCCTCAAGCTCGGAATATGCCTTCTTCACAGCCCGAACAAGCTCAACCTAGACCAACAACACCAAAATCAACCAGAACCATCACACCAAACGAATTGGCAGCTTACTTGGGCTGCCAAGCAACTGAAGTTACTGAACCAGAAGTGACTGAGCCTGAGGAATCTTCGAACAAGTTGGAATCGTTACTGTTATTGGACTGTCGCCCTTTTATCGCCTATAACTTGAACCACATTTCTGGAGCCCTGAATGTCAGTTGCTGTGATAGATTTACCAAAAGGAGACTTCAGAGGGGCACAGCTAGTGTCGGTGACCTAGTAGCTGGAGACGAATGTAAAAGTGCCTTCAAAGAAAAGTGTGACTCTCATATAATCCAGATCATCCTGTATGATGAAAATACTGCTGACCCTTCAGAACTTCCCATATCCCACCCTCTTCATTTGGTGTTGACATCCTTGCTCAAAGAGAAAGAAGACAGACAAGTTGTCATTCTCAGAGGTAGGTGCAAATCAATCAAGTGTACATCAATAATTACTTTATTTCCAGGGCCAAGAGCCAGACAGTTACAGGTAAATATTAAAATATTGGCAGTATAATGTACAGATGTCCAAAGTGTCTTTTTCAAGATTATTTGTTTATACCTATTATATCCTGTATAATTATACCAATGTTCTTTTTGTGTTAACTATTTAATATGGAGCAATTGTCAATCTATATCTTTTTGTCGATACCTATCTTTATCTGTCCTGTCTGTCTATTAGACTGTCTGTCTATCTATCCACCTATCTATCTAATCTATCTATCATCTATCTACATGGTCTGTGTTTCTATCTTGGGAAAACTTCATGGGAATTTTCTGAACTAACTTTGTATTCACTGTTCCTGTTATCGGTTATAACCTGGTATAACTGTCCATTCTGGGGTTCCTTTACAGAATTTCTTGACTTTTTTCAAAGAAGGAACCCAGGAAGTATGAAGTACTTGCTAATTTCTTTCTTTTTCTGTCATGTCATCCACTATTGCACCATTCATGTATATTATACTACCTGCAATATTTGACTACTCTTTACTCATTCATTGGTAAATGGAATTATTTATTCTCAGATTTTATTGTCCTTTTATGACACTGCATATTTGAATACTCATGATTCACATGCAGTGTAATTCTTCGGTATATTACAAAATGTGTACCAATATATGTACACACTCATTGCCATTGAATTTTATCTGTGTGATATGCTTGGGTAACCATGTGTAATAAAACCTAACATTCTTTTCAGATTACTTTAATGTTTTTGGTCTTGTATTTTTATGGGACCTTTGTTGGGTATTGTATAGGAGCTAAATATTAAAATGATTAATATTAATTGCATTTAACAAGTTTCTTCTAGGACTTTTGGGAGGTGGGTTAGCTCAGTGGTATCATACAGGGGTACCAATCACTGGGTTACGGGTTCAGTTCCAGCTCTGACCAAGTCACCTGGACCAATGTTGGACTGTAGTTCCAATCATCATTAATGTGTTATCCTCGCCTGTGGATAAATGCAAGACGTAAAGCCCCAAACATCCATGATCTGTCCATGTAAATGCTGTTGGACTTTTTTGAATTTTCCATTATATGTCCTAGAATTTTGAGCAATTTAGAAAATAATCTTGTTGACTGTTAGCTGAAGCAGTGAAATCTAACACCTGCTTATTATGTACACTTAAGTTACAGCCAGATACCAGACTTTAAATAGTACTTAGAGGGGGGGGGGCAGAAGTCTAATTGTATTAGGAATATCAGATTTCGAGTCCACATCATGTCATTATATTTGGGTATTACTTTATATATGAACTGCCTGTATTATTTTATTATTATGTCGATTTTTTCTTGGATAATTCTTTTACCACCTGATAGTTCAACAAGTTTCATCCTCTGTTTTATCATCAGTCTTAAAAAATTAACAATGTTCATCATCTCTCTAGACTCCCTACAACCTGTATTATTACTTTTTCTCATTTGAAATTGTTTAAATTCATTTTTTTGCCCAAGTGTATTGTCAGCATGAACAACTTTATAATGATCAAGTGCTTTCTTATCACAAGTATCGAATTACGAATAGATAACAAAATTATCTGACCATATGTATATCAGCTTACAAGTTTTCAAGTACTTGATAAAAGCATGGAAATTTCCATAAACAAACTGTAGATAGAAAGGCCCAAAATGTTAAATATAAAAACATAGGGACATAATCAATCAGATGAACTATCTGTGTTGATAGCGGTTAATTTTAAACATGACATGATTTTGAGGTTTTTAATCATTTTGATCAGGATGAGCATCAGGAATCGGGAGCAGGATATAATAATTGTTTTAATTTTTTGTCATCAATCTATTACATTGACAAAGATAGATTGTACGAAAAGTTTCCAAATTTAGAAATTACGTAAACTTTCTAGTTTGTATCAGACATTTTATGATAGTATCCCCTTACCTTTTAAAAGATGCCAATTTTGCTCATAAAATATTTGAAATTGCTTTCCAAACTACTTGACGGTTTTTGTTAATTTTCTTCTTGAAGTAACAAGGGGATGGTGCTGAAATTAAATTTATCACTAACTTTTTTGACATTTTAAATTTTCTTTTAATAACAAGGTACCATTATTCTAATTTCAACCTCTTGAAAGAGCCAAATTTATAAAGTATATTCCTTAAAAGTTTGAGTAAGTAACGGTGTCAATATGCCTAATAAATTAAAATTATTAGTTAAGTCTTCCTACTATGTTTTCTTTTCTGCTTCTCATTGCTTGAGGTTACTTCTATTTTTTGCTTCCTCATATTAATATATTTCTTAAAATAAAACTTATATATCAATATCAGAGAAGCTGATGTAAGCTTTTGGATCCAACTTTAGATCCGTACGCAAAAATATCCCCTGGTCTAAGAAAGGTTTTGATGATAAGAAAAAATGGAAATGCATATACATGATATAGGCCTACATTAATGGGGAAAAAGCTAAAATAAAAAAAAAGTTTTTAAACTTTCACTATTTAGGAGGGTACCATCAAGGGTGTAATCTATGAATGATAATGATTGAATTACATACAATCTACGGATGATAATGATAGATTTACATGAACAGTTACATATATCATGGTTAATAATAAAAAATTGGTTATATGGAGGGAATAACCCCCCTCTCCAGGTCATAATGCAGGGGGGCACTCCATAAATTCTCTTGTTAACAACTGGCATTATCTTGGCACTGCTTAGTTGGACTTGGCACCCCCCTCCCCACTAGAAAAGTCAAATACGCCACTGATACCCTCAATACATGTGATCAACTGGATGGATCATTTGGCAAATATTTTTAGAGTGGAGTGGGGGGGGGGGGGTTGGCTTGGATCCAGAAATACATTGGCCAAAATATCTGATGAAAGTTCATGGGATTGGCTCCTTGGTCTTATCATATACATAGGATTGGCTGGTCTATGTAGCTTGTGTCTGCTGTTCTGCATAAATGCATACATTAAACTTTCATGAGGGTTGTTGATAGATTGTACTTACTGCAGATAATTTGAGATAACTGCTATTATCTTGATTGCATTGATTTTGAGATAATTTCTAGAGATAGTATTGATGAACTTGTCAACAATATCAAAGAGACCTCTAGAAAACAATGATGTATGGATCGAACCAGAATTTTTTTAATTTTTATTTTTGATATTTTTAAGTTATTTCCCATCGTAGGTTGATATGCAGTACATTGTATTGCTTTTCTGTACTATTTTCTGTTAGTAATTGTTTACAAATGTTTGCACACCTGATCAGAGATACGAGCTATTAACCAATCACAAAGAACTAAGAACTTCCATGAGAGGGTTGCATTATCTATCTATCTATCTATCTATCTAACCGAGGCCAATTGCTGGGTCCAGGGTTTGAATCCACCTCTTACAGGGTCACCTGGGGCTTGGGCCTATTAGGGTGCATCAGAATAACATGGCTTTTTCAAAACTGTGAAATTCAATTTTCTGTAGTCACAAGTTTGTTCTACCACTCCTTAGACACATTGTGTGTTAATTTTACTACAATTGGACTATGGCTAGTCATGCCACCATCGCTTTGAAAATTTCATATCATATTTTAATCGAAAATATGGTTTTTTCAATATAACTACAAAACTATGGCCAATAGACATGCAATCACTATGGAAGTTGAATATGAAATTGGGGTTTCTGCACAATATGAGACTATTTAGAAGTCTCTAGGTGACCTGGTTCTTGAATAACAGACCTTTCATGACTTTTTCATTGATTTTTCTTGAAAAATATCGATTTAAAGTGTGAATTATTGTTATGTTTGGGTCCAAATTTTGTAATTATTCCAAAATGTTACTATCACATTAACAATTCCATTGTTCCTAAATTTTATTCATAAGATAATTTTACTTTATCATAAATATTTCAATTTCTTAAGCTGTGGAAATAGACAGAAATGTCCTGCTTTCAATGTACAGCTGAATTACTGGACGAAATTGGTCCACAACAGCGGCAATCAGAGTTGCACATAGACAATTTAGTGCCATTTAATTTATGCCACATGCTTTCCTTTTTCTGAGGCTAGGCAAGCCACTTCGGTCCATCTCGACCACCTGTAAGATGTCCTGGAAGTCTGTTTTCTTCCGGACTGAATGCTGGAAGTCCGAAATGTAGCTTCACACCTCTTTCTGCACAGTCATTTACCACATTTAGTGAATTGATAATATATTTCCTTGGGAAACCTTGTAAGTGCTTAAAAGATTGCCAATCCTAGACTTCTTTCCATGATTCAGATGTGACAAAATCTGCCATGCAATTCTGAAATAACACTTATGTTTGTAGGGAAGATGGGTTTACTAAGCCCCAAACCGAACCTTGCTTTTGGTAGAGAAGCATCTTTTGGTTTTATTGATAGCAGAGCTTCTGTGCTTGAAGACTCTGTTCATCAGAAACTACACTGCTGAAGAGGGCCAAGGGAATAATCTGCCCTACCAGGTACTGTAGGTGCCGCTTGAATGTTTTAAGGCACTTTTGAAGATAATGGGGTTTATTGATTCATATAGAATCAGTTGTTTGATCAGCTGGGGGTCATTGTAAGGTGCATCAGCTGTGAACTCACAAGAAAGCCACCACTGGATGTACACTAGAGTTAGTAATGTTGTCATGTCACAGATTTTCTGAACTTGATGCTGGGCCACGATAGCTCCGCATGGTAGTTTGTTAATATGATCATCCATGCGACAAATCTTAATCATGCAGGTAAATACTCTCCGCCTGGCATATGCATTTATAAGCATAATATGGAAGGCACACTTTGGATAATTCTCCACCAATATCAATTAATGCCTCCTTCTAGGTAGGCTGTTGTGAAGGCGTCATCTTCATTCTTGTCACCAGGCTCACCCAACATTCGGTTTGTAAGATATTGTACGGGACAAGTGCGGATGTACCAGTCTTGCTTTTATTGACAACCTTGTTTCCAGCATGGCCAACATCTTCCGAAATGGTGACACTTTCTGCATCAGAGTCACCGTCTGTAGTGTTTGAGCATGAGACATTTTTCTCAAAGTTATCCTTCTCTTTTTCTCTCATCTTTCTGCTTTTTTTTTCTGCAATGTATTCGCAAGCTCAAAACAACCAAATGTTTCCACTCTTTCAGTCTTCATTGATTGCAGAAACCTTCTGTGATGCTCATTCTTGACAAGTTCTTCAGCATTTTCAGGTCTAAGTCTAAATGTATTTTTTGGCTTCCTGAACTTTGCATATAACAGATGGAGTACACCTTCTCTTTACAGGGATGTCCGTTAACTTCTTATTGTCAGTTACTCAATTAGCAGCCCTTAGACAAGCGTACCATTCTGACACCATTGGTAGATTTGCCATCACGTAAAATGGTTCTATCTGACGCAAAACTATTTTTACGCTTCTTTTCTGGCCTTGATGTGAAATAGCATGCACCTCAGAACATGCATTTTGCCAGGAAGGCTGCTGTCTGTACAAATGCCACCTTTTCCAGTAATATCAGGCCCATCACAAAATATCTCTGTTGGCAATTTGGACTTACGGGTTTTGTTGTGGCTTCTTTGGCCTTTGCCCTAGAATCTGGCTCGTCTATGATCTTTTAATCCTTTATTGAGTCCACCAATGAGGCTTTTTTGGCTTTGGTACCCAGACTTTAGTCTTGCCATAATCTCAAGATCTTCAGTCATTCACAAGCTTAACATAAAAATAAAGAAATAATTTTATGCTGCCTGAAAATAAGCCCTCCGCAAAATTGAGATGATTTAGTGCTAAGTTTCCATGGTTCGCACTGTGTCAGTTTTCATAAAGGACAGTCAAATTACACATATATTGCATTCACTGGCCATTCAGTCTAAATAAACATATAGGCTTCCAATCAGAAGATCAAAAACTATGGTTTGATCTGCTTTTTGTATGTCTAGGACATACACAATTGAACAGAATGTTAAAAAAATTGTGAGAAATCTATATCTCAATAACCAATAGACTTAGAGACTTGCAAATAGGCTCAAAATGATCAGAAACCCCACATTTATATTCACTTTCAATAGTAATTGTACACTTGTGGGGCTTATGTTTTGAGTTATTTGGAAAAAACGACATTTTCGTAAGAAAATCAATATACAATTTTCAAAGCCGTGGTGGCATATCAGACCATAGTCTGATTGATGTGAAATTTACACAGAATTTTTTTTATATATACTAGAACAAATTCATGACTACAGAAGATTGCTTTTCAAAGTTTTGAAATTCTGATGCACCCTAGGGCCTATGTTGGACGGCTGTTTCAATCATCCTTCGCCTCTTGCCATGTCCTCTTCCTTTTCTAATTAGCCTACCAAGTGCAAATTTTCAGGACGTAAAGCCCCAATCCTACATCCATCCTTCTATCTAAATGACTGTCTAACGGTATCCCCCTGTTACTAATTGTAGTTTTTGTCTCAAATTCTGCATGTATCATCAGATCATTATCCAAATTTATTTAAAAACAAGTAAATCCTAGTTTCTCTAAATTCATTGATACTTTTCTGGATCAACTTTCAAGTTGAACCCCATTGACTTTCTTTTCACAAGTTTATTGAATGTTTAATCATATTCTTGAACACTGGCCAAGTCTCTTGTGTCTACGTGTTTATTTAATGCATAATTCATGGGAGTGCCCCCCTCCCTAAATCATAAGCTGCGTATTATACAAGCCTGTCAACATGGTCAAGGTCGTAGTTTATAATAGTATTACTATGTTTTTCAGAGTGAGTCATAGTATGCTTGTTTTATCAATTGTCTTTTTTATAATATTGAAAAATAAGACATGGTGGTGCAATAATTGTCTATTGATTGCTGGTCGTCTGCCAAGTTATGCCCAGCAGTGTTAGGCCAACTTTTTGAGGCAAAGGTTAGGCCATATTAAAATTAACTTGCAATAAATGTTAACATAATTTGCATAAACATGATACACTGTACATGCTGTACAGAAAAATGCTGTCATGGTGATGTTCTAAGTTCCCACCACTTCACCATGCTAGCATTGTTAATTGTTAATAGCTGATTTATAGATTTTCTTTGATCATGTTAATACTGTTTTGTAATTTTTAATATGTGAAAATTGTAACAATTGTGTTTAATAGCAACATATTTTCTTCAAATCTCTTGTATGGATTGACTAGGAAATGACGTATTGGATTTGTCTCTTATCAATGTTATCATCCCAAGACTATAAATCAGTTGCAAACTTCAAAACTTTGCATTTTGCAAACTACTTTTTGAAGTTTGGTAAAGTGTAGGCCTATCAACCTGGAGCAAAATTTGTCACTCTACTGAAGCACAGGGCATTGTACAGAATGTACAGAGTTGTGTGGTATGATGGCAAAGAAGGTGAAGTGTTGCATGTTAGCAAGAAGTCTATTGTGGCAAATACCTGAGTTTGTAGGTGGTAATCAAGTTAGGTGCAAAGGAAAAAAATGTGCTTATTTCCCTGAACTATTTACCATTTACCTTTTCTTTGGTCGGTAAACCGTTTCTTTTTTCCTATTTCCTGACTTTTCCAATATACGTCATCCCACAAAGAATGTTGGAAAAAAGTCTGTTTACAAAAATGTAACCATTCTCACTGTTAACTCAAGCTGCCATATCTGAGAATGTATTGTGGTTGTATTGGAAACAGTGACGTCATTACTGGTAGGGTAGTCTCCATATCAAAAGGGTACCCCATTAGTTTTGACTGAGTAAGTGTCAGACATAATGTCTAGCAATTTGCTTTTTTTCAAATTTGCTTCCTCTTTGGTACAAAAAGAGGGGAAAATCATGGGAAATGTGAATTTATAAGAAATGACAGAATTAGAAATGTATATATGTAGGAAGTGCTATAGGATTTGGTATAATTGTTTTGGTATTGTATGACAGGCTAAATACTGGTGATTAGTCAGATCTATGACACTTTCGTATATATGCAAAGAAAATGTGATTTTTCAGCAAAGAAAAAGGCTTGAGTAAAGAAAGGGAGTACACATGAAGCCATGCATGACATGGTGTGATTGAATGAATTTAAGACGCCCAAAATGAATGTTAAAAAGAGAAATTAATGAATTAAAAAAATTGAATAAAAAGTTTGTTTACTTAAGGATGATTTCATTAACCATGTTTACAGATGGGGATATATGATTGACTACTTTGGTCTTTGAGCCATAGAGGTAGCCTACCCTGTCTAACTTTTATGTGTCAACTAAGTGATTTGATTATAGTCATATCCGTTTCTATCATATTCTGTCAATTTCTGTGAGTGGTTGTCACCATGTTATGAGTAGTACATGGCAATGGATGACTCATACGATGGTATGAATCATATGTGATGTCATGTGTCTCTCAGTGACTGATACAACGCTAAAGATAACACCTGCAGTGACATCACGGAAATGTTTCGAACAACCAATTGTAATCACTCACACTTCTCCCACTGCAATGAACAGATCAAGAGGCTAAACTCTTGACGGATATTCAATAAAGTTGATAATTTACATTATACATAGGTGGATGTCCTACTACAAGCTGTTGAGAAATTAATTAAATGATTTATTGCATAAGTTACAATAAAAGAAGTACTTACATGTAATGGTACCAAAAATATGCACCATCTTGTATGACAAGTTGACAAAGTTCCATTCTTTTCTTGGCATGCATGAAACAAGAAGAACCCAAGTGTGAAGGAGGGGCCTTAAAAGTGCTCAATTAAATTCAAATTTTCGATTTCTCAGCACTTTTTGAAAACCAACAATGCAGGTGATACAATTTCTGCATTGCTATACTCATGATACTAGCAGCAAATTCACAAATGCAGAATATGCACAGCTGCTTACATACAGTTTTACAATGGTTGTGAATATACCATGTACACTCTTGCTTATTTGCAAAACAAATATATTATGACTATGGCAGCAAAAAAATCCAAAATGCATTAATTTATGCAGTACTAGTCCAGGTCCCTGAACTTCTAGAAACATACAGTTGAGTCAGTTGACTATGTAAACAATATACCCATAGATTATGTATATATTTGTGTATGTACAGTGAGTGCACATAAATCTACTATACATGCATATCTGCATTGACATAGACAGAGAGACAGACAGATAGACACATACTACAAAGGTATCAGATTAGTTTAGGCCTATAGGTAGACAGCCTCGGGTATGTAGACAGGTAGACAGGTAGACAGGTAAGTAGGTAGGTAAGTAGGTAGGTAGGTAGATAGTTAGATAGATATATAGTAAGATAGATTGATTGATAGATAGATTGGTTGACTGATTGACTGATTGATAGATAGTTTGACTGATTGATAGGTAAAATAAGTAGTTTGAATGATTGATTGATTATGGAGTGATTGATTGATTATAGATTGACAAGCACACAATCCATAGTAGTAAATAGTGGTCTTTCTAGAACTTTAACATGGAGTGTACATATTTTTGCAGTTTGGTCAGCTTATACAAAATGCATGCATGTGCAACTTTTGCATGACCAGATTCTGTAATTAACATGGGCAGGCGTAATGATGAGATGGGTATGAGCAGTGAGCAATGTAATCTACAATGTACCATTATGAACTAGTCCTTCAAATCCCTGTTCTGAGATTTTGGTACTTTGTGTATTATGCATCTAGCCTGTGTATTAGTGCTGAGTCGACTGCTGAGCACACATACCATTTCCATAGCTGCTAGGTCATTGAGCTAACTTAAGAATCCCAGGTAACGCAGTCTAAATACCCACTGAGAAAAGCAGGTATCACCTGTGCTGTGCCTATGGGCTGTGCAGTGCAGAGCTGAGCTGAGAAAGTTCTATGCATTCCAACAAGGAAAATAGCCTTAGTCATAAAGTTCACAAATTTTATTTAGTGTTTTTATGCTCTTTGTTGTATATATAATTTATATGTATATATGTTGTTTATATAGGTTATATTTGCTCTACAGGTCTGTTCCAAGAAACCTATATTAGCCACAATATGAGTCAATTTGTAATGTTAGTTATGCTTAGATGATAGATAATATTAGATATGGTATAAATGAACAGGTAATCTTATTAAATACAAGCATTAAAATAAAGCCAATATGTGCATCGTTATTCTGAAAAGTATTCTAAACTATTTGAACAATCATAGAATAACCATTTCAGCCTATAGCTTTCATAATAATTGATAAAAAAGTAAATCTACAGGAAAATAAAGAGTATGTGATTTCATGTTATTTCACTAGTCTGGGAAACTAATCCATAGTGGCCTTGATTGTGTATGGTAATTTTATTAATCAAAATTATGTAAATCTAATTGGTTGATAATGACGACTAGTTATATAAAACAATCATTCAACCATTCGCTTGTCACATGCACAGATAGTGTTTTATTGATACATGATCTGTTGCAGATATGACCTTGTCAATGTATGTTGGCTTACAAACATGACATGACATTTCTTGATAAGTATGACTCTTTTAAGTGTCATAAAACAACACAGATACACTATATGAGTGTATGACAATCCTCATATAATAAGCAATGAGTAACTTTGATGATCCAGTCAAGCATGAAGTCATGGCTAAAATTGTTGTCCTATTGACATAATGCTTTTTGTTTGACTGTCTGATATTAGTCACTTCTAGTGCCACTCTAATGAACTAATTTAATTACTCACAGTACTCAGAGTCAGAACCTGTCAGTCACAAAATATTGAATTTGTGATTCACATTGTCACTTGGCAGCGTGCAGTCACATATTAGGCCATAAGATCAAAGGTAGTTAAGATAAAAGAAAAATGATTCATAACGCTCAGAACAAGTCAAGGCAAGAACAAATTGTTTTACCTTTAAAAGTGTTACCATGGTTACCAATGACCATATTAGTTGATTAGTATTGAGGGATAACCAAGGCTACATTACTACATTAGTCACCATTGAGGTGTATTTTAATTGCTACCATGGTTAGGTATTTGTGACGTATGTGAGTAGGCATATACTGGATAATGTCGATGGAATTTAGCTATTTCTGTTATTGTGTTATCTATGTTTTTTGTGGGTTATGTTTAGCTGGAGGAATCAATTTGCTGAATTTGAAGAGAGATTTCTCGAGTTTTCTTAAGAGTCATTATCCCAAATGGACTTCTTAAGCAGTTGTTTGATCTGTTTTTCCGCTAGATTGGTTCTTCATTCCCAATATTTGCATTGTCTTGCCCCTCTGTAATGACTCACAGAGACAATGCTTTCACTGGATTGGAAAAGTCTCTTTTAAAAAGTTGTGAATTGTGGTTGTTCTGCATAAAATTGTGTGATATGCAGGAAAATCAATAGCTATATTATACAGCACATGTATATATATCTGCTGCATATGTCAATGTAAAGCAGATTTATGTATTATTGACAGTTTGAGGCTGTGGGTGCTCATGGACTGTGGATGAAACTTGCCTGCAGCTGGAAAATGCACTGGGGATGAGTCATAATGGGTGAATGGCCTGCACCAGGGCGACATCTGTGGGGGAAGTGGGCCTGATGATTCATCGCCACAAACTCATTCAGTAATCGTCACAACTCACACACACTAGGTTGTCAAAAGGCATAGTTCTTATGAAGAGGCAGGATTATTCACATTTATGTCATTAGCCAAAGGATACCGGGCTGCTCAGCCGAGTTTTAGCCGCCCAGTTATTTGGTGTTTCGTTGATTGGTTGTGGACTAGTGTTATTCACGTATTTACCTGCGTTTATCTCTACTTGAGCGGGTCTCAAAAAGTTACGCAAACTCCAGTCGGCAGCTGGCCTGTCTGTTGGAAAACAACGAATAACACAATGACCATGAAATTAGACATTCCAAAACGCTGTTTGCCAACTGGTGAGTCTCTTTAAAATACTTTTTCCTTCGATTTCATCTTTGAATCATTGTGTCGTCTGCTTGTTGGAACGCTCTCACAGAAGAGCGTTCAGCTGTTCCAAAGCAGAGAGGCCCATCGAACGATCTGGGTTTTGCTAGAACATTCGTTATTTTGTTCTAACTGTTGACATTATGCATTTTGCGTTTGGTTTTGACTGATACAATTCTCATTACATGTTCTAGAAAATTCTAAAACGGATTTGGGGTTGTTTATAAGATGCAACTTGTTGTTCTGCCGAAATTCCATTGGCATATTTGAGGGGAAAACCCCAACAGAACCCCTGAAGTGTGACTCATCGTGCCTCAGTGTTTTGGTTGCATCTGTCCTTCGCCCCCCTCTTTCTGCATTTCTAGGACCCCCTTGCCTTTACAATAACCTGCATTTCTAGGAAACCTCAAAATCTTCACCTATGCGACCTACAACGGTGATGATATTTTAGTAATTCGGTGCACAGGAGTTTAGTACGATCTGTGTGCACCTGTTTTGCACTGCATCAATCTGTATGGATCATGATCAAAGTGGTTCATAATGATCTTTACGGATCCTGCAGCCGGACCTGCTGGATCTTTTAAGGGTTATGGAGTGCACCCCAATCCTGGGGACTTAATCATCACTTACTTTTCACTCCCTCTATACAAACAAAGCAGTTGTTTATTCTTGGAAGAATTTAAATTCAATAAATATCATTCATCAATAATGATTTTCTCAGATTTAGATGAATTGTAGACCTCTACATCCAGGCCTATATCATAGTTTCACAATCCTGAGTTGGAATATGATATATGATTCTGATCGCAGTGGTAGGGCTATTGTTTCAAGGGCATTTGCTCAGTTAAATCAGTAATTATTAGGCAGATATTTGGTTACACTTCTCTCATTTTATGAGCATGATTATTCATTCAATGCGGGTTCTGATTTGTTGATTGGTTGGCCAATGGTTGGGTAATGCTTGCTCAGGATTGCAACAGGCATTGGTGTCTCATAGTTGTTTGTTGCTATGCTGGAACATTCTTATCATTGTTGCAGGCCTATGTGTCATGCACTGATGATGCCATAGGCCTATCATAGGCCACCATAGGCTGTGCCAGGCTCGGGGTAGTAATTGTGTATGTCTGGGGTGTATGCCATTACCCCATGGTCATGATTGGGTAACTTCAGTTTCTACATCATGCCCATGACGTCATTATGACACAAGTTGGTGATGTCAGGGAAATGCAATGTGTTGTGCCATGGGGCATCATGGGGACAATTTGGAGCAAAAAAGTTGCCAAAAACAAAGAAAGTTGTTGGTCCCAGAAAGAAAAGAAGTGCACTCATAAGATGGAGCTAATGTGCAGACAGCATTCCTAAATACATGAATCATTTTTTGCCCGTGGGAAAGAGTTGACCAGTATTGGAACATACGTTGGTCTATGGGAGCCATACCCATTACTCATGGCCATCTATAGCACCGACTCATGGCTTAGAATTCAGGGTATGTTCGAACTATGCTGTGAACACCCTAGCCCTGTGTCATTTGGGCCTGGGACCTCTACTGGGAAGTGTGACTCCGCTGTCATGGAGCTGAAACTGAAATTGTGTATGTATATATTTCAGACCTGTTGACTTATATAAACCTGAATTATAGATTGTATTGACAGATAGATAGATAGTTAGATAGATAGATATATAGATGGATAGATGGATAGATAGATAGATAGATAGATAGATAGACAAACATGTTTCTTAGCTTCTACTATATATTTGCATTGATAGATAAGAAAATAGAATCTCAATATATCTCAGGTATTCTTTATTCACAAATTTATTTTGTGGACACTGGACAGACACTGCCCAGTTGGCCGACACTTACTACAGTAGGATTATAGGCTGCATATAATTTTCACCATACACTTTTACATATCAGGGTGCATGTTGCATTTGGGTGTGACAATGCAGTCATTTTCTCATAGCATGCACCAAACCCTTTCTCATTGTATTCTAATGAAAGGTGTGACAAATGTCCTGCAGGGATATTGCATCCACTAGCATATGGCTTTCTATTTCCCATTCATGCAACAGGATGTTTTATCCATTTGGGTGTTGATTGCAGAGTTCTCACAGACCTCCATTGAGGTAGTAAATATGTATTCCAGGATATAGACAGGTCTCATACTTTCTAAACGCTGATTCAAATTGATTCATAAAATACATGGAAAATGAAGTCATGCAAAACTGGGAGTCATAATATACATGCCCTGCCTGTATGTATCATCGTGCTATCATGTTATAAATATATGATTTAATATTTAGTGATATGAACTTCATATGTGATGATATAATTCTGATGAAATTTGTGGTTAACAAATTATCCTGCTTAGCCTCAATTAATCGTGTCTGTATGGAATTGATTCCTAGAAAACTTTGGTCATCATTGTTGTGATGATTATTTTGATGATCAAAGTAGTTTAGTATATTTCACAGTATTTCTCTGAATTCAATAGGGTTCAGCATTAGTACCTTTATCATATGGTGCCCCTAATCATCATTTCTCAAAATTGAGATTCATCAGATTGTGCAAAATTGTGACTTCTGGTTATTGCAATATGTTCCACTGATTTTACAGTGTTAATCAACCAGACAATGCGAATGATACCAAATAGCCAAAATCATTTGAAATATATAATTACATTTGTTGTTTATTGTAATCTGTGATAAGTTGAAATTTTATGTTTGCTCATTGTGCAATTCACTAATGCAGTGTACAAGAATTGCACGCAAAAAGAAGAAACCATCAGTTTTGATACAATAGTATTGAAATTCAGCAAAGATTGTGAGATTTTCTGGGTGGAAACCTTTTGATTTTGCAGACTTGCATACATTTTTGCATCTCCTGACTTTCTGCATCTGAGATTTTTAATCAATAATAATAATTTCATTGATGTATTTGTTTGCAGGTGGATTAAGAGAATTCCAAGCCAGATACAGCAATCTCTGTGCAGCCCCGAAACCAAGAAATGAAGGGCCCTTGTACTCTCCCACCACTCCCTACGTGGAGCCCTGTATAGAAAGTGCCCCTGCCTCATCTGTTTTACCATTCCTCATTTTAGGTAAGAGCAATTTAAATTTCTATATTTTTTATACATTTTTAATAATTTGGTTTACCTCTTTGCCAAGTCGTGGGTGTTTACAGGAGTGATTTGACTCGAACGGTCAATGTTGGAGTGATAGGCTTGGGTTATCAGAGAAAATCAAACTTTTATGAAGTTTTTAACTTGCTATAGATTTATCACTCAGCAATTTATAAAATCATAAAGTTTGTATTCTTAGCAGTTTGGTATTGACAAGGATTGGCTCATTCTTAATTTAAGTACATCGATTGATGAATCAATTGTTTTTGTAACTTTTTTACCTTTGAAGTTTTGAGGAAATGCTTTTTGATGTTTCGTTTGTGTATTGACCAATTTTCAAGTACCTGACCTTTTTCAAAAACATGTTCTATTCAAAAGTTTCAATCGTTCACATGAATGGGCCATTGAAATAATTTAGATGCACAAGTGAAAATCAATTGATTGCAGAGGTTGAAACAACTTCTAGATCCTGACATTAAAACGACATAAACCTCCCTCAGTATTGTAGGTATCAGTTTCTGGATCATTTGATTATTTATAGGAAAAATTCTTGATGCCAATAGTCAGTCACAGAGCCAGTAATCAAGTGCCACAAATGACTGTTAATGTGATGTGATTATGAATCACAGTTGTAGGACCAGGTGACTGCAGTAATGATTATCATTTAGTGGCATTTAGTTGCCATGGCAATGAATTATGCCACAGAATACAGGTGTAGCAGTGAGGTGTGCAGAACCCTACATGGTAGGCTACATCCCTTTTTTGTGAAAGATCATTATGTGATTAATTTGTCAAACATGTGACACATGAGTGTTCAGGGGTTTGTTGACAGTTCCCATGACAACGGGGTGATGATGAGAGAGAACCAGGGGAACATGGGGAAGGGGGGTTGGTGTCATGTGATGACTCATCAGTCTGATCCTCACATGGTCTGTCACCCCTTCAACCAACCCCCCTCCTGTACCCCCCTGGATCATCATCACGTGCAACAAGGGACAAAGCACCCCCCCCCCCAACAAAAAAGAAAAAATGATCACCCCCATCCCCTGGACTGTGGACTGTGACTAACTTACCAGGTACTGAGGTAGAATTGTGAAGTCCTCAATGCAACTTTTGATTTTTCACTTTCACTTTTCAATTTTTTTTCACGGACTGGGGGGGGGGGCGGGCAGAGGAGTTACCCTGTGATTCAGAGGGCAGACACTGTTCAATGGGAGAATTATGTAATCCTGTGCCAAAAACCCTGGGATCTGATAGCATAATGTCACTGATCTGGGTGATCATGTTCTTGTGCAGTTAAAATTTTACGCCAATGCCAAAGAAAAAAAAACTTATAGGAAAAGGAGCTCTAGAGAGAGAGAGAGAGGATAAGGAAAGAAGGAACAAAAAAGGGAAATTATCAAAGAACAGAGAAAATTGCAAAAAGGATAGCTTTAAAAGTTGGGAAACTGACTTAATCAATGAAGTGGAAGTTAACATGCTGAGAGAATATGCTGTGATTAGTTAAATCGTGAAGAACTAAATCTCTAAATATTTACTCTTTAGTGTATTTACTTGAAACTTCCCTTGCTAAATGATTTAATTCAATATTTAGTGTACTAGAGGAAGCAGCTGAGTGAAAATCTTTTGTCCATCAATTAGTCCATCCATGCACACTCGAGTGGGCTTGAACAGAGATGAAGCCCTGAGGATTGAAAAGGACAATGCCCTTCTCCACGCCCCCCCCCCCCACTGAAAAAGCCCCCCCCCCAACAAATTCTCTTGTGCTACAATTTTTTGACGTCATTGAATCTTTGGAAATTGAGAAAAGTTTAAATTTCTTCCAAGTTTTGAATGACGTATTTTTCCATGAATTGGAAGTAATGAGATAGTTTTAATGACACTATAAGTGTGACAAGTTCGTGCAACAATTTAATTAGATGTGAAATAAATAGCAGTTCCAATAGAACTGGCAATTAATGGCAGGCAAAATTAAGATAATTAATATATGTATATTTTTAATTACTGGGAATTGGGGGATGATGTAAATGCATATACTTTTATGAGATGACAAAGATTTCCAGGAAGGAAAACGGAAGTTTTGCAACAAAGGGGTCTGTTCTTATCTTTTTCTGATGAAATTCAAATTCTCAAATTCCAACAAAAGAAACCAGTAGGAACAATAGAAATGACGGTTAACTGCCTACAACTGAGTTATTTTAAAAGAAAGAAAAGCAAATAAAAGGAAGAAACTGTAACTAGAACAACTGAAAGAGCACCTTCAAGTTTAAATGCAGCTGGAGTTGGTATTTGATGCAGATGCTTTTTGCTGCCAGCAGCAGCAGCCTCAGCTGCTCAGCTAGGCTGGATGAGTCACTCTCTGGGAATGCCAGGTATTCTATGACGCCATTAGAGCCATGGATACCAAAAACGAAGGCTACCTATTGTTTACCAAACATTTTGTTTATCTTGTTTATCAGCTTCAATGTTCCCCAGCGCATTGTGTTGTAATAAGAGTTCTAATTTGTAAATATAAACAATTAGGTAATGTGCTAAATTTAGCTCACTGTTACAATTAGTGAACTTCAAGATAACATCATTTGTTCTTATTTCTTAAGTTCTAATTGGAGCTGTCTCTATAAAGGCCTTTATCTTAGTACTTCCTCTATATTTAAAGAGATAATTAACACAATTAAAATATAGATTTTTATAGAATTAAAATACAGATTTTTATAGAATGTATAAATATACGTTCTTGAACTTTTGCATTTTAAAATGATAATTAGGCCTATTTCATGATGACATTTTACATGTTTGGCAGTTGTCATTGAACAGTCCAAAAAATTCAAAATAGGCAAATTAACAAGCTATGGACTAACAACAAACATGGCCAGAATATTCTGAATGAACATGTCGCGTTTCTAGGATTTGTTGACAACTTACAAGGACAGTGTTGCAAATCCTGGTCAATAAATATAAAAATCCAGATATTTGTCATATTTTGTAAAATGGATCTACGTAGAATGATTCTGGAATTAGATTTATCCGGATCAACAAATCAATAGAATGTGCTGGGTCGAAGTTGTTTACTGCTAAATCTCTTGGAAAATCCATAACTGGGTGACAAATTGAAGATAAACAGAGAAAAAAAAAAGAAGACTTATACAAGAGGAAGAAAGCAAGAAAGAAAGAAGAAAAACTGGAAGAAAGAAAGACAGATTGATGGATGGATAGATAGATAGATAGATAGATAGATAGATAGATAGATAGATAGATAGATAGATAGATAGATAGATAGATAGATAGATAGATATTTATATTTTGACAGACAAATACACAGAAAGTCAGACATAATCATTGAAGTATGAAAATTACAAAGCATAATATAAAGAAATTCGGTCCATTTCGACCACAATTTTCCTTATTGCTTGTAAGGGTTGGGTCACATGACTTTTTGTCGAGATGTTAGTCATGCATGTACACTTGGAAATGCATTATATTTTGAAAATATTTACTCACGAGTGGTACACCTACTCATGATATTACCAATGTTTACTTGTAGTAAAGTCTTATGACTTATAATCATATTTTTAACTTCCCAAATGTCTTATGAGTAAGTAAGTACATAGTAATGTAACGACTGACAATTAAACATACTGATTCTCAAAAAGGATATTTATGAACTGAGAAGTATTTTAGAATTCTAGTTCCTTGAGTTGCCTATGATGTTCCCCTTGAGGTGTACCAAATAGGAAATCTTAATTAAAGGTAATTTGACATGAGTCAATGAGTCAGAGGCATGGTTTCAAAAGACACAAAGAAATTGAAAAAAACTTACAAAAACGTAGGGGTAAAATTTGAAAACAGGGTGAAAGATTCGAAAAAGTTGAGTTGAAATGAGTCACTAGCATTACCCTGTTACCTGTGTGGTTTTCATGGTTTACACGTCACCCCTCGAACTTTGGGGAATTGAGTTTGATTTGAATTAACCCAGGATCAGCCAAAAGTGCTCAGGATGGGTCGTGTCTCAAAAAAAGAGAGACTCCAGTCTTCAATTTACTTGACTCAAACAGATCTGGGATGAGCTTCTAGGATTCTGTGGCTTAATTTCTTATCTCTCTAACAACACAAGAAGTGACACGAACTGTAACTGTTAGTTACAAAATGACATCCAATTTTGTTAGTCATTACTCAATTGCTTTAGATAAAACTGCTCCTGGGCATTTATGAATGAACGTTTGACTGATAAAGGCAATTATTAAAAAAAAGATAAAGATAAAGTTAGCTGATATTGTGAAACGACAAAGCGATTAAACAATGGAACTTGATTAAAATGGTCTATAGTCTCATATTTTGTTAGGAAATTGTCAGTGGTCAAAAAATTGTGTGGGACTGCGACGAAAAGGGGCTTTTTACTGATTTAATATTAAGAATTTGATCTTCTTCCCTTGTTTTCTTGGGAGTCTTTTGTTTGCTTTTTTTTTCTATTTTCAAAATTTCAACCAGCTTTTCAAACAAAGAATTTCTTCCCTCTCTCACACTGTTGCTTGGATTAGTCATCAGGCATCAGAGTTTGGGGTTGAGGGGTGTTCAGGGCCATATGGGTCCATGAACCCTACTCCAGTACAGTCACTGTCCAAGGGGTACAACCCCCCCCCCCCCAACAATCACCCTTTTTGCTAAATTCATTCAACATTCAAGACAGAAGGTAGGGGGGGGGGTCAAAATCATAAAAATTGCTTTGTAGCCAATGAGCAGTGACTGTACTGATTATTTCCTATCACCCATTGAATCATTCAACTGTCCAGGGGGGGGGGGTGAAAATGACTAATAGCAAATAATGAATTAGCAAGTTAGGAGCACCCTTGAGCAAAAAAGGAAAAAAGTTAGTTTGTATTGAATAATCTTGAATTTTTTGGCCAAGTTTAGGGTTTTGTTAAGAGGAGGGTGGATTATTGGCCAAGAAAAAAATCTGAAAAATGGGTGATTTTCGTGATTTTGAGAATGATTTTCCTGGCATGACCTTCATCATTTCATGGGTTGTGTGAGCTGCACAGCTTCTTCTGTGTGAACTTGATGCACGGAGTCACGAAATGCATGTAGGGGAGTGTTGCATGTTCCGCACGCCAACCTCATGCTCAGCACCCTCCAGAAATGGCACCCAGATTATCGTTTTGCCCTCTCTCACGCTTTTCCACGATCCACTGGCACCTCACTCATATCCATGATATCTGTGGCTTATGCAGCTAACTGTGGCATACTCATGCTTTTTATATCTGGGGAATTTTTTGCCCTTTTTCTCCAGCCATTTTTAGCCCCACAGCTGCTTTGGCTTGCTTTATCAACACTGGGGGAACTTGATCACTATTGAATTGATGCATAACTGCTCCTGGTAGTGCTGGTACATGGTACTGAGGCATAAACTTAAAGTACACACCATGATTCATATTTGATAACTGATCTGATAACATGAGAAATTCTTACTCAATGTAGGAACAGGAGAAAAGATATACAGTGTAGTTAGATTTAGGAAGTTCTTATTCATAGTTATCAAAGTTAATCAAACATAATCATATTGATACTTGATAGAGATCATAAAGCAATAAATTAATAATCATTGTTGGCATATATGAGTTAGTCACAATGATTTCTGATCTTTTACATCTCTTTAATGACCTTCCCACGCATCAAGTGTTTTCATCTAATTAATCCAATATTTGATTGTGAGATTTCTGTTAAGTCAATAAAAGTTTACAAGATTTTAACAATGTGTTTTATGAGCCAATCCTTGATTCAATTTATCGACTTATTAATTAGAGATATTATAATTCTGCATTTATCAAACTATATCATGTCAATTTTCTACAATATTTTATGGCATTGCAATGTGATGTTCATCATGGTTCATATGTTAATTGGCATTTTATGTGTGTTAAATATATATCAGAGCACATATTTGACAGGGTGTGTGTGATACTGGTGGTAGTGGCTAATGAAATGAAAATTTGACACTCTAATCGGAAGTCATATTTTCGCAATAACTTGTGACGTAACGACAAATTGTTAATTCTCCCACACATTTAATTGCTAATTGCTAATTGTAAAAGTGTTATTTGTTTGTGACATCCAATTTAATTTAATTGTTTTGTTCTCTTCAGGTAACGAGCGTGACTCTTCGAACGCTGAATTGTTACGAGAGTTGGGCGTCACACACATTCTCAACGTGACGTCACACCTTCCTAATCATTTCGAAAAAGACGGCCTAGTGTATAAGAGACTACCAGCTACGGACAGCTGCCACCAAAACTTGTCACAATATTTTAAGGAAGCCTTTGCTTTTATAGGTAAGTTTCACAAAAAGAAAAATCAAATCACATTATGTCTCCTCGAAGGCTAAAAAGTGCCACAAAAGTGCCCTGAATAACTGAAGTGGTCTTATCTTAAAAAATATAAAAGAACAATAGCCTACGTGGGGTATTTTTCAGCCCACTAAGAAGTTAATTTAGATGGCCTTTGTAATCGTAATGTGTCTAAGATTAGTAATGTGATTCATTAATTGGTACGGTTGCATATTTGTTGGGTCATCAATATAACAGGTCATATTTAGTTACTATTGTGCTTAATAAAAACCCCAAGTTGATATAATATATTTTGGCCTAATTTATGAAATTTGATAAGAAATTATCAAATATCATAAAGTATCATTCTCATCACTTATGATAGGTCAATGTCCAAATGGTGTTGAGTATTGTGTGAGGTTTTATGAGGATACAAAGATATTGTAAGGGTTACTGAAGACCTTATTTATCACATGAATCTTTAATGTGTGAATAGGTTGTCTTGTTCACACCTTGTGAGTCATACCTCCCACTAGTTGCATTCTCTATGCATTCCTAATTGCATTCCCATTGCATTGCATTCACTTGTCTGTGCCTGTAATCATGTAATGTATTCTTTGGGGAATGCCTAACCATTGAGCCTACCCTTTAGCTGGGTTGCTTCACGATTTATCAGCACAGACCTCAGATGTGCAGATAGCCCTTGCATCCCATACATCCTGCCAGTTGTCAGCATAAGGCCCTCTCCAGCTAAAAAGGTCCCCAAAGGGAATTAAGGGCACCCAGAGCAACAAAATGACCTTTTGTCGTGTTGAGAGTTTGAACATTGTTAGTGCTAACAGCTCTTGTGCTCAGTATCTGCTTTAGCATACATGTTTAGGAGATTGATTTAAACAATGCTTCAGTAGGAAATTGTAAAGTGTAATTATTTTCCATTAAAAAAAGTTGTCACTCTTGGCAGTGTAGCTGGGAAAATTTCTCTCTTTGGTGAAAATGACCATTTTTACTAGCACATGTAGCATTCGAGCATTTCCATGTTTCCATTTGAAATTTGGCTGAATGGTGACAATAAAACAATACCCAACAGCTGACAGATCTGCCGTCCAAGAAATTAACCATTTGGACAGAACTTGGCATAGAAGTCTCAATAAAACTTGCAGCTGCAACATTTTGATTAAACTTGGCATATGAGTTGCAAGGTAATCATACAGCTGCAATATACTTGGAGTTGTGAGACATGGTAAACATTGTTTGATTATGCAGAACAGTTGTATGTATTAACATATGGTTTAGCATAATTCATTTGCTCATGCCTATAAATAGGTATCTTCAAGTTAATGCTAAGCATGCTTAACATAACAAATAAACATGGTCCCTGGATTCCGGCTATTGCTTTTTTTTTTGGCCTTATTTTTTTTGCATTGTTTTCTTTACTAAACACATGGAGCTAAACACACTTGGCTGAGTTGGCCTGCAGCTTACAGCACCAACAACAGCCAATGAGAAGGGGAGGTTGGGAGGTTGAAAGAGCTGCTGTTGTGGCCCCAAGCTGGTGAACGGCCTCCTCATAAGGTTGTAGTTGGATGAGTCACCAGCATCATCTACCTGTGAAAGCTAACATTGTCAGCCTGCTGCTGCTGATGCTCCTGGATATGGGGATGCGGAGGCCCATGAGTCATCCATCCAGCTCCCCTATTAATCCAGTTAGCTGGGCGTGAGTGATAGCCCCTCTTAATTGCCAGAATTAAGGGCAACAATAGGCTAAGCAGCCACTTCAGCAGCCATGTTCAGGCAGTGGGTGGATAGGCAGCCTTGCCATCCTTTCCTGCTCAACTCTGCTCTTGTCCCTGCAATGCGCAATAATGCAGCAGAATGCGAAGGAAAATGCACCGATTTCTCATTTAGTGTCAATCGAACTGAGCAAATTGAATGTGTGACATCATTACAAACATTGCGAACTAGAGCGAAGTGCATTCTCAGCAATTTAGCTGCCAGCCACAAAGCTAAGCATTGTTGAATTTATGCCTCATCCATGATCCAACAGACCAACACTCATTGAAGTCCAAATAAATCAGTTTGGTTTTCCAGTGATCACATAATGAGTGCAGTGCACTGACTCAATCAGGGTATTGTAAGAGCAACAGCCTCATTACATTTCCTCAGTGCAGCTGCTTTTTAAGTGCACTTGTAGCAGCAGCGCGCTCTGATTCAACGGAATGTAGCTGCTATCTTAAGTAAATCATTGGATTGATTAATTCAATTCCCCCAGCGAATGCTTAGCGCCAGAGATATCAGCTTGTAGTTCCTGTGGGGACCTGTGCCCTTGTGCCCTGACTGCATTGAAAGGGCAAGAGATTGGGCAGTGACCTCAAAAATGCCCTTGTTATCAAGAGCCATCGAAGGGCTCTCACCACAGCATTATCGGATAAATGCAACATTTTGCCCTCCGTCAATGGAACAGGGTGATTCAATGAGTCAAATGAATAGACGGCCATTGATACCCTATGACTAATGCCCCAGGCAATCTGGCAGGCGTTTGCGACATGGGCGTGATCTCCCTCCACGGCTGATCTTCTGATGGGGGCTCTTGATAATCAGAAAGGAAAATATGACTGTGCACTGTGTGCAGCTTGATTGTCCTTTTGCATGTCACTGACTTGTCACTGACTTGTCAAAGACTTGTCACAACCTTGATACAGACTTTCAAAAGACCTCGGATGAATAATGTTTCTAAAAAACTGTCTTTTATCTTTTTGCAGATTTGGTTTCTGAAGCAAACGGCAAAGTGCTGATCCACTGCCAAGCGGGAGTTTCTCGGTCGGCAACGATCACAATCGCATACATGATGAGGAAGACGCAGATGTCTATGGTGGACGCCTACAAGTTTGTCAAGACGAAGAGGTCCATCATTGCGCCCAACTTCAACTTCATGGGGCAGTTATTGGAGTTTGAGAAAGGTCTTAAAGAAGGCCAACAACTCGAACGCCACCTGGTGCCTTTGCTGCACATCGACAACTGCCACTAGCTGCCAAAGAAATGTGACAAGAAACTTTTGGTGATGAGCTGCGAAGCAAATTCACTTGCATTATCATGATTATTACGACACTCATGGTATACAAACACTTTCGACTACACAGCTCGATTAAAAGGAGCTGGAATTTCATCTAATACACAAAGATCTCAGTGAGTATGAGCTCTTGCAAGACAATGCAAGTCATCCAGATATGGTCGTTGTTGTTTCGACCATTGGTGAACTATCACTTGATGTGCCTGACTAACTTCTTCAAGCCTGGAATTTCAAAGGCAAACATTACGTGCTCATACAAACGCTTTAATATGTATAAGTTCATATAGGACTCAGGGTTTTGTTACAAAAGAAAAAGGATGCCCGTGAAAACTCCCCCGAGAAACTTGGGAGAAAAATGAGTGAAACTTCGAGAGAAAGACTGCTCACCTAGTCATTTACTTTCGCCAACCTGTTCCTACAGCTGAAAGATATTAGCCATATCAGTCTTACTTTGGAGCAAGAACGCTTGTGTTTTTTCGTCATGAATTGTTATGTGAGAGGAAAGTTTCGACTGATTATTGATTTGTGACTTGGAACTGTTTCAGTTCAAACTTTTGCCAAATATTATATTATTTGAGAACACATGTATATGGAGCAACTTATTTGAGTTCACATGAAAAATGGAATGAAGACCTTCTGAGAGAATGAATGGTGCTAAAACATATATAGTAAAATGAAAAAAAGAGTTACTCGCCAACTTGTAGCCAACAACATATCCACAGCTACTCGCTAGCTTAAAGCTGATTATATCGGTGCTATAAGCGTAGAAATGTTATCAACACTAGAGATTTACTGAGCTCTGTTAATGTCAATTTCTAACAAACATGTTTTGCCATAATTAACATGATTAACAAGGAATAGGGTATGAATTTGATACGATAAACTTTGCTGCACCACAAAGTTACATTGCTACACTCTCATAGTGCCAGTTTGCCAGAGAAAAATATTTTCTTAATACTTTATAACTGACCTACCTGTTATATATTCTATGCAACACAGTGCCTGGAATATTGTCAGTATTTCATACCTAGTTATTACACATAGTTTTACTACTGTTTTACATGTAGTTTACTACTGTTTTACATGTAGTTTACTACTGTTTAACGTGTAGTTCTACTACTGTCATTACATGTAGTTGCTACTATTAGTAGTCAGGTATTTGTAAGACCTAAATCTGTTCCTTGAGGAGAGTATTGTACTTTTTGATAACAGACTTTTCACTATGTACACCTTATGTGCTTACACACACTGCTTCTAAACACATTGTCACACAATTACTCTGGCTTTATAATAAATTTGTAGACAAGATCACTCTGCTGATAGTATGATGTACAATTGCAATAACAGCATACTTAAATCATGTAAATGCCTACTTCGATTGCGAAGTACCCGTGGCTAATGAACTTCAGGTGCCTTATGTATGAGTAAATCAAAAGTGTGCAACACTGCTCAATCTTAGGCTTGTAGCACAGACCTGTACGTGTATATTAAGCAAATACCTCTTAACGAAATCTTCTGACTTTGCGTAATGCTAATTTCTCAGCACTTGCTAATGTAGAGTTTATCGTTATTCCAGATTTTCAATGTTTGAAGCTTATTTGAATGGGGTATAAAGTGTCAGAAAATTCCAGAATGTTTTAAATGGAATTCAGTTTTTCGTGATGCTCATTTTATCTGAGTGCTTTTTGAAAGTTTTCTAAGAAATTTATGATTTATCCCTGATTATAGTAATATATTCCTTTTCTGTATATCGAGATGTTTTCTTGCACTTTTGTCTCCCTAATTAAGCAAGAGTGTTGGTTAGTTCGTTTGTTAGAACAAATTAGATATATATTTTTGTAATACGTTGGTACTAATTGTGAGTTTTCTTGTTGTGAATGTGTTACACCTCATTTTCAATCCAATATTATGAAATATTTTTATTTCGAATTCCACTAATCTGTATAAATCAACCAATTTACCCACAATCGAAAATGTGTAAAAACTAATAATGATGTCATATATATATATAATCAGGTTCAAATTACTTTCATGATAACTATTTGTCAAAAGTAATTAGTATTGTTGTCTGTGATATAATAACTACCACTCAAATTATAATAATCATATATATATGATGATGTCATTTGTGTCGTTCCCCACTAAATTGTCCCTTGTGTGTTGTGTGTGTTTAACGCTAGAGGGCGTTAATGTCAGAGGACACCACCAGGTGCCGCCTCAGACCATGCGGGACATGGCCAGGGTTTGAAATTAATTCAAAAAACAAATTTTGCTGTATTGTGAAAATTTTTATTTCTCAATTCTTGATTTCTGTTCTTGAAATTTCATCTGGCACTGGTGACTAGCCTTCTAAGTCCCACTGATTCAATATTACAATATAATTATTTTCAACTTTTGATGCATGATTTTGGAGTGAAGAGAACTTGTGTGTCAGCTAAAAAAAGAGTGTAAAAGATTTATAACTTGTAGAGCATCAGAATGGTGCACATTGGTCTCATAATATATTTTATGAATGTCTGTATTTCTCATGAAAAGAGTATGATGTAAATATTGAAACATGACTTATTTATTTGTAAATAATAAATTGATATTGTACAAACTTAATTCTCGCATCTATTCTGATTTGGTGATAGATTGTGTGAAAAGAGAGATAGAAAAAGAAGGAAAGATATATTACGAAACATAGATAGATAGATAGATGGATAGGTACTAGATAGAGACAGACTAGAGTTTACTTCAACTCTGAAACATTGACTGATTCAGGACTGCTTGTAAGGTGTCACTTCAACAAGGATTCTCTGAGTGGAGGGTGTGTGACACTGATTTATTAAAGAAATTCAAAGTATACACGGTCTGTAGTGTGGGATCCAAATCTCATGTTGATACTACATGTATACGTCAGTAAAAAGCAGCATTCACTTCTGCTAGTTGGCATTTTGCCTCCTGGTTCTCAGCACTTTTTTGAGTGATGAGCTGTGAATCTTGCCTCCCATGAAGACTGATGGAGGGTTATTGATACCATCTCTTTTCTGAGAAGACTAAAGAAGACTGGAAGTTATATATTATGAAGAATCATGTCAAGTTGGCTGTTTATCACAGTACATGCATGATAATTTAATTGCTTGGCTAGGCTCATTTTCTGAAATTCTCAGTTCAATTTTGTAATTTTTCACAAAAAGAGAAATGTACGGCTCAGCGGGCTCAGCGGAGTTGGGTCTTTGCATAACACAAAGGTCCTGGGTTCTACTCCAGTCTACGTCTTGCGAATAACTGGTTGTTTCCAGCTACTAAACTATCATTTTGCATTGACAGAAAACATTTTTTTGTGGTCTTCCATGCTGCAATAACCATGGAAAACTGAAGTGATATGGGTAAAGGAAACAGTGTTACAGCAAAATCCTAGAGTCACTCTTCGGAAGACTTTTTTTCTTTTCAATATTTGAGTGAAGTGTTGCCTGGGATCAGCAAATTGAATGTTATAGTGTTTAGCATGAAAGCCTTGATGCAAATAAACTTGTCTGGGATTATTTTTGGAGCAATAAATATTATTGTCTGTTGCTGGTGCAGTGTAAGCTAGTGTGCTGGGAGTGGAAGAATGTGAGAGAGCAAATGAAGAGATGCAAGATCAGCATTCTGCTCCATGGGTTAGACTTAGTACTGGGGTGAGTATTGCAGGTACTCAACTGCTCTGTGAGCTCATCTGCTCATCCTCCAGCAGGCTCAGCATCTCTGGAGCTCTCTGGTGCTTACTTTCAAATTCTTTTGGTAGTACCTGAGTGCAACACAGTGCCAAGACTGCATGCAGTACATTTAACCTTCTGCATTGTTCTAACATACAATATATTTACAGCGGTTCCAACTTCCAAGAACCCCTGCTCAATGTGATATTGACCTCTCTGCGATATGCAACCATATTTTGATAAAAATATGGTGGGGTTGAAATATAGATGACCTATTGCTCAGTATCTTCCTCTTAATCAGTATTACAGCTTATTACAGACTGGAGCGCCTTTTATGGGGCAGTTCGGTGTCCTTAAAAGTGGTCCGAGTCCTGTCAAAGGTGAAATGGTAAAAAAAATTGTTTCACTACCGGTTTAGTGGCGATCCATTCACAATTCAGATAAAAAAACAATGCTTAAAACAAAGTTATTGCTAAGAATTTGATTTTTGTTTTCATAAATGGTAAAATTCATCTGATGCCTATAATTGTGACTTGAAAAAATAGTCGACCGGTGCTGATCGCAGTCCACCGGCAATGGACAAGTTTTTTGTGGGTGGTTCGGTAAGTCAGACTCCGGTGTTTTGGTGTTTTACGTCTGCTTCTGCATTACTACTCGCCATCAAGCCTTTTGTGACAAATGCATATCAAAATGCAAGACCCCCTTCGTCAGCATATCCAACCCTGGTAAAATAAGCAATCACAACAGCACTCCCAGAAAACAAGTAAAACAAGGAGGCCAAATATCTCCCATAGAAGTCACAGAGAAGGGTCTCTGTTTATCATGGTTATTGTAAATTGATCTGCTAGTTTGTCTATAGGTGCAACAAGCTGTAGTTACAGGTGCTGACACTGCAGAATAGTAACATCAAGGAAGCCATCCAGAGAAACTAGGTTCAAATGTTTTTGTTTGTCACACTGTGGATGAATTACTTCTGCTGCACTACAGTACAATACTTAGCTCATTTGTTTTTAGTCCCAAGTGTGAATGTCTCTAGGTTTATCTGTTTTGATTAAGAAATTTCTTCATTCAATTTTCATCATCTAGGTATTGAAATTTCAGCTCAAGAAAATAATGTGTTTCAGCGTTGGACTGGGATCTTATTTACTATTTACAGACCTGTGTAAATAAGTTTATGAGCACATTGACCAGATTCAACACATGTTCATATTGTTCAGGTTAATTTGGGTATGCCTTATACCATCATAGCATTCACAACTTCCTACACACAGTATATTGAGCTAGTCTCTACACGAGTCAAACACATGCCTCTGGAAATTTCATACATTTACGTCATGACTTGTTTTGCATTATAAATATCAAATAGAACTTTCCCACAGACAAATAGAAATGCCATTGCACATCTTCCACACCCTAAACTTACTTACGCACCTATCTACTTGTTTGCCCCACTGTGCCTCACTGTGCACGTGCATCACAAGGTGTGATAAACAATTTGTGTATTGCCTATTTCTCATAATAAATATTAGATCGAATAACTGGTTGGTAAACAAGTGGAAATAAGTGATTGGTATTACCCTGCACACAGAGTTCATACTTAACATTTATTGAGAGATTGAACTCTCTCTCAATACATGCACAAGAGGCAACAACAGTGACCTACCACAGGCAGCGAACTCTGCCAGAATTCACGCGCAACTGCCCCTGCGGTGGATCAAATGCTCTGAAAGTTGAAACTGACACATTGGATTGGTATGCAAGTGGAAATTTGTTTTGCACTGACAAGAAGTCACATCAGACGTCGCCGTAAGTCACCGACCAAAGCCTGTCTACGGAACAGCAACTGTCATGAGACGTAAAGACGGTCAACTTAATACTGAATTATTATGTCAATGGCCAGTTAACATCCATGTAGAAAGTCTCGGTGCCATAATTTTGATGGCCTCAATCTTGGCTCATTCTCGGATGCCAAATCCTTGGCCTCGCCACAGTCTCAGGTGTCTTTGGGCCAGTGTTAGAGGCCTCGGTCTTGGAGGCTCATGCCTTGGTCTCGGCCTTGGATTTACAGGCCTTGACTACATCACTGCTCAACATGCTCAAATCCAACAAACACCTACGGTACTCAGTTCTGAAGGTTGTTTCTTTTTTTGTTACTTCTCATACCCTCCTCCCCTATCACCCTACATCTCGGTCTACCCCCATACCTGCAGTCCTGTATAGTGGAAATAAGAACAGGGGTTGGGGCTTGCTGTAACCAGAAATCCCAAGATTTCCAAACAACAATATTTTGAACAGAATGGCTGTTTGGTACAGCTTCATGACTGCAAATAACGACCTCTTTTTCGTGGTTTTTGCTCTCTCCTTTTTTTTTCCTTGTCAGTTGGGAATTTTGGAGTTGTTGTTTACTGATCACTTGAACTCCACCGACTCAGCAATTTATCATGAGCATGTTAAGATTTTATTTTATTTTTTTGTCTGAGATAAGAGGACCCAGAGCAACTGCTGTCAAGTAAGATCAGTGTAGTACATCTGGAATTCTGGATCTATGATAGGGTTTTACATCTTCTGATTTTACACTGATTGAGGTTAAGTTACTTAGAATGCCAGTAACTGTTACTGCCCTATAGGAAAATCCATGTCCTTATGGAAAAAAATATTTGTAAAGACAACTTAAGAGTCAACTTTCTTTCATCGAAGTTCTTAATAATTTCTTACCATACAAAACAGCTTTAATAATACAAAATATTTTCATTGAAAGTCTTCAAGAAATAGCACGAAGTCCTTAGCAATTTCTGGGTTGGCTCACAGGTCAGGAAGTTCAATTCATATCACATACACATTTGCTCTATAGGTATATACATACAGGCTTGATTGTTTAACTGTTACAAAAAGTGATTTTACAAAGAGAACATGCTAGAGTGTCATTAATCACCATGTATTTTATAGTGTTTTATTGTCAGACATGGCCAGACCAGCTGTTACTGCCCTTCCCTAGGAAATCTAGTACATCAGATCACTTCCATGGCCACAGCCAGCAATCCTGTATAAAAAGACTGTCACAGTGTATGCACAGAGTCACACACCAAACAAAGCTATTTAAACATTATATGATTCATCCTTAATTACATATATATACATTATATATATTCTAAATACTGAATAGACATGAAATTACACAGGGAAGTGTGACACATATATATTATTAAACCAAATTAATGTACGACACTACATGTATGCAGTTACATACAGTTTTACACCAGAAAGTAATCACTAGGCAAAATAAATGTTGTCTGGACTAAGTCCTCAAAAATTCTGTTTAATATAATTTTTTTTGTCAAGTTCAACAGAGGCACTCCTTTCTTATTTTGAGCTGTCCAAAACAAATTAAACTTTACTTCATTCTGCCAGAAAAAAGAGAGCGAAAAAGGCTAAAAGTCGATAAAGTGTCTTTGGGTCGAGATTGAAACATAACATGCTCTCTTTTCGAGCACACCAATCATTCATTTCAGCTTCTCGGAGTATTTCCATTTCACTTTATTTGTATGCGCAGCGAGGATAAAGTCGAAATGCTTCTTTTTTAAACAAACAAAAAAAAAAAAACTAGAAAAAGAAGATATTGCACACCTGCTGATCCAAGTTACTTTTTCATACACTGAAAAAAATTATAAACATATACATCAAATATACAGCTCAGATATTGATGTATTCACCACGCGCATTGCCATGGCATAAAATTATGAACCACATTAGTCATTATCAATAGAAACGTAAATGTCTAATTAATACCACTATAATTGTCATTTAATGGCCACAAGCCAGAAATATAAATTGTACAATTGAATATTCATAATTCAAAATAAAATTCTCACAGACCATAACAAGGTCATTTTACTCATCCCTTATAATTGGACTTGATGATTTCATCCAGTTCAACACTAATACCACAAACACTGGCCAACTCAGGCTAACTTAGGTCAGCAATGGTTATTCATGAATGAGTAGTTGCTGATTGTGTGTATGGGGGGGGGGGGTACTGTCACAGATTGTTTGTCAGTGTTTGTCTCAATGGAGATATTGATTGGAGATGTATTTCAGATTTCCAGATTTTCTATTTGTCTTGAGAAGTTGTTTTTGAAGTGTTTTAAGATATCTTTAATAGCTCTACACCCTGATAGGGCTGATAAACAACATGTATGATATCAAATGGCATTTTGATGTATCGGCCCTTGCACTGCGTTCCCAAAGCGACGTATCGCTCCTCTGGTCGCAAATACTTTTGACCAAATTGGTTTTGTGTGGTCAATAGAACAACTTTCATAACTAATAATAATTTTTAAATGGTCAACTGGACAGCAAGTCATATATGGGTGAATGAATGAATGAATATTTATTTTCCTCTGCCACAGCTACAATACATTACAATAGAAACTTTTCTAAATAATATACAGTGAAGTAAGTTGAAGGAGAAAATAACTATTTAAGACCAAATGTGAAATTTGAATCACTTGTATGAATGTGATAAGGCCTAAATATCAGGAGAGTGCCCTCCCCCTGGACTCCAGTATGACTGGGCCTGCCAAGTGGTTCTACTTCGGATGGTCGTCATTTCAGCCACAGGTTGTCAAGCAATCCCAGACAAAAATTGCAATGACTAAAAAGTGACTTAGCCAAAGTGACTTAAGCTTCTAAAATAGAAAAGACATAAATACTGTCTTGAAAGTTACAGGTTGAGACTGAGGGATTGTGAAATTTCAGAAAAATTTAAGAAAAAAAAAGCTTTTAGTTCAGCTAAAAGTCTTAGAGATAAAGACAAGATAGCTGGGAGTATATTTAAATTGGTTTACAGAAGATTCAAATGTTAAATATAAATCTTTGGAAATTTACAGACCTGATATTGGTTAACTTAAGAACAGTGTAGAAACATTGGTTGAATCAACCAGATAATTTGATAAAACAAGGCATTCAATAGTGACTCCAATAATGGTAGTGTCTTCAGAAACAAATTGGTTGAATCAACCTGGTTAGCTATAATCAATTAAAACACCCAATAATAATATTTTTCATAGCTTTTCATTTACTTGACTCCTACATTTCAACCAATACTATTTTTATAAAACATCTTCTGATCCACCTTTTTCATAAACTGTTTGTTAAAGCTATGATTAAAAAATGTCAATGATTGGCCTTGAATCATAGTCAGACAGACTTAATGTAACAGATAGGCCTAAACTTATGGAATTAAATAAACATATATACATAAACCTTTGATTTGACAAACTTATCTCAAACAAATATTCACATATTCATTATTCATTTATCTCAAGACAAATCAACCAACATACATGAATGACTGAATGAAGTCAGTATGCTTTTCATTCTGGAATTGGCAACTTGTCCTTTTTGCTTTTGCCAAGGACAAGCAATTCTGGCAATTTACTGTACAATATATTCAGAGACCTGTTGGTATAAACCAGCTTGTTGAATTGACCATGCCAATGTAGTGTATGGTCACATTTAAATCACTGAATCAATTAATGGCCTCTGTGATTAGGTTAATCCGTTTCTATTCATGCTAAGCTGACATTCAGACTTAGGACTATGCCAGATATCAAAGGTAAATTTTCACCTGTTTATATATGCTTGTACAAACCTGTTGCATTTTAATTTAAAATGTTGTTAAAAACAATTCAAATAGGATGTCAAGGTGAAAAATTAGCAGAACTGAATTTTGAGACCTCACTGTCCTGCTCTTCATTTACCATTTCAAAAGAAAGTTCGAAAATGCTCAGAAATTATGTTACTTTGCCTTCGAACAATTCACTGAAAAGAAAAGTTAGTGTAAAACAGACAAAACAATCGTTACCTGGTGTCCGTCCAAAATTTTGCGTAAAATCAGACAAAAGGTTTGTGTAATTTTGACATTTCATTGATCAAATCATACAGAAAATTGATCAGGATTGACAATTTTCTTGTCTATTTCACATAAAAATATTGTCTGATATACACATAATTTTGGATGGACACCAGCTAACAATAATTTTGTTTGTTTTACACAAAACTATTTTTCAGTGTATTGATAACTTTTCTCCTCGGAAGAGTTATGGACAGAAATTACAAATTCCATCTCCATTACAAACTAGGATTCATTAATTCATTACTTCTCATTATAATCCCCCGCAGCGACAGCGTCGCGGGGGATTATATTGATATTCTACGATTACCTTTTATTATTCTTCTTCTTCTGCTTCTTATTCTTATTATTATGGAGCTCAGGAAAACTGTGATTATAACAAAACTATTAAAGATAATGTCCTGAAACCTTAAGGACTATATGCGACTCCGTTGCGCGCTACTTCAAGCGAAATTTCATGATCAAATTTCATGATACTAACGCGTTATTGAGAAAATAAAAAATAACTTTCTGGCAACGTTTCCAGAAGAACAAAAGAAAATTGGGCTTTGCTGATTTTTTGTAATATACCTTGACAAAGTTTCTAGTGCGGAAAGGCGTCTAATGGAAATTTCATGAATATCTTTAGAGATATGAATTTTCTAAAATTGGATGTCATGAAAATGTTCTAACATTTTTCTAGAAAACAGGGAAGGAATGCTTGTAGAAAGCTGGAAATGGGTGCACTTACAGATGTACCCTAGTGTACCAACTTCACAAAGTTACGGACCGCTCGCACAAACGGTCTCGGCGCTACGGACGTCCAAAAACCCTATTTTCAAGTGCTCATATCTCGGTCCCTATTTGAGCTACAGCAAAGTTTCACATATCACTACAAAGGTCTGTTTCTTAGCTTTCCAATGGTATATAGAATTATAGTATTAGACGCGCGACGTAGAATCGCGTCGGGCATTGAAAGTTTTATGTCACTTTTTGCCCCTTTCAAAACGTTTTTCGCTCAAAAATCAATGAAGGTCTTCATGGATGACCATGACGAATTTTTTGGTTATAGCCTTGTTAGGCCTTCATACTGTGCTAACAGGAAATTTGCCTGCATCAAATAGTTTTCCCAGAAGAATTTTTAGAATTTCAAAATTTTAACTTCAGTTTACTCCTCTTCTACTAATTCCAATTTCATGAAATTAACACCAAAAGATGTGTAAAATTATGGCCTTTTCTGATTCACATGGACATCCACCTCGCCACATGACATAAGGGTAGGGTTAGTGTTCACTCAACATGCATTGCTTTCAGGCTGGTATTTTGGCCACCACAGATGTGTCTGCATCCGAAGACATTAGACAGGCATATGCTCCAACAACATTACTAACTTCATACATGTATACCTTTAACAATTCATCATGAAGGACATCAATCGGAGGGAGGGAGTAGGCAGGCCATGGGAGAGAATGGGGGCCGCGGGGGATTATCCGATATTGCCGTACGGCAATATCAGTTATACTAGTTATTATTACAGTCCTAGATTTTCAGACCAAAATAGTATCAAGGGTAAAATCAAGTAACATTTTCAGACATTTCACAATACCCATATCACCTTTCACAAAATTACAAAAGTTTTAAAAAAGGGTAAAGGTGTTAAAAAATTGACAGGGACAACAAGATTACAAATCCTGGATACATTTGTTGCACGTCATTGTTATCCAGTTAATTCTGCACATATATATATATCACTATAGGCCAACATATAAGGACCAGATCTCAGACAGCCACAGTTCTTATCTTATTGACAATCTACATAAACAACAGATAGCATTTCATTACAGAACATAAGCAGTTTAATAAAGAGAGTTTCCATTTATAGCTTGTATCCAGGTGTTGGTACCCTAATATGTTAATTATAGACTCATAGAACAGATTGATTGTTTCAAACTTTTTTTTCTCCTGTAAACTCAGCCCAGTCACATGCACTGAAATTGCCTTTCTTAATTATCTTACAAAGAAAAAAATAAACATAAAAGTTCAAACATATTGTAAAGGAACTGGTTTGCTTCTCAGAAGGTCCCAGGTTTGATTTTCATACAGTGAACTTTTAATAGGTGAGGCCAGACATAATTGATCTTTGGCTTCTCGGATCTTCTCGACACACTTTTTTAAGATCGGGCGGTAGGACGAAAACTGTATCATGTCAATTTAAAAAATTGCGGGTAAACTCAATACCTTTTTTCGTCTTCAGAAAACCTGCATGGTCGGCGGATCTGAGAAACTTAAAATTATATCTTGCCCAAATTGTATGTTGAAGATCCGATGTAGTGGGCAAATGTGATGTCATTATCAAAAATATGAGATATTTTGATATCATCATTGATGTATATGATAATTAAGATAGAAAATAAAATAATTATAAGACCTTGTGGACAAAGGGTAAAGATCACTGATAATTTATTCCAATTTGCAACTTCTTCCAGTCCAGGAGAATGGTGTATTCATTATTGCTTTATATAAGATAAATCTAGAATTTATTGGAGAGTTGCTTAGTAAGCCAAAATGGTTTATCAATAACATTTTACAGACAGCCTAACAATAGGACAAATTATAGTGTCTAACTCTAAAACATGCATTGCTAAATTATTATCCAAATCAGATACATAATACGGGGTGTATACAGTGTATCTATGTACAGTTCTTTTGTCAGCATAAAATCATGGACTCATTGATAGGGTTTGCCTTAACTACACTAAATCAATGGCAAAATTGCAGGAAGCCATGACACAATTGGTCAGCAAAAAGATAATGACAAAACATACACAACCAGTGTTTTTTAAATATATTTTTTATATTTTGTCCAGAGACTCACAACTCATGCTGGCTAAACAAATCAGACTTGGGATTGGTAATTGCTTAACTGAACTTATAAGTCATAGTAGGTGTCCTTTATAGCTTGGTCAGCACTCTATTTTATACATAGTAACCAAACCAATAGACAATTCCACTTCCATCTATTTGACATTTAGAAGGTATATATATATTTTTTTTTAACGCAGAAAAATCTGATGATTGTTCCTATTTTAGTGACTGTATCACCATTTCATTTTTGATGCTGAAATACATGTCAAATATCATAGATCTGTTTCCCTCCAGTGAATGACAATTTCTTTGCAAAGAGCGCTAATTGTTATACCATTATATTTGCGCACCGAAACAGGCCGTTTCGCAAAGCGAATTGAGCACAAGAGAGTACTCAAAATCTGTGTAGTGATGGTCTCAACATCAACAGTCCACAGCAGCAAATTAGGTCAAGTGGGTCCAGCTTCTTATCAATGATTTTGTTTCGAATTTAACAGAATATTACATATTCATCTTCAAAAGTGTATTAAAAATTCAATTTCTCCATTAGTACTGCCTGTAGCTATAATTTTTATGGTATAGTTAATTAGTAGCCTTGACAAGCTAAATTAAATTATTAACAAGTGATTCATTTCTTTTCAAAGCAGAGAACAAGAAAACATAACAAAATTAAAGTAAAATAATCTTTTTAAACTGATGATTATGTAACAGTGAGCAATTAATCTACATGAAAAATAATGTTATTGTTTTTATTAATTTCTATTATGTAATGTCAACAATCTAACATAGACTTCAATTTGGCAGCTTTCAGTGTCGTCTGCCTTTCTACTATTTAGCTGATTATCTATAAATCCTTTGCATCTATAATCCTATTTATCTATTTAATATCTATCTATCTATCTATCTTTCTATTTATTTATCCATTTATCTATATTTATCTACATTGTATATTTATTACATTTTTAAACCTATTTTTTCTTTCTATTCTATATCTCTCTCTGTCTTTCTATCTTTCAATTTTTTTGAAACTGTTACATAATTGCCTTTCACACATTGAATTGAATATGAAATAAAAATAAAAGTTATGGTTACACTGTTGAGTCCTACAAAAACCTTTCAAGTTCTGCGCGAATTTCATGGCTGTGCCATTTACAATACATAATATTATTATCGGAACATAAAGAATACATTTGAGGTTTGAAATTTTAATCACTAACTTTTTAAAAATCATTTCATTCCAATATAAATGTTACATGCTGCAACATTCACTGAGAAGCCTGCGAAATCATTTTTTAAAAGCTTTCTAGCAACAAAAATATAAAAGAAAGAGATAAAAACTTGTAATCCTCACCAAACAAGTATACTTGGGAAATCATGAAAAAAAAAGAAAACAAACAAGAAATGTTAAAGGTAGTTGTGAGTGGGTCAAATGATTTATTGATTTTTCATTTGTACAGCTGCTGGCAGATGGTGAAATTTTTTACTTCCGGAGAAACTAGTGGGTGGAAGACTGAATGTGTCCTTGTAATAATTATTACAAACAATATTAGAAATATTTTGTAAAGCTTAAATCAACAAATTCCTGTAAAATTATCTCAGATTTAAACATTACACCTTGTTGGTAATATTTATTTTAGAAAAGTTAAAACAACAGGAAGTTACATGGCATGCTGCACCATTCAGTAAAATTTTAATTAATTTAGTAAAAGTAAATCTTATCTTTTGATATTACATTGAACTAGGTATTGTCACAACCTTGCTCAATGCTCATTGGGGAAAACAATTACTTGAAACTTTTTACACCAAAAACACTTCATTAGCATTCAGCTTTTGAGAAAAATTCTGAATTTTAAGATACTATAGCAGAAACTTTCAGAGAACATTCTTCGCAGTTGCCACCTGTCAGGACCTAAAATTACTCATGTTACTCATGAAGATATAATACCCAGCCAGAAGACTTTTTTTGTCTTGGTATAAGTCTATTATGATCAGTTCATTGTTGTTACACAAAGGAAGAGGAAGAATAAAATCTTTGGAGCTAGGCAGAAGTCTCACCGGCAAGCTGATTTCATCTGTAATGATATCAAAACAAGAGAAAAGCAGTCCTGAAAATGTTGGTATTGTTATCAAAAACCAGCTAATTAAAGTTTTAGGATCCGATGTCCTGGAAAATGTTTTAATTTTAATTTTTATTTAGTGATAAAAATTTATTTGCATTTATAGTGCACTAACTACACACTTTTAGAGAAGTCCGTTAACAGTTTGAACATTTATTCAAACCAAGTACAGTGGTACACCTTGAAAAATACCTAAAGTATATGTATGTTGCTAGACGTCTTTTCCACAACCAACAAAATAGTTTCAACAAAATTTAAGAAATGACAAACACTACGTAGTTCTTATCTAGTCTCCTCTGCATGCAGGTATCACACTGGAGCAAATAGCGCGCAAATCATTGCAGAATTGACACAAAAAAATAATAATTATGGTAATTTATATAGCGCCTCTTCCAGTAAACTGCTTGTGTAGGAATGGATTATTTGTAGAATATATTCAATAAGAGGGTTTTTAGGTTTTCTTGAAACACTCAAAGAGTCTTTGGGGTGCGAACACGTTTTGGTAACTTGTTCCATAGTTTTGGTGCTGCAAAGGAGAAAGCTCGGTATTCAAATTTATTCAGTGTGAAAGAACCTTATGCATACAATCCAGTGTAGGAATGAGATTGAAATGTGGGAAACTTTTTCTACAAATTTTTAACTTTGCGAATCTTACGCAAATCAATGGCAGACCCGCCGGAATTGGGGCAAATTTGAAAATTTCAGATTTCATGAATGGCTTATAGGCCTACTTTATAAATTTTTCAAGAACTTTTAACAACTGTAGAATCTACTGTATAATAATTATTGAATAAGAATATCTGACAAAGAACTATTCACTCTTTAAAGTCTTAATATTTGAAATTAAACACAGGTCATCAAATCAAATGTTCACACATTATGTGCAAAATATGGTACAATTGCCCCTCCTGCTCTTGCTTATTTTTTTCAGGTCAAAACTCATTTTTTTGTCTCACCGTACAGGCTCAAAAAGCAAGCAAAAGCTCAAAGCCAATAGAACACTAGTGTATACTTTTGAACAAGTGAGTCATCGTCCGGTACGTTTGCACTTACGTTTAAATTACATATTGACATTTAAATTCTAAACATACGAAAACTCCATACTTAAACCAATAAAGACCACATGACACACTAAAATCAATAACTATATTATAGTTATCCAAGTTTGAGTTGGACATGTACAATATTATACTTCTATTTTACATATAAAATCAATTCTATGCACCTAAGGAGCCAGGAAATAGACAACAATTTTCAGCAATAAGTTTGCACTGAAATTACTTTAAAAAATTAACACACTTTTGCGACTTGTTTATAACTTACTCGATACTCATCGAAAAACTGAATAAAACTGGAAGTAATAGTTTCCACAGGCCATAACCAAATATTAAATGAAAAAAAAGAAGACTTTCAGAGGGATATATTGAAAGAATGAAGTTAATCATGTGGGTGCTGTCACTGTTGAATAGGAGTGATTGCCGATAAGTGGAGAAAGGTTGATACGGCCATCACACTTTGTGATCTCAGGAAAGATTTAGTTGCAACCATGTTTCTTGTGATTTTACAGGATGGCAGTCCTTCACCTGATGTGCCCCATGCCTGTCTCAATTGAGGTCAATTAGCCCTCTGGGTGCAGACACAAGTTACTCGTTACACATAATGTCTTATATTATTTTCTTGTCATTTTGAATAAGTCAATTACGAGTCAATGATTCTTAATGCTCATTCACAGACAGACAAGCGGAGAAAAACAAAAACAGGAAAATGAAAAATCGACTTGAAGCTTTCATATGTGATTGAAGGAAAAAGCAGCCCTCAATTCATCAATAAGATATAATCCTTTAACAAAAAGTGATACAAGTGCAATTTTCCATTATCAATCTAGTCGCAACTTTTGTTTGCGGTCATTGAAATGACCAACAAAGTTACGAGAGCATTCAGCAACATGAGACCAATCACAAAAGAATTCCAACTAGGACTCCTTTAAATCCTTGAGAATAATAGTCATTGATGCATTTTTGAAAGCGATGTCAAAATTACATTTCTTAAATTGTACTCTGAGCGACGCTCAAGTAACACCTAAAAATTGAGTTTATAGCCTCAGCATCTCTTCTATACATCTGCCACTGGCCGTTGATAATATATAGCGGATTTAGAAAGCACAGCTTCAGACAAGCCGCGCAAGACAATACAATAAAATTTAGCTTCATCATTTGTGTGGTGCTATCATGACATAAGCCGGCTGAGACTGGGTAGACCCCTTGTCTGAGCACCAGTAAAACCAGCATCCACAAGAGCAGAGTGACAGAATGCTTATGATTCAACAGGATATAGTGACTTCATGCACAATCACTTCTTGATGACTACATTGCCACATCATGACATCAAGTGCAGTTCACTCTAAAAAATGTCGGGACAAAATTGGTTTTTTAGATTCAAAATGGTTTTTTGAAAAACCAAATTTCAATGCAAAACCAAAATGGATTTTAAAAAAAATCCATTTTGGTTTTTTGCATTGAAATTTGGTTTTTCAAAAAACCATTTTGAATCTAAAAAACCAATTTTGTCTGGAATTTTTTAGAGTGTTCTTTGGGCTTAAGGCTCAGATGATGTAGAATCACCGGTTAACGAACAAGCACTTGGTAATTTTAAACATTTTTTTAAAAGTTTATATATTATACATTCTATATTCTGCGTACTATAATAGATGATTACGGAGTTCTGCATGATAATGAAGATGACAAGTTTTGTTGACAGGAAAGTTAAAAATAAAATCAAGGAAGCAGATAATTACTACATGTTTGGAAAAGACAGGCAATATCTGGAAGTACTGGACAAAATCTTTAATGTCATAATCTGCCCACAAGCTAAAAAAAATATTGAAAAAGAAAGCACAATAATGACCTTGTACACTGTACACACAATTTCAAGTTATCAGAATATAAACCAGGCTTAACCAGGCTTAACCAGCCTCACACAAGCCTAAAAAAGCCAGACCTACAGCAATGGAGCCTATTGATTTAATAAATGCACAGTACACACTAGAGTGTATCTAAAGGCATGTGTTGTTTGCCTTGTAATGGGTGCTTGTGTTTAATTACTGCAGTCATCAGGGTTGCTGGTCTGGGCAGGGATGTGCACTGTGACTCACCCTAAGCATGAATCATACTCTGCTCATCCATTTATGGCCTTGTTGCAAGATCAACACTGTAAAGCAATGCTGTATTTTGAGAATAAGATAAGTAGCTGGAGAAGATAGGGTATAAAGTGCAAGTTGGTGAATGCTTAAAACAACTAAGATAGACTTAAGTTTAAAAAAAAAATTTCAATGTCAAATTGCATAAGCTAAAACTCTACAAAGTTACTGCAATACATGGTTTAACCATTTCATGGTTGCTTTCTTGACTAATAATTTACCATACAACATCACTGATTTGATTGATTCCACAAGTCCAGGGTACCATTTAAGCTGAAGAGAGAACAAGAGCAACTCTTTATTGTAGCATTAGAATATCCAGTACTACTGGACTAGTAGTAGAGAAGGTTCACTTTTGCAGCACAGTGAACACCATTCTAAATTATTAAAATTGTTCGGAACCGTTCACTCACAGCAACAGGCTGCTGCTGATAATATCCCATGTTTCTACACCCAAAGGGTCAATTAAGACAGGCAAAGGACGCAGCGCTGAAACATACAAGTTAAGGGAGATCGAAACAGCCACCCAGCATTAGTGGCCACCTTGAAGTTGCAAAAAGTAAATGTAGCATTCACCGGTAAATTTTACATTGCAACTCTAACAGTGCAGCTTGAGCTTAGTCCTGGATAAACCCAATTCATGAGATGCTCATGCAGCAACAGCCTATCCACAAGACAGTCCATCAGACATGCAAAAGGAAAATCACCCATGACACAAGGAAAATTTCCTCCTCACAAGAAAGAACTAGTGGCTTAGTAATACAGTACTTCTTTTGCATTGTCAGGACTGACCTGAGTAATAGCGTCCTTGACAGGACTTTTTTTTGTTTTCTTTTTCTGTTTTTTTCTTTCGTCTTGTCCGTCAGACTTTTTCTTGTTTTGAGCTGTTTTTCAACAGAACTTTTATTATAACAATTCATCCACTATATACACCGATTATACCATGGATACAGGGCATTACAAGCCTGCGAATTTTTCAAATTTTCAGGAAATTGTGAGGTCGTGCACTTTAGCCCAATATTGTCTTTCTGGGTATCGTCTTTCTGAGAAGAGGTTCACATTCTATTTAATTAGGCCTAATCTAAAAACCATATGAAACCATGTTTTTTAACGTAAAAAAACAAAGATTCCATGTAGAACATTTAAGTTTAACTTATTAAAATTTTTCATTGCAGATATGATAACGACCAAATTTATGGTCACAGCCATATACACCAGATGAAAAACAATCTTGATTATTGAACAGGATGAAGGTTTCGAAGTCGAAATCTTGAAGGAGGCAAAATGTCAGCCCTGACAAAACCTTACAGATCTGCCTTGCCTTCTATTGATGGCAGAAGAGTCAAGAGGGACCAGACAGAATTGAGAAGAACTTCAAAATCAGTGACATCACAAAAGTTGGAGCTGACGTCACCGCTTAGGGTGTTGTCATCCTTGACTTTTCACCCTGACACTGGGGCTCCCACGGGCCCATCCGTAGAAGGACACAATGACTTCATTCTATTGTTCAATAGGTCTGTGACATCACCAACCGTTCATTATGTCATGGTCGACCCAAAATGTAGAGGGCGTCTGCTTCCCAAAATATGTAGTGTCAACTTTAAGCTGGTAAGTACTGAAGTCAGGGCTAGAAAAAATGTGAATTTCCAGACAATTTAATAAAGTATGATAAAATTTCCTATGATGGTTGCAAATCAAGCGACCTTTCTTCAAATATTTCCAATGAGATTTAGAATTGTCAAGGCAATGACATGCCCGAATTCCCTACTTTTTCCAGTCATGACCAAAGTTATCAAATAGGCCTAACCTTGTTTAGAACTCTTCTTCAAGAAGTCATTGCCAAATCAGCTTCAAGCGTTAAAAGAGCACAGGCCTCCGGCTCCGATATGAAATCCGGTTTTCATCTCATTAACATTTTTACAGACGGATGTCACCTCAGCTCTTAGCGAAAAATTGGTCACTCTTTTTAAAGTAATAGATAGGCCATTGCATCCCTCATATTTCTCAGGCTGTAACAACATTATAATTTTTTTTTTTAAAGTTTGGTCACCCATTTCAATGTAAAAGATGAAATGCCGAATGATATTATAATTAATTACTGAAATTCTCATAAGTATAGTCACTTTGATTTTAGATAGAAGAAACTCAGGACTACCGAGTGGTGACATTGGACAACATGCTCTACGTCACAGGAGGGTGCATACGAGACACATGTCATGTGATCAACCAGGTCCTTAGATACGACCCAGGCAACGGTTCTTGGTGTCGTTTGGCGAACATGCGCACAGCACGATGCAACCATGTGGCGGTGGCGATGCACCAAATATACGTCATTGGTGAGTCATCGTCTGGTATAGTAGTCAGAATTTTACTTTGGGAGTGACTCATATTCAACTCAGAATTACTAATTCACCTTTTTAGCTCAAAGTTCCTGGAGTTGGGTCTAAAAATCTGAAATATGGAGGCCAACTGCACGATATATTTTTTTTATTGCGTCATACAATTTTGCTCCAAATTATCGGTACTTAATGATCAGGAAAACTGGACAATAATCATTGGAGCAAAAAAAAATTCCCAGAGAAGGGTTATTTTCACAAGAAAACTCTCTATTACTCAGTCCTGTCACCAAATTTTAGCCAAGCATATATGTGTAAAATGATTTGGTGAGTATCGCCCCCAGGACCATAGCAAATTAAGTCAGTATTTACTGATGCAACCGCAACCACATATTTCATAATACCAGATATCATTTCATTCAGTTGAAATTTCAACATAATCCAACAGAAGGCGTTTACCTCTAAGAGAATAGCATTCAATAACTCATATATATCCTGGTATATTAAATCACATCCTTTTCCAAGAAGGTAAGGAGATGACTACAACCAAACTTGGCCAGAAATAATTATGTTTAATTTGAGGATGCCATTTTCCAAAGTCACATAGAGTGGGTCAGGGCAAGAAACCCGGATTAGGTGAGAGCCCCCCCCCCCCAAGGTTGTATCTAAACTTAAATTTTTGTTGCTTTTTCTTATTGATAGGATTGAAGCTAGAGGCGTTTTAGGTGATGTCACAAATGTTCAGGGCAAACAGCACCAAACCATAGAAGTAATTAAAGAAACAAAAAAAGGTGCATGGTTTTTGTAACTTTGATTAATTCTTTGAAAGTGGATGTCAGAAATAACTTCGGAATTTTTTAAAAGTATAGTGGATATCTGCATTGCTTCACTTTATGACCATTACATAAATATGTTTTGGATCATATTCTTTGCATTCTAGCTCAAAATATAGAGGTCAAATTAAAATATGTGAGTTTGGGGTGAGAGGCCCCACATGGTATGGGGCATGAGGCCCCCCTTCAGTGGCCTTGAAGCTGCTTCAGGAACCATTTCATAATGTTTACTTTACTTTAAATCTTGATAGAATAGCTAATTGAAATCGAAAAAGTTGGCCGAAATTAAAACAGGGCAAAAAATATTATAAAATAAATGCATGAACAGAAAAATTCTGAAATTCAGAAAAAGAGAATAAAATGCCTTAAAAATGATAGAAGAACCCCAAGAAATAACTTTCAAGCTGAATGTGCTCGCAAAAAAAAATTGCTATAGGATTATAATAGGGGGGCTTCTTGCCTGATGGGTGGGGTGGGAAGGCCATTATAAATTTTTTACAAAAAGGGCCGTCACTCCTTTATTAAAATTGGTAGACATTTGTTTCGCTAGTTATAAGTAGAGTCAAGTGATCCCTTCCTGACAACACAAGCATTTAAATAATTGACCACAAAAAGTAGGTCAAATTTCACCTCGAAGTTAAGGGGGGCTGCATGCCCCGCGCTACTCTATACAAAGTCTCATTTGAAGTTACAATATAAATAACCATTGTTTGACTAAATTCATAAAATTTAGAGGCATTTCTAACTGGTTGACTAAACATCTTATTTTCCAATGTATAAGGGGAGGAAGCAGGAGAGCATAGTGACTATAGTGGCTCAGTAACATTCATCTAAAATAATATTTAAATTTATTTTGAGGGTACTCTGATCTAATCATCAATAATTAAAAATGTAGAAAAAGACACACTTTTCTGTGATATCAGTTATATACTTATGTTAATGGGCAGTCAGTTACTAATGAAGCATATCTTTTTTTTAACCACACTCAAGACTTATATATTTAATGATTTGAAAAATCAGGATCCTAAGGAGGCAAAAATCTTTTAAAAAGGATCCGACAAGTCATGAGGAACACATAATGTCAGTTTTCTAAGAAATTGTTATAAATCAAAGTATTACATAAATTACAAGCTCTATTAGAAAGGTATGGTATTTACAAAAGTTACTCATGAAGGCAAATATTAGGACTTGAAAAATCGTGACCCTCACAAGGTCAGGTTGGAAACCCTGTAATATATGTTAAAGAAGATATTTGCAGTCACATGAGGGCTGTCACAAGACAGAAAAGTCTAGAAAAGTTTAGAATAACTGGAACTCCATCCTCACCCTGCTAACACATACTATACAAAATGTCAAAAGTAAAACCAAGAAACATGTAATTGAATCAATCTTCAACTATATTGATAACTATGATAAGTCGGGGGGGGGGGGTGTCATTTTTAGAGAATCTCTTTTCCAGAAATCACCCTTTTCAAAGATCTCATTTTGACAAATCAATTTCCCGCCTTTTTTTTTGAGAATTCGAGAAAAAAAATCACATTTTTGGGTCCAGAATCTATAACTAATAAAATTTTTTTAGAAATGTTTCTTCCTTTGACACCACTTGTCTGACTTCATGTAGATTTTCTGTTTTTTCAATCCAATCACAAAGTATATAGCTATATTTCAAAAGTTTGGAAGAATTGAAGCTTAACACTATATATATTATATACTAGCTGTTCACCCGTTAGGGTTTCTTGCTTTTCAAAAATGTGCCTAATTCCAAGTTCTGCCCAGGTTCAACTAAAATGTGAAGCCAGTGCCTATTCGCAGACCTGCGGCAGTCGACTTTCAGTTAGCTAAAGTAATATGGATTGTCTGGAAATACTATGTATGTACAGCGGGGTGTACAGCACTACAAACACAGAGAGGCTGAGTTGACGTTGGAAAATATGTTTTTTTCTAAATGCATGGCGCAACTTAATTTCTGGGAGTTGGGTAGTTATTTTGGACGTAGAAGTTGAATCAGTGTACCAAAAGATGCGGAATTTAATGGCCTGCAATATGATATGCATTACTGCCCTTGATGTCAAAGAGAAATATATAGGCCCCAAATTTGTGTGTGGAAAATGTGGTTGTTTGTCTATCTCCCAAGAGGAATATCTGGTAACTGGGTAGTTATATTGGCCACACAATGTCAGTCAGCATATGAAAAGATGCGGAATTTAATGGCCTTTAATATGAAATGCATTACAGCCCTTGTCGTGGCAGATAAGTACACAGTTGGGTTATTTTTATGTGAAAAAATGTAATTTTTTGCCAAATTGCCAAGATAAATGTGTGTAACTGTGGAAATAATGAATGTTGATAGGTAAAAGTTGTCCTATCGGGAACCGCGGATGAATTGACAGGCTTGGGAGTGTAATTTAAGGCGTTATGGGTTGAGGGAAAAAAGCCTTATGAGTGAGATGAGATTCCTGCTATGGCTATTATTATGATTAGATATAGTCATTTTGTCAGATATCAGCAATGGTCAAAAAGCTTAGCAAACATCACGAAATTGATCAAAAGAAGTGAAATGATGGCATATGGCTTGACATCTGGCTGTCTTATCAACTTCCCCTCTGACCCTATCTTGTTGGTATGGAAGGAAAAACATTGCATTTCCTTCTTTTAGCCACAGTGACCACAAGTCAACCACCAAGTACACACAACACTCCCTCCTCTTGAAATAGGTGTTCAAAACTGCTCTCAATTGCTCAAGATCCTACAAAAAGCATTCTCCAGGAATTACTAATGGAGTGACCCCACCATAATATTATACAAATATGTGCCCTTGGTTGAGTCCTATCATAAGGATATTGGAGAAGTCAAACTCGAGAAGTTATAATTCCTGACACGATAACCAGGAAATCAGAGTATTTTCAGACCAAAGACAGACAAATGTTTTTTTAATTCGAAGACTTCTATTCAAAGATATGTACTTCATAGTTTTCATACACTTTCTCCAGACCTCCAGAAAGCACTCATAATCAACCATCCTTGTAGGTCTTCTTCCATATGTTGTACAACTTTATATCTTTATATCGATATTTTTCGGTTTTACCAATCATTCAACCAACCAATTAACCATCTTCCTATATACCTGTACCTATGCTCCTACCTATACCTATGCCCTAATCTATATAGATATCTGTCTATAAAGTCATCAATCAATCAATCAATCAATCAATCAATCAATCAATCAATCAATCAGTCCCATCTATCTATCCAATATATCTGTCAATCTATCCATCCATCTATCTGTCAATATGTCTACCTTTCTAGATTTCCCGAAAACTGTCACAAAGAAGTGAAATATTCAGGAAAATGAGTGGCATTTAAAATTAGAGATGATTCATTTGAGAAAGGGGTAAAGAAAGCACTTGCATTTTTTAAGTATGCATGGCAGAGATTATCTCACACTCTCACAAAGCTCTGACTTACACTAGAAATATTTGGTTTGAAATTCCTTCTCTTCTTTGTTGTATACTCATATGATGGGTTGTTGTCAGTCATCACCACTCAGCACTGTGAAATGTCAACGAATCACCAGCAAAAAGATATATGTGTGTCAGCATACAATGTTTAAGCCAATATTTTTAAGTCATGGCCACGTTTAATGATATTAATTATCATCCATATACACACAACACAATTGTATAGCTGTATCCATAAGACAGACTATACTACCCCGCCCCCTCTCAAACCTAATCCCAGTATTGTGAATAACAAAATTGAAAACACGTCTATTTCATGTTTTTTTAAGAAAGAGAAGGCAAAAATCAACTTTTAAAATACACAGACCTGGTTATGGTGTTAGATCACAATGTTACAAAATTAATAATCAAAATATTAATTGTTTAAAAAAGGTGCCAAGAGTCATCTTAAATTAGACCTAGACTATTCGCCATATTTAATCAAATCATAATTTTGATGTTCTCTCAGATCTGTTCACTGTCATTCTGTCATTTGAGAATATCATATATGATTCTTACTCGAAATTACTATATTTTCGTTATTAAAAGCACACCTTAATAAAATCCCGCCCCTTCATAATGAACCAATTTAAAATCAAATTCCACCGAAATATGAATTATCCAAAGTTCTTAATGCAAAAAACTATTAATCGTCCTTCTCATCAGCACATCTGCCCATCAGGCGCCTAATGGGTCATTCCACGCCAAATCGCCCAGAGCCTCCCACCTGACCATCTCAGATTTTGTCGAAAAAAATCACACATGTTCTAAAATCTATATCACTGGGGGATCCCAAATTTCAGGTGCCTATCACCCTTAGTTTAAAAGTTATGACCGATAACGTGTGAGGGGGTATTTTCTGACAAATTGCAAGTCTGATATATGACAGTTTTGAGATTGGCATTTCTGAAAAACCGTGTCATATATGAATTTGAAACTTTTTTTACCATTTAATGTCCTCCTAGACATTCCATAACTCTTCCCACCAGCTACAGGAGGCAATAGAATGGTTGCAATAATATGTTGAATTTGATGTAGCAGGCTCCCTCCTTATTTATTTTCAGATTTTGGCCTGCTGTGTCGTCACAAGTATTTGAGTAAACTTCCAATATTTAACAAATTCTAAGAATATGGGTTCGGAGGTCCACACCGAGAAAAACATTTAAGGATACGTCGGTTCATTAAAGTTTTGGACCATTTCAAACATGGTTCCAGAATGAAAATACCTGAAAATAGGGGGTATTATAAGACCTGGATGACCATGTTGGCAATGAATCACGGTGTTGAAATTTTGGAACCCTGTCAGCTTATCATCCACTTGTGTTACTAATTTGGAGGATGTGTCTTGATTCCTTCATATTTTTTGAATTTTTTTTCTAAAGGTCAATGGTGCCATTCGCGTCCATGTTAATTCTGCATAATTATGAAAGTAAAGTAACTAACTCTATCAAACATGCTTACAAAACATTTATTCTAAGGTTGTACTTGAAATTAACTGCGGTGTATGCCTATAATCAATAAAAATATATGAATTTTGTGTCATCAAACCAAAATTATTTTACTATATGAATCCTTATACATTGTAGGCCTATGTCTGTAATGGTTATAATCAAGGGAAAATTCACCAAAAAAACTACACTTTATTTGCGTCATTTTCAAAAGGAATCTCATAGTAACTATGATTTAGCTTAAAGCTATGCAAGATACTAGGCATGAGCAGTCCAGAAAAAAAAGTATTAGCCACTTGTTAGTTACTCACTCTTCTCACCTCTTGCTCTCACAGACCTGAGAGACTCTTTACTTTTGCCTCTAAACTCTGACAGACCTCAGAGCATCACTCTTCTCACCTCTTGCCTCTCACAGACCTGAGAGATTCTTTACTTTTGCCTCTAAACTCTGACAGACCTCAGAGCCTCACTCTTCTCACCTCTTGCCTCTCACAGACCTGAGAGACTCTTTACTTTTGCCTCTAAACTCTGACAGACCTCAGAGCATCACTCTTCTCACCTCTTGCCTCTCACAGACCTGAGAGGCTCACAACTACAGCCAGTGTTTCACAAAGACCTGTGAAGCATAATAGCAACCGTTGTTCACTAAGACTTCTGACGCATCATAGTCACATCATAATGTCAAATAAAGCAAAGTTATACTCTGATGTCCTGCGTATTGGGTTAAAAGAATCAAATAAGACACTCCCACTGGCAAGGTTTCAGAACCGAAATAGCTCTAGTAGCAATAACTCAATCAAACTTGCAAACAGATTTGACATCCTTTCAGAATCTGTGGAACTTGCCAATTCGTCGAACAATCATCCGTCAAACAATATTTTAAGAGCCTGCGTGTGGAATGCCCAAAGTCTTAGACAAAAAACCCAAACAGTAAATGATTTCAGAAATGAATTTAACTTGGATATTTTCCTCTTCACTGAAACATGGCTGAAAGCTGATGATAAAGTTGAAATTGGTGAACTAGAAAGAAATGGTCAATGCTACTTTCTGAGCTCACCCCGAGAAAGCAGACAAGGTGGTGGAGTTGGCTGCATTGTCAAATCTGGTCTGCATGCAATTAAAATGGAAAGTGTGAAGACAAGGACTTTTGAACATATGGTAGTCCAAGTAAAATTGAGTGGAAAACTGACAATTCTGCTGGTATATCGCCCCGAGCCCTCAAACCAAAATAAGTACAGCTTGACCGAGTTCTACAAAGAATTCACAAATTTTATCGCAAGTTATCAGACATGTCACAATGAACTCATCATAACAGGTGACTTCAACTTTCACATGAATAAACAAGATGATAGCAGAGCAACTCAATTTGCGAATATCTTAGAAATGTTCAACCTTGAACAACATGTTACATCTCCAACTCACAAAAGTGGAAACACTCTGGACCTGGTTATAACCCGTAAAAATTCCAGTCTCAAAGATTGTGTTGTGAGCGACCTGCTTTCAGATCACAATTGCGTCCTTTTCGACATAGAATTGGCCAAAGGCAAGAATCCAAAAAAGAAAATAGCATTTCGAAAAACGAAGGACATCAATGTATCTCAATTTAAGAATGATATCCGTCTTCATCTTGCTCAGAATGGTCCACAACAACAAATGTCCGATGATTCGAGCAGTCTTGTGTCCCTGTACAACTCGACCAAAAAGGTCCTGGACAAACACGCACCAATAAAGATCAAACAAGTAACACTTCGGAAACCAACACCTTTCACAAATGCTGATATCAAGAATCTCAAGACCAGCAAAAGAAAGGCAGAAGAAAATGGAGACATACTCGACTTCAGGCACACTGGGATATGTTCAAGGATAAAAGAAATGAGCTGAATGAGAGGCTCAATCAACTAAAAACAGATGAGCTTAAGACAAAGATTGAAAAAACAAAGGGCAACTCAAAGGCTATGTTTAAGATCCTCAATTCTAGTCTAAACAGAAAACAAAATTTACCACTGCCACATCATGTCAATGAAGCAGATCTAGCAGACGATTTCAACAAATTCTTTGATGACAAAATCAAGAAAATAAGATCAAAATTAGACACAAACAACAACAGTGCTGAAAATGATGTTGAGACTTATTCCGGTCAAAAACTAAGTCAATTCAAAACACTCTCAGAGACTGAGATTAAAAAAATTATCACTGATATGCCTGTCAAGCACTGTAACCTAGACCCGATACCAACATGGCTACTGCTGGAATGAATCGATGAGTTTCTCCCTATCATGACTAAAATAGTCAATATATCACTCAGACAAGGGGAAATGCCTAGTGACCTGAAACATGCTCTGGTAAAACCGCTCCTGAAGTAAAACGGCCTTGATCTTATTAAGAAAAATTACAGACCAGTTTCAAACCTATCCTTTCTGAGTAAAGTCATTGAGGGTGCTGTCATCAAACAATTCACCAATCACCTCACACTAAACAACCTGGATGATGAAAAACAGTCTGCATACAAGCAAAATTTCAGTACTGAAACTCTATTGACAAAGATTCACAATGATGTCATCTTGAACATGAGCCGCGGTGAAGTTACGATGCTGGTACTATTAGACTTATCTGCAGCATTTGATACAATTGATCATGACATCCTTCTGAAAAGGTTGAGAAACAAATATGGCATTGACGGCTTTGCTTTAAATTGGTTCAAATCATACATCATCAACAGATCTCAGTCTGTACAAATAAATGACACAGAATCAAACAAACTGCCTCTAAAATATGGTGTCCCTCAAGGATCAAAACTTGGCCCGATCTTATTCAATTCCTACATTGCCCCAATAAGTCAAGTAGCTGAACAAAATGAAGTTGATGATCAAAAGTATGCTGATGATGAACAACTTTCAAAGAAAATGGAAAAGTGCATCACAGAAATACGAAATTTTCTTCACGAAAACAAGCTCTGTAACAATGGCGAAAAGACAGAGTTACTTCTGATTGGCTCACCATTTCAACTCAAGAAACTTAACGTGTCGTCAATCAGTGTGGATAATGTTGAAATCAAGGCGACAGACTATGCCAGAAATTTAGGTGTATTCTTTGATAAACACATGTCAATGCACAAGCAAGTAAACAAAATGTGTCAGAATGCTTATTATAACCTTCGAAACATCTCAAAACTCCGTAAGTCACTTAGCAAAGAGTCAATCAAAACAGCTGTCAATGCATTGGTCACTCCTCATTTAGACTATGGCAATGGGTTGCTCTATGGTTCATCCAAACAAGTGATAAATAAACTCCAGGTGGCTCAAAACTCTGCTGTACGTCTAATTGAAGGACTAAAAAGACAAGAAAAAGTTAGTCATTTTAGGAAAGAGTTACATTGGCTTCCAATCCCTGCAAGGATCCAATTCAAACTTATGACATCCACATGGAAAGTGGTGAATAATCAAGCACCTCAATATCTCAAAAGTCTTATTCGGCTCAAACCTGAAAATGACGTGAACCTCCGCAGCAATGGCAAACTGCTCTTAGAGGTACCTGCCATACGAAATCAAAACAAGTTTGAAGATAGAGCCTTCTCCTATTCATCGCCAACACTTTGGAATGGTCTACCAGAAAATGTACGCAAATCAAAAACACTAGATAACTTCAAGAATCGATTAAAAACATATCTTTTTGAAAAATACTACAGAAATATTGACTGATCTGACCAAGCGCTAATGAGCAGTTTACTGGAATTGGCGCTATATAAATACTTAATATTATTATTATTATTATATTACATTATGTGAAGAGAGGGCTTCCATGCTTCTGGCCAAAAATTGGCTGAGTAAATGCAATCCACTTCAATCAAAGCCATCCTTGAAAATAATCCTATACATGGAGTTCCCAATGAAGCAATATGGTGATGAGACCCTCCATACATCTTATTTTTAGGTTATTTCATGGATATCATATTATGCCAATGGCCTGGCTGACCAGTGAAAAAAGCATGTTTCTGGCTATAATTTGCCAGCCTGTGTAATCCAAGTAATTCATACATTTTTATTGATCAAATGAATTATCCATGCTTCATTCAAACAATTTCCATGCACAATATGTTTTGTTTGCAAGCTTATATAGAGTTTGTTATATTTATTTGCAGAAATTGCATGGAAAAAAATGAAACCAATGGCGTTCAGAAAAAAAATTCTAAAGATATGAAGGAATCGAGACACATCCACCAAATTAGTAACACAAGTGGGTGACAAGCTTGCAAAGCCACAGAAAAAATTTCAAAACTGTAGTTCATTGCCAACATGGTCATCCAGGTCTTATAATACCCCCTATTTTCAGGCATTTTCATTCTGGAACCATGTTTGAAATGGTCCAAAACTTTAATGAACCGAGGTAGCCTTAAATATTTTTCTCGGTGTGGACTTCCGAACCCATATTCTTAGAATTTGTTAAATATTGGAAGTTTACTCAAATACTTGTGACGACACAGCTGGCCAAAATCTGAAAATAAATAAGGAAGGAGTCTGAAACATCAAATTCAACATTTTATTGCAACCATTCTATTGCCTCCTGTAGCTGGTGGGAAGAGTTATGGAATGTCTAGGAGGACATTAAATGGTAAAAAAAAGTTTCAAAATCATATATGACAAGGTTTTTGAGAAATGCCAATCTCAAAACTGTCATAAATCAGACTTACAATTTGTCAGAAAATACCCCCTCACACATTATCGGTCATAACTTTTAAACTACTAGTGATAGGCACCTGAAATTTGGGATCCACCAGTGATATAGATTTTAGAACATGTGTGATTTTTTTCGACAAAATCTGAGACGGTCAGGTGGGAGGCTCTGGGCGATTTGGCATGGAATGACCCTAATGCAAACAATAGGATAAAGACTATTGCATCATTTGTGCCCAAATCAACTACCGGTTTCAAAATCTTCTAAATTATACAATCTATAAAGTACAAACCCTTTCAAACAGTGATGTAGTCGAGGCCGGGACATCCGAGGCCAAGACCGAGATCGAGGCATGACCCTCCGAGGCCAAGGCGAGGCCAAGGCCATCAAAATATGGCCTCGAGGCCGGCCTCGAGGACGAGGCCGGTCCCGAGGCCACCATCACTCAACCAAAGACACCCGAGACCGAGGCAAGGCCAAGGATTTTTCATCCGAGACCGAGCCAAGACCGAGGCCATCAAAATAAGGCCCGAGGCCGGCCTCGAGGACGAGGCCGGCCTCGAGACCTCCAACACTGCTTTCAACTTCCAAAGCACTCAGATGAGGAAAATATGCAGCGACACGAGCCTGTAAATGCTGAAATTTGATCGGGCTCCAAAAGACTCCCTGCCTTTTCATTTGCTTGGGTCTTTATTACTTTGATATTCTCACCGATTAATCGTTAATTTATAAAAAGCCATCTTTTTATTCTATAGTAGGCCTACTGACTGTATTGTCATCAGAGGCGTTGCATCGGTGTGTCAACATGTATTTTAGTGACCTTTAGTCAGACATGAAAATACTTCATCAATGTACTTCAGTACTTATAGAGCGGGAAGTGAGGTATTTGCCGCCAACGGCAGCAAATTGCGATTGTTTAATGATCATTCCAACATTAGTAATACATGTATTGAAAAATTCATTGTCGTCGAAGGCTTCGGAAAAAAGGTTTGATTGCCATGTTGTCATTTTGCAAAGGAGGCTGCCATGATTTTTTAGCCTCTGAACATGAAGTTAAATAAACTCTTCGTTGCATTTAACTCTTAGGTTATTGAGATAACACTATAATTTAAATAAATAATATTTGAAAATTAAAAATTTGTGATAGTTGTTAAATGTTGAGTTGTTGTGCATTTAAAGGATTTTTCAAGGTTTTCGGAGGCTTTGTAGTTCGTAATTTCACCCAGAGAGGGGTGACATATGACTATAGCGCCACCACCATTCCAACAATGTTGACAACCTATTTATCGGACAGGTTCTTGTTGCTCTCTTGTGACTTGATCAGATAACATATTAAAATACATTAATTTTGAAAACTAACTAACTTTAAACTTTTCAGGAGGTGAGACCAGAGAAGGGCGCTTGACAGGGTCAATGGAGAGCTATGACCCGGAAGTGAACCAATGGACCCATCTGAGGGCACTTCCGGTGTGCAGGGTGCATCATTCTGGCTGTGTCCACCAGGGGAAGATCTTCATCTCAGGAGGAGAGGGCCAGGGACCTTCGGCCATTGCCAACAACCAGTCATTATGGTGAATGAAACTTTCAGATAATAACCAAGAATACATCAACATAGAAAAAGTGAAGGAAGACCTATATAGGACAGAAATAAGAAAGATGAAATACGAAAGAAAAAGATAGATAGATTTTTATTTTGCTTCCAAAAAGAGAGTACATACAACCAGTATAAGTACATCCAGATAGATGCAGACAGACAGATAGATAAACAGCATTAATTACCTCATTTTCAAAGCACTTAAGGCTCCCTGATGTGGTACCCACCAAAAAACAAATTAAGCAAACTATTCACACGAAGTACCCTCATCAACCCTCATGTCTTTGAGGGCTGCACTTAACATTCCCAGTGAAAAACTGGGTCCATTTCCCAAATTCTGTTCTCCTTGTTCATGTCCAATTGGTTTGCACTTCCTAGGAACCCAACATGCAATGTGATATCAGCAATTTGTATAAAGTCAAAAAGTATGGCTTTGGTACACAGTGAAGCTATATATAACCAAAAAGAAAAAAGGCACACACAAAAAAGAGAATGAAAATTTAAAAAAAGAAGAAGAAAGAAATACACTGAACACACACAATGATAGGTCAATAAAACAGTACAATATGAGCATAATTGTATTATGCTTAGCAAGTTTTTTTTCCTTTCTTTTTTAATTTTTGCTACTTGTTTTAACACTTGGTCAGTCTTGTATTGTGGTTGACACAATATTTCAAATAACTGCAAATTTAATCAAATTTATATCTCATGCAGTGATCTCTTTAAACTTTTGTGATCAACAGACAAACTGAGGCAACAATAAGCTATATATATTAATGCCAAACAAATAAACTTGTTGTCATATAGTAACAGACTACGTAAAAAAATATTTCAAAACATAGACTAAGTTACGTCAATGATTTCTTTTTTTTTATCCAAAATAATTAGTGTTCATTTACACCTGTAGTGAGAAGTGAGTCATATAACATAGTTCAGAGAGTGTCACCATGGACCTATAAATATAAAGATTTCACAGACTTTTCACAGTCCAATTACCTCCCTAGAAACACCAAAAACAATTAATCACAATACGAAACTATAAATCTCAAACGTTGAATTTTTCTATCTATCTATCTATCTATCTATCTATCTATCTATCTATCTATCTATCTATCTATCTATCTATCCATCTATCCATCTATCTACCTATCTTCCTTTCTTTCTTCCTTTCTTTCTTTCTTCCTTTCTTTCTTTCTTCCTTTCTTTCTTTCATGCTTTATATATCTATTCTTAATTTTTTACATATATCTATCTATCTGTAGAGTAGGTCGGGGCATGCAGCCCCCCTTAATTTCGAGGTGCAATTTGACCTACTTTTTATGGTCGATTATTTGAATGCTTATGCTGTCATGAAGGGATCACTTGACTCTACTTATAACTGGTGACACAAATGTCTACCAATTTTAATAAAGGAGTTACGGCCATTTTTGTAAAAAATTTAAAATGGCCTTCTTACCCCATCCATCGGGCAAGAAGCCCCCCTATAATAATCCAATGGCAATTTTTTTTTTGCGAGCGCATTCAACTTGAAAGTTTTTTCTTAGGGTTCTTCTATCATTTTTAAATCATTCTATTCACTTTTTCTGAATTTCGGAATTTTTCTGTTCATAAATTTATTTTTTAATATTTTTTGCCCTGTTTCAATCTCGGCCAAATTTTCTCTATTTTAATTAGCTATTCCATCAGGATTTAAGGTAAAGTACACATTATTAAATGGTTCCAGAAGCAGCTTCAAGGCCCCAGTGAAGTGGGCCCCATACCATGTGGGGCCTCACGCCCCAAACCCACATATTTTAATTTGACCTCTATATTTTGAACTAAAATGCAAAAAAGATTATCCAAATCATATATATATGATGGTCATAAAGTAAAGCAATGCAGATATCCATTTTACTTTTCGAAATTTCCAAAGTTGTTTCTGAAAACCCCTTTCAAAGAATTAGTCCAAGTTACAAAAACCAAGCACATTTTTTCGTTTCTTTAATTTCTCCTATGGTTTGGTGCCGTTTGCCCTGAAAATTTGTGACGTCACCTAAAAAGCCTCTAGCTTCAATACTATCAACAATAAAATGCACCAAAAATGTACACTGTAAAATTTGAAAACTGAGTTGATGCAATAATTTGAGCTGTCAGAGAATGTTAATAATTTTCAAGCTATGATAGCTCAATCCTATAAGTTGTCCAAACGAATCATAACATTAAGCTGTGAAAACATGAAAGCTTCTGTTGTTGCAGATAGCTTGACATCTCAGTCATGCCACATATAGCGCCATCTATAACAAGCACTTCTCATGAGACTGCATTTAGTTTTAAATAATTATTTACTTACAAGAAAAAATAACATTTATATTACACTATCCCAGAGAAAAAATGAGTAGCACACCACTTTAGCTGGTTACTTTTTTATTTTTATCTCTCTTAAATTAATTTGTGGGAGTAATTAGATGCATGCTTTCTCACGTCAACCAACATTTCCAAGTCAGAGTGTGTTCAAATATAGGCTTCTAGCACTGTATATCAACTGAGATGAGCCACAGGCCATTGGGATTTATTCACAAGAAATTAATTTTTAAATCTCCTTGTGATGCAATGGTCTTTGTTGAATGCATCTTGGGCCTTTCCATGATGTGCTGAAATGAAGCATACTGGATCAGGTGGATCCCCTTGAGAGATCAAACAATATTTCGGGATTACAGCCCATATTCATAAATAACTTTATAAGACAGGTCACACAAATATAAATCAAAATCAACTAAAAATAAGTCAACACAGCTCAAAATTTTGAGTTGTGTCAGCTTGGATCAATAAGTCAACAAAACTCAATATTTTGAGCTGTAAGTCAACACAGCTCATTGTTTTGAGTTTTCTCAGCTTGAATACCTTAGTCAACATAGCTTAGTATTTTGAGCTATCTCAGCTCGGTATTTTGAGTTATCTCAGCTTAAAACATTAATCTATGTTAGCTCAATCAACTTGTGCAACCATCTCACTCAATCAATTGAGCTGAATCAGTGCCTCCGATTTTACAGTGTAAGTTTAGAAATAACCCTGGGGGGGGGGGCCTCTCACCTAACCCTGGCCTCTTTCCCCGACCTACTCTATAAATATCTATCTATCCACAGTTCGGACGTGGAATTAATTCGCAAAAAATAGTCTTTCGATAACCGCCAGTGGAAGTCAGTTGACGAGACAGGAAACAACCTCGACTTGAAAATTAAATGTGTAAAAATGGTCAATAAATATGTCAAACTGCATTGAAATTACTTTTTATTTCTGTTTTAGGCAATATGACCCAAACACAGACTTCTGGAAGCAGGCCTCTGTCAACCAGCAATTACCAGGATATGGGAGACAGAATCACTCGATGGTATCTTGTAAAGGACAACTATTTTGTCTTACAGGTATTTTACAATTTTTAGAGGCGATGCATCAGCCAATCGCCGATATAGTCTTAGTGATTCTATATATAGCCACTCGCCTCTGTATAGATGGCCACAGGCCTCCCGACAGGAGGCTTTTCCTAAGATTCAAGAATCGGCGTGTGAATCTACGTCAGCAGAACGGGGCTAGCGTCGTGCATAAAATGCGGACCAAATCTGCGGAACGGCGGGACGCGGGATTTCGTAATAAAACGCGGATGTGCAGGTGCGGGACGAGACGATTTTCGCGGGATCGGCGTAAAAAACATACAGATGTGGTCTAATTTGCTGAAAAAGCTAAATTTGCTTTAAAAATCGTCTAATTTTTTTTGAAAAAATTTTCTTGTTTAAAGTTTTATCCATTTTCCGCACCTCTGCTTATGAAGAACAACTATACCTATTTCGTCATTCATCTCTCCTCAGGCTCTTCTTCAGTGAGGTTCACTTTTTCACCCACGTCAAATAGGAGTGTCCCTTTAATTTCTTATCAGTGAACAAAAATTATGAAGACTTATTTATAAAGTGATACGTTTTTAAAAGATATTAGATTAAGCTAATCAAACCTGGAAATATCAAATATGAGTACAGATATTTTTCCTTGAAGATTACTTGCTACATTGAACATACAGGGCCGGGGTTTGGTTCGGGTTCTGACTGGGCCACCTGGACCTATGTTAGACAGCCATTTCAATACTCCTTGTTGAAGGTTATTGTGCTGGGAAGTCCATTGACTCTATGATTATCCGCAACCAAAAATGACTATGGCCACCTAAAACTATAGATGTAACAATCTATGACTTTCCATGACCATCCATGACTATCTGTGATTAACTATGATGATCTAAATATACAGTGCCGCCTGTAAGTAAGTGAAACGCATTACATTGTGCCATTGCATCAATGCTAAACATCCTCAACCAAACTGCTTGTGTAAGCATGAATTCTCATCCGAGGAGAGGAAAACATATTTGGTCATAAAGGCTGATATGTGAGGCATGTGGGATAACAATGGCAGCCAATTTTCTTTGCTGTAGTCGGAGTTAGGTATAGGTCAAAGTCTTTGATAAGTGAGTGAACCACCCTCCCCTATGAAATAACATTGGGCCTGTCTCAAAGAAAAAGCATGGCAAAATGGGAAAAGTAATTGAAGATGTCATCACTGATTAATCCCTCCTCATTTGATTAAAATTAATTTAACTAAATAAATTAAATAATATCCAACAGACTGCAGGGGGACCCAGGGAGAGTCAAGTGGCCCATTAACTGTTGAGTTTGCACAATTAAAATGTTGAATGTCATTAGTTTATGGTAAAATCTGCTGACAGTCTTTGGTTACACAGTAACAGAATAATGGAGTTAACAATTACTTAAATCAGCAAGGGTTATCTAAATTGAGAATAAATATGTTTGACATTGATAAGCATCACGAATCAGGAATCCGTCTATGTCAAGGTCTGAAGGTATTATTTCGGTCAGTGTGTAAATGATGTAATGATTTTTTTAATGAAGTAAATGAGATATAATGACTTTGTCCATTCGACACCTCTGTCAGCCAATCGCTAGTATTTCAGGGCGATAATTCCCATATTCTTTGTTGTCCACTTATCGTCTCATGTTTGACTGTTTGAGCATTTGTCTCATGGTCTAAGCTGGTTATTCGCTATAGGATCAGGAATATGTGTTTATCACACCTTGGGCTAAAGCCCTGGGGTGATAAATCACATATTCCCCCTGCTGTGGGGAATAACCTAAACATAGCTAACTTTTTGGTGTTAGCACTGGTGTCATTCAAGTGTACAGACTCTCTCATGGATGGATTCTGGTAGCCATCTCCAGACCACCTTGCATAGTCCGACAAAATCTTACTCAAAACGAAGTTGCAGCTGCTTGAATCCCGACAGCATTTTTCGGTCTACACCTTTCATAAAAACTATTTCTGAATACAAGATTACAAATAAAGTTAAACCTACTATTGATCAACACCACAACACAAACAAAATCCAATTCATCCTGATTATGTTTATGTTTCCACTGCACTTCCTATATACCCTGGATAATGTGAATAGAGGCTAACAACACCCAACTGGACTGACGTCAAATATCATACATGTTTCTATCCTGGAATTGCATCGGATATAAACTCTCCAAATATTTTGCAACATCCATAACACTACTTATTATTATAATCACCAAATTATATGTTATGTTTATTTGAGGAAATTTCTGAACTAATGACAGTGAATCCTATATATTGCTGAATATTTTGGTATTGAACTGAAATGAGTGCAATTTGATTTCTCAAAATATTGATCATTTATGGAAGTAACAATATCCTAAGTACAGGAAAAACAGTTCTACATTATACCCTCATTATCAGAGCCTTTAGAAAATGTTATCTCATTGTGATACTACAGACCAGCATAGACTTGGGAGTTTATGTATGAACCTAGGCTACGTAAATGGTTAAAACTAATATATATCAAAAATACACAAAAAATTATTTTTCCGTCACATTTTAATTGGAAGATTTTTTTCTTTTTCTTGGTTGATGTCTACATTAATATGACAGAAAGAATTAAAAAAATCTAAACACAAAAGATTAGAAAAGATTAGAAAAATTGTCAGACATAACATAGAAGTTTTCTGAAAACTAATATATATATGTAAATGCCAAAGCATGTAGATGGCTCTGCGAAAACCCAAAAGAAAGACGAAGACAATAAATCGCAATGAGCTATGTAATTTTTTTAAAAAGGAAAATGAAAATTACTTATTTTGGGAAAAATAAAGGGGGAGGGGGAAAATATAGGTAAGCACATGAAATTTTTACATACCAATTATATCAGCGCATAGTCGAGGGCTAGGTGTTCTGCGACGTGATAACCCAATAGAACCCCCAATGGAATTTTCTGGATCCCACCTGGATAGTGGATAATAGGCCTAATGTGGCAATGAAAATAGGACTTCGGAGTCAGGTAGTAAGTGAACCGACTCCTGACTCCTTTGGCTTTCTTAAAAGCGACTGCCGACTCTTACTCCGGTTCCTTAATTAGGTCTCCTGAATTACGAAAGGTGAGAAAAAAAAATCTACAAAGTGATCAAGGATTTTGTACATGAATAGGCTATTTGTTCAGGAAGTTTTGTCTAAAATTTGGGATCAAATCACATTTTCACAATCATGTTTTTGTAAATTATAATAATTTTTTTTAGGAGTCAAGAGTCAACAATTTAATTTTTCGACCCCGACGTCGTACTCCACCGAAAAAACATCAAAAGTTCAGACTCCCACTCCGACTCCACCCAAAAACCTCCGACTTCACGACTCCGACCAGAGAGCCCAGAATGAAAATATAAAAATTGTAATTATTTTTTAGGTCTGACATGGAAAAGAACAGATACCAAAGTTGAACAGTTTGATAGTGAAGAATTCGCTTCCTATGACCCAATGCAAGCCAGACATGAGGGATCAACCAACTGCTGGAGAAAAGATTATCCTGCAATGAAGCATCCACGGCACGGTGCTGCCACGGTGTGTATTGGTAAGTGGCGACACCTAGTGAATTTTCCTATGGTTGCATTCTAAGCAGACGAAATTTTGAGAATTCGTCTGCAACTATTAGTTTTTATGTGATCAGTATAAATGTCTACTCTACTGCACCAACAGTCCATACTCCACAGTTACTGTGTATTTGCCATGCAGGCCTTTCTAATCAGACCTCAAAATAGAGCAAAGAGAGTCTATCCCACACAATTTTCTCAGAGAATTTAGATATTAAAGATCTCTGTCAAAAAACTTTAAAATTTAATCTCAAGATATCTTACATTGCCACAATTAGACAAGCACTAACATTCATCAGCTTCTACACCAATACTTTTCAGTTTTACAAAAGCATACCTGGTTTTAAATTCGCTTTAAAAGATGCCAACCTGAGATAAAAGCTTATTAGCATGATGTTAAAGACCCCAACAACACAAACATTTCCCAACAATTTGAAATTATCCTTTTCTCTTTACAGGCCACAATATTTTTGTGATCGGAGGATCTAATATTACAACAAACCAACCAGTGCGCATGGTGGAATACTACAATATAAGAATGAAATGCTGGATCGAAGCTTTCATGTTAAACAACGATGTGCAATTAGACAATGCAGACATCGCAGTGATTAGAGTTCCATTCACAAATAAATGTTACAGTCATATCACATCAGCGGTGAGACCAAGGTGGACTTTATGGTGACACACATAAAAAGTTTGTGACTTGAGCCAAAATTTCAGAAATGGTGAATAAATCTGTATTTCTTGAAGTAAATTTATTATACCACATGGGGGAAGCCAAGTTGTTTTTGGGAATCAAATTATACCAGGTACTAGTTGTTTCTTAGCAAGTTGGTGTGTATCCCTATTATAATCCGGAACAGGATCAATCATGCGATAGATAGATATGGTAAGTGCAGCCCTCCAAGCCCCATTCTGAGCGTTCAGGAGAGTTGATTGATGAGATGTGAGAGAGTGGAAGTCCTTACATGCTAGCATTTACCCCATGTGAGGGATCGTTCACTTTCCCAGCACAGACACGGATACAAGGGGCCGCCAATTTAATGTTTCATCCGAACGACATCCAGCTGGAATTTTGCTCATGAAAGTCAACTGAAAATTTTGGATACCCTAACTGGGGTTCAAATTTCAAACTCATGCAGGCAAAGACCTTCAGCAGTTCAGTGAAGCAGGTGGGCACCTTTACCGCTCTGTCACCCAGCTATAGTCAAGATTGCACTTACAACACTTGGTTTTGTCATGAACTTTTTCAATTAACGGACATTGGAATATATATTAAAATATTTGCAAAACTATACACATTAGCTACGATATTCTATGAATTAACTTACTGTGATTACGATCAGAGCATTTTCAGAGTAAAATATTCAAGAAACTTTGAAGAAAGCAGACAGAATATCATTATCCAGAACAGCAAGCTATCAACAAGAATATATCATTTGTATGATACATAAAATACATAATCTTTCAGAACTTCCAACAGAAATTCAGAACACATTTGATGAAAATCACATACCAACCCGAAAGCAGCATTTTAATAAATATTAATAACATTAATGAAATGAGCAAAGACTGTTAAATTATATTACACTGTATTTATTTTACACAATTGAAATAAAAGCCAAAGAAGGCCATTTACATATTATATTACCATCTTAATATTCCTTATACAAAATACTACTATCCTTCTTGCTAAAATAACACAAATTTACTTAAATCGTATACTTATAATTGAGGTTGGACCCCTGTAGGAATTACAATAATCAATCTAATTTCTCATTGCACATTTTATGCAACTTCTACTGGAAAAAATATATAAATACTTGTCGAGTTAAGGAACATCACACTTGAACATACTTGAACATGGTGAAAGCGTGTCCATAACATACAGCTTTGCATAAATATAATTGAATGAAATTTTGGATTAACATTTTCTCTAAGCACCAGTATTTTAATATTTCCACACAAAAATAACATGGCACTATATATCTATATAATCCTCATAGAATTTAATTTTAAAGCAATTTCGAAGTTTTTAGACTTGGGAGTCTTGACCATTTCACATTTCAACCCTACGGACCACAGATCACCAATCAGACTTCACGAAACTCACTTATACGTACACACATATAATGTCATTACTCCAGATAATGCTAATACATATTCTGAAAGTGGTTCCTCCTAATATTTTTTTAAGTTGTGTAAGTACAGTACAATTATACTCAGACTGGAAAAAAAAAACTTCTCAACAAATTAATGGAATTGACAAATGAAAATTCTGGATACTTTTAGAATGAGATACAAAATTATAAACTCTATCCCAACCTACACTAACCAGTACCTCATGGGGTTACCGTACCAACTTATAAATCAATCATATCAGCGAGATCAGGGATTTTTAAGGCTTCATTTTTTGGAATAATTAAAGCTATATTTCTTCCGAAATATTTGTATCCCTAAGTTTTATATTCAATCTATTAAATTTAATGAAATGACCCGCTCTCTAAATGACCCAGTTACTAAAATAAAACATTGGAACAAGACAAGAATTAACATAATTACATCATGCAATTATATAACAAAATATTACCTAAACTAAAACATTGTACAGAAGTTATTGATTCAAAGATAATAACATGTCAATATACATCATACATCGTATCTGGAACTACACAGAAAGATAACACATAATATAATCATCAATAGGAATAAATAAATTGTCCTACGAAATTGCAAAAGAATATGTTTATCAACAATTGATGTATAATTGAAGTACAATCGGTGAGGTAAGAATTTATACAACTCTCTTAATAACTAACTATAATGATAACTTACTTCTATAGACTTTTATGAATTAATCAAATAGCATAAATTTATAGTTTTCTCATGAATATAAAGCATAGACCACATTAGACAAACAGAATAAACCGAAAGAAAACTCAACAAGACATTTTGATATCATTAACCTCTTATGATTAGTTCGAAATTAATGCAATATCAAAGTATTACAGAATGTGGCTTGAAAATCTAAATTGACGCACAGAGAAAAACAATATAAGCAGAGAACCTATGAGACACATGTTGAAGAAGAGTTAATTATGATTCAATTATGCAGGAAAAAAACTCAATTGAATACAAGATAATATCATTCAGTTCCGTAAAGAAACCTAGCATTTCATAAAGAAAATCAGCAATTTATGGGCAAGGCAGAGATCAAATAGTGAAGTTGTTTTTAAATTTCTGGTATAAATATTCACTAGTCTCCTTTAAGTTGGGCACCCTCCAGCCCAAAGGGAGCACTGCAACCACATCAGTCCACTATTGTTAAGTGACATCTCAATCAGTGGCGCATTTAGGGGGGGGGAGGGAGCCCCCATATTCACCCCATGTAATGGCCCCCCTCCTCAGGCCATTTCTAGATACGCCCCGATCACAATTGCTGTGATGTCATCGTATTAAAAGATTTCTACAATGGACAACAATTCAAGAATTGTAAAGGAAAACATATGATAATCCTTGGAAAAATCTTGGAATCATTAGCTTTACAAATTTTCCCACAGGAGGGGTTATCCCTGAAAAAACAGTAACAATGGTCAATTTCACATAATTGATGGACTACTCATTTAATATTAAACCATTATTCTCAGAATTTGTTTTGACTGGTAGGATGGAGATCAGCTGTCAGACTGGTGTGGACCTGACTAGTTCCCATCCATATTTGCTTGGCTAGCAGCTACCGTGTGACATCACAATACTATTGTCAAATACTATAGTCAAAAGGCAGAACTAGATTGCTCGTTCTTCCAGCCATCACCTAACAAATGTGACCACTGGCTGATTCTGTTGCCTTGGGAACCAGAGAGGTACGGACTGACATGATGGCAGTGGCAACTTCAGGAAGGAGGCTGCCCATTTGTTATTATGTAAATTAAGTCATCGACAGACAACACTATTAATAGCAGTCAAGCAGCATCCATGGCACGAAATAGTGACTCAAGAGAATCAAGTGAAATATTCTTGCAAATTGGCAATGGCAAACACAACTTCACAAGTCTCAGTACTACAACACAAGTCAGGGAGATGGCATTTGGGTAAATATACAACAAGGGAAGTCATGAAAACTTTTCATCCTCTAATTACATGAATATATTACTTATTTTTGCTTATTGCTGTTGAAAAAATGTGAGATTGGGCTTGTCCTAACCAGGGACCTATTGCCAGAGGCTATTAAAAGGCAATATGCGATAGAATAATAAATCTCCCGTGCAAATTTACCTATAACATCATAAAAATTTAATGCCTTCAATTTCTGAAAATTTAAAATACTAATCCCAATGAGAAATAAATCTTATCTTCTTTATTAATTAAATCATGAACTGACGATTCATATCATTTAACTGTGTATTATCACTGTTTATTGTTAGGAATGACTTTTTTTACTAACTTGAACAGACACTTAAGAGAATTATGGAAACTATCTAGAGCTCTTTACACTCTCTTTGAGCGTAGTTAATATCGATAACCATTTTATCTCGTAGTTCATAAATCACCAATCATAATGTCATCAGCCTACAGACCAATAATCAAGTACACTCATTACCTAGCAGCCAGTGAGACTGAGACAAATATGACTATCGATTCACAAAAATTTCATTTAGGCAAAAATTGAAATCACCACATATTGCAAGGTTTGTATAACATATGATTACATTCAATCAAGGGACACAAATGGACTGACAACATCACAATTCTGCCATTTCAATGTAAGCAAAGCATATTTGTAGTCAATGAATCATATATCATGAATTTAATACAATTTGTTTTCTTCTAAGAATACAGATTTATCGTGTATCACCATTCTGCTTCGCCATTGCCTTTTGAAAATACATAGTCCTTCCCATTGAGATTCATGATGCCGTCTTTCAGGTTGAATTTCCACTTATTCTTTATGCGATTTATCTGAAAGAGACAATTGACAAATAAATCAACTATAAATGCCATCAGACAAAGAAGATTAACAAAAGACAAGAGAGTATAGTGATGCTGAAGATCGACATTCAAATAATCAAGTAGAATAGGCAAATTTCAAGGAAACTTATCAAAATCTCTCTCGGGTGGCTAGGAACTCACTGGCTCCAAGAAAATACTACAATCTCAGTGGACGATAATTTTTCGGCCTTTGTCTGACTGGTCCTGTCTGTGCTAGTGTGCTACTGAGTTTGGGTATTTACATTGCATTTTATAGTGTACCTTTAACCCTTACTGGACTGATCAGTCCCGAAAAAACAATTCTGTGCTTGTGACGTCATCAGGGACAACAGCAGATTTTAGGGACATGAATGGCCCAACAGGCAGTAAGCTGGGGATACACATCAATGTCCCTTTAGTCCGGTAAGGGTTAAGGCGTTCTGTTTGTCTGCGATTTATGCATTTTCTTTACAAAATGTCTAATCTATTCAGTATTCATAATGATTCCACAAAATAGATTTGTTCTGCGATCTAACCACAACATTGCAAGCAGTGTGAACACTCGACATTTCAAGTTCTAAATCTTATGTGAAATCTATCAATGTGTACTTCTTATTCACAGAGGTTAGAATTGAACTGGAAGCATTAGTCGACAACTCCAGTCTTACCTTGTCAAACTGACAGACTACGACATTCTCTGTATCAAACAGATCGGAGGGGTCCTCATCACTGACGTCATCTCCGGAATTCAAGGGATCCTGAAAATCAAGCATGCATGAAAGATTTAGCAAAATTACATTCTAATCCTATCGCTACAGCTGTACACAAGAGCTAAGAACTACTGACAAATTAAATAGGCAATTATCATGCATCAGTGCTGCGAAAAGGAAGAAAAACTAGCGGTTCAATTCTAAATTATATCCTAATCTTTCAACACCTTTCATGAGACTCTGCTTGCCCTAGCCAAACTTGCCTCATGTATCAAAATCAAAACATTCAGGTTTAAATGAAAGTAATATCAAGACGTACCTCTTCCTCTCCTTGGAAATCCTCATTCTCTTCATTTTCGTCCTTGTCGTCATCATCATCGTCATCATTATTGTCGTCGTCAAAATCTTCGTCAGAACTACTGTCGTTCGCTCCGTCTATCTGCGTCACATTTTGTGCGGGCTAGAAGACGAAGATGAGAGAATGCATATCAAGAAAATAAAGCAAGTGCATATGTACTGATCCTAATCAATCTAATCATACAGGCAACCATAGCAACAGGCAGTATCCAATACTACCCATCGTAGCCATCTACAATCTACATGATTCACTTGGGGCTAGTGCTGCTCAGATTCTACTTTCTAATTCCGATAAACATACAAATGTTGGTATTGTTGCCATTAATAATACAAGAAGCATGGCCACCAATCCGATACCTACAACGGTTTTAGGTGCCGATACCACCAATACCGATACCTTGGTATCGGAACATCCCTACCTAGGGCCTGCACATGCTGTAGTTAGTCAGAACTCAGAATAAAAATGTATTGATTGCGACAAATTAATCTTGATTTTACCTGTGCAGCGACTTGTACTTGCTGGGGCTGGGAGGGTGCTTGAACAACTTGGGCTGTGCTTAACTGCTGCGGAGATATTACCGTTTGGGCTGTCGTTGAGTTTGCTAATAAGTTGAGACCAGGAACCAGCCCGGTCTGGGCGGGAAGTATGTATTGAGTGCCGTCAGGACCTGCAATGAAATATCCAAAATCTGTAATCAGTGAGCACAACATAAAGATATCATAACGCAATGCGTTTTATAACTTTTATTTAACTGAGATGAATCCCGGCAGTAGGAAAGACAATAGGTCTAGCGTCCAAAGGGAAAACCTAGTAAGTCACATTTAGGACATTCTGAGAAAATTGTCTTTTAAAATCCAGTCCTTGCAGTAAGAGATGGACTTTCTGGGATTTGCCAGTGTCATTCTGGGGTAACAGGCCACTTATGAAAATCTGAACTTGATAAATATATAGAAACATGTCTCAGGAGTCCTATTTTGACCTTAACTCAATTTGGCCCAAAATGTGACATACTAGGTATTCCCTTTGGACGCTAGCGGTGATGTCACAATTCTGTTATTACATCACAATACAATAACCACAGTGCCATGATCAATATTCTGAGCACTTCCGGGAACTTAAACCGACAATACTTGCAAAACTCCAAAAGTTTTCCCTCAAGTCAATCAGTCTAACCAAAGGAAAAAAACTTTCACTCTCATCAATTAAGAAATTGTTCTTCAGTGCAGATTTTTAACTCATCGATTATATTCAATAACAAATTGTTTTGGTAAAATTAGTTTTAAGTGCTCCTGAAATCATTTTATAAAAACAGGTATGTCCTAGTGTTTTTCACCTTTTTAAAACTTCACAATCTCTATAATTTAATATTGAAAAGTCAATACTATTATAACTCTATGTAAAGTTTTATAAATTTTTAGTACATAATATACTGTATATAATAGACAATTTACACTTTGAATCAAAATCATGTTTGGCAAAGGAAAGTTCAAACTTAATTATAAATTTTAATTAAACATTCAAAAATCATTCTCATAACACGACAGCTTGCAGCCATTCAGTCAATGAATATCTAACATATTTTTTAGTAAAAACATAATTTTTAAATGAGACTGAATCAATATAACTGCACAAAGCAACAAGAACCTAATACTAGTAGTTAGAATTAAATTTAGCACAATATTGTTAATATTAACCTAAGATTTACCAATCATTAAGTATGATCTGTCCAACATAAACCAGTAAATGTCCATCCCTTCAGAAACACACAGTAAATTACACAGGTGAAGGACTTTCATCTTGAAGAATAAATTAACTGTCAATATCAATCATCCTCTTAATTTAGTAACTTCAACTTTTTATCAAATAATAGAATATATTAAAAAAAGCATTTCAACTTTGAGTGCTAAGGTTTCAAATTGATGGATTCTCGATTGGGGCTTTAAATACTGTATTTATGCACTATGTAGGATAATTAGGACAGAAGGTAGACCATGTAGACACAGCAATGAAGCAAAAGACGATTAAAACAGCCGACCAACATGGGTCCAGATGACCCAGCACAACTTAAGAGCTGGAATCTGGACTTTGCTAATCAGTGATATCACATACTTTTGATGTTATGTAACCATTGCGAGTTGTATTAGCAGTATAGTTAATAACAAATTCTTCTTTCTCCATTAACTTGTGATTGACATTTTCTGGAGGGACCAAGTTTATCATTAGTTAAAAAAAACTGAGATTGGAGTAATCCCTTTCACACCTGTTTCATCAGTGACATCCTACAGAACAAAGCTCATATCAATAATTGTAGTAAAACATTATCACCAACCAGTCAAATCAATAGCTTTAGCCAGTTTTTGATATATATGCAATACACTATTGTGCTCACAATAGAGCATATGGACAGATTAAAAAATTCCTAATCGCTTAGTCTTGAATATATATATTTGAAAATGTGCAATCCCTGAGCATTTGGGTCTGTGGATGCTTTGGGTGACTAAACAGGCTACACCAAGATTTCATTCGTAAGTTTTAGGAAACACAAATGAGGAAACAGCTAGTAAATAGATTATAACTCATATCTTTGGTGCGACATTGATTGAAACCAGTTCTACTAAAAGAAAGCCAATGTTTTTTTGTACAAATACTACTACAGCATACCTTGGAATATTGTGGGTTGAAGTAATTGTTGTTGGTAGAGTTGTTGTGGCAAAGCTACTGCGGCAGCCTGAGCTGCACCACTCTGTAAAACAAATATTCTTAATCAATAACAAATATTCTTAATCAATAACAAAAACTATTCTCAACCAATAACAAATATTCTTAACTAATAACAAATATTCTCAGTCAATAATAAATATTCTCAGTCAATAATAAATATTCTCAATCAATAACAAATATTGTTCTCAACCAACAACAAATATTCTTAATTTAGAACAAATATTCTTAATTAAGAACAAATATTCTCAGTCAATAACAATCAATTCTGAATGAATACTTCGTTATATTCTTTATCAATGCATTCAATATTACAGACGCATTTTAGTCATAACAGGAGGGATCTCAAAAAATTTATCTGTTTATCACCCCAGTTTAGTTACTCAAAACGGGATGCTGCACTATCGTCATGAAAATGCGACAGAAACATCATCGTCCTCACAACTGCATCGTTATCATATTCTTGAAGTTGAATTTAACGTGTTTCTTTGGTATTCCTTTTAAGTTAAATACTTACCAAACCAATTGTGCCTGTGGCTGGGTTAAATACAGGAACTTGTGCTGAAACAGAAATTAATTATTTCATATCAGTTTACGCTTCACCCATAGCATCAATACCAATTTAATACCAATGAAACAAAGCTTTTTGACGAGAACCACACAAATTGCTTCTACAATTAACTGTAATCTTCTACATTATAAGTTAAAACTAGTAATCTGCCAAGAACCGACAGTACATTTCTGAATCATTCCAATTTGCAGTGCGTTTGCTGCGATACAATTATATCATTTTACAGGAACTAGTATAAAACAGCTTTTGAGAAGGCATCCATTGAAATGATCTCCATACATTGATAGTCTTGCCTCTACTCACCAGTTTGCTTGTTGATAACAGTGGCAGGCCGCTGTTGGGTTAAGGGTTGTCTGATGACTTGGTGCTGTCCTGGCACTATGTGGCGCTGCTGTATGGCTGCCATGTGTGTGTTGAATGTTGGAACTAAATCTGGACTCGGTTCTTCCACTGCTTTTGATTGTTTGATTTTATTATCCCATGACTGAAACAAAGACATATATGTATAATAATTTAATAAATCTAGTACGTCTCCAACTCTCCATATATTCAAAAGATGCTCAAAAGACATCATCAGATTAACGCAAAAATACCAATGATTTATTATTTTATTAATCAACTTAAAAAAAAAATCCAACAATTCATACATTCACACTAATTTCTGTTCATCTATACTAATAAAGGCGCTATTCTGGATACTTCGGTCCCTCCTACGAAGCGTTGGGTGACCCATGACTGCCAATTTGCCAATTTCCCACAGTGTACTCATATTGATGTCCCGCAAAAAGTGGGCAACTCTTTTTTTTTTCAAAATTATTTTTTTCCAACATTTTTTCCCCCCAAGATTTGTTAGAAAAAAAAATGTTCTTTAATTTTTTCGATTTCACAATATTATTTTTTTTGTTCAAAAAGAAGAAATCGGGCAAATTTTTTTCAATTAAAAAATTTAAATTGTTTTTCCATTTAATTTCTTAGCCATAACTACACATAGGTTTTTAAATATTCTATTTTGCCACAATGGGCATTTCTGGTATGCTGATATATGGAGACTACCCACAGCTTCTATTTGGTCATGCAGAAATGGTTGCCCATCAGACAAAGCCAACAGAACCGAGTCAGCCACCTTTGTCACTGTGAACCCAATTTTACCTGTTTCAATTCTTGCAAGACCTGCTCGTCCACCCCTTCGTCCAGGAAGGCTTCTCTCACATTGTTTATCACATCTTCAACAACTTGCTTGTAAAGCTTCGGCTGAAAGGAAAATAATCAGTCTTGATTTCTTTACTCAAAAATAATAGAACGCTATTTTCAATCCAAGGTTTTGTATAAAAGCTACACATTGCTCAGTCACTAAGCAGTGTTGCTCCGTCAAGGATTCAAGGTTTTTAAAAAAACAGTATTTTAATAAAAAAATTTAAGTACTCTAGCTTCCTTAAAATTAGCTTGAAAAGACACACATTATCGCAGGGTGCCTATTATCAATAGACACCCTGCCGCACCCAATGCAATTGCTCCATTTTATGAAAAAAATTGGGTAAAAATTTGAGGGTGCTTCAACATCATGAAAATTAATATTAGCCTCTAAAGTGATGGATGGCGATTGGGGTTTTACTAGTGATACATGGATAGTGAAAATAGCCAGATACCGGATAATCCGGCAACACCAACTGCCGGATACCGGATAGTTGGAACCGGATAGTTGGAACTGGATAATAAACATGCGAAAAAGGAAGTTTTTCAGCGTTTGCGGTTGATTATAAATATCTTTTTCTGAGAGCCGAGAGATATCTGTCCGGCAGGAGGACTGTTCCTCCGATGGAATGTTTTTCGTAATGATTTTACGATTTGAAAATGGTTACGTCATGTTTTTCACTATGTTCCTGAAACATTCTTTTATTTATTAACAAAGTTTTTAGCTTCTCCCTTATTTTCGAGCATCCCAGATATCCAGTTCTAGCACCCTAATTCTGCCTGATACCGGATATCCTCCAAATTCCAATATCCGGCCAGATACCGGATACCTTGCCAGATATCCGTGCATCCCTAGGTTTTTCGTTACAATTATGTCCTGTATTTATGCACTTGGTAGGATAGTTAGGACAGGACAAATGCAGTGGACCATTAATGCACATTACATTATATAAATTATATAAACTAGCAGCTACTAGCACCCATGATATGGGGAAGGAGAGGGAGTATCATGAAGGGCTTTGGAGTCAAGTAATAAGTGAACCGACTCCTTTGGCTTTCTTGCGACTCTGACTCCTGGGGTCTCCCGATTTACTATGACTCCGACTCCGCTTATCGGCATTATTGCACATAAATATTAAATGTTTAACAGGGCAGAAAAAGTAATTCCACAAAGTTTTCATAGGATTTTGTACACGAATACTTGTTGGAAATTTAAAGTCAATTTGGGATTCATTTCATATTTTTGTAACTGCGTTTTTTGTAAATTACCATTCATTATTTTGAGGAGTCAGGAGTCCGTGTCACCGATTTAATTGCCAACTCAAGACTCCACCTGACAATCGAAGTTCGACTTCAACTCCACCCAAAAACCTCAGACTCCACGACTCGGACTCCACAGCTCAGGTATACATTATGACTATTATAACATTAGTTTGGAGCATGAAACCCGACGAAGGACATGGTAGACAGTTGTAGGAAGATGCTTGAAAGATCGCAAATTAATTGGACAATCAGTAGTTTCCCTGGAATAGCGTAAGGAGTATGTGAACTAATAGCAAAATGAATTTAATACAATTATTTTTTACTTCATCCGATAATAAATGGTAAATTTTAAAATTGGATGACACATTGTTCAGCCTATGAACTCTCGCCACTGGTCTTTCATGCCAGTGCTATCAGTCTCACAATTGAATTATCCACTTAATTGTGGACCAATTAACGCAATACACAAAGTATACACACAATACACATAATTTCATGAGGAAGATCAACATAATCATAGAGAAAATAACTACCAATTATAGCAATATCACTGCAGAATATCAAAAGAACAAATTTGGACATAATAGCTCATAATCAGAAGATAATTACCTGAGCAATTCATAATAGGCCTATCTGACCACTCAGTAACAGGGAACTCAAGTCTGTGATTAAATCATTGTTTTTTCATAAATTTTTGAATTGTCTCTCATTTTATTTTATAAATTATAGGCCAGCCATTATTTTATAGGCACAATAGGCTACATAATATTGGAACCCATCTGCTAGGCAGGGCATTGTGTGAAAACTAATTGCTCTTGGTAGCACCAGGCCAGGCACAGGCAATAATACACTGACTTGGGTAGAGCACCAGACATAATACGCATTTTCTATGAAAATTTCATTTTCTATTGTCATAAAAAGCCAAAACGAGGTTGAATGGGCAAAATGAACAATAGAACAGCCAAGAACGTGTCACCAAAATCAGAACAGTTTGTTTGGAACGTTGATATTCAGAATGAATGAATGAAATGTCTCAATCCACACTTGAGTGCGATTTCGGCCCATGATTTGGCATTTACAAGTCAATGGCCTCCCACAATCGTCTGGCCATGACAGGGAGGCCAGTTTTCTCAAAGAAAACGCCTCAAATCTTTGGGGGAGTGGACTCACCACATCGTTTGGTTGTGCCATAATGACCGGTGTTTCACGGTGAAATTCTGCGAGGACTCGCTGCCTAGCAAATGGGCTTCCACGGGGAAGCCGAGCTGCTCCTTCTCCACTGGCCTTTTATACTGTATGGCGAGGTTTGACGGCTTCACAGGGGGGTTATTGCTTGCTTCAGTGTGACGTAGAACGCACGTGACTCAACGTCACTTCCTATATAAACACACCAGTTAAATCAATCTGGTTTCCACGGCATTATGGCCTTAGGCACCTACTGATGTACGTCACAAAACATTTTACAATCGGTGACGTCACTTTGATTGTTTCCTCGACCAATCAGCGTCCAGAAAGCAGTACTCCCTGCTTGTCTGTTGATATACAGACCGGAACTAGATTGAGTTAAATTTACTTCCTTTTAACAAAGGATGTCGCCACTAGTGGTGTCGTCCTCTGGTGTTAATTTTAGTCGTGGTCCTGGAAGCCAATAGGTTCCAATGGAAGGATTTATGATTCAGGTGAGCCTTTGCGAAAGAATCATTAGATGCCGTTTGACTGGTATGTATTCGTGTTGATGTTCAATGCCCATGGTCCAGTGGGTAGGCTACCTAAAATAATTGAATGATTCACACCGTATCACACGCTTGGCGCACGGTTATGAGCTGAGGCGAGGAGAAATTTCGGCATATCCTCAAACAAACCCTCTGCAACAGATTGGCAGCGGCTATGCTTTTCAATAGTCTCGTTCATTGCGATGTCACAGGCTTGTGGGGCATATTTCTTCGTTATGCCTGACTCAACCAAGGTAGGCCTACAGGCCTATTGAGAGGTTGGCTAATTAATGCCATTATGACTATCTATTCTATAGGCTGAAAAGGTGGCTAGGCCCAGTGACGTCCTATGGGGCGGCAAGGGGGGGGGGGTACATGCCCCTCATATTGGACCTGTGCCCCCGAGAATATTAACTGCCCAACCTAGTCTAAAATATATATACAATTAGTGTTGTGGGTGCCCTCCAGAGAATAGCGTAACATGCCCCCCCCCTCCCAAAGATGCTCCCCACTCTCGAGACCCCCTAGTTATGCTACTGGCAAGGCCTACCAGCACGGGGGGGGGGGGCAGGAAATTCATTTGCCCCCCCCCCTCCGGCTCCTAATTTTAATTTTTTGCGGTTTTAAAAACCCATTGTCCCATAGGTTATAACAAGTCACATGGCCCCCGGTTGAGCCGCCTGCCCCCCCCCCCTCCCTTAAATAAATCCTGATGATGCCACTGCCTACTAGATTGATCATTGTTGACGCCATAAGGGGGCTATGCCAATGGCCAATGGGGCTGCCACCTGCAGGGCCCCTGCCGAGAAAGCAGATTACTCTACATTATAGGCCTGTTTTTTTTTTGCAACAATTATTCAACCAATAGGCATACATGTCTAGTATATTTACATGAACCTAATAGGCTCTAGGCCTATTTTGTTTGAGATAGTGTCCCATCATGCAGTTACCATGATTTGTCCCATAAGTCACACCGGAAAATCATGGATTTCCAACAAAGGGATCCAATAAACTAAATATTTATGCCACTTGAAGGCCAAACTCACGAGCAAGTATATGAGCGCCTAATGCTGCACCTTGATTGAAAGACCGGGCATGCTTTCGAACAGATATTTCAAGAATTGCAAACACACTCAAAAATGGTGGTCCCAAAATGTCCCATGAGTCACAGGTGTAGGCCTATATATTAGCTCATACCAGAGACAGCGATTCGTCTCCCGACTTGTTTTCTTCACTTATTTAATCTATTTAAAAGGCACTAAGAATGACATAACCCTGCCACCTAATCCTCTTTTGATTTTTACAACAAAATTTTGCTTGTGATAAGGCCAACAATGGTTCAATTGTCCATGAGTCACAGTGGATTTGTCCACTGAACAACATTTTGCTTGATCTAGGACACCTAGGATAATACTCATTTGCTGGCCTGAGCCTTGACCATGGCTGGAAAATGAAGGGAATTTGGGCTTGTCATTACCTTGAAATTTCTGAATCTCACTGGAAATTCTTCGAAATATCCAAATTTCTGATTTGAAGTTGTCGTTTCATATGCGACCATGCGTGGGAAATTTTGTAGTACTTAATCAAATTACCTGGAAATTCAATTTTTTTAGGCCAGGCCTTGGCAGTTAATTCTGCGGAACTCCTCAAAAATTCCTACGAGGATGTTCTTGGGTGTATGGTCCCAAAATCCAGGAGATTGTAAGATTAGTGGTGCCTCTACAGTCTATATTCTCACCATTGTGCTACTATGACCCAAAAACTTTACTTGTACAAAGTTGTTGCACACCATCTGAAAGTTGACCACTGTTTCCAATACCAGTGCTTTGTTAGAGCCTTTCCAGAACATAATATTATACTGTCATGTTCAGCCATTTTGTCTGCAATTTCATGAGCTCCAGTGATCGGTCAACCAATTGACATGGGCCTGTCTTGTTAGAGGCATAAGAGTCTGAAACGCAGGATGCAAACAAAATACCTTCTGGAGAATGAATTTTACTGTCAAGTCGATATTCTTACACTACCTGCAGTGTTTCATGATCCTTGCAGTCATCCCTCACAAGAAAATCACTGGACTCATGCAATTGGGATTATTAGATGGTGCAGCCCTCTTCTGGTAATTTCAACTAGAAGCTTGGGGGACAGGTGAGGGCCTTGACCCGAGTGACAGCCCAGTGAGGCCTTTGACTAAACATTATGAAACAGCCTGCGCAGATTCATTGGATTTTATGGAACTACTGATGTGTCTACTCCAAATACTGTTGTAGATGGTGAGGGATGCCTGCAAGGATCATGAAACACTGCAGGCAGTGCAAAAAATGGTGAAACAACTGTTGAATACCCTGTTAAATCTCCAGAAGGCTTTTTGTTTTCATTTCTCGTTTCTTACCATAACATATTACATGACAAGACAGTCCATTCTACAAACATGACAAAACCATGTATTGCTGAGTTTACCCGTGGCTAGCAGGTTTTTAGTGTTCTGTTGTCTGTCATTTTTCATTAGTTGTCCGGGATTATGCTTTTCTTAACTTCTTTTGGTCAGTGGATTTGTGCAGTACAATGGCTCTTATCTATTGCAGCAGTTCATTCTACTAGGAGAGTAGGAGATACTTCAGATAGTTTTGTCACACATTGATCGCACAAAAAGTAACGCATAGACTTAGAGAACAATTTATTAACAATACGCTTATCAGGCTATCTGGAATGCCAATGTCTGAGATACTCCTACATAAACATCAATAATTAATTTATGTACACAACAACTTAAACATCTCTCTAGAAACTTCTGGGCCTCGTACATGTATTTTTGGTGGTCGGCCAACCAGTCAGCCAGGGAACTGAAGTGGAATATGAACTTTATTAACAACATTTACCACAAAAATAAACAAATATATATATCTAGAGCTAACAGTTCTTTTAGGCCTTGTCGTGACTAGGCACTCATTTTGCTGTGAAATTTTCCCCAGAATGAATTTAAGCAAAGCTTTAAGTCGGTACCATGCCATTATTATTGATCATATTTCCTTGACTGTCTGCAGTTTTGCTCAAAAGGTCATCATTGAGATCCGTGCTGAGATAGTCATCCTCAACGACGACATCAACAGGAGATCCAGAATCAATGAGTATGTCCTCTTCCCCTTCAGGCTGACCTCTTTTCTGCATTTCAAGTTCATCAGGATGACCCACTGAGCTGCGAGGGTCATGCATTTCACTGTTTATGTAAACTGGCTCTTCCAGGTTTTCGTTGTCTGGGGAGGTATCATATTCTGGGATGTCTAAGACATCATGTTCGGTACTGACGCTCTCCACCATTGAAATTCGTTGTTCAGAAGATTGAGGACACAAGACACTGGAATGATCGTCGTCATTCACATTACTGGCCTCCATGACTATACTTAAGCGGCGACTCTCTTTCATCCAATCCAGACTGCTGTCTTTGCTCAGTTCGCGGTGGACATGCTTGGGGGGTATTTCGCGATTGCCCGGGGGATGATGAGAAGCTTCGTATTTGTTGAAGTTAGCGGCTTGCCCTGGGGTCATGCGGTTTGAGAGTCTGTAATCAGAACTGGAGGAACTAAGCAATGACGTCAAGAGAGTGCCACCAGAGTTCTTCTGAGGATTGCCCTGGCTGTTTCTGGAGTGGGACAAGGAGATGTGTTGGTTCCAGTTGACTCCCCTAGGCTGGGTGGTGGTGGATTCTGACAAACCTAGCCGTGTGAGTAATCCTTGCCAGTCTTTCTTGAACTGGTTTGTAAAGAGGGCGTACAGAAAAGGGTTGGCGCAGGAGTTCAGGGGAAAGAAGAACACGAGGAGGATTTTAGATTCAGTAATTGTAATCAGAGGATGTCCAGCTGCAGCGGTGAGACCAAAGAAAGCCATTGGAAAGAAGCAGGCAAAGTCTGTGAACACAAGAATAGACATACGCTTGGCAATGTTCGCATCATTTCGTCCAGCGGCAGTGTTGTTTCCTCGAACATGGCGGTACATGTCAACATAACAGATTAAGATGATGCTGAAGACTGTGGCATTAAAAAGTAACAATAGAATAACATAAATCAGGTCAATTGTCTTACTTGCTTCCATGGGTAGACAAATGCTTGTTTTGCTGTATCCACTAATCCCAAGAAGAGGTAATATGGCCATCAACAAAGAGTATAAATGTCCGATTGTCATTATTGTATAAGCCTGTTTCATCCTAATACGTTTGCTGAGATCTATCGCGTAACTGATAGCATACCATCTCTCAACAGTGATGACTGCAAGTGTGTATACTCCCAAACAGACTGAAAAAGTTGCAAGGAATCCTGCAGTTTGGCAGCCTCCTCCATATTGCCAGGGAAAGGCCACGCTGAAGTAATGTCCACTAGATTTAGCATCAAAGGCAGCAAGGAGAAGGAGATAAAAACCTAAACAGAAGTCAGCGAATGACAAATTACACATCAGAAATTTAGCAACAGTCAGTTTATATTTGCTGAGGGCGGTCACAACGAGAACAAGGGAGTTTCCAACGAGGGCGGTTGAGACGACAAACCAAACGATCACCCTCAGCCAGACGTAGCCCATAATATCCTCACATGGGTTGAAAGCATCAGGTGCTGGAGTGCAACTGACATTACGAAGACCATGGACAACTGGACCACAGCCGAATACGTTTGTGTGATCTATTTGTGGATCGATTGTGGAATGGGACCAAGCTCCATCGCTCTGGTCAAACGTGCCTTCAAGAGATCTCAGATGTCTGATATATAATGGATTGATGCTTTTTGAGAAACTGTTGTGTATCTGTAAGAGTCTTCTCTTTTGAGACCTTGGAACTGTGGGAACTGAAAACCTTTCGATTGGGATACCCCACTCGTCATCAGCAAACTGCGCCTCCATCTTCTGCGTTTTGCTGGGGCTAGCTGGTGTGCTACACTCTTGTTTCAAGAACTTCTCAAACTCAGCGTACCTGTCTTTGTCTTGTTTCTCTGGATGAGAAAAGGCACAACAATGGTATGAGTAGGTCAGTTCTGCCTTTTTCATCGAAGACATTTCCACCACCAAGGGAAAAACTTTCAGACTCGGAACTTTCTTCAGCTTTAAAGTATGAAGCTTCTGTAATCCAGATGTTGGTAACATTTCAATACTGCTTTCACTGAGATCCCTGAAACGAAATATAAAGAATGACATTGAATTGAAAAAATACATTCTGCTTTGAGAAGTTGTACTGACTTACTACAGGTTTGGCAAGTTTACAGCAAAGTGGTTTTTTACCAGACGGTTTTTCCAGATAAAAACCACCCTGCCAAATTTAGGCACTTTTCTGCCATAAACTGCCTTAGGCTACAAATTTAGCTCAGAAAACTCATTTTTGTTTCGTACCGTTGAGATTTAATGAGGAATTGGATATATTCTTATTTTTTAATAATTGCAAACACACTAAAGATTGATTATATTTCTATTGACAATGATCTGTATTTTCTTCCACTACAAAACTTATAATTTAAATCGTTCTGGGCTTTTGGATGGGGTAGATTCAGGAATATCTGAGGTAAGAGGTATTTAAAGCTGTAAAAGGTGGACAGAATAACCTCAACATGTACAATTGCAGTGATGGTTTTAGAGGGAACAAAGGCGTGGGCGATTGCAGCGTTTGGTATCTTTTTTCTGAACATTTTCTGGGGGGGGGGGGGAGAAGCCTAGCCCAAGCTTGCAATTGTTGTGTACAATGGTGATTTAATGCTTGATTTGAGCTTGTTGTCGGGTGGTTATATTAGGCAAGCAAGTCATGCTCACAGTTCATGTCACAGCTAGGGCAACTAACCTATCAATGGCCCCTGTTACACATGATGTCATGCTATCAGCAACTAACCAAGCACTGGCACGCTGTTAGACAACATGATTTCCGCTATCACCAAATAACCTATCACTGGCTGCTGTTAGACAACATGATGTCCAACTCTCGCCCATTGTTTGACAACATAATGTCATGCTTTCAGCGAGCAACTTACCAATAACTGCTGTCAGCAACTTACCAGTCACGGGCCTATTAGACAACATGATGTCATGCTCTTTGCAACTAACCAATCACTGGCCCACTGTTAGACAACATGATGTCATGCTATCAGTAACTAACCAATCACTGGCCCAGTATTTGACAACATGATGTCATGTTTCAGCAACTAACCATCACTGGCCTGCCGTTTGACAACATGATGTCATGCTATCAGCCAACAACTAAACAATCTCTGGCCCACTGCTTGACAACATGATGTCATGCTATGATCTGGCAATATGTTTGCCCAAGTATCCAAAAACATTAAGTGTTATCAGCCGATTCTTTGACTCCCAACTTTTTTCTTCACGGCATGTAGCCAAAACATATAGTTAGTTTACTTACAAAACTTCAAGTAAATTTGCTTTTTCAAAAGCATGTGGCATGATATTCCTCAGCTTTATATTTCTTTTAATACGGCTGAAAAGGGAAACACATGAAATGTTAATGCTATTGCAGCTAGAAAATAATAGTGCACAATATACATTATATTTCTATTCGATTTATTTAAGTTGATAGGTTAAAAATGTTTTGATTTTACATTAAAATATGCCATCACTTACATTTCAGAAACCTGTGAGCCTGAAAAGGCCCAGTCTTGAATGATTTCTATATCGTTGTCGTCAAGAATTCTGAAATTAAATGGTAGAGCATTTGATCTTTTTTTAAAGGAAACAATTACCAATGGCCAACTTTTTTGCCTGATGTGCATCTATAGTTTCTTCTTTTTTCCAAACGACGAGTATTGCCAATTATAAAACTTTGCCAATATGCAGTGTTTGTTCCCTTGCATAACTTCTTTGCCCACTGTAATACTGTAGACCTCACTTGAACTTTTTCTTGACCAATTAAATATTTAGCAATATTGTAAATGCACATTTGTGACTGATCCACTTGTAAATTGGTACTGAATCATATAGTAAATAAATTATCAATACAAGTTGTTGATGTTTCACGACTATGAAGATATCAGACCAGTCAGTTAAGGGGGGACCATTTAATATCAAGGGGGGGGGCCTTGTAGTTCTTTGGAAATAAATAATTTCTTGCTAATTTTTGTGAAATAAATAATTCTTTCTGGGCAGTCTTGAAATAAATTGTTTCTGGTGGGGGTTTTTCTTAAGAAGGTGATGCTTGATTTAGGAATGAATATTCGTGGACTTCACGCGCTTGAAATAAATAATAATGGTTGCCGTGAAATAAATAATTTCCTGCGGAGGGAAACTCCAAGCCCCCCTAATCATTAAATGGTCACCCCCTAACTCACAATGTTCCTATTATTCCGATATGTTGAAAAGCATGAGGTCCAATTGTTTGCATTTTGTTATTGCTGAGATCTCTGGAAAATATTAAAAAAAGATAGTTAAGCGATAATACGATTAATATCTCATAAATATCAAAGTAGAGCTTTTTGTACAAAGCCAATTGCAAAGCAGTGTGTAAAGTAAAATGCTTAGTATTGCTTACAATTGGAGTAGCACTTTGTTGAGTGAAGGCATGAAGATCCCCCATTCTGGAACAGCTGTTAGCCCACAGCCAGTGATATACCTGAAAGTATCATGCACTTGTGGACATTAAATAAATAAAATCAGTTTGATGGTACAGATAGGTAAACACTTGTCAGTCTATTGATGAAGCCAGCACTGATGCATAAACACACATAAACACCAGTGCTTTGAACTCAACTTTTCCGATTGAGAATTTACTTTCACTGTTATAGCATAATAAAAAGTACACTCCTTCAGGATTTGGAAATTTTATGGTAATGTATGTTATATATTGGGGAATTTTGATTTAAAAGTGGAAATGTACTGTAACAATCATCGGTTAACATCATATCTATCGAACCAATTATGTCATGGATGACGTTCTCTGTAGATATTAATAATTTGATGAGAATTTTGCTTTTCACCTAGAGTAATTCAGGTTTACCAGCTTCTTCATAATGTCAATGCACCGAGAAAAAAAAAAGTCAAAAAAATATTCTTTTAATTCTGCAGTCATATTTTCACTCACAAATTTTTGAGACTCCCAAAACTTCCCAAGGAGGAATCCATGTCTACCAGTTGAGGCGACTTCATGATGAACCTGAAAAGGAATGCCAAAGAAGTGCAATTTCATTACCAACTTTACATGAAGAGTATTGAATATTTATAGCTGTCATGGGAAACATCAGCGGTTTCAACCTACCGAAATGGCCTGTAACGTTGGTCTGAGCTATTGTGAACTAACTCCCAATTTAATTTGTGAGATTGCGTTATTTTCAACATTTTTCACCAACAAAAATAAATGGCTTCGAAGAGTTCCAAAAATTGTGATGCGTCATGTTTACTCTCATAAGGTTCAGTTAATGTTGTATACAAGTTCATGCATGATATTAAGGTTTGTAACATTTACAAAGTTCTTTCATGTTATTTGTCTCACAATTACTTACAAATCTTCCAGATCACAGGAATAATCAAGGTCAGAAGAACAACTGAAGTCGAACGCTCCTCTGTTGATCTTCCTCAGCATCAGATTATTTCTGAATGTGCTGTAAAAAAGGAAGAAAGAAAATAATTAGTATGAAAAACAAAAATAAGCTGACAAAGACCTCTGAGTAGATTAATTATGAAAGAGTTATAAGGTGTCATATGAAAGAGCTAAGCCCTGCTTGAGCTATAAATCTTTTCAAGATTATGTTTGAAAGTTTGTGTGATTTCGTCATTAAATTTAAAAAATGTTTGTTAATTTTTTCATTTACATTATTGTTAATAATCAATGTATTTATAAATGTGTAATTATTGGTATAGGTCATGTGCATTAAACATTTAAACATTATATTGTGGTAAAATTCAGAGGAGGAAGAACACCTCCTTGTCATACATCCTGCACATGGCATACTCACAGCTTCCTAAGGGAAGGGTACTGACAAAACTTGCTGATGTTAGCATTATGGAATTCCCCAATGGAAGGCACACCGAACAACTCTTCAATGGCTGTGTTTTCAAATGTTCTGAAACGTGATTTAATTTGACTTTAAAATGGTGAAATTTCAATTTTGGACTTCGGAACAAAAACCTAGTTTGTAAACATTGAGAATGGAGTGTGAAGAGAGAAAGAGATAGGAGAAGAGGAGTGAGGGAGGGAACATGAAGAGGAGTAAGGGAAATGAGAAGAAGGAAAGATTAGAAAAAGAAGAAAGAGAGGGCAAGAGGAGTGAGTGAGGGAACACAAAGAGGAGCAAGGGAAATGAGAAGGAAAGATTAGAAAAAAAACATCCCATTATTCGCATACTAACATCGTATCTTTGACATTGCTTCACAATGTCGTGAAAACACAATTTTACGTCATTTTCACAAATATGGCGACGTTGTCATAATCTTGCTCAGTGGCGTCAGTCCCTATGGGGCTGGTGGGGCAGAGTTTCTGTAACTCTGCTGTGCCCATGCAAAAAATTCTAAAAAGTTGTCAATGCCCCACCACTTTATTTTGAAAATGATGCCACTAACCTCAAGTGCTACGACATAGATGTGACCATTGGGTTGGCACACCAAAGAGCACTGCAGAGGAAAATTTATCTACACGGACAACGTAAAGAATAGCACCACCATAAATGAATAAAAGTAAAAGTTAGAAACTTATACTGAATAATATTGTTCAGAGTAGAATAACAAAACTGTCAGAACACAATGTATTTAGTTGCATTGCGTGGGTGAAGCTATGAATCACTGATAATAATAGAGAGGCTGTTGTAGTTCTTCATACAAATACAAATTATGAGCAAGTAATTATCTGCCTGCATTCGCTTTGTAAAAGCAATTTCAAGACCTTACACTGGGATCGGTTTATGCTTGTTCAATAGATCGTAAAATCCTCTTGTTTGCAACAGATTTTGATAAAAATACTACACATGTTAAATTCTGTATTGATATTACTCTGCTATCTCCATAATTAAATCATTCAGATTGAGTATCGAAAGACAAACAATACAGTGAGGGGATACTCTATTGATATTCTCACAACTTTCATTGGAAATTATCGTAAAAATGTGCTGCTCAAGCTAACCAAGCAGAGCTAAATGAAGCAATTGCCAATGTTTGTCCTCAGAGTGATGCAACCACCCTGGCAAGAATTAGAATGCACAAAGAGGACTACAGTTCTGGAGCCTCAGATGAATTATGTCAACAATGTAAATGCCTTAAAATGATTGACAGTGTGTGGAGCATATTGATAACTGGCAGCTTAGAACAGTGCGCCATGATAGTCTTGCTTCTGAATTCCATGGCATTATAATCTGCCAGTGGCTTCAGCTAAAAGAAATTTATGGCTAAACTATGCCAGCAGTGCACGACAACTTGCTTTTTGTATTAGTCATCCTCAGCCAACATTAAGTAGTTTTAAATTGTGGCAATGAATGTTGTGCAGTCAAAAGTTGTTGAAATGTTTCTTACTTAAAACATGGTGGTCAAATTAATGCAGCGATTTTCAAATTTGTGTGCAAAAATTTGCTTCAACTCACCAAACACACTCTAGTTTCATTAGTATTGCTTACTTTTTGCAATACAAGTAGTCACTCTCAGCCCACATTAAGTAGTTTAAAATTGTGGCAATGAATGTTGTACAGTCAAAAGTTGTTGAAATGTTTCTTCCTAAAACATGGTGGTTTTGTGTGCAAAAATTTGCTTCAACTCACCAAACACAGTTTCATTAGTATTGCTGCGTAAAAAAAAGACATAATAATTACTGAAACTGTGTGTAGGTCCCTCGAATGCCTTTTCTAGTTTTCTATGCAAGTTACTTATCTATTGTTCACACTAAACCAAATATAATATATAATTCATGTAAGTGTCTAGATATTACTCTGCTGTTGTTTTTTGGCATAAGGCAATTAATTGCCAGGAAAATGGGCAATTAATTAGTTCCACCTGCACCAAGGTCGTGTGCAATTGTGAGTCATCATACTTTTCAGCAAATACGGTAATGGAAAGAAAGAGAACAAAAAGGGAAATAGGCCTAGCCTGGCTTACCTATACTGTAAACAAGAAAGAACAGACAAGAGTTATTGAAAACAGCGGGCGTGTTGGCAAGAAACAAGGATGGTTGGGAAAATAGTAGACTAGTGAAAATTGGGAAGAAATACATATGATAGGCTATTGATTGGTTGATTGCGAAAAGACAGGGTGAAAGGAAAATATGTAGGTCAGTACTTATTTGACACAAAAGGATTGGAAAGGAATCTTTGCAAGAAAGAGGGGGATGCAGATTAATAATGAAGAAATGGAGGAAGAAGGAAATAGAGATAGAACCTAAATATGGGTCAAGGAAGAGTGCACTACTTAGGTTAGAACTTTGTATTGTTTATAACATTTTGTAGATGAAAGTTACAAATACAGAGGCTGTTTTTAGATCTTCATTATTTGTATGAATTTTTTTTGTAATGCACCAAATCAAGCCTATACAATAGACAATAAAATCGCCTTCATATTTTGACATCTGATGTTCTGGAATATTATATAGAATATTGAATTCTGACCTGATGCCTGACGAGTGATGACTGTGATCATCGCAATCGGAAGTTTTTAGATTATGTGTAAAATGACTTTCACAAATTACCAAAAACACCAAGTCTCTTCAGCAATTGTATAAATATGGCCCTTATAATTGATTATTAATTGATAATCAAGTGAAACAAAATGAAGGAATTGTCAGTGCTTGTCCGCTCTGTGATGCAACCACACACAAATATTGGCATGTATATGCATGTGCCATGTTGTCACTCTGCCTCCAATACATTATGCCAGCAATGTAAAGGCTTTAGAATGAATCTGAATGACTGCCAATGTGTGGAGCATATAATATTATAGTCGTGGCTGCCGCACTTTGAAGCAAGCTCAAATAGTCTCACTTGCAAATTCCATATTTTAGAACTTTCTTTATAAAGATTTTAGCATACTTCCATAATTTTTTATGACAATATCTGGAACTTCAGCAGTTCAAAAACATGCTAAACTGTGACACCACCAAACAGTTGTATTCCATATTTGGTCATCAGATTATCTGAGCCAGCATTTTAAAAGTCTATCACAAATTAATCTTGTTCAGTCGCAAAGTTGTTGGAAATGTTTGTATTCACTTTTGAAAGTTGTGTTCACATTAATGCTTGAATTAAGTGATTGATCAACCAATCTGAAGAGATGGAAAACATGCTTCATCATGTTGCAAAGCTGCACTATAAAGTTCTTCTGATTCACAACTGATGGATTTGTTCATCAGAAGTCCATAATAAGAATATTAGAATCTGCAGCAGAGCTGTCTGGCATCTGAATTTTCGTATATCTATTATGTATATCTAAAATATGCCATAGTGTTTTATCTTAAAATAAATCAATCCAAGTAATGGAAAGGGATTGTGGTGATTGTTATTATTGCACAATTATAGTTGGGCTATGTGAGGCAAAAAGGATGCATAGCAGAACCAAACAAAAATTAAGTGCCTCTTAAAACCATATTGCAAATGGAAAGTAACCATAGGACATTTGGACTGGGAGCACTCTTCATTGTGTGTTTACCTTGTTTACTGAAAACGCAAAGTTGGCAAACACATCCAATGGAAAACGGATGCTTGGGAGAGCTGACCAAACGGTTCTGGAGACAGGAGGTTACAGATTGTCTCAGCACTCACCAAGCACAGACTAGTTTTGATTAGATAAGGGAGAGGGTGAGGGTCCATTATCTTAATTCCTCTATGATGCCAAACACTTATTCAATGTAGATATATAAATTTTGTACTGTGGCTTATTGGTGTCTCTCTTTAACTGTCACCAAGATTGTCGTATACATGAAGATACATAAAAATTAATATGACAACCTTCTACATATTTTTCCAAGATGCCCCATAAATTGAATGTCAGACCACAGGTGTGCTAATTTCCTGCAGAAGTGCATAAACCTTCCCAAGCTGCATAAATGCTTTGAAATAACAGATTTTGCTGCAGAAACTTTTCTGAAATGCTGCGGGATTGTTTTTAGACATGACCAAGGCATTTGACTGTATAAATCACCAAACACTCTTCCAAAAATTAGAATTGTATGGAGTAAGAGGCATAGCTTTAGACTGGATTAAGAGTTACTTAGGAAACAGATCTCTTAAAGTGGCTGTAAATAATGTTTTGTCTGATGACTTTCGTGTGTCATTTGGCACCCCTCAAGGCTCAGTGCTAGGCCCACTGCTTTATATTATAGTTGCAAATGATATGCCCAAATGCTTGAAATTCGCTAGTAGCATCATGTTTGCTGACGACACAACTATATATTTATCTGGTAAAAACCTAAAATTTATATACAGGAAAATGAATGATGATTTAAACAGACTAACACTGTGGTTTAAGAAGAATTCCCTATCTTTAAATGTGGACAAGTCATATTATGTACTGTTCAAAACCAAGAAAAGACTTGCGAATTATCAAGGTAATATCGAAATAGGGGGGTCAAATGTAAAGAAAACTGACTGTGTCAAGTTCCTTGGTGTACACCTAGATCAACATTTAGATTGGAATAACCATTGTCAATACCTATTATCGAAACTTGCCATTGGTACGTACAGTTTAAACATGACAAAGAATATACTACCTTATTTTTCAAAAAAGCTTATCTACATGACAAATATAGAAAGTCATCTTTTATATGGGATATCTGCCTGGGGTCCAATGTTAACTGGAAGCAACTTAAAGAAATTAATAGTCAAACAAAACATAGCAATTAGGGCAATATCGAATATCAAGCGTCGAGTGAGAATTTTGCCATATTACAAAAGAGCAGGAGTTTTAAAACTTGAAGATTTAATTGAGAATACATTACTAAAATTGTCTTATAGATATATAAATGATACATTGCCACAAAGAATAGCAAACATTTTTGAATTTAGCAATCACAACCACAATACTAGAAATAGTAACAATCCGAGAACACCCCATCATAGCCTAGAAATATATAACAAGAGTTATTTAGCTAGAGCACCACATTTGTGGCAAAATACACCACAACATATTAAAGATCTGCAAAATATTAAATCATTTAGTAAATGTATAGCACTATTGAAACTGGAAAATTATTAACTATCATGTACAAATATAGGTAGTGGTCGCTTCAGACCCTACTCTCTAATGTTTCTAATTCTTCAATTATAACAAGGGGAGCGGTCGGTCCAGACCCACCCGCAACTAAATAGTATTTTTGTATTATTACATCTGTGAATTACATGGGTCTTATTACTGTTCCAATTGTGGGATACTTAAAGGTATGATGCACAGGCATTGGAGGTCTGGCTATCCCAACTCTGCTGTTTAACATTGAACCAGATGAGGGATAGTACAAAACTGAAATTTGCCTGATGTCATTTTAGCTGGGGAATAAGTATTTATAATAATATCGATCAAATTTGTCATTGAGTTATTCAGACCCTACTGTCTAATGTTTCTATATTCTTCAATTATAACAAGGGGAGCGGTCGGTCCAGACCCACCCACTACTAAATAGTATTTTTGTATTTATTGCATCTATGAATTACATGGGTCTTATTACTGTTCAAATTGTGAATTTTAAAAGGTTATGAGGCACGAGCATACGAAGTCTGGCTATCCCAACTCTGCTGTTCAACATTGAACCAGATGAGGGATAGCACATGACTGAAACTTGTTTGATGTCTCTTTGTTGTGGTGTACCATATTATTTTTTTAGATGCGTGAATGAGTATTCATAATAATATTGATGTGTCATTGAGTTATATGTGTACATAGATTCAAAAGTTTTCTGACATAGGTTTATCAGTGGATTGACCTGTTAATCATATGAGACCTGCATAATATTTTGGGATATATGTATATAAGGGGAGAGGGGGTGCACCCACCTACGGGTTATGGCAGATATTCTGCTCGGGTGCCCTCCAGCACAACACTGTTAAATATTTATAATTACTGATTATATAACTTATGTATAAATTGTAAGTGCATTATGTTGTGTAAATAAACTTATCCAATCCAATCCAATCCTCACCCGACCCCCAAACCAATCTTTCCGGAGTAGTGGCAAGATCTTCATTACAGAGACCTGAATTTTGCAGAAAGCTGCAGGAAGTAATAGAGTTGCAGAAATCCTGCTGGCAGCTGCAGAATTATGCAGAATTCCATTGGAAAATGCAGAATTATGTAAGCAGCTACAGAACTGAGAATTCTGCAGCTTCCTGCAGTACACCAAAGATCAACATTTAGTCTCCAAAGAATTATAGATTTTGCTGCAGAAACTTGTTTGGCACACCGAAGAGCGCTGTAGAGGAAAATCAACATCCATGGACAACATAAAGAAGAGCATGCACTCATCATAAATGAAAATATAACATTAAAACTTAGAACCTTAATAATATTGTTCAGAATAGATAATAAAACTGTCAGAACACAATGTATTTAGTTGCTTTACGTGAGTGAAACTATGAAGCACCATGCACTTGGTAATTATAGGGGGGCTGTTGCAGTTCTTCATACAAATACAAATAAATGTATACCTATTTCACTAAATGGCCAGAACATGAACCCCAAATAACTTTTTTGCAATTCAACAATTCTAAATTGGCTTTTCACAGACTGGAGATTTACACACTCCAAATCCAAAAAGACAACTTTCAAAACATAAACTGAAAGAATGAACAAGTTATAAAGCCGTGAAGTTGCATTAAAATGCACTAAAAATACTCTAGCTTGGAGACACCTTGGCAGGACCAATTAGAGGCAAGAGCGGGAAAGCTATTAGCCAATGGGATTGAAGTATTCACCACTTTACCCCTAGTGTTAACTGGGAGAACTATCAGTGAAATTGGTCTATTATGAGCAAGTCATTACAAATCTGCATGCATTCGTTTTGTAAAAGCAATTTAAAGACCTCACATTGGGATCGGTTTATGCTTGTTCAATAAATTGTAAAATCCTCTTGTTTGCAGCAGATTTTGCTAAAAATACTGCACATGTTAAATTCTGTATTGACATTACTCTGCTATCTGCATAATTAAATCATTTAGATTGAGTATCGAAAGACAAACAGTACAGTGAGGGGATACTCTATTGATATTCTCACAACTTTCATTGGAAATTATCGTAAAAATGTGCTGCTCAAGCTAACCAAGCAGAGCTAAATGAAGCAATTGCCAATGTTTGTCCTCAGAGTGATGCAACCACCCTGGCAAGAATTAGAATGCACAAAGAGGACTACAGTTCTGGAGCCTCAGATGAATTTTGTCAACAATGTAAATGCCTTAAAATGATTGACAGTGTGTGGAGCATATTGATAACTGTCAGCTTAGAGCAGTGCGCCATGATAGTCTTGCTTTTGAATTCCATGGATTTATAATGTGACGATGGCTTCAGCTAAAAGAAATTTATAGCTAAACTATGCCAGCAGAGCACGACTACTGACTTTTTGCAATTTGTCACCCTCAGCCCACATGAGAGCTCTTTGCGGATTAGCAGCCCACTTATTTTACTTTTAAAATTCCAAATGTGCTTTGCCACATCATTTGATAGTTATTGTTAATCTTCTGATCCTCTTTAATAGCTAGCACAAATCTATAGTTTGTTTATGACAACCATGCTGCTAGTTGTATGAGCCGTGTTATAAAATGTATCTGCCGTGTTATAAAATGAATCTGCCGTGTTATAAAATGTATCTGACACAATAAGCCATTAAAAATGTGCTAAATCAGTAGCTGTCAGTGACATCACAAATCCACATTGAACATTCATTTATAAACTGTATGGGCCGCCAATCTGCAAAGATCTATAAGTAGTTTTAAATTGTGGCAATGAATGTTGTACAGTTAAAAGTTGTTGAAATGTTTAAAAGCAGTGATTTTCAAATTTGTGTGCTAAAATTTGCTTCATCTTGTTCAAATAACATTTATGACCCAAAGTTTCGGCTGATACTCAATTTGTGCCGTAGTCAGCTAACTATACAAAACAGTGTGGCTCAAAAATATTTTATCAGAGGGGGGAGGGGGAGGGGGGGAGGGGGGTTCTAAAATTTATATAAACCTATACAATTATGCCTAAGGCAAGTGGGATCCTATTGTTTTAATGTGTTTCTACTGTACTTATCCTAAGCACCAATTTGGCAATAGATAGAAAAAGAAAGCTTGGGAGAGCTGACCAAACGGTTCTGGAGACCATAGATTACAGATTATCTCAGCACTCGCAAATACAGCCTAGTGTGCATTAGTATTTGTAAGAGAATTTAAAAATATACATAACATCTGGGTCCCTCAGATGCTTCTTCAAATTTTTCATACATGTAACTTACCAACTGTACATTTAAAATGCTCTTGATTTTCTCATTCATTTATTGTACACACTCAACATATATAGTTCATGTATGGTTCTAGATATTACTCTACTGCGGTTGTTTGGTATAAGGCAATTAATTGTCAGGAAAATGGGCAATTATGATTAGCTCCACCTCCACCAAGGTCATGTGTAATTGTGAGTAATCATACTTTTCAGCAAATATGGTAATGAATAGGAAGAGAACAAAAAGGGCAATACCAATTGTAAAGGAGAAAGAAGTCAAAGAACAGACAAGAGGAATGGAAACGAGCAGGCGTGGGAGCAAGAATCAAGGATGGTTGGGAAGATGGTGAACAAGTGAAAATTGGGAAGAAATACATGGATGTTGATGGGTTGACTGCGAATGGACAGGAAAAAAGGAAACAATGTAGGTCAGTACTTATTTGACACAAAAGGATTGGAAAGGAATCTTCATCAGATGATAAGAAAGAGGGGGGTGCAGACTAATAATGAAGAAATGCAGGCAGAAGGATATAGAGATAGAACCTTAATAACATGGGACAAGGAAGAGTGCACTACTAGGTTAGAACTTTGTATTGCTTGTAACATTTGTAGATGAAACTTATAAATACAGAGGCTGTTTTTAGATCTTCATTATTTGCATGAATTTGTTTTGTAATGCACCCAATCAAACCTGTTCAATAGATAATTAAATTGCCTTCATATTTTGACAGATGTCCTGGAATATCATAGAACTTTGAATTCTGACCTGATGCCTGCCCACTCAGTGACGAGTGACGACTGTGCAATTGGAAGTTTTTAGATTATGTGTAAAATGACTTTCACGAATACGCAAAAAACACCAAGTCTCTTCAGCAATTGTACAAATATGGCACTTATAATTAATTATTAATTAATAATCAAGTGAAACAAAATGAAGGAATTGCCAGTTCTTATCCTCACTGTGATGCAACCACACACGCAAGCATTGACACATATGTGGATGTTGTCAATCTGCCTCCAATACATTATGCCAGCAATGTAAAGGCTTTAGAATGAGACTGAATGACTGTTAATGTGTGGAGCATATAATATTATAGTCGTGGCTGCCACACATTGAAGCAAGCTCAAATAGTTTCACTTGCAAATTCCATATCTTAGAAGTTTCTTAATAAAGATTTTAGCCAGCATGCTAAACTGTGACACCACCGAACAGTTGTACTCCATATTTGGTCATCAGAGTCTCTGAGCCAGAATTTTAAAAGTATATCGCAAATTAATCTTGTTCAGTCGCAAAGTTGTTGGAAATGTTTGTATTCACTTGTGAAAGTTGTGTTCACATTAATGCTTGAATTAAGTGATTGATCGTCCAACTGTAGAGATGGAAAACATGCTTCATCATGTTGCAAAGCTGCACTATAAAGTTCTTCTGATTCACAATTGATGGATTTGTTCATCAGATCAGAAGTCCATAATAAAAATATTAGAATCTACAGTGGGGCTGTCTCGCATCTGAATTTTCATATATCTATTATGTATATCTAAAATATGCCATAATGTTGTATCTTAAAATAAATTCAATCTGAGTACATGTAATGGAAAGGGATTGTGGTGATTGTTAATATTGCACAATTATAGTTGGGCTATGTGGGGCAAAAAAGATGGATAGCAGAAGAACCAAACAAAAATTAAATGCCTCTTAAAATCATATTGCAAATGGAAAGTAACCATAGGACATTTGGCCTGGGAGCACTCTTCATTGTATGTTTACCTTGTTTACTGTAATCGCCAAGTTGGCAAACACATCCAATGGAAAAAGAGTGCTTGGGAGAGCTGACCAAACGGTTCTGGAGACAGGAAGTTACAGATTGTCTCAGCACTCACAGACTAGTTTTGGTTAGATAAAGGAGAGTGTGAGGGTCCATTTATCTTAATTCCTCTACGATGCCAAACACTTATACAATGTGGATATATTTGTACTGTGGCTTATTGGTGTCCCTCTTTAACTGTCACCAAAATTGTCGTATACATGAAGATCCATAAAAATTAATGCAACAACATTCTGCATATTTTTCAATGCCCCATTAATTTAATGCCAGACCACAGGTGTGCTGATTTCCAGCAGAAGTGCATGAATCTTCCCAAGCTGCATAATTGCTATGAAATAACAGATTCTGCTGCAGAAACCTTTCTGAAATGCTGCAGCGACAGAGGACTCCCAAAACCTCCGACCCCTCACCCGACCCCCAAACCAATATTTCCGGAGTAGTGGCAAGATCTTGATTAAAGAGACATGAATTTTGCAGAAAGCTGCAGGAAGTAATAGAGATGCAGAAATCCTGCAGAATTATGCTGAATTCCATAGGAAAATGCAGAATTATGTAAGCAGCTACAGAACTGGGAATTCTGCAGCTTCCTGCAGTACACAAAGCCGCCAAATAATATACAGATTTATAGATTTTGCTGCAGGAACTTGGTTGGCACACCAAAGAGCACTGTATAGAAGAAAATTTATCAACGTAGACAATATAAAGAAGAGCACTCGTCGTAAATAAAAAAAATATGCAAGTAAAAGTTAGAATCTAAATAATATTGTTCAGAGTAGATAGTAAACTGTCAGATCAGAATGTATTTAGTTGCTTTACGTGGGTGAAACTATGAAGCACCATGCAGTTGGTAATTATAGAAGTGCTGTTGTAGTTCTTCATACAAATGCAAATTATGAGCAAGTCATTACAGATCTGCATGCATTCGTTTTGTAAAAGCAATTTAAAGACCTTACACGTGGATCGGTTTATACTTTTTCAATAAATCATAAAATCCTCTTGTTTGCAGCAGATTTTGATAAAAATACTACACATGTTAAATTCTGTATTGATATTACTCTGCTATCTCCATAATTAAATCATTTAGATTGAGTATCGAAAGACAAACAGTACAGTGAGGGGATACTCTATTGATATTCTCACAACTTTCATCGGCAATTATCGTAAAAAAATGTGCTGCTCAAGCTAACCAAGCAAAGCCCAATGAAGCAATTGCCAATGTTTGTCCTCAGAGGGATGCAACCACCCTGGCAAGAATTGGCATGCACAAAGAGGACTACAGTTCTGGAGCCTCAGATGAATTATGTGAACAATGTAAATGCCTTAAAATGATTGACAGTGTGTGTAAATGCCTTAAAATGATTGACAGTGTGCGGAGCATATTGATAACTGGCAGCTTAAAGCAGTGCGCTATGATTGTCTGGCTTCTGAATTCCATGGAATTATAATCTGACGATGGCTTCAGCTAAAAGAAATTTATAGCTAAACAATGCCAGCAGAGCACGACAACTGACTTTTTGCAATTAGTCACCCTCAGCCCACACTTTAAGTAGTTTACAATTGTGGCAATGAATGTTATACAGTCTAAAGTTGTTGAAATGTTTGTCCTTACAGTACTTAAAACAAGGTGGTCAAATTAATGCAGCTATTTTCAAATTTGTGTGCTAAAAGTTTCTTCTTCTCACCAAACACAGTCTAGTTTTCATTAGTATTGCTCCGTAAAAAGACATAATAATTAGTGAAACTGTGTTCTGATCCCTGGATGCCTTTTCAAGTTTTCCATGCAAGTTACTTATCTTAAAAGTTATCTATTGTTCACACTTAACCATATATATTTCATGTAAGTGTCTAGATATTACTGTGGTTGTTTGGTAAATATGCCGCCTTCATATTAAGACAGATGTCCTGGAATATTATAGAACTTTGAATTCTGATCTGATGCCTTCCCACTCAGTGACGAGTGATGACTATGATCATTGCAATCGGAAGTTTTTAGATTATGTTATGTGTAAAATGACTCTCAGGAATACCCAAAAACATCAAGTCTCTTCAGCAATTGTGCAAAAATGGTGCTTATAGTTAATTATTATTAATTGACAATCACGTGAAACAAAATTATGGAATCACCAGCGTTTGTCATCTCTTTGATGCAACCACACACGCAAGCATTGGCATTTATGTGTATGTTGTCACTCTGTCTCCAATAAATTATGCCAGCATTGTAAAGGCTTTAGAATGAGTCTGAATGTGGATCATATACATGTATATAGTCGTGGCTGCCGTCCAAATAGTATCACTTGCAAATTCCATATCTTAGAAGTTTCTTAATAAAGGTTTCAGCATACTTCCATCTTTTTTTGGACAATATATGGAACTTCAGATGTTCAAAAACATGTTAAACTGTTACGCCACCCAACATTTGTTATGTACTCCATATTTGGTCATTAGATTCTTTGAGCCTGCATTTAAAAAAAGTCTGTGGCAAATAAATCTTGTTCAGTCACAAATATGTTGGAAATGTTTGTATTCACTTGTGAAAGTTGTGTTCAGATTTTAAATGCTTGAACTAAGTGATTGATCATCCAATCTGTAGAGATGGAAAAACATGCTTCATCATGTTGAAAAAGCTGCACTAAAGTTCTATTGATTCACAATTGATGGATTTGTTCATCAGAGTCCATAGTAAGAAAGCCATGATACACTGGAATCTGTAGAGGAGCTGTCTCGCATTTGAATTTATGTATATCTATTAAGTATATCTAAAATATGCCATAATAGTGTTTTATCTTAAAATAAATTCAATCCGAGTAATTGAAAGGGAGTTGGTCATTGTCAATGTTGCCAGGCTACAGTAGCCTGCTGTAGTTGCGAGTTTGAGCGAGCAGGCTACAACATTACTCTTTTGGTGCTCTATTTCATGTCCTCGCTTACAGTGCACTCGAAAGCATATATTGACTTTGGTCAGACATTTTGTCTGACGGAGAGAGAGTTCTGGACAGACAAATTAGCAGTTCCTCAGACCACATAATAGATTTGATCTACAAATTTAGAAATGGTTGAAATGCAATACTGTTCTTTAATTGTTAAAGATAGTTCTGCAACATAACATTTAGAGATCTTACGATACAATTCATTTTCAGAGAGGATTAGAACTTAATTTGTCTGTTTCCTGTAGGAATTTTCTGCCAGTAAATTTGTCTGACCTGAACTTGAGGCTTGTCAGACATTTGCAAAAAGTGCCAGTAATGTCTGACATGGCTGACTATGTTCGCGAGTATTGCTCGCTTACATGCTTTTCTGAAGCAGCGCAGCACAGTTCTGCTAGTCCAGCAGGGCGTGGACCTGATAGGCAGCATCGCGGACCTGATAGGCAGCATCGCGGACCTGAAAGGCAGCTGTCCCACTGCCCTAATTGCCAATTCGATACCCATTTTGAACTAAGTTTCATCAGTCTGCAGCCTCGTTTGCTCGCCTGCTTTGCAGCAGACTTTGCTCAGTCAGTAATATTGAATGATTAGTAAGACTATGTGAGGCAAAAATTATGGATAGCAGGAGAACCAAGAAAACTAATGTCTCTTAAAGTCATGTTGCACATGGAAAGTATCAACACGACATTTGGCATGGAAACACTCTTCATTGCTTGTTTACCATGTTTACTGCAAGCACCAAGATGGCAAACACATCCGATGGAAAAAGAATGCTTGGGAGAGCTGACCAAACGGTTCTAGGGACAGGAGGTTACAGATTGTCTCAGCACTCACCAAACACAGTCTGGCGTGATTAGATAAAGGAGAGGGTGAGGGTCCATTTATCTTAATTCCTCCACAATGCTGAACATTTACAATACAATGTGGATATATTTGTACTGTGGCTTAGGCCTGTTGGTGTCTCTCTGTAAAGGAAAAGGTAAAGGGACTTTTATTTAACGTGGGAAGCCAAGCTAAGTCATCCTCGCCACGCAAGACTTGGGATGATGCTCCCAAACCAACACACGCCAAAACCAATGTTTCTGGATAGCAGCAAGACCTAGGTCAAAGAGGTCTGAACTTGAAGAGGCAAAGGGGTGTGCCTGCATGCCGGATTTCTGCATTTTTTGTTACTTTCTGCAGCTTTCAATGCAACTGCAATGTTAATCTTCATTTGATCTCAAGGCTTGGAGTTTTTTTAATAAATAATTTCTTGCTCAGTTTTAGTGAAATTAATAAATTCTTTTCGGGCAGTCTTGAAATAACATCTGGTGGGGGTTTTTCTTAAGAAGTGTTCCTTGATTTAGGAATGAATATTTGAGGACGACGAGTGCTCGAAATTAATAATTACTGTCAGCGTTACAGCGAAATAAATTATTTCCCACTGAGGAAAACTCCAAGCCCCCCTTATTATTTAATGGTCACCCCTAAGCATCTAAAAGCATGGACATTTAAAATGCTCGCGATTTTTTTAATTGTCCATGCTAAACTGAATATAATTCATGTTTGTATCTAGATATTGCTTCACTGTGGATGTTTGGAAAAAGGCAATTAATTATCCAGAAAATAAGCAATTAATTAGTGCCTCCTGTCCTCGTTAACAGTTTAATTAATTTTCTATATTTCTTTGCATTTTATGATACCGTGATATCAATGCAAGAACAATAAAAGAGATCCTGATTCTGATTGTGATTCTACCAAGGACATGTGTAATTGTGTGTAACATAATTTTCATGCAAATGCGGTAATGAAAAGACAGAGAAAAAAAGGGCAACGCCTAAAACATGTAAAAGAAAAATAAAGGAGAAATAGAAACCAGCAGGTGTCGGAGCAAGAAACAAGGATGGTGGGAAAGATCCAATTCTATGCCTGAAATCATTTTCTTGCAAAACTTTAGCTTACATGTCAGATATTTTAGCAAAAAACTGTTTCACTTGCAAAGCAATGTGTTCAGCATCGTATTTTGTCAAAAGTTTATTTTGGACAATATTCAGTCATTTTAAATTACAGCAATGAATCTTTTGCAGTCATGAAACTTCTGGCAATGTTTGTCCTTACATCGCTCATCACTTCCTGAAACATTGTGACCATAATATAATAATGCAGTGTTGTTTCAGTGATGAGTGATTGTCTCATCTGCTTCATTTTGTTCATGTATTAAAATCATGCAATTGCCAAAGCCAGAAAAACATCAATGTTTTTTTAATATTTTTCTTGATTGCATAACATGAATACAGTACAACCCGAAATAAAATACGATTACCCGAGCAGGAAGGAAGAAGTAGCCACTACTTCACCCCATCACACCTTTTGACTACCTCTTAATCACTTCCTACTTTTACCTACTTGAAACTACCTTTTAAAATTACATTAAAATCATAAAAACAACACCAATTTAAACTCAATCACCTCCATTGTGTTTCATTTACTTGATATTTTGTACCTCCGCTAATTGCAGTTACATTGGTAGCTGTCTAAGTAGAGTTCTTTATGTGGGCTAAGGTTGTTGTAAGGAGTCAAAGGGAGTTGTAAGGAGATTTGTAATAGGCCAAAAAGCCACTCTGGGCCTATTTTGACTGAATTCTTCTACCAAACCATGTGCTTAGGTTCGAGAAAGGTTGATAAAAAGAAATAGAACTCTCGAAATTACAGAAACTTTGGAAAATGATCAAAGGATTGTGTTTTTATCTACAACTTCTCTGCCAAAAACGTGAAAAACAGTTTGTATGAGTTGTGCTTTTCTGTTGAAAATATATTGGGCACAGACCTTGCAGACAAGTTGGAGCGCTGGTCAGAATTTAAAGATTGCAATGGTTGAACTATGTTGTCAATGAAAGTGATGGGTCAACTATACAGAACTTCTCTTAAACCAACAAATGGAAGTAACCGTAAGATATTTTTGGCCGGGCGGTGGTCCTCTCGCTTGTTTACAGCAATTGTTTTTAAGCACCGAGTGAACAAACACATCAGATGGAAAAAGAATGCTCGGGAGAGCAGACCAAACGGTTCTGGAGATAGGAGGTTACAGATTGTCTCAGCACTCGCCAAACACAGTCTTGTGTTGATTAGATAAGTCTACTCAGTACTTGGCTTTGCAATGACATTGATTCATTGACCAATAGTGATTCTATTTCCATCTCACTTTTTAGAAAGCACCATTTTAGCTGCAAATTTTATGGAAGTTAGGAAGCAAGAAGTTTATGAATAAATACTTTTTATTTTTATATCGCGAAACAAAAACAGATAAGTTTTTCAAACAAAGCTCTAATCTCCGGATTCATGTTGGTTTTGTAAAATAATAATACGTCTAGTTTTATCTTTCTTTACTGATGATTACCAGTATTCAATTTAAACCATGAAATGCAAAAATGTCAATATCAGCATAAAAACTCATCTCTGTACTGTAAAAAATAAATACATCTTCACATTAAAATATTTGGGGGAGATTTTGTATGCTTCAGCGAATAAGTTAGTTCCATCGAGTGTCTTTAGAATTTAACTAGCAAGGTACCCGTCTTCGACGGGTGAGGGGATAGCACGCCCTAAAAATGAGCTATCAAAATAAGTCAAAAATGGTTTCTTGTCTGGGTCATTCCAGAATTTGGGGACATTTTGGATTCCACTTAGCAAAATGTGACTGATCACACAAAATGTCCCCGAATTCTGGAATGACCCATCTCTGTCTGTGGTTATGGTAACATTTTTGATAATGTAGGGATTAGTGTGCCCCCCCCCCTCCCCCCATCCTGTACCCTTCCCTAAGGCCCCTCATTTTGACCAGATGGGGAACCTGAATGTCGTTTGGGTGAGACGTTAGATTGGCAGCCCCTTGTATTAGCACAGTGGTATTAGTGTCTGTGCTGGTCAAGTAAAAGATCCCTCATATGGTGGTAAATGTGTATGTTGAGGACTCCTGCTCTGTCTCCCATCTCATCACTTAACCCTATTGAGTGCCTATAACTGGGCCAATAGTGGAGCAGCCAGAGAATTGTGTATTACTTAGCTAAGTTTAGTTATGTGTAGGCTACTTAGGTACTTATAAATGTAGCTAGCTTACACATAATTTGACCTATGTCTCTAAAAACAGAACTGCCGACAACATAGCCCACTGGGTCATTGTCTGCTTTCTGCCAGCTGCAGGCCACTGCCCACTGGTGAGCAAAAACACATAGATCTATGAAATCATGTAAGCGTAGACCTATTGCTTACTATAATAATGTGTTTGAAACATGCACACATTAAATGTGAGGTGTTCACAATGCTTAAGCAAGCTCTAATTTTAAGTAATACTAATTTATAAGAGAAAGAATGTCACAGAACCTCCCTCTCTGGTGTCTGCCACCAAACTGATATCCAGCTCAGCTGTCAGCGCCTATAATCTGCTGAAAGCAGTATGTTGCGTAACAGCAGGAATACCATATTTGCTTGATCATACAAAACAGATAAGGGGCCCTGTCGTAGCTGCTTGATAATTGATAAACACTGTTTATTGAAAAAAAAAAAGCTAAAAAGAAAGATAAATTTATGCGGCAAATTATGCCTGTAGGCAAAGAAGGGCTTGTCACATGACGTTGCTATGGAGCTTATCCTGCCCTTTGTCCTGCCTTCAATGATCACCTTGTCATGTGACGTTACCATGGAGCTGGGCCTATTCCCGAAGTGAGGTTCAATACAGCAGTATGTCTAAAATTATAGACTCATCCTTCTTGTGTCTACATGCTATTTTGTAGTATGTCTTGTTCAAGCAGTTAACACAGTCAAATCATGCTTATGAGGTGGCAAAACACAGATCAAACATATTTAGATTGTCTGCCATAGTTTCAGGCAAGTCAGGTAAGCCATAGCTGAGATCCTGCGTTACAGTTTATAGGCCTGGACAAATATATGGTTATAAAGATAATATAGATTGGGGATAGAAAGACATGCATGACACCCATGAATGTCAATTAATGTCATCAAAAGTTTCTAACAGTCATCAGAAATTTTCAAGCTGAGAACATTTCAAGACCAAAAGTTAATCGAAATCAACACAATCAGGAATGTTTGTATACAAAGTTCACATACACGCATAAAAGTCGCTAATTCTTGTGTTGATGCCAGTACCCCTCCGTGTAAAGAGCCTTTAAAATAATAGCCACTGCATGGAGCATATTGAAAACCCATCGGCTTAGAGCAGCATCAGTAAATGTAAATAGTTCCCACTTCTCATCGGGGCTCTTAAATTCAATCGAAGTGCAATTAAAAAAGAGTCAGCTTTCATTTTCTAATTAAAAAAGCTTGCAAGTCATTAATTTAAAACTATATTTTCTAGGTTAGACACAGTCTGGCTACAGATACAATATGTTATCTATTTCACTATAATAATTCCAGCATGGGATTTGATAGAATGTTTTCGAAGTTGCTCACAACCTTAAAATCATATCTGCCAAAAAGAAGAAGACTAAATATTCATGCCAGTTGGATTCAGAGAAACGTCAAATAGCGTACTGTCATCAGCAAGTTATTCTTAGAATTGCAAAAATCAATCTTTCACAGATCATACAAAAAAGTAACCACGAGAATTGTTTTTAGTATTAGGTAACAAAAGTTACTTCCAAACTTGTCAGGTTCAAACTAAAATTTAAACCTGCTATAAACATGTATTGATGATTTCTCACACAAATGCTGCTTACGGAAAATTGCAGCATCATCTCTGGTTGTCAAGCAGCACAGGATGTTGCTTTCCACTCACCAGATATTGCGATAAAGGTTGACACATGATCTTGAGAACCTCTTGCAGTTTGACTCTCATATCTATGACTAAACAAAAGATACCAGGAAGAAAAAATGGGAAGTTATTATTCTTTTATTGTATTGTACGTTATAAATGAGATCACCCACACGCACTGGTTCCGAATAAGGCTACCACCAGGAGACCCCTTGTCATTCAGGCAAAGTATGACATAATATTATGTTTGAGGTGCCTCGATGGACCTTCTAGCTAAGCGGTAAAGAATCTAAATATGCTGAAGATGCAATACTAGGAAAGAGGACAAGTTGTAGGCTTACAGCGGCATAATATAGCCTTTGAGGAGGTCCTGTAGCTTGTTTTATAAATGAAATTGTTCTTGGTTGCCATGTGGTGCTGGTGTTTTATTCAGTGCTCTGGCTGAGTCTTCTTCACCCGTACATGCACTCCGGTTCCAAATTCACTGTTTTTAACATACAATGCGGCTATGTGCACTGTAAAATTTGAAATTTTGAGTCAGATTAAATGATTGAGTGAGATGGTTGCACAATTTGTTTGAGCTGAAATAGCTTGTTTTTATGATAATCTTTCTGTCGTTATAACTAATAACAACAAGCTATGTCAGCTCAAAGGAATTGTGCAACCATCTCATTCAATCATTTTAGCTGACTCAAAATTCAAATTTTACAGTGTACTCTCTTTTCAGAATTATCAACAGGGTAAGTCAGAACATGCTTTTGTGTATTTCGCTGACACCTTCAAGAGTGATTTCATATTTCACTTGGTATACATATTTTGGATGAGCTCTTACCTTTATAGTAAAAATAATATGGCTTTTCCTGTGTTATGGCCACCGTACTGCCACACCAATAACACAAACCAGCACTTCAGACGAAAACTTCCAAGTTTGAAAAGTAATTGGATAGATTAATTGCATAACCCTTCATTGAATGCCCAAAATCTCGACTGCAAACTTTGCTCATTGGAGACATTTTGCATTGACTAAGTAAATGGTCTGCAATGTAAAATTTGAAATTTTGAGGCAGCTCAAATGATTGAGGGAGAGAGTTGCACAATTTGTTCGAGCTAACATGGCTTGATGTTTTGAGTTCAGGTTTTTTGCATACAATTTGGGCACGCAATATTCAGATGACTTTTTGAATGCTTCTTATCTGTGTGATCACTTAAATGTCTCAAAAGAATGGGAATAATGCATTCAAATCAAAGCTGCAGCACTCCTTGTACATTTCAATGGCGGCTTTATGATGTGCTACAGTATCCATAATATAATAATCTATCTAAGAACTGCAACCACCCTTTGATAAGGGAGCACCATGTTTTCCCTTCTTCATCCAACTGTAGTTACAGAGTGAAAAGAAAACACTTTAGACAACATGTACCTTTTTGTGAATGAAGAGATTTGGTTGTCCTCGGAACTTAACTTGTCTCAGCTCACACATGTCACACTATTAATTACTGCAGATTCTATTAGTATGAGTTTCTCTGGTTAGTTTACTTACTATCTACGTAGCATTTTCAGCCAACCTGATTGGACCTTGGGCAATAAAACGTCCTCCAAATCAGTTAGTTGAACGTAGAAAGGAATGGAATTTGAATCTTCTGCTTCAGTAAGCAGCTCAGTTTGACAACTTAAATCAGATTAACAGGTTACAGGTGATTTCATTACCATGCGATTCTTGTCTTTCACACTTGGCTGTGAGGAATCAATGCTAAACCAGAAGTTGCTACGTTTGATAAATTCAATGTATGACGTTCTGATGCTTCTAAACCAATCAGATTAACTAAAAATGTCATGTATTTGGCGGGTCTAGAACCTAAGAATCACGTACTAATGAAATCACCTGTAATGCAGTCAGTCACCAATGTTACAAGACACGTCAGCTATAATTTAGATACGTTTTCATAGTATTCAAATTAGTTTTGTGTCATGTAATTCAGTCCCTAGACCAATCAGATGAACTGCATTTGCTACGTTTTACCATGCTATTGCAGAAACTCATACTTATTGAAATTGCAGTAATGGCTTCAAGCCACACATATTGACCAAGGTTAGAACAAATTTATTGCAGTTAGCATTGTTCAATAATCACTCAAAATGGCACGTTGTCCTGCAAGAGCATATATTGACACCTAATTATAACTTCTCCTGCGTCATCAACTAGCTCAAGTGGTTATCAGAAACACCCTGATGGTATTCTGGCTAGCAACAATTGAGCAGCATGTGGGAGGAATATAATACATTTGTTGGAAGGAGAAAACGATTTGAGACAAAAACTAGAAGGAACAATGAAACATGAAAGCGAGAGATTAGTTAAATCATGTTCCATTTACATATATTCAAATTAAAATATTCAGATGTTGTTCCTTCTTTTCTTTTGACTGTGGATGCATGGGGGGAGGGTCACTGATTTGTGTCAGAAGTATAATAATATATTGATTTATACCATTCGACACCTCTGTCAGCCAATCATGAGCCAGTATTTCACTGCAATAAAACCCATATTCCTTGTTGTCCAGTTATCCTCCCATGGGAGAATAATAAGTGAAGCTGTGAAAAAAACACAGCAACACATGACAAGTTTCAGTTTTGTCTTGTGGTATAAGCCGGTTATTCACCGCGGGATCGGCAATATGTGTTTATCACAGCTCGGGCTGACGCCCTCGCTGGATAAATCACATATTGCCTCTCCCCAGGTGAATAACCTATACATATGCAGTGACTCTGTCCTAATCAGAAACTACAGCTTCAATCTCTGCGTACTGATGAACCTAGGTTTTGCTGCAAATCTGTAAAACCTCGGAAATTTGAAATTATTTCTCAAGGTAAATAGGGTTTCATGTTTCACTTTTTTTTCTCTTTTTTTTTTCAAGTAAAGATTTTAGCATGAGACTATGTCTCTGTCTAATGGGCCTAATGATGATGAATCTTGAGAAGTCAAGAAGCATGCCGCTGAAATTGTTGTTCATGCTTCATAAGGTAAATGTTCAGAAAAGCCACACTGTTAGACCATTTCACTTTATGGCAATTTCCATTACATTAGACGAATGACAAATGCTTTTAGAATTGCTCTGACATGTTCCTTGTGAGGTCATATTTCTATTCATGCTATGTTATTCTCTATGGCTCACAAGCACTTTGTGAGGTCATGTCATATACTTTCAAGGCTATCAAAACAAGTCACCAACTATCAATGAGGTCAGAAGTTACTCAATGATAAATTGACAGTTCATCTCAATGCAATGGATATGTCTGTTGTGAGGTCATAGATATCCATTACCAGCTGAATGTAAGTACTCATCATTCATCGACTGTAACTTTAGAAATTGTCATTCTTGCCCTATAAACAACGGCCATTCCAAGCCCAAATTAAAAAGACAACTTTTTAAAAAATCAAAACAATTCTTAAACAGGTCTACAATTGCAAAGTTTTTCTTTGGACTTACACTATATATTTACGCATGCTTTGATGAGTTTCTTCCGATCATAACCAAAATAGTCAACACTTCACTGACACTGGGAGAAATGCCTGCTGACTTGAAGCATGCTTTGGTTAAGCCACTCCTTAAGAAAAGTGGCCTTGATCTCATTAAAAAGAATTATAGACCAGTATCTAACCTGTCTTTCTTGAGTAAGGTCATAGAGAGTGCAGTCATCAAACAGTACACAGATCACCTGGCTGAAAATTATCTTGACGATGAAAAACAATCGGCCTACAAGCAACACTTCAGCACAGAAACACTTCTGACGAAAATCCACAATGATGTGATGTTGAATATGAGCCAAGGTGAAGTGACAATGCTGGTCTTACTGGACCTATCTGCTGCATTTGACACAATTGACCACGACATTCTTCTGAAAAGACTGAAAGACGTTTATGGCGTTGAAGACTCAGCTCTGAACTGGTTCAAATCCTATATCTCAAGCAGATCACAGTCAGTACTCATTAATGATACAGAATCCGGCAAGTTACCCCTACAATATGGTGTTCCTCAAGGATCAAAACTGGGCCCAATCTTATTCAATTCATACATAGCACCAGTTAGCAAAGTAGCGGAACAAAACCAGGTTGAAGATCAAAAGTATGCTGATGATGAACAACATATACTATCCTTCAAACCAACATTTCTTGGACAGGAACATGCCAGAAAGAAAATGGAGAATTGCATCACAGATATAAGGAATTTCCTGCACAGAAACAAGCTCTGCAACAATGGTGAAAAGACAGAAGTTCTCCTAATTGGTTCAGCAAACCAACTGAAAAAACTCCATGTGTCATCGCTAACTATTGAAAATGTTGAAATCAAAGTGACCGATCATGTCAGAAATTTAGGCGTGTTCTTCGATAAACACATGACTATGGAAAAGCAAGTGAACAAAATGTGTCAAAATGCTTACTACAACCTACGAAATATCTCCAAAATTCGTAAATCGCTGAGCAAAGAATCAATCAAAACAGCCGTAAATGCATTAGTCACCCCTCACTTTGACTATGGAAACGGACTTCTAAATGGTTGTTCCAAGCAGGTGATAAACAAACTCCAAGTTGCTCAAAACTCAGCTGTTCGATTGATTGAAGGACTCAAACGACAAGATCAAGTGAGTGGGTACAGGAAAGAGTTGCACTGGTTGCCGATTCCTGCTAGGATTCAATTTAAACTGATGACTACCATTTGGAAGTCTCTGAACGATCAAGCACCAAAATATATTAAAGCTCTCTGCAAACTGAAAACAAAAAATGACCGTAATCTCCGGAGCAACAATAAACTGCTGTTAGAAGTGCCAGTAACTCGGAATCAAAACAAGTTTGAAGACCGCGCCTTCTCTTACTCAGCACCAAAGCTTTGGAATGGCCTTCCTGAAAATTTGAGAACATCAACATCCTTGGAAAACTTCAAAAAAAGACTCAAAACATACCTATTTGCAAAGTTTTATAGCTAACATAGTCTATCCCAACAAGCGCTAATGAGCAGTTTACTGGAATTAGCGCTATACAAGTAACTAATATATTACTATTATAATTATATTATTACTTCTAAATGAATGGTTTGAGGATGCCAATGCCATATACATGTATACAAGTGTGACATCAAAGGGACTTGTCGTTCTCCCCTTCACAACAGTGGGTGTGGGATTTGGTTTGTCAATACAAAACAGTGTACAAAGTTGCCATTACATTGTCTTCACTTAGATCTTCCAGATTGGCAGTCCACTAGAGAAATTGATTTTCTTCTTTTAAATTTACAAACTGGCTTTGCCATGTCATTGACAGTTTTCCGTTGGTCTGCCAATCTTCTTATTTGATTGGTACCTTTAGTCATTTAATTAGTTTCTTTATACCATTAGACACCTCTGTCAGCCAATCACTAGCCAGTATTTCAGGGAAATAATTCCCATGTTCTTTGTTGTCCTGTCATGTTTGACTGTTTGAGTGTTTGTCTCATTGTATAAGCCGGTTATTCACCATGGGATCAGGAATAGGTGTTTATGACACCTCGGGCTAAATCCCTCAGGTGATAAATCCATAGAAATACATAGAACGGACATGAGGCTGTATGAAGCCACCTCAAGATGAGGTCACCAAATCCGCCATATTGGAACTGCCCTGAGACATGACGTCACAATAGACTAATTATGATGTGACGTCATGCCATTGTTATAAGTAACATCACTGTTATTGGTGACGTCACTGTACCATTGTGTCAGGATACAGGGCAGTTCCAAGATGGTGGATTTGGTTGCTTCATCTGCCAGAGCCTCATGTCCATTCTATGTATTTCTATGGATAAATCACATATTCCCTCTCCCGTGGTGAATAACCAAAACTTATTGACACCCATGCTGCTAGACTTGATATGCACAGAATCAACTGATTAACCATAACTGACACTTGTAACAAAACATTTTTAAGCCAGTGACATCACATGACCAAGTTGAAAGTTTGCTTTGAAACTGTTCGGACCCATAGGAGAGGCGTATGGTGAGTGCGATTTTGGGGGGCAAGCGACATTAGCAAGAATTTCAAGGTATAGATTTTTAAAATATCATTTTAAATGAAATTGCCTGGAAATCTTCTTTTTTTTAAAATTTCCAATAGTGTTGATTTAATCATCTGCCCAAATTTTTAGCCTTCTTTACCGAATCTTACTGCTTCCCAAACTTTGGGGGGAGGGGGGCGGCCCGGGGGGGGTACTCACTCTGAAAGGGTGTATATGGAGGCGCCGCTGGATGGTTTAGGTTTTTTGGTCTTTTTGGATTAAAATGGTTTGTTTTTTGACAATTTAGATTAATTTGGTTCTGGTTTTTGCAACCCCAACATGTTTGGCACTGTTAGAATCGGCTTCAAAAGAGGATTAAAATGGTTTAAAAACAATGAAGATTAAATAGGTTGCCAAAAATTTTATTGAAGGATTAAAATGGTTTGTGGTTTTGGCGTAGTTTCCGGATTAAAATGGTTCTGGTTTTCAAAATTGCCGTGGCGCATCCGTATGCGAAAGTCCGCAAAGTACCCCCCCCCCGGGGGGGGGCGGGTGTTGACCCATTCTCCAATCTACAAACAGCTTTCACTGTTGTTCTGAACATTAAATCAGAATTTTCATATGAGAACTACATTGATTGGCGAAAAATGTATGATGGATCGATTGTATAATCCTGCTTTAAGATTGAGTACTAAAATCCTAGAGCAAACTTTTCTTGTTTGAGACATTTAAACAAAACATTGACACAAAGGCTTATTATTAAAAGTCGTCTAATAAGACTCATTTTGAGAAACAAACAAGGCCTGCCATGCCATATCTCTATTATGGTTGTGTTAACAAATGATCAATACTGTTCCGACAGACAAAAAAAGCTAATTCTCATTAAAACCTTATATCACACACATTGAGTGATACCAAAATGTATTTTTGGCCTGGTACTAGTGGTCCTTATCTGTGTTTACTACAATCTTTCTGGGCTCAAAGTTGACAAACATAGCTGAAAGAAGAATAATGTCAGCAAGGGCTGCCCAAACTCATCTGGAGAAAGGAGGTTACTGATTATCTCGATCCTTCAACACTCACAAAACACAGTCTAATGTTGATTAGATAAACGAGTCAATCCATTTGTCATCTTTTTACAGCGATGCACTTTGATAAAGCAAAAATGAAGATCAGTTCACTGTGAAAAATGCACTTGGTGATTCATGATAGCTGATGAAGTGTCATCTTCTATACTTTCAACATGGGAAACATAGAGGCAGTTTGATTAGTCATGATCAAGAGAAGGCCATTTGACTTGTCATAACTGATTTTGGATTGAAAATCAGATGCATAATCCTTTCGTTTGGCTGTCACCAACAAGAGGGATAAGTCTCCTTAAATCAAATTAACATTGAAAGTATTGGGTATAATCATGACAAATCATCTGTATGATGACACACAAAGTGCCATTTTCACAGTGCAACAATACACTCTTTTTCGGTATCAAAGTGCATTGCTGTAATAACATCTATACTAATGGCGAATTAGTGATACTATGTCTCATATTATTTGTAATATTGCTCATGAACTGGTCAGTCTATCTGGGCTCTGTAACTCTGACCATGTGTATTTGAATAGTCCTATATTAAACATTTTTAACTCATCGAAGCAAGAGTGCCTTGGCGGTGTTTGAGAGGACTTCCACAAACTAAATTCTGAAGAGCTTTACAACAAATGTCCTATACTTTTACTCGCATGTCCTCCTCTGAGTCTAACTATTTCTTGGTCACTGTACAAAATTAGGACAACGTCAGCATATTTTGGTATAAATAACACTTGTACTTTGCCTCTATGACAAGGAGTCTCTTGGAGGCAATCTTATACGGTGTGGGCAATCTCATTTATAACTGACTTTGCTACAACAAAATCATCAATTTTCTATTTTTCATCCTGGTAACTTTTGTTCAGTCATAGATATGAGAGTCAAACTTGAAGAGTTGTCAAGATGTAATGTCCACCTTTATCGCAATATCTGGGAAATGGAAAGCAACATCCTGTGCTGCTTGACAACGAGAGTCTGCACAGAAAAAAGTTATGTGGCTGATGGACTGAATTTGTCTCCTGCAATTTTCTTACAGCAGCATTTATGTGACAAATTATCTAAAATAAAGTACATTGACTGAACTTTTCTAGCAGAATAATCGTTTTGTTTTGATTTTGATCCCCAGGCAAATTGGAAGGACATTTGGTAACCTTATGATTATAGTCACATTCGTGATATACTTTGTAATAAATCTTGAAAGAGGTATTTATTCATTACATGCACATAGTACAGACAAATTTCTCATTTCAGGCTCTTCCACAAGATGGGAATTGTGAGCTGGCGTATCCCTGGCTTGCAAAGGGCCGGAGCAAAGGGAGTGATTGAAGCTGTGGATCATGGACAAAGCCAGCAAAGGAAGAAGTTTGTTGAACACATTAAGGTGGAGATGACCAACTAACAACTTTCAAAATCTAGCCTTATATTTTTAGCCACCTATCCACATGCAAAAGCTAACATAGCTAAACCTATCCCTATCTATCAACGGAATCAATAGGCCTTCATATTTTTTGAAAATATTATCACATATATGTCTTTTCACTCAAATAATTCTTTTACAAATAAAGTATTTTCAATAGTTCCAATGAAAATTGAAGTCATTCCTCGATCCTTATCCCTCAATCAATCTTTTTGGCAATGAAGGGATTTAGTTATCCTTGTAACCTAAGACATTAATCACAATCACGCAGTCAAACTATTAATAGCCTTAAGTCACATTAATTGATCTGAACAGCCTTATTAGGTTGGCATTGTTAAGTAATCACTCAAAATGGCACTGTCCTGCAAAAGAGAGTCTGATGACACCAAATTATAACTTTTCTTGCGTCATCAACCAGCCCCAGTTATTATCAGAAACAATATGGAAGAACTGTTCAAAGTCTGGTTGACAATAGTGTAGCAGAATGTGGGAGAAAATATCATGCATTTCACTTACAAAGGGGGTCTCCTACCAGAATAGACTTTCCTAGTTTCATCATTTTATTCTTGTCATTATGGCAAATAAAAATATTATGACTTCTGACTTCTGTAAATGATTTGCTTATTGAATAAGATTGATGATACTTATAACACAGAAGCAGTGATGGAAATGTGGGTCCATTGATAGAAAAATAATCAGTGGTGAAATTACAATTTAATCATATTCACTTTAAAGTCCTCCTGGTATTTTTAGCCAAAATTAAGCTCTTTGACTATTTCCGCACCAGCCAAGAGCTCCCACAACGAAAATTTTCCATTTCCATCACTGCCTGGAAGGGAATAAGATCTACCAAAACAAAATTCTTATGATTCATGAATTGATATATTCAAATTTTGTTTGTGGATGAAACTTGTGTCACTATGACCACAGACTGCAGGGGCAGACCAGGAATTTGGAAAGGGTGGGGTTCAGGTTCAGTGATGGACTAAAACAGGAATCCTGGATGCGAAGCCCGAAATGCTTAAGCTTATATGCGGCCGGGGGTCTGGGAAGCCAACGGATTTTACGTGCTCTAAGATGAATTTTGAGCAACCTGAATGCTGTTTTAAGCTGCTTAATCCAATAAATATTGCTTTGGTGTTTCATCAGAAATAAGAGAGGTTGATTTACAGGATTAATATCAAATTGTCAAAAAGAGCTAAATCAGTCAAGTCAAGTGGACTCCTATATTGGCTTTAACAGAGGTTTGAATAATGTCCTCAGTTTTGAGTTTGCAGCTGTTAGCATTGTGGATGCCACAGAAGACACATTCATGATATAACAAGGTCTAATATTATCCATTGCATCAAGTTCAGCTGTCACAACTGGACTGCAAAGTGCTATTTAACCAGCCAGGAATTCTTCGCAAACTCATTTTCACTTTTTTAATTCCAAGAAGTAAACTGTTGCTCGTTTGTATTCCATGGACTTAGGGCAATTCTCTTATTGGATCCCAACCATCAAAACAGATGCCACTTTATTACATGTTGTAGACAGGCCAGCCGACTGCTGCGTAGTGCAGTTAGTGACGTAACGATTGTCAGCATCAGTAAATGTGGCTTTTTGGTTTGGGTCCAAGGTGGGGGGGGGGGGGGAGTTTGAACCCCCTAAACCCCCCCCCCCCCCTAGATCCTCTCCTGGACTGTGACTGTGTTCCCACTGAAAAAAGTACAGCTTGACATTCGTAGATTGCTAGAGAATGAAAGCTGACACTTGAATTTAAAAAGAGAAGTACGTACACACTCCAAACTCTGGTTTGTCTTACATCCGCTGGTTTTCAATGTGCCCCAGACAGTGACAATAATTTTTAGTTCTTTACAAAGAAAGATATGCAATCTTCAACTTGAAGGCAAGAATTAGTGCGTGCCTGGAGTGCAACTTCTGCAGATCTGTATTCTGACAATCAAGTTAAGTCATTTGCATGTCTTTGAAGCAGGTCAAAACTTGAAATTATGTGTCAATGTTATTTGGTTTCAATGTTTGTCTTTCAAATAAGAATCAGCATTTTTCAAAATCAAGACTTTCTCTCAAATTGTAGCTTTCTTTATCATGACAAACATATTGTCATAGAACTCATTCTGAAAGTCCCCAAAGCGAAAAACTATTTTTTCGCATAATTGTCCGCAAATCGGAAAATTTTGGTCTGGAAAACATTTCAGTAGAGCATGCATTTTTTAGTGAATTTGCCAGTTTATGATATTTTGAAGTTGAATTTGAATGTAGCAAATTTCACCACCATGTTTAATACTGCGGTAAATAAGTGTTTACGATTAAATATGAGGTTATACAAAATTGAAAACTTGGAAAGGATCTATTATTATTCTGCCCCTTGACTTTTTGTATCAATGTATCATTTTCAGGCTCATTTCAAAATAAAATGCTTGGAGGAAATACTAACGAAGGTTGTTGTAGATGAAGGCCCTACCTACTGTTGATAATCTGTATAAATGCCACAGAAGACAAATTCAGTCAGAAACTTGACTTGTTTTGTGTACACACTGGTTGTCAAGCAGCACAGGAGGCCAAAACTTGAAATTATGTGTCAATGTTATTTGGTTTCAATGTTTGTCTTTCAAATAAGAATCAGCATTTTTCAAAATCAAGACTTTCTCTCAAATTGTAGCTTTCTTTATCATGACAAACATATTGTCATAGAACTCATTCTGAAAGTCCCCAAAGCGAAAAACTATTTTTTCGCATAATTGTCCGCAAATCGGAAAATTTTGGTCTGGAAAACATTTCAGTAGAGCATGCATTTTTTAGTGAATTTGCCAGTTTATGATATTTTGAAGTTGAATTTGAATGTAGCAAATTTCACCACCATGTTTAATACTGCGGTAAATAAGTGTTTACGATTAAATATGAGGTTATACAAAATTGAAAACTTGGAAAGGATCTATTATTATTCTGCCCCTTGACTTTTTGTATCAATGTATCATTTTCAGGCTCATTTCAAAGTAAAATGCTTGGAGGAAATACTAACGAAGGTTGTTGTAGATGAAGGCCCTACCTACTGTTGATAATCTGTATAAATGCCACAGAAGACAAATTCAGTCAGAAACTTGACTTGTTTTGTGTACACACTGGTTGTCAAGCAGCACAGGATGTTGCTTTCCACCTCCCAGATCAGCCAGATATTGCAATAAACGTTGGCATGAGATCTTGACAACTTCTTCACTTTGACTTTTGTTTCTATGACTGAACAAAAGGAAAAACAAAACTGATGTTTTTGTAATTGCAATGTGAGTTATAAATGAGATCGCCCACACCCTATGAGATTACCTGCAGGATGCTCCTTGTCATTCAGACGAAGTACGAGTGATGTTTATAACAAAATAATGTTAATACCTGGATGGACATTGTACCAATATGTTGTATAGCCTCTAAAATAATATAGTAATAAGAGGACAGAGTACAAGTATACAATCATATGTCTCTGAGCAAGTTTTTCACCAAATCAAATCTTTAAAGGCACTAGTACATTGGCATATGCATCATATTTTTATTCATGATTAGTGATTTTGTCATCTTGGTCCTCAATGAAACTGCAGCACTTCCAAATTTGAAGTTATGTCTGCTTCAACATTTGTCAATGTCAATTTGGTATCTTTCCATATTCAATCTAAACTATTTAATAATAAAGACAGACTCCCAACAGCTCTCTAAGATGGCCCAAAATTTATTCAATCTTTAAATATTTAAAAAGTCTATCCCAGATATTGCAATCTGATGATCTTGTGTATGGAAATGAATCTCATTAAATTGGATAAAGGAATAAATTGGTTTAAATGAATTTAGAATTGCAAGAAATCGATCGAATTAGTTTTCTTTAAAAATCAAAAGTGTGGAAACATTCATTTCAATTTGATCTATATCTAAATTATTACAGGACGTTTGAATCTTAATTCTTTTTTTCATAGCCTAACAAAAGGTTCCATTAACAAAAAATGGGCCAACCAATTTTGTGACAACAATTATTGATGATATTTGCAGATCAAGACCTCTCCAAACAGAATATTTAAAAATCTGTCACAGTCTGACCTCTGTTTTTTCGATATGCAAATCGTTCTGGGAAAAAATTATAGTGGCTGCCTCAGAGTATACAGCGAAACCTATTAACGTCTTGGACCTGGTGTTCAAACTTCCCTTGCAAAAAACTAAGATGTGTCTATTCTATAATCCTACTTACAAGATCGAGTGCCCTGGATTTTTTTGTTGTTGGTTTGTTTGTGTTTTACGCCTATGCAGCACATTAGTGGGCTATATCGAGGCAGGCGACTGCCGTATGATGATGAGATGAGAAGACTGAGAGTCTGGCACATACCCTATTAATTCAGGGATGCCCAGGGTCTTTCAGTTGCCCCAGCATAGAATACTGGATACAACCTGCCTCCATTTAAAGTCCCATGGGCTCGGACTAAAGTGAGTTCCCGGGGTGAGATTTGAACCCACGCCCTCAAAGCCAGTTGACAAGCGCACTTACCAATTAGGCCACAGGGGAACTCTCGAGTGCCCTGGAATCTCTACAGCAAAGTTTCCTTACGAGATACATGTGCTTTTCACAAAGGCTTTGAGCTATATGGTACATGTATCAAACAAAGAGATTGGATTGAAGAGAGAGTATCTTCAGTTACCAGATAAATGAGAAAATTTTATTGACTCATGTAGTGTATATCTACAATTTCCATTTCAAATTAGCAAGTTAGATGTGACTCTTTATTAATTGCACTTTAATTTGATTTATTAGACCTATTCACACTTGCTGTTCTGACTCACTACTGGTTTCAATATGCTTGACACAATGACGATCATTTTAAGCTCTTTACATAGGAAGATGCAATCATCAATGCAAGAATTAGTACGTGCATGGAGTGCTACTTCTGTATACTGGCAATCAGCTTGTCTCATCTTTTTTCAATGCAAATCTATACAACTTCTGAATTTGGAATTATTTCAGAATGTAAACGGGTCGTCATGGTAAATAACAAAACAAACTTTTTCTAATTCAGCCTGATATGTTGCTCATGAATTGGAGAAAATAGGTGGTAGAAACTGTAATGTGATGATTTATTGCATGGATGCAATCAAATAATCAGGAACAACGAGTCATGTGTGGTTTCACTCAATCTGCAAGGGTCAAATGATTTCTAGATTTCAATTTCTTTATAACTTTTCCAGGTATGCATCAATGTTAAAATGAAAAAAAATCAAGAATGGATTGCAAGTATTTATAGCTAGATGCCACAAAAGTCAGCTGCCTCTTCAATTGTCTGCGTTTATTTGTCATGGGTGGGTACAATAATTACAGGAATGCAAATAACCAAAGCCACAGGGACATGAAAAGAGTTTCGAGATCCCTCTCCTCTGATTCATAATTGTAGGATTTATTTCTCTCTGATATTATAACACTCATATGACACAGAACTTGAGCCTCAGATCCGTAGAAAGGTTAGATCAGAGGAGAAAAGAGAAAGGCATATATTTGAACTTTATTTTGGGATGAGAATTAAGCATAAATGGAGACTGGCCTTATGTTATTATTGATTTTGAAAATGATATTTGTTAGTCATGATGGTCAGTGAGCTTTGATTATGGTATGCTTTTCACAGCACACTGCCCAATAGTTCTCATATAACACAAAATTATGTTAACTTACCATGTGTGTGTGAGGTTGCAAAATTTACACTCAAAATTGCAAGGTTGTGCTGCCAGTGCCTTTTTATATTGCAGTCTGCCTCAAAATAAAGTTAAAAGCTTGGTTTGAATATCTATTTATGGATTGTCAATGTACTTGATAATTTGTAATATCAATGCAAAGACAAATTCAGTCCATACCTATACCTAATTTTTTTCGGAGTAAACTCTGGCTGTCAAGCAGCACAGGATGTTGTTTTCCAATTTCATGATTTTGAGATAAAGGTTGACATTACACCTTTACAACTCTTCCAGTTTTGACTCTTGTATGTATGAGACTGAAAAAATATTACAGGGAAGATAAAACAAAACTGATTGTTTTGTTATTGCAATGTGAGTTATAAATGAGATCCCTATGAGATTACCTGCAGGCATTCTCCCGTAGTCATCGGCTCACTTTTCGAGCTGGCTCTGCCAGTGAGCCTCTGATTCGTTGACAGTTTTTCCTGTGGTTTTATTCAAGTTAAGAACTGTAATGCTCAGGTGGTCCAGCCAACCAGGATGAATCTTCCAAAATATTTTTGGGATTAATCTATGACTATGAATGAACACAACTGAACTTGTAACAAACAACTGTCCTGATGTAGAACAATGAAACAAAACATACAGACAGAAAATAAGAAACTGTCATCTTAAAGTTGCATAAACTGTAAAATGAGTGATGAGTATTAAAGACAAACATAAAACAGTGAACAGTTTAGGTGCCATTATCATCAGCCATGCATTTAAATTCTGATCTGATTGGTTGTTGGGTTGGAGTTAACTTCATGGACAGTGATTGACTTAGTCCAAGTTTGATATTTTCAGAACGCATTCCTGTGGAAATGTATGACCACTGCTAAATTTATGGTGGGCAGTTTGTGGGGTGCTAATCAACTATATTTTTAATTTTTATGACTCAATCTCAGACTTATACCACTGTTTGCTTTTTCTGGCCAATCAGAAGGCAGGATTTCGCTCTGATATAATGCATATCACAGCTCATACACCTGACCATGATATTGCATGCTTGGCTGACTACAAGTTGACAAAATTGAAGGAAACACTGAAACAAAACTGACCAACGTAGGATTAAAACTGAACAACACAGACAGTAAACAAGGAGGAAGATTGTATCAAGTGTAACTGGTCTCAATAGAAAGGCTATATTCACTCTTTTTTATAAATACCATTATCTGAAATAATGATCAAATTTAAGGTCACTTGATAAATTAGTACATTTGGGATATGTAAGCTGCAAAAAAAATAGCGGAGCAGCAGACCAACAATTTTGGCCCCATTTGGCAAGCTCAAAGAATTATTTTTTCTTCTTAATTCGGGGGCTGCCGCCCCCGAACCCCTGCTTCTTCTTATTTCGGGGGCTGCCGCCCCCGAACCCCTGCTCATTGCTTTCTGTTATTGTTCAAATGTCTTTCATAATTTAAAAATAACATTTGCTAAGCGACTGTAATAATCAACCTCCCAAAAGGGACCTTGGCTGAGATGGCTGCACTATCGACCTACCTATCTATCTATATATCTATCTATCTATCCGTCTATCAATCTATCTGTCTATCCATATCTATCTATAAAATTAATCAATGAAATTAATGTATTGTGTTATTTCCATCTATCTATCGATCTTTCTATCTGTTTTTCTATCTACAAAATTAATGTATTATTTCCTGAGAACAAAGAATTCTGACCTGTTGCCTTCAGGGCTGCCAACCTTCAAATGAACTGAGGAACATGAATGTGCAACAAATACAATGAAATGTTGTCAAACAAGAAGGATTGAAGGCAAACGAAGGGATTTAAATTAATTTGTTTTGTACTTAGTGGTATAAGTTAGATAACACCCTTGTTTGTGACAATATGCAATAATCCTCGGGCTAAAGCCCTCGGATATATTGCATATTGTCACAAACGAGGGCGTTATCTATTACTTGCTATTTTGTCACAACAACTTAACACACAAGAGCATTCACACAGTAACTTTTTATAAATAGGCCTATAATATAAGCAGTTTATATGAAACTTGTCTAAAGTGCATATCAAGCTGCCTTGGAGTATTCACCTACATAAATTTATGACGCAAGATGCCCCTCTCCCTCCTGAAATTGCCTCAATGCCTCTGATGGCATCATGCATGTTACTCTCAGGAAATGATTTTACATTAAACAAGAACGAACACTCAGAGAGAGCATACGTAGGACTGCCAGCCTGCCATAATAGAGGCCTAGGTCTATCTATAGACAGCTATATGTTCCTAACTTCCTATACACCTGTCCATTGATCTATCTATCTGTCGATCCATCTATCTATCCATCTATCTATCTATCGAGTCAGAATATCTATCTGGTTGGTCCTATATCTTCTGTCCTATATATATGTATCTTCTGTTCTTCCTTTCTTTCTTCCTTCTTTCCTTCATCCTTCCTTCCTTCCTTCCTTCCTTCCTTCCTTCCTTCGATCCTTCCTTTTCCTTTCTTCCTGCCTTCTCCTTCTTGCCTTCCTTTCTTCCCCTTCCTGCCTTTCTTCTCCTTCCTTCCTGTCTTATTCTTCTCCTTCCTTCCTTTCTTATTCTTCGCCTTCCTTTCTTCTCCTTCTTGCTTTCCTTTCTTCTCCTTCCTTCTTCCTTTGCTTTCTTTCCTTTCTTTAGTAAATCTGTAAACACTCGCTCCATTTGGCTGGCACTGCTGTCACAGCAGCTAGAAAAGCATGGTGGAAGTATATTTCACTGGTCAACTGTATACACCTAATTCCAGCATGCTGATTCCGAATCTGAAATCATAATTTCTCTAGAACGTCCTGTCTGATTGAAAAATTTGGCTATATATTGTTTCAGTATCTTAAAATAACTTATTTAAATACTAAGATATGCTTTTAAAATTTCTGGTATTCAGCAGTGCAGAGTGCATTTCTTTTACCAAGCCTGATTATTTGCCAAATATTGACATGGCCATAACTCAAAATATAGACGTTCTGGAGAAATTCTGATTTCAGATTTGGAATCAGCATGCTCAAATTAGGTGAATAGATAGCAAACGGATTTTTTTTTTTTTTGACTTGTTTTTTCAATTAAATCACCAAAAAGTCACAGAGACTGGCCAAAATCGAAAAGAGCTTTCAATGAGCCACAAGTAAAGATACTGCAAAAAATCAGATTCATACAATGAATAGTTTTAACAGGAGCCTTTGCACAGAGTCACAACAATAGAATCTGACTTGCCACATAAGGCCTGCTGCTGGCAGTCCTTATAAATCAAAATCCGTACTCATAATGAGTTGTGCAGATCTTAAAGACTGCCACAGTTCATGCTTGGAAGAATAAGCACCACCTTCATGTAACAGCTTCAATCATACAGACTGATGCCAAACATGAGGAAACTTAAAAACAACAGACGGATTAACAGCCAACAGCTATCAATGGTATGCAAAGACTCTTACTACATAATCTTGTTTTAGATGTAACAGCCTCTTTGATTGGTGTGAACACAGTCCTTCGCATGCATACTTCATAACCACACTTATTGCAGCCATCCAGGTCAGAGGCTCACTGGCAGAGCCAGCTCGAAGTGATCCGATGACCACGTTAGAATGACCTGCAGGATGCTCCTTGTCATTCAGGCAAAGTATGAGTGATGTTTATATCAAAATAATGTTTGCATGAGGTGCCTGGATGGACATTGTCCCTATATGTTATATAGTCACTAAGATATTCTAATAGGCATACAGTCAACTGTCTATGAGCAATTTGTCACCAAATCAAATCTGTAGAGGCACTAGTACATTGGCATATGCATCATATTTTTATTCATACTAAGTGATTTTGTCATCTTGGTCCTCAATGAAACTGCAGCACTTCCAAATTTAAAATTATGTCTGCTTCAACATTTGTCAATGTCAATTTGGTATCATGTTTGTCTTTTCAAATTCAATCTAAACTACTTAATAATAAAGACAGCTCTCTGAGATGGCCCAAAATTGACTCAATCTTTAAATCTTTCAAAAATCTGTCACAGATATTGCAATCTGATGATCTTGTGTTTGGACATGAATCTCACTAAATTGGATAAAGGAATAAATTGGTTTAAACTTAGTGAATACTTCTGAATTTAGACTTCTGAGTTGAAGGCCTCTTTCTTATTACTACATGTATTTAGAATTTTATCAATGCTTAAAATGGGTTATCCTTATGTATTTAAGTATTTATTGATATTGTGTCGAGGCTGCAGGAATATGAGTCAGACAAATTGTTTTAATTATTTACAGGATATGTCATGAAGTGACAAAAGTAATCATGTCAGGAGTTATTATCTCAGTTATATATGAGTTACCCACTATACCAAGGTAAGGACAACAAACGTTATTTAATGTTCATACAATCTGCTACAGTCTGGGAAGACTCATTTTTTGTTCAAGAATTAATTTTTTTTTAAATCAATCAAAAGTGTAGAAACATTTATTTAAATTTAATCTATATCTAAATTTTTAAAGGACGTTTGAATCTTGTCAGGAACAAAAAAGGGTCAACCAATGTTGTGAGTACAATTATTGATGATATTTACAGATCAAGACCTCTCCAAATAAAATATTTAAAAATCTGAAACAGTCTGACCTCTGTTATTTCGATATGCAAATCTTTCTGAGAAACAATTATAGTGGCTGCCTCACAGTATACTACAAAACCTGTTGATTTCTTGGAACTGGTGTTCAGACCTCCATTGAAAAAAAACTGAGATGTATCTATTATAGTCATACTTACAAGAGCGAGTGCCCTGGAATCTCTACAGCAATTTTTTTTTTATGAGAGACATCTGACTTTTTCACAAAGGCTTTGGACCATATTGTATATGTTTCAAAACAAAGTGATTGGACTGAAGAGAAAGTATCTTTAGTAACCAGACAAATTCGAAATAATTTATTGACTCATGTAGTGTACATCTATGACTTCCATTTATAATTTGGAAGTGAAATGTGACTCTTATTTAATTACAATTTAATTGGATTTATTAGAGCTATTCACACTTGCTGTTCTGACTCACTGCTCGTTTCAATATGCTTGACACAATGACAATCATTTTAAGCTCTTTACATAGGAAGATGCAATCATCAATGCAAGAATTAGTATGTGCATGGAGTGCTACTTCTGTATACTGGCAATCAGCTTGTCTCATCTTTTTTCAATGCAAGTCTATACAACTTCTGAATTTGGAATTTTTCAGAATGTAAACGGGTCTTCATGGTTGTCTTTCAAATACACCAAAACAAATTTCTCTCATTCAGCCTGATATGCTGGTCATTGGAGAAAATCTGTGATAGAAACTATAATGTGATGATCTATTGCATGGACTCAATAAAATCAATGGAAACATTGGGTCATGTACGGATTCACTCAGTCTGAATGGGTCAAATAATTTGTAGATTTTCATTTCTTTATAACTTTTCCAGGTATGCATCAATGTTAAAATATTTAAAAAATCAAGCAAGAATGGATTGCAAGTTTTGATAGTTAGATGACACAAAAGTCAGCTGCTTCTCCCATTGTCTGCATTAATTTATCATGGGTAAGTACGATAATGACAGGGATGTAAGTAACCAAAGCCATATGGACATCAAAATAAATAAACTCATATGACACAGAACTTGAGCTGCGGATCCATGGTTTTTCCTAGAAGAGATATACATTTAAACCTTATTTTGGGATGAGGGTTAACATGGTTAAGTATCAATGGAGACTAGCCATGTCTTATTATTGATTTTGAAAATGATTTGTATTGGTCAGGGAGCATTGATTAGGGTGTGCTTTCCACTTCAGATTGCCCAAGAGTTCTCATGACACAAAATTATTAACTGGCCACGTGAGGTTGAAACATTTACACCCAAAAATGCAAGGATATACTGTCCTTGCCCTTTTATATCACAGTCTGGCTCAAATTAAAGTAAAAAGTCTGGTTGGAATATCCATTTATGGGTTGTCAATTTACTTGATAATTTGTAACATCAATGTCGGAGAAGACAAATCAGTCCATATCTTTATCTCATTTTTCTGAGCAAACTCTGGCTGTTAAGCAACACAGGATGTTGCTTTACACTTTCCAGATAGTGATAAAGCTTGACATTAGATCGTGACAACTCTTCCAGTTTTGACTCTTGTATCTATGAGACTGAATAAAAGCACCGGGAAGAAAAAACAAAACTGATTGTTATGTTATTGCAATGTGAGTTATGAATGAGATCGCCCACAACGCAGGAGATTGTATGCAGGATGCTCCTTGTCATTCAGGCAAAGTACGAGTGATGTTTATAACAAAATAATGTTTGCATGAGGTGCCTGGATGGACATTGTCCCTAGATGTTGTATAGCCTCTAAGATAATATAGTAATAGGAGGACAGGGGACAAGTATACAATCAATTGTCTCTGAGAAAGTGTTTTTTACCACATGAAATCTGTAAAGGCACCAGTGCAATAAATATGTGTATTCAATACTATTCATGCATCATGATTTTGTCATCATGGTCCTTTATGAAACTTTAGCACTTCCAAATTTGAATTTATGTCTCCCGAGAAGTTTAACTGTCAATTGGGTGACATGTTTGTTTTTTTATATTCAACCTGAACTATCTAATAACAAAGACAGTTTTAAACTACCAACAGCTCACAAATCTTTCCAGATTTGTCTCACATTTTGAAATCTGATGATCTGTTTTATAGACACAAATCTCTAAATTGCATAATGGAAGAAAAGTTGGTTTAAACTTTATTTCCCCTGGAGATTTTTTGTTCAAGACACTAATCGATTAAAGTTATTTTCTTAATTAAAAAATGTAAAGATATTAATTCAAATTTAATCTATAAGTTAGTATTTAATGATGATTTACCGTATTATGACAAGTAATATGTTCTAGACAATTAAGGTATCACTAACAAATTGCATTTCATTCAATGATTTGAGAAAGATTTTTAAAAAAAAGTACGTTCACAAGCTTTCGTAAGCACTAGAGCTATAGCAGTCATGCACTCATTGGTTGTCAAACAACACTGGAAGTGGCGTTCAATGCCAGATATTGTGTGATAAAGGTCGATATGAGATCTTTGACAACACATTTCAATCTTGACTCTTTTTTCCATTATCCCAAAGAAGTCTGAAGTTACCAGGAAGAAAAAAAGGTCAACTAATTTTGTGAATACAATTTGTGACTGCAATTATTGATAATATTGCCAATCAAGACCCACCCAAATAAACACAATAAAAAATGTGTAACTGTTTGACCCCTGAAATTTCGTAATACAAATAAATAAGATGTATCTATTGTATAACCTACTTTAAAGATGCATGCCATGAAATCTCTACAGCAAACTTTTCTTTTTGGAGACCTCTAACTTTTCCCAGAGGCTTAGTACATGGTACACAACAAAGTGATGGAAATGAAGAGAAAGGATCTTCAGTTGCCAAAAGAAAATTGAAATCATACTCAAATTTGTATGTTGTATATCCATATAATTTCCATTTTTAATTAACAAGTGAATGTGACCCTTGTTTCATTAGAAATTGATTGGATTTATAAGACAGAAAAATGGAAGCTGTTCACCCAGGCTGCTCTGACTTAACCACTATAACTGTTGCTCATCATGATGCCCTACATGGTGACAATCATTTCAAGCTCTTTATACAGGAAGATGCAATTATCAAAGCAAGAATTGGTATGTACATGGAGTAGAACTTCTGTATACTGACAATCCCATTCTGTTGTCACTTGTACAACTTCTGAATTTTAAATTACAGTGTATTTGTTTCAATGCAAATTGGGTTTCATGGCTGTCTTTCAAGTAATAAAACAAGTTTAATCAATGTTTTACCTTGCCTGTCATCGAGCAGATCCATGACAAATGTCGTAATCTGAGGAATCTCAATCAATTGAAATAGTGGATTTGTGGGTTAAGTGTTGTTTGTGTAGTTTCACCACAGAGAATAATAGGTATAATCTCTGGTTTTATACAATCGAACCAGTCTAATTATTGGTCGATTTTTTAAGATTACTTCATGAATTTTCTAGGCAGTCATGATTGTTAATACATAACAAGTTTACTGGAATGGACTATGATTATTGATAACTTAATGATATTCTAATTCTGACAATTTTATCCCAAATATCCCAAATGTGTTTTTTCACTTAGAACCTTATCAAGTTTTCTCAAATATATTTTTTTCACCTAGGACCTTATCAATCCGAGTGATCATGGCATCATGCTTCTTCAAACCTTGACGAAAGAGAAGTAAAGTAGCCATTTTAGTTGTGACCTCATGCACTTGCAGTTGTCTTCTCACCTTTACATGTTTACAGCAATAAGCCATTGCTCCTACTTGTATGGTTGACAAACGAATGGAGAAAGAATGCTCATGAGAGCTGACCAAACGGCTCTGGAGACAAGAGGTTACAGATTGTCTCAGAACTTACCAAACACAGTCTATAGTGTTGATTAGATAAGGGACAGTGCATTTATCAACATGGCTTTGCAATATGATTATCGGTAACACCATTTTTTGGTGTTTCCGTTTCTCACCAAAGATTGGTTACAAATAAACGAATCATAACATATAAGATAAGCATCATAAAATTTACAACTCTAGTTTGTTTAGAAAGTGGTGTAAATAGTTATGATCGTATAATCATTTCTGTTTTGACAAGTGAAGAGAGTGAGATCTAAATGTTTGTCAATCTTGATGTTTGTATAAATGATGACGCACGCAGAATTGTGAATAATTTGCATGGCACTTGTATTTCTTTTGTTCTTGTTGAAAATCTCCTCATCAATGCACGATGCATGTGCTATTTGTAAACCCTTGTGCCATTTGGTAGCAATAGACAGATATATGGATAGATATGGTAAGTGCGAACCTCTAAGCCCAGTTCTGGGCGCTCACAAGGGCTGATTGATGAGATGGGAGAGAGAGAGCAGTCCTCAACATGTTACACATTTACCCCGTGTGAGGGATCTTTTACCCCCCAGCACAGACACTGAGACCAGAGACCACCAATTTAATGTCTCTTCTGAAAGACATCCATGCAGGTGAGATTTTGCTCATGAAAGTCCAATGAAAATTTTGGGTTTCCCCAATACAGAAAACTTTTGGTTGCCAATGCAACCTGGGTTCAAACCTATGCAGGCAAAGACCTTCAGTGGTGCAGGCGGGCATGCCGGGAAATCACCGAGCATCTTAACTACTCTGCCAACCAGCAGGAGAATAGAGTTACCCCACAACTGTTGTCAATTTATGCAACAAGCATGTAGGTGTTGGTGTTTATATAATCTTCTTTCGAATTATACTGATGCAAGTATGGCCAAAATTTGAAATATGGTTCAAATTAAAATATAGATATACAAAAAGTTTTTATATAGTGACTTCTTTTGGACAAATCGAGCAAAAATCTATTACCGTACTAGTGCTTGTGCTTTGTGTGAAACAACAGCCAGCTGCTTCATATTTAAAATCCAACATGGGTATAGGTATGCAGAAGACATAATTGCAGAAGTGGTGACTGAATCATTTGTGTCTCTCCATGAAAGTATGCACAAGATATTTTGAGCAATCTATCCTTGAAAGAAGGATTTTCAATAGATATGTTTTAATTCATCCAAGCCAACCTCTATTATTGCTGTTTTATATTGCAAAACATGGGCATGCTGAATTATAAATACACTTATCATGAGCTTAAGTAGGCTACCAGTCTGGTAAAACTGAGAACTGCATGCTGCTGCCACCTGGCACAAAAGTAGATTTCCTATGCTACAGCATTGCTGTCCCAAGAAATAGTTCCAATTTCATTGCACATTCACAAAATTTCTATCCAACATTGATGTATACCAGAGTCAGACTCGGCAATCACATTCTCTAAGGAAGTAGACAAGGCCATCAGCACACTCAGAAATTGCCCCGGTGTCTTCCAGACAAAATTGCGTGTGTTCCTCTGGTCGAAAGTAGGTGGACGCTCGCAGGAGCTCGCTGAATAGCACACTAGTCACTAGGTGGCAACACAAGACAGCATATATATATTTTTAATCAAGAGGATTTTAGCAAGTTTTTATCTCCATTCCATGCACTACACCAAGAGGACAAGGATCTGGATATAGAGGAAACGTTTCCTGCGTCCAGAAGAACTTATACTTATACTTATACTTATATGTTCTGATCTGTGGCAATGCAAGAGCAGTCCACTTGTAGACAGTTAGGCTACTATATTATGAGTTCAAGGACATTCAGTCACAGCGCATGGCAAGGTCATTAGCCACAGTATTATGGCAAAGACAAAGAAACAAAGAAAGTGTCTTTAAAACTGAGCACCACAAAACATACATTGGCATTAAGGTTTCTTCATTAGGAGAGAGTGGGGCTATTTGAAGCACTTGTTTTTATTTTTGCTCTAGAGAGTTAAAGGCATAAGATATTCACACCAAATTTTGGCATGTGATAGTAGGTGTGTTTAACTCAGTGATCAGCTTATGAGATATTGTAAATAATTTTTGAACTCCGTGTTACAGAGACAAACTTCCAACTTTTTTTTTTTGCTTCAAATAACCACGGGCCTGGGGTTAGTTGAAGCACCATTAATTTTTTTAGACAACTACTTATTTCGGGGTTTTCTTAAAATTGCATTACTGCTATCCCTGTGACGACTACCACCTTTAGTAAAATACTTATTTGAAAAGATATTTTATACTGTAATTTACACAATTTTTTGTCCGTTTTGGGTAGAAAAGCTGGTTTTTCCAAAAAGGAAATTCTGCAATGCAAATATGCTCTGTTTTACTTCTTAATTGCAATAACTCAAACTTGCAATGACTTGCAAGATAATTTGAACAAGAAAAATCATGTTTTTGGCCGACTCCATCATGCGCGGTTTAACTAACCCCATCACGTGCACCTGGAGCACAATATTGTCTTATTTGTCAGTCTTATCAAATGCACATAACAAAATTCTTCTGGGTGTGAACACAGGTGACAGCCGCTGGGTTGGGGTTGGGGTAATTTCTGGGGGTTGGGGCAATTTCTGGCATGATGCTCACTCACTTCTTATATGATTGACAAGGTTGCTCACAAGCCCATCACTCAAATCAACAAGAGTAACTTGTTGGCTTCCCACGACACTATTATGTAGAGAACATAATTAATCTGGCTAGCACAAGTTTCTAACAATATTTGACAACGTTTTGAATCATTACCTGCTCAAATAGCGTCCTCAGCATCTTGTTATTCCTGTTGAAAGTGCTGCAGAAGGCCAGAACCACAATGAGAAATTCAGCAGCCCAGAATGACCTACATATGATCCAGTTAAGTCAGTTGACCAAGGGGGCCCTTCAAGGATTTCCTTGTCTTTAATTAGAATTAGCTGTCATTTTTTTCTGACACACCCAAATGAACTTGGCTCATTGTTAGAGGCATTGTGGTTGGCCAGTTGTTAGCACTTGGGTCAATTCAATCAGAAAAAATAATCCAAGGTTAAGAGGATCAAGTACTTCTACCTGAGGAATTTGTGAAGCTGTGAATGACATGCTCAACAGTTTGACAGTCAACATACCATTGTTTCCTAAACATTCTAATTGACTAAGTAGAATCAAACTCTCACAAATTCATTGAAATCGAATGATTTTTTGTTTACCCAACATCATTCTATCAAAAAAATAAAACAACATATGTTGCTGTTTTAATAGCAACAACTAATATTTGTTTGGTAAAATAAGAAAAAATTAACTAGGGAAAAGGGCTATAAATGGTTTATTAATGAGGTTTTCTTTTCATAAAAATAAATGCCTGGGTCCTGTATTTTTTTCTATTTCAGGGAATAGGTGCAGGGCAGTACCATAACGCAAAGCCACTTTTTAAAATATATCCTTCATGCAGCATTTCAAGTTCTGAGCTAAGTTATCTTAGCAACGTAACCTTTTAAAAAGCGAATATATTTCATCTCCAACACTGCAATGTGTACGTTTTTTCTTTCTTGAAGAGAAAAGGAAATACATGTATGAAGTTAGGAAATTTTCCATTTTAATTATGCACCTGCAGATTTTGATCTTCCCATCAAAGCACCCTGCAACATATGGTGTTAAAGAATTTGTAACAAGTATGCTCTCCAGAAGGTGGTGCCACCTATGTGAGGATATTTGAATCATTTCAAGTGCTCAGTTAATTGTGCAGTATTTTGCAAAGACAATAGATTTCTTTCTACAAGGCTTTTTTTTTCTTTGTATTTTAGGACCTGGGCATTCTACTATCAAAAAAGCAATATCAATACAATACACCATGCATCAGTACTACATGTCATTCAATTGCTTGCAGAAAAGTAGATAAAAAAAAAAGGAAGAAGTAATTTCAGGCCAGTGGGTTAGTTGTTAGACATATTTTGAATGCCTAAATTATGATTGTTTCTCAGAGTTGTAGTTACAATGCCAATATGTTCTTTTTAAAAGAAACTCTGTGCAGCTGACTCTTTGGCAGATCAGTATCACAATGATACTTGGAAAGCTTTTAATGGTTTGATAGTTAATATGTTTGTGGCAGTTTCTGTTTTTCACAGCCAACAATCACAATAGGATCAGCAAATGCCTCATCATAGATATTTGTTGAATACTTTGTCAAAGCTGTGTTAAGGTTGATCAATCAGTAAGACACTCAGCCATTGGCTGAATGTCTTCATGACCTTTGCTGTCCCAATATTTTGACCTAGAACTGATCTACCAATTAGATGAGACACTGAGGTCACCCAGGGCTTCTGGCAGGATCACTAGATGGGCTAGTGAGCAACCTTGTCAATCATATAAGAAGTGAGTGAGCATCATGCCAGAAATTGCTCCAACCCCCAAAATTACCCCGACCCCAACCTAGCGGCTGTCACCTGTGGTGTGAATTAGGAATGGGTTTGCTCTTTTGGAATTAGGGTTAGTTCACATGGATATAAGTATTTACAAGACAACAACTCAAGAAAACAATTAAAAGTCGAATTTAGGCCATGTTTCATATAACCGCGCACTTCAAATAGCCCCGGTCTCCCCTACTTACAGTTTGGCCTGATTGTGATCATTCTTTCTTTGTTTACAACAATCATTCTAAACACCAAGGAGGAGGAGAGCTAACCAAATATTTCCACAGAGCGAGAATGTTACAGTATCCCTCATAGAAAGTTCACTGTTGATAAGATAATGATAGAATTGAGCATTCCTTACCGTTGCTTTATGATGACAACCTTGTGATAGATATTGTCCCTTGGTCACATTGTGTTCCCTTGGATGATTTCCCTCCCCATTCCAATACCACAAAAACATTATGAATTTACTTTTGTAGTAATATTTAATCAGATGAATCTAAAACTTGGCCTTATGATGTCACTCAATTCGGAGTATCTGAATCATAAACTGACCATAACAGAAAGTCATTAGTGGTCTGCTATTGGGTTCAGTGGGTACAAAATCCTGTTTATTGCATATCATACATGCATGGATCAAAAGCTTAAGTACTGATGTGATATGAGTTCATGGACATCAGTCACAGACTGTGTATTGCAGGTACATAATAGCCACAGCGTAAAACACTGACAAAGAAAATGCCTCTTAAAACTCGGCACCACAAAACATACCATGGCATAAAGATTTCTTCATTACTTATAGGTCGCCTTAGTTGTGATGTTTTTGTCTTTGTTGACAACAATCATTCTAAACACTAAGTTGACAAACACAGCAGATGGAGGGGAAATGCTTTAGAGGGCTGACCAAACATGTCAGCAGACAATATGGCATCCACTAAAGACAGTCCAGTGTTGATAAGATGAGAGAGACAGTCCATGCCTCATCATTACTTTGCAATAACATCTGCCTTTGTTCCTGATGTCTCTGTGTCCCCATGGATGACTCCGTCCATATTTTATCAACTACAAAAAGCAGGTCTATACACAGAGTACTGTTCTACTCAATGCACAGCGATTCAGTTGAGGCATCCTCATTTCTCAGAGTAATCTTGTGAAAGATGACCCCGATAAGACTTGCCAGCTTTTCATCAAGAAATAACTTAAAGATTGACTGATCCCTGGTGTAAAAATATAATGTACAGTTTGAGAGTATCCAAAGCAATTGAATGTATTTTTGAATGTTTAATTGTTGTCTGTGTTTTGTTTCAAATATTTTCCTTGCAGAAAACCACAAACAACTATTTAAATTTCACAGGAACAAAGGTGTCAAAGCATTAGAAAACTTCAGGTCCAGTGTCACAAGTTGGTAAAATTTGGGATTTTTGGTCATCTTGGACAAAAAATGGATAATCACAGATATGTTTCCTATATTTTATTAGATTCCAAAATGCATTTTGATGTATCTACTGGAACCCGTAAGTTAATTTTTGACTCCGAACCCCATTGGATTTACATTATAAACTTCAATGCCATTGAGCAACCTCTAAAAATCAATTGATTTTCATGAAAATTGGCACAGGTGATCCTTAGATCAAAAGGAAAAAGTTCAGGGGGTAAGACCTTGACATTTCTCTATCTTAATTTTTCCAATGCATTTCATTGGCACCCTAATGCAGGAGAACCTCATATAGATGGAAATATCTGATACTTCACTGAAAAGGCTACAAGGCTAGGCAATTGTACAATATCACATCTGAATGACCTTAATATGTTCAGAGCTTTTTAATCATCACTGCAAATGCCACATTGTCCACATAATGTTTTTAATAGCACATCAATCATGAGTCCACTTGTGGTATGCCTATGCATCAAGCCAAAATATAAGGCAGTGGTATCCCTTTGTCGGTGCTTCCAGTAGGATTCTACAGACATCAGAAACATTGACTATTCCCTAAGATAAAAAGACAATTTTAGAAAGACCTTTACCTTCCATTGATTTTGTCTCCTTTTGTCTTTTGAGGCACACCTAAATGCATACATATCTGCAAACGGGAGCGCAGTATCAATAATCTAATAACTATTATCATAATAATTTCATCATGCATGTAATTTCAGGTCTGGAATGGCTAAAAGACTCAATCTCCAGCACAGCCAAATTATTGTTAGTTAGTCTTCAATTGGTCCCTTGTTGAACATCAATAATGATAATCCCTCTTGGGATTGAATGACGCAAGAGAAGTTATAATTGAGTGTCAATGCTCTTGTTTTCCTTTTTTGCTATTGAAATTCCTCTTGGCCACCCATGATTGATGTCTCATTGGTAAGTTTCCGTGAACAGTACGCCACTTGTTGCGATGATGTAAAAGCCCCTGCCACAATAAGGCTATTTGTTCAAATGCCTAGCCCTAAAGCCTTTTCTGTGTAGATATTTCCATCTACTTGTGGTTTGAATACAATTAACTTGAATTAAAATACATGTGGAATTGTATTTAAAAATTGAGTTTAACTAGCCTTGTATTTTTAAACAATTCCAAATGTAGTGGCACAGTTGTCAGAGTATCAAAATGTACAAATAAATGGAAACCTATATGATATGTCCTTTGACGTTCATTCTGAAGCAGCTAGTTTAAAGCTATTGATTTAAGTTTACTCTAAGATGCCAATTATACCTGTCATTGTATGATTTCATCAGTGATTCAAGCTACAAACTGCATGTCTTTGGAGAAGAAGAACCACTCTTTTCGTAAATGGGATTAATTTCATATGTACATTCCATGCATACAGACATCCAATGATATCCGAAGACTGAGCCGTTCATTGTGAGTCAGAGAACATCACTTTCCCTTTGAAGTCCTTCTGGCTTTGGTGTTTTGAATTTCTGCATTATCATACTAATCATTATGCACACAATTGGCAGAAACCATTTGTTTGTATTTGGACTGGATAATCACTCTTCCCCAAAAAAATCTCCAATTAAACCAGACAAAAATATTCTATAGGAAGTGAATTCCATGTAATGACAGATGAAATGATTCCATCAACACTATAGGTAATGTTTTCTATTTATCTCATAAATAAGACATCAGTCATTATGTTTCTGAGGAAGTCTTCAGGCAGTTTAGACAAAACTGTCGATGAAGGTCTTTGTCTACACAGCTTTGAACCCCTGTATCAGTGCCTGTGCTGGTTACCAAAAGATGCCTTCTTTGAGTAAATGTGTAAATTTATCAAAAGGTAACACAAAGACTGGCCGTGAAAAACAAACACTTTGAAATTATGGATAAACCAACTTGATTACCTTTTTAAGGAAATAATAAAATTTTTTAGAATATTTCTTAATTTTGTACCGACGTCAAGTCATATTCATGATGAATCGGTTATGTGTGAATAGAAACAAATCATGTATATTTATAAACTACTGTAGTGCTGAAAATCATAAAAATAAAGTGTTTATTGCGCATTGATAACAAAGAGAAAACTGAAATTCACACTCTACTTCCTGGTTACCATTTGGCCATGTCATAAATATGTTGCACTAGAGTCCAACTAGAAGAGTTGCCAAGATCTCATATTGACCTTTAGCCAACCAATCTGGAAGTGAACATCTGCATCCTGCACAGCTTGACAACCAAAGAGGTTGTGGAAAGAAGTCTGTGCAGGTACCTAGATATTATGGTTCACACAAACATTCCGGAATTTATCTTCTATCGATAATTTTAGCCTGGCCTCTAAGGTTTTTTGAAATCATCAAGTGACAAATCTAACTTTTTTGCACTTTACAATATTGCATGGAATTGACCAAGAGACTTATCAATAGAAATCATCGGTGAACAAGTGTCACTGTCAAGGATGTAACAAAACAACTGAAACACTTTTCTCAAAGCCAGCAGAGCAAAAGAACTTCATAATCAAGTAATATAATGTTGCTAAGCACTGATTTCTCACTGGCAAGTGTGAATGACCACAATGGGAGTAATTAAAATGGCTGTAATGTAGGTCAAAGAAAGCTTGAAATTAAGGTGAATCTGTATCATATGCAAAGTCTCATTGTTGCCACAAGCAACATCCCATTTATATGACCACAGTTGACCTGTTGCATGCCATTATGATGTTCAGTGCATGAGTAACATTGATGGGAAGCTAAATCTCAATAATACGGGGCAGTTGCTTATTCTCTTGCTGTTTATGGCAATGGAGCAATGCAGATCTGAGAGCGGGAAACACCCACAACCTTTATTGTTGTTTACAATGTGCAAAATGTGTTACTTTCTCTTTGGTCTGAACCAGGCCAGATGGTCATTGGAGGACATTGATTGCTGGTCAACAGGACTTGGGCAAACCCTCAACTTCAATGGCATAATGAACATCACTGAGAAGACGGTAAGAGATCATGAGGCAAACACATAATGGTCCAATATTTAGGCTCTTATACACTTTGCTTAAGTCCTGAGTTAATGTGATTCATGACTGGGGAACATAATTCTTTGTAAAGAGAAAAATTAATGCACGCAACACCTAACAATTTCAAGACATTTTGACAAGACAATGCCATAGATAAACAGATTTGAAGTTAATGAAGCATCGGACCCCCTTCTGTATGTTAGCGGTGGACTTACATGGATATCACATCCACCAGTACATAATTATGTCAGTATAGGTCTTCATAAAATTGAAATTGGTGTGTACCTGATAATGAGCCCCAGTCAAATTACCAAGAAACTTTCAGTGAATCAAGTAGACTAAAAGAAAAAACAATTTTCCTGCTGATTGGTAGATTCACTAGAGATCATTTTCAACTGGATTTACCGCTTCTTTGACTGTTACATCCAGCTGGCAGTTTGCTCATGTAGGTCCAGTTCTGCTGTTGTGCTTGCTGAATCTTGACATACAATCGCTGTCTCCAGCAAAGAAAGTTTGCACAAGAGATTTTGAAGCATTCAATCTTAAAAGAAGGATAACACAATCGATGCCTCAAAAATTCTAAATCAATCTGACTAAATATTTCTGCTGTGTTATTGGTGTGCTTTCCAGCGGAACATGGACATTGGGCATTCTGCCGCATTCAGAATAAAAATGTACAGGAACATAAACTGGCCACCACAGAAAGTAATTGCTTGGATGCCATTGGGTTCAGTTGGTACAACAAACAAATAAAGGGCCTTATTGCATATCATACATGCATGGATTAGGAGCTGAAGTACCGTCATTGTGTTATGAGTTCATGAACATCAGTCAGAGTATATCAATAGGATATGAGCCAAAATGTACAACAAAGGCAAAGAAACAAAGCTCTTAAAACTCAAGGCAACACAACAAATTACAGTTTCTTCATTACATAAAGCCTGGCCTGGTTATGGTCTAGCTGTCTGTGTTTACAACAATAATTCTAAGCACCAAATTGACAAACACTGTTCAGGGGGGGATCCAGAAAATTCCGGTGGGGGGGTCTATCAGGCTATCGTGTCGCGGAACGCATAATTCACGACATAACGCGACTGCACGCGGATAAAATTAACATGTCAAAATATATAAACTTTGGTCTGGTGGGGGGGGATGCATCCCCCCCATCCCCCCCCTGCGTCCGTCCCTGACACTGTTGATCATAGATGGAGGAGGAATGATTTGGACAGCTGATTTATGATGACAAACTTCTGACAAACAGTGTCTCTTGGTGTCACTTTGCTCCCTCGAATAACCAAATTTTGTACACTCAATCTTTAAACAAAGAATTATACAATTGGTACATCTAAATTCATCCTGTGAACCTTTTTTTAAGGCGTTACCTCAGCAACGTATATGTGCTTAGGCCTACAGACATGAGGCCTGGGACAAAATCGAGGAAATACATCAGCAAATCAGGGACTGGCATTGCTGTAAAATGCAGGTTACAGAGATGTTGCAGAACAGCCCGAAGAGGACATTTTTTACGGGAACGCGGATAATAAAAGGCGGGTGGGGTCAAATGTATGGAACAGGCTGAATTTGCTTTTCAAATTGCCTTTTATTTTTTGTGAAAAAATGTTCTTGCTTCACTGTCGGTGTGCTACCTTGCAGCACATGGGCATTCAGAATTATAAATTCAAGAAAATAAACTGGCCACTACATTAAGTCAATACATTTTGTGGAATGCCAATGTTGGGTTCAGTTGGTACAACAAGCAAATAAAAGGCCTTATTGCATATCATACACGCATGGATCAGAATCTTAAGTGGCATGCATTACTACGTTCTGAGTTCATGGACAACAGTCACTGTGTATGCACTGTATGGTAAGATATTAGCCACATCACATATCAAAGACAAAGAATCAAAGAAAATGCCTCTTAAAACTCAGCACCACAAAACATACAATTGGCGTTACTGTTTCTTCATGACTTATAGTTTGGCCTGTTTGTGATCTTTCTTTGTTACATCAATCATTCTAAACACAAAGTTGACAAACACAGCAGCTGGAGGAGGAATGCTTTGGAGAGCTGACCAAATCTTTCTACAGACATTGTGGTATCCACCAAAGAGTCCATTATTGATAAGATGAGAGAGACAGTTCATGCCTCATCATTACTTTGCAATCACACGACACAGTTTTTCAATGTCTCTGTGTCCCCATGGATGACTCCCTCCCTCCATATTTCATCAACTGCAAAAAACAGGTCTATATATATATATGTACTGTTCTTATACTATTATCAGGGTCTCCTGTAAAGCAAACTTTTTTGTCAGTTAGACTTATATTAGTCTCTTGTCTTGTGTCTATAATGATAATCTCTGTTTGAGGTTGATGACGCAAGGGAAGTTATAATTGAGTGTCAATGCACTTGTTTTCCTTTATTGTTATTGAAATTCCTCTTGGCCAACCATGATTGATGTCTCATTGGTAAGTTTCCTTGAACAGTACCCATTTGCAGTGACGGTTTAAATGCCCCAACCATAATAAGGCTATTTGTTCAATTACCCAGCCTTGAAGCCTTTTCTGTGTAGATATTTTGATCGACTTGTGGTTCGAATACAATTAACTTGAATTAAGTGTCAGGCAAATACATGTGGAATTGTATTTAAAAATTGAATTTAAAAATAGTCTTTTAATTGCAAACAATTCCAAATGCAGTGGCACAATTGCCAAAGTATTAGAATGTTGAAATGAATTGAAACCAATATGATATGTCCTTACACTGCATATTGATCCTGGCTTTCTATCTGAAGCAGATAGTTTAAAGCTATTCATTCAGGTTTACTCAATGATGCCATTATTTCCTCATGAATGATTTAATCTGTAAATTGCTTATCTTCGGAGCAAAGCAACCACTCTTCTTGAAAGAGGGATTAATTTCATGTGTACATTCCATTCATACAGGCATCCAATGATATCCGATGGCTGAGCCATTCATTGTGAGTCAGAGAACACCGCTTTCCCTTTGAAGTCCTTGTGGCGTTGGTGTTTGCATTTCTGCATTATAAAACCAATCATTATGCACAAGATAGGGAGAAAACAATTGGTTTGCATTTGGTTGGATAATCACTCTTCTCCAAAGAAATCTTCAATTAAATGAGACTAAAACATTCTGTGATGGAAGTGAATGTGATGACAAACGAAATGATTCCTTCAACTGTTGGTAATGTTTTCTATTATCTCATAAATAAGACGTTAGTCATTATGTTTCTTGAGAAGAATTCAGGCAGTTGAGACAAAACTGTCACTGAAGGTCTTTGTCTACATGGCTTTGAACCCCGGTGAGGGAACTTCACATTTTCAATGGACCTTCATGAGGAAAATCCCAGTTTGATGTCGTTCAGATGAGACGTCAAATTGGTGGCCATTCCATCAGTGCCTGTGCTGGCAAGCAAAAGATGCCCACATTGGGTAAATGTGTAAATTTATTAAAAGTTAACACGAAGACTGAATAGTAAGAATATTTCTTAATTTGGCACCAACGTCAGGTCATAGTCGATGAATCAGTTATGTGTAAATAGAAACACATTAGAAACACATTATGTATTTTTATAAATTACTGTAGTGCTGAAAATTTTAAAAATAAAGTGTATATTACACTTTGATAACAAAGAGAAAACTGAATATTCCCTCTCTTCTTATTGGTAACCATTTGGCCATGTCATAAATACGTTGAACAAGAGTCCAACTGTAAGAGTTGCTAAGATCTTATATTGACCTTTAGCCAACCAATCTGGTAGTGAACATCTGCATCCTACACAGCTTGACAACCAAAAAGGTTGTGGAAAGAAGTTTCTGCAGGTACCTAGATGTTATGGTTCACACAAACATTCCAGAATTTATCTTCTATCGATAATTTTAACCTAGCCTCTAAGGTTTTTTTGAAATCATTAAGTGACAAATCTAACATTTTGCAGTTTACATTATTGCATAAGTCTTGTCACAAGCTGTAATTTCTCAGAAAAAAAAAACCAATAATCTGGACAACAAATTTCTTATGCAACCCTATGAAAGGATTTTGGATTCAAAAATATCACATAAATTGACCAAGAAACTTATCAATAGGAATCATTGGTGAACAGGTGTCACTATAAAACTGAAACACTTTTCTCAAAGCCATCAGAGCAACAGTCTTCATAATCAAGTCATACAATGTTGCTCAATGCCAAGTGTGAATGACCACATCGGTGGTAATTAAAATGCCTGTAATGTAGGTCAAAGAAAGCTTGAAATTGAGGTGAATTTGTATCACATGCTAGGTCTCCTTGTTCATTACTCTATACTCTAAGGCCCTTGTTCGCAACAAGCAACATTCCATTTATATTACCACCGCTGATCTGTTGCATGCCATTATGATGTTTAGGACATGAGTAACATTGATGCAAGTCTAAATCACAATAATATGTGGCAGTTGCTTATTCTGCTTCATTTTTATGGCAATTGGGCAATGCAGATCTGAGAGTGGGAAACACCCACAACATTTATTGTTGTACACAACCTGCAAAATGCGTTGCTTTCTCTTTGGTCTGAACCAGGCCAGATGGTCATTGGAGGGCATTGATTGCTGGTCAACAGAATTTGGGCAAACCCTCAACCTCAACCTCAACGGTATTATGAAGACACTGAAGATCACTGAGAAGACTATTAGAGGTCATGAGACACACACATAATGGTCCAATATTTAGGCTCTAATACACTTTGCTTAAGTCCTGAGTTAATGTGATTCATGGCCAGGGAACATAATTCTTTGTAAAGAGCCAACATTTATGTAAGTAGCACCTAATGATATCAAAAATATTTTGACTAGACAATGGCATAGATATACAAAATTTCCAGTCAATGGAGCATTTGAACCTCTTCTGCTGGATAGATGTTACACATTCAGGTTTTTATTTAATCTCTTTGTTTGGTAAGTTTTTCATGTATATCATCACCAGCAGTACAGATGCATGTAGGCCTCCACATAATGGTGTGTACCTGATGATGACTTTAGTAAAATTATCAAGTAACTTTCAATGATCTGACCTAACCAGTTTGTAGACCTATATATAAACAAAAAATATTTTCCCTAAATCTTAAAAAAGACACAACAGCCATTATGATGTTCAGTGCATGAGTAACATTGATGGGAGGCTAAATCACAATAATACGGGGCAGTTGCTTATTCTGCTGCTGTTTATGACAATAGGGCAATGCAGATCTGAGAGTGGGAAACACCCACAACATTTATTGTTGTTTACAACCTGCGAAATGTGTTGCTTTCTCTTTGGTCTGAACCAGGCCAGATGGTCATTGGAGGGCATTGATTGCTGGTCAACAGAATTTGGGCAAACCCTCAACCTCAACCTCAACGGTATTATGAAGACACTGAAGATCACTGAGAAGACTATTAGAGGTCATGAGACACACACATAATGGTCCAATATTTAGGCTTATACACTTTGCTTAAGTCCTGAGTTATTTTGATTCGTGACCTGGGAACATGATTCTTTGTAAAATCAATGCAGGTAGCACCTAACTTTTTCAAAATATTTTGACAAAACAATGCAAAAAATAAACAGATTTGCAGTCAATGGAACATTTGAACCTCTTCTGCTGGATAGCCATGGCCTTAAGATGTCATATATTCAGGTTTTTATTCAATCTATTTGTTTTGGTTAAGTTTTTCATGCATCATCACCAGCAGTAAAGATGTATGCAGGCCTCCATATAATGGTGTTTACCTGATGATTTTAGTAAAATTATCAAGAAACTTTCAATGATCTGACCTAACCAGTATGTAGAAAAGTCTTTAAAAAGATACAACAGCTTATCGCAGACTTACTATAGATCATTTTCAACTGAGTTTGCCTCTTCCTTGACAGTTAAACTTGCAGTAAGGACCAATAATGCTCAGATAACTTCTCTAGTTTCTTTCAGACACAATGACATGTTTTCATCATTGATCACTGTTCTTTGGAATAATAACCACAATTTTCGCTAAGGAATATAACTAGGTTTCATAACAAAAACCATGCTTTTTAGGGAAAATCATTCAAATCCACCAATCTGATAACTGAGCTTTTCATTGTGAGTCAGTGAAGATTACACTCCTTTGATGTTTTCATATGTTTCACTAGAAATTTCAAGAATTTTTCTCCTCTGGTCATTTTGATAGGCTTCTAAAAGTCATGTGAAACACAAACTTGAGCAATGAGCGCGTCGCAGAGCCCATGGTTTGTAAGCAAAGAAAATCAATTATGTTGAAACCAAACCAAGTCATGTAATTCAATCTTAGCATCAGAGATCTGACATGCCTGTTTTGCCTCAGACAAGTACCATTATCAGGAAAACAAAATGTATTTCTCAAAAGTTACAGAGCAAAATAATTTCATCATCAAGCAAGTGTTTCTTTAGAACTAATTTTTAATATTGTGTTTACATTTGAAGATTAAAAGTGATATGTGACATATTGCAATGGAGATTTTTTACCACTTTTTGAGAATGGGTAGACTTAGATCTATACCAAAGAGTTTAGATACAAAAAGAAGAAATTTCCTCAATTGCATATGGCATCATGGTATTATTGCTTAGAGCTTAGAGAGCTCATAGCTGCAAATTGAAGTGAATCTGTATCACATGCAAAGTCTCCTTGTTCATTATTCTGAAGCCCTTGTTGACCACAAGCTGCATCCCATTTATATGACCACAGTTGACCTGTTGCATGCCATTACGATGTTTAGAGCATGGGTAACATTAATGGGAAGCTAAATCTCAATAATACGGGGCAGTTGCTTATTCTGCTGCTGTTTATTGCAATAGAGCAATGCAGATCTGAGAGCAGGAAACACCCACAACCTTTATTGTTATTTACAATCTGAAAAACGTGTTACTTTCTCTTTGGTCGCAACCAGGCCAGATGGTCATTGGAGGGCATTGATTGCTGGTCAACAGGAGTAGAGCAAACCCTCAACTTGAATGACATTATAGATCACTGAAGATCTAGGCTCTAATGCACTCCGCTGAAGTCTTGAGTTACTTTGATTCATGACCAGGGAACATAATTCTTTGTAAAGAAACAAATTAATGCAAGTAGCACCTATATCTTGACAAGACAATGACATAGATATAAACAGATTTGCAGTCATAAAGCATCTGAACTCTTCTGTTGGATAGTGGTGGACTTAAATGTATATCACATCCACCAGTACATATGTCAGTAGACCTTCATAAAATTGTTATTGGTGTGTACCTGATAATGAGATTAGTCAAATTACCAAGAAACTTTCAATGAATCCAGTTGGGTAATAGAAACAAATATTTTCCTGCTGATAGGTAGATTCACTAGAGATCATTTTCAAACTGGATTTACCTCTTCCTTGACAGTTACATCCAGCTGGAAGTTTGCTCATGAAGATCCAGTTGTACTGTTGTGCTTGCAGAATCTTGGCATACAGTCAATCACAAAGTCTTTGATGTCTCCAGCAAAGAAAGTTAGCACAAGAGATTTTGAAGCATTTAATCTTAAAAGATGGATTACACAATCGATACATCTAAAATTCTAAATCCATCTGACTGAATATTTCTGCTGTGTTATTGGTGTGCTTTCCTGCAGAACATGGGAAATTGGGCATTCACATAGGCATATGGGAGGGGGGTTGCCCCCCCCCAAAAGTTTGGGAAACCCAAAGATTCGGGGAAAAAAGGCTAAAAAATTTAGGAAGATGGTTTGATAAACACTATTGAAAATTAATGATTTGCAGGAAATTTAATTTTAAATGCTATTAAATCTAGATCTTTAAATTCAGGAAAATGTCGCTCGCCCCCCCCCCCCAAAAAAAATCGCGTGTTTTACCCCTATAGGCATTCATAATTAAAATGTACAAGAACATGAACTGGCCATCACAGAAAGTAATTGCTTGGATGCCATTGGGTTCAGTTGGTACAACAAACAAATAAAAGGCCTTATTGCATATCATACATGCATGGATCAGTAGCTGAAGTACCGTCATTGTGTTATGAGTTCATGAACATCAGTCAGAGTACCGTATATCAATAGGATATAAGCCAAAATTTATAACAAAGGCAAAGAAACAAAGCTCTTAAAACTCAAGGCAACACAACAAATTACAGTTTCTTCATTACATAAAGCCTGGCCTGTTTATGGTCTAGCTGTCTGTGTTTACAACAATAATTATAAGCACCAAATTGAAAAACGCTCTTGATCATAGATGGAGGAGGAATGATTTGGACAGCTGACCACATATTTCCTGAGAAGGATAAAGTTACGGCATCTACCATAGAAAGTTCAGTGTTGATAAGATAATGATAGATATGAATTCCTCGTCATTGATTTATGATGACCAACTTGTGACAAGTAGTGTCTCTTGATGTCACTTTGCTCCCTCAAATAACAAAATTTTGTACACTCAATCTTTAAACAAAGAATTATGCAATTGGTACATCTAAATTCATCCTGTGAACCTTTTTTTGAGGCGTTACCTCAGCAATGTATATATATGGGCTTAGGCCTGCCAACAGGAGGCCTGGGACAAAATCGAGGAAATATGTCAGCAAATCGGGGACTGGCATTGCTGTAAAATGCGGGTTACAGAGATGTTGCAGAACAGCCCGAAGAGGACATTTTTTACGGGATCGCAGGTAATAAAAGGCGGGTGGGGTCAAATGTATGGAACAGGCTGAATTTGCTTTTCAAATCGCCTTTTATTTTTTGTGAAAAAATGTTCTTGTTTCACTGTTGGTGTGCTACCTTGCAGCACATTGGCATTCAGAATTATAAATGCAAGAAAATAAACTGGCCACTACATCAAGTCAATAAATTTTGTGGAATGCCATTGGGTTCAGTTGGTACAACAAGCAAATAAAAGGCCTTATTGCATATCATACATGCATGGATCAGAATCTTAAGTGGCATGCATTACTATGTTCTGAGTTCATGGACAACAGTCACTGTGTATGCACTGTATGGTAAAATATTAGCCACATCACATAGACAAAGAAACAAAGAAAATGCCTCTTAAAACTCAGCACCACAAAACATACCATTGGCGTTACTGTTTCTTCATGACTTATAGTTTGGCCTGGTTGTGATCTTTCTTTGTTACATCAATCATTCTAAACACCAAGTTGACAAACACAGCAGATGGAGGAGGAATGCTTTGGAGAGCTGACCAAATCTTTCTACAGACATTGTGGTATCCACCAAAGAGTCCATTATTGATAAGATGAGAGAGACAGTTCATGCCTCATCATTACTTTGCAATCACAAGACACAGTTTTCCAATGTCTCTGTGTCCCCATGGATGACTCCCTCCCTCCCTCCATATTTCATCAACTGCAAAAAGCAGGTCTATATATATATATATATATGTACTGTTCTTATACTATTATCAGGGTCTCCTGTAAAGCAAACTTTCTTGTCAGTTAGACTTATATTAGTCTCTTGTCTTGTGTCTATAATGATAATCTCTGTTTGAGGTTGATGACGCAAGGGAAGTTATAATTGAGTGTCAATGCACTTGTTTTCCTTTTCAGTTGTTGAAATTCCTCTTGGCCACCCATGATTGATGTCTCATTGGTAAGTTTCTGTGAACAGTTCGCCATTTGCAGTGATGGTTTAAATGTCCCAACCATAATAAGGCTATTTGTTCAATTACCCAGCCTTGAAGCCTTTTTTTTGTAGATATTTCCATCTACTTGAGGTTCACATACAATTAACTTGAATTAAGTGCGAAGCAAATAAATGTGGAATTGTACTTCAGTTTAAAAATAGCCTTGCAAATGAAAACAATTCCAAATGTAGTGGCCCAGTTGCTAGAATATCAGAATAGGCCCTATACTGGTTAAAATAATGATCCTGAATTTCTGTCTGGAAGCAGCTAATTAAAAGCTATTCAATAGTATTCATTCAAGTTTACTCTGTGATGCCAGTTACTTGTACCTCTCGTTGTATGATTTCATCTGTTAATCAAACTACAAACTTCATGTCTTAGGTGAAGAACAACCACTCTTTTGGTGAAAGGGATTAATTTCATATGTCCATTCCATGCATACAGACATCCGATGACTGAGCCGTTCATTGTGAGTCAGAGAACATCACTTTCCCTTTGAAGTCATTCTGGCTTTGGTGTTTTGCATTTCTGCATTATAAAACCAATCATTATGCACACAATAGGGAGAAAGCAATTGGTTTGCATTTGGATTGGATAATACCTCTTCTCCAAAGAAATCTTCAATTAAATGAGACTAAAATACTCGTATTCTGTGATGGAAGTGAATGTGATGACAAAAGAAATTATTCCTTCAACTTTTGGTAATGTTTTCTATTATCTCATAAATAAGACATTAGTCATTATGTTTCTTTAGAAGTCTTCAGGCAGTTGAGACAAAACTGTCACTGAAGGTCTTTGTCTACATGGCTTTGAACCCCGGTGAGGGAACCTCATATTTTCAATGGACCTTCATGAGGAAAATCCCAGTTTGATGTCGTTCAGATGAGACGTCTAATTGGTGGGCATTCCATCAGTGCCTGTGCTGGCAAGCAAAAGATGCCCACATTGGGTAAATGTGTAAATTTATTAAAAGTTAACACAAAGACTGAATATTAAGAATATTTCTTAATTTGGCACCAACGTCAGGTCATATTCATGATGAATCGGTTATGTGTAAATAGAAACACATTATGTATTTTTATTAATTACTGTAGTGCTGAAAATGGTAAAAATTAAGTGTATGTTACACATTGATAAAAAAGAGAAAACTGAATATTCACACTCTTCATCCTTGTTACCATTTGGCCATGTCATAAATATGTTGCACAAGAGTCCAACTAGAAGAGTTGCCAAGATCTTATATTGACCTTTAGCAAACCAATCTGGAAGTGAACATCTGCATCCTGCACAGCTTGACAACCAAAGAGGTTGTGGAAAGAAGTCTCTGCAGGTACCTAGATATTATGATTCACACAAACATTCCGGAATATATCTTCTATCGATAACTATAGCCATGCCTCTAAGGTTTTTTGAAATCATCAAGTGACAAATCTAATTTTTTTGCAGTTTACATTATTGCATAAGTCTTGTCACAAGCTGTAATTTCTCAGCAAAATGCAATGATCTGGACAACAATTTAAACAACACCAATTTAAACTCAATCACCCCCATTGTGTTTGATTTACTTGATATTTTGCACCTATGCTAATTGCAGTTACATTGGTAGCTGTCTAACTAGAGTTCTTATTGTAGGCTAAGGTTATTGTAAGAAGTCAAAAGGAGTTGTAAGGAGATTTGAGGTGGAGAGGAGAAAAGAGGGCAAAACAGGTAAACAGAGGACTTCTTACAGAAAATTTTCTTACTTTATTTTGGTTTGTACTGTATCAATATGGGAATCATTGGCGAAGAGGTTTCACTATAAAGGATGCAACAAAGAAACTGAAACACTTTTTTCGAAGCCAGCAAAGCAAAAGAATTTCACAATCAAGTAATGTTGCTGCACATTGATTACTCACTGCAAAGTGTGAATGACCACAATGGTGGTAATTAAAACACCTGTAATGTAGGTCAAAGAAAGCTTGAAAATTAAGGTGAATCTGTATCACATGCCAGGTCTCCTTGTTCTTTACTCTAAATTCCTTGTTTGCCACAAGCAACAGCCCATTTATATTACCACAGTTGACCTGTTGCATGCCATTATGATGTTCAGTGCATGAGTAACATTGATGGGAAGCTAAATCTCAATAATACGGGGCAGTTGCTTATTCTCTTGCTGTTTATGGCAATGGAGCAATGCAGATCTGAGAGCGGGAAACACCCACAACCTTTATTGTTGTTTACAATGTGCAAAATGTGTTACTTTCTCTTTGGTCTGAACCAGGCCAGATGGTCATTGGAGGACATTGATTGCTGGTCAACAGGACTTGGCAAATCCTCAACTTCAATGGCATAATGAACATCACTGAATATCACTGGGAAGAAAGAGATCATGAGGCAAACACATAATGGTCCAATATTTAGGCTCTTATACACTTTGCTTAAGTCCTGAGTTACTTTGATTCATGACCAGGGAACATAATTCTTTGTAAAGAGACAAATTAATGCAAGTAGCACCTAACAGTTTTCAAAATATCTTGACAAGACAATGACATAGATAAACAGATTTGCAGTTAATAATGCATCTGAAACTCTTCTGTTGGATAGCGGTGGACTTACATGTATATCACATCCACCAGTACATATGTCAGTAGGCCTTCATAAAATTGTTATTGGTGTGTACCTGATAATGAGATTAGTCAAATTACCAAGAAACTTTCAATGAATCCAGTTGGCTAATAGAAACAAATATTTTCCTGCTGATTGGTAGATTCACAAGAAAACATTTTCAAACTGGATTTACCTCTTCCTTGACAGTTACATGTACATCCAGCAGGCAATTTGCTCATGAAGGTCCAGTTGTACTGTTGTGCTTGCTGAATCTTGACATACAATCGCAAATCCTTTGTGACAACCTTGGATGTCTCCAGTAAAGAAAGTTTGCACAAGAGATTTTGAAGCATTCAATCTTAAATGAAGGATTACACAATTGATGCATCTAAAATTCTAAATCCATCTGACTGAATATTACCGCTGTGTTATTGGTGTGCTTGCAAAACATGGACATTGGGCATTCTGCCGCATTCAGAATAAAAGTGTAAAAGAACATAAACTGGCCATCACAGAAAGTAATTGATTGGATGCCATTGGGTTCAGTTCGTACAACAAACAAATAAAAGGCCTTATTGCATATCATACATACATTGATCAGGAGCTGAAGTACCGTCGTTGTGTTATGAGTTCATGAACATCAGTCAGAGTATATCAATAGGATATAAGCCAAAATGTACAACAAAGGCAAAGAAACAAAGCTCTTAAAACTCAAGGCAACACAACAAATTACAGTTTCTCCATTATATAAAGCTTGGCCTGGTTATGGTCTGGCTGTCTGTGTTTACAACAATCATTCTAAGCACCAAATTGACAAACACTGTTGATCACAGATGGGGGAGGAATGGTTTGGAGAGCTGACCACATATTTCCAGAGAGGGAGAAAGTAACAGCATCTACCATAGAAAGTTCAGTGTTGATAAGATAATGATAGATATGAATTCCTCGTCATTGATTTATGATGACCAACTTGTGACAAGTAGTGTCTCTTGATGTCACTTTGCTCCCTCAAATAACAAAATTTTGTACACTCAATCTTTAAACAAAGAATTATGCAATTGGTACATCTAAATTCATCCTGTGAACCTTTTTTTGAGGCGTTACCTCAGCAATGTATATATATGGGCTTAGGCCTGCCGACAGGAGGCCTTGGACAAAATCGAGGAAATAAGTCAGCAAATCAGGGACTGGCATTGCTGTAAAATGCAGGTTACAGAGATGTTGCAGAACAGCTCGAAGAGGACATTTTTTACGGGATCGCGGGTAATAAAAGGCGGGTGGGGTCAAATGTATGGAACAGGCTGAATTTGCTTTTCAAATCGCCTTTTATTTTTTGTGAAAAAATGTTCTTGTTTCACTGTTGGTGTGCTACCTTGCAGCACATTGGCATTCAGAATTATAAATGCAAGAAAATAAACTGGCCACTACATCAAGTCAATAAATTTTGTGGAATGCCATTGGGTTCAGTTGGTACAACAAGCAAATAAAAGGCCTTATTGCATATCATACATGCATGGATCAGAATCTTAAGTGGCATGCATTACTACGTTCTGAGTTCATGGACAACAGTCACTGTGTATGCAGTGTATGGAAAGATATTAGCCACATCAAATATCAAAGACAAAGAAACAAAGAAAATGCCTCTTAAAACTCAGCACCACAAAACATACAATTGGCGTTACTGTTTCTTCATGACTTATAGTTTGGCCTGGTTGTGATCTTTCTTTGTTACATCAATCATTCTAAACACCAAGTTGACAAACACAGCAGCTGGAGGAGGAATGCTTTGGAGAGCTGACCAAATCTTTCTACAGACATTGTGGTATCCACCAAAGAGTCCATTATTGATAAGATGAGAGAGACAGTTCATGCCTCATCATTACTTTGCAATCACACGACACAGTTTTCCAATGTCTCTGTGTCCCCATGTATGACTCCCTCCCTCCATATTTCATCAACTGCGAAAAGCAGGTCTATATATATATATATATGTACTGTTTTTATACTATTATCAGGGTCTCCTGTAAAGCAAACTTTTTTGTCAGTTAGACTTATATTAGTCTCTTGTCTTGTGTCTATAATGACAATCACTGTTTGGGGTTGATGACGCAAGAGAAGTTATAATTGAGTGTCAATGCACTTGTTTTCCTTTTCAGTTGTTGAAATTCCTCTTGGCCACCCGTGATTGATGTCTCATTGGTAAGTTTCTGTGAACAGTACGCCATTTGCAGTGACGGTTTAAATGCCCCAACCATAATAAGGCTATTTGATCAATTACCCAGCCTTGAAGCCTTTTCTTTGTAGATATTTCCATCTACTTGAGGTTCGCATTCAATTAACTTGAATTAAGTGTGAGGCAAAAAAATGTGGAATTGTACTTCAGTTTAAAAATAGCCTTGCAAATGAAAACAATTCCAAATGTAGTGGCCCAGTTGCTAGAATATCAGAATAGGCCCTATACTGGTTAAAATAATGATCCTGAATTTCTGTCTGGAAGGGGCTAATTAAAACCTATTCAATAGTATTCATTCAAGTTTACTCTGTGGTGCCAGTTTTATACTCTCATTGTATGATTTCATCTGTTAATCAAACTACAAACTTCATGTCTTAGGTGAAGAACAACCACTCTTTTCGTGAAAGGGATTAATTGCATATGTCCATTCCATGCATACAGACATCCAATGATATCCGATGACTGAGCCGTCCATTGTGAGTCAAAGAACACCACTTTCCCTTTGAAGTCCTTCTGGCTTTGGTGTTTTGCATTTCTGCATTATAAAACCAATCATTATGCACACATTTGGGAGAAAACCATTCGTTTGCATTTGGACTGGATAATCACTCTTCTTCAAAGAAATCTCCAATTAAATGAGACCAAACTACTCTGTAATGGAAGTGAATGTGATGAAAATTGAAATGATTCCTTCAACTGTTGGTAATGTTTTATATTGTCTCATAAATAAGACATTAGTCATTATGTTTCTTAGGAAGTCTTCAAGGAGTTGAGACAAAACTGTCACTGAAGGTCTTTGTCTACATGGCTTTGAACCCCGGTGAGGGAACCTCACATCTTCAGTGGACCTTCACGAGGAAAATCCCGGTTGGATGTCATTCAGATGAGAAGTCAAATTGGTGGCCCTTCTATCAGTGCCTGTGCTGGCAAGAAAAAGATGCCTAAATTGGGTAAATGTGTAAATTTATCGAAAGTTAAGACAAAGACTGGCTGTGAAAAACAAACACTTTGAAACTATGGATAAACCAACCTGATGAACTTTTTAAGGAAATAATAGAATTTTTAGAATATTTCTTAATCTGGCACTGACGTTAGTCACGTTCATGATGAATCAGCTATGTGTAAAAAGAGAGAAATTATGTATTTTTATAAATTACTGCAGTGCTGAAAATCATAAAAGTAAAGTGTATATTACACATTGATAACAATGAGAAAACTGAATATTCACACCCTTCCTCCTGGTTACCATTTGGCCATGTCATAAATATGTTGCACAAGAGTCCAACTAGACGAGTTGCCAAGATCTTATATTGACCTTTAGTCAACCAATCTGGAAGTGAACAACCACATCCTGCACAGCTTGACAACCAAAGAGGTTGCAGAAAGAAGTCTCTGCAGGTACCTAGATATTATGGTTCACACAAACATTCCAGAATTTATCTTCTATTGATAATTTTAGCCTGGCCTCTTGTCTCTAAGGTTTTTTGAAAATCATCAAGTCACAAATCTAACTTTTTTGCAGTTTACATTATTGCATATTGTCACAAGCTGTAATTTCTCCAAAAAAAATGCAATAATCTAGACATCAAATTTCTTATGCAACCCTATGAAAGGATTTTGGATTCACAAATATCACATGAATTGACCAAGAAACTTATCAATAATCATTGGCTAACAGGTGTCACTATAAAGGATGTAACAAAAAACTGAAACCCTTTTCTCAAAGCCAGCAGAGCAAAAGTTTTCATAATCAAGTTATACAATGTCACTTGCCATTGACTTCTCAATGCCAAGTGTGAATGACCACAATGGTGGTAATAAAAACGCCTGTAATGTAGGTCAAAGAAAGATTGAAATTAAGGTGAATCTGTATCATATGCAAAGTCTCATTGTTGCCACAAGCAACATCCCATTTATATGACCACAGTTGACCTGTTGCATGCCACTATGATGTTTAGTGCATGAGTAACATTGATGGGATGCTAAATCTCAATGATACGGGGCAGTTGCTTATTCTGCTGCTGTTTATGGCAATAGAGCAATGCAGATCTGAGAGTGGGAAACACCCACAACCTTTACTGTTGTTTACAACCTGTGAAATGTGTTCCTTTCTCTTTGGTCTGAACCAGGCCAGATGGTCATTGGAGGGCATTGATTGCTAGTCAACAGGACTTGGGCAAACCCTCAACCTCTATGACATTATGAAGATCTCCGAAGATCACTGAGAAGACCATAAGAGGTCATGAGACAAACACACAATGGTCCAATATTTAGGCTCTAATACACTCTGCTTAAGTCCTGAGTTAACTTGATTCATGACCAGGGAACATAATTCTTTGTAAAGAGACAAATTAATGCACCTAACAGTTTCAAAATATCTTAACAAGACAATGCCATAGATAAAGAGATTTGCAGTCAATGAAGCATCTGAACCTCTTCTGTTGGATATCTTTGGACTTGCATGTATATCACATCCACCAGTACATATGTTAGTAGGCCTTCATAAAATTGTTATTGGTGTGTATCTGATAATGAGATTAGTCAAATTACAAAGAAACTTTCAATGAACCCAGTTGGCTAATAGAAAACATAGGCTGCGCAGCAGCAAACCTTCTGCGAAAGATACCTTTAAAAGTCATAAAAGCGATGCTGACAAAATTGGTATAATACAATCGTGGCCAAATCTTGGCTTGAAATTATCTATATACCCGCTGCCCTACCATCTGCCCACCTGCCTACCAGGGTATGTAAAACCATGAAAAGGCTGAACTAGACAAATTTACACATATTATGGTGCAGTTTCATGCATGTACAAGGAATAGGTTATGAGCTGTGGGTCGAAAACCAAGAATTATATTTTAATTTATATTTTTCAATTTTTTCTGAATATTTAAAAAGTGTTAAAACTACCTATCAATGAGCCGAGTGAAAGATCTTTATAGGCAATATGTGGATGAATTTTTATCCAGGTATATGCAAGAGAGACTAAGTTTTGGGCCAGAAACAAAAAATGATAATTTGCAATATATTTTGTCAATATTTCAAAAAGTATGGAATGACCATGAATCACACCATCAAAAGGCACAACAGCATCATATAGGTGATATGTGTATGAAATGTCATCCATGTACATGCAATACTGGGCCAGTTTTGGGGCAATGAAAAAAAATTGTTTTTATTATTTTTTCTCAATATTTCAAAAACTATAGAATACACATCAATCAGACCACCAAAAGGCACAATTGGACCATATAGGCTATATGTGTACCAAATTTCATCCATGTACATGCAATAGTGACCGAGTCTTGATCCGGAAACGAAAAAATTTTTTTATCTTTTCGTTCAATATTTCAAAAAGTATGGATTATCCATCAATCAGACCATCAAAGGCACAACTAGACCATATGGGCTATATGTGTACCAAATTTCATCTATGTACAAGCAATAGGGCCCGAGTTCTGGCCCGGAAACTAGCTATCCGCCCGCCGCCCGACCGCTCGGACGCCCGACTGCCCGGACGCCCGCCCGGCGGACTGACAACATTTTACCAAAGTGATAACAATACCTTCTTCGAACTTCGTTCGCTGAAGGTAAAAACTATTTTCCTGCTGATTGGTAGATTCACTAGAGATCATTTTCAACTGGATTTACCTCTTCTTTGACTGTTACATCCAGCTGGCAGTTTGTTCATGTAGGTCCAGTTCTGCTGTTGTGCTTGCTGAATCCTGACATACAATCGCTGTCTCCAGCAAAGAAAGTTTACACAAGAGATTTTGAAGCATTCAATCTTAAAAGAAGGATTACACAATCGATGCATCTAAAGTTCTAAATCCATCTGACTGAATATTTCTGCTGTGTTATTGGCGTGCTTTCCTGCAGAACATGGACATTGGACATTCTGCCGCATTCAGAATAAAAATGTACAAAAACATAAACTGGCCATCACAGAAAGTAATTGCTTGGATGCCATTGGGTTCAATTGGTACAGCAAACAAATAAAAGGCCTTATTGCATGTCATACATGCTTGGATTAGGAGCTGAAGTACCGTCATTGCGTTATGAATTACATGAACATCAGTCAGAGTATATCAATATAATCTGAACCAAAATGTATAACAAAGGCAAAGAAACAAAGCTCTTAAAACTCAAGGCAACACAACAAATTACGGTTTCTTCATTACATAAAGCCTGGCCTGGCTATGGTCTAGCTGTCTGTGTTTACAACAATAATTCTAAGCACCAAATTGACAAACGCTGTTGATCATAGATGGAGTAGGAATGATTTAGAGATCTGACCAAATATTTCCAGAGAAGGATAAAGTTACAGCATCTACCATAGAAAGTTCAGTGTTGATAAGATAATGACAGATATGCATTCCTCATCATTGCTTTATGATGACCAACTTGTGACAAGTAGTGTCTATTGGTGTCACTCCCTCGAATAACCAAATTTTGTACACTCAATCGTTAAACGAAGAATTGTACAATTGGTACATCTAAATTCATCCCGTGAACCTTTTTTTAAGGCATTGCCTCAGCGACGTATATGGGCTTAGACCTGCCAACAGGACGCCTAGGACAAAATCGAGGAAATACCTCAGAAAATCGGGGACCGGCATTGCTTTAAAATGCGGGTTACAGAGATGCTGCGGAACAGCCCGAAGATATATCTTTTTCGGGATCGCGGGTAATTAAAGACGGGTGGGGTCAAATGTTTGGAACAGGCTGAATTTGCTTTTCAAATCGCCTTTATTTTTTGTGAAAAAATTTACTTGTTTCACTTTCGATGTGCTACCTTGCAGAACATGGGCATTCAGAATTATAAATGCAAGAACATAAACTGGCCAATTCAGAAAGTCATTAAATTTTGTGGAATGGCATTGAGTTCAGTTGGTACAACAAACAAATAAAAGGCCTTATGGCATATCATACAAGCATGGATCAGAAGCTTAAGTGGCATGCATTGCTGCGTTCTGAATTTATGGGCAACAGTCACTGTGTATGCACTATATGGTAAGGATATCAGCCACACTGCATATCAAAGACAAAGAAACAAAGAAAATGCCTCTTAAAACTCAGCACCACAAAACATACCATTGGCGTTACTGTTTCTTCATGACTTATAGTTTGGCCTGGTTGTGATCTTTCTTTGTTACATCAATCATTCTAAACACCAAGTTGACAAACACAGCAGATGGAGGAGGAATGCTTTGGAGAGCTGACCAAATCTTTCTACAGACATTGTGGTATCCCCCAAAGGGTCCATTATTGATAAGATGAGAGAGACAGTTCATGCCTCATCATTACTTTGCATTCACACGACACAGTTTTCCAATGTCTCTGTGTCCCCATGGATGACTCCCTCCCTCCATATTTCATCAATTGCAAAAAGCAGGTATATATATATATATATATGTTTTTATACTATTATCAGGGTCTCCTGTAAAGCAAACTTTTTTGTCAGTTAGACTTATATTAGTCTCTTGTCTTGTGTCTATAATGATAATCACTGTTTGGGGTTGATGATGCAAGAGAAGTTATAATTGAGTGTCAATGCACTTGTTTTCCTTTTCAGTTGTTGAAATTCCTCTTGGCCACCAATGATTGATGTCTCATTGGTAAGTTTCTGTGAACAGTTTGCCATTTGCAGTGACGGTTTAAATGCCCCAACCATAATAAGGCTATTTGATCAATTACCCAGCCTTGAAGCCTTTTCTGTGTAGATATTTCTATCTACTTGAGGTTCGTATACAATTAACTTGAATTAAGTGTGAGGCAAACAAATGTGGAATTATACTTCAGTTTAAAAATAGCCTTGCAAATGAAAACAATTCCAAATGTAGTGGCCCAGTTGCTAGAATATCAGAATAGGCCCTATACTGGTTAAAATAATGATCCTGAATTTCTGTCTGGAAGGAGCTAATTAAAAGCTATTCAATAGTATTCATTCAAGTTTACTCTGTGATGCCAGTTTTATACTCTCATTGTATGATTTCATCTGTTAATCAAACTACGAACTTCATGTCTTAGGTGAAGAACAACCACTATTTTGGTGAAAGGGATTAATTTCATATGTCCATTCCGTGCATACAGACATCCAATGATATCCGATGACTGAGCCGTTCATTGTGAGTCAGAAAACATCACTTTCCCTTTGAAGTCCTTCTGGCTTTGGTGTTTTGCATTTCTGCATTATAAAACCAATCATTATGCACACAATAGGGAGAAAGCAATTGGTTTGCATTTGGATTGGATAATCACTCTTCTCCAAAGAAATCTCCTATTAAATGAGACCAAAATATTCTGTAGGAAGTGATTCCATGTAATGACAAATGAAATGATTCCATCAACACTGTAGGTAATGTTTTCTATTTATCTCATAAATACTACATCAGTCATTACATTTCTGAGCGAATCTTTGGCAGTTGACACAAAGCTGTCGCTGAAGGTCTTGCCTCTTGGCCTGCATGGTTTTGAACCCTGGGGGAATCACAAATTTTTAGTGGACCTTAATGAGCGAAATCCCAGCTGGATGTTGTTCAGATGAGATGTTAAATTGGTGGCCCTTATATCATTGCCTATGCTGGGCAAGTTAAAGATCCCTACATGGCATAAATGTGTAACATGTTGAGAATTTGCGCTCTCTGTCTCTCCCATCTCATCAAGCGACCCTCATGAGTGCTCAGAGCTTGGCTAGAGGGCTGCACTTACTTTATCTATCTAACTTTCTAACTTTCTAACTTTCTAACTTTCTATCTATCTATCTATCTATCTATCTATCTATCTATCTATCTATCCATCTATCCATGAAAAGGTAACACAAAGACTGACTGTGAAAACAGACACTTTAAAATCAGGGATGAACCAACCTGATGAACTTCTTTAAGGAAATAATATAAGATTTCTTAATTTGGCACCAACATCAAGCAATTAATTGATAATTGAGAAGTAAGTGAGACTATTTGATTGTCACAACAACTCATAAGATGTGCTGATTAAAAATCAATATTCATAACAATCATTGTAAGGGGTTAGAAATCAGTATTGCATCAGTCTTACATCAGCTGTAACAATTGAGAAACTCATTATGTTCATTTGAAAAATCACATACAGGTCACATTCAGTGGTGATGTGTGAATAGCAACAATTTATGTATTTTCATAAATGACTGTAGTAGCACTGAAAGTCATTATAATAATAAAGTATATATTACATTATTACACATTGATAACAATGAGAAAACTGAATTTTCACTCTCTCTTCTTCCTGGTTACCATTTAGCCATGTTATAAATATGTTGCACAAGGGTCGAACTGGAAGAGTTGCCAAGATCACATAATATGACCTTTAGCCAACCGATCTAAAGTGAACAGCCACATCCAGTGCTGCTTGACAACCAAGGAGGCTGTGGAAAGAAGTGTCCCCTGGTACTTAGATATTATGGTTCACACCAATATTCCAGAATTAATCTTCTATCGATTATCTTAGACTAGACTTTACAGTCTGTCACTTTGATAAAGAAAAAGAGTGGACTGTTGCACTGTGAAAATGGCACTTCGTGTGTCATCATGCTGATGATTGTGTGTGATCATACCCAATACTTTCAATGTTAATTTGGTTTAAGGAGACTTATCCCGGTTTCGTTTTCAGGTCAGAATGTGAAAAAGTAAACAAAATCATTTAATTCAATCAAGCATCGGGGAACTGGTATTTCACACTGAACTTGACCACTGAAGTCATGCAATTCATCGACAATTGGTAAGTAAAATGACCAAATTTGACAGTCACAACAACTCATATATGGTGTGGATGTGCTGGTAATCAATACTTATGGCAAACATGTTTTTGAATTGGAGTGGCAAATCTAACTAATTTGCAGTTAACAGTATTGCATTGGTGGAGTCACAAACTGTAATTTCTCGGAAAAAGGATTTTGGGATCAGAAATATCACATGAATTGACCAAAAACTTAGCAATATGATTCATTGACGAACAGATGTCACAAAAAAGGATAAAACAAAACCCTGAAGACACTTATCTCAAAACCAGCAGAGCAAAAGTTTTCACAATCAAGTTATACAGTACTACGTCCCTTAGCATTGATTTCTCAATGCTAAGTTTGAATGACCACAATCGCATGGCAATTAAAACTCCTGTAATGTATACAAAATTTATCTAAGAAAGCTTGTCTGTCCTCACATAAATTTATGTAATGCTGAGAATAACAGCATACTTAATACATATTTCACATACATTACACAACAATCATGAGCGGAAGTACCAGTCATTGATAGACGTAGTATATCAGGACTTGTAGATCGATTTAATCCATCCATACACTAGCATATGACAAGTCCAAGAAATGCCCTGGACATGTGTGTTTTGTTATATTTGTCACAGATTCTATCAAATTTGACAGTTGACTATGAAAAACATTTTCTCAAAATTCACAGTTATTGTTGGGTGTTGTTAGTTCAATAAGTTGCAGATTCTTATACATTTTTATCTCATGTCTAACTGCTGAACGCACAAATAGTAACAAACAATGTATAACAGTTTGTGATCACTGCTATGGTTGTATTCTAATTGGAATTTGTCATGTGACTTTGACATAGGCTGCCACTAGTTTTGTATTTCTTTAAAATATGCAAATACTATAAAAGAAAAAATACTTTGCATGCCAGAACATCATCAAAATAAGTGTGATGTACAAGGTCAACTATTGCATTGCACCATATCTGTGTGTTATTTGCAAAATTGCTCTGCTCCTGCAATCTCAGAATTCGAATTGCATACGCTTGTATTGTCTATAGAGTATTATTGGTATACATGCGCGTGACAACAATCCTCTCATTCATCACGTTTGAAGTACAATGAGAACTGAAGTTACACACTTTTCTTCCTGTTTACTGTTTGGCTACATTATAAATATGTTACACCAGTCAAACTGGAGGAGATGCTTAGATCTCAACCAGTCTGGAAGAGAACAATCATATCCGTGCTGCTTGACAACCAAGAATATTGTGGAATAAAATCTCTAAGGGTACTTAGCTATTATGGTTCACTCAAAAATTCCAGAATTTATTTCTTCTATAGTCATTTTGACAGGTTTTTAAAAGTCATCTGAAACACAAACTTGAGCAATGAGCATGTCACAGCGCCTATGGCTTGTAAGCAATGGCAATACGTATATTATATTAAAACCTAACCAAGTCATTTAATTCAATCTTAAAATCAGAGAACGAGCATGCCTCTTTTGCCTCTAGTAAATGAATTTCAGGAAAACAAAAATTTCTTTTCTGATAAGTACCCAAGCAAAAGAATTTCATTATCAAGCAAGTGTTTCTTTAGAAATAATTTTTAATATTGTGTTTAAGTTTGAAGATTAAAAGTGATATGTGACATATTGGAGATTATTTCACCACTCTGTGAAAATGGATAGACATATAACAAAGAGTTTAGATACAAAGAGAAGAAACTTCCTCAATAGCACAAGGCATCATGGTATTCTTGCCTGGAGCTTAGAGCTCATAGCTGCAAATAGAAGTGAATCTGTATCACAAGCAAGGTCTACCTATTCATTATTCTCAGGCCCTTGTCGGCCACAAGCTAAATCCCATTTATATGACCACATTTGACCTGTTGCATGCCATTATGATGTTTGGAGCATGGGTAACATTGATGCAGGTCTAAACCACAATAATACGGGGCAGTTGCTTATTCTCTTGCTGTTTATGCAATGGGGCAATGCATATCTGAGAGTGGGAAACACCCACAACATTTATTGTTGTTTACAACCTGCAATATGAGTTACTTTCTCTTTGGTCTGAAACAGGCCAGATGGTCATTGGAGGGCATTGATTGCTGGTCAACCGGAGTAGAGCAAACCCTCAACTTCAATGGCATTTTGAAGATCACTGAAGATCACTGAGAAGACCATAAGAGGTCATGAGACAACTACACAATGGTCCAATATCTAGGCTCTGAAACACTCTGCTTAAGTCCTGAGTTACGTTGATTCTTGACTAGGGAACTTAATTCTTTGTAAAGAGACAAATTAATGCAAGTAGCACCTAACAATTTCAAAATATCTTGAGAGATTTTGAAGCATTCAATCTTAAAAGAAGGATTACACAATCGATGCATCTAAAATTCTAAATCCATCTGACTGAATATTTCTGCTGTGTAATTGGTGTGCTTTCCTGCAGAACATGGACATTGGGCATTCTGTCACATTCAGAATAAAAATGTGCAAGAGCATAAACTGGCCATCACAGAAAGTAATTGCTTAGATGCCATTGGGTTCAGTTGGTACAACAAACAAATAAAAGGCCTTATTGCATATCATACATGTATGGATCAGGAGCTGAAGTGCCATCATAGTGTTACGAGTTCATAAACATCAGTCAGAGTATATCAATATGATATAAGCCAAAATGTATAACAAAGGCAAAGAAACAAAGCTCTTAAAACTCAAGGCAACAACAAATTACAGTTTCTCCATTATATAAAGCCTGGCCTGGTTATGGTCTGGCTGTCTGTGTTTACAACAATCATTCTAAGCACCAAGTTGACAAACGCTGTTGATCATAGATGGAGGAGGAATGATTTGGACAGCTGACCAAATATTTCCAGAGAAGGAGAAAGTTACAGCATCTACCATAGAAAGTTCAGCGTTGATAAGTTGATGACAGATATGCATTCCTCATCATTGATTTATGATGACCAACTTGTGACAAGTAGTATCTCTTGGTGTCACTTTGCTCTCGAATAATCAAATTTTGTACACTAAATCTTTAAACAAAGAATTATACAATTGGTACATCTAAATTCATCCTGTGAACCTTTCTTTAAGGCGTTACCTCAGCGACGTATATCGGCTTAGACCTGCCGACAGGAGGCCTGGGACAAAAACTAGAAAATACGTCGGCAAATCGGGGTCTGGCATTGCTGTAAAATGCAGGTTACAGAGATGTTGCAGAACAGCCCGAAGAGGACATTTTTTATGGGAACGCGGGTAATAAAAGGCGGGTGGGGTCAAATGTATGGAACAGGCTGAATTTGCTTTCAAATCGCCTTTTACTTTTTGTGAAAAAATGTTATTGTTTCACTGTCAGTGTGCTACCTTGCAGCACATAGGCATTCAGAATTATAAAAGCAAGAACATAAACTTGCCACTACATTAAGTCTATACATTTTGTGGAATGCCATTGGGTTCAGTTGGTACAACAAGCAAATAAAAGGCCTTATTGCATATCATACATGCATGGATCAGCAACTTAAGTGGCATGCATTACTACGTTCTGAGTTCATGGACAGTCACTGTGTATGCACTGTATGGTAAAATATTAGCCACATCACATAGACAAAGAAACAAAGAAAATGCCTCTTAAAACTCAGCACCACAAAACATACCATTGGCGTTACTGTTTCTTCATGACTTATAGTTTGGCCTGGTTGTGATCTTTCTTTGTTACATCAATCATTCTAAACACCAAGTTGACAAACACAGCAGATGGAGGAGGAATGCTTTGGAGAGCTGACCAAATCTTTCTACAGACATTGTGGTATCCACCAAAGAGTCCATTATTGATAAGATGAGAGAGACAGTTCATGCCTCATCATTACTTTGCAATCACACGACACAGTTTTCCAATGTCTCTGTGTCCCCATGGATGACTTCCTCCCTCCATATTTCATCAATTGGAAAAAGCAGGTCTATATATATATATATATATATATGTACTGTTTTTATATTATTATCAGGGTCTCCTGTAAAGCAAACTTTTTTGTCAGTTAGACTTATATTAGTCTCTTGTCTTGTGTCTATAATGATAATCTCTGTTTGAGGTTGATGACGCAAGGGAAGTTATAATTGAGTGTCAATGCACTTGTTTTCCTTTTCAGTTGTTGAAATTCCTCTTGGCCACCCATGATTGATGTCTCATTGGTAAGTTTCTGTGAACAGTTCGCCATTTGCAGTGATGGTTTAAATGTCCCAACCATAATAAGGCTATTTGTTCAATTACCCAGCCTTGAAGCCTTTTCTTTGTAGATATTTCCATCTACTTGAGGTTCACATACAATTAACTTGAATTAAGTGCGAAGCAAATAAATGTAGAATTGTACTTCAGTTTAAAAATAGCCTTGCAAATGAAAACAATTCCAAATGTAGTGGCCCAGTTGCTAGAATATCAGAATAGGCCCTATACTGGTTAAAATAATGATCCTGAATTTCTGTCTGGAAGCAGCCAGTTAAGAGCTATTCAATAGTATTCATTCAAGTTTACTCTGTGATGCCAGTTACATGCACCTCTCATTGTATGATTTCATCTGTAAATCAAACTACAAACTTCATGTCTTTGGAAAAGATCAACCAATCTTTTGGTAAAAGGGATTAATTTCATATGTTCATTACATGCATACAGACATCCAATGATATTCCGATGACTGAGCCGTTCATTGTGAGGCAGAGAACATCACTTTCCCTTTGAAGTTATTCTGGCTTTGGTGCTTTGCATTTCTGCATTAAAATACTGATCATTATGCACACATTTGGGAGAAAACCATTTGTTTGCATTTGGACTGGACAATCACTCTTCCCCGAAGAAATCTCTAATTAAATGAGACCAAAATACTCTGTAATGGAAGTGAATGTGATGAAAATTGAAACGATTCCTTCAACTGTTGGTAATGTTTTATATTGTCTCATAAATAAGACATTAGTCATTATGTTTCTTAGGAAGTCTTCAAGGAGTTGAGACAAAACTGTCACTGAAGGTCTTTGTCTACATGGCTTTGAACCCCGGTGAGGGAACCTCACATCTTCAGTGGACCTTCACGAGGAAAATCCCAGTTGGATGTCATTCAGATGAGAAGTCAAATTGGTGGCCCTTCTATCAGTGCCTGTGCTGGCAAGAAAAAGATGCCTAAATTGGGTAAATGTGTAAATTTATCGAAAGTTAAGACAAAGACTGGCTGTGAAAAACAAACACTTTGAAACTATGGATAAACCAACCTGATGAACTTTTTAAGGAAATAATAGAATTTCTAGAATATTTCTTAATCTGGCACTGAGAGAAATTATGTATTTTTATAAATTACTGCAGTGCTGAAAATCATAAAAGTAAAGTGTATATTACACATTGATAACAATGAGAAAACTGAATATTCACACTCTTCTTCCTGGTTACCATTTGGCCATGTCATAAATATGTTGAACAAGAGTCCAACTAGAAGAGTTGCCAAGATCTTATATTGACCTTTAGCCAACCAATCTGGAAGTGAACAACCACATCCTGCACAGCTTGACAACCAAAGAGGTTGCAGAAAGAAGTCTCTGCAGGTACCTAGATATTATGGTTCACACAAACATTCCAGAATTTATCTTCTATCGATAATTTTAGCCTGGCATCTAAGGTTTTTTGAAATCATCAAGTGACAAATCTAACTTTTTTGCACTTTACAATATTGCATGGAATTGACCAAGAAACTTATCAATATAAATCATTGGTGAACAAGTGTCACTGTCAAGGATGTAACAAAACAACTGAAACACTTTTCTCAAAGCCAGCAGAGCAAAAGAACTTCATAATCAAGTAATATAATGTTGCTAAGCACTGATTTCTCACTGGCAAGTGTGAATGACCACAATGGGAGTAATTAAAATGGCTGTAATGTAGGTCAAAGAAAGCTTGAAATTAAGGTGAATCTGTATCATATGCAAAGTTTCATTGTTGCCAGGAGCAACATCCCATTTATATGACCACAGTTGACCTCTTGCATGCCACTATGATGTTTAGTGCATGAGTAACATTGATGGGAAGCTAAATCGCAATAATGCTGGGCAGTTGCTTATTCTGCTGCTGTTTATGACAATAGAGCAATGCAGATCTGAGAGTGGGAAACACCCACAACCTTTATTGTTGTTTACAACCTGCGAAATGTGTTGCTTTCTCTTTGGTCAGAACCAGGCCAGATGGTCATTGGAGGACATTGATTGCTGGTCAACAGGACTTGGGCAAACCCCTCAACCTCAATGATATTATGAAGATCACTGAAGATCACTGAGAAGACCATTAGAGGTCATGAGACAAACACATAATTGCCAAATATTTAGGCTCTTGTACACTTTGCTGAAGTCCACAATTATTCATGACTATATAACACATTACTTGTGAAGGAATACAATTAAAGTGAGCAACATCTTATAGAAAAAAAAAAAAAAATTATTTTAACTGTAAATATTGTATCGTCTGGAACTTCTTATGTACGTACATTAATGATCAACATCACACAGACTGTGAAAATAGAACAGTAAGTAATCCTTGCTGTTTACTGTTTGTCTGACTATATAGCTATAACTTTAATATCTTTCGAAATTGAGCTACAAAAAATTGGACAAGAAACATAGATCCACAGATACTGTGAGATATACACCGGCACAAAAACTTAGACAGCATGAAATCTCCTAGATTACATATGTTGAACTAACTTTCAGTGGAAGGTGGCTTCAGGCCTACAGGGCTGTGTGGGTGAAACTGACATTAAAAATGCAGACAGGAGCCATCCAGGGTCACTTGTACCAGGTAGGTGGTGTGACTTTCATATATATCATAAGTTTTGTGAGTCTTTATGGTTTCATGAGATATATATTACAATTTTGATGGAGTTTTGTATGTAGGTAAATGCGATTTCGTGTGAATTTAATAAACATGAATAGTCTGCATGGTAAGCTAAACTGCAGCGTTTGACAGGTTTCCTGATGTGCTTTATGAGAAATGACACTCTGGTGGCATTTTTAGGGATGCCTAACTAACAACTGTCCCATCTACTTATGTCACCCATCACTCTTGAGATGTTTTGCCAATGTGCTACAATGCCATTGAAAAGAGGAATAGGCCTACAGGTGAATAAGTCAATTATCATATATACCGAGAGCAAAGGTTTCTTTCTGAAAGACTAAAAAAAGCCATTTATGATAATTAAACTATTCGCCTACATTCTTAATTCACAATACCATAAAATATTATTTTAGCAAAATTATATAACAATCCAAGTATCTACATCGTAAGTGAACCAAATAGACAGTAAGTTTTGTATTATTTAAAAAGTCATAATTGTTGTCTTGATATGTGTCAATTTCAATATTTTTACTATGTAACTTTCCACAGCATAAATTGAAGTAATAAATTCTACTACTACTACTTTATATACAAGGGTGATTCGTCTTGGTTACGGTTATTTTAAACTCACCCTGCAGCCCTTGAAATCAATCTTTTGAAAAGCCATAGGAGTAGGTTGGGGCATGCAGCCCCCCTTAACTTCGAGGTGCGATTTGACCTACTTTTTATGGTCGATTCTTTGAATGCTTGTGCTGTCGGGGAGATATCACTTGACTCTATTTATAACTAGTGAAACAAATGTCTACCAGTTTTAATAAAGGAGTTACAGCCATTTTTGTAAAAAATTTAAAATGGCCTTCTTACCCCACCCATCGGGCAAGAAGCCCCCCATTATTATCCTATGGCAATTTTTTTGCGAGTGCATTCAGCTTGAAAGTTGTTTCTTGGGGTTCTTCTATCATTTTAAGGCATTCTATTCACTTTTTCAAAATTTCAGAATTTTTCTGTTCATACATTCATTTTTTAATATTTTTTGCCCTGTTTCAATTTCTATTTCAATTAGCTATTCTATCAAGATTTAAGGTAAAATACACATTATTAAATTGTTCCTGAAGCAGCTTTGAGGCCCCAGTGTAGGGGGCCTCATGCCCCATGCCATGTGGGGCCTCTCGCCCCAAACCCACATATTTTAATTTGACCTCTATATTTTGAACTAAAAGGCAAAAAACATGATCAAAATCATATTATTTATGTGTTGGTCCTAAAGTGAACCAATGCAGATATCCATTATACTTTTAAAAATTTCCAAAGTTATTTCTGACAATCGCTTTCAAAGAATTAGTCAAACTTACAAAAACCATGCACATTTTTTTGTTTCTTTAATTTCTACTATGGTTTGGTGCTGTTTGCCTTGAAAATTTGTGACGTCACCTAAAAAGCCTCTAGCTTCAATCCTAACAATAAGAAAATGCACCAAAAATGTAAGTTTAGATATAAACCTGGGGGGGCTTCTCACCTAACCCGGGCTTCTTGCCCCGACCTACTCTATCAAGGCACTGGTACTAAAGATCTCCGGAGCTGGTCGTAGCTCATGATTCATGATTTTTTTTTTTACAAAAAAACGTAATACAGTAGTTACATTAATTATAAACAACAGGGTTGATACTTCCAAGAATAGTCTATTTTTCAGTAACAGTTGATCAGTTTCTTTAGCCCAGAACCCCCATTCTCCACACTACACAACATCACCAACAATCACTGCACATTTCCTCTGCAATGCTTTTTTTAAATGAGGAAATTTTTTTTAAAAAATCATTTTGACTCTCCTATTTACAGTCTGGGTTTTAAGTAGGCATAGGAATCAATTTTATTGACAGCATTAAAACTTGCCTAAATGGAATCTGACAGGAATTCCTGCAATTAAAGCGGTTAATGGTGCATTTTGCTGATTACAAAGTAAACCCAGGAAATGAGTCCATCCTTCAATTAAGTTATTAATCAAGTGACAAATAATCCAGCACCTGCTGTAAAATATCATGATTTTTATCTAATATTCCAGTCATATTTGACATTTTTGTCCAAAAAATAGCTTCAGGCACTCTAATGAGCCATACCCTAAAATATAAATCAGTCATTAGCTGCATCCGCAGAATTTTTTATCAGTCAATAATATTGCGTTTAACCGTTATTACAGTTTCTAGTGATTAAACCATAGCCTGCAGGGAGAAACTGAGAAGGGCAATAGCGTGTTTAACTTTTCGAATGAAAATGCTATTAACTGAATAAGAAAACGATTTTTTTTAAAATCATTTACATTCTATATAAATTTTGTTTCCTCAAATAATAACTGAAATTCACGATGATATTTGAGTTGCTGTTTCGTGTTCATTAGTTATTACGGGAAGCAGCATATTGCATAATACGCTACACTATTAGGCAGCAATATTTTTATGTCAGATCTCTGAAAGTATTTGGAATATTTTCATTTCCTTTAACCAAAGGGACAGTTTGAGGTACAACATTTATCTTCTGAATTCTGTCCCTGTCCGTATATGAGTTTTGTCATATATTAGGGGTTTTACCAAAGATAGATGATTTAAGTTTAAATGCCTTATCTTGGAATGTTCTCTTAGAGCTGTTTGCAGATTAGCAGCCCAAACAGTTTCAAAATTAACTTTCAACTTGGTCATATGATGTCACATCATATAAGAAGATTAGGAGACCAACAGAAAACCGTCGATGATGTGTCAAAGCCAGTTTGCAAATTGAAAATAAGAAAATTAATTTTTCCAGTGGACCGCCAATGCGCCAAGATCTATAAGGTCCCCATATCTTGGCTTCCCTCATATCAGTCTTTTAAAATGTGGCCATACTGGCCAATCAGAGACATGGATCAGGACTGTAAAATCTGATTTCCAATTGCAAGCAAGCATAGTAATCCCTCAGAACACTGTCCTGCTACCCAAAATCGTATTTTGTTTGGACATTTTCCAGAAGGTGGAGCTCAAGTAAATCACTTTCTGAGAAAGGTACTTATCTATATATATGTCATCATTTCCGTATAAGTGTACAAAATGAGACAAAATTCATGTTTCAAATATTGTTAAGGAACTGAAAATACTCCATTACAGTTGTAACAAAAACCTCATGGTAATCGGTGGGCAAGTTATGAGGCATATTTTTGGCTTGTACTTTGTGCCTGGTGATACAGATATCCATTGTCAGGCAGCTGTCTTGTTTGCGTGCTCCACCAGGAGAGTTTATGGTAAGTATTGGCTGAACAAATGATGCTTTCTTATTAGGTCAAGATATTGCCAAATATCACTAAATTTGCCTGCGATTGTGGACCACCCCAGTGCACTGATACTGATAACTCAATTCGTAAGTTCAAACTTTAATGAAGTCAAATACGTGAAGAGAATTATACAGACTTACACCAACAACGAATCACAAATTGTTCTTCAAATTAGTAATTTATTAACTATCCTAGTTTTTTTTTAATTAACAAAGTAGCAAATTGATCAGCCAAATCTTATCTGAAATCCACCAAGAGACAAACAGACATTTTTTCTTCAGCATGAACAATGACACATGCCTAAATCATGATATTGTGCCCACAAATTCCAATGCATATGAAAGTATTGGAATACAAATTGTATGGTTGCTCTGTACAAAATAGACTCTATATCAGAATGGGTGTTTGTCAATAATATTGCCACTGAATGAGACAAACAATGACAATGGCAAACATGCAATAACAAGCTCTTTCTTATATCACCCCAACAGATGAATGGTCGTAGATATATGTCAATTAAAAGCAAGCATTCCAAGAGGACAGATTCTGGATTAATGACTTTCACATAGATTGTTGACAAACTCTACAGGGCAAGGACTATACAACAATCTTCAAAAAGCTAAATTGTCCTGACCAATTTATATGAAAGCTTTCCAGTGTAACAAAAACCTCATGGTAATCAGTGGGCAAGTTATGAGGCATATTTCTGGCTTGTACTTTGTGCCTGGTGATACAGATATCCATTGTCAGGCAGCTGTCTTGTTTGCTTGGGAGCCAACGAGAGTTTTATCTTCGTAGTAAGCTTTGGCCGAGAGGGCAAACATGGCCATATTCTGTGTCGGGACAAGGTGTTGCCAAATGTCACTAAATGGTAATAACTTCCATTAATAATGGTATTTGTGTTGGTGATAGTTATAGGGGCAGAACATGTCCTGTCAAAGGATAGATGGATTATTGGTGCTGTAGGTCCTGCATTCATGCACTGGGCAGGATAAATTTATTGGGACAAAGGCAGGTCACAGTAATGAGGAGAAGGATTATTTAACCTGCCATCCAGCATATGTCCAAGGGATCGACCAGAGCAGCTTGTTACTTCCACTTAGACTTTTCAACCCAGAAATGATTCAAAAGACATCCTTTCATTTTTGTACTGCAGGTTTGATGTACAATGAACCATAGGAGTTTTTGAACCAATGATTTTTGTGTAAATATATGTATAATATAAATTATATAGTTATATAAAAGCAAAAGGGTTTGGTGCAAAAACCCCTGTGCAATGAACTGATGGCCCTAGACATTGATATAGATGTCAGTGATATATCGACTATACTTCTTACCACTAAGTTGTTGATTTTCCAGTTTCAGCATTTTTAAGAGACAAATTCATAGAGTAACAAATCGATAATTGAAATTTCAACTGTTACAGTAGACGAACGTCAAGTGCTTACAGAATTGGACTGAAATTTTCCTTGGAGCTCGTAGTCTATCCGTGCCTTGTTATTCCCTATGAGTCATAAGAAATGTATGAGGTCATAGCCTATACTTGCAATGGTATGAAAATGTCACGTGTCATCAGATGAGTATCAATGAGGTCACAAGCTACTCAACGACAAATTGTCAGTTCATTTCAATGCAATGTATACTATTGTATAGGGCCTGTTATGAGGTCATTAGCAGCTGAATGTAAGTACTCGTCATTCGTTTACTGTAACACGCTCTTGTAGAGGCTGTTTGATTAGTCATTATCAAGAGAAGGCCTTTTAATCGTCATAACTGATTTCAATGCAAGAAGCAACATGGTCCCACAACCACACACATGGAATTCACAGAGACATTGTTGCACTCCACTGAACTGAGGTTCGAAACAGGTGATTACAACAAACAGTCAAAGCCAAACAATGCTAAACAAGATAATCCAGCTTGCTATTTTGTAACAGGGCCCCTTTAAACATTGTCAGAGCATAAGAAAATGTGCTAGAGGCTCACAGAGCCAAGGAAGTTTTGCCAAAGAACTTCAAATTTGAGCATTTGTTCATCCATTTATCCACATGGAATGTTCATGGACTATATTTATATTGCATGAGATATCTATACTTGGAATTGCTAACAGGACAAATTGTAGGATACAGATTCATAGAAAAGGTAAGATATGAATTCTCCTACAGCCATGTCAACACAGATTTTTTTGCCAACTCACAGTGAAACTTTGAAGGCTGTTAATCAAATATGAAAGATTTTTCAAGGTTACACTTTGCATAGGCTTTGTCCACAGAGACTGAATACATGTGCACCAGTTCTATGTGTTTTATACAGCTGACAGCAATTTGATTTTATATGAATTGACTTTTTCTGAAACATGTGCTTTCTCCAAGCCAATGTTTTGATCAAACAGGAAGTCATGTACAACATGTACAGTGCTGCCACATTGTTGCACTTTGAATCAAGTTCAAAATCTTTTCATTTGTCAGTCATCAACAAGCAGTGTTAGTCTCCTTAAATAAAATCACTATTGCAAGCATTGGTATGATCGTGACCGATCATAATCATTTGAGCATTTATAGGAATCTCAAAGTTCACTCTGCCTTTTCAGGGCTTATTTGTCTTCTTGTGGGTGCTCAGTTGCATAACCAATTCAGAACTACAGACTGCAGTCAATGAAAGCAGTCATGTAACAGTTCACAAAAAGAACACATGACATTGTGATATATATTCGTCTAAATCATGCTGTTGTGGCATTGTTTGCCACAATTTGCAATGCATACGAAAGTGTTGGAATCACAGTAGGATCGATTTGTGTAAAAAAATCCATGTTTGAATGAATATTTTGTCAAAAGGCTTCAATAACATTGAATGTCACAAACAACGACAATGGAAAAAATGCAACGATAAGTTACATTCCTAAATCTCCACAATATACCACAACCGATGCATGATTTGACATCGAGGTCAATGAGCAGAACAGGAAGATAAGGACGTCACTTCCCATTGTAAAGGCAACAAGTTATTCCGAAAGCTATAAACAGTTTTCTCTCTCTGACATTGACTTTAAGGTTGCATGAAAATATGACAAGAATAGTTAACATCCAGATTTTTTCTGACATTGTTCTGTACCTCCAATATACAAATATTGTCTGGTGATGAGGGCAACAGTTCAATCTGTTTGACCCGAGGGAGTGATAGTCACCTACAGTAGGTGACTATCACTCGCGAGGGTCAAACAGGATGAACTGTTGCCTGAATACACCAGTCAATAATTGTTTCATAACACCTCCTCCCAATTGCAAGAACAAAAAAAAAATTTCAGGAAAATTTTTTTTTGGAATTACTTTATTTTATACCTGAATCCAGCAATTTTTTTTTTTTCCCATGGGAATATATATAAATATTTTTTTTAATTTACGAAGTACTGTTATGTTGAACCAGTCTGGTTCAACATAACAGGCAACAGTTGAGGCTCTGTGTGGGGTTTTGTGTCCCCCTGTCCCTTGGCCATTTTACTTTTGAATTCCCTGTCCCTTTGCAATTTTACCAATGGTACTTTTGAATTCCCTGTCCCTCATCTCTGAATGGAGTTTTATGTCCCCCCTGTCCCTTTGTAATTTTACTTTTGAATTCCCTGTCCCTTGTTCATTTTACTTTTTAGTTCCCTGTCCCCCATAACCCCCCATCCAGAGCCTCACAGTTCCATGAACTGTTGACTGGGCAACAGTTCCATTAACTGTTGACTGGGCAACAGTTCCGAAGGTACTGTTGACTTGCCAGCAGTACCTTTGCTGGGTCATCAGTCATTTCTGACTCATGTGACATGTGACCTCACTTCAGCCAATCAGAGAAGAGCTTACATCAGTGAGGCGTTATAATACTTGTCATGACAGTGTGAAAGATGTAGACCTATCACTGTGTACTCACTAAAAGACATTTGCCCGAATTTCAAGATCTGGTTTTAGTAACATTTCAGGATAAATTGGCTAGAAATCATTAGTGTTTATTTAATCATCTGCCCAAATTTGTCAGCCTTTTTGCCCGAATATTACTGTTTCCCAAACTTTTGGGGGGGGGGGGGCGGCCGCCCCCCTTGCCCCCCTCCAATACGCCTATGGAATAAAGTGAGGCTGCAGACTGACGAAATTCAAGTCGAATTGGGTGTCGTATTGGAATATAGGGCACTAGAACGGCTGGCTTTCAGGTCTGCGCTGCTGCCTGTCAGGTCCGCGCCCAGCTTGATTGCTACAAAAATGCATGTACATGCGAGGACGTGAAATAGAACACCCTCAGTGAAATGTTGTAGCCTGACAAACATTGCCATATAACCAGTATGCTGTCTTATAGTACAAGTAACACACATAAATCAATTCCATTATCTTGGAGATTAGGCAGTTTCAGTAAATTTGAGTGCATTTTTTACTAGCAGATGCTGTTTTATTAGTAATGACGATGACCACGAGAAGACCTCATTTAGGCCTATGTCATGCTTGATTTGATCTAGGAATCGTGTACATTATTTTTGTAAGTTTCCAATAAGTACTTAGTTTTCTTAAATTAAAGTACAATTAAAAGTAATGGTTTGATCACGACACATATAATTTGCATCATCAGGAAATTAAATAAATTAAAGTACAATTGAAAGTAATGGTTTGATCACGACACAAAAAGGCCTGATCATTATATTGCAAAAGTTTCTTCACTGAGCAAAAGACACATTTTTTGGAAAAAATGTTCTTTCCTTGCTCCTATAGTCACCACAACTACTAATACACTACGCACACACAAAATGTGATAAGTAATGAAAACCTCAGTGTACAAACAAAAACAACAACAGGGATTACAACTTAAGATATGGAAGGGCAAGGAAAATATACTCACAACTCAGTGACATTGGAGGGGAGGCCTATGTCTATCACATCAGTGATGCTATCCCCCTCACAGTGGGAGAGGGTGGTGGATTTTTTGGTGGTGCAACATTGGCAGGATCCACAGGGGAAAATCTCATGGCACCCTCGTATCTGGAAACCGATCTGGGCTTGATATTCTTCGTTCTGTGGAAGCAGGCCTGAAGGTGGGGGTGGGACACATACCCCTGGGCTGAAGACATCCAACACTAACAGGAACAGCACAGTCAGACTCATCCGTCTGTTCCCCGTTCCTGCTTGTTTAATGCGATTCATGTTTCTATTAGATGCCGGCTAATAGATATGTAATTCTTGCTGACTTTTTGCTTTCTCTTTCTCCACACTGGGTTTCCCTAGTGACTTCTCATACATTTATTGTTCCTTTATTGTTGCTTTATCGTGTCACTTTCTCCAGGTGATTTCTCTTGTTCATTCCACATTGTATGGTCTACTTTTATATTGACCAACATGAAGTCCATGATGTCTATCACAATGTTTTTAAAAAATATTTGCAATATGCACAACTTGTTCAGCTGATTTCCATTCTTCTAACGATTGCATAGTCATATGCAGTACTTCTTGAAATGTTCTCAAGACTTCAGGACACTTGCCTGCAATTGAATCCTATTACTAAGCATCTCAGACAGTCGAAAGTGTGGAAATGTAACAATGATCTTGGTCATAGCCTCAATTTCCTTACAATTGACCTGCTTATCAGTCACTTGCCATGGATTAGTGGCCGTAAACAGAAAGATTGATTTACCTGTTTCTTTGTGTTTTCTTTTTATTATTTAAGGTTTAAGAAACAAAAAACAATCAAACCATCAGTGAGTTCAGCTTAAGTGCAACTGCAGGTCAAAAATATTATGATATTCGATACATACAATAGTATAAAGTTTCATAATCAGTCCAAGTGTTTGTCAAACATTGAGATTAACTTGCTGTAACTTTTGGGATGTTTTGATGCTCCTCACTTCAGATATAAACATAGTAAATATTCCAGTCCATTACAGCATGGAACTGTATTCCAGTGCATTAGAGCATATAACTGCATACAGTTCTCTGATAAGAGTGTATCCCTGAAGTTGCATTGGTGTTATTCCCTTTCCAAAATGCACCAGTCTGTAAAACTAAGAGGAAAGTAACCAAAAACTCAGAAATGTTTCAGGAATCATCAAATTTCAAGATCACTTTCAGGATGCAAACAGGAAGCAGGCTTGTATCACTCCAACACAATAGTTCGTTTTTGCTTCAGGATTTCCTAAAAGTAAAACACCAAGTCACTGGTATGTTTTCAACAATTTATAAGATTAGCATCACTCCAGCAGAGAGTATTGATTCCTGATTGACAGCTAGACCCATGGATGTGGAGATTCTGATGAAGTGTAGGCCTACATCACTGACTACAATAATACATGATCCTTAATCCTCAGATAAATAATGATTGTTTAAAGTCTCATTCTGATGTCACAGATTTCACCAAGTCACTAAATCAGTCAGTTGGAAGTTAGTAAAATCACATTTTGTACATTGTTGAAGTGATATTGTAATAATTCAATTGAAACCAGTTTTCAATCATATATCAAATCCAATAAGAGCAAAAAAGGGTCCATTAATCCATGACTCTTTAACAACTTTTTATGACCTGTCTGAAGGGCATGCCATTGTATCATCTGATGGCTGAGCCCATCTCAATGCCATTTATCCTGCTTTGCAAAATGCTTGGGAGTCCCGGCTCAGCAGTGGCCATGATAAGGATATGCCAACTTGCAAGCAACTTTTTACCCCCAGGCTCATGCGCGTATTATGATAGCATCAATGAGGCTGCTGCAAGCTGCCCATGCTTGTAGCACTCCCTGACTCTGCTACAAGGAAGCTACATGTTCCCTCTGATGATCTGATCTTCTAAGTACATATGATTACAATCATTACATATGTCTTAAACTCTTCCAACAAGACCCATGCACTCCCTGACTGTGCTACATGAGGGCTACATGTTCCCTCTGATGATTTGATCTTCTAAGTATAGGTGATTACATATGTCTTTTAAATTCTTCCAGCAAGACCCATGCACTCCCTGACTGTGCTACATGAGGGCTACATGTTCGGAATGATGTTCCCTCTGATGATTTGATCTTCCAAGTGTAGGTGATTACATGTGTCTTTTAAATTCTTCCAGCAACACCAATGCATTCCCTGACTCTGCTACATGGGAGCTACAATCAGCTACATGGTCCCTCTGATCTGATGATCTGGTCTTCTAAGTACAGGCGGTTACAGGTGTCTTAAAATCTTCATCCCAAATTGGATAATGACAATAATTCAGACCTCTGCCTCTAGCCGCATCTAAATTGACGTAATAACTGGATGATGACCCTCATAGTGACATTGGGAAGACTTTACATCATCCTTAGTCAATGCAAGTCATTAGCTAATTGGAGTAAAGGCCTGCATGATTGTCATTTTTAATCTAATTGACTTACTTTGTATTAATGTAGGTACTGCAGGTGATGTGATTTACAGGTGCATAGTCATGATAAACTGCACTATTTTCAAGCACATTTTTCTTTGATCTAATACAGGCGTACAGGCTGTGCGATTTTAGGGGGGGGGGGCAAGCGTCATTTAACTGAATTTGAAGATCTAGATTTAATACCATTTCAAATGAAGTTGCCAGGAAATCATTATTTATTATGCCTATGTCATCATGTGAGAATATTTGATGACTAACTTTTTCTTTTTTTGACATTGTGTGAAGAGTTTCATTCAGCATTAAATACCTTCCAAGAAACTATTGAGACTATTGTGCGTTTTTATCCATTGCATATTTTTGCAAAGGTTTATTCCTTATCAGAATTTAAGGCACATTGTATTTTACAGGTAGTCACTTTTATTCATGGCAGTCAGTGGTGGCAGAAATGCGCCCTGTGGTACACCATGCATTGCAGTGCCAAATTTATGCAAAACCACCTCTTTGAACCACAACCTACATTACACAGTTATACAATGAATAACATTTTCAATTGACACAATTGTTCAATCATATGTATTAATCCTATTGGCCAACCATTTGGTATATCATGCCTTTCCCCAAAATAACTCATTTTACAAAATTGAAAAATTAAGCGTATTGTTTGGCAATCGTGGTTGCACGTTTTGTTGAACTGGAATAGCATCTATCAATTTAGGATTAGAATAAGAAGGAATGCGATTGTGTGAATCAATGTACCCATCAAAAGACAATGCCAAGAAACTTGAGCAGTGTATTAAAATCTTCTTTGTTAATAACCCTGCTCAGTGCTCACAGTAAACTGAAACAAATGGAATTTGTTAAAAAATAGTGCATTTTTAACAAAGTAACTGGGAGAGCAAATGGTCTTCCAGTGGCCAAATTTGGTCTTCCAGCCATTGCTAAATTGGGAGACCAACGTTTCCCCGAAACTCTCATTAATTTTACATTTGGTTGTCTTAATTTGAAGTTTTCAGTTGCATTTGAAACCAAAGCTTCTATTGGTTGCTTCTTCTGAGGATAGCTGGCAGGACAAAAAAACGCTGAAATCTAAATCTTTCATTGTGTCACTTCATTAAATAAAATCATGGGTGAACAATCTTTTCTGTTTGATTGGTAGATCAGAGTAGCTAAAAATATGGACTTGTGCTAATGTAACAACGATGAATGATGTAGGACGGAATTTTTTATGCTGATCCTACTGCAATATAAATGAAGTCACCAGCAGGGTACCAACCCTGGCATGCTCTTGGGAGACATGGCTTTCAGTTCAGAAAAAAATTGAGATCTAATCATGTGTTTTTTAACGTAATTTTCATGTACACATTTTGCTAATGTAACACTATGAAATGGACGGATGAAAAATTGCAGTTACATTAGCAATAAAGAAACAGGTACCACACCAAGTCGTTTACGTTTTTGGTGATGTGAATAGGCAAATAAGACACGTTTTTCAATAAAATATTATAATTTCATGTTTGAAATTGGCATAAGTAGCGAGAACACAGAAAAATTTCCATGTAAAATTTGCTAATGTAACCTCAGTGTCCTGAGACGGAATCGAGTTACATTAGCAGTCTTTTTTTATTTTTCATTTTTTTCAAGTTTTATATCGACCAAGACAATTAAAAATGGTTCCAAAATAATTTTCTAGATGTTTTTTATCAATCACATACCATTACATTTTCCTGAATTGGTTTTAGCAGATTCCACAGAGTGCCAAAGTAAGCATGTCTGATCACCAGTAAGTTTGGTCGTCCAAAATTGTCCTCATGAGGCATAAAAAAATATCTTTTTAAGAGGAAAAAGCTGCATATTTGAGGAATATTTTATTGATATTTATTCATTACCTCACAGATATACTTAGTAATAGGTTTACTTGCTTCAGGAAGCAACAGAGAGATAACAAAAGGGTTGGAAAGTTTAAGGTACCTTTTAAGAGCACTTTTCGTGAAATCTGCCCTAGTTCTCTTATATATTTCTTTAGGGACCTATGATATAAATATTTCTGCATAGACCTACATGTATGTCATCTATGTATTATTTATCATATGAACCTTCAAATGATCTGCTGCATGCATGACATGTCGCAGATTGAGGTGCTACGAATAATGGTCTATATGACTGTTCCATCGGTCTCCCAGTCGAAGATCAAAAAATAGCATGCAGGCACTTTAAGCAGCATCAAAGCAGGAAGGTGTTATACTTGGTCCAGGGTGAAAGGTTCATGGATACATGCATGGTGTATCGATTGATTGTAGTTTCACTTGTGGCTTAACACATTGTTTCAACGATGTTTCCTAATTCCTAGCAATCACTGCTATCAAAAGCTGAATTGGAGCGCCCGTATTCCCCCATGTATACAATCCCCCCCCCATTCAGGTCATTTCTGGATACGCCCCTGGCTGTACAGTCTCTCAGCTTCTCTGGCTCAACCAAGCGCAAGTGCCACACTCACCTTTAGGTCGGCCCATGTCCGATTACGCTTGACCTTTGATCCCAGAAAAATCAGTCCATTTATTTTCTTTATTATTATTTTGTTACGGTGGACCACCAAATTTGACTGGCCTCAAGCAAAAATTCCGTTGAGACTGTATTTTCAGTTTGAATGAGATTGGTGAGAGAGGACGATCCCAGTGCTCAGTGCTAACAAGATTGGGCAAAATTCTTGGGGTAAGAGCTGGATGACGCCGCTAATAATAAAAATTAGGTCTCTCACATTTGACATCAACTTAGAAGTAAAAGATACAATGTAGCTAGGATGTCTGGAATAACATGCGACTTTCTGCTTGATTGCATTACTGACGAGACATTGAAAGTGATTGGAGTACACTGATACTGAGATAGTAGGTAATTTTCGAATTTGTAGTTATAAAAAATCGTTTTCATAGAGTGGTCAACATATTGGTCCAATTTAGGATCCTGGTTGAGGGTGCATAATAGGATTAGGAAGCAAACATATTTTTGATTCACAGCTTCTGAAGTTCTGAGACAATAACAGATTCAGACAACCCGCCTTTCATACTCGCGATCAAAAATAAAGATATATTGCAACATGTAGGCCCTATGTGTTTATAAACAGAAACGTGTTCCTCAAAATGGCAGTGGTCATTTGCCCTAGCCGAAGTTATTAGAAGTTGTTAAATATGGTAAAATATTGCAACATTTGCAGCTAATCTTAGCCTCCTCGTGTCCAATAGTTCTGAGTGAATGTGATGTCATTGATTTGATATACACGATTTTGATCAGGCCCATGCAGCTTGTAAGGGAATCAAAGCCTGACCCTTCATCCTTTTCCGATTAGATGGCTTCAGACTCCAGGTGTAAAGCACGAATCAGGCAGGTTTATGCATCCACAATTAAAAAGAAATATACAGTGTGTGTTACTTTTCTTTCTTAAGTCAATTTTCAACTAAACACGTCAATGCAATTTATATGATTAGTCTATATGTATTTTTAGAAGTCTTCATTAATTGTATTGGCCCTGGATCATGCACTAGCTATTTGTGTCAATTTGTTTGTTCAAGACTTCTCTCACATGTTCACATACATGTGTGAACTCAATGTGCCTCTTAAAAGAAAAGTTTGTAGCTGAATAAATATATACATTTATAAAGAAAATTGACTTTGGCAAAAAGTAAGGTTATTAAGGAAACAAAGGACAGGATCCTGAGGACATGGATATACATCAAAGAAAGACATGGAATGTAAGCACCTGCAAGATCCTATTATTCTATCCCATAACCACATACTTTTGTAGTTATGATTATTGTAGATTCACTGAAGAAAAATTAATTTAGATGCTACCTTCCATGCTTATAATGCACTGACCACTTGTGAAAACTATGTTGATTTTATGATGTGATTATTTTTTGACCTCCACATAACTATTTCAACTAAAAGCCCAGCTCATGCACGTACACCATTTGCTGAAAGACCTCATAAAGCTAAGAGGACACTTAATGCATGTTATCTGTAATCCACAACAAGAATAGATAAATTTTATGAAGATGCAAATTTACAAAGAAAAACAATGGCGCTCATTATGATACAGTACAAACCAAAATAAAGTAAGACAATTTTCTGTCCCATTACAAGCATCTCCATAGTCTCCAGGTCTAGTCCCAATTCTACCTCTTGGGGTGTGTCCCCGCACTCATGCAGAAGACTTTAGCCAGCAGGAAAATTATCAGGCATTTCAAGGACTCCTGGGAAGGGGGGGGGGATTAGTAAGACAGTAACAGTTCATTTCATTGATGTGCATTGTAGCAGATTGATTCCAAGCTTTTTCGTGAATGGGAGCAAAAGTAATCTTTGAATTGGCCACAGATCTCCATGTAACTGCTTTTAGTGCTTTAAGATCTTTTTCTGCACCAGTTTCAAGGACGTAAAGCCCTAATGATCCATCCGTCAATCTACACAAGTTTCGTGACATGACTTATAATCTACTCCACTTGTTTAGGTTATTGATCGCCATCATCTCAAACATTGGTGCGTTGTCAATGTGATGAAGATCCCAGCTTGTCTGCCACCTCAGAAAGATCTGCATTTGGCCACTAGATCCTAAGGGATAGAATGTACACTCACAACATGATGATCTTTCAAATCTGTTTGAGTTTTTGCAATAAATATGTTCCACACTTAAGCATACCACACGTCCAAATAAAAACCATAAAAATTCACGCATACTTGCCTGCAGATATCTAGTACATTGTACATACACAATATGAGATGTGAACTCACAGGAAATGGGTACATCATATCGTTCACGTATTTCAGCAAAAGGTGGCTGAGAAGAAAAGCAGTTTATATAGAAACCTTTTCAAAATATACATTCAAAAGGCTGTTGAATAAATAAATTGGCAACCTTTGTTATCCCACATACCTCAATTATCGCCCTTTATGACCCAATATGTTTTCCTCTCATCCGATGAGAATTCATGCTTCGGATTGCTTCCATGAGTATTTTGGTTATGGATGTTCAGCATTGACTCCATGGCAAAACATCACCCATTTAACTTAACGGGCGGCACTGTAAGCTTCGTGAACCAAGAATGTTTCAATTGTGTTTTTGATTTATAATAATTTTTACGTAGCCAAATAAATCGCCCTGAACTTTACAATTTACATGAACTCTTATGTTTATAACAATCTTGACTACATAGTGTAACTTACTGGGCACTGCACTGCTGTTTAGAGGACAAAATATCAGGAACAGCTCAATTTGAGAAAAAATCACACCCAATAAGTTTACACAAATTGACCGGTTATTAAAATTAATTTTAACAAAGATTACAGTGTGACCCTGCAGATTATACCATCTCTGAGTCGAGCGCTGTGCTCTTAAGTTATTGATATACAGTGGTCCCTGCATTATATGACTGCCCCTTCTGCGGTCATGAAGTGGTCTCTCGTAGGGGTGCGGTCTCTCATCGAGGTGAAAAAAACACTAAAAATACTACTTAGTGTGGGAGGAAGACGGTCACATAAGGCAAGGCGGTCTTACAACTTGGGGTCTTTTAACACAGGGACCACTGTATTGTGAAATTGCCGACAAAAAGTAAAATTTTACTTACTTACTTTTTATTTTACTTATATCATACAATTCATAACAATATACTATTATCATTTATTCATTACTGCGCCTTATACATGCAGGCCTATGCAAGCGTACATGTGAAACTTTTATGATGCCAATAAGAAAATGGCAACTAGAATAACTAAAATGTACATTCCATGTTTTCAGCGCGTTGCATGTATACGTCACTATGTATCCAGAGATGAAACTTTCATATTCTCATACATACTTCACATTATATTCCTCAGACAATACAATGTTGACATCATAAAGCTGTTTTAAAAGATTTAAGATCTGGTTCAGCACAAGTTTCACAACATGGCTTATAATTTACTCTTTACTGGCTTCGGTTATTGATCGCTATCTACTCAAATATTGCTGTATTGTCAACATGATGATGATCCCAGCTTGGGCGTCACTTGAGAAGGGTCTGTGTTGGGCCACTAGATCTTCAGGGGATAGAATGTACACATGCCACATCATGCTATTCAAATCTGCTTGAGTTTCCACATAAAATAGCTCCATGCTTGCCATGCATGATGTTGTCAGTCCTAATATGAAATCAAAAATGTATCTATGGAGACTAGCGCACAATTTGCTAAAACATTGTTTTGAAATGCAAATAGTAAGTCATGGTATCTTTTAGACTATATTACTATCATTAACCGAAGATATCCACAAAGGAGGTAAAATAATTAGTCTTTCCTACGAAATGGTTATGCAAAAGCGAATGTTTAGTTACGAGGCAAAAAGAAGTCAATAGAAAATGAAAATATTTTGAAAAAGATCCCATTCACTTTGTTGTTTTTGATTTATGCCAGAGTATTACATCTTTGAAAGACTTGAAACAAGGAACAGTTCTAGACGCAATCACAGTCTGGTGAAAATGAGAACTGCATGCCGCTGCCACCTGGCACAAAAGTTGATTTTATATGCTACATCATTGCTGTCCCAAGAAATAGTTCCAATTTCATTGCACATTCACAAAATTTCTATTCAACATTGATGTATACCAGAGTCAGACTCGGCAATCACATTCTCTAAGGAAGTAGACAAGGCCATCAGCACACTCAGAAACAGCCTTCAAGACAAAATTGTGTGTGTTCCTCTGATCGAAATGATGTGGACGCTCGCAGGAGCTCGCGGAATAGCACACTAATCACTAGGTGGCAACACAAGACAGCATAATGTTCTGATCTGTGGCAATGCAAGAGCAGTCCACTTGTACACAGACGCAATCATGTATCTACAAAATACAAACATACCAATTTGGTTTTGTTTGTTTGTTTGTTTGTTTGTGTTTTACGCCTCTGCAACACCTTAGTGGGCTATATAGAGGCAGGCGATCGCCGTATGATGATGAGATGAGAAGACTGTGAGTCTGGCACATACCCTATTAATTCAGGGATGCCCAGGGTATTTCAGTTGCCCCAGCGTAGAACACTGGATACAACCCGCCTCCATTTAATGTCCCATGGGCTCGGACTAAAGTGAGTTCCTAGGGGGAGATTTGAACCCAAGCCCTCAAAGCCAGTTGACAAGCGCACTTACCAGTTAGGCCACGGGGGATCTCCATACCAATTTGGTAAACTTGTTGTGCTAGATCAATTATATATATAAATTATAAGCTAGATGGTCTGTTAAAGAAATATAAAGTGAATGAATCACCATACAACAAATTTATTTATCAGCTAGCCATAAGGTACTTCAGCTTTTTTATAGAATTCATATGAACAATACTTGTCTCATAGGAATTGTTTATCTTAAAATGGAATATCAAAATAATGAATTAATGGGACAATATAATCATCTGAGAATGGTACAGTAATTATTTTTCATAATTTGATTATTCTGTTATATCCTGTGAAGACCCGCAGGCCATACAATATGATGAGACAGTGATACACTGACACCTATCAGTAATTTCAAACGGGAGAACCCTGGTAATATTACAGCTTGTATAATTACTGTTAATTTTTTGTGGCTTCCCGTGTAATTTACAGCACGAAACAGAGATAAACAGGGATCATTCAATTTATAGTCTATTATTTATCACACCCAAAGGCTTTTAAGTTAACTAATATAGGGTTTATATTTAGTCACATTTAAGCTGCTATATATATACTATATTGTGATTGAGTGCAACAACGGCGACATGAAAAGAAGAGCATGTGAAATTGCTCTGTTGCAGTCTGGTGAAAATGAGAACTGCATGCTGCTGCCACTTGGCACAAAAGTTGATTTTTGTATTGCTACAGCATTGCTGTCCTAAGAAATAGTTCCAATTTCACTGCACATTCACAAAATTTCTATTCAACATTGATGTTTACCAGAGTCAGACTCGGCAATCATATTCTCCAAGGAAGTAGACAAGGCCATCAGCACACTCAGAAACAACAAGAATATAATTGTAAGACTCTTTGGTTATTCTTACTGAAGGTTTAACTTCAAGAATCTTAAGTGTATATCTAAATGGTCTAAATAATGGTGTAATAATGCTGAAGCATCCTTTAGAAATATCAAACATGCTAAAAGTTGCAACAGTTCAGCAATAAATGAGCAACTTTTGTGACAGAAAAACTGTAAAAAGCATAATTTTTTCCTATTTTGCAAATTGCATACCCAACATTTCCTCATCCACAAAACTTTCAGGAAAAGTTGATCAACTATCCTATTATATTTTCCAACCGAAAAATTAGAAGCTGGTCAAAACGTTTCGAAAAAACACAAAAAACCATTTTGCCCCACCACACCGTTTTGCCACTCGTTCCCATACAGTTTAAAACTATACAAGGCTTACATTTTTTAAAGACAGAATCCTTCTTGGCACTTCACTGACTTGAATAAAAATGATGCATTGTATATTGATTATATAGGTCATGTGATTTGCCTATGGTGTCAGTGAACCCTATGGTTACATATATAATAATGAATCAATCGAAACTTTTCTAATTATATCGTTTTCTTTGACAAATTCATTTGTACCTCTTGTACCTATATATTTTGCTGAAAATGATCAGCAAATGTCTTATCATCATGTGGTTAAGTGGGTGCTAATGATGGTTCTATATCTTCAGTGATTTGCTCTTTGATAATGTTTGGTTTTGTAATTAATGTAGGCGAATGTATATATATACTAGAACTAATTTACTGTATGATTTTGTATGATAAATTTGTCAACACATCAATCAGTGTTCTCCTTGACAATCCAATAATAGTTTATCAGAGAGGATAAAAAATAAATGCATATCTATGTTTAGGGCTGTTTATTTCATTTCACTAATGAAACAGACTTCAACAATGCTTAAATGGTTCAGAGCTCCAGCCTTGACAAAAGGATTACAGGAATGGAAGAATAAGGGAAAATATTTCACATTCAAAGGAAATGACATATTTTATATAGGTATGATCATAACTTTTTTTTACACACATGCAAGTGCTAGTGTAGTATTGGTTTTAGTACCATTTTGTAGCAAACTTTATGTAGTTTATGAATCTGCCTGCATGTTGTCAAGATGACAATATTATACGAACATGTAATTAAAAAGGCCTTTAAGGGCTTCGTCACAATTCTCATTACTAAAGTAGCCATTACTCCATTAATTAGGACTGCCAGCAGGCCTTATGTGACGAGCCAGATTCTATTGTTGTGACTCTGTGCACCAGCTCCTGTTAAAACTATGCATTGTACGAATCCGATTCTCTGGATGTCCTAGAATACACACTGAAAATGTATCTATCAACAACTGACTGCGACTATCGCATCAGTTCAAAAATGCAATGCATGAACAACACCATCGAGCAGAATGTATTGTAGATTGCATATTTTGAGATTATTGTAACTTTGATGGCACCTCTTTACAGTAACAGTATGAAAAATCTTTTCAGATGAGAAAGGACAAGGTGATGAGGAGTCTGTTATGGTTCCAATCCATGGTTATCCGACACATTCTTATGATTGGCGAAAGGTAAAACTTTTCGTTAAATATCTTTTCTGTCTCATTACCACAAATTATTAGAGAAGTTGGCAGAGTAATGTCAGTTTGTGTGATATATATTAAATTTTCATGTTCATTTGGAATGACCTAGTTTGGAATGTGTGTCATGTGACAATTCCTGGATTATTGTCCATACAAATGTATTTTTTAAATAAAAGTCTTTTTTTGTTGTCTTATTACCACATTTCCCATTCCATATTCTATTTCTATAATATATTTTTTTCAGATGTTTCCTGGTTTGAAAACGAGGTACAAAAGAATTGTCACCCTTGATTTATTTGGGTTTGGTTTCAGTGCAAAACCAGTAAGTAGTCTAGTAACTAAGTACCATAATCATATCTTTCAATTGGCAACATCTCAGACATCGTTAACATCATTGACAACATGAATTCATGACTATTTAATTCTTTTGACTGGATACTGTGCTGTAAAATATTCAGGATGACTCTATGTTTATCACTGATTTGAAGAGATAACCATCCTTTGATTGTGTCATACAATTTCTTATTGCTTGTTTTTCTCGGTATTCTGGAATTTATTTTTAAATATCATGTTAAACTTTTTTTTATTACATAAATAATGGGTCGGCCAAAGTAACCCCGGAATTGGGGTAACTTTGGCCGCCTTAGATTTTGAGCATTTAATACCATATACTGCAGTAGAATTTAATTAGTTACATTATTCTGGCCACCTAACAAGCCGAGGAATGTATTTTTTGTAATCTAGAATGAGTTGTGACTCATACACAGATTCTGAACAAAAATAAGTATTGATACGCGTACCGCACTCTATGTATAACTGCTTCCTAATTCAGAATGACATTGTGTGAACATACCCCAGTTCTTAGGTCAAAAGAATGCAAGATATGCTACCGGTCATAAATGGAGTCATTTTAAAACAATTTTTATCAATCATACCACCTTAAAAAAAAAAAAATCCATGTTGGTTTTTTGCATTGAAATTTGGTTTTTCAAAAAACCATTTTGAATCTAAAAAACCAATTTTGTCTGAAATTTTTTGGAGTGTAGGGGAATGTCAGGTATATTTGACCACCTTAGGAAATGCTGCTATAACTTGGTAAGCATTGCAGACAGAAATACATGACCATTCCAATATTTTTGGCTTGTCATGTGGCTTCAACCACAGGAAAGTGTTTAAAGATATAGCCATTTGAAAAAATGACGAAAAATGGTTCAATATAGGCCTACCTGCCACGGTTATTTATTGGAACACTATTGGATTGTAATTTGGACCACCAGCCAAAGACAAAATGCAGCAAGTGGATAACCAAAATTAGTTTTTCAAATGAACATTGAAAATATCTCCTAAACTTTCACTAAACCTTTTTATCATAACTGCATTTATTGTTTAATGGCATCTATTCGAAGATACTGTTACTTCAAGTCCAATTATTTTGGTTTAAAGAGGGTGTACATGTTTATGATCCTGTAGCCACAGAACCCTGGTGTTCATTATAATTTTTGCTTCAGGCCTCTTAAGGTGGCTCGATACTCGTGAACTTTCCAAGATAGGATTTCTTAAAAACAGTTTAGAATGATCCAAAATATAGTTTATAGCAAGGATATGTAAATAAAAGTGGTCGCTACCAGCCTTTAAAAAAAATTATTTGGGGTTATGTATCATAAAGTCATGCAGTCCACGCAAAATTGAAAAACTAAATTTTTTTCTTATTTTTCTTACTGTGAAGTTTGTTCTGCCATTCAGTGGTCATGCATACCATATTATGCAATGAAGCATGAAATTAAAAAAGACACTTTCATGGAAAAGATGATTACAATTTCAAAGAGATATATTTAGTTTAAAGGACTTTCCAAGGGGCTCGGAATATAAGTTTCGATTTTGACAATTTTAACTTTTTAAATAAACCATGGCGCTAAAAAAAATTGACGGGATAGGATTTTTCTATTCTTTGTCATTTATTTCCAAAAATAGTTGGGAACAACATGATGATATAGACAAGCCTTCCTACCGCACTTCAAATTGATATAAACATTTATTTATATCACAAAGTCATTTTTGAGAAATTAGACCTGCTTGCCGAAAATCGCCTGCAAAAATTTTCTATTTTGAGTATCAAGTTGAATCTCCGGCTGTATATAGTACTCTTCATGGCGCATCTAATGCTCTAAACGAGAAGTCTCTAACCCCAATAGAAGTGGCGCAAATTGCAAACGAAGCGGACGACATATGAAATTCTTAGAATTAAAAAAATATCTCGAAGCAGTGTCAGCACAGTGGTGATGTTACGATAGATAGGGCCTGCCTGGCTGCGCGTGAATGTGCGTTAACAACCATTTCACATGAGTAGCGAGCCACCTTAAATCGAGAGACAGGATGAAATAAAACGAATACAGGTCAACTAGTAACCATGCCAAGTGGTAACCAAACCAACTCGTAACCATTTTTGATTTTTCCCGACCAAGTAGTAACCATGGCATTTAGTAATCAATAGGCCATGGCCAAGTAGTAACCAAAAAATGAAAGTTGTGTACCAACTCGTAACCAGTGACTCTTGCCAACTGGTAACCAGGGAAAATCAGAATGAACCAACTCGTAACCAAATAATAATTACCAGTATTTCAGCTATTTTATCATTGCAATTCTAAATATTTAGAATTAGGCCCTATATAATTTATATTTGGATAATACATCCCTGAATAAACACGTTATCATTTATTTTTAAAATTTACAGAGATTTCTTGGGTTAAAATCTTGTTTAATTTTGGTTACGACTTGGTAGTTGGCAAGAATTTGGTGGTTACCAGTTGGTATGGTCATGAAATTAATTCATGTGCATGGTTACGACTTGGTAACCCACAAAAAAAGGATGGTTACCAGTTGGTAGGGTTTTTGGTTACCAGTTGGTTGGTTACTAGTTGGTTGGTTACCAGTTGGTTTGATTACCAGTTGGCATGGTTACTAGTTGACTTGATACCAATAAAACAAATTTGATGATTTTGCTGAAAATGTATCTGCCACAAAGCACTCGGTGGGTTCGACAATGACAGTGGTCCAATTTGTCTCCCTGCAAACTCCGAGCCATAGGAAACTTACCATGAGACAAAATCTTGTCAAATTTTGTCATAAGATACTCTCATTTATACCACTTTATATGATTGGTTGGTTTCATGAATTGCACCAATTACAACCCCGGTACCCTCACCGGATTACGCAATCATCAAAGTCCGAAATAACATTTATAATTAGAATAGTTCAGAATAGTCCGAAAACACGAATAGCCCTGTCATTTTTCTGTTTACTTGGGCACAATGATGATATAGCACCTGAGTATGGTATTGAAGATGTCATAACTGATCAGTCTATCACTGGTCTATTTATTGCAAGAACCTGATAAATGCATTTTTTAGGTAATGGTCCAATCCCCAATATACCTGCCAGGTCCAATGTCAGTCCCCGGCACATCAATTTTTTGAGAAAACTGCAGATTGTGTCAATGAAATTAGGGGATTAGAATTGTGTCCGAAGAAAAATCAAATTTTTAATGTTGAGTTTTTGCCAAACCAAAATTGCCAGTTTGTTTTTAAAAATATGGTCGCGCATTAGAAAAGCTCCATACATCTGTATGCAATTATGAATTACTATTCCTCTTTATGTGATACAATTCCTTTTAAATTTTCAGATACAATCTTACAAATTAATGGACCAGGCTGATATTGTTGAAGATTTATTAAAAAGTTTAGGCATCAGTCAAGTCCATGTTATAACTCACGACTACAGCGTTTCTGTCGGACAAGAATTACTTGCAAGGTACCCATTTCATGTCAGAAGCTTCGCGACTTTGTTTTCTGTAACTGTCATCACCAAGTTGACACCAACATGTCATTAAATAATGTATTATCTCATCATCACAAGAAATTAGGCCAATTGACAGGGCCAATGGCCATTGAATGAAAAAAAGCTAAAAAATTTGATGTTTAGGCATGGTTTGGACTGTTGGTCTCCCATTGGTAATCATGTTATTACAGATCTCATATTAGTGTGCAATGTTCTTTTCAACTGCCACAGTGCTCTTGTGATGTCAGTATCAGCATAATAATTTCATAGTTGGTACATTCGTAGTTTCAGCTGTGTCACTTGGAACCCACACTGATCACACCATTACAAATCCACAATAAGCTGTAAGTTTGTTGCTCAACACTGATTATTCTGTTTACTGCAATTTCAAGAAGTATGAGTTTCTCTGGCTGGTTTTCTCAGTATCCACGTAGAATTTTCAGCTTGCTTGATTGGTCTATCAGCAATAAAACGTCCTCCAAATCCCTTGGTTGGACGTACTAAGTTTTGGAAAATATAATATTCTGCTTCAGTGAGCAGCTTAGTTTGGAAAGTAGATAAGATTAGAATGGAAACAATAACAGTTTCTATCACCACCAGACACGTCAGTGGCTTTGATGTACGTTTTTATGGCATTCAAATTAGATTTATGCCATGTAATGCAGTGCCTCAACCACTCACAGGAACTATATTTGCTACGTTTCACTGTCCTGTTACAGAAACTCATACTTCTTGAAATTGCAGTAATGTTTTGGGTATATCCAAAAGTTAATAATTCAAGCTAATGCATGGATTTTGGGTATTTATCTGCTATCAGTTTTAGCACTTTTACAACAAAACTAATTCATTCACTCTCACATTCAATTGTTGGTTGAGAGGTAATCATGTTCTGCTCCTCTGTCTAATTGACAAAAGTAATATACTCAGGGACCCTTCAGAATTTAAGACCTGAGGGGGGGGGGGGGGGCTGGAGTTTTGCTTGAGAGCGTACTTATCACTGATTTCCAATAATGTTTATTTGATGATCGACCAAAATTTTTAACCTCCTTGTCTGGCCTTTCCCAAATTTTTGGGGAGCAATTACCTCCCTTCCCTCTCCCATTTCCTGACCTCTGGTATAAGCCCATGCAACAAAACCATGTTCACTTCCAAATGATCTCCTCACCATCCCCCCCCCCAGTCATAAATTTTGAACTATTTCTTAGGCCCAGATTTCACAAAAAAGGCTGAAAAGCCACAAGGTGCCACCCTCAAGGAGAAATTTCACGTCAAACGACACCGTGATGGATCAAGCAAGTGGCTCAAACATATCAGTTTGACCTGCTCCAACTGAATCCAAACAGCCATACCAATGAATGCAGATTAATCAACTGTTATTCACACTTTGACAGCCTATAAGCCTGATTTGTTGGTAGCAGTTGGAATCAACACTTAAGCTTGGAGTGCCGATGGTGATGTCAGTATTGGAATACTGACATCATCTCTCAAGGAACATGGCACACTAATATGAGATCTGTAATAAGCTGAATCTGAAACTGTGACAGATTATCTTTCACAAGGAGCTTTCAGAACTTAATTTTGTGTATTGTGTACCTACATTGAACAAGCTCAACATTCACACTCTTTTCTGCAGGCACAATGACAGAGAACAAGCTAATGACCAGTCCCTGAAACTAAATTACAAATTTTTCACAAATGGAGGTGAGTGTTAGACCCAGAAATCGAGGCAGTCAGTTTTTCCAGAATGATAGAAAGAGCCACCGATTTTATTTTAGATTTTTCATTGCATTTATCAGTAGGTACAAATCCGTACTACAAATGACCGTAAGTCTCTACTTAACTTAAAATTTGTATCAATTTCATTCCAGGTTTATTTCCTGAAACTCATGTTCCATTGGATTTTATGACAGTAAGAGAAATGTTGTGATTAATTGAATTATTAATTTTACAGCATGATAATTCATGTTTTCTAAATGTTCAATGTCATACCGACAGCATTTTTTTTTTACTTTCAGAAAGGAGCTAGACCCATTACAGGAGCTATTTATTCATGGCGACAATATCACTCAGGCAAAATATTTTCTCAGTGAGTATATACATGGATATGCAGCAAGAGCTGCAAAGAATCGAGAAGTTTTTATTTGGTCATGAAATGTTTGAAATATATAAAATATATCATATTTGATGGCTACACAGTATACACAAAATGAAAAGCATTACATGAGTAAGACCAAAGGTTCATGAACCTTTGGTAGAACGACACCCCTAAGGCAACTAGTTGCTGCTGACGAGGTGACCACCTAGGTCTGTCTCCATTAATTTTGTAGTTCTGAATTTATGTACAGGTGGTGTCCCAAGCAATAGGAGCTCTGATGGAATCCGTTTGCCTTTCAACAAGGTGATTGGTGTTGTTGACCACGCCAAGGAGTCTGAGTTAATGCGTGTGTTTGTTGAATGTTTGATTGTTTTGGTCAGCTACACTGATGCAGTTCAACCAATCAATGGTAGCTGTAAAACTCAATGAAAGTTGTTCTGGTTTCATTTTTTAACGAAAGGAAGCATTATGGTAATTGTGATACATCCAAATAAAGATGAGATTCACATGCTCTTGAACTTTTTCACATTAAAGTGAATTTGTGAATGGAAAAAAAAGAAGATGTAGCCACTTATAATGACAAAAAATAGAGAGAGCCAAATACAGCAAGATCAACTAAGTTATTTCACATGCAATGGTATCAACAAGAAAGGTCTCTTATCAAAAATTACTTTACAAATACTTGAAAGAATGTTTCAGATCTAAAAAAGTGTGTGGACCAAACACTGCACCAACTGAAGAAGAAATGTATGAAATGTGGTGTTCAGTGAGACACAACAAAGGAGAAAGGATACAACAACTGTAAGTGACATCAAAGATTATCCAACATACACGTTTTTTTACTTGAAAGAGTCCCAAGTAAGGACGAGCAGCTCAATTATAAGACATAGACATCTGGGAAATAAAGGTTTATTTGAATTCAGTATTATTTTACAAAAAAAAACACCAGTCTGAAAAAAAGTGTAATGGAAATAAAACTAAAATATGACTTGTCATGAGGATATGAGGATGGATGTTACAAACAGAGATTTTTTAAAATCATAGTATTAGCCATCATTAAAGTAACCACAAACAGCTTCCAGAATTACCAGGCACCAACCAGATGATACTTGGGGGGTAATGGGGGCTTTGGATTTTACCCCTGAGACAAACATTTTTTTGCGCATGAAGCAACAACAAATTAATTTTTCATGTGCGATGTTGCGACTAACCTTTTTATCACAGTTTTAACATTATGGTAGTGACAGTGTACCCGAGTTTGGGGTGGAGACAAAAAAGACTTTTATTTACATGTGCAGAACAAACGCTTTTGTGTCATTTGTGAACAAACCTTTTTTCATAAAAAATCCACCCCCAAGGTATCATCTTGTTGGCTTACTTAACTATTCTTCTTTATTCATAAATAAATGTATTAGCATCTTTAATTCTGTTTTCTTCTAATTCAGATTGTTGGATTACATGGAACAGAGACGAAGTACACGAGAACGATGGGTTGGAGCGATGCAAGAGACATCTGTCCCTTGTAAGTTGTATTGGAACTATACAGCTCTATCAAGCAATTAGCCAGAAAAGTAAAGATAATTGCTGCTAGAGTACATGCATTTCTGGGATCAGAAGCAATGCTCGGACTACTAGAGTAACAGCTACACCATTGGCTTAAAATCACTTAGATCCCTTATTCAATTTGTAAGATCTCAGATATAAATCAGGACTAACTCTACATTCAAATCTAGAACTACTGATATTATATAGATTGTGTAGAATTTGTCTAAAAAGAATAATGTCTGTCACATACCTTTTATGGAATTTTCAATTTGTGATAATGTATTTTTGAGATTGATTAATTACCATGCAATTCTTACAAGTACATAAATCATTATGACAAACTTGCTTCATGTGATAACCTTCGGCCATCAGGCTCTCACTTCAGAAAACTATGACAGTCATACTGAAATGAAAAATCAATATATTTTTTATAAAAGGTACTAATTTAGCTTGCAATATCCCAAAAGGCCCATTGCATTGCTTTTTGAGATGACATCATAGATATACACTTGTTCTTTTGTTTTTTCTAATCTCTTTCAGTGCATTTGATCTATGGAGAATGTGATCCATTAAGTCCTCCTCCTTATGCTGACAACTACAGGTAAGTGACAGTCAATCAATCAAAATCATGATTTGAGGATGATGTCACTGATGTGATGATACATTTTACCACCTAAAATAATCAAAGACTGACAGTGAAAGAATGATTGTTGTGATTAAGATTGTTCGAATTATGTTTAACTCGGTAATGCATGAACGATCTGGATAAAACTATATGTTTGATTTAGGGTCATCAACCCGAACCAACAGTTTTGTAAATAATATGAGGCTGGTCCAAAAAGCATTAAGAATACAAAAAAATCAAATTTGCATAATAACTCTGCAGAGGGTGTATTTTGAATCCTTTTTTCTATTTTCAGAAAATTAGTTCCAAAATCAGGGATAACCTTCCTGCCTGACATCGGACATTGGCCAAACTTAGAAGCTCCCGAACGGGTGAATGAAGCCATCTTCAAATGTTTGGATGATAGAATAAAATAAAAGTACTTCTTATTCGGTGATTTTAATCATTGTATAGAGAATGGTAATCAGTATTCTGTAATATAATTATATAAGGATCGGTGAATTAAGTGCAATCCATGAAAACATTATCCTATCAAATGTGACATTATCTATGTTTTTTTTTCTATTCGTGACTTTTCCATATTAAATCTTCATATTTGTAAGTCAGTCATTCATTCATTTTGTGTGGCATCCAGAGTTCTCCTGTCAAAAAATTTCCTCTGGGAACCAAGGTTAAGTTTCAGTGGAATTTTATGGATAGGCCTACAACCTACACAATTCTCTTCTATACATGTATTAAAAATTCAACAAATAGTGCATTCTATCTCACGGCAGTCACAGGTCAAAAAAATGCCAGGCTTTAGTTTGTCAAAGGATGAAATAAGTTATTTGTAAGGCAGAAAGGAGTCAATTGTGCCATGCAGTAAGTGGAAACTCCCATGGATCTCACAGTGAGATTCTCACTGTTGGGTCGAAATGAAGCACCAAGTAAAGAAAGCATTACCACCCTTGGCCTGGTGTACACACTGTAGTCACTGCACCAACATCATTATGGCCTATGCATTGCACCATGACAAACACGACTAAATACAAGAACGGACACTCAGAGAGTGCATACGAAGGTCTGCCAGCCTGCCATAATATATAAGTATGTGTCGACACTGTGCAGTGTGGTGGAGGTCTGTAAAAATGTAGTAAATCACCAAATACTCAATGTAGAAGTTACGGAGATCTGTCATAATTGAAAAGAGCTCTTAGTGTGTCACAAGAAAGCGTACTGCAAAGGAACAGATCCACACAGTGCGTAGTTTTAACAGGATTTGGTGCACAGAGTCACACACAGGATAATCTGGTGCATCACAATAGGCCTGCTCAGCAGAGCTGGCAGACCTAACATGCTGCAAAATGCCACATTCAGAAATTCGTTGCTGAAAATTGAGGACTGACATACACGGTATTTGTTTCTCAATTATTTAGTACTGTGGATTTTTTAAAAGCAAATTTGAGTGGTGGGGATTTTTCCCAAAGAGAGCATATTATTGTGCTTCAAGCAAGAATAACAAAAGGTTGATTGCTCAGTGGATCTTGATTGAAATAGAAAAAAAGGTACCTTGGTATTGAATATGGTGAAAAGAGGCAAGAACAGAGGAGGCTCAACAGAAGTCTCGACTCCCGTAAATAAAGAGAAAAGTAAAGAGGAAGCCTTTAAAAAGAGAGCACAAGGCCTTCAGCACTTAAAAAAGATAGGCTGCGCAGCAGCAAACCTTCAGCGAATAACACATTTAGAAGATTACATTACATCATAAAATTGGCGTATTTACCAAATTCCGTATATTATAGGTATGCAACAGTGGTCGAGTAATGGCGTTCTATTATCTGTTATTTGCCTGCTGCCCTGCGATCTACCTGTGTGCTTGCCAGGGTTTGTAAAAGCAGGAAAAGGCCTTATTATACTAATTTACTTATATTATGGTACGGTTTTATGCATGTACAAAGTTTTTCCAATCATTCAAAAAATGTTAAATACAAGTCAAAAAGCACTGCTACATTTTATAGGTGATACGTGTAGGAAATGGCATTGCTGTACATGCAATAGTGGGCACGTTTTGGCTCCAATAAGAAAATAAGTATTTTTAATATTTTTTCTCAATATTACAAAAAGTATAGAATATGTATCAGTCAGACCATGAAGAGGCACAACTATACCACACAAGTCATATGTGTACCAAACTTTATCCATGTACATACAATAGTGACCAAGTCTTGGGCCAGAAACAAAAAATTTATTTTTTCTCTTTTTTTTAAATATTGCAAATAGCATTTAATATTTTCCACCAGACCTTTCAAAGGGCACAACAAGACCTTATGGGTCATGTGTGTACCAAACCTTATCCATTTACATGCAATAGTGACCGAGTCTCAGCCCAAAGAACCAAAAAATACATATTTTTCTATTTTCCAAATTTTTGCAAAAAGTATAAAATATCCATCAATGAGACCATCAAAAGGCACAACTAGACCATATAGGCCACATCTGTGCCAAATTTCATAAGTGCACATGCAATAGTGACTGAGATTTGGCCCGGAAACGAACAAAAATAATTTTTATATTTTCTCAATTATTTCAAAAGGTATTGAATATCTATCAATTAGACCATCAAAAGGCACAACAAGATCATACAGGCTATATGTGCACCAAATTTCATCCATGTACACTCAATAGAGGCCGAGTGCTGGCCCGGAAACGATCTATCCGCCCGCCGCCCGACCGCCCGCCCGCCCGGCGGACGGACAACATTTTTACCCAAGTGATTACAATACCTTCTTCGAACTTCGTTCGCTGAAGGTAAAAAAGTACATTAGTTCTGCAAGTAAAGTCTCCAGTTATCCTACTAGCTCATTTACAAAATGCACCACTAGAGGACACAATCTCTCAAAAACAGCTTGCTACCTGGTGTCAGGCGGAGCAACCATCAAAAAGATGGCCAGCACACGCAGATATAGTGAAATGAACCATAAAACATAGGCTGCGCAGCAGCAAACCTTCAGCGAATAACACCTCTAGAAGATTACAATAATATCATAAAATTGGTGTGTTTATGAAATTGCTTATAGGTATGCAATAGTGGCTGAGTAGTGGCCTTCAATTATCTCTATTTGCCCGCTGCCCTGCCATCTTCCCATCTGCTTGCCAGGATTTGTAAAATCAGGAAAATGCCTTATTAGACTAATTTACGCATATTATGGTATAGTTTCATGCATGTACAAAGTATAGGTTATGAGGTGTCGGTTGAAAACCAAAAAATATAACTATGTTGTAATTTTCTGAAGTTCTTCCAATGATTCATAAAGTGTTATACGCATCAAAAAGCACTGCTACATTGTATAGGTTACTTGTTTAGAAAATTGTATTACTGTATATGCAATTGTGGGAAAGTTTTGGCTCCGATACAAAAAAAATTATTTTAAATATTTTTTCTCAATATTACAATATAGAAAAGCCATGTGTCAGACCATGAAAAGGCACAAATAGACCATATAAGCCACATGTGTTCCAAACTTCATCCATAAATATGGAATGGTGACTGGATGTTGGGCCAGAAACAGAAAATAAAGTTTTATTATTTTTTTCAATATTTCAAAAAGTATATAATATTTTCCATCAGATCTTTCAAAAGGCACAACTGGACCATATTGACCATATGTGTACCAAACTTTATCCATGTACATGCAATATTTAGTGACCGAGTCTTAGACCAAATAACAAAAAACATATGTTTTTATATTTTTTCTCCTTTTTTCAAAAAGTATAGAATATCTGAGACCATCAAAAGGCAAAACTAGACCATATAGGCCACATGTGTACATAATTTCATCCATGGACATGTAATAATGACTGAGCCTTGGCCCGGAAACGAAAAAAAAAAAAGTGTATATTTTGTGAATTATTTTAAAAAGTATTTAAGATCTATTCATCAGACCATCAAAAGGCAAAACTAGACCATACAGGCTAGATGTGTACCAAATTTCATCCACGTACATTCAATAGAGGCTAAGTGCTGGGCCGGAAACGATCTATCCGCCCGCCGCCCGACCGCCCGCCTGCCCGGCGGACGGACAGCATTTTTACCCAAGTGATTACAATACCTTCTTCGAACTTCGTTCGCTGAAGGTAAAAAGCTGTTCCATTGGACCAAGCATAAATATGACCCATTTTGTCTGTGCTGTGATTATTTGTCTCGGGGATTCCACATGCTGATGACCATTTAATTGACTCATATAAACGTTAATCTTTCCTTTTATGCCAGAAACTTTCACAAATCAACAATTTTGGATGGATTTCTAACCCTACATAAAGTTCATATTTAGGCCTTTTTTGCATCGTTTTTTAAATTCCCTCCATCCTCCCACATTTTCAAAGATTTAAGTAAATATTCAAGTGAGGACTTCAAATAACTCTTCAGGAATCCACTTAAGTTCTTAAAAGTGTGATTTTAACCATTGCATTCAAATGGGGTAGCTACAATTCAATGGTAGTTTTCGTGTTTTCCTGTATTTCATATTTATGAGCAAGAGTGTACATTTCATATTCAATTGCAGACTATTGGGGCTGAAGAGTGAAGAGCTCAGGCATCATTCTTGAAATTGGTGAGTGGTTGGATGTAGAGAAGTATATATACAAGGATACGGCCTGGCAAAGTCTGGAAAGTTTCGCCAAGCAAAGACCACCGGACACACTCTACTCACAGTTGCTGGACTTTAATATTTTGTGGATAACATGCACAGCTCCTCAAATGTTGAAAGTGATGAACCATATTCAATTATTTCACAAGCGAAAGAAATTTATCTTTGTTCAACGAAAGATCAGTTTCTCAATGACAGCTGTACAAATATAATTTATCTTTTATTCAATTAATGCTTTGTAATACAATTTAGCAATTTCACAAAAATAAGTCTCCCCTCTGAACTCTGCTCAAAACTACGTACAAGTAAGTCATATGTGTAGCTGAATGGTACAGATATACTGTTGAAGGGACACCAATCTGCATGCTAAAAACATAGGCTGCGCAGCAGCAAACTTTCAGCGAAAAAACAACATTTAAAAAGGACACCATTACACCATATAATAATAGTGATGTGAAACTAATTGCATGTAGTATTTGCAATAGTGGCCCGATCTTGGTCTGAAATTATCTATACGCCCCGCCATATGCCCGCCTGCAGGCAAAGGTACGTTGAACAATGGAAAGCCCTTACTTTTTTTATTGACGGCAAATATCATATTTGATATAATTGTCATAAAAAATACAAAATCACATAATATTATTATATTCACAGGTTCCAGCCACAGGAGTTAATGAACACAAGAATACATAAAGCAATTAAGAACATTAATTGTAATTATAATCTACATACATTGATTTTATATAAAAATAAACCCCAAACCTATAATAAACAATATCGCATCAACATAAATACACATATCAAAATGAATATTTACAAACACAGATTTACAACTACACTTATGCGAAAGAGACATATTAAAATAATGAAACATTTGGTTTAAAAGACACAATAGCTGTGGTATCACCATGTGTATATTATCAAATTATCATATTCCTGTTCTAGTAATATAGGCCTATCAATAAACACACATTTGTGCAGTTAAAATAGAAAATAATAAGAAAACAGTGGCTGCAGTCAATATATACAGGCATGAGATATTCACAAAATTTTAAGATATATATATATATGTATACTAGACCAATGTACATATAAAATGGACCAGTTTCATGCATAAACAAGGAATAAGTTGTGAGGTATGGGTCGGAATATTTTAAAAAGCATTAAGAATAATAATGAAGCAGACCAACAAAAGGCGCTAAAATATTATATAGGTGATGTATATAAAATTTCATCTACATGCAATGATGGCCAAGTTTTGGCCTGGAAACAAAAAATAATAATTTTAATATTTTTTTGTCAATATTTCAAGATGTATAGAATATCGATGAATCACACCCACAAAAGGCACAAATTAATCATATAGGTGACATGTGTAACATATCTCATCCATGTACATTCAATTGTGGGCAAGTTTTGGCCGAAAATTCAAAAAAAAAGAAATTTAATACATTTTTCTCAATATTCCAAAAAGTATGGAATATCAATCAATCAGACCATGAAAAGATACAACTAGACTGTATAGGCTACTTGTGTAAAAAATTTAATCCATGTATATGTATTAGGGGCTGAGTTCTAGCCCGGACATGAAAAAAATGATTTTTTTATATTTTTCTCAATATTTAAAAAAGTACAAAATATCCATCCATGAGACAATCAAAAGGCACAATTAGACCATACAGGCTACATGTGTACCAAATTTCATCCATATACATTCAATAGGGGCTGAGTACTGGCCCGGAAACTATCTATCCGCCCGCCGCCCGACCGCCCGGCGGACGGACAACTTTTGACCAAAGTGATAACAATACCTTCTTCGAACTTCGTTCGCTGAAGGTAAAAAACCTATGAAAAGAGGGAGAGTGTATGATTATTGTTATTGAGATAAAACATCTATTGGCCTATAAACCCTTGAATTCACAGAAACCAACCCTCTAGAGAGCGCTTTACCATACTGGAATTCTTCATCCTTTAATTCCCCCTTTCGAAAAACTTCAAAAGAACGACACCGCCTGGAATTGCTGACAAATGCTTACCCCGGCTCAGGTAAGGAAAATATGTAGAGCCAAACAATAAAAATGGTATAAACTTCTTAAAATTAAAAGATAGAAGAAGATAGTGATTGAAAAATTGACTTAGATGATATTCACAAGCCCTTGAATAAGCATTTTCCTATTACAGCTGAAGTCAAAAGGACAGAGTGAGAAATGTCTGAGAGCATGTCATGCTCTACTTGCATCCAACTAGCTCCAACTGTGCTTTTGACTTCTGCTGTAAAGCTAAGTCAAGAACAGAAACGTGACAGAGTGCCTTACATATCTTATCTAATGACTGAAATTAAAATCAAAAGGCACATCATCAACCATCTTATGAAATCCACATGTTATTGAGACAAAACATTGTAGTAGTTGTTGCAGAACCATTAATCACACATGACAATATTCCTAGGTGAAATTCACATGCTCAATTAATTACAGCAGTTTTATGTAAACCATGGGCCCATGACACATTAAAATATCTGAATCACTACCCGGAGAGGAAATTTAAGTTTTACAGTGTAAGTACCCAGAGGAAAAAAGAGTATAAAAGCAGTACAGCTTCTCAGCGAGGGAGTACAAAATCAATACAAAAGCAGTACGTAGACCCACACTGCAAATGTACTCCATTATACTGATTTTGTGCTTCTATGCAAATTGTGTACTGATTTTATACTTCTTGTGAACCAATTTGAATAATCACGTACTGCATATGTGCTCCTCTAACTTCTAAATTTCATTTGAACATTCCATGTACTGAATTTATACTTCTATGACTTAAGCTGCTTAGATTCAGTCACATGTGGGTCATGTTCACTTCCAGAACTCGGGGAAAATGTGCAGGTGTGTCCAGGTTTTTAATTACAATACATTGAATTATTACTGGCATAATTTCCGTAGTATTAGACATTTATGTTTTACTATTAATAGCAGCAAAAAGTACAGATCGGATATAAAATTGTAATTAAATGTGTAGTTATTCTAATTACATTGATCTGGCTGAGGAACTGATATTATATGTGGCCTATAAAATTAACGAAGCATTGAATTTGAGATACTTCAAATGAACTGCGATTGTACTGCAAAAATGCTTCCTGCTAGCATGTCACAGCTATTATGCTCCTTTTATACTTCCTGCAAGTAAGCATATTTGGAGCGTATGAATTTGCTTATTGGGAGTATAAATGAAGCATAATTTAAATAATTCGAGCGCTTCAAATGTGCTTCCTTTGTACTGTAAATATGCTGCGAAAATACTGCATTTGTACTGCAAATGCCAAATTTGTGTGAAAAAGTCTTTCAACCGTGCAAATCATCATTGCGCAATATACTTCTTTTGTGCTTGTAATGTACTCCGATACCAAATATGGGTTATACTGATTTTGTTCTGTTTCTGTGCTGTGAACGTTCTCTTTTTTCCTCTGGGTATGCTCCTTTTGTACTCCCTGCAAGAGAGCATTATTTGAAGCGTATGGATTTGCATATGGGAGTATAAATGAAGCATCGTTATAATTTGAGCACTTCAAATGTGCTTTTTTTGTACTGCAAATGTGCTTCAAAAATACTGAATTTGTACTGCAAATACCTATTTTGCATTTTGGGGTCTCTCAACCATATAGGATATACTGCATTTATACTGCAAATACTAATTAGGAGTGTACTTATTTTGTGCTTCTAATTTACTCCCAATACCAAATATGGGATATACTGATTTTGTACTTTTATGTACTGAAAATGTACTCTTTTTTCCTCTGGGTATTCACCAAACCCTGAATATTACAGCCTTTCACTTTGATAATGAAAAAATGAGGACCAGTTCACTGTGAAAAATGCACTTAGTCATGATCAAGAGAAGGCCATCTGACTTGTCATAACTGATTTTGGATTGAAAATCAGATGCATAATCCTTTCGTTTGGCTGTCTCCAACAAGAGCGATAAATCTCCTTACAGCGAAACACTTTGATATAGAATCAAAGTGGACTGTGGCACTGTGAAAATGGCACTTCGTGTGTCATCATGCTGATGATTTGTCATGATCAAACCCAATACTTTCAATGTTAATTTGATTGAAAGAGACTTATCCCACTTGTTGGTGACAGCCAAACGAAAGGATTATGCATCTGATTTCACTCTCAATTTTGTTATGAGAAGTCAAATGGCTTACTCTTGATCATGACTAATCAAACAGCCTCTATGTTTCCCGTGTTGAAAGTAGAGAAGATGACACTTCATCGGCTATAATGAGTCACAAAGGGCCATTTTCACAGTGCCACAGTCCACTTTAATTCTATATCAAAGTGTTTCGCTGTAAATCAAATTAACATTGAAAGTATTGGGTATGATCATGAAAAATCATCTGTATGATGACACACGCAGTGCCATTTTCACAGTGCAACAGTACACTCTTTTTCAGTATCAATTCTATCAAAGTCAAAGGCTGTAATACAATTTTAGCAGACACAGGAACCATGAACGATTGCATGAAATTCACATGCAGTTATGACCAAAACTCAAGCCACAACCAACTCACTACAGACAAGCACAATAATTGCTAGGCTGTGAACCTCTGAATGGAACCAGCAAAACTGTAGTCATTTTGCGAAAAAATAGCACAAAATTGCTGTATGTGCAATGGTACAAATGGTATACGCTACCTACCTTGATTGCATCGGGATTTTTTTTTTTCAAATAAGATGCCATACCAACTGAGATACCCAAGCCAAAGATTGCAGTATACAAGCATATGAGGCTAACCAATGCCAATATGCACAAGAGAAATTTAAGATGTTATACAGAGGTCCTACAAAAATCTCATGTGACTGACAATGTGAGACCCCTTACAAAAGCTTCCTCAAGAGGTAATGTTAAAATTAACAGACATGTCAAACTTAGAAATGAGAAGCGTAAGCCAAAAGTATACTTGGATATTACCCGTAGTCATCAGCAACTTCTTTAATTTTTTCCAGCATAATTATTTTGCTGCATTAATTGAAAAAAAAAGATGTTCCATATGTAGCATTAAAAGGTTGATCATATTTCATTGTTAGAGCAATAACAGCATGGTTATTATTGATTAAGTCTAACACAACACTCAAACCTGTTTTTCTCACCAAATATTGACCAAAACAGATGTTGCAGCATTGTTGTGAGACATGAATTTCATGAACGTACCACACAGTTCCAAATCTTTATGAAACATTTAAATTGAACATATTGAGAGTGCATTTATCATTTTGTACTCTCCAGGAAATTGAAGTAAGCTTCAATCACTTCTTCCGGGGCTTCTAAGTTAGGATAGTGACCAATGTCTGGTAAAACTGTCAATCCAGATTTTGGAACTGTTTTTCTGAAAGAGAAATACAGATAGCATAATTAGCCGATATGAACAGATGAATGGATTTGTTGAGTTCCAATGATATTTCATGCTCTCCTGGGTAATGATATTATAATTATAATTCACCGCATTTTTAGAGAGAAGATGGAGGACTTTAGAGGTGGCTGGGTGAAAGGATTTACATGTCCTCTCCCACTCATGACCAAAAGGAAGGGACAGAGGCACAGGATAGCTTAAGGGGAGGTATGGGTGAGAAGGGAACTTTTCTGCAATTTTAAGTTTAATGAACAAAGTTTGGTATAAAAAGTTAGGTTTTAGTTAAATTAGATGATTTCAGGTCATTTTGCATTGTTATGATGAATGGTTGCCATGGTAACCAGTTTAAAAGGCGAAAAAAGGCTGATTTTTACTGCTCACGGGATGTGAAATTTCTGAAGTTACAGACATGATAGAAAGATTTTGAAAAATTTTTCAAAGGAAGACGGGCAAGATGCAGAAAATTACAGAGCGGATTTTTGATATTTCCAGGCCTCCCAGCGGCCGCAATAAAATATATAGGGATTTTATAGGAAGTTTTTAATGAAATTTATAGGGTTTTATAGGGCTTCGCGAGTCAAAATATAGGGAAAATAAAGGGCTTTTTGGCGTCAAATCTATCGTAAATTAATATTAAATTCAACGGTCGAGTGCTCGATCGGTGACTCGACATATCGAAAGAATAAACTGAATCTGTCTTGACAAGTCTTGAGATAAGATATATTGGCAAGCTGACCAAGGAATGACTTTGAATTCTGGTATTCTCCCTGACAAATGCTAAACAGTACACACTCATTTTAAAATCACATGAAAATATGGAAATTGCATATTAAATGCCATGAAAATATAGGGATTTATAGGGATTTTGCTCAAAAAGCAAGAAAATATAGGGAAATATAGGGAGCAAAAAATATATAGGGAAATATAGGAATTTATAGGAAATATAGGGCCGCTGGGAGCCCTGTAATAATTTCTTATCAAAGTGTCAGAAATTAGGATAAAGTAGTCAAAAGTCATTTTTATTGAAAAATTTCTCGTTTCTATCGCTACGATGTCATATAATTTTGCAACGAAAAAAATTTTTAAAAATCTGGTCTGTAATTTTCAAGACAATTTTTCGAGGATTCCGATGATGTATCCCACAGGTTCCTACGACAAACGGTTGTCAAGATTTTTCACATCCCGTACAGGGTAAAAGTTGATTTTCACATGTTGCGGAAAATGGCAAAAACGTGACGTTAACGTCATTTCAGGCAATTGACCACTAGATAAAATATTTGTGGCTATTTCTCCAAATCTAATGAAGCTACAGTAACAATATTTTGCAACGATTTAGTCATCATTGTTATGTTTCACCACAGTAAATTCCATGTTGCCATGGTAACTACTTTTTTGTGTGGGCATCTTTGAAGTGACACAACGCCACTATTTTCTCACAAAAATTTGGCGATGATTTGGTAGTTGACATGGCTCTAAGTGATAATAAAGACATATTTTAATATAATTGAAGCTTGAACTGGTTACCTGAGTTGGTGTTGGTCAAACATGTGGCATAAACTGAATATGTGAAGCTTACATATTTTTTGGGAATTTCTCACCCATACCTCCCCTTAAACAGTTATCAAGCGGAAACCTAAGATTTCATCAAGCAAGATTTCACAAAGTTCTAAAGAATAATAGCTGATTTATTTTATGAAATAATGAAAATGAATTAAACCTGAAGTGGTCTTCAAAAGGTGGTGGGTTGATTGGATCTGCCCTGCCATGTATCATATGCACTGAAATAACAAGGAAAACAAATTAAGTCAATCATATCTATCTCTTTCAAAATAATGAAAATATACAATTTTTTAATAAAATGTACGACTGTACGTTACGAACAATTACTTACATGGAACATTTGTCTTCTGCATGGCACCAACCCAGCGTTCACGATTTTTAAGTCTTTGAGCTAAGTAGGCTAGGAGCCTGAAATCAGAATGACGTGAAATTGTCAAGAACAATTCTTCTTATTGTGCACTAAATCACTTTTAGGCCTAGGACAATCTAAAATAAAATATATAGAAAATTCTCAGAGCACTCACAATGGCTGGATCCTCTCTCCATTATTATACAGAATAGAAAACCACATGTCATTTTTCATTTCTTCTGTTGGTTGAGAATTCCGACCAAAGATTCCGCCAACGCTAAAAAATAAATAATAGGATTATTTATTAAAGCAATGCTGAAGGAGACGTTGAGATAGACAGTGAATCAATGAATTAATATTTAAATGTCATAATGAAATATAATCATGAAGGAAATATTGAACTTACTTTCGGAGTACACTACCCCGGTAAAAATAGTCATAGGAATGGTAGAAACCTGTGATCAACTTTGAACATTTCTAGAAAAAGATAAAATTCAACAAAATAAATGAAATTCTTATTTTGATGAGCTTATTCATTTAAATATTACAAAATTCCCAAAGAATGGGAAAAATTTTTCCTATTGCTCAGATGTATTAGGAGTGATCGTGGCTAGCCCCGTCGCGACTCCAATGTGCAGTGTCTGGACACACCCGGGATTAGGTATTAGTTTAACTGACTTAGACATATACTCTTCTTCTAATATACCCTTTAATAAAGCCTTTAACACTAAATCATGGTTTAAATGTCAAAAAGCTAAGAAAAATATATCAATTTATCACTAATTATAGTGTTTCCTTCAAGGAAAATATAAACTTATAGTTACTCTTTGAAACTCCATTTGTACGTGAGTCTCTGGAAATAACCCTGCAAAAAAGCATATTTCAAAGCTTTATAAATTTCTGGGAAATGATTGTAAAAAAACACCCATCAAAATTAATGACATTCGCGTGTTATACTTATTTAAAAAATGTTATGATTACCTCCATTTGTAAAACACATTGATTTCAACTCCCATGTCTTTGTTCTTCCTTCTTGTCTATCTGTATGTCTGTTAAAATGAAAAATACTCACTAAGGAAATATAAAAATTATCTTAAATGCAACAGGAAATGTAAAATGTGCAACAGGGGAAGTTAAGGGAGCAGATTAGAGTTAAGGAAACAGAAAGAGTGGACATTTCATCAGAGAGACATGTGACAATGATTGACTCATTCACTGTCGTATGCGCTCGTTAACATTGTGACAATAGGATATGACTAAGTTTACAGAGATACGGGTCATCAAATACAAATGCCATAGGTCGGTACATGGTAAGTACCTGAATATGACTAGACCTGACTTCATCGCAGACTGGGCTTAAGGGGCTGCACTTACCATTATCATGCAGTCCGGCTATCTGTCTATTCGGTCGGCCCAGTTGGACTAGTATGACATCACTTAGCACATAATCACCTCACTTTCTTGGTTGAACACAAACCAAAGATAATTTAATAAAATATGGCTGTAGGCCTATTACCTGGCCAAGAGCTCTTGTGCCACTGTATCTCCATAGTTGTGGGCCAAAATATGGCAGGTGCTGACACCTAGGTGTTCCATGAGAGATTCTATCATAGATGCCTGGTCTGTAATTCTGTAATATCGAAACTGGAAAAGGAATATCACTTTTTAGTCACAACAGTCTAACAGCGACCAAACCAGGGCTAAAAAAAGTGTGAATTTCAAGGGAAAAACATGGAAATTACAAACCGTTAACGGCATTTCTTCAAGTAAAAAAAAGGACAAAAATAAAGAGCCTTTCTTGAAAATTTTGTACAACCTTCCAAAATTTCTAATGAAGATTTAGAAATTCCCAGGCTGTGAGAAGTCCGAATTTCTACTTTTTCCAGCAATGAACGTGAAAGGCAAAACATAAAGCCGAAGAAATCTCATCTTTAGACTATAAAACCATCAGCGATTCCCTTCTTCTGGAACGTTTTAAAATGAATGAAGAAAAAAAGTATATTAACTCACAGGTTTGGCGCTGAATCCAAAGCCAAAGAGGTCGGGTGCAATGACTCTGCTGAATTTATTCTGGAGATCTGGCCACATCTGTAGAATTAAGGATATTTTTACACCATATATAGCCTATATAGCCCATATTTTTTCCCATTACATGCAAAGGAAGTTTCATTCTAATTTGACAGTGTGGAGATCCTATACAAAACCTAAACATTCAACAATCAACATTCCCCACTTTTAAGTGTATTTTTAAGCTTTTCCTGGACAAGCACTTGGGCAAAGTTAAACCAAATGTGTTGGCAACTACAGAGAAACAATCTAAATGATAACTGACAGTAATCATTTTAGAAACACAGTAACTACCAGTTTTTCCACAATTTTACTATTTGTTATCGTTTTAATTCTAAACAAATAAAATGCAAAGTTGGCTTAACTAAGTTAACGTCTAGGAAAAGCAACATGTATGTATTGGTCTCCGGATGCAGATCATCGACGTAAACGTATGTAGATATATATGTATATATGCAAATAAAAATGCTTAAAAAAGAAGAGTGTTGAATGCTTACATCCTCCACCCTTCCAATTTAGAGTGTTCAAAAATAAAAAAAAAAATTAATAATAATAATAATAATATTATGGATTTATATAGCGCTAATTTCAGTAAACTGCTCATCAGCGCTTTTTGGATCGAATCATTTGTAGGAATTCTGGAACAAATGGGTTTTTAGATTCTTCTTGAAGCTTTCTAATGTTTGTGCAGTTCTCACTTTTTCAGGCAAATTGTTCCATAGCTTTGGTGCTGCATAGGAAAATGCTCGATCTTCAAACTTATTTTTGTTGCATGGAGCAGGTTCTGCTAACAGCAGTTTGTGGTTGCTTCTCAGGTTATGTTCTTGTTGAGATTTGACTTGAACAAGATCTTGAATGTATTGTGGTGCCTGATTGTTTATTGCCTTCCATGTAGTTGTCATCAATTTGAACTGAATTCTTGCTGCGATTGGTAACCAGTGCAGTTGTTTCCTACTCTGGCTGACACTGTCGTGTTTTTTCAATCTCTCAATTAGTCGAACTGCCGAGTTTTGAGCAACCTGAAGTTTATTTAACAATCGGGTAGCAGTGCCATACAACAGCCCATTTCCATAGTCTAGATGAGGGGTGACAAGTGCATAGACAGCAGTTTTAACTAATTCCTTGTCCAGGTTTTTTCGGAGTTTCGACAGGTTTCTCAAATTGAAATATGCGTTACGACACATTTTATTGATTTGCTTCTCCATGGTCATATTTTTGTCAAAGAGCACTCCTAAATTGCGGACATGGTTGGCAATTTTGATTTCAACATTGTCAACATTGATAGATGTCATTTGAAGTTTCTTCAGTTGGTTTGGTGCTCCAATCAGAAGAAGTTCAGTTTTATCTCCATTATTGCACAGCTTGTTGTCATGCAAGAAATTTCTGATTTCAGCAATACAATTTTCCATTTTCTGTTTTGCATGTTCTTCACCCAAAAAGGTTGGTTTAAACGACAGGATAAGTTGCTCATCATCAGCGTACTTCTGATCCTGAACCTGATTTCTTCGTGCTACTTCACTGACTGGGGCAACATAGGAGTTAAATAAGATTGGTCCAAGTTTAGAACCTTGAGGAACTCCAAAATTGAGAGGAAGTTTGCTTGACGTTTTATCATTAATTATTACAGACTGTGATCTTTCAGAAATATAAGATTTGAACCATCTTAAGGCTGCACTTTGCACACCATAACTGTTACGCAGTCTTTCTAGCAAAATGCCATGATCAATTGTGTCGAATGCAGCAGACAAGTCCAACAACACTAGCATTGTCACCTCCCCATTGCTCAGATTACGCATAATATCATTGTGGATTTTTGTTAAGAGGGTTTCTGTGCTATGAAATTGCTTGTAGGCTGATTGTTTTTCATCATCAAGATTGTTCTGAGTGAGGTGATCAACATACTGTTTGATTACAGCACTCTCAATGATTTTACTCAGGAAAGAAAGGTTAGAGACTGGCCGATAATTCTTTTTGATCAATTCAAGACCTTCTTTTTTCAAAAGTGGTTTGACAAGTGCATGCTTCAGTTCAAGGGGCATTTCTCCAAGCGTTAATGACATATTAACAATTTTCGTTACGATTGGCAGAAATTCATCGACACATTCAAGCAGCAGCCATGTTGGCATTGGATCAAGTTGGCAGTGTTTGACAGGCATTTCAGTGATCAGTTTCTTAACTTCTTGTTCTGATAGAGACTTAAACTGATGTAAATTGTGGCTGAGGTCGGTTTGAGAGGCATCAGTTGTGATCTTTATTCCTGAATCTAATTTAGATCTGATGATTTTGATCTTTTCATCAAAGAAGTTGTTGAAATCATTCGCTAGTTCTGTTTCATTTGTGTGATGGGGAAGAGGCAGATCTTGTTTTCTGTTGAGATGAGAATTTAGAAGTTTAAACATCGCCTTAGAATTTCCCTTTGTGGCTTGAATTTTACACCTCAGATCGTCTGATTTAAGCTGATTAAGCTTTTCATTGAGTGAGTTTCGTTTTTCTTTGAAGATATTCCAGTCTTTTTCTAAACCAGTTCTTCTCCATAATTTTTCTGCCTTTCTCTTTTCCTTTTTAAGAGGTTTTATTTCTTGATTTGTGAATGGGTTAGGTTTGCGAACTGTCACAAGTTTAGTCGTAACAGGGGCGTGTCTGTCAAAAATCTTTTCAGTTGATTTGTAGAGTGACACAAGTCTGTTCAAGTAGACTGATCGATTTTGGTGATGTAGTTTTTGTGACAGATGCTGTTCAATGTCTTTCTTGAATTTGGCTATATCTATGCTGCGGGTCTTTCGGAAGGAAATCTTTTTCTGTGGATTCTTGCCCTTGTTAATGTCAATGTTAAAGAGGATACAGTTATGGTCCGACAGTAGGTCACTGACAGCACAATCTCTGAGAGTTGTTGCTTTATTGGTTATTACCAAATCAAGTGTGTTTCCATGTTTGTGTGTTGGTGAAGATACATGTTGAACAAGGTCAAACATTTCAAGAATGTTGTTAAATTGGATAACTTTGGCATCATCTGGTTTATTCACGTGAAAGTTGAAGTCTCCGACTACTATAGTTTCATTGTGATAGGTCTGATAGTGGGATAAGAAGTTTGTGAATTCATTAAAGAATTCTGATAGACTGTATTTGTTCTTTTTGGAGGGTTCCGGCCTGTACACCACAAGAATTGTGACAATTTTTCCGTTTAATTGCACCTGAATTTCCATATGCTCAAAAGTCTTTGTTTTCATGCTTTCCTTTTTCATTGCTCTAATGCCTGTTTTTACAATGCATCCCACTCCACCTCCAGGTCTGCCCTCACGAGATGAACCCAAGTAAAAACATTCACCATTTCTTTCCAGTTCACCAATTTCAACTCTGTCATCTGCTTTTAGCCATGTCTCAGTGAAAAGAAAAACGTCCAAATCAAATTCATCTCTGAAATCCTTCACAACTTGTGTTTTTTGTCGTATGCTTTGAGCATTCCATATGCAAGCTTTCAATGGGCAGGACTCCCTTGGATTTTCCAAGCCAAGTCGAGTGTCTGCTTCTGCAAAATTATTAAATCTATTTCTTTGGTTTGTTATATTATATCTATGATTAGTAGTTGTTCTGACTTTTTGTTTCATCAAATGACTTGAACATCGTCCAGTTTCCAAATCTTTTAAACCAGTGCGCACCACATCAGAGTACAACTTGACTGGTTGGGACATACTTAAACTGTCAGTATTAAATATCTGCGGGCTACTTATAGGCAACACAAGCAACTTAGTTTATTAGACAAATTGATTAGATTCAAAAATGCTTTAGCTTGTCAGGACAGTTGGCTCGGTCCGCAAGTGCTATGTTCAGGCAGCACAAGCAAGTTAATATGAGAGGCAAGTTTGTCAGGCAAGTTGACTCAGTTTGCAAGTGCTATGTACAGGCAACACAAGCAAAGTTAGTTTGCTAAGCAAGTCTTTGGTTCGCAAGTGAGTTTGTTTGGCAAGTTGGCTCAGTTTGCAAGTGCTACGTACAGGCAACACAAGCAAAGTTAGTTTTTTAAGCAAGTTTTTGTCTGGTTTGCTTTTGTTACGAACAGGCAACACGAGCAAGTTACTTTAGGCAAGTTTGTCAGGCCAGTTGGCTCAGTTCGCAAGTGCTACGTACAGGAAACACAAGCAAGTTAGTTTGTCAAGCAAGTTAGTTTGTCAAGCAAGTTTTTGGCTGGTTTGCTAGTGGTACGTACAGGCAACACAAGCAGGTTAGATTGGTAGGCAGGTAGGCTGAGAGTTAGTTAGAATCGAGGATCAATCAATTTGTGACTGACTGACGGAGTAAATAAAAATCAGTGACCAATCAATTAGTGACTGACCAAAGGAGTAAGTTAGAATCAGGGATCAATCAGTTAGTGACTGACCGAAGGAGCAAGTTAGAATCAAGGATCAATCAATTTGTGAATGACCAAAGGATTTAGTTTGAATCAAGGATCAATCAATTAGTTGGATCAGGTAAAAGATAGCAAGTCTCTCAGGTCTGTGAGAGGCCAGAGTTGAGAACAGTGAGGCTCTGAGGTCTGTCAGAGTTCAGAGGCAAAAGTAGCAAGCCTCTCAGGTCTGTGAGAGGCAAGAGGTGAGAAGAGTGAGGCTCTGAGGTCTGTCAGAGTTTAGAGGCAAAAGCAGCAAGTCTCTCAGGTCTGTGAGAGGCAAGAGTAGAGAAGAGTGAGGCTCTGAGGTCTGTCAGAGTTTAGAGGCAAAAGTAGTGAGTCTCTCAGGTCTGTGAGAGGCAAGAGGTGAGAAGAGTGAGGCTCTGAGGTCTGTCAGAGTTTAGAGGCAAAAGTAGTGAGTCTCTCAGGTCTGTGAGAGGCAAGAGGTGAAAAAAGTGAGGCTCTGAGGTCTGTCAGAGATTAGAGGCAAAACTAATGAGTCTCTCAGGTCTGTGAGAGGCAAGATCAAGTCAATGTAACTGAATGTTTTCACAGGTCAATGCGAAAATTTGAAGTGTGTCAGCTGCTGAGGGTTTGCTGCAGAGCAATTTATGTTCCTGTTAAGCTGAAACAATTAAGTAAAATTATGTGAAAGGCAAACAATTTGTGAAGTTCCAATGGCAAAACGTTGTACAGGTGTGCTGAGAAGACAGGTAAAATATTGATAATTAATTGGGTCAGCTGGTCAGTGAAGTAAGGAAGGTCTGAGTTGACTTGTGTATTGCAGTGTATTGAGCTCTTCAAAATTTAAATTCCCAAAACTAATGCTGTCTGGTGTTGTGATAAGTGTCTGAAATAATAAGTGAGTGCTGAAGATAGAAAATATGACAATTAGATAACTTTTCAGATGAAAAACGAAGGTAAAATGAGCGAAAATCGAGGTCAAAACAATGTGTATTGGAGCCAAAAACGATGTTGAAAATGACAGGTAGTGAAATTACAAAGTTTTGCACTAAAATCACTTGGAAATAGCACAAAGATGGTAAATAATAGGTAAGAAACACTTTACCGACAATCACACACAAGAACAGCAGTTAAATAAACCCAGAGCTTATAAAAAAGATGAAAATATCCACTGCTGATTTTTCACTGTGCTCACAGCCAGAATTTCTGTCTGAAGTTTTCAGACTTTCAAGAACTGAACCACACTCAACTCAAATCTACAGGTTTGAATTGTCTGTACCTCTTTCCAGTCATAAGAATGTGTAGGGTAGCCATGGATGAGAACCAATGGAGCATCTTCTTGTCCTTTTCCCTTTTCATCTGTAAATAAATGCAACCAATATGGATCTGCAATTTGAGCTAATTTGTCAATTACAAATATATCTGGTTTTTACATTGGATCGTTTACCACATGAATCTGGGTTAGGGTGGGACTGGTGCCCCAATGTTTGCGGATCAAACCTGACTTTTTTTTGCAGGTGAGGTTGGTATATGAGAGTATGTGTGTAAAATTTCAGCTCATTCTATTAATATTTAGAGGTGGCACATTTCACTTGAAGTTTATAATGTAAATCCCCATTGGCGAGCCCTGAAAAAAGGAGCAAAAAGCACGATTTTCCAAAAAATTAGACTTAGAATCAATATTTTTCGACTATTCCAAAACCATTGGGGAGGATTTTGGGAGGGCAGTTTAAATCCGGCACAATTTTGCATTTTCCACTTCTCATCTCTGCACAATATAGGGCCCAATATGACGAAAATGACTAGAACACGCCTAAATTTAGAGATTTTCACGCCTTATAGTGGCCTACCTATATTATATTATAGCAAAATGGATGTCAGTTCTGAACTTCCCTCCCAAAACCCTCCCCCATGGTTTTTGAATGGTTGAAAAATATTGATTTTAAGTCTCATTTTTGGAAAATCATGCTTTTTTCTCCTTTTTTCAAGGCTCGCCAATGGGGATTTACATTATAAACTTCAAGTGAAATGTGCCACCTCTAAATTTTAATAGAATGAGCCGAAATTTTACACACATACTCCCATATACCAACCTCACCTGCAAAAAAAAGTCAGGTTTGATTCGCCTAAGATTTCCAAAATGTGGGGCGCCAGTCCCACCCTAATCTGGGTAAAAAAACACTCACAGTGCTATTGAGAATTTAATTAGAATAGCTCACACTACACAACTTAGTCATTCTGTCAACAAAAAAAGTTCTGAACTTGATCATTGTCTGGTAACAAGTTTGATCTAATTGTAAAGCAGCTTAAAGTCATATGGTCAGTGCTTGTTGCGGTCACACCTCTATGTGTTAGTGCTGTGGTTTGTAAATTTATGTTATCGTTGCAGAATTGTGAGCCACAGTAAGAGATCATGTAGGTTTAAAAAATTTTATTCCATGGACCAAAGTGACAATGACAAGTGCAATGAAGAAATGGTGTCTGTCATTTTACTGTAAACTGTCAAAAGATTTAAACCCATAGCCCTACAGGTTAACAGGCCTCCCAGCCCTGCCTGTCAAAACTCGGGTAAAAAACATAGGAAAACTAGGAATTTACCGATTAAAACATAGGAATTACATGGGGGTTCTAAAGTCAATTATATATGTGGCCTGCTCCACCAAAATGAGTTCAAAGTAGGCTTTACATATTTCTCAGAAATGAGCAAAATGTGTCAAAAGGTCACATTTTGATGTTTTTTAGCTGTTGGTACCACATTTTAGCAAAAGTAATTTTCTTTGAATAATTAAGACCATTTAACCAAAAATTGATCTTAAATTATCTAAATTGAGTGTCCCTCTCGCTTTTCTCAGTTCTTTTATTGTAATGGGGGGGAAATTCAAATGCTATTTTCTCAAAGTTTGATGTTTCGTATCATCAATGTTTGAGGTGCCATATCTTTGGATTGGATAGAGATATCAAAACATACTAAACATCATTTTAAAGCTCAATTCCAGTAGAATAAAGTCATTTTCATACCTAAATATGATAGGAGGCCGACTTTGAACCCATTTTGGTGGAGCACGGGTCACATATATATTTAGGATATTCATAGGAGGTTTGAGTGCATAATCGGAAAGAAGTCATGCACTACACATCATTTATAAATCACATGCTGGTCTGAAATGGATATTTTGGTTCAATTTACAAATTTCAAAAAAGTATTGAATTACAATTTTTTGGCCTGAACTACCAGAAAGGTTAATAAGGCCAGACTTTTTTAATTTTTAGCTTCTCGGATCGACCAACCCAACAGATTTTCTGCCTACGGATAAAAAAAATTGAGCATAACGAGAATTATTATCAAATCGGCATTATAAAAAATTCAGATTTCACCTATTTTTTTTTTTTGCTTAGAAAGTACTGACCGACCCTAGAAAAAGTGCCTCGAAAAGATCCGAAAAGCTAAATATCAATTATGTCCGGCCTAAACTGGCGACATGTCCTTTGGACCAGCAATCTTCGCCAAGACTGGACTCGAGTCACTCAACCAAATCAAACTGCACATTTTTATTGACATGACATGAAAATGTAGGACATTGGTCTCAATATAGGACTTTCATAGGATCCTATTAAAAATATAGGAATTGTAGGAAAAATAGGAGGTCTGGGAGGCCTGCAACTTATGCAAAAGAATAAAAAAACACAACCGTACATTAAAATTTAAATGAAAATTAACTCTTTCTTGACCTATTGTCTTATCTAACAATTAAGCTATCTCATCTAAGATATATATTCACTCTAGATGACTTAGCTCTTGACATGCATGATATAAATCTGACAACTTGGCAAATCATATACTTATAACAAAGTTAAACATAGTACTGACATAACTGTCACAACAATATATATGCTGACTTATTGAACCTAAATATGATAATTGAAAGTAGTTTTAATAAAATATCCATGAAACTTCCATTAGTAGCAATTTTTTTACCCTGCTATTCCATGTGCATGCACTGCATTAATTTACTTTGCAAACATATTTTTCAAGTGAAGAACTGAATGAAACATTCATTTACAAATGAGATGCTTCAATTTCATGCAAAGGCAAACTGCACACAATAACTTCATATCTATTATCAAATCATTGCAATGTATTTTTAAAATACCCACAGAGGTGCAATACATAGCCAAATATTTGCACATATAATCTAAATTTCACAGCAAGAAATCTGCAACTCACCCATGTAAAATATGTCATTGCCAATAAAACTGAAGTATTTCCCTCTACTTTTCCATTCCTGAAGTCCTTTTGAGAACACTGGGTTTTGCAAGTATTTTAAGACTGCTTTAGTTAGCCTCATGGTTTAAAATGATCCACTGTAGTATGGACCAGAGGATATGTGTACCAATACTAAACTGCACTTGTCTTGATTCATTATATAGGGACAAAACTGCACTAGTCCTGAATTCACATATGGGGACAGAGTGCAATCTTCCAATCAAATTCTGATAGCATTCATTTTTAAAATGTAGTTCCTGAAAGGAAAATTTATTTATTGCAACAATATCTGATACAGACAAAGACATAAGTGACCGTTCAGAATTTATGACTGGGGGAGGGGGGCAGGGAGTTTTCGCCGAGGGGGTATTAAAGTTTCACACATGTTTCAAGGAGGGGGGGGGTAATAATTTTTGACAACATTTCTAAGGGGGGTAAGAAATTTTAACAAAAAAAAGTTATAAAACACGCATACACTCACTTTATCTGCACTTTTTTATGCGCAAAAGCCCGCGAATCTGTACGCGTGACCATGTATAATAATATATATATGTGTGTATTGTTTTGCATGTCAAGGGGGGGGGGGTACTAAAAATCCACGTGAAACCTAAGGGTGGGGAACTAAAAATCCGCATGAAGCTCAAGGGGGGGTATCAATTTTTGACGGGAAGTTCCAGCAAAACTCCCCCAGTCATCAATTATTCTGAACGGTCCTTAAGCAGCATCAATCAGGGTGTCATTGAAAATGAATTAATAAACAGAGCTTTACTGAAGGCACTTTTTGTAAGGGGGCAACCATTTAATAATCACAAACTTTGGATAAAGTCATATTTTGACGGTTTGTTGATTAAAATTGGTTCTTTAAAGAGGGGGGCAGGCTTTTATTAAGGGGTGTGCTTTTAATACAGAAAATACGGTAGGCCTATATATGTCTGGCCTCAGGCTGACCGCAGTCTAATGTTCACAGACACAGACCAATATATATATATATATCATCAACGGCAAAATACAGCACGTAAGGCCAGACATATTTTATTTTTAGCTTCTTGGATCAACCGACTAAACAGATTTTCTGCCTACGAAAAAAAAATTGAGTTTACCCCTTGTGGACAATTTCCTTTGAGGAACGTTGGTCTAAGGTAGCATTAAACCTCCCATCCACATCGGACCAAACGTTCTAAAACTACGTATTTTGTCGACAATTGGTTACGAGATTATTACGTACGTATGTATCGTAAATATTGCGTATTTCTCCAACATTTCTTGACAACGTGGCCCCCACGTTGAAGGAACGGTCGTTATACGCCTCTGGGGCGTCAGGCGTGGCAGGCCAGCCCAGCGCGCTGTGTCTTGCGCATGCGCAAACATCCGACAAGAAGGCAGCCATGGCCGCGGTCTTGTGTGGATTCGATTTATATCGGTCTAGAACACCATTTATTCTACCGTAACACGGCATTTATCTATGGAATATCGATTACAGGCTGTGTATTGATTAAATTAAACCCTCGGATGGACTGTGGAGGTTGTGATCGCTTCATAATCAGCCTGTCTAGTCGGCGATGCGAAGCATGTGGATTTCTTGACAGCGCTTGTATTTCGGAAATAAATGGACTGTATCTAGTCAAATATGACTGGTTTGAGTGTGGATTCCATGTATACATCAAGGAGAGACCTGTACACGAGTGTTACGGAGGTATACTGGTGTTCTGGACTGATTGCTTTTGTATACGATGCACATGAATTTGCCATGTTAACCTTCAACCCGGGAGGCACCGGCCAGGGGCGGAGCGCTCGGATGGCCAGGGGGACCGCCGCATTGCTTGTGGCGGACCAGCCACCCTACCAGGCTGCTGCCCCCGTGGAAAAAAAAAAAATTAAATAAAGCCCTTATACACTGGCCCTTATTATTTTAAAGAATGCTCATATATGATTTTACTGCAGGATTTTTTTTAGGGGGGGGATTTCAAGATTTTTTTTTTTTTTTAGGTATCGGATGGGTTGTTGGTCAACATTGATAGTTGGAGATCTGCAAAGAGAAAACACATTAAAACAGTGAAGAGAACAGAAAAACAGAGAGAGATAGAGAGAGCAGAGCCAAGCAGCAAGCACTGCAGAGAATGTGGCTCCAAAATTAGCAGACTTTTCTGCCTTGTTTTACCAAGCAGTCTACAGTCCATTTAAGGACTAAATTAAATAAGAAAATTCACTTACCTTGTAAGGGATTAATGCTGCAACTCTGAAGAGTTGGAAAAATCCCAATCCAAATTGGCCTGCTGGATAGGTGGCATTCAGTTGCAAGTAGGCTCAGTTCAACTCCGGTCTCAACTGATTCTCTCTTGCTCGTTTGTGGTTGAGCAGTACTTGAGAATTTTTTTTTGCCCAATCTAATCTTACACAGTTTAAGAGATATTTATTTGGTAATTTTTGTACTAGTGCAGCAACTATTTCTTTATGGCTTCATCCAATTATCACCAGCAAGCATCCTGTTGGAGGTTTTATAATCTCAAAGTTACCCAGATAGATTGGAATAGGTAATGGAATAGATGGCGCTGCAAGGCTCTCTGAGAATCAGGATCTTAGGTTCTGCAATTTTGTGGAAACCTTCAACAAACCTTTGGCAGATACGTATGATCAGACGTTTGCCCTGAACATTACTTTCAAACGTTGTCCATACATACCAAAATCACGTTGGAGAAACCTTGAAACTTACGTATTTCCCAATGTGCGACCATACCTTTGATAAACCTATGAATCAAAGGTTTGGTCATACGTAATAGGCTAAGGTTGTAAAAACCTCTCCAATGAATGTTCGACAAACCTATGAATCAAAGGTATGGTCATACGTAATAGTCAAACGTTCTTCAAACCTCTTTACCAAAGGTATGACTTACGTAATAGTCTAAGGTTTTAAAAACCTCTCAAATGAATGTTAAAAAAACCTATGAATCAAAGGTATGGTCATACGTAATAGTCAAAGGTTCTTCAAACCTCTCAACCAAAGGTAGACTTACGTATGACTGACACGTTTAGCCAAATGTTACAACCAAACGTTCTTCCAACCTCTCAACCAAAGGTATGACTTACGTGTGACTCGAACGTTAGGCCAAACTATAAAACAAACTATGTGCCAACCTCTTACTGAGGTTGCGACCTACGTATGGTTTTCCATCTGAGTGCAACGTTTGGAAATTACCTTTGCCCTACCTTTGTCATACGTCGTTTGGCCTAACGTTTGATTCTAACCAAAATAATTACGTAGTGAAAGGTTTGATTTACGTTGCTGCTCGGGAGGGACCCTACAATTTTTATCAAATTGATATTATTAAAAAATTGAGATACCTGGTGCTCTGTACCGTGATACACTGTATCGAAACTAACCGGTTTAATATTGTACGTTAACATGTGTACTAGGGTGGTCCAAAAACACTTTCTTCTTAATTTCTCTGATTTGAATCTTGCATAGTGATCTTATATCCATAGAAGATATTGAGTAAAAATTTCAGCAAAATCAATTGATATTTAGAGGTGGCACAAAGCCGTTGAATTTTAACATGTGATTAATGATTCCCCTGCAGCAGACCTCAAAATTATCGGTATTTGCAAATCTTGCAATAATGGCCAATTATTTTGATCAAATAACCTTTTTTTTAGCATGTCAAGGATGCCCAATCTAGTCCTGATATTCTTTTTGACTTACAAAGTTTTGTAGCAGGTCAGCATGGACATTACATATGTCTATTTTCAAGCATTTTTTCATAAAAACAGGCAAATATTACACTTACTATGAAAAATAAATCAAAAGCAACCCCCAGACCAGATATTTATTTGCGATGCCAACTTTATCGCATACTAAAAAACCGCAAAAAAATATTCACTTCGGAGAAAGATGTGGGAAATTGACCATTATTTCTGTTGCACGAATGGGGAATTACATGATAAACTTCAAAGGCTTTGTGCCACCTCTAAATATTAACCGATTTGGCTGAAATTTTGCGTGTGTTTGTTTTACTCATGTGGTCATCAATTTCTACTTTCAAATTGAGGGTTTTAGAAGATTTGATTTTTTCCATAGGAATGTGGACCACCCTAATGTGTACCGGTATATCCTATATCGTCTGACATTATACCGGTTAAATTTCAAGGCTAACAAATAACAATCAGTATTTATTGCAAAAAATCACTTAAAATCCATGTGGAATCAGCTGAACTTTGCGCCGAAACGTCGCTCTCTGTTTGCCGCACAATGGTGCAATGTTGTAAACATGCCGTTTTGCGACGTCATGTCGTAAAATACAGGATGACTGCCTGAAATTCACCGAAAAAAAGTTGTGAAACATTGTTGAATTCCCAATAAATGCAAGTAAATTTATATCACGATAATATCATGAATCTTGAAGGTCGTATCATGATACGTATCGTATCGATATTCAGCTCACAATGCTCAGCACTATAGAGATTACAGCTTTGTGTGCCTCGAGAAGATCCGAGAAGCTAAAGAACAATTATGTCTGGCCTATAGGCACTGTCCTCATCGTCACACTTCACTGCACAAATGTTGCTTATACAATGTAACATCTCACTTTTTGGAAGACAGTTCCGTAAAAAAATTTAAATAATTAAGACTAAATGAGGGCAGTTATTTAAAAAAATAAAATGGTGTCCATTGAATTGTTTTTCTGAATTTCTGTCAGCTCTGATTCTTTGTCTTCTTTAGAATAAAACTTGGTGGGGCCCGAATGGAACACCACAATAAGGTAGCCTGACGATCTGGCGTAGATTATGCTAAAACATAAGGTAGGCCGGACATATGGGCTGCACAATCACGGTGACCACCCATAGCCCCATTGGAACTGACAACAAAGGACTCATTAAAAAAATTGCTATAATATAAAATTTGATTTAAATCATGAAAATGTTCACTTAAATAAGTTAGTTGTTAGTGTCTGTTTGTTTAAGCAAAAATGTAAGAATCATACATTCTGACAAAATTTTCACTAGAGTCTTCCAGTTTATCAGTCTCAACTCTCAAGAGATTGCCATTTTGCAAACAAGAGAAATTTATTAATTTTTGTCTTCTCAAAATACGATAACTCGGAATTAAATGCGCAATAATTAATCTGGTCTAGCTGAACTGCAAGTAACCAGTGAGATCAAAATTGATACTTAAAATTACAAAATTTTTAGTAGGTGTTACAGTGGTACTGATACGTTATAAATAAATTATTTAGCCAATACCGGTAAGCCTAAGTCCAATATCCAGATAATCAGTTCTGGTGAGACTCTTTACTCTTTTTAAAAAAATGATTGTGTCACGACCGTGTTCATGTTGTCACACGGGGGCTGCCACCCCCCAAACCCCTGCTCATTGGCTGACGTAACTAACAAACTTATTGTTACACCCTGGACTATTTGGTCCTTATACTGGACTTGAACCAAAATAGGCTACTAACAGTAAAACAAAGTCAAGTTTTCAAAACAAGAAAAATATTTATTGTAAATGATCATGTGTAAATTTATCGAAAAATTGCAAAATGTGTCTAAAAGTATGCAAATATATGTTTACAAAAAATAATAAATATATCACAGTCAGTACAATTGAAATTTACAATGGAAATATATGTGGCTAATGTCCTATACAATTCAGAAAAAATCGAAACTTATTTGAATTAAATCTAGACTTCTTCTCAGCCACCTTAGGGTATTCCCAAGGCTCCAAGGGAATTCCTATTTCTATTATTTCTATTTCAATATCTTGATCTTGCTTGAAGTTCTTGGAAGGTTGTGGTGAAGTATTGACAGTAACATCTTGCAATTGTGGAATGATAATAGACTCAGGGACATCTGAGTCAAATTCCTGGAAGAAAAGAGAAACATTCACATACATAAATAATTAACGGCCAGGGGTCCAGAATCCCAGTCGTCCGGGCGTCTGAGATACCAAGATTTTGAGAAGGATGCCTAGATTTTCAGGACGACCAGATTTTGAACAATGAAACAATAAGTTGTGCGTCCTCCATGTGGGGAAGGACGCCCTAAATCTGACAACGAATCTGGGATCCTGATTTAATAACAGAGGCCTACATGTCACTTAAGATCCAAAAAGTGTTAAGTAATATTAATATAAAATGTTTAAATATTAATTAAAAGTTAAAGAAAATGTAATGATTATCTTACCCTGTGGACAATTGCAGTGCAGGTAATGGAGATGGGTTGTTCAATTTCCATCTCAAATTCATCATCAACCTCAACCACCAGTCTTTTCCAAGGTTTGAATGGTTGGGCCTTAGGTTTTGGTTCCCCAGAAGATGATGTATTGACATCAACCTACAGAAAAAATAGTAGAAATATTTCTAACCTTTGAATGCAAGATTGCAAGCAATGAAAGAAAACTATTTAAGGTTTGGTAAAACAAAAAATTAAAACAGACTGAATCGCACAAATAACAAATTTTTTAAAGGTTGAATGATAATTAATTTTGATTTGATAATCTGCCCAATAAAAAACTGGAAACTACCTCCCCTAGCAGTAGCTATAGCTAAAAAAAATCAATCAGTAGACTGACAAATAGCTAGAGAATTGAGACACAGAATGTTGTATTTGTTTGGAAAAGATATGATAATAGCCTTCATATGAATAATTGAAAAAAAAAGGTAAAAAAACATACTTCAGACGGGGTGATTTTCTTTGTTCTCAGTTTCCTAACAAATTGCAGAAAACATCGAACACTTGGTTTGATAAGGCGCACCATTATCTTTCTTTTCACTTTTGCACTTGTGAGTCACAAAGCTACAGGATAAAAAAAAAGTGAGTTAAAAAAAAAAAACCCTCAATGCCCACTGTCTACACCACCAGATCAATTTTTTTAGAAACCTCAACAAAGCTAAGCAACAGGATAAAAAAAAAGTGAGTTTAAAAAAAAGAAACACCCAATGCCTACTGTGACTGTCTACACCACAAGATAAAAAATTTAGAACCTCAACCAAACTTTCCAAAATTTTTGCAAAGTTTTTTACGCGTTACCTGACTCCCAAATTAATATTTCACTGCTAGCGTGAACCAACATTGTCCTTCCTAATGTTTTTCACAAATAGGCTACACATTCAACTGAAGAACGAAATATCAATTCAACTGCAGAACAAAATACCGGTACCAACAAATAGATGATAATATGCAAGAACTTACCAAATATTTGCAAAGTCCCAACTGTTTACGCTGAAGAGACGCGACAGAAGACAATGGCAACCTCGTTTTGGGTTCGTTGTCATGACATCACGTATCACCAGGAAGTGACTTGATGATGTCACATCCGGCGCCGTCTGCAGGTTCAAAATTTGTACAGACGATTCGTCGTCATTTTCCAAGACTTCGCAGATGAATCTGAAGGTCAACAACTTACCTGACACTTTTCAAGTCTAATGGCGTCAATCTTGAGGTATTTTGATCGCAATACAATCCACAAAGACATAAAAAACAGAAGAACAATCGACCGCATACTTCGTCTGCTTTGGTTTGCGTTCGTCACGTGATGGTAGCTGGACCGGCAACACCTCTAGTGGTCTGAAATTGAACTAGACTTTCGCGCCACGATTAGCCCAAGGATTAGCCCAAGGTGGATTAGCCTTGAAACTCGAAGGCCCTAGCTATCAGTAGGCCTATCCCAAACGTATTGCAGAGGCCCTTAGGGGGGCCATCATTTAATTTTAAGGAAGGGGGCTTGGGATTTTTTTAAATAAATCATTTCTTCTCAGTTTTGGTGAAATATAGATTCTTTTTGGGCAGTCTTGAAATAAATAATTTCTGGAGGGAGTATTTGTCAATAAGGCGTTGCTTGATTTGGGAATGAATATTTAGGGCCTTCGCATGCTTGAAATAAATAATTATGGCTGTCGTTGCGGTGAAATAAATAATTTTCAGTCAAGGAAAACTCCCAGCCCCCATGATTATTAAATGGTCCATAGGCTAAGGGCATTTTGAGGTGCTTGTAGAGCGATTAATGATACCTTGGTACAACAAACAGGCGGAATATCACCTTGAAGAAGAAGAGGAAAAGAAAATGTTTAAATAAAGTTTTGAAGGAAAATGTAACGTTTTTTTTAGAAAATGTTTGTTTTTTTTATTTTTCTGAGGGAAATTTTTTTTTTCAAACATTTGTTTTTTTTTTTTGGAACTTTTTGTCATGTAGGAGCTAAAATAGCTAGATATATTATTTCCGCCCACTTTTTGCTTTTTGGTTGATGCATGATGCATCTAATTCACCGACACTGATAGTTTTAGAAGTAGGGTGGCAGCCATAATTCCACTGTGTTTCACAATTTTTTTCAAAAGCAGAAACAGCTGTAAGCAGTGATTTTGTTTCAAAGTAGTACAATTTATTTTTAGTCCTTGAATCAGAGATGAAATTATTTAATGAGATAGGGGTATGAGTTGGAAAGGGTTGGTGCGGTGCAATATAATTCGATGTACATACATTTTTCTGAATGAGAAAACTAGACGATGGAAAACATGATCTATTCATTTCTCTTTCAAATCCCTATCAAATAATCATGCGAGATAACATATCGAATTTTGTGAAGTTTTCACACATTAAAAAACATTACATACTTATTCCACTTCAGCAAAGATTCTCTGGGTGACTTATTCAAGATTTTGACAAACACATTTATTATTTAATTTGTATATATTCATTTTGTGGAGTAGATGAGGAGTATGATTTGCAGATCTTTGGCCACAAATTTGTTCTTTCAAGAAAATGCAAAATAATGATCTTGTTTCTTTAAAGTGAGGCACATTTAAATGTTGCCATTTACATCTAATCAAGGCAAGCAGAAGGAATGGATTGTCTGAAGACATAGCCCAACTTCTGGAACCTTCCATTTCCTAGTGAATACTAAGCCTCAAATTTTTGAGAATTTTTTTTTTCGAACATTTTTTTTTTTGGAAATCTTTTTTTTTAGAACATTTTTGGTCACGGGTAATGCGAAAAAAGTGTCAGGATCATAATAATATTATTATGGGATGTCTGAATTTGAGGTAAGGCTCATGAATAAGGGCAAAATTTCAACTAACCATTGCCCGGGCCTAGTCTCCCATTACACTTCCATCTACAGAATTGCGTGATTTTAATTGATTGCATATTCTTTAAAAAAAAAATTACTTGAGGAGTGCCCTGCAATGCTGGATTTGTAAACAAAACTGTCAGAAGACAGGTTTTCCATGTCATGAAAAATGATTTGTTTGCATTTTTAAAGGAATTTACCTTCAAAGTTCAAATAATCAGGGGTTCAGGCTAGTATAATGAGCATCTATTAAATAGCTTTAATTGGAGGGGAGGGAGGGGGGGGGGTATGCGCCCCTCCCCCATATTGGACCTGTGGCCCACAGGTGCCCCCCACATACGAACTTTCCAACTTTAAAATATAAAAATAGTATAGTGGGTCCCCCAGAGACTCACGTGCCCCCCCCCTCGGTGCCTCACCCCCCCCCAGGGGCGGACGGGCCCTATGGGCCAGAGGGCAGTGCCCTGGGGCCCACCACCTGAGGGGGCCCAAAAGCAACCTTTAAAAAAATATAAATTTTCAAAAATGACATTAAAGAGGTAAAACGAATTTTTGGCCTAATAAAAACATGAATTAAAAAAGATATCAAATAAAACTTGGCTTGACAAGCGCATAAAAAATAAACAATGAAGTAAGGGCCCTCCATCAATTTCGGATCCAGATATGGTCCACTAGGAGGGGCCCGGATATTATGCCTGGACATTTGGAGGCCCTTCTTGTAGAATATATAGCTCTAGGATGTATGGGGCCCCCTATGACCTGTACCCCCCTTCTGGGGTTGCTCTATTTCGCGTCCTCGCTTACATGAAATTCTGAGGCAGCACAGTCCTGCTAAGTTCTGCTGAGCACGGACCTGACAGGCAGCAGCGCGGACTTTAGGGGTAGCAGTTCCACTGACCCAGAAGCCAATTCGATACCCATTTCGACTTGAATTTCATCAGTATGCAGCCTCGCTCGCTCACCTGCTTACCTAAATTGAGACACCCACATAAAATTTTGATAAATCATTCGAAACGAATGTCATTGATCAATCAATGTTAGATTAGCGTTCCCATTTTTCATGTTTGAAGGAGATGTTAATTGTAGTCGTAGAGTAATGAAGGAACTAAAATTGTACCATTTAGAGCTATTTAGGTGTAGTCTAATACAGCAGGGGGGTGCCACACGGGGGGGGGGAGCTGCCCCCTGAGTGACTCCTACAAATCTAAGAAATCTTGCATCGTTAAAATTGACATTAAATTCAGGCAAAGGTATCCAGAGAGCCCCATTGGCGCAATTATGCAAGTCCATCCCAAACATCGGCCGAAAAAAAAAAGGACCTGTGAGACTTCCCACAGGTTTCTCCTACCGGCTCCCACGAGCCACGACATAAATCTGTGGTTTTTCCAGTGTGAGGGTTGCTGCAGTGGTGCCTATTTTTGTAAAATAATTTACACAATTTTCCCACAAGATGTCTCTCTTGTCTTCTAAAATATTCATTCGTTCGACATCAAATCGTCAAATAAATAGATAGTTAACTTCTTATGGATGTTCTTTATTCTTTTGAAACTGATTTTAATCGAGCAAATTATAAAATTTTGCTAAAAATTGGCTCCGTTTGCCACGTCGGAAGCATGACGTCATGCTGGACCAATTGCGCCTACCCCCCAACCGAGACAATTGAGCATTTAGAAGGAGGAAGCCATATTGAAAGTCGTAGATACAGCATTCATACAAACTTGGGCTGTATCTTGTGCTGCTAATTGATTTGGTTTTCTTCAGTAGTGTCACTTGAGAGACTTTTACATCGTTGGCGGTGTACGTTATATGACAACAATGAACCCCGAATAGTAAGTATGACAGGAGAGCGAGAAAATTCACTCAATACGGACACAAACGTCATCTCTGAATCAACTCAATCTTGATCCTTCATCAACCGAATGTTGTCCACGTAGACAGGTTATCACTTGACGAAAATAGGTGTACTTGACGTTTATTGGGGGATTTGGTGGGTTTCCTTGTTGTGGCAAGAGTCACTGCTAGAGTTTTCTTGCCGTTGTGTAGATTGTTTTCTTGTTTTCCTGGTTTAAACGTCAGAAAAAGTAGGCGTCGATTCTATGACGCTCGGTGGTGTGATACGCCCCAAAACTGTCATTGTGTGCAAATTCCAGGTGTAAATATTATTGGTTTTAATCAATTTATAGAGTGATGGGAAGTTGATATGCGTTCCTTGTAATTCAATTGAGATTTAACAGCACTAGTGTCTTGTGTGGGTGACTTCGTGGCTTCATTGACATTGTTGTGTTGTCAGTTGGTTCAACCAAAACTGAAGCTTACTTAAGAACTGGCTCACCGTCACATGACAAAAGCACTGAAGTTTGTGCCAACACTGATTACGTAATGCCCACTAATGGTATTCCCTTGTTTGTCTTTTGAATGAAGGCAATTGTTACCAGTAACTTGTTTGTTGGTTGAAGAGCCTTGCTGGTCTGTATAAACAGTTCTGGCTTCTTCATTCTGGATCCTTGTAGTTTGGCCAAGTGGGTTTGTGTACTGACCCAGGCAGGTCAAAAGGGCAAATATCTAGTTCACTGAAACTTAAGAGATTTAAGAAAAATTGGTGATCACAAAGGTAGTCTTTTGATTAGACAATAGACAAATTCATTGAGTAATGAGAGGGTTGACCCTCTTGACTGCTTGCATTGTATTTATGTCAAATGATTGATCGTTTAATACTCTATGGAGTTTTACTAACAAGCTGTCACTTCTGAAACTGAACATGTTGAGTTCAGCTGGTGTTTATTACGGTTAAACCTTATAGAAAAGTGACCGTTTAATGTGTTTTTACTATGGCATATTATGGTATGCTCTTAACAAACGGCTAGTCAGCATATGATCCCTCATTGTACAATTGTCTTGTCAATGGTAATGTTAGGCCTACTGATGTATTTTGTTAGAGAATTGAAGTTGTTGCTGTAGTGCAATGAATGAGTGAAGTTGAAACATGCTTATTGATTGCTTGGTTTGTTGAGACCTAACTTTCAGTTGAATAGTCATGTTATAAAGGGTAATCAGTCAATAATTATTGTGGGCTTACTTGTTCAAGTCTTTATGCTAAACTTGGCCTTCTAACCTTGTTTTTTAGTTTTGGTTATTCAAAGGTTACATATTGATCAATCTTAGTACTTGTACATTTTATCATTGTCTTTGCATCCTTCTCTAATTTCAATTACTTTCCTGAGTTGCTGAAGTGGTTGATCATTTCATGAAGATCATTAGGTCCAAGTCTAATTTTGAAACCTATACTAGTAGTGTCAGGACTGTTGAGAGACAGTGTTGTCGCAGGGAATTAATCTAACAGAATTTCAGTGTGTAACATGATTCTGTGAAAAGTGTGTATTTGCTTAGTTGTGTGTGTAAACAATGAAATGTGTTCTGGCTGTTTACATTTAAGTAATTAGAATTTAGATTTTGGCGCAAGATATCCCTTGGCTGTTAAAATATAGCATGTTGGCACTGCTACTTAAGTTTCTTTGTTACTGTTTTATTGAAGATTTTTAAAATGGAAGTTATCTTAGGCCTAATATAAATCTAAGTTATGATTTTCTCGATGTGAACCTGCTACAGTTATTGCTTACTTATATTTCTGTTTGTCTTTGTAATTGTCACACTGGTATGTGATTCAACATGCTCAGACAGGTGATTACTCTTTGGATTAGTGTTTTGGATTAAGAGCAACCTTTGTATTATTACCATGGCTCGGAATTTGTAGGGGATGACTCATAATACCCCATCATAGGCACGAGTCACAGCTTCCAGCTTGGCAGTGATAAGAAATCTAGACTACTCTTTGAGTGCTATTTTGAGAGATCTGTTATTATTGCTTTGTGTTTAGTTGACCAAAAGATACCCAGTGCTTGACACTGGATCACATGACCATGGAGAAGTTTTACAACTTGTATGTAAAACTTGTAGTCCAAACTTAGCAAGAATGGTTAACACTTAAGATTGACTGTTTCTCTGAGGTTCTTTTTGACAACAGTGTATTGGGATTCAGTTGTCATACAGTTAAACCAAAAGATGGGTTGAACTCAGATGCCATACAGAGTTTTGATGCAGTGTTATTATTCCAATATATAATGACTTGTCATTTCTTAACAAGTCGTTTAAAACTACAAATGATAGCTTTGCTGATTTTTCAAGTGATTCATTTTCACAATGATCTGTTAGGAAGGACCAAATCCAGATTTTCCTCAATTTTCCTCAACATGTATTTATAAGGCAGCTTTTTATCCTTGTTATTTGATTAAGATTGATTTATGTCAAGATTCTTTATAGAGTAGGAGTTTAATTACAATCCTTAGTCAAGAATCCTTTCTGTATCCAGAGGTGGTGGAACAGTAAAAAAAAAGAAGGGGGGGGGGAGGACACCAGGCCCAGGGCACATTCTTTAGTCTGTTTGAAATGTTAAAGTGAAATCTCTTGTTGCTATGCAGCATCCTACAGTATGGTTGACAAAAGGAAGGCTTCATCATCTGCGCTGATTTCGTATTAAACTAACAAACATGTACTTTTGTTTTCAGTGACTACCTGTTTAAATTGCTCCTCATCGGAGATTCTGGTGTCGGAAAGTCCTGTCTACTATTAAGATTTGCGGATGATACGTACACAGAAAGTTATATCTCCACCATTGGAGTAGATTTCGTAAGTACTCCTGATCACACATTCACACTCCTATGCTCTTCTTCATTCTCTTATTGTAATGGAAGTATTCAACAAGGAAGAAATGTGAATATTTTTGTCATAAATAGTCATTTCAATTAAACTTAAAATGGAAGGCCAAGAGTAAGCTATTCAGTGAAGGAATGCACGGATTGCGATTATATATATATAAGTGTTGGAGGTTAAAGCTGATGGATCTCATTTCAGTCCCAGATGAAATAAGTGGTGTGCTAGTAACATAATTTCAGGTGTCTAAACTTTGTAACTAGTCTGAAACTTGCCAATTACTTGTTATTGTCATGTGGTAGACAGGTTGGATATCCCTTTATAAATGTACCAAATAGCCTACCTAGAGTTATTTCCAAGTCTTTGTGTTCTTAATTCTCAACATGTATGCTTATTCTTTGCAGAAAATAAGAACAATAGAATTGGATGGGAAGACAATAAAATTACAGATTGTAAGTATTGTAAACTTTTACTATTTCAGGGCCCGTCCTAGCCGTTCGCCAATTCGCCAATGACGAATTTATGGCTGTAGTGGCGAAAAAAATATGTTTCTGGCGAACATTTTGGCTAAAAGATAGTGCTAAAACTCCAGAGTAAAAGTTCAGATCTTTACATGCTTCTTGACAGCTTACCCACGGCTGGGCTTTCACCAAAATGACTCTCCAGATTCCCCTGCAACTAGCCTGCATCTTGACCGTTAATTAACTACCAATCATGCCACAAAATCATCTTCATTTAGTGTCCATTCCTTTCTCAATTTCACATGTCAAAAATTCGCGAAAATGGCGGATTTTGGCCGGCAATGCAACCCTGATCTTCTTCTTCTTTTTCTATGGCTACCGCCTCAGAGTGGCGCACCTCTTGTGGGGCAGCTAGCTACCAGCAAGGTAGCAACTTGGAAGCAAGCCTGCATTAATTAGTCCTATAACTAGGATTAATGCCAATGAACAACTAGTCATAGTCATCCATGTGAAGGCCTATGTATATTAGCTCAAGTTGTGAATATTCATAAAATGTTCTGAGTTACTTTTGAGTTACTTTTGTTATTTTTTACATTCTGGGCTTAGATTATAAACATTGGTCATTAGCACTGAAATAGCAGATCATGTTATTTCCCCCCTTCTTCTTAGTTAACATTATTTTTAAGCATCAGCTACAACAGTAGCTGATCGCTTCTTGCAATCGTCGTTTTCGTCGCAGGCAGGCTGTTACCACACAACGTCCACGATTTCTCTATTAATCTGACGAGTGAACCAATCAAATTCATCCTGGACCTTTGTTAGTGCCTAACCACGAGGCAGTGGTATATTCCGGACATACGAGTGCCTACATCTTCTGATTCAAGCCATTTTATTTCACTCCCCATCGCGCACAACCTTCTTCGTCCGCCATTTTTTCTCAACTGGATGTCGGCTAACTTCGGCGCCTGACGAAAACACCCGAAGTATCAAATGCACTTTTTTGCGGTTGTGATTTGCCGATTTTAAATATTTCCTCATTATCAAAGTAATTTTATGCACTACTACAAGCCATTCACACCCTTGTTTTCATATTTTGCAATAATTTATTAAAAAATAAAATTAAGAATTTATCAGCCAATCAGGTCACGGCATTTCTCTGGGATTCCAATATGGAGGACAAGAGAAACAACAATTCATTTTTCCTGACGAATTTCATCTACACTGATCATATACGGCCTTACACATGACTGTCAGGTATTTAAACTGATCAAGTTAGGCGTTATTGTCATTTTACTATAGAAAAAACGTTTTCAAAGCAACCTTGTGTGTTCTCTGCCTTGATTTGTCATTGTTCTGTAATATCGCTCAAGCGTAGATCGCGAAAATGCACTGTAGCGGTCACGGTAAAAAGTGCGTAAATCATCTGGAAACTCAATCAATGCGGTCAAATGACCACAGTGATACAGCTGTTAGGTCTACAGAAATGACAGACCCCATTTTCGAAAGCTCAGGTGAATATCTGTTTTCTGGGGACTATTTAGTTGTTGTTTTCCTTCTTCTTCTTCTTGTTTACAACACCAGAGAAGACCCACTTAGGCACAAGCATTTAGGTCCTTCACTTCTCCAGCCTATGTCAATATGCTTAGCAGATTTGGTGACAGTGCATAAAATTGAAATTCATGAGTATCCTGCCACAATGGATAGTGATACTCCTCTATCATTTTATTTAACAAATTAACATATATCAGATCATTTACATTTTAAGCAATGTTTATTTCTACAGCTGATGCTTTACATGCTTTGCATGGTATTTTTTAGCTAAACTGTCCAAAACATCATTTTCCCAATACAGGTAGGCCTACAGATCTAAATTACTGCTAGTTTCTCTCTGCAAATCATTAGGTTTATAAAGTTGTCATGAATAATTTTTTGTTTTTATAACAATGAATGCACACACAGTGATGCATACATATTTCTTCTTTTCTGCATTTTTTGCTGCTGTTATTGTTTAATGGACTGACAATTAATTGATAGAGCAGGATATTTGTGGTCTCTTTCTCAGATTATTACTTCATTTTCAAACTGCAGCATAATTTTGCAAAGTGATCTAAGGTCGTCACCAACACCGCGGTTACTGGCTATGTATGTCCAAATTTGGCTAAAAAAATTTGGATTTGGCTAAAAGTTTGGCTAAAGCCTCTGATTGGCTAGGACTGGCCCTGCTATTTATTTATTTATTTCAACTCCCATAAGATGGGGAAAATGTAAAAGCATGCAATATATATGCACAAAGACTGTATGATCTTATGAAATAATTTTAACCTTTGTGTAAAACTCAGTTGTTAAGATGCATTACACAGTATTAAATTGGTTACATATTCTGATTATGTCTGTATTGTAGTCTGCAAACTTGAGAGCTTGTAGCAGTAAACTTGATAAATGACATAATGTATCTTTCTGTTATTACATTGTGCATGTCTCTTGTCTAAACAAAATATCAAATAGACAGTGTTTTAATGTTTGACTCGCTTCGTTTTCCAGTGGGATACGGCAGGACAGGAAAGGTTCAGAACTATCACATCAAGTTACTACAGAGGCGCTCATGGCATTATTGTTGTGTATGATGTAACAGACCAGGTGAGTCAATTGTTTTTTAGTGCAGTTATGTGAAATGAAAATGAATGGTTACATTATGATGTGACTATAATACAGTGTGTATAGTATGTTCACAAATAAAGTTGTGGTTTGATAATTGTCATACTGCTAATGTTTCTTCTCCTAAAGCCTGGTTTCTAAATTTGTTAGTGTGATTAGACTTAATGACAGTGATTGAAGATAAACACCAGAAAACTTTTTGTCAGTAAAAATTAAAGGTTATTATTTGTCTTGAGTCACAAAAATATGCGTAATCTTTTTGCTGAGATCAAATCTGAGTATGCTCATTATGCTGACAGGGAAAAAATAGTATCCTACTTAACTTTTCTGACAGTATTTCTTTTGTGATTGCAGGAGTCCTTCAATAATGTGAAGCAGTGGCTACAAGAAATTGATAGATATGCTAGTGAAAATGTCAACAAACTGCTAGTTGGAAATAAGTGTGATTTGACAACAAAGAAGGTCGTTGATTACACTACGGCTAAGGTAAGAAAAGTTTTTTGTTTTCTATTAAGAAAAAAGTGATGTAATGTCTTTGTTTGGCTTGAACAGATTGAACAAAGCATGTTAAGATTGAAGAGCCTGTGAAGGATAGATTTATATCAATGATAAAAGAGCAATGATCTGAAATCAAGATCTGTACTGTATATTTATTCAAACATTGGACTTGGACCTGATTGTGTAAGCACTGATAACGTAGGTCTCAAACTTTGAAGTGTATTTTTAGATTGATATTAGATTGATCTATTAGCACAGCTTGTTGGTTTCGTGAATAGCATAGTGTACTTCTTAAAACCTTATGACTTGCATAATATACTGGGCACGTGATATTAGCTGTCAGGTAGTTCTAAGAAATAGGAACAATATCATTTTATAGACTAATCGGCACGTTATAGACTAATCAGCACATCATGTGCTCTGCTAATGTGCTAGGCCTATTAGATAGTGTCTAATATAGATAGATGCTTTTCACATTCTGATTTAGTTCCGTTCTCAAACCATTTGAAAGTCTTAAGTTTGTGTAGTTTTCATTATGAAGCCCCAGTCTTTGTGAACATGCGAAATCCCATACCGGATTGGTATGGATATTTAGTAACATTCACAAATTTATCATGCACGTATAAATCAAATTACAATTACTTGACTTGGACTGCGGGACTGGTAGATGAACTTTGAGACGGATCCTTTAGACCAAAATGTCAAAAAGTCTTAGGAAAGACTACCAAGCCCCATATCCAGCTGAGCCTGAAATATAAATGTCTATATCAGGGTCCCCACCGGACAGGGAAAACAGGGAAAATGGTGAAAAAGAATTCCCTGAAGGGAAGAATCAGGGAATTTGAAATTTGGCCTCAAATTCAGGGAAAACACAGGGAATTTGGTTTTACATGGGTTGTTGCGTGAAAAAAAAACCTTTTATTTCAAGAAAAAACCCGTAAAATTTATAGTTGTTGGTCTTCGCAATGGCACGCTGACAAGGCCGAATAACGCCAGGGAAAACATCCGGTGAAGCAGGGAAAATTCAGGGAAAATACAGGGAATTTGCTTGTCAAATTTCGGTGGGTACCCTGTATATGTTAGGCCAAATCTCATCTTTGGTTCAGTTTTCATGAAGCCGAGTCCTTGGTGGGCACCTTTAACTGGTGCATGTATAGCTCGGCTTGATAAAATGTAATTGTTTTAGGTTCGTTTTGTGAGACAGTCGTGTTTCTTTGTTGCAGGAATATGCTGACCAACTAACCATTCCCTTCCTCGAGACTAGCGCTAAGAATGCAACAAATGTAGAACAGGCCTTTATGACGATGGCTGCCGAGATCAAGAACAGAATGGGACCCACGCCCTCTCCAGCCGACAAGCCCAATGTAAAAATCAGCACCAGCACACCTGTGAAACCCAGCGGAGGAGGATGCTGTTAGGACTTGTAATTGCCTGAACTATTTACCGTGACCATTGTATTCCATGGTTTATGATGACGTCTGCCCACTCTCTCATCTTCGAAAATAGTGCCCATTTTGGGAGATGGCTTGCCTCGACTTTTTATACATGAATATTAAGATTGCTTGAAGCAAGAAGTTGTACTGGAGGTCATGATGTGTGGTTTGCATTTCGCTCGACAAAAGAAGGACGACTGGCAGCAGACAATGACGATGTCTGGATATCAACTAGGATCGCTGCTTGGGGAGCTGACTACTACTTGCTACGGAAGTTATTCCACTGGCCGCTGCAGTATGAAGATGTTGTTGTGCTAAACTGTAGCCATATTAACTTTTCACTGGACTTTTCATGGAAGCAACTGCGTGAATTGTTCAGCGTCATTTCCTCGGTGTTAGCCATCTGTGCATTTTTGTTCTTGGTTTATTTGTAATTGCTCTTCTTTGATATTCATACATCTAATTGTCGGTGTGATTTGTTGACGGTTTAATTACCAACTGGAGATCAAACGGTGTTATGATGTCATAATATTATATAACGATGATGAGAAAATGGGAGTTAGCGAGGAGTGGGCACTTCATTATTTAAACCATAATCCATTTCAACTTGTATATTATATGGTAAATACAGAATTTGTTTCATTTAATAGACAAGAATTTCAAGTACAATATATTTATACCCCCCAGTGTGTTTGAGACCATCACTGACCATTGTTTCTGTAGATATGATATTTATTAATACCAAATTTCTTTGACTAAAGGCATATGGTGAGGGTGTTTCTATGGTCAACGGTGGATCTTGTGTAAATTAAAGAGTGCAGCTTGGGCATTCTACTGTTTTGTGTGAGTAGAGTGCTCAATTTGCCAATTTCGAAATATTCTTGAAAGCATTCCTGATGTTTTGGTTTTTGATAAGAGGAAAACCAAGGGTTCACTCATACCTTTTTTTTCTCCCCCATATTATTTTGATTCATTTTCAAACGTTTGTCGCAGACATAGACAAATATAAGGCGTTATTTTGTATATGTTAAATATTGTATAATATTTCTGTATGCTTCATATTTTTAATTTAAAAGAGTTTTTAAAAAGGGAGTTTAAAACACTAATGCTATCAGGGCAACAACTGATACAGAGCAAGGGCCTATTGTTATTCAGTGAAGGAAATATATATCAAATATGTATAATTCAATCACATTGTATAGAAGTAGTCTTGCTAGAATGATAGGATGCTTCCAGGTTGATCCTGGCCCTACAGAACTCCTCCTACTGTCAGCTTGTAGAAACGCCTGTATCATTTTGTAGTATATTTTATAACTTAATTGCCGAGATTTACAATCCCTCAAGAAAAACTTGGTGTAACAAGATGGCGAATCAGTTTGTGTTTCATCAGTTGGTCTGTATGGCATGCAGGAAATTGAATGTGTATGTCTGGGAGGTACTCGATGGAGGATACTTGTTGAATTGTCGTCGTTCTCATACGTGTAACGGTTAATCATATCGAGTGCTGAGGAGTAAAATGATTGTATCTGACTGGGAGTATAAGAGATCCTCATTTTATGAGTATTAACTAATGCATGTACTTAGTACAGAATATCTTTTGATTTAGTAAATGTTTCAGTTATAAATTTTGCACAATATTAGGGTTGCTTTAATTGATCTTCAGTACGATTTATGACTTGTCACAAATACAGACTGTTATATATAAATACGGATGGCTTGTGTTGGTAGGGTATGTAAGATGACTGGACCACAGAAGTTATATAATAAGAACACTCACGGTCTACTGTATGACTAACATAATTGCACTGAACCTTTTAGGAATATCCAATTGTGATGAGTAGACTTCCTTATTTTTCTCCGGCTGCTTTTTCTTCAGCAGATGTTGTTCTGGTAAATTCAGGTTTTTTGCCTCTGAGCATGTGCGGTATACTTGATGTGAGGTATACTTGATGTGCAGTATACTTGATGTGAGTGGTCGGAAGTCAGTGTGTGCAAGGCAGTGTGCTTGATTTGGCTGAACCTATAAAGAAAGCCAGGGGCCTGGAACAAAATGTTTTGTTTTCAATGATAGTTTCTGGCGTTCTTCTTTGCCTGTGTGTATCAATCGTATACATTAATGTCCACATGAATTCTTTATTATGCTTGGTCAATCAAGTTTGGAAAAAAAGAATAGTACAATGAAGACAGTACAATAAATGTTTAAAACTCTAATGCGTCTTCTCTGCATGAATGTGGACAAGTCAATTGTTGTCATACATGTATTAAAATGCTCAGTCTCTAAAGCATGTGAATTTCATCAAATTTGTATTAAAATGCTCTAGTCCATAAATCATTGTGGCATGTGAATTTCATCAAAGTTACGGGGCTGCTGTGGCATTTGGTAATTGGGAATTGTGGTCCAGTGGCAGATCCGGAGCGAGGGCTGCTGAGGCATTCGGAATTTGGGTCAGTGGCGGATTGGGAGAGCCCAATCAATAATATGAAGAAGTGGCAAAATCCAGGAGTTTTCTGTCACAGATGCAGTCTTAGAGAATTTTGTCAGCTTTGTACAAATTTGGTTGCTCACATCTGTATTGCACATTTACTAGTCTCAAATTGTTGAGAAAATCTAAATTCTATTTTCTTTTGAGGAATGTGAAGTTGATAGCTGCCGTTTATTAAAATGCTCCGTCTCCAAAGCATGTGAATTTCATCAAATATGAGCAGTGTTGAAGGCTTGGTGTGTGTTGGGACTTCGTGGTGCTGAAGGTTGGAGGTGCGGAGTTGTGAGTGTTCTTTTGGGCTATAGTAGAAATACTCTTTAAAGTTCTCTGACACACCAAAAGATTGGAGTCTTCCTAAATCATGGGTGCTTTATGGTGAATGTCGCATTTCCTTTGAAGCTTTCGATTTGAGCAGATTATCGCATGACACATCATTCTAATATTGTCTTGGTTGTGATTGGTCCCTGACACTTTCCACTGTGACTAAATTTGGATCTGAGTTCTGTGACATTTGTACCATCAAATAATTTGACTTGATCAATAAGATAATGAAAAGAGTGGTGAGTCGCTGTGGATTTGCTGGTGTCATGGATGTCATCGTTCAGCTTTGAGAATTTTTGTCTCGGTTTTGTATGTATGTAGGCCTATATGTGGCCTCTCACGTCAGTGTTAGATTTAATAGACGCCATTTATTAAAATGCTCCGTCTCAGAAGCATGTGAATTTCATCAAATTCGAGGGCTTGGTCTCAGTAGGTGGTGATGAATGAACAGAGTGTTAATTTCTTTTGAATTTCCTTGTGGAGCGGAGTACTAGTGCAACCTTCTTGGTGATTTAGTTTGTGGACCTCTTGAAAATTGTAAAGGACCAAAGAAAACGCTTTGCTACTTGCAAATGGCTTGTGAATTACTTGGAAATGTAACCTGTTCTACATGATCAGATTCTGAGATGTTGTGTTTGAATTCTGCCATGGCAGCATAGAGTTCACTTGCTTCTCGGGCTTTTGTCTCGATGTGCTGTTTCAATCGGACGACTAAACTGTCCCCCAGGACCATGGCAGTGGCCTCCTGAGTTTCAAAACTCGCCATAATGAACACGATCGTCGTTTTCGATTCAATTTGACTTAAAGAAGTTGTTAAAAGTCTGGAAAAAACCACCTTATATCGAGCGTTGTCCGATTCCTTCGTGTCTAACAGATTTTTTTTTTCAAATATCTTCAAATAACTATGGCATCCCTCTTTTCTGTGTAACAAAGAGAATGCGTCGATAAAGTTATTCACAAGCATCACTGTTCAGATGCGAAGTTGTGGCAGTATGTTGCTACTGCGCCTATTATTTTTGTCTTTTCTCTCATTGTATGGATGGTCTGAGAGGGTCCTGGCAAAACAGGTTTGCTGGGACCGGTTTGATGCCGACTTGAAGGAGGAACTGGACAGCCCTGGAGAAACCCTTCCCTGAAAGAACAAATTATGTAAAGTGCAATTAAATGCAAATTTGATGCCCAATGGGAGGCCTTTATAAGCACATTTTAGAAACAAAATAAATTTAGGCAATCACCGAATAATAAAGAATGTATCTTGACAGTAGACTCCAGCTAGACTCCTAGCGCTATAGACAGTTTCAATGATTTTCAGACCCTTTAATTAGGGATTATGAGACTGGGCATGACCTGTAGTCCTTATACCCTCATAGGTTTGATGTGTCAGAAACATCTTCTCTTTTTCTTGCTTCGTGAAGCCCTCTCGGTTGTCCACTTCAGATTTCCACTCGTCATCCAGAAACTTATCCTGGAACTGTAAGATTTAGCGATTTGGATGAAATGATTACAGAAAACCGATATCCATAACTCAATGGAAGCTTGTCCAAATAGAGAAGTGTTCTGGCCATACTGTAGCTACATAATATATACCAAGCCAACATTGCCTCTGAATAGCCTGCACCAGCGCTGTTGGGGCGTAATTACTGCGTAAAACACTAACTCACTTGCTCTGGACTTTCTTTACCAACTGACCCTGAAGTTTAGAAATGTCTGTGGACAACAATTTAATTTGCCTATCTTTGGTGTTTAACTTTCCCACCTTGTTAGAGAGCAAACCAGTGTGTTGAGAAACTTGTATGATTTTCTTAATCATCACCTTGAAAACCTGCCAGTCAGTCATATGAGGGACCATGTGAAACACCAGTCTGTAAACAAGATTTAATACATGCACTTGTACATGTAGTCTAACCTTTCTGCCTTATTTGGAAAGAAATGGAGAATTGGTACCAAAATGGCTTTATGGTGCTGATCCTTACTGTAAAATGAAGGGCCAGTATTGAACTTTTTGAACTGATTAGTTTGAACTTCTCCCAGTTGGATATTTAGAAAATCAGATTAGTTTCGTTTGTGGGGTTACCTGGTTAGAAATGCTTGCTGGCTGGTTTACATACTCATTGTCCATTGATAATATTTCGTCCATTGCCTCGAGCAGACGTGCATCCTCCGGATAAGTCAAGTGGTTAATTTCCTTGATCGATTTTGTCAACACATTTTGCAAAATTCTTATACATGTTTGACCTTCATAACCCAACTGGATTGCAAGGTCATTAAAAACCCCTCACTCAATGCTCACAATCTTGTTAAAACCAGTATGGGTATCGCGCAATTTTGGATTTTTTTGGGTATATTTCTGCAACATATTTTTGGTGGGGTTGCAGTGATGTGTCGAATCTGATGCATTAGTCAAGTCCTGCACCTCTTGAAAATTTCCAGCTCAGGTTATTGTCTTGATCCAAAAGTATTCCACCGTACCTCCTTGTCATAACAACTAATGTGACATTTACTGGAAGAGTTGGCGGGGGGGAGGGGGGTTGGTCTGGTGGTAGCATGCCAGGCTGCCAATGGCTGGGTCTAGGGTTCGAATCCAGCTCTTTCTTGGTCACCTGGGCTTATGTTGGATAGCAGTTTCAATTGTCCTTCGCCTCATTGCCATGTCCTCCTCCTGTCCAAATAAGCCTGCCAAGTGCATAAAATACGTCTCATTGCCATGTCCTCCTCCTGTCCAAATAAGCCTGCCAAGTGCATAAAATACGTCAAGAAGCCCAGCGTCACGACAAGCTTGCCCACTCGCCATCTGTACTCATACGTAGATAACACAAGGTGTGATGTCAATTTGCCCTCAGTTCAACAAGAAAAAGATGTAGGTGTGATCTTTGACTCCTACCTAAATTTCAAACATCACATAAACGAAATCACAAAGAAAGCATCGCAAATGATGGGCATCATACGAAGATCATTCATAGACACAGTGTCCTTGGAACAAAGTTTAGGGTTAAAAAAAATGTACAAAGAATCTGTCAACGTAGCATTGTAGTATGTGGTCTCAGCTTCGATTTGATGTTAAGATCAAAAAAATCTGTTGGGAAAATTTTGAGAAATTTGAATTTTAAAATTTTTTGTTTTTCACACCTTTGTTGCTTGCAAAATATCCATTATAGAATTTTGAAAACGATCTATTTGAGTGAGTTGAATGTAGAAATGCTTTCTTTGACCACCCTGATGCCTATATGAACAGTTGAACAAATTCAGAATTATGATTATGTGGATTTTAAAGGAATATATTCAGATGGTGTTACAAACTTGCTAGACCGCATCTTGCATTCTCAGAGCACATTTTTAAAACATCTTATCAACTGAACCTGCATAGGTTTACTAATGCATTGAGTTAAGTAGCCAAACACTGCCGCAATGTAGTCAATAATAAGACATATTTAGATATTTTATAGCATTTTCATACCCATATTCCGAGACATATGTCGCAAAACTTTCAGAGTGCAACTCTCCATATTAATATCAAAACCTCTCATTCCATTATGAAGATATATGAATGTCTCAATTGTCCATTCCTTAAATATGATATTTTTGTTCAGGAACTTTATTTCCGAAGGTATCTTAGATTTCCTTCAATTGTGCATAACTCTCAAATAAGTACTTTCTCCGAAGAATTTACATCAATTAATTGACAAGAAAATAGTTCAAGATCCATTTTTAAGTGTTGTCATTTTGACCATGAAAGAAAAATAAGTAATTTCGTCAATAATTACTTGTTTCAGAACTCCTGGTGTGAAATTAGCTTGTTTAAGAGGTGATAACTCTTCCTTTTTGTATTGAAAGTATACAGATAATCGATATTAAATATGTGACAATAGAGTGGAGTCGGTCGACTAATAAGTTAATAATACGTTGATTGTACAAAGGCATGATACTACTAAACAACTGAATCCTGGAAGTCTACAAGTACTAAATTCTAAGAAATAGTCTTAATAATTGGCAAAAACAGGTAAACAAAGCGGTTAAAATCCTTCCGAAAACCACAAATTGCTACCTATATTTCAATATGGATAAAGACACTGTAATAAAACTTGGAAAATGCCATCTTATATGTTCATTAGCCCACAGGCATAGTTTTTTGTATTGATTTTAGAAAATAATTTTATCAAAATATATAATTTCCTTAAATATCAAATACAACTTACATGCAAAGCTGTGCTGAAGATAAAAATTTGTCAGATCCGAGCAGTACGTATTAAAACAGGTGACTGCTGTTTATTGTCTGATAACTTTACAGATGTTTTATGAATCACTTTTGAAAAACGTCAACTGGGGAAATGCTAAAAATCTCACTTTACATCACTAACAAAGTTAACAAGCCATTTTCTGACATGCTGGTGGTTCATTTGCTCCTTTTCCTTAGTTCAAGAAATAATAAAGCTGAAATGGTCATGTTTATATATTATTTAAACACATTATAATATTTGGTGAGTTTGCAACACCCCTAACTATTGGAAATGATGTGAAAATTAAAAATAAAAGGCTTTTCTTTGATTTTTTTTACCTGATTGAGTAACCTAATGTATAACTAAATAAATCATGATGTTTCAGTATCACTGAACTGCCATTTTATATATCTATAACAGATATTTTGCATGCAACAAGGGTGTGAAAAACCAAAAATTTTAAATTTCAATTTTCTCAAAATTTTCCAAACAGATTTTTTTGATCTTCACGTCAAATCGAAGCTGGGACCACATACTACAATGCTGTGTTGACAGATTCTTTGTACATTTTTTTTAACCCTTAACTTCGTTCAAGGACACTGTGTAGACCTATCCCCACAAATTTTCAGGCCACTCTACATCAGCCTACTCAGATCAAGTTTGGCGACCCCAAAATGACTATAAAATTTAATAATTTGTTTAACGTCTACTTGCCTATGTATCGGATATTAATGAAACTATCTCCACTACCTCTCTGGGTGATTTACTTGGTGGTGTGACACTTAGTTCAAACAAATAAGTGATCCGAGATATGTTTTTTGGCCCCCGAAAATAGGGTGGCAGGAAAAGGCCATTGCTTCCCTAGCTTTCCGAAAATCAGATCCTAGAATTATCCCTCTTTTATGTTCCTTTTTTTGGTGAATAAAACATTGTATTTCATTAATCACAAATCAATAGATTTTAGAAGTCACACATATCGTAATTTCCATCTTTGACTGTAGCACTTACGTCATTGTCTTAATTTAATTACTCCATTTACAGGTCTTCATCATCGTCTTCATCCTTCTCTTTTTGTCTGTGCGATACGATCACTTTACCCAGAACAGACAAAACAAGCTTATCACCGACATCAAAGTCGCCATTGCCAATATGGTACGGCCTTGATAATGTTCGTATCAACTTGATGGCACATAACCAGACCATCTTCTGGACTTACACCTTCCACTTCAACGAGAATTTGTTGCTCACTTTACGCACTCGATATATGCGTATCATCTGTATTTGTCAATGACATAACGTTGTTGTACATGTCTGTCTCAACGTTCCATAATTTGATTCTCACATTGTCTCGTTCTTCTGGTCCACTGGTGAGTAGCAAATCCAATCTCCTCCATTTTCGAGGAATTTTCGCATCATTGTGGGCTATATCAAAAATCTTGCTCACATATCCCTCTACACTGACACGCTTTCTTTTCCCGTGATTGAATGCAAAACATGTGAAAGGTGGCTGTGAAAGAGCTGCGCTGGAATGATTGGGAGGTTAACAAATTGCACTTAATCTGGTATTTGATGTTAGAGGCCTATGAAGTTGAAGCAATCAGAGCATCACAAGAGGCCGATGAAGTGGAAGAAATTGACTGGGAGGTGTTCAACACCCAGGCCTCAATGAATGCATTGCATATGACTCCACAACAAGAGACAAACTTAATGAAGGCTTTGATTCTCAACCGTCTCAGTGTAACCACAGTCTTACATCTGGTTGTAATACTCCTGGCAGGCTTCACCTAGGTGAGAGTTACAAGACAGTCAAGCATCAGGGAAGCACCATAATCTTTGAAAATCAGCTGGCTTGTTAAGTGTATAGTCATCACTAATCTAGTCAAATATTTTTTAGTAAAGTGACATGAAAACAAAGCAAAAAAAAACACATGCAAAAACACATCTAGAGCATCACTAATCTAGTCAAATATTTTTTCATAGGCCTCTTGTGACGAGAGCATCACTAATCTAAAAACTATTTTACTAGATTAGTGATGCTCTCGTCACAAGAGGCCTATGAAGTTGAAGCAATCAGAGCATCACAAGAGGCCTATGAAGTTGAAGCAATCAGAGCATCACAAGAGGCCTATGAAGTTGAAGCAATCAGAGCATCACAAGAGGCCGATGAAGTGGAAGAAATTGACTGGGAGGTGTTCAACACCCAGGCCTCAATGAATGCATTGCATATGACTCCACTACAAGAGACAAACTTAATGAAGGCTTTGATTCTCAACCATCTCAGTGTAACCACAGTCTTACATCTGGTTGTAATACTCCTGGCAGGCTTCACCTAGATGAGAGTCTGTTTAGAAGAAAGATGCATGTGTTTTTGCATGTGTTTTGCTTTGTTTTCATGTCACTTTACTAAAAAATATTTGACTAGATTAGTGATGCTCTAGATGTGTTTTTGCATGTGTTTTTTTTGCTTTGTTTTCATGTCACTTTACTAAAAAATATTTGACTAGATTAGTGATGCTCTCGTCACAAGAGGCCTATGAAGTTGAAGCAATCAGAGCATCACAAGAGGCCTATGAAGTTGAAGCAATCAGAGCATCACAAGAGGCCGATGAAGTGGAAGAAATTGACTGTGAGGTGTTCAACACCCAGGCCTCAATGAATGCATTGCATATGACTCCACAACAAGAGACAAACTTAATGAAGGCTTTGATTCTCAACCATCTCAGTGTAACCACAGTCTTACATCTGGTTGTAATACTCCTGGCAGGCTTCACCTAGGTGAGAGTCTGTTTAGAAGAAAGATGCATGTGTTTTTGCATGTGTTTTTTTTTGCTTTGTTTTCATGTCACTTTACTAAAAAATATTTGACTAGATTAGTGATGCTCTAGATGTGTTTTTGCATGTGTTTTTTTCCGTTCATGTTTATACTTGTTGAGCTTTTCAGCTTTAGATTTTGGATATCTTTCGCTATTATCTTTTTTCCTGATATATGAGACATGTAGGAGGAAATCTTTGCCGCTGGCATGCCATATTGGAGCAACTCCTTTACTTGGTCTTTTTCGGTGTATTTGTCCGTCTTTGCTGAAAAAGAGAGGTATTGTGAGTGATGTGCCAATACGCTGAGTAAGCGTTGTGTCTGGACTTATTTAAAAGACGATAGGGTCTTGAATTTTTCTCTATTTATATAATAATAGTAAATAATAATAATAGAAACTTAAATAGCACCTCTTCCAGTTAACTGCTCAGAAGCGCTTTTTTGTATATTCATAGTAAGACCATTAAAGCTTTTTTTTGTGTATTCATAGTCAGGCCATTAAATCACTGCTTTGCATTGTATAATGTACAAGGGCTAGTATGGAACCATCCCAGTAAAATACTCTTATGCACTTTAGTCATGTGGTTAATTTCCTTGATCCATTTTGTAAACACATTTTGCAAAATTGTTATACATGTTTGACCTTCATATCCCAACTGGATTGCAAGGTCATTAAAAACCCCCTCATTCAACTCTCACAATCTTGTGTATGGGTATGGCACAATTTGTGAATTTTTTGGTATGTTTCTGCAACACAACATTTTTGGTGGGGTTGCAGTGATGTGTCGAATCTGATGCATTAGTCAAGTCCTGTACCTCTTGAAAATTGCCGCCTCAGGTTATTGTCTTGATCCAAAAGTATTCCACCGTACCCGCTTGTCATAACAACTAATGTGACATTTACTAGAAGAGTTGGCGGGGGGGGGGGGCTTTCAACTAACCCGGGCTTCTTGCCCCATCCTACTCTATTCCTGGACATTAATGGAGTGTGCTGACTTTCGGTTTATGTAGGCAAATTCCTCATTTGGTGGGACTATGATTTCGATGTGTGTTCCATCCGCAGTGCCTATTGTGTATAGCGAAATCCTAATCTGCAAATTTTTTGACAGTGGGTGTGAGGGGGGGGGGGAGGTTGGTCTAGTGGTAGAGTGCTGGGCTGCCAATTGCTGGGTCCAGAGTTCGAATCCAGCTCTTTCTGGGTCACCTAGGCCTATGTTTAACAGCTGTTTCAATCATCCTTCGCCTCATTGCTGTGTCATCCCCCTGTCCTAATTAGCCTACCAAGTGCATAAATACAGGACGTAAAGCCCCAATCATCCATCAATCTTTGACAGTGGGCACCTTTTGTCTCCTAGAATCTGCCCCGTCTCATTACGAGGATGAGAGTCGCAATGAGTCTCACTGGTGTCACAGGGATGCGGGGCAGGTGAGGACCCCGCCCTGCCATAACAACTATTACTGGGCCTCATCCCGATTGGAACCAACAAGGCATAAACCACAAGCTTCTAAATAGCCCACACTGGTGCTATCCGGAGCATGAAACGCCTAGTCACTCTACCCCTAATCACTCAACCCAGGTAAAGGCAAGTCGGCTTCCAAATATTTTGCAAAATATGCCTCTAATGAGCAACAATATTGTTACGGATTAGTCTATGGTAGCGTGCTATGTCCGCTTTATATCATATGTATTGATGCTCTAATACATCTGTGATCTGCTTCTTATAATTCAGTGCTCTAATACACCGAGACAGAGTAGATGAACTCTCCTGGTTGTGGCTCCTCAAAATGTTAAAATTCCAGAAATCCTAAAACGGACTTCAAATGATCCAATAAGCTTTCAATGAACTTCCAATAAGTAGTAAAATTGTCCTAAGTTATCATCTAAGTGCTCAAGTGAGCTAACTAGTAATATGACCACATAGCTCAAGTGGTATCAAATGTTATGGGATCCAATAACTGTCTTATTGGATCCAACAATTTCTCATATTAACCCACAGCTAATCTATTGAATAATAATTGTTGAAAGTTACACCAATCCCATCCCAGTGATCTGACAAACTCCAGAAATAAAAGTTTAAAGATTTATTAAAAGAATTTGTGTCAAATCACAGTAAAATCACATAAATGCTGACTGGTAATTTCATATCACAGGTTCATCTTAACGCTAGAGTCTTAATTCTAGGAACTCTCAAATTGAACAGTAAAAGTCTTCAAACTCTTAACTACAATACATGCAAACACACACCTTAATTTCTATGAAATCATGCAATAAAAACCAGTAAGCGAAAGCAGCAAAACAAATAAGCGACTTACAGATAACTAATGATCGAACACCCAAGGACCTGCAAAAACTGAACCCACAACCAACCCGGCAAATATAAATGAACCGAAGTAAGGGGTGATTGTGCAAGCAAAGCATAAGCATAATGGTGTAGAAATTAGAAGAAATTGTATATTTGCAATTAAAGTGGAATGTAGAACAGAGTAGAATTAAAGTAAATAATAAATTAATCTTACATGTTGATTAAAGTAGAAAGTAGAATTTGTAGCAGGAATGAAAGTTGATGCAATGTTATTGGTGAGCAGTCTAAAACTTTTCCTCTGATCTGAGAGGGAGGGGGACAACACTCCCATTGAGTCACATACTGAGTTAAGGACCTGCGTTGAAGATGTAGACTTTAATATTTCCTTAATTTCTGTGAGTTCTGCAGTTAAATTTCGATCCGCCACAACCTGTTTTCAACTGCGCTAAAAGTAGCGCTGAAGATCCGAAAATAATTTCTTCACCAACCTACAAAGTTAGTCCCTCAAACACAGACATACTATGTTGACAATAAACAAAGACAAATAACACCTAAGCAAGCCTCGATATAGCCCAACAATTAAGGTGCTGCAGAGGCGTGAAACACAAACACACACACACAGTTAAATTTCGGGAAGTCTGTTATGTCCAAAATATCATTTTTCTGAGCCTGTACACATTCCGCTAACCTTGACAAATTTTGGTTGGTGATGGTGAGTTGATTGGTGACTGAGGACATCTGGGCGAAAAGTTTGGATGATACATCTGGGGGCTGGAGGAAAGGGAGTAGTGAAGTGATGGATGAGGTGACGATGTTCTGGATGAACGATGCCATCTGTGGAGTCATGAAATTGCTGTCTAAAGGTGATTTGTGTCTTACTTCTTGTTGTTGAGGTGTGTTAACAGGTGATGGGGATGACGATCTCGAGGAACTGGCAGAGGATGACGACGAAAATGAGGATTAAGAAGAGGACAGAAACGGAGTTGGAGGACGACTTGGAGGTTGAATACGGGTTGAAACGATGGGGCAGTTGATGGAGGCAGCGATAAGGTGAGGGTGCATGTCGTTGAAATCGTTGTTGAGGTCGTTGTCGTGGCGGTCAGAAGTGGCGTCAAAGTCGGGGTTGGTACGTACATCGGTACGGCAGGCTGAGGGGACGTGGTTTGATTGTTCTCATGCCTTGTTATCAGGACTTTCATCACTTCCGCATTGTTAAGAACAACTTTCGATAGAGCCGTGAATTGTTTATTAAATTCATCCTTTGACACAGCGCAGCAGCAAGATGTGGGGGCCGTATCGGTTCAGACTTCCTGGTTGTTTTCTGGCCAGGCCCAGATCGGGTCGCACGCCCCATCTTGTTTTTCTGGGACCTCTCCTGGCGCATCGAGACGGATATGATCCGATTCTCCCAGGGAGCTGCAGGGGGGAGGGGAGGAGGTGTCGCGTTGGAAGGGGTCCACAGGCCCAAACAGATGGCGCATGAGGTCATCCACATTTTTTCCAATTTCACCCTGGTCCGCAGGGGGACCTCCAGCAGCGGCGGTTGGTAGGGCTCGTGCCTGATCGTGGGGAGAGAAATAAACTTCAACAGGTGGGGGGCCTCCAGCATGACATTGACGTTTGGGGGGGCTGAAGCTTGGACCGGGGTGGTGTAACCTGCAACAGGTGGGGGGCCTCCAGGAGCGACGTTGACGTTTGGGGGGCTGTCTGGAGTCATCCGCAACCCACCCCAACATGTCCCTTCCCTCAATGATTCTCCGGGGGTGAGGGTTTCTGACAAGGTAGGACACGGAGTCCTGGAGCCCTTGTTCTTTACACAATTTCTGGTGCTTGATGAATTTGGTGGAATGACCCTGCAGGGTCACCCAATCCAGACACTTAAAACCGCATAGACTACAGTGGTACGGCACTTCTGAGGGTTCACGGTGCTCTCTGGTAATGTGATTTACCGTATATCGCTTTTTGCTGCGTAGCCACAGGTTGCGCATTGCCACACCAGGCCCCTCAAAGGATCTTGATACGCCATTCTGTAATAAAAGTATCAATTAATTTAATTATAGTCAAGACTATTTGTGAGTGACCTTGCCAGCCAAGACTTAAGCCCACTTTGGAATCTCTTTTCCTTCATAACGCTTCAATTTGTTATGGTGTACTACCTTTCTTTTTCCAGACTTATTTGTCTGTATTTCTAGGATCCAATCATTGAATCTCCTCATCACAACCATTGGACCTTTGAAAATTGGTTGAAGTTTAATGCAAACTTGTGGCTCTCGTTTTTCATTTAAGAGCATGACCAAATCTCCCACTTTGTAGCCTTCTGCAGCTGCTTTAAGATCATATCTCGCCTTTTGTCTATAGGCCGACTTTTCCAGATGTTTTCTGGCTACTTGATGTGCTAAGTATAACTTTTCTCTTAAGGTGGTAACATAGTCATTTTGTGTTAGCAATTCAGGATTTTCCCTGATCAGTCCTATCTCTATAGGATACAGTTGAGGTCAGATGTATTCATACACCGAAGGGTGATATCTTAAAAAGTGTGTGGCATCATCAAATCTGTCAATAAGGATATGAAAACACTTCAGATTATTTGCTGTTATTGAACTCATGGCATTAGAAAAAGAAGAATCAAATATGATTTGTAGTTAAGAGGCTCCAAATTAAAAATGTCCAAAATTTGATGGGTCAAAGAAATCAAACACTTGGATTTTTCTCCAAAATATGGCAAATTGAGCAATGGTAGGCCAACCAAACAACATAAATTGATGTCAGGAAGTGATCCCCTAATGCCTGATGATGTTTTGTTAATTTCTGAACAATGACCAATTAACTGACCTAATTTTTCCCAAGGGATGTGACAAGTTAGCACTAAGACATAATATTTCCATTTTTCTTCAAAAAATATGAAAAGGAGAAAACATGTAGTAAATGCATGAAATGGTGAATAATTGAGTTAAAATGGTCTGGGAACTAATGTCATGCAGTATTTGAGCAATTTCACATGTCAATGTCTTCACACAGACTACCATCGAGAGCTCCGCCGTCTTCAGAATCATTGCTTGAGTAGGAAATGAATAGGAGCTATCTGCAAAACAAGAATGCATTTTGGTCAAAAGGGTGGAGCACAACCCAAAATAAGCAAAGAAAAGGTTCTGTGGAAAATTACAAGCGCAGCAGACATAGCTCTGAGCAAACATCATCAAACTAGCTTTGCACCAACACAGCCTGATGGGTTTCAAATCAATAAAAATGTCACTTCATCTGGTTTCAAGCACTGCAGAGATTCATAACTTTTCCCGAAGTCTTTCCCCTTGTTCATGAAGTTATCAGTTGTGGAATTGAGTGTTTTGTTTTGGTGCATTGGCACTTCTTTGCATTGAAACCTCTTAGAGGCCATGTTGATGCAATGTTCATTTGTCGTTACTTGTTGACAGCTATGTCCCCTGTGTCCATAATTCTTCACAGAGACATTTCATTGTTAATTTGGGGTTATTTTCCATCTTTCTTAATAAAATCCACTCTTGTATTGCAGACAGCCTCCATCTACTTCCTACTTGTGCAACAATTCTATTGCTCAATAGCTACATACTTCCTCGTGGTAGTCTGGGTGGCAGACTTTGGTGTGTGAATTTGCTCAGATACTGCATGACATTAGTTCCCACACCCTTTTAACTCAATTTTTCACCATTTCATGCATTTGCTACATGTTTTCTCCTTTTCATATTTTTTGAAAAATGGAAATATTATGTCTGAGTGCTAACTTGTCACATCCCTTAAAAAAAATTAGGTCAGTTAATTGTTCATTGTTCAGAAATTAACAAAACATCATCAGGTATCGGGGGATCACTTCCTGACATCAATTTATGTTGTTTAGTTGGCCTACCAATGCTCCTTTTGCCATATTTTGGAGAAAAATCCAAGTGTATGATTTCTTTTGACCCATCCAATTTCGGACATTTGTAATTTGGAGCCCCTTAACAACTACAAATCATATTTGATTCTGCTTTTTTCAATGCCATTAGTTGAAAAACAATCACAGGAAACAATTTGAAGCATTTTCATAACCTTATTGACAGATTTGATGGTGCCACACAACTTTGAAGATATCACCCTTCAGTGTATGAATACATCTGACCTCAACTGTACTTTACTTCTCTACCCAGCATCATCATGTTTGGAGTAGTAGTTGACTCATGGGCCGTCATGCGGAGTCGATCTACTATAAGCACCCACCAAACAACCCAAGTTCAGATCCCGGTCTGTTTGTTCTTTAATGTAAGCTCTAATCATTGCTGCTAGAGTTGAGTTGAATCTTTCTGTTTGACCATATCACTTAGGATTTTCCGGTGAAGATCTTGTCTTCCTAACTCCCAATAAGTCACACATGGACTTAAACACTTTGCTCTCAAAGTTTCTTGCTTGATCGGTGTGAAGATCAATTGGGCAACCGTATCGACTGATTACTTCATTTACTATGATTCGGGCACAAAACTTTCAACCCATTTAGTAAAATCATCCGTCACAACCAATATAAACCTATTTGATCTCGGTGTAACAGGGAAAGGCCCAAATATATAAACTCCTAGTCGCTCCATTGAGGCTCCCATCCTAATTTACCAAGTGGTGCTTTTGGTTTTTGTACTGGTTTCTAGGTTCTAGCACAAGTATCACAACCAGCAACCCAATTATTCACATCATTGTCTACTCCATACCAATAAAACTGCTGCGGGGGAAAGCGCATTATAGGGGCAGGACATGGAAAAATTGACCAAGAAGCAGACCAGTTATACATTCGTTACCATGGACAAGGATTCAACTTAATGGGAACATTTTCATGGATGTATCTCGGACAATGTCTTCACTAGACCGACCAAAGATGAAAGAAACTGAATTATCTTGAATCTGACTTATATACATCACTAAGTAAAAAGATCCAACAAAGTCAAACAGCCTCTCCTTGTGCCTGATGGACAAAGACGTTACTTTTACGACCAAAGCAGAAAGAAGCTTTGGCTTCTGAGTACAAGAAACCACCCAAAACAACAAACCGAGACTGCGCAACAAATCAACAGTTTCCTCGCATGACAACAAAAAGGCACCCTCCACTTCCCACGACCTTAACATATCAAGAACCGTGACACAAACCAAGTATGTCTCTAAATAGTCCGCTCAGGTACTGATGAGACGTAAAATCCAAACACACACACATTGAATATTTTTGTTTAAGGCTATATGTGTACTCTTACTGATCATCACAGCCTTATTCCCTGGATAATAGATAATTTTGTCTATCACAATCAGCTCTTCAGACACATTACTTTGTTCTGCCAGGGAGGCCTTCACTGATCCAACAAAATTTCCATAAGAGCTATCGTCTAAATTGCATAGCATGGTACTTCCTAGGGGCTTTTCAGCCTTCTTTGTTAGTTGTAAATACATGTACTGTATATCACTTTTTCCATGTGGTCTGCCATGATTGTACCTGTCTACTTGACCTGCTGCGCAGCTGACCGTGGTTGATGCTTAATTTCAATCCAGGAAATCACCCAAGCATGACAATTTGGCGTGTCACATGTGAGTTTGATCATTGATCACTTAAGAGGGGACAGGCACGCTTAGGCACAAGAAGCAATAAGACAAGAAACGACAAACACAAAGACTTCTTTAGCTGACAATAGTCGAGCCGCATCGCACCTTGAAGAATCAGATGGTGGCCGGAACACAACACCCGACAACGAATCCATAGAAGTAGACGATGAAGACTAAAAGAGGCAAAAAGTTAACAGGGTCAAGAGGATCCACGGGAAGAAGAAAAACCAGAGAGATCGACAAGAGGAAGGAAAAGCAGTGGGTCAAGGGGAACTAAGGGAAGAACATCCACCAAACGGGGAAGCAGAACAAGTGAAAGAAGTGAACGAAAAAGAACGACAACCCGTAACAAAGGAAAAGACAGGACAGTACCAGAACCGATCACTTACAGCGAATATCTCCACCGCTTCCTATATGGAAAAGTACCACATGGAGACATTAAATGATCAATGTTTGTACAAAGATACCTGAACCTGGCAGTTTCACGTCTTACACATACCACTGGCTTTGCATAAATGTCCAAGACACTGATTGAGCGAACAAAACAAAGGATGCACAGTTGGCCAGAAGACAGATTTCCAACAAAAAAAAAGTACTTCACAGACAATGTTTATTGTTTTGATTCATTTTGACGATTGGGCGGTTGAACACAGAGACAAAGACAGGAAAAAGAAAATAATTAACAAACCATCCACTTAATTATCAACACCCTTGATACCATCATCCCAAGTCATACCATGACAAAATGGCCCATAACCTTTGCTAATTCGTGAATACTTAATTAACTTAATCACAGTTTGAAATTGTTGCTTCTGTTTCACACAGTTACAAATGGAGAAATTGTTTATTGTTGAAAGGTGCTATCACAGTTCCGAAAATTCCATTGAATTATGTATTTTCACAGTTCTGAAATGAAACTGTTTGAAAGTTTGCTTGTTTTACACTGTTTTTCTTAGTTGCCAGTAATCCTCTAAGTGTCCATAGTCTGACTAAATCTGAATGCCAAATGCTTATGACCTAAATAAGCAACCAATCACAGAAGAGATTGGAAATAGCAGAAAGCCCTGTCCATTTTAGCAGGGCTTGTGTGGGGAGGATGCCTTGATACAGACCAAGGATGTCTCTATATAGCCCAATAAGGTGTTGATGAAACGTAAAAATAACCAACACAAACACACACATGTACGCCAGACACAGTCTGGTGAAAATGAGAACTGCATGCTGCTGCCACCTGGCACAAAAGTTGATTTTCATTGCACATTCACAAAATGTCTATTCAACATTGATGTATACCAGAGTCAGACTCGGCAATCACATTCTCTAAGGAAGTAGACAAGGCCATCAGCACACTTAGAAACAGCCCCGGTGTCTTCCTGACAAAATTGTGTGTGTTCCTCGGCTTGAAAGTATGTGGACGCTCGCAGGAGCTCGGGGAATAGCACACTAGTCACTAGGTGGCAACACAAGACAGCATATGTTCTGATCTGTGGCAATGCAAGAGCAGTCCACTTATAGACAGCACCAGACATGTGCATGGTGCTTAGAAGTGTCACAGTGCAGTTCTTCTTGCACTGATGCTTAACTTTGGTGCACTTGTCCTGAAATGCAAAGACGGATTGATGGGAGACCAAGTTTCGGCCTGGTATTTTTTGTGAACTCGTAGGCAGAAACCTTTTATTTCGGCGAACTGTTTCCACCAGGGTATTCCACTTTGGATATAATAATTCTGTGGCGATCTTGTGATCCATAAAATTATTGCCCATTGAGACATTCCTATTTATCTTGTAGATGCAATTTGTGTAAGATTCCATTCACGTTGGACCCCCCTTCGCCCAGGTATGAGATCGCCTTCATCAGACAGAAATTCTGTGAGTCTGTAATCCAAAAAAATCCTTATAACCCACACTTGTCAGGCTTTGTTGGCAGTTATTGAATAAAGCCACATCTGACCCTTAAAGGTACAAGCTGTTCATCTATGGTGAGATTTATCCCTGGCTTGTCTGTGGAGCAGCCAGGTGGCCAATTCTAGTGACTTTATTTAGGCTCAGTACACAGGGATGAAACTTCCCAGAATAATCTACAAGGACTATAAGACAAGGGAAAATTATGTTTAAATCTGTGTAAAAGTGGTCAGTTATGATTTTTATTATGTCAAATTATCGGAAAGTACAAAAAACAACCAAAAAAAAATCTTTCTGTATGCAATACTAATACATTTGCGCATATGAAAAAGCCATCTATTACATCACAACAGTTACTAGATAGGTTTTTGCAGTTGCATGTAGAGATCCGCGTCTACCAGGGAGTCACTGGTTGTCAGAATTTCCTCAGATCTTACCAACTGCTGCATGAAAGCCACTAAGAGTATGGAACCCTCCCAGCTGTAAAATGTGGTATTGAAATTCTGAGGAACTATGCCATTTAATTTTCTGGGCAATGGCAAATAGCTGCTTGTCTATAGGCCTACAGAACAATTCGGCTGAAGGGCAGTCAATACCTGCAAATAAATAAAGACAATTGATGCATAATTATATGACAAAAAAAATACATCAGCTTCATATATTTCAAGTACAAGTATAAAGATGGCTCTATAGTGCAGTGGTTCTTATGCCTCCACTGTATACCTGACACAAATTGAAATCCCATCCAGCTTGTCCAACAAGACCTATTCAGTCTACTTGAAATAGGATAAATTATTTTATTTATGTCCCAGCCATGTCAAAATATTTTATAAGTAATTAAATGAGGTTTTCATGAATGTGGTTTTCAAAAAACACCAAAAATTAATCAAAGTATCTTATCATTCGTATGGCATGTACCTCTTATAACAGAATGTCATTCAATCGTTTGTACCTTTAGCTATAACATAGGTATATAGACCACGGACAGGATCGTTGGATGTCGTGACCTCCTCGTATCTGCCTGCTGCTGGAGGCTGAGGGTGTAGGTTCCACAGCTGCCCAACACACGCGTCAGGGTGAATTTCGAGGAGCGACTTGACAGCATTCCTTGCCTCATCCACACTTGTCTCAGGGGCCTGTATTTCCTGATGCACTACTGGTGAAGCATCCGTGGGGGCTTGAACAAAAAAAATATAGTAATTTTTAAAGAGTTTGTTCAACACATAAAGAAAAAAAAACAGTTTGTTTCCACCTTAAGTTATGGTGCTGTAATGTTAAAATGACGACAAAAACGTCTGTCGCTTGTTCGCACGCGGAAGAAATTGTTCACTGACACTTTGCAAGCAAAAAAATATTTTGTCACTGAGATAAAATCCAGAGCTGCCCTCAACTATCATCTGGTCGGCCTTTAATGAACAATATTAATCAACTAGACTGGGAGATATTTCCAATTACTCAATCGATTGTTAATAAAGACTAGCCCTGCTACTGTAATAAGGTACAGTATTGTATTAGGTCTGGGGCCCAGCTCAGTGGTAGTGCGCTGAGCTGCTACTAAGCCTCCTGGACCCAGGTTCACTTTGGCTCCTGTCTGTGCTGTTAATCGTAGCCAGTGCTACAAAAAAGAAAGTAAAACCATATCACTCAATCATTGTAATATCATGCTCACCACTGTTGATTCGAGGACTGGTGAAAGTAATGTTTTCAAGAGGTTGTGCTTCCACCTTGCGCCTCTTCGGGGCATTCCAGCCTGACAGTTGCGAAGTTTTCGAATGGCCAAGGGTGCCTCGACTCCTGATGTCGCTCACTTGCAGCAAAACAGCCCCGATGTGACTGCACCGACGACCAGTACTGAAAAAATAATTAATTCTTTAAAGCAAAGATTTGAGGAAAACAACCAGCATTGCAACAAAAAATTAATGGTTTAAAGCAAAGATTTGAGGAAAACGATAAGTTGTCAACACTTAAAGTGATAGGCTCATGCTAATTTTAGTTTAGAGGAAGGGTAGATCATATTTTTTCTGAACGAAATCCAAAATATTGGGTGCTACAGGTCAATAGTTTGATCACAATCCCATTCCAAAGTTGCAATTTTTTGCTGACCCAATTCTGAAAGGAGGTCCTATGATGTCACTGAAGGAACCCATTTTCCATCTGCCAATACTAAAAAAGTATATTTTCTTTTATAACTAAAGATTGGCTAGGAATAAATTGGAAAAAACTCAGCACAATAAATTACACATACAATTGATACTATTCCAACCACTTTGAAAATTTTATTCACAATTATAACCAAGATAAACCAGTTTTAAAATGGACAAATTGTCCTCTAGAATGCCTGCTAGCTACTGCTGCAGCCATCTAATATACCCCTTGCACTCACTTCACCCCTTGGCCCACTTTTGGGATGGAGCTGCAAGCAGCCAAAAATGTCCCAAACAAGCACTGTTATGGGTGTTAGGAACTCTATATTGGTGTTTTGTGTGATATATTATCAATATATGATTTGAGTGGTGCATAAGGACTATAATTCTTGTATTTACAAACTTAAGAGGGAGTTTGATAAACACACTCATGCATATTCATCTGGTCACATGACCAGCAGCATGCCATATTTGGGTGAGATCACTGACATCACAGCAAAATAAGGTCAGTCCAAATCAGTAGTTTTAAATGGAATTTCTAAGGTGTTGGGACATGATAAAATTTTAGATTAATTTGAAATCAGTTCATTGCATATTTATCTTTTAGAAAATACATTAATATGATAGGGCAAGTCCATGATGAGCCTAACTCTTTAAATACTATATTCCACATATTTCCAGCAAGGTGTCAATATTTTAAAAGCTTCAAGATTTAATGAAATATCCCAAACCTCAAAATTGTAAAGAAAAATATGATATGAGGGATAGTGCAGTTGGTAGTGCCTAATCGCTGGTTCCAGGGTTACATTCTGGCCTGGTCACCTGGACTTGTGTTGGACAGCACTTTCAATCATCCTTTCGCTTCGTTGCCATTTGCTCTCTTCCCAATTAGCCTACCAAGTGCATAAATTGTGGATGCAAGCCCCAATTATCCATCCATCATATAACCCCTGGCAGAATGAATTGAACCTGTAGAAACAACGAAAAAGGAATAATGAATACAAACAGTAAAAGAACATAATTTCATAACTGCTTCAACTTAGTCAACTCCGTCAACTATCCATTCTCACCCAATGGGGCACTGGCAAAATGCAGTAACAACACTACCGTCACCAGACAAGACCACCGAAAGTTTTCTTTCTGCGATGGCATGCATGGAAATTGTAATGTGAATCATTGCAACATGTCTATTAGGCCACAGTTTTTTGATTCCTTGTTACTCGGCACTTTCTCGAAGGCAAATTGACCAGTCAGTCAGTCGGAAAATAAATTAAAAAGTTGCAAGGCGACTATTATTTTATTTTAACATTTTCGTATGAGAGCAGTCGGTTGGACTACAAAAATATATAATTAATGAAAGATAAAAGTTATGTATGTCCATGGGAAAGTCATCTGTTATGGCATTGTGAGAGCATATCTGTACACACCTCCATACTTCTTTGAAGGCCTGTGAAAACTTTGAAGTTTGTCAGTGCAACCTTCATTGATGCCATTCAATTCTCCCTTTTCTGCAATATCCACAACCACCAGTAGTGTCGCTGCAAGATGCTTGCAGGTGCCATGCGGCCCCTGTCCCACTGGACATCCACAGCTTGTGTTCTGGACAGCCCCATGCCTATCGAGTTTAACTTTGAGTGAGTAACTCAGCTGAAAATCAATGAGACAGAAACATAAGATTTAACAAAGAAATCATAATTCAGTGTTTCAATTAACTTAACGAAAATCATGCAACACCCTGCCCCGCACTATGAAAACTGTCCTTATCATTCATGGTAAAATTTGATCCATTATCACCCAAAAGTGAGCTACATAATGTTCACTGATCAGACCCACACCAAAAAATTCCTTATAAAATTTAGATTAATATGAGCCTTGTCTGATGAGTGAACCCCATGTAGCTTGTAGTGAAAACTGGCCTTAAAAGTTTGAATCCGGGAAATTTCAAAATGGCCACCATTGGTTATTGCTCTCTGCTCATGCTCAATAGGTCTGAGCATGCTCAGTGGAGTCAGGTCACTCCCGGGCATGCTCAGTCCCAAATTAGGTCAGAGCAAATTTTCCATTGCATTTCTATAGTGCCCCGTACCAAATTTGACAAAAAATAGCATATATATGGGTCAAGCCATAAAGGTGCTGCTTCTGAGCTGTAAAACATGTCCTCTAAGTTCAGAGGTGGCTGGCTAGAAGGGAATTTAATTGAAGCAATCTCAATGAATGCCATACTGATCTATACATATTAGAAAAAATTGTGTGAAAATTTGAGGTGAATACCACACAAAATAAAGAAGCTGTACCACTTTTTAGTCCTGAAAACAGGCCAAAAATGACGTTTTTTGGCGTTTGTGGCATGACATGGCCTAAAGATGACTTTACTAGCTGAAGGAAATTCTTTCTTTGTCCATTTTTAAAGTTTAAAATGATAACCCATGTCTTGAACTTTTATTTCATGCACAGTGAACTCCTCGGAACCTCTTATTTGATGAGATATAAGTAAATCTTCCTGAGTAACATTTTTTACTGTTTTTCGTTACTCGCTATTAGATTGTGATAACTTTTTATTTTACAATAATATTTAAATCAAAACAGTGTTCATATGTCGGCCTAAGTGATGCTTACAGGATACAATCCAGTTTTGAGGATATTTTGAAGCAGAAATAGGAAAAAAACAGATTTTGCATAGTGTCCTAACGTGTCCCTGTTACACGGCCAAAATTCTACCCCCTGTCCTTTCACATTTTGAAAGACTGTTATGATAGTTTTTATTTCACAAGAGTGCAGAAGAATGATGGAATAAGAAATTTGCCAATTTGGAAGTATGGAGAACAACAATTAAGGCCAGGGCATGAAGAAAAAGGGGCATTTGTCCTTTTTTGTCCTTGTTACTCTCATGTTACGCCCCTGAAAAGCTAAAAATGTAACAGGACAGCCACTTTTTGTCCTGTTTGTTTAAGGTAACAAGGACATGTCCTGTTATGTTTTTAAGAATCACAAAGCATTTTAACAACTTTGATGGGTGTTACAGTTGCACTATGACTTAAGAAACTTTGCACTAAATCGTACCTAACAGATTTGTTAGATTGCAGCTCGATTGTAAAGTAACTCTTGAAAAGGTTGGCAATATTTGACGGAGTATTTTGTATTAAAACACAGTAACAGGACAGTAACAGGACAACAGCAATTTCTGTCCTGTCAAACTACAACCAATTAGTGGTACTTGACTGTAATGCTTCATACAGATTCTAGAAACACAGAGACACATTTCCACTGTGGTTAACTGCTCACAGGCCACCATTGATACATGCCTGTCCTGTTACATGTCCTGTTACCCATATATGTCCTGTTACTTGTCCTGCTACACTGATGTCCTGTTACTGTTTGTTATTTTCATTCAATTGGTCAAAAATAACACGAAATATAAGCAATGTAACTCAGATATAGATTGCATAAGGCACATGGTCCATATTTAGAACCATTGCATGGCTGAATTATTAAAATTCTTCAACCTCCAGGGTTTTAAAGACATCTGAATGAGTCCTGTTACTGTCCTGTTGCTGTCCTGTTACTGTCCTGTTACTGCACAGTTAATTACTGTCCTGTTACTGTCCTGTTACTGTATGTTTGGCTTGAATTTTGAATTCTTTATAGTGGCTATAAAAAGGTAGTTGTACCTGCAATAATTGCATAGAAAATACATATGTACGTTCTATGTGTAATAAATACCCGAAGAGTTAACATCTCATCATTATTTCTACAGCTACAGTGCTCAGAACTCTAATTGTCCTGTTACGTTTTTAAAATTTTGAATCATTAGAATATTAAATATGTGTGTATGGGGAACTTTCAAAAGACTTTTGAGGTGACCCAGTGGTGTTATATTTTAGTCTAAGAATTAAATTTTTAAGATAATAGGCACCTGGCAAGTTAAATATGTAAAAATGTGAAAATGTTACGTTTTTTCAATTTCCCCTTTGTATGGCTATTCCTGAAAAAGTGGAAGGTTTAATCCTTTGTTATCATATTTTTAGTATGGGTACATGTTTGGAGAGCATATATTTCACAATTTCGTATCAAAATTACAAGATTAATTTTTGACAGCTGTTTTCAGCCTTCGAGCAGCACCTTTGTGGCTTGACCCATATATAAATTTTTTAATTTTGTCCGCAGCCTTTGGCCCTGGAAATATTTATTAGCCTTTGGCCCTGGAAATATTTATTAGCAGTTGAATAAACTTACATTTTGCATCGCAGCTTTGCAGATACCACTCAGATAAATTGCATCATCAACTTTCAACAAGCTGCAGGCCGACACTCTACTTCTACAAAACAGATTGCTTCCTTTGTCCAAGGCTTGGGCATCTCCCATAGTCCGTTTGTCCAATCCCAATCTTAATGTGAAAAAATAGCCTTCTACATGCTGGGTTGTAATTGGCGGCAGACTGCTAAAGGACTCCTCAGTGATCTGCTTAAGTCCAGTGCTTGGCCAGTCGACCAGCACTGGATCAGGCAGCACGACCTCCTCCCTTTGAAAGTTTTGATTTCCTTCATAAAATTCAATCTGTAGGCCTAACAAAATTGAATTTTATAAAAAATAATGATCCTGATTATAATGTCAATAAACACATCATAGATAATATGCAGTGGTTATACAAGGCAAAATCTTAAATTTTCCCCATAAATTTTGGGATTTCAACCGAAAACATCGTTACACTTAAATTTAGTCTTAATTACGACATAAATTCACCCACCATCTTGTCCCTCCACAACAGATACCCCCCCCCCCCTTCCCAATGGATTAGATCTGCCTTAGCCTACAGTGTACATGACCCATAGTGTTGTCATGTTTCATTGGTGAATGCAGGTATAAATTAATGACCTTGGGGCCAACACACTTCTTCTGCTAGTCTAGTGCGGCCTATCCCCGATTATAGGACGTTTCACTGCTGGGACGTTTCACCGTCGGTAGTAGTGGGACGTTTCACCGCTGGTTTATAACAATGTTAGCCAAGTAATCATTGCCTTGTATAAGCTTGATAAACCATAATTCAAAATAAACATGCAAAATATTGTCTGTGTTGCTAATCTATCTACATGATCTATGATTATCTAAGTTTTTTGTTACTTTATAGCAAAAAGACATAACATTTTGTTGTGTCTCAATTCAAATGTTACAATGCAGCTAAAAGTGTGTAAAGTAACAAGAAAACGTAACTAAATGAACAATGTGATAACCAGAATAACGAAAGAGAACAATATTCACTAAAAAAGTCAACTAAAGTATATAATTTAATAACCAAATAGTAAAATTAACTGGCGGTGAAACGTCTCACACTGCCGACGGTGAAACGTCCTGCTACCCTATCCCCTAGCTTGGCCTTGTTTAGTTGCTGTGACATTGACACAATATTATTTAATTTATTATAATATTAAGAGGTATGCCTACAATGCTTTTACTGTACAGCCCACCTTGGTCGTTGGTGTCATCAAGCCCAATGCAAACATTGAAAAGGGTATCTAAAACAAACAGAAAACAACAAACTTCAGAAGTCAACATGACATCAACAATACAACAAAAACTGTCAAGATTGACCTGTTGACAGTCAAAACTGTCAAGAAGTCTGTCTCTGTTCGGGACTGTCAAGTGGCAGCAGAATGCTGACAGTCCCTGGAAAATCGAATTGGGTCAACAATAATTTGATCTGTTTTGGACAGACCACCAGATCAGGTCGCACAACAGCTGTCCATATTACTACGCCAAACTACTTTCGCAAAGCATGGTTGCTGGCAAATATCCAGTCCACTGCTTTGAATGAAAATGTTTGGAAATCATGAGACAAAAAGAAAGTTTTGAAACTTTAGCGTACACTTTGCCTGTGAAATGGATGATTTTACTCATCAGAAGTTTGATGGTATTCAATCTACTTATGCCATTTAGTGCATGTTAAATTGTGGTCAGAAAAGGGTCCAAAAAGAATGCATTCTCACTTATTCATGTGCCCATACAAAGCCAATGTTTTTGCTTTGTAATATCAAAAATAACGTGCAAGCACTTTAACAGCTGCTTGTATAGATATATAGGTTCAAGTATCTATAATTTACAAATCTACTATATAAATCTATCTATCTATCAATCTATCTATCTATGTATCTATATGTTCCTTCCTTCCTTCTTTCCTTCTTTCCTTCTTCCCTTCTTTCCTTCCTTCCATCCTTCCTTCCTTCCCTTCCTTCCATACTTCCTTCCTTCCTTCCTTCCTGCCCTCCCTTCCCTCCCTTCCTTCCCTCCCTTCCTTCCCTCCCTTCCCTCCCTTCCTTCCCTCCCTTCCTTCCCTCCCTTCCTTCCCTCCCTTCCTTCCCTTCCTTCCCTCCCTCCCTTCCTTCCCTCCCTTCCTTCCCTCCTTGTCAGAGCTCCCCAGCAACACTAGCAAAAGTAGGTCAGTGTGACCCAGTTGCCACGATTGACCTTTGACCTCAAGATAGTCAGCCTGTTTGTTTTCTTTAATGATTTTTTCCATCTCAGAGAGGCACCAAAAGTTGATGGAAGCAAGATAATATTCTATTCAGACTGCATGCCAAGTTTTAATGACATAGGTGAAACAGCACGACCAGGGCAGTTGTCATAAGTTTTCCTGAAACTCCTCTCGTAATACAGGCTGCAAGCAGCTGTAAAAATGTATTTATTCTGTTACTTTATGGAGATTTATTAACTGGGACAACAATATAATTCACAATTTCATAAAAGCTGTGTTACACTAAGCAAAATGTCTTGTCCAAGCCACAAGTGGCCCCCTCTATACTAGCAATATATGTGAGCTACAATGTATACATCCTCCATGATAAAAAATAGTTCCAACTTATTTTGGTATTTACAAGCTGTCTGCTTAAAATTGAAGCCAACCAAAGTCAGATTAGAAACTTGCAGAGTTTTTGGAAATAAACTAGACCATCACTAAATTATGAAACTGTCCTGGTTTCTTCCACACTGTCCTGTACATTGAGCGGTTCTGTGAGGCCAGGCTATCTCTCATTAACACAGATTAAAAACCCCTTCTTGAAATGATTGACTCATCAGGCATTGTATCTGAGCATGCTGATACCTGTGGTCTTACTGACTACAGAAGAATTATTAAGTTTGGGGATGAACCCACACAGGTACTGAAGTGACCTTGGCATTGTCAGGATACAGATTACAGAATGATGTGTTAAGGATTATGCAGGGTCATGTATTCACCTTAAAAAAAAAGATGACTGCTGTTTCAATAACCTAACATGAATCAGACACACATCTAACAATAAAGTAAACTCTAAAGAAGATATTTAGTCTATTTGTCAATTGTTGTCATGCATTATAAAATGGTGTAACAAATGTTTGTCATCTGCACAAACAAGTTTGCTTAAGTTTGTTATATTTCATTGGTAACACAATGCGATATAGCAATTTTAAAATGTCTAGATAATACATGATGTTGATGTGCTGTACATTACAAAAGGCAATATTTTCTAGCCTCATTGTCAACAGTTTAGTATGTGATATGGCATATTGTACACTGTTTCAAACAACCTTCTTGAGAAAACAAAACGCTGAATTACTATCCATTATCCATGCATCAAATTGTCTGATTTTGATTTTAATTAACTGAAATATTCGATGGTGAAAGCTCAAAACCTCTTAACTCAAATTTGGGCAAAAGTGTATTTTACCACCAGATGGCATTGACTGTATGTCCTCTATATAATAATTGAAGCACACAGATTTGACATTGGTTTATGCCCTCTTGTGGATGAATGTTAAAACCTCTCAACTCACATTGGCCAAAACTTTGAAAGCTGAAACCTCTTAACTCAAAACTACCTTTTCTTGGGAAGTTTGCAGTAGGCTGGACAGGAGAGGCAGTAGTTATAAGTATAATTATAATAATTTGATACATTTTAAGGTAGGTATAATATTGAAATAGAAGGCTCCGATTTGGATGGGAAGCTGCCATATTTGCCAAATAAAATTCAGTTTGGACAGTTTTGAAACTGTTCAAAATGCCCAAAAAGTGCGCAATTTTCCTTACTCTCGGAGTTATGGAGAGGAGTGGTAGCTTCTGTTCGTGGGTAGGTGCATGACCTTGTGTGAAGGATTTTGAGAGTAATAATGAAATTTGGCACAGTTGCATGTAGACCTGTGAATATAGAGTACATCTTGTCAAGGAAACACTTCCGAATAACACCTTAATTAGGGTAATTACGGCAATTTTCAATCTGGCCATCCAATGAGCATGTCCGTCATTGTCGCATTCAGTTCAGTGGATTGAAATCATGGCCTCAACCTAAGGAAATCATTAGACCTTTGTGGAAACAGAATAAAGAATTCAAACAACTGCTAATTTTAATTTTCTTCAAATCATTGTTATTGACCAATTGCTTACAATTCTTGAATTAATTTAAGTGCCTCATGAGTCATGACGTCAATTTTGCACAAATTGATTCTGGCATTATAGAAAAGTCTTATATTTTCCACATCTGTAGAGTGGGTCGGGGCAAGAAGCCCGGGTTAGGTGAGAAGCCCCCCCAGGTTTATATCTAAACTTACATTTTTGGTGCTTTTTCTTACTGATAGGATTGAAGCTAGAGGCTTTTTAGGTGACGTCACAAATTTTCAAGGCATTCAGCACCAAACCTTAGTCGTAATTAAAGAAACAAAAAAAGGTGCATGGTTTTTGTAACTTTGATTAATTCTTTGAAAGTGGTTGTCAGAAATAACTTTGGAAATTTTTAAAAGTATAATGGATATCTGCATTGCTTCACTTTATGACCATCACATAAATATGATTTGGATCATGTTTTTTGCATTTTAGCTCAAAATATAGAGGTCAAATTAAAATATGTGGGTTTGGGGCGAGAGGCCCCACATGGTATGGGGCATGGGGCCCCATTCACTGAGGCCGCAAAGCTGCTCCCGGAACCATTTAATAATGTTTACTTTACCTTAAATCTTGATAGAATAGCTAATTGAAATAGAAAAAATTTTGGCTTAAATTGAAAAAGGGCAAAAAACATTAAAAATAAATGTATGAACAGAAAAATTCAGAAAAAGTGAATAGAATGCCTTAAAAATGATAGAAGAACCCCAAGAAATAACTTTCAAGCTGAATGCGCTCGCAAAAAAAAAAGGCATAGGATTATAATAGGGGGGCTTCTTGCCCGATGGGTGGGGTAAGAAGGCCATTTTAATTTTTTTACGAAAAGGGCCGTAACTTCTTTACTAAAATTGGTAGACATTCGTTTCACTAGTTATAAGTAGAGTCAAGTGATCCCTTCCTGACAGCATAAGCATTCAAATAATCGACCACAAAAAGTAGGTCAAATCGCATCTCGAAGTTAAGGGGGGCTGCATGCCCTGCGCTACTCTACTGTACTAATATTCAATTTAGTGCAACCAGTGTGGTGTGTATCCTATGTTTCGAGTGTCAAAGAAGAAAACTAAACCAATACAAATTTGCTGAAGTGACTTATAATTGCATGTATGTTACACCTTTGTAGTTGACGACTTTGTGAAATTGTGATACAAGTGTGTTCTGATGACTGAAAATTACAGCACTTGCACACATAACGCTTGAATAATTGTAATATTTTTTTTTGCAAATGACAAAGTTAGATGACTTCTGAATTATTTTACCTATTTTTCAAAAGGTTGCAATGATTTACATCGGTTGAGGCCATGATTTCATTCAATTAAACTGTGTCTGGTATGCTCAGTGTCGGCCATCTTGAAAAATGGATGTCATTTCCCATTTTGGGTTATTGTGAAGCACCTCTCTATTCAGATATACTTCACTGTTCACCTCATTACCATGGTCCATGACCTGATTGGTCCAACAACCCGCAGAGATAATGACACAGGACCCATTGCACTTATGCACAAACCTCTCAACTCAAATTTTTGAAAGCTGAAAACCACTTATGTCGTGCAAATACAAGACACCTGACCTCTGTTGCCATGGAGACCAATTTCACATTAAGAAGCAAAATTATGTATTTTATTTGAAAAAATGTAAAATGGGTTGTCCTAAAAGTAGTCCTGTGATTTCCAGACATTGGTTTTTTTATTTTGCTCAATATTTTGTCTTTAATTTGCCATAATTGTGTATTTCTGAGTTAAGAGGTTTTGAGCTTTCACCATCGATATGCCACATTTCTGGAACTACACTTTAACTGGTACACATATCTATGCATCCACTCTTGGGATCATACCTGAGAACTCCAATTCAATTTCAAGAAATGGTGACATCTAAAACCAAATTTTCTTGTCCCATAGATTAAAAAATGATAATTTGATCAATAAAAACACTAAATTTGCCATATCTCGGTTAATATTAGAGCTAGAGACATGCAAATGGCACCAAAATTTCCGGAATACATCTCTTCCTATTCAACTACAATACAACTTTTTGGTCTAAGACCAATAGTTTTTTAGTTATTTGAGAAAATGTGTTTTTTCGAATGAAATTTAACATACAATTTTCAAATTAAGATTTACCAAGCTAGACATCCTTCAATTTCAATTTGAATGGTACCAATGAACTCCCAAGGACAATTGTCACCCTTTTGGCGGGGCTTTTTTTGCAATTCCAAACTTTTTCCAAAATTGACACGCCCTACAGTGTCCTGGTATCTTCCACAGATCGAAATTCTGTCGACTGCTCACAGGAGCTCGCGAATTTTGCACCCTAAGTGGCAGCAAATAGCGGTCAACTTGTAGACAGCCAGCAAGTACTAACCTTTCCACCAAGTCCTTTTTTCTGCCAGTCAATCGAGCATTCCTCTTTTTAAGCTCTCCTTTGACCAGGGGGACAGCTCAAAATTAGCTCTGCTGCCCATCCTGCTGCAGCAGCTATCGCTGATCCGGAAGCCCCCCTATTGCATGCGCCACGTGGTGCATTGTGATTTTAGCAGATGCTCCCATGACAGAAGATGTTTTTGACAGAAGACGAAAACACGACAGTACAAGAACACGACAGCACGAACTCACGACAGTACGAAAATGCGACAATACGAAATACGAAAGTGCGAAAATAGGACAGATGAGTATCGAAAATACTACAGCATAAACACACAAATTCACAAGATTTTGGCCGGCTACTTTTCGTGTTTTCGTCCGCTACTTGTCGCATTTTCGACCACTACTTGTCGCATTTTCTTATTTTCCTGCGCGAGTTTTCGGGCGCTAATGCGAGATTCCAAATATGGACGCTATTGTCCACCATAATTCGTTGATTCTCTTTCATTGTTGTGTAAACTGTATTCATGTCGGCCGACAATGTTGAAATGGTAAGCATCTGAGGTACAATGGAGCAATGGATAAGTATCGTGAAGAACTAGCCATGATTAATCTCTCATTTTAATGTTATTGTCATAATTATCACTGCTGCATCCGATGCTCTTTCTCTGCAACATGTGAGTCTGCACAGCACTCACTGTGAGATCACAGGAAACTCACATGGTGATGTCATACTGGAGGGTGTCATCAAGACATCACAGTGACTAATGATTCCTGACTCACTCACTTGCCCAAGTGATGACTGAGATATGGGATTAGAAAAAGGGGGGTCAATGGAAAAATTGACACTCCTAAACCACTTAGACAAGCGTAGAGAGAAAAAAGGAACTTGGAATGCCGTGGAGAGACCTACCTTATTCTTAGGACTCTAAAAAACCTAAGGAAAATATTATATTATCCACCTAGTAGGCTAAATCCCTTTTTTTTATTTCTTTTTTTTAAAGAAAACCGTACTTTACCAAAGCTAAAATGCCACCTTTTTGTACCATGTCCTCCAGACCCTAAGTAGTACCTCAACCGATCTTCCCGTCTTCTTCAGCACACATCAGAATCTGTAAAGTCACACAAAAAAGGGGATTTTACCAAATGTTTTCCCCACCAGTTATCTACCCAATCATTCCCTCACTTCCCCTGCCTTCCCCCAAAAATGGAAGAGTGACGTCATCACTTGCGCACGCACGTCAGTCAGGATCCTAATGATTCCTGACTCACTCACTTGCCCAAGTGATGACTGAGATATGGGATTAGAAAAAGGGGGGTCAATGGAGAAAATAGACTCCTGCCCCCTTTTAAATCCATATCAACAAAGCCAGCAAATCACCAAAAATTTCCCGACACTCCTTCTCTCCATAACTCATCCACGAAGTACAAACCCCAAGAAATAAAAAGAAACAACCCACCTTGACGCTAAAAACCAGGAACCAAAAACAAAAACCACCAGATTCCAAAGGTAACGGCTCCAGAAGAAAAGTGCTTAAGATAAAATCAATGTCCTCAAAATAAGAACAAACTAGGGCCATACCACAAAACCACAGAAGATGGGCAGGCCTTGCCAAGGAGTATCAGACACGCACCTGGGCTTGGGATTAAAACTTCACCTTGACAATGCTTAATAAAGACTACAAGAAGCAAGACTATGATTCCAAAATTTTATTTGGACGAAACCATAAATCTGGAAAACCCATCCAAATATGGTCAACCCATATGGTTTTGGCAAAAGCCGAGTAAAATCAACGGATGCAAACATTAATAACAAACAACGAAGCACCTGCAGGCAAATAACAAAATGAGTGTCCATAAAAAACAAGTATAAACCAACAGTACACCTGTAGGCTTCAAACATTAAGTACACTCAAACAACAGTAAAGAAATAGACAAAAAAATTTTTTTTTTTTAAATTACACAAAAAGTGTAAGGTTTAACAGAAAAGCGACCCACACGGTATACCCGTATGGGAAAGAAAATGAACTTGGAGTGTAATAAATAAAGAAGTCAAGCGAAAAACCCGCAAGACCCGTAACAATACAGATCAAAGACAGACGACTGGCATAAACCCTACCCCAGAGTTATTGGCAAACAGGAAAACAGGCCTAATACTAGGAGTTACCGTACCCGTGTTGATCGTAAGGCGTTTGACAGTGACCTCTTATAAAGCCGCCACCCATCCTGTCCTAATTCACCCTCCTCACCCGCTGGATGAATCCCATCCCGCGACCATGCCTGAATGTCTTTTGGGAATTTTGTCCCCTCCACCTCCCAGAAAGAAAAACCCTTCTGTCTATAGAAAACTGTACGAGGGTGGCTCATGCACAATTGTTTCAAAATACTGTTAAAAATTAACCTCTGCTGCTCAAAATCCTCCGCTGAGGTCCCCCTGAAACCTATGCTCCGTGGCACTACAGACAAAAATACAACGCTAATACAGTCGGGAAACGGCGGGGCAATGAACTTACTAAAAAGTACATGGGCCATTTGAAAGCCATCAAGGCCCTGAGCCAAGTCATTGGAACCCAAGTCCACAACCAAAGTTGTCGGTTTCGTCAAACCCAAAAACAATTCAGGACAAGATGCCTTCTCAATAGTCAGTCCTCGCCTACCCAACAGGAAAACCTGTGAGTAGTCATAAGAGACACGCAGGTCCTGGGCAACGAAAGACTCCACGCTGAAAGGTGGCCGCAACCTTCCCCAAGTAGAAATGTATTGCTCATGAAGGCGGTCCACAAAACTATGGCCGAGGATAACTGCCACAGCCGCAGGGGCCTGGAAGGAAAAAAGAAATATGCCAGATGTGTCAACGTCCTCCAATTCCCCCCGGTAACGTAATGAAACAGAAAACTAATCCCAGTAAACATCACGGAAAAAAGGCTTCACATCGTCAGCCAGCTAGATAGTCACAATTGACAAAAACTCCCTACTTGGAAAAAGGTTACAAGCTCATGCACAATTGTAATACCCACAAATTCCACAACTATAGGGATGGTATGGTATGGGATAGGATAGGAGGGGGGAGTCAAAGGTGGCTAGCAATAAGCAGATGGAAGCCTGTCGATGGCTAGTTCCTGGAACTTGTAAACCTCTCCTATCTGCGAACCCTTCTCAAACACCTGGGCAAGCGTGCCCGCCACATGTAGAGACTCCACCGTCCTGCTTCGGGAGTAGTGCTCCCAACAACTGTCACTCTTCCAACCAATATGAGATTTCGATTCATGCTCAGAGGCATGGGTCAGCTTGAGCAAAATAGCACAACCCCCTCGGATACTGTGCGTAGTCTCACCACCAAAAGCACCTATCGCAGTTAGATAAGTCTGTAACCTTCTATTTATCGCAGGTTGAGAGATTTTCTCTCCCAGCACCCTCCCATCCGAGGTAGTTGTCCTGAAAACATAACCCGAGTCAATGCAAATGCCCAAAGATGTCACACCTGACATGTACTCATCCAAAGCTGTAACTGCACAAAAACGAGAATCGGTGCAGCAAGAAACAACAGAAACATTCTCGGTCCTATTCTTACCAAAAGTTTGACGGATCAACAAACCCTGACCGTCGGGAAGCCTGAATATTTCTTGAACCACTAACTTAGCCAAGTCACCCCCTCGTTCTCCCATATAATACTGAAGAAGGAAAAAAGCCCTGTCTCGTAAATATAGAAACCTATCTCTAGGGCGTAAACCAACCACCTGCAACTCCCTTGACAAAAACGAAGATAATCGCTTTAATTTATCAGGAAACATAGGGGGGGCTTGTTTCGTGGGAACATGTGCAGCTGCCTGCTCGGTTAACGCCACTTGATGATATGATTGGACCTGCCGTGCAGCCGCTGGATTGCCAACCTGCATATACTCATCCCAGTAGTCCCCTCTACCCAAATCCTTGAACACTATATGCAAATTCCCAACTAAACGCCGAATGTAGCCCGCCGAGAGTCTCAAGGGGCACCCGCACACTTGCCGACCCACCTGTCCTAAGAACGGGCAATCCAAAACATGAACCTGTGTCCTGCCTTGGTCAGAAGTATCCTTAAAAGCAATAAACTGAACTAAATGGGATGGATCACAACTGTCCAAAGAGGATGAACCTATCAAGGAGGAGAGGAACACCCGTAATTCCTCAGCCAAGGCCGACTGCCGTCTAACAGAAGGTCGTTCCAAGGCTAAACTCTGAACTTGGTTTATCCTATCTTTCAAACTCCGGAACCGAGCCGTCGAAATACGAGGGGTCCAAACACTGGAGTACAAATGGTCCTCCAACGGTCCCTGTAAAGAGATACAAAACTCACATAGTTACCATCCAATATCACAATAGAAACACTTGGGGACTCAAGCAAACGAGAGTCGGTACGCCACCAAATCCCACTGTAGTCCCTTCATATTCAAATACCACCCTTTTTTCCCAGGGAACCATAGAACCCCCTGTGCCCCCTCCACAGCCAAGACCAAAGAAGACACCAAATGTGCTGATACCGATGACCACCAAACCTTTGAAATGGCACCTCTGGGAAGAATAACAGTGCATCCGCTAACTTTCCTCTCTAATAGGTAAGCCAAGACTGGCGAAATAAGGCAAAAGGGAGGGAAAACATACGGATTCAACTCCTGCTCGATAGGCTGCGAGAAAACATTAACCCCAGAGGAGGATGGTGTAGGATGAGGAGTGAAATGCCTCAAAGCTTCACCCTCTGGGCCCAGCATAACATTTGAATCTAACGCCATGAGATCACAGGAGTGGGGGCCATAAGCCTGTTCAACCCGACGCCAAACCGATGGATCCAACTTACAATCCATGACTGAAAGTACCCGCGAACCTGCATCTGCAATATTCTCACCCGATGGCACATAGAACATACGCACGTCGAGGTTCTCCGACAACACCACCTGGAAAATCCGCTTCAAGATGTCATTAAACTCGTGGTTCCGCGAACCTTGTCCATCCCACGCCCCCTTGAGGGCCAAATTGTCAGTGTATACATCCACCCGCATATTTCGCAGGTGTTCCTTAAAGGCTAAAATTGAAAACAATACCCCTTCTGCCTCCTTGAGATGAATTGGCCGAGAGTCCTGACCTTCAAAATAATCCCTTGCCTCTGATCCAAGACCTGGGCCAGCAGTGACAGTACCAGCCCAACCGAATAGCGAAGCATCCGTCATAACCTTAATCTGAGCGTGTTCCTCCGAGCGCCACCGCAAACCTGAAGATAAGAGCTCTACGAAAGACCAGTAAGCTATCTCTTCACGCAACGCTCCATCTACCGGAATCAACTTTTCACCCCTAATACCTGCCGAGATAGCCAAATTGACCTCTCTAGTGTATAGAAGAGCACCAGGAAGCGCAATCGCCATAGACGCACATTTCCCTGCGTAGCGTTGTAAAGTCCGAACTGACACATACCTGGAATCCAAAATTCCACGTTGGAGGGAGAGGAAAGCCTGGCGCTTCGCCTCCGGAATATAAAAAGCCCTCTCATCTGATCGGATTATGAATCCAAGGAACAACACGGAATGTGACGGCCAGACACTGCATTTCGGGAGTGCCAACGTGTAACCTAAACCAGACAGAAAAGCCAGAATCTCAGAAACCCTCTGGATGGGATGAACAGCCGTAATGGAAGGAGACCCAGAAGGGGAAAGATGTTGTTCCCTACCCACCGAGTATAACCGATCATCAATGTAACTCAAGGTCGGGATGCCCTTGCTGCGGAGGTGGTGCGATACCAACTGACCAAAAGAGTGGTATACAAAACAACTGGCCTTAAACCCGAAAGGAAGCGTGCAATACTGCATAACCCAACCGTCAAAAATAATACCAAAAAATGGTCTACTTTCCTGGGAGACCAAAATGTGATCATACCCAGATTTTTCGTCTGTCGTGATCAACAAGTCATCCTGGGAAATCATTCTAGGCACCTCCCGCAGGGTGTCCAACTTGAACGGGTGATCTTTCACAAACAAATTCAGAAATCTTTGATCATGGCATAACCTTGGCTTGGAGGGCTCTACTGTCAGAGGCATGACACAATGTGGCCAAACACATTCATCCCATCTACCTAGAAGTTCCACTGAGCCATTCGCTATCCTATCCTCAAGGGACCTTGCCACAAACGTGGAGAACTTGCAGCATGAACGAGAATTTGGAAAGTATATAGGGGGAGGTGAAGAGGAGTCATAGGCCTTACCCAAAAAAGAACCCTTGAATGGACAAAACATTGACTTAACATCCACCCCATTGCTCAGCCAGCTTTGTAAAAAATCATGTCCTGGGGATTCCTTGAACAGATCTGCCCAAGACTCAGTGCAATCATGTAATCCTCCAGCCACAAACTTCCTTGGGTCTCTCAACTCAAAATTTCCCAGCTGTGTACCATAGTCAAAATCATCAAGTACCGGGCCTAAATGGCTCGGGGGCCAGGGTGTACAAAAATCTGCCAGTGACGTCCAAGTCGCATCAGAGCGCTTATTTCGTAATGCTGTCATAGGGTCAAAACCAGACTCCCTTTCCCACTTCGGAATCTTAAGTTGACTCACACGCAAAACCTAAAATGAAAAGAAAATTCAGACATCCTTATTCAAAACCCTGGCCCCCGAACCACGTGGCCCTGCAATACACAGGGTTCACTAGGGGAATCAGTGTCCCCCGGTTCAAGTGCCTATGATAATAGAGAACAACCCAAGCTAATAAAAAAGAAAGCCCCTAGTTGACTCTTACAGAAAACCCATGCCTCAAAAACTTATGAAAGATAAAACGTTCCTGCCGAAGAACCGTCCACCGGTATCTCCGACACAGGGAACGCAACATTTTATAAAAAATCTGAGTTCATCATATTACTGTTTTGGGAGGGACCGCTCCCGGATCGACTTCATCATCGGACACTCCTTCATGAAATGGCCCTCCTGCCCGCAACAATTGCAGGTCCGCTTCTTCCTGGGGCGAAAAACTGGGGGCTGGTTGGGAAAAGATTGGGGATATAGAGGTTGAGACGTAGAAGGGGCGGAAACCTGCTGTTGATAGATATTATTGGGGTACCAAGGATACCCGTAGGGGACTTGTGGGGAAGGGTGGGTCCACAAAGAGTGCTGGGAAGGAAAAGGAGGTTGAAACTGAGGAGTGGGAGGGGGTACAGGGTTTTGAGGAGGGTCCGCTTTTGTGGAGTGGTCAGGCTTAGGGTCCTCCTTATGCTCCCGTTTTGATCCTCTATCAGCCTTAACCGCCCTATTAATGACTGCTTGGAGCCTATCTGTACAAGGGGTCGACAGGGCACTCAGACACAATTTATCGAAAGAGGGGCCTCCGGAAACAAAAGCCTGAGACCGTAAGTCTCTATAAAAAGAACTGTCCGGATCCCCTGAGAGGCTGGAAGCAGAAATCAAATGATCGAGGGCTGGCAACAAAAGGTCCGGAGCTGCCCCCGCACCTGCCAGCGCCCTGACCTGAACCTTCGCCGATTGGGTTACCTGTTCGTGATGCTCTCTTCGCATCTTTGACATCTCCCTGGCCAAGGTACCCTCATTCGAGTCATTCCCCTGGTCCTCTTGCACGGGGGGGGACTTGGCAGCCGTACCAGGTTCTTTGGGCGTGGGATCCGATCTCGCCCCAAGGGACTGGCCGTATTCGTTGGACTCCAAAATCGAGGCGTGAAGGCAGAATTGGAAATGATCCTCAATCGGGTTTTGTACCCCGGCTGCCTTCAGCAAATCCACCGCCTCTTCCCCCGTGATGCGTTTAATTGCCTGTTTTAAATCCGCCACCTCCATCTCCTCGGTACGGAGGTCCCTTGATAACCTGGCGAGATGAGGGCCAATTGAGTCTGGAAAGACACCAAGAAAACATCAATCTCCTGCACTATTGTAGTAGAACAATAATCATGGGTGACTAGGAGTACTCATTGTATTTATCCATCACCATGATCCATACTACATCTTTATCCATACTCCCAAAGAGTCCCATATATAAACTTAATCTCATAATAGTAAAATATAGTAAAATATTTGGCTTGTAAACACCAACATACCTGGGTCTTCAACCATCGGCCTCAGCCTCTTTACAACCTCGAACGCCCGCCCCACGGCGTCATGTTTCCTCTTCAAAGTAGCCATGCCAAGCACAAACACCAGATTGATGACACCCAGAGACACCGAACTCTGCCAAAACAAAAAATAAAGCCTGTAAAATACGTCCTGTCAGTGGTGGACTTATTCTCAAAATAAATCCAACAAAATCTCATCAAAAACACAAAACACGAAGCCCACAAACACCGCCTTTCAGAGGTAGGCAGCCACTTCGCATCAAAGATCCAAATGATCCAAAAAACATCTCAGTCACCTGTCAAAACAGGAATCGAATCAACAAAAACCGCCCGCTCCGGACCGACCAAAAAAAACGTCGTCCTCACGGCTCAACGGACACCAAAAACTGAAAAAAAAACAATTTCCCAACGAAAACTTCGTCCACCGAAGCTTTCCTGGACATTAAGGACAGAAAAACAATCTCACTGAAAAACTCAGGAAAACATCCAAACAATAACAACGTTCCAAAACACCAAAAACTGACAGCCGCCCGTTCCGGAAAAAATCCTCACGGCTCCACGGCACCCTCACCACCAAAAAACCAGCCGCCCGTTCCAAGAATCGTCGACCGAAACTCTCACGGCTCCACGGCATACCAAACCAGATTAAAAACAAAATAACTCACCAGAAAAACTGAAAGATGCCCTTCCTTTCCGCCAACAATGGAAGAGTGACGTCATCACTTGCGCACGCACGTCAGTCAGGATCCCTCATGCCTTGTGACCTCATGCATTGCTACCTCATGCAGAGCTCTCAGTAATCTCACATACTGAGGTCAAACTGTCGGCTCACCATGATGTCACAGTGATCTCACAAATGATGGTGTCACTGTATCTCACAGAGGGGTCACAAGGAACTCACACAGAGATGTCACAGAGAACTCACACTGTGACCTCATGCATTGCTGCCTCATGGAGAGCTCTCAGAAATCTCACATGCTGAGATCAAAATGTGGGCTCACTGTGAGCTCTCAGTGATCTCACAAATGATGGTGACACTAAGTGATCTCACAGAGAGGTCACAAGGAGCTCACACAATGGCATAACTGAAGGTCAAATAGAGGTCTCACAGAGAGCTCAATATGACAATATTTGACACTTATACGAATGCCAAATTCGTGTACATGTTCGTTTTTGCAGGTTTACAAATTCGTCCGCATGAAAAATATATACCTCTATTGCGAGTAAGCTGCACCAATTGAAGATTTTTGGCCACATGCTTCTTGCCATCTTCTTTGAGATGTAGCCCGTCTTTTGAAAGAATGCTCCGTAGCTGTTTGAAGGTACACTGTAAAAAAGTTACTATTTTTTTAACGGTAACTTGAAGGCAGCAGAGTTGGCAGTGACTTACCGTAATTTTAACGGCAACAAAAATTTTACCGTAATCCCATATACAGTAAATTACCGTAACTTTAACGGTAACAAAAAATCTACAGTAGATCTTTGAACATCAAGTTACCATTATTTTTACGGCAACATTCCCCTTATCGTAACTTTTAGCACAATAATTTACCGTTGTTTTTACGGTAAAATTAAATCTATTGTAACTTGTAGTATGCTAACTTATTGTTAATGTTACGTTAATATCATATTTGCAATTCATTGTATTTTGCATACACAATCGGAGTGTTCTCTCTGCTCTTCAGCAGCGTGTCACAGAGTCAATCTTCGAACAAGAAGTGCAACGAATTGATCAGTTGCTCAAGTGCTCAAGTAGCTTTGCCACGTCACAGATTTCCACACATGACTGAACATATTCCGTGTATCACACTTCAAAGTTATTCCCAACTATGTTAGGCAAAACCTTCTTATACAATAATCTGTTTCTAAAAAATTGGTAAAAAAACAACGGATAACAGAATCCACAACACAAAAAGAGAAATAACGAGGTAGTGATGTAACACAACTATAAACACACTTATACCACTCGACACCTCTGTCAGCCAATCAAGAGCCATTATTTCACTGCAATAAAACCCATATTCTTTGTTGTCCAGTTATCCTCCCATGGGAGAATAATAAGTGAAGCTGTGGAAAAAACACAGCAACAAATGACAATTTTCAGTTGTGTCTTATGGTATAAGCCAGTTATTCACCGCGGGATCAGCAATATGTGTTTATCACAGCTGGGCTAACGGCATATGGCAGAGGATCTGGGGCTGGGAATCTGTTTGTGCCATCAGGAAGGCATTCCTTCAGCTCAGACTGATGACCATATCCACCTCAGACTGATGACCATATCCACATAAGACTGATGACCATATCCACCGACATCAACCCGGAGAACTTTATAGTCTGCGTCAACAAGGGCCATAAGTACGATAGAAAAGAAACCCTTGTAGTTTTTGTAGAGGCTTCCACTGTTTGGTGGCTTTCGACAGGCAATGCGTTTCCCATCAAGCGCTCCACATGCATGAGGAAAGTTCCACCTTTTCTCAAACAGTTCTCCAATGGGGCGCCATTCTTCTGGTCAAGTTGGACAGGCGAAAACTTCATTCTTGTACTCTTCAATAATAGCTCCACAAACACACGGACTGAGAGAGACATTGTATTACTGGGCACCCTGAAATTGAATTTCATACTTGCATACTTGTCACCCGAGGCCAGGTGGCGCATGGTGATTGCAATTTTAGTGCAGGTTCAATCACTTTTCAGTAAAAAGTGTCTTCCTTTTCAATCCTTGGACCAAGTCATGCCACCAACTCATCAAACATTTCTGGAGGAACCCTTAAGAAATTAAAATAGGAAGCTGGATCTTCTGCCCTCAATTCTGGCATTAAACAGTGGTAGTGACCAACCTGACTTCTTCTTGGAACATGAAGCCATGGGCGCACCCAGCATCTTCTCTTTCTTTGTTTTTTCTTATGCCTTCTGCTTCTAATGACTGAGGCAATGTCATTCTCTGTCTCAACTGTCAGAAGGTGAGCCAAAAGTTGCTGGAAAATCCTAAGTTTGCCACAAGCTCATCTTTGTAAACGAGAGTAGGTTTGGAGCCTCTGTTCACTTGAACACCCCGATACATGTTATCTTCCAGAAACTTCTCCAGAACATCACTATTTCCACAGGCGGAATGATCACAATGGCTTAGCAGTTCTAGAGATAGAGAGGAAGGTGTATGGCTCAAGTGCCGCCTGGTGGAGTGCTAATATAGAAAATTGATTAAAATTGCTCAAGGAGCATCCTTTCACAACATTCTTGTTGGTTCTGTGAGATAATAGTCTCTCAGCTACACTAAGATATGATTTTCACCCACTACACTGCATTTAGACTCGCATTAAACCTTGTTTGGCCAATCTTACCTATGTGTGCACCCATGTCAGCATACATCACAAGGGAATTCCCTTTGACAGCCAATCAGAATTTAGGAGACCACAGAGCCATCTCTTGATTAAATTGGAACCTCAGTCTGCCCTTTGGTGAGCATACTATAGCCTGTTTCCCAGCCACCACAAAACAGGCCTGGTGGCCATGGGATATCCCAAGAATACTATTTATGGCAACTTCCGCAAATATGACCGCACACGACGACTGTCATTTTCCCATAGGGGGAGCTTGAGCAATACACCTTGGTATAATATAACAGAATAAGGGCAAAGCATGTGAACACTGCCTGTGCTATTTCTGAAAAATAAACAAGGGAGTAAAATGTGTTATTGATTATTTTAGTCCTAAAATGATATCGTCCATGCGACTTAAAGTAAACAGTCTCCTTCAGCAGGTAATCATGGTAATGCTCATGTTTGTACTTCTCTTGCTTTTCTTTAAGTAGCTCCATCATTGATTCCATCCATCCATGTACTTCAGGGATAATCTCTGAAGAGGGTCCAAGATATCCTGCAAAAAAAAAACATTGTCCGGAAATTTTTGATCATTGTTTCTCCACTTCAGGAGGCAAAGGAGCACCAGAAGCAATACAGTAAAGGTGTTCTTTATCACTAATTGTGAAAGGATTGGTGAAGTTTTCTATGGCAGTTCTAGTTTCAGATGCTTCTAATTCTCAGTGTCTTCCTGCTTTTGTACTGTCTGGATCACAAACCATGTTACACATCTCCAGCATTTTCTCAAAGTACTGAGCTCGGAAACGTTGGTATGTGGGAAACATGTTGAAGAGACCGGAGAGACCACCTGAAAATTAATTTAATAAATATAATATCAAATCAATTAAGGAGCAATATCGTTTGTGAGCACTTCTGTGAAGATCGTTTTACATACCAGAAGATTTGGCAAACTTCATAAACGGCCTGTTTCACGCTATTGTGGGACAAAGTGTGACATGGAGGTCAAAAAATAAACTTTATTATTTCCAATACATCCATATTATTTAGGCAAGCTATAACTGTCAGGCTTATGATTTTGGCAAATTTGAGGCATAGGCACTTTTTCCCTTCATTTAATGAACACATATTTGTTAGAAAGTATCAATTATTTTTTATCACTTTTTCTCCCCTTTTTTGCATCACAGGACACATATACAACATTGGAAAATCTGTTCGCCTTTCTGGCAGCTAACTATTAGTTAATTGACACGAAAAGCAACAAGATTGGAGTTTTGTTGCCATTGGAAAAAGTGGAGACCGACAATATCTCAAAATAATCATAAAAATTCTTTTACAAAAATTTGATTTTATATTGTTGTACAAAACTGTATAATTTCATGGCATATTGGTCTTAACAGATATCAACACACATGTAAAGACCAAAAAATACAAATGGTGAATTGAAAAATTAATTTCAGTACCCAGAATCTAGGTAAAAACTTTAAGGTAAACCACATTACTTACGCGACATGTGTCCCGATACTGCTTGCAAATGATAACTGCAATATATTGACGTTTTCTACAAATATTTAGCCCTTAACATGTTAAGAGTCAGTTTGACATTGATCTGAACTAAAATTCTCACAGTTTATTGGCCTGCATATAGGCCTGCGGCATTGTTATTTAATTAGAAAACCCCACTCTTGGAGGTGTCGTACAAACACATTTGACGTTAATTGCATGAAGTATATTGAAAAAACTTATCATTAAGAAATAAAATTATGTAAAGCCGCCCAAAACATGCGAGGCGAGAGGAACTCTACAAAACGTGATATTTTATGCGGCTTTAGTGGGATAAACAACAATGTTAGATAGTCCCAAAAGAATTGTTTTTCACATTCATCACAGGCGCATTCACACAGCAAACAATTGAATATACAGCATCTTGAATGACATTTATTGCTAAAATTTCCAATTAGTAAAGTGGGTTTTAATTTTTATTTAATCACTACAGTCACTTATGACAGCTTTAATGAATTTGGAATATCTTGCATTATGCTCTAAATAAGCTGCAGTTGCACCAATCTTTTGGGCTGGCTCATCTATTTTATATGCCTAAAAAGTGCAGATCAGCTTATTTTTGAAATATGCACAATGTACAAATCATTACACAAGTCTTTGTTGAGGCCAGAGTCAACAATCAGAAAAGCATTACTTACGGGACATTACTTACGGGACGGGACACATTTCAACTTTTTGCAGAATAAAGCAGAAAAAACTGGCACAGAAAACTAAAAAAGCACACAGTGATGTATCAATGGACCCCAAATCAGCACATGTGTTAACAAGTAACTGGATCATTTCAACAGGCAATGAGGAACCTTCAAAACTGCCATTACTTACACCCTCCAGCGGGACACAGAACAAAAACCGAAAATCATAAGGGTTTCCGCAATTCATGTGTGCATTTATTGCACATTGGGCAAGATGACAAACTAATATAGATTATTAGGCAACACAAAATTGCAAATTCAATTGAATATGTTGTAAACAGTGCATACATTTGAGAAAATAGTGGCACATCATTTTGGGACAAGGAACAATTACAAGTACACTGTGTGCTAATATGTAGCCGAGAGATGGGTCACTGGTGTTAAATCAACAAAGATGTATTTGGACATTCTGTAAGGTACAAGAGGCCATTAGTAATAGCAGTTCAGTTTTCTATATACATCTTGATAGGAACTGCAACAGAAGTAAATCTCTTAAATTTCTCATGTCACAAATTATGGGCTAATTTTGCCAATTTTGGGCGACTTAATGGTCCTTGAAACAGAAACTTTTGAACATAGCTTTATGAAACTTTCAGTCTATGCTCAGGCCATCATTTGCAAGATATTAGTGCAGAAACCACCCACATTCTACAAATATTATTGTTGTTTGAAGGTATTACGTGTCCTACATGCTCTTGTCCCGCAATATTGTGAAACAGGCCGAATTTTTACGTCTCTTCCATGGTCTTATCTACTGCACTTAGAGCCCCAGGAATCATAGATCTGGCCACAGCTATTGCACCATGCACAAGCAAATCAGATGCACCGGGATGTGTCATTTCAATGTTGCTCAAGAAGGCTTCAAACCAAGTCAAATACCTACAATATCAAATCATATCATTCACACGATAGGCTACATGAATCAACACCAATGCATGGACAATTTTAGACCACAGAGCTCTCCAGTTCAAAACTATTATATATATTACCTTGCATAATTCTGTCCACCGTATGCGAAGAACAAGTAGGCCATCCTGCCCATGCACTTATGGAACAAGCTGAAGATATTCACTTTCACAGAAAACAGCAGCATGAGGAGTCTTGTGTGGTCAATGAATGACATCCAAAAGGTTACTGTTTTGCCAAGTAATCCATTGCGGACTTTATCTTCAAACTCCATGTATCTGTTGATGATGCCCAGCAAAGATTCATCCTTAGTGCATTGTCCAGCATACCCTTATTCAAAGAATTCATGATGTTTAGAATGGCTGTCGGATCCACAAGACTAACTTGGTCATGCTGTGCAAACTGTTCCACGAAGAGACGTTCCAATAGGATGTGTCAATTTTTAATTTTTATGTAAATTCAAAGAGCACTAGTGCCTAAAATGTGCATTTTGACCTGGAGAATCCAAATCTGTTCTCGAAATTGCGATATATATATAACTTTGTCAGTGTTTGCCACACAGCATTCTAACTGCCCTGGTTGGAAAGCTCTCAAAAATACCTACATGTTGCATACCAACATCAATGGTCTAGGACGATATCTTGACTCCCATTGGCTCTTCGGTCTGCACTTTTTAGAAATGAAAATGTTTCAGACAGTCTAATCCTGTTAAAAAAAGGCTTTTTAATTTTTTTCACTGATAATTGCTGTGATTTTGCATTCTATAAGTTCCCGAATGACCAAATACAGGAAAACTTTAAATCAAAATTGAAGTAGGTAAGAATTGTCGTATCACAATTTCGAGAACAGATTTGGATTCCCCAGGTCAAAACGCACATTTAAGGCACTAGTGCTTTTTGAATTTGCATAAAAATTAAAAATTGACACACCCTAACGTTCCATAGCTTCACTGGCCGTTTTCAAGCAAAAGAGACCTTTTCACTATAAGTACACCCTTCAAAAAGCCACTGGTGACGAGTTGAGCCTAAAGCAGAATTTCTGTGTATCCAGATCCAAGCATCTTGTGGCCACACAACATGCCTATGTAATTCATGCTGGTGTGGAACTGCCCAATGAGCACAACATGGTCTGCATACTGCTGAGGATCAGACCAAATCAGTGGCAGTGCCTTCATGCATACCCCAAGGTCGAATGTTGTAATAACATACTTCGATCTGGCCAACTTCTTTGGTGGCTTCTTCTGATCTCCTCAGTAGTTCAACAACAGTGTTGTACTCCGTAATTGGCTCATTGATTGGAGGGTAGTATTCTATGCAGCTTTTCCAAGTGGGAGATATGGAGGTAGGAAGAAGAATCATCAACTGCAATATGGTTGTCAGGTGGGTGAACCCGGAAAAATTAACCGAATCCCTCGGTTCCTCTAATATCGTCTGCCGATACTTTTGACAGTTGAAAAACAACTAGAAATACTTCGTTAAAAGTGTAAAACATTTTATTGACACCCCAAACCCTGACAGTCTGTATTGTCATGTCCTTTCCATTTTCTGCCAAACATATGATTTCCTACTCTTATCACGGCTGCCTCACCTTGTATCAGACATATGAATTAGAATTCAGGGCGTACTTTTCTAATGCATCGCTGAGTGATTTTAGCTGACAATGACTAACGTCGCTTTTTGTTCCATATGACTAGCAGCTGGAGCAGGGTTCTCATCACAAGAACTTTGGGAGCTTTGGCCATCTAATTCTAAGACCAGAGAATCAGCAGACATTGTTTCATCACCTTCATCAGCAGAAATGTCACTTCCTTCAGTAATGACAATGACAATGAGAAATTTTATTTCAAGTCGGTTTAGTAAACAAAAACAATAGTACAAAACTAGTGTCACCGGCGACTAGAAAAATAACAATTATAAATAAAAACACGATAAAAGAGATAACATGAATAAAAACAACAGGTTGACTCAATTCCTTCTACTTTTCTGTATTGTCCTGCATTTTCTCTAGAACTTCCAGGTCTCTTGTTGTGTGCTCCATTGTTTTCATCGATTTCCTCTCAACAAAGTCTTCACAATACAGCCCCCGCAGGTCTCGGGCCTCCTCGCGGCGGTGGGTGGTAACACTTAAGGTGAAGTCCTGTATCCTTAGTGGCCAACACGAGACAGTGCGCAAGCACACGTCTCCCCGACGGAAATGGGGCAACCTGTTTGCCATGGGTTGCAACCCGTGTCGGAGGATGAAGGGGTCCTGGTAGTTGAGTCGGGTGGGCCTAAGTTGGTCCCTCCCATACAATACACTGCTTTGGCCTGGATTTCTCCTAGACGGGAGGCTGGATTGGCCCGGTCCAGTCAATCGGCTTGTCATGTTGTCATTAGGACTTCGGTCCTATTTGGCCATGGCTGATGGGCTAATCAAGGAAGGTTAGAATCCGGATATTTGCCTGCCATGGTTACTGTTTCCATGATTTGAGGCTATATTGCAGGCCTACCCTTTTGCGAGTATATCCCTCATGTATCCCTGGGACTAGGATACTGGGCTCTGCCCTATCCAAGTTGGTCTCCCCTTGTTGGACTCCGTGGCGGGTGGGGAGCATGAGGGATGAAATACAGAACTTCTTATGGCTACTAGTCAAAATTCCACGCGTTCTCCAGTGGGAAACCAGGCTGGGTCCGCAATGGTGGATACTGGAATATCTCCAGAAGCAAAACGCTTCCGATATGCACCTGATCTTTCAGATGCACTGATGAATCCATTTAAGAATCACTGGCCCAGTTATATTGTTATTACAGGAGCCAACGGAGCGTTGCAGTCCATGTCTTTCCTGAAAATTCATGACGAAATTGAAAGTCTAATTGGAACAGTCGAGAGTGGCAGGACACTGCGAACAGGCGCTGTCCTTATTCAAACAAGGACAAGGGCCCAGTCTGAAAAGCTGTTGTCAATTGCCGATATAGACGGAGCCCCGGTGAGTGCAGAGCCACACAGGACACTGAACTCAACCAGGGGAACAATTATATCGAGAGAGAGTCACCTGAGTTCAGACGATGAAATTACTAGATGGCTGGGAAAAAGGAATATCGGATTCATCAGAAGAATTAACTTAAAGAAAGAACCTTTACAACTCTTAGTATTAAGCTTCCCCGGGAAACAACTACCGAACAAATGTCCAATTGGTTATGAGAAGTGTAAAGTCAAACCGTATATTCCAAATCCGCAGAGGTGTTACCGGTGCCAGAAGTATGGACATGTAATGTCAAGATGCAACGGACCGGAAAGATGTGGAAACTGTGGATCAACCGCACACACCCACACAAAGGAGGAGCCGTGCCAACAATCGCCAAAATGCGTGAACTGCAATGAGGCACATCCATCTTATGATCGAAACTGCCAAAAATGGAAGGAAGAAAAAGAAGTCCAGAGAATACGAGCAACAAAAGACATCAGCTTCCCTGAGGCACGCAGACTTGCCCAACAGATCACTGGAGAAGTTAATTTCGCAAGCGTAGCAGCAATGACACAGACACAAAGAAACTCCCCTCGACGCAAGCTTCAATTGGACTCTCGTTCCATTTCGAGAACAGCTGCTTTCATGGAGCAAACATTTACTCCAACAGATCAATTTTCCATTCTACAAAAACACATAGCGACCACAAACTCCTCACAACCACAACAATCTTCTCAGTCCCAAAACAGTACCAGCAACCATAGATCCAAAAATCTTGAGGATTCCATGGAAACTGGTACACCACAAACAATTAGCCCACCTGGGGCTGACGGGCGGGACCCCAGTCCCCCACCAAAATCATCTAAGAAACCTCCACCAAACAACCCTCCTCCTAGACCATCTTCTTCTTCTACCTCAACACCCAAGTCCTCCAGAGGACAATCCAACACAAGGGGAAGAGGTTTAAATAGGAACAGTTTCAAACTTCAAACTAGAAAATAAACTATTCCACTACATTAAAACACCCTCATATATCATGGATAATATAATCCAATGGAATTGTCGCGGTTTTAGAGCCAATTTTGATGAAATTAACATCCTAGCTCTTGAGCTTCATCCATCCATCTTCTGTCTTCAAGAGACCTTTCTGAAACCCAGCGACAGTTTAAAATTGAGAAATTACCATATATACAACAAATACGGAAATATTATCCATGATAGGGCCCACGGCGGCTCCTCCATTTTAGTAAAAGAGGGCATTATCCACCCTCGTATCAACATCGACACAAATTTACAAGCTGTTGCGGTTAGAGTAACTGCACATAAAACCTTCACCATCTGCTCTCTTTATATCTCCCCGAGTCATCATCTTACAATCCAGGAATTGATACATCTCTTTGAACAACTTCCAGCACCATGCCTCATCCTCGGAGACTTTAACGGCCATCACCCAATTGGGGGAAGCCAACAAAGCAATGACAAAGGTCAAATCATCGAAGAATTCCTTGCATCAAATGATCTATGTCTCTTTATAGTCCATGAGCTGAAATCCAAAAAGGGCCTTATTTTGGAAGTTGGCAGCATCGGCAACCGAACCAAGGTTTCAGGGTACCAAATTAAAGCTAGGAATGTCTAGTTTCAGAATCTAAATGTTGCTAAGTCCAAAAGTGGTTTGCTAACTCACCAGTACAGTATATGTGAGGCAATGTATAAAAACGTCAAAAATAATCAAAATAGGCATTAAAAATTGAAAGTGGTTGTGTATGAATTCTACTTAGCCCATAATAACTTATTATATGTCATATGAAAGCTAAGATCATTGTCTGTCATATGGTATGCATTGCATCTTTGTATCTTGAATGGTTGAGGAGTAAAGCCTTTGCAAACAGCATCATTCTGTTAAGCGGAAAATGGGTGAATGGAACATGCTTATTTTTAATTGAAATGCCATTGCCTTCCTAACCGTAACACATAGGTCATGTTTATGAGATAATATGAATAGTAGACATTTTACTCTTTCATTTAAGGTGGCTCGATACTCATGAACTTTCCAAGATAGGATTTCTTAAAAATAGTTTAAAATGATCCAAAATATAGTTTATAGCTAGGATATGTAAACGAAAGTGGTCGCTACCAGCCTTTCTTTCAAAATATTTCAGGTTATGTAAAAGAAAGTCAGTCCACGCAAACCTAAAAAACTCAATTTTTTTCGTGAATTTTTTAATGTGAAGTTTTCCATGCCATTCATTGGCCATTCATGCTATGTTAATAAATGAAGCATGGAATTAAACAGGATAGTTTTATGGAAAAGATAATGACAGTTTCAGAGAGATATATGTAATTTAAAGGGATTTCCAAGGGGCTCGGAATAAAAGTTTAGATTTTGAAAATTTAAACTTTTTTATAAAACATAGTGCTAAAAAAAATTGACGGGATAGGATTTTGTATTTCTTTGTCATTTACTTCTAAAAATAGTAGGGAACAACATGATGATATAGACAAGCCTTCCTACCACACTTGAAATTGATATACAAATTTATTTATGTCACAAAGTCATTTTCGAGAAATTAGACCTGCTTTCGAAAAATCACCTGTAAAAAAATTCTATTATGAATATCAAGCTGAAACTCCGGTTGTGTGTAGTCCTCTTCATAGCGCATCTGATGCTCCAAACGAGAAGTTTCTAGCCCTAATAGAAATGGCGCAAATGGAAAACGAAGCGGCCGTCGCATGGAATTGTCAGAATTGTAAAAAGATGATGAAGCAGTGTCAGCAGAGCTCAGCTGCTGTGGTGACGTTACGATAGATAGGGCTTGCATGGCTGCGCGTCAATGTGCGTGAATGACGCATTTACATGAGTAGCGAGCCACCTTAAAAGTACAACCGAGCTTCTAGCTTGAATATTAGTGAAGATATGGAAGGTAGAAAATGCATGTTTCAGCTCGCGAAATTCACAAATTTAGCATATTTGAGGTAATCTATCAGGTGGTTTGTGCAAGATGTGCCATTACACCCCCTTTCTTCCAGATATATCCACTAAAACATCTTGATCAGGGTTTTTGGGATGCTGAATCCTTTTTCAATGCCTTCAAATCATTTAAAGGTCAGGATTATGTGAAACCATGCTCAATTTAACATCTAGAACTTAATAAATGTGCCACTTCTACTTCTTCATTTAAATGACATGGAAATTTGTCTGCATGTTTCTGTCAAGCATATCTCACTTCAAGCGAATCCCTAGGTAGTATTCCCAATATCATTAAGGATCCACAACAGTTTTGCCTGGAGACTGAATGCATTAAAAATTCTCCCTGACATCATAATCTTTGAGGCAACTGTACACTTATGTTTCTATAGTTATGGCAACAAAAGGTACCATTTGTGGGTTAGAAAGTCTCTTACCCACTGATGCACACTTCATCAATCTCATCAATATCTAGTACCAAAGATTTTTAATTATATGTACCCAATAGCTATAGAATTACCAAACCATTTTTTTTTTTTGTCTATCGGCTGATGTTAGGATTTGCTGGCAGTCGTTTTTGAAATGAGCTGGGAAATCAAGGAATGGAAGGGGCGAGGTTAAGAAGCAAAGCGCAAGGAATAACGAGCATCTTCCTGAGAGGAAAGGATTTAGGAAAACATTTTGGTTTGTGCTGAACCATAACTTTTGCTGTGGCTTCGCAAATGTGTTGATCTTTATAAATGGCAAATTAAGATTTGACATGATACTAAATTAATACTAATAAATTAATTTAATTTTCATGCCATTAATACTATGTAAAACTCAGTTACTAAGATCACTTCAATACAATTATCTTCTTTGTCCCCTGGTGTGGGGAAATTTGTGTTGAGCCTTCTGCAGCTTACAGCTCAGGGCAGCCACAGAGCAGCTCCCATTAACAGAGGATATTGGAACATTGTCCAAGTTTCCTATGTCATAGCATAATGAACTCTCGCCAATGATGCATTAGGCCTACTTATTTGTTAGATTTCAAATGTTGAATGAGAGTTACCCTGCCTTTTCTTTGATGCATAAAAGATGGACATGAAAATTACTAGACACTAGACTTAAGAAGCTTGACCAAAAAGGCTCTGGATACATTACCGGTAATTGAGGTTTTTGAAAGTACTGTACTGGAATTTAACCCTGGTTGGAGTTATAATGGGACCAATTCTACAGTTGGATATGAGGTGGTGATGTCAAGTGGAACTTTATTTATGGAATAATCCGAAATGGCATCACACTGTCACATGAGTGAATGGCACTGGACAACTTCATGAATATTCTCCTTGAGCTTCATAAACAGGACCTAAAACATGGGTGTACACACTGTACAGATTAGGATGTCTCCAGTCATTACTTTTGTGACCGCTTGAGACATCTGTTGACGGACAATATTTGGCCAATCTAGACAATTTAGAAATCATTGATTTCTGTAATGTATTTTTCAGATGTGGTCAAATGTCATTAGAGGTTCTTTTCAACTCTTTTACAGATGTCTGGAACATTCTTGGTATAACAGAGAGCTACAGTCCTCGTCAGTCTTCGTCATATTTACGTAGAATCTCAAGTTCTTTTCTATGCTGTTGAACTATGATGTCAGAGATGACTCTATTCTAGCACTGCAATATATGTAAATTAACGACAAGCTGTCATGTCATTTTAAACTGGGTAAGGTTACCCAGCTTGTAGCCAATGGGATCCACCTGAACTGAGCATCATAGTTTCTACACAATGTCAGAGTAAGCATTTTATCAGGAGTAGCCCCTGCAACCACATCATCACAGCCTGATAGCCAATGAAAGTAAACTATGCATCACAGTTCATTGGGATCACAAATGTAATGCTTCCTTCAATATATCAATGTTTGATCTATCACAGGCAACTGTTATAATCCCCACATAGTTGTTTGATTACAGGGTGTCTACAGAAAAAGAGGACAGTCACTTTTCGTCTTTTTCACACTCATATAAGTTCAGAATTTGGTGATAAGTCTAACATAAGAATGGATTTGATAGTCAGTCATATTAGGTCTATTGCAAATATGTTTATTTGTGAATTAGATCACTACTAAAGGCAAAATGCAAGCATGATATGCAAACGTGCTTGCATTGCTCTAAGCTGAAAAAGGTCGTCCTGTTTTCCTCATTCTTGATGAGAAATTTCTCATCATTTATGGTGCTTGTGAGAGTAGGAATGATTCATGTGTGAGTAGTGGGACATTTGCTGATGCTCCAGCTGCCGATAATTCAATTCAGGACCTAACACTTGGTCTTCAACATGGAGTCATCTGATGACAAGAAAATCACAAAAATGTCTCAAATAAACCATTGACCAGAGTGCCGGAATCAATGCAAATGTTTATAATAACATTCCGAAATAATTTGGGGTGCCATGGCTTTAGACGAGAAACTCCTTTGTTGGCAAAACCATCTTCCTACAATGTGTAGCACCTGTTCATACTGCGAAGACGACTCAGGAGTGCCTCAAAACAAGCCTCCTGAGCCAGGTAGAGTGCCACCCCTTGTCTCCAGAGCTGGACCTAGTGAATTATTCAGTATGGGCAAATTGGGAGACAGAATCCAGCAAGTTATCCCAACCCTCGCATCAAAGTTAAAGGCCTACGCCATGTCTGCATGGGGCAAAATGTTTGTGGAGAGCATCAAACACGCTTTTGCATCATTTATGTCTCATCTGCAGAAAGTTACCACATCAAGGGGCGCGAATAATGGGTAATTTGACTGTTCTGAATATACTGTTCATATACAAATCATGTTTTATTGAATAATGACGCTTGGCACAGAATAAAATGTAATCAAATCCAATTGTGCTGACTGTCCTCTTTTTCTGTAGACACCCTGTAGTCTACAAACTTGCTAATTTTTTACAACTTTAAACTTAGATGGAACTTGCTATAAACAAAAGGCTTTGACAATTTGTTTGTTAACACATGGATTGTGTGATGCATATTTCTTCTGGCAGCCTATTGGCTGAGAGGCTATGATGTCAAACTTGCATTGGTTTTCCCGACCCAATTTTCACTCTGACATTGAGTTGAAACTGTGACACTCAGTTCAGGCAGATTCACATTGGCTAGAAACCAGGGAATCTTACCCTGTATTAAAATTATGTCACAGCTTGTAGTTAATTTACATATATTGCAATTCTGGAACAGAGCCATCCGTGAAATCACAGTTCAACAGCATAGAAAAGAACTTCAGATTCCACGTAAATATGAGTAGGACTGTGTGCCATATTAGAATCTTTATATCTCTTAATAATGAAAACCCACCAAACTCAGACAAATCACTGAAAATTATAATATTATGTAGACATCTCTGGACCCCAGAAAATTGTTTTTTAGAATCAAGATGGAAGTCTGTAGCACTGTTGCCTGCAGACTATCCGGATATTCCAAAAAATTAGCCCTTACAGATGTCTCAGTAGACCCTAAACAGAACTCTTATAGATGATTCAGATATCCCCTAAAATGAGCCCCTACATACGTCTCAGAGGCCACAAATAGACCCTTTAGATGTCCATAGAGGCTACAAAAAGTATTTATGAGCCCAGTATATACATGTGCTATTCAGTGACATAAATTGGGTTCAACTTTGCCTCTACCCGATTCTTTTTACCAAAAACTGCAATCTGGCCAAGATTTTAGACATCTTCAACTGCATGCAGTCTCTAGTCAAAACTCTTGTGGATCCTTAATGATGTTGTGAATACCAAATGAATTATTCAGACAACCTAGGTATTCACTTGAAGCAAGATGTCCTTGACAGAAACATGCAAACCAATTTAAATGTATAAAGTTTCACATATATTAAGTTCTAGATGTTAAATTGAGCATGATTTCACATAATCCTGACCTTTAAATGATATGAAGGCATTGAAAAAAGATTCAGCATCCCCAAAAACCTTAATCAAGATGTTTTAGTGGATATATCTGGAAGAAAAGGGGTGTAATGGCAACATTTTTCACAAACCACCTGATAGATTACCTCAAATATGCTAAATTTGTGAATTTCGCGAGCTGAAACACACATTTTCTACCTTCCATATCTTCACTAATATTCAAGCTAGAAGCTTGGTTGTACTTTTAAATGAAAGAGTAAAATGTCTACTATTCATATTATCTCATAAACATGACCTATGTGTTACGGTTAGGAAGGCAATGGCATTTAAATTAAAAAGAAGCATGTTCCGTTCACCCATTTTCCGCTTAACAGAATGATGCTGTTTGCAATGGCATTACTCCTCAACCATTCAAGATACAAAGATGCAGTGCATACCATATGACAGATAATAATCTCAGCTTTCATATGGCATATAATAAGTTATTATAGGCGAAGTAGAATTCATACACCACCACTTTCCATTTTTAATGCCTATTTTGATTATTTTTGACGTTTTTATACATTGCCTCACATATACTGTACTGGTGAGTTAGCAAACCACTTTTGGACTTAGCAACATTTAGATTCTGAAACTAGACATTCTTAGCTTTAATTTGGTACCCTGCAACCTTGGTTCGGTTGCCGATGCTACGACTTTGAATTTTGGGCAACCCAGCTCATGGACTATTAATGATGGATCCTACACTTATCTTCATCCGTCATCCGGGTCATGGTACATATAGCCCCATAGACCTAAGTGTCTGTGATCCCACCCTCTTTTTAGATTTTAATTGGTATGTCCTTCAGGATAGCCAGTGGAGCGATCATTTCCCTGTTATTCTAGAATACACATCAAATTCTCAAACGCCAAATTATCCTAGATGGAAATTAGATAAGGCTGACTGGGAATTGTACAGCAAACTGTCAGCAAATCTTCATCTTCACGCTTACTTAAACATTGAATCCCCTATAGAAAAGTTTGCTGAAGATATAATAACAATAGCCAACAAGTGCATCCCTAAGACGAAAGGTGGAGCTTCTCGTAAATCAAGACCTTGGTATGATGCTGAGGTAAAAGAGGCTATTAAAGAAAGAAAGAAAGCTCTTAGAGCCTACAACACCAGGCCAACAGCTGCCAACTTGGAAAATTTCCGTGTCTTAAGGGCAAAAACGTCTGATAAGACAGAAAAAGAGGGTTACTTGGAGAAATTACATTTCTAATCTAAATGAAAGAACACCATCGTCTAAAGTGTGGGAAATGATCAAAAAAATTCAAGGAAAGACATCAACATCTAAAATAAGCCACCTCATAGTTAATGAAGAAGAATATTCGACATCGGATCAAATAGCAAATAAGCTGGCTGAAAAGTTTTCCTATAATTCTTCTTCAGAAAATTACACTCCAGAGTTTCAAAATTTTAAAACACAGGCAGAACGCCTGGTATTGAATATATGTTCAGATGATCGGGAAGAATACAATAGTCCTCTTACTATGGAAGAACTTACTAAGGCACTGCAGAAAGCTAAAGATTCAGCTGTTGGACCAGATGAAATCCATTATCAACTACTAAAACATCTTCCTCTCCAGTGTCTTGAGATTCTTCTTCACATTTTTAATAAAATTTGGGACTATGGAACCTTCCCTGCCTCTTGGAGGGTAGCTACAATTATTCCAATCCCAAAGCCAAACAAGGATCATACTGATCCTACTAATTACAGGCCCATTGCCTTAACAAGCTGTATCTGCAAGACAATGGAAAGGATTGTTAACGATAGACTAGTCTGGTTTCTTGAGTCCAACGATTCCATCTCAGAATTCCAATGTGGTTTTAGAAAACACAGAAGCACAGTAGATCATCTTGTTAGACTAGAAACATACATAAGGGATGCGCTAATAACAAGGGAACATGTTGTAGCGGTATTTTTTGATTTAGAGAAAGCGTATGATACGACCTGGAAATTTGGCATCTTGAAAGATTTGTTTGACTTTGGTTTGAGAGGTAGACTTCCTCATTTTATTGGCTCCTTCCTAGAAGATCGGTGGTTTAAAGTGAGAGTGGGGGCAACACTTTCAAATGAATATCCCCAAGAGATGGGTGTTCCCCAGGGAAGCATTTTATCTCCAACTTGCTTTAACATAAAAATCAACAGCATCGTTAAAGCTATTCGTGAAAATGTCATGTGCTCACTCTATGTCGATGACTTTCTCATTGCACTAAAATCCAAACAAATGTCAACTATTGAAAGACAGTTGCAACTAAATCTTAATAAATTACATAAATGGTCTCAGGAAAATGGCTTTAAATTCTCTAAGTCAAAAACAGTATGTATGCACTTTTGCCATCTTAGAACTCCTCATCCTGAGCCAACACTTAAAATTGATAATTGTGCAATCAAAGTAGTAGATTCTAATAAATTTCTTGGAGTCACATTTGACTCAAAACTCTCCTTCATCCCCCACATAACAGCACTTAAGGCAAAATGCCTGCAGTCGTTGAGCATCTTGAAAGTTGTGGGAAAAATTAACTGGGGTGGTGACACAACTGTTCTTCTCAGGCTTTATTGTGCAGTGACTCGGGCACGTCTCGACTATGGCTGTATTGTATATGGCTCAGCAAGACCATCTTATCTTCGATGCCTGAATACAGTTCATAATCAAGGACTCCGTTTGAGCCTTGGAGCATTCAGGACATCGCCAGTAGATAGTCTGTATGTTCTGGCAAAGGAGCCTCCTTTATCACTCCGACGACTGAAGCTATCTCTACAGTATACTGTCAAACTGGCTGCAAATCCTCTTAACCCAGCATACTCAATTGTCTTCCATCCAAACCATACAGAGAAATATGAAAGACGATCAAATGCTATTCGGCCACTCGGTTTGAGGATGAAACCGCATCTGGAAGCAGCCGGAATAGACACATTTTTTATTGCTGAGAACAAAGTTCCACAAATTCCACACTGGAGTATAGAAACACCAGTGGTTAACACAGAATTAGAAGACCTGAAAAAGGCCCAAACAGATCCAATAGAGTACCAAAGAAGGTTCTTCGATATCAAATTAAGATATCATGATCACAAATTCTTATATACAGATGGCTCAAAAGATGGGAACCGAACGGCATATGCTGTAACTTCCTGTAAATCAAACCTGTACAGTGAGCGCATTCCAAATGAAAGCTCAGTATACACTGCTGAGCTTTTAGCAATCTACAAAGCCGTATGGCTTGCTGGACTGTCTGAAAAAGACAAATTTGTTATTTGTTCCGACTCTAAATCGGCAATCCAAGCACTTGCCAGCAAGAGGTTGGATCATCCCATATTACAAGACATACTCATGCTCCTGTCTGGAATAGAGGACAAAGAAATTGTTTTTTGCTGGATTCCAGGTCATGTGGGAATTGCGGGAAATGAAAAAGCAGACCTTATGGCGAAAGATGCTCTTTCCAAAGATCTCACTGATGAAGCAATACCTTACACGGACGTCGGTCAAACTACCAAGGGTTATATAAAATCCGGATGGCAGATTATGTGGAACGCATGTGAGAATAATAAACTTAGAGTAATATTTCCCAGAATCAGGGATGTACAACACATTACCTCCAAAACACGGAGAGACCAAATTGTGATTCACAGGTGTCTTATTGGACATTCAAGGCTTACTCATTCCCATCTTCTACTGGGCGACCCAGGCCCGATTTGTGAGGAATGCCAATGTCCCCTCACAATCAAACACATCCTAAAGGATTGCAGAGTTTTTCAAACACAAAGAAATGCACTTATCCCAACAAATCCACTTCGACTTCTCGTAGACAAGCCAGAAAACATAATCACATGAAAACATAATCACATTTCTGTACCAAACACAGACATACTATAAAATATGAGGACTCTAAATAAAGACAAATAACAACCTAGCAAGCCTCGATATAGCCCAATAAGGTGCTGCAGAGACGTTAAACACAACCACACACACACACACACAGTCTTCACAATACATTCTTTTGTCTTTCTGATCAGCAAGAAAGCCCCATTCCATATCAGTCATCTTGAGACCATGGCTGGCTTCAAGCTTCTTACGAACCAAGGGATCCTTGCCGAAGATATCGAAAATCTCTTGACACTTTCTGGTTAAGAGCAGCAGCTCTCTTTAAAAATAAAACTCCTTTTGTCGGGACTTCCTTATCTGGATAAGGCTCACAACGTCAGCCCAGTACTTGAGAATATGCTTCTTGATGTGTCTGGTGTGAATTGTGTAGAGATTGTAAAAGAGCCAGTGTTCCTGAAGCAGTTCAGCTACCAACTGTGCTGCACTAGTAGTTCGTGCTGTGCCTCACGCAGTCTTTTGAACCTCTTAGCCTATTTGTGGATGGCGGTGTGGAATGTGTTGCCGAACAAACACTCCTCCTCCACATCAAACATGCCCTGGTTCCGTTTGATAATGTTGGACGCCTTTTTCCGGTCAAGGAAGAATGTATTACGACGAGCAAAGAGCACTGCATTGTGGGTTTGTCCTAGGGCAAACATGCCCTTTTCTAAGTCTTTGCAAACCTGTTTAGCATCGAAAGAGCGTTTGTTATCCCTCACCCATCTAAGTTCCACCCACACCTTGGCCACCAGCCCGAATGCGGTGCCCATCCTGGTTGAGATGGACAGAAAACTTTTAATTTGTCGGTCTCCTTCGCCGACACTGCCACCTTCCGGGGAGCATGTCCAGGATCTCGGGGTCCATAGGCTTACGAACAGCTTCTGTCAATGATGATGGTGTACTGTAAGTTTCCCTTTGTCCTCTAGTTCTTGAGGGTTCCAGATCAGATTGCACACGTATTTCATAATGAACTCATTCTCTAACGTAGACAGTAGGTCTTCCTCGGTGTATCAAACAGATCGAAAGAAGAAGTGCTCATCAGTCAGTTTATTCCAACCTTTGGCTCTTACTTTCTTCGGTCTAGCTGTCTTGTCAGTTCTACTAAGACTGCGTTTGCGTCCAGCTTGAGAAACCTGGGATGTAGCATCTGAGTCGTGAGATCCTCCGAGTGGTCCAGATCGTAATCCGTCGATTCCTCGGAAAATCTGTGTCATCTGGCTCTTGTTGAGAGCTGCCATGTTTATTTACACTGTCAAGGCCGGAGCCTCGCTCTGATGACACTCCCACCAATCTCGAGGTGGAAGCCTCGTTGTCATTCTCGGGGTTCTGCTTCCCTGCTGTCTGCTTTCCAGCAGCTGAGTTTACACCTTCAGGTGCGAAAAAACGACTGCCTGCCGGTGTCAGCATGATCTCTGAAGGACCACAACTCAATTGGCCAAATATTGGCGTAGCATTCCTGTCGAATGAAGTGAAAAAACCAACAGATTTGTGATCTTTGTTGTTCTCCAGATTTGTCATGGTCGAGCTAAAATCGACAAGTGGTCACGTGATGGAGCGTCGTTCAGAGCTAGTTTTATTCTTTAGTTAGCTTCGAACTTGCTATTTTTGAGATCACTTAAATGCACTTAATGCATTATTATTTATTCATTATCTATGAAATAAAATTGTGTAATTGAGGGGCAGATTGGGTTTACTCGATGAGCTGACTATATCCAGCAATTCAGGCTGTCTTGCAATGCCAGGGGCTATCCGACTTGGCTGTTGCATCAAACTTATTCCGGTGCCACAGAATGAACCTCTTGATGGGTTAGCACTCATATTATAATCAATGTTATCCATTACTCAGACTGACTGCGAAAAGTCCCCTCCTAAATTGTGATGGCAGACAACCTCTTCTTGTTCAAACTGTTTACACATACTTTCAGTAATTAATAGAATTTTCAAGGTCGGCATTGATGATGGACAAACCAAGATATGCCATTTGGTCGACAAGTTTTAAATGAAAACATTTCTTGATATTGGCACTCCTCAACATAACTAGCAAGTTGCAAGAAGGCCTTCTCCTTTGCTTCATCCAATAACTATTGATTGTTGGCTAGTTTCATGGAATCCATTCCGAAGGAATGTACTGTACCGATTTCTGAATTTTGTCAGGCATTCTATGTGATACTTCGCTCCAGTGGCTTGCCTCTAAATAGCCCACAGCGGTGCTGATGGGGCGTAAGACACAAACTCACTAACTCACTCGCTCCAGTGGCAATCAGGTCATCGCAAACTATTTTATCTAGCATTGCCATATCCTGCATCTGTGTTACCATTCTTCTTAAGATTCTCTGCTGCTTCTCTGGAAGTATACCCAAGGAGTTTGTAATCGATCTAAATCTCACCAATATGCAAGCAAAACATTTTGTTATTGATTGAAGAAGAATTTGATTATCCTACAATATGCTAAATTTTATCTTGATAGCACAAGTTGGTTTTTTGTGACATCAAATTAATCAGATTAGAGGTGGGACGTCAAAAAAAACTTGACTTGTTGCTATGGAAACAGATTTTAAATGTTTCCATGATTTTAAATGCCTTTACCAAAAACACTGTTTTTTGGAGCTCAGGCAATTCTTGTCCGGCAAGTCCTGAAGTACGCATGCCAAAAATTTAACGCTTTTGTCCAGCTCGTAACTATTTGGCATTTTTTTCGCAAAGGCGCTCTGCTACAAAGAAGAAGACAGCACTTGATGTGAGGCTGTTTAAAAAAAATCTTGCAGGAAGTACTAGAAGTCTGCAAAACTATGGTTTGTATTTACTTACTCATTTTGGGCTTCCGTGTGATGCCACATCTTAAAATGCTACTGGTATAGGTGATAGTAATGGTACTACAAAAGAACAACGACACTTAATACGCCCCCTCAATATTGGAAGCATTTCCTTCTGCAAAGCTGTACTTGGATTATGGGAGAGATGTCCAGCAATGATGCTTGACTGGATAGACAGTTCGCCTTTTGTAAATCTTTTAGTTGATTTACCCGGGCAAATTTTCAGATGGCGTGAAAGCACACTCATTTTCAACCATTCAAGACAACAGGGACAAGGTCCATAGGGTAATGTTCTTTGAGTCGGACACTTAGAGGGTGTTACCTTGAGTCGGACACTTTTTGTTGGGCTGTATTGACACCCATGTATTTGGTACCAATCTTTAGCTTAAGACCTCTTTTATCTGTTCAAAAAGTTTCAGCATGATACAAACAAGTATAGTGGGTTTTTCATGACCCTGAAAATGGGGTAAAAACTCCGTTTTTCACTTTTTTGTTTGGTCAGGTATTGAGTATTTTAGTAAAATTTCAGTACATGTAATAGAATTTTCAAGGTCAGCATAGGTGATGGACAAACCAAGATCTGCCATTTGGTCGACTGGTTTTAAATGAAAATATCTCTGAATATTACAGCAGCCTTGTTGTTCGTGTAATTTTCAACTCCTCTTGTGAGGGTACCTTTTGCAACATCTAGCTGGCAGAGTCATACATGATTTGTGATAGGGATATTTTGTTTTGCAACTACATGCGCATTATGGAATAACACATTCATCCTGGCCCTCTCGCAACTTTTTAGGTCTGAAAGGGCTTGACCAGCCACAGAGATTCCAATATCATTCTTCTTTGCATAATCCTCCCTCACTGCCTTTTGGTGTGATTTAGTTTTTTTGTGGTCTTGGATTGAAGAGATCTTCAGATTGGCAGAACCTGTAATAAAGGTATTAGCCACCTTCAAATGACTCGGTGTTATATTTTCTGCTGCACAACAAATTTTGCACTTCATTGTCTTGCTGTTTTCATCAAAAACTAGCCAGGGTCTCCCTATCTGCCATGATTTATTGTAAGTCCTCTCCACTCTCTTGTTTTCATACTCTTGTTTTCGTTCTTTTCTTCTTTTTTTCATCTGCACCATTGTCTTCGTTTCTCTTTGTTCCACTTTGGTTTGAAACTGAGAAGTAATTCAACAATGACATTTTCTCAGCTGAAGGCCTAGCAGACGCTTGAGAAGATGACAACTGCAGGCGTGATGTTGTGCATTTCCACCAGATGGCTCCGCACGGGTCACATCGTACACATCCGCAAGCATTTGTTGTGTACACCATATTGAGTTAGTGAGGGAAGATGCGTCATCCCGCACGGCCGGGTGACAGTGCTCGTCCTGTCGATATGCGGCCAGAAGCCCCTGAAAGCTGTCCGCCGGGCCTGGAAGGGGGGCTTGTATGATCTCTGGAGCCAGATTACGAAAAATTGGGGATCGTCCTTGAGCATCGGGATGTCCTCATCATCGTAGACAAACTCATACTCGTCATCATCATCATCCTCCACGTATGGTCGGCTGAGTAACAAGTCATTTGGTAGGGCCAACACACTCCGGCGAGAGCCTGGAGGCGGGACAGATGGCACAGCCCCCCGCGACATCAACAGTCTTTGTTTCACAATTCAACTTCGGATGTGATGGCACATGATGTAAGCGAGAATCGGCGTCCATGCTTATTCCAGGGACGGGCAAGGCACATCCGACAGCCATAGGTGCATTCGGAGGGCTTGATTTGCCACCGGTAGAAACTTTTTCGGCATTTTGCTTTCTGTCATGTCTGTGTAGCAGGCACTTTTCACCCACCTTCGCTTACGAGAAAGGGTGCGATTCTGTCTAGGCCACATAATGAGGGCGCGAAGAGGTAAAGTGTGCTCAGACCAATAGCATCTAATAATGTAATAATGCTACCATGAAGCGTTTGAAAAAGTGTGTTGCTCCCGAAAATTGAGAAAATGTAAGATGCTTTTGGCCTCGCTGACAGTGGAGACTTACAAGGGTTTTCTAAATCATAGTACATCTTGCTGAACAATTGGTGAGGCGGCCTTTGAAGATGTTCTTTACTATCACTCCCCACTATACTTGTTTGTATCATGCTGAAACCACGCAGACGTTTTTTTCTGCTTTGGTTGCAGGTATAAACGAGACTCGGCGCTCATTTAATCGGATGGATGGGGGTCTCAGAACGCCATAAATATCTTCACTGGGCACAAGTCACTTTCTGAAAAAATATAATCAATTTGATAATATCATGCACATCTGCACATCCATTTCTGTGAAGGATGTCTCTAAATAGCCCAATAAGGTAAAACACCATTACACACACACACACACACACACACATCCATGTCTATGTATACCTTTACAGTAGACGAAAAACGAGTGCTTTCAAAATTGGACTGAAAGGTTCCTTGTGAGGTCATAGCCCTATCCATGCCATGTTATTCTCTATTAATGAGTCATAAGCAATTTATGAGGTCGTAGGCTATACTGGCAATGCTACAGAAATAAGAACGAGAAAACACGGTATGGATCTTAACCTTCCAATTCCTGAAAGTGAATTCCATAAGAAAATGTTTTTTTTACAGAGGAGCCAGGCCGTGGAACAATCTTCTAAATAATTTGAAAGATTGGGCCAATTTGAACTATTCAAAAAACTTTTGAAATTTCCTATAAAAATTGCGGCTCATGAATGATTTTTAAAGAAACTGTGATATCTATTTATGTTTTTAATTGTTTTTATATCTTGTTAATGACTTGTTTATTATCTAAAAGTATTACATTGATTTTATTATTGTTAAAAGGACCCAGAACAAAGCAGAGGGACTGGTCAAAATTCTGATGGATCGTCATTTGGTTACTTTTATGCTTCTTGCTCATGTATGTGTACCATTGCTCTTAGCATCAATTTGCTGATTCAAATTGTGTTAATGTAAATTTGATACATGACAATGATCAAAAATTTCCGGACAATGTTTTTTTTTTTGCAGGATATCTTGGACCCTCTTCAGAGATTATCCCTGAAAATGCAGAGGAAAGGAATCACTCTTGCTGAAGTACATGGATGGATGGAATCAATGATGGAGCTACTTAAAGAAAAGCAAGAGAGGTACAAACATGAGCATTACCATGATTACCTGCTGAAGGAGACTATTTACTTTAAGTCGCATGGACGATATCATTTTAGGACTAAAATAATCAATAACATATTAAGTTTACTCCCTTATTTATTTTTCAGAAATAGTGATGTTCTGGAGAAGTTTCTGGAAGATAACATGTATCGGGGTGTTCAAGTGAACAGAGGCTCCTAACCTACTCTCGTATACAAAGATGAGCTTGTGGCAAACTTAGGATTTTCGAAGCAACTTTTGGCTCACCTTCTGACAGTTGAGACAGAGAATGACATTGCCTCAGTTGTTAGAAGCAGAAGGCATAAGAAAAAACAAAGAAGAAAGAGAAGGTGCTGGGTGTGCCCATGACTTCATGTTCCAAGAAGAAGTCAGGTTGGTCACTACCACTGTTGAATGCCAGAATTGAGGGCAGAAGATCCAGCTTCCTATTTTAATTTCTTAAGGGTTTCTCCAGAAATTTTTGATAAGTTGGTGGCATGAGTTGGTCCAAGGATTGAAAAGGAAGACACTTTTTACCGAATTGATCATGTCCATGCCACGAAGTATGCGAATGTCTGTGTAAAGTCAAAGATGTTTATGGACATGGTTTGGAAGGAGGCAACAAGAGCATCATGCTCAGTCAATCAGTGGTTACAAACAAACAGAAATGAAGGAACAATTAAAGACAAAGTATCTTGCAGACATTTAAAGAACAATTTTTGTATATCAGTGAAGTCATATAAAATATTCAAAGTAAAAACACATCCTGCAGTATTGCATCAACATTATTTCAACGAAAGTATATGTTCCAGGTATTCATTTTGAGGAAATTTTCTGCAGAATGCAAATGTTATTATTTTTATTCTATCTTTTATATTAGTCAAGATATCGCAAACAGATTCTACCGGAAACATAACTTTTCCTGAAAATGCCTTACGAAATATGCTTCCGGAGGCACCCCTAAATATTATTTGATCAGGCTGATTTTTTTAGTAAGTTCATTTGGCTACCAAAACACAACTTTATGCCAAGGTACAGCTACCTAGCTCCATTTTTTATCTTTCATGGGGCGGCTGATGCACCCTAATGGGGAATCATCAGTTTGGAATTTGTGAAGTTAGAATCAACAGTCAAGTGTTCATACATTGAACTTTGTCGTTAATTGCAAAAATTGTCACTTAGAACGTGGTTATGGACAGTGACTTGTGTATGGTACAAAATGTTTTCAATGTGGTCAATTAAATCATTGGTCAAGATGTTGTCCGAACTTTTGTACAAGATCATGCTAATCAGGATGAAGTTATCAAGGTTATCAAGGTCACGGAGTAAAAGTTTCTGGAGGCCGTAGTAGATTTCAAAATGTTGGTAGATTTCAAAATGTAAATGTTCATGCAGTTGATTACGGTGATGAATATTATTGTGAAAATGTTGATGCGAATGATGACAGTGAAAATGATTTGGTGCTGGGAACCCAGGAACCTCTAGGTGTATGGGGGAAGTGAGTGAATTTGTGTTTTACGCCCCATCAGCACCGGTGTGGGCTATTTAGAGGCAACCTCTAGGCACAGCGAGTTTGAACAAACTTTGGGGTTAAAAAAATTGACCAAGAAAACGATTAGCGCAATGATGTAGAGGAAGGTCAGACGAACATTTTGATGTATCAAACGAAAAAATCTGTTGGGAATTTTTTGAGATATTTGAGTTTTTAATTTTTGATTTATCACATCCTATTTTCAGCATGTAATATCCATGAAAAAGTGATCAAAACTGTCCATTTTTCCTGTTAGGTAATATCTAAGATAAAAGTCATTATGCAGAAGTAAAAATATGCAGTCATTGTCTCTGCAGAAAGTATGTACCACTTCATCCAGACTGACAGGGTGTGATAAACCTATAACAGCTAACATTTCTGGCTAAAGGCCTGAGAAAATGTTTGCAATACAAGGTTGTGTTAGTTACATAATTCTGGTAAATAATTTCAGCAAATTTGGTCTCATCATCTCATTGTAACAGGCTTTGTTGAGTTTTTTGTGCATTTTATCACAGATTTTGCCACCGTGAAATAAGCATTTCTTAACAATGTAAAAGGATAGACAGAGTTGAGTAAATTATCAGACAATGCATGCATAGAATATTTGTAAGTATTTGCTTCACTATGAAGTTGAATCCCCTGATAATATATGAAAAGTCTTTGCAATTGGACAAAAGACAAAAATAAGATTAAAAGCTATAAATAAACAGCAATATTCATGCTTAATGTATTTTGAGTACTTAAAATGGATGTTGGGTGTTTAATGTTGATGTAAGTTATCTGGCATCCAAAATCAACCAATATTTAATTGTATAGAACAACAAAAATAGCATAAATTCAGTAAATTATGTGAAAATGTAGTTAATACAAACATGTGCAACTATTGCACATAAAGACTGCAATGTCAAAGTATTTTACTCCATACATAACTAAATGCTTCCAAACATTCTATCTATGCGTTTTCTGATGATTCACTCAACATTGGCTACACTTTACATGGTTGCAAAAGCACTTGTTTCACAGTGGTGAAATTTCTTAAAAAACACATAAAAACCTCAATAATTCACGACAGAGTTCCAAAGTGAGGTAGATTCTATTACAATTATTCACCAGAACGATGAAACTGAGGACAAGCTGGCAAATAAACATATTTTATACACTTTCTGAGAAATGTTTACTGTTACAGGTTTATCACACTATGTCAGTCTGAAATTGTGGTATGTACTTGCTCTTGTGGCAATGACGGCATATTTTTACTTCTGAATAATGACTTTTATCTTAGATATATTACCTAACAGGAAAAATGGGCAATTTTGATCATTTTTAGACGGAGATTCCAAGCTAAGAATAGGGTGTGATAGATAAAAAGTTAATAACTCAAATATCTCCAAAAATTCCCAACAGATATTTTCGTTTGATACATCAAAATGTTTGCCTGATCTTCCTCTACCTTACTGCGCTAATCGTTTTCTTGGTCAATTTTTTTAAACCCCAACGTTTGTTCCAGCTCGCTGTGTAGGTGTATGAATGGGCACAAAATGAACACAGACTGACCTGGAGAACGATCTCGGCCGGACCAGATGACATTTTCGCTATTTGATGGCTGTCAACTTGTTGTGAGTCAGAATGGATTTCATGACGGCTGCAGGCCTTAAAATGGTCTAGAAAGTCAAAGAAACTATCCCTGGATGACCTGCTTAGTGTTTATTCTGTAAGATTTTTTCTGACATGATTTAACAATTCTGGAACAATTTAAGAAGTTAGTGATTCTGAAATTTGCTGTCTTCAGCTGACTCATGTCGCCACCTGTAGGAGCAGTAAGAGGGCCCTGCCACCAGTAGGAGCAGTAAGAGGGCGCTGCGGTTGACACAACCGCCACCCAGACAACTTCGCTTTGCAAAGACTATCAATGAAAAAAGCCACAGATTAATCTGAAAATTAGCATAGACTATTGTGAATACGCAAGGACACTGTCTTTTAACAGTTTTGGAACTGACATTCGGTTTTTGTGGAGTGTACAACGTGTCAAATTCACGTCCGCTTAAAACTTGGATTTTGTTTTCATTCAGCGTTGGTAACTCACATGGATCAGTGCTGTCACAACAAGGAGCTGTCAAAATTCCCGTGGCCTGAAGTGGTTTAAAAAAAATGCTGGCAAGTGTAAAAATTTGGATTCTCAAGATATTCAGAAGGAATCATGGCAAAATCGACCCAGGAAACCACCCGTTCTCGTAGGAAAATAAAGATCAAGCAGGACTCCATTTACGGCTATTTTACTTTTTACTTGAAGTACAAAATCTGGCATCACCTCCACCCCAATGCCAAAGCTGTCACCTGTCAGTGGTGATCACCTCTGTGGCTTGACCCCAGCTGGTGATACTGTGAATGGTGTTAATGATGATTTGGTTTCGCCTGTCCTTTTCTCTCAAACATTCTGAGAATCTTCTGCACATTCTCAGTCCAGAATTGGAAATTCAAATACAGTGTCGCAAAGTTTTGATAAAGGTAGGAGGATTGTGTCAAGATTGCTTAGCAGTCAGGCGACACCGAAGAGTTCGTCGGTGCAGTAATTCAATAGTTGTACCGGACTCGCAGTTTTCCAAATCCCTAGCCAGTTATCCATCTGTCAGCTAAGTTATGAACAATCTGCCGAATACCCAGATCAATCTGCATCAGAAAGTAGAGCAACTACAGCAAAAACTGGTTTAAACGAAACTGAACTTGCGGCTGAAATAGACAAGACAGTTGATTGAAATGCAGAGTTGATGGGGCTCACAGCAGAATGTGGTGATCTAAATGTAGCTGTGAGTGAATATAAAGATTCAAATCTACTGCATGAGCACCAGATAAAGGCCCTGTCGAAAGAAAACACAGACTAAATAAACAGATTGAGGCAAAGGATGTAATGATGGGAGTGGAATTACAAAAAAAAGAAAATTTTACAAAAAGTCGAGGATTTGACATTACAAGCGAACAAGTCAGTTAAAATTGGGAAGGACTATACTTCTGAGACCCCCTCTCTGCCTTCTTTACCTGTAAGCTGCTGCCAGATGAGGGAGTAGGATTTATGTTTAAGTCTTCTCGGTCATTTTATTCTGGTACTGGTAGTAGAACATCTGTCGTTAGGGCAGATACAAAATTGCCAAAATTGTTTTTACCACGATTAAAGGTGATGCCCTAGAGTGGGTTTCCTTCTGGGATCAGTACTAAGCTGTTGTCGACTGTTCGACCATGCCGGATGTCAGTAAGTTCTCGTTTATTTTGAAAGTCACTCTTGAAAGAGGAGGCTTCAAAGGTAATTGCGAAACTTTCTCTGACAGATGGAAAGTGTCAGGTTGCATGCGATTTGCTAAAAGAAAGATTCTGGAGAACAGAAAAAATTGTGTTTACGCATGTACAAGAATTTCTCAATATTACTCCTAGTGCCAAAGTGGCATCAGTTGAAGCATTTTGGAAGTTGCAGGATCAATTAAGGAGTCATGCACGTGGTCTCAGAAGTTTTAGGAATTTATGGTGACCAATACAAGTTATTTTGACACAACTTGTGTTGTCCAGAATCCCCCCCAAGATATTAGGATGCAATGGGCTAGAGGGCGTGAAGGAAGAAAAAGTGATGTATTGTGGCTGTTGGAATTCCAACAAAAGAAATTTAAAGCCAAGAAAGGTCTCAGATTTTGAAGAATATTTACAAATACAATGATCATGATACCAAAAGGGAGATGAAGAGTAAGTCCTGGCCGGTCAAACCGACAAGTGCAGCCCTTACGGAATCTGCAGAAAACCCATTCTGTGACATCTGTCTACAGACTCATCCGAAATACAAGTGTTGGGAATTCCGGAGTATAATGTGGCGGGGAGAATTGAGAAATGTACAGAAAGGTTTGTGGTTTAGGTGCTTGAGTAAGGGACACCTAGCTCAAACTTGTCCTAAAACTTGTAAGCAATGTAAAGGGGAACACCTTGAATTACTTTGTAAGCGTCAGAGTTTAGATAGTTTCTTGTTTGATGGAATTACGATCAAACCCAATCCCACATAATTAATTTTGTTGCAAGCGCATAAATAATTACAGGTAATAGGTTTATGTCATGGCACAGCCTCAATATTTCTTCTGACTTGACAAAGAGAGAATGTATCTGGGTCAACGACACTAATCCCTTTTCTGAGACATGTGGGTGTCCCACTACTGTCAAATTCCCACAGTGCGCCTAAATAATCATTCTGCCCAAAGTGGGCAACTTTTGGCAGTTCAACACTGCCTAAATAGGTGGCTAACTTTCTCCGGCTTCTCCCCGATCTGCGCCATGTTGACGGTCATCACTTGCTCCTGTTGTCATGGTCACGAGTACCGAAAGAGAAATGCAGCTTTGAGCACATCAACAGCATTGGCCTGCTCACCGGGCCAAGGGCAAACAGCACAGGGGCTTCTAAACCAGGTTCATGCACATTCATTATAGTAATACAATAAAGGGAAATCACACCTTTCTGACATCACCCTGAAAAAGTTACAATTGTGCCAATTCTGTCAATAATTAGCAACCCATACTTACAAACATATACCATTAGGGTGTCAGCTATCTACAGTGTGAATTTCAGACCTGAGCAGTAGGAATTGACTTCAGAGGAAGATCCTGAACATCTGAAAACATCTCACAACGAGCAGTACAATTATGATCGGACACAGAGGTCTTTTTCACTCGTGACGTTATGTGCTGTAGTCATGGCAACTGCAGTTAAAAGTCAGAAACAGGGTGCGGGACAGGACTGTCTTCAGGACAGCACTTGTGGGCTTCAATGGACATCAGCAGTAAGGCCTACTTACAAATATGGAAGAATGATCGGCCCTCTTTTCCAGAGCTGCTTGCCACAGACTGTGAAGTGAGAAAAGTGGCTGCCCATATAATCAGAACTCTGATATTCTTATTTAAGTATGTCCTGCAAACTTTTCCGGAGTCACAATGTTTGGTGGTTTCAGATTTGGAACGGTGTCTCATTTCTATATACATTGTATATCGCTCATTAGAACAGTTTCTTGTCCATAAAACAGTTACATTAGGTGAATTTTGCATTACATCATGAGCTTAACTTGATAGGGTAAGGTTCTTTGAGTCGGACATTTAGATTTGTATATTTTAAGAAGTGATATATATCTTGCTTGGCCTATGGGTTATTGATTTTGAACCAGGGCCTCCAATTAATCGTTTTTACTGAATCTAACAGGAAATTGAAAATAATTCTGTCGCATTTATTGTGTTAACAGCATCTAAATGATATTTCAGGTCCATTTAAAAGCAGGAGACAAAATACAATGAAATCCTGTGACGTCATCACAGCCATTTTGAAAATTACTTGTGCATCTTGTTGGCCTAGATTTCCATCATTAAAAAATGTGTTGAAGAGAAAAAAAATGTTGAATAAGAAGTAGAATTGTATTATTTTTGTAGGATTTGTTTAATGACTTATTTGCAACAGCTGGAGAGGTGATACAATAGAAATAAAAGTGGACAGAATTACCATCCGTATTTTATGACTGGCTTGTCTGGGAGATTGTAAATTCGTACACCAACTTCAAATAGTTAATAGTTTGCAAAACTTAAAAAAATCACGGATGTGATATGTTTGTGCTGCATAATTCCCTGTGGACGGATTTACCATCCTTGCTGGACGGATTTACCAGCAACCCGGACGGATTTAGGTGCCCTCGCCTTAAATGTTTGTTGCCATGGTTTCAGCAAAAATTATTTCAATATTAGATTTTTTTTGGCTTTTGATGATAATACGGAATATGCTCCTTCTATTGGACTGATTTGTATTTTTGTAGCTATTCTCATTTTCCTGGAAATACAGTTTTAGCCAAAAGTGGACGGATTTACCCTCCTTGACTCTATCTTTGAGTCGGACAGCTGTGTTTTAAAAACATGTCGTCAACGGTACAGGTCTTTAGAGCCATCCCTTCAATTGAACAAGCTCATATTTCATCACAAAACAGGCTAAGCTTACTTCTTGCTGAATGACACAGAAACTGAAGTTAAATCAATACCATAGGCCAGCGAAGGATCTTGAAATCTGACCAAAATTCACTAAAATACACGATTTTATGACAAAAAATTTGGGGGAAAACAGGGCTTTTACCCCGTCTTTATAGCCAGGCAAAAAGACACTTCACTCGTTCATATCAAGCTGATACTTTTTGTCAGGATAAAAGACGTCGTGGGCTTCACGTTGGTAGAGTCAAGGAGGGTAAATCCGTCCACTTTTGGCTGAAACTGTATTTCCAGGAAAAATGGAATAGATACAAAAATAAAAATTAGTCCATTGGAAGGGGCTTATTCCTTACTATCGTCAACAGCCAAAAAGTTCAAATATTCAAATAATTTGTGCAGAAACCATGACAACAAACATTGTAGGTTAGGGCACCTAAATCCGTCCACTCTGCTGGTAAATCCGTCCACCAAGGTTGGTAAATCCGTCCACAGGGCAGAATGCAGCTCACATCAATCATATCTTGTTACTTTTCGAGTTTTGCAATTTATTGTATTTTACAAAGGATATTGTGCCACTTTTTTAATAATTGGGTATTGCTTTCACTTATAACAGAAGGAAGAAACAATAGAGGTAAATTAACATGTAGGATTTCAATTAACCAACTCAATTACAATTAAAAAACCCCATTAAGCCAATCAAAGAGGTAAAATTGCTCAAAACTAATTTCTCTTATGAGTGGTATGCAATTTATAAATATTAAAAGTCATTAAGTACTCTAAAAGATCATTTGATGTGGGTGGACGGATTTACAAGCACCCAAATAAGCCAGTTCTAAAATAAATGATGGTAATTCCGTCCACCTTTATTTTCACTGAATTTCTTTCAAAATTTTCATAATAGAGTAATTTGACAAATCATTAGTAGAATAATTTATTTTTACATCTTATCCAATGATTTATTAAGTTAAATACGTTTGTTTTTGGAGAGGATAAGCCTGTGAGATTATAATCTGCAATTTACAAAAATGGCTGTGATGACGTCACAGGATTTCATTGTGTTTTGTCTTCATTTTTTAAATGGACCTGAAATATCATTTAAAATGCTGTCAAAACAATAAAAATGACAAATTTTGTAGAAGAACGAGTTTTTCTTACTTTTGCAACTCACACAACTGTTACAAATATAATTATATGCCTATATTAGGGGGTGGACGGATTTACCCTCCTGGACGGATTTACCATCCTTGACTCTACCAAATATAGTGGTATCTCAATTAGCCAGGGCAGCCCTTCCAAACTCATCGCCGAAGACTTGTCTATTATGGGAGTTTAATAGGCCTATTACATAAGGTGCAGACTTTCATTTCTTGCAATTTATTCAATTGTCTTCCTGTTACTTTCTTATATACGTAAATGACATTATAGACAGTTTTAAAAAAAGTAAAGCCATATTATTTGCAGATGATACCAACCTCCTGTTTAGTGATAGCAACCTTGACAACTTAATACTAACAATAAATACAGAACTTTGCTCAGTCAAAACTTGGTTTTCAGCTAACAAACTGTCTCTCAACATCAATAAAACCAGCTATATTATATTCCATAGCAGCAAAAAAAGCATACCGGACCATGAAAATATAACTATAGGCTCAACAAATATCAAAAGAGAACTTAGTGCAAAATTCCTTGGCATCGAAATAGATGAAACACTGAATTGGAAAAAACACATCACAAATAAAGCAAACCAAATTGTTAAAATTACATCTATACTCTCAAGACTCAAGCATACAATATCAGCAAATATTCTTAAAACTATATACAATGCCTTAGTTCTACCCCATATTTCCTATGCCATAGTAGCCTGGGGAAATATCAGAAACAAAGAGATGTCCAGTATCAAATTACTGCAGAAGAAATAAATTCAACAAGTGACTAAATCAAAATATAATAGTCACACTGACCCCCTATTCAGAAAGTTGAAATTACTAAAATTAGATGACATTTACACTATTCAGTGCGTCAAGCTCTTTCTGAAGTATGAAAATAATATTCTTCCCAAATATCATTCCCAGCAGTTAGTTACAAACAGCAATGTCCATCATCACTTTACAAGACAACAGCAGGATTTACACCCCCCTCCAATTAGAAGACAAATAGAGGAACAATTATTTAATGTCAAAATATCACATGCATGGAATACCCTACCCAATAGTATTAAGACCAGCTTAAGATCAACCTCTTTAAATCACAAACTCAAAGACTATTTGATATCAAAGTACAACCTCACATGCTCCATCTCAAACTGTTATGTCTGTCGAAATTGAAAATCTCACCCCCACCCCCCATTCATTTCATAAATTTCATCTCATTCATCATTCACCCTATTAAATAATGATGTAGATATTCATGCTTGTTTATTTCATTTTTTTTTTTTCTCTCTCTTATTTTTCCCTTGCCTAATCATTAAATGTTCATTTATATCTTCATGTATTTACTTACTTCTACCTTATCTAAGTTACTCTGTTTATTGTTTACCTTTACCATTATATATTGTGGTACTCATTAACATTAAAATGATTTACTCGGTAGTGATATAAGGTGCTGCAGTTACAGCCTGTGTACAGGCTTTGACATGCTCCTCTGTTTACTAATGCGCTATTATACTGAATTTTAAAGTGTTTACCTCATCATTGTAAAGCATGTGTACAAAACGGAAAATAAATATCCTATCCTATCCTATCCTACTATTGGAAGTCTATTATTGACACACTTTTAAGTTTATCTGTGTTATTGGAAGCCTACTTTTCCTGCTTAGATGGATCAAATATGGGGGTAGGATAGCCTCACTAAGTACTCAATAAATTAGGCCTATATGTCACACACTGACCATTTTGAAAAATTCAGAATCAAGATTTTGCTTATATATATATATCATTAATTTTAATTTTCATAATATTTTTGAAGCAGTACCGTATGGTGCCCTATTTTCGTCAGGTATTCATTTTAAATAGATTCCACAGCCATACTAACACTGTTGCAATTTGTGTATTCAGTTCAGAAGAACAACAATAAAGTTTTGCAAAAATTTTGAAGAGATGAGGTGGGCCACACCAATGTATAATTGTATATAAGCATTAATGTACAGCCAAGTCATTTTGACGATTTTAGGACCCCAGGGACCTGTTTTCGTCATGTAGGGTGTCCCAATACTGTCAGTTTTGAAAGCAATACTACTCCTTAATAGCATCACATTCAGAAGTTTTTTATTTTTAAAGTTAATCTTGATTATCATATGTTCCCTCTTCTGCTATAACCAGTGTTATATCCACAATTCTATCAACCACACAAGGTGCACAAAGCTAGGTCTGAAAACCAGTTAAAGCTGGGCCTTCTGTTTGTCAATTTGTCTCAAAATTGTGAAAAATTTGTTGTATTTTGCACACTTCAGTTTAGGATGCTATTGCATAATCCTGAAGAGTGCCATTGATGCTTGAAATGCAGCAATGCATGCAAAAAACATTTAAATTTATTAATTGTGACATTTAGTAACCTGACATTCAAAATGAAGATTGACAGCAAGCATTGATTAAATGTGACGATAATAGGACACTGACGAAAATAGGGCACCATACGGTACTTATTGATATTTCTCGGATCCATATGCCATAAGTATGTAATCCCCGTATTGTTTAGTAGTGCATGTATCTTACTTAGTAGGGTGCTCCTTTTGCCCCAACTTGCTCAGAACCCTGTATACTTTTTATTGTGGGTGAGGTTAGTCAATAGAAGTAATCATGCCAAATTTCAAGACATTTTATTGATGCCTAGGTGTAGCACATTTGGATTGAAATTTGCCCAATTTCCTTAAAATTTTGCGATTTTTTGGATTTTCTAGGTTATATATCACATTTTTTTCAACAGTCTTTAATATTGTTTAAGAAGATTTCTTTGTCTTAACAGCATTTTCCATCCACATCTTACTCATTTCTAAATTTACCATCAGATTAAAGGCTCAGCTTAGGTTCAGGAAGGCACTGTGGGTGGCAACACTGATTGCATTGTCTCATAATGTCAAAACGTTATCATTAATTGTTGATAACAAGGCTGGTTTAGTATGTATAGCATATTATACAACAAATAAAAATTATTTTTCCCTTGATTACATGGTAACCTTTGTTAGAAATCAAACTTTTTCACTTCTTTGAATGCATTTATCAAAATAAGGCAGTATCTTGATGAAAACTAGAATTTCGATCATTTAATGAGTCGAAAAATAGGAAGTTGCCAAGAGTTTCAAGACTCAGTGTTGAATGTACACATTAAATCATTTACTTGTGACACTAGTAGTCACAAAATTAAAGTTTTGTAATGTGACCAGCTGCACAGTACCTCACATGGTAAAAGTGTGAAGGACATTTCTGAAGTTTTAAAGGCCTATACAAAGATGTCAATCATCAAATTCAGCAGATCCTTGGGATATTCCTTTTGCGCAGCATTTTTAGCCAAATCAAGACACTAGGATCAAGTTATCTGTTTTACAAGAAACTGTGTCTACAATTATTCCCAAAGGAAGCAGGTCTTGTTGAGCTTCATTGAGCTTCATAGCTCAGAGGGAAGATATTTGAAAAAAAAAAAACTCTGAACTTGTTTTACTTTTCTGTGAGAGAGCACATATTTCCTGTCAGCCCCAAATAAGATGACTTTGGAAATATTTAATGCTATGAGGAATTTAAAGCATCACTGAAATAAAACACCAAGAGAGGAAAGACTCCTGCCACAGTGGTAGGGCACAGGACCATGAATATATATGTACACCATTATATATCAAAATTAGGAGAAAATTTACCCCCAAAAAATGTCATTCAGTGGTTTAAATTCATTTTCAATGGCTGATAGTGGTTTTCAGCCTTTTCTCAGTGAGCTGAAAGAGTTTGTGGCAGACCTTTTGTAAAACTTCAGAAGGCACTCCATTTCTGATGATGTATTGATAATTGACTTGTCTTGCTGTATTTTTACTCTTCAATTGCAACTAGAAATGACTTGAAAAGGAGGGTGCTACTCACATAGCCCATTGGATGGTAAAGCTTCTTAAGCGCTATGGTTAGCTGTTGCATGCGTTATGTCTTTATTTGACAATTATAAATAAATAGTGACAATTAAGACAAGACTCCAGGCTTTTGCCTGTGCTTGCAGCATGCAAAAAATCAAATGATTTGTCAAATTTGAGGTATTTCTGTATGCACCTCAGTTGAATTCATCCCAAGCAATGACCTTGTACTGTGCAATAATATCATTAAGTTATTACCAACTTACTCCACAATTTGGGAAGCTGAGCTGAAGGTACTGAAACATCGTCTGTGCTATCTTATTCCTGACATGATCGCTTTGATACTGTTTGATGATAACTTGCGTACCGATAAGAAAAACTCATATAGTGCCAGAATTATTAAAACAACATCAAAGCAGATAAGCTAATGTTTTTGGGAAGCCTTAAATTCATTTCCTGAATTGAGGGAAACTATGGAACTGTATGTTAGTGGTTGCAGACTTATGGCATGCACATTGTTTCTTTAAAGAAGATTGAACCATCCCTTTTGCAGATTGATGTACACATCCGAACCTTCTGAATGACAATATGCAGAATGCATATCAGGGAAAAAGATCTCCAGTGCCTTTAGGTTCACAAATGACTGTGCAGAAAGAGGGTAAAATTGGATGCAGATTATTAAGATCATTCAAGAAAGGAAGATCGATTTCAAAATGAACTTCTCTGAATTATCGCCAAAATCACAGAAAACAGCGAAAACTTGATGTTGGACACCTATCATATTGATGACCCTGTCGAGTGGTACCTAGTACGTAGCTGACCTTCATCTTTTCCAAATGGTGTCTGTACTTCATTATGTATGTTTAAATCTGATTTATCATGCAAACCATGTTATCTCTTGATTGGCTATTTGTTTTCTTTTCTCTCGAAATTATGAAAAACGACAAAATTTCAATTACAATGTGCTACACCTAGGAATTCTTCAAATTTCATGAAATTTCAGAAAAATGGTCTACATTGATAACCTCACCACCAAAAAAAAGTAAGGTTGGATCAAGAAAAAAATTTTTGGGGGCAGAAGGAGCACCCTACTACTTAGCCATGGAGACTTAAAGGTATCTTCATCATACATTTTCCGTAATAGTATATATCATTTGTGTAATTTTATTATCACTGTCATAGGCAATTTTTAACCAATAGTTAAGCATTCTATTTTCAATTTTAACAGATAGTTTATTCCTATTTAATTATTTTAGGACCATGCTATTTGAATTATAGCAAGATTATGCAGTCATTGCTTGAATTTGACTGTTATATTCAAGGCTTTATAATGTTTCTTGATTATGCCGCTCGGATATGTTTTGCTCCTGGAAAAGAGCTTTGCAACAAGCCATCATTCATAAAAATCCGATAAGAATTGAGCTAGTGGGAGCTTTTTTTCTGGCTCCAGTTATGCATTTTTTCAAGGCAACGTCATTCCCAGCCATTCCGTCCTGTCCCGTGCGCTTGGCCGGGATTTTAATGTTGATGACGTCATAGCTAGTTTAATGGCGATCGGGAGGACAAACAGCTCGTTCGTGGCCCAAATAAAGCAGAAAAGCGATGGTTTTCTGCTGTTTTTCGAGACCATCCTTCAGGTAATTTACACATCAATCATATTCTAAGACTGTGGTATATTTTTGCAGGTTTAAATCGTGATATTATTGCCAAATTATGGCAAAACATTGCCCATCTTCAAAACTGTCAATTCCCAATCATAATCGTAGTGCAGTTGAGGAATACATTCTTGAACTTCAAACTGACAGAAGTGGTGATGTGGTAGTCAGACAATGCTGAAACTTTACACGATCGTTTTTTAGGTTCTGTTACACATTTGTCTGTAATATGAAGCTCATATCTTTATAACTTTGTCTCCAAAAGTCGTTTTCTTGACAACATGTTGTTTTTGTGTGACTTCCCTTTATGTTATAATAAGTTGACGTCATGTACATTGGTTTAGGAGCCCCTGTGGCAAACAGGGCAAGCGCTGCCAACTCTATCAGCATCCCCTCAACCGCTTTCTCATTGCTTTCTTAATGAAATCAGTTCGTGAAATAACTTTGTTTTTTTCACTCCACACTCGCAGTATTCACTACGTGGCGCTGCGATCGTTTTTTGCCCATTCGGAAATTTTATCCCACGCAAAGTTGCGCATGTCAAATCATTCCAAACAGAAATTTTATCCAACGGAAACTTACGCGTACTTTCCTGCAATCACAGAACTTTCAAAGCAATCGGTAAGCCAGCGTAAACTATATATTTTTTTCCAGTGTTGATGGTAGACAAGGTCTAATGGTAGACCAGCAGTGGTACTGCCATCATCTTTCTGTCACACTTCTGCAAGTTCTGGGCTTTCGCCATGTTTTTAACATTTTTTTGTTTGTGGCTTTCAAAATTATTTGAACATATTGCATGGATATTAAGTCCAGTGGCGTCAGTGTAGGTGTAGTACACGGCCTTATGGTACAAAAAAGGGGGTAGTGGTATTTTTTGAAATGTACAACAATGCTATACTTTTCGGAATCCTTGGGTGTTGTGCTATCTTTTTTTGGTGGATGCCAATTTTTTCCATGGTTACCAAAGGTGAAATCTGTTGCCATAGCAACCAAGGTCAATTTTGTAAAAAAATTGACAAATCTTCATATTTCAAGATAATTATTGTCAATGGCCAATATCAGAATATCAGGGTTAATACTTCCTTGAAAGGTACTTTTTATGGTCAGGTGACCTATGAGGTCAAGGGTCGTTGTCATGGTAACAAATGTGAGCAAATGTCAAAATTAAAGGTTTTTTAATCTCAGCTGAATTTTACGGACCTGGCATTGCCCAGGTTATCATCAAATTTAACAATCAGTGGAGTCATTAGTGGAACCAGTATGTGTACTGTTTCTATACATATGCACATTACATTGGTGGCCATGGAAACCAGGTAAGAAGCAAAACTTCAAAGTCATGTCTGCTCAGTAACGTCTAAATTTGCTAATTGGGCAACTTTGATATCACCAATGTACTATTTTATCAAACCTAGGGTGAGATTTTTTTAAAGTTTTGCATTTATTTATGTTTCAAAAATATTTTTTTGGCCTAAAGTTGGAATTGTCACATCCTGCTTCTTGTCTGCGTTTGCCATGGCAACCGTTTTATATGTTGTGTTATTTTGGTAAAAATCTCCAAATTTCACCTCAAATATATATAAGAAATTGTCTTTTTCATATGAAAAAATATTCTTGGATAAAAAGGGGTATATGTGATCACATGACCACATCAGTTAGAGATCCAGGTCATTTTGAAAGTGAGGTTCAAAGATAAGAAATGCATTGTTACATTGGCGGCGAAGTAATAAAATAACAAGTGTTTGCCCGTAGGTCACCATCATTATTTTGGTAGCAATGGCTGTTAATTCTATTTTGTAGATATATCAGTTTCCATATTATTTAATTATTGAAATATTTGTTGCCATGGTAACCAGACTAAATGCATATGAGAGACAAATAAGAGGAAATAAAAGGCCGAGAATCATTATTCTGCCCTAGTGAAATATTCTGCCGCTATTTCTGTGTTTTTAGGGTCAAACATCTTTTTTAAGCTGAACAGTGAATTAAATTATTTCCTTTCTTACTGAGACAATTGTTTTCCGAAATTACCATGAGGTGACTTCAACCATTCTATGGATGTCACAAATGTGTGTAAAATAGTAGGGCACTGCCCAGTATCCTACTTTCTTGAGAAACAACTATGTGTGCAGCACAGTGTAGCCTTCTTCCCGCTAACAGTGGGCATGGTTCTTTTTCATTGAAATTTACCAATCGAATTTCTCCAATATGATGCAGCCTAAGTCTTGGTATAAAATTATTTCTTTTAGAATGCGGCTCATAAAGCCCAATGCTGAAGTTCGCTGCCTTAAACAGTAAAAAAGAAAAGTGTTTCATGAGCCTTGTTTCCAGACCTAACATTTGGGAGGCTGCTCGGTTGGGTTAAAGAAATGTTCTCATTTCATTCTTCAAAAAAATATTTTTTACATTTACCATACATCATCATGGTATCAAGGCAGAGAAGGTCAAATCTGACATGTAGATCGTGTTGACCGACTGCTGTAATAAAAAGGAGGGTCATCAACCAAAAGTGTATAATTATATCTGTTTTGAAAAGATAAGTATTTTACTCCTAATTTTCATCAATTTCCAACTGTTTCTTTAGGATTAAGCAAGTCTGTTATCATCAAGACAACATAGCATTTAATCAAGATCACCAGTTGGAAGTTACTGAACAAGAAGTCAATCAAAACAGCGTTCAATGTGAGAATCACCCCTCACCTTTACTACAGCAATGTAATCTGATTCAAAATGAAACATACCAGTAATGGTTTGGCCTGACAGCAATGGACTGTCTTACCAAGGGTTCTTTCAATCTATTGACAGACAAACTCAAAGTTGCCCAAAACTTAGACCAGCAGCCTTCCCAAAACTCAGCTGTTCGACTGACTGAAGGACTAAAAAAGAGGTCAAATTTGTGGACAAAGGAAAGAAGTATCCCAATTCAAACTCATGACTGCTATTTGGAAAGCTGTGAATGGTCTAGCACATCAGTACCTGAAAATGATGAATGAACTCATGAATACCAAACCAAAAAAAGATCAAAAGGCAGTAAGGAAAGTAGGGTAAAGAACAGAGCATTTTTAAAACAGCATCATTGCTGTGGCACAGCCTTCTAGAAAGTGTAAGGATTTTAAAAATAATTGATATAAGAAACGGTCAAGACATACCTGTCAATTCAATACATTACTATTATGCATGCTTAATGTGAATTACCTCATCGCCAATGCTATTTGTACTTTACTGTTGTTACAAAAGGAATAGAAAAATATTCATTATAGGACTATACAATGCATACATTAATGTCAGGGGCGTCAGTTTCATTTTAAAGTGGTGGGGCAACTGGGGCCAAAGCCTTCGGGGAAGTATGTCCCTGGGAAAGTCTTAAATTTTTGCAAAAAAAACACCCATTTTTTGGCCAAAAAGTGGTGGGGCAAATGCCCCACCAGCCCCACCTACACTGACGCCACTGATTAATGTTATGAAGGAGACACTTTTCCCCCAAAATATTGACACATTTCCTGTCACAATAAATAAAGCCACTGTTCACTGAAACTTTCAGCTAGTAACCGGCATTATTGGATATTATGAGTCTTGTGTACGCTACTGGAGCACTATAGCAGCTGTGGTTATGATTTTTGGAGCTAATTGAAGATTGTTCGATTTAGTTTTGACATCAAATTTCTTCATTGACATGGCATTCAGAGTGTCTTAATTCGACAAATTTGGAGTCCTTAAAAAGTTGGAACAGTGACAAAATGGCACCCCCAATTTTTTTAACCAGCAAACTCAAAATTACCATTAACGAGATTTTCATGTTTCCTAAGTGCTCAACTTCACCAAGAAATTACACATTCACCAGTTATAGAAATTGTTTTATATTTTTAATTTTCCTGAAAAAGAATTTTAGCCCAAAAAAAAAACTTGTTTAATTTGAACTGATTTTTGTAAGTTGTATTAAAAATGTGCCAGATCAGTCAATCTATCCATTTCTTAATAGACCAATTGAGCCTCTCAAATGCATACCATGGCATTGGCAACCAATTACCCAGTACATTGTTGTGAATAAAAAATACAACACTGATGATATATAATTATATTTACAATAAAAGTAAGAAGAACAGTCTCATTCTTCTCAAATAATCCAGAACAGACGACCCATTTCAGGTGATATCCCTATCAATGTAATGTTATTCTCTGTGACTCACATGCAGTACATGAGGCTCAGTTTATATCCTATACTCTCAATGCTATCAGAACAAGCAATCTACTGAATCACAAGTTACTCAATGACAAATTGACATCTCATTTCAATGCAATGAATAGGGCCTGTTGTGAGGTCATTGATTGCCACAAACAGCTGAATATAAGTAATGTACTCATAATTCTTCGAATGTAACAATCATCACCTGCCCTTTTTTCTTAATTAGGGACCGTTCAGAATTTATGACTGGGGGGGGGGGCTTGGGAGATTTGCTTGAACTTCCCTTCAAAAATTGATACCCCCCCATGAGTTCCATGCAGATTTTTAGTACCCCACCCCTAGGTTTCATGCATATTTTGAGTACCCCCCCCCCCTCAACATACACAGCAATACACACATATATACTGTTGCACATGGCCGCGCGTACAGTTTCGCGGACTTTTGCGCGTAAAAAAGTCCAAATAAAATAAGTTTATGCGTGTTTTTTAACATTTCTTCTTTGTTAAAATTTCTTACCCCCCCTTGGAAGTGTTGTCAAAAAGTAATACCCCCCCTTGAAACATGTGTGAAAAGTTAGTACCCCCTCGGCCAAAACTCCCACCCCCCCAGTCATAAATTCTGAACGGTCCCTTAGCATCATTGTCTTAATATTTTCTTTTGTATATCAGTGACAATGAGCCTCATTTTTAAACTGAACATTCTCTCTGATTTATAAAGTAACATTCATGGCAACAGGATATCATGGCATGGATAATTTTCCTTGGACAATAAATTCTTTAATTTAAAGTACAGGAACTTTTCAGCTTCTTTTTTGGTAAAACTTTGAGATTTGTTTATTTTTATGTAAAATATGAGGCTCTTCTAAACTGTTGTCATGGTTACCATGGTTAGGAACTGGAAGAATCTCAACATTTAAAAAAAGAAAAATAGAACTGAATATCATAAATAAGTGACAGAAAAGTTTGAGAATTATGTTATCTTAGGCAACCCAATATGTCACATTTGTCAATTAAACTATACCTGGTTGTTCTGGCTATAACCTGGTTGCCATGGCTACCAATGAATTGTACATCTATTGAAAGAGTAGACATACTGTTGTAGCATATTTATACACAAATTGTTGATGAAATTGATTAGAATCTGCAAGTATGAATACTATGATGTTTGTAAATTTTAGTTTATGCAAAATAAATCCTTGTATTTATCTCAAGTGCATTCAGTCCGGTTACCAAGGCAACCAATATTTTTTGAAAATCAGAAATTCTGGAAACTGATATATCTAGAAAATAAAATTAACAGCCATTGCAACCAAACTAATGATGGTGACCTACTGACAATAACTTGTCATGTTTTTACTTTGACGTCAATGTAATAACACATTTCTTACCTTTGAGCCTCACTTTCAAGATCACCTGGATCTCTAATTGATGATGTCATGTGATCAAATATACCCCTTTTTATCCTAGAATATTTTTTCATACAAAACAGACAGTTTCTAATACACATTTAAGGTGAAATTTGGAGATTTTTACCAAAATAACACAACATATAAAAACGGTTGCCATGGCAACCACAGACAAGAAGCAGGAGGAGACAATTCCAACTTTAGGCCAAAAAAATATTTCAGTAACTTAAATGAATGCAAAATTTAAAAAATATCTCAACCCCAGGTGTGATAAAATAGTACATTGGTGACATCAAAGTTGCCCAAATAGTCAATTTAGACGTTACTGAGCAGACATGACTTTGAAGTTTTGCTTCTAACCTGGTTTCCATGGCCACCACTGCAATGTGCATATGTATAGAAACAGTACACATACTGGTTCCACTAATGACTCCAATGATTGTTGAAATTGATGGTAACTTGGGCAATGCGAGGTCCGTAAAGTTCAGCTGAGATTAAAAAACCTTGAATTTTGACCTTTGGTCGCATTTGTTACCATGACAACGACCCTGGATGTCAAAGGTCACTTGACCAAAAAAATCGGATTTTATGCATTTATTAATCCTGATACTTAGATTCTGGTTCTGGACCATGGTTTTAATAAAATATGAAAATTCTTAAATTTTTAGAAAAACTGACCTTGGTTGCTATGGTAACAAATTCCTGTTTTGGTTGCCATGGGAAAAATTGGCATCCAGCAAAAAATGTTACTACAACTCCTCAGGTTTCCAAAAAGTACAAGATTGTTAGGCTTTTCAAAAAATACCGCTAAATGACATAAGGCCGTGTACTAGTGGGCCTGCTGGGGCATTTGCCCCACCAATTTTTGGTAAAACCACACATGTTTATGAATACAAAAAAAGGGTTTTTTCCCCTGACATCTTCCACGAAGGTGTGGCCACTATTTGCCCAACCACTTTTAAATTAACTGACGCCCCTGATACTGACCTCTGCTCTGATGATCTCCATTTTTCATGAAAGTTTTTTTGCCTTTACCTTTTTTGCACAACAGCCCAGTTATTACATCTTTCATTTCAACACAGTAAACATTTATGCATTACTTAGCCTTTCCTAAATTACTACACACTGTCAACTATATACAGCTAACCAGGAGAAATAATTAAAAACATTTTCGTGTGCAGAACATTTCAAAGGTGAGCCTTACCACCTAAATTTATGCATGGCCGAAAAACTATTTTTACTTTACGCCTACCTTTTTTTGGTGTGTGTACAATTAAATTAACATTTATCTTATTTTTAAATAATTCTTTCGTTTTCTTTTATGGTATACCTTTTACTATTTCTTTTTAGTAATGGCATCTCCAGCAAAAAAAATATGTATGAGCCCTTCCAAAATCCCACCACACTGCCAGTTGCTCACCATCAGGAACCAATGTAACAACATTTCCCATGTTGTCAGAAGAGCGTTGGCGGCAATTTCTACATGGGCTGGGGAGCGGGAGTATGGTCTCATAATTGAAGAGTGTGGGCAGTGCAAATCCAACACCACCACAAACTTCAATGCGGTCATGTCCGACTTGGACACGATGATAACTCACACTTCATCTCAGCAGAAAAGGTTATTATTTTGCTTTCTTATTATTGGACTTTTCCCCTTCTTTTGTCAAGTCAGATGTACATTTCACTTCATTTTTATTTTATTTATTTCTTTTTTTGCATCACCTCAAATATTAATTTTAACAATAACATATGTTTTCTTTTTTTCATACTTTACCCTTTCCTTTTTAGAGTGCAGGAACTGGAGACCAAATGCGCTGCCCTTCAAATTCAGTGAGTTACATGTCCTTCAATTACAGTTCATTTCATAACTTTTTTATCACTTCCATTTTCAATACAGGTCTGACATTTAACATATTTACAGGGTTCAACGTCTCAATAACGAAAAGCAAGACCTGACGAAGAAATTAAATGAAACGCAGTAAGTTTTAAAATATATATTATGTCAAGTACTTGCGCACTTACAATTCAACACACCTGCTATATTTATTTTTATTTATTACAGGAATACATCTATCGATGACATCACTTTGTCTCAGGTTGGCGACGAATTCGATGCTTCGCAAAAAAAACAAGGCTGATGATTTGGATGATCAGCAAATTTCTGTGAACGAAGCCCTTGCAGCACTGCAAGATTAATATGATTTTGATTACATTTCCTTATCATCGCACAAACTTCACATTTACTGTGTTTATAAGATTTCATTTTCATTTAACTAATTACCAATTTTAGTAATTATTTTTACATAAGGCACGTTTTTTCAATAAACGATGTACATTGGATATCAGTTGTTTATTCTTTATTTGTTATTGCCACGAACATTTTTTTTTTTTTATAAACCATGACAATTGCTTTTCAGTTCATTTTTGTATGTAATGCCATGTTATAACTCATTTGTTTTTACAGATGATTTCATATTTGTAGACCAAAAGGACTGAATGTGATTTTTTTTCTAGGACATGTTATCCTATGGGGAAAAATGATGTCATAATTTTTTTGATGTCACTTTTCCCTATTGAATACATGTCCTAGAAAAAAAATCACGCTCAGTCCTTATGTCTACAAATATGAAATCATCTGTAACAGGCCTGTACTGATTATTACGTTTTTCATCATTTTCATTTTCTTTTTGCAATCTATTGTACAAACGCAACCATAACACGCTCCATTTATTTATTTTCAGATGGCGTGTTGCAATGCCAAGAAAAAAAACATTTACCCCTACAAAGCAACGAAGTCAGGAATTGAGAAAAAAATTGTCCCATCCAGTGGCTCCTCAACTTGTAATTCTATATTTTGCTCAGCAATTTTACTGAAATTTAATGTTTTATCTATCACATTGGTTCTATATCATATACTGTTTCGGAATGTCTTATCTTATGTGGTAAAAGAGTTGCAACACCCTTACATTGAAGCTTAGCAATATTTTTCCACAAGCAGTATTGGACGGTATGGTAAGAGACATTTGATAGACATTCTTCACAGGCTTGGGTATTCAGTAAGCTATGATGAATTGTATTTCAACGACAAACTCATGCTCTAACAGGATCAACTAGTAATGAATGTTTTCCAAGAATTCGGATTGGCCAGTCTGAGTGGTTGCAAGGATTTTAAGAAACCATACAGAAGTCCAGAACCACCTAGCAGAGGAAGATAGGATTGCAGCATCGATAATTGATGACAGTACCATTCAAATGAGAGATTTAGCATGGCTATTTCTTCGCGATATTAAGATTTATCCGTTGTTCCATTGTACTTCAGATGCTTGCCATAACAGTGTCGGCAGCAAAGCAAGTTGTACCATTTTGGAATGGTTTTAACTTTGTGTTAGCCAAGGCAGATGACACAGTTACTGCGATTAGATTCAAGCTGGTTAACAATGACTCTCCTCAGAATTTTTATTGGATGAAGGCGATCTATACCTGGGCAAAGGGGGGTCCAACGTGAATTGAATCGTACACGAGTTGCGTCTACCCTCTTTACAAGACAAATAGGAATGTCTCAATGGACAATATTTTATGGATCACAAGACATGCCACAGAATTATTATAAAGTGGCCTTACTATGGTGGGAACAGTTCACCAAAATAAAAGGTTTCAGCCTATGAGTTCACAAAAAATACCAGGCAAAAACCTGGGTCTCCGTCAATCCATCTTTGCATTTCAGGACAAGTGCACCTGAGTTTAGTATCGGTGCAAGAAGAACTGCACTGTGACACTTCTAAGCACCGTGCACAAGTCTGGTGTGTGTGTTTGTGTGGGTTTGTTTTACGTCTCATCAGCACCTCATTGGGCTATTTAGAGATAACCTTGGTCTGTATCAAGGGTGTAGATAATTACATTGGGTGGTTCTTAATTATTGTTTTCCTGTCTTTTCTCTGTGTCAAACCAATCAAAACAAAAAGGGAGCAGGAGGAGAAGATGTTGAGGAGGGAAGGGGAGGGGAGAGGGTAGGAGGGAAAATGTTAACAGAAGAGGGAGGACAGAGAGCAATCAAGGGGGAGAGGGTGTCAATGCAAAGCTACTCTCAACTTCATAACATTAGTTTGTGATGGACACCATGAGTTGGGTATAAAATATAGTAGGGCTGAATTTATTACTTTTTTTTTCAGCTGTGATGAAACCACTGCGGGATGCACCAGCAGAAGAAGGATAACTCTAGGTATAACTTAGCCATGTTGTCACTACAGCAAAGTCTTTCAAAGAGTGATAAATTTTCGTGTTATTCCTTCAAACACTTATATCCGTGGGCCGAGGGCATCGTGGACGGAAAGTTTTCTGGTCCAGAAGATGAGCCAAATTTGGACCAGGTAGACCTCGTAACAGTGCCAACAGAGTGCAAGGTCGACCCAAGACACAAGTTGCACAACCACCAAACAACAAATTCTTCCAAAACTATCTGATATTGCAATCAGAGGAATCAAAGAACTTTCGTACTGCTATGCTTGCAATGATGCATGGCAAACAGGAGTCAACTGCTGAGTCTGTTGTAGCAGACGACCCATGCATAAATGTTCCCGTCTTGATGTTGTTTGGGATGACTATCGAGATGATTCCCAAAGGGTAAAGCGAGGTGCGAGTACCAAAAGGCGTGTCACTTTTGCTGATGAAATACCAAGGAATTGGCGTCAATTTCTTCGGGTCAATGAAAACAAACTTGATTTGTTCAGTTTTCTAGCTGAACAAATCAACACTGTTGTTACCGAAAAAATGCTTGTCAAAACGAAAGGAGAAAATATGTTCGCCAAAATGGTGATCCATGTGGAAGATGCAAAAAATATGGTCACAGACGAGTCGTCTTCAGAACAGTTGACATTGATGTTGTGGTTTTGGCTGTTCATATTTTTCCTAAGGTACAGCTGGATGAGCTATGGATAGCATTTGGGTGAATCTGCGATATATCCCAGGTCATACAATTTCAGAAAGTCTTGGACCACAAAGGTGTGAGAGCCTCCCAATATTTCGTGCATTCACTGGCTCAGCCACCACATCTGGATTTTGTGGTATTGGCAACGGAAGGCATGGCAAACACAGATCTCCTTTGATGAAATCACCAAGGTTTTCCTGGCACTTTCAAGAACCTCTGAAGAAGTTTCACAGGAATATCTAACCACCTGAGTGAGATTGTGTTACTGTGCGACCAGACTTTAAAACTTCAAAATGTAAATACAGCAAGGCAATACCTATTTGCAGCGAAAGGAAGATCAATGAAACACATTCCACCCACAAAGGATTCCCTTGAACTCCATACACTGTAAAATTTGAAATTTTGAGTTAGCTCAAATGATTGAGTGAGGTGGTTGCACAATTTGTTTGAGCCATGATAGCTTGCCATTTTGAGTTATGATAATCTTTATGTTGTTATAACTTGCAAACAACTAGCTGTCATGGCTCAAATGAATTGTCCAATCATCTCACTCAATCAATTATTGAATTAAGCTAACTCAAAATTCAATATTTACAGTGTACAAGACGTGCCATATTCCAGGGCTGTTTCTGCTGGTGGCAGATATTGGTACCGATGATGAACCACCCACAACCATCATCATGGGGATTAAATTGCATTTTAACATTTTTGTACATGTATTCTGATTCAAGTCATTTTATTTCACTCCCCATCGCGCACAACCTTCTTCGTCCGCCAATTTTTCTCAACTTGATGTCGGCCAACTTCGGCGTCTGACGAAAAAACCCCAAGTATCAAATGCTATTTCTTGCGATTCTCATTTTCCGATTTTTAATATTTCCTTGTTGCCAAAGTAAACTAAAACCACCATTAAAACCTATTTACACTCCTGTTTTTATAATTTGCTGTCATTTATTAAAAAATTATTAAAAAAATTGATCAGCCAATCAGGTCACGGCATGCACGGCATTTCTCTGGGATTCCAATATGGTGGACGAGAGGAACAACAGTCAATGTTTGCTGACGAATTTCAGCCACACTGATCATATATGGCCTTACACATGACTGTCAGGTATTTAAACTGATCAAGTTAGGCGTTATTGTCATTACTCTATAGAAAAAACTTTTTCAAAGCAACCTTGTGTGTTCTCTGCCTTGATTTGTCATTGTTCTGTAATATCGCTCAAGCAAAAAATTGCGATACTGCACAAGTAGCGGTCGCGGTAAAAAGTGCGTAAATTCTCTCAAGACTCTGTCAATGCAGTTTAATGACCACAGTTATACAGCTATTAGGTGTGTATAAATGGCAGACCCCATTTTTGAAAGCTCTGGTGAATATCTGTTTTCTGATGACCATTTAGTTGTTGTTGTCCTCCTCCTTCTTCTTCTTCTTGTGTGTGACCACAGACACCATGTGAAAAACAGAAATTACAAATATTCCATATCTCCTCTGAAGTCACTCAACTCATCATTTTGTGGTCTTTCACTTCTCCAGCCTATGTCAATATTTTTGGCAGATTTGGTGACAGTGCATAAAACTGAAGTTCCTGAGTATCCTGTCACAATGGATAGTGATACTCCGATCATTTTATTAAACATACCAGATCATTCACTTTTTAAGCAATGTTTATTTCTACAGCTGATGCTTTACATGCTTTGCATGGTATTTTATATATAGTACATACTGGTTACCTCAAACAATTTGTGAAAAGTTTCTGAATTTGCAAAAACATGCAAACCTGGTTAATTTTGAATAAATAATGAAATTTACTAAGTTACTTGAGCCATTTTTTAACTGTATGATTGTCTTCTCTTACCGTGAAAACTAAGATATACATACTTCTTTTGTTGAGCTAAGAGGAATATTAGTGGAGATATGGCGAAAAAATTATTTTATGATAATGGCGGCTCGAATTTATGGTGAAATGACGTTAATTTAAGGACAGAATTTGTTCAAATTTTTTTATATTTCTCTATGAATGATAAATTCAGAAATTATTTAAAGTATTTGACTCACTTCAATTAAGTTTCAAAGATTTACTTAGTTTGAAGGCATGATTTAAATCCTCTTCCACTACATTTGACATGCTCCTTGGAAGAAAAATGGCGGCCATTTTTCAAAATGGCCACCATTTTTCTTGTGGGGTTATTTTTAAGTGGCTCCCTATCTGTATTCGCTTTTTATATAATTGTCAACAATTGTGCCAAACTTCATGCGGAGGCTACCACTCCCTTGCTGACGATTATGAAAAGGCAAAAATACAAGGCTGAGGAGGGGCAATTCCTAGCTACAGAAAAAAATCACCAGCCCGAGTCATACTACTTTGAAGTCATCTACTAGTTCAGCTCAAAAGATTAAGCGTCAACAAGCTTGCGCAGAAGTCTGGAAAGTACATGATCCTGAAAAAGAACTGTGACAAGGAAATGAAAATATTGTAGGAGTCCAGGAAATGAGGAAGAGAATGAAACACGAGTTCTGACTTCACTTTGTACGTCCAAGAGACATTGCTACTTGTCCGACCATTCTTCATTTTGTGATAAAGCTCTGAAATTTTGCACATGGGAAACTGGTGGCTTAAGCTATATTTTAAAGATTGGAGGCATTATGTATCTCCACCTGGTTGCCATGGTAACCAAATTTGTTATTTAATTCAGTAAATCACATAATATTCATTCAGAATACAGTCCCTAGCAATACAAAAGCTTAGTCAAACAAAATATTCGGTCACTTTATGAAGTTGGTGTTGGACGCCCAATCTATTTAGTCTTCGACTGCAAAAATTGAAGAACATAGCTGTCTTTATATCGAAAAACCTCACAAATGAGGAGTCCAATCAGTTCTTCAAAGCCAGATGCCTAAAGAAAGAAAAGCATTTTCACTCCACTTGGATGAATGAAAGACGAACAGACCTATTTCAGGAGAAAGGAGGAACAAGAGGCAGAAGAAATCCACCACAATCATCCTTTCTTAAAATATATACAAGAAATCAATGAAGCCCCCAAAAGCAGACAATTTATTATCATAACCTGCTACACTTAAGCTTATCAGTTTGGTATTTAAAAGAAAGAAGAAGTGCGCAATAATAAATTATTGGTTTTATGAACTTTGGTATCTTAGTTTTAATCAGTTTGTTTCACATTCATTTTCTGAATAAAATCACAGAATTTTCAAAAAGGGTGAATGGATTAGATGTCGGGAAATACACAGGTTTGGAACCCCGAATAGACATTTACAGGAATTCGCGTAGCAGTAGACTTTTTAATCCAAGAACCAAGCAATATGGGCTCCACGTGACGTATGGTAGAAAGCTACTCATGTGTGCCTAATATCCAGTCATTTTTGTATACACAAAGAAGCTGTGGAAAAGAAATCGTTTCTGTCAGTTATTTGTTTAGTTTATGAAGCCTTAAAATCGGAAATTGTGAAATTGTGTACATCACACATCTTGTGCAAGTGTGGGCTGCTAATCACCTTGCATGAGCAGTGACTGACCAATCCCACGTTTATTCATATCAAACCGCATTTTGTGACTATCAAAAAGAATCCATCAATCAATGAATCAGTCAGTCATCAGCCAATCAATCAATCTGTCAATCAATTAATCAATCTATCAATCTATATAACTACAATGTATCTATCTATCTATCTATCTATCTATCTATCTATTAATCTTTTAATCTATCTATCAATCTCTATCAATCTATATCTATCTATATCTACCTATATCTATCTGTATCTATATATATCTATCTATATCTATCTATATCTATCTGTCTATCTACGGTCAATCAATCAATCAATATTCTATCTCTCTGTCAATCGATTTGTCAATCTATCACTCACTCAATCACTCAATCACTCAATCACTCTATCACTCACTTACTCAATCACTCAATCTATCAAACAATCAATCAATCAATTGAATTAATAAACCAATCAATCAATCAATCAATCAATCAATCAATCTGTCCGTCTATCTATCTATCTATCTATCTATCTATCTATCTATCTATCTATCTATCTATCTATCTATCTATCTATCTATAATGTCTCTATCTCTCTGTCTCTCTAATTGTCTGTTTATCTATTTCTATATCTATCTATTTCAATATATTTGTCTATGTCTGTCTATTTCTATTTATTTTCTGTCAGTCCATATGGATCTAATTTTTATTACAATTTTCTCAAAAGCTCTACGAAATGCGGTCTGGAACTTTCAAATATGGAATAATTCAATTATTTTCAATTCAATTATTTTATTTAAGTGACTGCAATTTACATAAATTGCCCAGCCCTACTGGGCTTATAATCACTTTAACACATATGCAATGCAAGACAGGTGGCAATACAAAATTAAATACAAAATTAAATACAAAGGTAAACAATAGAATACAATATGTTATAGGCAGGCAGTATTATTTGAAAAACCAAGATTAAACATAAGTGGAGCTTTTCCGTACATTAAAGGCATTGTAGATAAATTTTGACATTATTCCAACAAATTCATTAGACATTAAAATCTTTATCTTAGCTTCTGGATCTATTATATCAATTGAATTATATTTCATATGTTGACCAGTCAAGTTTGTAATCCAAATGTGCATGCCATAGACCAATTAAGATCAACAGCAAGATCAGAAAGGATTTCTTTTCAAACTATTACTTTGTCTTTGACACTTGGTTTCAGTTTGGGTGACGGCTTGATTGGTTTATATCAGTTTACAACAGCTGAAATTAATCATTGGAATGCACAGTGTTGCTACCACACGTCATGTAGAGTTCCATACGTCATGTAAGAAATATTTCAATTTGCAATTACTCATTTATTTTCCAGTCTTGAACCCAGTGCTTAGCGAGTATTGTTTCTAAATGAATATGCCCTATTACCAGGCCTAAAATTATGAGATTTTGCTGGATAGTTTTAGTCCAGTATCGAAAATACGAATTTTGCTGAAGATCACATCAACGGATATCAGCAAGTCTACTTCTACGCGAATTCCTGTAATATACAGTGTATTAGCTATTCATAACGCTATGGTTTATCAATTTTGTTATTTTATTCCTGTACTGAGTTGAAGTTATTGACAGAAGACCATGGATGTTCTTCTACTCAAAAACCTATTATTATTCAATTGGATTGTAGTCAAACAGTATTATACAGGTCAAGTAATGTCAGATTATCAAGCTAACATTGTTGTTTGTTTCATAAAATCAAAATAAAGTGAAGTGTTTTCTCCTTACTCTCCCTAATTGATAGGATAAGAATATATAAGTACAAAAGCTCTGTCAAATATTTGCATACGTTTCATAATACTACCTGCTGATGCCCGGGAAATAGTTGAGCATGCAAATTTTTGCAATTCTTATGAAAAATGTCCACTTTTATTTTGAAATTATGCATGCATAAGTTTGTCACACCTTCTTAGCGTTAAATGCAACAGTATATATTTTTTTCCCCAAAAAAAGGATTACTACCGTAATATAGGGTGAATCGGGACAGTTTTGGCCGTTTTTAGGGCGCTCTCTGCTAAGAGAGCTCCCTGTTGTCATTGAAATGCTGATCAATCTTGTGGGCCGATTTTTGGGCAAATCACAGCTCCGATTGACTTCAAAATTTCACACATTGCATTATATCAGCCAAGAATGGATCGATCAACTTTACAGGGACATTCACATAGTTTAAATACCATTTTAGAGACCCAGGAAAACCATCCCAGAAAAACTGGAAAGAGGGAGTCCTGTGATGTCATTCAGGTGGGTTTCCCACACCAGATCTATTTATAGCCCACTCAGAATTTGTCAAAACAACAAGAGGTCAGCAATTGGGACAAAACACCTCTGTATGCTTCATCAATGTGTAAGTTGGATGGAAAGATATGTGGAAAGAAAGATAGATAGATAGATAGATAGATAGATAGATCATAGATAGATAGATAGATAGATAGATAGATAGATAGATAGACCGGGTAGAAACCTAGAAACACAGCTACAAACACAGCATGACTGACAGCTTCACATAGAGAAAGAAGGAAAACAATGAAACAGTGAAATGGATTAGATGGTTTTCAAGAACTTGCAGTGTCATGAGATATAGGAGCGCCCTTTAAAGTGCCTTGTGCACGTTATTTTTCTGTTATAGAATGGCCACAAATCAACCCAGAAATCAAAATATGGTGTGAAATTGCGTCCGAGCAAAAGGTCTAACTGTCCCTTGGAGCTTTTTTAAAAGTGATATCTTAAATTTCCAATGATCAGGGCCCAGAAAACCACTGTCCCAATTCACCCCTCACTTTGGGGTGAATCGGGACACTCCATTATTTCCACAATCAAAAGTCCCTACCTTCTTTGAGTGATTGAAACTTATGAATAATCATTAGAAAACACATTCAATATGCAAAAAATAATTTTTGGAAAGAACCTGAAATCGATTTCATTGATTATATGCATATTTATAAAAATATGATAATTATCAGAAAACGTTTGAAAACTGTCATTTTTAGATCTCATAAAGCCTTGCTTTATGAGATCTATTCCTATCCTGAAGTTCTCAGTGTTCCTCTCAGCAGTTCTCAATATGTTGCATGAAACTGGGTCAGTGTCCTAGATTTTGCAAAGGGGTGAGAGAGTGGTCTGAACTCAAATCTTATTCTGGAACGGAGGCAAGTTTGTCAACATTCTTACTTACATTTATTGAAAGCGGGTCATATCAGCTGTTCATTTTAAAAACCGGCAATTTTTACTTTTCAACATGTATACTTTCACTGTCTCTGTCAATCGTTTTACTACACTCATTTTGTAAACAAGATATGTGGCGCCCTCTTCTAGTACCTCCACTATGAGGTGTTGACGACATGCAGCATGGAGAATGGGCCAACACCTGGACCTGAGACAAGAAAATCTCAGGATACTGAGCAATTAGCAAGACTTTTGAAGTCCAGCCAGTCAGGATGACAATCGAATCATCCGATTGCAATTCAGACTGTTCTGGCTTTGTTTTGACACCTTCTGAAGATCACTGTTACCTCTTTCTGTCAAATGCTATAGAGGTGACCTTTCAAAGTTGACACTGGCACCTGAAGTGCAATTCAGTAATTAGGCCCAGCTCACAGTGGCCAATTGCCCATGGCTGATTAGCGATTATACTTTGAACAGTATCATGATTCATTTTAAATTTAACAAAATTTACTGTACATGCACTGAAAACAAAGAATTATAAGAAACTGAATAACCCAACGTAAGTATGACTCATATATAAATATGTCACCAGTTTTGTAGCCCTGGGACCCATGCGGAGCATGGGTCATGGGTCGTTCCATTGAAAATCTTTGACATGGAATCAGGAGATTTGCTCTGAATCAGTCAATTTTAATCCAAATTTGATGAAAGTTTGGCTTTGGGTAGCCCACATATTTCCCTGCTGACGGCACTACTTTTGAAAGCTATTCCACGAAGATGAATATTGAAAAAATCACTTTTAAATGAGTGGTATGCCAAAAAATTGCGAGAGTCAGCCATCAGCCTCACTTTAGAGTGTGATGTCACCATTGTGACGTCACCAAGGCTATTTATGATGTCATAGACGTTTGTTGTGACATCACTATCTTTTGACCAATCAGAAGTGGCCATTTTCCCAATGTATAAGGATAAAAACCACTTCTTCAGTTTCAACGGAATATTGTACAATTATCCCATTGACTAAAGAAGATCAAATTAGGTGCAGTCAGCAGCAAATAATGTCAACTTTTCGAGTATACCAACAACTTAATAGAAAACTAAGGGATAAAAGGTTAAAATTTCATTCTCCCAGACCATGTCCTTCAAATCTCATAATTTTCCAATGGGACGATTCATGACCCCTGTCCCACAGGGGTCCAGGGCTACCAGTTTTGTGCAGGACTATACATATTTTTTCAACAGAGAAGCTTGATTGGCCAGAGTTATACATGTATACTAGCTGAAGCACATCAAGTTAATAATGATACATTTGATATTTTGAGGAAAAAATTGATAAATTTAACTCTTTTGTAAAATAAACAAAAATATGGACCAGCAAGACTGCAAGAATATGCTCTGTCCAATAGGTCATTAGAGCTACTGGTCCACAAGACTGATGTGTGTGAAAGGCAGGGCACCCTGCCCTGCAGTCTTTAGAAATTGCAAGTCATGTGACTGGCCATAGCAGGCGTATGGATTAGCCACAACTGGCTTCTTAAATATAGCAGGATAACTCCTTTTTTATGACTGCTTAATGACCCTTCAATGTGTTTAATGTGTTGTGATTCTTATCATGAAAAAATCTTAGCTTCAATAACCATAAAAATAACATTTTAACTTGATTTTAACACTGCAAATCATATTTTTAATTTGATTTTAACACTGCAAATCATATTTTAATTTGATTTTATCACTGCAGATCAAATAGATGTCCTCAGTTGTCCTGCCTTACTGTCCATATTCTGGTGAGGGAGAGGGGGGATACAATTACAGGAGTCCCTCTGACACTTCGTGTCATTGCAGAAAGATACTAGAGGGACTCCTGGAGTCTGCATCTGTTGTGTGGCTCCGACTCAGCAATGGTACAAAATGGCAGTTGTTTCCGGAAATAGTTTTTTTTGTGCGTGGGGACATCAGAGAGCAGTAAAAAGGAGAGTTCCAATTATTTTTCTGACATAAGGAAATCTGAATTTTGCCTGACATTCATGTGTGCCATTATAAAGATAGGCCAATGTCATATATGAAGAATAAAATATGTGCCCCCCCCCCACAACCGGCATCGGAGCAAATGGCAAATCAGGGCAAATCCTGACCAACATCAGGGCAGATCCATTGCCCTGGTCACATTTGCACTATGTTAACATTTCAGGGCGAAATAGAAACAGCCCCCCTGTCTGTGATTTCAGAAATCAAGGACCATGCGCCCACCAGTCCACTGACAAAGTCACCATTCCAGTCTTTCTTTTGCTGTACATGTTGCCCAATGGTAAAGGCTGCATCAACAGTAGACCGATTATATCTCTACCCGTTCTGCACTATGCAACGTTTCGCAGTCTCAAGTGCTCAGTTCGACAATAGCCCTGAATCCACCTGTTGCCTGCTTACCTGTCCCTATGTTGCACAGAAGTTTCAATCATCCTTCACCTCTTTGGCATGTCCTCCTCCTGTCCTAATCAGCCTTCCAGGCGCATAATTACTGGATGTCCAGCCCCTATCATCTATCCATCCATTGCCCTCTCAAGTGTGCAGTGTGTATTCTCTCAAGATAACCGCTGAACTTCTGTATATTCAGCCTGCCAGCCGAACCCACATTGTTCCTACCAACTGCAGTCTATATGAGATCTTTAAAACCGATAGGTTCTAGTCTTCAAATTTTGCTAGTGATTGATTATTCTGGACTAAATCCACAATAAATGATGCCAAGTTCAATAATATTCATCAAAAAGCAACGCCAGTACACTCAAATGAAAATAAGTAGGGTTCTTTTGTTCAATCCCGAAACTTTGCCACAGACCTGGATCTGAACCCAGGACCAAACATACACAATCCCATATCCAGTCTTTATTTATGGTCTCCTAAAAACACATTAGACAGATTTTAAAGTTTACTGCAAGTTTAGTAGCTCTAGTATTTATACTTGAATTGGTACAAGCAAAGTTTTGACCAGCTTGTAAAAAGACATTCCTGCAGCGCCAAGTTTAAGGTGCTGCAGCTCCTCACTGCCTGCAGTTCAAATACAAAATTCTATCACATTATTCGCTTGTATGTTAACTAATAGTGTGCCAAAAATCAAAAATCAGGCAAGTAGAAATTGGTGCTTTTGAGCAAATAAAATGTTTCCCTGTTCTGTCCCGATTCACCCCAGTGTCCCAATTCACCCCATATTACGGTATGTGTTTTGAATGATGTTTATCATTGAAACTGGTTTTGCAAAGGCAGTGCTCATTTAAGAGACTTTCAACATGACTTGTGATGTTAAAAATGGGGTGTGATAAATCAGAAAGTGAAAAAATTCAATATCTCAAAAAGTTTCCAACAGATTTTTTTGTTTTTTACATCTGCTTGTTCGTCTCATCTTCAGCTACGTAATGGTGCCTATCGTTATGCTGGGACATTTTTTAACCCCTAAAGTTGGTTCAGGCTCACTGTGGGACACTGTCTCGCATTTGGTTGTAGATGAAGCCCATTGTATTGTTACATGGGGACAGTCAGATTTCAGATTTTATGCCAAAATGTAGTTTTTTGGCATTGGCAGCAACTGCCACAAAGAAGACTAAAGAAGAAATTTCAAAGGTGCTGATTATGCACAATCACTGTACAGTGTTGTACGTTCTAGACAGAGAAAATATTTTCTTGTTTCTTGGAAGTCAAGTCGAGACCACCGTTATCAGGCGGAGACTTCACTGCAGAAGGATCAGTCGATTACGTGCTTGAGCCACTTATTCAACAATTGAAACAGGAACAATTTGCTTTCCCAAAGACAGTTGTGTATTGTGTACGCCTCATTGCCTCACTATGGCCGAGGTCATGACCTGTCACCACGGATCCCGGGTGTCGACTGTCGAGAGTGGACCAGTGGCATAATATCAGTATGCCCTATTTGAAAGATACTAGGAAACTTTCAAGGATGTGTCATCTGTACCTCTTGAGTTCCAGCTAGTTTTGTTTTTTATACATTGAAAAATATACAACATTTTTCGAAAACTTATATTTAAAAAAACCAGGCTGAACACATCTCCAATTTTCAACTATTACTTGACGATACATATGTAGAATATATCTTAGGAATTTTATCTCCATACCCGGAATACCTATAGGAGATTTGAATCTTTCTGTGGTGAAAATTGATTTTTGAAGGGGGAATTTAACAAGGCCATAGCTTCTTTATCGTTATAGCAATACAATAAATGTCTATCAGAGATCCTTTCCCACTGTCCAGTCAGTGTAGATCCCGAATTTCAAAGCTCAAGGTTGAGTATTTAGTGATTTATTGAGCGAAGAACGTGGTTGTGGTCAAAACAATGCCTCAAAAACTGGTAAAATGAGCAATTTTCAAACCTCAGCCAAGTCATGAAAAATTGACCGATTGAGCTGAAATTTTCAGGAAGTTCATCTTTTGAGTCATCAAGACACATATAATTTTTTCAGCCAATTTGGTGACGGGGTGGTGGCAAATTTCTCGAAAATCTGATGATTTGACATGGAATGACCCAGGAGTCTTTCTGTTGCAGTATCACAGATCTAGGTGGAGCAGCCCCTCATCCCCCCTGGAGTGGTCCACCACCTCTCTGAGGGACCAGATCCCTGAGACCCCACAGGGATTAACCTGTGCCCTCAAGGACATAAATAGTGAGCAAGCTCAGTTGGGGTGGAGACTCCACAGTAATGCTACGACTACATGTATAGGGTAATTACCCGATCACGTCTGAACTATGGCAGCGGGCACGGGTACCCGCTGTTGCCCAGGGCAGTTTGGGGCAGTTTTATCCTGCGGGCACAGGCAGTATGCTGCGGGTGCGGGCAGAGACTGCGGGGCGGGTGCGGGCAGGATAGTGCGGGCACGGGGCGGTTGCGGGCAGGAAAAAGGTGCCCGCGCAGATCTCTAACACACATATATGTTTGTACCCGATATTGCAAATTAATAATGATTATGGATCTCAAAACACCAAGCATAATGCCGGACAGTACTACTACATTAATTGACCTTCTGGTGGGCAATTGGCCGGACACTGAAACATATCTCAACAAACCATTGATCTCTCCTTCAAAAAGTAATTCACAATTTACCAAATTTCTGTCACACATTGACACACTGGTCAAATAATTATATGTTATGCTTGGGTGAGTGAGTTTGTGTTTTACGCCCCATCAGCACCAGTATGGACTATTTACAGGCAACATTTTATGCTTGGACAATGGACATCATTGAATGCATCTAAGGACCCAACTATAGCATTTGTATAACTCATCGAAACATCTTCAATAATGTGGCCGATGTTCTTCCTGCTGTGAGTGAGTGAGTTTGCGGTTTATGCCCTATCAGCACCTCTTCCCATTGCAGAAAAGTATGTAAATTCAATTTATGAAAAGGGAGTGAGGAAAATTCAGTCAACAAAATGAGACAAAGCATGTTTGTAAACAAAGGCTGAGATATGAAAAATATTCCACCAACACAGGATGCTTTGTGACTAGCAGCTTATCTAGCAGGTCATATCTGGAGTCAAGCTTTGGTTGAAACGCAAGGTCCAGATGACCTTGTTTGGACTTCAATGAAATCTCGAAAAGATGGAATGTTAAAATGGATGACGTCGCCTGCTGAAATGAACTTAGGACCTCAAATGAATTCCCCAGCAGTAATCAGATGAAGCCTTGTGAACTAAAATATGTAAAACATATAATACGACCTCTCATAAATGCATCTATCATACACAGAACATCAGGTAGATCATGCTGCAGACGTGTCATTTTTTTAGGAATACACAGGAGCAAAGTAGGCATCCATCCTGTGTCCTGCCACTGTATCCAGAATGGGAAGAGAAATGGGAACACTGTCAGATTATGATATATATATTATGCACAGCACTGATGGCTTCAGATAATACCACCACCTGGGACGCAACAGAACTAATACGGAAACACCTTAATTGCCGAAAGTTCATGTTGTTGCTGTCCCCAAGGACTCACTAAAGAAGCCAAGACAGTTTCTGACACTCATACATTAACACCACTAGCTGGTGAAATGACACAAAATTATGTTCACCATATCACTTTTGTCAAGGATGTCACTTAGACCTAATCATGCGTTAACTCTGGACACACAACGGCTGAGCAGCAGACTTGATCATGAAGAGTGACCACAAAGAGAAGCAGTTAATCAAACTGCTGTGCAGTTCCAGCACCACACCCCTTCGTCATCTGATTGGAGAAGAAGCTTCATGACAACTTGGCCCACATTCAGATCACTGCTGATGACACTGATATATTTGTCCTGCTGACCTATTTTGTGTGGAAACACCAGATGGATACCAGAGTTACATGAAGATTTGCAGCGGCAAGATCGTTGACATCAATTAAACTCTCCTTCAATTGGGAGACAAGTGTGGAGACCTGCTGCCTTCCCATGCTCTGTCTGGATGTGACACAGTTTCCTTCCCATACGGGAAAGGTAAAACAACAGCTGTCAACCGGCTGCTTAAGTCTTATATCAACCTTCAAAAACTCGGTGATCAAGAAAGAAGCATGTCAGGAATTCTAAGAACAGGTACCAAAAGTCTTTTGAGCTTGTACGGTAGCCAAATTCCAGTAGCTTGAATGAATTGAGGAAAGAAATATTTTGCGAGCACATTTGCAATGCTTGATATGGTAAACATCATGGCTTTGTCAACAGAGAATCACAGCGCTGGACCAGGAATAGCGAATTTTGTTATTGATGTACTATCAACAACTGAAAATTGCATTGCTTATATGAGAAAGAAGGAATTTTTAAAATCATCCATGACTTGCGAATGTCAATGTGACATGAAAAAGAAAATGAGAGGTGACATAACGGACAAAGAAATTTGGAAATGCCCAGAATGCTCAACAACTATGTCTATCAGAAAAGGGACAATATTTCAGGTTAGTTACAATATAATTAATTTAATTTAAGAAAAAAATAGAATAATAAATAGAAAATACAAATCATCGAACAAATTATTAAATTAGAAAAAATACAAATACAAAGAATGCATTCATCAATATAAACAAATAATTTAAATTTCCAAAACAAAAACAACCTGTCAACCATCTAACAGTCGACCAGTCGACCTTAAAAATAACAGGAATACTGCATGAAACATGCCTTATAAATATGTTAGGGCTCAAGTTCAATATATGGATAAGAATATATAAAGTTTTATTAGACATCTGAATATCAAGAAGATACATGTGTCCGATAAGAAGTGCCAGATTGACTTTTTTCTCTTGCATTTTTAGAGATGCTTGCTTGCTTGCAAGCGGCATCTCTATTGTGGGAGGATGGCTCTTAAACTTATGACAACTGCCTAGGTCATGCTGTTTCATCTCTGTCATTGAAACTTTGCATACAGTCTCAATAGAATTTCATCTTGCATTGATAAACTTTTGGTGTCTTTCTGAGATGAAGAAATTAATAAAGAAAACAAACAGGCTGAGTTTCTACAGGTCAAAGGTCAATCACCAAAAGTAGGTCACAGGCCAGATACCCTCCAGCAGGTCTCACATGCCAGATACCCTCTGCAGGTGACAAAGGGGTAGATACTATCATGGGCAGTCTATCTACAAGCATCTCTTAAAGTGCTTGCACATTATTTTTATATGTTAAGGTGACTCAACTATGGTGGTTTGATCATACAGATTTTTCTAAAATTTTGCACAGTTACTCTATGGGACCCATACATTCCAAAAATGAAAAACAAAAAAATTTCACCGACTCGTTTTGTTGCCATGGCAACAGTATGTTTGGCCTGATGACTGCTTAAAAGTCATAAATTGAGTTTTTGGTTATGTACCACAGAATAAAGCATTACATGCATTTGTCACACAAAAATGTCAGAAATGTCTTCCCATGGATGTAAACCAATACATTTTCCAAAAATTTGAAGAAAAAGGTTAAAATACTTTTTTATGTAAGAGCTCAAAGGGCACCAATACACAAATTAATTGCTGATTTTGCATGCATCAATTTTGGCAGTAATCAAATTTTAGGAAAACGATCATACAGATTTTTTTTAAAATTTGCATATATCATAAACAAGTTATTGTCAAACAAATGGCCAAAAATAAAAAAATTTCACCAAGTCGTTTTTTAACTGCAGTACCATGACTATGCCAATGTCAATTTAAAGAAATAAAGACAATTTTAGACACAGTTGACTGAAATTAGTTGAGAAAATTCTTTGGATAAAGATGAGAAGCTGAAACTTTGAACTAGCGTAGAGTAGGTGTTACTGCATTCAATAAAAAAATTATTATGCTTCTAGCTGCATTGCATCTCATTTAAATAGCAAATTACTGGCCGCCATGCTGTTAAAAAAAAGAGAGCAGAAAATGGTGACGTCACAACTTTTTCAGGGCCTGCAGCAGTTGTGACGCTATGTTGCTAGGCAACCAGGCTGCTCAGAAGTATGTGCAGTGTACCACGGTTGAGTCCATAGAAATACATAGAAGGGACATGAGGCTCTGGCAGATGAAGCAACCAAATCCACCATCTTGGAACTGCCCTGTATCCCGGTACAATGGATCATGACATCACCAATAACTGTGATGTCACTTATAACAATGGCATGACGTCACATCATAATAAGTCTATTGTGACGTCATGTCTCAGGGCAGTTCCAATATGGCGGATTTGGTAACCTCATCTTGAGGTGGCATCAAACAGCCTTATGTCCATTCTATGTATTTCTATGGTTGAGTCACCTTAATACGCCATTTTAAAGTGTTTTTATGGCTGTTTATGGTTGACAGGTCGACAATTTTTTTTTATAATGAAATCTACTTTGAATTTCCGAACATTTTTGGTGACAGGTCGATAGGTTGACAGGTCGACAGGTAGACACTAACATTAAGTATGGAAAGAGAGTCGTATAGGTCAATGATGATGCTAGGCAGAGAGGTCTGCCATCCATTGGAAATAGGTTTGATGAAATCGGATGCTGATGAGAATGAAGCTGAGTACGTTATCAAACTTAGAGATAGAATGTATCGGGCGCATGAAGGGGCCAGTAAACGCTTATATAGAGACCTCTGCTCAGAGACAGAAGGCAAGATATGACATCAAGACCTTCATTCAGAAATTTATCAGCCAAGTGACCTGGTAGTGATTTTAAATGAGAAAAGGGAGAAGAACAGACTGCCCACCATCCAAAAAAAACATGTTGTAAGGAGGATCAAAGCCTTACGTGAAAGTTGATGAAAAATCTAAAGAGATCCAATTCAAGTGACCAACAGAAACAGTTAGAATTCACAAGAAAACTAGAAAATTTATTGACATCAGCCAGGCTGAGAGAAAAGGGAGCTGCAAGTTTGTTCAAAGTTGCAACCAATGTATGAAGGTCCTGTAGTTGTTACCAGGAAAATAAACGACTGGATAGTGGAGATCCAGATTTACAAAAGTTGTAAGAAAATGATAGTTCATCATCATGATAAACTAAAGCATTACAAAGGAGTGTGTGTGTATTTGAGTTTTACGTCTCACCAGCACCTGAGTGGGCTATTTTATTACAAAGGGGTAATGGTCTCCGGGTGGGCAAAGATCTTGCCTGGCAAGGTAAAATTGTCCAAAGAAAAATTGACAATTAATTAAGCATTGTCCATGTTTCAGCATGGAACGGAAGAGACATGCTGGATCCCATCACGAAAAGGGGATTAGTGTACAAATGTCTGTAGGCCTATTGCAGATTCCGATGGGGAAAAAAGAGCAGTGTGCTTACGAAACATTTCTCACCTGAAGAGTTGCCATTTGGTTGTACTCTTTGCGGGCACTGTGCGTTTCACCTTCGGGGATTGCAACAGCATTGTTTCAAGTTCCCAGCCAGTCTTAAACGTCGGGCTGAGGAGGGGAGGAATGCTAAGGAGGATTGGGTACTTCCATCAAGCGAGGAGTGGTAGGGCCGTTCGGGACCATGTTGACATCTCTCTACTCGGAGCAGAGGAATCATATCGCTATTGGAGAGAACGACAAAGGCCAGAATCTGTAAGGTCTTCACCAGCCCCCGTGGCAGCATCGGCTGCAGCATCGACCATGCCATCGGTGGTCATTGGGCGACCTTCCCGTCATATTGCTGGGAGACGAGTTAGATTTTTTAACACCATAGGACCCACCATCAGAGGTTCAACAAAGTAGTTGAGAAGGAATTATCTTACACTATTCATGAATAATTATTCAGAATTTCAGTTGAAATTTTCTGTGTCGGTTTAATGTAGACCTATTTAATAGTATTTATCATTAATAGATTCATGAATGTAGGTTGTCCGAAACTTCAGATATGATGAATGAAATATAAGCTAATGGCCTACACCCAAGTTGTATGTGTACAAGTAAAATTGGCTCCTGTATGGATGACATGCTATGCATCAGATATGCAGGCCTAAATGATTATTTCTTTAAAACATTGAATCTAGCAGACAGTAGCCACGAAAGCCTCCATAAAATGATACAAACATTGCATATAAACTAAAGTTCGCTCAAATGAAGTTGAAACGATCAGTTTAATTCAAAATCCATAGCATATTTATGTACAATACTATGAAGCATGGCGAGTCAGGAATTGTTGAATTGGCTGCCCTATTGGCAGCTAAACATGTTGCAGCTTTTATTGTTGCTATGGCAACTTTGGACGGTTAATGATATAGTTGCTATGTTTAGAGAAACTATTCACATTTTGCAGTCAGACATAATTGTTATCCATTTGTGTGTGTCGAAAAATTATGAAGAAAACATGTTTATTCAGAATAAACTGCTGATAAACAGTTTGGGTTACCACGGCACCAAAAGGCATTTGTTTGAAAAAACAAAATGTAGCCTCCTTCTAATCATGAATTTGTGTCTGTTTTAAAAGATATCTTCAAATTAAAATATCATGCCTGTTCGTTTTGAAAATGTGGAAATCACGGAACCATGACGATTTGACGAGAACTACCAATGGAAGGATGTATGTTTCAGGTATAAATTTTGTTTGTTTGTGTTTTACGCCTCTGCAGCACCTTGGTGGGCTACATCAAGGCAGGCGACCGCCGTATGATGATGAGATGAGAAGACTTTGAGTCTGGCACATACCCTAGTAATTCAGGGATGCCCAGGGTCTTTCAGTTGCCCTAGCATAGAACACTGGATACAATCCGCCTCATTTAATATCCCATGGGCCCGGACTAAAGTGAGTTCCTGGGGTGATATTTGAACCCACACCCTCCGAGCCAGTTGACAAGCGCACTTACCAATTAGACCACGGGGGTACTGATAGGTTTTGCGGTAAATCATTGTGTAGTGCAGCAATTGGAAAAAGATTTCGAAAAGACTCTGGAGTGAGCTTAATAGTAATGTACACCCTCTGGCCTCCATCGCCAGTAAGGCCCGCGCAACTTTAAAAGACAGAAAAAAAATAGTAGGGCCAGGCAACCAAAAATTGGGTTTGCCCATAACCGTCTGCTATATTTGTTGGACCTCATTTCTAAGGTTTGGGCTGCAGGGCAATATAGTTTGGACTTTGATAATTATTTTCTTGCAAAACCATTTGAGTATGACAAAATCTATAGTTATGTCAAATCATAATAAAATTCTAAAAAAAATTAAGCCTAGATAATAATCAAATAGACAATATTCAGACGGTCATAAATTTAGCAGTATATCACATAGCAGCATCTGTTATACATCAACATGTAGATTATTGTCTGAAAATCATAGTTAATGACACCAGGCTGTATAGCCATCTTCTGCAAGTCCCATATCCCCACTTAAAAGTCTTACAGCTCTTTTGTTGATGAAGATTTCCATTCCAAAAGTGCGATCTCTGCAGAAAAACTAAATGGCTACCATACTGCAGATCAATTCAAATGAAACATCGAAGCAGAAGATGTGCATTTTTTTGTCGATGAGGTAAAACTTTTGATTTATAAATTGATATACACGTAATTAAAATCATTAGCAATTACAGTTATTAAAGTAGGTTTATATAAATATGAAATTGTGATATTCTAAGATATCTGTAAATTCTATAAAAGAAAGACCCTAAGCGAATTTCGACAGACTGTGTAGGAGGGACAGAATATATCAGTAAACACATCAACCAACAGGGCATGGAAATTGAATGTCTGGCTGATCTAACTGGCACTACAGCGTCAGCAGCTCAGTCCGCCTAATGCCCCAGTCTCACGGCACGTTACGGAGAACTTTTTACCACTGAGGGGCAGCTTGAGTTGAATTCTAGGAAAAAAATGACCATCACGGCGACATACAATGTTTATAAAACAATTACATAATTAATTAAAAGCATATCACGGCGGGGTTCTTTTTGTTCACTGCGGGGAAGAAAAGTTGTACGCCGTCCCCAAAAGTTCGCCGGGGGAAAGGAATTTCCTCCTCCTGAGGGATACTTTTATATCGCCCCGATATAAAAAGTACCCCTCAGGGAACCTATAACTGCCCCTCAGTGAACCTATTTCACCGCGGCGGGATGTCAAAAACTGCCGGCGAGGCTTCAAATGTCCTCCCAGGGGCAGGAAAGGTCCCCGCAGGGGCAGGAAAGGTCCCCGCGGGGGCAGGAGAGGTCCCCTCAGGGGCAGGGGGTGTCCTAATATCCCGGCGGAGATGTTTTTGAGGCGTTCTCACTGAAAAAATCCACGCCGGACATCCAAAAATTAAGAAAATTTTGGGCTCTGCTCCGCCGTCATGAAAAAAAAAGTTTGTACCTGTTGAATCTTTTTTGACATCCACGGCGCAGTTTTCCCATTTCTAGGAACCGCTGAGGGGAACAAAAACTTCCCCTGGGGGGATGTTAAAAGTCGACGGCGGATCACCCAAATTCATCCAAATTACCAGGAAATACTTCGACGCCGATCTAAATAGTTCTCCGGGAGCCGCCGTGAGACTGGGGCATTAGCCTCAGGATTGACAGAGGGTTACTCAACTGAGGTACGATTGGTACAGCCTTGCAAGACTCGACCACGCATGCAGCCACAATTGATTGCTAAATACAATAGAATGATCAATATGTAACTCGATCACAGATCACACTTTGATGGAATAAATCCCCCCCACCTCCCACCTTTTCCTAAATAATTTTTCTGGAAATTTACTTCTTTTCAGGTACATGTAATAAGGCTTATGGTTTTTGCTTAAAACTTTGCACTTTCAGACGATGGACCCTAGGATGGATGGAGGATTGGGGCTTAACGTCCTGTATTTATGCACTGGGTAGGCTAATTAGGACAGGAAGAGGACACAGCAATGAGGCGAAGGATGATTGAAACAGCTGTCCAACATAGGCCAGGGTGACCCGGCAAGAGCTGGATTCAAACCTGAGACCCAGCGATTGGCAGCCCAGCATGCTACCACTAGACCAGCCTCCCCCCGATGGACCCTAGGAGAGAGGTCATAGACCTTACCTTGCACCCTATGGAAGAGTGAAGGACTGAGTTGCTTTTCAAAGATGAGGATGGTGGAATGCCTTGCCCTGTCTGTTTTGAAAAAAAAACGGTTTGGCAAACTATTCAAGCCATGAAGCGTCATTGGAGGGCACGAGATTTCATCACACATTGAAGTGCTCTTCTTCTTCCGATGACGCCACCTTGGTTGTCGCCCTGGTTGAATCCCCTAGAGCTGTCTGCCCCTAGAGGAGTCATTCTGTTGCAGTATCACAGATCTAGGTGGAGCAGCCCCTCATCCCCCCTGGAGTGGTCCACCACCTCTCTGAGGGACCAGTGCACTCAGTACTGGAAGCATTTCATCAAGCAATTAACTTACGATCGTTTAAAAAAAAAGTTTTTCGTATGTAAAACTTACGAATTTATTTGCGTTTCACTAAACTTCTTAAATTAAGAATTTCTTAAGTTTTTCGTATGTATTGACTTAACTTTACGTGAGCCCCCTACCTGCCGTAAGTGGTTCTTAAGTCAGAAATGGACGACTTATTCAGACGTGTTAGATGCCCAAGGGTGTTCAAGGATAGAAAGTTTGTTAACAACCTAGAATTGGATGATGACAAGCTGTTTGCAAGATATCGGTTCAGAAGGCAACAGCTTGAGGCCATCCTTCAGCTTATTCGAGAAGATCTGTTGCCAGACACGCATCGATCCCGGGGGATTGACCCGGAGACGAAGATAAGTCCATATGTTCCATAACATAAATTGTTAAATATAGTGCTGTAAGTTTCCAAAATTCCATCAAGAAACTTGTTTGCATCCATCATCCATGTTTATCTCTTCGCCAACGACGATCTTCTTCTTCCTCTTCTTGTGTTGTTAATTTGATGAAACGTTTCCCTGGCAGATCCCTGAGACCCTCAGGGATTAACGTGTGCCCTCGAGGACATAAGTGGTTAGGAAACTCAGTTGGGGCGGAGACTCTACAGTATTGCTACGACTGTTAGGGCAAATACCCGATCACGTCTGAATAAAAAAAAAAACGCCGGTCTATCAGATTATGAAATGCTTCTCAAACAAGCTGCATATATATATTACAGAGACATGCTTCAAAGAAAATTTTTTTTCAAACAAGCGTCAGCGGAATTCGGCAGCAAAGTCAGTCATCAAAATTATCAGAATGGTTTTAAATAATATGTAGGATATATATTCGAAAGACAATCATGGAAATGTCCCCCAATGCCCCAATAGAAAAAAAATTATAAAAAAATCAATGTTATGACTTGGCAATACACAAGAGATGAAAATTGGTGCAAAGAAATCTTGTTGAGATGCATTTCCTGCTCTGGCACATTATGACAAATCTGGGACTGTTTGCCCACCTGATTGCAGAAGCTTTCCTTTAACACTAAAAACTCAATTGTCATTAGGACTGTGGACAGTGATGTTGTCGTTCTTGCTGTCAGTTTTGCCTCAGAAATGGGAAACGCTGTGGAATGAGCTGCATTTGGTGTTGGGAAAGCGTTTCAGTACATCAATACCACTGAAATATCTCAGACACAAGGCAGAGACAAAATTTAATGTCAAGCTTTAGTCATGGCACAGTTTTTTACTGTCTTGATCCAGGACTTCAAAATGTCAGTTTTTCAATAAATTGAAAACAATCTGAAAAAAATTTATGAAGCACACAGACTACAAACTGAGACGACTATTGCCAAACTCCAGAAGGAAATTATTGACTTGAAAATAACATGCCAAAAAAGTGCCAAACCACCAGTATTCCCAGAAGCACATTCAAAGATACGTTCTGCCACTGCAAACGTTCATAACACACAAAATAAAACACCAAACAACAGAGGCAACAGATCGGAACATGGAATTCGTCTATAAGCAGAAAATGGAAAGGACGCAATCCAAGGAATTACAATATGAAAGTAATCTTAAATTGGAGAACCAAATGCTGAAAGACCACATTTTTTATCTCAAATGAACAACAGTAATCAGATGAAGTGATATGCACATAAAATGTAAAACATATGATGTAATTATATACGACCTCTCGTAAATGCATCTATCATGCGTTAGAACATCAGGTACCTGTAGATCGTGTTGCAGACACGTCATTGCTGAGGAAGTTGGTGTCCACTCCATGGGTTAAGTATGGGGAGACTGTCAGATATGCTGTCTTACACAGCACTGATGGCTTCAGGTAACACCACCATCGCCAGGGATGCAACAGAACTAAAACGGGCACACATTAACAAAGTTCATGTTGCCGTCCCAAAGGAATCACAAGACAAGCCAAGAAAATATCTGACACTCAGCGCAGCACCGCTAGCTGGTGGAACGACACAAGATTATGTTCACCATATCACTTGTGTCAAGGATGTCACTGAGGCCTACTCAGCATGGACAGGAGAAGATCCCAAAAGTTTTGTAGACTGATGTACAATCCAACATTCTGTCTTCAATGTCGGACAAGTAGCGTGAGTTTGGGCGAGTTTGTGTTTTACGTCCCATCAGCATCATGCAAGTTAGGCTATTTAGGGAGTCAGACATAGTTTTCAAAGTGTTTGTTTTGCAAAAATCTGGTGATAAACCCTTTGCAAACGAAGGGGTCAAATACTTATTTCCGAAGACTATTTGGATTCTTATGCAAATATATTACATAATGCTTCTTTCACTTAATTTTTGTGCATTACCTGTCTTCTAATGTTGGACCAGATCTACCTGAGAAATTTCAGATTTTTACAGCAAGCGTAAGTGCCCAAACCAGAAAATACTTATTTTCCTCACTGTATATTTCTTTGACTAACTGATACATGCATCGGAAACTTCAAAAATCATTGATACACTAAACAGTAAAATGGCAACTGGCCTGACAACATTCATATCAAAACAGTCAAGTCAATGAAAGAAACTGTAACCCCCATACTATATAACATATAACATCAATGTCTGTTTTATTGAACGAAAATATCCTGCACAACTCAAAAAAGCAAAAGTCACACCAATACACAAAAAAATTATCCTACAGATCGCTCAAATTACTGTCCATGCAATAAGCTTGCTATCTTGCTTGAATAAAAAAAAACAAAAAAACAGAAAATGTAATATATAGGGCCTACCAGATTGTAATACTATGACTTCTTAACACAACCGAACTTTTTCTATGTCTACCAATTTGGATTTCGAAATCATCATGCAACAGAAATGACATTTAGAAATCATCAATAGAATATGACAAGATATTTCTGAAAACTATTTTACAATTGACCTATACATAGATCTCGCCAAAGCCTTTGACTCAGTCAATCAATACCTACTTTCTTATCTACAAATTAAAACATAATGGTATCACGGGAGTTGCTTTTAAACTTTTTGAGGGATACTTGAAAGGTCGAAACCAACATGTTCAAATAGGTGACTCCAAATCAGGAATACAACTAACTAGTTGTGGTGTACCACAAGGCTCAGTACTCAGCCATTACCGTAAGTTTTCACTCAGCTTCCATGCATGCTTCACTATTATATACTATATATGGGGATAACATTGTCACCAACCACAACAAAGCAAATAGTGGTTCAGTTATTTCTCAAAACGTCAGGAATTATTTCCCAAAACGTCAAGAATTATTTCCCAAAACGTCAGGAATTATATCAGCATATAATCAGTTTTGATTCTGTATAATGTCCTGCATGCACATGAGACCCTCCCGACTGTTAGAAGCAATTGCAAGCAATCAACGCTGAAGTTGTTGGCCAAGATGGAAAGACAGTAGTATCCCTTGACATGGGTCTCTTCAAACCAGCAAAAAAATTGCAAATGTCACATAATGTCCCTTGACATGGGTCTCTTCAAACCAGCAAAAAAATTGCAAATGTCACATAATGATCCGTCTTTGCCCACTTGACAACATTTGGGAGTTCAAGCTTTTTTGACTGCATAATGAAGCATTTAGAGAAGTGTTCCAAACACTCCTTGACGATCTCAAGAAACCCTCAACAGACTTGAAAGTTGTATGATGCTTGCAAATCCAACAACACTAAAGCTGCTTAAAATGAGCATGTGCCAATTTATTCTGTTGGACCAGTTCATACCTTGGAACAGCTAAACAGTTCCATGACAATTTCAGAAGGTCTGTTTCTTTATTGCCCCAGAACTGGCCCACTAACGGGAGAGGAACAGATGAATGCTAATGCAACCTTCCACACCATGCAATTTTTGCAATCCCAACATTTTTCTTTCGCTACAGATAAAAAAGATGGGAGTTCTGTAGTCTGAGGAAGACCACAGGCGGAATGATCACAATGGCTTATCATTAGCAGTTCTAGAGATAGAGAGGAAGGTGTATGGCTCAAGTGCCGCCTGGTGGAGTGCAAATATAGAAAATTGATTAAAATTGCTCAAGGAGCAGCCTTTCACAACATTCTTGTTGTTTCTGTGAGATAATAGTCTCTCAGCTACACTTAGAGATGATTTTCACCCACTACACTGCATTTAGACTCGCATTAAACCTTGTTTGGCCAATCTTACCTATGTGTGCATCCATATCAGCATACATCACAAGGGAATTCCCTTTGACAGCCAATCAGAATTTAGGAGACCACAGAGCCATCTCTTGATTAAATTGGAACCTCAGTCTGCCCTTTGGTGAGCATGCTATAGCCTGTTTCCCAGCCACCACAAAACAGGCCTGGTGGCCATGGGATATCCCAAGAATACTATTTATGGCAACTTCCGCAAATATGACCGCACACGACGACTGTCATTTTCCCATAGGTGGAGCTTGAGCAATACACCTTGGTAAAATATAACAGAATAAGGGCAAAGCATGTGAACAATGCCTGTGGGAAGACCTACAAAATGTTGTAAAGATGTATTTATTATAGTTTTCATAGCTATGTGTTTTTTGAAAACTTCGTTTTGAAGTTAAACCATTACATCATTGGGTATCTGTCAATGCGATTGGTCTAATCTTCAATCTATGACATATCAGTTCAGAGTTTGACATCACAGTTAATGAAAAAGGAATTTAAAACTGTCAGGCAATGATACTAATTGTGTACAACCACAACAAACAACGCATCTCAAAGCTGAGTGTTGCACCTCATTGTTTTCCAAACAATATGTGTTGTTGTTTTTCACAGGACACCAGTCATCACAATTTCAACATTATTTGTCAGTAATTGCAACTCTCCTTTGAGGTTAAGAAGTCTGTTTGGTTCACTTACAGTGCAGAGTGAAACATACATCATCCATGTGTCAATGCATTACAGCTCTAGCAATTGATCTGAAGAAATCAGATTTTTTTTCTCAGTGCCACAGTGGACCTATGATGTCATAGGTGGATACTCCATTGCCAAGCACTAGAGGATATGCAAAATTGGTGCAATCAATGATGCCATAGGTCAAACTGGCCAATAGCATCCGTTGTGGACAGTTTCATCATAGCCTTGCAGTTACATCATTGCCAGAGCGGCCAATAATATCACAACAACTCAGGTGCAAGGTTGGACTACTCCTGTGGAGGGGGCACTCTGCTCAAAAGCTGTCAATTGATCCTTATGTCTCCATATTTACTCCTGTGAACTGTGGTAACCTATCAAAAAATATAGGATTAAAGTAATTGATGGTAGTTTTACACTGAAAGGAGCCGCCAACAAAACTGCAAACAGTAAACTAAATGCTTGATTTGACAGCTCCATGTCAAATCCAATTTAAATCAGAAGCATGTTGGTGAACAACTGTGATTAATTTCCAGTTATCCTATTAACCATGCTTGGTTGAATTTCAGGCACTTCTGGTATCACCAAATAATAAATAATGATTAATAATCCCCCCTCCCACTTAACACCTGAGTTTTTGCAGTAGTATCATTGGCTCATCTGGCCATGACATAATTGCAAGGCTATGATGAAGTTGTCTACATGAAATGCTATTGGCCAGTTTGACCTATGACACCATAGCTTGCACCAACATTGTATATGTTCCAATGGAATCTCCAGCTTTGACATCAAAGGTCCACACTATGAAAAAATGTATTTCTTTAGAGCAATTGCGAGAGCTGTAATAATTTTGTCAGTTTCTTGAAATCTGTGCTTTGTAATAAAAGAAATAATTCAACTTAATTTCTGACATCACAGTTTTGGAATGAAGCAAATTGCAAACTTGAAAAACACGTAGCTATGAAAACGATAATAAATGGTAAAAAGAAAGGCAATGCAAAAGTTAAAATGGGAACTGCAGCAGCAAATTTTACAGAGTAATTATTCATTTGCCATCTCAAGAAAAATTATCCCAACATTTTTTTTTTCATTCTTTAACCAAAACAATGTTTCAACTTCTGCACTACATATTTCCAGAATACACTGGCACTGGCAGTGGCAAAGCTATGGTTCTCACAGACTTGAGGAGCAACAACTTGTTGGATATGTCAAGTACATGGCTGTTAGTGGTTGCCCAGTGAATGAAGGTATGTTACGCTTGTTTGCAACAGATGTTGCCAGAAAATCTACAAGAAGATGGATGGATGGATGATTGGGGCTTTACATCCTGTATTTATGCACTTGTTAGGCCAATTAGGACAGTGCGGGGACACGGCAATGAGGTGAAGGATGATTGAAACAGCCATCCAACATAGGCCCAGGTGACCCGGCAAGAGCTGGATTCAAACCCTGGACCCAGCGATTGGCAGTCCAGCATGCTACCACCAAACCAGCCCTCTCCCCCCCCCCCCCCAATCTACAAGAAGAACACAGCGGGATGACGCAAGGAGGCCGAAATGGCTGAGCCAGAAATTTTCTTCGCCATCATCTTGAGCTGAAGCAAAGCAAATTGATAAGCATGCAGGATGCAACGGCATTAGGGCAAGGGTGACCAAGGCCCAGGTAATCATGCATTTGCACCTGAAACATATTTTGGTAGGTTATTGGTCACTGGCTATCATTGAATCCATGGTGTCTGCCCATATGAGTTAATCTGAATAATACAAAGGTCTCATGGAACTGGCATTGATTTTGTAAGCTAATTAGAATACATTGTACTTTATGATATCTTTGTGAGACTGTGCAATGTGAATATGATTCTCCTTGCTCTTTCATTGTGTCAGTCTATTACAGGACTGGGAGTGAGTTATGTTTTATTTAATGACCCTGCAACCTTGTTGGGTTATGAGGGTCTGCAGGACTGGGGTCCTCTGTGCAAATAAGATTTCATAATAGATTTCATAATGTCTTATAACTTGCATGCTACTTGAGCAACATTTAGCTGAACAACGAAACTGCATATGAAGTAATAACCAAAAAAATGAACTGAAATGCTGGGTTGTGAACATATGGTCAATCTTCATTTGCAGGTACAACTGAGTCAGTTGAAGCGAGGAGGAAGCAAATAGAAGAACATGGACTAACGCCAGAGCAAGTCCTGAACATGGATGAGGCAGGATGGTCAAAGAATGAGGGGCCAACGCAACAAAAGGGGATCATCCTGGATCCTGCAGTGAGGAACCGAGTAATGCCACCGACAGATGTACATGTAACTACCAGAGTTCCAGCTTCCTCCCTGCCCTTAAGCGTTTTCCTGCCGACAGAAGAAGATCACCAGATGGTGAAGGAAAGGATGGCAACCATGGTGGCGCTAGTTTTACAGCAACATCTTGGTGTCTTTACAGATAACCCAACCATACCAACACATCAACACGAATACTACAAGGAATCAGCCAGGAAGTCTATCTATTTTCATTGCAGTTGAGAGAAACTTGGCCTGGGAAGGACTGAGCTACATGGGCAGAGATATTCTCTGCCTGTCTCCTGTTCGGGCAGTGTTGTCTACTGTCAGAGACGTTATTTTCAGGGCAGTTGGACAGCCAAATCTTGTTCATGTAGCGACTGAAGACTTTGACATGTTGTTAGACTTTGACGCAAACTTTTAATCAATTTCAAACGTTAATAAATAAAATTCAAGAAAAGGAAAGTACATTGTACATAAGGGTATATTGTATGGTTATGCCCGGATATAAAATCTCGTACCAAAAAATGTAGATTGAAGGTGTGTATGAAAAAAAAATTTACTGGAAAAAGTAGTTCCGATCAGCCAAGGCTGTGGGATCTCATTCCTTAAAAACAATTAAAAGCTAGTGACAAGGTATTGTCTGGACAACTTGGCCTCCCCACACACACAGGAAAAGGCTGAGTTTGACATTTAGGAGCACTGAAAAAAATATGTTGGTCTTTCGGTCTAACTTTTCTGAGACGTCTAACCCGATGTCTAAGGCATTTGAAAATGTCTAAGAAGATTAGTCCTCATGACTAAGCAGTTAGACTTTTTGGATGTCCAGGGCCATGAAAAATGTCTAACTTGGTTAGTACCCATGACTAACTAAGTTAGTATTTATGTCTAAGAAAAAATGTCTAATATGGTTAGTGCTCTTGACTAACTAAGTTAGTCTTCATGTCTAAGACATTAGACTATTTGGTCATGTGACCAAAAACATTCCAGCCAGATGAGACTGGCAGCCATGATTGTTGGATTTTCAAGGTAAGCAAAATATTTGTAATCCGCTTAAATCCGTGTCATCCTGACATATCACTGTCCATAATGTAGTGCTGGTTGACACTTAATACCCAAGGACCATTAATTTTGAAAGATTGTGACCATGTGAGGCGTGAATATTAGCACAGCTATGATTATTTGGGAACAGATAGATCAGCAAAAACTGAACGAAATTTCTTAATAATGACAGTGAATGGCTTTGAAATAACAGGTAATCAGCATCTGTTGGGGTTTTTATACGAAGGATTTAACCTTTCGAGGGGGGGGGGGTGCGTAGATTCGGCTGTGTTGAGACTGGCAGAAATGTCTGAGGCTTTGGATAATGTCTAAGAGAGTTAGTCCTCATGACTAACAAAGTTAGTCGCCATGTCTAAGACTTTAGACCGTTTGATTATTTGTTCCCAAAAAAAAAAAGTTTCTCAAATATCTAAGATAGTTAGTCCTTGTGTTTAACCACGTTAGTCTTCATGTCTTAGACATTAGTCCACTTCATTATGTCACATGGTGACAAAAAATAACCTTCCTCTTATAATATTTTGGTCCCTTTTACTTCAAAATAAAATATTATGCAAGCTTGTGCATAAAATGTTTCTTTTTAATTCACATTTGTACAAAATGTGCTATCATGTTGCAGGGTCGTCCTTTTGTAATTCCAAATGCCAGCATCGATCCCTGACTTTTTGACTGCACTCACAAAATTTAATTGTTTCTTTTTTTCAAGATGTCAATACATTATTCTTACAGCCTAGGTATTTTTTTTTTTTGAAAGTTAAGTGCCACTACGATCACCCAATCAGCAGCACTTTGAGCAGTGTTATTTGACCAGCATCACCTTATTTGTGTCATTTAATCTGAGTCCATGTCTGGATCCATGTCAGATAAGACATTGCCATCAAATAGCATATTTTTAATTAACATGCCAAGCTTCTACTTCCTTGTGACCATGCAATGTGGATTTTTGAAAATGTAAAAAATTAAATTTACTATAAAATTTCGTATTACTATTGAAAAAAAGGCATTTTTAAATTAAAGAAAGTTTATATTTCAGATGACATGCCTCAGGACTTTCAATGCTGAACTGGAAATTGACATTATTTTCATCACCCATCTAAATATCACATAAGGCCATATCAGATCCCCATGCATAGTGAGTAATTCTTTTAGTCATGTAATACGATTTAGAAAAAAATGTTTGAAAATTGCCAGCATTAAAATGTAGTTTTCCAATATGTCCAAACTGTACTGGCGGAGAATATTTCTTTTCTACAAAGTCTTTTGCCTTTGACCTTTTTCTAATTAGGTAAAAAAGCAGTCGTGATTCCGACAAATTACATAAGGCCATATCAAATCATCAATGCATAGTCAAAAACTAATCGTTCAATAAGGGACCGTTCAGAATTTATGACTGGGGGGAGTGGGAGTTTTGCCCGAGGGGGTACTAACTTTTCGTGTTTCAAGGAGGGGGTATTAATTTTTTAACAACATTTCCAAGGGGGGAAGAAATTTTAACAAAGACAAAATGTTATAAAACATGAATACTCTCACTTTATCACCACTTTTTTACGTGGAAAAGTCCGCGAAATGGCGCAAAAAATTCGCATGAGACTCAATGGGGGGTATCAATTTTTGACGGGCAAAACTCCCACCCCCCCAGTCATAAATTCTGAACGGTCCCTTAACAAATTATTTTGATTAATCATCAGTGCCTGGAATAATTATAACCTTATTGGCTCTAAATTGGTTTCAACATACTTATTATCTCAAATATCCTTGTTCCTATCTATACATCTTTTTTTTTTCAGTCAAAACAAGATGAAGCCCAAAGATGTGAACAATTGAACATTGATGGACATTATATCTATACATGTATCCTGACAAGACATGGGAAATTTCAGCTGGGTCTGTGTTGGCTATGCAGATGTTTAAAACAATACAACACACTGAAAAGACTGGATGAGGTGAGTTTTGTCGGAATGCAATTATTTTTTTTACTGAAAATTAATTTTTATTTGTGTGTGACTGTATTTAGTTTTCCATAGGATCAGAAAATATATCATATTCTTTTTCAGTTGACATGGCAGTAAAGCAGGCAATGCCCCGAGTGGACCAATTTCTTTAAAATCATTTTGGACCTGGGACCATCTTTCCTGAAATGAAAGAACAAAGCCAAGAACCTCCTGTGTGACATACTGGCATAATATGGTGGAAGTAAGCAATATCATACTGGCAATTGATCCTGCAAACCAAAGCAAATTCTCAGATCAATGCAAGCTTGGATGACTTTGACCTACTTTTCAAGCTTGCGGTGATGAAATACTGGAAACATTTTTTTGTGCAAGATAATTCATTAATGCATATATAGTAAAAAAGAGGAAAAAGAGTACATTTGAATTTTGAAGAGCCTGAATTACATGTATTTAAATTACCAAATGTACTCCGAATGTATTGCAAAAATGCCTATACTTCCTACAAGGGAGCGTATTTCGAGCATATGAATTTGCATATAGGGAGTATAAATGAGGCATAATTTAAATAATTCGAGCGCTTCATACTTTTTTTCCTTTGGGAAGGAACGAATCTGCATTAGCAGGTCTTGGAATTATTACGTACTTCTGAGGCTTTCACCAGCTATAGTGATCTGGATAATGAAAAAACAGACAAAATATTTTTTAGACGTATACTGCTCATGAAGAAAATTGGTTTTCATAAAAAATTTCGACTCGGAGGCTAAATATTTGGGCAGTGACTAAATATAATTATATTCTATTTAAAATCAATGGTTCCTGAGATAGGCCGCTTGATATTGTATGAAATCCTGTTCTGTCATCTGGGAAACTATCATTCACCCTCCCAAAAAGTGGATTTTCTCTGTAAATATAAATATGTGCACTAGGTGCAAGATTCTATCAATGGGGTGTGAAATGTGAAGTAAAACATGTAGCAATTAATTTAGCAAAATAATTACTGATGTACTGCAGATACACAACTTTGATATTCTCTTATGTGCAATTTGATCTTTTGTGATTTCTTTCTTTTTTTGTTTTACTATTTTATGCTGTATTCTTATATCTCTCCCAAGCTCCTAAGAAGGTAAAATCAAATAATTATTATTAAATTGTATTCTTATCCAATTGATATTGTATTATAACAATTTTATTTCTATCTTTAACATAATTTTATTTCAGTAGTCAGCCCAAACAAATTTAGATGCAATTTGACCTTGTCAGCTAATACATCAAACAAAATTGTAAATTTGCAATGTTTGGTAAAGCATACATTCATAGAAATGGTTATTAAAAGCTATTGATCTCTGTATTACAAATTATTTGCAGTTTGTTTATTATGATGGCATTTCAGAAAGCTATTAGACAAACATAGGCAGACAACACTGGCATGTAAATCAGTCTTTGCTTGTCAAGTTCATCAAGTCATTTTACATACATGTATGTTTGACATTTCATCAATTTAACATAGTAAGTTTAATAAGACTTGTCTAAAATGTTACTATATTGCCACATCTCTGGCTCTGGGAGTGTTAAGAGTCGGCCAAAGTAGCTGGTTCCTAATGACTATGCACATGTCTAAAAGGTTAGCATAGTGCCTAAGATGTTAGCTCATAGTGTCTAAGAGGTTAGCCCATAATGGTTAATGGGTACCTGAATATGGCTGAAAATATGTCTAACGAGTTAGCCAATAACGGCTATGTCATTACTAGTGGGTTAGCCCTCAGTGGCTAATAAGTTAGCACTTGGTGGCTAATGAGTTAGCCCTTGATGGCTAATGAGTTAGCCCTTGATGGCTAATGAGTTAGTCATTGGTGGCTAATTAGTTAGTCATTGATGGCTAATTAGTTAGTCATTGATGGCTAATTCCCCAGTCTCACGGCACGTTACGGAGAACTTTTTTACCACTGAGGGGTAGCTTGAGTTGAATTCTAGGAAAAAAATGACCATCCCGGCGACATACAATGTTTATAAAACCATTACATAATTAATTAAAAGCATATCATGGCGGGGTTCTTTTTGTTCACTGCAGGGAAGAAAAGTTGTACGCCGTCCCCAAAAGTTCGCCGGGGGAAAGGAATTTCCTTCTCCTGAGGGATACTTTTATATCGCCCCGAGATATAAAAAGTACCCCTCAGGGAACCTATAACTGCCCCTCAGGGAACCTATTTCACCGCGGCGGGATGTCAAAAACTGCCGGCGAGGCTTCAAATGTCCCCCCAGGGACAGGAAAGGTCCCCGCGGGGGCAGGAGAGGTCCCCTCAGGGGCAGGAGATGTCCTAATATCCCGCCGGAGATGTTTTTGAGACGTTCTCACTGAAAAAATCCCTGCCGGACATCCAAAAATCAAGAAAATTTTGGGCTCTGTTCCGCTGTCATGAAAAAAAAGTTTGTACCTGTTGAATCTTTTTTGACATCCACGGCGCAGTTTTTCCATTTCTAGGAACCCCTGAGGGGAACAAATTCATCCAAATTACCAGGAAATACTTCGATGCCGATTTAAATAGTTCTCCGGGAGCCGCCGTGAGAATGTAGCATAACTAGTTAGTCAAAATCCGAGTGATCCAAACCAAAATATGTCTAACTTCTTAGACATAAATGTCTAAGTCATGGCCAAGTCAGGCGATTTTGGCAATGGGGGGGGGGGGGTAGCCAGTATATGCACGGTCACAAGTGCTAACATGTTAGCGCATTTTGTCTAAGAACTTAGACCGTATTTTTTTCAGTGAGGGAATTCATCTGTTTTTCATACAACTAGATTCTCACGCCATTCACTGTGCCTGCAGGAAAAGGTATCTTGAGATATAGAAGAAAATGACCAGAAACTGACATGTATCTGCCCATATGAGTTATAATCTGAATGTGATGCAATGGGATAGAACTGGCATTCATTTTGTAAGCTAATTAGAATACATTGTACTTGTGATATCTTTGCGAGACTGTGGGCAATGTAATATGAATCTCCTTGCTCATTCATGGTGTTGGTCTATTAAAGGACTGGGATCCTCAGTGCAAATAGATTTCATGCTGTCTTGCATAACTTGCATACTACTTTAGCAACATTTAGCTAAACAACGCAAATGTAAAAAGTTACAACCAAAGAATGAACCGAAAGGCGTTGCGTGTGTGTTTGTGTTTTGTGCCTCTGCAGCACCTTAGTAAGCTATATCGAGGCAGGCTGGCATGTTATATGTCTTGTGTCTATTTTGCTCATATTTTGTAATATATGTCTGTGTTTGATGGAGGAATGTGATTTTGTTTTCTGGTTACAGAAAGGTATGGTTGTGAACATAATGGTCAATCTTCATTTGCAGGTAACTAGGTCAGTTGAAGCGAGGAAGCATATCGAAGAACATGGACTAAAGCCAGAGCAATTAAGTGCTAAACATGGATGAGGCAGGATGGTCGAAGAATGAGGGGCCAACGCAACAAAAGGGGATCATCCTGTCCTCAATGAAGTCCGGCCTAATAGATCACAAGGCGGCCAGGGATCACGTCACCATTACCCTGATGATTGCCACTGACGTCACAGAGACTCCACCAATGATAACTGCCACAAAGCCCCTGTCTGATGACTGTTTGCTGCAAGTACTTTTCTGAATCAGTACACCATATATAATATACCTATGTTACCACAAACAGAAAAAATATCAGACTGCATGTGTTGTCTGTGCATGGATGCTGTTGTTTGTATAAATTTGTGGAACAGGGTGCAACTTGATATAGTTATTCTCTCTGCACTTTTTTACAGTTTGCTATTGATATCATCATGTAAGTAATATAAAACGCCCTTGTTTGCGATGATATAATTTATCAAGGCTTGTCAATATTCTAGTAAATTCATGTGATAAATTCACAAACAAGAGATTCCCCTTCAAGCTACAATTTGGAATTTCATCAAAATGACACTTTAATTTATTGTCAAAAATTATTATTTTTTATTGATGTATTGTACCTTTCTGTGATGACATCATTGTCCCATCATCTCCCACCGATACTGTGATAATGATAAATTATCATTTAAGCATGCCACCCTACTGTGTACTACATTTCTATTCCTACATTTTATTTAAAAACAATTATCGGTATTACAGGATATGCTCTGTCCTGGGACAATGTCGAGATTATGTCGATAGCCGGACATCAATATTACAGAATAGGCTATGTGCTTGGACAATGTCAAGATCATGTCCACCACCAGACATTGATATTACAGGATATACTCTGTGCTGGGACAATGTCCAAATCATGTCCACAACAAGACATCAATACTACAGGATATGTTCTGTGCTGGGACTATGTCCAGATTATGTCCACAACAATACATCAATACTACAGGATATGCTCTGTGCTGGGACAATGTCCAGATTATGTCCACAACAAGACATCGATACTACAGGATATGGTCTGTGCTGGGACAACGTCCAGATTATTTCGGCAGCCAAACATCAATCTTACAGGCTATGCTCTGTGCTTGGACAACGTCCAGATTATGTCCACAGCCAAACATCGATATTACAGGATATACTCTGTGCTGGGACAATGTCCAGATTATGTCCACAACAAACATCAATACTACAGGATATGTTCTGTGCTGGGACAACGTCCAGATTATGTCCACAGCCAGACATTGATATTACAGGATATACTCTGTGCTGGGACAATGTCCAAATTATGTCCACAACAAGACATCAATACTACAGGATATGTTCTGTGCTGGGACTATGTCCAGATTATGTCCACAACAAACATCAATACTACAGGACAAGTTCTGTGCTGGGACAATGTCCAGATTAAGTCCACAACCAGACATTGATATTACAGGATATACTCTGTGCTGGGACAATGTCCAAATTATGTCCACAACAAGACATTGATACTACAGGATATGGTCTGTGCTGGGACTATGTCCAAATTATGTCCACAACAAGACATCAATACTACAGGATACGAGGGGTTTTCCATAAGTTCTGTCCAACTAGTCATAACTTTGGCTAGATTTGATACAGAAGCATGATTTTTGGGTGAGATAATACTGACGTAATTCTCAAATAGCACCCAAAAGATCAGATCATATACATAAAAATAAATGCTTAATCTGTTGCCATGGAAACCAGAAGTCATGAAATGCGGCCCAGATTTTGTAGTGCTCACTGAAAAAGAATTAAACACCTGCTTACATTATCTCTGTTTTGACCTATTGAATTAAATTGTATTCATAATTTCTTTCATGAAATACAATCAGTTATTTCTAAAATCATTAATAACAATGGAAACTGTTATCATCGTCACATCTCAGTTACTTTACCATCACCTGTGCAGTTTCTAATTTTTTTACGAGATTAGCAATTTTTGGATTTGGATGACACCATTTATATACCTGTAATATTTCTTCAATTTAATTGGATAAAAACTACTAGAGAGAGTAAGAACCTTCTATCATACATACAAGGAAGACAGTATGAGTGACAGAACCAAATAGAGGTTGAACAACCTTTTTCTGAATGAAGAAAACACACGTTGGATGACCTAAGAAAAGAAGACTGGACAATGCCAAAACATACCTTAACATGAGGACTGAGGTATCTTATTTAGATATGGTTAGAAAGTATGAGAAAAAGTATTTACAGGGTCGCAGTCTTTAGTTTAGGAAGTTGTGAAATGGCTATGTATATTTTGAATATATTCTGTTCTATATCTCTTGTAATAATCACACATTTTGACAAGATATATCAAGCATGTGTCTGTTAACAAGATCTCGGTCGCATTTCATGACTTTTGGTTTCCATAGCAACAAATAAACAATTTATTTTTACTTCTATGATCTGATATTTTGGGAATCAGTTGCAAATTACCTCAATATCAACTGACCCTAATTTCATCTTTCTGCAGTTAATCTAGCAAAAGTTATGACAGATTGGACAGAACTTATGGAAAAGTGACCGTAAAGCAAAAAAGTCAGCAAAACACCAACAGTGATCTCAATTTGAGGACTATGAGAAATCGACTTTTTAAGGGATATATAAAGTTAGAGGAAATGTACTCAGTGTCAAGTTCATGATTTCAAGAATTTGTGAAATGTTAGGGATTATTTTTAATACATTTCTTGTCCTGTGTCCCAGGTAAAAAATGAATATTTGACAAGATATAATGAATCTTGTGTCTCTAAAAGTGCCCTGGGCCGCATTTCATGACTTCTGGTTTCCATGGCAACAAATTAACCATTTATTTTTGTTTCTGTGATCTGATTTTTTCAGGATCATTTGAAAATTACTTCAATATTATTTGATCCAAATATCATGTTCCTGTATTAAATATTGCAAAAGTTATGGCAAGTTGGACAGAACTTATGGAAAACCCCTCGTATGCTCTGCGCTGGGACAATGTCCAGATTATGTCCACAACAAGACATCGATACTACAGGATATGGTCTGTGCTGGGACAACGTCCAGATTATTTCGGCAGCCAAACATCAATCTTACAGGCTATGCTCTGTGCTGGGACAACGTCCAGATTATGTCCACAACCAGACATTGATATTACAGGATATACTCTGTGCTGGGACAATGTCCAAATTATGTCCACAACAAGACATCAATACTACAGGATATGTTCTGTGCTGGGACTATGTCCAGATTATGTCCACAACAATACATCAATACTACAGGATATGGTCTGTGCTGGGACAATGTCAAGATTATGTCGGCAGCCAAACATCAATCTTACAGGCTATGCTCTGTGCTGGGACAACGTCCAGATTATGTCCACAGCCAGACATCGATATTACAGGATATACTCTGTGCTGGGACAATGTCCAGATTATGTCCACAACAAGACATCAATACTACAGGACATGCTCTGTGCTGGGACAATGTCCAGATTATGTCCACAACCAGACATTGATATTACAGGATATACTCTGTGCTGGGACAATGTCCAAATTATGTCCACAACAAGACATCAATACTACAGGATATGGTCTGTGCTGGGACTATGTCCAAATTATGTCCACAACAAGACATTGATACTACAGGATATGGTCTGTGCTGGGACAGCGTCCAGATCATGTCGGCAGCCAAACATCAATCTTACAGGCTATGCTCTGTGCTGGGACAACGTCCAGATTATGTCCACAACCAGACATCAATACTACAGGATATGTTCTGTGCTGGGACAATGTCCAAATTATGTCCACAACTAGACATCAATACTACAGGATACGTTCTGTGCTGGGACTATGTCCGGATTATGTCCACAACAAGACATCAATACTACAGGATATGGTCTGTGCTGGGACAACGTCCAGATTATGTCCGCAGCCAAACATCAATTTTACAGGCTATGCTCTGTGCTGGGACTATGTCCAGATTATGTCCACAACAAACATAAATACTACAGGACATGCTCTGTGCTGGGACAATGTCCAGATTAAGTCCACAACAAACATCAATACTACAGGACATGCTCTGTGCTGGGACAATGTCCAAATTATGTCCACAACAAGACATCAATACTACAGGATATGTTCTGTGCTGGGACTATGTCCAGAATATGTCCACAACAATACATCAATACTACAGGATATGGTCTGTGCTGGGACAACGTCCAGATTATGTCGGCAGCCAAACATCAATCTTACAGGCTATGCTCTGTGCTGGGACAACGTCCAGATTATGTCCACAACAAACATCGATATTACAGGATATAATCTGTGCTGGGACAATGTCCAGATTATGTCCACAACAAACCTCAATACTACAGGATATGTTCTGTGCTGGGACAACGTCCAGATTATGTCCACAACAAGACATCAATACTACAGGATATGGTCTGTGCTGGGACAACGTCCAGATTATGTCCGCAGCCAAACATCAAATTTTACAGGCTATGCTCTTTGCTGGGACAACGTCCAGATTATGTCCACAGCCAAACATCGATATTACAGGACATGCTCTGTGCTGGGATAACGTACAGATAATGGCCAAAGCCAAACATCGATATTACAGGATATGCTCTGTGCTGGGATAACACACAGATTATGGCCACAGCAAGACATCATGGCACCAACAAGAACCAGATGCACATGTATGATTTGTCATATGCAGTGAGGAACCGAGTAATGCTACCGACTACAGATATATATATATCTTCTAGGGTTCCAGCTTCCTCCCTGCCCCTGAATGTCTTCCTGCCAACAGAAGCAGATCACCAGATGCTGAAGGAAAGTATGGCATCCATGATGGCACATTTTTTGCGGCAACATCTTGGTGTCTTCAGAGACAACCCAATCATACCAACACATCAACATGAATTCCACAAGGTATCCCTTGGGATGGTGCCAAGAAATGTACATTGAAGGTGTGTATAAAAAAATTAACCGGAAAAAGTAGCCCGGATCAACAGAGGTTGTGGGATCTTATTCCTCCAAAGCAGTAAAAAAAACGCACAAGAAGGTATTGTTTGGACAACTTGGCCGCCCCACACATACAGGAAAATGCTGGGTTTGGTGCTGGGGAGGAGGATTCATCTGTTTTCCATGTAACTAGAGGTCCATACCATTGCGCTTTCAGGCAATGGACCCTGGTAAAGAGTAGTTGACCTCACTATGCACCCGATGGAAGGGGAGCAGACCGAGCTGTAGTCAAGGACGCCTCCTGCCGTGAGGGGTACACCTGGTGGGGAGACTATCTTGTGCTTCACTTCAAAGTCGCATCAACTCTCGTCCTCCTCCTCATCCTCCTCCAGCTCATCATTTCTTTGTCCGATGAAGGGGAGGTTTAACCTGTTTCCTCATGGACATTCGGTAGGCTAATTACGTAGCATGCTAGAACTTCTTTCACAGCAGCTCAAGAATGAAAAAATTGAGAGGGCCTTTGGACTAATGGAGTGACGTTTCTGATCGACGCACGATTCGGGCTTTACGTCCTGTATTCATGCACTTGGTAGGCTAATTAGGACAAGATAGGAGGACGTGGCAAGGAGGCAAACGATGACCCGGCAAGAGCTTGATTCAAACCAGGGAGTCTGAAAACTGGCAGAGGGTTCTGCCACAAAGTTAACTAAGATAAAATGTCTGGTTCTGTCTTGTCCTTACAATGCCGAGAGAGCCCAACAGTCAGCCTTGTATAATTTGGCGATACGACCCAATTATCGGCAATGTTTGCGAGAACATCCTGTTCGTTCATGCAATCACGGGCTGTGATACCACTTCACATCTATGCGGAATAGGCAAGACGACATCACTCAAAATTGCACTAAAACTGCATTGTTCCAGAAAGATGCCGAAGTCTTCACTGCTCCAAACCATACTATCGAGAAAATCACATCGGCTTGTGAGCAGCCTTTGTTGACTTTGTACAACAGCAAGAAGAACAACAGCTTAGACCTCTTGAAAGTTCCATCGAAAGGTCAGTACCAGTTACTCCTGTGTGCAGCCCGAAGTGTTGCCTCCAACATCTTCATCAGCAAAATACCATTCAATGAGTTTACGATCAGCTACAGGAAGGGGCTAGTAATGATCTGGATTCCACAAATTGGGGATGGAAACTTAATGATAGGAGTGGCTGAGTATCTAGCATCATATACCTTCTGATGGACAAAGCTGTTTCATCGACAGGTCCACTTGAGATTATCCATTCCAGCTGCAAAACTAGGAGTACAAATCGTCTGTACATGTGCCGGAAACATGGTGGGGTTGTTCGACTGCTTGTGGCCATTGTCATGTCATTTGTAGAAACGCCTCTTTGGAATCAATTGATGATTAACTTATGGATTATCCCTTTCATGCACATGGCCGAGACATAAAAGAATTATGCAAAGAATTCAAGCTGTATCCTATAAATCACAGAACTTCTAGAACCAACATTTCGCTGCAGATTCAACGAGAGAACCCAAATTACACCACAATCTTTCAAGAGCACATGTTGCCATTAAGGCAGAGCCTGGAAATCTCAGTTGGACTAGCTTATATGTTCACAAACTGTCATCGAGGATATTAAAAATTGAGATTTTCAAGGATACCCCAATGAAATCTTATCGAGCTGCCCTAGAAGCACATGTAAGTTTTGCAGGCTTCATTACCACATTGCAAGGGGTTGCAGAACTGTTACTGAGTCTGAGGGAGTTTCAGCACCAAGTTTCACAGGATGAAACTTGTCGCACTGGGAGCTGCATCAATAGATTTCATACTTTGTGTGGGGTGCTCTGCATCGGTATGTCTGCAAAATGGTGTCCTTTCAAGCAACCTTTCTGCAGATGGCGGACAGTCCATAGACTTGGGGAGGGACATAGTGACACACGGGCCGCGGTGTACCTTAGATGAGATTCACAGGCCATACGGACCGGACCTTTTAATACCATAAAACATCAGATAGAGAAAAGAAGAATTTAAATTGCGATTACCGATGATTATGAAACTCACAGGCCACAGTAACTCAAGTTATAATATTCATGTTTACTGAAGTTACTCAAACCTTTTCATGGTGTTCAATCACTTTTTCCCCCAAGCAGGAACATCAAGATTATCTGAGGATTGGATAGAACCGTTTCTCTTTGAAAGGAATCTGTCATACTTTTAGTTGACAACTTTAGATCATCAGGAAGTTTTAGATGAGATTTACAGGCCACAAGGCACAAGCCAGTCATGATGACCTTTTTAATATACACTTATTAATGCTTCAAGAGTTCATAGCAACAGGAAAGAGTTCCGAAAGACTCAAAATTACTGACACAAAAATGACATAAAGAAATTCAGAACTTTTGACTACGGTAACCGTTAAACGGTTTTAAAGTCACCATCAAGAGCTGTGAAGGCGCTTAGGTCTAACAGCAATCACCAGGTTCCATCACAGGGACTTCTATCTTCTTCAAAGACTCTGAGACTAAGTTTGTGTATTCCTTTCGAATTAAGTTAAGATTTGAAATTCTGGATCCATTATCATTCAGCTATAATCATACACTGTCTGGGCCCGATTTGCATATTATATATTCACTGGCCAACTTTCTAGTGTCGACTAATTCACTGAAAGGTTGCTGAAGAGGGTACGACAAAACTCACAAGTCAATGACAGATTAACAGAAGTCAATGAAAGTTTGATGAGATTCACAGGCCATAAGAACTGGACCTTTTAATACCAACTACAGTGTATATATAAATATGATACTCCTGAGACAAGAAACAACGATTGCAATTACCCAGCTGATAACATTTATTATTTAATGAAACTCACAGGTTACAGCAACTGTTTTATCAAAGTGACTGAACCTTTTCATAAATGCAGGGACATGGGTGGGCGATAGGGCTTCACGTCCTGTGTGTATATTAATAAGAACTGACCCCTTAACCCTGAGGTGGGGACTTCAAAGTGTCTCGAAGCTCCAAAGGAAAATTGACAAAGATTCAAATTTCTGAAATTCGAATTCTGAATCCATCATAATCATTAATGACCACATTAACTGATCATACATTATTCAGCGACAATGTCAGTGAAAGTCAAACTTTTATATATAATTCTACCTGCCACCAGGTACAAGAGATTAGCTGGCAACATGAATTAGTTATAGTTTGATAAACGGCGATTAATCGATTACGATTCGATTTTAGACCAGAGATTAACCTATTTCAAAATTCTGTTTTCGTACTATAGCCCCAGTGATGGTATCACTGAAGTAAATCCACCTTCAGCATCATGTAATCGACAGATGCTAGTTTTGTTAAACCACATGATAGTCTGCATATTATAATAATATGTTTCTTCTTTTTTCAGTTACGGCTTTTCTGAGTCGCCTGATGAGAATTCATCTGCAGGGGAAGACTTTCCTGTCAATTTAGCGTAGTGTTGGGATTCAGAAAACATCTTTAAAGAATGGTTGTCATTTTGGCTCAAGCTGGACGAAAACGGGCAAGATGTTTTGTATACACTTCTTGCTGCAGCTGTGTCAACAGGGGAGCCGATATATTATGATGCTGTAAAGCGGCATTGGCGGCCAAGGACTTCTTCTCAGCACAGTTGATGATATTCACAGGCCATAAAGACTGGACCTTTTAATACTCACAGGCTGTCCACAGCCTCTGAGCTTCACACACACAAAACAGAAATGACTTTCCATTATGGACCATTCAGAATTTATGACTGGGGAGGGGGGGAGGTGAGTCCCGGGTGGGAGTTCAGCTGCAACTCACTTCCTGTCAAAAATTGATACGCGTCCCCTCGGACCCCTTGGGTTCAATGTAGATTTTTAGTACCCCATCCTCAGGTTTCATGCATATTTTTAGTACCCCCGGCCCGGGCCCCTCGACATATAAAGCCACACACTCTGTTAAAGTTGTATGTGCCCTTTGGACGGTCAAAAGTACAGATTCGCAGACTTTTTCGCATAAAAACGCTCAGATAGATTGAGTGAGTGTATGCGCATTTTATAACTTCTTTTTGGTTAAAATTTCTTACCCCCCTTGACATGATGTTGTCAAAAATTGGTATTTATAGTACCCCCTTGGAACACACGTGAAAAGTTAGTACCCGGGCCCTCGTGCAAAACTCCCATCCCTCCCACAGTCATACAGTCACGTGCAGTGCAGACTACCAACAGTCTGTAACAGATTACGGAACTGAGAAGATAATTTTTTTGTTTCAACATGAACGTCATGACTCATGATCAGATGATGATTGTTCAAGTTTTGAGTTTTCAACTTTCAACTCGCACAAGTGACTGAAGTAACCCGGCCACAATTCGACGAAAACTTTGCTTCTAGGTCTGCTGTCTTGAAGTCGAGGACCAAGGCCGTGTTCTGCACAGGAAATGACGATATTTTAACGAAAACCTTCTTCATTTTTGCAGACACTCGACGTGGACTGTCATGTCTGCCTTCTTTTCCGACTCGTGCACCACCTGGCGTTCCTTTTCGCAACACGTGATCCATGTGATCCATCATGGCGGCCAAGTCAGATGTGGATTTGGGATTCGCCGAAAGATCTCACAGTTGGCGGCTCCTCAGTCATTTCTTTCCGAGTAAAATAGGTGGGAAGCCGGCCTGGTTAGCCCTGAACAATCTACCCAAAAGTGATGAACTCTGTTGTGGTGTGTGCGGTAAACCATGTCTGTTTTTGTTGCAAGTTTACGCACCTGTCAATGAGCTAGACACGTGCTTTCACAGAACTTTGTTTATATTTATGTGTAAGGAGGCAACGTGCAGTGGAGTGAATGACAACCGATCATTTAAGGTTTTTCGATCTCAGTTGACTAGAGACAATCAGTTCTACAGCTCGGAAGCACCTGATTATGACGCTGGGCCAGGTGACAAGTACCCAAAGGCTGATGACTATTTGACACTTTGCAGTGTTTGTGGATCAGAGGGATCCAAGAAATGTGCTCAATGCAAATCAGTCTCCTACTGCAGCAAGGAACACCAGACCCTGCATTGGAAGGCAGGACACAAGACGTATTGCAAACAGCCAGGAAAAGGTAATATGCCTATATAATAATATATCTAGTAGTAGTAACTACCGTACCTATTTCCAATTTAACTTTGACCCAAGTGAGTACGCCTATTATTAGTATTAACCAGATAACATATTAGTCATACAGCTGACTTGCTATGTAGCGCTTTGGTTTAGGCCTGACCTTAGTGTTTTTTATGCGTTTGGCAAATAAGAGAACAAATAGCCCTCTGACCCGACACTGAATATCGCTGAGTTACGTTGGGTCATTGCACAACTTCAAGCAATTTAATGTGTCAAAAATCTGGCTCTCTGATTGGTCAGATTAAGGAAGTCAGCCGTTTCACTGTGTTGGCGACAACTGTGACGATTTTAACTTATAACAAAATTTGCAAAAAAAAATTTGAAAAATGTAGATGTCAGTCAAAATCGTGACATTCGTCGGCACCCCACAGGTCTTTAATAATTAATATTGCAGCTATAAAGCTGTTGATTGGGAAACTTTAGTTCTTATATTCATAGTGCCCGAGGGTCAACCAAAGTCGGTTTTGTTAATTAAAACTGCTGTAAATTAATTAATTAAATTAAGATATCAAGCGAGGAGTATAACTATTGTGTTGTTCAATTTCAGCTGCAACACCAGTGGCAGTTGATCTGCTATTTCCAGAATTTGAGCTTATCACAGAACCAGAGGAAATTGATGACAGTGATTCAGACTCAGAAGAAAGGACTGAGGAAGACAAGATGAAAGATTACGAACAAGTTGTCACAGAACTGAGAAACAAAGACAGTCAGAATTTACTGCAGGACGCAGGTGGATCTGTTGATAAAGATCTTGAAAACATGGCCATGAAAGATTCTCAAGTCGACCAACAATTTGCTGCCTTCAAGAAAAGGATAAAACCATTTCCAGATCAAGTAAGAAAGGCTGTTCTTTGACTTACAAGACTTGACTGATTTTTACCAGTAGATAGTACTGTTAAAGGCCACAAGTATAGTATATGGTAATGGCCCACAAGCATAAATGATAAGGACAGGACATTAAGAGACTCACATTTCAGTGTTCTCTTATTCTTCAAATCCTGGACTGGGAAAGATTAAATTAAAGAACTGTCTGTAGAATATCAAATGTGACCTGCTCCACCAAAATGAGTTCAAAGTCGGCCTCCTATCATATTTAATTGTGAAAATTACTTAATTCTACTGAAATTGGGCTTTAAAATGATGGTTCATATGTTTTGATATCTTCATCCAATCAAAAGATGTGGCCCCTCAAACATTGATGATACGAAACGTCAAACTTTGAGAAAATAGCATTTGAAATTCCCGCTATTACAAAGAACAAACATATGCCATGAACTAGGTAATAAACATACAAATTGTTTTTCAGATTCTCCGTTACAACATAGGTGGTGAACCCCTGTGGGTATCAAGTGCCCATCGAGCTTTATCAAGTGACATCCCACCATGCAAACATTGTTCTGCTCCAAGAAAATTTGAGTTCCAGGTGAGACATACATAATATTATTATTTCGGACTGAGCTGAAACTCATTTGGCCCGCAGTGGCGTCAAGTGTAGGTGGGGCCAAAAAATTGATATTTATGCATTAAAAAATAGCAAGTTTCCCCAAGACATCGTCCGTGAAGGCTTCCGTCCGATTTGCCCCACCGCTTTAAAATGAAACAAGACGCCACTGTTGGCCCGTATCTCCCTTGCACAACTGACAAGAATTAATCTGCTCCACATCTGTTAACATTAGACCACTTTCCAAAATTTAAGAGTAAATAGAGAAACGCTAAACAACATTTTGAGTATAAGTGTTCAGTTGTATTGCTGAAATTTTAAAGACCAGTAAAAATTTACTCGGGCTTGATAAAAATCATTTATCCCGACACTCCACAAATGCCCATATTTGCTTGGAGCCTTGAAGGATAAATATTTACAGAATGCCGACTAATTAATTGAGAATGAAGTCATGTACAAATTGCATCAAATTAACTAACCAAATTTTATCTTGGTTGAATTTTTAGATCTTGCCTCAACTTCTGCTGGAATTGAAGTTGGATTCCACAGGAACAAGTATTGACTGGGGAACTTTAGTCATCTACACCTGCAGCAATAATTGCAACGATGGACCTCTCTATAAAGAAGAGTTTTTGTGGAAGCAAGATTATTCTGATGTCAACATCTAATTACTGGCTTTAAATTGTTATTTTATTAAATTATACAGCCTGTTATCGTCTATGCAGCTTTGTTGACCTGAATTATTGTTATGCAGCTTTAAATGTATTCACTGGCTAAGTGATAACACTTAGAACTCTTTATCATTCTTGTCTTTCAAAATTCACTCTACCATATCACTTGCCACTTAGCCATAATTCTTGGTCCAAAATGACTTTGTTAAACACTGATCACTCTCAAACTTCAATTCAATATTTTTCTATGTACAAAAATATTTATTATATTACATAGCAATAGATATAGATTTATGCAATATTTACAAGTACTATTCACAGTCTCAACAACATGATTTAATTACATAATGAACACTTGAGTCTTCATAACAGATTCTTCACAATAAATTTACTGCAGATCAACTGGCTGGTTCTGTCATTTCTACTTCATTAACAATCATCTCATTGCCCTCTTTTGGTGCTTCTTTCGACCTGCAAAGAAAGTGATAAAATTATACAGAAATAGATAAAATTATGTTGATTATTGACAATTCATATCCCAGAATTGATGGTAAAACCCAAACAGAGATTGTGGTTATTGGTTAGAGAATAGCTTTTGAATAATTATATTTTTCAACAATGCAGTTGAATGTCTCTACTGCAGTCTGTAGCCAGGTATGTTTTCACCTGGGTGAAGTGGACCAAAGAGTCCTGGAGGATCAGCTTAGTTTTCCTCTGTGGGACTGGTGACTAGAACTAGTAACTGCCAATACTTTGTGAGTGAACAGTGAATCAAGCTCTCTTTCCCAATTTATTCATCAATTTAGTATGGCGACAACGCCGACTAGGTCATTGACAGAAAATATCCGTAAACTCATGAAATGAACTCAACAACATCGTCATCCTGACGTGCGAGATCCACTTTCCGGGCCAAAAATTCGGTTTTTCTGGAAGCGGATCTCTACAATGCGGATCGGCCCGAATTTGCGGACGGACGGTACGATTAACGAATCGTGTATCGATCAAGTGTATTGAATACTATCGATGATACGTATCGTATCAAATGTCAGCAATGATATAGAGCCCTATCAGACATTATCATGACTTAGAGATTAGATAAGATTATTGTTTATTGTCCACAAAATTTGGTATTAGTTGCACAGTTCATTTATATGAAATAACACATTACAGTGATTATACCAAAGGTAGTTTTACTTACCCTCCTTTAGATTCATCATCACTGTCGTCGCTGCCTCCACCGGGGTGCTCTTCCATTCGAGTGGATTGTGAAGTGATGCCTCCCATTGACGTGGCTTCTGTGTACTGTGAAGGGTCTTGAAGTTCTCGAGAATACTGAAATAATTGAAAATTAACCAGTTTAGCATGCATAAGTTCAATTTGACTGGGCCATTTATACTACATTTGTGTTGAACAGAGTGATCCCTGCACTCATCCAGATAGTCAATAAATCAATGCATTTGGCCTGATATATTATTAAGGATCCTAAAATCTCTTCAAATTGTTTCAATCGAAAAGGCCCACAACAGATTAAATATATACAAATAAGACGGGAATCCTTACCCCTTTCTCAGCGATCATCCTCTCCACTTTGTCCTTGTAGAAGTCAAATACAAACTGAGCCATGTGAGGCATGTCATTGATGACCAATGGAGGTTTGTCTGGAGACTTGTCATTCTGAAATTACAAATACCGTATTACTATGATAGACTTGTGGTGCAATTAAAGAGTGAATACAATGTTTGTTATACATTTTGGTCCGCCTCCTGCAGCTAAACAATATATACTTCAGCAAAACTGTGATTCACATTTTGGTTATTTTGTCATGTTCCTTTATTTTAACCAATTTTGTATGTTTCTTTTACAGGGTTTGGTATCATCGATATTAGCAGATCTTATCATTCCAAAATCGGCAGTTCTCCAAAAAGCCATATTAAATAAAGATTTTGCTGCCACTGTTTTTAAAACAATCATCGACCTTATTTCATGAAGTTAATTAATGATTATAGCACCAGTTGTGCAAACAGAAATAAAGAATAAGCTAATTATTTTACCCGTCTTGTAGTAGGGTGACTCTCATGAGGTGCAAGGTGAAGTTGCAATGGTCTTGCTGTGAGCTGAAAGGAAATATTCAATAAATTAGTACATTATCTTCTGTCTATACCAATCAATAAATTGAAATAATGTTTTCCAAATTCAATGAATTATCCACAAAATGTTTGTCAAAATACCTGATTAAATGCAGGAGTTAGTTCGAAGCAATTCTGGAAAAGACTGACTCTAGCAAAGATGTAGAGTCCTAGTCTTGCTCTTGACATGGCCACAATCAAACGACGGACATCTCTGCAAAGAAACAGATGGTTTTAAATACAAGATAAGACAAGGAAACTAGTGAGAACTTTCGAATGAGACACTTGGTCTTACAATGACATATCATGGTCTAATAGAGTACTCACCGCAAATGACCAACTGTTTTGGTTCTGACTAGAGACAGAAGAATGTAGTCATTTTGCTGACCCTGGAACTTGTCTACTGTGGTGACCTGAATTCATATTAGAAAAAAAATACATTAATGAAATTAATTTTACACATAAAGGATTTTTCAAGATTTAGCATCCAATAAACAAGCAGCTTCTGGATACCGGATAGTCTGTAGCCAATAATACCAGTCTGAGTCATTTAACTTAGGGCTATTCCATTTAAAACTCTGGAGGGGGGGGGGGGGGGGTGGTCGGGCTGGTTTATTTTTCGTATGATGTATGTACGGGTGAGCGATAAGACGTTGTAGATACAAGGGGGGCACTCGCGGAATTCACTGTAGATGTATGGGGGGGGACTATCGGCTCTATTCAGGCCTACGCAATGTTATAATGAAAATTTTTTTTGATGTATGTACGGGGGGTGAAAAAATCGAAGTTAATGCATGGGGGGGGGAAACAATCGTTTTAGATGCATGGGGGGGTCAAAATCGTAGCCCGACCACCCCCCCCCCCCCCCCCGGGTTTTTAAATGGAATAGCCCTTAACAAATTTCTGCCAAATGACAACAAAGTACCTATCACTCTTAAAATATAGAAATGCCTTGGTCTGTACCTTTATCAGTAGGTCAATTAGCAATGTCTTAGTTCTAATTCTGATTTGTCAAATTAATTTTCTCACCTTATGTGGTTCTCCGATGAGTGGGTTGTTAGAGCATCTCTGCTTGATCACATCCCTGATCAGATACTTCTGTCCGTTGTAAGTGGTCAAAATACTGATCTTCCTAGCTGGGTAGCCCAACAGTCGCATGTACATGAACAGTGCCACAACATACTCAGCTTCTGCCAAATTCTGCAAAAAAATTAAACTTTTATCAGCTTAGAGTCAATCTTATTATAGTTAAGCCCCTTAGTAGAAGATTATGAATATCCTTCACAATTTCTCAAGATACACAATAGGCCTACATTACAGGCCAATACAAACACCATATAAATACATGATAATGTAGATAAGAGGTCAAGGAACAATCATTGACTTGTTGTACGTGTACAGTACATATTGCTTCCTGCTGGTTGTCCGCTAAACTTTAAAAGAAATGGAACTCTTAAATATGTTAATCTGTAAATCGGAATCTTTATTTTATTTTTTGCATGAATTACAATACATAATAGTATGTTAGTGATAATTTATCCCCCGTACCTGATAAAAGAACGGATTAGGTTCGGATTCTCCCACACCATTGAAGTCTCCCACGTCGATGATCTGGAAATCAAAATGGAAGCCAGCGTTGGCCACTCTGAATTCCGGCCACATGCTGACGTGAGGGAGGTTGCCCAGCTTCTTGTATCTCCAGTTGTACAAATTGCACATGCTGCAAAGAAAAATAAAATTTGAGAAATACTAAATATGTACATCGGTAATTTACAGGGGTGGATCCAGGGGGCTTTGGGTGCCCAGGCCCCCACCTAGACTACTGAGATGAATAATATTATTTTGAAGAAAATTCTGTAGGCTGTACAGTACATGCACTGTGAATGATTGTAGTGCCTGTGATCTGCTGATAGCTTCCTATCAAATTAGAATTTACATCTGATTGACTATTATCTAATTATTTGAAAGCATGTCAAAAGTTCTGTTTCACCAAAATCAAAGATGTGCTCTGTCAAAACGAAGCAGTTATATTAGCTGATTTCTCATTCCAAAATACATTTTACTGACAAAGAGCTAATTACCAGATCTAGGAGTGTAAAACATTAAAGTTATATGTGAAATACCAACCTGGCCCTGGCACGACCTTGAGCATCCAGATCTACGGTAGGAACGCCAAGCTTGACAAAGCGAGCGAAGAGAGACTGCTCCATATTGGAGAACTTCTGGAATGCCATGTTCTTGATGACGGGTGGCAACTGGTGGTGATCTCCAATCATGATCCAGCGCTTCAGTCTGTTGAACCCATCTTCAGGATTCTGTAATAAAAGACAGATATGATTTAATTTTAATACCACATGGGCCATCAGAAGAATAATGTCAATCAGTGGCAAACAAAGTCAAGCAAACATTCTGTTGATAATTGTATCCATGCGTCATGCGGTATTTTTAATATTCAGTTATTTTTGTCTCTGGACTTCTGAAACAGTGTAACAACAGAAAATCATTGCACAATGTACATTTTAAACAGACAATCATAGCATATTGCTGTTTTTTCGTAACTTCAGTGCACAAAGCCTATCAAATTGTAGTTGCAACAGACAACTAACCTGGAGCAACAAAGGAATAAAGGTTTCAATTTCCAAAATTTGAGCGGACTCCTCCATCATGATGTTATCATACTGGAAGCCCAGCTGCACCAAGTCCCTTCTCTTGAGGGCTGCATGAGTGCAAGTCATGGCAATGATCCTCGCTTCCTTGACTAGCAAATACCGAGATCTCTCTGCACCAGATCGGAGCAGTTCGAAGGCTCTGAATTCCTGAAAAAGAGACAAGAGAAATAGATTTCAATTCAACAATTCAAAGATCAAACACAACAGCTGCCACAACCTGTCACATTTGAACATATTAGTACAACACTAATTCACTTGTCATTATATAACTGAAATGTGGTTTACAACTTGAATGTTATGAAACATATACATGACATTATACAATTTTACAGCGCTTCTCAATATGTGATTTCCAAGATAATTGAAGTCTTCGGACATGTCAAAGTTGGAAAACCATACCTCTAATTGTGTGAAGATCTTCTTAATATGTCTGAAGCACCCTTTGGCAATGTCCATGTCCTCATCATAATTGCGTCCTTTGAATAAAGGTTGCGGAGCATTCTCAAAGAACTTGGTAAACGGGAAAAATTCTTTGATTTTGGCAACATCACCCTCCTGAAAAGATAAACAAGTGATATCGATAATTGACAATATTGATATCAATGAAAGTAAGAGTATAACAAAATGGCAAGAGCCAAGATTCAGAATATAAAGATAAGCAATTTTGGGCAAATACAGCATATAATCATACAGATAATTCACTAGACAGATATACAAGTTCCACGAGTAAATCAACAAAATCAAGCATAGTTCATTAGTCCTAATTCCTACAATTTATACTGATATGCCAAAGATCTCATCAAATACTTTTAGAAAAACATGGAAAATTATTATAATATCATTCACAAAGCCAACATTCAGAAATATCAACAAAATTAATGATCGATTCCTTTGATTTATCGAGTCACATCCAAAACACTTACCTGGTTCTTGGCAGGTTTGATTTTGCTGTTAAATTCTTCCCATCTGGATAGCACCTGGTACAAATAGAAGTAGCCTGCTGTTTCACATGTGTAGGCCACATCTCCACTGACTCCGAGACTCTCTTGAAATCGACCAACTTCATCTAATAACTCAAGACGCTTCCCTAATACATAGTTGACGCGTCCGTATCTGGAATAAGAAATTATTCGCTTTTAAATTTTAGAATTTGTTGTCAGGCTGACGAGTCAATAGCATAATAGCACAATTACTGGAAAATCACAGGACATAAGTTTTATAAACATATGAATTGCAGTTGAAGTTTATAAATGAGACCAAAATGGGACAATCTGAAAAAAGGCCGAGTTGCGATTTGGTCAGATATGCTATTTTAATAGTTGATGCATGCAAATAACACAGCCGATTAACTCATGAACAGTCATAGTCGAAAGATATTCAGCTGTCATTTTGTAACAAAATTCTTATAAAGTTATACCTGCTGTAATCCTTCTCAGTGGCCAGTGCCTCCTCTCCGTGTCCCATACGTAGCAAATGTCTCTCCTCGATATCTAAGGCCATGATCTTCTCAAAAAGCTGGTTGAGAGCCTGAAGACAATTAAATAGAAAGATACCAATTACTCTTCATCAGTCATACCAGCTCAAATACCAGAATCCAATAAAAATCAAAGCAATGGAGGGGTATCAATGACTTCAAGTCAAAGTTATTAAATGACAGAAGTTTTCTCAAAAACTGAGTTAATTCAATTTATAGCCCTAAGGAAATAACACAAACCTGGTTAGAATGTGTTACAATCAGAGTCCGCTGGTCTGGGTAATTGTGGTAGAGATCAGAGATGATTTGGACAGCGACATCAGTCTTGCCTGTTCCCGGGGGTCCAACAACCTGCAAAAACATTTAAGTTCAGTTCAATGTTAGAAAATTACCATAAACTCGGGTGACACTCGACGGAGGTAAGCAGCATTATAAATTTTTCTTCACTTGAAATCAACAATTCAACAAGCATCATTTCTGTCATCTGATCACTATGACAGATGTAACTTCCAATTTGTATTGGGCTTTTTAAAGTTGATTGCTCCAGACTCCCGTACTCATGTCACTGCATTCTCCAGCTTTCAAATTGAACATGGTGAGTGACGGCAATTAAGGAATACAGAATGACATTCAGGTATCACGTACAAGACACTGATGCCTCGATCGCACATCTAATTACTTAAATTACTTACACAAATTTAAGAGTAACTATCACAAAGATGACTGTAGGTTGTAGTCCAGAGTTATTCCACACTTACCATTGTAAGACCAGGTTGAATTCCAGCTCTGACAGCCTCAATCTGAGTGGGGGTGAAAGGAACAGCATTCCTGTTAACGATAGAACATTTTTCGCTTAATTGGTAACAAATATAGGCACAAGATCAACATTCCATCAATTTCATGACTTGAATGTCTAAATTCTTGCAGTCGTCTAAGGACATTCTTAATCTTATGGCAACTCAAAAACTCCAGAATCTATATATTTGCCAAAAATTTATACTAATTATTCACTTACTTTTTAGGTTGATTGTAAGGATAAGGTCCTCTGTTTGGAATGGTGTGTGGTTCTACAATGATTACTTTCTCTTTTTCTTTCTCTTGTTCTTCTTTTTCATCCTGTTTCCTCTTTTCTCCACTAGGGGCGCCAACATCACTGAACGTCAATCTAAATGGTGGCTTAGGTTGGACTGTAGGGTCGTCCAGTTTGACTTGGACTCGGTACCCTGGGAAGCTGGCTTTTAGATGATCTATGTTCAGGAATGTGTCGTTCCAGTCCAACGTAGCATTTTGGTTTGGCATCCTATTGGAAGAAAATGGTTGTAATGCAAGGGAAAATGACAGATCATTCATGGATGGATGGACAGGCTAAGACAGCCCTTATCTCCTGAATTCATGCAATAAGAACTGTGCGACAGTTCATAGCTTTACCATTTACATCTATAAAGAAAGCTCATAACAACTATTTGCCTGACATTTGGTTGACAATAAAAATCCAATATCAAGCAACAATTAGTATTTGATTTATATTAATTAGACCAACATCATTAGCACCATTAACCAATTAAAGGGTAATAAATTATCTCTCAACTGTTTTTCTTTGACTTTCCATGGCAACAAGGCCTACACCAAAAGAATGTTGGACTAATATATATATGAGAAAACAATGGAACAAGCATTACAATTACTTGAGACAGAGCACAGGAATATGAACCTAAATGGACAAGGGAGATATGAACTGGCTTGCCTTTTTCTTTTGCTTGTCTTTATTTATGACATCATAATGATTTTTATCAACCTCTACAGGAAGTTTTGCGAGGAAGAAAAAGATAAAAAGAGAACTGCCAAAAAGGATATTCAGAGAAGAGCGAGAGGGAGGAAATATTCCTCATTTAAGGAGGAAACCCAAGCCAGGAAACCACATGAAAAACAATCTACATTCAATCGGTTGGAAAGCGAGCGGAACCTCTTGCAAAAACTCCTCCAGTCGAGCAAGCTCAAGTCGCGCAGGATTTCCATGGGCGATCTTCACATTAGTTCGAGAGGACCTGTTCAGTTTGAGCGATACTTCAACATTCTTGAGAAAGCTAATCACAATTTACGCAAGAAACTTCCCAGCCAACCTACGAGGCAGGATTCTTTCGAAAGCCTTCAGCATCCTCTCAAGAACGGAAGAGTCTGCGGTCTGCATTCTTCTCCATTAGCAGGAGATCTCGGGAGTCTCCAAGCCAGCAGAGGAATCAGACAGCATTTTTACTCCACTCGAACCCTTAGAGTTGCCGCCCTCACAGGAAAGAGCACAGATTCCAACCACAGTGAAGAAAGTCTAGACAATGCATATTGACATGAGACCTAAGTGAAACAATGTTGATTTTCTCTGTTGTTCAATCTTCACAGATTTCTTTGAACTTTGAAGGTACACTTCCTGCTGTTGTTTGATAATTGTTTTGTTATAGGCTTAGTAGATGTTAACTGTGGACAATGAATTTTCAGTTGAAGCAATCTTTTTAAAACAAATATGCCACTAAAATAGTTTACCCATTCCACACATTTAGAAGAGCACAAACATAAACACTCTCCTGCTGAGATGCAATGGTGGATTAAACATCATTTAGGATTCATATCCTGTGAAAATGTATTTTTATTTCATGTGAAAAATACAACACCTCGTCATGTGACAACAACATCCACACTTAGAACTGAGGAAGGAGACTGGATGGTCTCTGAAAGCTCTTCGAGTCAAAATTATGTTGTGAGTAAACGTTTAATTCCACTACAAGGTATTTTTAACACTTACTTTTTATACTGAGCAGCACCAGGGTCACCATATCCAAGGATAATGTCATGCAACCAATCAGGGACTACACACTCAGTGTTCATCAGATCTCGGATCGTTTCCAGGACAGCTTTGAAGTTGTTCTCTTTCGGTTTTCTTCTCATGATCACATTGAACGTCTCGTAGACATCCTGAAATAAATATATGAGGAATTGTTAACAAATGGACAATTGTTTGATGTCAATTTAGTTCATTTCCTTCTGGCAACAAATTCTACCTGCAGAATATGTAGCAGAGATTGAAGTTGTCTTCATGTAAGTTTATTTATCAAAATAATCCAGAATTTAGGGATGTCCGCAAATTACCTGTATTCACCCCATGTTATGGCCTGCCCCCCCGTTTCTTCTAGACATGCCCCTGATCTCACAACTCTCACATGAATGGATGATCGGTGCTTTACCTCCTGTATTTATCTAATTAGGACAGGAGGAGGACACAGCAAAGAGGCGAAGCATGATTGAAACTGCTTGTAAATTTTAACACCATAGGATGGATGGATGATTGGGGCTTTACGTCCTGTATTTATGCACTTGAGAGGCTAATTAGGACAGGGGGAGGACACGGCAATGAGGCGAAGGATGATTGAAACAGCCGTCCAACATAGGCCCAGGTGACCAAATTTTAACACCAACCTCATTGCCATGAATGGTCTTGCTCATGTCCTTCTGGTACTGGTTGGGGTCCAGCCACACCCTGTAGGTCCTTGTGCTTCCTCTCATTCTGGGTCTCGGCTCAGGACCTTCTTCTATAACATGCCCTTTTTCGTCCAACATGCCCTCCACCTCACAGCCGCGCACGTAAGTCAGACCAACTTGAGGAATGAAAGGTTCAGACCAGCGGAAGCCAGTGCCAATGGTGTTCACAGGGCGCAGTGTGATGAGAAAGGCTACGTCATGCTTCTTCAGAGCTGCAAACAAAGATGATATCATTGACAAAGACTCAAAACTGAAGACATTCATTTATTCCAAAACATATTGCTATGTACAGTATAGATGGATTACACATCTGGTTAATGCTTTCATCAGATCTTTGGTTTCCACTATTACTCCCGATTTATTTTATAATATCTGCATTGCTTTATGTCCTGTGATTTTAATACATAATTTACAATTTGCTATTGTGTCCCCCAAATCAGTGATGGGCACAATTCACCTATGCGCAATTCAATTGAATTCAATTCAATTGGGCATCAGTGCCAATTCAATTCAATTCAATTCACTTGTTGTTTTGAAGGAGGTCAATTCAATTCAATTCAATTCATAGGGGTAGTCAATTCAATTCAATTCAATTCATTTTTTGTCGTGTAACTGGTCTTTGTGATAAATACTGTAAAAAAAACATAACCACCTGGTGTTGAGATGAGTTTTGCAATATTTAATGTATTCTCACTCATCATAGACTAATAGATCAACATGTAATATATATGTCAATGCAGTGGCTGTTGTTATAGCTTGATCAAGACATGTTCAAGATTATCATAACAGATGTGTGTCACTGTCACAAGTACAATACAAAGTTGGTTTGTAATTTTGTTCTCATATTAAAGTTGATCATACAATGATCTGCACAGACGTTATAAGTATATAAGCATGCAGACAAACGAACCATTTCCACCTTTTATTATTATCATAGTATAATATGTTAGGGCCTATCTATACTATATTTAATGCCCTTTATAGAAAAAAAAATCATCAAAATTGAAAATAAAACAGAAATGAGATTTGTAGATAAATAAGCCACTTCAACTGGAATATCAAGCATGGTTCTAAAAAACAATTTTAACACAAAGGTAAATTCTGACTTGAGTGCAATTATTATCCTGTTTAAATTTTCAAATGTACACCAGAAATGTGTGTGAAATAAATATTTATATTGCTAAGACCAAGCTTGCCCCTGTCCATTCTTTGAAGTGTATTAAATAATTTTAATTGCACTTATCATTTTGGTCAGTGCTTTAACTAATTTGACCATTGTCAATCTGTAACGAATCAATGGTCAATATGGAACTTGGAAGCCACTTACTGATAATTGAACATGTAGAACTTTGTAGAAGCAGCAACCAAAATAGTTTTCAAAATTACAAGATTATTATACTTTTTAACTAAACAATATCAATATGGACGAAAATTGACATTCTATTGTGTAAGTTCCCTGTCCAATTGTTTAGAGGGTAATTCTCACACCTGTGTACACTGTACAAGGTCAGGTACATGCAGTGGCCCAATTTCTTTGCCAAAGACAATCGGCCAATGCATTCACGCTTACATGCCTCAGTGAACATGGAAAACCCCTCCAAAAGATGGCATTGAAATTGATTGAATAATTGCAGAATTTATGCATGTATACAGCATACTTTCAAAATGATGCATCACGATAAAAAGTTATTTCTCAAATAATTATCATAAACATATGTATTCTTGAAAGGTTAACCAAACAAATTCAATGGGTGAAATGGATAAAATGGAAATTATATAAATGTTGGGGTTCAGTACTTTCCATTACCAGTACATTCCAAGTACTCAAGAAATTGTACTTAAATACAGAAGTATTTAAGTACTCAAGTACTTGTTAAAACAGTCCTGATCAATAATCATTCAAAGGTTCAGACTCTGACTCTAAATTGTAAGTGTTGGGGCGTTTTCTTCTCGAGGGATGATCAATTATATATTCTGGTTGAATTGAAAATGAATTGAATTAAAACCTCAATTCAAAGCCTATCTCAATTCAATTCAATTCATTGTATTTTCCCAACATGGTCAATTCAATTCAATTCATCAGCTTTTGAAATTTTAAATTAATTCGAATTAATTCAATTCTTGAATTCAATTGTGCCTATCACTGCCCCAAATCTTCTGCCTCCACGCCTACAAATAAATTATGTTCTTCCTTTCCAAGTTTAATCTCTTTAAATCTAAACTGAATATTTTTATTGTAATTTCACAGGAAGAATTTCGCATTCGTTTTTTAAGCGTTATCATATGCAAATATAAACACTTGAAAAACTTACATTCCCATTCATTTCTGATTTCTGGTCGAAGGTTCAGGTTAACTATGACGTCAGCCCTCACTCTGGCAGGATGGTTTTCTCCTATGTTTGGCTTTGCAACCTGCAAAATAAAGATTCAGAATCAGATCATTGCTCAAAATATCATAAGACAGGTTATCACATTGAAACATGTCCACTTGAATGGATGGATGATTGAGCCTTTACATCCTGTATTCAGGGTTCCCACTCCTTTGCCAAGATCAATTTCAAGGCTTTTTCAAGGTTTCTCCAGGCTGTCAAAACCAATTTTCAAGGTCAAAATTTGTGATGCCCGGGGTTTCCTCTCGGTAAAAATTGAATGCCTGAAATACCATTGGTTGACCTTAAATTAATTTCAAAACTCTACAAATTTTAGGCCTGGACCTAACACAAAATTTCATGATAAAAATCTTTTTCCTATATTACTTCAATCTAGGGCGTTGAATACTAGTCAATGGCTGGCCCTTGGTTGGTTATTAACTTGATAATCAAAACTGAAGAATGCTCACTTAGCATAGCTTTAAGTAAGAAAGTAATACAATTAACCTTGGATACCATTCTGGAAAGTGACACCCAGAGAATCTACTGTGCTGGAGTGGCATGCGATCATTGGTAAATTGCACTTAATGAAGTTCACACCTCTATCCCTTCAACAGTCACCCACTTGCAAGCTAATTACAATTAAACCAAGCACTTATATTCTCCCAATCAATTGCCATTACCAAAGTGAAATCTATCCTTTCATCATTCAACACTGATATCTTCCTTGGAGGTCCATGACCCATCTAAGCCATCTTCACCATTACCGCTAGTATGCATTTTTCACGCTAGGCGGCTACGATGCGTGGTGACAACGGGAGAGCGCAAGAGCTCCGTTTTTTTATATCCCACTTTCCCGATCTTTTCCCGGTTTTTGGCAGAAATACAGCGTTTTCCAGGCTTTTCCCGATCGGGAAAAGCTGTCCCTGAATTTCCCGGTTTTCCCGATTTCCCGGTAGGCGTGGGAACCCTGTGTATTTATGAAATTGGTAGGCCAATTAGGATAGGAGGACGACACAGCAACGAGGCCAAGACTGTTTGAAACAGCCGTCCAACATAGGCCCAGGTGATCTGGCAAAAGCTGGATTCGAACCCTGGACCTCGCGAATGGCAGTCCAGCACGCTACTACTAGACCAACCCTCCCCCCGTCTAATTGAATGGAGAGAATTTCAAACCTAAGCAGTGTATTTCATGAATTTCTGTAGTACTGCAATGGAGCGGCCCTAGAATATCACCACAATTAATAAATAAGACCCAACAACTCACCTCAACAACATTAAATCCTTGAATTGGCATAGCCATTCTCGCCCAACCTCCAAAATAACAACTTCCATCCTCTGAACGCCAAGGCTTCATTCTGTAGATAGCATCCTCAATGTCTTGTCGGATTTCATCTTATAAAAGAAGCAGATACAAGACAATTAAATACATGGAAAACAGCATACATACAAGTATACAAGGAATGTTTCATGAAGATCCATACAAAAGCAATTCTGTCAATGCTTGTTATTCCCTTTTACAGTTACATAGGCTAATTCAATTCACTCTAATAAATGAGAAATTGCACAATGAAAAGGTTGTCTAATCGTACAGTTTTTTTTAAACACAAGCTTCGTCTATGTACTTACAAGTTGACTCAAGTCGGAACAAGTTGAAGTTTCTCAAAAGGTAATCATGTAAGGTGAGGAATTGCAGATGGAGTTTAGGCAAAGCAAGACAATCTGAAAATGAAAACCAAATAATTTAATAGCAGTTCACCAACAAAGTTCCATAAAATCTAAGTCAAGTAGAAGAATTCTCGAACATCATGTTAGGTTACCCCAACTTGCCTAGTTATTATTTAGCATATATATATATATATATATAATAGTTGCATAAACTTGCAATATTAATTGAGAACACAATCTTGAATGTAATACACTGCACTTACTTTCACCAGCTGAATATTCCATAGGAACTACATTTTCATCCCAGATGATCTCTTCTGTGGGATAAAGTGGCATTTCATTCAAGGCTTCCAACTGTGATATTCTTCTCTCGTGGCGAAATATCTTTAAAAGAAAAAAAACATCAATATAACTTCCAATAAAATCCCAAATGATACAGATGATAGTGCAGTAGATACTTAATATTTAATCCGGCAATTTTTATGAGTTAGTTAGTCAGTTCAGACAGAGCTATACTTACAAGCCAGGCTAAATCAAAACATAAATGATTAACATGGTCTTAGCCATTTATTGTTTAAACCAAAACATCGATAAAAATTCAAATGAAAGAGATCTTTGTCAATAAGAGACCTTTGTCTCAGGATTCCTGTCAGAGTCAGGAAGTTAATCATAGAATCCAATTTAGTTATATTAAGAGAGATTCAGGGAAACCTACCAAAAGTTCCAGCAAAAACTTCTTTCTAGCTGGGGTGTCACTGTTTTCATTATCCCCAGCAGGTGGCAGCAAATTCAAATGTACAGCAATCTCATGTAATTTTGACCCCCTGAAACAAGAATGAATCTTTTGATTGCTCCGTAAATAATGCGCAGGACTCTAAAGTACTGCAAGGATAAATTGGACATAGAAATTTACCAAAACATCACACTAACAGTTCTTGTTAATAACAATAACTAAATGCCATCCAGACAATAAAATTTTACAATATGATTCATTGATTATATATAGCATTCATTCAAGAATCAAGATACTATCTGCCCACAGGCCCTCACCATACTGAACAAGAATTATACCAATCATTAGAGAGATAGTTTATGGACAAAGCTAAAGTTGAATTGAACTGGATTCCTTGTGGGTACAGGGCAGATATGCTTACAACTGTGCTATGAAGCCGATAGAGAATGATTCAATAACACCTCACACATTTTCGGATAAAATAAAATTATAATACTTACGGTAATGGTGACAAATGTTTATTCAGACTAGCGCGAGTGTCGATACTGGCAATATTGGACAAAGCAAAGCTGTTGAGTTCCTCAAAATGCTGAAACGCCACTTTCTGCAAAACAATTACATTTGTTTTAAACACTCAGCTCAAACAAGAATGAGTGTCTATTGTAACATCCATAAAATCTCTCTGACAAGAGAAGGTGTAAGATGGAGAAACTTATTACCAATTTATTAAGGAATATAAAAAGTTTCACAATAATAGAAATAAGTATCAAACGCTCAATCAATTCATGTAAAGTTGATTTTTTCCAAGTTCTAAGTCAAATTGAATTGGAAATTCTGATCAGTTCCATACCTGCAATTTAGCAATCTTATCATAATGTATTTCTGTCATTTCATGGTCAGTCAATGCTTCTCCCGTTTGTTCATTGATTTCAAAGCCAGCATAAAACTTCAGCATATCCAAAAGCTGAAAGAAATTTAAAAAAATACACAATCATGTCTTCAAGACTTAAAACTTCCCTTCAACTTGTTAAATTGCTTGCCAAATCATAATTATTAAAATTAAATTTACCTCCATGAAGAGTTTTCCTTCTGTTCGTTTGGCTAAATTGGACAAGCTGCAGTGGACAATCAGGTGGGCATCATCAAGAACGAGGCTAAAGAACCTCCTTGTAGGTAACTGAGCCTCGAGATCAACCATCAGCTCAATGAACCTCTCACAATACAGGATGATATTCTCTCCGACATCTCCTGTGAGAAAAAGAAGACAGAAATTTTGTTAGAAACAGTACAAATTTTCTTACAGGCAGATTCCAATAATTGTGCAGCCCTCCAGGTGTTTTACGCCTCAGCAGCACCTTAGTGGGCTATATCGAGCAGCAGCCCTCCAGGTCAAGCTCTTGTAATCTTCTAAGGAAAGTTCTTGCAGTGTTTTGCAAGCTCCATCAATTGTAATTCTCAACCTAATATCTAGCTGAGGTAATGAAATTGTTTGGCAAAACTCGAAACGGTGTATATTCCATGACACTAATGAAAAATATCAAGACATGCTTCTACTAAGCTGTGACATTCCAGAATTTCGTGAACATTTTCCAGATATGGACAAAAGGTATCGCTTACGTTCAGCAGGAACAGAGTCCAAAATCTTGAAGAATTTCTGAATGTGTTTTGAAAGAAAGGTCCTTTCGTAGTCCAGACGTTTCTGTGTCTCTTCATCGGCTTTATTGTAATTCTTCTGGATCACTTTCCAATAACTTTTGTATTTTGGAAACTTCTTAAATATTTCTTCTCTTCGACTCTGAAAACATGTGACAGCACAAAATTTACAAATTACTCATACATAATTATATCAGAATAGTGACCCTGACCTATATCAGTACATTGAAGTCACACTTTGTGTTTCCAAAAATGACAGAAAGTGGCAAAAATATAATGTTACGTACCTGCACAACATTTATCCAGATGGGCAATGTCACCAGTCTTTGAATCTGTTCACGAACTAAGTCCACTTCCTATTAGCAAAAGATAATCAAAATTAGACATCATAATCATAACAAAACATCAACCTCAAAATGGATTACAGTATGTTTTGGAATTGTTTGCACATATTTGTGGTGATGAGGTAGAGCTCCATCTAATCACAACTTACCAAACTGTTGAAGCAATGGATCAAGAAAATAAGACAGACTGTCTGCTCCTTGTAATTCAAGTCTGTCTCGCTGAGACTAAGATCCAGCACCATTTTGAAGAAACTCTCAAAATTCTTGGGTTTGCCTTTGAATGCCTGCAAAACAACAAACATAATCAAAACATATTATACGATATACACTGCAGAGCATCTCTAAAAACATGGAACTTCAACTCTGAGACATCAGCTTATTAATTAGACACCATACCTCCCAAGCTGGCACGCGTTCTCTGAATTTTTCATTCACCATGGCAATGATAGACATAACATGTGATGTCGTGGCCTGAAATGTAATTGAAGAACAAAATCAACTGACAAGCAACTTCCAAAGAGAAAATGAGTCTGTATCAACAAACTGAACAAATCTGAACTTAAAAGCAAAAAAAAACTATAAAGAGATCGAAAAAGAACTTACAGTCTTGGGATCAAAATTTGGCCACAAATAATTTTCCAAATATTGGCTGAATTCCAGAAGAAGTGTTCTTTTTATGGAAAATCTGAAAAAGTATAAAACAAGCCATAAATACACACTGAAGAAAGACTAGCACATTTATCTGTTTTACTTTAGATTTACTGTTTAATAAAATTACCATCCAATCTAAATTGGACAAAAAAGAAGCTGAGCCCCAGAGACCCGTCATTCTACATCAGCTGATGACAAAATTCAAATGAATCAATAACAGCATTAGATATTCTAACAGAATGGAGATTTCATCCTGGCTAGCTGATAGCTTTAGACAGCAAAAATGTTTTAAAAGTATTTTAGAGACGTATATTACATTTAATTTGTGAAATTTCATATGCAGGCCAAAATGACATGTATTAGAATAACTTTAATTTTATCAAAATTAAAATATTTACCTTGTATCGTGCAACTCTTTCTTGTAGATCTGTTCAACAATCTGAAAAAAAAAATTATAAGTCTAGAATAATCAGTTTCAGCAGAATAAATAAACTCCTGGAAGGAGAAAGAAATAAGGCTAAGTGTCAGGCAATCAGATCAAATATTGCATTATGTTTTGCATAAAAATTGCTTTAAGCCAATCAGGTGACGTGAAATCCGTCATGTGCCGTGCCTCGTTCCATCTCGCGAGGCGTCTGGGTGACTCACGACCACCACATTCGCACAGTGAACTTACGTTGTCATACTTAAGCTACAGGGCTACTTTCTTTTTCCAATTTCCAAATATTTTTTTTCACAATTTTTTTTTTCCAATAAATTTTTTTTCACAATTTTTTTTTTTCTGACGACCACCAAATTTGCACAATGAAAATTGTTAGGGTACAGGGCACTTTTTTTCTAATTTCCAATTTTTTTTTTTTTCAAGAAAATATGCAATTTGGGGAACTGTAGCAAAAAAATTTTGTTTAAAAATTGGGAAAAAGAAATTTGGAAGAAAAAATTTGGGGAAACTTTTTTTTGGAAATTGGAAAAATGAAGCCTTGTAGCCTAAGTATGAATGTAAGTTCACTGTGCAAATTTGGTGGTCGTGGTCAGAAAAAAATTTTGGAAAAAGATTTTTTGGAAATTGATAAAAAAGAAGTGTTCATGGACAGATATCTATAGACCTATTAATATGCCTATAGATGTAACAGTGCATGTGCCCCGACAGGCTTTTCTAGTGTAAAATTAAAAATATTGTTAAAATTAAGTTTACCTTTGCAGAATAAGGAGACCTTTTCATCTTACTGTACGGTGCCCAGTATTCATTTGCAAGCTGAAGAAAAAAAAACGGGTATATTAGAAAGACTAGTAAAAATCACTGCATTAAATTTATGAAATTGTAAACAAGAGAACACATAGGCCTAAGTGTTGCTTTTTTTTTTTAAAGCCTGAAATAAATATTTGTTGGTATCACTAAAAACAATTCATAAATAGCTAGCAATGGATTACCTGAGTGATGACATCTGACTCAATTTGCTCGACTGTAGGGGCAGTCCTATTCCTCTTTGTCTCCTTCTCCTTGGGAGGCCCTTTTTCCTTTTGAACACTCATCTTTTGTTACCTGAAATTAATTTAGTTTTTGTAAATTAATGTATAAAAAGATGAAACAGTGAATGATTAATAATAAATCTTAACAATTTCATTAATGCAACATCAGCTGAACATGACATTGTAAAAGGCATCGCAAGGTCTACAGACAGGTTTTGACTTTCGAGACAACAACATCCTGCACGATGATAAAGCATGAACATTTGGCTAAATTTCCAGTATTAAAACTAATAATCAATTAATCTATGTATATGTGGATTTCAAACTGTTTTTATTTATTCATTGCAGTTTAGACATTTTGGAACCCTAGTTCAGGTGAAAACAAAATATTTAGTAATTTTCATATGCTGAACAAACTTTATTCAGTGTGACTCTCAAGTACCGAACTAACTTCTGATAAAAAAAAAAATCAATATAGCCCCCCCCCCCTTCCAAATATGAGTGTCATCTGGCCTGGTCGGCCCACACACTAAGAATAAGAAAATAAATGGGCGATAATAGTACTTTCTTTTACCGAAATTGGTCATGGTATTGACTGGTATCATCATTTTTCTTTTTTTTTCTGATTTTTTGGTGTTATTGAGAATCGTGACCAACCTCGGTAACACAGTGAAAAGCCATACTACCTGTCTATTGACCAATCAGAGACGGGTATTTCAGCAGGCAGCAGTTAGGAAACAGACTAACAAAACGCTACCAGGTTTTGTAACAGCCGAAATGGAACCATTAACTTTTCTTAGTGCCATAGGAGCTTCAATCAGGGCTTTGGAGTCGGAGTCGTGGAGTCGGAGGTTTTTGGTTGGAGTCGGAGTCGAACTTTGATTTTCAGGTGGAGTCGGAGTCGAAAATTAAATTGGTGACTCCTGTTTCAAAAATGCTAAATGAACTCCAAATTTTACTTAAAACTTCCTGCACAAGTATTCATGTAAAAAATCCTATGAAAACTTTGTAGAATGACTTTTTTTTTTTTGTTAATCATGTAATATTAATGTACAAAAATGCCGATAAGCGGAGTCGGGAGTCGGAGTCGGAATTCAGGAGATCAAAGGAGTCGGAGTCGGAGTCGTTTTTCAGACAGTCGTCGGGAGTCGGAGTCGGTTCACTTATCACCCGACTCCAAAGCCCTGGCTTCAATGTTGCACTGTTGACCTTATAGATCCATACCTTCCCTCGCAGTGTATTAGTTGTGGTAGCAGGACGTTTCACTGCTGGGATGTTTCACTATTTAGTTATCAAAGGACTTTGTTATAGTGATTAGTGAATATTGTTATCCTTCGATCGTTATTCTCAATATTCTGGTAAACATATTGTTGATTTAGTTAAGTTTCCTTGTTACTTTGAATACTTTTAGCTACATTTTAACATGTGAGATGAGACACAACAAAATATTAGGTCCATTTGCTACAAAGTAACAAAAAGATAATCATAGATCATTTAGAAAGAGTAGCAACACAGACAATAGTTTGTGTGTTTTTCACTTTTTGTTGAATTATGGCTTATCAAGCTTATACAAGGCAATTATTACTTGGCTGACATTGTTATAAACCAGCGGTGAAACGTCCCACTACTGCCGGCGGTGAAAAGACCCAGCGGTGAAACGTCCTTGTTTAATATTTTTGTGAACTTGACTTTGATTTTATTTTATTTGGTTCATATATATATAAATACAAAGAAATTCAATACCATAATTGACAATACAAACCGTGGACAGCACAGAAAAGGGTTACCCCTCATTTCCACTCTGGTCCACTGATATTTTGTGACACCCACACCCTGCTTTTGATATACTCACAGTCAGCAAATAAATGCGGCCTAATGGATTCTTAATCAGTGGCTATCAGTCATCACATTTCAAGCAACTCTTGAAATCTAAATACACATTGAAGGACTGCCAGTCAAAACGGCGATAAACCAGAACGGCTATTCATATATTTAGAGACATTACCAAAACGGCGATGATTAAAGTCCAAAACGGCGATGACAATTTTAGTTAAAAATCAACTTAGAAAAGTATCTTTCAACAAAAAAACTTCTGATATTTGTTACTTTGTAGCAAAAAAGTTCACATCCAAGATATTTGTTACTTTGTAGCAAAATAACGTAACATTTTTGTTGTCTAATTTTACATGTTATAATGTAGCTAAAACTTAGTAAATGTATAAAACTTGATAAAATGTAACAAAAAACGTAACTAAATGATCTTTTTGATAACGAAACAATGCTTGGTAACAAAATGTATAGTGTTAAAGTAAAATTACTAAGTTTTCGCTATTTCTACCAAAAATTAGTGCAATAGCCGTTCTTGTTTTCTATTCAAATTTATCATCGCCGTTATGGTAAAGGTTTCCAGTGAACCCGCCCTGGGACTACTCGCCCAGCCACTCCCCGCCTCGGCAAAACCCGCCCCACTATTACCCGCCTCCGTACTACCCGCCCTGCCTCCGACCCGCCCCTATATAATTACATCAATTATAATTATTGGCAGTGATATTAAACTGTGCGGGTAGTGTTGCTTATCAGTTACGTAAGTTGCAAATCAGCTAGTGTTGCTTGATACAAGTCAGCCACTGTTGCTCGATGTCATTAGGAGCTATTAGGAAATGGGTATCTGCCAATAATTAAATAAACAGCAATTAGTTCAGACGAACAACAGACATTAATAAAGTAATGGAGTAACATAATTACATAGGCCTATATCTAGCCAGTCTTAGTAGGCCTACAAAAAAAAAATAAAGAGAAAAATATCAATCCATCTTTAGATCAATCTATCTTTCAATCTATCTTTAGATTAATCTATCTATCTTTGTTTCTATGTCATTCAGTATTTTGTCATGCCAAATTACACTCTTTGAATTGCTGGTTTTACTATGAAATTGTGGAGTAGGTCCACTTTCTTCACGCTTTTATTTAATCACCCTCAAAAGAAAAAGTAACAAATAATTGCTATTTGAGTTTTAAAATGACGAAATGATCTCACTCCTGGCTGGGCTTTAGCCGTTCACCAGAACTTTAGAAAAATGCTAGCTAATTCAATCTCAATCTGGCAGAAAGAAAATCGGGAAAATACAACTGTTTTTCCCAAGTTTTAGCAAATTGGCTAAGATTTTTTGACAACTTTAACAAATCTGGCTAAAGCATTTTTTACCAGCTAAAGCCTAGCTCCTTGAGCATTTATTTTTAAACAGACGTGAAAATATCCAATTGACACGTTATCTGTAATTATGTAATGAATGGCAATTAAACAATGACATCAATGGAATAGACCCGCCGCCAATGCGTTCACACCTTTTGGACAACAATTGATTGTATTGATGTACTCCTAATTTAATTGCTGTTAGCCCAAATACCAATTAAATTATCAAAATATCCAATGCAGTGTAAATAAATAACAGAATCATGCATCTCTGTTCTCATCTCTAAAGACTTAAAATTCTTACCTGTTTCTGTACGATTTTTATTGTGAAATATATGTCTTTATTCGTACATAAAAAAATGTACAAAGCAGTAAGAATTTAAAATGTAAAATAATTAAAAACAAGCAGAAAAAAATTTAATTAAATGTAAATCATAACAGCTGGACTAGCCTAAACACAAATCTTCAATGATAATTTATTAATTTTACATTGACTTGTGTCTAGCAACCATTTATCAATACTGTCTCTATAAATGGCCAATTCCCGTATTTGTAAGCATTTTACAACATTTTCTGCATCACATTTCAACAACCAATTAACTTTACTTGTCTGTTATTTTCAAACACTGATTAATAACTTATAGCTAGCATATGTAGGCCTATATTATGAGTTGAGATCATTGCCTTAAAACCCCCTATGATTATAACTAGGTCTATGTATAGGTCTATCGTAGCTTGTAAGATCTTCAGCATGCAGGCCCAATTAAGGTCTTCCATCAGGAATTAGTTAAAATTTATTTTGAAAGTCTGTTAATTTCATTTTCAACTCAGTTAGGATCAACTAGTCACTGGTGCTTTTTGTCAAAGTCAATTGGATTTTTTTTAATAGACTTAATGTAAGAATTTATTATGTGCCAGGTTATTTTTGCCAATCAAACAGCATGGTCAGGAGAGTGCTGCTTGCTGCAGGGGGGCTGAGGAGACGGGCATTGGGGTGACCACCAGGCGGGGGTCACGGCTGGCAATGTACCGGACAGGCTGCCTTGGGGCGGGCTGGCGCCAGGGCGAGTTCTATTGAGGCGGGTAGTAGCGAGGCGGCTAGTCTCAGGGCGGATTGACCGGGTACCATGGTAAACATAGGAATAGCCGTTCTGGTTTATCGCCGTTTTGGCTGCACACCCATTGAAGGCATGGGCTTTGGGCGATAATACAGAACCACCAAACCGGCTTTCAAATCTGTCACTCATGACGGATCGGCACCAAAAGAACGGGGCAGTTCAAGCAATCGACCAGCGATTATGTTACTTCTTAACTTACCGAAGTGGCAAACCTGTCTTCCTTTACAAACTGTACTTCAAATGTAATTAAATCATCAAAACGCCAAAATTACGTTTTGAAACATTTCATTTCAAGATGGCGCAGCGAATGCAGGTAAAACGACAGGTGTCGCCTCGATCGAATTTTCCAAGACATCGCACAGCTGCAGGCCTGAATAGTCCATCTGTGCTGCTAATGATAAACATGTTTTTTCCCGCCAATAACGTTTTGTTATGTTAGTATACAAAATGATTCACTTCAGCAAATTAGCGAACCTCAACAACAGGCCTAAAATAATTATGTAAATGTAAAATTAGATCAGCAGCGCAGGTAGGCCTACACACGTTAGTGGTTTTCGAAGAACTATTGCAATAATTATTTTTAGTTCATGTTCTTTTAAGCATTGGACATACACATAGAGTGATTTTTTTAATAGTAAAAAAAAAAAGTTGATTTTTAGTCTAATTTTTTTTTTTAGACATCACCAAGATACTTATATAGGCCTACCATTGGAAAAACCGGTATCTAACTGACAATATCGCATGTTTGCGCCCAGCTAAGGATTAACATTGTTTACAACAGCAACAAACAATAAGATTATTGTTTATTTTATTAAGATTATAAGTTAAACAATTAATAGAAGGAGCATATGATGTCTAAGTCAGTTAGACCCTTTGTCAGGTCCTATATATAACATGTTCCCTCCGGTCGGAATCTAACTGACAAAATGCATGCTAGAACCCTCTAAATCGGTGTCTAACTGATACGAAAATCATGATTAAGATTTTCAGGGCTTGCCATGGCAATTTACATTATAAACTTCAAGGGTTATGTGCCACCTCAAAATACATATAGTGTGTATTAGAGAGTATTATAGAGGGTGTATGTATGGGAAATGTCAGCTCACCTACAAAAAAAAAAGTTTCCTCCGCAATGGCTGGTTGCCAATCCCACCCCAAGTCCTAAACATACACATACACTGTAATTATCTCATCTCATCTCATACTATTAATTAACGGACGCTTTACTCTACTCAACCCAGGCTACTCATTGCTCAGCCATGAAAACTTGCAACCTCCTTTCTTTCGGTTCCTAGAACAACCTAATCTGAGTTTGGTCCCTTAATTTTATTTTTTTTTTTTCACGGGTACTATGCTAGTAATTATCAATTTACTGATTGATGATGAAGATTGTGCAACTTTAATTTTGCTATGATTTCTTGTCGATGTTTACCTGTTTTAAAATAAAAATCCTTGACAATGATTTAAGTTGGCTTTTCACAGCTAGTTATGAATTATTTCACTAAATAATGTGTAGGCCCTATAAAGCGGGTTTCACTGGACAATATTGAAAATATCAAGTCACTTTGAAGAAGAATAAATTATGTTTTTTAAAATCGCATTTCTCTTTAATAGTTTATTTCTTCGGGCACTTGCTGCTGAGACCATCACTGAAAAGACCTTCTGCATGCTCTGTGCTGTCGCAGTGACATGAAGAAAACATAATGTGTTGTTGCTATCAACCAAAAATATTTTTCATTCAGGTCATAGAAATTTAGAAAAACCACAATATGGTGTCAAAAGTTACACACCATGCAACCAGGAGTAAAAAAATATACGACAAAATTGTACTTTTTTAACCATTTAAAATACAGGCCCTGTTTAGATTTTTAAACTATCGAATCCTCCAATTCTTTGTAAAATTCAATTTGCAAAATTTGTAGATCAAAAACTGATAGATTTTTTTTTCATCAGAATCATGTGTTTTCCATTTATTATTAGGTGAGTTTAATTCATGATTTTATAACTTGAAATAAGCTTGCTTTGTAAACGAAACACTGGGGTTTTTTTACACTGCATTAAAAAAACTATATTTTGTTTGCATTTTAAAAGAGTTTATTTTCACACATTGGGTTTATGATGGCCATTGCAAAATTTAATAGTTGGAAAAAAAACTTGGAATAATTGCAAGCATTTCACAGTTTGAATAAGTTAAATATAACTCTTATATTTTTAAGCAACTTTTAAATTGGGAGACAATATAGCTTTAATAAGTTAATTGGTTCTGGTCTAGATAACAACCTCCAGATAATCAAACAGATTCAAGGTCTCCCAATGCAAAGGAGTCAGCACACAATCATGAGGGCATAAGCTGCTGCTCTGCCGACGTAATTAAATTGAAAATGTTTAAGTGACACCATTCTATCAATTGCAATTAACTGTACATTAAGAAGTATAGCAATCGTTTCAACGAAGTGGAACGAAATTTGTTGACCACAGAAGAGGGAGCCCGCCAGTCCGTCATATGGATCCATCCGCGTTTTACGCACGACACACTGGCCACGCATGCGCATCGTCACTTCTTCTGACAAAAATTTTCAAGAAGAAGCACATGTCTAATGATCGAACGTTTCGCTGATTTGCGTAAAGACTATTTCATTCACAGAGACGGGAGACCCATCATTTTGAAGGTCTCTTGGAGATCTATCTATTGCACTAGGAATCGTCCCCGTACGACTGATGAAATTGCTTGGAAGAGAACACATGTCCTCCCCACGACTTGGGATGATGCAAGAAGGCTGCTGACAATCTTTGTCAGGATTTTGCTCATTTTTAAGTGGTTTATGCAGTTTTTACTGTCGGCCTCAGTGTCAGAAGATGGCAGGCTTTATTTGGGACCACGTGTGCCATCAAGACAGCTGATCACATTCTGTTCAATCGAGATTACAGCCTGCTCAATGCAAGACCACGTGGAGGATGTATTCTCGCAGGAGCTCACAGGAACATGGTAGCCATGGCAACCAACATTGGATTGAACTTTCTGAACTCCAGCTTCCTCTTGACAGTCGTCCCACGGCAGAAGACTGGTCCTTACACTTGTCATCCAGACGACAATCTGTCATCAAATAATTTAAACACCTACAGGCTACAGGGATGTATATTTGATCATCTTTTCAATATCCAGATTATGTCCAGATATTAATCAATTTATCTGATTGATATGTCTCATTAAATTACACATGTTTGACATTTGTCTGTACTAAATTTTCTTCCCACTAATGAAACTACAATATCTGCCACTTTCTGTTTCATGTGCCACGAGCCACGAAGTGTTAGTTCCAAATTTACCCACAAAGGAATGGGGGGCGCCACCTGCTGGATCAGGAAGGACCAAAATGCTGCACCTGAAGAAGGGACAGCCCCATCCTGATGGGAAAAAGGAACATTTAGTACCTCATCTTGCCTTTACATACAGGAAATCAGGGATGTATTCAGTTTCATTATTTAATGATATTCATTTCTGTACTATTCAATTATTTCATCGATGCTTTATTCTATGTTTGTCAAAATCACCCATGGATACAAAAATTTAAAAAATTGTAATAATTAAAGAAACTTTATGTCCGATAGCGGAATGCTACGGGCTGAGTACCCTATCCATTTCTTACTAAATACTATATATATTCACTTTTCATTTAAATACAATGTCATGTTCGCTATAATTTGTGACCATCACCTTAATTATTTGTCTTATACGTTTACCACTTTTTCAATATCTTTCGACCACCACGATCACCACGATCACCACTATTTAGTGATCAATAATTTTAGTGATCTATAATTTTGTGGTCAACATTCTAGTGTTCAATTTAGTTAAAATTACTTTTAAATGATCACCACGACCGCCACGATCACCACGATCACCACTATTTTGTGATCAACTTTTTTGTGATCAACATTTTTGTGGTCAACATTTTTTGTGATCAATTTATACAAGTATCATTAGTAACTATTAACCCATTTATCACATCACATTCATATCTATCAAATTTATTATCACATTTGTATACCTATCACATTTATATTTATCACATACCGTATATATATAGATAGATATCACTTTTATAATATTTAACACATCTATATCTTTTACTCTTATATTTATCTCATTTATATTTATCACACATATTAACATAAATTTATCACACACCCATAACTTTACCATACATAGTACATAAATTATTATTAATTGTTGTCTTCTATAATCACATTTATATTAATCACATTCAGTAATCACGTTAGATTGGTTCATCACATTTAGATTTATTAATCACATTTAGTTTATTAATATTTATCATATATAATCACATTGATGTTCAATCTGTGAACCATCTATATAAGACACGTTGGGCCAATTAAGGCTCTCAGTTTTCCTTCGCTCACTATTATAAATTTTTCATTGTAGAACTGCTAGATGCCGAATCAGAACATTCAAGATGCCAAGCACCCAAAAACATTACCCTGTCTCGTCCGCCGGTGGAATACCGCGGATAAAGATTCGCTTTATGGAGCAGTACCAATAATGGTATCATAAGAAATATAGGCACTGATGGTGGAATACCACAGGCCCATCTTGTTCGCCGCTCCTCCTCTCGATCCTTCCTCTCTTCTTGGGGCAACCAGCGAGCTGGTTGTTTGGCTCTTCACTTCGTTTCTCCCCAAGCAGGGAGGCTTTATCGACAGACTCGCAGTGTAATCATTTGATATCTGCACAATACTGTGTTATCTACACTATGAATCATGACTCTAATTTTACCCTTGTTATCAATTTACTTATTGTCATACATTTCTTGCATTTCCACATTTGATTCAATTACATTTCATACTCTTTATAAATTTACAATAAACATTTTATAACTCCATTCATTGGCTCCTGGTCGTGGCTCAACAAAGCAATCGTTTCAACGAAGTGGAACGAAATTTGTTGACCACAGAAGAGGGAGCCCGCCAGTCCGTCATATGGATCCATCCGCGTTTTACGCACGACACACTGGCCACGCATGCGCATCGTCACTTCTTCTGACAAAAATTTTCAACCCCTCCAGCCACCCCGGTCACCACCGACCAGGGAAGGGGCTTTTTGTAACGTTATTCCACATTTGCTTGGTGCCTGATTTTATTGTGCAGTCTGATAGTGGAATACTACAGTGTGCTTATATGGTGATATTTAGGTCCTCTGGCTCTTCACTTCGTTTCTCCCCAAGCAGGGAGGCTTTATCGACAGACTCGCAGTGTAATCATTTGATATCTGCACAATACTGTGTTATCTACACTATGAATCATGACTCTAATTTTACCCTTGTTATCAATTTACTTATTGTCATACATTTCTTGCATTTCCACATTTGATTCAATTACATTTCATACTCTTTATAAATTTACAATAAACATTTTATAACTCCATTCATTGGCTCCTGGTCGTGGCTCAACAAATATTGATTTTATTATTTATTTGTTACTGGGCAATTCCGTAAAGTCTGATTCACAGATTTGACACTTTAGCAACTTGTGTAGCCCTACCATTATGCCTCAGCTATTTCATTGTTAAACAGGGATGAGGCCAGGTAATAGGGGTATCAGACAAGCCACCAACCAAAGCTTCAAGTGTAACAGGAGCTGAGCTACAAAGCAAATATCATGGTGTCGGACGTACATCACACGGTGTACGTCCGACACCATGATATTTTGCCATAGCTTGACTCCTGTTACACTTGAAGCTTTGGTTGATGGCTTGTCTGATACCCCTATTACCTGCCCTCATGCCTGGATAACAATGAAATAGCTAAGCTATAATGGTAGGGCTAAGCAAGCTGCTAAAGTGTCAAATTTGTGAATCAGACTTTACGGAATTGCCCTACTACAACAAAGTTCATCTGTAAATCAAGGCTCAAGATCTTGAGTAGTAAAATATTTCAGAATCAGAATTGCTAGATTTCCAGAGGACCCATCAACATCTGACACCGGTCAATTGCAATTAGAGTATGATTCAGAACAAGAATGAACTCTATTCATTCACACTGGCAATGACTGGCATGGTTGATTGCAATTAACCATTAGGTAAAGTCACAAAATGACACATTGTCAAGTTGAAGCCAGCCACTAATTGCAATCGCACTGATGCAATTGAGTATGAAGCCATGGCACTAATTGCAATTGAACTGAAGAAATTGAGTATTTCAACATGATGAGTTTCTCCTGAGAATTGCTGAACAAATTTTGACATTTTTTTCATGGAAATCTGTATAAATAGCAAGAGCAGATCTAGAAAGAGCAGTTCAGTCTCTCCTTCCAAGTTGTATACAAGCATCTTAAGCACACAAGAACTTCAAATTCTCTCACAATGGATTCTGTAGTACCTCAGCTCTGCACTTTTGAGGAGGACCTCTTTGAAGACTTTTTCTCACCTATGACCTTCAGTCCTGACTTCAAATCTTCTCCAGTGAGCAGTCAGTCATCTGACCACTCTGCTGATTCCTGGATGGACAGCCTTTTGTGTCAGCCTTTGGAAGGTGTGTATTATATGTGAAAATAGCGAAAAAAAGTTTGGTAAATTTGGCTTACATGTGCGCACTACTAACAAAGAATGTAGCAGAAACCAGGAGTTGAAACAATGTGATTTGCTATGCTTTTGGTTTGTGTGATTTTACAAAAACAAAAACCTGCAGTACTTATCAAGGAAAAGTACAAAATACTTATGATTCCACATGGCATATTTTGTTGGATATGATAAAAGGTGAAAAACTGAACTACATAATCAACTGTTTGATGTCTTTCTAGGTGTTGTGATCACAGATGAGGTCATTGCTGATGCCCTTATGTCTGATGATGAGGACTTTGGAATCTACTTGAATGAGGACTCATTTCATGGTAAGCCCCCATTTATTATATAATCTATATATACCATAATATCTGGAATGACATATACATCTTGACATATTCTTTTAATTGGAACATGTTTTTGGTGCAGCTTGAAGCCTTGATACGAAGCATTTATCCTTAGGCATGTCATCCTGGCAATCAAGAATTAAAGTAGGATTCCTGATCCCTGTCACTGCTTCTTTGATTGATTTTTCCTGCAAGAACATGATATTTATTTCTAAGATACTCCAATACAATGAGACTTTTAAAAGTAGCAAAGAAAAAAAAACCTGCCATGGCCTAAGACATAATTTAACTGGCTTGCATAAAATGGACCACACATATCTAAACCTTTAAACTGATTATGTTCTTATTTATTTTCAGAGAAAAGCCCGAGCGCTCACCGCGACATCATCGCTGAAGCGTTCGCTGCAGCATCTGCAACTGATGAAGACCAAGGTATCCAGATGGAAGACGACTTCGTTGATTCTCTCATTTTCCCGTCAGCATCTCCAATCTCAAGCGCCACTTCTGGAATATGCAGTTCCGCAGACTATGAAGCTCTTTCTCCTTGGTCAACTGGTTCCCCCATCTCTCCCATGGTCTTCAATGTTCCCGAAGCTCTGCAGGATCATGATTATATGCAGGTATGTTCATAGATGTGTGTAACATTGTAACTGCGACTTTGAAAGTATATTTTTTAATGCTTGTTATTGCTCCATGTATCAATTCTATAATATGAAATCGTCTGATCAGAACCAACTTATTTAGAGAGAAGCATGCACCTTAATTATGCTCGGTATAATGTAGATGACAGGTTTAAAGAAAGTTATGATGTAAAGCAGGATAGTGATATAACACAGCTAAAATAGTTCCACACACTAATACCGTCTCCATTTGGAGTTTTTTTAACCAGTTATAAATGACTTATTTACTTAACTTTTTCTTTTGGTCTGATGAAGGACCATTTGGACACATGCATGGAACATTATATTATGAAACATAAGACTATGAGCTTATTAGTAAAGAACATATAACAATTGACAATGCTAGAACATCCTCTGGACAAAAAAAATTGTAGGCCTACAAAGCATCTTCTGCCTCCAAGCTATCAGAAACCCCAAATAGTTTCTCTTGATTTATTTGAACCTTACATTTTCATTTTTGTTTTTGTAGCAAACTCCAAAGGAAGACCTTCCTCAGCCTCCTGTTACCATGGTATCCACCCCAGTAGATGACACTCTTGCTCAATGGTTGGCCTCACAGATGGAGACATCTAAGGAGAAGACCAAGACCACAAGTCGATCTACAAGACCGCCTGAGTCCTACTTGGCCCTCATCGCAAAGGCCATCCTCTCCCTGCCTTCAAGACGAGCCCTCTTGTCCGACATCTACAACTTTTCCACTGATACCTACGAGTACTACAGGACAGCTTCAAAGACCTGGAAGAATGCAGTTCGTCACAACTTATCAGTGAACGATTGCTTCATCAAGAATGGCCGGGCCCCCCATGGAAGAGGTTACTACTGGTCCATCCACCCCGCTTGCTTGCCTTCATTTCTCAAGGGAGACTTCCGCAGAAGAGAGGCCCAGTACCTGGCTACAGCATCAGGGAGCTCACAGGTTGTTGGTTCGAACTCCTATGTGTTTATGTACTGAATTAATTATTGATGACTGAGATTGATTACAATGCCGAAGGACTGCTACCAAAGGATTGCTCTCACTTGTTAATCATTTGACACATAATTTATTTGATATCATTTGTTGTAACACACTGTAAATAGTTTCACTTGTTAATGCATCACATTTGATATTCTGTACATATATGAATCAATTATTTATTTCATTTCATTGTATGCTGGTCACTCAATGATAAATACATAAAAGAACAAATTGAATATTGTCTGTTTTAATTGAGAAATTATAATCAGCCTTACGAGTATTAGAATCAGACTGCCATACCTAACCTAACATTAGATGCAGATAGATCAGTAACCAATGTTCGAAAAACTTACGAAGAGAAACATATCCCAAATGACATACAATTCTTTTAAAATACTACCATCCAAAATGACATACAATTCTTTAAAAATACAACAATCCAAAATGACATACAAATCGTTTAAAATACAACCATCCCAAATGACATACAATTCCTTAAAAAATAAAACCATCCCAAATGACACACAATTCTTTTAAAATACTACCATCCCAAATGACATACAATTCTTTTGAAATACTACCATCCAAAATGACATACAATTCTTTTAAAATACTACCATCCCAAATGACATACAATTCTTTTAAAATACTACCATCCCAAATGACATACAATTCTTTGAAAATACAACCTTCCCAAATGACATACGATTCTTTTAAAATACTACCATCCCAAATGACATACAATTCTTTTAAAATACTACCTTCCCAAATGACATACAATTCTTTTAAAATACAACCATTCCAACTGACATAAAATTCTTTTCAAATACTATCGTCCCAAATGACATTCAATTCTTTAAAAATACAACAATCCAAAATGACATACAAATCGTTTAAAATACAACCATCCCAAATGACATACAATTCTTTTAAAATACTACCATCCCAAATAACATACAATTCCTTAAAAAATAAAACCATCCCAAATGACATACAATTCTTTTAAAATACTACCATCCCAAATGACATACAATTCTTTTAAAATACTACCATCCCAAATGACATACAATTCTTTCAAAATACTACCATCCCAAATGACATACAATCTTTTTAAAATACCACCATCTGAAATGACATACAATTCTTTTAAAATACAACCATCCCAAATGACATAAACAGTTCAACAAAAATAAGTCCCCCTTTAAATAAACTTGAATATCTCAAAGATTCCTTCTCCGATTTTTATGAAAGTTGGATTGAATTATAGGCCTGTATATCGACCCTAAATGTGTGTATTTGTAGATTAGTTGCATTATTCCTGGCTTAGCCAGCAGCCTTCGAGTGAGCCTACCCCTGTTTTCAAAAATCTGTGGCTTTTCCAATGGATATGAACAATTTGACCAAGCAGGGGAGCCACCAGCTGGGCCATACTTCATCATGATACTGGAGAAAATTTGTTTCTCAATCATATTTATGGGACAATTGAAGACTTCTTTTGTAATCTTTTCACAGTTTAGGTTCCTTGGGTAACATTAGGAATAATTTGAGTGGAGTTTGAGCACCTTTTGGAAATTTTTTTTTGGAAAAGTCAAAACTTCAAATTTTTGAAAAGAGGGGTAGGTGCACTCAGGGTCGGCTGGCTCAGACAAAAATGAAGCAATCGTGCTACAATTACACAGGCATAGTGTCAATATGCAGGCCTACAAATACGATAACTTTAAAAGAAATTGGAAAAGGCGTTTTTGAGATATTCAAGTTTTCGTAAAGGGGGACTTATTTTTGTTGAACTGTTTACAATTCTTTTAAAATACTACCATCCCAAATGACATACAATTCTTTTAAAATACTACTATCCCATAATTCAATTCAATTAAATTCAATATCTTTATTCACACACATAGTGGCATAACATACAAGGTATATTTACAAAGAAACAAAATTTGATAGAAAGTCAAATAAAATGTTTTTAAAAAGAGCATATATATAAAATAAAGGAATAAAAGAAGATTTTAAGTTGGCACCAAGTAGGTAATACCTCATTCAGTACATAATGTACATGTATATATCCCTATCAACATGCCTCGGCGGTCCAACGTCGGCCCAGCGTCAGTCCGATGTCAGCAGCATCGGACCAGCTTCGGGCCGATGTTGGACCGCCGGGGCATGCTGATAGGGTAACAATTCCTTACTCTCATCATAATTATGTTCTTCGATCTGATTTCATCAGATCGAAGTACATTATCATTTCGTATTTAGTCTGATGACATATGACTAAGATTAAGACTGAGATTAAGACTAAGACTGAGATAGTGATAGTAAATTTCCAAGTGCTCTCATGCAGTGGGATTTTGATGTATATAAGCCAAATTTAACATGTGCATTTTTTATGATTGCTATGCATGATCTCAAATGTATGGTCACTAACAGCATGGACCTGTCCGGGTTGAATCACACAGCCATTGTAGCGGTTGCTGCTGGCCCGCATCCTGCAGCTCTCGGCAAAAATCACAGTGACTAAAAAGACACTTGAATAACTGTTAAACAATTTCGATCTTGGATAAACTCTCGATACATGAACAATTTTTCATTTGAATTTACCAGCATTTTACTGACTTTTATACATCAACAATTACCAGGGACCGATATTTAATATACTGAAACAATTCTGTGATAACTTTAGAAAATTGAATTATTAATTTCATTTTGGAATTTATTGACATGATGCCTGGCCTCTGCTCGTCGGTGGACCTGTTTATAACTCACTACGGTCTGTACTTGGTAAGGGACCCTGGAGACCCCCCTCTTTTTTGTTATTTCTTATCTTAGCCTGAACATCACTAAGTTCTACAACATTTTCATGGGTACTTTTCATTTTATAAGCCCACAAATTTCAAAAAATGTAATTTTCCCTATGTTATAAATATTATTTCCAAAGACCAATTGGGGTGTGTTCAAGTGTCAGTAGTTCCTTTAAAATGTAGTTCCTTAAATATGCTGGTGATCCTCTATTTATATTTTTTCCATGTATTACTAATAGTCTAAGAAATCTTGCCACAAAATTTCATTCATTTTTCATGCATGGTTAGTTGGTTACTTCTGAACCGTATCATTTCCCTTTAAAATACTACCATCCCAAATTAAAATGACATAGGCCTCCAATTCTTTCATAATACTACCATCTAAATTCTCAAATGACATATAATTCTTTGACAATATTACCATCCCAAGTTGTGTGCACTTCTTTTAAAATACCACAATCCCAATGGCATACAATGCTTTTAGAATACTACCACCACAAATGATGCACTTATTTTACAATACTACCATCCCTAATGGTAGACCGAGGTCACAGTCTTCACGTTGCTGTAGGCAACGTAGACTGAGGACATTCCCATGGTTGAGAACTATACACTTGCGACACAGGATCGTGTCGCGGCCGTTTTGGGCCTATTCTGATCAAAATTAAAGATATGGGTGGATAGGAAATGATTTAAAATGTATTGTGTGCGATTTTCAGAACTTTCCTGCACTTTAAAGTGTCAAAATCGGCCGATTTTCAACAATTTACCACCAAAAAATGAAAGGAGTTTCAGGCTGAACAGGGGGAGGTTTTGCAAAACTGATAGCTGTTAATCATTTTGTTGTTCATAATTTGCTTTTTCAGTTTGTATGTCTATTGTTCCCCAATCAATAGCATTGGACTATTGCACTTACCAGTCAATCATACTCAGTTAAGCATGTCATACATGATCTGATTGGTTGGCTTCCTACACACTCAGTTGGACAGTGACTGATTCGGACCACATTTGACAAATCCAGATCGCATTTATAGTGAATGGAATGTACATGCCTTTATTTAGGGTGTTATTGTTTTAAATGACACCATGTCTTTGGGTGCTTTATTATAACTTATATTTTAGACAGTTTTATAAACACTTTGACAGATTTACAGATAGATTGACAGGAAGATTGACAGGAAGATTGTCAGAAAGATTGACAGCTCGACAGCTAGACAGACAGCTAGACAGACAGCTAGACAGACAGATAGACAGATAGATAGATAGATAGATAGATAGATAGATAGATAGATAGATAGATAGATAGATAGATAGATAGATAGATAGTTTTTAATTTTAAAGTGACACCCAGAAATGAATGTTCCCCTCCCACTTTTCATTATCAGAATCTTGACTGCTCTTTGTGTAAAAACACCTCCTGGAGAGTAAACCAGGTGTTTCTTTCTGTTTGCAGTTTGTTGTTTTCTGTTTATGTTCTTGCTTGATTGTTTGTTATTATCACCTATTGCTTGCAATGATTTCAAGAGATCTCAACCCATGTTTTGTCTCCCATCCTTCTCAGCTACACTGAGAAGGTGGGTCTTCCTATCTACCCTAATGGCACACACTTTTTCAAACTACTACTTTTCGAAATGGCGCACATTTCTTTCAAAATTCTGTCGTCCTAAATGGCATACAATTCTTTAAAAATACTGAAATACTACCATGCGAAATGGCATACAATTCTTTCAAAATAATATCATCCTTAGTGGCATGCAATGCTTTTAACATAAAATATCCCAAATGGCATACAATTATATTGAAATACTACCATCCCAAAAGGTATGCAATTCTTTTAAAATACTACCATCCCAAATGGCATAGGCCCATATTATCTGAAAGTACTACCACCCCAAATGGCATACAATTATTTTGAAATACTACCATCCAAAATGGTATACATACAATTCTTTCAAAATACTGCTATCCAAAATGACATGCAATTCTTATAAATATAAGCATCCTACACAGGCATGGACTTAGGGTGATGCAAAAAAGCGAAGTTTTAAAATGTTAATGGGGCACCCCCTGAAGTTGTTCCAATATATGAAAAAAAAATTCAGTAAAAATTTGAGCTCAATCGGACCAAAATTAGAGGGTGCTACCGCATCATGAAAATTAACATTAGTATTCAATATGAAAATATCCAATTATTTGGCATGTAGCGAGTTCAACTATACCTGGTGCACCAAACCAATGTGGCATGGTCATTATTTTTGGGTCTGGTTGTAAGAACAGCGGATCAATGCAAATTTGATTATTTTTGACTTCTCCATGTTGCTACCACCAGACTTACAAAGATAAAATAGTAAAAAAATACCAAATTCGCGGTATTCAATAAAATTACGAGTTTCCATGTTACAGAAATGAAAGGTACTTCAATAGATAGAGCATGAAAAGAGCTTTAATTTGAATACCAACACTGCTATACTCTGACGATCTGACCCCGTTGAATTAGCTTATTTTTTAATTGAATTATTTGCGAAAATTCCCAATATTCAAAGCACTGCTCTAATACTGTAGAATATAGCAACATAGTAATGTTGGTATTCAAATTAAAGCTCTTTTCCTGCTTAATAAGATGGTTTAACTTAAATTTGTGTAACTATATTCCTAGTGGTTATGTTATTCAATACCGCGTCTAACCATAATGCTGTAAAAATCAAGCGAAATTTGTTGCTGTAGGAGTGCCCTGTAGCCTGAAATGACCGGATATTGGCAAAATATGAATGGATTTGTGATGAGAATAGTGGAAAGCTTGAATTAGCAAAAAATTACCAACACTCTAGTGGTAGGATAACTTCCTTCACCCATCACCCATAAAACTGGGATTTCGCCCATTGCAATTCAATGTTATATTTCAAATTGCGGTAGCACCCCCTAAAATTTGTCCGATTTGGCTCAAATTTTTACTGAATTTTTTTTTTCATATATTGGAACATATTTGGGGGGTGCCCCATTGAAAATTCAAAAGTTTATTTTTTTGTGCACAATCTGCATCACCCTAGGCATGGTATACAATTCTCTTAAAATACTAAAATACTACCATCCAAAATGGCATACAATGCTTTTGAACACTACCATCCCAAATGTTCTTTGAAAATAAAATCATTCCATAATGGCGTACAATTGGTAGGCATAGGTCTTATATTTATAATACCACCATTCCAAATGATACACAATGCTTTTCTGAGGTAATTATCTAATAAATAAAAGTCAAATTGCTCCATTAATTTGAACCATGCAGTTATATCCCCGTACAATCGGCTATTCATCATTTCAATATTATGGTTCAACTTGTAGGCAAACTTTTTTGAAAAAGTCATCAACCCTTCACATGCATACAACTTACTTGTGCCAATGAAATTAGTAGCCAGAATGCAATTTGCACATGATTCCTTGCCGTAAAATTTTAGGCCTAAACCTGGAAAGTGCACACACACACAAATGGAAACCTGGATTTCAGGACTTTCGGAAAGGCAAATAGATTTTAGAAGTAGAAGTACCAGGAAGGCCTAAACGGAGTTAATGTGTGAAATTAGTGAAATTAGGCCTACTTTTAAATTTGTCGGGTGATAAAGTTCTTGATAGGTTTATTCATTTTATTGGATTTTCTCTGACCAGCTTAGGGCTATATGGGATCGCGTCGTTGAAGCTTAGGTAATATTCCCTAAGGTTGAAGGCATAAACAGGTTCAGTTTATGTTGAAAGGGAGCAGGCCAAGCCTTCGAGGCCTAAATGTTCATGAATTTTCTCAGCAATATTTGAAGCTGGGCATATATTATTTCAAAAGCCAACAAAGCATGTAAACCTATAGATACATAGCTGACTTGCCAGTGAGCACTCAGATTCGAATCTACTGATTCTAAAATCGATATTGCATGGAAGCAGACGATCTGGACGTGCAGCGTGCTGGTGAGCGCGCCAAATGAGAAGGCACGTGCTCCTGTTGACATGTGGCCAGATCGAGGCAGCAGCATCAGCAGTATCAGAGGAGCATCAGTAGCAGCAGGTGATTACACAGTGCCAAGACAAGCAGCTGTTCTGTGTCCAGGAAATCCATAAATGAAATCATAAGGTAAGTCCATCTTTTATTTGGAATCAGATTATTTCTTTACACTCATAAAGAGGTACATTTATGAGAATTAGATTGATTGTGAAACTGAGGTAGTAGTATTGCCAGGTTTTGAGTATTCTCTTAATTCATTCGGCACTGCAATATGTCAACAGACATATGTTGAACGGTGACACTGTATACTGCATACTGTCTACAAAATAAGACAATTTATTTTTCATGTATCACTTTTTCTTGAAATTACAGATATTTTCTAATTAAATGCCACAACCTTATCATAATTAACCTATTTTATAAGTAAGCAAAATAGAAGTAATAAGTTATCAGACAGAGATTAAACCAAATTGCTTATAGACTATAAATTCAGATAAGACCTTTGCCAGGTTTCATAAAATTGCTTCTGCCAAATGTGGAGCTAAGATGTCAATTTTAAAATGTTCTTATACTATAAGGCAAATAGAATTCTATAATCCTGAGTCTCCACAACATTTTCTATTGTTTGTGATGACGTGTATATTGTTTAACATGCACCTGCCCCAGTCTCTCGTGCTAATTTGCCCGAGGCTGTGAAATTGGCAATTATGCATTCATGAGAATATATTCTGCCGAGTCTGAATAGATTCTTCCGTCTGAATCTGCCTCTCAGGCCTATCATATTCATCAACCAAAGAAAGATAATCTGTGTGATCCATTTGTATTCTGTAAGAAAAAACTAAGAATTGTTATGCATTTTCTCTGTGGACGGTACTTGTGTGATAAAATATTTATACAGTGATTGCAGTTGCACAAAGATCTATCAAATTATCTATCTAATAATTCTTATTGTCTGTCTTATTATTTATCTAATTATCTAATCTTTCAATCGTCTAATCAGCTATATATGTCTATATGTCTACATGTATCTAGCTCTCCAGCCGTCTAGCTGTCTCTCTGTCTATTTATCTGTTGTCTACCATTTGTGATAGATCTATAGATAGATCTGTAGATAGATCTATAGATAGATCTATAGATAGATCTGTAGATAGATCTATAGATAGATCTATAGATAGATCTATAGATAGACAGCTAGACCGATAGACAGATAGATAGACAGATAGATAGATAGATAGATAGATAGATAGATAGATAGATAGATAGATAGATAGATAGATAGATAGTACTTATATACCAGCTGCTCATGACACCTCCAAAGATTATGCTAATCTGTGTATGATGTAAATTTCCTGTCCTTATGCATGTGTAATGTGCTTTGCACAGATTTATTGAGTCTTATGATTATATTTATACAGCTGTCATGTTGTGAATTATGAAACACCAATATTTTATGAAAAAGCAATTATCTTTTGTCGATTAAAAAAATAAATCCACGGGAACTGTTATCTGATTTGAAAAATATTTTGACAGGTTATACGTTTACCACATCAATCAGTTTTAAACGAAATTCTGACATTTCGGCCTACTGTATGGACTACCTTTGGATATTGAATTTCAAGCTGTGATGAGGATAAAAGAACTAAAACATTTGCAATTTAGCTCTGTTCGACCATTTTTGTGACAAGGAAATTATATTTTCACTTAATTATTATGCAACCTGATACCTTCTGATTATATATCCATTTTATATAATTCAACACTTTTATTTTTTGTTGGAAAAGCGTGACCGGTGCAAAACAATGATATTCTAAAGAATGACCAGGGGCTATCTAGAAATGGCCCGAGGGGGGCCATAATATGCAGTGAATATGTGGTAATCGGTGGATTTGCCTGTCTCTTCCATGTTAATTTCAGGCCTGAGGGAGGGGCATGGCCCAATGCTCCCCCCCCCCTCCCGCTAATACGACACAGAAGATAATGTCTCTAAAATTATTTTTCCATATTTTATAGATCTTGAAATCATTTTTTAAATTTAATTTTTTTCAAATTTTGCTTCCAGGTGCTCCAGAAGGTTGTATCATGGAACTTGAGGCTTTAATACGAGTCCTCCCCGTCCTTCTTGGATTCTCAGGATTTGACCTTGCTCAAGGTCACGGTAGCCATCACCACCAAGGTCAAGGTCATCACCATGGAGGTTCCCCGGAAGAGAGGCCTTCGGGGTTGTACGATCCAAAAGTCATTCATGACCAAGAGTAGGTTTAATTTTTATCAAAAGCTGTTGATATCGTACTTTTGTGGCTGGTTTACACAATTTCCATTGAAATTTGTTTGCACTAAACTGCGATTTTGTACAAAGGAATACATCAGATTCAGTTTTAAATGTCACTCCAAGCATTCTGTAATTTGTCAATAAAACAATAGAAACATCAGGATGTGAAATTACACGATATGATGGCTCTACCATATATCATATACCTTGCCAGGAACCAAGAAAACCTCACCACCCACAGTACCCCGCATCCCAATGTGCCCCGGTTCCCCCCACTGATGATTTCTCACGATCATACCCAATACTTTCAATGTTAATTAGATTTGAGTAGACCAATACAGCTTGTTTGTGATAGGCAAACGAAAGGATTATGTATCTGATTTTTGCCCTAAAATCAGTTATGACAAATCAAAAGGCCTTCTCTTGATCATGACTTATGGTCAATCAGCCTCTACGTGTCCAATGTTTAATGAAGAGAAGATGACACTTCATCGGCTATTATGACTCACAGAGTGCCAAAATCTGTATGAACCAATTACAGCCAAGCACTTTGATATAGAATTAGAGTGGACTGTGGCACTGTGAAAATGGCACTTCGTGTGTCATCATGCTGATGATTTGTCATGATCAAACGCCATACTTTCAATGTTAATTTGATTGAAGGAGACTTATCCCACTTGTTGGACGTTGGTGACAGCAAAAAGAAGGAATATGCATATGATTTTCACTCTAAAATCCGTTATGAGAAGTCAAATGGCTTTCTCTTGATCATGACTAATCAAACAGCCTCTATGTTTCCCATGTTGAAAGTAGAGAAGATGACACTTCATCGGCTGTCATGAGTCACGAAGTGCCATTTTCACAGTGCCACAGTCCACTCTAATTCTATATCGAAGTGTTTGGCTGTAACGCTCATTTTTTGCATATAGCAAGTTTACCGGCTGTATTCTGCACTTACAGAAGCTGATATTTCGTCACCCAGCCAGGTAGGCCTATCTTTACAATGATTTTAATAAGACTATTTTCTCTATTTCAGGCACATTTTAGAACATTATGAAGGTCGAGCTAAATTTAATGAATCTCAAATGTCTCCAGAAGAATTAGAATTTCATTATTTTAAGTAAGTATAACTCATTAAATTATTACCTTTGTTTATCACCATAATAATGTTCAGCTTGAAATTTCTGATAAATTATACTTTTTAAAAATAAATTTTTAATTTTGAAATCAATTTGAATCTGTTATTTTGTTGATTTTCAGGCTGCACGATTTTGATAACAACACAAAACTTGATGGTTTAGAAATACTCAAAGCCCTTACTCACTTGTTGCCTTATGAGGACATTCAACAAGCACAAGGCAAGGGCCAAGGTCACCAAAATCAAGGTCACCCAAATCAAGGTCATCATGGAGGTCAAGCTCAACAGGGGGTTCCCCAAATCGAGAGAGATCCTGCGGATGTAGCCAAAGAGAGGACAGATGCTGAGTTGAAATATTATATGGGTAAGATTTATCATGAATTGGCTTTCAAAATCATTCGTTATAGGTACAATACTATAGACCATTTCAAATTTTGGATGGTGGTATTTTGATAGAGATGTAGGGCATTGTAGGCCTATGCGCCTTTTGGAATCGTGGTATTTTAAAATATAAGTGTATGCCATTTGGGATGGATAGTATTTTGAAAGAATTATATACAACTTTGGAAGTTGGGATGGTAATATTAAATTATAATTTGAGATGGTATTATTTTGAAAGAATTGTATGTCATTTCAGATGGTGGTATTTTAAAGGGAAATGGTACGGTTGACAACTAACCATGAAAAATTTATGAAATTTTGTGAAAATATTGCTTAGAATGTTTGTTATGATGTATCGAACTCATACAAGCATTGAGAAAGCCCGATTGTTCATGGTTTGTCCAGAGAATGGTTTGAATTGAACTCCTTTGAGTTGAGTTGAAGGAAAACAACTTTGTTCTCGCCAAACCTCTCTATGTGGTTGTAATTTGCTGATAAAAAGACTGAAACGTCAGGATGGGAATTTATAAGATTTGATGACATCACCATATCATATATGTTGTCAGGAACCAAGAAAACCCCACCGTCCCATTGTGTCCCATGTCCCAATGTGCCCCGGTTCTCCCTATAGCCCAACCTTGACTGAGCTGTTTCGGAAAACATGCATCTTGCATAGATTTCATGGCAGAATCTCTTATCTATATGCAATTACAATGTCTATTTCCATATTCAGGATACTATGCATGAAAGCCTCAGAATCTGGACACTGTTGCATACAAAGCAGTGTTATTTAGTGTGTTCCATATATTGATGCAGTTGGTCTATATTCCTGTCCGGATGATAAAGAGAATTGCTTGTGATATATCCACAAGTATAGGCCTATTATCTGGAATCGCTATTTCAAATGGGATGAATCCATATAATAATATAGTAGGCCTATGCTGGGTTTGGTAATGTGTAAAATAGGTTGCTCCTTTACGCACTTTGCTTGGGGACCGGCCCTTTAGCTCAACTGGTTCGATAGCCATGTTATTCTCTCTGACTCATAAGAAATTTGTGAGGTCATATCGTATTCTTTCAATGGTATCAAAACAAGTCACCAACTGAGTATCAATGAGGTCACAAGCCACTCAGTGACAAATTGACAGTTGATTTGAATGCAACGGATAAGGCCTGTTGTGAGGACATTATGTCGCTTTTATTTGTGGAGCACGAAATACTGGATGTAAAGGCTACAACTCAGTGTACTACATATGAATTGAAAGTAAAGCATGTACAAATAGGCCATCCTGTCATAGGTTTCAGGGAAAAAATGATGCTCAAATTGCACCAAAAATTGGAACTCACAATTTTTTCTACTCGAAACTCCAAAAATCTGCAGTCCTATGCATGTGATTCTTGTGAGCAGTGCATCGTAAAATTGAAGAAATTTAAAATTACAGAACTTGCCATTTCAAGGCCTTTATTTTTTCTTTTCAATACAGATATTGTTGACTCCGTTTTGGAGGAAGATGACCTGGACAAAGATGGCTACTTGACCTATTTGGAATATGTGTTGGCAAGGAAACGAGAGGAAGCCAGAGAGATGAGAGAGAATCCCCACAGGGGTGCGCCACCTCAAAGACCTCCCCCAAGAGGGCACCACTGAGATATTAGTGCCAAATTTGAATAGGAGAATCTCGAATTGTTGTCCATCTGTGAAGTCATATTTAAATGTTATATATTTCACTTCTTGGTGTCCAAATAATTTATTGTTGTGTGTTGTTGATGTAATTAAAGTTTATTTATTGATAATATGTTGAGTTTGTTTATTTGTGAAAAACTTCTCAATTGAAACAAAGAATACACAATGTGTTCTTTCAGGAATTTATTATAGAGTGACCAGCATACAATGCAATGAAATAAATAATTGATTCATATATGTACAGAATATCAAATGTGATGCATTAACAAGTGAAACTATTTACAGTGTGTTACAACAAATGATATCAATGATTAACAAGTGAGAGCAATCATTTGGTAGCAGTCCTTTGGCATTGTAATCAATCTCAGTCATCAATAATTAATTCAGTACATAAACACATAGGAGTTTGAACCAACAACCTGTGAGCTGTTGGATGCTGTAGCGAGGTACTGGGCCTCTCTTCTGCGGAAGTCTCCCTTGAGAAATGAAGGCAAGCAAGCGGGGTGGATGGACCAGTAGTAACCTCTTCCATGGGGGGCTCGGCCATTCTTGATGAAGCAATCGTTGACTGATAAGTTGTGACGAACTGCATTCTTCCAGGTCTTTGAGGCTGTCCTGTAGTACTCGTAGCTGTCAGTGGAAAAGTTGTAGATGTCAGACAGGAGGGCTCGTCTTGAAGGCAGGGAGAGGATGGCCTTTGCGATGAGGGCCAAGTAGGACTCTGGCGGTCTTGTAGATCGACTTGCGGTCTTGGTCTTCTCCTTAGATGTCTCCATCTGTGAGGCCAACCACTGGGCAAGAGTGTCATCTACTGGAGTGGATGCCATAGTAACCGCTGATTCTTCTGTGGGAAGTTGCTGCAATCAAAACAAGAGAAATACACCCAGACAATCTACCCTAGACGAATCTTCCAGGAACTCTGTATTATGATAGATTTACGTCACGAGCGTCTCAGCCAATCAGCGTGCAGCATTTCTCTCCACTTCAAAAGTTTACCGTCAATTTGCGAAGCAACAATTCACTCCTCAGAGACATATGATACATCATTTTAAAGGTCTCAGAGAGACCTATCTACTCATATAAGAATCTCACTAGTTACCCTTACGGGAGAGTGCGTAACAGCGAAATCAGCCTCATTTGAATAACTTGCTTGAATGTCTGTTCATTGGTCAGCTTTGTGGGTGTGTCTGACTTAATCACTGAAGGCTTTGCTGAAGTGGAGAAATATGATACAATAGGTTGACATGCAACACCGATGTGTCATTGATTGTACAAGCAAGTATTCTAGGTCAAATCATTGTAAGATTTCATGAGTCAAGTGTGCTTTATATTCCCTAAACAACCGACTGGTGACTACACAAGCAAAGTCAGACCGGATTAAGATGTGACAAAAAAAAGCAAAATACGTTGCCAATGATTTTGAAGATGTGATTCCCTCCTTTAGCACTGCTCTATAAGTTGTATGAACATTGGTTACTGATCCACTGCATCTGATGTAAGGTAATGCTGTCTGAAGCTGACTCTATTTCCAAGCCAATTAAGGAATTTTCTGTTAACATACCTGCACATAATCATGATCAGTTGACCAGGGAGAGAGAGCTTCACAATCCTCGGAGCTGAAAACTCCAGAGGTGGCGCTTGAGACGGGAGACACTGACATCTGGGGGAAGATGAGGGAATCAACGAAGTCATCCTCCATCTGGATGCCATGATCTTCTTCAGATGCAGATGCTGCTGCAAAAGCATCTGCAATGATGTTACCTGAGAAACTGTGGCCATGCTCTGAAATGAAAGAAGAAAATATAAGTTGAAGTTAAGTTTTTTCCTTCGTATATGAAGCATAGTGTGCAACTCATCTGCCTTAAATGATTGGCTTTCAATTTACTCATTGTGTACAGGGCTGTGTGGATTCCAGATAAATGGACTGTGAGTCCTGTCAATATTATTGCATTGACCATTGGATTCAAAGACAAAACAACATGTATTGGACTATTGGTGTATTAACAAAATGACTGGAAAAGGTGTGATGACAGTAAATCAAATTATAAGACTAGAATTACATTTGCATTTACTGCTGACTAGTTAATTCAGACATGCAAGAAGTAGTTACAGTACAAAACTAAAGTTGCCACAAAGGCATCATCAATTTGCAAATAAATTCTCATAAGGGCAAATCAGTGATTTACTTAGACTTACCATGGAATGAATCCTCATGTAAGTAGATTCCAAAATCTTCATCGTCAGACATTAGGGCGTCAGCAATGACCTCATCTGTGATCACAACACCTGAGGAAAAAAGAAATACTTTGTTATAGACATTCATTGTATCTTGTCATGTATTGAAAAGAAAAGTAACCAAGATCTAAGATGTCAGTATTTGCATTTGTCTATTACTTGATATATCATGCATGTTGTATTTTGGTTAGATGGAATCCCTCATTTCATAATAAAATTTCATGACCAAAAGGTAAAATTAATAGATGGGATTGAATTTGTATAGACAGATGCACAAGTATTTCATGTACCCAAAAAAACTATACCGTTAAATTAATTTCAATAAAAGTATCCAACCCATGGGTTCTACTTTAGCTTTGTCACTCTCATCACAAATTTTGTGTAAAGTTAAGAATAGATTACTGATTTTAAACTAGTTTCAAGAGACAGTACACACCTTCCAAAGGTTGGCAATGAAGTCGGTCCATCCATGAATCCGCAGAGTGATCAGAAGACCGGCTGCTCACTGGAGAAGATTTGAAGTCAGGACTGAAGGTCATAGGTGAGAAGAAGTCTTCAAAAAGGTCCTCCTCAAAAGTGCAGAGCTGAGGTACTACAGAATCCATTGTGGTAGAATTTGAAGTTTTTGCGTGCTTAAGATGCTTCTTTACAACTTGGAAGGAGAGACTGAACTGCTCTATCCAGATCTACTCTTGCTATTTATACAGATTCCCATGATAATAATGTCACAATTTGTTCAGCAATTATCAGGAAAAACTCATCAGGTTGTAATACTCAAGTACATAAGGTTAATTGCAATTAGTGCCATGGCTTCAACTTGACAATGCATCAGTTCAATTGCAATTAGGGTTGTGGCTTCCTATGACAATGTCTCAATTGTGTCATGTTGATTCATATTTTTAGGGTAATTGCAATCAGTCATGTCAGCATTGATAGATCTAGAATACATAATTCTCAGCATGATGGCTCATCTGATTGCAATCATGGTGTGTCAGTTGTTGATCCTCATACATTTTCTGGATCACTCTCAGTGATGTCTTACAACTCAAAAACTTTCTGTTCAATGTATAGATGGAGAAAAAATTCATAAAACACACACATAATCATGGGCATAGCTGTTTATTGCATAAATACAGTTTCCTTGTATTGTAGAGAATGTAATTTAATGCCAATAAGCTATATTGAAAGGTTAACAATTTAATATATATGTTCATCTGCTTAAAAAAATTCAGAGATAAGACATTTCAAGGTAGAAGTTAATTGCAATCAACCGTGTCAGCATGAATGAATGAGGACTTTTCAACAAAACTATCATCTGATTGCAATTGACTTGTGTCAGTTGTTCATTCCCTCCAATTTCCACTGTGTTTAGATATTGTCAATCTCAAGCCTGCAAGTATAGTCTCTTTCAACTGTAAACTTTCATAGGCCTTTTGGCCTCAGGAAATAATATTACTTTTACTCCACTGGCCAAAGTGATTGTTTTCATGGCAACCATAGAATGACTTGAATGTGTCCAAATTGTCTAATATTACAATGATTTCCACATATACATAAGTAGCTGCATTTTGTCCTGTGAAAAATTCACAATTCTACCTTGAAAGCAAGTGTCTGAAGGAAGCCACGCACGATAGATAGATAGATAAATAGATAGATAAATAGATAGATAGATGACAGACAGATGGATAGACTATACTACTGTAAAGAGGGATGATACATTTGTTTCATTGCAACATTATTATAAGTGCAATCACATACAATATCAAGAATATTTTATGAAGGATAAAAAATCATTTCACTGTGTCCCCGTTCCCCCTACTGGCACCTTGCTTAGGCCTATGAGTCTCTGACATTTACATGTAGTTGGAACTGATAGTATTTCAAAGGATATTCCAATATTAATGGTATTAAGATAATTTTGGTATGTTATTTATAATATATTATATTCAATGGTCTCCGAAATAGGAGGACTGGTTCTACTAATTAATAAGTTTCCAATGACATTCGTGTCCTTATTTGGAAATCTATGCAACTCAGGGTGGCATGTTGGCAAAATATGTCTAAAAATAAATTATGTAGTGCTTAACTGAGAAGAAACATGTAAATTAATATTTTCATTTGAATATTTAGAGCAAGTAGGCCTACAACCAGGTATCACAAATAAATTAATTATTTTGAAAAATGCTGTTTAGTTGCCAAGGAAACTAATTTGTTTACTGTTGCACATCATTGTGTGCTTATTTTGAAATAAAGAGAGACAAGATATCAAATAAAATTGAAATCCAAGGTTTTCCTGCAAGAAAATGATCTAGATTGTCGTATTAATTGTATGAATGGACAATTTTTCATTAAAAATAATGATCATTTTGAATTTGACCAGTTGCAGCTCACTTAGGTTATCATAGTAACCAAATTTCTTAGTACTCAATGATAGTGTTACTCCCTAGGAGTTTTATGAACATATATATTTCTTAATATCTCTACAACTTGAGAAGCTGATGAAACTATTTGAAGTCCATGTATTTGGTTTTTGTGAAATTTTATCAAATATGACAGAAATATTTCATTTATTTCATATGGCAGTTCTGACCCCACCCTCTGTGACCATATATGGCATGGAATAAAAGTTTCATTTCTATGAAATATTGCTCCCCACCAAGGATTATTATGCACATTATTTGTTCAATCTGAGCCAAATACATCGAGATATTGGAATTAATCGACTCTCTGTCACACATATTAAAAATGGCTATTTATGCAAATATTCCCCTGACTCTACCCCCTCATTTGCATATTCCTTGACTTTCTTGAACTCTGTGTGGCATTGGAAAATAAAGTTAAGAATGTCTTCTTTCCAATGGTACCAAATTCAAGTGGTGCGATCATGATGCGAACTAACTCGAAAACGAAGGTACTTTTTCTGGGTTGGCCCCTGGACTAAAACATTTTAAACTGGTATTGTATTGTTGAAATAAAAATATGTTTCAGTTGCAAGACAGCAGGATTTTCCATTTCTATGAAATTTTCAACAAAATACTTTTTTTGCAAAATGCATCAAAATGGGCGAAAATTAAAAAGGTAAACTTTTACAGTAAAATTATCAGTATTACTGTCACATATTAATTAGTCACTATTTTAATTTAGATATTTCTTTTCAAATTGTTTTTATTTTTATGTTGTTAAATATTTCTACCCTGTTATAATCGGTCACAATAGCTAGAGCTATGAGCTAATGTTTTACATCATAAAAACCGATTGAAAATAAACTTGTATCTTGTATTTTGTATAAATCGAACCTGAATTTCTAAGATTTCACCCAAAAACTTCACACATGTTCTAAAATCTATATCACCAGTAGATCCCAAATTTGACTTTCAATTTGATGTTTTAGGCTCTCGTCGATTTTTTTCTCCAGATTCTGACCAGTTGTATCATCGTTTAGAAAGTGTTTCAGTAAACTTCAGATATTCAACAAATTAAAATAATATGGGTACAGAAGTCCAAGTCGAGCACACATTTAAGGATACCTAGGTTCATAAAAGTTGAGGACCATGTAAAACATGGTTCCAATGGTTCCAGAATGAGATACCAGAAAGTGGGGGTATTAGAAGACCTGGATATATATGTGGGCAATGAACTATGGTTTTGAAATTTTGTTGTGTCCTTATAATTATCAATTTTTGTTGTGTCCTTATAATTTTTGTTGTGTCGTTATAATTTTTGTTGTGTCCTTATAATTTTTGTCGTGTCCTTATAATTATCAACTTTTGTTGTGTCCTTATAATTTTTGTTGTGTCCTTATAATTATCAACCATTTCTGATTTGATGAAAGTGTCTCGATTGCTTTGTGTCTTTTGATTTTTTTTTCTGAAGCCCAATGAAGTCACTTGTTTGTTTGAGATGGAATGGCCCAGCAGATTTGCCCACTCAGAGCATGTTATCTAAAAGATAATGAAAAACTTGACCCAATTAGGACTTCTTTCATCCAGCTTTGAGTTTTCTTCAAGTGTCTTACATCCATGGAGGGACAATGATTTTTTCAGGGAACTTTGACTGCCACAGCTGTCCACACAATTTTAACGTTTCCTAATAATCAGGGTGGACCAACTGTCCTAAACTTCCCACAGCGGGCTTGAACAAACTTCGGGGTTAAAAAAATTGACCAAGAAAACGATTAGCGCAGTGATGTAGAGGAAGATCAGGCGAACATTTTGATGTATCAAACGAAAAAATCTGTTGGGAATTTTTTGAGATATTTGAGTTTTAAACTTTTTATTTATCACACCCAATTGTTAGCATGGAATCTCCATCTAAAAATTATCAAAACTGCCCATTTTTCCTGTTAGACAATATCTAAGATAAAAGTCATTATTCAGAAGTAGAAATAGGCCACAAGAGCAAATACATACCACCTCATTCAGTCTGACAGAGTGTGATAAACATATAGAAGTAAACATTTCTCAGAAAATTTATAGAATATGTTTATTTGCCAGCTTGTCCTCAGTTTCATCATTCTGATGAATAGTTGTAGTAGAATCTACCTCACTTTTGAACTCTATGGTGTATTATTGAGGTTTTTATGTTTTTTTTAAGAAATTTCACCTCTTTGAAACTATTACTTTTGCAACCATGTAAAGTGTAGCCAATAATGAGTGAATCATCAGAAAATGCATAGATAGAAAGTTCAGACGCATTTAGTAAAGTATGGAGTAAAATACTTTTACATTGCAGTTTTAATGTGCAATAGTTGTACATGTTTGTATTAACTGCATTTTCACATAATTTCCTGAATTTATGCTATTTTTGTTGTTCTATACAATTAAAGATTGGTCGATTTTGGATGCCAGATAACCTACATCTACATTAAACACCAAACATCCATTTTAAGCACTCAAAAGACATTAAGCATGAATATTACTGTTTATTTATAGCTTTTAATCTTATTTTTGTCTTTTTGTCCAATTGCAAAGACTTTTCATGTAATATCAGGGGATTCAACTTCATAGTGAAGCAGATACTTACAAAAATTCTTTGCATGCATTGTCTGATAATTTACTCAACTTTGTCTATCCTTTTACATTGTTATGAAATGCTTGTTTCACGGTGGCAAGATTTGTGATAAAATGCACAAAAAAATCAACAAAGCCTGTTACAATGAGATGGTGAGACCAAATTTGCTTAAATTAGTTACTAGAATTATGTAACTAACATACCTGGTATTGCAAACATTTTCTCAGGCCTTTAGCCTGAAATTTTAGCTGTTATAGGTTTATCACACCCTGTTAGTCTAGATGAAGTGGTACATACTTTCTGTAGAGACAATGACTGCATATTTTTACTTTTGAATAATGACTTTTATCTTAGATATTACCTAATAGGAAATATGGACAGTTTTGATCACCTTTTCGTGGAGATTACATGCTAAGAATAGGGTGTGATAAAAAAAACCTAAAACTGAAATATCTCAAAAAATTCCCAACAGATTTTTTTGTTTGATACATCAAAATGTTCGTCTGACCTTCCTCTACATCATTGCGCTAATCGTTTTCTTGGTCAATTTTTTTAACCCCAAAGTTTGTTCAAGCTCGCTGTGTTCCCCAATTGACCCCAAACAAGAATGAGTGCTCCTAGATCTCGCAGGTCTGCCTGCCTTCATGCAATTAACTAAATTTAGATTTTATCATGCTGAACAGAAAAAAGGGGCAAATTGTTTTGGTTAAAATAATTGCTGAAAATTACACATTTTGTTTCCAGTATTTGCCATTTTCAAAGGCATTATCCTGACATTGTCTTGACTTGCTTTAGGATTGAATTCAAACAAAAAATGTTGTATGTTTTCGATGCATTTATTATTGAATGACTGGTGTACAATGTAAAAAGAAAGAAGTAAATAAATTATCAATTCATATTTACAATATATATCAATTGTGATTCATTAACAAGTGATACTATTTACAGTGCGATATCACAAATGATATGAAATAAATTATGTGTTGTATAATTCACAAGTGTGAGCAATCCTTTGGTAGCAGTCCTTTGGCATTGTAATCAAATTAAGTCATTGAGCAGTTGAAAATGTCAATTTAGTACATAGTGAACACGTAAGAGTTCGAACCAACAACCTGTGAGCTGTCAGATGCTGTAGCGAGGTACTGGGCCTCTCTTCTGCGGAAGTCTCCCTTGAGAAATGAAGGCAAGCAAGCGGGGTGGATGGACCAGTAGTAACCTCTTCCATGGGGGGCTCGGCCATTCTTGATGAAGCAATCGTTGACTGATAAGTTGTGACGAACTGCATTCTTCCAGGTCTTTGAAGCTGTCCTGTAGTACTCGTAGGTAATAGTGGAAAAGTTGTAGATGTCGGACAAGAGGGCTCGTCTTGAAGGCAGGGAGAGGATGGCCTTTGCGATGAGGGCCAAGTAGGACTCGGGCGGTCTTGTAGAGCGGCTTGTGGTCTTGGTTGTCTCCTTAGATGTCTCCATCTGTGAGGCCAACCACCGAGCGAGATTGCGATCTACTGGAGTGGATGCCATCGTCACGGCAGAGTCTTCATTACTGACATTAGGTGGTTGCTGCAACAAAATAAGAAAGGAATCATGAGCATTGATAAGGAGAAAATGTTGTATTATGATTTTACATTAAATATACATAAAAATGCTGATGTTTTATGTATTGTGAAAGAACTAATTTTACAATAGCTTATATAGTATGTCATCTTTAAATTTCCTTAGTAAAATATTTTGTGCTCTTGTGAAAAACATAAAACAGACTAAGACTTCATGAATTGGGTGGTTACAAACAGAGCAACATAAGTTTCAAATCATTTTAATTCAAATTTAATTTCCTTTTTTATACCCTCCACAAGTTTTTTCTGACTCTATACCAATGTAACATTAGGAAATTTTCTGTTAACATACCTGCACATAGTCATGATCTTGTAGGGCATGAAATGAGCTGTTGGAGACTTGGGAAGAGACTGAAGAACCAGTTGACCAAGGAGAGTGAGCTTCGTAATCAGAGGAGCTGAAAACTCCAGAGGTGGTGCTTGAGATGGGAGACACTGACATCTGGGGGAAGATGAGGGAATCAACTAAGTCTTCCTCCATCTGGATGCCATGGTCTTCTTCAGTTGCAGATTCTGCTGCAAGAGCATCTGCAATGATGTTACCTGAAAAACTGTGGCCATGCTCTGAAATTAAAGAAGAAAATATAAGTTGAAGTTAAGTTTTTCCCTTCGTATATGAAGCATAGTGTGCAACTCATCTGCCTTAAATGATTGGCTTTCAATTTACTCATTGTGTACAGGGCTGTGTGGATTCCAGTTAAATGGACTGTGAGTCCTATCAATAATATTGCATTGACTATCATTCAAAGACAAAATAACATGTATTGGTATATTAACAAAATGACTGGAAAAGGTGTGATGACAGTTAATCAAATTATAAGACTAGAATTTCATTTGCATTTACTGTTGACCAGTTAAATCAGACATGCATGACGACATGCATGAAGCAAGCAGTTGCAGTACAAAACTAAAGCTGCTATATAAGATATGTAAGGTGTGGCACCTGTGGCCACAAAGGCATCAATTTGCAAATAAATTCTCATAAGGGCAAATCAGTGATTTACTTAGACTTACCATGGAATGAATCCTCATGTAAGTAGATTCCAAAATCTTCATCATCAGACATAAGGGCGTCAGCAATTACCTCATCTGTGATCACAACACCTGAGGAAAAAAGATTACTTTGTTATAGACATTCATGTTTCCTGTCATATATTGAAAAGAAATGTAAACAATATCTAAGATGTCAGTATTTGCATTCGTCTATTACTTGATATATCATGCATGTTGTATTTTGGTTATATGGAATCCCTCATTTCATAATAAAATTTCATGACCAAAAGGTAAAATTAATAGATGGGATTGAATTTGTATAGACAGATGCACAAGTATTTCATGTACCTAAACAATGTATACCATTAAATTAATTTCAATAAAAGTATCCAACCCATGGGTTCCACTTTAGCTTTGTCACTCTCATCACAAATTTAGCATAAAGAATAGATTACTGATTTTAAACTAGTTTCAAGAGACAGTACACACCTTCCAAAGGCTGGCAATGAAGTCTGTCCATCCAAGAATCGTCAGAAGACTGGCTGCTCACTGGAGAAGATTTGAACTCAGGACTGAAGGTCATAGGTGAGAAGAAGTCTTCAAAAAGGTCCTCCTCAAAAGTGCAGAGCTGAGGTACTACAGAATCCATTGTGGTAGAATTTGAAGTTTGTGTGTGCTTAAGATGCTTGTATACAACTTGGAAGGAGAGACTGAACTGCTCTTTCCAGATCTACTCTTGCTATTTATACAGATTCCCATGACAATAATGTCACAATTTGTTCAGCAATTATCAGGAAAAACTCATCAGGTTGTAATACTCAACTACATAAGGTTAATTGCAATTAGTGGCTGACTCCAACTTGACAATGCATCAGTTCAATTGCAATTAGGGTCGTGGCTTCCTATGACAATGTCTCAATTGTGTCATGTTGCTTCATGTTGTTTTGGGGTAATTGCAATCGGTCATGTCAGCATTAATGGATCTAGAATACTTCTTGGCAGATGGCTCATCTGATTGCAATTATGGTGTGTCAGTTGTTGATCCTCATACATTTTCTGGATCACTCTCAGTGATGTTTTACAACTCAAAAACTTTCTGTTCAATGTATAGATGGAGAAAAAATTCATAAAACACACACATAATCATGGGCATAGCTGTTTATTGCATAAATACAGTTTCCTTGTATTGTAGAGAATAATTGATTTGATACCAATGAGCATATATGAAAGGTCAACAATAAAAAAATATGTTTATTTGCTTAAAAAAAAATTCAGAGATAAGACATTTCAAGGTAGAAGTTAATTGCAATCAACCGTGTCAGCATGAATGAATCCAGAATTAATTATGGAGCACTTTTCAACAAAACTATTATCTGATTGCAATTGACTTGTGTCAGTTGTTCATCACCTCCAATTTTCCACTGAGTTCAGATGTTGTCAATCTCATGCCTGCAAGTGAAGTTTCTTCCAACTTCAAACTTTCATATAGCCCTTTTGGCCTCAATATTGCCTTTACCCCGCCTGGCCAAAGTGATTGTTTTCATGGCAACCATAGAATGACTTGAATGTGTCCAAATTGTCTAATATTACAATGATTTCCACATATACATAAGTAGCTGCATTTTGTCCTGAGAAAAATTCACAATTCTACTTTGAAAGCAAGTGTCCATACAAAGGAAGCCACGGACTTCTGACAGCCCCTTGTAGGTAGATAGATAGATAGATAGATAGATAGATAGATAGATAGATAGATAGATAGATAGATAGATAGATAGATAGATAGATAGATAGATAGATAGATAGATAGATAGATAGACTATAGGGGAGACCGGGGTTAGTTGGCACACTCATTTTTATTTTTGCTCTGGAGAGCAAACGGTACAAGATATTCACACCAAATTTTAGCATGTGATAGCGAGCGTGTTTAACTCAATGATCAGCACAAGAGATATTGTAAATGATTATTGAAATTTGTGTCACAGACACAAACCTCCAGAAAAAATGTTGATTCAACTAACCCCGACCCTAGGGTTAGTTGAAGCGCCATAAAAAATTGGAGACAACTTCTTATAAAAGGGGTTTCCTTTGCATAACTGATATCTCTATGATGACCACCAGCTTCAGTACAACACTCATTTGAAAAGAAATTGTATACTGTAATTTACTAAATTTTTTGTCTATTTTTGGCAAAAAGGCTGGTTTTTCCGGATTTCCCTTTCAGGAATGCAAGCATGCACTGTAGTAGTTCTAAATTGCAGTAACTCCAACTAACAATGATTTGCAAGGCAATTTGAACACTTGAAATCTATGTTACTGCCAACTCCACCATGCATGATTCAACTAACCCCATCACACCTGGAACACAATATTGTCTTATTTTTCAGTCTTATCAAAGTCACACAACAAAAAGCTTCTAGGTGTGGATTAGGCATGGATTTGCTTATTTAGAAATAAGGTTAGTTCAGCTGGATTAAAATCATAGCTATACAAGAACCCCCCTCGAAGACTGAACAAACAAGTTACTGGAGCACCCAAAAAACAAATTTTCTTGCCTACAGAATTAGCATTTTGAAATTTTGAATGAATAAAGGTATGATAACATGTGCCAATAAACAGGGTATCTACCAAAAGTACCAGTTTGGCCAAAAATTTTAAATAAAGCTGATTTTAGGCCAAGTTTCAACTAACCCCACGATTCAACTAACCCCGGTCTCCCCTACTACTGTAAAGAGGGATAATACATTTGTTTCATTGCAACATTATTGTAAGTGCAATCACATACAATATCAAGAATATTTTATGAAGGATAAAAAAATCATTTCACTGTGTCCCAGTTCCCCCTACTGGCACCTTGCTTAGGCCTATGCCATTTAGTTAGAACAAATAGCATTTTAAAGGATATTCCAATATTAATGGTATTAAGATAACTTTGGTATAATATTTATAATATATTATATTCAATGGTCTCCAAAGTAGGAAGAGTGGTTCTTCCATGGGGAGGATGATTTCTATAATTCAAATTAATAAGTTTCCAATGACATTCATGTCCTTATTTGGAAATCTATGCAACTCAGGGTGGCATGTTGGCAAAATATGTCAAAAAAATAGTAAAAAATAAATTACGTGTATTTAGTGCTTAACTGAGAAAGCATGTAAATTAATATTTTCATTTGAATATTTAGAGCAAGTAGGCCTATAAACAGGTAGGCTATCACGAATAAATTAATTATTTTGAAAAATGCTGTTTTAGTTGACATGGAAACTAATTTGTTTACTGTTGCACATCACTGTGCTTATTATGAAATAAAGAGAGACAAGATATCAGATAAAATTGAAATCCAAGGTTTTCCTGCAAGAAAATGATCTAGATTGTTGTATTAATTGTATGAATAGACAATTTTTCATAAAAGATAATGATCATTTTAAATTTGACCAGTTGCAGCTCACTTAGTTTTTCATAGCAACCAATTTATACTCAATGATAGTTACACTACCTAGGAGTTTTATGAATGTATATTTTTTTAAATATCTCTACAGCTCGAGAATCTGATGAAACTATTTGAAGTCCATGTATTTGGTTTTTGTGAAATTTTATCCAATATGACAGACGTATTTCATATATTTCATTTATTTCATATGGCAATTCTGGTCCCGCCCTGCGTGACCATATGCAGTAAAAGTTTAATTTCTATGAAATATTGCTCCCCACCAAGGATTATTATGCACATTATTTGCTCAATCCGAGCCAAATCCATCGACATATTGGAATTAATCAACTCTCAATCTCATATCAAAAATGGCTATTTATGCAAATATTCCCCTGACTTTACCCCCTCATATTCACTTTAAAAAATTTCGGGACAAAACTGTTTTTTAAAAATCCAAAATGGTTTTTTGAAAAATCCATATTGGTTTTTGCATGGAAGTTTGGTTTTTCTTAGAAAACCGGTTTTGTCCCGAAATTTTTTAGAGTGTTTCTTGAATTCCTTGACTTTCTTGAACTCTAAGTGGCATTGGAAAATAAAGTTAAGAATGTCTTCTTTCCAATGGCACCAAATTCAACTGGTGCGCTGACTGCGCTCATGATGCGAACTAACGCGAAAGCAAGGTACTTTTTCTGGGTTGGCCCCTGGACTAAAAGATTTTTAACTTGTATTGTAGGCCTATATAGATTGTTGAAATAAATATATGTTTCAGTTGCAAGATAGCAGGATTTTCCATTTATACGAAAATTTCAACAAAATACTTTTTTTGCAAAATGCATCAAAATGGGCGAAAATTAAAAAGGTAAACTTTTTACAGTGAAATTATCAGTATTACTGTCACAGATTAATTAGTCACTATTTTAATTTAGATATTTGTTTTCAAATTTTTTTTATTTTCATGTTGTTAAATATTTCTACCCTGTTATAATCGGTCATAATAGCGAGAGCTATGAGCTAATATAATGTTTTACGTCGTAAAAACTGATTGAAAATAAAACTTTGTATCTTGTATCTTGCACATATCGAACCTGACTTTCTCAGATTTCACCCAAAAACTTCACACATGTTCTAAAATCTGTAGGCTATCACCAGTAGATCCCAAATTCGACTTAGAATTTGATGTTTCAGGCTCCCATCGATTTATTTTTACAGATTTTGACCAGTTGTATCATCTTTAGAAAGTATTTCAGTAAACTTCAGATATTCAACAAATTAAAAGAACATATGCATGGGTACAGAAGACCATGTCGAGCAAAAACGTTTTTAAGGATACCTAGGCTCATAAAAGTTGAGGACCATGTCAAACATGGTTCCATTGGTTCCAGAATGAGATACCAGAAAATGGGGGGTATCACTATCATAAGACCTGGATATCTATGTGGGCAATGAACTATGGTTTTGAAATTTTTGTTGTGTCCTTATAAGCTTATAATTATCAACCATGTCTGCTGATTTGATGAATGTGTCTCGATTGCTTGGTGTCTTTTGATTTTTTTTTCTGAAGGCCAATGATGTCACTTGTTTGTTTGAGATGGAATGGCCCAGCAGATTTGTCCACTCAGAGCATGTTGTCTAAAAGACAAAGAGATACTTCGCCCAGTCCACAAACACAAGAAAAACAAGAAAGAGTGTTCACAGATCGCATAGCTGTGCCTGCCTTCATGCAATTGACTAAATTTAGACTTTATCATGCTGAACACAAAAAATATGAGGGCATATTGTTTTGGTTAATTTAATTGATGACAAACTAAATTTTCCCCCCTGTATTTGCCATATTCAAAGTCATTATTCTGACACTGTCTTGACTTGCTTTAGGATTGAATTCAAACAAAAAATGTTATATGTTTTTGATGCATTTATTATTGAATGACTGGTGTACAATGTAAAAAGAGAGAAGTAAATAAATAATCAATTCATATTTACAATATAAGTATATCAATTGTGATTCATTAACAAGTGATACTATTTACAGTGCGATACCACAAATGATATGAAATAAATTATGTGTTGTATAATTCACAAGTGTGAGCAATCCTTTGGTAGCAGTCCTTTGGCATTGTAATCAAATTAAGTCATTGAGCATGCACTTGAGAAAGTCAATTTAGTACATAGTAAACACATAACAGTTCGAACCAACAACCTGTGAGCTGTCAGATGCTGTAGCGAGGTACTGGGCCTCTCTTCTGCGGAAGTCTCCCTTGAGAAATGAAGGCAAGCAAGCGGGGTGGATGGACCAGTAGTAACCTCTTCCATGGGGGGCTCGGCCATTCTTGATGAAGCAATCGTTGACTGATAAGTTGTGACGAACTGCATTCTTCCAGGTCTTTGAAGCTGTCCTGTAGTACTCGTAGGTATCAGTGGAAAAGTTGTAGATGTCGGACAAGAGGGCTCGTCTTGAAGGCAGGGAGAGGATGGCCTTTGCGATGAGGGCCAAGTAGGACTCGGGCGGTCTTGTAGATCGACTTGTGGTCTTGGTCTTCTCCTTAGATGTCTCCATCTGTGAGGCCAACCACTGAGCGAGATTGCCATCTACTGGAGTGGATGCCATCGTCACGGCAGAGTCTTCATTAGGAGGTTGCTGCAACAAAATATGAAAGGAATCATGAACATTGATTTATAAATAATCTTGTATTATGACTTTACATTAAGTAAGCATAAAAATGCTGATGTTTTATGTATTGTCAAAGAACTACTTCTACAATAGTATATGGATAGTATGTCATTTTTAAAATTTCCTCAGTAAAATATTTTGTGCTCTAGGATGCCATAAACTATTGTGAAAAACATAAAACCGGCTAAGACTTCAAGAATTTGATGGCGACAAACAGAGCAAAATAAATTGCAAACCATTTTAATTCAAATGTGATTTCCTTTTTTAACAGCCTCCATAAGTTTTTTGAACATGGATAACTGACATTAATTGGACAAATAGTAATACAAGTGATGCCATTGTGACGTTTCTGACTCTATACCAATGTAACATTAGGACATTTTCTGTTAACATACCTGCACATAGTCATGATCTTGTAGGGCATGAAATGAGCTGTTGGAGACTTGGGAAGATACGGGAGAACCAGTTGACCAAGGAGAGTAAGCTTCACAATCGGAGGAGCTGAAAACTCCAGAGGTGGCGCTTGAGACGGGAGACACTGACATCTGGGGGAAGATGAGGGAATCAACAAAGTCATCTTCCATCTGGATGCCATGATCTTCTTCAGATGCAGATGCTGCTGCAAAAGCATCTGCAATGATGTTACCTGAGAAACTGTGACCCTGCTCTGAAATGAAGGAAGAAAATTGTCAGCCAGCTAAAAACTTAATTTATTCTATAACAAATTGGTCTGATTTAATTTGAATATCGTAAAAAGTTCTACGAACCATCATAAGAACTTGATTAATGTTCTGATGTCAGTATGAAACATTAATATTTTCAGGGTTTAGTTTTTATATTTTTAAAAGTAAATGATAAAAGTTGCAGAATTTCATTTCCTCACATTGATCGCATGACATCAAAATTAAATTGCTAATCAGATTGGAGATGAAAATATGGTGCAATTGAAGCATATTGTAGTTTCAATAGAAATATTTTAAAAGTAAAGTTGCTGACATAAAGTAAGGGGTGTGAAATGTAAACAATTCATAATAATAATTCCAGCTAAACAAATTAAAGGTAGGCTTACCATGAAATGAGCCCTCATTTAGGTAGATACCAAGATCCTCATCATCGGACATGAGAGCATCAGCAATGACCTCATCTGTGATCACAACACCTGGAAATAAAAAGGATATATTAGTATTGATGGAATTCATTGTATTTTGCCACATCTTTAAAGTTGCTTCATTTGTTATACAATTGTACAATATGATAATGATGCAGATGTCACACCACATTGGTTCATTGGGAGCCTTGTTACTTAATATTGTGCAAAAAAGCAAAATTAAGAGGTGGGATTAAATAACTAATCTTTAATATAAGTTTTACATTCACAATTTATTGCAAATAGTCAACTTCAGGTAATTGAGATAACACTCTTTCCAAAAATTAAGCGTAAAATTAAGTTGTGCAAACTACTGATCTCAAATTAATTCCAAGAGACAATACACACCTTCCAAAGGCTGGCAATGAAGTCTGTCCATCCAAGAATCGTCAGAAGACTGGCTGCTCAATGGAGAAGATTTCAATTCTGGACTGAAGGTCACAGGTGAGAAGAAGTCTTCAAAAATATCCTCATCAAATGTGCAAAGCTGAGGTACTACGGAATCCATTGTGATAGAATTTGAAGCTTGTGTGTGCTTAAGATGCTTGCATACAACTTGGAAGGAGAGACTGAACTGCTCTTCCCAGATCTACTCTTGCTATTTATACAGATTTCCATGACAGTAATGTCACAATTTGTTCAGCAAATATCAGGAGAAACTCATCAGGTTGAAATACTCAATTGCTTCAGTTCAATTGCAATTAGTGCCATGGCTTCCTAATAATAATGTGCTAATTGTGTCATGTTGCTTCATGAATGAAGGTAATTGCAATCAGTTATGTCAGCATGAATGAATCTTTCGGAGGTGATTGCAATTAACTGTGTCAACATGAATGAATCTTGAGTACTTTTAACAGAACAATCATCTGATTGCAATTGAGAAGTGTCAGCAACTAGTTCTTTGAATTGATTCTCAGGACAGTCAGGTTCATTTCTCATTTCTTAATTGTATCTTTAATCAGAGCTTCTGGATCATCAATTTGTTTTGTGAAAAGATGATTTTGACTTATTAACGCGAATTCTAATTGACCTAGACAAAATCGAACTTATTTGCTTATATCTGAGTCCATCATGGCCACAAATTCCAAGCCAAATAGCAGCCCTATTTTCCAATAAATATCCATACCAACAACATGAACTTGGGAGATGAGTTTGACATCATTTGGTAGTTTATTCGAGGAATTTCTTAATATTTGCAGGTACCTCACCAATTTCATTCATGAATGTCGATAGGCAAGAATTGACTAGAAAATAACTACAGCCATGGCCGTAAGTTTTCACTCATCTGCAATTACGCTGCACTGTGATGCAAATATAGTAACCAATCATTACAAAGCAAATACTTACTCTATCTTCACTAAGTCTTGAGCAATATAGTTTGTACAGAGTAGAAGATGTTCTGGTAGCAATAATTACATTAAATGATATTTTCTCAGTAATAGGGAGGCAAAATAATCAATAAGTTGAATTTTGAGCATAAAAGCAATTATGATGCTATATGTTATTCTCATGGTGGTAACAGCCACCAAGTTTGTGGATGTGTTGTGTACACATAAAATTAAGCATTCATGACAAAATTTCTATAAAATACTTGGTTGAATTTTTCATTCATCGGGTTATACTAGAACTGGATTTTTCTTTAAATATGGTGAAATTTTATGCATGTGTAGGAAGTAACTGCACTTCTTCTTTTGACTGAAAATTGTATCAAATGCTTTCCATAGATGAGGAATTTTATGAAACAAATAAAATTTCATAATAAGAAAAACAATTTGCTACTTTATTCTTACATTAGAAATTAGCAATTTTTCTAATCATAAACACATCAAGCGAAACCTGATCAAGCACCGTTAAAGTCGCATATTTAATTGTAATTTTGTCATGAATGTTTAATTTGGTGTGTACCCAACACATCCAGACACTTTGGTGAATATTACTATCATGTGAATGACAATATAGGATCAGAACTGATCATATGCTTAAATTTCAACTAATTCAGTATTTTGCCTCACAGCTATCATATAACATTATTCCATTCAACAATTTTTATCAAGTACATACTAACTATAATTCCTGACATTTTGGTGAAGATTGAGCAAGTATTTGCTTTGTTATGATTGTTCAAAATCATATCACCATAGTGAAGCATGGCTGCCGAGTGAAAACTTATACGGCCATGGCTGTATGCTTTTTTAGGGCCTACTACTTATGAACTATATTGCACTGTTATTACGTAAAGTGATAACTAATGACATTGATGAAAGAATCACCCATATAATTGGTGAGAATTAAAATGTATTGAATAGAGATTCTGGGTATGACTTTTAAAATGTAAATCAGGGCTTTTTGTGGAATGCGTCAAGACCGGGAGGAAGAGCTTCCCGGAATGCAAAAAATATGTCTGTACATATATTGGCCCCAATTTAATGAGACTTGGGATTCGTCTGTCCAGTCAACAAATAGATACAGATATATATGAAGAGAGAAAGATAGATAGTTCTCTACACTGCATGAATAATTTTGAATATAGGTCGACTCATCAAAAGATGACAGTACCATCCGTGGAGAAATTCTGGGATTTTTCTTTCTTGATTTTTAACAGGAAAAACTAATAAGTGGAGAATATAACATTCATGTCATCCCAATTTGAAATCAGTAAAAAAACAACACATAATGTAAAGTTGGTTTTACAATTTTATTGGCCGGATAATTATTGAAAACTCAATTTCTTTAAATTAAAAAAAAATTGTAATAAAATTAATAGATTTTTTTTTTTCTATGACCAGAACTATATTTCACATTGTTTCTCGGCCCTTTGTACGCGCAACATCTAGTATCTAAACAAGTTGTTTTATTGATGAAATGGGCCTCCAAAGTAGGCCTAATTGTTCCTTAACTATGCACATTTCTGGGATTAGAATGCTCTGACTACCTGGCTACCCCGACCATGAAAAGGACTCACTATTCCCGAGAAAAGTTGCAAACATTCACGCTGAAAAGTGAAAACATGCAATTTTGCTAAGTTTGTTTTTATGGGCATATTATTTGCACAATTTGCTTTTCTACACAATTTTGTTTAATTCGAGTTGTAAAAAAAATTGTCATGTTTGACTTTTCTATTGTCAGTGACAAAAGAAATGGATTATTTACGGGTCTCAAGGAATGCATATTCTTTGTATACAGCATGTCTCAATCCCACAAATGCATAATATTGATACATTATTAAATGCACTTGATGATAGCCAACACACTTTTGCATATTTTTCCTTGGCACAAGTTTGATTGCTGAACAATTAGAATGAAACAGGGCCAGTTAACTCAATTGCAATTAAGCTGAAGCAGCACCATTCCAGAATGGCCTGGCAGGACCAATTGCAATTGAAGACCAATAATCCAATCATGCAACAATAGAAAGACAATGGAAAACCAATTGGAAGCAAGGCAGTTGAACAATGTGTCACAGCAGGTATAACAAGATTGTTGCAGTGAAATGATTTAGACAACATGACACCTCAGAAATGGCATTAATTGACACTTGTGGTCCAAGAATTAAGTATATAACCAAGAGCAGATCTGGTCAGAGCATCTCAAGTCTTGGTACAACAATCTTCACTACACAAAAAGATCACCAGCATAATCTCAGACATGGAATTCTTCAATCCCCAAATGGAGCAAGGATCTTGGGAAGAGCTGATCCCGACTATTTCTTTCACTGGGGAAATTCCTCATTCACAACTCACGGATCTTGACACTGATTCTTGGAGGACCTTGGCAGCCTGCAGCCACCGAGCTGGTAAGTTGATCTGCTTTTATTGCAATACTTGCGTTAAATTGTTGAATGATTTTAGGCCTACTTCTATTGTCCTCGATAATTGACCCATATTACTTAACCTTACTTTAGATTGTTAACGTTAGTAAATTATTTCAATTAGGTTTTACATGGTCTAGACTACTATTATGATGTTTTATAAATTATGGTTGTGAGCCGTTCTTGGGTAACAATTCATGGTAAAACTATCTCAAAATGTACAGAAATTAAGAAATAAGAGTTTAAAATACTTATTAAAGTTCAGAAAAAGAATACAATTTTTATATTCAGGATTGTTGGGTATGATTGTTTTATAATTCAAACTGAAGTCTAATAACTACTTTTATGCCACCGCTAATATATTTATTCTTTGATTTCAGGTTATACATCAATGGACTACAAGATAGTAGCAGATGCCCTCCACACCTCATTTGGAGAGGACAATGACCTTGGTATCTACTTGAACGAGAGACCTTCTACTCCTCCACCCCAAGAAGTCCCCAGTGCTCAAAGCCCTTGTGAAGGTCCCACAAATGTATCTCCCAATTCTAGTGTGTCCTCTGGTGTCTTCAGTTGTTCAGATTTTGAAGCCTTGTCCCCACCTTCTTTTGACAATCCTGCTTCCCCTGAGCCATTCAGACCGACACAAACTGGTTATTCCAACAATCAAACAAACCAACATGGAACTAACCAAGTTTATATGCAGTATGACAATCAGTATGACAAAGAAAATCTGTATCAACATCAGTATGGCACATTTGAGAAACAGTATGACAACTTCAACGCCTACAGCAACACTGGGAACTGCAGCAGCCCAATGCCAAGTAACATGGAAAACATGACAATCAGCCAGGTAAATATTCATTCTTGTCATTAAAATTATTAATATACACCATTCAAAAGTTTCAAAATGGTTAAAAAAAAGTATAACATCTCAGTGACACTGAAAATGATAGGAAATCACAAATAGTACTACTACTTCAGAATGTTTGTAAGTTTAAATGTAACTGACATTGACATGTACATGACATTCTGGTATATGCATTGCTTTAAGTAAGAATAAACAATCAAAACAATCTAGCTGTGTATTTAACAATGATCAATTCTGTCTTTTCAGAGATTACTTTCATACGCTGTCCCAAGGACAAACATGCCCACCTCCAGAACCTTCCCTGTCCACCAAGCCGGATATTCTTCCCAAGTTTCTTCCCAAGGTATGATGAGGACCACCGCCAAAGGGTTCAACAAGCCTCCTGAGTCTTACATTGCTCTCATATCCAAAGCTATCCTGTCCATGCCGAATAGAAGAGCCTTATTGTCCGACATCTACGCCTTTGCCTTGGAGAACTACGAATACTACCGCACAGCCAACAAGACATGGAAGAACGCCATTCGCCACAACCTCTCGATCAACGAATGCTTCATCAAGAACGGTCGCGCACCCCAGGGAAGAGGTTACTACTGGTCCATCCACCCCGCTTGCTTGTCCCCATTTCTCAAGGGAGACTTCCGACGAAGAGAGGCCAGGCAACTCGCAGTCGACATGGACAAGTTGCACAAAGAAACCAAGGGAAAAACAGCTACTTTCGACAACTACGTATAATACAAACAATTTGGTGCTATCCATTCGCAATGTGCTATGAAATCTAATTGCCATAAAAAGACATTCTATGACTTTTGTAAATATCACTTGTTAATTTCACACCTCTATTTATTCACATTGTATTGGCTTATCATAAGCCTGCATGCATCGTGTACTGTACATATTTGTAAATAAACTCTATGGAAAAAGCATACACTTGTTAAATTTTTTTTCTTTTAAAATCTTAGTGATATCTCAAAGAAGTTCCAAAGTTCCACTTATTTTGGAGACATTTTAAAGTTCCTATCTCCAAATATTTGATTATTGACCATCTGATCTTAATAATAGAAAACTTTGTAGCACCAATAACATCATTCTTAACAGATCTTTTTTTTTTAACACACTACATACAAGATGGTATTATTCGTTTAAGGCATTGCTAGACTTAGGAGTCTGTGTTTTGTGCATAGTATTTTTGCGCACCATCAGTTTAGTGATTATACCATTGTTAGTTTTGACTTCAGCTTCTTTGCTGCTGAAACCATACACTCTATTGTCAATTTCTGGATCAGACTTTTCTTGAAATTCATTTGCTTGGATGTCTCCCCTTTCTGGTATTTCCAACAGAGGGGGTCTTGCGGTTGACAGTTCCACAAGGTTGCGCTGCATGATATTCAAATTGTCCAGTTTTGATTTTTCAAGCATTTTCTTGGCTTTTTGTTGTCTCTGATATGAAGGATCCATTTTCAACAGAGCCTCACTGACACCGTCCCTGTACCGCCTTGCTCTTTCAGTGATCTTCTCATCCAAGGCGCGTTGGTAGTTGTTGTCAGAGTGTAAGTCATCACTTTCGAACACTTGCTGAAAAATGACAAAGATCAAACTACTTCAATAGAAAGCCAATTTGCGGCATCAATTATTATCATACATGCAATTCTAACTGGTTTCTAAACAAGGCAAAGAAAAAAATGACCAAAATGTTTTCTCTTTACCAAATCTACATGGTGACTATTGGAAAGTCAGAAAGTTTCTACAAGTGAATATATCTCTGTTATTCCTTAAAATTTATAATCTACTAAGTACGAATATCAAGAATATACTGGGCAATAAGGCCACAAATAATTGATCTTTAACTTCTCGGATCTTCTCAAGGCAAAAAAAATTTTTTTTTTTCTATTTTTTTTTTCGGTCGACAGAAAATCTATTGTGTCGGCGGGTCTGCGAAGCTAAGAATTAAATTTGTGTGGCCTAACTCGTCAAACAGCATGAAATGATAATCACCTTTTTAGCTTTGTTGTACTTCATCTTCTGCCTGACCTTCTCCTCCATCCTCCGCATCCTTTGCTGCTCAAGAAGAGCGAGATGATCGAAATTACGAACAGCTCCCAGGTAGCGCTTCTTCTCCAGAGCCATCACAGTCTGCAATATGATCAATTTGATCATTGCATGTGTTTATTTGTGAGAACCGAATGAACATAAAAGCAAAATATACTAGTTTAGAGGAAAGATACATGATTTTTTTTCATTTCATTTCATAGCCTATTTAAGTTTTGAGTTGTTGTCCAATGTTCCCAACTCAAATGAGACTTATTGTATGAGCCATGTGAAAATAATGTCCAACTTTATCCCATTGTGGTATCTGTATTATGTGTATGATGCAGTCATTATTTGTAGGCTTCCTGCTATGGCTAAGTGTATACTGATACAATTATTCTGACTGGAGAACTTAAGAGCACATACAACAAAATAAGACAGATTTAGGTTCACCATAAAATGTTTTTGGTATTTAGCTCTCACTTTCAAATTTCCCGCAAACTCACATGCACCCTCTTGCGGATATCCAAGGAACAATTGACAGCCCTCATGAAACGAGAATTAGGTCCATTAGGAATTTCATCTTTGGTGTACAACTGGATGGGGTTGAAGGTCTGGGGCATCTCAGCAGGTTGATGATGGGGCTAGTGGAATACTGAAATGAATGGTCCAATGAAATACAGGATTCTATCAAGTAAGTGTTTCTGTGGCTGCTTGCAGCCTTTACACATTTTCTCACAAGGGTTGATTTTGCAAATCCAAGATTCACAATGTTACATTTAACAATATTATGATATGTCCATTGTTCAGTGATTCTATATTCTCGAATAGACATAATTAATTGTATACTTTTTTCAAAATTTTATGACCGCACTGGTCCAAAGTTGTCAGGTCCACTACTAGGACTCCTAGCTATCTTAAAGGCTCCAAAGACTACACTTATGAGGGCATCCAGAAAGTTCACGGCTTTTTATATGGACACCTATTTTCTATGTAGAACTATGAATTTTTTACAGGATAAAGTTCAGAAATTCTGGAATGCGTTTCCAAAATTTGAACAATTTGGCCATTTTAAAGTCATTCTGTGGTTGCCATGGAAACAGAAAGTTCAGCTAAGTGCCGCGGGTAATATTGAGACACAGAAAGCCAATGAATTGTGGCTGGGAAAGACTTCTCTCTATCACTTTTATTGGTGAGATTGACAATATTTGACATACAAAATAAGATATTAGCTTCTAAATATACTTTCAAACACACCAAATGTGTGTATTCTTACATTGAACCGATGTAGGAAAGCACTCCTGCATGCCAGATTTGGCAAGGAAGATTCAGACGGCAAGATTGTGCTTCATGTCTACCTCATGACTGGTGACAAGGCATGGATTCACTTGCATGAATAAGAGACCTAAAGGGACATTGTTATCCATCCCAGCTATTCCTGTGACATAAGTCCTGATTTCCCCCTTACTTTAGTCACGGGGAGCTATAGTTTCAGGCACCAGAGGAGAAAGGCTTTGGATGACCGAAATGCTTTCGCAAAACTTTGTCTGCAGGACTTCAAGGAACATTTTCTTCAATGGGTCAGATGTATGAATTAATGCTTTTGGTGTGGTTGGGAGTATTTTTAAAAGCTAATATTATATTTCCTGTGTCAATAGTGTCAATCTCACTAATACAAGTGATAGATAGAGGTCTCTCTCAGCCACAATTCATAGGCTTTCTTGGTCTCAGTATTACCTGCGGCACCTAGCTGAACTTTCTGTTTCCATGGCAACCACAGAATCACTTAAAATGTCGGAATTGTCCAAAATTGAGGAAATCCGTCCCAAAACTGCTGAATTTTATTCTGTGAAAAATTCATAGTTCTATGTTGAATATAAGTGTCCATATAAAAAAAAAGCCGTGAACTTTCTGAACACCCCTCGAATTGATGGCTTTCTGACATTCATTCTATCTTATTCCAGTTCAAGTTTAGATTTGACATTCTTACCTGGAATATCTCTAGATAATTCCTGTTAAAACAGTGGTTATAGTGTTGTACACATTTCACAGATAGTAGATAGATACTTCCCCATGCAAGTTGTTTGTATCCTCAGTTGAATAATTTTCTGTCAATCCAGTTCCATTGAAAAATCAGTATGTTATACACAGTAGTTTCATGTTCTCAATATTAAGTGAATTCTATAAAAATTTGATAGGCCCATTTGACCATTCCTGAACAGTGAACAGCATTCCTGTATATTGAGATCACCTCTGTTTTCTATTTAGGCTTCTCTCATATTTCACACATGTTGAATCAGATCCAAATTGGCCATGGAAGCATGCTAAATCCTTCTGTTTGCAGTCTTTGTATTTCTATTCAGCAATCAATCATTCTTCACAATGAGCCAATGATATCGATATCATATCATGAGGTGCATACGTTCTTTAGAGTTTGATAGTTTTGGGTTTTAATCAATAATGCCAAGAAGATTGGGCAGAACTTCAAAATGGTTAATTTGAGTTATTTATGAATTGTAAACAGATGACCAGTTATTTTTTGAGTGGTTGGAGTCAACTCCTGCATATTATGAGTAGGCATCTTGACTGACATCACTTAAGGACCCCTGTCTCTGTTCGGGACTGACAAGTGGCAGCAGAATGCTGACAGTCCCTGGAAAATCGAATTGGGTCAACAATAATTTGATCTGTCTAGGACAGATCACAAGATCAGGTCGCACAACAGCTGTCCATATTACTACGCCAAACTACTTTCACAAGCATGGTTGCGGCAAATATCCAGTCCACTGCTTTGAATGAAAATGTTTGGAAATCATGAGACAAAAAGAAAGTTTGGAAACTTTAGCATAAACTCTGCCTGTGAAAGGGATGATTTTACTCATCAGAACTTTGATGGCATTCAATCTACTTATGCCATTTAGTGTATGTTAAATTGTGGTCAGAAAAGAGTCCGAAAAGAATGCTCTCTCACTTATTCACATGTCCCTACAAAGCCATTGTTTTTGCTTTGTGATATCAAAAATGCTCAATTGTATTTATTCTGTTACTTTATGGAGATTTATTAACTAGGACAACAATATAATTTACAATTTCATAAAAGTTGTGCAACACTCAACAAAATGTGTTGTCCATGCTACAAGTGGCCTCCTCTATACTGGCATTATATGTGAGCTACGATGTATACATCCTCCATGATAAAAAATAGTTCCAACTTATTTTGGTATTTACAAGCTGTCTGCTTAAAATTGAAGCCAACCAAAGTCAGATTAGACACTTACAGAGTTTTTGGATATAAACTAGACCATCACTAAATGATGGAAATGTCCTGGTTTCTTCCACACTATTCGGGTTTCTTCCAGAGAATGAAATTCTGTTGGCCGCTCACAGGAGCTCGCGAATTTGACGCCCTAGGTGACAGCAAATAGTGGTCAACTTGTAGACAGTAAGGACCACTAATCAAAATGTCTTGTAACAAAAAATTCTAATAATATATGGATAGTCTTTGAGTTTACTCTGGCATTTGCCAAACCATTTACAATACCTTGCAGTGGCAGCCTGGTATAAAAGTTGGTATAATCAAGAAAAAATCCTCAAAATCCAGAAGTCATCAGATTTGCCTCGATCAAGTTTAAGTTATGAAAGGTGTCACAATTTGCGAGTCATGTTATCTTATTCTGGGAGTGATTTAGCACATTGTAATTGTTTTTTTCACCCGCTCTCCATGTTTTTTTACTGGATTATGCACTGTTGTTCGCAATATTTCAAAAAAATCAAATCCAACAGTTACATAACTTGATCAGTTAACTTATTGTTTAGACAAACCGGGTAGCAGAATCAAGCATTTCAGTGCAGTAGAAAAATGCTGAATGAATTTTCTTCACATAAGAATGTTTTCCGTCCAGTTTTATGCATCAATATCACTTGCCAATGCCAATCAGAAATGCTTTTCTTCATGAGTTTTTTCATTTCTGATTACTGGGAGCGAGACCAGCAGCTGGCAAATTTTGGCCCTTCATTAGCAATGACAGCTCCCACCAGGGGCGCTGCAGCATGAAAAGTTGCCACCTGGCTGTAAAGCTGACCCAAATTTTTTTATCAAAGTTGATGCATGTTACGGTCGTTTTAGCATTGAAAAATGCATGGAATTATGAGGGAAAAGGTGGTATTTGAAGGAGAAGGTTATGATCAAGCGGTAATAAGCACTTTCAGCAACTTTCATTAATTTTTTGCTTTCTGTAATTCACTTTCAAAGATTTGGGACACATTTGCTTATTTAAATATGATTATTACCACTTTGGAACTTATATCATCATGTGTATAATATTCCCATTAACAATTTAGTTTTTACTGCAAGTAAATCCATCCACGTACAGCGGAGAAATCTGCACATTTGTGCAGTGGCCCAAGGCTCAAGTCATGTGGTGCATCATGGCTGCTGGTTAGGCCAAGGTGTAAGGCCAAGGCAATGGCACCATATTCAGCTGATATTCTGGATGGGGGCTCATCATCTTGTTCCCCAGGATGATTAAGTTGATTTAATATCCTATGATATTCTAATGGCACTGATTTAGCAATTACCAGCAATAGAGCCTGATTTCTTGGTTGTTCGGAGGTGTGTATCGTTGCAACTATTATTTCCCTCCTCCAGCAAGTTGAAATTAATTTTAATCCTATTACAGACTCTTACAAGATAGAACCAGTGGTAGTGTCTTACTTGTCCTATGCTATTGATAGTTAAGTTCTGATTCAAAATAATTAAAAGTTCTAAATGGAAGTCTTTGCGTCATCAATCTAATAGTACGTAATATAAATTCATTTAAAAGTAATGTCTTCAATAGGCATATATTCTAGTGCTTTTATAGTTTGTTCACTTTGTTGCTATTTTTAGTCCATTTAATCAATTAGTGTTCATAATGTTTTTATTTTCAGCACATTTTTCATTTTAATTAATGTATATTTAGAATTTACGCCAGTTTTGTTCTGCTGGTAACTTGGGATGACCCAAAACATTAGGCCTAATAAGAGTGGAACTTATGTTTTTGTTTTAAAACAAATAGTTCAAACTGTAATTGACTTTTGAGTCACATTATAAAACTTGCCAAAATCAAGTCTGAATATTGTAGCAATTTTTTTATGGGTCAAACTGCAGTTTTTTCTGTGAATTTTCTTGATTTTCGCCCATACTTTCTTGCCTTTAATATTAAATATCTTGAGTTATGGTGATCATACAATCAAAATTGAAACAGGGTTTGGAAGCTAACATCAAATAGACATTGGTCATACATTTTATTTAGTGGTAGATGTTTTATCCTTTCCGTGGACGGCTGGTTCATATTTTGCTCATTTTTGTTGATTTTTTAATAAAAATCGATCATTACTTTAAGATAGAAAATCCTTTATAAAAGATTTATTTTGGTAAAATGTGAATGTTTTTCACTTGTTTTATCAATGAGACATATATAGAAGTGTATTCAATCCATATTTGGAGGTTTCTGGTGCCTCCCTCAAAAAGCCCTGTCATTGCTACCTTCATGACATTGGAGCTCTTGGCAGACGGGCGGTTCACTGGAAAAATTAATTATCTTTAAGATGATTAAGCACAAGCTAGAATAACCTCAGAGGGAACCTATCCGTATAATTTCAGAATGGCTTGTTACTACCGGTAGTATGGTACAAGATGTTTTTATGTTGAATGGTAAGAATGTCGGACATGATGCCAATTTAGTTGCTTACTATTGCATTATCGCTTTGGCAGATACACCAACCCCCGGCGGCTCCAATGCAGGTTTCCAGCAATTTTTTCTACAGCTATGGCACCTCTGGTGGATGCAATCTGAATTAAAGGTCTGCCATACTCTTTACTCATACTGCCGCGCAGCGACACCTGTAAAGGTGTCACTGCTAGAAACCGTGGCCATCAGCCGCCATTTTCTCGGTATTTATATATATTCATACGCCGACCGCATCACAGCCGAATCACGCCGAATGACGTCATTCTAGGAATCCCCAACACCTGGAAAATATTTGGAAGACCCCACATCAACATGGCCAAGAAGCAGGCACAATTTCAATTGTCGGAAGAGTTTTGCAGGTTTGTTAATTGCTATTGTTCTGTTCAGTTGTAATTAGGGTGTCAGTTCATTGTAAAGGCCTTAGCTATGTGTTTAAACAACTAGGCATAGGGTATCTCTGTAATTGATAACACTAATGGCAATTAGCGTTGTTGTGATTCAATCAACCAGTTGTTGTTGTCTCATACCCAATTGACAGCATGGAGCAATTGGCCAATTGTCATTGGAGATAATTAGGCACACAGGAATTTATTTATGTTTGCCTCTGAAGGATCTATATGCACTAGCTTTGCATAATGAACTTTTGCTACTAATCTTAAACAATGCTGACTACAAATTTATTATGCAATAGTGCCAATACACATACCAGGTAAACTATAAGTATAATTCATTTAATTTGAATTGTCAATGGGAAAAAGTATTTTCGATATCATATCACATAATGGTATGAGAAAACACATTCAAATTAAAAGGTTGTCATAATAGAATTATTTTTATTTATTTTTCAGGTCCTTCATGCTTGGGAAATTAGACACTCATTTGTCCTGATGCTGCCCTATTTTTACCTGGATGTCAAGAACTTCTCCAACAAAGGTAGATGATACTATATCTTCTGTTTCACCAAGAAAAAAAGAACAGGCCTAATAAGGAGATGTTTTAAATTGTGATTTGTCTGTATATATTTTAATTACACCAATAACAAAATTGAAATTGAATTGAAAAAAATCGTAATTGCTGAGCATATATGTGAATTCTCTATTTCCAGTCTTATCCTGCATTGGGAAACCTCGGGATGGTGAAAGAATGACAAGCGTGCCCTGACAAGTCACTGATTCAAGGATGGAGTAGATCACAAGAAGTTTTACAAATCATGAAGAAAAATGCAAACTGATCAGCTGCTAATTGAAGTTAAATTTATGATAACAAACTGTTGCTGACAATTTATTTGGTAGAGGATATCTACATGTTACATGCAATCACTTGTTTGAACAATTGTACGTAGGCCTATTTGTACAGGCAATACTTGTGGTAATACTGTTGCTGAAATATTTGTCACAATGTCTTGCATTTTAACTCCAACCATCCCTTTAGTTTGATGCCACGCAAAACTGAACATGGCCATTAATGCACAATAAATCCTTTCAAATTGTTATCTATAGGTCAAATATGACAACTTCCAATTGAGCAGTGGGTACGGACTTGAAGTGTAATTATGAAAACCTTGAATGCGTTTGTTTTTTCTTTGAATATTGTACATTCTGCCGAACAAACTTGATGGCAATATTGAATTGAATAAATTGGTATCCAAAAATTCATAACAATTTAACCATGGTGAGGTTGAACTGAATATTTGTGTGCTCATGCTCTCTTCGGTGATATTGTCTTGAGCTTTTGTTAAACTTTGTGAAGGCATAGGTTTTGTGGTTTACAATATATATTCTATACCAGTTTGAATGGTTGTGACATGATATATAGGTATGTGTAGAAATGTTAAAAGAAAAAGCTAACCTTTCAAGCTGAGTACTACATTGAGAAGTTGTACTTGAATAAGAGCCCTATGTATACAATTGATAATTCCCTAAAATTAAGTCAATAATTCTACTTTTTTATGATTGTACTGTTGATTTATTACAATAAAAGAAAAACATTTTTCTGAACATTCCGTGTGTTGTGGTGTTGTATATTTATTTAGGGGCCAACCATTTAATTTCTAGGGGGGGCTTGGAATTTTCCTTGGCAGAAAATTATTTATTTCATGGTGACGGTGGTAATTATTCATTTCAAGTGCGCAAAGTCCCCGAATATTCATTCCTAAATGAAACAATGCTTTGTTAAAAGAAACCCCCTTCAGAAATTTTTCATTTCAAGACTGCCAGAAAATAATTCATTTTAATATTTCATCAAAACTGAGCAATTATTTATTTTAAAAAACTCCAAGCTACTTGAGATTCAATGGTGCCCTCTAAAGACATTGTACTGAACACAAATAAAATTTCTTGCTGAAAATTAATGATGTTTATCAAGCATTTTGATGTGGGCCTATTTCTGCTGGATTTTATATATTTATTATCCAATTTTGTGATTGTGAATAAGGTAACCCCCCTCCCTCCCTCTTATAATGCTCTGGTCACTTTCAAGAAGAGGTTCAGGCTTCCCTCATTCTAAAAATAGCAATGAAATAGATCTATGATAGAGGGCGCTCAGATTAACCAGGTCAAAGTAGTACGGCGAGGTATCCCATGATCCCAGAATAGCAGAGTGACTCTTTACTGTCATCTGGTGTCTAAGTTTCTTAATATTCTCATCCACAAATCAATGAGTCTTATCAGGTTTGAGAAACTGTGTAGAACTTATGGGGCCCCGAAACTTACTGCCAAATTTTATTTATATAATAAGAATCGGTGTGGTGAATTAGTGATGCGGACTGGACAACCCCCACCGGTTCAGAACTGCCCGGTCCAGAGGTGAGGTTGTCCGGACCTGGGGAGAGGTGGTCTGGTATACCGGTACGTACTGGTTTTCGATTTATGCACAATTTTTGCAAAAATTCTCAGAAAAATTCGAAAAATGAAAGTGTGAAAGTTTCTTAGTTTTTTTCGGCGTTTTAACTAATTTTCCCTGTACCGGTCCTTACCGGTATAGACAACCTCTGGACCAGTTTTTTGGGAACTGGGGTTGGTCCAGTACTAAAGAGGTTTTGGTACTGGACCATACCGGTACAAAGTAGTCCGGTCCGCATCACTATGGTAAATGCATATAAGCAGAAGTCTCCGGTATATTTCTCCTATTTATTCGCACGACACTTTTTCATCGATCAATGAGAAAATAACGAAAGTGGATTTTTTTCAAAGTATTTTCATTTTAATGCTGCTGTCCTCAAAGTACATCACTATTATTACAGCACACAACAAATTGATATTATTACATCACAATACGTCTTCCGCTGACGGTGGACCAAAAATGTACAATTTAACTGCACTGACCCCATTTTAGCAGTGCATGATTACTTCTGCCCTAGGCTCCTATAAGCATTCCTTTGCACAAATATTATACTCTCCACAATTATATGTACAGTTTAATGACTACATAGCTTCGTGTTTAGCTTAATGAGTATATCGGTACATCTCAAGGCTTAAATAACAGATAGATATAATTAATAGTGAAATATATGTACACTACACATCAGCTATAGCTCTACTTTCATGGCAAGATCCATATGCAAATTCTATACAGTCCTCAAGCACAATTACAGGATATATTCATGATATATTTACAATACAAAGTGTTACAAACCAAGGGGGCTATCAAGTTTACATTTCTTTTGCAGTAAGCATATTACCAGTGTACAATCTGCAAAGTAGTGGCCAGTATTTCAGTATTTATCTGTATTAAAAGTAACAAAGCAGGTGCAGGTCAGAAAAAACACTTAAAAAAAGAAAAAAGAAATTACCAGGATTGTGTAAATCATTCAATTGAATAACTGCCAGAATCCTTCAGGTTCAAGTTTTTTATATTCATTTTCGATTGCCAGAAGTTGTTATTGTTTCTAGTTTGAAGACATATGGTTTCCCATGCAAGAAACGCATAACATTGTTTAAGGAAAGCAGAGTCTTACAATACTGTGTTGCTAAATATGTCAGAGACTTGACAAATGTGTACGTGGATTGACAGGAGACGGAATGATCAATGTCTTAATAAGGACTGAGAAGAGATGGAATGTTGTCTAAAGATTGAGAGGAGATATAATGTTGTCTAAGGATTGAGAGGAGATGGAATGTTGTCTTAGGATTGAGAGGAGATGGAATGTTGTCTTAGGATTGAGAGGAGATGGAATGTTGTGTAAGGATTGAGAGGAGATGGAATGTTGTCTAAGGATTGAGAGGAGATGGAATGTTGTCTAAGGATTGAGAGGAGATGGAATGTTGTCTAAGGATTGAGAGGAGATGGAATATTGTCTAAGGATTGAGAGGAGATGGAACGTTGTCTAAGGATTGAGAGGAGATGGAATGTTGTCTAAGGATTGAGAGGAGATGGAATGTTGAGTAAAGATTGAGAGGAGATGGAATATTGTGTAAGGATTGAGAGGAGATTGAATGTTGTCTAAGGATTGAGAGGAGATGGAATATTGTCTAAGGATTGAGAGGAGATAGAATTTTGTGTAAAGATTGAGAGGAGATGGAATGTTGTCTAAGGATTGAGAGGAGATGGAATCTTGTCTAAGAATTGAGAGGAGATAGAACGTTGTGTAAGGATTGAGAGGAGATGGAATGTTGTGTAAGGATTGAGAGGAGATGGAATGTTGAGTAAAGATTGAGAGGAGAAGGAATATTGTGTAAGGATTGAGAGGAGGTGGAATATTGTGTAAGGATTGAGAGGAGACGAGATATTGTCTAAGGATTGAGAGGAGATGGAATGTTGTCTAAGGATTGAGAGGAGATGGAATTTTGTGTAAGGATTGAGAGGAGATGGAATGTTGTCTTAGGATTGAGAGGAGATGGAATGTTGTCTTAGGATTGAGAGGAGATGGAATGTTGTCTAAGGATTGAGAGGAGATGGAATGTTGTGTAAGGATTGAGAGGAGATGGAATGTTGTCTAAGGATTGAGAGGAGATGGAATGTTGTCTAAGGATTGAGAGGAGATGGAATATTGTGTAAGGATTGAGAGGAGATGGAACGTTGTCTAAGGATTGAGAGGAGATGGAATGTTGTCTAAGGATTGAGAGGAGATGGAATTTTCTAAAGATTGAGAGGAGATGGAATATTGTGTAAGGATTGAGAGGAGATGGAATATTGTGTAAGGATTGAGAGGAGATGGAATGTTGTCTAAGGATTGAGAGGAGATGGAATTTTGTCTAAGGATTGAGAGGAGATGGAATGTTGTCTAAGGATTGAGAGGAGATGGAAAGTTGTCTTAGGATTTTAGGAGATGGAATATTGTGTAAGGATTGAGAGGAGATTGAATGTTGTCTTAGGATTGAGAGGAGATGGAATGTTGTCTAAGGATTGAGAGGAGGTGGAACGTTGTGTAGGGATTGAGAGGAGATGGAATGTTGTGTAAGGATTGAGAGGAGATGGAATGTTGAGTAAAGATTGAGAGGAGAAGGAATATTGTGTAAGGATTGAGAGGAGATGGAATATTGTGTAAGGATTGAGAGGAGACGGAATGTTGTCTAAGGATTGAGAGGAGATGGAATGTTGTGTAAGAATTGAGAGGAGATGAGATTTTATTGAAGGATTGAGAGGAGATGGAATATTGTCTGAGGATTGAAAGGAGATAGAATGTTGTCTAAGGATTGAGAGGAGATGGAATGTTGTGTAAGGATTGAGAGGAGATGGAATGTTGAGTAAAGATTGAGAGGAGATGGAATATTGTGTAAGGATTGAGAGGAGATTGAATGTTGTCTTAGGATTGAGAGGAGATGGAATGTTGTCTAAGGATTGAGAGGAGATGGAATTTTGTGTAAGGATTGAGAGGAGATGGAATGTTGTCTAAGGATTGAGAGGAGATGGAATATTGTCTAAGGATTGAGAGGAGATGGAATGTTGTCTAAGGATTGAGAGGAGATGGAATATTGTGTAAGGATTGAGAGGAGATGGAATGTTGTCTAAGGATTGAGAGGAGATGGAATGTTGTCTAAGGATTGAGAGGAGATGGAATCTTGAGTAAAGATTGAGAGGAGAAGGAATATTGTGTAAGGATTGAGAGGAGATGGAATATTGTGTAAGGATTGAGAGGAGACGGAATGTTGTCTAAGGATTGAGAGGAGATGGAATGTTGTGTAAGAATTGAGAGGAGATGAGATTTTATTGAAGGATTGAGAGGAGATGGAATATTGTCTGAGGATTGAAAGGAGATAGAATGTTGTCTAAGGATTGAGAGGAGATGGAATGTTGTCTAAGGGTTGACAGGAGATAGAATGTTGTCTAAAGATTGAGAGGAGATGGAATGTTCTGTTAATTGGGATTAAGAGGAGATAGAAACAAAGTGTGGGCACCATAATCGCCATAATCTGGTTCAACATCGATTGCGATTCCTCAGTCTCACACCTCTCAATCCTGAGTCAGGATTCCCGAACCATAGTCCTTTAGATATTCTAAACTTATTCTTCCAGTTTATATTTTGCTACAAAACCAGATTGCAATATGTTAGTTGTTCTGATGATTTGTCGATTTCATAATATATCTGTTTCCAAGGAAATACAAGAGAATTTTTTAATACCCAGAAACTACCTTGCTGCTTCAATACAAACAAGTACTGAATGTGGCACTACAGACATATCAAGTATATAAGTGAAGTGACATACAAATTAGTTAAATATTGAAGTTCATATCCATATTGAGACTATCAAAGCTATTAAGTTGATCACGCTCCCTTGAATTCAAAGACAGTCCGACAGACAGTCTTTCTCTTATTCTCATAGGAACAATTACACACAAATCTCAGACAGATAAATAGATATATGGATCACATGCACCACCAAATGTAACAGAAACATACCATATCAAATGCAATCACATTGATTATAATATCAACCTATAAATATATCATATTGCAATTATTGTGAATAATATTTTAAAGAGAATTCCACCAGAAATCCATTCAACAGTTCATAATCGAAAAAAGAAAAGAAAAATAATACAAGTTTCACCAATTGTGAGTCTGACCCAATTAATATTTTTGACATTAAAAAACCTCAAGGTTTATGAATTTTAAAATTATCATGAGATGAAACATAATTACATAATTTATTGAATTAAAAAATAAGAAAAAACTTTCTTTTAACAATACAAAAATATATGTTAATTTCCTAGAAATAATCTTCTTGAAATCCGTTTATTTCTCCTCTTCAAGTTTTTGCGCTGATTTGCTGGTCATTTTGAGGGCATTCGTCAAACATCCTGCAAGTAAAGCAAAGCAATTTTATTATTAATACAATATATGATTTTATTACAGCTGGTTTATTAGTTATGAAAAAAGAGATGACCATTTCACAGTGAAAATTGCACTTTGTGACTCATGATAGCTGATGATCACTAAGTGCAATTTTCACAATGAAACTGCCCTTCAAATTTCCCATAAAAAAGACGGGCTGTTATGTATTAGCTGAAACCAGTTCTGAGGATATTTTCAAGATGACTGATTTTGTATGTGAAAATGCAGGTAAATCCAATGGTGTTCCAATGGAGCAGAATAAAGTTGATTGCTACCAAGACAAGTCTTGTCAGCTTCAGAATCTGGAATGACTTTTTACGAAAGTAATATAAGCATATATCCTAGTCATTATTGATTGAAATTTAAAAGTGTCTCTCTGTATTTTCATGAAATGTGCCAAACTACCTTAAAACTTGGCACGCTTGAATAAAAGCCCTTATATGGTAATCATATGCCCTAACTTGATTGTGTGTACAGAATGGGAGAAAAATTCACACAAAATAATCTTCTACCCCAACCCAATATCATGAATAAAGGGTATAAAAAAATCCCAACTACTTTCGGAGCCTAATAACTTGGCAGTCGGTGTAATGTTACAAAATTGATCTTCATTGCCTTTATTCAGTGCTGCTAGAAAGTAAGTAAAACAGGTGATGTTTTGCCATTGAGTCAACGCTAAACATCCTCAACCAAACTGCTTGTGGGAGCATGGATTATTGTCCGATGAGATGAAAACATGTAGTGTATCTTAAAGGAGGCTATTTGGGGCATGTGGGTTACAAATGGCTGACAATTTTCTTTGCTCTACAAAGAGTTACATAAGGGCCAAAACCTTGAAAAAAAAGTCCCCTCCCAATCGAAATTATGGTGGCCATTGGTTTTACAAATATAGGCCTACCTATTTCAGATTTTGACTCATATATACGACGTATCATATATACGTATCACTGAATGCAACAAAGAAAAGTTACTACTATTTGTCTCAGACATAGTACTACCTAAAATATCTTCCTTTGTGTTGTAATAAATTTTCATCTTATTGGATGAGAATGGATGCTCCCATAAGCAGTTAGGTATCGGATCTTCATCACCGATCCAATGGCAAAACAACACCTGTTTCACTGACTTTCCAGCAGCAATGATTGCGAAATACAATGAATGCAAGCGTACACAACTCAAGAGCTCTGCCATAAAACCTTGATTTGGAGTGATCACATGATCTTGTAATCACGTGGTCCCTTTTACACCCCACAGAAGTTTAAATCAGGAAGCACAAAGGGAAAGTAGGAGCTGAAGAATGAGGATTGATTGGGTGCTAAGGGTGCAGAAGACTTGTTAGAGGCTGCAGAGGAATCGTTAGGGTAGAAACTATCACACTGTAAAAGACAACTAGTCAGAGTAAAGCTGAAGGAAAGCCTCCATTTAAAGTCTCTATTCAAAGCCTTTATTGAAAGAGTTGTCTCATTATGGGCCACTGACTCCACTAAAGGCCAAAACTACAGCCAATTTCATAATTGTAGAGACTGAGCTTGAAGTGACTTTTTGTTTTTCTAGGACATGTATGCTATCCTACAGGGCAGAGTGATGTCGTCAGTCACTTTTCCCTATATTATAAACGGTATACACATGTCCTAGAAAAACAAATACACACTCAGTCTGACTCTTCACAATTATGAAATCAGCTGTAAGGCCCAAAAATTAATACTGAAAATATAGAAAAATGTGCAAATTTCCACACACTATCTGTATGTTATACCCCTCATTGGGATCAGTAGATCTATTAGGCCTATATAGTATACAGCAGAGATGTTTGAAGGACATTTTTTGAGTCTCGCTAATAGTTCTTTCACGTAAAAACCATTTTTGGTTTAAATTGTAAATGCCATAGGCAAACTCAAGTCCTGTATAGATGAAATATTTTCTCAGAGGGAGTCCAGTTTTATGCCCAATGCAACTCGAGGGTGGACAGCCACTGATTAGGCTGGTGTGATAACTAGTAGGCAAAGTGACCATGGTTTTTTGAAGTACCTTAAATGGGCAGTGGTCACGATACCATTGATGGACCCCTGACCAAAGGTCATCATCAGCCCACACTCTAAAAAATTTCAGACAAAATTGGTTTTTTAGATTCAAAATGGTTTTTTGAAAAACCAAATTTCAATGCAAAAAACCAACATGGATTTTTAAAAAAATCCATGTTGGTTTTTTGCATTGAAATTTGGTTTTTCAAAAAACCATTTTGAATCTAAAAAACCAATTTTGTCCTGATATTTTTCAGAGTGCAGAGCTGTTCTCTTAACATCTTTGAGGGCCTAAGATTACAGGGTAGCTCTGAGAAAGGTGGTCAGATAAGAGAAAGAAAGAGGACTGGTCAGAGCTATGAGAGCTATAGCAACTCTGAGATGTGTTGAGTGGAGATTTAGATCTATTATTTGGACATACAGCTGGAGTACTAACCATGAAGAGCTGGGATATGTTAATTGGCGAGGATGGTGCAGTCCTAAGAATAAAACCTTGCTGTTCTCTGGGTAAAGGTACACAGCAGAGGTTTACATGTATAGGTTATTCACCACGGGAGAGGGAATATGTGATTTATCATCCGAGAGCTTTAGCCCGAGGTGTGATAAACACATATTCCTGATCCCATGGTGAATAACTGGCTTACACCAAGAGACAAACACTCAAACAGTCAAACATGAGAGGATAACTGGACAACAAAGAATATGGGAATTATTTCCCTGCAATACTGGCATGTGATTGGCTGTCAGAGGTGTCGAATGGTATAAATTGGTTTTATAGGTAGTCTACTTCCATGCTATCAAAGACACGGGGAAACTATAAGGACCCTCAATTTAACAATATCCAAATGAAGCTGGTTGGTTCAATGACTGCGAAGAATCCTGATCAGTGATCACAGCTACGAATTCTTGGTGAGTAAGTACTCTGATTAATTACGACTCCCGGGTGATGACGCAGCAAGGTGACCTGTAGTGACAGAAGCATGTGACCAGAACCAAAAAGGAACTAATTGGAGGGATATATGCTCAAGTCTCGCAATTATTGGGAAAAGGTGTCAGCAACCTCTTAAGACAGATGGCTGGAAAACATCCCATATATGTATATGGGATTGATCTTATTCTTAGAATTGCTGGAGAACATCAAAATATCTGACTTCAAGTACAGCCAGGCGAAGATGAGCAATTGCATTGCACTATTTGAGGACATCAATGACGTCACTACAAGTCCTATCTTTAACATTGAAGTGAGTGGTCATCTCAATTAAAAAAGTCTCAAGAGTTGTAACAAATTATGCTTTCGGGATAGCATGATGAAAGATCCATTGGCTACCTAAAAACAAAGAAATTTCTCCAAGGTCAACCAGCTTCAGTATCTTGACTGATCTTTTAATGTGATTTTGATAGTTAGTCAGTTGCCTGATGGCTTTAGTCTGGGCTATCTGAAAGTTTATGATCTGTATATGGTCTTCTCAGTGAACCGACCAAGCCTGCCCGAAAACTGCTGTAAACTCTAAGAATATACGTCCTGTCCTGTTATAGACCACTTGAGACCACCATTTGATCATAATGATGGATTGGCAGGGAGAAACGACCACACCCTCCAATCACCAGACCTATTTTATATTGACTCAGACTCAGATATATTTTGTTATGCCCATTAAAATCACTATCGTAGAACGGGGTTAAGTTGGCCATCCGGGGCTAAGTTGGCCATCCGGGGTAAAGTTGGCCATCCGGGGTAAAGTTGGCCATCCGGGGTAAAGTTGGCCATCCGGGGTAAAGTTGGCCATCCGGGGTAAAGTTGGCACGCTATTTTGACCCACTTTATTGAAATAATGTAAATTTTCCTCACTGATACAGGTATCTTTGGTAAAGTTGCCTCACATGTCAGTCAGGAAACGTTGGCATTTCTGCAATTAAGTGGGTCAAAATAGCTTCCCAACTTTACACCGGATGGCCAACTTTACACCCTTTTACGGTAATATAATACCGCAATGTTAATCTGAACAAGTTAAGCAGAAGAGTAAATTTTCATGAAGACATTTCGGAATATTTGTAAATAAAATCACTGTCATACCAGATGTCTCACTGCAATGCAAAGCCAGAACTTAGGATGAGAGTAAATTTTTGTAATCTTAAGTCTTTGTCAGGGTTTCTCCTGGGGTGCACGGTGCACCTCTCATAATATTCAATCCATCAAATTACCAAGACCACAGCCCGGAAACCATCCTTCTTTGATCAGGGTGGCAAAAATGAATATGCACATATCGATCATCATAATGAAATTACTATGGTGTGATTGCATAACTGAGTTAACCTAGAATGCATAATTCTAAATTCATAACCAAATGATGAAAGGTTTATATGAGGAGCCATTAGACTGAATAAATACCAAACATCCATTTTTGCATTCTAGGTTTTCTAGGCACCTGTGGAAGCTCCAGTGCTTTTCTGTGTCCATGACAAAGATATGAGATAAAATACGATAGATAAGAAGATACTACATGCTCCATCAGAAACGATCACTGACCTACTTCTCTCTAATATTTAGGTTTATTACTTCGAACAGGTGCTGCGATTTCAGCCTATTTTTGGCTCTTGTATGCCCCTCCAATTCCCTATGCATTGTGTATTTGGAATATTAACTGTTTAAATCATTATTGTTACGCATGTGTGAATTTGGAAAATAAATACTCGATCTTCTATCTATCTGATTGATTGGCCTTATGATCAATTGATTGATTGACATATTGATTTTAATGACACACAAAAGTATGTAAAGTCCTTAGAAAATACCTAGGTCCCATTTCATGGCTGCAATTGATATTGAGGTTTTCTTGAGGGTAAAATAGTTAAAATCCTGCTCTCTAATTGGTCCATAGACAAGATGTGTGCCTTTTCTGTATGTTCGTGTGAAAGGTCATGATTTTCAGTTAAAACAAAAAAACTGCAAAAAAATATATATATGAAATTCTAGTAATACGCAAAATTATGACCTTTTACGCGACATCTTATCACTCGTTAGATTATCTTCTCAGTGTAAAGTATACTCACAAGCTGGCCATACTGTCCCGGTCTGTTTCCGTTTCCGTGGTGGCACCTCCAACCCTCATGGAGGAACCGGAAGGACGCAGTTTTATGCGCTCACCAGGCGGGCCTGCAACAAAATTCAAAACACCTTTGATAAATCAATCTATTTCAATCACCAACTATGTCATTCCAAATTTGCCTTTGCAAATCAAACTTGTGGCCTATATGATCGGACGTGCAATGAAACTGACTGAAAAAAGGAGGTTCATTTTGAAACTCTGGGAAGCTGTCCATTTGTCACCAAATTGGTCGTAGGCCTACAAATAAGAACTAGGGGAGAGCGGGGCACCATGAGCCGCTTTTCCGAAATTAAGCTCCTGAGCCTAAAGTTTCAATGGTAAATGGCTGGTTGCTTTACATAATCATAGCAATACCTCTTGGCTACAATATCCAGTGTTGTTACATTATATTCTTAATTCATAAATAGTCACAACATTGTCTTTAAAAATGTAGTCTAGCGACCCTGGGGCACCATGAGCCATGGCATGGGGGGCTGTTTACATACATGTATTATCCTTTTCATTCAACTGTAAAGAACTGATATCTCATAAACCAGATGTTTTACTTGAAATTTTCCCTTGGCATACACCACAATATGGATCAGATGGATTTTACATATTTTTCTATGAAATTGCAAAAATGTGTCCTAAACAGCTGCTTATGTCTTGCACTATAGTTCTGGACTTACAACAGTAGAGTTGTTGTTACAATTCAGCTTTAATTGTACATTAAAACTTTATAGAAAATGGCTCATGGTGCCCTATCTCCATGTGGCTCATGGTGCCCCATTTGTAAATTTCATTTATTAGTGCATATCACCATTTTCCAGTTTATCATAGTATCAATGTTATGACATCATCCTAGCACATGCCTTACCTTCTCTAAGAAGACAAAGTTTTATGATGATGCCGGTAATAATTGAAGTACCAGAAGTAAAAGTTCCACCGCTCAATATGTTTACTTTTTATTCAAATTCACTGGTCAAAAGTATTTTTTCAATTCTTGGTCCTACATTGAAAAGAAAGATTATGATTGCTACCCTAGCCAGTAGTACACTAATAAAGGAATATACGGTCTTCCTATCGAGCAGTTATATCTCGTCGTTTTTTTTGTACGGGCCATGGTTCATGGTGCCCCGTGGCTCATGGTGCCCCGCTCTCCCCTACACTGTTTATCTATAGCCTATTTTCAGTGGAGAATCATTGATTCGCAAATATATTCCATACACTTTCAAACTGTTTTTTTTAAATTCGAAATAAGTTCATTAACAGACATTTTCGTAAACACAGTTTGGAATTCACTTTCACTGTAATTTTTTTTCCATTTGTTAAAGAGTATTTTGCAACATGTGTAACTTGTCTCCTTGCCTTAATTAGCAGGTCAGCAAGAAGTCAAAACAAAATCAACCTTAATTGCCCTTAATCAAAGCAATCAACAATGGAAACCAACCAAGCAAGGATTGCTCAAACCATGTTACGTAATGTGGCAGCTGTCAATCAAATCACAAGATTGTTAATGACTGAAAATTATTTTTTTTAAAATATATTTTTTTTGCCATTATTGCTGTCAGCAGGCCGCATTTTTGTATTCTTTCATTTTCTTGCTTCAAATTTCTTGAAACAATTTATTTACTTGGCCTATTGCACAAGTAATGTTTCTCTACAGACCCCAGACAAAATACCTCTAATATCTGGGGCATATATTTTAAAAAGAAATTGAATGGCCTTCAATACCTTATGATATCATTATTATAAAGAAAAGCAATTAGCGAGACAGGTAAAGACTGGGAAACAGCTTTTTATTAAAAAAAAAGAGACAAAATATATATGAAAACCTGTCGGTGGTTATATTGTCTCTCAAATTACTGATCACTAATAGTCACATGCATGATTCCATTAGTTTTATCTTTTCTTTATCATACTCTGTATCATGTTGCATTACATCAGGCCCAGCTGACATTGCCATGAAGGCATGATGAACAGTGTCAGAAATGCATTCTTATTATCTTATACCGTTCCTTTAAGGCATTTGGATTTGGATTTTTGCAGGCAGATTTATTTCGAAAAAAAATAGTAAAAGTTCCCAATCGTCTTCATGTTTTAACTTATTTATAGGCCCATATACTCCATACATAGGCCTACCAGATTGTTGCAGGGTTAATGGAGTGTCGATTTTCTCATTATGCAAGCAGAGATTCCACAACACCCCCTCCCCTTGGTTTGGGAGTCGACACAAGCATTTAAACACATCCTGGTGAGCAAGTTAGTATTTTCTATAACAAATGCTTTGCGAAATCTTGATAATGGACGCAAAAAAAAGTCGCCCTTAAGTTCAAGTTTAAAGACTGACTGATTGAAAGGCCGTTTACTGGTATTTAACGAGATAATCTCCTTAATTAAGATTTAAGGAGGGATTAGCACACCAATTCCAAGCTTCTTTTCTTTTCGAAGAAGGATGCTTCAATATCTATAGACATTTAAGAACTTTAAGGAAAAGTAAACTTTGAAACGAATGCCTCTGTGTACACGAACAGGATACTGTTAAACAATTTTGTTGCACCTTAGCTGCTTGTATATCAGTGGTACCTTCGGTTGATTTTTAAAAACGTCGGTTATCTGGGCCTACAGTTTGCAGTGGGAATCTCAAATGCCATTGTCATCTGCAAGCGTTACAGTGTGATTTGTTAATTAATAGCTTTAATTACTGACATTTTTTTTGGGGGAGGGGCAATGTCTTATTCAGATTAGCAGAGCTTCATGAATTTTCAACTTCAGTCTTCTCTTTCGTAATTATGATATTTCAGCTTCAGTGTAACTTTCAGCCTCAGGTAAGGAATCCCCAAATCCGTATTTCTACTCATTCTTAAAACTTAAAAAATAAACACGTTCTGCAAATTCTAATATAATTCACACTTTTAATCACTGCCAAGGGCACAAAAACGTATTAATTGCTGTGGTTATTAGACGCACCCACAGGCAATCATTAAGTTAAGTCAGTCAGCAAATTAGAGCTGCAAGAATTAGTGAGCATCAATTAAATTAAGGATTAGTTTCAGTTTCATATCCAAAGAAAATTGGCAATTAAAAAAGTTTCCAGAATTCCAACGTACCTTCAACGTGATTTATCCTTCCACATACCTAATACCTATGCATCGAATTTTGGAAATATAATTCATAGAAATGTTAATATCTTGGCAGCTATTTGCCTGTTTGACTTCTATCCCGATTTTCATTCTCCAGCAATATGCCTCTTGTGACTACAGTTGCGGCAACAACAAAGTTAATAGTTTAACCTAAATAAAAGGGGGCAATGGCAGTTTTCATTTTGTAATTGCATATTGTTCAATTTTATTTTGAACTTCGTGCATTGTCTAAATTGTTAACCTAATCACTTTTTTTGCTGTAAATTGGGTTTGTTAATCAGCAAACCGTTCCGGATAGCACCCAAAAATTACATTCGAATTAATATAATTTTGATGCTCCTAAATAAAACTATATATATGTACCCCCTTTTCAAAGTTTTGACAATACAATTAGGCCTATTTTGGACCAAAAAAAAGGTGAGTACTGGACATCCCCACTTTGATTCCTGTTCAGTCCCTCAGTTTTTTTTTCTCAATTTCAGGTTCACGCTGCATTGAGGAGACCATTTAATATCAAGGTTTTTTTGTGTGTTTTTAACCAGCCATTTCTTGCTCAGTTTTGGTGAAAAAAGTAATAATTTTTGGCCAGTCTTGAAATAAATAATTTCTGGTAGGGGTATTTCTTTACAAGATGTTGGTTGATTTAAGAATGAATACTCTGAAGCTTTGCGCACTCAAATTAAAAAATTACTGCTGGTGTTACCGTGAAATAAATAATTCCCCGCCGAGGAAAACTCCAAGCCCCCTTGGAAATTAAATGATTGCCCCCCTACATCTTTTGTCTCTTTCAATATTCAATCATTTCTTCTTTACAAATCATCAACTCACTGTGATGGCCATGATTGCTGACTGTGCCTCCACTCATGGAGCTGCAGGTGTTGGCCTTCTTGTAGGTGGCAGAGTTCATGGTCAGTTTCCTGACGTTCTTCTCAGGCTGGAAGACGATGATGTACATCTTTGGGGTGAAGAGGCAGAGCAGGGCCACGCTGGCACTCAGGCTGATGGACACACACAGCGTCGTTGTTTGCACCTGAAACACACAAAGGGATCGGGGATTATACGCGAGAAGTTTGGTGCATTGTAGTTAGAACAACATATAATAGAATTTAGTCCGAGCCCATGGGACATTAAATGGAGGCGGGTTGTATCCAGTATTCTATGCTGGGGCAACTGAAAGACCCTGGGCATCCCTGAATTAATAGGGTATGTTCCAGACTCCCAATCTTCTCATCTCATCATCATACGACGGTCACCAAAAAATAAAAATGCAGCTCCCTCCACAAAGATGGTGGTTGAGCTGCCCCGGCTGATCCAGGGTACGCCAGCACAACACAAGTCAAGTCAGAATAGAATAGAATAGAATAGAATAGTTTATTGACCATTATAATATCTATATCAACATGCATGATAACAACAATAATTATTGCCAGCACCAAGAATGGCGATGTTTGGTTGGCGGTCCCTTGTATCAGTATCTGTGCTTGGCAAGTAGAAGATACCCACATGGTAAATGTGTAACATGTTGAGGACTCCCATTCTCTCTCCAATCTCACCAACTGACCTTAGTGAGTAACCAGAACTGGGCTAAGAGGCTGCTCTTACCACATTTATCCTACTAACCATCTATCAAAACTTTACTAAATTGGCGCGGCCACTGCAATGTAATGGTCAATCAAAAATTCGACAAGTTGGTAAATTTAATATATGCGACTACATAATCATGTTTATCAGGTAACATGCACTCAATGACCTTTTGGCGTGGTAAACAAAACACACACAAAATAACAATATTTGTCCTTCACTGTTTTCACCCCTCAGGTCAATTTTTTCAACAGCCAACAAAATATTGTATCAAACATCAAGAACAGGTACACGAAATAACTTCCCAAGTCCAAAAATACTATTAATTGGGGAAATCACACTATCTTCATGAATAGAATGCGGGATGTCATTTCTCAGGTTTCGCTAATAACAAATCTTTGGACTAATCTATGGAAAGTTTTGAGCCCTGGGGGAATGTCCTTGTGTAAATATTTACAGGGCAAGGCTATCAGCAAAAGCAATGCTGACCAGTACACCCTGTCCAGGTTTTGGCTCCAGAAAGATGCAAGGACAGTTTTTGAGACAAACAAGAATCCAGAAAGGGACTAATTTTGGTCAGGTTTATTCTGCCTCCTGTTCCAAGATTATTTCCACTCCATTATAGGAACTCTGAACATGCATACATAAAGCGATTTATTTTGCAGAGAAGGTCTGTCAATGGAAAGTCAGCCACCTTAGTTACAGCAACAGACAGTATCTTACTTTAAACCAATTTTTTAAAGGTAAATTATAACTTCTAGGTCTTTCTGTTTCTCTCTCTGTGGGCTTGTTCTCCATGTTTATAATGGCACAGCAATTGCCGTCCAATAACCAGGCTTCAGAAAAGTTGGACTTCAGTTGTTTACCACACAGCACTTCAATTTGTTTGCTGCACTGGACTTCAATTGTTTGCCACACTTTGCTTCAATTTTTTACTGCGCTGTCCTTCAATTGTTAGCTACATTGTATGTCAATTGTTTACTGCACTTTACTTTAATTGTTTGCCACACTGCACTGTACTTCAATTGTTTGCCACATTGTACTTCAATTGCTTTCCACATTTCACTTCAATTGTTTGCCACACTGTACTTCAATTGTATGCTACACTGTACTTCAATTCATCACTGCACAGTATTTCAATTGTTTACCACACTGTCCTGCTTGGCATTTTACATTGTACGTGTTATCTGGCTCGTGTTGAATTGCTCTTGTCATTTCTGCATCCAAAATTACAGATATCTCAAAATATAACGTGACCTCAGCAAGATGGAGGAATTGCATTGCAGGAAGTAATCAGTAAAACTTGTCATCTGTTACACTTCGTTTGGCATGTGTCAAAGATGTGAAGACAATTCAGTGTATTTCCTTTAGTTATTAATTAAAATGTCCTTTGGGCATGGAATAGGGATACTGACCTGCATGAAATTTGTCAACAACAATACTGACAAATAGAACGACACATAACGGCACATCTGTTTTGATAATTGCATGTATTCTCATCGGTGTGAGCATTGATTTTCACATCTTTAAGCAACAAAGCCCATGATATTCTCCAATGATTACAAAATGGTAATCAGACGTCAAACTAATTCTTCATTAATGAGCATTGGTTTAGCCTTTCTGGCAAATATGTGAACAACCTTGAAGTAGCAATGCATCAACGCCATATCTCAATCAAATTTTTCATGTTCCCCATGTTTCTGTGTATTTTTTAAAAGTATTGGACCAATGTTAGACGTGAAAAAATAGAGATGTGTTTTCATGGTATATTCTTTTCGTGTCAACAAGATGCATGGTGTAAATAGTCAATAGCATGTCTGAGTCATCTGGCAGTCATTTTATACAAACACCAACATATATTGTACATGAGATGTACATCCTAAGAAGGCTTGCCTTCTGAAATCAGAGAATGGGTATGGGGACAATAGCTCACATCTGGGGACATCTGGGGATGCTTGGGTCTATCTCTGCTATATTAATACTCCCATATGGCCAGGCTATGAGCTGGGTAAGACTGTCTATGGCTATCTATGACTGGCTATGGCTGGGTATGAGCTTCAGGGTGTGCACCTTATAGTATGGATGCTCACAACCATCAGAACCATTCTTAGCTTAGCTCAGGGAGATCTTGTGGTCCTCATTTGGCTGCTGACATCTGTTTGTTGGCCAAGGTGAAGCTATGAGCAGTGATTCTGTCCTCCTATGCATGTGCCTCATCCTAAGAGGCAGACTGGCAGAGTTATCATGGCAAGATAAACATGGATGAGCCACTAGGCTCCAGCTTTGATCTTGCAGCGAAATAATTCCCAACGAGACATGCCCACTAATGGCAAAAAACTGAGCGCTCCCAGAAAATGATGGCAATGTTGAACTCTGAAAATGGCCCAACCTCCAAAGTAAAAATGTAATAGAACACCGGGCAGACAGACAGGTTGGCAAGATTGGTTAAAAATCCTTAGATAGATAGACAGATAGATTGACAGATATAGTCTAGATAGATTGGTAGACAAGGTAATGGATGTATAATTAGATGTGAATTTTTTGGTCAATCACATTTTTCTGTTGCAGATAAATAGTGACATTGAAATATAAGTCGCCCCTGGGGTGCTTTGTCATTTCACCAACACCAATACAACTGCTCGTTGGAGTGTGGATTCTTAATCATGAAAGATAACAATTACTACAAGTATAAGTCAACTCTTTGACTATCAATGCGATGAGTATACCACATGGAAATTAGAACCCCCTGTCTCTTTTGTGCGGTGCTACATTTTCATCTCATTGGATAAAAATTCACACTCCTTCAAGCTGTTTCAAACTTTCATTGAGAAAGATTAAGTTGTTAACACTGCACTCTATTTTAAATACACTGCATGGATTATATCTATATATAGGCCTGGTACATTCTAAAATAGCAAATAATCAATGGTAAAGCCTCATAAATCGACAATGTTCCAGGCTTAGTAAAACGGTCATAAAAGACAAGTTCACTGGAGTCCAAAAGATGGCAGATGTTTGAGACTTAGTCTGCAGTCTGACGGGCCGTCACTCAGTCTCATGTTTTGCTAATGAACAAGTTGGCCAAACAAAAACGTTTAACTTATGCAGGTTCAGAGTTTCTATCACCAAGTGGAAATAATCTTGAAACAGGCAGCAAAGGTAAACTCAAGTGATGGAACTTTGGTTCTTAACTGAGCTCTGGCTTGCACTCGCTTACTTGAACCTCGGCCGCATCTGTCTGGAGCCAACAGCTGGACAGGGTTGACAGGGTGGACTGGCCAGCGCTTGCTGATAACCTTGCCCTGTAAATATTTACACAAGGACATTCCCCCAGGGCTCAAAACTTTCCGCAGATCAGTCCAACAATTTCTTATTGGTGAAACCTGAGAAATAGCAACTCTGGAGGCAATGCCATGGAACAAAACATAAGCTCCAGTACTAAAAGAACGAAAAAGAGATGTAAAAACAGCTGATCTCAAATTCAAGACAACTGTTAATTAAAAGATAGATATACAGAAAGATAGATATCTATATGGAAAGATAGACAGATAGACAGATATAGATATATAATATATAAATAGAGAGATGGACAGATAGATAGATAGATGGATGGCTTAATATAAGGCTCCAAATGACCAATTCACACACACACCATCCCATCTCCAAACCTCACAAGACCAATTGTTAGAAGATGATTGACAGATAAGAAATATACAATACAATGCATGGGGCACATCAGTTGCCAATCATCTGATTCATGTATTCATTGACAAATATAATAAATAGTATCATGTCACATTGTTACCCACCAAGGCCACAATTCTGCATTTAATTAGAATTCCATGTATAAGTAATTAGTGCTGGTCTCGGTGGTATAAATGCAACATGATGCCTGCCTTCAGCCATCTGATCCTTGCCAAACGGCTCAGTCTGGGTCAATTCCAACACCATGACCATGTGTGCACTGAAGAAGTAGCAGTTGCCACAACAGCCAGCTGGGAAATTCTGAATAATTATTGGCTGGATTTAAAATGATCACAATTGCAATCTAAACCTCACAGAGTTGTATTCTTTTAAAGGTCCAAACTACTTGAGCCCGCCCATTTGAAGATTGTAGTATGAAATCCAGGCCTAAGAATTTCTTCTGTGATTCCTTGAACTTTGCAAGTAAACAGATTTCACAAGGCCTCACAATTGATCAACTTGTCTCTACAACTGCCTGTGATGATTGCTGATACATACCCAATCCCAATAACCCATGTAAGTCAGAGTTATGATAATGAGACAAATAAAAGTTGATATATGATTTTAATAAAAAGTAAAGGTATCCCATTGTCAAATTAAAGTGTAATTTTGCAGTGAGCATAACATTGACAAGCCAGGATTAAGTGCAACGACAAACCTAATTAGACAATACGTCTCTTTTTGGATTTCACAAAATAAATGGCACACTTCAGTTTTTAGCATCTATTTAGAGAAAAGAACTTTCCCAAAAAAAATATAGATATATAAAAAACCTATGTACAGTGTAGATAAAGAGGCACTGAACTTGTTTTCTTGAACATTTGTGGTGGTGATTGAAATAAGTCTTAAAGCACTTAAACTTGGAAGCAATTCTGCTCAAGAGGTGCAGTTGCTTTCTTTTTGTCAAAGATTTCATTGTTTAACTTTCTGAAAAATACATTCAATACATGTCTATCCGTTACATAAATGCAATAGTGTGTTCTGTCTCGAATCAGTGTTTATACTTTTCATCTAATCGAATGAGTGGTACAATGAAACTTTGGTATATAAGATGTTTGGATAAGAACAAGTCTTATAGGTCACATGCCAACAACTGAATTGCCTCAACCAATATTACTGCTTCGGCCAATAAAACTCAATATTAGGGTGGCCTAAGAAAAAAAGATTTTTAAATTTCAATTCGCATACCCCTTATTTTATGTGAAATGGCAAAATAAGCACGCTGTTAAAATTTTGGAAAATTCCAGCAAGTCTAAGTGGTCCCCCAAGGCCACTCAACTTCTGCCCAAAATTTCTGAAAAATGCCCGTTTGAGTAATCGCGGTTTTTAACATCTCGCTTATTATTTGACATACAATGATAATATTAATACCATTGTTCCCAGGAGAAAATTAACTTCAATTTGAGTATAAGGAAGCTATATTTATGATAACTTTATAGCTGGGACGATTTCAGAAAACTCAAAATTTCATGTTGTTCAGCAAACCGCTGAAATAAATTGTCTAAATTGTCAAAATTTGCTATATTTTAAAAACCCTACTTAGAATGAAGTATAAGGAACAATTTGCTGTAGAAAGTGAGAATAATTAAGAGTTGGCATTGTATGATATCCTTGCAGCAAAGATGTACGATACATGGCAATTAGGAATACATTTTTTATACAGTTTGCCATTTCCTGACGACACCAAATTTCAATCAACATGGTATTTTATAATCCTGAAAGCCTTTTTAACATTTTGGAAACTTTTCATGTTCCTGAGTGCAATACTGATATTTTATCTTTTAATTAAAAAAAAAATCACAACACCATTAAGAAATGTTCAGTGCACAGTCATTTTTGGCAGATTCTATTCAAGTTGACATTTAAATTGAAGTTTTCTTTCGCAGAAATCCAGCCAAACTATTTATAGTTCTATGCACCCTAGGGATTATTGTCTATATATATGCTGACTCTCTCCTTCAAATTTGTGTTCGACATCCTTACCTTGTGTAATGTGTATGTACCCTAGCTGGCAATTTAAGGACAACATTTTCAATGCAGGAGTGCACATTACCACGTTGCTGTAGTCCCTGCCTGTCCAAATAACCAGTGCAATAATACAGGGTGTAAACCCTGTCACCCAATGGTTACACAGAAAATGCACCCTAAGGCTTATTGTGTGCCCCTCATCTCTCAAAACATTACATACTTTCACTGTATTATTCCCTTGTGCCATACTTGAAGCTCTCTAAAATGTTTGCAAAAAATTCCAAAGTCTAAGATTGGCCCTACAGCTCCGAAGTTTTTGAGATGTGCCTTACTTTGGTCACTCATGGTAACACATGAAATTGTCAAATTATCATATCATAGAATTATATTTTTTCAAGTGGGACTATAAATTTTGGAAAATTTGCCAATTTGGACAATTTTTTTCAGCGGTTTCGCTGGACAATATAAAATTTTAAGTTTTCTGAAATCTTAAGAGCTTCAAAATTATCATAGATATAGCTTCCTTATACTCAAATTGAAGGTAGGCCTAATTTTCTCCTGTGAACAATGGTAGTAATATTAAAATTGTATGTCAAATAATAAGCGAGATATTTACAACCGCGATCACACAAACGGGCAGGCATTATTCAGAAATTTTGGGCTGAAACTGAGTGGCCTTGGGTGACCACTTAAACTTGCAGGAATTTTACAAAATTTTAACTGGGTCTTTTTTTTACCATTTCGTATAAAATTAAGGGGTATGCGATTTGAAATAAAAAAATTCTTTTTTTTTAGGCCACCCTACTCAATATTGGTCTCCTCACCATCCACTATCAATATAATATATGATTGAGCCCCATTATCGACAATGTATAAGGAGTCTGTTGTGACTCATCTGCAGTCTGGATTCATGTTTTGCAAATGAACTAGATGGCCAAAAAGTTTAACTTATGTGAGTTTGGAGTTTTGTATCACCAAGTGGATATATCTTGAAACAGGCAGCAAAGGTAAACTCAAGAGATGAAACTTTGGTTCTTAACTGAATTCTGACTTTCACTCACTTACTCAGAACCTTGGCTGAATCTGTCAGGAGCCAAAAGCTGACCAGGGGTGACAGAGCTAGTGGACTGGCCAGCGCTTGCTGATAACCTTGCCCTGTAAATATTTACACAAGGACATTCCCCCAGGGCTCAAAACTTTCCCTAGATCAGTCCAACAATTTCTTTTTGGTGAAACCTGAGAAATAGCAACTTGCGGCTTTCTATTCATGAGGGCAATGCGATGGAACAAAACATAAGCTTCAATACTAGCACCAAGCATATGAATCAACTGCAGTTTGGCAACTAAAACTATTACAGAAACTATTATGCTTGGTTACTTCAACAAATGAATTGAGCAATACTTAAAGAAAGAAAAAGATATATAATATATATAGATAAAGATAGATAGATGATAGATTGAGATAGATCTAAATAGATCGATTAGATAGATAGATGGATTGACAGATGGATTGATAGATACTTTTATTTCAGAAGTTCTGACTTTTGCAACTGACAAATTCACCTGCCATCGCCAAGACCAGTTGTTGGAAGGTGGTTGACGGATAAGAAGTATTAAATACCACACATGTCCATTGTATGGAGCACATCAGTTGCAAATAATCTGATTCATATATTCATTGACAAATAATGGCAATAGTATCATGTCACATTGTTACCCACCAAGGCCACAACTCTGCATTTAATTAGAATACCATGTATCAGCAATTAGTGGTGGTCTTGGTGGTACAGATGCAACATGAGACCTGCCTTCAGCCATTTGATCCTCGCCAACTGACTTTGCCTGGGTCAGTTCTAGCACCTGGATCAAATGTGCACTGTAGACGTAGTGACCAGTAGTAAAGGCCGCTGAAGTTCAGCAAGCTGCGAATAATAACAAATTAGAGTGTTATTTTGCAGTGAGTTTGACAAGCCTAAAGTTATGATAAACCTAATTAAATGCCCTAGGTTTGTTTGTTTTTGTTTTTTGTGTTTTACGCCTCAGCAGCACCTTAGTGGGCTATATCGAGGCAGGCGATCGCCCTATGATGATGAGATGAGAAGACCGGGAGTCTGGTACATATATCATACTATTAGTTCAGGGATGCCCAGGGTCTTTCAGTTGCCCCAGCATAGAATACTGGATACAACCCGCCTCCATTTAATGTCCCATGGGCTCGGACTAAATTGAGTTCCGTTGTGGGATTAAATGCCCTAGGTAGATAACCACCTAAAATGCTAGTTATACACCTTAAACTCATTGTATAACCGATACATAGACAATACCAGTCCTTTGGTCAGTGTTGGTCGGAGGTCTCGAGGCCGGCCTCGTCCTCGAGGCTGGCCTCGGACCCATATTATGATGGCCTTGTGGCTCGGTCTCTGATGCCAAATCCTTGGCCTTGCCTCGGTCTTGGATGTCTTTGGGCCAGTGGTGGGGGCCTCGGGACCAGCCTCATCCTCGAGGCCGGCCTCGAGGCCATATTTTGATGGCTTTGGCCTTGCCTCAGTCTCGGATACAAAATCTCAGTCTTGGGTGTCCAAGCCTCGACTACATCACTGCTTTTGGTTTCCACAAAATAACTGGTACACTACCATTTTAGCTAAACAGTGAAGCCTTTGTACAGTGTGGACTAAGAGGGCATGTATTAGTTTCCATGGACAAGTGTGGTGGTGATTGAAATCAGTCTTAAAGCACCTAACTTGGAAGCAATTCTGCCTAATGCTAAGAGATACAGTTGCTTTATTTTGTCACTTCAGTTTTTAGCATTTATTCTGAGAAAAGAACTTTCCCGAAACAATGATTTAAAAACATCAGTACAGTGTAGACAATTAGGGTCTGTACTTGCTTCCTTGGACGTATGTGGTGGTGATTGAAATAAGTCTTAAAGCACCGAATTTGGAAGCAATTCTGCTAAAGCGGCAATGTTGCTTTCAATTCCTAAACTATCTAATTGTTAAACTTTTAAATGCAATCAATTGATGCCTATCTGTGACACAAAGGCAGTAGTGTGTTCTGTGTTAAACCAGTGTCTATAATTTTTCATTTAAGCGAAAGAGTGGCACAATGAAACTTCTTTAGCTAGATGTTTGGAAAAGAATTATCTTATTTGTGTAAATGGAAGTAGTGGTGGCAGCAATTGTCACACAGAAATTCAAGGGTCTCTTTTCGTGCAAATTTTACCATTAATCTTTTGTCAAATGCACATAGGGGAGACCGGGGTAAGTTGTGCAACGGGGTAAGTTGCACCGCCCACTGTTGGGGCTAAACGAAGAACTGGGCAAAGAAGGCAATGCCACCCATATATACCCACTTGATCAACATCATTAGGCACCAAGAAAAAACTACCAAATATAATGGTATGAAAAGCTACACCCATAAATTCAATTTTGTTGCTGAAAACTTGAAGTGCCGAGGACTGACATTCTTGTTTCTCAGTCATTTGGTATTTGTAATAAGATGATGTCCCTGTGATAGGAAGGAGTTAGGAGGTATATCTAGACATTTGTGCTGTTAGATTGCATTTCGCATTTTTTGTTTGTTTTTGACAACCAGTTTCATCCAGAAAATCAATTCGGGGTAAGTTGTGCCATTTTGATTGGGGTGAGTTGTGCCAATGATATGACATAGGAATTAATTTTTTGTTCATCTTATTTTGTCTTAATTTTTTGTATGGCCTAAACATGTTATGAAATAACTTACACTGAAATAAACATGAGCTAAAAGTGTTATACCACCTTCTAAGCAATAGATAATTCTGGTTTTTTCAATATTTAAAATTTTTGTATAAAATGGCTCATAAATGTTTGATTAGTTTCATTTAACAAGTCAGTTATACGTTAAAAACATGATACAAATGATCTATCTGAAGAAATGGGTGAAATACAAGGTTTTTTTGGAATAAATTAAGTAGAACAACTTACCCCGTCACGTGGCACAACTTACCCCAGCAACGGGGCAAGTTGTGCCACTTGACCTACCTTTTTCATATGCTTACCTATGACCTTCCTAATGGTCGGACTGCCCTGAAACTTTGGTCGATTCGGGCCAATGTATTATATCATGATGTCTGATTTTCAGATTACGTGATAAAGCTTTGGTTTTTCAGGAAATCCGCCTGACGCAAAAAATGGCACAACTTACACCGGTCTCCCCTACCATTCTTGGATTAATAGCATTGATGATTGCCAAGCTTTTTCCACCCTTACATTGTATAATATATATTGCAGCTGTTGAAATACACAATATACTTTTGGCCGTATACTAGCACAATGCTTATCTGAAATTATCACATTGAAGTTCCAAGACTATTTCATGCAGATTGTACAGATGATTAGGGTTTTCTTTGTATATATATGTCACGCCAAATGTACCTACAAATGTAGCATTCTGGCATAAATAGCATTGCATAGCATTGCTTTCTTCCAAGCTTTTTCCACCCTTAGGCATGCCGAGGGCCCATCATGGCCAATCATGGCTTATATTGACAACTGATCTGTTTATTCGAGGTCAATATTTGGTTGAAACAAGTATAGCAATACTGTCTAGAATAACTTCTGCAAAGAAAACTATTCTTCACTGTGCACTGGCACCACCACACAACCCAGTCTCAGTCTACAGTGTATCATTCTGACCAACACATTGACCAAGACTCCAGTTAAAAGTTGTTCACCACATAATCTACCTATTTGGCAGCATATAAGGCCCTAGTATGCCTACCAATAGACAAATTTGCTTTTCTCCGAGTGTGCAGTGAAATGGAATTTATAAGTACACTCTCACTATTACATGTAAACACATCCTGCCCACGCAAGCCCTGCTAAAATGGACAGGGCTTTCTGCTATTTCCAACCTCTTCTGTGATTGGCTGCTTATTTAGGTCATAAGCATTTTGCAGGCAGATTTAGTCTGATTATGGACACTTAGAGGATTACTGGCAACTGAGAAAAACAGTGTAAAACAAGCAAACTTTCAAACAGTTTCATTTCAGAACAGTGAAAATACGTAATTCAACGGAATTTTCGCAACTGTGATAGCACCTTTCAACAATACACAATTTCTCCGTTTGTTACAGTGTGAAACAGAAGCAACAATTTCAAACTGTGATGTAGTAGTCCCTGATTTGGCCAAAACTGGGTCAGTTAATTAAGTATTCATGAATTAACAAAGGCTATGGGCCATTTTGTCATGGTATGACTGGGATGATGATGTAAACACTATTTCCATAGCCGCAGCTGCAGTCAGAAGAGACATATTGCCAGATAATGACACAGGTTACAAATAGATAGATAGATAGATAGATAGATAGATAGATAGATAGATAGATAGATAGATAGATAGATAGATAGATAGATAGATAGATACATAGATACATACATAGATACATAGATACATAGATATAGATACATAGATAGATTACAATGACATTTATCTGCCAACTGATAGGCTTGAGCCTTCTGCTCGAAAAGAAGACTTGGCTGATTGAAATTTGTTCAAAATTAAGCAGAGAAAAAAATCTTCTCCAAAATTTGAAAATGACATTCTTTGAAAATCCAGCAATTCATAGCCTCCCAGAATGAGATTGAATCCTCACTAAAGTCAATCATTGCAAATCAATGAGAAAAATCTGAGTTTGAGATCAGGTAGGGCAACAAACAGCTTATTCTGTTGTGAGTGACAAACTATGTGCAGTATTGGGGCTCACACTTCTTTGGCTTTCAATGAGTATATCTGTCTATAAATCAATAAATGTATCAATCCAAAAATCATAATTTATCATTAATATCTATCCCATTTATCATTCCATCATTCTATGATGTATACAAAATTTAAAAAGAAAAGAAAAGAACAAAAATCCTGTCCGGTGCTTTATGTTCAGTTTTTGGTCAGAATGTCTGTTCATCTTATGATTTTTAATTTTACATTGTCCGTGACGCTTGACGCCATCCTACACTCTAAAAAATTTCGGGATAATTTTTTGAAAAACCAAATTTCCATGCAAAAACCAATATGGATTTTTCAAAAAAACATTTTGGATCTTAAAAAACCAGTTTTGTCCCGAAATGTTTTAGAGTGTAAGTGCAGGTCACCAAATGTTTGATTGAGAACAGCTATAGTTTGCTGCTTCAAGAGCTATAATAATAGCCGCACCCTGATGTAACCTTAATTAAACTTAAACTTGAAAGTCACTACAGCACCCTATTTTGAAGGGTACTTGTCAATATGTGAATTCTTACTAAACTCCTTAGACATGCATATTTAGTAACTGTTTAAATTATAATATCACATGTGGTTGTATAAGGATAACACTTTGTACTTGCTGAAGACTCACTTGACACAGTGATATATGAAGCTAAAATTGATTGTTGATACCATCAGCTGCCATTACCAAAACAGGTGAGTTCCTCCAACAAATGAGGACTTATTTTTGGTTTATCAATAACGCTGTTCTAGCTCTACCTGCTCTTATTACACATTATGAACAGCATTTAATGGAAGAAATGTTTCAGCTGTTTTTCATCTTTCAAAGTTGCTTTGTCATAATCCTGCAGTTTCTAGATAAATCCTCTCATTAGTAAGTTAAGCATTTTTGAAACCAACAAATAAATATTTTGGATAGTGACCTGTCTTCCATAGTAGGGATCTTGAACAGGTTGTATCCATGGCTTCCTTGATTGTGAACTTATACTTTCTGGCTTAAGAAATGTCTACACAGAATACCAAATGTCTCATATTCATAACTTGTAAAATATTTTGGGATGAATAGCCTCATACCTTTCACTATGTCCTCAGCCCTGTAGCCTTTGTCTGTCCTCAGGTCAGTGCTGAGGGCCTTTGACTGGCTTATATTGACGACTGATTTGTTTATGGGAGGTCAATATTTGGCTGAATCAAGTGTAGACCCACAATACTGCCTAAGACAACTTCTTTTGAGGAAATATATTCTTCACCAAGTACTGGCACAACTTTACACCCAGTCTGCAGTGTATACAAAATGACAAGGTACTTCAACCTGACCAAAATTTGGTCTTACAGTTCTACTCAGGCTTGGGGTGAGCTACACTACTATTTATCTTCTGGTTGTACAGAAAAACATTTAAATACCATGTGGTTCAGAATGACTTTCATGAAGAATTGTTATATTTTGATGTTTCGGGCATTTTACGATTTTGATGATGTCAGACACTGTTTAATGTTGTTGATTGATGACACAACTATACAATGCATGACATGTGGCACATCATTTGCAGATTATCTGATTCATGACATTGCACATACGTATTCATTTACAAATAATTGTAACAGTATCATGTCACAGCATCATGAATAATACTAAATGTTACTCACCAAGGCCACAACTCGGCATTTAATTAGAATACCATATTTCAGCAATTAGTGCTAGTCTTGCTGGCAGAAATGCAACATGAGACCTGCCTTCAGCCATTTGATCCTTGCCAAAGGACTTATCCTGGGTCAGTTCCAGCACCTGGATCATATGTGCACTGTAAAAATAGCAGTGCTTAAAGCCATGTCAAGTGGTCAGGACTAAACTGGTGGTTGTTAAAACCATAGAGTAAGTTACAGGTTTTAAAAACTTTGAAAGACCTCATCATGTCATAGACACAAATTTAACCTACTTTCTCACACTTGGATAAGAAGTGCAAGCTTATTAACGCTGCTGAGAAAACTTGGTTTTGCATGACAAGATAAATTTAGATGAATTGACTGATTGCCATATGCTCAACCATCAGCTAAAATCTATGTACCTCCATATGATCAGTCTTCAAATTTCCAATCTGCTTACTAAGATATAACTTCGAAATAATGACCATAGATTTTCTTCATATTAAATTTCAAATACTTCATTTTGACATTGTAATTATGAGAAACAATAGGCTCTCCGGAGCTGTTTAAAGAATACTATGGCTCTATTTGGTTCCATTCTGTCCCTGTCGATTTACTCATTGAGGAATTGGCCTTCAACCTTTTGTTTATGTTTCTTGTATAGTGTACAATGACACAATCACATCAATGTCTGTCAGTCACACACTGTAAGATTTGAAATTTTGAGTCATCTCAAACGATTGAGTGAGATGGTTGCACAATTTGTTTGAGCTTGCATGGCTTGTTGCTTTAAGTAATGATAATCTGTCTGTTGTCATAACTAAAGACAACAAACTATGTCCTCAAATGAATTGTGCAACAAACTCACTCGAACACTGAAGTAACTCAAAATCCCTGCCATGTCTGTCTCACCTCGAAACAATATATTAATTAGACTATACAAAAACTTAAGTTATATTTCGGAAAGCCAAGAGCTATGCAGCTGTTGCGTGTATGTCTCAATATTTGCAGAGTTGCATCATGTCTTTTAAGTGATCAATATATTTGGCAACATAACACCCAAGTAACAGTTGTAGGATTTCATATTCTTGGGTTAAAAACAAATCATGCAGTGAAATGGAATTTATAAGCACTTTTTCCAGACATATAAACATTTTTTTCAGAACTGCCGCTGTAGAATGAAGAGACATATTGCAAGAGAATGACACTATAAATGGATGAACAGATTGACAAACACTGTCAAACAGATGTATAGAAAGATAGAGATATTATAGTAGATTGGCTGACAGATTATCAGATAGATTGAATGCCTTATTGATCCATACATGTATAATGTAATCTGACACAATCTGAACAATCAGCTAAAGAAACAACTCTTTTCTATGTTGTGTAACTACATCCCCATCATGTCTATTCAATCTTCGAATCTGCTGAAGTCTGCTTAAAAGTTCTTACTTATAGCTTTCATATGATGTTCTATAGATTTCCTTGTTATTGTTTTTAAATACTTCATCATGAGGTAATTATGAAGACAAAAGGTATCTGTGTCGCTGAAGGGAGCTGTCTGTCAATGTCTGAAGAATACCATGGCTCTATTTGTTTCCATTCTGTCCCAGTCAATTTATTCTTAAAGAACTTGCCTTCAATTTTTTATCATGTTTCTTGTACAGTGTACCATGGCAGACGCCTGTCAACTATAATCAACAGCTTTTTTGTAAAAAACCAACGTCTAATTGAAATTTGTGTATAATGAGAAGAAAAAACTCTTTGCTGAAATTTGGAAATGTCATTGCAGCTAATCACAGCCTAGTGAAATAAGATTGGTTCTGAAGAAGTCAATTAATGGTAATCCAAGAGCAAAAATTTGGGATTGAGATTAAAATTTTGGACAAAATGCTATTTCAACTGCATTCAATAAAAAACTATTTTTCACTTATTCAACCATTTGATCAATCAATCTTGATATATCTCTCCATTTTCAGAATAAACCAATCCTCAAAAACTAACATTCTGGGAAGAAAAGTGGAAAGCTCTTCGCTGCCTTCTCAGCCCTGACAAACCTAAGGTGTGTTGAGGGCCTTTTGCTTGCTTATATTGACGACTGATTTGTTTATTGGAGGTCAATATTTGGCTGAATCTAGTGTCAACCAACAATTTACAACCCAAGACAACTTCTGTTGAGAAAATCTATTCTTCACCAAGCACTGGCACCACAGCAAGTCCAGTCTGCAGGGTATACAAAGTGACAAGGTATGTCAACAGGGCCAAGACTTGATGTTGAAGCTTGGGGGTAAGCAGCCCAGTTCACTACTACTGACTCAGGTGGCTAACTAACACATGGAAAACTCCATGTCATAGGTGTAAAAAAAAAATCTGCTTGCTTTGGCCTTTCCTCACTGACCATGCCAATCACTATTTGATGTTTGATAAAATTTCTCAGCTTCCATAGATTGTACAGAACAAATAAAAACGGATGAATTTTGTAAACTGTTTCTTAAGCTTTCGTGATGGTGCGGAGTTATTTTGCCAAGTTTGGTGATACTGGACACTGCAGAATGCGGTTGATGACATGAATGATAGGATGAATTGTAACCTTTTTCATATTGACAGAGAGATTGCTAGATAGATAGATCAGAAATCATCTACAATGCAATGCATGTGACACATCTGTTGCAAATCATCTGATTCATGTATTCATTGGCAAATAATGGCCATGCACCGTATCATGTCACATTGTTACCGACCAAGGCCACAACTCTGCATTTTATTAGAATACTACATGTCAATAATTAGTGCTGGTCTTGCTGGTACAGACACGGCAAGAGGTCTCCCTTCAGCCATTTGATTCTTGCCAAAAGACTTAGCCTTGGTCAGTTCCAACACCTGGATCATGTGTGCACTGAAGTAGCAGTGGTTAAAGTTGGGTCAATTATAGTCAGGTATAAACCAGTGTTGTTGAAAACTGTTAAGTGCAAGTTACTTAAACTTATTGCACACTAAATCTATTGTAAATTAAAACCTCAGTACTCAGCTTTTCAGCTGATGGTTGGGTAGTATTTATTATACTCCCCATCCATCAGCTAAAAAGCTATGTACTTCCCATGCATCACCAGCCTCAAATTCCCAATGGGCTTACTAAGTTCTTACATGCAGAATCTAAATGATGTCCGTATATTTCCTTGAAATTCCTTCATATTGTATTTTCAATAGTTCTTTTTGGCATTGTCATCACAGGAAACAATAGGCTCTCTGGAGCTATTTAAAGAAAACAATGTCACTATTTATGTCGATTCTATCCCTGTCAATTCACTCTCTGAGGTAGTGGCCTTCAACCTTTTGTTCATGTTTCTTGTACGTATAGTGTGCAATGACACAATGGCATATGTCTGTCACCAGCAATTGAGAGTCATCTGCCAGGTACTCATAGTGATTTCTCACAAAATTGAAATGGGTCCTCAATAAATTAGACTGATGACAATCAAAGAAGATATGTTTTAGTATTTACCACTTGATTTATTAATTATACAATACAAAGAAAGTTACATTTTAGAAAATCAAGAGCTAACCAGCTACTACAGTTATCCCTCCATTAAAAGACCCCTAGTTATATGAGTCAGCAATCATAGTCTCACAAAATCAAAATTGGTTTTCAATGTATTTAATTGACAAAAATCGAAGAAGATATATTTTTATTTACCACATGATTTGTTAAATTTACAGCATAAAACGTTATATTTCAAAAAATTACAAGCTAACCAGCTACTACAGTGGTAAACTAACTTACAATATGTGACTGCTTTCCTTCCTACTGCACTCACTACTCAGTGGTATTTTTAGTGCAGAAGGTTTAATAAAAACAACCACCATTGTATGTGGTATGCCTACATATATTTTGAGAGCATATCATGTATTTTACGTGATCAATATATTTGGCAACATAACACCCAAGTAACAGTTGTAGGATTTGATATTCTTGGGTTAAAAACAAATCACTCAGTGAAATGGAAATTATGAGGACTTGCACCAGACATGTAAACATTATTTTCAGAGCCGCAGCTGCAGACTGAAGAGACACATTGCAAGAGAACAACTTTTACAGTGGAAGGAGATAGATAGAAAGACTGGCAGATAGATAGAAAGATATAAAGATGGTAGATTGTCTATCCAATAGATTGTCAGGTAGATAAAATGCTGATTGATTGGTACTTGTATGTTCAGAATGTGACACAGGCAAGTACCATATTGATACAGCGATGTGTGTGTTTGTGTTTTACACCTCTGCAGCACCTGAATGGGCTATATCGAGATACAGCGATGATACACTCCAAAAACTAAGGCTCACTAAAAAAAAACCCTGATTTTTTTTAAGGCTTGTCCTTCATATCATTTCAATTAGGGTTTGTTGAAATACCATACAGTTGTTTTGTCATAAATTCCCTTGTTTTGGGGAAAACCATACAAGCAAAATTTTATAAAAATAATATTTTGCATTTGAAAACTAATTTAGTCCAAAAAGATTTAGAGTGTACTTACGCTCATAAATCGACTAAAGAGAGCCAAAAAAATCTCTATAAACAGTATATTCCTATCACCAGTATTCAATTTGCGAAGCTGCTTAAATCTACTTATAAGTCCTTTCTTATTGCTTTGAAATGATGTTCTAAATTTCCTTGATATTGTTTTTAAATACTTCATCCTGACTAAGTAATTATGAGAAAAAACAAGCTCTTTGTGGCTGAAGGAAGCTGTCTCAAGAATACAATGGCTCCATTTGTGTCCATTCTGTCCCCTGTCAATTTTCTTGAAGAATTAGCCTTCAAGTTTTTGTTTATGTTTCTTGTATAGTGTACCATGACAGACATCTGTCAACTGATAATCAACAGAATTAAAAAAAACGAAACATCTAATTGAAATAAGCGTAAAAGTAGACTCTAAATTAAGAAAAAAATTCTTTGCTGAAATTTGAAAATGTTATTGCAGCTAATCACGGCAGAGTGAAATAAGATTGGTTCTGAAAAAGTCAATTAATGGCAATCCAAGAGCAACATTTAGGGATTGAGGTTAAAATTTTTGAACAAAAAGCTATATCAACTGCATTCAGTGAAAAACTATACTGTTAAGACAGCTTATTCATTGATGTTTGATCAACCTTTTGATCAATCAATTCATCAATCTTGACATGTCTCTCCATTGACCGAATGCACCATTCAATGTTTTGAATATCAAATCCGGGCCTGAGAATTTGGTGCCCTAGACAGATTACTTCCTCTATGCCTAGATGTGCCACACCAAATGTCAACTTATAATTGGTAGCCTCCATCATATCAAAATTCAGGAAGCCCTTTCATGCTAATTATTATATATATATGTGTATATACCTGGTGTGCTTTATTTTCATGAGTCGTTATTGAAACAATACAAATCTGTTTGGTTCTATGTATATGCCATATATGAACACAAAGTGTCTGAAGTCTCAAAAGCTAACATTCTGGGAAGAAAAGCAGAAAGCTGTTCGCTGCCTTCTCAGCCCTGACAAACCTAAGGCAAGCTGAGGGCCTTTTGCTTGCTTATATTGATGACTGATTTGTTTATCGGAGGTCAATATTTGGCTGAATCTAGTGTCAACTAACAATTTACAACCCAAGACAACTTCTGTTGACAAAATCTATTCTTTTCCAAGCACTGACACTACAGCACTTCCAGTCTGCAGGGTATACAAAGTGACAAGGTATGTCAACCTGACTAAGACTGTAGATGTTGAAGTGGTCCTGCATTTCTACTCAGCCTTGGGGATTAGCACCAGTGCACTATTAGGGGAGAGCGGGGCACAGTGAGACGGCGGGCACAGTGAGACAAAGCCCGTAGCGTCTAGCTGGTACTGTTTACAGATCAACCCTCTTTTGTATAGTACAAAAAGTAAGTAAGTGAGAGTCTGACCTATATCCGGAATGCCTACACAGCATATCGAGAGTGGAATTTCAATATTTAGGTTTTTAGCCGATAAAAGTAAATAATTTTGCTAAATGACTTTTTGTTATTATTCCCAAGAAAAATGGTAAAACGCAAATCAATTGCCAGGAATTTAAACCTTGATTATTTGCCTTAGTTTAGTGAGATAATGAACCACAATACAGGCATCTGGTCCGCAAGATTTAAAAATTTTATAAAGAGAGCTGCGTGGGGCAGAGTGAGACAGTTGGAGGCGGGGCACAGTGAAACATGGTAAAATACACTCTAAATGACCTGAATGTCAGGCATAGCTTACAATTCACTATTAAAAACAAAATGCCTGCAATAAACTCCTGATTTTAGTGAGTTATATTCAAAGAGAAGCATCAGAATGAATTTTGATTAGTATGTAACAGGTGCGGCAGGTTAAATAAGTCGTGAATGTGTCCTGTGCGATGAAGTTTCGAAACATGCTCAAAAACGGACATAAAAAATCACCTAGCCAGCTGCTTTTATAAGAGTACAGTAGTTTCTGTAGCAACAATTGATGGAACAATTCTGCAGGTCCCTAGGATCGGTGGTTATGTCAGCAGATGCCCTGTCTCACTGTGCCCCGCCTGCTGTCTCACTGTGCCCCGCCCATGGGGCACAGTGAGACACTTAACGAGCATGGACGTAACTCAAAATTTCTCCAAACCTGTAAAAGGTAGGAACCTGAAACTACTTGACAATATACCCAACGTCATTACCTATAATGTAGACCAAATCTCATTTAACTCGTTACTGCCAACATTTTGGAACACTTGAAAATAAAAAAAGTGTCTCACTGTGCCCCGCTCTCCCCTACTGATTGGGATGGTTAACTAACAAATGGACCTCTCACTGTCATTGGTGTACAGGAAGAAAGGCCATTTGAAATTATACAAAATCTGGGTCTTGAAATTTGGACAAATGTCACTGTGGCCCCCGCCTACCAAAAAAAATCTGCTTGCTTTAGCCCTTGCTACTGACCGTGCCAATCACTAATTGATGTCTGATAAATTTCTCAGCTTCCATCAATTGTACAGTACAAATAAAAAAGGATGAATTTTGTAAACTGTTTCTTAAGCTTTTTTAGTGTTACAGGGTTGTTTTGCCAATTTCAGTGATATGGGACACTGCAGAATGTGATTGATGACATGAATGAGAGGATCAATTGCAACTTTTTGCATATAGACAGAGAGATAGCTAGATAGATAGATCAGAAATCATCTACACTGCAATGCATGCGACTCATCTGTTGCAAATCATCTGATTCATGCATTCATTGGCAAATAATGGCCAAGCACCGCATCATGTCACATTGTTAACGACCAAGGCCACAACTCTGCATTTTATTAGAATACTACATGTCAATAATTAGTACTGGTCTTGCTGGTACAGACATGGCAAGAGGTCTCCCTTCAGCCATTTGATTCTTGCCAAAAGACTTAGCCATTTGATTCTTGCCAAAAGACTTAGCCATTTGATTCTTGCCAAAAGACTTAGCCATTTGATTCTTGCCAAAAGACTTAGCCATTTGATTCTTGCCAAAAGACTTAGCCTTGGTCAGTTCCAACACCTGGATCATCTGTGCACTGAAGTAGCAGTGGTTAAAGTTGGGTCAATCATAGTCAGGAATAAACCGGTGTTGTTGAAAAACTAAGTTCTTACATGCAGAATCTATAGTTTTGAATGATGTCCATATATTTCCTTCATATTGTATTTTCAATAGTTCTGTTTGGCATTATAGGAAACAATATGCTCTCTGGAGCTATTCAAAGAAAAGAATGGCACTATATATATAAATAAATGTCCTTTCTGTCCCTGTCAAATTGTCAATTCACTCTCTGAGGTAGTGGCCTTCAACATTTTGCTCATGTTTCTTGTACATATAGTGTACAATGACACAATGGCAGATGTCTGTCACCGAAATTAAGAGACAAATGCTTGAAAAAGACAAGGTTAATTAAAATGTGTGCAAAACTACATTAATAAAAATAAAAATTTAAATATCATTGTGATAAATTTAGGTAATAATTGCAACTTCTCACAAAATGAAAATGGGTTTACAATAAATTAGATCTCTTTCAGACTGATGACAATCAAAGAAGATATTTTTAGTATTTACCACACGATTTAGTAATCATACCATATAATACAAAACAGTTATATTTCAGAAAACATGCTGAGAAATACCCAGCTACTACAGTGAACTCTCCAGTAAAAGACCCCTTGTTATAGCTAATAATAGTCTCCGAAAATCAAAATTGGTTTTCAATATATTTAATTGATGGTGAAGATTTATTTTTTGATTTGTTAATTATACTGCACAAAAAGTTATATTTCAGAAAATTGCAAGCTAACCAGCTACTACAGTGGTCTGATCCCAGCATTAAAAGACCAGCTTACAATATGTGACTGCTTTCCTTCCTACTGCACTCACTGCTCAGTGGTATTTTTAGGTCAGAAGGGTCGGTTTTAATAAAACAACCATCATTGTATGTGGTATGCCTACATATATTTTGAGTCGCATCATGTCTTTTACGTGATCAATATATTTGGCAACATAACACCCAAGTAACAGTTGTAGGATTTGATATTCTTGGGTTAAAAACAAATCACTCAGTGAAATGGAAATTATAAGGACTTGCACCAGACATGTAAACATTATTTTCAGAGCCGCAGCTGTAGACTGATGAGACATCTTGCAAGAGAACAACTGTTACAGTGGAAGTAGATGGATAGAAAGACTGGCAGATAGATAGAAAGATATAAAGATGGTAGATTGTTTATCCGACAGATTGTCAGGTAGATAAAATGCTGATTGATTGGTACTTGTATGTACTTTGACAGAATGTGACACAGGCAAGTACCATATTGATACAGTGATGATATACTCTAAAAATAAGGTTCACTCAAAAATACCCTTCAGGATAGGTTAATAGGCTTGTCCTTCATATTATAACAATTAGGATTTTTGGAAATGTACAGTTAATTTTTCATTAACACCCTTGTTTTTGGAAAAACCATACAGGCACACTTTTACAAAAATAACATTTGGCATTTGAAAACTAATTTTGTCCAAAAAGATTTAGAGTGTATACTTATGCTCATAAATCGGCTAAAAGAGTAAAAAAAATCTCTATAAACAGTAACTACATTCCTATCACCAGTATTCAATTAGCGAATCTTCTTAAGTCTGCTTATAAGTTCTTTCTTACAGCTTTGAAATGATGTTCTAAAGTTCCTTGATATTGTTTTTAAATACTTCATCATGACTAGGTAATTATGAGAAACAAAAGGGCTCTGTGTGGCTGAAGGGAGCTGTCTCAAGAATACAATGGCTCTATTTGTGTCCATTCTGTCCCCTGTCAATTTTCTTGAAGAATTGGCCTTCAACCTTTTGTTCATCTTTCTCTTATAGTGTACCATGGCAGACGTCTGTCAATTGATAATCAAGACACTTTTTGTAAAAACAGACGTCTGATTGAAATTTGTGTAAAAGTAAGACTCAAATTTGGGGAAAAAACTCTTCTGCAAAATTTGAAAATGTCATTGCAGCTCATCATAGCCTCATGAAAAGAGATTGGTTCTTCAGCAGTCAATCAATGGTAATCCAAGAGAAAAAATCAGGGCTTGAGATGAAGTTTGGACATAGAGCTACCACAATGTTCTTCATTCAGTTAAAAACTGTATTGTATGACATGGATGGAATAAACACACTGAAATAAACATATAAGAACAATGGCTATAACTTGCCACTGATAGCTGCGGCCTGTCCTTGTAATTCCATGTGCCTTGGATATATATTCACCAACAGAGAGCATGGGCAGAGGATTGAAATGAAAGGTGCAATAACTCATTACCCTCCCATGTGGACAGCACTTGCCACCAGACTTCACAAGCCCTCTGTTTTGTGATGCCATTCTCTGGAAGCAGTCTTGTAAAGACTTGACTTGCCATACCAATGTGACCCTATTCAACTATTACTACAATGTAAGATCTACACTATTATTAGTTTTTCATGTTCTGTCATGATATAAAATAGATGCACAGAATATGTGCAATGTACTTGTCCAACAATAGTGGTCCATATACTATGTACAAAGTGTACACATGGTAAATGAGCTTCTGAATGGGAGGTTCTTGGCACTCAATATCTTCTGTAAGATAAGAGAAACAGATAGAGATGACCAGAAAAAGTGTGAACATTTCTACGACATATCATCATCTGGATTTTGTTTTATGTAAAATGAACACTAGCAGTGATTAGAACCATAACATAACATTTTCCAAAGATTGACCTTTTACATAAGGATAACAATTAACCAGTATGTATTAGCCAGATATTTTGACACAGTGATATATGAAGCTAAAATTGATTGTTGATGCCATCAGCTGCCATTACCAAAACAGGTGAGTTCCTCCAACAAATGAGGACTTTTATTCTTGGTGTATCAATGATACTGTTTTACCTGCTCATATTATGCATTATCCTTCAACTCTGTGTTTAATGGAATGGATGTTTCACCTGTTTTAAATCTTGCAATGTCGTTCTTCGTTATCATCTGGCAGTTTCTATACAAATCCTCTCTTTAGCAGTTAAGCATTTTCATAGCAAGCAAATCTTTTGTCCTGATAATTAGACACAATGCCACAGAGAGACTTGTCTTTCATAATAGGAAGAACAGGTAAGAACCACATCTCCCTTACTACAGCTTCTTGGCCTGTTAACTCACTTTCTCCAAACAAATCCAACAAAAGGAAACTTATTTTTGCAGACCTTCAATAACAAATTGCATTTAAAAACATTAATAACACGTGTTTGCCCTTCTCTGCTGGTTATAGTCCTCGTACCATTTTTAAAATACTGACAATCCATGATTTGTCTAAAACAAATACATTATTAGTTTACACACTAAAAGACTGATCAATTTTATGTCAATGAACATTATAAAATAAGAGTTAATGAGGGCATGCAACATAACATAGAATGGTGAAATTGACAGGTCACACTGACATTTTGGAAAATAGAAAAATATAAGAAGCACCACTCACCTCAAATGAATTCAGAGTCCCGAAGTATATAGGAACGAACGCCAACCATATAATACAAGTAGTGTACATGGCAAAACCTATGAACTTCGATTCGTTAAAGTTTTCAGGAATTTTTCTTGTCTTGACAGCATAAACGGTACAGACGATTATGAGCACCATGTTGTAAGTCAGTGATATGAGGAAAGATATGTCTTTAATTTTGCATTTTCGGACAACTTGGTCCCGTTTGTCAGTCAGGAAGTGCAGTTTTGTTCCAGGCGGCTCAAGGACAAACCAAACTGCAGTGAGCGCCACCTGGAATGATATGAGAATGAGGCTGATGATCACTTGTGATTTGGGGCTTATAAAAACAGGTCTTTTTGCAGATTTGCTGGCGCTGTCAAAGATGCGTGAAATCCGATTAGTCTTAGTCAATAGTGAGGAGTAGGTGACGGAGAAGCCGAAACCCACTCCGAATCTTTGGACAGCACAAACGATGGTAGATGGGGAGATGATGAGGATGAAGGACATGCAGTAGCAGATGAGGAAGCCACTCAGGAGCATGAAACTCAACTCGCGCCCTGAGGCCTTCACGATTGGGGTGTCGTAATGTTTGAGGAAAGTGGCGATGACGATGCTTGTTAGGATGATACCAGCGCAGGACAGCCCGACAGGGACGATCGCGAACACACTGTCCCAATGTAAATACAGCTCTTCCAACTTCTCACAACCCGTGCGGTCATGATTGGGCCACCAGCCTGCCGCACACTCTTCGCAAGTGAATTCATCTTTAACGAAAGCCCAGGGGTCACAAGCAACACACAGCCAGCAGCATGTGTCTCCTTGCACATTCTTCACCTCTCCCAAGCGACACGGCTTGCTGCACTGTGACACAGGGGCGTCAAATGTCCCTCCGGCCCAAGTCACTCTTTCTGAATGTTTCAATCGTAAACCATTGTACCACCGACCAACCAACACATATTCGTATCGCCCTGATGTTCTGTTGCGTCTGTAATTGAGGATGTTGTATCTCCCAAGACCGTCACCCTGCTTGTCGAATTGGACAACTCCTCCATATCTATCTGCAATCAAAATACAGTAATTAGGCAGTGGTTCCATGCTAGTATAAAACGTATGATCATATTAATTAATTACTTCTGCTTGGACAATTCCAAAAATCTACTTATACACTGTACAGTGAACGACTTATATATCACATTGGAGGCAAATGCTGTCCTGATGGGCCAAAAATCTTACTCTATGACAAAAGAGTAACATTTCATTCACAGGAGGCTGATTATTTCAGACAATTTGTTATACTGTTAAATCTATGTGCACAGAAAGCCCAGTACATGCACATTTACAAAGACATTTTTGCCGATCTGTTTTTTTGAGAACCTTCTTGGCCATCCAGCAGTCCTAGCCGATAAACTAGGTTGCTTGAAGTATTGAAAAGCAACTGATTTTATAGCAGCCAGCTGATTGGCATATTTACAGTGACTACTATGTTGGGGAAATGTTCTGATTGCTGAAGATGACTCAATAAACAGTGGAAGAAGCTGGGAAATTCGCAAGAGAAAATGATTGGCAAGACCGGTGGGCCTTGTGGAACACTTCATCAGCCTGCACCCAGCAATTATGGAGCTTCTGGGAGAGATGGTCTCTCTTACTAGAGATGTGCAGGACTCAAGTCACAATCGACAACTAACAGGCTGTGTGCTTTACTTGTTGACGAAAGAGACTATTAGATTAGGCCTCTCAGCAATTTGCATACAAACTACAATTAAATGGCTGCGTTACAGTGTTGCCAAGATTATCGACAACTCATATGTATCAGCAAGCTGTGTATGTATCTGCGCTACTCTGTGGTAAATGCTATAACCTGTTTAACAAAAATGGAAACCATACTCTCTTTCCTAGTAAAAAGTGAAATGGCAGCAACACACATGCTCTATATATGAACATATTCCATAACAGCAATTTATACCAATCAGGTAATTTGCCACATGTAATGAGCTAATTCAGTAATTCTGCGGCCATTATGAACAGTTATAACTGTAATCCACATTCCACAACCACAGTTGAGTCTATGTGCCTAGGTGCCAACTTGGTAATCTGCCACCTATTGACTGCAATTACTATGCACTGAAGTCAGAACATTCCCATGACCTACTGACCCACTTTTGAAACCCTGAGATCCCATGACAGATGGAAATCTCCATCTTGAGTAAAAAAGCTAGATTCTGACACGAGATGTTCCAGTTACGATTGAACTTCAGGCATCAAGCTTTGTCAAGTCAATGCCAAAATTAATGGATTCCAACTGAATGAATCCCTTTGTGGTTTTAGCTTCTAAATCAATAAGTAGTGGGATAAATAGCTGGGACATGCATGTTGGTAAAACCGCAGACTCATTTGCAGTCAATGAGAAGGATTCCTCTCGATGATAGGGGAGAGTAGTTAGGAGAGCGGGTATACATTGGTAGAATCTTAGACACTGAGTGGTTTTTCAATCAATTGTAGAGCAGAAGATTAGTTTTTATGATACCCTTCAGTTTTCTCTGTTTTAAGTGGCCCAATCACACCAGGGGTTGAATTTAAAGCAGCTAAAGCCCTAAGTGCAGTTTTCTTCTTCATTCACATCCCTCTCTGGCAGTTTATTTCAAAAGAGATACTCTGTATACTAATGACCTTCTTCATTCTTCCATGCTCTATATATAGAGGTTTGTTTGTTTGTTTGTTTATTATATGATGCCAGAAAAAGCAAATTGCCAGAAAAAGCAAATTGCAATGTATTATAGCAATTCCAATACTCTAAGGAAAACACAGAACCATTTCACCATGAAAAATGCACATTGAGAGTCATGATGCAGATGGATCATAATCATACCATCATATCAGTTTCAATAGCACTTTTTTACGGAGACCAATACTGTCAGTTGAGTATAACTGACAAACAAAAGGATTATGAATCAGTTTCTTCTACAAACTTTCAGCTCTCTTGGTCATGACCAATCAAATAGCCTTCCCATGAAATAGTCCTTGTCTTATTTACGTGGAATCCAAGTTATTTTCTATGTTGTCAAAGTGTGATGTCAGTGTCGACTCAGTGTCAATGTTGGCATCCCTATTCTCTAGCATTGCATAATTATGTAAAATAACTACAAGCTAAGATTAATTTTAAACTGGGGCAAATTCCCCAGCTTCCAGCCAAAGTGAATCCACCTCAGCTGTGCATCACAGTGAGCATTTTATCAAGGATAGCCCCTGCAAGCACATCATCACAGCTGGATAGCTGTCTACAAGTTGACCGCTATTTGCTGCCACCTAGGGTGCAAAATTCGCGAGCTGCGGTGGACCTTGCTATAAACAAATGTTATCAGTAACTTTTCACAATATTTGTAAATGTGTGAATGCTATGATATAGTTGTTCTGGTAGCCCATTGGAAGACAGGCTGTGATGGGGCACCTGCATGATATTGTGTTGAAACTTTAACTTCAAACTGTGATGTCCAGTTGAGGTGGATTCACATTGGCCAGAGGCTGGGGAACATGACCCAGTTTAAATGGCATCATAGCTTGTAGTTATTTTACATATTACTATGCAAAAGAATAGGGATGCCAACTGTGACACTGAGTCAACACTGACATCACATTTCAACAGCATAGAAAAGAACTTGGATTCATTGTAAATATGACAAGCACAATAAAATATGATCATGACACATCGTCAGCTCAGTATCACAACTTATAGAGTGCACATTTCTCAGTGAAACTACCCTCACCTTGACACCTTCTCTATAATGCCTATAGATATTGAAATTGTAGTAAAGACCTTCTCCGTCGTCAGATGTAACTGCTCTATTATATACATTAAAGATATTTTTCCAATAGATGTAACTATTACCAACAGGTCAATAGCTACAATGTTATGGGTTATGATGGTCGTTACATTAGTACTAACAGAAGATATCAAATACCACTGGAGACAAAAACGACCTGTTCAGGGATAGACCAGCTCATTCTGGCCAGTTTATTAGACATTCAGTCTCTCACAAGACACCAATACGATATCCTGTCCATACAAAAATCCTTAACTTAGCTTGCACTGACATCAATTGATGTCTCATACAGTGTTTTGCCAAGTTGTCCATATAAATATTGATTACAAGATGCCTAAGTTAAATTCAGGGGAAGTTGTCTGATGAATGTGTAATTGCCAACAACTTTCAATTTAAGAAGATGTAAAATTGATAAATAAAGGACATGCATTTGACGACATTATTTTAGAAAACTTCAGAAACTTGTATACAACTAAAATGGCCCAGAACTGTTATATTTGTTACTGCAATCTTGGTCAAATACCAGGAGTAAATTAGAAAGACATGGTTGTCTTTCTTTATAGTTTGAAGAAAAGAGGAAACTTACCCTCAAAAGTGACGTTTAATATGTACTCCCGGTAGAAGGTGTCCCCGTCTACTCGGACATCTTTGAGACACATCTTCCAATTTGGGTAACCATGGCAACGTTTTTCCAAGAAAGCATGAAGCGCATAAGCCATGGCATAGACAGCATCGTAAACACATTGCAATTTGCTTTCTTGTTTGTAAATCTGCGGATTGAACGTCTCATAGCCATGACAATGTCTCTTTCGTTCTTTTTCGGCCTCCGTAAGATTAAACCGACAACGGTGGATATGTTCCCAAAATGGTATGAACCAAGGATTCCTGTGATTAGATGTTGGCCTTAATGACTTGAAATATCTATCAAATTCAGGTAAATAGCTAGTCTGTAATTCTATAGTCAAAGCACCTTCAGCGACAAAATGGTTGTCCCGGACCGGCATCTGGTTATTACCCCACCCATCAGAGGCTATCCATACAAAATGGTCCGTGACATTTTGTCGCTTGGCGGCCTTCAAAAGGTGCCTGGCATCTTCGATTCTAAGGAACAAGATAATTACTCTGGCGTTGACCTTTTTCTTTAACGACTGAATGATGGAGTCAAAAATAGCAGGAGTGGACGAGTGGGGGATCTTTTCAGTGGCGGCCATGCAGATGTTCCTGGCCCGGGCTTCTTTCATGAAGGCATCAATTCCACTCTCCCCATAGTCACCCTCAGAGGCCACTGTACTCACGTAAGTCCAATTAAAGTGCTGCACTATGTCCACCATCGCCCGAGCTTGGAAATTATCAGGCGGCACCGTCCTTGCAAAATATTCAAATCTAGTCTTATCACTTAAAGCAGCGCTTGTTGAAGCATAACTTATTTGGGGAATCTTAAAAAGTCTCAACAGATTTGCTACCTGGATGGAAACACTACTGTAAGAACCGCCCACCACTCCGACAACTGCAACTGGGGTGCTGATCGCTCTGGCTTTCGACCCATCCTCACATTCAAATTCAGAAGCATCTAGGGTGTTCATGGATGCCCTCACATATTCAAGAGACTGTTCAAGAGCGTAGGTGTCTCTTGAACAGGTGTCGTAGATATTAGCACCTAAGGTTATCCCGGGAAGTAGTTTATTTTCATTGTTAATCTCGTCGATGGTGAAGAGCATTGCTTCCACTCGCTGGATGCCTCGGTCAGCCTGGATCTCTCCGCAAGGAATCAGGGCATCGGCTGACTTCTTGTGGACCGGAAAGAGACCGCCTAACATGATGTCACCTGGGATGGTGGCACTTTCGCCCGAGTAGCGCGTCCAGCTGGAGGTGGGGCGCACCGTCACATTGACCATCATGCCGAGAGGAAGGACGCAACATGCCATGCAGAGGGCAAACAGGAAGCCGCAGCATGGCGCCATCATCAGGAGACTCAGTGAACTATGTGAGTGTTTGGTGACACATGGCGGTGGCCACAGGAGGGCACTGCTGTCATCTTGCTGATGATGCTGAGTGTTCTCACACCATAATTGGCTGTCATCTGGATGAGGAGTCAGGCAGGCTACACCTCCACAGCTGCTGATGCTCCGATTGCTTTTACTCTTAGCCAGATAATAACGGTCCTCTTCCGTCGCGATGACCAGCTCTGACTCCGCCACTCACTTCACAGTCTTCTCCCGGGCTCTTCTGGGCCACGATCTGAAGCAGAAAACAAACAAATTACATGTACACCCCAGATTGCATCCTAGTTATACAACCCATAAGCAAAAATTTCCTGCAAAACAAATCAGATGGCAACAGTCCAAATGAAGACTCCAACCAAGAGGTAGTATTTCATGAAACTCAGCTCCAATCATATCCTAAAGGGAAATAAAAGAAAAATGTTAAATAAAATTGGTCTAACAATTCTCATTGCGAACCTACTTGGTGCTTTCAAATAAAGCTGCTAAGTGAAGATATGAAGCTGGCAGAGAGACTGTTACGAAATACTAGTCCACATAGCATGTTTAAATGCCATTTATACAAAAGTGGGTCCCCAAATGTTCCAAATGTAATTTAATAAAAAGGTATTTAAGAGAGCAATTTTAGCTACATAATGTGCATACATAATTATTATGTGCAATTTATGTTTTAAAAAATATGCATAAAACTTCATAAGCAAAGAGAAACAATATACAAATGATGGATGGAGAGAAGTCGATTATAGAGATACATTGGACGAAGAAAAGTTATTATGAACGAAGTACTTGACCAACCATCAATCAATCAACCAACCACACAAATCAACAACCACCACTCTATGTACTGATCCAACGGACTTACAGTCTACCATTGTCAACTAACAATCACCAACCAACTAACCAACAACATTGGACAGTCACATGGTAGGAGTCCATATGAGTGATGTGATTGGCTTTTGTTTAATTGAAGAACATAAAAGAACAAGTTGTGAACAACTTGTATGTAGTAACAGTATAATATTATCTATGTATTTATGTGTGTAGAAATCTACCTGCCTTTATGATACACTGTTAAATTAGACATTTTGAGTCAGCTCAAATGAGTAAGTGAGATGGCTGTACAATTTGTTTGAGCTAACATAGCTTTTAAAATGTTCGGGTTATGAAAACCTATCAATTGTCATAACTTAAAACAACAAGCTATGTTGGCTCATTGACAAGGAATTATGTTACCGTATCTCACTCAAAATTGAAAGTTTACAGTGTACAACATAGCTATCTATGTATCTATGTATCTATGTATCTATGTATCTATGTATCTATGTATCTATGTATCTATGTATCTATCTATGTATGTATGTATGTATGTATGTATGTATGTATGTATGTATGTATGTATGTATGTATGTATGTATGTATCTATCTATCTATCTATCTGTCTGTCTGTCTATCTATCTATCTGTCTGTGTGTCCGTCTATCTGTCCGAGAGTCCAGAAATTATGCATGCCTCATGCACCTGTTGACCAGTATTTCAAGATGGAATCATCTAAACGATAACAAAAGTGTTAGGTTTCAACAAGGTGATGGTTTAGTTTTCTGACAAAACTTCCTGTCATGTTTATGGTTTCTCGGTGAAGACCTGCGCAGCTGATGGGTATTGTTTTGCAGAGATGTTGAATAAACGACCAGCACCTGAAAGAAACTAGTTTCTGGAGAAAGCATTTCCAAAATAGAAACGTAGAACCCCATATGGTATGGACACAAAAGTGATTCAAATTCACTGAAACTGAACTTACTCTTGGACATTAAATAGGGGGAACGGGGGCACATTGGGACGCGGGGCACTGTGGGACGGTGGGGTTTTCTTGGATCCTGGCAAGGTATAGGATATGGTAGTGCCATCATATCTTGTAATTTCACATCCTGAAGTTTCCATGGTTTTATAGACAAATTACAGCCACATGCAGAAGTATGACGAGCAAAAGTTTGTTTTCCTACCACTAAAGTAAATATGGAAGGGTTCAATTCGAACCATTCTGTGGACAAACCATGAACAATAAGGCTTTCTCAGTGCTTGTATGAATTTTATGTTAGACCAGGTAACAATCTGAAACCAGCCCTGATCTCGCAAATGTATTACCCATATTGAACAGCCATACCATTGACACCAAATGCGGTTGAGTGACTCTACTTGAAATTTTATGCAATGATAAATGTTGGTCCACATACGACAAATGCACCTTTTTTGGATGATCAACCAAATTAGCAGGAACAATTAAGGAATTTGCTCACACATATCGGGTTTTTCATTTATCTCCAGAGATAAGGAACTTTGTGGTTCTCATGAAGGACCTCAATACTACTATTCCGTCAATCAATAATGACAATATCAGTGTCACACAGCACAGATTGGTTTTAAAGAGAACCCCATAGTGCCATCTACACTGGCATGCTCTTGGAACCTTTTCACACATTTAGAACTTTTTACGTGTACTCATTGAACCGTAGGATTCCATCATGGAGCCATATTATTTGCGAGGAAACTTTAAACAGCTAATGATGAATTAGGGAAATTTTTTCTCTCAGGGGTTTCAAAAATTAAAGAATTAAGGATGCTGCTGTGATAATGGATCAGTCGAGCAATCATGTGTTATGAACTTGTGAAGGGGAAAAAACTGTAATTCTTTCAATTCAATTCATGGGAATTGCACGTCATTGACAATGAGGGTCTTTTTTGGCAGTCTAAAACCCAGGATTGAATGCAGTAACAATTCAGAAATGTTTTTACTAAAAAAATTGTTTTAGTTTTTGCCAGCTGACAGAAAACGCTATCACAAAAATATAACAAAAAATCTCCTTATGGAAAAGTTGGAAGCAATGTCCAAAAGAGGCAAAGTTGCAAGTTCACAGACCAACTCGCAAATTAAAGATAAAACTGTTGACCTACTTTGTTAATGAACAAATGCAAACCTTGCTATTGTATATCCACAACACCAGAACAAAATTCTGACAACCAAATCACTATATATAAATATAGACACTAGGCCTAATAAAATGTTACCTAAATAGATAGAGGTTTTATGAGGCAGTTGAAATTGACATACAAGGTTAACATACATCTCGAAGGTCCATAAATAGATCTGTCACAAAGATACCACATTGGATAGCTAAATATACAAAACAATCACTACGTCCACTCTAGTGTAATACAATAACAATGTTGTCACTGACTGCTTAATTTAGCAATTTATTTATGTCTAATTATCCCTTTCCTACATGTCTCCCTGTCGCTCTTTTTGTCAATCAGCCTGGCTATCTACCTGTCTGCCTGGCTATCTATTTATCTATCTGCCTATTTATCTATTTATCTGCCTGGCTTTCTATCTATCTATCTATCTATCTATCTATCTATCTATCTATCTATCTATCTATCTATCTATCTATCTATCTATCTATCTATCTATCTATCTATCCATCTTTCTACCTATATATCTACCTATCTACCTACCTACCTATCTATCTATCTATCTATCTACCCATCTACCCATCTATCTATCTATCTATCTATCTATCTATCTATCTATCTATCTATCTATCTATCTATCTATCTATCTCTATTAGTGTAGAGGCATTGGTTGTCACTTTGAAGCAGATCCCGAGTGCTAAGGGATGGTCAGAGGTGATAGGTCTCTGACCTTCTTTGTTTTGTCAAAGTAACAAGTAATGCACACCTTGCGTTGCCTGGGAGAAATTAAACAAACTGCCTCTTAAATCTGTGACCTGTGGCCAACCAAGCAGCTTCACAGCTCTTCTGTGAGGACTGATTAGATCGAGGGGCAGGCTGTTACACTCTCTTATCAGAAACACAGAACTGTCCTTCGCCACAACACCGCTTTGTTTCAGTGAAGATCTGTTGCGCGACTTTCCTATTTACATGTTCAATGAAAATCCCGCGTGTATAGTAGAGGAAAACCCATCTCTCAGAAGACCAAGTGGGACCACTTCAAGAAACAAAATCACAAACTAATACAGATTGAGCCACAATAAAATTTCGCATTAAGTCCATCTTAGTTCCATGTATGTGATTTACGAAAAATGAAAGTGGTCACCCTTACATCTTCAAGCTTTTTTCTAAGCATTTCGTGGATTTTGCTTGAAATTTTTGAAATTTTGTGTTTCATATTCTGTCTGTCACATGCCTCATTCAACTTGGCAAATCCCAAATTTGCCACAACTTACACAATTGTGCCTGGCTCTTTAAAAACCCATGATTTTCTTCAGACTTTCGCTCTCTTTAGCGAAGTAGTTCATACGCAAGTTTGGAAAGTTACAAAGAGTTCTCTCAGTCTACAAGTTCTGTCACTTTTAACAAGTTTTGTTTTTTAGTATGAGGAGTTTACGTCACTTGTCAGAAGCTCAAAGTGAACTTATGTACATATTTATTATAACTGCTCTTACTTTGGTACCATGTATTTTATGCATGTATTTTATGCACAATGCATGAATCACATTTTGGCAGTAAAACATGAAACCCAGAACTCTCTATGATTTCACCAATACAATTGTTTATTTCTATATTTACGGATTGCCTCCATTTCCCATGTCAGGCTTAATGTTAGCACATGCAATCCAGGTTCTTACCCGCGTGGTTGTGTTTACTTCTCTACAGCCCCCGTCAGTCAGCATGGTGTCTTTAACTGTGCAGCCAATGGAAATATATCCCCCAAAACATCCATTGGCAAAAAAAAAACTGAAATCTATCTGCTATCAGGAACCATCAGGAGAACTCAAAGCAGTCAGTGTCACAGCAGTCATGAAGTGCAGGTCATTTGGTTCACAAGATCAGCCAGGTGCCCATCAACTTTGGCTCTGGGACCAGGACTAGGATGTGCATCCTTTATTCAACATTATCAAAGCATTGCGAAAAAGTATTAAGATTTAGCAATGGAGCCATTTGTCTAACATGAAATTCTGGTGCCGGAACAATATTCAATCAGATTTGAAGATCTTCTCATGGGACATGTTTTCTTCCAAACAACGGAACAAACAAGGCAATTGCAATCGAGCAATTAATGACCAAACTGATTGATATACTCACCCACCAACCTTTCTATTATTGGCCTACCAATAATGGACAGGTAATGACTATTCTGAACAATAAGGTTTCATATATGTGTGACCTGCATGAGGAATACCAACAATCTACTGATCATTTTTAACCATCTTAGACTGGTGAATTCCGTGTTGCTCAGTTTCTCTTGAAATTTTGACAGCAAATAACAAAGTCACTGACACTGCTTGACAGCAATTGTACAATTATCTAATAGTGCACACATGACATAGCTACCAAAGATGTAAGCACTGTGCATGCAAAATTTGGCTGTCAGCTTGTGTGAGGGCTCCACAAAAAATCACTTTTTTGACATTTTAACAAAGTGTCAATTCTAAAAGTAGGTAAGAGATACATTTAGACTCTCAAGAGAAACTACTCGAAATTGATTTTACTTAAGTTCTCTTTCTCAGTACTAAAACATACACTAAGTGAACCTGGAGTGTTGAGCTCTTGAACTAAACACGCCTCTTCTTGTCCTCATCTTCTGACCTAAGCACTTCTCCTCACGAAAGATGCTATGATTAGGGTGATCCATTGGAGCCAATCAAGCAATTGACAAGAGGCCATTCTGCCACAGAAAAGTAAAGTTTCAGTACTACTTAATCACTCTTGGATGAGAGAGAGAATGGTGTGGTTTGGCTCTGAGCCTATTAGCCGGCTATTGCTAAGGATCAGAGAACTACCGAGACTCCATGCCATGGCCTAACAATTTTCATGTGAAACAGGTAGCTCAGATTACAGAAAACATCTAGGATCCCTTAATTTATTTGCATTAATTGAGTATCTATCTATATATTTCTATTACCACAGTCAGATGCTATAGAGTATTCAGGTAACATCATTCTCTCTATTGGCTACATCAGCAAAGAAATGGCCATGCTGCTATGTTGTGTGAACTGTTTGCATTTTTGTGGGAAAGACAAACATGAAGACTGTACTCCATTGTAAACATTGTCAAACAAACACCATATATACACATGCATCCATCAGATTAGTCCATTGAGGAAAGCCAAAGGGTTTCAAGGGTACTTGTACCTTGCTGGACTGCATTGCAGAATGTTGTGAAGAGCTTTTTCCATCTTTGATGTTTACTTGAAATCCACGTATTTGTTTATGTGTGGCACTGGATGGATTTGCACATTTTACAAGACTGGCTTCATCAGAATGTGACTATATGGTAATTTGGTCAAGCATCTCTGTGATGAAGTACATTTGTACTGGACTGTTTCAAAGCTTAACATGTGTTAAGGATTAAGATAGGGCCTAATCTGGTTTACTCAGGGCTATAAACTATAAATTATAAAATAATTAATACTGATAAAATATCGGTGAAATGATTTTACTGCATGAGGATAACCTGTGTTAAGTGAATGAGTGTTACTACAGGGGGGGAAAAAAAGTGCAACGAAAGGACAATGTGTTTGGTGCTCAAGTAGCTTTGCCACGTCACAAATTTCCACAGATGACTGAGCACATTCAGTATATCACACTCCAATATTATTGGCTTATTGCTGGTAACATGATCCAAGCTCTTACCCAAACAGTCAGTGATCAGGAATTTGTGTATTTGCTTGTGTACAGCCCCTGCCAATCTCCATCTTCAAATTGTGTTTGCAGACTAAATCCACCCAAGCTGACTAGACAATAGAAATCTATTCCTGTAAAAAGACATCTATCGGCAAAAAACTGAAATCCATCTGTTGTCAGGAACTATCAGGAGAACTCAAAGCAGTCAGTGTCACAGCAGTCATGAAGTGCAGGTCATTTGGTTCACGAGATCATCCAGGTGCCCATCAACTTAGGCCCTGGGACCAGGACTACCACAACTATGATGTGCTATAGAGCTACTTAAGTGGGACTTTCAGATGAATGTCAGATGAATGTTAAATTGGGAAATGGGGCTATACCAGTACCACTTCATCTGACTGTTTGGTGATGCAAAATAATTGAGACACTATAGATTAATAAGATAATTCATTTAAATGACCTCATAGAATGTTCTGACAAAAATAACATATTATCACTTACAAAAACCTCACCATCAATCAGCCTCAGAAACTTTTATGAGCTACATGAGGTTCACAAACATTCATTGGATCTTATTTGACAGATCAGCCAGTCCGATGTTACTCATTTTCTTATCAAATAACGTGTATACATGAAAGTAAATTGACACTGATTGAAGAAGAGGAAATACATAAAGCTCTTTAGAAATATGCGAATAAAGAGAATAAAGTATAATACACAATAACAATACTCGAAAATTTTGATGCAACAAAGAAGCCAAAAAATGTTCGAAAATCACAAAATCTAATATGACTGTTTGTTGTGCCTCCCAGATTCAATAAACTTAGCTTATGACTATCAATTGCACTAGAATTGCAATTAGCCAATTGATTATGGAATTTTCCCAGATGAGGAATCAGTGCTTTGTGTACACAGTAATTTTCATACAAAACGAATACAACATTTTCAGAATAACTATGACAAGAAAAAAAGTATTGGAAGCTATGGATGAGTAATTTGATTTCACAGTGGTTTCGAAGCAGTAGGGGTTGACTAAGTTTCCTGTTGTTTTTATTTTTCTTGTATAATTTCAGTTTGTTGATATGTCACAAGGGATATGGATGCAAATTTGCTCATACACACCAGAACTTCTCTCCTGTTCTCAAAGTTCCGTACATGTAATATGTTCCCACACTAGCTTTCACATTCACAATCGACATAAATTTCAACAGAATTCCACGTTTATATTTCTTCACAAACATGTGGTTGCTATTGTAAAGTCACTTGATTTGATGAGTTTAAACTTGAACTCTACAATAACCAATAATGACCAGTAGTGTCAATTAACTTACCTTTACTACATGTATATTGTATAACCATAAATGACAGAAACAGTCATCCTCAAGCCAGGCTCCATAAGATTATAAACATAATTGGCCCAAACATATCACCACTGTTTTAAAGGTAGACTTTATTCAGGTCTAGTTCTATTAGATTATCAAGCTGAACTCTTCGATTTGAAACTTAAATTCTCTCTCAGTGCTATTTGCTACACTTATCGAACCTGAAGGCTGAGTTCTCAAACTGAAACAGCCTTTTCTTGTCCTCATCTTCTGACCTAAGCACTTCTCCTCACGAAAGATGCTATGATTAGGGTGATCCATTGGAGCCAATCAAGCAATTGACAAGAGGCCATTCTGCCACAGAAAAGTAAAGTTCCAGTACTGCTTAATCTGTCTTGGATGGGAGAGAGTATGGTAATGTGGTTTGGCTATCAGCCCATTAGGTGTCTATTTTAAAGGATTGCAGAACATCAGAGGATCAACACCACAGGCTTTAAAAATTGTCATGCAAACCAGGTGTTGTAGATTAGAGAAGGGTAGACATACTATACTAAAGCCATATACATTAACAAATGCTTTAGCATCCCAGATCACACCAGCTATCTATCTGTTTCGTTGGCCCCTGAAAAGCTCATGATACCAAGTCCCGAGAATTATTTGCATTCTGTGCAAAAGATAAACATGAAGTCTACACACTATTGTGCGGAAACGCCACATATAAACATGGGACCATTTGATAAGCCCACTGAAGACAGCAAAAGAACTGCAAAGTTACATGCATATCCTGCAAGAATGTTTGGCTGACAGGTTTCGCTCTCTTGAAGAGTCTCTGCAATGTTTGCTTGCAATTCACATATTTGTTTTTCTGTATCTTGTTCTGGATTGCTTTCCACCTTCTACATGACTGGCTCCAGCACAATAGGACTGTGGTAAAGACATCATTGTGACAAAAAGGATCCACAACAATGTACTAATTTCAGTAAATATATTCGTCCGTCTTTGCAAGAGTACTGTACGCTGCATAGTCTGCACCTGTTATAATTGCAATTGCGGATCACAGTCATTTTCAGTTTATTCTGTTTGACAGGAATTTGAAAGCTTACCTGGCATTCATGCACCTATCTCTAGCAAATCATTGTCTTGTCAGTTTTTCCTTTCAACTAAAAAACAGATCTCTATGAAAACGAGACAAGCAAGCAATCAAAGCAAATAAGATGTCCCAAGCCCAACTCCTTTCAGGCTCTTGCTCAGCGATGCCTGCATTCAGCTTCAAGCCCACAAATTTCTTTCTTGTTTGATTGTTGTTTGTTCTCAGTCACTGCAAGAGAGCTTAAGACTAAAAGAGATCACTTAGTAGCCAAGAAATGAAGATAAACCAGAATGGAGAGTAAAATGCAAGTATTATACTTGGAGCTTCAAGTTAATCAGGAATAATGATATGTCATAATACATCGAGGGATTTGTCAATTGGTAAATTTCTCTATTTTTGAAATATTTAGGCATACATTATCCGAATCTAGAAACACGTATATGGCCCTTCATGTATTCTCTGTGAATCCTGTTGATAAGTGGTACTGAATGACAATTTCTGTTTTGCTGCAATCCAAATGGGAAAGCCTTTTGACCAACCAGTAGTAACCACCTCAACCAAAACACCTCCAACAAATACCTCATCAATCCTCCCCTAATTACTATGATTTTGTATCAGCCTTGATCTCTGATCTGACCTTGCTTAATTAATCTTAAATCCCAGGCTTGAGACATGCAGACCTTTCTTTTATCTAGGTGCACTTTTTTCTTGTTTCGTTATATAATGCTGCAATTGTACCTATAGGCCTGCTATGTATATCATGTGTTGGATGATGACCGAATCATCAAACAGTGAAAAGAGACACTACAAAAATATAACTTCGACATTAAAAAGAAATAATGCCAACATTGGTATACTGAAACACCTAGTACTGAGTGACAATATGCTATATGTATAAAAGGAACCAAAGATAAACTATAATGGTATGAAGCACTTTAAAGCAAAGAAGCTACACTGCCTGTTGTTAATGATGCTCTGAAAGCTTACCACGGACCATTTAGATCATTGCATATCCATTCACAAGCTGTGCATAAATTATTTCAATTTCGAATGTGCTGCAGGTATAGGGTGCTTTCAGGAAGGAAAACAGGACCTAGATTCCTAGAATCATGCAGATTTCCAGGATTAAATTTCAGTTTTCAGTATTAGTAGCACACTTTTAGAGAGCATCCCAAACTGTTGACGAAAAGCCCCAAAACTCAAAAAACAATATGGAAAGTAGGGTACATGATTAATTTGTTTAATTCACACAGAGCACACATGACCTTGAATTATGAAGTGGGTTCCCAAGGTTGATTTCAGGGATGAGTATCATAATGAATATTAATGGTTGGAGACAAGACAAGGCCATGTTTCAATCAGGATGATGTTTGTCTCAATTCACCAATATTTGAATAAATTGTTCTGAAGGTTAGTGATGCTGATACAATTAAATTGTAGGCCTGCACTGTCTGCACGAGTGAGTTGCACAATAGCTTACTCAAAAGATACATACAAATATTGTTGTTATTCTAAAAGGTCCTACAGACAGTCAGGTAACAGGAAGATAGAAAATAGGATAAAAATTTATTTTGTAAAACAGACTAAAACCTTTGAGGCAACTTGCTGTCAATAATGTTTGACCTTGGGTGTTGTGAGGCAAACTTATTTCAAACGAGAAATTCTGTTGGATGCATTTATACAATTAGCATGACTGATTGCTTGATCATGTTTTTAAACCAGATAAAGTAATCCTTCATTGCTTGATCAATGTCATAAAAGACTGACTGATACTGATAGATGGCAAACATATTAACTGCATGGTACGGCTGTACACAATTGGAGGGAACACATTTGAAGAGCAAAATTTACAATATATAAAGGCACAGTTGCAAGGCCAAAACCAAAATGTCTCAATTATCATAAATTTTCAAAGGAGGGCTTGCTTTAAAAAGTAAAGAAATCAGCTTTACATTCACTCCAATTTCCATGCTTTTAGGCAGTCAGCGATGTACCCTGTAGTTCAATACCTTGTTTGTGAAGTTCATCGAGGTGAAATTTGACAAAATCACAATTGCAAAATCAGATTGGGTACACATCAATGAGCGATTTGATTTCATGGTAAATTCTAAGCAGTTGGTTTCAAAGTAAATTGATCAGCCATGAGGGACAGATATGTGTGCAAAAATTTATTTCATACTGCCGCCTATTCGAAAAATGTGTCTCTGGCCATATCTAAGCCTTCCTTGGAAAATTACATTTTCAGACGTTTGTAAAAGTGCTATAAAAAGTTGGGTTAAGAGAAAGCTAAATCATACAAGACACAGGCAGTTGAATCTCAACCCAGCTGTCAACTTGAGAATATTCTGTATACATGTGCATCATTTCAATTTGGTCATTTTGTGGACAAAGTTCTATAAGAATGTATTCTCGAACTGAAACAGCCTTTCTTTTCCTCATCTTCTGACCTAAGCACTTCTCCTCGCGAAAGATGCTATGATTAGGGTGATCCATTGAAGCCAATCAAGCAATTGACAAGAGGCCATTCTGCCGCAGAAAAGTAAAGTTGCAGTACTGCTAAATCATACTTGAGAGGGAGAATCGTGTGGTTTGGCTCTTAGCCTATTTGGTTTCCATTTCAAAGGGTCAGATACTGCAGATGCTCAGCACCAAAAATTGTCATGCAAAGCAGGTAACATACATAATCAAATACCAGCCAGTCTTGGGTTTTGAAATGAATTACATCACATCATTTCATAATTCTTACATGTGTATTTTATCTTTTAGCCCAAACTTATTTCTCTGAATGGTCAAAATCATGAGACATGCAAACTGCTATACATGTACACTTCATGTATATCATTGTGTTACTTGTCTGTTACATCACCCATGGGAGGCTTTTATCTTATAGAGGATAACCCCAATAGTTCACACAATATTACATGCAAAAATGCATTAGATAAGCTCAATGATTACACCAAAATAAAACCCTCCATGTTTGCAATGAAACATTACCTAGCATTCACCTTCCTCTAACAAATCCTTGTCTTGTCAGTTTTTCCTTTTCGACCAAAAAACAGTGCTCTATAAAACAGAGACAAGAGAGCAATCAAAGCAAAGATGTCCCAAGCCAAACTCCTTTTAGGCTCTTGCTCAGCCATTCCTGCATTCAGCTTCCAGGCCACAAATTTCTTGCTTGTTTGATTGTCATTTGTTCTCAGTCACAGCAAGAGAGCGAAAGACCCAAAAAGATCACTTTGTAGGGAAGACGGGAAGATCAACAAGAAAGGAGCATAAAATGCAACTGTCATTTGTGACCACATTTGATCTGGATTGATAATGCAATGATTTTTTCTAACTCAGTAACTTTCTCGATTTGACATATTTTCTGCATGTACCCATATCTTCATACATATTTAGCTATTCATGTTTGTATTGCACATCCGATTGATAAGTGACACTGAATGACCTTTTTTGTTTTGCTCGGATCCAAATGGGGAGGCCTTTCTTTAATCACAGCCAACTGACAGCACTTGACCAACCACCTCAAACCAAATACCTCATCAATCCTCTCCTAATTACTATGATTTTGTATCAGCCTTGATCTCTGATCTGACCTTTGCTTAATTAATCTTAAATCTCCGGCTGGAGACATGCAGAAATTTATCTTGGTGCATTTTTTCTTTTTGTATAGTGTACTGTTACTGCAACTTTACACCCATATACCTCCTAAGTCAACACAAAAGACAATGTAACGCCAACATCAGTCTATCGAAACAAGTAGTACTGAGCGATATACTAAATTTATGTGTGTGAAAGGGAACCTTAGATAAACTATGGCATAAATTACACTGTAAACCAAGGAAGCTACACTGCCTCTTGTTGATGGTGCTCGGAATGCTTATCACTGAAAATTTGGATCCTTATATACACATTCCCAAGCTGTACAAATTAATTCAATTTTGAATGCGCTGCAGGCTTAGGGTGCTATCAGGAGGGAAAAAAGGACCTCGAATCCTGCAGATTTCCAGGATGAAATTTCACTTTTCGGTTTTAGTAGCACACTTTGAGAGAGCATCGCGAACTGTTGGAAAGAAACCCTACAATGCAAAAAACAATATGGAAAGTAGGGTACATGATTAATTTGTTTAATTCATACAGAGCCCACATGACCTTGAATTATGAAGTGGGTTCCCAAGGTTGATTTCTGGGATGAGTGTCATTATGAATATTAATGGTTGAAGACAAGACAAGGCCATGCTTCAATCAGGGTGATGTTTGTCTCCATTCACCATATTTGAATTAATTGTTCAGAAGGCTGGAGATGCCAGAAGAACGATTAATTCTTAATAAATACCTCAACTTTTATCAGGGTGGTTATAGGTAAGGATTTGCACATTTCATTGAAGAATATATGATTAATTAAATAAAGGTCAGAAGGTCAGTACTCAACGTTAATACAAAATCATAGTAATTAGGAGAGGATTGATGAAGTGTTTGGTGCAAAGTTGTTGATTTGTTTGTTTGTTTGTTTGTGTTTTACGCCTCAGCAGCACCTTCGTGGGCTATATCGAGGCAGGCGATCGCCGTATGATGATGAGAGGAGAAGACTGTGAGTCTGGTACATACCCTATTAATTCAGGGATGCCCAGGGTCTTTCAGTTGCCCCAGCATAGAACACTGGATACAACCCGCCTCCATTTAATGTCCCATGGGCTCGGACTAAATTGAGTTCCGGGGGCAAAGTTGTTGATGTAGTGCAGTGATTTGGCAGCAATTAAAGAAGAGTTTCCTCTGTGCAAGACGTGTTCACATCCTGGTAAATTGTGAAACCCACTGTTGACTTTGTTCATAACACTATCAGTACATTATTCTTGAACAGTAACTTACTCCATGCAATGATAAAAGCAAGCAAGGCAATAAAACATTCTTGGTGGATCTTTTTGCTACTTCAGTGACTATCAAAGTGATTTTATTTGGTCTCTCTCTCCCTCGAAGTGACCAAGAACAAATGACAATCAAGCAGGGCATGGAGGGACATCTCTGGGACACCGGCTGCATACAGTTATCGTTCAGCAAGAGGTGGAAAAGAGCCAGGTAACTTTTCCTGTAAAAGTCAATACATCCCAAAAGTATCATTTTGGAAAATCCCTAATATTTTGCATCTAATCTGCTTGATTCAAGTATAAAATGTAGTTGACTATTCTCAACTTTTCTTCATAGAATATGGTTTATGCATGTTTCGCGTGTATATTTTACACACAAAAATACAAACAGTTCATGTCACAAATTTTGTGGTACGCAGACAGTACGTAGGCCTAAGTGTTGTCCAGAGGTTTTCCAACACGTTTTATATTTGGGTGATTTGGTTACGCAGTTATAAATGCCAAAATCATTGAATTTTTATTTTAAAAACCAACAATATGTATTGATAAATATGCATTGTTTTTTCAGGTTGAACATTGCCTTCATTACTTAAAGATGAACAGTCAGATTTTGATTTGACTACAATCATCCGGCCATAGAGAATTCAAGCTCCATGGAGAAATTATGTAATGCATACTGGCTATAGAAATGCATTGTTGATGCAAAGGGCAGAAAATGCAATAGACCATTTTACAACATCGTCCAACAATAACGACAATATCAGCTATAATTGTTGGTGTAGAATTGAAGCTTACAGACCCAACATTAAACAATGGACTGACCAAGCATTGGCTAATTATTGCAAAACAGTGGCCATCAGGAAATATGAAAAAGAAGATCTCATGAATTCCAATCATTAGAATAAGGTAGCGGGTTGCAGCACTGATTGCTCCTTTGCTAGGGATTTTCATGAAAAGAATATATTTCCATGGTCCATCAAAGGCCAAAGCCGCTTGGCAACTGCTTGCCTGAAATCCACTGAAATCCATCTGTCTTCCTTCGCACTAAGCAGTAGCGACCAAGCTGTGATTTGGGCATCAGATGCGAAAATGGGCATCAAAATGCAACACATTTCTCTCCAAAAGAGGTGATCCAACTGGAGGGTCTGTAATAGCCTTGCAGTTCCATCAAAGCAGTGGCCTCAGTTTTATATTTCATTTTTTCACACACCTTTGCCTCCCCAACTAAGGACATTGAAAGGACATCAGTGGAATTTGTCTCCTCATCAAAAGTGAATCACACTTTCCACCTTTTTACCCTTTACAAAATCAGACAGGGAAGGACTGAGTTACTGTAATGGAATGGATGAAGAGCATGGATCTACCTACAATGGCCTCCGGACTGCCAGAAGAAATATTGAAGTTTTAAGAAAACAAACTTCCTCTTCAGCAATTGAAACCATCCAAAATCAGCAAATGTCTGTCCATGATGCCAAATTCATACATCAATTGACCTTCTGTTATACATTTTGGTCCTCAATGAAAAGTTGAATATATACATAAACGTACCAGCTACTCAATCTTTAAACAACAAAAATGCTTATAGATAATATCATAAACAAATTCTGAACCATTTCTGTTTTGCGAGATCTTCTGCTACTTGGGTGTCTGATCTTGTTTGGTCTCCTGCTCCTATGAGTCCTATGCGTTGACCGAGAACAAACGACAATCAAGCAAGCTATGGAGAGAAAAGTGTGGGCTACAGACTGAATACTGAATATAGGGTTGTATCCAGAAGGAGAAGGAAAAAACCTGATTCGTTTCCCTTTCTCTTATTCATAGCAGCCTCTCCTTATTTCTTGTTTGAAAAGGACAAACTGACCAAGACAATCATTTTTTTTGGGCTTGGAGAATGTCAAAAGAATGAGAGACAAGAATTAAGTGGGACTCAAGCATTAAATATAGAGAAGTGTATATATATATACGTATGCTTTTGCACAATATTCCACTTTTCATTGCTTATCGTGTAGGTCAATGCATTTGAGATGACTGATTTCGTGTGATACAAAGTATATTGATTTGAATGATTTCATCATCATTGACATGTTCATACTATAAAGCAAAAAATGCAAACAGTTCTCATGAAATTACTGCCGCACAGAAGAGATGTTGAGGGCAGTGAAGCAGGATAGACGGAGGGTCTACTTCAGAATGGACGACTTGAATGATTTGGCAACAGCAATTAAGTTGATAGGAAAACAGAAAAGACAAGGCAAAACATTAGCAATGAGCTCGTACTATGATAAAACAATCAACCCTCTCAGAGAGCCAAAACACAGGGTCATTGAGAATTATAGCTCCAAGTAGATGTAAGGTATGTGGCCTATTGCATTGTTGGTGCGCAGGAAAGTATATGCAATGGGTCATAAGTGTCATATTGTCTGGGAATAAGTACAACATCATCTGGAATGTTAGCACAGAACTTATGAACCAAACATTAAACAATATAAAGCTGGCCAACTATTAGCCAATTATTGCAAACCGGTAGCCCAGCAATGAATGGTAAAAGCAGGGAGATCTCCGGAATTCTGTTCATTAGAAGAAGGCAGCGGGTTGCAGCATTGATCGCTCCTTTACATGTGATTTTCATGAAAAGAATATCATTTCCATGGTCCATCAAAGGCCAAAGCAGCTTGGCAACTGCTTGCCTGAAATCCACTGAAATCCATCTGTCTTTCCTCGCACCAGGCAGTCGCAACCAAGCTGTGATTTGGGCATCAGATGCAAAAATGGGCATCAAATGCAACACATTTCTTTCCAAAAGAGGTGATCCAACTGGAGGGCGTGCAATAGCCTTGCAATTCCATCCAAGCAATAGCCTAGGCCCTCGGTTTTATATTTCTCTTCTTCACACACCTTCATCTCTCAAGGTAAAGACATCTGAAGGACATGAGTGAAATTTGTCACCTTGTTAAAAGTGAATCGCACTATACACCTTTTTGCCCTTTGCAAAAAGAGAGAGGGTATAAGACTCATTGAACTGAACAGATTGTTAGCATCGATCTAATATCCAAAACATCGATGCTTAAAGTCGAAGAGTACGTACTACCAGACAACTGTTTTACAACTGATGCCTCGTGGAATATTATATATGCTGGAAGGCAACTAACTCCCTTATAATCATTATATAATAATTTTATTACTCAACTAGGATTATTCATGCAATCTACTGACAGGTACACAAATCAAACAAAGAATGTCATACTTCACTCATAGACATCTGATCATCAGAAGTTCATTTTACCAAAATACAAACATAACAGTAATCTAAAATGTTATTACTTAAACTGCGCTACCTTACACAATGTATATTTATGTCATAGCTCAGCTGTTTCATCTTGTGGTAGGTCTTCTTTATCAGAATAAACCTGGTTCTGTTTACATCTTTTTGTCATCTTGTTTCCTTTCGATTTACATCTGATGCCAAACAGAAACCTTTTCAAATCCTAGAGGAAGACACATCAAACAATATTCTGACATAATCAGTCAAAATAGATATAAGAATACAAACAAACAACTTCGACTCTCATGCCCTTGATTTCAAGCGGTTTGAGCTATCGCAAAAGAGATAGTCAGGTCTAGATTTCTATACTTCTAGGATTTCATTTTGCCTTTTTGTGCTTGTTTTATCTGTTGCTTCCAACATGTACAGAGTTCTTGCATATATCTGGAGGGCATCTCTATCTTGCAAGAGGGAGACAGACACTCAGACTTGCCAAGCAAAGCACTTCACCTATTGATTGTGGTAACACAAAGTGACATTAATCGGTGCTTTTCATGCTAACAATTACACAAGAGTCAGTTCACAGGAAAGGAGAAAAAAGTTGCCCTGATTCTGTTAAAAGAGTCAGAAGGAAAGTAGGTCCCATGCAGAAAATGTGGCTCCACAATGCCCTTAGTATGCTTCTTCAATATATCAAGTCAAAATTTGTGTTAATGATGGAATGCAAAATATGTTGTTTAAAAGAAATCTAAAGAAGTTTCTTGTCAAAATAACATGTTTACTTTTAGCTTTTGAAAAAGACAAGGATTGGTTGATCAGGTGAGACTGGATTTCATCACATGTTACCAGGTGTGGGTATTTTTTTGTTACCAACACCAACATGAACAGTGATGCATTGGACCATCAAGCCATAAAATGTTTCCAAACAAGTATTCAACCCCCTTTGGCAAAGAAGGTGGGAGCCCTAACTTCTCAGCCTTGTGGCTGCAATTGAACAAACCATACGTAAAAACAGGAGACTGAAGATAATGAAATATTTCAATTTTATTTCATATTTCGGTCCTTTATAGTTTGATGCACGGTGTCCAACTGTCAAATAGTCAATTACAGATGTGACTTCATGAACACTCTGAAAGTGCATGATTTTAATTTAAATTTGTGGATGTGCAGAGCATGTTTACTGTGAATATATGGCCTTGAAAATATGTCATCATCGGAGGTTAAATATACCCAGGAAACATGCATGATTTCTAAAGAGAGAGAGAGAGAGAATTACCCATCATTTAATTGGTACCATGGTTTTGCATGGTAGATGTAGCATTTTCAGGACAGGAAGTTTGAGGTTCAAATTGTGAATATTGAATTACTTTCTTATCTAGGCATTGCATAAAACTCACAGAAACAATCCATTTTCCATTCTTCTGATGGATGATGCAATCAAAAGCCATTTATTTATAGCATGCAGACAGAAAGCAGATCTGCTTAAACAATTGAAGGGCATACTATATTTGAATGTTTCCTGCTGTCCAACCTTCTAATAAGTGTTCTTGTGGGCTACTCTAGACCAGCAACCTTCATATATAATAAGCCTACTGCACCACAATGGAGTCTTCACTTGCCATGCAGTGAAATTAAAGTGAAGGCATCACACTTCACTTCCATGTATTTGAAACTTTGTTAGTAACATCATAATTAATTTAGGATAGATCAGACTAGAGTGAATGACATTCTGCATCAAACGCCCAGCAGGGGCCTCTTGGGATTGAGAAAAAGAGAGAAACATGCTGAAGAGTATTGATTCTTCAGCTAACAGCACAAAATTCGCATGTCAATCCTGAAAGTAATGGTGGAGTTGCATGATTTGTTTGAACCAATTCTCAGCTAATTTCTTCACCATTTCTTTGTTCTACTGACACTATGATGATAGGTTGTCTAGTGGAATAGTCTTAAAAGAGGAAGATATTTATCTCTTCCAGAAGATCATAAAGACAGTGAACTATAAATTCTATAGTGCAGATAATAATATGTAATTAGGTCGGGAAGAATTATTTCTTGGAAGTGCAAAGGCCAATTAAGGCACATCAATTTTATTGTACACAATTTACAGGTGTTGTGAATGACAATTATTATCATGTACTTGGAGTGCAGTGAATAGTGAGATAAATGACTAAAGAAAACAATAAGTCTCATTTCAAAATTCTTTGTTTAGACGATTTACTGATATAATATATACCAGAATACCAGAAGACACCAACATTAAGTTTTAAAAATGCCGCTTAGCTCAAACACACATTGAGGCGATTGTATAAAATAATTATTTTTCGAATGTCATTTGCACAAACTGAAACACAAACAATCATTGCATAACTCAAGACAAAATGTCAACTGGAAATTTGCATTTGTAACATGCTAAAAGAATTGCCCCAGGCAGCAGCACTATATAAGCATACCTACCATATATATACCTAGTAGGTATTACCTACCTATACTGTCAATCTTAAATCTGAGCCAACATATTTGTAATCATTTAAGAATATTGATAGTTAAAAGTTTTTATTTTCTGAGAATTCAAAGAAAAGATGCACACAGGGGGTTTTTGAAGATCATTTATGCAGTTTATATAATTGTCATCAAAGCACAGATTTTATTGATTTGATACTGATTACCTATTCATGAACAGTTAAATTCGGAAGCAATAGGCAAACAAGCTGAAATGTCACCTATAAGTATAAGTCATACTTCATGACCTCAGGTTGTTTATGTATTGGTCTTGTTTACGGACATACACTGCAAAATATAAATGTTGAGTCAGCTGAAAAGATTGAGTGAGAAGGTTGGACAATGCCTTTGAGTTAACATAGCTTGTTGTTTGGAGTTATGATAATTATCCTTCTGTTGTCATAACTTAAAATAACAAGCTATGTCAGCTCAAAGGAATTGTACAACCATCTCACTCAATCATTTAAGCTGACTCAAAATTCAAATTTTACAGTGTATACCAAACTAATTCAATACCAACAGAGCCTCTATTTGAAGTGCAACTCAGATACAGCAGGTGAAACGGAGGATTTAAGTCATACAAGGGGGATACAGTGTAAAATCATTAAAATCATCCGCTGGCAAAAGAAGCCTCCAAAATTGTGTGATATTGTCCAAAACAAACACATACTTTTTGAAAAACCCCAATACTTTTGAGGCCTAGTATACATCAGGCAAACTGTCAGCATGTGAAAAGTGAAAAGTGAAGGATATATGGGTCAAAATTTGAAAACCTTAAAATTTCAACTGAAAAAAATTTGAAAATTTTTTTGGTCCTGAAATGCCATTTGAAGTTGGCATTGGGTAGGTCAAACAATCAGCTATCACTGCACTATCATGTCCAAGGGTCCCAAATGCTCTGCTGATCTGTAATGAGGTGATAAACACAGCTGTGATGTTTTTTGACTGTCATTAAATTCACACTTATCACTGAAAAATCCAGAACACTTAGGGCTAAATAATCTATTACCAATGATAAGGCAGGTAGCTTGAAAATTTTAGGCCAAGTTCCAGGTCTCTAGCACCAATTATTTTTGAGATAATGCATTTTGGTCAATTAAATACCGAATATGTGTGTCATTAGCATCATGCCTATAACTTGAAATCTGGACCACTTAGAGCTGAAGAATGTACTACCAACGTATGGGAAAGTGGCTATTCTGCAAACATTGAGCTATATTTCAGGTCTCTATGACCAATACTTATTAAGATAGAAAATTTTCTTGAACTAGAAATTTACAAACAGAAACAAAAATACACTTTTCATCAATAGTTTGGATTCTGAATAACAAATTAAGGTGATCTCCACTACCCTTCCAGTGCCCAATGTCTTTGCTGAACCATATTTCAGGTGATAGACAATGGTAAAATGTCACTGACACCCCATAATTGATTAGTAATCTCAGAGAAGCGTCAAAATTCATACTAAGCAAGTCAGTTGCAAGGAAAATGCAAAAATTCTGTGTAATATTTTGTTAAAACATTAATTGATAATATACATTGAACACAATTTCAACTCCTGTCACCTGCAACATAATTTTAGTGAGGTAAAGGAAAGAAGCCATTTTTTGTTGTGATGCTAATGACAGTGTGATGCTAATGATAATTAAGATAAAAATCTTTGTAGGGACCAGTGCAAAACTGGCAATCTGGCAATTTGTGCATGCAAGGATCTTATGAACACCAGAAGCATATTCACATTGATTCTGGTCCAGAAATATGCAGTCAAAATAGAGCAGCAAGGCGTTTGCTAATGACAAATTAAGATAGGACAACCGGCATGCCAACAGAAATGCTCAAATATTTTGGTTTACGTAAATGATACAGAGCTATAGACAGCGCAGTTATTTTCTTGGGTTCTCAGACAATGTCAGACACAAGGGTTTCTCACAAAATGTGCGTCCCTTTCATTTTTATTATGAAACCAAACTGGTGTGATGCTAATGACGCAATATTGGAGACATTGACACAACAACCTCCAGCACTTATACAGGATATTACTTCAGAAATTGGAAACTATATTTTAGAAGAGTGATAGTCAAGTCTCCATATATTGAAGAGTTTAATTGAATCAGGATCCTGTACAAGTTTTTATGATGCAATCTTTCAAAGAAAATGTTGGTGGAGACAGGCCATTTTCAGGGGGGTTGGCCACTTCAAAGCTATTTTTGGATGGGATAAAAATAACCTTCAACATATTTTTTGTGTCAGAAGTTTTGCTTATATCCTTGTCTATGACAAATGACATCAAGAGGTCCTGCATGTGCCTTTCTGTCATCATGAATTATTGTTAAACACCGGAGACAAGAATTTCAGACTTACCAAATTTTGACCCATATATTCATACTGATCAATGTCAAAATATGTATTGTTTCGATTTTGGTGTCATAGAATTTGACAGATTTCTCAAATGTGTCTTTTTAACAAAAACCCTTTTTTACTTTGGACATCTACATTGGATAGAACATTTGCCATCAATAAGCAGTTAGATCTGATAACCCAGAATCAAGTATGGCCAGAGGGGTAGCCCATCATATCACACTTTTCTCACTGTAAGTGACCCTGGAGGAGCCTCAGGGTAGGTTGGTAATCACGAGTCTATCAGGACATCAAGTAATTATTTGCTCTGAGGCTCTTTCTAATCACACCTCACAGGTGGTAATAGATAACTTGATACACACTCAGCTCACCATCATTTTCTACATTACCTCTGCTTTATTTCTGTCATGTTCCAAATGCAGGTGAACCGAACTGAGCCCAGAAATTGTGTAGCCAAGAGCAAACCTGCGATGGTTGCAAGCCATGCAAGGTTTTGTGTAATTTGCGCCTTTCCCAGACAGAGGGATACTTTACAGATCTCGCAATTTTGTAAAATAAATCATGGACAACCACAAATTTATATGTCAACAGCTAAAATCTTAACTGAAGTACCACTCAGACTCTGAGTTATTAGCAACAGGGTGGCTAAGCAGTTTTAAAAGGTTCAGACCAATTCCGCTGAAGGTCTCTGCCTGCATGAGTTCAAACCCATGGGAACCAAAATTTGCAAGGGACCTTCATAAGCAAAATCCCAGTTGGATGTTGTTCAGATGAGACATTAAACTGGCAGCCCGTGGTATCAGTGTCTATGCTGGGCAGGTAAAAAAATAAATGTGTAACATGTTGAGGACTCCAACTCTGCCACTCTCGATCGCTTCCATCTCATCATTCAAACCTTGTGAGCACCAAGAATTGGGCTTAGAGGGCTGCACTTACCATATCTATCTATCTATCTATCTATCTATCTATCTATCTATCTATCTATCTACAGTGCATCTATAGCAACTGTCAATCTGTCTATCAATATTTCATTTATCTGAGAGATTGAGACTTTTCTCTGCGGGACTTAATTTCAAAGTGTACATTAGATTCATTTCATGGAACCTACAAAAATTAAGGCTGCAGCTCCGTGATGTGTGGTGTAGCTATTTAAGGTATAATGTGAAGTGGATTCATTAAGTGTGTCATCACATGTCAACATGACAAGACACTTGATGTTGTTTCAAGTCTAGATCAAACGCACGAGGAATGTGACACGAATCACATGCTGCTTTGTGTCACCAACATCATAAAAAGGAGCAAAAAGAGAACCAAGAAGAGGCAAAAAATGCATTAAAATTGCCTTGAAATACCTCAAAGGTTTGTAATTAAAGGCACGAGAATCATCTGCCACTACGTTGAACAAGACTACAGACATAATTGCCCCATTTTGAAGTAGCTCATAAAATCACATTTTGAAGTTGTAGTCACAAGGCTGATAGCCATGGACTCCAAAAAGACCTCCTTGGGTAATTTTGAAATAAAAATCATCCAGTGTAAAGACTGTGAACAGTCAAAACAACACTTTTCCTTCGTCAATGTGCTCTACTTATACCAAAATAACAACATGTGCCATCAAAACATATCCAATTCAACACCTGAGAGAATACTCCTATAGATGCATGTAGTTTGTTGATTTATACCTTCAGGTCTGCTTGACGTTGATAAACAGATTTTTTAAATGTGTATGATATTTGTAGCAGTTGTTGTGCTTGGAGTATTTTCAACTTGCAATATTCCATGGAAATGCAGAAGAAAAACGAAAACGAGACAAGAGCTACAAGAGATAAACCGGGGACGAGGAGGGAAAAGAGGAGGAGAGAAAAGACGAGGAGAGAAAAGACGAGGAGAGAAAAGACGAGGTGAGAAAAGACGAGGTGAGAAAAGACGAGGAGAGAAAAGGCAAAATAGAAGACTAGAAAAGAGGAAAGAGAAATAGACGAATCATAGATATATATTAAGTGCAGCCCTCTAAGCCCAGTTCTTGGCACTGATACAAGGGGCCACCAATTAATGTCTCACCTGAAAGACATCCAGCTGGGATTTTTCTCATGAAGGCCACTGAAAATTTCGGGTTCCCAAACCAGGGTTCAAACCCATACAAGCCAACCTTAAAACAACACTGCCACCCAGCTGCTGGCAACAGCAATGCAAAAGAGAGGCAGTGAGAAAAGAGAGGACAGATCACCCAAAGTTGCCTGCTTTGAAGAAGTCAAAAACTTCTTGGAATTTTGAAAGTTCCAAGCTAGTTATACGGAGAGTTTTTGGTATCTCTTGGAAGGTACTTCGTAAAAGCTTGCGATGGTATTAGAACTTGCATGAAAACGGTAGGATTGCGCTCAATTTTCTGCACCTTCTGAGCAGATGCAACAAGACTATTCCACAAGACTGCATGTATTTATTTTGTAATATATGGTATACGAGGGGTTTTCCATAAGTTCTGTCCAACTAGTCATAACTTTTGCTAGATTTGATGTAGAAACATGATATTTGGGTCAGATAATATTGACGTAATTTGCAAATAACTTCTAAAAAATCAGATCATAAAATTAAAAATAAATGCTTAATCTGTTGCCATGGAAACTAGAAGTCATGAAATGCGGCCCAGACTTTGTAGTTTTCACTAAAAATGAACTGAACACCTGCTTGCATTATTTGTGTCTTGACATATTAAATTGAAGTATATTCATAATTTTTTTTATGAAATATAATAAGTTAATTGTAAAATCATTAATAACAATGGAAACTAGTATTTTTGTTACATCTCAGTTACTTTATTATCACTCATGCAGTTTCTCAGTTTTTTACAAGATGAGCAATTTTTTTAGATATGGATGACATCAAATGTACCTGTTACATTTTTTCATATTAATTGGATAAAACTATCAGAGAGTGTAAGAACGTTTTATCATACATACAAGGAAGACAGTATGAGTGACAGAACCAAATAAAGATTGTACAAACTATCTCTGAATGAAGAGAAGACACAGTGGAAAACCTAAGAAAAGAAGAATGGAAAATGCCAAAAGTGACCTTGAACATGAAGACTGAGGTATCATACTCAGAAATGGATAGAAAGTATGAGAAAACGTATTTACAAGGTCCCAGTCATTATTTTTAGAAGTTGTGAAATGACTATGAATGTTTCAGAAAAATTCTGTTCTGTACCTCTTGTAATAATTACATATTTTACACGATATTTCAAGTATGTGTCTGTTAACAAGCTCTCGGTCGCATTTCATGATTTTTGGTTTCCATAGCAACAAATCAACAAGTTATTTTTACCTCTAAGATCAGATTTTTTGGAAGTCATTTTCAAATTATCTCAAAATCAACTGACCCAAATATTATTTTTATATTAAAAATCTAGCAAAAGTTGTGACAGGCTGGACAGAACTTATGGAAAACCCTTTTTAAAGAACAAAAAGTCTGCGAAACACCAACTGTGATCTTAATACAAGGTCTATGAGGCATTGATTTTTTAGGAATATAAAGCTATAGGAAATTCACTCAGTGTCAAGTTCATTATTACAAGAATTTGTGAAATGTTAGGGATTATTTTTAATATGTTTCTTGTCCTGTAACCCTGGTAAAAATTACATTTTTTGACAAGATATAATGAATATGTGTCCCTGATAGTGCCCTGGGCCGCATTTCATGACTTTTAGTTTCCATGGCAACAAATTAACCATTTAATTTTGTTTCTATGATCTGATTTTTTCAGGATCATTTGCAAATTACTTCAATATTATTTGATCCAAATATCATGATTCTGTATTAAATATTGCAAAAGTTATGGCAAGTTGGACAGAACTTTTGGAAAACCCCTCGTACATATAGTTTCATGAAAGAGTATTTCAAATGGAAGGAATTTTTTTTCAGTGCATTTATATGAGGGATCTTCTGGACAACAAAATAGCATACCTTTCCACCTCCCTTACTGATTTTACACTTATCTGGACCAGCTACATTTCCAGACAAAATTTAACATTATTGTCATAATTATCTGAAGTTATTTTTCATTAATGTAAATCACAAGATATCAGATCAGAGAGATGGACCTGCATCAACTGTCCAGGCAGACAACAGATAAAAACTATTTTTAAAAATATATCTTAAACAATTGGTGACACACTGTGAAATCATTATTGTCTGAAGAGTATTATACAAGTCAACTTGCATCAGGTAAATCTGAACTGGAAAAGAGACAGCATTTCATATTTCACTTAATCACAAAAAAGAGACAAACAACAAGAAACTACACACCTTCTAATCCCCCCCCCCCCTTCCAGATTTGTGCAGTGCACTCTTGTCAGTTTCTCAACCATTGTAATACATATATACCATTAACTGGAAAAGAGACAGAAAACGGTATGCAACCTGATATGTCATTTATTCCATTAGTTTCTAAGACGAAGCCAATAAAGATGGAGTTTTCCTTATAACACAAAAAGCCAGTTGTCTGCAGATAATGTAACTTACACCAGATCAACAGCTATCCTACGTACCTCATTTTTGGCTTCATTTGTGGCTTCCACATACAGTAGCGTGCATCAGTTGCCCTCCAAAAATAAAAAAATTGTTTGATTCCCCTCTCCTTCTCCAATTAGGTTCCTTTTGCTAAAAAAAAAAGGCCTTGTGAAGTTTCAGAACAATCGGACCATGTCTAGGGGTGGCACGCATGCCCCAAAGTTTAACTGATTTTGACCAAAAATATCTCATTACAGAATCTGCGGTATGTGATAACTTCTTTAGTAATTATTCAAGAACAAAAAAAAAGGCATCATAATGTAGAGCAGAAAGAGAGCTTTAATTTGAATATCAGGAAGCCATATCTAGTACTAAAAGCAACCATCCAAGTTATCTGGCAATAATACATAAATTACGAATTTTGATATTAGCAACTGTTGAGTTCCTTAGAATAAATAAAAGTTGATTTATTTCTAATACTGTTATAATTATTATTATGTCAAGTGGGATATTCAGATATGCATCCGTTAAAGGGGACCTTAAGCTCAGATACATTGTTTTATATAAACATTATAGTCTGGGAGCCAAGGAGAAAAAATGGGCGGTTGGCTCACCCCGAAAGAGGGATGGACAATCTATACATCGTTGGAATCGCAAGATTCTCTAGATTATGGAACTTGGGGATGCAGTTAAGAAAAGTGGTGCAATTTTTCACAAATCGGTTACCATGGCAACCAAGTCATAATATTTTTACACTCATCATTACACTAGTAAAATGCATTTTTTGGGGATTTAGTCCATAGTTAGACTTCATCAAGCCAACCTGGCATGTACTACCTCAATTACTAATTATGATGGTCATGTGACCTTTTTGGTCACATGACCATACTGACCACCATTTGAGGTCAAACCTCAGAAATAAGCTTTTTTTTCAAGAGTTCATACTGTATTTTTAACCGCTGTAGCTACAATAATGCCAGTATGTGGATAAATTTAGTCTCACTGGAAAGCCCTTGTTATAAGCTTCCATATCACACAAAATTTATATACATATCCATGGAAACTGGTTGCCATGGCAACAAAGTTCAAAAAGCCACAAATTTGACTTGAAAATTGGAAAATTCATTTTTAGGGATTTACTTGACAGCCAGACTTCATTCAACCATAATTAGGCATATTATTGGTCATGTGACCTTCTGGGTCACATGACCAAGGTGACCACAATTCAAGGTCAAACCTGAGGAATTGACATTTTATTAAGATTTCATACAACATTTTCTACCACTGTAGCTACAATAATTGTGCAATATGTACAAATGTGGTCTTGTTGGATAGCCCTTGTTATAAGCTTCAATCTCACACAAAATTTATATACATATCCATGGAAACTGGTTGCCATGGCAACAAAGTTCGAAGTGACACAAATTTGACTTGAAAATTGGAAAATTCATTTTTAGGGATTTACTCGACAGCCAGACTTCATTCAACCAAGCAGGCATGTTCAACCATAATTAGGCATATTATTGGTCATGTGACCTTCTGGGTCACATGACCAAGGTCACCAAAATTCAAGGTCAAACCTGAGAAATTGGAATTTTATTAAGATTTCATACAACATTTTCTACCACTGTAGCTACAATAATTGTGCAATATGTACAAATGTGGTCTTGTTGGATAGCCCATTTTATAGGGTTTCATTACTCACGTGATGTGTTTAAGTATCCATGGAAATGGGTTTCCATGGAAACAAAGTTCAAAATTACACAAATTCTACTTGAAAACTTGAAAATTCATTTAAAGGGTCTTACTCCTCAGCCAGACATCATTCAACCATCCGGGCATGCAGGGCCGGATTAAGGTAGTATGAGGCCCTAGGCTGAACCTCAATGTGAGGCCCCTTGCTGGACCTGACCTGACACCGCCAATCACCACAGAATTTCCCTGTTATTCCCACTTTCTGTTTGTGGGTTTAAAATATGTATTTACAAATTTTCATAAAAGCCACTAAATGGATCGCTTGATCGTAAAGTCTCTTTCTCCACTGCATTTGACCCTGTTCTACTTGATTTGATATACATTTCCCTGGAGCAATTTCATGAGACGACGCAGATGCTCTATTATCAACTGTAGGCCTACAGTTATTGTAAATTGCAAAAATTTGGGCAAAACACTACTTTTTTTGCAATAATCATGAAAATATCTGCAATAATTGTGGAAAATGTGCCAAAAAAGCTAAAGAATGTACTAAAATCACAGAAAAAATTAGAAATTTTACATTTATTCCAAGATAATAGCACATTTTCATCCAATTGTTGCACCAATATTTCTGAGAAAGTCATAGAGATTTCAGCAATAGTCATTGAAATGTTTACAATAATTGAATAATTTTTGTACAATAATTGTAAATTCTCATTATGACATAGATTTCAGCAAAATTGTACCAATTTGCAAATGATAATTGCAGAAATTTCTTAGGTTTTATAAAAAATTTCAAAGACTATTGCAGAAATATTAATGATAAGGCCTATTTCTGAAATTTCTTTGGTTATTTTCATATTTCAGTAATAGTGGTAGGCCTAATAAATTTGGGAAAATCCTGGAATGTCTAGGATAATCTCACAAAATTTGAATGATTTTCTGCCAAATTTCTGCAAGTGTAATTGTACGACTGATATCAGAGGAGCTTCATATTAGATAGGCTACTCTTTAAACAGGTATTTCTAGGCTACACGATCCATGATTATACATTTAGGGCCCCTCCTTAATATGCATTTGAGCCTAAGTTGTCCTCTTGATTTTAGTCAATTTATTTTTGACTTAAAATTCTCAAATTAAGGCATATTTTATTTTTATTTTTTCACCAAATGTGAGGCCCCCCTGAGGTGTGAGGCCCTAGGCTATAGCCTGCTCAGCCTAATGGATAATCCAGGCCTGCGGGCATGTACGACCATAATTATGCATGTTATTCATCATGTGACCTTCTCAGTCACATGACCAGGGTGACCAAAATTCAAGGTCAGACTTGAGAAATTAACATTTCTAAAAGATTTCGTACAACATTTTCAACCGCGATGGCTGCAACAATTACACAATATGCACAAATGTGGCCTTGTTGGATAGCCTATTTTATAGGGCTTCATTGCACACTTAATGCGTATAAGTATCCATGGAAACTGGTTGCCATGGAAACAAAGTTCAAAATTACACAAGTTTGACAATGATGTAAGGCAAGTTTTGGCTGCGAAATAAAAAAAAATCATTTCAAAGATTTTTTCTCAATATTACAAAATATTGAATATCTACCAGTCAGACCACGAAAAAGCTCAAAAAGACCATATAAGCCATATATGTACCAAACTTTGTCAATGTACATGCAATAGTGACTGAGTCTTGGGCCAGAAATTAATTTTTTATTTTTTTCAATATTTCAAAAGTATACATTCTCCATCAGACCATTTAAAGTGCACAACTAGACCATATAATACATTTGGACCAAACTTTATCCATCTACATGCAATTGTGACCGAGTCTTAGCCAAAAAAAAAATAAATAAAAAATTGTAATACATTTTTTCAAAAAGTATAGAATATCTCTCAATGGGACCATCTTAAGACACAACTACATATAGGCCACATCTGTATCAAATTTCATCCTTGTACATGCAATAGTCATTGAGTCTTGGCCTGGAAACAATCAAAACACTTTATATATTTTTTTAGTTATTTCAAAAAGTATTTAATATCCACCACTCAAACCATCAAAAGGCATAACTAGATCATACAGGCTATATGTGTACCAAATGTCATCCATTAACACTCAATAGAGACCACGCACAGGCCCGGAAACAATCTATATGCTCGCCGCCCGAACGCCTGCCGACCTGCCCGGCGGACAAACAATATTTTACCCAAGTGATTACATACGTTTTTCCGAATAAGTGCATTGGATGCAAAATTACATATTTCCAAGGCTTTACCTTGAAATATATAGTGGTCAGCATGGTCATTTGACCCAGAAGGTCACATGATAATGAAATATGCAATTGTGGTTGAATAAGCCTAGTTGGTTTATTTGAAGCCAGGGTTGGGGTTAGGGATGTTGATATAAGCTGGTGATGTCAGCTAGTGACATCAGTTGGTGATGTCATCCAATGATGTCAGTCAGTGACATCAGCTGGTGACATCAGCAAGTATTGCCAGCCGGTGACATAAGCCAGTGACGTCAGCCTGTGAAGTCGTTGTCAGCCAGTAGGGTCAGGCGGTGATATTAGTAAGTTATGTCAGCCAGTGATGTTGGCCAGTGACATCAGTTGGTGATGTCAGTTGATGACATCAGTTGGTAATGTCAGTTGATGACATCAGCCAGTGATGTAAGCCAATGATGTCAGCCAGTGATGTCAGCCAGTGATATCAGCCAATGATGTCAGCCAGTGATGTCAGTTGGTGACATTAGTTGATGATGTAATCCAGTGATGTTAGTTGGTGACATCAGCTGGTGATGTCAACAAGTAATGTCAGAAAGTGACTTCAGTCTGTGATGTCAGGAAGTGACATCAGTTGGTGATGTCAGTTGATGACATCAGCCAGTGATATCAGCCATTGAAGTCAGCCAGTGATGTCAGCCAGTGATGTCAACCAATGATGTCGGCCAGTGATGTCAGTTGGGGACATTAGTTGATGATGTAATCCAGTGATGTTAGTTGGTGACATCAGCTGGTGATGTCAACAGTAATGTCAGAAAGTGACTTCAGTCTGTGATGTCAGGAAGTGACATCAGTTGGTGATGTCAGTTGATGACATCAGCCAGTGATGTCAGCCATTGAAGTCAGCCAGTGATGTCAACCAATGATGTCAGCCAGTGATGTCAGTTGGGGACATTAGTTGATGATGTAATCCACTGATTTTAGTTGGTGACATCAGCTTGTGATGTCAGAAAGTAATGTCAGCCAATAATGTCAGTCTGTGATGTCAGTAAGTGACATCAGTTGATGACATCAGCCCGTGATGTCATCCAAATATATCCGCCAATGATGTCATTGATGTCAGCCAATGATGTCATTGATGTCAGCCAATGATGTCAGTCCATGATGTCAGCCAATGATGTCAGTCCATGATGTCAGCCAGTGACGTCAGCCTGCTCCAGTGATGTCAGCTGGTGACATCAGTTGGTGACATCAGCTGGTGATTTCAGCTTGTGAAATCGGTCATTGATGTCAGTAGATGATGTACCTGGTGATGTGGGTCGGTGTCAGTGATGTCAGCCAGTGCTGTCAGCTCTAACATCAGCCAGCAACATCAGTCAATGATATTAGCCAGTGATGTCTGCTGTGACATCAGTCAGTGACATCAATCAGTGACATCAGTCAGTGACATCAATCAGTGACATCAGTCAATGATATTAGCCAGTGATGTCTGCTGTGACATCAGTCAGTGACATCAATCAGTGACATCAGTCAGTGACATCAGTCAGTGACATCAGTCATTGACATCAGTCAGTAACATCAGGCAGTCAGTGATGTTGGCCAGTCATATCACAGGATGATATCAGCCGATGATGTCAGGCGATGGCGACAATCTATGATGTCAGCCAATGATGTGAATCTATGAGGCTCATCTTTTCATTAAGCCTACCAATAAATAAAAGCAGGAAAATCGATTGGCGTTCTTCTATTTAGGCTCAGTATTCATCAAAATGTTTAATATTTTTTAGAAGGTCACATGACCAATAATATGCCTATTTATGGTTTTACATGCCTGCTTGGTTGAATGAAGTGTGGCTGTCGAGTAAATCCCTAAAAATGAATTTTCCAATTTTCAAGTCAAATTTGTGTCATTTTGAACTTTGTTGCCATGGCAACCAGTTTCCATGGATATGTATATAAATTTTAAGTGAGATTGAAGCTTATAACAAGGGCTATCCAACAAGACCACATTTGTACCTATTGCATTATTATTGTAGCTACAGTTGTAGAAAATGTTGTATGAAATCTTAATAAAATGTCAATTCCTCAGGTTTGACCTTGAATCGTGGTCACCTTGGTCATGTGACCCAGAAGGTCAAATGACCAATAATATGCCTAATTATGGTTGTACATGCCTGCTTAGTTGAATGAAGTCTGGCTGTCAAGTAAATCCCTAAAAATGAATTTTCCAATTTTCAAGTCAAATTTTTGTCATTTCGAACTTTGTTGCCATGGCAACCAGTTTCCATGGATATGTATATAAATTTTGTGTGATATGGAAGCTTATAACAAGGGCTTTCCAGTGAGACTAAATTTATCCACATACTGGCATTATTGTAGCTACAGCGGTTAAAAATACAGTATGAACTCTTGAAAAAATGCTTATTTCTGAGGTTTGACCTCAAATGGTGGTCAGTACGGTCATGTGACCAAAAAGGTCACATGACCATCAAAATTAGTAATTGAGGTAGTACATGCCAGGTTGGCTTGATGAAGTCTAACTATGGACTAAATACCTAAAAAATGCATTTTACTAGTGTAATGATGAGTGTAAAAATATTATGACTTGGTTGCCATGGTAACCGATTTGTGAAAAATTGCACCACTTTTCTTAACTGCATCCCTAAGTTCCATAATCTAGAGAATCTCGCGATTCCAACGATGTATAGATTGTCCATCCCTCTTTCGGGGTGAGCCAAATCCTTAAATAAAGCACTTTTGAGCTCTTGGCTCCCAGACTATTATATTTGCAGAATCTGTTGCATTTTGGTGAATGTTATTAATTTCCGAGGGCTTGGTGTGCCAAACTTGCATTTCAACTACTCAGCACAAAAAGTGACCTACTGCCATTATATGAGAATTGTAAGATTTTGAACTGCCAAAAAATGTACAAGATATTGTGCCACAGTACCAATTAAGGTCAAAGCTTCATCTTAAGGCAACAAGCAAATTTCCTTCTAAGTTGTCTGATCGAGGAAACTCATCCAAAGTGATATGGGCATAACAATGCCAAAATTCTCTTAGGGGGATTAAATTTTCCGTTCTGTATAGATTTATACTAATCCAAAGATCCAAAAAGCTCACCATGGCAAATTTTCCTTTACCATATCATAGTTACTCTGTACCTGGAATTCAAACTGTAATATTATGGCATTGTTTTCGTAACTGTTACAAATGTAGAGTAGGTTGGGGCAAGAAGCCCGGGTTAGGTGAGAGGCCCCCAAGGTTTATATCTAAACTTACGTTTTTGGTGCATTTTCTTATTGCTAGGATTAAAGCTAGAGGCTTTTTAGGTGGTGTCACAAATTTTCAAGGCGAACAGCACCAAACCATATAAGAATTTAAAGAAACAAAAAAATTTGCATGGTTTTTGTAACTTTGACTAATTCTTTGAAAGCGGTTGTCAGAAATAACCTTGGAAATTTTAAAAAGTATAATGGATATCTGCATTGCTTCACTTTAAGACCATCACATAAATATGATTTGGATCATGTTTTTTGCATTTTAGTTTGAAATATAGAGGTCAAATTAAAATATGTGGGTTTGGGGCGAGAGGCCCCACATGGCATGGGGCATGAGGCCCCCTATACTGGGGCCTCAAAGCTGCTTCAGGAACCATTTAATAATATGTACTTAACCTTAAATCTTAATAGAATAGCTAATTAAAATAGAAAAAAAATTGGCCGAAATTGAAACAGGGCAAAAAATATTAAAAAATAAATGTATGAACAGAAAAATTCTAAAAATTCAGAAAAAGGGAAAGAATGCCTTAAAAATGATAGAAGAACAGCAAGAAATAACTTTCAAGCTGAATGCACCCACAAAAAAAATTACCATAGGATTATTATAGGGGGGCTTCTTGCCCGATGGGTGGGGTAAGAAGGCCATTTTCAATTTTTTACAAAAATGGCCGTAACTCCTTCATTAAAATTGGTAGACATTTGTTTCGCTAGTTATAGAGTCAAGTGATCCCTTCCTGACAGCATAAGCACTCAAAGATTCAACCATAAAAAGTAGGTCAAATCTCACCTCAAAGTTAAGGGGGGCTGCATGCCCCGACCTACTCTATGTGTTTTTTTATTCACTCATAAGCTATTTGTTCCAAATAGACAGAATGACATTTGTGATAGGACTGGTCTCTTCATCTTTGTCAGTCTAACCTGCAGCAGTTCAATTTTTAAAATCACAAACCTCTCCCATATTGTACAGGCCTACAGCTGGTATAAGCCAATGAATGTGAAACCATCAGCTGCCCTAAATTATGCAAGTCCAGTTTCACATGACATTTACCACTTCATTGTCAACAATAACTTTGCTAGACAATGGGATTTATTCTATTCTACAGAAATCAATTCCATTCATTTCACAATTTTTTAAAGTGCATAACATCATCCAACACGCTGAAAGTAGCAAAAAACTAATACAAATAAGAAGATATGAAAGGGTCTTAGCACTTTGGTATAGAAACATATTACCAGCTGAAATTGCTTCTCTTATTATGTTTTTTACACTTCAGCTTTAAGAACAGAACCAATCTGACAAGTAGGAGATTTGATTGAGGCATTAATGTAGATCTTCATTAGCAATTAACTGCTGCTCCATGACAGAAACTGGAGGTTGACGAGGTGTCTTGACTTCAAGAGAATATTATGTTTGACATAACTTGTATGTATGATCACACCACAGATAATGGGTAATTGAATTCCAAGCAGTAAACAGTTTCATATATGGTCTCTTGCTTAACTACATTGTGTCTTTTAGTTGGTAAGAAATCTGCAAAGAAATAGCATTACTTGTTCATTAATTACTACTAAACATTAACACATGTGGTTGCGAAATTTCATGTGACCATGAAATAGTTCCCTAAGTCATAAACCCATCATGTTGGTATTCAAATTGAAGCTCATGATGACAGCTACCACATGGTATCATTTTCAATGTTCTTGGATTAATAACCAATGAAATATAACAAACCGCATAACCGATAAAATGACAGAAAATGCAAAAATCCTAGAAACTTCAATGCAAGTGTGCCACCCCTAGACATTCTTCAAATTTATTGAAACTTCACACAATGTGTTTCTAGTATAAAAGGAACATTCTTGCAAAAGGAGAGGTTTCCTCTAAAAAGTTGGGGCAACTGATGCACCCTAATATACAGGTGTTGGCACAAGGTGTGAGACACAGACCATACAGTGAGGAAATGACACTAATAACACGAGTTAACAAATGCACTTCTATGATATGAGTTCATAGGGGTGTCAGAAAAAGTAGTAGCAAAAATGATTCACTTTCGAATTGGCATAAGTCATAGATCTTTTTGCTCATTGATTGCTCCATATAACTGTTATTAGGGTGGCGACAGATAAACAAACGTAAAGAAAGGATTGGCATTTAGTATTCAAGAAGATATGATTAAAGGTCAGAAGATCAAGGCTAATACAAAATCATAGTAATTGGGAAACCATTTGATATCAAGGGGGGCTTAATTGGAGTTTTTTTTATAAATAATTTCTTGCTCAGTTTTGGTGAAATAAATAATTTCCTTTCGGCCAGTCTTGAAACAAATAATTTCTGGTAGGGGCATTTCTTTACAAGGTGTTGCTTGATTTAGGAATGAATATTCGGCGACTTTGCTCACTCAAAATAAATAATTACTGCTGCCGTTACCTTGAAATAAATAATTACCTGCAGAGGAAAACTCCAATCCCCACCCCTCGAAAACAAATGGTCATCCCCTAAATAGGAACCAGAGGATTGATGAAGTGTCGTCCCCTAAATAGGAGCCAGAGGATTGATGAAGTGTTTGGTGCAAAGTTGTTGATGTAGTGCAGTAATTTTGCAGCTATTTAAGAAGAGTTTGCTCTATGCAAGTGACTTTCAAAGTGATCTTATTTTGTCTCTCTCTCCCTCGAAGTGACCAAGAACAAATGACAATCAAGCAAGGCATGGAGGGACATCTCTGGAACACCGGCTGCATACAGGTGTCATTCAGCAAGAGCTGGAAAAGACTTGTAACTTTTCCTGGAAAAGTCTACACCTCCCAAAAGTAACATCTTCCAAAAGCCAAATATTTCGCATCTAATCTGATGGATTCAAGTAAAAAAATCTAGTTCACTGTAAAATTTTGAATTTTTAAATGATTGAGTGAGATGGTTGCACAATTCCTTTGAGCCAAGATAGCTTGTTGTTTGTAAGTTATAACAACAGAAAGATTATGATTATCATAACTCAAAACAACAAGCTATGAAAGCTCAAACAAATTGTACAACCATCTCACTTGATCATTTTAGGTGACCAAAAATCTCAAATTTTACAGTGTTGACTATTCTCAGCTTGTCTGTGCAGAGTATGGGTTATGCCTGTTTCATATGTATATTTTACACACAAAAATACAAACAGTTCTTGTTAGATAATTTGTGGTATGCAAACAGCATGAAAGTGTTGTCCACAGATTTTCCAATGCATTTTATATTGGGGTGATTTGGTTATGCAGTTATAAATGCCAAAATCAATGAATTTCTTTTTTAAAAACAAACATCTACTGATCAGCGCATTATTTTTTTAGGTTAAACATTGGTTTCATTACTTGAAAATAAACAGTCACATTTTGATTTAACTACAACTCATCCAGCCACAGAGAACTGAAGCTCCATGGAAAAAGTATTTAATGCATGCTGGCAATAGAAATGCATTGTTGATGCAAAGGGCAGAAGTGAAATAGACCATTATTGCAATATTTTCCCAGAATAACGACAACATCAGGTATAGTGTTGGTGAAGAATGGAAGCTAACAGACAAAAACATTAAACAATGGACTGACCAAGCATTGGCTAATTATTGCAAAACAGTGGCCCACCAGGAAATACGGAGAACAAGAAGATCTCATGAATTCCCATCATTAGAATAAGGTAGCGGGTTGCAGCACTGATTGCTCCTTTGCTAGGGATTTTCATGAAAAGAATATATTTCCATGGTCCATCAAAGGCCAAAGCCGCTTGGTAACTGCTTGCCTGAAATCCACCTGTCTTCCCTCGCACCAAGCAGTGGCGACCAAGCTGTGATTTGGGCATCAGATGCAAAAATGGGCATCAAATGCAACACATTTCTTTCCAAAAGAGGTGATCCAACAGAAGGGTGTGCAATAGCCTTGCAGTTCCATCAAAGTGGTAGCCTCAGTTCTACATTTCATTTATTCACACACCTTTGTTTCTCCAACTAAGGACATTGAAAGGACATCAGCGAAATTTGTCTCCTCATCAAAAGTGAATCACACATTCCACTTTTTTGCCCTTTACGAAATGAAACAGGGTAGGACTGAGCAACTTTAACGAAATGGATGTACAGCATGGATCTACCAACTATGGCCTCCAGACTGCTAGAATAGATATTGCAGCTTTCAGAAAACAAACTCTCACTTACGGCAATTGAAACCATCCCCAATCTGCAAAGATCTGTCAGTGTTCGCCAAATTCATACATCAATTGACCTTTCTCTTACATTTTTAGGTCCTCAATGAAAAGTTGAATATGTACATAAGCGCCATACCAGCTACTACTCAATCTTTAAACAACAAAAATGCTTATAGAGAATATCATAAACAAATGCTGAACCACTTCTGTTTTGCGAGATCTTCTGCTACTTGGGTGTCTGATCTTGTTTGGTCTCCTGCTCCTATGAGTCCTATGCGTTGACCGAGAACAAATGACAATCAAGCAAGCTATGGAGAGAAAAGTGTGGGCTACAGACTGAATACTGAATATAGGGTTGTTTCCAGCAAGAGCAGGAAAAAACCTGATTTTTTCCCCTTTCTCTTATTCATAGCAGCCTCTCCTTATTTCTTGTTTGAAAAGGACAAACTGACCAAGACAATCATTTTTTTTGGGCTTGGAGAATGTCAAAAGAATGAGAGACAAGAATTAAGTGGGACTCAAGCATTAAATATAGAGAAAGTTCTCTTGAACAAACAGTGTATATATATATACGTATGCTTTTGCACAATATTCCACTTTTCATTGCTTATCGTGTAGGTCAATGCATTTGAGATGACTGATTTCGTGTGATACAAAGTATATTGATTTGAATGATTTCATCATCATTGACATGTTCATACTATAAAGCAAAAAATGCAAACAGTTCTCATGAAATTACTGCCGCACAGAAGAGATGTTGAGGGCAGTGAAGCAGGATAGACGGAGGGTCTACTTCCGAATGGACAACTTGACTGATTTGGCAACAGCAATTAAGTTGATAGGAAAACAGAAAAGACACCATCACTGGTCAATCCATTGTGCAAAACTTTGTCTACCACTTCTGGGTAAAACATTAGTAATGAGCTCGTACTATGATAAAAACAATCAATCCTCTCAGAGAGCCAAAACACAGGGTCATTGAGAATTATAGCTCCAAGTAGATGTAAGGTATGTGCCTATTGCATTGTTGGTGCGCAGGAAAGAATATGCAATGGGTCATAAGTGTCATATTGTCTGGGAATAAGTACAACATCATCTGGAATGTTAGTACAGAACTTATGAACCAAACATTAAACAATATAAAGCTGGCCAAGCATTGGCCAATTATTGCGAAACGGTAGCCCAGCAAGGAATATTAAAGGTACACGTAGGAAGATCTCCTGAATTCTGTTCATTAGAAGAAGGCAGCGGGTTGCAGCATTGATCGCTCCTTTACATGTGATTTTCATGAAAAGAATATCATTTCCATGGTCCATCAAAGGCCAAAGCAGCTTGGCAACTGCTTGCCTGAAATCCACTGAAATCCATCTGTCTTTCCTCGCACCAGGCAGTGGCGACCAAGCTGTGATTTGGGCATCAGATGCAAAAATGGGCATCAAATGCAACACATTTCTTTCCAAAAGAGTTGATCCAACTGGAGGGCGTGCAATAGCCTTGCAATTCCATCCAAGCAATAGCCTCGGCCCTCGATTTTATATTTCTCTTCTTCACACACCTTCATCTCTCAAGGTAAAGACATCTAAAGGACATCAGTGAAATTTGTCACCTCGTTAAAAGTGAATCCCACTATACACCTTTTTGCCCTTTGCAAAAAGAGACAGTGTATAGGACTCACTGAACTGAACAGATTATTAGCATAGATCTTATATCCACTACCAAAACATCGATGCTGAAATTCGAAGAGTACGTACTACCAGACAACTGTTTTACAACTGATGCCTCGTGTAATATTATATATGCTGGAAGGCAACTAACTCCCTTATAATCATTATATAATAATTTTATTACTCAACCAGGATTATTCATGCAATCTACTGACAGGTACACAAATCAAATCAAGAATGTCATACTTGACTCATAGACATCTGATCATCAGAAGTTCATTTTACCAAAATACAAACATAACAGTAGGCTATTCTAAAATGTTATTACTTAAACTGCGCTACCTTACACAATGTATATTTATGTCATAGCTCAGCTGTTTCATCTTGTGGTAGGTCTTCTTTATCAGAATAAACCTGGTTCTGTTTACATCTTTTTGTCATCTTGTTTCCTTTCGATTTACATCTGATGCCAAACAGAAACCTTTTCAAATCCTAGAGGAAGACACATCAAACAATATTCTGACATAATCAGTCAAAATAGATATAAGAATACAAACAAACAACTTCGACTCTCATGCCCTTGATTTCAAGCGGTTTGAGCTATCGCAAAAGAGATACATGTAGTCAGGTCTAGATTTCTATACTTCTAGGATTTCATTTCTGTGCCTGAATAATTAGTTGCTTCCAACATGTACAGAGTTCTTGCATATATCTGGAGGGCATCTCTATCTTGCAAGAGGGAGACAGACACTCAGACTTGCCAAGCAAAGCACTTCACCTATTGATTGTGGTAACACAAAGTGACATTAACCGGTGCTTTTCATGCTAACAATTACACAAGAGTCAGTTCACAGGAAAGGAGAAAAAAGTTGCCCTGACTCTGTTAAAAGAGTCAGAAGGAAAGTAGGTCCCATGCAGAAAATGTGGCTCCACAATGCCCTTAGTATGCTTCTTCAATATATCAAGTCAAAATTTGTGTTAATGATGGAATGCAAAATATGTTGTTTAAAAGAAATCTAAAGAAGTTTCTTGTCAAAATAACATGTTTACTTTTAGCTTTTGAAAAAGACAAGGATTGGTTGATCAGGTGAGACTGGATTTCATCACATGTTACCAGGTGTGGGTATTTTTTTGTTACCAACACCAACATGAACAGTGATGCATGAGACCATCAAGCCATAAAATGTTTCCAAACAAGTATTCAACCCCCTTTGGCAAAGAAGTTGGGAGCCCTAACTTCTCAGCCTTGTGGCTGCCATTGAACAAACCATATGTAAAAACAGGAGACTGAAGATAATGAAATATCAGAGTTTCATTTCATATTTCGGTCCTTTATAGTTTGATGCACGGTGTCCAACTGTCAAATAGTCAATTACAGATGTGACTTCATGAACACTCTGAAAGTGCATGATTTTAAGTTAAGTCTATGGATGTGCAGAGCATGTTTACTGTGAATATATGGCCTTGAAAATATGTCATCATCGGAGGTTAAATATACCCAGGAAACATGCATGATTTCTAAAGAGAGAGAGAGAGAGAATTACCCATCATTTAATTGGTACCATGGTTTTGCATGGTAGATGTAGCATTTTCAGGACAGGAAGTTTGAGGTTCAAATTGTGAATATTGAATTACTTTCTTATCTAGGCATTGCATAAAACTCACAGAAACAATCCATTTTCCATTCTTCTGATGGATGATGCAATCAAAAGCCATTTATTTATAGCATGCAGACAGAAAGCAGATCTGCTTAAACAATTGAAGGGCATACTATATTTGAATGTTTCCTGCTGTCCAACCTTCTAATAAGTGTTCTTGTGGGCTACTCTAGACCAGCAGCCTTCATACATAATAAGCCTACTGCACCACAATGGAGTTTTCACTTGCCATGCAGTGAAATTAAAGTGAAGGCATCACCCTTCACTTCCATGTATTTGAAACTTTGTTAGTAACATCATAATTAATTTAGGATAGATCAGACTAGGGTGAATGACACTCTGCATCAAATGCCTAGCTGGGGCCTCTTGGGATTGAGAAAAAGAAGAGAAACATGCTGAAGAGAATTGATTCTTCAGCTAACAGCATAAAATTCGATGTCAATCGTGAAAGTAATGGTGGAGTTGCATGAATTGTTTGAACCAATTCTCAGCTAATTTCTTCACCATTTCTTTGTTCTACTGACACTATGATGATAGGTTGTCTAGTGGAATAGTCTTAAAAGAGGAAGATATTTATCTCTTCCAGAAGATCATAAAGACAGAGAACTATAAATTCCATAGTGCAGATAATAATATGTAATTAGATTCAGAAGAATTATTTCTTGGAAGTGCAAAGGCCAATTAAGGCACATCAATTTTATTGTACACAATTTACAGGTGTTGTGAATGATAATTATTATCATGTACTTGGAGTGCAGTGAATAGTGAGATAAATCACTAAAGAAAATGACAAGTCTTATTTCAAAATTCTATGTTTAGATGATTTACTTATATAGGCCTAATATATACATATAGACCTACCAGATGGCGCAAACATCTTTAAGTTAAAAAGATGCCGCTGAGCTGAAACACTCATTGAAGTGATTGTATAAAATAATTATTTTTAAATTTTATTGGCGCAAACTGAAACATATAATAAGACAAGCATTGCTTAATTCAGACAAATGTCAATTGGAAATAAGCACTTGTTACACGCTTCAAGAATTGCCCTAGGCAGCTGCAGTAAGTCCACCTATCATATACCTGCCTATACTGTCAATCTTAAATCTGAGCCAACATATTTGTAATCATTTAAGAAAATGTTAATAGTTAAAAGTTTTTATTTTCTGAGAATTTTGGAGGATCATTTATGAAGTTTATATAATTGTCATCAAAGCACAGATTTTATTGATTTGATACTGATTACTTATTCATGAACAGTTAAATTCGGAAGCAATAGGTAAACAAGCTGAAATGTCACCTATAAGTATAAGTCATACTTCATGACCTTAGTTTTATGTATAGGTCTTGTTTATGGACATACACTGCAAAATATAAATGTTGAGTCAGCTGAAAAGATTGAGTGAGAAGGTTGGACAATTCCTTTGAGTTAATATGGCTTGTTGTTTCGAGTTATGATAATTATCTTTCCGTTGTCATAACTTAAAATAACAAGCTATGTCAGCTCAAAGGAATTGTACAACCATCTCACTCAATCATTTAAGCTGACTCAAAATTCAAATTTTACGTTGTATACCATATCTATTCAATACCAACATAGCCTCTTTTTGAAGTGCGACTCTATCTGAGGTGGGCCTCCATCATTAAGATAATCTCAGATACAGCAGGTGAAATGGAGGATTAAGGTCATACAAGGGGGATACAGTGTAAAATCATCCACTGAAAATAAAAGACTCCAAAATTGTGTGACATTGTCCAAAACAAGCACATCTGCTTTGAAAAATATGTTTGAGGCCCAGTATACATTAGGCAAACTGTCTACATGTGAAATGTGAAAAGCGAAGGATATATTCATACTGATCAATGTCAAAATATGTATTGTTTCGATTTTGGTTTCATAACATTTGACAGATTTCTCAAATGTGTATAGTATTTTCAACAAAAACCCTTTTTTACTCTGGACATCTACATTTGATAGAACTTTTGCCATCAATAAGCAGTTAGATCTGATAACCCAGAATCAAGTATGGCCAGAGGGGTAGCCCATCATATCACACTTTTCTCACTGTCTGAGCCTCCGGGTAGGTTTGTAATCACGAATCTATCAGGACATCAAGTAATTATTTGTTCAGAGGCTGTTTCTAATCATACCTCACAGGTGGTAATAGATAACATGATACACACTAAGTGCACCATCATTTTCTATATTACCTCGATCTGCTTTATTCTGTCATGTTCCAAATGCAGGTGAACTGAACTGAGCGTAGAAATTGTGTAGCCAAGAGCTAGCCAGTGATGGTTGCAAGGTAGTATTTGGTCGCGTGTCACAAGGTCGTACAATTTGCGTTACATGGCGATTTTGGACCAAAATTTTTTTTCATCAAAAAAGTCTAAATTAGGTCTTAAATATCCTATTCAAACAAAAAACCAGTGTAATTTCACAAAAATTAGTGCTGTTCGTCTTATTATTTGATTTTATTCACCACACAAATCAATATAAAACTCAAACTTTAAAGGCATTTTTCTCTAAAACGACTATATTTCAGTAATGTTACTATAAAGTACAAAATACACCTTGTATCCCCATGAAATTTTCACTGAAGTTAGTTGAGAAGATGGTCCTACTAATCAAAGCAACAAAAAATATGTCCTCTTCTCCAAAAGACTTTATATACGTCAATGAATTTATGTTACTGCGACAGAGAAAAAACCTTTCTCAGGCATCATGTTTAAAACTGTGCCAGAAGCCTGATTATTGTCAAAATCTCAATTAAAATGTTTAGAAACATTACTAAGACCCCTGAGAACAAATCCGATATTGCAAATAAGATATTATAAGATATTTACATGACATGTTGCAAATATATCTTATATAATTTATTTTCTAGTGCATGAGAAATCAACATCTCATGTGAGCATACCATTCTGGAGCTATCTGTGGATTTAACCCATATGTATCTCTTTTTATTTGCTATATGAGAGCAAGACTATCAAATGTGATTGTTATTTATTCATTTGATGATGTGGCCTGCTCTTTTTGTCCTTTTGGAAGTCCATTACATTAAGCAAAAAAAATCTTGTACTCTTCAAGCTTGTATGTGTTACATTTGTTTCAGCCTTGTTCAGAGCATCACAGAAGTGATTAAATGATTGAAAACATAGCAATATTTTATACCATAGTAAAATATAGCTCATGAGCATTTAGGCAATAGCCTTATCCACAGGGTGTGGTTAACCTACTTCGAGTTCTCATGGTTTAAACTTAGAACCCCTCTCCAATTTTACGAGTTTTTGCAAGTGTTACGAAAAGTTCAGCCTAAAGTAGACAAGCAGCACACAAAGAATTTTACGTGCAAGCAAAATCTGATAAATGCATTTGAAAATAGAACTTATGAGCATTTAATTGATATATATTTGAACTTCCTACCTTTAATATTAATAGCTACAGACTAAATCTAAGAAAATGTGTTGAATTTTTTTTGCCAGCGGGACATGTTCACGTCGCTGCACATTAAAGGACCTACAGAAGGCACTGTTACAGTTAGATAGAAAATTTAAGCTTCGAAAGCTTAAGTAGGAATCAGGTACTCCTGCAGAGAAAACCAGATTAAAATATCTTTTGTCGCTGGCAAGAAAACTCACTTTCTAGATGATTTTTTCAAATCTGACGTAACGTGGGACACAAAAAAATCACCTGTTTTCCTGAGGTTTTTGATGGCTAGAAGCCTCATTTTGAGATAAAGTTGACTTTTTAAAACCTAATATGATACAGAAGAAGTCAGGCCTTCCAAGGGTGTATAACATTGCATAATAGATATTTGTAAAGCACATGTAATCATCATTTAAATGCAAAATTTCTGAAATTGTACGACATTACGACACATGACCATTTATGTAATTTGCGCCTTTCCCAGACAGAGGGATACTTTACAGATCTCGCAATTTTGTAAAATAAATCATGGACAACCACAAATTTACATGTCAACAGCTAAAATCTTAACTGAAGTACTACTCAGACTCTGACTTATTAGGCAACAGAGTGGCTGAGCAGTTTTAAAAGGTTCAGAGCTGCTCCGCTGAACGTCTTTGCCTGCATGGGTTGAACCCTGGGTGGGAATCAAAAAATTGCATTGGACCTTCATAAGCAATATCCCAGTTGGATATTGAGCAGATGAGACATAAAATTGGCAGCCCATGGTATCAGTTTCTATGCTGGGCAGGTAAAATATTTTGCAAATGGGGGTAAATGTGGAACATGTTGAGGACTCACATGCACTCTCGATCTCATCCATCTCATAAATCAACCCTTGTGAGCACCAAGAATTGGGCTGAGAGGGCTGCACTTACCATATTTATCTACCAATCTATCTACCAATCTATCAATCTATCTATCTATCTATCTATCTGTCTATCTATCTATCTATCTATCTATCTATCTATCTATCTATCTATCTATCTATCTATCTATCTATCTATCTATCTATCTGTCTATCTATCTATCTACAGTGCATGTATAAATTTACATGCATAAATAGAAATTGTCAATCTGTCTACCAATATGTCATTTATCTGAGAGATTGAGACTTTTCTCTGTGGGACTTCATTTCAAAGTGTACATTAGATTCATTTCATGGAACTTACAAATCAAGGCAGCAGTTCCGTGATGTGTGGTGTAGCTATTTAAGGTATAATGTGAAGTGGATTCATTAAGTGTGTCATCACGTGTCAACATGAGAAGTCACTTGATGTTGTTTCAAGTCTAGATCAAACGCACGAGGAATGTGACACGAATCACATGCTGCTTTGTGTCACCAACATCACAAAAAGGAGCAAAAAGAGAACCAAGAAGAGGCAAAAAATGCATTAAAATTGCCTTGAAATACCTCAAAGGTTTGTAATTAAAGGCACGAGAATCATCTGCCACTACGTTGAACAAGACTACAGACATAATTACCCCCATTTTGTTGTAGCTCATAAAATCACATTTTGAAGTTGTAGTCACAAGGCTAATAGCCACTCCAAAAAGGCCTCCTCGAGTAATTTTGATATAAAAATCATCCTGTGTAAAGACTGTGAACAGTCAAAACAACAATTTTCCTTCGTCAATGTGCTCTACTTATACCAAAATAACAATATGTGCCATCAAAACATATCCAATTCAACACCTGAGAGAATACTCCTAGTTTGTGGATTTATACCTTCAGGTCTGCTTGACGTTGATAAACAGATTTTTTAAATGTGTATGATATTTGTAGCAGTTGTTGTGCTTGGAGTATTTTCAACTTGCAATATCTCAGAAAGACAAAAGGAAAAGGAAAACGAGACAAGAGGTGCAAGAGATAAACAGGGGACGAGGAGAGAAAAGACGAGGAGAGAAAAGACGAGGAGAGAAAAGACGAGGTGAGAAAAGAGGAGGAGAGAAAAGAGGAGGAGAGAAAAGAGGAAGATAGAAAAGAGCAGGAAAGAAAAGAGGATAGAAAAGAGCAGGAGAGAAAAGAGGAGAGAAAAGGCGGGGAGAGAAAAGATGAGGACAGAAAAGACAAGGACAGAAGAGGCAAAATGGAAGACGAGCAAAGAGGAAAGAGAAATAGACGAATCATAGATATATATTAAGTGCAGCCCTCTAAGCCCAGTTCTGGGCACTGATACAAGGGGCCTCCAATTAATGTCTCATCCAAACGACATCTAGTTGGGATTTTTCTCATGAAGGTCCACTGAAAATTTCGTGTTCCCAAACCAGGGTTCAAACCCATACAAGCCAACCTTAAAACCACTCAGCCGACCAGCTGCTGGCAACAGAAATGCAAAAGAGAGGTACCGTAATATGGGGTGAATTGGGACACTGGGGTGAATCGGGACAGAACAGGGAAACATTTTATTTGCTCAAATGCACCAATTTCTACTTGCCTTAGGAATTTGATTTTTGGTACACGTTCAGTAAACATATAAGCCCACATTGTGGTAGAATTTTGTATTTCTAACTGCAGGCAGTGAGGAGCTGCAGGACCTTAAACTTTGCACTGCAGAAATGGCCTTTTACAAGTTGGTCAAAACTTTCCTTGTGCTATATAAAGCATAAATATCAGAGCCACCAAACTTGCAGCAAACTTTAAAATCAGTCTAATATGGTTATAGGGGAACCATAATTATAGACTGGATGTGGGATTGTGTATGTTAGGTCCTGGGTGCAGATACAGGTCAATGGCAAATTTTCCGGATTAACCACAATAACCATACTAATTTTCGTTTGAGTGTAGTGGCATGGCTTTTTGATGAATAATATTGAACTTAGCATCATTTGCAGCGCATTTAGTCCAGAATTATCAATTACTAGAAAAATTAGAAGAAAACTGCAGTTTTTAACAGTTTTCTGTCATTTATCAAATTTTTTAAAATCTGCATATTATCAATGAAATTGATATCAGATTTTCCTCAAATTTTTTTTCTGGCATGTTGAACATGTTTTCTAATATTTTTTCACAAGGAGAAGTCACTCAAAGTAGGTAGGGAGTATTAATAGTGGAAATAATGGAGTGTCCCGATTCACCCCAAAGTATGGGGTGAATTGGGACAGTGGTTTTCTTGGCCTAGAGCAATGGGGATTTAAGATATCATTTCAAGCTTCTAGGGGTATTTAGACCTTGTGCCCAGACACAATTTGACACCAAATTTTGATTTCTAGATTGATTTTTGTCCATGCTATGACAGAAAAACGGCCAATTCTGTCCCGATTCACCCCATATTACGGTAGTGAGAAAAGAGAGGACAAATCACCCAAAGTTGCCTGCTTTGAAGAAGTCGAAACTCCTTGGAATTTTGAAAGTTCCAAGCTAATTATACGGAGAGTTTTTAGTATCTCTTGGAAGGTACTTCGTAAAAGTTTGCGACGGTATTAGAACTTGCATGAAAACAGTATAATTGTGATCAATTTTCTTCCCAATCTGAGAAGATGAGACAAGATTTTACCACGAGACTGCATGCATGTATTTATTTGTAATATATAGTACTATATATATAGTTTCACGAAAGAGTATTTTAAATGGAAGGACTTTTTTCCAGTGCACATATGAGGGATCTTCTGGAAAACAATATAAACCTTTTACTTCCTTATACTGATATTACACTTACAATCTAGACCAGCTAAGTTTCCTGACAAAATTCAACATTATTGTAACGATTATCTGAAGTTATTTTTAATTCATGTACAACACAAGATATCACATCAGAGAGATTAGACCTGTCTCAACTGTCCAGACAGACAATAGATAAAAAATATTTTTAAAAATATATCTCAATCAATTGGTAACACACTGTGAAATCATTATTGTCTGAAGAGTATTATACAAGTCAACTTGCATCAGGTAAATCTGAACTGGAAAAGATATAGCATTTCATATTTCACTTAATCATAAAAAGAGAGACAAACAACAAGAAACTACACACCTTCAATCCCCCCTCCCTTCCAGATTTGTGCAGTGCACTCTTGTTAGGTTTCTCACCCATTATAATACATATATACCATTAACTGGAAAAAGACAGAAAACGGTATGCAACCTGATATGTCATTTATTCCATTAGTTTCTAAGATGAAGCCAATGAAGATGGAGTTTTCCTTATTACACAAAAAAGCAGTTGCCTGCAGGTAATGTAACTTACACCAGATCAACAGCTATCCTAAGTACCTCACTTTGGGATTCATTTGTGGCTTCCACATACAGGTGTAGGCACAAGGTGTGAGCCACAGACCATACGGTGAGGAAATGACACTTATATTAAAAACACAAGTTCACAAACGCACTTCTGTGATATGAGTCCATAGGGGTGTCAGAAAAAGTAGTAGCAAAAATGATCCACTTTCGAATTGACATAAGTCATAGATGTCTTTGTTCATTGATTACTCCACATAACTGTTATCAGGGTGGCGACAGGTAAACAAACATAAAGAAAGGATTTGCATTTAGTATTCAAGAAGATGTGATTAATTTTAAAAAGTAAAGGTCAGAAGACTAGAGATCAAGGCTAATACAAAATCTTAGTAATGGGGAAACCATTTGATATCAAGGGGGGGGGGGGGCGGCTTTGAGATTTTTTTTTATAAATAATTTCTTGCTCAGTTTTAGTGAAATAAATAATTTTTGGCCAGTCTTGAAATAAATAATTTCTAGTAGGGGTATTTCTTAAGAAAGTGATGCTAGGAATGAATATTCGGCGACTTAGTGAGCTCAAAATAAATAATTACTGCTGCCGTTACCTTGAAATAAATAATTACCTGCCCAGGAAAACTCAAACCCCCCCCTTGGAAAACAAATGGTCGTCCCCTAATTAGGAGCTAGAGGATTGATGAAGTGTTTGGTGCAAAGTTGTTGATGTAGTGCAGTGATTTGGCAGCAATTAAAGAAGAGTTTCCTCGATGTAAGTGACTGTCAAAGTGATCTTATTTGGTCTGTCTCTCCCTCGAAGTGACCAAGAACAAATGACAATCAAGCAGGGCATGGGGGGACATCTCTGGAACACCGGCTGCATACAGGTGTCATTCAGCAAGAGCTGGAAAAGACCTGTAACTTTTCCTGGAAAAGTCTACACCTCCCAAAAGTAACATTTTCCAAAAGCCAAATATTTCGCACCTAATCTGATGGATTCAAGTAAAAAATGTAGTTCACTGTAAATTTTTAATTTTGATTGAGTGAGATGGTTGCACAATTCCTTTGAGCCAAGATAGCTTGTTGTTTGTAAGTTATAACAACAGAAAGATTATGATTATCATAACTCAAAACAACAAGCTATGAAAGCTCAAACAAATTGTACAACCATCTCACTTGATCATTTTAGGTGACCAAAAATTCTAAAATTTTACAGTGTTGACTATTCTCAGCTTGTCTGTGCAGAGTATGGGTTATGCCTGTTTCATATGTATATTTTACACACAAAAATACAAACAGTTCTTGTTAGATAATTTGTGGTATGCAAACAGCATGAAAGTGTTGTCCACAGGCTTTGAAATGCATTTTATATTTGGTTGATTTGGTTATGCATTTATAAATGTCAAAATCATCGAATTTTTTATTTTAAAAACAAACATCTACTGATCAATGCATTATTTTTTTAGTTAAACATTACTTGAAGATAAACAGTCACATTATGATTTAACTACAACTCATCCAGCCATAGAGAACTGAAGCTCCATGGAAAAATTATGTAATGCATGCTGGCAATAGAAATGCATTGTTGATGCAAAGGGCAGAAGTGAAATAGACCATTATTGCAATATTTTCCCAGAATAACGACAACATCAGGTATAGTGTTGGTGAAGAATGGAAGCTAAAAGACCCAAAATTAAACAATGGACTGACCAAGTATAGGCTAATTATTGCAAAACAGTGGCCCAGAAGGAAATATGAAAACAAGATCTCATGAATTTTCATCAGAAGGAGGCAGAGGGTTGCAGCATTGCTTGCTCCTTTGCTTGGGATTTTCATGAAAAGAATATCATTTCCCTGGTCCATCAATGGCCAAAGCCGCTTGGCAACTGTTTGCCTGAAATCTGCTGAAATCCATCTGTCTTTCCTTGCACCAAGCAGTGGCGACCAAGCTGTGATTTGGGCATTAGATGCAAAAATCGCCATCAAATACAACAAATTTCTTTCCAAAAGAGGTGATCCAACTGGAGAGTGTGCAATAGCCTTGCAGTTCCATCAAAGCGGTAGCCTCAGTTTTATGTTTCATTTCTTCACATACCTTTGTCTTTTCAACCAAGGATATTGAAAGGACATCAGTGGAATTTGTCGCCTCGTCAAAAGTGAATCACACTTTCCACCTTTTTGCCCTTAACAAAATGAGACAGGGAAGGAGTTACTGTACTGGAATGGATGAAGAGCATTGATCTACCTGCTGTGGCTCCAGACTGCCAGAATAAACATTGAAGCTTTCAGAAAACAAAATCCCTCTTACGGCAATTGAAACCATCCAGAATCCGAAAATTTCTGTCCATGGTTGCCAAATTCTTGCGTCAATTGAACTTTCTGTTATACATTTAGGTCATCAATGAGAAGTTTAATGTATATAAAATGTACCAGCTACTAATCAATCTCTGAACAACAAAAATGCTCATAGAGAATATCATAAACAAATGCTTGACCATTTCTGTTTAGCGAGATCTTCTGCTACTTGGGTGTCTGATCTTATTCGGTCTCCTGCTCCTATGAGTCCTATGCATTGACCGAGAACAAACGACAATCTAGCAAGTTATGGAGAGAAAAGTGTGGGCTACAGACTGTATACTGAATAAAGGGTTGTATATAAAACACCTGATTTGTTTCCTTTCCTTTTATTCATAGCAGCCTCTCATTATTTCTCATTTGAAAAGGAAAAATTGACCAAGACAATAATTTTTTCGGCTTGGAGAATGTCAAAAGAATGAGAGACAAGAATTAAGTAGACTCAAGCATTAAATTTAGAGAAAGTTCTCATTGAACAAACAGAGTAATACTATATATAGATACGCGTATGCTTTTGCACAATATTCCACTTTTCATTGCTTATCTCGTGGGTCAATGCATTGGAGATGACTGATTTCGTGCGATACAGAGTATACTGATTTCATCATCATTGACAGGTTCATCATACAATGCACAAAATGCCAACAGTTCTAATGAAATGGTTGCTACACAAAAGATATGTAGAGGGCAGTGAAGCAGGATGGATGAAGAGTGTATTTCACATGGACAACTCGACTGATTTTGGCAACAGAACTTAAGTTGATAGAAAAACAGAAAAGACAATCCATTGTGTGATAAACTTTGTCTACTACTTCTGGCTTAAACATAATAATAATAATAATATTTGTAATGAGCTCGTACTATGATAAAACAATCAACCCTCTCAGAGAGCCAAAACACAGGGTCATTGAGAATTATAGCTCCCAGTAGATGTAAGGTATGTCGCCTTTTCAACTGGAATTTTAGCACAGAACTTATGAACCAAACATTGAACAATATAGCCTGACCAAGCATTGGCCAGTTATTTGCAAAATGAAAGAACAGCATGGAATGTTAAAAGCAGAAGATCTCATGAATTCCGATCATTAGAAGAAAGCAGGAGTCTGCAGCATTGATCGCTCCTCTACATGTGATTTTTATGAAAAAAATATCATTTCCATGGTCCATCAAAGGCCAAAGCCGCTTGGCAACTGTTTGCCTGAAATCCGCTGAAATCCATCTGTCTTTCCTTGCACAAAGCAGTGGTAACCAAGCTGTGATTTGGGCATCAGATGAAAAAATGGGCATCAAATGCAACACATTTCTTTCCAAAAGAGGTGATCCAACTGGAGGGTCTGCAATAGCCTTGCAATTCCATCCAAGCAATAGTCTCGGCCCTCGGTTTTATATTTCTCTTCTTCACACATCTTCATCTCTCAAGGTAAAGACATCTAAAGGACATCAGTGAAATTTTTCACCTCGTAAAATGTGAATCGCACTATACACCTTTTTTGCCTTTGCAAAAAGAGACAGGGTAGGGCTGACAGAACAGAATAGATGATTAGCCTACATCTAATATCTACTACCAAAACATTTAAGGGGAAATTGGAAGAGTACACAACTGGTTTACAGCTGATGCCTCATGTAATATATGCTGGACGGCAACTAACTCCTTCATAATTATTATAAATATTACTCAACCACCATTATTCATGCAACCTACTGACAGGTACACAAATCAAGAATGTCATACTTGACTCATAGACATCTGATCACAAGAAGTTCATTTTACCAAAATACAAACAGTAGGCAATATCAAAATGTTATCACTTAATAAACTGCGCTACCTTACACAATGTATATTTATATCATTGCTCAGCTGTTTCATCTTGTGGCAGGTCTTCTTTATTAGAATAAATCTTGTTCTGTTTACATCTTTTTGTGATCTAGTTTTCTTTCGATTTACATCTGATGCCAAAGAGAAACCTTTTCAAATCCTAATGGAAGACACAAACAATTTTCTGACATAATCAGTCAAAATAGATATAAGAATACAAACAAACAAATTTGACTCACATGCCCTTGCATGAGTTCAAGCGGTTTGAGCTGTTCCAAAAGAGATAGTCAGGTCTAGATTTCTATACTTCCAGGATTTCATTTTGCCTTTTTGTGCTTGTTTTATCTGTTGCTTCCAACATGTACAGGGTTCTTGCATATATCTGGAGGGCATCTCTATCTTGCAAGTGGGAAACAGACATTCAGACTTGCCAAGCAAAGTACTTCACGTATAGATTGTAGCATCACAAAGTGACATTAATAGGCGCTTTTCATGCTAACAATTACACAAGAGTCAGTTCATAGGAAAGGAGAAAATGTTGCCCCGATTCTGATAAAAGAGTCAGAAGGAAGGTAGAACCCATGCAGAAAATGTGGCTCCACAATGCCCTCAAAATGTTTCTTCAATAAATCAAGTCAAAGTTTTTGTTAATGATGGAATGCAAAATATGTTCTTTCAAAGAAATTTAAAGAAGTCTTTTGCCAAAAACAACAAGTTGACTACTAGCTTTTCATAAAGACAAGGATTGGTTGATTAGGTTAGACTGGACTTCATCACATGTTCCCATGTGTGTGGTATTTTTTGTTTCCAGCATCAACAAGAACAACGATGCATTGGACCATCAATTATTAAGCCATAAAATGTTTTCAAACGAGTATTCAACCGGACCTTTTGGCAAAGCAGGAGGGAGCCGCAACTTCTCAGGCATCCGACTGCCATCGAGCAAACTGTACGTAAAAAGGAGACTGAGGAGAATGAAATATCACAGTTTTATTTCATATTTCCTATGCAGTGTAGGGGGATTGACTGTGTCTGACTGTCAAATCGTCAATTACAGATCTATGTGACTTTGTGAACACTCTGAAAGCATGTGATTTTAAGCTAGACTTGTGGAAAGAGGATGTTTACTTAGAAAATATGGAGAAGATAACATCATCAGAGGTTAACTATATATATAGTGTACATCAAAGAGCGAGAAAAAGACCATTTGTATAATTAGTACTCATGTTGCATGATACAGGAAGCAGTTTCAGGACAGGAAGTTTGGGGTTCAAATTGTGAATGTCATTAATTTTTTATAAGCATTCTATAAAACCCACAGAAACATTCCATTTCACATTCACTGTTTGGAGACTTCAGTCAAAATCAATTTATTCATCCCAGACGGAAAGTAGACCTGCTCAAACAATTGAAAGGTAGTATACCATATTCAAATGGTCCCCGCTATCCAACCTAGAATATGAGCTTGCTACACCACAATAGCTCTTCACTTGCATGCAGTGAAATTAAAGTGAAGGCATCTTCATTCACTTCCATGTATTTGAAACTTTGTTAGTAACATCATAATTAATTTAGGATAGATCAGACTAGAGTGAATGACACTCTGCATCAAACGCCTAGCAGGGGCCTCTTGGGATTGAGAAAAAGAAGAGAAACATGCTGAAGAGTATTGATTCTTCAGCTAACAGCATAAAATTCGCATGTCAATCGTGAAAGTAATGGTGGAGTTGCATGATTTGTTTGAACCAATTCTCAGCTAATTTCTTCACCATTTCTTTGTTCTACTGACACTATGATGATAGGTTGTCTAGTGGAATAGTCTTAAAAGAGGAAGATATTTATCTCTTCCAGAAGATCATAAAGACGGTGAACTATAAATTGTATAACGCAGATAATAATATGTCATTAGGTAAGGAAGATTTATTTCTTGGAAGTGCAAAGGCCAATTAAGGCACATCAATTTTATTGTAGACAATTTACAGGTGTTGTGAATGATAATTGTTATCATGTGCTTAAAGAGCTATGAATAGTGAGATAAATCACTAAAGAAAACAATAAGTCTTATTTCAAAATTCTTTAGTTAGACGATTTACTGATATAATATATACCAGAATACCAGAAGACACCAACATTAAGTTTTAAAAATGCCGCTTAGCTCAAACACACATTGAGGCGATTGTATAAAATAATTATTTTTCGAATGTCATTTGCACAAGCTGAAACACAAACAATCATTGCATAACTCAGACAAAATGTCAACTGGAAATTTGCATTTGTAACATGCTAAAAGAATTGCCTTGGGCAGCAGCACTATATAAGCATACCTACCATATATATACCTAGTAGGTATTACCTACCTATACTGTCAATCTTAAATCTGAGCCAACATATTTGTAGACATTTAAGAATATTGATAGTTAAAAGTTTTTATTTTCTGAGAATTCAAAGAAAAGATGCACACAGGGGGTTTTTGAAGATCATTTATGCAGTTTATATAATTGTCATCAAAGCACAGATTTTATTGATTTGATACTGATTACTTATTCATGAACAGTTAAATTCGGAAGCAATAGATAAACAAGCTGAAATGTCACCTATAAGTATAAGTCATACTTCATGACCTTAGGTTGTTTATGTATTGGTCTTGTTTACGGACATACACTGCAAAATATAAATGTTGAGTCAGCTGAAAAGATTGAGTGAGAAGGTTGGACAATGCCTTTGAGTTAACATAGCTTGTTGTTTGGAGTTATGATAATTATCCTTCTGTTGTCATAACTTAAAATAACAAGCTATGTCAGCTCAAAGGAATTGTGCAACCATCTCACTCAATCATTTAAGCTGACTCAAAATTCAAATGTTACAGTGTATACCAAACTAATTCAATACCAACAGAGCCTCTATTTGAAGTGCGACTCAGATACAGCAGGTGAAACGGAGGATTAAGGTCATACAAGGGGGATGTAGTGTAAAATCATTAAAATCATCCACTGAAAATAAAAGACCCCAAAATTGTGTAATATTGTCCAAAACAAGCACATATTTTTTGAAAAATCCCAATACTTTTGAGGCCTAGTATACATCAGGCAAACTGTCAGCATGTGAAAAGTGAAAAGTGAAGGATATATATTCATACTGATCAATGTCAAAATATGTATTGTTTCGATTTTGGTTTCATACCATTTGACAGATTTCTCAAATGTGTCTAGTACTTTTAACAAAAACCCTTTTTTACTCTGGACATCTACATTTGATAAAACATTTGCCATCAATAAGCAGTTAGATCTGATAACCCAGAATCAAGTATGGCCAGAGGGGTAGCCCATCATATCACACTTTTCTCACTGTAAGTGACCCTGGAGGAGCCTTTGGGTAGGTTGGTAATCACGAGTCTATCAGGACATCAAGTAATTATTTGCTCTGAGGCTCTTTCTAATCATACCTCACAGGTGGTAATAGATAACTTGATACACACTAAGTGCACCATCATTTTCTATATTACCTCTGCTTTATTTCTGTCATGTTCCAAATGCAGGTGAACCGAACTGAGCCTAGAAATCGTTTAGCCAAGAGCAAACCTGTGATGGTTGCAAGCCATGCAAGGTTTTGTGTAATTTGCACCTTTCCCAGACAGAGGGATACTTTACAGACCTGGTAATTTTGCAAAAAAACAAAACAAAAATCAACTCATGGACAACCGCAAATTTATACGTCAACAGCTAAAATCTTAACTGAAGTACTACTCAGACTCTGATTTATTAGCAACAGGATGGCTGAGCAGTTTTAAAGGTTCAGACCAATTCCGCTGAAGGTCTCTGCCTGCATGAGTTCAAACCCATGGGAACCAAAATTTGCAGGGTACCTTCATAAGCAATATCCCAGTTGGATATTGTTCAGATGAGACATTAAACTGGCAGCCCATGGTATCAGTGTCTATGCTGGGCAGGTAAAAAAATAAATGTGTAACATGTTGAGGACTCCAACTCTGCCACTCTCGATCGCTTCCATCTCATCAATCAACCCTTGTGAGCACCAAGAATTGGGCTGAGAGGGCTGCACTTACCATATCTATCTATCTATCTATCTATCTATCTATCTATCTATCTATCTATCTATCTATCTATCTATCTATCTATCTATCTATCTATCTATCTACAGTGCATCTATAGCAACTGTCAATCTGTCTATCAATATTTCATTTATCTGAGAGATTGAGACTTTTCTCTGAGGGACTTCTTTTCAAAGTGTACATTAGATTCATTTCATGGAACTTACAAATTAAGGCAGCAGCTCCGTGATGTGTGGTGTAGCTATTTAAGGTATAATGTGAAGTGGATTCATTAAGTGTGTCATCACGTGTCAACATGACAAGACACTTGATGTTGTTTCAAGTCTAGATCAAACGCACGAGGAATGTGACACGAATCACATGCTGCTTTGTGTCACCAACATCACAAAAAGGAGCAAAAAGAGATCCAAGAAGAGGCAAAAATGCATTAAAATTGCCTTGAAATACCTCAAAGGTTTGTAATTAAAGGCACGAGAATCATCTGCCACTACGTTGAACAAGACTACAGACATAATTGCCCTCATTTTGAAGTAGCTCATAAAATCACATTTTGAAGTTGTAGTCACAAGGCTAATAGCCACTCCAAAAAGGTCTCCTCGAGTAATTTTGAAATAAAAATCATCCTGTGTAAAGACTGTGAATAGTCAAAACAACAATTTTCCTTCGTCAATGTGCTCTACTTATACCAAAATAACAATATGTGCCATCAAAACATATCCAATTCAACACCTGAGAGAATACTCCTAGTTTGCTGATTTATACCTTCAGGTCTTCTTGACGTTGATAAACAGATTTTCAAATGTGCAAGCAATTTGTAGCAGTTGTTGTGCTTTAAGTATTTTCAACTTGCCATATTTCATAGAAAGACAAAAGGAAAAGGAAAACGAGACAAGAGGTGCAAAAGACAAACAGGAAAGCAGAGGAGAGAAAAGCCGAGGAGAGAAAAGCCGAGGAGAGAAAAGAGGAGGAGAGAAAAGAGGAGGAGAGAAAAGAGGAGGAGAGAAAAGAGGAGGAGAGAAAAGAGGAGGAGAGAAAAGACGAGGAGAGAAAAGAGGAGGAGAGAAAAGACAAGGACAGAAGAGGCAAAATGGAAGACGAGCAAAGAGGAAAGAGAAATAGACGAATCATAGAAGAGAAGGAGAGAGGAATATAAAGAGAGACAGACAGATAGAAAGAGAAAAATTAAAAGTAATAAAGACAAGAAAGAGAAAAATGAGCAAAAAAAGATGATAAATAAGGAAGGGAGAAAGAATCAAAATAAAAGAAAGTGAAATGAGGCAAAAGAGAAGATAAATATTAAAAGATGGTGGGAGAAGGGGTACAGTAGAAAGGGTACACAGACCACAGAGAGAAAGAGGGGAAATGAACACCACAATAAGAAGGAAAACTAGAATGTAAACAATTAAGAGAAACGGAGGAAGAAACAAGAGGAACAATATTCAAACAGAACAAAAGAAATGGGGAGGGGGAACAGAGGAAGAGACAGCAAAAGAACAATGTCAAAGAGAGAAAGAAGCTCTGTCACCCTAATAAGAGATGATATATAGATATGAGAGATATATTAAGTGCAGCCCTCTAAGCCCAGTTCTGGGCACTGATACAAGGGGCCACCAATTTAATGTCTCATCCGAAAGACATCCAGCTGGGATTTTTCTCATGAAGGTCCACTGAAAATTTCCGATTCCCAAATCAGGGTTCAAAACCATACAAGTCAAGACCTTTAGTGGAACAGGTGGGAACCTTAACAACACTCAGCCACCCAACTGCTGGCAACAGAATCGCAAGACAGAGGTAGTGAGAAGATAGAGAGAAAGAAACAGACAGAGAAAGAGATGGAAAGAGAGAGAAAGAAACAGAGAGAGAGAGGACAAATCACCCAAAGTTTCCTGCGTTGAAGAAGTGGAAACTTCTTGGAATTTTGAAAGTTAATTATACGGAGAAATTTTGGTATCTCTTGGAAGGTACTTCGTAAAAGTTTGCGACAGTATTAGAACTTGCATGAAAACAGTGGAATTGTGATCAATTTTCTGCAACTTCTGAGAAGATGCGACAAGATTATAACGCAAGACTGCATGTATTCATTTTGTTATATAATTGTAGTTTTACGAAAGAGTATTTTTAAACGGAAGGATTTTTTTCAAGTGCATATATATGAGGAATCTTCTGGAAAACAAAAAAGCAAGCCTTTTTACCTTCCTTACTGATTTTACACTTATCTGGACCAGCTACATTTCCTGAAAAAAATTAACATTATTGTGATGATTATCTGTAATTATCTTTTATTCATGTACATCACAAGATATCAGATTAGACAGATGGACCTGTATCAACTGTTCAGGCAGACAACAGATAAAAACTACTTTTATAAATATATCTTAAACAATTGGTGACACACTGTGAAATCATTATTGTCTGAGAGTACAAGTCAACTTGCATCAGTTAAATCTGAACTGGAAAAGAGACAGCATTTCATATTTCAATTAATCATAAAGAAAAGAGACAGACAACAAGAAACTACGCACCTTCTAAACCCCCCCCCCCTCCTCCCCTCAAGATTTATGCAGTGCACTCTTGTTAGTTTCTCACCCATATATACCATTAACTGGAAAAAGACAGAAAACAGTATGTAACCTGATATGTCATTAATGCCATTATTTTCTAAGATGAAGCCAATGAAGATGGCAGTTTTCCTTATTACACAAAAAGCAGTTGCCTGCAGGTAATGTAACTTACACCAAATCAACAGCTATCCTAAGTACCTCACTTTGGGCTTCATTTGTGGCTTCCATATACAGGTGTGGGCACAAGGTGTGAGACACACACCACACTGTGAGGAAATGACACTAATAACACAAGTTAACAAACGCACTTCTGTGATATGGGTCCACAGGGGTGTCAGAAATACTATAGTAACAAAAAATGATTCACTTTTGAATTGGCACAAGCCATAGATCTTTTTGCTCATTGATTGCTCTATATATCTGGAGTCCCTAAAAAGCTGCTATATGCCAACAAAGAAATAGGAAACTTTGCTTCCAGGATGTGCTCCTAGCAAATTCTTAACAATGGCTTGAATTAGTTTCTTCGCATTGAGTAGATGCATAATACGTAATTTCCTTCTTTGAATTCTTCTACTAAGAAGTTGGTAAGTTGGTCTTCTATTGGATTAATAACTGAATGGATGGCAACTGAGTATACTATGCTGTGACTGTACATGTGCAGCGGAAAACAGATTAGGCAAGTTAATCCATCCAACCATTGTAGGGTTCGTTTGCACTCCCCTGCTAAAATTAACTATTGAATGCTGAAGTATTCTTACGTTAACAGCTTTTCCCAAAGGATTAACAGTTATAGCAGACTTTCAATCATGGGTCTGGGATGATTTTTTTTGGGGGGGGAATGGACCAAGTATAGTGGTTATGCATTCTTGTGGTCAATCTGCCAATCATCATCTCCATAAGACCCACGTAAACATATTTGTACATGTTGTACACACATTGGTCAATCTGCAACCAATCTTTATTTGGATCTCAATGCATATCAAAATTCAATGGGCTTGGCATGTGTTCTTATTTCAAACGATTTGGAATAGTTTTTCTCACCTTTAGAGTCAGTCAGATATAAAGCCAGAAGAAAAGAACAGACAAGTCAGGTGGTCCTTGTTGGATCAATGTGAGGCTAAAGACATCAGAGAGAAAAGGGGAAAAGAGGAGAGGGTGCCAAGTCTGTCTATAATTGATGAAGGAAAGGTACACAACACAGGGTGGGGTGCAACTAATACCCTTCTTATCTACCTTGGCTGCTTTGGGACATCAGTGGCTCTTTAGCTTAAGAGGTATTAGCTTTGAATCAATCGCTCTGTCTTCACCATGATCTTTTTGCATCTCTCTTTATTGGAGTCAAAAATTGTGAAAAAGTTCAACAACTTGGAGCATGCACTTTAAAATTATTAGGTAGTGCTCATTCTATCACATTTATAAGATATTTTTAAAAATTGTGTCATCTGTTGTCTGCCTGAATGATAGAGGTAGGGGGAACGGGGGCACATTGGGACGCTTGTAACGTCTACTGATTTTGCTGAATGCTGAAAGCACTGAAGAACTCAGAAGTTTGCATGAATATCAACCATACTATTGAGCTTAAATGCAAGGCATAATAAACTAGACTGCACCTACCCTTTTGCAGCCAGAGAGTCGTAAAAATGACTGGAGTGGCACAGCCGGGGGCACATTGGGACATCAATTAAAAAATCATTTTAACACTCCATGTGCAATAGATATCACATATAAGTAGTGCGTACGACAATATACAGTGCATTAACACCTTGTAGTGCCAGTAGTTCATAACTTTAAACAGTTTTAAACATTTAACATAAACTGTCCTGGGTGCGGACATCTATGTAAGTAACACACAGTGATTTGCAAAAAAATTTTCACAGAGCATGGTTATCCACTATACCTCTATTCACTGTGGTCTGAACACCTGTTGTGTGCTGTCCCAGGTCATTCAGTTGCCTTAGACACTTAAATTCTGCCATAGTAAGTGTGTCCCAATGTGCCCAGAACTCACTTTTACACCAAAATGCTAATTTCTCGGACACCAGTGAGTGTGTTTATCATGATAGCAATTCATAACTTTTCGTTACGATATATAAAATTCATACAAGCACTGAGAAAGCCTCATTGTTCATGGTTTGTCCACAGAATGGTTCGAATTGAAGCCGTCCATATTTACTTTAGTAGTAGGAAAACAAACTTTTGCTCGCCATACTTCTGCATGTGCCTGTAATTTGTCTATAAAACCATGGAAACATCAGGATGTGAAATTACAAGATATGATGGCACTACCATTTCAAATACCTAGCAAGGATCCAAGAAAACCCCACCGTCCCACAGTGCCTCGCGTCCCAATGTGCCCCCGTTCCCCCTACAACTGGTAACAAGCTGTGAAATCATTATTGTCTCGAAGAGTATTAAGTCAACTTGCAACAGGTAAATCTAAACTAGGAAAAGATATAACATTTCATATTTCACTTAATCATAAAAAAAAGAGACAAACAACAAGAAACTACACACCTTCTGACCCCCCCCCTCCCTTCCAGATTTTTGCAGTGCACTCTTGTTAGTTTCACACCCATCATAATACAAATATACCTTTAACTGGAAAAGAGACAGAAAACAGTATGCAACCTGATAAGTCATTAATACCATTAGTTTCTAAGATGAAGCCAATGAAGATGGCAGTTTTCCTTATTACACAAAAAAGCAGTTGCCTGCAGGTAATGTAACTTACACCAGATCAGCAGCTATCCTAAGTACCTCACTTTGGGCTTCATTTGTGGCTTCCATATACAGGTGTGGGCACAAGGTGTGAGACACAGACCATACAGTGAGGAAATGACACTAATAACACAAGTTGACAAAAGCACTTCTGTGATATGAGTCCATAGGGGTGTCAGAAAAAGTAGTAGCAAATATGATTCACTTTTGAATTGGCATTAAGTCATAGATGTCTTTGTTCATTGATTACTCCATATTATAACTGGAGTTCCTAAAAACTGTTATATGCCAACAAAGAAACAGGAAAGTCTGCTTCCAGGATGTCTCCTAGCGAATTCTTAACAGTGACTTGTTTCTTCGTATTGAGTAGATGCATAATACGTAATTTCCTTCTTTGAATTCTTCTATCAAAAGTGCTCCAAAGAAGTTGGTAAATTGGTATTCTATTGGGTGAAAAACTTAATGGATGGTAACTGCATGAATATATTATGCTGTGACTGTACATGTGCAGTGGAAAAACATATTTGGCAGGATGATTCATCCAACCATTGCAGGGTTCGTTTGCACTCCCCTTCTAAAAAGAACTGTAGAATGCTGAAGTTTTCTAATCCTTTAACAGCTTTTCCCCCAAGGATTTACAGTTATAGCAGACTTGCAATCAATGGGTCTGGGACTCTGGGTATGTTGGGGAATTGATGGTTGGATGATTGGGGCTTTACGTCCTGTATTTATGCACTGGGAAGGCTAATTAGGACAAGAGGAGGACACGGCAATGAGGCAAAGGATGGTTGAAACAGCCGTCCAACATAGGCCCAGGTGACCCGGCTAGAGCTGGATTCGAACCCTGGACCCAGCGATTGGCAGCCTAGCACTCTACCACTTGACCAACCCACCCACCGGATATGTTGGGGAAAAAAACGGACCAAGTATAATGGCCAGGCATTCTAGTGTTGAATCTACCAATCATCATCTCTATAAGATCTATACACATACAATTTTTGTACACATGTGCACGTACAATGTACAATATTGGTCAATCAGCAACCAATCTGTACATGTATTGGATCTCAATGCATATCAAAATTCAATTGGCTTGGCATGTGTTCTTATTTCAAACGATTTGGAATAGTTTTTCTCACCTTTAGAGTCAGTCAGATATAAAGCCAGAAGAAAAGAACAGACAAGTCAGGTGGTCCCTGTTGGATCAATGTGAGGCTAAAGACATCAGAGAGAAAAGGGGGGAAGAGGAGAGGGTGCCAAGTCTGTCTATAATTGATGAAGGAAAGGTACACAACACAGGGTGGGGTGCAACTAATACCCTTCTTATCTACCTTGGCTGCTTTGGGACAGCAGTGGCTCTTTAGCTTAGAGGTATTAGCTTTGAATCAATCTCTCTGTCCGCACCATGACTTTTTTTGGTCTCTTTTAGCGTAAATTAAAAATTGTTTAAAAGTCAAACTGAAAGAATCAATGCAGTTAGGACAACTTGGAGCATTTACTTTAAAAGGATGGTCATGTTCATCATTTCAAAACTACTTAAACAGAAGATACGCAATGTAATAGGGTGTTGTTAGGATGATATGCAAATTGGCGGCCTCTTGTATCAGTGTCTGTGCTGGGCAAGTAAAAGATCCCTCACATGAGGTTATTGTGTTGAGGACTCCTCTCTCTGTCCCATCTCCTCAATCAGCCCTCGTGGGAACCCAGAACTGGAATTAGAGGGCTGCACTTTCCATATCTATCTATCCATCCATCTATCTATAGATATAAAAGATGTGAGATACTGAGTACATTTGAGACTGCATTGGCCCTAATATCATAGAAAAACAGCTACCATTAAAAACATTATAGAAGAAAGCTCCAATAAAAATGGACAGACATTTAAAAAAAAAAAGTACGAGTAAAGGAGGTCACATATTAAACAGCCCTAAAGGTGTGATTGTAACGAAGGTAATAGTAGTATCTGTATAAAGTAGTCCCCAGGCAAACACAACCTGTTGGCTTGAGTTAGGCCAATTTTACAACTCGGTCAGATTATGCTGCAAGCATATCTTGTGTCAAAACAGAATAATTGCTCATATCATATAATATGTTAATATGAAGGTGCTTCAGTAATCAGTAATTTGCGAGTACATCAGTTTCATCTCCAGGATCTGTAGTTCAAAAGTTGACAATACACGTATCTAGCCCTACTGACACTGCAGCAGGAAGTACATATACAATGTAGGTCAAATGTTGCCAATTTTGCACTCCAGTGCACGATCGTTCTTTGAAAGCATTGACGCAATCTATAGGCATATCTACCTATTTTCCTGTACTTGATCTATCTGTGTTTCTGTTTATATTTTTATGTCAATCAGTCTGCCCGTCAATCAATCTATCTGCCTATCAGTCAATCTATCTGTCATGTCTCATTCTCTAGCAATATGCCTCCTCAGCCTGCAGTTGCGGTTACGATGATAAGTCATAATAATGCACGTGCATTATCAAACAACACAAATGCTTCAAATTATTTGTCCATTTTTAATGATATAAATAACTATTGATACTTGAGAGTGAATAACCAAAATATTGAATAACAATCGTGCGAGCATGAAAACGAAAATATACCATATTCAAATACTGCCTGGTGTATTACAAATTAAATGCAGTCGCTCAACCTTTACACTTTCTGCAATATAGAGACAGAAAGCAAAATCACTTCAAAATGTTAGTTGAAAATACCAGCAGATAGCCAATGATTATTGGATGTACCACACCGCAGTGGCCAAAAAAGGTTTGATAGTGTACACAAGATGGGTCATATAAATCAGGTCTTCCCCTTGACCAGCCACTGTTACAGTGAAATATTGCTCTAATAAAATCACCGCTTTGTTAGCGTTTAGCAGTTGAAGCACAAATTGGCAATTAATCTTTCACCCAAATGTGTTTGTTGCAGCATCTATCACGTGTGATCCTTTGTCAGTGCCGGATTTACCCATAAGCAAACTAAGCAGCTGCTTAGGGCACCAGAGCTCAGGGGGCACCAAGGTTCCAAAAAAAAAAGTTGTGGGCGAAAAAAATTGTTGTGTTGTTAATTTTTTATCTCCTTTTCCATTTTTGTGGGAGAGGGCCCACAATGACTTCAAAGCAGGGCCCCATGCAGTTCTTGAACTGTCCTTCTCTGATGGAAAGAAATATTAGGGCATTTCAATAATGTCAGCAAAACACTGCAAAACCCAATACTTAAAATGAGTGTTTGTGCTGGTCAGCTTCTTGAAATTAGGGATAGATTTGATCATTTTGAAAGTATGGCCAAGGCGCTCTTGCCAGAAGTAGACGGCAAACTGATAATTTGTGAGCTATTAGCTAAAATAGCCATTTTCACATGAAAATTCAATGTTAAACCTCCATCTGTCTTTGGGGCTCTTGAGCAGGGGCTCAACTAGAGGTTGTGGGGCCCTAGGATCAGGGAGGCTGGGGCCCCTACCAGCGTCATCGGACATCATTTGCCAATCATTGGTTGAAAGTTTATGTTGGTTCATTGAGCATACCTTATATTGTTTCAACTGGATATATCATTGGCTATTGCCTGTAGACCTATGATTTATATTTAATTAGGTACCAGAGCAGATTCCCATACCTGATTCATGCTGAAAGACTCCTGGTGCCCCTGAACTACTCCAATATTTTTCAGATACATAGTTCTGTCTGCCTCACTTTAAACTTACTTCAAAGGGCCCACTAATACCTCATTCATGCTGAAAGATTCCAGGACCCCTGAAGTTCCAATATTTTTTGGATACATAATTCTGCCCCCCTGACTTCTACACTTACTTCAAGGGACAAGGGCCCCGGCCATTTATGCCTCATTCATGCGCGAAAGACTCAGGGGGCCCCCTGAACAAAAAGCCAATATTTTTCTGATACATTTTTCTGCTTGCCTCAATTTTAAGACTTATTTCAAAGAGGCCCCACTTCAGTTTTTACAGGGTTTCCATTATTATTTTGTGTAATATCTGCACAATTTGTGATGTTTATTATTTTGTGGGAGCCCATAGGGCAACCCCTGACAGGCCCCACATGTGGTAGTTGAGCCACTGCAGGCTTGAGCAACTTCTAAAACACCTTTAAATGAGCTGAGATTTTACATGGGAGTCAGAGAAGGACTATAGAACACATTTAGAGGTTAGCCCGAATGAATTTCAGACTTTCATTTTTTTTTTGGAAACTCCACTGTTGCTCAAAGGAAACTTTAGAAAGCCTAATTTGTTTTGAAGTCTCTCACATTTTCCTTTTCAAAAGTTGCTTTTAATTGTACATGTCTGTTGATTGAGAATAAGGTATTGTATAGCCATAAAATAGAAGATAGATGCATTAATTTATTCTTTCTCACTAACGATTGCCGGTTAATCTTGATGGGCTGGGGGGGGGGGGGGCACCATGGTACCATGATTGCTTAGGACATCAACAGGCCTAAATCCGGCCCTGTCCTTTGAAACTGTATGCCAAGCATGTATGTTACTGATGGGTTCATCTAACAGCCCAGAATTCAAATCTAAACACTGAATGTCAATATGAATCAATTTCAGGCATAGTCAGTATGAATCAATGTATCATAAAGCAAAAAAGATTTGTTACTAAAAACGGGTATGTTTCTTGCAGATATTCCAAACATGTCAGAAGAAAAACAATTAATACATTCTACACTTCACTGGAGAGCCTTGCAATGCTCAAAATGAAGAAAAACTTGAACAAGGGCTTTTTCTTAGCACCAACAATTGAACACCATGGTAGTCAAGTCATCTCAAGTCGAGTATTCATTTTTTATCTGGTTTCAGACAGATTCATAGAATACTCCCCACTATAAACAAACGAAGAAATAGGCCTAACCTGAATGTCTTGAAACCATATCATATCATATGAGTCACCACCATAACAGACAAAGGATTTCATGAAAGTTATGTCTTGATCCAAAAAAGTGTTTCCTATTCTGATTTAGTTAAAAACTGTTGATTGCTGAATCTCTTCCGGAGCTTATTAGGGTAATTATCACGATTCACAAAGAGACAGATAAAGAAATAAAATCAATTAGCAATAAATCAAATAAATCATTCACGACTTCTCAGAAGAATTTAAAAAAAACAAGTTGTTATTTCCTAATTCACACAAATTTTGCGGCAATTGACAGAGTCTGCACACAGAGATCATCAACCTGTTGTGAGGTTGACTCCTGCCCAGGGAAATGGCTTAAAAAAGGAAAATGTGCATGTACCTGAATATTCATCATGCTAGTACCAAGAGCAAACTACCCAGTACAGACCAGCATAACTGTAAATGACCTCACTTTTACCATTCGAACATTTGAAGAGACACCGGCTTTGGCAGCTTGCGAGAATGCAGTTGTTGTCCTTGTTTTCTGTCTTGCATTCTAAATATTTCATTCAATATGATTTAATGGTAAGATATATTTTGAATATGTTAAACTTGCTTTGAAAAGAAGGAAGCAATTGATATAATCTAGGGGCAGCCAATGTCAGGTAGGCAGGCTTAGCTGGGGGTGGGGCTTGCTTGGGAAATCTCATCTGGACTCATGACTGTGTACACATTTTCCAATTAGCTTGGACTGTATCCTTAGGACGTAGGGTCTGCTGCTCAAATATTGCATCAACTGAAGGTGGATCATTTTGGCAACAGCTGCTGGCAAATCCCCAAAGTGCTTACAATATCCCAACTGATCCCCAGCAAATGTTAGTAAGCTTCTTCCCAAATGACAGACAAGAAGAAGTTGGGTTTCCTTAGTCATCAAAATTGGTGTCAGCCTCAAGATGTCACTAAGAGATGTCAACGTAAAGATGTCAGTCGTCTGCAGATGTCAGTCCAGAGACAGCAGCGTCATGCAGTACTGGGTCCTGTTGTCATTTCACTGTCATTTCACTGTCATTCCAAACTGCTGTCCTGAGTCAACCCAACAATTGGCAAGATACAAGGACAGTTAAATCGATCAGCATGCGAATGCAGTCAACTGGTGTCACTAGCCAGAGATGTCACTGAGAAGTCAACATGACAACCGCATGATACCTACTTGTTGGACTTCATGACAACTTATGAATGTTTAAGCCTACACGGATGCAGATCATTGGTATGTACCAAACTTGCATACAAAAGATTTCCTCATAGCAATACCGGACTGCCAACATTTCAGGCCCATTACAAAATAAGTCAATACCCCCCCCCCCCACATTCTTATTTTCAACGTTACCACAAAAATAGTTTTTTTGACTTTTTTCTTGATTTTTATATATTTTTTGGCGCACCTTACATGGACTCCCCTCCCCCCTTCATTTGGCAGTACAGGTGAGAGGAAACAAATTGGGTAGGCCCTTTGCACAACTTTAACTGGGCCTGAATTACCTCATAGCACTTCTGCACAGTATCCTTGAACAAACCTATGGCATTGATTGCATATTTGGAGTTACACTCACTTTGGCAGCTTGTATACATTTCTGTAGTTCTTGTTTGATGTCTTGAAATATGACATTTGATTTAAGGGTAATGCTAATGTATATTTTGATACGTTTAGAAAACTTGTTACGGAAAGAAGGAAGCAGTTGATATAATCTAAGAGGGACAGCCAATCTCAGGTAGGCAGGCTTAGCTGTGGGTGGGGCTTGCTGGGGAAATCTCATCTGGACTCATGACTGTGTACACATTTTCCAATTAGCTTGGACTGTATCCTTAGGACGTAGGGTCTGCTGCTCAAATATTGCATCAACTGAAGGTGGATCATTTTGGCAACAGCTGCTGGCAAATCCCCCAAGTGCTCACAATATCCCAACTGATCCCCAGCAAATGTTAGTAAGCTTCTTCCCAAATGACAGACAAGAAGAAGTTGGGTTTCCTTAGTCATCAAAATTGGTGTCAGCCACTAGATGTCACTAAGAGATGTCAATGTAAAGATGTCAGTCGTCTGCAGATGTCAGTCTAGAGACAGCAGTGTCATGCAGCACTGGGTCCTGTTGTCATTTCACTGTCATTTCACTGTCATTCCAAACTGCTGTGCTGAGTCAACCCAATTGGCAAGATACAAGGACAGTTAAATCGATCAGCATGCGAATACTGTCAACCGGTGTCACTAGCCTGAGATGTCAAGTTCTCAACTGTTGACACCATGATATCCATACTTGTTGGACTTCTTGAAAACTTATAAATGTTTATAGACATAGGCCCTACATGGTATGTAGATCACTGGAACACACCAAATTTGAAATTTGACGAGGTCAACAATTTTTACACATCAATCAAATTGTGAACAAAGCAGTGACATACAGAAAGCCTTCATGCATACACTGAAGGTCAATGACTCAAAATTTTAAGAAGGCAGGCTATGATTGTTGCAGATCTTTGTGCAACATCCTGCATCTTTGGAGTCTAGGCATTGTTCGATAGAGATATTTATAATTATTGGCTGCCCGATAAATCTAAGTTTGATTAGTTTAACAACAGTTAACCCAATATAGTGCATAGAAACTCTATCGGCCATTCAACTTTAATAATTGCTCTTTTGTTTTCACTTTTTCAAGAGTTCTATTGATTTTACAATTATTCAACTTAAAGGTTCAATGGCAATACTGTACGGGTTTAATGCAGATCTGCTCACAATGGGCCTTTAATATTCTTGACTAATTTCTTGTGCACATAATATGGTTGAAATATACCACATAAAACTTGGTTATGTATTGTGCTTATTCATTGGTGGTCCGCCTAAAAACCAACAAGGAGAGAATCTAAATTTCTTGGAAACTGTTGAGTCACCATTATAACTGGCATACAAAAGATTTCCTCAAAGCATGGATGGACTGGCAACATTTCAGGCCGATTACAAAATAAGTTGATACCCCCCCCCCCAAACATTCCTATTTTCAACATTATCACAAATATAGATTTTTGTCTTTTTTCTTGACTTTTTAATAATTTTTCGCACCTTACTTCCCCCCCCCCCGTTAATGGTGGACCCCACATGGCTCCCGCCATTCTGCCCCACAGGCTAATCTGCCCATGCCACCGTTGACTGCAGAATCTCTTCCTGAGCTTATTGGAGTAATTATCACAAAAAGATAAAAAAATTAATTAAATCAATCATTTTGAAACCAATTAATTTCTCATGACTTCAAGTGAACCAAAATGACGGAGTAGTTACTTCTAATTCATGCATATTTTGCGGCAACTGGCCGGTTCTGTGTGCAGAGATAATCAATCTTTTTGTAAAGTCATCTGACTCATCTCCTGACCAGGAAAGGTCTAGTCCATGAGCTGAAATCCAAAAAGGGCCTTATTTTAGAAGTTGGCAGCATCGGCAACCGAACCAAGGTTGCAGGGTACCAAATTAAAGCTAAGAATGTCTAGTTTTAGAATCTAAATGTTGCTAAGTCCAAAAGTGGTTTGCTAACTCACCAGTACAGTATATGTGAGGCAATGTATAAAAACGTAAAAAATAATCGAAACAGGCCTTAAAAATTGAAAGTGCTGGTGTATGAATTCTACTTTTCCTATTATAACTTGTGATATGCCATATGAAAGCTGAGATTATTATCTGTCATATGGTATGCATTGCATCTTTGTATCTTGAATGGTTGAGGAGTAATGCCATTTCAAACAGCATCATTCTGTTAAGCGGAAAATGGGTGAACGGAACATGCTTCTTTTTAATTGAAATGCCATTGCTTTCCTAACTGTAACACATAGGTCCTGTATTTCAGATACAGTGAACAGCAGACATCTTACTCTTTCATTTAAATGTACAACCAAGCTTCTAGCTTAAATATTAGTGAAGATATGGAAGCTAGAAAATGCATGTCTCAGCTCGCGAAATTCACAAATTTAGCATATTTGAGGTAGTCTATCAGGTGGTTTGTGAAAAATTTGCCATTACACCCCCTTTCTTCCAGATATATCCACTAAAACATCTTGATGAGGGTTTTTGGGGATGCTGAATCCTTTTTCTATGCCTTCAGATCATTTAAAGGTCAGGATTATGTGAAATTATGCTCAATTTACCTTCTAAAACTTAATAAATGTGCCGCTTCTTCATTTAAATGTTATAGAAATTGGTCTGCATGTTTCTGTCAAGCATATCTCACTTCAAGGGAATCCCTAGGTTGCCTAAATAGCTCATTTAATTCATTTAATTCTAGTATTCTCAATATCATTAAGGATCCACAACAGTTTTGCCTGGAGACTGAATGCATTAAAAATTCTCCCTAAAATCATATCCTTTGAGGCAACTGTACACTTATGTCTCTATGGTTATGGCACCATATGTGGCATAATGTGGGTTAGAAAGTCTCTAACCTACTGATGCACGCTTCATCAATCTCATCAATATCTAGTACCAAAGAATTTTAATGTGAATTATATGCACCAAATAGCAATAGAATTACCAAACCAGTGTTTTTTTAATTTTTTTTTGTCTATAAGCTAATGTTAGGATTGAAATGAGCTGCGAAATCAAGGAAGGGAAGGGGGTGAGGTTAAGAACCGAAGGGCATGGAAGGATGAGCATTTAGGAAAAATTTGGGTTGTGCTGAACCACAACTTTTACTGGGGCTTCACAAATTTGTTGCTCTTTAGAAATTGGCAAATTAAGATTTGACAAGATACTAAATTAATACTAATAAACTAATTTAATTTTCATGCCATTAATATATGTAACACTTAATTACTCAGATCACTCCAATGCAATGAAATCCATGTATTGTATTGGGTGTACTCATTCGTTTGCATCACTTTTCTTTATAGTTCTCCATTAACCAGCGAGTGCATATAACTCAAAGTATAGGCTAGGTTAGGTTTTTATTGTCATATGGACACTCTCTTTAAGTCCAAAGATACCATGTCCTGACTTGCCTGGATTACCTCACTCGCATGCTGAATTATTATTGGCAAATTTGTCAGGGTGGCACAGGGATATACTCACTTACGGGGGGCCATATAAACTGTGCCTGTACAGTAAATTGCAATATGTTTCACCCATCTGTCATACAAAAGACAAGCTTGAACCTCACCAATTAATATGACACAGCTGTTAAACAGGATCTTAAAATTAATTTCAAATATCTATTTTTAATCAATATTCATTATATATATTTGCTGAGTTTGTTTGGAGATTTGTATATCTTCTTTATCCCCTGGTGTGGGGAAATTTTTGGTAAGCCTTCTTCAGCTTACAGCTCAGGGCGGCCACAGAGCAGCTCCAATTAGCAGAGGATATAGGAATATTGTCCAAGGTTAATGTGTCATAGCATCTTGAACTCTTGCCAACGATGCATTACTTTTTCATTAGATTTCAAATCTTGATCGAGAGTCCTGCCTTTTCTTTGATGGGTATGAGATGAACATAGAAATTACTAGATACTGGACATAAGAACCTTGACCAAAAGGGTTCTGGATACATTTCCGGGTAATTGAGGTTTTTGAAAGTACTGTACTGGAATTTAACCTGGTTGGAATTATAATGGGACCAATTCTACAGTTGGATATAAGGTTGTGATGTCAAGTGGAACTTTATTGATATAATAATCCAAAATGGCATCACACTGTCACATAAGTGAATGGCACAGAACCACTTCATGGATATTCTCCTTGAACTTTATAAACAGGACCCAAAACAGGGGTATACAGATTAGAGTGTCTCCAGTCTTTATTTTTGTGACCGCTTGAGACATCTGTTGGTGGTCAATATTTGGCCAATCTAGATAATCTATAAATCATTAATTTCTGTATTTTCCAGATGTGGTCATATGTCATTAGAGGTTCTTTTCAAAATTATTACAGATGTCTGGAGCAGTCAAAATTCTTTGTATAATGGAGATTGGAGAGTCAATGTTACAGTCCTCATCATATTTACGTGGAATCTCAAGTTCTTTTCTATGCTGTTGAACTGTGATGTCAGAGATGACTCTATTCTAGCACTGCAATATGTAAATTAACTGCAAGCTGTGATGTCATTTTGAACTGGGTCAGATTCCCCAGCTTCTAGCCAATGGGATCCACCTGAACTGAGCATCATAGTTTCAATACAATGTCAGATTCAGCACTTTATCAGGAGTAATCCCTGCAACCACATCATCACAGCCTGATAGCCAATGGCCTGACAGTAAACCAACCATCACAGTTCATTGGGATCACAAATGTGCTGCTTCCTTCAATACATCAATGTTTGATCTATCACAGGCAATAACCAGTCTTATCCTAATGGTAGCTTTGTGAGCATTCACAGTAGACAGTAGATAACTGTTGTAATCGATAACTCTACTATAAATTGCTAATTTTTTTACAACTTTAAACTTTAATGGAACTTGCTATAAACAAAAATTTTGATAGTTTGTGATGTATATTTGTTCTGGCAGTATATTTGTTCTGGCTATGATGTCGAACTTGCATGGGTTTTCCCAGACCCAATTTTCACTCTGACATTCAGTTGAAACTGTGATGCTCAGTTCAGGCGGATTCACATTGGCTAGAAGCCAGGGAATCTGACCCAGTATTAAAATGAATGACATCACAGCTTGTAGTTAATTTACATATATTGCAATGCTGGAATAGAGTCATCTCTGAAATCACAGTTCAACAGCATAGAGAAGAACTTGAGATTCCACATGAATATGAGGATGACTGTAAGCCATATTAGAAACTTTATAGACATCTCTAAATAATGAAAACCAACCAAACACAGACAAATCACTGAAAGTTATAATACGCAGACATCTCTGGAACCCATAAAATTGTTATTTAGGATCAAGATGGAAGTCTGTAGCACTGATATATCTGTTGCCTGCAGACAATCCGGATATCCCAAAAAAATTAGCCTTTACAGCAGATGTCTCAGTGGACCCTAAACAGAACACTTGTACACGTAGACGATTCAGATATCTAATAAAATGAGCCCTACAGACGTCTCAGAGGCCACAGATAGACCCTTTACATGTCTGTAGAGGCAACAATAAGTATTAATGAACCCAATGTATATACTATATGCCATTCAGTGACATAAATTGGGTAAACTTTGCCTCTGCCTGATTCTTTTCACCAAAAACTGCAATCGGGCCAAGACTTTTGACACTTTCAACTGCATGCAGTCTCTAGTCAAAACTTTTTTGGAACCTTAATGATGTTGAGAATACCAAATGAACTACTTAGACAACCTAGGGATTCACTTGAAGTAAGATGTCCTTGACAAAAACATGCAGACCAATTTCCATAACATTTTAATGAAGAAGCGGCATATTTATTAAGTTTTAGAAGGTAAATTGAGCATATTTTCATATAATCCTGACCTTTAAATGATTTGAAGGCATAGAAAAAGGATTCAGCATCCCCAAAAACCCTCATCAAGATGTTTTAGTGGATATATCTGGAAGAAAGGGGGTGTAATGGCAAATTTTTCACAAACCACCTGATAGACTACCTCAAATATGCTAAATTTGTGAATTTCGCGAGCTGAGACATGCATTTTCTAGCTTCCATATCTTCACTAATATTTAAGCTAGAAGCTTGGTTGTACATTTAAATGAAAGAGTAAGATGTTTGCTGATCACTGTATCTGAAATACATGACCTATGTGTTACAGTTAGGAAAGCAATGGCATTTCAATTAAAAAGAAGCATGTTCCGTTCACCCATTTTCCGCTTAGCAGAATGATGCTGTTTGAAATGGCATTACTCCTTAACCATTCAAGATACAAAGATGCAATGCATACCATATGACAGATAATAATCTCAGCTTTCATATGGCATATAACAAGTTATTATAGGAAAGGTAGAATTCATACACCACCACTTTCAATATTTAATGCCTATTTCGATTATTTTTGACGTTTTTATACATTGCCTCACATATACTGTACTGGTGAGTTAGCAAACCACTTTTGGACTTAGCAACATTTAGATTCTAAAACTAGACATTCTTAGCTTTAATTTGGTACCCTGCAACCTTGGTTCGGTTGCCGATGCTACGACTTTGAATTTTGGGCAACCCAGCTCATGGACTAGTCCTTAAAAAAAGTATTTATAATGTAACCCAAACAATTGCCAGTACAGGTGAGAGGAAACAAATCGGGTAGGCCCTTTGCACAACTGTAAATGGGCCTGAATTACCTCACTGCACTTCCGCACAGTATCCTTGTACAAACCATTGGCAATGATTGCACATTTGGAGTAACGCTCACTTTGGTAGCTTGTATACATTTCTGTAGTTCTTGATTGATGTTTTGCGATCATGTATTTGATTTAAGGGTAATGTTAAGGTATATATTTTGATACATTTAGAAAACTTGTTATGGAAAGAAGGAAGCAGTTGATATAATCTAGGGACAGCCAATCTCAGGTAGGCAGGCTTAGCTGGGGGTGGGGCTTGCTGGGGGAAATCTCATCTGGACTCATGACTGTGTACACATTTTCCAATTAGCTTGGACTGTATCCTTAGGACGTAGGGTCTGCTGCTCAAATATTGCATCAACTGAAGGTGGATCATTTTGGCAACAGCTGCTGGCAAATCCCCAAAGTGCTTACAATATCCCAACTGATCCCCAGCAAATGTTAGTAAGCTTCTTCCCAAATGACAGACAAGAAGAAGTTGGGTTTCCTTAGTCATCAAAATTGGTGTCAGCCTCAAGATGTCACTAAGAGATGTCATCCTAAAGATGTCACTAAGAGATGTCAACGTAAAGATGTCAGTCGTCTGCAGATGTCAGTCCAGAGACAGCAGTGTCATGCAGCACTGGGCCCTGTTTTCATTTCACTGTCATTGCACTGTAATTCCTGTCCTGAGTCAACCCAACAATTGTCAAGAAAGGAGGACAGCTAAATCGATCAGCATGCAAATACTGTCAACTGGTGTCACTAGCCTGAGATGTCAAGTTGTCAACTATTGATACCATGATACACGTAAACTGTACTTGTTGGACTTCATGAGGACTAATAAATGTTTAAGCCTACATGGGTGCAGATCATTGGTACGTACCAAATTTGAAAGTTGAAGAGATCAAAAATTTTGGATGTCAATGACGTTGTCAACCATGTGATGACAGATATGAACCCTTCATGCATACAACTGAGGTCAGTGGCTTTAAATTTTATGATGGTAGCAGTCAGGCTATGAGTTCGATTCTCTGTCAAAGAACAAATTGCGAAAGATCTTTGCGGAACATCCTGCAGCCCTAGGATTCTTCGATTGAGAGATTCATTAATTGGCAGCCCTACATATTTATGTCTGTGCAGAGCGATTAGAGAATACTTACTAGAGTATTATACACCTGATCCATGCATTACAACCAAAGGTGGATACATTCGATGCACTACCATACCGCCTACAATAACGCCTTGGGGCACAGTCACATACTCATCAAGGCTTGCTATTGGTCGTTGTTAGCACGAGGGTGGCACGTGCTTTAATGACGTCATCGGCTAATCTTGCAGGGGGCTCCCAGGTCTTGTGGAGTGTTCTAACAGAATGGGATGACAAGGTGTCTTGCAGTGCCCCTGGCTAGGACTGTGTATAACGAGATGGTGGACTGTCATCAGCCCTAAAACAAGCTAGATTGCAACACCTTGTCAGTGTAAACTGCGTAAAGGTATCACACAGGAGAAAGTATTACTTCAGGACTGTATATAGGCGTAAAAACACTAAGATTCTGGCAGAAAGACTAAAAAGATTGGCAGATGATTAACATTATAGAAAATCAATGGTTTCAAAGCTATTCCATTTGAAATTGTGTAGAATCTATATCTTGAAATTCGGGCAAATGTCGATCTCCCCCCCCTCCCAAAATTGCACCCAAATGTCGATGGACTACAAACGCCGATGGACTGTAAAAACACTGTAAAATTTAAATTTTGTTTCAGCTCAAATGATTAAATGAGATGGTTGCACAATTCCTTTGAGCCAACATGGCTTGTTGTTTTAAGTGACAAAAGACAGATTATCATAACTTAAAACAATTAGCGATGTTGGCTCAAAAAATGGTGCAACCATCTCACTCAATCATTCAAGTTGACTCGCAATTTCAAATTTTACAATGTATATACATAAACCGGATCTAGGTCATGAAACAAATCTTGCCAGCTTTCGTTTCATTGTTCTTCCTGTTAAATTTCTAGAATTTTATTATTATCATCAGAAAATGTTGCAAGGCGACAATGACTCATCAATCTGACTATCTCGACATGGTACACCATATTCCCAAATTCTCAGGCAATTATGGTGACTACTGAAACAGTACAGCAAAAATATGAATTTGCAATATTTATGCGTATCTGTTACATTTTGTGACTTTTTTGAACAACTAATACTCTGAATAAAATGCAAATGATCCCAAGTACAGACATATTTTCAGATTCTGAGAACTACCCTTTCTGTCAACTCCAAGAACGAGTATGGTCAGAAAAGATACGACACAAATTCATACACTTTAATGGTTCTGTGAATAACTCAAAATATCATATAGTCAACATATCTAGTAAAAGTAAGAAAACATTGTCAGTAACATCTGGTAGGCTATTCGCAGAACTATTCTAATGCTGCACAGTGCACATCTCTCAAAAACATAAGTATATGTTCAGACAATATTTAGGTCAAAAGACTTCTTGGAGTCTGGAAGATGGCATTAAGTACACAGACAGACAAGCAGCAAGGCAAACAGATAGACAGATAGACAAACACAGCAGTGACATGTCAACATCTCACAAAGGGAAGTATGTATACAGGGAAGACAAGGAATCAACTGCGAAAAATCTATATAGTTGTAGTGCAGATTGAGAGAAAGTTCCATGTATGGGTCGATTTGTACCAAAGTAATTAAGAACCAGAAATAAATTTTATGTTAATGTTTTGGTTTTTTTTTCATGCATGGAGACTATTTTACGCTTATGAACTTGGCATAAGATCTCACAGATGCAACTATTACCTGAATGAAACGAAATTCATATACATAATTCAATAGCTAAACACAATGGCTCAATGAAAAATTCCACGTTGCGACAATGTTTGACAACATCGCAATGTTGGTTTAAATTACAAAGAATTGAATGGCATATATACTGCAAAATTTGAATTTTGAGTCAGCTTGACTGATTGACTGAGATGGTTGCACAATATCTTTGAGCTGACATAGCTTGTTGTTTTAAGTTATGATAACGGACAGATTATCACAACTAAAAACAACAAGCTATGTTAGCTCAAACAATTTGTGCAACCATCTCACTCAATCATTTAAGCAGACTAAAAATTTCTAATTTTACAGTGTAAAAATGACGTTGCCACAAAGTTGTGAAATGATGTCAAGATATGAGGCAAGCATACAATATTTTGGTAACATTGTGACAAGTTGACTAACAACATTGTGAAAAAAAAATTCGAAGTTGTGTTCATGATGTGCCAACATAATTTATACCATACTATCAATGAACTTATCTGGGAATTAAAGATACAATTATTATTTCATTAGAAATTTGTTGGATTCTAGGGTTGGCCTATATATGTCTATAGTTGTTTTTTCTAAGCGACGGAGAAGTGCATAGTTTAGCACCAAGTTGTGAAATGGAGTGCATGGTTCCATCCTCTTCGCTTAAGATGTGTCTTATCTCCGCCACATTTCAGACCCAAAGATGCGTAGTAGCTTAATTTCGTTTACCTAGTATCTTAGGGTCTAAAAAGCAGCAAAGACCAACATGGTGCAGTAGACTTCCATTTCCATCAGGGCAGATTTGCCATCGGAGTTCTTCCATTCAGTGTGGTGTCCTTTGTAAACGCTGAAGACTTCTGTATACCCAAATTTTATTGAAACTCATCCATGAAGCCTACACACCACTGGTCCAGAAATACACACTATCTCTCAAATCTACGCATCAAAAATACAGACAAACAAAAGAAATATATTTATATAAGATTAATGCAAAGTTTCATGGTGCATGTTCACTGTTCAGCAGTCTTTAGCAGTCTTTGCCTTTGTCATTTTATCACTTGTTCAGTATCTATCTATCTATCTATCTATCTATCTATCTATCTATCTATCTATCTATCTATCTATCTATTGCAACAGGGTGGCTGGCTGAGTGCATCCACAGTTAAGGTTCCCACCTGTTCCACTGAAGGTCTTTGCATGCATGGGTTCAAACCCCTGGTGCACCCAAAATTTTCAGTAGACCTTCATGAGCAAAATCCCTGCTGGATGCATGTCGTTCGGAAGAGATGTCAAATTGGTGGGAGCTTGTTTCCATGTCTGTGCTGGGCAAGTAGAAGTTCGATTACATGGGGTAAATGTATGACATGTTGAGGACTCTCGCTCTCTCTATGCTATCTCAACAATCAATCCCAGTGATCATGCAGAACTAGGCATATAGGGCTGCACTTACCATATCTATACATCTATCCATCTATCTATATCATTTTGTTTGCTTCCTTCTCTTTCTTTCGTTCTTTCTTTCTTTCTTTCCTTCTCATTCACTTAATAGTTTGTTGCTTTCACAATTTATCTCCACTATCAAATACATATCTCTCAAAATGTATATGTGTACATAATATGTAGGTTGTACATGCTACATCCACCTGTTATAACTATATTAAAATAGTAACTATATTAAAATAGCGAACTAACGAACAAAAAACTGGATTTCAATGCAAGAACTGATTTAGCTCACAGGCACAATTACTTTGGAATAGGACGTGACTTCAAAAAAGAACTTGCAAAAAACAAGTGGCAACAAAAGAGGTTCTCAACAAACTTGACATGTTTTAAAGAAAGCAAAGACATTTTAATGCTGACATTTTGCCGCAAGAATATTTGAGAATCTGAAAACTTTCACCCACCTCATTCACGAAACAATAGCATCTCCAGAAGTAGTGTGTTTAGCACGGCCCAGACACATTCCTGAAATAAGAAAAAATATTGTCATCAGATTTAGAAGGACCTCACTAGAATTAACATTATATTGATAAAGCAATATTTTAAAGATATAGGTTGATGAATTCATCTACGTCCTAATAGTATCCTTCATCAATGAGCCATAGGTTTCATTTTCTAATCAAGGTTGCTTTTTCAGATCTACAGGCCAGTTGGAAATATTTTTCTTTTGACCAAACTTGACTCTAGACCTAGACAGCAACCGCGGCTATAAGGCATGAGCAAGATGTGGTCACTGACTGGAATAATTCATAATAAATTCAATAATTGGCACATGTTAAGAATTTAAGACATTGTATTTTGTACGTAATGTATATTGGAAGGGCGCCCCATATGGCCCTAGTATATAGTAAATTTTTGACTCGGGTGTTCTTCCTTAAACTAAATTTGGTTGGTATTGTTTAAAGAGATTTTATCAAAATGTATTGTACATTTGTAAGTTGCAAATAAATATTCATTCATTAAGTAGTCAATAAGTCAGTAATTTCATAGAATTGTATGTTTCGGTTATGTTGTTCCATATTCATCTTGATTAAATATTTTATATTCAATTTATAGTTCATTAATCGTATTTGGTTTTATCTTTTTTTAACAAAATAGGACTATATTCATCCCGATTTTACACCAAGAAGTCCACTATGTTTGAATATAGGGGCTACTCTTCCACAAACGTATATCTTTAGTCACAGAAAATGGCATAGCACCAACGTTTACTGGAATGTGAAGATCATGAACTCCATTAAATGAATGTGATGGCGAGTCACATTTGCACTGGCCCTGAATCACTATCTTGATAGCTCTGTGTAATAGTCCGAAAATGACATTTTCGAATATGTATATTTTTTGTCTACTTCTGATGTACAAAGCAACCTGTTCGTATAATATGTAAATAGTGACAAGCTACACATGGGACTGTTGGCATTATAAAGCACAAAATAATCATCATAAGGATTGCGTCAAGTATGAAAACAGCCATGATTTTATCAACTCAATTTTCTATATATCTGTCTTTTAAATATCTATGTATAGGCCTATGTAATGTTAAATCCTCAACAGTAATTAGCAAACATTTCAAAAACATACTCAATGAACATTTGTTATACACAATTAACAAATACGATTGAAAGAGTTCTCGAATGCTGTATATTGAGAGCCGCAACTAGTCAGTTATGTTCTGTCCATGTTCGAAATTGTTTCGCATCAATTTATCCAAAGTTTAGTTCTGTCTACATTGCATCTATCTATCTATCTATCTATCTATCTATCTATCTATCTATCTATCTATCTATCTATCTATCTATCTATCTATCTATCTATCTATCTATCTATCTTGTGAAGCAATCGTACAGTAGGCCGATTGTCTTTCAAAAAATCAAAGGAAAAAAAAAGAAGAGGAAAATAACCAGGCACTAACCACGAGAAATCATGACTTCAGCTTATTGGGCTTAAATTTTCTTGATTTTTTTCTTCTTTTTATCCTTTTCTGAAATCCCTCCTTAATCTTTTCAAACCATCAAGTCATCAAGATCTTAAATCAGAGATCTCTCTTAAAACATGTTAAGCTCGCGTGAAGAAATACAATTTGGCTGATCTTACCCATTACCCAAAGAAATCCACGGTCATCTAAAATTGAAGGAATTCTTTTTCCTTTGACTGTCTTACCAACTATACCCCTAACTGGCTGACTGACTGACCCCTGATTGAAACCAATTGGCTGGCTGACTGACTGACTGACTGACTGACTGACTGTTACAGCCTCTTAATATTACGAGACAATTATGTCAATTCGTGAAATTATCCAAACTTGATAATATCACCATACCACCCGCGGTACCATTTATTTTCTTGCAAAATGAAAAATTTTTTCTTGGATCAACTAATTAGAGGTACCATCATTGGGTACATTCGTTTCGCTGCTCCAAAGTGCTCCCTGGAGTGGAGCAGTAAGTGTAAAATGCGGACCGGACGTTTTGGCAGCGGGGCAGCCAGTCTGTTGGTTCAAGTCTTCCAAATTACTATTCAGTTCAATTGCAGACCACGTGGACCAACTGGATAACAGGTCCACAGGGGATTTGAAATAAATTATCAGATAAATTTATTAATTAAGGAAAAGAAAACTTAGTAAATTTTTTTTTTCAGTAAAATGATTTTAAAGTGGTCTGCTGCGTCCTGCATGGTCTGTAGACTGTATCCAATGAGAATTATTCTTAATTAAAAGACATGCATAAATTTATTTCAATTTATATAAAGTTTATTTATAAAATGATTTGTCAGCATCCTGGTCTGAATTTCAGACTGCATTCTGGCCTGCACTTTATTCTGGCCTTTGGTCTGCATTTGGTCCTCACCCTTCATGGTCTGCACAAGGGAGGCAAAGGCTGGGAAAGTTTCTGGAAATACCGGAAATTTTCCAGGGAAAATTTCTGGGAATTTATTTGTGTGGGAATATTGGGAATTTTCAAATAAATTGCTTAAATCTTCATATATGTTTGTCACTGGACCTGTTGATATTGATAGTGATCATTTGAATGTCTGTCATTATTATTTGATAGCCAGTATGTGGTCTTAAGGTCTTCCTATAGGTCTGGCAACGAGGCTCGAGACTGTTGCAATCCGTTCTTCAGTTGGATATTTCAAAATGATAAGGCATAATTTTGGGATGTTTTTGTGCTTTGTACATTCTCTAAAAATCTAAATCATTCATTATCTACAAAAGGAAACCTTGTTGTCGTTGAAGTTGTTGATCAAATCAGATATTTTTTGTACATCCCATTCATTCTGGGATAGTGCTAAAGAGATATATCTGGTATTTTAATTGTTGAGATTGACTATTTTCCTCAGCCTTCATGAGACAATGGTCATTGTTAATCCCTTCTGCCAATATTTGCTCTAATGTCCGCATATCTGATCCATTTGACAAATTTATTATGTTTTACTATACCTCCATGAAATATATTTGACTACTGTAAAATCAGTCAATATGTGATATATATAGGCCTATATTTATGCAGTTGCTTTTTAAAATAGGTGTTTCACAACTGAAGTAACTCTTTGATTTTCTATATAAAAGAAATAATTGATATTAACAATACGCAACATTACGTGTTTGTTTTGCATTATATTTTATATATATACATTATCTGTTATGAAAATTAGGCCTAGACGAGGATTCCATAAATTGCCACTATATACTGTATAGGTCCTAGTAAGCTTATATCTAAATCTATTGTTGCTTTCATACAATTTCTAAGCTAGTCTGAGTGGTAGGTTTAATGTTTTTTAACTTAAATACATAAACAGGAATACATAGAAGAATCAGTGTAATTCCGTCACGATTTAGGTAATTCCGTCACAATGTGATCCCGTAACGATGCTAAGTGATTCCGTCACAGCCAATAGGGTGAGTTTGTAGGACTGTTACTTGCGTTCTGTTTGCTGCAGCAACTTCAATATTAATCTCAAGCAAAATTTAGAAATGTTTTACTTCAACAAAATGAGAATTGTTAAATTAGACTGTCAGACTACTTTCAGAGATAATTGATGTCAAAATTTTGACCTCAAATCATGAAATATTTGTGCGTAATTCTGTCACATATTTACAAAAATTATTTTTACTTGGATAATCTTTTGATATCATAAGAAAACGTGGTTGAACACATCAGGAAGAGTTGTCTTCATTTCTGATTATATGATTCATCATTCTTATCTTTATAGAAAATTTAATATGTGGATATAAAAACAAAAATTCCTAATTTTTGGTGATTCCGTCACAGTGGATTTCATATAAATATCTGAATATTTTCAATATTTCTGAATATTCCCGAAAATTCCCATACATTTCCATGGAAAATTTCCCTAACGAAAATTTCCCTAACGAAAATTCTGCATCCCTAGTCTGCACTCTGGTCTGCTAGTCAGCATGCATTCTGGTTAGCATGCATTCTGGTCTACTTTTTCTGAACTTTTTTCTGAACTTTTTTCTGAACTTTATTCTGAACTTTATTCTGAACTTTATTCTGCACTTTATTCTGCACTTTATTCTGCCCTTTATTCTGCAATTTATTCTGCACTCTGGTCTGCACTCTGGTCTGCACTCTGGTCTGCACTCTGGTCTGCACTCTGGTCTGCACTCTGGTCTGCACTCTGGTCTGCACTCTGGTCTGCACTCTGGTCTATAAGTTTATTATGCTCACCCAGAAAAAAAAGGACATTTGAAGCGCTCAAATTATTTTCGAGCGCTTCAAATGTACTCCTTTTTGCACAGGGTAGTTTTTAATAAAAAAATCAAATACATTTTTGCATTATTAGCACAAGATTTCTACCAAGACCTGCTAAGAATTTTGTTTCTCATTGGAGTATTTGATTTTCTATCAAGTTCTGTGATCAAGATAAATATACAGATTTGACACAATTGAAGCTGCTAAATATGACATATTATAAGATTTATTCTAAACAGTTCATTCTAGTCCTTTTTTGAAGATATTATGAAAAACAAAAAAAATATGTCAGATCAAAATTAATGTCTCTTGAATAAAACCAGGTTTAGTCCAGAGCTAGCCGTCAGTTATGCTGAAAAATGGCTTTCAAATGAGCTGGGCTTTCTAAAATGTGGTCTGCCATTTCTGTAGCCTCAGTGGTTGCTTAACTGTGGTCATATTCATCGATTTATTGCTGTTCTGACAGTGACGTGCCATCCCGTGCCTTCGTCAAGCATTTACAGCGGCCCCGGAGTAGAAACGTCACTTCCGGAGTAGTTGGAGTAGACCGAATCGAATGTACCCATTCTGGTATAATGATCAACGACCCGCAGAATGATGCCCTTAATTGGTGTTACGCAACACTAGTTAAAGCCAATCAAGCTGTTCCGCCTGAATGCCTAGATTTTAAGTTCTGTACGACTTCGCCTTATCGCACCAAACAATCACTTTTACATTTTACAAGGAGGGAAGACTTCCAATATTGGAAAAATTTTAAAGAGGTGAGTATTATAATCTCATTATCAAAAATAAAAATTGTGAATCGTAAATTTAAATTTTCTGAAGTAAATATACAGATAGGGACAGACAAACAGAGTAGATTACATATAGATAGATAGATAGATAGATAGATAGATAGATAGATAGATAGATAGATAGATAGATAGATAGATAGATAGATAGATAGATAGATAGATGGAAGGATGGATGGATGGATGGATGGATGGATGGATGGATGGATGGATGGATGGATGGATGGATGGATAGTTTAATTGTTAGCTTGATATTTTCTTCGCACATATCATAAACTATTGAAGATCACAGAGTTCATCTCTGCCATGTATGTTTTAGGACCATGCTTTCCTAACTTACGTATGCCGATAACTTGTCACAGGCCCATAGGCCTGGTAGTTAGAAATGATAAATTGGTCATTCTGACTCGCCCATCAAATAACAAATCTCGAAGTTGTTTCAGGTTCCGTTCTTCAATTCTGTTAACTTTTCTTCTCTGCAGGAACAGGAGCTAACAGGACATAGTGTCTTTCAGAGGGGTTGATAAATTTAGTCTGTAGCATCCAGACAAATAGCCTGATTACTTGCAGGAAGGCGAATTGGGAGGACTTTTGTGGAAATAACAACATATGACAGGAGCAGGTGAAGCTGACCATTGAAGTGACCCCAGGTATTGTTAGGCATTGTCAGTGGTAATTTGTTACCTTGTTTCCATGGCAACCATTTGGCCATTTAATTAAACTAGCCATTAGAGACATTCTTTTGACTGTCTTTTGTTGCCAGGAGTGATTCCTTGAAAATAGAGAATTCCCTAGCAAGGACATGCAGGTGATTAGAAGTTCATTCTGCAGTAATTAAAATGTTCTGCAGTTCTTTTGAGATAGATTTGTCTCTGACATAATTCCAAGAGTCTTATATTCCACCTTTGAAAGAGATCGTGTACCAAGGTGATGCAAGTTCTCAATAAAGACATGAAAGTAGCTGTTCTGGACAAGTAAAATTTGAAAAGATGGTGGTGATCACAGAAAACGTTCTTATAAATTACAATAGGCATGGTTTTTATCAATCTGTTGAGGAGTGTGGTTGGTGTCTTGGATCAGCAGTACTGGAGTGGGATCAAGATCTATCACGATGTTGCTTGAATCATTTAAGATGTATTGGAAGTACTTCGGATTAGTGCCTATGCTAAGCAAGTGTCAGAATTTGCTTGCAAAATAACAAGTCCAGGAAATCTTCGGAGGCCTGTCTCATCCCGGCTGAGCTAGTCCCTTCGCCATTTTTAGTAATGGTTCCTTGTTCTTGCAGCAATTTAAGACTACTCAAATATTCCATGCACAAATTAAGATCCTAAACTTTTACTGTAAATAGATATCTAGATCATATCCCTGCTGGAAACTTCCCACAAGTTCTGTGACCCCTCTGCCATAGTCTGAATGGAGCAAATAGATCCATGTACTGTACTGTGGGATCCCAACTTCTTAAGGACATTAGCAGCAGTTGACAGATGGTGTTTGGCAGATGAGGCGGATGATCAGATAGGCGGGCAAGTAACCTATCCATACAGACCTATTCATGCCTTAAAGGTTATTATTGATACTTCCAATCAGATTGTGTAATTGCATAGATTTCCCAGCCACCGCATCTGATTCCTGGGGCCATTGACAATGATTATGTCAAGTGCCCCCAAAAGCGGATATAATAAGATTTGAGGGAATCCGCCCTCAGCCCATGCAAATGTATGCTAAGACATGCAGAGCCCCCAAGAAAAAGCCATTCCAGTTTTTATCTGTCTCCATCCCGCATCAAAGTGGGAAGCAGCAGATATTGTGTGAGGTTTTAGCCACCTTTATCCAATGTGAAAAATGTGAATAAAAGGAACAAACTTCTGAAGACATCCTTCAGATTCTCGTGTATTAATGCAACTAAAAGGCTAGCTTAGAATGTCTAAAAACTTCAGCTGAACCTGGGTTTCAGTCAGTATTCAGCCAGGTTTAATTCAGTCATTCAAGAAGCTATAGATCTGAACATTGTGTTTTGACTACAAGCATTATTGTATAATAAAATATCTTTCACTTGCACTGAAACATCAAATGAAAATCGACAATTTACAGATTAATTGCACTTATAAAAAAAAACCTTGAAAATGTAATGGATTCATATGGCATGAGAAAGGAGTTAATGACAGGACAGGACTATCAAGTCGTCAATTAATAATTGTGCTATCTTTGTGGCAATCCACAATTTTGATCTGGCCATTTAATGGACTCATCCATCGTGACTGACTATCTCCATAGTGAATTCGAAAAATATAATATATTTTAGAATCAGGTAATATATAAGGATCCTTGGGTTTAAAGCTAGTCAGCGTAATAATACATATAGCAAAATAATGTTGATGCTCGTTTTACCAGACAGAAAGAGAAGTCCGTTCAAATATTAGTACCTTTCAAACTTACTTTATGGAACTAACAGCGTTATTGTGCTCTAGGAACATGTGTTGGTCCAACAGAGCTTCTTGTCACATCATTTCACACTGAATTGTATTGAACCCCATGCATCAGTTTAGACAATAAAATCAATTTCCAAAATCAGTGCTTCCTGCTCGTCCAGATATTGTACTTTGCACTTTTTTATCTATATATATCTAAAGAGGTACCATGGTCTAGTGGTCAAGATGCTCGCCTGCCAACTGAGATGTTGCAGGTTTGAGTCCCAGCCATGGCAAGGTGTAACCACAGGCAAGAACCTGGATGAGAATTGTCTAAATAAAGAATTGTCTTACATGTCTATAGTATTTACTAATGACATCTAAGATTCTAGTCTTGTGACAAGCAAGACTCCAGAGACAAATAAGACTCTATAGACTCTTTTAGGCTCCGGCCTGTGGTGTAACTGAGTAAATCCTCCGTAACTCTTCGCTTCACTACACCCATACCAGGTGTAAATTAGTACTTCGCTTTTGGCAGTGATGGCAATTGTAGGGTGATTTAACATTATGGCACTGAATGTGGCTGCCTGACTGCATACTCGTCGGGGAGTTGAGAAAGACTCAGGCTTAAACAGGCCTGCCAAAGGTGCAACTGTACAGTCTGTTGAGATGGACATAGTCAATGTAATGAACTATATATAGATAAAAAAATTGACATACAATTTATCTTTTCAAATTTTCAGAAGTATTGGTTTCAATGTGAGGTACACGTAATTTCTATCACCTGAAAGTTTGATATTAGCCTACATTTTGGATACTTATCTTTGTTCCATGAATTACAATTTTACAATAAACACCAACAGAAAAATATAATATGATGCTTTAAATAAATATAAGCCCTTAAATATAACAGGTGAACAGCTCACATCATAGTAAGATTGAAGGTCAACCATTGAGAATGCAAGTGCAGCATCAGGCAACACCTGTCATGTAAAGGAACTGTCGATCTCATTGATAGTGCATAAGGCACAGCACTCGGTGGAAAGGTCAAAGCATGGCTTACAGGGCAAAGTCTTATTATGTACTTAAAGCTTTATGATAGACATGGTTTCAGCAACTAAAAAGGTTCTCTTGCGCCAGAAAGATCATCTATCTGGATGATTTCAAATCGATAAGTAGAACAAATTGGTTGCTCGGATGATCTGTGACTATCTATGCTGCAACAAGGAAGGAGTTGATGGATGCATGGATGGATGATTGGGGCTTTACGTCCTGTATTTATGCACTTGGTAGGCTAATTAGGACAGGGAGAGGGATTCGAACCCTGGACCCGTGACTGGCAGTCCAGCGTGCTACTAGACCAGCCCTCCCCCTAATAGATAGATCGATAGATCGATAGATCGATAGATAGATAGATAGATAGATAGATAGATAGATAGATAGATAGATAGATAGATAGATAGATGCAGGAACAATTTCTCTGTCCTCTGTGTCTCCGATTCAAACCCAAGAAGAAAATCCAACCTGCGACTGATTGATAATACAATTGCTTGAAAACTATATTGTTTACAGCACCTACATGAACCAGACCACCCCAGCGATACAAAATTGATAAATCCTGTATTCTTCCAAAGCAGTGGTTCCACGGAGGCTGCCCACCAGGAGTGCTCAAGAGGAGACCAGCAGGAAATGTGAACAGTTGCATGTTAACAGAAGCACCGATTGACCTCAACCCAAAAGAAACTGATTTAACGCAAGCAGACGCGACCATGGATTAACACATAAAAGCAGTTTGCTTGAAAATAGCATCAAATAGAAACGGGCAATAGGGCAGAAAAGTCCATTCACAGCCAGCACACCTGTAATGATTACTTAGCATTTAAATTCTAAAGCTCAAGCTTTGCTTAAAAATTAATGGAAAACATACTGATCCCCATCAGAGCATTCAACTTATTATAGAGCTGTAAAAATATACATGCACATTATACAACTACGGGCATTGCCGTTAGGTATAAGGTATCTATGCAGCTACAGGTTTTCATGTGTCAGGTTGGTGTAAGTAATTAGGTCAGTTGGCAGCATCTTGTACTATTTAATAATTTATAAGAACTAAGAAGACATACCTCTCTCATATTGTAGTTTCTGTACTCCCCAAATCATAATAATTACTTCACCAGGTAAACGGCACATTTTCCTCCTTTTTTGTCTCTCAAGCCATTATCACCCAAATGACTGTTTTTTGTTTTTAATGGTTGCCTCAGCTTGTCTGTGATTACACTATTTCAGGATTATAAATTGCTTTTGTTTTTCACAAGTTAAAGATAGCTATACGCGGCTGTAATACGCTTATCATATAAACAGTGCCTTTTTACTTTCTCTCAAAATGAGGGGTTGGTGTTTGTGTATGTCACTGATATGTGATTTTGTCGAACTGTCAAACAACTAACCTGGTCTCATGGTGAAGGCAACCAGCAAAATAACCAAGAGTGTTACTTCTCTTCTTAACGAGTCATTTAAATAAGTCATCCAATAATATTAAATGTAGTTATTATACCACATGTAATTACAAAGCACATTTGATTTCTTGCATTCAATTTCGTAGTACCAAATGCTATAAGAAGGATGGATGAAGGGACTTTACGTCCTGTGCTTCTGCACTTGGTAGGCTAATTAGGAGAGCCGAAGAATGTCACAAACAACGATTTCTCCCGAGGTCACAAAATGTGTTGTCTCAATATGAACCGACGCTTGCTTTGGCAGTAAAATCTGAGTTGTCAATGCAGTAAAATCTATAAAATTCTATAAAAAAATCATGCCATGAAAAATCAGAAAGAACCACAAAAGGAAAATAATCTTAGAGAGTGTCTTTATCACATTTTGGTCCTTAATCAGTCCTTAGCCTTTGTTCACTTCAAAAGGGTGGGCCTTGGACAGCATGCTTTTCGTGACGACAGTTGCTCTGATTGGCAAGGAGTTGCAAAGACTGTCCCCTGACTGACGCCTTGGAAGGCCACCACTGGCACTTGGTAAAATCATCTCTTTGGATAAGGCAACTTTTGTACAAGGACTATAGTGGGAATCATAAGAAGTTTTATTGCATTTTATTGTATTGTATATAGTGTATATACTAGAAATGCCTTATGATGAATAATGTGACTGTTAATTCACTATAGCTAATCTCTGTTCCAAAATGGGATCTTCCTTACTTACTTGCTTGTTTTATTTTTTCACTTGCTTCAGCATTGGCACTTCGGCACAAGAAAGTGACAAACATTTTGATGTAAGATCTGTGAAAGATAGAACACTGTAAAATCTGAAATTTTGAGTCAGCTTATATGATTGAGTGAGATCATGAGATGGTTGCACAATTCCTTCGATCTGTATTGTCATAATTGTTTCTTAAACAACAAGGTATGTCCGCTCAAAGGAATTGTGCAACCATCTCACTCAATCATTTGAGGTGACTGAAAATTCTAATTTTACAGTGTAGTGAATGGGATATATTTTGTCAGACACTTTTACATGAATCTAAAAAGTAGTCACACCTTTGATTATACTCTATATATAAATTCTAGATGAGTTCATCGCACACATAACTTGTCGGTACCATACCACTATTGTGCACAAGTGTGGTACTTAACATCTTTTGACTAATGTACATGCGTTTGATTTATTTATTGAGTGACATCCAATGCGATTTACACACATGGAAACCCATGGACATTTGTCTGCACAGTATTGACCACTTGACCAAGTTTGGCAAGTTAACTGACCGGACTTGGCATACCAAAACCAACTTGTGTTCTTAGAGCCAATTATTGACCATGGACAGCCACAAATTGTGCATAAACAAGCAGAGGTGTGTTAACATCCAACTAACGTGTCATTTCAGCTGGCTCAGAATGTTTAGGATTTAGACCTTTCGACCTGAAGTATGTATATCTACAACCACAAAAATGCCGAATTCACTAATTTGAATTTCTCTTGATTAAAGCTAGTATGTCACCAAGATAAAACTATGCCAAAAAGAAAGATAAGAGTCATATTAAACCTTTCCTAACAAACAAATTTACTTAACAGTCATTCTAAGCTCAATATAGGAATATAAATTCCTTCATAAATGCAAACAAACAGTTTTTCATGCCAAGAAAAAGTGTTTTGTTTATCAATCAATACAGCACTCTCCTTAAGTAATTTAAGGCGTGTATACAGTCAATCAAACTCACTTAATTAAGTGAAAAACAAGTAATTCTGCTAATTGGGATTGTATACTATACTTAAAATCTATCAATTTATAATCTTTATCTGCAAGTTGAATTTTATACGGAATTGGGTGATCTAAAAGCTTTAAACCACTATAGACAGGACCAACAGTGCCATCAAAGACATTTTGAAACAGCTTTTGTGATCACTCGGACTTACCGAGCTGTAAAAGTAGTCATCCTCCAGAAAAAAAACTTTGAGTTAAGTTCCATTATATTATGTAGCAGATAAATCTTAAAAATCCATTCATTATCCTGGCTTCCATCCTATTTTGTCAAATGATGCATGGTGTTTTTTAGCGGAATTCGCATTTTAAAAATATAATTTCATCATTACAAAGCAAGGATAATTCGTTCTTTATCCAGCAATCATATTCAGCTGACAGTGCTATAATTATATATGTTCTGCACCAAAATTTGTGAGCCAATCAGATGATGCGAGATCAATCACGTGCCACGCCAATAAATAACGATATTGGCGTGTGGAGAGTGTTATTGGCGCCTTAAGGCTATATTGGCGTCCTCAGTGCAGCTGCACTTGTTTTAAATGAAACACAGGGCACAATCTTTGATTGTATTGACTTTGATTCCAATCAAATTCACAATTACCGTTGAAGGATATCATGCTAATTGCTATCAACATATAATTGACAAAATTCCAATTGAAATGGCACCTCCAGAATAAAACTTTTTTTAGTTCAAAGAAATCAATGTCATTGATCAACCAGCAAATAAAAAGCAAGAGGACCTGATTGCAATGATTTGGTATAACACAGATAATCTTTAAAAACTTAGAAATAGATCTTATAAATAATTTAAGCATTAAAATAATGTGTCAAATATAAAAAATAAAAAAAAGATTAAGAAACGTTTTTTTACAATAAGGAATAAAAGGATCAAGAGTAACGATCTGTTTGGTATTTTATTAAGTTTAAATGAGTATATAAAATCATGATAGTCTCTCGAGTAGGAAGAAGGTTTTGATAGATAGATAGATAGATAGATAGGTAGATAGATAGCTAGACAGATAGATAGATAGATCGCTAGATAGATAGCCAGGTATATAGCTAGATAGACAGACAGATAGGCGGCTAGATAGCTAGATAGCTAGATAGATAAATGTATAGATAGATAGCAAGAGAGATAACCAGATCTATATATAGATAGCCAAATAGACAATTTTTAGTAGACCTGCTTGTTAAAAAAAATTCGCACATATTATGCAGGAAAATGGTAGTTGGTGAGCCAAATATTTCAGACGAAAAAAAAAGTATAATCATCAAATTGGAAACAGACGACACTTTCATTTACAAAACAATGCAAAGTCTGAAAAATTTTGGTGCAGAATATAACAAATAGTGGATGTTGAGTCGACCAATATTAAGTTTTATTGGCCTTAGCAGGTAATATTGGTCTCGGCCTCCGGCCTCGACCAATATTACTGCTTCGGCCAATAAAACTAAATATTGGTCTCCTCACCATCCACTATCTATATAATATTGGCAAAAGTTCACATATCCATTCACCAGATGTGTGATTCAATTACTTTTGTAGCCAAGTGTTCACACCTGTGTAGATGCTAAACACAAAAAGAAAAAAAAACTCAGAAACTAAGACATTTTTAATGATCAATACCCCATATATATTAAAGGTGCCACAGTTTTAACTGAAATCTCCTTTCCTGCGGATGCCTGAAGGGCTTTTCCACAACTCGCAACAGCAAGCAATTCCAGGTGAAGTACACAAACACTGTTAACCATATTAACTGTAATGGCAAATCTTCCATGAATTAGCCCCAAGCAAATGCTGGTGATTGGCTACTCTAAGTGCTCTCCAGTAAATGCTAGTAACACACAGTAAAGTGACAGTAGCCTTGCAACTAAATCACCACAGGTATTTAGTGTAACATGTTAGAAGGGACATTTATGTAGACTATACAAGCTTCACAGAATACTCTTTTAACTGAAGTTGAAAAATCAAAATTTAGCAATCTACATGCAGTTAGGATAGGAGGAGCACTCAGCAATGTGACGAAGGATGGTTGAAACTGCCGTCCAACAAAGGTTCCAGTGATTGGAAGTCCAACAGGAACGACTGGATCCTACATGAACAAGGAATCAAGACTAAAATGGCCAATGAATAGAGGAACCAAAACCCAATTCACAGCCTCACAATCCCCTTCGCAACATCCACTAAAAATTCCAAAATCACCAAAACATCAACATGTGCACAAGAAATGAAAGCACATCGACAAATCAGAGACCACACCCACTAGCACCCATGCAGCCTGCTGTCATTTCAGAGAGTAGGAGAGGACAGAGCAGAGTTCACCTCCCTACCCCCACAACAGATCGAAGATGCACAAAATAATCCCCTTAGAGGAGAATGGCCTGTTGTCCCCAGTCTTTCTGGACCATCCAGCAGGCCAGGTGCTCTCAAGCCTCTTTCACTCTCCTCTTCCTTTCTACTTTCCTCTTTGTTTTTACTTTCTACTTTCACACTTTTTCTCAAGCTGTTTGTACTTGCAGTTTGTACTTAGGCTGAGGACTGCAATGCCTCACATGGGTGATGAACCTTCACTATCAGACACTAAGCAATGTCACGATGTGAATGGAGTTGAAAGAGGTTACATTGAAGAACTGAGTGAGCTTGTAATGATAATGGGTGCAAATGGGGCATTTTATGGTTGGTGACATACTGCTCATGCATTAAAGCTTAATTTTCTCTGATACAATGAGCCTTTGAAGGTTGCTGTATGCAACAAACCTACAACGATATTGAAAATAGAGGAAGACAGCTAAAACTTGAGGAAGTCAACAACAAACAGAAAAACAAACTCAGTTTTCTACAAACAAACAAGTACACAGGAAGCTGAACAACAACAAGTCATGGAAGCTATGAAGATAAAAAAGAACCACCAAAAATCCTGAAATAAAGGGGAAAACAAAATGTTGTACTTAATTAAACGGTGCTGTACACAAGAAGCAGAAAATTGGATAAAGAGAATCAGGATTGAAATGCAATTTCATCCTTAATTCTGTTATTTCGAACTCTCATTTGTCAAGCTGACGACCCACGTTGACTTCACTGACATGACACAGACTATTCGAAAGACTGTCACCAACTGGGTTCAATTATACCACTGGGGTAAGCCCAAACGAGAGTGTTTCCTCACAATCATGAGCTGAATTATATCAAATTATATTAATCCTATCTCTATATCTCTATCTCTCCACCTTATCTTTCTAAGTCTATCTATCTATCTATCTATCTATCTATCTATCTATCTATCTATCTATCTATCTATATGTGATAATCAGTCTGTGTGTCTATGTGTTTCTCCATCCTCATTCTCTCACAATATGCCTTTCTGGGCTGCAGTTGCGGTTATGAAAATAAGTTATTATATGTCTCTATCTATTTGTATCTATCTATCTATGTTTAGATCTTTCTATCAGGTGTAATATTTATAGTTACATAAATAATAATAACTTGTTTTGGCCTGGAGAAGCACAATAGTTGAATCAGGCACAATGGTTGTAGTTAAGACATCTATTAATAATTAATCAGTTGGTGTGCTCTGTTAGTGTAAACCAAAAACCTATCTATTTCCAATTGTCTCAGAAACTGTAAGGCCCATCACCTTGGAGTCAGGTTATATATTATACACACTGTAGAGGTGGTGTTGTGTATATGGAGACAGGAGAAAATCGATCTTTAATCCAGTGAAAAGTGCCTGGAAGTTTTCAGTGCGTGTAAAGCATGAAACTCTAAAGGTTACAGAAAATGAGTACAAAGGCAGAACCAGTCTGAATCAGTAGAGCAAAAAAAACGAAGAAAATCAATAAAATATTCATAAGATATAGTAATACCAGTACTGTCATATTTGAAATGCATGCCACAAATTTGGGTGAATGTGACTGTTACCTTTAATATTACCTCTAACATAAGAGCATAAACAGTACATAAGTAGTAAAGTAAGTGCCACATAGTCATTAATTATTCAATGACCACTTAATAAGGCCCAACCTAGATTTATTCCATAAAAGAATGTGTATGTTTGCAAACTGAGAATCACATTGTTGCAATTGGGCCTACAGGCTGATTAAACAAATCTAACAAACTATCAGGTCACTGGTGATATGAGATTGCCTTGTGGTACACTATGTCACATGTGTAGGTGCATGTGTGTGAGTTGCACTGATCAAAACCACAACACAAGATACTGAAGGCTTACATAATTATATAGGGCATTTTGGGAAAATATTCCTTGGAGGAAGGGCAAAATTGAAAAAACGTGTGTAAATACCACTGAAATTAATAATATTATGCTTTAATATATATTCAAGCCAGTGTTGTAGTCGAGGCTGCGACATCTGAGGCTTAGACCGAGACCAAGGCAGGAGCCTCCGAGACCATGACCGAGGCTCGAGTACGAGGCCGGTCTCAAGGCCTCCATCACTGGCTCAAAGACACCTGAGGCAGAGGAAAGGCCAAAGATTGGGCATCCGAGACCAAGGCTGAGGCCTTCAAATTATGGCTCCGAGGCTGGCTTCGAGGACAAGGCCGGCCTCGAGACCTCCAACACAAGTTGAAGCGCTTATACATTTTCAGCATTTTGATTATGTTTTTACGTCACCTTTTAAAAATTAAATCCGTAACTAATTCTTATTTAGTCAAACAACTACTATTTTTATATTGGCCTATTAACCACATTGCCATCATTGAAAAAAATCTGTGTCATTGTGCATTAAGTGTACTACACAACAATGCACAATGCACGTGTGTAGTACAACCTGAATGTGATGTAAAGAGTGTGTTTTATTTATAAACCAGAATGACAATCTCCTTGCACCAGAATGACAATCTCCTTGCATTCACGATGCAAGTGCAACATCCACACAGCCACCCTTGGGCTCTGATAGAGCCACTCTGTCTGGATTAGTTTTCGTGTTTAGATCTACCTATATGTTGATATAGAGCTAGAACTTGTTCTATATCAAAAAGATTCCCAATATCACATTATATAATAATAAAGTTTTACATAAATCTAGAATTCTAGATCTTAATATCTTTGTTCATGTGATAATGGTAATAAAAAAACTCACTAACACGATATTATTACATAATATAAATAATAATATATTGTCAAGTAAGATCTTGCTCTATATTCTACATGTGATAAAGTAAATTTTGAAACGGGCATTTAGAATCAGAATTTCAATTGATTTATCATTAGTTTCTGGTGAATCAAAAGACTTCCTCCAGTCAAGCGTTCAACAGCTTCTGTCAAAATATGCCTGATTTGCAAAATCAACTGAGTAGAATAATACGGGGGTTCAAAGACATTTCTACTAAAAGCAACATGTGATGAGAACTCATACACCAAATAAATCAATGATGCAATGTAAAATTTAATTCACATCCATGACGCCTTCTGCCACCAAAGACTGATGCTAATATATTATTTTGTTTTCTGTATCTGTGAATATTCTTACTACAACAGATAGATCAAGTCTGTCAACCATATATTGAGGTTAACATGTTTTCAATTGTGTTACAACACTGTTGGATTACTTAAGGCATCAATCGTCTTAAGGCTTAATAACACCAGAATTAAGGTCAGTCCAAGGAAATGACAGGAACCTTTCTCAAATCAAAACATAGGCTGCGCAGCAGCAAACCTTCAGCGAATAACACATTTAGAAGATTACAATTAGCCTACATCATAAAATTGGTGTGTTTACCAAATTCCGTATATTATAGGTATGCAACAGTGGTCGAGTAATGGCGTTGTGTTATCTGTTATTTGCCTGCTGCCCTGCGATCTACCTGTGTGCTTGCCAGGGTTTGTAAAAGCAGGTAAAGGCCTTATTATACTAATTTACTTATATTATGGTACGGTTTTATGCATGCACCAGTTTTTTTCCGATCATTCAAAAAGTGTTAAATACAAGTCAAAAAGCACTGCTACATTTTATAGGTGATACGTGTAGGAAATGGCATTGCTGTATATGCAATAGTGGGCACGTTTTGGCTCCTATAAGAAAATAAGTATTTTTAATATTTTTTCTCAATATTACAAAAAGTATAGAATATGTATCAGTCAGACCATGAAAAGGCACAACTAAATTACATAAGTCATATTTGTACCAAACTTTATCCATGTACATGCAATAGTGACCAAGTCTTGGGCCAGAAACAAAAAATATATTTTTTCTCTTTTTTTTCAATATTTCAAATAGCATTTAATATTTTCCACCAGACCTTTCAAAGGGCACAACTAGACCTTATAGGCCATGTGTGTACCAAACTTTATCCATTTACATGCAATAGTGACCGAGTCTCAGCCCAAAAAACTAAAAAAATACATATTTTTCTATTTTCTAAATTTTTGCAAAAAGTATAGAATATCCATCAATGAGACCATCAAAAGGCACAACTAGATCATATAGGCCACATCTGTACCAAATTTCATAAGTGCACATGCAATAGTGACTGAGATTTGACCCGGAAACGAACAAAAATAATTTTTATATTTTCTAAATTATTTCAAAAGGTATTGAATATCTATCAATTAGACCATCAAAAGGCACAACTAGACCATACAGGCTATATGTGTACCAAATTTCATCCATGTACACTCAATAGAGGCCGAGTGCTGGCCCGGAAACGATCTATCCGCCCGCCGCCCGACCGCCCGCCCGCCCGCCCGCTCGGCGGACGGACAACATTTTTACCCAAGTGATTACAATACCTTCTTCGAACTTCGTTCGCTGAAGGTAAAAACACTTATTGCTGCAACAGGAAATTGAATGTTTTCTTGATATCGGAGGAAATGAGAACTATGTCAGTGACAAGCAACTATAAACTTTGACTGTAAATATTGCAAATTCAGTTATCTTAGAGGATACTAGACATTAGGAGGGGTTCATACGGAGAAGCATGTAATGCTTGAAGGATATAAAATCACTAACTTCTTCAAAAACTGTTTTAGTTTCTTTTCCTGAAAGTACTGGTGTAGTCAGGGTTCTTAGCTGATAAATTGTTCAAATTGTGATACAGCTACCAAACGTGGCACAATGACAGAATATACCATTGTATAAATTAAGCCTTTTATTTAATTTCTCAGTTTGGTGACTCAGTGGTTAAAGTGCCTGCCTGCTCCGCTGAAGGTCTTTGCCATGCAGGGTTCAAACCCCGGGTGGGAACCTGAAATTTTCAGTGAACCCTCTTGAGAAAAATTCCAGCTTGATGTCGTTCGGATGAGATTTTAAATTGGTGGCCCCTTGTATCAGTGTCTGTGCTAGGCAAGTAAAAGATCCCTCACGTGGAGTAAATGTGTAACATGTCGAGGACCCCCGATCTCTCTCTCTCCGATCTCATCAATCAATCTTCGTGAGTGACAAAAACCGGGCTTAAAGGGCAGTATATCTATCTATCTATCTATCTATCTATCAGATAAACTATTATTCTCAGATGGAACATTTCAATGAATTTAGAATCTCAAATTTCCGGTAAGCAACCATTAAAACCATTGGAAGTATAATGGTTTATTGCCTATTTTCAATCATTTAGGCACCAAACAACAGTTCTTTTTCAGATTTGCATAAACCGGTTTGCAAAGATCATGATATTTTTGCTGAGATGACTTTGGGTGAACATATTTTGTATCTCCAGTTACAGTTATAGTTTCCCTTACTTTTCAGGTGCAACATCTATAGCCGGTTACTGTGCCAGAGAATGAGGGATAATATGAGGACAGAGCAGTATCAAATTGTGGCTGAATTTAGTCAGTGCATCCTCATTCAGTCATCTATATTATATTCCTTTACACAAATACATTTCATAGAGTGCAAGTCGTAGGAAGATCATTATTCACTAAAGTAACAAAAGTAATCTTTCTCAAAATATTTCTGAATGGGTGTGTACTCCGAAGACTTTCTTCTTATCTCCTGTTACGAACAAGCCTCTGACTGATCCACATGTGCAACAATAGCACCTGATGTCACGTTTATTCTGCGAACAGAATAGGAGGTTGGTAAGTAATATTTAAAAAGGATAATGCAGCCCTCATAGGTGTGTACTTGCTGGAACCAGTGTAGGTGATATGACAAAAAGAGATAAAACAGGTTTTTTAAAGATAAAAAATTAGGATTTTCATTGCCATTGGATGGAGTTAAGTTTTTCATAAAAATGACAATTAATTTGAGTGAAAATCTCTTTTGTCACTGTTGGAGTTGATTTTCAGAAGTTTAGATCTATTTTCATCCGCTGAGAGGCTGATTATTGTGTTATTTTTAGTTGTACAAATATCAATCATCAACTATTTGCAAAGATTTTTTTTCTTTTTGTGTCTGAACATGACTGTGTGTTTGGTTTTGGAGATAGAATCTAGCTCGAAGGCTAATCCAGAAATTTCATCTCAATTTGTAAACATTGTGATTACTCGATGTAAAGGAACTGTTCCAAATAAAAAGTGTAAATAAGGAACTTCAAACAAACCAAAAAAGTCAATCTGCAACCAATCCCTTAGTTAAATTAAAAAAGCATTTGAAATTACAGCTGAGGAAATACAGGTGATCACCAAAATGCTTCAGAATTCTTCTATTGAGATCATGTTCCTACATTGTGCAACCTGGAACTGGTATTAAAGCTGTATCTGTGAATATCCTAACTATCTTAGTTTTGTCTGTTTGACAAATTGATCAACTTGTACAACAACAAATTGTTGTTAAAACACTTTCAATTGTGTTAACTAGTACAGTGTTGCAACCTGGTTGGATTACTTAAGGCATTGTCTCAAGGCTTAATAACACCAGAATGAAGGCCGGTCCTAGGAAATGACAGGAACCTTTCTTAAATCAAGAACACTTATTGCTGTAAGAGGAAATTGAATGTTTTCTTGATACAGGAGAAAGGAACACTGTTGAGCTATGTTGGACGACTGTTTCAATCATCCTTTGCCTCATTGGCTTGTCCTTCTCCTGTCCTAATCAGTCTACCAAGTGCATAAATACAGGACGCAAAGCCCCAATCATCCATCCATCCATCTAAAAAGTAGTCCTGGCACCTTAGATTATGCTCTGTATATAAATTCTAGATGAGTTCATTGCAAGCACAGCTTGTCGGTAGTATAGTACTGTACTACTATATATGCAAGTGTGTGGTACTTTACATCTTTTGACTTTTTATTGTACATTCATTTGATTTATTTATTGAGTGACATCCGATTTACACACATGGAAACCCATGGACATTTGTCTGCACAGTATTGACCACTTGACCAAGTTTGGCAAGTTAACGGAACAAACTTGGCACACCAAAACCAACTTGTGTTCTTAGAGCCAATTATTGACCAAGGGCAGCCACAAATTGTGCATAAACAAGCAGAAGCGTTACCACAGGGGAAAAAGAAGTGCAACGAAAGGATCAAGTGATTTGTGGCTCAAGTGGTCTTGTGACGAGTGATTTTTCTCTGCACCATTGAACACTGAGTGTAAATATTAGCCAAGGTGAAGACAACAATCAAGTAATACTTTTCATTTGACAATTGATAGGTGATTAAGTTAAACAAAGCAAAAATGACATAGTTGGTCAAAGTTAGAAAAATGCACCAGTCTCACATTGTCAGATAGTTCATTCCAGTCCAGTAAAACTTACTATTAATTATTATGAAATATTCAATTCATAAGTGTTTTTTCTCTGATACATGTACTTGTCATCAGAATAATCAACTGATAAAATATAGGTGTGAATGAATCTTTGAATCTGTAAGTCTCTATCTCTCTGCCATGCTATGTCTTTCTGTCTTTCTGTCTCTCTCCGTCTCTCTCCGTCTTTCTCCGTCTTTCTCCGTCTTTCTCCGTCTTTCTCCGTCTTTCCCCGTCTTTCTCCGTCTTTCTCCGTCTATCTATCCATCAATATCTCTATATATATCTCTATTTACCTATCTCTCCATCGATCGCATCTGCCTGCCTGCCTTTCCTGCCTGCCTGTCTGCCTACCTCTATGGGGGTAATTTGGTGGGGGACGGGGGGCGAGATGCCCCCCCCACATATTTGACCCCGGGGGACATAATATAAAATTCCCCCCCCCCCCACTTTTTTGTTTGGAAGCAAAATGTGTTGTGGTGATGGCCCTTGGGGTAAATTTGGTGGGGAACAGTTCTGAGAGATATGTCCCACTCCTTTCTGCTCAGGCAGGTTACCATGCCATACCAACGTTGGAATTCTTGCATGTAAAAGATCTTGACTGACTGTTTATTTGGGGATCCTACGGCCGATCCGATCGCATCACTGCATGTCCCTCCAAATTTGCCATGAAAATTACCCCCCCCCCCTGCCTACCTCTCTGGCTGCCTCTCTGGCTGCCTATACCTCTCTCTATATATATTTCTATATCTCTTCTATATATCTCCATCCACTGGGCTTTATATCTCCCCTCTCCCGATCATTCAACAGAGGCCATTTTTCCTTTTAAGTTTTGTTGAATAGAATTGTATCTCCCGATAATGAGATGATTGAAGAAAAATGTAATACACCCTCTGTATGACACACTGTAAAAAAGTCAACAATAGCAAACCACACAATCAATTCATTTGTGTGTTGATAGATTCTTAGGATTCAGTTGACATGTTCAGGCTCTGTCTCCGTGCACTTTTTACAGTGCAAAGTTTGGTATGACGGTCATTCAAGGGTGTTGTTTCACATTATGATAATAATTGTCAAGTGTGATACACTGTCTCTACTCAGAGGAGCATGAAAATTTGTGACGTGGCAAAGCTACTTGACCACCAAATACATTGTCATTTCGTTGCACTTCTTGTTCCCCTATAGTAACATCCAACTACATCGTAACATGTCATTTGGGTTGGCTTGTAAAGTAAAGGATTTCCTGAATTGAGGTATTGTTCAAAACGTATAACCAAACAGTTTCTCAGAAATGTTCAGGATTCAGACCTTAATTCACTAACTTATAGAATTTTCTTGAAAATTATGAATTCACTAACTTATAGAATTTCTCTTGATAAAGCCACTGCAGACAGTGCCATCAAAGACATTTTGAAACTGCCTTTGTGATCACTCGGACTTACCAAGCTGTAAAAGTATTCATCATCCAGAAAAAAACAGCAACTTTTTTTAGTTAAGTTCCATCACGTTGCAGGCAAAATCTTGGCTACAGTCTTATTTTGTCAAATGATGCATGGTGTTTTTGAGCTGATTTCGCTTTTTAAAAATATAATTTCATCATTACAAAGCAAGGTTAATTCGTTCTTTATCCCGCAATCATGTTCAGCTGACAGTGCTATAGTTATATATATTGGCAAAAGTTCACATATCGATTCACCAGATATGTGATTCAATTACTTTTGTAACTAAGTGTTCACACCTGTGTAGATGCTCACACAAAAAGAAAAAAACTCACAAACCAAGACATAAGTAATAATCGATGCCACATATATATTAAAGGTGCCACAGTTTTAACTGAAATCTCTTTTCCTGTGGATGCCTGAAGGGGTTTTCCACAACTCGCAACAGCAAGCAATTCCAGGTGAAGTACACAAACACTGTTAACCATATTAACTGTAATGGCAAATCATCCATGAATTAGCCCCCAAGCAAATGCTGGTGATTGGCTACTCTAAGTGCTCTCCAGTATATGCTAGTTACAAACAGTAAAGTGACAGTAGCCTTGCAACTAAATCACCACAGGTATTTAGTGTAACATGTTAGAAGGGACATTTATGTAGACTATACAAGCTTCACAGAATACTCTTTTAACTGAAGTTGAAGAAATGTTCAAATTTAATTCGAATATTCACCATGACCCTCATCAAAGCAGATTGTTGTATCATGACCACTGTCTTACTCTAGCAGACTGGATGATTGGGGCTTTACGTCCTGCATTCATAAAGGTATACACTGAGCAGGCTAGTTAGGACAGGATGAGCACTCAGCAATGTGAGAATGGATGGTTGAAACTGCCGTCCAACACAGGTCACACATGAACAAGGAATCAAGACTAAAATGGCCAATGAATAGAGGAACCAAAACCCAATTCACAGCCTCACAATCCCCTTCGCAACATCCACTAAAAACTCCAAAATCACCGAAACATCAACATGTGCACAAGAAATGAAAGCACATTGACAAATCTGGGACCACACCCACTAACACCCATGCAGCCTGCTGTCATTTCAGGAGTAGCAGAGGACAGAGTAGAGTTCACCTCCCTACCCCCACAACAGATCGAAGATGCACAAAATAATCCCCTTAGAGGAGAATGGCCTGTTGTCCCCAGTCTTTCTGGACCATCCAGCAGGCCAGGTGCTCTCAAGCCTCTTTCATTCTCCTCTTCCTTTCTACTTTCCTCTTTGTTTTTACTTTCTACTTTCACACTTTTTCTCAAGCTGTTTGTACTTGCAGTTTGTACTTAGGCTGTGGCCTGCAATGCCTCACATGGGTGATGAACCTTCACTATCAGACACTAAGCAATGTCACGCTGTGAATGGAGTTGAAAGAGGTGACACTGAAGAACTGAGTGAGCTTGTGATGATAATGGGTGTAAATAGGGCATGTTATGGTTGGTGACATATAGCTCATGCATTAAAGCTTAATTTTCTCTGATACATATACAATGAGCCTTTGAAGACTTGTATACCATGAACAGACAGTTATGGTGGAAATAGAGGAAGACAGCTAAAAAATGAGGAAGTCAACAACAAACCGAAAAACAAACTCAGTTTTCTGCAACAAGCAAGTACACAGGAAGCTGAACAACAAGTACTTATGGCAGAGATAAACAAAGCCCTTTCTACAAACTGGAAAAACAAAATGTCGTACTTAATTAAACTGCACTGTGCACAAGAAGCAACAAATTGGATTAAAAGAATAAGGTTTGAAAGGCAATTTCATCCTTGGCTAATTCTGTTATTTCGGTCTCTCACTTGTCAAACTGCAGACCCATAGGGCTTCACTAACATGACACAGACTATTCAAAAGACAGTCACCAACAGGGTTCAATTCTACCACTGGGGGTAAGCCCAAACGAGAGTGTTTTCTTCATAGTCATGAGCTGAATTATATCAAATTATATTAATCCTATCTCTATATCTTTATCTCTCCACCTTATCCTTCTAAGTCTATGTATCTATGTATCTATGTATCTATGTATCTATCTATCTATCTCTCTATCTATCTCTCTATCTATCTATCTACCTATCTATCTATCTATCTATCTATCTACCTGTCTACCTGTCTATCTACCTATCTATATGTGATAATCTGTCTGTGTGTCTATGTGTTTCTCCATCCTCATTCTCTCACAATACGCCTTTCTGGGCTGCAGTTGCGGTTATGAAAATAAGTCATTATGTGTCTTTATCTATTTGTATCTATCTATCGATGTTTAGATCTTTCTATCAGGTGTAATATTTATAGTTACATAAATAATAATAACTTGTTTTGGCCTGGAGGAGTACAATGGTTGTATCAGGCACAATGGTTGTAGTTAAGACATCTATTAATAATTAATCAGCTGCTGTGCTCTGTTGGTGTAAACCAAAAACCTATCTATTTCCAATTGTCTCAGAAAGTGTAAGGCCCATCACCTTGGAGTCAGGTTATATATTATACACACTGTGGAGGTGGTGTTGTATATATGGAGACAGGAGAAAATCGATCTTTAATCCAGTGAAAAGTGCCTGGAAATATTCAGTGCGTGTAAAGCATGAAGCTCTAAAGGTTACAGAAAATGAGTACAAAGGCAGAACCAGTCTGAATCAGTAGAGCAAAAAAAAAAATGAAAAAGAGAAAATATGGGGAAAATCAATAAAATATTCATCAGATATAGTAATACCAGTACTGTCATATTTGAAATGCATGCCACGAATGTGGGCGTATGTGACTGTTACCTCAAATACAGGAGCATAAACGGTACATAAGTAGTAAAGTAAGTGCCACGTGGTCATTAATTATTCAATGACCACTTAATAACGCCCAACCTAGATTTATTCCATCAAAGAATGTATATGTTTGCAAACTGAGAATTACATTGTTGCACTTGGGCCTACAGGCTGATTAAACGAATCTAACAAACTATCAGGTCACTGGTGATATGAGATTGCCTTGTGGTACACTATGTCATGTGTGTAGGTGCATGTGTGTGAGTTGCACTGATCAAAACCACAACACAAGATACCGAGGGCTTACATAAATATAGGTCATTTTGAAAAAAAATTCCTTGGAGGAAAGGCAAATTTAGAAAATTTGTGTAAATATCACTGAATATAATAATGTTATGCTTGAATATATGTTCAAGCCAGTGTTGTAGTCTAGGCCAAGACATCTGAGGCCCAGCCCGAAACTAAGGCAAGAACCACCAAGACCGAGGCTCGAGGACGAGGCCGGTCTCAAGGCCTCCTTCACCGGTTCAAAGACACCTGTGACCAAGGAAAGGCTAAGGATTGGTCGTCTGAGACCGAGGCCATCGAAATATGGCAGCGAGGCTGGCCTCGAGGACGAGGTCAGCCTCGACATCCCCAACACTGATTAGAATACTTATAAATTTTCAGCATTTTGATTATGCTTTTCGTCAACTTTTAAAAATTAAATCTGTAATTCATTCTTATTTAGTCAAACAACTACTATTTTTATATCGGCCTATTAACCACATTGCCATCATTGAAAAAAATCTGTGTCATTGTGCATTAAGTGTACTACACAATGCACGTGTGTAGTACAACCTGAATGTAATGTAAAGAGTGTGTTTTATTTATAAACCAGAATGACAATCTCCTTGCATTCACGATGCAAGTGCAACATCCACACAGCCACCCTTGGGCTCTGATAGAGCCACTCTGTCTGGATTAGTTTTCGTGTTTAGATCTACCTATGTGTTGATATAGAGCTAGAACTTGTTATATATAAAAATATCCTCAATACCACATAATATCATAATAAAAGTTATACATAGATCTAGAATTCTAGATTTTAATATCTTTGTTCATGTAATATTGTAATAATGGTAATAAAGAAAACTCAGTAACACAGTATCATTACATGATATATAAATAATAATATGATGTTGAGTAAGATCTTGTTCTATATTCTACATGTAAATGTAAATTTTAAAACTGGCATTTAGAATCAGAATTTCGCTTGATTTATCATTAGTTTCTGGTGAATCAAAAGACTGCCTCCAGTCAAGCATACAAAAGCCTCTGTCAAAATATGCCTGATTTGCAAAATCAACTGAGTAGAATAATACCAGGGTTCAAAGACATTTCTGCTGAAAGCAACATGTGATGAAAACTCATACACCAAATAAATCAATGATGTGGTGTAAAATTTAATTCACATCTATGACGCCCACTGCCACCAAAAATTGATGCTATAATATGTATTATTTTATCTGGCAACAAGCGTTTCTGTATCTGTGAATATTCTTACAATCTTAGCTTTTTTCTGGTGTAACAGATTGATCAAGGTTGTACAACCATATATTGAGGTTAGCATGTTTTCAATTTAGCTATAGCACTGTTCGATTACTTAAGGCATCATCTTAAGGCTTAATAACACTGTTTTGGTTTCTTTTCCTAATAAAACTGATGTATGTTAGGCCTTTTTATTTAATTTCTCAGCTGGATGGCCTAATGGTTAAAGTGTCTGCCTGCTCTGCCAAAGGTCTTTGCCGGCATGGGTTTGAACCCCGGGTGAGGAACCCAAAACTTTCAGGGAACCTTCATGAGCAAAATCCAATGTCGTTCGGATGAGATTTTAAATTGGCGGTCCCTTGTATCAGTGTCTGTGATGGGCAAGTAAAAGATCCCTCACATGGGGTAAATGTGTAACATGTCGAGGAGTCCCGCTCTTTCTCTCTGATCTTACCAATCAATCCTCGTGAGCACCCAGAACTGGACTTGAAGGGCAGCATATCTATCTATCTATCTATCTATCTATCTATCTATCTATCTATCTATCACATAAATGATTATTCTCAGATGGAACATTTCAATTATTTTAGAATCCCAAATGGCTCGCAAGTAACCATTAAAACCATTGGAAGTATTACCTACATCCAATGGTTTTAATGGTTTTTTGCCTATTTTCAATCATTTAGGCACCGAACAACAGTTATTACAGATTGGCATTAATCTTTTCGTTTTGGAGTGGAAAGATCATGATATTTTTGCTGAGATGACTGCGTTTATATCTCCAGTTATGGTTATAGTTTCCCTTACTTTCCAGATGCAACATCTACAGCTGGTTACTGCACCAGAGAGTGAGGGATTCTCTTGGTGATAATATGAGGACAGAGTAGTATCAAATTGTGGCTGAATTTAGTCAGTGCATCCTCATTCAGTCATCTATATTATATTCCTTTACACAAATATGTTTCATTGAGTGCAAGTCGTAGGAAGATCATTATTCACCAAAGTAACAAAAGTAATCTTTCTCGAAATATTTCTGAATGGGTGTGTACTCCGAAGACTTTCTTCTTATCTCCTGTTACGAACAAGCCTCTGACTGATCCACATGTGCAACAATAGCACCTGGTGATGTCACGTTTATGCTTCCATCAGAATAGGAGGTAGGTTAGAAATATTAAGGATAGTGCAGCCCTCATTGGTGTGCACTTCCTGGAATCAGTGTAGGTAGCTGATATGACAAAAGGAGATTTTTTAAAGATGAAATTAGGATCTCCATTGCCTTTGGATGGAGTTAAGTTTTTCGTAAAAATAACAATTAATTTGAGTGTAAATCTCTTTTGTCACTGTTGGAGTTGATTTTCAGAAGTTAAGATCTACTTTCATCCGCTGAAAGGCTTATAATTGCATTATTTTTGTTGTACAAATATTAATCACCAACTATTTGCAAAGATTTGATTTTTTTTTTCTTTTTGCGTCTGAACATGACTGTGTGTTTGGTTTTGGAGATAGAATCTAGCTTGAAGATTAATCCAGAAATTTCATCTCGGTTTGTAAACATTATGATTACTCGATGTAAAGGAACTCTCCCAAATAAAAAGGGTAAATAAGGAACTTCAAACAAACCAAAAAAGTCAATCTGCAACCAATCCCTTAGTTAAATTAAAACAACACTTGAAATTACAGCTGAGGAAATACAGGTGATCACCAAAATGCTTCAGAATTCTTCTTGTGAGGTCATGTCCCTACATTTGTGCAACCTGGATAGTAAATTAAAGCCAGTGATGTCTGTACTGTGATCAGATTGTGAACATTCTCACTGTCTTAGTTTTGTTTGTTTGACAAATTGACAAATCAATCAACGTTGCACAACAATAAATTGTGGTTAAAACATGTTCAATTGTGTTAGTACAGTGTTATAACATAGTTTGATTACTTTTCAAAGGCATCATCTTAAGGCTTAATAACACCAGAATTAAGGTCAGGAAATGGCAGGGACCTTTCTTAAATCAAGAACACTTATTGCTGAAAGAGGAAATTGAATGTTTTCTTGATATCGGAGGAAATGAGAACTATGTCAGTGACCAGCTACTGTAAACTTTAAACTGCAGATATTGCAAATTCAGCTATAATTCTTATAGGAGGCCAGTCATTTGGAGGGGGATGATGCGGAGCTGCAGGGTTGAAGGATATAAAATCATTAACTTCTTCAACCACTGTACTAAAGCCGGTGAATCATTACGAGAATTAAAAAACAAACTGAGGCATTACTAATTAGCAGCCTGCCGATGAGCACACTGCTGATGACTCTGGTAATGTTTCTCTGTTCATAAATTTATTTTTTACATATTAAGTACAATGAAAGTATGGCTCCCAGCATTAGCAATGCTTACTTATAACAAAGGATGATGCTGGCTTAACGATAGATTAAGCCATTTGGTACACTTGGGCAACAATGGACCTCTTAATTATAGGTTTGGTTGTTGATTTAAAGTCGATTTCACCCTGATTCCTGTAAAAAAGTGTGGACAGTAGGTTCCTGAGTTAACAGAGTTGCCACCACTCTAATTAGTTTGACAGTAACCCTGGCTTGGCTGGTCTTCAGGGTCCCAAGAAATTAGGCAGAAAGGGTTGGGGAAGCTACAGAATCCTCAGATATCAAACGACCCAGAAAAAGGGCAGGGCTTGAAACTCCAGGTCAGATCCAGAGGAGTTTCAAGGGTGCAGCGACAAGAAAAAAGGTTACTCTAAATTCCCACCCCAGGGGTTAAATCTGCATTAGAAAGATCTGGGTCATGGGAGGGCGGGTTGGACTACACTAGCTAAATTTAATATGGAATCGGGTGATCTAATAACTTTAAGCCACTACAGACAGGACCAACAGTATGCCATCTTAAACATTTTGTGATCACTTGTACTTCTTCAGCTGTAAAAGTAATCATCATCCAGAGAAAAACAGCAAATTGCCTTCCAGTTTTAAGTTCATTTACGTAAGAGGCAAAATCTTAAAAATCCATTCATTTCTTGGCTTCCATCCTATTTTGTCAAAATGATGCATGGTGTTTTCTAGCTGATTTCACTTTTCAAAAATATAATTTCATCATTACAAAGCAAGGTTAATTCGTTCTTTATCCCGCAATCATGTTCAGCTGACAGTGCTATAGTTATATATATTGGCAAAAGTTCACATATCGATTCACCAGATATGTGATTCAATTACTTTTGTAGCCAAGTGTTCACACCTGTGTAGATGCTCAACACAAAAAGAAAAAACTCACAAACCAAGACATAATTAATGATCGATACCACATATATATTAAAGGTGCCACAGTTTTAACTGAAATCTCTTTTCCTGTGGATGCCTGAAGGGGTTTTCCACAACTCGCAACAGCAAGCAATTCCAGGTGAAGTACACAAACACTGTTAACCATATTAACTGTAATGGCAAATCATCCATGAATTAGCCCCCAAGCAAATGCTGGTGATTGGCTACTCTAAGTGCTCTCCAGTAAATGCTAGTAACACACAGTAAAGTGACAGTAGCCTTGCAACTAAATCACCACAGGTATTTAGTGTAACATGTTAGAAGGGACATTTATGTAGACTATACAAGCTTCACAGAATACTCTTTTCACTGAAGTTGAAAAAATGTCAAAATTTAGCAATCTACATGCAGTTAGGATAGGAGGAGCACTCAGCAATGTGACAAAGGATGGTTGAAACTGCCGTCCAACAAAGGTTCCATTGATTGGAAGTCCATTAGGAACGACTGGATCCTATATAAACTAGGAATCAAGATTAAAATGCCAATGAATAGAGGAACCAAAACCCAATTCACAGCCTCACAATCCCCTTCGCCACATCCACTAATAAAAACATCAGCCCAAAATCACCAAAACATCATCATGTGCACAAGAAAAGGAAGCACATCCATAAACCAGAGACCACACCCACTAGCACCCATGTAGCCTGCTGTCATTTCAGTAGAGTAGCATAGGACAGGGCAGAGTTCACCTCCCTACCTCCAAAAAAGATCGAAGATGCACAAAATAATCCCCTTAGAGGAGAATGGCCTGTTGTCCCCAGTCTTTCTGGACCATCCAGCAGGCCAGGTGCTCTCAAGCCTCTTTCACTCTCCTCTTCCTTTCTACTTTCCTCTTTGTTTTTACTTTCTACTTTCACACTTTTCCTCAAGCTGTTTGTACTTGCAGTTTGTACTTAGGCTGTGGCCTGCAATGCCTCACATGGGTGATGAACCTTCACTATCAGACACTAAGCAATGTCACATTGTGAATGGAGTTGAAAGAGGTGACACTGAAGAACTGAGTGAGCTTGTGATGATAATGGGTGCAAATGGAGCATGTTATGGTTGGTGACATACTGTTCATGCATTAGAGCTAAATTTTCTCTGATATATACAATGAGCCTTTGAAGACTGCTGTATGCCACAAACAGACAGTTATGGTGGAAATGGAGGAAGACAGCTAAAAAAGGAGGAAGTCAACAACAAACAGAAAAACAAACTCAGTTTTCTGCAAACAAGCAAGTACACAGGAAGCTGAACAACAAGTAGTTATGGCAGAGATAAACAAAGCCCTTTCTACAAACTGGAAAAACAAAATGTACTTAATTAAACTGTACTGTGCACAAGAAGCAACAAATTGGATAAAAAGAATAAGGTTTGAAAGGCAATTTCATCCTTGGCTAATTCTGTTATTTCGGTCTCTCACTTGTCAAACTGCTGACCCATAGGGCTTCACTGACATGACACAGACTATTCGAAAGACAGTCACCAACAGGGTTTAATTCTGCCACTGGGGGTAAGCCCAAACGAGAGTGTTTTCCTCATAGTCATGAGCTGAATTATATCAAATTATATTAATCCTATCTCTATATCTTTATCTCTCCACCTTATCTTTCTAAGTCTATCTGTCTATCTATCTATCTATCTATCTATCTATATCAGTCTATCTATCTATATGTGTTAATCTGTTTATGTGTTTCTCCATCCTCATTCTCTCACAATATGCCTTTCTGGGCTGCAGTTGCGGTTATGAAAATAAGTCATTATGTGTCTCTATCTATTTGTATCTATCTATCTATGTCTAGATCTTTCTATCAGGTGTAATATTTATAGTTACATAAATAATAATAACTTGTTTTGGCCTGGAGGAGTACAATGGTTGTATCAGGCACAATGGTTGTAGTTAAGACATCTATTAATAATTAATCAGCTGGTGTGCTCTGTTGGTGTAAACCAAAAACCTATCTATTTCCAATTGTCTCAGAAAGTGTAAGGCCCATCACCTTGGAGTCAGGTTATATATTATACACACTGTGGAGGTGGTGTTGTATATATGGAGACAGGAGAAAATCGATCTTTAATCCAGTGAAAAGTGCCTGGAAGTATTCAGTGCGTGTAAAGCATGAAGCTCTAAAGGTTACAGAAAATGAGTACAAAGGCAGAACCAGTCTGAATCAGTAGAGCAAACAAAAACGAAAAAGAGAGAAAAATATGGAGAAAATCAATAAAATATTCATCAGATATAGTAATACCAGTACTGTCATAATATTATTTAAAATGCATGCAACAAATGTGGGCGTATGTGACTGTTACCTCTAATACAGGAGCATAAACGGTACATAAGTAGTAAAGCAAGTGCCATGTGGTCATTAATTATTCTATGACCACTTAATAACGCCCAACCTAGATTTATCCTATAAAAGAATGTATATGTTTGCAAACTGGAAATCACATTGTTGCACTTTAGCCTACAGGCTGATTAAACGAATCTAATGAACTATCAGGTTCACTGGTGATTGGAGATTGCCTTGTGGTACACTATGTCATGTGTGTAGGTGCATGTGTGTGAGTTGCACTGATCAAAACCACAACACAAGATACTGAGGGCTTACATAATAATATAGGTCATTTTGGAAAAAAAATACTTGAAGGAAAGGCAATATTGAGAAAGTTTGTGTAAATACCACTGAATGTAATATCATGCTTTAAAATATATTATGTTCAAGCCAGTGTTGTAGTCGAGGCTGGGAGCCCGGGACATCTGAGGCTGAGACCAAGACCAAGGCAGGAGCCTCTGAGTCCAAGACTTAGGCTTGAGGATGAGGCCAGTCTCAAGGCCTCCGTCACTGGCTCAAAGACACCTGAGACCGAGGAAAGGCCAAAGATTGGGCAACCGAAAATATGGCTGGCTTTGAGGATGAGGCCGGCCTCGAGATCTCCAACACTGGTTGAAGCGCTTATAAATTTTCAGCATTTTGATTATGTTTTTTGTCAACTTTTAAAAATTAAATCCATAATTCATTCTTATTTAGTTGAACATCAACCATTTTTATATTGGCCTATTAACCATATTGCCATCATTCAAAAAAAATCTGTGTCATTGTGCATTAAGTGTACTACACAACAATGCACAATGCACGTGTGTAGTACAACCTGAATGTGATGTAAAGAGTGTGTTTTATTTATAAACCAGAATGACAATCTCCTTGCATTCACGATGCAAGTGCAACATCCACAGCCACCCTTGGGCTCTGATAGAGCCACTCTGTCTGGATTAGTTTTCGTGTTTAGATCTACCTATATGTTGATATAGAGCTACAACTTGTTGTTCTATATCAAAAGATTCACAATACCACATTATCTTATAATAAAAGTTATACATAAATCTAGAATTCTAGATCTTAATATCTTTGATCATGTAATATTGTAATACCGTAATGGTAATAAAAAAACTCAATAATGCGATAATATTGTATTATATAAATATCAATATAATGTCGAGCAAGATGTTGCTCTATATTCTATATGTAATAATGTAAATTTCAAAAATGGCTTTTAAAATCAGAATTTCACTTGATTTATCATTAGTTTCTGGTGAATCAAAAGACTTCCTCCAGTCAAGCGTTCAACAGCTTCTGTCAAAATATGCCTAATTTGCAAAATCAACTGAGTGGAATAATACCGGGGTTCAAAGACATTTCTGCTGAAAGCAACATGTGATGAAAACTCATACACCAAATAAATCAATAGTGTGGTGTAAAATTTAATTCACATCCATAACGCCTTCTGCCACCAAAGACCGATGCTAATATTATACAAATATTGGATGGGAAGGAGTCCAATATAGAGTATAATTGGATGAAGAAAAGTTATATTGGATGAGGCGCAGCCGAATCCAATATAACTTTTCCGAATCCAATTATACTCTATATTGGACGACTTACCATCCGATATCTGTTATATTCTCCATAAATGAACCCACTTTTAAAGCAATAATAGGTTTAAACACTTTGACTGTGCTGGAAAGCCAGTTTGTGTTTCTTTTTGTTTAACTGCAGAATTCTCTTCAAAATGTATCTCGTTCTATTTCAGCAATGGGTAGCCACAAAAATATAAAATTCACATATTCTGATTCTGTATTCTATAACCAAGAAGCCTCTTTATATTTGGTATTTTTTATTTGAATTTTATAGCACAATGTTTTTCTTTAAACATTGGCATTTGCGCGAAAAATGGGTGAAAAAGTGCATTTTTTGTCACTCAATGTCATACCATGGTCCCATAACCTATGTAAGCAATGTTACATTTGCTTAATGTGGTTGTCCTGATCAATACGCTACTTTTGACATCATTTGTGTTTTTCTGTGTCTTCCCATAGGCGTGCAATTAATTTTTTACTAAAATTGAAAAACACAAAATTTGTTCAAGAAGATTGCTGTTGCTGCAGCAGGGCACAGCAGAAGGTGTTTCCTCTCAGGTCCTCCCTCATGGACCTATAATATGGCAATAAACCTCCTCACTGCCCAATATAACTTCTCACTGTCCAATATAACTTTTCACTGTCCAATATAACTTTTTCTCTGCCTAATACAGCAAGGATATTATCCAAGAATACTCGCTTGTGATTGGCTGACACAATCCAAGTGGAGAATATATTATTTTGTTTTCTGCATCTGTGAATATTCTCACTGTCTTGGTTTTTTGTGTGTAACAGATTGATCAAGGTTTTACAACCATATATTGAGGTTAACATGTTTTCAATTGTGTTACAGCACTGTTGGACTACTTAAGGCATCGATCGTCTTAAGGCTTAATAACACCAGAATTAAGGTCAGTCTCAGGAAATGGCAGGAACCTTTCTCAAATCAAAAAACACTTATTGCTGTAAGAGGAAATTGAATGTTTTCTTGATATCGCAGGAAATGAGAACTCTGTCAGTGACAAGCTACTATAAACTTTAAACTGCAAATATTGCAAATTCAGTTATCTTAGAGGATGCTAGACATTAGGAGGGGTTCATACGGAGAAGCATGTAATGCTTGAAGGATATAAAATCACTAACTTCTTGAACCACTGATTTAGTTTCTTTTCCTGACAGTACTGGTGTAGTCAGGGTTCTTAGCTGATAAATTGTTCAAATTGTGATACAGCTACCAAACTTGGCACAATGTAAGAATGTACCATTGTATATGTTAGGCCTTTTATTTAATTTCTCAGCTTGGTGGCTCAGTGGTTAAGGTGCCTGCCTGCTCCGCTGAAGGTCTTTGCCATGCAGGGTTCAAACCCCGGGTGGGAACCTGAGATTTTCAGTGAACCCTCTTGAGAAAAATTCCAGCTTGATGTCGTTCGGATGAGATTTTAAATTAGTGTCTGTGCTAGGCAAGTAAAAGATCGCTCAAGTGGGGTAAATGTGTAACATGTTGAGGACCCCCGATCTCTATCTCTCCAATCTCATCAATCAATCTTCGTGAGTGCCCAAAACTGGACTTAGAGGGCAGCATATCTATCTATCTATCTATCTATCTATCAGATAAACTATTATTCTCAGATGGAACATTTCAATGAATTTAGAATCTCAAATTTCCGGTAAGCAACCATTAAAACCATTGGAATTATAACCTACTTCCAATGGTTTTAATGGTTTATTGCCTATTTTCAATCATTTAGGCACCAAACAACAGGTTTTTTTTCAGATTTGCATAAACCGGTTTGCAAAGATCATGATATTTTTGCTGAGATGACTTTGGGTGAACATATTTTGCATTCGTATCTCCAGTTACAGTTATAGTTTCTCTTACTTTCCAGGTGCAACATCTATAGCCGGTTACTGCGCCAGAGAATGAGGGATTCTCTTGGTGATAATATGAGGACAGAGCAGTATCAAATTGTGGCTGAATTTAGTCAGTGCATCCTCATTCAGTCATCTATATCATTTTCCTTTACACAAATACATTTCATTGAGTGCAAGTCATAGGAAGATTATTATTCACTAAAGTAACAAAAGTAATCCTTCTCAAAATATTTCTGAATGGGTATATACTCCGAAGACTTTCTTCTTATCTCCTGTTATGAACAAGCCTCTGACTGATCCACATTCGCAACAATAGCGCCTGATGTCACGTTTATGCTGCGAAATGAATAGGACGTTGGTATAAGTATAGATTAAGGATGATGCAGCCCTCATAGGTGGAACTTTCTGAGTCCAGTGTAGGTAGCTGATATGACAAAAGGAGATTTTTTAAAGATGAAATTAGGATCTCCATTGCCCTTGGATGGAGTTAAGTTTTTCATAAAAATGACAATTAATTTGAGTGTAAATCTCTTTTGTCACTGTTGGAGTTGATTTTCAGAAGTTCAGATCTATTTTCATCCGCTGAGAGGCTGATTATTGCGTTATTTTGGTTGTACAAATATTAATCACCAACTATTTGCAAAGATTTGATTTTTTTCTTTTTGCGTCTGAACATGACTGTGTGTTTGGTTTTGGAGATAGAATCTAGCTCGAAGATTAATCCAGAAATTTCATCTCAATTTGTAAATATTGTGATGACTCGATGTAAAGGAACTCTCCCAAATAAAAAGTGTAAATAAGGAACTTCAAACAAACCAAAAAAGTCAATCTGCAACCAATCCCTTAGTTAAATTAAAAAAGCATTTGAAATTACAGCTGAGGAAATACAGGTGATCACCAAAATGCTTCAAAATTCTACTTGTGTTGCCATGTCTCTACATTTGTGCGACCTGGACACTGGTATTAAAGCCAGTGATGTCTGTATATCTGTGAATATTCTTACTATCTTAGTTTTGTTTGTTTGACAAATTGATCAAGTTGTACAACAATAAATTGTAGTTAAAACACTTTCAATTGTGTTAACTAGTACAGTGTTACAACCTGGTTGGATTACTTAAGGCATTGTCTCAAGGCTTAATAACACCAGAATTAAGGTCGGTCCAAGGAAATGGCAGGAACCTTTCTTAAATCAAGAATGCTGATTGAACTAGTGCACTGTAAGAGGAAATTGAATGTTTTCTTGATATCGGGGAAATGAGAACACTAACTTCTTCAACCTCTGTATTAAAGCCAGTGAATCATTACTGACACCTCAGAATATCATAATCTATCAAAATACATTAATTTCTGCCACTGACAACTCCATACAAGTTGAAAGTGTGCATCTTACAAGTGCTATAAACAAACCTCCGTGCCAGTGCCAGTCATGATTGCTGAGCAGCTGCTCAGTGTCCCGTGAAATGCGCATGCGCATAGACCTGTTTAGCTGACCGTTGACCCCGTGAAAAGAAGCCAATTTACTTTCTTTATTAATTTGTTTTTGTAACAGTTGGCCACCAAAAGTTTATCCTCGCGATTTAAAATCCCAGAGAGGCTGTGTGCCAAGTTTGAATGAGATTGGTGCACAGGGATGTCCTAGAAAATTGTCATAAGTTTTGGCCAAATTTCTTCAGTAAGAGCTGCTGCTTCGCGTGCTAAACACAAACTGAGACATTGCTCACAAGCAGCATGGCGATGCCTACTCTGCCTATAACTCTGCATATGTTTCTCTGTTCACAAATTTCCCAACAATAAATAAGGATTTGACTTTTTACATTTACCATGTTATGCTTGATAACTCATAACATACAAGTGAGGTCACATTCTATCCTTCTCTTGTAATCAGCACATGTTAGTTCAGTGAATGAGTCATCACTGACCAGTAATTTTGCAAGTTGTCTCAGTGTGACATTGACCAACTCATTTAAAAGTAAGAAATAGAATCAGACATTTTGAAACTGCCAAATGTGATCACAGTAATCACATGTCCCTGACTTTCTGGGAGACAGAAAAACAGTCTAATAATGGGAAAGTTTCAGAGTTACACACTTATTACAAAATCTACTAAAGGTGTTTTTAACACCAAGATAAATAATCTATGATGATCAACTCCTGAGAAAATTAGCTTTTCTAAAAATCGAACACACAAGAACACATCACTTATTCATAATATACTCTGCTGCTGCTACCTGTCTTGCTGCAGCAGTGAAAACTCATTTTGTACTCTAACAATGCAATATGAGTTTTTATGATGTCACCATGTTACTGATTCTGGCCAATTAGCATAGCCCCCGCACTGTGGTCGTCTTATAATGAATGTTGTTTTAAAATGTGGTTCAAACTGGGACAGTAACCTATTTTTAGATTTAGAACACCAGACTCACTTCAAGCCAATTGAAATGCTCTGTAAGTCGTGTGAAAAGAGCAGCGACACTCACACCACTGTCCAGCATACTGATGAGCTGTGACCTAGAGAAACTTTTAACCAAATTTTAAATTCTTTAGCCTTGAATTTTCTGTAGGCCTACAATGTACATGTTTGAAATTGACTGTATTGGTGCACTCATCTATCCGTTCCAGTCAGATGCACAAAATGGTAAGGAACAAAACATTTCCAGTAGGTATAGGTTCAGATTATAGGGTTCTGGCTGGCATAATGCTGAAAAATTATTCTGCAACTGTGCCAGATTCTTTTAAATAAGTAGGCCTACAGTGAAAGTATGGCTTCCAACATTGGCAATGCTTAGGGGAGACCGGGGCTATTTGAAGCGCGGGGTTATATGAAACATGGCCTAAATTCAACTTTTAAATTTTTTTCTTGTCAATTTGGTACTTTAGGCAGATACTTTGATTATTGGCACACGTTATCACACCATTAATCATTTTAATTTCCAAAAAGCTAATTCTGTAGGCACGAAAGTTTATTTTTAGGGTGTCCAAGTAACTTCTTTGCACAGATTTCGATTGAAGTTATTGTATAGTAAATACTTATATCCAGGTGAACTAACGCTAATTCAAAAAGAGCAAACCCATTCCTAATTCACACCCAGAAGCATTTTGTTACGCGCATTTGATAAGACTGAAAAATAAGACAATATTGTGCTCCAGGTGTGATGGGGTTAGTTGAACCGCACATGATGGAGTTGGCCAAAACATGATTTTTCTTGCTCAAATTGCCTTGCAAGTCATTGCAAGTTTGAGTTACTGCAATTAAGAAGTAATACAGTAATTATTTGCGTTGCAGAATTTTTTTTTTTGAAAAACCGGCTTTTTTACCCAAAACGGACAAAAAATTGTGTAAATTACAGTACACAATATCTTTTCAAATAAGTATTTTACTAAAGCTGGTAGTCATCATAGGGATAGCAGTAATGCAAAAGAAAACCCTGTTATAAGTAGTTGTCTGAAAAAATTGATGGTGCTTCAAATAACCCCGGGGCCGGGGCTATTTGAAGCAAAAAAAAAGTTCAAAGTTTGCGTCTGCAACACAGAGTTTAAAAATTATTTACAATATCTCAAAAGTTGATCATTGAGTTAAACACACGTACTATCACATGCCAAAATTTGGTGTGAATATCTTATGCCATTAACTCTCCAGAGCAAAAATAAAAACAAGTGCTTCAAATAGCCCCGGTCTCCCCTACTTAAAACAAAGGGTGATGCTGGCTTCAAGATAGATTAAGACATTTGGTACACTTCGGCAACAATGGATGTCTTAATTGAGTCGAAATTTAGATCCAGTTGCTTTTATCTGTGACATATATAGGTTTGGTTGTTGGTTTAAAGTCGATTTCAGCCTGATTCCTGTATAGAAGTGTGGTGTGTAGGTTCCTGAGTTAGCAGGGTTGCCACTAGTCTAATTAGTTTGACAGTAACCCTGCTTGCCTGGTCTTCAGGGTCCCAAGAAATTAGGCAGAAAGGGTTGGGGAAGCTACAGAATCCTCAGATATCAAACGACCCAGAAAAAGGGCAGGACTTGAAACTCCAGGTCAGATCCAGAGGAGTTTCAAGGGTGCAGCGACAACAAAAAAGGTTACTCTTAAATTCCCACCCCGGGGGTTAAATCTGCATAAGAAAGATCTGGGTCATGGGGGAGGGTAGGGGTTGAGCTGCACTAGCTACACTGAAGGATTAAGATTACAGGCGCTGCAGCTATTTTTAGGAAGTTTTCAATGATTTTAGAATCTCAAATGTCGGTTATATGAATGTCTAAAACAGACATGTATATATTTTGTTTTGTCTCAACAAATTTGAATGCTTATTTTGTTATGGTCCATCATACAAAGTCCATCTCAAAAGGATAAGACATAAAAGATATCACAAATATATGATGTCTTAAGGCTACGAAAATGGTTTATTTGCAATAGTAAATGAAAATCATTATAAGTTTAGAAAATCAATATTAAATTTACATCACTGAAAGACCACTAGAAAGATATCAGTTCTCTTGGTTTTTGCTGTTATAAATGTGTATTTTGTCTTATTTTGCATTGATAGCAAGAAAAAGAAAATACCAGGACCACAAAAACCAAGAAATGAACACCATCAATAAGTGTGACAAATAAATACGACCTTGAGAGTGCCACAACTGAGCAGTGAGCAGTGGTTGGAGAGGGTTGCAATTAGCTCCAGTATAGGAGTGGCACAGTGAGAGTGCCATTTATTCGACAGTGCCATTCCTTTGAGAGTGCCACTTTTGGAGAGGGGCTGACAACACGATGTGTGCATCAACAGGTCTGAAAGGAGAGCCAGCAGGAGGAGGGTTGACAGAGAAGGGAGCATTAGGGCATTTTGAGGCATTTTGAGGGCAATTCTAACAGCACAGGCCCCTGAGTGGGGTAATTAGGACAGTAAGCTCTAGGCTGTGTGAGGCTGTGTGTTGCCCCTCAGGTTCTCTGCTTCCGTCATTTTCCTTCATTTACCAATAGCCGCTCCTCTAACGTCGTTGTTGGGTGACATCATGGGTGGTTGTGGGGAAGAGAGGAAAGAAGAGCTCAGGGTAATACTGTCCACCTTTGAGTTTGCTGGGAGATAGATAGTTGGATAGTTAGGTTAGATAGTAAGATAGATAATAGACAGACAAAGAGATAGACAAAGAAACAGATGGATAGATAGATATATAGGTAGATAAAAAAGTAGATAAAGAGATAGAGAAATAGAAAGATAGATAAGAGCGCTTGTTTGCAACCATCGGCTTCTGATGTCATGAGTTCGAATCCACCTTGAGGACTAAATTCTCTCAATCACACATGAGGGTACCTCATACTCAGTGTTCTATGCTGAGGCAAATGAAAGACCTCATACTTGGGAACAAGGAATACGTGTGACCTCATAGCCTGTCATCTCATCATTATGTCTGCCTCGCAGCTGTTCGTGTTAAGACATAGACAGATAGCCAGATAGACAGATAGATAGATAGATAGATAGAGAGATAGATAGGTAGATAGCCTGCAATCTCAAATTCTCAAATGAATCTCGTAATTTGTCTTTCATTACTGCGTCCATCGAAGCTTCAACGCATCGGCAATATGAATTCTATAAATTGATTATTACTGCTTCAAAACTGATTCCTGTGAAAATTAATGAGACTTAATTTGTGATTTCACACTTGTTTACGGTTTCAGAGTCCGGTAGCAACACGCTCACTTTTTAGCCAATTAATTCATTTCTTGAGGCAGACAACACGAGTTTGCCTTTTCCCCAATAACAGTTTTAAATATAGACCTAATTGGCAATTGATCCAATTTGTGAGGTGCAATTTCTTTAATCTGATTCTGCAGTTTTTGCTGGTGTCACGAATCTGCAACATTGAAGTGTTTAAGCCAAGGTTGATCCGTCCCCAGACAATCAGTAGCAACAGACTGGATAGGTTAAGACCCCATGAGTGTTTGGTGGAGGTGGGGAAGCAACTTAAAATGCTTCAATTAAATGTCACAGTGTGAGTATGCTGACAATTCTTTGCTAACCTTGGGGAGGAGTCTCCCACCTGGGCCTCAGTCTCCTTTTCATCCTCGACCTTGCCTCACAACACATGTTGGCCTTAACTGGACTTGCCTTAATGTCAGATGCTGCGAAATTAGTTCCGGTTCCTGCCCAGCGGAGTCTTTAGCCTCTAACAACAAAATGGTGGTTATTTCACGCGTGCGGTTCCTGCATGTAGACTAGGCTGTATTTTTGTTGTCAGTGTCTTAAATTAGTTCTTTCTAAATAAGCCATTTAAGTATGTGTCTTCTCATACGACTTAATTGGGAAGTAAATGACCCTCCAGGTCACAGAAACCAATCAATTAAGTGAATACAGGAAAAACTATTGGGCTCTCCATCTGCTAATTGTTGGAGGTCAACCTTCTGCAATGTGTCTTTGCTCAAATACCTGAATGGTAAGTCACTATTTACAATATCTGCAAGGGCAGAATTATATTTCTATCAGAATTCAATCATGCAAGATGTAGTTATGCTTGATTTTCTTACAGCAGGAAAGAAATATTAGACAGAAAACTAGGCCTAAAGGTAGGTAAATAACTCTGATAAGCCTATAGCCAAATACATCAAACCAAACAATGTAATATGTGCACAAATACTAACAAACTATAAATTATCCCGAAATAGAGTAAAGGATGGTAATTCCGTCCAGGAAGGTAAATCCGTCCACCCCCTATTATAGGCATAAAATTACATTTGTTGCTGTTGTGTGAGTGGTATAAGGAAGAAAAATCCCGTTTTTCAATCAATTTTGCCGTTTTTATTGTGTTGACAGCATTTTAAATGACATTTCAGGTCCTTTTAAAATATGAAGACAAAATACAATGAAATCCTGTGACGTCATCACAGCCATTTTGTCAGACAGATAGTTGCTCTTGTTGGCTTTATTTCCATCAACAAAATAAGTATTAAAGGCAAAGGATTATTGCATGAGACGAAGAATTGTATTGTTCATGTAGGATTTCTTAAACAACTTAATTCCAACACTTTGAAAGGAGATAAAAAGAAAATAAAAGTGGACGGATTTACCATCATTATTTTAAAACTGGTTTTATTGGGTGATTGTAAATCCGTCCACCCACTTCAAATGGTATTTAAAAGTACTCTTAGGACTTTTGATATTTGTAAATGGAATGACACTGATTGTAGACATTAGAATTAGCAATTATACCACTTGATTGGGTAAACATTTTTCTTTAATTGCCATTGAGGCAGTCAATTGAAATTCTTGATTGTTAACTTAACCTCTGTTATTTAATTCTTTCATTATAAGTGAAATCAGCACCCAAATGTTCTAATATCGACAGAAAATCCTTTGTGAAAGTTAAAAGAATGCAAAAATTGAAGAAATCATAAGATATGATAGGTATATGCTGCATGATGCCCTGTGGACGGATTTACCATCCTTGCTGGACGGATTTAGCAGCAACCTGGACGGATTTAGATGCCCTAACCTTCATTTTTTGTTGCCATGGTTTCACCAAAAATTATTTTAATATTTTACTTTTTTTTTCTGGAAGTGACAGTACGGAATGAACCCTTTCCAATGGTATCATTTTTATTTTTGCATCTTATACAATTTTCCTTAGAACACAGTTTTAGCCAAAAGTGGACGGATTTACCCTCCTTGACTCTACCTCATTGTCGAGGTATTCTAAATCAGCAATAATCGAACAAAGGAAACTGGAGAAGCATGATGATTCGCTGAACCACACGAGAATGATTTTATATCTGGAAGGGCCCAGATAAGTTCAGAATTTCTGAGATACTGTGAATTGAGTTGAAACGATCTCTGTCTTAAGGCCAAATTCCATTTCATTGGAGATTTTTCACAAGGATGTTTCTTTTAAAAATTGATCATCACGTCCTCTGCACAGCTGGGCGCACTGCACCTGGCAAGACATCCATACTTCACTAAATTGTCGTTTGAGAAGACTATGCAAGGACTTTAAGCTCCAGCTAACGATTTTTGCCAATGCTCTGTCACATTCTAGTCTGATTCCAGTCAGATTCAAGTCATTGTATCTCCATATTGTATGTCTTAATTATACCACAATCACTTCTCCATAGTGTCTGTAAGTTTCCTTTCCTTTTTATAATGACAAGAAATTTATTCATGTCCATGTATCAAGATTATATAAAAACATCCAATGAGTGGTCTCAAAAATTTTATTGAATTCATTAGGCAGAACTGAAAAGAACAAAAACTTTTCATTCAGTTACCTACATATATATTCCGACAGATCTCTACAAATCGAGCCTTAATCGTGCCTTAATTATCTCAGCCCATTTGCTTATGACAATCAAAGCAGGGCCAGGATGTCATTTTAACATGGCTTTTGGATGGGTCTAGCTAATAATTTTGTTAAAATCTCATACCCGTTTTGTTATGCTATCACAGCCACTCAAAAATTATTGGCATCAAATCCAAAAGTGTTATAACATGTATATAATATGTATGATCAAATGTGTGCGACCAGATAAATAATTAATCAATGCCATTGAAAAGAACATTAGTGGTTTCTCGTGCCTGGAACTTGAGGTTTATGAAGACAAAAGGTTTGCTGTCTATATTATGAAGGAAGTATCTTGCATCATTCTGGGAGAGTCAATTAAGTGACCAATCAATCAATTAATCAATCAATCTATCTATCTATCTATCTATCTATCTATCTATCTATCTATCTATCTATCTACCTATCTATCTATCTATCTATCTATCTATCTATCTATCTATCTATCTATCTATCTATCTATCTATCTATCTATCTATCTATCTATCTATCTATCTACCTATCTATCTATCTATCTATCTATCTATCTATCTATCTATCTATCTATCTATCTATCTATCTCTTTGTATTCCCAATGGTGGGGTATTTTATTGCCTCAGTACTCAGCATGGAACACCGAGTAGGTATGAGGCACTCTGTGTGATTGAGAAAAAATATTTAGTTTTAGGGTGGATTCAGGGGTGGATTCCGACATCCTGAGAAGCAAGTGTTTTCTCTATCTCTCTATTTCTCTGTCTATCTCTCTGTCTATCTCTCTATCTATCTATCTATCTATCTATCTATCTATCTATCTATCTATCTATCTATCTATCTATCTATCTTTCCATATATCCTTATATCCATCCATCTCTCTATTTGTTACTGCAAAATGTAAACCTCAATAGATTTACCAGAACAATTTACTTGTCAAGTATCTAGCTTCTAATAAACCTGCTGAGCTCTCAAACCATCAATGCACATTAGCAGTTGGCTGAGTTAAATTGAGAAAGTGTTAGCTTCCATATAAGTACACAATGAAGATCCAGGCAAGTGCTGTAACATCCTACCTGATCAATAATTCATAAAATCATAGAATTTCTATCATGCAAGAAGGCAGGCATGCAATAAAATGAGTTGTAGATCAACAAATATTCTCAGAAATAAAAATAAATCCTTCATGTCAAATATTTCGTAACACATTTTTAAATTTTCTTTTATAGAGCCATCTACACAGAGAGAAGGTAACTTTTTCATAGTTTATTTTCCTTGTTAGCTCTGCCGTGCAAAATGAAATAGACTGCCAATGCACATAGATTCGATCCCATGTGGCAAATGGGATGTTTAGCTGACATGAAATATGTCACTTTCGATATTCAATATTTTCTTTTGTAAAGTCTTTCTCCGGACATGGCATAATTGATGTTTTTTAATAGTTTAAAATAGTTGCCAATGTCCTCATCAGAAGAAATAATATATGGAAGAAAAATAAAGAAGAAATGACTAGGAAGTAATATTTCAAAGAAGATGCACCCCAAATGAAGCACAAATTATAAATGACACAAGAAATGATAAAGGAAAAATGAAAGAAAAATTCACAGCCAATATAGAAAAAAGTTTCCATTGATGACTTAAGGCGAGAAGAGTTCCCGTTTCCCGTTCAAAATACTTAATTGCCAATTATAATGTATTTAATCTTTATTGCCCTTAAGGCATGTTGCTCCTTTTAAAAATACAATAAAATCACCAGTCGACAATAGGTTTTCTCTAAACATCTTTAATAATTATTTATTTACAACTTCGGTTAAAATCCTATAATGTAGTTTGCATATATTTTCTGCAACTAAAAGCTAATTTACTAAATCTTAATTGATAATTAGGCAGGCCTGATCCACGACATTTTTTGCAGTGTTTTAGTTTTCATTGCATGGATTTGAAGAAACTGATCTATCATTTATTCATTATTCGGACAAAGACATTTCAAACATTTTACAGTTCATTTCAGATCAGCGAGTCTTCAGTTAATTGTTCTACAATTTTAATATTGTTTTGCATATCTGAGAATTTTCTTTTCAGTTGGCTTACATAACTATATTTAGCCTTTCTTTTAAGTCTGAAAGACATTTTCTGATGTGAATTTTAAAGTAAACTTTCTTATTTTGTATTGAATTGAAAATACCTTACTCAGCGTGTGCATTGCAGCTGAAACGGTGTCTCAAAACTAGTTGTAATCAATTGTTTTATCACTTTCTTGGCAAAAGTTAAGATTTTTTTAACGTTATTTTCATTTTGTGCTATTCTTGTTGAAAAGTTGTGTTTTTCCTTTTTTTCTAACCGTGAAAGACATCACGACTGTGACTTCATTTTTTGTGTCCCATTGTTAAACTTTAATTGCTCACACCAGCCGAAAAAGTAAAGCACAATGATTTTGGTAATTGTTAAGAAATTATAAGCTAATATATTATTTAACATTACTGAACTGCACTAAAAATGAATGGTTTGGTTCCCGTCTAAATTCTTTTAAATTTACGAAGTGGAGTCATGAATTGAGGCAACAAGAAATCACCACCAGTGACACAAAAAACTTGCAGCTGTTGACTTGACATGAGATAGCCTATGTTGCGCTTGTATTAAAGTCCACCACATGAAATAATATTCCTAATATGTAAATGACACAGCAATGAAATTCACGCAGCACTCCAAGTTTTTGTAGGACTTATAGTGTTACCATAACTTTCATTTTTATTTCATATTCAGTGTATGAAAAGCAGTTATCTTACTGTTTCAAAAAAAAATTAAAACAAACATATATAATTTACATATAGAGAGAAAATAGAGAGAAATTTAGATTGGGAAGATAAAATACATCAGAAATAGATAGATAGATAGATAGATAGATAGATAGATAGATAGATAGATAGATAGATAGATAGATAGATAGATAGATAGATAGATAGATAGATAGATAGGTTGGTTAGTTAGTTGGCTAGTTGGCAGATAGATTAATAGGAATATGGACAAATAGGACAGATAAATAGATAATCAGCCAAATAGTGGAGGGGTAGACAAGACTGAAAGCTGCCAAATTTAAGTCTAAACTAGACTGTTGATAATACATAATAGTATAATAAACAATTACATGATTTTAGTGTAGATTAATTGCTCACTATTAAGTAATTATATTACACAATCATCAGTTTATAAAGATAATGTAACTTAAATTTTGTTATGTTTTCTTGTTCTCTGTTTTGAAATTATATGAATCACATGTTAATAATTTAATTTAGCTTGTCAAGGCTAATAATTAACTATTCCATAAAAATCATAAGCACAGTGAATACTACTGGAGAAAATAAAATTTTTAAGGTTCTTTTAAAGATGAATATTTTATGTTTTGTTTGATTGAAACTAATAATTATAAATCATTGATAATAAGCTGGGCCCACTTGACCTAATTTCCTGCAGTCAACTGTTGAGACCATCACTGCACAGACTTTCGAAACCTCTCTTGTGCTCAATTCGCTTCGCGAAATGGCCTTTCGTGGCTTCGCTGCGCTAATATTAAATCAGATCTAGGAATATGCAGGCACTGTGTCTGTCTGTCAGATCCTGGCTACAGGTAAAAGGTGAATTCGTCCCAATAAACTTCAGAAGGAAATAGACTGTTGAAAAATGATGCAGTGTTGGCACTGGAGATTTCTAATCTAATGTATTATGAAGAACATGGGATGGCGGCCAGATTTGGGATCAGTAGCATGAGTATTAAGACTTATTGCATTGGAAGACAGTCAAGTAGACTGGGGCAACACCCTATAGCTTATATAAGAAACAGACAGTACACTGCCAGCCTATCATGTTGCTCTATATTTAAGTTTCAATACAATAAGAGAAACGTTTTTACATACACATAATAATGTGATAGAAGAGGGTGGACCCGGTGGAGGGTGAAATACTTCTAGGAAATATGAATTCTATTCATGAACTGTTTAAAAAAAATTTTGTTCTGTATTCCCACATGAGTTGACAGTGTTGTTAATGACTAAATAGTTTTAGATTGCCATAGCCCTCCAAAGGCTCCTAATGTAATCCATCAGTCTGACAGTGACAGTTCAAGATTTCATTAGCATCCTAAAACTCACACAGTTGTTTTACATCAAGTCTCCATTTAAGCCACGTTATTTAATAAAAAGTTAAGCACATTGCATGTTCTCGTTACTTTTACTCTGTTTAAAGAAATTATAGCCACGAACTAGCAGATGTGGATGTATGAAGACTGACAGATAAAAGTTAAAACTGTCAAAATCAATTCATCATCATGAAGAACTCATGTTAGGTTCCTCTGTTTTAATTCAAGTTCCCCTAGTTGTTTTTCAGCTGTTTTTCAATAGTATTGTATTAGTGATGTTGTTGACCTGATTAATTTTGCACGAACCAAGTCTTTCTTTCAAGAGACTTTGTTCAAACTCGACTTATATGACCTACATGCCACAATGGCTGCAACAGATACTGTGTAGCTTACTGTCAATGCCGCATCTGGGCTCACATTTATTTAAAAGTGATACAAAATTTAATGCTTAAAATGTAGAAAAAAAGGAAAAGAAGGAAGATAAGAACTAAACCAAAGAAGAAAGAAAGGCGAATGAAGGAAAGAAAGAAAGGAGAAAAAGAAGAAGTAAATTATACAGGTAGGTAAATGTATGAAATCGTTGTGAAGCATTATTTGAAACATTGGATAAGTTTATAATGTTGTTCATTTTCAATGTTGCATCTAACCAACACATTTGTTGAAAGGTGACATACAATGTTTATACAAATTATTGAAACAAAACGGGAAATGAGAAAGAAAGTAAGAAGGAAAAGAAGAAAGAAGGAAAGAAGAAGGAAAGAAGAAGGAGGGAAGAAAGAAGAAAGAAAGAATGGAAGAAAGAAAGAATGGAAGAAAGAAGAGAAAAGAGTCATTATACAGGTAAAATGTTTGAAATCTTTGCAAAGCTTATGTGAAACCATGACTGAAAACTGGACTGTCAATATGATGTTTCCGTTTTGTTTATCGCCTCTCAAAATGCACTCATATTGTCGTGATCTCCAATAATTTGTAACACTCTGATCTCTTATTGATAAACAAACAAACTAATAAATCTGATAGATGAATTTCCTGATCACAATTTATTGTCATTTGATTTTTATGGCCTTCAGCTAAATCACAATTATGGAAAAATAAGTAATTTCCAATTTTTATGCTATAATTGAAAATTCAACAACAGTTCAAAAAGAATTTAGGCTATGGATCATAAAACGTGGGTGTGACTGATTTGAATTTGATTTTAAACACTTAAAATAATAATTGCAAAGGTGTGCTGAATAGTGAAATGAATCTGGAGGCATGCTCTTTGAAGCTTGCCTGAGTTCAAATAAAAGAATTTCACTCCCTTCTCAGGAAAAATATAAAGGACAAATGCAAAGAAAGAAGACATCAGTTCACCATTAGCAAGGGTCTTGCATTTCGCTGATGCATTTTAAAAACATTTTACTGAGGTACATGTATAATTTATTCTGTCGTATTTCTTTGGGTCTATTCCTATGATTGCAATGAACCACTTGTCAAAAACTCCCTCTGTAAGTAGGCCTATCTGTCTCTCCCTGTCTCCAGAAAAAAAATCTGTTCTGACCGGTTTTAAAAAGAAAAATTAATTTTAACTGCAGAAGACAGTTACATTGCCAATCCACAATTACTCGTTCAAATCAGGTCTTCTGTACACATGCAGGCTTGTCAAATAACTCTAATAACCATGCAATGGATCTGATCGACAGCAAATACATAATCTGCGCCTACACATCTACTTCTATCTTCTACTGGACTAGGGTCTTCGACATCGAAGTCCAGGGTGCATGGTCACTTCTTCTTCTTCTTCTTGAGGCGTGCAACGTCCCGGGTCGCCGGGTTAGCTCTACCTGTTTCCAGGGAGCAGCACATGAAAGTATCGGGCGTTTATTTGTATCTATTGTCTTGTGATGACCGCTGTATGATGATGATAATGATAAGGCTGGGAGTCTGGCACATGCTCCTATTAATTCAGGGATGTCCAGGGTCTTTTAGTTGCCCCAACATAGAACGCTGGATACTAGGTGTCGGTTAAAAATTTGTTAGTGTCCAATTTGTTTTATACATGCATAATGGCTTCTCAACAAAAAGACAGTCTAAATCTACCGTATAGACCCGAAACCCCAAGAATATCAGATTCTCTGCACTGTTTTGCAGATTCCCCTGGCATCTTTGTACAATGTAGTGATAGATACACAGCGATAGTTGATTATAGTTGATTAATCTGAATGTGAATATGTGGAAGGTCAGCACAAATGCTACTGTGAACAACAGAATTATCAAGTTTCAATTTACTGTCCGTCTATCCAATCATGTGGCCAACAAACGGGTGTAAAGTTGCTTCCTCGAATTCTGGCGCAGCTTGCAAGTGGTCAGATACTGCGAACTGATGGTTAGTTGTTACTGCAGGCCTGAGTCTGTTTTGACACAAACTTATTTTGACAGCAAACCCGCACGTGTTTTATGTACATTGCTGATATATCATACTTTTTAAAATACATTAATTGCTTCGTCATACATACATTGTACATGTATTGCCCATAACTTTCACAAAATAATTTTGAAAAAAGTAAAAATTATTTCAACATATGCCAAAAGGGATTACTACGTTCAGCTGACGCTGAAATATTCCACCTTTACTGTGCGCACCACAGGCACACTCCACAATTCACAGATTTATCCATTTGAGGGATATTTTACTTTCCCAGAACAGACACTGACGTAAATTCTCATTTGAAAGATATCCTGTTAGGATTTTGCACTTGAAGATCTTCTGAAATAGTTTGGGTTCACCACCTGAGTTTTGAACCCCATAGCCCAAAACTCATCCAGCAATAAAGGCACAGACTTTCAGTGCAGCAGGCCTGGACTCTAACAACTGAGCCACCCATCTGCTATACATCACAAAGTTGGCATTGGGCAAATCAATAGACATCTACATGAATCCTTCAGAGCAGATTTCTTTTTCAATTGATGCAAGCCCACATCTTCATGGTGAGGACCCCTCTCCTAATGAGTCCTTCATATATTTCAATAGCTTGTGATGTCTGTATGTACTTGAGACAATGTATGGCATCCCAAAATTCATTGTATTTCTTTGTAGTGATATGATGCTGGATGAGCTTCTAAAAATGTATTATTATGTATGTCAGGCATCCATACAAATTCGTACATCATGATGACCCTCAAGTGTCTAAGACAAACAACATCAGACTTTGTTTTAGTTTCATTCATTAGGCGTCTTATGTGTTTAAGCTGCTTATCATACATTTGCATGCTAATGTTATTAAAATTAGGAATTGTATTAATCATGTCTTCGCTTTTTTCGTTCTTACTTCTAAATGTTACTTTCACATATCAAGATATTTAAATCAATACAATATATATGTCAATATATATAACACGTGACATGTCATTGTACTACTGCAACGAACTGACAACAGAAGCAGTCACTTTCAGGCTGTTTCAGTTTTGGTTGCATGGATGGATGGATGTGTTTCCCTCAAGACTGTCCTCATGAGCCTATCATGTGCATGGATACAGTACGTATATTTAGACTCATCATGCACTCTGCACTAAAAAATTGGACACAACTGGTTTTTGGTGAAATTCCAAGTGGTTTTTTGCACTGAAGTCTGATTTTTCCAAAAACCACACCATTGGCAATAATACAGCTGTATGGTATTTCAGCAAACCCAAATTGGAATGACATAGAGGACAAGCCCAAAAACCATTGAAGGTATTTGAATGGGATTTACTTTTTAGAGTGTATCAGACACTCCAAATAACCAGATGTATGCCTCTGGAAGTGCTAAAAGTAGTATTAATGAGACAGACTGTGTCTGACTGCTTCATTGATGTGCTAATTGTACAGAGTTAATCTTATTGACTGATACAAAGAAAGCAATATATGTGAGAATAGACATAGCAATGGTATATATGCAGACGACAGTCACCACATGATGGAAAAAAAACTTTCTATAGACTAAGAGGGCTTGCAAGGGAGTTGGAGGGAATGTTCAATACCTTCCACATCTCAAGATATTCCAGATAACAGAAAATTACATAGATCTTGCTGCAATCATTTGCTTCTGCAGTTTTGGGTTGAATGTGTGGAGCATATGGAAGGCACTTAAGAATGAGAGCAAGCAGTGGCAAAACAGAACACTTAGAGATATGCTCTGCAGACTTCTTGGAGGCCATCTAGGAGACCTGCATTGGAGACCTACATAGGAGACCTACATAAGAGACCTACATTGGAGAACCACTATGTTGGGCCTAGAATATTGAGGCCCATATTGGGGCCTATTGGCACATTCACTTAGGTTTTTAGCCATCTGTGGTGTTGATTGGGAGCAGGATTTTCTCCTATCATCATCAGTCTGTTGGAGTAGCCTGGGGCACCTGCAGGACACCTCATGGACAACCAGGGCACCCACAGGACACCTCATGTACACCTCATGTACACCCAGTGGACACCTCGTGGACAGAGGACACACCACTAGTGGTCAGGTCACCCCAGGGTCAATTCCTATGACCCCTTCCTGATTGGACAGCCCTAGTAAATTGCCCTCCAGCACTAGGTACACAGCACCAAGCCAATGCAAATCTCATCAGCACTATCATATCCTCCGCCCCTTCCATAATCACATCCGCACCCTAAACTGTATCCACCGTATCCTCTGCATATGTAAGTCTCCCAAACATTTGCTTTCCTAACACTAACTATATTTAACCCTCAAATGCAATTCTCCATGCAATTCTGGCAACGCCTCACAGAGCAGCGTTTGGGCTAAGACAATCAGTGCTGGCTGCATGGGAAGAAGGCTTTGCTCCCCACTAGCCAATGCAGCTCTCATGTATATCTTGAGTGTTTCGACACCAACAAGACTATTGACTGGATTGCAGACATACCTCTAATTAAGACCTCTCTCAAATAGATCTACAGAAGTCTGTTTCACATATATATATATACATATTTCACTTGTAATGTAAAGTTGCAGTCCACAAAATCAATACATTTACAGCAACCAGAAAACTGCAGTTAAACATTCAACGATTGCTTGGTCACTTTTCTTTTCCTAAAAAAGGAGTGTTCTTGTATTGAGAAAATAAACACTGACATTCTAAGTTGCTGGTGCAATTAAATAGAATAATTGGGAATACTAATAGGTCTGCAGCAGAGAGTGATCAAGACTAAATGGTCAGTGAACTCGACAGTCTGATGCTTTCATCATTATGTCTGTCTCTGACAGCTGATGATGGTACTGACACCAAAATTGTATATGGATAATAATAAATTTAGTAATAACTAGTATGATTTATATTGTGCCCATTTCCAGACAACTCTGCTAATTGGTGAGCTGGATGTTGCTCAAATGAGATATTAAATTGGCGGTCCCTTGTATCAGTGTCTGTGCTGGGCAAGTAATTGATCTCTCACATAGGGTGAATATGTAACATGTTGATAACTCCTGTTCTGTCTCCCATCTCATTCAATCAAGGTTGTCAGCACCCAGAAGGTGCAGAACTGAGCTTAGAGGGCTGCACTTACCATAGCTATCTATCTATCTATCTATCTATCTATCTATCTATCTATCTATCTATCTATCTATCTATCTATCTATCTATCTCTCTATCCAATGAAAGTGAATTTGACCATGGTTAAGTTCTAATGAATATGGTATTACTCATAGCATGAAGAGAATTTTGAATCAAAATACCAACCAAGCAGCAACTCCAAGTCAGTATGACAGTATATGTCTAAGAATGCTTTTCATTGACAGGGCTTACTGTAGAGAAAGTTTTCTTGAGCACTCAGGAACAGTGTGTACACCAATTCCACGTGGCTGCAGGGTGTGTGATCAGCCAACTTGTACATTTGTCCAATTCGTACAATGTTTTGCTGCAGGGACGTGTGGGTAAATTTGAGCAGTGGTTACTGGTCAGGTCATAGATGGCCCTGTGGCAGATCTGGGTCAGAAATCCAAGCTGCATGCATATTGAGATACTCTACTAGCTGCTGTTGCCATTCACAATTTACAAAATTTTTGATTTACTTGCGGTAAGGCTAAAACAATCATATTTGATGACACAACCCAGGCCAATCCTACAAGTCGTAAGACGAACTGCGAACTATGCTTTCTCCGGGAAACTCCAGAGTCAATATCAATGCCATTCCTTTAAAAAAAGGAGTCTCCAGACTGCAATGTCACCATCAAAATTGAAATTCCAGCTTTTTCTATTCTCAAATATACCCAGACAGAACGATATTGAAATTCCACAATGACATCGTAATTAATTCCAATGTAAAGAAAAGTCATAAAATGGTTTTAATTCAAATCTGGGCTTTGTTGGAGCACTGGCCAGGCATCCATGGCTTGAGTTGGGAGAGAAACTTTCTGAGATTCGATTTTGAAGCAATGGAAGTTCTTAGATGAGCTAATTGCAATTTGATGCACCCAGAAATATGAATCTCAAGCCATATATATCTGTAATTCACCAATCTTGTCCTGTGAGTAGCAATACCCTTTCTTACTTCAAGAACAATAGAGAGATATGACACAGATTTGATTGGGGTGACACTGACAAGTGGTTTCTATATTAAGACTGGAAGACAGAAACGTTGTCGCTTGGGGTGGAAAATGTGCATGCCATTGATTCCTTGCGCACATCATTGAACATGCATTAATTGTGGTGAAGTGTTGGGAAAGTCTCATTTTTGCTTTAAATAGCCTTTTTTGTCCTTAGAATATATTTTTGCTTTAAATAGCTCCTATTCTGTGTCCTTAAAAGGCATATTGTTTCTTTAAGCTGACTCAACCGTGGTAGTTTGATCATACAGATTTTTCTAAAATTTTGCACAGGTAGTCTGTCGGACCCATACATTCCAAAAATGAAAAATAAAAAAATTTCACCGACTCGTTTGGTTGCCATGGTAACAGCATGTTTGGCCTGATGACTGCTTAAAAGTTATAAATTGAGTTTTTGGTTATGTAACACAGAATAAAGCATTACATGCATTTGTCACACAAAAATGTCAGAAATGTCTTCCCATGGATGTAAACCAATACATTTGCCACAAATTTGAAGAAAAAGGTTAAAATACTTTTTTCTGTAAGAGCTCAAAGGGCACAAACACACTAATTAATTGCAGATTTTGCATACATCAATTTTGGCAGTAATCAAATTTTAGGAAAACGATCATACAGATTTTAAAAAAAATTTGCATATATCATAAACAAGTTATTGTCAAACAAATGGCCAAAAATAAAAAAATTTCACCGAGTCTTTTTTTAACTGCAGTACCATGACTATGCCAATGTCAATTTAAAGAAATAAAGACAATTTTAGACACAGTTGACTGATATTAGTTGAGAAAATTATTTTGATAAAGACGAGAAGCTGAAACTTTGAATTAGCATAGAGTAGGTGTTACTGCATTCAATAAAAAAATAATTATACTTCTAGCTGCATTAGATCTCATTTAAATAGCAAATTACTGGCTGCCATGCTGTTAAAAAAAAGAGAGCAGAAAATGATAACGTCACAACTTTTTCAGGGCCTGCAGCAGTGGTGACGCTATGTTGCTAGGCAACCAGGCTGCTCAGAAGTGTGTGCAGTGTACCACGGTTGAGTCACCTTAAATAGGTCTTTTCTGTGTCCATAAAATGCAGTTGTGATTTTGATTGCTGCTTGCCAGCACCTGTGTGACATTTTCAATCACCCACCTAAACATGTGGTGCTGCACAGATCTGCACAGATACTACACTATACTACTATACACTACTACTATATAAATGCACTAGTACAGTCTACTGTCCTCGAATAGTCCACCAATAATCCCCCTTATCGCTCACCCTTGAGCAGAGCTCCAATGCATGGATGCAATGAGTCATTTTATGAATTTTCTGATTATGCAATCAGGGGGTAATTTCCCAGCCTGCTCTGTGCCTGCCTTCTTTGTATTAGCTGTACAAAGGGCAACCCAATGGGCTTCTTAAATCACATTTCTCTTGAGTTAAATTTCTGCTAATGCAGATCGCCTCATTAGGGGGGCCCAGTTGCCATGTTATTGGATTGTGTGGACATGGATTGGAATAAATTCCAGCTTTGTTCTTCCTTGATTCGTTTTGTACTCATTCACAAAGACAAAAGCACACTCTCTGCGTCTGTGTTTTCCAGCTAAATAATGCTCTGCCTCAACTCTCCATACTTTGATCATCCTGATCATGAGATGTTTGAATTCAGTTCAGTTCGCAACACAATGGAGGAGTGGATGAACAGCTCTGCGCTAAACTGCAGATACTTGGTGCTTGCACATGCACTGTCATAGAAAAACCATCATCATCATTTCACCAAGCCCTTGGTTCCATTCCAGAAGGCTTAATAGTACCATGAATAGTACAGTAAGTATGAATGAGAGGCCTATTTTGTGTGAGCCTTGATCTGCCTCTAAACTTTTCAATTAATCATGCATGCATTCAATCTTCAGACAATGGACATGCATGCACATTTCCAAGTTCATACCATCTGAAAGATTAGAATACAATCATACACCAGATTTATATATATAGAAATGCATCCATTCCCACACGCAGCTTGATGAAATTTTTTTATGTTAGACATCACTGTGAAAAAGGTTTGTTTGAAAAAGAGAAAATGAACGTCAGCCGGTGTCCTTCCAAAATTCTGATCAGGCAACATTTTGATTTGAAATACAAGGAAGTAGTCCATGCTGAACAAATTTTTGTGTGTGATCTGATCAAAGAAATATTAAGAATAAACATAGCTTTTGTCTGATTAACACAAATAGTTTCGAACTTTGGACGGACACCAGCTAACGTTTGTTTTGTCTGTTTGAAACAAACATTAATTTTCAGTGCAATATTGAATCTAGGAAGCCCAGCTCGCCATGAAGGTGCCCAAGTAGGGATAACCTCTCTCTGAAACACTTATATACAAAAAGAAGCTATTCAGAGAACTAAACTAAGTAAACTTCAGAGTATTTCAATGTATTTACACTTCTGCTTACTTCAGGTCTGGCGTGTCTTGCTTCCCACATTATGACACACATGCAATGGACTGGATGGTAACAAAATCTGAAGACCTTTTGTGCTCATTCAATGCACTTGTTCAAATCTTTAATTGGGTGGGGCAACTCTTGTGTGTTGTATAACACAAAAGTACAAAATGCTAAATAAACTCTACCACAACAGGGATCGACACTTCGCATGTCAAATGCTGGAGTTTGAGGAAGCTCCATAAGCTGGGGAGTGCGGTTCGCTCTCTTCTGAAGGTTCTGCCTATCTCTGACAAAATGACAGACAAGAAAACGAAGCCACACATTGGGTAAAGGTGTAACACCCATCTCCCTTGCTAACCTACATGAGCTAGCCTCAACACGTATCTACTATCTACCATTCCTTTATCAATTTTATTCAAATGAAATTTTACTTCCACTATCTACAATCATGCCATCAATTCAGTGTGTTCAAGTGAAGATGCGACTTATTTTGAAAAATTATAGTACTTGCACATTTTAATTAATATGTTAACTCGATCTCATCTCCATTATTGTATGACTTTGCCCTTCCCTTCATTATATTTTATTTATGTGCATTATTCTGATTTTACATTTTACTTGGATTTTATCCCCCTGCGTATTTATGCATACTCCTGAGATACTGCTTGTGCTTGAGAACTGATAACAAGTTTCAAATTCCCAGGTCACCACTTAGTCCTATATTTAGATTTATAAAGAGTGAATCTAAACCCATGCACGTGCAAGAACATAGCACAGTTTGCACTGCTATGGAGAGTTATAGGAACTTTAGAGTAAATGTACTGAACAACTTGAGATCTTCAAAGTACTTAGATGTACAGAAACTAAAAGCTCAGATCCACATCATAGCATTTTCTAACTTGTGCCCGCAGATTTCAAAGTACACATCAGTGGAGCCAGTGTGGTCTCAATTTAAAAGGGTTCGTGGCCTATATGACACAGGGCGAAGTACTATCTTCTTATAGTTTATAGACAGGTATACTTTTGGTATTTTTCTTTTTAATTTTAAAATGATAGACTATCACTGTCGAGAGACTTAATTAATTTGCAGTTGACTAAATTTAATTAGGCATATTATTTGATCAAATCTTGCATTACTCGAGCAGCAGGCTATAATAATAGGCCTACTGTTTAGGTAGGCCTACAATTTTTGACACTGAGTCTTATGCTGAAATTTTTAGTAGGCTATACAAATGCACCTGCATTTTAATCATAGGAGATACATCAATATTTGTCGTGCATAAACTTCACTGCAATATCGGTTGGTGTGATCCCTTAGCTTACTAACCCATTAGCCTTAATAAATAAGATCAGTTCATTTCAAAGTGGAGTAAAACCTGGTTTGCCCTACATATCAATTTCAAAGTACCAACTAAGTTCAAAAGCGCACTGTCTGGCCCAGCCCACTACATCTGATACACGCGGGAAAACTGTTGTGTATCTCTGGGGCCGCAACAATTCGCCAAGTGCCAGCCGCCCGTCTCCCATCGGAAATCTTTGCCTACAAAACGATTCTATTGACAAAATAGTGCTCATTCGGAGCACCTTACATGTTAGTAACCCATGTAACCACATTGTCCGTGTCTTACATGCATTATGCGCATTATAGGCAACCAGTGCCAACAACTTCAATAAGCAAAATCCCGCAGAACCTTCTATGCATGCATGAGCATGCAATGGTATACCAAGTAGGCCAAGTTTTTCTGACCTCATCATATCTTTAAAAGTTTCAATCAGTAAATGATGTATGCTTAGCATGAACATATTTTGAGCATGATGTATAAGATCTAACTTTATTTCAATTCTCCTAATTATAGATCCTTCATTTATTTGACATATATAGGACCTATAGAGCCCAATTGAAAACAATGGACTTCACAGCTTATGCAGTTGGCTAAAATTAAGAACAATAAATTGGGATTTTTTTGCACAAGAAGGAGATTGTCATGCAAGCTTTTCTAATATTTCTTATAATTTTGTTGAAGTGACTTTAAATTTGTATTCCTCTGAAGTTCTGTCTAAATATCGTGACAGTAAATTCATCGATCAGTAGTGTTCATGCAAGTTAGGCCTATATAGGCCTATGTCTGTTTTTCCTTGTATTAATCACCAACTTGGAGAGAATGTTGACAACAACAAAATGCATCGAAACTCCAGAAGTGACTAGCATGTATCAACAAGGCCCAAGGTATCAGCTGAGCAGTACACAATCACTACACACATACGGAATAATTCACGAGCTTATTAGCTAACCCGGGTTATCTAGTCCAATGTTCAAATATGCATAACGTTGGCTACCTTCAAGTCTCATAGGATTTGGTGGCTTATGACAACTTTTTTCCTTAGTTATCTTAAAATCCCACCGGACAGATCTAAGAAGTATTTTTTATATTTAATGTAGGCCATATTTAGCCTATAACCTTAATGAGCAAAACATATATCTTGCAGTAGTACCATAACATAATTTTTTTTTAAATGCATATAAATACACAAATTCAGGCTGCATGCTGAACTTAACCCAGGAGAAAAGTGAGATATCAGAGGCCTGCTTCCAAGCAGACTGGGACGACTTTTTGTACTCAAAGATAAGTCATCCATATCTATAGAATACTAAAGAATACTGGTAAGCATACATAATTGATAAGCAATAAAACCAAAATAGATGTAGTCTAAGTACTCACATTTACAGAGCAATAGTTCACTGTTCACTCCATGCAGTCTGCTTCGGGTATCTTCACTGAGTCTTCACTCCTTCCAATGCACCTGCAGTTACTGTAGCTCGGGTGGCAAACCTGTGAAAGTGCTATAGCGACTAGATTGCGCCCCACCAGGCACAAGTTATCTATAGTTTGGCGCGCGCGGGAAAGTTCTGCAGGCAGCAAGAGCCACAGCTATCGTCTGCAGGTGATTTTGAGAATGTGGTGTGCTGTCATAAGTCATTTGTTTGGGGTGAAGTGTGACTCGTGTCTCCACACTTGTTACGTCATCCTATTATAATGATCACATCTTAAGTATTCTTTTAACTAATCGTCTGCTATCAATCATCTCTATATATATAATCTGCTATAAAAGTTCCTTTTCCAAGCCAATTCTGTGTGTTCACTGTTCAGGTGGCGCTCCTGCAGTAGTGCTGAAGCACTGCAGCTCCTCTGGTGGCCTATTGACGATAAAAAGAGTTGTTCAGAACTTTCAACTTCAGACCTCTGTGTCATGCTTTCAATGGAGACAATTCACTATTGAGATAATTTTGGCAAAATGGGCTGAAAACATATATACTATATCCAAATTTGGTTTATCGGGTCTGCTCCTCAGAAATTAAAAGATTAGAATGTGCTCAGAATCTGTGCCCACGCAGGCAAACGTTTGGAAAAGTTTATATAACTATTTGTATAGAGTTAATAAGCACAAGAAATGAACACGTGAAATATATATTCTAAGTTAGGCATATACGAGCACACACAACCAACGTGAACCTTTATATATATTGATGAGAAAAAGTTTACACGGAGAAAGTCTCAGAAAGTCCTGAGGCTTGAGAAGAAACTATATGCCCAAAATAGCCCAAAGAAGACCATTTTCTCGTCCCAGGCCTACTTGCATATTATGACACTATAGATATACAGTCAGCGAACTGTTCTCCGATTGTAACTGCAAACTCTATGCATGGGTCTCTCTAGTTTTTTTGTCAATGACACATAGTGTCAGAGGGACTCCTTAAATTGGATTGTTTGGATTCTTAAAAAATTGTAATTGATTGGTTATATAACTTCTCATAAACATTGGTTTTTGTTTATGTCCTAAAACACCTTACAAGTGTGATTAATTATCTAGCTTCAATTATATCAATAAGAAAACGCACCAAAAATGTAAGTTTACATATAACCCTGGGGTGCCTCTCACCTAACCCGGGCTTCTTGCCCCGCCCTACTCTAATTATGCCAAGATCCCTGCCGGCTGACAAAAATGCATGTTATAACCCGACAATGAGGTGTCAAACTGACTTAGACCTCATGTTCACTTCTTTATCTATATAGCCGACCTTGAGTAATTTTTGCAAAATAAATAACAATCTGATTGCTTGTTGGTACACTGTTAATATTTTGCTGGTACAAACATGCAAAATTGACAGTTAGAGGCATGCTTTTCTGATGGTAAAAGTATCATGGTGAGGTCTAATAGCAAAAAGTAGGGGAAGAGGGGGTGAAAAGTCACAGGGGTAAAAAGTCACAGGCCTTTTTGACCAACTTGCAGTGACCTAATTATTAAGCTTAAATCATCATTTGGGACGCTTTTATGAGAAGAAGGTCTGTAAGGAATGTGAAAATTATGCTCATTATGCAAAGTGGGTTTTTACCCACCTCATGCATTTTTGGGGTCCCAAACAGGTTTTATCGACTCTGAACTTTCCCTATTAATGTCTGGTAACTGTGACATAGGAAGTTGCGCTACTGTTTCAAGGTCTTTTGAATAATAGTCTTTCATGCTGTGAACCCATTTTTGGCCATATGGTCACCAAGTTGCTATGATCATATGTTGAATTTAAAAAACAGCTGAGGGGTGAAATGTCACACTGTGACATTTCACCCCACCACTGTGATATTTTACCATAGGGTACCATGAATTCAATATTCAGTGCTAAGGAAAGTAAAATATTCCACACTTGAGGCTTTTAGTTTACAATCTTATCATCATCCATCATCAATAATACATCTGACAGAGTATTGCAGCAAGTTTTCATTTCGCAAACTTTGGGCAATTTCTGACATAGGCTTTGCTGATGGCGCATTGTCATTGCATGCAGATAGCTTTGGAAGGCTCACTATAAATATCATGCACAAGGATGACTATCTAGTCCAGGTCTGCATATTGCCTCATATAGTGCTGTATGTCCACAACAATTGCATGTGACTTGTTACCCCGCGGTTGTGACTTCTTGACCCTGGCATGGGGTAAAAAGTCACAGCGGACTTTGCCTTAAATAATTGCGAACTGACTAAAGCCTATTTACAGCACAGCAGCTATCATGTGATACAAACATAGTCAACTAAATACTGCATAATTGTGCCAAAGGTCATTCAGATCTAACAAACACCTGCTCTGTTCTGGGGCTTTTTTTAGATTTTGTGACTTCTGACCCCCGCCTCCCCTACTTTTCAATCTAGACCAAATAGCAGTACATAGACTATTTGGATATTCCAAAGAGCACTATGTATCATTATTAGGATATTTGGATAAAGGTCAAATATCTCCAACATGCCATTTGGACTATTTCGTCGGAAACTGATATTTCATCAGAAGCTTTGTCCACCTCATCGGAAGCATTGTCCACCTCATCGGAAGCTTTGTTCACCTCATCGGAAGCTTTGTCCACCTCATCGGAAGCTTTGTCCACCTCATTGGAAGCTTTGTCCACCTCATTGGAAGCTTTGTCCACCTCATTGGAAGCTTTGTCCACCTCATTGGAAGCTTTGTCCACCTCATTGGAAACTTTGTCCACCTCATTGGAAGCTTTGTCCACCTCATTGGAAGCTTTGTCCACCTCATCGGAAGCATTGTCCACCTCATCGGAAGCTTTGTCCACCTCACCGGAAACTTTGTCCACCTCATTGGAAACTTTGTCCACCTCATCGGAAACTTTGTTTACCAGCCACAAGTTCTACTGTTTACAGGTAAGACTTTGCTTTCAAAATACCCAGGAGAGGACACTTCCTGATATAGCTGTCTTGTGCTGCTTTGCAATTTACATGGAGCACCGACTTGTGTATAGTAGTCAAACGTCAAATCCAAAAAGTGTGCAAATATTGTCTTGCCATGGCCACTGACAAGGTTTCTAACATAGCATATTTGAACTTTTGGTAAAGTATACAGTAGATGATGTGGCATAGTTGCACTTTTTGGATATTATAAGCGAGGGATATTGGCAAAGCATGATTAGGGGAGTAGATATTCTGACAAAGACCTATTTGAGTGTCTGGCATCCAAAAAGCATGACCGATTAATTACCCAATCGAGCATGTAGTAGGCCTATACTTTGGGTTGTAACAAGAAATTCATTTGAAAGTGTGTGGCGGGTTTTCCTCAGTCTTGTTAACAGAAAGACAGACAACTATAGACAGACAGACAGAAGTCTGCGAACGAAACATTTGTCCCGTCCAGGAACAGGATGGGACTAATAAGCTTCAAATTCAATGTATGTGGCAATTTTGGCATAAAGATGTTGAAGCATCATATGTGGGCATGTACAAAATACACTGTCCTACAATTAAGAGGGTGGTACTCAGCATACTTTGCTCAAACACAGACTGAAGGAGGGGACAATCTGTTTGGAAAGACAACACGTGTAGGGGAGAATGGGGACCGATGGGCCGCTTGACAAATTATTGACCATGGAGCCAAATCTGCTTCAGATAAAGGATTCATACTGTGCACCCTATTAGCTTGTGTAATTCTCTTTAAAATGATATAAGATTCACATAGATCAACCTAGGAAGAAAGATTAGAAAACACATTTTCTGTCAAGAAAGATGGTGGCCCATCGGTCCCCAACCATGGGGACCGATGGGCCATCCCATGGGGTCCGATGGACCATGCTAATAACTTGCCAAAGGGTGGATAAAGAATTCAAAATTTGTTTCCGATATGTTTTTGTTGATCCATCTGAGTGTATAGGACAATAAGAGATCGAAAGAATATAGATATGCCCAGATTTTACACTTTGAAAAAAAGCTTGATTTTCACAAATTTCATGAGTTGCTTTTTTGTAGTTATACTCAATCTATTGAGATGATATTTTAGCAGTATATGAAGAGATGCATTAAAAAGTATATTGGAGAATTCCAAAACGATTGGTTCATTGGTTGCTAAGAAAAAAAAAATTATTTGATATTTGGTTGCTACAGAAGTTTGACTACCACCGTGATCATCAAAATCTTGTCTAATACCTCAAATTTGTTGATGAATATTAAAAAATGAGAATATTTTTATTTTTTTTAATCATTTGGATCATTTCTGTCAATCATTTAGATTTTTAGGGGAAAAGTAAAATTTTCCAATGATACTGTACTAGTATGCCACCTGCAGGAGAAATTTTGAATCAAAACCATAAAATTCATCAATAACCTTCCATTAGCTTATATTTTGGTGAAAATTTAACTTACACTCAATATTGCATCAATGTCTAACAGGGGACTTATGTTTATTATATCCCAAATACTACCTAGATTGAAAATTCAAGGTTACCCGGTAGCCGGGATTCTTGAAGTGAGTACTTACCTGACCCCCCCTAGTTAACAATGAGACCTCCCTCGTAACCCGATTATCGCTCACTGCCTATGACCCCTAAATTCCACAATGGACTCGTCCTAACCTCGCTGTCGAGTTGCCGGTCCGTCCGCCTCAGTTCCTTTAAGCAGAAACCGAGACTAAGTGCCCGGGCTAAAGACGCCGGGTGGAAGGGCGGGGTAAGGCTGGGGGGGTCAGGTAAGTACTCACTTCAAGAATCCCGGCTACCGGGTAACCTTGAATTCTTTCTCGTTCGTACTTACCTGACCCCCCCTAGTTAACAATGAGATAGACTACCAGAGCTGTCCCTTGTGGCGGGACGGTTACTCTCTTTAGCCCCTCAGAAAAAACTTCATCCATCACTCCCAAATTTGGTGTTCCTCACCCCAGGGAGGTGGGTGGGTATTACAAAAAACCTAAATCAACATTACCAAAAACGGACGTAGGCCGGCAAACTCACCAGATAAAAATTTGGTGTTCCTCACCCCACTGCTTAGAAGGGATATATCCAGCCTCATCTCCAACACGGTCACCAAACTGAAAAGAGCAGAAAGGATCTTCTGTCAATACTGGCTTCAACTAATTGCACAAAACTTAACTTAAATCACAGAAATATATATATAATACATATATACCATGAACAAACAGGAACAACAGTGCTTCCCACGGCCACGTAGTAGAACAATTGTATATACAAGACTGCAGTGCTAGAAAAACAGCCCAGAGTGCACATGAACGCCCTATGAAAACTGTGCGGAACCTTTTGCATTTAAGCTCACCTTAATTAGACAGCACTATATTGGCAATGGAGCCCGGTCTATCCCAGAGGTCCAGGGCATAGTGGCTCACAAAAGTGGACTGGCACCTCCAGTCAGCTGCCTTCATGATATCATCAAGGGATGCCCCCTTAAAGAGGGCCCGAGATGCCGCCTGGGCTCTCGTAGAATGTGCCTTCACTTTATTAACAAGTTGCTTGCCAGCCGCGGCATAAGCGGCTTGTATTACCTTCACCAGCCACCCCGAAATTGTCCTAGAACTAACGGGCTTGCAACGATTTCGGTGGCCATAACATATAAACAAGTGATTATGGACAACTTTGTCCTCTTTCATTCGTGCTTGGGTGATGCGAATATAACGTCTCAGTGCCCGAGCCACACACAACTTGGGCTCTTTTTGGTTAACGGGTAAATAAATGCTCTCCCCAAGATGCCTTGGGTTAGCTGTCTTGGGTAAAAACCCCAACACCGTGCATAACCTAACGCCCCCCGTACTAAATTGAACATAGGGAGAACTTCTCCCGAGTGCCTGTAACTCTGAACATCTCTTAGCCGAAGCTAGTGCAACTAAGAAAACGGTTTTTAAAGTTAACGCTTGAATACTGGCCGCCTCTAGCGGCTCAAATGGGGTAAGCGACAAAAATTTTAATACAACATTCACGTCCCACGCCGGAACTAGTGTTCGTGAGGGGGGGTTCTTGACGAAGACTCCCCGCATAAATTTGGACACCCTTGGGTGCTGACCCACAGCTACCCCGTCTATAAGATCATGGAATTTCGAAATAGCCGAACGGTAAACTCCAATCGACCTATACGCCAGGCCCTTGTTCAACAGGGACTGTAGGAAGGCTAAAACTAAATTTAAAGGAGCCGAGCTAGGATCGGCCCGTTTCCCACGACACCAATGCACAAATACCGCCCACATGCGGTTATAGCACCTGGCTGATGAGCCTCTAATGGAATGCTGAATTGTGTCAACCACTTCCTCTGAAAATCCTTCCTCAAGGAGGGATTTGCGCTCAGACTCCATGCCACTAACTGGAGTTTGTCTGGGGCAGGATGGTGCAGATGGCCCTGGGACTGGGTTAGTAGATCTGGCCTGAAGGGAAGTACTAGCGGCTGATCTATTAGTAAATCTAGGATCCTCGGGAACCAGGACCTCATTGGCCAAAATGGTGCTATTAGGATCACGGAGCAATTGGACCTCTCTATTTTCTCCAGGACCAAGGGAACTAAACAAATTGGCGGGAAAGCGTATGCTAACAGTCCCTCCCAACTCATTGACAGACTGTCTACATGGTAGGCCTGGCTCTCCTGGAACCGGGAGCAGTAGACCTCTGTTTGCCTGTTCTGTTCTGTGGCAAACAGATCCATTAACGGCTTGCCCATAATCTGAAATATTGTCTGAACTACCTGAGGGCAAAGCCTCCACTCTAATGGGGACGCCATTTCCCTGCTCAGGGTGTCCGCCCTTACATTCTGGACCCCGGGGATGTGTTCCGCCACCAGCCCTATTTGTCTTTCCTGAGCCCATAACAGGACTCTCCAGGCCCTCATACACAGGCTGGGGGACTTGGTCCCTCCTTCCTTGTTTATGTAGGATACGACTGTCCCGTTGTCGCACCTGACAAGCACCATCTTGCCTGCCAGCCAGGATTCGAAATGCTTGAGTGTCTTGAAAACTGCCTCTAACTCTAATAGGTTTATGTGGAGCCTGGATTCCTCCTTGGTCCACTTGCCCTGCACACTCATTTCTCCCAGAAAGCCCCCCCAACCGTGGAGCTGGGACGCATCCGACGTGACAATTTCCTGGGCCATCGGTTTCACTATGGGGACCCCCCCCAAGACATTCTGCGGGTCTTTCCACCACTCTAGGTGTGGAAGCAGCTCTTCCAGTACCGGAACCGGCGTTCGTAGTTCCCTGGAGGCCATGTCCCACTTGGCCATCAAATACAGCTGAATCGGTCTCATGCGGAGCCGACAGTGATGCACTACAAAAATCATAGCTGCCATAAGGCCCAGGAGCCTCAGAAACAGGACAGCTGGTACCTCTACCCCTAACCTGAACAGGCCTAGGCAATCTACTAGGTTTGCGAATCTTTCTGGCGGGAGGCACACACGGTTCTCTTCCGTCAAAAATCTCCCCCCCACGAACACCAGGTCTTGAGAGGGTTGAAGATGAGATTTCTTTAAATTTATAATAAACCCCGCCTGCTTCAGAATATCCATCAGCCGCTGAAGCTTGGGCAAGATTGCTACCGGGCATGTGTCCCGCACAAGCCAATCGTCCAGGTACGGAAAAACGTGGATCCCCTCCTGTCTTGCCAAAGCCGCCAGTGGGGCCAGGACTTTGGTAAAGACACGAGGGGATGCCGTTAGGCCGAAAGGGAGCACCCTGAATTGGTACGCCCTGGTACCGATCCTGAACCTGAGGAACCTCTTGTGATAGTCCGCGATGGGAATATGTAAGTATGCGTCTTTGAGATCCAGGGCCACCAGCCAATCTCTCGGTTGGACGGCCCTGATCACCCTCTGCAGGGTCTCCATCTTGAAATGTTTCTTGAGGAGATAGAAATTTAACGGTTTCAGGTTCAGGATTGGTCTCAGCTCGCCGGACTTTTTGGGCACTACAAAGAAAGTCGAATAGAATCCCTCCCCCTCCTGATGAGGGGTTATCTGCTCTATGGCCTTTTTCTCTAACAGTTCTGAAACTTCTTTCTCCAACACCAGCAACTGCTGTTGGTTTGCGACTTTCGTAGTTCTTATTCGAGAAACTGGAGGGATTGCATTGAACTCTAGGCTGTAGCCCTTGCTCACAATTTTTACTGCCCACTTGTCTTGAATGTTCATTTCCCAAAAATTCAAAAATCTTGTTAGCCTGCCCCCCACTGGGAGGCCCGGTAGCAAACAATCCACAAGTTTCGGCGGCTGATTGGGAAGTCACCCCGACAGGGAGCTAGTTGAGGGCTTAGCAAAAGGAGGAGTAGAGCACTTGTTCTGACCCCTACCTCCAGATCCCCGACCACGGCCCCTGCCGTTGTCACTCTGAAAGTTCCCATCAAACTTAAACCTCTTAGCTGGGGGTTGAGAGGACTTGGAGGCGGCTCCACCCTGGCGTCCTCTTTTACCCTGTCCCCTTCCCCTTTGAGAAGGGCCACCAAAATGGGAGGCCTCTAGGGCCTTACTGGTTAAACGATAGGACTCAAGCTTCCCTTTGAGGTCGGGCCCACAGATTGACCCATCCCCGACCGTTGGAAAGTGCTTTACCGCATCTTTAATACTAGGGGCCCACTGGGTCTGGTCAATCCATAAGGATCTCTTGATCCATTTGGATTCTGCGGCCTGCCTTGCCTGCAAGTCCAGTGAATCTAGGGCTGCATCCTGGGCTAGGATGGACACCTCACTCAGTTTTTTAAGGTCGACTTGCTCATTCAGGGCCTTGTAGTTTTCTGGTTGCATGCCCTGGGCCAGAATGTTATCAAGCTTTTGGATACGCGAAGTCACATACTGCAGCATCCATGATTGTGAAACAGAGCACGCCATCCCCAGTAGGCTCTGAGACTCCATTTTAGCCACTTTGGTTTCTATCACTGATAAACCCTTGTTTGGGATCTTTGGGTTCTTGACCAAGACCTTCACCCCACATTTCTCCAGTTCTTGAACCAGGTATTCATCCTTCACTACACTGGTCTTAAGATATTTGTTAAAGTCCACATCTGTCATCTTATACCTGTCTTTAGTGGATTTTTTATACAGACTGAGATCAGCAGCATCCCGTTTCCACACCTTGTCTACGATCTCTCTGTGGTCCTCATCAAACGGAAGCAAGGCTTTGGGCTTCACCTCCTTGCAACGCGATGAGATGATCTTGTTCTTAGACCTAGATGTCAGGACAGCATCCTCTATGCTTAACGTCTCAATAATTTCCCTTACTGTCTCAACATATTTCTCAGACTGGGAAGGGTTCAATGGTTCTCCCTCCTCCTTCTCAGAAGGGGCTACTGAACCCAAATCATCATAATCCTGGTCCACATCAAGATCCATACTAATTCTCTTATGATCCCATGTGGACCTCTCAGACCTAGCATCATCATCATCATCGTCACCCAATCCATCACTGATCTCACCCTCTTCAGCGTGGATGGCCAACTCAGCATGGCTAACCTGTGCTACCCTTGGATCTGCACTCTGGTTTGCCTTATGAACAACTCTCGTTCCATCCCCAGATGGTGAGGTGTCCTGCACATGCATCTGGTCAGTCCCCTGACTGTTGGGGCCTGCCTGATTCTTTGTCAACAGTCCAGCAAAAAATGACTTCATGTTATCTCCAAACTCCTTCAAGTCATCAAAAGAGACAGCCCTACCAGCACCTGCCTGAGTAGGATGTTGTATCACTGGGGTATGACTAACCCCTTGCTTAGACATAATTGCTGACAAATTATTAGCATGAGTCAAGGACTTACATTTTGTCACCCAGTCCTTCACTCTGTCAGTGCTCTTCTTGCCCATCTCCGAGCAGACTTCACAGGAATGGTCTGGCCCCCGACATCTCATGCACTCCCCGTGCGAATCATCGTCGTACAGATAGTGTATTGTGCATTTGGGGCACCACTGAGTACCAGGAATCAACGTCGCCATCATCCTGTCACTTTTCGCGCCATCCCCAGTTGACTCGTCGGCCATGACAGCTGACGCGCGATCTAGAACGAAGTACGAAATGCGTACAAAAACGAGTACAGAAATTCGTAAATCGATCAGGAACGACGCAACGTAATGAAACGAAGCGATCGCTCCTCTATAAATGATTAAATGTACCAAAACTCACCTAATTGTAAGTATAGTTCTCTTTCGTAACGAAATCGGGCACGAAGCAGTCCACACGACTGCTTAAAAGGAACTGAGGCGGACGGACCGGCAACTCGACAGCGAGGTTAGGACGAGTCCATTGTGGAATTTAGGGGTCATAGGCAGTGAGCGATAATCGGGTTACGAGGGAGGTCTCATTGTTAACTAGGGGGGGTCAGGTAAGTACGAACGAGAAAGAATTTGTGATTATGGATATTTTAAATTTCACCATTTTGTGTTTGAAGCCATTACTAAGGCAAATCTATCACTGTAAATTCGAGGGCATTAATTTAAGTCAAAACTTGTCATTTAAAGATGCAAGCTGAAGTTCTATTGTGCTTTTGCCAATAAAAAACTTTAATATCCAGCCCCATGCCAATACGCCACCTATAGCAAATCTCAAGATATAGTGGCCCATCGGTCCCCATGTTGGGTGGCCCATCGGTCCCCAAAAGCTTTCTGATCAGTTAAACCCTCTTTTTTGGTGAAATATGGTTCTTGTTCCTAAAATTCAAAGTGTAAATTGTCACCAATATATAGGACAATTCATCATAAAAAATATATTGTGTTGAGTCTACACACTTTTGAGATATTAAACTTTTACTGAATCAGAAAAAAAAATTTTAGATGTTGAAAATTTCATTTTGCCTCCTACACGCTTGTGCTATCACTTATTGATCTGTGGTTGATATGGTATTCATAGATGTGATAAGCAATACTAAAAATGCTAATTAGATGTTATGAAACGTTTTTGATGTGGAGTTAAGAGGATGGCCCATCGGTCCCCATGTCCCGTCGGTCCCCATGTTCCCCTATCTTATGGGGTCTCAACGTGCCTAGCACGTTCTGGATTTGAGCAGGACCCACGCAGTGATAAGGTTAATATTGACATGGCCAGGGGGCACCAGGCCTCTCAGACAGCTTAGCAAGAGACTATGTGACACAGATTAAGTCCATATATGGACATATATATCTAAGTCTTGTGGGAGTAGGCCAGTTGCACTACGACTGGATTGTTGTGATTATTGAAAAAGTTAAATTAAGGGCGATATATAAATAGACAAAGTGTTGTTAATACATACTCCATGCAAAATTGGCAAGTGTGTAATAAAGTGTATATTTGTCATTACATAGGCGTACGGCGCGCTCGATTTTTGGGGGGGCGAGCGACATTTGCCCGAATTTCCAGATCTAGATTTAATACCATTTCAAATGAAATTGAACGGAAATCATTAATTTTCGATAATAGTGATTATTTAATCATCTGCCCAAATTTTTTAGCCTTTTTGCCCGAATCTTACTGTTTCCCAAACTTTTGGGGGGGGGGGGCGATCGCCCTCCTGCCCCCCTCCGATACGCCTATGTAAATTGTCAATGTGAAGCTCATAAGGCACCAAACAAGTTATGTTAGTTGTTAATCAACCAGTCTTATCTGCAGACAAAACTGACCAAGGAGTTACCATAATGTAGTAATGGAGAGATAGATGGGGCAAGTGAATTCCTCAACATGTTACACAATACACATTGACTCCATGTGAGGGACCTTTCACTTGGCTACAACAAACACTGATGCAATCACTCAAAATGCTTGGGTTCTCCACCCAAGAATAGATTCGAACCCATGCAAGCAAAGATCTCCAGAGGAGCAGGCGTGGTCCCTTAGGGGCCGACTAGACGATAGTTGGGGGGGGGGCTATGGACTTTACCCCCAGTACGAACTTTTTTTTCGTTCGCGGAGCGTCGACGAACAATTTTTTTCGCATGCACACTCGCGACAAACGTTTTTATCGGAATTTTAACATTGTGGTACCCTAGCCACAGGTGGAAACAAACTATTTTTTTATTTCCATGTGCTGAACAAACTTTTTTTTCAGTGTAAAGTGGGAAACTTTTTTTTTTCACCAAATATCTGGTCGGCCAGATCATGGATTAATTCACTAAACAGAAAACTGAACTAAAACAGCAATTGTGTTTAAATATAAGTTTTAGTAAAGAATTTCTCCAGTTCGTTTTCCTAGCAGCATATATTACAAGGAGTAAAGAAAAAAGGTGTAGTAGCCTATAGTAAAGCAAATTGCCCATGAGTCAATATGAGGTCTACCAGTTTACCAGATTACCTGAGGAGTAAACCAGCAGTCCAAAAGTGGAGCAGTGGAGTAGCCTAGTTGGCCATGTCACCAAACTGATGTCTGACACAACCAGCAGCACCAGCCCCTCTGCTGTCAGAGCCATCTAGTGAGGGAACATCCTGTTTCCGGGTCCTTCACTGGCTTATCTGCCTCCGGATGTCCTCCCTCCCCACCGGACACCTAATCACCACTGTTGGCAAACTCATTAAACACGACCTCCTCCAAACAGTTCAACACTTGCCAATCCTCAGTGAGTTCTGTGAGCCCTCACTGATCCACCTGCTTCTGGTAGTGGGCTGTAGTGGGCTGTAGTGAGCTATAACATCAGGATTAGTTAATTATACGCTTAACTGCTGATGAGGCTAATGTATTACAGCAGAAGTCATAAGCAAGGATTCAGAAGAGGTCGAGTATACATCAGCTCTGGTCCAACAGTCTGTTTTCAACCAATGTATGCTGGCTAGAGGAGTGCACAGACTAATTCTTATTCCACTGCTGATAAGTATGATGTGCACAGTCAACCACTTCTAAGTCATTGCTTCTGACTTTTGCTGTAAACAGTCCTGTGTTCATCTGACTCTTTGTGTTTCGGTACTGTTACAATCCTACAAATCCGGTTATTCACCTCAAATGGGACCTCTTATTGGTTTATAGTTTTCTCAAAAGCGGAACTTATGGCTTAGTTTTGAACATCTAGAGCAATTGTAGCACAGTGAAGCAAAAATAGACGTTTTCTAAGGCCGCAACAAGGCCTATGTAAGATCTTTGAAAACATTATGAAGAGTAAGTTTCCTCAGTAAAATGTCCAAATGACATCTCTGCGCCAAAAGCAGTGCTGAAAATCAATAGACTTTGAGAGTCTAAAACAATATACCAAGGTCGCTTCTACAATGTAAACCCTTCAAACAAGGGAATATCCGCTTGGGGAACCCAATTACAAAGGTCAGTCCAGAGGGGCCAAAGGTCATAGCTGATCAAAAAGGGCACACAGCAAGTGACAGCATGTTTTCGCAATATGTATGGCCTCAATAAGCTTCAATCAGCCAGCTGAAATAAATTTAATTGAATGGTGAGATACCTATTACACCATACGTCGTCACTTGCCCGAAAGTGCTTGCCCCTTTGATGGTTCTTTGCATCTATATATGGCATTTGAAACATTTAATCAATAGCCTAATGATAATTTGTATATGGCTTTTTACCTTCAGTGAACGAAGTTCAAAGTAGGTATTTTATTCACTTGGGTAAAATGTTGTCCGTCCGCCGGGGTGGCGGGGTGGCGGGTGGATAGAGCGTTTCCGGGCTTTTACTCAGTCCCTATTGCATGTACATGGATGAAATTTGTTACACATGTAGCCTATATGGTCTAGTTGTGCCTTTTGATGGTCTGATTGAAGGATATTATGTTATAATGAAAAAATAAAATAAACACATGTAGTCTATATGGTCTACTTGTGCCATTTGATGGTCTGATTGATGGATATTCCGTACTTTTTGAAATATTTAGAAAAATATGAAACTTTTTTTTTCTTTACAACCCAAGACTTAGCACTATTGCATATACATGAATGAAATTTGGTACACATATAGCCTATATGCATGAGTGACCTTGACCTACTTCTCTGACCTTGGCGGCCATATTTGTGAAAAGCTTGTGTATACGATAACTTCAGTTGTACAGCTCCTAGGACCACCAATATAACTGGGATTGTGTATTACCATAGCACCACGCATATGGTCTAGTTGTTCCTTTTGATGGTCTGATTGATGTATATTCTATATATTTTTAAATATTGAGAAAAATAAAACATTTTTTTCCCATTTCTGGCCCATGCATGACTCAGCCAACATTGCATAAATTTACTTCAATGAAATTTCGTACACATATATAGCCTATATCCTCTAGGTCATAAAACTGTGAATGAGACAATTCCATTGTAAACAGTATACGCTCCCCACGATAGAATACCACATTCACTATTGTGAAGTTCTTCGCTGAAGGTTTGCTGCTTTGCAGCCTATGTTTATAAGAACAAGAGAGACTTACTATTGAAAAATAAAGCCCAGCAAAATCCAATACGAATTTCTTGGTGAACCACAGGTTGAAACTGATTCCATCTGTAAAATTCTGCAGGAATTATACACTTGTGCAACAATTTTGTACTGCAGCAGAAATTCTGAATCACCTTCCTAAGTTGGATTCAAGAAAGCTGGGGAGCTTGAATTTTCAGAGGGGAAAGAATTACTTAAGTCCAAAGCACTGTTGATTTAAACAAAGACTCCGAAGCCACAGGTGATACATCCCAAACCAAGTATCTGTCAGTTGCTGTGTGTGCATTCTCTGAGTTTAACAGGAATTTTGAACTTCTGCACAACTTATGTAGTTCTGTGGTGAAACTGACTTATCAGGTCAATTCAGGTATCTCACAATTACAGACAGAACTTCACACCAGTGAAACAAGATGATACTACTGCATTTAGAAATATATTTCTTGGTTGGGCCTTAACCATCAGGCATCTTGTGGGAGATAAGACTTACTTCCCAGCAGAAAAACAAGGAAACAAAGCTTTGATAAACCATGGACATCAAACAAATCAAGACAATTTCAGATGACATTGAAGCCGTTCCTCTCTCCAATGCAATTGGCCATAAAACTTACAATGAGCCTCAGAGAAAATTTGACAGTGAATTACTGAAAACGCCAACAGATACCCAAGAGGAGTTGCGTCACAACAACTGCAGGAGATGCAGCAAGTATTTCATAGACACAAGAGGGAGCCACAGTGCTGCAACAAAAATCCTTGCTCAAGACAAGCGGACTGTCTGCAGAGTCGAAACATACTTGGGAGTTGTCTGCAGCCAAAATAGCATCTTGAAAGCTAATGAAATACACCATTCATAAAAAATTCACCAGTCATATAATTAACAAAATAATCAGGATTTATTTGTCTAACCCCCTTGGTAACAATATAGCAATGACCCATAAAAACCTGGCTGGCATTCTTACCAGAGAAGCACTCCACTCGTATCACATGTACTGATATACAAACATTCGTCATTCTGCGAAACAATAATTTATAACACATTTTTCCAATTATGCAACACATTCTTTAAATTATCACCAGCAGATGCAGCTATGCACACCTTTGGAATCAACTCAAGAATTCAAGATTTCAAGATTGTCAATTCAGCATGATCCATGATAAATGCTTTCGTGTTTGATAACAGTTTGATTTCAACCGGTAGGAATTATTGGAATTGTAGTTATTATATAAAATAATTTAAGGCAAACTGGCGACAACCTTCTTGGCGGCATCTTCGAAGCCATTAGCAGGTGTTAAAGGAAGCCCACTGTCTCTTAATATCCGCTTGGCCTCGTCTACATTTGTACCTGAAGAAAAGTAAATAGTTTGAGAATTTTGTAGAAGCAATTAGTTATTTGTTCCACATGAACAAATTTTTAATATGTAATAACCTGAAATTTAATTTTACTGAAATTTATGCTTTCATTAGTTTTTTTTTTAAATAAGTAATTAAATTCAAATTTATAAATAATCTGTGACTTAATATTTTTGATAAATTAAAGCTACACAGGCACAATAAATGTATCGATAAATAAAGCTTATCAAACTATCTAAATAAACAATATATCTCAGGCCAACAAGTATTAAACAATACACTTTTTTTTAACCTTTAAAACTACCATATATCCTTACCTTCAAGTCTGACTACGACGGGCATGTTAATTCCTATTGCTTTACTGGCATTTACAATTCCATTGGCTATGGTTGCGCAGTTTACTATGCCTCCAAAGACATTCACTAAAATTGCTTTAACCTGAAAAACAATGACGAAGAGAGAGAACGATCAAGATATGTATTTTGCAAAACTCAAACTGGTGCATGAACTGGGAAGTCATGATTATCATCGTTGTTTAAGAATTCAAATTTTAAGTATCTTCTTAATAGAATGTAGAAACTCATTCCGGCACTGACACTTCTCTTACATGGCATTCTGTAATTTAGATGCTCTGATAAAAAATATTCATAAAAGAAAAGTATAAAATTTGTCATTGTCATTCTTGGAGAATGGAAATCACTACAGGTTGTATAAAGCCTTCAAAATATGATTACTGTTTACAATTAATTCACTGAAAGTGGCAAATACTATCAATGACAGTCAAAACGAAATGTATTAAGGCTGATTATTATAGTGAACCAAATATACAAACTCACATGAGCATCTGCTGTAAGAAGTTTAAATGCCTGATAAACTTGGTTCTCAGTGGCGCCACCACCAACATCCAGGAAGTTGGCCGGTTCTCCCCCGTGCAATTTGACAATGTCCATGGTGGCCATAGCAAGACCAGCACCGTTTACTAAAGAATAAGAAAATTTGAATCATTATCTAAGAATGTAACATATAGATCAGACCTGAGATGATATCCATGAATATGTTGATATCTTGCTATTTCAAATTCTCCAAGTAAAATGAAATTATTTTAGTTTCTTCATTACACACACACTTTAAAATTATCACAAACATTGATCATGTGTTGAGTCACATTCAGCACAAAGCGCCATGGCACCTTTTTGAAGTGCAAACACTTTTATTGACCTGAACGTATTATGCGAACAACACATTTTGCATAGATATGACATCCTCTTACCGTAAAACGGGGTAAAGTTGGCTATCCGAGGTAAAGTTGGCATGCTATTTTGACCCACTTCATTGCAGAAATTCCAACTTTTAATCCCCGACACGTATGGCAACTTTGCCAAAGATACCTCTGTCAGTGAGGAAAGTTGGCATTTCTTCCATTAAGTGGGTCAAAATAGCATGCCAACTTTTCCCCGGATTGCCAACTTTGCCCCGTTTTACGGTATGTCTTTATCAAACACTTACCTAAACACCCAATATTTCCATCCATTCCAATATAATTCAAGTCATATTTTGAGGCCTCCACCTCTCTGGGGTCACTCTCTGTCGTGTCTTCCTGGGCAAAGATTTCTTTTTGACGGAATTCAGCATTATCGTCAAAGTTGATTTTTGCGTCAAAACATACCACTGAAAAATTTTATGAACTGACTTGAGCGAAATGATCAACATGCGACAATACAATAAATTTTATGGTTATAACACCAATCAACAAGCAACGAGATTCGCAAAATTTTCAACATAAATTCAGGAAAATTTCAAAGGTTCAATTCAAAACATACCTTGACCCTGGGGCGTTTCAGCAAATGGGTTAATTTCAACTTGGGTGGCGTCAACTTTGCAGAATAACTCGTACAATTTCTGAATCTGTGCTGCTGCCTGAAATGTATTACAACCAGCAAAATTTAAGAAAATAATTTGAGAGATCACAAAAATTTCTGTAGCAGTTTCCAAATTACAGACTAACTCACTCAATTTTCACTTACAGACCTCACCATTTTTATTTCATATATGAACAATAAAAATAGCTTGCAGTCAAGAATACAATCTACTTAAAATGTTTTTTAAAATTATTAAATAGATAAGAGTTCATACTCACTTGGGGTAACTTATCTCCTTCAAATCGAAGGTTCTTTGCTAATCTCATTGCCTGTTCATCTGTGACCCCCGTCTTGATATCTACAGGTTCCTGAAATTGAGAAAATTATAATAATCAGAGACCATCTAATAAATCAATCGAGCTGACTTGAAAATTATACTGTGACACACAAAATCTAATAAAGGGAGTATTATACGGTTATTCTTCTAAAGAGACTAATGACCAATTATCAAGGAATTTACACACTAAAAAATTATAAATCTATCCTTTCAAATAATTCTTGATTTAATGAAAGCAATATGAAAACTGGATGCAAGTGAGAACATACTTTGAAAATAGCTTCTGGGTTCTTCTCAGCCACTTCTTCGATGTCCATTCCCCCGAAAGGACTGCCGACCATCACTGGCCCATTGTGCTCCCTGTCCAGCAAAATGGCAAAGTATGTTTCTCTGTCGATGTCTAGAGCCTCAGCCACCATCACCTAAGAAAGAAGAATACATACATTTCATTATTTTACTTCATACACATATATAATACCATATACATGACATAACTTTTTTCAACAAGAAAATATTTCCTTTCTCCTTACTTTGCTAACCAGGACCCCATCTTTGCCAGTCTGTTTTGTTGTAAGATTATTTCCTATCATCTGTTCAACGATGCCAGCAACTTTTGAAGGACTGAAACGAATTAACAATATTCCACACTTTATTTCCAAACAGATATAATTATGTGCATTGCAAAGATTATGCTTGAATTTAAACACAACAATATAAATTGTAGATATTATCAGCAACATTATATGACTTTTACAATTTATTCTTCAATTCATAATTAGACCTATGTATACTTCTAAACTACTATGTGATGTAAATTCTTACTCTTTTGTTAAGTGGACTCCTCCTTTGAACCCATTTGAAAAAGTGCCTTTTCCTCTTCCACCAGCCAAAATCTGCGCTTTTATGACATACTCATTCACTTCTGAAATAATAAAGAATCAAAACACCCCGTCAAATCAAACTATACAAAAGCCACTTTTTTAATCAATACACACACAAAGGTACAAAAACACACATATGTCAGTTTGACACCAACTCACAATAATTACTCACTGAATTTTGGGTCCTTTGATATACCCAGCGCGTCATCTTTGCTGTTGGCCATCTGGAAACGCTGCACAGTAATACCATTGTCGGCCATGAGCTTCTTGCTCTGATATTCCTGCAAGTTGAGCCATCTGACTGGAGTTCCACACACCTGAAACTAATGGTTGATGGCTAGTAAGACCAAGTATCATAAATTCATGATGACCTAATATTTCTGTTGGTTAAGACAAGATTTCAATAGGACAGTGAAACCACGCTAATACTGAAAAAGATATGTTGTCTCATGTCAGAGAGAGGGATGGATGGTTGGGTTTTATGTGTATTGAAACAGCCGTCCAACATGGGTCCAGGTAACCACACAAGAGCTGGATTTGAACCCGGGACCAGCGATTGGCAGCTCAGCACGCCACCACTGAGCTATTCTCCCCACGAATAGCACACCAAAGCATGGGGCCTGCAGGTCCTGCATCAGAAGCGAAGAATTGATACATAAGGGAATATGAAGATTGATGGTTCTTGTTCAGAACTTCAGATGAACAGCAAGCCCAAAGGAGGAGATTTTAACTGAGCAAATCACATTACCTAAATACAGTATAGATATGGATATTTGGACAGTGGTAGAAATTTCTCCTAACTCTTGAGGCATGCCCCGTCAGTTGTCAGCGAAGTATATACAGGTGAGGGTCAATTTTATTGAGCTTGATTGCAATATGTGAAGAAGGACCATGCTTCAGTTAATTGCAATTTGGCTTCCCAGAGCTCTTCGTCAGTTACCCAGTGTAATCACTAATTGCAATTTGCTACATCATTTGCTTTAACACCATATAGATAAAAGACAGGACACTTTGTACTTGAATAGGGTAATTGCAATCAAAGATCTAACAATTTCACACCACTTACAAGATTTCAAGATTTCATTAAATCTCACTCTGAAACACATTCATAATACATAGGCTACATTAAGACCCAGGCAACTCTCTAGAAGTTATGAGAGAATACTAAAACGAAAACATTGGCTTTACAGTGTCAGATGCTTGAATAGAGCCCAAGCTGATTTGTGCTAGAGACATTGCGATTAATTTTTGTTTTCAGTACATGGCTCTTCATTGGAATGTCAGCAGGTTAGTATTTAGATTAAAGAGTATAGTTTCATTTGCAAATTTGCAATTAACTTTTTAACAATGAACCTGTGTAATTAAATAATATTTTAATCATATTAATTGGCAGCAGATAGACATACTTAATATTATATTCGTGTTAAGTCACTTTTTTCAACTTCTATCAATATGCGACCTGCTCCACCAAAAGCAGTTCAAAGTAGGCAATCTATATTTCTCAGAAACGAGTAAAATGCGTCAAAGGGTCACATTTTGAAGTTTTTCAGTTGTTGGTATCAAGTTTTTGCAAAAGCCATTTTATTGAAATATTTGAAACTATTTTTTACCAGAAGTGTAATTAAACTTAATTAATGGTTCGAGTTCATAATGCAAATGTCCAATTTCTGACTCACCAGGAGCTTTCACCTTTCTCACAAGGGCTTCCTCCGCTGCCCTTGTAAGAAGGGTGAAAGCTCCTGGTCCGTCAGAAATTTGACCTTTGCGTTATGAACTCAAACCATTATGAACTTCCAAAGGTCAGGATTAAGCCAACATAGGTAATTGAACTTATTTAAATGGGGTGTCACTGTTGATCCTCAAAGGCCTTTCCCAGCAATGGCGGGAAATTCAAATGCCAATTTTTAAAATTATGATGTTTCACATTCTCAATGTTTGAGGAGCCGTATCTTTGGATAGAATGGAGATATAAAAACGTATGACACATCACTTTAAATCCCAATGTAGAATAAATAAATATGATAGGAGGCCGACTTCGAACTCATTATGGTGGAGCAGTCACTCGTTTTCATTGACATATCTGACAGCAAGCAGATACATGTAAAAGGTAAAGGTAAAGTTGTTGTTATTTAACATGGGTAGCCAACGAAAGTCCCCACCTGGAGTGGATGGAACAACTTATTTCCAGATGAGCCCATGCACGGCACGTGTCATTTACCTCCCCGACATCCAGACTAGACCAATACTGCTGGCAACAGCAGTGGTCGAAATAGCCCATGTCATTTGGGGAGGTCTGTCACTGGCAAGGCCCGAAGGGTCAACGCTTTCGGGGCCGGAGGTCCGCGGGTCGCCGAAGGCTGCCAGAAGCTGAGGGGTTTCAGAAAGGACTACATGTACTCTTTTAAGCATGTATTATCCTAGAAAATTACTTTTTAAAACCCCATTGCTGGGTTAAATGCTCTACATTTATTTGAGGGGGTTTTCCAGGACCTCCCCTGGGTCCCTATAAAAAAAGTATTTGAGGGGGTCCTTATAGCATTTTGGGGGGTCAAAACCCCCTTGACCCCCCCTTATTTCGAACACTGGGCACAGGGGTACTAAGTACCAGGTTACAGAGTAGACTGACATGGACAGGGTCAGGGGCGTATCTAGAAATGCCCCTCCCCCAAATACGCCACTGGACATGGACCAAGTAGTTGCAAATTTAGTTTAGTAGCTTTTAGTGTAGTCCAAACTGATAAAGCTTGATAATAGGCACCCTGAAAAAAAAAATTATGAAAACAAGTAGTACTGGTAGAACTAAGCAATTGTACCCATGCACTAGGGCATGCAGTCGACATTTGACAACTGACAGCTGTCAACAGCTGTCAACCAGCTCTATCAGCTGTCAAGTCAACGTGTCAACAGAGCTGTCACTGTGACATGTCAATAAATCAAGGCCAAGGACAAAAATAGCAACATGGGGTCAGTGTATAATGCGGACCATGCGGACCATGCGGACCATGCGGACCACCAATTAAACAAATAGGCACTGTGGGTTCAAGGGGTTAAACAAGCAGAGCAATCATTGGGAAGCTACTGCTAATTGCTAATACAACACCATGCGGACCAAATACAGACCAGAATGCGGACCAGGATGCAAACCATAATACAGACCAGACTTTTGGCTATTATTCATGAGTAAATGACAAATTTATAAGATGGGGATCTACCAGATCGTAATTCGGACCACACGGCCGTGTTGATACCTTTATTTGCTGTTTTTTTTAATCTTACTTTTTGAATTTACTTGATCCTATTTATGCAATAAAAGTTGATGTCTTGTGTTACTTATAAATATATTGTCATTCTGACATGAGTGACATCATCATTTATTTTTTATTTAAAAGTCATGCACTGTAAGTATACAATGTAATCTAGAGTGTCATCCAATTGAAGGTGTTTCTATTAATTGCACTTATTAATTGCACATAAATGTTCATCAATGAATGACACAATGTAATCCTTTAATTACAATACCTTGCCACACATGTTCACAATTAAGTTTTGAATTGAAGTGCACTTTAAATAATGTTCTTTCAACTTAATTATTTTAATTTAATTTCTTGAGCATAATATTATCTAAAAAACCACTTATGCATGATCAGAATTCTGGTCTGCATGATAGAATTCTGGTCTGCATGATAGAAATTTTGGTCTGCATGATCAGAATTGTGCATTTGGTCTGCATTCTGGTCTGCATTGGGTCTGCATGAACAGAATTTTGGTCTGCACTTGGTCTGCATTATCAGAATCCTGGTCTGCATTTGGTCTGCATGATCAGAATTTTGGTCTGCATTTGGTCAGCATGATCAGAATTCTGGTCTGCATGAACATAATTTTGGTCTGCACTTGGTCTGCACTATCAGAATTCTGGTCTGCATTTGGTCTGCATGATCAGAATTTTGGTCCGCATTTGGTCAGCATGATCAGAATTCTGGTCTGCACTTGGTCTGCATGGTAGAACTTTTGCTCTGAATTTGGTCTGCATCATAGAAATTTTGGTCTGCATGATCAGAATTTTGGTCTGCATGATCAGAATTTTGGTCAGCATGTTCAGAATTCTGGTCTGCATGAACAGAATTTTGGTCTGCATTTGGTCTGCATTATCAGAATTCTGGTCTGCATTTGGTCTGCATGATCAGAATTCTGGTCTGCATTTGGTCTGCATGATCAGAATTCTGGTCTGCATGAACATAATTTTGGTCTGCACTTGGTCTGCACTATCAGAATTCTGGTCTGCATTTGGTCTGCATGATCAGAATTTTGGTCTGCATTTGGTCAGCATGATCAGAATTCTGGTCTGCACTTGGTCTGCATGGTAGAACTTTTGGTCTGAATTTGGTCTGCATGATGGATATTTTGGTCTGCATTATCAGAATTCTGGTCTGCATGATCAGAATTTTGGTCAGCATGATCAGAATTCTGGTCTGCATGAACATAATTTTGGTCTGCACTTGGTCTGCACTATCAGAATTCTGGTCTGCATTTGGTCTGCATGATCAGAATTTTGGTCCGCATTTGGTCAGCATGATCAGAATTCTGGTCTGCACTTGGTCTGCATGGTAGAACTTTTGCTCTGAATTTGGTCTGCATCATAGAAATTTTGGTCTGCATGATCAGAATTTTGGTCTGCATGATCAGAATTTTGGTCAGCATGATCAGAATTCTGGTCTGCATGAACAGAATTTTGGTCTGCATTTGGTCTGCATTATCAGAATTCTGGTCTGCATTTGGTCTGCATGATCAGAATTCTGGTCTGCATTTGGTCTGCATGATCAGAATTCTGGTCTGCATGAACATAATTTTGGTCTGCACTTGGTCTGCACTATCAGAATTCTGGTCTGCATTTGGTCTGCATGATCAGAATTTTGGTCTGCATTTGGTCAGCATGATCAGAATTCTGGTCTGCACTTGGTCTGCATGGTAGAACTTTTGGTCTGAATTTGGTCTGCATGATGGATATTTTGGTCTGCATGATCAGAATTCTGGTCAGCATGTTCAGAATTTTGGTCAGCATGTTCAGAATTTTGGTCAGCATGATCAGAATTTTGGTCTGCATTTGGTCTGCATTATCAGAATTCTGGTCTGCATTTGGTCTGCATGATCAGAATTCTGGTCTGCATTTGGTCTGCATGATAGAAATTTGGTTTGCATATAATTATTCTGACCTGAATTTTGGTCTGCTTCATAGCAATTTTGGTCTGCATCATAGGAATTTTGGTCTGCTCACAATAACAAGAAAATAAAATTACTTAACCTGGCAGTAGTCATACTGTATAGTCAGGAAGGGAATAGGTTTTAATCAATATGAATGGATGGTCTTCAGATAATGAATGATGTGATCAAGATATTAAAAGGGTGGTCATTAAAAAGACATGGTCTAAAGTGCAATTAATTCAAATATGTAATCATGTGTGATGCATGGTGTCTTGTAGTCAATGGATTACAGGGAGTGACATTAATTGATGAAGGGTTTCAAAATGCAATCAGTAAAGACACCCTTAATTGGCTAACAGGTCTGGTCTGGCAGCCAGCAGTCTGTGTGGTCTGCACTGGCCTTTGGTCCGCATTTGGCCCGCATTTGGTCTGCATACTTTACCCCTCAATGTTGTATTAACGTAGCTTCCATGGAAATGAAGCCACGACTGTTTGTTTTAGAGCTGGTCCGCATGGTCCGCATGGCCCGCATGGTCCGCATTTTACACTGACCCTCCAATATGTTCACTGCAGTCTGAGCAAAACCTGCACGCATGATCACTAATTTTTAAACACGCACTGGTTCACTTTCATTCAATCGATGTCGGGACCAAAAATCAAGTAAATTCAGAAGGAGCTTACTTGTTTCTGCAGGAATTTCTGCATGCAACACCGGGCGCTCCTTCCAAGAACGGCCATTTTTGGATCTATTTTGGTGACGTCACAGGAAAGGTGCTCGCTACAAAGTGAAGCGGTTTTGCCAAAAAAAGTCCTTTGGTAAATAACAAATGGTGTCGGCATTAGGCTAAATAACTGTGAGAAAATATGCTCTAGTGAAATCTAAGAAAATAGGTAATCGATTAATTATATAAAATATCTACTAAAAGTGATTAATTTGATTTGGCGATTTGAGTAGATTTTGCAGGATTTCTTGAGGGCATTCCTGCGCGTGACATCCTGGGCCTTCTCCATCCTGGTCCTTGTTGAAAAACCCGGACGAAAACATCGCATGTAGGTCAGTGAAGTCGAAATGGTTTTAGATTCACTTAGATTAACATCAAATAAGTGCTGCAGATTAAGATGACATGGTGCGATGGGGGAAATTTTGGCCAGACGAGGCGGAGTTAACGGATTTTAGGCATTCACAATGGCGGCGGCTTCCTGTCAGCCACCGTGCTATTTTCGTCGAATGTGGATTGGAAATGAAAACAAAAACCACGTGGTTGGCTGAAGGGTGGCAACATGACATGTCAACTTGTCATTGCCTGTTGCTGTCAACTGTCAAACCTCAATGACAGTTGCTGTGACAGTGGCATCTCTTAAATCTTTTCGTGCAGGTACCAGCTTTTATAAATTATATACAAAGTGCATGCTGCTGGTAAAGCCTATTATTACCCTGGGTTCCCCCAGGGTAATTACCGCCCATGCTATGCATAGGGCGGTAATGCTTCAGTGCTGAAATCCCGTGAAGGGGTGAAATTACCAGTGCTCTGGCCTTAACCAGCCAAGTGTGGAAGTTCTTCTCATATAAATATTGCATTATTAACATTGTAGATGTGCACAACGGATCGTTTTTCCAGTTTTATTGAATATTAGCATAATTAGTAACTTGCTCTTTATTGTCTACAGCAGTGCAGGTCAGGCTGATGGTGCGCCGCCATTTTCTTTTGTATTCTCACTGTCACTGCAATTGTACATATATAAGGCACACATGCAGCCACAATGGTCAAATATCTATTATATTAAAATGATCGGGTATGGGATTTATCTCAAGTTATACTGAATGAATAACTCTTCCCTTTTCACGTCCATCCAAGTCTTCTACATATCCTAATTCATATGAATTACATTTTTTGCGCAGCAAAAACTAAAACAAAAATGCCACGCCCCTTTTTGTGGAAGAGCAAACATGGGGGCTGGGAGAAGTGCCTAATAATCACTCTCCATATGTATCCATCTATCTATCTATTTTATAATGTTCCTTTTTCTTCCCTCCAATAGACAGGCAACTTACTAGTACAGGTAGAGCAAAAATTAAATTGTTTCTTATTTTTCCCATAGGCCGTGCATATTTATTTAATCATGTGTATTCCACTGATAAAGCATGTGCAATGCATGGGCGGTGCTGCTACTTAAGGTTGCTTGTTTTATCTGAAAAACCAGTCTGAGAGATTTTTGGAAAAAAGTTTTCCCGGCCTTAATACAGGTGTGGATGTGGTCAAGGGCCATTTTGTGTTCATATAGAGCTGAAGTAAAATGTGTTATGGAATTGGGGATAGTTTGTTGTGATTTAAAAAAATTTCTTTTTTTACATAGTTTGTTGGTGGCATAGATCATTTGAGTCTTGAGGGGCTGTTTTCAAGCTGACCTTGCATGATAATATCGTCCACACTACGATCGTTCATGCGTTTCAAGGAAGGCCAATAATAGGCAATTGCTTTTTGCAGTGCATCTATTCTCAGAAGCAGTCTAACAATGCTAATTGCAATTATGCAAGTTCTAAAGCCTTCCTTCACCCTCAGTTTACCAAATTGCCATTGAGAAAGAGCACTTGGAAGTCAATCTGACAGGTGTCAAAGCTGATTGCACTTCGCAGTGCAGTGTCACTTTGATCTTGTATCCAGGGATCTTATGCTTAATTGCTAATTCCCAACAGAACCCAGGGTTTGAATCCTCGGATTCTTGTTAATTAAAAAGGCCAACCAGACAATCCTTGGCCTGTCACTTGTCAATAAATGTTATTATCATTTTTGAACACAATCCATATCCAAGAAGAATGTTACCTTTTGGCTTTTCTTCTGGATTCATTAACCGCCCGCGCCGTTTTTTCATGATTACATCCTTATTATTGAAGTTATCAAAAAATCTGTGCACAGAATCAACTTATCAGGCCTGAATTGATAAGTGTAGGTCTTTAAATTTTTGAAATCGGACGATTTTTGGCCGATCTAGCCAAGAAACCAACAGAAAATTGAACTGAGAATTCAACAACATCGTCATTATGTCACTTGTGATGACGTCACGATACTATAATAAAACTTAATGGTGTGAATCACATGGTTTTTTGCCAGAACTACACTGCCTGTTGTGGGATATGGTACAATACACCAGGGGCAGGGTTGGGACGATAAACGATACAAATTAATTCAGAATGCTAGATTGAAGACGACACTATTGCGATAACACGGGCCCACCAATGATTTTGCTGGGGGACCCACTGTGTGGTCAATCCGCCCCTGGAGATCCGTTGGAAACAGTTTGCCCAGGGGCCCAAAAATGTGCTGATACGGCCCTGGCCTGGTGGGCAAATGTAATGATGAGATTAGGGCTAGATCTATCAGTAACAACTGTAGATAGATGCATAGAGTGCCGAGAATAGGCAGAAATCACTAAATCTGATGCATTTGACTGCTATCTGGCCCACCTGTCTGTAGCTTAGGGTGAGAGCCTATACATTAGCTCTGATAGAGCAGCTGGTTGCCATTGGAATGAAGCGATGTGATTGGTTGATGTTGTGTGGCTGGTTCCTGCCATCTTTGCTGCTGTGAACAAGTAGTTCTTGGGTTTCCCGCTAGGGGGGCACTCTGTAGCCATTTAACGTGCAAAATGCGAACCAGCGCCAGTGGATTTGTGTGCTGTGCTAGGATGGTGCGTGGTGTTGGGTTTGCCATGGTTGTCCTGAGTTGTGATTACAACAATTAAATCATATGAAGGATATTTGTGTGCAACCAAATACAGTTAATGAATTATGATTATCTCATTATTGTCGGGGGGTCACCTCGAGGGGTCACCTCGGGGATTCACCTGGGGGGGTGTGTGCTGAATGCTTGGCCTAGATCTACTGCCAAATCTAAATGTCATCAATGGCACTTCTAAGAAAGTGCCTGATAAGTGCAATATATCTGTTTGCTTAGAGATTTGACTTGTTTTGTCAATAATATACTCTCATGTGCCATTGCAAAAAATGCATCATGAAATTACTCTACATAACTCAGTATTAACACGACTTGTCAAGCCCTATGAACTTTCATCTCTCCAATTCAACATAAGTATCAATCAAAACACTTTTGTGCGTTGCTGCATGTCTAGCAAAATATGCATTTCTCCCGAGGAGGTCTCAAGGCCACTTTGGGCTAATGCCCTCATAAAATGGGACCACTGCTACTATAATTCAGCATACCAAACGACTAGCCCTAGCTTTTTTTACAATGGTCAGGTCGATTATCACCGTCCAGATATGCAAATTCCAATTTGCCTTCTAGTTGCAATTTGGCTTTGTCAGAGCTCTCTGCCAGTTGGTTACTCAGTGTAATCATTACACATAATTGCAATTGGTATTTATAACTGCAATTTACTTCAAATATCACCAGGGATATAAGTATAGCAGTAGTGCTCAAACTTTTAATTCATTTATAAACATTTTATGTATTATTTTCGAAACATGTTGTCTCAATGAAAAGACTAAATGGATCCAACCTAAAACTTGGCACCACATGGGTCTTCAGAACCACTGAAGTAGATTGAAGAAATGTTGAAAACAAAAACAATTTGTTCACAATCTTTTTTGAGAGTAAGTCACCAGTCACTGGGACAAGACACACACCTAGAATAGTTTACCAACAAACACAGAAGTAGGTTTTGAATCCTAGATTCTTGTCTAAAAAGGAATTTTTTCTTTTGCAGAAATGATGGACGTTGATATTGACGGTTTAACTGAGACGGCTGATGCAAGTGCCGCTCTCGAATCTGCGAACATCAGTCAGGAACCCCAATATATCATTTTGGCCCCAAACGACGCTGACGGAGCAGGTGATTTTCATGATGTTGTTCAAAATAATGCATGCTGTATATAATCCTGATAATGCTGCACAATTTAGCCTACTAAGAAGTTGTTGGCTCAACATGCAAAGTATTAATGAAAAATATATTTAGTCATTAGATTCTGACTGTCTGTCTCATTTTGACCTGTGGACATGAATGATCAAGTTAGGGTCAAGTTGTTGAGAACAGCAAAATGTTTCATCGTTCTTGGCCAACATATTTTCTTTAACTCTGGTCACTGATAGTGATACCTGATGTAGGGCATTGTAGGCCCGATCTTAATTTGGCAATATTTTGCAGGGGATGGGCAGCTGGAGCCGGGAGCAAAAAGACTGAAGTTAGACAATGGAGTTGGAGAAGTGCAAACGTACGTCTTGTCTGTGTCTGAAGATGGCAAGCCCTATATTGAACCGCGTATTATTGAAGAAGGAGACCTGTTGTTGCCCAATTCTCCCATTGTCGTCCAGCCAGATGATTCTTTCGACGCTGGCTCCAGCGATGGAATACCCAGAAAGGTAAACAAATATTTAATTTAAAATATTGTGTTTTAGATTGAGTTAGTTCATGATATTGCGAACTTGAAGAAGTTCGTAAATTTACTTTGGATATAATTTCAATGAATAAATTAGTTTTTGGCTATTTAATCAGTGTGCATGTATGTCCTAAGTTCTACAGTGCTGCCTGTAAGTAAGTGAAACGCATGACATTGTGCCATTGCATCAATGCTAAATATCCTCAGCAAAACTGCTTGTGGAAGCATGAATTCTCATCCGATGAGAGGGAAACATATTGGGTCATAAAGGCCGATATGTGAGGCACTAGGGATAACAATGGCTGCCAATTTCCTTTGCTGAAGTTGGAGTTAGGTATGGGTCAAAGTCTTTGATAAGTATGTGAAACACAGGCCCAATGTTATTTGATAGGGAAGGGTGGTTCACTTACTTATTAAAGACTTTGACCCATACCTAACTCCGACTACAGCAGAGAAAATTGGCTGCCGTTGTTATCCCACATGCCTCACATATCGGCCTTTATGACCCAATATGTTTCCCTCTCATCGGATGAGAATTCATGCCTCCACAAGCAGTTTGGTTGAGGATGTTTAGCATTGATGCAATGGCAAAATTTCACGCGTTTCACTTACTTACAGGCGGCACTGTAACTTGTTCATTTGAGCACCTCTCACCTTTAAATTTATATTAAATTAATATAAAGTCTACTGGAATTAAATCTTTAAAGAGTGGACTTAAATGAATTGTAATTGCATCTTAATGACTAATGAGTTTACACCTGTAAATCTTTACGTAAAAGATGATGCCTACTTTTGACTAAACTAATACAAATCTGTGCAGTTAGCAATTGGCAATCAATCTCATGAGATTTTATTTCTGGACTCCATTACGTCCACAGTCCGGGGCAGATGTGACACAAACCTGGTTCACCACGAAAGACGACAAGGTCAACTACCACAACAAGGGCTGCGAATGGAAGCAGGGCCAGTGGTCAAGGGAAGAAGTGGAACTGCTGCAAACAAACATCGCTGCTTATTGTGCTGTAAGTGTCTTTTAAACAGAATACGATTTGGCAAATTGGTTAGATTTTCAGCTTTAAGTTACAACTGGCCTCAGAGGGCTGCACTTACCATATCAATCAAGCCTTTGGAACGATATGATAACAACAAAGGTCATGCTTTTGAATCCTCGGATTCTTGTAACAGCTTGTCGTTATGATTAATGCTTACTTCGAGAGTCTTAAATGCCGAAGCTCTGTATATTATTATATAAATTGGCTCTTCTATGCTTGTTTTTCTGCTTGTTCTGAAAGTAGATTTTGAGTCAATACTGGCAGCTGCTGTCTGCTTCTGAAAAATCACCTGGTAAAAACCTTTTTTTATCTATTTTGTTGCAGGGAAGAGGTATTCCTGATCCTGCAGAAATTATCTTCGAGATGTCAAAAGATGAGCGAAAGGACTTTTACAGAACAGTAGCCAAAGGACTTCACAGACCATTGTTTTCTGTCTACCGGAGGGTAATTCGAATGTATGACAATAGGAACCACATGGGCAAATATTCCGCTGAGGAAGTTCAGAAATTGAAGGAGTGAGTTGAATATGTTTCGTAACTACTTAGCCTGCATTTCTGGTGTGATCCTGTATTCTATTCACCTGTTGAAGAGTGTCAGAATATTTATCCACGATATGGCTTACAACACCAGAGGGCAGTAATGACCGTGCCATTGTTAGAAGAGCCACCTGGTGTGTAAAAGTAATTTCGAAATTTCTTTTTGTTTTTGGTTATGAAAAATGTTTAGGACAATGTTCAATTATGTGTTTTTCTCCTTATTTAAGATTAACGATAGCATGTGATTCAATTGTAATTGAACTGGTATATTCTAACCTTTTTTCCTCATATAGACTGCGATTGACCCATGGGACTGACTGGGCTTCCATTGGTGCTGTGTTGGGCAGAAGTGCTTCCTCTGTGAAGGACAGGTGTCGGCTGATGAGGGACACTTGTAACTCTGGCAAATGGCTACCCGAGGAAGAGAAAAGGCTCGAGAGTGCTGTTTATGAATTTTCTGGTTGTACTCCAGGTAAAAGAAACATCAAAAATATTTGAGACTTTTAAGAATCAGAAGCAATACAAAATCATAAGATGCTAATATGTGGCCTGTGAAGGTTTCTGTAAGAAAAGACCTAAACACTTAAAAAAAGTATTGTTATGGTATTCCATTATTTTGCTGATAATTCTGGGTTCATGTTTTGCTTGCATTTTAGGTGAAGATGTGATCAGTGGTTTGTCCTGGGCTCAAGTTGCGGAGAGAGTAGCTACCCGTTCTGAAAAGCAATGTCGAACAAAATGGCTGAACTACTTGAACTGGAAAACGAGAGGAGGCAAAGAGTGGACGAGGGAGGATGAGATTGTGCTGGTCATGAAGTGAGTGCACGTCTATTTGTGATTGAAAATTTTTAATGTTTTTGTATTTCATTTTTGCATAAAATGTTATTTTACCAACATGTAATTTTTCTCATAAAAAAGAAATTTAAGTGACAACATACTGTTATTCATGATGAGGTAAAAGCCAGAAGGGTGTAAGTGCTTGATAAATACAGTTTACTTTCAGCCTTCAGGCTTTTACCCGTCGATTGAATTTTATTGATTTAATTTACTGTGATAGTCTTTCCCCATAACTCCCAGTAACTTACTCAACTAATTGGTGCAACCATTCTTCAACAGACTTAGTCTTCAAATCAATACCATCAATAATTTTTTGCAGCCATTATATTAACAGTTATTCAACTCTTTCCAGAATAATGAATTTGGACGTGTCAGATGAGAACCAAATCAGTTGGCCCGACCTGTGCAAGGACTGGAGTAGTGCTCGGTCTCCGCAGTGGCTCAGAGGAAAATGGTGGTCGTTGAAGAGGCATGTTCCTGATTACCAGAACCGCTCTTTCAATGGTAATTATTTCCATCAGTTACCTGGTCAGATAGAATATTTTGACAATTGTTGAATTTGCCTCAATGGATGATGATATTTTCACAAAGTGATCAAATTAATTGAAATGTGAAATAAATTGGTATTTCAGTAGCTGTTCCTGTGTGATGCTAAGGATCTTCCAAATCGACTGATTGCTATACTGCATGCTATAGCATGGAATTTTATATTTACTGCAATAAAATACTGGAAATATTTTTCCTTTCCAGATATTGTAGAATTTTTAAGGGCAATGCACACACAGAACATCCGAGTCAAACCTCCAACAACCCCGTCTAAAACACAGAACCTGACCCAGAACCAGGTGGACATCAACAAATTGAACATCACTCATATGTTTGTGCCGGTGCAGGAAGGTTAGTGAGAACTTCTTTTCCCATTCAAGATCTCTCTCATTAAGATCTAGACTAGTTTGATTTTGAATGAGTGAGAAAAAAGAAACAGAATCTTAAAAGAAACTTAGAAATGACAGTTTTGAAATGTGAAAGAATCAAAATGTGAAGACCATTTAATCTGGCAAATTTAATTGAAGTTATGGAAAGTTCACGGCAGGGAAATCCTATCCTTGCTTAGTTGTCGTTTAGTAATTGCCCTTGATTCCTCAAGTTATAAGTGAAATTGATGTCATTAATCAGTCAACATAGTCCTTCTCATTAAATTTCTCTCAATCTGTAAACTTTGTTGTCCTTTTTCTCCATGGAAATTTTTCCCAATTATTCTGACTTTTACCATTATTGATAACATTGCTAGTTAGTCTTTGATTACATTGCTAATTAGTGGTCTCTTTGATCTTCCTCCTAATTAGTAATGAAAGATGGATCGGTGGTGAGCTCAGCCATTGGTGATGAGGACAGTGACAATAGTGTTGGAGCAGTGAACACCTACGAAGCCGTCCTTCAGAGCTTAGCTACAACCAACGCCCAGCCGACCTTCCTGATCACCCAACCCCAGAACTCCCCTGGCGTCTCCTTCTCTGCTGGAAACCTCGGATCTGAACACATCATCGTCCACACTCTGCCTATTGCTCAAGTAAGATGTTGTAATAGTTGTCACCTTCTTTGGTTGCTGCTAGTTATTCCTTCACCTCATTGCTGTATCCTTTTCCTGTCCTAATTATAAATTAGCCTACCCAGTGTATACAGGACATATAGCCTCAGTCATCCATCATTCCTGTGCGTAGTAATATTATGAACAATTGCGTTTCCAAACTCTTAATTAAATATTGGTAAATTTTAAGTGTCTTAGTTTCATGTGTTTCGTGTAAGTATGGACATGGCCCCAATATAGCCTATTTGATAATGTTAAAGTAGTAATCAGAACTTAATTGAATAAGTATTTGGTAAACTTATACAGACAATTAGCTTCTTTCACTTGAAGTTTATTAGTTTTTTGCAATTTATTTGTTGCTTGCTTAACTTTGCTCTTTGTCTAACTCTACAATTTCCCTTTCCAATTACAGCTGCAAGGAAATGAAAACGTAACTGTACAAACAATTCCTCAATCTCAAGTCATTATCAGTACCGTGCCAGACCAAGTCAGTGATGAAGAAGTGACAACGCTGCAGTTTGAAAGTGCTATGTCTGATCCTGAAAGTGAGTGACTGAGTGTAGGCCTACATCAACTTGAATAAAATTTTGATTTATTCTTCCTTTACTGATTCAGTAAATTACATTGCTATACGTTTATTTGATAATTTCCAATTCTGGAGTAGGTATCTTTTTTAAAAATAATAAGGTTCTTGATTATTTACACTGTTACAAAATCTAAAATGAGAAAGATGTGCTGCAGAAGCAAACGAAGTGCCCGACATCAAGTGAATTTTAACCTTTGTTTTGCAGACTTACAAGCTCTTGCAGTGGCGGATGGGATTGAAGGTGAAATAATTGCTGCTCCCGATACTTACCAAGTGCAGGTGAGTTGAGATAATTATGATTGATGGTGTTGAAAAAAATTTCAGTTTTAAAAAAACCAGATTTACTCTCTTTTTCTCCCACAGTTTGCAAGCAGAGCATAATAAACTAAATTTGAACAGTAAATTTCACAAGAATCGTGAGCTGCCTTTAAACTGTTAAATAATCGTATATTGTTGTTCTCTTCAGGCTATTGGTGTGACTGATATAAACGGGGATGTCAGTGCTTCTCCGCTTGATGTTGCGGAGGGTGCCATTAATTGTGTAAGTAAAAGTCAGTGGAAGAAAGTGTCAGTTTGAATTGAAAGAGATATGCAAAATGCATGACAACTTCAAAATCAGATCTTCGTCTTTCTGGAGACTTTTAAATTTGTTTAAAACTTGCATTATGATATTTCATTGAGCAATATGGTCACAATGAGAATAGCAGTTTAGCTTCTTGATGTGCATCAATGCTGAATGTGTCAGATTACAAAATGGTCTTCCTGGGTATATTGTTTCTTTACTATGTGTTAAGAAAATAATTGTTTTGTTTCTTCAGAATATAACAGCGGTGAGCCAGTCCGACCTGGAGCAGAGTGTCCCTGTGACGGGTGATCTTGTTCTTGTTTCGTCTGCTTCCCCTCAGTTTGTGTCAACAGGAGCATCTAATCTTATTCACATGTCGTCTCTTGCAGGTATGTTAGTGTGTGGTTATTTATAGTCAGTTTTAATATGAACTTGAGCTTTTTTAACCGGCAGGTTAATAGAGGAGGGCTTAAGTGAAATGGGACTCTTGTCCACTTGTCCATGTGTCAACTTGTCCACTTGTCCACTTCCCTTGCCCCTCTGAACACAGTGCTGCAACCCAGTGAGCAATGGGGGCCAATGACAGATATGGACTTGCCCATTATGAATGGGGGATTCAGTTAGCTAAAAGGGGTTACCATGGTTACAGGTGCAATGAACAGCTGCAGCCAGCAGTGGGCCTGTGAGCCTCATTGGAGAAGTTGCCCCTGTGTCAGGATTGCTTATAATTCCAAGGCACTGTGAGAGTCAAACCATTTAAGTACTTGTGTTTTAAAATAATTGTTCATGCCTAGATGAAGCATGGTTGCTCAGTGGATCATTATGTTTATAACACTTGGCATTGTCTACTTCTTCACCAGCTTTCTGTACAGTGCTATGATGTAGTTATGTACCATTGCCAAATTATTCCTGCAAGCAATGAATGTCTATCAACACCCATCCACTAAACTCCCCCAAGAGACCAGGGCCTTCCTCAGTGCATTTCTCATTCTGACAGTATACTTTGACAAACTTTATCATTACAGCCTGTAAATTTGATATGCATAAAATGAGTGTTGCTTCCCACAGATTTTGGCACTCTGTGACTGTGAGTCATAATAACTGATGAAGTGTCATCTTCCCAAATTTAACATCCATGGGAAACATAGAGGCTGTTTGATTAGTCATGATGAATAGAAGGCTACTTGATTTGTCATGTGACTGATCTTAAGAGTAAAATTATCGTGACAAATCATCAATATGATGATTCACGAAGTGCCATTTTCACAGTGCAACAGCCCACTCTGTTTGGATATCAGTTTTACAGACTGTAAACTAAAGTGGTGTTTTAATTGTAGTCTGCAGAAAAGGTTGCAAAAAGACGCTTGACACCACAAATAACGGGCCTGTAAAAATTCTGGCGGTCCTGTAAACCAGTTTTTACCGGCCCACATGCCTTGTGAAAGGTCAGAGCGAGTTTTAAGGCTGTTAGTATTTCACTTGGATTTATGAAATTTGGGATAGGGATTCACTTTAGGGTCTCCGTCAAAATCTTTTGGAAAAACCCAAGATGGCTGCCAAAATGGCCGCCATATTTTGAATTGCCCACTGTGACCTTAGTATTTCCTTAGATTTATGATACTTGGTACAGGGATTCACTTAGGGGTTCCCTTAAAAAAATTTGGAAAAATCCAAGATGGCTGCCAAAATGGCCACCATATTTTAAAATACCCACTGTGACTTTGGTATTTCACTTACATTTATGAACCTTGGTACAGGGATTTACTTGGGGGTTCCCCTCAAAATTTTTGGAAAAATCCAAGGTGGCTGCCAAAATGGATGTAATGAATTGCCCACTGTGACTTTAGTATTTGACTTAGACTTTATTATTTGGTTTGGGGATTTGCTTAGGGGTTCCCTCATAAATTATGAGAAAATTTCCAAGATGGCTGCCGAAATGGACACCATATTTTGAAGTGCCCACTGTGACTTAAGTAGTTCACTTACAATTCTGAAATATGGTATAGGCATTTGCTAAGAGGTTCCCCACAAAGTTTTTATGGCTTGCAGCAAACACTATCAGTCTGGCAATAACTGCTTAATACAAAACAATCCACGTAATAATATATAAATCCCCCTGTTCATGATTTCAATCCCGAATATATAATCACCAAAGGCCGGTTTTGAATCCATGGATTCTTGTTTGATTTGGGATCACTCGATTTTACTATGCATCTACTTACTGCTGCATCGCTATGCAAAAGGTTGAACCCGTCTGTCTCTTGAACAAAGTGAATGAACGTTTAACAAGAATGTTCCGACAACGAAATAATGTCCAGACTGAATCACTCTGAAGAAATGATCTTCTCAGTATTGTCTTTGTTATCTTTGCTAATATTAAATTAAAATCTGACTACAATAGCAGGGAGCACATGAGAAATGTTTCTCTCAAGTTATAATAAAATAGAATCATCTAGTCCTTTGATGGTAAATTCATCAATTGTTATGGATCAGGCTGTCCGGGTTATATCTTCAAATAAAAGGGAATTTTTTACCGAAGTTTTGGCTTGAAACTGACTGTGACATAGTGCAGATTATGATAGAGTAACTTTTATATGTTTTCCTTCCTTTCACAATCAATATTAATCATTGTGAATTGTAATCTCTTTATTCTCTTTGCAGACCCCATGCTCACGTCAGAGGCCCTCATTGGTTCTTGTTCGGACATGGAGCCGGACAAAGTCCAGGGAACTGACATAGAAGGAGAACATGAAGACGTGGGATCTCCAAGCTAATATTCAAAGTATTAAAATCTTTTTGGAGTTGGTGATATATACTTCAAAACTGTAATTGTTATATTATAATTATCATATTGATATCTCCCAGTGGCCATGTTGGAAACCCTCTTGCTGATATATTTGTCTTGTTATAATTATACTAAGTCGTTGAATCCAAAGTTTCAGCTTGGCATGTTATATTGAATACTTGTTAAATATGTAATGTACACAATAGGCAATTAACTTGTATTAAATGGACATCTGCTAGCACAAGTAGTACAGTACAGTCCTAATTCTGTGATTACGATTGAACTTGAACTGTGAATCTGTTGTTGAAGTAGAAGGGCATTCAATTTAAATTTTGATATTTATGCGGAAAAACAGACTTTTTTGTTTTATAAATTTTTTGTCTTAACTATATTTGTTAAATTCCATTTTAAATATATTCAGAATGATTGACCATCAGAAAGTGTTGATGTATAATAGTATGATACATCAATTATTTTTGTATAACTGAAAGTTTCTTTATGACACTGTAAAATTTGAAATTTTGAGTCGGCTCAAATGATTGAGTGAGATGGTTGCATAATTTGTTTGAGCTAACATAGCTTGTTGTTTTGAGTTGTGATAATCTTTCTGTTGTCATAACTTAAAACAACAAGCTATGTCAACTCAAAGGAATTGTGCAAACATCTCACTCAATCATTTAAGCCAACTCAAAATTCAAATTTTACAGTGTATGTACATGGAAGGGTTTGATGCTATATATTTGTTGGCATTTGTTATTGCAGTTGAACCATTTAGTGATATGTTGGTATTTCTGCAAATTATAAAAAATAAATATTATTCAACTTATTCAAAGGTATATCATATGCTTATTTGAAATGTTGGTACATAGTTTACTTCCATCAGATTCTTAAATGGTTTAGCAATGAGTTGGACCGGAAACCAATCAGCTGGACCTGTGATTTTCATCAAACTTCATTACATTGAAAAAGAATAAGATTTAGGACAGTATGTTCTGTGGAGAATTATTCCTCTTTATTCGCTGTGTGACTATGGCATTGATAGAGCTGGATTTTTAACCGGCCTAACAGCGGAGGCCGGTTAATACAGGAGCTGTAAATGGATCAGGTGAAACCATAAACAAACCATGTAACCATGTAACCATGTAACCATGAAACCATGAAACCATGTGAACCAAGAACAGGGTAGGTGGCAGCAGGTCCACTGTATGTATGAAAATAGCCCTCTGGTGGATAAGCCTTGCAGTATTTTGAGTTCAGTCCCTGACAGGTCTAACAGCAATATAACTCAACTAGATTTACCCATAATAAAAGGCAGGACAATAGTGCATTGTTATGTAGAGTGCAACCCAGCTGCCTGCATGCAATGCATTTTGGCTTGAGTGAAATGTGTTGATCCACTGGAGACAGTGGGTTTAGGAGTGAAAGGGTGCAGCAGGTGGCAGACCAGGATGGCAAATGATAGAATTGAAGGCAAGGGCTTGAGAAGAGCTTTAAAATGAGGGTAATATTAGTGAGAACCGATGAGTAGAGGCTGGCTGTGGAGTGTGTGGATGTTTTTGGCGGGAAATGGACCTGTGGCGCCAGTCCCTGACGATGTGATAAGCGGAACTAATGAGCAGATTCATGCGCCCCTGGTGGCAGAGAACAGTTGGCATAGAAAACGTAAATAAGACAGCAGTGGAACTGCTTTCTGCTGTTATCAGAAGGACAGGATAGATCAAGAAGGGTAGGTGGACAGTTGAGGTGAGTGGCATTGCTCGGGGAGGAGTTTTTAGCTGTTGAAGGTGTGAGCATGTCACACATGATTTTTAACCGGCCTAACAGCGGAGGCCGGTTAATACAGGAGCTGTAAATGGATCAGGTGAAACCATAAACAGTAGGCATAAACTGCAACCACAAACCAGATGTAAACCACGTTTGGGTTTTTCCCCATTGTGACTATAATATTTCACTTACAGTTATGAAATTTGGTACAGGTATGGTACTCTGGGTATGGATTGGGAACATGTCGAGAAATCCAAGATGGCGGCCATTTTGTGGTGGCCATTTTGGCAGCCATCTTTCTTCATTCTTGAACTGCCCATTGTGACTATAATATTTCACTTACAGTTATGAAATTTGGTACAGGTATCGGACTCTGGGTATGGATTGGGAACATGTCGAGAAATCCAAGATGGCGGCCATTTTGTGGTGGCCATTTTGGCAGCCATCTTTCTTCATTCTTGAACTGCCCATTGTGACCATAATATTTGACTTACAGTTGTGAAATTTGGTACAAGTATGGGACTCTGGGTATGGATTGGGAACATGTCGAGAAATCCAAGATGGCGGCCATTTTGTGGTAGCCATGTTGGCAGCCATCTTTCTTTATTCTTGAACTGCCCATTGTGACCTCAATATTTCACTTACAGTTGTGAAATTTGGGACAAATATGGGACTTTGGGTATGGATTGGGAACATGTTGAGAAATCCAAGATGGCTGCCATTTTGTGGTGGCCATTTTGGCAGCTATCTTTTTTCATTTATTGAACTGCTCATAGTGACCTCAATATTTCGCCTAGAGTTATAAAATTTGTTACAGGTATGGGCCTGTGGGTATGGATCAGGGACATGTTGAGAAATCCAGGATGGCGGCCATTTTGTGATTGCCATTTTGGCAGCCATCTTTCTTCATTCTTGAACTGCCCATTGTGACCATAATATTTCACCTACAGTTATGAAATTTGGTACAGGTATTGGACTCTGGGTATGGATTGGGAATATGTCGAGAAATCCAAGATGGCTGCCATTTTGTGGTTGCCATTTTGGCAACCATCTTTCTTCATTCTTGAACTGCCCATTGTGACCTTAATATTTCACTTGCAGTTATGAAATTTTGTACAGGTGTAGTACTCTGGGTATGGATCGGGAACATGTCGAGAAATCCAAGATGGCGGCCATTTTGTGGTGGCCATTTTGGCAATCATCTTTCTTCATTCTTGAACTGCCCATTATGACTATAATATTTCACTTACAGTTATGAAATTTGGTTCAGGTATGGGACTCTGGGTATGGATTGGGAACATGTCGAGAAATCCAAGATGGCTGCCATTTTGTGGTAGCCATGTTGGCAGCTATCTTTTTTCATTTATTGAACTGCTCATAGTGACCTCAATATTTTGCTTAGAGTTATAAAATTTGTTACAGGTATGGGCTTGTGGGTACGGATCAGGGACATGTTGAGAAATCCAAGATGGCGACCATTTTGGCAGCCATCTTTCTTCATTTCTTGAACTGCCCATTGTGACCTCAATATTTCACTTAAGAGTTATGAAATTTGGTACAGGTATGGGGCTGTGGGTATCAGACGGGAACGTGTTGAGAAATCCAAGATGGCGGCCACTTTGTGGCAGCCATTTTGGCAGCCATCTTTCCTCATTCTTGAACTGACCATTGTGACCTTAATATTTCACTTACAGTTATGAAATTTGGTACAGGTATTGGCCTGTGGGTATGGATTCGTAGCATGTTGAGAAATCCAAGATGGCGGCCATTTTGACAGCCATCTTTCCTTTTTTTTAGAAATCTGTTCAAACTGCATTGATTCTATACTAATAGTCTAACATCTTCCAATCAACTATTTCTCCTATCTTCCAATATAAGTTGCTCAGTGGTTTAAGCAATGGCACCTTCAATTTCATCGGCTAGGCCGGTTTTGAATCCGCGGATTCTTGTTTTGTTTGGTTCTTTGTTTTCAAAAAATATTAAACGGTTCAGCAATGAGTTGGACCTGTGATTTTCATCAAAGGGCATAGTCTTGTGTCAGTCTGTAAAATGTTTAGATGCTTACATTGTGTTTTGGTTTCTGTTACTTCAGGAGTTTTGAGTCGATATCAATGTTAGAAATGGACAATTTATGCGCAGTTTTGGTCTGACTTACTATTACTGTGTACTTTGTAATGAGCACTGACTTCACTTCAGTACCGATATTCGGAAACTGGTTCCCTTGGTGTTACGTTGCAATAACCAACTTGTTAAGCGGTTGATTTTTTTTTTCACCTGCAAGTAGTAAGCTACAATTTGCTTCTGACTGGATGGCCAGGTCTCGACCCGGAGCATTCTCAGTTGATTTTTTTTAGGTCACTGGTTTGAAACCCAGCTGTTGAGACATCACAGATGTCATTTGGTTGAGGCTTTGCAAATTTAGTCAATTCAGTTTGTTAGTCTGTGCCGGGAAAATTTCTGGGATCAGAAGCACTTGCATTCTTGTGTTTCTGGGATCAGAAGCATTGCTAGAGTAACCCATATAGTAAATGTGTAAAATTTATATTTGCTGTTCATTAATGCACAGTGCCCCCGCATGTCTCGGGCCTCCTCGTGGCGGAGGGCGGTAACACTAAGGTGAAGACCTCTATCCTTCAGTGGCCAACATGAGACAGTGCGCTTGCACGGTGTGTCCCCTACCTTACAGGGGAATATCAATGATAATGTCAAAAAACATGTTTCAAGACCGGATCGTACGTCAACCGGGTAACCAAGGTGCGCGTCCCTCAGCGGGAAACCAGGCTGAGATTGAAAAATTAGCGACTGGACTACCAAGATTTCAACGGACAAGGACATCCTCGGATGACTTGATGGACCCTGACCGCCTCCCACACATCTTGAAAGACGAAAATTGCCTTGTGATGAAAGGTGAAACAAAATCCCTTGACGACCTGTCAGCTATCGATGTTTATGAAGTTATTGCAGACACTTGTGACAACACTGTAGCTGGAGAAATCAGACGTCAAACTAATGGGACCTTCCTGATTCATCCTCAGAATGATCAACAAAAAGAGAAACTGACATCAGTCAACGAAATTGCTGGAACAAAAATCTCCTTTGAACCTTTCATAAGACCAGGCAAAGGCCTCATCTTCTCAAAAGAGAGCAGGACATGTACTGATGCACAGCTAAACAAGTGGTTCAAGAAACATGGCATTGAACACTTCAAACGTCTTTCCCAACAAAATGGATATGAGTTACTACACTTGACATTCAAAGACGATAAAGTTCCAAAGAAAGTACCTGTAGCTTTTGAAAAGTGCAGAGTTCGCCCTATCTTTCCTCGCCCAAAACGTTGTTTCAATTGCCAAATCTACGGACATTTCAGCAGTATGTGTAGAAGATCGACAGTTTGTGCCAATTGCGGAGAACTGGATCACACTCATACAAGAGAGCAACCATGCTCCAAGCCCTCGTATTGTGTTAATTGTGCAGGGGATCACCCTGCATTTAGCCAAGACTGTAGAATCTTCAAGAAAGAAAGGGAAATCATACAATTACAGATTGACACAGGAGTATCATTCCCTGAAGCCAGACGCCGTGTAGAAGAAGATATGGACAGAATGGACCAAGGATCAGACTACCCCAGACCAGTTTTACACTTATCTCCAAAGAGACGGATTCAACTGAAGATGAACCTCTTCATGGATGTTGTGCAGAAGAAATCTTCACCAGAACGACCAAAGAAGAAAGAAACATGCACTCTCCTGAACCAGTTCCATGCATATCACCAAGGAAACAAAGTCATATGTCCTCTACTGATATCTCTCGTACGAAGATGTTACCTGAACAAGCCAAGACGAAGGCAGCGTTGGCTTGTGAGAACAAGAATCCTAAAAAATGCAATGAAGTGACGGCTGCATCCAACAAAGACATCTACCTCAAGTTGGTACACAAAGATATATCACTGACCACGTACGACCGCCTAGCTTTGATTGAGAAGCATATAGAAAATTCCAAAAGTACTCTGACAAATGCAGGCCTTGAAAATGGATATGGACTTCTCTTACAGAGAACAACTCAAAGTGCAGGCTGCTGGCCAAAAGAAAAATATTGTACTCTTGCCGAGATCCGGGAAGCCACAGCATCACACCTATTCACAGAGATTGAATATGGAACTATGATTCTTCTTCTTATCCACGATCTACTCTTTCTTATCCTGAAATTGGTAGACATCGTCAGAACATTCCATGTCTAAAGGGACAGTCAGGACACCTACACTCTAAAAACAAGTGTTGTTATTTTAACACCAAAATAAACACTTTTTGGTTACACTTTTTAAACATGTTGAAGTGTTTATATTCATAAAGATAAACATGTTGAGGTGTTTATCAATTATAAACACGACAACACCTTAATGAGCTTGTTACACTTTTTAAACACTTCAACATGTCTTTGACTCTAGAAGTGTTTTAAAATAAACACTAGGTGTTTATCTTTATGAAGGGAGAAGAAGCGTTGATCTGAAACAGTCATTGAGATCAGTCGGATTAGAAACAACAAACAGTTGTATACAAACACACAGTAATCACCAGAGGCAATCTCTGCTAATCAGGTCTAATTATACTGCATCTAGTTTGTGAAAAATAGCATATATACATAGTATGATTGTATGTTTTGCCCCAAAGTAAATGCACTCAAAAATTCAAATAGATAGTAAAGAAATTTAAAATGGCATCTTTGTTCAATTTATATAGTATTATTTTGCTAACTTCCAAGCAGAGTGAGGGTATTGTTTCCGTGTGACTGTCTGTCTGTCTGAAGGATTGTCTGTCAGTCTATCGAGGGCATTTCCTTAGGGCAAAAATACTCCTGGAAAAATATTGCCCCACAAAGGTGAAGTACAGTAAGAGCAGATTTTACTTGCCTTTATATGCATTGCCTTAACAGCAAAGAGGGGGGCCTATGAAATGAAGTAATAAAACGCCGAAAATACAGTTATGTTCAAAAGTCTCGAGCCACATCCAAATTGTTATGCTTGATTTCCAAACTACGTTTTGAGTCCAAATGATGTTGTATTCTTATTAGTATAGTGTTCAGGAATGTTTCTCCAGGATCCATTTTAAAAAACATTTATGAGTACTTGTATGGAGATACTTAGGAAGGGAAACATGGAGAGGAGGGTCATGTGTGCTCAAAGGGAATGTAAAACAAAGAAAAATTGTGGGTTGCCTCAACACTTTTGCACAGCACTGTAAAAAAACCTCCTTCAATCAAATGTTGGTATTTTGTGTTCCCACTTTTGCTTAAGCAGGTTAAAAAGGTAAAGTACATAATCTGACTTACTTTACTGGGAAGGGGATCTCAGCTCAGTTGGTAGTGCTCTGGACTTCAATGCAATTGCTGGTTCCTGGGTCTTATTCCAGCTCTGGCCATGTCACCATAGGGTATACTATGTTGGACAGCAGTTTCAATCAACCTTCTCATCATTGCTGTGCCCTGCTCCTGTCCTAATTACAATAGCCTGTCAAAATGCATGAATACATGATGTAAAGCCTTAATCATTTATCCAGGTTGATAGAATTTCAGCAAGGTTCAACGATTGACGAAAAGCAAAACTAAATTATTGTTTATAGCTTGAAAATGAAAATTAGTACATTGATCCCAGAGTCAATGACATCGTGTTTCATACAGTAAAACACATGCCATAAAGCAAGTATGACAATTTCTTGTTGATGTCGGACTTTTTTATCACCTGTTGGGGTTTTTGCCAAATATGGTCATATTAAAACCACACACCCAAACTCAGGTTTTCATTCTAAAGCTTGCCCTATTGGTAATGAAAACCAGGAAATAAGCACTGCAGCTTTATTAATACCTGACATTAATATTATTTTTGTAGAACTATGTGCTCTTTATAGAAAATATGAATGCTTCATATGACACTGTCTTCTAAGAGTTGTATATTGAACACTCATTTTAAGCATTGCAGAAAAAAACTTTAAAAGTGAAAGTGACCAGCCTCGCATGCATCATCAAGTTAAGCAGAACTGCCACTAGTTTTGCTTTCAGAGAATTATTGGAAGCTTCAGATCTGCATCCCAGGAAAGTCTATGCAATGCATCATTGAAGCAACGAGAAACAGGCCAAGCTGTGCAACTACTTGTTTGAAGCTCATCTTCATGGAAAATCAACAAAAGGTGTCAGTAATTTCACAATTTAATAATTCCAATTTTTCATTAGTGAAATATTACAAGGATGCGTCAGACTCTGTAGCAACAAAGAGAATCTTTTTAAGTAGGCATGCAAAATATATGTTTTTACTGGTTCAACTCATCATAAAATATATGTAATTTGCAAAACTGTAGGAGAATATGTAGGACATTTGTCGGTCGTACTTTTAGATGACACTTCGCCACAAAACTATCGCTTGCAAATAATACAATTTTATATTTCAAAATTATGTAAGGAACCCAAATTTGTTCAGTGTAACAACAGTGACTGTATATTTTTTACAACAACAATTGAATGTTAGTTCCTCCGATGAAAACCTGGCATAAAAGTAATTAGATTGTATTTTTTACTTCATATATTGATATGCGCTCAAATGTTTATGAGAAAAATATGCATAACACAGGACAAATCAGAGCATTGAAATCAGGTGAATGCTCATCTGTCCTTTTGTGGATAAGGTTCAAGGTGTCTTTTGTCAAATTGTCACAGAAGTAAAAATAAAGAAATGTTCCATTAAGTCAGTATTGCTTATTTGCATCGAAGAAGGCAGATCTGCGCACCGATGAGTATTTTATCTCAAGTAATAAAAACACCATAATCACGACCAGAAACGTCAAGATGACGACATAGATGATGCAGATGACCCGTAAGATACCAATGATGCATAGAACCTGTAATGATAGAAAAGAAATTATTTAAAAAATGGTTGGTAATTATTTTTTTTAGAAAGAAATAAAAGTTAAAAGTTCTGTCCATTTGTACGGCAAAATTGAAAATTGCCGTTATTATTATAGTTCACCTGAGCAATAAAAGAGAGATACATGGGAGCCTTTCATATGTTATGCATTTATCCAATGATTGGCAAATTGTGCTTAAGGGTTGAATTTCATGAGAAAACAACCAGTTAGTGTGGTATTCCTAATGTGCACTAAGTAATTATACAACAACAGGACTTACTAGGAACCAGTCAATCCCTGATTATGAAGTGTTCATCATAATTATGACAAAGGGAACTAAAAATAACTTTAAAAATTAAATAAATGTTTACCTTCTATATTGGAGAAGTGGCGAGTGATGTTTCTTGTTTTTCCCTTTTTATTTCACATGTCATCCATAATCTGTAACAATTAGCAGTCATGTCACATTGTGCAATTTTGAATTTGTAAATGTGGGGGAGACCGGGGTATGTTGTGCCACAGGGTAAGTTGTGCCCCCACCCCCACTATTGGGGTAAAAATTAAGAACTGGGTAAAAAAGCAATAGGTCAACATCATTATGCACCTAGAAAAAAACTGTCAACTGTAAAGCTATGGAAAGCTACACTCACAAATTAAATTTTTCTTGAAAACCTGATGTAACGAGGACCGACATTCTTGTTTCTCAGTCATTTGGTATTTGTAATAAGATGAAGTGTTTCGGGTAAGATGGAGTTAGAAGGTATATCTAGACATTGTTTTGAAAGATTTAATCTTGCATGGTTGATTTATTTTTGACAACCGGTTTTCTCCAGAAATCAATACGGGCTAATTTGTGCCGTTTGGATTGGAGTGAGTTTGTGCCTATGAGGCTATGATATAACATAGGATTTAATTGTCATTAATCGATTTCTGTTTACAAGTAAGTTAGAAAGTTTTATACCCCCTTCTAAACTAAAAACATTCGAGTTTTTGCATAATTTTGAATTTTTGCGTAAGATGGCTATTAAGTGTTTGATTAGTTTCATGTAGCATATCAGCCATATGCTAAAGCCAGATACAAATGATCTATCTGAAGAAACAGGTGAAATACGGGGATACTGGAAGGAAATGCGGGCAGCAGGGGCGGTCGGATGAAAAAGGGTATATCATGTCAATTTTGCATAACAACATTTAAAAAGACCGTCAATAATAATTTTGATAATAAAATTATTATAATGTTTTTTAATAAGATCAAAAGGACACACCGTGCCCCCCTGCCCCCCTTGGACAAGGGCAGGAGGGGCAATTGCCCCCTCCACCCCCTTGTTCTGGCACCCTTGGTGAAATACAAGGTTCTTCTGGCATAACCTCAGGAACAACTCGCCCATCATGCAGCACAACTTACCCCAGCATCGGGCCAAGCTGTGCCACTTGACCTAATTTTTTAAAATGCTTACTATGATCTTCCCAATGGTGATGACATGATAAAAGTCATTCCAACCAGATTTTAGAAATAATTACCTTTTTGTGACAATTCTCGATGATTTCCAATCACAATTTCTTCATCCAGTGAAAATACCTCCATAGTTTAAAAAGGAACATTTTCTTCCTGAAAAACATGAGATACATAATGAATCTGCATCATATATTGTTTGTTTGTGTTTTACGCCTCTGCAGCACCTTAGTGGGCTATATCGAGGCAGGCGATCACCGTATGATGATGAGATGAGAAGGCTGTGAGTCTGCCAATACCCTATTAATTCAGGGCTGCCCAGGGTCTTTCAGTTGCCCAGCATAGAATACTGGATACAACCCGCCTCAATTTAATGTCCAATGGGCTCAGACTAAAGTGAGTTCCCGGGGTGAGATTTGAACCCACACCCTCAAAGCCAGTTGACAAGCGCACTTACCAATCAGGCCACGGGGGAACTCTATCTGCATCATATAGCATTTGACCTTACTTCAATGTTTTAAAAATATTATATCATCAGAAACAACCTACATTAGTAAACCCGCTGGTTCTTGTTCAGGTTAAATTTTGATTACACAGTAGACATCTCTCCAACTGGATTTATCAGAAGAAGCCGCCAATATTATATTAGGCAAGCCAGGGATTCCCCAATTTAATTTTGGTGACATATTAGACACCTTTCTAACCAGATTTTAGATATAATCACCTTTTTGTGGCAGTTTTCCATGGGCTGCAATTACAATTCATCCAGTGAAAAAACCTCCACAGTTTGAAAACAGACATTTTCTTCCTGAAAAAACATAATATTATACATTTAATGAATCCGCATCATTTAGCATTAGACCATACTTAAAAGTTAAATCATCTACATCAGGCAAGCCGTGGGTTCCTGTTCAGGTTCAATTTTGACAACGCTTTACATAGATTGATGGTTGATTGGGCTTTACGTACTGTATTAATGCAATTGGTAAGCTAATTAGGGTAGGAGGAGGACAAGGCAATGAGGTGAAGGATGATTGAAACAGCCTTTCAACTTTGGCCAAGGTGACCCAACAAGAGCTGGATTCAAACCCTGGACCTAGCGATTGGCAGCCCAGCATGGTACCACTAGACCAACCCCCCCCCCCCGTTGACATATAAGACATCTCTCCAACTATATTTATTAGAAGAAACCACCTGTCTTAGGCAACCCGGAGGTTCTTGTTTAGGTTAAATTTTGACAACATATTAAAAACCTTTCCACCCAGACTTTAGAAATAATTACCTTTTGTGACAGTTTTCCAAGTATTACAATACTTCATCCAGTGAAAATACCTCCAGGTTGAAAAACGAACATTTTCTTCCTGAAAAACATGAGATACATAATGAATCTGCATCATATAGCTATTGACCTTGCTTAAAACGTAAATATTATATGAGCAGCAACAACCTACATTAGGCAACCCACTGGTTCTTGTTCAGGTTAAATTTCCATGACACAGTAGACATCTCTCTTACTGGATTTATCAGAAGAAGCCGCCTACATTAGGCAACTCTGAGATTCTTGCCTGGATTAAATTTTTAGAGACATTAGACACCTTTCTGACCAGATTTTACATATAATGTTAACGATAATGACATACTTTATTTTAGCCTCAAAAAGAGAAACTCTTTTTGGTTTTTACAGTGCAAGTTAACAAGTGTAAAACATAAAACATACAAAACAATCATGAAATAATCACCATTTTATGGCAGTTTTCCATGGTTTGAACTTTCAATTTCTTAAACCGGTGAAAAACCTCCAGAGTGTAAAAACTGACATATCCTGCCTGAAAAAACACAAGATACATAATGAATCTGCATCATTTAGCATTTGACCATACTTAAAAGTTACTCATTTTAATAGAAAACACCTAGATCAGGCAAGCCGTGGGTTCCAGTTCAGGTTAAATTTTAACAACACGTTAGATTGGCGGATGGATGATTGGGGCTTTATGTCCTGTATTAACGCACTCGGTAGGCTAATTATGGCAGGAGGAGGACATGGCAATGAGATGAAGGATGAATGAAACAGCCATCAAACATAGGCCAAGGTGACCCAACTAGAGCTGGATTCCAACCCTGGACTGAGCGATTGGAAGCCCAGCACGCTACCACTAGACCAACCCTCACTCTCCCCGGACATGTAAGATGTCTCTCCAACTATATTTATCACAAGAAGCCACCTGCATTAGGCAACCCGGAGCTTCTTGTTTAGGTTAAATTTTTTTGACATATTAGACACATTTCTAACCAGACTTTAAAAATAATCACCTTTTTGTGGCAGTACTCCATGATTCACAATTATGATTTCTTCATCCAGTGAAAATATACCTCCAGACTTTGAAAACTGGAATTTTCTTCCTGAAAAACATTAGGTACAAAATGAATCTGAATTCATTTTGCATCATAAACCACCTGAATTAGGCAACCCACGGGTTCTTGTTCAAGAAAAATGTTGCCGACATATTAAACACCATTTCAACCAGATTTTAGAAATAATCACCTTTTAGTGGAAGTTCACTTTGACTTGCAATTCCAATTTCTTCATCCGATGAAAAAAATTCCTGAATTTGGAAACTGGCATTTTCTTTCTGAAAAACATATTTTAGAGTACATAAAGAATCTGCCCATTTGGCCTTACTTAAATCCCACATCAGTAGAAACCACAGGCAACCTGGGGGTTCTTGTTCAGGTTGAATCTTGGTGACATGCATTAGACACCTTTTCAACCCCATTTAAAAATAATCACCTTTTATTTCTGCAGCTGTTCCCCATTATTTCGAATTACTATTTGTTCATTCAGTGAAAATAAAACTTCACAGTTTGAAGACAAACATTTCCTTTCTGAAACACGTAAGAGACACAATGAGTTCAGGGCCAGACCCCCTGGACTCCCCCCCCCCCTTCCCCCTCGCTGCTGGACCTCCCCCTTTCAAATATACCTGGATCCACCCTTGTGACAGAATCCTTCACAAAACAATATTTGACATAGGCACCTGACATTCACAAAGTATATATACAGATAGTTTTTTACAATGATTTACATTGCATATTTAAAAGATTCTGTAATTAGTATCAATGAAAACAGTTTTAAGTGTACTTATATTTGAAAATAAATATTATCTTTCTAACATTTCAATATGACAGCTTTACAACACTGAGCACAGTTGTCTTGATTAATAAAATAAGGATATTTGCTTATTTTAAGAACTTACCTTGTCAAAACTTTGGTTATAAGACTTCTTATGGGTCCCACATAGCTCAAACAATCAAACATTGAACAGAATCAACAGCTTTTTGAAAGTGGCTAACATTCACCTTCATGGCTGAGCGAACGTTTCTGTTGATAAATGCATTAAGTTTGAAGCTTAAGTGCTTGATTATGTGTTTATGATTAGACACATCATAAACACTAGTGTTTATGAAACTTAGAAATTTTTTTCAACTTGGACTTTTTACATTATAAAAGCACACAAAATTCGTGCTGGTTGGCAAAAATGCCTGATTCTATATTCTGACAATATATGTATATGAAAAAATTGATTTTGTCTTAATTTCCTTTACATAGTAATATACCTTCCCAACTGGCTTAAAATTTTCTAAGTCCCATTAACACTTCAGCTAGTCCTGCATAAACACCATAGTGTTTTTGTTTTAACACTATGGTGTCTATTTTCAATCACCTAAGTGAATATAAACACTATAACATGTTTATGACCCAACACTATTTTTTAGAGTGTAATGAAGTCAGCTGAAGCAGTTGTCTGCTTGGTGTTAAACAACAAATGGCAAACTAGTAGAAAGAAGCTCACAGAAGACTACCTTGAGTATACAAAAACACTTCTTGCATCATTGAGACTTTACCAAGCACGCACACAACTTGTACAATGTACACAACAAGCAAAGGGGCCGTTCAACAAAGACGGTTTCAGTACAAAGTCAGAACTCATCAAAGCTATTAAAAATTACAAATTTACCGAAGAAGGAGCAGGTGCTCTGATCCTTCTTATCCGCCACAACCTGTTTACAACTGCGCTAAAAGTAGCCCAGAAGATCCGTAAATAATTTCTTCATCAACCTACAAAGTTCCTCCAACACAGACATGCTATGTGGACAATAAACAAAGACAAATAACACCTAAGCAAGCCTCGATATATAGCCCAATAAGGTGCTGCAGAGGCGTAAAACACAAACACACACACACACACACACACACACACACACACACACATTAATGCACAGTTATCTTCCCTTGTTAGTGACATGGACTTGCATTAAAGGGCTACACAATCCTGGGGGGGGGGGAGGGTACTCACTATGTTCAAGTGTACACCTATGCTCGGCTCAGTAGGCCCCCTTTTCAACTGAAAAATTCCTAAAGTTGGGTTTAGAAATCTCGCATAATTCCTAGAGTTGGCCCCTAAATTTGATCATGAACTTTTATCGAATCGCGATTACTACTTTTCGGTGAAAACCACACGTTAATATTGGGGAAAAACAGGCAAATACCATTGCGGCGACAATAAAATTCCTGGAGTCGTGGTATATTCGTGACGACTGACAGCCTAGCATCGGGTCAGGTTGCAGAACTTCCAGCCTAACATACATATTAGAAAAAATGTTGAGTACCCCCACCCAGGTACACAATGTCACCTGCTGAAAATGTCATTTCTAACCCACAATTACATGTTATTTACACCAACATTGCTACTTTGTCATGAGGTCCCCACGTTGCCGCAACATAGATGCGCCCATTGGGAATGTCACAGAATATCTTGAGAGAATAATATGTTCTTTCTGCTGTCACCATGCCAACATAGCATAATAGTGATGATGACAAACCTTCCAAATTCCAATCAAGTTGCCTGGATGACAGACAAAAACTAAATCTTCTTTTCCCAACATCAAATATAATGGCTTACAACAGACTGACTGCTGGCTTCAATCCTGTTTTGCTGCATTATTTTTATTGACTGGTCTGACAACTCATAATATATTTCTAGGTGTTTTTGCACATTGGTAGTATCCTCGAAATAAAAAGATGCATAGATCTAAAATATATATGTTGTTATATTCTATGAGGACATTGAAGACATTTCAGATACTAACCCAGCTGAACTATGTGTACTATTCCTATGGTGTCTTTTCTTGCAAATCCAGTGGCTAAAGCCTGGAGACTTGCACAGGCATTCATTACTCCCCACCAACCTCTGTAATTGAACAGAAGTGACACAGAAGTGACACTAAAACTTGTGGGGCTTGCTTAATTTCAGGGGAGCAGCCAAGAGACTAGAAGTAGTGGTATTTCCTCTGGAATATTAATGCATCCAGGGATGGAGTTTGCTCAGTTGGTATCACTCTGGTCTTGGCTTCCAATCACTGGACCCTGGGTTCGAATCCAGTTTTGGTCAGGTCACAGCATTTTCACTGTTTTTCACTTTTCAGTAACCCTTAAGCTGATGGCTGGTCCTCTTGTCAAACCTATATATATTAGCTGGGATGTTAGATAATGTTCCCTTCGACATGTAATGAAAATCAAGCTCATGACCAACAGTGAAGCAGATCTGAGCTAGATCATTGTCTGAATATTAGTGTTGTCCTCATTGAATAAAAAATGATGTATCTACCCTAAACAATGGGAAGATGCCTATGTCTTTTTCCACCATACCTCATCATAACTGCAGTATCCCCAGGCACTAATTGAGAGATATGGTATGAGGAAAATACAAACATTTAGTTAATAAGATTTCTCAAGAGGTTCAGCACTTACACAGGCTGAATATAAAAAAAAAAAAACATTCCCTCTCCTCCATTACACACCTTATTTAGTGCATCGACGCTTTCTAATGGTGTGGAGGTGCAGAAACTGCTGCTTTTCTTTCTAAGCTTTACACATTCTCTCAGAGCCATTTGCTAATCAATTCTAGTAGCTCCTGCTCAATAAGATGAAGCTCTTGGCTGAGGTTTTTTGTCCATTCCATTAGGCATTATTCCGGAGAAAACTATAGTTTACCAAGCAGCTTTTACCACTCTTGAGATTTTCGCTGGCTTTTAAAAGCCGAGAGATTGAATCTTGATAATCTCTGTGGACTTGTTGTCCTTTTACTTCTAGCAGTTTTAACATAATTATTATTCTACTTTTATAAAGTTTGATAACGATATTTTGTTGCACTACATGATAATTCTTGAAACTTGGTGGAATATATTTTAAAGAAATTGATACTACACAGTCATTAGTCAACTACATTATTGGTGAAGGTTATATTAATTTTTAAGTATGAATAAGTAAGAAGAAAGATTGACAAAAAGTCCTATTGATCATCCATGAATATGCCTGTCCAGATGATTTGTGAAAAGCCTTGAAGAGGAAAGATGAAGCCACTACAAGTGAAGAGGTAGCCTCCTAATTAGGAGGGTTCAAATAACGTCTCGACATTGGCAAATTGAAAGCTGTCTTTTAATCCAAGGGTTCCCTGGGTCTGTCTGCATCAATACTCACCTTGCTAACCAGGTACACTCTCTAAAATGGAGACTTCAGTGACTATATCAGTATTGTGGTAATTCAGTATCATTTCATATTGAACCGAATCGAAATGAGTCTGTCGTAACAATAGCCCTTCAATATGTAATATGTGCCCTCTAGCATTGTGAGAAGTTTACAACAACACTTTCTAGGAAGAGATTTCCTAGTTTAAGACAGCCAAAGTTCTTTGGTTATTTATCGTGTTGTGATATTGGTGTAATATTTTTTGGAATAGGTTTTATATGATGTCTCCTACACATCCGGCATCTACGGCAGTTTGCACGGCAGTTTGTTTGAAAGTGTTTGACAGACCAATTAGTGGATTGTTGCTATTTCCATGTTCTAATGAACACCATTAGAGGTGATATTTGTGTTTGTTTACCAGAAACCAACAAATTTGAGCAGACTCTTTGAGTCAATGACATTTTACCCACTTTGTCAAAGTTTGTGTGTGTGGCATATTGCAGCTGATATTGGAAAGAAAGCTGTTTAGTATCTTGTACAGGAATTGATTTCCTCTGAATCAGATTTTTTTTCGCTGAACATTTTTATTTTGTTTTGTTTTTTACTCTGGATGAAATACTGTCTCTGTCTGATGATGCTTATAGTTTCCTTGCTGGGATGATTCAAATGACACTAAGTGAATTATATTATCTATATGATCATTTATATTGAAAGAATTATTTCATTATTGAAAGAATGACATGTTCATCTCGTATATCTTAGTGCATCTTTTATGTGAATGTGTTGCTGCTGGGTCTGGATATGTAACATGTGCTAACATTTGTTTTGAGGATTTTTCATGAGTTTCCTTCATCACTCAGATAAATCAGTTGAATGAGAGAAGTATGTATTCCATTTACTGCTTCATTTTAAATTTCAAAACCCACTTGGGTCTCAATTTCTTACATTATCTAAGCCATTAAATGTTCAGATGGCATTAATTTATTTAAGCAAATGTAACTGATATCATAATCAACATTAATTTTAGATGCTAAATATGGTAAAAAGATATAGAACATAGCAATGGTAAATATATATGTTTGTGATAATTGCTCGGCCAACACGCCATGATCGTTTTACGTTTAGTTTTATCCAGGAGGTTGAATAATTCTGCGTATAATAAGGCTTGTAGCACGGAAACTTGTACACATTCTGAGTAGATTTCATCAAAACTCGCAACCGTAGAGACATACTGATGATTCGTGGAAGCTGTATATACCGCCTGGTAGTGAAACTCATGAAATGGTGCCATTGCATCAATGCTAAACATCCTCAGCAAAACTGCTTGTGGAGGCATGAATTCTCATCCGATGAGAGGAAAACACATTGGGTCATAAAGGCCTTTATGTGAGACATGTGGGAAAATAATACCAGCCAATTTTCTTTGCTGTAGTTGGATCTAGGTATGGGTCAAAGTCTTTGATAAGTAAGTGAAACTCAGGCCCAATGTTATTTACTAGGGAAGGGTGGTTCAGTTACTTATCAAAGACCCATACCTAACTCCGACTGCAGCACAGAAAATTGGCTGCCATTGTTATCCCACATGCCTCACATATCAGCCTTTGTTTTCCTCTCATCGGACGAGAATTTTTGCCCCCACAAGCTGTTTGGTTCAGGATGTTTAGCATTGATGCAATGGCACAATATCATGTGTTTCACTAACTTACAGGCGGCACTGTATGTTACTAGTGGCAGTGTCTGGTCAAATTTTTAGCCTAAGTATGAAGCCAAGGTCATTGAAAGTATAAAATTTGGTAAAAGGTCCAAAAATGAAAATATGTCACCTTTTTCGTACATCCCGTTTTGTAGCTAACGAATGTGACAGAACCAGTTCCGAATCACATCATGAAGTAGAGTATACTGTTGTGTGATATTCAAAATGGGGTATTGGCTTGAACAGTTCAAGCATTAGCTGGTTTCCACAAAGCTTTCTAGATGTCTCTGTCAGAATACGTCACGTTTTTTGTACATCCCATTTTTTGGCATCACATATTTGCCAGATATTGAAACACGCTTTGGAAATTTGGTAATTTTGAGGAAGGAGACAAAGCCACAAGACCAAGCATAGGTCATAAAAGCCTTTTTGTATTGCAGGCCTGAATGGAGACCAGAATCTGTACGCGTTCCCATGCTACAAGTCGTAATTGTCTTATTAAGGGAGACAACAACATGCCTTATTGTTCTCTGTTCTCAGATATATGTCGCTGTATGCCAAGAATGAACCTATCCTTATACTTCTTATGTGGCGCAAAGGGTTACCCTGTTCCTTGATATCCTGTTATGACATAGCCAATTACTTTGTGGTCGAAAGTAAGACAAGGAGGATAAGGAAGATTGGCGCAGAACTGTTCTTGTAATCTTCCTTGAAAAGGTCTGCCGTAGGATTTCTGAAAAGCCTCAAAGAAAAGAAAGCTGCCTTGAGAAGTTTCCAGACCTACCTTGAAAAAAAAGTCACTCCAATTAGTATAGCCAAGAATCTGTGTGGCACTGTGTGGGAGAAGCACTCTAAACTTAGAGCTCAACAGGTTCACAAAATTGTGTATGTGCTGCCCTCTTGAATCCATAACAGAAACTACAATCGATCTGACTCTTGTCAGTGAGCTCTAAGAGATTTCAGATTCAGCAACTATCACTTTTTTTAATTGAAGTGGAGTAACAATGTGGTCTGTTGAATTAGGTCTAGAATTGAATATTCAATAATCGGCCAGTTTATTGTTAGAATGCTGCTACTGCTGCAAAGTGGTACTTGTTGTGGAACTTTTTTTTGGCGGAATCATTATTTTCCTACCCAAGGAATTGTGAATCGTCCCAGCCAGACAACCGAGCATGAAGACCCTCACTTCTCAGTATAAGCTTATTAAGCTGGCCCTGACCACAATATACATTATTTGTGAAGTTGTAACAAAAAGTTAAACTCTCCTCTGGTGTGACAGACATAATTACCTGTTTCAGATATCTCAAAGCAACTGAATGAATGCTTTAGTGTTTCATTGTTGTCCGTTTGTTGTTTCAATTAGTTTCTTTGGAGAAAACCATAAGCTATCATTTAAATCATGCTGGAAAAGCTGTTAAAGGATTTGAAAACTTCAGAATTTTATGGTACTCATTGGCAGTGCATGTGCACTCACTGATCATTTAACATTGTTGATTACGATTTGTTTATATCTTGCTGGCAGCTCAGGTGTGCGTATGAGCACAAGTGATGAGGTCCATCTACCTGGACATGACCTGACCTACTTGCATATTGATAACTGTGTCAGCTTCAGGTCATCCGATTTCTGGCAGACTCTCCAGCTGTGCTGTTCGTTTAGAGTCTGTGAGCAGACTGTGGGAGAAGTATGCATATGACCTTTCAATTATGGCAGCTGCTCAGTCATGCACTATAAAATCTTAATCATGCCTCCATGCAATCTTATATTTCATGGTATAAATTTTATGTAAATCTCTACATCCTGAGGGCAGCTTCAATAAGTATGGTTATTATTGCAAGATGAAAGACGCTTCTGCTTTTATGAAAATAATGCTGCTATTTACATGTATATATGGATTTGCAGAAAAATGTCTTTAATTGATGTTAACAAGAATGTATGGTGTGGAGTGCTTTAAACACTGTTTTTTATCACATCTTTAGAAGTTGACAAGATAACTTTTTAGAATGTCATGTTGGAGAGAAGGCATTTGTTTTACAGGCAGCCTGGGAGTGCTCTACTTTCTTTGATTAGTTGTGGTGTGTGATGTTTTGTTTTGGCGTTATATGTGTTCCTCAACATCATGTACACACAGCTATTTGTTGCAAAGAGTTTTTGACAGGCCAATTAGCACAATGTTGCTATTTCAGTTATTTAATGATCATCATTAGTGGCAATGCCTCTGTGTGTTTGCCAGACACCAGCATTTGCCTCTGTGAGTCAATGACACAGTTCTCGCTACGTGGAAGAGGTATATCAGAACAGCGGTTCAGTTGCTGTCGATGCTTTCTTCCATTATAGACTGGTTTAGAATAAGCATGGTTACGTGTACAATGTAGGGGAGAGTGGGGCATAACCACCCCTAGGGGCATAACCACCCACCCAGTGGTTCCAGGTGATTGGTTCCACATAGTGAAAATATTGTTAGTGCAGGTGATTTTACTTGTGAAAGACAACATTTTAAAAGAAGGGGGTGCAAGCAAAAGGCAGAACCAAACTGACCAGCTCAGATTGTTTAGTTTTTTAGCTTTTTTAAGCCGCTTCATCTTATTTTTACATGTGACAGTATTTGTAATGGCATTCTACATAAAGGAGATGTAAGGTATTGGTGATAGGCATTGTGTTGATTCATATTCTAACTAATTTTTAAAATGGATTTAACTGTCATTAAATCATGTCATGAGTGATAATAGGGGTAGTGGCTGTTTTACCCCAATATGGGGCATAACCACCCGCCCCTGGAAAAAATACAGTAGGGGGGTGACAGAAACAGGAGGGGGGTTTTCAAAAATGTACTGTAAATGTGTGAGAAACTTGGGAAGGTTTAGCATAGATTATGTCATTTGGGCTGTCTTGAAAAACCAAAAGATTGGTATTGGCGGGAGCGTCCCGGAGAGAAATATCTCAGAAGTCATTACCATGGCAAAAGTGAGGACGCTGATATGGTTTGATATTTTCCAAGTCAAACACACCTGCATTTTCATCAGAAAGGGCCATAGTATCCTTCCACCAGATATGGAAATCCTCCAGTTATTTTTGTTGCTGGTACCTTGGGGGAGGGGTTATGCCCCACGGGGTGGGTGGTTATGCCCCGAGCATGGGCATAACCACCCACCTTGTACCAAAAACTATTTCATATCCCTGTGCTATAAGTGAGAGTCATTTGATGCTGCAGGTAGGTAAAATGAAAGTACTCCAAGAGTGTGTCATATTGCCAATTGGAGTTCTTAATTGTGTTGGTCATTATCATCCTGTGAGACATTTTGTCTTAGGGGGCGGGTTATGCCCCACTTTCCCCTACATTGATACACCCACATGGTCTCACTGAATCAGTTTTGTTTTCTTTCTCAATTTAGTTTTTCATTCCTGATGAAATGATGTGCCTGTTTTAGGATGCACATAGATAACTGCCATTCCCAAAATGTGATTCTGAGTAGCAGGACAGTGTTTTGAGGGATTTCTATGCTGGAATGCAACTTAAAACCACATTTTACTGTCATGATGCATATCTCTGATTGACCACTTGGTTAAATCAGGCAAGCCAGGAAATAAGAGCCTCTGGAGAACATTACACCTTCTTCCATTGCTCTTAGATCTACATAATCAATTTACTCCGTATGCCCACAATTCCTGGCTTGGTCTTAAATCTCAATTAAAGATTCTTTTCCGGCTGTGGCTGAAAAACTGCAATTTAAAGATTGACTACATTGAAATAATTTTATTGCTTCTGTAGTGTTACATTTAGTCTGTCGTATTAATATATTTAGCATTCCGTACTGTATCAAAATCCATTGCTTTGGTTCAAATGATCACAATAAATATAGACAAGTTGATTATGTATACAACTGATTTGGTTACAACATCAAACTTCCAACAATATAAAAATGAGTATTAATTATATAAAAGTTATAAAGTCATGTCCACTTTTGATCGTCTACTTTTATGAATTCTTTGTCTCTCCAAGAGGTTGATAAATTGTCGTAATCTCCGCTGATGGCGTCGTCTTCAGAGGATGAGAAATTTTCATAAGTTCTTGGTAAGGTCCCATCTCCCTCATGGTTCATGGATGATAGAAGGATGTCACTGTATTTGTCTGGTTCTAGGAGAAGACCTGAAAATTGAAAAAATGTGTATTTCACTCTAAAAAATGTCAGGACAAAATTGGTTTTTTAGATTCAAAATGGTTTTTTGAAAAACCAAATTTCAATCTAAAAAACCAATTTTGTCTGAAATTTTTTAGAGTGTTGAATAAACTGAAGCCAAATGACTTTGATCAAGAGTCTTTTGTGTTGAATTTGTGATATCTCTGCATGGTTTGATTTCCTGCTGGTAAGCCTTTTCTTAAAAAAATTGTACTATACAATTGGTACTTTCTAGTAATTAATTTCCCAGCTGAGACATGGAATCACGGATATCATTCGTTTGAAACTTCAGATTGGTAGTCCTTTTGTCAGGGTCTGTTTGGGAAAGTCAAGTATTTTACACGTAATGGTACCTGCGTTCCTAGGATCAGAAGCATTTCTCAGACTGCCCACTCACAGGGTTGGAAAATAAGCAACTGTATACTGCTTGAGATATGGCATCAGATTAGTATTTTTTGCTGGTCAACATTCAGCTTTTCTTCTCTGTAATTTGGAGGGAACGAGGGTTCGAATCGAGCTCTTGCTGTGTCCTCCTGTCCTAACTGGCCAATCAAGTGCAAAAATACAGGATTTAAAGCCCCAATCGTCCGTCCATCCATCCATCTCTATTTTGGATGCAATGTGTTTGCTGTCAAATGCTCATCACTGATGACGTCCTTAAATCGCAAATTCGGAGTTTGTTCATGTGGTTTGCGAATAAGTTTTCTAACAAACCTTTCCACAGGTGTCACCCTGGCATTTGTCTAAAGCAGCTCTTATGAGTTACTTGTCACAAGAGGTCTTTCGTATTTTTGCAGGGGCTAAAGTCCATAATCTCAGCTATAATCTCAGCTGTGACCTATGGCTCAAACAAATTCCCTCTCTTGTTCTTTAACGATTTGCTGATAATAGCAACGATTCGTCTAGACAATTGTCAATCATGCCCAAATTTCTGTTCCTTTTTGTTATTTTATTTCCAGAAAACTGCCAACAATTATTAAATTATTCATTAAAAAAATTTGTAAAAAGATTTTAATATTCATTGTATTTCACCATTTTATGGTGCGTTGTTAGAGGGTGAGCTGACAAGCACCGCCAATGGGAGGATGACAGTAATTCTACAATAAGGGATTGGGTGGGAGGGAATAGGTACCAGGGGTTTTATGCTAGTATGCTACTCCATCACCTTTTAGTTAATGCCATTTACTATTTCTCGGAACTTCAGCACTCAATTAACAAACCAAAGATAAAAAAACTCCCTCTCCACCATTACACACCTTATTTGGTGCATTGATGCTTCCTAATGGTGTGGAGGTGCAGAAACTGCTGCTTTTCTTTCTAAGCTCGACACATCCTCTAAGAGCCATTTGCTAATCAATTCTAGTAGCTCCTGCTCAATAAGATGAAGCTCTTGGCAGAGGTTTTTTGTCCATTCCATTAGGCATTATAGTTTACCAAACAGCTTTTACCACACTGAGTCTTCACTAGCTTTTAAAAGTCGAGGACTTGAATCTCAATAATCTCTTTGGACTTGTTTGTCCTTTTACTTCTTGAGTAAGTTTGACATAATTATTCATATAATAATAATGATAATTCTCCTTTTTTATCTTTAATAACATTTTCTTACAAGGAAGAAAATACATTGCTTTGCTTTTTTTGGAAGATTCTTGAACTGCTTCGTCAAAGTTGTGGTCCCCCAGTAGCATTCCGCAACTCTTCAATATCATAACACTAAAAAAAAAGACTTCAGCCAAAATATAGGAAATTACTTTATCAATATTGCAATAATCAATTGGAAAATCTTGAAATAACGGATAGAATAGCCTGAGTCTTTTTACTTTTTATGATCTTCCCAGTGGAGTACCTATGACAAACTATATTTATATAGGATGGATATTTTCAGCAATCAGTGTACAACAGATGCCCATACAAACATAAGAAGTTGTACTGTAGACCTGTAAAGCCCTTTGAATATCTATACTCTTGAGTACTTACTTTCTGTTGGTGCTTCATCCTCCACCCGTGTATGGTCTACTCCTTCATCTGCCTCCAGCATGTGTTTCTGGTCATCTTGAAGTGTCCGGATGTCCGGTATCCTTTCCTCCCATTTGGAAATTGCACAAATGACCTTTATAAGGACAAGAACTAGCACGATGGAACCCACTATGATGGCAGCAATGCCTCCTGCTGGAAAGGCCACAATATCTGAAAGGAGGAAGACTTGATGTTCATAATGGTCTGACACTCATTGTTGTGATATTACAGGACATTCGACGACCGCTGTGACCAGCTACGTCCTTTGGGTTATGCTTGGAGGTTTCTTGTTGGTTTGTGGGTGTTTGTCTGATTGGTTCTTTAAAAAAAAGTTATTTTTATAACCCAGTGGGCATTGTGATGTCAATACGACATCATTCTTAAGTCTGGTTTAATGTTCAAATTACGTTACAGTGAAAGTGGGTTTGCAAAAAAAAACAACAGCATTGAATTATAACCTTGGGTGGCCATCAAAATCTGCTGTGAATGCAACGTCATATTGGAGTTACATTCAGATGGGCATCTGACTTAAGCATGACATCAGTAGAAAGTCAGTCAAAAACCTGGCTGAAGGACAAAGTTTATGTGACATAATTCCTTGGCATCATTGTGAGGTCCCTTTCTGACCTCAGCCTGATGTCAGTAGAAGATCAGTCAATGGACAACGTCAGGCTGACATTGGCTTTTGACTTCAGTGTGTGGGGAAACAATGTCACAATGACTTCGTATTTTTCATCAGTCACGACCTAAAATGATCAAAGTACAGCACTAGACTGACATCACAATGCCCGCTGGGAAGTTAGTGGAGAAAGAAGAGGTTTACATATGAGATAATACACATGCAACGACTATCAGTTAGATCTCTTAGTTATTTCCTGCGCATATACTTTGACTCACCCTGACCGCTTTTCTCTTGAAAAACATCAAAGAAGGCTCCCTCAGGAAATGCTCAGAATATATTGCGGAGAGTACCTAAATTGAGATTGTTTGCTGCCCAGTTGATCGCACATCTGAATTGCATATTATGGTAATCTTGTGGAAATTGTAAATTGGTAGATTTTGGTTGCTGGTTGTTTTTTTTCTTCTAATTTACGTAGCAACGGAATAGAGGAAGAAAACATTGACAAAGCACAATCCTTTTAATCATCCTCAATATGCTTGTCCATGTGATTTGTGAAAAGCCTTGAAGAGGAAAGATGAAGCCACTACAAGTGAAGAGGTAGCCTCCTAATTAGGAGGGTTCAAATAACATCTCAACCTTGGCAAGTGGAAAGCCGCCTTGTAATCCAAGGGTTCATTTGATGCATTTCAATCAATTTTGATCTCAACCAATCCATATGTATGTTAAGCTACACCTAACCAAGCAACCAAGCTTAAGCTGAGAGAGTGAATCAAGTAACCAATTTTAGTTTTGATCTTGTATGGACGAAAAGGAGAATTTGACTTATTGATGAGAAATTTTCTACAAAACATGCTAGAACATACTACAGAACATGCTGAATAGATTTCCTGATTTGAGACAGCCATAATTCTTTAGTTAGATATATTATTGTGATGTGTTATATTTTAGGATCCATGGCTTCTTGCGATGTCGCCTACACATCCGGCATACACAGCAGTCTGTTATTAGCAGATTGTTGTTGCTATTTCAGTGTTGTAATGGTCATCATTAGAGGCGATGTTATTATTCTATTGTTCTCAGATATATGTCACTTTATGCCAAGAATAAACCCTTTTATCCTCATTGAGAATCTTTTCGAACCTCTGGAGTTAATTTCATAGGTCTTTCAATTTGATTTTTGATGTGCATGAAACATTTATATTCCCTGTCTTATTGCATGGTCACTTGCGTTGTGGTCGAAAGAAAAGAGAAAAGGGGGGAAAATTACTGTAATCTATGTTAAAAAGGTCTACCAAGAGGAATCCTGAAGAGCTTCAAAGAAGAGGAAGCTACGTGGGGGAAAAGGTACTCTTAATTAGTGGAGCCCATGGCAAGTGTGGGAGAAGTGTGCCAAGACACCTGCTCAGTCACTCTCAAAGCCTTCTTTGTAACCCTAGAGTTCTTGGTATGAATTTTCCTTGAATCTCCCAAGTGCCTCAACTAACCTAGACTTGATCTTAAGGTAAGTTATGTATCTGACAAAGATAGACCTTGTAATATTAAAGACTTATTGTTATTACGTATTACATTGTAGTGTTAATGTTATGTGAGTGGAAAGGAGATTTTCTTTATTAACATTGACTTATGAAGAATGTTGGACATTTTTGTTGTGCCTTTGACCACATTATATTCTTCACATTTTAGAAAGTCATGTGGGATAGACCGTCTGTGTTAGAGGCAGCCAAAGGAGTGCTTCCATTTCTTTGATTAGAGAAAATCTTGTTGTGTGCTGAGCTTTGGTATGGCTTTTCTGTGATGTCTCCTATCATGTACACACAGCAATTTGTTGGAAAGAGTTTTTGACAGACCAATTAGCATATTGTTGCTATTTCAGTGTTTTAATGATCATCATTAGTGGCAAGGAATCAGTGTTTGCCTGAGCCCAACAGCTGCCTCTGTGAGTCAATGACACACTTCCCACAGCGTGAATGAGGCATCTCAGATCCAAAGCCTTTTCAGTTGCTGTTGATGTTGTCTTCTGTCACATATGTAGATTGGTTTTTAAATAAGCTTATAGTTAGTTACTTACGCATCCTTCAATACACCCACTCAGTCCCGCTGAATCGGTTTTGTTTCATCTTTCGTTTCAGTTTTTTTATTATGGAAAGTTGTGCTGAATCAGACAAATGATAGTTTTGAGTCTGGTTTTTACAATAAAATTTGTCAATATTGCAAACTCGGTTAAAATTGTTGAAACGAAGCCGCAGTTTTCATCCCATCTCGACACACGCATCAAAAAGGTTTTATTAATAAGAATTTATCTCACCGTGTCTTGCAGATATTTCGAGGGCAAAGAAATACCCATGTCTTGTATGTCCTCTATAGTGGTATAAAGTAATGCAGGCTCCTGAACTGTAAGTCACCGTTGGAGTGGAAACTGAGCAGTTGTAACGCGCCTGGAAAAGAAGATAAAAATGATGTAATACAATTTCCCACTTCCTGTAAAAGATACTCCTTTAGGGTCATTCCATGCCAAATCACCCAGAATTAGAAAAATGCCCCAGGTGACCCCTTGAGATAGAATGTGTGGTATTGTTATTTGGGGAGTTATATGCCTCTGAAGTTGACTGAAGCCACAATTTGGAAAAAATTGAAAAATAGCCTTAAATTTTAAGGGCTGCTATCTCGGTGAGTTTTTGAGTCGCAGACCTACAATTTTGCAAATATGCATATATCTGGTAAGTAAACAACTGTGATTTTTTTCACAATTTTCTGAAGGGGTCACCTGGGGAGCCCTGGGTGATTTGACATGGAATTACCCTTTAGCGGACAAACTTGATGTGATACGGTTGTTACTGGAAAAAAACTCAGAAACGGAGGATGTCTTGTTGCAGTCACATAGTGCTTGTCTTGTTGCAGTCACATAGTGCTTTTATTTTTCGCTTAGGTATTGCCTGGGATTCACCTGGGATTTTGCTCTTGAAGGGCCACTGAAAATACTTTGGGTTTGCCACCCGGGGTTCAATCTCATGCAGGCAAGACCTTCTACAGACCAGGTCCGGACAGTGATGACTGAGCAACCCAGTTTTGATTTGATTTAAGAGTTTATTTCATGCGACTCCTAATATTCGGCAGGTTAAACACTCCGTAGCAGATTCAGACTTCCATGACCGCCATCCTAGCTATCTATTCAAATGGTATGTTAGCTATGCTGTTGCAATAAATACTATTGTAGATGGCATAATCATGAAATTGCTTCAGGTTGGCTTTGTTATCTGATACACACTAAAGCTTATAAGAAAACATACCAGGACCACTGTATCATTTACTGTTTCTCTATAATAGTCTTAGCTGGCTGAATTATGCTGCATGTAACAGATACTGTTGTAGACTATGTAGCCATAAAATTGCTTTAGGTTGACATTGTTATCTGATACATACAATTCTATAGATGCTTTGAGAAGAATAGCTCAGCAAAGGAATACTAGACTACGAATCGTCTAAAAATTAAGACCAAATTGAATAGATTGTAAACAACATGCCAGATCAAAACAAATCTGATAACTGAACAGTTAATATATATATACAGCTGCAAGAAAGAGTTTTGCCCAAAAGCAATATCAGAAGCTCACCTGGTATACACATTTCTAAATGAAGCACACTCTGAATATTCACCTGCTAATTAATGGATTGTAGATTATAAAAAGACTATGTTGCCAGTAGTTTGAAATTTTGAAGAAGATTGCAATTTTGAAAACAATCTTTTCCTCAAAAACTTACCAAAATATTGGCACGTATGTCTGATCTTCGGTTTGGGCAATCATCGTATACGACTAAGAAAGGATCCTTGAAATTCTCATTGCAAAACCACTGGACGAGTCGTACTGAGATATAGCGGTCACCGAAATTGAATCCGATAGCGCATTCTGCAGGGCGCATTTTCTGTGGAGCCCCTCCTTCCCAACTGTCCGTCTTGACCATGTAGGCGTCTCCTTCATCCATGTCGTCATTATGGACAAATCCATGGCACTGGGCATCTTTATCCATATGCACTGCAAAAAAGAGATAGTGTCTTTAATCTTAGGAAAATTAACATGTAAAAATGGTGGAACTTTTAAATTTGTAGACCATAGGGACTTCTGTAGGCTACATATCTAGCCTTCTTCAAGACGTCTGTAGGCTTTACTGTATTTTTAGCCTTTCTGAAGACAGCTTAATTTTCAGCCCTACTGCAGACATCTTTACTGTGATTATTTCTACCTCTCTAGCAGACAAGAAGTGGATCTGCAGCTTGCATTTTTTGCCCATTTACAGATTCTGCTGTGATAATTCCTACCTCTCTCAGACAAGAAGTGACAAATTGCAGCAATATGAAAGGTATAAGAAGCTTATATTCTTTTCTTGAAAAGTGGAGTACTTTACATCAACATGACAAATACAACATAAATGTAATCATTAAAGATTTTATTATTGTTGATTAGTAGCTGAATGACTTATGCCCAGTTCTCAAGGCACGTTACGGAGAACTTTTTATCCCTGAGGGATAGCTTGAGATGAATTCTAGGAAAAAAATGACCAACCCGGCGACACACAATGTTTATAAAACAATTAATTAATTAAAAGCATATCACTTCGGGATAAGATCGTAAATAGCAGGATAAGATCGTAAATCGGCGGGATAAGATCGTAAATTGGCGGAGATAAGATCCAATCCCTGTGGGAAAGATCTAAATGCCTGTGGGGAAGTCAAAAATCGTCGGCGGGATGTCATAAGACCGTCGGCAGGATGTCAAAAACTGCCGGCAGGGCTGCAAATGTCCCGCAGGGAAAGTAAAAATATCCCGCAGGGGCAGGAGAGGTCCCCGCAGGGGCAGGAGAGGTCCCCTCAGGGGCGGGCATGTCCTAATATCCCACCGGAGATGTTTTTGAGTCGTTCTCACTGAAAAAAACCCCGCCGGACATCCAAAAATCAAGAAAATTTTTGGTCCTTTTCCGGCATCATGGAAAAAAATTTAAACAAGTTGAAACTTTTTTGACATCCACGGCGCAGTTATTCCATTTCTAGGAACCCCTGAGGGAAACAAAAAGTACCCCTGACGGATGTGAAAATTCATTGGTGGGATCACCCAAATTCACCCAAATTACTTGGAAATACCATCCCGCCGACACCTAAAGTGCTCCGTAACATGCCGTGAGACTGTAGCATTAGATGTATAAGGATAGTTATTCTATGTATATTGATGACAAGCAAAGCAACAGATTATGTGTCTTGTGGTTTATCTGGTTTTGTTTCATGAAGAGTTGGTTTGTTGTACATGTATTGACATCTCTGTTGTTTTCTGACATAATTTCGGTTCCAAAATGTCAAGATTTTCCATGCATTGTGATCATTTCACACCAGAATGTAGCTAAATTTCCGTGAAACAGATATAGCAGTTTGACCAAGGCCATGCAGCAAAGCAGTCAGCAGCAAAAGTATACATTGATATTTAAAATGGCATGATATTGCATGTGGTCTTTAAAAAAATAGCTTACTGTTCTCCCTTATACTATAGCATTTACTACAAGATGCCTGCAAAGCTTTGGCATCAAAATATCACATTGATCCTGTCAAGAGCTGGCAGTCAAGAGCAGCCGAGAGCAGCTAAGAGCAACATGAAGGAGTTGAGCACTGAGCAGTCACGAAGCTGTGTTCTACTTGACAAAGAAAGCCTCCACTCCTGATTTCCCATTGCTCCATTTTCTCAACTTGAGCATTTATCCTCACTTGAGCACACAATCCCCATGCTTCTTGAGCCCTCACGCAATGAACAGCAGGCGATAAGTAGGTCAGATAGTGACGTGCGCTAATCAACCAATATGTGACAAACAAGAATGCCAGCCACCTTAAATTTTGCTCTTTTAAGGAACCTACCTGAAATCTGCACATGTATATAGAGCACTCCATTTTAAGATTTAAATTTGTAAGAAGATGACCACAATGCCAGTACAATGTATGCTCTTCTTTTTATCTGATTTTTTTCAAACAACTTAGCTTTGGGTTGTGTGAGTAGATTCATGTGGACACAGTCACAATTATGAAATTGTATATCAACACCAAATTAATGTAGATTGTGGGGATTTCAAATTTGTAAAATTGTTGCATGTTGTCTGCATTGTATATTGATTGGGCGTCATTGTCTCATATTTCAATTGTAAAACATTTTGGTGAAGTGCATGGTCACTTATATGACCAATTCCTATTGGAATGATTACTTAATTCAAATGTAGACATAATATGTAGACATAACTTGCTGAATTTGCTAGCTTCCAAGAGTCATAACTGATTGCATGCTTATAAATTATTAATTTTATCTCTTGATTTAATTGAGAGTTTGCTAGGATGTTTTATGACTTCTATAAAGTTCTGTTTGAAAATAGAACATCAAACTGCTTTGCTGCGAGAATATTAGTCAAGACATAAAATAAGCCAAGTGTAATAAAAGTAAATGCAAGTGTATGTTTTTTTTTTTTGCTTCAATGATATTTACATATTCACATATTGTGGAATTTAATGATTAAACAATCCCTTTTCCATGCAGCAAGTCAAACTCAAACTGGAGCTTTTTCCTGGCTTCCTGTTCAAATTTGTGTCGAGTGGATTAGATTATTCCTCACCTCTCTTAAGTGTTAAAAAAAGACAAGCCAAACTTCATCACAGTTTCTGAGGCACCTGTATCCTTGATGCTCACTATGTTGGACAGCTGCTCTTGAATAACAGGATTCCAAAGGAAATGCCATCAATGATCAATGTTCAGAGAATACACGGCAGGTCAGAGATGCCATTCTCTTTTCAGAATTTATGTCTTCGGAAATTTTAGGAAATGTCTGAAACCTTGGAATTTGATGATAAGGAGAGGCTGGGGGAACTCTCTTTATTTCTGGGTTTTGGAGTCAGAGTCAGGAGTTGTTGAGTCTTAGGTATGTGGGTGGAGTTGGGGTAGGAATTGCCTTTGATTTTCAGGTGGAGTCGGGGTGAAAATTAAATTGGTGACTCCTGAAAATAATTTATATGATTAGCAAAAACACTGTTACAAAAATGTGAAATGACAAAACCTTTCCAAATAAGTATTCTTGTGCAAAATTCTGTGAAAACTTTGTAGAATAACCTTTTCTCCCCTATTAACCATGTAATATTTGTGTGCAATTAAGCCGGTAAGCGGAGTCGGGAGTCGGTGTAGTAATTCAGGAGACCTAAGGAGTCCGTTTTCAGAAAGTTAAAGGACACAGAAAGAAGAACAAGCTAATTTCTCTCATGTGTTTCTTGAGTTTGGAAGCAATGCTTAGACTGACATTTATGAAATTTACTTTTCTTGATCTAATTGATCAATATCTTGTCCTCTCTTGTGCAATGGCATGACATTTTTCGATACACGCAGAAACAAAACGAGGTTATATTCCGAATGAGTTCTCCTCAGTAGAAAAACAACATGACTTGATCTCTTCATATGTGCAGAAGGTGCATCACAATACACACAGAAAAAAACTTGGTTTTTTGGGGTTTTCTACATAATCATTTGAATGTATAAACAATCAAATGGATAAAATTGGTTAATTATGGTTTGTTAAAAAATCAAATGAATCATTTAAAAACCAGTTTGGTTAACACCGGTTTATTGGGGTTTTATAAAAAAAACCACTTGGATATTTACAAAACCACTAATGAATAAAATGGTTTTATTGCAAACCAAATGAATACTTAAAACACCATGTGTCCAGGTTCAGTGATATTTAACATTGTTCACAGCTTCACATTTAAGGATATCAACACTTAATCTGGCAAGTTTGTGTTTGACATTGTTACAGCTTGTTTAAGGCTAATCACAAGGTAATTTTGTCAGAGCTGAGACACAATTATATACCTTTTGTGAGAGTCAGTTGGATGGTGCAGTGACCAGGTCTGATTGATTTGTTCATTGAACATATTAAATGAAGAGGCAAGCACATCATGGTTTATCATCAGTTCCAAGGTAGGAATTTTATGATTAATTTTCTTTTAATTTATGAGCTGCATGGGAACGTTCGCTGACATTTATTAGACAAAAAAGTCACTCTATTTTATGTATATATTATAGGTCTTTGTTCAGAGAGTGTGCACATTTTTAAAAACCTGTTAGTTGCTGGTGATCAATTATCTTATTTATATTATATTAATTATGAAGTGAGGATTATATGGTTTTTGATCATCATCCAGAAATCACAATGGAAACAATTTTCATAATTGACATTTAAAGCTACAAGTTGATCTCTTAGGTTACAGTTTGTGATGTGTACTGTACATGATGTTGTTTAATCATGTATTTCATTGGCCAATGCTTCATATTTATAGTCTATCATACAAGACTCAAGATTTTTAAGCAAAAAGGTATTCACTATTCACCTTTGAATATGGATAACTTAAATAGGACATTCTGTGTAATTTGATACATAATATAACCACCTCAAAAAAGAACGGGTATATGACAGCAAAGCTTCAGCAATATAAATGATTATTAGTATAGGCTATTTTCCAAGGTTGCTTATGGCACATAGTAAGAATTTCATTCCTTTCCCTGCAGGGAGTCTCCAGCTGATGTCACAGAAATTGTCTTGACATCTGTCTGACGTCAGGTTATTTTAATACATAGTAAGAATTGTATTCCCTTATTTCAATAGAGTGTGCCTAACTATTAAATTATTTCTGTTTCAGCTTTTACGTGAATTTAAGCTCATCCAACCAGTGGAACTGGATGAGCTTATCACCAGAACAGCTCTGGATAGGTCTCAGGAATCGTCCCTGAAAAAAACTCTTCTGAGACCCGGATTGGTGATGCCCTTGAGGCAGACAAGTGAAAAGGTGGGTCTCTGTTTCTGTTTCTGTGCACTGTTTAATGTTATCTTTCTCTTAACCCTTAAATGAAGGGCATCACATGTCACAAATTCTTTGTTAAGCTTTTTGAAGTAGCTGGCAAAGATGCACATATCATCATGAGCAAATGACAGCTGTTTTGTATTTGAGCTCTCTTTCCTAGCTTTTTAGAGATTATAATGAAACCAATGGATTGACTGCCATAAAATATGCCATAAAATTGAGTCAATTTCAAATTAAAACTACTGTATATGGCCAAAATTATGAAATGTTATGAAGAGTGTTTCAGAATCAGACAAGAAGTTAAAACTCATTGTTTCAATCTGTTCATGAAACCAATGCAATAGACACTGCGTAATATTATGCTTATGGAGTAACATTGTGATTGCATGTATTTTCAGGAAGCCAAGCGCTCGACAGCAACCTTGAAGAATTGTGGTCCATCTCAAAGCCCATTGGACACACGTCAGCGACCATCAGCATTCCAGATGATAACAGTGTGTGCCTTTTCCCTCGTTCTTTCTTGCGTTAATGCTTATTACCGGGTGTACGACATCCGGTGTTCACCAACATTTAGAAGAACATTTTCACATTTATGGACTATTACATTGCATTCTTCATGGACTACTACATCAAAAAATGTAACATATCAGAATGAGTATTTCAAAATATGAAAATATGTATTTCATTTGTTTTTTATGTGTTTTGTAGTTTCTTGGTATTTATATTTGAAAATTTGAATAATAGTTATACACTTGTTATTTCTTCCTACATTTATACATATATTTTTATGCATGCTAGTTTCATTTTCTTCTTGTTTGAAGTTCTATAAATAAATATATATGAATAAATAAAGTCAAATGCCTTTCGATTCTCTTTCTGCGTGGAATGCCGTGGATGTATTTTACCCCTGTGTGCTCAAAATATACAAAAAAGGAAAGATGAAATTTGTCAATAAATCAGAAATTTTTTTGGTATGAAACACCAATGGTAAGGTAAAAAATAATTGTACCTGAATATTTGAAAATCTTATCATGGATCCAGCAAACCAGTTAACTTTTTATTTAAATTCTTTATATGGTTATGAAAGCCCTATGAGAATGACGAGACTATCCAATTGATTACTAGAAAAACCCATTTGGGTTTCATATATGCTCCATAATGGAATAATGTAAATCCAGTTATGGATATTTGTAGAACATAAAAAGGGTGAATATTTACTTCACTTGGTTTCTATAAAAACCAAAGATGAATATGTACAAAACCAACTAATGAAATATTTGATTATTCTATAAACCACAAATGGTTTAATAAACAACCAGAATATTGGTGTTGAACAGTCCTTCATAGGTTTCTTCATAAACCACTAAAGGTTTTATATCATTCCAAGGTGGATTTTTAGATGGTGGTTTTTTAAACATCCACATCAAGAGGGTTTTTTAAAAAACCAGAAGTGGTTTTATACTGGTGACAAGCCAAAAAACCACATATGGATGTTTGTGTAACCTTTTTTTCTGAGTGTGTATCAGATTGTGCCTGTCAAGAGCTGGCAGTCAAGAGCAGCCGAGAGCAGCTAAGAGCAACATGAAGGAGTTGAGCACTGAGCAGTCACGAAGCTGTGTTCTACTTGACAAAGAAAGCCTCCACTCCTGATTTTCCACTGCTCCATTTTCTCAACTTGAGCATTTATTCTCACTTGAGCACACAATCCTGATGATCCGGAGCCTCTAACAATGCTATGAGTTGGCCAGACACTTAATGACTCCAATTGACAAATATGTAATAACAAGGAAGATGAAGCTCTTCCAGAGAGGGACAAGTTTGTGTTGCATGTTACTAGTTTGTGTTGTGTGTTGCTGACATCCTATCATGTGTTGCTACTTTGTGTTGCGCCTTCGATATTGCTGTCTGCAATTTATATGTTTTCTCCATACACTGTACAAGAGCCACAGTTTTCTATGGCTATGTGAATGTTTATGTATGGTGCTCTTTGGGCTTCATACAATCACACCATATATTTTGCTCAACGAAAGAACTTGCAAAGAGGAACTAAGTGATATTTAAGATGCAATGTTGTTATATGAACACAAATCATTTTGTCTTGAAATGACCTATTTTAAGATAAGGTGATGAAAAAAATATGCTACAAACAAAAGTACGAAACAGCTTTTCTTCAAAATGCATGATCAAAAAGTAAAGTAAAAAGTATGGATCAGTTGATTATGTCCCGGAAAAGATTTAATAATTGCATTCGTTTAAAATTCAGTGAAGAAGTGAGTATCGTGCATTAGAATTTAAAGTAAAAAGTATGGATCAGTTGATTATGTCGCGGAAAAGATTTAATAATTGCATTCATTTAAAATTCAGTGAAGAAGTGCATGCAGAAGATCTAACATGATGAATTTGCTATAGTTTCCACAATCCAATACCTAAATGTGACTAACTTGAAAAACTTCTAAGTAGACAACTAATAAAATAACATTTTGAAGTTATCTTTTTATGAACTTTCAGACCTAACAAGTGTAATGATTGGAAACTTGCTGGAAAGATGTAAATGCACATTTGACCAAGTAGGGAGGGTGCGGTGTGGTCAGGCTGCCTTTTAAAAATCTAAAATTTAAAAAATTTTTAGTATCAGTTGGGAAGATCACCTGAAATTAGCAATAAACCATCGAGAATCTGCCTCGTCAAGGGCTTCATGGATTGTGATGTGAACAACTTTCGGTGACTTCAGTTTTTTTGTTGCAAAATAAAAGTTACTGTACTGATGTACTGAGGGAGCCTGTAATAATTGATCGATAATTCTACAATTATTAACCACATCTAATGAGAAGCTTTTCAGGTCTACAGAACGAGGGCCTGCCTGATGAATGGCTGTCCTCTGGATTACAAAGTACTGGTACGAACCCCTGTAATCGAGCAAACCTTGAAATAACAGCCTTTTAGGTTATACAACTGACATCTTTTCTACACTAAACAGTGCACAGAGAGAGAGGAATTGTTTGGAAAGATTATATCAACGAAAACTGTTCTTATTTACCTTTTGAATAACTGAGAGACGCATTAGCAAAATTGGATAATTCCAAAAATGCGGCAACTGTTTAATAGCGTAATTATTTCTATTCTGTAATTTCAGGTGGAAACACAATCTTATCTGCAGTGTATGTATATCCATTTATGCTGCATACGGAAAAATATTTATGAAGACTACATTTGTCACATTTGGTATATATACGGAAGAACTACATGAATAGGTCCTATATTCTCAAGAAAAAAATGTTATCTGTCAGGCATTGATATGAGGTTCCGTTACATTTTGTAGCATGTCTACAATTGCTTGCGTAAGTCAGGCGTATTATCTCCGACTCCGAATACAATTTTTAATCATATCCATGTGCAACAAAAGGTATAATAGATATCAAATTGTTTACTGCAAATTCTATGAACATACTATAAACACGGGTATTTATGAAATATGTCTGTCAACTCTGTGTCCAGATGCTGAATATGTGGTCAGAGTCTCAGTTGTGGTTTCAAGGTCATGTATGGACTTGCGCACTCTCCTTGCTGATGTACGTATCTCTGTTATATAACATTAAACTTCCATGTGCTATTTGACTTACAAAATTTGACTTGCAAAATTTGACTTACAAAATTGTCAGAGCAATTTATATAACAGAAGAAGCTATAAGAATAGCGATAGGTGAGTTCTGATGCTTAAATACTGTCTGGAAATGCTGTATTTTGTCAAGAACTTGATCTGTCCCCAGCCAATTTCACTTCCCTCATTTGGCCAATTTAACAATATTAGACTGGAACAACCGACAACTGAGCTAGTAAAGGCTATATTTGGCAAACTGATTTCTTACTTTCCTTGAATTGGAGATTACTGCTGGTCTCCCAACATGACATTTTCTCCACACAGGAATTGCACCATCAAAAGGTCAGAATGGCCAAGTCACGAGCTGTCAAGACTTGCTTCGTGGTCTGCTCATCCCTGAATGCTATATTTGGCATACCAACTTACTTTTCCAAAAACTGGTGCAAATTTTCCTTGACCACATAGATGAATTGAGATTCTTGTTCTCACTTACAAAACCACAAGACATTTTGTAATGGGCATATAGTATGGCAGGTATACAGGTGTTATAAAAAATGTTCGTAATGACAGACATTCTACGAACAAAGACACCAGCCACTAAGGTGTGCACGGTCCGAGTCACAGACAATGGTTCATACACTTGTGCACCAGCCCACACACACTCATGCTCATGACCACTATCACTATAGACACACCAGGGTTGGTAAACTTGTGCCAAAATTATTACCGCACTGTAATGTAGGCATAATACAAAGCCAGGTTATGGTTTCAAGGCATGGACTTGCCCACCTTCTTGTTGCTGTTTACAGCAGATTCAATTGAGTTTCTATGACTAGTGTTCTCCCTGTCCACGAAGAATTCAAGCCTACCTGATCGGTCTATGAGCATTGAGCAATCAAATGTCCTCCAAATCAACAGGTTAAATTTAGAATCGACTTTGTATTATTCTGCTTCTGTGAGCAGCTGAGTTTTGTTAGTTGATAGTATTAGTGACCTAAATAGTGAATCGAACAGGGAGTGGCATCTGTTAACTGAATAAGCCACAGGATTGGCTTATTCACTGTTGTTCACAATTTTTCATCAAATCCTGCTCTTCGTTCAGTCTGAGGAGGTAACTCTCTGTTGGATACACTACTTGAGCCTGTTTGGGCTATTCAAATAAGATTGTTGCTGTGTAATTCAATGTCTCAACCAATCACATGTACTACATTTGTTACATTTCACTATCCTATTGCAGAAACTAATACTTATTGAAATTGCTGTAAGAGTAAGTGTTTCGTCATACTCAGCCGATGATTGTTTGTACAACTGAGCTATTAAAGGCTATATTTTTCAAACTGATTTCTTACTTTCCTTGAATTGGAGATTCCTGCTGATCTCCCAACATGATATTATCTCAACAAGGGAACAGCACCATCAAAAGGTCAGAATGGCCAAGTCATGAGCTGTCAAGACTTTCTGCCATGGCCTGCACATCTATGGGAGCTATATTTGGCAAAATAACTTACATTTGCGGATCTGGCTAATGCAACAGCGCAAATTTCCCAGAGCCACAGAAATTACATCTCTGCATAGGACTGGCTAAAGAGCTTGCTTTTTCCTAATCAGAAATTCTTGATCTTTCTAACAGCAATATGTAACAGTTTGTCTGTGTATAAAGCACCATGACAGATTCATGTTTTCAGGCTGTGCATGTCAAGATCACTCAAGAGTATCATTGTATGAATAAAATGAGTCCATCATCCTGTCCATGTGCAATTGCTGCTAACTGAATATCGATAGCTTCTCTAAAATATGCAAACAGCAAAGGGTTCCATTATATTTAATTCTTTGGAATGAACATTTTCTGCTTCAGACATGTGATATTTCCTTCACAAAATTTAAATTTTACTGATCTAAATAATTATTATCAACCCATGCTCTGATGAAAGCAGCTGAATTTGCAAGTTTCCACAAATGATAACTAATTTTATTGTATCTAAATTTAAGGAGGAGAGGTTGGCAAAGAAAAATTGTAACTGCTGTCAAAATTGAATATAGATTCAGGTGACTCTTCCAAAGTTGGAATCAAACCTGGGTCTCAATGGTTGCCAGCACATAGCACTCCCAACTGAGCTAACTTGGGGGTGGGGGACAAGGGACAACCTTCCCCAAGTCGTTTCTGAGGAAATTACATCAAAATAACATTTTGCGCTTTTCCTATCATGCTGTCATTTTTCACAAAGATCACAGTTTTGTCACAAACCCATATAACTTTTGTGGTTGAACATGCCTAAAAATCTGCATATAAATTTGATATACTACTTTTAATAACTGCATGAATCACTCTGATTTGGTTGCTTTCTGGGCCAAGGCTTCCAGGTTATTATTGAAGTGAACCAATTTTTTTTATAATTACACTAATAAGGTGTTGAATCAGTTTGTTCACTGGCATCATACCTGAGGGATGAAGTCACTTGACAAGTGGTACTATATGTGGGTCAAAATTTGATTGGTCTGAAACTCTTGTACCAGTGTTTAACAATAATTCATGATGGCAGGAAGGCACATGGAAGACCTCTTGTTGTCATTTGTCATACTTTTTTTTGTCGGTTGCTTTGAAAGTGATACAAGAACAAAGACAAAGATAGGAACAACAAAATAATTACCAAACACCAATCCAACTGAATTATTAACTCCCTAGATACAAACCAAGGATGTCTCTAAATAGCCCAACAAGGTGCTGATGAGACGTAAAGCACAAACACACACACACACGTGTGACAGATGACCAAACCCCTTTCCACACTTCCCACACTTGAAAGGCTTGGCTCCGGTGTGTTTTGCCACATGATGTTGGAATTGAGAAGAGTAATTGAAGCCGAAACCACAAATATGGCACACATTTTTGTATATGCCATCATGTGCCTTTTGGTGCAAGTTAAGCCTGCTTTGGTTTGAAATTTTTTGTCACATTGGTTTCATTCCAAGGATTCCCGTACATGTTCTTTGACGCGATCATTGAGCGAATATTGAAATGGGAAAGACTTTGCGCAAATCTGGCAGTGATGTTTTTTTTACATTGATGTACAATTCTTTCATGCCTTGATAGGTTATCTTTCCTTGAGAAACTTATTGCTTGTGCATGTCAGCTGAGGTGTCCGAGGGTGAAGTGGCGAGAGTGGCAATCACATCTGCGGGGGTGTCGATCAAATCCAAAGATGAAGTGGCAGAAGGGGCAATGACATCTGCGGGGGTATCAATCAAATCCAAACGTGAAGTGGGGGAAGGGGATATCACGTCTGCGGGGGTATCGATCAAATCCAAGGGTGAAGTGGCAGAAGGGGCAATCTCGTCTGCGAGAGTATCAATCAAATCCAAGGGTGAAGTGGGGGAAGGGGCAATGACGTCTGTGGGGGTGTCAATTAAATCCAAGGGTGAAGTGGCGGAAGGGGCAATCACGTCTGCGGGGGTGTCAATCAAATCCAAGGGTGAAGTGGGGGAAGGGGCAATGACGTCTGTGGGGGTGTCAATTAAATCCAAGGGTGAAGTGGCGGAAAGGGCAATCACGTCTGCGGGGGTATCAATCAAATCCAAGGCTGAAGAGGCGGAAGGGGAAAACACGTCTGCGGGGCTGTCGATCAAATCCAAAGGTGAAGTGGGGGAAGGGGAAATCACGTCTGCTGGGGTATCAATCAAGTCCAAGGGTGAAGTGGGGGAAGGGGCAATGACGTCTGCGGGGGTGTCAATTAAATCCAAGGGTGAAGTGGCGGAAGGGGCAATCACGTCTGCGGGGGTGTCAATCAAATCCAAAGGTGAAGTGGGGGAAGGGGCACAAAGAGATGCACTTCTCCCAAGAAATCCATCGACTTCTTGTACACAAGCCAGAAAACATAATAACATTTCTGTACCAAACACAGACATACTACAAAATATAAGGAAAATAAACAAAGACAAATAACATCCTAGCAAGCCTCGATATAGCCCAATAAGGTGCTGCAGAGGCGTAAAACACACACACACACACCCATCTGTATGCCCATCAGTGTGTGTAAGCCCACCTTTACACTAGGGTGGCTCTTTAAAAAAAAAGTTTGAAGTTATATGGGCCACCCCCTCAAGTGATGCCTATTATGGTAAAATCAGGCTGTGCAAAATCTCATTCAAATCCGTTAACATCTAGAGGTAAAATTCTTGTTGGTCATGATTCCGTACTTTCGCTGATTCGCGATGTTGTATAACTAAGTCATTTAAAATCATACAACAATATAATTAGATTTTTTTAACAGGGCTGAATGAGAGCTTCATTTTGAATACCAGCTTCTATGGTCTTTGACAATTCTTCGTGAGCCCCAAGAGCCATGCGTCAAAAGTTCTTTTCAAAATTGTTTGTTTTGATATATGATGTCTCCGAATTCAATCTGAAGGCCATAACTCTTAACAATTCCTTGTAAAACGGATCACCAATGAGGGCAGCTGCTTGTTCTGATCACTGTTTAAGGAAAATAATGAAAAAAACCTTTCATGGGCTGGGGTGGGAATAATTTCATGAAAGCTGTGATGATTTTGAAAAATGTAAGTAAGGAGTCATTGTATCAATTGTAAATGTGTTGGTTTTGACAAAAAAAATCACTGCAAGATCTAATTTTCCCATATTCTTTCATCAAAATTTCATGATTTCCAACAGGACAGTTGGTGATTCTTATCCCATTGGGCCAGGAGGGTTAATTCTGTGTCAGATTTAACTGCATTTCTTGTTGTTGTTTTTTTTAGGTTGTTTTTTTTTTCACAAATTTGGTACTGATTTGAATCTGGTTGTTCATTACTCCTGACTGGCAAGTCCCTTGTCAAATTGTACCATAAAAACTGCTAGACCACTGAGTGGCATGCAGATTTTGTTCAGGTCTACCCAATATTTGCAATATATTTTGACATGAAATTATTCACATATTATACAAAAAGGCAAATTCATTAATGACGGCATTGTTGCAGGAAAAATTTCAAATGGTGACTTTGATATAAGAGGAACTATGAAATTTTCACAGGATAAAATTCAGCATATTTGGAATGGATTTCCAAAATTTTGGACAATTTGGACATTTTTAGGTCATTCTGTTGTTGCCGTGGAAACTGAAAGTTGTGCTTCTTGGGGCAGATATTACTGAAACCACTAAAGCCAATGAATTTTGGCCGTGAGAGACCTCTCTCTATCACTTGCATTAGTGAGATTGACAATATTTGACACAAGAAATATAATATTAGCCTTAAAAAATGCTCCCAAGCTCACCAAAAGCATTGATTCATACACCTGACCTATTGAAGTAAATGTTCCTTGAAGTTCTCCAAACAAAGTTCTGTGAAAGAATTTCGGTCATCCAAAACCTTTTCTCCTCCAGTGCCTGAAACTATAGCCCCCGTGGACTAAAGTAAGGGAAAACAAGGACTTATGTAAAGCAGCATGTCACGGGAATAGCTAGGATGGATAATGCTGTCCATTTTGGTCCCTTGTTCATACTAGTGAATCCATGCTTTCACAAGTCCTTATGTAGTGAGGGAAACACACCTTTGCCTCCTGAATTTCCCTCGCCAAATCTGGCATGCAGGAGTGCTTTCCTACATGGGTTCAGTGTAAGAATACACACATTTGGTGTGCTTGAAAGCATATTTAGAAGCTAATACCATATTTCTTGTGTCAAGTATTGTCAATCTCACTAATACAAGTGACAGAGAGAAGTCTCTCACAGTCACAATTTCTTGGCATTTTTGGTTTCAGCGTTACCTGCCCCAAGAAGCACAACTTTCAGTTTCCATGGCAACAACAGAATGACTTAAAAATGTCCAAATTGTCCAAAATTTTGGAAATCCATTCCAAATATGCTGAATTTTAACCTGTGAAAAATTCATAGTTCTAGATTGAAAATAAGTATCCATATGAAAAAAAGCCTCAAACTTTCTGAACGCCCCTCGTAATTCCCTAAGAATGCATTGGAGGAACTCAGTTGGGAATGCTCTTAATCTTCCAAACACTCCCCCATTTTTTTAGCACATAAGTTAATAGTGGAACTACATTTATGTGTGCTTGTTATCCAACCTCACAAATTGTCAAGTCAATTGGCATATCTCTTACACATGCAACATACTAATATTGCGAAATAATTGGAAGCTGCCATGCCAAATAATATGTCTATTATGTTGTCAGAATGTGATCATTTACCACAAATATATAACAAGTAATTCACATAATACAACTCTTTTGCAACCAATGAAGGCTTAGCTGCATCCACTGTCTGCAGCTTCTGGTATTGTGTCAGACAAGAAAAAAGTTGTCTACGATCATGTTTTTCATGCTAACAACGGTTGACCCTTAATTTGAGGGTTTACCCAATGTGTATTTACTATATGTATATGTTCTTTGGGCAGATGATAATTAGCGGAGTGTTATTAGGTGCAAGAGAACAAATGCAGAGAGTTTTAGCCTTAGATTAAAATACCTTAATAATATAATGATTAGGGCTTTATATGCCATATTTATGTAGCTGGTAGACTAATAATTAGGGCAGGATAAGTATGAACAGCATGATTGAAACTGACGTAAAAATTGAATATGGGTTCAATTGACTGGCAATGTTAGATCAAACCCGAGGATAAGCTCACTTGGCAGTGCATTGTGCTGCCAATCGCTGGGTCATGGGTTTTGTTTGATTCCTGCTTTGGCAGGGTCACCTGAAACTTGTTTGACACAAGTTTCAGTCATCCTTCGCCTCATTGAGTTGTGCTCCTCCTTTCCAAATTATGATTAGCCTACGAAATGCATAAATACAGGACCTAACCCCCCAAAATTCCATCCATCGATGTCTGTTAAGAAAGGATCCACACTTGAGTGATAAAAAAGAAGAAGAAACCAAAATGCTGTCACATGTGTTATTCATGTCTCAACAGCAACTGTATCTTAACTCTCAGTTTCCTTGACAGCTGTTTTTACAAAAGAACAGGAACATGATGCCACGGCCGACCAACAACTTTTCTTCAGAAGATACGTCAGGCTAACATTCTTTCAGATTCTTTCACATTTTGATTTGATTTATCTCTGCAAAAAGAGATTTTTTTTTCGAAATATATCCAAGACTTTTGAGTTATGTAAACAGTCTATAGGGTTGAAACTATTTTTAAGACTGGAATCTAAAAATTCGATTTTCTGTTCTGTCTGTTATATGAAATATGAAATGTTTCTTTTGCTTAACCCAACTGCAGTGGAGCTAGTTTGAAAACTGCAACTGACCTCACTCAGATCCTCATCTGTATCGACCTGAACCTGCAGCTAACATTGACCACACTCACTATATGGGTTAAATTTTACACACTCCAATCAGCAATTGAATCAGCTAATAGTTTTTGAAATAATTAGTTTTTCCAAAAGGAAAAGCAATACTTGATTTATCAGACCATCTATTTAGTTTTAGTGTGATAAACATGTATAGCATTTCCTTATCTCAGCAGGGCTGCTTGTACCAAAAGATAATGGAACATATAACCCAAAGACTAAAAACGAAACAATAAAACAATTTTAGAAAGATCAATATCTCTGTTAAAAATTATGCAGGATTAGCCTTCTCTACTTCACTTCCAAACGGATCACAGAGTTCACTATAGATTTGGAAGAACGATTCTTGTCGTGTCTTTCCTGGAAAATATTGACGAAGCATATTATTATGTATTCTGTGATTTATTCTCAGGATTAAACAGCAAATAAGTCAGAAAGAAAAGCAGTTGTTACCTGAATTGACAATTTTCGCAAGTTTATTTCCTGTGCAGTGGAACTGCTTTCAGAAATTCAAGGTAAGTATTAAAATATAAGCTGTTCGTATGCTTTGTTTAAAAAAAGAAGATTCACGAAGGTTCTTTTTGGTAACTGTGGTGTTACATTGACATGTGACTGGGACTTAAGGTTTACGAATTTCCGAGAGACCAAGTTCAGGTGATTTGCTGGGAATTGAAAACCCTCGCAGATATTTTGTGAAATTGATCCAATTAAATGGGAATATTAAGAAATGTGATTATGAGGATATCATAGGAACTGTGAACAAGTTTGAAGAAATTGAGATATGCAAAACTTCAAGTCTTGTGGGAACTACTTGGGAGTTGTGCATGGGATGTGGCATGGAAGTGGAAATCTTTGGGAATTTATGGGTTAATTTTTTGAAGGCACTTTCTGTCGTTTTAGTGTGTTTAAAAAAAACAAGATCAATCATTTTATTATCATTCTTTTTCGCAGCATCTTGTTTCACAAGGAAAATAAAATGATTTTGATATATATATGTTTTATAATTTTATTAAACTGGGACTGCTCTTATTGAAAAAGCAATTGTGAACCATTACTAACAAGCCACGATATATCCAATCACTGTGTCACTCTTAGTTTGTTTGTAAATAAAAACAGGATATTTGAATGTGTTAATCCACAAGTTAGATATTAGGCCGACTTAAAAACTTCGCCTTAAATGCTATTTTGCAATCAGCATTGCTGCAGAGAGTAGAGCAGATAGAAAGAGTTGAAGATACAGAGAATCAAGAAGAAGTGTGACAAATTGCATTCTATCGGAATCTCAAAGGTAATTTCCCTTCTGTATTTAGAAATACAATGTACATAATTAACGATCCACTGAACTGCAGACCTGCCAAATATTTTTAAATTCTGATTTGAATTCTGAGTTTGATAATTCATTGATTTGAAATTGTCTGTTATGGTGGGGTTGTACAAAAAATTAAATACTTGATTTGTTGGTCTATCATTACATCTTCTTCCAATTAGGTTCAGCCCGCGTTTGCGTATCCTTGAACCTTGATACATAGATCTACAAAGCATGACATTTGGTACAGAGTTGCTTTTGGATCTAAATTGATGAAATATGTAACTCAGATGTATTATATTCATGGAGATGTGCTGCTCCATTTACAATGGGCGTTGAAGGGCATTGCGTGATTCTGTTACCAAGTGAAATGTTACATTTAGCCCATGCAATGAAAAAAATAGTTAAATGGTGAAAACTCTTTAAAAAAATTTAATTTGAAAATATTAACAAAAGGTCATGTCGACATCAAAAATCAAGACACAAGTTGTCCATCTGTTTTTAAGCCTAAAAAAAAATAGCGTTTTGCCAGAATACTTGTGAAAGAATCAGTAAAAAAGAAGATTTTTGATAGACCTAAATGATAAGTGTAAATACGAAGTGTTGGGAGATGGATGGATAAGAGAGAATGCAAACTCTTTTTTTATATAATGACCAATGAGAATAATTTATGACAAGGGGAGAGGATGGGAGTTTTGTTGAAAAGCTTGGGGGAGGGTTGGTCTTGTTGCAGCATACTGGGCTGCCCATCGCTGAGTTCAGGGTTCGAATACAGCTCTTCCTGGTCACGGCTTTGTCCTCCTCCTGTCTTAATTGGCCTGCCAAGTTAAAAATGCAGGATGTAAAGCCCTAAACAACCATCCATCCAGGCATTATATTATACTATTTCATTTATTGTTATTTTTTGCAGAGAATTATTTAGTTTTGACTGCGAAAAGCATTGAAGAATCTTTGGATTTTCACTGACTGCTTTTCTCTCCATAACAAGAAACGAATATACACTAGCAACAACGTCACAGCTTATTTATTTATTCAAAAACTATTGTTCATTTCCGTATAGTGTATTGTACATTTTACTGATCTGCTTAATGATGGCATCAATGAAATTTCAACAAAATGTGAAAACTAGGTCCTCGAAAGAGAAAAGTGACATTTGCACTGAAAGGTTTGAGAGTAAAAGTGGATTAAAAGACCATATTAGAACTCACTGCAATGGTGTGTATTCTGCTACCTTAACCAAAGAAGAACCAAATGATGTTCAAGCTGATATTGGTAAAGTTTGTTTACACAGTGGATTAGAAGACTACATCAGAACCCCTTACTGTGATGTAAATTCTGCTACGGTGAATACTAAAAATGAACCACATGACGGTCAAACTGATATTGATAAAGTTTGTATACAAGGTGGATTAGAGCACTACATCGAATCTCCCTACTATGATGTATATTTTGCTACCATTATAACCAAAAAAGAAGCAAATAATGGTAAAATTGATGTTCGAAGTGGATTAGAAGATCACATCAGATCTTATAATGGTGTATATTCTGCTACTGTAGTAAATAAAGCAGAACCAAATGGCCAGAATGAATCTTCAAACAATGATCAGAATGAATCTTCAAACAATGAGTCTGCATATGGTAAACAAGCCTTGAAGAAAAGTAATTCGACAATTCAAATGAGGACACACACATCAGAGGAGCACGACGGATATACCGATGATGACCTTGACAGAACACCAAGTGGAGAGAAGCCATATGGATGTGCCATATGGTTGCTCTATTTGTGGCAACAAATTCAGAATAAAGGCTTCCCTTGATGCACACATGAGAGGACACCGTGTAGACAAGCCATATGGATGTTCTATATGCGGTAAGGAGTTCGCTCATAAAGGATATCTTGGCATTCACTCTAGAACACACACTGGGAAGCAGCCATTTGAATGTTCTGTTTGTGGAAAGAAGTTCAATGTGAAAAAAAATCTTGCTACACATTTGAGAATACACACTGGAGAGAAGCCATATGCATGTTCTATTTGTGGTATGAGGTTCACTGTTAGGCCACACATAATTGATTCTTAGCTTCGCGGACCCGCCGACACAATAGATACACTGCCGATGGAAAAAAAAAAAAATTTTTTTGACATTATAAAAAAAATTTTTTTTACCTTTTTTTTTTGTCCTACCGACCGACCCTAGAAAAAGTGCCTTGAGAGGATCCGAGAAGCTAAAGATCAATTATGTGTGGCCTTAATGGCAACCTTACTAAGCACAAGCGAACACACACTGGAGAGGAGTTGTACGATTGTTCTACTTGTGGTAAAATAGTCAGTGGGAAAGAAAGACTCAATCGACACCTGAAGACACACGAGGATAAGCCATATTTATGTTCTGTTTGTGGCAAAAAGTTCAGTCGAAAAGATAACCTTGAAAGGCACACGCGAACACACAGTGGAGAGAAGCCATAGAAATACATAGAACGGACATGAGGCTCAATGAAGCCACCTCAAGATGAGGTCATCAAATCCGCCACATCGGAACTGCCCTGAGAGTGAGACGTGACGTCACAATAGACTAATTATGATGTGACGTCATGCCATTGTTATAAGTGACATCACTGTTATTGGTGACGTCACGGTACCATTGTGTCAGGACACAGGGCAGTTCCAAGATGGTGGATTTGGTTGCTTCATCTGCCAGAGCCTCATGTCCGTTCTATGTATTTCTATGAGAGAAGCCATTTGAATGTTCTTTTTGTGGTACTAAGTTCAGTGCAAAAGTTGGTCTTGATGGGCACATGCGTTCACTACACAAACTGGAGAGATGCCGTACAGATGTTCAGTTGTGATATTTCCGAGAACCCTCTGTATCTATGACAATGAAAGAAAATTCAATTTGTGAACATATCTGTAATAATTGATAATGAAACCTATTTCTATTTGTGAAATTCCTGTAACAATGACAATTTCTATTTGGGAACCCAAAGTAACAATGACAATTAACTTTTTATTTGTGCCATTGGAAGGCATCTTTGTAATAAGAAATAAACTTGTGTACACTGTACAATGAAACTACAATCTTCACCATTTGTTTTGATCCTCTAAACAGATTTACAATGATTAATTTTTATGGTGAACACTATCATAACACAGGAGAAGCCATGTCGTTTGGGTTGAGCACATGTATATTTATTGACGTTGCGCATGCGTGGGGTTTACAATTATACAATCAGGTGTTTGGCGCCACATTAATTATCAATGCTATTTATAGATCTATATTATGACATCTCCCCTTTTGAGATAATTAAATTAAATTTTACAATTGGAATTTACAATTGAAATTTACTTTTGAAATTTTACATATTACTTTCCCCCTTTTTGAAAAGTAGAATGAACAGAACTAGTCTCTAAAAGTATAGCAACAGTGCATACTTTTTAACTTTAAGAAACTAACAATTGGTTACAAGCACCAACAAACAATGCACAGTAAATTCGCGCACATGAAATGTCAAAATTCAACAAATTTTGTAGCAAATCAACTTTTGGTAGCAATTGATTTAGTGTCTTTTCACAAATTAAATTTTTTTTAAAGTGTCTTTTCACAAATTAAATTTAAAAGTGTCTTTTCACAAATTAAATTTATAACTGTTCATGAGCATTGATGATTTTCTTTCTTCAGTCTTCTTTTTGTACGAATGGAAATAAAGAAGTGTCATTTCACAAATTAAATCTTTAAGGCGTTGATCACGAAGTGTCATTTCACAAAATAAATCTTGAAGGCATTGAGCATTTTTGTACGAATGGAAATAAAGGAGTGTCATTTCACAAATTAAATTTTATAAGGCGTTGATCATGATGAAGTGTCATTTCACAAATTAATATCACTGGAATAAGTGTCCTTGCACAAATGAAGAAAAATAGTGTCATATCACAAATAAAGATCACAAATGGAGTGTCCTGTCACTGTCAACTTAAGAAAAACTTTATCAGAACACTTCAATTCACTGAGGCACTTCACAATTTCAACATTTTGCCAATTTACAAATCCAACTTTGTCACCGGTCGAGATATCCTGCCAGACTTTGTCGTTGTAACATCGGGGGGTCTTCCGGCTGGAAGAGCTGGCATGGCAGTTGGGGAATTTGACACTCTTTCACTTTGAAACGGGGAATTTAACACTCTTTCACTTTGGAATGGGGAATTAAACACTCTTACACTTCGGAACGGGGAATTTAATGGGTCGGGGGGTCTTCTTGGCGATTCGACACTTGGGCTTGGATCGATCAGCTGCAAGTGTCTTCTGTTCCTTCGGACACTACGGTTGGACTGATTCTTGACTAGAACCGATCGAGGGGTCTCTGCGTGAGACATAACTGTCGCTGGACCCGACCAAGTCTTTGCTTTATCGGTCTTGACAAGCACTTGTTGACCCGGGGACACTGGGGGTAACGGACGAACTCCATGACGACGATCGTAGTAGTGCTTGTGCTGGGCTTTCGCGTTCTCATCATTAGAAGTCACAACCGATTGTTCAGGCCAATTAGGCTGGAGATTCCTGGACAGAGTCGGAAGGGTCGTTCGGATCTGCCTCCCCATGAGCAGTTGCGATGGGCTGCATGAAACCCGTTGACGTGACTGGAGTCGAACGATATGTCAACAAGGCAAGCTCGGGATCCTCCTGGGCGAGAATGGCTTTTGCTGACCAGACGGCTCTTTCTACTTCACCATTAGACTGGGCATGGTGAGGACTACTTGTCACATGTACGAATCCAAAGTCACTAGCAAATTTCTGGAACTCTTCAGATGAGTACTGAGGCCCATTATCACTCACAAATACCTCTGGCACTCCAAATCTAGCAAACAGCACTTTCAACTCTTGCACGACGTCCCTAGTGCAAATCTTGTTCAACTTACAAATTTCAAAGTATCTTGAGTAATAGTCAACAACAATCATGTAGATCACACCATGAACGTCACAAAGATCAGCCGCTACTCGTTGCCACGGTCTATCTGGCAAAGGCGTTGGCATCAAGGGCTCCTTCCTTTGAGTCCTCTGGTGTTCCTGGCAGAATAAACACGACTTTACTGCATTCTGGATCTGAGCAGTTATTCCTATCCAGTACACTGATCCTCTTGCTCTTTCCAGACATTTAGAAATGCCTAGATGGCCATGATGAATTTTCTCAAGAATTTCTGACTGCATCGAGCCAGGCACATAAATGCGATTATCATACAAAAGCAACCTCTCACTCACAGACAAGTGATGTCTGATCTCAAAGTACTTCTTGAAGGCAGTTGGCATGTCTCTCAGGTACTCTGGCCACCCAGAGAGCACATAGTCCATCACTGTTTGTAATTCTTCATCATTGTCTGTGGCGGAACGAACTTGTTCCAACTTGGATTGACTGAAAGTACCCAACTCCACACTTTCTACATACGCCACAACTTCTTGTGCTAATTCAGCATCTTCTGCATTGTGCGGCAAGGGTCTTCTCGACAATGAGTCTGCAATCACCAGGCTCTTCCCTGGAACGTGGACCACCTCAGGATTGAACCTGAGCATCCTTAGGAGCAATCGTTGACATCTGACCGGCACCTGGTCAATGTCACGTGTCATCATAAGCGGAACCAACGGCTTATGATCAGTTTCCAACACAAAACTCTGCAATCCTGACAGATACTGCGAGAATCTCTCGCAAGCCCAAACAGAAGCGAGACACTCCTTCTCGATCTGTGCATACTTCTTCTCTGCGTCTGTCAGAGTTCTTGAAGCAAACGCCACAGGCTTCCTCTCCTTTCCATGCACCTGGAGAAGACAGGCTCCTAAACCGTAACTGCTGGCGTCGGCGCTAACAACTGTGGGCTTCAAAGGGTCATAATAGGAAAGTGTTGGCGAATTCACAATAAATTCTTTGGCTTTTCTGAAAGACTCTTCTTGAGCAACACTCCACTTCCACACTTTGTCTGAACGCAACAGACAAGACATAGGGCTCAAAACACTTGACAAATTTGGCACATAACGACACAAATAGTTAAATAGTCCCAACACTGACTTCAGTTCTGACACATTTTGGGGTGGTTTCATTTTCACAACAGCATCAACTTTGCTGGGTGCAGGCTTTATCCCGGCCCCACTGACACGATGTCCCAGAAAGTCCAGACTACCTTGGCTAAACACACACTTGGCCCTGTTCAATCGTAGTCCTGCTCTCTTTATGGTCTCAATCACCTTCTTGAGACGCTGGTCATGTTGTTCTTGTGACGAACCACAAACTAAGATGTCGTCCATGTACAGGACGGTTCCTTCATGATCTCTGAGCAGATCACTCATCACACGCTGGAAGATCTCTGGAGCACTGGAGATTCCGAACGGGAGTCTCTGGAAGTGATACCTGCCGAAGGGCGTGATGAAAGTAGTCAGTTTAGCAGTCTCAGGATCGAGAGGGATAGCCCAAAATCCACTCGAACAATCCAGGGAGGTAAACACTTTGGAACCAGCCAACTTTGGCAACAGGTCATCCAACGACGGCAACACAAACCGCTCCCTAATCACTGCTTTGTTCAACTGTTTTAAGTCAACACAAATTCTGACATCACCACTTCGCTTAACCACTGGCACCATCGCGGCGCACCACTCAGTAGCCTCCGTTATCTTCTTGATGACTCCTTTGTCCTCCATTCTCCGTAACTCGGCCTTAACTTTGTCCATTAAGGGTATCGCAATCCTGCGAGCCGCGTGGAGACTGTACGGCTGCGCATCCGACTTGAGACGGATTTTAACGGGAGAACACTGCATCTTGCCTAAATCTCCGAACACAGTATCATCTTGCAACTTGGCTTCATCCAGATGAACTCGGAGTAATCCCATGGCAGAACAAGCTGCTCGGCTCAGCAAATTATTCACAGCTCCATCAACAACATAGAAAGTCAGTACATAGAAAGTTCCTTTACGCTTGATCCTTGTCGCAAACGTGCCCTTACATGTCAGCTTGCTGCTGACACTTGTCAACTTGACAGACGACTTCTTGAGTTCAGGTCTAATGTACAATTCATTGTAAGTCTTTTCACTCAACACACAAACATCTGCACCTGAGTCCAACTTGAATTTGACCATCTTGTCACACACTCTCAAGGCTAACTCCCAGGGCTTCTCATGCCCACTAGACGACACAGTGCCTAGAAAATAACTGTCACCATAACTGTCATCATAATCATCATAGTCACCATAGTCATCATAATCATTTTCACCAGGGACAACCACTTCTCGAACTTTCCGGCCTTTCGGACAACACCGGGAGAAGTGTCCCTTCTGATGACACTTGTGACACTTGGCATCCTTTGCACCACAGACAGTACGATCCGGAACATGCCTCCGGTCACAAAATTTACACTGGATTTCTTCCTGCGAAGCTGGTGTCTTCTGCGAATGGTGCGACCCTCCACGACTTCGACCACGTGGAAAACGACCTCGGCCTTGACCTCGTCCTCGAAAACTGGACGACTGACGACCGCTGTAATTGGATCCACCTCTGCGCACTTCGGTCACTGTCCTTGATGGTTTCTGTTCCACCAACTGAGCACCAACAGACTCCGCTTGGCGAGCATAAGTCACAGCATCAACCAATGTGAGGTCATTTCCTTTCATTTGCAATTCACCAGAAGTTTTAGTGTCTTTAAGTCCAACAACAAATCGATCACGAATCATCTGATCTTTGGTCGTCTTAAACTCACAGTACGTTGCCAACTTGTGCAACCCTCTCACAAACGACTCGACATTCTCGTCAGCATTTTGAAACCGTTCATAAAACACAGTGCGTTCGTGCATCACATTTCTCTGGGGTAGAAAATAGTCATCAAACTTTTTCAAAACAACGTCCAATTTTGCTGCATCATCAGCAGTCAGAGCAAAAGAGTCAAACACATGTTCAGCTTCATCACCAAGAGCATAGATTAGCATGTTCACCTTTGTTGTTCCTGATTTTTCTGACTTTTCTGATGCGATCAAATAACGTTCGAATCGTTTTTTCCATGTGGGCCATGCTTCAGGCTTGGTGAAATCGAAATTTCCGGGCGGGGAAAACTTCGCCATTTCGATCGGGAATCCGTGCGTACAGTCCGTAACTAGTCCACTAGATGCTAGAAACCTTGTACTACGGATTAAACATCCTCAGAAGGCGTGACAATCCTCAGAAAGTCCATAGTTCGCCTCGGCTGCCACCATATCATAACACAGGAGAAGCCATGTCGTTTGGGTTGAGCACATGTATATTTATTGACGTTGCGCATGCGTGGGGTTTACAATTATACAATCAGGTGTTTGGCGCCACATTAATTATCAATGCTATTTATAGATCTATATTATGACAAACACCTGTGTGTTGATATTTGGTCTTTTCAATGGAATTATGTAAATTTTATTACACCCCTTGTAATTGATGTGGTTTGTGTAGTCTGGATTCGATTGTCTGCTTGAATATATATATATATATATGTCCAGTTTCAACTTTTGGTAAATGCAATTGACTTGCCTGGATTTCTTAACACGTGTCAATGTGTCAATTTGTCGAGTTTGTAATGTGTGGCGAACTCACTCATTATCAACTGAGCTTCTGACTGGGCCTCTGTTTTCAAGGTCTAGGTGGCATTTTGAGATTGTATTTGCTCTTTATTTTGCTGGATTAATGCTCTACTTCTGGCTGTCTTCAATAAAAAAGATAGGCTGTAGCAGCATAGCCATATGAAATACTTGTAAATGGTGATCCAGAGCTATTTAAAAATATCTTTTCACTTTTCTTTTCACATTAGTTAGCATTTGTGAGCAGTTTTGATTGACCATTTGCACACCAACTGTGTTCTGAAATAAAGTCATGTTTATCCATCACTGTAAATTTTGTTTTTAAGTTAATTCGTCATCAGTGGTACACCGTTATGTGCAGCTATATATTGGTTGTTATTCTGTTATTTTAATGAGTCGCACTTTGTGGTCCTTCAATACGGATGTTGAGTTTTGCCACGTCAATATCTCTATTACAAGTTATATTTTTTAAGTGGTGTAAAAAATATGTGCGTTTTTGATGTTGCCTGTTTTAGTTGGCTGTCTCCCTTCCTCATCACGTAAACATGTGTATTCCTGTGAATTTACACCGAAAGAGTCTTCATATAAACTTGTGATTCCATAATGATTCCTGGAACACATTACCTGCAGACTGCGGAATAAACCTACATATATAAACCTCTACAAGGTATATATCATTTTACTTCCATTGTGCTGAGTGAACAACATAGTGAACAACATGTTCCTGCAAATTTGTTTCGTTGCTTTTATACTGTGATAAAAATACATTAATTGTACGTTTTGGAAGAAAGGAGTTCTCTGCCTGGGCATTGGTATAAGGTTCCATTACGGTATATAATCCCTGTACAATTCAACGAGGAAATCTGATGCATTATCTTGAATATCTTCCTATACAATTGTGCATTATACTCCAGTACAATTGACCCTGACAAAAGGCATAGAATTCATATTCTATGCCCTTATATATGTACGTTTATATTCATATTGGTGATTTACACATTTCACCACGCTAGAATGTGAACATTTGTATATATATGCTCAGTTGGTGATACTCCGAAGGGGATACTTCTTCGGCCCTTTTGGAATGAGACATGCCTTGTTCCAAATTTCAAACTTGTAATTTAGAATTTAAAGCATATTGTGTATGTCATCATTTTACATCTTGTCGTTACCAATCTTGGACATTGTGCAAATGGCTTCAGTATGATATTCTGAGAAAATAGATTCATTCTTACAAATTCATGGCATTATAGAAATTTCCTCAATATGGATTAATACATAATCACAGAAGGGAGACCTGTTATAAATACATATATACGTGTGTACAAAACTGTGCAATAGTGTACGTAGAATAAATTAATCCGATATGCTTCGTCACTCTATGAGTAAACAACATAATGTCTTGCAGTATCATAACCTTCATATGAAATCATGTCAAGTAGAATTAGTTCTGTTAAAAACCTCCATTGTGAAAAGTGTACCACAAGGAAAAAATGTTACCTACAAGTTTTCCAAAGGCGCACTGGGTTGGTAACTGGAAGAAGCAGAGCTATCAAGAAGCAGGTTGGCAGGTCGAGGCGGAGTATCATGCAGCAGAAGAGACGTCTCAAGACAGGCAGGTGGAATGGCATTATCTGCAAATGAAAGGAGTACACAATAGTCACTAATTGCTGTATTGAAGCAAACAGAACAAGGGAAGACATTTCAAGGTCTCAGTTGTATTCTCTGGTTTTCTGTCATGGTATGGAAGCTATTCATTGTATGAGTTATATTATCAGGTATCGGGAGTTCTGGAATACATGTAGCATTGGTTTGAGGTATCTTTTACGGCATCAATAATGTTGTGGGTCATAATATGCAGATAAATCATATATATAATGAACTATACAAGCTTTAAGTATAAGCTCACCTTTAGGCCTATATATGCGTATAAGCTCACCTTTATATATGAATACATGTAGGATATAGGGGTGTCCCAAAAGTTCTGACCAATTTTTTTGGCAGACCTTTCTATTTGAAATAGCTAAATGAAATTTTTACAGAATAAATTTCAGGTATTTGACCATCTATTTTGAAAAAATAAGACTGTAAGAAGTGTTTAAGTTGCTGTTCTGTTACCATGGTTATGAGAGGTCAGTGCAGCCAGCGCAGCTCAATTTCTCAGACAAAATTCAGCAAATTAGCTGTGTTAAAAGTCAGAGAATGTATCTAGTAAAAAAGCAAATGATTGCAAGAAAATGTATTTCCTGATAAGCTTGCAGTCTTTCAAGATATTTTCCACTACATTATAAACATTTATTTATATTTCAACCTGATCAGCTGAGGCAGTTACCAAAGGCTTTTTACAGCGCTTGAGACGGTTTGGCTGAAACAATCTGCTGTCAAGAGGCAGTACTCAAGAACCTTAGTTTCAAAACCCAATGTCATCTGCTTTAATTACCAGATTTGGCCTTCTGTAACTTTGGGTGATACTAAAATTTATATACCAGCTCAAAAATTAAAGAAATGATAGTCATAACAAGAAATGAAGCAGTCGCCACATACACTAAAAATCCACAATTTAGGAACAGCCCAGTTTGGAGGATCCAGGTGATCACCTCAGCCCATGGGTTAAACTGATTCACAGTGACTTTAAATGTAAATGAAAAACTTTGAGATACTGTTAGGCTTCCAAATAATGATTTTCATGATCATCCGTTGCATATTTACAGTAAATACCTTGGTTATTTACAAGAATAGGCACCTGGATTTGGCCTAAAAAAAATAAGCTGCGCTGGGTGCACTGGCATTCTGTTTCCATGGCAACAGAAAAGTTATTTAAAATGTTTGAACAGATACCACATTTTCAAAATGGATAGAGAAATACCTGAAATTGATTGTGAAAATTTCATACAGCTACTTCAAATAGAAAGGTCTGCCAAAAAAATTGGTCAGACCTTTTGGGACACCCCTCGTATATGGACTTAGTCAGAATTTAACGGAAAAAAAAGTTTCACATTCTAATCCCAATCTTTCATTTTAACATCAGAGTGGCAACGTAAAAGTTAATGCCTTTGTGTACTCCCACTTGAAATTGAATACATATTAAGATAGCGTGTGTGATGTGTTCAACACCAGCATTAAGTATTGCCATCTAAATTCAAAGACATTTGTCTCTCTGCAATTCTCATGTATCATTGATCGCATGGCTGACGATTTGTTTAGTACTTCTGTATGAATACGGTATTTAGCCACTATTCACATTTCCCTTGACTGCTTTTATCTTAATCGGTGTATCACAAGCTTCTACCAATGTGTAATACTCTCTTAGATCCAACATCTGTACCAGCTGCCAAACCACAGGCTTGATTCTATTTGGCTAATGTGACCCATATTACAGATATTCCCAGAGCACACCTTGAGTAACCCTTGAGAAACACGGTCGCCTTATACCAATAAGACGGCATATGCCATGATATGGCATTTAATCAAGCAAGGGGAATGTAATCAGGATGGATTATTTGCTGTGCAACACCCGACTGTGCTGCAAGACTACTTCCAATAATGCTCTGTTAACATCGACTACCAGCAAGGCTTTATGAATCAAATTTTATAGTTTGCCAGATACACTGTAAAATTTGAAATTTTGAGTCAGCTTGAATGATTGAGTGAGATTGTTGCACAATTGTTTGAGCTGACATTGCTTGCTGTTTAAAGTTATGATTATCTTTGCGTTGTCATAACTAAAGACAACAAGCTATACTACTAGTGCTACCTTCTCACTCAATCATTTAAGCTCAATCGAAATTCAAATTTTACAGTGTATGACTTGGGATCTGTATCAGACCATGATCTTTTCTCTCTATTTTATTATAGTTTCCTCTACATTTTTCTGTTTTTGAAATAAAGAGAAAATATGAATTTGGAGAGAGAAAAACAGGAACTCATTAGGAAATTATCTGAAATCATGCTGACAGCTATTTACCAAACTCAAGTTGACAAATACATGTTTCTCAAACCATGACGTTACATCTTTTATGGTGGAATTTTGTCTCATATTCATGTGATTATTACAAAGATAACATTTTCATCATGTTGACTCTCCAAGTAATGAAGCAATGGCATGTTGGAGTGAATAAAACGCTTAATATCAAGCAATAATGTGATTTTGAAGCAATGCATAAAAAGGATTATGAAGGAAGAAAGTGGAGGTGAAGAGTACAAACTGGCTGTCAAAGTTTTAAGTTTATAAATTATTCCTACTAAAATGTTGCTACTTTGTATTTATGAAACTGAAATAACAGATAAGATACATTGCAAGATTGAAATTGCATTCTTCTCATATTAACCTCAATGTTATATAAAATCATTTTCATTTGTTTTATTCAAACCAAATTTTTCATGTAGTATCGTTTAATTATAGAAATGGAATGCTAATTTCTCATTATGTTTCCAATTGAGACTCCAAGATGTCATAGCAAATAGATATATGATAAACTCCATTATCTTTCTTATATCAAAGTTTATGTAGTAAGCACACTAAATGTCGTTTTATTTCCACTTACATATTATGTGTCTACTTAAAACTTGATATTCAAAATCTGGAAAGTTGTCAATATACTTTAAACTTGGAAGTTTTAGTGAGCTCTGTGTCTTCGTGAACATATGAAAAGTGTTGTCTTTCTTTGACTATTATATCTGTTAAGCTGGTCTGCTTTTATTTAATCAGTCTATTAGGCCCAGTATTGCATTGCATCTGCTATATAATTCTGCATGAACATTGGACAGTGCTGCATGACCTGGATCACATTTTTATTGAAATTGCTGTAAAGTAAGAGACATTTCACCCCACCCAGCTATTTGCTCAGGCAATAAGTCACTATTTATTTCTGTTGATTGAAATTGCCTCATCTGTTTTAATCAGTATACCTCGTAACCTTCTATCAATGTGCAGTTCTCTCTTTAATCCTACCTGCTGCCAAACCAATGGCTGACAGAGTGACACTTGATTCCTTTTGACTAATGTGGCCCATATTTCACGTCCTGATATCAATAAGACAGCATATTGCATCTAATCAAGCAAGGGGAATGCAATCAGGGTGGATTACCTGCTGCGCAACACCCAACTATGCTGCAAGACTACTTTCAATAAGAGCACTCATTCTCCAGTGACTGCAAGCAAGTTACCATGAGTGAAATGTCAGTTACCACACAGTATCTGCAACGAATATTAGGAGGATGCTTATTTTCTAATATGCCCCCGCAGGTCTCGGGCCTCCTCGTGGCGGTGGGTGGAAACACTAAGGTGAAGACCTCTATCCTTAGTGGCCAACATGAGACAGTGCGCTTGCACGGTGTGTCCCCTACCTTACAGGGGAGCATCAATGAATATGTCATTTACCATGTTTCCAAACCGGATCGTACGTCAACCGGGTTACCAAGGTGCGCGTCCCTCAGCGGGAAACCAGGCTGAGATCGAAAAATTTGCGACTGGATTACCAAGATTCCCACGGACAAGTACATCATCAGATGACTTGATTGACCCTGACCGCCCCTCACACATTTCAAAAGATGAAAATTGCCTTGTGATAAACGGACTTCAGAAATCGCTAGTGGACCTATCAGCAATCGCTGTGTACGAAATTGTTGCAGACATTTGTGACAACACAGTAGCAGATAAAATACAACGTCAATTCAATGGAACATTTCTCATTCACCCACAGAATGACAGACAAAAAGAGAAACTGACACATGTCAAAGAAATAGCTAATACACAAGTTTCCATTGAACCTTTCCAAAAACCAGGCAAAGGCATTATCTTCTCGAAAGAGAGCAAGACATGCACAGACTCTCAACTGAAGAAGTGGTTCCAAAAACATGGCATTACCCAATTCAAACGTTTGTCCCAACGAAATGGCTTTGAATCCATAAAACTGACATTCAAGAACAACAATGTACCCGAGAAAGTACCTGTAGCTTTGAAAAGTGCAGAGTTTGCCAATTGTATGGACATATCAGCACAACATGTAGAAGGTTCACAATTTGTGCCAATTGTGGTGATCAAGATCACACTCACACGAGAGACAAACCATGCTTCAGGCCCTCGCATTGTGTCAATTGTAGAGGGGACCACCCTGCGTTTAGCCACAACTGTGAAGTCTTTAAGAGAGAAAAAGAAATTGTACAATTTCAGATTGACACAGGATGTTCATTTCCTGAAGCCAAGCGCATAGTTGAACAGGACATGGACAAAATTGACCAAGACGAAGATTACCCAAGCCCAGTTTTACATTCGTCACCACGGAAAAGAATTCAACTTAAGGGGAACCTTTTCATGAATCTCTTTCGGACAACGCCTTCACCAGACCGACCAAAGACAGGAGAAACTGTGAAATATCCTGAGTCTGACTTATGCACACCACCCAGTAAAAAGATTCAACAAAGTCAACCATCCTCTCCTTGTGCTCCTCGGACAAAACTGTCACTGCAACAACCGAAGAAGAAAGAAACGGCTTCTGAGTACAAGAAACCATCCAAAACAACAAATCGAGACAGCTCAACAGACCAACGATTTCCTTGCATAGACAAGAGAAAAATGACAAGCAACAAAAAAAACACCTGTCACATCTCACAGACTTAACAAATCAAGCACCTTGACACAAACCAAGTATGTCTCTAAATAGCCCACTCAGGTGCTGATGAGACGTAAAAAACCAACTCACTCACTCACTCACTCACTTTTTTTCTAATATGGTTTGCACATGATCCAAAGCTTGCATTCTGCCTGTCGTACCAGAAATTCATGTTCTGATTTTAAAATACAAATACTTAATGTGTCGGATAAGTTGTCAGTGTTGCCTACCTGTATTAATATGATTAAACTGCCTCACTCTGTTCTTATACATGGACTGAAAGTAATCAGTTTATTTATTATTTCAAGATGAACACACAGATAGTTGTACTATTCAGTGAACAATGCCATCAGTATGATGTGTCCAATTACTTGAATAGTTGTCAAATTCCAGCTTTGAAAACTATTCATTATTGGATCATCATACACATGAAACATAGATTTCTGCCATTAGAGCTCATGTCATTTCAGATTGGCGGTCCAGCGGAAATCTTGATTTTTTCATTATCATCTGCCAAACTGGCTTTGCCACGTATTCAAAGTTACCTGTTTGTCTCCAATTCCTCTTATTAGATGCATATGTTGCAAACAAAGTTAAATAGTTTGTTTATTGACATCTGTGCTGATAGGCATATAACATAGTAACATAACCAATAAACAGTAACTGATGCAAACAAATCATTAAAACACTTTTAGGCCAGTGACATCATATGGCGGAGTTGAAAGTTAATTTTGAAAGTGTTGTTGGCCTCTGATCCGCCAAGATCTATAAGCTGTGTTTTATGTTGTAGTGTTTGTGCTCCCAATTATTCTCTGGACATGATCTTACCCATCATCCCATTGCAGGGCTCATTTCCATTCACCCTGCCAACAAGTACTATAAAATTCTGAAGTTTTCAAATCCTTTAACAGATTTTTTTCCAGCATGATTTAAATAATTGTTTATGGTTTTCTACAAAGAAACTCATTGAAACAACTAACAGGCAACAATGAAACACTCAACAATCCATTCAATTGCTTTTAGAGATCTCAAACTGTTAATTATGTCTTTCACACCGGAGGAGAGTTGATCTTTTGGTTACAACAAACACTGAGAAGTTCATCCTCCCATAGCAGGGTTCATTACTACAGGGGAACAAGAAGTGCAACGGAATGACAATGTGTTTGGTGTACAAGTAGCTTTGCCACGTCACAAATTTTCATACATGATTGAGCAAATTCTGAATATAACACTTCAGGATTATTTTTGTTACTGTGAAACAAACACCCTCTTCTACAATAATCTGATAATTAGGTTGTAGCTTGAAGCAACAGTCATCAACAAGTGAAACCTGTTGGGAGTGCACATTGCATGTACACTTGCCACTCTTTGGGGGGGGGGTTATTTCTTAAAAGGGTGTTGTTTGATTGAGAAACAAATATTTCAATACATTGCATGCTCAAAATAAATAATTACCGAACACTAGAATGCAAGAAATGGTACAATCCCATATCCACATTTTTGTACACAACAACTTTGTCCATATGTGTCTTGCCAAATGGTAACTTATTTTACACAGGAAAAAATACCTCATTAAAATGTAATTAAATAACCTCTTGCCCTGTATGTAGGGGGTTAGCTCAGTTGGAGGTGCTATGTATGGGCTGCCAATCTATGGGTCCAAGGTTTGATCCCAGATCTTGGCAGGTCAACCACTGAACCTATCTTGGAAAGTACTTACAACCATCTTTCGCCTGATTGCCATGACACTTCCCCTAATTTGCATGTACCAGAGTTAAAAAATACAGGATTTAAAGCCCGTTATGGCATTCCATTGTCTGTAGTTGAGACAGAGAGATCAATTGAATTTCATTCATTTACTACATAATTCATTCAGTCAATCACTCACAAGGGTTTTGCTTAGGCAGGGCACAAGCAGTTTTTTGAGGAGGGACAGATATTTGTTCAAATTTCAAAATGTGAAGGCTTCAACCATTCAAACAGCATATCTTTGGAACTGCACTGTACAATAGTATAACAGTGAAATAATATTTGGGGAGCAAAAGCTCCTCCTCAGAAATTATTTATTTCAAGACAGTCCAGAAAGAATACAAAATAAACTTTTCATTTTTTTATTGAAAAAATAATAATTTCAAGCCCCCCCTCTCTGAGACCTAATGGTTGTCCCCTTATCAATTATAAAAAAACTTAGGGATTAAATAAAAGTGTTGTCTTCAGCTTCAGAAATATTTACACTTAGTGCTCACTGGTGCATAGAAAAATTGCTTGTCACAAGACCACTTGTACAACTGACCACATGATCATTTCGTTGCACTTCTTGTTCCCCTGTAGTAACATTTACCCTGCCAACAAGCACTATAAAATGACGGAGTGTCATGAATATGCTAATCGTTTCACGGCCTTTTTCCTGTGTTTAAAATCCATCAATGTTGTTTGTGATTTTACAAAGAAAAATACTTCAAACAACAAACAAGACAACAATGAAACATTCATTCAGTTGCTTTTAATGATCTCAAGCTGTGAATGATGCTTGTCATGCCGGAGGCTGCTTAATCTTTCAATGACTACTTCACTGAAACACTGCCCATGTGGTCAGGGTAGGCTTACCCAAGGCAACACTGAGAGGTGAGGATGGAGAAGTGACCCATCTGATCAACAACCTTCGGTCGTGAGAATTTTAGAAGGGTTGCTATCCTCACCTGTCTGTTGTGAATTAATTTTAAAGTGCATCTTGTCTTGATGACTTAATAATACTTATATTATTTTGGCAGCCTCTGTCAAGAACTGCAAATATTTTACAGTCGTCAAAGAGACAGATGTGATTTCATATTGCGATTTGCCTATTTTAGGTAACATAGCTTCCTTAAACACCCTCTGGTGACTTCCACTTCAGATTATCTTGCCACTGCTTCTGGAGAGATCACAGATCACAGATAGCAGACACCAAGACTGTCTATTGTGAAAATGTCCACTGTCAGTTTCTTTTGTCTTTGTGTACTTTGTCTTTATTGTTAGTCTCTGCAGTCCCCATGGCCCAAATTGTCAATAAATTAAGTTCCACATAATTTACTAACAGTTTCGGTTGATTGATGAAAGGGTAAAGAACAGTTAAAGAGCAAAGCAGTCAACTCCTTTGACTTTGATCTAAGATTTGTCGCACATCTCATAACCTGTACAAAGCACTTGTCTGAAAAAAAGAGACAATGAAGAAGTACATGTATCAATTTAAAGAAGAAAACCAACGCTTTATCTATTTGTATATTTTTCTGTTTTTGCCAACAGAAAGCAGAAAAGTAAACTCATTGATCCTACTAACTTTGTTAAACACTTAGGTCTTAAACTTTTTAGTACGTATAGTTTTCTCCACATGCCTCTTTTTTTTTAATAAAAGCTGCCACTGGGAAAATACAGTTTAAGAAAGGTGATCCATGCCAGCTCATAATTGAACCAGATCAAATTGCATGAATCTCACAAAATATCTATGAAAGGACATCTGAAATTAATGGAGCCATGAAACAATAACTGTTAAATGGCTATCTTCAATCATGTTGACATCTATATGTCAATTATATTTCTCTAAAAGGAAGATGGCATGTGGACTTTGTGGTAAAAATGTGGCTTCAATTCGATGTAATCATAAGAATGATTTCATCGCGCCTTGAAATTCCAAATAATGAAACATTAGCATGTTGGGGCAAATAAAACATGTTATCAATGGCAAGCTATGAATGTGATTGAGGACAGCAGCATTAGTGTCATAGTGAATTTAAAAGTTAAGCTATAAAACAAGACTCTGAACTCAACAGTCTTGGCTTAAATTGCAAATCTTCCAACAGCTTGAAGAACACTGCAACTCTCGAGGAAAATAAGATAGGAGTCAAAACATTTCTTTCATAAGTTGAAATGTAATACATATTGATGTATTGCTGATTCCTAAGTCATATTGGCATTTATATTTTTTGTAATTTCGTAAAAGAGTTCTCAAAGTGAGATGTTTTGTTGTTATTTAAAGTTGCCAATGCATGATTGGATGATTTTTCAAAAATGCAATGTCTGAGTCGTGATTCAAAGAGCTGTCATCGTAACCATTCATTGTGCAGACAACATCTCTTTTTTCCATTTTCAATAGCACCAATTTTCATATGATACTCAAATATTAGAAGCTTGTAATGCCTATTCATTTCCCCAGGTTAAAGTAGCCATGAGCATTTCTTCTAGTCAATGTCCTGGAACCTTTTATCATTGTGCAGTGTTCTCTTAAATCGTATCTGCTTCCAAACCAATGGCCAACTGAGTGACACTTGATTCTATTTGGCTAATGTGGCTCATATTTCAGATACAATGTATCCCCATGGCACATGCTAAGTAACAGAGTGGCCTGATACCAGCATATTGCATTTAATCAAGCAAGGGGAATGCAATCAGGGTGGATTACCTGCTGCACAACACCCAACTATGCTGCAAGACTTCTTCCAATAAGATTGCTTTCTCCCCAGTAACTGCTGGCAAGGAACCATGGATCATACTGTTTTCACCATGCATTATCTATAACAAACTATAAATTCTGATTATTATAGGATACATTATATTAACCAAGGTACATTGGTGGCATTCTGGTAACTTCTTTAAGATTATCTATCCGCTATATCTTTATAGAGTTCACTGCTGTCAGACAGTCTGGCTATTTCCTTTTGTGAAAATGTCCACCGTCAGTTTATTTTGTCACTCACTACTTTGGGTTCCTATTGTTAGTCCCTACAGTCCCCAGGGTCCAAATTGTCAATAAATTAACTTCCAAATCATTTGCCAACAGTTTCAGTTGATTGATGAAAGGGGAGGGAAGAGTGAAAGAGCAATGAAGCCACCTCCGCCGACTTTGATCTTAGATTTATTGCACATCTTATTATCTTCACAAAGCGCTAGTCCAAGAAAGACAATGAAGAAATATAACAATACAAAAAAGAAAGAAACATTGCTCTCTTTATTTCAATGTTTCTTGTCAGTGGGCAAAGGGCAGGAAGGTAACCACATTAATCCTGCAAACCTACAAAGGGATTTTAAAAGCTCTTTGCCTGACTATACAGTTTTCTCCTTGCACTTTCTTCTCATTTGGTGACTGAAGCGGCCATTGAGAAAAGAGCAATTGTTCAGGATTGATAATCTACACTTAGACCAAGAGAACCTATTTAGGTCTTGTAATTTTAACAAAACCTAAGAAATCTGAAAATTGAGACTTGAAATAAGAACTATAATTAAAATTCCAATGTAAAACCATCACATCTATTTGGTAAACCTACCAAGTAGATCTCTCAAAGAATGATATGTCGACTTTCAAATGTGTCTTATATCCATTCACACATCAGGATTGATTAAAATTGGATTTCTTGTGCATATCATCGCTCTAAAGATGAGGTAATAACTCTGTTTTTCTCTTAATCTTGTGTATGAGATTTGTGAAATTTAGCGCAATTTTCTCGATTATGATGTATTTTTTGTTGTCCTCGGTATTTCAGTTTGTATATCAGTTAGTTTGGTCAGAGGTCAGACTGATTTTGTTCTAATATTGACTTTTTCAATTGATTGGACGATTCTTAAATAGCTGAATTTTATAATATTGTTTAGAGAGTGAACTGTCAACTCAAGGATACTCCTTGCTTTTTTTATTTCCTAGAATTGTTCGGTTTTTTTTGTTTTTCCAACTGGCACAGTTTCGTTTAGTTTTAGTGAAAATGTTTAATTTTGGCCCTGGTTGTATGATTGTCTGATAAGCCAAAAATGACATGATTTTTAAATTGTCTAGATTCTCTTTGTGTCTGACTCAAGGGACCTTATCATAAATCCTCAATGATTTCCCTAGGTTTAAGTAGCTGTGAGCATTTCTCCTGTTGTTTGTCTTGGAATTGTCTGTTATTGTACAATATTCTCTAAAATATTACCTGCTTCCAAACCAAGGGCTGACCGAGTGACACTTGAATCAATTTTACTGATATATTCATATGATACACACCAGAGATAGAGTGGCCTGATACCAATAAGAATATTGCATTTCATCAAGCAATGGGAATGCAATCAAGGTGGATTACCTGCTCTGCAACTGCCAACTGTGCAGCAGAACTACTGGCAATAAAAGTGCTCATCTCCCAGAAACAGCCAGCAAGATACATTGTACAACGCAGGAATTTTCAGTTGCCACACATTATTTAGAACAGACTATATGGTGAATATATTTATTATAATGACTTATTTTCAAGATTTTACAGATTGTCTCAGTAAATTGTTCAGCAGGTTATCAAACCACTGTTTCTTGAGAGATACATGTACAAATATCTGACATGCTGTCTGGCTCTTGCTCGTTGTGATAACGTCCAGCGTTAATTTCTAGTGTGCCTCTCTACACCCAGAACCTGTAGTCCCCAGGGTCCACATTGTCAAGAAAGTCTCTTTAGCGTCATTTGCAAACAGTTTCAGTTGATTTATGAAAGGATAAAGAACGGTTAAAGAGCAATGAGGCCAACCCAATGAGATTGAGCTTAGATTTATTGCATATTGTCTTGTTGCCGTTACAAAGCACTTGTCCAAGAAAGACAACAATTGAGAAATACATCAATGTTTTTAAAACACTAATTCTCTCTTTATTTCAATGTTTCTTGTGTGCAAACAGAAAGTAGAAAAGTACCACATTTATCCTTGGCCTGATGCTTCTCAACTTTTTTTTTCATTTGGTAATGTTTAGCTGAGAAAATCCCCCTTTTTTTTTAGAAAGAAACGATTACACTAGCTCAAACTTAGGGTCTGAAAACCCAAGAAATCTGAAAATCGAGACATGAAACACTGTTGAATCCCAATCTAAAATCATGTTTACATCTGTTTCTTATGGCTAGTTCTCACGACGGCGATTTGAGAGCGACGCATCAAGAGAAGTCATTTCTTGGAAGGTTGTGGCGTAGAACGTTGGTTTTGGCACATTACGTAATCAATTAGTGTCATGTGCGACGCTTAAAGTTAGTAGCCGCGGTGAGTCTTGAGGTGTCCGCGGCGCTTCTTAAGCTTTCTTCGCCGCGTTACGCCTCTCTTTCCTCAGCGCAGTTCCAAACAGACGCGTCGCACTTTGTTTTGGAATTCGGCGAGGCTGCTTTTACTTCGCCCAATGTTGTTTCCTCTTACGCCGCTGATGGTTGTGAGGCAGCTACGTCTGAAATTGGCGACCTGCGACGCATCAGGAAACCTTCGGCGTACACCCGAGGTAAGATGCGTCGCTGAAAATGACAGCCTCGCCGAAGACTGTAAGGATGCAACGCCGCATTTAGGGACTTGTTACTGCGTAACTTGATGGTTCATCGTCGCACATGCATTCATAAAGCGCCGAGGACATTACAGGCGCGTCGATGCTGACCTTCTTCGTCGTCCTTGCCTTAAGCAGCGACGAAGGTCTCTTAAGCATCGACGAACGTCTGTTGTTGCAGCGCTGCGGCAAAGTGTGTTTCGCTGCTGCAGGAGTCACTTTTGGTCATTATAAAAAGGGACACAGAGGACCTCCTTGCTTCATTTGCTGATTGCCCTTCAATGAGAACACAACGACTGCCTACTGAACATATGCATGATGAATGAAGAAGAAATTATTGTTGTGGCTGGTGCTGCTGCTGTTGCTATCGGAGCTGTCTATTTGAGACAGAGGAGGAGGAGGGCCAGGAGACAGAAAAGGTGGTGGATTCGCAACTGGTTGCTGCAGAGGGAACAACATGGTCACTTCCATCAACTGCTGCCTGAACTGCAAGTGCGTGACGTGTCCGGCTACTACAACTACACTAGAATGCCCCCTGCCATCTTTGCTGAAATCCTGGAAGCTGTTGGACCACTCATCGCTAAGCAAGACACCAACATGAGGAGGGCTTTGGAACCTGGTCTGAAGTTGGCTATCACCCTGCGGTACATGGCAACAGGAAACAGCTACAAGTCCCTAGCTTATGCTTTCCGTGTGGCACCCAACACCATCTGCAACTTCATCCCTGAGGTCTGCCTTGCCATCGTTCATGCCTTCGAAAGACAGCTGGCACTACCCACACAGCCTGAAAGATGGAAGGAGATAGCCAAAGCTTTTGAGAGGAAATGGAACTTGCCCAACTGCATTGGAGCTCTGGATGGCAAGCACGTCGCAATCCGATGTCCCAAGGCTGCAGGCTCCTTGTTCTACAACTACAAGGGATTTCACTCCATTGTCCTGATGGCCCTCGTTGATGCCAACTACAAGTTCATCTATGTGCAGGCTGGCTGTCAAGGAAGTGCATCTGATGGCGGCGTCTTCAGGGACACAGTACTTCGACAACTCCTGGACGAGGAAGATCTAGGCCTACCACCTCCAGAACCTCTACCTGGCACAGAAGACAATCCTTTCCCATATTACATCGTGGGTGACGAGGCATTTCCCCTGAAGACATGGCTGCTCAAACCAGTGCCAAGAAAGAACCTTGACATTCCTTCCAGAGTCTACAATTACAGGATTTCAAGAGCCAGGAGAGTGGTGGAGAATGCCTTCGGTCTGCTGTCAAACAGGTTCAGATGCTTCCTGACCACCATGCCCCAACGACCTACAAGAGTGACATACATCACAATGGCTGCTTGTGTTCTACACAACATTCTGCGAGACAGAGTAGGCGTCCACCATGCCCGTGACAATGAAGTGATGGACAGAGAAGATCCACAGACACATGACGTCACTGAAGGAGTTTGGAGGGGAGACCGTCAATTAGGAGACCTAGGAGAACCACTTCGACACGGAAATGCCTCCAGAGATGCCAAGGCTGCTCGAGACTACCTACGTGACTGGGTCAACAGTCCGGCAGGAAGTGTCCCTTGGCAGTTGGAGAAAATCTGAAGAAGATGCATTCAAAACAACAAACCCCAGGTCCTTTTAAGGGCCACCAAATCCTCCCAATTGAGCTGGCCATGTACACATCCTATGTTGACAAACAAGCCCAAAAATCAATCAATCAATCAATCCCTCCATCCATCTATCTATCTATCTATCTATCTATCTATCTATCTATCTATCTATCTATCTATCTATCTATCTATCCAAGTCCAATCCCTGCAAAGTGACGACAACTGCTTTTCTTTTGCTGCAGTGTATATATGTAACGAGCATTGTGTTCCATCTATCAAGCTATCTATCTATCTATCTATCTAGCTATCTATCTAGCTATCTATCAAGCTATCTATCTATCTATCCAAGTCCAATCCCTGCAAAGTGACGACAACTGCTTTTCTTTTGCTGCAGTGTATATATGTAACGAGCATTGTGTTCCATCTATCAAGCTATCTATCTAGCTATCTATCTAGCTATCTATCTTTCTATCTATCTAGCTAGCTATCTAGCTATCTACCTGCCACTTGAGCTAGACAAGTGAAATTACAAAGTGATGCACTTGTACTAGTGCAACCAACCAACACAATTTTTAAAAGCAAAGCACTTGTACTAGTGCATTACATTTTAATTAAGAAATTCATGCACTTGTACTAGTGCAATAAAAATATGTTTATACCAAAGAATGCAGCACTTGTACTAGTGCTGCACTTGGTATGTTTTGGGGCAAAGAAAGGGGGAACTAGCACCTTGCTTTTATGAAGGTGATTACTTTTAATGAAGGCCAGGACCGGACTTTTGTTTTGGGGGACTTTTTTTTTGGGGGACTTTTTTTTTGGGGATTGTCAACGTTTTTTTTGCTCTTTTTTGGCTCTTTTCGGTCAACACAAGCTCTTTTTTTTTGTCAACATAAGATGTGTACGTGGCCTGCCCTTTTGGGAGGATTTGGTGGCCCTTAAAAGGGCCAAGGTTTTTTGTTGTCTTTGCTGCATCTGGTCTTCTACTTTCGTGGAGAAAGGAGACCTGAAGTCCAACTGGGCGAAGGGGAAGGCTGGTGCTGGTGATGGGCGGCCGGTTGACCAAAGCTGGGTCCAGGGGGGTAGCCGTACTTCTCGGGGCTCTCCTGTGCATCCATCATCAGTGTCATGGTGGAGTGGCTGGGCTGCATCGGGGTGTAGCTGGGAGTCTGCCTGGAGGATCCTCCTTCCCTGGGCTGGTGCTGCTGGTAGTGATGGCTGCTGCTGGAAGCCTGGGGATGGTGCTGGTGGTGTGATGGCACATACGTCGAAGAAGGAGGAGGATGAGGAGGAGGTGGCATCTGCAGGCGCTGAGGAGGATGAGGAGGCTGGAAGGTGTGCTCCTGATGCTGTCTTGACTGGCGGCTGACCTCATCATCCCAGTAGAGGGCGGCCTCTGCAATGGTCCTGACCATCTGCCTCCTGATTTCAGGGCTGGCGTGCACTCCCACGTGGTAGAGGTCCTGGCACTTCATCCTCCAGTACTCCTGGTCGGGTGTCAACTCCTGGTGGTCGGGGCACATCTTGCAGCCAGAGCCTTTCAGGATTTTCTTGGCGGAGGACATGGCTTGCATGCTGCCTGCGATGACGTGCATGGCGGAGTGCATGGCTTCATCTCCTGGGGCCTTCCTCTTGGTTCCCTTGGCAGCGGCTCCAGGCTTTGGTGCTCCAGGGAAGACTTGGGACTGCTGGCTGTCAGGTCTGTCCTGTGCTGGCTGTTCAGGTGGCAGGTCCGGCATGTCATAGGAAGCTGGCAGGGAATCCTCAGGGTTGTAGCTTTCATCATCGGAGTCTGAGGCTGGCCGGTTGGCAGACAGTTGAGAGATGGCGGACAGCTCCTTCCCTGGCTTGTGGACGATGGAGTCCTTCAGGAACCGACAGTTGTTCAGGATGTACTCGTCCCTCTCTGTGAGCGTCTCCTTCCTGGCGGCTCCTGAAGCTTCAGGCCTGACGAGTCTGGAGAAGTGAGTGCGCACTGTCTTCCTCCAGTTGAAGATGTCGTGGGAGGTGTACTTGGGGCCCAGCTCCTTTGCTTTTTCTGAGTCCAGCAGCAGCTTCTCGTTCCCCTTGTAGCCTCTGGTCCCCTTCATGTACAGCACAGGATGCTCCTTGTACCAGTTGATGAGGTCATCTTCTTGTTCAGCTGTGATGCCCAGGTTGTTGCGGATGTTTTTCTTGGGGGCCTTCCCTTTGCCCTTCTTGCCCTTGGACTTGGCTTCAGCAGCTGCAGGGGTGTCATCAGCAGAGTCTTCTTCTTCCTCCTCGAAGGTGTCCTCATGGATGGCCACTCTGTCTAGAGCAAGAACAGGCTGGCTCTCTGCTGTTTTCTTGGGAGTCTGCTTCTTCGGAGTCTGCTTCTTTGGAGTCTGCTTCTTTGGAGTCTGCTTCTTTGGAGTCTGCTTCTTTGGAGTCTGCTTCTTTGGAGTAGACCTGGCAGTAGGCTCTGGAAGACCCGTGGAAGACTTGGCAGCAGGCTTGTCAGCAGGCTTGGCAGCAGGCTTGGCAGCAGGCTTGGCAGCAGGCTTGGCAGCAGGCTTGGCAGCAGGCTTGGCAGGCTTGTCAGCAGGCTTGGCAGCAGGCTTGGCAGGCTTGTCAGCAGGCTTGTCTCCTTCCTCTTCAAAGAGTTCAACTGAAGAATCTTCTTCTGTTGTGTTGTCTTCTGGCCGGCCCTCGAAGATGGTCTCGCTGACGACAGTGGCTTTGGTGGTTGAAGTGGTGGTCTTCGTCTGGCTGCCAGCTGTAGTGGAGGTGTAGAGCCCAGGTAGAGAGAGGTCTGCCATGGCTGTAGTAAAGAAGGCAGTCACTGCAGCATCTGAAGGTTCATGGAGAGGAGTTGCAGCTGGAGTTGTAGCTGGAGTTGTCACTGGAGTGCTCCCAGGAGTGTGGAGTGTTGACCTGGTGCTGAGCTTGGTTGGTGCCCTGGTGACGACGGTGCCCTTTCTCCTCTTTGGTCCCATGTTGTAGCAGCAATTTGAAGTACAATTGTAGCAACAAAAGTAGCAGCAAATGTAGCAGTTGATAATAGTGTCGTGGATTCTAGATGTGTTCTGGTCGAAGGTCTGAGTGGGTATGGTGCTCTAAACTGGCCTCCTCTATATATATGCAGGGTGCGGACCGCCTCTTTCCCCCTCCTTCGCCCCCCCTGCTTCGCTGCTGCTGCCCCAGCCGCTGCGCAAAAAGAGGGTGACACGCAGACAAAGGGTTGATGCTAAAAATAGAACAACGCATGCACTCAGGCGCCACTCTGTCTGCTGCATTGGGGGTCCAAAAGACGCGGCGCGCACCCTCTCACGTGCGTCGAACATGTGTCTTTCTGCGACGCGTGTCTGAAACATGTGACATGAAGCAAGAGCTTTCTGCTACACTGCTGTTTCTGCGTCGAAGCTCTTCTTTGTGCGCCGCATCTTAAAAAATCTGCGGCGCGCACTGATTTCTTTTTACGCTTGTTCTTGCTTCACCACTTCTTTCCTCGCAAAGATTCAACCGGTTGAATCTTTTTTTCCTGCATCGTCAAATTTCTAGGAATTGCGTAGAAAGACCTCTTAAAACGACGCATGCTGTTCCTGTTGCGCCGTAAAGCCAAAATTGACGGCGAACATGCTCAAATCTTTGCCCTTTCCTGGAAATATAAGAAACGCCGTCACTTAAACCCTCTGATACGTCTCCGTGAGAACTAGCCATTAGAGTCGCCAATTAGTTGCCTCAAAAGAATGATGTGGTGCAGACTGTGGAATGTATCTCATATTGCATATACTAATCAATACAATGATAATATTGTCTTGAATTTCCAAGTAATTACGAAACACACACAGATGTTGGAGCAAGTAAAACATGCTAATGCCAAGAAATGAAAAAAAATTGAGGAGCGTTGGTGAAAATAAGCGATGAAACTGGAATATGTATGAAAATACACAAGAAAGACAAAAGACAAAGCAGACCATTAAAAAATTGAAGGTAAGAGATAGTAATTAATATATTGCTTGTTCCCAGCCGTGCAAAGATAAGATGTGAAAGACGATGCAGTTTCAAGTTTTGTTTTTTCTGTTGATTTGTCATTATTGGGACAAATTCGTGTAAATGTTGCCAAGACACAATTGTTTTTCTGTTGTTTACACATCTCTGTTAAAGCTTTTTGTGATTAAAAGGCAATTTTCAATAAATTGTCCAGTTACGTGACACCAAGAGATTTCTTGGTTAGCATTCACGATGTACAACACGTAGCTACACTGCTCTTGCCATTTCCAATCACACCAATTCTCATATCATCCTTATATATGAGAAACTCGCATTTTTATGTAGTGAGAAAATTTGAACATCGACGGGAAAGAGCATCTTGTTTATCATTTTCTTTAACTTAATTGATGGTGGAAACTGAAATTTGTGAAATCTAGAATTTTGAGGGTATTCGTTCCTAATTTAAAATGATCTCTGTTCTGCAAACAAATAATGATTTAAAGAAGGTGATCAGCTTTTGTTGGTTAACATTCATAATTTACATCACATACACATCTGGAGACTTAAATGGCAATTAGTTACTAACATGCAGGAAAGTAGGTATTGATTGTGCTAACCATGGAAAATTCTTGTTGCTCACAATCATTTAACAATATGACAATTGAGTTAACAATCAATTTGACATTGTCTTATGCAATTTCTCCATGAGGTGACAATATTTTATTTTCGCAGCATAGGTACAGGCTTGCCTATTTACATTTTTCAATCTTATAATATCTTTAAAAGAAGAATGGTATTTCTGGTTATATAGCACAATAAGGACTTAAGCATTACATATAGAACGATACTGGTATTGCCAATATTGGCAATAATGCTGAATATGTTTCACGAGTCTTCACCAAAATTGGATCAGCTCTTTTGTATGGAAAATGATCCTGCCATGACTATTAGACTGAATGATACACACAGATATATGCATCAGTCTCTCGGTACGACTATTGAGTAAAAGTAAGATGCATATTACCCAACCTGGCTATTTGTCCAAAATTCAGGTCAGGTAATAAGTCATGATTTATCTCCATTGGTTAACATGGCCTCATTTCTTTTAATCAATGTCTTGTAACATTTTACCAATGTGCAGTTTAATGTTACCTGCTGCCAAACTGAAGGCTGGCTAAATGACTCTTCATTCCATCTGGCTAATGTGGCCAATATTTCTGATATTCCCATGACACAAACTAAGTAACAGAGTAGCCTAATACTGCAAGACCACATATTGCATTCAATCAAGCGAGGGGAATGCAATTAGGGTGGATTACTTACTGCACAACACCAAGTCTACCATAATACTACATCCGATAACAGTGACACACACTTAGGGCACAAGCTATCATGAACCAAATGTTAGTTTGGTACTAGTGTTCAATATCTATTAATGAAGGATGAGACAGAGATAGGTTTAGTTGGTTCTATCATTTAAATGATATTTGATGCTTGCTGTCCCATTGCCAGTTCAGCCTTCAATTCCTGAATTACCTGGTACCTCCTTTACATGCAAACATTCTCAATAATACTTTGGTCAATTGCAACAGCATTGCTTAACCTGATTGTTTTTCGTTATTTTGTTTGAAAAAGGAAGAGGTGTGACTCAGTATTGCTGATTCATTCCACCAGTATTCTAATGTCATGAATTTATTGTTAAGAACCTCAAATTAATGAAGTATTGATATCAAGTGACAAAAGTTATGGCTGACCGGAAACATTGGTTAGTTTATTTAAGTCTGGCATGAATCATCCCTTTTTCACTTGCTGGCAAACTGCGACACAACATCGCAATTGCCACACTTTGAAGAGGCGTTGCTCTCAATTTACAGCAATCAAGGGAACTGTCTTGTGGTTACACAATCATGTGAAATCAACTTCTCTTTTTATTATTTGTATATATATTAAGATGATTGTCTATTTTGACGGTGTTTCTTTAATGTTTATGCTGGGTTGATACATAATTGGGCAACTTGTAGACTGTGTGAGGAGAATGTAATTGTAGGATTCTGGAGAAGACCTGATATGCTTATATCTAGTTATTTGCTTATTTTGAGAGTTTGCTTGGCTAGCTTGAAGATCCTCTATTAACTTATCTGGTGGATTATTCCCCCTTGCTGTGATATTCTGAAGAAACTGACAGTGGAAGTGCAGTGAGCTCACACTTTGACTGGGCAGATATTCTTTGTGTGTCTGTTCACCTATATTTAGTTCCGTATCTCCTCTCTTACCGACCCTCTGGTGACTTACTTGGGACATAATCTGACCACTGCCTCTTGTATTGGGAAATCACAGCTGCCAGAGCCTAATTCCATGTCAGCCTATGCTGTCCTCAGGGTCTGAATTGTCTATTAATGAGCCCGCTTCTCTTACTTTTTTTCAGGTTTTGGCGTCATGCTGAATTCCTGTTGTTTTATTGACAAGAGAGAAGATGATAGGGAAATGAAAAAATGTAAGAAGAAACACTAAGGCCAATTCCATTAATTGCAAGCCTAGATTTGTTAAACCTCTTTCACTTTCCAAGGAGGTTTCAAAGAAGGAGATTTAAAATATGCATCAAAGGGGAAATAAAACCAGATTCCCTCTTTACTTCAGAACCAGAAAAGAATCACTTTGAAACATTCTGCTAACTTCGCAATTTTTCATCTGATAATTCAACGCTCTGCCTTCTCCTTGGGCAATGAGCATGCAAGTGCACTTCTGTCATCAGTAAATAGACACATACTTTAGTATAGAATGTCGGCTCAAGCTTAAAATTATTTCATATGAAATGCAAGTATGAATGATAATTTAATCTTTAGCCAAAAAAAGAAACAAAATGCACTGCAAAAGGCCTTTCTTATTTAGATCATCTTTATACCTTTTTTGTGTAAAACATGGAATATCAAATGCCTTTAAAAAGCAAGATGACTGGAAACTTTGTTCATATCACACGTTTTTGCTGTGACAACATTTTCATCTTGTTGACTCCAAAAGTAACTAGGTATGCATGCCACAGCAAATAAAATCGTAAATGTCCTGCAATAAAAGAGATGGAAGGCAAAATCTGGAGGAGTAATTTCTATGGAATGTTCACTGTGTTGAGCATGTTTTTTTTTTTTCTAAGATGAAGGATGGAATATATTTTTTAAAACTTAATGATCTTTTTGTGTGTATATGGAACAAGAATAAGAGGTGTTTTACTTTCTGAAAGCAATTGAATAAGCACCTTCAATGATGGTTGAAAACTGACCAGTTCGTTAGGATGCTTGATCCAACTCTGGCTGAGGCCAAATACTCAAACGTTAAATGCCAAATGCCCTCTATTGTCACTAATTGTGAATGTTTTACTGGCCTGTCAGTTCCTTGACTTGTTTACCTATGCGTAGGACACAACTGTTGCAACGCTGGCTTAGAGAAAAAGTACAAAAATGTAAGAAAATAAAACCATATCCCCTAATTAGGTCTATGCTTCATCTTTGGCAATCAAGAGAGAACAGCAAAAGCAAATGTTTCTTAGACCAGAGAGTAGTGATTAGTGATGAAGGGGATGGAGCAAGGGGGTGGGGGTGGACTATACCAGTGTATCTCTCCATATTCAAATGTAATTGGTCTTATTTTAAATAAGTAATGAATTATTATTAGATTTTTTATGTTTTATTTATGATACATTAATGGGGTTCCTAAGGGGGAGGGTCCACCCACCTATTGGTGATAGCAGTATATACATCTGCTTGGGTGGCCTCCAATGCAACATTTATTGATATTGTTATCAAATTGTGATATATATGTTTGTATGCTGTGTGTACATAATATTATTATGTTGCGAAAATAGATTTATCCTATCCTATCCTTACAATAGCAAACATGTAAGGTCCAAGAATAAATAGTTATTCAACGTACTTTGCCTTTTCTTGTTAATTTTTTGCTGACATTTTCAGAATCACTTCTGTCAAATTAGCCTATGACTTTTAAAAGTTTTACAATTCCTCAACTATCAATTAAGAAACACTCTTTATCCATGAAATACTGTTAATGGAAACGTGTTGTCAAAATGTTAATATCACTAGATTATACTAAGAGCCTCTTGTTTTCTCTTGCAATTTGCTATTTTCCTCCACTACATGTATCTAATTTCCTGTCTTTAACCTAATGGGAACTGTGCAACACCAATCTAAAATCATGTTGACATGTATTTGTTAAACTCACCAAATGGATATCTCGAAAAGATGATGTAATGTATCTTATATTGCATATATTTATCTGAATCATGTCATTTTAATCTTCTTGAATTTCCAAGCAACCGATTCATGTTGGACAAATAAAACATGCTAATGTCAGGCAATGAAGCAAATTGTGGAGAGCAGTATTGGTGAATTTAAGCGAAGAAACAGGACTGTGTAGAAAAGTATAGAGAAAGAAAGATGAGTCAAAATAGGCCATTCATAAATTGAAATGTAATGGATAGTAATATATTGCTTGTTCACGGCCAAATGGGAAAATTTGAATGACGTTACTGATTATATTTTTTTCTTGGATATCATTTGATTGAGGCAAATTCATAAAGTGTTATTAAAAGAAAATAGTTTTTCTGTTGTTTATTCGTTTCTGTTCAAGCGTTTTGTGATTGAATGCCAATTTCAATTTGTCTAGTGTCGTGACACAAAAAATTGTTTTGCACACCACACTACTCTTTCTATTTTCAATTACACCAATTCCTGTATAATCCTCAAATATGAGAAGCTCAAAAGTGTTTTTGGCGAGAAAATTTAAACGCTGGTGGGAAAGAGTATCTTGTTTGTCATTTTGTTTGACTTACATATATGTCTGTTGGAAACTGAAATTTGTGACAAATGATGATGAAGCCAGTTAGCTTTTGTTGGTCTGGCTAATTGCTGTGATTGTTCTGTATATATATATTCCTCAATCTGACACAGGTGTGTACACCCCGGTAGAACTGCACTCTAAAAGAATGTTTCTTGTTAGGTTAAAGGAACTTGTAACTGGCAATCCATTTGACTTGACAGTTAAATGAGAAGCCTGGCTAATATAAGCCAAGTAACCAACCAACACTGCCCAAAACAATTTGAAAAGCCAGATATTATATATCGTATTCACAATGAATTGATGCTCAGGCCCTGTAGGCATGGAATTTCAGTGAAATGTTGCCAAACTGCGTTTTGTAAGTCTTGCTGGTTAAGTAAGTACAAAGTGTTGGAATTGGTATGGTTTTTAGAGATGCTTGCTTGCTTGCAAGCGCATCTCTGTTGTGGGAGGAAGATTTGAAAAACTTATGACAACTGCCAAAGTCGTGCTGTTTAATATCTATCATTAAAACTTTGCATACAGTCTCAATGGAATTTTATCTTGCGTTGATAAACTTTTGGTGGCTTTCTGAGATGAAAAAATTGATAAAGAAAACAATCAGGCTGGCTTTCTTCATGTCAAAGGTCAATCAGTTAACTGGGTCATGGTGACCTACTTTTGCATGTATTGAAGTGTCAGTGTTTGCTTAGCACTGTATCTGCAAGCTTCTCTTAAAGTGCTTGCACGTTATTTTTATTTTTAAATGAGTTCCCTGCAAATAATCAATTGGATGACCAGTATTATACAATTTATATACGTTGCCACAATTGCTTAGCAATCAGTGATCAATGAACAATACAATGTGCTTGATATTAAACACCTGTTTTTCAAATGCAGGCAAACTGCATCACAACATCTCGATTGCTGCACCATGAAGAGGCGTTGCTCTCAATCAAAAGCAAGTCAAGAGAACTTTTTGCAGTTTTGCAATGATGACTTGTCTTGGTATTTATAGTAAGGTGATTGTCTATTTTGACAGTGTCTGTTTATGCCGAGCAGATTCATAATTGGGAAACTTGAGGACTATATGTTTGCCAGTGCTATAGGTGACTGTGGGGAGAATACTAATGTAGGTTTCTGAAGAACACCGGATATGTTAATTGCTTATTTCTGGCTATCAACTTATTTTGAGAAATAGACTAGTGACTTCTCTGAAAGTTGTATTTAGCGTCGTCTCACCTAATCTTACAGAACCTCTGGTGACTTCTTTCGGAGTTTATCTGACCACTGCCTCTTGAGAGATCACAGCTGCCCGGGCTTAATTCCATGTCAGTCTCTGCTGTCCCCAGGCCATGGACTGTCTATTAATGAGCTTCTGCATTACTTTGTTGCAGGTTTTGGAGCCATGCTGAATTCTTGTTGTTTTATTGGCGCTAGGAAAGATGCTAGGGAAAAGGAACAGCGTAGAAAGAAAGACTAAGGCCAATTCCGCTGATTGCAAGCCTAGATTTGTTAAACCTCTTTGACTTTTCGAGGATGTTTCAAGGAAGGAGATTTAAAAGATGCATCAAAGGGGAAATAAAAGCAAATTCCCTCTTTTATTTTAGAAACGGAAAAAAATCACTTTGAAACTTTCTGCGAACTTTGCAATTTTTCATCTGGTAATTTTATGCTGTGCTTTCTCCTTGAGCAATTCATAAGTTAACAGATGTCATCAGTTAACAAACGGAAAAAAAGAGATCAAATTCACTGTAATTCACTGTAAAAGACCTTTCTTCTTTAAATCATATTTATTCCTTTTTTCGTGTCAAACATGAAATATTGAATGCCTTTAAAAAAAAGCAAGATGCTATAAAACTTGGTGATAAAACTATATTATATTACAAGTTATTGGAACGACAACATTTCCATCTTGTTGACTTCAGAAGTAACGAGGTGGTTGCATGTCGTAGAAAATAAAACCTTTATGTCTTGCAATGAAAGAAATGGAGGGCTTACTCTGGAGGATGAAGTTCTTTTTTTCAAAGATGATAAGTGGAATATGTTTATAGATAACTTAATTGATCTTTTTATTTGTAAGTGGAATAAGAGTAAGAGATGTTTTGCTTTCTGAAAGAATTATTAAACAATTATCTGCAATGGCTGTTGCATGGAAACATACTAGTGTAATGTGAATGCCTGCTCCAACTCTAGCTGAGGCCAAATGCTCAAAATTCCCAATTCCTACTGACAAGATCTGTCTGAAGAAACAAAAAAAAATCCCATAATTACTAATAAGGTCTGTGCTTAATTTTTGCCAATCAAGAGAGAACGGCAAAAAAGAAGAAGTATTTTCTAAAGACAAGATGAAGAGGGATGAAGTATATTGAGGAGTATACCTCTCCATGCAATAGGAAATATGTACGAGACAGCTAGAATGAAAGAGTTATTCAACACACTCTGCCATTTGTTGTATTTCTTTTATTGGCATTTTCAAAACTACTTCTGTCAAAGTATGGCTGTGACATTTGGAAGTGCTAAATTTAGCAACTGATTACAATTTCATTTCATTAGCCATTAAAAAACTGACAATACTAGTCGTGCCAAAATGTCAATGCCACTGAATGAAATCAACTTATTTAATTAAGAGCATGGTAAAATTAAGGTTACTCTGGAGGATTAAATTCCTAGGAACATAAAGGACATTTTTCAAAGATGATAAGTGGAATATGTCGACGGATATTGATCTTTTGGTGCGCGAATAGAATAAATATTTTCAATGTCTGCTGGAAACAGGTGAGTTCAGCATACCAGCTCCTCTAGCTGAGGCCAAATACTCATAATGTCAAATTTCAAATGCCAAAGCTCTGTTGTCAAGTATCTTGAATATTGCGTAGGCTTATCAGTTCCTTGACTTTACTTAGAGAAGTCTTATTACCTTTACACAGGACTGTTCCAATATAGGCTAAGAGAATAAGTACACACACTTAAGAAACAAACACCAAATCCCCTAATAATGCTTAATCTTTTAGCAATCAAGAGAGAACCATAAAGAAGAACATGTAGGGTTCAGTTGGATAAATAGATAATCAACACAAATCTCACTTTGCCTTTTCTTGTATTTCTTTTGTTGGCATTTTCTGAGCTACTTGTATCTTAGCATGACATTTCGTTAGCCATTAAAAAAAACTGGCAATGCTAGTCTTGCCAAAATGTCAATGCCACTGAATGAAATTAAGAGCCTCTTGTTTTCTCTTGCAGTTTGCTATTGTTTCATCTCTGCAACCTTAATCCTGTCTCCACTTCTTTCATCTCTTGACACTAATTTGTCCAATTTGCTCCAACATGCAACTGCTTCATTACACCAAGATTCAACATTATTAAAGTTCCAGCATCTTATTTTAAAAGCAATGTCATCGATTTTCTGTGTCACAAAAGCTTCATAATCTTTCCACCTTTGCATCAAATAGGGTAAAACTCAATTAAAATTTTCGATGTTGAAGTTTTGTTATGACACAGCATGTTACGTTTGTTTTACATGAACAAATTATGTTCTGATAATTTCCATTGATTTTTACTTTTCATTCTTCTGTAACTTTGTTACCTGAGAGTCAAGAACAGACATTGACAAAAATGATAACATCTGAATCTGAGATGATCTGACCGCCAGTCTCTTACCCATTCGTCCAGTTCCCCCGTGGCCTAATTGGTAAGTGCACTTGTCAACTGGCTTTGAGGGCGTGGGTTCAAATCTCACCCCGGGAACTCACTTTAGTCCGAGCCCATGGGACATTAAATGGAGGCGGGTTGTATCCAGTGTTCTACGCTTGGGCAACTGAAAGACCCTGGGCATCCCTGAATTAATAGGGTATGTGCCAGACTCTCAGTCTTCTCATCTCATCATCATACGGCGGTCGCCTGCCTCGATATAGCCCACCAAGGTGCTGCAGAGGCGTAAAACACAAACAAACAAACTTACCCATTCGTCAACTTTAACTTGTTACTGATTATTATTACCACCATCCAGTTGAGTCAATTGTGAGAGACAAGAACTTGAGCACTGTACCATCAGATCAACACCATTGGTTATTAAGGATTTATATGGTGCCTTTGATTGGAATGATGAAACAATTGTAGGATTCTGAAGAAAACCTGATGCACTTTTATCTGGCTATGGCTAATCTGAGAAATGGCTTGGGTGCCTATAAGACCCTCTGGTGACTTATTTGGGACGTTATTCTACCATTGCCTCTTGGGAGATCAAAGCTGCCAGACACTGCCTCATGGCAGTCATGCGACCTGTAAAATAGATGTCAGTCTGAAATGTCTGCCTCTCCTGTCACCCTCTACTTTCAACCCTTGTTGTCAGTCTCTGATGTCCCCAGGGTCGAAATTGTCCATTAATTAACTTCAACATCACTTGCCTGCAGTTTTGGACCCATTACTGTATTCCTGTCACTTTATTGATGTCAGAGAAAAAAAACAAAACGAGCAATAAAGCCACTTTGAGTGATTTAGACTATGAGTTCATGTCATGCTCTCGTATATGTTTCAACTAGATTTTTAAGAGCGCATCAACAGCAAAAGTAAATCAAATGCTGTTAACTTCAACAGAAGCAGAATTGAAATCACATCAAAAGATATTTCGCAATGATATTTTGGAAAATTTTGATCTGATACTTTTTTTGCCTACTTTCTGCCCTCTGTAGGCGTATCTAGAAATGGCCTGGGGGGGAGGGGACTTTACTTGGAGTGAATATGCGGTGTTCCACAGCATTTCTTCTCTTCCATGTTAAATTTGGGCCTAAGGGGGGGGGGCAGCATGGCCCGATGCCCCCCTAAATATGCCACTTGCTCTCGGCCATTTTAATATAATAATATAACATAATATTAGTAATAATATATAATAATATAGTATGATTTTATATAGCGCCCATTCCAGATAAATCTGCTCACCGGCGCTCACCATACTGAACGGCAATCATACCAATCATTATAGTGATTTAAATTCTATTCCCAAGCTAAAATTGTGTTCATGTAAATATAGAGAAAAAAACCAAGGACACCGTGCTTGTAGACAGGAAAGGGAGGAGACTTAGCTTCAATAATGGTGGCATTTGGCACTTACACTGAAAAAAAAAGGCATCGTTTGTCTCGACAAAAAATAACCTAGCAAGAATGACATAAATGGCTCCAGATTCAAAGAAGAAGGTCATGAAAATTATGAGTTTCTATATATTACCCTATGTATTTTAAATCATTATGTAAAACAAATTGCTTTCTTTTTTAAATCCATAGAGTAAATGTAAAAGAAATGCAAGTCTTGACTCGAAAGTCCCCGAAAGTGGCTTCATCACCTTTCGTTTCATAGACTAGCTTACTGTTGTCAGGCATTTTCTAATGACCTTGGAAACTGCTGGAGACTGACATTGATGTTCATTATTGGGTAATTCAGACCCGGGACAGTAACGACTGACATAGCTTAGAACTGACATTTGGCATTCTGATAACCAGAAGACAAGAAACATGCCCAGTCACTATCTGGCAGCTGTGATCTCCCTTAGGGCATGGTTAGTTATCTCTCAAATGCGTAAGAGAGTAGGCCTAAAGAACAATATTTGCAGTAAGGGAAGACTACTGACCACCAATAAAGATGCTTCTGTTTGCTCTGTAATATAATAACATTTCTTCTTAATCAATATGGCCATCAAAAGTCTCTGGGTCACCGTGCAGGGCACTTGAATTTTTTTCAATGTAGCAATTACCATATACCGTATATATGGGCGATGGTAAGGCTTGGATTTGACACTTGTACTGTATAAGTGATTTCTGCATGCTCAAATCAAATCAAGATTTATTTACCCTCGGTAACCATGAAAAATAAACATTAGCCACCTGGGCTATTCACACCGAGCTTGGTGCAAATTAACAAGTGAAATACAGAAATGGTGAGATAATGTTAAAATTGAATTTGGTTAAAATAGACATTTGGAGAGTAAAATTGTCACGAGGCTGCAGAATGCAGCTGTGTAAAAAGTCACATAGAAATATCAAATAGTCGCATGGAAATATAAAATTGTCACATGGAAATATAAAATTGTCATACGGAAATTTAAAATTGTCACAGGGCAACAGTTTAACGGCAGAAAGCGCATCTGCAACTTGGGCCTGACCATGTCTTCATCATTGACTTAAAGGTTTTAATGTCGCAGGCTGATTTCATGTCGCACGGAAGTTGGTGCCATAACTGGGCACCGAAATGCCTAAAACTGTGTAGACCATATTTTGTGGTCCTACTGTGCGACATTTGGAATGAACCACCAGAACGAAGGTTGTATCTGGTATTGTGCCCATCATGTAGTAACCTATCAAACCCACATTTAATATATCTTATTCCATCCTAGCAGCGCGTACCAGATGTATATTTTACCTAATTTGATTTTGTGTAGTTAAAAAAAAAAAATCCTTATATTTGTATATTCATTATTACATTTTTTGTCTCCACTTATTTGCCAGTAGCGCAGCATAATTCCGGAAATGTATGAAATACTTTAAATTTGTAATTGTTTATATAGGCGGTCATACACGATAGAGGCACGAGCCAAGGTGTATGCCTCCTAGACCAATTTTATATTGATAACTTCTTATAATTGCTGTAATCTTTATCTGGGTCAAAATAAATTAAATCTGTCTGTCTGTCTGTCTGTCTGTCTATTTGCACGGTTAAAAATATTGTTTATAAAAGAAGGGCTCTGCTTATTTAGAGCCTTGTACACCTCGCTAGCTATTGAGCGCAGCCTTCTAATTTCTAGCGATGGTAGTTTCGCTCTTCGTAGTAGGTCGTCATAATTGGTGACGTAGTCCGAAAAGACAAACTTGAGAGCTCTAAACTGGATTTGTTCAAGCATATTTGGACGGCCGGGCAATAACTGAAGTTGGACATCACGAACGACTTGTATAAAAGTAATTTAATGTTAATTGGGAGGGCATATGCCACATGTTTTAGACAATTATGTTGTCTAGTTGCCTTCCGCAAGATGTGGGAAATGTGTTCATTGAAATTGAAATCCCAATCAAGGTTCACTCCCAATAGTTTGACGGATTTTTCACTTTTAATCACTGAATTTCCAAATGTAAAATCCATATCTAAACCATCCGAAATCATTACTTGGAACTTAGAGGGGTTAGCCTCCATCTGGTTGTAATCACACCACTTAATAATATCCATAGCATTTTTGGAAATTTTATCAGCAACTTTATCCTTGTTGGAGTCTGCGACAAAGACGGTATTGTCGTCAGCATAATTGAACATCCAACATCGATATCTTGAAAAATGTCATTCATGAAAAGGTTAAACAGCGTGGGTCCCATGATGGATCCTTGTGGGACGCCTTTGGTGAGATTTATCCACTGACTGGTTGTACCGTTTAACTGTACTCTCTGGTTTCGCTCCGACAGGTAATCCGCCAGTAAAGTTACAGAAGCATGACTCATGCCGTATGCATGAGCTTTGGCGATGATGAGCGAGTGTGCAAGGCAATCAAACACCTTGGAGAAATCAACTAATAGAATTCCAGGAATCTTTTTCGCCTCCTTAGCCTCCCTCCATTTTTCACATAGACCCAGTATAACATCCTGGCAGCTATAGCCGGATCGGAAAGCACCTAGGTATTCATGATAAATAGATGGTAACCATTCTTTTTGTAGTTGGGATTCCATTAATTTCTCTAATATCTTAAATGCTCAGGTTTGCTAACAGTTTAGTCCAAAATTCAGCAAATATCTGTATCATATGGAAATTTAAATTTATAACTATTGTTACCCAATGAAAGGGAATGGCAAGAGCCACAATTTAACTGATACCTAAGACTGAGGAAACTTATGACAAAAAGATAATAATATGAGGTTATACCATGGGTAGGTGCAGTACATCCCCGGTATACTCCCCGAGACCCCAGTATATTCCCAAGACCCGAAGGGTCGAGGGAATATACTGGGGTCGAGGGGAGTATACCAGGGATGTACTGCAACTACCCATGGTATAACCTTTTTATCCCATGTCTAGGCACATTTTTGAGATAAAAGTAAAAAACGGCCATGGAACTAAATAAAAAAAAGTCGATGCAAATCTATGATTTTACGATTGCACTGAAAATTCTTGTTTCACTTAAGTTTTTTTTTGGCATTAGTTTTTGAGATATCGCCTTGAAATTTTGGATTTGTAATCTGTACTATATGTAGGAAAGTACTGGAGAATTTAGTAGGTCTGCTGCTTTCAGGTCCTGAGATATAAGATCTAACGGCCATGGAACTGAAAAAAACGTTGACTCAAATCAGTGATTTTACGCTTGAACTGAAAATTCTTGTTTCACTTATGATTTTTTTGTGGCAAGAGTTTTTCAGATATCTCCTTGAAATTTTGGATTTGTAATCTATACTATATGTAGGAAAGTACTGGAGAATTTAATAGCTCTGCTGCATTCAGGTCCTGAGATATAAAATAAAACGGCCATGGAACTAAAAAAAACGTTGACTCAAATAAGCGATTTTACGCTTGAAGTGAAAATTCTTGTTTCAGTTATGATTTTTTTGTGGCAAGAGTTTTTGAGATATCGTCTTCAAATTTTGGATTTGAAATCTATACTATATGTATAACAATATATGCTAACTTTTATACATCTGGGTTGATTAGATCCAGAGTAATTAAATAAAACGGCACTGGAATGCAGAAAAACGTTTCTCAGATCAATGAACAACATAGCTGGAACTATAACAATCAGCAGAATTTAGTGTCATTACTTTGTCATGTGTTGCAAAATACTGTCTAAAACAATATAACAAAATAAAAAGGGGTCCTCATCACGATGGATTTTTTTATAAATCAGTATTTGTACAACAAAGTCATTTTGGAAAAACTTAACGAATTTCACGAAAATCGCTTTGGAAAATTTTCTATACCAAATAGAAAGTCAAAACTGCAACATCCTAATGCATTTTTTTCTTCTGGATCTAATGCTTCAAACCGCTAGTCTCTAACCCTAAGAGATCCTTCAAAAAATGGAAAAGACTGTTCATTTTTTTGTGTCGTCAAAACTACAAGAAAAGATGCTGAGCAGCAGCACAGATTGAGACGCTATACCAGATTTGTGGGGGTGTGTCTGAATACTGCTCTCTGATTGGTTGTTTTCAGTATATTCCCTGTAATTACAGGGAGTATACAGGTCAGGTGACCATATACTGCTTTTTCTCCCCTATACTGATTTTTTCCCTGCTGTATTGCCCAGGGAAAAACACAGTATCGGGGAGAAAATGTGCATAGACATGGGATAATGATCAGTCAACTTCAATGACTGTGGGTCTTCCATGATGTCACTTGTGGTGGATAAATTTATTTTAATTTAATTTAATTTTGAACATATTGATGCCAAGTGATGAAAGAAGAAGAAGAAGACAGGATGAAGGTTGAAGAGATGAAAGGAGATTTGGGAAAAAGCAAACACCAGGCAAAATGCTCAGAAGTTCAGTTCTTCGGCAGTGATAACGCTAGCAGACCGGACACTTTTTTAGCGTGGTATGCGTGTGGCATGAGTGTATGTGCTCAATAAAGGAAGATAAAATCACTATACTATGATAAAACGTGAGGCTAAAGGCTATTAAAATCTGGATGGTGGCAAAGGAGTGATCAGGATGGTGTATTAAAGCAGCTTTTATTTAAAAAATGTCATAAGTTTAAAAAATCGATAAACTTCATTTATTGATGTTGAAATGATTTTATAAATCATATAAACTTGCTAACATAAGAATAGATTGCAAATACAAAACAAGGGAAGGTAGTTTACTTTTTCTTGATAGATTTCTGAAAACCTTTCTTGGAAAGGTCTTTAAAAAATTGAACTAAACAAATAGTCAGAAGTGACAATTTCTTCTTTACCTCACATCAATACACTGACACTAGCATTCACCATGCAGTGATTCCAAAGTCCCCAGGTGAGTTATGCGGAAGTTGATAAATGGACAATTAGGAACTTGAGTACCGGACAGACAATAAGGTAGACAGTAGGGATTGGCCTGAGAGGAGGATATTCAAGACTGACATGGGACATTTTCTCAGTTGGCATGAGACAACTGAAAAAATGCCCGATATGTCAGCATCTGGCAGCTTTGATATCCCAAGAGTTGGATAACGTCTCAAAGAATTCACTAGAGGGTCTTAAGGCAGCCAAGAATAGGTATAGCCCAACAAAACCATATCAGGTTTCCTCCAGCCAGAACCCTCCAATTGTTTTCTAATTGTAGTCCCTCAGCATTGGCTGTCCATCAAAAATTTCCGCATGGCAATAATAGAAAACAAGCAGGAATATAGGCTTACTGCTTATTCCCCATATGTGCATTACCATAACCTAGCCCGGATGACACCCACGAAAGAGATAATTACATTTTAACCAACTCAGTATCTTATAAATATAAAGCTCTCCGGGCTCCGGAGGAGCTTCATAAGTGCCATTTATATATCAAGGCTATTACATTCAGTTTCATCAGAGGAAACAATTATTTTCGTGATAAATTGCCATGCGTTTGAAGGACTGCTATTTTCCCCATTACATTTCCAGTGTCAAGACATAAATATATATCACAGTGAATAGCCAGTATACATTCCACCATTGCATTAGAAGTTAAATTTATAGCATTTGAACTGAAGCATTGACACCAGAGACCATCTTACATGCGGCATTCGAGTTCAAGGCTTCTGTATGAACATTTACTATTGTTTATGTCGAATTAGGAATACTTCATTAAACAAAATTCAACAATTCACATGCTTGCAAAACAGCAAAATATCTCAATTCTGTTGCCCTGAAGAGGCGTTGCTGTCAACTAAAATTAAGTCAAGAGAACTGTTTTGCAGTTCCGCAATCATGAGAAATCTTCTTTTTTTTTCAGCTAAGATATGAAGCTGATTGTCTGCTCTGTCAGTGTCTATTTAAGCTGGGCTGATGAATTATCCAATGCATTGTAAATGTGCAACATTTGAATCAACCCTTGTAATTAGCAAGAACTTGAGAAAACATTCACGCGGTACAGACTTCCTAACATATATTTTGAGGTTTATGAGTAAACTTTCTTGAGCCAATATTCAACACCTCTAATGAAAACGCAATAGGTAGACTCTAGAGAAAACCTGATATGGTTACATCAGATTATAAACCTATTTTGAGAAGTACCTAGGCGATCTTACACATCTGTGGTGACTTCTCTGAGAGATGTTCTCTTTGACAGTTCAGTTAGCTCACTATTTGAAGTGGTCAACAAACCAGGTATGCTATTGTCTAGCTGCATGCCTATTTTTAGAAGTGTGTGGGCTTCTTTAAGGACCCTACGGTCTCTTCTTTGGAGATTATCTGACCACTGCCTCTTGAGGGATCACATCTGCCAGAGCCAAATTCCATGTCAGTTTCTACCGGCCCTATGGCCCCCGCAGGTCTCGGGCCTCCTCGTGGCGGTGGGTGGTAACACTAAGGTGAAGACCTCTATCCTTAGTGGCCAACATGAGACAGTGTGCATGCACGGTGTGTCCCCTACCTTACAGGGGAATATCAATGAATGTCATTTACCATGATTCCAAACCGGATCGTACGTCAACCGGGTAACCAAGGTGCGCGTCCCTCAGCGGGAAACCAGGCTGAGATCGAAAAATTAGCGACTGGACTACCAAGATTCCCACGGATAAGTACATCCTCGGATGACTTGAATGACCCTGACCGCCCCTCACACATGTCAAAAGATGAAAATTGCCTTGTGATAAACGGACTTGAGAAATCGCTAGTGGACCTATCAGCAATCGCTGTGTACGAAATTGTTGCAGACATTTGTGACAACACAGTAGCAGATAAAATACAGCGTCAATTCAATGGAACATTTCTCATTCACCCAAAGAATGACACACAAAAAGAGAAACTGACACTTGTCAAAGAAATAGCACATACACAAGTCTCCATTGAGCCTTTCCAAAAACCAGGCAAAGGCATTATTTTCTCGAAAGAGAGCAAGACATGCTCAGACTCTCAACTGTCGAAGTGGTTCCATAAACATGGCATTACCCAATTCAAACGTTTGTCCCAACGAAATGGCTATGAATCCATAAAACTGACATTCAAAAACAACAATGTACCCAAGAAAGTACCTGTAGCTTTTGAAAAGTGCAGAGTTTGCCCACTCTTTCCCCGACCAAAACGCTGTTTCAATTGCCAATTGTATGGACGTATCAGCACAACATGTAGACGGTTCACAATTTGTGCCAATTGTGGTGATCGAGATCACACTCACACGAGAGACAAACCATGCTTCAGGCCCCCGCATTGTGTCAATTGCCGAGGGGACCACCCTGCATTTAGCCACAACTGTGAAGTCTTCAAGAGAGAATTGCCGAGGGGACCACCCTGCATTTAGCCACAACTGTGAAGTCTTCAAGAGAGAAAAAGAAATTGTACAATTTCAGATTGACACAGGATGTTCGTTTCCTGAAGCCAAGCGCATAGTTCAACAGGACATGGACAAAACTGACCAAGACGCAGATTACCCAAGACCAGTTTTACATTCGTCACCACGGAGAAGGATTCAACTTTTTGAGAACCTTTTCAAGGATATGTTTGGGACAACGCCTTCACCAGACCGACCAAAGACAGGAGAAACTGTGAAAGACTCTGACTTATGCATACCACCCAGTAAAAAGATTCAACAAAGTCAAACATCCTCTCTTTGTGCTCCACGGACAAAACTGTCACTCCAACAACCAAAGAAGAAAGAAACGGCTTCTGAGTACAAGAAACCATCCAAAATAACAAATCGAGACAGCTCAACAGACCAACCATTTCCTTGCACAGACAAGAGAAACATGACAAGCAACAAAAAGACACCTGTCACATCTCACAGACTTAACAAATCAAGAACCTTGACACAAACCAAGTATGTCTCTAAATAGCCCACTCAGGTGCTGATGAGACATAAAAAACCAACTCACTCACTCACTCACTCTACCGGCCCTATGGGTCTGAAATGTCCAATAATTTAGCTTCTGCATCACTTTTCTACATTCCAAACATTTTACTTGAGAAGAGGTACAGAAACAACTGAATTCAATAATATATCAATTCAATAAGTGCAGTGACAAGCTTTTTTCTCAAAATGATTGTAATGCCTGTGCAATTGAAAAAGATTAATGATTAACTTGTCTGTGAACTGTTGCTGAAGTTTTAAGTATCCTTTAAAGTGTATTGACCTTTCCTATTTTTCTATAGTTAGAATTTTCTAAGCTGTGACATTCAGCATTCATCAACTATCTAAAATGACATTTCATTATCTATAGACATTCAGCATTCACCAACTATCTAAAATGACATTTCATTATCTATAAAGAACTGTCAACGGAAAAGTCAAAATGTCCGATATCCCAGGGTGAAATTAAGAGCCTCTCATTTTCTCTTGTAATTTGCTATGTTCTGCCATAATCTTGTTTTTTCTCTTCAACATCAATCTTACCTTCCACTTCTTTTGTCGCTTGACATCAACATAATGATTATTATGCGGGTTTTTGGCTTGCCGTTCGTGAACGTCAAGCCTTTGGAATCGGTAAACGGAAGATCGCCGCGAAATGACAGAGATTTCAAATCGGTGGATGGCATAATGAATCGCTGAAGTCGGGTCACGTAGACATGAACACGTGGGCCAAATTATGCCTAAAGCCGTCATGCATAGAACCACTCTGCCACTCCGAATACTTCACGAAATGATATCCTCGTGTAATGTTTTCGTTGAGAAAGCCGCCGCCCTGCTTTGATTTTTATCATAACACAAGACGAAAATCAGTGTGAGCTGATGCAACCAGCGCCCTGATACGCTGGAGATCTGACTCGTAAGCGCGTCTCTGATTGGTTAGAGAGCCGCTCGCAGCGCCGCCTCTCGTATTTCGGGAACATCGGTGCCTAGATCCTTCTCTGGCCCAAGATTTCCTTAATCCGTGAGCATGCATGACGTGATTACAGGCTCAGATTTTAGGGGGGTCTGGGGGCATGCTCCCCCAGAAATTTTTTCTGAGAATTGGTGGAAATGGTGGCTTCTGATGGAAGTTGACATCCCTTCTCATCAATGGGTCCAGCCTGGCAGGTCTGGGCTTCCCTATGGAACTGGTGTGTCTTCTGTTGGAGATCTTTCCATCTACAGTGCTGGATGTTGAGCAACTTTGTGTCATCCCGGGATCCCCTTCACTCATCCATTCATATTTTGTGTGTATGACTGTGTGTGATTCCGAATCAATCAATCAATCAAAAGCCATGATCCCGTCATGAGTGCATAATATTATCACATATATATATAATATAATATAAACAACTAAATATCATACAGATACATGTGTCATACAGAAAAATAAATAAATAAATATAAATAATGTAGTCAAAGATAGAAGATATGTACAAAAGGGGAATAGTAACTACATCTACGAATAAAAGTAGAAAAAAAGGTATTACATTGTCATCCACTATTATGATATTCTGACTTACTGAGCTCAGGACGTAATTCACACTTTTGGCTTTCCCTTAAAATTGCCAAGCAAGTCAAGACTTTTAAAACCCAGACTGACTTCAGGAGGGCCTAGAGACACCAGAGTGACGAGACATTTTACTTTGCCAACTTAGCTCTACTTGTTAGAGCCTAGTATGATTCTTAGAAAAAGGAGCAAAGTATCAGGAAGACCATAGGGAAATACCACAAAATGTCTTCATATCTCAACACAATATGTACAATCCACAAGGTCAATATATGCTCCTGGAGATACAGCTTACAAATAACAAGAAGCACCACATCACTAGGCCAAGCAAGTAGAAATCATAACATGAAAACAAATACCTTTTTTGTCAAGATGTCCACAAAAGCCATGATCCTCTTTTCAGTTCCTCTCAAATGCATGTCTTGTAGTACACTGAATGAGGCTACCAAGGCTGGTCTTTATATACTGTTTACTGAGCAGTAACTTAGCTCAGAGTTGACATGTAGTGTTTAATGATTGCAATTACTCATTGAGCTGTGTCAAAGAAAGTATCAACTCAATTGGCTTGAGTTGGCAGGTAGTGTCTAATGATTGCAATTATTCTTTGAGCTCACTCAGTGTCAAAGGTGATAATTATCAATTGGCTAGAGTTGGCAGGTGGTGTCTAATGATTGCAATTACTGAATGAGCTGTATCAGTGTAAAAGAATATGTCAACTAATTGCAATTGGCATTCAGGGTTAACTACAAAGTGTCACAAAATGTTCTTTTGTGTGAAATCCAACTGACCTGATGACAGAATAAATTGAATTTGATTTGCTTTTACATGGTTGCTTTATTTTGATATTATGTATGCTGTTAGCACAACTGAACACAATTTATGAAAATAGATAAATGCTGTATTTTGATTGATCAAAACATAACTGTTTTGAAAATGTAATTATTTTGATGATTACAATATAACATATTTGGCCTTGTAGTTTTAATTAACCACCAATTCTTTTTAATTTGGAGTGTTTGATGTTTTTGGGTTTCAAAACATTTTTGTATTCTCTTTTACCACATCATCAATTAATTAGCTTCATTAAGATTTAAAAAAGAGCAGTATCCCATAAGCATAGGTTGCGGTCAATAGCCTGTTTCTATCTATTTCACTCACAAGAAATTTCTAAGAAACAGTGTAAAAGAAAAAAAAATTGTAATGGTTTCATTGATGGACCAAGGATCCTGTATATATAATTATATGTATGATATTTATGTAGAGCATACATACATAGCTGATAGCTAATTTATTTCTTTATGGATTTTACATAAATGAATAAATTCTTATTTTATTGTTCTTTCATTCACAATGGTTTTGTTGAGCAATTTTACCCACCAAATTTAATTTATGACAATTATCATGGCATTACTCAAAAACAACAGATCAACAAAAAAGTGTGGGTGTACTCAACACAGGTCTGTGAAACTGCTCAAATTTACTTACATAATAATGATGACATATATGTATAATTTTTGATTAAGTGAACAATAATAAGATTAGCAATTCCATGTCAGTGAAAGTTTTTGATAAAAATGTCAGATCTGGGAAATCATTCCTTTTCCCTGGCAACTTCACCTACATATATGCAATTATGTGTGCATCTTACATATCCTCCAAATATGTGTTAAGTAGACTTTAGTTAAAGTATCTATTTTGGGAGTCAGAAATATTAATTAATTTAAAGTATCAACATGATCAAGTTAAGGTGGCGCAGGATATAACTTAACAATTACATGTTACATACATGTATGTCAAAGTTATGATTTCACTATCAATACATTTTAAGTATGAATGATAGACTACACAGTCAACCTTACTCTACACAGTAAATATAATGTCATAGGCCTAATTTGTGGCTAATTTTTAAAAAAACCAATATTTTGATGATGGCTGTTGGAAAACATGCTGTGATATATAATTATGTGGTTGTACTGATCAGCTTTCAGAGATAAAACCCTTTTAAAAAAACTATGGGTTCAACAACATAGGAAATTAATTCATAATTTTATAAGTTATATGCATCTACTATTTGTGGTTTTATTTCAATATATTTGAAATAATCACGTTCTTAATATTTCTTGACTTGTGTCTGTCAGACTTTTCACAATTTCATGTTCTTTGGCATGTTTTTGTGGCTTTTACTATGACCATATATATGCTTGTCAAGCAGCATTGTCAATTTCTTGATCACAAAAGACATTGCATGTTGCATAAACTTTTCAAATTTTTTTTGTGTATTTCATTTATTTCTCATGCTACAAAAAAAAAAAAGATGATAGAAATGTCTCCAGTAAGTATTAATTATACAATAACATTTTTTTGGAGGGCATTATGGCGTATTAATCAGTTATGGCCAGAGGGCAGAAATCATTAACTTAATGCCCGAGCCGCCAGGCGAGGGCATTAAATGATTTCTGCCCGAGGGCCATAACTGATTAATATGCCATAATGACCGACAAATAAAATGTTATTATCATTATTATATACTATAAAAAAAGTTTAAAATTCCCAAATTTCATATAATATTCTGAATTTATCGTCCATCATGGTTTGCCTTCTATACTATTATTAACTGCGGCATAAAGGTTTAAAGACAAGACCTGGTTGTTTGAAGAAAAAAAAACCCCAAAAAAAACAATGTAGGCCTAGGCATATGGTACCATTGATGACATCTAAATTCGCTAGGACAGCTTATTTTTCAATTCAAAAACCACCTTACATGCAGAGCCTGACAGGTCTCAGATTAGACGCAGCACTGAAATTTTGAGAATTAGTGCCACGCATAATGCACCAAAGCATGTGTGTAATAACTGATCCTTTCCATCCCCTGGCCTGGGCTGTTAAAACAGGCCGTGGTGAATTCTGTTTTCTCCCGAAAATCAGTGAAAATCGCCGATTTGGCAGTATAAATAATCGTCCTGTGAGTGTGAGTGTCACACATCTGTGAGCAGTAGAATTTTGATTGATATTTGTTCCTGACTGAGATAAGGAAGTTTAAATCACATCGATCATGCAGCGAAGATCCTGCTGTCAGAAGACTCAGAACTGGATCAAAAGTGAAGTGACGTCACCTCCCTACTGTTTCTATGACGTCATGTTAGATGACGTCACGATGCAATAGTTCACAAGAGGGCACCACTTGCCTATGTGTTAATCAGATTATGGCCCCCATGTGTTAACGAGATTATGGCCCTCCATGAATTATGGCATATGAAGGCCCTGAAAAAAAACAGTTAACGGCCTACTTAATGCATGGCCAAGTATATAATAATGACTATTGATACATGAATATCGCCATCGCCCATTCCATGTTAATCACTGGCCCTGAAATATAATACCAAAACGGCAAGCTTTGAATCCGCGGATTCTTGTTCTGACATGCAACTGCTTCATTATACAAAGATCCAACTTTATGCGAGCTGCAGCATCTTTTTTTTAAAAGAGTGTCCTGGAAGTGTCTTCTTTTTTGCATCAGAGCTTGTTTATGATTGATTTTCTGGCTTTGGTTCACAGCTGGGTCAAACTAAATGCCACAAAAGACGGTCATTATCATGAATTAAATACATTGTAATGGCAAGGTTTATGTTTTTTAAAGACATGTGCACATCCCCTTCTATTTTTGCTCACTGACACTGACTATCCATTTTTCATAGGCAGCCCAGATGTTACATTTTTCTACCATTGACATCACTTTCGAAAGTGTTTCCACAAAAATTGGCATCATAAAAACTACTTATATACCAGGGTAATTTACCAAAAAAGTTTAGAGACATCCCTCAATGTTGCAAAAGAGAATATGACATTGTGACCTTTTACATTTAGAAATACTCGTTTGCTCCATCCATGTGTAGGATATTCACAAAAAAGATAGATCAAAGGATTGCATGACAAGTAAGAAAGAATGCCAAAACTTCAATGTTTAAAAAACCTTTAAATTACAAAACCACAATACATGGATAAAAAAACTACCTTTTAAAATATATGGCCAAATGGGTCTGCTATGTATTAGCTACTTCCTATAAACTTTTTGTCAGAGCTATTGCATGCCCATGCAGCTGAGGCTACTTATTTTACCTGGTTTATTTCTGGGGTTCTTTTTATCCTTAGCCTTAAAATATGTAATAAATATGCAATCTCCAGAACGCAGTTTTGGAAAACAGGCCATGTACTGTATTTGTTTTACAAAAAAGACCCATTAAATCAATTTGACCCAAAGCCAGAGATTGGATAAAGATTGTTTCATTTTCACCAATTCTCCAAATTCTATGTCAAAATCTAAAGATTTCCATTGGTATAAATCGTCACCCATTCTTTTGCAATAGGTCCCAGGGTGAGGTTGAAAAAACCTCTCAAGTCCGTCTCTTGTATAACCTTCTATCACTGTGCATTACTCTCTTACATCTAATATGCTGCAGAACCAATGGCCAACAAAGTGACACTTGATTCCGTTTGGCTAATGTGGCCCATATTTCAGATATTCCCATGGCACACACTAAGTAACAGAGTGGCCTAATACCTGCAAGATCCCATATTGCATTTAATCAAGCAAGGGGAATGCAATCAAGGTGGATTACCTGCTGCGCAACACCCAACTATTCCATAATACTACTTTCAATAAAAGTGGCGCTGCCCCAACAAACTACTGGCTAGCTATGATGAATCAAATTTTAGTTCGTAGCTAAAGAATATTTATAAAAGATGCGGTGAAAAATATCTTGCTGTTTTCTATCATTTACATGGTAAGCAATGCTTTGTTGGTGGCTCAATGATTGAGATTGGTTTTATTAGGGCATTCTGCCCTGTTGTTACTGGTCTTCTCTGGAATCTTGTGGACAAATTTCAAGACAATTTCATTCAAACTTTGCAAACGGGGTTTTAAAATTTGCACAAGGCACTTTAAAGGGCATTCTGCACATCATCTAACTATTGTTCTGAATTCCTGGTAATCTTGTAACTGTTGTACTACATAAGAGGGCATACCAAGGTAGCAACACATTGATGAAGCATTCAGCTGTGTTTTGTCCTAATTGCTAACCTCTTGTTGTTTTGACAAATTCTCAGTGAGCTATAAATATATCTGGGGTGGGGAAGCCCCCCAATGATATCACAGGACTCCCTCTTTCCAGTTTTTCTAGGATGGTTTTCCTGGGTCTCTAAAATGGTATTTAGACAATGTGTATGTTCCTGTAAAGTTGATCTACACTATCTCGGGCAAATTAAACCCCGTGTGCAAAGTTTGAATGAAATTGGTGCAGTATTTTGTCTTGAAATTTGTCCACAAGATTCCAGAGAAGACCAGTAACAAAAGGGCAGAATGCCCTAATAAAAACGCCATACTTGCAAAGTTTGACGACTTAATACTGATGATACAACTTGGGCTTAGTCAAGCCATTTGTAGTGGATGCAGACAAAAAACAAATTGATGCAAGTGCACAGGAAGTCATGAGAACATGTTTGCTAAATTGACATATTAAAACAACTTGCTCGCCAAGTCAGTCAATAGTGCTTGATCTGGGAAGAGTGTTTGAATCTCAAACAAGTTCTCAGCCATAGAACAATCTATTGGCTGACCTATGTGTGCAATATAATTTATGGATGTAGATCCTGCCAAGAAATCATAAGACCTCACATCAATGAGCAATGAACCACATAAGAGGTATGCAACATATGTTTCTTGCATGTGCAAGAAAACAGCACAATATTTAACTAATCTCGCCTTGAAGAGTCATTGCTCTCATCAAAATCAAGTCTTGAACTGTTTTTCAGTTTTATAGTCATGTGAAATATACTTCTCAGCTGAAATCTGAAGTTGATTGTCTGTTTTGTTGGTGTCATTATAATGTATAATTGTACATGCCGGGCTGGTAGGTTTATGATGCATCAGATAATTGTGTAACATTTAGGACTGTCTATTATATGAAATGAAAATACAACTGAAGGATTTTGAAGAAATTTGATAAGCTTATAGGATTAAATACGGGCTACCTTACGTACCTTTGTGACTTCTCTGGGAGATTTTCTGTTTGACTGTTCAGTGAGCTCACTATTTGGAGTTGTCAACAAACCAGGTATGCTATTGTATTGCTGTGCGGCTATTTTTGGAAGTGTGTGGGCTTCTTTAAGGACCCTCTGGTGACTTCTTTAGGAGACTATCTGACCACTGCCTCTTGAGAGATCACATCTGCCAGAGTCTAATTCCATGTCAGTTATACTACTCCCCAGGGTCCAAATTGTCCATTCTGCATCGCTTTCTGTAGTTTTTATAATCATACTGAAGTCCTGCAATTTTGTTACCAAAAGAAAGAAGAGGCAGTTGAAGAAGGTAATAATTAAGACCACTTCCCCTGATCATGCAGTTATGTACACATTTCATATCTTTTCACTTTTCATGGAATTTTCAATGTACATCAATAGGAAATAAAACCAAATTGCATGGCAGAAAGGAAACTACTTTAAAGTATCCTTCTAACTTCACAATGAGATTTTGAAAAACCCTTGTATCTGTTTGATGTGATTATTTTCCGCTCATCTTTCTCCTCAATTGGAAAGCACCGATCTGCCATCAAGAAAAAGACAAATGCTCTGGGATATTGATGCCACTAATGCCAAAAAGTAGAGTTTAGTATCTTCACTCGCTGTGCAAATACAAATACAGTTGATTTACACCTATATTCAAAGCCAGGATCCTCGAGACTGATATGATGTTACAGCCGAGAAAGGAGAAGTGGTTATATTTAGTAGCAATGACGTAACTACAGACTCTGTCTTTTAAAAAATGAGTTGCTATTTCGTCATGGGAGACATCTGACTTTACCATTTACTGGTGAGTGGAATATATGACTCGAACATCTACTTGTGCTGATAACATGGCAATTATATTATAATACTTCACATACTTGATAGTTCAAAGGAATTATCAATTATAACATGTCGAAGGTGTAGGACCTCTACAGGAGCATTTACGGTTCATTTTGATTTTCCCTTATTTTAGCAGTTGTACAAACTTATCAACATAAAAAAAAAGTAAAATACCATGGAGACTTGGCGATAAAATGTTTACATTCCCAATAATTACGATGACAACATTTTCATCTTGTTGACTCCAGATGTAATGAGGCGGTTGCATGCCGAAAACAAATAAACCATCTTAATGCCAAGCAATGAAAGAAATGGTGACAGTTACATGAGTGAATTTTAGAATGATCAGGAAGATAGATTCTAAGCAACGTAACAATATTTTATCCATATTTTTCCAAGATGATCGGTCCAATGTAGGCCTTTGGATAACCTGATTTTTTTCAAGACTGCCAAAGGCCAGGCCTAATGTTTTCTTTCGCGGATGTCTGTCCTTCCATTTGTCTGTTGGTTTGTTTTTCTGTTTGTCAACAAGATTGAGAAAAACTGCTGGGTGCTTTTTTGTGAATAACTGCAGGATATTTCAAATCACTACAATGATGAATTGGATTTTGGTTAACATCTGTACAGCGGATACAACACAATCGCCAGGTACAGTTTTAAATGTTTCTCGTGTCAGTCTTATCTGGTCAGCCTTCCTGTGGGTTATGCAAGACTGAGCACTCAGCATTCCAGCATCTCTGGTTAACAGTCATGATCACATTGACCACAAATGGAACCAATGTGTGCAATGTACATATGTAGGTAGAAAGTTCCTTTTCCTGTCTGCTTATGTAACATGTGTCATGCAACAGTTTTTAACTGCAATGCTGTAAAAAATTGATGTTATACCTTGAAGGTATAACCTTTTTTTCTCATGACTGGCCTTTGCACTCTGAATAGTGCTACTCCTTGTTATACGTGTAGCTGTACAAATCTCTCAAGACACCATAAATTTAGATAATGCAGAAAATAAGTTGCTTATTCAATATACTCGCCTTTCTGTATTTCTGTTGTTGGCATTTTCTGAGCTACTTCTGGTCAAGTATGCTATGTACAATGTAGTACTACTAATTTCAGCAATTCTTAGCATCTAAAATGACATTTCATTATGCATGTCACTGGGTGAGCATCTTGTCTTCTATTTCTATTTGATATTTTCCTTGACAATCTTATTTTGTGTCTTCAACTTTAATCCTATCTTCCGCTTCATTATCCTCAGATTCACCTGGATGACAGTTTTAGCATCTTCAGAAAAGTGTTCTTGAGTTGTCTATTTTGGGTTTTAGTGATGCGATAAAAGTTTTCATCTTAAGTGCACATCGGGTAAATCTAAACTGAACCAATTAACAATCACCATCAATTAATATTACGAGGAGTAAAAAAAATATTGCATAAACAAATCTGCTGAAGATCCTTCAATACAATGCCCTGGGTGCCACCTGGCATTATAGTTCCACTCACAATTCAGGGCTGGGGTTTTGATCAGGCAAACCAACAGAACCTCTTGTGGTCTTGAGCAACACATTTCATACCTTAAGTAGCAAGAAGTTACATCCCAATAACCAGGCTACTAGATAATTTCTACCATTTCCCCTGCTGCCTACGCCCACAGTCAATCATCCTAAATGGGATACCAAATGATACCGTTGGGTCCTTTTATTTTTCATTTAAAATGAAACTGAGGCACATCAAGCAGATACTGAGATAATGGGATTTGAAATCTGAACTTTGACACAATCCAAATTTTGGCCCTATATTTCAAAGGACCCTCAAAAATTACCTAAAAGGCATGGAGGTCTAAAAGGCAATTTTTCCCAATTTTTAGTAATCAGTTAGCAGGAAAAAACTTAAGAACAATGTCCGAGTCGGGTGAGTATCTGCCCCAATGGTGAAGTGCCTGAGTCTTAGAAAATCTGCCTTTTAATCAAAGAAGCTACAATCCTAAACATAGCAAACAATAGTATTGTTATTTGGTTGCTTCAGTTCCACTTTCAAAATTTTAATTTAAAACATTGGTGGGTCAACTTGACATCTGCAGGTTGGTTAGGTGATAAGTATCAACTTACCTTGCCTCTCTTGTATCAACTAATCCATCCACGCCATTATTTCCAAAACATGTGGGGTGAGGACTGAGGAGTCTTAGGACATGTGCGAAACTGGGTCATCGTTGGTGGCTTATACGATAACTAATTTCACTAACTATATACCTGATGCATCATTGAACCCCTTGCCAGAACAAAGGCATTTACCTTGTGAGCAAAAATTCACTCGGAACATAGATTCTTCACTTTTTGGCTTCTCTCCCTTCTCTACTATTTGACCTAAACCTGAAGAAATTTTTTTTCATTATGCGTCTCTCATATGGCACAACCTCTAGCAATGATCATTTGCATTACCAGGAGATGGGTGTATTAACTAACCTGGTGTCTCAACTAAGTTTTGTATGGCTCCGTGGTACAATGGTTAGCATTCCCGCCTTGTACACATGAGGACGTGGGTTCAAACCCCGCTCCGGCCATGTTATCACTATAATGATTGGTATGATTGCCGTTCAGTATGGTGAGCGCCGGTGAGCAGATTTATCTGGAATGGGCGCTATATAAAATCATACTATATTATTATTTATTATAAGTGTTTTCTTTGTTTTTCTCTTTTACCTTTTTGCTTTCTCTTTGAACTCTGCTCTGTGAAGGAAGTAAGATGTGCACTAAGTCTGGACTCAAAGTCACAGAAAGTATTTTTATCACCCTTTGACTGCCAGTCTTCCCTTTCATTAACTAACAATAGTCATACATTCTCTAATGATCTTGTAAAACTGCTGGATACTGACACAAGGGTGTATTATTGGTCAATTTGGACCCTGAGGACAGTGGCAACTGACAGTAGCTTAGAAATGACGGCGAGAATTCCGATAACCCGTAGGCACGAGTGAAGTCGACTTGTGTCTGGCAGCTGTGATCTCTCAAAGGGCACTGGTTGATTATCTCTTAAAGAAGTCACTTGAGAGTGTCGAATGGCAGACGTTTACAATGAGACTGACCGCCAGCAAAAAACACACTTGGTATTCTCTTGCTCTGTCATAGATGTTTTTTTTTATGAACACTCTCAAGGTCATTTTGTCAGGTCTCTGAATTGAGTATCACACTGGTGTGGCAAGTACCATTATGAAATATGTGAGTATAGAGAATAATTGGTAATTTGAAAAGGCTGGAATTTGTCAATTGTGATGTTTCAGTGGTGTCTGTAGGTCTATGCTATCAGAACAGTTTGATGATCATATGGTCTTTTTATGCTCACTTATACTGACTATCCATGTTTCTGAGGTCCATTTTCTAAATTGATTCAATAAGTAGGAAGTGGTAAAGTTTAAAACCAATGCTGTAGGCACATTCGTATTCATATATGAGAGGTATTTTTTACAGCTAACTTTAAAATGATATAATTTAAATGGAATTTAAACATTAAGGGCCGTTTTCACCAACATGGTATTAAGAGAAGAGCCAGGTCTTAGCTAAGACCTGGTCTGGCTAAGCCAATCAGTCAAGCAGAGCAGTATCAAGGAATTTTAGTTTAGTGGAAGTTTACACATGTTGTGCGAACAGGTCAGCTGTTACAAACACAATGTCTCAATTTCCCAAACAAAGACAAAGATATGGTTACACAGAAAAGGGGGGGGGGGGTTCTTGGAAATTTTTAAAATAGATAATTGCCTGCCCAGTCCAGTGACGTAACTGGGGGGTCTCAAGCGGGGGGAGCACCTGGGGGTCGACGCGATTCTCTGGGGGGCACCAACTATACTAACTGTATATTTTAGCCAGAGTTAGAAAGTTCATATGGGGGGCACCTGGGGGGCACAGGTCCAATATGGGAGAGCACGTGCCCCCCCCCCCGTTCCCCCCATAGGGACGCCACTGACCCAGTCTCAGTGAAAAAAAAAAGAATTCAAAACTTCCCTCTTTCTCATTAGCCAACCTATCATTGCTATCAAGCAACAAAACAACACAACAAGCTATCCTACGACTGCATCAAAGTATCATAGTCTCTCGCACAAACATCAAACTTCATATATTAACTTTTTTGTCATATTTCAGATGACATTCAAGGTGTATCATGTGCATATATATATTTACATGTGTGTAGGCTTGTTCATTGGCCAGCTTTTGAGGTGTGTCTGACTTATTCAATGAAGGCTGTGCTGAGTGCCTGGGTGGAAACAAACTTCTTTTTTTTTTTATGTGCTGAGCAAATTTATTTTCATCTTAAGTCCAGCCACCCCCCCCCCCTCATGTATTATCTGGTCAGCCCCAAAGGGACATCACTTTAACAGTTTGAGATCACAAATCTGTAAGTTGTCAAACAATATTTGTCAACCACTGAACCTTGACAAGTCTATGGACTAAAACTCAGTTGGTGAAAGGGACTTAGTTAAACCAGGTTTAAAGAAATTAAGACCAGGCCTAACTGTTAAAACCATGTTGGTGAAAATGGCCCTAAGGTTTTAGCGTACTCTTCATTCTGCCATGCAATTCTTCAATTTCAGTTTTTTATGAATGTGCCATACACATCAGATTGTGAAAGAGGAGTAATAAAATAAAATGTCATCATATCATATTTTGCAGACTTCATAGAGCACATTTTATATGTGTTTTAATGTTAGGTATGGCATCAAATTGGAAACTATAAAAGCCAATACATTTGATGCTTCCAGACATCGCACAAACAATACAAATATAGGAAAAAAGTATAATGAATGTATGAGGGAAGATAAAAATTCATCCAAATGCAGCTTCAGTGATCCTCCAAAAGAAGTTCTATTATTATCATTATAACACCTGCTCTGACATAGTGAGCTCTTTTACCTAACTTGCGATGTCCATTAAATTTTGTCTTGATTTTTAATATTTTTACATACTACCAGGTATAGGCATTAGCAGTCTTGTACCTGGGACCCGTCTATTGCTGTTACTATGAACCAGAAAGGTTGTACACTAAGTCACAGCCATTTCTGATTATAGACAAGGATAACCTTAAGGGCTCTGGGTCAACTGATTTAACTGGAGCATGTGAAGGTCATTCTGGGCTTCTGAATTTCTCAGGAAACTTCTCGCCTTCTGCATGGTCCCACAACCACACATATGGAATTCACAGTTGAATTGGTGCACTCCACTGAACTGAGGTTCGAAACAGGTGATTGCAACAAACAGTCAATGCCAAACAATGCTAAACAAGATAATCCAGCTTGCTATTTTGTAACAGGGCCCCTCAAAACACTGTCAGTGCATAAGAATACATGAAAGAGCCAGGGACTCTTTGCCCAAGAAAAGATAATTGAAACATTTGAGTATCCATTTATGCACATGGAATTTTTTATGGACTATATCTATATTGCATGGGATATCTATTATTTGGAATGGCTAACAGGACAAACCCTAGGATACTCATTGACAAGAAAGGTAAGAGAAAATTCTCCTATGGTTATGTCAGCACAGAATTTTTTGCAAACTCACATTGAAAGTATGGAGGCTGTTAGTCAAATATCACAGTTGCTTCAGGGTTACATTTTGCATAGGTTTTGTCCACAGTGACTACATACACCGTTCTGAGTGGTTTTCTATAGCTGACAGCAATTTGATTTTATATGAATTGACTTTTTCTGAAACATGTGCTTTCTCCAAGCCAATGTTTTGATCAAACAGGAAGTCATGTACAGCATGTACAGTGCTGCCACATTGTTGCACCATGCTTCTGCAGCACTTTTAAAAGTAGGAATTACAAGAGGCTGATGACGTTATATGTGCAGGTACAATTCTAAACATTGTCAAATATTGTCAAAAAACTTGTGCATGGGAAGCCTCAGAAGCCACCATTGTTGATTTGAATGATGGGCCAGTGAGCAACCTTGATAAATAATTGTATAGGTGTACCAGAATCAGTCCAAAAACTACCACAACCCCAACCCAATGGAATCTGTCACCTGGGCTCAGAGGATAAGGATTTTGCCTTATATGTGCAAAGTCATGGGTCCGAATCAAGTCATGGCTTCTGGGAGAAGATCTTACTGAAAGCAATTAGATGCAATGGGTACTTTGCAAATATCAAAATTGTAGGATGCTCAACTGAGGAGTGTGTGAAATTTGCTGCACATTTGAATAGATATTATGCTCCTCGGCGAGCTGAGAATGGTTTATATTTGAACAGGCCTGCCTGTAATTCTAAAGTCTTTTCAGATTCACTGGATCAATGGAACAGACTGTTGAAACTGTACATTACATTATATTACATGTATTTTTCTTCTCTTATATCTTATATTTAAAAAAAAGTATGATAAGTGAGAGGTTGTTGTAGGTTTAGGGTTAGGAATTTTCAGTGTTGTCACCAATCGGATGGTGTCATATCAACTGATTGTCATTTTGGCAATTAGACTCAGCCACCCTGGTTACACATACACATGTATTTTTGTACTTATCAAAATTATTATCAAATTTTTTGTCAATACTCACTGGTTTATTCAATTGAAAGGAATCTATTTTTAATTTAAACCTCTTCTTATTTTAAACAACAAAAGATTCACTGGCCATTAAAAAAATCCAATTTTCAATTTGTCCTTTTGATGTGATAAATTTGGGCGGAAAAATTCAATCACGTGTCTGTGCGAGTAATTGTTCATCAATCATGGAATTCTTGTTTGGAGTAAACATCTTTCAAACTTGAGAAATCATCACAATCAACATTTGTAAATATTCACGTACATGTACCTAGTAAAGAAATCTGCCAATTTGCCAAGAATGGTCATTAACTTTCAATGATACGTCGATGATGTGTAAATTCAAGATGAAGTCTTGAATCTGGTGATTCCAGTGATTCATAAGTAGCTATTTTACCATAGTATGTCGATTCCTGCGTACATCTCTCCAAGGGAATCTGATGATTATTTGAGAATCTCAAATTGAGATATAGACCTAAATTGTTCCTCTTTTGTCATTTGGACCTGCCACATGCACATAAAAAGTAGTTGTCTGCATTTGTACAGATTTGAGCTTTTCAAGGTTAATCAACTCTATGCAATAGTAAGTTATAATGGAAAATTATGATTCTGTGAGGAATTAGTATCTTACTAACAATTTAAGAAACTTACCTTTGTCCTAGGAAAGTTCTTAATCCAAAGGTATTTAGTGAGTTAAGTCATGCAGGTAGCACTCCTTTAGTATCGTGGAGTATTGGTCGTGCAATGTAGATATATGATTGTTTTACAATCCGATATATTCTAATGGCAAATGTATCCTTCTATACTCCTGTCGCTTTTGTGTGAATTGAAGATTGGAAGCAGATAATCACATATATGTTCAAGTCGAAAACAGTCACCAGTTGAGCATTTCCAAAGCTCTGTGCAGGAATTGCTTTTGCTTGGGAGATAGATTGATGAATAGCTTGGCTGCCCCTGACGCGGATGCTACCTGGAGAGTCGCTGCTGCTTCTGCTGCTCCTGATATGATGCTGGTGCTCTCTTTGGCTAACTTTCATCTCATCTAACTTTCATCTCATCTGATGAAGGTCTAAGCCTTTCTATGTTGACATGAAATATTCATCTATATTCATCTAAAGGCACGTCTCTCCATCGTGTCTTTTTAGGATACACTGTATATATTAATCATATATGCATCACACTTTGAGTGTTGATTTTGATTGAGCTGGAATAACTATATAAGGAGGTGTAATATGTCTTTCTAGTAAACCTGAGTGATCGGCATGATTTGTTTCAACCTCTGTATATATGAAATAAATATTGTAAGAAGAAAACACCCACATCGTGACTTGAACCCAAGGCTCGTTAGACATAAATCAAACAAATATAATGAGAGCCTTTATAGAAAGACTGGACTCATTCAAATATAGATCTTTCAGTTTTTACTTACCATGCCTGGTCAACTTCACTGATCCAGAAATCGACAAGGGGGATAATTATAGGATACAAGTACCATGAAACCTAGGGTAAACAGGCTTTTGCGGATCAAATAATCCTTATCTATCCAGCCAGAGCCCCTGCCTCTGCTAATCTGCCCATAAGATGAGAATAAAGTTTTATATCACAAGATTTTATTGCAACACCAAAAGGCAATGCATTGCCAATTTGGTTTTCATCAGTGTCTTAAAGCTAACGTAAGAAACCAGCATGTGTCTTACATGGCTTAGTACAAGACTAGTATAGACTAATGCAAATATTCCTGTCCTGTTACAAGGCGGTGTATCTTTTTCAACCCTGTTAACAGCAGTTAGTTTCTCAGTATTACAGTATTACAGATTAAAAGACAGCTTTATGTAATTTAGGACAGTGCAAGATCCATTCAAGTTGGTTGTAAGATTGAGTCCGCAATATGGTTTACGTATGGTCAAGGCACACCACACCACTGGCTCTGATTGCAATGGTCATATAGGACAGCCAGTGTGAAGAGTCAGCCAAATGACTTTCAGCTTGGAATTGAAATTTGATGTATTTCATGACGGTCTATTTATGTGAGGTCTATAGCCTTTGCTACTTGAATACCCAGTATAGCAAAAGCATTCCAATAAAGTCATTTCTGTCCTATTGAGATTGGCAATATGCTGCCCAGGTTGGGTTTCAGCCAGAGGATATGAAGTTTCCCAGCAGGTTGGTGAAGTTGGATTATTAGGGCAAACCATCACACTCTAGCATGCAATAAGTTGAGTTACACTTGCCCCGTGTCTTTTGCTTTAAAGAAAACTGAGTGATGGAATTTCTTGGAAGTGCAAATAGAAATCTGCACTTGAAAGAGCTTGCATTAAATTGATTATAGAATGCAATGGTGGCTTTTAGTATGTCAGTTTTGAGATTCTTGGAAGATAATTCAATATATGCTATAACTTGTTTTCTAAAATTGAAAATTTGAAATAAACTAAATGAAACTTGTACCTAACATGCATCTGCCTATAATTAGGCCTATTCAGTCAAACTCTGGATGGCACACAATACAATAAGGAACACATTTACCTAATGACATTATGTTGTGTCTTTTTTTTACTTGACCATTGAATAATTTTGGGCTCACTTATTCAACTTTTTATCCCATTCTTCATGTCCCTCAGATTTCATAGAGCTTCAACTTAGCTGATTATCATGTATGTTATGGTTGATTATTATTTTGTCAGAATCAAAAAGATAAAAGTATGGAGAGACTTCATATACTCTAAGTAGAATTGGCAAACCAAAAAAGTAGTAAATCATAACAACAAACGTCAGCAGAAACCTTTCTATCAACAAAATGTTAACATAACAATAGAAAAATTATGCTCAAGCATAAAAACTTGAAATGCCTATAAGTTGAAAATATTCTGAAGTACCGTAGAATGGGGTGACTTTGAACAGCCGGGGTGACTTTGAACACTTTTCTGAAAAAGATTGATCCTCTATGAATGCAAAGCTATATGAGATACTGGAAGTATTTGACTTCTGATTATATTCTACTAAAGCCTAGTTTCTTTCTACATAAAGTCATTGTGACTGGATTTTTTTTCCAATTATTTTGATGAATAAACTTAGCATAAATCTTTTTGCAAGATACCGTAGCCTGTGAACTTCTGTGCCCACAACAGTACTGAATGACCCTGGCCTTATAAATACTTGCCTTATTACAATGTCACTCATATACTTTGAAAATCCACCAGAAACTTGTTGGAGGCTATTCAGAAAGACCAACAACAAATAATATAAGTGGATGATGTTGAATTGTAAGAAACTTCGGGGTGACTTTGAACATCACATTGTGATGGTGAGCGCGGAGACCATCACATTTTCCCGTAAGCTATATTCATAGATATGTCATATTTTATAATACAATGCATATAATTCAATGTCTGAATGCATATTTCACTATATCAGGCAATCATTTAACTCCAAAGGCACGGAAGTAGATCAAGACTAAAAAAGTAAAATAAAAAAATTAAAAAACCAGTGACAAAATTTCAGGGAAGGGCAATCAAGCCCTGCAAAATTCATAAATACAGATAAACATTTGTTTTCTGAGAATTGATGGTTTTCTTTCATTGAAACTCACTCTGTTCAAAGTCACCCCGGATCTCGGGGTGAGTTTGAACGCCCATTTATCCACTGACACAGGCATATACATGATGTCTATCTCAAAATGCCAATGCACAGGTTTACTACATGCCACTGGCCAACATTTTATCCCATGAAATACCACATAGATCTTATATATTTTTAAAGACAAGGGAATTGAGGTGAAAACTGTTCAAAGTCACCCCGTTCTACGGTACATGCAAATAGAAAAGGCTTGCCAGTACATCACACAAGGGAAATGTTTCATGCATTTTGTATTTGACAATATTGCAAATGTATTCGATGTTTAGCAGGCACTTTCTATGCATACCATCTCTTTATATATGGGAATTAGTTTTTAAGTTGGCTTTTACTCGAATTTGATATCAACCATGTTTTTCGCAAGCACTCTAATATGATTGTTTTAAGATAAGGCTTACGATGGTTTATCACCCTCTGTGAGAACCTCTTTTTCTAAATATTTGAGCATTTTATGTAATACATGATGTTCTTGGTTCAGCAACTTGCATTTTGGTTGTAATTGTTTCATATGCTCATGACACAAAGTGTGTAAGATTCTATGTCATAGAACACACACTGGTCCACTCCTTGCAATGTTATGCTATGCCCATAATAGACAGTGATAAAAGGACCACCAATTTACAGCAATTTAGCTGTTAAACAACATCAATGATGAAACAACAAGCCCCAACTTTCACATGGAAATTAATTGTCAATTTGCCATTGGCTGACTTGTGACCTATCTGGTGAGTAGGGGAGAGTGGGGACCGATGGGCCGCTTGACAAACTATTGACCATGGAGGCAAATCTGCTTCAGATAAAGGATTCATACTGTGCACCCTATTAACTGGTGTAATTCTCTTTAAAATGATATAAGATTCATGTAGATCAACCTAGGAAGAAAGATTAGAAAACGCATTTTCTGTCAAGAAAGATGGTGGCCCATCGGTCCCCAACCATGGGGACCGATGGGCCATCCCATGGGGTCCGATGGACCATGTTAATAACTTGCCAAAGGGTGGATAAAGAATTCAAAATTTGTTTCCAATATGTTTTTGTTGATCCATCTGAGTGTATAGGACAATAAGAGATCGAAAGAATATAGATATGCCCAGATTTTACACTTTGAAAAAAGCTTAATTTTCACAAGCATCATTAGTTACTTTTTTGCAGTTATAGTGAATCTATTGCGATGATATTTTAGCAGTACATGAACAGATGCATTAAAAACTATATTGGAGAATTCCAAAACGATTGGTTCATTGGTCACTGAGAAAAAAAAATTATTTGATATTTGGTCGATACCGAAGTTTGGCTACCACCGTGATCATCAAAATCTTGTCTAATACCTCAAATTTGTTGATGAATATTAAAAAATGAGAATTATATTAATTTTTTCTCCATCAATGAATAATTTCTGTCAATCATTTAGATTTTTAGGGGAAAAGTAAAATTTTCCAGTGATACTGTACTAGTATGCCACCTGCAGGAGAAATCTTGAATCAAAACAATAAAATTCATCAATAACTTTCCATTAGCTTATATTTTGGTGAAAGTTTAACTTACACTCAATATTGAATCAATGCCTAATGGGGTTCTTATGTTTATTATATCCCAAATACAACCTAGATTGAAAATTTGTGATTATGGATATTTTAAATTTCCACCATTTTGTGTTTGAGGCCATCACTAAGGCAAATCTATCACTGCAAATTCGAGGGCATTCATTTAAGTCAAAACTTATCATTTAAAGGTGCCAGCTGAAGTTTTATTGTGCTTTTTCCCATAAAAGACTTTAATATCCAGCCCCATGCCAATACGCCACCTATAGAAAATCTCAAGAAATAGTGGCCCATCGGTCCCCATGTTGGGTGGCCCATCGGTCCCCAAAAGCTTTCTGAACAGTCGAACCCTTCTTTTTTGGTGAAATATGGTTCTTGTTCCTAAAATCCAATGTGTAAATTGTCACCAATATATAGGACAAATCATAATAGAAAATATATTGCCTCGAGTCTACACACTTTTGAGATATTAAACTTTTTCTGAATCAGAAAAAAAAATTTTAGCTGTTGAAAATTTCATTTTGCCTCCTACACGCTTGTGCTATCACTTATTGATCAGTGGTCGATGGTATTCATAGATGTGATAAGCAATACTAAAAATGCAAATTATATGTTATGAAACGTTTTTGATGTGGAGTTAAGAGGATGGCCCATCGGTCCCCATGGCCCGTCGGTCCCCATGTTCCCCTAGTGCGACTGAGTGACTTTCGCCTATAAAATGGCAAGTATGGGATATATCACCCACCAAATATCATTTTATATGTGCCGTTAAGAATAACATGGCAAGTATGGTAATATTACCTCACATTGCTCACCAAGAACATGCCGGTGCATTTCTGTAAGTGCTTGTAATTCCTCAGCTATAAAAAGTAACCTTCTGAATGAAAAGCAGCTAGATAGGATCAGATCTGGAACCTTCACAATTGGAGCGCTGATTTTTGACCAGCATGCATCTTTACAAACGTTGCCAACATGGTTCCTGCCACCCTTGTCTCTTACTTTGTACTTCATATGCATCTCTATCTTTCGCAAATTTCTTCCGAGTTGCCCATCCAAATATAATACCTTTTATGAAACTGATTTTCCCGGCTGACTAGTTTGGCCTAGTTGAAATATTAAATTCTCAATTAGTTGTGATATTTATGAGAAAAAAAAAATTCAAGGCAGTCATGCTGCCTGCAGTCTTTACATTTGTTTGCTTCAAGAATCTGTTCATTTAAGGAGCAGTTCAACCTTCTTAAAAGAAAAAATATTTGTGACATTTGTTCTTCATTAATCTTGAATTTAATCAATCTGTTGAATGTAGGTGGTAAATAGTTCTTGGCATGTCTTCTCATCCTTCAAGGCTGAGTTGTCTGGACTTAAATGTCACAAATGAGATTTATGACATGTGGTTCCAAATTTCTTAAATTAATGTTATCTAAGCCATCCGGTCTAATCAAAATGTTACTGTTGGAGTAAAAATTATGTTTGTCAGAGGGCCTGAATGGAATCAAAGATTTGTTTTAATGATATGAATTACTTGCATCAAAATTGAGGTTTATTTGCTTGTGAAATATTTTTTCTTATTACCATGTTGATTGTTGATGGTCCGCTTCCTTTCCCTTCGTTCCGATGGTACATAACTTAAAAAATCAATTAAGTTATTTTTGACATACTGGGGGTTATACTCATCTATATCTCTATTTTGTTTGGGAGTCATTCACAATGTCTGTCAATTCCCTCGTATGTGCATCCGTCTACTTATCACTCATATTTCTGAAGCTTTAAAAATTTAACAACATCAATATCTTGTTTTTTGTTTTATCAAACATGGTGATTGGTGAATTTTAAAAAAAATGGCTATGATGGAGACTTTGGGATAAAAATGCTACAATTCCAAATAAATTTTGTAATACCATTTTCATCTTGTTGATTCTAGAAGTAATGAGGTGGTTACATGCCAAAACAAACAAACTATCTTCATGCCCAGCAATAAAAAAGATGATGACAGTTATATTAGCAAATTTCAGATGGCTCTGGAGGAAAGCTTCTAATAAGTTCTAGGGAACATGAGAATTTTTCAAAGATGATGGGTTCAATATGGGCTTATGGAGAACCTAATATTTTTCAAAATACGTAAATGGAGAAGGAGAGAGGGATGTTTGTTGTCCAAACAGATGTAAAACTCATACCGGAATGACCAAAAACTAAATCCTCTTTTTAGGTCTATGTTTATGTTTCAGCCCAGCCTGAAAATGTTTCTTCTTATGACAGGAAAATTAGACATTGATCGGTGATAAAGGAAAATAAATTAGCATAACTTAACAAACCTTCTCTCTCCCTTTTTATTTGAATTTTTATGATCTATGATTCTACACATAGCTTCTTAATTCTTTTTTGTCTTCATATTTTTATGTATTCTCTTTTGATAAGACTAAAAAAAAAGTAGGTGACAAAACATAACTAGCTAAATCTATGCAATCTACTCTTTTTATAGTTTTGATGTCAACATTTTATGGGATACTTCTGTTCTGTCAAACTATCATGGCATTTTGTAACACTAATTTCAGCAATTATCAAAATGGCATTTCATTATCCATGAAAAACTTAACGTTTCCACGTAAAATTAAGAGCAGCATAGACCTGTGGGTGACAGCTAAGAATGACTGACATACTGAAATTGGGATTGGAGGGGGGGGGGACAGGTCAAAATGCCAAAAATGTTTAGACTTTTCTTCATGTATTTTTGAAATTTCCTTCATTCATGTGCTTGTGACCGTAAGTAGAAACATTCAATTTAAAAATGACTGGGTATAATTTAGAGCACAGATTTTATTTTCTCTGACATGTAGTTTGCTATTTTCTTCCACAATCATGATTCATCTCTTCAACCTTAATCCTGTCTGCTACTTCTTTCACTGCTTGACATCAACATGTTCAATTTTCTCCACATGTGACTGCTTCATTACTCTGAGATGACAGTTTCAGCATCTTTTTTAAGAAGTGTCCTTGAGTTGTCTATTTTTGGTTTCACTGAAGCAATCAAAGTTTTAAGACCTTTTCACCTCCAGAGAAAATATGTTAAAAGTGAAATTGCCAAGAAACAACCCTCATCAATCAAATATTGGAGGAGGGTAAAGCCTAACATCAAAAGTTTGACATGTGCACAGGCATTTTCACAAGTTTTTTATTCCTATGCCGGATCTTATTGATTTTTTGCATTCTTATATTTATATTTCTGTTTGATACAGTTTCATATTATCTGTACATCTAGACTATAGATAATCTAACCTGAATGACTTCAATCTTTTTCAAAGACCCAAGATACTTTGTGCTTCAAGGTGGAAGGTCATGCAAATGAAAATTTTATATACATTTTTACTTGGAGCAATGGAGCAAGTTATTTAAAATGGTTTGTCTAACAGAACTCTGTTACTTTAAATAAAATGTAAATGTACCAGAATATTTAGGTTAGTGTTGCTTTTTACTTTTTCTTTTTACTTATTGGCTTTTTCTTGGAGCGCTGTAGTGTGGAGGAAATAAGATGTGCACTAAGTCTATCTAGACTCAAAGTCACAGAAAGTAGCTTTATCACCCTTTGACTGTTGGTCTTCCCTTTCATTAGCTAGCAATCGTCATATATTCTCTAAATATCTTGGGAAACTCCTGGAGGCTGACATAAGAGTTCATTATTGGTCAATTTCGACCCTGAGGACAGTGGCAACTGACAGTAGCTTAGGAATGACAGTGGGAATTCCAATAACCAGTAGGCACGAGCGAAGTCGAGCCAGTGTCTGGCAGCTGTGATCCCTCAAAGGGCACTGGTTGATTATCTCCTAAAGAAGTCACTTGAGAGTGTACAAAGGCAGACATTAACAATAAGACTCACCGCCTACAAAAGCACACTTGGTATTTTCTTGCTCTTTAATACACTGTAGATGTTCTTCTTTTTATGAATACTCTTCAGATCATATTTTCAGGTTCTCTGCATTGAGTGTACAATAATGTGGCAAGTACCATTGTGATATATGACTTTTGGTAAATTTAAAAGACTGGAATCTTGCAATTGTGACATTTCAGTGATGTCTATTGCTCTACCAGTATTCAGGTTTTTCAATACAGTTGGCCCAGTACTACAGTAGGGAAGATCGGAGACACACCAGTCCATTTCTGTGTGATGATCCTGTGGGCTTTTTATGCTCACTTATTACACTGACTATCCATTTGATTCAATCTAAATAATGGTAAGTGCTACGCATTGCTGGATAATATCAAGGTTATTAAAGTAAGAATTAGGTTTCTTAATTTATATTTAAAAAAGAAAAAATAAAGTTCTCGGGACGGCATTATGATACGAATTAAGAGGATATAAACTGAACCAAATAAAAAACGCAAAACTATTTCCAGGGCTGTATTTTTGTGTATATCATTCAGATGGGCTGTTGAGTTTATGCATATGTATTACCAGTTGTCAAAGGGCTCTGTTCCATAAAATTTTTTAGTTCTGACCTTAGCATCAGCATCTGTCGCAAGGTTTATCACATTGGGTGTATGGTCAATGTACCGGGGTATTAGGCACTCGATAGAGCAAATCTAATGACTCAGTGTGAAAGCTTGAAGAAAATGATGCAAAAGGCCACACAATTTGCTTCAGTTGGTGCCACCAAACTTGTTAAAATTTTGTTGTTTGAGAAGTCAGGTCAGAGTTTGTCACACACAATGATATTGCAGTGAAACACTTCAACTATGGAAACAGGACAAGGAACGGCCTAAACACATGCAAATGAGTGAAAAAGGCTTAGGGTCTATAAAAAAGACTTCTAACAACCTGAATAGCAGCTGTAGGACAAACAGCAGTACCATTTGTGTGGTCCTTGTGCTTTTATTACAGTGGCAAATGTGTGGTTGTGAGAATAGCAAAAGGAGGACACAAAAAGTGCTGATGATTAACCCTGCAGCTGATACACAGGTTGTGTGAAGCCTTTTTGTTTGACCCTAAGCCTTTTTAATCCGCATCTATTGTCTGGGCTGTTTGAGGACTTGTTTCCGTAGTCGCATTGTTCCATTGGAATATCATTGTGTGTGGAAAACTTTCACCAGACTTCTCAAAAAACAATTTTTTTAACAAGTCACGTGGCAGTAAATTAAGTGAATTGTGTGGCCTTTTGCATCATTTTCTTCAAGCTTTAACATGAAATCAATAGATTTGCCCTGCGGGGTTCCTAATACCCCTGTCCAATCACCGTACCCCAATGTGATAAACTTGGCCACAGGCAAGCGAAAAATGGTCAAACTTGAGTTATTTCAGGAAACTGAGTCCTTTAACACCTGATGAAACAGATGCATACACTCAACAGCCCATATCAAGCATATCTAGAAAAATAAAGCCCTGGGAATAGTTTTGCGTTTTTTATTTGGTTCAGTTTAGAATAGAGCCCATGAGACAGACAAGGCATGAAGATTTGATGAGGTATGATAGAAAGTGGTATACATTTTGAAACCAATGCAGCGCATTTATACACATTTATGAAAGGTATTTTTTAACAGGTAGCTTTGAAATAATATCATTTAAAAGGATCTCAGATATTGAAGTTTTTGCATACTATCCACTCTGTCATGCAATTTTATATCTCTGTTTTTATGCATGTGCCATACATATCAGATTGAGAAAGAGTATTTAACAAACTAAATGTCCTCCTGGCAAATTTTTATAGACTTCATAAAGCACATTTTATAGGTATTTTAATGTTAGGTATAGGATCAAATTTGAAACTATAAAAGCCAATAGATTTGACATTCCAGACAACTCAGAATACAAAGGATACAAATATTGGAGAAAAGTAGAATGAATGTACGGGGGAAAATAAAAAAAATTCCAAATGCAGCTTTAGTAATCCTTGCCCTATGGCTGGACAAGCTATTGCTTGTGTAATATTGGCAACAATCTTCAATCACACTCCAATCCGAATCCTCCTTCTAAAATAATTACTCTTCTGCATGGGGGTACTGTGAGTGTATCCAACTGTCAAACGTTTCAACATCTCAGAAAATTTGTCTGATCCATAAACTAGGAAAAATTTATAAAATTGGGATTTCAGGCCAATTCTTGGTCTTTACTATATGTAGTTTTCAGTCAGGTGACTTGGAAGATGTATGTCATTTTCTCATGTCTAGGTGGAACCCCCCCCCCCCCAAACCTCCAGCTGTGTGTGTAAATTTGAAAAATAGAATATGCTGCCATTTAGCCCAGCAAACATGTCTATGATAAACTGTGGGGATTAAGGAATTCAACAACAGAGAAAACACAACTGAGCCGAAGTGAAACATCGGAAAATCTTGCAAATGGTTAGGAGCCTAGACAATTAATTAATCTAATGTCAATCACAGCTTTGTCTGTCAACCATACACATAGCTTATCTATGTTTCAAATCTGCTTAAAACTGCCCAATCTCAATTAATGTTACCATTATCCAGAAAGGTTCGCACAAAGTCACAGCCATTTCTGATTAAAGACAAGGAAATCCTTTAAGGGCCCTCTTGGTCAACAGATTTAACTGGAGCACATGGAGGTCATTCTGGGCTTCTGAATTTCTCAGTAAGCTTCTGTGGCCATGGCCTTCTGCAGCACTTAATATGCATAATAGTGACAAAGGGAGCCTCAGATTCAGAAGCTACCCCTGTTTATTCGAATGATGGGCCAGTGAGCAACCTTGATGATATAATCATACAGGTGTGCCAAAATCAGTCCAGAAACTACCCCAACCCCAAAACAATGGAATCTGTCACCTGTGCTCAGAGGATATGTGCGAAGCTGTGGATTCGAATCAAGTCATGTCATGACTTCGGGGAAAACCCATTCTTGTTTGGAGGCAGCATTTTCTTAACTGGAGAACTCATTACAATCAATATTTGTAAATATAAGTGTGCTTGAAAAGGAGATCTGCAAATTTGCCAAGCATAGTCAACAACTTTCAATGATAAGTCAATGATATATGCAAAGCCAAGTAGAAGTCTTGAACCTGGTATTTCAGGCATGTCTATACCTACCAAAATGTCTCATTGAGAATTTTCATCTATGTGTATTTTGAGATAACTATAACCCACATTTGTTCCTCTTGTCACTTGGACAACATGCACGTAAAAACTACTATTATTCAAATCTGTGGTAAAGTATGCATTATGGAATATTAGGGCCTATAAGTTTTTACATAATTTTGAACCTATGTGCAATTTATCTCTTACCAAATAGTTAACAAACTTACCTTTGTCCAATAAATGTTCGTAATATCCAAAGGTATAAAGTTGTGCAGGTACCGCTCCTTTACAGCTCCTTTAGTGATAAGTATAACTGGTTGAGGTATCTATTTGTGTTACAATACGATATATTTGACCGGCAAATGTATCCCTCTATACTCCTGTCGCTTTCGTGTGAGTTGGAAGCAGATAATCACATATATGTTCCTACTGAAAATAGTCACCAGTTGAGCATTTCTTTTTCTATCAAGTATCAACCATAGCTCTGTGTAGGAATTGCTTTTGCTTGGGAGATAGATTGATGAATAGCTTGGCTGTCCCTGACGCGGATGCTACCTGGAGAGTCGCTGCTGCTTCTGCTGCTGCTGAAGTCCTGATGTGACGCCGGTGCTCTCTTTGGCTAACTTTCATCTCATCAGATGAAGGTCTATGCCTTTCTATGTTGACATGAAATATTCATTTACATTCATCTAAAGGCATGTATCTCCATCGTGTCTTTTCGGGATACACTGTATATGTTAATCATATATGCAGCAAATTCTGAGTGGAATATGTTGATTTTGTGTCCGCTGGGATCATAAAATAATTGGGTAATTTTCATGAATAATTGACTTTGTAGTAAATGTAGGCCTGCCTATATGACCAGATTGATATGTTTTAAGTTCAGTATGTATAGAATGATTGGCTTGATATGTTTTAAGCTCAGTATCATTATGTAGGCTATAGAAAACCAATTGCAGGAAAGAAACTGTTCACTTGGTGATTTAATCCAAACGCTCATAAGATAGAAATTGAAACATTAGAGCTATTATAGAACAACAGGATCCAATAAATATCTTCCAGTTTTTAACTTTCTATGCCTGGCTTACTTCACCTCTCCGGGAAGGGACTCTTTTTGGTCATACTGTAGTTAAAACTGTCCGTGGGGTAAAATGACCCAAAATTGAAATACTCTTAACCAACAGATATTATAGATTATTGGATACATATTTACAGGTTGCTCAAAATTACTAAATGAAGGCTGTCATGCCATACTATAGCCAAAATTTATATTGATTTCGAAGATCGCAAGGGCAAATGCAATCAGTCTTCAGATAATTGTCAAATACAAATTCCATAAACACGCTTTTGTAATCCTTATCTATCCAGCTAGAGCCCCTGCCTCTGCTCATCAGCTCATACAGATGAAAATAAAGTTTTATAGCAGGAGATTTTATCGCAACACAAAATGGCAATGCATTGCCAATGTGGTTTTTATCAGCATCATAAACTTATACCATATAAAACCAGTCTTTTATAACTTGGTAGGGACAAATACACACTTTCCTTTCCGGTCCTGTTAGAATGTGGCTTGTTCTTTCCAGTCCTGTTTATAGAATACAGCTGGGTGGGTTAGGATAGTGACAGCTCCACTCAAGGTGGTTGAAAGATTGGTCCGCAACAAAATGGACGAAATTGTTTGCGTATGGTCATTGAACACAACACCAATGGCACTGACGCAATGGACAGCCAGTTTGATGTGTCATCCAAAAACTTTCAGCTTGGAACTTGGACTTTCTTCCTGAGGGTCTATTATAGGTGTTTATTTGGTCATTGCCAATGACAATCTGGATACAATGCAATGCAGATATTTAGTACGTTTGATCTGTTGTCTATTTGCGTTGTTCCTGGACCAATCACATTAAGCAGAAAATGCTATGTAGTAAGTTGGGAAAGACTCTAGAATCGTGTGGTAAATAAAATGCCTGTAATAGAACCTAATGGTCACTAGTGCCTTTGCTATTTGAATGTCCAGAATTCCAATAAACTCATTCTTGTCCTATTCACTCATGGAGCCCACAATATGCCACCCTGATTGGTTTTCAGCTGGAGGATATGAAGTTTCCCGGCAGCCTGTTGAATTTGTATTATTAGAGCAAACCATCACACTCTGGCACGCAATAAGTTGGGTTACACTTGCCCTGTGTCTTTCAGCTTCAAAGAAATTTGAGTGATGGAATTTCTTGGAAGTGGAAATAGAAATTTGCACTTGAAAGAGCTTGCATTAAATTGATTACACAATGCAATGGTGGCTTTCAGCATTTCAGTTCTTGGATTCCTGGAAGGTAATTCATTTTGGGCAAGCACTTGTGAGATGATTTAACTTAGCCTGTCTTATGTCGAAAGTCAAACACAAAATTTTACCAGATTTTATGAATTTTTTCAATGACTGTGATTCCATACATAATAATTATAATACCAGAGGTGCTACGCATGGATATATACACTGAATTAACTGCCATAAGAACTCTCTTAAAAGGACTGGTGCGATTTGTCACAAGATGTGAAAAACCATACAAACTTTTGTATGTTTTAAAAAAAAACATTGTTTCACTCTTTAGGTTTTAATGTTGCATCACTTCTGTTTTCAAGGTAGAATTATGTACCTGCTGCTTTTATATCATGATTTTAAAGATTCTTAAATGTTTTTATAATTTTATACCTATACTGTACCATTCTTTATTTGTTACTATGTATTTATTCTCAGTGTGGCTCCTAGCCTTAACAGCTTATGTTGAATTTGGATTCCAAAATAAACTTGTAAACTCGTAAAACTTGTAAACTTCCCCTAAATTATAAAATTATGATAGTACGCACAGTACAAACTTTGTCATGTTTTGTCTAAAAGTCTGGTTCATACTGTGCTGTACTTAGTTTTGGGCAAGTACTTTTGAGATGACAGAGAGGGCCTCAACAAGTCACACATTTACCCTGTGTGTTGTGTTTTTTATTTGCCCATTGAACGCTGACCGATAAAATTCTGGTTCACTGATTTAACTTTTTATTGCTTTCTTCATTAAGAAAATGTTTTCAAAAAAATAGAAAGGATTTCAAAGCAAATTCAGCTTGTTCCACATATTTGACCCCATCCACATTTTATTACAGCCAATCCCGCAAAAAAAGTGCCATTCAACAACTACGCATCCGCATTTTATTACGAAATCGCACCCCACCGTTCCACTAATTATGTCCGTCCGCATTTTACTACATACGACGCTAGTCCGCATTCTGATGACGATTCAACACAGCCTGATTTTCCAGATTTGGCCTCTGGCCTCCTGTCGGGAGGCCTGTACTCAGCTATACAGAGGCGAATGGTGCCAAATGGATTGACTAAGTATATACCAGCGAGGGGCTGAAGCATCGCCTAAAAACAACCATACCAACAAATGAAGCAGAAACCTTTTGTCAGCAAAACACATTCTTATACATGAATGTAATATGCTGAAGCATGAAAACTTGAATTGACAACAATAGCTTGTAAATACTCAGAAGCACATGTAAATAGAAAAGGCAGTACATCACACAAGGGAAAATGTTTCATGCATTTTGTATTTGACAATATTGCAAATGTGTTCTACGCTGAACAGGCACTTTCTATGCGCCTATGGGAAATACATTCTTAAGTGGAGCTTTTATTAGACTTTGAGATAAAACACGTTTTTTACAAGCAAATGTTATCCAATAATAATTCCATCTGCCCATAACACAATGTAGTGAAGATGTCCAACGCATAGAAAGTGAGCATGTCCATTCTTTATATTTAATGGTGAGCATACCCAAAACAGACAGTAATAATATGGGTAATAATATGGGGCGCCAATTTAATTTTAACTCATCATCCAAATGACATCCTGCTGTGGTGTTGCTTGTGAAGATCAACCAATAAGCTGTTCCCCAGCCAGGAATTGAATCAGGGACTTTAAGAGGCGCTGTCCCGACTGCATGCGTTTGAGGGCCATCTTTACCAACTAGGCCACCAAACAAGGCTTCTGCTATTCTTGTCTAATATTCTGTATTAAATTTTATGGATATCTCTTTTGTATATATATTGCATTGTAAAAAGTTCTTTTCATGCACCACAGTGTATAGACACATGGAATTCTTGTTGAGACTTCTGCAATGATACAGCTCAGGACCACCATACGACATAATGGCGCCCATGGGCAGAGACTAAGAGATGTTCCCATATGGCTTAACATTCTAAAATGTTGATTGATGATCACCAGGTGATGATGAGTAAATAAAAGGGAAGATTGAGTCTGGGACCAATCTAGGCATACAGCAAGTGAACCTTTTGGTTGCTGAGCGTCATTCCCCCAAATTTCGAAATCCAGATTTCATACCAATTCAAAAGACACATTTTGAGAACCATTGATTTTCAATAATATATCTATAGGATTACACACCCTACGCAATCGGGGATGGTCTTAAAGTTGCACCATTAAAGAACACTTTATTCAACTTGGCTCCAGTTAATGTCCTTTGGGCTCAGACTAAATTGCGTTTCAGGAGTTGCATTCAAACCTACAACCTCAGAGCCAGCACTACTTGGTTAATTGCACAAAAAGTTCTCATAACAATTAGGTCACTGGAAAATCTAGACCACGTTGATCATTTTTTTCGTGCAGTTTCCCATCCAAATTTTTTATAAAATACTGTGAGCGACGTACAGTGCCGCCTGTAAGTAAGTGAAACGCATGATATTGTGCCATTGCATCAATGTTAAACATCCTTAATCAAAATGCTTCTGGAAGGACGAATTCTCATCTGATGAGAGGAAAACATTTTGGGTCATAAAGGCCGATATGTGGGGCATGTGGGATAACAATGGCAGCCAATTTTCTTTGCTGTAGTTGGAGTTAGGTATGGGTCAAAGTCTTTGATGAGTAAGTGAAACACAGGCCCAATGTTAAAAGATAGGGAAGGGTGGTTCACTTACTTATCAAAGACTTTGACCCATACCTAACTCCGACTACAGCGAAGAAAATGGGCTGCTATTTTTTTCCCACTTGCCTCACACATCGGCCTTTATGACCCACTTTGTTTCCCTTTCATCCGATGAAAATGCATGCCTCCACAAGCAGTTAGGCTGAGGATGTTTAGCATTGATGCAATGGCACAATGTCATGCGTTTCACATACTTACAGGCGGCACTGTATTATTATTTTATATTATAAAAAACTATGCGGATTGAAGTTTAAAAAATTCAAATCTTCAAGGCAATAATGATGCTTGCAGTCTTTCAATTTGGCTTCTTCAGAATCTGTTCATGTAAGAAGATGATCAACCTTCTCAAAAAGTAGGCAATTAAAAAAGTTTTTTTTTTTCATTAATTCTTCATCAAAATATCAGAATTTTATTCTTATATTTTATTTTATTTCCATTGATGGAGAAAAAGTGTCATTTCTCTAAGCGCCGAGATTGATATTTGAATACTCTGTTGTGGAAATCGACCAAGTTGAAGAGGGTTTTGGAGGATGTGAAACCTGAAGCAATACAAAACAGGGTAATATGATTTTTTTTCTAGGTGTGAATAGTTTTACTCCAAAACATGCTTTTAAAGGCGATATGGGAGGTTTAGTTGCCTGTGAAATTGTTTCCCTATTTTGACCAACATAAGAACAATGTGATATGATACTGATCTCTGAAGGATAATGTTTAGCAACATATACGTTTTCTTTTTTGACATGTATATTTGCTCATAGTGCTGTCAATAGCATCCACCCTGATAACAGCGGCTGACAGATACAAATTTTTCCAGCAGCCTGTTTAAGTTATATTATAAGATCAAACAATTGTACTCTGGCACACAATAAGTTGGGTTACACTTGCCCTGTGTCTTTCAGCTTCAAAGAAAATGTGATGGAATTTCTTGGAAGTGGAAATAAAAATTTCCACCTGAAAGAGCTGGCATTAAATTTATCACACATGGAATGCAATGGTAACTTTCGGCACTTCAGTTTTGAGATTGTGAGATGGTAATTGAAAACTTTTCAAAACTGGGAAATAATTGTGAGATAATCCAATGACATTGTGCTGTACCTGACATGCATTTGAAATTTTTTATTCTGATAAACTTTGTCCTGAAAGCAATTTTAATGTGAAATTTTTCAGTTAATCAATTACATGTATGTATTCCTGATTTGTTATATTTCAGACCTTGTTGAGAATTATTTAAATTCAGGTCTGATACGCCCTGGACAAAATTATTTCAGCTGGGCCAATGTGTCTGAATGTGGCTTCATTTCTCATTCATTACTTCTGGTGTCCCGTCTCAAAATGTTAAGATTAATATGAAAGATCTATATACGATCATGATGAATTAAATAATAAGAGTCACATGAAATGAAAAAAAAAAAACAGTCAATTTTGATATTTTCGAAAACTGCCCAATCGACTGTGATATTTACATAAACAATATGACAGAAAAGATATTTTAAAAATTAGATCTTCAAACAATCGTGATGTCTGCAACCTTTACATTTGTTTACTTCCAAGATTATTTCCTTAGAAAACACCGATGTAATCTGACTTCCTTTGAAAGTAAGCAATTGAAAGAACGAATGTATTTAGAATTTTTCCACAGTGATGCTAGACTTAATTTTTCTTAGGTCCTATTGTGTTTTCTATGGATGGCCTATAGTCCAATGTCTCATTTTCCTTGGAAGACAACTTGTTTGCATTCAGATGTCAAAAATGGGAGTGGTGGCAAGTGGCTTTTATTTTCTTATAATCTATATTGTCTAATTCATTTACTAGCTTCTGCAGTCTCCCCTAAATGTCAGAAATTGATTGTGACACGTGAGTCAGGTGCAGATTCTGGTTGTAGCAGCAAATATTCAAAAGACATTTGTCCTTGGGTTGCGTAAAGACAAAGCCAACTGTGTCCCTATTTTTACCTTCAGCGAACAAAGTTTGAAGAAGGTATTGTAATCACTTTGGTAAAATGTTGTCCGTCTGCCGGGCGTCTGGGCGGCAGGCGGATAGATAGTTTCCGGGCCAGAACTCAGTCCCTATTGCATGTACCATGTACATGGATGAAATTTGTCTAGTCGTTCCTTGTAGTGGTCTCATTTATGGATAATCTATACTTTTTGAAATATTGAAAAAGTACGTAGAAAATTCTTTTTTTTTCGTTTCCGGATAAAGACTCAGTCATTATTGCATATATTGCATGTATAATGTATATGGATGAAATTTGGTATACATGTAGGTTATATGGTCCAATTGTGTCTTTGACGGTCTGATTGCTGGGTATTCTATAGTTTTTTCAATTTAGAGGAAAAATTTTTTTAAATTGTTTTTCATTACTGGTCCACTATTGCATGGATGAAATTTGATACACATATCACCTATATGATGTAGTTGTGCCTTTTGATGGTGTGATTCATAATTTGATGTACATATTACCTATATCGATATGATCTTTTACTGCCTTTAGACAGATAGATATTTTTAACACTTTTTGAAATATTTAGAAAAATTTTGAAAAATATAAATTAATATGCCTTTTGGTTTCCCACTGACAGCTCACAACCTATTCCTTGCACCTGCATGAAACTGCACCATAATATGTGTAAATTAGTCTTTAAGCCTTTCCATGGTTTCACATACCTCGACCATCAGGCAGGCAGATGACAGGGCAGTGGGCATATAGGTAATTTCAGACCAAGTTTCGGCCAAGATTGCAAAGATCTGAGAAACAATAAACTAAGAGCCACCATTTCATTCGGTACTTAATTTAATACAGGATTAACAGGAACATTCAAGCGCAAATTTCTATTTCATTTCAAAATGTAAGAAGGTATGTTCTGCACCCAATTATTCTCTTTATTCTAAATTTTACATTCTTCATGGTTTTCTTTTTGTAAAATTTGCCCGCATCAAAGAATATTTGTGCAGAGACAAAATGAAGGTATTTATTATCTATTGTGGCTGAAACTGTAACATGTTATGCTCAAAGGTAGGGTCCCCCCAAGCAGATGAGAAAAGTGTCAGAGGACCATGCCAAAAACTACATTGTTAGGTCACGACAGAGACACCAAGAGACAGATGCATAAGGGAGTTCCACTAATAAGCAGCAAGATGACAGCTCCCTTTCTCTTGTTGCCCATGTATTTCTCCTCTCCCTCCCTCTTTCTTTCCTCCTTGGATCTCTCTGTTTTCCTCAAAGTCATTGGACCAATCATTGCTTTTGTCTGTCGGCATGTTAGATATTCATTTTAAATTAATTCAGCAGCTTTTTTCATGGCTGTCAGACTTGGCTTTTACAACAGTGCACAATCCTTGGAAGACAAGCATGAAAATAGGAGCCATTGGCAATAGACACATTCTGACTTCATTGGAGGATTTATATATTTCCACTGATGTAATTCAGTTTTTAGTATTTCACAAAATAAATAGCCTAAGGAGACTTGTAATGCTCCTTTTGATTTGGCAATGATCTCATTTTCCATGTGAATGTTTCTTTTGGTCAAAATTATGTAGATATCAAACCAAACTCTTTGGTAGCTGCCCATACCGACTGAAACAGTTTGATGGTCAGTATCACTGAGACATTGTTATAGATATTATATCTACAATTTTACATAGATATTTCAAAACTCTTGACGAAATGGCAGAAGAGAATAGATGAGGCTTAATTCAAGTTATGCTCAACTCTATAATTCAGAAATGGCATGCATGGAAACAAGTCAAAAAGAAAAATATGCAAACCAAGCAATTACCTCCTTCCAAAATTAATGACCCACTTTGTTGCCATCAACTGCTCATCATGCTCAATTTGTCCTGAAACAATATTCACAATTTTCTAGGATAAAAACAGTAATAATTGGCAAAACAAACATGCAGGCGAAAAAATGTCTGGAGAATTCACAAGAAGCCAAAATTTACTTTGTAGCTAACTTAGGAAAATAAGAATTAAATGTCCCCTGGAGACTGAGTACAAGACTGTACAACAGGATATTGGCTGCTACAAATGTCTTTTGCATGTCATACAATATTACATATTGGTAGCCGGAGATTATTAATTTTTGCGGGAGATTGAGGAATTTTTTATAAGTCACAAGGAATAAGTAGGACATTTTCATATACATGTGTGGCTTTCATTATACTCATGAAACTGAGCATCCATCGGGTGGTGTGATATTAATTCACACAACAGTTTATGATATTGTTACTCAATGACCCTGACTCGCGTTGTGTTGTTATATTGTCGGTGAAAGAGAAATATTGTCAGCAATTTCAGTACACAACCACTCTTCATTCATCTCATACAATATTATTCACTCTTTACCACTTCTTTCCTGCCCGATAAAGCCCATTAAGGTGCTGAAGAAGCGTAAAACAAAAACACACACACACCACTTCATGTAACTGCTTTGTTGGATAATAAATTATCTACCTATCTACTCCTTAGCTACACAAAAACTCAAAACTTTGGAAAACCCATTAGATGAAACCAGAGGATTCATGCAGCCACAATGGAATACTCTCAGTTGCCAAGGTGTTTCCAGTACAAAAATGCAGACAAGTGCACATTTCCATTGGCCATCACATTCTACCAGATTCTCTATTTCTCTCAAATGGCTCTCACTCAACCTGCAAGGTTTCAGCCACACCTTGATCCCTGGAGCTGGAGCTAATGTTACTGCAATGACTGCTCTTGGGTATTATCTTCTTTTAAAAAATTAGAAGCTCAAAATATTTGTGAGATGAAGCAAAAAATAGAGCGTTTACAAAGGCGGAGACTAGGACAAAAGGACAATCGAGAGAATGAGCTATTGGAGGAGAATAAGGGAAAGAGAGAAATGACACACATTTGTTATATGAAAAAAGTCCAAATTATTGTGAAAAATTGAATTTCAAGCTTATGAAATATTTCTTCGTGCAAATTTCTATTTTCAGTTCAAGAAATTCTGTCGCTCGGCTTCCTTTGGTGGTAAAAGACACGGGACAAGATTAGCATGAACTCATTTATTGCATGCAAGCCTTGCCATAGTGAGATAACAATGAAAGAAGATGTGTTTCACCTGATTATTTTTCCTTATATTTATATTTCACAATCTTCATAATTCTTGTTTCTAAAGTTCAACTTAATTTAATGAATATTAATGAAGAGAAAAATTAATGATTTAAATTTTTGCCAAAGACATTCTACTGAAATATGTTTTTCATTCGATGATACGTATTATTATTATTGTGAGTGACTTATGTCCCTCTCCATGTGTCTCAAGATTATTTTATGTCCATGCCACTGCTGACACTGTCAGACTGTGTCACATACACTTTCTCTTTTGCATAATCAGCACAAAGGTAGGGTTGCCCTAAGCAGGTGAGAAGTGTGTCAGAGGATCATGCCAAAAGCTACATTTAGTACATTACCAGGACACGACATAGACACCAAGAGACAGAAGCATGAGGGAATTCCACTAATGAACAACAAAATGACAGCTCCCTTTCTCTTGCTCCCAATGTCATTCCACTCGCAATTTCCCTGTCATTGTTCTTGTGCCAAAATCATTGCTTTTGTCTGCTAACATGTTTTGGATTTCTTTTTAATTAATAAGCAGAGTTTATCAAGCCTGTAAGACTTGGCCTTTTACAAGATTGCACAATTTCTCGAAGATGAGCACGAAAACCTGTCTGAAGAAAATGTAATCAAACAGAACAAGAGCCATTAGCAGTAGACACAATCTGATGTGACTGCTAATAAATTTAAGATATATATTCCACTGTTGTAACTCAAATTTTTAGTATTTCACAAAATGTATTACCTAAAGAAACATGCAGTGGTCCAACATTACTAATCTAGCATCTTTATGTTGGCTTTGGTCGGAGTTATGTTGATAACAGCCGCACTTTGGAAGCTGCTCATATAGGCTGAAACAGTTCCATGACCAGTGTCTATGGGATATTTACATTTCAAATGCAAAATTGAATCGATCACTTTAAAAGTTAAGCTTGACTCTCTAATTGAGGAATGACATGAATGGAGACAAGTTCAAAAACAAAAATTACACACCGAGCAATTACCTGCTTTCAAAATTTAATTACCTGGTTTGCTTGCGATTATTTGCTCATCATGCTCAATTTGTCCTGGAACAACAATTCAATTTTCAAGGGTAAAAAAATGTTCGAGGTTTTCACAAGAAGCCAGAATTTATTTTTTACGTATTGGCAAGGGTGCCATAAGGAAACACGGGAGGCAGGGGCGGTCAGACGAAAAAGGTCGAATCAAATTCGCACGACAAGATTAAGTCACAATGTCGATGTTAATGTCTTATATATATTCTTACTAATTTGTACCTAAAAGAAGGTCTCTCTACCCCCCCTCCCCTTAAACCCCCCCACTCTTCTCACTAAATCCCCCCATTCTCACTCTGTCTCACTTTGTCTCACTTTCCCACAAAGTGAGACTCAAGTGAGACTCAAGTGAGAGTCAATTCGGGCAAGTGAGACAAGTGAGACTGAACTGAGACAAGTGAGACTGAACTGAGACAAAGTGAGACTGAACTGAGAGGGGGGTTTCAGGGGGGTTTTTGTACGAAATTAAACACTGAATATTTGCATTTATTTGTTTCTTGGATGTTAATAATTCATAAAATTAATAAATTATTTTGTTAATATCAATATGTACCAGTCACCAAAATTTAGAAATCTGAATTGTGTCAATTAAATTGATGTTTAAAACTGTGTCAAGTTCGAAACTAATTTTGCTGGCACTCATTGACAACATGGACAACCCACAACAATGTCATGCTGCTCTTCAATGACTTCATGCTCTTCCTGACAGTTCTTCGTTTTGTGGAAATACTGCAGCTGTCAGTTACTGTAGTAAGCCAAGGTATGTGAATTGCACTGATAGCATCATTGTTTAATGAATTTTGTGAGCCCTGTGATCAATGTTTTTGTTTTGTTGTACATTGTAAATAAGGTGTCAAAACAGCATAAACCAAAAATGGCTTGTCCGAGAAATTGCTGCGGCACAAAATAATTGTTTAAAAATCCAATTTTATTGCAATCAATGTGAAATTCTTACACAGCGTTGTTAACTATATTCTCCAGCTTCGTTGTGAAGCGCGTAAAGATATCTCCAACAGATTTTTTTCGGCGGCTCTCCGAAGTTGGACATTAAAACAATTGTTTTATCTCCGGTAAGAGGGTCGCGTAATAAAAACGGCCAAGTCGAATTTCATGCCGTATTCAGCGAAGACGCAGCAGGTATCCAGCAAGATGCTGTGAAAATTTTAGATTTGTATCTTAAAAACTGAGTGAGTTGTTCCATTTTTTCTGCAATGGAAATGGTTTTTACAAGGCCTTTTTTTTTCCTGTGTCAAATTACGCTGTCATTTTCGGGAAAACCCCGGGAATTCCCGTCAAAATTGGGTTAAATTTCCCTCACAACAATAAAAAGATTATCTTAACCACTTTTTTGTTGATACAATACAAGCTAACACAATTTTGTAAACTAACACAGAAAATCACTAACACAGGTTTGAGTTAACCCACTCATTGATACAATCCGGTACAGATGGTGATTTTAAAGTTGTTACAGGAATTCGCGTTGCAGTAGACTTGTGCATTTTCATTGATGTGATCTTCAGCAAAATGTGTATTTTCAATATTGGACTAAAACTATCAAGATAAATCTCATAATTTTATGCCTGGTAATAGGGCATATTACTTTGGAAACAATACCCACTAAGTGCTGGGTTCAAGACTGCAAAATTAATGAGTAATTGCAGATAGAAATATTTATTACATGACGTATGGAAGCCTATGTGACGTGTGGTAGCAATGCAGTCCATTCTCACTATGAATCTGAGCTGATGTACACGGACACCAACAAATACCATAACTGCGAAATAGACTAAACCAAATGTGAGGAATACCATAACTGTGAAATGAAGTAACTTTGTTGCTTGCTGTTAGTCATTTAGTCTTCTATAACACATCAACTTTGATTGGTTGATATGTTAGTTCTAATTATGAGCTTCACTGACACTGTATGTGTCCATGTTTCAACATCTCAGACCGCATTTTGTTTGAGCTTCTTTGAAAATTGTACTCATTAGATCCATCTAGGAAGATAGTCAGAAATATTGTAAGACAGAAGGATTAAAATTGAAAGATTGCGTGAGACAGATAGACATATGGACAGACATACAGATAGATGGATAGATGGATAGATAGATGGATAGATAGATAGATAGATAGATAGATAGATAGATAGATAGATAGATAGATAGATAGATAGTTTCAAGTTCAAATTTACTTGGGTGTCCAAATTCAGATTACATATCCGTAGATCAAGGGATAGATCAAGGGATACTGTAGATCAAGGGATAGATCAAGGGTCAAGGGATAGATCAAGGGAGAGATCAAGGGATAGATCAAGGGATAGATCAAGGGATAGATCAAGGGATGAACCGATAGATAGATCAATAGATAGATCAATAGATAGATCAATATATAGATCAATATAATAAAGAACATGACATTCAACATGTCCAGGAAATAAATTCAATCGGAAGGATTAAAATTGAAAGATAAAAATACAAAAGACAGATAGATAAATATGTATTACAGTAAATTATACATTTCAACTGTCAATCTTAATAACATTTATCTTTATGTATGGCTAATTCCTTCAAATCATTCACATATATATATTGCGGTCTGACATGGTCATTTGTGGTCCAATTCAATCACTATTTATCAAGATATGAGAGCTGACCAATGATTGGCTACTACCACCCAACCAAACTTGCACACTTAATAATATGCATGGGATTACAAGACAGGCCTGTACTTTATTTGTGATACACAAGTTATGGCAGTTTCAATTCGCAATTTACGGAAAGAAACTGAATGGATTTTGGCTTCGTTGAGCACAGACAACTGAATGGATTTTGGTCACAAATGAGTAATTTTCTACCACACGTCATGTACAGCTGGATTCATTGGTTCCAGTGGCTGAGAAGTCTAATTCAATGCGAATTCCTGTAATTAGTAGCTTTCGCAATCCATAATTGACTGTTAAAAAAGCAGATTTATCAAATTTATGCACATATTTTTCTGAATTACGACCTCGAAGAGTCACACATGTGTATTGGTCACTGCTCCGAAACTATTGGTCTTGTATAAAATAAATTATGACATTTAGCAGATGACTGAGTCTTATAACATGTATGCGCCTTTCAAGGTTCATGATTATGCAATCACCTCAGCAGTCTGGGATTTTTCCTAGCCTTGGTAATGGTTGTCCATTACCTATCCTTGGTGACCATACCCTTAATCAACAGAGGTCGCCACCAGGCAGTGAGCAACATCAAAAGAAAGGCCCTCAGCTCCTGCAGCCCACCCTGTCAATCATCTGTGCAGGTCACTGCAGGGGTTAAATTGTGGAGTCAGGGTTGCTCTCTCTAAAAGGGACTGTCCAGTTCACCCCCATGGCCCATCCAGCCACATGTCAACTGCACCCCTCCCAATATAAGCTGACAAGTTTATTTCATACTTTATGAAGACATATATATAATTTTTAACTCCAAAGCTCAAGAAGGTGTATAACCTGTTCCAATCAGGGAATACACATTTTTTAAATTTCTTTCTTTCTTCTTTCAATCCTTCCTTCCTTTTTTCAATTCTTCTTTCTGTCTTTCCATCTTTCAATCCTTCTTTCTTTCTCCTTTCAATCATTCCTTCATTACTTCCATCTCCCTTTCCTTCTTTCTGTCCTCATTCTTCCTTTCCTTCTCTCTTTCCATCTTCATTCCATATTTCTTTTCATCTTCCTTATTTCTTCTATTTTCCTTCCCTCTTTCTTTCCATTTTTCTGTCCTCTCTTTCCATCTCCATTCTATCTTTCTTTTCATCTTCCTTCTTTCATTCTTTCATTCTTTCATCATTCTTTCCTTCTTTCTTGCTATCATTTCTTCTTTCTTCCCTTCTTTCTTTCTTCCCATCTTCATTCTATCTTTCTTTTCACCTTTCCTTCTTTCTTTCCATCTTCCTTTCCATCTTTCTTCCTTCTTTTGTCTTTCCTTCTTCATTCTATCTTTCTTTTAATCTGCCTTCTTTCTTTTCTTTTTTCTTTCCTTCAGTCTTTCTTCCCATCTTTATTCTATATTTCTTCCCCTTCGATCTATCATTCTTTCCATCTTTTGTCTATCTTTATTTCCATCTTTCTTCTATCTATTTTATCTTCTTTCTTTCCATTCTGCTATCTTTCCATCTGCCATATACCTGTCTTTCTATCTTTCTTTCCATGTTTTTCAGACTTTCTATTCTTTCTTTCTGTCCATGTTGCTTACTTATTTCTTGTTTCTGTCTGTACACTATTTATGTTCAACTATGCTGGTGATGATAACATACCAGGCAGATCAGATCTATTAAGAGACCACCTTCTGTGTGTGTCATCACTCACTTATCACTCTATACATCAGAGTTTATAAGTAGGGGAGAGCGGGGGCATGATGGGCCCCTGGGGCTTGATGGGTTTGGGCTTTAACTCCAAAGTTTAACACTGGAGGAAGCCAGTGATGGAAATGGGGGGGGGGGGGAGCTCGGGGGAGCTGAGCTCCCTTGACCAAAAAACAGGGGGAGCTGTACCCTGCTACAGCTCCCCCAATGAGCAGTGGTGAAATTACAATTATCATGTTACTTTTTCAGTCCTCATGCTATTTTTAGCCATGATTATGCTCTGGTACCTGGAAGAATTCTTTCCGACTTAAAAATTTGGAATAGCAAGCCGCTGCTGCACGAGCCGAGAGCTCCCCCGAAGAAAATTTTCCATTTCCATCACTGGAGGAAGCTGATGTTTGTTGTTTAGAATATCCTTTGCTAACCTTTATTGAAGAAAATTTGCATGGTTCAGATACCAATACTTTAGCAGATATTGCCCTTTCTAGGATTTTGAAGCCCTAACAACTTTTTTTCCTGATTTTCCAAGTGCGTTGTGATTATACGTAAGTGATATTTTAACAGCTGTCTTGTTTTACTTCCACAAAGAGATATCTCAACATTTTGCATGAAAACTCTTTGATTTGACTTTATTCTTGGAAACTGGTGTCTGAGGGCATTTATGAAAAAAGAAGTGTGGGGCATGATGGGTCTCTTGATTGGGGCATGATGTTTTACAAATTTTTTAAATCTCGGAAAAAAAATTGAAATTTGGAAAAAAAAGTTGCCCAATTGAGTGTTTTTGAAAAAAAAAATCTGTGAAAGTGCGAAAATGTTGAAAAAAAATTTTTAATCTTGGGAAAAAAAATTATTTGGATATTGAAAAAAAAAGTTGCCCACTTCTTTCAAGACAACAACATTAGTACGCTGTGCGAATGCAGCCGTCTTGGGTCACCCAGACACGTCATAAGAGGGACTGAAGCATCCAGAATACTGCCTTGTTTATGTAGTAAAGATGTTGTTCTATTTTAGTCTGCTGCTGATGGAGATATAAAACCACAGCTGGGGTGCAGCTGGGAAGCAATTTTGTCAAAGGGTCATTGCTTTAGTTGATGTGATTTTTAAAAAACGGCATACAGGTATTCTGACACAAAAAGTCAATTTGACTAAAGACATGAGTAAGTCTATTTTCATGATATAAGATCAATCACTTCAATTCATTCAATAAAAAAAGAAATATCTAAAGCTGCATCACCAGCATGGAAAATATCATTTTAGAATATCTCAACAGTCTCATGTGCAAAGTCCAGAGGATAAAACTTGCAGACTATATATAATTTTGTTGCTCCAGAAAGGAGCCAAGCTATCATATATATCATTTATCATCTCACTAATTAGGAACACACTTTTAAATCCAAGCAACAGAGGTGCATCTTTATCAGTTTATCATTTAAGCAGAGTCTTAGCAGACCCAAGGTGATTAGATAGATAGATAGATAGATAGATAAATGAGAGATAGACAGATAGATAGATGAATTTACATCAAATTAAGATCATAATTCAATTAATCTAGTTAATTGGGTAATGAAATAACAAGAAAAGTAATCTCATCACTGCACAAAATACTGAACATATGAATCACTATCAGTGAACACTGATAGCAGCTAGCCATTGTGAGAATTTGTGCCACCCATAATTCCTGTTGCAGACTTGTGTTGGAAAGATGTCAACATTTTTTATGCTGGCTTTAGGTCAAGATTTGTTACAGTACATTTTTAGGCTCTACAGCCAGCATATTAATTAGTGAAAAAGTGCACTTGCCACTAATTAATTGATTAATTGGTGTCAAGCCCAGCAACAATAGCATCTTCAGTGAATCTTCAGAAGATGCTATTGTTGCAGGGCTTGAAACAATCGGGGGCGAATTATGAGAGCAGTGTGTTTTATTTATAGATAGAATAATGATGGAATAACTGAAAACACCGACCAACTCTTTCGCTGTCTCATTCAAAAACAGTTAGTGACTGACTGAGAAACTGTAAATGTCTGACTTTCAGTGACTGACTAAATATAAGTGACTAGCAGACTTAACTGTTGTGTCTTAGTGACTAACAGACTAACTGTTAGTCATGAACTATCAGTAAGTGACTAACCTACTAACAGTTAGCGACTACCTAATAGTAAGTGACTCACCCACAGTTAGTAACTTAAAGTGACTAAGAGTAAGTTACTAAAAGATTTACAATTAGTGTCTGACTAACCAACAATTAGGGACTAATTAACAGTTGTTGACTAATGGTTACTCAGTTAGTGACTTGCATACTTGCATTTAGTGACTAACTGACTAACTACAAGTTGAGTGACAAACTAACTCACAGTTAGTAACTATCCTACTGACAGTTGGTGACTAACTAACAACAGTGACTAACTTACCAACTGTTAGTGACAAACAAACAATTAGTGACTTAGGCTACCTACCAACACTTAGTGACAAAAAGTTTCTAACTAACTAACAGTTAGTCACTAGCTAAAAGTTACAACTGACTTACTAACAGTTTGTGAATAACTGACAAACGGTTAGTGACTAACCAACAAACAGTTGATGACTAACTAACAGTTTGTGAGAAACTGACATTTAGTAATTACCCTATAGTTAGTGATTAGTTAGCACTTGACTAACAACTTACAGTAAGTGACTAACTTATTGTTAGTCACTTACAATTAGTCACTCACTTACAGTTAATCACTAACTAACTGTGACTAACCCGCCCGGTTGAAAGCAGTGTCATTACCCACATAAAGCAAGCCCTTTGCAGTGCACTGGTTCTCTGCCACACCTTGACAGATTTAAAATTATTTTGTGGTATTTCATTTCTCCACCCGAGACTTAACGTGCTAGGTATGGTATTTTTTCTACATTTTGAAATCTGGACTCACTGCAAGCAGCTTATCTTTTTGTAAAGAAGATGTTATTGTTTTTTTGGGGGGAGCCCACCCCCTTGCCCTAAAAAAGAAAAATAAATAAGATCAATTTTCTCTCTCTGTGATACATTGAAGAATATTTGTTTTAGGACCACTAATGGTGTAAAATTATCCCAGACCAAAAGTCTCACTTTTTCTCAGGAGATATTGATGAAATACCTGCCAGCATTTCAGGGTGATATGGGACACTCACTTATTTCCATTATGGTAACTTCCTGCCGCGTTTAAGTGATTGGTGCTTCTTTTGAAAAAAGGTATAATTATGATCACCAAACCAAAAGCTCACACTAAATAAAATTCTAAATTTTAAGTAGGATTTTTATAATATCATCCATAATTAAAAGAATCACTCCAGCTAGATTCTCTGGGTGAAAATAATTTGATAAATGACTGAAGATAACTGGAAACAGTACTTTTACTAGCGAAAAAATTCGGACTAAAGCCACTAAGAATTATGCAGGTTTCAACAATTGTCATACAGAACCCATGAAAATATAATTTACCTGGTACACTGCCCGCTCTAAAAACTTAATTGATCTGTTCTCAGACTAAGATCTGAACCTGTGATGAAATACTAAAATAGACAGAATCTCATATTTTGTCCATATCTTGCAGAAGAGCCACCACCCCCCCCCCCCCCCAGGCCTACATTTGGGCAAGGAGCTAGGCTAAATATTCAGGCAAATGATCAAATCAATATTATAGAGCGATTTCATCATTTCATTTGACAGGTATTAAAGTTTGATCATGAAATTCGGATAATTGTTGCCCTCTAGATATTTCTCTCAGGATATGTCATCATTATTTACGGAACTGGTAAGGAAAGCAGCTAGTGTTAGAAACCTTTTGGCAGAGTTTGACGAGATGATGAACTTTTTGAGAAAACACACCATCTCGATCTTGCTAAAATTTCCCAACTACAAAATATGCCTACAGCTTCTAAGTATAGGGCATCCTAAAAAAGTAATTGTTTTCTCTAATGATTTTTAATATGCACCTAACATATAAATACATAATTTATAAGAGATGGATTAATTTATCATCATTCAGTCACACTTATATATATGCAATATACTTTTGGTGTATTTAGCCATGATATCTACTTAGATACCGTAGCAATTAATGTGCATAGTTGTCTTGCTCATCACATTGATAACATATCCATTAGCTGTTAAGGATTCCAGTTATATACTATTCAACCCCTTGCTTAAATCTGAAACACTTTGCATTCACACAATTTTGTCAGAACTCTAGACAATTTCATCATTCAATCACACCACTTCATGGGCTCACCAGTGCTGTGACTGTGTCAAAAATGCAAACTGATTAACTGAAAGTGTTTTATTTGAATAAATTTGCAACAGATCTAAGATTTGAAACAATTGGATACAGTTATCAATTCACAGATATTGCATCAATGGTCGAAAGTTCCACTTTTTACCACAATTCTGCCACACTATATCAAAAGTGAACCCCTGATTGCTGAGGCACTTTGAGTTTGAGACTTCGGTAATTGGTAATTTTAACTCTTTGACTTGTTCTCTTCACTGCAAACAATTTGGCACTGAGAGTGATTAAATTGAGTGTTATAAAGCAAAAGAATCCCAAAATTTATTTTTCCCCAAATTTTTTTTCTGCAATTTTTCCAAAATACTTTCTTCCCCCTATTCTTTGCTTCCCCAAAGTTCCCCCCCCCCCAATTTTTTTTTCCTAATTGATCTTTTTTTCCCAAATAGTTTTTCCAAAAACTTTTAAAAATATGTTGTATGCGTCATGTAAGTGAATTAATATTTAGAATGTTACATTTAATGAACTAAAATTCATCTTTTGGGTCCAAATGGTGCCATCTCTACCACAAGACCAATGACCATCTCCACCCAACATAAGAAGATAATTCCTTCTAAAATTTAAAAAAACAGTTTATCACTTCGTGAAAAACCCTTGTTTCGTTTACAAATCATGCATTGCAATGCTCTCCTCGACTAATTCAAAGTTACAGTCCTCGTCATATTTACGTGGAATATCAAGCTCTTTTCTATGCTGTTGAACTCTGATGTCAAAGATGACTCTATTCCAGCATTGCAATATATGTAAATTGACTAAAAGCTGTGATGTCATTTTAAACTGGGTCAGATTCCCCGCTTTTTGCCAATGTGAATACACACAACTGAGAATCACAGTTTCAACTCAGTGTCAGATTAAGCATTTTATCAGGAACTAGATATACCCATTGAGGGACATTTTTAGGTGGAATGGAGCCCCCGCCACCCTGACCCCCCACTATATGTGAAAATGAAGAGGTTGATTCCCAGTGAAGGCACTGGAAATATTGACTGGGAAATGATAAAAATTTGCAGTTTGTGTGAAAGCATGTGCTTTGATTGAAAAGGTAGAGAATATACGTGAGCAGGGAAAAGATGTGAATGGATTTCAGGAAGTATTGGTAATGAAAAAGAGTTAGTGATATTTTGGCACATAGCCAAATCCTACACAGCAGTCGTGTGCACTGAGTCCTCTGCGGTGAGATTGTGCTTGAAAATGAACCTGGCCAAAGTGAAAAATGCATTGGTGATCGGATTGTGCTATGCAGATTAGACTTGAGAGATAGCTTGTATGAGCTTGGATAATAGTTGAGACATGTAGATACGTTTAGGGCTTGGAAAGAGCTGTAAAATGAGGGTAAGATGACGAAGATACGATTAGTAAAAGTGGTTCAGCCAGTGTGCAGGCATGGGAAGCAGCTGACACTGGAGTGTGTGGATGGTTTTGGCGGGAAGAGAGACGGTGGCGCCAGCCTCTGGCGTGAGCAGTCAGTGAACTACGATGGAGATTCATGCGCCCCTGGTGGGGAAAAACAGCAGAGGCAGAAAACGTAAATAAGGGAGCTGTTTCACTGTTATTTGCTGTTATCAGAAGGACAGGATAGATCAATAAGGATAGGTGGATAGTTTAGGTGAGTGGCATTGCTCGGGGAGGAGTTTTTAGCTGTTGAAGGTGTGAGCATGTGACCTATGATTTTTGCATATTATACCCGGCAGGGATAGCCCCTACAACCACATCATCACAACTTGGTAACCAATTGGCTGACCGTAAACTTTGCATCATTGTTCAAACATTGACATAATGAAGAAAGCATTGCATTTGTGATCCCAATAATCTATCACAGGCAATCAAACTTTTTTCTTAGAAACATTTTTTTTTTTCGAATATTTTTTTTTTTGGGGAATTTTTTTTTTTTTTCGAACATTTTCTTTTTGGAAAAATGTTTTTTTCCAACATTTTTGGTAATTATTAATTTTTTTTCCTTTTGTCAAACATATTTAGTAGTCACGTGTGATGAGAAAAAAGTGCCAGGATCATATTATGGGATGTCTGAATCACTTCTTTTGATTGAACCATCTGGTTCACTCCTCGCATGTTTGCCATATATGGGACAAGACACCTCGCTCCGCTCAGTGAGCCGGTGGCTCTGTCCTGTCTATAAACAGAAGACTTCCGTTTATGTAAATACGAGGGGCGTTCAGAAAGTTCGAGGCTTTTTTTTATATGGACACTTATTTTCAATCTAGAACTATGAATTTTTCACAGGATAAAATTCAGCATATTTGGAATTGATTTCCAAAATTTTGGACAATTTGAACATTTTTAAGTCATTCTGTGGTTGCCATGGAAACTGAAAGTTCAGCCTCTTGGGGCAGATAATACTGAAACCACTAAAGCCGATGATTTTGGCTGTGAGAGACCTCTCTCTATCACTTGCATTAGTGAGATTGACAGTATTTGACACAAAAAATATAATATTAGCCTTAAAAAGTACTCCCAAGCTCACCAAAAGCATTGATTCATACACCTTACCAATTGAAGTAAATGTTCCTTGAAGTCCTCCAAACAAAGTTCTGTGAATGAATTTTGGTCATCCAAAGCCTTTTTTCCTCCAGTGCCTGAAACTATAGCCCCCATGGACTAAAGTAAGGAAAAACCAGGACTTATGCAAAGCAGCATGTCACAGGAGTAGATAGGATGGATAATGCTGTCCATTTTGGTCTCTTGTTCATACTAGTGAATCCATGCTTTCACGAGTCCTTATGTAGCCAAGGAAACACACGTTTGCCTCCTGAATTTCCCTCTCCAAATCTGGCATGCAGGAATGCTTTCCTACATGGGTTCAGTGTAAGAATATGCACATTTGGTGTGCTTGAAAGAATATTTAGAAGCTAATATCATATTTCTTGTGTCAAATATTGTCAATCTCACTAATACAAGTGACAGAGAGAAGTCTCTTACAGTCACAATTTGGCATTCATGGTTTCAGTGTTACCTGCCCCAAGAAGCTGAACTTTCAGTTTGCATTGCAACCACAGAATGACTTAAAAATGCCCAATTGTCCAAAATTTTGGAAATCCATTCCAAATATGCTGAATTTTATCCTGTGAAAAATTCATAGTTCTAGATTGAAAATAAGTATCCATATGAAAAAAAGCCTCGAACTTTCTGAACGCCCCTCGTACCAACATAAGACATGCTAGTCTGCCAATCGCTGAGTCCAGGGTTGGAATCCAGTCCAGGGTTGGAATCCAGCTCTTGTCGGGTAACCTGGGCCAAGCCTACGTTGGACAGCTGTTTCAATCATCCTTTGCCTCATTGCTGTGTCCTCCTCCTGTCCTAATTGGCCTACCAAATGCATAAATGCAGGACGTAAAGCCCCAATCATCCATCAATCCATCTTTTCATTTTGGACTTATAATGGCAAATACAAATATTTGAAATAGGCCCTACGCTTTTAAATTGGAAGACAATATACACCGTATAATGGTCCGTATATATCTTTAAATTGTTTTAGCTTCATTTCAAACATCTCTGATATTCGTTGAAGTTGTAAAGGTGTGGCAGCTTCATGAAGAAGAGCTGGACTTGTCATAAAATTAAGACAGATAAATATATTTGTATGTAAGATTGTAAGATATACAATTTATTAGACAGGAGATTGAATTGTTTAATTTTATGAAGGTAAGATTATAAAAATTATAATAACACAATGATTGAAATTTTATTATATTTAAAAGATAAAAGTGACACAAACTCTGGTCAATAATTACTTTAAATATAGTTTAACTTAAGACATTAGCCACCAACATGGGTGGGGGAGACCGGGGCTGGTTGTCACAGGGGCAGGTTGTCACACTTTCACTGGAGTCTTTTTGAGAAATCTTAACCCCTGGAAGGGAGTCTGGTAGGCACACGGTCTGTTAGAAATTTCCTGTCACAAGAAGTAATTTTTTACCTGTGTGTAACTGGCATGCTATGCTAGTCTTTATCAAATAGTACCTGAAAAAGTTACAGTTAGTACACTTACCATGTAAACATTTCTTCTAAAAATCATGATAAGAAATAGTGAAAATTTTGATAATAACGGCCTTGGTCGCCAGTTTTTGGTATTTTCATCAATCGGGGCAGGTTGTCACAAAAAGACGAGGCAGGTTGTCACACTTTTTGGAGCTGGTAGTTACCCCACCAGGCCCAGGTTTTTAAACCAAAAAAACTAACACAAATATAAATTTGTGCTTTATACAAGCTATTGATGAAGAAGATGTATGCAGACGTTGCATAGTTTTAAAATAACTCTATTTCAAATTTATAAAGAAATTTGCAAAAAAAACAAGGTAATCATTCTCCTCCTGATCAGAATACTTTCCTGCTGCTTTGTAAGCCTTCATTTGTAGCACTCTTGCACACTATAGAGTGTTTGTTAAGGTCTTCACTAGGCAAGTAAAGGATTCCTCATTTGTCCAAAATAACTTTTCTTAGTCAAGATCTGCCTTACTGAGTCCCACTTCCGGCATGCATGTATATTGTTTCTATGACATAAAGTTTCCAAATATCTATCTATCTATCGATCTATCGATCTATCTATCTATCTATCTATCTATCTCTATCTATATGTCTATCTATCTATCTATCTATCTATTTATCTATCTATCTATCTATCTATCTATCTATCTATCTGACTATCTATCCATCTATCTAGCTATCTACCTAGCTATCAATAACTAGCTATCTATAACTAGCTATCTATAACTAGCTATCTAGATTATGGCAATTTATGCTGGGGTCATAAATCAAACCAGTTACAAACTCATCAGAAAAAGGCAATTCGCATTATTACTAAGAGCAAATATAATGCACACACAGAACCATTATTTAAAAAGCTAAAAATTCTTAAAATCCATGATGTGTATCTACTTAAATTATACAAATTTTATTTCAAGCTAGAGTGTGAATCTCTTCCTAAATACTTCATAAATTCTAACATATTAACATTGCAACAGTCTACCCATCACTATCAAACGAGAGGTGCAACATACATTAAACCTAGGATAACCCACACATTTGCAGAGGGATGCATACGTCATCAGCTGCCAAGTCTTCTGAATGCCAGTCCCAGCAATATTATTGAAAAAGTCCATACACATAGTGAAAACGGCTTTGCCTCTTATGCAAAATTCAAACTTATTGAAAAATATACATCTGAATGCAATACAGCAAACTGTTATATTTGTAACAATTAGTATAATATCTGGCAGATCAATGATTAGGACCCCCCCCCCCATCCCCCACCCCTTTCCATTTCCATTATATGCTCTAAAACCTATCTATAAAAATTACTTTTTCCATGGCAGCCTATGACCAGATACAAGACATGTACCTCGAAAAAGTTACTAGGTGGTGCTTGGAATAGCGTCCGGCCAGGACATCACAAGCACCACCTAAGCCAACCTCACTTTGATAACATCTCTGTGTATGTATGCATGTAATGTAAGAGGCTGAAATAAACCTGTCTGTCTGTCTGTCTGTCTGTCTATCTATAGCTATAACTAGCTATCTATAACTAGCTAACTGTCTATCTGTGTAGCTATCTACAGATCTATCTATCTAGCTATCTACATGTATATCTATCTGTCTGTACCCTCTGGTCAGTGCCCACCTATGTAATTAAAAACTAATTATCTAATGCCTGTTCATTGATTCTGAAGATACAGAACCATTATTCTCACAATAATTACAGATGGACAATAAATGATTTGTTAACAAGGAGATGGTATAAATTTCCTACTTTCCAGAAATATGCCTAAAAAGGAGTTTTCTGTGACTGGGCTTTCAGTTGGAATACTGCTGAAATTTGCTCTCAATGCCCTGCCCTGGTTCCTGTTGCCTATCTGTTAACTTAAATATCAAAGGCTGCTTTCAAACTGGGGCCTCATCATTTTGCTGGTATCTTCATACAAGAATCATGTGATCAGCACTGCCTTTAAATTGGTCAAAGTGAGGCCCTGCCAGGGGTCACTGGACTTGATTAACTTGACATTGGAATGTTTCTCATGTTAGCAGTGGTTAAGTGGTTGATTTGTGTTCTCATTCAATGAATATTCAATAGCTAGTGGAAATTTCCATTCATGATAGATAGACAGACTGACTGATAGACAAACAGATGCTGCCAGATAGAAATATAGATAGATAGATAGATAGATAGATAGATAGATAGATAGATAGATAGATAGATAGATAGATAGATAGATAGATAGATAGATAGATAGATAGATAGATAATAGATTGATAGTATCAGTTTCCCATCATTAAAAAAATAACAGATAGATAACCCTGAATAATTTGGGCCTACTGCCAATAGGGGTAATAGGCCTATATAATAAAGGTTGCAAAATTCCTCACTAGAAATAATATACCTGGACTCTTATTTTAAAAGAGAGCATTAATGGAGGAAATCATGCAATTTCATTCTTGAGCTGGACTTTTTAAAATTTGAATTCAAAATTTTTAAAAGGTGGGCATCTTAGAGTGTTTCATTCACACAACATATTTCTCACGGAGGAGATTTTACTTTTGGTTAACTTCAAGAGCTCTATCAAATGACCTGAGCCATCTTGACCAATCAGGGCACATCTAGGGGGTGGTGGAGGGGGGGGGGTTGTAATTTAAGGAAACAGGACACACAGGTACAGGGCCAGAATAAGTTGACTTTCAAGATGAAAACATTGGATTGTGTACTTGGTACATACATTTCAGCATGGATTTCATTTACTCACCTGGGTATAAATCCAAGTTTTCTTATTTTTTTCAACAATGGAGTAATTGAATGCAAATGGAGATACTATGAAACACTTATATCACAGGATACAGGCCGCACAATTATGTTTAGAGATTGTCAATTATACATTTTAATTATATGAAATGGTGAGCACTTAAAAATTGACCAGTGATGTTACCCAATTATTAAAGACTTTGGAAGTTCTGATCAATGCTGCTTTGGATGTTTATTGGTGAACTGTGCCTAACAAATGTAAAAAAGGAGCCATATACCAATTAATGAAAAATATGAGCTATAATAAGTAAATAAGGTGAGTAAATATCTAATTTAATAAGCATGGTTCCAAGATCTTTCCATAAGTAGAAAATACTTGTATATTGTTGTTAATTTCTGAAGGGGTAAGAATTTTACCCCTTTTGCCCATTTATCTCTTGATTTGGAGGAAGCTTCTGCTGCTGTCACCATTAGGGTCAAAAGTCACATGTGGTGCAATTAATTCCCTCTATTTGACAGCTCCCTTGGCTGCCCTCTGTTGTGAAATTCACTAACTGGCTGAAAAGTGAGGGGTGAAATTGGGGTAAAATGCCTTTATCATTACCTATCAGTGGTTACAGATAACAATTTTGTCCTGACCTTAAAAACGGACCCACGGGGCCGTTTGCTTAATTGAAGGTAATTAACCATGAAAAAAATTCCATAGATAGTAGACATTCTGAACCTCCCAAATATGTTTTCAGATCAACTGTGTGTGTCTTAGTGATTTTTTGACAGGCTATTAAAGTCAAAAATTGCCACTGAAAATTAACCCACTGTGATCTACAGGGGGTAATGTTCCAACTAGCATTACTGGCCAGGGGTAATGGACAAGCATTACCAAGGCTAGGAAAAATCCCAGACTGCTCAGTTTTTATAAAACATTGAAAAATTTTTTTTTAATGTATTATTTTTTGGAGCAGAACCTCGGAAATAGATAAACAGTGTTCCCTGCATTATAAGAGCGTTGAAAGACGGACTTGCCTTATGTGATTGCCTTCCTCCGCACCATTTAGTATTTATAACGCAGGGACCACTGTAGATGGACATGAAAATTTACTATTGCATGTGTCCAATACCCTTGATGTGCCTTTTTTTTAGTCTGGGGTCTAAACGCTCTTACAAAAATTGATAATAACAAATTCAGTGAAAATGTGAAAATGACTTAACTCATTCGAAGGGCCCATCTTATGAAATTTGATAAAATTTAAAAAATAAATAAAATTCAGGATTTTAGATATTTTTCTCACAAATTTTTGGCAATGAATAAATTGTTAAATTTCAATTAATATTAAAGTCAAACATATTGGGAGGTTACTTTTATGGCCATATATTGTTGAATGCATATTTTTGCAGTGATATAGCTAACAAAGTTAAAATACACAAAAATGTGAAAACACCCATTTCTCCACCATTTTCCTTCTAACGTTATGCTAAGCTATTGAATGTGAACAAAAAGAAATACGAGATTGTATAACATGATATTTGTCATATCACCATGTTCAAATTGCAGATATTTTGGCATTATGAAGATAAAAATTGCAAAAAATAAGAAAAAGTCTCCAATCATGTTTCAGCCAATTTTGGACCGTGTTTAATGAAGCTTGCCAGCTACTTGCAAAATAATTCTTTCTGTACCATATTCTTCATCAAATATGATCTGATATATTTAAACTATTTTTAAAAGTTTATAAAGGCAAATTAAGCAATAAATTCTTACTTCTGGAGTTCTGGAGTAGAATTGCTGCTGAAAGCCGAGGGTATGCTGCCGCGCAGCCTATATTTATTTTTACATACATCCATTTTATAAAATTTTTTGGTCTAACAAGAATCCTTTCGCTATGACAAAAGGACCTGGTGCCTGTTTGTCAGACCAAATGTCTGACAGAGGCTTGATGATCTTCCAATTTTAAGCATGGGCACAAATTTTTAAAATTTTCATTTGCATAAATACTGTGGCATGGCCAGGTAATATAGCGAGGGGCAGGGAGCAGCTGGATAGCAGCAACAAATCGCTTGATCAAGAAATGTTTTAACTTTTATGACAAAGGGTCAAAGTTATTCTTTCTTGAAAATACTATAATTGATGGAAGCATGTGATTCTGATAGCAAAATGAGACAATAAAGATAAAAATCAAATGCTGAAGAGTGTTTGGCCGTATAGCTTCGGAAAAGTAAACCTGCAAATTTTGAATTTCGGTTGATTCATATTGTTCATTACTGTAGACGTTCAATTGACACAAATATACGTGTATAGCTGGCTCTGATACAATAAAATTTTCCTATTTTTTCAGATGAAAACTTCGAGGCTGTTCAGCTTTGTTTAGCAGGTAAACACTTGTGTGTTCAAGAGGACATCATCAGGTGATGTATCATCTTAACTTTCGATTTCATAATAACATTTTGATAACATTTTATTTAAAATTGTGTTGCTGTTAATTTTCTTAGTTTTAGAGGAACTGCAAGCACTGTGCCACATTGAGAATTCTGCTTTTGATTTTAACTGGAAATTTATAAACATTTTACGGGATCAAGTCAAAACCATTACTATCACTTCCTTTGTGCTTGAGTAATAATATGTTTTTATAGTCATTGTCACAGTATGAATAAGAACTCACTAAGTCACATTTAGTATTGTTCGATTTAGCAAAACTTTTTATCTTCACCAAAATTTGACAAAAACTTTTCAATTTCAGGATTTACGCCAGCATGAAGGTTCAAGTGTAAAACATGTCAACTGCCTCTGCTCCAAAGCCGTTCGAATTCATCCCAACCCATTCTCCTACTAATTTACCGGTAAGTTTTAGTGAGAGGGAAGCACTCATAATTGGCGTAGATTTTATCGGACCAACTAAATGACTTCCATAATATTATAAAGTTGATTTAACATGTACACGTATGCAATTGCAAAATGATTTCATGTTTTCGTCATCATGTTATCCAGAATAATTCACAATCTTGATTTTCTTTATAAGTTGATTAGTATGTCACTAGTTGCTCCTGGACAAAATGCAAGGTTGAAAAAAATGTACTAATGCAGCATGAAAATAAAGGGCTTTAGTTTCGTATCCATGCAATAATGTGAATAATTTTCCCGGAAATATAAATGTTTGGTTTTTCACACCCATTATGTAAGATATGTGCTATAAATATGTAAATGCATTTTCATATAGGGGAAGCTTTGGAGAGTTGGGCCACTTTTTACATCCTTGTGCCTCCTGCTGACAGTAATGATTATATAAAGATGCATAATTTATTGCATGTATTGCATGTAGAAATATTTAAGAATATATCTGTAGGTTTGCATTGATATATGCGCAAGAACATATGAGCTACAGCCCTATGAAAATTGTAAAAATATTGGCCCAACTCTCCCCACTAAGTGGGAGAGTCAACTGGGACATTCAGAGGGAGACTTGGACCATTGCAATATCACTGGTTCGGTAAAGATGTACTTGAGGCAATGATATTTTTAACCTGCAGTATAATGGTCATAGAAGTCATTAATCCCGAATTGAGGCCTCTCGCAACACTAGTTTGCTGTTAGACGTAAGCCTCGGCCTGACGGCCCAACTCTCCCTATCTAGATTTCCTGATTTTTAATTTCATTAGACCAGGAAATGTAATAAGGCCTAAAAAATATTCAGCCTCTGTTGAAAATTGTTTTAGGCAAGTTCTTCTGTCTTAATAAAAATGAATCTGGGTAAATGCAACACATGTGGGGACGGTCGTGGCACTGTCCCAACTCTCCCCCATTCGGCCATTTTTTTCTTAATCTGAATTATGACGCAACTGGTTGTCTGACAATTTTCCGAAATATGTCAATAACAGCTTAATAATCAAACCTTTCAAGCATGCCAAGGAAAATTTTCTCAGTCCTTGTTGTCTGAGAGACAATTAAAAACTCATAACATGACTAATTTTTCCGTTTTCCATCAAAATTTGAATTTTCTACTCTCTATGAGAAGATCATGACAAGCAAATTAGCCAAGTATGTTACATCCATTGAAAGATATTTATTTTTATAAAATTTTGGTGGCTGTAGCTTTCTCAAAAATGTTTTAGTTTCCTCAAAAATCAGGGCGGCCCAACTCTCCCAAGCTTCCCCTAAATGAAAAAAAACCAGATCAGTAAATTGTGCATTATGAAGCATTAATTGGTTAATTTAAAAATGTGAAAATCTCATATTATTTTCAATTTTTATATCACTGTCAACACTTGGAGTTGTCGCAAACTCACTTAGACTTTTATTTGCCACTCAGCCCTTTAACACAGTGCTAGAACAAATAAAATGTGACAAACTAAGGAACCATCCAGGATTTAGCGGAGGTTGATATCTTTTTCATGTAATTGAGGGTCACAGTAACTGTTCTTATTCTTCATGTGTGTGTCACAGAGGTTTGAATTTAGGCAGCACATACATGAATTAAAATGCATGGGTCTTTTAACACTGCAGTTTTGGATGTAAAAACTAATGAATATGCAAGGAACTTCCTGGAACCAATGTATTGATAAATGTCTACAAACGATATTAGTATAAGTGACCCAAGATTTACATAGAAAATATCAAGTTTGATTTTTACCCTCGGCTTTGTTTATTGCCGCGGGTATTGTAGTTACAATGGAAAAGCATTGTCCATTCAAATGAAGTTTGAAAAATGAAGGGGGCACCCTAATTTTACAATCCTTTTCTCGTGCAGAATTATTTAACAAAAGAACAATGACGCTTCGTAATATCACACAAGCTACAAAAATTCATAATTGAAAATTATTTTTAAAAAGTTTAAAATGCGCTAAAATGTGAAATTTCTTCACCATTTTCCTTTCTAATGTTGAATATGACAAAATAAAAAATGAGAGTGCATGTATATTTGTCATATAACCATGTTCAATGTGAACATATTTCAAAATAAGAAGTCTGTAATCAAGTTTCGGTCAATTTTAGACCTTGTTTAACCACATTTTCAAGCATTCAAGCATTCACATACAATTACAATGAATAAAAAACTTTCTTCTATTAATTCAATGTCAGGAGACATCTGTTATCATTGATGAATATCAAAGCAGATACAGCATTTTTTGGTCTTATGTGTTTTTTAAAGTTTCGCTTGTTCATGATAATCGTAAATTCTTTTTTATTAGCACCCAATTCCAAAGTTTCTCTCCACTCAGTCGCGGCAGTAAATACATTTCTTGAAAATCTATGAATGGTGTCCTCCAAAATACAGTCTTGTTATACATGTATGTGATAAACATGGTATTTAAAGATACAGTCTCAGAGCCATAGCTAACCCGCTGAGAATTTGACCAAAAAGGTGAATAATATAAAAACTTCACATTTTACGAGATTTCAAGGTCGCACCTCTGGGCCAGTCTTAAAATAAATTCTGTATCTGAAGGGCAAACTGAATCCTATGCAATTATGTCACAATTTGAAGCATGCGAAAGTTTCTGAAAAATATTGAATTTGATAACACATTTAGTGATTTTTGTTAGCCTGGAAAAAAAGTGTGAAAAGTCAAATGTTTTAAGAGGCGGATTTCTCCAAAGTTCCCTGCTGCAAAATGTTTCACTTTTGCTTGAAAACAAATATAAGACCTTTTATTTCCATGCGCTGTTTGCTTTTCACCTTGCATCTTGCTCTCGACCCCTGTGTTAAATGAATATAATGACACCGTTTTTTCTCATTGATTGATTGATTGATTATTAATTAAGAGTACTGCAATTATGCAAAAAGCGTACAAATCAAAATGTCACTTCGAAATTGCCACCTGGCAACATACATGACACAAACTACGCAATTTGATTGTCCACATTGGACATATTTTATGACGCAAAGTCATAAAAGTAACTAAAAAGTAACTAGCATAAAAGTGAGACAATGAAAATGACACATATTTTATTATAAAGACTGAACAAATTAAGCAATGTGTTTCTTTTAGCATTTTTGAATTTTTACAGTGTGTGATAAACAATGTCACTCATTTATTTCAATAAAGTCTCAAAATATTTTTATTTCATTGGTCTAACTTGTTTGAAATTCTTTAGAGAGCTAGGCTAACTAGTTTCATTATGTTTTCAAGCTTGTTTACTGTATTATAAGGCTCTGTAGGCCTACATGTATTCAATTGATGAGACAAACAAGATTTTAAAAAAATTTTAAATTCTCAAATAATTCCTAACATATTTTGTTCGATTTTGTCTTAAAATTTTCGTATAATCATGTAGTTTAAGGCGGTATAAGTCCCATTTTCGGTTAATTTCTGAAACCCCAATGTTTCTTCGGGAGCGCTGTGGATAATGAGGCAATGCTTTACCACTTAGAGTGTAATCCAAATATGACAGGTTTTGCAGGTGAACTAATGGATTTCTTAGTTACCCTTTCAAGTAATTGGATAACTTAGTATATTTAAGTCATTAATAATATATGAAGGAGTCCAGTTTTAATTGTGCAAAAATGGATAAGAAATCACGGAACTTTTGATATTGTTTTGCAAATATTCAAAATCAAAAACTATTTAGGTAGTCATGAAAAGGGTTCTAGCCCCAATGTATTGCTTTAAAAATAAAATAAAATGATTAGATATGAACCTCCCAGTTAATGAACATAAATGAAATATATTGGTTAAGAAACATGGGCATGCACTTTCAATTACAATACCTCTATCATTACCAGTTTCTTTTTATAGTCAAAGAATCTGACAAGTGTTGACTCAACTATGCTACGGTCAGGGAAGTCTTTTCACGGTTGAATTGTATAATTAATTTAGAAAGGAAATAATTATAATGGAATGAATTTTGAAATTTTCAATATTAATGTTTTTCTTTCAGTATGAAAAAATTGCTACAAAAGCTCACTGCAACACCCAACAGCATAGTCATATATGTAATTATGAATTTTTTGTGGGTGTTTCAGAAAGAAAACCAGCGTTTTTGATATCTAATGGATGGGACTCCACCGCTTACTGAGTGGAAGCACAAATACTCTTGACAACAACTTAATCTCGGACAGACTCTGGCAATGAAAAAAAAATGCAGCAGAACAAGCTCTTACTCAATCAGCAGCTACGGATAATTACCCAAACCATGAACTACCTTTATCTTGTACTGAAAGTATTGTTTTTCAGTCAATAATTGTTTAAAGCTTGTACTTCTATGAAGCTTTTAAAATTTCACAAAAGCCGTTCTACCTTTTTATTTCGGAAATATTCTATTAGTATTATAATTTTCATTCTCATAGATGTGGACTTGATTCTCTCTTATTTTGTTTTTATGACCATGGCTGTATGACGTGGAAATTCCATCCTATTTCCTTAGCACTTGGTTCCTTGTTTCGGTCTTCTCTGTATTTTTTAAGACTGTATTTGTTGTTCAGACATTGGCATCATTCCCTGTGTTTTACTGTTATTGGTTTTATTTCACAGTTTAATTGAACTGAAATATGTATTATTAATCTGTATATATATTAGAGATTACAGATGTAAAGTTTTTTAAGAATTTTTAAGCCATTGAGAAATATCATAATTGATACTTATTCAGTTATGTAAATTGTGTTTGAATAAGTCAATGACATGCAGTGTGTACTAAAAAAAATTGATTAAATATTCAAAGAATGATGCAAGATTATGGCTGATTGAGTAAATGCATTTTTATGAAATTGAAGAGCTTTTAACATCAAAGGTTTCATTATAAAACATAAAATAGTTGATGGAAATTAATATTGAAATGTGAACCATAACTTCATCTATTTATGTTCAAGTCTTAGACTATCAACAATGTACTTCGAAAAAATCACTATTATTAATCTTTTGTACCATCAGCTGTTACATTGTAAGACAGCCATTGATTCAATCTGGTCTGAGCTACTTTTTTTTTGTGTTGTACTTTTTTTGTTATATTCAATTCATATGTCATGTCATTTGTTAATTATGAATGTATAAGGATTGTTAAAACAAAGTTCATACAAGTGATTAATGAAGTATATTATATGTGACGCATACTTAATATGTTATGTAATGTACCATGTTGAATGTGATCGACTGTGGTGACATCTGATTTAAGTCATCATAATTGTATTGATATTATGCATAGTAATAAAAAAGAAAATTCATGTTCAGTGACCATGCAATAAAACTGTTCAGATTGAGATTGCTCTGTTTGTTTTGCTTTATTGTAAAAAAAAAAGTACTGCTTCACAGTCCTAAAACTTTGGATGACTATAAACGAAAGAATCTTCTATGAGTTTCATTCCGATCTGCTATTTTGGTCAAATAATGGGTGACCATGGTCTGATGGTTAAGGCCTAGATTAAGAGTTGGAACCTACGAAGGTGCGGGTTTGAGTTGTCTCGACTATTATTCTGTCCGGAGGGCACGTAGAGCAATGTGCATGCAATGTGAGACAATGTGAGAGTATCATTTGCTGACTTGCAAAGTGAAAGTGAGAACAGATGAGACTAAAAACGTAGGAAATCAAAACACAAGGAAAAAGTACCTTTATATATGAAGTTGGGAAACAAAACTTCCTATTTTTTCCCCTCCCCTCTTTCCCCCTTCCCCTCTTTTTCCCCCTTTCCTATTTTTTTTTCTCCCCCCGGCGCACGAACAGTGTTCCCCGGCCCCTCCCCAAGCTAAAGGACACGAGGAACTATTGCCCCCCTTGCCCCCGATTATAACCATGAAACTGTGAGCATCCATTATGAAATGTCTCTGATATCACTTGCAAATATGTTGATTAACCAGTTTGCAATATTTTTATGTTGTCACAAAATCAGTTGGTTTCAAATATTGCTGGCAATTCACAATCCAGTATAACTATCTGTTATACCTGGACCAAGAATGTCAGTTAATTAATACTTACTTGCAACAGAACTGGCTGCAATTAAGCCAAGAAAACACATAAATGCATACCAGTCCTGCCAAAGGGTGATGGTGTGATGGTGTGTATGAATATTATTACTTCTGAAAACCTGGCTCAAGAGTGGAAAATGGTAGTCAATACCGGTCAATGACAATTTTGCTGTTTCAATATTCTAAATAATAATTAATTATGTAAATGTTGGATTATATAGGCTACTACAAAGACATAGTCTATCTCAACAGTTATTTTGACTTAGTATGTCCCTCCCCATGCCCTCTAGAGCATTTAACGTCACTGAAACTGTCACATATTCTGCTAAAGGTACAGTCGCCCCAAGCAGATGAGGAAGGTGTCAGAGGACCGTGCCAAAAACTGCGTTGTCAGGACAAGGCAGAGACACCAAGAGACAGATGCATGAGGGAATTCCACTAATGAGCAGCAAGATGACAACTCCTTTCTCTTGCTCTCAATGTCATTGTCCTCTCTCACTCCATGTTTCTTTTCAAATTAGACCCCTCTCTGTCCATACAAAGTCTTTACACCAGTCATTGCTTTTGTCTATCAACATGTTTTGGGATTTCTTTTTTTTAAATTAAAAACCTTTTGTCATGCCTGTCAGACATGGCCTTTCACCATATTTTGCCATACATGGCGATATGAGCATGAAAATATCTGTGAAGAAAATTTAATGAAACATAACAAGGACCACGAGCGCTTGAATTCATGACGTCACCACAGCAGCAGAGCAGTGTGTATAACAGAGTATGAAAGCTGACAACATTGTGAGACCTGCCTTTTCAGGGATTTCCCCTTCAGTAGGCTCTCCAATGAACATTTACACATTGAAATTTACAGGGATTGTTCATAACCCTTGTGCTGTTATCCCTCAAGCTTCATTTTGGTCTTAGAAATGGAATTGAATGACCCACAACAAGTTAAACTGCAGCCACACAGGCAGGGGATCGGTTACCTCGGCACATCCATGACGTCGTGAAGTGGTTGCTAGGCCAACAGAGAGGTCCAGCAGGGTGACGTTACTATACCCTGTAGAGTTGGTTGTCCTTTTCAGCAAAAACATGCAATGTTTGGAGCCCTGGTACTCGCTTACTACTGGCAGGAAAATTATGAAATATGGGAGAGATATCAGTCAATACCTGAATTTTATTACCTGCTTTTCAAAATTGACCTACGATTTTTGTAGCAGTCAATAAGTCAGTTTATTTCAACATAAAAGATCGCGATTTTCATGTGCGTCATGTGGCTAGCTTTTTTGCGAAACATGCCATGTTCAGAGGCCTGAAACTCGAATACTATCCATAGGAAAATTACGAAAGCTGAGAGATTTGTCAGTGCATACCTCAATTTTATCACCTGTTTCTCAGAATTTACCTACAATTTTTTTAGCAGTCAATAAGGCCGCCTCTTTATACATAAAAGATCACGATTTTCATGTGCGTCAAGCTACTAAGTTTTTTGCAAAACATGCAATGTTCAGAGGCCTGACACTCAAAAAATATCAATAGGAAAATTATGAAAGTTGGGAAATATTTCAGTCAACGCTTGAATTTTATCGCATGCTTTTCGGAATTTGTCTACGATTTTTATTAGTAGTCAATAACACTGTTTATTTAAACAAAAAAGATCGCGAATTTCAAGACCGTAAATTTGCCTTTTTCGCAAATCATTCAATGTTTATTGAAACTCAAAAACTATCAAAGGGAAAATTATGAAAGTTGTGAGATAATTCAGTCAAAACTTGTATTTATCACATGTTTTTCAGAATTTTTTTTATTTTTTTTTTGCAGCCAAAAACGTCGTAGGCCTATAAACACAAAAGATCGCGAATTTCAAATCCCTGATTTTTCTGTTGTAAAACATGCCATGTTCAGAGCCGTGTAACTCACAGATATCAATAGGAAAATCGTAAAAACTAGGAAATGTTTCTGTCAATGCTTGAATTTCATCACTGCTTTTCAGAAGTTGTCTATGCATCTGTAGCAGCCGAAAACTGTATTTGTTTAAACACAAAACATTGGGGGTTTCTGGTCCGAAACCTGTGCCTGATTTCTCTGTTGCAAAAATGCTATATTCAGAGCACAGTAGAAGTTGCTGGATATTTCTCCTCCAATGCTATTCTAATGGAAGCAAAGGGGGTTGAATAATTTCTGAAAGTGTTGACCCCTATGCGAAATTCAAACTGCCTACCAGATTTAGGTGCCCTTCAACAGGTTTGCATTTTATTGTGTGATGTTATCCTTTTTTCATTATTTCATACTTGCTGATGTCACCATAGGCCCACTCATTTTTGCAGGACTCATCAACTATTGAATTCAATGGAATTCAATGGAATTCAATGGAAAGAAATCAAGGGGTTGAATAATTTTGCTACCAACTTTAGGATAGGATCAACATTAGGTGTTTTACTAAGAAATCTTATCTTTAGATGCTCTTAACTTAGACCTGTGTAAAATCACCCGGAGCTAAACTAAGGAGTGCCCACAGTGGCACTGCCCAGTAGCACTTCTAACATGTAAAATCACACCTAATGTCATTCCCCATGTCTTCATGGAGTGTATTATTTTCCTTTTTTACAGTGCCCCCCCCCTGCCCCTGCAGGGCCTCTCTGTTGGTCTAGCAACCACTTGACGACGTCACCAGTGTGCCGAGGTAACCGATCCCCCAGCTGACATTGCCCTCTTGAAATGTAAATAACAGGATTTTGGTTAGAGTTACAAACTTTAAAAGACACTCGTTCAATTAAAAACAATATAACTGAACAGTTAAGTAATTTATATGGTCTTTAAGGCTTTGTACGACCTGCAAGACAACTTCAAAGTGAGGAAACACATTGCATTGAAAGAGTCAGCTTTCATACCCTGTTATAACACACTGCTGGTAGCGTCACGATCACTGGTGAAGATGTGACGTCACCAATCTGTGGATTCAAGTGCCCGTGACAAGGACCATTGGCAATGTAGACACAATCCGACATGACTGCAAAGAAATGTAAGACCTGTCTATACTACTATTACCAATGTATTTCGAAGAAATAGCCTGAAGATATACATGTATGGCATTTCAGAATTTGAACAAATGGTATAATTTTTTTCTCAAGTTTGAAATATATGAAAATGTAATAAATTACATGCATGGACCCAAATAATCAAGTAAGCATCTCACATCACTTTTACATCTATACAAACATTGGTTTCGGTCAAATCACCAATATGTTGCTTTGGTAAAAGTTATGTTGACAACATCAAAACTCTCTGGCAGCTGCTCACACAGGCCGAAAGAGCTTATTCAGAGCCAGTAGCAGCGAAGGGTTGGACAGACATTTCAAAACTCTTGTTGAAATTGCACAAGTGAATAGACAGTGCAAAATTTATCAAAAGTTATGCTCGATTCTCTAATTTAGAAATGACGTGATGTAAGCCATGATTAGATGTTGCCAGGGTATTAAATAGAAACAAATGCAAGAAGAAAATATGCAAGCCCAGCAATTACATCTTTCCAAAATGGATTGCCTGTTTGCTTGCAATCATCTGCTCATCATGCTTAATTTGTACAGAAACAAGAACTGCCATTTTCAAAGATTAAAAATGCAGTCATTGTCCAAACAAAAATCAGGTGAAATAAAATTAATGAGACATTAACAGCATTTAAACCAACATTTTTCAAGATTGTAGGTGAAGGAGAATAAGGTTAATGAGTCAGCTGGGAGACTGAGTAAAACACTATAATGAGATATTACCTGTGCATAATGCCTGGAGCAATAGGCCTAAGTTTCACAATACGTGTGTATAGCCAATTTTATATTGAAAGCTTCAAGAAAATTATTATTCTTACTGGTAAGTCAGTAATTATACCAGTACACATTATTCAGAATGAATTGGATACCTTCTTATTTTTAGCTTAGATTACAATCATGAAACAGTGAGAATGCAATATGAAATGTCCCTGATGTAATTGAAAGCATGTTGAGTAACCACTTTACAAGATGGTGTTGTTCAAAGATATATAGATATTATCAGATGGTGTCATGTTTTGCTAATTACATTCAAATATAATATATTGCTATACATGTAGGCCTACCTTGAAAAAGATCGTTGCAGAAGAATTGGCTGGAAGAGAGCACACTGCACACAAATGCATGTAGACAAGTGAACAATCACTATAGTTCCACCAGCTTCCTTGAATTCAAGCCGACACCTCTATTGTGCAAGTTCTTTGAAAAGTGAAATCGCAGACAGAGACCTCAGACAGAATGAGATAGAAGGTCTGAGATTGAGTGAAACTTCCTAAACGCCACTTTCTGGTTTCAACCGAGCCCTGGGACCAACGCGTCAGACCAGATCTTTTACCACTGGCAATTTACACAACCTGACTTTATTGCGAAAAATGTTGTTGGTTAAATTTTGCATGCATATCTATTTTTAAAAGGGCTTTCACAAGATATAGATATACAGTGTAGTATACCAGAACCAAACAGATCTTAGAATTCTGTTCTCAAGTTAAACACAGAAAGATACAATATGTGCATGAACCCATATTATCAATTTATTATCTCACATCACTTTTCCTCTGCGTGTTGATTTTGGTGAAAATTATAATGACAGCAAACTGAAACTGATTCATAGCCAGTGACACTGAGACTTATAGACAAAGATATTACAAACTCTTGACGAAATGGCAAAAGAGGATAGACAGTACGACATTCATCGCCCAAGTTCTGATTGACTCTATAGATATATATATAGATAGATAGATTGGTAAGTGCAGCCCTCTGAGCTCAGTTCTGGGTGCTCACGAGGGTTGATTGATAAGATTGGAGAGAGACTGGGAGTCCTCAACATGTTACACATTTACCCAATTTGACGGATATTTCACTTGCCCAGAACAGAGACTGATTACAAGGGGCCGCCAATTTAACATCTCATCTGAACGACATCCAGCTGGGAATTTTTCTCATGAAGATCCACTGAAAATTTCAGGTCCCCATCCGGAGTTGAAACCCATGCAGGCAAGGACCTTCAGCGGCAGCGGTTGGACACCTTAACCACCCAGCTAGTCTCTAATTCAGAAATAGCATGCATGGAAACTAATGCCAAATGGATGAATTGCAAGCCTAGCAATTACCTCCTCTCAAAATTAATTGCCTGGTTTGCTTGCAATTATCTGCTCATCATGCTGAATTTGTCCTGAAACAACATCTACAATTTTCAAGAACAAAAAGTCAATATAAAAACTACCATGCAGGTAAGAATTACATGGGATATTCACAACAAGCCAGAATTTCTCTTGCAGGTAAAATGGAGATGTAGAGAGTCCTCAACATGTTACACATTTATCCCATTTGAGGGATCTAATTGTAACATTTTGAAACAGGAAATGTCATATTACGTTATCACACATTAATAACTACAGGAGAAGCTCAACCTTACCAGCCTATAATGGCACTACATGTACATACACACAGTCCAGAATAACTAAGAGTGGACTGCTGCACTGTGAAAAATGGCACTTTGTGCGTCACCATGCTGATGATCTGTCATGATCATACCCAATACGTTCAATGTTAATTTGATTTAAGGAGGCTAATCCCACTTCTTGATGACAAGCAAACGAAAGGATCTGTTTTTTAATCTTTAATCAGTAGTGACAAATCAAGTGGCTTCCCTAGATCATGACTACAAAGAGTAGAGAAGATGACACTTCATCAGATATCATGCATCACGAAGTGCCATTTTCACAGTGCAACAGTCCACTAAATTTGCATATCAAATTTCCTGCCTGTAAGACTGAACAATTTTGAAATTTTGAAAGGTATACAGTTTAATTTGATTGTCTACTGCCTATTATTCCTTTGAATGAAAACATGGTGCAGATTAAAAATATTTTTGGGCTTTCCTGCCAATCAATTTTCAGTTGAACAAATACATCTTCAGATAACTGCCTCGCATGTTTCAAACATCTTCATCCATGAAAAGCAAGACCAAGTATAACAGCCTGCATTTCCAATCATTTTGAATGACCTCATGATCTCTATTTTATCATTTTGATTTTCAATAGTAGATGCATTGTTTCCAATGTAGATTGTATTTGCATTCAGGAACTTTTTTTGTGAGGATTTTGAATAGTATTCATTTTTCTACTGCACTGCTGTTATTTTGTTACATTTAGTTCTTATGTTTTCATGTACTCATTTTATACTGCCATTGTTAGAGGAAAATTGTGTGGAAATTGCTCGCAAGAACGATACACTAGTTTGCTACAAGAGTACAAGACCTTGGAAAAGCATTAGATGAAACCAGAGGCTTCATGCAGTTGTAATGGAATACTCTCTGTTGCCAAGGTGTTTCTAGCAGGAAAAAGGCAGACAAGTGCACAATTCCATTGGCCATCAGATTCTACCAGATTCTCCTATTCCCTCAGGTGGCAATCTTGTGACGTGCAAGGTTTCAGACGAATGTCCCTGGAAAGCTCAAGTTACATTGCGCTTTTAATGTAATATCTTTTTTCTTCTTTCCAAAATAAGAAACTCAATAGGTTTACGTGATGAACGAACAAATGAGTCAGACGAATGTTTGCATCTTAATAGATCTTTAATTTACAAAATTTTAAATCATAAAGTATTAAAGCAATTAAACATCCCTCTCCCCTTACCTCATTTTTTAATTTTGTAGCATTTCTTATAAGTACAGTTCATTTGGTCTCCTTCCTATCACAAAAAAGGATATTCAGTGAGACATCCAGCCTAGTGTTAATGATCATATCAGTTGTAGATGAAGTGATGATATTTGTTATGGATCGGCGACTTCACAGTTTACAAGGCAAGAAATGCTTCAGTAATTTTACACTATTTCAACAAAAGTTGAACTTAAATGAATTTGCTTTGTCATGGTCCATTCTATTGTTACGCAAAGAATGATCAACTTTATTTAGATAATTTTCCAGTAAAAACATACAAGTTGAACAAGAAATATTCAATGACAAAGTAATCTTGGATTGCTGACAAAAGTCTCACTTGAGGCTTATTTCAAGTGTGGTCAAATTAAATACAAAATGGTATCCTTGTTGTACACGCACAATGAATGAACGAGAACAGACGACTGTATAAATGAATGCTATTTACAGATATATTGGCACAAATTCTTCTCTCTGCACGAGCTACAATTTATCTGATTCATTTGTTGGGTCATAGAGTTGCGCATTTAAAAAAAGACAATTAAAGTACCGGGACATCAATCAACACAACAATCTTTCTATTTTTTTTTTCATGAATTAAAAATTCTGCTCACTTAAATTGATGGAACAGATCATGACAAAGCTCTTTTTTAGTTCAGCATTTGTTTTTATATACAATTAGTTGAGCTTGCATTGCCCTATATATGTCATCTTTTAAACTACAACTGCAATGTATGCTCCTATAAATCAGTGTACCTATAAACCGTGGTTAAGTCCCTACTTTCAGGTATCTTACCATCGATTTTGATAAATGTCATACCTTTAGCAAATGTTAAATGACTTTTTGGTAATGAAAACTCAGTGCACTAGGTGCAGCTCACGTTTTTACACCAAAATCCAACAAACTGGCCGTGCTTTAATCATAGAATTTACGCAAAATAAATATCTGATCATGATAAAAGGTACTGCTTCACAGGTTTTCAGTCTTTCCAAACAAATATTTATATTTCAGACTAATTTTGATGAAAAAATCTCGGGACAATACTGTATCTCGGGTGACTATACCAGGATATATTGCCAATGTATAACCTCATAATACTGTGACTTACGCTGTTTGTCCCACACCATGTGACCATGTCCCTCTAGAGCATTTTATGTCAATCCAATGAGTGAAACTGTCACATATTCCGCAAAAGGTACAGTTTCCCCAAGCAGATGAGAAAGGTGTCAGAGGATCGTGCCAAAAACTACATTGTCAGGACAAGACACGAGACACCTAGAGAGAGGTGCATGAGGGAGTTCCAATAATGAGCAGCACTGCTGCAGCAAGATGACAGCTCCCTTTCTCTTTCTTTCCAAATTAGACCCCTCTTTGTCCATACAAAATCTTCGCACCAATCATTGTTTTTGTCTTTCAACATTTTTTGAATTTCTTTTTAATTAATTAAACAGCTTTACACATGCCCGTCAGACATGGCCTTTCAACACACTGTGCATTACATGGGGATATGAGAACGAAGGTGTCTCTGAAGAAATTTAATGAAACATAATAGGAGCCATTGGCAATAGACACAATCCGACTTGACTACAACTAAATGTAAGACGTGTCTACTGTGACCAAAGCATTTCTAAAAAAAATGCCTGAAGATACATGTAGTATTGCAGAATTGAACACATGTGTAATTTTGTTCTCAAGTTTTAAATATATGAAAATTTAATGAATTTTCCACCAGTTAAACACAAGCATGAATCCAAATTATCATGTTAGTTTCTCACGTCACTTTTTCATCTATATGAATATCACTTTTGGTCAAATCATCAATATGTTGGCAATATCAAAACTCTCTGATAGCTGCTCACAAGGGCAGAAAGAGCTTATTCAGAGCCAGTAGCAGCAAAGCTTTGGATAAACATTTCAAAACTTTTGTTGACATTGCACATGTGAATAGACATTGCAAAATTTATCACTTAAGTTATGCTAGATTCTATAATTTAGATGATGTAAGCCATGATTAGCTGTTGTCAGGATATTAAATGGAAACAAATGCAAAAAGAAAATACGCAAGCCCAGCAATTACATCTTTCGAAAATGAATCGCCTGTTTGCTTGCAATCATCTGCTCATCATGCTTAATTTGTACAGAAACAAGAACTGCCATTTTCAAAGATTAAAAATGCAGTCATTGTACAAAAAAGAAATCAGGTGAAATAAAATTAATGAGACACTAGGAGCAGTTAAACCAGAATTTTTCAAGATTGTAGGTGAAGGAGAATAAGGTTAATGTGTCAGCTGGGAGACTGAGTAAAGATATGTAAAACACTGTATAACAAGATACCACCTGTGCAAAATGCCTGGAGTAGTATGTTTCACAATTAGTCCACGAGCCAGACCAGATATTGGTACCACCTGGGGTGGCAAAATCTAACAGTGTTTTTCTGAAAGACATATGCCTATAGACTATAAAAAATTTGGAGCCCAAGATTGGCACGACAGCTTCGTGGTAGTAATCAGCCCTTAAATATGGGAATCTGTGTCGGATTTGAGCACATGAATTAAGGGGGGGGGGGCGAAACTAAAATTGCTATATCTCCTGAATCAATGGAACAATTTCAACGAATTAGCCCTCAAAATGTCTGGAATTTTGAGTTTTACAAATATAGGTCAATATATGACCAATATGCAAATTAAGTAGGTCATCAGAGGTCAAAAGGTCACAAAAATTGACTATTGCTTAAAATCTGAACCAATGAACACCACAGCTGCCAACCGAATGAGACTTGGTAGGTCATGGGGGGCTCAGATTATAGATAGCCAGTATGAAAGTCCATTTTAAGCCAACAAATGGATAATTCATGCATGCGTCAGCAGAGGCACATAATGAAATATGGTACATATTTGAAAATGACCGTTTAAAGGGTGTAGGAAACTAAAATTGCTGTATCTCCTGAACCAATGGTCCTATCCCCACAGATTACCCCTCAAAATGTTCGACTTGCTAGTCTGATGACCTAATTGATTTGTATGTTGATCACCAATCTGTGAAAATATGGGGTCTGGCTCATGGACTAAATACAGTGCCGCCTGTAAGTAAGTGAAACGCCTGATATTGTGCCATTGCATCAATGTTAAACATCCTTAACCAAAATTCTTCTGGAAGGAAGAATTCTCATCCGATGAGAGGAAAACATTTTGGGTCATAAAGGCCGATATGTGAGGCATGTGGGATAAAAATAGCAGCCAATTTTCTTTGCTGTAGTTGGAGTTAGGTATGGGTCAAAGTCTTTGATAAGTAAGTGAAACGCAGGCCCAATGTTAAAACATAGGGAAGGGTGGTTCACTTACTTATCAAAGACTTCAAAGACTTTGACCCATACCTAACTCCGACTACAGCGAAGAAAATGGGCTGCTATTTTTATTACACTTGCCTCACACATCGGCCTTTATGACCCACTTTGTTTCCCTTTCATCCTATGAGAATTCATGCCTCCACAAGCAGTTTTGCTGAGGATGCTTCGCATTGATGCAATGGCCCAATGTCATGCGTTTCACTTACTTACAGGCGGCACCGTAGGTGTGTAGCCAATTGTATATTGAAAGCTTTAAGAAAATTACTTTTCTTACTGGTAAGTCAGTAATTATACCAGTACACATTATTCAGAATGAATTGGATACCTTCTTATTTTTACCTGTAGCTTAGATTGCAATCATGAAACAGTGAGAATGCAATATATGAAATGTCTCTGATGTAATTGAAAGTATGTTGAGTAACCACTTTGCAAGATGTTGTTGTTCAAAGATATATAAATATTATCAGATGGTGTCATGTTTTGCTAATTACATTCAAATAGAATGTATTGCTACACCTATAGAAAAAGACTGATTGCAGGAGAACTGGCTGGAAGAGAGCAAACAAATGCATGTAGACAAGTGAACAATCACAATGGTTCCACCAGCTTCCTGGAATTCAAGCTGACACCTCTATTGTGCAAGTTCTTTGCAAAGTGAAAGCACAGGCACAGACATCAGACAGAATGAGATAGAAGTTCTGAAGGAGTGAGATCGAGTGAAACTTCCTAAATGCTACTTTCTGGCTTCAACCAAGCCCTGGGACCAATGCGTCAGACCCGATCTTTACCACGTAGTGCAATAACTACGGATGTCTGAAAAAAATTCTATGAAACATTATTCAAACATGATAAGGAGTTACTGGCTATTTACACAACCTGACTTTATTGCGAAAAATGTTGCTGGTTAAAGTTTGCATGCATATCTCCTTTTAAAATAGATATATACAGCACTTGTAGCATACCAGAACCAAACAGATCTTAGAATTCTGTTCTCAAGTTTAACACAGAAAGATACAGTATGTGCATGAACCCAAATTATCAATTTATTACCGCACATCACTTTTCTTAGATTATGTTGCTTTTGGTGAAAATTATGCTGACAGCAAAATTCTTTGGCAACTGCTCATGCAGGGTGAAGCTGCTTCATAGCCAGTGACATGTAGACAAAGATATTACAAAACTCTTTATGGAATGGCAAAAGAGAATACTATTAGACAGTACGAAATTCATCAACCAAGTTATGCTTGACTCTAATTTAGAAATGGCACGCATGGAAACTAATGCCAAATGGACGAATCGCAAGCCTGGCAATTACCTCCTTCTAAAATTAATTGCATGGTTTGCCTGCAATTATCTGCTCATCATGCTTTATTTGTCCTGAAACAACAAAGTTTTAAAGAACAAAAAGTAGGTAATATAACAACTACCATGCAGGTAAGAATTACATTTGATATTCACAACACGCCAAGTATTACATGCAGCCTGCATTTCCAATCATTTTGAATGACCTCATGGTCTCTATTTTTTCATTTTGTTTAAAAATAAAAAGAAGATTCATTTCCTTATCATATTTTGATTCAATAGAATATGCATTGTTTCCAATGTAGATTGTATTTGCATTCAGGAAATTTTCGTTTGTGAGGATTTTGAATATTACTCATTTTTCTACTGCACTGCTGTTATTTTGTTACATTAAGTTCTAATGTGTTTAATGTACTCATGTAAACTGCCCTTGTTAGAGGAAAGTTGTGTGGAAATTGCTCGCAAGAGCGATACACTAGTTTGCTACAAGAGTACAAGACCTTGGAAAAGCATTAGCTGAAACCAGAGGCTTCATGCAGTTGTAATGGGATACTCTCAGTTGCCAAGGTGTTTCTAGCAGGAAAAAGGCAGACAAGTGCACAATTCCATTGGCCATCACATTCTACCAGATTCTCCGATTCCCTCAGGTGGCAATCATGTGACGTGCAAGGTTTCAGACAGATGTCCCTGGAAAGCTCAAGTTACAGCGTGCTTTTAAAGTAGTATCTTTTTTCTTCTTTCCAAAATAAGAAACTCAATAGGTTTACGTGATGACCGAACAAATGAATCAGACATTTTTGCCACATCTTAATAGTTCTTTAATTTACAGAATTTTAAATCATGAAGAATTTAAGCGATTAAACATCCTTCTCCCCTTACCTCAATTATTTAATTTTGTAGCATTTCTTACAAGTGCAGTTAATTTGGTCTTCTTCCTGTCACAAAAAAAAAGAGATATTAAGTGAGACTTCCAGCCAAGTGTTAATGATCATATCAGTTGTAGATGAAGTGATAATATTTGCTAAGGATCGGTGACTTTACACAGCAAGAAATGCTCCAGTAATTTTACACTATTTTAACAAATGTTGAACTAAAATAAATTTGCTTTGTCATGGTCCATTCTGTTGTTACGCAAAGAGTGATCAATTTTATTTAGATCATTTTCCAGTAAAAACATACATGTTGAACAAGAAGTATTCAATGAAAGTCTCATGTGAGGCTTATTTCCAGTGTAGCTAAATTACAGTCAGTCACTTTGATATAGAAGAAGAGGGGAAAAAGAGTGGACTGTTGCACTGTGAAAATGGCACTTTGTGTGTCATCACACTGATGATTTGTCATGATCATACCCAATACTTTCAATGTAAATTTGATTAAATAAGACTAATCCCACTTGTTGGTGACAGCCAAACGAAAGGATTATGCATCCGATTTACACACAAAAATCAGTTATGACAAGTCTAATGGCCTTCTCTTGATCATGACCAATCAAACAGCTCTAAAACTAATTTTAACCTAAAACTAAAACCTTTAACACCTCTGCGAATGTTAGAATTAGCAGGTGCACGAATGAATAACAAAGCACATTCACGAGTGTTACTTAATACATGTACACGAGTACTTACGCTCGTTTTTACATGTCCACAAACTCGTACATGCTCGTTTTTACACCTCCACGAAATCGTGAACATGCCAAATAATGAAAAATATATACATGCACTTAGTTTGAAACCATTAATTTTCCTAACATGCACTTTTGATGTCTTCTGGAATATATATGCTATATATATCTGGGATATTGCTAATGGCTGTGTGGAAACCCGATAGTATCCCTCTTCCAGACCAACACTTTTTCGGTTCCTGAGACTATTATAAGAGCACATTTAGGATATTTTTGCATTGCCTATGCAAATGTTCACAAGTACATCGCATTTTAAAAATTTGAAGTTTTGGCTGTCGAACATTAAGAGGTAAGGTTGACCATTTTTAGTGTATCAAACTACAATACAGGAAGTAACAGCCATGCTGTTTTTCAGAACACAGTATGAACACTGAGCACATTGTAAAAGTTTCACTGACATTTATTTGCCTCAGTTGTCTTATATTAGTCCGGCAGTAAAATGCCATTTTTGGGCCTAACCCAAAAGTTCCGGTTAAAGTTTTTTTTTCTCTTGATCCTGTATCTATATGGTCCAAGGAACATTTTCAGGGGGGGTGTGAAACTCTCACCCTTGAGCATTCCGAGAAATCCAAGATGGCGTCCAAAACGGCCGCCGGACCAGCAATTGGTCATAAAATGGCTCCTAATTTAGCTAGGAAGACAAATAAAACATCAAAATAGGGGTTTTGAGGATCAAGGATTCCATAAATGGATAAATCAAACTCATGAGATTGCAATTTCTAAAAAATTAGCGTCAAAAATCATGATTAGGCATATGTGACCAGCTCTACCAAAATGTGCTTAAAGAATAACCAAAGTATCTATTACTGTAGCTTCCCTTGAATCTACTTGAAAGGTACTTTCAAATGATGGGTCACATGTGGGTGCATGTCAATTGCACCCAAAGTAATAACATGCCAAAAACCTGAACAATGTAAATAATGAAGCTGCAGAATTTGAGAAAGTGTCCTTTACATTTCAAGCCAAAGGGACAAAATTGTAGCTACATGCTTCGACTAGAACTACGCCTCACAGTACTTAAAGAACTTTACTATTTTGATACTTATTATTGCACTTCACCCTTAATGATGTATTTTACAAGGACAAAATGATTGCCAGGCGTAATATCTATCTACCAAAAAGCATCAAATCTCCTCAGAAAATGCTCTTGCCAAATGCTTGCTTAAAAATCTTTGTACATACGTTTTTTTCCTGGAGTAAGGCTATCTATACCAATTAGTTATTACTCTAATTAATTGACTCATTCACATGAAACTATATAAACTTTGCCCTCACAAAAGTTGCCAAAGACAACAATTGAAGCAGATCAGAGGGCCCCCCCCCCTTTATCCATGTGAATATTTCATGGGACCAAGTTTTTTGATATCCTTTAGAATAATTAAATGTCATTTGAACAACTTTTAACAGGACTGTCAATGTTCACGTCCATTTTGGTTGGTTGAGAATGAGTTATCCAGTGATTGGGATCGTGGAATTGAGAATATCAGGGAGGATTTGGTGTTTTTCAGAGGATATTTTTGACACTGACAGCAAGATGCATTTAACTTTTGGAGGGCTAACTGTTGTATCAACAAGAAAACCAAGGAGCCAAATGAAAGCTGACATCAAGGGCTTGCCATCCTCTACTATTTTAGTTAGAAATTAGTTATCAAGTGATTAGGACAGGCAGAATTAAAAATGCATGGGAAAATTTTGTGTTTCCGAGGAGATTTTTGACACTGACAGCAACACTTTATTCAGCTTTTGGAGGGTGGACACTGGACAGTTGTAGTAGCAATTAGGAAACAAAGGTACCAACTGAAAGCTGACATCAAGGGCTATCCATCCTCATCCATTTTGGTTAGTTAGGAAGGATTTATCCAGTGATTAGGATTGGTGAAATCGAAAATACATGGGAGGATTTTCTGTTTCCGGGGAGATTTTTGATGCCGACAGAAACATTTATTTGGCCTTTGGAGAGTTGACAGTTGTAGTAACAAGGAAACCAAGGTGCCAAATAAAAGCTGAAATCAAGGGCTATCCATCCACATCCATTTTGGTTGGTTAGAAATTAGTTATCCAGTGTTTAGGACAAGCAGAATTGAAAATGCCCAGGAAGATTTTGTGTTTCCGAGGAGATTTTTGACACTGACAGCAACATTTATTTAGCTTTTGGAGGGTTGATAGTTGTAGTAACAAGGAAACCAAGGTGCCAACTGAAAGCTGTCATCAAGGGCTATCCATGCTTATCCATTTTGGTTAGTTAGGAAGGTTTATCTAGTGATTAGGACAGGTGGAATCGAAAATGCATTGGAGGATTTTCTGTGTCCGAGGAGATTTTTAATAATGACTGCAAAATTTATTTAGCTTTTTGGAAGGTTGACAGTTGTAGTAACAAGGAAACCAAGGTGCTAAATGAAAGCTGACATCAAGGGCTATCCATCGCCATCCATTTTGGTTGGTTTGGGTTTAAGCTACCAAGTGATTAGGACGAGGGGAATTGGAAATACATGGGAGGATTTTCTGTTTCCAGGGAGATTTTTGATGCTGGCAGAAACATATATTTAGCCTTTGGAGATTTCACAGTTAACGTTTGTACTAACAAGGAAACCAAGGTGCCAAATAAAATCTGAAATCAAGGGCTATCCATCCTTAGCAATTTTGGTTGGTTAGAAATAGTTATCCAGTGTTTAGGACAAGCAGAATTGAAAATTCCCAGGAAGATTTTGTGTTTCCGAGGAGATTTTTAACACTGACTGCAACAAGGTCGAAAGTTGTAGTAACAAGGAAACCAAGGTGCTAAATGACAGCTGACATCAAGGGCTATCCATCCACATCCATTTTGGCTGTTTGGGATTAAGTTACCAAGTGATTAGCCTCAGGGGAATTGAAACTACATGGGAGGATTTTCTGTTTCTGAGGAGATTTTTTTACACTGACAACACTGACTGGCTTGAAATTAAACAGTCATTTATTCAATTTCCGGAGCTTCATAATTAGCATGTCTGACATGTTATTTCTTTTGATGCAATTGACATGTACCCACATATGACCCATTATTTGAGTAGATTCAGGGGAAGCCACAGTAACAGATACTTTGCTTATTGCGCTGCGCCAGCCCACCGCTAGGTGGCTGAGCAGTGCCCTTGTTTTCGTCTGTGTCAAAATTCGTCAACTAACACCCTGGTAAACAGAGGAGGGGGGGGGGCAAATTGCTTGAAATTGGCAGAAATAAGCAATTAAATGTATATCTGAAGACAGGGGGAAAAACTTCATGCTATATAGATAACATACATGTGAAGGAGACCTGCTAAAATTCAGTCAGTCACCCAGATGCTCTTACATAAAATTAGAAGTTATGCACATTTGGACAGAATCTGAGAAAGAAAGACAGATAGAGAGATTGACAGATTAAAAGATTAATAGATAGATATTTTGGCAGAAAAAAAGATAGATAATAGATAATAGATAGATCATATATAGATCATATTCAGTTCATATATAGATCGTATATAGATCATATATAGATAAAGTGATAAATAGTTACACTGATGGATAGTAATAGTTAGATAGACAGATACAAATAGATAATGGATTGACAATAGATAGATATTACATAAAGACACACAACACGGCAGAAAATAGATAGTTAATGGATAGTTGCATGTGTAGATGGATAGATAATGGATCTCTAACATATAGATAAAAGATAAAAAGATAGATAGAAAGATAGATAGATAGATAGATAGATAGATAGATAGATAGATAGATAGATAGATAGATAGATAGATAGATAGATAGATAGGTAGATAGATGCTGCAGGTACACAGACAGGTATGCAGGCAGGTAGACAGGTGGGTAGCTAGCTAGGTAGCTACAAGGTAGGCAGACAGGTATGCAGGCTGGTTTGTAGCTGGGTTGTTATGTATAGGTAGGAGAATGTAGTAATTCTCATTTCTAAAATCTCATGAAATTCCCGTTTTTTTTACTCTTTCCCCATGTCAATTATATGGACCATTTTCGAAACACCATCATTAGATCTACGCATGCCAAGAAATATTAAATTCTAAACATGGGAATATTGCAGACTGTACCTGTCCCTCTGCATATCAAGCCTCCACCACCGGTGGAGGGACAGTCTGATTTGGAAAGCAAGTAGACTGACACATCACCCATTCCAAGAAATATTAAATTCTAAACATGGGAATATTGCAGACTGTACCTGTCCCTCTGCATATCAAGCCTCCACCACCGGTGGAGGGACAGTCTGATTTGGAAAGCAAGTAGACTGACACATCACTGAGGAAAATTACTACACAATTTTCCATGAGGACTTGATCTGGCAGTAAAAAGCCCTACACTTGAAAATTACATTGCCAATGGAATACACCGTCTTGGTAGAATACATAGATTCCACAAGTTGATCTTTCTGACTATGGTGACGCCAAAATTATATTTTCAACCCACATCAGAGAACTCCTAGTATGTGTTTACAGCTAAAGTAGCTGATAGAAATGGTGTATCCTCGAGAAATGTTCACTTTGATATAAGCCCAGTATTAAAATTAATTTCCTTTCACATAAATAGTGAGAAGGTCTTGAAAAGCCAGTGCAGACATACTCCTGTGTTACGGATGCTACAACTAGCACCATCTATAATCTGGCAGTATTCAAATATTTCGCTGCCACTCTGGGTTTTTATTGTTTCACCCAGGCAAATAGTTCGAACTTTTTTTACCTTAGAGTGGACTGTTCCCACAAAAACTAGGCATTTTGAAGGTAGGAATGTATAGAGAGTGCAATGATGATGTCATTCTTTACTATCATTTTCTATCTCCCCCAATATGATTCCAATTCATGCTGAATTCTTCCAGACTGCTCACTACGTTCGCATAATGATGATTCCAGGGAGCACACTGTATTTCACTTCTAGGGAGCATACAATAACTTCAATGTTTGGATCAATTTAGGGCTCAGGGAAAGAAGCAGTCTGGTTCTAGACTGGGAATATTGTATATATCATTTTACTACTGTGCTACGGATAAAAGCTCACAATCGCTTCATAAATGTGACTCAGTAGCGCAGCGCTTCACTCACCACTCTGTGGTTAGGACGTCTAGTTCTTTAAGCACATTTTGGTGGAGCAAGTCACATCCCTGTCAGCGTGCCTCGGCGGCCCAACGTTGGCCCAAAGCCGGTCCGATGCTGTTGACATCGGACCGACGCCGGGCCAACGCCGGACCGCCGAGGCACGCTGACAGGGATATGCCTAATCTTGATTTTCAACACTAATTTTACAGTTTTGATGCATAATTTAGGCCATTTAAGCTAGAAATTGCAATCTTATGAGTTTGATTTATCTATTTCTGGAATCCTTGACCCTCAAAACCCCTATTTTGATGTTTTATTTATCATCCTAGCTAAATTAGGAGCCAATTTGTGACCAATTGCTGGTTCGGCAACCATTTTGAACGCCATCTTGGATTTTTCGGAATGCTCAAGGGTGACAGTTTCACACCCCCCCTGAAAATGTCCCTTGGACCATATAGATACAGGACCAAGAGATAAAAAAACTTTAACCGAAACTTTTGGGTACCACCCCTCCACTGCCGGACTATATGCCATATCTTTTACATGCCATTTATGCTGTATATGCCGTGATACTGAAAAAAAATTGATGCAATAATCAGCACCACATATAACACATAGACTTATTAAACTTTAAATATATAAATTGATCCTTATATCATAATGGAAAGTGAATTATCTTTTTGGTGTTCCTTATGCGATATCATAAATATGCATTGAAGTTCTCAGATTTGTTTCTGCTCCAATAGCAATGCTTAAAATGATTGAATGAGGAAACACCAATGACACATGGACATGTGAACCGTTACAAACAATGAAAGTGTTCTATAGACAATAGCTGTAAAGAATTCATGGAAACTTCAGAAACTGATATCCTGTAAAACATCAATGTAAGACCTTTACCAGTTGCCACTGTGAAATTGAAAAGTAACTTTAGCACAAAATATTAAGTCTCTAACCAATTAGTAACCATTACATTGAACTTGTTAGAGCTAGTCTTAGTGCGTTCACAGGTACGGTATGTCACGTTTTAAGAAACCGACACATCCAGGTGCTACTTCACCACAGTCGTGCCAATTGCATGGATATTGGCGAATGATCATTAGAAAATATATTTAGGACAAAAAAAAATTATTTTGAGAAATATCTGAACTCAACTATGTGCAAAATTAGCATATTTTTAAAAATATGATAAAAGAGAAAATTATCAAAAGCTGTACTTTTCTGTTAATTATGCTATAGACAGGTAATTCCGGATTTAACTCAATATCAATAATGCCAATTTAAATTATTTTCTTCAATGGACAAAGCGTATATGTTCAAATGAAAATTAGTGGGGCTATCTTGGGGAGTGTCGAAAACCCATTAACCTGGATCAGAATCCAGGACCTAACATCCAAAATCAAATACTAATATTCTGGTTCCTAAAACTGATTATGAACACAATTTCGTTATATCACATGATTTCTTGTTAATTTCAGGGAGTGTATCGTTACCACAACATTGAAGTGTTTAATCATTATTTACCAATTTTAAAAGGTTAAATCGATTTTCCACTGTGATTACTTAGTGTTCAGTTGATAATAACACATACTTACGAAAACATGTTTCAGTTTTTTTAATGTATTTTTGCGCATTTTTATGAGCTCACAAACTCACAGAGTTCGTACTTTTCCTGCTGATGAGTGACAATATGATTCCTTTGCACTATGTAATTTTGGGAGGTATGAAAAGATTATAATTTAACTGTCATTTGCTCACTTTTACAGATTCTGCATATGTGTGTTAAGTTTCGGCCCGAATATATTGTACTTTAGCTATTTTTCTCATACATTTTCTTATTCTGCCCCCTGGTGGTGGTCATAGACTATTCGAATGGTGGCCATTGAATTTCTTGGCCCAAAAACATATATTTTGACCCAAAGATTATCATCCTAGATCAATCAGAAGCCGAACAAAATTTTGATTATCGGTGGCCATTTTGAAAATGGCCGCCTGGTGGAGTTAGCCCGCACTTTCTGGAGGGGCGCCCCGGCCAAAATTTTTTGTTTTGACCTCATAAACTTGGATCAACATTCAAAAATTGCTGCCACTCAAGTGGTCACGAGATCTATGGTGGGGTCAGTGTCTTACCCAATCTGATAATATTAAACATTGTTTCATTTCGCGTGTCATCATATTCTTTCACTGACAAAATGCAGTCACATACAGGCTTGTTATTGGGCTTCACCAGGGAGATCTGACCGAAAGATGATTGTTAATTTGTCATATATGAGAGAAACAGAATCTGGTAGAATCTGATGGAATGCTGATGGAAGCAGCAGAATAATGCACTTGTCTGCATTCTTGTGTAAGAGACACTCTGGCTGCTAATAGTATTCAATTACAACTGCAGATAGGGTGACATTGATTGTCTTTTTCCTGAAGCCCCTGGCTGCATCACTCTCTTCCAACTTCCAAGGTATTCTCAATTTGTTCTCTCCCACCGACAACTCCCAGACAATCTTTCGCGTGCAAAATATACCAAATCAAACATTTATTGCCAAACATGTATATCGCTATGGAATTGTACTGTCAAAAAGAAACAGGATGGACACTTGGATATTGATGGTGTCTGAATAGCAATTTGCAATTGACATGCATGATCAGGAGCAGCACCTACTACTGCCAACTTCAAACACAGCAGGCCAAGTATTGCCACCCCAGACAATTGGATTGCTCCATATATTATGGACAGCAAACAAAATGTCAGATTTACTTCGAACTTTGAATAAAAATATATATAAATAGTGTAAAGAAAAATATTGACTCTTCAGTTGAGGTTTATGAATTTTGATAAGTGTTAAAAGTCTCACTTTCTAAACGGTTACGATGTGATAACCTTGGGAGGGGGGAGGTAAGCTGAACATAATAATAATAATAATTTATTCATTTATAAAGCGCCTATGTCCACAACTCAGTCACACTCAGAAGCGCTGTACAACATAAAATAGAAGATAAGTTAAAAAATATAAGGATATAAAAACATGGTAAAAGCTGTAGAAAATTGTAAATTTAAAAATAAAATGTTCATTGAGGATCATTCATGGAAAAAACAGTCAGAGAATAAGGCCTGGTGCAAATTTTTGTGTATTTCAGATGAAGCCAGCATTGTACCTGCTACAAAACCATACAAAATATGTATGCTCCATTCCACAGTTCTCCGTTATGCTTAAAACTATTTTGTCAGTAAATATTTCAAATTTCAGGGCAATCGGAGTATTGGTTCTAGAAATCTGAGGTCTTGAACATCCAGAAAATGTCAATTTTGTTAGCATTTTAGCGTGACATGCATATTTTGAGCCATGTTTAATCCTTCATTGGAAAATAATGTCAACAATTTGTCAATGGAAAGTATTCTGAACTGTGGCCTTGGGAGTTCTGGTTCTGTGACTATCAATTGCAATCTGATTCCCTGTGTATTTGTCAGATAATGTCAATAAAACTCCGAAGTGGCAAATGAAGCCAAAAATTGAAATTTTAACAATTTGTGTTTAACAACTATGTGTACCTGTTGGTTCTTGGTATTCTACGTGGCATTAGCTCTCCCAGCTTAGTTTGAGAACCCCTCTACTGCATATTGTAGGGGAGAGCGGGGCACAGTGAGACACTTTTTTTATTTTCAAGTCTTCCAAAATGTTGGCAGCAACGAGTTAAATGAGATCAGGTCCACATTATAGATAATGAGGTTGGGTATATTGTCACATAGTTTCAGGTTCCTACCTTTTACAGGTTTGGAGAAACTTTGAGTTATGTCCGTGCTCGTTAAGTGTCTCACTGTGCCCCGCCCATGGGGCACAGTGAGACAGCAGTCGGGGCACAGTGAGACAGGGCATCTGCTGTCATAACCGCCAATCATCAGGACCTGCGGAATTGTTCTATCAATTGTTGCATCAGAAACTACTGTACTCTAATAAAAGCAGCTGGCCAGGTGATTTTTTAGGTCCTTTTTTGAGCATGTTTTGAAACGTCATCGCATGGGACACATGCACGACTTATTTAACCTGCCGCACCTGTTACATCCTAATCAAAATTCTTCTTTGACGCTTCCCTGTGGATATTACTCACTAAAATCAGTAGTTCATAGCAGGTATTTTGTTTTTAATAGTGAATTGTGAGCCATGCATTACATTCAGGTCGTTTCGAGTGTATTTTGTGATGTCTCACTGTGCCCCGCTTCAAACTGTCTCACTGTGCCCCACGCAGCTCTGTTTATAAAATTTTTGAATCCTGCGGACCAGATGCCTGCATTGTGGTTCGTCATCTCACTAAACTAAGACAAACAACCAAGGTTTGAATCCCTGGCAATTGCTTTGCATTATACCATTTTTCTTGGGAATTATAACAAAAAGTCGTTTAGCAAAATTATTTACTTTTACAGGCTAAAAACAAAAATATTGAAATTCCACTCTCGATATGCTGGGCAAGCATTCAAGATATAGGACAGTCTCTCACTTACTTAATTTTTGTACTATACAAAAAAGGGTTGATCTGTAAACAGTACCAGGTAGATGCTACGGGCTTTGTCTCACTGTGCCCGCCGTCTCACTGTGCCCCGCTCTCCCCTACCTTATTTCCATATATACATGTCATATCTACTTGTTTGCATAATTTTTTCTTGCTTTGTAAAAGTTGTCCCGACCCTAACACTAACTTTGCAGTTGCACCCAGTCCCACACAGGCAGGCCACATACACTTTTTCACTACAAAATTTTTCCTCTACAGTGGCTTAATGGTTTTTGACCAAAAGGGATGCATCTGGCCTTCTGGATTTTTAGCTAATGTTGAAATCTATTGAATGTCCCGACCCTAACACCTCTGTCCCGACCCTAACAGCCTCTGTTTTGCATCCCCATGTAATCTGCAACTTGCAGGTCACAGTGTATTATAGACTCTGCAAGTCCTCTGTGTTATTATAGATGGAAAAAAGTGACAAAATAACTCCAGGAATAGACTAGTCCTGCAGGAATTGGGCAAATAAAGAGCAATATTAATAAACTTCAAGATTATCAAATAACCTTCTTTGATGAATGTAAAAGCTATTAAAAGTTAAAAATTGATTTAGGAATAATGTTAGTCCAGCAAAATGACCTATCCATGGCCACTGGTAGCAGTTCATGTGTATATTTTGTGAATATCAGCTTGTGTCCCGACCCTGACACCTCCAACTAAATTTTCTGTAAAATATCATCATGTTAAATCTTCAATACTAATAACTATACCTTTACTAGAAAGTTTAAATTGCATGCTAGGCTTTGTATACAGAGCAACATTTCGTCATCTTTATCAGTTTTGAATTATGTAAATCTTTGTTTAGGGAATATTCAATTCTATCCAAATGTTAAAATGGGCTAATCTTTGAAAAACGGCAGTTTGAATATTGGAACAATTTAAATGGTTCCGTGTCCCTCCAAAATATGCATGCATGTCATTCGTGACCTAACAGGTCCAGAAAGTGATTAAATATGACCAATACATTGCTTATAAAAGAACCACATCATAGCAGAATTTTATGCTTTATTGTTGCTTCTTCCAATGAAAAAATCACAATAGCTATGTTGGAAATCATCACTTAACCCCGATTTTGCTGTTTATTTATTGCCATATATACAGTCAGACCAAGAATTATTCAGACGCTTGCTGTTTTGTTATTATTTTGCAGGAATTACAAAGTAAGTTTTGAAACATACAGTCAAAATCATCTTTGTTATTAAGTGTAACCTGTCCAATACAAATTGATTGCAAACTGATTCAAAATCGGATGAAATAGCTAATTTGTCAATTTAAGGAACCAAAAATTATTCAGACACTTTTACAAAGTTGTAGAAAGTAAACTATTTACCAATATTTATCCCAATTATTGCTAATAAACTACCATGGGATCATTATGGCCACATTGGATGACAGGTGTGATCATCAGTTAAGAAAATTTGGATGAATATGTGAGATAAACATCTGATTCAGTTTATCACATTTTCTTGACTAATGGGCTGAAATCTGTCAGATATCAACTTGAAATACTTCAGAATATCATAAAGTGACAATTGTTAACTGTTCTATCTAAGTAAAATTGAAATACAGGCTTACTTGAAAAATTTTATGCACTTTGGTATTTTCGTTTTGTTTTTGGCTCCAACCGTTCTCTGAATCCTTGCCCATTGACCCACTGCAATCCATCAAATCACTAAAAATAAAGTTGCATGGCCTTCCTAAGGTTGTTCACTCTATTGTGTATACAGGATAGCCCATTCACGCCAGTTGTTTACAAATGGTATGCCATGCTACAACTATAGTGTGCTTTCATGGAGCAATCTCCATTGGAATAGCATTGAGGCCGAAGAACCACATTTTTGCCCCCTTCCCAAATGAAGTTAAAAGTGCCCCATTGAGTTGCTGTTCGGAACCATGCATGGAATATAACTTGAAATAGATAATTAATCTTGCTTTCCAAAAATTTGTTAGGTTTTGTTGCTACATGGACATGTTTTTTGCTTTGGTAAAATTAGACAAATAAATACAAAATCACACTGAACTTAGTATGTGGCCTCCAATGCTTCATATTGTGACTCAAAGTTTTAAGAATACAATTCTAAGGTAAACTAAAGCAATTTGAATCAATACAAGGCATGTTTGAGGTTAAAGAGTGCATGAAAATGTGATAAACTGGACATAATGTTTATCTCCAATATTTATCCTAATTTTCTCAATTGATGGTCACACCTCTCATTCTATGCAGTCATAATGGTCCCTAGGTAGTTCATGAACATTATTTTGACATAAATACTAACAAATGATAGTAAATAGTTCACTTTTTACAACTTTGTTAAAGTGTCTGAATAATTTTTGGTTCATGGACTTAACAAAAGTAGCCTTTTTCTCCCTATTTCTGGCCAATTTGCAATAAATTTGTTTTGTGCAGGTTACATATGATGCTAAAGATGTTTTAGATTGCATATTTCATTGGTTTACTTGGTAATTCCTTAAAATAATAACAAAACAGCAGGCGTCTGAATAATTCTTGGTCTGACTGTATGTACATTGAATTGCAGCAAGATGTCATGCAAAAAGAACAACTTTATTTTTCACCCTCTTGTCACGCTCTTATTTGCACCAGGCCATAAGTGTGTTTTAAGTTTTCTTTTAAAAGTCTCAAAATGTTCACATTATCTTAAGGACAATGGTAAATTGTTCCTCCATTTGACCCAAAATAACTTCTTCATTTGCTTTTCACGCATAGGAGACGTATGGTAGTCGTACATGTACACACTCTAAGTCCAAAAACAAAACTTTCAAAGTTTAAACTGAAATAATGACCAAGTTACATGTATATAGTCTTAAAGTTACATTAAAATGCACAAAAAATACTCCAGCTTGGGTTCACCTTGGCTGGATGGACTAATCAGAGGCAAGGGCGGGAAATCTCTTAGCAAATGGGATTTAAGTATTCACCACTCTTCCCCCTTACATCGCCACTAGCAGCTCTGCGCGCAGACGATGTGCCCAGATTCATTCAGTGGACATGTGCCACAGTTTCAAGATGATCATGTGATCGAAAAGCATTCTCTCATTTGCCAGTGTCAGATTGCCCCACAGCCTCCTGTCCACTGAAACACCTCAAACATTATTTTCAAAAATATAATAGCATGATCTGGAAACAAAGCTGATTGAGTAAGCGGGTGACCATCACATTGCCGGGGGGGGGGGGGTTTATTCCCTTGTAAGTCAAATATCACCCATTTAAGAAAATACCCCTACCAGAAATTCCAAGCTGCCCCCCCCCCCTGGAGATTTATTGATTGCTCCCTAGGGTGCCAATGAAATGCATTGGAAAAACAGAAATAGAGAAATGTAAAGGTCTTACCCCCTGAACTTTTTCCTTTAGATCTTAGGATCACCTGTGCCAAATTTCATGAACATCAATAGATTTTTAGAGGTTGCTCAATGGCTTTGAAGGTTATAATGTAAATCCAATGGGGTTCGGAGTCAAAAATTAACTTACAGGTTCCAGTAGACACACCAAAATGAAAATCTATTGGAATTATTGGTTTTGGGATCCTAATAGTGTCCTTTTATCAAATGTCATTTTTCATAGACTGGTGTGATTCCATAGGCTTCATATGTACAGGCAAAAATTGATTTTGGCAGCCATTTTTCAAAATGGCTGCCAAAATCAATTTTTGCCTGTACTTTAGGCTCTAAATGGCCTTTGACTAATAAGACTCAGACTCAGACTCAGATTCAGTTTATTCTGCCTTAAGAAATAATCACAAGTTACATGAAATAAAAGTTAATATTAATAATTAGGCAAAGGAGACCCCTCTAAGGATATAGTTCCGCTATCGAGGGGCCACCTTACAGTGAATGAAAATAAATTAACATCGGATTTACATAGCAATTATAAGTAAATAGACTATTAATAATCATAAAAGATGGTTTAGTAATAGCAATAGTTTCTATTTGTTGAGTGACAGATTTTCTTACATATAAACAATCTTAACAGAGGCTTAGGGTGAATAGTTAGCACAGATAATTCAGTTGAATGATGCCAAAAAGTGGTTAAAAACATTTACCTTAATATTAGACGCATGCAAGATAAAAGTAATTTTGATGATTAGTCATGTTTACAGGACAACTTACCTGACCAGCATGAAGATACTAGTGGCCACAGACATAACAGTTTGGAATATTGCACAAGGTATTATACTGTTCTATGAAAACTTTCTTTATATACAATTTGAAACCTGCAAAACTATGAGTGTATATTTTTTCTTTAAAATTTTGAGTCATTGAATTGAAACATGACGGGAATCTGTACTTCATTGAGTGCTTGGCGAAATCATGTCTCACAGCCGGCAGGCGAAGTTCACGACTTTGTCTGGTGTTGTATTGATGAGGGTTATTGTTGTCCTCCAGCTCAACATAAAAATAAGCAGGCAGTAAATGGTTTTCAAATTTAAAGCAGAATTTTAGGTCTTGCAGTCGTCCAATGTCAGTGAGTTTCAGCAGTTTTAGTTTATGAAACAGAGGTTCAGTATGTGCATTAAATTTACTTTGTGTTATAACCCTAATGGCCTTTTTCTGTAATTTAAGTAATCTACAGGATTTCCACCCCCATATAATATTGCCATAAGTAAAGTGTGGTAGAATTAATGTATTATAAATATTTAAAAGAATGTTGGATGGTACAAAGTTTTTGATCTTATTTAAAATACCTATTGTTTTAGCAGATTTTTTAGCAACAGCATCAGTATGTTTTTTCCAATTCAAATTTTCATCTAGTATTATACCTAAATAATTAAATTCATTGACAAAATCAATTTCATGACTTTCAATGAATAGTTTCGGATAAGATACCTTTCTCTGAGGGGTATGAAAGAGGATTGCCTTTGTTTTAGCTACATTTAGTGAGAGTTTATTAACTTTAAGCCATATATCGATCCTTTTAAGTTCTGTGTTAAGATTATGTTCATCTATTTCATTTGAGTTTAGTGTTGTAAATAGAGAGGTGTCATCTGCATATATGGTCATATAAAATAAATTAGAGCTATGAATGATATCGTTTATATAAATGAGGAAAAACAAAGGTCCCAGGATCGATCCTTGTGGGACACCACAAGTAATTTCTAAAATTGAAGAATTTACATCATCGTATCTAACCTGCTGAGTTCTATTTGTAAAATAGCTCTTGATCAATGAAAGGGCACAATTTTTGATACCATAATAATCGAGTTTGTGAAGTAGTATTTGGTGGTCCAGGGTATCAAAGGCCTTTGAAAGATCTAAGAATACACACAGTGGGATATTGTTTAAATCCATTCCTTTTATAATTTTATCCACAAGTTCTAATGTTGCTAACTCAGTGGAGTGGTGACGTCTGAAGCCATACTGACTAATATACAATAGGTTATTCTGTGAGAAGTATTCATAAAGCTGATTGTACAAGACTTTCTCAAAGACCTTTGACACACTGGACAATACAGAGACTGGTCTGTAGTTACTAAATTCATTTTCGCATCCTTTTTTGAAGATAGGAGTGACCATGGCTACTTTTAGTAAATCTGGAAAATTACCAGTAAGAATACACTGATTGACTAGTGAGGTTAAGGAATCTGCAATTTCATGTTTAATAACCTTTAAAAGTTTGTTAGATATTTTATCCGATCCACTGCTGTTTTTCGGTTTAAGAGAGTCAATAGTTTTCACTATTTCATCACTGCTTACAGTACTAAATTTAAATTCTGAAGTTATCGGTGTTCGGAGATAGTCAGTGAAAGATTTTTCATAAATCGGTTCAATATTTCCAGCCAGCTTAGGGCCAATATCAACAAAGTACTTGTTGAATTCATTTGCAATTGATACTCTATTAGTAATCTTAGATTGATTAATTACAAAATATTCTGGGAAGTTTTTCTTATCATTTGATTTATTTAGGATTTCATTTATAAGAGACCATGTTTTTTTAACACTATTTTGGTAATTTTGAAAACATTTTTGATAGTAGTTTGTTTTGGCAGCTCTTATACACTGTTTCAATATCTTATTGTAGGTTTTAAGATTGGTCTTAATGTTAACGAAATCTGGATCTTGTGAACTAATTGCTTTTAATTTTACATACAATTTATCCCTATATGAAATTGATTTTAAGATTCCTTTGGTAATCCATTTACTCTTTTTGTGCTTGTATTTATTAAATCTCACTGTTTTGACTGGCAAGTGCTTATCTATCATTGAAGTTAGGATGCCATTAAATTTTGAGTAACTGACATTAATATTTTCATTCATGATATCATCTAATTTATCTTTAGCATCCTGCATTTGCATTTCTACCTTCAGGTTGTTCATTGAATTCACATCTGAACAAAGAATTGAAATGAATTTCTGTTTTGGCGGCACATAATTAAGATAGTCAAGAACAATAAAGTAGGGAAGATGATCTGATATTTGATTTGTTAGCACACCTGCTGTTGTTGATGAATCGATTTCGTTGACTTTAACAAAAAAGTTGTCAATTAACGTTCCATTGTCAAAGTGACAAAGACACATTAATTGGGGTTAATATACATAAAAACATATTTTTATATAAAAATATGGTGGTCTTATGACAATTTAAGTCAGAATTCTGGGCGAAAATTGGTCTTGGCAGCCATTTTGAAAAAATAACTGCCATTAAAGCCCCTGTCATGATTTTTTTTGCAGAAACAAGATTGTTTTGATGAAAGGACACTATGAGGCTCCCAAAACCAATAATTCCAATCGATTTTCATTTTAGTGTGTCTGCTGGGGCACTTAATTTTTGACTCCGAACCCCATTAGATTTGCATTATAAACTTCACTGCCATTGAGCAACCTCTAAATATCAATTAATTTTCCTGAAATTTGGCACAGTTTATCCCAAGACCAAAAGGAAAAAAAGTTCAGGGGGTAAGACCTTGACATTTCCAAAGTTGGCATTTCATTGGCACCCTACAATGCTCCCTTATCAAAAGTATAGTTATTCTGTGAATTTTTTTCTGTTCACCCAAGGTTTGTGCCTGAAAAAAATCTTTCAAATTTTTGACAAATGTTGCCAAATAAATACGTGTAAATAACTATTTGGTTTGATAACTAATGACTTAAAACCTAGTTTTTAATTACACTTTATTTAAAATGCACAAAATTACTGAAGCATTAGATCTATCGTAACCAAAAGACATTTATCAGCACATTAACTTCTTTTTATTCCTCACAAAAATTAAGAGGGATTTAGTAGAACATACAATGACTATGTGGTTTTTACGGAATGTAAACACAAAGATATCTCTTTTAATCGGATCACCTATGAAGGGTGTTAAGAAAGTTTGATCCTTTTTTCCAGTGAACAGTAATTTTTTATTAGCTTTCTTGAACCTTGATCCATAAATTTCCTGGGACACATGAAGTAACGGTTGGCATACACACAATTCAACTATGGCCTACATGTAAGAATATCCTAATTAACCTGTATTATCAAATATATGTCAAAATTTTCCAGTTATTCACAATTCTACAATGAAATTAAGTGACCATATTATAATGGCCAAGGATATATATGCAGAGCCGGGCTCTGCGAATAGGCAGACCTGTCTATAGGAAGAGCCGGAATCTGTGAATAGGTTGACCTTTCTATTGGCAGAGCCGGGCTCTGTGCATAGCCATTCCTGTCTATTGGCAGAGTCGTGCTCTGCCAATAGACAGCCGTCTATATGTCTAGAGCCCGGTTCTGTGAACTCAAATTCTGTGCCCCGTGATTTTCCTTATGACATAACTAGAGTAACATGGCTAGAGTACAGTGTCAACCAATGATGTTTATTTCAATTATTTGGATCCAAAACATAATAAATTCGCATCCATACAATCCGCGGGCTCCGTGAAAAGAAAAGTTAATCTAAAAACTGGGCGGCTCTGCATATAGCCAGGTGAGGCTATTGGCAGAGCCCGGCTCTGCATATAGCCACTACCTACTAAAAATACCTTTAACTATCTGAACATCCCTCGTATAATTTATGATTAATTTAAAAAATGGATCTTCACTATTTAAAACAGCAGCAGGTTACTGAAGCATTCCAACTGGAACCCCAGACATTCGTATTTGAAGACAATCATCGTTTTATCTATTTAACAGAAATTAACTACAGACTTAATAGAACATATCATGACTATTAGTTTTTCCTTTATTTATCCTTTAATAACAGGGCCCCTAGTTATTTATTTGTCGCAAGCCGTTGCATCTGTTCTGGATGTGTATTTGCTTAAATACTGGTGCAGCAACAGACTCCCTAAATACTTTTCGTATACCTCTCAAATTCAAAACTTCTGGAGCAACTTCTTGGAAGCGAAGCTTTGAATGAACAAAGGTCAGTGGCACTTATAAATAATGTATTGCATTGATCACACTTTCGTACACTAGTAACTTTATATTCATTATTATACCGGGTTCACCTGTTTGAAGTAACCTTATTTTTATCGATTTTTATAATTGTACTGGATACGACTTGTACAACTTTTGCGAAATTACCTGGAATGAAAGTTTATTTAAAAAAATGACTTATTTCTCTGCATCACATAGATACAAGTACTTAGTACTTTCTTGTTGACATGAAAAAGAAATGCAATGAAGTTTTATTAACGAAATACACTCCCGGGCAAAAAAAAAAGGACCACCCTAGAATTCGACTTCATTTCGTTAGGCTTTGATTTTAACAGGATATACACATTGAAAAAGCTTCTGTTTGAGTCAGTTAATCAACAGAAGCATTGTCTTATTATTAAATTGCTTTTTCTCTGGACTTTTTAAGCAGAACAGTTTTCTTGGCTGCACTTCTTGACAACTTTATGCACAGCAAATGTGAATATATTCCTATTGCTGTTTCAATGATTTTCAAAGCACATTTGTGTAACAAAATTTGTGTGATCTTAGATCAACATCAATATGACCCAAAAAGTTCACAATTTGATTGATCTCTATATTTTGTTCCCAGTCAGAACATAGTTGATATATTGTTGCACAGCGAATACTAATGGTCACCTTCGCTGCATGGGCATTAGCTCGTCATCCTGGAACAGTATATTTTGTATGTTTTCTGCAAGAAAAAGCTTCTAAATGGCCAACAGAAGGCTCTTATACATTCTTTTTACATACTTAGAAGCTTAGATGATTTTTGGTACCTCAGAAGAGTACTTGAAAAGGCTTGCCACATAATTATTCCTCCACCGCCATTTTTGACAAAGTCCAGATTTTCAACTAATTTCAGAACTTGTGGGCTCATACTTAGGAGCTTTGGAAGGCAGTGAAACGGAACGTGAAAATATACATATTTGCAGTGCACAAAGTCGTCAATAACTGCAGCCAAATACTATTCTGCTTAAAAAGTAGAGAAAAAGCAATTTAATACTAAGACAATGCTTCTGTTGATTAACTGTCAGAAAATTAAGCTTTTTAGATGTGTATAACCTGTAAAATTCGAAGTCCAACGAAATGAATTCGAATTCTGGGGTGGTCCATTTTTTTTTGCCCAGGAGTGTATATCTATTTACCCACATGATTTTCATGCTAGTTCTGTATTTATACAGATGTCCAGACCATTACGAATCATGACAGATTGAAATGGATAAGTTTGACCAAAAATTAAAAGTACTCAAAATGTATGCTGAGTTCGAACATTTCGACAGTTACTTCAAAAATAAAAGTTTAGTATTTGTAGGCCTATTCCTTTACGTACGTTCTAGTCAAATGAACTACATGTCAGTATGCTCAGTTCTCAAAGACCCTTCACCAGTTGGTCAAGATATTTACATTGATATATTGACTTTTGGTCAAATGTATTGTAACTTGGAGTTTTAGAGATCTTCCTGTTGTAAAATATTCTCTTTTATTTCCTCTGATCCACTACTGCTCCAACTTCAGAAGACTTGTAACCCTCTGGTAAGAATTAACAGTGCTAATTTAAAATGTTTAACTTGATGTTTTGTGTTTGTATAACAAAAGAGACGATTCTGTACATCAAAGCCTTTTTAAAAATCATTTTATTTTATTTTACATCAGAATGTATTTGTATTTTGTGGTGTGGGTACTTGGGACTGTTTGTCTTTGACGATCATATATCAGACTTTTCAATTCCAATCTGTCCGTCAGATTCAAATCTTACAGTATAAACAATAATTATGGAGCATTGGTAGTCATGAAAAAACCACTTACGGCTCGTCATTTCATCAACACAATGACACTTTTTTTTTATGACCACACAGCAAAAAGTTCTTTCGCTTACTTTCAGATTGTTTAGTCAATTCTTTCTTTACTCGAAAATGTGAGATGCATATTTCAGTTTCCTATATATCCTAACCTAAGAACACTTTTGAAGAGATAGTTTTCTTTTAAAATATACATACATTAATTATTTCCTTTGTATTACACTGACAATGACAATTACAATGCTACTAGAGGGCCACCTTGATGGAAAATTAATTAATATTAGGGCAATTCCGATTTACAGATTTGACCCTTTAGCAGCTTGTGAAGCCCTACCATTAGAGTAGCGCGGGGTGTGCAGCCCCCTTAACTTCGAGGTGTTATTTGACCTACTTTTTATGGTCGATTATTTAAATGCTTATGCTGTCAGGAACGGATCACTTGACTCTACTTATAAGTAGTGAAACAAATGTCTACCAATTTTAATAAAGGAGTCACAGCCATTTTTGTAAAAATTTGCAAATGGCCTTTTTACCCCACCCGTCGGGCAAGAAGCCCACCTATTATAATCCTGTGGCAATTTTTTTTGCGAGTGCATTCAGCTTGAAAATTATTTCTTTGGGTTCTTCTATCATTTTTAAGGCATTCTATTTACTTCCTCTGAATTTTCCTCTTCATACTTCTATTTTTTAATACTTTTTGCCCTTTTTCAATTTTGGCAATTTTTTTTTCCATTTTACTTAGCTATTCTATCAAGATTTAAGGTAGAGTACACATTATTAAGTGGTTCCTGAAGCAGCTCTAAGGCCCCAGTGAAGGGGGCCTCATAACATTGTGGGGCCTCTCTCCCCAAACACACATATTTTAATTTGACCTCTATATTTTGAACTAAAATGCAAAAAACATGATCCAAATCATATTTATATGATGGTCAAAAAGTGAAGAAATGCAGATATCCGTTATACTTTTAATTATTTCCAAAGTTATTTATGGCAACCCCTTTCAAAGAATTACTCAAAGTTACAAAAACCATGCATATTTTTTTGTTTCTTTAATTTCTACTACGGTTTGGTGCTGTTTACCCTGAAAATTGGTGACATCACCTGAAAAGCCTCTAGCTTCAATCCTATCAATAAGAAAACGCACCAAAAATGTAAGTTTAGATATAACCCTTGGGGGGGCCTCTCACCTAACCCGGGCTTCTTGCCCTGACCTACTCTATACTTTAGCTATTTTATTGTTATCTAGGCATGAGGCTAGGGAATAGTGGTATCAGACAAGTCTTCAACCAAAGCTCCAAGTGCAACAGGAGCTGAGCTACAAGGCAAAATGTCATGGTGTCAGACATACTCGCACATATGAGTGTCCCCATATTAGTGTCCCCAGTCTATAAAGTTCTGTCACATTCAGCATGACGTTGCCCTCAGTGGGTGAGACGATTGTCTGAGGACAGAGACCACTGATGAGACAGACTGAGATGTGCCAGAAACTAATGAGGAAAAATATGGCAGCTCCCTTTTTCTCTGGTCCATGTTTTTCACCTCTTATTGCCTCTTTCATCCAATTCATTTTTTATTTCCGATTCTGCCCCAAGCAGCCCCTGCCACGTGAAGCTTCAAATTATTTCATTTAATTAAACAGCTTTTATCATGCCAGTCACACATGACCTTTTTCATTGTAGAGTTACTGAAGAAGAGTAGGTATTGACCTCTTTTTGTTTTGTATAGTTTTCGTTAGGACAAATTGCGGCAGGGTGGGAGATCTTACATGCAGTTCAGACCAATCCAAATCCCTTTTAGCAAAATAGCGCTAACTGTGAAGGGACTGGCAAAATTCGTGGTCATGCAACATGCATGTGTAAATTCCCCAACTTTTGGCCTGTATATCTGGCATTATTACCACGGATATTATACACAAGTTGCAGAGCGACAATAGAGGCTTTAATGAGTCAGTTAAAACATTCAGGGCAGTTGTTCCACCACAGGGGCAGTTGCCTGCCAGTTGCTGCATGTGAATACTGGGAGAGTTCACTGCCTGGAGCAGCTCACAGTATCTGCCTCTTGTGTATGTCAGGTATATTTGACTTTTGTATTTTGTGCTTAGTTGGTATTACCCTGGCTTTCAATTGTTGGGTTCCAGGTTCAATTCCAGCTGTCGACGGGTCACCTGTACCAATGCTTGATAGGAGTTTTATTCTTCCTCCGCCTCAATGGAGCAACTATACTGTCCTACTTTAGCCTACTATAGTGCATAAATTCAGGGTATGAAGCGCCAATCATCCATCCATCCACCAGCTTACATCCTTCACAAATTTTGCTCATTTTCGAGCTCTTGTTGCAGCCAAAACCTCAACTCTCTGGAAGGCTGCATTGGAAGGCTGCATGGCAAAGAGAGCCCATCCCATCACGTTTAAATGTGTTAACGGGACAAATATGCTTGATCAGCAGATAACTGCAAGAAAACTAGGTCATTCATTTTGAAAAAAGGAGATTACCAAGCTTGCATATTTCTCTGCTTGCCTTAATTTCCGCTCAACAGGCTGACAGCCACCTATCATCTGAAAGCTCACAGCTTGTCATGGGAATTAGAGCCCAGCTTGAAGTAGGCAATGTCTATTGTCACAATAATGTATTTTAGCTGTCATTAGCTTAATATGGTTGTGGATGGAACAAGTACCAAGTCTCCCTACCTGATGCTCTTACTTGGAATTAAGTTGTTCTGTATATGAAAATAATGTGACTGCCAATTTTTCCTAATGTTTAATAAGGTAACTGATAGTAAAAAAGTCCTACGGATTCCTTTCTAGATTCTTTATGGTAGTTTATGACAGTTGTAGACAACAGAATCCCGCAGAATAGGCTGATTAATCTTATTAATCTCAAATTACTTTTTATAAGGAAATTATCTTACTTTTTTTCTAATAATCCAGGAACAAAGATTTTAAGTTATGACACTCAAAGGAGGAACAAAGCGTGATATTCCCAAAATTGTTTGACGTAATTCAATATTTAAGTCAGATCTTCCAATATTTCCCAGAAGGAATTCTTAACCCGTTACAATTTGGGCTGTTATAAGATGGTATTCAATGTTTATAGTAATGCCTCTTTTGAAATAGCTGGGCTACATGTAGGTTTCACATATGCCATAATATCACATATTCATCAAAGTCTTAACATCCGTAGGTTGGTCCTAATGAGATACAGAAGAAGCATCTTTACAACATGGGTCTTTAATTAAGCCCCAACATGCTTAAGATCTGATGTTGGTTACTGAAACACTAAACAGCGTTTTCCCAATAAATAAATTGCAATGCCTTGCCATCAGCAGTTGCAGCCAAGGGAGAATCAGCTTCAAAATCTATCATCTCCAGCTGATAGAGTAATATTTATTTATATAGAGTCACTCTACAAACTAATTGTGCAAAAAAAGTCTTGTAACAAGATGTTGACAAAAGGTTTTGTGATGTTATTTGGATAATTTTCAATCAGGTAATCAATATGGTTGGCAAGGGAATATTCCACTCTCTATGATATGTTTCTACATATAAATTTCCATTTAATCACCGTATAATCTTTGAATAGTACAAAATGTGTTTCTTAAGGGGGGACCCTTAAAAAAAATTGCAGTCAACGAATGGCAAGTACTTATATTCAGTTGTTGGTGCATGTAATTGGGTAGCTTGTGACCTCATTGATGAGTGGTGTGACATGTTAAATGACTTTTCCTAATTGCATTGCAAGTATAGGATATGACCTCACAAAATGCTCATGAGTCGTATAGAATAACATGGCATAGATAAGGATTATGACATCGCAAAGAACATACCAGTACTTTTCTGTAAGCAGTCATCATTCGTCAACTGTAACTTGACGGTGCAAAAGCAGAGTCAAATTCAGATGTTTAGATATACGTGATGTCCAGGTGACATTGATCCAGGAACGAAATAGCAAAGATTTTGTTTGAAATGACAAAGAAAAAAAACTGTTACTATGATAAAGTTTTTGTTCAAGTGACACCCAATTTCTTCATAATCAACAAAATAATAGTTGACCCAACAATTTTAGAAAATTTTGCATGAATTTGAAACAAGCATACAAGAGTTCTTTATATAGAGATACAGCAACGCCATGTTTTAAAACACTTCCTATACTGTGCCCGTCCCAAGATTAGGATTTTTCCTTATTGGATAATGGAGATTCTGGTGTCGACAGAAACCTTCTTGTTCTTGACTCTCAAGTTATGATTTGATATCTAAAGATTTGCTGTTCTGTTGCCTCTAGATAAGGAATCCTGAATTGGCAGATATGAATGTTATGTGGGGGAGACCGGGGTAAGTTGTGCCATTTTTTGTTTCAGGGTGATTTGCCAAAAAACAGAAGCGTTTTCATGCAATTTGAACATTTTATTGTAAAATATGATACCTAGGTTAGAATCGAGGCAATTAAGTTTCTGGACAATCAGACCATTGGGAAGATAATGGTAGGCATTTTTTTAAAGTAGGTCAATGGCATAACATGCCCCTGTGCCAGTAAGTAGTGCCACATGAAGGGAAAGTTGTTTCACTCATGTATTTGGCTTACTGTTGATATGTTACATGAAACTTGTCAAACTTTGAAAGCCCATTAAAAGCAAAAATTAAAAATGCAACAACGACTATAATCATCTACTGTTTGGAGGGTGGTATGACACTTCTGACACATCTGTCCTTTGTCTACATAATTTCACAACATGTTTAGGCAGGGTCTAAGATACAGGCAAAAATAGATGATTAAAACAAAATCGGATATCCCATTCGCTCAACTTACTCCAATTCAAATGTCACAACTGACCTAAAATAACTTTTTCAGAGAAAGTTGGTTGTGAAAGATAAACCAACGATGAAAAGATCAAACAATACAAATATAGAGGTGTACCTCCTGGCTACTGTGTGACAGAGGAACATCATCTAATATTCAACATTAAATGATTGAGAAACAAAAATGTCAGTCCTCATTACATTAGGTTTTTGACAACAAAATTGAATTTCTCAGAGTAGATTTTGTGAGGAGTATATTTGAAAGTATTTTTCGTCATGCACAATGATGTTGCAGTGCACTCACGGGTCACATTGCCTTATTTAGTTGGTTCTTCATTTCACCCAAACAGTGGGTGGCATAATTTGTGATATGGCATGCGAGACCAAGATTATAGAAAATCTCTCTTATTTCCCTTATTATATGTTTAAAAAAGAGATTGAATAGGCGAGTGTGGGGAAAATGAGCATTCAAAGCCAATTTAATGTGCAAAAAATGTGCAACTTTTCTAGCCTCAGGAGGTCTCATGGCAACCCCCCCCCCCCCCCCGGGGACTTACATGTACTACCAGTCACGTCAGTGACTTTCAATACACGTTTTTAATCAACTACATTTTCTATGTTTTGCCATCTTTTTGAAGAAACTCATACTTGTTGAATTTGCTGTACCTCTCTGCAAGGCTGCATTAAAAGGCTGCATGGCAGAGAGAGCCCATCCCATAACGTTTAAATGTGTTTCATATGCTTGATCAGCAGATAATTGCAAGCAAACTAGGTCATTAATTTTGAAAAAACCAGATTACCAAGCTTGCATATTTCTCTGCTTGCCTTAATTTCCGCTCAACAGGCTGAAAGCCACCTATCATAAGAAAGCTCACAGCATGTCAATGTCATGGGAAAGAGCCCAGCTTGACGTATGACTGCGGATGGTACAAGTAACAAGTCTTACTACCTGATGCTCTTACTTTGAATTAAGTTGCTCTGGGTATGAAAATAATATTACGATGTTACGGCCAATCTTTCATCCTCATAATAAAGTTACTGGTGGAAATAATGTCCTATATGAAATTCCTTTCTAGATTCTTTATGGCAAGTTATGACAGCGGTCGACAACAAAACCCAACTGAATGTGCTGATTAATCTTGTTAATCTCAAATTACATTTTATAAGGAAATTAACTTACTTTTTTTCTAATAATCTAAGAACAAAGATTTTAAGTTAAGGTACTCAAAGGAGGAACTAAGCATGATATTCCTCAAAATTCAATATTTAAGTCAGATCTTCCAATATCTCCTAGGAGGAAATCTTAACCTGTTACAATTTGGGCTTTCCTGAGATGCTATAATTCAATGTTCATAGTAATGCCTCTTGATATCTGGGCTTGGTTATATTCCAAAATATCATATATATTCATCAAAGTTTTTACATCAGTAGGTTGGTCCTAATGAGATGTATACAGAAGGAGCATCTTTACAGTATTGGTCTTGAATTAAGCCCTGGCATGCTTAAGATCTGATGTTGGTTACTTTTTATAAACTGCCTTTTCCCAAAAAATAAATTGTAATGCTTTGCCATCAGAAGTTGCAGCTGGGGTAGAATTAGCTTCCAGATCTATCATTTCAGGTATTCTACAGCCCAAACAGTAATATTTAGAGTTACTCAATAGATAAAACTTTTTTTTGTGTAAGGAATCCTTGCAGTAGGATATCGACATAAGTTTTTAATTATATGATGTGCCTTTAGATAATTTTTAGTTAGGAAGATCAATATGGTATAGTCAAAGGAATATTCCACTCACCACTAATGTTTCTATATATTTCCATTGTAAATAAGAATATTCTTGTATACATTCTCTTTATTTTCAATGCCAGATTGGGAAGCACACATGTATTTAACAATGTGGCTTCAATTTTATACACTATTTAAAAAGTTATCAAACAAAAATGTTTGGATTGAACAAACTTTGTTTCTGAAGGGGATATATATCCTTAAAAACCAATTAAATTTCTAACTAGTGCAAAAGCAGAGGCAGATGTTTAGCAATTAGATAACAAAATTATGTCTGATTGATGTCCTGGTGACATTTATCCAAGAAAGAAATTGAATTGACAATATCTTTGTTTAACCAGCACCCAATTTCTTCAGAATAAACAAAATAATAATTAATCCAACTGTTTTCGAAAATTTTGTGTGATTTGAAACGAACTGTATTTAAACCAGTCCTGAGTCAAGACATTGATTCTTTTCCTGAGGTTTAATGGAATTTTACAAGACGTTTTTTGAATAGAGATGCACCTACTTCATTTTTTTAACTTGAAAAAACTTCCAATTCTGTCTCAGAGTCCCAAGATTAGGATTGTTCAATGTTCATTATTGGATAATAGAGATTCTGGTATCGGCAGAAACCTTCTTGACTCTCGAGCTATGATTGGATATCTTAAAGATTTGCTGCTCTGTTGCCTCCAGATAAGGGATACTAAATTCGCAGACATCAACGTTATGTAGGGGAGATCGGGGTAAGTTGTTCCATTTTTTGTTTCAGAGTTATTTGCCAAAAAAAAACAGCGCTTTTTCATGCAATCTGAAAATTTTATGGCAAAATAAGACACCTTGGCCAGAATCAAAACAATTAAGTTTCAGGACAATCAGATCATTGGGATGATAATAGTAGGCATTTTAAAAAAAGTACTTCAAGTGGCACAACTTGCTCCAGTTCCAGTTAGTAGTGCCACATGACAGAGAAAGTTGTTCCACCCGTGTATTTGGCTTGCTGCTGATATGTTACATGAATCTTGTCAAACTTTGATGTCCCATTTTAAAACTAAAATTAAAAATGCAGAAAAGACTACAGTAGGTCGGGGAAAGATAAGGCTTATATCCAAACTTACATTTTTGGTGCATTTATCTATTGATAGGATTGAAGCTAGAGGTGTTTAGGTGACGTCTCAAATTTTCAGGGCAAACAGCACCAAACCATAGTAGAAATTAAAGAAACAAAAAATGTGCATGGTTTTTGTAACTTTGACTAATTCTATGAAAGGGGTTGTCAGAAAGAACTTTGGACATTTTTTAAAGTTGGCCTAGATAATGGATATCTGCATTGCTTCACTTTATGACCATCACATAAATATGATTTGGATCAGGTTTTTTACATTATAGTTCAAAATATAGAGGTCAAATTGAAATATGCGAGTTTGGGGCAAGAGGCCCCACATGATATGGGGCATGAGGCCCCCTTCACTGAGGGGTCAAAGCTGCTTCAGGAACCATTTAATAAAGTGTATTTTACCTTAAATCTTGATAAAATAGCTAATTAAAATAGAAAAAAATTGGCCCAAAAAAGAAACAGGGCAAAAAGTATCAAAAAATAAAATTGTGAACTGAAAAATTCTAAAATTCAGAAAAAGTGAATAGAATGCCTTAAAAATGATAGAAGAACCCTAAGAAATAACTTTTAGGCTGAATGCGCTCGCAAAAAAATTGCCATAGGATTATAATAGGGGGGCTTCATGCCCAATGGATCGGGTAAGAAGGCCATTTAAAATTTTTACAAAAATGGCCGTAACTCCTTTAAAAATTGGTAGACATTTGTTTCACTAGTTATTAGTAGAGTTAAGTGATCCCTTCCTGACAGCAAAAGCATTCAAATAATCGCCCATAAAAAGTAGGTCAAATCACACCTCGAAAATAAGGGGGGCCGGATGCCCCGACCTACTCTACATATCATTTATCGTTCGGAGGGTGGTATGACATGTTCTTCATTGTCTATGTTATTTCACAACATGTTTAGGCAGGTTCCTTAAGATACAGGCAAAAATAGATGATTAAAACATAACATCCGATATCATACCATTAGCACAACTTACTCCAATTCAAGTGTCACAACTGACCCAAAATAACTTTTTCAGAGAAAGTCAGTTGTGAAAGATAAACCAACAATGAAAAGATCCAACAATACCCTTATCAATGCCCTTATCATATGCTTAAAAAAAGAGAATGAATAGGCGTAAGGACTCTTCATAAGGCCTTTTCTCAAGAGGCCATGAATGGTCCACTTACCTTGAAATTGTTTAATAATTAGGATGCAAAAAATATAGGCCTAATTCCAGAAATTGCAACATCTTGGTAAACTTACCTTGATTTAAGCCCACTCCAAATCCTTTTAACAAATTCCAATTAACATTGATCAATAGCGGAAATCCAAAAGTAAATGATCCTTCACATAGGGTAAATTACTAAATGTGTAACATGTTGAGGACTCCCACTATCTCTCTCCTATCTCATTAGTCAACCCAGTGCCCCAGAACTAGGCTTGGAGAGCTGCACTTACTATATTTATATTTATCTATCTACATCCCGATCACAAATGTTGGGTAGAATCCCCACCCCTCCAGTCAGATACCCACTTATTGTTTATATTATCTGTTCTAAGTAATATACATGTATAAGAATGATGGTGGGGTCCTTGGTCCAGAATGCCAACAATCTATCACATAACTGCACATCTCTGTAATTCTGTTGTTTATCTTATTTCTCTTCCATTCCTGTCTCAATCATCACCAAACTTGGCATATAGACAGGAATTTACATTTTCCCTTGAAATAAGGAGTGCCATCCTCCAAAACACCCTCATTCCCCCTGAAATCTATCTTCATTTTACACCTTTCACCTCCACCAACAACACCCTCCTTCACTGAAAAATGCAAATGGGTCAGAAATCCCCACAAAGTTTGCTATGCCAGAGGGCTGCACAGTCTCAGTCACTCTGCTATACCAAGTGTGTGGGGAACTTTCTGTGGCATCTGCTATTAGTGTGTCATTGACCTCAACATATTTTTAGATACTTCTGCCCTCTACAATAAAATACTGAGCAATGTCATATCTCACAATTCTTCAACATCATGTACATTTCATTCCTTAGCATCAACAGTTTATGTTCACCTATTTTTAATAATGAAAACCCACATTTTCAATCACACACTTCCACAGACTGTTTACAAAATATAAATGAAGATATGCTAAGTGCTATTCATTACATACACAGTATCTATCATATCCACTGTATGGTGAAAAGTATTAACTTCACATTTATAATGGGACTAATAGGCTCCTTTCAACTTCAAATCATACCATCAAATCATGGTTGTTTTACGCTACTCCAAACAAACTACTGCTGCCCACAACTACAATTTAACATTATTTCAAGTCTTACAACAACCATAAGTGCCTGTGGTTTCTCATACTGTTCATATTATACCAGGAAACTTATTAGTCATTTCTGCACGACCATCAATACTCTCCAATATTTCGTATTTCATTTCTCTGTTTTACCTTCAGCTCTCACTCCTGCATGCTATGTTTCTTATGTCATCACAAAATGTTTGTTTTCTTCAATCACAATTTCTCCATCATCTTTTCTTATTCCCCTTTCACGGGTACTATGCTAGTAACAGACTAATAGAGCCACCTGATGGAGGAGAAGACTTGAAACGACACCTGGTGTCAATCTTTTCAGAGATTATTTGATGACCTGATTGAAATGATAAGAGTGCTCCCTCTTATTACAGACAGGAATTTTGATATGCAGAAAGAGTGGACTGCTGCACTGTGAAAAATTGCACTTAGTGACTCATCTGACATAGCCAGTGAAGTGCCATCATCTCTAGTTTCAACATGGGGAAAATAGAGGCTGTTTGATTAGTCATGATCAAGAGAAGGCCTTTTGACTTGTCATAGCCGATTTTAGAGTTTAATCAGATGCATAATCCTTTCATTTGGCTGTCACCAAGAAGCGGGATAAGCCTCCTTAAATCAAATTAACATTGAAAGTATTGGGTATGATCTTGACAAATCATCAGTATGATGACACACAAAGTGCCATTTTCACAGTACAACATACACACAGTCCACTCTTTTTCTAAAAAGTGACAGACTGTAACAGACAGGAATTTTGATATGCAAAAATAGTGGACTGCTGCACTGTGAAAATGGCACTTTTGAGTGTCATCATTCTGATGATTTGTTATGATCATACCCGATACTTTCAATGTTAATTTGATTTAAGAAGACTAATCCCGCATGTTGGTGACAGGCAAACAAAAGGATTATGCATCTGATTTTTACTCTAAAATCAGTTATGACAAATCAAATGGTCTTCTCTTGATCATGACTAATCAAACAGCCTCTATGTTTCCGATGTTGAATGTAGAGAAGATGACACTTCATCAGCTGTCATGAGTCACAAAGTGCCATTTTATCAAAAAGTGTGGAATGTCGCATATCAAATTTCCTGGCTACATCTTTGCTGATATCACTTGTTATTTTCCATTTAGCTTGAAATTGTTTAATGATCAGAATGAAAAATAATTTTTCCAGAATTTGCAACGTTTGTGTGGAAACACATACCAATGCTACTGTTATGAACTTATGAGCCAGCAGCTATTATTTTCAGCTTTCTATTTAATTACTTAAAAATTCCATGATTTTACCGGAGTTTTGGGAATTTCAGAACCTTTTGGAGACTGTAACTAAGCCCAGCACAAATAAGAGTACATTTGAAGCGAATTATTTAAATAATGCTTCTTTTATACTTCCTATAAATGCAAATCCATAGGCTCCAAATATGCTCCCTTGTATAAAAGTAGAGGCTTTCTTGCAGTACAATCAGAGTACATTTGGTAATTTAAATTTATTATAAATATTTTATTCAAACGCTTTCACAATGTAAAAGGTTTAGCAGTAAATATTACAATAGAATAAATATATAAATATTTACAGTTGTATATACATGTGTAAATATAAAATCAACAGTCAAATAAAATCATATCACAGGTAAACTGTCCACACACACAAAGTTCAAAATCTCATTCAGTTCAGTAGCATCAAAACCAGGTACACAGTCATTAAAACATATCACAGACCTTATTTCATTTATAAAACCAATTGCTACAATATCACATTCAGTCACTTCCTTCAAAAAAAGACTTTTCAGCCTTCTCGCACCATAAGTTAACACATCTTGTAATCCCATGTTCAGTCTCTTTGACACTAATTCCAAGTTTCTTCTGATTATGGATTTTGGATCCCTCATACACATTCCAAATAAAAACTTCACTCTCAGGTTAGCTGATGCAATCATGGTGCCACACATTTTCAGAAACCTGCTGTAAATTTGATCTGTAACTCCCGGAGCGTCAATCAGGTGTGGGAGATACCTGGTGTGGGTCGTATAAGGAAGACGGAGCAATCGCCTCACACAACGATTCCAAGATGTCACAAATTCTTTCACGCTCTTGTCATTAAAATTCCAGGTGGATGTGCCATATAAATGAGCACACTGAGAGTTAAAAACTTTTTGCACAATCCGATCTTCACTCCCCTCAAGCGTTGCAATCACTGTGTTGACTCTTTGAATCAAGTCTCCCTTTTTTTGCTTGACGTCCACAGATTCACTCAAAGTACTTGACAATACACTGCCCAGATGTTTCACACTGTCTACCCATTGTACTTCCGTCCCACACAACTTGATCACAGGCTTGTGGGTGTCTCTTCGTCTCGAGAAGAGAAGACAGACAATTTTCTTTGCATTGTACTGTACTCCATGCAGGTCTCCAAACTTCTCACAGATGTTAAGCATACGTCTTAGACCACTGACAGTAGGTGAAAGTAGCATCAGATCGTCAGCGTAACCAATGGCACCAAAATAACTATTTCTAATCCAGCAGCCATACCCAGCATGTTCTAACTCTTTCATCAGACTGTCCATAAAATAATTTGAGCGCTTCAAATGTACTTTTTTTTCTCTGGGAGATTTTTTTTTCCCTTAAAACAACAAGCATCCTGTGGTAATATGGGAACGACAAAATGGCCATCATCCTTGTGGGGATTACAACAGGTATATGGGTAGGTCGCACTACATTGAGAAGGTAGGGCTATTTTTGTCCTTGGAGAAGCCAACCAGATTACATATTATCTGGTTTGTTTGCAAATTAAATTAAATCCAGTGACCAACAGTTAATACTAGTCTAGTTGTTAACACAATATAATCCCCCAATCTATATGATTCTAACCAACAACACACTTTTCTGTTGTTTTCAGAACATAATCAATAGCTGACCCAAACAATCATACATTTAACAAACACACTCATTAAGTCAGACTCCTTGGCTTGGTCAACAACACCAATCACCTTCTTGAAAGGCAAAGAGGCTTTCAACAGAGTTGTCGTTGCTTGGAGATGCCAACTATACATAAATTCAGAACTACAAATGGAGACAGACCTATTGCCCGTTACAAAATTCTTTTCAGTAAATATATGAATTGGTCTAGCTTCTGATCAATAATAAAACCAGTCCTATTAATAGCATTGATAATAAGACATGAGAATATTTTTCTCCAAATAAACATGACATTATTTAGATTGGTAATAAATTTTCCAACCTCATAATCATGACACTGTTTAGTTCAATATTTGTTTAAGAATACTTCAGATATCTGGTATAATAATGAAATGCAAATACTTTTTCCTCCAGTTGGTATACAAAAGATCCATTCTATTTTAAAAAAAAGTATATGTGAAAATGAATAATTTATGATAATCTGATCGTGATTATAACCCTGCAAAATTTGAAACAGTATTTCAAAACTCCTTTGTGTCATCAAAACAAAAAATCCAGGAGAGGGCAATTTTCAACTTTTTTTTATCCCAGTTTGATAACCTGACAAAACAACGATATTCCTTCCCAGATTAGTCTTATCAATTAGTTATATCACTTCACATGCACTTAGAGAAATGCATTGGTGTACAAAACGGTACAATCATTATTTTAAAGAAAATATATCTGTAATTGTATTTAATTGAAAAAAATATGGTATGACGAAGCTAACTCTAATCATCAGTTGAGCTAACAAGGATGAAAGCACAGTAGTATGTTACATTTTAACAGGATGTTTGTGGCTTGTAGCATGGTATTATATGTGCAGTGGCTTTTTTCAGACAGGAAAGCTTTTTTTTTCTTATATGATATGTCATTTGGACATGGCATGTATCTGACTGACTGGAGGAGAACGTGTAGTTTTCAGAAATATATGGTTTGCTATGTGTTGATTGAACTTGTCTATCACCATAAATCAAAATTCTGCTCAAAATACGCATTTTTTAAGAGTGATGTTTTTGGCATTTTAACAATTTTCAAATTGAAATAATTGATTCAGTGTTACAGACTGAAACACACAGAACATATTTAGCTAAAAATTATTTGCTTTTACAGTGCTTGGGTTTACCAAGATGATTTTTTACATGAAGATGTCACATAGTTTGTAAAATACTAATTTTCGTAAAATGCACTTTTGATCTCTTCTGGAATAAATATATCTGGGATATTGGTAATGGCTGTGTGGAAGCCCCGTAGTATCCCTCTTCCAGACCAATACTTCTTCAGTTCCTGAAATCATTAAATAAGAGCACATTTAGGATACTTTTGCATTGCCTATGCAAATGCTCACAAGTACATCTCGTTTTACAAATTGGAAGGTTTAGATGTCATATTTTAAGAGGTAAGCTTGACAATTTTTACAGATATTTAGTGTATCAAAAGCAAAATACAGGACAAAATATTTAGTCTCTAGCCATTATATTGCACTTGTTAGAGCTAATTTCAGGGATTGCACCGTTACCACAATATTGAAGTTTTTTATCATTATTTGCCCACTTAAAGAGCTTAAATTGATTTTCCACTATGTTTTTACCATGTTCATTATTCGTTTTATATTACTTGACCCCCAATATGGTTTTTTATGCTGGTATAATTAATTTATTTTCATTTTATTTTCAAATGATATTGAAATTGACTTTGGCTTGTTTTTTTGTTGATTATGGTCAATGCTATTATGACTATGGATACAATTTTTTTCAAAGTTGGTCAACGTTACATCATGAACATTTTCTGTTGGTTTGGTGGCTCTAATACTTATACTTTTTGTTGAACAAGTGTTTTGGCCAGCTGTTGAGAATTCAATTTTTTGCAGGGCGAATCTTAAGGTACAGCTCCTCACTGCCTGCAGGTAGGAATTTAAAACCCCATCAAAATTTAGAAATTTAAAACCCCATCAAAATATACTCCAGTATGTGTATTTTAAATGTTCCCAAAATTAACTTCCTGGGTTAAATGGAAGCAGTTGTTTTTTGAAGAAATAAACCATATTCCTGTTCTGTCATTATTCACTCTAGTGTACCGATTCACTCAAAATTACGGAACAAAGAAAGCTCGTTAAGCTCAATCTTCTTGGATGAAGTTTCCCTAATATATTAACTATTAAAATATTAGAAGTAGTGCTACAACTTTCAGTGTGCTACAACTTTCATTTTTCATCATCAGTGGCCAAAATGTGTACATAATAGAGTGCTACAAGCCTTGTGCAAGCAAAGGCTCTGAAGTTGGGGGTTCGAAACCTGCTCCCCATGTGACATGCAATGTAGGTGGGACCTGGTGGGTTGTATGAATAGGGTTATCGTTTAGTGTGGAGGTATATATTCTTCAATATTCTGCAAGTAGACGAATTTGTAAACCTGCAAAAACGAACATGTACACGAATTTTGCACTTGTGAAGTTGTCAAATATTGTCATTCACGTTTTTGTATAGATGTAATAACGAACATACTTACCCTAAACTCACCTAAAACTAACCCTAAACCTAATTTGGACCTTAAAACTGAAATCTGTAACACCTCCACGAATGTTAGTATTGGCAGGTCCACTAATGAATAATAAAGCACATCCACGAGTATTAGTTATTACATATACACGAGCACTTATGCTCGTTTTTACACGTCCACAAACTCGCACATGCTCGTTTTTACACCTCCAAAAATTCGTGAACATGCCAAATAATGAAAAATATATACATATATATATATAGGTATATACTTTTCACTATTTGGCATGTACACGAATTTGTATACCTGCAAAAACGAACATATACACGAATTTGGCATTCATGTAAGTGTGAAATATTGCAATTCACGAATTTGTGTAGGTGCAAAAACGAACATAGCAACCTTAACCTTGGCTAAAACTAACCCTAAACCTAATTTTAACACTAAACCCTAATGATACAGCACTTCCACGGATGTTAGTGTTAGCAGATACACGAATGAATAATAAAGCTCATCCACAAGTGTTAGTTATCACATGTACACGAGCAACTATGCTCGTTTTTTCATGTCCACAAATTCGTACATGCTCGTTTTCACACCTCCACGAATTTGTGAACATGCCAAATACTGAAAAATATATACATGGCGAATTTCAAAATTGGCAGTTGCACGAATGAATAATAAAGCACATTCACAAGTCTTAGTTATAACATGTACATGAATACTTATGCTCGTTTTTACATGTCAACAAACTCGTGCATGCTCGTTTTTACACCTCCACGAATTCGTTAACGTGCCAAATAATTAAAAATACATACATGTTAGTAAACATGTACCTGACCCCCACACGGTAACATGTATAATTTTGAGTCAACTTAAATGATTGAGTGCTGTGTTTAAGTTATGACAACTATATGTGCTCAAAGGAATTGTGCAACCATCTCACCCACAGTGCAGTCTCATCACCATATGGCGATCACCGAACTGATTTATACTCCCGCATGGGAAACTTGGGCAGTGTCCCTCTGGTTTTTGGCCACTGGCCCAGATCTTCTATTAGGTTAAAAGAAATGTATGAATTTTCATATTTTTAAATTTCCATGATTTTCGACTTTTTAGTGCTTTCCTAACATTTTTCACGATTATTGCAAATATTTTCATGACTACTACAAAAATTTAAGATTTGTAGGCCAAATTTCTGCAATTACTTTTGTGTATTTTATAGAAGAAGAGCTTCATATTGCACTGAACAGCTCTGACCGTCCCAAAGCACCGTTTTCACAGTGCAACAGTAAAATTGATGACCTAGAACTTAACAGTATACATCTTTGCTTAGGGATGGACACCGGTTCACGGAATATCGATCGTTCCGGTTCTTTCTGGCAGTTTGACAACCAAAATCGATGTTAAACACTTTCGTTCGATGCAATTGTACCCTTCACATGCTTAATTTCCAGGTAAACAGGTCAAAAATGACTTTATTTCGCAAAAAATCGGGAAAACCTAAAACCCGGGACAAGCACCCGGGACGACACGGGACGGCCGGGACGGACTAATTGCCGTGACAGCATTCCGGGACAGCCCTTGTTGAATATAAATGGTCATAATTAGACAGCTATTTGATGTACAGAAATGGCAGACCACTTTTTTGAAAGCTGAGATGATTATCTATCGACGTGAATTAAAAAAACAGGCATGACAAGCCGTGAAAACATGACAATTTTTCACAAAGTTACACCAAAAATTATTTCACAAAGGTGAAAAAACATGAAATCTTAAATATCTAATATGTCTAATTTCCCCACCTTTGACATTGATGAAACGTGGCATATCATCTGGTATGAATATCATCTTATACCAGACACTAATATTATTTGGTTCTTATGTTCAAAAGACCTAAAATGAATTTAACAAAGATTGACTCCAGGCAGCGTACTTCTGAAAAATTCTGTATTGTTCTATATTCCCTCTATCTCTCTACAGATAGCTCTCTGCATGCTATAGGGCCTAAGATCTGGTTTTTTTTCCCCTGTGATGTCATGGCAGTCCTAAATGGCATTTATTAAAGGAATATGGCTTAAATTAAGTTGAAATAGGTGTAATTGGCAGATACATCATAAGAAATGCTGCAAAATTTAAATTTAGTTTTTCTTCTCTTCCAGTGAATGTTTTAGTTTTACTTCTCTTCAAGTACCAAACTAGTAATGGTGTCAAAAAATGAATACATGTATTTCTGTAATTATAATTATTGGGCCAAAGTCAGTTTACTTTTAGATAGATAGATTGATCTATAACTAGATTTACTGGATAAATATATATAGACAAACTGCTCACACTTAAAAGTGCACCTCTTAAAAGAGACAGAACTTATAAACTACTCAACTCAAGAGAATTCTTTATGACCTTTCAAGTCTGCTTGTTAACTGCATAGTCTGAAATTTTGAAAGTTTGAAGAAAATCCATTGGCTTTTTCAGAGACCCAGACTCAATTTTGTAAGGTTGGGCCAAATTTGGTTGGGTCAATGGGATTCGCAAAGTTGAATGAGGCTGTAATACAAGGAATATACATCACATCCACAGTCTCAGTAAATGTTGCCTGATGCAGTTGATTCTCAATGTTTTTCAGTGATTCTTACAAAATTTCTTGGCGATACACCTCGATTATCGTAGTCGGTTTTTAAGTGTGAGAAGTGTATATATCTGGAATCTGTACAGGATAGAAAGATAGAAAGATAGATAGATAATTAGATAGATAGATAGATAGATAGATAGATAGATAGATAGATAGATAGATAGATAGATAGATAGATGGATACAGAATAGTATACAACTCACAATTTTTCTAATTTTAGCTTGAGACAAAAAAAAAGTTGCACAAAATAAACTCAATGACAAATAAGGTTGATTATCTACAAAAACGAACATGAATATTGAGAATTAAAGTTGATCCAGAGATAGAACATGATCTCAGCTTTCTAAAAAGTGGTCTGCCGTTTTTGTATCTCAAATGGTTGTTCCTCTATCAGCTAAATCTCATTAAATGTATTGTCCCGGACCTCTGTCACGGCAATTAGTTCGTCCCGGGCGTCCCGTGTCGTCCCGGGCGCTTGTCCCGGCCTTTAGGTAGTCCTCAAAAAATCGCACAAAAAACATTTACGGACCTTTGCCAAGGTTGCAACCCACTGTGGACTGCTGAAAATCCGGACCAAAATATTGGTTTAGCCTTACAGGTTTTGCTGAAAATGCACTAAATTGTGGATCGGGTTGAATTTGCAGTTCGCAAAACTAATTGAAAACTGAAAAAACATATCGACGGTACGTATCGTATTGAATTTGGCAAACGGTGTCCTTCCCATCTGAGCTGATGTTATTGTTTTGAAATCTAAGTAAAAATTAAATTTTTTATCATGTCTAATGAAATAACTAATGATGCATCAGCTTTCTATTTAATTACTTAAAAATGCCATGGTTTTACCTGAGTTATTGGGATTTCAGATCCTTTTGGAGACTATATAAAATGTTGTTTTTTTCCTCAAAACAACAAGCATCCAGTGATAATATGCAAACGATAGAATGGCCATCATCCTTTTCGTAGAGTGCTCAATTGCCCATTACAACAATTTTTCAGTAATTATATGAATTGGTCTGGCTTCTGATCGATATTAAAACCAGTCCTAACAGCATTGATAACAAGAAGTGAGAACTTTTTCTCCTAACAAACATGACATTATTCAGGTTGGTATAACATTTTCTAATCTCATAATCATGACACTGTTTAGTTCAATATTTGTTTAAGAATACTTAAGATATCTGATATAATAATGAATCGTAAATAGATTTGCCTCCAGTTGCATGGTTTTCAAAAGATCATTTAAATTTTGTTAACATATGTGAAAATAAATAATTTGTGATATCCTAATCGTGATTATAACCCAGCAAAATTTGAGACAGTATTTCAAAACTCCTCTCAGTCCTCTGTGTGTCATCAAAACCAAAAATCCAGGAGAGCGCCATTTTCAACTTTTTTTTCCATCCCAGTTTGATACCCTGTTAAAACAACGATATTCCTTGCCAAGCAGATTAGTCTCATCAATTGGTTCAAGATTGAAGATTCAAGATTTGTTTATGGGCCATCATGAGATGAAATTTGTTGTGGCCCAGCAAAGTAAAAAAAAAGAAGAAATAGTTAACACATGAAACAATGAAAAGAAATGCACTCATTATATATATATAGAATTTTATTGACATAAAAAAGCATCAAACAGATACATATGTCAGCAGAAAAGAAAAGAAACATAAATAAATATATATGAATAATCATTGAATATATGGAATAGCATAAAATCTAGCAACTACAATATACTAGGATATACATGTACAACAATTTGACACAACTTGGCACGAAACTGTCTCTGAATCTATTGGTTATAGCACTTCACATGCACATAGAGAAATGCATTGGTGCACATCTTTTACTTTTAAAGAAAATATATCTGTAATTTTACTTGAAATATGGCACGACATCATTAGTTGAGTTGACAAGGATGGAAGCACAGTATGTTACATTTTGACAGGATGTTTGTGCAATCAATGGCTTTCAAGTGTGGGGTTGAATCCTACTCCCAACGAGACACGAAATGTAGGTGGGTTGTATACTTTGTTATTCGCTTGGGTAAATGAAAGACCCTAGAAATCCCTGTATGAATAGGGTTACTATACAATGTAAACCTGTATAGTATACATGTACCTGACTCCGAAACTGTAAAATTTGATTTTTGAGTGAGCTTAGAGCTGTTTGCGGATTAGCAGCCCAAACAGTTTCAAAATTAACTTTCAACTTGGTCGTGTGATGTCACTGGCTTAAAAATGTTTTGTTCGTGTGAGTTATGGTTAATCAGTTGATTCAGTGCTTATAATATCTAGCAACATAGGTGACAATAAACAAACTAAATAATGACTTAAGGTACTTCATCAAATATGAAGATTAGTAGACCAACGGAAAACTATTGATAATGTGGCAAAGCAAGTTTGCAAATTGAAAATAAGAAAATCATTTGTTTCATTGGACTGCCAATTCGCAAACAGCTATAAATGATTGAGTGAAATGGTTGCACAATTCCTTTGAGCTGACATAGCTTGTTGTTTTAAGTTATGATAACGGACAGATTATAACTGTGAACAACAAGCTATGCCCAGATCTTCTATGAACTTAAAAGAAACCTAAGAATTTTAATATATTAATTTTTTAATTTCTATTATTTTCGACCTTTTCTTAGGATTTTTTAACGTTTTTCATGATTATTGCAGACATTTTTATGACTATTGCAAAAAATTGTAGGCAAAATTTCAGCAATTACTTCAGTGCAATTTATACAAGATGAACTTTAAAATGCACACTGCATAATCTGACCATATTTCTTGAAACACAATCAGCTGATTGCCCCTACAATTCTATTGTATTATTACATTACTTTCATTACCTTCTGAAAATAAGAATGATTATAGTGTCCACTTTAAAATAACAGATTGAATTAGGATAGGATATTTTATTTGTACAACTTAGGCTCTTAAAATATAATGAAAAATGAACATACATAAATATATAAACTAAAGTAAAATGTTGTACATGATGGCACCTGAGCAGAAACTGCTGTAACCCCCTCCCCCTTTTAGATATACCCCGAATTGAAACACACAAAATTCACTTCGAATCATAGTACAGAATGCTTGAGTGCGAGTACAACTCCTATTCTCAATGTAATGTATATAAAAATGAATGAGAGTTTGCGTGTATTTGTAAAATAATGTACTTGTGTGGAAAAATAAAATAAATCTAATATGTTTCGGAAACTTTCAGTTTCCAGACTGAAGAGTAAGAGTAATTTGTCTTCACCGACTTGCTCAATCATGACTGAGAATTAATAGCGGAATTTTTTATTCAAATAAACACGCGAACAACACGTGGGCATAATTACACATATTTTTACAAAACATTCCCTCATTCTGTGAAAATTCGATACTGACCTTCGACATAGGCAATTTTTCACTTAGGAACAGTAACTGTTAGCTGCATGTAGCCCATAAGCTGCATCAAATAATACACTGCTTACACTGAGCTGCCATTGGGTAATTTCTACCCATAATATTGATAAATTGTTCTATGACTTATTTGAGTATAGTTTGTCACAGTTGAAAGCTTCATCATTTTGTGTCAAACGTGTGTTGGCAATGCATATAAAGTGTTGCCCATGCATAATATAATATTTATGCACTTGGTATGTTAATTCACTCAAAAGTCCTGCAGTCATCAAATGATTTGAAAACATTAAAAAAAATTATGAAGTGTCCATGGTAGGCACTCTGCCCCCCCCCCCATTACAGTTATAGATCATCCAACAGAACAATTTTTTTGATAAGCTTGTGTGTGCTTGCTCTTTAGCCAGGTGCTGGGTGCATGATTGTGGCATTCTATTTTACTCAAATATAAATATATCGACAATGTCACTGTGTCCAGTTACATTTTGGAATTGCGAAACAAATGACATAAACGCTACTCCTATGGTTACTGAAGTATTGCTTGAAGTTTGGACCTGCACTTCAGAATTGAGATCTGATTGTCTTCTCAGTGCTATGGAGAGCCAGCAATGAGTGGATGTTAAATTATAGTACATGCTTCTCATTTGACTTCTGAATAGGTGAGTTTCTTCAAATTGCATTTTCAGATTAAATGGCATTAAGAAAAGTATTTTAAATAAATGATGTTGATCAGAAAGTCTTTAATATTATGAGCAATTGTCAATAATAGACCTAGCTTGTTACTGATCTCAATATTAATCATTGAGGTTCCTTAAAAGTTTGTATTGCACAAGGCACTGTGCAACAATATATATCTTTTATAAATTATGTGACTACTGTGCAAGAGCCATGCCGATTGGCCAAAATCAGTCACATAATGATGTAAAAACTCATATTGCATGGCTGGAGTGCAATATGAGTTTTCAGTGTAGAGCAGGACAAGCAGCAGAACCAGATCACTACAAAGAAAAACATGTTTTTTTAGTTCTCTTGTGTCAGAAAAAAAGACAATTTTGCAAGGAACAGTTTTATGCAGCTTCTTTTCCAAAGTTGCCTTGAAAACTTTTGTCAGGAAATGTAACTTTCTTATTTTATGGGTTAGGATACTATTGATTTCATTTAGATCATTAAAAAAACAATTTTTCAAATTTTTTTGGGGTCGTGACAGTTTAAAATGATTGTTTTTTTAGTAGCAGGCAACTAAATTGTATCAAACCACCTCATACAAGGTGCATTAATAATACATTAATTTGCGAAAATAATTTGCCAAAATATGATTAATTAATTGTAAAAGTTTTATTCTGCAAAAAAGATTGACTTATATAATTGCCTTCGTTAAATATGAATTTCATCACACAAAGAAATTTTCATATTGCGCTTTTTATTGCTCTGCATCTGCATAATTGTGCATACATAATAACACGTGCATTCCCAACTCTTGGTAATGAGCCTATTTTGTTTATAATTAGTTCCCTTCTCTTCTCAAAATTTATGTGGAGGCTTATTGATTATCAGATTAAAGCTACATTATGGGTCCAATAATATTTTCAAGCACCATTTGACAGCGTAGTCAATCAATTGCATGCATACCAGTATCTGACCGAGACATTCCCTTTTGTTTATCTATTATAACATTGTATGCAAAAATAATTGACCAGAGAATTTCATGGCCTCTATCCATTATTTAACTGACTCGAACAAGAAATTTTGATCTATGTTTGCATGTTTGTGATGGGCTAAATCCTCAATGGATAATCATATATATTGCCCATCAAACAAAATAATCTGCAAAATAACAAAACCAGTTATGATCAGGTCGGGGCAAATAACAATCTTCTTTTCCTCGGCGTCAATGTGGCGTCACCCAGGATTCTGGTTTTTATTACCAGTGTAATTTTGTCCAGCTTCGTTATGTACATCTGTTTGACTGTTACACACAGTATTTTCATTCTGATCACAGATAATTTTCAATGCATTTGAAAATTACAGTGGTTTCATTTGTTATGCAAAAAAGAGAGAAATCTTTTGCAGTGAATTTTTGTGTGTGTCACGATGTTGATGATATGTGATGATCAAAGCATTTCTTCCCACAGCACTTGACTCACAAGATTCAGATTTTATAGTCACACATTTTATTTCCCTGTAACTTATTAAATGGTTCTAAAAGTAGCATTATAGACGTATGCAGATTGGTGGTCCAAACAGTTTCAAAATTAACTTTCAACTTGGCCATTGTATGTCACTGGCTTAAAAATGTTTTGTTTGTGTCAGTTATGGTTAATCAGTTGTTTCAGTGCTTGTCATATATAGCAGCACAAGAGACAATAAACAAACTATGTATAATTAAATGACTTAAGGTACTTCATCAAATAAGAAGATCAGTGTGAGACCAACAGAAAACTTTCAATGATATGGCAAAGCCAGTTTGCAAACTGAAAATAAGAAAATTAATTTTTCCAGCGGACAGCTAATCTGCAATGAGCTCTAATACATTTAGTTCCTTTTTGTGCAATTTTTCATTTATTAATGGCAAACCTAAAATTATTTTGAAAACATCCCACACGTTTTATTTTTGGTGACACGCAAAAACACAAAATCTACAAAAATATAATAAAAAGGTTTTACTCCATCGGAGCTTCACATCTTTTTTAGCTAAGACAAAAACGTTGGTTAAAAAAATTTGGCAGTTTTTTTCAATGTAATGTATGGTGTTACATTATTCTCAACTAGTGTCACTCATTGATGTGCAGGAGGTAATGAAGCTTCTAATGATGCATTTCACAGATAAATCTATAGATGCACATTCCTGTCACTGGAAGTTATTGCACAACAAAGAGCCATACTTTTTACATTGCTCGACATACAAGAGGTGTTCAACTTATTTTGACAAAATCATGACACAGAAATTGACAAAATTCACCTTTTCCTGGCTGATGACAAAAACTATTAAATATAGGTCTTGTCAATTTAAGACACCAGTTTGAAATGTTTTGGAACAGTTTGTGTAATTTTATTAACCTTTTCCTGAGATAGACCCTCCCATCAGTTTTGAAAGAAATATTTCGGCCAGGGGTAGTGGTCACATGTGCATCTGCAGATTATTGTCAGTGATACCAATTTAACTAAAACTTCTAGGAGTTCATCAGATGGTCTTTGGTGACCTACCCACAAAGGTACAGGGATATTGCTTAGTTATTTTTAGATATTTAGCATGATTTATGCGCTATGGCCCCAAATAGTCTTCTAATTTAATGCTATCTCTTTTTCTGTCTGTGAAAAGGTCTTAGGAAAGCTCTCTCTCTCTGAGGTAGAGTTCATATTTAAGCTAACCAGGTATTGGGCTGAAAATGTGATTTTTTTTTTTGGTTTAAATCACAAAACAATTAAATGAGAAATTCTGAACTGAAATTGCTTATTTTTTCAAGCTTCTAACTTCTAAGTGCGCTGTAAGCTTATTTTATTTTAAAAAACCACTCATTGATTGATCAAGTCTAGTAGATCAAGCTTATCTTTATTCAGGGTAAGCATTGTTTTGGTCCTAAGTTTCAGGTCGAGCACAGATTTAATGTTCCTTGTTTTCACACACCTTTTTTTTTTTTAATAGTGTTATATTCAGCTTTAGTTTTATAACTAACACTGTCAGAAGTCACTTATAAGGTTGTATCCGTCAACTTTACTGTTATTGGAATGCTGTGCAATCTTTGTATGAACAAGGAGATCAAAATATGTCACTGATCACATACATGTATTATCACAACAGACTTGGCTTTGAACCATGACCAGGGGAATTCAATTTTGAAACAACTTATGAGGGTTACAGCCAATTTTTTCTTCATCCAGTAGTTCACAATGTACATTTAGCTTAAATGAATAAAATAATCATCCTCTGTGACACCAGACATCATGCTTGAGGCAGTGAAACCCCTCCTCAAAAGATGTTTGATCACACCTTCAAACAAAATGCAATTAACTACCGTTGCTATACCACTGATTTTTGGTGACATGACATGCAAGATGGGCATCACATCGATCACTCACAGCAATTTCAGCTAAAAGCAGCAAATAATATTTTCAATTTGGCGGCCTTTTTATATTTTGTCAAAATAAGTTGAACACCTTTTGTAGGTGGCATCTCAATATTTGTAAAATTCTTGTTTTTAGCCATCTTCTGAAATGTTTAGAAAAAGTCTAGCAATTCGCTATATTTTAAAAACTAGCATAACACCCGTGAAGACATGGGAAGGGAAATATTGGATGTTTTGTTACGACCAGGTAAGATGTTGTAAAGAATCATCACTTAAATTTCTGTGATTGTAATTTGGAACGTGAAACCTGGCTAAGGACATTGTAAGGAATGTAGAAAAGGTGCTTGCAAGTTTTCATAACTTGGCAATCAGTAGTTTGGTTGGAGTAGTGTAAGGGGTCCGTGAATTAATAGTATGATGCATGCATGCACTCTCAGCCAAACGGTTTCAGCTGGAAAGTTTTCCGCTGCCATCAAATTTTGGATATTTGCCACATACTGCAAGTATAGGCCTACTCATTCTTTGCAGTAAAGTACAGCAGTAACATTAAAATGTCAAGTTGAGATATTATTGATAATTTCTTTATCTCCATATCCAACACTGGTAATGTATATGATCAATATGTACCTGTATTTCTTCCTCAGTATTTGGTCAAAAATATGTATCATTATACAATCACGTGGTTGCAGCCGTCTCCTTGAGTGTGCAATTTGAACCTCCTCCAACATTTGGAGAAAAAAAACCCAGACGTTTTACAAATTAAGATGAAGATATGGACCACAGACTTAGTCTGGTCACAAATTGTCATCCTCATGACGTGACTATTTTCCGAATTTTAATTTCTGCAAAAGCAAGAAAGTAGAACACTGAAAAAAATGATTGTGTGAAAAAGACAAAACGAATGTTATCTGGTGTCCATCCAAAATTTTGTGTAAATTCAGACAAAAGGTACATGTATTTATGACATTACTTTGATCAATTCACACAAAACATTGATCAGGATTGACAATTTCCTTGTCTATTTCATATAAAAAGCTTGTCTGTTATGCACAGAATTTTGGACGGACACCAGCTAACATCAATTTTGTCTGTTTCACACAAATAAATCGTTTTTTCATTGTAGGGTGTGTGTTAACCTGACATTGCTATTTCCATCCTTAGCAGACTTGATAAAGTTTCAACCTTTGTCCCTGGTTATTATGATTTACACCAAATTCGATCTTGGCCATGTATTCTGCAATTCCACCTTTGGTCTATAATACTGAATGGATTTTCCTTGACCCCACCCCTCCCCGCCCCCAACCCTAAAGTCAAAACCATTGCAGTTTTTGCCTAATCTGTCAATAATCCACCAACTTTTGTTTTAAATAGCAAACAGATTCAATCCAATGGCACATAAATGAAAACTAGTAACGATGCAGACCAGACCTGACCACCTTTAAGAGGGTGGTCTGGTATTCACAAAAGTGGTCCTCTCCTGGTCTGGTCCAGGGTCAGGCGCTACGATTTTGGTACTGGACCAGTCCAAAAGCTGTCCATCGACATTTCGAAAATCATGCTAAAAATGAGGGTTTAGACGACCTATGTATATGATATGAATTTCATTTTTAGATATATCAAATTCATGCGGTAATCCTTTATGACATCAAAAATCACTGGACCTGTCCGAACCGGCACTCGACCATATAACAGATGAGGGTATAGAATAGTCACAAGTTCCCTATCAGCGTGCCTCGGCGGTCCAATGTCGGCCCGCAGCTGGTCCGATGCTACTGACATCGGACTGATGCTGGGCCGACGTTGGACCGCCGAGGCAATGCTGACAGGGTTAGGCCTACACATTTTTTTTTTGTGAAAAAAGTTTTTACCAAGTAGCCTATTGTCACGGATAGGGAGATCCAATGACTGTCTAAAATTTTCAGAAACTGTATCTAAATACAAGAAGCTACTCTAGAGGATATTCCTCTAAGGTCATTTATAGAACATGAGTTATCACGTGCTTCCTTCATTCATTTACAGGAATCACCTGTCGTGCCGTGTCAAGGTTTCTTGACATAATGTGATAAAATTCTATGTAGTGACATATTCCTGACCACATTGACATAGTAAAAACGACCCTCCACTAATCTTGATAATACACTTAGAGAAGTAGAAATGTCAATGTGCCATGTACTTGCAAAAGTTTGATTTAGCCAATTGTCTAAGAAAAGGAAAAATTATTGATTATTTTGTAGACCTCCTTATAGAAGTCTGAATCTCACATTCAAGTGCGATAGACTAAGCAAAAAGATCCATTAGGGCACATTAGTGCAAATACTCAATTCTTCGATATATATTTAAGTGTCTTGTTGAAAGGTCAATACAATCATCAGACATTGAACTACCACATTACTTAACATTTCTTAAGGAGAAAAATTATAAGACAGAAAATATTCTGGCACATTAAAAAGAAAATGTTTCTTGTTCTAAAAAGGCCATCCCTGCCTTGCCACTACTGTCAAATTTTTATACCAAATAAGAACTTTACCGACATTGCCTGCACTGGTAAAAGTGACTAATTGGTCAGTACATGGAGGAAATAAATACAATAAAACATTCTATAACAGAGTATGTAGGCCTATATATTGATTATTTATCAATAAAAACTCACAAAGAAATTTGTTAGAATCAAAGGGCATGCATGCAGATATTTATAAATATTTTCATGCAAAAATAAAAGTGAGAAATATTCAAAAAGCTATGTTCAAATGATGTAAAAGCAATATACAAGGTGTATTTATTTTTTTTTTTGCCACAGTAGCAGTACCACCTCATTAGATGACAAGGGTCATTTTGTCCACATTACCTATATCACGTAAGCAAAGGCTGTTGAAGGTTTAATTAAATTCAGCAAATATTTAGAACACACTCTTCTTAAAAGTTCCAAAACTTTTTTACTAAGGTTAACTTGATATACATATTTGTGTTATACATCATGTACTATCCCACTAAGGACTGTGAGTGTGTGAAGACAATCATTGATGCTTCACTGAGCCACACATGCTTTTGTCAGACCATGACAAATTTGAAATTAGCAAAGTTGAATGAGGATGTGATGAGTATTATAACAAAACAACCCAAGTCAGGGTCACTGAGTAACAATATCACGAGCTGTTGTGTGAATTAATATCATTCGAGCCCGCAGGGTGAGAGTGATATTAATTCACACAACAGCGAGTGATATTGTACGAAGTGCCCTGACGCGTGGTTTTGTTTTTATCACCTGGTTTTACCTCAAATTTTTAGTTATAAAGAGAGACTATTTTCCACCATTACAAAAATGTTACGTCACCAATGAGCAACAATGGATATGACGTCACAACCCCATTGTTTTGGCCATAGTTTGGTTTGTGACGTCATCAGGCAGCTGAAATGCTGGTGATGTCACTACCATTGTTGAAAAATATCGCCCTTGAAGGGTGGTATTTTTTACAATATCATAGACCCTGATATTTTTTACTGTAAACAGTGATATTCACAGCCAACCAGGTGATAAAGGACCATACCCCATTGAGTGTTTCAAATGGTCAACAGAGATGCTCTACCAGATTTCAAATCAGACATTTTTCTCCTCCGGATAGCTATTACAGATGATTTCATATTTGTCCTATTTGTGAAAAATGGTAAAATGTCATAAATATGGAAGATAACAGTGCTTTTATAGCTGTTTATAAAAAATGAAAAAATGGGATATAGAGAAATTTAAATGTATTTATACCAAAATGATCTAAAACCATGAAATATGGACACCTTATGGCCTGAATGTGAATTTCCATATTGTTTGATGTAAGTATAAAACAAAAGAAATCGCATCTTTTCAGGTGTATTCAAACTTTTGGAGGGTAGTGTACATCATATCAGTTGTGATTTAGGTTTTTGAACAAGAATTATTTGGCCAGTTGCAGTGACATGTGCAGTACCTGATTCCTTGGTTGCTCTCAGGCCAAATAAAGTTGCCAATATTGTTTTGAAATGCTACAAATAAAAAAAGTAATAATAAGGAAAGAAATGCCTTTTTCTTTTTGTTCTATTTTGATAAATCAGCGATTTGGAAAAAGCTTAACCAGACTGCTAAAATACCAACTGTTACTGAGGTAAAAAAAACCTTATATTATACAATATTGACAATATGGTCCACATACTCTGCATGTAAACCTAAAATAAATTATTATTTTATAACATTAACGCATAAATGCAATGAGGCTCCTTTGTTTCTCACACACTATAGGCCTACTAGTCTTTGAGCAGGTACGTATGCTTCTCTCTTTTAAAATAATTAATTTTGCCTGGCATAATTTTGGTGCAGATGCTATGCGGACTGGAAATTTTCTGTGTGCAACTGACAACAAGATATCAAATTGTTAAATAATTTTGCTTGAGATTTTACAAACCACTCCTTGACGTTACAGCTGATGTCAGAAGTAAACACGCTCTTTACCATATAAAACAAATTTCGAATGGATACTTCCAACAGTGCTTCTACCTAGTCTACCCTTTCCAATGTTCCATCCCCTTCTTTGGTTAATATAATTCACACCTGAAAATCCTTCTTATGCATTTTAGTTTTCTCTATCTTATGCCTATGTATCAGCACCCTTCGTTGGTTACATTTTCAATGCTATTCTACCTAGTATCTGCCCTTTCCAATGTCCCGCTCACTTTGGCTCACACCTGAAAACCCATTCCATGCTTTGTCATTTGCAGTATTTTATGCCTGGGCCTTTCCTCTCCAGCTTTGTTGATTATGCAAACTATTATTTTATTGCCTGTCCTTTCAAATATATTTCATGCCCTAGTGTTGCTTGTTTGTTTTAAAATATTCCATTTTACCATTGGTTTATCTCATGTCGATGAATTGCCACTCGTTATTAAAACTGATAGTGATATTTCATTAGTAGATTTCTACCTTTACCCAGTGATGGAAATGGAAAATTTTCGTCGTGAGACAACAGATTCAAAATTGTCCTCATTTTCATTTCATTTGAACGGTGATCAGCTGAGTTTGAGATTGCCCTGGAACAAAACAATGTTGTTCACGTTTGTTAGTTTTCTGGAATGTTGTTCGCCTTGGCATCATATTAGGTAAATGGCATGGATATTTGCTGAAGTTTATTTTAACTACAAATCATAAATTTATACATCATTGACCTTTCGCATAGAAATAGACTTAAATAAAAAAGTGGCTGAAAAAAAGAAGTACCACTGGTCAACCGACACTATTGTCAGTTGCACACTGAAAATCACCAAACATAAGCAAGGACATCCCAATGCGCAATATTACATTACAATATTGCAGCAATGTTGTGACAAGTCAACATTGCAATGTTGGTGAAAATTATTTTATCACCTTGTTAGCTGTGACTAGCTATCACCGTTTACAGTCAAAATATCATGTCCCATGATATTGAAAAAAATACCACCCTTCAAGGACGATATTTTTTAACAATGGTTATGACATCACCAGCATTTCAGCTGCCTGATGACATCACAAACCATACAATGCCAAAACAATAGGATTGCGATGTCATATCCATTGTAGCTCCATGGTGACATCACATTTTTGTAATGGCAGAAAAGAGTCTCTCTTTATCACTAAAAATTTTAGGTAAAACCAGGTGATAAAAACAAAACAAGCAAGCATCAGGGCACTCACTATCGTGCGAATTAATATCACCCTCGCCCTTCAGGGTCGAGTGATATTAATTCACACAACAGCTTGTGATATTGTACGAGCTCGAGTGATATTAATTCACACAACAGCCCGTTATATTGTTGCTCAGTGACACTGACTTGGGTTGTTTTGTTATAATATTTGTATGATTGAAATGACATTGATGCAATGCTATGAAGCAACATCAAGATATGACATTACCATGCAATGCTGTGGCAATGTTGTGGAAATGTTGTCACAGCATTCTGAAGCTACATGACAAATCTCAATGTTGTGTTTATGTTGTGGCAACATGGTATCTGCCATGCATTTCTAGGTCACAATGAATCATATATAATTATTGGCCAATCAGCAAAGTTTGTTTACATCGCTTGCTCATTGGGATTAAATTCCTGAATTTTGTATTTGCAAAGTACTAACTGCATTTGGTAAAAATGTATGATTATATTTGCCTCGTTTTTATTTGTGACCACAACAAAATAATTCTTGGCCATAGGCCTACTGTAAATATATATGTAGATCAAATTGTGGAATAATAATTCATTTATATTACCGGCTAATCTAGATCACAATTCTCTAGGTGATCCTGATTTGAGACAATCAATAATAGTGAGAATGTAGTTCACCTGTGTGTAAATGGCATTGTCAGGCTAATATATTAATGATTTATGGTTAAATCAATCAATTTTGCACTAACAACTGTTCATAAATTGTGCCCAAACTGAAGCTTCTGTATTTTCATATGAAATGCAAGAAATATAATATAAAATGCAAATGCCATATGTTATGCTGGTTGGACAGAAAAACATTAAATCATAAGATTTTTTACTACTTGTTGTTTTCATAAAGTGCTAATTTATTTTGTGTTTTCAAGGGGAATAAATTATTGCTATTCACTTTTCTGCGCTCGGTCACTGAAGATTGCACAAGGAAAAATTTAATGACACAACATATTATATCAGTACTTTTATGTACACAGATCAAAAAAGTAGCTCATTAACTATGTAACGCATAGTAGATCAATATAAAGTAAGTCACTATTTTATTATTTATGAGGAAAGGGAGGTCTGTTTCACTATGAAAATTGCACTAAAAATTGCAAAAATAAAATGTTTAAACAAAAATTGCACTTCATGACTCATGATGCTGGGGCTTAGGGCTGGGACGATATTGGTATTTTGATATCATGATATTACTTGAAAGTGATATCGCGGTATCACGATATATCGATTCTAGGGTGAATCAGCCGTTTACTGCTGTGAGTCATCTGAAATTGGTGAAAAATCAGAAATTCTTAATTTCGCGCTAACGTCATCCGCCATTTTTGTGTCCGAGAGCAGGGCCTCGGGCCCTTTGTCGTCATCAATGGGATTGTCATATCAAAGTTGGTGTGGATCGAAAAGCATTTCACAGATGCAAGAACAACCCAAAGTTATGATGCCATTATGATGCCCAGTGTTTACACTGTTGCACTAGATGCCCTGGCTTTAATCTTATGTCTCACTGCTCTAAATAGTTAACTTTAATCCCCCAAATTCCTCCTTGCTCAGCAGACGATTTCTGAGAAGCATCTTCTTCTTCTTCCCTTTGGCCCATCCGCCCTGAGACAAAGTGGGGTGCACCACAACCTGAGATTTATGCTTCAGCCAATTACTAAAGATAGACAGATAGACACATAGACACATAGATAGACAGATAGATAGATTGATAGGTAGATTGATAGATCTATAGATAGGATGCAACTTTTAACAATTTATAGAGATGTGTTAATGTAATGATCATATCCCATTGAGTTATAAGGGTTATTAAATTGCTCGAGGACACGGTGCGTGCATTGCATGCTATTTTTTAAGCAGACGCTCCCAGCGAGAATCTCGTCCAGCCCATGAAGGAAGTGTCATTGCGCCGGAGGGACCAAAACAATGTGAATTCGAATGATTTCTTGCAATTTCTTCTTATTTCTGTCGGTAAATGATGGTATGAAGAAACACCGGTAATACCATGAGTACTGTAGCCCCTGACGGTACGATATTTGGCGAGAAAAATACCGCAGTACGGTATGAATACCGGTTATCGTCCCAACCCTACTGGGGCTTTGTCAAGATCATACCACTGGCTTCAATAGCACTCATCTTTGAGGAGACTGGTACTGCTTGTCGGTGAATGACAAATGAAAAAATCTTTTCTTGAAAATTTTCAATCTAGATAGAGTTCATAGACATTCCATCAGTGGCATATTAAGGGGGGGTGGGGGGGGGCATTACACCCCTGCATTTAATCTATTCAAAAATCTATAGCCTTTTGGGAAGGTCATGATCCCGGGTTGTGATCACGTTTAAAAGGCTCTGAGATGTCTCTGTACTTTATCCACAGATTATACTGCCAAATCGGCTTCATATGTTTCTGATCAATGTGTTATTATTATTTGCTATTGTAATGTGACATACATAACATGATCAGCTGAGTTTGTGGTTGCCCTGACATCAATTATAACTTGCATCAACCTTATCAAAGTATTGCCTCTTCAGTGGACAACAACCTTTGAAGATCAAAATAAAATGCAGTAAATAAGAAAAATGTCACTTTAATGGTTTGTTTGGCCTCTCAATAGATTAAAAATCTACGTTTTCATTGACAAAACACTTGTTGTAAACGTGTAACAATTCATCACAATGTCATAAATTGTCAATCCCAAGAGGCCAAGAGAGGTCAAGAAGGCTACGTATTTTCCAATCTTATCACACTTGTCTTAGTAACATGGCTACAAAGAAGACAGTCAAGATAACTTACTTGAGCAACAAACCACAAGAGTGAATTATTGTAAAATATCTGGTTCATGAATGTGTTTGCCAAAATGTCAATACATGTACATGTATATTATAGTAATAGTTAAACCTTATTATAAGTAGTCTTGCGAGGCCAGTCCTTATATTCAAATGGACAAATATGGTCGTTATGGGGGCCAACTAGATGAAAGTTTAGGGTTTTACACCTTTGTAACAGGATTTCACCCGGGACGAACTAGTTTACACACGCGAAGTTACAACTAACTTGTTTTTGCATGCAAAAGAATGACAAACATTTATATTGCAATTTTATTACAGTTCCCTGGCTAAAAGTAGAACCAATACTTTGTATCTATAAGAAGACATCATCCTAATCTATGATTTCCTTCAACATACAAGGGTTTGGGGGAGTTTTTATACACTAATTTACATTGTACTGTAGGTGGTTTAGTTTTTAAAAAGTACAAATATTTGTTTGCATTGTTAAAAACCTGTTTTTTCAGGATTTGAAATAAAAACTACTGCGGTGAGAGTTGTGTTTTCACATGTATATACATACAGTTTTTATTTTGAGAGTTAGAAGTACAATTTGTCATTTTTAAAATATCCATTACATTGGATTTTGTTTGCATCATGGCTTTAAAACTTAAAAAACAAATCCTCAAATTTATACTGTGTGGCTCACGCAAGCCATAGACAAAGACACTTTGTTTTGTCATTGTTCAATGTTCATCAGTGGTCAGACAGAACTTTTAATAGTGTTGAGGAGCAGCTGACTACTGTGACAACAGCAGCTCGCAGGGGATACACAGAGAGCACAATGGGTTGTTTTAACAGCTTCAAATGGCTTGTTGGTGCAACTTCAGGTAAAACTAATTCACAACTTAACTGGTCTGGTATAAACGTATAGGTTATTCACAGGAATATTCCACAATAGGCAGTGAAGTTCTGGCAAAAAACCATGTGATTCACACCTTGTGGTTCATCGTTGTGAACCACATGCATCTCATTATCTGACGTTGTTGTCAAAACAATAGACAGTGAAGTGATGACGTCATAATGTTTTGATGCTCTGATTGGTCTGTGTGGTTGTTAGGGATCTTTTTGCGCCATTAAAACAAAATAGTGCTTCTTGAAATTATTAATTTCTTTACTAGAGGTCTACTTTTATTGTGGGATATAAATAAAACTTAATGGGAGTGTGGTTAACAGCAATGAACCTCATGAATGTCAGGTCGCGGAAGAATACAACACAAGTCCTTCTAGAAGAGGCGTTAGTGCAAGTTATTCACCCAGGGAGCGGCGATGTGTGACTTTTAAATCCTTTTAAAACGGCTTTAGCGCGAGCTGCGACAAATACCTATTGACGATCACGTGCAAAGTGAAAAACCAAGATTATACCATGACTTGAGACAAACGTGTATAAACTTAAGAATATACGGAAAACAGGGAATATGAACTGGACAACAAAGCGATTTATTTCACTGAATCACTGGCTTGCCCTTGCAATATATGGGTGTCAAATGTATAATTAAATGGCAGGAAATTGATTCAGCAAATACAACTTATATTTGTTCATTAAGGTTATGCTACCATTGCTCGTAAAACCAAAACAGCTCATGTATAATTCCCCAAATAATTTCAAGATTGGATCAGTACATTTCAGTCACATTCTCTGTGTGCCATAAATCAATTTTGTTGCCTGTTTGCATAGCTGGCATTGGAAGTACTGCTGCCTCCTGCCAGATCACAGCTAAGAGGTCTGCTCATTGATCTCCCTCATTGCCATGTCATTTCAGCCCTGGGTGCCAGCTGTTGTAAGCAGAGGATGCATGTGGATTCAGGAAGATGCTGGCTTGTAGTAGGCTGCTCATTTCTTATCCACTTCTTGGTTTATGGCTTCGCGTATAGCATCGGAGTGTTCTATGATGAATTCCTCGAGGTTTTCCGCGAGGGTAAAGGAACCACCGCCTGGATAACATCCCTCAACTATGGCTTCCTCTGCGCCACAGGTAAATACACATGCTTCAGAAAGTTTATTCTTGCACATTTGCACTCAATAGCAACAATGTACTGCTTACTAAAACACTTTAATCATATTGCTTATGTATTATGACAATCTGATTATACTGCATGATCATGCATTTGGTACAGCATTAATATTTAATGTTAAAGCTCAAACTAAGCTATTAGGCTCATTTATAATAAGTAGCAATGTCTAAGTTGAATATTTCAGTTATTCAGTTGTTTTATAATTTGCTTAAAGTAACAGACTCTCCTCCCAGTTAGAAGAAACAAATCTTGAGGAGAAACCATTAGATATACAAGGGGGTCTTGCGAGTATTTTGCTTTGAGAATTTATTTATTTCGTGGACGCAACATTGTATTTCTTTGAACAAACAATGTCCTCAAACATGTATTTCTAAATAGAACAATATGGTGTCAAGAAATCAACCTGTGAGAAGTTATTCATTTCAAGACAGCCTGTGAAAGACTTTTTAATTACCCAAAGCATGGCAAGAAATTATTTTCATTTAAAAATGAAATAGTAATTTGGAGAACAACACAGTAACTTTTCTATATTATATAGTAATAGAAAAATTTTAGTTGTGTCTAGCATGTGTGGAAATTTATTACTGCAAATTCATATGTATGTAAATTTAATACTGATCTATAACTATTACATGATGTAATGCCAACAGAATATGAAATCCCCAGAAACAAGAAATTTTTATTTTTACCACTAGTTTTATATCTATAAAGTTGTGATCATAAAATGTACAATGAAAGTACATGGTGGACGATAGCCTTGAACTCCTGCAAAATAGATTTTCTATTGTGTCGTTCACTAAATAATTAATGAAGCTTGACCAATGACAAACCTGTGGTCAGTGGTCACCCTGCTCAGGCCTACCTGGTCCCAACACACTTGTGGATTAACTGTTTGTGTTTGTGTAACGGTCATTCTGTCCAGTTGTGGACAGACCAGGGCAAGAGTTTTTGTGATGTTAATTGGTGCTGAATTACAGCGAAACACTTTGATATACGTAGAATTACAGGCAAACACTTTGATATATAATTAGAGTGGATTTTGGCACTGTGAAAATGGCACTTCGTGTGTCATCATACTGACGATTTGTCATGATCAAACCCAATACTTTCAACATTAAATTGATTGAAGGAGACTTATCCCTCTTGTTGGTGACAGCCAAACGAAAGGATTATGCATCTGATTTTCAGTCTAAAATCCGTTATGAGAAGTCAAATGGCTTTCTCTTGATCATGACTAATCAAACAGCCTCTATGTTTCCCATGTTGAAAGTAGAGAAGATGACACTTCATCCGCTATCATGAGTCACAAAGTTCCATTTCCACAGTGCCACAGTCCACTCTAATTCTATATCAAAGTGTTTGGCTGTAAAGTGCACTGTGGCACTGTGAAAATGGCACTTCGTGTGTCATCATGCTGATGATTTGTCATGATCAAACCCAATACTTTCAATGTTAATTTGATTGAAGGAGACTTATCCCACTTGTTGGTGACAGCCAAACGAAAGGATTATGCATCTGATTTTCACTATAAAATTTGTTATGAGAAGTCAAATGGCTTACTCTTGATCATGACTAATCAAACAGCCTCTATGTTTCCCATGTTGAAAGTAGAGAAGATGACACTTCATTGGCTATCATGAGTCACGAAGAGCCATTTTCACAGGGCCACAGTCCACTTTAATTCTATATCAAAGTGTTTCGCTGTAACATAAGGAAGATATGGTGCAAGCAACTGACGGTCCTTGCGAAAGGCATGATAAAACACAGTATTATGGGCAGATAATAATTTATTATAATTTTATTTGTATGTTCTGGTATCTGACCATATGGTCAATGAGCTTAGAAGCTTATTTTATTTTTGTTGTGACAGATGCAGGGCTTTAGATAAATCTCATAACAAATCAAATATATAGCACCACGCATGCTTCAATATATACTAGCTTGTGTCACAGATACCATGGATACAGGCAAACGAAAATTGCTAAGTAAGGCGCAAAATGTAGTGCCTGTGGGTGACAGTGAGACAGAAAGCAGTATGTGCCTCTGGATGACATCAAATTGCTGGAAATTCACAAATGGTGCAAACACTGTGTGCCCCATGAACCTTGATCCCTCACTAAACATATTATATTTAAGCGTTTTTTGCCAAAATTCAAAATGTCTATGTGCCTTTTTCTTCAGGTGTATTAGGCCTCATCAACATTAGCTAAAAACAGTTGTGGAAATTCATTGATTGAGCGAGTCATTACCATTTTTTAGACATTTAAAATATCCAAAGATAAAATTACTGTAAAATTCCATATATAGGACAATTATAAATTTGGGAAAACATTAAGATAACAAGCAATAAAAAGTACCTGAAAGTGCAGGTACTAGGCCTATTTGCCAATTAAATCAATAATGACTTACAGGAGGCATGTGAAATATCTTCATCTTCAACCAATTCACTCATTGAAATATTGTCGCCGGGGTTTGATCACACAAATTTGTTGTCTTATTTTATCAAAAATTCACAAAACACTTTAAACATCTCTAACTGTATTTTAATATTGGTACCAGGTATAAATTTGTTATTTGTAGGGAGTCAACCTGCCTCCATTTAATATCCCATGTGCTTGGACTAAATTGAGTTCCATAGTTGTCTTGGAACCCAAGCCCTCAGAGCAAGAGGTCGCACAAAAGAGCGTTTTTAACCATTTAATTAGGCCACAGAGGAAAAAATGGTATGCGAAACTCATATTCAGCTCTCTCTGCAGGTTGACAAGTCTGCACATGATTTGCACCGACCAAGGACAACATTGATATTATTGATCACAACTGATGAACACCTCTTTGACCATGAATGGAAATTGATTGCAAATCAAACATACGCTAGAACTTCCACATATTAAATAAGCCTCTTAAGAATTTCTGATGTCCCTGTCCCCTGTTTTGCCTGTGCAACACTAAACCCTGTTTTCTTTTCTCTCATCAGCACATATTATCACATATGGTGCAACATTTGAAAAGAGCATTGATGTTTATTCCTCTTCATATTTGTCTAAGAGTTTTGACCTCACAGTATTTGCTCCGCATTATTGATTGCCCAAAGCCAATGCCTCCCTTTGACCTGGAACATAACAAATCACCAGTAAAACCAATATGTATTATATTAGCCATTGAATGCTTCCAATGTTGTCCTCATTATTTCCCAGCACCGAGACGGGGAGGGGCAACTTGTTCGAGAGATGTCAGCGATGATCTTAAATTCTTAATGTCGAATCGATCCTTCAGGCTATTGTTGTGTCCTCACTCAAATTTGATATGGGGAGAATCAGGGGAACAGCGGTTCACTTTTCACATAAACTAATTTTACATATATAGTATTGGAAAGCATGAGTATCACCAATATTGTTGGGTTTCAATCCAAAGCATTGGAGATTAGGCTGTATGCCTACCTACTCTTTTGCAGTCAGGCAGCAAAATGTAACTGAATCAAAAAGACTATTTCAACATATCATGTGAACTGGATATTAGATACAGATACATGTTTTAGCAGTTTACTGCTGTCAATAGGTGTGATCAGTGTGAGTAAATCTCAGCGTTTCAATGATTTGCTGAAAATGAGTCAACAAAACTTTGTAAATCACAAAAGCAACTCCAATCATTTGCCTCATACTCCGGGGCAAAATGAGATATCATGCGCAGGAAAAAATGAAGAACGGCAAACCAAAGTCCATAAATAAATCAGTAACAATTGTTAAGACACTCCCAAAAAGATGCAAATTTAAACTACTATTTCTACCAAAAAAAGAAGGAGATTGAAGTACATTACATCATGAGGAAATGCAAAAATCTATTTTGCCCTGCTATCTCATTTTACCCCCATGTTCCAATGCCATAAAACTTCCCAAGTTAGGCCTATATCAAACTCCTTCCATATGTGTATCATTGGGTAGGGAATCTTCACACTACGTCTAAGAAAGATCTTAAGGACACGCTTGAAATTTTGATCTTACCAAAGTCTACGTAGAAACATTCACCATTGTTAATAGAAAATGATTCTGCAAGGCCAGAAATGATGAAACATGCCTCATGCATACCATTTACACTGCAAAGCTTGGAATTTATCTAGCAAAATGACATTAGGTGAATTTGTATTTCAGGTCCCCTTGGGAGTATTCTCATTGACAAGTTTGGCTGTCGAGTTGCCATATCTATTGGTGCTATCATATCATCCATTAGCTTGGTTGTATCATCATTTGCCACAAGTGTGTCCTTCCTTTTGGTTTCACTGGGCATCTTTACTGGTAAGTCAAACCACAACATGAAACTGTTTGTACCTTGAAACAAACTGGTGTACTACATTGTAAGACGTTCTTTTAATGGATGGAAGTCAGCTCAAATGTCTTCTTTTCTTTCAATTTTTGCAAAAAGCATATCCAATGTATTATCACATTCTTCAGTACACTTTTTCTCTTCTTTTCAGGCCTGGGTTTTGGTATATCATACATGGGTGCCGTTGTAGTTATCAGTTTGTTTTTCTCAAAATATCGAGCAATCGCAATGGGGATTGCGGCATCTGGATCAGCCATAGGCACCTTCATTTTCCCCCTTCTGAAAAGACTCTTGCTTTCTAAGTTTTCCTGGGAGGGAACCCTCCTGATATGTGCAGCGTTGCATTTACACACAATCGCAGCAGCATTACTTATTCCATCCAAGGCTCCCATTGACATTAAAAAGGACATGCCTTCTTCAAAACCAGGCTGGAAAGAGGTGGGCCTCTCTTTCCTTAAAAACAAAGGCTTCCTCTTGCTTTGCCTCAATAACTTCATGTTCTGCTTAGGTTTATTTGTTGTATACACTCACATGGCATCTTATGCCAGGTCGCTAGGCCAAACCAAATTTTTTGCCAGTTTGTTAATTTCCCTGACTGGAATAGCTTCACTACTGGGCCGTCTTGGCCTTTCCGGAACAATTCAGCTGAAGTTATTAAGGGCGCCAACAGTGTATGCCCTTTCATTCCTTATATCTGGTTTGGGAACAATAATAAGCGGTTTCTGGACCTCCCAAGCAGGAATCCTCATCACAACAATTTCATTCGGCTTCTTCAGTTCATCTTATGGTTGTGTGAGCCCGGAGGTTGCTTGCTACATTGTTGGTGTAGAAGACCTCAACAGGGCTTATGGAATCCAAATGCTGGCTTCGTCCGTGGGTATAATCCTTGGCGCTCCTATTGCAGGTACAGTTGTCAATTTAATTAGCTTAAAAACCAAACAGATTCAGAGGGAGAGATGCGTCTGATAACAAAAAAGCCTAATCAAATACTTAAAGATGTAATAATCACTTACTTTTTGGTCATTCTTCAGGTTTCATCTACGACCACACAAACTTCTACCCGGCTTCGTTCTATTTTGGTGGAGCGTGCATGTGCCTTGGTTCCGTCATGCTGGCTCCCGTATTCATGCGATGTTGTAAATTTGAACATACCGACAACTCTGAAATAATAGGACTATCAGTAGAAATTTTTGAAAGCGGTGATATTCATAGGTGTAAGCCACCTGCAATAAAGTGCAATGGAAAGTTGGAACATTTGGCCAAGGACAACTCAGAAAAAGAAAGCCTCGCCAGACCATGTCCGGAAAAGCTGAAGTTGGAAAGGGAATATAAACTAAGTGCCTTATGATGACAGTGACTGCAAAAACATTAAACTAACTAACAAATTAATATTTAGGTCTATGCCGTTTATCAGAAGTGGAATTTCAGTGAACCACCGCATTAGGAAATTATGTTAAGAGACACTATGGTGATACCTGTCACTTCCACAAATGCTTTTGTCAGTATTAACCCACCAAATGCAATCCAGTCTTAAGTTTGGTATATGGTTGCCCTTGATTATCAAAAAATTGGGCAGACATTCTATATTAAATGTATATAAAATATATATTAGTGATAAGCCATGAACTAGTTACCAAGCAAAATTACCGTCAACTGATTTATATTGAAACCTTCTGGGAAACTCTAAATCCAAGTTTTAGGAAGGTCAATCTATCAATATAATCTAAATATATGGTTGTTGTTGCTTTTTTGGTAAAATATATAGATGTCTGACCAATGTTGTTGCAGTGCTTGTATCACGCAATTTTTCACTTGAAAATTATAAATTTGTGAGTAATGTTAGTGATTATATCAAACAATATTTTAATTTTTCAGTCAATTGTTAATTTGCAATCTGCTATACAAATGGACAGTGGGCCAAAAAGAGTTCAGGTAACTTGAACATTGCCAAAATAAGATGAAGCCAACACAAGTAACATGACATGAGCAATAGATGCATTTGTTTAATAATAAAAGCTCGAAATACGACTTTTTGTTGCCTTGCATTTTGTTTAATGATGCTAAATGTTTGTCAATAGTATCATGTAGGGAGTACCACTCCTATTGTAATGATGTTCATTTCCAGCTATTAGATCCATTTCCACTATTAATTTCCTTGTTCAAACATTTTTTCCAAAATTGATGACATCCTGATATCAGACCTATTGTGTCTATGGAAAATTTTACAATTTCTTCACCTTGCAATGCTTGTCAACTGGAAACAGCCCTAATGATCCTTAATGGCTACTGTTATGTCATGGACAAGTTCAGTGTTTTGACATCTCCTATGACAAATTGGCTTTCGTAAGCTTACATAACTTACTGAATTGGATAATGACATGATAATTTAATGGAAGCAATCGATCAAAATTTAAATTATTTGTGCATGGTAACATTTTTCATATTTCAAATTAAAAGACACATCAAACCTTCACCTCATGTCATAATAAATGAGCATAGTATGTAATTGAAATTGATGGAAACACCGATCTTTTGAGCACTGGTAAAGGCACCACAGGGACATAAGATGGATGCCAGGAAGAGTGGGACTTCTGCATGAGACTCGAAGCACACTGGGCTGTCAAGTCGCCAATCTCCACGATCCAAGTCTGATCTCACTCCGGGAAACTAACCCTTGCACAGGGAAATAACATGGATGCCAGGAAGAGTGGAACTTTTAGACCGACAGAAAAAGGCATTTATTCAAATAAGTGACATATAAATTTTATATACATTTTACAAATTTACAGAAAAAAATAACCATAAAGAAATATCATTTATGGGGAGACCCCTCCAAGGCCAGATGGCCGCTATCGAGGGAGGAACTACCACATCTCCGGGAAACTAACGCTTTATGGATGTTTCATCCCTTGCTGAGAGTGCACCTCGCTGGTCTGTTCTATTGAGGCTAAACATTAACGGAATAGGCCTACAGATCTAACATCCTGCCAATTACCTTCCAAGTTCCAACTAACCTTTCCTTACCAACACATAAGCAGTTCATTCAAATTCAGTTTAATATTGGTCTATTAGAAAAAAAAGCTGCCGCCAGAAAAACTGATTCTCCCAGCAACCCAGAGATGGCTGATAAACTGCTTTCCTCAGTGATCGCTCATGATTGATGTATATGCACCAAGTGCAAATTAGCTGGTTATTAGTATCTGTCTGAATATAAAATACAATGTAAAACTATATTTGATCATTGCGCTGTGTCCAGGATGGATTTTTACCAAAACCTAAACAGTTCGTTGTTATGGTGAATGGAAAAATCCCAAATCCGGCTGAGTTTCATTAGAAACAATGCAGCGGTTTTTCCCATATCTTGTTAACAGACACGGGACAGCCAGACACATCGACAGACACATTTAAATGAAAACATCAGTATTCCACACATATAATGCATAGGGGTTTTTGCACCTATTATCTTTGTGTAAGATACAAATATATAATATAAAGGGAAGTCACCAAAAACAACCTAATATTCAATTTAAGTCAATCTACACATGTTTCTGTTTCAAGACTTCCCTAAAAATATGCTTGTAAAACCTCTCTGGTTGTCAATTCAGGGGATGGAAATGCTAAACACTTTATCATCATCCTCAGAAGTCAGTTTTGCTTAAATAACAGTGTCTAATTTATTTACATTATCATCTGTATTTTCCTAGAAAGGTCTTTTAACATCTTGCAATCATAATCTGCATGCTGCTTCTCACCAGCCAGCTTGAAATATGCATGCCAAAAAACCATGGTGAGACCTACTGTGAATAGTTGTGATGCAGGGAACAAATGCGAAATATTGTGGCCAACATAAAATGGTGAATTCCCTTTAAATTATATAGTTATATAAACAACAACAAAGATATTGGTGCAAAAACCCCTGTGATATAATGTCAACATCAGATCAACTTCCCTGCCTATTGTGTGGTATGGATTCCAAAATGGAAATTTTTCATCAGCAAGAAGCAACTTTCAGGATAGCGTATTGAGTTTGAATAAATCCACAGGCCTGAGTGTAACTAAAATTTAAGAAGGCCAGGTAGGAGACCAAAATAGATCCATGTGTACTCCTCGAACAAAATTGAATAGCTTAATATTTCTTAAGAATCCTCAGAACATATTGTTCACCAAATTTGAAAAATCTGCCATTTATGGATTTTAGATATATCCAGCAAAATTTTTGGGTCAGACAATTAATTTTGTAATAATTTCAGACATATTAACAGTTCTATGGTTTGTAAACTATTATAATGTTTATTTTCCTGACGAGACCTGTAATTCTCAAAACATAACAAATTACCATAATTTCACACAATTAAAATTGTTAGCATGTGTACACAGTCTTATTCTGTTATGTTTTTGAAATAACTAAAATAAAGAAGGTAACAGATGGTTACACCGAAAAAATGTGATGTCGCTTTAATAGTCATACAACCATAAAGTGTCCAAAAACCATAGTTTATAGGCCTACCTGTTTCTATCGACAGAAACGACATATCTTTTTTATTGAATCTCTTGTGAAACAACCAATGGCAACCATAAAAACTACTATTTTTTCAGTGAACAAATGGCTTTCAAGAGTAAGCCTACACTACAATAAAAACTTCACGTTAAGCCTGATACAAATATATGGGAAACATAGGCTGCGCGGCAGCATACCCTCGGCTAATCAGTGGCTATTCTGGAGGCAGTGAAATCAAGTGGCCCTCAGGAAGCGCGGGCTTTGAGGGGGTAAGGTCCCTAACAACTTGGGTCCAGGGTTCGAATCCAGCTCTTGCCGGGTCACCTGGACCTATGTTGGATGGCTGTTTCAATCATCCTTTGCCTCATTGCTGTGTCCTCTTCCTGTCCTAATTAATTAGCCTACCAAGTGCGTAAATACAGGATGTAAAGCCCCAAACATCCATCCATCTTCAAAAATACTGTTCTTTTATTGCATACAGAAGTTAATTTTTAAAATTTTATTAATTTTAAAATTAGAATTTATTGGATATGACTGAAATTTGTCTACACCCATTCTATGAAATCTACAGATCTGATAGTAATATACAAATACTGTATGTTATTAATGCAATATTAAAATCCAGTTGCACAAGGAAATTAATTATTTGATCAGTCTGTCAAACAATTAAGTAAGCAATCACTCAATCAGCAGATTAGTCAATCAAACCACCCTGGTTTTATACCAGGTTGCCACCCTTTAAATTCGGATAAAAACGAGAAATTTGGTTGAATCTGTGATAAGTGATAACACATGGAAAGAGACCTTTTTTTTAATTAAAAAAATCAGTTAAAGTCAGTTTAAGGATTCCATTAATGCAGCAATAAATGCAATTGATGTCGGGGAAAATATGTCTGGTGAAGCAGGAACAATCACGGAAAAACACAGAGAATTTGCTCCAAAGCTTACTGTGCACTAAATTATATAATTTTAGCCATCTTTATTTAGTTTCATTTCAAATATTAGCTCCAATAGGCCTACATGTAAACTAGAAGAATAATTCCAATAACAAAGCAGCTTCCAATCAAACGCTGGAACAACCTTGCTGACCACATTTACAAATAGATAATACAAACAACCAGGGCCAGGTGACAGTCAGATTATAGGTCCGAATAACAATAAAAACGACCAAAAGCTCCGTAAAGTGGCACATTCAGTCCCATTAGCTGAATTTAGGTGTTTTGACACTAAGACAATATGTCTGAATCTCTTGGATGACATCTTGATCTATCTATCTATCTATCTATCTATCTATCTATCTATCTATCTATCTATCTATCTATCTATCTATCTATCTATCTATCTATCTATCTATCTATCTATCTATCTATCTACGAGGGGTTTTCCAAAAGTTCTGTCCAACTTGCCATAACTTTTGCAATATTTAATACAGAAACATGATATTTGGGTCAGATAATATTGAAGTAATTTGCAAATGATCCTGAAAAAATCAGATCATAGATACAAAAATTAATGGTCAATTTGTTGCCATGGAAACCAAAAGTCATGAAATGCGGCCCAGGGCACAGATTCATTGTATCTTGTCAAAAAATTTAATTTTTACCACGGTTGCGGGACAAGACACCTATTGAAAATAATCTCTAACATTTCACAAATTCTTGTAAGAATAAACTTGACACTGAGTACAATTCCTATAACCTTATATCCCTTAAAAAGTCAAGCCTCACAGTCCTTATATTAAGATCACAGTTGGTGTTTCGCCGACTTTTTGTTCTTTATGATGGATTTTCCCTAAGTTCAGTCCAACCTGTCATAACTTTTGCTAGATTTTCAACAGAAAAATGATAATTGGGTCAGTTGATATTGAGATAATTAGCAAATGATCCCCAAAAAAATTAGATTAGAGAGGTAAAGATAATTGTTTATTTGTTGCTATGGAAACCAAAAGTCATGAAATTCGACCGAGAGCTTGTTAACACACACATACTTGACATATCGCGTAAAATATGTAATTAATACAAGAGATATAGAACAGAATATTTTCAGAATGTTCAAAGTCATTTCCCAAATTCCAAAAATAATGACTGGGACCTTGTAAATACATTTCCTCATACTTTTTATCCATCTCTAAGTATGATACCTCAGTCTTCATGTTAAGGTCAGTTTTGGCATTTTCCAGTGTTCTTTTCTTAGGTTTTCCAACGTGTCTTTTCTTCATTCAGAAAAAGTTTGTACAATATTTATTTGGTTCTGTCACTCATACTGTCTTCCTTTTATGTATGATATAAGATTCTTACTCTCTCTGCTAGTTTTATCCAATTAAAATAAAAAAATGTAACAGGTATATATGATGTCATCCATATCCAAAAATTTACATTCTCGTAAAAAACTGAGAAACTACATGAGTGATGGCAAAGTAACTGAGATGTAACAAAAATACCAGTTTCCACTGTTATTAATGATTTTACAATTAACTGATTATATTTCATGAAAAAAATTATGAATATACTTCAATTCAGTATGTCAAGACACAGATAATGCAAGCAGGTGTTCATTTCGTTTTAAGTGAGCACTACAAAGTCTGGGCCGCATTTCATGACTTCTGGTTTCCATGGCAACAGATTAGGCATTTATTTTTAATTTTATGATCTGATTTTTTGGGAGTTATTTGCAAATTACGTCAATATTATCTGACCCAAATATCATTTTTCTACATCAAATCTAGCAAAAGTTATGACTAGTTGGACAGAACTTATGGAAAACCCCTCGTATCTATCTATCTATCTATCCATCTATCTATCTATCTATCTATCTATCTATCTATCCATCCATCCATCTATGTATGCATCAATCAATCTATCTATATATATCTATCTATCTACATGTGTCTATCTATCTACATGTGTCTATCTATCTATCTACATGTGTCTATCTATCTATCTATCTATCTATCTATCTATCTATCTCTCTATCTCTCTATCTATCTATCTATCTATCTATCTATCTATCTATCTATCTACTAGTCTTAGCTATTCTTATCATAAATTACAAATATGGAATATGGGTCTAAAAACATAATTATAGATAAGATGTCTCCAACCAAAACCATTGTAAATAGTAAGACTAAAACAAGGTTTATGCCAGTATATATGTATCTTTTAAGACTAAGCAAGTTGCTAGTTAATACAAAGGTTAAATGCTGGTCAAACTTTGAAGAATAACAATAGCTGTAAAGAAAAACAAAACAAAAGAAACGTGTCCCAACTCTGTGTACAGCCTGTATGGGCTACAAAAAGTCATATTTCAGCTTCTACTAGGTCTAAATTTTGTATTCAAATTGGAAATTTCTTTATTTGTTCAATATAAAACTACAAAGTTGGTGTCACATATTTCTAAGAAAAAGGAAAATTTGCTAAAAAGTTGAGGGTGCTGTGCACTGCTTTTGTGCTCCTTTGTTCCTAGCTTTGGTCACTGGAGAGGATTAGTGACACAATGTTACATAACATGAATGGCTGGAGGGGAGGGGTACAATGAAGCACAGACAGAGTGTCTCCAGGCCCATTCAACAAAAACTGGACCCCTTCCAATGATGACACTTTTACCCCCTAACCAATATTTCTTTAAAATGCTATAAATACAATTGGAGTGAGTTTTAAAATGAATTAAAAGACAGATTTATACAATAATGTCTTAAAACGTAAAATTACACACTGAAATTTGCAGAAATGGGGTTTGCATGCCAAGTAATTTTCTTTAATAACCCTCTATATATACATAGTGGTCTTATTGCCAGTCTCTCTTATATGTTCATATTTAGTTTTCATTAAAGACCAAAAATAAAAGTAAGCTGACAGTACTTCATATGTTAAAATGTGCATAACTGAGGTTAGATTTAAGCAATTAAGTTAGAATTGAGAGTTTAAGATTTCTTGTCAAAGGATTAGCAGGGAAGACAATTACCCTGTGACAAAACATTACATAATCAAGACTTCTCCAGTGCTCCATTCAACAAAAGCCAATCTGTCTGATTCATTCACATTTAATTTTCATGCAAACAACTAAATAAAAGGGGCTGACATTAATTTATCTTCTAAAATTTACATCACTGAGTTTAGATATCAACCATAAAGTTATAATAATTGGGAGTTAAAGATTTAGTGTCAACATTTTAAAATATTAACACGCAAATGCATGTTTTTGAATATACTTAATTAATGCTTTGAAAGTCCACATAATTATATATAAAATTTATATATTTCCTATTGATAATATTTCATGAGGAGAGGTAGAAAAAGTCAAATTTAGATATTATTGTGGCAAATTTGTTTGACCAGGGCCAATATTTACTGATATATATGATTATCGGAAAATCCTTAATTTTGTTAATATCAACCACAGCTGCGAATAAAAAATTTTCATATTGTTCAAAATCAGCATGATGATATGAAACATGTCAGGTTTATTCTGACAAAAAAATGTCAAGGACTGGCATGACATCAGAAGGAAATGGAGAGTAAATAGACATTTTAATGATTTTTTTGCATTTTTTCAATCATACATTTCAATGGGGAAAATTGCAACAACTCATGCAATGGCTCTGAATATTAGTCAATAGTGTGTCTAACTACAATAAGACCTAAAGTTAACTAACTTACCGTTCACCATTTGGCTTTTCATGCAGAAATGATGGAAAATTGGGATTTTTTTACATTTTTGGGTTTTTATAAAAATTCATAGGAGCAACATTCCAACTGATTAGAGATGTTTAAAGAGGCATAAGTTAGACACCTAATTGGAAAATTTCATAGATTTAACTTCAAAATTGACTGAATCATACTAGTTTAAAATAATAGTATTTTTTCATATTTTGGTAAACTGTCGTTCGTTCAACTTTCTCAGAGCATTTAGACCCACAAAAATCACATCTTGGGTATTTAATACATACAATATGCAAATTTCAGTGTCAAAAGTACTGCAGTTTTTTAATTCTGTCCCAGAAACAAAAAAAAACAATTTTTCACATTTTTCAATGATTGTGAGAAAAGTATTAATGTCATGGGGATTAGACCTATGAAAGGGTCAACTGGGATAAAAGATACCATATTTACCCAAAAATGATAAATATGCATGCCATAGTTTTGGCTTGACACCCAATACACAAAAAAATATTTTTTCACATTTTTCAATAATTGTGAGAAAAGTATTAATCTCATGTGGATTAAACCCCTAAAAGGCACAACTAGGATAAAAGATATAATAATGTCCCAAAAATAAAAAGTATACATTCCATAGTTTTGGCATTACTCCCAATACACAAGTGGGACGCCCGTTATCCGGACGCCCGCCCGCCCGTCCGCCCGCCCGCCCGCCGGACAAATTTTCCCAAAGTAACTACAATACCCGTCGGCAATGTATACATTGCCGAGGGTAAAAATGAGAGTGATGCAGAAATAAATACATGTAATGAGCACAGGTTTCTGAAATCACATGGTGCTGCATGTATGAATTATTTTTAAATGACAAGTTCCGTCTTGTGAATTCATAGCCATTTTTCAAGATGGCTGATCCAATTCAACAAATAAACCATTAATTATATTACATGTACATGTATATATGTAATATTATACCACACCTATGAGCCAGAAGCCAATCAGAAGCCTGTATTTGGCTAGTATATTTCATATATTCTTTATTGTTCACTTATACGCCCATGGGAGTATATAGAATATATAAGCCTCATTGTTAAAACAAAGCTCAAAACACATACAGCAAAACTGTACCAAACAGTGAATTACTTACAAAAATTAAACAAAAGTATTATAAAACAAAACGCCTGAGACAAATCCGTAAATCCTTAAATTTGACCCCCTTCTAATGTCAAGAACACAACTAATAAGGATAAGGGGTCAACCATATTGGATCTCTAGGAGGAGGAGGAGGCTTTGATTTTTTTTTATAGATAATTTCTTGTCCAGTTTAGGTGAAATAAATAATTCCTATAGAGTCGTCTCGAATATATAAAATAATTGCTGGTGGTGGAGGTATTTCTTAACATGGTTTTGTTTAATTCAAAAAGAAATATTTTAGGACATCATTCACTGAAAATAAATAGGCCTAATTACTGCTGCTGTTATCATGAAATAAATGATTTCCTGTCAATTGGAAAATTAAAATTCCCAGCACTCCCCCCCCCTTTATATCTGATGGTGATCCCCAACTATCCAAATGCATATATATATTCTTCTGATTTTTTAACTTTTTTTCCACAATTTTTTCGTTTGCCTGCTTTTTTCCCTGTTAAATCTGTTTTTTAAATTCTTCCTCCCCCTAAATTTTCAAGAAAATCTTTTGTTCCAAACTTTTTTTTTTACAACTCCCTCTCCCCTCCCCCTTCCAAATTTTGTTTTCTGATTTTTTCTTTAAAAATCCCTCCCCCCCCCCATTGCAAATTGTATAACCCAATTTTTTTTTTAGAATTTTTTTGTACCACTGTTTTTTTTTGTTAAATTAATTTTCTTTCCAAACATCCCCCCCACATTTTCCGAGGGGGGGGGGTTTTCCCACTTTTAAAAATTCAAACTGTTTCTTTTTAAATTTCCGATCCAAACATTTTTCATTATAATTTTGCAACTAATTAGCTTATTACAAACTATTGTCTTTAAAATCAGGCAGCACGGTCTTCAAGCTTTGGTGTTTGCACATGTATGTTATTTGAGCATATATATTATAGGTAGTAATTGGGAGATATCCATGTATTTCAAGTAACTAACACAATGTCAAGGTCCACAGTATTAAAATCAGTTGTTTTTCCTAAATTTATAACCAAATTCAAATAATGTAAGGGATGTCTCTGTAGCTTTTTTAGTGCGTGATTGAAAATTTCAAATACCTTTCAGATGCATTAGCCCTGTATATCCAAGAAAATGATCAGAATATGTATAAATTTCATATCATATAATTGTCTACTGTGATTCCATTTGGATTTTTTCTTTCTTCAACTGATACTTTCATGTGATTAGATTAATCCCACTTGGCAAATTGTTTGTAGCAGTTTTCTTCCTCTTTCCGTAAATCCTTCTTGTTTTATTTTCTTTTTAAAATCTCTTTGTTTTGTTTTATTTTGTTTTGTTTAAGGTATAAGTTGTTTTCGTGAATATGTGATAATCCTCGGCTACGCCTCGGATATATCACATATTCACTCAAACGCGGGATATAACAGGCACTTGTATACTGTATAAATTATATAACAAGTGCCATCAGGTGAATATCTCACAGGAAATCTATGTTGCAGCTTAGGGCCAGTGACGAGATGCATGTCTTCTTTCTTAGTCCAAACTATAGTATGCAACTGCCTGTTCTATTTGTTTCAGTTACTCTAGACAATGTAGAAATATATTTTTTTGAAAATAATGTTCATCAATTAAATTTGGGGTCCACCTGGTCAGGAGAGAACACTCGATCCAGCGGCTACATTTTCCCAGTTGTTTTGATTACTTGATTAAGGGAGGTGCTGAATGACGCCTGGACTGGCTGGCAACCCAGCTGGCAGCATAACAGATATTTTCTCCCAGTTGCATAAAAAAATGTATCTAATAAGTGTCACAAAAGCTGTGCAACCAGGAGCTTACACTAATATGGGCATTGCGATAAAACACTGTCGTGAGGTGCCCCTGTTCTAGCCTGTTTCACTCTATTGCGACAAAGTATGACATGAAGGTCAAAAAATGAAATTGATTATATAATTATGTCAAACATATTTCTGTTGTTTTGGCATGCTAGTACTGTTGGGCTTATGATATTAGCACATTTGAGGCATGAGCACTTCTATCCTTCAGTTGATAAACGAGTCTCAGTTGGAAAATATCGATTAATTTTTTTCCTGTATTTTTTCTGATTTTGAATCATAAGATTCTAATGACAGTTAATGTTCACCAAAAATATTGGAAAATAAGTGACACAAATAATCCACAAATATCAGTTCCATTGCATATCGTACAATTGCATTGAATTGAATGGCATATTACTCTCATCAATCTTTAACATGCACAATAATGACCAGAAGGTATTAACAGTGGATCAACTCTAATTCCCAGGCTTCAATTAGTCTTTCACATGCCAAGAATCAATGCATGTATTTGATTCAAATTAACAAGGTGAATATTTAATATTTTAAAAAAATTTTAAAATAATTTTTAAAAAAATATCATAATCACAATATAACATCTTGAGAAACATGAGGACAACTCCGAAAAACACAGCTGGAGTAAATTCTAAAACTCTTGATATACAGAAATATCTAAAGTACTAAGCTCATGAAGTTCAGTGACCGTACGAAAGCTAATTTTTACCTTTCACAGTGCTGTTATCTTTTTTATGTTTTCATAACTTGCATATCAACTATTTTTACCAAATACACAATAGATATATCTTTTGCATGTCATTTGAATGAGTCTGGACTCCAAACAGTGAAAAGCGTTACATACGGGACGTTACTTACAGGACGTCACTTACAGAACGGAACACATTTTAACTCTGGCTGGCATAAAGCAGAAAAAAAAAGCAGTAGGCTACACAATGTTTTGCTATTGAATAAAAAGTTAGCACATGTGTGACAGAAACCGAAAGCCCTTTGTAACACACACTTCTGTGCCTACACTGTAAATTTTGAATTTTGAGTTAGCTTAATTGATTGAGTGAGATGGTTGCACAATTCCTTTGAGCCAAGATAGCTTGTTGTTCGCAAGTTATAACAACATAAAGATTATCATAACTCAGAACAGCAAGCTACCATGGCTCAAACAAATTGTGCAACTGTCTCACTCAATCATTTGAGCCAACTCAGAATTTCAGAATTTACAGTGTAAAGAAACCACTGTTACTTACACCTTTCAACGGAACGGGACACGGAAAGAAAACCTTACTTCATTTTAGGTTTTGCTGGTCAAATGTTTAGGCCTATCTGTTTCAGATTGGACAGGATGTTCAGCTAGTTTGATCTGTTAGGTAACCAATGTATGCATATGTGTAATCTGGTATCAAACGACTCAGTCGCATAAATTACTCAAGTGTGACCATTTCTTGCATACCTGTGGCTGAGTTTGTCAAATTGGGGTATATCTACTGTACTGGTGCATTAGGCATCCCAGTCAAATCTAATGATTTCATGTGAAAAGGCTGAAGAAAATTATGAAAAGGCCACACAATTCACCATAGTAAGCGCCACCTGATTTGTTAAAATTTTGTTGTTTCACAAGTCAGGTCAGAGTTTTTCACACACAATGACATTCTGGTGCAATACTGTAACTATGGAAACAGGTCCTGAATCAGCCTTTACAATAGTTGCAGGGTGAAAAAGGCCCAGGGTCATCAAAAAGACCTCACACAACCTCATAAGCAACTGTAGAAGTGAAAATCAGTATCATGAGTGCCCTCCTTGTGCCATTTTCAGATTCACACATCTACCCCTGTGAGAAAAGCATGAGGAGGGCACAAGCACTACAGTTGTTTATCCTAAACCTGCTGAACAGCTTGTTTGAGGTTTTTTTGATAGACCTTAAGACTTTATCACACTGTGTCATTGATACAGGCTGTTTGAGGACCTGTTTCAATAGTCACATTGTTGCATTGGAATGTCATTGTATGTGAAATACTCTGACCTGACTTCTCAAACATTACAATTTTAACAAAGCGGGTGCCATCAACTGTGGTGAATTGTGTGGCCTCTTCCATCATTTTCTTCAATTTTTCACATGAAATCATTAAATTTGCTCTAAGAGGTCCCTAGTGCCGCGGTCCAGTGGCCATATCCTAATGTGATAACAAAGCGTCACAATTGCTTCAGGCTCTGAACGTTACCATTTTCTACATTTTGCTTCTAACAGACAACTGCTAGTAAATTGCCATTTACATTAGATCTAATGCAGCTAGAAGCATAATAATTTTTTTGTTGATGCAGCAACATCTATTCTATACTACTTTAAAGTGTCAGCTTCCCAGCTTCATCCAACAATTTTCGACTGCCAGTCAAAACGGCGATAAACCAGAACGGCTATTCATATATTTACAGACATTACCTAAACGGCGATGATCAAAGTCCAAAACGGCGATGACAATTTTAGTTAAAAAATCAATTGTAAATGTTTCTTTCAACAAAAAAACGTCTGATATTTGTTACTTTGCAGCAAAAAAGTACACATCCAATGTTATTAATTACTTTGTAGCAAAATAACGCAACATTTTTGTTGTCTAATTTGACATGTTATAATGTAGCTAAAACTTAGTAAATGTGTAAAACTTGATAAAACGTAACTAAATGATCTCTTTGATAACGGAAATAATGCTGGATAACAAAATGTATTGTATTGAAGTAAAATTACTAAGTTTTCAAGCTATTTCTACCGAAAATTAGTGCAATAGCCGTTCTTGTTTTCTAGTCAAATTTATCATCGCCGTTATGGTAAATATCGGAATAGCCGTTCTGGTTTATCGCCGTTTTGGCTGCACACCCACTTTTCAAGGTTGAATTCAGTAAATTGTGTCTAAAATTGTCTTTATTTCTTTAAATTGACATTGGCACAGTCATGGTACTGTAAGAAAATGACTCGGTGAATTTTTTTTTTTTTGCCATTTGTTTGAATTTAACTTGTTTATGATGTACACACATTTTTTAAAAATCTTTCTGATCTTTTTCTTAAAATTTGATTACTGCCAGAATTGACGCATTCAAATTCTGCGATTTATTAGTGTGTTTCTGCACTTTGATGACTTACAGTTAAAAGTATTTTAACTTTTTTCTTCAAGTTGAAGGCAAACGTATTAGTGTACATCCATAAGAAGACAATCCTGATGTTTTTGTGTGACTAAATCTTTATCCTGTGGCACATACCCAATTTATGACTTTTGAGCAGTCATCAGGCCGGCTAAACATGCTGTTACCATGGCAACCAAACCAGTCGGTGAAATTTTTTTGTTTTTTATTTTTTGAATGTACAGGTCTCATAGTGTGCTGGTGCAAACTTTTAGAAAAATCTATATGATCAAACTACCATACTTGAGTCACCTTAACGTTGGATTGGCGGAGCTATCATGCACTCTCTGAGTGTTCGCTCTATAGTTCCTATTAATTTTTTTCCTTGTCCAGCCACAATCACCTGTTAGGTTATGGCAATTGACATTGTATAACAGCGCCTCTGGCTGGTATATCTCTTGATTCCAACACAAAAACTGTTGAACATTTTTTGAATGATTGACAAGCTCACATTATATATCCTAGATTTTGTAAAATGTGCAAATCTATGTGGTAAAACACATTCTGGAAGAACAGGCCAATGTACAACAAATTCAAATAAAATTGATATTTTCTTTCATTGTAAAAAAGAGACGTCATGACCACAGGGGCTCCTAAACCAATGTACATGACGTTAACTTATTATAACATATTGTATTCTATAATGTATGTACATAAACTTGGTTTAGGAGCCCCTGTGGTCATGAAGTGTGTGATATCACCTAGGAACAACAATGGTCATGACATCACCATCCAGTTGTTTGGGGCATTGCTTGTTTGTGACATCATCAGTCTGCTGCAATGCCAGTGATGTCATAACCATTGTTTTAAAACAACACTAGGGCAAGTTGACCTAACTTCAGCCTACTTTGGTTTTTGATCGCTTGTCATTGACTGGCTATTCATGGGAATAACCTGTAGCTGTGGACCTAACCCCAGCCTTCACTCCTCTTCAAGACTATATTGTAAAAAAACAACCACATGCTTTATAAGGCAGTGCAAATGTGTTCAAAAGACACTAGTGGGAAATATACCTAACTTCAGCCGTGTTGTACCTAACTTCAGCCTAGGGTGTACCCAACTTCAGCCCTGCACCTAACTTCAACCAATTGATCCTATTCTGTCATAAAAAACAGCAGAATGATTAAATTTGGCCTTAATTACTTACCTGTATATAAAACATGACAGTCTGAAAAAAATCAATGCTCCAAAAATGTATTTCAAAAAGCTTGGAAAGAAGTCATCGTTTTCACGGAAAGAGGATAAAAATTTATTTTAAACTCCAGTTCAGGCAACTGATCTATTCCAGTATGCCAGATGTAAAAATGCTTTAAAAATTAAATTTTTAGATAGATAAGACATTCATGGATGAATAAAAAAACTTCTCATGTGAGATGTATCGGCTGGAGTTTGGGAAAACTGGGGGCTGAAGTTAGGTCATATGGGGGCTGAAGTTAGGACCATGGGGGCTGAAGTTAGGTAAGATTGACATGTCTTATAAATCACCTAATTCCTTGAATGATCAAGTAGAAAATATTGAAAAAAACCTTAATTTATGGAAGATTACTAATTTTTCCTTGTGATGAAACTTTTTTTGGGCTGCTCCTGCTTTGGTGAATAGGTACAGCCAACTGACAGATTTAACGTTTTATCAAACTTTTTTTCGTTTCGCGTTGTATTCGCATCGCAAAACAAGCAAAATGTGGTCCACCAAAAAAACATGTAAAATACCTGATTCATTGTTGTGATGGTCATAACTTTTTGATTATTTATTCTAAACACTTTAACAATAACTTTAAACCAAAATACTGGCACCTTGGCCTCATCAAAATTTAATTACAAGGAGTTTTCGGTAGGGGGGCTGAAGTTGGGTGAGAGGCTGAAGTTAGGTCAACTTGCCCTAGGGATGCATTGTTGTGAAATGCTGCTTTCATCTTTGAGAAATTATGACACACGCGTAAGTTATTTCTTTGTTTAACTTCATTTCACATAATAATCCAACTAATATGTAATCTGCCAAGCCAGGAGAGAGCGGTAGATGGTCTAGATTTACAAGGCCAATGCTGTTGTATTGCCATGTGTGAGCTGTCAATCAGATCAGAAGTTTCGTTTCAATTTGCGTCGTTTTTGCCGATTTCGTGAACGGCCGCTAGGGGAGCCATTGTTTTGGTGCGCCCTCTGTCGTTTTTTTTGCGGCGCCATGAACGGAGTCGTGCTACACGGTGCTGTGAATTACTTTTACTGCGAATTACTTTTACTGCGAATTACTTTTACTGCGAATTACTTTTACTGCGAATTACTTTTACTGCGAATTACTTTTACTGCGAATTACTGTTACTGCGAAGAATTCCCACTAATGACATATTAGGGATCTAATCAACACATACAACACTCGCTTGACAACGCCATGTAAACAACACGGTAGACAGATGTTGACGACATGTCAACAAATTCAGCAGATGTTTTTCTACTGACTTTATGAATTATTTCGGGTCTTGTAACATCAAAGTGTGTTGCCTAAAGCAGTTTAGACTTCGTGATCGTCTTCTGCTATGAATTGTGACAATTGGAGGCACTGAAAACAAAGAAATTTCAAGAATCGGCGGAGGCCTTTTTCTGGCACTTAGCAACGAATGCCATTTTGAACTTTGAAAGCCCAGTCAACAATTTTTCACAAGTCATCCACTTTCAAGAAGCCCTACAGTAGACAAAACAGCTGAAAACAATTAAAGCCGGCAGCGTAGGGTGACTCCTCGCTACTTTCAGGGAGAATTTCATTCTCCCTGATTTAAATAATCAAAAAAGTCATGGCTCTACGGAGCTGCGCTATGTCCTAACGGACGGAAGAGCGTTACAGAAGAAGAAGAAGATGGTAGATAAATGGTGGCCACCATGTAGATCACGTGGTCAAAACAAAGATGGCGTATAAGACGTTCTGATTGAAAGGATACGCTACCATGATTTTTCAGTACGTACATGACTGGTGTGGGAATGATCAGTAACAATCGCAATTTTTGCGAGCAAAAATTGCTCTCGCTTACCGCTCTATAATTTTTTTTAAAATGAATGCATTGTCTCCTGTGAAGAAGGTCCTAAAACACGTATTTAGTCAGGAGATTGATGCAATTTCCGGTCAAAACTAGCAACCCAAGATTCGAGTCTACTATTATTTGATATTTTGATAATAGGCCTATTGAGAAATTGCACGAAGGGATCTTTCGCCATAAACTGACTCTACCAAATAAGCAAGTTTTGTATGCTATCTTACACTTACAAACATGTGTGTACCCGAAGCAGTTTTCCTGTATGAGAAATTTTGTTGAAAAATTCCCACTTTTTTTAGGTTACCATTGCAACTTTACTGATAAATGGTCCCTTCAGCCAGCAATTATTTGCCAGCCGTTGAAATTAACTGTCCTGTCACGTAAAAAGAACACTTAAAAAAATTAAGGCCCGAAACACAGGCATGTGCCTTCACACATTTTGTTTGTTGTTAACAATGACAGATTAATATAAAACAACATCTGATGATATATCATTCCTATCTTTTAACAAAGGTGGAGCACTGAACAGAAACTGAATGTCCCTGTGATCTCCTAGGAAGTACAAGGTGATCTTTGACCCTTGGGGGCCAAGAAAGGATTTCCTTGCTTTAACTCGCTTGCAATCCTTTAGTGTAGACTGTAGAATCACCATTTGTTCATCCTGTTTTTATTGATAACACTTCTAATTGAGTGAGTGATCACAATTTCTGAATTGGCAAACTTCACTTTCAAGATTTGTTGGAGCTTGTTCGCAAATGAATGCAAACTAATCCTCTTAACGCACACTATTTACATCAAAACAACCCTTATTATGAAAACATTGCAATCAAGCAAGAATGAAAGATTTGTGATTGGTGTAATGGTAACCCTTTGAGGTTATCATCTCAACCTTTTTGGAGAATCAGAGAAGCTCAGAGAATTGGTTCATGTCAATTAGGGCCATATTGCCATTATTGGGCTTCTGAAACACCCAGACCAAGGTGCAAGTGCTCCACCTTGATGATTACTATCAACATTCCAAGAATGCACTCTAAAATACATAATATAGACCGCAACCTGAGCCCAAAACTAGCTATATGAATCTGTCACAAAAAATATTTAAAAATTCATTGTTTGGTCACATGACCTGACCTTCAATTGTGAAGTCATAATAATAGAACAAGAAAGGTCTAGGCAGGAATTTTTTATGAGTGACATTTGAAGGAGTTTGGCAAAGTGATTGTACTGCGAAGTCAAAATTTGTTGCCAAACAATGGCGGGATGTGAAGAAAAATGTTCCAGTCACTGTGAGAAGTTGAGGTATCTTCTGTAGAAATTGTTTGGCACCGTATCCAACAAAATGTGTGTTTATGCCAAAATATCCATCAATTTCATATGTGAGTTGCAATAGAACTTCTTCTACAAATGGAAGTTTGTTCATTAAATAGACCTAATAGGCCCAGAGGCATTCTGGAAGATAATATAATCATAACAAGCTATCAGTGATTTGAATACCCCAAAAACATGAAAACAGCTAACAACACACTTCGCCCCTAATCCAACAGAAGAGGGACGGACGCAGGGGGTGATGCATCCCCCTCCACCAGACCAAAATTTATATATTTTTTCATGTTAATTTTATCAGCGCGCAGTCACGTCATGTCAAAAGTTATGGATTCGCGATAGCCCGATAGACCCTCCCCCACCGGAATTTTCTGGATCTCCCCCCCCCCCTGCAATAGAAATAACTGAGAATTAGTGTCATGTGTTCTGCTAACATCCAACACCTCAAGACTATTCAGCTAAAGATTACAACATCTAGCAAATGGCCAAGATGTTGGGGTGCTTCACACAGCTGGGATCAGAGATTGCACAGAGTAGTGAGCTATTTATAGACACACAGCCAAGGCACCAGAGAGACTAGACAAAACTAAGAACTGGAAACAAATTGGCTCAACCACCTGCAATGAACAATAATCACCTGACATGTGCACGAACAAAATTGTGATTAAATACTTAGCCCCCCCCCCCCACACGTAACAGGTCACTGAAAAGTTTATAATCATCTTAAAGGCTTTGGCCTGAATTGACAGTAAGGCTGAGGCCTTTGACGTGTTGACAAGAATGAGTGACATTTCAAGGAGGTTGGCCTATCAAAGAATCAGAATTACGCTAAAAAGAATCCAAACAATTTCAAAATTGCAGGCAAGTTAGAAATTGAGGGTATGTAGAACAAATGGACAGTGTAGGAAATTGTTTGTTTTGAAATTGCTGAATATCTAAGTAATTTCGTCAATGTTCGGCCCTGCTATGACTTGACTCATTATCACATGTATTATCATGAGAAAAAGGTTTTTGACTAACTAATAATCGCTGTACTTCTGACAAAGACACAGAGTTCATAATCAGAAAGAAGGACTTCAATAGTCGAACTGGTTTGTATTGTTCATCATCAAAAAATATTTTTTTAAATGACACAAGATTCTAAATATATATATATTTTTTTTGCAATTGAGGTTACTACATGGATTGTAATTTTTAAAAGGGTCACACTCTTATAAATGACCATCTGTTCGAGCCAATTTTTCCACAAGGAGACCAATAGTGGTTAAAAGAGCACCGGCTGAACTGAAAATTATTGAATAATTTTTTTAATTAAACCTCACTTTAGTGCTATTGTCAATGTCGTAATATTGAAAAGAAACGCCTTGTTGAGTGATATCATGTTAAAACTCATGAACTGAGACAGCTTGAATTTAAGCTAACTAGGGTAAGCTAGGTTGGGGAAATCCGGGCCCCTTTTATTCTCAGACAAAAAATGTAACTGATTGGTTATGTAACTTCCCATAAAAGTGGCTGTCACACCTTGACGACCGTGCATGGTAACTTACTTGAAACGTTTTAGATAGCATATCTTGAGTAATTTTCCAACTTTCTATGTGCACAGGACGTGTAGGAAACGTGTAGAGAACGTATTGAAAACGATCTTAAAACGTGCATAAAACTAGTGAAAAACGTGCGAATAACCTGTAAGAAATTTCTGCCATGAATGTCAGCAATTTATTGAATCTCTCTTTAACTTTATAGGGAAAATATACCACGAATGGTGGACGTACTGAGCGCGTGAGAAGCGTGTAAAAAAGTTTAACAAACGTGTAGAAAACGTGTGAAAAACGATCTTCTGACGTGCATATAACTTATCCACTCCCTACTAGCCACATGTTGGTGTCCGTCAATGATTTTTGAACATACTTAAAACTTTTCAGCACTCTTGACGTGTGACAACGTTTTACAACGAACATCAACATGTTTCTAACGTTTGAAAAACGTATCTTTAACTTACAAAAACTTACACAAAACGTACACCAGCATGTTAAGCACGTCATACACACCCAATCTTATATAAAAAATGCATGAGCGGAAGTACCAGTCATTGATAGACATGGTATATCAGGGCTTGTAGATCTATTTAATCCATCCATATACTAACATATGACAAGTCCAAGAAATGCCCTAGACACGTGTGTTTTGATATATTTGTCACAGATTCTATCAAATTTGACAGTTGACTATGAAAAACATTTTCTCAAAATTCACAGTTATTGTTGGGTGTTGTTAGGTCTATAAGTTGCAGATTCTTATATATTTTTATTTCACGTCCAGCTGCTAAAAGCACACACAGTAACAGACAATTTATAACAGTTTGTGATCACTGCTATGGTTGTATTCTAATTGGAATTTGTCATGTGACTTTGACATAGGCTCCCACTAGTTTAGTATTTCTTCAAAATATGCAAATACTATAAGAGAGAAAATATTTTGCATGGTAGAACATTATCAAAATAAGTGAGATGTACAAGGTCAACTATTGCATTTGCACCATATGTGTGTGTTGTTTGCAAAATGGCTCTTCTTCTGCAATCTCCAATTTCGAATTTCATACGCTTGTATTGTCTTATAGGGTATTATTGGTATACATGCGCCTGATAAAATGGCTAGATGTGACATGGGCTAAATATTGGTTTTTGCTTACGTCCAAAAACACCTTCAGTGATAAATTATCAAAACTTGTTATGTCATTTCGTTTTGTTTCCCCCATTGTCACCCTATAAAGTATAAACATTAATTTTGTTATCCAATATTGTAGTAATTATTGTATTTAATGTATGACAATTATATTGTAATTAATCTATAACAATTACAGATTCCCACAGTATGAAAGAAAACAATTTAGTTTCAAGTTCACTCTGCCATATCTATAGCTAATTTTCATGCTATTGTGGTCATTTACATGGCCAGTTCCTGCAGACTGCTTCCACCTTTTTTACATTCCATTTCAGAAGCTACGTACTTGTCAAGGCACATTTTTTCAAAGTGGGTTCCATATTAGAGCTCTTTGAAGATTGGCGGTCCACTGGAAAAATTAGTTTTTTTATTTTCAATTTGCAAACACATCATTTCGAGTTTTCTGTTGGTCTCTTAATCTGCTTAATTATCTGATGAGTTACACTTAAGTCATTTTTAAATTAGTTTGTTTATTGTCACCTACGCTGCTAGATATGATTAGCACTGAATCAACTGATTAACCATAACTGACAAAAACAAAACATTTTTAAGCCATTGACATCACACGACCAAGTTGAAAGTCAATTTTGAATCTATTTGGACTGCTAATCCCAGGGTATAAAATAAATGATGCCAAAATGTGCAGTGATCAGTCTGAAACGTGCACGCAGTGATCAATCTGAATTTGTGCAGTAATCAAATTCACCATTTTTATGGTGAACTGTAGAATCCCCACAATATACTTTGTATTTCAACAAATTTGATACTTTTGTCTGCCTGATGATGGTCAATTGGTCATCTTTTGGAAATTTGTAATGCTTGATATCACAATGCCAGCCCTTAAGAACACCGATTGGTTATCCATATTAATGGCGATAGTGAGCGCAAGACAATACGCACAGTGATTTTTTTCTTATTTTATATCCTGGCTAATCTGCAAACAGTGATAAGCACTTAAATGTTAAGGGCAACTAATTAGCACCATACCTTAACTGTCTTATGTTTACTTGAAGTACAATTATCTATTATCTATTGTTTGTTCTGTCTTGTTATGATATTATGCACCATTAGCCATTTGGAAGTTGACATAACTGTATTCCTAAACAATTGGCTCCATGACCCAATAAGTTTATTGTTTACCTACTCACACTTATTGATCAGCTGTTCTCCATCGGAACCTCATTTTGGGCATAATAAGGGGGCGACCATTCAATAATCAGGGGGGCTTGGAGTTTTCTTCGGCGGGAAATTATTTATTTCACGGTAACGGCGGCCCTAATTATTTATTTCAAGCGCACAAAGTCCCCGAATATTCATTCCTAAATCAAGCATTGCCTTCTTAAGAAAAACCCCCAACAGAAATTATTTATTTCAAAACTTCCCAGAAAGAATTTATTTATTTCACCAAAACTGAGCAAGAAATTATTTATTTCAAAAAAACTCCAAGCCCCCCCCCCTTGAGAAGAAATGGTAGCCCCCTAATAATGTTCCATACTCATATTGATTGACACTTTATTAAGTGATAGGTACATAAAATGTACAAAAAGGTGACAAAAATCGATCTATGGAACCCAGCTTTCTGGAGGCTTATCTACCACAAATCAACTATTATTGTTCTGCATATTTTATCATACAACTCATGCCACTGACCTTCTTCACCTCACTTGGCAGTCTCACCCTTGGCAGTCTCGCCCTATTCATTACGGTAAACAAAGAGCTTCTATTGTCCTCCCAGTTCTGAATCGCAGGTACGTACTTTGCAATCCGGATTTCAACTTAAAATAGCTTTCTCTGTCAAAGTCGACGAATGGCGAGTACTTACGTTCAACTGTTTGTGGCCATCAATGACCTCACCACAGCCCTATCCATTGCATTGAAATGAACTGTCAGTTGTCATTGAGCTACTAGTGACCTCAGTTGGTGACTTGTATTGATAACACTGAAAGTATAGGACATTACCTCACAAATTGCTTATGCGACATAGAGAATAACATGCATATGGCATGGGTACTGGGTAGGGATATGGCCTAACGAGAAAAGCTTTAGTCCAATAATGTAAGCACTTGACATTCGTCGACTGTAAGCATCAAAATTACAGCCGACAAATGACAAGTGCTTTCAGGATTGCACTGATATATGTTCCTTGTGAGGTCATATCCCTATCCATGCCATGTTATTCTGTATGACCCATAAGCAATTTGTGAGGTCATATCCAGCACTAGCAATATTATCAAAACAAGTCACCTGCTGGTCTCTCATCAATGAAGTCATAAATTACTCAATGACAACTTGACAGTTCATTTCTATGCTACAGATAGGGCCTATTGCGAGATTATTGATGAAGAACGTAAGTACTCGTCAAGGCGTACGGCGCGCGCGATTTTTGGGGGGCGAGCGACATTTGCCCGAATTTCAAGATCTAGATTTAATACCATTTCAAATGAAATTGCCTGGAAATCATTAATTTTCAATAGTGATTATTTAGTCATCTGCCCAAATTTTTTTGCCTTTTTGCCCGAATCTTACTGTTTCCCAAACTTTTGGGGGGGCGATCGCCCCCCCTGCCCCCCCCTCCGATACGCCTATGCCTCGGACTCGTCATTCTCCGACTGTAATACTCTCTCTAATTTTGTTGATGACACCAAAAATCATGACAACGAAACTCCATTGCTGAAAAATTCTTTATTTCATAACTTTACTTAGTAATTTAATAACCAACAGCTCCACACATGAGAAACTCGCCATTTTTAACAGTAATACAAGAAACCTATTTACTAGAATGTGAGTCAAGTAATTATGTTCTTCGATCTGAGGACATTATCATTTTATATTTAGTCTGATTTAAGAGTGAGATTAAGACTGAGATAGTAAATTTCCAAGTGCTCTCACGCAGTGGGATTTTGATGTATATAAGCCAAATTTTTCATGTGCATTTTACAGACCAACCTACATGAAGTAACAGGCTAGTTTTCTTTTAATGTCGTTGAGGCCCGAGGGGGGTAGTCGAAAAAAAAAATTCACTTGCTCTCACGGAGTCGGCTTTTGATGTATAAAAGCCAAAATTAACATGTGTATTTTATAGACCAACCTGCATCATGTAACGGGCTCCTTTTCTTTTTAAAGTCGTAAAGACCCGAGGGGGGTCTCGTAAAAAAAATTAAATTTTTGTGCTAATTATATTGCTAAGCTGGGGGTCACCTCAGAGAGAGGTACATTGAAAATTCTATATTTTACAAGGCCCTTGGGGGGTCACCTCATCCGGGGGGTACTCGCAAAAAAATTTTTTTTGGTGCTAATTATATTGCTAGGCTGGAGGTCACCTCACAGAGAGGTACATTGAAAATTCTATATTTTAAAAGGCCCAAGGGGGTCGCCCTCTTTACTCGGCTACTCGCAAATAAAAATTTTTTTTGGCTAATTATATTGCTAGGCTGGGGGTCACCTCAGGGGGAGGTATATTGAAAATTCAATATTTTGCAAGGCCAGAGGGGGTCTCCTCGGCCGGGGAGGGATACTCGCGAAAAAAAAATTTTTTTTGCTAATTATATTTATGTTGCTAGGCTGGGGGTCACCTCAGAGGGAGGTACATTGAAAATTCTATATTTTACAAGGCCCGGGGGTACTCGCAAATACTTTTTTTTTTGCTAATTATATTGAAAATTATACATTTTGCAAGGCCCGAGGGGGTCACCTCGGCCGGGGGGATACTCGCAAAAATAAAAAATTTTTTGCTAATTATATTTTTTACTGCACATGTCCTTTCACAACGTCTCTATCCAGTAAATTCTACTAATACTCTTAATATTTACCTACATCTTGACTTCCTGTCACTGCCAAAATACTTTGAAAAATAGTTTTAAAAAAAGAAGAAGACAAAACAGTAATAAAAACAACATAAATTAAACCAGTAAAAACAATAGAATAAAACAGAAAAAAAAAAAAAACTAAATTTAAGTGTATCGTATCTCTAGCCAGCTTGTACACAAGAAACCAGTAATGTCATTTATTTCACTCAGAACAGTGTCTCCTTTGCATTATCATAAAAGCATTAACTGGCTAATGCTCTAACAAGTTTATCAGAATACATTATATTGACATTAATTCCATACTTTCGACAAATGTGTAACAAATTAGCACCTATTCTGGAATTTCGTTTACAAAAAATAAAATTTCCAAATTGAATTATCATGGTCGAGACGATTTAGACAAAAATTTACCAATCTCTTGTGAATGATTCCTTCTACAGGCTAAATACGAGGGGTGTCCCAAAAGTTCTGACCAATTTTTTTGGCAGACCTTTCTATTTGAAGTACCTGTATGAAATTTTCACAGAATCAATTTCAGGTACTTCACTATCAATTCTGAAAATATGGTACCTGTTCGAACATTTTAAATAACTTTTCTGTTGCCATGGAAACAGAAGGTCAGTGCACCCAGCGCAGCTCAATTTTTTAGGCCAAATCCAAGTGTCTAGGCTTGTAAATAACCTAGGAATTTACTGTAAATATGCAATGGATGATCATGAAAAATATTATTTGGAAACCTAACAGAATCTCAAAGTTTTTTTATTTACATTTAAAGTCACTGTAAACCAGTTTAATCCTTGTGCTGAGGCAATCACCTGGATCCTCCAAACTGGGCTGTTCCTAAATTGTGGAATTTCAGTGTATGTGGCGACTGCTTCATTTCTCGTTATGACTATTATTTCTTTAATTTTTGAACTGGTATATATATTTTGGTATCACACAAAGTTACAGAAGGCCAAATCTGGTAATTAAAGCAGATCAGATTGGGTTTTGAACCTAAGGTTCTTGAGAACTGCCTCTTGACATTAGATTGTTTCAGCCAAATCGTCTCAAGCGCTGTTAGGCAACTGCTGGAAAAAGCCTTTGGTAATTGCCTCTGCTGATCAGGTTGAAATATAAATTAAAGTTTATAATCTAATGGAAGATATCCTGATAGACTACAAGCTTATCAGGAAATACATTTTCTTGCAATCATTTGCTTTTTTACTATAAATTCTCTGACTTTTAACACAGCTAATTTGCTGAATTTCGTGTGAGAAATTGAGCTGCGCTGGGTGCACTGACCTCTCGTAACCATGGTAACAGAACAGTAACTTAAACAATTCTTACAGTCTTGATTTTTTCAAAATAGATGGTAAAATACCTGAAATTTATTCTGTGAAAATTTCATTTAGCTATTTCAAATAGAAAGGTCTGCCAAAAAAATTGGTCAGAACTTTTGGGACACCCCTCGTACCACTGATAACAGGTAATGGATTACAATGTGTACGATTGGAAACTTTCAAAATTCTACAAATGGCTTTTCGCCAAGCTACATTAATTTTGTCAAAATCTTTACCAGTAAAATCACAAAAGTAAGAGCTGAAATAAATAAGTCGTAACATCTGCATTTAATGTATCAAAATCACCGATAAAGGTATCAAACTCCCTATTGATATCTGTAACAACAGATGTAGACCGTGTAGTATACGTATTACTGCGATTTGCCATAATTTTGTGACCTAAATAAACCATATCTTACACACATTCAATTTCTTCACCACCTATCACAAAACTAGGAACAATATAGGTACAGTTTATAACAAAGACCAATGCTATAATGATTTCGTATTTAGTCTGTCTAACACAAGCTTTTTAGTGCAAAAAGACAGTTATTTCAATGCTATTTCAATGCAAGGGAATAACATGGATTTCTTGGATATGGATGCATCCATGTTTCAAATGAAAACATCAAGGTTTAAGTTTCAAACAGCTGGCTGGATTAGCAGAAACGTGTTGTGTTCAACGGTTTACATTGCTTGTTAGTCAAGCTTCAGGTGAAAATAATTCAAACAATGGTTCTAATCTATTTAGATATATAGGTTATTCACCACAGAAGAGGGAATATGTGATTTATCAACTATGGGTTTTAGCCCTAGGTGTGATAAACACATATTCCTGATCCTATGGTGAATAACCAGCTTATACCATGAGACAAACACTCAAACAGTCAAACATGAGGCGATAAGTGGACAACAAAGAATGCGGGATTTATTGCAGTGAAATACAGGCTTGTGATCAGCTGACAAAGGTGTCAAATGGTATAAATTGCCAAGCAGCCATGAGAGGAACATTATCATTTAGCCCAGAGCTTCAAGGGTACAGCACAAGGGGGAGGTCAGCATGAGCAGACATTTGGGGACATCTGGCAGAGAATTCTCAGAGTTAGCCAGCATGATGGCCTCCTCCTATTGAATGAATGAATGTGACAACTGCAGGCAGGAATTGGATAACTGTCGGATATCTACTATAAGGAATTAGGTGGGTTTAAACACTTAACAGTCTGAAGGGTATGTCATTCTTTTAAAGCCTTTCCCTGAGGCTGTCATTGACTTGTGTCTGTTTTAAAATTAGTTAGGATAAATAAGACATCTTGGGTGTCTTGAAATTTGTCTGGCAAATATGACGGCAAATGTGATATTTTGCTCCTATAAGGATGTAATACCACTGCTGCTCTTGGACAAAACCACAGCAATTATCAAATTTTCCAGCAAATCAGTGTGACACTCACTGCGTGTCATAAATCAATTTTCTCTTATACATCGTGGTGCATGTAGGCACAGCTGCCATTGTATGCAGTGTGCTGGCTCTTGCCAGCTCTTGCCAGCTCCAAAGAGGTCTCTTCATTGATTTCCCACATGTCATTGCAGCCCTGGGTGCCAGCTGCAGTAAGCGGAGGATGCAAGAGGATTCAGGAAGGTGCTGGCTCGTAGTAGGCTGCTCATTTCTCATCCACTTCTTGGTTTATGGCTTCGCGTACAGCATCGGAGTGTTCTATGATGAATTTCTTGACGTGTTCCGTGAGGGTAAAGGAATTACTGCCTGGATAACTTCCCTTAATTATGGCTTCCTCTGTGCCACAGGTAATCAATCACACTTACTTTCTTATTTCCTATAGTAAATCATAAAGGTTTCTCCAAAAAGATCCATGACTTTTACAATATTTCAGATTTATTCAACCATCATCATGCACATAAGAAATTGTGAGTTATATATTAATATTGTATAAATCACAAATCTGTTTGGAGTAACCTTTACAATTTACTATATTAAATTAATCAGTGGATTTTATGGATTTCTTATTTCCGTTCCAGTACTTTTATTTTGCATTCGATAGCAGTAATATAGCAGTGATTCTTTCAGAATTTGTTTGTTTATGGACTAGTTTTCCACGTATAATAAGCATTAAATAATCGCACAAATTGCACAAAATAATTTGAGACAGCAATAGCATTAATCATATGTAGCAGCCAAGTTACAAGAAACTTCAAGATTGATGCCCTACAACTATAAAACAATAAAAGTATAACACATCTATTTGCCAATCCTTCAAGGCAACTTTTTACACCAGGGCAAATAGGCTATGATAAGTCATTCCTGAGATAATATTTTTTTCCTTATATATATAAACATATTGCTATTTTGCTCTGCGGATGCACTGTGTTCTGTTGGAGCAACAATAGCTTGGGAGAGTTGGGTAGCAGGGAGGGTGGGGACACCCTGATAGATAGATAGATAGATAGATAGATAGATAGATAGATAGATAGATAGATAGATAGATAGATATGGTGAGTGCAGCCCTCTAAGCCCAGGTCTGGGTGCTCACGAGGGTTGTTAAATTGGCGGCCCCTTGTATCAGTGTCTATGCTGGGCAAGTAAAAGATCCCTCACATGGGGTAAATGTGTAACATGTTGAGGACTCCCGCTCTCTCTCCCATCTCATCAATCAACCCTCGTGAGCGCCCATAACTGGGCTTGGAGGGCTGCAATTACCATATCTATCTATCTATCTACCTATCTACCTATCTTTTTATCTGTCTATCTATCTATCTACATTGCTTGTCACAATTATTAGAAAGAAGAAAGTTGCAATTTTGGAAGAAAAAAAAATTGAACCAAGTGATAAGGTTTTAACCGTCTGTCAGACAACAAGAGCTGAGCTGACTTAGGCATGCTTGATAGGATTGGCTATTCAATTGCTAACATATTTTGGAAGATTATCAGACTACCGGGTTTGTCATTAAGACTTTAAAAGACAGGCAAAAATGGTGGAATGGCGGAGAGTTGGGGCATTGTATAATGTTTCAACTTTCCAAAATATTATATTTTACAAAGAGCCATTGTAAATACGACATCGATACATGCAAAACCAGGCTTTATATTGAACAAACTGTCATTACAAGAAATAGCTTTAGCAGGTGAAAATTTGGCTTTGGTTTACAGTAGGGGTCTACACCGGTTCGATAAATACCGGCCGTACCGGTAGTCTGGTCGGTTCCCGAACCGGTTTTTAAAGCAGCACTTTCGGTTCGGTTCAATAACGCTATATCCAGCTCAAAAAGTCGTTTTATTGCCGAGATTTGACAGAAAATGTCCACAAAATCATGAAATGAACTCGATCACGGCGTCACCTTGACGTCCGCTCTGATGCGAGATCCAACTTTCCGGGCCAAAAATTCGGTTTGCCGGGTTGCGTATTTCAAATCTGCGGACCGACGCCACGAATCGTGTATCGATCAAGTGTATCGATGATACGTATCGTATCGAATGTCGGCAACGATATTGAGCCCTAGTTTACAGTATTGCTCCATGTGACATGCCCTTCTTGAAGTACTTATCTGCATTCTGTGGAAATGACATAATTACAGTGGTCCCTGCATTATAAGACTACCCCTTCTGCAGTCATGAAGTCTTTCGTGGGGGTGCAGTGTCTCGTGGGGGTGCAAAATGCACTAAAAATACTACTTGGTGCAGGAGGAAGGTTGTCACATAAGGCAAGTCGGTCTTACAACAGAGGGTCTTACAATGCAGGTACAACTGTACATGTATGTATCGTCCCGGATGGTCTCCTAAACTGAATCATTTACAATAACAAAGTGTTTGATAATAGTGAACATGGCTGTATATTCTAATTGTTTCCAACATTTTGTGTGGCAGGGCCAACCATGCAGTATCCTGTCATGTTGAGATGCTCAAATAGTAGCCATGAAGAAAGTCGAGGGAAAGACTAAAATTCATTTGGATGGTCATCGTTAGCTGGAGCATGGGTAAAGAAAGGCTTTCCTGGCCCAAATACAACATTTTGAGAAATTCAATTCAGCTGTTGTTCAACAACAAGTCATTGAACATACCTCTAAACACAATTCCTCAAACTGACGGACTTAGACAGCCTGTACTTCCCTAATATACAGCAATTATCATGAACCTTGGGCAGCTGGGTGGCCAAGTGGTTAAGTGCCCGCCTGCTTGGTTTTGAACCCCGAGGAGGGGACCCAAAATTTTCAGTGTACCTACCTTCATGAGCAAAATCCCAGCTGGATGTCGTTTGGTAAATTGGTGGTCCCTTGTATCAGTGTCTATGCTGGGCATATTACAGATCCCAGTCCCACACATGGGTTAAATTTGTAACATGTTGAGGACACCAGCTCCCTCTCCCATCTCATCAATCAACCCTCGTGAGTGCCCAGAACTGGGTTTCAAGGGCTGCAATTACCATATCTATCTATCTATCTATCTATCTATCTATCTATCTATCTATCTATCTATCTATCTATCTATCTATCTATCTATCTATCTATCACCTTCAATTAGGGCCTTTCACTAGAATTTCCTTATGGCTAAGACTTCAATGTTGCAACATGACAAGAAATTGGATGGCCTAACTACCAAAAATATGGGGAACAGAAGTAGAATATGAAAATCTACAGACATGTTCAGCATCATGAAACAAGTCGGCATTGTAAATGATTGAGCCAAAAGTGCATCCGATAATCAAACTCTTCCTGAATGGATTGTCTTGGTGTCCCACTTGCCAAAAATATGTAGATACCTCAGTTCTAGTTGATGGCTATGGAAATATATTTGTAAACTTAAGTCAAATTTTGCATCCAGGATAGTTTTGTAATTAATGTTCCTGCAATATAAAGCCTGAGTTTGCATGTATTAAAAGCGTTTTATCTGATAGAGAAAGTTCCATGACTAATTCAGGCATAACTATATATTAGATGAATAAATGTGTTAAACTTTAATTGACTAAGATCTTGTAAACAAATTTGTTAAATGCTTAGTTAACAAACTGCAAAAAAATAAGTTAAAAGCTTAGTTATGTCTCATGGCGATTTTGTTACTTATCATATGGATTTTAGTACCTGAACTTTATCATTAATGAAAAGCTGACCCTTTGCAATGTTAAATTCCATACACTCTTAATGCAAAAGGTTCTTGATGGTAAATATAAAGAACCCATAGCAGAAAAAAAAATTTAATGGTTCAACTGAATTGAAAATGTTCAATACTGGTCGGAAGGTCCTGTGATGGAACTCTATGCACCCAACTTGAGAGAAAGGTGTTCCATTGGGAGAGTTCAGTGCAGCAGGATTATCTAAGTGTTGTTTTGTTTGCTGTTTGGAACCTTTTTAAAAGTAGAATAACGAACCTTTTAGGGTTCCTTATCTATACCAGCTTATAGAACCCTTAAAGGTTCCATATAAAATCTAACTCTAAAATAAATAAATCAACTATTGTGCTCATATCATGTAATGACCAAAACATTAGTATTGTTGTTCTGTATGAATTCACACTCAGAAATCCTACGAAAACAGCCAATTTTGAGTGACCCGAGGGCTGAATTGACCAATTATTGCATGCTATGAAGTCATCTTGAAGTGTGGGTAATTCATAATCATTAGTGGTGAACTCAGCAACCTCAAAAACCAGGGGTGCTGGAACAGGGGGGGGGGCAGTTGCCCCTCCTGCCCTTGTCCAAGGGGGGTGCCCTTTTGATCTTAAAGAAAAAATATTATTAGTCCTTATTCTATAAATTTTAGGCACAAATTAGTAAGTATACGTGTATATATTCAAATTATTATTGACTCTCTAACTAAATTTTGTCCCGCGGAAAAGCAACCTGGTCAAACGTTTCGAAACATGGGACACCCTAACCAAGCACTATATATGACTTTTGATACCTATGATTTTATGATACCTATTTTATGATTTTACATCTTTATTGTTGACTGGACCACATGAAAAACAGTTTTTATTTTTGCAGATTGTCTTTATCCAGCTTGTAAATATATTTTGTAATAAATAAGTAAAAATAAAAATGTAATGTAGTGGGTTTACAGTCTTCATCTACGTCGTATAGACATATTCTGCCGACTTTACAATTACATCCTTGGCAGGCCAATCCAGAGTCATTCTCAACTCCCTGGGGAGTATTCAGCCTTGAACACGGGGTTAACCGCAGGGGCTTAAGAGCTCATTCCAGCACCATCACTGTGGTTGCCTTATTGCCAAGTACCCATTGCACCTGGGTGGGGTGAGGCAGTGGTTTCAGGAGGATCTACAAAACTCCTCCATGCCATGGCTGGGATTCGAACCCACGACCTTGCGCGCGTGAGTCGAGCACCTTATCCATTAGGTCGAGCACCTTATCCATTAGGCCACGGCATCCACAAAAATAAGAGTTATTGCAACATTACCATTTGGACAAGGCTGATCCTGGCACAGTGGTCATATAAACTAGATCACCAAAAGCAGTGTTTATGTCCGTCTGTCTGTAAAAAATCTACAGTAGTGGCCAAGAATTTACACCGTTTCTGGGTATCTAATACAGTCCAAAATAACACTAAAAAAATATAAAACACATATTTTCTTGATACTTCAATCATTAACATCCTACTATAATCCTTCTATAGAGAAGTCAGTTTCAACCATTTTGTTGTTCTCTATACATTCCATTTATAACAGTAGACACAATATTGGGGGCACCTGAAACACCCTAGTAGACACCTCATTCAGTTTTTCAGGGTGATAATTCCCATATTCTTAATTGTCCACTCATCGTCTTATGTTTGACTGTTTGTCTCATGGTATAAGCTGGTTATTCACCAGGGGAACAGGAATATGTGTTTCACTGCCTTTTTGCGGGTGGGACACCTTACATCCTTATTTTGTATGGCTACTAGTCTGCTACTGTTTCTGTTGCCCGTGACAGCTCCACACTGCCCAGTTCCAAATATCAGTTGCAGACGGTTTTCCCTGGCCGACCTATACAAGTAGGCCTACTCAGCAGTTGCATTAGCAAACCAGAGCACCGACAGCAGCTCAAGTTGCTTAACTGATGATGTCACAATAAAACACATGTTAGAGAGGTTTTGCTACACGTTCACGTGTGACGTATACGTGTACAAGTGCTATCTAATTACATTGTTGTCATGGCAACTCCCACGTACACGTCACACGGAAACGTGTAGTAAAACCTCTCTATTAATAGATTAAAAGACTGTAGAGACTTTCAATGACAAAGAGACACACTTCTCACAACAAATCCACTTCAATTTCTTACACACAAACCAGAAAATATAATTACATTTTGGCATCAAACTCAGACATATTACAAAATATGAGGAAAAATTACGAAGAGATATAAAATTCTAGCCTGCCTCGATAAAACCCATTAAGGTGACGCACAGGCGTAAAACTCAAACACACACACACGATGTTGTGACATCATCATGGATATGACATGACAATGGTAAACTACGCAATAACATCATCCCGCCATTCAATATACAAAAAGCCACATTGGATAGCTAAGTCCCCCGGTTTTTTCTTGCGGTATCGTAAACATATGGGGTACAGATGCAGTACAGCTTATTATAAATATTTACCATCCATCATATTCATATAATAGTATTCATGTAATACTATTTGGCAAGTCCAAAAGCTGTTTTACATTTCTATTAGTATCTGAAATAGCATCTCAAAACAAAACATAAAGTAATTTTCAATAATAAATCAAATGTTTCCCTTCCTGTGCTATACTATATTACATTTACTATATTACATTTGCATTAAATCACATGTGTTTCTGATGGGGCATACAGATACGTGTAGCTTTCACTTTGTACTATTTAAAAGGGCCTTATTATGATTTGTTATTAAGTTACAAGACAAACTGCAAAATTAAATCACAGTAAAATGGGCAATTTCAGACAAAACTTAAATCACAGTAAAATGGGCAATTTCAGACAAAACTTATGTCACATGTTAAGGGCTCTTGAGACAGGGTTTACCATCAATTTACGTAATTAAAAACAACACTCAATAATCAGCAGTATTGCTGCACAACACATTGAAAGAGGTGCAAAAACTGAGGAGTCAAGGTAATTAAATGTGACTAAAATTACTATAAAGGCATTTATCTTAGCTGTCCCTCACTGACAAAAGACGAGTAAGTGATTGTGGAATGTAGGCCTTATAGATTTATTTCATATGATTTAGTCATTGCAAAAGGAAAATAAACAATTTATCCACTTTTTTTGAATGTTTATTTTAGGGGTTAGAATTGATATTTAATAAACTAAAATTGTGCTGAGACCCCACGAAACTGACAATGCGCAATCTTACAGATCTGATTGGAATCGACTGAAACATTATATTATAGATTGCCTACACCAAGGGACCAGTCACTGAGAAAGGGCTATTCCTCCCTCTCCAGGAGAGTGAGGTTCAGCTCTCTTTTGAATTACTACATAATGTGGTATAAATAATATCAAATGGATGTTTGGTGGTATTTTGAGATGTAGGCTACTCCCACTGGTGAAGAGATTGCGAGTCCTCTGTACCCACTTAACTCATGTTAACGCACTTACGGTTACAGAGGACTCAGGATCTCTTCAACTTGTGGGGTACATCTCAAAATACCCCACTAGTTGAAGGGATCCTGAGTCCTCTTTACCCACGAGTGCGTCAACATGAGTGGGTAAAGAGGACTCACGATCGCTTCACGAGTGGGAGTAGCCTACATCTCAAAATACCACCATACTCATTTGGTCTTATACATGTTATACATGTATAGAACTGAACTGAACTGAATTTATCTCTAAATGGAAATCTACAGTAACAAGAAACTGCAATTTTATGTTGTTTTGTGTTATGCTGCTAATATAAATGTGTTTAGATGGCATAAGCCTATTAGCAATAAACGTGTTCGAACAGACCATCACTTCTAATTAATAAAGTTTAGATATTTCATCAAGTCACACTCAAAATTTAAATTCTGTTCGTCTGGAGTCTTTGTTGCCCTGTATTGCTCTGTGCAGAGTTATATCGCACATATTTCGATCAAGATCAATAATATTATTACCATAATAGTGGTAGTACATGAAATATACTGGCTTTTTTATAGTAACTATACCAATCACTATGTGACACAAACTGAAGAGCAGGCCTATATATTGCACTGGAGCACTATCCCCTGCCAAAATTTAGTTTTTTTAGATTAATCATTATCCCATCCCATAAGTATAATACCAAATTGAATAATACTGAGATTAGTAACAATAACAATAACAAATAAATAAACTATTTTGGAGGAAGTAACAGTTATAATTTAGGAGGCATTTGCACTGTCCAAGTTGGAAACACTTTGGGTGGTTTGTTAGGTAACATTTCCCTGATGAAGAACCTACAAAAGTAACCTTCAAAAGGAAATTTGTAGATAATTTATTATCCAAACAATTGCTCAAACAAATTCCCATCCTGATGTTTCTATCCTTTTAAGGGGAAATTACAGATACAAGCAGAGGTTTGGTGAGAATAAAATTGTTTTCCTACTACTAAACTAAATTCAAAGAGGTTCAATTCAATGACCAGACACAACACAATAGGTGCAATGTATACCGGCCACAGTGACTGATTGATTCTTTATTGACAGTGAATTGAGACACAGTGGATTTCAATGCTTCATGAACAAATCTATAGTAAAGCACTGAATGTTACTTACTTTGATGACCGCAGAGTTTATGTCACATTTTTTGAATGTTTAAAGTTAATATGATAATGCCAGTATTATGCCACAGCATAGAAGACGGGACTATAATAAGACCAAATGGGTATGGTGGTATTTTGAGATGTACTCCCACTCGTGAAGATATCCTGAGTCCTCTGTACCCACGAGTGCGTCAGCTTCGCTTCGCCCAGATACAGCTATCTTCGGGAAGGTAAATCCTGTATCCGCCAAGCAAACAACAAATAACTAATAATACCACATGGGATATATCCACTGCTTTTTCATGTGGTATTGTAAACGTTATGGGGTATTTGTAAATACTCGATTGGTTGACAATATTCATAGGTAATGCCAAGCATTATTTTTTTGCAAATTTAATTTTTTTTTTTGTGGAATTTTTTGAAAATGTTTTTTGTTTTTGGAATTTTTTTTTTTTTCAGAAGTAATTTTTTTCTCCTTTAATTTTTTTTTTTGGAAAAAAAAAAAAAATTTTCGGACATTTTTTTTTTTCCGGAATTTTTTTTTTTTTTTTTCGTAAATTTTTTTTTTTTGGCGGAATATCAAACAGAAGAAGAAGAAGAAGGTAGTCACGTTGTAGTCATGCGTGAAGAGAAGCAAGTGCCAGGATCATATTATGGGATGTCTGAATCAAAATTTTTTATTGAACCATCTGGATGGCTCCACTCGCCTGTTAGCCATAAGGGACGAGACACCTCGCTTCGCTCGGTGAGCCGGTGGCTCTGTCCCGTCTATTAACTATTGGCACTGCAAGGTGTTTTTGCACTGTACGCATATAGTCTTACACACTTCGCAAATTTAGTGTCTAGTGCATATAGAGTTGATGTCCAAATGTACCCCGGGGTCGGGGCACATAGGGACAGTTATGGTCACGTAACATTTTGCTGTCTGGCTGCAAAAAGAGTAGGTGCAGCCTAATATAATGCCTTTGATTTAAGCTCGATAGTATTGGTGATATATTTATGCAAACTTCAGAGTTTCTCAGTGCTTTCAGCATTAAATAAAATTAGTAGATGACCAAAGTGTCCCAATATGCTGCGGTTCCCCCTATGTATCAAGAGTAATCTGTTCAGACACTGCAAACAAACATAATATTTAATTTTTTTACCGTAAAAATATCTAAACCATATTAGTAGTAATGGTGTGATCAAATATTTTTATAGCCAATAGACCAACCCATAAACCTTTTTATAACCAGTGCATATGATGGCATAATAGAGAATAGCATGCAACTTTCACTTTGATATTCCTATGGAGTTCCATTTAGAGAGAAACATTTACCATCGATCATATTCATGTCCTGCCCGAGTCCGAACAGTTCTGTTAGTCATATCTGAAAACATAAATAAAACATATAAAATTAAGGACTTTTTGGTCAAGTTTCATAATAAATTAAATATTTCCCTTCCTATATACATTTATTAACAAAACATACGTTTAACAGGGAATACATAATATAGCTTTCATTCAGTAGAATTTGGAGGGCCCTATTATGATTATTATTTGGTAAGAAGACAAACTGCAACATCAAATCATAGAGAATTTGGCATTTCAGGCAAAATTTATGTCAAATGTTCAGGGCTCTTGAGGCAGGGTTTACTCACCTTATAAAAAAAAAACCTTATCACATTTGTTGAGAATGGCCATGTCCTAGACCAACTGGATGCAAGTAAGTTGCTGAGTATGGTAATTAGAAAGCAGAAGAGGCTGGTCTTTGACACTATGACTGCCCAGTTGTTTCCCCTACCCCAGTAGGTTCTTTTGTTCAGAGATAACTCCTCCCGTGGGAATGTCTAAAAAATGACTGATTACAGGCCATCCAATCAAAATGTTTGTATTTAAAATTTTCCCATGGATTATGAAAATATGTTATTCTTTACAGTCTTGCCTGAGTCTATTTCCCTGAGTGGGTTTACCATCATCCTAGAGAGCCCATGGGACATTAAATGGAGGCGGGTTGTATCCAGTATTATATGCTGGGGCAACTGAAAGACCCTGGGCATCCCTGAATTAATAGGGTATGTGCCAGACTCACAGTCTTCTCATCTCATCATCATACGGCGATCGTCTGCCTTGATATAGCCCACTAAGGTGCTGCAGAGGCGTAAAACACAAACAAAGAAAGAAAGACCATCATCCTAGACAAAAAATAAACAAGATATTTGGATTCCTCAAATACACAAGCTGGGGAAACCATGTAAGAGGCTATGAAAATCAACATTCCTTGTATTTTAACAGACTGCATGCATACTGATAGACATTACAACAGTATCGCAAATAAGTTTTAAAAATAACAGTAATTATTACAAAATTATTTTTAAATTTTTATCTAAAATGCACCAAATTTGGACAAAAATATATTACTAACTGTTATAATAAACAAGAAAATTTGTCTCAAAGTCATAAATCATCCTCCTATTGCGGGCCCAATGCGGGGCCAGTTTCCACTCACCTGCTAATATAACAACTTAAAAAAGTCAAGTCTTATGAATACATATTCTACTGCTTTTTCATTTTTTTTTTCAGCTAAACAAACACATGTTCATTTATATTATTTAGTTTTAATTGTATTTCATTCATTCAAAGGAAATAGTTTATTTAACTCTGTTTCCCTCTTGATAACTGAAGTGCACTTTTATATTTTGCTATATCTTATGTAAGCCTGCTTTTGTAAATTGAATTAAGATGTTATCAAGCAAAAAATTGAAAAAGTCAAAACTTCATGATGTACGCGTATATTTTTTGTGGTTTTCCTCTCCTAACATTTTTATTTCTGGAAGTGACCTCAAACTGTAAATTTTATTCAACACATCAGTGAACAGCCTCAAAAATAGGTTTAGCAGACATGCAGACGTCTGTATCTTGTATTATGAGATGTTAGCAGACGTCTGCATGCACTGATAATTTGACCATAAATGACCGTCTGCAGCACTAATTGCAGACTGTCTACAGTAGAGAATGCAGACGCCTTGCCATTGTATGTTTTGCCCTGTTACCGGATGTCTATTGTTTGAATATTTTATTTTTTCCAGAATTACATGTAAATGTATGTTTTAAGAGTGTGTGTGTGTGTATTTGTTCTTTACGTCTCATCAGCACCTTGTTGGGCTATTTAGAGACATCCTTGGTTTGTATCAAGGGGGTTAATTCAGTTGGATTGGTGTTTGGTAATTATTTTGTGTTTCCTGTCTTTGTCTTCATGTTCGTTTGTCTTTGTATTTGTTCTTTTATCACTTGCAAAGCAACAAACAAAAAATCATGTTGAATCAAAACAATAATGGCTCCATAAAAATCGTCTGTGAAGTCGTGCTTAGTGACTAGATTAAGTACTTCTTTTTTGGTAGCAAAGGTGTCTGGTGGCCAACTGTGCATCCTTTGGTTAGTTCGCTCAGTCAGTTTGGCACGCAGTTTGTCAAAGCTAGGCATTGGTACTAGATATGAAACTGCCAGATTCAGGTATTTTTGTACAAACATTGGTCGTTGAATGTCTCCATTCGGTACTCTTCCTTGAAGGAAGCGGAGAAGATATTCTCTGTAAGAGATCTGTTCTGGTACTGGCTTGTCTTTTCCTTTGTTAACTGGTTGTCGTTCCTTTTTGTTAATTTCTTTCTTTCGTTCTGCTTCCTTGTCTGGCGAATGGTCTTCCCTTACTTCCTCTTGACTCTCGGCTGTTTCTTCCTCCTGTGGATTCTCTGGACCTTCTTCTTTTTCTGCTTCCTGTGGAACCTCCGGAACCTGTTCCTTTTCTGTCTCTTCATCTTCTGCTTCCATGGATTCATTGTCAGGTGTCGTGCTTCTGTCATCATCTGAGTCATCATTTTTCCTCATTTGTGTCTGTTGTAGTTGTGTGTTCTTTGTCCATTGCTACCTCATGAGGAGCTGTGGCTTCAGCTGATGGGTTTGGTTGTTCAAGGTCTGCCTGGGATGTAGGCCGTTGTGTGGTGGTTGTTGTCTGTGGAGTGGATGTTTCAGTTGTTCTTCCGGAGTGTCTGTTTGTGTCTTCTATGTTGTCTGTGCGTTGTTTGTGTGATCTGTTGATGCTGTGTTCTTCGAGTTGTAGCCTTCGTCTGGGTGTTGCATGATGTTGAGGTTGTGGATATCCCGCCATGTCCGCATAGCTTGGAATTCCTGAGTGCTGTTCCACAATCCTTCTAGCCTCTGGAAAAGATATCGCTTGGGTTGCCTTCAATGTGAGGATTTCTTTTTCTTTTGTCCACTGTTTACACGTTTTGCTGTAAGAGGGGTGATCCTCCTTACAGTTAACACAAAGAGGAGGGGATGAGCAAGGTTGATCTTTTGATTGGGTGTGGTCCTGGGATCCACAGTGTCCACAAACTTCTTGTCTTTGGCACTACTTGCTCAGATGACCGAAACGTTGACATTTAAAACATCTTCTTGGGTTGGGAATATAAGGTCGTACCTTGCACCGTTCCCATACAACTCCAACACTCTCAGGAAGAGTAGTGTCTGAAAAGGTCAAGATAAGAAGTTCTCGATGATCCCTCTGCGGGATGCGATGAAAATGTACGACATCAGTGAAGGTTTCAAACCACTCTTGTAAGTCCTCGTCAGAATTTAAATAGCTAAGTGAGGAGAAAACCACCCCCTTACAAGTGTTTAATGTGCGATGTGGCTCGACTATAGTCGGAGTTCCTGCAATACTTGTCAGCTCAAGCAGTCTTTGTGTTTGTTGGTCATTTCTTGTTTTAAATAAGACAGTTCCATCTCTTTGTTGTGTGGTTTCTGCAGGTTCTCCGACTTTTTGAAGAATTGTCTTGTAGATCGCAAAGGGAGAAAGTTTGCTTGTTGGATTTAGCACAATGTATCGGTGTCGGTATTCTGACTTCCGCGTGGTCGTTGGTCGATTTAGAAGTTCCGGGTCGATGCAGTCATCCGAAGATGACCGCTGCCGTTTTAGTCTGGACTGTGGATTTGATAGAGAATAGGCCATAGGATATTTGGTGTTTCATCCCCCATGCTCCCCACCCACCAAGGAGCCCAACAAGGGGAGACCAATATGGGTAGGGCTGAGCCCAGTACCCTAGTCCCAGGGATACATGGGGGATATACTCGTAGAAGGCTAGGTAAGAAATATAGCTGCAATCATATTTAAAACATGGCCAGCATGTACACTTGGTCAAAACCTTCTTTGATTGACCCATCAGCCATGGCCAATAGGACCGAAGTCCTAATGACAACATGACAAGCCGATTGACTGGACCGGGCCAATCCAGCCTCCCGTCTAGGAGAAATCCAGGCCAAAGTAGTGTATTGTATGAGAGGGACCAACTTAGTCTCTTTCAACTCAACTACCAGGACCCCTTCATCCTCCGACACGGGTCGCAACCCACGGCAAACAGGTTGCCCCTTTTCCGTCGAGGAGACGTGTGCAAGCGCACTGTCCCGTGTTGGCCACTAAGGATACAGGATTTCACCTATAGTGTTACCACCCACCGCCACGAGGAGGCCCGAGACCTGCGGGGGCGTATGTTTTAAGAGTAACCTGACGTCTGTAACTGTTGTATTTTTAACGCAACCAGACATCTTTAACTGGTTAATTTCAATCGTATCCAAACGTTTGTAACTGATGTCTTTTTTTAGCAAGCAGACGTCTGTAACTGGTACATTTCAATGGTATCCAGACATCTGTAACTGCTGCATTTTTAAAGCAACCAGACATCTGTAACTGGTACACTTCAAGAATATCCAGACGTCAGTAACTGATGTATTTTTGTGGCAACCAGACGTCAGTAACTGATGTATTTTTGTGGCAACCAGACGTCAGTAATTGGTACATTTCAAGAGTATCTAGATGTCTGTAACAGGTGTATCAAAGAAATTGATACACCGATATCTGTTACTGTACAGAATATGCATAATACAGATGTCTGGACCTCCCAATACTTTTAGCGTAGACCTGCTAAGACTAGATTCTGATGTCCTCCAGACATCTGAGACAGTACTGCTAGTCCTTGATCAAACTTTGGCTGTCTGCTGTATCCACAAAATGGTTAATTCAATAATTCCAGACGCCTGGAAGACCTTTGAAATGAACCTTTACAGATGTCTGCAAAGATACAAATTGGTAGTTTAACAGACGTGTGCAATCTCCATTTAGAAGAAACAGCAGACGTCTGTATGTCTGTAACTCCCTTAAAAAAAGGCCTGTTTCTTATATATCCGTGAAAGGATAAGCTTTTAATTAATATGTCACAAAAATGTTGTGATTGCCGGGTACTCTTTGCACACAGTAGTATCAATGATGACACAATATTAATGGCATTGCATGTGAATAATTATACGCAATTACATATGGTGAATTTGCATTTCAGGTCCTCTGGGGAGTATGCTCATTGACAGATATGGCTGTCGAGTCGCAATATCCATCGGTGCTATCATATCATCTATCAGCTTGGCTGTATCATCGTTCGCCACTAGTGTGTCTTTCCTTTTGGTTTCATTGGGCATTTTTACAGGTAAGTCAAACTATGAAACTTATTGAATATTGTTATCTTCCAAACAGTTCTGAACACATGCAAATAAGATTTTACCTTTGAAATAAAGACAGAATTCAGCTGTGGCAAACATTTTCAAACTTGACAAATGTTTTACATGATCTACAAACTTGACAAATGTTTTACATAATTGTGTAAACTAGCAGTGTATCATAAGTAACGATTCATAACAGTCTTCAATAACATTTTTCCCCTTTTTTTCAGGCCTGGGTTTTGGCATGTCATATATGGGCAATGTCCTAGTAATATGCATGTTTTTCTCAAAGTATCGAGCAATGGCCATGGGAATTTCAGCAGCTGGATCAGCCATAGGCACCTTCATTTTCCCCCTTCTGAAAAGACTCTTGCTTTCCAAGTTTTCATGGGAGGGAACCCTGCTGATATGTGCAGCATTGCATTTACACACAATCGCAGCAGCATTACTAATTCCTTCCAAGGCTCCATTAGAATTGACTAAGGGCACATCTTCATCAAAACCAGGCCAGAAAGCAATTAGCTTATCTTTCCTTAAAAACAAAGGCTTCCTCTTGCTGTGCCTCAATAACTTCATGTTCTGTTTAGGCTTATTTGTTGTATACACTCACATGGCCTCATATGCCAGGTGGCTGGGCCAAACCAAGTTTTTTGCCAGTTTATTAATTTCCCTGACGGGAATAGCTTCACTGCTGGGTCGGATTGGCCTTGCGGGAGCAATTCAACTGAAATGGTTTAGGGCACCAACACTGTATTCCCTCTCGTTCCTCATAGCTGGCTTGGGAACAATAATAAGTGGTTTCTGGACCTCCCAAGCAGGAATCCTCGTCACAACCTTTTCATTTGGCTTCTTTAGTTCCTCCTACGGTGCTGTGAGCCCTGAGGTTGCTTGTTACATTGTTGGTTTAGAAGACCTCAACAGGGCTTATGGAATCCAAATGCTGGCTTCTTCTGTGGGTATAATCCTTGGCGCTCCCATTGCAGGTACAGTATGTCAATTTATTTCTTTTTTAACTGACAAAGAAATAACTTTCAATGTGGAAGAAACTTTCGCACAGTACATACATGTAGCTTCAATGTTCTTGATTTGCTGTACCTCTTTAGTAAACTTTCATGCACATTTATTTATTAACATTATGGTCCAAACTTGCCTCCTTGCCGATAGACGTTGAATTAAAATTAGTCTCCTTTTACAAAAACTCTTACTACCTAAGCCTAAATAGAATCATACCTATCTATATTTTAATTTCACACCAAAGCCAAGCAAGGTATGACTCTTTTATGCTAAAAAATGAAATAATCACTTGCTATTGATCATCAGGTTTCATCTACGACCACACCAGCTTCTATCCAGCTTCGTTCTACTTTGGTGGAGCATGCATGTGCCTCAGCGCCTTCGTCCTGGCTCCAGTATTCGTGAGATGTTGTAAATACGAACATGCAGAGAAGTCGGAAATAACAGCGTTATCAGTAGAAGTTCTTGAAAATGGTGATATCATTCATGGATGTAGGCCATCTGCAAAAGACAGGCTCACTGGACCATGTCCCGAAAAGCTCAAGATGGAAATGGAATATAAACTAAGTGCCTTATGATAACAGTGACTTCAGATATTAAACTATTTTACAAAAGTATATTGTATAGTGTATGGAGACATTCATTGTTTTTGCAAAGATATTTAGGTGAACTAAAATATTAGGAAATTCTGTAAGAGACAATTTGAGACACCACAGGCGCATGACAGCATGTACTGTATATGAAGTAATCAAGGTGGATATCTCAATCGCCACCTTGTGTAGACACAGTACAAGCTACTGGTGGCATTTTGTAGTTCAGTACCCCAGGTTCAGTACTATATGTTTAGGAAAGATGGTGGATTTCTGCAGTGTCCCTGGTCCGCATGTCATTGGCAAACTAGATGTAAAATGGCATAAATAATTTGTCTTTCCAGTTTTTGGAATCAATTTGATAGAATTTCAACTGATGCATATATACCCATTCTGACACACGTCTTGATAGATTGTACCAATTTAAACTTAACCTAAGTACTACCAAAGCAGATTCTATTGCCAACTTGAGTTAGATAGGAAGTGCATCACAATGCAATTCCCTTGACAGCCAATCAGAACTCAAGAGACAGGAATACCCCCTATCCTATCCTGCCAGGATAGGAGCCGATAGGTTAGGGATATTCCCATTTCAAGAGTTCTGATTGGCTGTCTAGGGAATTCCCTCGTGATGTACGTCATTGCCAACTAAAGTATATGCCTTTTTTTCCAGTAGAGGGAGCTTGACATGCTCACCTTCCATATTAACTTAAGTAGGCAAAGACTGAACATCCCTCTAGTATGGATGTAATTTCCTAAAATATAACACATGTAGGTGGCACCAAAGACATCAAACTTGTTTACTTCATAGATGCCATGCTATGTTATCACACGTTTTGGTGATACCTGTAATTATCCACTGCTGAGCTGCAGTGGATATAGGGTTCGTATGACAGAATTTACACACTGTGTAAAATTTCCAGACAGTGCTGCTTCATACTGCCTTCACTTCCAATGTTACCCTTTCAGTATGTTCCCCAAGATACCTTTCCCCAATGCGTAGGCCTTTAAGGCATAAATGGTTAAAAAGTGTAATTTAGCTTCCTGTTTCTCCACTGTCCACACTCCAAATTCTGTCCCCCTCTTTTTGGTACACCCTCTCTTAACCTCTTGGAACTATAAAGTTCTGGGAGGATAGCAATACCAACAAAAAAAATTGATGAATGAGGGGGGCACTATAAACAAAAAATTATATTAAAATTCAATAACAAAAATATATGATATATACATCATGATTAAAGGAGAAGAGGAGAGCTGCACTCAGCTGCAGTGGATTTCACACTGCTTGCAGTTTGTAAGGGAGACCCTCTAGTTTTACAAAAGCTTCTGCAATCCTCAAGTATTGTCCCACCTAATGCTAATCCAGTCATCAGTTGGAAACTTAATTAAAATATGAAATGGTCAAAAATTTACTGACAAACAAACAATGCAAATAATGAGTGCCATATTATCCAATGACTGAGAATTTTATAAAAGATCTCCTATAAAATGTTGGAATTTTTGTAATGGGGACTTCTCAAGTGCCAACTTACGAGGGGTTTTCTAAAAGTTCTGTCTAACTTGGCACAACTTTAGCCATATTTGATGTATTGTATACACCGGATGATTCTTGTCCAATAATATTCCTTTAATTTGCTGCAATTGATCTTCAAAAAATCATATCATAAAATAAAAAATAAATTGTTGACTTGTTATCATGGAAACCTGAAGTCTTAAATGGCGGCCCAGTTTTGTAGTATTTTCTTAGCATTAGTTTAACACCTGCTATAATGTGAGTGTCTTGACTTATTAAATTGATGGATATTGATAATATTTGCCATAAAACACAATGGGCTAATTGTTGCAAATGATTAAGAATGGAAACAATGGTCCTATGTCATCATATCTCAGCGTACCTGTGCCAATCCCACATTGCTTGGTGACAATCATGCAGCATAAGATCAAGTCTTTTTTTTTTAAAGAAAATTATTGTTGTGAAGTTGTGAGTAATGTTAATGATGACATTTTATACAATATTTTTCCAGTCAGTTCTATGACTGAAATCTGCAACAAAAAACGTAGAGTAGAAAAAAGGAAGAGCAAAGTTGAAAAATATCGCCAAATTAGTAGAGGCCAAACAACAATTACAGTCAGTTTTATGACTGAAATCTACTAAAAAAACGCAGAGTAGAAAAAAGGAAGAGCAAAGTTGAAAAATATCGCCAAATTAGTAGAGGCCAAACAAATATTACAGTCAGTTTTATGACTGAAATCTGCTACAAAAAACGTAGAGTAGAAAATAGGAAGAGCCAAGTTGAAAAATATCGCCAAATTAGTAGAGGCCAAACAAATATTACAGTCAGTTTTATAACTGAAGTCTGCTACAAAAAAACATAAGAGAAGAAAATAGGAAGAGCCAAGTTGAAAAATATCGCCAAATAAGTAGAGGCCAAACAAAAATTACAGTCAGTTTTATGACTGAAATCTACTAAAAAAACTTAAGAGTAGAAAAAAGGAAGAGCAAAGTTGAAAAATATCGCCAAATTAGTAGAGGCCAAACAAAAATTACAGTCAGTTTTATGACGAAATCTGCTACAAAAAACGTAGAGTAGAAAATAGGAAGAGCCAAGTTGAAAAATATCGCCAAATTAGTAGAGGCCAAACAAATATTACAGTCAGTTTTATGACTGAAATCTGCTACAAAAAACATAGAGTAGAAAATAGAAATAGCCAAGTTGAAAAATATCGCCAAATAAGTAGAGGCCAAACAAAAATTACAGTCAGTTTTATGACTGAAATCTGCTACAAAAAAACTTAGAGTAGAAAATAGGAAGAGCCAAGTTGAAAAATATTGCCAAATTAGCACAGGCCAGCAAAAATTACATGAGCAATGTTTATAATAAAAGTTAAAAACATGATTTTTTGTTGACTTATTGCACTTTCTAAAAATGACACTGACTGTTTGGCAACAGTGGCAAATTTTGCTACTGACATCTGCACTCTGATTGCTATCCCCATCATTTCCATCAAGAATTATACACGAAAAGACAACAGTTCCAGCAAAATCTTAAATAATTATATTTTACTTAGTGCAAAATGTGATAACTACATGTGTATTCTCTGATAAAGGAATAAAATGGTGTCAAAAGCTTCAATGTGTCTCTGTATACCTTTTTCACATTCTGATAACATGTTTGTACAGATGGTCCTTTGTTGGAAATTCACAGAACCACAAGTTGCTGAAAATTGCATTATCACTGAAAATGGCTGTCCGAAACCCGAGTTTGCACTTCAAGTGACCAAGTTATACCTCACATAGGCCTACTATCTTTGGGTGGTGTCTGTACTCTGACTTCTCAGAGAACAGGCACGAAGAGGCCCGAGACCTCTGGGGGCCAACCTTTTCACTATAAAAAGTGACTCACAATAGCTGATGTTTCATCATAATGCTTTTGACATGAGAACCATACTCCGCGTTCCTAATTATTACGCAACCAAGATTATTTCCACAGGAACAGAGTTGTAAACCAGATGTACATCATGACAGTGATGTAGTCAAGGCCAGGACATCCGAGACAGAGCCAAGGCCAAGACCATCAAAATATGGCTCTTAGGCTGGCCTCGAGCATTGAAATAAAAATTCTTATTGCAATAAAAGGCCTATTTCAGCCAGACATAATAGGAAGTCACTATCAAACTTATTCTCTGCTTTCCCTAGGTTTAGAACACTCCTGAAACCAAATAAAAACAAATTGTATCTGCATACTTGAACAATATCATGATGCAGTGTTGGAGGTCTCACTCATAGGGCCAAATGACCTAAATGAATTTTTATTTCAATGCTATTTCAATGGAGGGGGGAAAATGTAATTTCAATGCTATTTTGATGCAGGGGAATAATATGGACTGCTTGGATATGATGTATCCGAGTTTGAAATGACGACTGTATATTTCATTTAATGTTATGTGGTAAATTTTCATGGCATTTTTTAACCAATCTGGTAGATTACGGGTGTCTTTCCAAGAAATTTCATAATAATTGGGAACATCCCAAAAACTGATTACCATGCATACCTCCTCACTGAGCTAACAGAATTGGACAGAAATGACTGGATATGGCTCTGTGGCACATTTACCATAATACGTAAAAGATATTTAAATAGCCTTATCTCTTTTGGATATATCATGAAAAATCACGGTTGCATACTTAGTTATGATCAAGACTTTACCAGAAGTATAGTTTATTATAGCATTCGACACCTCTGTCAGCCAATCACACGCCAGCATTACAGGGAAATAATTCCTATATTCTTTGTTGTCCAGTTATCCTCTCATGTTTGAGTGTTTGATTCACAGTATAGGCCGGTTATTCCACATGGGATCGGGAATATGTGTTTATCACACCTCGGGCTAAAGCCCTTGGGTGATAAATCACATATTCCCTCTCGAATGGTGAATAACCTATACTTATTAAATTCTGGATAGCAATGAATTGCAAATGACAAATCAGAAATGAAAGCATAAAAAATACTATTTTTTAATTGTGACCGGTAACTACAATTAAAATGTCTTTATCCCTCATGTGAACATATAAGGATCCAACAACTCAATTCAGATAGTACACCACACAATTCAGAAAGGAATGTTTTAAACGACATAGTATGTCACATGAAAGCGTCATTCAAATTACCCTGTCAATTGAGAGGCATTTTAGCAGCAATAACCATGAGTCTTTCGAAAAGATCCATATTGACCATGCAGGTCACTGCATGCTTAATCATGCTACAATAGGTTTTCCTCTCCAAAATATTCCAAGAAATCGGTCAGGTTGTCTTTGACCTCCTGCTCTGAGACTCCATATTGTTCAAGGGAATACTTGTTCTTTCCATGTTTGTGCTGGCGGTTCTCTTCCATGTGGCTCTGCATACTCTGCTGTACCTCAGGGGTCATATCCCAGCCAAAATGTGAGTAGATGTCCTTCATGGCAGCCATTGGGTCTTTCACCATCTCAGCATAAGAAAGTGTGCAGTAGGACTCCTGCAAGTGACAGTTTAACAAACATTAAAGCAAAGATTGTATATTTATAACAGAAGCAGACACTATCAATATCCAGGAATATCGTGATACTCAATAATACTCTTAACCAGTCGATTTCAATGTCATGTTAATTCATTACTTACTTTTGGCATACTTTTGAGCGTTTGGACCACTCGTGATGTTCCAAGCTTGTAGTACTCCAGAGTATAATTCTTCAGAGCTTCATTGGGACATTCTACTTTCATCATTGTCTGAGTCTGAATTTTTAACAAAATTAAACTTTGAGAAACAAGCTGCAGCAATTACACTTTTTGTAGACAGCATCTCAGATCCAGTGCACAACTATCTGCTTAGCAGTATCTTTTTCTCATCTGGCTAATATATCTTTGACACCTTTAAAGAAGAAAGTGGCTGATGTCATCAATTTCTGTGTTCAAAGTTACACATAAGAAGTAAAGTCAACTATGCAATCCCATACATTTGTTCATAGTGAAGCTTCAGCTTGCTATTTATACCTTCACAGCTATCCGAAAAATGAATGGAGCTTGGTGTTTCCTGACTATACATGTAAATGAAGCGAAATACCAGAGTTTATACCATTTGACACCCCTGTTAGCCAATCACATGCCAGTATTACAGGGAAATAATTCCTATATTCTTTGTTGGTCAGTTATCCATTCATGTTTGAGTGTTTGTCTCACGGTATAAGCCAGTTATTCACCATGGGATCAGGAATATGTGTTTATCACACCTCGGGCTAAAGCCCTCGGATGCTAAATCACATATTCCCTCTCACGTGGTGAATAACCTATACATATACAGGCTATACCTGCAGACATGAAATCTGTGACATCACAGTCTAAGGTATATAGGATAAAGTTCAAACTGGAGAAACATGTATACATACGTAGCTATGAAATCGATTGTTGATGCACTAGTATAAATAGGATATTACCAGGCCAAATATTGAGCATCCTGAGCCAATCATTTCATAGACATTCCGATATGGAAATATGAATCTTGCAGTGGGGAATATTTTACGATACATATCGAGGTACAAGGTGTGAACAGGTGCCTTGAGCAATAGAATTTTTCCTTCTGACAAACCTGAAAAAAGAAGCTTGAATCAGACAACAAATGTATCTTTCAGGCACCATTAATTGTTAAATCTATATATATGGTTACTAATAATAATAATGATATGGATTTACAAAGCGCTAATTTCAGTAAACTGCTCATCACACTACAAACTACATTTCGTCTCATTGCTTCTTTTGTTCATGAAAATAGTTATTCCTTTCAAAAGTGAATTTTGGTTTTCTAACCTTTGTAGAAGATACATTGTAAAGTTTTCTTGTAGAATTCATATGCTTTCCTCAGGTGTTCCTCTGGAGGGTTGAAGGTGAATTTTTTTAATTTCTCCAGGCTAGGATACATTGGGAGACCAAGATCATAGAAGTATGCCTGCAGTATCACCATGCACTCCTCTGGCTTTTCCAGGTTGAATTCATGTCTGTGCTGGAATTCTTTGTTATCCTCCAAACCAGGCACTAACGATTCTACAAAGCAAATTCCTCATACAGAATCATCAAGATTAGCGAAGATCAAATTTAATTTGTACTTGATGCACTATATGCGAAAACAAAAGTTTACCAATGGCTGCTTTAGCCTTCTGATATCTGTCACAACCCTTCCATTCCTTGGGTCTTCCTGGGGGACATGGATTCATCACTTCCCAGGTCATTGGCGAAACAAAATTGGGAGCACTGGCCAAGAGTCTCTGCAACACCGTAGTTCCAGTACGGGCCATTCCAATAATTACAACTGGGCTTATTTCCGTCTGAATTGATAAAAATTATAAATACAACATATCAGCCACATAAAATGATTAAAGATATTAGTCAGACAATGAATGCAAGAAAAATGAAAATGTATACTGTAATTAAAAGTAGTTTTGAGAACAGATCAGAGAGGTGTCTCATGTCCCGTGCTTGAGGGTTAATATTCAAATATACATTTTAAATGACCATATGTACATGTAATATTTCCTGGCATATTATACCTTGCGTGACCATTTTACATAATTCTAAGGGGTTCTGATGTCTGCAGGACCACATTTTCCGGTTTCAAGCTTCTTTACATATATACCGGTCAACAAATTTCAATCAGCTTTTGATATCTCAGACCATTCATATTGACATTTTCAACAGCCTTATTCATGCATCCTCTTCAACCCAGCACAGCAAAAATCAGGGACAACTCACACTTTGTTATGGCAGCAAGGCTATGCAGGTATGTCTGTCGTTTTTGCCTTTCAAACGCAATGTGTTGATGATTCCCAAAAAAATCCATAAATCAAAGTCCTGTGGCAAAAATGTATTATCTTATGACCACTTTAACTAGTGTAAACTTTTTTTGGATCACCCTGTACATCTATTTTTTTGTCACCAGTTTGTAATTCTACTCACATTCAATATATCAGGATTCTTCACTACTGCTTCTTCAACCTCTTGCCTTTGGACTGCACGCATTCTGCAACAAAGAAGCTCACAATGAATGGATATCTTACCTTCTTACCTCGTGCCACAACATGAATGACAATGCCCAAAATAACCAAATTCTCACTTGTCAGCAGAACATACACACTATTTGTCCATCAATAACATTATGATATGATTAAACTCATGATGTTCGAAATTAAGCTTAGCATTTTATGTCCGAAATATATCACAGATAATTATGTCATTATCAATGTTATTTTGTCATAGGCAGGAGCATTCTATAAAAAATATATAGTTTTGAATAATATAAAAATGGTGCTAAACTGAGAGTAAATTTTATCATCAAAACAAAAGGCACATGACAGGTTTAAACAGGATGGAACTGTATCATGAACTTCCGTATTTCTTAATAGGTGACAGTAACATCAAGTACAGGCCTCAAAGCAAAATTCAATAAACAGCCTTATACCATTCGACACCTCTGTCAACCAATCACAAGCCAGTATTTTAGGGAAATAATTCCCATATTCTTTGTTGTCCAGTTATCCTCTAATGTTTGACTGTTTGTCTCACGGTATAAGCCAGTTATTCACCATTGGATCAGGAATATGTGTTTATCACACCTCGGGCTAGAGCCCTCGGGTGATAACTCACATATTCCCTCTCCTGTTGTGAATAACCTATACTAATGACATTCCTATTCAACTACACAGTCAGAAAAGGGGCAATTTTAGATCCTACGATTGAAACATTGCTGACAGACACACGATTTCTTCCATGCGTCGTCATCTCATTCATAATGTCCAGAAAAACCTAAACATGGTGTTAGATAGATCAGTGAACAGGGTATTATTCCCTTTGTACCATTTGACACCTCTGTCAGCCAATCATATGCCAGTACGAGTATTTCAGGGTGACAGTTCTCATATTCTTTGTTGTCCACTTATCGTCATGTTTGCCTTTTTGACTGTTCGTCTGATGGTAGAAGTCAGTTACGCACCATGAGATCGGAAGTATGTGTTTATCACACCTCAGGCTTGAGCCATCGGGTGATAAATAACATATCCCTCTTCCCTGTTGAATAACATGTATTGTACAAACTTGTGTTCCGTCCAGCTTCTGGATTTGAACCTGTGACCCAGAGATTGGCAGTCCAGAGCGCCACCCCCTCCATGAAACCTCCCTGGGAATCACAATCAGACTTACCGAATCATCTCGACTATCATTTTCCTCCCTTCCTCAGTTACATCCATGTTGTTCAGCCCTTCTAGAAGCAGTTTCAATGGTTCCATAAATGTTGGTTTCCTAGCTTCAGCTTGCACTGCAGGATCCAATGTTTCCAAAATCTCATCTACTGTGATTTTTGGAGCCATGTTTAGGCAGTGGTTCTGATCTCTTGTTGTGGAGTACTCCTCTCTGTTGTATGGCTCAGTGTTCAGAGTTCTTAAATATTGTCATATCTCAGATATCTATATAGACCATGCCTTATAAGGAAAAACAAAAATCAGGACATATTGACCTCGAAGCTTTGGCCACATAGACAATTTTTTTTTTTTTTGGAAGAGTCAGGACATTTACAAAACCCATGCAGCTGCAAATAATTTTCTTGTTGAGACATACTGTATCATTCATCGGTAACTGATGACTCTATCCTTTTTTATTCTTAAAATAATGTTCTCTGCATTTTTACCTGGGGTATACCATAATACAGAATGACATAATTAAGTACACTCATTTCATTATTCTCATCTAATTTGAATCTGAATAAACAACAAAGGATCATAACATTATTGAAACATTGTTACTTTCCATCAAAATAATGCAAATGCAATTAAATTTTAATAGGCCTACTATATCATTTTAAATGTGCATATACCTCTACACGACGTGTCTTCCTTTTCGGTCAGGTTTAAAATAAAAATAAACATGAAAATGTCCTAAATTACGCTTTGATCAAAATCTGTGACATGTCACACTGTCACATTTATTTAAGAAGATAATATTTAATTGGCACAGCCATGAAATTCGCGCAGCACATATCATTGTCATATCAGTACACCTACTAGTACTAAAGTATTTATTTTCAGTTCACATGGTCCTATATACGGTTAAGACAAATATGTCATTTTTAGATGCACTGGAAAAAAAAGAAGGTTTGCGTAAAACAGACAAAATTAACGTAAGCTGGTGTCCATCCAAATTTTGTGTATATCAGACAAGACTTTTAAGTGATATCTATGGACAAGGAAATTGTCAATCCTGATAAATTTTTTGAGTGATTTGATATATAAAATGTCAAAAATACGCATTTTTTTTGTCTGAATTTTCACAAAATTTTGGTCAGACAGACGGACACCATCTAACGGTTATTTTGTCCGTTTCACACAAATCTTTTTTTTCAGTGTAGATGGATATGTAGACTAGCTAGATAGAAGAACCGACCATACATGTTATATAGATAGGCAGCTAGACAGATGGATAGGCAGATAGACAGATAAATATGTTAACAAATTGTACTGACAGATTTCAAATTTATATCGGAGTTAGATTGTTGATGTTTCATGAAGGAAATCAATAAAATTCAGGGTATGTGTGACTTTGTGTGTTTGTGTTTTACGCCTCTGCAGCACCTTATTGGGCTATATCGAGGCTTAAATCATTGCTCTATTATACATTAGCAGAGGTTATTCACCATGGGAGAGGGAATATGTGATTTATCACCGAGGCCTTTAGGTCGAGGTGTGATAAACACATATTCCTGATCCCATGTTGAATAACCGGCTTATACCATGAGACAAACACTCAAACAGTCAAACATGAGAGGATAACTGGACAACAAAGAATATGGGAATTATTCCCCTGAAATACTGTAATGTGATTGGCTGACAGAGGTGTCGAATGGTATAATATATAATATCATATTGCTAGCGGAAATACTCGCTTGTCATTGGCTGACAGCCATGCAATATTCTACGATATTGCACGCATTATATTGCACGGTCATTTTAACATGTGAGAGATTGGACGGATCTGAGAGGAAGCACAACGTTTCAGTGCTGCTGCAGCCACAGGCTGGCAAACAATTTGTGTTTTCCGATTTTAGTAAAAAGTGCACTGTACAGCAACGGAGGCAGTTAGAAAGCTCGTTTTTGCGGCAAAAGACGCGTCTATTCAAGGGCTATTAGGACATCAATTTTTTTTTTACTGATTATATTATTTTTATTTTCAGAATAAAGCAATAAGTGACCGAAAAACAGCATTTTTGCCGATTTTTTTGTGTTTAGAGGTCTAAAGTCTGCTATAAAGTTTCAGAAAAAAATCTAAAATAAAATCCATCATCAAGTAAATCATTTTTCCATTCCGAAAGTGTGAAAATTTTTTTTGTGAGTGAAATATTTATTGCCTTTTGACGAGATACATTATAAAGAGGCGGATCAAAAGAAACACAAAAAAAGTTTTGACAAGGAATTCCAGCCCTTTTCTTTGCATTTGACACAAAAAAACCATATAATTTAACATATTCTTTTTGCATCACCATCCTTTGCTGTCCTGATCTCTTTGGCTGCCCTTGCAGGATCCTGCATCAGGGGAGGTCTCTAGACCTTCCTGTCCAAAACTGGTTTTCAAATTTCAGCATGGAGCATGGTCACCTCTGTGTCAAGATTGGGAGTAGAAACTTCCCTGATCACCTGGATCTTGAACGCCTGCCTTCCTCGTGCAATATTAGTCACCTCGGTGCCATAAAAACTGCTATCGCACTCGGTGCTGTGCAATAGCTGTATAATATTTAATGACGGTTATGTAACTTAGGTATTATTTCCTGATTGGTGAACTGTTAAAGCCATCAGCTTTCATATTTGACATTTCATTTTTATTCATTTTCAGAAGGAGCTGAGCGGATGGATGGATAATTGGGTCTTTAGGTCCTACTTATACATTTGGTAAGCTAATTAGGACACAAGGACAAGGCAATGAGGCATATGATGATTCAAACAGCTGTCCAACATAGACCCAGGCAATCCGGCAAGAGCTGAGATACTAGAAAATGATTGTGTTGCTGTCTCTACAAAGACTGTTGCTACTGCATGGCAGAAGACCTGGAAGCAGTCAGTAAACAACAGGGCAAAAGTAATGTCATTAATTTTTTGATGTCACTTTTCCCTGTAGAATACCTGTCCTAGAAAAAAAAATCACATTCAATCTCAGTGTCTACAAATATGAAATCATCTGTAAATGAGTTTACTTCATCTCCAAAAAAAGGCAATAGGACTAGTCATCTTAGTGTAACTTACTTTTTTTAATCCACTTCCTGCAAAAACTTAAACAAATAATTCATAAATAAATATATTATAAAATTCCACTATTCTAACCTGTTACCCGAAGGACTACCTATCAGCAAATGATCTGAAGGACTTAAAAAAACACTAAAACAAATATTTTCAAAATGGGACATAGCTGGCAATAACTTTCCTAAATCAAATGAAATGTACAAAGCAAAGAAGGGTGAGAGGATTCGTATCCATTTGTCCAAGAGGAATTGGGGAAAATGGCAAGCTATGTCAAAGAAAACAGTCAAGCCTATCCAGAGGTTTTACAACAGAAAGAGTTTGCTGACATTATGACACATTTTGGGATAAGGGGAAGAGAGAATCGATGCAATCTTAAGATAGTTTCCAGTGTAATGACAACAAATGATGACAGAAAGAATTGCATGTACTACACAAAAGATGAAGCCACAAACAACAACCAAGATGATTTGACTGATATTCACTTAGCTTGAAAAAAAAAGTTAAAATGAAAGTTGAGTGGAAAAAAAATTGTTGGCCTATTTATACTTTCATTAATCCAGGCAGAAGTTTCATGAGGCAAGGCAAAAAAGACGACTTAACATTTATCGAGAACAAAAAAAGAATGCAAGGAAATGTTATGCCATATCAAGCACTTGAGGCAGGCAAGTCTGTCTCTTTTACTCAAGTATTCAAGGGTCTTCATATATGCACAACATAAGATTTATGCAGAAAGCTTTGAAAAGCCAGAGAAAAGGGTGACCAAAACTTCATGCCCGGGTCAGTACACAGTACAGGAGGTTCAATAACCATGATGATGTCCAAAAAAGACCTTGTATATTGTAAGCACTACTTGCACAGCCAGGTACGCCTATGTTGGCGATGATTAAAAGATCAGAACTTTGCAATTTATACCATTGAAATTTAGCAGATGGAGGAGAAAGGATTCGCACTGTATGATGAGGAAAATTCTATCCTTTATGTTTCTGGTTTTGCTCCTCGAGGAGCCAAAAGCACATGGAAAAATGGACAAGTTATCAATCACAATTTCAATTTGCTGTATGACTTACATGTATGTAACAGTTTACTGTCTGGATGAACGAGTTGGGATTAAAATTATTCAGAGGAGGTATCAGGAGAAACATTCCAACTTTGCTCCAGCAGGTCGACAAAAAGTTGAGCCTTTGAGGTTTATCGGCTGTCTGAAGATATGCCAACAGTCACTTCATAAAGATATTAAAATCAGATGTGAGACACCCAGAGAGGTCCAAGAGTACATCAAGCGAAAAACGGCGACTACATCACTGAAATGAAAAGAAACACTTAAAAAGTCATCTTCTTTCAGCTGTGCCAACAAATTATAAATTGAGTGGTGTCAAGTCAAAACCATCAGAGATACAGGAAGGCAGGCGTTCAAGATCCAGGTGATCAGGGAAGTTTCTACTCCCAATCTTGACACAGAGGTGACCATGCTCCGTGCTGAAATTTGAAAACCAGTTTTGGACAGGAAGGTCTAGAGACCTCCCCTGATGCAGGATCCTGCAAGGGCAGCCAAAGAGATCAGGACTGCAAAGGATGGTGATGCAAAAAGAATATGTAATTTCAATGATTTATTAGCATCAAGCAAATTGCAGGATTTTTCTCCAATCTTATCTATCTCACCAAAGTAAAAGCATTGCAGATGTGGATGCAAAAGAACTTGTGCAGGAGCATCAGGAAATGGAAATTGGAATAATTTCATCACAGATGGCAAGCGAACTAATCCAAACAACGCGCCAGAAAAGACACCATTCCCTACCCTTCTTCAAATGGCACAGAACAAAACCAATGATCCTCCTCAAGAACATAGGCCAAATGAACCCCCTGTTCCTATTAAAATACTTTCAGTGAACAACTTAATTGTCTCATAAAATAAAATGGCATTATGGTTATAATTATAGAATTTACACATACATTTATACAGAGAAAAAAATATATTAAGATTAACTGAGATTAAGTTATCATGTGTATATCACGTATAAACACTTACATCGTCTCTTGACATAGTGTATTCGCCCTCACTGGGCCTCAGTGCCAATAAGAGAATAAGGAGGGGGGACAATAACAAGTATGTTATAATATATATTCTTTCTTATTTCTATGAAGGAACAACATCTCGTCGTCTTGACATCGGAGGAGATGTAGATTTTAGTGACGAAGGTGAACTTCATTGTGAGACTGACGTCACCTTTGATGACATGGTGAATGGCCGCTATTCCATCATCCAGTGCCATCCTGAAGCTTTACTTGATACGAAGTTAGGCCACCAACTTCAAGATAACTCCAAATTTATCCAGAAAGTGAAAGCGTTGGTGATAGACGAGTGCCATAAGACAGACCAATGGTAAGGTTACTTCTGTGGCATTTAACTTAAATCATCCCTCCTAACTACCCTCAAGTGAGTGAGTGAGTTTGTGTTTTACATCTCATCAGCACCTGATTGGGCTATTTAGAGACATACCTGGTGTGTACTAAGTGTGTTTATAGTTATGTTATTTCTCTTTTTGTGTCGTGGATTCTGTTATCCGTTGTTTTCTAACCAATTTCTCAGCAATAGACAAATGGTCATGCAGGACCAATAAAATGAGGATTCCATAGAACTCGTCAGTGAAGGTGTACTTGGTGACTAAACTGTGTATTTCGTTTTTGGTGGTATGTTTATCTTCTTCCCAGGTGTGCAGCTCTTGTTTTGTTCGTTCAGTCAGCTTCCTCGACACATTGCCAAAGCCTGACCTAACATACCCTCAAAATTACGTATGAGCCCTCGCCATCATGTATTAATTATCTAAACCCTCTGTTCAGTTGTGTAGCGATTGGGAAGATAGGTCTAAATTTGTGAAGGAGGCAAGATATGAGGCGCTGCTAGCAGCTTCGCTCGCATATGGATGATTGATGGTCAAAACTGTGTTCATGAGAAGTGTGGAAACAACCAATTTAGGGTCTCTTGAATTACCAAAAGTAGCTCTGACGCCTGTCTGGGACAATGTCAGTGCACTGTGCGAATCTGGCAGTCGTAGGCCACCCAGATTCCTCAATCATAAAAGTAAATCAGATGGCTCAAGATCACGAAGTTTATTAAGTGAGATTGTGATCTATTTTATGTTGTTATTAAATGTTGTTGTTCTTTGTACACCATTGTTTTTATCCTTTTCAGAGATATAGACAAATGAGGATATTGTCTCTAAGTAGAGGGTAATGTGAGGATAAGTAAATCTACTGTCATTGAACTGTCATGGGACAAGAGAGTGATAATGCGCACAGTAAAATTTGCATCATCAGACACAGTTTACTAGGTATTTAAAATTTTCCTTCACCTTTCTTTCACGCATTTCACATCTTTAGGTTCTCCTGCTTTGGTTTTGACCAATTTACCAACAGTACAACTCCTAGTCTATCCAAATTTGACATAGAAAGCCACAAAATCATTTTCAATGTTTTCAGAAGATCGCTGGTATTTTACCAGGGGCGCTTTTGTAGAGTGTTTCCCAAGGATTCCCCAACGGTAATGACGTCACGAACTGATGGGTTTAGAACATGCTGTAAATTTAAATTTAAGAATAAAATACAACCAAAAATTATTATTTTCTTATTTATTATCTATTGCAACTGCTTGTAAAGGAATTTTGTTCAGCCTTGTGGTCACAGCAACAGGCACAGTTGCGAGCCATGGACGACAGTGGGATCGGTGAGTCACCTCCCAGGAAGATATTTAGGGGTTCGCCGAAAAAACCCCTTTCAAGAAGGTGGATTTCAAAACCCATGTGAAGCAGCATCTTGCAAGTACGAGAGCACTTTCAGACTACTGATGCAACATTCTACCAAGGCAAAACTGGCACTGGCCAAAGTGGCAGCAGAAATGGTATCTGCTGAGATGAAAAGTGCATCAAACCATCAGCTTAAACAGGTAGGCATATGCTTGTATCATAAATTATACAGTGGCCTAGCGTGGCAAGAATTTTTTCAATGCTAGTTTTTAATGCCTGAGTTGGCACAACTCCACCCTCAAGACTACTTGCCCCATTCTTGAAATGACCTGGCTATGCAACTGCATAAACATAATTCCTGTGTGCTCAAGATATAAGAACAAACATAGGCGTACCAGGCGCGTGATTTTTGGGGGGTGAGCGACATTTGCCCGGAATTTAAATGTAAAGCAATTTCAAATGAAATTACCTGGAAATCATTAATTTTCAGTAGTTTTAATTTAATCTACACAAATTTTTTAGCCTTTGTGCAAGAATCTGTTTCCCAAACTATTGGGGGCGACTGCCCCCCCTGTCCCCCCCTCCGGTACACCTATGAGCACAGAAAGTGCCCCCATTTGCAAGTTGACTGCATTAGCGAGGTGCCCGCACTAGAGAGGCTTTACTAAACAAAAAAGACAGATAAAATATATGGTTCCAGGCCTTTGTGGTCGTAATGGCGAGGTACGAGGGGTTTTCCATAAGTTCTGTCCAACTAGTCATAACTTTTGCCAGATTTGATGTAGAAACATGATATTTGGGTCAGATAATATTGACGTAATTTGCAAATAACTCCCAAAAAATCAGATCATAAAATTAAAAATAAATGCTGAATCTGTTGCCATGGAAACCAGAAGTCATGAAATGCGGCCCAGACTTTGTAGTGCTCACTTAAAAAGAACTGAACACCTGCTTGCATTATCTGTGTCTTGACATATCGAATTGAAGTATATTCATAATTTTTTTCATGAAATATAATCAGTAAATTGTAAAATCATTAATAACAATGGAAACTGGTATTTTGTGACATCTCAGTTACTCTACCATCACTCATGCAGTTTCTCAGTTTTTTACAAGATGAGCAATTTTTTTGGATATGGATGACATCATATGTACCAGTTACATTTTTTTCATTTTAATTCAATAAAACTAGCAGAGAGAGTAAGAACCATTTATCATACATACAAGGAAGACAGTATGAGTGACAGAACCAAATAAAGATTGTACAAACTTTTTCTGAATGAAGAGAAGACACAATGGAAAACCTTAGAAAAGAAGACTGGAAAATGCCAAAACTGACCTTAACATGAAGATTGAGGTATCATACTTAGAGATGGATAGAAAGTATGAGAAAACGTATTTACAAGGTCCCAGTTATTGTTTTTGGAAGTTTTGAAATGACTATGAATGTTTTGAAAAAATTCTGTTCTATATCTCTTGTAATAATTACATATTTTACATGATATGTCAAGCTCGTGTCTGTTAACAAGTTCTCTGTCGCATTTCATGACTTTTGGTTTCCATAGCAACAAATCAACAATTTATTTTTACCTCTATGATCTAATTTTTTGGGGATCATTTGCAAATTATCTCAATATCAACTGACCCAAATATCATTTTTCTGTTTAAAATCTAGCAAAAGTTATGAGAGGCTGGACAGAACTTATGGAAAACCCATCGTAAAGAACAAAAAGTCTGCAAAACACCAACTGTGATCTTAATATAAGGACTAGGAGGCATTGATTTTTTAAGGGATATAAGGTTATAGGAAATGTACTCAGTGTCAAGTTCATAATAGCAATAATTTGTGAAATGTTAGGGATTATTTCTTTTATGTTTCTTGTCCTGTAACCCTGGTAAAAATTGAATTTTTTGACAAGATATAATGAATCTGTGTCCTAATAGTGCCCTGGGCCGCATTTCCCGACTTTTGATTTCCATGGCAACAAATTAACCATTTATTTTTGTTTCTATGATCTGATTTTCTCAGGATCATTTGCAAATTACTTCAATATTATCTGACCCAAATATCATGTTTCTGTATTAAATATTGCAAAAGTTATGACAAGTTGGACAGAACTTTTGGAAAACCCCTCGTATCTGTATTAGAGAGGTGGTCGTAAGGTCCGGGGACAGGGAGGGGTTCCCAATGTGGGTAAGTCCACATTGGCCGAATGCCTTGCTTATTATCTGACACTGGTGGAAAGTGAGTTGCTAATGAAGCTTGTCCACTGCGAAAACAAGGATACTGAATCTTTGTCTCGAAGCATCACAGACCCTCTTTGTCGCAAAGCCTTGATCGTTGGAATTTGTCCCGCATGCCGGTGTATGATCATTGTTTCGCAATTTAGTAATGTGGCACATTCCTCACCCAAAGTCAAAACTTACGGCAAAAAAGAACAAATTGGTAATTGAGTACGCTGCCAGCTATGGGCGACGGTGAAAAGATTGGAACTTTGCAATGCATACCAGCGACATTTTGCAGGTGGAGGAGGAAGGATTTTACATTGTATGATAACGAAAATTCTATCCTTTATGTTTCTGGTTTTGCTCCTCTTCAGGAGTCAAGTGCTAAGATGACCTTGCTGCTCATCAAGAATACAGGCCAGATGACTCCACTGCTGCAGAACCTACGCCAGACGATCCCGCTGAGCACTGCTCCTCAACCTGCAGCAGAAGACTGTGGGACCATTCCTTTCAAACAATGTGGCAGAAAAGACTACTTCTTGTCCTTCTTCAAATGGCACAACACAAAACCAATGCTCCTCCTCAAGAAAACAGACTCCTATTAAAATATGCATACCAAGTATTCACGTTCATGTGATACTTTCAGTGAACAACCATTCTCACAAAAGGGTATTATGGTTATAATTATAAGATAAGATATGTAGCCCCATACATTGTGCATGGTATTCGCTTCTAGTTTTAATAAGCCTTGTAATTATATCGTTATAATTGGCACTTATGTCCAAAGAGTCAGCATCAGCCATATTACCCTTGGACAAACAACTGCAGGAATACATCCATGAGAAAGTGACTAGAAGAGTGACTACAGTGCCGCCTGTAAGTAAGTGAAACACATGATATTGTGCCATTGCATCAATGCTAGACATCCTTAACCAAAATGCTTCTGGAAGGACAAATTTTCATCGGATGAGAAGAAAACATAGTGGGTCATAAAGGCCGATATGTGAGGCATGTGGGATTAAAATAGCAGCCAATTTTCTTAGCTGTAGTCGCAGTTAGGTATGGGTCAAAGTAAGTGAAACACATGCCCAATGTTAAAACATAGGGAAGGGTGGTTCACTTACTTATCAAAGACTTTGACCCATATAGTCCCTTGCCTGAGGACCTGGATTTCAGATTTGGCTGCACCCCATGTCAAACATTTTGACTTTGGTATCATTTTGTAGCAAATATTTTCTAGTTTAAGAATCTGCCTGTTGCCAAGATGGCAAATTTCCTGCAACATGCTTAATTTTGCATCATATGAGACAAGGTTTCGGTGTCATAAATTGACACTTTCACTGGCGTCACGACGACTCTCTATGCTTAAACAGCCATTACTCAATCAAATATTATGCCATTGCATAAAATTATACACCAAAATAATGCCAACAAGTTGCTCTATCTTATGGTATCCATGTCATGTGTCTGGGGTACTTATGTTGGTTTTTATGATGACAGACATGAACCATAACTTGATCTGCAAAATATAATTTTCCGAATCACACCTATCAAAATTAAAAAGTTTTCTAAAGGACACAATATTAAACCCAAGTCTCTTGAATGAATTTTAATTGGTAGTCAATATTGTTAGCTTTCATTTGGCACCTTGATTTGTATGTTTATTACAATACTTAATCTATTAAAAATTCAACAAACGTTGCTTCCCATGCTCGGAAATTGCTGTGCAAGCTTAAAATCAGCACATATATATTCAATTTCAGCAGCTCTCATCACCAGATAGACTATTTTAAACAAACAAATGGAGTATGGATGGATAGGCCTGAATCTCAGCTTTAATTTGACACCATGATTTCCATGTTGACTTGAATTTTAACCATGGAAAAGAAGTTAAATATTGCTATTAAGGCTCGGAAATCGCATTACAAGCATAGATTTGTCAAATATATATTCAATTTACAGTGCTTTCATCCCAAGTTGAACCATTATAGACCAAAAAATTGATTATGAATGAATAGCCCTGAGTCTCAGCTTTCATTTGGCACCATGATTTGTATGCTTACTTGGATTCATAATCATGGAAAAGAAGAAAAATGTTTCTGTTCAGGCTCGGAAATTGCAAAATTGAGCACAGAATTGCCACATATATAATGCACTTCCACTGCTTTTACCAGGAGTTAACATATCTAAACCAACAAATTGAATATGGATGGATAGGCCTGAATCTAAGCTTTGATTTGACACCACTATTTGCATGTTCACTTGAATTTACAACCATGAAAAAGAAGAAAGATGGTTCTGTTCGGGCTCGGAAATTGCATTTTGAGCATGAAATTGCCTCATTTATATTGCATTTTCACTGCTTTCATCAGAAGTTAACTTTTCTAGACCAACAAATTGAATATGGATGGATAGCACTGAATGTCAGCTTTGATTTGGCACCATGATTTTCATGTTCACTTGAATTTCAACCCTGAAAAAGAAGAAAACTATTTCTGTTCAGGAACTGTTTCTGTTCAGGCTCGGAAATTGCATTTTAAACATACAATTGCCACATATATATAGCATTTCCACTATTTTCATCTGTAGCCAACCATTCTTAACCAACAAATTGAATATGGATGGATAACCCATAATGTTAGCTTTATTCTGGCACCATGATTTGCATGTTCACTAGAATTCATAACCATGGAAAAGAAGAATAATGTTTCTGTCAAGGCTCGGAAATTGCAAAATTGAGCATGGAATTGCCACATATTTATTGCACTTCCACTGCTTTTATCAGGAGTTAACATTTCTAAACCAACAAATTGAATATGGATGGATTGCCCTGAATGTCAGCTTTGATTTGCCACTATGATTTGCAGATTCAATTGGATTTATAACCATGCAGAAGGAGAGGAAAAATGTTTCTGTTCAGGCTTGGAAATTGCATTTTGAGCATAAAAGTGCCGCATTTATGTTGCATTTCCGCTGCTTTCGTCAGTAGTTAACCATTCTAAACCAACCAATTGAATATGGATGGATAGCCCTGGATGTCAGCTTTGATTTGGCACTATGATTTGCATGTTCACTTGAATTTATAACCGTGAAGAAGGAGAAAAATGTTTCTGTTCAGGCCTGGAAATAGCAAAATTGAGGCCAAAATTGCCACATACACAATCCATATTCAATGCATTGGTTTACAATGGTTCATCTTTGGATGAATGCATATATGTGACAATTCTATGGCTCTAATGCGATTTCCGAGCCTAAACAGAAACAGTTTTCTTCTTCTTCATGGTTATAAATCCAAGTGAACATGTAAATCATGGTGCCCAATCTAAGCTGACATTCAGGGCTATCCATACATATTCAATTTGTTGGTTAAGAATGGTTAACTACTGATGAGAGCAGTTGGAATGCAATAAACATGTGGTAATTTTATGCTCAATTTTGCTATTTCCGAGCCTGAACAGAAACAGTTTTCTTCTTCTTTATGGTTATAAATTCAAGTGAACATGTAAATCATGGTGCCAAATCAAAGCTGACATTCAGGGCTATCCATACATATTCAATTTGTTGGTTTAGATATGTTAACTCCTGGTAAAAGCAGTCGAAGTGCAATATATATGTGGCAATTCTGTGCTCAATTTTGCAATTTCCGAGCCTGACAAGAAACATTTTTCTTCTTCTTCACGGTTATAAATTCAAGTGAACATGAAAATCACAGTGGCAAATCAAAGCTGACATGCAGGGCTATCCATAAATATTCAATTTGTTGGTTTAGAATGGTTAACTACTGATAAAAGCAGTGGAAATGCAATATATATCAGATATACAGTGTATGTGGCAATTTTGTGCTCTATTTTGCAGTTTCGGAGCCTGAACAGAAACAGTTTTCTTCTTCTTCATGGTTATAAATTCAAGTGAACATGCAAATCATAGTGCCAAATCAAAGCTAACATTCAGGGCTATCCATCCATATTCTATTTTTGTTTTTGGTTTAGAATGGTTAACTACCGATGAAAGCAGTTGAAATGCAATATACATGTGGTAATTTTATGCTCAATTTTGATATTTCTGAGCCTTAACAGAAATATTTTCCTTCTTTTCCATGGTTATAAATCCAAGTGAACATGCAAATTATATTGCCAGATCAAAACCATCATTCAGGGTTATCTATCCATATTCAATTTGTTGGTCTAGAAAGGTTAACTTCTGATGAAAGCAGTGAAAATGCAATATAAATGAGGCAATTTCATGCTCAAAATGCAATTTCCGAGCCCGAACAGAACCATCTTTCTTCTTTTTCATGGTTGTAAATTCAAGTGAACATGCAAATAGTGGTGTCAAATCAAAGCTTAGATTCAGGCCTATCCATCCATATTCAATTTGTTGGTTTAGATATGTTAACTCCTGGTAAAAGCAGTGGAAGTGCAATATATATGTGGCAATTCCATGCTCAATTTTGCAATTTCCGAGCCTGAACAGAAACATTTTTCTTCTTTTCCATGATTATGAATCCAAGTAAGCATACAAATCATGATGCTAAATGAAAGCTGAGCCTCTGGCCTATTAATTCATAATAAATTTGTTGGTCTATAATGGTTCAACTTGGGATGAAAGCACTGTAAATTGAATATATATTTGACAAATCTATGCCTTTAATGAGATTTCCGAGCCTTAATAGCAATATTTAACTTCTTTTCCATGGTTAAAATTCAAGTCAACATGGAAATCATGGTGTCAAATTAAAGCAGAGACTCAGGCCTATCCATCCATACTCAATTTGTTTGTTTAAAATAGTCAATCTGGTGATGAGAGCAGCTGAAATTGAATATATATGTGCTGATTTTAAGCTCGCACAGCAATTTCCGAGCATGGGAAGCAACGTTTGTTGAATCTTTAATAGATTAAGTATTGTAATTAACATACAAATCAAGGTGCCAAATGAAAGCTAACAATATTGACTACCAATTAAAATTCATTCAAGAGACTTGGGTTTAATACTGTGTCCTTTAGAAAACTTTTTAATTTTGATAGGTGTGATTCGGAATATTATATTTTGCAGATCAAGTTATGGTTCATGTCCGTCATCATAAAAACCAACATAAGTACCCCAGACACATGACATGGATACCATAAGATAGAGCAACTTGTTGGCATTATTTTGGTGTATAATTTTATGCAATGGCATAATATTTGATTGAGTAATGGCTGTTTAAGCATAGAGAGTCGTCGTGACGCCAGTGAAAGCGTCAATTTATGACACCGAAACCTTGTCTCATATGATGCAAAATTAAGCATGTTGCAGGAAATTTGCCATCTTGGCAACAGGCAGATTCTTAAACTAGAGAATATTTGCTATAAAATGATACCAGAGTCAAAATGTTTGACATGGGGTGCAGCCAACTTCTAAAATAAGGCTCTTTTGAGACTTAGGCAAGGGACTAATACCTAACTCCGACCACAGCGAAGAAAATGGGCTGCTATTTTTATCCCACTTGCCTCACACATCGGCCTTTATGACCCACTTTGTTTCCCTTTCATCCGATGAGAATTCGTGCCTCCACAAGCAGTTTGGCTGAGGATGTTTAGCATTGATGCAATGGCACAATGTCATGCGTTTCACTTACTTACAGGCGGCACTGTACATGCAAGGAGATGCAGCTTCTCCTTTCTAAGCATCTGGCTTTGGAGGACAGTCAGTTCAAGGGGAAGTCGCTGTTACCAAAACAAATACCAGGTTCTGGCCAACATTGAGAACAATAAAGAATCACATGTGTTCAGCTATTATGGCGACCTGGAGTAGTGACCCAACTTAGTTAAATAAAAATAAGAATTTTGTCTAATTATGACAGGAAAGAAATCTTGAGATCACTCGGACAATGCTGGTCAATTAACATTTCACTGGAGCTTCAGACATTAGTTCAGTATTGAATTCTTAGTCTAAAATCACTATGCACAGTATGCAGTACAAACCAGCATCAATACACTGTCTCACCCTATTATATACATATATGAGGGCAGGTGTTCAAGAACCACCTGATCAGAGGAGTTCCTACTCCTAATTTTCTACAGGAAGTTCCTCTTCATCTATACCTGGTTAATTTCGACCATACTGCCTAAGAAAATCATTCCATCTACTAGGCTATCCCCAGATGCAGATCTACACAATGAACAACCAGTCTTTGTCACACAACAGGATGAGGATGCACAGCGCACACAAGCAGGGCACATTCTGCCTGCTCGCCAAGTCACCATTGACAAATCAATGGTTTTAAAGGCAACAAAAAATGGTATAGGGTAAAAAATGAACACATGTTCTGTTTTGCAATCTCACAAAGTCGCTACTTTGTAAAGGCATTTTTCAAAATATGTGAATCATAGAAAAATGAAACTTTCAGACATGTTTCGTAAGGTGGTTTCCTAGAGGCTCAGCAAGTGTGATTTCCATAGACCAAAAAGTCGTAGCACAAAAAAAATTAAAACCACAACAACCTTTTTTGTTTTTAAGTTGCATTTTTGCAGTTTCAAGTTCATTCACATTCGTTTTTCACATCGCCGGTACAAAAAAACCTTTTCCATGTACAGTACTGTACTTTTCCCACAATGTCTTACATTTACCTGGTAACACTCATGCCAATTTTTAAGGTTCTATGTTCTACTTGTGAAAAGCAATCAATTTTTAGCCACAACCGAAACAACAATTTTCAAGACTTCTTCCTTACTTTTAACTACTTTTCCCGACTTTTCTTTACCAATACCTCTCTCACTTTTTATCAGTATGCCAGAAAATCATACCATTTTAGGACTATACCCAATATACACTGTAAAAGGATCCCTGAAAGTTTGAAGGTGCTTAGATGATCATTGCCTGAACAATTATCCTTCAATCATAGTCATGTTGTTAGGAAAGTACGCACAGTTTTCACTGCTCAGCAGGCAGCAAGGTGCTGTGTTGTGCTGTGTTGCGCTGTGTTGCTACGGTAACTAAGGTGTGTGATCTCGGACAGGCAGATTAAAGTTGAAGTTCAAATTAGAAGATCCAGCTGTCGTGGCAGTTATTTGCTCGCTTAACGTAATTCAACAAGACCAGCTGGATAAATTGGCCAGTAAAGTAGGTATGTTGCAATCTGCTGCAATGACCCAGAAAAGTTTCAGCCTGCAATGTGCTGGCGAAAATCTGTGCATTTGAAAACATCCTTCACAAAAATAGCTCTGGCTATGTCTGTACTCAACATAGCTTGTTGATTATAACAGCGAATGTTATTGGGATCATCCTTGACAGCCTAGTTTTTGAATATTTAGATTTTGTTCAGTTGTTTGTCTTTTCCAGCCATTTGAAAATGAAAGTGTAAATCAACTTGCTACAGTTTTTTTTGTGAGCTATGGCCATTGATTGGAGGTATATGGCCATTTAAGTTACACATTTACCTTCATTACTGCAAAATTTGAAGGAAATTGTATGAATAGGGGAAAAGTTATATGAGGCCTAAATTTCCAAAGTCACTCTCATTTGGTTAAAAAATTTGCCTTGGTGGCCAGGCTGAAAAGCTGACCCTCTTTATGTGAAGCAACTGATTTAATATCAGTAGACCTATTAATTTACAGCTACCTTGTTACTTTCTCGTGTCCCAAGAAGCCTAACAAATGCATAAATATGCGACATAAAGCCCCAGCCATCCATCCTTGTTTCGCTGGCAATATATGTCGTAAATGAACAGTAGATGCTTTGCAATGTGTTAGATTTTGGTTCACATTAATTCAATTTACCTCAGAACTTTGGAATGGTATTTATTGTTTAAATAAGTGGTATACTTCACCGTGTGTTTGTTGGTTGCCATTAAAAGTCAGGTTCAGCTATAGCAAATGTAGTTATTGGTTAGTCTACAAAAGACACTGAATTTGATAACCATCTGGTGAAAGTTTCATTCAATTATCTTCATTTCCAACAGAGTTATGAAGATCACAATCGTTGATCACAGACTTTTTGTAATTACAATGCTAAAACATAGCAAATTATTACTTCATTTTTGGACAACAAAAATGCTTGTAACTTCTTTAATAATTGACATATTAAGGTGGTTCTGGTGGCTAATTTTCTTTTATTGAAGTGTCTGTCACATAAAAATAGTTTCAATGTGAAATTCCAGATTTAAAATTTTTTGCAACATACCTAAGTAAAGGTATATTTTTCTGATTTCTTCTTTCAATTGAAATTTTAATGCATGGGCCAAATCAGCCTCATAATAAAATCAACAAATATATAAAACAGGCATTAATTTACAGTGAATTTGAGCATCAATTTATAAGTATATATGGGTCATAGCAAAAAGTTGAGACAAAAAATGTGAACTGATGCCTTCAAAATGTGCAGCCACAGGGACAAATGATTTGAGTTGGGATGCCTAGGATATAGTCTGAGCTGTTAATCACTGTGCATTATAATCGTTGTTTCTTAATTTTTGGATGAAAAATCCAGGGGAAATTGGATTTGCTGCATCGCGTAACATAATTCCATTTTTTCCTGATAAAAATTCTGGCATGGATTTTTCGAAAGTTTTGTGATTTGATGTTTTTAGTGCCATATGTCTCAGTCAGCTTGCAGTATTCCATCTCATTATTAATTAAAAAATAAATATTTGGGAGGGAAGTTAAAAAGAAGCACGCATAACATGGACATCACCTTTTTTTTCTAATTTTTTTGAATGTCAATCAGAGGAAGTGTCCAGTTTTGGTAAAACTGGAGTTTGACAGCTAGGAGGATGTTTTTCAATGCCCTTCCTTGGTCCCACCTCCATTTGCTTTTAAAGTAAGGTGAGCCTCATGAACCTTGTAACATGGACACACGCATAAATATAGCTCCACAAGATTAAAACAGCACCCCAAAAACAACATTGGTATGGCCAAAGCAAAATAATCATTGATAAGTTCTTGTAAGCAGTATAGTTTTTCTGATTAACTTTATGTAGTTGAATTTTCGACTGTCGATTCTGTGACTGTAACTAGTAACAGGACATCTATCCTGCGCTAATTTAAGAATTAATTTGTAAATTTGAATGCAAGTTGTTTATGTACTTAACTACTAGCTTTATAGATAGTTATTTTTTACTAATTGCCTTTAATCTTCTTTTTATCCAATTTGTTGTGTAGACTTTGTGCATCATAACATGGACGTCCTGTTACAATATACACAATTGAGTGGCTGAGTCAATGCAATAACTGTGAGTCCTCCATTTAAATTTGTTATTATCCCAAAGTTTGCACTGTTCAGCTCATATGAGCAAAAATGAAATGAATCCATAAATACAAAGCTTAAATAATCAGATTCCTTGAAATAATGAGACATGTTATTGGGCCAAGATTGACAAAACAATTGAATGGTGTGCAGAAATTAATCTTGCACTAAATGTCTCAAAAACCAAGGAAATCAGTGTTGGTTTTTGTCGAAAGAATAAGAATAGAATAATATTTTAATCTAGGGATGCATGCTATTATCTTTCAGTTGCCCCAGCATAGCTGGAAACAACTACCCCTCTATTAATATCCCATGGGCTGGGACTTAATTGAGTTACGGGGCGGGAATATGTCCAATCCATGGTAGGATAAGATTCCTGGAGATTCATTTTGCTATTCCAGGCAGTGGTATCTTGCTTCACCTATGAGTTGTAGGTTGTTAACCAGGGCCTGAAACGTTTTCACTGACTAAAACATTGCTAGCTGGCATGAAAAAACCCTGGATAGGCCTATTGGATTGAAATTCTGAGAGTATAAAATGTGCGGGGTATCCTTGAGTAGGACAGGTGTCTTGTCACGCATTAGAGAAGCTATACAAGATCCAGCACCTTGAGATTATGCCAGTTCATTTAAGCCAATATTCAGGCACAAATTGCATCCAGCTCAGTCCTGACTGAATGATATGCCAACTTAAGCAAGTCAAACTAGAGGCAGCATTTGAAGAAGTGTTGCGCAATGTCCCACAGGGACGAAAATGTTGCCCATTTTACATTTCTACAGGTACCATTTGATGCAGGTCGCATGAATAGCCTCACAGGGGATTCCCCTGTTCAAAAATAGCGTTGCCTCAGTCGGCCATGGCTACATGGACCTGTGAGATATCAAGGAAAAGCTGTCTTTGTCATGGAAAAATGTATTGCAAATGTGTGAAATTTGCTGTAGGAACTTAAGTTGAGACACATTTAACACACTGAAAACACATTTGATGGAGTAACCATTGTCACTTTGATGCAGATGGAATTACAAAATTCAAGATCTACAAGGCACAAGCTCAAAACAATGCTGCCCCATATATAATATGGGCAACAATATATATATATATTACATTTCACATTATTGCAGGAAAATTCAATTAATTCGGACAAAGGAAAAAGAGAAACATACATACTCATCTTCAGTGCTATGAAAAACACTTTGTACAAGGCTAAAATGAATGTTTATGCTTATGAGTAGATAAATGAAATTAATAAGCTAAAAATTGGTAAGAAATAATGTGATGGGTTTACACTCAATTTGCAAATTCAAACCTATTGTGTCTGACTCAAGGAGACATCACCAAATGTCCGACTCAAGGAATCTTACCCCAGCTGGTGGTTGCAATTAGCCTATCAAGTAACAAATACAGGACGTAAAGCCGCAAACATCCATCCATCCATGGTGTCACAACCAAGTGCTTTTTAATCATGAGGCCACTGAAAGCAACTGCATAACAGCCATTTTATTAGTCTCAAAAACTTTACCATGTCCTCTTGATAATTGGGTGTACTGAGTAATAAAAAAAAAGTATAATTGTCAAATGATATAGTTTTTATTTCTTCTAAGTAAATTTTCAAAAAAGGCATTGAGACTGCAAAAACCAATATTGTGTGGCCAATAAATTAAAGCAATTTTTATTCAAATACTAAACACAGTAGGCCCACTGTAACCGCACAGTGTCTTGTTATCAGTCACAAGTACATTTAACTAATATCATTGCATAGTGTTAGGTCATTTGCCTTAAACCTTATGAAAATGTATTAACTATCACTACAGAACTCTTGTGCAAAGAGCATTTTTAACACATTGGTGTTTCAATATTAGAAATGTAACTAAACAATCACAGTACCATAACAAGACAGTGTCTTGTTACGAATCACATCTGCATTAGTTAATGGAGTAATGTTAAGCCATTAACCTTATAACTAATGAAAATGTGTTAACTATCACTACAGAACTCTTGTGCAAAGAGCATTTTAAACACATTGGTGTTTCAATATTAGAAATGTAACTAGACAATCACAGTACCATAACAAGACAGTGTCTTGTTACGAATCACATCTGCATTAGTTAATGGAGTAATGTTAAGCCATTAACCTTATAACTAATGAAAATGTGTTAACTATCACTACAGAACTCTTGTGCAAAGAGCATTTTTAACACATTGGTGGTTCAATATTAGAAATGTAACTAGACGATCAGAGTACCATAACAAGACAGTGTCTTGTTACGAATCACATCTGCATTAGTTAATGGAGTAATGTTAAGCCATTAACCTTATAACTAATGAAAATGTGTTAACTATCACTACAGAACTCTTGTGCAAAGAGCATTTTAAACACATTGGTGTTTCAATATTAGAAATGTAACTAGACAATCACAGTACCATAACAAGACAGTGTCTTGTTACGAATCACATCTGCATTAGTTAATGGAGTAATGTTAAGCCATTAACCTTATAACTAATGAAAATGTGTTAACTATCACTACAGAACTCTTGTGACAAACTCATTAGGAAATTGTCTGGTTACATTGCTATAATTCAAATACCATACACAACACCATAACCGGACAGTGTCTTGTTATCAGTCACATCTTCATTTAGCTAATAGTGTGTTGTCAGGCCATTTACTTTAGAACTAATGAAAATGGCATGGAAAAACTTTTTCACTCAAGACTGAATGAAAAAATATCATAAACTTCTCAGTTCCTGCCAAGATTCATAGATCTTGTAACAAGACAGTTCCACAAATGTCTTGTTACAACTGGTTTTATGCGCAATACTGTCTTGTTACGCGGAAGAGGGGGTAAATGAGTTGGTTAGACTTTTTGTGTGATCTAAAGTTGTTTAGAGCATGTCAGACAACAAAAAGCTGGCCAATTTTGAAGATTGCCATCGAATTTGAGACTCTATACCCATTGCAGTGGTAAACTTGTAACTGCAATGATGCATGTAACATTTAACGTTGTGGACAATGCTGGACAAGCAACCTTCTTGACATCATGCTCCCAATCTGTTACGCAGCAGACCATGTTTCACCTGTCCATTTACAAAATGGCCGCCAATGCAACATTTTGAGACCAAAAATTGTACCAGAAGGAATATTTTATGTGGAAAAGACAACCCCTCTAAAATGTATCCTGTAACATGTTCATAAGTGGACACATTTTCAAGGACATGTCATATGAGATTGGCTTGATTACCCTCAACGTTTTTTGGCTGGAAAAGGGTTGTAAATACTTGTACTCCAAATAAAAACATTCATGGGGTGAATCTTTCTCACAGCAAGTGTGTCAGTTTGAAAGATGTACCTTGTAACATGTATTTTTTAAATGTTACAAGGTACATGTTTTAATTTTGAGACCTCCCCACACCAAAAATAAGTAATGCAAAGGTGTACACTAGTGCTAATTATTTCAGGTAATTGACTAGGTCTCTTGAGACATCAAGTTTTTGCTCTTGAACGCAAGATATAATTAGTTATGGTGCATTCATTGAACCCATGTTTTTTTGTGTTCACTTTTCACTCTAAATATGACCTTGTTTTGGAGTTTACTTTGCTTGTCTTTTGCTAAAAAACAATGACTGAGCTCAAAGAAGGAGTTCATACTGTGAGAAAATTTGCATAGATTTGATATATTATAACTTTCATGGGGTTGTGTGATGTTGGTGTTGGCAAAGTTGCACTTCCTCGAGTGGACATGAAATTACGTAAAATGACCCCAACTTTTTGCTATGACCCATATTCAAATTATTATTGCCGCTACATCAAATTTTGGCACCCCTGAAACTTATACTGTAAATAATGTTATTGCAATATAACTGCACATATATTTATACAGATAAAAAAATTATATTAAGATTAATTAAGATTAAGTCATCATGTGTAAATTGTCACCACTGAGGCTTTCACCTCAGAGGTGTCTTCGCTCTTTGAAAACAATCCGTGAAGGATATCTCCCTCTCACACGAAAATCACCATGCGCCCCTAATCTTAGTTACAACTATTTGAATGTGGTAAATTAAAGGTAAATAACATTATAAGCTTATCATTGTGTAAAGTATGATAACAGCCATATTATTGTGTAAATTGTAAAGGTAATTAGAAAGAAACTAAGGGATAAGCTCATCCCCATGGTTTCCATAGCAACAGTTACCCTGGTGCCTTTGCGCAGTCGCAGAGCACCCTGACGTGAATCCCAGGGGGTAAGCTTGGTTGCCCAAGCAGAAGGGAATGCGCCTCTGCCCTGGTGGCACGAGGGGTTCTCTCTCCCTGATGGAGGGACGAACGTCAGGTAAGGGGTATCATTGTGAGAGGTATGACTAGGGCTTCCCTTAAGGAACCTATAAGTCATGGTTGATCGAGATGGTGTCTTACTATAAACTATCTAAATTATTAAGGTAATTGTTAATCCGTTGGAATTGTATTGGACGTTCAAGAAAGTGATTGATCTATTGTTCATTGCATTGGTAACTTTGTAACTGTTCGATAAATGTACATTAAAGGAAGTCTTGGATCTTATCTGCTATGCCTCTGGTATTTCTTGAGTAGGTGTCTCACGACGATCAGTGTTGGGATGTCTCCCGCAGTGATCCCCGGTTAGCAGTCCATCTATGCCTTTAGAGATGGCATGGTGGAAAATCCGGGTATCGAACCCGGTACCTCTCACACCTGCCCTTCTTATTTTTCAAAAAATGTTCCATTTAAAGACCAGGCGTGCTGCCAATGTCGCCACCAAGCCTACAGTTCTGAGTACCACTGACTTTGTTATGAATACTGCGGGCCAGTGCTCGTGTTACCAACTACACTAAATACACGCTATAAGCTAATCGTGTTAGCTCTGTCAATGTCATAAAGTGCAGCATATAGTTTAGCTTCGATTAATCGTTAAAGTTATTTCTGATAGATTATAACTTCTAGTATTTATAATGTTTAAAGTCATAGATATATTTGCTATATAACACGATCTGCTTGCAACAGTATCTATTTTTAGACCGCTGCTTTCCCGGAAATTCCTCAACTCTTATGGCTATTTTTAGAACTTTTTTCTGCATGCATCAGCCAGTACAACTTTTGAGAGTGTGCTGCTGGCCGGTTCGGCCTTGGTCTAGAGGTAACGTCTTCGCTTCTTTAAAACTTACCAGCCACATCTTGAGACACGGGAAGAAATCTGTTGTCAGTTCTTCGATCCCCGCATTTGGTGACTGGAAATTCCGGGTCGTTACATGAGATATTGAAAATAAAACAGCATTCACACATTTCAAGCTATGGCTTAACTGAGCTAGCTTGAAGATAAATCCCTCCTATCCTCCAAGTCCGAACCAGGCTTTTGCATTTTCTTATTTTATTTGCTTTCCGTGATTATGTGACAGATTATTAACGATGAATTCAATCCCCAAGGTCCATGAGAAATATATTGTATCCACATGTGAAATAATGATGTTTTCATATTGTTGCAGATAAATAATAGAAGGGAAAGATAATTGATGAGTATTTCATTATTTTTCTAAAAGAGTCCTTTATTTTCCTAAGAGAGTCCTTTCTTCTCACGATTAAGTGCTTCCTTCTCCCTCTGTTGTGATTGTTGTCTTTTGTCAACTGTTGACAACCTGTCAACCTCAAAGTTGTGCAGTAGTACTCATCCTTGACTACTGTTTTCCAAACAATAGTTAACGATTTCTTTTCACTGCCTTGATGTTGTCCTTGGTCACCATCGAGTCATTCCATGGAAATAATATGGACCTCTGGCCCATACTGCCTTCCAAACATTGTGGCTCACCGCACATTTGCTATTTCATCATTGCTAATGTATAGATGCAACATTTTGGTGAAGCAAAATTTTGTTTTCTTCCAAATCTTGACTTTATGTCAACTGAAAGGGTCGTCCGCACACGGCATATTCCACCGTGCATACAGATTCAGCAGCCTCCCAGTCTGATTTCATATTTGCACATATTCCATGGTATTACCACACGGAATATGTATCTGTATGATGATGGCCGCTGGTCATATCAGTGGCACAACTCGTCGCCTTTCCTCTTCTTTCCTTTTCTTCTCCTCACTGGACAGCCAGTCAGTCGAGACAATTGTCCTATATCATAGGATCAGCAACTTCCTCGAGGACAATATTTTAGTCCACAACCATGGGAGAGTGCTATTACCAGCATTGTTTCGATGCTTTTGCTTTGACTGCAACTCAGCATCCTGCGTTTCTTTTCTTAGAGTGAGACAGAGTTCCACAGCTTCGTTTCGTCAGAATCATATGTTCCCACACTGAACACTCGGATAAATAAAATCCAGATAATATCTAGTCTGGGCATATAAATCATCATAATCAATATATCAATATATCAATATTTGAATTAATTAAATGTTGAGCCTCATTTCTATTAAAGTTCAAACATAAGAATAATTTTGTCTTCCTACCGTTACATCTAGAACCTCTGATATAACTTTTGAGAGCTTCGTACCCACATTCTTTTAACATGACACTTACATATGATTCAGTTTTGTTATAAGTCTCTCAGACATACCCTCTTTTCGATTTTACGTCCTGTCTATCTTTGCCCCTAATCTCCCTATCTAATTTATGCATATTTCCCTGACCCCTGGCTCTACCCCTCCTCCGCTATTTTATCCCTTGTTTATCGCCGCTCTGTCACATTGCAGTTGCCTATCATTCAGTCCACTACATGTATCTGGAATAATGCAGAGAAGGAGAATGTCTAATCCACTCTCGCACTTGGAAATGGAATTGCTCAAGTCGCTTGGTGCTCGACAGCCACTGCCTAAGCAGACAGCTAACGTGGTGGTAGTGGTCACATCATGTTGATGTCACCACAACTTACATTAAAGCGTTCACAAAAAACAGGTGCAATGAGACGCGTTTCCTCTAAGTATACTCCGATCCGTATGAAGGACATAATCGGTCGGAAGACTAGTAGTTATTTCAAATTGTCCACGAAGCTTTAACACTTCATATTGTCTTCCCTATAGAATCGCGATCTGTATCAATAGCCATTAGTTTTATATAATTTAATATCTCTTTACCATTAAGATAGAGGTTTTCGTCTATCGGTTTTATGTGACCTATTATTTCCTTTCCAGTAAGACAAAGGTTTTCGATGCCTATTAATCTTATGTAATGCATTGTTTCCTTTCCAATGGGAGGAAACCCATCTTACAAAAAATCCTTGATTGGCCGGGATGTCACCACTGAGGCTTTCACCTCAGAGGTGTCTTCGCTCTTTGAAAACAATCCGTGAAGGATATCTCCCTCTCACACGAAAATCACCATGCGCCCCTAATCTTAGTTACAACTATTTGAATGTGGTAAATTAAAGGTAAATAACATTATAAGCTTATTATTGTGTAAAGTATGATAACAGCTATATTATTGTGTAAATTGTAAAGGTAATTAGAAAGAAACTAAGGGATAAGCTCATCCCCATGGTTTCCATAGCATGAGTTACCCTGGTGCCTTTGCGCAGTCGCAGAGCACCCTGACGTGAATCCCAGGGGGTAAGCTTGGTTGCCCAAGCAGAAGGGAATGCGCCTCTGCCCAGGTGGCACGAGGGGTTCTCTCTCCCTGATGGAGGGACGAATGTCAGGTAAGGGGTATCGTTGTGAGAGGTATGACTAGGGCTTCCCTTAAGGAACCAGTAAGTCATGGTTGATCGAGATGGTGTCTTACTATAAACTATCTAAATTATTAAGGTAATTGTTAATCCGTTGGAATTGTATTGGACGTTCAAGAAAGTGATTGATCTATTGTTCATTGCATTGGTAACTTTGTAACTGTTCGATAAATGTACATTAAAGGAAGTCTAGGATCTTATCTGCTATGCCTCTGGTATTTCTTGAGTAGGTGTCTCACGACGATCAGTGTTGGGATGTCTCCCGCACTGATCCCCGGTTAGCAGTCCATCTATGCCTTTAGAGATGGCAATATCATGTATAAACCCTTATATCGTCTCTTGACATAGTGTATTCGCCCTCACTGGGCCTCAGTGCCAATAAGAGAATAAGGAGGGGGACAATAACAAGTATGTTATAATATATATTCTTTCTTATTCCTATGAAGGAATAACATCTTGTCGTCTTGACATCGGAAGAGATGTAGATTTTAGTGACGAAGGTGAACTTCATTGTGAGACTGATGTCACCTTCGATGACATGGTGAAAGGCCGCTATTCCATCATTCAGTGCCATCCTGAAGCTTTACTTGATACGAAGTTAGGCCACCAACTTCTAGATAACTCCATATTTATCGAGAAAGTGAAAGCGTTGGTGATAGACGAGTGTCATAAGACAGACCAATAGTAAGGTTACTTCTGTGGCATTTCACTTAAATCATCCCTCCTCACTACCCTCAAGTGAGAGAGTGAGTTTGTGTTTTACGTCTCATCAGCACCTGATTGGGCTATTTAGAGACATACTTGGTGTGTACTAAGTGTGTTTATAGTTCTGCTACATCGCTACCTCCTTATTTCTCTTTTTGTGTTGTGGATTCAATTATCTGTTGTTTTCTAACCAATTTCTTAGCAACAGACAAATGGTCACGCAGGACCAATAAAATGAGGATTCCATAGAACTTGTCAGTGAAGGTGTACTTGGCAACTGAACTGTGTATTTCGTTTTTGGTGGTATGTTTATCTTCTTCCCAGGTGTGCAGCTCTTGTTTTGTTCGTTCAATCAGTTTCCTCGACACATTGCCAAAGCCTGACATTTGAAGAAGATTAACCGTTGAGTCAAGGTAATCAATTATAACTGGTCGTCTGAATATCTGAATGTTATCAGGAGTGTGAGTGAGTGAGTTTGTGTTTTACGTCTCATCAGCACCTGATTGGGCTATTTAGAGACATACTTGATTTGTTGTCATGTTGAGTTAGTCATCTCATCTTGGTTGATGACATCAAGATCTTTGAGGTGTCACTTTGACAGGTACATCCGCAATAATTTTCAATTCAAGAAGTTTCCTTGCCTGAGTGGCATTTATGGCTTGTACCAATAAATTACCGTCAAGTTGTCGATCAACTGAGTGTGGTGTTCCAAATTTCTTCAGCATTCAAATGGTCTTACATCTTTCAGTCTTCCATCTTTGGCCTTGATGTGAAATTTGAGACCTGTGGGGAGTTCTTTTTTGCTGTTGGTACATGTCATTTTACTCTTGTCTGTGTGAGGTAGAAAGCCGATTGTTGACCTTTTTTGTTTTGTTGTTTTGGGCAGTGCCTTGTTATCTGGACCAACATCTTCTTCCTTTGGTTGGTTGAGGGACTTCTCAGTCCCTTGGTACATATAGTTCATTGTTGATGACACATAAGTATTGCCACTTTATGTCAGCTTTGGCACATGCGAAAGATTTGCCTAGTATATCCCTGTTTGAGTAACTCTGTCTCCTACCATTTAAAGACCTGCAGTCTCGGCGCTTCAAACGTGTTTGCTGACATCATGCACTCTTTTTGGGATAAGGGGAAAGAAGAGAATCTCTGTAATCTGAAGATTTCACAGAAAGGAATTTTGTTCAGCCTTTTGGTCACAGCAACAAGCACAGTTGCGAGCCATGGACGACAGTGGGATCGGTGAGTCACCTCCCAGGAAGATATTTAGGGGTTCGCCGAAAAAACCCCTTTCAAGAAGATGGATTTCAAAACGCATGTGAAGCAGCATCTTGCAAGTAGCAAGTACGAGAGCGCTTTCAGACTACTGATGCAACATTCTGCCAAGGCAAAAGTGGCACTGGCCAAAGTGGCAGCGGAAATAGTATCTGCTGAGATGGAAATTGCATCTAACCATCATCTTAAACAGGTAGGCATATGCCTCAGTCAACGGCCCCCTCCTTTCTGAGGTTTCAAGTTTTCCCTTTACATTCCTTAACAATGTATTCTCTTCGCGCAAATTTCTCCCCTGATCACATTGTATAAACTGGACTTATTCTACTAACACCGAGTCGCCTCGAAGAGAGAGTGTGTGTGTATTGTGATTTTACGTCTCATCAGCACCTATGTGGGCTATGTAGAGACATACTCAAGGTTTTGTTACAAGGTGTCTATAGCTTGTTTTTGGTGTTTTTCTGTGGGTCACCTCACAGATGTATCAAAATGAGGCAACATTGGTATACCAACCACTGTGCAACCAAATGATTACTATTACCCCTTGCAAGAAAAAAACCAACTTACAGTTGTTCCTCAGTAAATTCACATAAGTCTTCTTTTTTTTTGCAGTTTGTGGATTCTCGCTATGCCATGACAACTGAGAAGCCTTTACTGAAGGCTCTAGTCAACTTGTTGCGGTTACATACAATGAGGTTCAGAATGATACACTCGCATGTTCTGAATTTTGTATCAAACAGGATCAAGAATCAGAAAACCAGCATTCATGCTGCCCCACATAAAAAAAACCTAAAGAGTTTCACAAGTTAAAATACGAGTCTCCTGCCCTCATATACCACACAGGGATGCGCTGGAGAGGCGACCCCTTACCTCATGTAGAGTGTATGATTCTACTGTGGCAACAGACACTAAGGCTACCTTCTTTAACGTCTCTGTGTCCAGCGTAAACCAGCGCTACCACGGAGAGTCTGAAAAGACTCTCCAACTTTTGTCCAAACAGGTAAGTTAAAAATATTAACTGTACATTCGCCTCCTTGTGGGAGGACATGCCAGGGAATTCCTAGACAGTAAAGTTTAAATAATTTAAGTGTCCTATAATATAATATCTAATTCTGAGTTACCAAGTTACATACTGTATTACCTAATGTTACGAAAATTTTAACATAACAATGGCCTGAATCAGCAACCCAATGAGTGCTATAAACCTTCAGTATCCTCAGATGACACCGCCCCCTCGTAACTTCTACAATTGTCTGAATAAACTATTTTAATGTGACACATGAGGCGTATAATTTTCGTACAAGTAGACCAATCTCATGGAAGGTTATCTCAGTTAATACTAGGAGAAAATAGGCACTCAGTATTAGAAAACTCCAATTCTATAGATTTTAGGACTGCCCTTGCCTCAAGGCAAGACAAGAAACTGGAGCATTTTCAGAGCATTTTAAGGTAACTTTAAACCTACCTCAGCGTGTCACTTTTTTAAAACGATAATCTTGACACAGTACAATCCTTACTTCTGTAGGATTATACAGTGAACATGCACTCATGTTTACAGTACTTCTTTTTTCATGCTCAAGGTAATGAAAAGTGAGTTTGTGTTTTACGTTGCATCAGCACCTGTTTGGGCTATTTAGAGACATACTTGGTTTGTGATCTTCCACTTCAATTGCTGTGCATCAAATCTTTATAAATTGCTTTTCAGAGAAAAAGAAGGGTGACCAATACAAATTTCTGCAACAAAATATCAGTGCAATGCATGCTATATCGCAAGAAATTCAAGACATTACTGGCGATGGAAGGAATGGCCTAACAGCATAAGGAGAAAGTTTTGGTCACGAAATCTTACTCATTAGCAAAGGATAATCGTTTCTGCATTTATATGGATGATTGGATTGAACCCTCAAGTTTATTTCGAGTGGCGCCTTCTGAGGAGAATCTTACATAATGGTTCAGAGCAACATAGACATTTAATAAATCCATTCAGCTATTTCGATGAAGGTAGACTTTATAGATTATGGGCTTGGAATGTGACAATGGGGAGGTATGGACGGCTTGGTGGAAGGCCAAGGAACTGTGAACAACGTCAAACCAGGTGAGAAAGGAAGTCTTTGCAAGAAGATGTAATTTTATATAATTATGTTACAGCAAATCCCACTTTTTTTTTCTAAACAACCGTTTATTACGACATCAACGCTTAGAAAAAAGTCTTGTTTGGAATACATGTGACACTTCACCTTGGTCGAACCAATTTTATGTTAGCAATATAGCCTACTATACATGACGACTGATGCATTGGATCACCCCCACAACAGATGTACTCTATTGATGGCTCCACAGCAGATTTTTATTTGATGGTTACAAAGAAATTGACTACCACTGTGAAAAATGTGCATGCGATTGGTGGAAAAATAAAAAAAACAGGCACAAAACGAGTATCAATAAAAATCCATCAAGCATGATTCTCATATGTATTCGGCTCAATGGCTCATCATTACCATACAGCAGTAAAGTGAGTGGAATGGCATACACAAATACTGCTGATAACTGGACCTCATTTTGTGATAACATTATTCTCTTGAGGCAGATCAATGCATTCACAGTCAGAAAATAAATGAATACTGGGAAATCTTCCACAATTTTCACTGACTGTTGGTGAGTTTATGATTACCTTAAAGAAATTGGATATAATCATTTTTCTATCATTCATATGACACATTTTAAAGTTACCTACACAAACAAAGAAACCGATGAAATGGTGCAAGAACAAATCATATGGGACTTGCAAACAAGCTAAATGCTAAGGTAGCTTGTTCAAAATTAATAACTAAGATTTCATTTGCAACCAGTTCTCCAGTACACAAATGCAGGAGAATAATTTTATTCTGATTTGTTCAATTATATTGATCACTCGAGATTAGACACTTATATTCAATTATAAAATAAAATTGGAACTTCATTTTTTTGTAATATTCCTGAAAATTGCTAAAAATAATCATTATATCTTAACAGATGATGAACACGTTCCTTCAATGTCATCGTTGGAAACAAGTTCAGTTCCCATATTTATAACTGTACGCCGAAAAAGACTAGGGTGTGAAGGCTCATGAGCACCGGGACCTTTTTTTGTTCACTATTAAATTTTCTTTCCAGTATGCCGATGTATTGTTACTATCAGTCGTATGCCCACAAACTCATATCACATGATGTTGAAGTCCAAAACCTCACCTATGGAAAATTTCATCTTGTGTGTTTGGCACGAACATCAGGTGAAGCAGCTACCGGATATACCATTATAATTCTTTACCACACCCCCCCCCTCACACGATTCCTGTGCTCTGATTGGTCGAAACCCAGTCACATGACATGTATTATTTGAACTAATACCCAGGTTGAGAACCAATGCCTGGGTATTAGTTCATTACGGAGGCATTAGTGTCTGAGCGCCACCTAGTGTAATATAAAATATTGTGACGTCACAGCAAATGACATGCGACATTATTGACTCCACGAACTATCAAGAAAATTCATTGCAAAGATGTCAAATTTTGCTGTTATTTCGCTAATAATGGACGTATTTACATGATTTAAGTATAAGTGGGAAGATCTTCACAGTAGTATGTAGTCCATATTCCAACATTAAATCATGTGTATTTCATAACTCTTCAAAATCTGAAAGTTTTGTTTGTCTTCGGGGAGTGAGACAAGGGGAAAATCTTTCTCCTTACCTTTTCTCCTTATTTGTTAGTGATTTGGAGGATTACCTTATGGTCCATAATTGTAAACCAATTTCATCGGTAGCTAATGAGATTGATAGTCTCATTAAAGTAATGGTGTTGATGTATGCTGATGATACAATTATTTTAGCAGACAGTGCAGATGAGTTGCAAAAGGATCTCAATGCTTTGCATTCATATTGCAAAGTCTGGCAATTACAAGTTAACTGTGCTAAAACCAAAGTAGTGGTTTTTGGCAAGAGAAAATATTTAATTACCCACTTCACTGTCCACAACAGAATGGCCGGGTGCAAGTTTTCTACACTGGAGCAATATTAAAGAGATGGACAGTAGATGAAGTCAAAGATACTTCCAGGAGCAACTGTAACACAATGAACCAGTAAAGGGTTAAAATCTGGAATTTTGGAATGGTTGAGAAGAAAACAAATAGAATCAAATCATTTCCAGTTGACCAAAGAGACAAGACTTCTCTTTTATCCATAAAATTGAACACAATATTGAGAAATCTTCTTCAGTCATGAAAGCTTCAACTCAATTCATGTAATTCAACATTCCCATATACTTTCATCTTCCCTGTTTTCCTTTGCAGGACCAAGCAGGTTGAAAGATACAATGTGACACTCCCTGGCAAAATGACCTATTGGCAAAAACGGTTTGTTCCTTTCTCTACAAACATACGATCATTGTCAGGATTAATGCCATCAGAGTTTGCAAGACAACCAAGTTCATAGTTTTGGAATATTGGAAGACAACCGAGCTACGTCATTTTCTGTTATACACTGGTCCAATTGTGCTGAGAAATGCTGTAGAGTCAAATAGGTATTCGCATTTCTTAATGCTTTCCATTGCTGATTCAATCATGCTGGATGCATCTGACAATAGAAGAAATGCTTATATGCCATGGACTACACTCAACAGACCACCCTTTTATCCATAAAATTGAACACAATATTGGGAAATCTTCTTCCCCAGCGAAGACGCTGATCTCATGAAAAACTCATTGTGAGTTTATATCCTACTCACGAATACCTCACACAAATGGATCACTGTTAACTGATATTGAAGCAACTCGTTTCAGTCAGTGTGACACATGAAGTTGAGGGCATGCTCTGAGTTTCATGTGATCTCCCTGTGAGTCATTCAGGAATAATCATTGAGTTGTCAGTGTACTTTTAGGTGAGTCAAATGTATGAGCTAACTGCTTTGAGCTAGTTGTGAGGTATCTTTGACTTAGCCTTGAGCTATCTGAGCTATCAGTAGCAGCATGTGTTGCGTCACATGTGTTAGCTCACACTCATAAAGTTGCCATTAGCTTCTAACTACTAAGCCTTAAGTAGCCTGTGACCTATAAATGACTTCTTTGGCTACATGTGGTAACTCACAGCTTTGAGTTTGACATGAGCTAGACATGACATTGCCATTAATCTTCAGGGACAAATAAGTGACCTCTATGTATTGTCACATGTGTTATCTCACAGCAATGAGCTTGCCATAAGTCATTGCCAACTAAGCCATTAGTCATACATGTGTTGTGAGTGACGTCATATGTGTGATCTAACATCCATGAGCTATCCCTGACTTGCAATTGAATAATGTGTGTGCTTTCAGTGACCTCTGTATTTGGTTGGTTATACAAACTCATGGCTATGAGCTTGCCATAAGTTATCTATGACATAGCTGTGAGACATCAGTTAGCTATCAGTGATGTCTGTGCTTGGTCACAAGTGTGAACTCATCGCTATAAGCTTGCCAAGAGCTGTTTGGGTGTTCTTGGTGCCATCTCTAAGAACTCTGTGTTGCATCACATGTGTGAACTCAAAACTATGAGCTAACTGTGAGCTATTTGTTAGATAATTTGAATACTTAGCATTCAAGAATATGAGCTTAATATGAACTTACTGTGAGGTCTGACATAAACCTCATTTTGTGATATTTTCATGAGCTAGATTTTAGTTTCTAAAACATTTGCAAGATGAATGATGTCCTACTCTGAAACTGGTCAGCAATAAGATAATCATATTGCTTCCCATCTGCACCCACATTGATGCATCCCACCCTACCCCTACTGTTAATTTTGATTTGGATCATCCAATTTGGACCATCCAAATCATTGTCAGTCTGTCTTTTTACAGAGCAGTCCAACTTATTGTCCTGTGCTTGGACTCTTGCTGAATTAGTTGCAAGTCATCAGTGAGCAATCTACTGTATTATTTGAGTACAACAACTGATTGTTCACTTCAAGTCTTATGGATAGCTGAAGTCGGAAAATTGCGTCTGAAAAGTGTCAGTCTTTAAAACCTATTCATGCTAATTTAACATAATTCAATGACACAAATATCTGTCAGAATGATGGTTAATATTGTCTGTTATAATATAATTTATTCCTTGAGGTTATATTTGTTTCATAATTGAAAAGAAAAGTATTTTATAAACTGCCATGTTAACGTTTGTTATAGATGGCACCACATGTGGCAAATCAGAGAAGGCATTAGTTCATAGCATGTCACAATGAGGTCACATCAATGATGTGTCTTGTGAGCTAACTTCCAGTGCTCTTGGTTATCGTCCTGCAGACTTCATGCATTGAGTTCATTTTGTGAGCTCCCCATGACCCACAGATGACTTCCAAGTGAAAACATTGATCTCCTGGTGACCTCATCGTGAGTTCATCTTTTTACTCACAGATGCCTCACACAAGTACCTCAATGTTAACTCATTTTGAAGCAACACAGTTCACTCAGGTTGACACATGAACATGAGGCGAAGACGCAAGTTTCAAGTGAGCTCCCTGTGAGTTACTGAAGAATCATCTTTTAGAAGGGTGTCAGTAAAGGGTCACATGTAGATGTACAAGCTCACAGCAATGAGTTAGCCATGAGCTATTTGTGAAATAAATGTGATCTCATAGAGTGAATAGCATGTCTACACTGCTTTCAGCTCAGAGAGCATTCTTGGTCTAATTAATAAAATGTAATAATCAATAAATCATATTGAGCTCAAGAATATGATGTCGGCATATGAGGTAACCATGCCACTGCTGCTTTTAGCTCACATAGAGCTCATGGTGTGACATATGCTTATGAGTTCACCCTGACTTTACAAGAAGTGAATTCCCAAATATTGAATCGCTATTAGGTCATAGGGAGCTCACAAATTTGACCTCATGTTTTGAGCTGACAATGACTGCACTGCCTTCAGCTCCATAGAGCTCATGGTGTGACATATATGTACACTCATCATCCTTATATTTTAAGGAGCTTACAGATGTGGTGACAAAGTATAAGCCAAACATGATTTGGTTCCTTTCAGCTCATAAAGAGTTCATATTTATGACATATGCCCATGAGTTGACTGTGACTTTGCAAATAATAAGGTAACAAAAGGAAAATCATTATTAGATCCTATAGAACTCACAAACGTGATGACAAAGTGTGAGTCAATCGTGACATGGCTCCTTTCAGCTCATATAGTGATCATGGTATGACATCTGCACATGAGTTGACCCTGACTTCACAAATAACGAGCTATCAACACAAATATATCTTTATTAAATCCTATTGAACTCACACATTTGGTGTCAGCGTATGACCCAATTGTGGTTTGGTTCCTTTCAGCTAATATAGAGATCATGGTATGGTTATGACTTGACCCTGACTTCACAAATAGTGTGCTAACAACACGAAAATCGTTATTAAATCCTGTGGAACTAACACATGTGATGACAACCTGTGAGCCGATAGTGACTTGGTTCCTTTCAGCTCATATAGATATCATGGTATGACATCTGCGTATGAGTTGACCCTGACTTCACAAATAGCGAACCAACAACACGAAAATCTTTAATGAATCATATAGACCTCACACATTTGATGACAATGTGTGAGCCAATCATGATTTAGGTCCTTTCAGCTCCTACACAGATCATGATTTTACATCTGCGTATGAGTTGACTTCACAAATGGAGAGCTAACAACACAAAAATCATTACTAAATCCTATGGAACTCACATTATGTGATGACAACCTATGAGCCAGTCATGATTTGGTCCCTTTCAGCTCATATAGAGATCATGGTATGACATCTGGTTATGAATTGACCCTGACTTCACAAATGGTGAGCTAATAACATGAAAATCATTATTAAAACCCATCGAACTCATAAACGCGCTGTCAGAGTTTGACCCAATCAAGACTCCACTGCATTGAGCTCACATTGAGCTCACGGTGTGATATACAGTTGAGAGTTCACCCTGACTTCACAAGCTGTGAGTTCAAAAACACAAGATCATTGATAGGTCATTAGGAGCACACATGAAGAGCTCACGGTATGAGGGCTGTAGGCCATAAACATGAGCAACCAAAGATAGGCCTACCTCACAAAAGAGTCTTGCAATGATCTAATCCTTTGACATCTTGGTGATCTAAAGGGTGGCAAATCTCAAAACATCATAACATATAAACTAACCATGATATCTGAGAGCAATCAATATGATACATCATTAATATGACTGGTAAAATGAACTCATACTGACATCGTATGACTTCATGTCTTCGCTGGGAGCAGTTTATGATGTCAATCTGACCTCACAAAGTATGAACTCACAAGAAGCAAATTATTAAATAATGTGGTGCTCAGAAATATGATGAAAAACGATGATGCTACCATGAACTGGCTCCTTTCAGCTTACATAAGGCTCGTTGTGTGACAGCAGCTTATGATTTCAATCTGACTTCACAAATGGTCAGCTTACAAGAAGAAAATCGTCATTAAATCATCTCAAGCTCAGAAATATGATGAATGATGATGATGCAATGAAGACTTGGCTCCTTTCAGCTCACATAGTACTCATAGTGTGACAGCAGCTCATGAATCCAGTCTGACTTTCCAAATGGTTGGCTTACAAGAAGAAAATCATCATTAAATAATATGGAGCTCAGAAATATGATGAAAAATGTTGATGCTACCATGACTTGGCTCCTTTCAGCTCATGCAAAGCTCATGGTGTGACAGCAGCTTATGATTTCCGCCTGACTCCACAAACAGTGAGCTCAAAAGAAGAAAATCATCATTAAATAATATAGAGCTCAGAAATATGATGAAAAATGTTGATGCTAAAATGACTTGGCTCCTTTCAGCTCATGCAGAGCTCATGGTATGACAGCAGCTTATGATTTCCGCCTGACTTCACAAATGGTGACCTTAAAGGAAGAAAATCATCATTAAATAACATAGAGCTCAGAAATATGATGAAAAATGTTGATGCTACCATGACTTGGCTCCTTTTAGCTCGTGCAGAGCTCATGGTGTGACAGCAGGTTATGATTTCCGCCTGACTCCACAAACAGTGAGCTCAAAAGAAGAAAATCATCATTAAATAATATAGAGCTCAGAAATATGATGAAAAACATTGATGCTACCATGACTTGGCTCCTTTCAGCTGATGCAGAGCTCATGGTGTGACAGCAGCTTATGATTTCCGCCTGACTCCACAAACAGTGAGCTCAAAAGAAGAAAATCATCATTAAATAATATAGAGCTCAGAAATATGATGAAAAATGTTGATGCTAAAATGACTTGGCTCCTTTCAGCTCATGCAGAGCTCATGGTATGACAGCAGCTTATGATTTCCGCCTGACTTCACAAATGGTGACCTTAAAGGAAGAAAATCATCATTAAATAACATAGAGCTCAGAAATATGATGAAAAATGTTGATGCTACCATGACTTGGCTCCTTTTAGCTCGTGCAGAGCTCATGGTGTGACAGCAGGTTATGATTTCCGCCTGACTCCACAAACAGTGAGCTCAAAAGAAGAAAATCATCATTAAATAATATAGAGCTCAGAAATATGATGAAAAACGTTGATGCTACCATGACTTGGCTCCTTTCAGCTCATGCAGAGCTCATGGTGTGACAGCAGCTTATGATTTCCGCTTGACTTCACAAATGGTGAGCTCAAAATAAGAAAATCATCATTAAATAATATAGAGCTCAGAAATAAGATGAAAAACATTGATGCTACCATGACTTGGCTCCTTTCAGCTCATGCAGAGCTCATGGTGTGACAGCAGCTTATGATTTCCGCCTGACTCCACAAACAGTGAGCTCAAAAGAAGAAAATCATCATTAAATAATATAGAGCTCAGAAATATGATGAAATACGTCGATGCTACCATGACTTGGCTCCTTTCAGCTCATGTAGAGCTCATGGTGTGACAGCAGCTTATGATTTCAGCCTGACTTCTGAAATGCTGACCTTACAAAAAGAAAATCATCACACTATAATATGGATCACACACATGTGATAACAATGTAAGAGCTAGAAATAACTTGGCTGCACTCAGTTCATACAGAGCTCAAGGTATGACTTCCACAATGTGAGTTCAACTTGACTTCATAAGTAGTAATCTCACAAACAGGAAATCATTATTAAAGCCTGCGGAACTCACACATGTGATGTTAGAATTTGTACTAACCATGACTCCACTAGTTTGAGCTCACATTGAGGTGCAGGTCTGACATACATTTGTGAGTTCACCCAGACTCCACAAGCTGTGAACTCACAAAATAAGAAATAAATGATTGGTCATCAGGAGCATACAAGAAAAGTTCACTGTTTGAGGGCTGTGTGACGTAACCATGAGCAATAAAATGTATCTCACAAACGAGTCTTGCAATGATCTAATCCTGTGAAATCTTGATGTTCTAAAGAGTGGCCTTTCTCAAGATATCACAAATACGTGCTAACCATGATATTTCAGTGCAATCATACCTGGTACCTCATCAATATGACTATTGAACGAACTCATTCTGACATCGTATGATCTCTCGTCTTCACTGGGTCAGTCACGAAAGCTCCACCTTTCAACTTCAAATAATGTTATTCAACATTCGCATACACTTCCATCTTCCCTGTTTTCCTTTGCAGGACCAAGCAACTACTATGTGCCTTACTGTACCCACTCCTTTGTTTTAATTGACCCCTAAATTACCCCCTAATTACCCCCTAATTACCCCCTAATTGACCCCTAATTACCCCCTAATTACCCCCTAATTACCCCCTAATTACCCCCTAATTGACCCCTAAATTGACCCCTAATTGACCGGAACCGGAAGTCATTCACTTGACCGGAAGTCGTATATATATGTTCTTGGATATATGTTCTTGGATATATACATACAGGTACTTATGTACAATGTACATTACTCAGTTCAGATCTTTGTAATCCTCTGATTGATTACATAAAAAAAAGACAGACACTCTGGGTTTCAATTTCAAAATATTTATTGTTCATTCTTCATACAATAATTTCAAAATCTAATCCATTGTTTCAACTCAAATTTATATACATGTATATACAAAATATATGTATCAAGTACATTTCATTTATGTACAAATACATTTATGTACAAATTCAAATCCAATCAATGTACAAATCATATATGTACAAACATGTATTCAGAACTTTAGACATATCCATAGGGTAAGGTATCAAAATTGTTCAACAATATTCTTTTAGTATACACTAGCCTAACTTTCTTTCTCATGGGTCTATTATAGATTCCTCCCCTGACCTTGTCCCTAACAAAGAGTTCATATGGAGGTAACATTATCTCCCTTCCTTCAAAAATGATTTCTTTAATACTATTGAAATTGACAAATTTGGAATTTTTCTTGTTTATTGTAATTCCTTTAAATTTTGTCTTTTCTTGTTCATCATCTTGTTTGTAAGCATAGGATTTCGGGCCTGAAGAAATGAATTCCTTGATGTATCTACCAGGAGGTAACTCATCAGTTAACTCACCTAAGTAATCTCCCAAAGGTGGCATAGCCTCCCCTTCCTTAGCTTTAAATATGACAGAGTCGGTATCCATGTAAAGAACCCTTTCTCCCAAGAAATCAACCACATCATAGAGTTTCAGCCTGGCCCAACAGGTAGTGAAACAGGCAACAACTTCATTGGTTTTCAGATTGTCAGGTTCGAAAGTTGATTTGGAACAGTATTCTACAGAGAGGCATGAATCATTGATTTTATGTACCAGACAGAGTTCTTTGGTAGGATCATTGACAAACATCCTGAACTTTGTAGCATCCGTAATGTACATACTTTTAGTTTGATTTGTCTTTTCTCCAAATTTTCCCCAGAAACTATTTAAAGCCAATTTGGCAACAGCTCTTAGTCCGGAGTTATGTTTAATATTCCCTTTTATCAATTCAATACCCTCGGCCTGGTGATACCTTCTGATGTATTCATCTTTGTCCTCCTCATTACTCACCCATTCCGGAAATCCCGAAGATTCCTGTTTAATTCTGAGGAAAGTATTTACATATTCAGCAAACAGTCTTGATGATCTCCCCTCCCAATTGTAAACCTCATAAATTTTGATGATGGTATAGCCTTTTTCAAGAGCTTTCAGAATTTCGGGTGTACAGAATGTACCTACTATGGATCTATCTTCATCAGTACACTGGCAAGGACCTTGGGATTCAAAGTCAGCACAAGTTCTACAGAGGGGAAATTTCAGTTTACCATTTGATCTATATGGTAATACTGGGTGATAGAGAGATTTTGGAGCTAATATTTTCAATTTAGCAAGTCCAAAGTAGGATTTCATGGAGTAGTCAAAATCTCTAGTTATGATAGTAGGATGCCCAGTGGGTAGTTCTTTGTATTTATTGACATAAGGGTAAAGGGAAGTGAAATCATAATAGAAAATTTTTTCTCCTTCCTTGACCTGATAGTGTAGTTTTATGGCATTTACTCTACCACCAAAAAAGGCATCTCTGATTTTCAACCTCTCAGGGACATCAATACTGTTTACAAAATTAGCCAAATTTGAGTCTGTTCTGACCATCAGGTCAAACTCGCATTCCCAAATGACTTTTAAATCTTTTATTCTATTTCTCAAATATTTCTCTCTCTTCATAGTTTGAGCATATATTTCAGCCATTGTTTGACTGGTCTGAGGATCCTTGGCACTTCTGTCAGGAAAGCATTTTGGACAAGCATGCCATCGGCAGCCATAAAATTCAAAACCAATATTGTTTTTTCTGTCTAGACCATCTAGCCTGAAATTTCCAATTTTACCCTCCCCCACATTCCGGGCATGTTCGATGAATACACCAGTTGTAGCAGCAACAGACTGAAGCCATTGAATTGATTTGTAGCTATGGTTGTGTCTAGCCACATAACCCTGAGGTGGTACATGGGGAATATCCGAATCTTTAAAAGTTTTGATTGTCACTTCATTGGAAGGTATTACCTTCCCATCCTGATAGAAATTTCCTCCCTTTTTTTCAACAATTACTCTTTGTCCATTCAGGTCATTCCCCTCATACCTCTCTTTCAGAAAATTTTGTCTGTAAATTTGCATACAAGTTGATGCAATTGTCACCTGACAGAAAGGGTCAACACTTTGGATACCATCCTCTGTCTCTACTGATGTAACTTCCCTAATCAAGCTTCTAAATTTCAGACAGGCTTCTTTCAAAATCAGCACATCATTTCTACAGTAAGAAAGCATGTCCTCATACATGTCATACGGCCCTGTCATCGAATCATACCACTCTCTATCCAGACCCTCCCCATAGTAGTTAAGTTCTGGATATTGAGGAAAATATCTTTGATTGAAATTTTTTCTAGTGTTGAATTTGTGTGGAAAGTCCCCTTTCTTCAAATTTGTTGATAACCCCAGAGTTTTGGGCAGTTTACTGAGAGCCATTGGGAGAAAACTTAAGGAATCCACAAACCTGATGTCCAAAGAGTTGTACACATGCATGTACATAATCTTGGAACCAGTCCAAGTAATTTCCGGAAAAATTCCATTGTTTAAAAGGTAACTTTGAAGGAAGATATTATCATACCCTTTTGAGTTATGACCTATGCATGTGACCCCCTTATGCCCGTCCCTGAAGAGCCATTTTCCGAAACTGTCCACAGTGTCAAATCCTGAGAAGGTCACCTCCCTCTTGAAACAGTCCGAGCAACTTTCTCCTTGTCCATGAGAGGTACACCCTATTCCACAAGACTTACAGTGGGTGTCATCATCTTTACAACTGTCACAGCAGGACATAGCCACAACCATATTCGGAAGATGTTGTTTCAGCCCGCAGTACCAGGTTTTACAATTTTTACACTTTCGACAAACCGAACAGGTGTAATCTTCAGCACAGTCTGGACAGTCTTCTCTCTTTCGGCATACATAGCCATCATCACATTCCCACATTTCACTTTGAGATGATTCAAAATCAAAGAATATGAATTTCCCACTTGATTTCTTTGGTCCAGCAGCTCTCATGTAGCAGAGATGTTCCCCGACAACATAGTCTTGGCAACACTGGCACAACCACTCGTGGCACTGGTGATCCTCTCTTGACCTCCTCTTTGTATCCAATAATTTATGACAGTCTTTACACTTGTAATATTGTTGACACTTCGAAGGCTTGTCTTCTCCTTTCTTCTCTCCTGTTTTGTAGCTTGAGGACTCTTTGTGGACTTGGAAGCATTCTTCATTTCTACACGTTCTGTTACAGTCAGTACAGTAGGTCTTCTTCTCCCAATTACAGTCCAATCTGTCACACATGTGACATTTCATTTGACAGTGATGTGGACTTCTTCTGGTATAGAATTTCAGACATGTTGTACATACTTCTGTATTCACAAACAGTCCATGTATGTTAGTGATAGAGTGAAAATGTTCACCCTCCTTCAGCAGAAATATCTTCTTCTCCCTGGTCTCACCAGCATAGATGATGTTGTAGCCAGTCCCAACATCCAGCACCACAATCTGTACATCCAAATGGTTTTCAAACCTGTAGAAGTCCCGGACATTGACTGGTTTATCATGAGGTAGTCCAACTTGTTGGAGTAGCTCCAGAGCCCTTCCCTTCTGACTATTCAGGCCAAATCTATGAGCTCTTTTAACCTCCTGTAAAAGTTTCAGACTTGGGTCATTGTTCAGTTTAGCCATACACACAGAGATGGCTCTGGCAGCACAGGTCTGGTCATTTTCCAACTCTGGAATCACTGTCACACATCTTTTCTTGATAAGAGAGTTATTTTTGTCCTTCATATCAGTGTTGGTCACAGCAAGTCTTCCCCCTCCAATGTCAGACCTCAGAAGTCCAAAGTTTATTTGGAAACTGTTGTCAATACTGAGTTCCTCATCCGATTGAATCACTTTTTCTATCCTTGACATGATTGAATCCACTGAAATGTCTCTGTTTCTTCTCATGTGGATGGTGATAGGTCTTCTCAAATTATTGTGTTCAATCACAATACTTGAGCGATCTTCGTTCCCATGATCCCTCAGGGCTCTGTCTAGAACATCTTGAAACATTTGTCTCAATTGTCTTTGAACGTCTACCAGTCTTCGGCCCATATATTCCTTCTCAAATTTCACTTTGAAAGTTCTTTGTTCGTATCCATATCTTCTGGGCATAACATCATGACTTTCTTCAATATGGTAGGCAGGAGGATCAGCATCCATAGCAGCATCAGCATCAGCAGCAGAGCCTTGGTCATCAGCAGCAGGCCCTTTGTCAGCAGGAGCCTCAGGGCCTTGGTCAGCACCTTGGTTAGCATCTTCAATATCCATAGACAGCTCAGGCATTTGTTGACCCACTTGGTCAGCATACTGGTCAGCACCCTGGTCAGCAACACCGGCCTGGTCAGTACCACCAGCCTGGTCAGCAGCATTCAGTCTTGGTGACTTTTCATCAGGTCCCGCATTATCTGTAGATAGTTGTCTTTTAGCCATGTTGTCTGTATTCTGACTCAACCAGGTATGGAGCACCCTGTCAGCATCCCCCTGCTTTATAGCACCAAAAAAGGGGTGTGTCCTAAATTGGAATTCCCCCCTCAGTCTAAAAATAGCCTGTGATCACTCAACATGCCTGAACAGGCTTATTCCATCACCAGAGTGGTTGCAACACAGAGCTATGACTCATCACTCCACTGCCTGTTGGGTAGACTTTCCTAGGCTGAGTCACTCCTAGGTGATTAGTGTGTTTTATTCGTTTTGAAAAGACCTTTCTAACAGTCTTTATTTGGTTATTCTATCTGCTACGGTTGCTGAGATATTTGCAAAAACGTTGAAATACGCTGAATACGCATCCCGCTGCTCAATTCTGCTTTTACACCTAACCCTGAGTGACCTACATCGCTCTTGCGCGCATGCGCACTGGCCGTCTTGAACGGCATGGTCGACCATGGACATGGAATCCATCAATGGAGTCCATCGGAATTTCGCTCTTTATGACGCCTAACCGCAATGGACATGTCTGATACTTATTCAGTCCTTTTAAAAAAGGTTTTTCTTCGACCGGACTATATCGGCTAAGTCCTAACATAGCCAGGGATGGCTACACGAACGTTTAAAGTTGGATCCTACCGGGCGATAATATGTCAAAATGACAGCGCTTGGAGCCCAATGGATAAACAAGCAATGTCAATCTGCAAAAATGGATCTTTTATCACTGTCGGACATAAAAACTCCCTTGAAATCACTTCTCTGGAATGTTGGCTAGCACCATACCAAATGACTGATCAATTGAATCGGTGGATTGCCTTGTGTGGACTCGCGATTGCATTTTGTTAAGCAACCTTAGGAAATATCTCAAAATGACAGCGCATGGTGCGCTGTGGATGTAAACAAACATTAACCCTTGACAAATACAGTATTTATGACTGTCGGACTTAAAAACTATCTTGAAATCACTTCTCCGGAATGTTTAGTTGCTGTATACCGAGTGAGGGCACTGTGGATTGCCTTGTGTGGATTCTCAATTGCATTTTGTGAAGTATGTTAGAAGAAGTCAAGATGTTGTTATTGTGGAACTGTCAAATATGAGAGCTCTTGAATGTCAAACCTCAGGCAACATGTATTCAGTGTGATTGCCCGGAATGTTGATCATGCATGTGAAGTGACAGATATGTGGATTACATGGAATTTGCTGTGTCAGTGGTGTTTTTGAAACAAGATGGCAATGTTTGCATTATTGTATAACTGTCAGAAAAGTTTCTGATTGATCAAGCTTTGATCAAACCCTGATCCAAGGTGAAAAATGGTGCCAAACAGTTGTTTGCTGTGATTGTCAAACCCCTGAGCAATTTATTTGCTAATCATGTTGACAATGAACAAACAAGTTTGGAAATTATTTGAAAAATCATAATTTTGTCAATAATGCAGCATTGGAATGTATTGGATGCAGCACTGGGATAAATTGGAATGCATTGGAATGTATTGGAATGCAGCACTGGGATAAATTGGAATGCATTGGAATGCATTGGAATGCAGCATTGGAATAAATTGGAATAAATTGGAATGCATTGGAATACATTGGAATACATTGGAATGCAGATGTGAATGTTTTATTATAAGGGCTGTCAAATTATCATTTCACTACACATGACTTAAAATATGATTGGGAGTTGCTTCTTTTGAATGATTGCAGCAAGTGACAATGATGTGAGTTTTAAACAATTGCTGTATGAATGATTTTTTGTACATCAACTCAAATGACTCAGGGTGCTTCATTCCTGACTGAGTGACAGTCTGAGTCATGATACCACCCAAGTAAATAACTGGATCAATTGACTGGCTATGTTTACATTATTGTGGAGCTGTCAGAAAAGTGTTTCTGCTTGATCAAGCTTTGATCAAACCTTGATTCAAGGTGAAAAATGCCGCCAAATTGGAACTTTGGATGTACTGATGTCAAGCTGTCTTATGGGCAATTTATTAGCTAATTATGTTAACAATGGACAAGCAAGTTGAAAATAAGTTGAAAATAAGAATTTCATGGATCTGATCATTGATCAAGTTCAAATGACCATTTCTACATATACACTGTATTCTCTTGTAGACTACCTAATGGACAATTTAAGACATGTTGACAGAAGAATTCTGGAAATCATTTGAAAATTGTGTAAATTATGTATTTGTGATAATACAGCATTGGAATGCTGGTGCATTGGACTGAGTATTGGAATGTATTGGATGCAACATTGGAATACATTGGAATGCAGCTGATATGTCAGCTGATATTTCAGGCTGTTGAAGCTGGGTGATTGTGTTGGACATGTAAATTATTTAAACTTAAGTTTGTGAAATTTGTCTGATTTGGAGTAAGTCACTGACTTAGTGCCTGAACTCACTGTGACTTAAATATTTTGTATTCTGCTAATATGGAAAAATTGTACAATTTCTCAGTTCTGCTGAATGTAATAAATTGAATATTTCCAACATAATGTTATTACTATGAGAACAAACATTGAGCCTACTGACTGAATCACCTAGCTGTCAGTTCAGGGATTGATTTATCAAAGATTAAGGGGTAAGCTATCTAAACCGGTTTAAACTGGTTTAGAATAATATCAATTTTGGAGCAGTCTGAGCTTACTTGACTGCATTTTATATATGTTATGGGCCATAATTAAAAGTTTAAATCTATTTCTATGAAAGGGTGTTATCTATGTTAGTGGAATTATTGTGTCAACGTAAAGATGTGTGCATTGGTCTGCTCCTTCTGGAGGATATGGTTCGTCCTTAGAAGGACGTTTTGTTGATTTTGTTCTTGTTCTTCTTCTCCCTGGGCCTTTGATCTTCTCCTCAGGGGATGGGGTGATCTTCTCCTCAGGGGATTAGGGTGATCTTCTCCAGGTGATGGGGTGATCTTCTCCCTCAGGGGATGGGGTATGCTGTGATCATCTTGCCCTCAGGAGAGACGACCACTCTCATCCAGGAGGTGCGATGGATCCCCCCCCGGCGGTCAATCGAGTGACCAATGATTACTTCATGGTCAAACTCGACCAACCACCGGTGGTCCCTCCCAGGGATGTTAAATCCATCCCTCCTGGTTTTCTCAATGAAATAAATGATGTCTTCCTGAGTCAGTTCCATCAGGAACTGACTCTTTCTGAAAGTCAGTCTCTGACCATGGTGGCCTTGGAACACGTGGCTATAATCCTCCATCTTCAATTCTTGCAGCAGAATGAATGCAAACAGCTATCCAAGCCACCAAAACTTGCCAAAATCACCTGCCCCCCAAATGATGGGATGTCATTGGGTGTTTTATTTTTAAGTCTTTTGTGGCTGATGAGTCACATCATCAATCCATCATTTGGGGCAGGTGGTAATGTTGCATCATTTACACCAGAGGACTGGAGAAGGGAAGACATATAACCAGGAAGATGGAACAAGGAATGATTACATGTCTGCTCTGTTCAACTAACGAGCCTACCATCTCGTTTACCTGCTGTGTTAGGGAGGAGATGAATCATTTTTCTTGCCTGGGTTGCTTCAAGAAATATTTAATTTGTGAGGTCTCCAACTGTATTAAATCTGGACTTTCTGATGGTAAGTTTAAAGTATTTCAATGGCTAATATAACTTTACCATTTTTGAGCTAATTTTTATCTGGGTCTTTTTGTCAAAATATGTAATTTAATGGGATGACACAAGGATATTACTTTCAAAGGTAGTGACATGTTCATTGACATCAGGAAAATAAATGATTGTTTTGACATACTTGGTAATATTTAGGCTATCTAGATAATATTGATATGACTAGATATCTAAAAATTTGTAGAAATATTCTCTGATAAAATATTCATTTTTTGTTTCCAGACGAAGTAACTGTCCGCTGTCCCCACTGTCGTATGCCAGATTTAAGAATGGTAGAAATGAAGGATTGTCCAACAATGCCCATAACTGCTTTTCTTGACATGGACTTAATAATATTGACTAGCCGAATGAACCTTGATTATATAGAACAAGGTCGAGAAGAAGAAAGAATGAACTCTATGCTCTTGATAAGAGAGACAATTTTACCCGAAATCCTGGAACTCTCAGGATTCAGTAGGGATGAGTTACAGGACTAATCCTGTGATATGTTTTGTGTATATATATGTGATATGTTTTCTGTATATATGTGATATGTTTTCTGTGTATATATATATGTGATATGTTTTCTGTGTGAAGTGACATATCTTGTATTATATATGATTGCTTTGTGTATATAATGTTTTGTGTATATATATATGTGATATGATTTGTGTATATATATGTGATATGTTTTCTGTATATATATATGTGATATGTTTTCTGTGTATATATATGTGATATGTTTTCTGTGTGAAGTGACATGTCTTGTATTATATATGATTGCTTTGTGTATATAATGTTTTGTATATATGTATATGTGATATGTTTTGTGTATATATATGTGATATGTTTTCTGTATATATATTTGTGATATGTTTTCTGTATATATATATGTGATATGTTTTGTGTATATATATGTGATATGTTTTCTGTATATATATTTGTGATATGTTTTCTGTATATATATATGTGTTCTGTGCGAAATGACATGTCTTGTATTATATATGATTGTTTTGTGTATATATTGTTTTGTGTATATATATATAAAAAGAGATACATGTACCATTTGGGATTAACTTTGACATGTACAGCTGATTGAAATGTAATAAACAAAAAACTGTGAGAAATATGAGTCTTGTTTTTTCAGAGATCTGTCTTGTGCATTTAACAAAATCATCTGAGACTGGGTGAATCTTGCAGTCTAATTCAGCGGTTGTTTTATTTATTGATTCTTTGGTGTAGGGCATTGAGATATGGAGGAAATACTCAACAAATTCAAAGAGCCAAGATTGGAGCTTGGGTACAAGTGGTTGCTGTTCAGATTTCTCAACTGGAGGATTGTTCATTGAATACCAGGCTGCATTGATGTATGCAGATGTTGTTCAGATTTCTCAACTGGAGGATTGTTCATTGAATACCAGGCTGCATTCATGTATGCAGATGTTGTTCAGATTTCTCAACTGGAGGATTGTTCATTGAATACCAGGCTGCATTCATGTATGCAGATGTTGTTCAGATTTCTCAACTGGAGGATTGTTCATTGAATACCAGGCTGCATTCATGTATGCAGATGTTGTTCAGATTTCTCAACTGGAGGATTGAATACCAGGCTGGATGGAGTGAAATGGTATAGAATTAACACCAGATGGCACTAGGGACTGGATAATGGTTAGTACTCCCTCTGGGTGCTTTGGTGTAAAATGTGGAGTTGGGGCTGCAGGATTTGTCCAAGTACATGTCAACTCTCCTATGTCAGTTATACACTCTGAGCTGATGTTGGTAGAAAAGTTGATTTATATATAAAATATTAGTATTAAAAAGTGAAAATGTGTATTCTGTAAGTGCTAATGCTGTTTAATAATTTGCTGAACAGTATTTTATTAGTGCAGATCTTGTTTCTGAAAGTGCTGATTGATCAATTTTTAACCTATAGTTTAAATGATATTTTTGCAGAATTGGTCTTAAGAAATGTAAATGTTAGTTTGAAAACTGCTAACCCAACATTCTTAACTGCTAATTGGTGTTTCATTTATGCAGATTTACTTTCTGGACTGCTAATTGACTTTTCCCATAATAAAATTGAAAATATAATGACAAACACAGAACATACAGTTTTAAAGCTTTTAATCATAACAAACACAGAACATACATTTTCATCATGACAGTGTGTACAGTTTCACAATTTAAACACAGAATGTACAGTTTCACAATTTACATACACAGGTGGTACAGTTTCACATATAGGTTGGTACATTTTACAAATTACATTTGTAATAGCTTATTCGGTGTTCTTTAGCTAGAATGTCAAAAAATTGTTCAACCAGAAATCTTTCCAGCGAAATTCCTTTTCGACGGGAATAAATCACACTTCCGTCCTCTTTACGAAAAGTATATCGGAAATCGGTAGTTCCATTGGGGGAACAACTTATGGTCCAGTAGTCATTGAAGGGATAGCTCCATTCCACTTTCTGGTTGAAGGCCCGATCAATATCTTCTTTCAAATCCTGTAGCCTGGGGATTTCTCGTTCTGGTAGCCAGATTCCACACTGGCTGGGCCTATCATTATAGAAGGCTCTTAGATGTAGCTGTTTGATCCCTTTATATTCAAGAAGTTGGACCCTGGTGATGTCATCACTCAAAGTGTAGTCGTATGTTGTTCCACTCATTTTCAAGCCAGAAGTGATGATGTGCCAGCTTTCGGCCTGCTTTATATATAGACTGGTCACGTGACTTTTTAGTGCTTGAGTTGGCCAAAATACTGAATCTATTTTTAGCAGTCTTTAACATGCCCAGACTTGTTTGTGGGTCAGCATCTGATTGGTCAGTAACTGATCCCGAACAAGCCCACTGGGAAAAATATCCATTGTGATTGGTCAATACCTGGTCTTGTAACCTGACCTTGTTGAGACTCTTTTGACATGTTTCAACATGTTGTAAATCTATTTTTAAAATAATCCTAAAGATTGTGTGTAATTGTGCAGTATTAATGACTCATAATTTATAAATGACGTCATAGATTATTTTTAGACTCAAGAGTAATCTCTGTGAATTACAGTTTTTTTATGAGTGACTAGGCCTTCTAGAGTGTTGTGGCCACATTTTCTGTCTATAAAAGGGATGAACCTGGACTGATTTTAGTCTATGGTTTGTTGCCTAGCTGTACACATGTTGAAGGAAGAGAAGGAACATATCAGAAAACACTGGGTGGTCTTGTCTGAAGAGACACCTTTTGCCGAAATATTGAATCACCTATACCAGGAAAAGATCTTCAGTAGAACGGGTGTTGAGGACATATTGTTCGAAAGACCTACACAGAGAAATTGGGCTTTCTTTGATGTTCTCCAGAGAAGTGGTCCAAGGGGATACACCGGTTTCATCTCAGCCTTGAAGAAGTGTAGGAGGGAAGACTTGGCTGGACTTCTTGAAAATGGCCTTCAGGATAGAGAAACTATCAGCCAGCTTTAATGATATGTTCAACTTGGATGAGAGAGTATTCTATGCCCAGTTTGAGCCTGACAGGATGAACTGTGGTCCAAACTTGATGGACAGGCTGCTGACGTTTGAAAGAGAAGTGAGAAGGATGTTCAGGGACACTTTAAGAAGAGGATTCGAAGGTCACCGAGACGAGGATCAAGCCTGCCTAGTGATATATCATCCAGACTTGAAAGATGATATAATTATCACTTTAAGACAATTAAAGAATTTCACAGAGGACACTGTATTGAATCATATTGATGAAGAGAGACTGAATGCTACAAAACCTTTTAAAGTTAAATTTACAATTATTTGTAGTTGTACTGAATAAATATTGAAACATACACAAGTGTTTGTCATTTGTTCTTTGGACATGGAGGACACAACATCGAACCAAGATTGGCAAGTTTTGGGTTTCAAAGTACCTAAAAACGAAGTGGTATTCTTCAGTCAGGTCATCATACTGTACATCGTTGTAATAACTTGTATTGTGAACCTGAGTATCAGACAAGAACACAGTGAGGTCTGGATTGGTCTGTTATCATCCTCAATTGGATTTTTACTACCTAATCCCAGTATCAAGAGAAACAAGGTTGTTCTTAACAATGTCTGAGAAATATCTTGAAAGACTTTATTATGACCCAAAGAGAGCTGGAAGTTATGGAGGTATTACAGCTTTATGGAATGCCATAAAATCTGATGGGAATCCCCACAAACTCCGATATAAGGATGTCAAGAATTGGCTGAAGGATGAGGAGACATATAGTCTACATAAACCTTACAATGACAAGTTTAAGAGAGAGAGCATCATTGTTGGAAAAATGTACGAACAGTTTGACTCAGACATCATGGTTTTGGATAAAATTAGCGGTTACAACAGAGGTTACAAATATCTGGCAGTTTTCATAGATCTGTTCTCCAGGTTTTTATGGATCCAACCTCTCAAGAGAAAGACTCCTGAAGAGATGGTAGGAGTAATGAAAAAGATTTTCAAAGAAGGAAGGAAACCTCAAGTCATCAGAACGGATCAAGGTGAATATTGTTACAGAGATTACCCTTTTGAGAATGTAAGACTATTATCGGTAGTATAAAATGTTAATTTTTTAATTTCAGGAAAAGAATACACAGGAAGAGCTGTACAGGAGTTTCTCAAGAAAGAAGGAGTGCTCCATTTCATAGCATACAATTTGTATCATGCAAGTTATGCAGAAAGAGTCATTAGGACCATCAAAGCCCGAATATTCAGATACTTTACCAAGCATCAGACTTTAAAGTACATCGATCACCTTCAGGACATTGTTCAGGCCTACAACAGCAGTCGGCATTCTTTCCTCAAGATGGCTCCTGATCAAGTCACAAAGGACAACCAACAGGAATTGTATGAAAAACTGTATCTGCCAATGGAATTAAAGAGGGAGAAAACACCTATAGTTTACAAATTTGAAATAGGTGATAAAGTAAGGATTCCGGCAGAGAGGGGTCCATTCAAGAAAGGATATGAACAGACATGGACTGATGAATTGTTTGTCATAGACAAAAGGGTAGCTTCTCACCCTCCGAGGTACAAATTGGTGGATTTGAATGGCGAAGAGATCAAATCGAGTTTTTATGAGCAGGAGCTACAGCTGGCCAAGGATGACGGAGTATATAAGGTGGAGAAAGTGCTCAGGTACCGCAGACGGAGAGGAACCACGCAAGTGTTGATAAGGTGGAGAGGATATTCCCAAAAATTCGACTCTTGGGTGGATGCAAAGGAATTGAAAGATCACAAATAATGTACATCTATGGAAACAGCGGGATCAAAGTACCCTTCCCGGACAATGCTGCAGACAATTTCAGAATTGATCTTGGTACAACCTTGGAGCTGGATGGTGAATGGGAAATTGCTATTTTGGATATAGATCTTCCAACTATGAGGCCAAAATACTACCCACAGTTTGTTACTTTGTACAGTAACATTTGTGGAGAAAGTATAGTAGATTCTGTACAAAAACCAGTGCTATATAGATTATTCAAATCCTATTATAGAGCTGGTAATTCACTTATCATCCCCACTCCTCGTTATGTACCAATCAGTGTGAAATCAATGAGAACCATTGAAATCTACATATTGGACCATAATGGAGAAAAGCCAAAGTTTAAAAATGGTTGGACGTTCTGCACACTTCACCTGAGGAAGAAATAATGGCCTCTATATATTTGGACACTAAAGGAGAAAGGCGTCATTTATACCCGGACGGGCGACCTGTACACTTCCAAATAATGGCTTCTCTGGACTACAAGGCGATTTTGGATCACTTCAGGAAACAAGCTGAAGGAGGCTCAAAGGTCATCAAGAAGAGTGGGAAAACCAATTTGATTGTAATTGATACCAAGAGGAAGACAAAAGAAGATATGCCAAAGTTACAAGTTGTTATACCAGCTGAGGCGGCTACCAAGAGAGCTGAGTCAGAACTCAAAGAGGATATAAAGGAGAACACAAAGAAAATTAGTCAGTCTAGCACTAACACTGGAAGAGGAAGGAGCTCTGTAAAGAGAAAAGCTAAATCAGAAGTGAAGGAAGCTAAAGATATCTTCAATCCAAAATGGAGGAAACAATGAATGAAGTGGCTTACCCGGAGGAGCTTTCTATATTTGAAAAGCCGGTTTACGATTCTGGAGTAAAACAGGCTAGGTGTATTACTTATTATCCGGTGAATGATTTTAGTACCCAAGGAGTTATCCAGTTTAGAATACCAAACAATAGTGGGGCTTATTTAGATTTGAGGCGAACTCGCTTACATTTGAGTTGCAAAATACTGCACAAAGACGGGTCACCCCTTGTATCATTTCTTGAAGAAAAAGAGAAGGCAAAGATGGCAAGATTGCGGGCAAAGGGGACATCACAGGAGGGGGGGTCAGAAGGTACCTCTCCTGGGGACAAGCCTCAGGGAGATGAGCCAGCTGCTGAGGATGATTTCAAAGCTGATATAGTACATCCAGTAAATAATTTCATGAATAGTCTATGGTCAAGGGTAGATATAGCTTTGCAGGATAAGATTTTGACCAACTCGGATGACTGCTACCCTTATGAGGCATACATAAAAACTCTTCTTATGACAAAGAAGGAAGAAAGAGTGGCTCTTCAGAGTCAAGGATTCTTTGAAGAGACAGCGAAATACGAATCTGCCTGGGCTGTTTCCAAACCAGAAACATCAAATTATAAGAGAGGAATATTGTTTGACAAATCTAGGGAAGTGGATCTTTCAGGGCCATTGTGTTCCTCTGTGATGGAAATTCCTAAGTTAATTCCAAATGGAGTTCCACTTTCAGTCACTTTACACAGAAGTAAAGATCAATTCTGCCTATTCTCTCCAATGAGAGAACCAAAACCAGATTATAAGATTGTTATAACAAAGGCTTCCCTTTCTGTATGCACTGTCAATATTGCACCAGAAATAGCTATAGCTCACTCAGAAATCCTGGCTACGAAACCTGCCATGTTTCCTTACACTAAAACGGAAGTGAAGAAATTTACACTGGGTAGGGGGGTGTATTCTGGGTCAATTAATGATCCCTTCCAAGGAAGAATTCCTTCTGAGGTAATCATAGGTATGGTGAAAGACAGTGCCCAGAATGGGTCCTCCTATGATGATGACCCGTTCTTTTTTGAGAATGCCAAACTAAATTTCATTGGGGTGACAGTGGATGGCCAATCAATGGGTATTGATCCATTACAACCAAAGTATGGTGAGAAACCAGAGGAGGGAAACTATGTTGAGGCATACGAAACATTAAATGGCATTTGCCAAGATAAAGTAAATCCAATTACCCGAATGGCCTACCCTAAAGGCTTCACTCTATACAGATTTCATGAGGAGTGGAATGAATCATTACAAGTCAAGAAGATGGGAAATATGTCCATTTCATTGAGGTTTGATGAGGCCTTAAAGGAGGGGATGTGTGTAATTGTGTACGCGAAGTTTCCTGGCGGGATAAAGATTGATAAAACCAGGGCTGTATATGAAATGTAGTCATTACCCAATCAACCATCAAGATGTGCACTTTACCTTTCAAAATGCCCACAAATTTTCTTGTGGTAGGAAGAAGTAGGTCGGGTAAATCGGAATTCATTAAGAGAATGATATTGGAGGCTGAGAAAATGTTTCAACCACCGCCTGCCAGAATTTTATATTGCTATTCAACCTGGTCAGATGGCTATGAGGATTTAGAGGGATATGTTGAGTTTAGAAAAAGCATACCAACCAATGATGAGCTAACTGAATGGTGGAGAGAAAACAGAGGAGAGACCCTTTTGATAATTGATGATTTTATGCATCTTATAAATGAAGAAATTTCTAAATTATTCACTATAACGAGCCATCACGCACATTGCAGCATGGTTCTCACATTACAAAACCTATTCCATCCAAATCGACATATAAGAGAGATAGGCCTGAACACTGATTGCTTCTGTTTATTCAAAAATAGTAGAAGTGCCCAACAGATTAAAACGTTAGCTTCACAGATGTATCCAGGGAAAGGGGACTATTTTATGAGTAGTTATAACAAAGCTGTAGAAAGACCATATGGGTACCTAATTGTCCATCCGGATAATGAGTATGCACTGAAAACCTGTATATTCCCCGATGAGGACACGGTGGTTTATCTTCCAAAATAGTATAAATCCCAACAACAAACATCAGTGTTGTCATTTGGCATAGAGCTTCAGAATGGATCATATCTTGAAACATATTCACTTCCTGGAATTGCTGGGCAATCCCTCTTCTCAACAACAGGCAAAAGCCTTGATATCGACATCGTCTCCAGATCAAATGGATATCATATCGGAATTGGCTCTTAACCTACTCAAGGAGAGGATCGAACTCAGCAGATATTATAAAGACAAACTGATTAAGGAGGCTACCGTCATTCGCCAGTTAGCCAACAGAGGGCTCGGAAGTAAGAAGAGGAAGAAGGTTGCCCTGTCAAATATAAAGACACTAGAGGTGCTATTGAAGGTCTGCTTAAAACACATCAGAGATGGCTGAAGATCATATCCTTCTTCCAAGAGAGAGGTATGAAAGTCTTCTTAAGAAAATTGAAGAAAAGTCATCTCAGAATGTAAGTGAGCCTGCGAAGACATCAGATGAGGAACCAACAAGTGAGGCTCCAAAAAGAAGACTTGTCAAAGGGAAAAAGAATTCAGAGAAGAAATATCCTCTCAAGAAAACTCTGAAGAAAAGTAGAGAATCTGCTGAAAAATCCAAGAATGGGAGAAGAAAACCTGGTGACCTCTCTGAAGAATCTGCTGAAAGAGTAAAGGCTGTGAGGAAAAGACCTAGCGTATCTGAAGAGTCTGCTGAAAGAGTCAAGCCCGAGAGAAGAACACCTGATGACCTGTCAACGCTATTGAAAGAAAGATCTCCTGCTGTAAGACGTCCTACCTCAAGACGACCTGGTGTTCCAAGACCTCCTGGGATTCCGGCCTTGCCATGGATTAGATTTTGAAATTATTGTATGAAGAATGAACAATAAATATTTTGAAATTGAAACCCAGAGTGTCTGTCTTTTTTTTATGTAATCAATCAGAGGATTACAAAGATCTGAACTGAGTAATGTACATTGTACATAAGTACCTGTATGTATATATCCAAGAACATATATCCAAGAACATATATATACGACTTCCGGTCAAGTGAATGACTTCCGGTTCCGGTCAATTAGGGGTCAATTTAGGGGTCAATTAGGGGGTAATTAGGGGGTAATTAGGGGGTAATTAGGGGGTAATTAGGGGGTAATTAGGGGGTAATTAGGGGGGTAATTAGGGGGTAATTAGGGGGTAATTAGGGGTCAATTAGGGGGTCAATTAAAACAAAGGAGTGGGTACAGTAAGGCACATAGTAGTCAAGCAGGTTGAAAGATACAATGTAACCGTCCCCGGCAAAATGACCTATTGGCAACGGTTTGTTACGATACGATCATTGTCAAGGTTAATGCCATCAGAGTTTGCAAGAAAACCACGTTCATTGTTTGAATTGGAACACAACTGAGCTACGTCCTTTTCTGTTATACACTGGTCCAATTGTGCTGAGAAAAGCTGTAAAGTCAAATAGGTATACACATTTCTTAATGCTTTCCCTTGCTGATTCAATCATGCTGGATGCATCTGACAATAGAAGAAATGCACATCAGAGAAAATTGATCATTCCAGCTTTTCATGGGGCTCAACATTTGGGCTCCTCATCAGCGGCAACTTATTGCCTTCGAGGAGTCCCATTGCTCTTGTTTATAATAGAAAGCTGTCTTATTATATATGTGTGTATTTATTTTTATGAGCAAGAAATAAAAGAGTCCGAGTCTGAGTCATGAATGCACATTTCATTAAGTGACAGTCGGCTTCGTTGTCCACAACAGAACAATGGCCAGGTGCAAGTTTTCTACACTGGAGCAACATTAAAGTGACGGACAGTAGATGAAGTCAAAGATACTTTCAAGAGCAACTGTAACACAATGAACCAGTAAAGGTTTAAAATCTTGAATTTTGGAATGGTTGAGAAGAAAACAAATAAAATAAAATCATTTCCAGAAATCTTCCACAATTTTCACTGACACTGGTGAATTTTTGATGATCTTAATGAAATTGGCCAAGACAAATTTCAAAGTGACATACACAAACTAAGAAACCAATGAAACTGTGCAAGAACAAATCACACCGAAGGACCTTGGCAACATGCTGAGATAGCCTGTTAGAAATGAATAACCAAGATTTATTTGCAACCAGTCATCAAGTAGTCTTATATAAATGTAAGAGATAAATTGAACAAGGGCAATTATAAAGGATTACTTCAGATTATATATTTATATTTGCATTTCCAAAATTTAACTTTTTTTTTATAACCCCAAGCATTTTTAAAATAATTTTATCATACCAGATAATAAACCTGTTCCTTCCACATTATCTCTGAATACTATGTTTGCTTCCTGCATTTGAAACTTTAAAAAGAAAAAAACAGCAATACCATAATACTTTTATGGTATTGGCCTTCTTTAGTGAAGTGCCTTATTCTAATTTAAAAAAAAAAACATTTTGCAGGTCGCAGGAATCATAAAAAGACAAAGGAAAACTCAATTGTTCAAAAGTACCCCACAAGTAAAACCTGGAAGAATATTCTCGCTTTCGTGAATGTGTGTGGTGACCAGCTTTCCCGACAAAACTGAAAATTGAACCAATGGGATAGTGAGTCGCCCCAGTAAAAGTGCAATAACCCAACAACCACGACTTGGCAGCCACTAACATTTGCCACACTCGTAGACAACAAGTACACCAACAAAATGACACCAGGAAACCTCAGTGATAACGATTATTAATTGGATTGACTCGGGTCATAGACATTACCACCATAGGGGTCACCTCCACCGACCCATACCGGTAGCTGTGTCCCCGGGGGGGAATCCGTGAGTGTTTCATAGTCATGCCACCACTAGGAGGGCTTCAAATTTTTGCACGGGGGGAGGTACTATAGATAGTTTTTATGGTTACAGTACTCAAGTGTTTTAACAAGATGGACAAGCAACCTGGTGATCTACGGATGTACAGTTTTGGTTACCGGCACCGGACTACCGTAACCCAGTTTTGTGAGCGTACGAATGTGGTCTCGGTAACCACAACATGGTGGGACGAGGAGTCCCGAACCTGGACGAGTGCGGTCTCGCACCGCGACCCAACTCCCATCGATGTCGCGGCTGTCGGGTCGCCTGGCCCTGTGGGTCCGACGGCCGCTGGCCTAACTGGCACTCCTCCGGCGTCCAGTGTGGCGGGCTTGCGACTGGCTGGGGCGACTCAGTGCCGCCGGGTAGCAGCGACAAGCGCAGGGTGGTCGGGGGTGGGGTTGCGTCGCCTCTGACGGTGACCATCGGCACGCCTGCACCTGATCAGAGGACCGACAGCCAGAGGCGAATGTGGCAGAGGAAGGAGGACAGGCAGTGGAAGCGGCGGCAGGCGGCCAATGCTGGTAGGGCCGCGTTGGCCCAGCCGAGACGGGCATCTCAGGCTGCCGTCGCCCCGGAGACCCAGACTGCCCGGATCGACAGGCCAGGGACCTCCAGGATGGTGACTGCTGAGGAGAAGGAGCAGCTGAGGAAGCGGAAGTCCACCAAGAAGAGTCAAAAGGAGAGGGCCCGGAAGAAGCGGAAGGCTGCCCAGCAGGCGGCGATGGAAGCCTCCCAAGAACAACCTCGGACCACCGACCAGGGAGCCGCAGCCAGGACCCTCCTAGATGACGACAAGTGTGAGTCAACCATTTCATCTTTGGGCCCTGAGCCTCTTATTGCATTGTTTCCGGACTTTCCCGACGACCTGGATGACCACCCTTCTCCCATCGGACCTTCTGCCACTCTCGGGTTGGCGGATGAAAGGGCGGGGGATATTCTGTCGCCGTCCTCGTCTGTTGGTGACCGGGCGTTGGACGCAGGGAGGGATGGCTCGTCCACCGCTGCCTCTGCCACTCTCGGGTTGGTGGAGGTGGAGGACATGGAGGTCGGGCCTCCGCCCGTATGCGTTCTAGATGATGAGACAGCTGCCGGAGTTCAGACGGAGGTCACCCCTGATTAGTTCCCTCGGGTTTCAACAATGGCCTGAATCAGCAACCCAACGAGTGCTTGAAGCTTGCCAAACAAGCCGGCCAGAATCTTGATATCTATACAATATTAATATTATCTATATATAATTATTTTACAGCAAATCCTTTTTTTAAATACCTGTTTGTTTTGAACATTTTTTAAAATATTCCTGACAATGGCTAAAAATAATAATTAAATCTTAAGAGATGATGAACATTAGGGTGTCCCAAAAAAAATAATGTCCTGCGATTTTATCGCATACCCTCTCAAATTGTGCTATCACCCAAAAAAAGAACCTGTGCCAAATTTTAGAAGATTTGAACATCATTAACCTGGCCCTCAAGAGCCTTGAAAATTAGGTGTTTTTGATAAATTTGGCGATTTCGCGTAGTTTTTCACAGTTTATACATGGGATATTGACAGACTTACCATTATTGGATCCAGTAAATATAATGTTGAAAGTCAACCAAAATATAGACAAATCAACTTCATGTGAAAAAAAAGCCCTACTATGTGGTCTTTACATCTCTACAGGGCCTTGAAAATATGATGTTTTTGACCAATTTGGCGATTTTGCTTCTTTTTTCAGTGTTTTTAAATTAAGGGACTATGGAATTATATCCATGTAATCACCTCAATTCAATATGTAAGCTCCTCATTCAGACATGGAAAGCAACCTAGTATCAAACCATAGGAGAATTCTCATTGAGGCAATCAGCAGAAAATTTGAAGTTTTTTATATTTTCACCAATCAATTACAGGCTTTGAGATCCAACAAGGGCCTTCACTTCAGTGGTAACATTTATCCTGCAGGTATTCAAGCATAGTTATGTTACATTACAATATAATCATTGAAGCTCCCATAACATTTTTGCAGAATCTGTACTCATAACTGCAAATTGAAGACCTAACCCTGTCAGCGTGCCTCGGCGGCCCGGCGTCGGTCCGGCGTCGGTCCGGCGTCGGTCCGGCGTCGGTCCGGCGTCGGTCCGGCGTCGGCCCGGCGTCGGCCCGGCGTCGGCCCGGCGTCGGCCCGGCGTCGGCCCGGCGTCGGCCCGGCGTCCGGCCCAGCGTCGGCCCGATGTTAGCAGCATGGGACCGGCTATGGGCCGACGTTGGGCCGCCGAGGCACGCTAATAGGGAATTTGCTTGTAGTAGGCTAACGAGCGCTTATGGGTCATTCTCAAATTTCGGGACAATTTGCGTCACTCCAGTTCCCTGACATTAATTTGAATGCAATTGATATCTGAAGCGTCACTCCACATCTGTTATTCATATTTCTATTTAGAACCACTGCATTTGGAACAAAATGTCATTTATTAGACCTTTTTTTGGTGCATTATGTCCAGTAATCCGTGCCAAATCAGTGTGGTTTTTCCCTGTCACTGGACCTGACATGACAGAATCAAGTGTTAATTTTCCTCCTAAAGTACCATCATTTCCAAAGTTTCTATGCACGATTCATGAGAATATAGACTTTAATTAATATATATATATACATCATTGTTAACTTTTTTCTTGTTTCATTTCATTGAATTAATTGATGTAAAAGACGTGTCACCAGTTTATGTTAATTTTTTTGTCCCCTACGCTACCAGGCGTAGCTCGACTCGCTATTGTTTTTAATGAGCAAGTTCCACTCAATGTCGTAAGATGCACATGCGCCAAACTACCACAGCTTTGCAGATTTTCATTAAACAGGTATTCAACAAGTTAAGGCATAATTTTCATTGGAACATTTTTTGGTCCCACTGAAATGTCCACTCCGTTACTTCCAATTCCGAGCTTACCAGTGGTACCTTTTCAAAGAAATTTTATGTATATATTGCTGAGGGTGACAGGATTCAATAGAATGTAATCAAAACTTCTTATCTCCCAAATAGAAACCACTATTAAGAGAAAACCAAACCGTTCCTGTCCACTCCTTTACCATTCCTGTCCACTCCGTTACCACAAAAAATCGATATTTAATTTAAAAATGCGATTGATCTGCGATGAAGTACTTCTGAAAATAAGACTTACATTTTTTTTTTCTATTTTTAAATTGCTCAAAATGCAGGTTTTTGCATCAAATGTCCCCTCCGTTACCACATTTTCCAGGACATTTTGTCCCGAAATTTGAGAATGGCCCTTATGCTAAAATGCCAGCACATAGCGTAAGGTTTTGAAGCGAATATGACCAACAGAACCAGAGAGAACTGGTGTGACATACAGAACTGGTGAGGATGGCTTCTTCAAAGCAAAAAGTCACGAAGAGAAAGTTTATCCCCTAAATTAGGCATCCAATATAAGTCAATAGTGGTGGAAGGTTGCCAAGCGTTCATGAGGCCATGTGGAATGTTTATTTCTTCATTGATCCCATGAAGACACAACTGAAATAAACTCATATATGCCACATTGTTCATTGCTTGTTGCAATTAGCAATCTTTCTCTCTGATCTGATTCAATAAGGTATAACCAATCCAACTGACCAATCCAAGATACCAACCCAGTTGCAAGCCATTTGTCTTTCAGGTACAGATATTGAAGTAACATATTTTGCCACTCAAATTAATTTCTAAAAAACTCTAATCAACACGATCAGTTGGTTAAGTGTGAGAACCTTACTGGATCATCAACCTAGCTGACACATAATAACATTCCACCATAAAGCCAAAGATACAGGAAGAATTCATCATTACTGTTTACTTACAATACCATTTCACAAAAAAAATGTGTATACTCAATACACATTTTCCTTAATATCCAAGTCCGTAACTCTTAATTCTGTTATTTGATGTAGCAATCATAGATGAGAAAAGGTTTTGCTCCAAAACATAGTAAACCTACAAGAGTCAAAAGGATTCCTTTTTAAAATCTTTTGAATAGTATTATATAATTATTTAGAACTTATAATACATTGGTAACATGTACCTGTGGAATTTGGGGAGATTAACTTATCTTATCTTGAAGCCTCAATCTCTGACAGGGGCTTTGCTGTCATTGAATTTTTTTTTATTTTTGAAGGCCATGTTGTGGAGCAAAACCTTTTCTCATCCATGATGGATGATATTAAGGAAAATGTGTATTGAGTATTCAGTTTTTTTAGTGAAATGGTATTATAAGTAAACAGTAATGATGAAGCCATTAAAGAGGTGAATTCCTCCTGTATCTTCGGCTGTATGGTGGAATGTTATTCTGTGTCAGCAAGGTGGATGATCCAGTACCAGTACGGCTGTCACACTTAACCAATTGATTGCTGTTGATTAGAGTTTTTTTGGAATTAAGTGCAGTTGCAAAATATGTTACTTCAATATCTGTACCTGAAAGACAAATGGACTGCAACTGGGTTGGTATCTTGGATTGGTCAGTTGGATTGGTTATACCTTATTGAATCAGATCAGAGAGAAAGATTGCTAATTGCAACAAGCAATGAACAATGTGGCATATATGAGTTTAATGCAGTTGTGTCTTCATGGGATGGATGAAGAAATAAACATTTCACATGACCTCATGAACACTTGGCAACCTTCCACCACTAATGACTTATATTGGATGCCTAATTTAGGGGATAAACTTTCTTTGTGACTTTTTGTTTTGAAGAAGCCATCCTCACCAGTTCTGTATGTCACACCAGTTCTCTCTGGTTCTGTTGGTCATATTCGCTTCAGAAACCTTACGCTATGTGCTGGCACTTTAGCATCAGCACTCGTTAGCCTACTTCAAGCAAATTAGGTCTTCAATTTGCAGAAGTTATGACTACAGAGTACAGATTCTGCAAAACAGTTGTGGGAGCTTCAATGATTATATTGTAATGTAACATATGCTTGAATACCTGCAGGATAAATGTTACCACTGAAGTTGAAGGCCCTTGTTGGATCTCAAAACCTGTAATTGATTGGTGAAAATATAAAAAACTTCAAATTTTCTACTGACTGCCTTAATGAGAATTCTCCTATCTAACCCTATGATTTGATACTAGGTTGCTTTCCATGTCTTAATGATGAGCTTACATATTGAATTGAGTTGATTACATGGACATTTATAACAGTTTGCCGAAAAAGACCAACAACAAGTTACATACAGTTATCTTCTTCCGGAAATCCGGAAACCTGTTTGTCGGATCAATTACTTCGCAGGACTTGACAAACACGCCATACTTGACATCCATCCCATCACTAACATCTCAGCGATCGAAACACAATGGCAATGGGGAGGTACGAATGGCTGGATGGAAGACCAAGGAACTGGGAACAACATTACGAGATGAGAGTGGAATTATTTGCAAAAGGTGAAATTTATTATGTTTCTTCACATAAAAATAAGTTTTAAAAGAATTCCTCTTATTATCTTCTTGTTATTACAACTTTAAGTATCGAGAATATGAAGTCCTCTTCAGAATACAGTTGAGACTTCACCTTGGTCCAGCAAATGTTTCCATCTTATATGGTTCCCATCTTTATATTGTAAGGATCCACCGCCAGAGGGTCTTGTCACATCACAGCAATGAGTCTCGGAACTTCCAGTCTGGCAGCGAGGTCCCCGGTCTTCAGCCAGTGGCGGCAAGCGGACGAAATGTCCTGGCCCGAATATTGACATTCCAATAATGAATCAGATGTTGATTGCCTCTTTAATACCATGCAGCACCATGAAGTATGTCTCACCGAAGACAAAGTGATACCCTCTAAATATATAAGTACATACAGATTTATTGTGTCATGTGTCATAATTCTCTTGTGTGTCTCAAATATTTTCATCCGCAGCGTATCTTAATGTTCGGGTCCACAGGCACTGGAAAAACATTGTTGGCCAAAGCTGTGGCTACGGAGACCAAGGCCACCTTCTTCAACGTCTCTGTTGCCAGCATAAACCAGCGCTACCACGGACAGTCTGCAAAGATTCTCCAGCTTTTGTTCAAACAGGTAAGTGAAACAATATTAATTGTAAATTCGCCTCCTTGTGGGAGGACACGCCAGGAAATGGCTAGACAGTAAAGTTTAAATAATTTAAGTATTGATGGATAGATGATTGGGGCTTTACGTCCTGTATTTATGCACTCGGTAGGCTCATTAGGACAGGAGGACACGGCAATGAGGCGAATGATGATTGAAACAGCCGTCCAACATAGGCCCAGGTGACCCAGCAAGATCAGTTTAACCAATTTATGTTAGCAATACACTACAAATGACGACTGATGCATTGGATCACCCCACAACAGATACACTCTATTGATGGCTCCACGGCAGATTTTTATTCAATGGTTGCAAAGAAATTACCACTGTGAAAAATGTGCATGTAACTGATTCAATTACAAAATTGGAACTTTTTTTTTAATATTCCTGACGATGTGGTTATGTTACAAGACCCTCTGGCGTGGATTATGTTATTATTGTAAACAATCATATTGGTCAAATAAACTACATCTGTCTGTCTGTCTAGCTGTCTGTCGCTAAAAATAATAATTATATCTTAAGAGATGATGAACATGTTCCTTCAATGTCATCGTTGGACACATATTCATTTCCCACATTTATAACAGTTTGCCGAAAAAGACCAACAACAAGTTACATACAGTCATCTTCTTCCGGAAATCCGGAAACCTGTTTGTCGGATCAATTACTTCGCAGGACTTGATAAACACGCCATACTTTACATCCATCCCATCACTAACATCTCAGCGATCGAAACACAATGGCAATGGGGAGGTACGAATGGCTGGATGGAAGACCAAGGAACTGGGAACAACATCACGAGATGAGAGTGGAATTATTTGCAAAATGGTGAAATTTATAATAACGTTTCTTCACATAAAAATAAGTTTTAAAAGAGTTCCTCTTATTATCTTCTTGTTATTACAACTTTAAGTATTGAGAATACGAAGTCCTCTTCAGAATACAGTTGAGACTTCACCTTGGTCAAGCAAATGTTTCCATCTTATGTGGTGCTCATCTTTATATTGCAGGGATCCACCGCCAGAGGGTCTTGTGACATCACAGCAATGCGCTGTGGGACTTCCGGTCTGGCAGCGAGGTCCCCGGTCTTAAGGCAGTGGCGGCAAGCGGACAAACTGTCCTGGCCAGAATATGGGCATTCCAATAATGAAGCAGATGTTGATTGCCTGTTTACTACACTGCAGCACCATGAAGTCTCACTGAAGACAAAGTGATTCCCTCTAAATATATAAGTACATGCAGATTTATTGTGTCATGTCTCATAATTATCTTGTGTGTCTCATATATTTTCATCCTCAGGGTATCTTAATGTTCGGGCCCCCAGGCAATGGAAAAACGTTGTTAGCCAAAGCTGTGGCTACAGAGACCAAGGCCACCTTCTTCAACGTCTCTGTTGCCAGCATAAACCAGCGCTACCACGGAGAGTCTGAAAAGACTCTCCAGCTTTTGTTCAAACAGGTAAGTGAAACAATATTAATTGTACATTCGCCTCCTTGTGGGAGGACATGGAGCATAGGAATTTCGTGACAGCCAAATTCACCAACAGGAAATCTCCATTGCAATATGGAAAGCAGCTGTAAGAGCACCCATCTACTCGCAACATCTTAACACAGTGACAGGTGGTCGATCTCTGCTGGCCAAAGGCTTTTTTTAAACTAAATTTTATTCCTATAATTTGGTGAGGTGACCCCACTCTGTTGAACCAGGGAGAGACCAGAAATTTCCCGGTACGCAGAACTCGCGGCCAAACGAGGGTTAGGTCGGTCAATGAAGCAAAACAAATGCTGAGCCAGCAAATGGCAGCTGCTGAGAATAAATAATTCGAACAAGGGATTCCTTCAAATAAATGGGTTAAGTTGTTCAGTACTCATTCCAACTACCACTGGTAAGATTTTCTCGGAAGTGAAGGGATAATCCATTCATTGATCAATATCAAAGGAAGTTCTTCTATACATGTTGGCACCGACAGCAAAAAATAACAGTTTCCATGCAGAGAAAAACAGAGATAATAGAGGGATGGATGATTGGGGTTTCATGTCCTGTATTTATGCATTGCTAGGCTAATTAGGACAGGACGACAGAATAACCTGGCAAATGACGATTAATATTGCCGTCCAACATTTGTCCAAGTTATCCGGCCACAGCTGGACAAGACCCCAGGACCAAGCATTTGGAAGCTCAGAGCGCCACCAACTAAACCAGAATAGCAACAGTATTAGTTGACCAAACGGACTGCCTTGAACAGCTACATGGTCTCTCTTCCCATGACATGTGTTGTCTTGGTTTTTGCAGCGGAAATCATCATTAAGAAAACAGTGTGACATTCACACCAGGACAGACAACACGGGTTGCAGATAACATTTATGCAACTATGGTGTAGCAGATATACACCAGTGCAGGCCCCAAAGGAAAACTTGAAATAATATAGAATTCTTTACTAAATTGCCCAACAGGTTGTGAACAGCGCTCAACAGTGAAACCTGGCAGAAAACATGAGAGAGCAAGTCACAATGAGAGAGCAAGTCACAATGAGAGAGCAAGTCACAATGAGAGAGCAAGTCACAATGAGAGAGCAAGTCACAATGAGAGAGCAAGTCACAATGAGAGAGCAAGTCACAATGAGAGAGCAAGTCACAATGAGAGAGCAAGTCACAATGAGAGAGCAAGTCACAATGAGAGAGCAAGTCACAATGAGAGAGCAAGTCACAATGAGAGAGCAAGTCATAATACATCAAAGATCATTAGATGTTCTCATTTGGTGGGACAGACAGCACAAATCATAAATGACCTTTATGCAACCAATGTGATAGACACCGGTGCACTGTATTGCAGGTTGCAGGGATCATACAAAGAAAAAATAAAACTCAATTGTTCAAAAGTACCCCACAAGCTATTGACAGTGAAACCTGGAAAAATATTCTCGCTGCTTTACTTCCATCCTTGGCTCCACATTCACCATCATCTTTAATCTTGTTCTTTGCTTGCTCCACTTCATCAACTTTATTCTCCTTCTCATCTTTATTGTTGCCAACTCCCTCCTCCATTTTCTCAGTCTTGGGCCTATCTCCTTGTCCTTTTTCTTCATCCTTGACAACACAAAACATCTTGGTAATGTCATCCAACTGTTCTGGCGTGTAGGGGCCCCCGAGCTGAACTGATTCCTCCTCAGGCAAGCATTGGCAAAACTCTTTTGCGATCTGGAGTTTAAATTGTGCCGTATACGGAGGGTCAAAGTGTCTGTTGGCACTAGGGGGAACCTTCTTCACAGCTTTGAAAATGAATATTGAACCAATGGGACAGTGAAGAGTAGTTCTTTGGATAGAAATGGTTCCTCTGTTCAGTTTAGTATGAATGCACACAATGTAGCCTTCATATTTTGGGCGTTTCACAGCATCCTTGACTGAAGAAATCTAGATTACTCTCACGAACATCAAATGCATGGTCCAAGAACCATTCGTAAGGTAATCAGACTTAAATATTGATGTAAAGTTGCACTCTACTGACAGGAGGTTGGGGACAGGTGATTACAACAGTTAATGCCAAACAACATTTGTATTTGTATATATTATTGGTCCCCTGGTGTGGAGAAATTTGTGGTGAGCCTTCCATGAATACAGCTCAGGGCAGCCACAGAGCAGCGCCCGTGGGCAGAGGATACAGGAACATTGCCCAAGGTTCCCATGCCGTAGCCCCCTCCAGTGTTGGTGATCACCGTATGATGATGATGAGAAGATTGGGAGTCTGGCACATACCCTATTAATTCAGGGATGCCCAGGGTCTTTCAGTTGCCCCAGCACAGAACACTGGATACAACCCGCCTCCACTTAATATCCCATGGGCTCGGACAAAATTGAGTTCCGGGGTGGGATTCGAACCCACGCCCTCAGCGCCAGTGGTTGCACAAACAAGCACTCTTAACCATTAGGCCACGGAGGAACTACATAACGGACCTATTTTGTAACAAGGGCCTTAAAACAATTGTCAGAACATGTGGCAGAGACAGGGACTAATTGCCTAGGATTCATTTGTAAACTGGCACACTTGAGCATCCATTTATCCACATGGAACTGTTCCTTTACTATACTTTTACTGCATGGGATATCTCTTGAATGGAATATAAAATTGGAATACTCTTGAGGACAATTATTTACAAGACAAGGTAAGACAAATTCTCCTTTACGCAAGTGTGGAGGGCTGGAGGCAGTTAAATATCAGAGCGTTTCAAGGCTATACCTTAAATGGCTTGTTCTGTAACCGACAGCAATGTGATTTTTAATAAACTGATTTTTTCTGAGACATGCTTTCTCCAAGTCAATGTTTTGATGAAACCGGAAACACTCAAGTGGCTCCATCACCAGGGTGCCCACCCAACATCGCACAAAATATTATAGGAACACAGTAATTTTTTACGGGAAAATATAGGTTTTAGCCTATTCTAATAAGACAATATAGGATATATTCAACCTCCAAACCATCGGCAAATCACGGGAACGCTTCCACCATAAGCAGAAAACTTCATGTCACGTCCAAAAACATGTCTAAAAATTCATATATCTGGGGGGAAAAGAAGCTTAAATTTTGCATCGCAGACAAAAACGTGCATATGCATATATGAGCGAAATATCTTGAAAACTTTAAAAATATAGGAATTTATCCAAAATATAGGAAATTATAGGAGGCAGTAAAAAAATATAGGAAATATAGGAGGAGTGCCCTGCATCATGGGCACCCATGAAATGACGCGACATTGAATAACTTAATTGAAAAGTACTTGTGACTCCACTCAGATGGTTGAAGCAATCCCTGTTTAAAGATGCAACCGAATTATGAACCTTTACAATGATGTCACCCTCAAACGAGAACCTGACAAAAAATACTTTCCTAGACTCAGATGCCTTTGATGACAGTCACATGCAATGAAATGACTTCAAAGCAATTTAATACAAATAGAAATATTTGGCAGGTGTTTATTCAAAGCGAACAGGGACAGGCAGATAATGAACCAGCAGCAATCAGGGCTCCTCATCAGCAGTAATTGCATCGCCATTGAGGAGTGCCATTGCTCCCAAGTTATATTTCAAATAAGAAATGGATAAGTTTATCATTGCAACAACCAACAATGTACTAAATGCTCAGAAAGAAGCTAGCCACTCTCACCAACAAGAAATGCCATAAAGGGAACTTCCAAGGTAATTGAGAAATGGGAACAGCTCATGACACACTTGCTGCACTTGGATAGTATGAAGGGATCTGAAACTCCTGGAACTAGGCTCAGAAAACAGCACAGATTGTGCTGCTGATAAGAACAGGGGGAGAAGGGTGAAAAGTAATTAACATCGGTTGTATCTCCTTTGTATGGCTCTTAATGTAGTTAATGGTCAACAAAAATGTGGGGTGTAGTATCACCCTCTGGCTTGCCTAAAACCTCCTTCTTAGTCAAGGAATCAAAATTTAGGGATCCACGGTTGCAGAGGAATAATCCGTCATATGATATCAGGCTTTCTGAGACATACATGTTAGTTCTTTTCCTGTTTTGATAAGACGATTTTAACCTATAATTCTAGAGGATTTAACAAAAAAGATAAACTCAAAAATTCCTTTGCCTTGTGGGGTAACCAGTTGATATCTGACATGCTGACCACAAAGATGGGGTGCTGTAAACATATCAGGACATTAAGGAGATAAACACCCCCATAGAGCAATCACACCAACCTGCCTTCCTTGGTCACTAATGACCCTGCTCTGAGCCTAGTTCCAGGAGTGCTGATGCAAGTGCAGGGTTCCAACGAAATTTTACGACGGGAATTCCCTGACTTTTCCAGGACTTTCCATGACCAAATTTCGTTTTTTCCATAACCAATGTTTTACTCGTTGAGGTCAAGATTCACCCCGAAACGAATTCACGAGATGACCATCGTTCACTGTCCGGCTATCCGATCAACCATCTACCATAAGCTCCCCAAGGTGTTAAATTTTAGTGCGAATCGTTGTCAAAATATGAATTTTCCATGACTTTTCAAAATATTTTGACTTGCCACGACTTTCCATGACCACTATTTTTTCCGGGACTTTCCCCCCAGACTTTCCATGACTGTGGGAACCCTGAACTGAATTTCAAACTTCCAAACCGTCTTCACCTCCACTCAAGAAACCGACCAGAACCACCTTCCTCAGCTCAGTTCTCAGAGCACCCAGCGGTCTTTGATGAAAGTCACATGCAATGAAAGATTTCAAAGCAATTTAATACTCAATTGAAAAAAATTTGGCAGCCGTTTATTCAAAACCATCAAGGACCAGACGAATTTGATGAAATTCACATGCTGTAACTGTAGTGCAAAGAACAACATTTTAATATTTCTTTAAATCACAGTCAGCGTTACTCAAATAACCACATTGCAAAGACCAGCAGATGCATCTATGGCATGTTGATCTCCCGATGCCAGTTCCCTGCTGCGCAATAAACCTAAAGTACACGGCAGTAAAAAATTTAAAAATCAGTCACAGATTTACAAATGAGTAGTTTTTTCATTATATCATCCAACGGAAGTCAAAACAAAGCCACACAACTCTTTCATACAGATATATATTATTATTTATTTGTTTTCCGTTTATAAGGATAGTAAACCGCAGTAAAAATGTAGAAACTTTACATTCCTTGTCACTAACTTCGATTGCGAGATATGTTTAATGTCCGGAAAATATCATTTGAAATATTTCTTACCCTCCCACATGCAGTTTCATCAGTAAAATTTCTAAAACACTTTTGACCCAGAGTTTTACAGAGTATAATAAACACCTAGTTGGTAAAAAATTCACCGGAAATATTCAAGTACCACAGAAAAGCACCCCAAAGAACGTCATCACCGGTTCAAGAATTTAAGCATTTAGCTAGCTCCCAATGGATAAAAACCCCCTCGAATAAGTTAGTTATATAATTCAACATGGTGCACTCAAAAACAGTTGTATATATACATACAGATAACTGTCATCACAAAAATATAATTTCCATCAAGTTCATGAAAATATCAGATAAACTTGATATGTCATTTTCACAAATATAACATGATCAGTCTCATGAAATTCCAAAAATTGCATATCAACATACAAGATAGATAAGCATGACAGGTAAGCTTCGTACACACAGTGTACAGTATAACAATAATTATGCAAAATTTAAGTAAAACTCAAAACAAACAGGGACCAAGCAATAACATCAGTTTGAAATACAGCATACTTGACACACAAGATCATAAATAGACTCTTAACTAAAATGATATGAAAAGTTGAAAACTCAGGTCTATTGAAGTCTGAGATGAAATGCTGAATGGAATCACATGAGAAATGCAACTGCGTACTGTTGTATAAAAGCCACAAAAATAAGATTATGAGACAAGTAGTCAAGTATACATTCCGAAGTATTGTTGTAATTAGCTCATTCAATTACCCGGTCGTAACAAATGCACTCAATTACCCAGTTGTAAGTAATCATTCAATCACCCGGTTGTAACAAACTCATTCAATTACCCAGTTGTAATTAGCTCATTCAATTACCCGGTTTTAATTAACTCATTTAATTACCCAATAGGACAGCTTTGTGTGTAAGTCTCTGCCCTATAAAGGTACAAGCAATTCGATATGCACAAAATAATTACATTAGAGTCAAAGATGAAGGCTATCAAAACAAAGATATCTGAAGATAGTCATAAATGAATAAATGAACTGTCATGACATGTATAAGTTAACTGATATATAAACCATATTGCATAGTTTGATCAAAATATCACTGAGACAGTGGAAGGTCAACGAATAATTGTCAAAATATTTTGTCAGAATATCACAGCTGTTTATGATTCCATGTCATAAGCCAAGACGGGACTGAGCCATTTTTCCACTTGGGCGATGTCCATTTCTTTTCTTCTTCCATAATCCTCAACCTAGAAAAAAAACACCATTGCATAAAAAGTATGCCTCACAGAATTGGCAACTTTTATGTGGAATTACTAATTAGTATTGCAGGCAGTTGTGATTCTGGTAATTCTTTTTTTTTTCTAAACTTAGACTACTCAGGTTTCATCATACTAATCACATGTAGTGAAACGTCTTCCAACCAATCGAATATCGAAAAAATTCCAAATATGCATAAGAACAAGAACTCATCCTCACACATTTCACAGTATAAATTTCTCCACAAGAGCATCATGCTGTAAAAATACCTCAAATATATACCACTTACTATACCGCGACAAATTGTTCGGACATATCTGGATCAGATGCAAAATGTACCCTTAGTCCCAAGCACAGATGGACAACAGATTTGTTTATTGACATGGCCATAGCCCCCTCTCTGAGCAGACAAATCAACAATCTCAATTATTACAAGTTTAAAATTTACCTGTTCCTTGGTGACCTTTCCAACTGAGAAGTACGTCGACTGCGGATGAGAGAAGTACATGCCGGATACAGAAGACGCAGGCTCCATAGCTAACGACTCCGTCAGTTTGATTCCCACTTTTTCTGGTTCCATCAGTTTCCACATGGTCCATTTTTCTGTGTGGTCAGGCTGACTGGGGTAACCTGGAGCAGGTCTGATGCCCTGCAACATCAAAGTCACATGTGTGGAGTGTCTGTTTCAGTTCAAATACTACTTTGCAGGGCTTGAAATAAGCATGAGTCTGCCAGTTCAAGACAACAAGTTTTTTTGGGGTTTTTTTTATCTAGAAAATCATCTCTTTTTGCTCGATTTAGCAGTGCATTAAATTTAAAAGAAATGCATAAGAATTGGAGAAAGAGCATATGTTTTGAGCTGTCCGTCTAGAAAAATGGTTTGGATATTTATATCACTCTCTACAGCATTTTACAACATTTGAAATTTTGCAATTTGAAAGTTTCCATTGTGAACATGACCATGAGCAACAAGAACTTTCAATACAAGTTAAACAATGTCACTCTCTATGAGTAAACGTAATCTTTTTGGAGTCTGCGATTTTAGCTTTCACTCATATGGATTAAAATGGAGTCAAATAACATTTATTATCATTATGTCACTCTCGTTTTACAAACTACTCCTCTCCATACCTGGTATTTGATTTTGAAGAGGTCATCAGCACCCATCTCTTCAGTGGAGTATCCCCAGTATTCCCTCCTAACTTGTTCATGCAGCATCTCAGCAAATGCCTCAGCCAATCTGTCTGCAATGGCTTTCACCATGATGATGCTGTAGTCATCCATCTGCTTCTCAAATCTGAAACAGTAAATAAGAAATTCATAAAACATTAATTTTGCTGGGAAAGATAGTTGCTTTTGACAACAAACTAGGAAATGGTCATGAAGTGGATTAGTAATATGGCTCCAATTGTTGAAGACTATGTAAAGTCGAAAGGAGCTACATCTTGAAATAAGTAATATCACACGAAACATAGATAACATACAAAGCTACACAATTTGAAAATTAGCCATTATAGGTTGTTGTTTGGTAGGATTAAACATCACGCCCAAAAATCTCTTCAAGCCTGCAACAGCTTCAATTTCACAAAAGTAACAAACAAAATATCTTCATTTCACTTACGCATCACACAGAGGACCAACACCAAGACAACTGACAGCAAACATCCCAATGTAATCTGTGACATTTGAATCCTTGGGTGCTATGAAGTCGGACAAGCAGTAGTAAGGGTCGGTTGCTGCCTCTTTTTCAGCCTGAAAAATGGCAGTAAAAGATAATGGTGCAATTGTACAACTTTTAGTTACCAAAAGAATGATAAAATATTCACTGAGTCTCGCACTTATTCACAGGCCTGCAATCCCCAATAATTCAGCGCTTGTCACGAGCCATTAGCCACACTAGCATTGGCCAATGCATCCTCTATGTGGCTAATGAAAATCGCATATTTTTGCATGTAAATTAGCCACACATGTAAGCATTTCACTCAAAATTGGTCTTTGCGGCTAATTGCATTATTGTCCAAGGAAAAGCAGGCCGAATTCCCATCTATTTATAGATTGAAATATTTGTAATGTCTCACCTGCTGCCTCAACCCATACAGAGTGTTAATGGCAACTCCATCATTGTCATAAAGCGTAATGTCATCTCCGTCACTCTGGGCATGGTAAAATGCAAGAACTCCTTTGCAAGTCAACGATTTGTCATTTATGACGTTTTTCAACATCCTCTGGGCATCGTCATACACTTTACGGGCCTCTTCACCTGAAATGGGAAAGAGAAAAGATGTCTTCATACAAGAGAATCCATTGAACTTTCGAGCATTCAGGGTTGAAGTTTTATTTAATTTATTCACTGCCTAAATATATATTAACTTGCAGCTTGATCAAAATAAAACTATCATTATGGAAACAGTCAATAATAAATATGAGATATGTTTTCACAGCTTTTCTCAAAATTGTATTTTCCGAAAGGACTCTTACGAACATTAGATAAACCTTTGAACATTTCAATGATTTTGAGTACCATTTCTCAGATTTTCTCAATCTTGTAACAAATAGAAAGTGCAAATCGACTATTTCTCCAGTGCAGCCCAGAGATTCCTTTCCAGCACAGATTTCTGGTCTTGACAGAAATTTTGATGAGTTATTTTTCCACCTAACTTTTACAAGAACCCTTTTAAACGTGTCTCTTACCAACATCCTTGTCTTTGAAGATTTTGGGGTAGCCTCTGTTTGGATATTTTCCTCGTAGTTGCCACGTGTCAAAGAAAGGTTTCCAGTCGATGTACTTAACTACTTGATTCAAATCCACATCTTCAAACTGTTTCACCCCAAGGAAAGATGGCATGACAGGACAGTGGTCAGCAAAGCTGATTTTAGGAGCTTTTTGCCTTGCCTTCTCCAAACTCAAGTATTTCCTATCCTGTAAAATTACACATGAAAGTCCAATGGTTAGTTAAGAGTGACCGATTGTCCTTGCAATAAGATCTATAAATTGGGGCTGTGCTTTTGAGCTCATCATGTGATAGGAATGTCAAGGAATGACAAGGATATTTCATTCAAACCAACCTTTAATCCGTCATAATGGTCCTGTCTCACATCTTCATATTCTTCATTGATGTCTTCCACAAAATCTTCATACTGTGTATCATCCAGTAATGCCGAACACTGTTCAGATCAAAAAACTTAATTCATTAGATAGGCCTAGGTGTAAATAGATAGAGGAATAGAATTAGTCATCCAACAAGACACAAATTACTATATTATAAATTTGGAAGTATGTAAACTTGTCCATACCACAACAACACTCTTAGATGCATCAAGCACATGGATGGCAGGATTACTGTATCTTGGCGCGATCTTCACTGCCGTGTGGGCTCTGAAATCAAGATGTACCCAGGGTAAATAACTTTTTTTTTATAGAATAAAGTCAAAGTGTGTTTATAATTTGACAACTCCTAAACTTTCGGAATATCAACAGAATCAAGGTTAAACCTCACTTAACAGGTAAGCTCGTTTAACCTATAAAATACACAGCTATAAAATTTAAATAATTAATTTACATACTTTGATGTTGTGGCTCCCCCTATCAACAGAGGTATTTTCATTCCAATTCTTTGCATCTCCTTGGCAACGTAAACCATTTCATCAAGTGAGGGTGTAATGAGACCAGAGAGACCAATAATATCTGAAATTCAGCAAGAATATGAACATCTATAGGTGAAAGCGCATTATCAAATTCATCAAATAAACAGCTAATGAACAACCATGACTGACCTGCTTTTTCTTTCATAGCAGTCTCCAAGATTTTCTCACAAGGTGTCATGACTCCCAGGTCGATGACCCTGTAATTGTTACATCCGAGGACAACACCAACAATGTTCTTGCCAATGTCGTGGACGTCGCCTTTCACTGTGGCAAGCACTATTGTGCCATTGTAGGCATCGGCCTGCAAATGAAAACAATAAAATTTAATTTAAAAATTCATTCATTACAAAACCAAAGAAATCTACAGAACACAAAGATTCTGAGAATTGTTTTTGGGAGCAATTATTTTTCAACATGAATAAAGTCCTGTTTTTCATAATTTTCATTCAATTTCACTAGGATGAAGTGAAATTGGAACTTCAGTAAACTATCTGATAATCTGTAGTTGTATTCAAATCTTCACACATCATTCTATAGCCAGTGCAGCCCGCTAGCCACACTCAAATATTGTCCTGCAAATTATATATACGGATTGCATATAAGTAGCGTGTCACCATTCAGTTCATTTGCAGCAGACAAGTCAATATTGAAAGCCTAAAACTATCCATATAATCTTTGAATATATCTATCTTTATATCTGTAGACATTTTTTCTAAAAATCCGACTCATTTACAAAATAACAATTTTTTTTTCTCACCAAGTCATTTTCCGCTCCGTCCAAATTTGCCAGTCTCTCTTCTTCCATAAAAGGAATCAAGAACCCAACGGCTTTCTTCATGACTCTTGCAGATTTGATGACTTGAGGCAGGAACATCTTTCCCGCTCCAAACAAATCACCAACAATGCTCATGCCCTGAAAAGATGGATACAGAAAATGAACAAGATGGATGAATGGATGATTGGGGCTTTACGCCCTGCATTTATGCCCTTGGTAAACTCCCTGCATTTATGCCCTTGGTAAACTAACTAGGACAGGAGGAGGACACGGCAATGAGGCGGAGGATTGAAATAGCTTGATTTGGACACTGGACACGCCGATCAGCAGACCAACCATCCCCACGAAAATGAACAAGAGATTACCTCAATGACCAAAATCTGCTACACTTTCAATTCAGCAGTTTTTTCTTCGCAATAATAAATCTACAGTAACTTTAGCATAATTCTGGAGTCTCTTCTCCTGTTTTTTGGATACAAGCTTTGTGACCAGTTATTCTAATTCTACATCAAGTTCAGAATTTTTTTTCAGTCAATTTCTTATCAAACTTAAACTCAAGTCTAAGAATTAGGACGTCGTACATCAAAAGCATGTTACCAAAATCAGGCTAAAACTTAAATGGGACAATAAATATTTTATCTAGACTCATGTCAAGTAGCAACAGCTAATGTTACCTTCATCAGTGGCCCTTCAATGACATTCAGAGGTCGAGGATATTTGTCCTTTGCCAACATGGCTTCCTCAGTATCTTCCACTACAAATTTGTCAATACCCTGCAATGAATTATCCACAATCAATCAATTTAGACTCCAATTGGTAATTACATAGAGCGAGTTACTGTGAAGTAGCACAATTATCATCAATCATATAAATCTACACAACGTCAATGCATTTCAAATGCGGACTATGCAGCTAGAATTCTAACAAATAACTTTGATTATGTAAACTGTAGAAGTATAGAAATTGTTAAAGCTTTAAAATGGATGGATGTTAAACAAAGATGTGACTATTTTACTTGTATCCTCATGTATAAATGTATCCACGGACTTGCTCCAAGTTACCTTGTCGATGAAATTGTAATGAATTTTGATGTAAATGGGCTAGTCACAAGAAGTCACGAGATGAATGTATATGTGCCATGTGTATCTAGTCAATTTGCTAAAAGGTCATTCAAATATAAAGGTGCTATTTTATGGAATGCTTTACCATCTGTTTTAAAGGATTTAAATGATTTAAATGATTTTAAGTTTAAGTTAAAAAGATACTTTTTATTTTAATTGTACATTTAGTTTTTTGTTTTTAATCTGTTACATGTCTTATTCTCTTTATTGTCTATTGTTTTTATTATTTTGATTATATATCTTTATTTTATGTTCTGATTGTATATACATGGTATATGGGCCACTTGAAAAACAGCTTTGCTGAAGTGTTACCCATTTGAAATATATTCAATAAATAAATAAATAAATAAATAAATCTAACTGACTTGGAATAAAATTTAATGATATCCCAGCCGATGCCATTCTACTTGCAATCAAAGCAGTCTTGTATCGAAAATTAATCTGAAACTGGAAGCTCATGTAGTTCTATAAAGAGCAAAAGAAAACGTTTTTCATAATTTGTACCTTTACTAATGCGTACTCCAAACGTCCTTCGACAGTTGCATTTCTCCATTCATCCACTTCTCCTGCTTTCTTTTGTTCAGTTCCCATTTCCTGATAAGAAAATAGACAACAAAGTTTTGTACTCTAAATACAACACCCTATAACTGATATAAAGGAAAAACGATAACCTTAGATTAAGGACAGAAATTGAACGAGCTGGGGTTCAACAAAGTAAAACAAATTTAGCTCAATTGTCAGTTCAGTCTTTCGAAAAAAAATTAAATTCCCCCAAAGACAACATATTTATTTCATTTTTCAAGCAGAAAAGAAAGTTACTTACGCTGGCATAGGTCAGTAGCCTTTCAGTTGCCTCAGGATCTTTGTTCCATAAAAGTAATTCACACAATTCTAACAGTTTGGGATCAATGTCATCATAGACTGGTAAACAACCAGCATTGACAATTCCCATGTCCATTCCAGCCTGGAACAGAAAACAGACAATGTAGAAATCACAATCAAAAGACAAACATCTAACAATACGACAAGAAACTGATAAACCTACTCAATACCTTAATTGCATGATAGAGGAAGACGCAATGCATGGCCTCTCGGATGCGCTCCTTTCCTCTGAATGAAAATGAAAAGTTTGAAACACCTCCGCTAATTCTTGCTCCTGGTAACGTTGCCTAAAAGAAACATTTTAATTCATGTCATTTAAAAGCTCAATATTTTTTACATTCTCCAAAAATCTCAGGATTAAGGTATCATCCTAAGTTCCTTAACAAACTGCGAAAGTTTTTTTTCCCATTTGTTGCTGATGTGTTACCAAACAGCTAAACATATATTTTCTTACATGGATGATATACATCATAGGCATTTCATTAATCATAAAACAAACAAGTTTTCATTTTAAGTGACATATATTCAATAGAAATACCTTGATTATCTTTGTTGCCTCAATAAAAGTAATTCCATAATTGTTGTGCTCTTCCATACCAGTGGCAATTGTGAGAATGTTGGGATCAAAGATAATGTCATTTGGATTGAATCCAACCTCATTCACCAAAATGTTGTAAGATCGTGTGCAGATTTCCACTTTCCTTTCTGTGTCTGTGGCCTATAAACCAAAGACGAACATAATATTATGAAAGAATGGTACCAGTCCTGTTTATGGAGCTTCATTTTGCAACACAAATGCAGACAAAGCCTTTCTAGATAATTATTTTAAAATTAACAATTTGTGTCCAAAATACATGGCCAGTGTACCATAATCCAAAGTAACAACTTGAAACCAAGAACAAAGTGGACTGACTGCTTGTGTGTTGTGACACACCATATATGGCCCAGAATCAAAAGTAAATGCTATAAATGGCAGACCACACCAAACAGTCAAATTGTGCTTACACATTATTGGAAAATTGGAACAATTTAGACGCAACATATTTTTAATTGGAGCTATTAGGCAATTCAACACGGCTACTTATAAATGCATATCGCAAGTGGTCTACGAATTACAGTGATGAGATTATCATAGCAATATAATAAAAGTCAAAACACAAATTATTATCTACAGAAACAGACATAATTTGACCACACCTGTCCTTCTTCATCAAAAGCCATGACCACCACAGCAGCTCCGTATCTCTTGATCAGTTTCGCTTTCTTCACATAGTCATCATGTCCTTCTTTCAAACTTATACTGTTCACAATACATTTTCCTTGAGTGCATTTTAATCCAGCTTCGACAACATGAAACTTTGATGAATCCACACAAAGGGGTACCTGAAAATTCAAAGAAAGTTAACTTTAAAAGTTTTGATAGACAAACTAATTTTTGATCAGTTACCCAATATGAAAGTATTTGCTACACTTCCTCCATTTCTTTGACACATTTTAAAGGAACAAGTTCTATGACAAGTTCCCCAAATCAAAATCTGCATTTTAAATTATTCATTTAACAAACAACCATAAAAGTAGCCAACTCGAGTCTCAAGGTGCCAATAGTAAATTAAGTATTAGCTCACATCATATTGAGTCATCATCAGTTTTCCTTACTTTAGCTATGTCTGGCTCAGAAGAGATGAGATTTATGAACTTGGTCATTGCAGCAACTCCATCCAACATCCCCTCGTCCATGTTAATATCCAGCACTTGGGCTCCGTTCTCCACTTGGGCTTTAGCCACACTTAGTGCCTCCTGAAAACAGAATGAGATGAAATAAATTATCAAAACTTACAATTCACAATACTGTTTTTAGTGTTTTGTTATATTTTATTCATAAATAGTTACCAAGTAAATGAATCATGCACATGGAATTCTCCCCATTCGGAGGTAAAACAGAAACACCGTGCAGCTGCAAACCCTCAGCATTTGCCCCCAATGGGCTTTTCTAGTTAAGGTGAGCGCAGCACATGAATTGCACCGATGATATTTAATTTGTGCAACTCCGACAACTTCAATCAATATCTTTCAACATCATTTTAAACAGGGTCAGAGAAACTTTGGTGACGTTTCCACATTTCACATATTATGTTATCTCAGACCTGTGGTGCAATACCACCACACAAATTGCTCATTAGTCCCAAATACCTCGTAATTGTTGGACTTGATAAGCCTGAGAAACTTCTTTGATCCTGCCACATTACAACGTTCGCCAATGTTGATAAAATTTGAGAACGGACCAACATACATGGGTTCCAGACCTGCACACCAAAAACAGGAAAAATATGTAATTAATCAAAAGTACAACACTATTAAGTATTATTGAACGAACAATGAATGGAAAGCAGAGAAATCTTAAAATCTTCATTCATGATGTTATACCAACCTGAGAGCAACATGTTGTCCTCATATAAACTCGTAGGAGGAACTCGGGGAGGGTATTTCCCTACAGCATCAGCAATAGCTCTAGAAATATCAATTACAACATCGAATTACATTTTTTAAGATTCCGATCTTATTATTTCTGAAATATATATATCTGTCATGACTCACTTAATATGTTCTGGCGTTGTTCCACAGCATCCACCAATAATATTCACCAAACCGTCCCTCGCAAATGACTGCAGAAAAGAAGAAATTCATCATAAATGTGCCAACATTTTGGGGTAAATAATAAATAATCTTAAGATTGTGTATGATACTGAAATTGCACCGACAAAAGAGTATAGGGCCTCAGATATTACTGGTAGTAACATCACAAAAATGTTCAAACTTACTTCAAGCTGATTAGCCATCATTTCAGGAGTTTCGTCATATTCTCCAAAGGTGTTTGGCAACCCTGCGTTCGGATAACATATGACGTAAGCCTTGGTTCTCAATCCAATTGTTTCAATGAAGGGTCGCATTTCCATGGCTCCCAGGGCACAGTTGAGTCCAAGGCTGAAACCAAGAAAATAATCCTTAGACACAAGAAAACATCACTAACCAAGTGTAAAGAGCCTTTTACAGAATTTTTTGCACATACTCAAGGATAAGGCCACATATAATCCTGCCGATGGAAAAAAAATTCTTTTTTTTTGACGTTATAAAAAAAAAATTTTCATTTTTTTTTTTGTCCTACCGACCAACCCTAGAAAAAGTGCCTTGAGAGGATCCGCCTTGAGAGGATCCGCCTTGAGAGGATCCGAGAAGCTAAAGATCAATTATGTGTGGCCTAAGTTACAATGTTTCAGCATTCTCGGTGAATCACAATAGACAAAACACTTACCACATGGGGTTTGCATGTGAAACACTGATGACAAAAGCTTCCCCAGTTTGACCTGAAAGGGTCCTTCCACTTTTATCCACAATCGTACCAGACACAAATATTGGAACTTGTTGGTAGCCCTCTTCATCAAACAACATGTCTATGGCAAAGAGCGCAGCCTGCAAAGATAACAAACAACAATGTAACAAATAAATCCATGATTACGTAGCAACATTGTTCTCAATGTATTCGTACACAATTGAATTCTAGGCCAATCACATAACATAGAAGCCAGAAGTCTACCATTGTAATATTTTCACATAGAGATCAGGGTTTATATTTTAGGTACTGAATAAACAGAAAATAATGTTACAGACACAATAATAAGACATGTACACAGTCGCATTATCTAATGACCATATATCCAAAATTAAAACCATTTTATACTGACTTCACAGACAAAACCTCACAAAATTTCTCCAACTGAAAACAGAAAACATACCTTGGCATTGGCTGTGTCAAAAATGGTTTCAACGAGTAGTACATCCACACCTCCGTCAAGCAACGCACGAGCCTGCTCAGCATATGCCTCCACCAGTTCATCAAAGGCTGACAAAGATAAGAAAATGTATTACGCACATATTATAAAGCATGCACTGATGTTATAAGCCGATCAATTTTTACTTTTTAGCAGGATTTAACCATTGTCAAACGGTCACGCTTTAAACACCTTAGAAACTCTGATAAGTCAAATTGGCACCTTAGAAATTCTGAAAAGTCAAACTGGCACTTACTGACATTCCTGAATTCTGGTTTTTCAACCGACGGTGAAATGGACAGAGTTCTGTTAGTAGGTCCCATGGCACCAGCCACATATCTCTTCCTTCCTAAAAATTTACAATAGCACTTTAGAAACAGCTTTCTGTAATATTTCAAAACATCCGAGAAAGAGACCATGACATAGCATGAAAGCACGACTGAACATTAACCCTCAGAAGTTCACAATACATTTCCACAGTTAGTACAGTTGAGAATACTTATTATATATTTGACCTACTACATAACATTAATAAAATATCTACTCAATTCAAGAATATAAACAAACAGGAAAATTACAAACCTGTCTCCTGTGCAACTTCAGCTGCAGCCAACTTTGCCAATCTTGCAGACTCATAATTAAGTTTGTAGACCTATAAAGTCAATAGTACTGTAGGAGTTAATGACTGCCTTGAATTACAGTGAAAATTCAATTGCTATATGAAACTTATAAAAAAAAACATACAATTTTCCAGCGCATAGATAATAAATTTGAACAATTTCAAACATTCCCAAGGAACTGCAACTGATGGAAACATCTTTGGATCTCAAGGGTGAAGACTGTCAGTTGAGAGAAGCAATTACAGAAACTCCAACAAAAATATATATAGGCATTTGGCAATTTTTTTTAAAAAGACTTTATTAATAAACTTTTAAAATGAGAATGATAAAATGAAAGTCATCATGACATTTAATGCTGTAATTATTAATTTACATGGTTATCTGCCACTGATTATGCAATTTAGTCAGTCAGTCACCCAACACATGGCCCATGCGAAAGTTTGTACTATGTAACTTACACTGCATGAAAGGTCAGTGATTGAATGACACAATCTGACTTACAATCAAGGCTTGATCTTATCTCTCGAGTTTATCATTACAAATGATGTTCTATTAATACAATCCATGGAAGTTTCCATGACATATAAAACACATGCAGACATTGTTTTTTTTCTTTTTATCAATCTCCTTACAGGAATTATCAAATCACTTACCCATTCTTCCAGCCCATAGTCAGCCTGGGCAATAGTTGTTCCACTGAAAGTGTTAGTTTCAGCAAAGTCAGCCCCACCAAGATAGTAGCCCTGCAATCACCATTGAACATTGTTGAGTTACAACCAAATCATTGTCACATATATCATGTATATACATACAACTTAGAGTAGCTTGACATAATGCAAGAGGACTGATACAATTTTTCCATGATCAAAGTGGAAGGGCAAATTACAAAGAAAGAGGGGAAATTTTTCACTTTTCATTTCTACTATATCTATATTATTACATAATATCATAAATCATAAGAAATGAAACAAGACGTAAGAGAAATTTCTTTTGATTCATTTTGAAAGAGAAAGAACTTTGTTTTGAAAGTCATAACGTGAAAATAAGTGGACACTGATTTGTAATACTTCAATCAGCAAGAGGGCAAGCTTTTAAAATGCAAACTTTATAGAACATAAAGTCTTCAACAACTTAGAAATTAGTAGAAGTTTTATCAAATTTTTCATTTGAGAAATAACAAAAAAAAATGCCTTGTTGTGCTGAAATACCTATGTCTCAAGTTTCTTCCACTTTAATTAAATTTCTTGAAGACAGGATACTTCTTTAACTTGTTTTAGATCATTCCAGTAGCAAGTACTAGCAACATTTAATAACAGATAAATTGAGACAAACCTTGTGGATTTCTTTGATGATATGAGGCTGAGTGATGCTGAGGAGATCATTGTTTCCCTTCAGGTTTTTCTTGTGGTCTTTGAAAGCATTTCCTCTGAAGTCCTCCTCCTCGAACTTGTGCTGCTGGATCATGGTTCCCATTCCTCCGTCAAAGATCATGATCCTCTCACGGAGGATGGCGTCCAGCTCCGCGAACAGACCTGGGAAAAGGGGACACTCAGAAGTCAGAACAAACTTAAGGTTGACTGGATGAATGGGTTTAGCTTTGAAACACACCGGGACTTTGAAGTGGGGAAGGGAACTCTTGACTGCTGTGGGAGGACCCAGATCTCGCCCAATTTGGGGTATCTGAGGGAGACCCATACCCAAAAGTGAATCCTTCTGGCAGTATATTCATAAAGCAAAGAGACAGAAGCAGATATTTGTTTTTTTTTCCTTAATTGGCTAAACCTAAACTGACTATTAAAACTGCTCATTAGTAAAGACAAAATTATTTGTGTTGTAGGAATTTTAAAACACTTTCAGAAAACTTTTTTGTAGTTGAGGAGTACCTTTACTTGATTACCATTACTTGATTACCAGTCAATTAGGTCAGATGACCAACTTCAAAGTGAAATATTGTTACTTCATTAACCTTATAAACAATAGTAGACACAACATAACAAATTAGCTCATTCCAGACAGACGTCAGACAGCCTCAATTTGATACATTCAACCTGTGCCTCTCTCTGAAACAATATAGCCTCATTTTGAAACTGCACCATGGTAAACTGTTCCTCTGTACAGTGTTCCAGCTAGGCCATTTGAGCATGGCGCCGCGCCATGCCCGACCCTCGTGCGCCATGCCAAAAAAAAAATAAATAAAAAAAATTTTTTTTTTCAAATTTTTGGAAAAAAAAAATTTTTTTTTTGAAAAGTGCCCTCATTTCTAGAAAAGTGCCCTCATTTCTAGAAAATTTCATGCCCAAATAAAATCCTAGCTGGAACACTGCTGTATTTACATTTTCAAATAATTTAATTGTTGAAACTAGAAGGCACCCAATGTGCAACTCTTCTTCTTCTTATAAATTTATATTCTGCCTCTGGATAGGCACACTGCCCTTGAGCATGTGGAGTCAGTCACTGATTACATTGAATTCATTAATATGTCGATGGATATTAATTATTTCAATTGCTCAAATATATGACGATGATGTGCCGCTTGATGTTTTGGTTTTATTTTATAATTATTAATATTGTGAATGTTCCAAAAATTAAATTGTTTCAAATCATATGTCAACATTGCGCTTCGGCTCATAGCAAATACAGATTACAAATTTCAGGACGAGTAAAGTTTTGAGAGGACGAGTAATTTTAAATAAATGATACTAGTCCGTAGACGGGTAACAATTTTGCTTATATTTGACCCTGGTGCTACTCATAAGTTTTGTGGCAATGGCTTTGCTTCATAATTTTCTCATACTGAAAACGCACATTGAGCTGATCTGATCACAATATTAGTAACAAGACCTTTGAGTGTATATCGGTGACTATAAGCGCCATAGAATAATATTATTTCATCACTGGACTGTTATATATATATAAAGTTTTATTTTGACAATCTGGATATCAAAAAGATACATGTGTCACAAGAAAAATGAAAAACTATGAAATCGACAGCTACTCTACATCTACAGAAAATTAATATTATATTTAGTCTAATCTTAGTTATTTCACGTCGGTCCCAGTTCGCAAAGTAAAGTAAAATGTCATTTAAAAATTTCAAAAATTCAAGAGTCCAATTATACAGCATACAGTTCAGAGGTGTGACACACAGTCACAAGAAAATGTCACAAGTCAGTTTGTTTTCATGGGTGTAATGGCCATCGAGCAGGCAAAGACGAACAGCGGCAACCGCTACGAGTCCAAGCAATGAAAGTCTGGGCTACGAAGGCCATTGAGGCAGTCAGTTGGAACCCACATATATGGAGCATATGAGCTTATTGGTTCGACTGATAGAGAGGCTTAAAACTAAATACTACTATTGAGATTTGTCCTGATTATTCCTTTTTATCACTTCATAACTTCATTAAGGTAGGAACCTACTGCTTGTATGATTTCAGGCCTTTTGTCCGACAGAATCAAAATAAATTGTTGGGTTTTATCGAGATTATTAAAGTTAGGAATTAAGCTTCTAACTTTACATAAAAGCTCATACCTTGGGACAGTGTTATTATTGCAGGTTAGAAGGCTGTGGATTTCATCCTCTACTTCACCTGTGTCACATTTATCACATTTTCTTTGGTCTATTGGGGTTTTTGGAATATTATATCTGCCCGTTTCAATTTTCAAATTATGAGAGCTTACTCTGAATCTTGCTATATTGCAATAAGTTTTCTTTGAGAGATTTAGATTTAGATAGGGCTCCAGACAGTAACTGGTCTTAAAGAGTTTGTATGTGCGAAGCTTTGGAAATTGATCAGAGTCATGTATATCATTTAAAATTTTGCTTTGCTCCTTACTGTACAGTTGATATTTCACTTCCTTTGTTAACAAATTTGGCTCAGAGGTTTCCCAATCAATAATGTTTGCGTCATTCATTATTTTCCCTATTTTGCTGTACCAGCCATTGTGCCTAACATGATGCAGCTTTTCTTGTATTACAAGGCATTTATTCAGAATGTCATGACTTGGAAGATTTTTAATTCTTGCCCAGTAGTTTACTATGGCTAATTGCTGTCTTAATTTTAGGGGGAATCTACCTGTTTCTGCATATACTGCCAGTGTCGGTGTTTGACGTCTCACACTGAGGATGTGCTTAAGATACCCAATCTGTATTTTCTCAATTTTAGCGATTTCAGTTAAATTGGACCAGAATATACTGTTATGAAACGCATTAAAAATATACATCTAATTATGCCAGAGCAAACTACTGATAAAAAAAATTAGTTATTTAAGAATTTGTATAAGAGCCTATTAAAATACATAAATTCCATTCCTAGAAGGACTACATGAAGCCTTTGAACATTCCCTGAAGTTCTTTAGTACAAGTCGCGGAGCCCATAGCTGATCAGATAAGGCTTGATAAGTTGATAGTGGTAGATGTACAGTAGTAGGCAAAACTTCCATCAAATTTTCCATCTGTGCTTTCAGATACAAGGCCTCAAATGACAATGAGGAGATTGAGAGTGCCAGAGTGACCAAAGATTTTTCTTTCCTGATTTAAATTGGGAGTAATTAATGAAACTAGATGAACTATAAACATCACTTATCATGTGATGCGCCATAAGCGTGGCAATAAACTCTCAGCAGAGTGGCACAGAACCATTCCAAAATGATACCAATAACACAATACTTGTACTGAAAATCAACTGTTCATCAATGATAAATGTACATTATCATCACCTCAGTCATGAGATAAGTAGGGTATTATCATTAGATAACCCATGCAACAACCACCCATAACGCCCTCATTTGCAGGGCCGACAATGATTTTGAGGGCCGACAATGATTTTGAGGGCCGACAATAGTATTGTCGGCCCTGTGATGACATCATGACTCATGCTGCCTAGCAACCATGAGCATCTGAATCTATAGGCCTATATAGATTGTGACGTCATGATTTTCAAGGGCCTGCAAGTGGTAGCGTCACAAGTTTTGCTGAAATCTTACTGACTCCTTGTTGGTTATTTCTTTTCTTCTCAGTCCCTATTTACCTGACGACTTTGAAATTTTCACAGGATTTTGAATACTGTATTATACACCAGCACTGCAAAGTACATTAAAGTGCATAAATTGATTGTGATTTTAAAGCTCTGTAATTGGGAAGTGCTGAAAAGTTTTACTAGTCCAGTTCTTAGTGTCTACAGATTTTTTACAAGGAATTCAGGAATTGTCCTGTATAATCAATACTGGCCATTGCAAGGTACCCTAATCACTCGGGTGAAAATTTTTACAATCTGATTTATTGAGAAAAAAAATTGTGATTTCTGGCTACGCCACTGAGTAGTCACCCTCCCCCAAAAAAATTTGGGAAACACTGAGATTCAAGCAAAAAGGCAAAACAATTCAGGCAGATAATTAAATAAACATAATTAACAATCAATAGCTTGTTTCAAGGAGATTTCTTTTGGAATATTGTTAAATCTAGATCCTGATTCTCAGGAAAATGTCGCTCACCCCCTATAAAAGTTTTGTTCGTGGTACACAAATTGCTAGATACATTCAACTAAAGAAATCAAAATTTATCAGATGCCTCAGAACTTTTCAAAGGGCAACTGTCATTCTAGAGAAAGTTGGGGATAAGTTAGCGTCAGGGAAGGCAACAACTTTAGACTGATGTATTCCGATGATTGTTGCTGCTCCAATAATTTTTTCAAATTTTTCAAATCTGAAATGGGGGGGCCAGTGGGGGGGCCACTTATCCATTTGGGGGGCCCTGGCCCCCCCAGGCCCCTCCATAGCTCCGCCACTGTGACTACTCCTTCTTCTAGTATGCCTATGCATCTAGAGATTCCATGCAACACCTAAAATCAGGGTGTCTGAGGAAGTCTTTCCGTCGCCATTGCTCAGTTAAAAAAGTAATGCTCCTTTGAATTGTTTCTAATTAAACAGATCTATCTGATTTACCAGAACGATTTGTGCAAACTGCTCAATTTTTCATATGTGCATTAGCAGGGGCGTAGATTTTTCATTTTTGTAGGGGGGATGATTTCGGGGATCGCAAACTTCGCGCGTGGCCCAACGGGCCGAAAATCCGAAGCAGTAGATTTCGAGGGCCACTCTAGGGCCCAAAAGCCAATATATTACAGATTATCGAAGGTTAGTTTTGAGACTTTTTTTCCCACACAACATGCAACTGGCATCATGGAAAATTGCTAAATATGACAGTTAAATGTCAACACAAAGTATTAATCATTTGAAATTCTAGGGGGGGATAATCATATGATCATCCCCCCCAGGTTCATCCTAGGGGGGGATGCATCCCCCCCATCCCCCCCAGGATCTACGCCCCTGTGCATTAGACCTATGAAATCAGAAAGACGACATTCTGAGCACGAATATACTGAAAACTTGCAAATACAGTTATAAAAAATACCATGCATAGCATGTAAAGCATCAGCTGCTGAAATAAAAATTGCTTAAAATGGGAAAGGTCTAGCTGTTACGTGTAGATAAAATGATAGGAAAAACTACTGTTGTGGCTGGATTCTGCAGGAATTTGGTTTTCATTCTACATACTGGCTGTACACCCAATGGTGTCTGTGGTAACATTGATGTTGTGCTTAAATAGCTGCTTATACAATATACATAAGCATATAGTCTCAAGATGGCTTGTGCTCAAGTGGGTCTTCCCTGGTGTTGCAAACAAGAAGAAGAAGAAGGAAAACAACAATCAAATAGTCCCTAGAAAACAGATATTCACCTGAGCTTTCAAAAATGGGGTCTGTCATTTCTGTACACCTAATAGCTGTATCACTGTGGTCATTTAACCGCATTGATAGAGTTTCCAGATGATTTACGCACTTTTTACCGCAACCGCTACACTGCATTTTCGCGATCTACGCTTGAGCGATATTATAGAACAATGACAAATCAAAGCTGAATAGATCCAAAGTTGCTTCGAAAAAATGTTTTTCAATGTTACAATGTCAATTACCCCTAACTTCATAAGTTTAAATACCTGACAGTCACGCATACGGCCAAATATTATCAATCCAGCCGAAACTTATCAGCAAACATGACTTGTTGTTCCTCTCGTCCTCCATATTGGAATTCCATGAAATGCCGTGACCTGATTGGTTGACCAAATTTTTATTTTTTTTCGATAAATGACTGCAAATTGTCGAAACAGGATGTAAATGGCCTCATAGTCGGTGTAAAGTGAGCAAATTTTATGAGAACCGCAAAAAAAAAAAGAGCATTTGATACTTCGGGTGTTTTCGTCAGACGCCGAAGTTGACCGACATCCAGTTGAGAAAAAATGGCGGACGAAGAAGGTTGTGCGCGATGGGGAGTGAAATAAATGGCTTGAATCAGAAGATATAGGCACTGGTATGTCCGGAATTTAACACTGTCTAGTGGTTAGGGGCTAATAAAGATCCAGGAGGAATTTGGTTGGTTAACTCGTCAGATTAATAGAGAATTTGTGGACGTTGTGTGGTAACAGCCTGCCTGCGACCAAAACGACGATTGTAAGAAGCGATCAGCTTTTGTAGCTGATGCTTAAAAACAAAACAAAAAAAATCAAGAGGACCATTTCACTGAAAATTTTCTCTTTGTGACTCATGGTAATTGATGAGGTGTCATTGTCATCCTTTTATATCGGAAACATAGGATCTGTTTCATTATTTTTTGATAGGTCAAAACTGATTTTAGTGTAAGTATGAGATGTATGGTTATTTTGTTTATCGGTTACAAGTCGGTCAATATTGCTAAGTCATTTGTAAAGAAGACTAGTAATGATATGTACATTTTTATCCATATAATGCCGCAAAAATGTTGCCAAAATGCCACGAAAGGTTGGCCCCCCTAGTTCAGACCCTGGCCCCCCCCTTGGCCCCCCCACTCATGGATTTCTGGCTACGCCACTGAGGCACACCCCCTAAATATGCCACTGCATGGCTGCCGCTGTTACCATGAAATAAATAATATCCCACCGAGAAAAACTCTAAGCCCCTCTCTGGAAATTAAATGGTCTCCCCCTAAAGAGAGCTCAGTAAAGTATCATAGAAAGTCATAAAGCATGAAAAGGTGAAACGCAATGACTTGGATAACCGCTGAGGCAGTGAGATTCCAATCATAAAGTACCCAATGGAGAAACAAGGGAGTTCTTGAGCGGCTGAGGGGCGGGGGTTGGGGGGCACGCAATTTTCTTTTGGGGGGGGGGGTAGAGGGGTTTTCTGGGGGGGGGGCGGTTTCGATATGGGGTAAGGGAGCAGTGTGAGGGGGGGGGACACTGTAGGATATAAATTATGGTGTATTGGCAAACCATTACATGCACATGAAAATCTTAAAATTGGGAGGGGGGTGGTCTGGGGGCACCTTAGCTTGGGGAGCACAGAGAGTGAGTCTCCTAGAATTACCAAGCTTACAAAAAGTTGTTTAATTAGTTAATTGTACAGTGCAAAATTTTGCCAATTACCCTGGTATGGTACATTGTGCCAGATTAACGCATTTTGCCAATTTGGCTTCTTTAATTAACTGCACGAGGCCTATGGGCCAGGTCAGTGACACAGAATCAAGGCCAGGTGAATGATCGATGATCACGCTTCAGGGGCAACCGGGCAGCGGCAACACATCTTTTCTTTTCAAACAGGTCAAAAGCAGACGACACCAAAATGTGAAAATGAATGAAATCTTGGCACATGCATGCTCACCTGACGGTGGTCTTGCAGGTCCATGGCCGTTTCTCTGCATGTTTGCAACTTATCAAGCAGCTGTCACTTGCGCAAAATGCCAAAAATCGACGATTAAAAGAGTTGGAAGATCTTTCAGCGGACAGCTCTCCTCCGACCATCCACTCAGTTTGGTGTCCAGCCGCAAAATGAAACTGGAGCAAAGATCTCCCAGAATACCTTGCGTCGATCCCCCGCGCAGGCGCAATGATGATGTCAGATGTGGCTTCGTGGCTGTCAAGTGGACCGAAAGTTGTGAAAAACGCAGATTATTTCTAAATTTTGACTCTGCCCTGTTCAATTTCGGGATAAGTCTGGTTCAGAAGATTACCACCGTGTCAAGGAATCAGGAAAAGTGTTCTGTAAGTCCAGTGGACAGTTACTTTCAGCACAATACACATTCTTCTGTGCCAATCTGGATCTGGATATTATTCAGCATCGTCAAAGTTGATATTCCGCTGAAGTCTGGTGGTGTGTGCGTGGTGCTAGTAACAGTGAAAGTATATTACAGTGTGTGTTATGTACAACTGTACAAGGGTCCATAGTCTTTAGATGATTTTGCTGAGTGACACTTTGAAGGCCTCAAGTGTCTCAGCTTGTGCTACCACCGCGGGCAGCATGTTCCAATCGACTATTGTTCTTGGTATGAAAGCATATTTATAAGAGTTCACTAATGGTTGATGCACTTGAAATTTATGGGCATTCCCTCTGGTGTCATGCGTCGATCCTAATGGGACTGGATGGTACACGGTTGGCACTGCGACAAGATGATGGACAGTCTTGTACAGCAGTACAAGTCTGTTCCTTTTCCGACGGGTCTGCAGTGTGTCCCATTTAAGGTCCCGTACCATTTCTGTGGCTGACTCCTGTTCTCCTGTCTTCCGATGTCGCTTGTTCAGCACGAAGCGGGCTCCTGCTTTTTGGATTTTTTCCAACTGATCGATGTATTTCTTTTGGTGTGGGTCCCATATTGTTGAGGCATACTCGAGCTTCGGCCGTACCATCGTGCGATAGGCTTGGAGGCGTACTTCTCTCCTAGTGTGGTGCAGGGTCCGTCGTAGGAAGCCCAGGATTCTTTTAGCACCGCCGCAGATGCTGTTGATGTGGGTATCCCATGCTAACTTGTTTGTGATCTTCACGCCCAGGTAGTCAATTGTGTCAGCTCGCTCCATGTCTTCGCCATTCATAGAGTAGTTAAATTTGATGATGTTTTTCCTGGCATTGGTGATGGTCATGATGTTACACTTCTTGATATTAAAGTTCATTTGCCATTGTTTGCTCCAGCTATGTAGTCTGTCTATGTCGTCTTGCAGTTGCTGAGCATCGTTGATGGATGTTATCTCCCTGTAGATCAGGCAATCATCCGCAAAGAGCCTTGTGGTTGATGAAATCCCATCTTTGATGTTGTCTATGAAGATGAGGAACAGCATTGGACCTACCACGGTCCCCTGGGGGACACCTGATAGTACATCGGCACAGTCTGACACATCGCCGTCGACGACAACTCTCTGTACCCTCTTGAACAGAAAGGATGCAATCCAACCGATGACGTTGTAGTCGATGTTCAGATGGTAAAGCTTCCTCAATAGTCTCTGGTGGGCCACTTTGTCAAAGGCTTTCTCGAAATCAAGTACGGCCACATCTATTTGAGCACGCCTGTTCAGGGCTTGTGCAAAGTCATGGGATGTCAGCATGAGCTGAGTCTCGCAAGACCGCCTTCGCCGGAATCCATGCTGGTTCTCTGATAACAGGCGATGTTTTTCCAGGTGTGTCATAGTTTGAGACACAATGATGTGCTCAGCGATCTTGCAACATATTGACGTGAGCGAAACGGGGCGGTAGTTTGCCGGTGATGTCCGGTCGCCTTTCTTGAAGATCGGGGTAATCATTGCCTCCCTCCAGTCGTCGGGCACTGATTTCAAGTTGATGGACTGTTGGATGATGAAGGCCAGGGGTGTGCTTAGTTCCTTCGCACAGCTTTTCAGGAATATAGCTGGTATGCCATCACTCCCACTTGCCTTCCGGGTATTTAGTTGCATTAGCAATTTCAACACCCCTTTGTCCGTCACTTTGATTGGTGGCATTTTCGGGAGGTTTCTCTTTGGAAGAATGGGGCTTGTCTTGAAGTCCTCCTTGGTGAACACAGAGCTAAATTGTCTATTTAGCATTTGGGCCTTGTCATGTGGAGTGTGGGCTGATGCTCCATTCGCAACTAGAGTACTCACTCCACAGCTGTCTTTGCGAAGACCTTTCAGGTATCTCCACATATCCTTGGTGTTGCCGTCTTCATTTGTTATCAGTCTGTTGACATAATCTTGGTGGGCTTTCCGCAACGCTGTTTGCGTTTTGTTCCTGATTTCTCGAAACCGACTCCAATCGGTTTCTCTGCCTGATGTCTTTGCCTTGTTGTACGCTCTTTGTCTTCTACGTATCAACCTGTTGATGTCCGATGTAAACCATGGTGGTCTATACTTTCCTGAGATGTTCTTGCAAGGGACGAATTTATCAATAGCAGCTCTGACGGTGTTCTTGAAGAATGACCAGTTGGTGTCGACTGAACTGTGTTCTGGGGCTTGGTGGAAAAAGTACTCCCAGGCTTCTTTTAGGTATGTTCTTGCATTGTCCCAGTTTGCTTTTTTGTAAAGATGAACGGATCTTGCTTTCTTCTTATATAATGTTTAACTTTGTCATGTTGTTCTGTGTTTGTGTTGTAAATTCAGCTTGTTATCAGTGACTGTCATGACAGTATAATGAACAATGTCTTTTTGATTTAACCAATTAAGACTTTCATCATTTTTCTGATTTCCTTGGAGGATAAATTTTGTATCCACTTTTTACCAATCAATTGTACATTACCTGGTAAAATATTGCTCTAGACAAGACAAACATGAAACTTCTCATAACATGTTTTTATTGACATAAAGTTTATGGGTGTGTCATTTAGTTTTGACTCAATGAACATTTTTTTATACTAAATAAATAATTCTCCAGGTACGTGTGGCTTATGCTCTCATTGTTTTTTCGTTTCAGGCTAGGCCTAAGTAATCAGGAAATTTTCAAGAGGTGCTCAGAATATTTGGTGTTCTTGAAGGAGATGAGGTTTAGTTTTTCCAATGAGCACTTCATTTAGGAGACGCAGAACCGCCTCAAACTCAGAAGATTCTCCACCCCCTGTTGAAAACCTATACCGGAACCCGAGAGAGAGTTCCTACAGAGATACCGCCCCTGCGCCTCCCTCTGCCAGTGGGAGAGACGCCACCATGACCTGCCGCGATCGAACAACCGAGTTTATGTCTGCAGTGAAATCACTGCAATCAAGACAGGGCAATGGATTAGTACAGTCAAGAAGTCAGCACCTCCGGCAACATAGCGAATTCATGCAAATTGCCAGGTATACCACTTATAGCTGTGATTTTGTTTTCAAGATTCCTGGATCAGATAAATGAGAAAATGCTTTGAACTAATACCATACCAATTTACCATTGCAGTGTTTCAAAGAGTATATTCAAACTATTCATGGTTGTTTCTTTTGATTGCAGAAAAATAGGCAGAGACCTTTCAAATACATTCACTAAGTTAGAGAAGTTAACAATATGTAAGTATTTGTCAGGTTCATTACACATAATTTACCTGAACAGACATAAACTTACAGCCCTTTGTTTTTACCAACAGTGTAGGCCTACATATTTGACCTTTTATAAACTTCTTTGTTTCAGTGGCCAAACGGAAGTCATTATTTGATGATAAACCAGTGGAAATTCAGGAACTTACATACATCATAAAACAAGATATTAGTACCTTAAACAAGCAAATAGCAAAATTACAAGAGGTAAGCTTGAGGCGATACTTTACTGAATTAAATTTAACCAATTATTGGAAAAAAATTAATGCTGACTTACCAAATAAATTGTTGATTTCAGTTGGCAAGAGCTAAGTTATCTCAAAATGGGCGACACAAACAGACTCATTCAAATTCAGTGGTTGTTGCGCTGCAGGTTGGTATCTTTTACATCTAAAAAACAAGTGTCTTATTTGTTTGAGTTAATTGATACTTTAAAGTAACTACGAATGTTGGTGATATACTGTTGATCCTGAATATTATCATTTTGCAATTTTCAGTCCAAATTGGCAACTATGTCAAATGAATTCAAGTCAGTGTTAGAAGTCAGAACTGAGGTAGGTTACCACAAGATGCTGAAATTTGTCAAATTTGTATATAAATATAGACAATTAATGCTCTACAATATTGAATGTCAACTCATTATGAAAACCTTTCTTTCCAGAACTTGAAACAACAGAAGTCCCGGAGAGAACAGTTTTCTAGCCAGGCACCCATGTCCTCCTCCATGCCACCGTCAGCAATGGCTGGTCACAGTAAGTTGATAAAATATTATGTTCAGTTAGGCTACATATACTATTAAAATCATAAGAATTTCTGTCAGATTTTCTGATATTCAGATGGTTGCATGCATTTTCTCCCATGTTGCAATTTGTGTATTGGAAGAACAAGTAATACACATTTGATAATTTGAATATGCACCTATTGTAGTTAGTGGCCATAAGGCACTGTGAAGTTGCAATAATTCAAAACTGAGCTTTTTGCGAAACCACAGTTGTTATTCAACATCCTAAACCCACGTATTATACAGACTGCAAAGTAGTAATTCAAATCAAAATTTTCATGGAGTAACCATAATTTCATTGGTAGTGTTACTGAGAATGACTCCTTTACAATGCTGTTTTAATTCTTGTATTGCAGCGGGTTCAGTTTTGTTACAAGATGAGGCAAATAGTATGAATGGAGGAGGGGACATTGCTATCAACATGGACTCGGTCGACAGGGACCGTTACCAGCAACAGCTACAGTTGATAGAGGAAACTGTAAGTATACCTTTTTAAGTTTTTACCTTCAGCGAATGAAGTTCGAAGAAGGTATTGTTATCACTTTGGTAAAATGTTGTCCGTCCGCCGGGCGTCCGGGCGGATAGATAGTTTCCGGGCCAGAACTCGGGCCCTATAGCATGTACATAGATGAAATTTGGTACACATATAGCCCATATGGTCTGGTTGTGCCTTTTGATGGTCTGATTGATGGATAATCCATACTTTTTGAAATATTAAACAAAAAGATAAAAATTATTTTTTTCGTTTCCGGATCAAGACTCGGTCACTATCGCATGTACATGGATGAAATTTGGTACACGTATAGCCTATGTGGTCCAATTGTGCCTTTTGATGGTCTGATTGATGGGTATTCTATAGTTTTTGAAATATTGAGAAAAAATAATTAACATAGGCTGCGCAGCAGCAAACCTTCAGCGAATAACACCTTAAGAAGATTACAATATCATCATAAAATTGGTGCGTTTACGAAATTGCTTATAGGTATGCAATAGCGGTCGAGTAGTGGCCTTCCATTATCTCTATTTTTCCAATGATTCATAAAGTGTTATACGCATCAAAAAGCGCTGCTAAATTAATTGCATAGGTGATTTGTTTAGAAAAATGCATTACTGTATATGCAATAGTGGGGAAGTTTTGGCTCCGATATAAAAAAAATTCTTTTAAATATTTTTTCTCAATATTACAAAAACTATAGAAAAGTCATCTGTCAGACCATGAAAAGGCACAACTAGACCATACAAGCCATATGTGTACCAAACTTCATCCATGTATATGGAATAGTGACCGGATGTTGGGCCAGAAACAAAAATAATAATTTTTATGTTTTTTTTCAATATTTGAAAAAGTATATAATATTTTCCATCAGACCTTTCAAAAGGCACAACTAGACCATATTGACCATATGTGTACCAAAGTTTATCCATGTACATGCAATAGTGAGCGAGTCTTAGGCCAAAAAAACAAAAAAAATATGTTTTTATATCTTTTCTCATTTTTTCAGAAAGTATAGAATATCTGTCAATGAGACCATCAAAAGGCACAACTAGACCATATAGGCCACGTGTGTACCAAATTTCATCCATGCACATGCAATAGTGACCGAGCCTTGGCCCGGAAACGAAAAAAAAAATTATTTTTATATTTTGTTAATTATTTCAAAAAGTATTTAAGATCTATTCATCAGACCATCAAAAGGCACAACTAGACCATACAGGCTAGATGTGTACCAAATTTCATCCCCATACATTCAATAGAGGCCAAGTGCCGGGCCGGAAACATTCTATCCGCCCGCCCGCCCGCCCCCGCCCGCCCGCCGGACGGACAGCATTTTTACCCAAGTGATTACAATACCTTCTTCGAACTTCGTTCGCTGAAGGTAAAAACAATTTTTTTTTCATTTCTGGCCCAAAACTTGCCCAGTATTGCATGTACATGGATGACATTTCATACACATATCACCTATATGATGCTGTTGTGCCTTTTGATGGTGTGATTCATGGTCATTCTATACTTTTTGAAATATTGACAAAATATATTGCAAATTATAATTTTTGGTTTCCGGTCCAAAAATTAGCCTCTCTTGGATGTACCTTGACAAAAATTCATCCACATATTGCCTATAAAGATCTTTCACTGGTCTCATTGATAGGTAGTTTTAACACTCTTTAAATATGAAAAATTTGAAATATATAAATTAATATACTTATTGGTTTTCGACCCACAGCTCATAACCTATTCCCTGTACATGTATGAATCTCCAACATAATATGTGTAAATTTGTCTAGTTCAGCCTTTCCATGGTTTTACATACCCTGGCAGGCAGGCGGGCAGATGGTAGGGCAGCGGGTATATAGATAATTTCAGGCCAAGATTTGGCCACGATTGCATTAGGCCTATACCAATTTTGTCAACATCGCTTTTATGACTTTACAGATGTCTTTCGCTGAAGGTTTGCTGCTGCGCAGCCTATGTTTTTAATAATAACTTTATTTTGTAAAGCTTAAAATTTGGAATCCTGCTCAAAATTATTAAATGAGATTTTAATTTAAAAAGTACAACATTTTTTACCATGGTATGTAAAATGTGAAATCAAAAGTTCTTAGACTTTTAGAGTCTGTAAAATGTTGTGTAATGACTTCTGGGTGTCACTCCATTGATTTATGAATTCCATTTAAAAATGCTGATTCTCAAAGCAAAATTTATATATATGCCTCCAACTCATACCACCTTGTAAAATTTCAGGATACGTATATCCAAAATCGTGCTGACACGATGCAGAATATTGAAACTACTATCGTAGAATTAGGAAGCATTTTTCAACAACTTGCGACAATGGTTAAAGAACAGGAAGAAATGGTTCAAAGGTGAGTGTCAGTTTCTTGACAAATTTGGTCACAGAGAAAATTTATTTGTGGATATTCCACTTGAATGCATGAGGTTAATGTTAGGTTAAGATAAAAACTGTTTAATTAGCTCAACTTGGGTTATTATGTATAAAACTTAGGCCCAGATTGTTCTGTGTAGTGATTCAATTTCTCTTTGTCAAATATTTTAAAAAGTAATTTTTCATTTATAGTTCAAATGAATTTTTGTTCTATGGATTTGTTCAAAAACTTCATGTGCTAATTGAATTGTAAAATTGATTGTGAGGCTGTGTGAGATCTTTGCAAATACTAAATCAGATATATTTAAATTTCAGGATTGACTCAAATGTTGAAGAAACGACCTTAAATGTGGAAGCTGCTCATGGAGAAATTTTGAAATACTTTCAGTCAGTTACTAACAACCGATGGCTTATGATAAAGATATTTGCTGTCTTAATTGTTTTCTTTATAGTATTTGTTGTATTTGTTGCATAATCCATATTAGGTTATATAATATTGTTTAATAATATGATTAAACATTTCATTGTGGTTTGGTTAAGTATGTTCTCTGCAGATTCCTTGTCATGTCTGAACATGTCATATTTACAATGTCAAACTTCTCTTTAAGGTCAAAACAAATGGAATCCATTGATATCCTTATTCCAACTTGTGTCAGTCAGATGTCAGACAGTCACAGAATTTTTCCTCCGATTATTTATTGTAATTACATTGAGAGCATATCGTTTGTCACCCACTGCCTTCTTAGGTTATTGTATAAGGCGCAATTGTTACCAAATGATTTGCATGAAATGATAGGTAATCTCCATTATGTATAGTTCATTATCTGAATTTATCTATATTGCGAGGGACTAGGCCAAACTATAATTTATATATTTGAGACAAGTTTATTGTTGTTGTTGAAAAGTGTCTTGATTTTATTACTGTGTTTTTATTTATCCAGAGAAATAAGTTATGGACAGCCTTCTTACTCATTCTTAATAGGAGGAATGGAGGATGAAGATATATCTGTGATGTTTTAGGTGTATGCATAGTTCATACAACCTTGCAGTGATGTATTACCAAGTCAAGCTATTTCAATTGATTCCTTAAATGCGTACATAATTGGTGATTCCAGCAATGTGTTTATCAATGTAAAATCATCTAATTTCAATTAAATTAAACCAAATTAATTTATGAATGAACTATTAGATTATTCAGTAGTAGTATTATTTAGGGTTCACTACTTTAATTTTGTGCAATTTTGATGGAATCTTTTTGCCAGTTATTGGGGTAAGCTGGTGTTGAGTGTATGTAGTATTATTACACTCTCTATATATATGATGTATCTACATTTTGCTTCACCTGGTAGAAAATCTAAAATATGAAAAGCTTTTCATGTATGTTCTGCATGCTCAGTGAATGATCTTGAATCTTGTACATAATCAAAAAGATTCCACATTGTGTAAATAGCAACTTTACTGGGAATAATAACACTGCATTTATATGAAAATGTTTTGAAGGGATAACTAGAATTATACTATTACTTTCTTGTATATATTCATGGTTATTATATGATGCCTATGTATCAATCTATGAATTTATTATAATAAAATGTCTGTAACATTATTTGATGAGAATTTTTTTACACAAATCTTAGTTATGACAATTTCCTGCATTTAATTTTAGGCAGTAAATGGAATATTGGCCACAACCACTGAAATTGAATGTGTCTATTATCTAAACTGCTAAACAACCAACCCTTGGGGGTCCAAGGTTTTGACATTGCAAAAAAATGTCTTTCTGTTGCTGGAGCACTGAAATGTTAAAATTACAAAAAAAAGTTTGTCGCTCCTTCGTGCTTGGAAACAAGTTTATCCCAGCCCCCCCTACTTGAAATAAGTGGCCAACCAGATGATAGTTCGGGGGGGGGTCTACCTTGTACTGCCTACTTCCAAGTAGCACTTGTGCAAAGGATCAAGTTGTCTGCTTCTTGGTGATTAAAGTGTACACATAGGCCGAAGGAGGGTCTCTTGATTCCTTCATGACAAAATTAGTCAGAGTCGCACTCCTGTGGTCAAGGAGTCTACCAAATACATGTAGTACCAATAAAGAGTAATATTTTGGATTAGCCGCTTTGGTCAACATGTTGAAGCCTCGAATCAGCAAACATGGTATTCAGAAGATAGTATATCACCAAATATCTTGTGATTTGGTTATTTACAAATTTTTAGGCAGGCACACAGAAAGTGAAAGACCTTTTTTTTTGGCCAAATTAAATGCCCTCTTTAGTTTCACGGATTGTCCACAAGGTGGCTTTATCTGCCAATTAGCAGGTGGTGCCACTCTGCGGTCAGTTTAGGAACTACATAGTGGATTCAGCATGGTAAGAGATTTGTCAACATATTTTGTGAATATTTCATTGATATCATGTCTTTATCATTGATATAATCAATTAGATGGTTCTTTCTTTAAAAGGGGAAGACTAAACAGACCAAGAAATTTGCTGAAATGAAGAGAATGATCAGCATGAAAGACTCCAGAATGTAAGTTGGGTGATAATGGGGGTACTGGTTGATTTAAATGCCCATATCATGAGGTAGGATCAATGCACACAGCTCAGCTGTGTCTATCTCAGATTATATTTAGGATGTGCAAGAGTTTGACTACATCAAATTATTATAGTGCTATGAGACTGAGTCTGTGTCACAATTAATATATATAGTGTCAATATTTTAAAAGCCCTATGGAGTTATCCCAGGCCACTGAGATGGATTTAATAAAATTTACTTTACTTAATAAGTCATAGTATACAGTGTTCAGGCTTGACATAGACTTGCTTCTCCCGGCATGACAGCTCATGATCAGGGGTGTATTTGCATCATGGAAATCTACCACTTTATGCCCCCCCCCCCATATATATATATATGCCACTGACATCATGACCTGCATGATTGCACATGTGCATTACATCAATTTTCAAGTCATTAAAAAGCTTTAAAGGGAGAGGTGTAGGATTTGCCATGAATGAATTTCAGGTCATCCAAAGCCATGCACATCAAAACAATATTTTTTTTTCAGAAACAAGAAAGAGCGTCACAAGAAGAGGAAGAAGAAGGCAGACCCTCAGAACATGACTGTCAGAGAATTGTAAGCATTGGTGATAAATGATATGTAGCCTACAGGCCTGTATTAAACCATAAAAAAAAAGCCAATTTGCCACTTTTTTCTCAGTTGTGTGCTCTGCAGCCCTGGTTGCAACTCTTGTCAATATAGGCCTACTTTTGATATTTCAAGTTTTCAGCGCATGTGTGTGATGTGCAATCTCCACAGAGGCTCACTGAAAACATTATTGATACGTATATTCAATTTGTGGATAATTCATCTGGCCACAAAAATGTCCTTATCTTAGCAGTCACAAAAAAATTAATTGTAATTAAATCGTTTTTGTTTATTTTCAGACCTCAAGCATCTTCCGCCTTGTTCTTCAAGTACAACACACAACTGGGACCCCCATATCATGTGATTGTGGACACAAACTTCATAAACTTCTCTATTAAGAATAAATTGGATATTATTAAGTCTATGATGGATTGTTTGTATGCTAAATGTAAGTACTGACCAGTTCAATCATAAATTGTCCATATGATGCGATGTAAATATAGCCAAAATGAAACAAGCTTTTGGTATTCCCTTTAATGAAAATAACTACTTCTTTTTTTTTTCAGGTATTCCATATATTACTGACTGTGTCATGGGAGAATTGGAAAAATTAGGAAGCCAATATCGTGTTGCACTTAGGTAGAATTTTAAACTTCATTTGTTCTTTTTTTTTTAAATATTAATATAAAACTGGAGTATTTCTGTTTATGTCATTGTGATTAAAAGGATTTTCTATTTTTATTCCTGCAGAATTGCTAAAGATCCACGTTTCCAGAGATTATCATGTACTCACAAAGGAACGTATGCTGATGACTGTTTAGTTCAAAGAGTAACACAGGTATACATTTTAATTATTATTATCGCCCATGCTATGCTATGCATAGGGCGATTATGCTTTAGTGCTGAAATCTACTGAAGGGTTGAAATGACCAATGCTGTGGCCTCAACCCGCCCACTCTGGAAGTTCTTATCATATGCATAACACATTGATACCATTGTAGATGTGCACAACGGTTCGTATTTTCAGTTTAATTCAATATTAGAAAATTTACTATTATCAGTTTTAGAGGCTATCAAGGTCCAGAAAGCCTGCATTGTGGTGGCCATTTTCCCTTCCACAGGGTGAGTTTTAGTACACAGAATGGCCACTGCAAGCAGCTCATTCAGATACATTACACAAGAGGGCAGCACCTGCAAGTCCTTTGCCACTTCCTCCCTTTGCACCACATTCTATTTCTGGGAAACTCAGCAATTCCTGCATCTCAGTATAATTCATGCATCTTTCCAACTAATTATACAGGTAGCACGGGCTTATATTGTATCTATTTCATATTATTCTATTCTCTTCCCTCCAATCTACGGGCAACTTACTATATATTATATAAATCTGTTTTATATTTATGTAAATAAAATACTGGTTATAATATACACTCATGTAAACAAAAGCTAGACATATAGATAGTTAGATAGATAGATAGATAGATAGATAGATAGATGCATGGATAGACGGATTGGCAGACAGATAGGATAGATGGATAGGATAGATGGATGGGATATACAGTAGGATAAACAGACAGGATAGATAGATAGATAGATAGATAGATGGAGGAATGGATTGACAGATGGATTGATGGATATATGGGTTGACAGACGGACAGGATAGACGGATGGGATAAACAGATAGGATAAACGGATAGGATAAACAGATGGGATAAACAGGTAGGATAAACGGGATAAACGGATAGGATATACAGATGGGATAAACGGATAGGATAAATGGATGGGATAAACGAATGGGATAAACGGATAGGATAAACGGATAGGATAAATAGAAACGTAGATAGATAGATGAATAAATGGATTGACGGATGGATTGAATGATAGATAGACGGATGGATAGACAGATTGACAGACAGATAGGATAGATGGATAGGATAGATGGCTGGGATAAACAGATAGGATAGATGGATAGTATAAACGGATAGGATAAACAGACAGGATAGATAGATAGATAGATGGAGGAATGGATTGACGGATGGCTTAATGGATAGATGGGTTGACAGACAGATAGGATAGACGGATAGGATAAACGGATAGGATAAACAGATAGGATAAACAGATAGGATAAACAGGTAGGATAAACGGGATAAACGGATAGGATAAACGGATAGGATAAACGGATGGGATAAACAAATGGGATAAACGGATAGGATAAATGGATAGGATACACAGATAGGATAAACGGATAGGATAAACGGGATAAATGGGATAACGGATAGGATAAATGGATAGGATAAACGGATAGGATAAACGGATAGGATAAACAGATAGGATAATGGGTAGGATAAACGGGTAGGATAAACGGATAGGATAAACGGATATGTTAAACAGATAGGATAAACGGATAGGATAACAGATAGGATAAACGGATAGGATAAACAGATAGGATAAACAGATAAGATAAACAGATAGGATAAACAGGATAAATGGGATGAACCAATGCTTATGGGGTACTGGATAAACGGATAGGATAAACGGATAGAATAACGGATAGGATTAATGGATAGGATAAACAGATAGGATAAACAGGTAGGATAAACGGATAGGATAAACGGATGGGATAAACGGGATAACGGATAGGATAAATGGATATGTTAAACGGATAGGGTCAACGGATAGGGTAATGGATAGGATAAATGGATAGGATAAACGGATAGGATAAACTGATAGGATAAACAGATAGGATAAACAGATAGGATAAACAAATAGGATAAATAGATAAGATAAACAGGATAAATGGGATGAACCAGTGCTTATGGGGTACTGGATAAACGGATAGGATAAACGGATAGGATAAACGGATAGGATAAACAGATAGGATAAATAGATAGGATAAACGGATAGGATAAATGGTATAAACACGATAACGGGTAGGATATACGGAAAGGATAAACGGATAGGATTAACAGATATGATAAACGGAGAGGATAAATGGATAGGATAAATGGATAGGATAAACGAACGGGATAAACTGGCTAACGGATAGGATAAACATAGGATAAAACATGCGGGGCATGGGCAATGCTGTGCCATTATATGTGCTTGTTGTAACATCCTTGAGTTAAACGGATCAAAGAAATGTTATCATCATTCGTCACACATATTAAAATTTTATTAACATGAAACTTCATGACAAAGTTCTGATACCTCCAAGTTCTATGCTCAACATAAATTTAGGACATTTGCCTGAATTTGGATAATTTGCTAGTTGTCAGTCTGTGTGTCCACTGCTCTCGATATTTTCACAGACTCCTTAAATCATGATAATTAATTATTATGATTCACCTTTGCCTTTTCTAAAGACTGCTATGGATTTCTTCATGTCAGAACGATTGAGAAACCTGTGCTTCATTTAATTATTTTGGAACACACGAAGCTTCCAATTCACCTAATGTGTAACACTATTTTTGCAGCACAAGTGTTACATTGTGGGAACCTGTGATAAAGACTTGAGGAGAAGAATCAGAAGAATTCCTGGAGTCCCAATAATGTACATAGCCAAGCACCAGTAAGTATTAAAAGACAGAAACTGTTTGTTACATAAAAGTGTTAACAGAAACTTAATAATTATATTTCATTAGTAATTTAGAAATACTATAAATCAAGATATATTGTACCTACCTGTTATCTCAACAAATATTTTTTTGACAATACAAAGATTGTAAATAATTGTTGCTATTTATTCATTACTTTTACACTTTCAGATACTCCATAGAACGGATGCCAGATGCCTTTGGAGCACCAAAAGATGCTTGATTATTTCACATTTTTATTGCATTGTACATTGTGTTTATTAAATTGTTTGAATATTAAAATTTATCTTGAGTGTCATTAAATGGTAAATTATTCATCATCTTGGGATGAATTTCTCGAATCTCAAGAAAATTATGGCTGTGTACTCATATATGGGCCTGTATGCTGATATTTATCAAGTTTGATGAAGTGAGCAAACATCCTATTCAGTTTACTTTAACTCTTTCAGACTTTCACGCAGAGACTGAGTTTTTATGGCATCAAAATATCTTAATATAGCTTCACATGATTTATGTGTAAGTCATTCTGCGATCTCATATTATTTAACCACCGATACGCCTGTCATTTATGGGCTGGTGATTTGTCATATATATACTCATAGTTGGTACTTGTTTAGTTTGTCCAAGCCTGAGGTGAGGCATTGACAGTATTTCGGATGGCAGTTGCTGATACAACTTTGGAAAGAACAACTTCATTGTCGTGGTCTCTAGATTTTAAAAGGGTTCTGGTACCGAACACCATTTATATCTCATGGACCTCCTCTTTTAAGAGCGAACAATTCAGACTTCTCATCCAAGCTTGTTTTGATTTTAAAGCTTAAGAAGATGAAAATATTAGAATGTCAAAAGAACATTTAATTAATTGGTGTCACTGCTGACCAATGCTAGTCCAATGCTTCTGGTGCTCACTTGTCTTACTGTAGTAAGAACTAAGAAGTCTGAACATTTCTTTCTGCATGATCAAAGGGGACTGGTTTCCTAGCCCTTTTCTTGCTCTTGAAGTCTCCCACCTGGTTTTATGGTCTCATCTCCTATGATCTTCCAGTTTCAAATTCCCTTGTCTTGTGTCCTGGTCTCCCTCATCTTGTCATCTCAAAGTCTCCTACCTCACTGGCTTAGTCACTTAGTATCATAACCTTTGGTCTAATGGTTCTACACTCCCCTGCCTTCTTCCTTCTTGTCTCCTTGCTTCTTGTCTGCCTCCCAGTGTCCTGGACTCCAGGATGAAGAATAAGGGTAGATGGGAAATGGGATGAGGATATAGGAGAAGATGCATGGTAGAAGGGAAATGCGAGTAAAGAGATGATAGATCGAAGGAGTCGGGAGTAAGAGGAGAAGATGGGAGAAGGTGAAGGAAGTAGGATGAGGATATGGAAGATAGGAAGAAGAGACATGACTATGAGACAGCTGGAGGAGATAGAGATGAGGAGATAGAATGAGGAGAAGGATGAGGAGATAGCATGAGGAGATAGGATGAGGAGGTTGAATGCGGAAGTGGGAGATAGGAGGTGGTCATGCGTCATGAACTGGTCTGCTAAAATGGTGGATTTGTCGCACAAAATTTTAAAACAAAATATTCAATAGAACTTTTCTACCACTTCTATCTAAGTTATTTCAACATATTTGACATCAGAAGAAAGGAAATATTCTCTAGTTTACAGAACTGTTATCCTTTTGAAAATCACTTAAACCAATAAAGTGCTATTGCCCAGAACATTGAAGCATGTCAGTCAGAATCAGGGGTGGATCTGGAGTCGGTGTAGCGGAGTCGGTGCATGTGAAAAGAAGAAGTCAGCCCCTCTGCAAGGTCCAAATCATGGTTTATTTTTTCGGATAGTTATTTTAGTTCATGAGCTATGCTTTAGATGTCTACTTTGGGTTTTTGAGTGCTTCTCAGGAAAAGCCAAGCAGATGTCATTCTCAACCTTAGCAGTAATCTACAGAAGCATATTCAATGTACCCTTAAAAAGCAAAAACCAAGCTTGATGTCATTCAGATTAGTTGCTAAATTGGGGTATCCTTGTATTAGAGCCTGTGCTGGGCAAGGAAAAGGTCCCTTACATGGGGTAAACATGCAGCATGTTGAGGACTCCTGCCCTCTCTCTCATTTCATCAATGTAACCTTGTGAGTAGCTACAACAGGCCATACAGGGCTGTGCTTACCATATCTATCGATATATATATATAAACTTTTATTCGACAACGGAATATCATGAAGATACATGTGTCATCATATATATATATCCATCTATCTATTCATCATTCTTATGCTAATTCCCAATCAATTTGATCCATGGACCAGAAATCTTCCTATGTTGTAATTTTGTTACACTCAAGATGAGCTGGCTCATAAAAGGACAACGAATGTCCAGAACATGCCTAGTTAAAGGGATATAATTTTTCTTAATTCTTTGGTGAATTTCACTTGGAAACACAAGTAGAATGTGGGATTTTAGAGGAATTTTAAAAGAAAAAATGTCAGTTTTTGCTGTCAAGATTTCATATGGCTCAATGGGATTTATTTAAAAAGTGTCAACATATATCATTAGAGGAACTAGTCAGAATCATTTTGCAACAAACCCCATTACAATTGGTTAAGTAGTAGAAAAGTTACAGCCGTTTTAGTAAAAAAACATCAATTTTCAATGAGTGGGGGAGGCACAAAAGTGCCCATATCTCGATAAGTATACAAGATAATTAAGTTCTGTTTGAAACACTGTATAGTGCTATGCTTCTGTGATTATATATCAGAAAAAAGAAACAATAGACATTTTTGACCTGCGATGCAAAATGGACCAGTTCATGACGCATGACCAGGTGGGGAAAAAGGAGAAGATTGAAGATAGAAGAAGACAGGAGGAGATGGGAGATATGTGATAAAATCGAAAGAGATAGTAGATTTAAGGAGAAACAGAAATAGAGGAGCAGATGGCAGGAGAAGAAGGAGGAAATGGGATGAGAATAGGAGGAGGAGATAGAAGGAGAAAGGAGTAGCCGGGATATAAGATATAGCAAGAGCAGAGGAGGAGATAGCAGGTGAGAAGAAGAGGGGGTAGCTATATATGAGGAGATTTGAGATAGGACAAGATAGGAGAAGATGTTAGATTGGAAAATGGAAAGTAAAGAGATAAGAGATCAAAGGAGGATGAGGAGATCAGAGGAACATACAACAAGCAGAATCAGCAGATAGGAGGAGGGGATTGAGGAGGAGCAAGTAGGATGAGCAGATGGGAGATATGAGGAGATATGGGACAAGACAGAAGAAGGAGGATCATGCGATGGGAAGAGGTAGGAAGAGTCGCAGGAGATAGTAGAGGGAGATAGGAAGAGGATGATGAGATAGGAGCAAGAGGGGCAGAACGAGGAGATGGGAGACAAGGAGAGGAGATAGGAGGCAGAGGCGTATCTAGAAATGGTCTGAGGGGGTCATAACATGTGGACGTGGTGAATGCGGGGTGATTTTCGGTGTTTGCCGCGGTGGAGAGACAGGATGAGATGGGAGTTAGGAGATAAAGAGATGGAAGGAAGAGGAGATAGGAGGAGCAGAGAGGGTTATATATAGGAGATAGGAGATGGAAGGAAGAGGAGATAGGAGGAGCAGAGAGGAAAAGGATAGGTGAGGTAGGATGAGGAAATTGGATATAAGAAGTGTATATGTATAGGCCTACATGTAGAAAGAGGATATAGGAGGAGATATGGTTAAGAGCATGGATCTATAAAACATCAACTATATGCTGAGAGATAGGAGATAGAAAGAGGATGAGAAGATAATAGGCGGATATAGGAGCAGGATGAGGAGATAGGATGAGGAGATAGGAGACAGAGATAGGAGATGGGAGTATAAAGAGATAAGAGATAAGAGATGGAAGAAAAGATAGGAGCAGATGATATGAGGAAGGGGAGGTAATGGGAGAATGGATGGGTTGATGGATGCTTAGGGCTTTAAGTCCTGTATTTATGTACTGGGTAGGCTGATTAGGACCCGAGGAAGAAGCAAATGAAGCAAAGGATGATTGAAGCTGTCATCCAAGAGAAAGGAGGAGGAGATAGATATGACATGGAGATAGGAGGAGTTAATATATAGAAAGAGGAGAAGGAGGAGAAATGATAAGGAGATAGGATGAGGAGATAGGAGGCAGAGCTAAACAGAGATAGGAGGAGATGGGAGATATGAGATGGAAGGAAGAGGAGACAGGAGGAGCAGCGAGGAAGAGGAGGAGGAGGCGGAAGAGGAGGAGGAGGAGGAAGAGGAGGAAGATAGCTGAGGTAGTATGAGGAAATTGGAGATAAGAAGTGGATATAGGAAGAGATATGACTGACTAAGAGATAGGAGATAGAATAACGATGAGGGGATAGGAGGCCGAGATGGGACAGGATGAGGAGATGGCAGATAGGCATGGGAGATAGGATGAGGAGATAGGATGAGGACTTTAAGGAGATAGACAGAGATAGACCGAGATAGAACGAGATAGACAGAGATAGGAGGAGGTGGGAGTATAAGGAGATCAGCTGGAAGCAAGAAGATATAGGAGGTGCAGATAAGAGGAGGAAATGGAAGTAGAGAGATAAGAGATCAAAGGAGGGGGAGTTAGGAGCAGCAGATAAGAGGAGCAGCATCCTCAGATAGAAGGAGGAAGTAGGCTGAGAGAGATGAGAGATATGAGGAGAAGATGCAATTAGGAGATAGGAGGAGGAGAAAGAAAATGGAGAGGACAGAAAGAGGAGATGAACGGAAATAGGAGGAGCAGATAAGATGCGCAGAATCAGCATATAAGAGGAGGAGGAGGGGGAGGAAGTAGGAGAGATTGGAAATGGGAGTAAAGATAATAATTATCTTTACTCCCATTTCTCTTCTCTCCTACTTCCTCCCCCCTCCTCCTCCCCCTATTCATCCTCTCCGGCTTTTTCTTTCTCCTCCTACCTCCTTCTATTTCCTCATGTCTGGCATCTCCTCATCCTATACTTCCTCCACCTATCTGCTGATTCTGCTCCTCTTATCTGCTATTCCTATCTCCTTTGAGATCAAAGGAGATAGGAATAGCAGATAAGAGGAGCAGAATCAGCATATAAGTAGCTATAAGTGGAGGAAGTAGGATGAGGAGATGGAGACATGAGGAGATAGAAGGAGGTAGGAGGAGAAAGAAAAAGCAGGAGAGGATGAATAGATGGGAGGAACTAAGAAGTGTAGGAGATAGGAGAAGATAAGAAAAGGAGGAGATAGGAAAGGGAGGAGTAGGAATAGGAAGAGGAGGAGATTGGAGGAGATTAGAAGAGGAGGAGATTAGAAGAGGAGGGCAGGATGAGGAGATTGGAGATAGGATGAGGAGATAGGAGGGGAAGATAAACTGAGATAGGAGGAGATGGGAGTTAGGAGATACGAGATGGAAGGAAGAGGAGATAAGTTGAGTGAGAGGAGGAGGATAGGCGAGGTAGGATGAGGAAATTGGAGATAAGCTGAGATACGAAGTGGATATAGAAAGAGGATATAGGAGTAGCACCAATCTGACTCCAATGCCTGCACCAGCATCAGCCAGCAACAGAGCACCTGGGGCTAATATAGGAGGAGATATGAATGTTTAAGAACAAGGATCTATTTACTCACCAACTCTTTGCTGAGAGAGGAGATCGAAAGAGGATGGGATCATGAGAAGATAGGAGGCAGAGATTGGGGCAGGATGAGGAGGTGGGAGATAGGATGAGGAGATGAGAGATAGGATGATGAGATGGATGATAGGATGAGGAGGTGGGAGATAGGATGAGGAAACAATAAGAGATGGATTTAAAGAATTTTAAGAAAATTTAATGATATGAAGAGTGACCCACAATTTATTTGCCAAGGTTTGACTGTCCAATTTACTTTTTTGCGTTTATAACGGTATTTTCTCTAAACAGCTCTTATTTTATAAATGAACTTCTAAATAAGATGTTCCAATTTCCCACGAATGTTGGCCTTGCCATGATCCAAATTTGATGATTTTTAAAAACACAGTCTGAGAAAAAATATATTCGTAGCACAGGCAATTTAGAGAGATTAATTAAGCCGTGTCCTTTATAACAAAATGTTTCAGTTAATCTAAAGCTCCTTTCAACGTACAAATTATAAGCTTTTTTGGATTATTGAATATTTAAAAATCGTCAGAAGCCAAGGCCCTGAGTGCGAGTTGAGTTTAAGTCCAAAACTTCCAATCAAACTAATCAATGCATGTTACCAACATTGACAATTTTACACCCAGAGAATCTTTGCTGAAGTACAAATTTTAAGACGTACGGGTAAAGCAATTATAAATCATAGGCCTACATACCAAGTTTTCTTTTCCATGTCATGTCGACATATTTCTTTTTTCTTGAGTGTTATAGCCTACCGATACTGAGTGATCTTCAGTTATTTGAACATGCATGCTTTTTAAATTGCACGTCGCAGGAGACAGTTAGACTGGGTTACGTAACACCTCGTAATACCTGAATGCCAGTTATGCCATGCAGACCAACAAACTTGTTACAACCAACTGAACAATTAATGTTTGTCCAAGAACAAGCCAATTACGCAATCAGCAATAACTGGCACGAGCCAGCCAAATCTAATTGAAAGAGACGCTGTGTAATAAGAAGCTATAAGAACTTCTGGATAATATGATAACTTTGCGGAAATAAAGTTGAAATTGAATTGAAAGCAGTGGCCTAGACGTATAAATTTTCAATTGGTATTTAAACATAAAAAGCTATTTTAAAAATCGCTGCAAAAGTTTAAAAAAAGAAAAGAAAAAAAAAAGCTTGCTGCAATTTCAAAGAACTTTCCTAATCATGGTATCATAGCTTATCATAGACTGCCACTGAATTATAATGTCTTTAAATTAGTCAAATTAACACTTACTAAAACATATGATTTGCTACATTTGTATTGTTATCCTTATTTATCAACATTGCTAGTTTGCATTTTTTAGCTCTTTTAAATTAATTCAGTTCTAATAACTCTTTTGATTTCATAATCATAGTACAAGGGAAATTAGATTAAACTTTAACTTTCTGGAGGCTTGAATTAATTTCTAGCCCATAACAATAAATCAGATCGAATAACAAAGATGCGATTTCGGAGATATGTATTGAGATCTGTGGGATAAATTACTCAGGTAAAGTTACTAATTGTGTAAACATTCATGAATTGGCTTTTGTTTCCAGTAGCGGTCATTGAACACGTGCAGCAGAAAATAGGGTTATTTAACACCCATCGATTAGCCATGGTCACTCAATAAGACACTGTTGGTTTAATGTGGCACCCCTGCTGGGTAAAAAGGCGCCAAAAACCCTCTCAAGTCTGACCACAAAACAATTGGCAGAGGGGGGAATTACGGAAGGGGGTGGGGGTAATTAAGTCATAAAAGACCCACAGAGAAAATATTGACCACTTCAACCTGGACTTTTGCACTTGTAAGACGTTTATCCATCACTGCAGGAATTCTCATTTTGCTACATTTATTGGATTGATTTCATTGAAAAAGCTGCGTGACAAGTCAGCTGAGCTAGCGACGCTTAATTGGTTATTACGTAACACAACCTGCAAGTCGACGCATTAAAGGGCCAAGTGGTTGCCAGCAGAGATGTCCAAGATGTACCGTCTGGATTTCCACAAAGCAGGATCGGAAGAGAATTTGAAAGCTGCAGCAACATCAGTCACAAGACGCAGGAGAGGGCATGGATACCATCCTTATCATGACGGATCAAGGAACTTCAGATTTGATCGACCTTTGCCCGAGAACAGCCCATGGCCCTTCAGCGTAACTTTTGACGTCCTCCTCGCAGGCAACCAGCAGCAAGGGAATGGTTTCGGACGCAAGAACAGGGCAGCTAATTTGGAGAAGCAACGCCAATCCAGGATTAACGAGGGCATCCACAGATTACGAGAGGTCCTGCCCAAGGATTACGTCCTCGGAGAACGCATGACCAAGGCCAAGACATTGCGTTTTGCGGCTGCCTACATCCACGAACTGACTATGATTCTGCAGTTTGGCACTCCCCAGGGCATTGGCCGGTGCATGACCTCCCCGTCCCAGTACTACCCCGGAGACTCTCCCTTCCCAGGATGGCACCAGCCCTTCTCATCCTACGCAAGTCAGCCTACCCAGAGCCCTCACGATTACCAGCAGTATCACCAAGGACCTATCAGCCCTCCCCAGACCTCGCCTTACTATGCAGCGCCATCACCCGGGCCCTATGCGAACTACCAAGGTCCTCCGTCCGATCGTGGAACTCCTCCCCTGGGCGCCCTCCGGCCCTTGTGCACTTCGTCGCCCATCTACCCCCGGCAGCCTGGCCCTTCTGCCCCCGTCCGACCTCACTGTGGGGCCCTGCAGATGTATTTCCCGGAGATGGCAAGGGCTTTTGACGCTACAGACTTGGCCCAGCAGCAGGAATATTCGTGCACCTCCAGCCAGTGGAACCCCCGGTCTCTTGCTGCTCACTGGCCCCGACCCTCCCCCCGCAGCCCTTGCAGCCCTTGCCTGTCATCTCCCCAGCCCTCTGAGAGGTCAGTATTCATCAATGTAGAAATAATTTAAAAGTGTTCAATTCTACTTGGAAATAATTTGAAATTTATTATGATTGTACTTTTGCCATGCTCATTGTATCTTGGTGTGCCAGATTGCAGAATACATTTTGAAAAGTAAATCTGAGAAATAAACTGGGCCTATATTTATGATGATATCTTTTTTGGGCTGCAGATATACATTTAATGGGTTTTTAGATGCATTTACAAGTAAATTAGATTTTGAACCCAAAAATAAAATGTAAGTGAACAAAATAACTTTCTCAGACACACATAGGTAACTTACTGAGTGTTTTTCATAAGTTGAATGGGCCTATGCCCTATATAATTCAAGTAGGCCTGATATATTATTCATTGATTATTAGAATACATGCCTAATTGTTCGCATTTTCTTTTCAGTGAGATCATCACAGTCGATTCTGATGGAGAAGGCAGTTGAACTTTCACCATTTCTCAGTTAATGGATTAAAGGAGTAAGTTTTTTTAATGACACTCAGAAGACAATGCTGAAATGTTTATTGACTGTTTAGTGTATGAATACACATTTCTTCAACTCTTTTTTGGAAATGGATCCACTATGAGAATAAGACTGTTCGGCAACCAAGAGTGAATTAAATATTATCAAAGATATACCTGCAATAATGAAAGTGCCAAAGACAATTGCAAAAAAAAAAAAATTAATTTGCTGCAAATGACTGTTTGTTGAAATACTTGACATGACTGATTGCAGTGATTGGTTGTTTTTGGAGCTGCATGTGTATCGGTGTTTATCAGTTTAATAGACAAGTAAATTTAAAACTGTGCATGTTAAATATGACTATTAATTTTGTGCCCAATTATGTAGGTTTTACAAAATATTTTTGTTGACACAATGCTATGTTTTCAAATACCTAACTCCTAATTAATTGGGCCTAACTTCGGTGCTAATTGGCAACAAATGACTAATAAGTTGCATGTTTGGTGCAAAAAAGGTTTTTCAAATACTTAATTGGAGCAAATATTTTGACCCTTTTTGGTCTTCAGAAGTTTTGCAGTGTGTGGCTTCTAAAGCTAAATTTTCATTCATTGAGAATCAAGTTAAAACTGTAAAATGTTATAATTGTACCGGTAATCATGATTAAGAAGCATGACAATTTTTTAATGAAATTCTGTATAAATATATAATTAAAAGACCTAGCTTTTATATTTCTACATTTCTTGTTTCACGTACTGATTATTATATTGTTATTGTTCCAAATTTGTCTAAATGCAGCATAATTGATGTTTTAAAATCACATTTTGAGTTACTGCAAATTGTGTAGCATAAGTTTATATGTAATGATAGAATAATTTACATCTTTATTACATCAACTCTTCAGATTTTTAGACAATTGTACTACACTGTATTTCCTGCAATTAGAGAAATTTCTTAATTGAAAATGTATAATTGGTACATACTGGTAGTTATGGTTGTAAAAACTATTGTGATTATATGTGTCATGACCATAGTTAATCAGGGATTTGTTTTTTGTGATTGCAGAGTGGTAATCATATATATTTTACCATTTCTTGCCAAATTCAATAATTTGGTTCATGATGTATTGTATTGTTGAACAGTGTTGAATATAGATTTATTTTTCTTCAAATTGTCTTTGTTATTTCTTTAAACCAAGAAGATCTGTTGTTGACAACAGCTTTGACTCATAAATGTATGTAAGAAATAATCCTTTGTCAAGCTTTAAGTTCAGTGCAAAAGACCATAAGTCTGGAAAACTCTGGATGGATGGGAAAACCATTTTCTATTGATATCAAGTTAGTCAAAAAAGTTGTTTATGATAATCTTCATGTAATTAATAACCAGTTGCGATGGAATGCAAAGGCCTGTTGTTGGTGACAGACAATATTTATAGTTCTTGTTTAGAGACTCTGGGAAAAAACAGCCAACACCAGAAATTCTCTGAGGCGACCATTAGATATTCAGGAGTTTGAGGGTGGGGGGCTTGGAGCTCAATAGTAAATTTCATGGAAATGGATATTTTTATTTATTATAAACACACAACATCCAAAATATTGGTTTCAAGATCGAACAATGTTAAGAAAGGCATCCCCAAAGAAACAAGGCGAGGGAATTGTAAAACCTTCCCCCCTTCATTTGATATCTAATGGTTGCCTCTTATTATGGACCCCTTGTGACTACGCAAAGGTTTTTCCAGAATTACCATCAAGCTTCACATAACCAGTGATAAAAGGTAAGCTTGTTCAACTGAAAATTATGTGTAAGGTTTCATTTGATAAAAAAAAAAACTGTACGAAGATTGAAAATATGGTAGTCTTTAAACTGTCTTTTACCTCTTAATTGGAAACCCAGCGAAAAATCAAAAGCTACTGTTTGTTCTTCATAAAATGTACAATGCAAAATTTATTCAACACAACATTAACAAACAATACAAAATTTGAAATGCAATTAAAAATGCATTAATTTCAGAAGAACCTGGGCCCAAAACCCAAACCGAATCCACCCCTACCAGAACCGAGCCTTCCTCCTGGATTAGGCCTGTTAGGAATCCTGCCAAAATCATCTCGTAATCCTCCTCCTTCCTCCCAGATCCCTCCACCCCTTCCTGGCCGGAAGTTCTGTCCCGGGAATCCAGGGCCAAAAGGGTCGAACCTGGGTCTTGGAATTGGCGGGAACATTGCTCCAGGAAGAGGAGGTCCTCTGGCTCCTGGGAAACCTGAGAGGTAAGTGAGAAAATGGTTTAATTTTGATATTTAGGTAAATTTATCTGTGTTGCTTTAAAAAAATTAACATTTCTTCTCAACAAAAAAGGCAGCCAAAAATTCGAGAGTATACATTTTTATACATTTTGTGTTGTCAACTAAAGTTTCATCAATTCACCAATTTTGATATTGATTATCAATTTTCAAGTTCGTGTTTAACTTGTTTTTTGTTTCTGACATGACTGCAAGGTTGTGTTTATGTATATAAATTTTACAATAATGAAAGATTAAAATTTTGTTCCAAAAGGTTATCTGTTAGACATAACACATTGTTGATTTTAAAAAGATAATTTATTTCAAGATCATATATTTATTACATATTGCTTGCATAAAACATAAAACTACATGAAGATATTAACAAGCATAGGATTTAACTACAATAACGTGTAAAATGAGGTGTTTAACTTGCCTCCGAAATTTGGATCTCTGTCATAATCTCCTCCGATACCCCCTGGCGGATAAACCGGTCCAAAGGGCAAAGGGGCGAGCGGTACCGGTCTGTGTATGAGAGGATGACCACGGTCCATAAAAGCCCTGTATCTTTGTCTGAGCTGAGCCTTTGCCAAATGCTTTTCTTTGTACATCTGAATAGTTGAAAAGCGAATATATATTCTGTATTGCAGTGAAAATTCCATTTTGTGTTTGAAAAACTTCATCTTACTAGCGACTTGTCATAGTTACAAGTTTCTTGGCACATATATTTATTGAAGAATTGGAAATCTTTTTTTTAAAAATACCTTTTGCCAATCTCGCTGAAGATCATTGTCTCCATTTCTCAATCCTGAAATTAGAGTATTCAAAGTAAGGTTTAGTTTAAATTAAGGATTTTATTTTCAGTTAGTATAATAATCAAAGTGAAGGTAAACACCTCGTCATTATCCAAATATTGGGACTCCCCATCAAAAGCAGTTATATTTCCTTAGTGGAATCCCTTCAGTTATTTATTCAAATCAAAAATACATTTTTTTTATACAGCATCCGATTATAAAATTTGCAATTAGAATATTGACAAAAAAAGTACATACTACCAAAGTTTCTCAAGTAGAGGCGTCTCCAAAGGGCTGGTTCTTGAGACAGTTCATGCAACTCAGAACAAGACTGTGAAATAGCCAACAAACTTTTCAAGTCCAAGTATGATAGGATAGTGATCTGGAAAGAAGAGGGAAAACTTTTCAAAAATTAAAAAATATATATATATTGAAGTGAAAACACAACTTTCAACATTGTAAAAGTTTCCAACATAGTCTCGCCCTTAATAGTGCATGTATCGCAGTATCAGCATACCTTCAATTCAGTTATCAATCCAGAAAAAGTATTTTCTTGAGATTCTCCAAGGTCTGAAAAAGAAAAGTGAATATAATTATTATTTGAAATGTTTTAAACATTTCATTAAAAATACCGTGCAGAGCACATTAACCCTCGGCTCTATATTCATTTGAGTATTGGGTGACGCAAGTGACGAGCAGGTGAAGAGAACAAAAAATACCATGCAAGCACGTAAACCTCGATGGTTGTTATAGGCACTATTATATGGCCTACTGGGAGGGATGGATTACCAGTCAACCAGGTGACAGACAACTCCAGTATCATGGCATGGCTGGGAGTGCAATACACATAAAGTAAAGACATCACCAAAAGTCCCAGAATGCACTTTAATTTGGGCGATTGACCCTGAAACCATTATAAAATGTGCTAGCAGTATATCAAAGGAGGCTGAATACTTCACCTTTAAACTGTTTAAGGGTCATTCTCAAATTTCGGGACAATTTGCATCACTCTAGCTCGAGGTATATTTTTATCCAAATATGACATACCCACGCATGCTCTATAGCGCACATACACGCTTTTGGGACTCGTGGATGTGCAAGATTTGACACATACACGCTCGTGGATGTGCCACAACGCGCCTGGTGAACGTTCTGGATTCGTGTACATGCTTTCCAGCGCATGAGTGGACATGCTTTCCAGCGCATGAGTGGACATGCTTTCCAGCGCAGGCGTGTACATGCTTTCCAGGGCATATAGGTAGTTTACAGGGGCGGATCCAGGATTTTTTTACAGGGGGGCGCAGCGATACTTAAAACATTGCAGTCTCTAAAAAAATGTTTTTTCCAAGTAGCTTTTTATTCTGATGATCTGATGGTTAGCCCAACAAGGAAATTAATTTAGTACAGGCAAAAAATAGAACTATGGAGAAACCTGGAAGGGCCTCCCCAGCTCCCCCCCTTGTAATTGAATAGATACGCCACTGGCCTGAGAATCTCCTACATTGCATATTTGCATACATGCAATACTGCGCTGGATTGCATGTCCAAGCTTGTGCTGGATGGCATGTCCAAGCCTGTGCTGAATGGCATGTCCAAGTGTGAGCTGGATGGCATACCCACGATCGCACATACACGCGTGCGCGTCACTGCAGGTCTACGCATGCGCTGGATGACATGTCCACAGGTGATCGTGAACACATATACACGCATGAGTATGCGCGCAATTACATGTACACGCGCGTGTATTTGCGCTCACCACCATGCGTGGATGTGCCATATTTGGATAAAAATATATATGCTAGCTCCCTGACATTAATATGAATGCGATAAATATCTGAAGCGTCACTCTGCATCTGTTATTCATATTTCTACTTAGAACCACTGCATTTGGAGCAAAAAGTCATTTATTATACTTTTTTTTATGCATTATGTTCAGAAATCCGTGCAAAATCAATGGTTTTTCCCTGTCACTGGACCTGACATGACAAAATCAAGTGTTCATTTTCTTCCTAATATACCATTATTTTCAAAGTTTCTTTGCACGATTCATGGGAATATAGACTTGAATTTATATTTAGTTCATATTCAATTTTTTTTTGGTATAATTTCTTTGATTAAATTGATACAATAGTCGTGTCACTAATTTATGTCAATTTTTTTGTCCCCTCCGTTACTTGCCATAGCTCTGTTTGTTATTGTTTTTTATGAGCTATTTTCACTGAATATCATCGGACGCATGTGCGCTATAGTACCACTGCCTTACAGACTTCATAAAACATGTATTCAATAAATTATGACATAATGTTCATAAAAAATGTTTTTGGTCCCACTAAAATGTCCCCTCCGTTTCCTTCATTTCCAAGCTTGCCAATGATAATTTTACAGAGCAATTTCATGTATATGTTGCTGAGGATGGCAGGTTTTAATGTTCTGCAATTATTATGTCTAATCTCCAAAATAAAAAGCAGTAATGAGCGAAAAGCAAAAAATTGTTCCCCTCCGTTACCGTCCACTCCGTTACCGGATCATGAGCAAGAAATCGACATTTGGACCAAAAAATCTACTGATACGAGATGAAGTACTTCTGAAAATAATAGTAACATCAATCTTTTATCATTTTTGTGTCCTCGGGGGGGGGGAACCCCCCGAAGAGGACACCTTGTTTTCAAAGCCACTTCCTGTCAACTACACAACTTGGTGTTTTCAGAAAAACGTGTCACAGGCCGAATGACAATCACAATGCATGTATCCTAGCACAGGCTGAATTCACAATGGCTTAGCAGTTCTAGAGATAGAGAGGAAGGTGCATGGTTCAAGTGCCACCTGGTGGAGTGCAAATATAGAAAATCGATTAAAATTGCTCAAGGAGCAGCCTTTCACAACATTCTTGTAGGTTCTGTGAGATAATAGTCTCTCAGCTACACTTAGAGATGATTTTCACCCTCTACACTGCATTTAGACTCGCATTAAACCTTGTTTGGCCAATCTTACCTATGTGTGTGCCAATATCAGCATACATCACAAGGGAATTCCCTTTGACAGCCAATCAGAATTTAGGAGACCACAGAGCCATCTCTTGACTAAATTGGAACCTCAGTCTGCCCTTTGGTGAGCAAACTATAGCCTGTTTCCCAGCCACAACAAAACAGGCCTGGTGGCCATGGGATATCCCAAGAATACTATTTATGGCAACTTCCGCAAATATGACCGCACACGACGACTGTCATTTTCCCATAGGGGGAGCTTGAACAATACACCTTGGTATAATATAACAGAATAAGGGCAAAGCATGTCATCACTGCCTGTGATCCTAGTGATCATAATGATACATGAGCTTCCCTACCTAAAGTTTCCTGCCTCTCCAATCTCCATCCTTTATTTACTTCATGCAAGCTATTTTCTTCAATGGCTCAATCACCTTATAAACCCCTTCTGCAAAAACCGGCTCTGTGTTGTGCTGTTTATTCGTAAGGGGCAGTACTGATATTACCAGACTGATGCGCCACCTGGCTGGTAACTGTAAGCAAAGACAAACTCTCTCCCAGCACTCCTATACTTTGCCTATGTAAGTGAGTCAGGGTGGCCCAGTTTAGCCTTTACCCCTTTTTGGGAGTGATCACTCCTCCCCCTGGCCTGACTGTGTCACTCCAACTCCATTGCAGCACATGCACCAGCAGCAACCCTGTTCACATTAAACTTACAAGTACGAATGTAAAGCTACTTCATGACAAGTTGATGTACATATTGCTCACTGATTTGGAATTTGTTTTATTTTTATCCCAATCAGATATTCTGACTATTACGTGCCATTGCTTATACCTTTTTATTAAAATAATGGATGATTGTGTCCTTGAATCTTTTTCTAAGCCATCACTTTTCTGTAAGAGTAATCACTTTTTCTGCAGTTTCAACTTGGAACATGTGGAACAATGCTTGTGCAGTCTGCAGAAAGGAGTGAGATCAGGATATTGAGACTGTGTTGTGGAATCTAGGCTGTAGAGAAATACAGGTCATTCAACACTGACAACACATTATCAATAGGTCTGCTACACAATACATGTAGGCATTGTAGGCTACACATGAACATGTTCTCCCATGCTGCTGCTGGTGCAGGGACCAGAGTGATCACTCCCAACAGGGGTAAAGCTGCTTTTATAATTTCCATACAGACTAGTCAGATGATAAAACATTCTAACAGATTCAGATCAGACTCAGATATTTTTATTCAACCAAAATTTAACAAACAACTCAGAATTAAATTTATGTGAAGTTACATCAGTTGTGACAAGTTAAATTTAAAATGCTGTCCTCACTGCCTAACACTTGTAAATCCCATTGTTTTGCCTTTTCTATCCTTCATGACATCATCTGCCATCTCCTGTTGCAACACTTCTGGTGATGTCATAACCAATACCTCAAAAAATTGGTGGCCCGAGGACACGGTGCATGCATTGCATGCTATTTTTCCTTTTGTTGCTGTTCCTACAGTTGGTTTTTTACATCAAAATTCCCCTCCGTTACCACACTGTCCCCTCCGTTACAGGACAATTTTCCTATACCCGTTGTCCCGAAATTTGAGAATGGCCCTTAAACTGTTTTTGCAAACAATAATAATGCACTGCTCTTTTTTATTGTCTGCGATAATTCTTTTTCTTAACTTGTTTTAAACAATGGGGCCTTCAACAAAACACACTGCACCATGCACCCTCTTATAAATCTCAGTGTTGACAGGTCATGCATTAACAGGATTTGCTCATAAAAAGTGACAAACCAATTTCTTGTTTAGATAAAAACTGATAAAAAGTAACAAGAACATGTTTTTCCTTAAGCACGCTGCACTGTCAAGGATTTGCTGTAAAAACTTACTTGTTCTTGTTTACTGTGACAGTTCACATTGCCTGAGGTGGACATCCTCATGCCTGTAGTCTTTCTGAGCTGACAGCTTATACAGTCTGTCTTGAGATTACATATACTGGATACATGTTGACTGATAGGCCTGCAGGAGCATGTTTAAGCTATTTAGTACTTGCAGATCACTCAGCTGGTCATTTTGTTCGTAGCTGGATATTGGGCCCTCTTACAATAAATTCTAAACAAGAATCCGAGGATTCAAACCCTGGGTTCTGTTGGGAATTAGCAATTAAGCATAAGATCCGTGGATACAAGATCAAAGTAGCACTGCACTGCGAAGTGCAATCAGCTTTGACACCTGTCAGATTGACTTCAAGTGCTGTTTCTCAATGGCAATTTGGTAAACTGAGGGAGAAAAAACGCTTTAGAACTTGCAGAATTGCAATTAGCATTATTAGACTGCTTCTGAGAATATATGCACTGCAAAAAGCAATTGCCAAATGCATTATAGGCCTTCCTTGAATCGCATGGACGATCGTCACGTGGGCGACATTATGATGCAAAGTCAGCTTGAAAACAGCCCCTCAAGACTCAAATGATCTATTACACAACAAACTACTAAAAAAAAAAAAAAAAAAAAATTGAAAAAAAAATTTTTTTTTTTCAAATTAAAAAAAAAAAAAAAAAAAAAAACCACAACAAACCATCCCCAATTCCACAACGCATTTTAGTTCACCTCTATATGAACACAAAATGGCCCACTTGACCACATTCACACCTGTATTAAGGCTGGGAAAACTTTTTTCCAAAAATCTCTCAGACTGGTTTTTAGATAAAATTACCCTGGGGGAACCCAGGGTAAAAAGAGATGCATGATGCAAGTCAGTCAGTGCGTGGAGCTCAGAGTAAGAGCAACACACAGGACGTCTGGTGAAATGGATTATTTAACAGATTCTTCAGATTCTGACAGGTGTGAAGATTTTATTGACACTGACATCACTATTGTGAAGCATGTAGAAGAAATAATGCAAGATATTTAGAAGTCAAAGATAGTTTTGAGAAAATAATTCCAGTCATTTTTGACAGTGTACATGAGATTCTTGGTAGCAATAACATGGCAAATTTCTGACAGTCAGAAATAAACATTTGTGAGCAGAATACAGCTCTGTAACTACGGCTTTCTGGAGTTAAGGCATTATGATGGTCATGGACGAAGTTAACAAGTGGAAAGTGGCAGGTAACTGGAGTAATCGAATGGCAAAGGTGGAGTCTTCAGCCGCCCGTCTTAGCTTGGCCTTAAAACCATAGGCTTGGCCTGATGGCGATCGCAAGACTCGAGGACCTCCTTTGGAGGCCTCGGTAAAAAGCACAGCAATAAAAACTGCATGAAAAATAGAATATAACATTTATAATATCATATATGTTTTATAATATGATTGTGTGTATATCGTTAGTTCCTGAAAATTAAGAATGGTATTTTGCAGAAAGCGACAATATTTTTATATCTATTTTTTTGTGTTTTTTTTTTGTTTTTGAAAATCTATTTTAGACTACAGTGGAGTTTTCATATGAGCAGCGCATCATATAAATTCGTCCAGCTGAGTACTGACATTATGTCTTGGCAGTCTTGTATCTTACCCATTCTGGCTCTCTGTAATAAGGGATAAGCTATGGCATCTTTGAAAAGTCTTGACAGCTTCGGTAGGTCTTTGAACACTTTTGTTACATCTGAAAACACATGTTAAAAAAATTAACAAACTGGTAATTAATAGACCTATTGAGCAACCACTGACATGGGTAGGTCGAATGAATTATATTATGTTTTTCACAGGTTTTGGCTGCACCAATGTTAAATATATTTACCTTCATTTTGCAAGTCTGAAATGTATTCATCTGATTTTAACTGTAATTGACAGACCACTTCTTCCTTGTCACCTGTGACTGTGCCTGAAAATTAATACAAGGAGTGACTGTTATTGACAGAGAAAAACATTCTCAATGCACTCCATACATATATATTTGTATACTGTCAAATTTGATTATATTTACGTTATTATACACTCACCATGGATAACCAACATCGGTCCAACAGGAACATACATCACAGCAAACGAGTGTTCACATACAGTGTGTTTATATGTGAGCCGGAAAGAAGCAGAACTTGATAAATCCGCAATTGGGATATAACTTGGGTGGTCCTTTGGTTTATCCTGCAGAAATGACATGCCAACATTTTATAAATTTGCTGATTGGATTCATTAGCTTGATCATGCATTTGACAGCAGTGGTATGAAAATATGGTGTTGAGTGAAATGGTCTCTTGAAAGACTTGAAATCTTGGCCATTATCAATAGTGTATCGTTCAACAGACATACAATAGTACATAATTATTACTCCATTTAGATAGGATGACTTGAAATGCTCTACTTCTACAAGTTGCTACATATAAGTATAATCTTATATATTAATACGTGACTCTAAGCTTTCTGGGATGGCATGACGTCATCGCCGTTTTCCTTAATTTGCGCATTTTTTTCCTTCCCTATTCTATTCCTAACATAGCCATCTGCATAGATTACAATTTTATCTTTCCAAAAATACCAAATTTGATCCGATCAATCCTCTCCTCTTTGTGCTATTTTGCAGATGCTTTTTCTACCGAGCGTCTAGGCTGCCATGTTCTTTTTTTGTTGTGATCCAATTTCCCGCCATTAGGCCTGTGCAAATAAAGGCCTTTGCATTAAGTAAAGGCCTATGCTGTTTCAATAACTGAGAAAGACATTAATGACAAAGTATCTCTGATTGCTATTAACAGTTCATCTTCACATCTTATTAACTTTTGAACAGTGTTTGATTGCTATTATGCTCAAACAAACACTTTCAAGGGCTCACATTGCTATTGAAGTGTCAAATCAAAATCTCCAAGTGGAATTTACAGGTACTACAGGACTCAAAAGCACATTAACTCATCAACTTTCTAAATCACTGAATTTCAACACTATCTTTTTATGAAAGTCGAGTGCAACTTGGGATAATATCTATTAAAAGTAAGTTACATATACCGTAGTTTTCAAAGATCAACAATGAAAATCCGTCTATAGATGGTTATACACACAGATACATAGATGGATAGATATATACACAGACAGAGACATATACATGCTTGCAACAGCCATGTGATTCCCCAAAATTTCCAGTAAACGAGGCTACATATTAAAGTCAGGTTTAAATATTGCATTGCCTCAACATGTGTAAAAGAGACCATTGTCTTTTTCACCTGCATAGTTTTTCATCACCTGAAGTGTAACCTCAAAATCCCTTTTTGGCATATTTCTCCTATATTTTCTTATACATTGCCACTTTAAAACTAACTCATTCATGCTAGCCACATAGACAGCCACCAATAGTGAGATACCTGTAGGCGGAGGGACAAATGGAAATATTTCATTTTAAATTGGAATACACGGAGGACAAGGCCAAAAACCAATCAGGATCTTTGTATGACTTCAATTTTTAGAGTAAAATTACATGCCTGTCTCTCTACTATTTCTCTACATATCCTGTATCACGGGTAAATGCTAGTATTAATTATTAAAGAATTTTTAAAAGCTTACAATACTAACTAAGTCAGTATGCAAATGAAATTTATACACTTAAGTTTTTGAAAGTATGAAATTTAAGAGATATCAACACAACTTAGTTGATGGCTCCTTGCCGGTAGAGAACTCACCTTCTCAGTGAAACCAACTTCTGTCATGAGGATGTGAAGGACTGGAACCATAGCGTAGTGGCTTTTCTGGACATTCGCAACCCTGAATGCTCCTCGTAGACTCTGTGGGACTTGATCTGCTGTTGAGTCTCTTATTAGCATTGGTTCATTCAAATAGCGATTGACTGTGTTGTCTTGTATGCAATCCTCATCCTCCATAGGATCAATTTTCTGGTTGTCAGCAGAAGTAGTTGCACATTGTTCCTCTTGTTTATATTTGCTAGACACACTTTGAGCAGCCCCAGCTTCGGTTTGGATTTGTTGTTGATTGTCAGTCTCTTCTCTCTCTTGTGAATTTTTCATTTCGACATCGGAGGGTTTTGGCAAGCATGCAGTTGAGGCCTCATTTGAAGGTATAGAATTACTCTTCTCAGGAGAAGGTTTTTCTTCAGTAAGAATCTTTATTAAATCCCCAGAAACAATGTCATGTTCATTTAGTTTCTTGTCATCTATTTCAAGGGCATCTTTTCCATTTAAACTCAGCTTGAATTCATTTCTGGAATGATCAAAAACAAAAAAATTGATACGAAAGTCCATTATCAGCAGAACAGTTTCAAATCTCAGCTTGTGATTTAGCATCAATACAGTGTGTATCACCAGAGCAGAGACACTCTTTTGAGCAAGGGTGCCGGAACAGGGATGGGGGGGGGGGAGGGTGGGTGGCTCTCAGAGGGTTTAGTTACTTTTCAAGTAAATAATTTCTTGCCCTGTCTGGATTAAATAAATAACAAGGTGGTTGCATACTGTACAATGCATAGGCCCGCCCGGCAGTTTTGCAAGGTTTATATCATACACCAGGCCTGGTAACGCTAGTGCCCCTAGTGTCAGGTTTGATAGAAGCTCTTCGTCGTTTTGAATATCAGCTCACTCATTCATGAAACATAAGGAGAGCAGCCCTAGTAACAGAAGGTCGATGCGCATATATATATAAAACCAGAAACCAAGTTTCTGGATATACAGATGGCCAGACACATGTGAATGAAAAAATTAGGCCTAATAACGCCAAATAATGGTTGCATGGTGTTCCCATCATCCCATGAAATAAATAATTTCCCCGTCAAAGAATACTCCCCCCCCCCAACACGAATATCTTATGGTTGACTCTATAGTGTTTATACAATGCAATGTGGATGGGCCAACCATATATTGCCCATTATTGGCCTGATGATGATGAGAGAATCAACAACATTGCAACTTGCAACTTGACATAAATATTATGAGTGCTTTAATCATGCTTACATCATGAATTTTTCGCTGACAATGGCCTGTAGTTCTGTCAGAGTGCAGTCTTCTTCGACTTCCACAACCGCATTGGTTTTGAGAAGCCGCAATCGCAGTTTCATAGTGAAATTATGTTATTTCTCTGTTTGACAGTTGCTGAGTCAGTCAAACCATGGGCGCTGCCATTTTGACTGATCACGTGACTTGTATTTTGTAAACGAAGCCCTCCCACTAGGTGGAGCCACAGTCAATACCCATTTCCACGTGAGGATTTTGACAGCTCCTTTAACTGACCTGTCAGTCCGTCTGAGAGCCTCTAATGATCAGTTTTGATCAATTTGACAATTGTTAGTTGTTGATACTTGGACAGTTTACCACAGGCAAGCAAGTGACAACTGCAAGTCAAGCACTGACTGATAATTGACTCAATTTATAAAAATTATAATACTTTGTCTGGGCTATCTGGCTATAGGCAGTATAGGATTTCACAATGTTGACAGAGGCTGAAGCAACCAATTTTGTAGCAAACAATCTTGGTATTGCAGATGTGTTGAATAAACTGCAAAGCCATCCTTTGGACACTTTGAATGACATCATATTCAAGTTTCACAAACGTGTGCCCTTCCAGAGTCTTGAGGTCCTTTTTCGCAAAGCGGGCACTTTGGGTGTCCCTGATCTTCAAACGGTGAAGAAAGATGTGCTGAACAATCGAGGAGGACTGTGTTACACAAACAATGTGTTTATGAAATACTTGCTGGATGCTCTTAGACTCAAAACATTTCATGTGGCTGGGGTATGCAATCCAAAGCATCCGAATAACCACATTGCCACAGTTGTTCGCGACCTGCAGAATCCAGGACAGAGACTCTTAGTCGACGTTGGTTGCGGATTTCCTACATACCAAGCCATAGAACTGACTGACCAACAAGAAAAAATATATCGTTCAGCCTATCTGACGTATTCCTTCAAAAAAGTTTCACCAGAGGAGTTCGTGAGAAACCATTCTACAGAGCCAGACGGAGAACCAAACCGCAAATGCTACGACATCTCTATGAATCCTAGAGATCTCTGTTATTTCGAAACTGCCATGCTAGAAGTGTACAGAGACAGATTCCCCAAGAAAGTCAGAGTCATGCAATTTTATGATGACAAGATTGTTTCATTCCGAGAAGCAGGAAATAATGTGATAAAAATAACCTTTGAAGGATCAAACGTCACAAGACACGAACTGACATCACATGAAGACATCGTGAAGCATATTTCAGAAGTACTGACTTGCTACAGCAAAGCAGAAATTGATGTGGCCATAGCAAATTGGCAAAACAATTTACTAGACTCATGAAATTAAATCAAGACATTATAAGTATTGAATCAAGATTGTATTGTAATATGTACAAAAATTAAGAATTTGACTCAATAGTCAATACAGCAACATTTTTCGAAGATCCTTGTACTCTTGCAAGTAAAATTTCAAATTACATCATTTATGTAGTACTTGTCATAAATATGATACATAACAAACTGTACAAATAAACAATTTTAAAAGGTATGAGAGGTGCTATCTCTTTTTATTAGACTTCTTTTTCACTGTTGTCCATCCATCATCAAGTTCTTCTTCCATTTTTTCAGACTCTGGAAAAAAAATAAATTCTCATATGACTGAATGAAACATCCACATATTGACAACAGCACCACAGGCATTACAATCATTTTGAGAAAAACAGCTTGTCACTGCACTTATTGAATTTATATACAAGGTTGGCAACTCCTGGTTTGAGAATTCATGCTCTTGCTTGAGACAGCATTACAGCAGGAATTCTCAAACCAGGAAACTTGAAGGAGTTGCCAACCTTGTATGTATTGTATACAGGATACGTTTAGCAATGTCAGCTTTTTGTAAGAAATTGTAATGCCTGTGAACAGCACCATATTTTAACCTTACAATTAACACTACTTATTGGTCTAATTAACTTGAGCAGATCTACCAAAACCATAACAAGATGAAGAGCATGCTTGACATGCTCGTAATACTAATTAGCAATGGGTATATATTTCAAAATCCAGCAAGTATTTTGCAGTGATAATTTATAGAAGTTAATGACTCATTGAACATACCTTCAATAATGGGTTGATTTGAGTTAGAATTGTTTGATGCTCCACTAGTTCCTGGAGTTGGCTGAACATCCATCTGAAGAGAAAAAAATTGAAAGTTAAAATCAGGACCAGATCATTTTGTGCCTTGTGATCATAGGAACTCGCCAATAGGGTAGAGAATCTTTACAAGATTTCAAGTAAATCTGTTAAGTGGTTTTTCACAGAGGCAGAGACTGGCATTATCGCAAAGCTGTCAGATGCTTAACTTTAAAATCAAACAACCTGGTAACCCCTCACTTCAGTGCATGATAAATACATTGGGCCTATGAAATGACTTTAGATATAAATTGACAAGCTATTAGTGAGGACAAAACTTAAAGAAAGGAACTCACTTGCTCCTCCTCCCCATCACTTTCTTCATCTTCTTCCTCTTGTTGCTGCTGAGGCTGACAGCTCCTAACATCAGCAGCCGGTAACTTGGAGACTAAGTGTTCAAGCTCCCCAAAGCGTTTGTCCTTGATGAGGTTGTAATATTTACATACAGATGCAGATATCTGAAATACAGAATTTATTAAATGTGTCATAAATTTGGCCTATCATTTAGTAATGCCATTGCTGTGTATATCTAATACCAGAGGACTATAATACGGGGGGACTGTCACTTGCACCTCCAGTTTTTCAGTTAGCTTTACCATTTATGCAGGTTGTTAATTGACAATGTATACACAATGCAGAGAGAAAATTAGCTGGATTGAGATGCAACTAGCTACAATTTACATCAAAATTACTTTCACAAAAACATGTAAGCAACATTTTAATTTAAATGACTATAATACCTCAGTGAGACTGCCATCATCAGCTACCGTTTGGAATTCGGCATCCAAAATGTCAGCTAAGAAGTCCTCCACCTCATCTGGGTACAAATTGGCTGAAATAGAAAAAGGAATATTACAGGAGGTTATATTAATCTTCTTAAACTGCACTACTGCAGTATAAAACAAATAGTCATTTTATTGTTGGAAAATTCACATAGCCTAGTTGTCAGTAGTCGATATACATGACTATTATGAACATCTACAATAAATTCTACATTGACCATACATTATGAGTTGCGAAAGCCATACCATTTTCTTTAAACCACTGTTCCAATGCATCAACCATCCATTCTGCCTTTTCTTGGCTGTCGGGACCTCCGAAATTTTGCTGCACTGCAAGCTGTAATTTAAAGATATGACAATATTAGGAGACACTGACTGTGACAGACAGTAAGTGGTTATAGTATTGCACAGGCGTGACTCACCAGTGCAATAGCATACCAGTATTGATTTTATCCTTGTACAAGGCAGCAAGAGCAGCCAAAAATGTACAAAAACAGGATTTTACTGCACCACGCCACGGAACATAAGTGAAGAATCGGAAAAAAAGGAAGGCTTATAAAGGAAATTATTCCTAGCAGTGCCTGAAACCTTGTGATTGATTGATTGATTTAGTAGGCCTACCCTACCCCCTCCCCGGCTAGACCAAAGACAAAATTGGGCAAAAATTCATCAATCACTGTCAAAAATTGTGGTATTATAAAGTTTGATTAAATCAATGACAATGAACGAAACATAGCTGAATCTGGCACATGTCAGTGACCATCTTGACAAGTCGTCAGCTGCAGAGGAGTATGGTCAGTGACAGTGTGTGTAAATTTTATACAAGATTGAAGATCTTGACTTAAACTGTTGGAAGATCTATCAATAGTATCATCTATGTAACTTGTAAGATTACGTAGTCAGATTACCGTAAATTTGACAGTGGTAGACAGGAATAAAACTTTGGTATAATTGGCCAAACAATTTGACAAACATAAATTACCTGTAGGGCAGTCCAACTCTTAAATAACCGACCCAAAGCCACATGAAATGTGGATTCAGGCACTGCAGCTGCCATGCTGCTTTTTCTTGAAGCAAAACAAATGTCACGTGGGTAGCACCTGTCGAGGGTACTCAATTTATTAATTTTAAAGATCATCTCATTTTTTCCGATTTAAAATTACAAATTTGTTATCGTTTTTTAATTGACGATTCTGGAACTCAAAGAAGCAAAAAGAAGTTGAAATTTATAGTCTCAATTTGATAAGCTCGCGCAGGTCAAGGTGCCACCACATCGAGCTGTCAAATCGAGGCTGCGCAAACACTGGCTTGTCAGTCCACATCGACTGCTATTTTGTAGGCGGGGCCGGTTGGGAATCCAAAGGCATCTGCAAACAAGAAACCATGGAACGCAAAATTATTGATCTCATCTTTATATCTACTATTTTATCAGTGTCATGCTTTGCATCACCGGAGTCTGTGAATCCCGATGTCGTTATTGCAAAGGTTGCAAGATCAGTAGACATCTCAACCCATCTTCCCAGGATTAATTCTGCTGTCACTTTAGAAAATAATGGAAAATCAGCTGTGCGCTCTTTTATTTACGGTGTTGAGCCAGAACTTGCAGATAAATTGGCATACATCGGTGCTGTGGTGAGTAATGTTGCATTTATTGTATACTTTTTGCACAAACATTAAAATAAAAGTGGCCTATGACAGTTGTCCACGTCGACGCGTCACCGGTTGCCGGTGGACGATATTCGGGAAGTTTGCCCTCTTGGCAGGTCTAGGGTTATTGTAGTTTCTGAGATAATATCAGTTTGTGTCTAATCCAGCTTGTCATCATGCAAGAAAATGGTTGCCATCAGTCATGCAACGTTTGAGTGATTGACATGACCACTTTGCGAAAAATTCGTCAGAAGAGAGCTGACATTTTCAGTGAAAAGCAAAAAGCTGCAAAAGAAACTGAACTGCTGAATTAGTTAGTTGGTTCCAGGTCTTGTAGTCTTATTGATTTGTCAGGGGAAAGCTGTAGAATCCCGAGGCTAGACAATACTAGCAATTGAAGCTCTCTCCTCAGTTAAGTTCAGTTGTAATGACTGATTGGTACAGATTAATAGAATATCTATGCTGTCTCGGCATAATCACAAAATAGGTGTGAAAACTATATATATACATGTAACTATACTATTTGCTAATTGGTGATGCTTCTATTGCAGATCAAGTCTGGCGATGATGAAACCAGATTGAAGTTAGTCGAAGTTACTGTCGCTGGCCAGAGGTAAGGTTTGGAGAGAGCTTTTGTGATACATCTGCAGGCTCATAACAGTCACATGAATAGAATTGTATTTCATAAATATTTCATTATTTAACGGTCTGTGTCTTTCTTTGCAGCCAAGGAAAATTTTACAAAGTGGACCTGAAATCCGCTCTTGAAAATGGAAAAACATTAACAGTGGACATCGAGTCATCATTCAGCCATGCCCTTCAGCCATATCCATCTCATATCAGCCAAGCAGAGAAACAGCTTGTCAAATTTACTGGAAACTTATATTTTTACTCTCCATACACAGTCAAGACGCAAACAATCACAGTCACTGCCCCAACCAGTGCCATCCAATCACACACCAAGGTGCAGCCAGTAAAAGTGGCTGACAACGCAATCACCTATGGCCCTTATGAAAATATTCAGCCCTTTACTCAGGTATGTTGCATAACTTGCATTGGCTTACATTTTCAAAAGTCTCTACTCTCTAGTCGTTACATGTCTCTTAACTTTACATGTACATGTATGTTGAACTCTCCACTGTTGCATTCCTCCCTAAATATAGTGATCACCAAAATTGTGCTACTAAGAATCTAAGATATTTTATATTTTTAAGGCTTCATCTGTATTGAATGTGGACATGCATCATGTAATTCGTCATTTTCTAGTCTATAGGCCTGATATTGTATCCCCAAAGCAGTAAAAAAAGACCAAGAGAAAAAAAAACTCAACAGTATCCATGTTGCATGAAGGCAAATAATTGCAATCATTAAATCCATAATAGATACAAAAAACTACCTACATTATTCCAAGATCATTTTCAAGTGCCTTTGCCCTCAGTTGTCTTTTCCGCACATCTGTGCTTTTCTCCAGGGAAGATTCTAAAAATAATCTCAATCTTGGTTTCAGGCTGATCTCGTCGTGCACAACGAGAACAATTCTCCCTTTTTGACAATCACCCACCTTGAGCGAGCGGTCGAGGTGTCTCACTGGGGCAACATTGCTGTGGAAGAAACTGTTGATATCCGTCACACTGGAGCCAGCTTGAAGGGCTCATTCTCGAGATATGACTACCAGAGAAACCAGGATGGAGTGTCTTCCGTGAAGTCTTTCAAGGTGAGAATTGAGAACCTACAAATAGCCATGTCATTTATTTATGTGTGTGTCCCTGTTGAATAGCAAAGGACAGGCCTCAATATCTGGATTTTCCAATGTCCCAGCAATGAAGCGCATTGATGGTCTATGTTAACCCTTACTGGACTAAAGGGACATTTATGTGCATGTGCATCCCCGGCTTACTGCCTGTAGGGCCATTTATGTCCCTATAATCTGCTGTTGTCCCTGATGACGTCACAAGTACAGAAATGTTTTTTTGGACTGACAAGTCCAGAATAATTGTCTGATTGACCCTACTAAAACCTCAACTGAATCCTTTGGTTTCCCATGGTATGTTGATTAAACATGCAAGGCCATTCAGGGGCATATCTGGAAATTGCCTGTGGTCGCCATAAAATGCGATGAACAGGGCACCCTAAATACACCACTGAACCATGACCTGATAGCTAATTTGCAAATATTGCTTATATTGATATAAACTGTTTCGGTGATTGGTTTGTAAATCTTTTGTGAGATGAAAAATCTAACAATTTGTGGTTTTGTTTCACAGACTGTCTTGCCAGTTTCTGCTAGAGATGTCTACTACCGTGATGAGATTGGAAACATCTCCACAAGCCACTTGCGCGAGATGGAAGATGTTGTCGAGGTGGAACTGCGTCCTCGTTTCCCATTGTTCGGAGGCTGGAAGACCCACTACGTTCTTGGTTACAACATCCCTAGCTACGAGTATCTCTTCAACAAGGGAGATAAATATGTGCTTGTCATGCGCTTCATTGATCACGTCTATGATGATCAGGTTATTGACCACATGACTCTGAAAATTGTCCTTCCCGAAGGAGCCAAGTAAGTGAAATGCATTGTTATCATGTTAGGCTAATTGTATTTTGTCAAGTTTTCCACTAGTATTCATAGCAAAAATTTATGATAGCATACTTGCAAACTGCTCTGCATTTGTTAATAGTGAATTGTGTTGTTTTTGCAGGGATATTGACTTCAGGGAACCCTACCCAGTTGATCGCAAGCCTGATCAACTCCACTTCACCTATCTGGACACCTTGGGACGTCCAGTCATCATGATTGAGAAAGCCAGCTTGGTGGACAACCACATCCAAGATTTTGAGGTAAGTTGACGTATTTTTTGACTAGGGAGAAAGAGAAGTCCTCATTATTAATCAGTTTTCAGAAATTTTGGATAAAAATGTAAAAAGGAATTAAATCTGTCTCCACTTGTTTGACAGTTGCTGTAAAATCACAAAAATTCAAGTTTAAAATTCAAGTTTGATGTTGGCAAACGTCGCTGTCATACCAATTAATATAGCTCGCACATTTACTTAGTTTTGCTGAATGGTGCTAGTCATGACTCTAGTTATCAAAGATAATTTATGATATATGTAGGAGAAAACCCAAACGATTCTCTTGCACCTGCCAAATTAATGATTGATTTCCTTTAATCTGTTTCAGCTCCACTACACTTTCCAAAAAGCCCTTCTCTTCCAAGAGCCCCTGCTTGTCGTCGGAGCTTTCTATCTTCTTTTTATTGTCGTCATCATCTATGTGAGACTGGACTTCTCCATCACCAAGGTAAATTGAACTTGAATGAAATGCTATAACACCCTGTAAAATAGGAGGTTGTTAAAAGTAGAATGAAAGCGGCTCAAGTCCTTTGACCTGTTAATTTGATTTTGTTAAAGTGATTTTAGCCAGTTCAGATTGATAAGTCCATGGCTAGTTTATATGAATAATACCTCTGTTTGGCTTAAATTGATCCTCCATTTAGACCGATAGCCTCTAAATAGCCCACTCCAGTGCTGATGGGGCATAAATCACAAACTCACTCACTCACTCCATTAAGACCAAAAGGTCCACTCTGAAGAATACACAATTAATATGAACATTTTCTATTGTTAATAGTCAGACATATAAAATTTTAAGGTAGTAAATAGATTTTTATTCTTTCTCCAGGACGAAGCCAGCGAGAGCCGCATGAGAGTCGCTGGACTGATTGAGCACGTGCAGGCAGTGCAAGACCGTCGCAGCGCCCTCTACCAGAGCTACGATGATGCCATCAACAAGTACAAGACGAGTAAGGATTCCAACAGCTTCTCTGCCAACCGCAAGAAGATTGACGCTGACCACAAGCAGCTGACTACTGAGATCAGCGGACTACAAGCCAAGCTGAAGGCCGAGGGATCTGAAGTTGCTGATAAGGTACGTAACATAATTCAATTGTAGTTTCAAAGGACATAGTTGTGAACATGTTTCTTTCTCAGCTATAAAGGCAAATTAAGTTGGGACGAGTATTTTTACCTCTTGGCAGGATTGCACAAGATTTTATGTAACAAAAAAGTATCTCTGGTAGTTAAAGTAACAAGTACTAAAATACTTCACTAACCCTGCCTCGATATAGCCCATTAAGGTGCTGCAGAGGCGTAGAACACAAACACACAACACACACACTTCACTAACCAAAGGAGGGATAGGCTTGTCAAGTGACTGCTTGTGCATCTGAATGAAATCAAATTAATCTTTGCTTTGCAGGTGGCGGAGCTGCAAAAACTGGACTCAAGTGTGAGGGACCAGATCCTGATTGCGATTCAGTGCACAGAAAAGCTGATGGCCGGCAAGATGAACAAGTCCCAGTACGTGGATAACGAGGCCAATATTAACGGAAGGAGAGAGGATTTCCTGCAGAAGATGGAGAACCTCTTGTCCGCCCTCTAGTTCCAATTAAATTCCAATTAAATTCCAATTAAATTGAACGATTGAGAGCAGAGCAGCTGCTACGCATGTTAGGCAATGTGTACTTCATCATGCATCGCATTATTTCTTCTACAAACCACTTACTTTCAGAAGTACTCAACTGTAAAAATGAGTAAACGAATGACAATTCAATGTCTCAGTGTGAGAATTTTTTGCTAAATATATGTGGTTATTTTCAATCATGTTACATTCCTGTGAGTGATAAAAATGTTTTGGTGTGAAAGAGTAGTAATAAACTATTTTAAATTTATATTGATTAGTTAATTTTTCCTTTGACTTCACCTTTTCAAGACAGCTGGCTGACAAAGTGGCAACAATTTTGAGTTTTGCGATCAATATATGTCCATGCACACCTGTTCATCTATTATGCATCCTAATGTGCAGCTTTGATGGAAGTTAATGCAATTCTCAGGTGTTGATTTGCATGCTGCATGGATGCTAAAGGCTGACAGCTGTGCTTCTGATACTGTGGATAAATTCTTATTTCTAGATAGTTGGCAAGCATTGTCTGGCTTTCAATTCGACTTTCATAGAATTGGGTCGTCATTATGTAGGCCCCAGTTGTTTGAGAGCTGCTGAAGGTCTTTGCCTACATTGGTTCAAATTCCGAGCAGTGAACCAACATTTCCAGTGGACCTGCATTTTAAACTGGGACAGATTCCCCGGCTTCTAGCCAATGTGAATCTACCAACTGAGCATTTCAATTTCAACTCCATGTCAGAGTAAGCATTTTATCAGGGATAGCCCCTGCATTGGCAGCTATTGGCCTGCAACCACGTCATCACAGCTTGATAGCAAATGGGCTGACAGGGAACTATGCATCTCACTTCAAACATTGATTTCTTGAAGAAAGCATTACAGTTGTGATCCTTATGATCTGTCACAGGCAATCACCAGTCTAATCCTACCAAATGGCAGCTTTGTGAGCATTCACAGTAGACAACTGTTATAATAATTCACATTGGCTCGAAGCCGGGGAATCTGACCTAGTTTAAAATTACATCACAGCTTGTTAATTTTCATATATTGCAATACTAGAATAGTCATCGCTGACATCACAGTTCAACAGCGTACAGAACTTGAGATTCCACGTAAATATGACGAGGACTGTAAGTAACTCGAGGTCCAATCTCATCAAACCTCATGAGTGCCCAGAATTGGCAGGACTGCACTTGCATGAACCAATGGGTCTTCCCTGGGTGACTTCCACTCACAATGAAAAACAGGTGCATTATTTCTGATCGTGCAGCCTTGCCCAAATAAAATAATTTTTACGCAGTCCAACCATTCAATTGAAGTATTGTGGGGAGACCCTACCGTTCCAAAATTCAACTGCTCTTGCTTTCAGGGGACACTAGACATACCATTTTAGGAGTTGTATCTGCATATTTTAAAGAAAAGTTGCAAGAGACACTTATTAGACACGACAGATTAAACGACAACATGGGTCAACACCCAGGAGACCTCAGCCCAATTCAAAACATCTAACAAGCCAGGAAAAGTTACCAGAACATTTCTGTATAATCTTCATTTATAGATTACAAAGCACCTGGTGATCTGGAGCAAAAGCCTTAACCATCAGGCCACACTGTCAATTGACAGATGATTGGAGTCTATTTCTGAATTAATTACGGGGCAGGTCAAACAAATATGGTCTCAAAAACTTGTTATAGAGATTTCAATAGTACATTTTAATATATACAAAAAATATATACACCATTAAAAATAATATTTGAATTCGTGGATGAACATTATTTACAGGTCAATTTCTCTATTAAAATCAACTTCACTCCTTTGAGGAGCATATTTCATATACTCTTAGAAATGACAAAGAATTGATCACACTTTCGGTCAAGTAACAGATAAGTGACTATTAAACTTACAGAGCACTATAAACAAGAAATTAATTCACCTAGATATTCAATCACACTGGGCTCTTGCAGTACATACAAAGATGATCATTTATAACAAGTTTCATACTCTATATTTTTTTCCTATAAATGAATTCCCAACAACAATCATATACAACTGACATTACACATAAATATAACTCTTTAACCTTCAATAAAGGGAGTTTATTACTAAATATCTAAATTAATAGAGTTACTTTGCATAAATTATTTGATCATCATTGCAATTCAGCCATGCTTAGCATTCATAAAACCAAACTCCACTTCTTTGAAGTAGCCCTGGTCAACATGAAACCATCCATCACATTTAGTACATTCAAGATCAACGATCAGTGGACTTTCACAATAATTTAGAAGCGTTATATTACACTGTACAACAATTTTCCAATTAAGACATGATAATTAAGCGTAGTCTTCAAGGTCAAGACCTTTTGCTGGGAAGAGACTGTCTTCGAGTGACGGACGATGACCGTCTCGTGTTAGCACCACCGACACTCTCTATTGTTCGCCTTTTGGCAGCAGAGGACTGCGAGGGAGATTTAGTCAAACTGCGAGCGTGTCGGTCAGCAGTACGGCTTCTAAGTTTCAGTTCGGGTTCAGACAGTCTACTTCTGTTTCGAGTTTCACGAGAGCCTGAATCAGTGCTGCTCGTTGAAGGGTGTCGGCTTCTTGTTGAGCGAACACTTGGGCTGACACTTCTCTCTTGGCTGTGTCGTGAAACACTTCTCTCTTGGCTGTGTCTTGAAACACTTCTGTCTTGGCTGCGTCTTGAGACACTTCTTTCTTGGCTCTGTCTTGAAACACTTCTCTCTTGGCTTTGACTTGAAACACTTCTGTCTTGGCTGTGTCTTGAAACACTTCTGTCTTGGCTGCATCTAGAGACACTTCTCTCTTGGCTTTGTCTTGAGACACTTCTGTCTTGGCTGCGTCTTGAAACGCTTCTCTCTTGGCTGCGTCTCGGCTCAACGCTAGAATCTCTCAGGCATTTCCTTTTGTTTTCTGGCTCTGCAGACGAGTCTCTACTACTCTTACTGAGTGTGGTTTTCCTAGAAAGATTAGTTGTTTCATTGATAACAGGTTTTCGCTGTTCTTTGGCGGGATCAATTGTTTTTTCTTTGGGCACAGCAGGCGTCTTTGATCCAAGGCCACGCGCACCGCTTTCAGTAGGCTTTTTACTAATAATATTGTCTTTAGAAGATGTCACTAATGTTGTCTGTTCTTTGGTAACTTCAATGCCCTTCTTAAAATCAAAATGTTCAAGTGGAATCACTTCGTTTTCCTCAATTACAGTACTCTCAGTTGACTCACTACTCAGCAGGGTGGGGTCTGCCTTAGACGTACCAGGAGTTGGTGAACTGGTCACTTCCTGGTCTTTTTTCATGACCTTCAAAAAAGCTTCCTCAGCACGGCTCACTTTGTTTTTGACCAGAAGAGGCGGCGGTGATACCTTTTCCACTGGCGCCTTCTGATTATTGATCTTAGCGCTTTTGCTGCTGTTGTACGTCTTCCCCTTAAACCAGTTCTCGTAACAGCTCAAGTAACTAGACGATGATGACGATGTTGATTTGAACGCTGACGAAGTAGATGAGGAAGCTTTGAAAACAGAAGGACTGGAGGCAGTTTTGAAAACGGAAGAAGCAGAGGAAATGGCACTGGCATTTGAGACCTTGATCACCGAAGGAGCCATACCTGCAGGTTTGAAAAGACCACTGGCTTTGGACTCCGAATCAGAGGGCTGCTGTTTAGGGGATGCCATTGGTATTCTGTAAGTTCTTAGCTGCATCCACTTCTCATACTCTTTTTCAAACTTTGTTGCCTTGTTAGTGCTGGTAAGAGCCACGGGAGATAGGGAGGCCTTGGCGGCTTGCACAGGGGGTGTCGCAGTGTCTTTCGACAGGGATGATTTGGTATCTTTCCCTGTGGACACCTGCGATGAACCTTTAGCATCTTGTGCGTTAACTTGACTAGGAGAGGCCTTGTTGTCCACTGTTGTTGCTTTGGGGGAAATGACTGTCCTCACAGTGAACAAGGGGCGAGATCGGGGGGACTGAGGTGCATTCAGAGGCTTCTTGGTACGTAAGTCCTTCATGTTATGCCATGGCTTGGAGGAATTTGGTGAAGTCTTTCCGGGGGAATTAGGTGAAGTTTTTCCTGTGGAGTTGCTTGGCTGACTCGTTACGCTTGCCACAGGAACCACCTTCTCCTGAGAAATTGCATCCATCAACATTTTTTGTCGCTTCGTCACAGGACCATCTTTGCTGACTTTCACCAGCTTTCCTGGCGATTTTGCTTCCGCTGGTTTGTTGTTGTTCGTAACATCTCTCTTCGGTGAAACCTTTTTCACAGTGTTGACAATAATCTTTGCCTTTGGAGAGATTTTACCCGGGATCGGACTGTTGGCTGAAGCTCTATTCGCTGCAATTGGCACTGCATTTGGTGTTATCACTTTCTTGACAGTCGTAGGTGCAGGTCTTGTCATAGTCACACCAGAAGTAGGTCTAACCTGAGACACTGGTGAAGGGACTGGGCTTTGACTGGCGACACTGTTTGGCGAGGGGGTAGGCGATGGACGCATGACACCAGAGGGCGCAACCACTCTGTCGTAGACATGGGGCTTGTTTCCAGCAGCCACAGGCTTATTAGTCTTGGTTTTACCCATCTTAGTGTGGATGATCACTTTAAGGGGATCCTTTCCTTGTTCGTAATATAGTCGAATAGTCAATGAATTCAAATCTTTGGAGACTTGCAAAAGAGGCTTGTCTGCAAAGTTTCTCTTGGCTATGCTTTCTTCAAGAGCAGTTATCAAGCTCTCTTGGAACTTGGTGATGTCATCCAGACGACTGGGACCAGCCTGAACTCTGGCTATGGCTTCTTGGCTGATGAGGGTCATTTCCTTTTGCTTTTCACTGCTGCTCATAACGACAGGGGCTGGTTTCGGAGTCTGGGCAAGAAGTTGAGCTTCAGGTAAACGCGGTAATCTCACAGGATTGCGGTTCGATTGAACCGGTCGAGGGGCAGCTGCTTTAGACTTCTCTTGAATTCCAACGGTCTGCTTCGTACCCAATTTGTCTGCTTGAGGTTTTGAGACTGGTGTTTTTTCTTTGTCACCCTTGCTTTCTGGAGTGCTGGTCTTGCTTTTGACTTCTTTACTGCCTGTAGCAACTTTCTTGTGATGCTCATGTTCATTCTTTTCATCTTTCTTCTTTTGTTGCTTGGAGGCCGTTTTGCTGCTTTCTTTCACCTCTGTGTATTCACTTTCCTCCGACGATTCTTTTGTTGTCTTTGCTTTTTTCTTTGGTACAACTTCCTTCTTGTCAACTGAGCTGGATCTTGACTTTCTCCTTGTGACCTTCGCCCTTGTTTTCTGTTCATCAGTGGCGTCGTCTTTAGGCGGCAGTTGCATCACAGGCGGCAGAGTGAGGGGAGTCTCTTCATATGATACCTTCGTTCTTGTACTCCTTCTCAGTCTTTGATAATGACCCTCTTCTTTCACTGGTTCCTCCTCTGCTTCCTCTTCATTGGTCTCTGCTTCCTCTTCTTCAGCTTCAAGCGGTAAACTTTCTGGTTCCTCACATTCTTCATCAGGTGTCTCAGCCCAAGCACTTGTCGATTTCAACAAAGAAGAGTCCTTGAAGCTTATTTCCGCATCGCTGTCTGTTTCAATGGTATCATTGCTTTTATCTGATTCCTTTACTTCAGATTCTTCTTGGGCTACTGGGTCAGCATCACTTCCCATGGGTGCCGCAATGGAAGCAGCAGATGCCACTGCACCAGCCACAGCATCCGTTGTTACAGCAGTATCACTTGTAATATCAGTTTTTTTCACAGCATTAGTTGCAGCACCAGCCACATCACTTGGTGTAGGAGTAATATCAGTATGTGGAACAGCATCAGTTGCAACATCAGCTGGAATAGCAGCATCACTTGATACAGCAGTAACATCAGTTTGTTTCATAGTATCAGATGCAGCATCAGTTGAGAGATTCCCATCACTTGGTGTGGGAGTAACAACACTTTGCAGTGCATTATCTGTTGGAGCATCAGTAGAAATAGTTGTATCACCAGGTATAGAAGAATCAACATCAGTTGGTTGAACATCAGTCAGTTGAACATCAGTTGGTTGAACATCAGTTGGTTGAACGTCAGTTGGTTGAACGTCAGTTGGCTGTACATTATCAGTTGGCTGAACATCAGTTGGCAGTACAATATCAGTTGGTTGTACAGCATCAGATGGTTGAACATCAGCTGCAGTGTCTGTTGAAAGAGAACCATCACATGAAGTAGAAGTACCATTGACATCATTAGCCAGCACAGGAGCAGTAACCGCACCAGCTGTGAGAGTGGCGTCAATTTCCAAGGGAGCAGCAACATCAGCTGGGTGCATCGCTTCATTTTCCGGGACAATAGCATCAGACTTGTCTACGGCTGTGACGAAGGAACCATCCTCTTCTGGCATGTCACACTGGATGCTGAAGTCATTGCGCTCAACTTCTTGAACTTGTTCATCCTCAACTTGTCCCTTGTGGTCGATCACGGCTTCAGTTCCAACTGCACCATCCTGTTCTGCATCATCTTGGACAACTCCACTTTCCACTGCAGGGCTCTCCTCTGGAGCATCACAAGGAGGATTCACTGCTACCACCTCAGGAGCTGGATGTGCCACTTCAGCAACACTTGATGTGGACTCTGGAACACTTGACGTAACCTCAGGAACACTTGACGTAGCCTCAGGAACACTAGACGTAACCTCAGGAACATTTGGAGTAACCTCAGCAGCAGTTGGTGTGATCTCCTCGGCAGCAGTTGGCGTGACCTCAGGTACACTTGGCAGGACTTCAGCAACACTTGATGTAACATGATTTACACTTGGCATGACCTCCTGTTGCAGTTGAGGTTCCTCCATTTCTTCTGCTGTTGCCTCAGCACCCTCCTCTTGGACAGGAACACTTTGTGAGATCTGTGAACTTTCAGAGACTGTCACTTGTGAACTTTCAGAGACTGCCACTTGTGAACTTTCAGAGACAGCCACTTGTGAACTTTCTGAGACAGCAGCAACTTCCCCAGATTCTTCGTCGCCATTAAGGACCTCTCCCAAATCAAGGTCTCCGGCTGCCTCGGTCTCAGCAAGTTGTTTCTGAGCTTCTTGGTCCAAAGGCAGAGCTTCAAGATCTTCCTCATCCTCCAGGTTTTTGTTTTCCTGTTCTTCTCCATCACTTGGGACATTCTTCAGCATTTCCTCAACCTGCAACACAGTATTTAAGACGTTAACATCAAGCAACAATCAAGAAAGTAATTAATTTATAGGTCAGCAACGGTACACATAAATTGTATTGAACCTACTTTATAGAACTGATAAAGCATTCAAATGCACTTTTCATATACATCAACTCCAAAGTAAAAGCTAGTAAAGTGTGATTCTGTTCATGATGACCTGCTATACATCGTACTGATTTGAGCTTAAAGCCCCTGGAGACTTAATTGACCCAATTTGGAAAGTAAACGAAGCTTGCTCGGTAAAAATAGCAAAAGCGAGGCAAGGCAGATGACTCATTTACAAGCCAACGCCTAAACATCTTACGGCCATCAAAACTTAAAGCAAGACCGAATGACATAAATATCAAACAGAACTCATTTGTCTTATTTTTTCATTTAACTAAAATACAAATCACACCTGTTGCTGGACATGCTGGGATATTTTATTGAAGTCTTCTTCAGGGTTCTGTCCACCTTCGTTTACAGCCATATCTGTGGTCATTGTCAGGCCAGTGTCCTGCAGATTCAACTGACCACCCAGTTCCGGAAGCTGACCTGGAAGTCCTTCATCTGCTAAGCCAACAAGGAGATCCTGGCCATCGGACTGTTCTCCAGAGAAGTTGGGGTCTTCTGTAATGAGATATTTATATGAGTAATTTGTCAGCAACAAAATCTTAGTTAAGGGACTTCTGAGTCAGAGCAATACAGATCCTTCTGTGACATGAAGGGGCCAATCACTAGGAAAAGGCAGATTTATAACCAACTGAAAAATTTTAATTTTGCCTCTATCACTGTAATAGATTACAATTAATTGAATGAAAACAGAGTATCACTGACATCCTCTAAAGTGATCACCAATGAGCAAGTGTTATCTGGAATTGAGATTAACATTTACTATTGCAGGTTCCAAACCATGATTTTAATTTCTAAGAAAAGTCAAAATTAATCTGGCTACTCACCACTAGACACTTCAGCTGGAAGCCGTTTGTCATCATCCTGAACTTCAGTCTCTGGCAGTGCTTCAGAGGGCAAGGGTTCACTTGGTTCCGGAAGAATAGCCATCTCATTTGGATCAGCAGTTGATACAGCAGGTAGAGGGAAACTCTCCGTAGAAGACAACCCAGCAAATTCTGACAAAACAATATCCGTGTTTAATGGCTGTTCAGGGAGGGAAACATTGGGCGCGAGATCATCACTCCCGGCAACAGTTTCTGATATGGTAGTAATGTTGGATGATTGTGCTTCACTAATACTGTCTGATGGTATTTGGCTGGTTTGAGATTGCACATCAGGCTGCGTTGAATCTGGCAGCCGTGTAATATCTTGCAGCTGCGTGGTAGCGTGCCACTGCGTGGTATCTTGTGGCTGTGTGGTATCTTGAGACTGCGTGGTATCTTGGGGCTGCGTGGTATCTTGCAGCTGCATGGTTTCTGGCAGCTGTGTGGTATCTTGCAGATGCGTGGTATCTTGTGACTGTGTAGTATCTTGCAGCTGCAGCTGGGTAGTATCTTGTGGTTGACTAATATCTTGATCCTGTGGTACAGTTGTATTCTGTATAGCATCGTCCTCCCTCGACTGGATAGCACCAAATGTCTCCTTGTAGTCAAAGCATACAGGTTGACTGGCCGCAGATTCAGTGGCTTCAACACCATCAGCAATTTCGTAGACATGAGTGTCACATATTGTTGCGTCACTGCCATCTAAGGTGGAATCATCCACCTCAGGGACAGGCGCAGGCGACGCTGGTAATGTGTCATCGTCATCATCAGAGCTGTCAGCAGGAAAATCGGAAGTAACAGTGGTCAAAGTGTCAGCATTATCCTCATCCGTCATTGCAGCGTCATCTGTAGCCATAGCACCATTTTCATCAGCAACAGCTGCACTTCTGGCTATATTATCATTGGCAATGTCTTCAACTGCAATACCAGGCACTTCATTGTTCTCAGTAATATCTTCAATGGTCGTTTCACTTGTTGGCGTTGGACCAGATGGTTGGCTGACCTCTTTGGGAGTAGCTTCAGATTCTTTATCATGTTGACCACTTTCAAACCGCACAATCTCATTAACTGCCGTATCCTGATGAAAGTGATTGTCTAATGTTGGAACAGTTTCTGAAAATTGTTCTTCAGGTGCTGGTCGTGACAGGTCTAATACTAGTTGTGATTCCGATGACACCACCGGTTGTGACGCCAATTCCTCCGGCACCACCTGTGAGGACACCATCGACTCTGACACCATTGGTTCTTGCACCATCGGTTGTGACACAAACGGCTGCGACACCATTGGTTGCAACGTCACTGATTCTGACACCAATGCTTCTGACATCATCGCTTGGGACACCACAGGTTCTGCTGCCACTGGTTGTGAAACCACATGTTCTAAAGGTTCTGATGCAGCATGTCTTGACACCTCAGGCTGATTGCAAACAGATTCAGGTAAATTGTTAACACTCATCACAGTCACAGCGTCAGATTCACTTGGTCCATTCATAGACACAGCTTGTAACAAATCAGCGTTGTTAATTTCACTTTGTAAGCTCCTCACAACACTATCAACAGGGATTTCTGTCACTGATCGTGAAACCACTGACGGACTCGATACCTGCTTAGTAGACACTGTCACAGCAGTTTGAGGGTCAGGTTTGAACTTCTGTTTCAATGCCTGTTTGATACTTTGATGCTGCGACGATTCTCTCTTAATTGGTGAAGACCCTTTTTTAGGAGATTTCGAACTGTGCTTCTTACTAGGTGATGGCGAATGCAAAACTTGTGCAACTTGTGACTGAGCTAACGGCATTTGATTCGGAGATAAGACCTGGTTAATATGAGGTGATCCTGTCAGTTGCTGGGTTTGCAAAACCTGTAAAAGAGAAATACCCAAATTAAGTACCTGATTCAGTTAGTTCCTGACATCTACAAATACAGCACATCAATTTCATATTGAACCTTGTTAAATTCCTGACTGTCAAAACCTTTTCCGAGACCAGACCATCTGCTTGGTCTGCAAATACACCATGGCCAAAAAAACTGGATTTATTCTAATGCTTTCAGTGAATGGCAATGAACGAGCAAAATATATCTACTAAGTATGAACACAACAAAACCACACACCCATTCTGCAAAACACCGACAAACCACATCATAGCCAGTTGCAAATGTCTGAGAATCAAAATGAGAGCTACAATAATCTGCTACAATATCAGTATATCACACCTTCGATTAACCAACTACAATTGGCCTACACCATTATGCAATTATGCAATGCATACCTGATTTATTTGAGGTGAGTGCATAACTTGGCCAACCTGAGGCGACTGGAGGACCCTGCAAGTTTGTTGTGGCATCTGCGCAGCGAGTTGACTCTGTGCCAGTTGAGATGGTGAGGTGAGGTGGTCAGCCTGCGGAGACTGGACCAAACAGAGTTGGGGAGAGGGGGCGATCTGACCCAGCTGAGGAGAGTGGATGACTTGACCAACCGCCGGTGAAGCTGGGATTCCAACTTGAGGCGAAGATATGACCTGACTGAGTTGATGCGCCAAATGAGGAGACTGAGCGACCTGACCGATCTGAGGAGTCGGCTGCATCAACTGACCTATCGCAGGCTGACCAGCGATCTGTCCAAGTTGCGGTAATTGGGGAGACTGCAGAAGTCCAGGTGACTGCAAGAAGACTATGTTGCTGGTTCCATCATCCGACGCAACTAGGACTTGCTGAAGAGCACTGGCTGCTTGGAGGTCACCTGAAATTGGGACAAAGCACATTTTATATGGGAAATTATATAGCAAAATCAAAGACTGAGAGAGCATAATGATGCATGGTTTACAAAGGCAGTAGCATTTAAAATCACATTCAACAGTCACGGAAATTATCACCAGCTGATGACAATCAATGTCCTCAGCCCCACATGACAATCACCCTAGCACTGTCATCACCCTCCCATGACACTCTCACAGTGTCATGGCCTAGCCATGACTTTGGCAGTGCTCAAAATCATCTTTGACTGGCTATTTAAAAATAACTGCTGTAACTATCACTTCCAAACTTGGTATAAAGTTGTATCACAGTGTCAACTAAATCCATGAATTTTGGCAGACCTATCCATTACATAATGAGGAAAAGAACCCGAAGGCTCCAGAGAAATTAGGAAATTGTCATCAGCTGCTGATGACTTTGCAGTATTTCGTGAAATTGGATAGAATTAAGTCCCGCAACTGACATACTGCTGTGTGGTGAGGATGGCTGCAAAGAGACTTAGCTGGAACTGCAATTGCCCTCATATGCTGGTAATTTCCCTGACTGTTCAAATGACAAATTTGTGTACTTATACAATTTTAAAATACATAAAAATTCTTCAAAACAGTTCCTTGAACTCATACTGTACAGTGTACAGTGTCCACACACATAAAAGCATAACATTTTCATTTATTTTATATTACTTCATTAAATTCGGGTAAAATTGCATTGAAGAAATGACAACTTACCAGTGTTCTGAATAATCACAGGCTGTGGGGGAGAAGGTAACACAACTCCAGGTGACTGAAGCATGACTCCTCTTGGTGAAGCGATTGGAGAAGCAATGACCCCAGCAGAAGTCGGCGTCTGGTAGAGCATCCCATCCTGGCCTTGGATGATCAGACTCTGTCCAGTCAGTAAACCCTCATTGCCCATGATGGTCTGACCACTGAAGAGGCTCTGGGCACCAATGATATTCTGACCGCCTAACTGTCCACCCAGAACTTGCTGGCCATCAAACACAGTCTGCCCACCAAGGACCGTCTGAGCACCTAATTGACCAGCTCCTAATTGACCAGCTCCCAACTGTCCAGTTGATAAGAGGGATTGGCTTTGCTGAAGCACCATTTGGTTGACACAAGCCTGCATGAAAACATCCGGTTGGGGTTGAACGACACTTGCTACACTTTGCGTACTTGCCCTCGGTGATTTTGCAACAACATTAGATTCAATCTGACCACCAACTCGTTTGGGGCTGGGTTTGGTAGGGCTGCCAGCACTAACAGCACTGGCTGCACTAGCCGGTGAAACAGCCGGATTACTTCTTGGTGATAATGAAACTTGCTGCTGTTGCTGCTGCTGTTTTAGAGCCGCTCCGAGTCTGCTTGGCGTCAGATGCACCTTGCTCTTCAGGCCCGGGGAAATGTGGCTTTTGCTGGGCTGTGGTAGAGTCGTGTTCATCACAGAACCAACTGGCACACACTGCGACAGGACATTCTGAGACCTGTCCGAGGAAACTGTCATTGTCTTTGCCGAGGTGGGGAACGGAGGCAACCTTGCTCCTGACGAAGTCACTGAACTGCCCAACAAGGGCTTTGGAGACGACAGGACGATGTCTTTACTGGGCAAAATGTGGGGCAGGGAGAGAGCGATGTTTGGTGTGGTAGTCACGACAGTGGAAATTGAAGGTGGGGACAACTGCGGGGTCACCAAGTTCTTAGGGAGTGACACGACAGGGATAGCGGATGTCGAAACTTTACTACCGGCTGACGGGGATAATAGAATCTTTGGCATACTTCCTGGTATACTCGACGAGCCAGCCAAAGCACTACTGAGTACAGGGTTCTTACTGGCATCATGTCTGTCTATAGCAGGGGCATTCAAGAGTTTATTGAGGTGATCCCGGGATGCACCAGCCATCATTTGAGCCAGGGAGTTTGTGGCCGAGGAACAAGGCACTTGACTGATCGGTCTGGGAAGCCCAGGAGCACCATGCGAGGCAAAGAGGGGAGACACAGACGCTTTGCTGCTCAACACGGAGCTGCCTAATGCAATGGCACCTCTGGGGCTCAACCCACTCACAATACCTGGGGTGGGCCTAGCAAGAGTTGGTAGTGGTAACGAATTAGCAGAGGGATGTGCTGTTGTCTCTTCGTCAGATTCTGTGTCTCCTTCGTTGGTCAAGTCTATCAGAGGAGGTTTCTTCTTCTGCAGCATTTGCTGGAGCAGCCATAGCACCGTTTGAGGATCAGACTGCTTCAGCAGCATCATCTTGTCGTTCACAGGGATAGCCGCATTGTTTATTGTTTCAAGAAGATTATCAGGTAAGCGATTGACCAGTTGGTGTGATTGCTTCTTCACAGCGTTTGACACCACTGAAGGGACCGCTGAAGTCTTTGTGAGCTCGGACACAACAGTGGCGTATGAAGAGGTGGGCACTTTGGGAGGCGCTGGTTTGGGTTCCAGTGCCTTTGGTGGTGACAACAGTATTGGTTTGGATGGAAACACATTAGCACTCGCAGTAGGTAGGACTGCACGCGGCCGCTGCATTTGAACAGCAGGCTGCGGCATTGACACTGAACGTTCCTTTGGACTCAAATGAGAAGTTATTGGCATGAATCCCATTTGAGGTTGCATCACAGAGGGCTGAGAAATGTTTTTAATGGCGTTTGATAATTGAGAAGAGGGAGGTGGCAGATGAGGGGGTGAAATCAAGGGCTCCTTGTGCAAGGGAAGTGCCGGAATGTGTGCAGTACGAAGTCCAAGACCAGAGTTAGGCAGCGACGCCATAACAGGTTTCTTGTAAAGCAAATCAATAGGATCAAACAAGTCATTCTGAGCTGAAGGCAGCATGGTATTCTCCTGTTGGATATTAATGGGACTGCTGAGAACGACCTCAGACTCCCGCAAGTGATCTACGCAGCTGTTCAAGAGTTTGTGACGGGGCTGTGTGGGATTGAGATTGGGCAGTCGCAGCATTTCAAGACACTTCACAATGTCTTGAACGACATCACAGACAATGCCACCTGGTAACATCCACACACCTTCCTCCCGGTATAACTGGGTCATGTCTGCCTGAATCCTTGAACTGGAACAAGACACAGCTAACTCAGAATTATGGCCAGCAGGAGTGATCATGTTCGACAAGCCATCCCTTTTGCCATTTCTGTCCGCCATCAAAGCAAATAACACATCCTCCCTTGGCTCCAAAGTTATTGCAGACAGTAAGGCGTTAACTCTCAATTTTTCACTCCAGTCACAAGTGATCCTCGCAAGAGTGATGCAAACATATGCTAAAGTTCCCATTATGCGTTCAGATTCCATCTCTGATACTGTTATGGTCTGTTCCAGAAGTTGCCTGTTGTACTGTAACGCGTCTCTGCAGATTGACAGCATGGATCCCAATACCTCCAGACCAAACTGAAAAATAATTTGTTGTATTTTAGTTTGAGTAAACCTGTATACTTTAACACTCATCTTTCAAATTCTAACATGCATCCATTTGATACGTACAAAGCTATTCACATGTCCCAAAAATATCAGTAAAACACATAATTGATAAATGTGAGACATTAACACAAGATGGCAGCACCAGTAATATGAACCTTGTCCATAGTGATTCACATGCTGAGTCACAACCACATTTCGATCTATATAATTCATCAGGGTTACTCAATTATTCAGTGGTACCACACGAGACAAAGTTTTTCTCTCTTTTGAAATAATTGAAATTGAGACTACGAATAAATGCATGCTACTCACCATAGAATTGAGTGTGTCTACAAGAACCATCAACTGGTAGGTGCTGCTTGCCTTCTGCACAACTTGTGATATGGTTACTTCAAATTCCTCAATACTGGGTCCTTGGAGATATTCTGCTTCCAGCCATAACTCAAGCAGACTCTGCATCGACAATGCAATCATTAGTAAATTTTTCCGATATACAATGTATTTATCTAGGGAGCAATTCAAAAGTTTATTTTACTTTTGCTCAGTTACAATACAATAATTGGTGACAATTGTAAGCTCAGAAATTCATACCAGAAGCAGGTCTAGCTCAGAAATAATTTACAAATAAATCAGCCTAACACCACTGGCTGCCTATCCACTTTCTATAAATAAGATGTATGTCATGTACAAAAGGTAGTTGGATGAAATTACTTGGGAAGTCAAAAGGTAGTTTTCAGAGAAGCAGCCTAAGGCAGAATACACTATCAGTATTAGGGCTCTGTATCGATACTTTTTTCTGATACGATACGTATCATGATACATTCAGTTCGATACACGATACGTATCGCGATACGGCATGCCGAAGTTAAAATACTAAAAAATATGATAAGCGGACGCTGCATCACTTCAACATTTGATTTTGCTCGGTATAAATTGGAAACTAACCTATAATTGTATTAGCATTAAAGATTTACCTTTAGCACAAGCAAATAACAAAAATTAAAAAATACCAACATTTCTTTTTCACTCAGTCTATTAGCCCAAATCCATTCAGCTAAAAGACAAAATCACAAATAGGTAGCAGCCTGCCATGGACATAAATTATACCTAAACTGTTAAAAAGACCCAAGGCTAAACTTGCTATTATTCTATTTTGCTTTACTGTCACTTATATATATATATATTGGTTATCATTGTCATGCATTTTTAATATTTGGATATTAAGGATATTTTAATTTTTTCAAAGTGTGAAAGTATTTAACAGTTCATCATACCAATGGCTAACCAACTTGAAATTTTTGCAATGCCTATTTGTAGTCTTTCCATCAATAGTTTGAAAATGACAAAGCACGATTTATAAATATTGTCTTCATATATTTTAGGCATTTACAATAACCTGTAATCATGTTAGCTAATGGAACAACTAATAACATAGGCTATGATATTTAAGTATGCTCAGGTGCAATTGTGAATCATGTCAAAGACAAGAGTACCCCCAATAGTCTAAATTGCAGTTAGGCCAGTAGACCTGTGTGAATAAAAGGTGAATACTATCCTGAACATCCAGAATTGCAATTAGGAATGCCAGATTTCAATGAGCAGTAATTCCCAACTTTCACCATTGTCTTGGCAGTTTTTCCATGAAGCAATTAGCCATATTCACTAGGTGTCACTTGCAGCAAAATGACGCAAACGGCGCCACCTAGCGATTTTCGTTACGTATAACGGTTCGTTTTTCCTGTACCGGTACGTCGATACGGCTGTCTATACCCGTTCGGCGGTTCGATATGCATACCGGTACAGAGCCCTAACCAGTATTGTAGTGAGTCCGAGAGACAACACATAGCAATTTAACTGTTGAGTAATCATGTATGAAAAGACACATACCTTCGTGCAGCAGTATCGGTGAAGTCTGTTGGGACATTTGACACAAGGCCGGAGCCATTCCTGAATGAAGAAACACTGAGCCATCGTGAGATAACCTTTGTTGCTTCGAGCATCGGGATCAACTGACTGAAGGATTTCTACAGCTGTACAACTGTGGATGACACGGCACTGGAATTTACAAACATAAAAGTTATTTATCAGCGAAACAATGAATTATTACATACAGTACACCTCAACAAATTGGAATCAAAATATTCCACTTCTAACTTAAGACTGGAGGTTTCTACAGAAATCACCTAATTTAAACCAGATTGTGCCAGTTCGTAAGACATCACAAAATATCAAAATATTTATGGGACTATACATTTGGAGGTGAACTCAATTCTTTCACACAGCCCGAATTCATCAAAGTAGTTAATGATTGTCAGATTGTGAATGTTGTTGTGAAGCTTTCATTAATAACCACTCTCAAGTCTATAACATGTTATAAAATGCTGTTTACCATCTAAGAGCATTCCTCTAAAGGAGTAAAAGTCTGCTATATAGAAAATATAACAATAGCATTTAGGTTAATGAAATACTGACTCTTTGAAAGAAGACATCCTTGAATCCTCGGTTGAACAGCAGGATGAGCTCGGAGGCCCTAATGAACGGATCAAGAGCAAGCTTGTTGTCTTCACTGCACCACAGACAGAGGTTCAGGGCCAGGTCATGGTCTCCTTCCTCAAGCAGCATCTCTACACGAAGCCGGAAAACTTCGGGAAATTCTGCCTTTCGGATGTAGTGCATGGCTGTGGATCAAATAAAGTAACGTTTAATCAAACTGAACACCAAATGGGAAATCTCAAAATGAGAATCCAATACTCCTGCTTTAGAAACTTAAATCTACCTCTAAAAGGAACAGACCTGGTGGTATCGGCACAATTGCTTTTATCAACACTCCTTAAAATTTGGAATTAAAATTATGTATCATTTTATGGCTACTCTGTTAATCTTTCCAACAGGAACAATGCACTACAGAAATCAAAGTGAATGTAGTTTGAACGCACAGCAAAAGCCATGAATTCAATTATATTCAATGGAAGGCCAAAAACATTACTCACCCAGTTTCTCTGAAATGCTCTGTCCAGTGATGAGGGCCTGGAGGACCGGGTGTTTCCAGTTGAACTCCATGAGCCACTTGAGCATGGCAAAGCGATGTCCGTGTCCATCGTCCCTCAACATGGCTTCCGCTTTTGTCACGGACGACCTGAAGTAGGACAACTCCTGGTGCTTGGGAGCCGTCAAAAACGGCACGCTGAGAAGCACACGCGCACATATTCTGAAACAAAGCATCGACATAAATCTAAATTATTTCACTGCATGAATTGAATTATGACAAATAACATTCTAGATTGGGTTAGATCGTAACAGGGAACATTTTAAACCTCTCATCAAAAACCCTTGAAAGTGTTTGTCAAATAATATGCACAAGTAAATAAATGTAAGAATCTCCTCATCAAAACTCATTGTAAATCAAGTGTAATTTACCATCAGGCAGCCCAGCACGCTACCACTAGACCAACCCTTTCCCCCCCCCTTTATCTGTAAGGCTTCATAACGGCAGGCACGCTGAGCAGTCTGGGAAATTACCAGCACATGATGACAATTGCTATTCCAGCTTAGTCCTGGCCCTGACAGGATGATTGAGTGTGTGGGGTTGATCAGTTGGGTATCAGAAGCAAGTCTGATCTCTGTGCACCCATCCTCATCACACAGCAGCATGACAGTAGCGGGACTTATTCTATCCAATTTCGCGAGGTACCGCAAAGTCATCAGCAGCTGATGACAGTTTCCTAATTTCTCTGGAGCCTTCGGGTTCTTTTCCTCATTATGTAATGGATAAGCCTGCCAAAATTTATGGAGTTAGTTGATACTGTGATACAACTTTATGCCAGGTTTGGAAGTGATAGTAGCAGCAGCTGTTTTTAAATAGCCTATCAAAGATGATTTTGAGCACTGCTTAAGTTAGAAGGTCGTGGGAGAGAGATGACAGTGTGGAGCAAGTGTCATGTGGGGCTGAAGACAATGGTTGTCATGAGCAGATGGTAATTTCCTTGACTGCTGAGCAGAGTCTTTTATCAACAGAATTTAATATTGAAGTTCACAGTGAAATAGAGCAGCAACCGGTGGCAGTGCTTTTCCAGGGACCAATATTCCATTAGCCAAGCGGCTGGGCCGAGCGAGCAATACTCTTGATTATCACTCGTCCTCAACAGAGATTGAGCTTTGATCCCTCTGAATAGAGTGCCTGTGAGGTACTGACCCAGCTGGGTGGTGTCACTGAGCACTGCACAGGCGTGAACGAAAGAAAAACACACTACAAGAATCCAAATTTTGCCAATTCTGGTCTAATTTTCTCACTTCAGCAAAGCCCTTCTGTGACTATGTCAGACACGCCCACAAAGCTGACCAATGGACAAGCCTTCACACATGTTATACAAATGAGGCTGATTTCGCAATTTCGCACACTCTGTGAGGGTTACAAGTACTATTCTTATATGGGTAGATAGATCTCTCTGAGTCCTTTACACTGGTAGGTCATACGTCTCTGAGAAGTTAATGGTTGCTTCGTAAGTTGCCAGTAAAGTTTTGAAGTGGATAGGAATCCTGGGCGCTGATTGGCCTAGACGCTTGTGACGTAAATCTATGGTAATATGCGGCGCTGGAAGGATTCGTCTAGGGTAGATTCTCTGGGTGAATTTTCTTAATTCAAAGACTGAAATGTTTGAAATTAGGGCCTCTGAGACCCTCCTCCACTTTCAATGGACGTTTAAACACCGTTTTAACGGCCGTAAAACCATTCAGCCAGCTAGTCCCGGGAGTCAGGCCGGGACTGTTGCGAAAAGCTACAAATTACTCAACCATTGTGCAATTTACATGGCTCAATCATCGATTTAAAGGGTAACCCTTGATTCCCAGGCTTAACAGCGGCAAATTGAGTGAAATACCCACACGTCTAGCTGAAATCCAGTCATTTTTTTGCGGCAGTAAGTTTTTGGCTGATTATTAAAAACATACCTTACTCTTGACAAAAATACTTGTCTCCTGTTCTTGACACCTGACCAGTTTCATTAACATTTGTAAGTATTTGCATCTTGTAGCCCTAGTTTTGAGGTAATCCCATTGGAATAACATTGCTGAAGCCATTTCATTCTTCCACTTTTAGCTGTGCAATTGTGATGTCACCTACATGGCTCAGTGATGTCATAAGGGAAAATGATGTCAAAAGGCAGGTAATGTCACAACTGGGAGTTAAAAATAGCCTCAAAATGGATGCAAAACAGCAATAGTCTTACTCTGGAAATTTACTTGGATGAGGCCATGCTGAAGAACAGATTGATTAATAAGCCAAAAACTTACTGCCTCAAAAAAATGTCTAAGACTTTAATTGACAGCCAAAATTATGCAATTTTTGATAGCCACATGCCGGAGGATGCATTAGCCTATGCGAGTGTGGCTAATCGCTAATCCCGCAAAATGTTGCAGCCTGCTCCCTCATGGTTGCAAATATAGTATGATTATGTAGTAGGGTGCATCATTTGCCCCCAACCTATTCAGATGTTGATGTCTATGTGATATGTTTGGAGGCTGGATAATAAAAACATGAAAAAAAAATTTCAGCTCAAAATTTTGGTGGTATCAGCCACCTCCAGGCTCATGTTTGTATAAAATCGGATTATCCCAAAAAATCTGAATATCTCAGGAACCGCTTGGCCTAGAGACTTGGCATTGGGCTCAAAATGTGCGGAATGTCCATATTTATATTCACTTCAATTGAAACTATCCCTCTATCTCTAACCGTTTTTCCGTTATTTGACAAAAACACAATTATACTTGAAATTATGTAAAAAATGGGTATTTATTAAAATTTGGGCACTTCCCAGTGTACATTGATCCTATCTGCATTATTTCTACCTCAGATCACTCACAGAGGATTCATGTATCCATAGTGTACATTTCTGGTGATGGATCTTGTTCAGTCTGACCTCTGCATTAATCCGGAAATAGACTTATTCAATAAAAAAGAAGTTTTTCGGATCTTGCTCTGAAACTATTGGTCCTGGGACCAAAGTTACAATTGCAATGAATATAAACTCATTTATTCCGCATATTTTGAGTCCATTATCAAGTCTCTCGGATCAACGGTTCTTGAGTTATGACAATTTTGCTAAATATTGTAATTCCGCTTCATTGAAATATCATTGAAATAAGTAATGCTCTGGAGGTGGTTGTTCCCATTGGAATTTCAACCTGAAATTTGGTGTATATGCTCAGGACACCGAACCTCCTCACATATCACATAGACATCAAAATCAGAATAGGTTGGGGGCAACTGATGCACCCTATTATGTAGCCTGGATGACAGTGGATGCTACAAATTCACTTTAGGTTAATTGGCGATAATTAAATGTCATTTGACTCATTTTGAATAATAGCTGAAATTGGGCAAATTGGCCATAGAACCATATACCACAGTAAATGCACAACTCATACAATTTCAGGCTTACTGCAGAAAAAACATTGTTTCTCATAATCTAATCTTGCTAATTGCCATTAGGGTTTCTCTGAGCTATTGGGAGTTTATTTCAGTTAATTGCTATCAGGGTTCCCCTCAGCTTCTGTCTGCTGATTGCTATAAGGGCTTCTCACAGAACTTGGATTGCTATTAGGGCATCTCTCAGCTAATTGCTATCAGGGTGTCTCATAGCTAATTGCTATTAGGGCTTCTCACAGCTAATTGCCATTAGAGTGTCTATCAGCTTCTTACAAGTCTACAAGCATTTGGATGTTCAGAACTGTTTTATGACCATTCACAAATTACTCAATGATCTCTTCATTTATATGCAAAATAGCAAATTACGGTCAGTCATCAGTCATGTATGTGGGAAAAGGGCTAAGCACATCAATGGTTGACATGTTTATTGGTCACTTGAATGTCTGGTATTCTAAAGACCAAAATTAGATGAATTTGGATCATTAACAATAAGAAAAACATTAACAAAGGAATACTTACATAAATAATTCCCTTCCTATAGCTTCAACAGTATTATTGTTTGGCAAACTGGGCCTCACGGCTGCATAGATGTCAATCGCTTGACGCAAATTACTCAACTGAGCTAATAGATTGCCTGAGGTGAGTGAAACTCTTCTTTCAACAAGCTGAAAATAAAATACCACATTAATTAGTAATTATCAAGACATCAGCTTCATTTATTATAATATAGGCCTATGGCTCAAAATAACTAAGCCAAGCAACCCTTGCCCAGCAACTCCAGTGAAGTAAGTTAAATACTTTTCATTATTGTTACATTGATGAAATGATTTGTTCGTATAGCATTAGCTTTACTTGTCTTCGTGGAAAAAGCAATAAATAACATGATACAGGTACAATTGATTAAAATATCAACAAAGCCAAAGGATCGAAATCCCATGGAGTCTGCGAGTATTGGGATAAAAATATTTACATGAACTCCGACTTTCTGGAGTATATTTATTGTAAGAAACAAAATTCAAGCAATGCACATCGAGGTTGATAATAAAATTTACAGTTTTACATCACAGGATTAATGGTTTGATTCAATTTGACAACTACAAAGGCAAATCCACATGCAATGACATTCTGCAGATGGCATTAGAACTGCAGGTGACTTTCGCAGAACCTGACAGTTTCACCTAATTGGTTTTGATCCCATGCCAAATATATGAATGCCATGGTTGAATGAAGAAGTCACCAATATGACTCATCAATAGGCATTATACAGACAACCCGACTACAGCTGTAAAGACTATCAAGTACCCATCATAGTCAATATTGCCATCACCAGTGATGGCCTTGGCCAGGGGGAAAAAAATTGCAAGTCAATTTTTATCAATTTAGCCTTATGCAAGTTATGAAGGCATTTGAGTTGACAAGTTTATTCACTAATCTTACAATTTTGAAACATTTCAAACACTGAATGCTTATTCACTTTTGTCTGGATCCAAATACTCAAAAGTGAATGGGCTGTGAAATTGATCTGGTTGTTGAATAGTATTGCTCAACCTTTTTTCGCCCATTGTCCTGAGTTCAGACATTGCATCGCGCCATTGTGAAATTGTCCACCACGGCAAAAAGAGACACTTTATAGCTGTAACAGCTAAACTAACGGCTAAATTAGAGGATGAGGTAAAACCTTAACAGCATTTGAAAGCAAACTAAGGCGTTGTCTTGCAGCATTCAAGCAAGTTACAAGCGGAAGCCACAACAATCTTCCATGTTTGTGTTTTCAGTTCGACTCAACCGCGAAGATGACGAGAGAAGCTTGCAAAATAAAGCTATCTTTTACCTTTCTAAACTGCCCACAGAACAAGTCCACGTTAACCTGTCCTGTACGTAGGCCTACTACAAGCCTTTTAACCTCTTCACCCATGTTTGTATGTTTGCATAACTTCTGTTAAACATGTCTAAATTGGACGAGGCCTAGCACCCCTCCATCATCGGTACTCCACAACTCACGCACACATGTGAACAGAAAAGTGGGCCAAACAGTCGCCACCGCCATCTAGCGTTAAATGCAACGGACTTCTCTTTCCCGCGCTTCCATTGCAAACTGCAGGTTGCTTCCATTCACTTAGATTTATGCAATTTATTCATGTTACACATTGGGCCTGATTCATCCAAGTATGTAGGCCTACCAGTGGCGTCAGTGTAGGTGGGGCTGGTGGGGCAATGGCCCACCACTTTTTGGCAACAGTGCACATGTTTCAGAATTTAAAAAAAAATTTTTTTTCTCTGACATCTTCCATGAAGGTCTGACACCTATTTGCCCCACCACTTTAAAATGAAACTGGCGCTATACTGAAGTCTGGAAACCAGTTCGACAGTCTAATGATTCATGCAGTAAGTCAATGGATATATTAATTACTAGATATACCCATTGAGGGACATTTTTAGGGGGAATTGAAGTTATTGAACCCCCCTCCCCCGACCCCCCACTATATGTGAAAATGAAGAGGTTGATTCCCAGTGATGGCACTGTAAATATTGACAGGGAAAGGATAAAAATCTGCGGTTTGTCTGAAAGCATATGCTTTGATTGAAAAGGTAGAGAATATACGTGAGCAGGGAAAAGATGTGAATGGATTTCAGGAAGTAGTGGTGATGAAAAAGAGTGATATTTTGGCACATTGCCAAATCCTACACAGCAGTCGTGTCACTGAGTCCTCTGCTGTAAGATTGTGCTTGAACATGAACCTGGCCAAAGTGAAAAATGCATTGGTGATTGGATTGTGCTAACCAGATTAGACTTGAGAGATAGTGTGTAGGAGCTTGGATAATAGTTGAGACATGTACATACATTTAGGGCTTGGAGAGAGCTGTAAAATGAGGGTAAGATGACAGAAATACGATGAGTAGAAGTGGGTCAGGCAGTGTGCAGGCATGGAAGCAGCTGACACCGGAGTGTGTGGATGGTTTTGGCGGGAAGGGAGACAGTGGCGCCAGCCTCTGGCGTGAGCAGTCAGTGAACTACGATGGAGATTCATGCGCCCCTGGTGGGGAAAAACACCAGAGACAGAAAGCGTAAATAAAGGAGCTGTTTCACTGTTAATATTTGCTGTTATCAGAAGGACAGGATAGATCAATAAGGATAGGTGGATAGTTTAGGTGAGTGGCATTGCTCGGGGAGGAGTTTTTAGCTGTTGAAGATGTGAGCATGCCACCCATGATTTTTGTATCTTATACACGGCAGGGATACCCGGCAGGGATAGTGCTATCTAAATTAAGATCATTGACAGAAATTAAGGGCAGGGTCATCCACCCTGTGAGGGGCGGTTTCAGGAAATGTTGGATGGGGGTTACAAATGAAAATGAAGGGCATTCGGGATTTAAATTTTTTTTTATCATTAAAAATCTTCAGGCCCTAAGGGGCATTCCATATAATTCAAATCACAGTTGGGGGACCCGCGGGGGAGTGGGGGGGTTGTGATTTAGGGGGTTCACACCCCTTTGGCCTGTACATTTTAGTTTTAATGTAAAAAAAAAAATTCCGCATATATTTTTAATACATCATTTTCATTCATAAACCCCCGTTCAACATTTTCTGGATCCGCCCCGAGTCAACTCTTTCGACAGAGGGTACTACATACAGTGTCATACACCTTTAAAAAAGGGGGATGGTAACAGAAGAAAATAGAAGAAATTATATGAAAATTTCCTATATCTATATGACTTACAGACAATATAAAAATATTTAGAGCTTATTAAGATATCTCTTCCTCCCAAGAGGTCGACCATCAGATCTAACTCACAATGGTACGTAGTAGATATGTATCCATGGAAACAGAAAGTAGATTGGTGAAGGCGTATGGTTTTATAGTATCCTACCAAGGTGGAAGCATGTGACTTTTTCTTTGCATTGTCCATCAGGGTTTGGTGTATCAAGTAACCTGCCTGGGTGTATCAACTAACCGTACCAGGTGGGTTAGTTGATACGTTTGACATGACCTCGTTTGACGCCATCTGGGGTAAAAACTATCCAACAGAGAAAGTCTAGTTTCCCTATGTTTTTGAAAAATGTATTTCCCCATGCACATGGCTATTCGTCATTAAAATATCATCGTCCGTTTAGCTTGGAGGCGAGGTTTTCTGAAAAACGTCTCAACTAACCTGCCTCTCCCCTATGACTTTCCTGGATAACTTTACAATCATCAATACACTTAAAGCTTTAATTGAGAGCACTGTACGTAGCTTCACTCAGACTGAGAGGAGAGGTATTTGTCTATACAATGTATTTGTGGATCAGGAAAAAAAATTCTGGAAATAGTTCTACTTACTCTGGAGTATGACATAATAATTTTCATCAAATTTTGAATATAATTATATCAAGTAGTTATGGTTATGAAAATTTCCATAAGTTAACACTGCATGGGGATTAGTACCATTATTTGAGGGTAAATCTTCATACAAATAATGGTACTAATAAAATACTTTGAGAAGGGGTACATTAATCATCTTTGTAGGAGAGACAGTTGACATGATAACTTATTGATAAGGTGTAAATAAAAAAACTTTTCTTATCCAATGATTTCAATTCTTTTTTACACCAATTATTTATTTTATTTATTGAACTCACCAAAAAGGCGAAAAATATATGTGCAATAGAAATATAGAGGTGTATAGACAGATAGATCTATACACAGATAAACAGATAGATCCATTAACCAGACTGCTACATACCTGTCTGACTGCCATTTGGGTTACACCAGAATTTCCCATGGTTCATCATGAACAGAATGATTGCACAGAAAAGATACTTGAGGAAATAGATGTGTGTCTAGATTACTTCTTTATCACGGGTGAATGCTAGTATGCATTGGTTTTGTTAACAGAGGAAAGGAGCAAAAGGGAAAGAGTGGGAGGGGTAAGAAGAGACAGGAGGCAGACATTGGGATTGGGAATTAAAGGGGGAAGGACAGAAGGAGAAGAAGCGAGGGAGAGGTAGGTATGAGGGATAGAATTACCGAGGAGTTCGTTTTTAAATGCTGCCCAGTGTAGAATAAGAAAGAATTATGGTTTTCCCCTAGTTTTCCCCAGAATGAATTTAAGGGTATCTTTTTTTTTAAAGTCTGTCTGTATGTATTCATGCTGAATACCCATTTGCTTCACCTTTTAGCTTTATAAACTAATAAATAAAATATAAAGCACAGTTGGTGTTTTCCTGAGTAACTTAAAATATGACTTCATACTATAGTCAAAGTTTTGAGTTATGGTTTTTGGATTTCAAAGGCAGAGACGGCTTTTGATGAAAGATATACTGCCACCACACACTGTGGCATAATGATTTAAGGGGGGCATAGGGCCATACTCTCCCCCCCAAAAAAAAATTAATAAGGAAGTGTTTGGTAATGTTTTAATTGTAGTGTGAGGCTGTGGGAGGGAAACAGTGTGGGAGTAAGTACATCCGATACTAGGAGGGAGGTTGGTCCAGACTCAACTTTCAAGCACTGGATCTTGACCCAGCTGATAAAATCTTATGAAAGAGTAAAGAGTGAAATTTTGATAGGCCTAGATTGGAGTCAATCAGTTAAAACCTGAAAAAATATCCTTTTATAATGGGGAATTCCAAGTTGGGGAGGACCTGTAAATTATTTAGCAAAATTTAATATATGTTCAATTAAAGTCACTCATGGATTGCACTCCCACTTGAATTATTCGACCATTGTGCTCACCAATATTACCGACATACTTTTTTAAGCAGCAGACATGAAATCTTAAGTAGAATTTTGAGAGCTTTTTAGCCAACAGGATTGGCTATCAAACAAGGAAGTTAAGATATAAAACTTTATAATTGCCACAATCAATATTTCCTGATTTTCAATCTTTGTTCTGATAAGAGTTGATCAAAAGATATTTTTGATTAAACATGACCAACTTTTTCTGCACTCTCCACCTCCTACCATATTCCGAAATCTCGTGAACTGGCACTTGCAATACAAATATTGATATATTATGTTATCAGAGGCAGATCAGGCCTTCCGGGCATCACATCAGATAACAATGGAAAGCAATTATGCTTGTTTTTTTAAATGATTGCCATGACCGCAACAGCTAGGTGTCCTGATAAGATCTTTAGAAGTATCATGTCTGCCAAATATAACTTTGGAATGCATAACCGTGGTCCCTGTATTGATATAATGGATATATATATATAAATTTAGATATGGGAAGTGCAGCCCTCTAATCCCAGGCCTGAGTGCTCAAACTACTCATGAATGATGGTTGATGACCGTAAGACTGCCTGTTTTGTGGTCGGTCACAAAGTGATATTTTATTGGTGCTGTTCAGCTTAGTTTCATTGAAAAATACTTAGTGCAGGAAAACTATGGATTTTTGGTGAAAAAATAAGACACCGAAAAATCTGTTCAACTCATAAAAAAAAGAAGAAGTTATTTCCACCATTTATATGGTTTCCACCTAAAGCTAGGGTACTGTAATGTTAAAATAGCCATTAAAAATGTGTCACTCTTTTACAACTTTGTAAGTAAAATATAGTTTTTTGTTTTGTCGCACATAAAACTATTTTGTCTCGGTGGTAAAATCCATAGCCCCTGAAGGTATCATTTGTTTTGCCCTTTAGTAGCATATTTGTATGTCTTGTTTTGTCCAAAAGTAGCTCATTGTCCTGCACCCTTCAACAGCCTACAGACCGGTGCTGATGGGGCGTAAAACACAAACTCACTCACTCACTCACTATACAGCCTACAGACTACCCCAACTCAATCTCTGTCACCTTAAAGATTGTCTCTTTGATTGTGTTGGTGTTGGGAACTGATCTTGAGGACACAACATGAACTGTGACCTATGTATATTGACTTCCATTGATTATCAATTTGTCATCAAAAAAATTCTTAATCTATGTCATATCAGGTGCCATCAACTGTTTCATATTGATACTCAGCCTTAATGACTATCAGTCTACCAAATGGGACAGGTTACGCTTCAAGATGGGTGTCCATTTGACTGACCACAATGTCATCAAGGAGTTATTTTCAAAAGGAATTCTGTGTGACAATTGCAAAGGGCTTGGCGCCACCAAATCCCAAGCACCCTGTGGTCATCAGTTGTGCAATCTTTGTATCCTGAAAGCTTGGATTTCTTGCGTTGGTAAACAAAATGAGGACATCATAGCAGATCATTTCAGACATGGTGGCACGACTGACGAAGACAGTGTGTCTGATGAAGAACATACAAATGGTGCTAATGAAGAGGATGAAGTTGATGAAAATACTTCTCCAGAAGCACAAATTGGCAGACATGCCTTAAATTTGTCTGACAATTACTTGTGTCCTGTTAAGACTTGCCAGGTTGAGCGCCACAGAAGTGATGATGACCTTAACTGGAACCTGGATGATGTCGACAACCAAAAGCTACTTGTACTGCTCTCTGCTGCTGGGCAAATTAAACATTATGAAAAGGAAGAAATCTGCAGTATGTGCAAATCACATGATCTGCACATCAGTCGTGCCACTCATTCATGCATCCAGTGCAGGCAATACATGTGCGACAGCTGCGTTGATGTGCACCGCCGGCCAGACATATTTGGTGAACACCCCATTTTTTGTTCATCCGACCCATTAGCACATATCCTGATGGGAATCTGCAAGAAACACAACCATCTTCAGCTGTACTGTTGCTTGGATTGCTATTCTCCCCTATGTCCATTTTGCATTGCCGACCAATCTCTACACCAGGAAGAAGACTTCGAAGAGCGTAATGTACTATCACCTTTCTCAAAATTTGGTTTGGGATATTTCAGTTCGAGGAGAGAGCGTTCAGAATGCCAACACAGAAACCTCCATGAATTAGTTGAGCAAGAAAACCTATTGGAGATGAAGGACAGTTCACTCATGACAATTCGGTCAACAATTGAAGAGAAGATAGCTGATCTGAAAGAACAAATGAAAAGCTTGCAATCATGCTATGAGGCAACTGAAAAAATGATCAGTAGATCTATTGAGGACCTGAAGGATTGTCAGAAGAAGTGTGAAAGCCAGAGAGACAAACTAATTCAAGACTATACAGACGTGACAGAACAAATTTCTAAAAGACTTGAAACATTGAATGCATACAACAAAGACCTTTTACATTTTACACATGTAAAGATAGTGGCATCCAAGTCTCCGGTGGCTCATTTCTGTCTCACTGATGAATTGGTCAAAGGGACAAGACAAAAACACGATGATATAATGCTGGCTTTCAGACAAGAAAGGGTGAGTAGAATCAAGTAAAATTTGTTATTTTCTCGTCTGATATCATAAAAATTACAAATAATTTTGTGTACCGCAGATATATTATTATGTGTTGTCAATGCATTTCTTTCAGACCCCCATTTCATGTGAAAGTTTCAACCATGCTCAACCATTTTCTTCTTAAAGTGTTTGGTTTTGATTTTTCTGAAAGAAAAATGTATTCTACAACTTAATTAGTTCTAACTAAGAAACTACAGAGGAAATATTTATGATAAGCCATATATATTATATAGCATTATTAGATTGCACCATTGCAAACTCTCAGATTTTGATGATGACATTGATTTCAAGTACTTCCATAATGATATCACTTTGCAATGAAAAATTGGAACATTATAGCTTATGATTTATGGTAGACAAGATAGTTATAGATAAGAAACTATATTTAGGCTCTTATTCACTTAGCAACACAAACATGTCACCATAAATATAATTAGATTCCACTGCTTGGCAATAAAGAACTTAAACTATCTGTCAAGGTAGGAAAGAGAAATTTGGAAAATTTCCAAGACTCAAAATCTGCATCTGGAAGGCCTCATTGTGGGATTACCCCTCTCCAGCACCTTTTCATAAACTTGGTACTATCAGCTGAGCCCCTTTACCTTTAGCTTCCCCCTTTCATTTTGGCCACCCCCTAATAATACTATTAATAGCCTTGTCTACCCTCGACAGCCAGTCACCACCAACCGAGCATACCCAACCTTACCTCATGTATCCTCACCTAGCCTCAAATTCCCTAATGTGCCCTGAACTTCTCTCACCTTATCTACCCTTGGCATCTATCACTTAATAGACACCTATCCTTCACTTACCCTCCCTTCCCTCAACTACCCTCGGCTTCCCTCACCTACCCTTGCCAGTCCCTCACCCTTGTTTTTCATCCCCAGGCTTCTCTTTCACATCTTTAGTGACCCTCATCTACCCTTGGTTACCCCATCATAAAACAGCTGATACCACGTTGGTGTGAGGGTGTGTCCTACCACAAGGCCTTCTGGAAAACACAATTGTATTAAGAGAATACATTACGAAATTCTGAAAATAGATGCTTATTGGTGTTTTTGTTCAGTTCCAGGTCAGTCTCAAGTTGCCCAGATTTGAACAAGTAGAAGTGAAAGGAGGCAATATTTCCTATCAGGAGAAGTCAGGGGAAGTCCAACAATCGCAACCAGCCAGGTCTTCAACATCTTCATCAAGTCAAGTGACCAGCGACGGAGCATCTACTCATACTGGCAACACTTATGAGTCAATTGAGTCAATTCAATCTCATCAAAGAACTTCCAACTCCACTGAATCAGACCATTCTGGCAACACATATGAGTCGATTCAATCGCGTCAAAGAACTTCCAACCTTACTGTGTCTGATAGTTCTGGTAACACTTATGAGTCAATTCAATCTCCAACCTAACTAATACTGAATCAGACCATTCTGGCAACACCTATGCGTCGATCCAATCCCATCAAAGAACGTCTGACCTCACTGGGTCTGATCATTCTGGTAACACTTACGAGTCAATTCTATCTCATTAAGGACTTTCAACTCCTGGAGATCATTCTTGGAACTTATACATGAGTATATTCACCCGAACCAACTCCCTAACTTCAAGGTTGTTTGTTTGCTTCCTCTTTCGATCTGTGAGACAGCTGGATTCAATATCATATCGATCTCCAATAAAGTTTCTGTAAAAAAAAGCAAGATACAGATTACTGGGTTAATTGACAGATAAATTCCATCTATTATGTCATGATTGTTTGGAAAATTTGTATTAGTTTTTTGCCATGAAATGGCACTGTCACAATCCGCTACTGGAACATCAGTTATATTTCTGATGACTATCTGAACGGGATATCATTAGGGACTATACATAACCTTATTTACCGAAACTTACAGAAGTTCTACGAACAATATATTCAAAATAATCTAATACCTTTTTGTAAATCATTTATAGACCTACATTATATGTATTTATTGACTGTATATAGAAATGAATTTATTTATATGAATATTTATTCAATATTGAAATAAGTCATCAAATGACTTGGCTGTTCAACAGTTATAATGTATTTATGAAATTACCTACTCTTGCCAGAACATGAGGCAGTGACATCAAATGTCACAACATGTATTGACTGTTCAGAAGGCTTTTAAAGTCCTCTTACGAAATTTGGAACTAATGTATCAAGATGATTAGATGTAATACATATGCCTTTTGTATTTCACTGTTAACCAATAAATATATACTTATGACAGACATTGTTTTTTAACTTGCACATCATTAGATATAATACGGATTATACAGTCCAGATTTTGGACATGTCGACATGCATATAAATCATTACTCGCCCGAAATGCACACAGGAACAGCACATGATATAAGCTACCTATTAAAGAAATTAGAAGGCTGAAATGCATAACAGAAATGTGAATAATTCCACCAAGGCACCAACACCAACAGTGTGCCGTGCAGTGCTTTTAGTAAATGGCCAAAGTTTTCAACCCCCTCTTCTATTATTGTTCAAATGATCATATCTTTAATGATGCAGAGCAATTACATTTTAAGTGGTATCTTAAGTTGTTGGTAATCATTTGAAGCTTTCCAGCAAGTATGTAAATACAATGAAACCTGTATTCATCTGTATTCAAACACAAATACTGAATACAAATGCCTTGATACAAGTTGATAGAAGCCAATGGGTCAATCCCGCTTCGACCTGGCACTGGCATGTGGTTCAATACGCCTCCTGCATAAGCTATTTTCCAAACTGCCTTCACCCTCATGATGAATGAAGCCTTTCTCTGTGTTGACCTGATCTATATCTCTATCTTAGCTTATCTTCCACTGTTTCAGTCACTCCTGCTAATTATCCCCCATGCTATGCTATGGGGGATTTACTTTTAGTCTCCATGTCATGGCGTCCATCAAATATCTCAAACACCACACCATGCACAATGCTCATCCTTTCCCAACATTCAAAGACCCCCCTAAACTTGTCAAATCTGACCATAAATCAATAAATATCATAACCATTTCCACATTCCAAATACTTTTTGCTGTGCTTTTGGCCTGCAGCCATGTTATTTTTAAAAGCGAACTCCACCCCCAGGTGTCTCCACATCCTTACATATATGCACAGTTGTGCACCTGGTGGAAATATTTGGCATAACTAAAATTGGAATTCTTGTGGGTATTAGCTCTGCTACAAGAGTAGCACAGCTCTTGATGATCCTGGCTTCCCCAGACCCGTGTCAGAACTTTTTGCTGAGTCACTTTTGGCAGAGTGCCAGATCTGGAGACTAGTTCAAAGAATCGTGGCTAGGGCAGTTGATATTTGATTGGCATGAGAGGCCAGTCTGGCGAAGGGAGTTACAGATAGATAGATAGAAAGAAAGATAGATAGATAGATAAGGGGGGTAACCCTAGGGGGTATCCCTTAAGGGTGGGATACCCCTGAGGGTGGTGTAATGTTGCCATTGGGTGTAATGTTGCCAATGGGTGTAATGTTGCCAATGGTGCAAGTGTTGGCAACGGGTGCAAGTGTTGGCAACGGGTGCAAGTGTTGGCAGGGGGTACAAGTGTTGGCAGGGGGTACAAGTGTTGGCAACGGGTGCAAGTGTTGGCACCGGGTGCAAGTGTTGGCAACGGGTGCAAGTGTTGGCACCAGGTGCAAGTGTTGGCACCGGGTGCAAGTGTTGGCACTGGGTGCAAAAGTTGGCAACGGGTGCAAGTGTTGGCACCGGGTGCAAGTGTTGGCACGGGTTGCAAGTGTTGGCACCGGGTGCAAGTGTTGGCAACAGGTGCAAGTGTTGGCACCGGGTGCAAGTGTTGGCAACCGGTGCAAAAGTTGGCAGCGGGTGCAAGTGTTGGCACCGGGTGCAAGTGTTGGCACTGGGTGCAAGTGTTGGAACGGGTTGCAAGTGTTGGCAACGGGTGCAAGTGTTGGCACTGGGTGCAAGTGTTGGCACGGGGTGCAAGTGTTGGCACGGGGTGCAAGTGTTGGCAACGGGTGCAAGTGTTGGCACCAGGTGCAAGTGTTGGCAACGGGTGCAAGTGTTGGCACCGGGTGCAAGTGTTGGCATGGGGTGCAAGTGTTGGCACCGGGTGCAAGTGTTGGCACTGGGTGCAAGTGTCTGCACCGGGTGCAAAAGTTGGCAGGGGGTGCAAGTGTTGGCAATGGGTGCAAGTGTTGGCACGGGGTGCAATTGTTGGCACGGGTGCAAGTGTTGGCACGGGGTGCAAGTGTTGGCAACGGGTGCAAGTGTTGGCATCGGGTGCAAGTGTTGGCAACGGGTGCAAGTGTTGGCACCGGGTGCAAGTGTTGGCATGGGGTGCAAGTGTTGGCACGGGGTGCAAGTGTTGGCACGGGATGGAAGTGTTGGCACGGGATGCAAGTGTTGGCAACGGGTGCAAGTGTTGGCAACGGGTGCAAGTGTTGGCACCGGGTGCAAGTGTTGGCACGGGGTGCAAGTGTTGGCACGGGTTGCAAGTGTTGGCACGGGGTGCAAGTGTTGGCACGGGTTGCAAGTATTGGCACGGGATGCAAGTGTTGGCAATGGGTGCAAGTGTTGGCACAGGGTGCAAGTGTTGGCACTGGGTGCAAGTGTTGGCACGGGGTGCAAGTGTTGGCACCGGGTGCAAGTGTTGGCACCGGGTGCAAGTGTTGGCAACGGGTGCAAGTGTTGGCACGGGGTGCAAGTGTTGGCAACGGGTGCAAGTGTTGGTAACGGGTGCAAGTGTTGGCACCGGGTGCAAGTGTTGGCACAGGGTGCAAGTGTTGGCAGGGGGTGCAAGTGTTGGCAGGGGTGCAAGTGTTGGCAACGGGTGCAAGTGTTGGCAACGGGTGCAAGTGTTGGCACGGGATGCAAGTGTTGGCACGGGATGCAAGTGTTGGCAACCGGTGCAAGTGTTGGCAACGGGTGCAAGTGTTGGCGCGGGGTGCAAGTGTTGGCGCGGGTGCAAGTGTTGGCGCGGGGTGCAAGTGTTGGCGCGGGGTGCAAGTGTTGGCACCGGGTGCAAGTGTTGGCACAGGGTGCAAGTGTTGGCACGGGGTGCAAGTGTTGGCAACGGGTGCAAGTGTTGGCACCGGGTGCAAGTGTTGGCACCGGATGCAAGTGTTGGTAACGGGTGCAAGTGTTGGCAGGGGGTGCAAGTGTTGGCATGGGGTGCAAGTGTTGGCACGGGGTGCAAGTGTTGGTAACGGGTGCAAGTGTTGGCACCGGGTGCAAGTGTTGGCACAGGGTGCAAGTGTTGGCAGGGGGTGCAAGTGTTGGCAGGGGTGCAAGTGTTGGCAACGGGTGCAAGTGTTGGCAACGGGTGCAAGTGTTGGCACGGGATGCAAGTGTTGGCACGGGATGCAAGTGTTGGCAACCGGTGCAAGTGTTGGCAACGGGTGCAAGTGTTGGCGCGGGGTGCAAGTGTTGGCGCGGGTGCAAGTGTTGGCGCGGGGTGCAAGTGTTGGCGCGGGGTGCAAGTGTTGGCACCGGGTGCAAGTGTTGGCACCGGGTGCAAGTGTTGGCACGGGGTGCAAGTTGTTGGCACAGGGTGCAAGTGTTGGCAATGGGTGCAAGTGTTGGCACGGGGTGCAAGTGTTGGCAACGGGTGCAAGTGTTGGCAACGGGTGCAAGTGTTGGCAACAGGTGCAAGTGTTGGCAGGGGGTGCAGGTGTTGGCAACAGGTGCAGGTGTTGGCATGGGGTGCAAGTGTTGGCAACGGGTGCAAGTGTTGGCAACAGGTGCAAGTGTTGGCAACGGGTGCAAGTGTTGGCACTGGGTGCAAGTGTTGGCCAATGGGTGCAAGTGTTGGCAACAGGTGCAAGTGTTGGCAACGGGTGCAAGTGTTGGCAACGGGTGCAAGTGTTGGCATGGGGTGCAAGTGTTGGCAACGGGTGCAAGTGTTGGCAACGGGTGCAAGTGTTGGCATGGGGTGCAAGTGTTGGCAACGGGTGCAAGTGTTGGCACGGGTGCAAGTGTTGGCACCGGATGCAAGTGTTGGTAACGGGTGCAAGTGTTGGCAGGGGGTGCAAGTGTTGGCATGGGGTGCAATTGTTGGCACGGGGTGCAAGTGTTGGCACGGGGTGCAAGTGTTGGCAACGGGTGCAAGTGTTGGCAACGGGTGCAAGTGTTGGCAACGTATATGTTTACCAATGTGTGTATACATTCCCTAAGTGTGTATACTGTACCAAAGGATGTATACATACTAAAGGGTGTACGCGGACCGAATGATGTACATGTACCAAAGGGTGTATGTGTTAAAAATAATAATGCTTACCAATGGATGTATACATTCCAAAGGCTGTATACTGACTGATGAGTGTATGCCAACCGTTGGGTGTTCGCTGACCGCTGGGTGTCTACTGACCGATGGGTGTCTACCGAGTTGTATCTACCGATGATGGGTTTCTATTGATGAGTGTATATCGATGGGTGTATACTGATGGGTGTATTCTGTCTTCAAGCAAGCCTTCAAGTGGTTGCACAGTATTTTAATGCGATGTCGTGCACTGGTAGCAGAGCTACGTTTGTGCATCTCATGCACTCCGTTCTAGTTGGTAGATGTGTAGGGCATGGGGGATATGGAGGCAGTATACCTGCTCTTGTTTTGTCTTCTCCTTATCATCATCCTGCTTTCACCCATATGAGTTTGGTTCTAATAAAATAAATATATTAATTATTCTATATCTACCAGTAGGTAATTCATCAGGGAGGTCTCCCAAGGCCTTTCTCAAGACCCCAGGGAAATCTAATAAACAATTATTGACTGTTATTGATTAAGTTTCAGTGTAGCCCAATCGGTAGTAAAACATGCTATGATTTCATTAGTTTTCATATTGTCAGGTTCAAAGGTTTCTAGGATGTGCAGTGTCATACATCCAATCATGATAGAGGAGGTACGGAAACACCTCGAAAGCATGAAGGAAATGGGTGTCATACAACCCATTTCAAGTTCTTATTCTTCACCAGCAGTTCTAGTTAGGCAGAAAACAGGAGCCTTGAGATTTTGCATTGACTACCGACCACTTAATCTGAAGAGTAAAATCCCCAGAGTTCATAAGGCATTGGATAGTCTTACAGGGTGCAAATGGTTTTCGTCACTTGATCTGAAAAATGGATATTGGCAAGTCGAAATCCATCCGGACGATTGTCATAAACGCACATTTTCCCATGGCCTGCTTGGATTTCATGAATTCACCCAGATGCCGTTCGGCATAGCTACGGCTCCGTCCAGTTTTCAGCAGATGATAGAAACGGCTATTGGTTCTCTCAATCTCACCGAGTGTTTATTATATCCAGATGATATAATTGTATTTGGACATACATTTGAGGAGCATTTGCAAAGATTGAATAATGGGTTCAGCAAACTGCATGAGGCCGGACTGAAGCTGAACCCTTCAAAGTGTTCATTTTTCCAGAAAAGGGTAAAATATTTGGGACACATCAAAAGTGACATCATCTCAAAAGTTGGAATTGGGACTTGTCCAGAGAAGTTGAGGGCGGTCAAGGAATGGCCCGTACAATCATAACACAAGGAGGTCCGTCAGTTTCTGGGTTTTGCTGGGTTCTATCGGCGATTCATTGAAGGCTATGCATCCATTGCGCATCCTCTGCAGGAGGTCTTACAAGGTGTTGTAAGAAACAAGGTTGCAAGAAGAAGGAAATTGTTTTTCCAGATAAATTGCCTAAACATCAAATTGCCTTTGATAAACTGAAGTGTGCTCTTACAGCTGCTCCAGTTTTAGCTTATGCTGACCATTCTATAAAGGAGGGCCATTTGAGGGACAAGTGACAAGAGAATTGTGTCAGCTGGTTGGAATTAAGAAATCACGGACAACCCCATACCATCAACAGGAGAATGGTAGCTGTGAGGAGAAGTTCAACCAGACATCATTAGGTACTCTGACATCTGAGAAGAAAGCACGTTGGAATGATCAGCTTAGTTTTGTAGTTAATGCTTACAACTGTATGAACCATGAAAGCACGGGTTTCACCCCATTTGAATTAATGTATGGACGCCAGCAAGTCTATAGATCTGCAGTTGTCACTGAATGGTGCTGTAGAACAACAGCCATATTGTGAGTTATTTCTGATCTGCAGAAGAAATTGAAGCATTCCTACCAGATTGCTGAGAAAAAGATTGATGTCATGAAGGACCGCAATCTGAAGAACTACAAGACTAGAGGAGGAGTCATCCAAGTTGGCGACAGAGTTTTAGTTAAGAGGTTAGCATTTCCTGAAGGGAGGCACAAGTTATCTAACAGATGGGAGGATGAAGTCTATGTAATAACAGGACAGATGGATTCAAATCTTCCAGTGTTTGATGTGAAGAGAGAGGTCAATCCAAAAATAGGCAGTTCAAGGACACTTCATGGAATTTTTTTCCTAGAGCTTCATAGGAATCATTTACTACCAATAAGATGTGTGGAGGATATCGTTGAGGCCAGAAAGAGGATTGAGAAAGAGGATTGAGAAAGACAAGGAGAAAGAAGAATCATAGTAATCATCAGATGAGGGTAAAGGAGAGGACTGGCAACTTCAAATCTTAGATAGTTCCGAGGATGAGGCCAGACATAATTGATCTTCAGCTTCTCGGATCTTCTCAAGGCACTTTTTCTGTAGGTTGGTAGGACGAAAAAAAAGGTGTAATCTTAATTTTTTATCATGTCAATTTGATAAAAATTGTGGGTATACTTAGTTTTTTTTCCATAGCACCAATAATACCAATAATAAAGAAACGATTGTCTCCTCCACAACAACTTTAATCTGGGCGGAAGTAGAATACAACGTGCGTGCAAAATATGCGCTACAACAAAACCGTTGCGAAGGATTGCAACGCTGAGGCATGGCGTAGGCAGAAAATCTGTTTTGGTCGGTTGATCCGAGAAGCTAAAAATGAAAAAAGTCTGGCCTGAGTGTGAAAACACGGCAGTAGTCCCAGTTGAACCTCAAGAACAAATGGACGAGTATCCAGTAGGCCTACAGCCTTCATCAAGTGATTCAGAGGCAGAAGAAATAACAATAACAAATTTTTATTTAACGTCACACTACAGTATTAAAAGACAACACTGGCCACAAGGCTATTAGGTGACAAGGAGAAGTTGTCGAGCCACGAAGATCGGGCAGGATCAGGGATTCAGGATGCAGGTAGATAGTTTTTACCGGCCCGCTTGCCTATAGTTCATGAAAGGTCGGAGCGAGTTTTAAAGGCTGCATGTACAAGCACTTCAGCAGATTCTCTGGGTGTGTACATGCAATGTTGACTTGACTGAGTCTTGAGCCAGATACAAAAAATTTTTTTTTTTTAACATTTCAAAGAGTCTAAAATATTTTCCACCAGACCTTTCAAAAGCACAGCTCGACCTTATAGACCATATATGTGTACTGAACTTATCCATGTACATGCAGTATAGTGATCAAGTCTTAGCCCCTAGCCCGAAAACACAAAAAAAAAACAAACAATTAGGTATATTTTTATATTTTATCTAATTTTAAAAAAAAGTATAGAACATCTATCAATGATATTTGCGCAGCAAAATGGCCGCAGGCCGTTTCGCGAAGCGAAATTGAGCACAGAGGAAGACTCAAAAATCTGTGCAGTGATGGTCTCAACATCAACAGTCCACAGTAGGAAATTAGGTCAAGTGGGCCCAGCTTCTTATCAATGATTTAGTTTCGTATATAAAAAAATAACATATTCCTCTTCAAAGGTGTCTTAAAAATTCAATTTTCTCCTGTAATATTCCCTGTGTCTATAATTTTTATGGAATAGTTAATTATTAGCCTTGACAAGCTAAATAAAATTATTAACAAGTGATTCATTTAATTTCAAAACAAGAAAATATAACAAAATTAAAGTTACATAATCATTATAAACTGATAATGCAACAGTGAGCAATTAATCTACATGCAAATCATGTTATTGTTTTTTATTACTATTATGCTATCATGACTGTAATGTCAACAATCTAACCTAGACTTAAATTTGGCAGCCTTCAGTATTGTCTGTCTTTTACCATTGAGACGATTATTGATCAATCTATTAGCTAATATTAGGCCTATTTATCTATATTTCAATCTATCTATCTATCTATCTATATATCTATCTATCTATCTATCTATCTATCTATCTATCTATCTATCTATCTATCTATCTATCTATCTATCTATTTATCTATTTATCTACATTGTATCTATTATATTTTTTATGCTGGCTTCTTGAACTTTAGGACAAGATTTGTTATAGTACAGTATTGGCTATGCAGCCAGCATACTATACTGATTGCCCCATACGGAAAAGTGTCAACCAGTTTGGTCCCCACCATTTAGTAATGTCAGCAAGAGCATTACAAAATATCTTATGATCACAAATACTTAATATTGTTGCATTGATGTAAAAGTACACCTGCCACTCATTAATCGACCAATTGGTGCAGATACAATTGTTGCAGGACCTGAAATAATTGGGGGTGAGTTGTAACAATTGGGGGTGAATAGTAATGAGAGCAGTTTGTTCTATTTATAGGTCCAATTTCTGGGTGGCACATCCTTGGGGTGATTAACAGACTGTTAGTGACTTACACTTAGTGACTAACTGGCAGTTCAAGACTAACAAACAGTGAATCAACAACAGTTAGTGCTTACTAACAGTAAGTGACTAACAACAGTGACTTACTAACAGTAGTGACCAACTGATGAACAACAGTTAGGGACAAAATGACTAACAGTCAGGGACTAGCAGTTAGTAACTTAGTTTCCTAACAGTTAAGGACTAGCTGACTTACATGACTAACTAACAGTTAGTGACTCACTAACAGTTAGTGACTGACTAACAGTGACTGACTAACAGTAAGTGAATGACTAACAGTTAGTGACTGACTAACAGTTAGTGACAATTAGTAACTAATTAACAGTTTGTCACTAACTGACAGTTTTTGACTAACCAACAGTTTTGACTAACTAACCATTTTTGACTTACAGTATTTGACGACAAACAGTTTTGACTACAAATAGTTTTTGACTAACTAACAGCTTTTGAATAACAGTTTTTGACCAACTAACAGTTTTTGACTGAATAACAGTTTTTGACAAATTAACAGTTTTGACTGACTAACAGTTTTGACTACCAACAGTTTTGACTGAATAACAGTTTTTTTTTACTACAAACAGTTTTTGACTAACTAACAGTTTTGACTACTAACAGTTTTGACTGAATAACAGTTTTTTTTACTACAAACAGTTTTGACTAACTAACAGTTTTTGACTGACTAACAGTTTTTGACAAATAACAGTTTTGACTGAATAACAGTTGTGACTACAAACAGTTTTGACTAACTCCTCCTTTTCACTAACTAACAGTTTTTGAATAACTAACAGATTTTGACTACTAACAGTTTTGACTAACTAACCATTTTTGACTACTAACAGTTTTGACTAACAGTTTTTGACAAATTAACAGTTTTGACTAACAGTTTTGACTAACTAACCATTTTTGACTACTAACAGTTTTGACTGAATAACAGTTTTTTTACTACAAACAGTTTTTGACTAACTAACAGTTTTGACTACTAACAGTTTTGACTGAATAACAGTTTTTTTTACTACAAACAGTTTTTGACTAACTAACAGTTTTTGACTGACTAACAGTTTTTGACAAATTAACAGTTTTGACTGACTAACAGTTTTGACTACAAACAGTTTGGACTAACCCCCCCCCCTTTTCACTAACAGTTTTTGACTACTAACAGTTATGACTACAAATAGTTTTGACTAACTGACAGTTTTTGACTAACTAACAGTTTTTGACAGAATAACAGTTTTTTTTACTGCAACCAGTTTTTGACTAACTAACAGTTTTTGACTGACTAACCGTTTTTGACCAATTAACAGTTTTGACTGACTAACAGTTTTGACTAACTCCCCCTTTTCACTAACTAACACTTTTTCACTAACTAACACTTTTTTACTAGCTAACAGTTTTTGACTAACTAACAGTTTTTGACTGACTAACAGTTTTTGACTAACTAACAGTTTGTGACTAAATAACATATTTAGTGGCTAACAAATAGTAACTACCAAAACAACGGACTTAATGACTAACAGGTAGTGACTAACTGATGAACAACAGTAAGGGATGCCTGATTAACAGTTAAGGGTTGACACTTGACAGTCATATACAGTGACTTACTAATTAATAATGAGTCATATTGAACCTATGCTCCCCCATATGAACTTGCCAACTCCAGCTAAACTGTCATAGGAATAAAAATAACAGTCAATACTATACACCAGTTAGTGTAGATCAGCAGAGCAGGTATAAGAAGCTATAAGAGGATTTATAGATGAACCCATGATGTGTGTGTGTTCAAGACCTAGTTAGTGAGAGATATAGAAAAAGTATAGTTGGTGTCTCCAGAGTATCGCATGCCCCCATTGGGATGAAGAGATAGAGAGGGTGAGAAATAGACAGATAGATATAATAGATAGATCTATCATGGGTTCATCTATAATTCCTCTTATAGCTTCTTATACTATATTATGGGTTCATCTGTAGTTTCTCTTATAGCATATTTTAAAATTCTTTTGGCAAAACATACTCTTATTGTAAATTTTGAAATCGTAATCACTACAGCCAGCATATATCTTTTTTTTCAAAAAGATTTTCTTGTTATCTCTATTATTCTACATTTATCTGTCCTTCAGCATTATTTCTTCCTAATTTTTTGAAACAGTTCCATAACTGCCTTTATACATTGGATATGAAATACAAATAAAAGTTATGGTAACACAGTGAGTCCTAAAACTTTGTCTTTGAAGTGCTGCGCGAATTTCATGGCGGTGCCATTTACATATTACCATCAAAAGGCACGAAGAAACGAATAAAAACAATTTTTGGCTGGAGAATTCTGGAGAATTCTCCAGCCTTTTTAATAATAGGTTTTTGGGATGTGGTCGGTATTTGGAGGTGTGGCGCATAATGACAGGTATGCATTTTTGGCCATCATGCATTGAGTTTGTGTTTGTGGTAATTGCTGGTTAGAAGCAATCTTAGTTGGCTAATTTGACAGCATTAGGCAAGGTGTAATGGGTTGACAGTTGTTCGGTTGAAACTGTGGCAGTGCTAGAAAATTTTTAATTTTTGGGGGTGTGGCCATTTAGAGCCAATGAGAATGTGGGACTCGGTGGGAGTGGCCATTTCAGCCAATAGGGAGACATGTAGTATGCAAGACCAGGGGGGGGGGGTGGAACACATCCAGGGGGGTACTTGCAGAAATTATTTATTTTGCTAGTTATATTTCTTGGCTGGGGGTCACCTCAGAGGGAGGTAATTTTAAAATTTTAGATTTTACAAGCTCCGTGGGGGGTCACCTCAGGGGGGTACTCGCAAAAAAAAAATTATTTTTTCAGCTAGCTAGTTATATTGCTAGGCTTGGGTCACCTGGGGAGGTATTAAATTTTATATTCTATACAAGGCGCAGGGGGGGGTCACATCTGGGGGGTACTTGCAGAAATTTTTATTTTTGCTAGTCATTTTCTAGGCTTGGGGTCACCTCGGAGGGAGGTAATTTTAAAATTTTAGATTTTACAAGTCCCGAGGAGGGTCACCTCAGGGGGGGTACTCGCAAAAAAAATATTTTTTTTCTGCTTGTTATATTGCCAGGCTGGGGTCACCTCAGGGGAGGTATTAAATTTTATATTCTATGCTAGGCCCGAGGGAGGAGGACATTTCCGGGGGGTACTTGCAGAAATTATTTTTTTTGCTAGTTATTCTAGGCTAGGGGTCACCTCTGAGGGGGGTAATTTTAAATTTTAGATTCTACAAGTCCCGATGGTGGTCGCCTCGGGGGGGGGGGGGTACTCGCAAAAAAAATATGGGTTTTTCTGCTAGTTATATTGCTAGGCTGAGGTCACCTTGGGGAGGAATCAAATTTTATATTCTATACAAGGCCCGGGGGGTCACATCCGGGGGGAGTTTGCAGAAATTTTTTTTTTTGCTAGTGATATCTCTACTAGGCTTGGGGTCACCTCGGAGGGAGGTAATTTTAAAATTTTAGATTTAACAAGTCCCGAGGGGGTCACCTCGGGGGGGGGTACTCGCAAAAAAAAGAAATTTCTGCCTGTTATATTGCCAGGCTAGGGTCACCTCGGGGGAGGTATTAAATTTTATATTCTATGCAAGGCCCAATGGGGGGGAGAACATTTCCAGGGGGGTACTTGCAGAAATTTTTTTTTTTGCTAGTTATATTTCTAGGCTAGGGTTCACCTCGGTGAGAGGTCATTAAAATTTTTGGATTTTAAAAGTCCCGAGGGGGGTCACCTCGGGGGGGGGGGGTACTCGCGAAAAAAAAAAAGTTCATTACTGCTAGATAGGCTGGGGTCACCTCGGGGGAGGTATTAAATTTTATATTCTATACAAGGCCCTTAGGGGTCACATCCGGGGGGGTACTTGCATAAATTTTTATTTTTGCTAGTTATATTTCTAGGCTGGGGGTCTCCTCGGAAGGAGGTAATTTTAAAATTTTAGATTTTACAAGTCCGGGGGGGGTCACGTCGGGGGAAGGGGGTGCAATGCTCACTGCAGCAAGTTGCACCTATACTTCATTGCTCTACCCTCACGTCAAGAGAATCTAGTTCGCACAGACATCAACCTACTATACCTCAAGCTCCAGTTCCACTGTTCCTACACTCATATTTTTTGCCTCAGATGCTCTCCCATGGGATTAACCAGCCATTGTATCGAGGATGCTTGTTATAATTTTTTATTATTTCAAAAAGTATCGCTGAAGGTAAAAATCAAGCCCCCAGGTCTCCCTTTTAAAATCTAAATGGTCGGGCCCAACAAGGGAGCATACCTTCCCTGCCCCAAAAGATGTCTTTGCCTTTGTCCTGAAAATGACAAATGAACTGCTCCCGCGGCGTGGTGCCGATTGTGCCAACCCAGTGGTCTGCTGGTCCACACCGTTGGGTCATGCTCGCAGGAGCGTGCGTTTCCCCGCCGGTCTTGTTATGGATTGCAGCAAATTTGGTCTGATATTCACGACTCTTGGACTTGGCATCTTCCTTGCTCGATTCAAAAATGAAATCAGCAATTTCACGTCGATGTTATCGGGTACATATTCAATGTGTAATACAGTCAAAGTTTGTGTTACAGTACAGCTGCAGAAATGCATTGCACATGATTTGTGTACAAGACATGTCGCCCAGATTGTTGTAATGGCATGTCGCCCAGTTGGTTATCGCCCAGTTTAGTAGTGTTTTTACCCAGTTGGCTGTCGCCAAGTTGACTGGCAATCTGGTTGGAATGATCAGACTGCAGACTTCTCTAGGCTCAGTGGCGTAACTGGGGGGTCTCGAGGGGGCACCCAGGGGGGCACACGATTCTGGGGCATGGATTATCTCTCGCCCCCCATATTTGACCTGTGCCCCAGTAGTATGAACTTTCCAACTCTGGCTAAAATATACAATTAGTATAGTGGGTGCCCCCCCCCAGAGAATCGCGTGCCCCCCCAGGTGCCCCCTCGCTTGAGACCCCCTAGTTACGCCACTGCTCTATACTAATTGTATATTTAGCCAGAGTTAGAAAGTTCATATGGAGGGGCACCTGGGGGGGCACAGGTCCAATATGGGGGGGCCAGTGCCTAGGCTATGCGAGTTGGGGAATCCGGTTCAACTGGTAATATTCAGTGGCGTTAAGAGTCACTAAGGGGGGGCTAGGGGTGCTGAGCCCCCCAAATGGAGCTTTCAGCCCCCCCCCAAAAAATCTTGGGCAAAAAAAAAAAGAAATTTTCCTTGTATGATACTGGTAGTGAATGAATAACCAGAGCCCACGAAAAGACTCTGTACATAGTACGTTGTGTACGACTATGTGCCTTTATTTTTGCAGTTTATCTGTCCATAGAACAGCAGACATCGAAAAATCTTTGGATTTTGGGACGGTTCACCCTTCGATCCTTCGGGCTTCTGACAACGCTTTCAATCTCTGGGGCTTCAGCCCCCCCCCCCCAATCTTGCATTTCTAGTAGTGTTGGGACGATACTATTACTATCGCGATACTTAATTGCCAATGCAGTCACAATACAACTATCGTGAGGAAAAATTAGGCATGATATATCACGATACACTATTGCCAAAGGCAGCAAGTATCACGATTATCGCGATAGTAATTGTCTGCTTAAAAGCATAGTTCCGCTAATTTCTGATGTGCGCTTTAATGCGCATCACACCTCTATCTTGTGAGAAACCCAAGAAAATCGCAACTTTTTTTCAGTTTTTTGCTTTAGTTTTGTGAAATAGAGAATATTTTTTTGCCTAACTTTCCTAACACTAACTTCATACAGCAATGATGTTGAATTGACACCATTATAAACAATGTTTTTCAAGCTTTTTCTGGTAATTTACATATCGCAATAGTATTGTATCGTGCACCTCAATAGTTGGCAATATATTGAATCGTTTCCTCACTTGATAGTATGTATCGTTCAGGTATTGTATCGCTAACTAAGTATCGTTTAAACTATTGTATCGCAAAATCCTCACGATACCCAACACTAATTTCTAGTGACGCCACTGGTAAGATTGGTAGACACAGCAACTCATAGACAGGTCAACTCGCAGACACTTTTTCCATCCTTGTCAATTTGCAGATCAAGCATCAACGGATCACCCATGCAGGCAATCAGTATTTGATGCCTGCATTTGATAACTCATACCGGGTACTCGTCAACAATATATTCACCCTCTTGAGTCTTCTGGTCTTGTGCCTGCGGATCGACACACAGTTTTTTGAAGGATTTGTTTTTGTCTCAATAACTCAAGGGAGGCGGGGGGCTTGGAGTATTTTTTGCCTAGTTATTTTGAAATAAATAACTTCTATTGGGCTCAGTGTCTTGAAATATATATTTTCTGTAGGGAGTATTTCTTGACAGGATGTTGCTTGATTTAGAAAGAAATATTTGGGGATGATTTAGTGGCCTTATAAGGATCTACCGTAATTTTGAAATTGCAATAAAGAAGGTTGTCACTCCGTTACACACAAAAATATAGCTAGAGCCTGCAGGTGAAAACTAACTTTTTGAAAAAAAATTTTGTGCTGAACAACCTTTTTTTTTTCAGTGTTAAGTGGCGAACAAACCAAAAAAACATCTATAGGCCTCCCTCCCCTTGGAGCTCACATTCTCAGGGGCTCACAATGTGTGTTACCATTGGTCCTTGATAATGTAATATCATGAATTTTTGGTGTTCCAGGACAACCTGTTGATCTGGTCATCATGGTGCTTTCTGCAAGAAACAATTTCCTACTAAGACAAACCATACGAGAGACTTGGGGGAAGGTCATTGAGACCAATCCTGACTTGCAAAGCAGGTAGGCCTATAATTGATACAACTGATGACGCATGGAATGTGATAATATATAACTAGCATAGTACCCGTGTAGCAGGCCATCAAAGTATCTTTGTATGTACATTAGGAATGTTTAGAAAGAGTGTATTTGTAAGAAACACAGCTACTGCACCTTTTGCGAAATCAGTGAAATGGGAGTTGAAACATTGGAGAAGAAGGATAAGCATAGGTACTGGTATAATATGAAAATTTGAAGGGACGAAACGCATGTAAGGTTATTGCAGGCATCAAGTGTAGAAAAGCTGTATGCAAAATGTCATATTAATTTGGGTGATCAGTACTTTGGCTGAAGTGGCGTAAAGTTATGCATGACCTTTTGATCTATCTATCTATCTATCTATCTATGTAAAAGTGTAGGTTATATTGTAGATATTACATAACAGTAATGAAAAACAATCACATGATTTGCGTGTAGATTGATTGTTCACTTTTACATAATCATCAGTGGAGGATGATGTTACTTCAATTTTGTTATGTTTTGTTGTTGTCTGTGTTGAAATGTGATTTTGCACTAAGCATGTCATTATGAGTGCAGACTGTTCTGGTCATTAAAATTACCCCTACCTAAATACATAGGCTGAGTGAGTGTAGCCCTGGGAGCATGAGCAGCTGAAAGAACAGTGCTCTAATGCTGTGGGTTGTTTTTCCATGCATGTGGTGGCATTTGAAGGCAGATTTTACAGGAATGAGAGGGTTTTGAAGGAAAACAGAGCTTATTGCAAGGGAAAATGTCAATGCCAATAGACATGCGAAGTTTGGTGATGATTGAGAGAGGAATGGCTGAGAAATAAGGGTAACAACAAAGAAACAAAGATAGTGTAATTATATATAGATGTGTGTGGGATGTCTTCTGGAATCAGTGGATAAAATAATATGATATATATGTATTGTAAAGGTGTCTTACATGTATAAACAGTACCTCATAACACAAGTACTGGTATAAATTATATGTAAGAAATTATGGTGACCATCTGACAACCCAATGCCCTGCTTGTGAACATAATTAGGCCACACATAATTGATCTTTAGCTTCTCGGATTCGTCTCAAGGCACTTTTTCTAGGGTCGGTCGGTAGGACAAAAAAAAAAAAAGTGAAAAAAAAATTTTTCATAATGTCAAAAAAAAAATTTTTTTTTTTTTTCAATTTTTTTTTCCATCGGCAGGTAATCTATTGTGTCGGCAGGTCCGCGAAGCTAAGAATCAATTATGTGTGGCCTTACTGGTGATATCTTAAAAATCTGTGCGTCTTGAATAAAAAATAGCAATTAAATTGGACTACTGATATTCACCGAACAATGTTGCCATGTTTCATGAATGAGTGTTTGTTAAAAATATTCTTCACTTGAAAATGAAATTTATGAGTCTGTTCTTTTTAGAGTTCTGCTCAGATTCGTTGTGGGAAACAAAGCTTGCCTTATTCCTCCGGACGACAGAGGGGACCCTTATTCATGTGTGCCGTGGAGAGTAAATATTCCAGGTACGAGATAGGAGTTATACTACCAAGTTTCAGTGTGATATTTAATAACAAGGAGAAATTTTATAATTTATGACAAATATAGGCCTAACATGTGTATCTATTTCAGATGATGTTGGGGAGTTTATTGCCGTAGCAGAAGCAAATGCTACATTAGACAACTCATCAAATTCTCCTCACAATTATGGAATCCATACCATTCCATTTAGGGTAAGTAATTGCATGGATTGTATAGTTGTGTGATTAGTAGTCAGTAAGCACAACTTTATTTGTACACTGCCAGCCAAAAGTTTGGAAACCGTCTGTGGCTCGCCATTGGATTGTGGGCGGCCATTTAATTTCCAGGGAGGCTTGGACTTGGAGTGATCCTCAGTGGGAAATTATTTATTTATTCCACGGTAACGGCAGCAGTATTTATGTATTTTAAGCCTGCAAAGTCCTTGAATATTCATTCCTAAATCAAGCAATTCCTTATTAAGAAATAGGCCTAACCCTGGGAGAATTTATTTGTAGACTGCCCAAAAATTATTTATTTATTTCACCAAAAATGAGGAAGAAATTATTTATTTTAAAAAAAACTCCCTCCCTGCCCCCAGATATTAAATAGTCTCGCCCTTAGTGTTGCACAAAGCATCTAATGGGTAATGGGAGCATGGATTCTCATCTAATCATAAGAAAATATGAATCATAAATAACTATATCAATTAAGTGAATTAACTGAAATGTTATCTCGTTTCTACTAGTTTTGTAGTGTCATATAATTTTATGAAGAGAGAGGATAAAAGATCAGGATTCTGGAATAGTTTATATTTTTATTTTCCATCTCATTTTCAGGTGGAGCATCCTGTGATATTTAGCAAACTAGGAATACATGAAGATAGTATTAACGAAAAAGCCAGTGTCAAGCTGATTGATGCCGTGTCTCAGGTATACATTTAATTAAATTTTTATTTGTAAGCAGGGGATATTGTACGCCTCCTGATCTGGATTATTAGATGTGGCATGAGTGTTGCTCTGCATCAGCGCACTACTACACATAATATTTCTATTGATTGTTTCATGTAGAATGTAGATTTCATAAGAAATTTTCTAATTTCTTTTTTTTTTCAGCGCGAAATAGTCAGCACAGTTTTTAGCAAAAGTTCCCCAGGAATTCTAGTCAATGGATACCGCTTCAAGGCTGTAGAACCTTACTTACTGCCTAAGGTAGTTCAAATTTTCACTTCTTGCATACATTGTTGCATAATGTATATTTGTGCATGGTTGTACCATGATTTTGATTCATACGAGACCATGATAAGGAGATTGGGACGCTTTAAAATTTCACACTTCCTTTCAGGGTTTTGAAGGATTGGTGATTGCTGAAAGTCTAGATGGTACAAGTACTGAATTGCCTGTGAGCAAAAAACCTATAAAAATGAATGTGGACTTAGGAGATGGAATTTTAAAGTTTGTGAAGGTGAGATACTACAGTCTGATTTAAATGCTTCAAATTATTCTTATACATTGCAAACATTATTTGGAAATTATGCAATGCTACTCTTCAATAGAAACATGCTTTTTGACTAAATAAAAAAAATTGATTTCAACTATTAGGAGGAAATTTTAACAAAGATAAGCAATACGTTATGATGTTAAATTTGGATTGATGAATATTTGACTGAATACTTTAAACAATAAAATAATTTTAGACCATGACTACTGAACCTTCCTGTTTAACCCTTACTGGACTAAAGGGACATTGATGTGCATCCCAGCTTACTGCCTGTTGGGCCATTTATGTCCCTAAAATCTGCTGTTGTCAGTGTGAGAAATGGATTACAGGAGGCTCTGGTCCGATGGGACTTGAGTGTCTACTGATTGGCTAGTCCGAATGATAGGGCAGTAGTCCAGAAATTTCCCGGTAAATATAAATAATTGATGGCGGTTTAAATAAATAAATAATGATAAATGATGTCAATTTGCCTGATTTGAACAATATATTCAATACAATTACAAGCTATTACATAAGTCATGTGGCTTCTATAATGATATTTACTTAATATAAATAAAACATTTATTATATATATACACGCAAATCTCGTGAATGCGCGTGGGCGATATTAGGGTTAATTGGGCTCGGCTGGGTCTTGGTAGTCCAATCGGACTGGCCTGTGCCAGTAAGCACTAGTCCGATCATTATTTCAAGTGGTCAGGACGATCGGACGTCCAGTATTTCGCACACTGGCAGCTTGTTGTCCCTGATGACGTCACAAGCACAGGATTGTTTTTTTGGGACTGCTCAGTCCAGTAAGGGTTAATTCCGTCTTTGATCTTCGCTGTCAGAGAAGTTGCAGGAAATATGAGAGAGATCTAACTTCAATGTGTTCCAATTTTTACTTGAAATTCTTTATTGCAGACTGATCTAGAATACACTGTTGATGGTCACTATGTCGACCCCAAAGCTTGGACTGGCAAACATTTGTGGCTGCCATCTTTCATTTTCTCTATACATGGTAAGATAAAAAGTTTTTATAGTCTTTTGGCAATTAGGAAGGGTGACTCTTAATTGATCAAGTACATGGACTACAGACATCTGCTATTTTCACCTGTAATTCACAAGCACAGTATTTTCATTCTTGCAGATGTTGATAAGCTTCGCCTCCAGTTAGCTAATCAGACGAATAGACGTGCGGAATGGCGAAACCACATAAGTCAAGAAACCAATTCTCTGCAAGAAGAGAGTGCCCTCCATGGAGATCTGTTCTTTGCTGACATGGTCGATGTTTACAGAAATATTCCTCAGAAACTTCTCAAATTTTTCAAATGGTATGATTTGTTTGTATGACTTGATGTTTTCTTGTGATTGTTGACATGATATGGTAGAGGGTATTTTGACAGGGGGCTAGTGGCTATATCATTTACATTCCTGAAGCGACGGCTGCTAACAGGTGGACTTAGGTTTTTTTAAAGGGTTGTCTATGAAAGTTATCTGATCTCTTCTTTGCTGACAGAATCGGTACAATGTACAGTAGTGTTACCCTGATTTCACATTCATCGGTATTGTGATATTAATTTGTCACTGTTCTGCACAAATTTCCAAGTACCAAATCTGACTACAGTCTGTTATATGCTCTATGAATCACGCTTATATGCTCCATAAATCATACTCTCCGACTTTCTTCTAGGTTGACATCAACATATTCTTTTAAACACCTTCTAAAAACTGACGATGACTGTTACATTGATGTGGAGAGAATAATTTCTGCCTTGAACAACTTGACATCCACTGAGAAGTTATGGTGGGGCAGGTAGGATACTTACAATAAGCACTGATAATTTCGATACCAAAATTAAGAAAAGCTTGCACACAAATGCCAAGGAAGAAAAAAAACCGAGTAGAAGAGAGAATCGGTTCACTGTAAAATTGTAAACACAAGTAAATTTTTTATTTCATCAGTTCGTAGGAAGTGTTTCTACTGTTTCTTAAATTAAAAAAGATAATGAATTGAAATTGTATTGATAAGTCCCATTTTAGGGTTTTCATTGCCATGCCCTCTTGTTCTAATTATTCCACCAAAGTGCATAAATACAGGAAGTAAAACCTCAATCATCCTTGTGAAGGCAAAATGCCACAAGTTAGTGCAATACTTAACCTCCAGACAGAGTAGTATTACATACTCTGTTGTATATTAGCTGGATATAATCAGGTGATATTATAAACTTTTGTGATGTCAGACTCAGTCCATTCAACTGTAATTTTCTCTTCAGGTTTAGAAATAATTGGTATGTTGAGCATTATGGAAAGTGGGCGGAGTTTGACTACAAATCAATTTACTACCCGAGATTTGCCTGTGGATCTGGCTATGTCATAACTGAGCATGTGACTCGATGGATAGCTCAGAATAGTGACCACCTGAAGCTTTACCAGGTAAATGTGCCATTTTTGTTATGACCCATGTGGAATTTTCATTTTCATGCATAACATGATGGGCGTAATTATTCATATAATCTCCAGGAATTGACTTGTCTCTTCAGGCCTTATACTTACAAAAATATTCGAGAAACAATCAATTGGACTGAAGTTTGTATCTTTGATTCTTGAGGTTTCTATGAGATTAATTTGTATTTGCATAATGTGTTAAATATATTTCAGGGTGAAGACATATCCATGGGTATCTGGTTATCTGCTATAGGGCCGAATTATAATGAGGTGAGACTGCTTATAGAATATAAATATCAAAGCATGAGGACGTTACTGCCTTGACCCAAAGGATACATTTTAAAGACAAAAATTGTAATGAGAGCAATAATCATGATAATATTACTCAAAATTAATTCTTGTATAATGTGCATACACACTATTGAGGTTTGTAAAATAGAAAGTTAAGTGGAAAAAAAAAAGCTTTGTGGAAAGGACAAAAAAATTGTTGACAAAAAATGTTTCGGAAAAAACAATTTTGTGAAAGAAATTTGTGGAAACAATTATAAAGTTGTCTGGGAGAAGGTCTCAAATGAAAAAAAAATGGAAAAAAGGAAATCGGAAAAAAGTAAATAAATTAGAAAAAAAATTTGGAAAAAAAAATTTGAAGGATAAAAAAAAGTTCTATTAAAGTCCTAGTTTTTTTTAAACTGATCATGAGACAGCACAGCATCAGGCACTTTGCGCCCAACAGCTGGTGCCGTTTAATATTAATTAAGTTACGATAGCCTACTACATGTACTACATGTATGTATAGCTATTTTACATAAATATTTGCATTTTTTCTTCAGGATCCAAAATGGCAGTGTGAAAAAGAATGTCATTCCAACATGTATTCTATGCCAGAGCTTTCTCCAGAAGAAATACGGAGGATATGGTCCGATAAAGTGAAATGTAATGATCCCTGTGGATGCTCATGACATTTAATTAACCAGTAATTAACTACAGACTACAGTATTGTATTTTAACGTTTTAAAAGTGTAAGCCAAATTTATTTTCCACGTATACAATTTTGTATGTTTGTATACTTCAACAGTGTTTAATGTCAATGTGCCATGTTGTGAATATTAATCTCTATTATCATGTCGAGAATATTGTTTTGTGAAGTTCTTTACACTTCATTAACTACTATAGTATCATTATTTACATTAATTGTCTATTTGTTGTGATCTCATTGTTTATTTGTAATAAAACTCGAACAAGAAAAATGATTTTATTTTGTGAAGTCTGGACTCTTTCACTCTTGAGAAATAAAGAAGCTTACACTGCGTAAGACCAGCTAAATCTCATGCTGATTGCTGAAGTGATTTTCTACACTTATTTATTAGGCCAAGGAGACTTAGGAGCTATTATAGGTAAGCTGAGGTAGAGCTAGGTAGGATCTTGCAGAGTATGATTAGGCCAAGCACAATTTGGTTGTCTCAAATGTGCAAAATATTCCTTTAATTAGCTAATTAGTAATCAGGGGCGTATCTAGAAATGGCCTGAGGGGGGGGGGGCATTATATGGGGTGAATACGGGGCGCTCCGCGGTTATTGTCTTTCCCCATGTTTTCGGCCATGGCCCCCCCCCCTAAATACGCCACTGTCAGTAATTATTGTCCTCTGAAGCCCCTCCCTGAGTGTCCGTGAGTGACATCTGAGAGCAGAGGAGGTTTGAACAGATTGGCGGCGCCACCGTCGATCATAACAGCCTCACTTCCATCCCATGCTATTCCAATGGCAGCTTTAGATGGACTGTCCTTTTTACTGAGGACGTGTACTAAGTTGAAATTTGGTCAGAATGGAGATATAGGCCTATATTTTCTGCTGTATGATCCCCACTGAAAGACACTTCCTAGAAGAGCTGTAAATGGACTCGTAATTTTGAACTGTCAGCAGACGCCAGTTTGATCTGCCTCACTTCCAGTCCAGTTTGTTGACATCCTGAGGAAGGCGGGAGAAGCAGAAGACGGAGGAAAAGTAGCCAGAAATCCTGCCAGAAATCCCGTGAAAACTAGCCCAAGTGAGTAAAAATGATCAATACTGTCTTATCAATTCACAAGGATGATAAACATCAAGTGTTTGGTACCAAAATGTAGCAAATTTCAAGCCCAACGATCCCCGCTTTGTGTGACAGCTCTATCTCGCAAAATGAGCGCTCGGCAGCCTTATAAAATCAGCTGATAAGTTCAAGATGTGACTGATTTGTCAGTTGTGATTACTTTGTCTTTCTGCCGAAATTCTGGTTCAATCATGTACCAGTGGTTGTTTACTTTATGTCAGACAATAGTTCTCTAAAAACTCAACCAGCGTATGAGTCCCAGTCAACTTGGCAACAGTCGCAGCTGAGCAGGTGGCAAGCTGACAACCAACTGATCAATTTGCATGATTGTGTAGCCAGTTGACAGAAAATACCCCAAGATCTATACATCTACATGTAGATGACATAGCTATATTTATTCTTTAAAAAGCAATTTTAGATTTTCATCTAAATTATTTAAAGTTCCTACAATTTCTTAATTATGTTAATAGGGGGCGACCACTAAATCTCAAAGGGGGTGATTACTGATGGGGGTAAACTCCTAGCTCATGGTATTGTTTTATGATTTTAGATGATAATTCCTAGTTTCAGTATATCATTTACACTTTTGTTCCCCCATGAAAAAGGTAAATTAAAAGAAATAATCCCTATTGTTGCCACTACAGAAAATCAAATCAATTGTCATTATTGCGAAGCAGGCCACCATTTAATTTTAAGGCAACCGCCCCCCCCCCCCAACCACAACTATCCAATAGTCGCAGGTGTATGAAATTTTGGGGGCGTTGCGCAAGAAAATAATACCCAAAATAACCTGCAAAATCTCACCCCGGGAAGTCACTTTCGTCCTAGCCCATGGGACATAGGGCTTGTGCCAGACTCCCAGTCTTCTCATCTCATCGTCATATGGTGGTCACCAAAAATAAAAGTGCGGCTCCCTCCACAAAATGCCCCTTTTTCTCCTTGAAATTACTGTAGACAAGGTGCCCCAGAGCCCGGTGCCCCCCCCCCACTTTTCGAAGCGTTCCGCCACCTCTGTATGTCAATGTGTACACCTATGTTCAGTGGCGTCCCTATATTGGACCCCCCCATATTGGACCCAACACAAACAACAAAAGATATTTACATAATGAATTATATCCATTGCACAAAGGTCTGTTTTTTCACTCACCAGCTAAAATATACAATTAGTATATTAGTATAGTGGGTGCCCCCCCCAGAGAATCGCGTGCCCCCCCCAGGATACCCCCCCCCCCCCCCCATCGAGACCCCTCAGTTACGCCACTGCCTATGTTCCGAAGCATGCAATGATTCGGCGATGTTTGATTCCGAATCTATTCCCACAGTTGACAGTGCACTGTGACTGTACACATTATACAATTAAATTACAATGCATGCAGAATAGGCCTACAAGCTACACACTGCGCAGACTCATACATTTCATTCAGAATCAGAAGATCGATCTGTTAATTAATGGCAATTGACTTTTTCTGAATAGTTTCTTTCCTTACGAAAGGTGTGAAATTCTGAATTGCCATTAGGAATTGACAATTGTTGAGGCTGATTGCAGAGAATATCAAAGATCTTGCAATTGCATTGGTAAATTCTTCTAGCCTACTGTGAGTCACTTGTGCAGATGTGCCGTTTACGTATTTTTTTGTAACTGTCATAGGGATGCACCGATACTACTTTTTCACTTCCGATCCTATACCGGTATTTTGTTGCCGATACAACCGATTTCCGATAGACATAGACATAGACATAGACAAAGTTTATTTCATTTTGGTTTTTACGACATAAAACATTAGTTTAAGGACTAGCGTCACCGAAAAAATGATACCATTCCGACACCGATACCATTGGTTAAATGGAGAGTAGTGCTACCGATCCAACCAGATACGGCTTTTTAGAGTATCGGATCGGTACATCCCTAAACTGTCATATTATATGATTTTTTAAAAATCAATTTTAGGAGTGGAGAATTATTTTTGGCCCATTTATTTTTAAAAGAACTTTATCCGGTAGGCCTACAAATTTAGTTTTCATGCATATTTTGAACAACCAGAAGTTACGAGTTGTATAAATTCTCTGTTTCAGGAGTTCTTGTTCTGTACATTGACTGGATTGTTCCGACATACATCTGCATCAGGAAGTTCCTTTGTTAAATGCTTCGACTGAACCAGAAAAATTAATTATCAATTGCTAAAGTAAGTGGATTTACTACTCTTATTTCTGGAAAGAGTTACACAAAAATGTTGCAGAAAAATTACAAATTTGCTATTCTACCTGTGAGTTTGTATATTTCTGCTGTGTGACCTATAGATGAGGTGCAATCAGGCCAAACACCAGTTCGCATGTTGTTTAGTAAAGGGTTCAACAAAAATAAGCCCCCCTTTACGAAAATTGAATATCTCAAAGATCTCATCTCCGACCTTTATGACAATGTTTGTAGGCCTGCACATTGACGCTACGGGTGTGTATTTGTAGTTTGATTTATTTATTTCTGTCTGAGCATGCCCCGAATGCACAAACCCCTCTTTTCAAAAATTTTAATTTCAGGTTTCTCCAAAAAATTTTTTACAAATATGTGCACAAACTGCAATATCATCCAAGGAACCCAAACAGCAAAAATGGTACCAAAAATGTCTTCAGCTGTCTACTGAATGTGATTTAGAGATAAATTTTCTCCAGTGTCATGATGAAGTTTATCCAGCTAGTGGCTCCCCCACATGGTGAGATTAGATGTATCCTATGGAAAAGCCACACATTTTTTGAAGCAAGGGTAGGCCCTCTGGAAGGCTGCTGGCTCAGCCAGGAATAATGCCACTGAGCTACAATTCCAAAAATTGGGGTCAAAATGCAGGCCTTTAATCTAGCCAATTAATTGTGTCATAAAAATCATAGTAAGGCATCTTTGAGATTTTCTAATTTATTTAAGGAGGGACTTACTTTTGTTGAACTGTTTCAATAAAATACATTTCATTTATTGCAAAATGAAAGGGTGTTAATTCAAAATGTTTATTGTTTAAAGTAAATAATTTGAAACCAATGATTTGATGACTTTGATTTTTAACCGGCCAAAGGCCAGTTATTAGAGGAGGGCTTAAACAGATTTTTGGTGAAATGGGACTCTTGTCCACTTGTCCATGTGTAAATGTGTCCTGTCCTGTCCATGTCCACTTGTCCACTTTCCTTGCCCCTCTGAACACAGTGCTGCAACCCAGTGAGCAATGGGGGCCAATGACAAATATGGACCTGCCCATTATGAATGGGGGATTCAGTTAGCTGTAAGGGGTTACCATGGTTACAGGTGCAATGAAAAGCTGCAGCCAGCAGTGGGCCTGTGAGCCTCATTGGAGAAGGTGCCCCTGTGTCAGGATTACTTATAATTCCAAAGCACTTTGAGAGTCAAACCATTTCAGTACTTGTGCTTAAAAATAATTGTTCATGCCTAGATGAGGCATGGTTGCTCAGTGGATCATTATGTTTGTATAACACTTGGCATTGTCTCCTTCTTCACCAGCTTTCTGTACAGTGCTATGATGTAGTTACAGTACAACTCAAAATAAAGTAAGAAAATTTTCTGCCAGAAGTCCTCTGTTTACCTTTTTTGTCCTCTTTTCTCCTCTCCACCCCAAATCTCCTCACAACTCCCTTTGACTCCTTACAACAACCTTACCCTTCATTAAGAACTCTATTTAGACAGCTACCAATGTAACTGCAATTAGCAGAGGTGCAAAATATCAATTAAACAAAACACAATGGGGGTGATTGAGTTTAAATTGGTTTTGTTTGAATGTGATTTTAATGTAATTTTAAAAGGTAGTTTCAAGTAGGTAAAAGTAGGAAGTGATTCAGAGGTAGTCAAAAGGTGTGAAAGGGTTAAGTAGTGGCTGATTCTTCCTTCCTGTTGGGTTAATCGTACTTTATTTTGGGTTGTACTGTATGTACCATTGCCAAATTATTCCTGCAAGCAATGTCTATCAACACCCATCCACTAAACTCCACCAAGAGACCAGAGCCTTTCTCAGTGCATTTCTCATTCTGACAGTATACTTTGACAAACTTTTTCATTACAGCCTGTAAATTTGATATGTATAAAATGAGTGTTTGCACTCTGTGACTGTGAGTCATAATAACTGAAGAAGTATCATCTTCCCAAATTTAACATCCATGGGAAACATAGAGGCTGTTTGATTAGTCATGATGAAGAGAAGGCTATTTGATTTGTCATGTAACTGATCTTAGAGTAAAATTATCGTGACAAATCATCAATATGATGATTCACGAAGTGCCATTTTCACTGTGCAACAGCCCACTCTGTTTGGATATCAGTTTTACAGATTGTAAACTAAAGTGGTGTTTTAATTGCTGTCTGCAGAACTGATTGCAAAAAGAGTAAACTAAAGTGGTGTTTTAATTGCTGTCTGCAGAACTGATTGCAAAAAGACGCTTGCCACCACAAATAAACGGACCTGTAAAAATTCTGGCGGTCCGGTAAACCAGTTTTTACCGGCCCGCATGCCTCGTGAAAGGTCAGAGCGAGTTTTAAAGGCTGTTAGTATTTCACTTGGAGTTATGAAATTTGGTATAGGGATTCACTTTGGGTTCTCCCTCAAAATTGTTTGGAAAAATCCAAGATGGCTGCCAAAATGGCCGCTTTATTTTGAATTGCCACTGTTACCTTTGTATTTCACTTAGATTTATGAAATTTGGTACAGGGATTCACTTAGGGGATCCCCACAAAAATTTTTGGAAAAATCCAAGATGGCTGCCAAAATGGCCAGCAATGTTTTGAATTGCCCACCGTGACTTTAGTATTTCACTTAGATTCATGAAATTTGGTATACGGATTCACTTAGGGGACCCCTCAGAAATTTTTGGAAAAATCCAAAATGGCTGCCAAAATGGTCACCATATTTTGAATTGCCCACTGTGACTTTAGTATTTCACTTAGATTTATGCAATTTGGTATAGGGGTTCACTTTGGGGTTCCCCTAAGAATTTTTTTTAGAAAAATCCAAGATGGCTGCCAAAATGGCCACCGTATTTTGAATTGCCCACTGCGACTTTATTATTTGGTTTGGGATTTGCTTAGGGGTTCCCCCATAAATTATGAGAAAATTTCCAAGATGGCTGCCAAAATGGACGCCATATTTTGAAGTGCCCACTTTGACTTATTAAGTAGTTCACTTACAGTTCTGAATAGTGATGCACGGATAGTGAAAATTACCGGATACCGGATAATCCGGCTACACTAACTGCCGGATACCGGATAGTAACCGGATAGTAGGAACCGGATAATAAACATACGAAAAAGGAAGTTCTTCAGCATTCGCGGATTATTATAAATATTTTTTCTGAGAGGCGAGAGATATCATGTCCGAAAGGAGGACTGTTCCTCTGATGGAATGTTTTTCATTATGTTCTGTAAATAAATTCAAATTTTGAAGATGGTTACATATTATTGTTTTTGACTTCGTTTCTGTAACATTCTTTTAACAATTATCGAAGTTTTCTTAGCTTTTCACTTATTTTTGAGCATCCAAGATATCCGGTTCTGACACCCTAATTTGGCCGGATACCGGATATCCTGCAAATTCCAATATCCGGCCGGATACCGGATACCTTGCCGGATATCCGTGCATCCCTAGTTCTGAAATATGGTATAGGCATTTGCTAAGAGGTTCCCCACAAAGTTTTTATGGCCTGCAGCAAACACTATCAGTCTGGCAATCACTGCTCAATACAAACAATTCATGTGATAATATATAAATCATCCTCTTGGACAGGTCCGTTTATTAATCATGTTTCACATGACAATAAATTCGTATCGTATCGTATCCTCTTCATAATTTCAATCCCGAATATACAATCGCCAAAGGCCGGTTTTGAATCCGTGGATTCTTCTTTTTTTTTTAAAAATAAAAACTCATATGCACTCTAACCAAGCAATATGAAAAAATCTGGCAAAAAATTTTTTTGGAAAAAATCTCATATTGCACTCGAACCATGCAATATGAGTTTTATGATGTTGTCATGTGACTGATTTTGGCCAATGAGCATCGCTCTAGCATAGTGGTCATTTAATAATAACAATTATAATTTAATAATTGCCTTACTAAAAAAAGGAATTGCATTTTAATTTGTGATTTTAAGCAATCTTTAAATATTAGTATAATGTTGTTTTTCAGAGAATACTCAGAAATTCAAGATGACTTTGAAAGAAAGTTAGAAAACTGCATGGAGGCGATTTAGAAGAAGTACGGCTAACTGACAAAATTCCACCTCTTGCAATTTGAACTTGAAGACTATCATAATTATGATTTGTTGACGATGGTATATTTACGGCTGACTAGTTTCTTGAAATCAAAAAAATTTTAATATAAATATTTGCGTTTGGTTATAATTCCTTGCATACTTGAAATAAAACTCGGAAATTTATACAAGTGCGTTTAAGTTTGACACTTTGTTACATAGGTCTACCTGAGCAGTGGTCAAAATAGGCCATGTTATTTGGGCGGGTCTCTCAGTTTCAAGGCCCGAAGGGTTGAAGCCTATGTAGCAGACATTTTGCGGGTTTCAGATCTTCAAAAATGAATTTTGGGCATTTAAAAGGCATGCTTTATCTCAGAAAATGTGTTTTGAAAACCCTATTACTGTTGTATACAAATCACAAGAGGTTGTTGTATGCTGATTAGGCTTTATTTGCTGCGTCATGCACCCCCTTGACCCCCCCCCCCCTTATTTCGACCACTGTACCCGAGACCGCTTGCTTAGATTGAGGTGTATAATATTATATGTGTCATTGCTGTTTGGTTGCACTAGCTGTTGCGGATGTCAATGCTGTTTGGTTACCCTGGCTCCCTGGCTGTTGCGGGTGTCATTGCTGTTTGGTTACCCTGGCTCCCTGGCTTTTGTGGGTGTCATTGCTGTTTGGGTGCCCTGGCTGTTGTGGGTGTCAATGCTGTTTGGGTGCCCTGGCTGTTGTGGGCATCAATGCTGTTTGGGTGCCCTGGCTGTTGTGGGTGTCAATGCTGTTTGGTTACCCTGGCTCCCTGGCTTTTGTGGGTGTCAATGCTGTTTGGTTACCCTGGCTGTTGAGGGTGTCAATGCTGTTTGGGTGCCCTGGCTGTTGTGGGCGTCAATGCTGTTTGGGTGCCCTGGCTGTTGTGGGTGTCATTGCTGTTTGGTTAAACTGGCTTCCTGGCTTTTGTGGGTGTCAATGCTGTTTGGGTGCCCTGGCTGTTGTGGGCGTCAATGCTGTTTGGGTGCCCTGGCTGTTGCGGGTGTCAATGCTGTTTGGGTGCCCTGGCTGTTGTGGGCGTCAATGCTGTTTGGGTGCCCTGGCTGTTGTGGGCGTCAATGCTGTTTGGGTGCCCTGGCTCCCTGGCTGTTGCGGGTGTCATTGCTGTTTGGTTACCCTGGCTGTTGTGGGCGTCAATGCTGTTTGGTTACCCTGGCTGTTGTGGGCGTCAATGCTGTTTGGGTGCCCTGGCTGTTGTGGGCGTCAATGCTGTTTGGGTGCCCTGGCTGTTGCGGGTGTCATTGCTGTTTGGTTGCCCTGGCTGTTGTGGGTGTCATTGCTGTTTGGGTGCCCTGGCTGTTGTGGGTGTCATTGCTGTATGGGTGCCCTGGCTGTTGCGGGTGTCAATGCTGTTTGGTTACCCTGGCTCCCTGGCTGTTGCGGGTGTCAATGCTGTTTGGTTACCCTGGCTGTTGTGGGCGTCAATGCTGTTTGGGTGCCCTGGCTGTTGTGGGCGTCAATGCTGTTTGGTTACCCTGGCTGTTGTGGGCGTCAATGCTGTTTGGGTGCCCTGGCTGTTGTGGGCATCAATGCTGTTTGGTTACCCTGGCTGTTGTGGGCATCAATGCTGTTTGGTAACCCTGCTGTTGTGGGCATCAATGCTGTATGGGTGCCCTGGCTGTTGTGGGCATCAATGCTGTTTGGGTGCCCTGGCTGTTGTGGGTGTCAATGCTATTTTGGTGCCCATAGCTGTTGCGGGTGTCATTGCTGTTTGGTTAAACTGGCTTCCTGGCTTTTGTGGGTGTCATTGCTGTTTGGTTAACCTGGCTGTTGTGGGCATCAATCCTGTTTGGTTACCCTGGCTGTTGTGGGCGTCAATGCTGTTTGGTGACCCTGGCTATTGTGGGCATCAATGCTGTTTGGGTGCCCTGCTGTTGTGGGCATCAATTCTGTTTGGTTACCCTAGCTGTTGTGGGCGTCAATGCTGTTTGGTTACCCTGGCTATTGTGGGCGTCAATGCTGTTTGGGTGCCTTGGCTGTTGTGGGCGTCAATGCTGTTTGGTAACCCTGCTGTTGTGGGCATCAATTATGTTTAGTCACTCTGACTGTTGTGAGTATCAATGCTGTTTCGGTGCCCAGGCTGTTATGGGCAACAATTCTGTTTTAGTGTCCTGACCACTGTTGGCATCAATTCTGTTTGGTGCCCATAGCTGTTGTGGTTCTCAATGCTCTCTACATGTGCTTGCCCATGCATTTTTAAATGCTGTTAGGGTGCCTAGGCTGTTGTCGGTGTTGCCTGGGCGCGACGACTATTGTAGCGATAATCGCAATGTTGTTTGTATGCCCAGGTTGTAGTGGGAATCAGTGGCATTCAGTGGCACTGTGGCATTCAGTGCTATTCGGGTACAGAAGCACTGCAGGGCTGCATAATTCCCAGTATTTCCCACAAAATTGCAGATTTCTTTTCCAAATTTCGAAATCATCCCTGAGTTAGGATTTCTGCAGGAAGTCACAGGAGTGCTGAGTTACCGCTAAATACATCATAATTCAAACAGGAAGTTTCAAACAGAACTGCCAGCCGTTTCAACTCTCTTCTGTTTATGTGGAATCTATTGATATGAGCATGTTGGTATTGACAGCTGCATTGGCTTGACCTATACTGGCAGCCATCATAAATAAGTGAAGTTTTGAGGTCAGAGCGCACACTTCAAGAATGGTGGCCATCTTGTGGCAGCCATCTTACATGTTTGCTATCCATACCAAAAAAACCAATACCTGTACTGATTTTCATAACTCTTTTAAGTGAAATATTAAGATCAGAGCAGACACTTCCAAGTATGGCAGCCTTTTTGTTGAGGCCATCTTGGTGGCCATCTTGGACTTTTCTACATTTCGTAAGCGGGAAATTATTTATTTCACGGTAACGGGCCGTGCGTGGCCATAATTATTTATTTCAAGCAAGCGAAGTCCCTGAATATTCATTCCCAAATCAGGCATTGCCTTATTAAGAAACACACCCTCCAGAAAAAATTACATTATTCATGCAGAAACTTTGCAGCAGTGTATATTTTTGCAGTGATGGGAATCGCCCCAACCCTTGCAAAATTCTCCAGTGACTTAATGTAAAAATTAAGGCAAAAATTGCCAAAATTCCAAATTATTTAATTCCCTGTGATGTTTTAAGCCGCAGAACGATTATTTCTTTAAAATGTTCATGAAAATTAATATTTTTGTCTCATGCTGGAAACATTTTTGTTTTCATGCAATTTAAGGGCATTATAGGCCTATAAATAGCCAATAAATAGCCATATTTGGCACCTACACCTGGCACCACCCTATGGCAACAGCTATAACAAAACTAATTTTTAATATTGTTTTCTAAGGCCTAAAAAATCAATTTTGTGAAGGGACGATTTTGAGATAGCCCCTTATTGGGCAAAAAATAGCTAAAAACTGGTTTTCCCGCCAAAATTTCTGCCTCGTTTTTGGTGGGAAAACCACATTTTGCCTGTTTTTAGCCAAAAAAAGGGCTATCTCAAAATTGTCCCTGCAGATAATTGTTTTTGGAGGCCTCAGAAAACAATATTAAAAATTAGTTTTGTTATAGCTGTTGCCATAGCGTGGCTCCAGGGTTGGGTGCCAAATATGGCTATTTATAGGCTATTTATAGCCTATAATTGACTGAAATTGCATGAAAGCACAAATATTTCCAGCCTGAGACCAAAAAAAAATTATTTTTCATGAATTTTTAAAGGAAATTATTATTTTGTGCCTTTAAAGTTCACAGAAAATTGAGTAATTCAGATTTATGATAATTTACCCTAAATGTTTACATTAACTCACTGGAGAATTTCTGCGGCAGTCAGATTTCCGGCTGAAACTAGAATTCCTATGGCATCGAAGAATTACTGAAATTGGCCCAGAATGCAGTCTCAGGAACAAGTCCTCAACACAAACTACGCCTAATATGGCTCAGGAACAATTAACAACAAATAATTATCCCGGTTTATACCTTTTTGCCTTGAGGAATAAGGAATCAAAATAGCTGAGGAACAAAGAAGTTTTTTGAAGGAACTGTCACTTCAACATTGAGTTTTAAAAATGCTTCAGGAACAGGGAAACAAATTATCCAAGGAAGACAGAAACAAAAAACCCATCCTGGAGCTCAAAATCAAACTGACAGAATGCCTTATCCAGTAGGCCACTTTCAAGAAAATGTCCAGCACAATTTTTTTAAATTGCCAGAAAAAAGAATTTAAGTATGCATTAGCAGCTGAAGGTAACTTGATACCATCACTTTTTAATCATGTTTCATGATTCGACATGAAATTATTTAAATAATAAAAATATCTAAATACTGTAAAAACATAATATTTTAAAAAAGAAAACTTTAATGCAACTTCATTTAAAAAAACTTCTGATGAGTCTCAGATATTATTGGAAAAATTAAAATTCAGATATTATGATATTTTGGAAAATTTATGAGTTAGCTTTGTTGAGAGATTGTGAAGTAAACTGGTGCAATGCACATAGAAAATACAGGATGATACATCACAACATCAGGTCTCAATTAATCTGCAGATTGCTGTAAACTGTTCACCAGCGAAGAATACTAATATAATACTAAATAAACTAATAATCAGTTAACTACATCAGTAATTTTATAATAAATCTGTCATATATGGACTGGTGAAGAAGATGCAGAAAGCCCTCTGCCAAAGATCTTCAGAAGAGCTAATTTCTTGTTAATTGCTGATGTTTGCCGCAGGGGCCAGAACCTCTTCCATTATAGCTGCAATAAAAGAAGATTCATTAAAATTTCACTTAAGAAAAATAAATGGCTAGAAAATAAGGAGTAGTCTCATAAGCTAGACAATAGAAAATAAACTGATAATTCTATGCAGTGTGTGAAATATGCAGTGTGTTTGAAACAAAACAAATTATGAAAGAAATTACCGGCATTTTAAATTTGTCAAAGCGGTATGAAAAGATTAATATGAGCTTATCGTATGCACTGATATTATGTCAAATATATTCTGACCAGAAAAGGTAATTTTGTGTTATTCTCAATGTTCACAAAATTTGAGTAAATGAAGGTTTCCCTGATTTTCTCAGGATGAAATCTGCCCCACAAAGGTAAAGTACAGTAACTGACATTCTGTACTTTACCTTTGTAGCCCCTACAGCTCTCAGAGAAGGGAATCATAAATTCCTAACTTTATAATGAAAATGTTGAGGACTAACTGAGGTTAAAGGGTTACTTTTGAATTTTTACAATTTTTGGTTCCCACCTTTATGGTAGGGAAGTACAAAGGTAAAGTACAGCAAATGCAGTTACTGTACAGTACTCAGGGTTCCCACTCAACCTGGAAAACCTTGAAAACCTGGAATTTTGGGTTGTGCTTTTCAAGGTCAGGAAAAACCTGGAAAATGTGATATTTCATCCAAAAACCTGGAAAAAGTCTGGAATTTGGGGTTCTCTTGCCAAAATTAAAATAGTCCAACAAATTGTGGACTTTAACAACTGTCCGAGGAGCAAAACCAGTTTGAAAAAATTGCGGGTTTTGACCTTGAAAATTGGTATTGACAGCCTTGAAAAACCTGGAAAAAACCTGGAATTTGAACTTAGCAAAAGACTGGGAACCCTGTGTTCTTTGCCTTTGTAGGCATAAGCATAGGAGATGGGGGGGGGGGGGTCCAGGGGGGCTGGAGCCGGGAGCCCCCCAAAAATTTTTGGAAAATTTAATATTTTTTGGACTATTCGGGCAATTTTTTTGGGCATCCCCCCAAAATTTATTCACCTCCTACACCTATGTTTGTAGGGCAGAAATATGGTCTGTACAATTGTTCAGAAAAAAAAAAGATCTTGTGCATTCTGATGCATGACGCAAAAACAATAATTAGCTTCGCTGAGAAGCTATTGTGGTTCCTGGCACTTCAGCATGTGCGTTAGTGTGTATGTGAGTTGCCTCCTGCAAAAACTACAGGATGGTTTTGATTTCCTTTGGCATGATGTATTTATTTGTACTGCACAATACCTGATTAAAATTTGGTGATTATTGGAGCTTTTTTGGACCCACAGTTAAATAAATCCGAAAAATGTCTCTACAGTGCAGCATGCACTATCATTTTTTGCTGCAGTACTAGCAGCAAAGAGGTTGTATATTTCTACATTTTCTCTGCAAAAACGCCCATTAAACTTCCGTAGTATCTTCCAGTACTTAGTCAAAGTTCAATGTTAAATGGACAGCGAAGCTATGTGCTCTCCGAGTGCCAGTTCTAGTTCAAATTTGCAATTTGTTAGCAAGACTCAATATTATGGGCATTTCTCGAGAGTAGATGTCATTCTGCTCACGAGACAATGGTGGAGCATTTTACAACTAAATGACACAATTTTTCAAACTTATGGTGTGCTACAAACAACAACTTACCACTATGGTATTGGTCCAGTGGTAGTCACAATTTTGGATACAGTTAATCAGCTTTGAACCTGACATTTTATGTTCCTGCAATAAAAGAAAAGAAAAATCACATCGCATGATGATAACAATAATGTATTATAATGGTGATCAATTACACTGTTAATCAACAGGTAGGCCTGTTTTATTGGCCCGATGATAGAAGTCTCTAATCAAGTGTTTTGGCCTGACAAACGTTTTTACCTAGAGCCTATCAAAATTTAATAAACATGACAAGTGAAAATTTGACACAAAAATTCCAGTAATCCTCGTACAAAAAAACTGACTAAAGCATGCAGTCTGGCAATGTAGCTATTTTGCCAACTGAAATGTTCTTGATAACACAGGATCGAATATCAAAATTCAAAACTTATAAATGTTGGAGGAAGTTGTCAGAAATTCAATTGCAGTAATTTCTGACTAGACGGCAGTGGGGGGCGGGGGCTATGGATTTTACCCCTGTGACGAAATATTTTTTCGCTCGCAAAGCATGAGCGAACAAGTTTTTTTAGCATGCGAACGAGCTACAAACTTTTTTATCACAATTTATATTACGGTCCCGTACAGTCTGTCTCATTTCTGAAGTTTCTGAGTGTTTGTCATCAAAAATCTCCACAAAAACAGCAGCAAAACATAACAAAAAAATTACAGAAAAATGACAAATTTGCTAGTCTACCCGAGAGTAGCCTATGTGTTATTGTGTATTTCTGCTGTGTGACTTGTAGTTGAGGAGCAATCAGGCCAAACACCAGTTCGCATGTTGTGAGACAAACTGTAGTGTAGTAGCTCTACAGTTGTACAGGTGGAAACAATCTCTCCTTTTTTTTTTGTGAGTAACAAACTTTTTTTTTTCAACCTAAGTCCACAGCCCCCCCCCCCCCCCCCCCCCCCCAGATCATCTGGTCGGCCCCTAATAATGGGCCTTACAATTTAATACAACATAATTGTCAAAAATGGCATTGTGAGTCATGTGACTGTCAACCTGTTCTGTTGTCAGTGATAGTAGTTGTAAACAAAGTGTCCACAGGCACAGCCTTGTTGTTGTCCAGCCAACATCCTGCCAAAAAGACACTCGTTTTTGGACAGGTTGTTACTCGTTAATAAAATAAACAATGCTACAATATTGCTAACCTTCAAAAACGATGTTTTAAATCCATGATCATTGACAAATTGCAACACAGTTGATCATCACGCACATTGAGCGATAATAACAGAATTGAGATCCTCACCCTCGGCTGGCCAGCGCTGGAGTGACGTCATAAACTTTTTGCAGACAGTGGCGCCGCCAATCTGTTCAAACCTCCTCTGATCTGAGAGCTAGCTGAGGTGATGGGATTTAACTGACTGGTGTCGCCACCTCGTGTATTTCGTCGATTTCTACAGACATCGCCAAAACACGTGGTGAAAATGGTGAAACAGTTCCTCAGTAAGTGCTCCTTAATTTCAGTCCAATTAGCGTCAAATTGCATTCGATCTTGCAACTAATGAACTTGTTTTGTTGTAGAGAAGAAAAGCAAGCGGATGTCATGCCGTACCAAGTACAAGATTGAGAAGAAGGTGGGTGTTTATATTGCTTGGGCGATAATTGAATTATTATGGTTTCTCACACGGAATGTGTATTGGATTTCTTTCAATAAATAAGGCTCAATCAGAGTTCTATGTGTGTTACCTAAGCCTCTCTTCTATTCTAGGTCAAAGAACACAACAGAAAAGTGAAGAAGGCAAACAGAAAAAATACAGACAAAAAAAGTGAGTGACTCTAAAAATAGACCAGTACCGTAGTCCGTACTGTACAATCTCCAGCATGTCCACTTACAAATCTGTATCTTTGAATGAGTTTATTTTCTTGACTTTAAGATCAGCACAGCTCAGTATCCGTCCAATCTCTGAGAAAAGGCTGTGTTAATTACGCTGCTAATTTACGCAGCAATGCATCACTCCTCTCCAATGATAGCTAAAGAGACGTCATTGATGATATGTATCTCTGATCTTTAATGTTGAAGTATTTAAACATTTTATGGGACAATTCACCATAGTCTGAAATGGAGAAATAGTGTGAAGTGCACAGAAGCTCTTACATAGTCGGTGAGATAGACCTGCCAAGTATAAATGTGTACTGATTCAAATATTAATTTCAGGAAAAAGGAAAGATCCGGGGATACCAAACAGTTTACCATTTAAAGATAAAATCTTAGACGAAGCCGCAGAGAGAAAACAAAGGGTGAGATTTCAACTCATTTTACTATGTCATCTTGTTGTTGTAAACAATTATGAAGAAGGCCTATCTATTAAAGATATTTTTAGAGGAGCATCAGTTTTAGTTTTGTAGGGTTAGAAGAAACCTTTATAAATTTAATTGAATGATAATATAAACTGTACTTTTCATGAAGTTTTAAACATGGTTATAGATAATAAAACCTATTTATTTAATATTTCTTTACTTACTCTTTGTCATGTGGGGGAGCGACTGACTTATTGCCTTTTCTAATATATTTTGAAATTTTTATGATGTTACCATTGTTCCAGTTGGAAGACGAGAAGCAGAGAAGGAAGGAAATGGCAAAGTTAGAACGTCAGAAGTTAGTTAATCAGAAACGCAACCTGGGCAGTCTCGTGAAAGATGCACAGAAACGTGGAGAGGAATATAACAAGAAGGTAATAAGACATCAGAAATAAAAAGTTAAATTATTTTTACTCCATCAGCTTGTCTGTTTGGTTTACAGTGTAGAAATATTCCAGCATTGTTGAGCCAGAGAAACTCTGAATTGTGAGTGTCTTTGTCTGAAGCATGAGGCCATGTGTAGCTCCAGAGGCTCCTTCAGTTATCAGTCACCACTTGTCTCCTGAGCCCTGAAAAATCTGGAGTCATTGCTGGCTCTTCAATACCAGTGTTGATATAGTTGTGATACTCATAGTTTTCCTTTTTCAGCATGGAAACGATGTAACTGAAGAATTGTTCACTTATGGGAAAGCCATGGAAAATTCACTGAAGACTTTCTACAAAGAATTTAAGAAGGTATTTGACTGTCTTACCATCTTCATTCTTCACTTTTCAATAGTGGAGGAAAGAAAATAAAGTCTTTGCTCATTATTGTTGACCTTTGTTCCATTAAAATCTGAGAAAAGTTGCATTATAATATTAAGAAGCTGCTACCCTTCTCCCAGACAAGCAAGGCCAGTGCATGGTCTAATTGAGTTGTATCAATTTGTCGGATACAAGTGCATCCAGAAAACGTAATAAAATTATGATTTCTGATCAAACCCTATTGTCGTTCACCCGCATAGGTTGTTGATGCCGCCGACGTGGTCCTTCAAGTCCTAGATGCTCGCGATCCTATCGGAAGCAGGTGCGCCCAAGTGGAAGAAGCCGTCCTCTCAACTGGTGCTGCAAAACGACTAGTTCTTGTTCTTAATAAGATAGGTAAATATAGACCTTGTGAATCTTATGATAGATAGCTAAGATAGATATAGTAAGTGCAGCCCTCTAAGCCCACTCTATGACTTTATTTTAATGCTTTTGTCATATATGTCGGCCTACTTGTGATGTTGAGCAATTTTGAGGAAGATTATGAATTGTCTCACCGTTGATTATTTCATGCTGTGGCTCAGGTTTGTATGTTAGGGCTATTCCATTTAAAAACCTGGGAGGGGGGTGGTCAGGTTGATTTATTTTTCGTAAGATGGATGTAGGGATCGGCGGAAATTCGCTTCAGATGTATGGTGGGATGCAAAAGAAATCAATTTAGATGTACGGAGGGGGCATTATCGCTCCATGAAGGATTACGCATTGTAATAATAAAATTTTCATTTGATGCATGTCGGATGGGTAAAAAATTTGCATTTAATGCATGGGGGGATCGAAAATAATTCACTTTAGATGCATGAGGGGGGTCAAAAATGTAACCTGACCACCCCACCCCCAGGTTTTTAAATGGAATAGCCCTTAAAGCTAATATATGAGACTTTCTTATAAAAGAGTGGTCACAGAATTTTTTGCAGCAGTAAAGAATTTTCTTGGGACTTGAAATTTCCTTAGTATTACTGAATTCATTTGCTCTTGAACTGCAAGAAGCTATTTCTAGACGCTTGGTGAATGTATGAGTTTCGTGGTATTGGCTGTCATGGTGTGCATTTATCATATTTTCAGATTTGGTACCAAAGGAAAATGTAGAAGCGTGGTTAAAATATCTCCGAAATGAATTTCCGACAGTCGCATTCAAGGCCTCCACTCAATCACAAACTGATAACTTGGTAAGTAAAAATGAAAGCTTAGCTGTAAACATTTCTTAATTAATTATTGGAAATGTATTTGGATTATTAATCATTATTTTTTCATTTAATTTTGCCTTGAAATTGATAAGTTTTTAATTCTTCTCCTTATCTTATGTATCCTATTTATTTTGCAGTCTCAAATTAAGAAGCCTATAGCCAACCTGAGTGATGACATGTACAAGTCAAGTCGTTGTTTGGGAGCCGATGTCCTCATGAAACTTTTAGGGAATTACTGTCGAAACAAAGACATCAAGACCAATATTAGAGTGGGAATTGTAGGTAAGTTGGCCATGTGCGATTATTCAAAGTTAAATTGAGAAGGACATTGCTACCCAAATTTATGCGATTATGGATTTCTTGATTCAATGAGAAGTAACCTTGTAGTCTCATAAATGAAAAGATTACCTAATATGCCTTGGTAGGTAGTATAGAAAGTACCGCAAGTACAGACATCTAAGGCATGTGCTAGAGAGAGAGTCAGAGAGGGCAGAATACCAGGTATTCGAAATAGGCCCTAAAATATTTTGATTGTTCTATCTTGGAATGTTACTCAAATGTTGTGGTTTTGCTTCAGGTTATCCAAATACTGGCAAAAGTAGTATTATCAACAGTCTTAAACGGACGAAGGCTTGCAGTGTGGGATCCACACCTGGAGTAACAAAGTGAGTATTTGTCCCTATAATATGCTATGTCCTCCTCCCTCCCTAATGAGCCTATCAAGTGCATAAATACAGGGTTGGGTTCAAATACAGATAAAAGTATTTAAATACAAATACAAATACTTTCAATCTTTCTAAATACAAATACAAATACAGTTGAGCTCAAAAGTATTTAAATACAAATACAAATACTTTCAATTCTTTCAAATACAAATACAAATACAAATACTCAAATTTTTAAAGTATTTAAATACAAATACAAATATATTTGCAAATATATTTGAAAATACTTTCAATAATTTTGTCTTAGAACTTCAAACTTGTCTTTTTAAATTGTTTCCAATCCAACTCTAGCTAATGTTTATGAAAACAGCGAACTGTTATGGGTCTATAGGTTATATCCAGTTTTAACAAATATTAATAATTATTATATTCTTCATAATATTATTATCAACTTCCGTCATTAAAATCTGTTCAAATTCACACAAATTGGGACTTATTTTCCAATTCATTAACCTATTATAAACTGAATAGTTGCATATTATGATTTAGACAAGCACAAATATTTATTTATGTAACTCTTAATTGATTAAATATGATGTTCTGCATATACATAAATTGATAAATATTGATTAATCTATGACTATTTTAGAAATAAACCCAGTAATTCCAGGTTGAATACCAAATTTCCATTGATTCACTATGATTTTCTCTTCACCTGGTGATGATTCCAGGTTGAATACCAAATTTTCACTCATTCACAATAATTTTCACTTCCCTTGGTTATGATGGTAATCACTTTGGATAAGTTTGGAATAAAACAACAGATTATACAGTTGCTCTTTCAGACACATTGGCTTAGTAATACCAATATCCTCACCCAGAGTACCTTTCGACTGTCATTAAGATATGGAGTTGGCCCCTGCCTGAAGGGCAGAGGCAAGTGTGACAGCCAAAAGGACTAGGGAGGGCAACAGGGGGGGAAATAAAAAACTACAACACACCCAGCGCATCTGTGTTACCATCACAGGCAAAGCACCCGCTAACCCAAGACTTAACCTCCTTGTCACGCCTACGAGAAGAGAGTGACGTCATTCCAGTCTCGCGGAATCTCGCTGAGGATATACCAATATCCTCACCCAGAGTACCTTTCGACTGTCATTAAGATATGGAGTTGGCCCCTGCCTTACGTATATTTTCTAAGTTTAGGCCAATCCATCATTTACAATAATAATCTAAAATCAATCTCCTCCAAACCTCACAAAATGGCGAAACAAATGGCAAAATTACAAATTTACAACATGTATTCAATGTAATCCAAATATAAACATCCCAATAATGACAGTCGAATATAAACACCTTAATGACAGTCGAATATAAACCTCTCAATAATGACTGTCGAAAGGTACTCTGGGTGATATCCAAAATTACCAGACATAATATATAACATAATAACATAACCTCCACACAGATGATATATTGAAATATGGAATGTATTTCATAAATACATAGCCACCACAAATTTGAGGCATAAGAGACAGTCGATTGGTACGAAGTGAGTCACTGGTATCCAGTATCCAGAGACATGGAATATCAAGCAATATAACATAAACATTCCAGACAAAAGGAAAAACTGGATAAATTTCCAAGACCATACAGATTACAGAACCAATTGAAAAGTGAGATGCACAATTCCTAACCATCAACCATATGTAGGTGGAATTACAGATATGACACAAAACCGTCCTTAGAGAAATTTAGGCAAATTTAGGCACTGAAATCCAGAGCCGCAGGGCCGAATAACATAGTAAGACTGAATGGAATCCGAACCATCGAACTTTAGATAAGGCTCATCATATATATATATATGCTAAAATGGCAAGACCGTCACCCTCTCTCAGGCAAATCAAAGGTACCACATTATATGTTAATAATATAATGTAACACATCACGTCTCAACATGATTTGCAGAACCAAACCAAATAAATTGCGCCTCAACTAAAAAATTGCACCGTCGCAATATAAATAGGCACTCGCAACACCCCGTATTACATAATTTTGCCACCTTCATAGAAACAACAAGAGTCCAGTACAGCCAAAGGCATAAGAAATTGCCAACTGTCTGGAGTACAATAGTACTTGAAACAGTCCAAGCGTCAAAGAGCATCAAAATACCCCTGACAAGTTTGTACGGTCATGACAACCATCCCCTGTCAGATCATTGGGGTGAATATTGGAAAACACCATGACTACGCATGTGCTACCACTGCAAACCACAGCCAGACAACCAGCCTATGGACCAACAGAATTGATGGCTCATCCAGCCTCAAATACCAGACAAAATGGATCTCTCATGGTCTCAGATACCAAATTTGTGTAATTTTGGCTAAAATATCCATCAGCATTCGTTCCAGGGCGAGATCCAGGCATAAGAAATTGCCCTCACCCTAGAGCCAAAATGGCTGCAGACTTCCAACATGGCCTCAGACGCCATCAAACTTAAAACACCAAAATCGGCCTCAGACGCCGTCATCCATAATTATTAAGGGCCTCAGACGCCCAAACAACATTTGAACAAACAAAATAACAAAATCTCGGCCTCAGTTGCCGGTTTTAAAACTCGATTATGAAAGATTAAAATTCGCGTTTCACCAGACGCGTCTTCCCGGCTGCATACGAGAAGAGAGTGACGTCATTCCAGTCTCGCGGAATCTCGCTGAGGATATGTTGTCTATTCACATTTGTGCTTTGCACTTTGGTGAAGCTGACTTTAACTAAAAATGACTAAGTAAATTATTAAAGTGACTTCCTACATTATAAGTCAAAGGACTAACTATAGTCAACTTAATGAGTGAAATGACTAAATTAGTATGTAGCTAAATTTTAGTCAGATATTTTCAACAAAACAAAGGGCAAAATCCTCCACAACAACAGCACTATCTGTGATTGGCTATGGGAAGGTGCACTGGTGAATATTGCTCTGTGATTGGTCGAGACAGGAGATTCTTTTGGGCCAATTTTGTTAATATTCTTTTGGGGATAGAATAATCATGTCAGATTCATTAAAATCCCGTGTTTTTGTTCTATATGCCACATTTGTTTACTTAAAATACCTGTTGTCAGTACCAGGAATTCGTTGAATGCTTGAATAGGAAAATTTGTGGAAAATAAAGCACAATAAAAAAGTAATATAAAATAGAGAAGTAGGTGTTTCGTTCATTTAACAAAATTTTTCGTTAGCCAAATATAAGTCAATATTGGAAATAGGCTTATAACCTTGCTAAAATACCGTCTCAGTCAGATTCAGAACATATCTATGCCACAAAAAGCCATTATACTTTCATTGGGGGCTGCTTGGACAACAATCTCACATAAAAATAAAGAAATTCAATCAACATTTATAAATAGATATTTAGGCCTTAGTAAATTTCCACTCCACTGTTGACAGCCCTCTCAATTCCAAAATATAACTAAAATCTACTTTGTATTCAACAAGAAGGTATTATAACTTAGAAGTTGTTCTGGGAAAGTGATGCTATAATAATGAATAATATACAGAAATATAGGCCTATGGAACATTTGAATGTGCTTAAAATTCAGTTTTTCTTACAAATTGACCTCTTATTAAATACTGGTGTAAACATTATTTATAAATGCAAAATAATATGAAGTTTTCATAACTGCTAGATATGTATTATTAATGTCCACACAATGGTACCCCTATGTAATTGCAATGCCCCATTGCTCACAAAAGACAATGCATGGCCAGTACCTGTGTTTGAATAGCAATTAAGACAATAGCCAGGGTCAGAATAGCAGTTAACATTCAAAATGTGTGATAGTTATGTCTTTCATACTTTTAGACACTATAAAATGGACATTTACCTGTAACTATTAGATAAATGTAACCTATTTTGTCAAAGAAAATATATTTAGTATATGGGTAAGTGAGATGTATACCAGGGTTGGGTTCAAATACAAATATATTTGTATTTGTATTTGTAAATACTGTATTTGTATTTGTATTTAAATACTTTTTCGGAGATTTGAAAGTATTTGTATTTGTATTTAAATACTTTGCAAAGTATTTGTATTTGTATTTAAATACTTTTGGCAAATTTCAAAAGTATTTGTATTTGTATTTGTATTTGCATCAAAGTATTTGGTATTTACAAATACTTTTTTCAAATACAATGTCTATAAATGGACCAAAAAAGCATGCATTCCTTAACTTTAAAAGTGGATATAAGCTATGTGTCTATCTTTATGCAATCATTTTGAAATTTTGGATGACTATATTTAGTTTAAATATTATTTTTGAAAGTATAGCATTTTAATGATTACCATCTTAGTTTCCCCTGAAGTGTTAGTTTGTGGTCTGTACACAATCATACATGTATAGAGATGATCACTGTCTCTGTGTTGTTAGGTTAGAAGAAGTTTAAAACAATGACTCAAGAATCCAATGGACTGCAAAAGTGAAATACAACTCAACTTCTGTCCTATCTGAACTTCCAATTTTAAGAAAATATTTGTTGAACACAAGATACAAATGAAATATGGCCTGTATGAGAAGTCATGAATTATAATTGTTTGCATATTAAGTTTATTACTGATTTACGTGTAGCATGTGTACCTAGTAGTAATTGTGTATGAATCTCACTTGCCTATACACTGTATACTAAATATATTTTCTTTGACTAAACATTTTGCATTTATCTAATAGTTACAGGTAAATGTCCATATTATATTGTCTAACAATGTGAAAGACATAACTATCACACATTTTGAATGTTAACTGCTATTCTGACACTGGCTATTGTGTTAATTGCTATTCAAACACAGGTACATGCCATGAATTGTCTTTTGTGAGCAATGGTGCATTGCAATTATATAGGGGTACCATTGTGTGGAAATTATCATACAAAATCTCTATGAAAAATATTGTACTTCCCTCTATGGGTCTAACTTTATCGATTTTTCTAATGGCGCTGCTATAAATAATTTGTGTAAACAATGGAGGAAAGCAATGCGTAGAATAATGAATTTACCACCAACAACTCATTCGAGGTATATTCCTCATATTGTAAGAACTCCACCAATTAATATACATTTAATGCAGCGATTTATTAAGTTTTTCTATTCTGGTGTTTATAGTAAAAATAATGTTGTTAACCATATATATAAAAATTCAATACTCTCAAATTCTAGACTGGGTCGTAATATTAGACATATATTAATAAACTATTGTTGTGTAACGCCTACAATTAATTGTAATAGTACAGATTTGTGTAAAAAGGTGTACAGACAGTGGATGAATAGTTGTCCGGATGAGGATCTCAGAATTAGTTATCAGATTTCTGAACTAATTCAAGAGCGTGATAGCATTGTGCCAAGCAGCCTAGATTTACATGAGGTAAAAGACCTCATAGAATTTTTATGTGTTTCCTGATTGATCTGTTTTTAACTGTTTTTACCCTTTTAAAATTTTTGTTATACTTGTTTTTTGAATCTATGTATCGTCTTATACATGAATAAAATGTTATAATAATACACATCTAGCAGTTATAAAAAGTTCATATTATTTTGCATTTATAATGTTTAGCCTACATCATGATTTAATTAGAGGTCAATTTGCAAGCAAAAGAAAACTTTAATTATTTTTTTTAAAAGCACATACCAAAGTTCCAGATTTTTGTATATTATTCATTATTATAGCCTCACTATCACAGAACAACTGCTATATTAATGTCTAAATATCTATTTATAAATGTTGATTGAATTTCTTTGATTTGATATAAAATCGTTGTCCAAGCAGACCCCAGTGAAAATATAATGGCTTGGTATGGCATAGATATGTCCTGAATCTGACTGAGACTGTATTTTAGCAAGGTTATAGGCCTATTTCAAATATTGACTTATTTTTAGCCAACGAAAAATGCTGTTAAATGAACGAAACATCTATTTCTTCAGTTTATATTAATTTTTTATTGTGCTCTATGTTTTTACAAATTGTCCAAGTCAAGCATTCAACGAATTCCTGGTACTGAAAATAGGTAATTTAATGAAACAAATGTGGTATATAGAACAAAATCACGGGATTTTAATTAATCAAACATAATTATTCTGTCCCCAAACGAACCCTTACAAAATTGGCCAAAAAGAACTTCGAGTCTCGACCAATCACAGAGCAGTCTTCACCTGTGCATCTTCCCATAGCCAATCACAGATAGTGTTGTAGTTGTGGAGGATTTCGCCCTCTGTTTCGTTGAAAATATCAGACTGAAATTTAGCTGCATACTAATTTAGTCATTTCACTTATTAAGTTGACTATAGTTACTTATAATGTAGGAAGTCACATTAATAATTTACTTAGTTATTTTTAGTTTAAGTCAATTGATAAGCAGAACATCATATTTTCTAATAAATTAAGGGTTAAATTTATAAATAAATATTTGTGCATGTTTAAAATCATAATATGCAACTAAATGACCAAAAATGTCACAATTTCAACAGATTTTAATGACGGAACTTGACAATAATATTATGAAAAAATTGATAATTATTTCTATTACTTGTTAAAACTGCATGTAACCTACATACCCATAACCATGATAACAGTTTGTTGTATTCATAAACATTAGCTGGACCTAAATTGGAAACAATTTGAAAGTTTGAAGTTCTAAGACAGAATTATTGAAAGTATTTTCAAATATATTTGCAAATATATTTGTATTTGTATTTAAATACTTTCAAAATTTGAGTATTTGTATTTGTATTTGTATTTGAAGGAATGGAAAGTATTTGTATTTGTATTTAAATACTTTTGAGCTCAATTGTATTTGTATTTGTATTTGTATTTAGAAAGATTGAAAGTATTTGTATTTGTATTTAAATACTTTTATCTGTATTTGAACCCAACCCTGATGTATACACAATTACTACTACAGGTACATGTAAATGTGTATCAAATTAAATAAACAAAATCTTTCATTTTTTAAGAAAGAAAGAAAGAATAAGAATAAACTTAATATGCAAACAATTATGATTCATGACTTCTCATACAGGGCATATTTCATGTGTATCTTGTGTTCAACAAATATTTTCCTAAATTGGAAGTTAAGATAGAACAGAAGCTGAGTTGTAATTCACCTATGCAGTCCATTGGATTCTTGAGTTATTGTTAACTTCTTCAAACCTAACAACACAGAGACAGTGATGATCATTGATCTCTTTACATGTATGTCTGTATACAGACCACAAACTGAGCACTTCAGGGGAAACTAAGATGGTAATCATTAAAATGCTATACTTTCAAAAAGAATACTTAAACTTAATGCAGTAATCCAAAATTTCAAAATGATTGTATAAAGATAGACACATTAGTTATATCCACTTTTGAAGTTAATATAAGGAATGCATGCCTTTTTGATCCAATTATAGACATTGTATTTGAAAAAAGTATTTGTAAATACTAAATACTTTGATGCAAATACAAATACAAATACAAATACTTTTGAAATCTGCCAAAAGTATTTAAATACAAATACAAATACTTTGCAAAGTATTTAAATACAAATACAAATACTTTCAAACTTCCGAAAAAGTATTCAAATACAAATACAAATACAGTATTTACAAATACAAATATATTTGTATTTGAACCCAACCCTGCAAAAATACAGGAGGTAAAGCCCCAATCATTCGTCTGTTATCCCTGTGCTATGTGAATGATTAAATGTGATTCACAGGCTTCGAATTGAACAAAAAGTTCTAGTAATCACTGATCAAATTGTGCCTTTCTAATATTGGAGTCTTTAGAAATATGGGGGGGGGGGTCTAGTGGTAGCGTGTTAGGCTGCCAATTGCGTGGTACAGGATTCAAATCCAGCTCTTGCCGGGTCACTTGGGCAAATGTTGGACGGTTTCATTCATCCTTCGCCTCAGTGCCGTGTCCTCCTGTCCAAATTTGCCTACCTAATGCATAAATACAGGACGTAAAGCCCCAATCATCCATCCATTGAAATGCCATGTGCTTTCTATACTGAGTTAAAAAGACTAATAGTAATTTAATGTTTGCTTGAATACTCATTTGCCTATTTTGTTTGCAGACAAATGCAAGAGGTTCACTTGGACAAACACATCAAGTTGATAGACAGTCCTGGAATTGTGATGGCTCCTAACACCTCATCTGACGCTTCCATTATTCTCAGAAATTGTGTTAAGGTAAAAAAGAAGTTCTCAATGTGTCTATGTTGACTATTTGATGCTCTTATAGGCCATGTTGCCATCTTCAAGTTTAGATCACCCGTTAAAGGTCATTTTGTTGCTGTACGGACTAAGGAAAGCGTCTTCATAATCCATCTTGTGACTTTTAGGTTGAAACGGTAGAAGACCCTACGCCTGCAGTGGCTGCTATTTTGAAAAGATGTCAGAAGGAACAGGTATGTAAATTTTAACAAAAATATATCCGAATTGGTATTTGAATGTCAGTAAATGCTGTGAAACTTGGACATTCGAAGTTCTCAAAGTTCACCATTAATCGTTTCTGATTCTCGCTTTGTTTTCAGATGATGTTGCAGTATGGCGTTCCTGACTTCAATGATGTCAATGACTTTCTGGCCCTACTTGCCAAGAGACAAGGACGATTAAAGAAAGGAGGAGTTCCTAACGTTGCCAAAGCAGGAAAAACCGTCCTCCATGACTGGAATCAGTATGTTGTGATTTTTACTGGCTCTAATCTTCAGTGAAAAAAAAAATTGTCTTCTTTTAATTTTATCAGTGTTTCTGGAGATGTGAATAGATTCCAGACAGAAATCTTCATCCGTCCGTCATAGACCTGTGTGATACAATATGTGTATTAGCTATTTATGATTTCTGAAGATTGAATATTGCGCTGTTCTGGGGTTACTTGTTCCCAGAGTTAGCATCTTTCATCAGAAAAATTAAATGTCGTCCATTGAAATAGTTGCAGAGTCTTAATTTTAAGTTGTAGATATTTTATATTAAGAATTATTAATCGCTTTCAGAGGGAAAATCACATTTTACACACATCCCCCAGAAGACCAAGAAGTTCATGTTGAAGCAAATATTGTGACTGAGATGAGTAAAGAGTTTGACATTGACTCTTTAGTTGAAGACGAAAAGACTTTACTGAAAGGTACATTATGTTATTAATTCTCATCTATTGTTGGTCTGATTCTCACAGAGCAGGTACTTGCACTAACTGGAGTATTCTGTATACAAGAAGTCAACAATGTAATATTATTGTAGCCTGTCCAGACAGTCACAATACACATATCTCTGTTTGCAACTGGCTTGTAGCCCGACTCATGTGTTCCAACTGTTTGAAATTTTGTGATTTCATCTGATTTTATTTGGCATGTCAACCTTTGAAGGGATTTTATGCTGCAACTAATATGCCAACTATCATACCTGTACTGTTGCCAGTGTGTCTACTAGCCATTGTTTTATGTCTTCAGGATTTTGCCTCTTTTCCCAGGCTATCAGGATGCCAGGTAAATTGAGGCTGAAGACATGCCAACATAATTTAAATGAAAAAATGCTTGATTCATTTCTTTGCTCTATTTGTTTGTAGGCTTGAAGCAAAGGTCTACGACAGACATAGTTATCGACTCATTTGGTCCATTTGAGATGAAAGAAGGCGAGGAAGCAGAAGAAGAGATGGACAGCGAAGATGAAGAAGAAGAAGAGGATGGAGAAGGGGAGGAGGAGGAAATGGAGGAGAGTGATCAAGAAGAGGTAAGCATAGAACTAGATTTTTGATTTAGTTGATTGAAGTGGGAGGTACGGAAATTAACACAGAAGTTTTGTTGTGGCTCAAATGTGAAAATCATTTTCCAAAAAAATCAGTTTGTCAGAAACTGGATATTCTTTGCTAGTATTCTACATTGTAGGGCCGAATTCGATGCTGTGTTTCTTACTCAAAAGCTGTACTTGTTTAGAATTGTTGAAAATTGAATTGATTGTAGTAATATAAAGTAGGAATAACATAAAATATTAATGAGGCTTCATCTGAATAATTCCTCCAGAGCAGCTTGCTGCTATGGAGGATTGTACAGCTACGCTACCAGTTCTGTCAGCCTTCATTTCCTGTGTTCATTAAACATGACATATAGTGATTTACTCAAAACAACTCTATTTTCTCATCCACCTCTGCACACACGGCATCCTAAAGGGCCAGACTGATGTGGCAGATAGATTAGGGCTAGATCTGTCTGTAGCAACCGTAGATAGATGCATACAGTGCCAAGAATAGGCAGAAATCACTAAATCTGATGCATTTGACTGCTATCTGGCCCACCTGTCTGTAGCTTAGGGGGGACCAGTCCATTGATGCATAGAGTCAGGGCCTACATAAGCTCTTGATAGAGTAGCTGGTTGCCATTGGATTGAAGCGATGTGATTGGTTGATGTCGTCTGGCTGGTTCCCGCCGTCTTTGCTGCTGTGAACAAGTAGTGTTTGGGCTTCCCGCTAGGGGGACACTCTCTGAAGCCATTTAACATGCAAAATGCGTAGCAGCGCCAGTGGATTTTTATGCTGTGCTAGGTGGTGTTGGGCTTGCCATGGTTGTCCTGAGTTGTGATTACAACAATAAAATCATATAAAGGATATTTGTGTGTAACCAAATTAGTGTTGTAGTGATCGACGAAAATATCGCCGATGATAATCGCCACTGTCAACATCGATTTTATATTTTAAAGCTCTTGAAGAGATCTATTTAACACAGCAAGAATTATATCTGTATGGCTTGTGTTATAGTGCAATAATTGTCAAGATTGAGGTTATTTCTCAGTAGAAAAATAATCGATTTAGGATCGATTATCGAATCAGAAGGGTCAATGATCGATGTTGAAAATCTGACCGATTCCCATCACTAAACCAAATACAGTTAATGAATTATGATTATATCATTATTGTCATAAATGTAGCTTTATTGAGATCGGTAGAAACTGGGGGGTCGGCCTGGGTCGCCTCGGGGGTCGTCTCGGGGGTCACCTCGGGGGGTCGCCTCGGGGGGGGGGGGTCGCCTCGGGGGGGGGGGGGGGGGGGTTGCCTCGAGGGGTCGCCTTGGGGGGTATTACTCTACATAACTCAGTATTAACACGACTTGTCAAGCCCTACAAACTTTCATCTCTCCCAATTGCCGAGAATAGTCAGAGAAATCGGGCATTTTCAATGCATTTTGACATCCCCACTTCGCCATGTTGAACAAAAACAATCAAAATTTCACTGGCCCTAACGATCTGCATTTCAGCCAAACAACACCATTACAAACCCCAAATATCCTCTGAATCTTTGCTTTTCATCTTTATTTTATAAAATATAATCCAACATTGCTTGATAAAGACATTAAAAAGCCACACTGTGGCAGAATTCATGACAACTTCCAGCAGTGCAGGCTGCCATGCCATCTTGTCCTTCTTGCTCAGTTCACTAGGAGTCTAGGACTGCCTCTTCCTGTCTCTATTGGCCAAACAGAGCGCTCTATTGGGGAGTCCCATGACGTCATATCGCAATGCTACAATGTGATTGGTTGGATCCTGCTGGTGTGCTAAATATAGCCACCATGTGCTTGGCACCCTGGATTAGCATGGGCAACCTTCTGCATGCAGGTGTGCAGTGTTGTGTTGTATTCACTATTGTGAGATAAATTATCTCACAATTTTCTGGCCATAAGGTCCAATTCACCTTATGTCACCTCCCCATAGACCATGGAATATATCTGTGAAGCCGAATTTATGTTAGTACAGCCAGTGAGGTGGTCACTTCATTGCTCAGTTTTGTGACTTCTGACAGCTGACAAACTGACCTGACTTTTGACAGCTGACAAACTCGGCTGACTGGTCTTGGTTTTATGTTTGCCTTTGAGTCAATCATTAGACTAGCACAGGGGGGATAATTAGACTGGCAGGTTTCAGTGCAAATGATTCATCATCATCATCATATTTATATTTGTGTTAAATTTTTCGCCCCCTACCCCCCCCCCCCCTGCAGGCTACGGCCCTGAAATCCTTACGATGCTTCTCACCACAAATGGTTCATATTTATATTTATACAATTATGCACACTGCACAGTTCTATATCATACAGAAAAACCACAAGGAATACACAAGTGAGAGAATATTGGTTGAGCCCAAGAAATAAATTATTTGCTGCCATTGGCTGACCCTGGCGTTTTCAGGTATAATGCCTTCCAGGTTGTACTCAGCAACTGCAATTGTCTTCTAGCAGGAGCATGTAGCCAATGCAGTTGCTTTTTGTCTTGCCCTACGCTATCTTGCTCTTTTAACCTCTCTATGACACATATTCATTCGGGGATGTCCTGCATCATGTCCAGGATCTTTCCATTGCCCTAACACAACATTGGACTAGGGGGGCCGGGGCCAACCCAACTATCCAGCTCTGGAGGTGCAAATTCCATGTGCTTTTTTAGTAGTGAAATGTTATGGATTGTTTCAGTTGAAAAAGGTGACTGTGACTGCTAATAACAAGAAAGGCAAGAAGTCTAAACTTGAGCTTCAACCGAAAAAGAAAAGTCCTGGAAAATCAAATGTAGAAGGCCTCCTTCAGCTAAATAAACAAAAGAAAATGAAGTTCAAGAAAATGAAGAAGGACAGGAAGAGATCTGGTAAGATATTATGAGCCCTTTTGAGTTGGGGAAGATCTATGGAGAACTGCTTTCAGCGTTGTGTAGCATTGGAAAATCCTGGATTTGAGTCACATGACCAATGCCAAAAAACTACAAATGCACCCGCCTGACCTCAATAGCACTCTTGGTCAGTCTTGGAGGCCCCACTGAACTGCTTGAGTCATGATGGCCCGTTTCTCTCTGAAGCCCAGTTCCCTACTTTCCCCTTTTAAAATTGTTGAAAGAGCCCATGGATGTTCTATACTAAATTTGATTACTAAATTTAAATTTGCTAGCCTGATGCTGCAGATGTGACAGTATTTTGGACTTGATTGCTATTGGAGTATTCAAACTTGATAATGTCTCACAAGTTGTAGTAAATTAATGAAACCACCCTTCTGGGGAAATAATTATATAACTATTACTTACTATATTGTACAGCTAATGACCATTGCAAATTTAATTAAGTGGATTTCATTTAATTTTCAGATGCAGTTGCGGGAAAATTGTCATCAGCACTGGAAGATGCATTTGCTGGCCTTGGGGGAGAATGAAATCAATTGTTGTAAATTTTATAAACACCAATTATGTCAATCAGCTTATGTTAATGTATATATATGCTAGGGTGTTTCAGGTGCCCCCAATGTTTTCCGATCCAGCTTGACCTTGGTCTGGTATTGCAGTTTACATAGTAAAAGTCACATGTAAAATTTTAGCCCATTTTATAAATACCTACCTTTACCAGAATTCACTTGAAGTTTATAATGTAATTCCCCATTGGCGAACATGCAAATTCTCAAGATATTTAAAAAACCAATGAAGAAATCAATATTTTTTTCTCAACCCACAGTTCCTGAGTAAGTGTTGGGAGGGAAATTCAAATCTGGTGTTATTTTTTGTATAACCCCACTTGCCAAGCTGCCAGAGGCTGTCAAATTTGTGAAAATCTGCATAAAATGGCAGAATTTTAGGAAATTCGACTCTTCCTAGCTCATTAGGAAGACCTGCTGTAAAATAGCTGATGCCAGATTTGAATTGCCCTCCCAAAACTTACTCAGAAACTATGGATTGAGGAAAAAATATTTATTCCTTCATTGTTTTTTGCAATATTTTCAGGATTTGCAAGTTCGCCAATGGGGAATTACATTATAAACTTCAAGTGAATTCTGGTAAAGGTAGGTATTTATAGAATGGGCCAAAATTTTGCATGTGACTTTTACTATATTAACTGCAATACCACACCAAGGTCAAGCAGGATTGGAAAATATTGGGGGCACCTGAAACACCCTCATATATGCCTATGATATATTTATGAGCATTTGTGTATTTGTTGATTATTCATGCGAATTGAATAAAATGATCTTAATTGGATAATATCAAGCATTCTTAGTCATTACTTGTAGTATACTACCTGTCTTATATAATTAGCATTTTACACAGTGCTGATAGGCCTAGTATTAAGTTTAATGCAAACTGGATTAAGATCGATTCGAGTAGTAGTTCGATCTAGCACAGGAATATTCTTTTAGGATGGAGAAGACGCTTGTCAACGGGGAGTTGGGAACTTTACTTTTTTAATTGGGAACGGCTGAGATCAGTATGGATCTGTGCAATGGTTTGGTTATGGCAATTCAACAGAAAACTCATTATGCAGACAATTTTGTGATGGCTGCAGGTAAAGCTAGGTAATGAGAGGTAAATGAGATAGCAAGAGGGTGTGACCAATCTGGAATCCACGGTCGATGAATGACCTTAGGTAGCTAGTACCGATCTTTCAAATCTGATTGGTCGAGAGAACAATGCAATCAACATCCGCTCATTCACAATTGCTCTGTGACGTCACGTACTACATGCTTGTCCGCTGATATGTGGACAGGGACTAGTCAGGGTGTGACAAACAATTTTGCGAACATTACCACTAGGGGACTTTGGTACCGGCAGGTGCTGCCCTCTTGTGTATTGATGAGATTTTTGACTTGGCAAGTGACACGTTGGATTACCAGACGAAGCCACGTTCAAGAAACAACATTGGCTGTGTTTACAAGTGAAATCGAGGAATACCTGCTAAAATGGTCTGTATTTTGTCAATTTTGAGGTTTACTTAGTTGAAGTAAAGTTCAGGGCACTAACTGGAGAAGTGAGGTGTCGATTGTCCGTGAATTTGTATGGAAATGACAGATCTTAATTGGTGAAATTTTGCCGGTATTTTCGATTGATGAACATCAACATGTAGATTCCCACTTAGACATGGTATTTTTGCTTCTGTGTGAGCACCATATTGTTTTCTGAAGTACCTCACTAATGTGCACAATGTCAAGACTGAGAAAAAATGAAATTAAAATTAAAATGCCATGATTGGATAGTCCAGGGTATGATGAGAAGTTTTTGTTTTATTTTGCAGGTGTCAGTACTGAACACAGTGGACACTTCCCATGAGGATATGATCGTAAGTATTCTGCAAACTATGTAAGAAAAGGCTAGGATAAACTTAAGGACAGGCCTATGGGCTACCTGCCGCACAAGAAATGAATGTCTGTGGGCTCCGTTTGGGCCGTTGTGTAAATTTGTGTCACCCAGTTGGAACTGTTTGTCACCTGGGGCGTTTTCGGAAAGTCTTTCACTAGTAACACGGGTGACTCTAGAGTGACTCGTGTTTGTTTCAGAACATGCAGAGGGTAGCCCAGAACTAGAAGAGGAGAGCTTCACTCGAGCAGGAACCAGTTTGTCACGTAGTACAAACTCTCGAGACTCCAGTACTCTCCCAATATCGGGCAGTAGCTAGAAACACTACACTCGAGATCGACGTTCCCACCTCCCGGAAACACGAGGGTCGAGTTTTGGGTGTTCGGAAACACCCTCGTGACTCGTGTCACTCGAGTAATTCTTGTAACCTTTCCGAAAACGCCCCTAGTTTGCACTGGTATGAAATTTCCAAATTTCTTGTCGCCTTTTTGGTACTGATATGGGTGTCACCTAGTTGGTTTGGCGCCTAGTTGACGGTATACCAAAAATCCGGCTCTCTGATTGGTTTGATTACTAGAAGTCGGCTGTTTCACTGTGTTGACGATGACTGTCACGATTTTAAGTTATAGGCTACTAAAATTCAATTATAGCTGGACTTACTGAAAAGCTTATATACATCCCAACTTTGATGTTAATTCTCCTTCTTTTTTTTTTTCAGCACGATGCTCAGATGGACTATTATGGAATCAAGCTTGCCACATGTTCTTCCGATCGGTCTGTTAGAATATTTGACGTGCGTAACAATCAACAGACACTCATTGCAGATTTAAGAGGGTATGTATGTTCCTGAAGTTTTATTGTTTTTTTTTTTTTCTAAATTACAATTTTGAACTGCAGTTTCTATCAATCTTTATCTTATTGTTATGTCCTCTGCCTGTCGTAATTAGCTCATCAGAGACTGCTTAAATACAGGTCCGTTTTGCCCAATTTACGGACACATAAATTTATGAAGATCAGTCAGAAAATTTATAATGTATAGATGATGGGAATATTTGATCTATTGGTAGTTAAAGCTGAGAATTTTAGTTTTACATAGTAACTTTTGTAGGAGCCTTTTATAACAAATCATAAATGTTTCAGACATGAAGGTCCAGTGTGGCAACTCGCGTGGTCCCATCCAATGTATGGCAGTTTGCTGGCTTCGTGTGGTTACGACAGAAAAGTCATCATTTGGAAAGAAACAAATGGAGTGTGGGCAAAACTTCATGAATATAGCAGTCACGACTCTTCAGGTAAGCAAAGTGTTTAGGTGTTTTAGGGTAGGCGGAAAATTAGGTTGGAATTGCAGGATGCCGTTGAAATCAGGCTTAAACTCCATGGAGCTGTTATAGAGTGTATCATTGGATGTAGTAATGTTCCACATTTCTTTGACTAAAACTGAGACTTCTTTATTGGTCATTCATGTTACAACTACGGAATGAAGTATGTTTCCAATCTGACAAAGAAGAAGCACTAAAAACTCCTCCGGAGCCCTCTTTATGTAGAGCCTTTTGTATGATCAGTTGACAGTTGAAAAAAAATCCCATTAATAAGTTCTATACTGACGTCGTACGAATGAACTGTTTGTCCTCTTGTAGAGGGGTAACAGTCGAGTGCTGAAGTGTTATCGTCTGGTGTTGTATTTTGTTTTTGTGACAATGAACACTTGTTTGGTAATTTTGATAGGATCCTTTGTTGATTGATATTAATGGTTGATTGTATTATATTACAGTAAATTCAGTCTCCTGGGCGCCCCATGAATTTGGTTTGATGTTGGCTTGTGGAAGTTCTGACGGATCCATTTCAATAATCTCCAGTTCAGGTAAATATCAAAAAAGAAATGCGAATGAATGGTCTGTCAGTTTGTTGTTTTAATCAAAAGAATGTAACTTGATACAGTTAATGCTTCCATTAGTGAGACTGTCAGTCTTTTTGTTGATGTAAATTTTTTCACTGTATCAAAAAAATGCCAAGTATTTTAATCTTGATGAGGTTGATTTTTGTTTGTGACTTGGTTCATAATTTCAAGTACAGAAAATACACCTAAAAAAATTAGAAGTAGAAACTGAAAATGTTCATTTAGGCATTTCAAATCACGGTTTAATTCAGACCAGCTGCTTTTTACGCTTATGAACCAATTGATGATCTTCGCAAATATGTAATTGAACTGGAGCGGAAGTCATAGTTTATCACGATTCGAAACTAAATCCAGATATATGTGAGAGATAAAGTAGCAATTAATTTTTATCGAGTAGTAAATTACATTATAGGTTTCTGAAATTGATAAAAGAAAAAAAGAAAAGATAAAAAATCACTTATCTCCTGTATCTTCTGATAAATTTGCTTTTTTTTCCTGTCATTTAATATGTCATCAGGAACTGATAAACTTCTTGTATTTATCAGGTGATGGAACGTGGCAGTCTGAGAAGATCAACAATGCTCATGCAGTGAGTTTCACTTCATAAACTTTTATATAGGCCTATCTATGATGAAATTTTCCACTTATTTTGATAATTAATTTCTTTGTTCTTCTCATTGTTTTGGTAATTTGAAATTTTTACTTAACCCCAGCATTTAGAAAGTGTAAATTCAACCTCTTTCCAAAATTTCAGAGGAATACATACATAGTCTTCATTTGTGTGCTATACAGTATGCAATACTGTCTGTGATTGTATCATGTTATGTGAGACTGTGTATTTGATAAAAACTTGTTGTTCTACCCAGATTGGCTGCAATGCAGTTTCTTGGGGACCAGCTGTCTCTCCTGGAGCACTCTTAGATCCCGCTGCGGCTCAGAAGAACACCGTTAAGAGATTTGTGTCTGGAGGTTGCGACAACCTGGTCAAGATTTGGAAGTAAGTATTTTTCACAACGTAAGCAACAAATGGAGCTGAATTGGTGCTGAATAGGTGTTTTTTGGATTAAGGTGATAAAGACATCGCCAACCAATTGGTTAGATTAGTAAAATTTAATTTGGGAGCTTTAAGTGGTCAATATGAACATGGCAGCAACAACATTTCAGGAGTTCTATGATCTATCTGCAATAAGAAGTCAGTCACTTGAGTCATCTTTTTAGGTCTAAAAGCTAAAACTCATTTTCATTCTTGATACATCTCTAATTAACTTGCATATTTTTTTGTCAATATGGTGACATAGTCTCTATCTAAAACAGTGCCGTAACCATGGCAACTCAAAATTTCGGTCAGTGTTAATTTTGTACCCTGAAGATCCGTATAAAATTCACTCAATGTCGTTTTAGCGACCTTATCTCCTTCTTTTGTGAATATATCTGACACAACCTTGACATTTTCCAGAGAGGAAGGAGGCAAGTGGGTGGAAGAAACCAAACTAGAAGGACACAGCGACTGGGTGCGGGACGTGGCATGGGCGCCCTCAATCGGACTACCTAACAGTATCATCGCTAGTTGTTCACAGGTAAGATAATTAAAATTGAAAATATTTTGTATTTTAGTGCATTATCCCAAATTAATTTTGAACTATTTGAAATTTAAAATTTCTGATGCTGTATTTTCCTGAAATTCAGATACATAAGTCAAGACTATTGAGATTGGCCTAACATGTCTGGGAGATGTATTCTGTTTGGGCATATCTGAACTGCACAAGTTATATTCTAAGCATCGTTTATGTAAATTTTCAAAGTTTTAGTTATTTGTCAGGTGATAATGATTTGGTAAATTTAACATTCCTTCTCTAATTTTGGTCAACCCTGATCTTCCAAGGCTGCATCTTTTAGTTTCTCAAAATCAACTTTATTCTCTTAGCCGTGTCTCACATCTTGCTCTCATTACAGGATTGTAGAGTAATTATCTGGACGAATGACAGCTCTAGCAACAACTGGACGTCGAAAGTTCTCAACAAATTCAGCGATGTCGTTTGGCACGTCAGCTGGTCTGACACTGGCAACATCCTGGCTGTATCAGGAGGTGACAATAAGGTAATTATCTTATTTTCTTTTTTTCGTGCAGACTGGAAAAACATAGTCTGACAATTGAAGAGGCTTTCACGCTTTGAATACTTTACATTATTATTGGCTGACATGAAAAGATAAGAAACAGCGTGGGAGGAATTAATTTTATTGTCAGCCGACTAATTTGCCATCAGGACATTACCATGTGGAATTTTGCAAATTGAAATGTTCTGCAATGATGGTTAAAATGTGAATATTCTCATTATTAAAATGCTGCCTCTTATTAGTTATAAAATCCATTGAGTAATAATTTTTTGCTTATTGTATTAAAGATAAAGTTCTATTTCTTTATTAAATTTCAGGTCAGCCTGTGGAAAGAAACGTTGGAAGGACAGTGGGTGTGTATCAGCGATGCCAACAAAGGACAAAAATAGACATAACTGCTTTTTAGGACAAATTATTTTTGACATTTAATTATTTGTATGTTGCTTACGGGTGCTCATGTTTTTAAAAAAGTTATGAAAAGTGTATTTATTAATGAGCACCTGTGCGGAGAGGAAGAACTTTTTTGTGCGGAATGAAATGTTGACACTTTGGTGTTGCAAATAACACCAGATGGCACTGAGGAATAATTGATTCAGTGCAAGGTTCCTCAGGTCGTATTTATGTTAAATGATGTTCACAAGCCGATTGAGTGAGAGGAAACAGTCTTCAGGACTTTCTTTGTGAAAGAATTATGACAGTCTTAAATTTGTACATATGTAATAAATATATAAATTTACTATTGCCTTTGCTTTGTGTATTTGAAGTACTATTTGAGTTAATGATAACCCCAGTTAGGCTTAGATTATCTGATGCATCTCTCAGTGGTCAGAGGGCATGCTGATATGTTGACGGAAGTATAGTTCAAAGAAATTTATATTGTCTCAGACATCTGTGACATAGTCTTTCATATTGAACTTGTCAAATGCAGCAGGAAGTGCATTGAAAACTTGACAAGAGAATTATTATACTGATATGGAATACGAAAAAAGGAAATATGTGAAGAATTCTTCCATGTCAAAAGATCTACTTTGTAACAGTAAAAGGCTCCAAGCAGCTCTGCTGTATGTCATTTCTGTGCACATTGGCGAGCGGAAATCTCACTTCAAATGTATAAATCTCTGAACTGAACGGCCTTCACCATGAGGCTTACGCTGAAAACATTTCCATTCCACATAGCATCCTATCTGCAAGTTTGGTCTGTTATCATTGAAACAACTTGAAACAAGGTCCATACTGGCAGTTGCAACTTGTCTCTGCTACATAGTTAGCTGCAGCAGGCTACCATAGCACCACAACCTGCCTTCAAAAAACCCCTCCACTATGAGCCGTGGACCCTCAGGGGTGGTCAGGATGGATTCAATCAAGTAGATCCTTGGGGAATTTGGCAAACTGTTGAAGAGCTCTTGGCCGTGGACAGAAAGCTGAAGGTTTTCAAGGGCTCTTGGGGTCCACTCGGGGCCTGCCACGAGCTAAGCCCCTTGCTATGCCATTCGCTACAAGGTTCACTTTAAAAAGAGCTCTTATGACGACGGAATTTCATTATGCCAAGGCAGTGTTTGCTCTTCACTTCGTAACTTGGGGAGCAAAAAAAACTCCCATCTAGTATTAGAGCAATCAAGAGTATCACCACACGAAGGATATCAAAAGTAAAACAAGCTCAAGTAATCAGCAGCGGTTGATGGTCCATCTAAAGCATTTCGTTTCATAACAGACCTAGGGCAAGATCTGGGAAGATCATGTTCTCTGTATCGTGAAATGAAGATACAACTATGATATTTTTCTTAAGAAATTTTTTTCTTTAATTCACCAATCAACTGCTACAGAAGCTAAGTTTAAACACATTCAAACAGGAGCATAAGATTTTCATACGATGCTGACACATCAGACGAACTTCCTACAACTTTTAACAGTATGGGAATGTTATGATGTAAGTTAGGAGAGATCCACTGCTACATGATTACGACAATATTCCATGGACACAATATTGCCATCGAGGTTCGAAGTTGGCAGCATGTTAAGCTATTGATACAGCCGTAAGCTGTTGTATGTGAAGCTCAATCACAATCCTGTATGTACTTGCAACCCTTTCACTTACACATTGATATACATAGAACCATGAACTGCTATAATGCAACCTAATGACTTTCACAAACGCAAAACAATAGAATATGATTATAATGCAGTTTATAATACATGTCTTAAGATGTCAACGAGCAATTTAACATGTCATACAATTAATATAAACATCATTTTCACAAGGTGTGTGTTACAGTTAACTATGTCGTACTGCAAAACATGAAACGATGAATGGATTGATTGGATTCAGTAGAACAATATTGGAGTTGCATCAACACAACCGTCTTTCGCTTCGTAAGTCAAACCAGTCCTTAATATTAACAAGACTAACAGAGGGAGTTCTCAACATAAAGACATGCACACTTCGTTTTGAAAAAGTGGACAATATCATTACAAACACTATGTATTTATTTTATAATTCGACTCACTTCTCTCACACACATCTTATAACAAAAGCTACGAGAACAATACATGACAGTCATTAACAGACCACAGTGTTGTTGTTGTTGTTAATCGTACAAAATGGGTATTTATATGATCCTGGGCTGGGTGGGAATATCACATACTTCAACAATAGCAAGTACTGAAGAACAACATTTCAATAGAACTTGCAAGTAGTCTTAGCTATGACAGGCGACAGGCGACAGCTTGCCTTCTAGTGACAGAGCGCGGCAAGAGACCACTGAAGAGAGAGACCATTCACAGCCTAAGGAGGGTAATCTGGATATAATCTTGATTAATTCTGAATAATTCTTAATCATTTCTGAAACAATTGGTGAACACTAAACAAACAGGCTACATCTAAAGAACTTTAACAACAGCTGTAACTAGACGAGTGAGGGAAACAAAGTGCAACCAACAAATAACATAAATATTAATAACATTAATAATAATCATTAATAGGTCAATTCTAGTTGATCATTGACGACAATGAGTATAAAAATAGAGATGGAGCTTAACCTTGAGGAACCTAATGCATGAATTGAATAATGTAGATATATCCAATGCAAGGAGCACAGTAAGTTAGTACTTAATCAAAATACCTCTCAAACTTTTCAAAGCGTCTCATGCACGAAGTTCAGTCAAGTATGAGGACATCTCATTGCGATGCACATGCACCTTAATTTGCGTCTATTTACACACGATGAAAGTACTAATGGGGGGCCTCCATCAACGCCAGGCGCCAACAGGGACCGAGAATGAGTGATAAACCAATCGAAGGTGAAAATGCTACGGAAAGAGGAGCAGCAGTGGAACGTGGTGTGACGGGGGCAGGATTCGAGACAGACCAATAGACTCGCATCCCCCCAAGTCACTGATATATAATGGCAAGTTTCAAGATACAGATCACATCGTTATACAAAGAGTAGAGAGGAGTGCCAGTGTCTGGCCAAGTGAGAGAGTGAATGAATCGGGATAATATCAACGAGATTGTCGAGATAGTATCCATGGGATATACAAGGGCTTCATTTAACACACTCATCATCAGCGAGGCATCATCTTACTTCACACAAGAAACCTGAGTTGACAACACATTGCACCTCGCACCCATACGTTCGCCCTCTTGAATTCACTCAAGAAAACAACACTCCAATCTTCGTTTACATCTACCTAGAACGATATTTACACTGGTTTTGGTCTAGTAGTAGTTTCCATGACACTTCACCATTCATGGAGTATGTACGCATGAGGAATATACATCTCTACTTAATAATAATCTCTAGAAATACATAACGGAGAACAACAAATAACAGAAATCTACAAAATAATCTGGAAGATAGCAAGTTGTTCTCCTCTGACCAGTATTGTCCGCAGTGCACAAACTGCAACTGAGGTGGCGTGGAGTCATTTACAGCGTTTGTAAAGGACTAGAATTACTTAACTCCTGTTCCAAAAAACTTAATATCATTTCAACAGCAACAAAAGACATTGGTGCATTTCCTAGATTTCATTTGTTACTTTTTTCACCAGTATTTTGATTTTGACAATTGATTTTTTGGCAATTCAGTTAAGGGGAGGTATGGGTGAGAAGGGCACTTTTCTGCAATTTTAAGTTTAATGAACAAAGTTTGGTATAAAAAGTTAGGTTTTAGTTAAATTAGATGATTTCAGGTCATTTTGCATTGTTATGATGAATGGTTGCCATGGTAACCAGTTTAAAAGGCGAAAAAAGGCTGATTTTTACTGCTCACGGGATGTGAAATTTCTGAAGTTACAGACAAGATAGAAAAATTTTGAAAAAATTTACAAATGAAGACAGGCAAGACGCAGGGAATTACAGAGCGGATTTTTGATATTTCTTTTCATAGTGTCAGAAATTAGGGTAAAGTAGTCCAAAGTCATTTTTATTGAAAAATTTCTTGTTTCTATCACTACGATGTCATGTAATTTTGCAACGAAAAAAAATTTTAAAAATCTGGTCTGTAATTTCCAAGACAATTTTTCGAGGATTCCGATGATGTATCCCACAGGTTCCTACGACAAACGGTTGTCAAGATTTTTCACATCCCGTACAGGGTAAAAGTTGATTTTCACATGTTGCGGAAAATGGCAAAAACATGACGTTAACGTCATTTCAGGCAATTGACCACTAGATAAAATATTTGTGGCTATTTCTCCAAATCTTATGAAGCTACAGGAACAAAATTTTGCAACGACTTAGTTATCATTGTTATGTTTCACCACAGTAAATTCCATGTTGCCATGGTAACTACTTTTTTGTGTGGACATCTTTGAATTGACACAACGCCACTATTTACTCACGAAAATTTGGCGATGATTTGGTATTTGACATGGCTTTAAGTGATGACAGAGACATATTTTAATATAATTGAAGCTTGGACTGGCTGCCTGGGTTGGTGTTGGTCAAAGATGTGCCATAAACTGAATATGTGAAGCCTACATATTTTTGGGGAATTTCTCACCCATACCTCCCCTTAACTCAGCCATTTCATTTTAGTAATTAATATAATTTTGTTAATCATTATTTTTTCAAGCACCTCCTCACATGCGGTATACTCATTACTTAACATATTAAAAATAGATATATAGCTTTACAAAATATCTTTTTAAATTTTGTGAAAATTTATATGAATATGAGTCACTTAATTGGCAAGTTTTTAATTGAAGCATGGAATATTTGATAACATTTGATATCGTTGAGGAGTAACATTGGACACCTGGAACCTTTTGACGAAATGACACCATTGGTCAAAAATATCAATAATATTCAATAATTTTCAATAGAACAAAGTAACAAATATTGCAACCAACAATTGTTGTCCCTTGTCATGAATGTCAACTGATGAATCAGTGTTGATCGGGGAATACGTAAGACAATGGCTATAGGTATGGCGACAAGTCTTGCTTTGTAGTCTGCAGTGTGGAGTGGACCAGTGACGGGGTTCCCTTATCACCGCATGTCGTCAGTTATGTCCGAGCTGCCAAATATCTGCACCAGTTGCTCCTCGTATCCCGTGATATTTCGCTTCAGGATGTCCATGCACGGCCCTAGGAGACGTTCAAAGGCCTGTACGTCAAGCACTGCAAAAAATACAACAACAAAGATTAAATTGAAATTCGATCCATCAATTTATGCAATTGGTTTTCTGACCAGTACGATCCATTTCTGCCCATCTCATCACAATATCCATTTTCTCTCATTCTGTTTGTGTAATGTTGTATCTTTTTGCAGTCATCTCTTTATACATCTGATGTCTAGCAGCTGGCCCATTGGAAGCTTCGGCTTTTTTACCATGCATGCCAAGGCAGATACCAGGGGCGTAGCTAGGAGGGACAAGGACCCTCTGGGAACTGATGATATGCAATTCTTAATTTATTTTGTGACACGATGTATACATTCACACTCTTTCGTGAATGTTTTCTTATGTTTTTTCTCATTCAGCTGGGAGAATCAGTTGCACTGCTCATCTTATTACAGGTTTTCATAGCGTATCTTTTAGCATTACAGTTTCCAAAATTTCCCGATCGTGATCGCCCCCCTCTGGCAATTCCCTGGCTATGCCACTGGCAGATGCTGATAGTGACAGCCATATTACCAAAGATTTTTGGCTGATTGATGAAATATGAAAAGAGTGGGAGTCAACAACATCTGACAATGTCACAAGTGTGATATATTTTACTTTCCCAGCATACGGATATATCAAATAGCCAATTCAACATCTCCCACACAGGCTTGACTAAAAATCAACATTAAGTATACCAAAGAACACTAAAAGCTTACCTGCGCATTTTGTGACACCGACAGAATATATGGATGCAGCGCGTGGCTTCTGGGTAACTAAAGCCAACTCTGAAAAACAAGCAGAAATCCATTTCATTAAAGATGAATAAAGGAAATCCTCCAGAATTACTCTAGATATTTGTACCGTGTTCTATAGGCCTACAATTACAAAGTATGTGAACATTGGCAACTCAACAGAATTTTGTTGATTTCTTGATGCCTCAAAATTGTCTTATTTTTTAACTTTGGCCTATTATATATAAAATCCAGGAAATCTGCTCAAAACACTTTACAATTCGACAAAATATACAGTAAATACTAGAAATGAAACTAACCACAAGTCCATATTTATAATCAAGAATATGATTACTAGCAGCAATACAGAGGAACATGACGACAAGCATGTATGAAACAGACCAAAGACAACCGTGCTAGTCCAGAAACAACATTAGGCCATACATTGACAGAGAACGGTAATCTCTTGAGAACACACAGCCAGGCGGAAGAACAGCTGTAATCAAGATCAACAGAATCACACAAACTGCGAGGCCGCTGTCTCCTCCTCAGAGAGTATTAATCTATCAACACTCGATAGTGAACAAACAATAGTTTCTTTCTCAGATTTGTTTCTATTATAGCACAAATACTATTAAATGAAAATACTGATAAATCTGGCTGCCTTTTAAGTTTAAATAAGGTTATCCAAATGTTGAGTAGCGAGAGATGTTCAGTCTTGTTGCACAATTAATTGCAAACTTCGCAAAGTTTCTGAGTTCTGCAGACATTCATAGAAACAGCACGTCTTTCATAATTGGAGAAACATGAAAACGCTTCGACTAGAGCTAACTTCCAGCAATAGCATGAATGCACTCAACACAGTCGATTCAAATAAAAAGGTTGGGTAATTGCGCAGTAACTGCAGTCAAAGTACTGAAAGTAGTCACGTCATTTTTTCTGTATTTTTTTTCTGTTATTTACTCTTTCGGATGGAGGAATCCCTTTGTTGCCACAAGGCTAGCAGTCTCATCACCAGGAAGTGCAGTGTGGCTCCCGACCTTGCAGCAACTTGCATTTAGCTGCATTTGGACTGCTTCAGCACTCTCCCATAATGGATTAGCCTAGTCAGAGGTAGTCACTGGACTCACAGCCTTATGGGGCCCTGTCCAACATCAGTGAGGCCCAGTCATCCAACTCCTATCCCAACTACCATTGCATCGCCATTCAATGTTGTTCAACAGAGCTGGTTTTTGTTGAATCAGAGCAAGAAATCAGCAAACATTTCAGAGTGAAGTTCGTCATCGTGACACCAGCACCATCAATCTCTCCTTTTTTGACCGCTAGCCAAACCAAAAAGTTTGTTTAAAGGGTCTTCGTGTTTGCACGACAAGGCTACTAATGCATAATTAAGCACCGCCATGAAAAGCATTGGAAGCTGCCCTTGCTGCTAATGACAGCCAGGTTTCAATTTAACAACCTCCCAGCCAAGCGTTCTGCATGACTAGCCACCATTTGAACTTAGCAACCAAAATATTATGCAGGTGTAATCACCTGTATAACACAGCAGAAAAAGACTTTACCTTGTTTTTCAACCCAACACATGAAAGGCTTTGATTCAAAGCATATTTTAAAGAGAGCACTATTAGAAATAATATCAACATCACCTTTTGAAATGTAAGAAAAAAATTTTCAATATTTTACAAAAACTGTACCAATTGCTTAAATATGAACACCAAATGGCACATATATGCTATAAGACCCATTCATGTGCAAAATATCATATACACAAGTACCAGAGTTTAGGCACAGTGGCCAATACGGCTATGTGTGATGCTGCCTGCAGTGGATCCAAGCAGGTTGTAAAGGAAGACACATCCAAATTACAACATGTCTGCGATTCATTCCTATGCCAGATGCATGCTCTATAATCAAGCTAAGTGCATGACTTGACACCAAACACCTCCAAACAAAATGGCTAAGTCAGGGCCCAAAAGACGTTCTGAAAATGCTCAAATTTCAAATTTCCCGCCAAATCTTCCCATTCTCTTGTGTGACTGCATAAATGGAGATGTGTACACACCTCCATTAAAAACAACTTCGGTACCCTAATTGGCCTTATATATATATTCTGATTCTATGTCCTACATTTTCATGTGAGGTACAAATAGGAAGGATGGATTTCTCAGCACGCAATAGCAACAGTGAACCTCCTGACCTACAACAACAGCGATTGCTCAGACAGGACAGTGCAGGATTTGTAATCTGCACAAGGTCAGGAGGTCACACAAGGTCACGTGGACAGGCAGAGGAATGCATTCTTGGCTTGCAGAGACGACAGGAGCAGGCAAGAGACCCCAGGAAAGAGAATACATCAGGACCGGGAGACATCAGGAAAGAGCTACCTCAGGAAAGGAAGACCTCAGGAAAGAGCAAATCCAAGAAAGAATAGAGTGACACCTCAGGAAAGAGTGAAGCTTACAAAAGAGAGACCAAAGGAAAGAGATCCCTTTAAGAGAAAGAGACACATCAGGAAAAGGAAACCTCACTAAAGAGAAACCAAGGAAAGAAACACGTCTTCATTAGTGAGACACCAGAGGAAGGAGAGTCCCAGGAAAGAGGGATACCACTCCCAGGAAAGATAGATCCATGGAAAGATAGACCAAGGAGAGAGAAACCTCAGGAGAGACCTCAGGAGAGAGAGACCTCTGGAAAGAGGGACCTCAGGATTGAAGAAAGAGAGACCCAAGAAAGAGGGACCTCAGGAAAGATAGACCTCCTAAATGAGGACACAAAAGCAAATCTCAGCAGGAAAGAGAGATCCAAGCAAAGAGAACCATCAGAAACAGAGATATCGAAAAATAGGAATCCCAGAAAAGAAAGACTTCGGGAAAGAGATAACTCAGTGAATAGACACCCTTGGAAAGGTAGACCTTAGGAAACAGAGACTTCAGAGTGAGTGAGTTTGTGTTTTACGCCCCAATAGCACCAGAGACCTCAAAAAGAAACGCCTCAGGAAAAACACCCCAGGAAAAGACACCTCAGGAAAGACACCTCGGGAAAGACACCCCAGGAAAGACACCTCAGGAAAGACACCTCACAAAATAGAGACCTCGCGACAAGGAGACCTCAGGTGATGCTCATGCCAAGGATACTGCTGCTGCCAAAGATCATTCAGAAGATGCCATCAGAAGATGCAGTCTCCTCAAAACAACCAATACCAAAATAGTACTACGCAGCCACAGCCAGCCAGGCAAGTCCTCTTGTCCCCCTGCTATTATCTAATCTACCAACTTGGGCAGCCCACTGCCAGCCATTACATCCATCTTGCTTTCCCCTTAGCCACTTCAAAAGTCCCCAACCTTCAATTACAGCTTCCTCAATGTTTCCAGTATTGGGGAATCACGCAACTGCCACTCCGAGTAGCAATCACCAAGGGCTCAACTCAATAAATATTCTTCCAGTGACTCCAACACGAAGCCTATTAAGCACAGGCGTGTCCCTCCCCGAATCATGCAAATGATCATCACTTTTAACAGCATCATGTGTGACTCGGTGCTGGAGAACTTGATTAATGAGCGGACGAAACAAAAGATACTCTTTCTAACCTGTTGGGAGTGACGTGAATCTTTGTGATGATGCCTGATCAGCAAGTTCCAGGCGGCGACTCTGAGGCGAGAGGCATCAAATCGACATTTGAGCCACCTGATTCATTTGCAATTAGCAGCAGACTGACTCTAATTATCAAGAAAGTCGAAATGGCCCCATTCAAAGTCACACTTACATAAACAACAGCCACAGAAATCATCCATTAAGTCATTTTAAAGATGGCAATGAAACATATCAATGTCGTCGTAAAATACTGCACTTTCGGCATTATTTTGCAAAATGAGCCCACCACTAACTATGGCAATTTCAAGTCTACTAGTTGCTTCTGAGAAGCCGTGTCTTTCAATTCGAAGACTCATGTACGCCGAGACATTTATCTGCTGGCTGCACGGCAGTAATCTCGCAACATTTGTAGCTCAGCTTTTCTGGCTTCAAGGCAAGATAATGAGTTGTTTTTCTTTCGGCTGCTCGGAGTCAGGATAAAACAAAAGCATGTCGGGCACTTGAAAGAGCGGAGAGACAGGGAAATATTTGAGTCACACTTGGAGGCAGGCCTCTGGAGAGTTGCAACAATCCACTTGGCATTCGAGACAAAATATCCTATCTCTCTTTCTGTCTCTCTTTCTGTCTCAGCAGCAAGGTGAGCTGATAGGCAATCCCATGCCCCCAAGCTCTCAAGTGCTAGACAACATTTCACCAGCTATTTGGATTCAATATGAGCGGAGCAGCTTACAAGACAACCAGAATGATGTGCTGTGAAATCTTTGCCGAAACACGTTCAATAAATCCTCCACAGATTCTGTGAATTCTTAGGTTTGAGAAAAGATGCATATTGCAAAACGCTCCACTTACCGCCAAAATATGCACCTTTCGAACATCTAGAAATTTCTACTTCTGGGTTTTCGTCCTGCAAGAAAAAAGACAAAACAATTGATTAACCCACGATAGAACATGACATGGAATACAAATCTCACGGGCTGAATAAATTTACGACTCAGCCAGCTCAATGAAATTCAATAACACCATATTACGGGGTTCACATTTATCTAGCTTATGATTAAATTACATTTTACTCTGATGATTAAATCTAAAATAAGCAATAAACAAAAATGTCTGTGATCTCGATTCTTATATTAGCAAGGGAAAGGGAGGCATGCCTTGGGTAGGTTGATGCAAAAAAATAATCAAAGAAGCGAAAAGAGTACTTGTCTGTGCCTGGAGCTCGTATGAAACCTTCACCATAATTATATAAAGCTTCCTAACTCACGAAGATGACCTACAAAGCGGAGAAGCCGAGGCCTTTTCGTTTCATGTCAGGAGGATACTAGGATTACCCTAATAGGCTGTTAGACGCAGCCATATAGGTCAGTGAGGACTTCTTGTGGACTTCTCTAATGTGTTACACACTGTAGATCAATACCAGGTACATGCGAAGAACAACCAAAATGGAGATGACATTTACGGCGTATTTCAGTCGCAGATTTGGAGCAGAACCATATAAACAACATCAATTTGTAATCTACACCCACAAATATACCCAGTTTGCACATCATCATATTAACAGTGATTCTTTTGGTGTCATAACAACCTCATGTGGCCTATCATGCAGTGTCATATAACACACGACTCAATCTCATCTTTGACGCATACGAACATGATGAGAACATGATGAGAACATGGTGAGAACATGATGTCGTTGTTTGTCAATTCTGCTCACTGCGCACTTTTTCAATGAGCTACAACCCAGAAGCAGCAAATGACCTATAATCTGACAAGAAGCAGACGAAGCAGGCTACTCTCACACCACTCCCACGAGCAATTGGGAGAACTAAAGAGGCAGGGTGGTGTCTTGTCTATGTGTCAATGGCAGGAAGACCTTCAATCGGAGGAGGTGTTGTGAATGAGTATGCACAGGGCAGGCACGGGCAGCAGGACTGAGCATCAGGAGCATCAGAAGCAGAGCAGAGCAGGTAGGAGGGTAGCAACTACTAGCAAGCACTGCCAAGCAGACAGGGCCATGAGGAGCGAGGCAGGAGGGCCAGGAGGCCAAGGGAGACCGCTTCTCAAGCGCATGTCATCAGCACCTGCTGTCACCCAATTCCATTCTCCACACGTTGATTTGATCCGCCTCCCAGTAACTCAATCCCAAATGTATTTATCACAAAACTACTTCTTTTTTCCGTAATCTTTTCTTGCTCCGCTTCACCTTGGCAATGTCTGGGGGGGAAGGAGAAATGGAGATTCTCCGAGAAGACCGGCTGCTAATGAAATGATTTGTTTACCGAATTCTCCTACCCCAGAAAAAACATCCACCGAAATATTGAAGAGACTTTCTCCCTTTGTTTCCAAGGAAGTGAAAAGAAATTGCAGTTTTAGAACAGCGAGAAAAGTTTAAGCATCTGGAAAACAAGGAACAACACAAGATGCCAGAAAACACTTGAGAGAACCAACAAACACGCTCAGCCCTCAGGCACTTAGCACAAAGATGAAGACTGGCTGGTCGGACAGCAAGTGACGCAGGGAAGTCTTGCTTATCTGATAGAAAGGCCATCTGCTTTTTGTATGCTTCCTGTATGCCACCTTGCAAAACAGCCTTGCAAGTTGAACTTAGTTCAGTCCTGTGTAGGCTAAAACACCAACGCCATTACACCCAGACTAATTTGACTTCACTGATAAGGCAACCCCAATGCTCAAGAGCCAGGCGGCAGAGATTGAAGAAATGATGAACCCGCTTTCTTGCACCTGTCACTCACTCCAACTATAATTTGATTCACTATGTGTGGGAAGGCTAGTTCAACACAAAATATGAGCCTTTCATTTTCAACCTGGAAATGCGAGAAGCCAAACAAATTGAGGAAGAGAATCCGGGCAGACCAAAAAGTTCACGGCTCATTGTTCGAAATATGAAAGTACAAGACATCAAGTGACACAAGGCAATCAACGTGAGACCAAAAAAGTGACAACACACTTGTCAGTTCTGTCTTATTTTTCCTTTTAGAACGGAAAACCATATTCCAATTTCGAGAAGTGACCTCCACCTAGAAACATGCAACCATTCCACCTCAAAAGTGAGACTTTTCAGGTATAATCAATCCAAGTACGACACGTGTACCAAATTATAAAATCTTGCAAAACCTACAACAAAGTAGAACATTTCTTAACAAGTGAGATACAAGAAAGAACTAAGTAGATCATCTGAGGATGTTACAAGGCAGATTAGAAGACTTATACGGTTCATTATCTGATATTATCCTGTGTTATTTGATAATTCTTGCCATTTGATGTGTCGCGACTTGATGCGATATAACGCAGGCTGGTAGCACTCCTAGTTTGTTTTTAAAAGGCTTTAGATGAAAAGAGAGCCGTGGAGAGGAAGTGCATGTCACAAGACTCTAGCAGAAGCAACAAGGATCTCATGTTGCACTCTTCAGCAGGTATTAGCAGCCGGCCCAGCAACCAGGGCCCACCAAGCAGAGCAGGGCTCCAGCCATTAAAGGCTCCACACTTCCTCCTTCTTAGCTTAGCAATAGCTGCTAGTTCCCCATCAAACCGCAGCCGTCCCATATGTTGGGATTAATTGAACAGCCTGCCAGTGGAATGAGGTGCTTGACAGGACAAGGCCCGTGGCACACGGTGCACAGGGAGCAGCACACAGCATTCAACAGCACACTGCCCACATGCATCCCAACACAGGCCACAACCTTATGGGGCCCTGTGACGGCCATTTGGACCCCGAAATGAAGCCAATCGCACAAACATAACTTCCTATCACGTTACAATCTAGAGCTTAGTAGGGCTAGGACGCAGGCAATCTGCATAACATGCCTCCCATGCTATTAGAAGAGTCTGAAGAGGCCGCTATGGCTGGAACCTGTGCAATTGACTGGCATCTGCCTCGGACTGCCTCAAGACTGCCTCAGAACCTGCATGGATGAGGCATATGGAAGACATCACAAACATCAAGTCCGCCATAAAGTGACACCGGAGTAACACGGGGTCAGCCAATAATCGGCGGAAGATTAGGCAAGCAGACATTTGAAGAGGAAGACCGTGGCAGTCAAGTCGGCTTTCCCAACGCAACCAGCAATAAGAATGCAATGCGATAAGAAGACGAAAGGTCGGTCAGTGTCACTAGAAGGTCAGGGAAAATTTTAGCTGAGCCAGGAGCTGCCCTCTTTGCCCAGATGACCTTTATGGCTACGGCACTAAAAGCCTATTTCTGCCATCAAGCTGCCAGTTAATTCCGCCCTTTCAGCGATTATCGCTGCCACTCATCGCACAGCTCACTTTTTTTTCATCTTCTCTGCATCTTCCCTTTTATTATCTCCGACAAACGAAAATAAAAAACCTCCTCCGGCAGCAGAGATCCTGATTTATTCAGAAGCACAACTCTGCGGCAGTGCCAGCAGACGCCAACTGTCTGGTCCCAGTTGACCGCGAATCCAAGTGGAGCACAATCGAGCAACCGCCCTGCCAACCGCTCTAGCATCCGCTCTGCCAACCGGCAACCAATTGTAATAGGACTTCCTAACGAAGGACAAGATCATCAGGCGAATGGCACTCTCGCATGTCTAGCTCTAATACGTGAACTTGAATTTTAACAGAGACATGGCCCTTTGCAAAAATCCAGCTGAAAAAGCTAATTGAAAATGAGGCAGTTCTATTCAATGACCAAAAACTACTGCAGCCAATATTCAAGAAATGAACTCAGCCAAAGGAGGAAATGGCTTGTATTTCATTACAATATCAAACAGGCATGAAATAGGGCAATGAATTCGGAGCAACGGGCAAATCAGGCCAATTCTACAACCAATTCTACAACCTTAGAAGAGAATTTCCAAGAAGGAGCGAGTGCTATTCACCTTAGTAATAGTAGAGAGTAAGAGGCAGACACTAACTTCGGGCGCAAGACTTCAGTCAAATAACACTGTTATTGGCATTTAAATTCCTTCTCGTCCCAGACTTGCATTCCTCTCTTTGCCTGTCACCCTGGCAGCATCAAGAATGCATCTGTTTGTTGATTGTGATGGTAAATTGAGTTTGAGGCCACATCAAATCAAACGGGCTAGAGGAGCCATAGTCTTCAATACTATCCTCACTCTTCAGGTCCCCAGAAAAGACTTCTAACAGTAGAACCAGGCTGCAAATCTGGTTAGCTGAACAGCAGGACATGCAGAACACCTGCAACCTGGAAACGCAACAGTGTAACAACGCGTCTAAAGCAAGCTAAAGCAGTAATGGCAGTAAATACTGCATGACAAGACCGTCAAAGAGGAGACGGCCAGGTAAAGATGGTGATCACAGCATAGACAGGTCTTCTGTCCCCGGGCTGTGGGGAATGGCTGGAGGCATAGCCTGTTGATGCTAATGCTGTCACACCTAGCACTCTGCTCTCATCACGGGCCATCACGACTCTAATATCAGTTTACAGCACTCGCCTGAAAAGGGGCTGCGGCTCTCCTTGCTGGCAATAGACACTCGAGTCCTCGGTGGAAACACTACCTATTGGACGAGGATTTCTTAAGGACACAAAATATTCGCCTACGCAACTTTCATATCCTCAGGTTATTCCTCTGGTTATTTCCCTAACCAAAGTACACACAGTGAAGAGCAACTATATTATATATAGTGCGCATCTCAGGCGGACACTAATGCTCCATCAAACATGTATGCATACACTCGGACCTGCAGTGAGGTGCGCATTATACGGGCCATTTGTGAGTATGACGGACGACTCGTGATGTATCTGGCCATCAGAGCAGGGTGCAATATAGCCAAAGCTGCATCAGAGGAGAAGGCTCAGGATATTGCTGCTTCTCCAACTAGCCCATACAATGAGCGTCTCCAGAGCTGCTCGTAATTAATAGCACACCTCCAGGAGCCAGACAGCTTCACAGATTGCTCCCCTAATTTATCAGCAGATGAGATGGAGACACTGCCTTGCCACCTCTGAGGAAATATCTTCAAGCCACAGAATATTAACAAGATTCAACACTAAATAAATCCCATTCTCCTTTCAGAAAAGCTATGTTCAGAAAAGCTATTTTTGTCCATGTGATTTATTGGATCTTTATCAGATCTTAATTTGCATTATTCCTTAAGATACCATAGTCTCTTAAACGAGTAAGCAAACTGCTAACTGTAATCACAAAAGAAAGCCTGATCCATAACAATGAGAAATAGCATGGGCTAAACGGCGTTATTGTATCATTATTCCCAAAGGCAAAACATGCATACAAAGGAGACATTAGCTAAAAGCAGGTATGAATTAAATACACTGATGAAGTTGGATGATATAAGCAATCTATTCCTAAGCTATAATAAGGCATCTACGGGTACTTATAAGTCAATTATCTACATTTATACAACATTTATACTACATTTATGCCACATTTATGCTACATTAATGCTAATACCAGGTAACTACAGCAAGCACATTATGTTGCACATTGTGTCCACCCATTTGTAATCAACTGCAGGGTATTGTAATCCAATAGGCTAATGTTTTTACAACCCATTCACCAGGCATCATGCATTACCACAAATTGGCATGCTAAAAAGCCAACTCACCTTATTCTGCAGGCACAAAGAGAAAACAATAATGGTTATTGTAATGACAACGTTATATAAACATCACATTTCATGTGTGGTACAATTACCTAATCGTACTGTACACGAACAGCCACTAAAGACAGAAATGATGATTTACATCCATGAACTTATTCGAAAATAAATACAATGTTGATGAATTCAACATAATAGTATATTGTTGGAAAGGAAGACTGAAGGCATAGGTGCAGCCCTTGCCTATTATCCCTTTTTCCCAGATAAATTCTTTGACTTGTAAAAAGTGGCACACAAATGTCAAATTTACAAAAATTTTAGAAAGTTAAGCAACCATACATTTATCAGCTGATTCCAATGGATGCTATTACTTAATACATACACAGATACATCATTGTACGAAATGACACTAATTAACAAATTTTGTTTGTAATATGTTGAAGCTTTCTCATACCTGTTGTTTCATCATGATGCGGACTTCACCATCTTCGATGAAAAACATGCAGTCAGCATCATCTCCCTGCAAATAAACCACTCACCAAACTGATTACAATGCAAGAACAGACCAGCCCAAGGCCAATCACCTACATCAATTATAAATCTCACAGCTCCTTGCTTCAACCAAAAAGCCAGACCTACCTGCCTAATGATTAATTCACCATCTTCAAATTTCTTAGAAACCAAAGCATCTGCAAGATTCATCCGTTCGTATTCCTGAAATTAGAATAATCATGAATATATTAAGGGCACATGCTGGTCGAAAAATGGTGAAAATATTTTAGAAAATGGAAATTCTGATTTTGAGTGTTTCAATAAATACAGATGTCCAGACAACAAAAGCAACTGAAACTGCGCAAAAATTCCTGTTCTAACCGTGTAAACAACCTTGCCAATCTTACCTTTACAGTTAAAATTATTAAGAGTTTTATTTCCTTTTTTGCCATTTTCCGAAAAATGCAAATTTTAGTGACTTTGAGTGCTTACAAAAAATTCATCTCAAAAACCGCTGAAGGCATCATAATGAATTTTGGCATACTGCTTACTGACAAGTTCGCTTCCGCAATAAGGCTATTTTCACGACTGTATTTGGATTAAAGACTGTGGGACAGCGATTCGAACCTGAAAGATTGTGAATTAGTTCCATAGTCCCATGTTCGCGAACCCAGAAAAACCCTATTAAAGCATATTTTTAGTCTGAAAATAGTCTTATTGCGGATCCGAATACTTCAAATTATGAAAATAAATGAGTTCTGATTATTCTGATGGCTCAGTCTTGAGATGAATTTTTTGTAAGGCCGCATACTTAAAAATATGTAAAATTCTTTGTTGCCATGGCAACGGTAACCATGGCAACTTAAAATTTCACGGAGGGTCATCATTTGGGGCTCTGAAGACCTGTACACAATTTCATAGCTCTAGCTGCAACAGTTTCTTCTGGACAGCATACACACATTTTTCGACCAGCATGTGCCCTTAATGTGAAGTCTCAAGTGTACAATTAAGACAGTAAGATAGATGTTACCGACAAATTAGGATGAATCGTAAAGTATACAATGAAACAGCCAGCGATTACACAATCAAGGATTTAATCTAGGCAGCTCCGGGAGGCCTCATGATGAAATTAAACATTAAATTTTCATCACAGCCGCAATGTCAAAGACAACAGTAGGCCTATACTTACACTGAGCATGTTGAGCATAGGCACACCTTCTATGAGTTGTTCATAAACCTTTCGTTTATTGAAAGCATTTCTCAATACGATTCGTCGAAATGTCGTTCGATCCTGCAAAAACATACAAGATAATGATTAATGAGTTAATCTGTCAAAAAAATAATTGAGGTAATTTCAGATAAATGATTCTCGATTGATGATTTTAATATTGAGCCTTTCCTATTTGTTGTTACGACAAGTTGATAACCCCAGGCAAAATGGGAGAAAAATACACAGAAGTAGAAAATACACTAAGTAGAAGAACATACAGTGAAGAAGAAAATACAGTGTAGAACTGTAGAAAGATCGCACAGTGCATGAGCCAGAAGGAAATACATAAAGTAGAAGAAAGGTCAGATGAGTGGATTTTTGCAAGAAAATTATGGATAGGGTCACTCACCATAGCCCATACTGAGCCCTCTGAGGTGGCAATGATGGTGGCTGCCCTGGGCATGTTGTACATAAGGGCCAGTTCTCCGAAGCTCCCATGCTCCTCGTAATTCCCCACCAATAAGTCCTTGCCGTCCTTCTTGACGTAGATGTCGTATTTTCCCCTGAAGAAAAAAGACAATCAGCGTCATACGAATCATCACATGAATCACATTAATTACCACTAGATAACGCAAGTCTCCGATAATCAGTGATCATCAGAAGTACGCCACACGCTATGTACTCGGCTGTCAAGGTGATCCGCCTTTGTCATGCAAGACAGCTCCCTGCACACAAAGCAAAAATCAAGCATATATACCAAGGGAGACGGCTATAAGTCAGTCCGGAAATGCACAAACACCAATGCTAACAACCCAATTGAGTCGCATCATACATCATCCCAATGCAGCAATATGATCACATCTATCTGTGATGTGAACCATCTCTTGCAATTTGAAATACAGATATCATATGTGAACAGTGCAGCCAAGGCCAGCATATAACACTGTATAAAACCTTTCTATATCTAATTTTATAACACCTATCAAGCTTGAATATGCCTCACGACCAATTAATAACACCATTATAAAAATCCCAGGAATGATTAGCAGTAAAAAGCTATTTAAAATATCACAATTATTATTCAGCCAGCAATCAGTCGTAAGTGCTGCAATCTCAATTATGTGACTCAGCCGGGATTTCCATCTTACAAATTACTTGCTTCCCATTTCCATCTTGAACCTTTGGCCCGAGCATAAGTTTTCTAGAAAAAATTGACTCATTCCACTAATAACATTTATGCTTGTTTGACTGACTCTATGTAAAATAGACTGGAGGCATATCAAATGTATAAACACTTGTGATATGGAGAACTCCAGGAGGAGACTTTTTGTGCAGTACAATGTACACAGGCTTCAAAAGCAGCGGCCATGGGGAAAATGAATAAATAATGGCTCTGGCAAACAATCACAGAACCAGCAGCAATCATGAGAAAAGAAAAGCTCAGTTCACACAGGAGGTAAGAGCTTAGTGTGTGGTAGTACACCTAAAATCATAAATAGTTGTTTTTTCAGAACTTGTTCAAACAGACTGTAAACACTACTAAACAGTACTTTGAAACATCTGCACCAGCAACTTAGCAGCAAGCAGAGTTCTCTTAGTAGAAAAACAAGATCTTTTGTTGGTTTTATATTCCGGGCCTTAACAACAACTTGCAGGTCTGGCAATATAATGAGCTAGTGGAAGCAGCAGCTTCAATGCAGGGCTCGGACATAAAGCCAACTGCAGAAGCGAGCAGAATACTAAACTGCAGGGCACCCTGCTGGCAAGCCTAGATGATGGGGGTCCTCGTAAACACGACTACCAGTTCCTAATAAACCGGTTTCCTTGGTAACCTTATCAACCTCCATTGAAAATACTCAATTGGTGCTAACCATTCATGAGAATCTAATTGCACGGGGCAAGGCTCAATAATCTAAACGACAAAAAGCCATACTGCAGCAATACTGTAATATTTAGCAAGCGACTAGCTCATATTCAAGAGCCCAAAAACAGGATTACAGACTGTTCGTTACAAACTCTCGTAACCATAAGCTCCGACTTTCAGCACGCTCAGTGAATTTTCATTAAAGACCCAGCCATCTATGGCGCTATCTTTTCGCAAATAATTCTCCAAGCCACCAGCTTACAAGATACAGTCTGGGAGACGCTCCCTGTGCCTGAATGAAGCATAAGTCAAGGCTAAATTACCCTCTTGGCATGTATTGAAAGTTGGCCAATGCTGCCTGTAATGAACCCCATAGCTCAATGACACAGCTGCCAAACAGGTCTGTGGGGCCAGTACAGCAGATGATAAGGGAATACATAGAAGCTCATGGAGGATAATTACACTGAACATCAAATTCAAATAAAAGAAAAGATGCTCTTGCTGGCAGAGGGGCAGTCTTTTCTTGGAGATAATCCACAAATAATTCACAATTCCTCCGCGGCTCCGATACATTTCATTAAGTTAAATCGATAGCTTCCGAGCTATTCATCTCTGTCTACAGGATTCCACTCTTTCAATGAAGCGACAAAAATGAAGCATTAACATGGACCACATGGAATGGGATATAATACATGGAGTTCTTTCTTGTTAAGCACAACGCCAAACAAGAAGCTTCAGCAGTTCAGTCTGCGTTTAATACTTTCTTGGGGAACAGGGGAAGCCGATATCTCGTCATTTCAGCGAGGGACAGATAAAACCTTAGACCTTCCTATGAGTTTCATGTTGCAAGTAAGCGGCTTACACTGTCGGCTGCTGCTGACCATCTCACAAAACAGATAACAATGGCTTGCAATGGCTTGCCTTGCCTTCAATGCCTTGCAAGCTGTTTTGTGTCATGGCCAAGCATCAACTGTCTGTCAAAGAGGATTTTACACTCTATATATATCCACATTATTGGGCCATACAAATTATATAACAAGACTTATATGAGACTGATATGAGAGAAGCGTAACAGAACAAGCATGATGGATCAGGGGCGTATCTAGAAATGGCCTGAGGGGGGGGCCATTACATGGGCAGAATACGGGTCGCTCCGCGGATTTTCCTATCTTTTCCATGTTAATTTTGGGCCGGGGGGGGGGGGGGGGGCCCTAAATACGCCACTGTGATGGATCATTCAGGCAATTAAACCATAAAACTGACTAGGAAAAATTATCATTTCAAAGTAGCAAATAATCATGCAACTTGAAAATCACATAATCTATTTTAATCGTACTTATCTGCTTATTGACGGAGGATCTGAAGAGAATACAGTCAATGATACATCTAACTTCTAAGTAATTTGAAAGTGCTATGCCAGACTGAGTAGCAGAGCTTTACTTGGTTTCTGAGAGAGCTCAGATGTTTTTTCCCTTTGAAACCGCAGTTGGGTACAGAACAGACCCCACGGCCAGAAGAAACATCAAATGAATTAAACTACATTAACAGCAGCAGACTTGAGTTGGAAAGCCTCTAAGTTCTTCAATTTTCCCACAACTGACAATGCAATCTATTAAGGCAAGACGAAGAAATTGTACCAGCTGCTGAAGCCTGGTGCACGTCCAGACTGCTAAAAGCATTCACAACACCATCAAATCCAAAATGTTCACTTCATAAAAATTGTAACTAAAATCGTTCTACTACTGGTCAAACGGAGTATAATTCTACTTGAATGACAGCGAAAAAGCGCCTTAGGACTCAACATCCGATGGTTACAAGGCAAGAGGAAGCTGCTAACTTAGCGGCTGACCAGTTTCAGCTGCCAGCCGCCATCACTGCCCCAGGGTCAAAGGTGCGGATGGAGACATCAGTACTTTCATGCCTCACCCAACTGCCAACATCTATTTCTCCTGGTCTCTTTACTTAAGCATATATGCCTCCCAGCATCTTCTTCTACTCTTTTTGACCTTTTTTCCTCTTTTCTTTTTGCCTTATTAGCCCAGACCTTACACGTGTCGACCACAGGTCGCCAAATTCCTAGAACTGAAAACACAGCAAGCTTGACTGATCATATAACTGATTTGATATGATGATGAAGAAAATATGAGTTCACTGGAAATCTTTTACAATCACAACAGACTCATTAACAGCATGTTAATGGACGAACTCGTCCACTGAAAATGGTGTGAATTACGTCACTGATTATCAGCCAAACTAAGAACAATTTGCAGAATTCTACGGTCTCTCCTAAGCATTAGATGCATACATTGCATAGTGACAAGACCCTGACAAGGAGTCAATACACACATTAGTCCTTCAGCAAAGAAAACCATCATTAATTGAGACAAAGAGTGAGGTAAGGACACAGTGTCTGTTGTTCCGTTCAATAACTTTAAAGTATGGTCAGTGGGTCAGTTGCCTAAGAGGTCTGGATTAGCTTTATCCACCAAATCCATTAGCCTGTCAGGGCATCCCTGGCCATCAGTGATTCAGTGATGCAGCCACTGACCAACCTTAACTAATTGACAAAGTGGCTACAAGCACAAGCATTGTCTTAACCAAACAATGTTAATGGCATGCTGCATTACATCAAACGCTCAATGTCCCTCTTAAAATATTGAATCACTCCAACTGCAACAAAGGGGAATGGCTAGATCTACACACTTCACCAAGTTCACAGAGGCATGAGGACTGTAGACACTGCTAGACAGTCCTGTTACAATATATATAGACCTATAGAAGAGAATTTGGTGCTAGCCCTGTCACCAGATCAATGCATTTAGCACTTAGAGGAGCCCTCGTGGAAGTGTAAAGCTCCACTGTGAGCTGGCCTGGCTGCGCACTGTGATGGTTAAACGAGAGGCGGCTCCCCGGGGTGCCATCTTGAGGCCAACCTATCTGGCATCCCAGAAGACCTCTTTCTCATTGCATCCTCTCATCAACCCCAATCCTTTGAGCTCACCGGTTGCATTCCGCCAGTCTGATGATATCCTCCGCAAACTAATGAAATGCAGCCTGTTTGAATCTCCTGAGCAGAGCTGAGCCGCAGACTACAGAGTCCACCATACCCAAGCAATATCCCAGTGATCACACATCAGAAGCCATAGCAATAAAGCCAAGGGAAAAAACAAGAAGTATAAGCGAGAAAGCCAACCTAATCATCCCATTAATTAATCATACTTCCCTCAGCCGCGAGAGTCGCACCACCCCACTCAGTATGAATGCTAATCACACATATCATATCTTGCACAAATCACAAAAATCACCCAATTTCAGGGCCTGCCATCCCAGCAAAAAATACAGGACCCAGGGATCGTTGCAAATGGGCAACACATTTTAATTAGGTTCATTAAGGGAGTACCTCATCAGTGAGCCAATTCTCTTTGTTTGCTTGCAAATATTGACAAATAAACAGGAAGAGAAGAGAAGACGAAGAGAAGACAAAGAGGAAAAGATTCAGACAAAGAGGAAAAGAGGCAGACAAAGAGGAAAAGAGGCAGGCAAGGAGGAAAAGAGGCAGACAAAGAGGAAAAGAGGTAGACAAAGAGCAAAAGAGGCAGACAAAGAGGAAAAGAGGTAGACAAAGAGGAAAAGAGGTAGACAAAGAGGAAAAGAGGCAGACAAAGAGGAAAAGAGGTAGACGAAGAGGAAAAGAGGCAGACCAAGAGGAAAAGAGGCAGACAAAGAGGAAAAGAGGCAGACAAAGAGAAAGGAGGCAGACAAAGAGGAAAAGAGGCAGAAAAAGAGGAAGGGAGGCAGACCAAGGGGAGAAGAGGCAGACAAAGAGGAAAAGAGGCAGACCAAGGGGAAAAAGAGGCAGACACAAGAGAATAGAGAAGAGAAAGCAGAGAAAGCAGTACAAGCAAGCAAAACCTATGGAAGGATGTTATCAGGGGCTGACAACTGCCATATTGCATTATACACCCCAATAATGGCCCTTGGGTTAAATATTTACTGCTCAAGAGGCCACAAGAGATAAGACACCAGAATTAGACTCTGAACTCAACCAGGACATGACTAATGCAATCCAATAACTCATATCAATATTTATTACTGTCAGTAAACAGAGGAATTGACATTGGCCAAACCTTGCTCGTAAGCCAAGTCTCAAACAATGTTTAATGCTTTGGTACATTGTAACAGCAAGCTAACAACAAACTGTCACTTTTCTATTTCCTTCATTAATGATCATTGTCGTTCAACGGTCAAGGATGTTGGGATATAATTGGCATCCTCTATTAGTCAGAAGTTTCCAATTACACATGATAATGCTTCAATGTTGTTTTTTATCAAATTGCTACATCTGGGCTCTCAATTTGACAAAATGGCTACAAATAAGGGCTCAAGTACACCAAGGCCACAAGGGCAACCCATGTGAGCAATTGAGCAAACAAGAGTGAAAACACAACCACCTCTTCTCCGTTCTCACAGATCAGAGAAATGTCATACTGTCATGACCTTTACAGGACCAAGTAGACATTCTCAAAATAACAGCTGCAAGCAAACGTCGCAAGGAGGACAAACGCCAAAACAGCATCACAGTCGACTGTTGCAGTAGCATTCTAGCACCACATCAATACTTAGCATTTGCATTAGCAATTTAGCTGTTAATAGCAGTATAAGCATGCTTTGTAGTAGTATTTGCCACTTAAAAGTTCAACATGTTATTGAGCTGATCAAATACGCATAACAATGTATTACCAGTCAACTGTCATTTTATACAGTATTGATTGCCTGAAAATTTGATAATATTGATATAGGGGTTGAAACTGACTTTTCATTATCTGCCTCAGGGCGAATGGCATTTATTTTCAGAGAGACGGATATAAAGGTTTAGTCTCTACGAAACAATCGGGTATGTCATAATTGAGGCTTCACTTGTGCGGACTAGAATTTCATTTGCCATTTATAACACAAACAGACTAAGGAAAATTCACAGAAACGATGCATTAACCTAACTGTACCATCTACATTTGGTAGATATGTCAATTGCCACAATTTGCCATACACAGAATTTGACATTGTCATTTTACAGAATTGATGCATCTTAGAACTTGTGAGTCATACAATATTACCATCATTACAACGGCATCAGTACTATCGACTTACCCGTCTATGACGTAAAAATTGTCCCCGTCATCTCCTTGGTCTATGATATGTTCTCCGGGGGTCACCTTTCTTTCGTACATGGCATCCAGCACCTCTTGGATTTGCTCCTGAAAACACAATCATCCAAAGTTTAGAAAACGTAAGCAAATACAAATGTATCACAATTTATTTACAAGCAGTTCAAGCCAAATCATGACAATATTACATCTTGAAGGTTTAATTTGAGCATGGAGATACTAGTCTTCCATTAAAAACTCTATGGTGTGAGCAACACCATCAATCACCACAACCAAAAATTGCTTGAGTCACCACATCAACAGCTCATTTTAATCAACTCAACACCCATTCTTTTCAACACGAGTTTTGAAATGGTAATGAAACGGCAAAAACTCAATACACCCCACTTCGCCAACAACCTCACATTTTTGTCACGATAATGTGGATATTGAAAGGGACATTATAATCAATCTAAACTTGGCATATTTCGAGGCGATGATAAAACTGAAAACTCTGCAGCAGAAATAAGGCTGCTAAGAATAGCTAAGATGATAGATGCAAACTTCAATGAGCACTGCTAATAATCTAAGAGGCTTCTTTAAGAAGACTGCCTTCAGGTAACTTCACAATCTTGCTTGTAAACCAGCTTCCTTAGACTTCATTTCCTATGTTACATTAGAAGCCCTTCATGGAAGTAGATGTGGCACCTGGTATAGTGACTCGTTAGAGTATATTAGAACCCTCGCACCTGAAGCAAAAAGGTTACCTGGCGAATGTTGACTTCTGTAATCAAGTGTCTAAATTTCAAGGAGCAAAAAATCAATGCCTGATTCACAATGATGCAAAGAGCCAGAATTAGTTAGGGTGTGGGCTTGCTTTAGTTCAACGTTTCAATGAATACAGTGAATAGTCAGTGGCTACATAACAGTGCACCTGTTAAACTCAGTATCTTAAAGTGTCTCACACTGCCACAAATCACAAGTTACAACTGCAATCAGACTTATAAAAGTTGCCGAAAGCAACAGAGTGCATTTTCATCTCACTTTGCCAGCCCACTCACTGGCACTCATGTATCCTAGCCAGAGGCAACTGAGCTTAACTTTTGTCACACACAACTCTTAACTTCTCACATAATCATACGATGGCTCCGTTCAACTTTCTGTGTATAATGGATTATGGTATATGCCATTGGCAGGTTAGAGAATAGAGACTGTGACTTCTTAAATAATTCATAAGAAAAAATAACATGGGAGGAGAGCGATTGTGTCCAAGTACTATGTCATATTCAAAGTGTGCATTGAATTTCAGGCCATATTGGTTGATTTAAAGCAAAATGATTTAAATTATTGATTAAATCTTGTTTGCTGCAGGCTCAGAGGCTAATTCGGCTTATAATCTATATAGGTAAGGTTTTTATTGACCGTAGTCCAAATATCAAATAAATAAATGAGTGGTTTTCAGAGGCAGACGTAATGATGAGGTGATAAGGTAGCGAAAGCACGCCAAGGTAGAAAAGAACTGAACTCCCTGTTACCCAAGGTGGAGTTCTTTACTTGCCTTAGCATAGAACACAAATTTTAAATGCAAATCAAGAATCAACTTGTAAATTTACATGGAATATAATGAATGTTGCCAGTTGAGCTGACAGTTAATAATTTCAAGAATTGACTGATCTATTCATGAATGCATTGCGAGTGCCCGTGGTCCAATGGGTATTATGCTGGACTTGCAAGAGCAAGACTGTGGGTTCAAATGTGCGGAATCTCCTTGAATCACTGCTTTGCTCTACCCAGGTGTAAATGGGGAGGTTGGCTACAGGCAGAGAAAGGTACAAGATTGATCAGTGATGGAGCTGCGTGAGGCTGCCAGCTGTACAGGGTGTCTACAGAAAAAGAGGACAGTCAACACAATGGGATTTGTTTACATTTTATTTTGTGCCAAGCATCATTATTCAACAAAACATGATTTGTATATGAACAGTATATTCAGAACAGTCAAATTACCCATTATTCGCACCCCTTGATGTGGTAACTTTCTGCAGATGAGACATAAATGATGCAAAAGCGTGTTTGATGCCCTCCACAAACATTTTGCCCCATGCAAACATGGCGGAGGCCTTTAACTTTAATGCGAGGGTTGGGATAGCTTGCTGGATTTTGTCTCCCAATTTGCTAATACTGAATAATCTACTGGGTCCAGCTCAGGAGACAAGGGGTGGCACTCTACCTGGCTCAGGAGGCTTGTTTTGAGGCACTCCTGAGTCTTCTTCGCAGTATGAACAGGTGCTACACCTTGTAGGAAGATGATTTTGCCAACAAAAGAGTTTCTCGTCTGACGCCATGGCACCCCAAATTATTTCAGAATGTTATTATAAACATTTGCATTGATTCCGGCACTCTGGTCAATGGTTTATTTGAAACATTTTTGTGATTTTCTTGTCATCAGATGACTCCATGTTGAAGACCAAGTGTTAGGTCCTGAATTGAATTATCGGCAGCTGGAGCATCAGCAAATGTCCCACTACTCACGCATGAATCATTCCTACTCTCAAAAGCACCATAAATGGTGAAAAATTTCTCATCAAGAATGAGGAAAACAGGACGACCTTTTTCAGCTTAGAGCAATGCAAGCACTTTTGCATATCATGCTTGCATTTTGCCTTTAGTAGTGATCTAATTCACAAATAAACATATTTGCAATAGACCTAATATGGCTGACTATCAAATCCATTCTTATGTTAGACTTATCACCAAATTCTGAACTTATATGAGTGTGAAAAAGAAGAAAAGTGACTGTCCTCTTTTTCTGTAGACACCCTGTACGTCCTCCAGGAAAATGAGACGGATCAAGAATGATCAGCGAGCCTGTCAACCGAAGGTACAGTCTAAAGTCGGCCAAGAACGTGGTTGCAATTATCATAATATTATGATTATCAGCGTAGAAGCAGACTATAAACCTCCACCTTTGTCCTTTTTTGCTTTTCAAAAACCCAAACATGAGTTTGGTTCATCAACACTCTTAAGACTAATAACAGCAACACAGGGCTCTTCTCCTTGCCAATCAGGCATCGAAGCAATAACAGGGCAAAAAACAATAGCTTGGAAACTGCATCAGTAATTGGGCAAAAAGGATCCAATTGGAGACGTGCCCTGAAGGATCCATAAGCGAGAGACAATTGCTGCCGTTTCGTAATGATCGGGCAGAGCGGGTGACCCGTTTATCTGGAAAAAACACCGCGAGGAAGAAATCGATGCAAAGTGAAAGGGAAGTTTGCCACAAAGTATCATAATCCAACACAGACTAACAGAATTGCAGAACGGAGGGCTATGGCAGGCGTTGTGGCCATGTGCACTGTAATAACAACAGATTACGCACATCTCATATCATCATACATGGGAAGCTTATTTCTTTTGGCTACAAAAATAACATAGAGCAATTACAGAATGCTACGCTGCAGCTTGCTGAGTCACAATTGCTCCCACTGCAGCCACAATGTGCTCCTATACGGCCATCTAATGATGACATTAAGCTGCTATATGCGGCTACAGCAGACGGGAAAGTGGTGATGTCACTACAATACAGCGAAACTCATAGATACAGTTTGTCTATATTGCTTCGTTAACTTACTTTATAAGTGCTTTTGGCTTGCATCAGACTATTAATGAGTAATTTGAATACATTGTACAAATTTGGAATTATATAATATGCTTCCATGCAGCAGATTTGTAGCATTCGTATGTACATTAATATTTTATAAATTCACCTCAAGGTTACATTGCGGGCATATAATTTTGCTGTCTGTCTTAATGCAGTGCAGATGACTAATCAACTGACTATTAATAGGGAAAATGCAAAATGAAGCTTGCATCCACTTAGCTACAAGGTTGTTTTCCAACTTTATTTCGTGTAGCTAACAAAAACACAGCCATAGATGAGAGTGGATATTTCTAGGTTGAATCCACTAATGATCCATCTTCTTAAACCGAAAATGTCATATTTCGGATAACAGGAAAGAAAAGCCAAAAATATGGAAAGACAGGAGTATAGACAAGCTTATTCGTAAGCTGAATGAATGTAGGCCACTTACACTAATCACTATTCCAACGACACATATCCCGAGATTTAATGAAAAGTTAATCGGAGCACGATATCAGGTTCGGTTGGTGATAATCCCGAAATTAATTTCAGTGGCAGGTTGTAAATAGCGTGTGATTGTATGATTTAGAAAGGAGTAAGTAACATTTTTTGTATGAGGATAATGTAGTGGACCCTGAATAGGTAGAGAATGTAGAGGGAACCAGAATGAAACATTGGTAGTCATTGGAAAGTGCAATCTTGAGAAATATTGACTTGTGTTCTTATGTTGTAAAATAGCACCAAGAATCCAAGATGACAAGAAAGCAATTAGATCTGGGAGACCCATGTAAAGTAGTTTAACCACCGAAGACTGCTGAAACCTCAGAAGATGATTAACCATAGCATGATGTGACCAATATGAAACACTCAGAAACAGTATTACACAAGGAATTGGCTGTTTGTGCAGGGCCATAATGCCCAGTGAACATTGCTCATTAACAGGAAATTGATGAACCCATTCAACGGCGAAAGGGAGGACCAACATTGTGCCACACCCGCCCAATGGCGCCCATGGTAAATTTACGAACACAAGATAATGCCCATGATGATCTGAAGATGATTTATTCATGCATTTGTCTTGCAATAAAGACAGGTTAATCTGCTATAAACTAACAGCAACCCAAGGAGATGTGGACATGTGGTCCCTGGGGCCCACTATACATAAGTAAAGAGCCAACAACACACACAAAGAGATACAAAGAAAAGAAAGAAGTGTTTGACTCGCAGGAGACAAGTTGAAGACATCCACCTGAATGTGTAGTTCCTACTACTTTGACAGTAACACAAGGTGAAGGAAGCAGAATAAAGAGGACTCTTTCTGAGAACCTCAAAACAGCAGTTGTCGTAGTTCCACATTATGGTACTTCCATCTTACTATGTGTAACAAACAGAGCCTACAAGTTTCTTCTCAGGGACTTTTCCATTTCTGTCACTAACTTTTAGAGCAGCAACTCCAGGCAAAATTAATGACTGTTTGGTACACTATACAATAGTACACATGATTCAACCACCACTTATATGAAGACTGTCACACTAGATAATCTAACTGATCAGCTGCAGTGGCTGTAGTTGGAGAATTTGTTTGGCCACAATGCAACTACAAATACACGTATTGTTAATTCACACACCCGTTATTGTCGGGAATCTAACTCGAGATAGAAATTGAAAGACGGCTCCATAATCTTTGTATTTTTTAATTCATTGCTTATTCTGAAGTGGACCATTTCATGACAAGACTAAGTAACAGTAAAGCTGAGTATGACTGAGTGGAAGTAAAATCCAAAGAGACCATCAATTACTGTAGCTAGACTGTCTACTCAGACCAGCAAATCCACCGCTCAGTTTGTGGAAGTCATGTCTAACTTTCAAGAGAAACTTAAAAACATGTAAAGTCAGTCACGTCAAAAAGTAGTGATATGCCAAAAGTATAGTATTTCTTGCTCGGAGCAATACTAATGTGAATGTCAGAAGAAAGGTGGTAGTTGATGTGGAAACAGCATGCAACAAGGTGTACTTCAAAGATCACCACTCCAGCCTGTAACTATAGTGTTCTGCAGCACTCCATGGCTCTGTAGCAGTGCAGTGCAGCATAGACGTTGGCACATTGGCACACACAGAACGGTCAATATTACTTCCCAAGGCCAATATAACACCGGTAGCACAATATTGGTAAGAAATGTGGACTGAGTGGGCTTGGTTACTTCAGCATAGCTAACATAGGCAAGATGTGGAGCTAAGTAAGTTAGCATAGAGTTGACCGAACTGCCAAGCAGTGACCAACGACACTAACCAAGCGTGCTGGGAAGCTGATGAGGCCATAGGTTGCTGAAACAGCTAAACCCAACCGACCATTATTACAGCTATCCCAGCAAATCACTTCATTCTGAGCTCATTAGCTGCAGGCTAACTTCATGGCAAGCAGCTCTGTGTGATGTGCATTACAAAGCCCCCAGTTCAGGATCTTGCCTCATACGTGGCCCAAACATCAGGGCCATTAATTGAGTAGCCCCTGACAGCCCTCACACTCATCACAGGCCTCACACCTACAAATTCACAGCCCACATTCACAGCCCACATTCAGAGCCATATGACCCAGTGCAAAGCAACTCCTCAGAACAAGAGGCAGGCAAGGGTTAACATGAATTAAACATTAACCGAACAATAACATAGCCATTAGAATCGGCTGATACTGTATACGCCGCATGCATACTAATCCAAGACCAACGACACTCAACCGCTTCATAAACTTTCTTGAGCTTCTGGATCACTTAAGCCAAAGGCAATATTTCTCTGTGAATGCTTACTGTAATCAATTTATAAATATATTCATGAAATTCCAAAAACTGGAATTTCTGAAACGTCTGCATTCTATGAATGCCAAATTGGCATTGCAAATTACAGTTTTACCACCAGCTATACTCTTAAGTTATTGCCTTATATTAAGAAGTGATAATTCTTGAAACATAAATTCAAGATATGAATTCAGACTGCAGCAAAATAAGTGTGCAGATTATCTAAGACACCTCAAGTTGTCTGCAATACAGACATTGTACAATGTACATTGGTAAAATCTTCCCTTCCAAGGCAAACACCAATCCATAAACCCACATGTCTATTTCTTATCCCTCCATCCTCCTATCCATCTATGCTAAGAGCATAAGCAGGCTGTTCGCCTCTTGAAGAGCTGAAGACATCATTGTTTCAAAGGAAAGTTAGAGGGCTACATTTGTGTCTTAAAATTAGATGACAAAAAGACTTGTTCTGCTCCGCAGCCTTCAAAGCATTGATCTTAGAATGAGATGAAAGTGAAATGAACTCACCTGATCCAAGGAGCGGAAGAGTAGGATATGCTTAACGGCTTCTGAAAGTCGCTTGCGCTGTTCGTCCGATTTGGGATGGACAACCTGAGGAAGAAACAACAAAACATCATTTAGGACATTACAATCATTCAGAACATTGACATATAACAACTTCCAAGGCAGGCAATTCCTCACATCAACAGATGTAAGTTTTTCATCAAATGTGGCATGACGTGTGTTACCGCATTACATGCAAATAAACTTCACAAGATAACGTGTCATTAAACCAATGATCACAGGCTTGGTTAGGCCGCCAGCTACTCCTTATTTGTAATTTTGCACGCATATTGAGAAATATTTTCTTACTCAAAAACTCATCACAAATACAGATTTTGAGTAGTTACCAATACCAAACTAACAAATTACTTGTTGTGTTATCAAAACAAGTCCATACAGAAATGTCAAACAAGGACCTGCACTTTCTGCACCCATTTTGCATGGAGGACAATAACTGCAGATGTATTTGCAAAAATGTCAAGGTCCTTACTAATCAAATCAGTTAATGTAAAAGACGAAGTCAGGGAATTGGTAGAATATCATGAATATGCTGGAGATTTTGCACTCTGAACCATGTGACACATTTTGTAATGGATATGAGAAGCTTTTGAAGTCCAGGGACTTAGTGGGGAGTCCCTACTTATGCCAGTACTCAGTCCCATCATTGATATTACACAGTCCATTAATGTGGAGGAAAATGGCGTGGAAAGGTTAAGCAAACATCAATGTGGATATGAGCGGTCATCCGCGAGTGGTCGTCTGCCAGTGGTCATCGGGCAGTGGACTGGGGCGGCAAAAAACCTTGCTCCCATCACTTAATGCAGCAGCAGCCGCAGCGACAACATCACCATATGGACAGAGGCATTGACGGTGCAACATATCAACACAGCCAACCTCCAAGGTCACCCGAGTGCTCCGTCATGCAGCATCCTAGCCCTTCAGTCTGCCAGCAAAAGCAGCCCTGTCATGGCCACATGTATGGGCTGATGTTTTCTTAGCCCCGCCTCAAGTGATGAGGCGAATCCCATCAAGCTGTCTTGATTAAGTGTGAGGCGGACACTACAGCAATGTAGCGCAGTACTGAACAGGAGAAGCAAGTCCACAAGAGGACACTAATGAAAAAGAAAAGGCGGCCTGCTAAGGTGTCCAAGTCTAACAAGACGGGACAGGCAAACAAAAATATTCATGCAATTCCCAATTTAGCCTGTTCAGACGCAACCAAATGATTTTAGCAAAGACAGCCAAGCCGCTTTATCATGTTTATTAGACTTTATCTATACTTTCTGCCAGGCGGAGAAACATAAAGATATGAGAATTTTCCGCCTTGCACATGATGTAGTGATATGTATGCAAGATTGCAGTTAGGTACGATTCCTGCAATATCCTTCAGAGATGAGCCTAACCGCGTCTGTAACGAATGCCGTCAAATTCGGTATATCACCAGCCGCAATGAGAACCGCTGAAGCAGGCGCTAAATAGCTCTAAATATGGTTGGGTGGTCTGTAATAACTGCAAGTCCATGAATTAATTGTGGTGAGGAATATAGACATGCAGTATTGCCCAGGTAGCCTGAGTCTGAGTCGGTTGAGCAGGTTATACCCTAACAGCCAGCCAGCTCTCTAAAAGTAGCCCCAGGGCATGTCCATGGTGATGTAATGGGCATGTGCATGAGTTGAGCAACATGACACACCCAAGAGTGATGATTAGGCATCTCCCTTTGATCAGGCCCTGACAACCATGATGGTCCCTGAACAGCAAGGGCGGAGTATGACATTATTGCGATGGTTGCATGTGCCCATCATCCTCTCATTCCACTGTTGCTACACTTCTCCACAGGGACAGCGAATAAATACAAGGTCCCCCGGTCCAAGTAACCTTTCGCTGAAAAGGGCCACCAGAGCCATATGGCCACTTAGTCCGATTTACTCTTATCTTTGTCAGGGGCTGATTTATAAGGCAATCAAGCCGCAATACTGCGATGACCCACATTCACAGAGGTAAATATGAAGAGCATCAAGATGCCAAGCTTAAGGAGACCGTGCGACTGTGTGTCACTGTATCGGATTTCTCCTTGTGATTCGCCAGGAAGAATAAAGAGAAGATATCAAGAGTGGAACAGGCTAGACCACAGAAGCCCCAATACTAGAGAGCCGTCTATTGATGACATGAAATGACGTTGAGCTGCTAGGTACTGCCAGATGAAATTGCTTCCGTTTCCTCTTATTGATTGACCCAGCACAGTGGGGGCTATTCTGGGGCACGTGACGACATTGATACGAAAATGACGGATGGTCGGAAGCGGGGAGTCCATCACTGATCACATCAAAACGGGCAGAGACATGAAGGAGGCATTCAATCAGCCGCAAAAAGCCAAGAGGCGAGCATGGAAATGGACCATCCAATACATCTGCTGTCAATCTCTGAATTCAACTTATAGATGTCGACAAGGCCAAGCCATTGAGTCATTGACTGAGTGTGGAGCTCATTGAGGGAGCCGACCTGGCTAGCATCACCGCTGCCAGTTTCCATATTAAGAATGTGCCAGCCAAACAGAGATCACAGGGATGAGATTGCATCAAAGCAAAAGTCAAAGACTCCTAAGACAACAACATTATGCTAATGGCTCATTCCTGAACACAGCAGGAGTGAGACAAATTCCTCAGGAAGTAAAGGGAATGGGTCCGAATGACTTCACATGCGACTTGGCCACGTGACAAAAGAAAATTAAAGCAGTCATTGGGCCAGCGCGGCTTTCGTGACTCCCGTCTCCTTCTCGTAACATGCAATCACCAGGGCTCCAATTGAAGTTGAGGTAAACCCAGTTGGTGTTCACGAGTACACCGAGACTTTTCCAACATGCGTAGTTCTCCAAACAATCCGCTTAACAGGAGACGCAATCAAGGACACACATTACATGAAGCCATAAAAAAGACATAGCTAGACATGTGAACACGGCGTGTGAGCGGAACTGGCAGAGATGCCATCAAAGGGAGCCGCATCAATTTTCAATAGTCATCCCTCCGAAGAGAAAACACGAAGCTGATAAAACAACACGGGGATATCTAAGTGAATTCCAGACAAGCATGACAAATGGTCCACATTATGGGAGCTCACAGCTGAAGAGAGGCTCCGTAAATTGAAGAAGTTCAATGAGGCAGCAATACATTGACTTGAAGCCAAGGGGATCTAGACAGTCAGCCTTTAAAACTCACGCTGGACCGTCTGCCCGAGGCCTGTAAAAAAGGGGTCGGGCCTGTGAAATCAAGATTTCACTGGTCCGTGTGCCTAGTGAACCTGGAGCTTCCTGGGACCTGCCAACCTGACAGGCTGCCTAATTTGCGGCAATTTAGAAGCGTAATTTACGGCAATTGGCCCTGAATGCAACCCACCCAGTGCCTCTAGTGTCACCCAATTCATTAATCCTGCATCTATAGGCCTGCATCTATAGGCTTACATCAATGATATGTACACAGGTCTGATTGCTATTGAAGTGTCATATTAGTGTTGAACTGTCATGTAACTGAAGTGTTATCCTGAGTGCAATCAACTTTCACACCTTCAAATATGGTGCTTGAAAACTAATTAATATTTGAATTGGAAGTTTACTTTGCATCTGAAATACTTAACAATTAAGAACAATTGCTATTCTCAAAACATGCTTAATTTTTTACAATTGGCAGAATAAAAGTGCGGATCTTTCTTGAAATATACATATAGATCTACAAACTGAGCCAATGAACTGGTTTCACTTTGTGTAGGTCCCATTTTTGCTAAGCTTTTGGAATTAAACAGCACTTGTAGTTTACCATACAAAAACTGGTGTTTTCAATGACTTTTCATTAAATAGCCAAAAAAAGGTTGCAAAATAACGCAGGCCACCTGAAAGCAGACGGGCCGGTAAAGTTACTGACGGGCCGGTAAACCTCAATTTTCACCGGCCCGCACGCCTAGTGAAAAGTCAGAGCGAGTTTTAAAGGCTGACAGTGATTGCCAAAGGAGGACAAGCCGACCTGATGGAAGCTGTAGGGTCGGGAATCCTTTTGAATAAGTGAAAGAAAGGGGCTGCTGCCTGGCAGCGTCTCACTTGTAGTGTCTCTCAGTGCCTTGGAGTGTCCAACACAGTTGAAAGCGCCAGGCCAAGTGAAGTGCCTTGTGCGACGCCGCAACAAAAGGGTCCTTTAAAGCCACAGCTTTCGTTGCATTTCTTATCTCCTGAGGCACACACGATAAGTATAATATATACTTCAGAGCCATCAGGGGTGCGCTGTTCAATTATATCTGTTATATATATTATGACTTATGCGTTCGGTGTCAAGACAAGTGGAAACAGACCAATGCCTTTTCTGTGTTCTGTGTAATGCTTTTAAAGCACAAAGCGTTCATTCCAATGCATAGTCTCCTTTAGTTCCTGCCTTTTTGTTGTCTGGGAGGATTCATTTTACTTCTGTAGAATACTGTATGATAATCCTCTGCAACATCTTGCTGAATAAAGTCTGCAGATTTCCTTGTTTTACGATATAGTCTATGGTCTAGACGAATAATTTGTATGATTCTCACGCACTGATTTTTGTACTGGGCTTTACCGAGGTCTTGTACAACACCTCACCATAATCTTGCGCAACACCTTGCAAATTGCCCTGAGGCCAGCATTGTGTCTTGCACAATGTCCTGTGTCTTGCAGTGCACTGGGGAATAAGGAGCCAAGGGCAATGCACTGTCAGTGACACATGCGAGTGTGATAGGCAAGCACAGCGTCTGGATAAAACAGGTAAAGCTATAGCAAGGCCAGCTGACGTTGGTGGCTGTTACTGTCGCCCGTCAGTGTCGAGTGCTAATGGAAAAGTCAGCATAGAGGCCCTCGCTGCCTGTCTGCCAGTGTCTAGGGCCTGTTAGAGCCCAGGGCCCTGCATATCTGCCTTGGCCTGCCCGTCACCGCCACGACCAACCAGTTACAAAGCCAATTTAGCTGGCAATTACTTGCAGAAAATGTTGTCATGCCTTTTACACCATAGCCCGATGAATGGCTGAGATCGTGCTACCAATCATCCAAAGACGTCCAATTCCCATTTCAAGCAAATTCAACATTCTGAGCTGCTAAGAGCAGGAAGAACAAGCATTCAAGGCAAGCAGACAAGACATGCAGCTAAGACCCTGCAAGTCAGGCAGCCCCACTCCGGCCAAATGACCACAATCAAGCGAAGCACGCTACACAAACACGCCACTTGGCCTGGGAACTGACGGGGACCACAGGAAAAGCTAATTAGCAGGAATCTGCCTGGAAAGAACAATGTCACAGACCTGCAGCTGTTGAATAGTAAGACACTCACATGTCTTGTATTCTTGTATAAACTCCAGCTGGCTGTGACTGCAGTATAGCAAGATATATAGCAATCGTGCTAATGGCTGCTTGCCACAGGAGCTGTCTTTTGTCTAACACCATCAATTAACCTTCCAGGACTGTTGTCTTTGGTAAATTCTCCTCTTCCTGTCATATTTCTAGATTACTCCACAAACTGACATGCCAATAACTTCCAGGATTTGCTTATCACAGAACCGCCAGAAGGCTGGATGAATGCATTTATAAGGTAAAGATAACTGGATCAGTCTACATGTAGAATTGCAGATAATGCAGAAATATAATGCATTTAAATTCAATGCATGTCAAGCAAGTTATCTTTTACATGCTTCATATACCTCATTGCAAAAACAAGGCAACTAAATCCCATATATCTCTCGCTTTAGTTGTAATTCAGTTGATTTAGTTCCTGACCTAACATAATTGCAGCTAAAATTTCCAAGGACTTGCTATTTTTCAGTGCGTCTTTGCAAACGACATGTCATCAAATGCAATTTTTTAGTAATTTGGAGATAATTATGTGCACAAGTGTGAAGAAAATCTGGCTTGCAGTGAAAGGTTGTAATCCATCCTTTTTAAAGCACTATTTCGTTTATAAACATTACATATATATAAATTTAAAGAATATTTAATAATACTATTTAGGAGTAATTACCTTTGGTTCATCGTCATCATCAGCTTCTGGGTCATATCTTTCTGCAGCAACTGTAAGAAAAGACAACTACATTGAAAACCTTGTATAAGTTGTATTACAAATCTAATTAATCAAGTAATTTTACATTCTATATCATTGTACGGAATTAGATTAAGTAAAATCAAAATCACTTTGCCAAGCTTATTAAAATGCGTCAGAATTGAATACAAAGAATATGGCTTAGATACTAAATATTGTGTGAATTCTCCAAGACCTACAAACACAGCCACAACAGGACATTCAACTGCCAAGGAAATTAAATACCGAAGGCACGTTATCGGCTTAATATAATCAGTAATCCAATTGTATACATCAGCATAATTGCAAATTGCTAAAGAGGCGAATAACCCAGAATATTTACAATCAATATGATAATTGTACGACCAATATAGACCATCAAGCATATTCGAGTTCCGTGCCTTATTTATGTATCGTGTACTATGACAGTACTGACATGACGCACTGCAAAAGCTTTGGCAAAGATACTTACTCGTCTAAGGTAAAAAGGTATAACTACAAAGAATAAAGGCTCATATTCCTTATAATAAGCCAAATATAGAACTCGCTCTGTCGTCATAGCTTTGCTGGCCAGCAATTTCTGTTCTCAGAAATATTTTCAGTTAAACATTAACTAATTTGGAAAACTATGTGAATCTTGGCAATATTAAAGGTTCCTGGAAAAAATTACACAATTATACAAATGTGGATATTATGGAAACGCCTTAGTATTTCTCAGTAGGTTTAAATTTTGCATTTACCACCAATAACATCTGGTCTCTCCATGCAATTACATCATGAAGACAGATGATACTTGGTGAGAGGACCCTGAACAAGTAATCCATAGAGTATGCATAACATTTTATGCATTAGCCGATAAACTGCACAAGTACTATGAATAATTTATTGCCAGTATAATTGAAACTGTATAGTGTAATGGACATTCTGCACTCAAGACAAGGGCAAGTAAATACAGTGTAATATGCATTGCAAATTATAAGCTTGAAGTATTTGCAAAATTTGCCTCTGAAGTTGCAGCAAAAACTGAACCTGCAGTTGTTGTAAAAACAGCCTCAGAAGTTTTTGAGCTACATTGTGGCGCAGATGTCAAATAAGAATCTGATGATTCAAAGCCTGGACCTATAACAAACCCTAAATTTGAGGGAAAAAGTGTCAAAATTTTGTGTGTGGGGCAGTGCAGTGGTAAAATGCAAAGCAACCTCCCTTGTAAGACTTGACTTGTGTGGCATGCGGGCTAACATGACCCAAGAAAATACCGCCTCATGGCCCAAGAAGGAGCAGTTACAAGTTACAACACAGGACCACTGTTGAATAGCTATATTAGAATAGCAATATTTGGACAAAGGGCAATATCACAACTCTCAATTGTAATATGCAATCATTGGATAATATAAGTTAAATGATGCTAACATATTACATTTATATATTGATCACCCAACACTGCAACAGGTGCATACATAAATTTCCATACACTTGGCAAACATCACATGTATCATGTTAAATTAGTCTGCAAGTCGTTCATTGTCTATCGCTTATAAATATGCTCAGTTGCCAACGCATCATTAACTTATGGGTGAAATTATTCCGCAACGCTTCCAAGCAATTTGCAAACCATTTGCATAAAGAGCGTAAATGAAGAAACATGAAGCGCTTCTGGAGACCAAGAATATCTTCTGGATATATATATAGCGATGCCACAGTGATAGTCTGCATGTCATCCCGCGTGTACAAGACATGATGTATGGGAAGATTTCGCAGAATGTCACACACATATTAAGGCAGAAGCTATGCGGCAAACAAAATACATGAATAAGAAAGCCAAGAGGAAATGCAAGGCCATTATAGGAATCCCTGAGGCCCTTGTTGTGCCTTGCGATGTGAATGAGGGGATGCGGCTTGCTTCAGCCTGTCTGTGCATCTGTGTGTGCATTTGTGTGTGCATCTGTCAGGCATAATGGCTGGTCAGTCTGAGACCCTTGCTGCATGCACAGTTTGCACACATTGGGCTGCACATTAAACTTGCCTTCTAAGCATTCTTCTAAAATGCACAAAATCCTTATCTCCTTCTTTACACTCATATATAATGCATCTTCAGCGGCTCAAAGCAAGCACTCTCTTAAAGCCTGCGTGACAGTAATGATGGCAATCAGTATCGAGACCTTGACCCCCCAAGATAGCCAAGAAATAAGGGGCTTTCCCCAAGGGAGAAAAGTATACCCCGGCTCAGGCAATTAATGAACCTTTTTTCTGGGCATTAATCAAACATGAATATAACATGGAGACGGAGTACCACAGGGTCCTGTGCTGTCAGCCTGTCATACGAGTCTTTAATGGAATATTATGGATCCATATGTTTATCACACCTAGCTCAGCACTGCTTCTCGATCCAATCACTTTAATATTGATTAAGCTTTCAGCAATGAGCAGCCAATGGGTCGATTAGCACTTGGCTCCCCATCAAATTAAAGGCAATTAGCAAACTCAACACAAGTGATAACAGGCAAAGAAATGGACCCTGCAATTAGCACTGCAAGGTTGGCCAGGCACTCAATATGCTTTTTACCACACTATAACTTTCATATATCCGATGTACATGAGATATTCTTAGAGAACATGGCTTGCAATTAACAATCGAAGACCTTGAGGAAATTTACACAGCTTTACACCTCAAGGTACAACACCTCCCACGCAATGGTGAGCTATAAAACAGGCTACCCCGGCTCATTGATCACGAAGCATTGAAAGCAAGTATTTCTGATTTGAGTTGGGGCAGAAACAGCAGAAACTGGCAGGAAGAGCAAGACCATTCTGAATTGAATGAATATGCAGCCATTCATCCTATTGTCATCGTATTGTAATCCAAGGTAAAACTAGCCCAGAAGTAATTGCATATTCTACATTTTTATCTCAGATCCATACAGCATTATTTCTGTACAAAGGATTACCAATGAATTCATGACATACAGATTGCAGCAACCTCTGCCTTGTCTACCACAACTTCTTGTACAAATTCAGCAGCTGTATGTTTGTCACACGACCTGCCCTGGCCCAGGCATGGCTCAGGCTGGCAAAGGCATGGCTCAGGCTGGCTGGCAATGGCTGCTGTGTGAAGATCAATGGGAGGCGGTCAAAGGAAGTAGACAGGTTGCCTGACCTGAAAGCAGCCTCTCAGCTTGTACTGATACATACACAATAGCTTGCTGCTGGCCTGTAGTACATAGACTGGGTGGCACAGGACAACGTTCTTGAGGAGACTGGATTGAGCTCTTTGCCCCTGACCATATATTTCAGTGGAGGAAAGACAAAACAGCCATCTAAGTTATGATCTTACACCACAAGAGTCTAAGTGGCTCAAATTTACCCGTCATTAGCTAGTATATCAGGTGAATCATACAACTTTCATAAGTTAGCCACACCAATTTGTGTCTTACGGTCAATCTACATTCTACACTGCTCACACTGTGGAACTCCAGATCCCAAGACCGAGGCAAGGCCAAGGACTAAGCATCCGAGACCGAGGCAAGGCCAAGCCCATCAAAATATAGCCCCGAGGCCGTCCTCGAGGACGAGGCCAGTCCCGAGGACCCGCCATTGGCCCAAAGACACCAGAGACAGAGGCAAGGCCAAGGATTTGGCATCCGAGACCGAGCCAAGGCCATCAAAATTTGGCCCTGAGGCCGGCCTCGGCCTCAAGACCTCCAACACTGACCTGTAGAGACATCATTGCTGTCTTCGAACAGCCAAATGAAATCCTTCAACCTTCCTCGGCTGTACATTTATAACTGCAAGTAACAGCTTGAGATGGGTTGGCCCCTTCCAGAAACATATTCTCAAGAGTTAGATGATCAGAAGAGATGCATAAACTCCTCTCAGTGGTGAATGGCCTATACTATAAAGGACTGTGTTACAGCCTAGTAACCAAATGGCACTAAAGTAGCAAAGAGCCAGTGTTGTGGCAAACAATTGTTGTAACGCAGGTTGTAAGGGCAATGTTGCTAGACTGTGTTACTTGGAGTGTGAAATTAGGGCTGCTGTGCAGCATGCACCATAATTGCAACGACTGCTGTTCAGCCTGCTCTACACAACAGTACAGAGGCTGGATTGCCGTTTTGCATTTGAGCTCTGGCCTGTGTTGTATTGCATTTTGTTGTCCAACATCACAGTCCAAGTTGAGGTCTGTGGTGCATGGATTGTGTTGTAAGCTACCTCACTAAGGGTTGCAGTGCACCAACTGGAACACGCCCACCCCTTCATCTAAAAGCCTAAAAGAGGCCATACCCCTGAATTGCCCAGAATCAAGGCTATGTCATTGGTGGCATCAGAGCTGCTGGCCAGTGTCATTAGGTATATCAGAGAACTTGACTACTTCCAGAGAGCTCTGGCGTTGTACATCCAGTACAGAGGACTGCAAAGCAGCTAAACACTGCAAAACACAAGGCAGATGATGGTGATTCCTTTGGGACAGATTACTGGCTAGCAATGCCTAGCATACAATGTATATGAGACTGGATCAGACTGCTGCTGTATCACTCCAGTCTGCTCTGATTGCTTCTCTCAGCTTCTCTCTACTTCTCTCTGCAACTGGTACGTGCAGACTGCAACAGCTCATTACTGAAAAGGCCTGCAAAGGATCTTCCAGCAGCCACTTCCTGTTTGTGCTTCATCAAAATAAATCAAGGCAAATTCAGCCACACCTAATCTGGACCAGGACCACCTATTACATCCAGTGGGCCAGTCTACATCCAGTGGGCCAGTCTAGTCAATCTAGTTTCCTTCTAGAGATAACAGCCACACAGGAGGCAGCAATGAATCCAAATGCTAGGTCTATGATCACATCAAGCTGCTGTGTGGATAGCAGGCATCAACAGCACAACAATCACTCATTTAAATCAGCCACAGAAAAATTACATCCATTATCATGATTATACCGCGGACAGATGGATGATCTGGGCTTTACATCCTGTATCTATGTACTTCGTACCTTGGCTTATTAGGACAGGAGGACGACACGGCATAGAGGCGAAGGGTGACTGAAACAGCCATCCAACATGGGTCCAGAAGTCCCGGCAAAAGCTGGATTCGAATCCCGGACCCAGCGATTGGCAGTCCAGCACACTACAACCTTGAAGTAACTAGCACTAGTTACTTCAAGCTACAACTGAGCTGACCCTCTCCAATTTATTAGACCAAGATAGAAGATACAATATAATTTGAATATTGTTCAACCCACTAAATTAACTCATAATCCGAAGAATAACAAGAGAATAACAAGAGAGATGAAGAAGCGAGTGGGAAATTGTGAATGTTGCTTTTTGAAATGCAAGAGCCCCGCATGAGCAGCCCTGAAAGACGAATGTTATCAGATTGCCCGGGGCAGTTTATCTCGTATCTCAAATGCTTCATTTGTCTCCTCATCTTGATGAAGCAAACAATCCATGATGTGCAAATTTCCAAGATGCTTAACATTCATCCCTGGGATCCCCTGGCTTATCACTCAATTGATTGCTGGAATTGAAAGACAAATTTACCATTTTGCTAAAATTTGCTTTCAACCCTTTGAACCGCTAATTCCGCGAGCAGGAGCACTCGAAATAGCTCAATATCAGACTGTTTTCCAATTTCATTTGGGAGTTTTTCCCTTCCGAGTCTAATTAATCTCTCTAATTCATTTGACAAATGAGATGCTAGACAGAGAATTTCAAGCAAAACCTACTAATAAAGCCCATGGATTTCTGTAATGTTATTATGCAAACCATTTGATTCTGCAGCATGCTGCATCTGTCAGTGTCTATACCTTTAGCAGTTAACTAGTTTAACTTAGCATTCAATAATCTAGCCATTTAATTTGGTGCTGTAGGATTCAAATATATACTGAGCATTACAGCCTGTACTGCTTCTTCTATGCTCCAACATACATATAATGCTGTGTGTGAATTGAAAATTAACTGTTTAGTGTGTTTGTTCTGGTGTTTACATGTGGAATTTGGAAAATATTCTACCTATTAACCCATTGGCAATGGCGAAATCAACATAATAAGCCATTGAAAGTGTGTTGCCATTTAAGATTCAAGTACCACAATACGAATACGGTGGCAAAATCAATACTGAAACTAAGTACAATTTACATCACCAGGACAGTTCCAAATGTCATCAATAAACTGCCAGAATACAGTGTGAATACAATGTGAATACTGCATCCCACATTCAATGGTAGGTTGTATGGATGGGACTGTATGCAATGGAGCATTGTTTTGTTGCCATCTATCACCAGTAACCCTGCCAGTTGGTCTCCTGCACTGAGTCCTGGTCCCTCCTAAGGCCTCCTTGCAATAACAATGCAAAGACCTTTTGTCCACTGGTCTACTCTTAATGCCCCGGATTATTGGGATTTCCTAATGGGGGATGAGAGGCAACAATGGGCTAACTCAACAGCTATGACAGTGTATCTATCTCTGAGTATCTCAACAGGCAGGGAGGCCACATTAGAAGTGGATTTTCTATTCATACATTCTGACGTCAATCTGACAAGGAAATCATAAATCCCTCAGTCAGACAATGGCAGCCATTGCCAACAGTGACAACTGTGCTTGGAGGCCTCCAATGGAGGGCCATACAAGTGATAAAGGGAAATTAACTCACCTGATTTTCGCCTTTCGAATCTATTCCGAGGTGGTTCTGCAAAAGAAAGGAAAACATTGTGAGAAATTGTAAATATCAAGTCAATACGAATTGAAAGTTTTCAATGTAATGTTGCTATGTAACAATTTCAAGGGATTTATGCTCCATTTCATCAATCAGGGATACAATAATTAGAATGAATTGTTTATAGATGTAGAGTAGTTGTCGATTTCATTGTTTTTTGTTGTTGTTGGTTTTTGTTAACAGATGTATGTTTCATATGAAAGTTGTCAATAAAACCATGAACAAAAAGAAAACCATCATATTCAATAGACAATTCTCAAATCAAAACATTTGATTGAATGACCAGTCACCTGCTTTTAGTCAGTTTTTACAATATTCGCAAAGTAGTACCATCCCAAGGCAAATGTAAGTTGGGTGCAGGTTTGTACCATATTAAAGTCTCAACAAATTTGGCTTGATCAGTTACAGTCACAATATAATATCATCTTTGAGATCTCTATTCATAAGGTTCATTTTATCCTCTTCAGTCCTTACACTAAACATTTTCATTTACCAATAGAAATCTAGGCTGCTAACATTTCAGGAACAACCACTCACTCAACCTGGGAGTTAATCAGAATGACAGCCCTGCTATCACCAATATCAGCAATGCAGTATTTCACACATATCATAGAGCCCAGCATAAATCATATCACATTCACACTTTGTATGCACATAACATCTGACCCAAATACTTGTCCACATGCATAGTATAGGGCTGAGTTGTTAAGTATATCACAGAAATGTGCAATGCGTCTGACAGACTACTGCAAAAAATCAATACCCAAAATCATGTCAACCTTCTCTTTGGTCTAACAGTAATTATACAGATTACTGAGATTAGATACATAGATAGGTTATTAGGACACAGATATACCTAATGCCATTTCATTTGCATTTGGGCCTACACAATCATTATATGATCATTATCAATGGCTATAGCAGCCTTTATTTATCAGCACCCATGCTACACAATTGCCAGGCATAATGTCATTGATAATGGTCATATTGTCACACACAGATGAAGATACATATTATTCATGGTGAAATGCTTACATACTGGTCTTGTTGTGACTTATGATTATTGCATGACACTGGCTGCACTAGCTGGTCTGTAGCATCAATAATGGAGACTTGGCCATTGCATGTGCCCTAAACAACCACACAATGGTTGATGGTGAAAAGTGGTGTGACAAACACGAGGTTCGTGCAATCGACATTTGTCACCTCGTCAGAAGTACTCTCTGGGAGTATATATGCAGCGTGCAGTGTATAATGTCTGCATGATAGTATAGATATTCCATCATGCAATCTCTACTGAAGTGGTAGAAACCAATGTCAATGTTAGAGAATCTACAAGACTCACTTACACACCACACTGGTCCATAGTGATATTATGCATAACATATATATCGGATGTCGGTTCCATTTACACACAATATAAATCATATATCAGTTATAAATCAAAATGTTGAGAGACCAAGTTGCCAGATGAAGCCAAAAGCCATAAACCACTGGTTCAGGTTCACACTGTCTATTATATTAGGATTGTGTGAAGTTTCCACAGTAACACCATTGCCACGAAATCTTACAGGAGATTCATTCAGGGAGATTTTATAAAATGAGGAGATAATTCAAATCCTACCACTGTACAGATATGACATTATATGCATTGTGAAACTGACAAATGAAAGGGCAAGGAGATGTCAGACTGACTCAGACCAATGCAAGTTACAGTGTTACATAAAATCCCATTGTCCAATCAGACTTGTGACACCTTAATGAAGTGAAGAGACTTGGTCACTTGTACTCTTGAAGAGACTATTACCATCCACACTGTAATGAGTGTGAATTGGCAGCTAAGAAGACTGGAGTAACAGGACTAACAGCCCACTCAGTCAGCTCAGTCAGCTCAGTCAGTGACATTTAGTGTTGGAGCATCCATCATGAGTAATTCAGAGGCAGATCTGGGAGGCAGATCTCTTGTGATGGATGACACCAAACACCTGCCATGCATAATCCAAGTGATCAAGATTAAACTTGCTCAGCCTGTCAGTGTTCTCCTAAGACTCCTCTTTAGCAGCAATGCCTGCAAAAGGAAAATCACAGGCACAAGGAGGCTTCAAGGAGCTCCCCCTGAGCCTGCCATCCTGCAGCCAATCTCACATACATGATGCAGGGATTTGCCAGCAAAGATCTCCCTCCACTTCAAAGCAGAGAATACTCAGAAAAGGCAATGGTGAAGCAATGGTGAGGCACGAAGAACACACACAAATCTGACAACTAGTGTTACCAACACGTTGCTATCAAATGCTAAATAGCACTCACAAGTCAGAGCAATGGCTGAATGATTTGTGCCCCTACCAGCAATGGTGCTGAATCCTACATTGATAAATCATGTAAAGGCATTGATGCACACATCCAAGAACCCAGAATTGTCTTTCTCAACCAAAGTTTATATATATGTTCTTACAATGAAAATGTAGTCTTTTTTCTCACTTGTGAGCTACATGACCAAAAGAGAATTGGAAATGGCAGAAAATTTACATGAAGAATGAGCATAATTCAATATTAGAGAATACAACAATGATGCTGCCTGATCACCATCATTATCAGAACTAATCGAATCAAATCACACAAGATGCTCAGAAATGAATCGATCAATTGACGCAACAAGCCTATTACCTCCTTCTAATGGAAAGGTTATCAAATTTATGAAGCACTCTTACCTTCGTCTAATATCTCATCATCTGAATAATCACCCATGACTTTGTTTAAGCACCCACAATGTTTAATTATCACAAAAATCAATACAACACTAATCCTTAGATTCCGGTGAATAACACAATGAATCCCTGTGATTTCCACAGCAAATTCCCAAATGAGGCTATGGCAGCTCTTTCCAGTGGAAAACCTGTCAACATGATTCAACATCCAATATGCATGTGGATATATGAATGTGGAACCGTGGACATGTAATCATGGATATGATCATATGGCAGTTATTTCTTCCAAGTGAAAATTGCCCGTTTTTTCCAGGGCAGCATCACGACTTTCATTCCGTATGAATCCACTTTTTCGAAGGTTTACTATGCCATATAGTTAGACAGTTCCACTGTCAGATATTATAACGATGGTTGGAAGTATGAAGATGTAAGGGAGAGTAAAACATTCACATTAACACATCCAGTGATGATTTGTTTGTACAATCCGGGAATACCTCAGGAAGAGGTCGTAAAAACTTCAAAGTGATCTACGAATCACAATACTCGTCCAGTAAAGTACCCCGAAAGTCTCTCCAGAATCCAGACTTAATACTTTCAGAAGTTTAGTCCCAGTCACTGCAATCCAGCCTAATCAAATTGGTGTGTACGGGGGTGAGACAAATCCAGTATAGCGAAAAGGCGAAAAGGAGTGTATATTCCACAAAAGAAACTTAAAAGAAAGCTCCTTTGTAATCGGATGCCACAAGAGAGCAACAAGAAGCATAAAGGAGCAACAGAAGAGGCAGCTGAAGAGTCACAGAGAGCAAGAAAGAGCAGGAAAGAGCAAGAGAGAGCAGCTGCAGGAAGACCTGTCACTTGTCTGGTTCTTTCTGCACCTGATTTGCAAGTCAGGTGATCCAAGGTCATAGATACAGGGTCATCCCATCAATGCCATCACTCCATGGCTGCTGCTGCTGCTCTTGCTGTTATGGAATTCTCCTTGCTTCAGCTGCTTGCTTCAGCTGCTCACTTGCCATGCAATGTCTAATGAGAATTCCATGTCCTCCACTAGTCCCAATGGCTACTACAGTTGCTTGTCTGACTATGTCAGCAGACTACTAGTACCAGACTACCAGAATCACATCACTTATCTTATAAAAGATGATATCAAATGATCAGTTTGATGTCAGCAACAAACATTTAGGGGCTCCCACTAACAGCACTTAAAAGTGTCCACACGAATGATATACAACTTTACATGCCACTCATGTCCCTATTGAAGTGTCTCAAAAATATTCTTATTGATCTTATCAAGTCTTAAATCACACAATGTCACATTTGGTTTAAACCATATCATGTTAACTTACTAGATGAATAGCAGGCTGCTTAAAGTGGTGCTCATATAACTAGAAACCAATAGAAAGACAACCTCTATTCATGCACTACATCACTTGAGCCCCATGTACTAGTTACCTGCTTTGTACTCTTTATTAAGAAGGTCACATATGCTGCACATAGCACACCTTGATAATTTATGACCAGGTAAAAAACTGTTCTAAAGCTGCTAAGTACAAAGGTAGTGAAGGAGTATACTAGCAGCACTTCAGAGGAGTACAGAGGAGTAGATACTCCCAAAATATTCAGAAGCTGCTTATATGTAACAAGATAGCACTGAATATTCTCTTGATGGCAAGACAGCAAAGGACACAGTCTAGAGGAGAAACCTCATAGGAGCATGCTAAATTCAATAGAGCAAATTGGCTAACTCAATTCCTGACTCCTCTGGGCTAAACTGGCACCCTGTTTGGAAGCTACATGTTTGTTCAGCTAAACTCCTGTCTTCTGTGAGCTTCTATGACATAACTGGTAACTCAGTTACACAACATATGCCTGAGTATGCATTCACTTGCATTGCACGATGTCAAGCACACACATGCAGGCTTTCTCTTCTTTCTATTGCTGAATACAATCCACAACACATGGTCTTGTCATATCACTGGAAAACATACAATACCCTACCTGTGCACAGTCTGTAGCCTGCTTCACATGTCTGGATGCAAACTGATGTGAACATTTTTCTTCACAATATTCAATTTCACGGTTGTAAGGAAAGTGCAAACAAAATTGCAGTTTGCAAACTCATGTGAGCGGTGAGAATTATATCAGATTGTTATGCTACAACGCAGCTAAATGAAACATGCCTACAATATGGGTAATGAAATTACACTCAAGGCTAGGATGAAATATATTACTGTCATGTGCTATGAAATGGAAGGGTAGTGTTCAAATAAATGGACAAATGACATACTCAACTGACCAGGAGGCCATGAGAGGGCCATGACACCCCTATGGACATAATTGATCAAATGCAAGTTGTATCAATCAAGATATATAACAACAAACCTTCACAATATTGCATGATAGTTTGATACACACAAAACACAACAATGCATATAAATTACCAAATGAAAGTGTCCCATAAACAATATACACATCACTGACATCAGTTGATAATTTGTTGGATGAGTGTAATGAGCTTGACGAGCCTTGTAACTAATTTCATTGGGGCCACTAAAAAGGCTCTAATGCAGCCATAATTGAGCAATTGGAGGCTAGAACAGGAAATTGCATGACCCAATAAGCAAGGGAAAACTTTACAAATTCAGCAAATTAAATAGGGGAGAGAAAAAGAGACACAATGATGCAGAAGCCAGTACAATTATGTCACAACACATTCTGCAGGGTATTTGCAGTTGCCACTATAAGGGACTATTTGGGTCATGTGGAGTGAATGTGGATACAATATGGATGCAGGCCATACAGCATAAACAACAAGTGACAATAGAATATATTGTTCAGACTTGCATACATAAACCGAATTTTTTGTCAAACTTCCATATATTTAAATGGGAAAATGATGTACAGCATAAAGTGGTGATAATTTTTACATGGTGGGAGGAGGAAACTCTGCATGGGCTCATGCTATGCAGTAAATATACAGGAAGATATGTGGTCCAAGCACTCACGACATATACATAGTAGTACACACTATATTACATAGATGACAGGAGTAGAGGGATGAAGGGATGTCATGCAATCTGAGGCAATGAATGGGAGTAGCCAGAGAAGCTGGCAGAGAAGCTGCACCAAGTGACGGGGCCAGAAGCAGAAGCCTTGCAAGGAAAGCAACGTCTGACAGCACCACGGGGGAGAGCTGCAGAGCTGCAAAAAGCTGTGTAACATGCAGGAGGTGCAGGACAACCATTGTAATTCTAAAATTCCCAGCACTCGCATGTCATGGATATATAAACACACAGTGAGAAGCATACATCGCCTACCTTTGTCAAGGTATTCCACATCTAGTATTTCCTGCTGACACACATCACTGCCTTTACTGCAGTGTCCACCCATTGCTGATGAGGCTGCAGCAGCCTCTCCTCCCCGGCCCAGCAAGCGCTGCACTCACCCAGCAGCAAGTCAACTGTGCAGTTGCAAGGCGCGCCTCTGCCCAGCTCACAGCAGCTGTCTCTCGCACTCCCAGCTCTACTCCTAGCTCCAGAGCAAGCTCCAGAGCTGCTATGCTCTCCACACACAGCCAGCAGGCAGCCTGTTGCTCACCAATAATGCTACCACCAATGCACTATAGACTGCTATAGGGTGTGCATTCATGGTTAATAATGTTCATCATAGCATAACTTCGATTCATAAGACACACTGTCATACACATGACACACTTCATTGTACCTGACCACATAAGTGCATGATCTATGATCTAACCACCTTCACTGTCATCTAACCTAACCCACTTATTCTCTCTGTAGCTTTGTGTATCTCCATAATATTATCATCCAAACAGAATCACTAGAAAGTCTAAGAAAGATCCTGCAATGGTTACATGTCAGTGCTACAATTCAGTCCCTGGAAGTTGATTAGTTTTGAGACTTCCAAGTTGAATGTAGCCTACTCAGGTTTCATTTCAAAAACTTTCGGAAGAAGCCTTTCACAGATTAGAAAATTTCATGTTTACTTCTAGGGATGGAAATGATATGGGGAACTTTAACTCCAGGAGTCTCCTCAAAAGGCTCAAATCTAGTCAAATCAAAAATAATCTGAAGCACATTGAAGCTGTCAGTCTATGGCACTATGTTAAAAGCCCAACTTCAATCTATCCAGAGCTCCATAGGGATAGGCCTACCTAACATAGCATCAATAGCTCCTTGTCGACCCCTGGCCGAATTCACACTCATCCTGGCTAAGGACTGGTCCTAGCTCCATTGCCCAACAGTCATCTGATACCTAGCCTGTCACTAACTCCAATCCTCACTGGATTCCCCAGACAGCAGTGTCACAGCACAGGCAATCCAGCAGACAGTTGAGCAGCAATGAACAGCAATGAGTAGCAGATAGAGTAGTAGATAGCAATGGCCTAGTAGACAGCAAAGGAGCAATCAGGCAGTATTGTGGAGACCAAAAGGACTTCTGGACCACTGGGTCAGCTCAGTCAGCAGTCAGCAGCGTCCTGCAATGCACAGCAGCTCTTGGGAGACAAGACAACAAATGTCCACCATCAACGCATCACTTCCAATTGCAGAGAGCAACCAGCAGTCTGTAGGGAGAGTGGTTCACAACAGCTGGCTGAGCAGTGCTGAGCTGGGAGACAGCCATGGCCAGTTGGGGTAGTCAGAGCTGGTCAGGTCAAGCAGAGTGGACGAGTGGACATCGTAGACAAGGCTTAACACAGCGTTCTGTTGGCAGTTCTATTGGCAGTTCTGCTGCCACTCTAATCTGTAGGTGAACGTCCACAGCTCTAGCCAGCCATCAATATCGACTGAGTCTGTGACTGAGTCCAGCAGCTTGAGTGACTATGTCTGTGTGACTATAACAGGACCTGATACCAGTGGTAGCCCCAAAGAGTTAATCTGGGTAAATCCAAGATTAACGACATCACCCCTGGCTGATCAGAGCAAGGGAGCTCAAGGGCCACTATAAACATCAAGGCAATGATTTCTGATAGATCACATCTGTTGTGCCTCACCACTGCCCAGCAACTCTCACATGGAGCCAAGTGAAACTGCTTCAACATGTTCAATTGCAGCAAAAGGCCATGACCACAAATCACTCACTTTGGTCAGTTTGGAGTGGTTCCTGGGAAGGAACATGAACAGAGGACAGCAGCTGTTTCATCTGCCAACCAGACCAACCATGTTGGCTGTATGTCATACTGTGTCAGGGGTACCTCAGGGCAGTGGTCAGCAGGTAGCTACTCAAACAACATGTGTCAGCCACACAAGACATGTACAGCGACCAGCCACATACACTGTGTTACAGGCAGTCTATAAGCAGCTTAGTGCTTGCTCCAAGAAGCCTGTGCCATCAATAAGCCACCTGCTCCTTTTTCGGCCTCATCAAAGCAGCAAGTGCAACTCAGTGATGGCTACACTGCACCTCCCAGGTCAATGCCAGTTACAAAACAGACCTCCTCCACTTAACTAGAGGGCTAGTCTGCTTCTAGCCACTGTTACAAGTAGCATTTTATATACAAGGTTCAACACACGTGTCCTGATATAATCTATTCTGGAGAGAATAAACAGGCTTTGGCTGCAGGTTACTCTGGCCCCGGGCACAACACAGTCACCCTGCTGCACCAGTGCCAGCCCTGCTTCCCCAACAACACTACAGTTCCTCAGCACCAAATTGTATGTATGGCAGATATAAAGAGAGGACTCAGTCCATTGTAAGATGGAGAATCCCACAGCTGCCTCTAAGCACACAGCAAAATGAATGTCCCCTCCTGGTATTTGCAAAGGATTAATGATTCATGAAAGCATGCTGACAAATGTCTCAACAAAGCAATGCACTGTTGACATGAAAAAAGAAAATATACATCTACAGACCACATGGTGAAATATTCATCTGAGAAGTTTCAAATCTGCTATTTTCTTCAGATAAATCTTGAGCAAAAGCGTAAAATTACACAAACAACTATCTCTACACAAAAGAGCTTGTGTTAGGGCAGCCAGAGTAGTAAAGGGTAAGAAATGCCCATAGATTCTCAGACTTGCGTACCAACAACAGACGTTTAAACAAAAGGCCAACTAATAAGTACTGCCCGACCCAACGGGTAACTATTTATACAGCGTCAATACATATAGCTCCGCGTGATTGAAAATAGCAAGTTAGCAACCCTAAACAGTTAAAGTTAAACCCAAAAGCCAGAATCATGGTGATATAAATCAAGTACATGCTATATGACCATGACAGAACTTAGTAATTAAATCTTCAGTACAACCAAACACTTCCAGTATGTCCTGGTTTTCAGCAGTTGCGGCAGAACCGTGCACAATGCATTGAATGCACAATCTTCACACACGCAACAAGGACGGACAGCTTGCCAAGCCTTGACACGCCACAGAAATACAACACCTGGTGTTGCCTTTTAAACATTTCCACAAGAACAAAATCTCAGGTGACCATTTCAGTTGCAACCAATGTTAATTCCAAGGCAGAATTTATTTCGATGTCCACCTCGCCACCCAAAGGTAGTACCTACCCAATGCTTTAAATTCCAGGATAGTAAAGCAAATAGCATCTGATCATGGAAGCTCAACTATATACAGTGTATATGGCCACAGTCTGATGAAGCATTCGTCTATGTATAGCAGGCCTGCAGTGGAATATCACAAAGATCATCTCTCGGTTTTTAGGACAACTTTTGCTTTGGTTTTTGGGGTACAAAAATGCAGCATCCACTCCACTATTACAACAGCAGGCGGAAAGTCTAGTTGTGAAAACCCGACAAAGAATTGGCATCTGATGACAACCATCACCACAATGGTATATAGAGTTCCAGAATCCTAATTGATGCAAAATACAACGGAACAAAATAACGAAGTGCAGAAACTTATAAAGTTTGTGTGGTTGAAACTAGGAGCCTAAAAAGCCACGCAGACATGTTGGAAAGAACCTTTTTTAGTTGACATGCATTCTATTCCAGGTTTCTGTCAATGACTCAAAGTAAACCTATCTAATTGGTACTAGAATAGCAACACCAAGTAACCTGGGCTTTCAATTAAAGGCCAAATGAAATTTGAAATCTGTAGATGTTAACTGAATGACTTCTATCATAACTCGAACTAACCAACAGTAACTGCAGAAAATAACAAGATGTATTTATATGTTATAAGTTACAACACACATCTTGAGCCCAAGTTAGAGCAAAAAATACTGCCTTTGTTTAGACTTAGTTGCTGACTTCGAAACCACCAATAAGCCGATAAAGCCAAAGCCTTTCCCTTTAATAAGGTTGATGTTTTATGAAGGTTCTCGACAGCAGCCATGTAATAATTCACTAAAAGCTGCCTCTAACATTGGATACAAGATGTTAAACACACACAGCTGTGAACAGTGATATTTTATTGAAGAGGCGAAAATACAGCTGCTGTAATGTCATAAACGGTGTAATGTTATAAACTGAGCTTATCATGATATCCTCTTTTCAAACAACAATATTGCTCTTCACACATCTCTATTGATGTTGTCCTTTCAAATAACCATATGCTCCTAGCACTTTTTTGCTTCAAATGAGTATCATATACATGTATCCTCAAATAATCATCTTGTACTTCATATATGCATAATGCAACTCTTCTGTTTATTCTGAATACAACATTCAAAGATGATTGTAAACATTTTTAATGTTTGCAAACTTTGCATAAGACCCGGGAAATTCTCTAAATTCTTAGTTCAGCCACATCTAAATCCAATAGATTCCATGTCATATTGAACTGTATTATATTTACCAGGTTTTCCTGGATCCTTTCTATTTTTAATTGGCGAGGAATGAGGTGGCAAGTGGAGGCTCCTGCGGCACAAATTGCCTGTTAGCCAGGGCTACTGCAGACAAATTTGGCAGGAAGTCGGTCTGCAAGAGGCCAATTGCTATTCTATGGGAGATTGTCTCCAGAGCCTGCCTCCCTATATATTGTCAGCCAAGCTGTAAGAACGACACAGGACCCAAGCAATATCTATCAGCCCCAAGACATTATTGGTGTCTCAAACCTGAAGGTCTTTCTTTTCTTTACTCCTTTTTTTTCCACTTTTTTTTTTCAAATTGATGCCCCAGAGCAAATTCAAATTCTTATTTATAACCACTTCTGACGACTCCAAAGTTATAGGAAAAGATGTTTTATGGAGTATAGAAGGTATGCAATCATGTATTAATTTGAGTTACGAGAGACATTGAGACAACCGTACTGTGTTCTTAAACCAGAAACCATTTTCTTCCTTTCCTTTTACTTTGCTATTTGCATCTATGACAGTCACACAGCAGCACAAGAGTATCTCAAGCCCAGTTTCTGTTCAAATATATATGAGCATTTCTCAAAAAAGTGCAAAAAGGCTTGTTTCTTTTAATTTTGGAGGAAAGGAAGGTCTAAATGGTGGAATATCATGTGCTTCTTCAAAATCCCACAAGTTGTGGTGATCACCCGTGGATAAATTTTATAGCCTTTTAAAAGCATAAAAATGTCCCTTTTTGGGCGTCAAAATCTTACGAAAAACGTTCCTCCACTTTGACCCATGATTTAAGGCATTTCCATAATATTCATCAAAACATTTATTTTACAAATGGTAAATACACCTGTTGGGCCTCCAATACACATATGAGCCAGAATTTACTGTCATGACTTTTTTTGTTACGTCTTAGAATGGCCATTTATGGCTGAATAAAACAACACTGATGACACCCAGCCAAATGAACATTTATGAATGTGTGATACATTGGTAGTCTAAGTGATTCTCTCGATGTAGCATTTGAATTCATGGCTTGAGAAACTTTATCTTGCGATTTAAAGCTGGTTCAAGTTGGGCATGGAGGACAAAATGGCCAAAAATTATGTGGTGTCCATGCAAGACTACCAAAGTATCATTGTTACATAAAATTGACCAGCTGTTGTTCAGAAGTGATTTATATCATAAGTTGTTGTTCAGATTTTCATAAATAACATTTTCTTTCCTTTTCTTCTAAGTTGAAATACAAATAACATTAAAAAGGGGTGCAAGCAGCCCACCTGCTTTGGTGTCCACAATACCACTTCTGATAACACTCATATATGAAAGAGAATTCATTAGCTATCACTCCAATATGAATTCCCAGTTGAACTTTTCATTTCCATTTGACTGCAAAATGAGTCCATGTTGTTTCTGAGTAAGCCTTTTCAAGCATCTAGGCCCTGGACTCTTCAAATTGCAAAATTTTAAAATGTTACGTCTTGGCTGCTCTCATTCCAGCCTTGAATCAAGGAGCCATTGTGAATCAATAGCATTAAATGTGTTTGTCAGCATAAATTACATATTTTTTGTATCATTTCAACCAATCACCAATGGTTTTACCCTCAGTGCAGTGGTAAGGGAGGTGCTTTCTGTTTCAAAGACCTCTTTTTTCACAATGTTACGTCTTGGTAAATGGTTGCAATCACATAAAATTGTGTCTCAGTTTAATGCTAGATAATGCATTACACCTTTGACTTGTTATATCACTGTTATCAGAATAATTTGCAGGGTCCAAGGCTGTAGAATTTGCAAGCAAAATATCAATAGGGAGCTATTTTGAAAAGATGTAACATGGACAAAATTGTGTCCATGTTACGTCTTAGGCTGTTGGTGTCCAATGTTACATCTTATACATCTGATGGTTTTGCAGCCTTCATGTGAACTTGGCATTTGGGAATTGTCATAATTGTCAACTAGAAGTATTTTACTTTTCGGAAAAAGTTTCATTCAAATTGTAAGTGATTCGAGCACTGCACATTTTAGACAATGAAGCAAGCTATCATCATATCATTGGTGTCTCTGTTACGTCCTGGATATCTTCTAAAATGGCTGTGGTGTCCAGTGTTACATCTTTTCATGATTTGACGTAAATTGATGATTTCTGTCATGAACTCTAAATATATTATCCTAAAATTCTGTGAATACCCATCTGGAATAAATTACTGCAATTGTTTCATAAATAATATGTATAATTTCTTCAAAACGATCTAAAAACATGTCATGATCTAAGATGTAACACTGGACATCACTCGAAATGATATTAGGCTAAGACGTAACAAAAAAGTCATGACAGTAAATTTTGGCTCATATATAGATATTTGGTATATAAGAATTATAAATAAGAAAAATTGCTCTGAAAATTTAGTACGTGCGTTACTCTTGACCGTCACTTTTTTCAGCAAATTTGACAAGCAGTAGAATTGTCAGCAGTTATTGTGTTGCCATGAAAACCCTGTAAATTATCTCTGTATATCCACAATAATATATCCTGACACAAAAACAACATCTATATGTGTCACCTGAAAAGTTATAGGCCTAAATGATGAGAAAGGCACATAGTAACGCACGCCTAGTTCAAGTTTTGTAGCTGTCTGGCATAAACATCAGAGTGTGTGTCCACCATTTTGCACATATCATGTGACCACTGTGTCATGTGCTCTCTGATGCCTTTGACCCAGTTCCTCTGCTTGCCACCAGGGGCGCCATGTTGCATGAAGAAGTTCAAAATGTCAAAAGTAACACACGCTTTGCCAAGATAACGCACAACCAATTCTATATACAGTGGGCAAATAATGTGTCACAAAAGCAAGACCAGCTCAACCTGGTCAATTGATGGCATCGTCTTTTTACTGGTGATAAAAAAGAGTTAGTATTCTATGATCAAAGGAAACTTAACAGTTTGAAATCAATTGTGTGTTACATTTGACCCCAGTGTAAAAATGTCAAGAGTAACACACATGCATATATCCAAACCAACTGGTCAAGAATAACGCACATCAAAGATTTGGTGAGAATGCAGTGTAATCTATGTTTCTATTTAGTACCAATATATTTAAGACATCACATATTATTCAATGACAAATTTTTTGCAAGTGATTAGGCTTTAGCAAGTCCTACATTTCAGCTGGGCTTAGCATTACATGAAGGATGTCAAAGGTAACGCATTGGGTCAATGATAACATACTTCCAAATTTTTGGTGCTGAAATTATAAATGAAAGTGCCAGCCATGGTGCATTAATGCCAAGATATGCTAACTACACTATGCTACAACAATGGTGTTGGAAAATAATGTCTGATGCATCTCTGCAATGATAGAAAGATTTTGAAATGCATATTTTTGAAATGGAGGATTTTTTGAATGAACATGTCTGATTATTTTCTCTGCAGCATAATATAAACCAGACATTTCAATGGTATATTTTTACAGCTCAAGTTAGCTTTGAAAAAAAGTTTAAACCATGCATTTATATTGTTTAAGTACAGAGCAGTGGTTGCTCCCTGGTCAAGAGTAACGCACGCCTAAATTAATGACATATCTCCAACTGGCACCAAACTATGAAATTATGATTCATTCTACTCACAGATTTTAATTAAATTAATAAAATGTAGATATTCCACTTCAGTTTTATACCATAGCCACTCAGTTGAATTGATAATTTAAAAATTTCAGTCCCTGTATTAGGTTTTTGGGCCTATTTTTGAGAAATGCTCATATCAAGTAGGAAATCGTGTCTCTGGCGTGTTCAACAAACCTTATAATTGACTTGGACACTCTGGTGTTTTGATAATAGTAATCAAATCAGCCTTAGTAAACAATAGCCTACATGACAGGCTGTCAGATAACCAAAGATAACCTTCGACAGAAGCTCAGAGATAACGATATTTTGAAACATTTCAGGCAAATGTTCTGCTAAACATTTGGACTAACACTTGAGTTGTGAAGTACCAGAAGTGGCAATCTGAACTTCAATACATCTGAAATTCTGAATACTTTGACTTTGACTTGTACATTCATTTGTACTATTCCAAAACAATGCATAGTAGCATAGTCGAAGTGCATAAACATGTAGGCCAACAATCACTTCTCTTATGAGTACGTAAAAGTTCATGAGAACAATTACGTAATGATGAAGGATGTTATATAATGCATAGGATAAGTATATACTGGTTGAATTGAAGATGATTTCTATTTAAACCTCAATTTATGATACATGAAATTCATTGCATTTTTTCAACATGGTGAATTCAATTCGTTCGATTTTAAAATTCAGAATTAATCACTGATGATACACTACATTTAATTGCTGACTGAAACTGAATATCAAATCATGAGCCTGTCAACACAAGATGGCGTGTGATGCTGGTATGGCTGCAAGTGCCACATCATACAGTCAGGTGGCGCAGCATCTCAATTCAGCATCTCCATCCTGCATCCCTGCTGCAGCAACAGGAGGAGCAACCTGCCATCGAGCAAGCCAGCATTGCCAGCAATGATGCAGTTGGTGCAGCAAGAAGACAGGAACTGCAGCAATCAATGGCACCAACTTGCCACCAACAAGATCAGCTCAGATCAAATTGGCTATTTTTTCTTTGAACACTCAGCAAATTTGCTGACATGCAGAAGCAGCCAATTAGCCAATGTACTGGCAATGCAAGACCAATGCACAGGGGAATGAGGAGATTGGGAAGAATAATATTAAATCCACTTTCTTGAATCCTAAACAGGGAATACTTTCTACCCTATCCTTTCAGAAGACACAAGACAGTGAAGTCGCATAACAGAGGATTAAAGAAAGGTCACCCTCATGTCTCCAAATAGCTAATTGGCAACTGCACAGGCACATCATAGCACCTGACAGTGCATTAATTAGTAGCAGTCACTAAAACAGCCCAATTACCTTTTTGATAGGCAGGTAATTCACCTGGCATATATATCACAGATAATCACATTCTGCATTGCCCATCCCCCGGAGTCCATTATCACACTAAAAGCCAGTGAATGATGTTGACACTACATGTGCTTGGTAATTGAAGCCTGCAGGGTCTCCTGGGTCTGGGCTAGACCAGGTAAGACCGTCTGCTCAATGCAATGCATCACACTTATTCAGTGACATCCACAGCTATTTGGCACTTCACCAGTCTCACAAATCATTCCACCTGCATACAGTCCATATAAAGTATGTGTACCAGCATAAAACCAGCACATACAATGTATATAACTGCCAGTTTGGAATTTTATTTCCTGCTGATGCGACGTGCTTCGCAATGAAACATTGTACTTCAGGTGGGCAACTGAAACAGGTGTCCATTTTATGCTGCCTACAAATATCAAGTCAAATAGGCCTACATTCATATAATATTTACAGCAATTTTCTATATATTTCCCAGCAATGACTATTTTGCACATATGCAGTATAGCACCCATAGCAGGAAGATAATTCTACACACATATGCTTGTTAATCTTTCAGAATGTCCCCCAGGCACCAAAAGACATCAGCAGAGTTCATATTAGGTGGACCCATCTCGTGATTACCTGAGGCAGCTGACCAAATGAGATGATCTAACAAGCTACCATCAGTCCCTTGCCAATTGTGGGGATCTTGCTTATCATATATCTAATAGTAAGGGTATATCCTTGTTCCTTAATCATAGATATGCTACCCACTACCACAAATGCTACCACTCATAATTATGATGATGAACCAGAAAGCAGAATCTTCGGTCAAAGACCTATGCAGACATAACCAGTACATGTATATACAGCTAGATGATGGACATTATAGTCTTGTCTAAAAAGATTTTTTCTGTACATGTATATATAATAATGTGATAAGGGCATTCCAAGTTCAGGAAATTAAATCTTATAGTCAGGCATAGGATAGTATTTATCAACTTCAACCTCCAAACAGTCAATCTCCAAATACCAAGTAGTACTAATGTACACTCACTTCGTTGCAAAAGTATCGCAGGCTTCCACAATTAATTATTTTGAATTTCCAACAAAATCAGTGTGGACATCGCTGTGTCCAAGTCTACAAGAATTATTCATTCAATCAAGAATATAAGTGCATCTACCTTCATTGCCCTTAAGCAAGTTATGTAACTGCAATATTTCTATGAATATCTTCAAATTCCAGGTATCTCCAGAGACCTCTCAACGACACAATGGCATAAATGGCATGGCATATGAATCAAGACACAAATCCTCAGTCATGGTCGTGACATTTGATAACGGGGAACCAAATACTTTCTTGTTTAATGTCAGGGATATGTGACAGATAACATCATATCCCCAGTGTGTAAGACTTCTAGGGTCGGATTGTCCAATGACTATAATATTAGTATTGCATCTACATCTACCGGATGACCAAGGCCAGATGGCAGTTGATAATTAGACAGATATGGTAAGTGCAGCCCTCTAAGCAGTCTAAGCCCAGTTCTGGGGGCGCACGAGGGCTGATTGATGAGATGGGAGAGACAGCGGGAGTCCTCAACAGTCAACATGTTACACATTTACCCCTGTCTACAAGATGACCGCTATTTACTGCCACCTAGGGTGCAAAATTCGCGAGCTCCTGTGAGCGGTCAACAGAATTTCGATCTCTGGAAGAAACCAGAACAGTGTGGAAGAAACCAGGACAGTTTCATCATTCAGTGATGGTCTAGATTATTTCCAAAAACTCTGCAAGTATCTAATCTGACTTTGGTTGGCTTCAATTTTAAGCAGACAGCTTGTAAATACCAAAATAAGTTGGAACTATTTTTATCATGGAGGATGTATACATTGTAGCCCACATATATTGCCAGTATAGAGGGGGCCACTTGTGGCATGGACAAGACATTTTGCTGAGTGTAACACAGCTTTTATGAAATTGTGAATTATATTGTTGTCCTAGTTAATAAATCTCCATAAAGTAACAGAATAAATACAATTGAGCATTTTTGATATCACAAAGCAAAAACATTGGCTTTGTATGAACACATGAATAAGTGAGAATGCATTCTTTTTGGACCCTTTTCTGACCACAATTTAACATGCACTAAATGGCATAAGTAGATTGAATACCACCAAACTTCTGATGAGTAAAATCATCCCTTTCACAGGCAAAGTGTATGCTAAAGTTAAAACTTTCTTTTTGTCTCATGATTTCCAATCATTTTCATTCAAAGCAGTGGACTGGATATTTGCCAGCAACCATGCTTTGTGAAAGTAGTTTGGCGTAGTAATATGGACAGCTGTTGTGCGACCTGATCTGGTGATCTGTCCAAAACTGATCAAATTATTGTTGACTCAATTCGATTTTCCAGGGACTGTCAGCATTCTGCTGCCACTTGACAGTCCCGAACAGAGACAGCATTTACCCCATGTGAGGAATCTTCTACTCCCGAACAGACACTGATCAGCTGATGAAAGGGACCATCAATTTAATACTTCATCCAAACGACATCCAGCTGGGATTTTGCTCATGAAGGTCCACTGAAAATTTTGGGTTTCCCAACCAGGGTTCAAACCCAGGTTAAGACCTTCAGCAGAGCAGGCAGGAACCTTAACCACTCTGCCACCCAGCTGAGCCATAAAGATACAATATCTTTGCTTCGATATCACTGTATGGGAGAATCATCACTACATTTATTACAATAACAATAAACAAGTTTTTCTACTGAAATGATTGTTCTCATATGCAATGGTAGTCTTTGTAGATATACAGGCCTACAAATAAAACCTAAGGATTTATGCTCTGTTTAGTTTTCACAGGCTTCGAGAGACATACACAGATGCCAAGTAATATGTGATCACTCACAGGGAAATACTTCCAGGCAGTATGCACCAAACAATAAGCCTGGAATCAAAAGAAATTTGGCAAGAGAACCAGTAACTGTCCCTTGAGAAATGAACATGTGGACATTTGAGTTGGGAAAGCTTCAAGCCTGCAGAACATTATCAACAATGTTTTATTTGACAACTTTAAGCAAAGCATTTATCGTTGCATTATGAAACCTCTTATCATGTTGTATATTGCCATTATTGGCATTATGATATAGCCTTTCAGAATTTTCTACGTAGCATGTATACTTTATATGTAATTTAGAAAACCACACCAAGATTTATTGGCTCATGAATACTTATTATCTATCTGCCAATCTCATGTATTTTGAGAGAACCTGTGGGTGTGCAAAATTATCATATGCTTCATAATGTAATATGTCACTAATATGATCAACACCATATTTGTGTCATCCAGACAGCACATGTTGGACAACGACTTTTCATTGACCATTACTACTAAGTCTATTATTATCAACAACCAGCTGTGGCCACCATGTACCTTGGCAAGGCAAGGTCAATATCTATCCTCTAAGGAGCCAAGGCAAAAAATATCACCAGGATCAGCCAAATACCCATTTATACAAATTAGGTCAGAGCCAGTGATGTATGGTATATTGAACTAACCGAAATGCAGCCATGATTTTGTTACATCCTTATCATTACATCAGTTTGACAGGATTAATTTACTACACTGGTGCAGCTGTATACTATACTGTTGCATTACTCCATAAAAGGGTTTATCACAATATGTGACTGATGTGGCAAGTTGCAAGGTTTTAGTTCACATTGGCCACACACATTGTATAACTAGATTTATCACATGTAGCCTTTTGTTAATTGAACAAAAAGATGTTTGTTACATTGGACAATCATTGACCAGTCGTCCTAGGACATGGTCAAGGCATTATATTGATCCCTAGATATTATCAAAACGCAACAAACTAAATGTTATAAGCACAGGGGCTTGACACTAACAAAATTTCCAAAGCAAATTTCCTCATGGTATTTCAGTATGTCTATAAATAACAATATGGACCTTTAAAAGCCATCATATGAATAACCATATACCCTCCTGAATTCTCATATTTAATTAAGCAACCAGACATTATATCGTTACTATTTTCCAAGGGGAGATGGAGACTAGTGTGACGTCATAGAATATATATGATTGAAAGCCAAAATACTTTCGTCACAGCATGAGCTAGCATGGTGCTGCCTGATAAAACCTTCAGCCCATTTATATACCTGGTTGGTGGTGCCTGCTTGCCACGTGTATGAGATAATGATGGGACCTAAAAGAGACTACAACTGTGTAGGCTGATGACACTCTTTGCCCTGAGGAACCTTCATTAAGATCACATAGTGTTGAGGCAGTGGCAGTCTGTTTACAAAGGCAAGTCTCTGCTCAGAGGCCAAGGGAGCTCAAGAGATTTGAGCAGTCGTAGGATGTCAATGCAGACAGCACGACTCCATGCAATTACTGCAAGGGCAGGTAGACAGTACTGAAATGTATACATGTACTGATGTAGAGTCGGTGTCACAGTGCTAGTGCAACAGTCACAGAGCTCTGAGAGCAGTCACAGAGCACTGGGAGCAGTCACAGAGCAGGTACAGCAGTCACAGAGCACTGAGAGCAGCCACAGAGTACTGAGAGCAGTCACAGAGCAGTCACAGCACTGATGCTTGTCACCAATTACAGTCACAGCAGTGACAGAAGCACTCTTAACAGCAGCAAGGGACAGTAAGGTCACAGTACAGCCATTGCAGTTGCAGAAACATGAGAAAGCTACGCAGAAAACCGAATCACAAACTAAGATGATTGCGTCCTACGGCACAATCACACATACAGCAGTCAGCGTCTCGGTGTCAAGTCATTCCGCAGTTGCAGCACTATCACACAGCGCATTTATATTGAAAGGTCACACAGAAGCACCACCAAAAGGAAAAGTCACCAAGTGCAACACCGAAAAGCCGAAATTTGTTATAGGGGCCCTTTGGTGTTCCTAAAACATTTTCAAAGCACAACCTCAACAGCAATATGTTCAATAGTAAAGCAGTTACACAGAACAATTTCTCAGAAAACACAGTCCATACAGTCACACAGCACTGTCAGCTGCTACCATGCACAGTTACACAAGACCTGAAGTTGTGATACATTGCCATAGAGCTGAGTTACAAAGTAACACAGCATCATGCAGTGCCTTTCCCAGCTATATTTGCCACACTTGCATTGGCTAAGGCATCCTAAATGTGTCTAATGAAAATTGCATATTTTGCATGCAAATTAGCCATACATGCATTTCACTGAAAATTCGTCAAAATTGGCCTTTGAGGCTAATTGCATTTTTGACCAGGGAAAAGCCCCGAGACATTTCACTCATAATTTGCCACTGTGGTTAATGGAATTTTGGTAAGCACTACATTCACTTGACAGTCACAACACTCAGACGAAAGAGTCGAAAGAGGAAGTAGAATCAGAAGCACACAACAGTGGCAAGTGGCAACACAGTCACACTGCAGTGACGGAAGTCCTGCAATGATCCAATAGATAATTCAATAGATGAGGCTTCCCCATATATGTGCCTTGCAGCATCCCACACACACTGGTGACCTTTGCAAAGTGATTACCCAACAACGTCCAACAATGGAATCGGAAAGAAATCGGAAAGAAATGACATTCGATAAATGTCACTGTGGATGATACTCCCATTCTTAACTTAAAAAATTCCAGACCTTACATAATCGGCCATTGGAGTGTCTGAATGGAGTCAACTATCACAACATTCAAGCAAAATCGACCAGAAATCAGATAGCAAGATATCAAGAGCTCTGCATTCAAGCATTTAGCTGTCCAGCAAGGCATGAGTGTACTTTTAACACCACAGGAAATTGCCAATCTCTGCCAGACAGATGATCTTGGATCTTTTACGATTTTACATCTGCTTGGAAAGTGCTTTTGATCCCAGCACTTTTATGTCAGATCTGATCTCCCTGATCTTCATCCCTAACCTTCTGATAAACAAGTTCATAAAATCAGGTTCTGGGCCCTGGCTCCAATCCAATACAAGTAAAGGCTATTCCAATACTCCAATAGCCCCATTCACTCACCTGTCCCAATGTCCCTGCATTCTACATGTTCTAAAGATACTACCATTTGGAATCAATACCTTTCAGTCAGATTAGCATTGGTTACATCCATATGCATTGCCTCAACACTCCAGCACAGCTCAAATGTATTGTAAAGCAAAATCCATCATTCCAAACACTTGAAGAGAGTCAAGTAATGAGATTGCCACAAACATTCAAGCCATACTGAGATTCACAACATGTGAATGTGACTCACGCCTTCTTGGAAGATGATGACTTAAATTGTGAAAATTGCTTCGTAAATACAGAAACCACAATGAAATATTAATCCGCAGTTTAACGTCAGTTACAGATTGATTTTGTGCAGACGAGACAACCCAGAAGAAACATAAAGCTAAGACTAAGAGAAGCCACAAAGCATTGTATGAATCTTCTGAATAGAACAACATCTATTATAAAGATATGAGCAATTGGACAATCTGTCACATCTCTATCTTCAAAATACATTTAATACATTACAATGATTACAACGCGTTTCTCAAGTCTGTTTGCAGCACTCAACACCACGTATTGGATTAGAAAATGCCTTCAAAAGACATATTGGATTTCTTCTGACTATGCAAAAGATTTATGACCAGAAAGATGGTAGAGTGCAGGAAGAGCCAGAGGCTTAAGTCTGGATGAAACAGATCACTCTTTGGCAATCGCTGCACAAATTGCAGAAAGCCAAAAGATGTTCAGATAGTTCAGATAGAGGAATCCCTGCAGCCAAACCAACCACCATCCTCATTCCCTAAGAGGTTGAGGAGAAAAGTTCCAGAAACTGAAATGGGCACTTTGGGCAGACAGAATTGATCTGGTATGACTCCTAATTATGAGTAGTAGTAGATGAGAGTATATCCATCTTATGGTAGGTTTATACACTTGCAGTTATCATGTCTTAACTTACAGGGAGGCACTGATCAACATTCAATTTTGACTTGATGGGAGTTAACCTGAGACCGAGCATAACTTTTTGGTTTCTCTAACTTTCTCATTTTCTTTTCTCTTTTTTGCTTATAAAAACAGCCTCATTTTTAAGTGGCCAATTGGTTTGACCAAAAAAAAATCACAAACACTCATACCATATGATGTCAGAGGAAGTTATAAATATCAACTCAACTAATCTATTGCCAGTGTCCACCTGCACCACAACTTCCTTGTCTTTGCCTGAGCTGTCAGTACAGGTAGTTCACCTTTACCTAGTAATCCCTCCTCAAGAAGATGGAGTTGCCCTCGAGCACAACAAACAAGTTCAGGAGGAAAGTTCACCATTGAAGGTGCACACGGCTAATTATGGCTTTTGAGATTGGAGGAGAAACACAATCAGTCTCTCCATATTAATTATAGGAGTCATTATGAAGCCATATTCACCATGTAATATGTAAGTCATTACAAAAAGCTGTAGGGTTCTGGTTTCTGTTGGCTTAATATGCTATGTCTGGGCCAGGATGAAAGAGCCCCACTGAGCACCAGTTTCAAAGACATTTTCCACATATCAGGTAAAATTCATGGTGAACATTTTTGGAGGCATTCCATGAAGCACTGCATTGAGGCAGCAACCAGCAGAACCTATAGGTTTCTGCCAACGTCACACATCCAATGACGTCACTTGGGCTATTAATAACATGGCCTACAAGAACAACTGCTTATTATGCCTCTATATATGCTTTGAAATTGGTGGCCATTCTTCACATTTAACTTAAAGAGGATGTTATAAACAATGACTGAGAATAAAAACAAGTACCAGAATCATCCAGACAATTTCCGGCTAAAGTGAACGATTTCAATTGGCGAATCAACGCGCCCAAGAATATGCATCTATCCTATGAGTCCTACAATATACGTACCTGAAAATCCTTGTTTAGAAAAAAAATATGGAAAATAGGAATTATAGGAACCCTGGGCTACTCTTACGAAAGAGGACTCGCAAAGAGTTTGCGACACAGCTTTTCAGTCACCTCAAATTAGTATGGAGCACCGACAACTTAGCTCGTGGCCAAGAGAGCTGAATCAATGGGTTTAACGCAGACCAAAAAAGAAAACGAACGAGCTTAAAACGGAAAAAGAGGAAAAGCTTGGCGATACAGGACATGGCGCAGTTTTGTCAATACACAGCAGGTGTTTGTGAAAGGCAGCCTCTTGGCTGAATCCAACTAAGTGCCTTCCTCAAGCTGGTTACAGAGCCAGGAGAATTCACCAGCATATTCATAGGAATGCTGGTGCCTCCAGGGAACTACCTTACTTGTGCCTCAGTAAAATATACCGGTTATAACTATATATACCATAAATAGAAAGATAAACAGCGATTTAGATATCAAGGAGTTCTAGGATACCCAGTATTACATATATGCAGCAGTCATTCCTGAAATATCCAACATCCGAAGGCAATGTGAGAAAATTATAAATAGATAGATAGATATGGTAAGTGCAGCCCTCTAAGCCCAGTTCTGGATGCTCAAGAGGGTTGATAGATGAGATGGGAGAGATAGCAGGAGTGCTCAACATGTTACACTTTTACCCAATGAGGGGGATCTTTACTTGCCCAGCACAGACACTGATACAAAGGGCCGACAATTTAACGTCTCACACCAACGACATCAAGCTGGGATTTTGCTCATGAAGGTACACTGAAAATTTAGGGTCCCCAAACCAGGCTTCGAACCCATGCAGGCAAAGACCCTCAGCAGAGCAGGTGGGCACCTTACCACTCTGCTGCTAATGAACATATCGGCATTCAAGGTACATGTGAATTTCACAGAATAACACATTTACCAGAATTAATGCATTCTCTTTGACGCTTAATTTCGAATCAGATTAGAACATAAAGCCAAACAGGAAATCTCTGAGACTCGCATTAGATGTTAACGAAAATTGGCCTAAAAGCCACCAAGAGTGTCTACACTCTACAGACCAAACATAAATTACCATGACGCAAACTTCTGCGCTTGTTTAAGTCGAAGAAGGGCATCGTCACAATCACAGCAACTCGAATATCCTTTTGACATAAAAAGCTTTGTGTTTAAAAAGCTAAATCCCTGGGCTTTAGATTATTCTCTGAGGAAACCAGTGTCCAAGAGAGTCCTCCCAGGTTAGGCAACATAACTGACACTTGTATCAGCAAAAGACTAGTCCAAACATAACTAGTGCATAACCAAATGGGTGTTTGCACATGCCTGTCATGAATAGAGCTGAGTGCCAGTGTGTCAACTTATTAACTATCTTCTCTAACAACATGCAGTTCTGTGGCAGTCACGTCAAATTTGCTCGTGAGCAATTAGCCAAGCCGGAGAGAAAATGGGGAAAGGCAGAGAATCTTGTTTTTGCATGGTTCCTTTTCAGTCTTTACATTGCAGCACGTCCCCATCTGCTCAACACAACAGCCTCAGTGATTAGTGAGTCTGTAGGCCTGTATTAAGTCACTAATTAATTTAATTATCTCATTATCTCTGGGAAATCACAGCAGTCTATGACGACAGCAAAGATGTTGGTTATGAAACAGGTATTCAGGTAATGTTGGCGTTTTGCATTCCTTATCATTTATATAAGATATTTCCATTTTCAATTCGTGGGAGTTGGTATGTATCACACACACATATATTTCATATGGTATTGCATTATGATATAAGGGTAGCATGAAGAGCAGAAACATACATTTAAGCACTAAAAGCATTACATAAATATTGGAATTCTATGGAATATTGCGATCTAACTGGTCACTCATCAAATTCAGAGCTCCATGCAGTTATTGAATGTATCAGGTTTACAAAACTGTACATAGAATATTCATGCACTGTAAATCTGCAAACATGCATCAACAGCTATTTTTGTTACATAACAAAAGTATCAATCACCTTGCATAACCACATAATTGCAATGCCAAGGTAATAAAAAAAAAATTTAAAGTGGCTACTCATAGGACTATTTTAAGTACTTGACAACAAATAATCGATCCAAAACACTGCCTAACTGGCCCCAACAGAGATCAATGCAAGAATTAGCTTCTTTTAGATTAGGTAATTGAAATCAATGCCTCTCAGCTCAGTACATTCTTCTCATTATAAACCAAAGTGTTAGATAATTCAGATTCAAAGAAACCCAATAAGCTTACATAAGGATTATGCAAAGCTAGTTCCAAAGGAGGTTTTTTGAAGCCCCACCCTTAGTCTGAGGCGTCACATTCCAGTCCACGCGTTTTTCATGTCACGCAAGTGTGCAAAAAAATTGCTAAATTGAGGTTCCCTCAAAGACAACGTGGTCAATATAAAATCATAAACTATTTTATAGCAGAGATTAAACATTGCTTCTTGTTGTTTTATTTTCTAAAGCTTTTTGAGATAAAATAGACAAAAGTGGCACATACCAGACCACTTGCCTGTGGATGGTACTACTGACAAATGGTACCATCCGCAGGCAACCTTGGAGGAAAGGCAGGGTTCAGCACCTGTATTAATCATCTGCTCAGCAGATATAGTGTAACTAATATTCGCGCAGCGAAATTTGCGAAGCGAAATTTAGCACAAGAAAGGTTTCAAAAATCTGTGCAGTGATGGTCTCAACATCAATGGTCGACAGCAGGAAATTAGGTCAAGTGGGACCAGCTTCTTATCAATGATTTAGTTTCGAATTTAACAAAACATGACATATTCATATTCAAAAGTGTCTTAAAAATTCAATTTTCTCCATTAATATTCCCTGTATCTGTTATTTTTATAGAATAGTTCATTATAAGCCTTGACAAGCTAAATTAAATTATTAACATGTGATTCATTTCATTTCAAAACAGAAAACAAGAAAACATAACACAAAATTAAGGTTACATAATCTTTGTCAACTGATGATTATGTAACAGTGAGCTAGTAATCTACATGCAGATCATGTTATTGTTTTTGTTATCACCATTATGTAATATCAACAATCTAGCATAGACTTTAATTTGGCAGCTTTCAGTGTAGTCTTCCTTTTTACTATTTAGCTGATTATCTATCAATTCTATTTATTCTTAATCCTATTTATTTGCTATCCTATCTATCTATCTATCTATCTATCTATATATTCTATTTTTGATATATTTTATTTTTCTTATAGTTTCTAGTCTAAATTTCTCTCTATTTTTCTATATATCCGTCTTTCAATTTCTTTGAAACAGTAACATAACTGCCTTTCATACATTGAATATGAGATAAATTTAATGAAAGTTACATGGTAAAACCATAAGTCCTAAAAAACCTTTTTAAGAGCTGCGCAAATTTCATGGCTGTGCCATTTACATATTATTTGTTCAATGGTCAACAAAATTGTGAAAATGAATGGAACTAACAGTGCCACAGGTGACTTCACAATTTCAATCTTTCATTTAAATTTGGTTTGTTCTGCTTTAACTTAAGTTACTTATTACCAAGTTGAAGAACTTTGCCAACTAATTTACTGATGGTATAAACCACTCAATCTCATTGCCATGCACTATGCAGTAAGCACGATGCACTACCTGAGAATGAGATGTCATGTAATTCAAACCACATTTTGATAATTATTATGCAATTTTAGAACATTCTAGAGATTCTAGTCATTCTTCTTCCAGCTATCAAATTTGAAGTCAAAATTGAATTAAAATGACCATACCTTCGCGCTTGCAACAACAGATCTGGATAAAGTACATTCTCTTCGCGGTGGAAAGCAAATGAAAATGTGAGCAAAAACCCATAGCACACTAATAAGCACAGAAAGCCATAAGTCTACCCCAACCGAAAGTACTGTAAAAACTAGTTAACCATTTAAGATAATTGATGCAAAGATAATTAAATGGGATGAGTATGATTCTGGGAAAGCCGTTTCAATGATTTGCAGTTGGCACCTGTGAACATGGTGAATGAGGATCACTTTTTATGGAGCTGTTCAACCCAACTTAATCAGAAGTCTATTCAGTTTCTTCTCAGTTCATACAGTTCAGGAGGCAAAAAATTGCATTTCAATTTTAAACCTTATGCACAAGACAGTGAAGATACAGCTCATCCACTGAGGAAGTTGCTCGTTGTTGAATTTTTTTTTCGTTAAGTATGGCGTACTGCAAACTTGGAACTGTAAAGCAAGAAGTTGAATATCGCATGGTCACGGATAGCCCTGGACCCCTGGGACAGGGGTCATGAATCCTCCCATTGGAAAATCATGAGATTTGCTGGACAGTGTCTGGGAGAATGAAATTTTCACTCTTTTCCCCTGTATTTTATAATAATTTGTTGACACATTCTAAAAGTACACATTTTTTGCTGCTGACTGCACCTTATTTCTTCTCAGATAGTTATTGGAATAAGCGTTTAATTTCCCACTGAAATTTAGGAAGTGATTTTCATCCTTATACATTAAACAAATGGCCTCTTCTCATTGGTCAAAAGAGAGTGACGTCATAACAAGCATCTATGATGTCATAGCTGATTTTAGTGACGTCACAATAGTGACATCACAAATCAAAGTGAGGCTGATGGCTGTCTCTGACAGTTTTTTGACATTTCTCTCATTTAGAATTAATTTCTACTAAGGCAATCTTGGTGGAAATGCATTCAAAAGTGGTGCCGTCAGTAGTAATATATCTGAGCTACCTAAATCCAAAATTTCATCAAATTTGGATACAAATTGTTGAATCTAGAGCAGTTCTCCCTGTACTATGTCAAATTCTCAAGATTTTGCATGGGACGACCCATGACCCATGCTCACGCATGGGTCCCAGGGCTAGGTCACGGAGGCACTTGTTGCAGAGAATACTGTGCATATTCTAATGAATCGATTTTGTGACTGATTCCAAAGCCTAAGGACTAAGGTAAAATCTATCTAGAGGATACCTTATTTTCTGTGTTAAAAGCACACCCCATAATAAGAGCCCACCTACCTCCATAAAGAACAAATTTTAATCAAAATTCATAAAAATATGACTTCATCCTAAGTTTTTAATGCAAAAATCTATAATGCAAACGATAGGGTATTTTAAAAGTTAGAAAATGCAAAAAAAGATTTTTCAGACCATTGACAAAATACTGGATAATGGACATGGGTGGCATGTGACATGCCTACCAGTTTTTTCCTATTGAAAAATACCATAGGCCTATCAGACAGTTAATATATTAATTCCTCATTCTTCAATGGTTTTGAGGTAGGCCCAATTAATGTGTCAACCACATCCCCATGAGCAACCTCTCCATGTATGCTAACTCGCAGTGTAAAGGGGGGGATACTTGCCGATTAAGGAGTAATAACACTAATCACTATTCATTGTTGTGATGCATGTTTAGTTCATTGTTTACATTGTTATTGTAAGCTTTTTCCAGCCTTTTTGAGATAAAACAAGCCATAGCATAGCACAGACCAGACCACTTGCCTGTGGATGGTACCATGAACAAATGGCAGAGAGGTCAGAGGTGAAAAGGCAGGGTACTGGTCTTGTAGACCTATCACTACCCCACTAAATAACCCTCTTAGGATTACCCAGCAAATGGAAATTTCTAAATGTCAATGGAAATTTTGGAAGACAACAGAAAATAATATGTCAATAGCTTTTGGCAATGGCAAATATTGCATAATTTTTTTTTACTTCCCCAGAAATTCACATTTCCATTAAAATCACACTTGATCAAATTTCATGGAGAGGTTACTTGTGAATGACAAGGAATTTTAAATGATTTTCTATATTTTATATATATATATATAATACACCCTTTAAAAGTCTCTGCCATTCATATGCATGATGGCTTAAAGCCTTGGGAGATAAACTGTCTGGCCTCCAGTCAAGGTTGACAATGAGTTAGCATAATATAGGCCTATCCTTAGTTTTATACTAAGAGCATAGTAGTTCACTAGTTCTTTGAACTAAGTTGAACTTACCAGTGTAAGTTACTGACCCTGGCAACCAAGCATAAAAGCCATGATTCAGGAATAAGGTCTATACAACTGACCTGGACCAATATACAGTAAAATTTTATTTTCATATAAATTAATAAGAAAATTAATCTTTCACTAATTTCAAATGTGTGTACACTGTGTACATGTATACTCAATTTCAATTACACATGTTTGTTTGCAAAATCAAGGAATCTATTATTGAAGAGTATAGTTTCAATACAGATAATACCACTTCATCATCTTATATTATAGTTATGCACAATTGAAAGTTTTGAGGAGAACTCATCAATGGTTCTGCTCAACACTTATCAGCTGACAAGTGATAATGCATTGTCGTACACACACTACATCAAACACTATGATTTAATTGGAACATAAACAGGAATACTTGCACAGGAATACTTGCAGTCTTGCACATCAATTTTGTCAAATATTTATTTATCACTGTTTATCAGCCAGACCATCCAAGCTCAATGACGATTGTATAAAAGACAAATTCGCAGCAAAGATTGATGGTGTAATAAATTTTTAACTGCATTATGGATGGACTGACAGGACTGCCAGGGACAATGAACTAAATGTGCATTTTTGATTGTGTGTAACCTTTATCTCCATATTTATATTAGCAACCATCAATAAATATTACTATACATCCATTAAATGATGGTGATTTATTCATTCTAATCTGAAATCAATAAGCTGCATCATACAAATTATAACGAAGGCGATAGCAATAAATCTGAATTTTTACTTGACGAAGGACAAACACAAGTCCGTGAAAACAAGTTTAGGTGATTGTCACAATGCCACTGAAAGGTAAATCTAATGGTATGTCATCACTCATCAATCATGCAAACATACAGGTCAACTATTCAAAAACAGGAGAGTTGATAGGGACCAGGGATGTATTCCGATACCTATACCAGTATCGATATCGGTGGTATCGGAGCCCAAAAAGCAGTATCGGTATCAGATCGGAGGCAGTGCTCCAGATTTAACCAATGGTATCACCGTATCAGTATCGGAGTGGTATCGGTATCAGCAAAAAAAGCAGTATCGGTATCGGATCAGAAGTGAAAAAGTGGTATCGGTGCATCCCTAACAGGGACTACATATGTATTACCAACTGATTACAGAAGTGTCACAATTACTTAATTCTGAGCAGGAAAAAAACAACCTTTTTAGATTAAATTTAGGAGTATATACTATATTAAATCTTTTATCAATAAGCATTCAGTGCTTTTCCTTCAACCAAAATGCCATTAGCCACAGGGAAGAATTTTGGGTCAAATGCACAGATGTGGCTAATTTGCAGCAAAAGTATGCAATTTTCATTAGCCACAAACAAGGTGACATGGAGGGTGTTATAGCACAAGTGAGTGTGGCTAATGGCAAGGCAAGCACTGGGCATTTTTTGAATTGGTGTCCAACCTAAAAAGAAACATTTACACCAAGGAATCATCTTTGACTAATATTACAGTGGCATTCAACATCTACCAATCAAGTGGTCACCATGAACAATCAACGAACTCCATCAGTCTCCATGGAACTGAAGATAGAGTGAAATATTTATAAATCAGGGAGAGTTCTAATTTATTTAATATAAGCATGGAAACTTGCTTAATAGACACTTGTCACATTTATTATTGATTATTAATTGATTAAAGGTGTTCACAGTTTAGACCACAATCTAGGCCTAGAGCCCTAAACCAATAATTGACAGAACTTGGCAAGGTCTTTGACTTTTAAAATAGCTCAAAATCAATCTTCTCGCTAAGCAATGTAGACTCAGGAATTTACTGCAATTTTAATTCATAGGCCAATAAAAACACTCCAGGCCAAAAGTTTGGAAACGGCGAGACGCTTGCCATTTGATTAACTAGTGTTACACAAAACGGCTTCTAGGTGCTAGTATTCTTATTTGACCAAGTAAGAATAGACCTATATGACTGTGAAGAGGATTATTAGATATAAATTTGTGAAACTACTTCAAACTAGCGTTAAATTTCCAAGGTTGCTCCAAAAGATAGGGGTGTGTCAAAGTGAGCAAGCTTTGGTCAATGCTATTTGATTGAGATTAGTGCCCAGCCGCCCACTTGTTTTCAGCCATCTGTATTTTTGAAAACAACAAAGGAAATTGGGTGTCCTTTGTACAGAGACTGTCTACAGGATCACTCTTCCTGTTGTGATATGATTTTTTCTGAGTGGATAAGAATCCCCGAATCCACATGCAGATTTGTGCAACACTAATCCAATGGCGAGAAACATACTGTTTCCAAACTTTTGACCTGCAGTGTATACAATGATTACAATCATGTAATAAACTGTGCATGAGGCAGACTTGAGACAAAACACTGTAAAAAAAACTTAGAACTTCATGTAACCTGTGTCACTGTCAGTCACAGTGTCACATCAAGTAAGAGCTCTGGTAGGTAAATTAAGTCACCGTTGCTTGATTTGCCTAAAAACCTTGGTGTGGTAACTGCAATTACCTAATATTGAGAAATTGCATGAATGAAATTGAGTTGACTTTTTCAATTTGCACAAATTTAGAGAAGAATATGAATAGCGGCTCTCTCGTAATGAGATGTTTTGTTGCAAAATTCTTAATTTTCTAGGGTCAACCATTTGGAAATGGCGAGCTCATCTTGCAATTAATTGCGACCTGTGAAAATTTACTAGCCATGTCAGGTCAAATGAACAGCTTTATGCCCTAATGACTAATGTTGCTGGGGATGCACCGATATCACTTTTTCACTACAGATCTGAATCTAAATTCTAATACAGTATTACAGATGCTAGTACCGGTACTTTGTTGCTAACACCACCGCTATCAAATTATCAATACCATTGGGTCAGAAATGTAGCAGTGCCTCAGTTCCGATACTGTCATTACTGATACGGTGATACTGCTGCTTGGTGCTGGAAAAAGATTTTCAATCCATTAGGTCTATTGGTTACTTTGGTCAAATAGTTTAGGGGGTTCAAACCTCCTGTGACACAAACATCACCTATTAAGTTGATAGTAAGTTTGCAAAATTTTTCCAGGCAAGACCTTTGGCTTTGCCTTTTCTTTGTTATACACTGATATATCATATATGACATCACAATTCAGGGGCGGATCCAGAAATGTCAGACGGGGGTTTACAAATGGAAATGTACTATTAAAAGATATTGGGATCTTAATTTTTCTAAGATTAAAATCCCAAGGTAAGGGGGGGGGGGGAATGCCATGCATGCAATGATTCAATTCATGATTGTAAAAGCCATCATTTGGCAATGCAAAAGCTCATTGAATCTCCAATAAATATCAATGATTTAACTGCAGGAGAGCAAATAACCAACCGTTTAACAGGAACAACCAACAGAAAAGCACCAGCAAAAGGAAACAGCAACTGTCAACTGAACAAAATGGAATTTGATGGGAAAAGTCACATGTGAATATTGCAACTCACCTGGCTCCTCGTCAGACGATTCGGTGTGCATGGGTTCGTCGTCTGACGCAGCACCAAAGCTCACACCTTTCGACAACGGCTTCTTGATTTGTGTGCGGTTGGCATTCTGGTTGTTGAAGTAATCAGCCGCAAATTGAACCAGATCTGAAGGGTTTTCTCTGAGAACTGCAACGGTGAAGTTTTGAAGCAGCTCCGCTAATCCCGGTGGCACTTTGAAATCCATGTCTCCTGCTCGCTGTTCACACCGACGTACAGGTAAGGATTTGAAAAGATTAGAGAAACGCCTCTGCAAATTGAAGTCGGCCCTTACCAGGTCACCCTGAGTGGATTAACAGGGCTTTGGCGGAAGACAGGGTGCCGTGATGTACCGTTCACTCAACAAGTTCAAAGAGAATCGTTCGAATGTTGACAGCACAGATGAATGTTGTGATCAATCCTCACCTTGCAAGCGGAACAAGCGTGACGTCACAGCCGCCGAACAAACATAAATTACGCTAATACAATGTATCCTCGCTGTACACTACACCTTGTAGACATGCAAAATTCAACAAATGGTCAACATTGCTACTTTAAGTGCTCATACAATTAATTTCCCAGGGCCTTTAAAGAACTACTTTACACGCTGGTTCACTACGCGCAGTGGTTTTCCAGGATCAAAGGTCAACCCAGTTAAGATCTCAGGGGCCCCAGGTGGGAAATGAACACACCTTAGGAGCAATTAGATTTTTGTCATAACCTTGCCCAATGGCAATTGCCATTGCATAAATGACAGGACATTAATTGCTTGGCCAAATATATCCTAAAACTTGCAGCACTGCATAAAAGTTACATGTAACTAGCTGTAACTGAACTTAAAACCCAAATACTACTGCCCGGGACTGAATCATACAGATAAGCCAAAGAGCCAAAAGACCAACAGCAAGGAATCATCAATTTTCCAACTGTTGGTCACAAGAAATGGTCTCACATTTGCATCACATGATAGGCCAAGGCCTGTAGTGTGCATTGTTTTGGAATTATTTTTAACTGGAAAAAAATTAAGAGCAGACAGGCATAAGTGTAACTTGTTATGTAAAACAATTTATTTGCTTTCACATGCAAAAACAAATAAGAACTATTTTAAAATAAATTTTATAACCATTAAACAACATATAAATATAGATAAATCATAATCATGCAATTATGATAATATAAACATGTATTACCACTTTTCCATTTGCATTTGGAAGGGCTGTGCAACAATAAAGCTTTCTATTTACAATTTGATCCCTGAAGTTAATTTTCTACATTCAATTCTTTACAAACTTTACAAGTAACACAGCGCATTATATACATATTGCAACAGAAATCCAAATAGCCTACAAAATATAAGATGTATAATAATATAGTGCCTGCATGGAGATAGTGCAAGATTTATCTTGGGAGGGAAATTATCTAATGCACTAAAATCCTCTTGGTTGTCACCTGCTTCAAGAAACGTTGAGCACCATAAAGGTCTATAACAAGCATTTTGTTTTTCCTACAGTGCTATTTTTAATATTTAGAGAAATACTCCTAACATAAATAGCCCAACAGAGCATAACAGTTAGCATTGGTGGAATCAAATTGAATAGATCTAATACACTTCAATAAAACCCTTTCATTTTACATATAATTCAATGCTGAATTAATCATCATATATCACAAAACAAGTTGTCAAGAATATGCAAAAATCAACATGTTGTATTTCCTATCAAAACCCTAGGCTTCAATCTCCATTAATCTTTCAATAACAATTTACAGTGTTTATTTACATTTAAGTCACTGATACAACCTTTCAGACAATTTAAATAACATATCACTTTCTCATTAATATGGCATTAACATGCATGCATTATGCTTTCACTTTGCAGATTGCACCATATGCAACAGTTCTTGTTTCTTTTTATAAATAGGGTGCAAATTAAATATTATTTCATCAACATTTAATATCCTAAGAGACAATTATTCATCAGAATGCGATTCCTCCTCTTCCTCGTCATCATCAGGCTGGACTCCTGCTTCTCGGGCTATTTCCAAAGGATTACTCTCCCCTGTTACCCTGCATCTGTGCTGAATGGCCTTCTCATAGGCAGAGTTCACAGCCTTTCGTACATTAGGTTTCTTGTTTTCTAATAATTTCCCTTTGTCTAAAGCTGAATCGACACCCAGAGGTTCTAGTTTGTTGCGTGGAAGCCATTGCCTGTAAAAAAGATACAAAGCATATTAAGATCAAGAAATTTAAATCTATTTCTAGCACCTGTACAATCCACATACAATACACACACATAGATAAGGCTAAAACAAATATTATAGATTGTTCAAAAGACCCTCATAATACACCCAGGACCATCTATATTCAATCAGAAAAACAATGTGAACATGAAAATTTGTGAATAAAATGTCACATGACAACAAAGCTACCATAAGCAGACCAAAATAACTCAAATGAGGCAAAGCAACACCTATAAAACATAACAGTCACAAGCTTCAAAGGATATCTAATAGACAATTACCATGTACGCTTAGTATCAAAGAAGAGCACCAAGTAGACCAATCCATCATACTTCTTTTGAAGGTCTAAAACATCCTCAGGAGGAACTGGAATTGGCACACCATTGTGGAAGTACCCTGTTTTTGGCATCTTTGGATTGATTATCTGAAATACGAGTTTAATTCATTTTACAAACCAAAATTGATTTAGAGCCAATTTACAACAAAATACTGCAATGATATTTGCTTTTGACTGTAATAAGCAACATTGACACTCAATTGATTAATAACAGCATCACACAAGTACACGCCAATTTAGATAGAAATAATTATAAAACACCAGGTGGCAGCACCTACCAATGCAGGATACCATGGATAGCCTCTGCATTTGGCCCAGACCAAGTCAAGTGGTTCCAGGGGGATTACATCCTCATCTTCTGATCCATGATTCCTGCTTTTACTCCGAACTGAAATAATAACACCAGAAATTCTTTCACACTGCAGCCTTACACACTCAGTAAAATGTACAAAGACACAATCCATATTCAAACACTCCAATCACACACAACTAGGATTAAAGAATGGTACCTTTATATCCATTTGACACAGCTCATTGACACATTCCACACTTATGAATGTACTAAGCAATTTTTATGTCCTATACTTTACATCGCATTCATTACAGATACTATGCAAGATCAATAAGACAAGAAGCGCATCTTAAAATATATTATACAACAATAATGCAAATTTTTCATGTACAGCTTTGTAGTAAATGGTTGATTTTATTATTGTTGGTTAGAACAAGACAACAAGCTAGCCTACAAATAATGCCAAAACCAAGGTTAGCAACAAAAAATCTACAGAGCTATAAAACAAGCAGTTAATAATAAACCGTTTCTTGTTAAAGCAAAGTAACAAACATGTTATGACCGAATAGAAGTAAATGCAAAAAGAAAGAAAATCAAAAGAAATTGTCTTTGGATGCAATTGTTTGAATGTTAGGCGGTGTTTTCGAGATCACTCGGATCGCATGCTTTCTTTGTTTTGTCTTCCGCTTCATAAGCTCACATGCCCCTTGTGCCTGGATCTTAAATCTTAAAAAATAAGTGCATTCATAAATTCATTTGAAATTAGAGCACTGCATTCCATAAGATTACAGAAACAGTAAGCTTGTTCAATTGTTTCAGTGATGAGAATTAAAATGCCATTATCTTTCCTGGTTTGCACTAGGACTACAGAAAGAACGTCCCAAGCCTTTTATACTAGTTTATAGCACACACAACAAATTAATATTGTTCAACAAGAAATACAAAATTTACTTAGGTTGGTCCAAAAAACAGACATCTTTTTAAGTTCCTGACCACCAACTCAAAAGAGGAAGTGTGCACATTTAATAGAAAGGTCAAAGTTCAATGAGTGACCATGTGTAAGGTGCAGGCTTACCTGGACCGGAGACTTCACAGGGATCATCACAAACCAAGTGGTTAATACCCTGGGGGAGCAGGATAGGGGGAGACAATGGGACATACTGAGACGCAACATTTTCCAATACATTACTGTATTTGCCCCACATTAGACTTTGAGGAGACAAGCTCGATCTTCGCTTCCTATGATTGTTGTTGTAAACGAATGCATCGTCCCTTTTAGGACCTTTGTCTAAAGCTTCCAATTTTTCAGGAGTAACAAATTTGTGACACAGTCTGGAGAGGCGCATCTGCCGACCAGTGTCCTCTTCAAAAGGATTGACTTCAGCCTTAATATCAGGTACATTGCAGTCTTCAAGATAAGGACCATTTTCACACAAATTAGGTGGTTCACTGGCATCAGCTGCATCTACAGTGTGGTTATTTCCTATGACACACTCTTCTTTGTATATCAGTTCAAAAATGTTCTTTTTCGTGCAGGGCGACTTTATAACGGGGGAAGGTTTGGGAGACAATTCAGGTGCATCGCATTCTAAGTTCATAATTGGTTCGAGAATAGGAGGATGTTTTCTAGGTCTCCCCCGGCCCCGTCTTTGAGCCACTTCAGTTGTGAGAGTCGGTGCATGATGCGGGTCTTGTTCTGACAGCGACACTCTGTCCTTGCAACCATGCTTGTTTCGTTCCGCATTATTTCGAGACCTTGGGCCCACACTCGATTCACCACAAGCGGAAGAAGTAGATGGTGAGCTGCCAATAAGTGACGAGCACCCTCTCCGTCTTCCTACATCTCGCCTTCGACCCCTCCGGCATTCTGTATGATAAATAAATACTGCTAAACATGCACATCTACAGTACATCCATTCACCACACGATCCATCCAGCCACACGCAACCACCACCCATGACACAGCTACTCAAAGTGATTCCAAGTACCGCCTTAGAGATGCCATTAAAATGCAAACACACGTCTAATGATTTTAATACAAGTGGGCTTATATTAGTTTCCATTCAAGTCATTCAGTGTTGAAAATGAGAAGAATTAGTGGAAGAAGGTTCATTGAAAATTGTCAAAGAATGGTACTTGGACATCAACATGCAATATTAAATAGCTAGAACCAAAATACACCAGCACCACAATGCTAAGTATGAATGCTAGGAAAGCCAAAGAAATTATTTATGCACATAAGACCAGGAAAGCCAAGAGAAACTAAGAAGAGGAAAAACATTCAAATTACAAAGAGACCAGTCATAAAAGGTACTCAATAGAAGAGGTGAGTAGACATCAAGTACGTCTGACTGACCTCTCCTAAAGTACCTGCCGGTCACAATGTCCCACCTTCTCCGTTTTCCGAGGAGCTCTCCTTGCTATCACCACATTCAGACGAGGTTTCATCAGTGCTGCCAGATTCGGAAGAGGAGTCCACATCAGTATGGTCCAGGGAATGGCTGCGATACTGGAGGAAGCTCTCTTTGTGAACCGTTGTGAAGAGGTTTATCTCAGGAGTCAATGAAGGTCCGTCGGCATAAGTCAAGCTCCGTTTTGCTGCAGGACTGTTTCCAGAATTATCTAGTGAAGCTACACTGGCACTCCTTTTGCGAGTTTCAGGACCAGGACTGGGTGGGACTTCTGGTTCAACCACCTGACGATTCTTAGGGGGTCGCCCTGGACCTTTGCGTGGTTGGGTGGGAGTAGTAGGCTGGCTGGTCGGAGATTGTTTGTTCTTCTTGCCAAACAAAACGGTGGTTCGTCTATTTACACCAGAAGGCGACGTTGCCATAATCTTCTCCTCTATCTTGTCATTCTTGGTGGTGTTGTTCAAATTCTCATCCTTGGAATCTTCATCTGAAAAAGGAACAAAATAACTATTACATGCACACAGGCGTTCTGACACAAATAGAAATTTGGACAACAAAATTTACCTCCGATGTAAGGACCAGCTGGGAAGTCAGGCTCGGACTCACTTCTACTTTTAAGAGTAACTCTTGGGGGCCTTCCTCTACCACGACCTCTGCCTCGCGGAGTTGCAGTCGATCCCCCTCTGGTAACTTTGGCAGGCGGTGACGTTGGTTTGTTCTCTTTGTCTGCCTTTTCAGGAGGAGAATCATCCATGGGAACAGAGGCAGGACTAGGAGGTGGGCTGGCCACGATTTTCTCCGGCGAAGCACTCCGACTTGTGCATGTTGAAGCAGCTTCAGAAGACGCTGGTAAAAATTAGAGCAAATTAATGAAATTTATGTTGAAAGGTGCAAACTGAAACATAACTGAAAACATCACATTCAAAACACTAATTCATAACGCCTCTCGTATTACCTGTGGTGCACATGCTTTTGGAGTCCTCAGTTTCACTCATAACTGCAGTACCTTTTTGCAAAGCCAACTGTCTGCGCACCTTAGTAATTTCTCTTTTGAGATCCTTGGCTAACTTTGATTTCTCTGGAAAAGCAAAATAATTGAGACAATATAAAATCTCAGAATTCCTAGGGAAACAAAGAAAATTTAGCATTATCATTTTGGATGTCTAACATACTTGGCCTAGTTTCCTGCAACTTATCCATTTGATCCAGGAGAACTTGCAACTGCTCTTCCAATGGCATATCACCTCTGGCATCGGACGATAAGAAGGTCTCGACTGTAAGAAACAGATGCGTCATATTAAAATCCAGGAAATGTGGATTCTCATTGAGAGCCGAGAAAAATAGTTTACACTTAGACGGAAAGGGAGAGAAGTAACTTGAAAAGACATCTAATCACACAAAAATATATGCTTACCATCCTCAACAATGCAAGGTTCCTTCCTGGGGGACGGTGCACGACTTGTGTGTAACCCTGTGTCTGGGTCATACCCTATTCTCTCCACAGTTCTTCTTGCTGCCCGGATAACAACACCACCCTACGAAGCAAATCATCATGATTCAATTAGAGACAATGCAATCATAGACGGGACAGAGCCACCGGCTCACCGAGCGAAGCGAGGTGTCTCGTCCCTTATGGCTATCAGGCGAGTGGAGTGCTCCAGATGGTTCAATCAAAAACAGTGATTCAGACATCCCATAATATGATCCTGGCACTTGCTTCTCGTCACGCGTGACTACAACGTGACTACCTTCTTCTTCTTCTTCTGTTTGATATTCCCCCCAAAAAAAAAATTTTTCCAAAAAAAAAAATTTTTTCTTGAAACAAAAAAATTTTTTCTTGAAAAAAAAAAAAATTTTCCGAAAAAAAAAAAAAATTCCGAAAAAAAAACAAAAAAATTTCCGAAAAAAAAAAAAAATTTTCCGAACAAATAAAAAATATTAACAAAAAATTAAAAAAATTTCCAAAAACAAAAAATTTCAAAAAAAAAAAATCATCTTAAAAATAATTTTTTTCCGAAAAAACAAAAAATTTATCCAAAAAAAAAAATCCACAAAAAATTCCCAAAAAAATAAAATTAGCAAATAAATAATGCTTGGATATTGTCAACCAATCGAGTAGATACAAGTCCCGTCTTCTATGCTGCGACATTTTCATATTACAATTAATGCAGTAAATGTATAAATTTAGTATGTAGTATTGTACCACAATTGTGAATCTATCACAAATGTGCAATTGTGCATTAGTATATTACCTGATCCCTGAGTTTCACAGCTGCCCTATAAAAGATGGTGTCTTTGCCATTGTATGTCATACAATTGTTGATGACCAAATTGAAATCTGCCTCAAACTGTTCGACTGTATTATATGCATGCTTTTCTAGCTTCTTCCTCATTGTAGCGAAGTCCATGGGAGTTTTAATGTATTCCATGTAGTCTGGTACCTGCAAACCAAAGAACACTTCAATGCTGATTCACATAAAATTAATTTTAATATTTTATTGTATCATTGATTTGTATTTGAAGCTGGCAAGAGAAATCCAGGCTAATCCTGAAGTCAGTATGAAAGGTTTACCTCTCGCAATGACACTGGCTTGGCAAAGATCTCGTTGGTATCCTTTTCAACCAGTGCATCTAGAGTATGCCTTAGCAGCAATATAAATGGCGTCAACTTCATCTCAAGGGCCTGTTGATCCAGCCGTACTTGTTCCCTCTTTAGCCTCTCACGCTTACGAATTAATTCTACGAGAAGTCTTGCTTTCTCCAAGTCCTGTCTTAGTCGCTGCCAGTACTTCAATTGGGCTTTGAGCGCATTGTTATTTTCATCATCCTAATAAACAAGAGAAAATCAATTACTACTATGTCCATCCGGATGAGGGCCAAATACACCTCACCAGCACATAGACTACACAACACATCATGCAGACACACATATATAAAGTAAACATAGACAAAGCCTTGCAGGATCATAATAATTTACATGCTTCAGAAGAGAAATTAGAGGATTTCAGGGAGTCGGACACACTTAACATCCATACAAGGCAATGACGACATCCACAATTACACAAAAACATTCTATCAATATACATATGTAACACATACTGTGACATACATTCTCTACAGACAACAACTGGACAGACAACAAAAGGGAAATACACAGGACAACACTGACAAGAAACAAGTCAGAAAGAGAGATTACTTTAAGAATGGGAAACTACACAAATTAGGTACTTCACATTTATACACAGTTACACACCAGACATCATACCGTCAGGCAGGGATAGGTAAGTTTTCGATTAAATTAAAAGAACCAAAACCAAAAGACAAGCAAAGCACGATACTGACAGGTAGACATACGCTGTCATTCTTCCGAGTCATGTGATTTGACTGCAGTCTTCGTAACAAAGGTACACCATTCCGCGATTGCCGCTTCAATGTCCAATAGCTGTGTAGTCGCTGAATGAATTGATTCTTCTTCGCCATTGTAACCAAACTTGAAATTTTGGTCAACCTGAAAAAACTCAAGTCATAATACTTGTTATTTGCCACATTTGTTCTGAATCAACTAAATCAAACATTTTGTCAGAAAGCAAAGTAATTATTCAGTAATTTGACTAATTAATCCACAAGTCACAACACACAATGCCTCACCTCTTTTGTGGAATAACAGGTATCGAGACGACAGGTAATGAGTTTCTCCTCTCGGCCAAGATCTTGCGAGCCTTTCTCATCTTCTGTCTGTTCTTAGCCTTAATTTGTTCAGGTGACATAGGACGGCCTGGTTCATCGTCAATTCCATTATCAATCATGGGTCTCCAATGCAAATCTGGTGGACAGTGGACATCACAAAATGCAGTCTTCCGAACATTTATACAAGTCCCGTTTACTCCCATTTCTCGAACAGGCTCAATTTTCATGTACAGTCCGGCCTGTTGCGCACATGTGACGTGGAATGCAGTATAACAGTTGGTCTTGTGGCACTGAATACAGGCCCCTACACCACGCTGCTTACAGATATAACAACTCAGCTTCCATCGAGCTGCAGGAATATGTCCTATGCTGTCAATTGGTTCTAAGAACACAGTGTTTGCAAACCCGACTTCTGGAACCCAGAGAGCACAGACGACATGGGCCCATCGGCCATCATCCGTCTGTTTGAAAGCACCACCTTTGTTTGGACATAAACAACAGTCAACTGCTCTGGAGGGAGATTGAAGGCATCTCCGACATAACCACTGTCCTTCAGGGATATAGGGAACACCGTAGCATTCCTGATGCACAGCCAAATTGCACATGTCACAGAATAAGATGACATTACTGTTCTGACATTCCCCATCCATACAAATTGAACACACAGCATCTTCATCAATCGAAGGTCCGTTGTCTTTGCCAGATGTTTGGCTTTGGAAAAACGCCTCTTTTTCAAATCTGTCCATAAGAATTTCGAAGTTCTCCTGGGGGACGACTTGCAAGCTTTCCTTCTTACGATGATCGTTCATTAACTCCAGCCAAGCGTAATCCTTTAAAGAACAAAATACATATGCACATGTAAATAAACTGTCAAATATATTTCAAATCATACTTGTCACAAATGCATACTACAGGATTCAAATAATGAATTCTTGAATTTTTCAGATTTCACTGTATTTTTACAACGTGGAAGCTATCGACTTTGCAGCACAGGTGTATATATTTTTACTCAGAATTAGGATTCTTCCACTCTGAGGTTACTTTCCCTGAGTGGATTCTCCGAGCCTTCATGGTGGACGAGGGTCGGGTATGGCGCGGCGCCATGCTCAATTGGCCTAGCAGGAACACTGTTATATGGAGTAGTGCCTGCAATTCAACACTGCTTTTTTTATACCACCGATATTGATACCTAGAATAAGTATTAGAACACCCCAGAAGACAGTTGAAGTTGGTCAGAATTGGGCGCAAAGATGCGACAGGGATTTTGTTTTCAATTGTCTTGAGTTGTCTTCTGGTTGGTATATATTAGCCGGGTAGGCCCGGGCCGATCCTATTAATTGGATTTTATGTCGTGTGTTGCCTGCATGGTTTTCACCCAGCTGACCACCAATCATCAAATAAGACCACACATAATTGATTCTTAGCTTTGCGGACCCGCCGACACAATAGATTTCCTGCCGACGGAAAAAACTTTTTTTTTTTTTGACATCATAAAAAAAAAATGTTCACCTTTTTTTCTTTGTCCTACCGACCAACCCGAGAAGCTAAAGATCAATTTTGTGTGGCCTAAATGACATGTTTGTATAGATTGCCGGTCAACTAGGCGACAGACAACTAGGCTACAACACTACCAACTAGGCGACAACCAACTAGGTGACATACCACTACCGACTAGGCTACACTTTCTGGACAACTAGGTGACAGCAGATACCATCCAGGTGACACGTCTTTTATTTGGGATACCAACCAGGTGACAGATCACCTCCAATGGTGGTCGATTTGGAAATGTATTGTCACCAACTTGGATGTGTTTTGTGAACTTGTGTCACCTAGTTGGAGTGCTGTGTAAATTTGTGTCACCTAGTTGGAACTGCTTGTCACCTAGTTTGCACTGGTATGAAAGTTCCAAATTTTTTGTCACCTAGTTGGTACTGATGGGTGTCGCCTGGTTGGTTTGTCGTCTAGTTGACCGTACACCGTTTGTATACTATACTGTTAATTAAATTACTGTATTTCACTAGCAGCCAGCTAAAATATTTTCTTAGTATACAAGTACATCCCATTTGGGGAGTTCAGATGCAATGCTTCTTATATTTTGGATACACTGTATTTATTGCAGCTCAGCAGTAAGCACTATTAATCAAACAACTCCTAGCATGCAAAGTTCTTATACAGTGACATTGCCACTATGACAAAACATGGGAAGCACATCAATAATTTCTTTTCATTTGTATGCATAGTACACTGGAATATGTGCACAGTGACAGTGAAACAGTTCCACTGAACCAAGAAGCCCAGTTTTCTGTGCAGGCAGGCACACAACCAGTTGGCATGCACAGTGCTTCTTGACAAACACGCGAGTATGGATTGTATTGAAGTGACTCATGCCAAGGGATTCCCCACAATTACGTCACAGCATGAGAAGCCATGATTTGTCGATCCTGTGCCATATAAGGCAAGTGGTGACCTAGTTAGCTATCTAGGTCACAGCAGCTCCGCTCTGATTGGCTGTCAGCATATTCCCAGACTGGAGCATGATCAAGATCATTTTGACCCAAAACAACACAAGATGAATGAAAACAAACTTACTTCTTCGTCCATGTCATATTCCACAGCCTCATCAAGCTCCTCAACAGTCTGTTCCATAAATCTGTAGTAAGAGCTTGGCCTCTCTGGGGCTTTGGGAGGCTCAGGGAAGTCATTTAACACCTTGAATGAAGCTTCAGGAAGAGCAGCAGGCTGAGCAGCTGGTTTATCCTGCTCCTTCTTGTTTTTAGGGGCTTTAGCTTTTCCTTCCTTCTGGGGAGACTTGTCAGGACGCTCTTCCTTTTCAATATTATCCACATTTTCGATTTCATCTTGAGAAATTATTTCCAGAGGTTCGTAAATGTTCAGCCGATGCAGTTTGCCATCATACTCAATTTCCACCATCCTTTGAGCCTCTGCATAAGACAGGGGATCTCTGTTTGGTGGTTTGAAGAATTCAGGAGGGGAAGGGCTTCTGTTCCTTGGAGTGCCAGCCCCCTTCTTTTTCTTGGTACTGCCTTTAGGGGTCTTGGCCACAGGAGACTCAGGATTGTCATGGTCATAGTTAAACAAATGCAGGCGAATGCCATTGAAACTCTTGTAAACCTTGCCACAGCCTTGGATGGGACATTCATAGGGAGGTTTCGTGGCTGGCAGGTTCTGCACGTAGGTTTCAATGTCTAACATATTGGCGCAGCTGGCTTGCAGCAACCTGCTTTCCTCCCGCCACAACAAACAGCACACACACTCAAGCTGCCGCTATTTTCGTTGCCACAGCCGGACTCTGCCTCTCACTTCTCTGTTATGGCCGGGTCCTTGGGTTTACCTGAAAACCAAGCATTTTTCAATGAATACCAGCATAGTCAACAGTCTCATTCAATTCTGGAAAGGTTTCTCGATCGGTCTACTCTGTGTAAACAATAGACTAGGCGCCAGGTTCACCTGGACACGCCGTTGATTATGCATGAGTCGTTCGGTTGTCGATACAAGCAAGGCCAACATGGCCGTTCGCCGCCCGCAGCCACTCCACCCAACAACTCATTTTGCGGCCATTTTCTGTCCAACGCGAACTTAGAATAATTTATTCTCCACTGCAGTCCAGTTCAGACACATCTTTTACACGTTATTAGCATACATACAGTCATCTAAATGCTCTAAATTACTCACAACTGGTCATTAAACATTAATGAACAAGTGTGTCACTGGCTACTGGTTGTGTATTCGAATGTGGAACAAAGAGAGCTTGGTTGTTTCGACTTCTCTTACCTCGCCACGTAGGCGCTGAGCGTTTCAATAATCATCTCAGTCTATCCTCTGTTGTGGGTAGAATAAATCCCAATGTCAGTCACAGCCTTACTAGGCCTGAACCCTAAGAATTTGGCAATGAATTCCAAGGTATTTTCGTAAATTTCCAACCGTCGTAGGCTTGGTGATCCACCGCAGCTTGTTTCGCACGATTGCGCATCCTGGTGCGCATGATGCTAACTTCCGCCCAAGAGGCAGCCAGAAAGGGGCGTGGCTTAGCATGAGTCTCTGCTCAGAGCTGACCCCCAGTGGAAAAGGACCTTTTCAGACCTGTGGACAGTGGGAAAGGTCCTCATTGAAGCTCATTTATAATGATTCTTTCATCAGATGAAGGTGAGCCCTGTAGGCGGTAGACCAGTGGGTGACTACAAAAAATTGTGAAAACAAAAAATGTATAGCCATAAATGGGGAGCCTTAAATGGATATCCACAAGGTGGCGCCACCATCAATGTGACCATAACGTCATGCAGAGTTTACTGTCAATGCACAGACTATGGAGATGAACTGGCACTTTTATCCATTTTCTCAGCAACCAGTGGACATATTGACAAAATTTAAAAAGCATCATGAAGCTCACCATTATGCCCAGCACAACCACTTATCAAAATTATTGCAAATATAATAACTTTGACACAAAAAAATCATAAACTTAAACATTTGTACCGAAACTGACTAAAGTAAACATTTCAATGAAGTAAAGATATGCTACTCTCAAATGATTAGAGTTAGAGGAATGGTTTTAATGTCAAAAGATGCCTATATTAAAGGTCAACTTTAGGTGAACATATCATGCTCCTAGCTGAATTGGTTTTCTTCAGGATCAAGCATTAAGTCGCCCAAAAATGGTGTTTTTTTTAGATTTTTTGAGAAATTCTATTTTCAGTGGTAAAAAGTCTGCTATAAAGTTTGAGAAAGACATGTTAAATCTTAACTATCATCAATGAATATAATTGCAGATTCTAAAAATGTAAAATTAATTTTTGAGAGTCCAATAGTTGCTGATATATGATGAGATATGTTTCAACATGCACAAACTGAGTTATAACACCAGAATGCCAATTTTCGACTTTTATTTTAGAACTTCTTGCATTCAGTTCTATTAAGTTTGAAAAAAAAATCTCCAACTAAATCCAGCATCAGGGACACCACTTAACAGTTAACACATTCTAAAAATGTAACAATTAATTTGGAGGGTCCAGTAGTAGCTGATTTATGATGGGATAGGTTTCAACATGCTGCAAGATGTATGCATAAAGTTATGACGTAGAATGCCAATTTTCTCTACATTTTTTTTAGACATTCTTGTGTTCAGAGCATTAAAGTCTGCTTTAAGTTTGAAGAAAAATTCCAAACCAAATCAATCATCAAGGACAATAGGCCTATTTGTAGATTCTGAAATTGGAAAAATTATTGATGGGAGTTCAATAGTTGCTGATTTATGATGAGATACATTTCAACAATCATGGCAAAATGACACAAACTGAGTGATACATCACTTCTTTTTTGCCTATTGCAACTAAAGCATACTACTTGATAAATAAGGGTATATTTGCAACAAAGAATCATATAATTAATTTATATATGGGTGAAGTCATTTTAAACGAGGCCAGCCAGGATTTTGACTTTTAACAGGGCATAAAAAAAGTTTGGCTAGTAATAAATTCTTTAAAATTCCCTGAGATGTAGAATACAATTATCTCTTCATAATAAATCCACTTTTACATGAAATAATGGCTTCATCATTGAGACCAGGAACCGAAAACTCTCAAAATGGTCCATTTTTGGGGTGTCAAACGTCACATTTTCAAACAGTGTTACTTTGACAGCTGATGGTTAGCAACTGAAGTAAGTTATGCTCAGTTTTTTTAATTTTAATGACTACCTATATACCTGAACTTAAGTTTTTTAATTCCATTGGGGATGTGAAATGTTCTGGGAATATTTCTCGGGCCACCGAAACCTCCCATCACGTACATCATAAATGTCAAACATGGTCAATCCAGAAAAAACATTTTCTAAAAATTTTTTTTTTTCCTATTTAAGTGGCGTTTGGTTGATTTATTTTCCATCGAATCAAGAAAGTCTACGATAAATAATCACATACCAGTCAGCTTTCAAAGGAATATCCAGCTATAGTCAAATGGTCGCAGTCCAAACATGACACCTGCAGTCACTGAAAAAATTCTCACCTACAGGACGGCAAAATTTCAAACCAAAAATGTTGACACACCCAGTAATATTTTTATGGTTTTTTTATGCTGCCAAAATAAGTATTCCACAAGATTTATCTAAAATGTTTCAAAGGATATCCTACAGAGCAGCAGAGGCTGTGATATGGAGGATGCAAATTTTGAATGTCAATAATTTTGGGATTCTCACCTACAGGACAGATATGATGTAACGCCACTGATAGAGGTGTTCTGATGTGTAGAAAAGCATCACATCAATCAAAATTTTTCATTTTGCTGTGAACAATAAGTTTTGTTTCTGAAATTGGCCTTGCATGAAGACACAGGACTGTCACACAACAAAATGTGTCATATGTCAAAAAGTATCAAATTGGTACATCATAATGGACAGTAGGCCTACATCATTATTGACTAACAAGTAATTATTGGTCAATTATGATGTACAGATGAATTTTCGTACTTTTTTATATGAAAACATTACCAAAGTAGAGAAAACCTGTGTTAATTAAATTCCCAGACTTTCGTTGTCCTTGTCATGAGATTTCGCACATGCATTTCATTCTTACCTGACAATAACATAGATTCTTTGATGTACATCACATTTGACACTTGTAATGTCAAATATGATGTACAGCGTAAATCTTAGATATATGACTGTAATCTCAACATTAATTTAAGAACTATCATGTATTTTGGCTAGCTTCCTTTACTAATGCAGTTTATCTCAACAATACATAGTGTTTGATTTCGTTCAGCCAAGATTAATAGGCGTACATCATAATTGACGCTTCATGTAAAATTCTTCTGATTATTTGTACTTTTACTGTTGTTATGAATGAGGATTTTAACAAATCTAATTTACCTTACCTATTCTTTTATATATTTTATGGAATTTCAGAGAATTTAAGTTTTAGCTTGAATTGGTTATTCATATTGAGTGTTTGGTGCATGTGTGTAGCTTCTGGCAACTTATTTTCCGGCTTCTTGGTGAAATTTCTCCTTTGTGTTATATTAGGGGGAATTATTATTTGACACTTGTTTGTTTTTATTGAAATGTTTATAATTGCATTTACTGGTAAAGCTCATTAATATACAATTTGACATAATTTTTGAAACTTGGTCAATTATGATGTACACGTGACAGAATTCTCACCTACAGGACTATGTCAAATATGATGTAACGCTAAAAATATCCCTATATCTTTTACACAACAGGTTAGATGGCTTGGATTTTACCATTCTCTCATACATTTTATGTGTTTTTACATTTTAATCCAAAAATTTACTGAGTATGCCTATGTGCTTTATTTTGACAGAACATCGAAGAAGCAAAATTGACGAACAAGGATATTGGGGCATTAACTCAGTTTGTGCATGTCAATAATAATTTTTCCTTCTTTAGAGTCTGCAAATATTGTCAAACCAGGTGCAAATTGGATTATGTATATGTAATATATATCAAGTGTCAAGGGATCATTTAAGCTTTTCCATTCAGAATATTATCTTACATAATAATTTCCCCTCTGCAAAGATCTGGATTATTATCATTCAAGGGGCTCTTTGACATTACCCAAACCAACGGATTAACCATATTATGCTCAAAAATATAGCTCTAACGGATTAAATTGTGCTCATCTATGTTATTATCTCTATTCATTGGTGTTACCCATACTTAAAGCACAGGAGATTTAATCAGAAAATGTTTTGCCACCGCTCTAGTCTATCGTCCTGACCTCCAGTGAGCCGAGGCAGTATGAGCAGCCATGGCCACTTAAGTCGAAGTTACCAAACAGTTTTACCATCCGGACTACTAAAGGCCAGTATATGTTAATTTTTCTCTCTCAGCTGGATCGACCAACAAATACTTGTACTAAGATACCAAATCCGTCCAGAACCGGCGAGCTGAGGCAGTATGAGCAGCCACGGCCGTCCCACTGTACTGTACATACTGTACAAACTGTATATAGTGTATATAATTTATATTGACTCTTCTTCCGTCCACAAACACTATTTGACATTTTTCCGTCCACCTGCGCACGTACTATTTAACTTTTCAACAGCAGTGATCTGAACATAGAGGTCAACGACCTGCGTTCAGCTTATTTCTTAACATTTCTTAACATTGATGGTAGAATTGGTTTGAATTTACTTTATCCAATTTTAATCTCTGAACACAAGAATACCTAAAAAAAAAAAATAGGCATTCTGACGTCATAACTCAGTTTGTGAATGGTGTAACGCATCTCAGCAACTATTAGACACTCATAAATAATTTTTTACATTTTCACAATAATAAAACAAGTATATTCCTTGATGATAGATTTGGTTTGAAATTGTTTTATCAAACTTTAAAGCAGATTTTAAAAGCTCTGAACACAAGAATGTGTCAAAAAAGTAGAAAATCGGTCTTTTGGCGTCACAATTTAGTTTGTACATGTTGAAATGTATCTCGTCACATATTGGCAACCATTGGACTCTCAAAAATAATTTTTACCTACTTTGAATCTGCAAGTATAGTGCTTGATGATAGATTTGGTTTTATATTTTATTCGCAAACTTCATAGCAGACTTTTAACCCCTGCAAACAACAATGTCGCAAAAAACCCCCAAAAATCGTATTTTCGGGGGACTTAATGCTTAATCTAAAAAAAACTGATTGAGTTAGGAGCATGAAATGTTCCTTTCAGGTAGTCCTGTAATATAGGTATCTTTTGGCATCAAAACCATCTTGCTAACTCTAACCATTCGAGAGCAATGATTTTTCCCAAACGTAAAAAAAAAAGCTAAATCAAGTTCACTTACTGAATGCACAGAAATTTTTTATAGAAACAGCAAGTTTGATTAGTCTAGTGGTAGGATAATATTATTTCCTAAATGTTGCTTTTTAAATTTTGCAAGTAGGATGAATATTAAAGTCTGCAGGTCTGTTTTTGTCTTGAAAATCATGCAGCTGCATGCTTTTCTGGACTACCCAGCTGGTAACATTGATAGTGCTGCCACCTGGTGAGATAGCTGTTTAGTGTGGTTCCTCATTATAGTAGGGGTGAAATTTAAGTCAAAGGGGGTAAAAAGTCACAGATTTTTTTTTTTTGCCAACTTGTAGGGACTAATTCTGAAGCTTAATATGTAAATGGCACAGCCATGAAATTCGCGCAGCACTTAAAAAGTTTTTTTACCATAACTTTCATTACATTTATTTAATACTAGAAACTATTAGAAAGATAAAAGATCAAAAAAAGACAGACAGATATAGATAGATAGATAGATAGATAGATAGATAGATAGATAGATAGATAGATAGATAGATAGGATAACAAATAAATAGGATTATGGATAAATAGAATTGATAGATCTGATTTGATTTGATTTGATTTGATTTGCCACAAGGTGGCCAGGATAACACATAAAAGACACGTCTTATTTCCAATGTGGTCCTGTGGTGTGGGGACGCTCAGAAAATCCCATTAATCAAGTATCAATTTAATAATTATATAAAAATAAATAGAGAAAGTGCGTTGTACATGTTTTGTGCAGTAATGGTTACTGATAAATGAATACGTCTCTTTCTTTAAAGTGAGCTTGGCATCGTAGAAATTGTTTTATCATTATTTTAAAATTGTCTTTGCTCAGGCATTTTTTGATATTTTCAGGCAAGATGTTCCACTCTCTGCAGCCATAGTTGGAGAAGTTGTTGTTGGCTATGCCATGAGCTGTTTTTGTAGTAAAGTTTAATTTAGAATGTCTTGTATTATAGGATCGTACCAGTATTGTGAATTGATGACACAAATAGGAAGGTGCAGTGCCTCTGTAGACGTTATAAACATGGTTAAGCATCAACTGCCTGGCTCTATCGTGGACAGATAATATGCCCACTCTGTCGAGTTCGTTTTGGCCAATGTGTGATCTAGGGTGGAGGTCTAAGACATATCTAACAATTTTGTTTTGAGCGACTTGGAGTTTATTTTTTAGAGTTTTTGTTAGTGAGGGATACCAGGCTGTTGATGCATAATCGAAGTGACATTGAATAAGAGCAGATGTTAAGAGCTTTTTAGTTTTTTGATCTAGGATGTCTTTAAAACGGTACATGAATTTTAATCTAGAGTTACACTTTGACAAGACAGAGTCGACAATTTCTTGACCCGAAAGGGTATTGTTAATTTTGAGACCGAGATATTTTACACTTTCAGAAGGTTCAATTATCTGATCTCCAGCTCTATAACCAGCTAAACAGTAAAAAGGAAGACAACACTGAAAGCTGCCAAATTTAAGTCTATGCTAGATTGTTGATATTACATAATAGTGATAACAAAAACAATAACATGATCTGCATGTAGATTAATAGCTCACTGTTACATAATCATCAGTTGACAAAGATTATGTAACTTTAATTTTGTTATGTTTTCTTGTTACAAGTCTGTTTTGAAAAGAAATGAATTACATGTTAATAATTTAATTTAGCTTGTCAAGGCTTATAATTAACTATTCCATAAAAAATATAGATACAGGGAATATTAATGGAGAATATTGAATTTTTAAGACACTTTTGAATATGAATATGTCATGTTTTGTTAAATTCAAAATTAAATCATTGATAAGAAGCTGGTCCCACTTGACCTAATTTCCTCCTGTCGACCATTGATGCTGAGACCATCGAAGCACAGATTTTTGAAACCTTTCTTGTGCTAAGTTTCGCTTCGCGAATATAAATGGCTTAAGCCATCATTTGGGCACTCTTATCTTGAGAAGAAGAAGGTCCGCAGGGAAATTTATGTATGCTCCATTTATGCAGGGTGGGATTTTACTCACCAAGGTCATTTTTGGTTCCAAACTGGTTTTACCTACTTCCTTTGGATACCTATGGATGTACTGGAACCTAGCTATGCCAATATTTCCAGATCTGCTGTTTCGTCTCGGTTTTGGTTTTCGGTGTTGCAGCGCTGACCTTAGGTCCAAGGATGCGCTGTGGTCATAGGAAGGGCTGATCTCTTTTATAGGTTCTCATTATGGATGGAGGATTGGCTTTACATTCTGTATTTATGCATGGGGTCAGCTAATTAGGACAAGAGCAGGACATGGCAATGAGGCAAAGGATGATTGAAACAGCCATCCAATATAGGCCAAGGTGACCTGGCAAGAGCTGGATTTGCTGGGTCTCAACTTTCTCAATTTTTTAAAAAAGTCTGGTCACTGTGACCTAGAAAGTTGTGCTGAGGACTTGGAGTCGGAGTCAGGAATTGGAGTCCTGGAGTCTGAGGTTTTTGGGTAGAGTTGGGGTGTAGTCAGAGTTGACCTTTGAGTTTCAGGTGGAGTCGGAGACTGAATTGAAAATAAATTTTGTGATTCCTCACTAAAAATAATTTATATATATAATTTATGTGGCACTCGCTAATTGTATATATATATATTCTCCCCATTCATTTATATTGTTAACCAAAAGTGTTCATGTTGTTTGGCCTGTCAGTCTGAGAGGATTAGCAGGTGCTGACCACTGAGGCAGAGTAATCAGGTCACCTCCTCAGACTGAGAGAAACCAGCAACCTGACAGGAGCTCAATTCGGGTAAGTGTTCTTAACTGATTAAGTATAGCTTTTAATTATCTTGTCCATGCATTGTATCATTTGTACCAATGTATTAGTAATAACTAATAGATTGTGTTAATTATTTTAGGCTTTGTGGTTATTGCTGTGTCTTCAACAAAAATTTTAACTGGATTCCGTCTCATCTCACAATTTATCCACATGTGTGCCACATGGTAGCATCCTAATTAGCCTGCCAAGAACATAAGTACAGGACATAAAGCCCCAATCATCCATCCATCCATCCGTTCGTGCCACAAGCAAAATGCGGTTAGCTCTCTTCCCCCTTTGATGCGTGGAAAATAATGTAGGGTTAGGTTCCTTGAGTAGGACACTTAGATTCTATGCATTTGAAAAAAGTGATATACTGGTTTGGATGTGATTTATTTATTGTCAACCAGGGCCTCAATTAAACATTTTTACTAGATCTAACAGAAAATTGACAATTGGCATAACACAAGAACTAAATTAGTGGCTAAATTTCTGAAATAACAGTCGGACACCTGTGTTCTAAAAACACGACATCAAAGATACAGTTGCTTTAGAGTCTTCCTTTCAATTGAAAAAGCCCATATTAGAGCAGAGAAGAGGTTTAGCTTACTTCTAACTGAACAACAAAGAAACAGAAGTCAGATCAATACCATAGGCCAGCAAAAGATGCCTAAAACATGACAAAATTCGACTCAAATTCACAAATTTCTGACACAAAATTGATTGAAAAACGGGGTTTTTTACTCCATCTATAGGGCCATGAAAAACCCACTTCGTTTGTTAGTATCATGCTAAACAGATAAAGGAAGTCATAAGCTAAAGCTTGGTACTAAATGCATAGGTAGGAAAACTCTCAATTAGCCAATTAGACACTTCTAAAAGTGTTTGACTCAAGGTTTCACCCCCCAAAGTGTCCGTCTCAAGGAACATTACCCAAACTGCTTGAATGAGAAAGTTAATGCATTGCAGAGGTTCAGAAAATCCAGTTACAGTTTTCCCCAGGATTCCAATCCAGAAGTTTGTCCAGAAGGCCTGTCTCTGTCGAGACTGACAAGTGGCAGCAGAATGCTGACAGTCCCTGGAAAATCAAACTGACTCAACAATAATTTGATCTGTTTTAGACAGATCACAAGATCTGGTCGCACAACAGCTGTCCATATTACTACGCCAAACTAATTTCACAAAGCATGGTTGCTGGCAAATATCTAGTACAGTGCTTTCAATGAAAATGTTTGGAAATCATGAAACAAATAGAAAGTTTTGAAACTTTAGCATAAACTTTGCCTGTGAAAGGGATGATTTTACTCATCAGAAGTTTGATGGTATTCAATCTACTTATGCCATTTTAATATGAGTGCATGTTTAATTGTGGTCAGAAAAGTGTCCAAAAAGAATGCTCTCTCACTTATTCACATGTCCCTACAAAGCCAATGTTTTTGCTTTGTGATATCAAAGATACTAAATTGTATTTATTCTGTTACTTTATGGAGATTTATTAATTAACTAGGACAACAATATAATTTACAATTTCATAGAAGCTGTGTAACACTCAACAAAATGTCTTGTCCATGCCACAAGTGGCCCCCTCTATACTGGCATTATAATTATGTGAGCTACAATGTATACATCCTCCATGATTAAAAATAGTTCCAACTTATTTTGGTATTTACAAGCTGTCTGCTTAACCAAAGTCAGATTAGACACCTACAGAGTTTTTGGATATAAACTAGACCATCACTAAATGATGGAACTGTCCTGGTTTCTTCCACACCGTCCTGGTTTCTTCCACACTGTCCTGGTTTCTTCCAGAGATTGAAATTCTGTTGACCGCTCACAGGAGCTCGCGAATATTGCACCCTAGGTGGCAGCAAATAGCGGTCAACTTGTAGACAGCCAGAAGACCAAGAACCAGCCAAGTCAGTCAGGCAGACGTCGCAGTGCGTTTCAAAGCCCATTCAGCAAGCAAAAGTCATCCAGAAGGATCTGAGGCTGATTTACGTGGACTGGTGAAGACTGAATTCACACAGAGGGATTAGCCTTGCTGACCATAAAGTCCAGGGCCCAGAGAGGCAGTTTAGAGTGAAGTAGGCCTAACCCTCCCCCCTTCTTCACTAACCCCCCTTGGCTTATAAAAATTTGTGAAGATTCATAAGAAGATTTGCACGGAGATTCGCATGCAGATTTGCAAGAAGGTTCGAAAACAATTATTGACTTTTCAAGGATATTTCATACCCACTGGATTCAGAGACAGTTTGTGAGTAAAGTCAATTTTGAGTTTCTCTCCACACTAAAATTAGAATCCAGGTTTTTCGTCTCTTGTTTCAATTGTTTGGCGATTGACTGTGCTAATTTCAAAATTTGAGTAATTTTGAGCCCTTGACACTCTATAGTGATAATTCCCATATTTGAAAGTTAGCATTGTTTATTAACAGATTTGATAAGAAAATATTTTTGACACTAAAAAGTTACTTTTGTTCACTTGGGTCTTAATGTTTTAATTTAAGTCTGCTGAGCCAAACAGATTAAAATATTTAAAGTCGAGCGAGCAGGGTTCTCCACCCTAAACAAATTTAAGAGCATATTTGGCTAGTGTCACTTAAAGCATAGACTTGACGACTGACTCTGGCCTACGTGACGTTATGTTGTTTTGTCATGCGACCTCACCGGTCATGGCGCACTATGAATATATGGACGATAATAAGGTGCCGACGAATGTCACGATTATGACTAGCATCTAATTTTTTCTAATTTTTTTTGCAAAATTTTAGTGTAACTTAAAATCGTGACATTCGTCGCCAACCCACTAAAACGGCCGACTTCCGGCAATCTGACCAATCAGAGAGCCAGATTTTTGACACATTAAACAGCTTGAAGGGTTGCAACGACGCAAACGGAACCCAGAGATATTCATAGTGTGGCGAACATTTGTTTACATTTGAAGCCGGCAGCGTTGGGTGACTCCTCGCTACTTAAATTCGAATTTGCAAAGTCAAGGTGCATCACAAACATCAGAAAATGTGTCAGATTAAAGAACCAGCTACAGGGAGCTTTTTGAGAAAGAAATTTAACGTGGGAACATTGAATGTTAGAGGACTGAACGACGACTTCAAAAAACAACAGGTTGCTAACGACATGACAAGATATCAACTAGCCATCTTAGCCATTCAAGAGACGAAAATGACAGATGAAGGGATTATGGAAATTGAAACAACAGATAGAAAACAGAAATATGAACTTTATCACACTGGAAGCAAAGAAGATAGACATCATGGGGTTGGCATAATGGTAGAAAAAGGTTTAAATGCTGAGTTCAAGACTATTACAGACAGAATTTGTACAGCCACGATGAAGTTAGAAGACAAGAATAACCAGAGAAAGGCAGTCTTTATTTCGACATATGCTCCGACATTAGAAAATAGTGAAAAAAATCCGAAAGTGCGAGAAGAATATTATGAAGATCTTGAAAAAGTCATCAGTTCCGTTAGTAAAAGAGACATTTGTATCATAGGAGGAGACATGAATGCGAAGACAGGATTAGGACATAAAGATTTTCCAGAAGTGATAGGACGTTACGGGAAGGGAGAGATGAACTCGTCAGGAAGAATTCTAGCAGAGATGTTGATGAAAAATGACATTATTCTGAGTAATACTCAATTTCCACATAAAATGGCACACAGAACTACATGGGAGGCACCAACACGAAAACAAGATCATAATGATAAGAATGGAGAAGTTAGAAGAAATCCTTACAGAAATCAAATCGATTACATCATGACAAGAGTAGATCAGAAAAGATTTGTTGAAGATTCAAGATCGTATAGTGGCATAGAAACTTACACAGATCACAGACTGGTAAAAGCAAAATTCAACCTAGAATGGTACAAGATGAAGCCTCAAAGAACAAAGTCGAAATTGAAATTAGAAGAATTAAGAGAAGAAGGAAAAAAGATGGAATATCAAGACAAGATAAAAAATGAGATAGGGGAGGTACAGACATCAAAATCAGGTCAAGAAAAATGGACGAAAATTGTCAAGATCTGTACCAAAGCCGCCGAAGAGGTTGTCGGAAGAAAAGACAAAAGTAAAAAAAGTGAAAATGAAGAAATTAAAAAACTGTCAGAAAGACAGATGAAGATTAGAGATAACATGAATGCAAGTAAAAGTAAAGAAAAGAATGAAGAGTTACGAAAAGAAAGAAACAAGGTTATGAAAGAAATTCATAAGAAACTCGAAGAAGAAGAGGAAAAGAAAATCTTGGAGATGGTAGAAGCTGTAGAAGATTCAAAAAGTGATTCAAGGAGAATGTTCAAAGTTGTCAAAGATCTGCAAAGAATTAAAGAGAAAAAGAAAATATTGGTGGATGGAGAAAATGGAAAAACAACAGATGAGGTAGAACAAACAAGAATTGTTACAAGTTTTTTCCAAGAGATGTTTACTAAAGATATGGAAGAAGAGATAGAAAATATTGATCCAAAAGAGATGGCCGTAAAATTTAGTAAAGAAGAAATCAAGGAAGCTGTTAAAAGACTAAAAGATGGGAAAAGTGCTGGGATAGATGAAATTTATGGAGAATTAATTAAATACAGTCCGGAAGAAATATATGAAGAGATAGCTGAGATATACAATCATGCCGCAACAACAGGAATGTATCCAAAGGAATTAAAAGAAGGTGTACTCGTTCCACTACAAAAACCAGGGAAAAAGGCAGGTCCCCCAGGAAATCTTAGGCCAATCATCTTATTATCAATACTGAGGAAAATTCTTGCGATATGTATGTTGAAGAGATGTCTGAACAAGTTTCTAGAGAAAATACCGTCAACACAAGCAGCTTACCAGAAAGGACGAAGCACCACAGAACTAGTTTTCAGTTTCAAAATATTAGCAGAAAAGGCGATAACATCCCAAGATTATTCAATTATTCTACTTATGTTGGACATGTCAAAAGCGTTTGATACAGTAAGGAGAACTGAACTGATGAAAACTTTGAAAGAAATACTAAATGAAGATGAATTGCACATGATAAAGATTTTGATTGAAGACGTCAAGCTGAGAGTCAGAATAGGGAAAACTTTAGGAGAAGAGATTGTCACGAATGTGGGTGTACCGCAAGGTGATTGTCTGAGTCCAATCTTCTTCATCATATATTTAGCCGAAGCTCTGAAATCAACGCAAGGAATCATGATACCACCCCATATTGAAGATCACAGATATACAAAATACAGCAGTAGACTATTGATGATTGATCAACAATACGCAGATGATACAGCATGGATAACGAATGATAAAGAAAGAATTGAAGATATCAGAAGAACAGTCCCAGCCATTCTAAAAGAGAAAAATTTACAAGTGAATGATGGTAAAACAGAAGAATATGAAGTTAAAAGGGGAGAGGATGAAAACTGGAAAAAATGTAAATATTTAGGAAGTCTTCTAGACACAAGAAATGACATCAACAGAAGAAAAATTTTAGCCATAGCAGCGTATAACCAACTGAAGAAAATCTTGGAAAGCAAGAAAGTGTCGAAAAAGGTTAAAATCAGACTTTTCCGTAGTCACGTAGAAAGTATATTTTTATACAACTGCGAGTTATGGACAGTGACTAAACAACTAGAGAATGACATTGACGTATTTCAAAGAAAAATGCTGCGAAAGATCTTAGAAATAACATGGCAAGATAGGATATCAAACGAAGAATTATACAGAAGAACCAAGTTAAATCCATGGAGTAAGAGTGTTAAAGAAAGAAGATTACAGTGGTATGGACATTTACTGAGACTACCGGAAGAAACTCCAGCAAAGGGAGCGCTGAGGGAAGCAAGAAAATATGTTCAAAAACCAAGGGGAGGGCAGAAACAGACCTGGCTGAAATTAGTGGACAAAGATCTTGATAAGCTAAGTATAAATGTTACAGTTGTAAATGGTAATGGTAGGAATAATTATACATATGAATGTTTTGATCATGAACAGTTAGCTAAAAATAGAAGTGTTTGGCAGGTTGTGGTGCGCCGCGCTATGTCGAAAGACGGAAGAGCGTAACAGAAGAAGAAGAACACTAACTTCAATTGGTGACGTCATGGCAACAGTGACTGCAGGTGGCGTCATGAACAGACCAAGACTCATTGTGAGTGTTCCTGACGTGATCTGTAGCTGGTTCTTGACTTGTGCTCTGTAGGAGCACAGACTGAACCAGGACAACGCACTCAGCGTCATGACGTTATAACAGTCTATACCGACTAGTGGCGCCGCTTGCGGGGATGACAGGGCAGCATGTCAACAATAACAGAACAGAGCAGATCGCTGTGAATATCAGCTTAAAAGTTGTTTAAAGGTGGGTAATTGCTATGAATGGCCTGGATTGGTATTGTTATTGATGGAAGGCAAGTTGCATTGCAATTTGGGTGCACTTTGAACACCTGTCAATGGCAATTGAGGCCAATTACACCATAATCACTAGCTGTAGCAAGTTTGACAGTTCAATCCAATCAATGTTTTCAATGAAACATATAGGCCCAGATAGATAATATAAATGTAAAATTACTGAAAATAATAGCGATCTGCCCTCATCTGCACAAAAAGTCATGTTTTTTTTCAAGGTGGTTATCCTTGTAGTGTGGTTCAATGGATAGGCCTATCATTTCCCAAAGATAAATTATAGATTATGCAGGGCCTATAGGCCCTATGCTGTATACAGTATTCATTGTAAAGGATATCTGGCATTTACTATTGAATGCCAATTTAGAATATGAGCAGAATTGGTTAAGTAGGCTACTCAGTTTATGAAGATTAGGCTAAACTGGACCTGATAGAAATATTGGAATCACAAGTTTACAGGGCCTACAGCAGGTACAAGTATGTAATTATAGTTTTCATTATTTTTTGTTTAATCAACTAAATGAGATCATTTTCTAAATAAAATTTTTGAACTTTTTAATATTTTTAGGAAGTCATAAAATTAATTAAGTTTGTATTTTCTTTGACAGGTGATGCCCCCCATGAAGAAAATGCTGTGCACCATCAATTAACTGCTTGAAGATGATTTAAGAAAAAGTAATCAAGTTAGAGCAAATCTGAGTCACTGCTCACAAGAATAATCATTCTGCTTGTTGGACATGGGACTGAACAGGAAAAGATACTATGATACTGACAGACAATTAATCAAGTGTGCTGTGACTTCATGCTGCAGAGAGGCCTACACACTGCAAATCAAGTCGAACTGGCTATCAAATTGAGCTAAATTGAAATCTTGACCACTATCGGTCATGCGCTTACAGAATATGGATGATAGATCATTGTATTTTACTTCAAAAAATGGCTAAATATGGAATTCGAGGAGTTGAACAAAAATGGTACAAATCATATTTAACTGATCAAATATCAATATAAACAATTAAACAAAAATAAGTCTCCCGCCCCCACCCCCTAAATAAAGATTTAAAAAATTCCATCTCAGATTTTTATGACAGTTGGCTGGATTATAGATCAGCATATTGACCCTAAATGTGTGTATTTGCAGATCAGTAGCAAAATTCCTACCAGTGGAATATTAAGGGGGGGGGCAATCCATCCCCCCCCTATCGGGCCAATAGTAACATGGAAAAGATTGGAAACGCTGTGAAGCCCCATATTCACCATTTACCCACTCCCCCAGGTCATTTCTACACCCCTGGAGCCTGCCCGTTTTCTAAAATCTGTGGCTTTTCCAATGGTTATGATCAATTTCACCATATGGTGGAGCCACCCATAGGATATATCTCATCAAGTGACTGGAAAAAAGCTGTTTTCAATCATATTTAGTGGAGAACTAAGGACTTGTTTACTATGTTTAGTATGTTTATATTTTGGTTCCTTGGGTGACATTAGAAATCATTGGAGTGAAGGTTGAGCGACGTTTGGTAAGAATATATTGGACAAGACCAAACTTATAATTTTGAAAAGAGGGTTTACATGTGCTCAGGGTCTGCTCACTTCGACAAAAATTATTTAAGAAAACTGGCATAATATATATATATTCTGAACAAAATTTTGGAGATGATATGATTTTGATGATGAATTGATTTTCAATTAAACATTTATAAGGTGGTGGTCATATGAAGCATTTTGAAAACTCACAACAAATTAACTTAGGGGTCGACCAGATGATAGTTAGTCGGAGACTATGGACTTTACCCCGGGGCGGCATGTTTGTTCACTGGCGGAGCGTCGAGAATTTTTTTTTTTGCATGAGATAGGCGACACACATTAATTTTTTTCATTGGCAAGTGGGGAACAACTTTTTGTTCACCAAAAATCCATAAGCCCCCCCCCCCCCAACCCAAGATCATCTGGTCAGCCCTTTACTAAAATGTTGTTTGCTTAACCATCAACCCTTGGTCGCTATCAATTTGTTTATTTAATTTTGGTCAAAAATACAGAAGAAACAAAAGATAGGGTGACATAGGCCAATGACATTGTCTAGAATTTCAGATATTCAGTTTTTGGTCAGCTGCTCCAAGGATATTTGGTCATCATATATTTACATTGAAAATGCATTGTTGCGTTTTAAACTATTCAACTAAAATATTGATCACCTCGTTGCTCTAGTAGTGGTTGAATTAATTATTTTTGTGTTTAGTGCTATTAAAGTCTTCAAAAAAACTGTCAAAAATGTGTTTTTTTTTGTCACTTAAGGGACCATTCAGAATCTATGACTGGGGGGTGGACGTTTGGCTGGAGGTCGAGGTACTAACCTTTCACACATGTTTCAAGTGGGGGTCACTAATGTTTTACAGGAAACATGTGCTCATTCGGCATTCGCGCAAAGGTGCACGAATCAGAAAATGCAATAGGCCTAGGCTCTAAGGTATGCTCAGTATTTTATTGTTATATAAGCCGGCAAACTATTATATGCAGCTGGGTGGCCAAGTGGTTAAGGTTCCCGCCTGCTCCGCTGAAGGTCTTTGCCTGCATGGGTTCGAACCCCGGGTGGGGAACCCAACATTTTCAGTATACCTTCATGAGCAAAATTCCAGCTGGATGTCGTTCGGATGAGACGTTAAATTGGCGGCCCCTTGTATCAGTGTCTATGCTGGGCAAGTAAAAGATCCCTCACATGGGGTAAATGTGTAACATGTTGAGGACTCCCGCTCTCTCTCCCATCTCATCAATCAACCCTCGTGAGCGCCCAGAACTGGGCTTAGAGGGCTGCACTTGCCATATCTATCTATCTATACGGCAGGGACAGCGGAGCTGGAGGGAGCACTGGGGGCACTTCCTCCCCCCCCTCCCGGGCCCCCGCCCCCCGCTTTTGGGCCGACATAAATTCTGAACAGTCCCTTTTTCCCAAAATCAAGGAAATTCTTTCAGTGTACTTATACAAAAACACAATTTTTTTTCTTTTTTCGGAACATCAAAATGTTTCTACCAGGACTGTAACAGGAAATCGCCAAATATTTAGCTGTGATTTTACTTTGTTTTGAAGGAACTAAATTCAAGGCTTTTCCAGACTTTTGTTCAAAATGCAATGTTTTTAATGCATTTATATTCAGAAACCAAATTACAGACTTTTCTAGGATTGGCAGGCACCCTGAAATTTTTTTCGGGGAGTTTTGGGCAAACATGTCGTGAATTTAAGATGTTTGGGACAATTTGGGCAGGGTGCTAAATTGCTAATTGCATCCTCCATGTCGGACCATGTGGCTGATGAACATTGCATATTTTGGATGCAAACTGGCTGCATATATATTTTTTTTCACAGATATTTGCTTTTGGCTGATGTAATTCTGATGACATTTTGCTTGTAGGAGAAGAACTGCGGACATGCTCCTTGGCCAATATTGGCAAATCCTGTGAAAATCACAAAATTCAAATATGACTAGCTCATTTATGCAAGAGTGACTTGGAGCAAGGGTGTAATCTAATAATGTGCTGACACTTGGGGGGGAGCAGGGGGGGGGGGGGTTAGGCATAGGGGGTTATTCATTGGCGAGTGAGCCATTCTGCTCAAAAATATTCCCTTGATGCCAAATATATTGGTTTACAGGGTATAATTCTAATATGCCTTATTATAGGCCTACATGTATTCAGGATGTCCTCCCAAATAGGCCTTTAATAACAATATATTTTTTTTTAAACTTAAAAACAAGATTTAGTGTACTTTGGGCTAATATTTGTGGATATTATTTGTGGATATTAGGTCTATTTAGTAATAATCTTTGACATAGATCAGATAAATAGTTTCTTTTTTCCCATATCTAGGCCTACATGTACGATTTATGATAGGCCTATATTATTTTTTTTCATAGCTCCATTGGCCATTAGGGATAGCAGGATAGGGCAAGGTCAACAGGTACAATAGGCTAGGTGTCCTACATCTGCTCTATTGCTCAGTGTTGGTGAGGGGGAAGAATAGCAGTTAGGGCTGGTTTCAAGTGGCAATTAGGCATGAATCAGACCTGAATGGCAATTAACACCTTTAAATAGCATGTAGAAAGCTTGTATAGGCACATTATTGCAATACACGATGTCACAGGCCCTTATAACAAGCAATGAATCCACCTGCCCAGGCCACACTGCTGTCTCAGTGCTGGAGTGAGCAGCCAACCTGCGTCATGGGATCAAGTCCCATGCGGACAGGGCGAAGCACCCTCAACCGGAGCAGTTGATTCTGAAAATTCTTTTTGTTTAGACATTTCCGCCGATACATTAGCATTGGAAACAATGTATTTTTGACAGAAGATCAAGATGAACTGAAATATAGGATTACACTGGCTATTTTAAATCACGAAATGCTGTTAGAACACGGGAACTACTTTACGGCGTCTGGTGATTCCCAGGAATGGGGTACAAGTGAAGCGGCCCTGAGCGTCATTGAAGCACATGGGAGTTTTGTGGTGGTGCGGATCAGTGAAACTCGTCAGAAATGGCCAGTTACCTGCAAATTTGAGAGGTGGCAATGGAATTGCTTCGTGGAAGATAGACCTGACTTGGTGGAGAGTATGTCTACAGCTTCTTGAGGTCAAGCCTAGCCATGAAAGTGCCGTTTTAGCCATGAGGAGTGCCAGTGGCAGTGTTTATTTGACAGCTGTCAGCTGCTGTCATGTCACTCATGATAATTATGTCAAATAATGTTATCCAGTGCTGGTAGACCCCGAAGTCGACTACATAAAGTCGACTAGTGGAGTCATAGTTAGCTTTCCAAGCAGCAAGTTATGGTTCAGTCCAGTCAAGTCAGAGTTGAGTCAGCTAAAGTCAAGTCATAGTTGCATAACTTAGCCAATTTTCAACTCACAGAAATGGTTTTGGTACCATTTTAAACAGCATAAAGAGGACAAGATACATTCCACACTCTTTAAGGACTTTTGTAAAGTCTCTGCAACTTGAAAACTCAACAAAAATTGACGCATTTGCAACCTACATGATTTCTGAGTGAAAAAATTCTTATGTTTCGGAAGTTATTATGTGTTGTTGAAGATTGTTTCAGAAAAGGTCCCTATGAAATTGCATTAAGTCAGCTGAAGTTAGTGGAAGTCAAGTGAAGTCAGAGTTTAACAACTTAGCTGACTAGTCAGTTGAACTTCTTTCCAAGCAAGTCAGGGTTTCAACTCTGACTGACTTCGGGGTCTAAGTGCTGGCAGGGACTGTTGACCAAGGACAGTGTACTATGATCATACAGGAGAAGCCAGGTGAGAAAACGATATGTGCATGAAAATTAATGCCCAGCCCCCTCCCCACCCAAATAGTATGGGCCATATTAAATAAACAACCCCCCCCCCATGTTCCTCTGTCAAAAGCAACACATGTAGTCATACATCGCTTACCCCTGGCCTGAGCTTGTAAAACCAAATCATGCATTATGAATTACTAAATTTCTAACCCTTTATTGGCTTTAATGATTTATTTATTTTTCCCCAAGATCATAATTATTATAAATTTATTTATCCAAGACTAGGCCTACTAAAAAAATATTTGGCAGCCCTGGGATGTCACCCCGCCCCCCCCCCCCCTTCTGGACCTGTGTTCCCAGGACAGTGATACTACTGGTCTTCAGGCTACATTAGTGCTTCAGTTGCGAGCGTAACGTCCTCGCATATGTGCACTTTTGAAGCAGACCTGCACAGTCCTGCTGCTGAGCGCGGACCTGACAGGCAGCAGCGCGGACTTTAGGGGCAGCAGTCCCAGTGACTATATTCCAATTTGATACCCAATTCGAGATGAATTTCGTCAGACTGCAGCCTCGCTCACTGGCCTGCTTATACAGCAGACTGTATTCAGTCTGACTGGCCTTTTGCTTTCTGGACTTCAGTAGTGCACAAGAAATCTTAAAGATTTGAGGAAAATTTGGAAAATGACTGAGTATTATAATTAGAGTGCATTCATTATTTCAGGTGGTAAGGTGGAATTCAATATTGTGACAGAAAGGTGTCAGAAGAGCTACTGGTGCAGTTTTTGGACTGGTATGTAATTAAAAATTTTAAAAAGTATTTTTTTTTAATGTTCAAAATGTAGTAGGCCTGTGCAGAGTTGCAGACCAATTTTCACATGATATTAAATTATTTATCAGTTTATGCAGAAACTTTTTTTATATGGGCCTACCATACTTATCATTTTTGACGGAAAGAGAGATTTCAGTCATTGTCCGAAAATGGATCATTTTATTTTATTTTATTCTGCCGTAACTGGCCAGGATAGCACATAAAAGAACAAGTTGTTTCCAATGTAGTCCTGTAGCAAGGTATTTATTGTTAATTAGCTGTCAATTTTCCTTTCAGGTTGAAGTACAGTGATGGACATAATCATGTGGTGAGTTTTCATACCATGAAGACAACTGGAACAGATCAGGTAAATATGTTATATGTGCACATTATTAAACTTTGGTCACTGTTCATGTTTTTGTATGAGAAAAAAATTGAATGTTTATGTACTGTCAGATCCATATATTTTGAATTTGGACATGAACTTTTTGGTCATCCAGTTGCCAGAGCAGTCTCTGTTTGTGGTGGCCAAGTTTGTTTCTCACCCAGTTGTGCAAACACTGCTAATAGACTTCCAAATATCAAACTCCGGCCATATATAATTATTACAATTTTGAGATTGCAATTTGCTCTTTGAGATCCATGGATAATATAAGTGACGCCTATGGCCAGAAAATAATTCCTCTCAACAACATAGAAAATATTTTATTTCTATGAAATTTAATTATTACTTCCGATATATATTTCTTTTTGTCAAGGTGTATACATTATCAGGTTGATAAGCGAGAGAATAAGATTTACAAATACTTAAACAGCACATTCAATATTCATGGCAATAGATATCAATGTCCATGTAACTGTATGTCAATGGTGTGAAATATATTTTATCTTTTCAGAAGTGCATTGGAGATGGCTTGATAGCAAAAAGAAAGGAAATTATGTTGCCCAGAGTTGGTTTCCGCGTCTGATTTATAAATAAATAAAAGACATCTGAACTTGTTGTTGATTAGCATGATTAGATTTGTCGCACTGAAAAAGAGAAGCTATGAATTTTTTGATGGATTTTTCAATTGCAACTGCATGCAATGATGACATGAAATTGTTGTTGCCTCTATCGCTGTTCTTTCAATAAAAGTTGAAGCGTTTAACTATTCTTAAGCATTTGGAAGAGTGTTCTTTTTGTTGCGTAGAAGGTCATATTGGTAGGAATCCGTTTGCTCAACTTCCTTTGTAAAGATGTGTGTGGCCTGTTGGTTAAGGCACAAATTTTCATCTTGGCTTTTTGATTTTAACTGAGAGATATGGAAACCAGCTTTAAATTACTTCATTAATTAGTTCGATTGGAGAAAATAGAGTTAGTAGGTTGGTTAATTATGTCCAACTTTCAGGAATGGAAGTGATTAGGAGAGGGGACCAGCATCCTGGGAGAGGAGACCAGGAGAGAGATCACTTGGATTAGGGGGGGGCCACTAGGGTGAGAGGATAATGACTGGAGGGGAAGTGTCTGAAAGGGAGGATATATTGAGTGAGGAGACCATGAGCAACATTAAAAGACGTAGGTGGATGATTGGGAAGAGTCTAGCAGATAGAAACTAAGGAATTTCAGAAGGCAGGGGACTGGGAGGAAGAAGAATTTGATGGGTGAGAGTAGATGGGCGAGGACAGGGAAGGAGGAGACTTTGAGGAAGACTGTAGAATGGGAGTGAGGAGAACTGTTTGGAAGAGAGTAGGAGGGAGGAGACAGGGCAGGGGGAAAGCAACAAAGAGGCAAGAAAATGGGAGGAAGTCACAAGAATGGCAGAGAGGAGAATCGGATGGAAGAGAGTTGTAGGGAGAGACAGGGAGGGAGAAGACTAGGAGGGAGAAGACTAGGAGAAAGTCAGGAAAATTGGAGGGAGGAGAATACTTTGGAAGAGAGTAGAAGGGAGGAGAAAGGGATCATGGAGACAGGGAGGGGGAACTAGGAGGAGGCAGGAGACGGGAGGAGGAGCATGAGAGGGAGGAGGTAGGGAAGGAGGAGACTAGGAGGAATGTAGGAGAGTTGGAGGGAGGATAATCAGTGGGAAGAGAATAGGAAGGAGGAGACAGGGAGGGAGGAGGCAGTGAGGGAGGGAGGAGACAGAGAGGAAGGAGACTAAAAGGAAGCCAGGGGAATTGGAGGGAGGAGAATCAGATGGAAGAGAGTAGAAGGGAGGAGACAGGGAAGTAGAAGAGAGAAGACAGGTAAAGAGGAGACAGGGAGAGAGGAGACAGGGAGATAGGAGACTAGATGGAGGGTGGGAGAATTGGGAGAAGAATCAGTTGGATGAGAGAGGACAAAGGGAGGGAGGAGAGAGAGGGAGGAGAGAGAGGGAGGAGAGAGAGGGAGGAGAGATACAGGGAGGAGAGAGTGTGGGAGGATATTAGGAAGAAGTCAGGAGAATTGGAGGGAGGAGAATATTTTGGAAGAGAGTACGAGGGAGGAGACAGGGAGGGAGGATGCAGGGAAGGTGGAGACTAGGTAGGAGACAGGGAGGGATAGGAGCATGGAGAGGGTAGGAGAGTTGGAGGCTGGAGAATCAGTTGGAAGAGGGCAGAAGAGAGGAGACAGGGCAGGAGGAGACAAGGAAAAGGGCAGAAGAACTGGAGGAGAATCAGTTGGAAATGTGTAGGAAGAGACGGGATGGAGGAGGCAGAGAGGGAGGAGGCAGAGAGGGAGGAGGCAGACAGGGAAAGAGGAGACAAGGAGAGAGGAGACAGGGAGGGAGGAGACTACAACAAAGCCAGGGGAATTCGAGAGAGGATAATCAGTTTGATGAGAGCAGTAGGGAGGAGAGAGGGAGGGTGGAGAAAGGAAGGGAGAAGAAAGGGAGGGAGGAGGGATGGAGGGAGGAGAGAGGGAGTGAGAAGACCGGGAGGGAGGCATAAGGAAGGGAGGATACAAGGGGAAGGCAGGAGAATCAGAGGGAGGAGAATCGGAGGAAGGCAGGAGAATCAGAGGGAGGAGGCAGGGAGGGAGGAACTAGACGGAAGGCAGGAGACAGAGAGGGAGGGGAATGGGAGGGAGGAGGCAGGGAAGGAGGAGACTAGGGGAAAGGTAGAGTTGGAGGAGTAATCAGGGGGAAAATAGTATGAAGGAGGAGACAGGGAGAGAGGAGGCAAAGGGAGGGAGGGGGTAGAGCGAGAGGGAGGAGGCAGTGAGGGAGAGAGGAGACAGGAAGGAAAGAGACTAGAAGGAAGCCTTGGGAATTGGAGGAAGGAGAATCAGATAGAAGAGAGTAGAAAGGAGGAGACAGATAAAGAGGAGACAGGGAGAGAGGAGACAGGGAGATAGGAGACTAGATGGAAGGTGGGAGAATTGGGAGGAGAAACGGTTGGATGAGATCATAAGGGGGGAGAATACAAAGAAAGAGATTAGAAGGGCGGAAAATCAGATGTAGAAAGTAGAAGGGATGAGACGGAGAGGAAGGAGACTAGGAGGAAGCCAGGGTTATTGGAGGGAGGAGAATCAGATGGAAGGGAGTAGAAGGAAGAAGACAAGGTGGGAGGAGACAGGGGAAGGAGACTGGGAGAGACAAAATAGAGTGAGAGAACCAAGAGAAAGGAGACAGGGAGAGAGGAAACTAGGTACAATGCAGGATAATTGGAGGGAGGATAATCAGTTTGATGAGGGTAATAGGGAGGCAGGAGAGAGGGCAAGAGAGAGGGCAGGAGAGAGGGCGGGAGAGAAGGCAGAAGAGAGGGCAGGAGAGAGGGCAGGAGAGAGGGCAGGAGGAGGGAGGGAGGAGAATCAGAGGGAGGAGGCAGGGAAGAAGCTAGGAGAGTTGGAGGGAGGATAATCAGTGGGAAGAGAGTAGGAAGGAGGAGACAGGGAGGGAGGAGGTAGAGAAGGAGGGAGATGGCAGTGAGGGAGGGAGGAGATAGGGAGAGAGGAGACAGGAAGGAAGGAGACTAGAAGGAAGCCAGGGGAATTGGAGGGAGGAGAATCAAATGGAAGAGAGTAGAAGGGACGAGACAGGGAAGTAGAAGAGAGGAGACAGGGAGAGAGGAGACAGGGAGGGTTGGAGACAGGGAGATAGGAGACTAGGTGGAAGCTGGGAGAATTGGGAGGAGAATGGGTTGGATCAGAGAGCACAGAGGGCCGGAGGAGAAAGGGAGGAATAAGTGGGAGGGAGGAGAGGGACAAGAGAGGGAGGAGGAGAGAGATAGAGGAGAGAGTATGGGAGGAGAGAGAGAACGGGAGGAGATTAGGAAGAAGGCAGGAGAATCAGAGGGAGGAGAATATTTTGGAAGAGAGTAAGAGGGAGGAGACAGGGAGGGAGGAGGCAGGGAAGGAGGAGATCAGGGAAGGAGGAGATCAGGAGGAAGGCAGGAGACAGGGAGGGACAGGAGTAAAACCCACTCAGGGTGGTGGATCAGTCCACTGAAACCCACTCGTGGTCTGGCTGGCTGCGGAACTCACTCGTGGCTTCGCCACTCGTGAGTTCCTCCGCCAGCCAGACCACTCATGGGTTTCAGTGGACTGATCCACCACCCTGAGTGGGTTTTATTATAGGATGAAGGTAGGAGAGTTGGAGGGAGGAGAATCAGTGAGAAGAGGGCAGAAGGAAGGAGACAGGACAGAAGGAGACCAGGAAAAACAAGCAGGAGAACTGGAGGAGAATCAGTTGGAAGTGTGTATGAGGGAGGAGGCAGAGAGGGAGGAGACAGGGAGGGAGGAGGCAGACAGGGAGAGATGAGACAAGAGAGATGAGACAGGGACAAAGGAGACAGGGAGAGAGGAGACTACAAGGAAGCCATGGGATTTGGAGTGAGGATAATCAGTTTGATGAGAGTAGTAGGGAGGAGAGAGGGAGGAGAGAGGGAGGAGAGAGGGAGGAGAGAGGGAGGAGAGAGGGAGGAGAGAGGGAGGAGAGAGGGAGGCGAAAGGAAGAGATGATACAAGGGGAAGGCAGGAGAATCAGAAGGATGAGAGTCAAAGGAAGGCAGGAGATTCAGAGGGCAGGAGAGAGGGCAGAAGAGAGGGCAGGAGAGAGGGCAGGAGAGAGGGCAGGAGAGAGGGCAGGAGAGAGGGCAGGAGAGAGGGCAGCAGGAGTGACGAGAATCAGAGGGAGGAGGCAGGGAAGGAGGAGACTTGGAAGAATTTAGGAGAATTGGAAGGAGGAGAATCAGTGGGAAGAGAGTAGGAAGGAGGAGACAGGAGTAGGAGACAGAGAGGGAGGGAGGTGGTAGTGAGAGAGGGAAGGAGGAGACAGGGAGGCAGGAGACTTGAAAGAAGCCAGGAGCATTGGAGGGAAAAGAATTAGATGAAAGAGAGCAGAAGGGAGGAGAATAAGATAGAGGAAAGTAGATGACAGGAAACAGGGAGGGAGGTGACAGTCAGGGAGGAAACAGGGAGGGAGGCAGGGAAATTGGAACGAGGAGAATCAGAGTAAGGGGGGAGGAAGAGGCAGGAAAATCAAGGAAGGAGAATCAGTTGGAAGAGAGTAGGGGAGGAGACAAGGAGGGAGGAGGCATACAGAGAGGAGAGAGGGAGGGAGGAGACTTGGAGTGATGAGACTCGGAAAGAGGAGACTTGGAGTGATGAGACTGGGAAAGAGGAGACTAGGAGGAAGACAAATGAATTGGAGGGAGAGGACTCAGTTGGAACAGAGTAGGAGGGAGGAGAGAGGGAGGGAGGAGAGAGGCAGGGAGGAGAGAGGGAGGGTGGAGAGAGGGAGGGAGGAGAGAGGGAGGGAGAGGAGAGAGGGAGGGAGAGGAGAGAGGGAGGTAGGAGAGAGAGAGGGAGTGATGAGAGGAGACAGGGAGTGATGAGAGGAGACAGGGAGTGAGGAGACAGGGAGGAAGCAGGAAAATTGGAGGGAAGAGAATGGGGGAGAAGACGGGGAGGGAGAAGTCATGGAGGAGACTAGAATAAAGCCAGGAAAATTGGCGCGAGGAGAATCAGATGGGAGAGAGCAGAAGAGAGGAGAATCAGATGGAAGGGGGAGAAGGAGGGAAAAAGGAGAAAAGGAGGGAGTAGACAGGGAGGAAGGAGACAGGGAGGGAGGAGAGGATCAGAGGATAAGAGGAGAGAGGAGAGAGGAAACTAGGAGGAAGGCAGGAGAAATGGAGGGATGAGAATCGGTGGGAAGAGAGAAGGGGGAGGGGAGGAGACATGGAGGGAGGAGAGGAGAGAGGAAACTAGGTGGAAGGAAGGAGAATTGGATGGAGCAGAAAGAGGCAGGAAAACCGAGGGAGGAGATTCAGTGTGAGAGAAAGATGAGGAAGGAGGAGGCAGAGAGAGAGGAGAGGGAGAGGGACGAGACTGGAGTGAGGAGATGGGGATAGAGGAGACTTGGAGGAAGATAGATGTATTGGAGGGAGAGGAGTAAGTTGGAAGCGAGTAGGAGGGAGAGTAGGAGGGAGAGGAAAGGGAGGGAGGATTAGAGGGAGAAGAGAGGGCAGGATGAGAGAGGCCTGGAGGAGAGGGGGAGGGAGGAGAGGAGGAGGGAGGAGAGAGAGACAGAGGAGAGAGGTCAGGAAGAGAGAGGGAGGGAAGTAAGGGACTGAGGAGAGAGGGAGGGAGGAGACAGTGAGGGAGGAAACATGGAGGGAGGCAGGAAAATTGGAGTGAGGAGAATCAGAGTAAGAGGAGGAAGAGGCAGGAAAATTGAGGAAAAGGAATCATTTGGAAGAGAGTAGGGAGGAGACAAGGAGGGAGGTGGCAGAGAGAGAGGAGACTAGGAGGTAGACAGATGAATTGGAGGGAGAGGAGTAAGTTGGAAGAGAGTAGGAGGGAGGCGACGGGGAGGGAGGATCAGAGAGAGCAGAGAGGGCAAGAGGAGAGAGGGAGGAGAGAGAAGGGAGAAGACAGGGAGGGAGGAGGGAGGGAGGGAGGAGGGAGGAACGTACAAGAGAGGGAGGGGGGCAGAGAGAGAGAGGAGAAAGGGAGAGAGGAGGCAGGGAGAAAGCAGGAGAATTGGAGGGTGAGAATCAGTTGGAAGAGAGAAGGGGGAGGAGACAAGGAGGCAGGATGTAGGGGGAGAGGAGGAGAGAGGAAAATAAGTGGACGGTAGGAGAATTGGAGGAAGGAGAATCAGTCGGAAGAGAGTTGGGGAGGAGACAAGGAAGGAGGAGGCAGAGAGAGAGAGAGAGAGAGGAGACAGGGAGGGAGGAGACAGGGAGGAGGAGACAGGGAGGAGGAGACAGGGATGAAGGAATCAGATAGAAGAGAATGAAGGGAGGAGAATCAGACAGAAGAGGAAGAGAGTAGAAGGGATGAGAGAAGGAGGGAGGAGAGAGGGAATGAGGAGACAGGGAGGAAGGGGACAGGGAGGAAGAAGACAGGGAAAGAGGAGACTAGGAGGAAGGCAGGAGAATTGGAGGGACCACAATTGTTGGGAAGAGAGAGGGGGGGACAGAGCTGGGGAGGAGACAGGGAGGGAACAGACAGGGAAGGAGGAGACAGGGACGAAGTTCAGAAAATGTGAGGGAGGAGAATCGGAGGGGGGAGACCGAGAGGGAGGAGACCAGAAGAAGGTAGGCAAATGGGAGGGAGGAGAATCAGAGGAATGAGACAGGGAGGAAGTTGGGCAAATTGGAGACAGGAGAATCAGAGGGAGGGAGGGAACAGGGAGGGAGGAGGATGGAATTGAGGAGACTAAGAGAAAAATAGGAGAACTGGAGAGAGGAGAATCTGAGGGAGGAGGCGGAATTGAGGAGACAGGGATCGGGGAGACCAGGAAAAAGGCATGAGACAGGGAGGTAGACAGAGAAGGAGAAGACTTGGAGGGAGGAGACAGAGAGGGAGGAGACTAGGAGGAAGGCGGGGAGGGAGGAAATGGAGGGGGAGACAGGGACAAAAGAAACAGGGAGCATGGTTAGTGCAGCATAGTCAAACTGCAGAATTGCTGCAAGCTTGTTGCAGAAGTGCTGCAGAATTACTTCAGAACTGCAGAATGGTTGCAGAGCAGAATTGCTGCTTGGTGGCTGCAAAAGTATTGCAGAATGGCTGCTGAACTGCTGCAGCAGTTCTTTAGCTGTTCTGGAGCTGTTCTGTGGCAGTCCTGCGGCAACCGAACAGAAATTCTGCAGTTCTGCAACATTCTCCTCCCTCACTGTCTCCCCTCACTCCCTGTCTCCTCCATCCCTATCTCCTGCTTTCATCCTGTTCTCCCCGATTGCTGTCTCTTCCCTCCCAGTCTCCCCCATCAAATTCTACTCCCTCCATTAATTTTCTCCTACCTTCTTCCTAGTCTCCTCCTTCCCTGTCTCCTCTCTCCCTGATTCCTCCCTGTCTGTCTCCTCCCTCCAGTTCTCACACTCTCCTCCCTGTCTATCTCCCCTCACTCCCTGTCTCCTGTCTTCCTCCTCATCTCCCCAATCCCAGTCTCCTCGATCCATGTCTCCTCCCGCAGATTCTCCTCCCTCCATTTCTCCTATCTTCCTCCTAGTCTCCTCGCTCTGATTCTCCGTCTGGTCTTCCTGATCCGTGTCTCCATGATCCCTGTCTTCTTGATCCCTGTCTCCTCCCTTAGATTCTCCTCCTCCCTCCTTGTCTCCTCCCTCCCTGTCTCCTCACTCCCTGTCTCCTCCCTCCCTGTCTCCTCCCTCCCTGTCTCCTCCCTCCCTGTCTCCTCCCTCCCTGTCTCCTCCTGGTCTCCTCGATCTCTATCTCCTCGATCCCCGTCTCCTCGATCTCTATCTCCTCGATCTCCCTCAGATTCTCCTCACTCAGATTCTCCTCTCTCAGATTCTCCCCCCTCAGATTCTCCCCGATCCATGTCTCCTCCCTCCTTGTCTTCTCCTTCCCGGTCTCCTCCCTCTGATTCTCCGCCCTCAAATTTTCCTACCTTCCCGCCATTCTCCTCTCTCCCTGTTTCCTCTCTCCCTGACTCTCTCCCTATCTCCTCTCTCTCTTTCTACTCCCTCCCTTTCTTCTCCCTCCCTGTTTCCTCTCTCCCTTTCTCCTCCTTCGATGTCTCTTCCCTCCCTGTATCCTCCTTTCCTTTCTCCTCCCTCACTGTATCCTCCTTTCCTTTCTCCTCCCTCCCTGTATCCTCCTTTCCTTTCTCCTCCCTCCCTGTTTCCTCCCCCATGTCTCCCCCCTCCCTGCTCACCTTCCTTCAGGTTTTAAGAATTGTTGCGGAACTGCAGAATTTCAGCTTGGTTGCAGCAGGACTGCCACAGAACAGCTGAAGAACTGCATGCTGCAGAATTTCAGCTTGGTTGTTGCAGTTCTGCAGCAATTCTGCAGCAGTTCTGCAACAGCGACAGTTCAGCAACAATTTGGGAGACCAGCAGTTCTGCACAGTTATGCAGCCATTTCGCAGTTTAGCAGTAGTTCTGCGAGAAGCCAGCAATTCTCCAGTTTCGCAGGGCTAGTCTTTAGTGACACTAGGTGTTGTCCAGTTCTGAATCTACCATCTCTACATATGGCAACCACCCTATAAGTGTCTTTTTACTTCCTTCTTTTTATTATTGGAGTACTCTCCTCTGTAAGGAGCCCCCCTATGATGTGGTCAATGATGTCAGTCAATCAGTGATGTCAGCCAATGATTTTGGTCAGTGATGTTAGTCAGTAATGTCAGCTGGTGAAGTCAGCTGGTGAAGTCAGTCAGTGATGTAAGCCAGTGACGTCTATCAATGATGTCAGTCAGTGATGTCAGTCAGTGATCTGGAGATGACTGCAAGTGATGTCTGCCAGTGACATCAGCCAGTGACATCAGCCAGTGACATCAGCCAGTGACATCAGTGACATCAGCCAGTGAAATCAGGCAGTGACATCAGCCAGAAATGTCAGTCACTGTTGCCAGTTAGTGATTTCAGCGATTGACATCAGCTAATTACTTCATTCAGTGATATAGTCAATGATGTCAGTGATGTCATTTGGTGATTTCAGCCAATTATTTCAGTCAGTGATGTTAGTCAGTGATGTTAGTCAGTGATGTTAGTCAGTGATGTTAGTCAGTGATGTCAGCCAGTAATGTCAGCCAGTGACATCAGCTGATGATGTCGGCCAGTGATACCAATCATGGATGCAAGTTGGTGATGTCAGCCAGTGATGTCAGTTGGTGACATCAGCTGGAGATGTCAGCTAGTGACATCAGTCAATGATGTCAGTCAGTGATGTCAGTGATAATGTCAGTCAGTGACGTTAACAGGTGATGTCAACTGGTGATACCAGCCAGCGATGTGAGTCTGTGATGTCAGCCGATGCTGTGAGTTGGTCATGTAACTTGTTGATGTCAGCCAGAGATGTCAGCCAATTATTTCAGTCAATGAAGTCAGTCAGTGATCTGATGATGTCAGCCAAGACGCAGGTTGGTGATTTAAGCCAGTGACGACAGACTGTGACATCAGCCATGACATCAGTCAGTGACATCAACCTGTGATGTCAGCCTGTGATGTCAGCCAGTGATGTCAGCCAGTGATGTAAGTCAGTGACATCAACCAGAGATATCAGTCAATGATGTCAGTCAACAATGTTAGTCCATGATGTCAGCTGATGATGTTAGCCGGTGATGTCAGCCAGTGATGTCAGTCAGGGATGTCAGTTGTTGATGTTAGTCAGTGATGTCAGTGATTAACTTCCGTCAGTGATATAAGTCAGTGACATCAATTGATTATGTCAGCCAGTGACATCAGTCAATGATGTCAGTCAGTGATGCCAGCCAATCATTTCACTCAGTGATGTGCATCCGTGATGTTGGCTGGTGATGTCAGCTGGTTATGTCAGTCAGTGACATCAGCTGCAGATGTCAGCCAGTGACATGAATTAATGATGTCAGTCAGTGATGTCCGTCAAGACATGATGTCAGCTGGTGACATCAGACAGTGATGTAGTTGATGTCAGCTGTTGATCTCAGCTGGTGATATCATCTGACATCTGTCTGTGACATCAGCTGCGATGTCAGCCAGTAATTGCAGTCTGTGAATTCACCAGTGACGTCAGTCAGTGACATTAGTCAGTGATATCACTCAGTGATGCCAGCCAATTATATCACTCAGTGATGTGTGTGGCTGGTGATGTCAGCCAGTTATGTCAGTCACTGACATCAGCTGGAGATGTCAGCCAGTGACACGAGTGAATGTCGTCAGTCAGTGATGTCAGTCCAAATACTTCAGTCAGTGATAATAGTCGGTGATGTCAGTTGTGTGTCAGCCAATGATAATCATCATTGACATCAGCCAGTGACATCAGTCAGTGATGTCAGTCAATGATGTCAGTCAGTGATGTTGGTCTGTGATGTCTGCTGATGATGTTAGCTGGTGAATGGTGATGCCAGCAAGTGATTCCAGTCGGGGTTGTCACCAGGTGAAGTCAGTTGTTCATGACAACCAGTGATGTAAGTCGGTGACATCAGTCAGAGATGTCAGGCAGGGACAGCAGTCAACAGTGTGAGTCAGAGATGTCAGCCGATTATTTAACTCAGTGATGTGATTCAGTGATGTCAGCTGGTGATGTCAGCCAGTCATGTCATTCAGTGATGTTAGCCAATGATGGCAGCTGGTGATGTCAGCCAGTTATATCAGTCATTAACATCAGCTTGAGATGTCAGCCAGTAACAATGAGTTAATGATGTCAGTCAGTGATGTCAGTCAATTACTTCAGTCAGTGACATTAGTTGGTGATGTCAGCTAGTGATTTTGGTATCATCAGCTGGAGATTTCAGCCAGTGACGTCAGTCAATGATTTGAGTAAGCCAATTATTTCACTCAGTGATGTGAGTCAGTGATGTCGGCCGGTGATTTCAGTCAGTGATGTCAGTCAGTGACGTCGGCCGATGATGGCTGCTGGTGATGTCAGTTGGTAATGTCAGCCAGTTATGTCAGTCATTGACATCAGCTTGAGATGTCGGCCAGTGACAATGAGTTAATGATGTCAGTCTGTGATGTCAGTAATTGTTTCAGTCTGTAATATTAGTTGGTGATGTCAGCTGGTGATGTCAGCCAATGATGTAAGTCAGTGGTGATGTCAGCCAGTGATGTCCGTCAGTGACATCAGCCAGTGATGTCAGTAATGATGCGAGTAAGTCAATTATTTCACTCAGTGATGTGAGTCAGTCATGTCGGTCGGTGATGTCAGTCAGTGATGTCAGCCTATGATGACAGCTGGCGATGTCAGTTGGTGATGGCAGCCAGTCATGTCAGTTGTTGACATCAGCTTGAGATTTCAGCCAGTGCGATGTTCATCAGTGACATCAGCTGGAGATATCAGCCAGTGACATCAGTCAATGATGTCAGTCAGTGATGTCAGCGATGTCAGTCAATGATGTTGTTCTGTGATGATGTTAGCTGGTGATGTCAGCCAGTGATACCAGTCAGTGATGTCACTAGGTGAAGTCAGTTTTTCATGTCAGCCAGTGATGTAAGTCGGTGACATCAGTCAGAGATTTCAGCCAAGGACAGCAGTCAATGGTGTGAGTCAGTGATGTCAGCCAATTATTTCACTCAGTGATGTAATTCAGTGATGTCGGCTGGTGATGTCAGCCAGTGATGGCAGCTGGTGATGTCAGTTGGTGATGTCAGCCAGTCATGTCAGTCGGTGACATCAGATGGAGATGTCAGCCAGTGACAGGAGTTAATGATGTCAGTCAGTGATATCAGTCAATTACTTCAGTCAGTGACATTAGTCGGTGATGTCACCTTTTGATGTCAGCCAGTGATGTTAGTCTGTGACATCAGCATAAGATTTCAGCCAGTTAGGTCAGTTAATGATGTGAGTAAGCCAATTATTTCACTCTGTGATGAGAGTCAGTGATGTCAGCCAGTGATGTAAGTCGATGACATCAGCCAGAGTTGTCAGCCAGTGACATCAGTCAATGATGTCAATCAGTGGTGTTAGTCTGTGATATCAGCTGATGATGCTAGCCAGTGATGTCAGTCAGGCATGTCAGACGGTGATGTCAGTCGTTAATGTTAGTCAGTGATGTCAGTGAATTACTTCTGTCAGTGATATTAGTCAGTGATATCAGCTGGTGATGTCAGCCAGTGATGTTAGTCAGTGACATCAGCTGAAGATGTCAGCCAGTGACATTAGTCAATAATGTCAGTCAGTGATGTCAGTCCAATTACTTCAGTCAGTGACATTAGTTGGTCGTGTGTCAGCCAATGATGTACAACGGAGACATCAGCTGGAGATATCAGCCAGTGACATCAGTCAGTGATGTCAGCCAATTATTTGAGTCAAGACGTGACGTCGGCCGAGAAGTCAGCTGGCGATTTCAGCTTGTGACATCAGACAGTGATGTCGTTGATGTCAGCTGGTGATATCAACTGACATCAGTCAGTGACATCAGCTGGCAATGTCAGCAAGTAATAGCAGTCTGTGACATCCACCAGTGACATCAGTCAATGACATTAGTCATTGATGTCAGCCAGTGATGTCAGTCAGTGATACCAGCCAATTATTTCACGCAGTGATGTCCGTTGGTGATGTTGGTTGGTGATGTCAGCCAGTGATGTCGGTCAGTGACATCAGTCAATGATATCAGTCAGTGATGTCAGCAATGTCAGTCAGTGATGTTGATCTGTGATGTCAGCCGATGATGAAAGCAGATGATGTCAGTTGGTGATGTCAGCAAGTTATGTCAGTTGTTGACATCAGCTTGAGATGTCAGCCAGTGACAATGAGTTAATGATGTCAGTCTGTGATGTCAGTAAATTGTTTCAGTCTGTGATATCAGCTGGTGATATCAGCTGATGATGTCAGCCAGTGATGCAAGTCAGTGACATCAGCCAGAGTTGTCAGCCAGTGACATCAGTCAATGATGTCAGTCAGTGGTGTTAGTCCGTGATGTCAGCTGATGATGCTAGCCGGTGATGTCAGTCGGGGATGTCAGACGGTGATGTCAGTTGTTGATGTTAGTCAGTGACATCAGTGAATTACTTCTGTCAGTGATATTAGTCAGTGATATCAGCTGGTGATATCAGCTGGTGATGTAAGTCAGTGACATCAGCTGAAGATGTCAGCCAGTGACATCAGTCAATAATGTCAGTCAGTGATGTCAGTCCAATTACTTCAGTCAGTGATATTAGTCGGTGATGTCAGTTGTGTGTCAGCCAATGATGTACATCGGTGACATCAGCCGGAGATATCAACCAGTGACATCAGTCAATTATTTGAGTCAAGACGTGATTTTGGCCGAGAAGTCAGCCAGTGATGTCAGCTGGTGACATCAGACAGTGATATCTGTCAGTTGGTGATTTCAGCCAGTTATGTCAGTCGGTGGCATCAGATGGAGATGTCAGCCAGTGACATGAGTTAATGATGTCAGTCAGTGATGTCAGTCAACTACTTCAGTCAGTGATATTAGTGGTGATGTCAGATGATGATGTCAGCCAGTGATGTAAGTCAGTGACATCAGCCAGAGATTTCAGCCAGTGATGTCAGTAATGATGCGAGTAAGTCAATTATTTCACTCAGTGATGTGAGTCAGTCATGTCGGTCGGTGATGTCAGTCAGTGATGTCAGTCAGTGATGTCAGCCGATAATGACAGCTGGCGATTGTCAGTTGGTGATGGCAGCAAGTCATGTCAGTTGTTGACATCAGCATGAAATGTCAGCCAGTGCGATGTTCATCAGTGACATCAGCAGGAGATATCAGCTGGTGAAATCAGTCGATGAAGTCAGTCAGTGATGTCAGCGATGAAAGTCAATGATGTTGGTCTGTGATGATGTTAGCTGGTGATGTCAGCCAGTGATGCCAGTCACAGATGTCACAAGCTGAAGTCATTTTTTCATGTCAGCCAGTGATGTTAGTCGGTGACATCAGTCAGAGATTTCAGCCAGGGACAGCAGGCAACGGTTTGAGTCAGTGATGTCAGCCAATTATTTCACTCAGTGATGTGAGTCAGTGATATCGGCTGGTGATGTCAGCCAGTGATGTCAGCCAATGATGGCAGCTGGTGATGTCAGTTGGTGATGTCAGCCAGTTATGTCAGTTGGTGACATCAGATGGAGATGTAAGCCAGTGACCGGAGTTAATGACGTCAGTCAGTGATGTCAGTCAATAACTTCAGTCAGTGACATTAGTCGGTGATGTCAACTGGTGATGTCAGCCAATGATGTAAGTTGGTGACATCAGCACAAGATTTCAGCCAGTGATGTCAGTCAATGATGTGAGTAAGCCAATTATTTCACTCAGTGATGTGAGTCAGTGATGTGAGTCAGTGATGTAAGTCGGTGACATCAGCCAGAGTTGTCAGCCAGTGACATCAGTCAATGATGTCAATCAGTGGTGTAAGTCCGTGATATCAGCTGATGATGCTAGCCAGTGATGTCAGTCAGGCATGTAAGATGGTGATGTCAGTTGTTGATGTTAGTCAGTGACATCAGTGAATTACTTCTGTCAGTGATATTAGTCAGTGATATCAGCTGGTGATGTCAGCTGGTGATGTAGGTCAGTGACATCAGCCAGAGTTGACAGCCAGTGACATCAGTCAATGATGTCAATCAGTGGTGTTAGTCCGTGATATCAGCTGATGATGCTAGCCAGTGATGTCAGTCAGGCATGTCAGACGGTGATGTCAGTTGTTGATGTAAGTCAGTGATGTCAGTGAATTACTTCTGTCAGTGATATTAGTCAGTGACATCAGCTGGCAATGTCAGCCAGTAATAGCAGTCTGTGACATCCACCAGTAACATCAGTCAATGACATTAGTCATTGATGTCAGCCAGTGATGTCAGTCAGTGATACCAGCCAATTATTTCACTCAGTGATGTCCGTCGGGGATGTCGGCTGGTGATGTCAGCCAGTTATGTCGGTCAGTGACATCAGTCAATGATGTCAGTCAGTGATGTCAGCAATGTCAGTCAATGATGTTGACCTGTGATGTCAGCCGATGATGTTAGCAGGTGATGTCAGTTGTTGATGCCAGTTGGGGATGTCACTCGGTGATGTTAGTTGTTGATGGCAGCCAGTGATGTAAGTTGGTGACATCAGCCAGATATGTCAGCCAGTGACATCAGTCAATGGTATGAGTCAGTGATGTCAGTAAATTGTTTCAGTCTGTGATATTAGTCAGTGATGTCAGCTAGTGATGTCTGCTGCTGTCAGCCAGTGATGTCAGTCAGTGATGTCAGACAATTATTTCACTCAGTGTCAGTAACGTTGGTTGGTGACATCTGCTGGTGATGTCAGCTGGTAACATCAGCCAATTCGAGAGACCATGAACCATTCCGCAGTTTTCCGGTAGTTCTGCAAGAAATATGCAATTTTGCAGTTTCAGGTCATTATTTAAGACCAGCAGCGCTGTTGTCCAGTTCCGAGTCTACCATCTCCATGGCAACTGGGGCCCTGCACAGGATGGTAGGGGCAACCACCCTACTGATGTCTATTTACGCTAGGTGGCTCCACTACATTCTTTTTTTAGCCAGTGATGTCAGTCGGTGACATCAGCCTGAGATGTCAGCCGTCTGACAGCACAGACTGACATCAGTCAATGATGTCAGTCAGTGGTGTTAATCCGTGATATCAGCTGATGATGCTAGCCAGTGATGTCCCAGTGATGTCAGTCTGGGCTGTCTGACGGTGATATCAGTTGTTGATGTTAGTGATGTCAGTGAATTATATCTGTCTGTGATGTTAGTCGGTGATATCAGCTGGTGATGTCAGCCAGTGACATCCGAAAGAAGATGTCAGCCAGTGACATCAGTCAATGATGTCAGTCAGTGATCAATGCCAGCCAATCATTTCACTCAGCGATGTGCATAAGTGATGTCGGCTGGTGATGTCAGCCAGTGATATGAGTTAATGATGTCAGTCCAATTACTTCAGTCAGTGATATTAGTTGGTGATGTCAGTTGTGTGTCAGCCAATGATGTTCATCGGTGACATCAGCCGAATCAAAATTATGTGCGGGTGGAAAAATTCTTTCCATTTAAAAAATTTTGAATGGTATGCCGAAGCCGCATGAACCGAGAGCTCCCCCCGACGAAAATTTCCATCACTGGTTTCCTCCCTCTTTCCTCCACCTTCTGATTCTCCTCCCTCCAATCCTCCTACTTTCGCTCAGATTCTCTTACCTCCATCCCCACTATTTCCTGCCCTCTTGGTCCCCTCCCAGCACAAAAATAATTTTAAAAGTAGTAGTCTCTGAGTACAGAATCAGTAAAAAAGCAGTATGTGGACCCACACTGCAAATGTACTCCGTTATGCTAATTTTGTGCTTCTATGCTAATTGCATACTGATTTCATATGTCTAGTAACACAATTTGAATAATCGCATACTTCATATGTGCTCCTCTAACTTCCAAACTTCATTTGAACATTTTGTGTACCGAATTTATACTTCTATGAATTAGGCTGCTTAGACTCAGTCACATGTGGGTCATGTTCACTTCCAGAAATCTGAAAATATGCAGGTGTGCCAAGTCTTTAAGCTGAACGGCAGTCATAACTGATGGACAGAGCTAACTTATACCAGTTAACCAGATAAGGACAACCCACATTAAGCTTCGATACAATCCAGTATGGCGTCTTCCCTTCTGGTTTTCTCTTCTAATATGTTGAAAATCCACACCAAAAACAGAATGCCTCAACTTCTAAGTTAAAAACAGACCAAAACGAAGAACAACTCCAGAATGATGTACTTGCGGCCATAACCACTTGGCCGCACTTGCATGATACAGTATGAATCCAAAATGGCTAGTCCAGATCAAGGTACACTCACTTCAATCACAAACTTGGTCAAAAGAACTTTGCTCTGGGCTAAATCCAAGCATTTATGTAAAACGCTCCAAAACACTCTAAAGACAAATTACAAGTAACAATAATCTATTCAAATTGCAATAATTGTCATGTTCATTTTTCAAGTATACAATTCTCCATAAGCGCCATCATCGGTCAAACCTGACAACTTCAAACAATTTCTAATCAACTTAAAAACACAAAATTACAGGCCTATAATTTAAAATCAAAATTCTTAAAAAATAATGTGAACAATACAAACAATGGTACTTTGAGCACACATGGACGAACTCTGCGATTGAGCTTACTAGGGTAGTTTAGTAAACTTTAGTCATATTTGGAATGTAAAAATTATTATTATCAATTTCTACAACACGGTTAAGGTCCACAGAATTAAGTTTTGTATTAAAAAAAAAACAATCAGTGCAGTCACAGTTAGAGAAAAAGTATTGGCACCCATTTGAACATTATAATAAAACCCACTCAGGGTGGTGGATCAGTCCACTGAAACCCATGAGTGGTCTGGCTGGCGGAGGAACTCATGAGTGGCGAAGCCACGAGTGAGTTCCGCAGCAAGCCAGACCACGAGTGGGTTTCAGTGGACTGAACCACCACCCTGAGTGGGTTTTATTTATATCCCACACTTTCTGCTATTTTGACAACCTATGAGGTCATTTTAATGCTTGAATATGGATAATTAAAAATCACAATGACCTAATCACTTTGATGGATGGATCTAATGTTTTGATGGTGGCCAAACCAATCAGATCAAACTGCAACATAAACAAATGACAAAGTGGGTGGAGTCTGACCTGTTGCTATAAACAAAGCCGACAGAGTCACATGACTGCTGGTGACGTCACCAATGCTGATGATGTCATAGTGGCTCTACTGCTATTGTGACGTCACGTGCTGCTGTTGTGATGTCATGTGTCGTGATTGTGACCTCATGTGTGATCTGAAGTAGTGCCACAAATAAATGAAATATGTAAATCAAGGATAGTGGATCATATTTAAATTAGGGATGGTGGATCATATTTAAATTAGGGATGGTGGATCACAAAATTATATCCCATGGGCTGTTCCTCATGGGTTTTCCATGGGGATCACTGCCAAGTGTGGGATATCAAATTTTAACTAATTTTGGCAAGTAACTGACTTTGTTGCATACTTCACTCTTATGGCACTTGATTGAGTTACTGTTTATTCAAGGACCAAATCAGCAGTAATATTTTTTCAGCATCCCTTGGCTTGGTGCTCACTTCAAGGAAGGCCTTGGGCCCTAATCAGTCAGAACCTTTACACAACGGAAATAAGAGAATTGCTTTTTGAAATCTCGACAACTATCATCTCTGCTCCCTTTCAAAGACATAAATAAAAAAATATATAGAAATTCTGGATGCAGGAACAATCTCTTCTCGTGAAACCTTGACAAACCCTTTCTTCGTTGCCCAGGAATATAGATCACACCACTGAAAGAAAAAAATTGCAAAAATATATCAATATTTATGTTCCAGACCAATAGGATCTGAATGCTCTAACTAATGCTATTTTTGTGGTAAACCCCAGAGAAGAAGACCTGGATGGCAAAATCTTATTGTCTCTTCACTGAAACTTTTATCCTGAATAAATATATTTCAAATCAAAAAATCATGCCTCGTCTGGAAAAGTCTAAGTTGAGGAGATGGATTATTTCAAAATGCCTGGCAATTTGTTTTTTTTAATTTCTCGTAATGGGTTGATATGGCAATAACAGATAGAAGCAGACCCATATACAATTATTATTATAACTTAACATTGATATTTAATATTAGGCCTACATTAAACTTGTAAGACGATTATACAAAACCTATTTTCATAAAATGTATGTCAAATAATCAGTTGGATTATATCAATTGATATCAATGAAATATATGATAGGACTTCAGCAAAAAGAAGCTATATAATATACAATCACAACAAAGAGAGAAAACTCTGGAAATTTGAATTTTTTACATGTAATGCACCTTTATTGGCAGGCTACGGCCCTGTTACAATGCCCATAATCAGCTGATGGGGGAACATTATTACAAACAGCTTGGTCCTGCGCCACTGACCTATGATATACATTTACCTGATTTCTTACAGCCAGGGTGAAGAATTAATTAATTCCAACTCGCGGTGTTAGTCTGCAATATCCTGCACTCTGAAAAGATAAAAAAGCTAATTTGTAGGGCTAGGTAGTTCATACTTACGGGGCGTATCTAGAAATGACATGTAGGGGTAAATAAGCTGCGTAGGGCGCATTAAATTAAAACCAAATTCACTGTGTTTTCCCTGAATTTGAGGCCAAATTTGAAAATCCCTGTGCTTTCCCTGCAGTGAATTTTTTTTTTCACCATTTTCCGTTTTCCCTGTCCAGTTGGGACCCGGCCCATCAACCCCCCCCCCCCCCCCCCCCCCCCCCCTTCCGAACCGCCCCTGCACCCACGCAGACTGACAGGCCACTGTCAGTGTTCTACATGTAAACATGACTTACATTCACTGGTGAGGAACTTGACAAAATGAGCTGTCATGACCTCGTTGAATAACCTGACAACCTGAGACACATCAATTGTCCATTGAAACACATGTACACACACTGTCAACAACGTGAGTGATAATTGGACAGTTCAACTTCTAACAGAAAAACCAGTACAGGTAACTTATTGAGAGACTCAATCGCAATGCCAGTCATCATTAACACCTTGGCAAACACTCCAAACACTGTATGACGAAATAACAGATCATTTACTGTCAAACACCAATGTTAACAAGCAAAATCAACAAACAAACTGACTCCCACCAACCTCCTGCTTCACTGACAGCTGTTCGCGCCATCCTGACGTCGCAAGTAGTCCGGCGCTTGGTTGCCAAGCACCTGCCAAGCTTTGAATTTCTCGACCAATCAGCGCGCTGTTCCACGCGTTGTCCGCATGAGATAGTCACAACTACGGCAGTGACCTCATGCGGCGCAGAGTGGTGAGCAGCTGTGTGCTGCTTCCCTGTCACCCCCGCAGTGGCGCTGCGAAAAAACGCAAGTCTAGTGGCGCCGCCTATAGGAGTTCGCCGTCCTGTATGCGTTTCTGGTAGGAGTGGCCATAATTATAGGTACTAATTATTTAGTGGTAATTAATTCACTGCCTTGTGAATACTTGATTTCATATAATATAGGCCCTATGCATTTTTCTTAAATCACCTCTGCTTGTTTTTCAACTTTGGAATGCTGTGTCATGCAATTGTCTTGAAATTGTCAGAAATATAATTATAATAGGCCAGTCTGCTGGAACTGGCCAGGTAAACAGCCAAAAGCAGCATGCAATTGATATGCAAATGAGCACGAATTGGCAGAACAAAATTGTTTTCTTTCATACTGTGGGAATCTTAGATTAATAACAATAACATTGGATAACAAAATGAATGTTTATACTTTTAAGTTATTAGCTCCTCTGCAAGGTATGCAGCAACAATGGGAGGAACAGAACAAAGTGACATAACTAGCTTTGATAATTAGTCATAAAAGATATATAAACAAAAATTAATGTTTATGAAAAGTTACCTAACCAGTCAGTTAGAGGTATTTGGCAAAGACCAGTGTTTATAAAAACATTGTGTAACCAATCAGTTAACATTTTTGGTGAATAAAAACAATCCAATTCAAGGAGTCCCTCTGACACTTCGTGTCATCGGCTTATTATATGGAGGGACTCATGGAGTCTGATAATAGGCCAACTAAAAATATATATATGGGAAACTTTTTTTTAAGCACATGTTTGAATAAAATCGGGGATAAGAAAAAATAATTTGGAGAAATAAATGCAAGAAAAAAATTTGGGATTTTTTTGGAAAATAAAAACAATGATAAAATATGAAGAAAAATTGGAATTTTTTTTTTCAAAAATATCTCGAATTGCATTCTATGGGGCAGTATGGGCTGACTAGACGATAGTTGGGAGGGGGAGCTATGGATTTTACCCCAGGAACAAACCTTTTTTTTTTGTCGTGAAGAATCGACGAACAATTTTTTTTTCGCATGCGAAAATGCGACAAACAGCGTTTTCCTAGTTACAGGTGGAAACAAACTTATTTTTTTCATGTGCTTGACAAACGTTTTTTTTTCATGTGCTTAACAAACTTTTTTTCAATGTCAAGTTGGAAACGAACTTTTTTTAAAACCAAAAATCCATAGCCTCCCCCCCCCCCCAAGATCATCTGGTCGGCCCCTAACCATGAGCTACCATGCAATGTGAGTTTTTATGATATCGTCATGTGACTGATTGCCAATCAGCATCGTTCTAACACACATATTGGTCATGTAATAACAACAAATGTAGCCAGAGAAAAACAATACTGAAGTATAATCACGGCCGTAGCCTGGGCTGAATCCTAGGGGGGGGGTAGAGACTGGTCCGGATAGATGCGAACCCCAGAAAACCGCAGACAATTTGAAATCTTTATATGTTAAAAAAAAATTCCTGTCAAATTCTAGGGGGGGGGGGACAGATGCCCCCCTGCAGGCTACGACCCTGATAATTATAGGGCTACCTGGGGATCTTTAGAATTTTTCTGCATGGCTTTCTAGATTACATGGGCCCAGGGGCAGACTGGTCTAAGTGGCAGAGTGGCAGCTGCCATGGGCCAAACCACTCAGGGGGGCCCGCACAAGGTGCCAAAAAATGTGACTGCGCAGCTCGACCTTTTTTTGTTTTTTGTGGGGGGAGCTGCACTTTCATTTTTGGTGACTTTGAGTCTGACACATACTCTATTAATTCAGAGATGCTCAGGGTCTTTCAGTTGCCCAAGCATAGAACACCGGATAAATCCACCTCCATTTAATGTCCCATTGGCTTGGACTAAAGTGAGTTCCGGGGTGCCGGCTGACCTGCCTTCCCTCCTTTCTTCGTTAATTCCTTGGAGATTTCCTCCCTCCCGTCTCCCTTGCTCCCGCCCTCACTTCTTCCCTCTCACGTCCTCTTTCCCCCACTTCCTCTCGCCCTCACTTCCTTCCTCCCTCACTTCCCCCTTCCCTCCCTTCCTCCTTCATTGCCAGCAAGGACCTCTAAAAACTAGTAAAGTATCAGCTTCATCAGATCTTCACAGTCCTGGCTCACAGAAAAGGGAGCAAAGTATTTGATAGTGAAATGCAGAAATAGTGATTTTGGCACAGAGTGAACTATCATAGAATGTATTATGAAATCAACCCATGCTAATTTGTGACACAGATTAATATGGTTAGTTGAAAACCAGAGTGTCCTATCTTTTATAGAAGCCAGGTTTCAGCACTTTGCGATTTTCTGATAGGCGTCCATTTCTTCAGGTGATTTTCAATTAAGTTTAAGATGTTCAGGTGCAAAGGTCAATCAAACGTCATTCATTTATATCAGGACCTCAATAGGATAACAAAAAGTCAGACAGTTTGTTTGTCTGGAAATTATTAACTTGCTACATCGTTGCGCTACCTTTTAAATGGTTACATTGTGAGGGAATAACATATCGGAGGTCACTGACATGATGAGGGGGGGGGGGGGAGTTGCCAAGTTGAAGGAGTGAACGAGGCTTTACGTGTGATGTCTTCTGCTGTTCTAAAGTGTTCATAATAATTAGAGAGCATACAATCTTGAGGGTTTTTTAAGGAAAGACATGGACCTTTATTTTTATTGATAAAATATATAGCAATGTTATTCATATTAGGTATTTATAAAGGTTGCATAATGATAATAATTTCGGATCAAAAGATCAACAAGTTAGACCAGGCCCTATAGATACATGTACTGTTACAAGTATAGCCTAACTGCCAATCAAATAACACACCATAATCAACCAATTTAGGGGCCGACCAGATGATCTTTGGGGGGGGGGGGGCTATGGACTTTTGGTGAAAAAAAAAGTTTGTTCCCCACTTGACACTGAAAAAAAAAGTTTGTTTAGCACATGGAAAAAAAAGTTTGTTTCCACCTGTAGCTACCGTAATGTTAAAATTCCAATTAAAATGTTTGTCGCTAGTGTGCAAGCGAAAAAATTGTTCGGGAACACACCGCAAACGAAAAAAAAAGTTTGTCCTGGGGGGTGAAGTCCATAGCCCCCTCCCCCCAACTATCGTCCCCTTAAGAGCCAACTGTGATTTTTGCTTGCTGTGTGATTGCAAAATTATGAGGGTGAACAAGATTACATAGCTAGCTATGTTAGCAAGCTGGGCAGGGGACCAAGCACACGCTAGAGCATTGATTCTATTCGCACATCATCAGATAGTGATGCACATCATGACCTTACAAGTATTTTAATTTGTAAAGATAACCATGTCACAATCATCTGAGCAGACAGATCCAAGTGCTCGTGGACCAAGTTGCGATCAGGTTGATGATGATCAAAGTTCAAAGAGGTCATTAACCTGAAGTGACGTGACGTTACAATGATGCACGCCATGACCGGTGTAGTAGAGGAGCCAACTCCCAAAAAGTGCTTTATTTCAGGAGTTAGTTCACCCCGAGAGGTGAACGGACAATCTGCATACCGTCGGAACCGGGAGATTCTCTATTTTCAGAAAATGCCTGTTGCAATGAAATCTCTATGTTCAAACTTTTTGCAAATCGGTTTCCATGGCAACCAAGTCTGGTAAAAAAGTATTCCATTTGTAATATTTTAAAATGTCTATACAGCAAGGTTTGCATTACCTTTGACTCGATTTAAAAAGTGTATTACATTGAATATCAAAAACCCTTTAAAATGGTAATGTGATTTTGGTCATTCCATATAAGGCCATATGCAAATTAGGTGCCTAATATGGAAAATTGCGTTATTTTTTGGACCATATACTGTAATTATGTTATGCTGTTTACCTAAATTTGTTGTTCAGTTCAACTTAAGATGTCACATCATAGTCCCCAGAATGGGGATTTCTATAGAACTAAAATCATATAGTTAGTTACCATGGTAACCAGAATGCAGGCATTTGAACGGCCTTCATTAAAAAATATTTAGGATCTCAGTGATATTTATGCTTTTCCGCATGGCCTTATCTTGATCTTATTTACACATTTATTGATTATGTATTGGGAGTTTGATTGGAGTGCCACATTTTGCATATATTTTTGCATAATTAATGATATTCAGGTATGCCCAAATAAGGAATTATAGGCATTTTTCAACCATTTTTTAGCTTCCTTGACCTCACATCTGGGTGAATAGGAAATAACTTTTTGGTTGTCAACTTGTCATGAAAAAAATTGATGCCATAATCTGGTTGAATGTTTTTTAGTATTTTTGCCTTTTTTGTTATTGTGGTTGCCTTGGTAACTGAAATATAAGCATTTACAAATGACATCACAAATGCGTCACCACTGGTCCTTTTATCCATGCAGAAATTATGCTGATTTGGCTACGTGTGTAATGCATGTTGAAGATGATTGCTTGGACCCTCTTTCAGAAATTGTTCCAAAATACAGAATAAGCAATTCAATGGGCACTATAATTGTCATGACCATATAAGGAGATAACTGTAAATCTAAAAACATCACAATAAATCACAAGATTCACTGGATTCCAGTTGGTGTCTTAACATCTTTGTGAGATTTTCATCAGACATTAATTTTGTGTCAGTTTGTAGAAATTTAAGAACTTACCTGGTTGCCATGGCAACATGATTTCTACTAAACATGACATTTGAAGAACACAAGGTGATTTATAAAACAAATGAATGCTGCCACTACAGTCTCTCGTCACTGAACAGCTACGCTTAAGCATTAAAGGCCTATGATGCAAAAGTATCCACTATCTGTCAATTTATGACTATGATACAACATTTTGAAGATAATCAAGTGAGAATTTAAATTTTGAATGAATAATACCTATGTAATGGAATATGTAGAGGTAGAGTTGGGAGTTATTCAGTTTATATTCTGCTTCCATGCTGACAACTGCAACCGCATGCTCAGCCGACTTTACACCTCTCCTACACTGTCTACAAGTGACCGATATTTGCTGCCACCTAGGGGGCAAAATTAGTGAGCTTCAGTGAGTGGTCAACAGAAACTGAGTGTGAGGAACTCGTACAGCTTTATCTTGAAGAAACCAGGACAATCCTATCATTTGTTGACAGTCTAGTCTATTTCTCAAAACTCTCTAAATTTCTAGTCAGATTTTGGTTGACTTTGGCAGATAGCTCCTGAACACAAAATTAATTTGGAAGTATTTTTTTTATCATGGTGGATGTGCACATGGTGGCCCACAAACAACACAGTAAAGATGGTGACGCTTGTAACATGGACCAGCCATTCTGTTGAGTGTTGCACAGCCTTTACAAAGTTTTAAACTATATTCTGTTGTCTTAGTTGATCTATCTCCATAAAGTAAATGAATAGATGCAAATGGTACATGGCTGCTTTTTATAGCCCTGTGAATAAGGGAGAACATTATTTTTGGACACTTTTCTGACCACACAATTTAGCATGCATAAATGGTTGAAGGAGATTGAATACCATCAAACTTCTGATGTTTAAATTAAAAAAATCATCCCTTTCTTTAACAAAAGGCAAAGCTAGTGTTACAAACTGTTTCTTTGTCTGCTGATTTCCATTCAAAGCAGAATACTGGATCTTCACAAGGAACCATGCCTTTTAAAATTAGTCTGGCATAGTAATACAGACAGCTGTTGTACAGCCTGATCTTGTGGCCTGTCCTATATATGTAAATGTTCACCAAATTCCATTTTCCTAGGACTGTCGGCATATTGCTGCCACAACAGGGACAGGCTCCTATGGCTGACAGGCTCACAGATCATTCTTGATCAGTCTCACAACCCTGGTGATATACAGTACAACCATCTTTTAAAAAGTGGCTCAACATAGTGATCCATAGTGATTCAGAGTGGTCCAGATAAAGAGTGATCTGTAGCGATCTGAGATGATATAACTCTATCTGTAGTGATCTACTAATCCACTTTTAGTGAAAATCAATTACGTCAATTATTTAGGATTATAAGTCAAAGAACAGATAAAATCCATCTAACAATTGAAAATATTGATTAAGGAAACATATCCAGAAGTTATTTGGTACAGAAAAGTAAATTTATTAATATTAATTTTGATTATTAGATACAGATCACAACAGATCACTCCAGATCGATCACTCCATATCAACCAAGATCGCCATGGATCACTATAGACATAAGTGTTGATCCAAACTGATGAGCCATTTTTTGAAGGTTGTACTGTACAGCTGGCTGCCTCACACGGCCCCATCACTGATCAATTTGTACCTTGCCTGCCGATAGCCAACCTCCCTATTTACACCTGGGTGGAGCAGTGATTCAAAGAGGATCTGCTCAATTCCTCCATGCCCCAGGAGGTTTGAACCCACAACCTTGTGCATGTGAGTCCGGCATCAAACTCATTGGACCATAGTAACTCGCATAATGACATTGTTCATTCTTCTTTCGACCAAAGTTCCAAAATAGGTTGTTTTGCCATTCTTCTGTCTCCTGGGAGCTGTTTGAGTTTCTTCTCAAGCTAAAAACTGGGAATTGTGAGAGACATTTACAGATTTACAGGGTTTATTTCCCTGATATTGTCACTGTAGACACAATACAATGTCATATACTTCACTGCTTGATGGTTAGTAATTTGTTAAATTTCATATTTATATCTCTTGTTCATAGATTTTTCCGAAGTGCTCTTTAAAACACATTTACTTAGCATCTCTCCAAGGGGCGGATCTAGAAATGGCCTGAAGGGGGGCCATTACATGGGGTGAATACAGGTTGGTCCACGGCTTTTCCTATCTCTTCCATGTTAATTTTTGGCCCGGGTGGGGGGGCTATGGCCCAATTCCCCTCCTAAATACACCACTGTTTTCCCCCCATATTTTCCCTCTAATGATGACATCAGCCAGGAAAAAATGCTGTATCAAGCAATAAGACATGGGATCATTTTGAAGAAAGTACATTTCTAGGCAGTGTAGATAACTTTACAAGACCGTTAATGACTTTGGTGCCATCTCCCCGGTATTGAAGGAAATGGATAATAATTATTTACCTGACACCCAAAGGTTCATGGAAAATAATTGTTCAGAGGGACCATATCAGAGAAACACAGCCTAAGCCAAGGGAATAGCAAGATAGGCCTATCTTTTGTCCTTCTAAATGCAGTATTTTCCCATCTAAATTGTATGTTTGTATCTTCTCCCTAAATTCCGTAGAACTCCCCTCCCCCGCCAAAATTCCAATCCTGTCTCTAAATTTCATATCTTTCATCAAAAATCCGTATTTCCCTTGATTTTCCAATATTTGCGTGGAGAAGAGCACCAGTATTGATGAAAATTTGATCTAGGCACATTGATGGTGTCTTTTTGCATTCCTCAATCCACAAATATTCCATATATATATGGAATAAAATATGGATTACACATTTCAGGTAGTCATCTTTATATGATTTATATTTTCTTCAGGAAATTCCATTTTTTATATTTAAGGCAGTTGCATGGTTTGCCGCATGCCAGGAGAGGCTCAGATCTGAACCTAGTCCAGACCTAATCTGAACCTAATAAAAGTTATTTCTTGTGAAAATCCCTTGTCCAAAAGAACATAGGAAATGACAAATAATTTTTTCATTTTGTGGAAATTTGAGAAGATATACATTATACAAGCCTACGTCTTTTTGAGGGCTAGTGGCCATCCTTGATAGGTACTGTCATACAGATGGTAAGATCATTGAAAATTCCTTGAAAGGGGATATTTTGAATGTACAAGATGCATTATTTATCCCTAGAAACATTGAAATTGGCAAAAATGTGCTTCTGGCACAATTTGAGGGAAACATATGATATTTCATGTTTCTGACTGTGTTTTTGGCTGTGATGGTGAATTCACCTGATAAGTAGCCGGTTTTGATAAATATATATTAAAATTATTTTTTGTAAATCCTTATTTGTTTATCTTCAAAATGATGTATCATAGTCATTATATTGACATATGATGGGTGCTTCTGCATCATAGGCCTTTAATTTTTAAGTGTACTGTTCAATGACGCAAGACTGCAGCGGCAACTTTCCTGTTGTTTAATAATCAAGTAGTGTCCTTCAAACGTCATGTTTAATGTGCATTATGTTGTCATGGCAACCAGTAAATTTCCTAAATTTCAACTATCCAAATGAAAAAAATATGCTGGAGAAAAATCTTGCCAAGATGTTCAAGACACCATCAGGAATCCAGTGCCTCAGCTGATCATCTTTTTAAAATTAACCATTATATCCATTTATGGTCAATTGGTCATGACCCCTGTAACGCCTGTTGAATTTTGGTAAAATTGAATTACTATTTGGAAAAATATTTGAAAGAGGGTCCAAAATATTGTCTTCAACATGCATTATACATGTAACCAAATCAGAATTCGGGATAAAAGGACCAGAAGTGATGCCTTTGTGATATCATTTGTAAATGCTTATATTTCAGTTACCAAGGCAACCACAATAACAAAAAAAGCAAACATTCTTTAATATTTTTCAACCAGATTATGGCATCAATTATATCATAACAGGTTTGACCACCTAAAAGTTGTTATTTCCTATTCACCCAGATTGTGAGGCCAAGGATGCTAAAAAATGGTTGAAAAATGCCTATAATTCCTTATTTGGGCATACCTGAATATCATTAATTATGCAAAAATATATGCAAAATGTGGCACTCCAATCAAACTCCCAATACATAATCAATAAATGTGTAAATAAGATCAAGATAAGGCCATGCGGAAAAGCGTAAATATCACTGAGATCCTAAATATTTTTGAATGAAGGCCGTTCAAATGCCTGCATTCTGGTTACCATGGTAACTAACTATATGATTTTAGTTCTTTAGAAATCCCCATTCTGGGACTATCATATGACATCGTAAGTTGAACTGAACAACAAATTTAGATAAGCAGCATGACATAATTACAGTACATGGTCCAAAAAATAACGCAATTTTCCATATTTGGCACCTAATTTGCATATGGCCTAATATGGAATGACCAAAATCACATGACCATTTTAAAGGGTTTTTGATATTCAATGTAATACACTTTTTAAATCGAGTCAAAGGTAATGCAAACCTTGCTGTATAGACATTTTAAAATATTACAAATGGAATACTTTTTTACCAGACTTGGTTGCCATGGAAACCGATTTGCAAAAATTTGAACATAGAGATTTCATTGCAACAGGCATTTTCTGAAAATAGAGAATTTTCCGGTTCCGACGGTATGAAGATTGTCTGTTCACCTCTCGGGTTGAGCTCAACACCAAATTTTGGGAGCTGGCTCCTCTACTAGTGGGGGCGCTGACCTAAAACAACATCGTTGACGTCACATATAGTAAAATACTCGGAGTCCGACATCCATTTATTGTATCTGGGCTTAAAGGTAGTAGGCCCAAGTCGCCAATTCCATGTAAAATTCAACTTGTAGTTCTAGATCATAAATTGATAAATATACTATAAACTTCCAATCAATAGAATTGCGTGTTTTCCGTAATTAACTGAGTTTAATTGATTGTAAAGCCCTAAATTGAGGAATAAGGAGAGCCCTGCATTGCTCAAAATGTAAACAAAACAGGGCTTTTTCGCGACATGAAAAGCTATTTATTTACATTTTTAACTCGTCTGTTTTCTTTGAAAAAGAAGAGCTATTGTCGTCACTAGATTGTCGGCGTCATCTGCGTTGTCCCGTTGAAGGTTTGTGTAAGTGTCCTTTGTGACCTTAGTTTTCCACTTAGAGTTATGAAATTTGGTAAAGGTATGGGGCTATGGGTATGGATCAGGAACATGTTGAGAAATCCAAGATGGCTGCCAAAATGGCCACCACAAAATGGCCACCATTCTTGAACTGCCCACTGTGACCTTAATATTTTGCTTAGAGTTATGAAATTTGGTACAGGTATGGGCCTGTGGGTATGGATCGGGAACATGTTGAGAACTCCAAGATGGCAGCCTCATTGAAGCTCATTAACAATTATTCATTCATCAAATGAAGGTGAGCCCTGTAGGCGGTGGACCAAAAAAATGTATAGCCATAAGTAGGGGATGAGGGGTGAAAAGCCAAAGGGGGCAAAAAGTCACAGATTATTTTTTTACCAAATTGCAAGGACTAATCCTGAAGCTTATAAATGCCTTAATTAAGCCATCATTTGGGCACTCTTATCTTGAAAGTAAATTTGGCGATTTAAATGATTTTGAAGGAAACTTGAAATCAATTTCATTGATAATATGCATATTTATAAAAATGTCATAAATGACAGAAAACATTTGAAAACTGTATTTTTCTTCAAATTTTGCTAGTGATTGTATATTTTGAACTAAATCCACTCCCAGCGATGCCAAGTTCAATAATATTCATCAAAATGCCACACCAGCACATTCAAATGAAAATAAGTAGGGTTCAATCCTGAAACTTTGCTATATAGACCTGGATCTGAACAAAGGACCAAACAATCACAATACAATATCCAGTCTATATTCATGGTCCTCTTTGACAATTTTAAACTGATTTTAAAGTTTGCAAGTTTGGTGGCTGCAATATTTATACTTTATATGGTACATGCAAAGTTTTGACCACTTGTAAAAATGTCATTTCTGCCAAGTTCAAGGTGGTGCAGCTCCTCACTGCCTGCAGTTAGAAATACAAAATTCTACCACATTATGCGCTTGTATGTTTACTAAAAGTGTGCCAAAAATCAAATTCCTAAGGCAAGAAGAAATTGGTGCTTTTGAGCAAATACAATGTTTCCCTGTTCTGTCCCGATTCACCCCAGTGTCCCAATTACCCCATATTACGGTATGATCTTCAACACCATGCAGACATTGTTGACTTGATGGCCATTGAGGTGGCTGGCAGTCACAAACTGCCTTACATAGGTTATGTTGAGGTTCCGTGAGATTGCCGCGGTATGTCATCGTATCAAGGAGGGCAGTTCAAATTCCACTTTTGGTCGTGTAAGAAACCCCTTTCAACAAGGAATTTCAATGCTGCTTGGAACAAATATTTTGCGACACTTTTGCAAAGAGAACTTGTTAGGTACGTAATAATTACGTATGGTTTTGATAATGCTCCAAAGCCTTTTAAATTAACTTTTAAATGTTTGAATCTCCAACATTTTGTAAATAGTAATGTTAATCTAGAGAGTAGAAATGTAATTTCTAAGAAAGGTGTTACAATTTGCCGCAGTTTCTGAAAATTTTGTTTCTTGTCAAATTGATTCTAATGATTTGTCTTTTTCTTTGTAGAACAATTTGTCATTGCTTGTGTCAAGTGACGGTGTGACACTGCGAGGAGGTCTGATTCCCACTCGGTAGATGTAACTATCCCTGATATCACAGTGATGGGCAAGATTGAAGAAGCCAGCGTTGTACCAGCAGGGTGACAAGAGGCCAATCCTTCTCCAGCCAACTCTTGCAGTGTCAGATTTGTTCAAGCTACAACACTTGTCTTCTGATCAAGATGAAGTGACTCAGACATTTGAATGGAATCGAGAAGCCATCTTTATTCATGATTTTGACCTGTGTCATGCCAAAGGATATCAACATGAGATTCACCTGACCGAATGAGTGCAGCCTTTTTGTCAACCATATAGGCGAATTCCTCCTGCAATGTGGGACAAGGTCAGCTAACAGTGTACACTTGACTAAGATGCTAGATGCAGGCATCCTCCCATTGCAGGGTTTATTTGCATTCGCCCTGTTTATAAGTGTCATAAATTTCAAACCATTTAACAGTTTTTTCCGGCATGATTTAAGTGATTGTTTACAGTTTTCTACAAGGAAACTAATTTAAACAACAAACAGGAAACAATGAAACATTCAAGCATTCATTCAATTGCTTTGAGAGATCTGAAACTGCTAACTGTGTGTGTCACACAAGAGGAGAGGTAATCTTTTTGTCACAACTTCACAAAAAAGTGTATGATGTGGTCGGGGTAAGCTTGACAAGCTTACACTGAAAAGTGGCTACTGGCAAGTGGAGGTAGAACCAGCTGATAGACCGAAGACAGCATTTACTGCAAGACCTCTAGGATTTTATCAATTCATTTGTATGCCTTTTTGCTTATGCAATGCAGCAGCTACCTTTCAGCGCATGATAGAAACATGCATGGGCTTGGACAACATGTCCAACTGTCTACTCGGAAGATGTCATTATGTTCGGTGACTCATTTGAAGATCATCTCAGGAAATTGGAAAGTGTTCTGAGAAGACTTTGAGATTACTGACTGAAGGTAAATGCAAATAAATGACCTATTAAAAGACCGTATCAAGTATATGGGTCATTGGGATGTGGAAGTCATAGTCACAAGAGAGTTTGTTGCTAAGGACCAAGAGAAGATTGAAGCTGTGAGGAACTGGCCTTACCCAAAGTGAGCGTTGCTATCCAGCTCATAGACTTGAATTTCTGGCTATGAAATGGACAATTACTGAGAAATTTGCAGATTACATTAGAGAAGCCAAATTTACTGGCAAATTGACACCAATCCCCTGACGTTTGTCTTGAAGAGTGCTAAGCTAGATACGTGCAGCCAGCGATGGACAGCAGCACTTTGCGATTATGACTTCAACATCCACTATAAGTCACCTTTGTCTTGGATTCAAGCATAGCTCACTGTGAACATCTCGCAGCAGTCAAAGCTTGGAATTTGCTCCACTAAGTATCATCATTTTCGTGAGGATATAATGAGCTAATTACTACAGAACTCATACTGGACATTATTTTGTTACATCTGGAACTATATGTGAAGTTTAATGGATTTTGGACATTCGGATACTTTGTAATTTGCAAAGTTTAAATACTCCAGACTTTTTGATTAGTGCATGAGTGAGTACAGCTGTTTGGATCAGTTTGTAATACTCCTGTTTCAGAAAACTTTGATGTGGATCAACTCTTGAGAGGATTACACAATGCCAAAAAAGTGTGTTACATGCAAAGAGACTGTGCAAAACAATGATGTTGTGTCTTGTTTGAGATGTTACAATAAACCAAGCATGGTGATCAACAACCTGCTGATGTTTGTAAACAGCTACAGGTCAAGATCAGCTGGTCTGCAGTTGAAAACAGCTGTTTTGAAGTTCTACTCTCCTGAAGAGATCGAGGAAGCCAGACAAGCGCTGATTGATGGTGTGAAGGAACTCATCCCAACTTATCCCCATTTACACAAGAAGCGAGTGGATTCTCCAAATAGGCCTGCCAAGGATGTTATGGTTGAAGACATCATTGAGATGTTCAAAGCTCTAGATGGTGTTGACGATGAGCAAATCCCGAAATTCCTGGGAGACAATGCAATGAAGATTCCAGGATGCCCTGAAGCAGCAGGTAACATGATGTCGTTGTATGATGGCCTCGCCGCACAGCAACGGCAAATTGAAATGTTACAAGAATCAATGACCCGTGTGATGCAAGATGTCAACAAAAACAAGTCAGATCTGGTCTTAATGAAGAATGCGAAGCAGCCGGCCCAGACCCCATCCCCAAGAAGGAAGACGCAGACCGTCAACAATGTGCATCCTAATGTACAGTCTACTCGTGGTGGAAATGGAAATACTGAAGCAAACCCTGCCAAACCCATGGAGCCCATTGCAGGGTCATCCAGTTATGCAACAGCCGCCGCTGCAAGTCATCAGCCGGAAATAGTAATCACTGAAAACAACAGCACTTTCAAAGAAATTGGCCAGGGTGGCGGTAGAAGGCCCATTAAAGGGTTGACAAAAGCACGCGAAAGTGACAGGAATACAGTCAGGAGCAAGGGCGTGAGTGGTGAAGCTGAGATTTCTACTGTGTTGGTAGGAGGTCCAAAACAGTTCCAGATGCAGATTACTAATGTCAATCCTGACCGAAGCTGTGACGATATCGAGTCCTACATCAAAGACAAAAACGATGCCCTCAATGTTGTGAAGGTTGAAGATACATCTTCCGAGGGTTGGAGCACTAAGAGGTTTCTCCTTACCTTCGCTTATGAACATTACAAAGAGGTCATGTCCACAGAATTTTGGCCCAAAAATATCTATTTCAAGAAATGGTTTGCACCTAAGCCCCAGAGAAATAAATAAAAAGTATCATCATGGATGGTTCGCTAAAAGTTATGACGTACAACAGCACCGGTATGGCTGCTGATAAACAGCAATTCATCAATGAAATGATCAGCATTCATCGACCAGACGTGATCTTCATCCAGGAGACGTGGCTTTTCAATACGAGAATCAATCCTGTGTTAAGTAATATAAATGACAATTATGTGGCAAATGGTGTCTCAGGCATGAATGATGATAAGTTGCTGACTGGTAGGCCATATGGAGGTCTTGGCATGTTATGGAACAAAACATTGGCGGATAGAGCGGCATTTATAACTGTACCAGGGACAAAGAGGGCTTGTGCGCTGCAGTTGGATGTTAATGGAAGAAATCTTATGCTGATAAATGTATACATCCCAGTGGACAATCACAGGAAAAATCACGTTGATGAGACTTTTATAGATACTCTTGATTGTGTCGAACTCTTTGTTGAGAGTTGCTCTTCTAATGACATTATCATTGGTGGTGACCTTAATCTTGATTTATCAAGAAACAATTCCCATGATCTTTGCTATAGAGACATGATTGACAGACGAAACATGGTGTGCACTTTCGATTTGCCGACTGCCGATTCTGGATACACTTATTATGACCTTGAAAATGGTGGCAGGTCATGCATTGACCACTTTACCGTTGGCTATGCATTGGCTGATTCTGTGATGAATGTTACGCGATGTGAGCATGCTCTGAACCCCTCAAAGCATCTGCCTGTCCTTTTAGATCTCAACATTGACAAACAACCGAATGTGGAAATTAGTCATGATTCAGAAGATGTGTCATCAATTAGTTGGTGTCGTGTTAATAAGACTCATATCAATAAGTACCGACAGCTACAAAATGAGCATTTGGCCAAATTGGAATATATTGATGTCTTGAACTGTAGTGACACCATGTGTGAATCTCTGGAACATAGAGAGCAGATTGATCAGCTTGGTGCTGCTCTGATCGAGTGTTGCTTGCAATCTGATGTTGTGTTTCCAAGAGCGAAGAAAAAACAACGGCGCGCAAGTTGTTGTGAAGATGTGAAGCCGTACCGCAATGATGCCCTCTGGTGGCACAAATTATGGATCCAGCATGGAAGACCAGCCAATGGAATTACCTTTGATACCATGAGAGAGACTAAGAGACAGTATGCATATGCTCACAGAAGAAATAAGAGGCAGCAGAAGAACAAGAAAAGAGAGAAAATGGCCGAGGCAATAAGCAGCAATCATGGAAGAGATTTCTTTAAGGAAATTAAGAAACTTAATCCAAAAGTGAGCTCTCCCCAGATAATTGATGGAATAACTTCAACTGAAGGAATTGCCACAATTTTTAAGGACAAATATTGTGAACTCTTCAATTCTGTGCCTGCTGACACGGAAATTATGGAAAGGCTTACGGATTATATATCATGTAACATCTCACAATATGAAGAGAATGATCGCAGCATAAGTGTGGATGATGTGACGAAAGCAATTGATCGATTGAAGGCCCGAAAAGCTGATGGAGATAAAGGCCTCATGTCAGATCATCTCATCTTCAGCAGTGCCATGTTTAAGGATTATTTGTCTCGACTTATCACCGCGATCATAACTCATGGATACCAACCTCATGATATTCTCATGGGAACCATTGTGTCAATTCCAAAAGACAACAGAGGCAATCTTTGTCAAAGTGCAAATTACCGAGGGATTACTATGTGCAGTGCTCTTTCTAAAGTAATTGACATAATACTGATACATAAATACGCAGATATCTTGATGACAAGTGACATGCAGTACTCGTTTAAACCTCATCACAGTACATCTATGTGCTCATTAGTACTTAAAGAAGTAATTAATTATTACTTGCAAAATGATTCTGACGTGTATGCTTGTTTTGTAGACTCAACCAAGGCCTTCGACCGTGTTAGGCACGATAAGCTATTTGAAGTCCTCAAGGATAGAGGCATGCCAGCATTAATTATTCGGATGTTGCTTGATCTTTATCAGAGACAGATTGTTAGAGCGACATGGAAAGGTCAACACTCAAGTTCTTTCGGGACCACGAATGGAATTCGCCAGGGTGGCGTCATCTCACCAGTGCTGTACTGTCTTTATGTTGATGTGTTGTTGCGTGCACTAGAGAAAGATGGTGTTGGGTGCCGAATCGGTCAACATTTCTTTGGAGCCATGGGATACGCCGACGACTTAACTTTGTGCGCCCCTAGTGTGTCAGGGCTGAGAAGAATGCTTCAAACTTGTGAAGAATTTGGAAATGAATTTAGCGTCAAGTACAATCCAATTAAAACGGTCTGCATGCATTTTTCACAAGGAATATCTAACGAAAAAGCTAACATTCAACTCAATGGAAATGTGTTAAACTGGGTGAATGAGGTGAAACATCTGGGTAATCATCTGCATTGTGGATTGAGCGAGAAAAAGGAAATATCAGTGAAAAAGGGAGATCTATTTCAAAGAGTGAACACTATCTTAGCGTCGCTTGGTTTTTCTGACACCAGGATTATCAAAAAAGTGTTCAATTCGCAGTGTGCACATTTTTACGGGGCAGAGGCATGGCGATTTGCAGACAAAGCAGTACCAAGTTTTCAAACAGCATGGAATCGTTGTGTCCGTAGAGTTTTAAATGTACCATGCAGGACACACAGACATCTCTTGCCACAGCTCATTGATAGACCTCCGGCTATGAGCCAAGTATAGGCACGATTCCTCAAAATGATAAAGAAAATGGAGAACAGTGACAGTGTAAAAATATCATTTTTGACAAGAATGTGCTGGAGTGACCGAAGAAGCATCATAGGCAGCAATTTACAAGTTATCGCAAGACATTTAAATGTTCCAGAAAGTGCCATATTTGAGAAATGTTACAGACTAAACGAGTTCAAGACTGACTGTGATACAGTTCAATTTATTTTAGAGATTTTTACTTTTAGAAATGGTGATACTTTTATTGATGGTTTTAATCATGTGAAATTGACATTATACTTGATTTTATTTGTACAATGTGATTTATATCCTGATATTTATATTTACTTTTTAATACATATTTATATAATTTCTTGTAATTTTTTGAAAATGATATTCCATGTAACCATGTGAATGAAATAAATGATTTATATATATATATATACAATATTATACATGGAAGAACTTGATTTCATCCACCATTGACGCTGTTTGTCAAGGCCAGCTCGGAAAAGATCTTGCGTCAGCCTATTCTTCATCATTGCCTCCTGAAGTGCGCCTTAGCACATTAGTCACAGGACATCAGGACTAGGACACATGGCAAGTAGAACAGAAAGAAGACCAAGACATAATGGAAGTCATAGGATGGACAGCAGAAAGATATTTTTTCAAGTTACACCCTTGTCTTGTTGAGACAACGATCCAGATTTTCTATAGACTATGATGGTTTGCTGCAACATCATGTGAAGAATGATGGAAAAGATGTTTGTCAACTTATCGTGCCGATGAGTCTAGAGCAAGAAGTTCCTGAGCAACTCCATGACAAGACTGGACATCTTGGCCTAGACAGAACTCTGGAACTGCTCAGAGACAGATACTACTTCCCAGGAATGGAAAAGTTTGCATCTGATTACATCAGAGCTTGTGATTCTTGTGTAAGAAGAAAATCTAAAGTACAGATTTCACCGATGTGCGCATTCCCTTGAGGATGGTATGTTGTGGTGTGACTCTTGGAGATGCTCAGTAGACTGCACGGCTGCTTGATGATTTTAGACTCAAAGTTGGTACCTTGGTCTCAGTGGATGTGGGTGGTCATTCCATAGTGGTTGATGATCCTGTCCAGTAACACTCTAGCTGTTGTTTTTGTGGTCTGGTCTTGCTTATCTGAAGAAGATAACGCCAATTGGAAGGAGCACGTCCCTTATGGTTTTGCATGCTTATAATTGCACTTGGCATGACTCCACAGGATACTCTCCATTTCAGCTGATGTTTGGTCGCAAGCCTAGACTCCCCAGGCTACAAAAGCCTGCTGTAGTTGCTAGCGTTAGCATGCAGGCTAAAACTTTTCGCTTGTGGTAGTCTATTTCTCGTCCTCCCTCACATGCATTTTTGAGTAAATCTAGCTCAATCCTACTGTGTTCTACCATCAATTCATCAAGATCGAGTGTCCAGGGTTCATTGAAGGAGCCTATGATCGAGTTTCACTTCATGTACAACCAACAAGAGCTAACAAGGCAGCATGAAAGAGAAGAAGAAGGTTATGACAGAACTGCCAAGTCGTCTGGAACGTGGTGGCCGTGTTCTGGTGAAGAAGCTGAAACACAAAAAAGGACCCCACAAGATGGAGCATGTCTGGGAAGAGACAGTTTGTGTCATTGCTGGAATTCCCCACAAGGACTATCTTGTGTACGACATCCAAGAAGAAGCCAAGAACAAATTGAAGAAAAAAAAGAATACATCGTAATCTGCTTCTACCCCTTGGACATATTTTGAATGGACACATGGATAGGTAGAAAAAGAAGTCTGATAGAAGGAAGAAGAAGTCGAGACGTCATGAAGTGACAGAAGAGAGTGAGAATGTGGATAGCGATGGCAGCTCAAGTAGCAGTTGAGATTCTGAGCTGAAAGGCCAAACACTCGTCATCAAGAAACCAGGATAGGACGAAGGTCTAGCAGAGGGAACACCTCTTCGGTACCAAGACTTCACAGATCAAAGAGAAACACAAGAGCTCCATAATGGCATGATTATGTTTTGAATTGCAAAATGAATATTTTCCAGCAAGTGTTAAACAAAATTGGTTCTGTGGATTAGATGAATAAAGAATAACAGTTAAACATAATTTGTGTTTGTTATTTGTTCATTTAGTATTAAACAATTTAATGTACATTGATTATTGTTTAAGGAATAAATGCGATTTTTTTTTGTGTTATTGACTGCTATCACTGCTATCACTTACGAAGTGTAGGCACCTGTATATATGGATGGTGAGATATATTTCTTACAATTTGTTTAAATTGCATATGTTTCTCATTGGTTATGGTTGAGGACAACTTTCTGACATGCAGGGTATGTGTGGCACTCGCTAATTGTATGTACATATATATTCTCCCCCATTCATTTATATTGTTAAACCAAAAGTGTTCATGTTGGTTGGCATCTCAGTCTGAGAGGATTAGTGCTGACCGCTGAGGCAGAGTAATCAGGTCACCTTCTCAGACTGAGAGGAACCAACAACCTGACAGGAGCTCAATCAAGGTAAGTGTTCTTAATTTATTGTGTAGCTTTTAATTATCTTTACATACAGTGTATCATTTGTGCCAATATATAAGTTATAACTAATAAATTGTATTAATTATTTTAGGCTTGATGGATATTGCAGTGTCTTCAATAAAGACTTAAACTGGATTCCGTCTCATCTTCCAATTTATTCACGCATGCTACATATGTGCCGCATTGATATAAACACATTTACAACAATACACAGGCCAATATATTCCAAATTTTTCAAGAAACTTCTTAAACAAGTACATAGCTGTTCTGTGCATGTACTAAATTCCATGGAAACGAATTACTTTTTCTCCCTCTGTTAAACATGTAATATTTGTGTGCAATACCGATAAGTGGAGATGGGAGTCCGAGTTGTTATTCAGGAGACCTAAGGAGTCAGAGTTGGAGTCGCTTTTCAGAAAGCCAGGAGCAGGGAGTCTAACTACCAAAATCTGAAGAAAATATACAGCGACGCGAATACCGAAACACTACCAGTTCCCCAAGACTATATAGCGGGCGTTAGTGGAACTCTCCTTTTTCCAGCTCTCCTGTGTTGACGAGCAGAATAAAACTATTTCCGGAAACATCAGCTTGGGAATTTACAATTAAGCCGGGGTTTCTAAGGTCCGTAACAAAGTCTAATCAGCCTGACAGTACTGGAATATGGTGGCAGTCCATGCTAAACATTCCATTCGACTTGGCAATGCAAATCCGTAATGTTTTCAATGGATTAAAAGTGCCCTGGGGCCTGGAATGCCAGCTCCACTGACTTGGCAATGGTACAAAATGGCAGCTTGTTCCCGGAAAAAGTTTTTTTCTGCACGGCGAAGCCAGAGAGCTGAAAAAAAGGAGAGTTCCACTATCACGGCCTATATGTATAGATCCGCCACGCAGAACTGCCACTGATAAACATGCCGCGGAAAAAGAAAGCCTTGTCAACAACGACCAGGTTGATATTGTGTTGAAGCCATTCTAGGCCAAGCAAAGTAGAGAATCGGTTTTTTTCTGAGTTGTTTTGTCCATGCAGTGTCCTTTAGCCTTTAGATATCAAGTAAAACTCCTATGACTTGTGACATCTGTAAACTGTACATACATACAGATGTCAGCATGGGTCTTCTCTGGTAACTTACCGCCACCTAGTGTTATGCTTTTTCAGAGCTGAACCCAATAACAGACAGACTACTGGCACTGGGCCAGCACTGCCCCAGCAGGTTTAGAAAATAAGAAGAAATTGAACAATCAAGAATGAGAGACTTCATTGTAGACTTAAATATAGTTGATCATAAGCAATACATAATATGCATGCAATTTGTGCACCCAGAGTATTTGTTAAGCACTGTAGCTGGTGATCCCCATATTCTTTAAGCTCTCAGGAGTGTATAGATGTACAGGCATATGCAGGTCAGTACTTATTAGTCAAAAAAGTTCATTTTGACTCTCTTAATTGAACTGCCTCTTCTTTACATACATTTAAATTACAAATTGAGTTGTGGGGGAATTGATATTTTTTATTTTGGTACATGTATTCAACTTCAAACTGCCACCAATATGAGCTTATAGGCAGACTGCAGGTTGAGATTAAAGGAGACTGAATTGGAAATGAAGGCTTGTGCATATTGTAATTGCTATAACTTAAAAGGTTTATATGAGTTGAATGAGAGAGACACACAAGATCAGCTGAGGCATGTGGTTGGTTAAAAGTTGAAGGTGGGCGGGGCCAGAGTACAGCTGGTTTGATTGACAGGCCCTGGTGAGGGGGGTCCCGGCGTGTGCTGAGATAGATGCCTGGCCCTGGACAAGGAGTGAGAGGCTGATCTCAAGCAGTCACCAGCGTGGCCTATGTTCATTGAATACAGTGTGATTGGATGTGGATGTCAGTGTGGATGCTTGCCTTACCTGGATGCTGCAGTGGAGCCAGTCGGGGCTTCACACTGCCCGGCTAGATTTTTTTTGCTGTAGATAATGCTGCTTATAGGACCCCCTTTGATGAGGGGCTGGGGGCAGGTATGGGTGACACTCCTGCTCACCGTGGCCCTGTCCATCATGGCCAACCCCAGTGGTCCCAGCTCGGATGCAGGTTAGTAAATTTTCACTTTTTATTGCACCATTTTGCATGCAATCTCACTTTACATGTTCTTCTCCCTGTGCTGTAGAATGAATGGGCAATGAATGAAAGTTGCCTCTATTTTCACTCACTCAGCTGATGCTGAGCTGCTGCATAGGGTTCTCCCAGCAGCCCAATCCCACTGTACCAGCCAGCAGGCCCAGCACAGATATGCATACCAGGGTAGCCTGAAGCCTTATAAAAGAATTCAGTTTTATGTTCAGCAGTGATTTAGATTCTGTATTAAAATCTCAGACCATTGCTTGCCCTGAGAAAGAAAAAAACTCTTTGCCATTGTAATGCAGAAAGTGGGACTGAAAAAGTATTCTCCCAGTCTGAGTTTTTATTGACTAAAACTGGTCCACTCAAAAAAGGTTCTGTGATAGTCGACTGTCACAGAACATGGAAAAAGAGGCAAGCAAAAAGTAGAAATTTTGTAAAAGGTCTCTTTATCAAATAGTGACTAGCAGTCAGCTGTTTTCATTGACTGTATTGAGTATATAAGTATGTCAATTAGTCCAATTAACTCTCATTCATTGCATGGGGGCAGTGTTGGATGAAGGTGAAATGTGTATAGAAAACATTGAAGTTGATTTGTGAAATGACAAAAGACTTCACAGAGGTCAATGGTTTACACACTTGAGCAATCAAATAGGACCATCAAATTATAACATCTTGCTGGTCATATCTCGAGTTTTATAGGCAGCAAACAAACATATCACGTCCATGGTGCTAGTAAAACATGATTTAAGTCAGGTGAATTGTTGTGTGTATAAAGTGTATTGGCCATGTGCTGCAGTTCTGTGTGCTCTCTGTGTGTTCACCTTTTATTGAAGTCATGAGAAAAATTCTAAAGTTCATTGTAGTGTAGACCTGAGGTGGGCCACCTCTGAGCCAAAGGCAGCAGTGTGTACAAGAAATAGTCCTATCTTCATCAGATAATCAGCCACACATTGGCACACAAGTCATTTGGTTTAGTCTGGCTGGCAGTGCAGGTACTCCAGTTAGCTTTGGCCCTCCACCTGAAGAAAGCATTAGCCCAAGAAAAACTCATGTATATGTTTCTTGTGATCAGTCTGGCCAAATGAGAAAAAAAGAACAAAAAAGAAAGAAAAAGAATGGATGAAAAAACTGATAAATATATACGACATTTGTGTTATAGGCCAATGTAGCATATATTTTGGCAAAGCTGTGGCATTGTAGATTGCAGAATCTTTTGTAGAGAAAGCGATTATAGCTAAAGAGCTGCCCTGGGCCCACCCAATTTTGAACACAGTGGGCTATATCTCAGTTCCCAAGGAGAAACCTGTGCTAGGCTTGGGGCCTATATGTTGTGTTAACCCATAGGCCAAATATAATAAGAAAGGTATGTAAAATAGCAGCATCTTGAGCTCATTTATAGGATTCAATAATTTTTGTATCTGGTTTGTTGATAGTTTATAGATGAAAAGATTCAGGCCTGTTTGACAGCTTGTCATTTCCTGATAGCCTCTTTCCTTGTCCATTTCTGGGTCTCACTGTAGTGTAGCATTTCGTCATCAGTAGGGGAGAGGGGGCCAGTTGAACCTATGGGCCAGTTGAACTGCCTGCATTTTTCCAGTTGGGGTAAGATAGAAACCAAATAAGCATCGCCTATATACTTTTACTGAAGTACCAGAGCGATTGTTGTTGTTTTTTTTGTTAAATTTTGTCGTTTAGCGACATTTTTGTTGGTTCTTACTGTGGATTCAACTGGAAGTTAAGGCCAACGAGACTAAAAAATCAAGTTAAAATTATGGTAGCACTTTAACTTTCACTAAAACATTTATGTAGATTTCAGCAGTGTTTAGTGAAAAAGGCTCCAGGTCTCATGATTACTGCAACACCATCTTTCGGTAGTTCTGAACTTCTATATAATTGCATCTTCCTTCCTTCTATGGAGCTTGAGAGGAAGTCTTTAAGGTCTATATTTCAAACTTAAAAAGTACTGTTCTGTTTTACAGATTGGTCGAAGCTCTCAGATGGATTCGAAGAGGTCGTACCAATTCGTGTGGATAGCGAGGGACAAGAATTACCAGATGATCAACTTCACTTCCGGTCGATGAAGAGGCGCCATCGTCGTAGCGCTGATGTCACACGGATAGAGCGGACCGACGAAGAGGAGAATGAGGAAGGAGAAACTCTTGAAAACTGGACGCAAGTTAGATATTCTCTGAAGGCATTCGGACAACAGTTTGATCTGGAACTAACCCCCAATACTGATTTTATCCTGCCCAGCTTACGGGTTCAGCACTTGGACGTGAACAATACGTGGCTGGCGGACCCTGCCTACGACTCGAATTGTTTCCACACGGCTTCCGTCGCTGGGGACGACAGGTCCGCGGGGGCCTTCAGTGTCTGTCACAACCTCGTAAGTTAATCCCTTTTATCATATTTTAATACCACCCCACCTGAAAGCCCATGTTGACCTATTAATAGAATACACACCGTCAGCTAAGGACCCATTGCCTTACCATTGGCCCTTTGTCACTATGCCAATAGCGGAGCTTTGCATTTAACGCTTTGTAATTTGTTAAGCATAAATGGGGCTAATACTTTTGGCAAATTTGCTTCTCCTAGTGAGCTGCAGGTTATTCATTCAATGACAAAAGCCAGGGGAAGCAGTAAATGTGGAGCGCCAGTAGCAGGAGTGCTATTTGACATTGTTTGTCCTTCTTGGTGGGGACTTCAACGTTTCGTTTGTTCTGTCTTTTTCAGCTGCATTCTATGTGTTCACGCTTTAGGAGGCTCCTTTATATTGAAAATCATAACAGAAATATCACAGTTGAGGCATGGCAACATTGTTGAGCCCCCTCAGATAGACAGATACTTACAGGAGAACCTTGCCCTTTGTCCCTTTCTCTGTTGGGAATCTGATAAATGCTTCATGGATGTTTTTGTACAGCTTTTCAAGTGCCATTGATGTGTTTGCTGTTGAGAATTGACACAATCTCTTTAATATATATATTTACTTTGTACAGTCTTGATTTATATATGAATACATATACATGTGTTGAATATAGCTTGTACATTGTACAATGGTCTGACAAGGTTAAGCATCTGCAGTAAATTTCTGAAGGTTGGATGTCTAAGATTGTGACCAACGGTAATATTAATAGAAATCTGAAATGTTAAAAGTCCTAATTTTTCACAATAACAGTGACAATATATACACAATGGTAAATACCATATTTTCTATAGGCAGATTGTATCAAGAGTTAATTTTATATGCATATACAATTGTACATGTACATTGTATTTTTGTATGATAAATTTTCATGAGGTCTGGAAGGTAAATTTTGCAGTTATGGAAGAAATTGGAAGAAATTTTATGGCACAAAATAGTAACATTAACTCTACATTTTTCTGTCTGGTCGTCAAATTGATATAATATATGGTTATGAAGCCAACTAAAAGGAAAGAAAGATCGATACTACAGGAGTAGAACAACTATAGTCCATGAAGACATTATGAAGGTCTAACTTCACCTTGGCCTAAGAACGTGTGTAATATATCCATGAAGTACAATTTTACTTTTTTTTTCTTAGTGATTTTTTTTTCTTTTATCTCATTCTTCCCACGTTGTTACAATTGTCTGCCATTGATATGAAGAAGTGTTAAGTTAACAACTGTTACACAGTTGACCTGTTTTCAAGAGCAAAGTTTAATGTGACTGCTGGTGTGCAAAAGTACTACAATTCAATTTGTATACAATGATTGTACACCTGAGTATTGTGAATACCTAATGTGTGTGGCCTGGTGTGATTCTTAGTAAATCGAATCAGAGAATCAGTCAGGTTAATGTGATGGTATCATCATTCTCTCATTTCACCCGGTAATTATACACATCACAGTGATTATTCACAATGGCTGCTGGTGACAAATGTTTTAGCAACTTGACAAATGTTGAGCAACTTTCCCTGTTTCATATATGAGTTGATCAGAGGTCAGTGAACTGGAGATCTACCTGAAGTTCAACACCCAGAAAACACATCAATTTGATAAGTTGGATAAGTTGTCAAGTGGAAGAATCGTCAAGTGGCTAAGCATGTAATTGGTGACTCCACAATTCACTAGCAACAATGTCATGGCTCTTACAATACCTTACAAAACACCACTTTGACAGAACTGGAGGTAGCTATTACAGCATTACCATGGTATTGCATGGTTAAAGTGTAGGTCCAAACTCTCCATTTGTCCAGCATGAGGTCTGAGCAAGTGCTGGACACAACCCAGGGGTGCCCTCTCAAGAACAAGTGCCCTGATAACTCGGGTTGTGTTTTATGGGTTGGTGTTTTGAAGGTCTCTCAGGTCAATGTCTAGTGGTCTCCACATGGAGCAAAAAGACCATCAATGAGGGAGGTCAGAGAAAGCCAACTGAGTCGTAAAGAAGCAGCATGCAGTCATGACTCATGACTCATTGATCGCCTTTAGGCTAATCTCTGTAATTACGCGGTCACATGGCGGGTGTCGGAGTTTCATGTGTCGGAGGATTTATGTGTCGGAGATTCATGTGGCGTAGTCGTAGACAAAGGCAATCAATCTCCTAAGAATAAGGGGGCAACCATTTAATATCTACTAAGGTGCTAAGATAACAAAAGTACATGCATGAATGAACCAAGGGGGCAACCATTTAATATCTACTAAGCAATGATGATAGATAGATACATAGATACATAGATACATAGATACATAGATACATAGATACATAGATACATAGATACATACATGGCGAAGAGAGTTACAGATAGATAGATAGAAAGAAAGATAGATAGATAGATAAGGGGGGTAACCCTAGGGGGTATCCCTTAAGGGTATCCCTTAAGGGTGGGATACCCCTGAGGGTGGTGTAATGTTGCCATTGGGTGTAATGTTGCCATTGGGTGTAATGTTGCCATTGGGTGTAATGTTGCCAATGGTGCAAGTGTTGGCAACGGGTGCAAGTGTTGGCAACGGGTGCAAGTGTTGGAAACGGGTGCAAGTGTTGGCACGGGGTGCAAGTGTTGGCACGGGGTGCAAGTGTTGGCACCGGGTGCAAGTGTTGGCACTGGGTGCAAGTGTTGGCACCGGGTGCAAGTGTTGGCACGGGGTGCAAGTGTTGGCACCAGGTGCAAGTGTTGGCAATGGGTGCAAGTGTTGGCACGGGGTGCAAGTGTTGGCACGGGGTGCAAGTGTTGGCACGGGGTGCAAGTGTTGGCACCGGGTGCAAGTGTTGGCACTGGGTGCAAGTGTTGGCACCGGGTGCAAGTGTTGGCAACGGGTGCAAGTGTTGGCAACGGGTGCAAGTGTTGGCACGGGGTGCAAGTGTTGCAACCGGGTGCAAGTGTTGGCACCTGGTGCAAGTGTTGGCAATGGGCGCAAGTGTTGGCACAGGGTGCAAGTGTTGGCACCGGGTGCAAGTGTTGGAAACGGGTGCAAGTGTTGGCACTGGGTGCAAGTGTTGGCACCGGATGCAAGTGTTGGCACCGGGTGCAAGTGTTGGCACCGGCTGCAAGTGTTGGCACCGGGTGCAAGTGTTGGCACCGGGTGCAAGTGTTGGCACCGGGTGCAAGTGTTGGCACCGGGTGCAAGTGTTGGCACCGGGTGCAAGTGTTGGCACCGGGTGCAAGTGTTGGCACCGGGTGCAAGTGTTGGCAACTGGCGCAAGTGTTGGCACGAGGCGCAAGTGTTGGCACGAGGCACAAGTGTTGGAACAGGGCGCAAATGTTGGCACCGGGTGCAAGTGTTGGCACCGGGTGCAAGTGTTGGCACGGGGTGCAAGTGTTGGCACCGGGTGCAAGTGTTGGCACCGGGTGCAAGTGTTGGCACCGGGTGCAAGTGTTGGCAACGGGCGCAAGTGTTGGCACCGGGCGCAAGTGTTGGCAACGGGTGCAAGTGTTGGCAACGGGCGCAAGTGTAGGCACGGGGTGCAAGTGTTGGCACGGGGTGCAAGTGTTGGCACGGGGTGCAAGTGTTGGCAACGGGGTGCAAGTGTTGGCAACGGGTGCAAGTGTTGGCACCGGGTGCAAGTGTTGGCACCGGGTGCAAGTGTTGGCACGGGGTGCAAGTGTTGGCAACGGTTGCAAGTGTTGGCACGGGGTGCAAGTGTTGGCAACGGTTGCAAGTGTTGGCACGGGGTGCAAGTGTTGGCACGGGGTGCAAGTGTTGGCACGGGGTGCAAGTGTTTGCACCGGGTGCAAGTGTTGGCACCGGGTGCAAGTGTTGGCACGGGGTGCAAGTGTTGGCAATGGGTGCAAGTGTTGGCAATGGGTGCAAGTGTTGGCACCGCGTGCAAGTGTTGGCAACAGCAAGTGTTGGCACGGGGTGCAAGTGTTGGCAACGGGTGCAAGTGTTGGCACGGGGTGCAAGTGTTGGCACCGGGTGCAAGTGTTGGCACCGGGTGCAAGTGTTGGCAACGGGTGCAAGTGTTGGCACCGGGTGCAAGTGTTGGCAACGGGTGCAAGTGTTGGCAACGGGCGCAAGTGTAGGCACGGGGTGCAAGTGTTGGCACGGGGTGCAAGTGTTGGCACGGGGTGCAAGTGTTGGCACGGGGTGCAAGTGTTGGCACGGGGTGCAAGTGTTGGCAACGGGTGCAAGTGTTGGCACCGGGTGCAAGTTTTGGCACCGGGTGCAAGTGTTGGCACGGGGTGCAAGTGTTGGCAACGGTTGCAAGTGTTGGCACGGGGTGCAAGTGTTGGCACGGGGTGCAAGTGTTGGCACGGGGTGCAAGTGTTGGCACGGGGTGCAAGTGTTGGCACGGGGTGCAAGTGTTTGCACCGGGTGCAAGTGTTTGCACCGGGTGCAAGTGTTGGCACGGGGTGCAAGTGTTGGCAATGGGTGCAAGTGTTGGCAATGGGTGCAAGTGTTGGCACCGGGTGCAAGTGTTGGCACTGGGTGCAAGTGTTGGCAACAGCAAGTGTTGGCACGGGGTGCAAGTGTTGGCAACGGGTGCAAGTGTTGGCACAGGGTGCAAGTGTTGGCACCGGGTGCAAGTGTTGGCACCGGGTGCAAGTGTTGGCACCGGGTGCAAATGTTGGCACCGGGTGCAAGTGTTGGCACCGGGTGCAAGTGTTGGCAAGGGGTGCAAGTGTTGATGTGTCGGAGGATTTATGTGTCGGAGATTCATGTGGTGTAGTCGTAGACAAAGGCAATCAATCTCCTAAGAATAAGGGGGCAACCATTTAATATCTACTAAGGTGCTAAGATAACAAAAGTACATGCATGAATGAACCAAGGGGGCAACCATTTAATATCTACTAAGCAATGATGATAGATAAAGAACTATAGATGAACTTGGTGTGAAGTATTGCCCAATCAAATTCGCAAAACAAGGTTTTGGCTTGCGTATTATGTAACACAGGCGATCATTTAGTCCCTGTGGGACAGCATAGGCGATCCATTCAATCTCCACACTACCTCTAGTTTGGTCAAGTTGTTTGACTTTTTTTAGCACTTGAGATTTAACAGTTGCACTGGACGTTTTGTGGAAGTTTTAGAAATGGACCACTGACCTGACCTGCAGGTGTCAGGCCATAGCGATCATGCAAAATGCATTATCAGTTTGTCAAAAGACAAACTGACAACGTTTAGAGACACTGTGTTTATTGACTTCATTCAATCTTTTTTTAAGGATGGCCTTCTATAAGTTTTTTTTTTCTTCAAGGCTTGTGCTTCTTTAACCTGCCTGGAACCAGGAAAATGTTTAGATCTTCAGTGTGGAAATATACTCATGGACTTGTCATACACAGATCTCTGATCTTACCAGTTGTAGTCATTACTTTTACCTGCCTTGACAAATGTAGTCATTATACTTACCTATACCAATTGCAGTCATTACTTTTGCATCAACCCAAGGCAAAGAGGAAGCTATGTGATGAGCTGATTATGACATTGCAAAGGAACAAATGGTCTACAACTGCAGCTGTGTGTGGGATGTGCTTCTGATGAGGTTGGTGGGTGCTTCTTCTGACCCATTGACTTGACCCAGTGAGTCCTGGGAGGGGCAGGTAGACCCACAAACCAAGCCAGTCTGGCCTGTGCTCCTAGGCCTGTGCTATTCTAGGGGCAAACGACTCAACTGATCCCTGGGTTGGTGGCCAGCACAGGTTTACTACATACCTGGCTGTACCGGGCACCTACTGGGTACCTTACTGCTTTTGCTGCCCCCTCCCCCACAGGGCCCCACTGGTCCCCAGGGGCACCCAGTGGCCACCCCAGCCTCCTCATCATCTCCTGTCAGTGATGAAAGAGTTGGCTTGAAACACGATTAATCCAGCCAGTCCTCCCACTGGGTCCCTGTCTGGGCCAATTCATGTGCATGAGATTCATAACAGCTCATATTCTGAGGCTTAGATATATTCCTGCATTTATCTCCATTTTATCTCCTCATACACATGGATGTGTGCTGGAGCATTAGGCAGGCCTACCCAAGACAGCTGAATTAACACCCTCTCAACCTGAGTCTCAGGTAGACCTCAGGTAGACCTCAGGTAGACTGGAATACAATGTGAGGTGTGCTAGGGTCAGTCTATGTGTTTCTAGAGCATGGCGCCTACTCCTAGTGTATAGTGTATACAACTGCTAACTCTTCGACTCTAGTATTATCCTAGTACATGTATACTGAGGGTAGCTGTGCAGGAGTAGAAGTTCTCAATGCAGGCCACTGTGGATCACCTTCAAAAAACACCACTCTCACTTTCTTACTTTCTTTCTGACTTCTTCAGTAGCCACCCACACCTGAAAATTGATGCTGTATGCATGTCAGTATGGACAGCAGTGTATCTATAGGATATGATGGGTCTTGATATGATAGGATGTGATAGGATATGGTAGACTGAGTGTGGCTGGATCAACAAATCAAATCATATCAGACTGACAGGCTCTCCAACACTCACTCGACTTAAAAATGTGCAGCATGTCTGCCTCAATGAAGGAGTCATTTAGTGAATCTTTTCACAGAAATGTGGGAGAGAAAAAACTACAAGTGTGAGATAGCAGGTATTGAAAGGAAAACACTGGTTGACTATGCCACCTCAACAGTTGGTTGCTTGTAGTCTCTCCAGCAAGTCAGCTGCACACAGGACTCAAAAGTTTTTTTCCAGCCCTGCATATCTTGCATTACTTGTACATGTTACACTCTGCGGTGTAGGGACAATTACTCCAGTCATGTTTTTGTTTGGGTCATGATGAATGAATGACAGGGGACGTGAGCTCATTGCTACTTGCATATTTCCACACACCCATGAGAGGCCTAGGAGAGGACCCAGAGAGGAGCAGAAGCTAGCAGAGGAGAAAGAAACAAGATAGGAATCTTAATTGGTCAATTAGAAGGGCAAAGATGCAGCTCATCACCACTGCTCTAACTGTGACTATCTTGCCCTTGATCTTTGCTGATCCTTGCCCCACTGAGTGTCACTGAACTTGCCCTGAACTTGCCACAAAAAGAAGGAACAACTGTATGAAGGGGGAAAACACAAAAAAGGGGGATTTACATTGCAGGATGGTGGTAAAAAGTGCCTGGCAACCAGACTAAGCCTGTGGCAATTCGTAGTCAAGAAGGCATTGTAGTCTCAGGACTATGTCTACACTAATGTCTACTGAGGGGACTGTAATCTGGGTGACTATAATCTGGGTGACTAGTGCTACTGGCTGTCTAGGCACTTTTATCTGGCCCCTGTCCTCAATGGCCCATAGCCTCTGATGTATTATGTTATCCACGATACAGATTTTTGGCCTCCACAGTAAGTACCCAGTAGCTTTGTTTTTGGTTGAGGAAAAAACCCAACTTCTGAAGTGATAATCTCTTTGAACTACTCAGTGAAATTAGTTTCATGTGTTTAAAGCTGTTTGTAGTGGGGGCCTGTAAATTGGAAGCATAAAACACAGTTGGTTGTGATGTGCAATTAGAAGGCAATGGGCTGTGAGATGGGTGTGAGCAGGGGGAGGGGCATGTGGGCCTGTGATGCAATGACACCAAATGGACCAAGTGGAACCTAACGAATCCATAAAGTGAAATGGGAGAGAGTTCTAGTTGTGAGACCTGTGAAAAAGTTGAGAGATCAGTGTAGAAAGTGAAAAATAGAGCCAGGAAAGCTCAGCAAAGCTTGGGTAGTTGCAGCACTTGTAAATGTGTTCCATTGAGCTGCTGTACTTACAGTTTAATTAGCCTGGAAGGACCTGAGAGCTTGAATTGGGTCACTTATTTTAGAATTTCATTGTTCTTCCCCTTGTTACTGTATGAGAATAGTAGTAAACGTCTTGAAAACCATACCATTCTGCTCCTCCAAAGCACCTGATGCCACCATATTGCCCAGATTTGCTCAGTAAACCAATGGATTGACTGGAAATATCCATACTGTTCCCTGACAGGTGTATGTTGTGATGGAAAGCCATGAACGTCAAGTACCCTAATTTTATGCAAAGCAACTTCCAACAGGTCACAGAGAAGTATGCAGAGAACTGGGCCAGCATTTATGGGTTTAGGAAGGGCTGTGAAGCCTGTGATACTTGTACTTGAGTGAAGGTCACTAAAAATGTTTCCAGTGATTACCCTATCAGCTCCTGGCAATGCTATCTTATATGATAGAGACAAATTAGTTTCTAAATATAGTCCAAGAACATGTTTCAATTCAATGACATGTGTCTGATGAGGAGAGCTCTATCTTCCAAGCCCATGATTCCCATGATCATTCACTATGTTCACATATATCATGGATTTATAACAAGAACCTTATTACTCTCTGTAACTTACAATACATGTATCTAATTATGCACTGGCACTGTGCTGAGGATATTTACCCACCACACAGATTAAAGTGATTAGTAATTACTTCCATTGACTTAGATTTAAATGGGGTTAGTGTGATTAGCCTCCATTGGCTCCCATTTCTCTGTTTGCTTTTGATTTGGCTGGTGAGATAAGTTGGTCATTACCTGAACAACAGATGTTACAAAAAGCCATTGGACTGCACGATGACATTGCAATGTAATTGGGTTTACTGGTTGTTTATAAAGAGAACAAAGGGGATTAATTGCTTCTTGAAATGTGCTATGATGTACTATGATTTGATGTTAGGTCGAAGGACACCAGGCCTGGCCCCATTGCTATTGCTGGGATGATGGACGACGGGGCACAAGTGGTTCTGTTGATGGATCGGCTGCAGCCTGTGGCCTGTGGCAATGGGCCCAAAAAAGAAGGGCATGTATAAAAATACTTGCATTGGTCTTTTTCTCGTTGGTTTGTCCTCTCTTTGTTCCATTTTTATCCCCAAAGATCAAAATCAGCATCAGCATGTTTAGGTTGCTCCCATGGGTTTCTCTCCTCTGGTTCTTGGGGTCATTTACATCTACAGTTACTGTTAGGCAACTTGGCCAAGAAAAGTTATTCTACTCCATTGCTTGTCAAACTCTGTGATCTCTTATCTATATATATAACTTTATTATACAGAGATATATGAGATATTGACATGATAACAATTAAATGAAAGGATCATCGTGACAAGTAAAGAATCACCAGAAATACATGCACACAACCTTGTGGTCATGGCCTGATGACCAGCCTCAAGTCAGAGGATATTGTGAGGATTTGCTGACATGTACATCAATGATGTAAGTGACCCATTTAAGGAGACCAGCTTTGACCACTGTCCAGTTCACAGCTTGTAAATGTCAGGCAATGAAGAATTGCTGTCATACCCTGAAGACACAATGGGCACAGAAATGTATTCTATAGAAGCGATGCATGCTCCACTGTTTGTGGAGGCCACATTTTAGAGGTTTTTCTCTGTAGGTTTAGCTCCTCAAAGGACCACATCAGTCAATCATCCAGGGGAAATGGGCTCAGGAAAAATAGTGAAAAATACAGTGTATATAAATAGCAACATATTACCCTTTAGAAATTGACAGATTTTGATAGGATGACTCGTTTCATTAGGTCTAACAATATCTCTAGGAGAGGCATTATTCTTAAACAAAAGAGCTCATTGGTCAATGCAAACTAAGTTGACTGTTAGAGGGAAGGCTGAGAGATGCTCTCGGATGGTTCTATTTAACGTATTATCTTGAACTTCACACACTAAAACAGGTAATGTACTTTTCTTTTTCTTTTCTTTTTACTAAAGTGTCTTATTGACAGTCTTTGGTAAAGTTCTTTTATTCATAAGGAGACATTACTTGTGTTGCATGGAGAAAACCTGAGAGGTGGAAAGAGGTCTGATGTTTGGGTAACAACTTCAAGGCTTGATATGTAACCTTGCCAGAAGAAGGGCAGATTAGTTGTACTGTTTGCTTTTGTGATTGTGCAGCTTTCTTTAGACCTGCGTTTACACGTGTTTATGGAATCAGAGCAGCTAACACATTACACTGACAATCACAGGGGCTGACTGAGCAGAGTTTAGCTGGCCTGAGGCTGGCTTATGGGTGAGCATCTATACCTCCTCAGTGAGGCTCCTCAGATCTACATCAGGCGGCCTACCTCAATCCACCTCAGGCTGCCTCTATCCCAAGGAACGTGGGTTATGCAAGAACTGCAATCTTTGATTATGTGATAATCCCCCTTTGACCCACCTGACTAGAACATGCACTCTAAAAAATGTCGGGACAAAATTGGTTTTTTAGATTCAAAATGGTTTTATGAAAAACCAAATTTCAATGCAAAACCAAAATGGATTTTTAAAAAAATCCATTTTGGTTTTTTGCATTGAAATTTGGTTTTTCAAAAAACCATTTTGAATCTAAAAAACCAATTTTGTCTGGAATTTTTTAGAGTGTGGGTCTTGTGGAGGCCTTGATTATTTTTGTTGTATGAGAAAGTTCAAGTGTCCCAGCGAGATTGCCCTCCCTGTGTTTGCACAGAGATTTCGAAGGAATTTGTTAGAGGTTGAAATATTCAGGCAGTATGGTACTGGTACTACACTGCACTGAGTATGCCGATGACCTAAAGACCCGAAGATGAACGGAAGATTTCAGTTTCTGCCTCATTTTGCCAAGAGATGGCAACCTCGTAACATCTGTTCATCGAAGGGAATATACATTGTATGTGGAGTCTGCGACTCTGCAAGAACTTTACTGACCAGTTACTGACTCAAGTACTGAGGTACTGCAGTCTTGTGTCGACAACAAATGGTCCACAATCTGCATTATTCGCTCTGACCATTTTCTTCGGTTGCTGTGTATTTTTGGATCAATTGACATTCTGCGGAAATCCTTTTACTGTCAATCGGCTATGTCCACTTTGCTTCCCTATGACTTCTCTGTTAGCTCTTTTATGGAGTCCTATAAAGAGCAGACTGCACATCTCCCTCGGGGACTGTAGAAGTGTCCAGTTACTAGATCCTGATCGAGTTGGCCAAACATGGCAAGCCTGGGTTGAAGTATTTTAACCCTGGTAAGTGGCCACAGAGGTCCTGCCAAGGTCCTGCCAAGGTCATATGTCCTTGATCTTGCTACTGCCAAGGGCAAATATTGTCCTGGCAAGTGTTGGATATCAGCTTTGCTGAGTGTTGAGGTCTGCCACAAATCTCCCTTGGCTCACATTTCTTGTTTTGAAATGGACACAACAGTCTCGAGCCTTATGTTTGGGACTCTTTCCAGATTTGGTATTTCTTGGCCTGCAAATGTTTGAAATTTTGAAGTAAATTACTTTAAGAATTCACAGAAAGTTGAGCAATTTTAATTTGAAAACTCTGAAATGACAACTCATCTCAACAGTGCCAATAATATAATGACTTTACATTTGTTTTCAAGATTGGAATATCATGTACATCCACATGTATGTGCACTAAAGTTCTTAGTAACTTATGTAGGGTGCTTTCTGTGCTTTCTTAAGGAGACCATAAGTTGCCATGGAGCTCTACACTCTACAGCATGAAAAGTGGGAGATAACTAATGGAAACTTCTGCAGTAACTCTTGTAAACTGTTCTTCCTGTTGTTTGGTAAATATGATGAAATGCTTATGATAAGCTAACTACACAAGTAGCCTTTAAGGACCTCTTATAATTCATCTGTCCACTAAGTAATTGCCTGGTCAGTGTCATCCATTATATCTGGCTCTTACCATTCTGTCTGGTGCTTGTGTCATTTATAACTTACTTAGTGTCTGTCACTGTTAGACATCTCAGTTTGAAATATCTCACTGTGAAGGTTTATGCACCATTAATGCAGTTTTCCAGTCCCTGGTTCCTTTGAAGAAAATGAAGTAGTCAGGTGGACTACAATAGATACATTAACTCAGTTTCCTCCATACCTGTATAATGCTCAGGTTTCTCACTAAATTCTCAGACATCAAAAAGTTGGTTGTGCTTTTGTGAGTTTTGTCAAAGTTTCGTGAATGAGGAGGCACCAAAGAGAGCATGGGGGCATACTTGGGACATACTTTTACAAGATGGATATAAGGGCTGAGTGTTCCTGCAGCTTTTGATGATTACTGTGACTTCCAACTTCTCAACATAACTGCAAATTATCCCCAAGCAAAAACACTGAAAATAGTGCTTATGTATCTGTTTATGTACATGACATTTGAAGATAATACCAGGGTTTGTTTTATGAATGCAAAAACAGACATTTCAACACATGCCTTTGTGATATCCGTATAAAAAAAGATCAAACATGAAAAAAAAAGACAACATGAAAAAAAATCTCTTAGCACTTGACTTCAAATTTGGACTAGTCTGACTTCTGGTATAGGCAAACAGTTATGATAAAGCACTATCTGCCACAGAGTGGTGGTTACAAATTGCAATGTCATCTTTTTTCTGTTTGTTGAAAAGTACATCACTGCATGGGGTTATATCTTTGACAATATGTCATTCAGAACTTGAATCAGAAGAAAGAAAGGATATCATATCTCTTTACAGAAATGTCGAATATATGTCTCAATTCAAGATATTTAAGGCAGAAAAAGGATGATATGTTGAGTATTTACAACTTGGCAAGAAAAAAACTCTCCAGATCCAAAACACAGAAGTCATCATAAAGTATGTTTTTTTGGTAGGTTGAGATAGTTTTATCCATATATTCTTAAAGAATACTAAATTAGGAGAACAGGCCAAACTGGGTGGAAGATGTTCTTCCAGGAACAATGAACCTTTGTCCCTGTCTGCTCACTAAGTTGAGTATTATCTGTCTGGGGGGTCTGACACCCTGGAATATCAGTACCTCAAGCAAAAACACACCAGACAAAAAGTATATATACCATGCACACATGTGTTATTTTGTTGTGGTCCACATGCTTTTATCAAAGATTTCATAAAAAAAATATTTAATTGTCAGATAGATTGTCAGGTGGATCGTGGCCATGAATTATTGCAGGGCATACAGTCTAGCTCTTATTAGCTCTTATGGGATTTGTGAGAATATGTTCAGCTTAGTTCTGGGGCAATGCTTACATTATACAAAAGCTAAGTCAAGGGTTGCTTGAATGTTCTTAGAATTATAGAAAAAACTTAAGAAGTCAAAAAAGTATTAAAAGGGGCTAAGCTCACCTCTGCTGAATCAGCAAAAGTTAAAACAAATGGGAGCGGAAGGGTTAAAAATGTTGAACTTGGCCAGAAGTTTCGACTTTAAATTTTTTGGGCAACTTGTTGACAGGTGGACCGAAGTGGGTGGACAGGTATAGTCTGGCTCCTGGGCTGGGCACTCCACATTTTTTGTGTGGGATTAAACATATATATCGACCTAAATCGACCTACATCTAAATCTGGGGGCTGTAATCTGTGGCCTCCAAAGAAAGGCCCCCTTATCTTGTTCTTTGCCATTCCCCATCTCCTGGCATCCAAACATGTTAGACCCATGTGATTTAATGTTAGACTCAATCCCTAATGCCAGAGGGGGGTGCCTACCCACCAAACAATTTCATGTGACTATAAGGTTATGCCAATATTAGCCGCTAAGTTACAATAATATTAGTTGCCAATCTTAGGATCACCTTTTCCAGGAAACTTCCCAATTTATGTCACAATGTTAGCATATAACATTACCTCATAATCAGGAGGTAAGGTTAGGATAAAGTTATAACATAACATTAGCATGTAATGTTAGCATAACGTTTTTGAGGAAACTTCCCATTTCCTTCTCAGAATATTAGCATATAATATTATAGCATATAATATAACTTCAATTTACTTGATAATAAAGGTGTGAGGTTGAGATACTGGTTGATATGGAGTGATAATTGGTTTTAAGATGATGTTACTGGATGACATACACAGGTAATATTCAGCTGATATTGTCATAATCATAACATTTCACATGCAATGTTCTGTTCATATGACCCTGAGATCACAGAAATATTACAGATGAGACACAGATTGCGCACTTAAAAAATATCTTATACAGCACATGCAGAGAGAGATCTATAACAGTTACATCACACAATCAGTTGGCTTCAAGTGAGGAACTTTCCCAGGAGCCAGAATGAGCTGGATGGGCTTCTCTGCAGCCCATTGTAATTGTGATGTTTCCAGAGGTCCTCCAAGCATGGACTTCTGTGTCCAACCAATGTAATGCTTGGAACTGGCCAGAGGTTTCTGTCTTTCACTATCCACGGTAACTGCAGCCAGGGTAAATGAAGATGCGGAAATCCCTGTCTGGAATTGAAAAGATAGAAAGTTGTAAGAAGAAGTCACAGACAAACAGATAAAAATACACATTAAGTAAAGGATTAGTGAGTTAGTAATAAAAGAGAAATGAAAATAAAAAGTGAGAGACCAGGCCTAGCAAATTGCCAGGTCACCAAAATTATCAGCTTGTTCTTTTTACAGAACAGCCCAAGTCTCTCTGGTGATGCTGATACACTCACCTTGGAGGGTGTCATGCATTTCCAGGATCAATCTTTGTGGTCAAGGAAGAACATATCTCTCTGAGCTTCTTGCTACCATAGATTTTTTATTACACACTTCAAGCAATCGATATCAATATCAATTGACATATTTACCTAGTTCGTAGGCATGATGCAATAAAAAATTCAGTAAATTTGTTATATTTTAATTAATTATACATTTTACACTCGATTGTGATACTGGTAAACATTTGACTGAGCATGGAGCAAGTGCTGGGCGCAGGCCATGTGGCGCCATCTATAAATTGACACTTCAACACTTTTCATTTTCATCTCTCTCAAGAGTAATTTGTGGGAGTAATTAGATGCATGCTTTTTCACACACGTCAATCAACATTTCCAAGTCAGAGTATGTTCAAATATAGGCATATACATGTAGCATACCATACCAACTCAGATGAGCCTCAGGCCATTGGGATTTCTTCACAAGAAATTAATTTCTAAATTTTCCTTGTGATGCAATGGCCTGTGTTGAATGCAAGGATCTGGAACAGCCGCCGGGCTGTTGATCGTCCGTGGATCTCAAAAGATCTACAACTTCACTCTTCGTTCGAACGCATCTTGGGCATGTCTTGGATGTGCTAAAATGAAGCACACTGGATCAGATGGATCCCCTTGAAAGATCACAGCAATATTTTTGGATTATTACCCACATTCATAGTAACTTTATAAGAAGGATGTCACAAATAAAGAACAAAAGCAACTTAAAATAAATCACAACAGGTCAATATTTTGAATATTTTGAGTTTTCTCAGCTTGAAAGCCGAAGTCAACACAGCTCAGTATTTTGAGTTTTCTAGAAACGTTATGCTAACATTACCTGCTAATGTTATGTTATAACATTATCCTAACCTTGCCTCCTCATTATGATGTTATGTTATATGGTAACATTGTGAAATACAGCGAGAAGTTTCCTGGAGAAGGTTATGCTAATGATTAGCCACTAATATTATCGTCACTTAGCACTGATAATGTTATGCTAATATTACCAGAATATTGGACAAATCATCTTATTTCTAACACTTCCTTAAGATCCTGGTCAGGTTAATATAACATTATTAGAATATCATCAGTGTCATATTACCTTGTAACACCCTGCTCAGAAACTGGTGATGTTACGGAAATGTTAGCTGTTTGGTGGGTATGGGACCTGTTTTCCTCTATTTACTGATCACCTCTTGTTATGGCTTTGCACCCTGCTAAATGTACAATGGCCTTAGTTTTTCACTTCTAATTATTTCCAGTATTCAAAAACGCCACCCATCTGGTGTTCCCAATCTTAACACCTGCCCAGGTGCTGCTAACTCTGTTGTTTTTGCCACTTTCAGTCCTAATACCCCAATCACCACAATGTGGTGCATCCTTTGTGGTCTCAAATACATTAAATGCAATAGATCCAGCCAATCATGTCATAAGCTACATTGACAACTTGATAGGTCCTTTTCTGTCAAAACTATCATGATTCATTTCGACGTATTCTTGATGTGCATGGACCTGCACATTGTGTCAGGTAAGTGGTCACTCATGAATCAAGAGTCACTCCTGCTAGAAAGAGTTGTGTTGTGGTATTCTAGGTGTGTTTAAAACAAAGATGAACAGTTAAAAGATGTATTTATTCACGTCATAGGTCTCGATTGCCTGTAAAAGATGCTTCTTTGCTTCTGCAGCAACTGGCGTCTTCACAATGAGGACGTTTTTCAAGTGACCACTTCTGGTGCCCATCTTGCCTTGCATTCTTCAGGAGTCATAATCCTTTGATTTGCTCTACATCCCAGCTATTCGTGTTTGTGTGTTTATGCAGGATTCTTCTTTTTGCTGCCTGCATTTCTTCAAGGGTGTTGTTTTTTGTGTTCAAGTTGCATGTTAGTGCGACCACCTGGGGGATTATGTCTCGACTGCAGCATCTTCCCCTCCTGAAGCCCCTTCCAAAGTCTCTTCTTCAAATTCAGGTCGAAGGCGAAGGTCAGGATACCTTACGTAAAATACTTTTGATATTAGAAATTGTTAAAGAATTCCAAATTGCATGTGCCACTTACTCACTTGCTGGCCTGACAAGGAACTAACTTGGTGCCAATGGTCCAAGCCAAGACCAAGCGACCAAAGGGGCGTAATACACAATGGCACGGACTATGGTGAAAGTTGAAAGAGCTTTCCTGCAACATATCAAAGCTAACCTGATTAAGAAATATCATAATCAGCCATCTTTCAATCATTTGTAACTGGCCAGTTCAGTATTTTGTTCAGCAACCAGGTATATAACCTCCTCCTGTGGGAATATCTCAGAAAAGTATTGCAGCAGGCCATCTGGTTTGATTCCTGGTCTGGTTTGGTTATCTAGAACTATGTTGGATAGCACTTTCAATCATCTTTACTTCTATAGCCTCTCTGACTTTTCTTCCTGCGTAAATACAGCATATATAAAGCCCCAATCATCCATCCATCCAGAGGCAAACAAACATGTCATCATACATTGTACTGAGGGTAAAGTGTCACTGCTTATCTCTGCTCTTCTTCCAGTTATCATGCATCATTATGTGCAGGTGAAAACCTCTTTCCTCCAACTGGTGGCATAATGTTGGCATAATGGTCTTCTCCTGACAGTCTCTTGACAGTCTTTCTCATTCATCTTTCCCCTCTTGCTGTTTGCACGCCATGCCTGTCTGCTTTGCTTTTCTGGCTCCACTGATAACACACTGAGAAGTGAAAACTGCTTGGTCTCAAACTTCACAGGTGCAAATGGAATACCTACAGCACTAATTAATTGCTCAGGAAAGTTTTTATGAAAGAAAGACTAAAGGATAATGCTTTGCAAAATGTATGTGTGTATTTCACAATTTTGTGATATATTTGGGATTGAAAATGCATATTTTTTGTGGAACTAGGTCTTTATGACACATCAAACCCCATCTGCTATTTCCACTGAATTGAATTGTTGTGGGTGGTGCAGATTATGCCTCCAGTGATGGAATTATCAAAAGCATGTTTCCTATTTATCCCTTCAAGTTCAAAGACATGTTGAAAGTTCGATTTTCTGCTTTGTTGCTCTGGTGCTTGTTGAAGTTTATATTGGAACGAACAGGAGTCCCATTTGTTTTGATCCATTGTCACCTGGCAATTTTCAAATTAACACAAAAGGGGTTGGTTGCAACAGTTACCCTTTGTTTGTACATAACCCAGTCATGTTCCATGTTGTTTTTAGGCACTGTGCAGTTATTTTAGCTTGCAATCTTGTAGATGAAAGGTGAGTTGTGCCAGGTACTGCATTTGATTGCTGAGAATTCAGATTATCTGGTTAAGACTTCAAAGCCTGAAAGAGCCATTTAGTTCCAAGACTCCCAAGTGCATACACAGCAAATATTGAGGAATATATGGGGAGGTGTTGGTGTTTCTTTATGGTCTCCAATTTGGTGGAAGATTAACGCCTCAGGCCATGATACATAGATGGCAATGCTAGATACAGTTGAAAGGTGGTGATTAGTGCTGATTATGGGTTGTTTGCATGTGTTTTACCCCATGTTCTGCACAATTCCTGCAATTGCCTCCAGTTACAGACTCTGCTATGCCATTGTGTCTCCCACCCCTTGGTCTCCTGGTCTTGGCTTGGACCATTGGCACCAAGTAAGTTCCTTGTCAGGCCAGTATATAAGTGTGGTCTGTGTAGAAGCGGCATATGCAATTTGGAGTTCTTCGACAATGGCACTTTTTGTCGGCATGATAATCGGAGGAAACTGTCGTTGAATTTCTCTGAGGACATGAACTTGCTACATGTGCAGATTTGGAATTGAGAAATTGAGAGGAGACTGTATATGTACAGCCATGTGCATTTGGTGATGTTTTAGGAGCTCTGAGAGGAAGCACTGGCCTGGAATAAGCCCTGGCTGTCCTGAGTCCTCACTGGGTGGTCCCCCTGTCTGCTAATGAACCCTCTTCACATCTATTCGTAAAAAAGACACATAATTGAAGTCTTCCTGAAGTTTTTTATTTCTTTTTTTTTTTCGACCTAGACGTGTAGGTACAACACAGCTGGCAAAGCGTGACCCATGGGGCTGAGGGAATTGTGTGATTAAAATCACCACTTAGTTGAACGGTTTCGGCCAGACACTGCTGCTCTTTTATTTCTTTGTCGATGGCTGCAAAAAATACACAAACTGAAATACTCGGAGTGACAGTAATCCCTGTGCATATATCACAGTCTATTAAGGCAAAAAAGTGAGTCGTCTGCAGCATGTTAATGTACAGTGAACATCACCCAACATTGGCCAGCTCTGAATTATTGTGGGAGAAACTCTTGGAGAGAATAGTTGGCAGTCCAGCCATGCACGGTGATGCACTATGACATGGAGGTGTGGATGTGACTCCTGCATTCTCTTGTTTTGTCCCCTGTATAGTTGCCATAATGAAGATTTAGTGAACACTCAGGGTGTGATGATAATAATTCATGAAAAGCAATGTTGAGCAGGTGTGTTGTATTTGCCATAGTGTTTCTGCTGGAGAGGTATAATCCCAGTATAATCCCAACCCATTCTACACTCTAAAAATTTCAGACAAAATTGTTTTTTTAGATTCAAAATGGTTTTTTGAAAAACCAAATTTCAATGCAAAAAACCAACATGGATTTTTTAAAAAATCCATGTTGGTTTTGCATTGAAATTTGGTTTTTCAAAAAACCATTTTGAATCTAAAAATCCAATTTTGTCCCGACATTTTTTAGAGTGTAGCAATGCCTTCTTATTCCCTTCGGAGTATGCAACCTCACACATGGCTTCCATTTCTCTGATGTTTTGCCATTTGCCATCATGCGTTTCTCTGTAACATTCTCTGTGGCATTCGTGCATTTAACAGGGCCAAATGTAACCGAAATCTCTATTGAAGTTTGCTCTGTGCTTTACTGTGTGTCAGGAAAATAGAGAAGCAACTTTGCGTTCAGGAAGTTGCACACTGAATACATGTATGCCACATTGCCAGTGATAGGTTTTGACCTAATTATTGCATTTCCTCACTTAATCAATATTCATATCCATGGGTCTATTTGCTATGTTGTCTTTGGTGTATTCAGTGTATTCAACAAGACAAATGTAACATAAATCTGGATGTTTGTGCTTTACTGTTTGTCAAAAAATGGAAAACAATTTTCTATATGGTGCAATTCTTTCTAAGTGAATGGGAAACTGCAAAGTTTCCTAGAGTTTAGTCTCTAACCTAAGGGTATTCCCTAATTAAAATCCAGGGTTGAAATATCATTCAAATATGCATGGAATATTTACCACGAATGATGGTAATGGGTTGCCCATGATCTATGCTCCATGGTGCCTGCCATGATTTCCATGATTGCCATGGTGCCTGTGGTTTTGGACTTCCCTTGACTCAGCTTCATGCTGAACCCAAAAACTGATGATCACGACTCTGGTCAAAGTGATAAATTCTCAGAAGAAGCTCATCTGTTTTCATCTGTTTTTTGTCAGCATTCCAACAAAGCACAACACTTCCAACGTGACTGCAGCCTTTTACTTTTTACATGTTGACAATAAGCAGAGTTATCAATGAAAAATGTAGCTCAAGGGTGTGACTTTAAATTTTGAATAATTGCCATTGAAATTTGAAATTTTTGCATGGGTGTTTTCACTGTTTTTACATTTTTGTACGTTTGCTACCCGGCAGTACGCAACTATACAACTGATGGTCTTTGCAAAATTCAAAACTACCTTCATCGAAAACCTGGTTAAAGATTTGATAATATGACTCAAACACTGATTTGTTTTGTTTTTCAGCATGGAGCCTTCCAAGCGTTTGACAGACATTATTTCATTGAACCTCATCCAGAAGCGCTCAACTCAAAAAACACCTCAAAGAAATTACATATCATCTATCGGTCCAAGAAGCCACTGACGCCTGTCCAGGACAGCCAGTGTGGGATATCAGGTAAGCCGCCTTTTGTCATCTTCATCTGGTATTGTCTATACCTGTGGAAAATGTGTACTAGTAATTCGCTTTGGATGTCTTTTTGTTCTACATTATGCTGCAGATCTGTTTTTGCGTACTTCCTTTGGAAAAATTTGCTTGTTTCCGGTATTCTGTTGCTGCGCTGAATTTTTCTCGCATCAATCGCGTTTGTTCAGGCATACCGAGAACAGTTGCAGATTGTTGCAGTCCCAGAGTTTTTGTATTCTATAGCAGAATCAGATGTTCATATGATGTTATCTATAGCAAAAATCATGAAAATACAACACTTCGCAAGGTACGCCTGCTGTTCGCGATGTGTGCATCTGCCTTTTTGCAATGTGTACACAAACGGATCTTGTTAAGAAGAACTGCATTGGATTCAAATGGGGATTACCTGCTGCAATGGAAATGGAAAAAGATTGGTAACTGGTGTTAAATGCAAAAACATTCTACATTGCCTTTTGGTGTTCAATTGGACTGAGGGAATTGCTCACTTGATTTCAATTTCAGAGCGGTTTCTGCAACTTGCATGCTTTTACAGCGGAAGTCGTAAGCATGGATGTATATATATAGAAGTGGTTTAGCGTGTCATGTTTTTATCTGGTCCGTTTCCTTGAAATAGTCTGCCACTTCTGAGTCCATGCTTCTGACTTCTACTTTAAAGGTAAAATTATTGTCTGTGCAGACTCAAAGAATGAGGTGTTGAAAACAAGATATCTACTTAACATACAGATCTATACCAACTAAACTGCTGTAAAATTTCCATTTAAAAAAATGTTGGTTGTTGTTGTTGCATGCCTCATAAGAAGTAGTAACTATTGCAATTTGAATTACAAAAATATATGCATGCATGTGTAAACCAATTTATGATTAATTCAGAAGGATTGCCTTATGGTGTTACAAACTGTTGCTTGCCAAAGACTTTCTGAAACCAAAGATTTGCTCCGTGAAGTTCAATACAAGAGGTTTGAAGGTTCCTTCTGGTTTTCAGTAGAGCTGGACAACAAGTCTGTTGGATGAGTCTAGGTCACTATCACTATGGAAGAAAGGGCCTGGAGGATGAGAAACTCAGAGAAAGGAGTATGCAAGCCCTTTGCAGGGTAATGAATGGAGTGAGGGCTACTTGGTGGAGCAGTTAACAAGAGAGGCAGGATAGCTGTGCCAGGGTGTTCCAGGAATCAGGCAAGTGCCTTGGCACCCAAGTATTGGCCATTTTCTTGTCGAAATTACCAGGGTACAGACCGTACAGACCAGTCTCGGTTGAAGTCGGTTCTGTGTGTTCTTGTATAGTATTCACTATACTACACCGTAGGAGGTACTAACAGGGTACTTCTGCAGATAGATCATGCTAAATTGCTGGTATTGATTTCACTAATAATGACAATAACAAATGACCTTGAGCTAGATGTGAAGGTCACTCAATTGTCACAGTAGCCACTTGAGCACACGTGTCTTGTCACCTTAGCCATGTTCAAGTGGACGAAGATGATGAATGGGACCTCTTACTGTTTTCTACAGTCATTGTGGTTACTCCATCACTATAGTATTCACTATTTCAAGTTATCAGCCTCACTCCCCCATTCCCAGGCTGTCCATGGGTGTGCTTGACAACCCATAAGAAGCCATCTTGTTCTGTCAGATGAGATTATTGCTCCTCTAACTTTCAGATCACTGTGGGACATGGCAGGCTGTCCACCCCTTGCTGGCAAAAGACAATGTGCCACCCCAGGGCTTCATGGGTCATTGGCCAAGAAGACCACCAAAATAGTTGAAAATACTACTACAAACTAACTTTGGATCGACCTTTGCCTTCTTCATAGACTTCTTTTGACCTTATAATAGTCAGGGAGTGACTAGAGTCACTACTCAACCGTCTAAACAATGCAGTTTTCTTTGCAATGTTTATTTTAAAGCCTACAATTTGACAAAAGGTCTATTGAACCCATGCAGTTGTCACTTTGGGTCCTTTATGCAGAAACCCCACTGTTTGCTATGCTCAGTTTGATATACAAATGCTCATAAGCATCCTATAGTTTACATGTTCTGCAAAAAGCTGTCATGATACATTCTAGTTCACTGTGTTACATAACTTTGCTACTTAACCTTATCTCTGAGATAAGTTATGTCAATTGCTACTGTGTGACCCCAGAAGTTGAATCAAGTACCCAAACAGATCGATACAGGCCTTCCTCTCAAATGTGAGCCATCATCAGATCATCATGACAGCCACCAGCCTGACATCAGGAGCTATCAGGGCTCCCTTGATACTGCCATAACTTTCTTTGGACTGTTTCAATGGCCTGTAGGAGATCTGCTTAGTGTCCATGTATCCAAGAGAATTACCTAAGAGTCGTTTATGGTCCACAATAGGAAATAAATTGTTTGCCCATTCCAGTGTGGCCTATTTGTTCAAGATTGTCCTGTTTGCAGAAAGGAGGAGATTCCTGCATTGATAGCTGGCTACAGCTTGTATTGCAGCTTATTGCAGCATCGTTTTTCATTGGAAGTATGCTCGGGGCCTTGTGATGACATTTTGCTTGTCCTGTGTAATCACAGCCAGACTCCTAGCCCCTTATCTGCTTATCTGTTGGCTCTACCAGCTTGTATGATCACAGCCTTTCTCCACAAGACTCCACTAAAACACACAATGCTCCCCCTAGCCTCCTAGCTGAAATATTGTTGGCCAGAAAAGGGGTTCTATCAGGTTTACAGCCGTCTGGAGTTGCCTGGGGTGGTCTGTGTTGGCTTGAGGCTCTTGAAAAAGCCACCTTCAATGAGGGAGTATACGGAGCACCCAAAGCTTTTCCAGGCTGTCTTGGCTTTTACCAGTAATTTGGGAATGGGCATTTGGTGTGTTATATTACATTGCCATTGACCTTCACATCAGTTCACCAAGATGTCAAGGTTAAACTAGAGGTTCATTCCAGATGTAGCTATAGTGGACCTTTCTCAAGCATGTCAGGGTTAATGTTATACTAGAAATTTACTACTTGAATTGTTTTCAAGTGCTGTTAGAGTGGCCAATATATTCAGCCTTCTTACTGATGGGTTCTTCAATGTGACTTTGACCTTCTTGAAGATTTCAAGGTTAAAGTTAACTAACTTTTTGTTATGGACCTTTCTAAAACATGTCAGGGTTAATAGTTACTGTAAAAGGTTCACTACATGTATGGTTATACCACAAATTTACTAATTGGAATGGTGGTTTTTGGGTAACAGCAGTTAGCTCTCTTCATGTGCATAATTACTTTGACCTTCGTAAAAATGTCAAGGTCAAAGTCAACTGACTTGTTGTAGAGGCCTTTCTGAAGCATGAGAGGGTTAAAAGGTCATACTAGAGGTTTACTACTTATACTCAGCATTCAACTCTGTTACTGAAGGGTTATCCAAAATGACTTTGACCTTCGCGAAGATGCCAAGGTCAAAGTCAACTGGCTTGCTGCAGAGGACTTTCTTCAAGTATTTCAGGGTTAAAAGTTAGAGGTTCACTACCACAAGGTTATACTAGAAATTTACTACTTAGAACACTGTTACTAAGGGGTTATCCAAAATGACTTTGACCTTCGCGAAGAAGCCAAGGTAAAAGTCAACTGGCTTGCTTCAGATGACTTTCTTAAAGTATTTCAGGGTTAAAAGTTAGAGGTTAACTTCCACAAGGTTATACTAGAAATTTACAGCTTAGAACACTGTCACTAAGGGGTTGTCCTAAATTACTTTGACCTTCGTGAAGATGCCAAGGTCAGAGTCAAGCAACTTGAACTTAGTCAAGATGTGCACAAGGGTAAGTGTTGTGCAAGTGGTGGGCAATGTGCTGAGCATATCCTAAATCAAGTCTACTGTCTTGTGCTGTGTTATAGCTCTGGGTCTCTTGACTCGAAAAACAAGCTGGCAGGAAAAGATAGGGATGCCAGCCCCAAAGACAAACGTAAGGGATCTGACCTCAGTTGACCTCTACAAAGAGGTCTCCTGATTGGATGACGCAGCAACGAGGCTCCTTTTCCTTCATAAACAGCGGGCGTCTACACACGACACCGCGAAGCTGGTTCCACGACATTTCAGGTGATATCAAGCCAATCCCTTGCTGGCCTCTTGCTCTGCTCCTGCTCCAAAGGATCCCAATGCTGCATGGCTCTACCTCCCACAGACCAGATAACCAAACAGGCCTGCAACAAAACCTGCAACAAAACCTTTCTTCAACTTACACTTTTGTAGTAGTTTTTAACAGAGGTTCATGAAGTTCAACTTTTACCTCCCATGTCAAGCTATTGTCAGCTTGTAGTAGAAGTGAGTGACTATATAGTGGAATACCTATGTAGCTCGATGGTCAATGGTTGAGTTAGCTTGACATATGATGTTCGCTAACAATAGGATGTTACTTCATGAAAGGACTATGTGAAAGGAGTCGAAGGGACTTGGTGAATCTTGTGAAATCTTGATGTGGATCGATAAACGTTGTTAGAAAAGAAGGGAAGGCGGTGAGGAGCGTTGGAGACAAAGTGAGTTCTGTGTTGTGTGACCTCCCACCGATTGAATAATATGTCAGTAACATAATATTTATAAGGGTTATGCTCATTTGTACACCTGACTAAGAATATGGGCAGGAGGAATTCTTGGGGAGTGTAAATCACACTCTGCAAACAATGGAGGGCAGCCTTGAAAAGTCACATGGATGGTCTGTGTTTTGGTTGTGAACTTGTGTAGCCCTGTAGAGTTGTAGACTCTTCCCCTGTGTATAGTAGGTCTGGTAGGAAGCCTGGTAGACCTGGTAGGCCTCATTACTATCCAAGATATCAGCCTACCTGGTTGGCTTGTGCCACACACAGAGAATGAATGTGAGCCAAAATAATGGCTTGGAATATCCCAGGCTGTAATTGCAGATGTGTAGACAGCAGGCAGCCATTGCCCAAGCTGCTCCCAAGCTGTACAGTTGAGCTGTTTTTACTGGAGTGAAATTTGACAAATTTAAATCTTGGTTACTGAGCTCCCTTCTAAGCACCTGGGAAGTTGAAGGGAAATTTGTTGGGGAAGTTTGTGAAGTTTGGTGGTGTTTATTTGGACAGGAACTGCCAGGAAATTGGTTCTAGCACCCCCAGGAATTCATAATGACCCATCAAGGACATCCAAATAGAACAGTTTTTGCAAGAAAGAGACAAAGGAATTTGCTGTACACCAATCGTCGTAATGTTGAGTTGTTTTGCTTGATTTGTACCCAAGAATACATTTTATTGCTCACACAGTAGTGTTTATTCCAGGTTGTTTGCATTTCTTGGAGTAGTTTTATAGTATTTGCTCATAGTATTGGATGTGTGTCAATGTACATTCCTGAATTGTGTGAGAATTGTAAAAGTGTACAAATGATGTAAGAGGCAAAGTGGACATACAATTTAGCCAGCTATCAGATTTCCACTGCAGATCACTGATTACAGGTTACAATGGAATTTGGTTGTAGGAGGGAACACATCAAATACCTTGTTACACCATAATATACCTGCTGCCACTGCTCTAAGTATTTAGTAATACATGAATAATGGCAAATATTGAAATGGACCCTTTCTTCAGGAAACCCAAATAGAATATGAGCTCAGATCAGTGGGTATATCAGTGTCCATCATGTGCAGGACTGTATGGTTAGTGTATGCACTAGTATATGTATAATGTAGGGTAGCAGGACGTTTCACCGCTGGGACGTTTCACCGTCGGCAGTGTGAGACGTTTCACCGCCAGTTAATTTCACTATTTGGTTATTAAAGTACTTGAAAAGTATCACTCAGTTGATTGTTTTAGTGAAATTGTTATCCTTCGTTATTCTAGTAATCACATTGTCCATTTAGTTATGTTTTCTTGTTACTTTGCATACATTTATCTACATCATAACGTGTGAAATGAAACATAACAAAATGTTAGTCCATTCGCTACAAAGTAACAAAAAACTTAGATAATCATAGATCATGTAGATTGAGTAGCAACACAGACAATGTTTTTGCGTGTTTTTGATTCTTATCAAGCTCATACAACTTGATACAAGGCAATTATTACTTGGCTAACGTTGCTATAAACCAGCGGTGAAACGTCCCACTACTGCCGACGGTGAAACGTCCTAGCGGTGAAACGTCCTATAATCTAATGTAGTATTAATGTACTTTGTACATGTTGTACCTGTCACACAAGTTTGACCCAGAGCACCAGGTTAAAGTGTCATATTACTGCAAGTGCCAGCAGTGATTAGTGAGGGATATGGTGGCATGATAGATGATTGCTGTCAGTGTAAGTTCACTATAAATGCAATCAGGTGTCCAGATAAGAGGTGAGATAAGCTGCAACTGGATCTCAGTCAAGTTGAGGACTTAGTGGTCCTGTATTGGATCCATGGTGGCCTTATGGAAGCATGTAGTGTCCTGTAGTGGCCTTAGTGGTGGGTGTTCCCTTGCAGATACTGTGAGATCATGGAGGAACATGTTATGGATCCATGGTGAGGTACAGCCACACAGTACAGGTTGGTTGCACTTGGTTGTGAGGCATCATGATATAAATGGGGTAGGACATCTAGCCTCCACATGCTCAGATTTGAAGGGAGTGATAAAGTGCTCGAGTTTCTGAAAAAGGGGGTGGAGAGATATAGGTTAACCAAGTGACCATGTGAGAGCATGTCCAATTAAATCTAACACTGGGATGCCCTGTCTGTCTGACATTGTCTGTCTTGCTTGGCTGCTTCTGGAGAATCACCTCTTGCCTCTACAGACTCCTCATGAGCATCATCTTGAGCATCATCAGCAGGGATCACTGCCCTTGCACTGCCCTCCGCCATGACCCAGCCAGACCCACCCACTGCTCTTGTCTGCTGGTCCTGATCCAGTTTGCTGATCCAGCTGCTATATAGTCCCAACTCCCAACTGCTGCTAGGTCAAATGCTGATCCAACTGCCCTTTCAGGTACAGTGCTCCTACGAAGTTGCAACTCAAGTATCTAAACTTACCCAGGATCACCCAAAGTAAACATACAACTCCACGACTTTACTCCTGTGTAGTAAATGTGGGCTGCCAGGTCGAGAAAGTTGATTCGTTAACTATGACATCAATCATTTTCTGAAGTCAGCTGAAAAAAAGAAGCAAAAATTATGATGTTGGGATTTTGACGTGGAAAAGAAAAGTTTGAAGTATCGGCTGTAAAGGTGGTCCTAATTTCTCTTCCTCGTCTATAATTCCTCATGATTTGACTTGAAGAAAACTAAGATTAGTGCATGTTATGCCCTGAAATGCCTGTTATTAATAAGTCAAAGGTATGTTGAGCAGCTTGATTTATCAGGAGGACGAAGATATATCTTATCATGTGTTTTCATTTTGTATACTTGTACAGTGTATATATAGGCCTAGTTGTTGTGTGTATAGCATGTAGTTTTCCTGAGTTTGCAATTTGTGTATAACTTGATCTCCTGTTGCTGTTAGACTGCCCACATTGGCTGACATGGGCTCTATATCAGAATGCTGTCTCACAAAATGGATGGGCGAGATAGGTGTACATGGGCTGAGGGTTGGTTGCTGTGGACCTTTGTAATACAACCTGGGTTCCAAGGCATCCGCAGTCAGGTGTCTTCTTACCACTTGTAAATCTCTCTTGATTAATGCTGCATATTCATGTGCTTAGTGGTAAATTTACAATTTGTCTCATAGTAGTTTTATAGAAAGTGTAAATGGCATACAAGATCCTTCCTGTTTTCCCAAGGATCTTTTGCTGAGGTCAGATATTATTTCGAACTGGATTGAGCCTCATCACTCACTCCATCCGCAGATATATACTTTGTCACTCAACTACTCGATGTGTCTTTAAACCATTTTGAGGATATATGATATTGCACGACTCTCCCTCTTTTAACAGCTTACCACGTATGATTCTTATTAGGGTTATTTGGTAGTAAACTGGGGGCACTTTGATGTTTACTGAACAGTATGTCATAGATGTTCAAGGGTCCACATGTGACAATGATGTCTGTGAGATATGATGTGCATGATGAGCATTTTACCATGAATCAGTTTGACTTAACTGGAGTGAGTTAGAGAGTGAGTTTCCCATTGACAAACAGTCAAACACAGATGCTTTGTTGTTGTGAGACCTCCATGTACTGTTGCTAAGACTTAACTACTGTTTAGTCAGAGCATAGAGACGAAAGTCACAGGCCCTCTGGTCTAAAGAGGTCTCTCAGAGCTGTGGAAGGAGGGGGCGTGTCCCAGGGGTTGGTGAGGTCCCCCTGAGGTCCTCAAGGTCATGAGATCTTAGGTGAAGGTCACAGGAAACACAAGGACCTGTCATCAAGAGCATGGATCCAAGTTGGACCTCGTGATCTACTGGAAATGAGGCCCTAATAGACCCCAGCTGGTGCCCTACTCAATGTCTATTAATAGCCACATCAGTGTGTAATGATCCCCCTACTACCAGTCTACCAGCACCTAGAGGATGTTTTCTTATGCTAGTAGTAATTAACACAGTCAGTTGATATGAGTCTGGCTGATTAGAAGTCCCTTGGTGGCAGGTTTCTTGAACTATCTGTCTCAATCAAATACTTCCAGACCAAGTCTAATGACCCAAGGGTCATGTAGGTCAGACAGTGTATGTATAGCCACAGGTCTACATACATGTACACATGTGCATTTGTACAAACATGTGCATGGAAATACATTAATTTCAGGGCATGTTGTACATTTTTATAAATCCATCTTCTCTTTTTCATTTACATATTGACTTGATTTATTTTCCTTTCAATCATCTTGTGTATTACTAAACTTCATGTTGTATACCAAAATTGACTTTCATGCTGTGCTGGTGAATCATTGGATGTATACATGTTTTTATAAGGTCATTGATATAGCTATTGATGTCTCATAATTGCTTCATGTTTACCTGTATTATTACTCAACCATGGGATCAAATAAATAAACAGTAAACACACAAAAACCATACATGTAATGTTACACATTTGTTGGTTGAGGTTTGCAAAACTTAGGTGAATGGGATCCTCTTGATTGCAGATGTGTAACATTCAGACTTGAAGGGCCTTTCCCACTGCCACCACAATATATCAGTTGCCCCCCATGATCCTGACATCATCAGTTGCATTTGGTGACGAAGTGACTTGAAGTAAAGATGACAATCATGACTCATGACAGTGGTAGGGTAAGGTGGGGGAAATCCGCCCTCTTTTTCACATATATTCCTTGATCAGTCCCTCAACTTTGTGAAAAATGAACATTGTATTTCAGGGAATGATGGAATATATACATCTGAACATATCTGGAAACTTACATGCTTTAATTCAACACCTTTGAGCCAACATCGCCATATGAATGTTCAATCTCAGGGGGCGGATTTGCCCCAGAAGTGTGGGGCAAATCCGCCCCCCTTGAGTTTTGGTTACAAATGACAAGAAACATTTGGCTTCTGAAGTAAAATATATTCTTAAATTAAGCCCTGGCTCTTCTGGGTGTACTTACAAACATGTAAGGATCGTTTCACAATTTATGTGTGAGAATAAAAAAAGTTTGCATTTGGCATATTCAACATACACTAAAACATGGCAAAAATTCTTAACTTCATCTCAATTAAAATCATAATCACAATTAGTGGAGCTTTATGACAAAATAGAGTGACTTACAAGGCATATCTCGTGTTTGTATGTTTTTAACATGAGAATCAGAGGGGGCGGATTTACCCCATGGACAAGGGGCAGAATTGCCCCGACCACTAGAAATTACGAGGGTGGTATTTTCTACATATGCATTTTATTGATCGGTCAAACCTCTTGTACATGTAAAGTCATTGAATAAACGTTGCTATTAATGACAATAAGTAATGTGTTCATACAACATGTACCTGTAAAACACCTCAGTTTTGAAAGTTTCAATTGCACATTGAAATTGCTTAGTGATGAGATGTATGTCTTCTTTCTCAGTTGTAGTCCAAACAAAACTATGTAACAGCCTAATCTCTGTGTTTCAGTGGTCTCTAGACACATAAGCACTAATCTGCATGAGAAATATTTATTGTCATTTATATTTTGGGTCATGAGAGAACTTTTTCTCCTCAAGGGGGCGGATTTGCCCCGGGGGCGGATTTCCCCCACCTTACCCTATACTCTGTAGTATAGTCTGTACATTCTCATGCTGTCAAGAACAATAGCAATTTTAAAGATGGCACTTCTGAGACCCTCCACATTTGCCCCCATGCATTACAGTCCTGTCTGTTATAACTATGCAACATGTGGATTACTGACCATGCATTGAGTGTTGACTGGAGAGTGGAGAGTGATGTATTTTGTTGGTTTGAATATATAAATATCTGAAAGATGTGTTGTGAGATTAATCTTTCCACATTTACAAATATATTTTTTAAAAGATTACCTATTTTGGGGGATATGTGCTTAGTCAATCTGATAAAGTGCTCTTCCATTCTTGAAGGTTGGACAACATTGTCTATGACCTTGTGTTTGTTGTTTGTTTGTGATTTTCCCTCTGCTTCTTGATACACCCTGCAGTGTTAGTAAATTTATTAGACCTTTCAAAAATGTGAGGTTCCCCTGATAGATGAGGATCTAATGGTACAGAAATGGTAATGGCAGCATTGTCCGGATGGCATCAGTTATTCCAAAGTGTTTAGTTGCATACCATTCAGCAAAGGGTGATACTATGGTGAAAAGGGCTACATTCTACAACATATCTAGAGATGTTGCAGAAATTTTGGAATTCGCAGAAAAAGTGAATGGTATGAGCAGACACAACTGGAAATACATGCAGTAAAGGGTGGTTCCCTGGTGGTTCCCTGGGGGCAGGTCAGACCAGCAGTCAGAGCTAGCAAAGAAAATAGCAGATTTACTCAGGGGAATTATGCAGCTTTTTATGCATGTAGCCCCAGAATGCTTTATTGTTGAAGCCTGCAAGCAGGAAATCATTGGGAGTTATTTTGCATGGGGGTCAGATAACATCAGCGAGAAAGTGGTTATTTCAGTTGGATTCTTTGCAAATATATCCCATTGCCCGTCAACAAATATACAATTGTGAAGTTTCATGAATCTGGGCCCTCCATGGGCCTTACATGTTGCAGTGAGGCAGAAACATGCTGCAAAGGGCAACACTGCCTCTTTTATGTAGATTCCACACACTCACATGCTGCCTTGTGTTATAGCCATGCCCCAGGGTTCTGCCTGTGTGGTTTAATCATGCTTTAAATATGCGAAAATTGAGCGTGATTTACCCTCCCCCAACCCTACACAGGTGTTGCACATGGGTCCAGAATATTGCCATGATGGATTCAAAGACAATATGTGGAGACCTAAAATTTTCGTTGTGGCCATTGGGTGCAGGGAAGATGGGCAATGTGCTCCAGTTGCAGTCCACAACATTTTCAATTGCCATTGTCTCTTTACTAATTGAGTAAGAGCGATTATGTTTTGCTGTTTTTGTTGCTAACATCAGTGATGTCACCACAGGTCCTGTCTTTTACATTGAATTGAGCGGCCAGTTTGTCACTTGTGTGCAGCTCCTCTGATCTGTAGATCAGAGTGAAGCTACCCGGTGACCCGGGGTATCCCAGCACACAGCAGAAGAAGAAGAAACTGGGAGACATGTGACTTCACTGTAGAGTGGTAGGACTCATTCGCTGACCTGTGCTGATAGCAGCAAAGCTGATTCTCTGGGTGATAGGATGGCAAATTGGCAAATATTGAATATGACCTCATTTGTTGGATATGAGTCATCAAGTATGCAAGGCAAGTATTATAGAAATATTTGATGGTGTCAGAGGAGTCCAATATAGAGTTAGGTGTCAGAAGAGTCCAATATAGCTTTTCTGAGTCCAATTAAAAAGTTTTTCTGAGTCCAATTATACTCTTAGGATATTGGACGACCTACCATCTAATATTTGTTATATTCTCCATAAATGAACTTTTAAAACCATAAGTTTAACCATTTTGACTGCAGGAAAGCCAGTTTGTGTTTCTTTTGGTTAAACCACAGAATTCTTTAAAATGTATCTTGTCATATTTCAGGAATGGGTAGCCACACAAATATAAAATTTATTTATTCTGAATAAACAAGAAGCTGCTTAATATTTTTTATTTCTATTTTATAGCATGATGTTTACCTTTCAACATAGGCATATACGCCAAAAATAGGTGCTTTTTTGTCATTCAATGTCGTACCATGGTCCCATAACCAATGTAAGCAATGTTATATTTACTTAATGTTGTTGTCCTGATAAACACGCAACTTTTGACATCATATGTGTTTTTCTGTGTCTTCCCGTTGTCATGCAATTAATTTTTTTCAATAAAAGTGAAAAACACAACATTTTAACTTGCTGTTGCAGCGCACAGCAGAAGGTGTTTCCTCAGGTCCTCCCTCACTGACCTATAATATGGCAATATAACTCCTCACTGCCCAATATAACTTTTCACTGTCCAATATAACTTTTTCTTTGCCTAATATAGCGGTAATAGTGGACAAAAATAAGCGATTGTGATTGGCTGATGTGATCCAAGTGGAGAATATAATGATAATGTTGTCATTTCAGTAGATTTTGTGGACAGATACTGAAGGGAAGTCAGAAAAGTGACTCAGTCTATAATGATCTGAATGATATGATTCAATCCCAGTTTCCATGCTGAATCCCACACACATGACATGTCTTGCTCATGCCCAAATCTGTCTGGAGGTGTTGGACCCAAGAAGTTACACCTGAAATGTAGGGACTTGCACTCCCAGAGTGTCAGTGAGTGACAGCTGCAGTGTTACAACTGACAGAAGTTATGCATATTAATGTGGATGCTCAGACACTGACTGGTATCTCAATGGGTACTCCTCCAATGTTTTTTTGCTGACTTAACTTGGAATCTTGGATCTATGCAAAGTAGTTGTGAATTGCTGTGAACTGTTTGGTTCAGATTGTGTTGTGATGTAGACTTGTGACTTGGAATGGCTGTAATTTAAGGCACAGGTTATCAAAGGCATTTTATATAAATCACTTTAGGAGTGATAGAGGGCCAGCACTGCCTTGCAGGAGTCATTGGATGTGACAGCCATGGTGCTTGGCCTATCTTAAGTGTGGGGCTCAGAAGTGCTTGGTGTCATGGTGTATTTTTGTGGGGAAGAGATCCCACTGGCTGTCAGGCCATTCTGGTGATAAACAAGCACATTGCTGGAAGGTCACTAATCTCAAGCTGCAGGGAGGCCCTGGGAGGTGAAGAAAGACCTGGGATGCCCTTGGATTCCCTTGGATTGTGGGTAATCAGGGGATTCTGTTGAGGTCCTTTGAGCTATGAGCCAGTATGAGGTCATGGAGGGCCTTTATCAGTCTGTGTGGGTCTACAAAGGGCATCTATGACATTCTGTGTTGAAGTGTGGTCCCTACTAATCTCTAGCCTCCCTCTATAATACAGTGTAATACAGGTGGGTGATTAATGTAGTTATGGTTCACCTGCATTAAATCATATAGCAGCCCAAAGCTGATGTAGACAGACTCCTGAATCATGGAGAATGCCTTGGATGCTCAACCTCTGACCTTTTGCAGTGCATCTCCCTGAGATGTGCAGTCTGTCAGGTCTGCAAATCATAGATTGTGTCATTCACAGGCAAGTCTGCTACATCATATATACATTATAGTGCAAAGTGTGCAATTTGTATGTGACATTAGTCCTCCTCCAGACATGTGGTGCCACATAGTCATGCCACATAGTCATGCATTTGTGTACAGTCATAGGCTACAGACTTGTATGCAGCATGGCGTGGTCATGGTTACATGTATTTGCTCTTAGATACACAAACAAACCATAAACATGTCTTTCCATTTTCAGTCAACTTCAGTACAATACTGTACATTTGACATGTTTTAACCATATTCCTACCCTGAGTATTTTGAAAAAATGATTCTGAAGTCACTATATCTAAAGTTGTTATTTCTACTGGTGTGCTGCCACATGTAAAGTTCCTATCCTAGATATATATGTTTATTGTATAGCCACTATTGTCTGGAAAGCTATTTGAAGTTTAAAGAGCCTATGATTATATTTATAAATGCCAAGATTATTTCCATAATGCATTGTTTAAGATAGTAATTCATCATCTCACAATGAAGGTTTGGGTGCTTCTGGAAGACAAAATGGAAAGAGAAGGTTCTGAAAAGTTCTAAGTTGTAGTGTAGGTGTCTGTGTCATGTGAGGAACTTGGAACTGTGTGTGGCAGATTATGTGACTGGCTGTTTATGCAAGTCTGGTGCAAGGGGAAAAGGAGAGAAAAGGTGGAAAAGTGGTGGTCATAATTAGCTCAATTAGTACTTGCCTTAGTACATATCAAGTGCTGACAACATGACAGTTTTTGCAAGCCATAAAGAAATGCCAGTACAAACACATTGGCATAGTGTATCAGGCAAAAAGGACAAGGCTGGAAGCATATGTGGAACTAGCCCACTTACATGCTTGGGCTCTTGTTCACCTGAACATACCTATGTCATCATTTCTGGAGACTCTTTTTTTTCTTCTTCATTTTTTATGCTCAGTGTTTTTGTACAGCAACAGACCCTGACTCTGCTAGTGATGTCAGAAAGAAAGATCTCCAGAGCAAAACAGTGCTTTGGTAAAGAAGGTGAAGAGGATTCATAAGGAGTTTAGAAGGGTCCGGGGTGGTATGCATTGATGAGGAACCGATTTTGAATTGGCATCATACACTGAATGACTTGGTGTCACTGTGCCGTTAGATGCCCAGTTGCATACTAGTTGGATCATTTGCATTGTGTTTCTTATTACCCAGCTTGAATTTGTGAAGTATCATTTGTTGAAGACATAGATGTATTTGATTCTCTACAGATTTTATTCTGGATCTCTTCAGTGGACCATACTCTTGTGTAGTTGAGGACTGGATCATTTTCACTTGAAGGTGGGATACCAATGACTATATATGTTGTGGGCTTTATGCACAAGCACAGTTCGATATAGCCCATTAAGGTGCTGCAGAGGCGTAAAACACAAAACGCACACTGTTAAAAATTTTGCGTAGAGGTACAGAAAATTCTGTAAGGCTACAGAAAAAACTGTTGGATAACTGTGAGTTCAGTAATGCTTACAGTTCTTGCTCTGTTGACACACATTTCTGTAATCAGCTTAATTGCATAATTATCTGTACATGTACTTGCTTTGACAGTGTATGTACAGATATCTGTGAAATGCCTCATCCATTGTTACTGAGGTGTTGTTGTATCACAATTTGTTAATCTCTGTCATAGTTTTTAAATCTCACCTCTGAATAGAAACACAAAAAGTATAATGAAATAAGTTATGAATGAACTCAGTTGTATTTCTCAATCCAAACACCTGAGAACAGAGAAAGGTAAGATATAATTTTTTTTATTTTCAAGAGAGGTGTATGTAAGGTAAATGCAATTTGTTAGATTCACCTTGTGATAATGCAAGTGTAATTTGTGGGTGCAGGTACTTAAATGAAGCTCTGAAATATGATGTGAAAGATGTGTATGTAACCAATCAACAAAGGGGAGACCGGGGTAAGTTGTTCCACCCAGTGTTGGGGAGATATAAAAAACAAAACAACTAAAGACGGCGATAACACTCTGTGCCCATAACTATGTTACATGACTTAACCTGGTAAATATAATACTGCAATAAGCTTCTTTCAAAAAATAACTTAATTGTAGAAAACTTAATGTCCTTAGAATGGACAATAATGTTTCTCATTTGCACAATATTATTGGCAATTAAGTGATGTCTCTCCAGCTTATTGCTGATGGTAGGTAGTAGGCCTGTCTGACATTTTGGGTTGTTAGATTTAATCTAGGATTTTTGGCAACTTATTTTATTTCTCATATATTGTCACTATTGGATATAGCTTGCCTAAGGCATGAAGTGATATAACTGAGACTAAAAAGAATGTTCAATTCGAAGTTCCAAAGAAACTTATAATTCAAGTGTTTGCCACATTTTGCTTTGTTTGTGTATACAGCATCAATTTTTGATGAGTTACAAGTAATATATCAGTATAAGTTTGGAGGAACGACACATTGTCAATCATTTGGCACATTTTTACCCACCTCAGGACAAGTTGTGTCACAATCACTACTTTTTATTTATGCATAACTATGATCATGTGTCTTGTCATCTGTCTTGAAACCTAGCTAAATAATGCTTGGGGAAAATGTTTAAAAACATGGGACAACATGCCCTAACCTCCCAAATCCGAGAAAACTGAAATGAAGACATAAGAAGCAATGCATGTTTGAGCTATGATGCTGTTGTAACTTAGTTCTCCACCTCTTGTCCAACAAGAAAACTTGGCATCAAAACTATAATTGTTTTCCAACTTAACTGGTTTTTTCTCTTCTATGAGTTATTGAAAATTTGGTATATCCATAAATTTGCTCATGTACAAATTCGGATACTCTTGCATATTGAATTTCTGACTGATATCTTTGAAAACCAGAAGCAATTATTTAGCAATGAAAGACATTTGCTGTTTAATTTGTTTACTTCTTTGGGTCAATATAAATCTACTGTTTAATCACTTAAATACCAAAACTATTATTTTATAAGTAGGCTTTCGATCACAGTCAGAGCTGACCTATTTCAATTATTGGGTTGGTTGATGAGAGAACAAGAGTTAACATGTAACTCATTTGTTAGATAATTGTAATTGTGTAGAATATGTGTTATACATTACAATAATTCATCTTTTCAGAGATTCATCAGAAATGCCAATGGAAATGGATGGTCAAGGTGTAATTTCTGGTCAACATAGATCCAGGTGACCCATCCAGTATGGAAATTGAACCCAGAATCCAGCGATTGGCAACTATGTATGATACTAACTTAGCTCCCCGGACCAGAAATAACAACAACACAAAAGAAACTTACAGATGTTATGATAATTTTGTTTTAAGTCCTAATGTCATCCAATTGATTATTTTTACATCGCATGATTATTGCGAGTGAATATGTGCAGTTGTTAATAAATTATATAAATAACCAGAATTCATAGTATCTTACAAGACTTCTCTTGAAATAAAGTCTGATACAATAGTTTTGTGTGACATGATCAATGTATGATTCTGCATTTTGAGGTATATTTATAAAGATGTAAACATGTTAATCGTGCTAAAAGATGATTTCACAAGAAACGGAAAATGCTATGGAGCATGTGAGTCTCATCAAATAGTGTTCATGCTTGTACTGTCGGAAATTTGGCTTCTAGAGTTTTACATAACTTTGTATACGTTTTACACGGTTGCTCATAAATATGGAATACTTCAACATTCTCCTTTGGAATTGATAACTTCTGCTGGAGCACATGATGGTCGTATTCAATCGTAACTACTTCCAATGACTGCTAAAGGGAAGAACATGCAGTCGTTTAAAACGCATGCTGCAGCGTTAACCCCAGGAAAAGTTACAGCCGCACGAAATATGGAAATTCAGGGGTTTTTTTAATGTGAGGCGCATTCAACCAAAAATAAAAAATTCTTGCAAAAATGTAGTTGAGGCTTTCAAAAAGTGATTAGAGAAGATAACTTGACCTTTACAATGGACCTTGTGCACATTCACACTCTGAAATTTACTTTTATTTGACACTTTTTTTCCAAAAAAGTATTCCATATTTATGAGCAGGAGTGTATTATCATCATGCATCTGAAGAATGGCAAGGCTTATGTCACTACTGGAAAATGAGCTTGCAGCAGAATATATTTTGAAGCCTTTTTTTTTGCAAAATTAGTGATTGATGTCAAGTTATTCCAGACAATGATATTACTCTTTTATTGTTTGTCGATATAAATGATTTGGGCTCTTCCTCAGTTTTAATGTCTGTTAAAAACACCACATGTTTGGGGTTCTGCCATGAATTTTTGCTTGATATGTAACAAACGAATCCATCAGAACTTAAAGTTGGTTGCATAACGACCAAGGAATTAATTAAACAGCAAAAGCAAAGGTAGTTGACTGATTGGTTACAGTCTCTTGCTCCACTGGAAGTCTTTACAAATATTGTTTACAAAAGATACTTTTATTTCCATTATTTAGAAGCTTTATTTTAAATGAGCTCATTCAGCAGCTGGGTGACAGAGGGGTTAAGTGAACCGTTAAGAGCAAAATCTCATCTGGATGTCGTTTGGATGAGAAGTTGAATTGGTGGCCCCTTGTATCAGTGTCTGAGCTTGGCAAGTAAATGATCTCTCAGATGGCGTAAATGTGTTGAGGGTTCTCACTGTCCCCTTTCTATCTCATCACTCAACCCTTGTGAGTGCCCAGAACTGGGCTTAGAGAACTTCATTTGCCATTTATATCTATCTATCTGCATATATGTCTATCTTTCTATCTATTTATCTATCCAACTATCTGTCAACCAATAATATTTCAATCAACCTGTCTTTCTTCAAGAAACCCATAAATGATTATCGATATCTATCTATCTATCTATCTATCTATCTATCTATCTATCTATCTATCTATATATCTATATATCTATCTATATATATATTTTCCCATTAAAACCCGAGAAGTAACTCTACGCACGCCCACTCCATTCAACAATGCTGATATCAAGCTTCTAAAATCAGAAAAGAGGAAAGCAGAGAGATTATGGAGGAGAACCAGACTTGAATATGACTGGGAGTCATTCAAAGAAAAAAGAAATGCATTGAATCTGCAGCTGAGTCACCTCAAATCGGAAGATCTGCGAGTCAAGATTAAAGATTCTAATGGTGATGCTAAGAAGTTGTTCAAGTTACTGAACTCAAGTCTGAACAGAAAACAAGAACTACCTCTCCCACCACACACAAATGAAATTGACTTGGCAAATGATTTCAATAAGTTCTTTGATGAAAAGATTAAAACACTCGGGTCTAAGTCGGACTCCACACAAAATGATACAGCTAACAATACCGAAACTGCCCCTCATACACTCCGACACTTCAGAAGGCTATCTCAAAGTGACATAAAGAAACTGATCATGAAAATGCCAGTTAAACACTGCCAACTTGATCCTATTCCCACATGGCTTTTGCTCCAATGTATTGATGAATACCTCCCAGTTATAACCAATGTCGTCAATAAGTCACTCACACAGGGAGAAATGCCTCTTGAGTTAAAACATGCTTTAGTAAAACCTTTGTTGAAAAAATGTGGATTGGATCTAATCAAAAAGAATTATAGACCAGTATCAAACCTGTCATTCCTTGGCAAACTTATTGAAAGTGCTGTTATTAAACAATACACAGACCATCTTACTTCAAACAACCTGGACGATGAGAAACAGTCAGCTTACAGAAAATTCCACAGCACTGAAACCCTTCTGACAAAGATCCATGACGATATCATGTTGAATATGACCAATGGTGAAGTAACGATGCTTGTACTGTTGGACCTTTCAGCCGCTTTTGACACAATTGATCACAAGATTCTACTGAAACGTTTAGAAAGCAGATACGGTATTCATGATTCTGCGCTATGCTGGTTCAAGTCATACATTTCTGAAAGGTCACAGTCGGTGATAATTAACGACAAGACATCAACCAGACTGCCACTCAAATTTGGAGTTCCTCAAGGTTCAAAATTAGGACCAATCCTATTTAATTCATACATCGCTCCATTAAGTGAAGTGGCTGAAAAACACCAAGTGAAAGACCAAAAGTATGCCGATGACGAGCAACTTATACTCTCTTTCAAACCAACTTTCTCAGAACAAGAAAATGCCGTAGTCAAAATGAAAAAGTGCATTGCTGATATCAGAAAATTTCTCCATGAAAATAAGCTTTTTAACAATGGAGAAAAAAACAGAACTACTGCTCATTGGCAGTCCACATCAACTTAATAAACTCCAAGTATCGTCAATCAATGTCGACAATGTCAAAATTAATGCAGTTGATCATGTTCGAAATCTGGGTGTAATCTTTGACAAAAACATGACCATGGAAAAACAAGTTAACAAAATGTGTCGGAATGCCTATTTCAATATTAGAAACATTTCAAAAATCAGGAAGTCATTGGACAAGGAAACCTGTAAAACAGCGGTCAATGCTCTTGTCACACCTCACCTAGACTATGGAAATGGTCTTCTCTATGGAACATCGAGTCGTTTGCTGCATAAACTTCAAGTGGCCCAGAACTCAGCCGTTCGACTCATTGAAAAATTGAGAAAGCATGACAGTGTAAGCCAGCATAGGAAGCAACTGCATTGGCTGCCCATTCCAGCAAGAATACAATTCAAACTCATGTTAACAACTTGGAAAGCAATAAACGGGCAAGCTCCCTTGTATATTCAAAATATGATTCAGCCAAAATCTGAACGAAACTGCAATCTGAGAAGCAATAACAAAATGATCTTAAATGAACCACCCACCTGCAATAAAAATAAATATGAAGACAGAGCCTTTTCGCATGCCGCTCCGAAACTGTGGAACCAACTCCCAGAGATAGTCAAGGGTTCCAAAACACTCGAAGGTTTCAAGAGAAATCTTAAGACTTACCTGTTTAAAAGTTTCTACAGATAAATCCAGCATGCACAAGCGCTAGTGAGCAGTTTACTGGAATTAGCGCTATACAAATACCTATTATTATTATTATTATTATTATATCTATCTATCCATCTATCCATCTTTCCTTCTTTCTTTCTTTCTTTTGTCCTATCTTTCTTTCGTCCTATCTTTCTTTCATCCCATCTTTCTTTCTTCCTATCTTTCTTTCGTCCTATCTTCCTATCTTTCTATCTTTCTAGCTATCTAGCTATCTATTGTTCTATCAATCTAGCTATCTATCTATCCATCTGTGGTTGGTTTTAATGTATTTTGAGATTTTTTGACCGCATGCAATGCCTTAGAATGATGCTCAATTAAAAGGTTCAATTTTTATTTTGAATAATGAAAAATGCTATTTTTAACTTAAAAGTAGGATAAAAACACTCAAAAGGCCGAGACATCGATTTTAATAGTAGAAATGCAAATAAGGTGTCAATAAAAACACTTTTTTGAATTTTGGTCTGTGCGTTTTTTTCTCGCCAAGACCCCATGGAATAAGGATTTAAATTCAAATAGGTGCCTCCAGCATCAGATAGTGCTACTTCTCTACTTCATTCGACTTTTTTTTTTATTAGTGTCTTTATCATATTTTCAGCTAAAAATAAAAATTTTCAATATTAAAGATACAGACATTAAAAAACATATTTTTATCAATCTTTTTGTCTATCTATTTATCTATATATTTGTCTATCTATCTATCTATCTATCTAACTTATGATTACAAATAATTTTCTATCTTATGGATTCTAATATCTTGCAAGGTCTATTTTATTTGCTGATTTATTGTCCTTGGCTCCGTAATTTTGTTTAAAATCCTACAGTGCTTGTGCTAAAATTAGTAATAATATATATAGTTTATAACTCCCATTCTATAAACTGATTAATATTCGTTTTCATGAACTGACAAAAAAAATAAAGCTAACAATCTCAGTTTCTATATTTGTGACACCTTTCAGAAGTCATTGATATATAACTGTTAATTCTGTAAGCTTACTGAAAAGTCTCAATCATTACTGTCAAAACTGCCTGTATGATCACTGAAATTCCAGTATGCACACAAATATGTTTTCTGTGAACTTACAGAGTGTTCTGGAAAAAAAATTTCCCGAAATGTCTGTAAATTGACAATTATTTTTTAACAGTGCAAGCACAGTACATTTTCACATGTGTAAAGAAGATGTTATCAGTGGAACCAAGGTAGTGAGCTTACACTATAGGCAGTGAGTTAGTAGTAATGTTGGTAGTAAGTTTAGCATTTAGCATTTTACTTGCCCTCCTCTCTTTTGTTGGAACTACTTTTTTTTCTCAAGGCAATCAATTACACTGGTTATAAGCATCCATAAATCATCCAATTATGATTATGGTAATCACACAGAGCCAACTGAGTTGTTCGACTTACCTATAATTATCGTGCACAAGTTTGTACCAGTGGAAATATTAGTGGAAGATAAATGCTACTTATGCCACTTAAGCAGAAAAAGAAACTTTCTTGTGGCTTATCTCTTCACAAACATCACAATTTTACAAGTTTTCCCGAAGGGGAAATGGTGTACAGTTTGTCAATAGTGTCATGTTATAATTATGTTGATTTCTTATGATTTGTTAGTGTTGTTATTTTTTTGGAGTATTTTGAGTTAGTCCTACAACTAAGGAAGGGTGGGTGATAATTGGCTGCTTGGGAACATCAATGACGTCACCAAAGGTCCTGTCTTTTACATTGAAATGAGTGGTCAATTTGTCATTGGGAGACATGTGGCCTCACTCTAGAGTGGTATATGACTCATTCTCTGACTTGTGCTGATAACAGAGCAAGTGAAGGATTAGCATATGACCTCACTAACTGGATATTAGTCATCAAGTGTAACATGGCAAGTGTAATGATAAATAGCCTCACAAAAATCATCTTGGTGCATTTTGGTAACCCCAGTGTCCTCTGTGAGTGTTTTGGGGCATTGTGAAAGTTATAGTTGGTCAATTGTATGGATACTGTTTCAGTACTCAGTGTTCTCCTGTATCCAATGCTCTGGATAGACCACTAATGCCATTCAGAACATTTCATGGCAAATTATAGACATTGTTTACAGTGCCTGACTCTGAATTTATAGGCATGTATACATGGTTAACAAGTTCACTGCATACATATATACACCCTCCGAATCTATTATCTCAATGTCTTGAATGGATACCTCCCAGGTGTGTCTGAGATTATTGTCTGTCTCAATTGCTGAAACCAATAGTATGCATAAAGCATTAGGTCGTGAGAATTGTCTTCCTGATACTATCAGCATACATTGCATGACATATTGTGTGCCTGTTACATAGTATATAAGATATTCAACCCCCATAAACTGAGTGAAGTCATTTTCAAGTCATTTTCTCATATTTTGTCACTTTAATAGATCCTGCAAAGCCTTTGACTCGGTGCAGCATGAAGTGGCATTGTTTACATGATTCACATGCTGTGACATGTCAACATTGTCACGACAAACATGTCAACACGTCCAACTCATATTTACACGATGCAGCAGTTGGTAGGGAGGCAACTTGGGTTACCTGGCTTTATACTATGCCTTTTCAGGTTTTCAATAATGTCAAAAGCTTTGCATTGAATGCACATGTTCAATTGCACATGTGATGTATGTCTGCCAAGAGTTTGTATTGCTGCCATTGCACATGCACTGCTCTTATGCAATCGAAGCTGCTGCTTGTACCTGCTCAGCAAACACAACATTCTACAGAACCTATATGAACCATGCCCAGAATATAATTACAGGGTTTTTGCAAATAGCCCATTCCCTCAATGTACTACCTGTCATTCATTGTTGGTCCAAGATTCCTCTTGGTTGTCCGAAATATTCTGATGCAATATGCCAAGATGTGACAGGAATGAGGATGAGTTGAATATGAGTGTTTTTGTGTGGACAAAGAGCAGTTTGATTGAGTGAAATATGATTCTGCTGGGGACTGACTTTGATCCATAGGATTTCTGCACATAGTCGCCAGCCAGACTATCTTACATGTTTGGTTGCATGGTTGTTTGGTTCCATTGGTCTTTGCCTGCTCTTTGCATGCTCTTTGCTTGCTCTTTATAGTTGTTTGGTTGCTTGTTTGTTGCCCAGAGACAGTCTGTGGCTTGTGAGTTGATTATGAGTCTATGTAAAGAAGATTGCCATACCTCTCACGAGACTCATAAGGGTCTTATATACATGGTGCATCTTCGTTTTCATATTGGCACAACTGAATATCAGAGATTAAATATAAAATCTTAGGAACCCCATGTAAAAAATTCAAGCTGACTGCCATGTAAATGAAACGAGATCCGATCCTATGAAAGACATGATACTAGATAAACAGAAGCTGCTTCAGTCACAGAGGTTGAATTGTTGTTCTTGGGTTGGGCTGGGTTACTCTATGATACAGCAAAGGAACATCAGTTTGTACTAGGTGGACTCGGTATCAAGACACTTCGTAGACACGCCAACTCGTAGACAAACCAACTGGTAGACAGCCAACTAGTAGACAACCAACTCGTAGACACTAGTGACTACCAACCCGTAGACAACAAATTGGCAGGGTTCACCAAGTGGTAGACACAGACTTTTTGGTCAATGTGATATTACCAAGTCGTAGACACAGCAATTTTTCTGCTTGCCAACTGGTAGACACCAAATTTCATAAGATTAATTACCAAACCACCCGTTTTTTTTTAATCCTAAAAGAAAGTATTTTAACCATTTCGAAATGCCTTGCATGGTAGCGTGAAGTTTATCCTACAGTATGTTTGCTGTGCTGTTTGGGCATTACATTTTTCTTGGTGATAATAAAAGCAAATCTAAGCATTCTTGGATCTTGAGCACACAATTGCAATTAATTGTGTCACTCCTCCTTTGGAGTGTACAGACAATAGCAGCACTAGTTCTGTAAACATTACTTCAAATTACTTGCGTTTGTAATCAGCAGATCAGATCTACTTTTCCAACTTTACTATGACTTTTGGATGTCTATGAGTTGGAAAATCTTGGAATTGTGCTGTCTACGGGATGGTAGATCCCAAAATAATTTTGTCTACGAGTTGGATGATGCTGTGTCTACGACTTGGTTAGTAAATTTTGCTATTTGTCTACGACTTGGTTATGTCTTTTTTTATGAAAAATGCTGTGTCTACGACTTGGGGGATAGCTCTGAAATATGTCTACGACTTGGTGTGTCTACGACTTGGCGTGTCTACGACTTGACTTGTATTCGGTGGACTCAGGACAGGAGTTTTTCGTTAACCCCAATATTTCTTGTATTGCTTGTGTTGCTGGGGATGTCAGGTGGGAGATGTTTGCATGCATGTAGACATAGTCAATGTGCATCTAAGTTTAGGAGGGGACAGGTATAAATACTTGCAGTAACAGCAACAACAGCAGCCCAGCAGCAGCAGCTCCCCATCAGCAGCTTGCCATCCTCATCAGTGTCTATGAGAAGATATAGGTGGGACAAGTTGGTACAGCAAACAACAAACCAATCCTCCACTTACTGCCCACTTTTAGATCTGTTGCTTTGTCATTTTTCCAAACTGATGTGTTGATTTGTTAGTAAATATGTAACTATCTGATTTTTTTTTTCATTTTCAAAAGTTTCCTTGCAATGTTTTGTAAAAAATGTACCAGTTTTCTTTTTTAATACCAATGCAACTTTCAGGTAACCTAAGCCTACAATGAGTTATGACATATTAATTAGCAATTTTGATGGCTTCAACTTAATTTCACCCTGGATTTCACCATCCTTTACATACTGCCATTTTATTAAGTGGCATGTTTTCTGAAGCATGTCCTAAATTCCTCATGACTTTAACATTTACTGAGTGTGATTGAGAATAAATTCATACATTAATCAGTTTATCACTGCAACTTCAAGTCAAGGTATGGCCTTATATTATAATAAATGATTAACCCAATTAATGGCTACAGGTGAACTGATAAAGATAGTCTATGGATGTGAAATGAGTGGTATACTTTAAAGTTTCGATTAAGTAGATTAACCAATTCATTTGAAAACTCTTTAAATGATTTCAAAACACTCCAGTGTGTCCTTAGTGAAGGGAATGCCACGATCTGTGGATTGATAAATTGTTTCCTTTGGCTTATTTAGATAGCAGGTTGTCTTATCGGCTTTTTGTTTGTCCACGGATGTCCTTGGGCGAGCTGTGTTCACCTGGAAGGCTTCCTCCTAGTGCCCTCTTTCAGCTGCTAGCTATTTGCCATTGGATCAATGGTGATATATTAAAAGGATCCAAAAATGATCTACAGGATCCACTAAAAGGTTGTTATGTGAAGTAGGATACATACATTTACTTTGTGCAAAAAATACTTATGCACACAAGTGACAGAACCCATAGTGGTGTGATAATGGCGTTGATGCATTTATAAACTTATTTTAGAGACTTTTGATTGCTTAGCATTAAAATGAAATGCAAAGTTGTCACTACCCTGATCATGGTCATTGGCACTTACTGCTACAAACATGGAACAAATAGAGTTGGTAAGATTTGTTGCTGGATGTTTGTCAATAATGCAATAATCACACATCTTTTTTGTGGCATCACGAATCTTCATCATCACAGAAACAATGCGGATTAAGGGAATGAAACAATACATGTCATTATCTGCTGATATACACAGAAATAAAACCATCCCCAGTTCATACAATTCCTTTTATTAGTGTTTTGTATATAAACAAACGTTCCTTTTTTTCCAAAAGCCTCTTGAATGGTGACTTACACACACACTGTAATAGTATATATTTTCTCTGAAATGGGCAAAAATCTGTATGAGCTTGGTCACGTACTTCTAAGATTTAAACTGAAAAAGAAATATAAACTATTTTTTAAAATGTCACTTTTTTCAGCAGCAGATGTCTGATCCTTCATAGAATAAATCTGCTAATTGGCTTTTTACGTTAAGGAAAACTTTGGTGAACTTTAGTACAATATTTCTGCTTCTGTTCCCACAGTAAATTCCATTGAGATTTATAGGGTTGAGATTCCATGTAGAAGATGGATTGAAACTAAAATAAGGAGCCCATGTGAAACATATCTTTCATTAGTAATTTAAAGTTCTACAAGAAAAAAATACAAGAACATGCTCTTTTCAGTTGGGTGACTTATAGGAAAATATATGGGCGATAAAATGTGGAGTGTGTACCGTTTTGTATTGCACATAAAAATTTTTGGAAAATGGAAAAAAGAAAATGTTCGAGTGGCTGACTGGGTGTCCATCATGCTGTCACTTGTACAGTTATTTCCATGACTGCAAAAAGTTGGAAAAATTGCTTTAAAAATGGCAAAAATTGCTTTAAAATGGAAAAAATTGCTTTAAAAAGGGCAAAATCATTATGAGTAGAAATATGGAAGAAAGGGGACTGCGCGAGGGAGGTCTTGTATATATATAGTTCTACAACACACTTTTCTTTACGTTTCTTTACTAGGAAAAAGTAGTCACTCTCAAAACACAGGGAAATAGTCCAAGTAACAAAGTGTGTCTAATAATTCCCATCATATGTCTATTGGTGACTAATAGAAATATGCTTTACATCTTGAAACCATTTCAAGGAATGCTGCCTCTAGATGTATGGTTGTGATTTATGCTGTAGACAAGAATTTCAACTTCTCTAACTGCTTTTACTTGTAGTATTTGTGACTTTTTGTGACTTTTTTGTGATAGCTGATTAAAATGTTGCCTCTGTTAATTGAGACGTGGGGAGGAAAGTTGGTTTTTGTGAATGGCTGTGAATGAAGATGGCTGAAGGTGAATAAAAAGCAACTTTTTTTGCCAGAAACAGTAAAACATAAAGGAGACCCATGCTGCGAGGCAAAAATGATGTCAAGCTTGATGCATGATAAGATGGCAGCCTGAAAAAATTGTGAAATATTTTACAAAAAAAGTTATAAAAAGGAGTCTCAAAGAATGAAGATGGATCTTTCACACCAATTATGAGCAATTAATAGTATTAGCATAGTATCAGGTGGCTGGGGGCTGGTCCAAAGAAGTCTGTTCATGCTCTATGCACTCAGCAGGTGGCTTCCTTTTGTAACTTTTTAAAAATATTTTAAGATATTCACAATACACTATGGATAGTAATATTATAGTATGGAAGAATGACTTAGAATTATAGGAAAGAATTGGAGATGGAAGACAGAGATGACACCAATAGTATAAACTGTACATCAGTGTATAGTCTATGGGTCTTTAAAGGGTAATAGTGACACCAGTGACAAATGATGTTGTACCACTACTCCTGCCAACTTGCCAGAAATCTCGCCAAGTGACATCACCATGAATGGCTATCTGACATATGCACCAAGCCATGAAATTATTGAAATATTTCCTCCTATGATAGTGATATCAAATTCTAGTGGAACATGAAAAAAAAATCATAAAAAATAAGAATGATGATTTGGAAAAAAAAATCTCCCCTGCTGGTAGAGCCAGTGCATAGCTTTGTGTTTGGAATTTAGAAGAATTTAGAAGACACTTTCTTGGTATACTTTTTTTTACATTTATTTTTTTAGTCTTCTCTCTCAGATAACTTGAAGCCAAAGAAGTCCACATCAAGACACTACCACAAAGAGTCAAAGACTATATATGACGTGGAGAAGAGGTCACTAAAGGATACACTTGATGTTGGTTTCAACTTCAACTTTCAAGACAAAAAATATACCATTGATGCATTCTCTTGTTCAATTCACTGACCCAAAAATTCCTCTTGTACACTTCTGCCACAGAAGAAGCAACCCCAAAAACTAGAGAACCCTCATTCATATCTTTTGTTTAAACACATGATATAGGATCCACAAACTTGCATAACAGTGTACATGTGAAAGTGTATAGTGGTTGTGCAACCTTACTTCTTGCCCTTCATGTGTTTTGTATCACTTGCTCTGCCCTCTTGTTCTGTACTTTTTTCACCATTCCACATTAATTACATTTTGAGATTTTGAAAAGTTTGGAACATGTAGCGAGTCGATGAGATGGGGATAAAATTTACAAATCGATGTCTCGAGGACATCTTTCTGCAGATCGTCCGCATATATTTATTGTATATATGGTAAAAAAAAAAGACAAAGTAATAGTCTTCTACGAGGCATCTATCCTGAGTGACAGTTGCAGCAACTTGCTTGTCTTGACACCCATACCTTCAGCAATGCTTACCAACCTGTCTTTTATTGGTGGCCAGGTAAATTGCAGATGGTCCACATGGAACTGATCATCTGCACCTGACCTTCACCCAAATACAAGGTCCTAAAGCATAACTGAACATACTACTAAAGCATAACTGAAGCATTGCATGAGGCTAAGGCAGTAAGACACGCTAATAAAGTATAACTAAGGTATAACTGAGCATTACTAAAGCATGACTAAACTATATGTAAACCAACTAAAGTATAATTAAATCCATCCAAATTACCTATGAAGCAGAAAAACAACCCACTCATCTGAAGACAGAAGCATGCATAAGTTACAAAGTGTGACTTTATACTTTGTGTGTACTTCTATGTGTATAGTTTGTAGCCTTAGCCCCATTCCTCCTTTTAGGTATACTGCTGTTCCTTTGAAGTCCTCATGCATTGCACACAAGTCTCAAAGACTCTTAATCCATGCAGTCACATGCAACATTCTTCAGTTGATCTTTTAGTGTAAATAGCAACTCTTCTAATGAATAATGTACTTCCAATGGCACGCTCCCTGTTTTCTTTGCAAAATAAATGGAAATATTTCAGATGAACCTGTTAATTCTCGCCAAGATCCAATGGGATACATATGTACATTTGGCTTATATACATACAATGTGTTTAGTACATTGAGTTGCAAATTTGTACCAAGTCGAATTTAAGTCATGCAAGATGTACACTGCATGCCAGTGCATGGAATGAATCTAAAGACCATGTATATAATGCATATTCTTCAGAACTTGCAATGGTGTCAGAAGTAAGATGAGGATTGGCTTATAAATGTGTGACTTCATTGCTCTTCTGTGAGCTCATGCAAGGTAATCCACTGTAACAAGCATTTCAAAACAACTTGTATACAGTCATGACAAGGCTGTGCTGAGGACTGCTCAATGAATATGCATTGCAATGTAGTCAGTTGTAGTCAGTTCACATGCATCCCATGTGCTGAGAGATGAGGAGGACCAGAATTACACCATGCTCAATAAACAAACAGACTGCATGCTACCTGTATGTGTGGGATAGGCTAATCGTGTGCCTTTCTATAAATCTGAAATATTGAGCAGCATGCTATATACAAATCCACCTAGACCAAACTAAATTTAGCAAAGAATGTTTCTCAAATTTTGGGTGGTCTATAACTTTGACATGAGCCAATGATTCGTTAAACTCATGTTTTAGGTTTTGTTTGGTCAAAGATATCTCAGGTTTTTGTAAACCAGTGGGAGGTAGAGATTGGGTGTCTAGCAATTTCATGTATTTTAAATTGCCACTTCAATAGTAGGTTTAAGGGTGAGATTACATAACTGATTTTGTCTATCTTAAGTAGGAAGGAGATAATGTCTATAAACAGCAATTGAATGATATGATTTGATATAACATTATCATACATTGGTTGAGTAAATAAGTCTGTTTAGGAAGTTAGTGTTTGGAAGTTGTTTACAAGGAGAATGGGGTGTATGTGTGTCCTTCATCAGTGACAAGTGATTGGAGTTGCCTGTGACTATCTTCAGTCACAACTGCCCTCTAATGGACTTGTTTGTTTTGACTGGTCATGATATGGCCCTCGTTGGCCTGTAGTACAAGCCTGTAACCCATGATATGTGGTCCTTTCAGGCCAGTAATGCACTACACTGCCACTGCAGCAACAAGACTTGGGCAACTAGCTTTGTGACCTCTGCTTCAGGTCAACTAGCCATGGCCCATCATGCAGGCAACTACAGTGAGAGCAAGCTGAGCAACTGAAACAACTTGGCAGGAGAAGTTACTGCAGTGACTTACAGAAAACTTCTGGATTGTTGGACTGTATAGTTACAAGATTGTAGTATTATGATATCATTCCATAGTTGCAGATAAGTAGCAACACGAACAACTACACAAACTCTTAATCCTTGAATTGTATTGATACGGTTTTGAAGTTGTTGTCTTGCATTACTGAAAACAAGAAGGTTGTACAAGAACTTTCTCACAACTGAAGAACAGAGAGTTGCAAAATTGTAGAGTTGGGCCTATATTTTGAAAAACTGTGAAGTCACTGTCAGTAAAGTTTGTATGGGGGCCTTTTCTGTAAGCCTGCAGCCTTTTGACCATAGCTGTCTCAACACTCACTACATGCTGTTGAAATATCAGTCATGGTTTGTTGACTTATTCAACTGACTGACTTGGGATAATGATTGGTCCACTTCACTGCCTCAGGTGCAACATGTAATGATTGTAATCTAGGAAATTAGCTTTGTGCAGTGACTGCACTCAGCTGGGCTTGTAACAAGCATGTCTTGAATAGCCACATAGCTACATGTAAAGAGAACACTATTTGTAGCTGTGGTCATTCTGTCACTTTCATAATTGAATTTTCTCCTCAGTTATTTTCCATGGCACTTTCTGGAAATACTAGCCAATGGATGTCTGGAGGCTGCAATTATGAAGTTTGGTTTTATCATATCACTTTCTGAGTTTCTGTAAATAATGTGAACATCATGAAACAAATGAAGCCATGGGATAGAATACATGCAATGTAATGAAGGATTGCAGTGATTTGCTCACAAATGCATGCTTTGTGAATATCTTGATCTTTGTGTGGATATTTATAATGCCAAAGGACCCTTATTAGTGCACAGTCCTGCACTGACCAATACACCCTCCTCCCACACTGGCAGTAATTCACCATGGAGTGAATTGCAGACAATTTGCAGTGACCCCGCATTGGCCCAGGGTGGTCATGATTTCTTCTCCCCTTGGGCCCTGACACGCCACCTAACGAGATTGATCAGGTTGACTTTGATAAAATGATCGACTCCTGGCCATCATATTTCACCTCTGCCTTTGAAGTGAGTCCTTTTGATGCCAGCCAGTCCAATCCTGCAGAGAATAAGACACCGTTTAGTCACAAGATGCACTGGGCAGCAATGAGCACTGCTCTCCACAACCAATCTGCAGCCAATACAATCAACAACAGTAAGAGCAAGAGCTGCAGCCTAGCCTAATACTGACCCTTAATTGAAACATTGATAGATTAACCATTATGATCAATGCTCGGCCACAATCTTAAAACATGATCTGGCCTCAATCTCAACACAATCTGTTCACCATGCCACTTTGTGGCAAGCCCCCGAGTAAGCTATAATAATAACATGGTGCACTTTTGCCCCCGGGCCATTAATCCTAATACTGATAATTCAATGGTACATTGGGTGAAGGTTGTGGAAGCAATGTCAAGGTATCAATAAATGTTCTTGTTAGAGTCTTGTATAATATCACTTTTGTTGCTGGACAAATCCTAAGACTGTAATAGCTGCCAATGAGTAGCACTTACAATGTAGGGGGATTACCCATTTGCAAGTGGTCACACTGCATGCTTCAATGTGTGCAAGTCACTGCAAGAAGGAGATAGGCCACCAAGTGACTGAGGCCATATATAATGACTTCATATAGGTGAATGTAAATGACACAGTGACTATAAAACTTTTGTTGCTGGATCAATCCTAACACTGCAAGAAGTTGCCAAGAATGCCAATAAGCAGTACTTAGGGGGGTTTACCCTTTGCAAGTGGTCACACTGCTTCACACTGTGTGGAAGTCACTGCAAGAAGGAGATAGGCCACCAAGGTGACTTAGCCTATAAATTGTGACTGCATATAGGTGAATGTAAATGACACAGTGACTATAAAACTTTGTTGCTGGACAAATCCTGACTCTGCAAGAAGTTGCCAAGAACAACCAACAAGCAGTTAGGGGATTACCCTTTTGCAAGTTATCACACTGCAGTAACTGCAAGAAGGAGATAGGCCACCAAAGTGACTGAACCCATAGATTATGACCACATAGGTGAATGTAAGTGACACAGTGACTATGAAACCATGATGATAATTCAAAAGCAGTTGATTTGTTGTAGCCAGGGGTCATCAGACTTTCTGCAACAGCAACAACAACAGCAATGGCCTGACCTTTGCCCTCCAACTTACAAGATGAACAGTTTCCTCCTCCCTTTTCACAGTCTCTACACAGTCTCTTCACAGCTTGTCATCTCAGCCTTTGTGTGTTAGCCCCTGTATGGATGCCACTGCCCCAGGATATGACAACCTAACAATAGAAAAACCTTACTTTTTCTGAATGTAACTCACCACACATCAACCTATCACTTACAATCCCTGCCTTATCTGTGGGCTTCCCTGCTAGTTTTGTGTTATATGGCAGGATCAGTTTACTCCAGTGAAAGTGAAGATACTACTCTTTCCTCTGTATTGTCATATTTCCATGTAGTTTATAGTGGCTTACTTCTCAATGGAATTCATTTTTTATTTTTTATCCCTGGATTTGCTAGACTTAAAGTCCCCTGTAAAGCATTATGAGGCTTCCTGCTTATTCTTGAAGGGTTGTATGGCATTTCACAAAAACATAAAAGAGAGATGCCCACATTGTTTGCACTCTAAAAAAAATCAGACAAAATTGGTTTTTTAGATTCAAAATGGTTTTTTGAAAAACCAAATTTCAATGCAAAAAACCAAAATGGATTTTTTTAAAAATCCATTTTGGTTTTGCATTGAAATTTGGTTTTTCAAAAAACCATTTTGAATCTAAAAAACCAATTTTGTCCCGACATTTTTTAGAGTGTGGAATACATGCCTGAGTTGTAAGATCAAGAAAACCATCTTTATAGTTCTTAATGCAGAGTCGAGAATAAAGTGATTATGGGCAATTCCAAAGGTAAACATCATGTTTTATCTTAGGAGTGAACTGTTTGGTTCTTTTTGAAGACTTTTTGAAGAGCACCAACACTCCAAAGAGTGGCACACAGTGAGGTGACTGGTGTCATGTGAAGAAATCTCACAGACAATTGCAAGAACCAAGCAGGATTCCTCATTTAATTTCGTGCACGACCTTCAAGCAAATGAAGAAATTCTAAGATACTTTTTCACGAGCAAAACTGCCTGTAAAACTGCAGCAAAAAAACCTAACTGCTAATGTTGAATTGGAGAAGAGCTGTGTTTTACACCTCGAGGGACAAATTTATGGAAACCTGTTAGGAGTGCATGGAGTTATGATAAGGCCAGGGTGTTTTTATTTTGTTTTTGCAGGGAAAAGATCTTGTAGAACAGTCCAGGACAGATCTGGAGAATGCTGAATAGGTTGTTGGGAGCACATCAGCAGAAAATGAGTTATAAAAACCACCTATGATGAATATAATGAAGGTTTTGAGGGAGGGGGGTGAGGACATGTTCAGCATAAATGCCATTGGCAGCAGGAGGCGATTGACTCTTCTCTGTGCCTCTGTCTTGTGCTTCTTCTGTGTGTCTGTCTCCTATATGAGCTGCTGAGCTCCTTGATGAGCAAAGATAAACAGAGCAATGGTCAGTTTACTGCAGAATCCAACAGAGCAGTGGTCTGCCAATACTCATGTAATGTGTGAGCAGCATAAATATGACAGTGATTTATGCATCGAGTGCAAAGCATATGTTTACCCATACAACATAACGAGCACTCTTAAAGGTCCCACTTTCACCCCAGTTTGACTTGTGCCACCTTTGCTGTGAATAGTAATACGTATTAAGAAAAATGCAGCCAGACTTTGGAGAGGCAGTTCAAGGCACACAAGAGAAAGAGCAAGTAAAGCAAGTAAAAAGAGAGCAGATTGCACAAGCAGACTGCCAAAGAAGAGTGCCTAAGACTAGCAAGGGTGCATCGTCCTCTTGTGTACAGTGCAGTTTTTGCCCCATACCAGTCAAGAATGTATGCAGTCACTTGCAGTGTACAGCTGAGAGTCATGCACTATGCTGAGTCCCCTATTTCCCCTGCAAGACTGTAGGCATTATGAGACATACCAGGTTTTTGGGGGGTTCTCTTTCTTTTTACCCAGAGCACCACATCTATTGCCATAACACTGTTCTAGTTGAGCTATTCACAGTCAAAACAGATGAAAAGGCGAAGTGTGTATGTGGGGGCCAGACTATGTCTGGACTTGGTTGGCAGTCTCTTGGCAACCTCCCAGTCCAGCTGACTTCGAACACCCACTATTTATAGAGCTAATCTAACACACACCTTGGTATATCTAGAAGACAATTAATTACTCAAAGTCTGTTTTCACAACTAAAAGACTCCTAAAAGGCTTCCTTGAGCTCCTTTTTCCTCTCTTTTTTCCTCAGGTTTCACAGTTTACCCAAGATCTTAGCAGCACCGAAAGACTGGGTTTGATAAAGCAGCACTATTGGTTTATAATTAGTGACATTCCCAGATTAGCATTGAATTAGTGTATCTGAGGCTCGTAAACAGCAGTTTTATGTTGGTTCCTGTGACTTTTTTCTTGCCTGATGCCAAGTAGCAAATCAACTTTATTGGCCTGACCAAATAACAAGACAAAGTCTTGACAAAGAAGTTGATGTAAGAATATGCTGTAGGAATCTAGTTGTAGTCACTAGTCAGGCTGACTTACATTATGTATTGATTAGTGGCTTGATTTGAGTTGAGATTGAATTCCCCACTCATTATGGGTAAATCCACAGGGAGAAGTGGCCACCATTGATCAAGTCTAGGATGTTGTCTTCATTTTTGCATAGTTTCAAGGACTGGGGCTGATAGTGACTGGGTCATTGGTCTTTTTTCCTCCTTTATTTGCTGTAGACTTTTTCTCTTGCAAATCACAAGATTTCTGTCTTTTTCTCTTGCTTCAAGGGTCAATGAGGACACTTGAAATTAATCTGGAGACATTTGGGGATTTTAACTATTCATACTTATGATTAGTTATAAATATTGGAAAATTTGACTAGGCAGATGTACCGGGACGAGAACCCGTACCCCCATGAGAGACCGTACCCCCATGAGAGACTGTACCCTCACGAGAGACCGTACGCTATGAGAGACGGCCTGGCCTGACTGCTTCGGAGTGCGGATTGAGCAGTCTTATAACGCAGAGTTCATGATAATTATGACTGAGTATATGTAATAGTGCAACCAAAGGAATTATACAATGATAAAAAAAAGCCAATAAATTGCAGTTGCAGGCAATTCTTCTTTCTTGACTGAAGTGAAGTTCTGAGAATCAAGACTGATCTGCAGTTGAACTTTGTGTGCACCTCTATACCTCTGTAGTGTGAGTATTGGCTGAGTGTGAGACTCTGTGAGTAGCCAAGGGCCCAAGGGGTGTGTGTGGATGTCAGGAAGCAATGCAGGCCACTCGAATGTTTACAGGACAAGGATTGTGAAGATTTCTCAAGATGGCTATGATAACGTGGCCATCCAGGAATACCAGGAATCTGCAGCAGCATTCTCCAAGGAGCATTCTTCACTTGATTCTTGGCCATAGTGATGATGCAGAACACAAGGTCATCTTCCAGTCACTCAATCACACCTTTTTTACCACATTTTTTTTCTCTTGAATTTGCATTTTTATTAGCATAGCACTTACAGCCAGGTGTCAAACATATTGCTGTACCTGTCAACCTTGACCCCATGGGCCCCTCTGCCATTAATGCATGTAATCACAGGCCACCCTGACCCAGTGGGGGGAGGGCTTTCCATAAATTAACATTTAAGTGCCCCTAAATCTTCATCGTATTGTGATGACTTTCACACCACACTTGGTTTGCTTTTTTTCTGCCTCTGTCATCATTCTTCTGCTTCAAAGTCCTTTTCTCTTTGCTGCAATTGCTGCCAGTCTTCCAACTCCAATAAATCCAACTTTTTTGGTCTTGTCTCATCTCAAGGAGACTGCTAACCAAATTAAATCACAAACCCCTAAAGCTGATCGTTTTCAGAAGACCATGATTTATAAGATGCTTAGTGTCAATCGACCCTATGTCTTCATAAGGGAGCAGAGGTTCCAGAGGAAGTCTGGAGAATAGGAGTGAGTTATTGCATGCTTTCCTTCTGTCAGTGGCTCTTTGGCTGGATAAGATGTTGTTAGATTTCTGCAGCATGATGTTTTGATTTTGATCATGGGAAACATTGGGAAGTGGAGCAAAGGGACTGTAGGGGGAGGGGAGCCCTAATAGTGTTTGTCATCAGAAGGTCCCAGCATTGACCTGGTGGTGTTGGGGCTGTGGAAAGGTCCTGATTTCATCTGGATTTGTCCTGGATTTGTCCTGGATTCCTGCAGGATGCTGGGTTGCATTTGGGTCCTGAGTCTTTGAAGTGCTGTCATCAGGAGGAGGGGGAAGTGGCAGGAGCCCATTGTCTGATAAATGGCCATTGAAAGTTAGGGTGATTGTCGACTGTGACCCTATGGTAACCCAATCCCCTTTCTGGTTGTTTCTTTTGCTCTTTGAGACCAGTTCACTCAGCATTTGTATTTCCTCACTGGATCACTCACTGGATCACTCTGCTTGTCGTGTGCATGCCTCAGTCTTGCTGAAAAACGCCACAAAAACTAAACAACTAAAAATGAGAAATCGCTGAGACAATGAATAAACTTGGAGGGCTCATGAAAGATTATAAGAAGACTGAGCAGTTGCTGAGACTCACTTGCTATACAGAAGAGTCGGTTGCAACTATTTGCTTTTGTGTATACATTATGGTAGATAAACTAAACATATGTAACTGCAGAGAAGTCTGATGCAGTGCTCTTCTCTCCTGCAGATCTTTGCCTTTGCCAATGTAGTGCAGGACTGCAGGTCCAGGGTTAAGTGCTCCATCTCACCAACACGAAGTGTGTGTAGGGCCTCTTTAAATGACCTTCATTTGACCTTCGACAATGACTTGCACACAAGGTCACCCATGGTGTTTAGTAACCTGTGATATACTGATATACTAGGACACCTGATACACTCAAACCAACCTCAAACGACTGATAAACATGCAGTAGATTGCTGACCACTTTATTCCCTCTGGAAATACCTACTTCATTATTGTGGTAAACAAAAGTGAACTGGAGTCCCCCAGGCCCCATAGTTTAACATAGGTCACGAGTTTGCTTTAATAACAATCAAACGATTACTGTAGCAATGGTACCTGGCCACTTGGGAGTTTATTTAATAGTCACTCAGAGGTTATTCCTGTGGCCTGGGTTCATCTTTGAAGAGGTTTTATCACTGACAGCATGAATGGATGAAGCATCAGAAAGTTACAATATTCCTCAATTCTTTGTAACTTACTCCAATCTCATGGGTCTGTGTGTCAGTGTTAGAACTGTGAAACATGCTTTTTGGAGCAGTTCAAGTTTCTCCCAATTGTTACATTGACTAAAACACAGACAATCAAGTTGGTGCTAAAGCTCAGATCTGGCATTCGTTTCTTGCAACGAAAGAAAAATGCTGGTAACTTTTTTTGCAAAAAGTAATTTTGGGTGAAAAATAAGTGAGATTAAGATATACAAAGGAGCCTTCTTGTGTGCATTAGCATTTAATGAACATGTGCGATATGAGGCATTCCTGGGCTTTTGATGTACACCTGGAATAGCATATTGTTTACAAGAATTCAGTGATGAGGGGCATCCATCAGCAAGATTCTGCAGCCCTCTCTATCACCTGATTAATGTCATGCTGAGATTGCCATGTTGAGAATCATCTGAACCTTCTCCTGTCATCCCAATAACCACTGAGTGTTGAGAGTGAACTGTATCGACCTTATCTGGCGAATCAAACACTTGCTGTGCCATGCTGCCATTCCCAGCAATGGCCATAGGAAAAATGAGAAAAAAGAAGAAATGTATGAGCCTTTTTATTGGCTCCTTCTTGGCCTCCTTGGAAACATGTCACCTTTTTTGCTTCTTAGTGCATGGCATGACCCAGTTAAGCCAGCCACTTATCAATTTCATTCTATCCTTTTATAACCTAATTGAAATGGTCTACATGTAAAAATTCTAAATGGCACAAAGGGAAGGTTAGCCTTAGATAGAAAAAAATGTAGTTTTTTTTCCTGTATCTGCATTCTGAGGGTGTGTGTCCTGTCCGCCTAGTTTTCGCAGTGATATGGAAAGAAGTCACACTGAAGCATTCTCATTCTCATTTCCTCTTCTTAATTGAAAGTTGTCCATTTGTGATGTGGGAGGAATCCCAGAAGAATGGATCCAAACACAAATGCACCCATCATCTGGAAGAATGCAGGAAAGTCTGATGAGAAAGTGCAGTTTTTGATATAAAAGCATGATTTTTTCTTATCGTAAAGGCCACATTGAAGTTGAGTGAACAATGTTTGAGGTGAAGTACTCTTTTAGACCATGTTTGGACCAAACGACCTTCCATAAACTAGTGTAAAGTAAGACTTCTTAGAGACTTGGTGGTCGCAGGTGTCTCCACATGGTCCTTAGGTTCTAAATATCACAAGAAGGACATCTGGCGGGCCCTGGATGAAGCCAGACGTCTGGTGTCACTGATCTGAAACTAACAAGGTCATTTAGCAAGTTGCCCAAGCAAGCAACTACAACACTGCAAGCAGCAGATCAGGTGCAGTGATCACAGGGTGACCACTTGGTCATTCTAAGGACCTCTTGGTCAAAATACCTCTTGGACCTGTCTTTGACTTGTCCCAGACCTTGAGCAAGTTGTATCTACAGAATATACATGAGGTTAGCCCACAATGTGTGATAGCCTCAGGTGGTACATTGCTACCTTGATGGGGGTCCCACCTGGCCAGGGCCCATCAGGTGAGCCTCATTAAACCCAAGGTGAAGCAAGACTTTACAGGCAAGACCTATACAAGACCTATAGCACCAGTCCATGTGTCCATGCACCTTGACCCTTGCCTCCTGACCCCTCTATTCACCCTTCTCCTCTAAATGTTTCCATCTAAATGTCCCTCAATGGTTGTGATCTTCTCATTATTTGCCCCATTTCAACAATCATCACATTCCTCCCAAGGGTTTCTATGGCAAAGTGCATGTCTTGGTGGCTGCCTAATGGTCGATGCATTTCAATCCCAATTCCTCCTCCTTCAATGGTCTGCTAGAAATTTCCAACTTACACTTCATTAACTTGGACCAACAGTCTTCAGAATGCACTTCCTCCACCATTAGTGTGGCTGCAGATTGATAGTGTATACCTGTCTGACTCAGTGCTTGGTTAAAGTTGGTTTCTTAGTATTGGGACTCATGAGCAACAGGTAAACCACATCATCAATTTTGCTAATTAGTTCCCTCAGGATCACCTAAGTTTTACATTTGATCAACTTCCTTTTGACCACCATTCTGTATAATTCCAACTAATTTGTGACCTCTGCTGATATGATTAGGTCTTTGGTTGTTCATTTCCAGGAACTTTACTAAAAGTTTGGGTTCACCACACAATTTCCTGTGCATGAAATTTCCTTTGAGTCACGTAGAATGAATAATTTTAGCATACAGTTAGCGGAATACAGGTAAACCAGAAGTCCAGAACTCAACCTAATCTCAATGAAATTTATCCAGATGTTTCAAAGAAAAAGTCTATGGTGGGTGTAGGCCTATATGAATTGCAGGCTCAACAAAGGCTTGGAACTCTTGACAATGACCCAAAGAAAGAAACACAATTTGAAATTGTCATTACTTCAATGTGTATAATGTGCCAAGTTTAGCAACCCTATTTTAACTCTGGTCCTCTTCCAAATTCATCAAACGAAGTAGGAAGAAAGCATGGCCAAATTGGAAATTGTTTGAAAAGACACTGGAAATGCAACAATGTCTAAAGAAACCTAAAAATAGTTTGTATGTAGATGTATACTTGTTCTGTTAGGGGTTAAACACATCAGAGACCTGTGCTACTTGGCATTAACCCCAGGAGGGAGCAAAGGGATTTAGCAAACTGAGTCAGGTGTAAATCACTGTGTGTTGAGTGTACGTCATGTCACTGGCAAATGTTTACACCTGGCCCCAGACTACAACTCAGTATGTCACTGGGAAGGCCTGTTCAGTCTTAGCTTGCAAGTCCCTTGGATATACACTGTAAGACATGGGTATATGCTATAGTGTAGACTGGTTTTTGGTCATGTATTTTGAAAATGTATAACCAGGCTTGGTACATGTTATTATCGCACTGCATACAGCATGTTTCACATGGATTGTGAATATGTCATTGATTAAAAACTTTTTTTTTATGGCAAAATATTATACTGCCAAAAATCTCTGACGTCATGCTTTTGGTCTTGAGGCTTCTGGACACTTTGCATCATGGATGAAGACCCATGGCTTCCAGATGCTTTACTCTGTGGGCCAGCTGACTTCATGACATATGCATTAGGGCCACAGTGCCAGATATTTATACATTAGGTCCAGGTACTTAGCAGTTCTGGGGAAGGACCTCCAACAGAAAATGTCAGCAGAGACACAGGGCAATAGTCAGAGGTCAAGCAAAAGGTCATCAGAGCACACCTTCCTGGTATACTTAAAAAAACTCCTCCCTTTGAAGTCCCAGCTCGATTGCACTATATATCGCTGGCAAAGTTGTGGAGTAGAAGAAAAATGTACTCCCTAACCACAAAGGTTGTAGCGGAGGGTCTTGTGGTTTGCCCCTAGCCACTAATCCACCCCGGAGGCCACCCGCAGGAGAATGCCAACAACTGGATGTCTCTGCAGGCAAATACCCTGTCAGTGCAGGCTAACTCAGGCTATTGCATGTGGAGTACAAGGAGAATGTGGCAGGAGAAAAAAAGGCAAAAAAGAGGCCAAATTAAAGACAATAAACATGCAATACATGAGAGGAAACCGCAAATGTCATTTGCGTTTAGCTGCAAGACAAATCAGGAGTGCCAGGTCGGATTACTTTGTGATCCTTCTTCTGTTTTCCTCTCTCCTCCTCATGGAGTCCCATCACTCAGCATTTACCAGGCATTTCCTGTCTGCCACTAAACAGAATCAAGAGGGAATAAAGGGGAATAAAGAGTGGATGGCGACGCTCTTTTCAGACATGTCTTTGAGACGACACAGCTTTTAAGAAAGTGAGAGAGAGAATTCAGAGAACCAGAACTTTTAGGTAACTCTGTGACTGTGAGACAGTTCTTGTTCCAATGAAGCCAATAAGCTCTCTGGAGCACCAAGAAGCACACTCTGTGACTGTGGGAGCCTCTACGTGTGGCTATGGGAGCCTCTACGTGTGACTGTGAAAGTCTTGTAGAGTCTTAGAGTGTGACATGATGGTCTCCTCATGGTCTCCTTATGGTCTCCTCAAGGCACAGACTTGCACAAGACACTTCTGAAAGTGCACACCTTTTCTGTCTCATAGTATTTTATAGGTGTCACGCTGAGGTATCATGCTGAGGTGTCGTGCTGTGGTGTCACATAGTCTTTTCCCTTGGGACCACACAGAACCTTATCAAGATGAAATTGGACAGACCATGACTGCAACAGTGAGAAAAAGGCTATATATGGCCAATCCAGGTTGCACGGTTCTGCCATATATACGCCACTTGTATTCCCCCATGACACACTACATGCTTGTTAGAATGCAGAACAATGTTGAAGCCTGTAAACAATTACAAAAAGTGCATGAAAACCTCCCTTGCTCAGACAATGAGTCTGTGTCCGAGGTGCTATTTCTCGTGAATACTATTTGTTTTTATCAAGTCATGGCACTGAGTATTAATATACAGGACTCACATGAGTTGAATATATCTTTTCTTATAATGTCACCCTTGTGTGAACCCTTGAAAAAGATTGTTTTTGAATTTTCCTTATGTTCAGGTTTCCCATACTGTTGTGTAAACAGTCTGCAGTGAAGGCAAATGGTTCAACTATCCTGAAGTGGTTTTTATTAATGGACTACACAGTGTTTTCCATCATTTCATTGATGCTATAAGTCATCTGAGTGTGGAGTTGAATTTTTCAAGTTGAAATAATGGTTCAGAAGAGAAAACTACTTGTGTTTGCCTTGCAACTGTAGTGGCTGTAGTGATCAGGGCTCATGGGGGAAGCTGTGCCAGGCACCTTAATATAATGCAGCTAAAGCATTTGGCTGGAGCATTATTAGGCTGGCCAATGCTCAACCCCTGCTTGTTCCTTTCATCAATTCGTCACTGCTTAGTCAATGGGGAATGCAGCAAAGAGGAAGATTGGTGGCCTGTTTTTCTAAAAATCACATTCTTCACATGGGCTGAGTAACTGTACACCCAAGAAAACACTATACCCAGATTGATGGTGCAATTATCCGGGCTTAGGAATGTGCAAACCTTCAGTCATAATTAAAATCCTTATTTGTCATACATTTTAGGCCATATTTGACAGGTCACATCAAAGCATGTGATCATATATCAGGTATATGTATGAAGATATTTAGTTGCTGCATGTCATCATCTGCCCAGGTCTGTCATTTTCATACTTTTGGGTTCTTGAATGTCATCTACCATATTTTCATCCAGTAAATTGACTTTCTCAGTTTCCAAAATGCTATTAGTGCATCAGACTGTGTGATGAAAATGTCATTGTAACTTTTCTAAACAGTGCCACAACGTGTTATTTGTGAAAAAGAAGGTGATGAAGGTGCCATTCTAACTTTCTAATTGGTTTAAAAACGTGTTATTAAAAAAGGGGGTGTCAAATATGAATGTTATTTTAAACTTATTCATGTTTATGTCCATATTTCTCTTCTTTCTATGGAACAAAGCTCTCTATTTTAGGGATTTTCAATTTAAATTCCAATTACCTGCTATGGTGCAACGTGTTGCCTGTGGCAGATGGCCTAAACGTTTGGATTGTGACCAACGCTTTTAAAAGTTTGCACATAAGCTTGCTTGCTGAAGACTTTTTTCTCTTTTTATCCATTTGATTTTTGGTGTCATCAGTTGTTGTTATTTTTTAACTTTGTCTTTGCCTGAAGGCCTATCAGAATTTCATTTTTCCATTTCACATGTCTTCCTGCAAGAAACTACATGTGGCATAGTTAGGGATATTCACCTATTAACCAAATCTTGCCAAACAGTTGATGGCATGATGTGCCAGTGTATACTTCTTGTCCATTGAAGTGGGACTTGTATATTGGTCTTAGTCACTATAGTCAGTGATCCTTTGACCAAAATGCATGGAATTTATTGTATGGAACCAATTTTAAGCAAATGTAGATTTTATTTGGTACCATATATTGGAACAATGTCATGATCCCTGAGGAAATTACAAAGCAAAGCAGCTGCTCCTGAAGGAATTGGGTCATGGTTAAGAGCATAGGGCACCATTGGTGTCTAGAAGAGCTTGTTAGGAATATGGAGCTGGTTTTGGAGTTGCTCATGAGGCTGTCCAGGCACTGACCACTTGGGGCTGACCACTCTGTGCATGTGGCTAACATTCTCCCCATTTCTCGACCCATGCCAAAGGTCAGTAGTAGCTCCAAGCTACATGCAGACTACTACAGCCTTCAAACTGAACCTAGCAAGAACTCACAAGCCACCAGGTAGTAATAGGCCTACTAGTAAGCCACTACTACCAGGGGACTATAGTAATAGTCCTGGGCAGATGCCTCAACCTTTGACTTGACTGATGGGTGGTATGTACTGTGCTCCTGTAATGTTGATATGATTGCTCTGAAATGGAGTCAAGTACTATTGGTGGTCAGTCTTAACAAGATCTACTATTCCAAGAAATAAGGACTTTGATTTTGATTCTGGGTTAAGTAGCTCTTCTGATAATTTAGAAAATCATTGACTATTTCCTGGAGTGCCTAAGTTTCGTGGAATGATAAGTGGCACTGTTGAAATCAATGATAGCTCCACGAGAAAAGAGGAAATGAATCCTGTTTGACAAATCATCAGTAATCTTGATATTATTAATTGGTCTTTTCGGTACATTGGTTTTATCAGTCTACAGAATATTGTTATTACTTCTGAAGATCACTTCCTACTTAAAGTTCCTAGTCTGTAGGTGTATGAGTTGTTTACCTGTAGTGCACGTGCATACCCAGTCACTCTACTCCTCTGCATAGTGTTCAGTTGTGGAATGCAGAATGGGGAGAAAAGCTTCAGGGTTCAGGACTGGACATAGTTGTAAGACTTCCTACTTTTCTGTTGCAAAGATAAGACAGATTCTCTAGGAGAGCATCTATCATTGCCTGCATGGCTTTGCCCCCTGTGTCTGTTGCAAGTTTGCAAAGTAAGACAAATGTATCTGGGTCAGAGCATGTAGTCCTTGCTCTCTTCTGGCTCTTTTCATGCTCTTTTCTCTTTCTGATGCTCTTTTTTCTCCACTTTCCAATGCTCTTTGCCATCTGGCATGTGTTGTACAACTCCGCACCTCAAATGCAGGTTAATGAATAGTGTGTCAGAGACCCATTCCACTGTTCAACATGGGCTGGCCGCCCCACCCCACAGCCAAACCCAAAGCTCAACCCAAATACCAATGCTTAAGACAATGTACCCAAGAGCATTGACCTGTGGGCCTGTGACTTCTTGTGGAACTTGGTCTAATTGCAGTGGTTGTCTTATATTGTGAAAATGAAGTGTTTCTTTCTGTAAAGCTGTGTAGTGCACCCTACAGAATGGTTTCGCATACAATAATAATATTATAGAAACATGTTGTTTTCGATGACCAAAGAAATAGAGATTGGCCAAAAAAAGAAGGAGTCGATGTTGGCATCGAGTAGAATTTTTCAAATGCTGATGCCCAAGTTGTAGTGCCTACATGAAGTCTTCAAAACTCTTCATGGGACACTAACTTGCAAACTTGTGGTTTCAGCTGAGCTCAGAGCAAGCTTGGTCCCTAATTATCATTCCAGTTTCAAGAGGAGGCCCAAGACTCAGAAGTTCTAAAGATGGTAAATGATGACATTGTTAGAGAAGAAACTACTTTGTGAGGTTCTTTTGAAATTTCCCATTGCATGCAGCATTTTGCCAACTAGTTGCCCAGCAGCATGTTGGGTTAAATGCATGTGCTATTTTGTGTGCACGTCTCAATTTGAGCTGCTCTAGATAATGACCATAATGGGAGAATTTTGCCACATTTTCAGCCCAGGCATTTAGGGTGGGTCAAAGAAGTTTAGTTTGAGGTAAGAGGAGCAATTATTCTCTTCCCTGAACTATAACAGAGATGTAACAGGGCCTGGAGAGAAGTCCCAACATCTGCCATTGCCTAGTCAGACAACTACTGTTTACTAACTGTATCTTTTTGACTGGCACATTTAGTCTAGCACAGCATGTCAAATCTTCAGGTGCTCCAGCCTCCTCCTACCCCACAGGGCACAACTTGAAATCCAGTGAACTTTTCTCTTGCGTTTCCCTTCACAAGCTGCTCATATGGGCCAAGTAGGTTTTAAACTTTTAGTTGCAGACTTCCTTACATTGAGTCATCTCCAGAAGGTATTGTGCACATGCAGTGATATTAAAGCATTTTTGGGAACATTTTTTTTCTTTCTCACACCATGTAATCCTTGATGGAATGAGAGAGGGTCGGTGGTCTTGGGGCGGAGGTATTTGGCATAAAGGACAATCCGCGGTCCTCATGGGGGCTCACAGGTCTGCCTGATTATCCAAAGGTGGGGTGGGCTGCTAAATAACTCAAATATGTAACTATGGGACATCAGAGGGTAAGCCCAATGCACTTGTTGTCAGTGCAATTGCTGTGTTATGGGTCTGCTTGGTTCTGCAGGTTGACAATTTGCAGGCAAGTGGCTAATGCAGCGGTAATGCTAGGTTGTGCGCTTTCGCTTGAGTGACTCTAGTAAAGCATTGGAGGCGGTGAGTCCTTTTGAAGTTGAGCAGTGGAGAGTACGCCTGGCTTTATGGCTTGCAGTAAGTGGCCGGTTAAAAAGAGCAGTCAGGATGTGATGGGGAGTGGAGCAAAAGATACATAACAATGGAGGGCGATGATCAACAGGCGTCCAAGCGTACCACCATTCACTATTGTCCCCTGCAGGGCGAAGCGCATAGTCATGCCGGGTGACTGAAATACTATCTCAAACACTGCGAACACTGATCTTGTCCCCTTTTCCTGCTTTTCTCCACTATTTTCATCTTTTCGCTTGAGTGAACCGGGCCAGACACAATGGTGAGCAGGATCCATGGTCTGCGGAAGACATTCAAGTCACACTAATGTCACCCTCCAGGAGATACTGTATCAACACCTTGGCTAAACCCAGGTCTAAAGCCAGGCAAAGAGACTTAAATGGCAGTTGTCAAGCTGAGGTATTTGCTCTGCAATGGGTTGTGAGTGGCATGGCACCCTTTCAGTTCCAATTCCAAGTGTTGTGATTCATGCAGAGCCTTCTATCAACTCTTGAATAAGCTTGAATATTATGTTTCACTTTGTCAAACGCTTAATCTAGGTCTAGTAATTATCATTTCTTGCCTGTCATGTAAGGATAAGAGTGTTATAAATACAGTGTAAGGGAAAACTAGGAGTGAAGTGGGGATGTTGTCAAGGTGTGCTTAATTGTTACACCCACTTTGAGCTTACTCCCATTCACTCTTCATGGTGAATGATTTCTCCCTGAAACTCTCACTAAAAAGTCACTCTCCTAATGGTTGACTATAAACCATTTTGCTCAGTGTTAATGAAACTGAGTCTATGATCTATAGGGTCTTCATTGAAACAAGTGTTGTGGTCTTTTATCTCTCTTTGAGGCATCCATCAAGTTCTTCTTTCAAGTGTTGTAAAATAGTAAGGAATGCCACCAAAATCAATCTACATGACTTAAGTGTGTTATTAGCCACAATGAAATATGGAGGAGTCTTATGAGGCCCAGACACTGCCTGGTGCTATTAATTCAAGAACTTTTATGTCTCATGGGCATTGGATAAGAATCTAGTAATTTGTCAAATTAAGACTTTTTACTGGATCTGGTGTCTTGGAAGCTACTATATGTGACTGGTATTTGTAATTTGTACTGAAGATTTTGTTTCCTACTGTGCTTTACTGAGAGAATGGAGGCATTTTTTGTTTACTTCAAGGTTTGACTTGGTGTAGTCTTATTTTAGTGTTGTTTTATTTTAGTGTTGTTTTATTTCATTGTATTGTGTTGTACTTATTGGTTGGTGTTTTGCTTCATTTTGTTGTTTTGCTGTGAGTTTTATAGCACTTTGTTATGCTTCTGCTTACTCTGGCTGCTCTCCTGCAGTGGATGTTGCAGCTGCAGGGACCATTGAAGGACCTTGGAGCTGCATGACAGCAGGCTGCTGTTCAGTGTCTGTCACAATAAATGTCACAAAATCTGGGTTGTCAAATATCTCAGGACCCATAAATCTCCCAGTGCTTTAAGTATAACCATTGCTTTGGTGGCTTCTGTGAAATGCTTCTCAGCTTATGTGATAAACTGTGTTTGGTTGCCTCTATAATATAGCACTTAAGGAAGCTGTCATTTTGTCAAGATTTGGTGACACAAACGATTGGAATGGATTTCGGATTTGATGAAGCTATTATCTAGCCAAGTCAATTGCTTCTGGATACTCACAATTCGATGTGCAATTGTGTCTCCATACTTTCTCGTATTTTTTTTTAGAAACCCAGGAATATAATTTGCAGCATAGGCTCAGCACTTACACAGACTTCTGCTGCACTGTGTGATCCACCATAGACAAAAACCTCATATATCACTATGGCAAGCAAAAACAGTCATATGGGACTAACTAAACACACATGTAATCCCAAAATGACAGTGGTGAAAAAAACATCGAAAGGTCAGGAGGGCAGCATAAACATTATGGTGATTTTGTGAACATCGGTGCAACCATGGTGCAAGTAGTTGGCTGTGGTTGGACAAGGCCCTGCACCCAGGCTGTTGTGTAAACTTGGCTTAAATTGCAATTGGATGAATGCAAACATATCAAGAACAATGGGCCACAATGGAGCAAGGAAAATAATAAGTGCAAGTTGCTTGGTCTCTCATTAAACATCAGGATAAAAATTGTATAAAACAAATGTCATAAAAATGAACACATGAGGCATTTTTGCTGCATTTTTGCACATGACTAACGTGTGAAAATCCTGATTTCAAGTACCTGGGATAACACACTTGCTGACATCTTTTATTGGATTGTTTAAAGAAGAGCTTTGCTTTTTCCAACTGCTTGTGTGGCAAAGCTATTCAGTATGGTTCGTTTTGCATCATTAAACTCTTCTCCAGCATCAAAACTTTCAAAACATTGTTTTAAAGCACAGGGTCATTTGGTGTGTTAATTTGAACAAAAACTGCAATGAGGTTTAAGAAACAAAGCATGTTTTGCAAAGAACAAAGGAACTTAAGGACACTTAGTAATTTAAACCCAAGTTTACTCAAAACAGCATCCCAAACTTGACACATTTTATTACTTGCTAACCTTATGCTGGGTTAATGCGTCTTTAGAAATATGCCTTTGTTTTCCAGTGAATCGAACTCTTCAATGCAGTCAATAAATAAAATAGCAGATTGTCATTTGAATGTTAACTGATCATATTAATGGTGCAGAGTGTCCCATTGACAAATGGTAGCATATGATCTCCTTTGTCATTTTGGCTGTTGTTGTATGTGTGTGGGTAATAGTTGGTGAGCAATGAAGGAGTGCAGGCTTGCTCTTGTTTGACACGTTACACAAGCCACCAAGACAAAACAAACTATTGCCAGTCCCACTGCTGAGGTTTGGCAATGAGAAACTAGCAAAGCTTGTCATCCACAAAAACCCACTCCATTCCTCATCCATTTTCAGCACTCAATTATTACAAAACAAATGCTCCCCATGCAGAACTGCTGCCTGGATGGACCAAAAATGGAAGAACAATGTCGAAAAAAAAGTAGCAAAAAAGGCCAAGGGGAGTCTGGCACTTGGTTAGTTTTTCAAACAAGATGGTGTTTGTTTGTTTTCACTTTTTAGCCAGTAAAAACACGACTTTTTGTTATTTTACATTTTGCCGTCTCCCCCTTTCTTTGTCGTTTGGGGTTTTATTCTGTTGGATTGGCTGTCATCACTCGTATCAGCTTTCCTTTTAGCAATGGCTGTATATTTGGCCTCCCTCTTATACACTCCCTGAGGTTACGTTCCTTCCAAATATATGGCCTGCTCACCTTTCTTTTGCATTGTTGTTTTTTAATCTGACTATTTCGTGAGACCTAATCCATCTGATTTTCTGACTTGATTGGCCCCTCACGTTCTCTTCACTGTTGTATACCAGAGTGTCCCAAGTTACTCCTTGCTCAGTGACTGTGACTCTCTGACTCTGTGAGAATGAGTCATCCTGGGACTTTTTTGCATTTATCTGTAATCCTCTGGATCAAGTTGACAATGTTTAGATAACAGATAGTGATTTCACTGAATTGGAGAATCCTCCTGTCACTCTGTGGAGTGTTTAGTGTATTCTGTTTTGCAGGACATATCTGAGGAGATTGTTTCTGTGTACGTTTTTAGTTGTGGAAGTGTGAATAGTAAAGATCCTGGAAATATTCTTGATGGTTTATCTATCGATTTACCTGTAAGTTTGGGGGTTAACTCAGTGGAAGCACGCTGCCAATGATGTCGGGCTGCCAACCTCTAGAATCTTGAGTTCGATTCCCGGCCTGGGCAGTGCCACGTTAGAGGGATGTTTCATCTTGTGCCAAGAGTGCAATTTGCCTCGCTACTATGGTCCCTGCCTGTCCTATTTAGCCTTATCAGGACTAAAATACAGGACTTGAGTAAAGCCCTATCACCAATTCACCTGAAGACGATGAGAGACCTTATTTTTTTTATTTCATAACAATTCATTTGTGCAGTATTTACAAAAACCAAATTTGGAATAATAGGACAGGCGGACAATCCAAAAAAAAATCAGGGTTTTTGTATGAGCTTATTTTTTCGAGTGCTCCAACCAATCAAAACCAACTTGGTTGAGAATTGAGAGCAATGTTAATCAACTGATAGTAATAATTTGGAATTTATCAATCTGGCCTCTTGTGGGTATATGATGAAAGTTACTTAAATCTCTGTAATGCCTTGAGTTTCCATTTCCACGAATACATGGCAGAGTGATGTCATGAGACTTATCAGAAACAGTGCTCGTGATGGAATCATTTGATAGGAAAAACCTCCACAACTTTTTGTATATATATATTGATATACATTCACAAATATTCCAATACTTCTGATTCACATCCACTGGATGCACATCAGATGAATTATGATGGTGTATCATCAAAGTTAATTGGGAAACTGTGCTTGTTATGGAATTATCAGATTATTCTGGCACTGACTCTGATACATTCAGTATAACCCTACTTCAAAATCACACAGATCAATGCTGTAATTGAAGTTCTGAAAAAGGCACAAACCTTGATTGCCAATGCATTGTTTACGTATGATTGTACATTGATGATGATTGTGTATTTAGCTATTACTGGCGACACAAATGTTGTATGCCAAAACAAAAATTCCAATGTGTGGCGAGAGGAGAGAGATAAGCTCCCATACTCACAATGCTGTGAAGTATCTTGAAGTGCAATTGTGGTGAGCACTTATAATGGGTGGGAAGCACCTGAGATTTTTTTGCTTTTTTATCCATTTTTTTCTCTTTCTTGTGTGCAGAGCACTACAGACATTGAGGGAAACCACAAATGAAGTAGTTGTAACTATGCAGCGGTTAACACACATCTTGACTTTTTTCTGCCCTTCTCTTTTCCCCCTTTCCTTCTTTTCCTGCATTACAGCCAGGTATGTGGGGCCAGCCAGTCACTCCATGGAGTGTGTTGAAAGAACAAGAAGAAGCTAAGAGGCTTCACATCCCACAGACTTATATAACATTGCATTTCTGCTGTTTTCCTCCAGTGCATGTCAGCATGTGGAACTTATGAGTGACTTGAGAGTAAAAGCTGCTTACATGTCATGCAGGTACATACAGCATGTACAGCAAAACGTTATGTAGAGTACATATTACAAAGGCACTACAAAAAGTGAATAAAAACTGGCTGTATTACATGTGCATTATTTTGATTTTCCAGTGTGATGAATTTGTTGCACACATCTCATGTTTTGGAGGAAGTTGTCAGGTGTTTTGTAAAGTGTTCAATCAAAAACCTTTGGTACAGTACATCACAGTAAGGAGCATGGAAATCGGCTCTCACAAGAGACCGCCAAACCCCGGCTTACTTCGCCCCATAATAATTGGAGTATAAAGTGTGGATGATAGTGATATGGCTTTATGTCCTGTATTTTTGCAGTGATAAGGCTAAATAGGACAGGCAGGGATTACGGTCATGAGGCAAGGACTGGTGCACCTATGGCGCAGGATGAAACATCCATAGATCTTGTAAATGTGAGTTGTCTGCCTGGGCCAAAGAAATACATAGAACAGACATGTGGCTCTAAAAGATGAAGCAACCAAATCCACCATCTTGGAACTGCCTGGCAGCCTGGCATTGGTAACCGTGACATCACCAATAATAGTGACGTCATTAGTAACAATGGCATCATGTCACATCACAATCAGCCAAACACCACATCTTGTTGCTCCTGCTGTGACCTCACAATGACGTCATGTCTCAGGGCAGTTCCAATATGGCGGATTTGGTGTCCTCATCTCGAGGTGGCGTCATACAGCCTCATGTCCGTTCTATTTATTTCTATGGCCTGGGCCCGCAATGCATGAGAATCAAAAGTTGGTCCCAGATGTTTTACAGGACGGTGCACCGTGCACTGTACCACTGAGCTAGATCAGTGAAATGTAATTGCAGTCATTCTTCTGTGTAATCACACTGAAATAATCTGCTACTTCATTTGAGTAAATGTTGCAGTTTCTCTCATTATAGTAAAATGTTACGTTTTCTTTGCAGTTTCTCTAAGTTTCTTGGTCTATAAGCTTTAGTTTGTTGCTTTGGCTTGCTGAAGTTCCTTTGAAGAAGTCTTATGCACTGGGGCATGGGAGGTAACCTTGTGTGCTTAGCCACTGCTTAGGTGTATATCCAGTGGCTGTGTTGACATTATGGCAACTGGATGCAGCATCTTCTTCACCTGACACCAGGACATCCTCTTGCCCCTCTGCTTTTTTGCTGACACAGCACATTCTCAGCTCACCCCATAAAACACCCAGCTGACTCCTCTGCTTAGATATCCCGTCCCAGTGCAATATGCTACCAGCCCTCCTGATTATGATGCTAATAAGCTATTTTATGGCTGTCCCCTTGAACTTCCAGGGCCTTATCTCCCTGTCAATGTCATCTCAAACATGAACCTCATAATGTGGATATCTTGGAGATTAAAGTCAATATGCATATATGAGGTTGGGTATTGCTCTAATAAGGGTTCAGATACTCTGCAGCTAGTTTATCTATATCTAATTGCAATATATAGACTAAATTTCAAATTGGCATGGGCTGAAGTAGTGCTAGAAACTCTTTTGAAAAGTTTTATTAGAAATGCTGAGAAACAAAACGGAGATTTTAAAACTTGGAGGGGAGCAACCTGTACCGTTGTATCGAATCTTTTGCTTTTGGTCTTCTATTTTAATCTGCATAAACAAATACAAAATATGTATTTTCAGCAATCTATAAAGCTGTAAATATATAAATATATGAAAGGAGATATATATCTGTTTAATGTGTATGGGGCATCACGAGCATCTAGATATGGATTCTCTGCATCAGTCTGGCATTACTGACTCTGACTGCTCTGGATGTAAATGTGAATATGAGATTGTTTTGGAGAGAGGCTCTGAGAGAATGCAATAAGTCCAGATGGAGGAAAGTGCAGAGTGACAGTACATTGTTTGACAAACACTTGTTTCCATAAAGTAGCAGTCAAGTTTGAGGAGTTGAAGGGGAGTTCTGTTACTGTCTGGTTGCTATGGATGTTGCCATGGACGCTGCAAGAGATGTTGCCATGGATGCTGTCATGGATACTGGCCTATGAAGTGATATGATTTGATATGCAATGATCCAGAGCACCCCCATAGAGTGAGTCTCATAGGTCTGCTAGCATCAACTTTGCATTAACTTTGCATCAACTTTGCCCTGCATGCTTATTGTGGGTTGAGTTTTGTCTCAGCAGCCCACCACATCCCACAGTTGGCCATCATAGTGTTTCATCTTACAAGCTGTGGTCCTACAAACATGACTGTCTGCCAAAACCTAGCCACAAATATTGCCAGTGTTAGCAAAAATACACCCCAAGCAGGTTTGATTTGCCCTCCTCTTACTCCCATGTTACTTGCCTGCATTTTTGGCCTTCAATCCCTTGCAACTTTTCATTTTCAGCTGTAGAATTTTCACTTGCAATAGTAGCATTTTCATTCGCAGCTGTAAATTTTGATTTGCAGCAGCAAAGTTTCATTTGCAGTTGTAGAAGTTTCATTTGCAGCTGTAGAAGTTTCATTTGCAGCTGTAGAAGTTTCATATGCAGTTGTAGAAGTTTCATTTACAGCTGAAGAAGTTTCATAAGCAGTTGTAGAAGTTTCATTTACAACTGTAGAAGTTTCATTTGCTGCTTCAGATGCTAACTTTTTCAGTTGTTGATGTTAGCTTTTGCAGTTGTAGGCATTTCATTTGCAGCTGAAGAAGTTTCATATGCAGTTGTAGAAGTTTCATTTACAACTGTAGAAGTTTCATTTGCAGCCGAAGAAGTTTCATATGCAGTTGTAGAAGTTTCATTTACAACTGAAGAAGTTTCATTTGCAGCTTCAGATGTTAACTTTTGCATTTGCAGCTGAAGAAGTTTCATATGCAGTAGTAAAAGTTTATTTTGCAGCTTCAGAAGTTTCATGTGCAGCTTTAGATGAATTATCTGCTGCAGAAGTTTTCATTATTGTCTGTGGCACATTGTCAGTAATTGTTATGGTTACATGAAACATAACTTACTACAGTTTACATTATGATAAACTTTCACCATTGCACAATTTCTCCAAATAGTTCTGTTTGAGGCAATACAGTATCATCTCCCTATAGCCTTGGAGACTCAAAATAATGGACTTTTTCGACTTAGAGAGACAACATATGGTCGCCTCTTACTTTCACAAATGTATAGTCACTAAAAAGACATGAAAAAAAATCTTTGTATATAAAAATAAGTCCAGTACAATAGTGGCAGTGATTGTGTGTGAAGAGGTCCAATATCCAATTCAGAAGAATATCCACCATCAAAGTTTTGATGTCAAGTTCTGTTGGTTTTGGAAGATGGAGGAGTTTTGACAGTTGGATGACTGTTGTTTTGTGTTGAACTCAGCACTCCAAAACTTTGTTATGACATTTTGTGAATTAAAAAATGTAAGGCATCACAAAGGCAAGTTTGGCATCACGGAGTCAAGTTTTTGCTGAGTCTTGCTACGTTTTGCAAGTTAAATGTAAAATATAATCAGCAAATACTGAGTGATTGTTCAGTGATGTTAGTGTTTACTGGCAGACAAGTTGAGACAACTTTTTCTTCTTGGGAAGTTGGAATTTGAAAAAAGTTATTGCTGATACATTGCATTTCAGTCCCAGTTTAGCATTTTTGATTTGTGGCACATTTAGTGTTTCAGTGGAGGATGAAATGAATTCGTGAGATTTAGATGTTCTGGCAGTTTTATTAATGGAAGGAGAAACTGAGGATCCCTGAGTGATGCCAATGCACTGAAGCAGGCTGAGGTCTGATTATGGTGAAGGTGAAACTTGCAAAAGTCACAGTCTGCAATTCTGCATTACTGCATAATATTATGAGTTGTGGTTAAACAGTGTAAAAAGGAATAGGCCTATAATGCATTCTAAAGTTCTATGCATGTGATGTCAGTTGGGAAATCAAATGTGTTTCTTTTGGATTGGTGTTCATTCTGAAGAAGTGGAATTACCTTTGGTTGGTTGTTGTTGTTTGTCTCCTCATCGATATGGGCTAAGAGGCAATGACTAAAACCATTGATGAAATGAAGCACTGGCAACCCAAAAGAAGCAAGAAGTTTCCTTGCATAAGGAAACCCCGTCTTCATGAATTATGTTGGGCCGTCAAACCCAATTGTGTCGGAAAGTGTATCTCAGAAAATTTTGGATTTTATTTTCAGGTTCGAGTCATCTGACTCATCTTGTTGGACTCTTCCATTCAGTGTATTGCTTGAGATATTATTGCATTATGTATGTATGCCATTGTATGTGTGGCCATGGTCTTGTACATGACCAATCCATGGGATGTGTTGCTCCTTCCAAATCCTTGGACCCAACTTAGCAGTGAGTGAGTGCAAGGTGTCCCTATCCTCCCACACACCCCTGTTGGGTAACCAAAGCTGCCTGTGTAGGGACTTAGCTCCCTCTAACCCCATGTTCTCCCCCTCACAAAAGATAGTTTTGCTTCTGTCTTTGTCTTTTGTTATTGTACTGAACCCTGTCTTACCTCCCCCACGTAATCAGATAGCATCCCTCCAATTCCTTGGTTTTCTCCTCTCTTGCCATGGATGCAGCTTGTCATCTGGATTTCTCAGGACTTTCTAGGCTCTTTCACTCTCCATTATCTCCCTTTCAACTCTTCTATCTGCTCTTCCTGTTCTGTGTCTTCCCTTTCTGCTCTTCCCTTTCTGCTCTTCAATTTCTGCTCCTCTTTTTCTATTCATCCTGCATGTTCTGCTCTTCCCCTTCTGAACTTTGTTTATATTCTTCTGTTTCTATTCTTCCGGTTCGGCTCTGTCCTATCTGCTCTTTCATTTCTGCTTTTCTTTTTGTATTCTTCCTGTTCCGCTATTCCTTTTCTGAATCCAATGCCACAGTTGGTGGATCTTTTAAGTTGTAAGTTGTAGTAACTCATCTAGATTATCTAGACCTGTCAATCTTCTGCTCATTCATTGTCCACTTACCACACAGAAGCTGAGACTGACAGACTTGTCATATTCACTTGATCTGCCCATCACTAGTCATGTTAAACGCGATGCAACCTCAAGTAATTCCCAGAGTACTGTCCACTGTATAATAATGTGACAATAATAACATTGATGTCATTCAATTGTCATTGCAATAACAAGCTTTTCTTTTTTGTTGCAGGTGAGTGTACAAAACCAAGGAGAATTTATGGTGGAAGCGATGATAACTTGACGGGTAGGAAATCTGTAATTTGAATTAAGCCGAAGTATCGGACCATTATCACTTATTGAAAATAATTAAATTATCAGGCATGACGGTCCAACATATTCTGCAAAGAGTAATATCTAAGCTTGCGGAGACTATCTACAAACTTTCTACACCTGTACACAATCGATCATGTACAAGAAACTTCAGGGACGATGACGGTAACTTGACGTGTAGGAAAAATAGAGAAATCTGTATTTTGAAGTTTAGCCAAAGCCACAAATATACGTTTTGTTGTTTAGTTATTACAAATTATCAACTTATCAGGTATGATGGTATGATTGTACATTGTACAGCATGTAGATTGGAGTTTAAGTCCAAGATTATACTTTCTACACCTGTGCATGGTCGAAGGTTTACGAGAAACTTCAGAGACGATATAACAGATGATCTTTTAAGTGAACTAACGGTACCAGGTATATGTGGTTACAGAGCCCTAATCCAGTTGAATCATACAATCTGACAAGCATAAATGATAGATTCTTGAGTTGAGCTACTCTGTCATGTTTGCCTTGGATCTACAGCTACCCCTATGGATTTCAGGTTTCTCTTGACTCCGCTGACCTTTTCTCACTTCTTATACACTTCTTACAGGACTTTAGGGTTACTTATATTTGTGGTTCTTGGGTAAGCTTTGACCCATGTAACTTCTCTTTTGACCTTGCCAGAGCTTGGCCAGTAGGTCAAGGTCATTCTTTGCAATGGCCAATTGGAAGTTAGTGAAGGGGGCGTGGATCTAATGCCACAGTTGGTGGATCTTTTAAGTTGTAAGTTGTAGTAACTCCTCGATTATCTGGACCTGTCAATCTTCTGCTCATTCATTGCCCACTTATCACACAGAGGCTGAGACTGACAGACTTGTCATATTCACTTGAGCTGCCCATCACTAGTCCTGCCCCTCAAGGCCCCTGCTACAACCTACCACAATAGTGACGGGCCAGAAAATTGCCCCCTGAAGCAACCCAGTCAACTGCAGCCTGAGGTGAAGCTAACAATGTATGTCAACTTGTAAAAGTGACACAGTGTCACACATTCCTACTAGAACACTACTCTTCCACAACCACTTTTACCATATGTGTGGTCTATATATGCAGGATATATTGTTTCTGCTGATATGTCTTATAATTTTACAAAAAAAAGATAATTTGATTGCCTGCAGCATTGTTCATAACCTCAAAACCATGTTTGACTTGTAATTAGTAAAGTCACAACATGGAAAAAAGTAGTAGTTAAACAACACAGACACCATTTCAAGTAACTAATCCCCTCAATTTGTTGAAGGCCTACCTTCCAGAATGCAGTATTATGGTTTACCTGACCCACTTCAGGTAGATTTACACAGACAGGAAACGTTACTTTTGACGTGATGACCTTTGCGTTTTAACGTTATAGTTACGTTTTATTTAACGTTGCTTCGAGTTCCACTTCCGTATTTTGGGCTGCGGTCGCAGCTGTCAATACCCATCCCAAAAACCCCTTTAGCATTAGTGCTGTAACATCATCAGTAACACCATCAGCATCAGCTGCTTGATCAGAAACAGGTAGAGTGCTACATGTATCAGCTTCAAAAGCATGAAAATGAATATACAATGTATACACATTGCACAAGTTTAGCCAGTTATCAGCATAATTAAAATGAATCAGAAGCAGCATCAGAAGAATTATCTGATTTTTGTAGCAATTTCAGTGATGTATATGCACATCGATTAAGCATGCACTTTATTGTTGTACAAAAAACTGCATTGCTAGCTTGAGTAGCGGCATTGTAATTGGAAACATGTTATAGAAAGATTTAGAAACACTTTCTCTGTTAAAAGACGCCAAAAGCATTAATAGCAAGTTTGGTACTATTGACAGTATCAATAGCAACATTAGCAGCATCTTCAAAAGCATTAGCATAACTATTAGCAAGATCAGTAACAACTGAAGCATCACCATGTAAAGCAACATCAACAGAAGCATTTATTAAATGGAAACATTAGCATTGCTATCAGGCAGTTTAGCAGATTCAGCAGTTGCTGAAGCATCATTATAGGAACATAATCATCATTGCATATTTATATCAGCAGAATCAACAAAAGCATAACTATTAGCACAATCAGTGACAACTATAAAGCATCACTATGCAAAGCAACATCGCAGAAACATTAGCAGAAACACTAGCATTTCTATCAGTCAGTTTAGGAGTATCAGCAACAGGTGCAGTATCACCCTAACAGCATTAGCATCATTAGCATAAGCATCAATAGACGCATTTGCAGCACTATATAGCAGCATTAACAGCAGACCTCTGAAGCATCATCATTAGGGTCTTAGCAGAATCACCAGAAGAAACTTTTTTCATCAAGTACACCATTCGTTAGCAAGATCTGTAGCATCAACGTCAAGCACCACATAAACAGCATCAACATCAGCAGCAAAGCGTGAAAGATGATGCTCGGATGAGGAAGCGGGGGGAAAAACTACTTCAGCGTAAAAACGCAAGACCAACAGCAGCTCAGGGCAAGAGCAAGAAATGTGTGCAACATATTCCGCTACATGAACCAGTGTTTTATGCATATTGTTCTGGAAAAAGAGGAAAATTGTAAAAACTGTGAGAAAACATAATAGTAACATTGCCCACCCTGAATGGCATACTCGTTTGAGTCATCGCCAATTTCCCACGTCATTTGAAAAAAATTATAAACTGTTTTATATGGTTCTGAACTCCTGATAGATTGATACTAAATATAGGATTGGATACATAGTGAGATACAATATAGAATTTGAACATTATTAACATTCAACTCATATCCAAAGCATTTGGTTACTTCTGTTAGATATGTTAGTATGAAAAATTACTTTAAAAATTATTTTTAAAAACAGTCTGCGGAGTTGCGAAAATTTAACATTTCCGCCCAAACCTATAATCAGATGCAAAGTGTTACCTTTGAGCCAGAAAATTTGAAATAGAACTATTTTTAAAGTTTAGTGAAAAACTTTCACGTTCCCATCCAAATCTACAGTGTCTGGTATTGTACATCGAATGTACAATGCAATGTATTGTGAAAATTTTAGTCATTTTGAGACCAAAAAAGACTTCAGGATCATTTCTTTTGTAAATGGGATCACAGTAGGAAACCACTTGCATGAGTATATGCTATGTACTGAATGGTTATTTAAAAGGTTGGCTCTCCCCATGAGACCAAAATACACTTGAAAAGTCAGAAAAAACATACATACATGGAATGGTCATACATGTAGCTTTACAGTCGCTAAAACCATGTGGTGAATATTCATGTATCTGCACATTTTGCATTGCATATAAAGTATCCACATGATTCCATGCATGAGGAAAATGTGGACATTAGTTTCCACATGACATTAGTATGGCAATCTCAGCTTGGCACTTGATGGTACATGTCTGTGCTGAGATGACATAAAGTGTCCTAATTGTGTTAGGAAATAATGAAAAATATTTTTAGGAAAAAAGTGAAAACAAAAACAATCAACATTTTTTACACAAACAGGGAAACAATTACTTCTTACTTTTTTCAGTATTGTAGTTCCCATACAAATCATAATGATTCATATATGTACTGCATGCTCTGCATGGTGCACATGTACCAAAATATAAGTTTTTGAACCATGTAATATATTTAGGCTATGTTGTGACTGGTGACCCATCAGATATGTCTAGATTATTAATTTGAGTAAAGGCGTAAGTGATTGTATGTAAAGAAGCATTGTCTTTTAAGACTATAATCCTGAATAGAAGCTAGTTTATTGGCAGTGATAATGACTTTTTTCCAAGTTTTCTTTTAAATTTAAAAAAAAATTTTTTTTTTATTCATATGTACAAGGAGTGAAAAAACCAACTCAAGTTGACGCAAAACACTCCACAGGGGCGGATCCAGGAATTTGGGAAGGGGGGGGGGGTTCAGGTTCAGTGATGGGACTACAACATGATGCGAAGCCTGAAGGGCTGAAGCTTATGCGGCAGGGGGTCTGGGGGCCGCTGAAGACCCCCAGAAGCCAACGGATTTTAGATGCTCTGAGATGAATTTTGAGCAATCTGAATGCCGTTTTAGCTGCTTAATCCAATAGATAGTTTTTGATGTTTCATTAGAAATTAAAGAGGTTTTGCTACACATTTTCAGGTCCAGTGAACGTGTAGGCTGTCATGACAACAATGTAGTAAGATAGCACTTCCACGCGTACACGTCACACAGAAATGTGCAGAAAAGCCTAGCTCTCTGTTAATGTTCAGTCAAGATTTACAGGATTAATATCAAATTGTCAAAAAAAGCTAAATCAGTCAAATAAAGTGGACAGGTAGAAAAGTGTCCCTACATACTGGCTTTAACAGAGGATTTTCCTCAGTTTTGAGTTTGCCACTGTCAGCATAGTGGACTGCCACAGAAGACACATTCATGACATAACAAGGTGAAATATTTATTAACCATTGCATCAAGTTCAGGTGTCACAACTGAACAGCAAAGTGCTATTTACCCACCCAGGGAATTCTCGCTCTCACATTTTAATTCCAAGAAGTATACTGTTACTCGTATGTGTACCATGAACTTAGGGCAATTCTCTTGTTGGATCCCAACCATCGAAACTGCTGCCATTATTTGACATGTTGTAAACAGGCCAGCCAAACTGCTGCAGTGCAAGGTAGCGATCGCCTGCAAAGACTGAAATGTATCACTTTACTGATACAGTGTAGCATCAACAATACTAGTGTGTGACTTTAAATTTTGGTGCACTTTAGCAATCACCAACTATCCTCTACAAATAAGAAACCAAAAAAAGAGAACTTTTAAACTACTTTGTGAGCAGAACCCCCATGTTTACGAGAGTGCAAGGTCTGTATTCCTACTACCTGTCAAGGTGTCAATCACGCGTGTTAGTCCTCGCGGACTTTTTCGCCACACGCGCGAGTATTAGTTGTCCATGTGGCTTTTTGGCTTGGGCCCAAGGGGGGGTTTGAACCCCCTGAACCCCCCCCCCCTGGATCCGCTACTGCTCCATACCTGTTGTAGAAATGCACACAAACTGATAAATCATTTAAAGGAGGTGAAAAAAGCCCCTCTGAGTGGATTATAAGACCTAATTATATTGGAAGAACACCGCTCAATCAGCCTTATAAATAGGTCAAATGTCCAAACTATCCCCATTTATTCTGAATCAATATAGAGGTGTGACATCCCATGCTTAGAACATCCTGTCACGAAAAAAGTTGATTGTAAGTGGTGTTTGAAAGATTTAGGCATTCAATTGGAAAATTACCTTTTGGGGAATTGTGTCAGTAATTACTTGAATAGAGAAAAAGTGCCATCTGCCTAATAATGAAACCCTAATTCTGTGGGAAAAGCACAGGTTAAACCCTTCCATTCACCTAATTTGATTCAATGATCATGTCATCACAGGTGAGGACTTTATATTGGCTTAGATGATTGTCTGAAATCTTATGATTGGGTAATTTTTTTCAATTTTCAATTTTTTGCAGCATCAATGATCCATTGTTATACGTTTTCTGAACCTGGTCTATCGTGCTTGCAAGCAATCAAGTTCTTGGACAGTCCTCTTGTCATCTGGGACATTGGCATGCTCTACTCAGACAGAGAGATGCATGTTAGAGACAGACTTATGTAACTGTGTAACATCATGACTAACATGCATCAATAAGGAGTCTGTCTCCTTGACATTATAGTTAAGTTGCCAGCTGTCTTGACCACAGATGGACAACACATATGATGTTACCTTGACCAGACAGTCTTGCTATATATCCATATGACAATACTGTCTATAATACAATGTTTATCATGCACTCCTTGGCCATGTTCGATATTGATGGGGGTCATGACATACACCATGATACATGTGTCTTACACTGTCTTGAAGTGTCTTCTGAGTAATATAATCATGTGATCATTTTGAGTTTTCCATCAAGACTACATGCTTTTGTGAATTGCTGTGAAAGCAGAGAAAATTGCCTGTTGATTCCATTCCATACCGTGACAACCACAAATGATTTAAACATATGTGATTGTATGTATGTCATTTTTGCGCAACTACACTAGAACGCTTATGTGTCTGATCGAGGAACTGATCTAAATTTTAAGTTATCAAAATTTATGATGTTGCGTGCAATAGGCAACACCAAATCAAGACTCATGAAGCAATCCTAATGATTATTTATATCATTGGGAAAAAGTCCTCTGGATTGGGCATTTGGAAATATATTTAACTTCTTACATAGTGAGAAAACTGAAGAACCTCTCCAGAGTTACTCTAAAGATTGCAGAGGTCACTCTTTACTCCAGTTTTAAAAGTTGCATTGCTCAGGAATTCACATAGAGCACAACTTCAAAACCCAAGAATGCTTAGAAAGCATCACACAAAGCATTAGGCTGTCTGCAGCAGCCAACCCTAGACACCAGCATATCTTTATTCACTCGTAATTCAATTAGTTAATGGCTGCAGCATCTTTTGCAAGAACAACACTTTCAGCAGTTCACTTGTTGCTCTCCCTATCTGGTTTGCCTCCTTGGTTTGCCTCACTGGTTTGCTTCACTCCAGCTGCCTACTCTTGGTGTAGTTGGCTTGTCTTGTTTTAAGGGTTGAGGAATTCACACACAAACACTGACCCCTGCTCTTATAAACACCATTGTCACAGAACCCCAAAAAATGAAGAATCGTTGAATTTTTTCATCTGGTTTCATTTGACACCAATATAAAAGACATGTGCTGCTAGTATATATATTTTCTTTGGAGTTTTCTCCAGATCTATGGCATTCAATGTACACTGGAGTCTCTTTCTGTCTAGATCTATAGCATTTGATGTGCATCGGGAGTCTCTTTACTGTCTGGATGGATATACACTCTACATGGTATAGATTAGTATTGATTTCAGATTCCAGAAGAGCTATGGAAGTGATTATTGCTAATTAAAAACTTGAGCAGCTAGTCTTGAGAAGATGATCTGTGGATCTTGGTTCACTGGAAGGAATGCCTTGGTATTGCCACCTTTTAGTTTAATTTATAGCTGACTGCCTGGGAATGTCTAGTCATCAGTGATGCTGCTGAGATAAATGGTTATTAACTCGGCTCTTATCTGGCCTTGGGATATGAACTTTTTGAAAAACTGATTGGCCAAGGCCATTGAAGTTGGGCATATCCCATCCTGCTTCAGACAGCTTGTGATGCTGCTGTTGCTGATGTCTGTTAGCTACTGGAGTGCTTCAGTCTTTTGCTTTTTGTGCTGCATTTGTTTTTTCATTTCTTATTTTTCCATTACTTATTTTTCTTGCTCTTTTTGCCTACCACTGTCTGGTGCAGTGTACTGACTAACCCTTCTCATTGGTAGCCTCAAGACTTGAGCAGCTCCTTCTTCTTTCTCTCCATTGCTCCTGTGCCAGTGGAGTCCATATCAGTTCCTCTTGGCTCTTGGCATCCTGAGCAGCACACTTCTTGAGAAGCCAGGTCTTATGTAAGACTTGTGCACGATCTTGATTCTTGAAGAGCAGTCAGACTGGATCTCTCGTCCTGTGAGGCTGTGATTGTATCACACAGAGTGTCAAGTCTTGTCAGTTCCTTTTGGAGAACCCAGCCTCTGCAAGTCAAATCCACTAAAGCTCACTTTGCTCACTGAATCACTATCTGTGCTGTCCTCTCATCCAGTGGCACCAGACGTCATCCTATTAATTTAGATCTCTTTTTTTTGGCCCCTCTTTCGTCATCTAAACCAGTTCCATGGCCCCAGGCATATTGTGGCAGCAGGAATGTTTTTCTAGATGCCCCTGACCCAGTCAGACCTGCCCCAGCCTCTCAGTAGGGTATCTGCCATGACAATAGCTGAGGTTCTCAATTGTTATGTGATTTGTAGCCTTATCCCAGATCTTGAGTTACTGGCTGAAGAAAAGCCAACTTAGCCCTCTCTTGTCCTCACATACATCATTGTCTACTGACCAGATACGGTTGTCTGGGCCTCTTTGCTTGCTCTTGCTAGCTCATGTTTTCCCAACTGGTGTTACTAGTCTTGCCCCAAATTTCACCACGAATTTCAGCTATCCATCATGCTGGGGAAATCTATTTCATTTACTTAATAGATAAAGAATTTTAGTGAAGTATGGCTGCTATCATTTGCTTTGAAAGTAATATAAGTGAAATATTACTGCTATCACTTACTTTGAAAGTAATATGAAGTTATACCTTTGATTATCAGCCTGACATTTGCATTGGTATGTTGGTGATCTGAGAAAATGCTTCTCAAATGTTTCTCAAATGTTATGAGTCTATGAGAGCAGTGATTACCCCACATCATGCAGATGGATATTGATCCTAGGATCCTGATTTCCTGAAGCCTTCATTTTGGGGAGAAATGTGAGCTGCAGAAGCAAAGGTCATCACGATGCTGGACGGAATGACTGATGAAATTAATTGAAAAAGTTGAAAGTTCACTCCAGTTTATGCTCGATCAGCTGCTGTAGTCATTAATTCTTAACTGTGGTGATTTAGATGTTGACAGATCTGAGGGCAAATTGATAGAACCCCGTGCAATACGTGGGGAATGGACAGATTATGTGTTGAGTGTCAAGGCTTGAGGTGTGAAAGTCATAGATGGCAAATGATGGCAGATGATGGATGCTCACAATGAGCTATTAATCCCTGGGTGACAGAAGGGCCCTGTGACCTTATTGTTGCCACATGCTCTGTTAGGGGGTCCTTGCTTGGCATTGGGCAAGTGTTATGCAAATGTTGGGGTAGATTGGGATGCTAGGATTTCAGTCCTGTTTGGTCCGATGTGAGATTTCCCTGTTTTCGCAAGGTCACGATGAGTAAGAATCGCTAAGGATTGTTAGGGACCCTCGGATAAGTGTCATCAGTTGCTGACATCCACTGCATTTTTGTCATTGCCTTTTTGCAAGAGGAAACATCGCTTTTTTATTTGTGAGTGCTGTGACTAATCCTTTGAGGCTAAGTGATTGTTAATCTGTGACTTGAAGGTCAAACCACTTCACAAAGATGCACTGATGAGTGGCCCACCATGCAATGTTGAGATTAATTGTATCTTTGAGACGATTGTTTAAGAGGAGATCTGCTTTATTTTATTGGCACTCTACTTTTGTTTTATGCCAAAGCAGTCATTCAAAGTCATGCTCCCTGTAGGGCTGTCTTGAGGTGAGGCCCCTGGAGTACATTTGTACCACATTAGGGTGTTCAGGGACAGTAGAGTAGATAATATACAAGACATAGAAGGTGAGACATCCATGAATGACCTTGTAATGGGCCAAATTGTCCCTATTATCACCCACAAGTGGCCTAAAGTCACTCATTTCCAATTTAATGTCACCATGACAGTCATGACTATTGGCTACTTCGTGCGACAAGGCCTGTAAAACGAGGAGGTCAAGGGACCGACTAGCCTGGGTCTACAGTAGTAAGTTAATGTGAATGACCTTCGCTCCTGCTCAAGGTCATTGGCGAGATTGACAAGTGTTGACACTCCATTGACCTTCATGCATTATTCCCTGCAGAGGGCCTTGCCAAGACCTTTGGGGAAGTCAGCAATGACCTCTGGGTGTTCTGCGTTTGTTTTATGCTAAAGTGGTCATTCAAAGTTGTCCTCCCTGCAGGTCCCCCATTTGCGCACCACAAATACGAGCACCTTATATTGAATAATAACTGGGGCAAATATTTCCTCTGTTCTTTTGTGGTCCTTCAACTCTTGCTTGGACTGTTTTCCCTTTATGATGACTTCCTCTGGTCATATCTTGCTCATTTCTATTCTTCTTCTGGTGTTTGGATGCCTTGACCACAGCACAAATGTAGAGGATAGTATCAAGAATGTAAGAAGAGACTTAAATGTGTGTCAAACTATGAAGTGACCTCATAAAATGGATTTTAAAGTTGTGGTCGAGGTCACATCTCCTCAGGAGGTGTATTGTCAAATGTTGCAATGTGGCAAACCTCTTATGCATGTGAGTTATCTGTACAGCAGTGGGTTGACTTTTGTCAAAATGGATCCACACTGACCCAGTGGCAATATGTCATCCCCCCTTGAACATGTCTGCTAACCTACAATTTCAACAATTTCACACACTGACTTGGAGTAACCCAAAGCCCTGTGTTAGTGGGGCAATCACTTTTTGCAACAAGGTAAATTACAAGTGCCAGAGACAGCTAAAAAGGTGTATGAAAGTGAGAAGGGTTATAATGCTGTGAAGTCAAAAGGGTTTACACAACATTAGCAGGAAGGGGGATCTCTTGCATCAGGGAATCTGACCTTGAGACAGCAGAGTACTAATCTGCTCCAGGAAACGGTATAAAGCCAAGACTTTGTCAATATTGTTGCTTGGGTGCAGTGAACATATGATCTGGCCAGTTCCAGGCAGAGTTGTAGGCTGTGTAGTAACTATAGCATGATGGGTTTCCTGATACAGCCAGACAGTTGCACCTGTCCTGAGGTGTCAGATCCATGACCTTGCACAAGGTCAAACTCATCAGCACCTGATCACTTGCACTTCCAATATGGCCCCCGATTAATCACGGCCGCCATCTTAGCTCATCTTGGATACAAACTTTGGAGGAAAGAATTTTGATTTTTGAGTTGGCTTTTTACTGTTGGTTTTTTTTTAGATGCTTCTTTCAGCTCTTTTGACTAGTGTTTGTAAATCGAACTGTATTCAATGAAGCAAATGGTCTGTAAAGCAAACAAAACGATATGCACTTTCTGGTCAATTGTATCCAATATAGTGGATATAACAACATGAACTGGGACTTGACAGACAGTAATGAAATAATTGTTTACAGAAAGCCTGCAATAACTTTTCCCTGTGAAATATGCCTTATTGTCTGCACAGACAGTGAGTAAGTGACAGGGGATTTGTCTTTCTTTCTGAAGTTTTCATCCCCCAATAAATCATGACATCGGAGTCCTTCGGGTTTCCTAACTTAATTATGTAAGGTCACACGACTCAATTGTCAGTTTTGCCCTACAAAGTGTTGCTGCAATTAGCATAGTTACCAAACTTGGGCCCTATTCATTTGTACAGGGGGAGGATTACATTGCATAGTTTTGTAACACAGAGCAAGGGCCATATGGAGCCAGTCCTTATTGATGGTGAACCCTAAACCCTGGCAATTCAGATGGCAATTACCAGTTATGGATATCCTATGACTTAATAAGTGTGTTGGCCTTCATTGTACTGTGTTGGTTTGAGATGTGTAAAGGGCCCAGGGGCATGGTTTACAAATGGTGACAGTCCATTCATCCTCTTGACACAGGCTAACAGGCTGCTGTGGCCCAGACTAGGTACCCACTACCCAGTGGGGGATTGCAAAGGTAATGGGTGAACTGAGGGAGGTCACACTCATTGACTGACAATACATAGCCTCCTGGCTAAATGAGCTTGCTGGTGTTATTGCAGGTATTGACATGTGTGCAACACTGTACTGGCAGTGCCCTGTCAAGCCATGCTCAGCATGTGAGCATGTGCATGTCCAATGACATGATGTATGCAGGTATTGTTATGCACTTGCCATGCATTTAAAGACCCACAAAGCATGTGCATTGCAGTGCATTCAACAGTGTTCGACAGCCCAGCCAAAGGGCCAGCCCTGCTCTGTATGGGTTGCATTGTAAGGTTGTATTGTGTGGTGACAATATGAGTGAATGAGTGTTCAATGACAAAAGCACAACACTGCATTAGTAAGCAGTGAAGCAGTGGCTTGGATCTGGTGCAGCACTTCACTGCACCCCACAATGTACATGACAGGCCCTTCTAATGTACTCGTTGACAGTTTAACACTTTGATGGATCCCCTCTCAACTGCCACTTATGTCGCCTTGTCTGTAATTGTGTGCAAATTGCACAAAGACCATTGAACCTCCTCTTGCCCAGCATGATTATGGCCCAAATGAAGTCAATCAGGAAGCCTTTATGGACTTTCAATGTGCTTCACCTGAGCTTCACTCAGACACTATAGCAAAGCCTTTGATCTATTGTCCTGGTGTGTCCAAAATACCACCATTTTGCAACGTTGGGCAAGGTACTAAAATTTGGTCTGGTACCTACATAGTTCACTGTTTGTAAACTTAACAAAGTTAGAATTTAGCTAAGGGCAGTCAAAGTTTTAGAACTACTTTTGAAATTCGTGTGGGGTCCCATATAACCTCCACAGCTGCCTAAGGATCCTAATTACATTTCTGTCAATAACCTTTTAGCATATCATTACCAATTTCACTGTTTGGTGCCTTTTTGACTTTGAAAATTCTGAAAGTTGTATTGCCTTTTCAAAACTTTGATCTAACAGTTATGTGGTTTTCAGTACAAACTCTTCCTGACAATAAAGTTAAAAGTCAGGAAGTGATTTTCCTTGTCTCAAATGCTCAGATATGTTTTAGTCACTTGTGATATGGAAAATTTCATGAGATGAAGTGATTGGCTAATTAGCAATATACCAACTTTGAGCTACTTGAGTAGGAGATTTATCCAGTTCCTTTGATTGCCATGTAATGGGCAGAAAGCAATGCTAAGTGTGTACAATACATGTATACTTCTTAATTTTGGCACACACTAAAGTCGCCTTGTATATCCTCATAGATAATAAATACCATAATTTATACTTCAATATGTATGGTGAGAAAAGTTTAAATTAAAAGCCGAAGTACATTGTAATCATCAGAAAGTGTAAAGAATACTATTACAGATCTCTCTCTGTCCGGGACTGACAAGTGGCAGCAGAATGCTGGCAGTCCCTGGAAAATCGAATTGGGTCGACAATAATTTGATCTGTTTTGGTCAGATCATAACATCAGGTCGCACAACAGCTGTCCATATGACTACGCCAAACTACTTTCACAAAGCATGGTTGCTGGCAAATATCCAGTCCACTGCTTTGAATGAAAATGTTTGGAAATTATGGGACAAAAAGAAAGTTTTGAAACTTTAGCATAAACTTTGCCTATGAAAGGGATGATTTTACTCATCAGAAGTTTGATGGTATTCAATCTACTTATGCGATTTAGCGCATGTTAAATTGTGGTCAGAAAAGTGTTCAAAAAGAACGCTCTCTCACTTATTAACGTGTCCATACAAGGCCAACGTTTTTGTCTTGTGGTGTCAAAAATGCTCAATTGTATTTATTCTCTTACTTTATGGAGATTTATTAACTAGGACAGCAATATAATTTACAATTTCAGAAAAGCTGTGTAACACTCAACAAAATGTCTTGTCTATGCCACAAGTGGCCCTCTCTATACTGGCATCATTTGTGAGCTACAATGCATACATCCTCCATGATAAAAAAATATTTCCAACTTATTTTGGTATTTACAAGCTGTCTGCCTAAAATTTAAGCCAACCAAAGTCAGATCAGAGTTTTTGGAAATAAACTAGAGCATCACTAAATGATTGAACTGTCCTGGTTTCTTCCACACTGTCCTGGTTTCCTCCAGAGATTGAAATTCTGTTGACCGCTCACAGGAGCTCATGAATTTTCGCTTTTAATATCTGAAAGTCTGGCGATATACAGCTTTTAGAAGTTTGCACAGCTGATACTGATGGCAATGGGAGCAATGGTAGCAATGGTGCTGTATGGAGCAGAGCACTGTTCCTGCACTGTTACTGCATGCAGTTGCTGTTGCTGCACTTGAGTGATGTTCTTGTGTTGTGGTTCCTGGAAGTGACTTCCTGAGGGTGAAGTGTGCTAAACTCTCCTCAGACTGGACCCTGGATCTTAATTGTTTCCCTCCTTGGGGTCCAGAGCATGCCCTACACTACAATGCCACAACTTCACATTCTTTTACCTCATGCAGTCTTGGTGCATGAGCTATTGTGAGGTCTGGTTATATTATCTCCCAATGAATATATCAATTCAAAAGTAACATTCAGTTATTGAATTATTGCAACACAATTGCTACTCCAAAACAATTCTTCAGTATTAAGCATTAGAGGTAATCAGCATGGCATGTGCTCTGATTGTTTGGTTACAAACTCACTTTAACTCAGGATCATGTAACTATTAAGCATAAACTTTGGAATTACAACTCTTTCTGGATTGCAGGAATTTATTGCTGTGATAGGCCAATACAATAACCCATTTACGTAGAGATTTGTGTAAAAAATGTATTTGATGGACCCAAAAGGTGGCTTGCTACATTTCTGTACCAATGTGGAGTGCACAACATACCATAGTTCTGGAAGTAAAAAGCAGTTGTTGGTTACAAATCATAAGTCTCTGCAACTTATCAATTGGTGTTATCCAGGCAGGTGAGAGGCCTGATTCTATCTGACCACCCTAAAGACAACCCCAGACCATCATTGTCAATTTGCTATCATTCTCCATCAATGCAGAGATATACCTGGTTGCTGTAATGACAGAGGATGATGGACTGCATCCAATAGAACTCTGTTATACCACAGCATCAGGAAGCTTCAGCAGCACACAGGCCTGTTAACTACCTCAATTTAACCAGTATTCTGAACGTCTGGGTTAAACAGAAAAAGAGAACTGCTGAGAAAAAGCATTTCTACTCAAGACAAGCAAGACTGCAAAGTCAGACAGCCAGCAGACTGGTGAACACTGTTGCTTACCCAGACCTTTCAACCCTCCAGTCAGGCCAGCCTGTAATGCTGATTTCTTTCTTTCTGTCAAATGCAATGTCTGTTTTCTTTACTATTATAATTGAGTTCTGCTTTTGTCAGTATTGTTTCTGATTTTGATTCATGGACAGAAAAAGGTTGAAGTCCTAGGCCAGCCAGTACAAACCATAACTCACAGTTTTTCCATTCTTCATACCATTTCAGAACAGTTAGAGCTATCATAATGGATCATCTGGTGATTCTGGTCTAGATCTGGAGCATTGGAGCAATGTACCCAACTTCAGCTTGTACTTCTGGTATCATGTAGGTTAAATGTTAGATAGGAGTTATAAATTAAAAAACTTGACTTTTATGTGCATACATGACTATTACTTAACCATGTCAAATGTTTGTGGACATTTATGTGTCATTATAATATATATGCTGCCTGAAATTAATAGTGAAGTATGAAAGTGCATACAAGCATATTATGGATGGAAAAATAAGTTTCTGGTTCCAATTCATTAGCCTCTGCAACTTATCCATTAATATTTATGTTATGGAGACAGATGAGGCAATTGCTGCTGACCATTCTCAAGACATGAAACCAATCAATCCAACAACATCCCTGTTCAATTAATTTTTCTATTATCCCTGTAATGAAAAAATATGTTTTACATATAACAACTTTGGATGACTTAACTTCACAAGACACTATGTCTGAAATATATATAAGTTTTAAATAAAATGTATTTCTGTTCAAGATCTTTGAATGGAAACATATGACATGGATATCTATAGCTACAACAATGGTATATTGATATCTGAACAAGCACTCTTAGAGCACAGCACCGGCCATGCTGCACATGCTTTATCAGTGGAATCGATATATATACATGTGGATGGGAAAAATAAAAAGATATTTAATTGATTTTTTTCCATTACCTGGTAGACGTGGGTGTATTTTAAATTAATGCCAGAAATGACTTGCTTATAAAAACTGTTTCTTTTCATTTTGCCTCCAATTTCAGGTACATTACAAAATTGTTTTAATATCCTATGCATAAATATTCACAGTCTAGTTTTTTCTTGAAATGATGTCTCTTTTGTAAGATATTTCAATACTTTATTGTTTCCCAATAACAATATAATTTTAAGCATGGAGTTTAAATAGGAATTAAATAAGTATGAAGCTGATTGAAAATATTGGGTACAATTAAGCTGACAGATGTCAGGGAGGTGTGAAAGTGAATTGCACTTTAGCCCTAAATGGTGAAGAGCAATTCAGCATTGAACAACAATTATTAATTGGAAAAGAGGAAATACAATAAAAGATATCAACACCCTATTAAGTACTGTGACATCTCGAATACAGCACTCAGTGTAGTGACAGCCCCAATACACAAGAAAATGGAGGCGCAAAATCAGCCTGACTGACCCAGCGCTGGATGTTAGAAGGGATGATTATAAATCTAATAATAATATTGCATTTAACTAAAAAAAGACACACTTGTATTTGGACAATCTACGATGTTATAACTGAGAAATACATATAAAATAAACCCTTGGAATGGTCTGGTTGGGCCTGGAGCCTCGTGATTCACACTTGATGGATATCACTGCATTACCGGCCTATGCATAGCATGGCCGGTAATTACAGTCTCATGCCAAATGATAGCATGTCCATGAGACATGAGTTGACAGATACATCCTTGTCATTGATTCATCTCTACATTTGGCAAGAAAAACTAAAGTTATCGTTGGCAGACTTACTTGAGACTTAGTTTTTTCACAAGGAATATGTATTGATTTGTCGTTCTCTTCTGGTACTTGGTATACACTTTTGAGGTAGTGTGGATTGTATGATAAGTTAATGTCAACAGCAGACTCAATACCAACAAATTAGCTTTTTTCATATATTGAGATAATGTACATGATAGTGATGACACTGCTGTGATTGTCGTCTGTCTGACAGATAGGTCATTTTTGTTTTCATTTTCAACTTATTTTTTTCAATAAATAGTATAATGTATATGTGTGTCATGGCAGTGCACATGTACATTATCAGTGGTTATTTCTGAAAGGAAAGTACATTGTGCATTTAAGCAATCATGCCACAAAGTAGAAGGTGACAGTTAATGAGGCATGGATGGTGATCTTCCTCATGTAGGCAATGGTGATGTTGCAAAAGTAATGATGTTGAAATATGGGTCTGGTCAAAGTTGAATGACTGGCATTGACCAAAATGTGAAATGGATGAATTTAATGAATAATGACACCATTTCGTCATTCTATATACTCTTATAATTATTATAGGAAAATTTGGTCAATGAAAATGAAATGTTTTCGTTGCAATAATCGACAAAAGCTGTTTCGATGCACCAGATGTATCAATGCTTTTCACAAATCCTGAGAAAACAGCAAAATCCAAGATTTGTATTAGAGTTTTCGGTAAAAAATCGCAAGATTTCCGAATTTTTGTCAGCCAGGTTCGCCATTTTGAAATGCGCTCTCTTGTTTGTGAGATTTCTGTCGAGAATTGAAGACATGTTGGTGCAATTTCTGCCAAGAAATGACAAATGCCATGGAAATTATACATTTGATTACTGTGTCGAAAAAAAATCCATGTTGGTTTTGCATTGAAATTTGGTTTTTCAAAAAAACATTTTGAATCTAAAAAACCAATTTTGTCTGAAATTTTTAGAGTGTGTCTGATCACGATTATGATCATATGTACACAACATGTAGAGAAAAAAGAAGCAATTGGCTCCACAAAAGAAGTGTCACCTACTTGTGATGTTGTGTCTTCCACTCATGATATCTTATTCCGGCATCGTTTCTTTTTTCTTTTCCTTCGTGACATCTAATCTTTATCGATTGCCTTTTTCTCGCAGATCCTCAAGGAGATTCTGAAGGACATTTCTCAAGGAGATCTGAAAGGGGAATTCTTAAAAGTGCAATGACATTCAAAAGATCCCTTCACGAAAATGGGCCTTTATTTGATTATTATAATTGGCTTAATCTGCCTGGTGTTCGATTGTTTTGCCTGGAGATGGATTCATTGGATTGCATGCCTGGATTATATTGAAATGAGGAAAATCTGGTATCTGGAAATAAAAATAGCCATTGCAATACATTATACAAAAGCAGTTCTTTCCCATGCATGCATGCATCATTCTGAAAAGCTTTTGATTATTCACAAGGAAACAGACCTGGGACGAAGAGTTTGTTTTTGTTATCTTTTCTTCTGTTTTGTACCATCTGTTCCTTTGTGTTCCTTCATATAAGTTTGCTGCTTTGCCAGTATTGTTTTATGCATAAAGGACTTTATATTGTGTATTGTATTGTATATTTGATTGTCTGAGTCATAGAGAGAACTGCTCAGAGCAGGAAATCTGGCAGAATCCTCCACTGCCTTGATAAAACTCTCTCTTGCCTGGCCGCACTCTTCTATAGCTTTCTATAGGTGGTATTTCACTATGGTCTTCTTCAGGAGAGTCAAAACACTTCATTTGGGTGAAGTCTCACTCTTGCTGAAATACAGTGTCAGTCTTCTTGGTGGTTTTCTTTTGCATGTACCCAATAAGAGGCAAAAAAATCATTTTATTCAAATTGTGAAAAAGGGAAGTCACAAGTGCATGTGTTTGATACAATTGCATTCAGATTGCCAATGGGCTGGCTCATTGTGGCTCACCCACGAAGAAGCTTTGACAGTGCTTGGCAGTGCTTTGACAGTGCTCTGGTGGTGCTTTGTATTTTTAAAGGGTGCTCATCTGAAATAAAATAGAAAAAAAGGTGCTAAGAAGTTGTAATAATATCCCATTGCCTCTTCATTGCTGTATTTCAATATCTGCACACTTGGTTAAAGATAACCTTTCAAGTGATGTTTCTACTTGAGATTTGACAACATTTCGAAATGCAATTCTGTTTGCTACATCATAATTGCTCAATTAATCATTGAGGAATGGGAGCTGTCAACTTGTCTGCCATGTGATGCTCATGAGTTGCAAGGAAGGAATGGAAAGTTCATTCATTTCATCTCATTCATGTCATCTCATGTCGTTTCATGATCTTGCAATGATCACATATTTCAATTGTATGCAAAAGTCAGTCACATAGTGTAGTGCACAGAGTGGTCAAATGGGAATTCAGTCATCATGGAGTTACACAAAAGTCATAGAGATGTCATCACAGAAGTCATATAGGGAAGTCAATGAGAAGTCATAGAGAAGTAGAAAATATGTCATCATATGACTGGCCATCTATCATTGGGTAAAGAAGATTGACCATGCAGGTAGAGCCAGGTATACCCATAAGACCCTCTGGGGACATAGAGTGATAGGTCTGTCTTCTGTTTTCTGACTTTTTTCTGAGAAATGTGTAAAAGATGAGTCTGGAAAGTTCACTTTTTCTGACGTAACAAAAGAAGTGAAAGCTACAAAGGCTTATGTGTATAAGACTCACATTATTGAGAGAAGGGGACAACAACATTCTCTTGTATTTAGTGACTATTTACTGGCCTCAGATTACAGGCAGTCACAGCAGGCCACCTATATTAGCCTCCTATATTGGCCAAGAGGAAGGGCTGGGTTACATGGACCTCCCTCAGTTGGTAACCTGTGCTTTTCACCTGTGCTATCTGCCTGTGCTATCTACCTGGCCCTGGAACAGGTTGTCAGCCTCAATAATACTTGACATGCAGACAGAGGACACTTGTGGCACCTTGTGTTTCCTCTGTGTTTCTCTTATGTTTGCACAGTGTTTCTACACTCTCCTTCTGTTTCCTGAGACTTTCCCTGACATTTTCTTAGTCTCCTTGCTCTCCTGATACTCCTAACATCTCTAAGACTTCTCAGTCTCTCTCTATTTGATTCAGTTAACAAGACTGTAACCCTGAGCTGCCCCTTGGATCCTCAGTTTAGGGCTGGAGGGGATTGAGTGTCGTCTTGGGGCAATGTGAGGACCCAGCACACAGACTGGGCCCAGACTGAGAATAGACAAAAGTCTGCTCTCTCCCCCTGCTCAGCTCTGCTGCCTTTCTAATACTTTGGCATCAGAACAAAATGGGTTTTGTTGTCTGAACAAACAACAGCCCTCCTCCTGCTAGTTGGTGGTGAAGTCTGTTATTTACAAAAGTAATTGGTAGTTGGCTAAAAAGTAATTGGTCGTGTACAGTTACCAGTTATCAGCAGAAATCGTCAAATGTATCCAAAATGCACCATTAGGCAAGCTCCATGGGGATACAAATGCACCATAGGGATACAAATGCACCATGGGGAGTTGTTTCATAAATGCAAGCACACTGAAATAACCTCCTGTAGCACTCAGCATAGTCCAATTTTTCATCTGCTGCAAAAAATGAGCAGTCTGCTGATGTACAGCTGTGTGTCATTTCATGTAACAAAATGGAATAACATCTTGCAGCTTTAACTTACACACTGGCCCTGACTGCCAGTGACTGGGCGCATGTTTCATAATTATTTATGACACTGACTGTGATGATTTACTGGGTACAAATCATATACAAACCAAGGGAATTTCCACATAACACAAAGGTTAATGACCTCTGATTGTGATCAATTGTTCCATGATGTTCCATGCTGTCTCTTGTTAGGTTAAAAAATTATGTTTTGAAAAAAATTTAAAAGAGAAAAGAACAGACACAAATCACACAGGAAATGGTTCAAATGACAAGTACCCTGTATTCTATATGGAGGCAATTGGAAAATTCAATGTATTAAGGAACAAAGAGAGAAATAGGCAATATAGACCTTTTTTTGTATTTTATAAAAAGTTTAGTTGACTAGTTAGTTCCTGAACCAATACAAGTGTGTTTAGATGTACTATCACATGATATAATCATAGCCAGTATCAGATTGGTGGTTTCCCAGACTGTTTAAGTTAATCTGAAAGAGTCTTCCTGTCAGTGCTTTGGTCGTTTCTTATGCTATTGGTTTTTCATGTGTTGAAATCTAAATCGTTAGAAAAAGGGGATACTTTTTAGATGTCTGACTCAGACTGTCTTGGTGGCACCTGTGACTCCTTTGGCGACTGTCACCATTTGGAGACAAGTAGACCTGGGCTGAGAAAAAGTTTCTTGGAAGAGTCTTTTTATCCCCATAGTCAGTGAGTGCTGGCATTTGAGGCAGAAGGCAGGAGAGACAGATTTCTTTCACTTCCTGTACTCTAAGATATTCCTTTTCACTTGCATTGCTTTTCTTTCTCCATTTCATACAATTTGAATGTATCCCAACTTCCCAAGTACCCAACTTTAATTCGTTTACTTCTTTCCGTCCTCTTCTATCTCTTCTCTTCCAACTCTACCACATTGCCTTCTCGTTTACCTTGCCTCTTCTACTTCCAATATCTCCTCTTCTAATTCTTCCTCCTCCACTTCCTCCTCCTCTTCTTGCTTACTCACTTCTCCTCTTCTTCTTCCTCCACTTCCTGCTCTCAATTTTATCTCTTCCCCTTCTTTTCTACTTCTACTTCCTCCAAATTCTACCCCTTTTCTTTCCTCTTTTGCCTCTTCATCCTCTCTTCTATCTCTTCCCCTGCTACCTATTCTTCGTTTTCCTTTTGCTCACCATACATGGTCCAAGCAATCTCCAGCTGTCCCCAGAATTTCTGCTTTGATTTAGTTACTGAAGCTTCAGATTTTTAATGAAAATCTGCAATGCATTGCTCAGGTCCATACTCACTGTGTCGCTCAGTTCACTTCGGACCAGTTTAGTGCTTTGGTCCATTTCAGACCAATCTGGTCAAGTTCAGACCACTTTGGTTCAGCTCAGACCCTGTTCAGACCACTTTGGTCCAGCTCAGACCCAGTTCAGACCACTTTGGTCCAGCTCAGACCCAGTTCAGACCACTTTGGTCCAGCTCAGACCCAGTTCAGACCACTTTGGTCCAGCTCAGACCCAGTTCAGACCACTTTGGTCCAGCTCATACCTATTTCAGACGACTTTGGTTCAGTTTAGACCCAGTTCAGACCACTATGGTCCAGCTCCGACACAGTTCAGACCACTTTGGTTCAGCTCAAACCCAGTTCAGACCACTTTTGTCCAGTTCAGACCCAGTTCAGACCACTTTGGTCCAGCTAAGACCCAGTCCAGACCACTTTGGTCCACTTCAGACCCAGTTCAGATCACTTTGGTTCAGTTCAAACCAAGTTCAGACCACTTTGGTTCAGTTCATACCCAGTTCAGACCACTTTGGTCCAGCTCATACCCAGTTCAGACCACTTTGGTTCAGTTCAAACCTATTTCAGACCACTTTGGTCCAGCTCAGACCCAGTTCAGACCACTTTGGTCCAGCTCAGACCCAGTTCAGACCACTTTGGTTCAGTTCATACCCAGTTCAGACCACTTTGGTCCAGCTCAGACCCAGTTCAGACCACTTTGGTCCAGCTCAGACCCAGTTCAGACCACTTTGGTCCAGCTCAAACCCAGTTCAGACCACTTTGGTTCAGTTCATACCTATTTCAGACCAATTTGGTCCAGCTCAGGCCCAGTTCAGATCACTTTGGTTCAGTTCAAACCTATTTCAGACCACTTTGGTCCAGTTTAGACCCAGTTCAGACCACTATGGTCCAGCTCAGACCCAGTTCAGATTACTTTGGTCCAGTTCAGACCCCGTTCAGACCACTTTGGTCCAGCTCAGACCCAGTTCAGACCACTTTAAGTAAGTAAATATTTTAAGTAAGTAAATATTTTATTTGCAACCAAAGGTTGAAAAAAGAGTACAATAAATTAATTAAGAACCTATCAAAACTGACATTAAAAATAACATTGAGAGAATAAAAGTAAAATTTGTCATAATATATACAGATATATGTTTTAAAATTAAAACTTATTAATACAATAAGGTAAAAACGTCTTTGCATAGCGGTTTGTATGGCACAGTACAGTGTTAAAATCATTAAAATCACGTAAATCATAAACATTACTACGCTGACTAGGTAACAAGTTGTTCAATTTATGAGCAGGGTTTTTCATATCAGAAAACAAACGTCGACACTGCTCTTCTCTTCTTTCACTAAGACGACTTAGTTTAGACAAAATTAAACAATGTTCATAATCGTCAATGCCATAAATTATGTGTAGTGCCCTCTTCTGTACCCGTTCGACCATATCACTGAGGTATTTGGGGAGACTGCTGTGCCACACCACTGCGCAATATTCCATGACCGAACGGATCAAGCTTGTGTAAATGGCAAGCATATCACATTGTTTTAGACCTGCTCTTCTGCATAATGTCAATAAGTACAATCTTTTGTTGGCCTTTTTTAACATATTGTCGATATGGCTATTCCATTTGAGGTCATCACAAATAGGAACATCAAGTATCTTTGCCTCACTGACACGTTCTATGGTTGTTCCATTAATGGAAACAGGTAAAAAGTCATGCACTTTGGTCCAGCTCAGACCCAGTTCAGACCACTTTGGTCCAGCTCAGACCCAGTTCAGACCACTTTGGTCCAGCTCAGACCCAGTTCAGACCACTTTGGTCCAGCTCAGACCCAGTTCAGACCACTTTGGTCCAGCTCAGACCCAGTTCAGATCACTTTGGTTCAGTTCAAACCTATTTCAGACAACTTTGGTCCAGTTCGAAGTTTGAACCCAGTTCAGACCACTTCAGTTCAGTTCAGACCCAGTTCGGACCACTTTGGTCCAGCTCAGACCATATTGGTACAGTTCCATCCATTTTGGAGAGTCCACTCTCAAAACTCAAGCCTGTCATCATCAACAATTAAGTTATGGTTTCTAATTAATTGAAAGGATGTCTCAACACTCAGTAACCTCTTTGTTCCTCTATAGTGGATTCCAGTTCACTTTTGAGGCAAACACCAAGGAAAGCATCAGTCCTGCTAAACCCAGGCAATTTGCAGGTACGTCAAAAGCCACCAAGAGCTGTTTGGACAAGAGCTTCACCAAGGTCACTGTTGTTTTCGCATGTCATGTGTGCATTTATTGCACTCCATTGGCAACCAATGTTAGTGTAGCCAGTGGCAGGGGGAGGCTGAGGGTGGCAGTGCAGGGTGCATGTGCATAAGATCTCCTTAACTCACAGGTCTGCTGTGTTCTCCTGTGCACCTCCAACCACCAAGCCACCTCCTACACCCCTATGCCAGCAATGTGATACCCTACAGGTGCATACCTGCAACAAGTGTGCACTGTATTGCTAACTAACCACTAACTACTAGATATTACTACATGCTTGTTGGTGGATTCTTCTGCTTTGAATGTAACCATAGGATGTCTCGTATTCACTGGATAGTTTGTTTTGCAAATTAAGGCTGTGACATTTTTATGAGTGTCATGTTTATGCTCACATAATTGTTTTAGTTTGTGTGCAAATTATTTCTTTAGTGTTGACTAAATGATTTTTGAGTCAGTTGCTTGACTTTTCTTTTGTTATACCTTCCATTGGCTTACTGCTCACATTCAGGAGGAATATTCTCCGATTTACCTGTTCGTTAGTCCTTGCTGTTGATACACATTTTCATATACATTTTGCATTGTAATAACTGAATATATGTCATGAAGTCCTCTGTGCTAGGATAGATGAATGAGTTTGCCAAGTTTCAACTTTTTTAATTTCTTGAAAAAAGAAAAAAGATCGTTCAGGGTGTGGTCTTCGATTCTTCAAATTGTTTCAAAACTTTGTTTTAATCAATCAATACTTACTTTCATGGTGACAGAAGGAATTTCCTTTTTAGAAATCTGTCGAAGGGAATATTCGAAGATCAAAGCGAAAAGGAGTGAATCGTGAAAGATGCATTTTGTGATTGGCATCCACCAGGGGATCGAAGGGTTGCTATAGTGATGCCTCTGACTTCAAAGAAGAAAAAACTTCCAACAGTTTTTCTTTTGAAGGGCATACAGTAAAACTAATAGATGCAGGAGATATTTGAACAATCCCATTCTGCAGCCATTGTCTCACCTGCTGTAAAATCTTGCTGTTTTGGCATTGTGATTTACTTTATTGCTTGTTTTGCCTAATTTACAAATTCATTAGGTTTTTATACACATTAGAGGCAGGGACACTTTACTGGGATGTTTATGGGCCATTAAGGGTCTGACAAAAAAAACTGGAATGCATTTGTTATAGGTTGGTGGGCCTCCTTATGGGCCCTACAGCACTCAGTGGGGCTTAGAGACTTGCACCAGCCAGACGGCGGGGTCTCCAGATCTCTTATAAAAACTCATAGCTTTTAAAATTGTGATTGGGACTGGATCTGAGATGTTTTCAATGTTTTGTAGCCGTCTTTCATTTGAAGGTTGGCAAGGGCTTGGGGGACAACTCACAAGGGCCTATAGTGACAAAAGGTCCAGATTGGAAGGTCCAGAGTGACAGGGCAAGGGTGCTAGGGTCCCTTCAGGTCTCCCCCAGGTCTTATGCAGGTCTGATGCAGGTCTCCTCTATGAATTGCCACAGCATTAACCCCAACGGAAGTGGGGACTTGGTGTGTATGTGGCTGTCTGCAGGATGACAATTTTATCAAGGGCTTTATCAAGATTAATCTCAGGCAACTCTCAAGCAAAGAAAACAAATGCCTAAAAATAGGACCACAGCAAGTCAGCACTGCATCTGGGTTTAATTGAAATGACCTGAGTAGGACAACTGCTGTAGATATAAGTTTCCTGTTGATGAATTGAGCTGAACTGAATGCTACTTGAGTTGCAGACTTAATCATATGTTTATCCAATGCATATGCACCTGAAAAATATGTATCCCAATACATTTTGATGTAGCTGAATATTTTAGGATCCTGATCAGTGATCACCTTTTGCATGTGCCTATACACTCCTAAGTGCATTCTGGATGTGGAGTAGCTGAGTGGTAACACGTAACAGACTGCTAACATCTGGGGCCTGGATTCGGTTCCCGGCCTGGACGGATGTTTCATCCTGTGCCTCACTTCATTACTGTCCTAGTCAGTGCATCATCAAGGTGTTGAATATAGGACATAATGACCTTCACTCTTAGTGCATAATTTCATTATAATATATTATATTGCTTTATATGGCATGATGTTGCTGCGAAACTCGAATTATTCCTATATTCATTCTCTTATTTATCAATGTCTGACTTGGCTTGATTTTGCTGAAATGGCACAAATTCAGAGTTAGAAGGTCCTGTAGATAAGCCGTGAGAAACTGACAATTAGTTCTCGTGTTTAGAATGACTTTCATTTGCCATTTTTACTTGTTTACCATTGTTTAGGACTATTTTGTTAATGTTACAACTATATATTGTGTCTGGTTTGAAGTTCAGTCCAATTTATGAAATTTACTGTACTGCTAGACTGAGATTAAGCCTCAGAACTTCTGGTTATATCTGAAATCTTGGTTTCCTATTTCAACACACTAGTTCTTCCAATGCTTTTTCTCACTTTGTTTTCTTAGCTTTGCTGTGTAACTCTTTTCTTTTGAATTACAATTCATTCTGCTTCTTTTCACAGCTGTTTCAGGGAAGTTCGAGACATTATTTTTCATTTCGGTTAGTTGGTGAAACTTTCAGTGATATTCCAGAGAACGGTGGTGTTCTGAAACAGCTGTAATGAACTTAACTATATATGACCCAGTCTTATATTTTTGCATTCATATCTTTTGCATTCATGTATGTATATTCAATGAAATTATTGTTACTAATACAATGTCCATTTTAATACATATGGCTGATGAAGATGCACCTGTGTATATATACATTGTACTGGTGCTAGTGAAGTTACATAATCAATCAAACTTTGTCTCTTTAATTTCTTGATCTTCTGAAGGTTTTTCCTGAAGGTCTGAAGGTTTTTCCCGAAGGTCTATCAAGGAAACTCAAATCTGTGAAGGATTTTTCCTGAAGGGTTTTCCTGAAGGTCTGTTCCTTAAGAAAGATCTATTCCTGAAGGTTTGTTCCTGAAGGTTTGTTCCTGAAGGTCTATCCTGAAGATCTATTCCTGAAGATATTTTTTCCAGGATTTTTTCTGAAGGTCTTTTCCTTAAGGCTAAGACCTATTCCTGAAATATGTATTCCTGAAGGGTTTTTTCCTGAAGGTCTACTCGATCCTGAAGAGTTTTCATGAAGGTCTATTGCTGGATGTTCATTCCTGAAGGTTTTTGCTTCCATTCCTGGAAGAGTATTCCACGAAGGTCTAGGCCTATTCCTGAAGGTCTACTCGATCTTGATGAGTTTTCATGAAGGTCTATTACTGGATGTTCATTTCTGAAGGTTTTTTTTCCTGAAGGTTTTTTCCTGAAGGCCTATATTCCTGATGGTCTATTCCCAAAAGTTTATTCCTGTCCAGAAGGACTATTTTCGAAAGTCTGTTCCTGAAGATCTCTTCCTGACGGTGACTCTCTTAACTTCTCTGAGTTCTCTGAATCAGACTTAATATGCTCTTTCACCTTGTGGTATTGTGCAGTTTGTTTTTTCCTTTGCTTCTTTGACCTTGTACTGCAGTGGTGGTCTGACCTTGACCCCTGAAGGTCACATGTTCTGTCTGAGATGAGTGCTAACATCTCAATCTCATGTCTTTACATGACTGATGACGACTTTCCCCTCAGGAGACCCCCACTTGGACATGTATGGAGGAACTGTCTCTTTATGCTACTTGTTGACTGGTGTATCTGTTTGATGAATATCCATTGTTTAAGTATAAGGACAGTTTAGGACACTTTGTAGAAGTTTTGTACTTTGTCGATCTGCATAAAGTTATGTCGTGAAATGATGGAGAAGGAGGAAGTCGAAGTTAGGCAAGTGAAGCCAGATCAAAAAGAAGACGTCAGAGGTATAACCTATTGGGTGATAAAAGAGAAAAACTCCATATGATGCTCTTTACCTGTGCTTCATAATGGAAGATGTACTGACAAAAGGAAAGAATATTTGAAAGAGGCTTGTTACTATTTCAATTTATACACACAACAAAAATCTTGATATTTGCTTGAATTGAGTGCGTGACGAGATGGGCAAGCGTGATGTCAGAGGTGGCGGAACGCTTCGAAAGTGGGGGCACCGGGTCGCCTTGTCTACAGTAATTTCAAGGAGAAAAGGGGCACTTTATGTATGTTTGGGCCAAAAAGTGGGGGGGTACGTGCCCCCAGTGCCCCCCCCCCCCAGCTCCGCCGCCTCTGAGTGATGTCATGCTCTCAGCTTCTTGTTCATGTTACAGTTGGGGCTACTGACCAATCAGGGCCTGTCAGACCTCATGATGTCATGCTCCAGAGTGTGAAAAACAGATTCTCATTCTATGTTTCTTTCGTAAGTCTTTAGCCTAACTTAATTTTTAATGTAAAGAACTGAACATCCTTGGAAATAATTGAAAATCATTGACACGTCCATGTTTCTGTTTGAAGTGATGTGGTATGGTAACTCCTTGTTGAGTTCATCATTTTAACAGTGATGTATGTGATGTCAAGCGATGCAAGGTGTCAAGTGTCATGCTGCATTAAAACGAAGATGTTCTTCATAAGAAAAAGTACTTTTCTACCATAATATAACAGGTTTTTGTCTCCTTGTAAATAGGGTTGGCTCTCATGACTTTTTCTAAACTTCTTAAGACTTCTTTTTGCAGTTTTTGCCCATGACTTAGTGAGGATGAGATTCAGTATGAAGCAGTCGATTTAACTTGAGTCATATTCTGTGTGTGTTTGGGTGCATGACCTGACTTCCACTTTGATTGACAAAATAAGATTGATCTGTGTCTTAAAAACTATTAACAAAAAGCTTGATTCTGATTTGTACGAAAAACAGACTTGGAAAAAGTGGAAAAAGTTCTCCTTCTGTGGGTTCTGTTCTCTTTCTTGAAAGTTTCTTCATCTCGTGGGAATCTTGCCATGGTCTCGTCTGCCCGAGATTTAAGTGAGATTTGAGAGTTGCATGTTTCAGTGTGGTTTACAAGCAACACATCAAATGACATTCGAACAACAAGAAAATTGACTCTGCTATACCACACACGCCTAGGGCAGGTCGACATGAGATTGTAGAATTCATGTTTAAACCGATAAGTTGTCAAAAAGCTTCAAAAAGTGGCCTCTCCCTGTTGCCAAACCCTAATGCTTATCACATGCTTTGTAACCTCACCCTCCGGGTTTATGTATTAATCCCATTGATGTGAGAGTCAAAATGCCAATGTTCAAGTAATGTTGCACAAGTTATTCCATTCATAAGTGCTGGAATGCGGAGTATGAAATGCAAAATGTAACCTAACATGTAACCTATGAATGGAGGAGTACAACTTATACTTCCTGGGGAAAACCTATATTTCATATAATCCATTGACATTTTTACATAAGAATGATAAGATTGTGATCTGAACAAAATGCACTCATATGGACATTGTGCTTCACTTTCAATATATGCAAGCAAAGTGCATTTCTTATGGTTTCTTATCAATGTTGCAGAGAAATTCCTTTATTGCTATCCAAATTACAATAGAGACACAGAGACCACTTGACTTATAAATGCATTCAAATGCATCTGCCATCGTGCTCTTGCAATTAAATGAGCTAATTAGAGCATAGATCAGGATATAGTGTAGCCAAGCAGTCTTTGATATCCATTTGTTCTTATTGTTACCATAAGTTTTCATTTGCTCAGGTTTTGGTGTAACAACTTCTTTCCCAGGCAATCCCAAAGCTAAGTTGTGAGGCAGGGAATTTACAGCTCCAGATTCTGCTAATTAACTTGGTTACTTTGTTGCAGTCTGCTTCAGCCATCATAATTATCTTGGCTACATTGTTCATGGAACCTGGTGTCATTTTAAGCAGGCCTGCTGAGTTTGTTTCATTTAGTTGAATGGCCCCAGCCAACCCCAGGTAATTACCACTCTTCTGTTAACTGATATCATTACATCATGATTTGTTTAATGGCAAAATTAGACCCTTTTGACATCTGGTTGATAGGATTGAGGAGTAAGGAAATCAAAAATACTTTCTCCTTTGTCCTGTATCAGGCTATGTGGTGTGAATCCAGTGCAGAGGACTGAATGGAGTTCACTGAAACATTAGGATCATTATTTTGAGTTAATTTTGTGTGAGAAAGTCAAGTTTAACTTATTGAAATGACAATTTGCAATAACAAGCGCAGTACAAACAAGCTTTATGTATGAGTCGCTGCTTATTTGATGTAAACTAATATGTAACTAACTGTGTTTGCATCTTCGGTTTTTCGCATGACACACCCGGCTGACACTGAAATTTATACGTTTCGCGTGATCGTGCTTGAACTTTCTGTTATTGGGAAAATGGGTAAATGTCGCTTCTAGGTTAAAATGTTGCAGTCACCAACACCAATAACTACATTCTCTGCATCTATAGTCTTGTACATGCTCTTTTACAGAAAAAGGAAGATCTCTTTAAAGACTTACAATTATGTTTGATAACTTTGATTCCAGCACCATATAATGGGATCGAGATGGTATATCCAAAATTTGTATTGAAATGTTGTTGACCAATCAGGCGACTGCCCAATAAGCAACTGACTCTGCTATACCACACAGGCCTAGGGCAGGTTGACATGAGATTGTAGAATTCATGTTCAAACTGATAAGTTGTTAAAAAAGCTTCAAAAAGTGGCCTCTCCCTGTTGTCAAACGCTGATGCTTATCGGAAAGCTTTGTAACCTCACAACCAGAAGTCTCCTGCCAGAAATATTTTGTTTTACCCAGCATAAAGTCATTTTAAAATTTGAAGAAGGCGCCTTATGAAAAGAGGCTGTATATGGCATTTGCAATGAATCAAAGCCAATTTGTTGGAGAACTGCTATAATTATATGGTTATGCAAAGTAATAACATTTGGAAGAAATCAGTTATACCTCCGTATTGTTTTACATCAGTAAATATCCCCTATTGCAAAAGTTTCCCAAAGAACAAGAGATCCTTGTCAGTAAGTTCTTGATCGAACCTGAAGATCCATTTCAACCAAACCATAATTTACTGTCAAATGTACGAACCAGTGGCAAGATCCAAAAACTTTCCCACTGCTCCACAACATGAGTGATTATGTTGTTAACACTTGAGTATGTACATTGTATGTAAATTATGCTGGAAGTAACATGTATTCTGTTACAGTAACTTGTAAATTAATAACTGGAGGTTCTTTAAGATGCCTGGCTCTTGTTATTGAATGTTTTGTGAGCATTTTTACATGGTAACATTTCAACATTTCCCTGAAGGGATTCTTGTATACAATACCCAGTATTGTATGAGCTGAATTGTTGCATTGTTTAGTAGAATGTATGAGTACAAAGACATTGGCTTTCATTGTCACATGTAACTGTCTGATTAACATCTGAGGTAGTTGTTGTCAGCACCCTATTAGGAGTCACCTTGAGACTTCATCAGAACAACTGACATGAGTGTGCGATGATGAGGCTGGGGTACCACAAGGAGATATCCTCAGGGTTGTGTATTAGCAGATGGGTTGAGGATGAAGGGAATCTAACTGGGATACAGGGAGGATACAGGGAGGATAGATAGATAGATAGATAGATAGATAGATAGATAGATAGATAGATAGATATCGATAGATTTAGGTAGAGACAGAAAGAAAAAGAGGGAGAAGTAATAAATTGATTGATTGACCAATTGATAACAGACGGAGAAAAGTCTGAGAGGATAGATAGATAGATAAATTCATAGAAGGAGAGAGAGATTGAGGATTACTAAATTGATTGATTGGTTCACTTATGACAGATCCAATAGTATCACAAAATCAGTGCATATACCATTCTCCGTTTATGGAGCACTCGTCATGCGACGTAGTCATTTCAGTGCAATATTCGAATATGGGATCCAGTGTACTGTTTCCAACACGACTGCAATACATGTACAAACTGAATATAGTCATTTAAGTTTCTGAAGTTTATGAAGAGGCATGATTGCAGTGTTTAATTTTGCACCATCTCAAGCATACTTCAAGCCCAGCATCATCTCAGCATCATCTCCTCTTTGGAAGCAGGCTGAAGTGTGCATGAGTTCTTGTTTTTCTTTAAGGAAATCTGAGAGGCTGTGCAAAGGTCCTTATGCCCACAGTATCATATTGGATTTCCATTTATGAAAGTTTTTGTTACATTTTATGGAACTCCCAAGAAATGTAGCTGTTTGAAATGGAGAACAGAACTACAATTTGCTGCTGGCATCCCATCAACAGTCAATATCTCAGCAGAATTTAGGAGGAAAAAAGTTTTTAAAAATGAAGGGAATTTCATAACGACACATCTGTGCCTTATCATTTTAAGAAAACGGCCATGGTATGTTGGGGGAAAAAGTTAGCCAGCATAAAAAGGTTAAGAAAACTTTAGATAAAATTCAGCATCTTGTTGCTTTTGGGCTCCAGGGCTGACTGCACACACACACAGTTAGGGTTGAGGCCTGCTGCTACAAGTAGTTACAAAGGCTGTTCCCATGGCCCGCATCTCTGGGTTAATCTGAGGCAGATAAGCCATGCCAAGGTTTTTGTCACTTTAACCAAGCATACATACTGCCAATGGCCTTTTGATATACAACTTTTCTGTATGGTTTTTGGCTAATCTTAAGAAACTTGAAGAAGTCCACTTTTGAAGTGGGGACTGTGTAAGACGCTGCATGACACCAATGGGCCTCCCTCTGCCCTCTCCTTGTGCTAATTTCTTAATTGCCCAAAAAACACAAGTTGACTGCAAAGGGGAGGGTACATCCGCCCTTCCCAATTACCCCTTCCTTTGATCCTCTTTCGAGCAAAGTGAAAAAATAAGGAGAACGTCTGAGGTTGTGATTGCAGTATATGTCAGGGACTTCAGAAAGTTTCCTCCCAACTTTGAAATCTGTGGATGAGATTGGAAGTGCAAAGTGCATGTCTCAACTTCTCAAAGTGTACACAGCAATGTCTCAACTTCTCAAATTTGAACACAGCAAAGTCTCAACTATCCTGAACTATTGCCTATTCCTTTACACCACTGCTGAGAAATCTGATGTTGCAGCAGCAATAACAGTGTTATAACTCCTCAGTTTACCACAAGTTTGCATTTTTCCATCAACATAAATAAAGGGTTTGCAAAAGAGGTGAATTGCATGCAGCTTTGGTTAGGGATGCTAATGCAATCCAAACACTGGTTAATAGAATGCAAACCCAGATCTGATAATGAAAAGCATGCTATCTGCCTGTCCATATTATCATGTGTATAATACCAGTGTAAGCTCAGCTATAAGCTGGATAACCTGGAGATATGAATTCATGGCCATTAATGTATTCAGAGATCAAAGAGGTGGTTTTCATGTATTCACCAGGTGTTGTGCAAATGTTACTCTACTACAGTCCACTACTAGTCCAGGTTGTACAATGGGAGGTGACTTGCTCAAAAGTTTGAATTGCTGCCAAAAACAAGAGAATTGTGTTGGGAAGTCCATTCAGACTATGTATGATGATTAGCCTGAAAGGTACTAAGTCATCCTGGGGGTCATACTATACATAAAGTGTCACTCTGACTTGACTGGGCTTGACACACTGACATGACAAATGGCAGGGAGATGCAGTAACCAAAACAGAGTCAATTGCATGAAAAATGATATGCAGATTGACAAATGGTTGTATGCAAAATGCACAGAAAATTCAGCCTGTAACTTGGTGATAAGTGATGCAAATTGACAACTTTTTGGCAAGAGACCATCATGGAAGTCATCACAACTATTAAGCTAGACTGGATCAAGATCAACTCAGCCCAACTCTGCATTCAGCAGCAACATTAGTTGGATATGGAGAGTTGTGGAGATGGGCTAGTGTTGATGAAGCTGCTGAGGCTGTAGTGATACTGCTGATAGTGATGGAGCTGGCTCCTGATGCTGGCTCCTTCCTGATGCTAACTAATGCCTGTGCTAATGCCTACTCCTAATGCCCCTAATGCTTACGTAGTGCTACAGCTCTGGCCAGCGAGACTGCAGACTCCGCAAAAAAGAGGAGGCTGAGAAAAAGGAAAGATAAAAAGAAGAAAAAGACCAGACTTATCAAAAGAGTGATCCTAGTCTGACTGTTTTTCACTGAGCACCAAGTCCAAGACACTTGAGACCAACAACCCAGGCATCCTCAGTGTATGTAGGGCAGCATAAGTCACTGGGAAGTCACTAAGGGGGCCACCATTTAATTCCGGGGGGGGGGGCTTTGAGTTTTACCTCGGTGGGAAATTATTTGTTTCATGGTTACGCCGACAATACTTAATTATTACAAGCGCTCGACGTCACAAAATATCCATTCCTAAGTAACACCTTAAGAAAAACCCCCACCCCTGGCACCAGAAATTATTTATTTCAAGAAAGCCCAAAATGATGTTATTTATTTCACCAAAACTGAGCAAGAATTTATTTATTTAAAAAACTCCAAGCCCCCTTGAGATCAAATGGTGGCCCCCTAAGACGTCACTGAGAACTTGTAGAGAAGTCACTGAGGACTTAGGGGTGAACTAGTCAGAATTTGCTTGCTTTTTAGACTTAGAGATAAAAAAGAAAGTAAAAAGCACTCTTGTTCGAATGCAATAAAATAAACTGCTTACCATTAAGATAATGCATTCATTCATTCATTTTGTTATCAAGGCAGGGAGCAGCCATTTAGACGATTTACTTGTACAACATCTCCTTAATTGCTCTAATAAATTATGGATCCCAATTTGAAAAAGTCTCAAAAGTCCTACTTCCTGTGACCATGGGATTGGTGAGAAAGAAGCAGAAAGAAGGAAGGGAATGGACTAAACTGAGATTGAATGCAATTTGATGTACTGTAGATTTGCACTGTATTGAATAAGAGATATGTGCTATTAAGAAATCTGTTTAATTACATGCATACTTTATAGTCTCTTTCAGTTTTCAAGTTCACTTCTTTTGCACCCTATGAAAAAAGACCTTATCACATTTGTTGAGAATGGCCATGTACTAGACCAATCAGATGCAAGTAAGTTGCTGGGTATGGTAATTAGAAATCAGAAGAGGCTGGTCTTTGAGACTCTATGACTGCCCAGTTGTTTCCCCTAAGCCAGTGTGTTCTTTTGTTCAGAGATAACTCCTCCCGTGGGAATGTCTCAAAAGTGACTGATTACTGGCCATCCAATCAAAATGTTTTGATTTCAAATTTTCCCATGGATTATGAAAATATGTTATTCTTTACAGTCTGGCCTGAGTCTATTTCCCTGAGTGTTCTTTTGAAAACAAGCTGATGATTTACTCTGCACACACAGACTCTGTAATTGGAAGTTTATCATGTGCCTCTATATCCATGTGTACAACTGCTTTTTGTCAGTATTCCTTAAATTAGAAAAAGTTAATTCAGTGTAAAAGAAGTTGGCATGGAGCTTTGCCATTCAAATAATTAAGAAATGCCTTTTTTGTCAAAAGGTCGTTTTAATAGTTTGTTATTTCTATGCCTTTCATGTACTGTTATGAACACCTGCATTAATTACATGCCATATTTACTTGATTCTATGTCAGCTTGATAATATTTTTCATTGGACCTCCACTAAAGTCACTCTTTGAAACATGATCACTTCAAGTTTTTGAATTAAGAGTTTTGCTGCTCACCATGATACACGCGATTTGAGAACCAAGTGGTTTTGTGGGATTTCTTATTAAACATAATAACTGTTGCTAGGCCGAGTCTTGAAGTACATGTATAGATTAGCTCATTCTTGGATATTTGAAAGCTAATTGGCTATAGGCCTATAGTATTTCTAACTGTGCTGAGTCTATCATATTTGAAAGGGATGAAGTCATAGGACACAATTTTTTTTTCTCCATGAAATGGGGATGTACATTCAATCATTCATATATTATAAACCGTACAAGTACAATTTTTGATGGCAGTGCAAATTACAATGCATAACATTTTGCAACTTCTCCTTTTTGTGTCATTGTCCAAGTGTTTTGACAAAACTGGATGGCCGCAATGTATCAAATAACTTATAATGCATAAACTATTATCTAATTATTGTCTTATGTAAGTTTATTGTTAATGTGTCTGATGTATCTTTAATCACTTTTGTAACATATAATTCCTTTTTGATATTTGCAGAAAACTACAAACATGGCAGATGGAAAGAGAAGGAGGAGAGTAGTTTAGGAGACATTTTCAATAATATTATAAAGTTATCACCTCATGTGTCCTCATCATCCTCATCCTCATCAAGCGCATCCTCAAATTCCTCTTCCTCCTCCTCCTCCTCTTCTTCTTCTTCCTCCTCTCATCATCGGTCGAAACGGTCGTGGTCATGGCAGAGATACGTGGAGGTGATGGTCGTCGCAGACGCCAAGATGAAAGATTATCACGGAAGCAATCTCCAGCATTACATCCTCACACTCATGTCTATAGTAAGTAATGCTGTCAGATAGCCTTAATATTCTTTGCTACAGACAAGGAAAGATAAATCATCACTCCCAGCGTTCCAACAGGCATGGAAAGTATTTAATTGGAGAGTCATGGAATTGATGGAAAAAGTGGTGGTCATGGAAACTTGGAGTGTCATGGAAAAGTTTTTGATAGATCTAAACAAAGAATTGTCAAAGTCATGGTGAACTCTAATTTTGGCCGCCATTCGCTCAAAAATATAACAAATTCCCCTTCTCCCTAGTTATGGTAGTTGATTGTTGACCTGAAGGGATATGTAGGTTTTCTAAAAAAATTGTTGTAAGTTTTTTCAAAGTGATCACTCTCATTCCATGACTGTAATGATAGACCAGTTTCTTTATAGTTCAATCATTGTCTTGAGTGTCAAATGGTTGCCTTCAGTGATATTCAGCTTTTCCCATGAACATGAGAATGTCATTGAACTGTTGAATATGCATCAATACTAACTATTTGTTTTGTATGGTAAATGTTGCATATTTATGGATGTAAAATCTAGTTGAAAGTAAAGTATTACTTTTTGATGTAATAGATTTTTAGTTACTTCAATGTGTGAGATTTGAATGTTCAGATCTGCAATCAATTGGTAAAAAAATTTCAATATCCATCTAAAGTTATATTTTCAAAAGATTCAATGTTACTATGCTACCGTATCGTTAGCTGGTAACTTTTGAAGTTTTTCATGTGGCGATTTATCAGCAACATCAAAATTAGATTTATTAGTTGTTTTAACAGTCTCATTATGCAATGCAGTATTGATTAGTAGTTACAACAGGAAACTTCTTCTAGAGTTAAAAGGGTACAGACTACCCCAACTTGCCTCAATCCAAAATGTAAATTTGGCCATTAAGCAAACCATTAGCCAAAATGTTGGGTAAATATTGCATTATAATGGTGGGTCATTTATTATTATGCAAATGGGTTTTGATTTATGTCCGGCTTTTAAAAAATCCCCTGTAGCATATGGTTTAAGTTTTACTTGCATAAAAGATAAGTTGTTTGTTTTCTTGCCGTTGGTATTGACCTTTTTTAGCCACTTATCTTTTAACTATAATATGATGTTATCATAATTATCATCAATATATTACTGAGATTTCATTGAAGTGGACCTTCGCAAATATGTGCTAGATCATGTTGGCGACTGGTGGTTAATTTACATGAAGTGAAGTTTTCAGAGATAAATGCTTTGTTTTATCTCAGTAAATTGACATGGATGTGTCATAATTGGGATTGCCTTGAATTATACTTTTTTAAAAATTCCAAATATTTAACTTTGTTTTGAGATCTGTTTGTCATCAAAATTACTATTCCTTTTTGTTTGTCCATGTTTTTATAATATATATTAGATATTAGGTGCGAGCGATATGGCTGTATATCAGTTTTTGTACTAAGGTTGCATCCTTCATTTCTTTTTCCCTCTTACAAATTCTGTCAGGTATTAGATCTTCAAAAGTTTACAAAAAGATGTCCTTAGAAGTTGTCGTTAAAAATGCACTTGAGTACTTTTTGTTTGACATTTGCCAGAAACGTGTTGTATGTACATGTACAACATTAACCTGAGGTATACATAGAGGGGAGAAAAAGCCAAATATGTGGCACACAGCCCATTAATGTATGTGGCCCATGGATTGGAGAAGGAGGCTTCCTTTTACTATAATGAATGCGAAGAAGCGTTGATAAAAACATCAAGTTATTTTTAGTGGCCGTCCTTTTAGATATGTGTCAGTGTTACATGACTTGTTAATTTATGACAAGTAACCTCAAGTAAGACCATTTGAAATTTGAAAGCTTTTTGTAAAGCCAGGCGTCTGTGAAGTTGACATTCTGTGAAGTTTAACATTACATTCAGCGCATGGAAATGTAAAGTAATATCAGATAGGACGATTGATATAATCTCCTACTTTTCTTTAGAATACCGTTGGAATATTTGTAATAGAGCAAAAAGCGCAGTGTGTGATTATTGATATATGAGCAAGATTTCAGTCATATAAATGGAAAAAAGCAACCTTTTGGTTGAACTATTAAGACATTTCTTTTGCTCTTTGATGATTTTACAGTCGTTTAAGCAAACCCGAGGGATGTCACTTGATATATGTTTGGTTTTGTCTGAACTGTGTTGGATCTTTAAAAAAAGTTGAATACTACTATTGATAATGTTTTATTTCATTTCTCCTCCAGGTTCACAGCATATACAAGCACCCAACCATAGGAAATGCCATATCTGTGGTGGTTGTCAAGCTTCTGGTCCTGGAAAGTGAAGAGGTATAATTAATTCAGCCATTTCCCACTCTGCCATATGTCTTGCCTTTTGATCTGGCCCTCCTATTTTCTCCATATTACCCATATTTATGCCATATTTATGTTGTATCATCGAACTCATCAAAATATCTGCTTCCACTTAATGGCTGGGAATGGAGAACATTTCAATGGCCTCCGTAAAAATTTTTGAGATCAAGCGATAGCAGGGCGATAGACCCACACAAACTCAGTTTAAATTTCGGCCCAAATGTTGTACTTTTCAATGGATCTTTATGTTTAATTAAATACTTAACGTCAATTTTTGACAGTCGCAAAATGTTAATAGGACTGCGGGTCAATGTGTTACCTCTCAGTCATCATTTTCTGAGAATAACCTATGGACAAAAAAAGTGTATCTGACATGTCTTGCATTTCTTATATATCTTTAACTTTTATTTATGTTGTAAATGATTTTTTTTCCTTCTGGAATTTGGTGTGTCAGTGCTGACATTGTCTGACAAGCTCCATCAATGTCTAATGCTCAGGAGCACATGGTTGGTTTCCCCTCTTGTTAGCCTCATTGCTTCCTTGGGATTTCTATTTAGATAATCTAATGGTTGAGAAATTTATTCATTGGGACTGTTTCTGTCACAGCTTGGGAGTGTAAATATCCTATTCATTGTGCCACTCACTGGCACTCAACCCTTAAAACTCTTACACAGGTAGTTTCACACATAACATGATATGTGCACCATAGACAATATCAGGAGCCCCTTAAATTGTCCACGTCTACACCTTTGACCATTGGAAACCATTGGATACCATTGGAGTTTACGGTGTAAATTATCGCTTTGTTACTTTTGTATGTGTATCAGCTGTATATGTGTAATTGTGCGCAGCTGCTTGAACGGAGATGCCCAGTGGCTATTGGCTTCCTATAGGTTTCCTTTGTGACTCTTTTAGCCTCTTTTGTGGCTGACCACCTTCAGTGTGAAGCATGAAATGCCTTTCCAGTTGGACCTTTGATGTCTCAATTGCCCTTAAAAAACCTCCATTACAAAACATCTTGCGAGTACCTGCACAAGTGCAAACCAATAGGTCTTGAGTTGGGCTCCATCTGTTAGTTTAGGACCCTCAAGACTCAAAGAGGAAAAGAAATTCAACAAGAAATTCAACAAGGTGTGCAAACAGGGCCCTCTCACTTCCTGGGAAACACAATGTATCCCTACTATGTTATGTTTAGTTAACTGTTTTACGTTACATGTACAATGTCATGTTTACTTGTATAGTAACAGTATCCTGATACTTTTCAAGATGTCTGTCATGCCAATGAAACTTTTAATTGATGCTAAACAACAGAAGCAAATATTTAAGTTTTACAATGTATCGGGTTAGGAGATTCCATTTATATCCCATCCCCTCTCTAAAGTAAGTGTTAAACTATTGCGCAAAACTAGCTAAAAAGGGCTGTGACCCGCCTGTCTTGTACTTATGTGTATATTGATCTATCTATCTACCTGTCTATTTGCCAGTAGACCTGCTATTCATGATGTCATTGGTTACATTTTTAGGAATGAAAAGTGTGACATAATGGAAGCCAATACTCATCATCTCTTATTGATGATTGTAATCATTGGCTAGAGGCACATTGCACAACCTTCAAAAAGGGGAAGGCCATCAATTTGCTGTGAGTTGGCAATATAGGAAATATCTGATATTGGACCACCCAAATGATCAGGTGAACGGCTGTCGACCCTCGCAGCGGTTTTGCACCATCTTAATTTTCTCGCCAGAAGGTCCGCCCCACCAGTCCACCACCGCTGTGTCCACTAGTTAGGTCTCTCGAGCCGGGGGAAATGAGTCTATAGATGCTGTCCACTGGTGATTTAGAGCTGTGTAGACCTCTAGGCACAGTCTGGTGACTCCGGCGACTTCTGGCCTTCTCAAAGGCCACCCAACACAATGTTGACTTGACCTTAATGGTCCTGTGAGGTTATTAAGTGCATCCAGGAAGTCCCTTGTTAGTGTACCTTGTTATATTCGCTTGGTTGGTGTTCATGCACTTCCCCTGTTAGTATTCGCTGACAGCTTTTTATCGAGGCATTTCCCCGCACAGTGTTGCAGACCCAAACATTGTGACATGTTGCATCTTAATGTAACTTCTTAATTGTTTCCTTGTAACCTTTCCTTGGAGTTTTAGTACTCGGTTAACTTAAGCTGTGGTTAAGTATCAGGAGGGTACAGCAATTAAATTTATGCGAACAATTGTAGTGTGCCAAATGACTAAGGCAGAATGGTTGAAATGATGATGTAAATGACTCAATCTGACCTAAAATGACTATTTTATGACATTCATTTAAATATTTATGGTTGTATGATTAAAATATAAACTAACAAACCTTTTTCTTGTAGGCTGGTCCCACAATTTCCCTCAACGCAGCAGCCACACTTCAAGAATTTTGTCTTTGGCAACAGACACAGAATAATTTTGATGACAAAAGTTCACAGCACCATGACACTTCAGTGCTACTAACCAGGTAAGCTGAAAAATAAAACAAAAAGATAAATAGACAGACATAACTTTAAACCAGACTTAAGATATTTGTCACCCTTACTTTTACCATTGCACTGATGGATGCCTCCAAGCTATCTTCATTTTTAATTGCTTACCTATTAAAATGAGGGACCATTAAATCATATTAATATCTCCAAAGACAGACAGCTGCCTAGCTGCCAGTGGCTGAAGATGGCAATTACCTCTTGTCACTCTTACAGCTTCCTTACATGGACCGAGGCAGAGTGATCAAGAGTTGCTTAAGGCCGTCAAACTTTTTTGCCCGTGTCCTGATTTAAAGAACTGTTGACGAGCCAGTAGAATTACTGGAAATGCTGGCATTGTTCAAGAAATTAGCAAATCCTTTGGCACAAGCACAGCCACCGTCCCCCTTAGAGCCAAGCACTAAAGCCAAACACCAAAGCCCAGCGAATACTGCAAATAATACCTTATATGTACAAATGCCTGAGGTAAGCTCAGTGGTTAGCTTGATGGTCTCCTAATGGAGTAGCGAGGACAATTTCAACTTGGTTATTTGCACACCGGTAATTGTTGTAAAAACACTGAATGGGGAGGTCCATAGTTCTAAAGAAATGCTGAGGGCCTACAAGGACCTTGTTGACCTAAAGAAGGGACTTAATTTTTAAGGCCCTTTAGCCAAGTTCACCTTTACATGGCACAAGTGTGGTCCTTTTTCTTTCTGTTGACTGCAAACACTTTCAACAGACCTTGGCCGACCTGCTGAGACCTCTGTGGCCCCAGGACGGCAGACAGCTGAAAGAGTGTTTAATGCTGAAATCAAGGTTTCTTTTATAAGTGGATCTCCTTAAAGTTGTCTTACCAACATTGAGTATTGAGAAATTTAGCTAAATAAGTCTTCAATTTGTATGGTGGATACATGCATATTGTTATCATAAAAATTAAGTTTTCGCTGCAGACTGATAATGCCCGAATAAGTCTAAATTTTAAAGGAGAATACACATTGCTATCAAGTTGTCTGTGCATAATTACATGTACTACAATTTTTGTTAACAAATTTTGTTCTCAAACCTGCTCCTCAAATGTGTGTAAATTGTAGTCTCCTGCAATTTGCAGTCACTGAATGCGAGGAGCGTTTACACATTGTTGCTGTAATTAGACAAATTGGATTTTGTGCACTGTTTGTTTCAGTGTATTGTGGCATAAGTGACAAAAAGTTAAACAATTTTCACTTCTCGTATAACATTGTATAAACCGAATAGAATGGCTCAGAATTAATTGGCACTAGTTAAGGTCTAATTGAAGTGTCGCTGATAAGGTCTACATGGTTTACTGTGAAATATAATATGCTATATTCACCAGCCATAATATGCGATTTCATGGTCATCTCTGCCCTTGTCTATCTGAATATCAAATGAGCGACTCCTCCAAGGCTGTTGGCAGCTATTTGTGTATACAGTTTCCTGTAAATGTGATAGTGTTGTATTCTTTGTGTATTTTTCTATTTATCTCTTTTCAGACAAGATATTTGCAGATCCGCTGATAAATGTGACACTTTAGGTAAGCCTTTGCAAAGTGTATGTCCTTTGATTTTTGTTGAATTTTAGTAATCGTGAGAATTTATGAAAATGTAATTCTGACGCTCTGATTCAGAAACATTGGACTATGAAGGTCCTACAATATTTCAACATAATTTCAAAAAGTCCATATTCTTGACTTGTAATTCGTTTTATAATTTTAAGAAGTCTATATTCTTGAGTTGTAATACATTGTAAATTGTAAAGATATCAATAATATAATTTGAGTTTTCTTGCATAAACATGAAGTCCATATCACTATGATGGTTGTGAATGTTTATATTTGCAAGAACATATTTGCAAAAGGTGAATATGGTTAATCACTTAGCTACGACATGTAAACAGGGTTTTTTCAGAAATTCCCTTGTAAAATTATTTATGAGAATATAATTGTATATATTTTTTCCTTTTCATTCTCCAGGTCTTGCAGAACTAGGAACAATATGTGATACATACAGAAGTTGTGCAATCAGTGAAGATAATGGTCTCAGTGCAGCATTTACAGTCGCTCACGAAATAGGACATTTGTAAGTCTCAACATTTAATCTTAAAATTTTGATACAACTCCTCCTTTCCTGTGCTAAAAATGAAGAATGCATAGCATAGATTTGAAATGCATTCTCAGCATTGAAATTTAATGACACAACTTCTTACAAGGGCGATTGAAACACTTCCCATCTCATATCTGATGCGTGGGAGGGAGTATGGCCTGTTAGGCTGTTATGATTTCATGTATCTTTATACCATGATTATTTTTGTGACATCACTGAAATACCATTCTTTGAGTTTAGAATGTTCAAAGAAACTCCACTCAAGTATGAGTGCACCTACCCACAAATAGGATTATGTGGCAGCACTGGCACTTGCCACTATTAAATGCTATGATTTTTTTTTGTTAATTAGTTTAAAGAGGATGTCATTATTATCAATGATGAAAGTATAAAGTCTTTGTAGAGGGCTAGTGGTTGGAGATAAGACCAGTTTCTGGTATGCAATATTATCTACCATGTCAGTACATTTTTCAATACATTTCTAATTACATTTTTTTGTGAAAAACTTGTAAAAATTATTAATGATATCATGATTTGGTTTTAAGATGGCATCTTATAATAGTAAATGTAATTTCAGGTTTAACCTCAGACATGACAACGATTTACAATGCCGGCAATTCCCCGAACAGAAGTCAGGAATTTACCATGTGATGGCCCCAACGCTGGACTACAAGACACACCCCTGGTCATGGTCATCTTGCAGTAGGAATATGCTCACTAAATTCCTGGAGTAAGTGGAACATGATATATATGATGTCCAAAAGGCACTCCGGTGGCAGTAATTGAAAGAGCTAAATACCCTCAATATTGTTTTGCACTTATCTGTTCATAGGGCAGATGGGTGATAGGGGCTTTACCTCCTGTATGTATGCATTATGTGATGCTATGGTAGGAGGACACAGCAACGAGACAAAGATTGAATGAAACTGATGTCCAACATAAGTCTGTGATACTCAGTGTCTATGCTGGGCAAGTAAAAGAACTCTCACATGGGGTAAATGTGTAACATGTTAAGGACTCCCGCTCTCTCTCCCATCTCATCAATCAACCCTCGTGAGCGCCCAGAACTGGGCTTAGATCTATCTATCTATCTATCTATCTATCTATCTATCTATCTATCTATCTATCTATCTATCTATCTATCTATCTATCTATCTATCTATCTGGAAGCCCAGTGTGCCACCAACCATTCCTTACTTAAAGGACAGAAAATCCTATGGTTAACAGACAATGTCACAAAAGACTTTCAATTAACCTCCAGTGTAACACTATTAGCTTCCTAACTGTACTTTATGGGACCAATAAGTCAGACATAGTTCCGGCAAACAACTATTACTACACAGAAAGGAAACTAACCGTCACATATTGCCATGACTACAAATCACCCATTGATAAGTAAGAGATGATTATGACGTCAGGCTGCATTGTTCAGATAATGACGTTACAAATTCTTCATTACGTCATTGATCATCGGAAACTGACAGAGAACAATTATCTTAATGTTGCTGATGGAGTAACTGCAGGCTACCCTCCGCATTTCTCACATTCTTGGATCATAAGGATGTAAACTCTCCAGCTGAGTACATAACCCAGGTCGAACTAGTCTATTTTATGTTTTATGAAGCTTTCTCCCTAATGTAATCCCACTAAAAGTACCCACAGTGTTATAAATATGATCTCAACAATGGAGTACATTATAGTCTGTCAGCTCATATAAAAGTTCTTAAAATACTTATATTTGTTTTGGATAAACAAGCTCAGACACTCACAAACAATATCTGCATTGAAAATTTAATAAACTAAGGTATACGACAAACAATCAATTTTGAAACATGCATTGTAAGCTGTACAATAAACAACCTGGCCCATCTCCAGAATATGATATTAGCTCTCCATGCTATGTATTGTCTTGTCTCTGTGATCCGTAAAAGTATGGTCTTGGGCAAAAGTTCTGATACCAGACTTAAGTTTTTGAAGGGAATGTCTGAACGGGCCATTAAAGGGAATATAGGACAATTTTTTGTTCCTCTTAGTAAAATTTAAGCCATTTTATAACTTTTCTTTTTATTAATTAAGCGGTCTTGACAATCTTAGTCGCTCCAAAAGTGATATGTTGTATCAACTCAACAATCAAATGCCTTACAACTTCCATGGAAAAAAGTATTCCATTGATGTATATGTTGACCGTCAGTTTATAAAATGAACTATTAAAAACTTGAAGCTTGTTCTTGTGGCTTACTGCGATAATAATATTATTTGTTTTCCCTTGCAGTTTGGGTTATGGAGAGTGCTTATCGGACGGACCACCATCTAGTGAATATGAAATGATAGAGGATGAACCTGGCGAAATATTTCCAGTCGACAAACAGTGTGCACTTGTTTTTGGAGATGGCTCTAAGATCTGTCCATATATGGTAAGGATATTCACTTGATAAATAGTTATTGTCGGATTGAACAGAACAGATTAGGACATAATCTGACATACATCATACACATGAGATTTTCAAGTTTTAGTTTATTGTCTAAATCACACATTTATTCTCGGAAAAACAAACAATACTTATTCTGGGAAAACGTACAATAGAAAACATTATCTATGGACTTTTTCATCCGAGACTACAACAATGAAGTGGATTAAAATGCTTCAAAAATATAAAAGCAATTATAAGTATAAATTGAAAAATCTGAAAGTATGTCTGAAATAAATAGAATATGCAGTTGATTAAAAAAAGGTTAAGCCTAAGCCAGACTAGTTAAAAAAACATTGTTTTTCACATGTGCATGCTGTTTGATGTCGATTGTTACAGTAAACGAATGACGAGTACTTACATTCAGCTACTAGTGGCCATCAGTGACCTCACAACAAGCCCTATCAAATGCATTGACATGAAGAGTCAATTTCGTCATTGGGTAACTTGTGAACTCACTGATTAGGGCTGTTGGTCAGTTGGTGACTTGTTTCAATGAAAGTATAGGGTATGATGTCATTGACTGCATATGAGTAATGAAGAATAACATGGAATAGATAGAGCTGTGACCTCACAAGGAACATTTCAGTCCAATTCTGTAAGCCCTTGACATTCGTCTACTGTAATACTGATGAAAGCAAAGTCCTTGTGTCATAGGAATGATACACATTTAATAAATATTTCATGTTAATATTTCAGCCTGCCTGTAAAAGACTGTGGTGTACGAGTGCGGTTGGGATTGCAAACGGATGTCAAACACAACACATGCCATGGGCTGATGGAACAAAATGCGATAGAAATAAGGTAAAAGATAGTATTCAAATAAAGTTGATAAATGAACCTAGCATTCTCACAAGGTCTTTTCTAGTGTGGTACAAGGCAGGAACACAAAATGATCTCAGAAAACTCAAATCCATCATAAGAACTGCGGAAAAAATCATCCGTGCACCTCTACCATCACTTGACAAACTATGTAATGAAAGGACACGCAAGAGAACTCATGCTATTATTAAGGAGACTCATAACCCTGCAAACAAAAACTTTGAATTTTTAAGATCTGGGAAAAGATTTAAGAACTCTTATAGGCAATAAGCGTTTTACAAACAGTTTTTACTCCGGGCCGCTGTACATGTTTTTAATTCTCATCCGTAAGTAATTTATTGTGTATTGCTAGTCAACCTAACTTTATTGTTTTTACCTTTTACATCTATATATTATTTTGTACCTTTTCATTGTGCTTTTAATTGAACTCTGAGCAGCAAATTGCATTCCATGTATATTGATATATATTTGGCTAAATAAAATTACTGACTTACTTACTTAAAAAGTCCTGAATCATGGCCTACGGAATCATTGCAGTCTTACAAATTTTCCTTAAGTTTCTGATTTTTGTCGACAGTGGTGCCAACAAGGAGAGTGTAAGATGCAGACGGACAAGAATGCGGTGGACGGAGAGTGGGGCCATTGGCACAGTTACGGAGATTGCTCAAGAACATGTGGGGGAGGAATCAAGACGGCCATCAGACATTGTAACAGCCCAAGGTAATAATGAAAAAAATATATCCTTCTGAGTTTATAAAATCATGAAGATACAAAAAGGAGTAAGGAAAATAGATGGATTAAAGGAAGTTCTTGTAAAGAAACATAAAAAAGGTTGTCTGTCCGATTCACATTTCCAAGAAATCTTTGATATCGGCAGTACATCTGCTCTGGTATCTATGACTGTGCCAGTTTAAACTGATCTAGTTTATTACTTATTTGATAATACCCAAATATATTATTCAAGTAAATACACTGAAATGTTAAAAATTCTCTTTAAAATTTTATAAATAATTAGCATTTCAAAATAAACATACTTTGCTGCATTATATTTTCAGACCAGCAAATGGCGGCAAGTTTTGCACAGGACGTCGAGTGAAGTACAAATCATGTAACACACAAGAATGTACAGACGCCACAAAAACATTTAGGGAATTGCAGTGTGAAAAATTTAACGGAAGACATTTCAACATCAACGGACTACCTCCAACTGTTAGATGGGTGCCAAAATATGCAGGAAGTGAGTATGGGTGGCAAGAACTTTTAAAAAGAAGAAGGGATGGGGATCTATCATTTATATATTCCTATCTCTTTTAATCAATCATACTTGAAATTTCCCTGAAGAACATAGATTCACACCCATTTTGTCGTCAATTTTAGACGTCATAACTTCTAACTTAACCTATTTGTGCACTTCAGTAGTTGCCACACAAAATACAGTAAAGTGCATACACACCCATGATAGTCACCCATTTCAATAACTTATTGACATTACCCTTTCAGTTCATGAAAAAGACAGATGCAAGCTCTACTGCAGAGCGGCCTCTAGCAGTGCATACTACCTCCTCCGAGATAAAGTTGAAGACGGGACCAAGTGTGGACCGGAGACATCGGACATCTGTGTCAATGGTCAATGTCGAGTAAGTGGACTTTGGAACTGTGAGGAGGCTATTTCAAAGTGCAAGATGGAGATATGCCAGTAACTGGCAATAAAAAGTTTTAGACATCAAAAATGAATTCCAAAGAGAAATACATTCATTCATAAGAAAAGTGGAAGTATTTTGGTCACTTTTGAGTTTGTACAAAGAGCGGTATGAATGCTGTCACTAAAATCAGTTAACACAGTGAAAGTATGAAAACAATCCGTTATAGTTAATGTTGTTGAATAGCCAAATGATATCCCTAATAAATGATGGATTTAAAATTAGAAACAACTTTGTGTTTGCAGAGAGCTGGCTGTGATAATCGGCTCGGATCGAGGGCCAAGAGAGATAGGTGTGGAGTGTGTGGGGGCGACAATTCTTCTTGTAAAACCATCTCGAATACATTCAACCATGTAAGATATGGTAGGCCACCTGTCCGCACATTGCTTGTTGTGAGTAGCTTGTTATACAGGCCCTTAGCTCTAAGTTAGGCCTATTTGAGAAGCCTAAAATGTGGCGATGTAATGATAAATGCATGGCTCATATAAATTAGAGTACTCTACTTCAGAATTTTGCTTATACTCTCAGATTAAGTAATCATAAACATCTCTCATGATGATATCGGAATTCTGTAGGAAACTAGGATGCATGTGACACATCTGTCTTGTCTAGCAAGCTACTCCGCAAGTTTCTTATTTGCCGTCATTGGTGCAGGGATAAATTAAAGCAGTCATTGAAGTCTGTTCCCTTCAGGTTACAACCCTGTTGTACGCATTCCAAGTGGGGCCACCAACATTGATGTACGCCAAGGAAGCCCAAACAATAGGAAGAAGGATGATAACTATCTGGGTAAGTGTACAACTTTGAGAAACTCAGAAAGGTATGTCGCACGTGCTGAATCATAGGTTACCTAAATTTATTAATGGAAATTTGTACCTAACTATTGAACGGTCTGGTTTCACAACATAATTTTTTGAAACCAAACAAGGAAGAACGACAAAGGAGGAGCCTCAATAATTCTAATCAAATGAGCTGATAGAGGCACCAAAAGTTTCACTTCACAAAATTGTGTCCTTTTTCAGGATTGTGACTGAAAGCTTTGGCAGGTTATTATTATCTTATTTTGGATACCCAAGTCAGGATCTCTCCTACATTTGGTTCAGAAACATTTTACTTTGCCGGTTATAATAATATATTGTTCATTCTCCAGCGCTGAAGAACAGCAAGGGTGTATTCTTACTCAACGGCAACAACATTGTGACTGCTTTCCGGAAGGAGATCAAGATACGAGGGGGCATAATCGAATACAGCGGGTCAGACACTCCCATTGAACGAATCAACTCCACTAGGATGATCCAGGAGGATATCGAGATCTATGTAAGTGGAATTTGGAAATGTGGAATTTTCTAAGACTGGAATTTGTTTGATCTTTCAACTGATCTCCCTCATGTGGTCAGTAAATGCTTGTAACTGGTTTGAGGTATAGTTTATGATGTATACCAGCTTGCAGAATTCTGGTTAATGCATATCTGGGTTAATGGATGAATGTGGTATTGGTAATGGGATCCTGTTAATGGGTCTTGGCATACACATTAAGTACTCCTGTGCATGTAGTACAACATGTAGCATGTAGTACACCATGTAGGTCCTACCTGCAGCCTGACTGGAGACATCAATGACAAGCTGAAGTGGACAAGCCTACAACATCGGCGCACCTGCCATGACATCCACCTCCTGTACAAGATAGTCAACAATCTAGTGAACATCAGCCTACCACCGATCATCCTCCCGTCACCTAGACATCCCTCAAAATTCCTCCACGTCCAGACTTCACACTCAGACGCATTCAAGTACAGCTTCTACATCCGCACGATCAGAATTTGGAATATCATCCCTGTTGACACCCTGCACCTGACATCGTTCCCATCATTTAAGCTGCAGTCTTCAAAATTCATTAACAGCAAACAGTTCCTAAAAGCCAACAACACCTGGACTATAGCCTGAGTCAAAACTGCACTTGGTTTTTAATGGACACTACAAGAACTTTTAAATGTACATAGTAATGTACATATTGCTGATTTAATATGCACATTGGACTTTTATCCTGTACATAGTACCTACACACAGTGTGTCACCACTCTTGCACCAGTCCAGGACGGCTACAGCCCTTAGGACTTATCTACTGAAGACTGAAGACTGAAGTAGCAAGTGCACCAATAGCCTGAAAGACGAACAGTTACACAACGAGACCCATGATCCACTAGCTATATAATACATCTTATATAATTTAGATGTTATATGACTGACCACACACACCTAATTTTACTTATAAACGAGTAACTGTCTCTCGATGGAAAAGTTTATTTTCTCTGTAAAGTGTTTATTTAAAATTAAATTGAGCTCCCATTATTTAAAAAACTAAGTTAAGAAACCACAGAAGAAATATAAATGTTTTTTTTTATCTATGTCATATAAATTCAATACCCAGGTCACATCTTATAACAGTTTGTGTACATTTCAGGTGTTGTCAGTGGGCAAGGTCTACCCTCCTGATATCAGATACAGCTACATCATCTCCACTCAGGAGAAAGTCAACTACGTTTGGACCAACAAAGGCCCATGGACGGCATGTTCCCACATTTGCAATGGTAAAATTAAAACTTAGAGCTATCTTTCAGTTTGCTTAGACAGTAGACCCTTTTTTTGGGGTCCTGACTATCAAATAACGGTGTATATGCTACGTGCTGAGAGCAATGCTGGTGGCGGGATCAGAGAAGTTTTTTATGTCACTTTTTATCATTTTTCTCTCAAAGTGTAGCAGTACTTATTTGAGTTGTATTTTAATCCTGAGAGAAAAATATAATACACCTGAATAACATTGAATGACATTGGATGTTAAGTAAATGTACTGTCTGGTTTTTAGGGCGCAAACGAAGAAAGGTGGTCTGTGTAAGAGCTGACAGTGGACTGACGATCGTGTCCGACCAGCGCTGTGAAAATCAGGACAGAAAAAAGCCACCAGAAATAAGGGAGAGCTGTAACACCGACTGCAAAATCAAGTAAGAGCCAAGTTTGCAGTGTGTGATATCTGTCTGTCTTGTGCAAAGTACATACATGTATACTCAAGTTTAAAGGTAGATCTGGTGCAATACATACTTCAGAGTAAATCTCACTTAACTTTAGTGTGCAGAATTTGCTTCTATATGATAAACCTATAAATATATAGGACAGAGGATTCACTGTAGTGTGTACAACACGCAGAGTCAATTTTTATATAAAACTTTTATTGATGTTTCACAAAATTATTTATATTATGATGTAACTTGATGGTAATCAATTCCTTATCAAACACCAACCAACTTGTGTATAGCAGCTATAGCTGGCTATAAGTAATTCTGATGCCTTCTATAACCCTTAATAATTACCTGAAATATCTGCTTTAGTCTGCTTCGAGTAGTTTGTTTTATTTTCTGGTATTGTTTTTCATTGCTTAGATGGGAAATCATTAATGAGTCGGAGTGCTCAGTGCGTTGCGGCCAGGGAGTCAGAGAACGAAGAGTCCGATGTCAGAAGATCGACTCTTTGACAAAAACTGACTACATTGATGACCAACATTGTGAGAGAGTGTCCCAGAAACCAACTGAGAAGTATGCCTGCACTGGACTCTGCTTGCCGACACATTGGAAGTACAGTGATTGGTCTCAGGTGAGTTTCAGAATTGTACATGAATAAAGACCAAATGTTGTAGAGTTTGTGAAAATTAGTGAGCTGTGGTTAAGTCATTTAGTTTGATCTAGCGTCTTTCAATGAAGCAAACTATGACTCTACTTTCATTGTATTGAAGTCACTTGTGAGGACCTTCAACAACTTGTAAACTCGAAAGAGATCTCTCAGTGGATTATAAAATTGAACTTACTTGATAATTACAAACAAATACAATACAACATGGCATCAGGTGGTCTTATTAAGTCTTTCTGAGGCTATTATATTCTCAAAAATATAATTCACACCCAACAACTCTTCTATCCTAAACAGTGTTCGAAGACGTGTGGCAGAGGCATGCAGCACAGGGAGGCAGTTTGCGTGGACATCAACAACAAGCCCCTGGAGAGCGCAGAGTGCAACTACAGTTCCAAGATCATCACCCAGGCGTGCAACCATGAGGACTGCCCCATGTGGAAGGAGGGAGAATGGACTGGGGTATGAGTTAATCAACTTTGATATTGAAATACTGTGTGTCATTTTTTTACAAGGTGAAGACTTCTACTGTTAATTGGGAGACTGCACCATTTAATATTTTGGAGTCTGTCTTGTTAATCAGTTCAATAATTAATCATATTTAAACATGTCTTATTAATTGAACCACACCATTCTGTTATTACAGTGCTCAGTGACATGTGGAGGAGGAGTGCGTCATCGTGAAGTGAGGTGTATGAAAGGAGAACAAGTTGTCTCGAAACTGCTCTGTCCCAGAGTTCTTGAACCTCCCAGTACTCTCAACTGCACACAGTCAGCTTGTCCTCAGTGGTTCAGTGGATATTGGAGAGAGGTAGGTCTGGTCAAGGCATTTCGACTATGAAAATGAATTGATATGTTTGTGAATAGATTGCACAATTCAACTGCTGAAGATCTTGCAATAATAATGCTCTGAGCGTGTTATGTTTTTCAATTGTTAGATCCTTGTAGTGAGAAAGGTGGATCCTGAGTCTCCTCAAGCTTTGTTGCTTATTAACTCTAGATAATAAGACTTAATAACGAAGTTACTTGAAGTTTTATCTGAATTGAACTTAGTTTACATTTGCCTTGGCGAATAATTTGTATGAATTTGTGAGGTAAAATTGGAATAAAATATTGGTTCATTTCAGTGTTCTGTAACCTGCGGAGTGGGCACCAAGATGCGTGACGTCAAGTGCATGTCTACAACCGGGAGCCTCCTTATGGAGACGGAATGTAATGCTGCTCATAGACCTCGAGCTGAGACTTCTTGCCACAAAGCTGCGTGTCCTACCACCCCTCCAAGTACTGCAGCTCCGACTACTATGACTATAGTTGAGAAGGTAGCGGTCTTCACTGATGTCACCGAGAGTAACGCCCTGCAAGTGACGGATGAACGACTGGAGGAGAGAAATGACTTTTACACCAGGTGGCGCACCGGAAGCTGGACTGAAGTAAGCAACTAACTGCTGCATGTTAATATGATTAACACAAGACTAAAACCTTGGGGCTTTGATGACTGAAGTATTTGAAATGCGAAAAAGTACTGTGTAAACACCAAAGATGAAATACGTTGTTTCGTTGTCTTCTCAAGCAAATAAACTGTCTCAACACAATAAACCTTTGCTGCAAAGAGGTTTATGAATAACTTTCAATGACCCAACAATAACTTACATTTTTATGAATATGAAATGTGAAGGGGTTCGAATTATTTCGGAGGGTTTTACTGTGATTAAAAAAGGTGGTAAGAGTTTCACTTAAATGTATATGTATGGTATGAAAAAACTTTTCTTCGGCTTGGAATAAAACTTTAAAATTTGAAAACTTTGACTTGGTCACTGAACCATGGTGTGAAAGCATAACTGTGACAAAATGACATACGGTATTACTTTTTCTGTTGTTGTGAAGTATGTGAAAGAACAATATAATTTAATAAAAAATTAGGATAACCATGATGTATAAAACTTAGAAGTTATGATCGAAAGCAATATTAGTGCCCATGGCATTGACAAATGATTCTTTTAATATGGGGTTTTTGGCCAGCAGCACGCTTAGTGCGTCTAATTAGGAAAAGCGACCACATCCATACTCAAACAACTACATTGGCTGCCAATTTATCTTCGGATCAATTTCAAGGTATTATGCATAATTTTTAAATGCATACATTGGAACACTGCCCCATTATATTTAAAAGAACTGATTAATGTGAAGACTCCAGGGCAAACAGACTTTAGGAGCAACAGCACCATCAGTGTCCATCAGCCTCGTACGGCCATCATTAAGGACACTAAAAAATTATGGGGACAGGGCTTTTGCTGTGAATGGCCCCAAATTATGGAATGATCTCCCTCCCCAATTAAGAAATACCACAGACTATTCAAGCTTCAAAAGGGGTCTCAAAACTTTTTATTTTACTAAGTGCTATGTTTTATGATTGTTCTTCCTCCATAACTATGATATATGTGATTTTAAATGTTTTTAATCATGTTTTTATATTCTTTGCCAATATTGCTATACTCTGTCAAAGTGCATTGAGATTATCATGATGTAATGCGCTCAATAAGAATAAATTTAGTATTATTATTATATATGATGGGTGGTAGGTTCACTAGGTTGAATGGAGGTGGTGGTTGGTTGCTTGTGTAGTGATGTTGGCCCTCCGACCAAAGAGTGACTCCTTGGTCTAATGGTTAACACGCTTGCCTTCCACGCCGGGGGACCTGGTTCGATTCCAGGTTAGGCTTCCCCTTCGAAACATTACATGGGTGGTGCTGGTCATAAGTGGTGTTAGTTACTTGTTGGTGGTGAATGGTTGGTTCACTTGGTTGCGGATTACTTGAGGGCGATTGGTTGAATATAAGTTATTGGCTGGTGGTGCATGAGTATTCGAGGGTGGTAGTTTATAGGGTGGTGGTTGGTGATAGGGACCATAGGGTAGTAGTGTTGTTGGGGGTACAATGGGTAGGTTAGTGGTTGTTTGAGAGAGTCAAAATGAAGAATACAAAATGAGACCTTAATGTAATTGTACCTTATTTAGGGACAAATTAGCCAATTTCGTATCTTATGAATTGTTATTCGGAAATACAGCAAGCATAAATTCATTTGCAGTAAAATTCTGTTGACATTTGCTTTACATAATTTTGATTATTCCTTTGACCAATTGCAGTGTTCAACAACGTGTGGGATTGGAAGGCATGAGAGATATGTGAGCTGTCGAGATCTGGAGGGTAACATAGCGGATGAATCGCAATGTGTGCATCTTCCTAAACCTGCTTCAGTGGAGGAGTGCAAGGTGCGGTCGTGTGGGCAGTGGAGGACTGGTGAATGGACCGATGTAAGTCTCAAGAAAGGATGATAAAACTTGATAATAATCAATAAAATATGGCATTAATATGATAAAACTTGATAATAATCAATAACATAGGGCATTAATATGATAAAACTTGATAATAATCAATAAAATATGGCATTAATATGATAAAACTTGATAATAATCAATAAAATATGGCATTAATATGATAAAACTTGATAATAATCAATAAAATATGGCATTAATATGATAAAACTTGATAATAATCAATAAAATATGGCATTAATATGATAAAACTTTATAATAATCAATGAAATATGGCATTAATATGTTGAAGCCAACTTTTTTACTAAGGTTCTTAATTTAATTTTTGTGATAACTACCAGATGTAGAATAAATATGTCAGTGATCTGGAGACTTTTATACTTGTGTTGTGGATTAGAAATTTTGCGGGACTCTCAGATTCTAACAAAGTATTTGACCATCTTTTACAGTGCTCGGTGAGCTGCGGAGGAGGCCGGGAGACACGATATGTCGCTTGTATCATGATGGATGATTTGGAAGAGCAGGTATTAACAGAACACAGCGAGTGCGACAGAGAAGTCAAGCCGAGCCATGAGAGGATGTGCAACCGCCACCCTTGCCTCCCCCCAGAGACAGACGTCAGCAGCATCAGTAGCAACAGGGTGGTAGGGACTAGTCACTGGAGGGTTGGACCTTGGGGAGGTGTAAGTATTAATTGTAACTGAGACTTTTATTCACTGAATAGATTACAGAAGCTTTGGAGATGTTGATGTTGCTGATGTCCATAAACCCATCAGCGCTCAGCAGCCCATGTCAGACAATTGCTCGCCACAATTTGTCATCTTCTATTGTGAATTAATTCAATCAAATAATAGGTGTCAACAGCATTATGTTGTGTTAAATGTTCTTCTTACTCAGGATACGTATCGATCTAAAATTGCAAAAACCTAACTTGTAAAATATTAACATCAAGATTGATTGACCAAAAGGCTTCAAACTTTAATATCTGGCCAAGTGAAGCTACATTTTGATATTATATTTCATTTCATTTAATAATGCCCTTCCATTCAGAAGCATTCACCTTGGGTCTAATGCCAAGGGGGAAGTACAGGATGGACTGAAATGTTGAGTGATTCATCAAGCTTATATTGTTGTTTTCTGAGATGGGAGGGTTGGTCTAGTGGTAGCGTGCTGGGTTGCCAATCACTGGGTCTCGGGTTCAAAACCAACTTTTGTCAGGTCACCTGAGCCTATGTTGGACGGCTGTTTCCTTCGCCTCATTGCCTTGTCCTCCCCCTGTCCCGATTAGCCTACAGAGTGCATAAATACAGGACGTAGAGCCCAAACCATCCATCCATTTGTTGCATTTGTGTTGCAGTGCTCCAGTACCTGTGCTGGAGGTTTCCAAAGGAGACGAGTGGTCTGTCAAGATGAGAATGGAATGAGTGACGGATGTGACCCCAACACCATCCCTCCTTACATCCAGCCCTGCAACAGCGGACCCTGTCCTGTCTGGAACAACGGAGAATGGGGAGAGGTTAGATAACATAAGATAAAACTTTATTTCAAGTCGGTGATCTTGTTGCCGTATTTGCGGTCGGCTGCCATTTCATCGCCATTTTGTGTCCAGGTAAGCTTCTCAGATGGATGAGAAAGCTTTTTGCGCAAAATGTATGTCACAAATGACTTCAATGGAATTCTTTTACTTAATCTTATTTGATAACCAGTTCAATTAATTGCAAGTTTAAAAACTTTGATAGATTATAAAATCCAGTTTCATTGAAGTTGTCCCTTGCAATTCATGACCACTGTGGGAAGCATGGGATCAGCAGTAATGCACCAACAAAATTTATAGTTCACAGAGGGACTCTAAATCAACAAATATATCAAACCATAAGCATAACCAATAATTTGTTTCTTATACTTTCAGTGCACTGCATCATGCGGAGGGGGCATCCAGGAGCGTGTGGTGGTCTGCCAACTTCCCAGCGGCCAAAAGCTTCCTGACCAGGGCTGTGAGATCATGGAGAGACCGAGCAGTTCTCGTCGCTGTGCTACATTCTCCTGTTCGGAACATAGCAATGTCATTAATCCTGTGGTCTCCGAGTCCACTCCTGTTTCATCAAATCGCTTCAACCGAATTAATCGGTATCGATGGTACCCTACTCATTGGTCCCGAGTAAGTAGTTTACATCTCTGTGGAATTTGTTTGTAATATAGTGATATAGACCTTTGTAAAGACACATCCTTTTTACTTGCAAATGATCTTTTTATATGCACAAATTGCACACTTCTTGCTTCTGAGCTTATGATTAATCAATTTATCTTAGTATATCAAATGTTCACGCCAGCTGAAAATTCATTAGTGTGCACAGCCTGTACATGCAGATGGTCGGCACAAAAACTGGTGGATTTGGTGGTATTCCTACAACAAGTTTTCCACATGGGTCTCAAATTTGCCAGAGATTCACGGTCATCCTTGATTTTTTTTTCAGCTCTGTTGATTGCAAACCAGTTATTCACTTTTGGGACGGACCCTAAACCGGTGTCCCACATGATGTCACATCTTTTGGTTGTATTTTCTTCGTCGGAAAAGGATAATGACCAAAATTTCTATCTCTTCCAGCTCCGGGAGCCTGCAGAATAGATGCTTTGCATCGTATCCTCGGTGCTTTCAAAATCACGCCAACTCATTTGATGATTCCATTCCAGAATTATAACAATGATCATGGAGTATTAATTCTCATATGATAACGTTTGGTGCCTTTCTTCTTAATTTTCAGTATTCAAGATATTTCAGTTCAGGACCCACAACAGTGGTTGCCAAGAGCAACATGATGGTAAAGTAGTGCTGTTGTTACCATGGCAATGACATTATTCAAAGTGGCCCAGCTTTCTCACTCATGCTTTCAAGTTTCTCATTTCCGTTTTTCAGTTTTTCTTCCTTAAATTGCATGACCGTAACACGCAAACCTGCTAACACTTTTCCAAGGATTCACTATTCCATTACCATGACAACCAAAAGAAGCCATTTTCTCAAAACCACCTTGAAAACTTGTTTTGTTCACACCGACAAAACGCCTAAATTTGTTTCCCTCTTAACGAGTAGTTTTTAAGTCGATGAATTGATGTACATAAACTGTAAATAGACCAGTGTTAAGTTGAGTGCATTTAGCAGTTTCGGAATGCGACATGGATCTGTACCTGTACTAAATTTAAAGTTATGAATCTGTTTACTGGTGCTGGCTGTTAATTCCCCTTCCCAATATCACTGAAGATTCTGTTTTAGTGTCCTGCTCGATCATCAGTCCTTTATCTAACTTCAAAAATTACTTCCGAAATTACAAGGTGACCTTGACCTGCTTTTCGCTGTCCGCAATGTGCTTAGGTATCGCTTTGGTGAGGGAACACAATAAATGGCAATATCAAGGAGTAAAATATATTTAGCAACAGCAGATTTAGCAATGGACAGAGAAAATATAGCTTTTAGATCAAGTAGCTGTATTGTAATTCTGTGTAAAATATTGGTGAAAAGAAGTCAGAATTCGGAGTAGATTTCAGTAAGCTTCAAGGTGTTAAGGTCAATTGAACATAGTTCATTGGGGAGCAGAGGTCATGGTATGACTTAGTCATTAGCATCTTATGATGGATTATTTCATTCAGTCCTTGCAATGTATTTATAGAGCTGTTTTATTTGAATCTGCGTGTCCGCCATTTTATTTCTTTCTGGAAGTGACTGCGAAACACTAACACTGACAACAAATTGTTACTTTTTACTGACACGAAACAACTTGCTTCACAAAAATTCACACTTACGATTGCAGAATCAGTCACGCATGGTTTGACACAGTGCACAACAATATCTTATATATATCTCTACTTCACTCATTGTCTTTTCCTCTCTCTCTTCTGGTTGATATGCACCGTTTTGTGCCATGATGTTACCAGATGGTTCGAGACCTATAGTAGCCTCATTTTGTTTTTGTTTTAACATCACAAAATTCACAAATTGCAGTCCATTTAAATCTCATTAATCAGGCTTCAATCAAAATTGTCATTTTAGTTTTAAAATATCTCTTTGAGAATTTTTTAGGCATTGTCTTTTGACCTACGAAATTTTCTTTCAGGAAAGAGGCCAAGGTCACGCTGTTGTTGTTGTATTAGAGATAAGTTTAACAGTAAAATGTTAAACTGCGGAGTAGTGAAGTATAGTATGTGCTCCTTTATGTGTTGCAGTGCTCCGTAACTTGTGGAAAAGGTAAGAAGACTCGAACTGTGAAATGCGTGGATGACAAGGGACAAGAAGTGAATGAGGAACTGTGCAAGAAACTAAGACCAAAAGTGATACGCAAATGTCGTGCTGGGAAATGTCCTCGCTGGATTGCTAAAGATTGGGGAGAGGTAGGAGGAAATAGAAAATTACCACTTTGGAGACCGAATGTTAATCGATCTCTGTGTATTGTATGTCTGCAACGGCAAATAAATAAAAATTGTTATATGTTGGTGTCTTACCGAATAGGTGCATTGCACTGCATTCACTTTAAAAAGATGTAGGATTGGATTATACATTTTTTGTTCATAAAGAGTTTGTGCCTTTTTCTGACTTCGGTATATAATGATTACTAGATTTAGTATATCGGAAATAGATTCTTCCAAGTTATTTAAAGTCTCAGTCCATGGTAATTGTACATTATTAATCATATTATAATTTGGCTCTACTGTAGTACAGTGGTAAGCAGGTCTTCCTTGTTCACATGACGACCTGGGTTGATACCTCGTTCCAGCCATGTCCAGAGGTTATCACTTTAATGATTGGTATGATTGTCGTTCAGTATGGTGAGCACCGAGCAGATTTATTTGGAAAGGGCGCTTAATAAAAACTTGCTACGTTATTATTAATTCCCATTTGTTTTGATTTTCAGTGTTCTGTCACATGTGGTAAGGGCATCCAGAAGAGGAAGGTGGAATGCATGGCCAAGAAAGGGGAGAGTATGGATGGGATGGCTTGCGGGAACCAGACTCAGCCGGAGAAAACACAAGGATGCACGCAACAGGATTGCTTGAGGTACAACTGGATGCCCAGCAAATGGGCCAAGGTGAGTGGACAAGTAATCCATGTTTTAAGTGATTTTGGTATAATCCGCATCATATATTCATTGGATGAATTGTGATTTGATTGGATTGATAAATCCTTGGCTTTCTTACGAATTGCGTTAACTGGACCACACATAATATCTTTTTATGTTATCAAGAAAGTGGCTTGTTATTTACTGAATAATTTATTATAGTAAATAAAAAAAGTTCTTAATTAATTGCTGTATGCATCACCTTTGAAGCATAACTTTTCTTTTTGTGTGTGTGATGTCTTGTTTGCATTATTTAGCTCCCTATCAATCACATTTTTAAAGTTCCAGAAAGTGTTCCCTTGTGTCAATTTACCTCAAAAATTAAGTCAGTGCTTCAACAGTTTAAAGGCCATTGATGCCATGGTCATTATTATTCACATGCATGATATATTTCTTGGATTTTTCCAGTGCTCCGTAACTTGTGGAGATGGACAGAGGACCAGACGAGTGCAATGTTTAGACAATAAAACAGGCTTAGTTGTACATTACAAGAACTGCGAGAGATCAACTCGACCAAAAAGACACAAGAAGTGCTCCCAAACGGCATGCCCTTATGCTTGGTTGACAGGGCAGTGGTCTCCGGTAAGTAAATAGTCTATTATTCATTTGATTACGTCACACAAAAAATAAGCAAGGAGTGTTTTGAAGCTGTATTGCTAATAATTTGTTGCAGGTGGGAGAATAACTGTGCTTCAGGGCAATCCTAATCCTAAAGAATTATAAAATAGTCATTTGGAAGTCCCCATATGACAGGCTTCAAGATCTTGGTCAGGAGTTACTGCCACAAGTGTGAAAAAATTCTTGATGCCACAAAAACGTATCAGAGATTCTAAAATATATTCTATCTTGTGTAAAAAAATGTGCTCTTTCTGATGGTGACCTTTTTAAGTGTCTTCGTGACGATTCGAAGTCGCTATCTTGTCATTTACATGAAAAAACGTGCGAAAAATGCTAATTTTTGGTGACAAAATTTTAAGACATCAGAGTTCAACTGTCTCTTTCTTGAAATAGGTCAAGGATTATTGATAATTGAAGGTACAATGACATTCTCTATTGTCTAAAGTTTGAAATGTTACCAAGCTTTAATAATTTGCACCAATGTATGCTGCTCTGTGACCAGAATATGGGTATGAAGTCAAGTGACAAAAGTAAAAACAATTTATAAAAATGGCATGAGGTTCCTATTTCATTTAATTTTTTTAACGTCATCTGAGATACTTATTGATATGAATTACACATCAAAGTGTTCAGAAGGACCAGACGAACACAGTAGATTACAAAAAAATGTCCTTGCTTTGCATATTTAGAATCACAGACCCAAAACATGAAACTGATGCTTTTTACTTTAACATGTGTGAAAAAATTATGCCATTTTTCTAAATAACTTGCATTTCGTCAATTTTTTGTTATACAGATCTGAAAGTCGAACTCGTTATGCCCTGATAGTTATATTAAAACGAGTTTGTGTTAGTTTTTCGATATCTGCCAAAATGAAAAAATGCAAGTTATTTAGAATTTTATTTTTGAAAATAGCAATTTCTTGGTTCGAGCTAAACTTATCGGAAATATAGGTTGTTGGTACTCAAATTGAAACTTATTTTCCGCTGAGAATGATGGTATAAAAATTATGTGTGTATATTGAAAATTAAGCGAAATATAAAAAACGACTTAGAGCCAAAAAATGTTTGTCATCTCAAGGAATTATTCATACCCATGTGGTCATCGTAGTTTTTGATGGACCATCTTAGAATTCAAGGATATTTATAAGTGGTATTAGAGAAGCTTTATTACTGAAGCCATTGACCACCAGAAATTTATAATATTTTGGGGCATACATCTGACACTCCCTACTGAGGGGGCGTTACAAATAAAGGTGTAACTTCCAAAATGAAAGAGTGGGTGCATTTTTCTCTTCAAATTTGGATTCCTGACATATTTTTGCATAAGATAGGCTGAAATTAAAATACATTTTGTGTAATTTGGAAAGTGGTGAGTTTGGCAGTAATTCCTGACCAAGATCTTAAAGCCTGTCATATTGGAATCTTGATTAAATCTTGATTAAGTTTTGTTGATTTTATGTTGTGCAAGTCATACCAGGCAGGATAATAGACCACCAATTTGAAAGACATATTTTAGACCAGGTGTCTTGGGATGGTCCCTACACCTTTCTGAATCTAGCTATTTGAAGTATAACCATCTAACAATCACTGCTCATATGTTCCAGTGCTCCAAAACTTGTGGGGAAGGTCAGCAGGAGAGGTCAGTGACCTGCAAAGCTATGACTAGGGAGGGATGGATCCTGCCAGGAGAAGCAAACCAGTGCTCTCGGGCGGACAGACCTTTGCGGATCCAGAGATGCAATCTTGGTCACTGCCGAGCGCTGTATCATTGGAGAGTCACTAGCTGGGGCAAAGTGAGTATATGGATGATAATGATTTGTGTGGTGTCCCTTATGCTTTTGTCCTTCATCTCAATAAATTTGTGAGAAAGACAAGGAATCATTTGTCAAATTTTGCACTGTTTGGACAACAAATATGGATTGAAACGAATTATATAGACCAGCTGATCATTTAGCCATATTTTTTTCAATCAGTGTTCTGCAAAGTGCAACCAAGGCAAAAAGAGGAGAAGAGTTCATTGTGTAGATGTTCACGGACGTCGACATTCTCCAAGAAACTGTCGCAACCATTTCAAGCCTGACTCCACCGTTCTCTGCTATGAAAAGCCTTGTAAGTAGATATATCTGAGTCATACCAGTCCATACTGTATTTTCCTTACACTTTGTCTCATCTCACATGCGAACTAACGTTTGGCCTGATTCCTCAGCCTCCAGAAGTCCTACAGCAGAAATACACTTACCTGTGCGTAGATTAGCCCTTTTGCAATCTGAATATCACATTTTCACGATGTTTTTGGGCCGTTTTTTTTCCCCCAATTTTCGAGCATTTTCGTACGACGGCAGGCCATTTTAATCGTTTACATTGGTGACGCAACCGGAATAATTGGCCGAATCGTGGTGACGTCACAAAAAATGAACTGTGGCGCCACTCCTGGATTAGTTCCAGACAACTTGGTGGCAATGCAAGTCATATAAGGCCATGCATTGCTTTTATACAGACTGTTGGATCAGTGCTATATTTCAGTTCGCATGCAAGATGAGACAAACTGTAGGCTCCAATTTTGCCTCGGCAACCATGCACCTCTGAATTTATGAATTGTGACTGAATCTTTCAGGTTATGCCCGAAGTTGTAAGCAACTGAAGCGATTGACAAAAATAAGAAGAGACGGAGATTATACATTAATTATTGGAGGACAGCCACTCCAGGTATGCCAATGTCATGGGTAGATAGTGCAAACCATCCACTGTATGTCGGACATTTATCCAGGACTGCAGTGGTGCAGCACTGCATGGCCTACATTTAATCACGCCACCAGAAAACTATACATCAAAGAAGCACTTTGTACCATCACTCTTAAATTAGAAACCACAGAACTTGAGAAAACATAAGTTTTCTGCAGAATTTAAATTGTTTAATTGTACTGTATTAATTTCATGTGTCTCAATTTTCAATAGGTGTACTGCGGTCGCATGAAGAAACCCAAGCCTCTTGAGTTCTTAAGTTTGCCCACAGGAGAGGGAGAAAATTACTCAGAAGTATTTGATAAAAGGTACATTCAATACGTACATATAATATGTAGTGTTTGGACTTAAGGCATGCATTTGTTAATGTATCTAAATAAAGGACTCATACCTATCAGGGTATCGGGAGATTCAAGATAAAGTTTGATATGTTTCATATGACTCTTGACTTTTTTTCTTAAAGACTACGGAATCCATACACCTGCCCTGCCAATGGAACAAGACCAAAAGTCTGTGACTGTATGAATTCCCCTTACACCCGTTCTGGAAGATCTGCTTTCTCAAAAGTTCGCTTCAACATCACTGCCATGACAGTAGTGGGTAAGTAGCATAAAAATATTTAAATCAGTCTTAACAACTTCAGATAGCTGAAATAATACTCTCGCACTCCCTGATCATATCATTTCAATCTTTGTGAGCTGCTGGATTTGGTATTGTCTTAGTTGAGTTACGCACTTTCCATATACATGTTTATATCCATATTAGCTCTATCTATATGTGTGCGTCGTTTTTGCATGTTTGATTTGAAATAAATCAATGGAGGATTTTTGTACTGATATAAGTTAACAAAACTCCGTATTTTGAGCTGTCTCAGCTTGAAAACATTGACATAGATTTTTTGTATTTGTAGGTAATGACTTCAAATACAGCAGAACGAGAGGGTCAAAAAGAGTGACATACGGAACGGCAGGTGATTGCTTCAGTGCTGAAGACTGTCCTCAGGTGAGAAATTAATTCAACTAAGAAATAATTTGGTCGTTGTTTGTGTAATTTACTCAAAACTTCACTTTAAACCGTGCAAAATTAAGTAGGCAAAGCAATTTCAATCCCGTAAAACGTAGGTTGGTGTCAGATATTGCGGCATTACCTCAAATTGATTCATTCTGTAAAAATAATTACTTACAGGGTCGATTCAAAATCAACTTGTCAGGGACAGGACTGAAAGTATCTGAGGCAACCAAGTGGGGCGAATACGGACACAAAGCGTCAAGTCATATACGATTTTCCGAAGTAAGTCAATTACTAAAAAAATTACAAATTGCCTTTAGTCACATACAACTGCCAATCAATAACAGAGTCCTGGAGATTATGGTCACCCATATCTTCTCTGGAATAGACCTCCTTCTAGATATTAGTCTTTCATGCAACTTAACCCTGTAACTAATCTAACGTTACAATGGTGTAGGCCTATTAGACATGAACAATTATAATTTATTTTTATGTTACTTTGCAGAATGGACAGGTTGTCTACGGGGAGTGTGGAGGCTACTGTGGCCATTGTGCTCCTTTAGAACATCTAGGTTTACAAGTCGAAGTGGTTCACTGATAACTTGTAAGTACATCGATCTAGTCTGTGGCTTTCAGGAACATAACAAGCTGACTTGGTATTTCATTTGTTGCTCAAAAGTTCATAATGTCCAGTAACCTTTAAAAAATTTGTTTGAGAGAACATATTAAAGAATTTTCATCAATAAGGTTTTGTCTCATCAATGTTTTCAAGTAATGGATTTCTAAATAGACATGTTAAAGTGCAGCCCACTATGCCCAGACCTTTCTGGGTGCTCACGATGGTCGATTGATGAGTAAGGAAATGCATACATATAAATTTGTTATTTTTCAAGAACCTAAAACTCCAGCACAAAACTTGATGATGTTTCAATGATTGATTTAGCAAAGTTAAATTACAGTAAATTTTTTTTTCATAACACACTTATCTTTTTTCAGGTATCCCTCCAAAATCCTGATACTGATATTCCAAAGACAGCATTTACATCAGTGTGACACGACTTCATCTTTACTGCCAAGTTCATTGAGTTCTTCATCATGAGTTCTTCATCATGAGTTCTTCATCATGAGTTCTTCATCATGAGTTCTTCATCATGAGTTCTTCATCATGAGTTCTTCATCATGAGTTCTTCGTCATGAGTTCTTCGTCATGAGTTCTTCGTCATGAGTTCTTCGTCATGAGTTCTTCATCATGAGTTCTTCATCATGAGTTCTTCATCATGAGTTCTTCATCATGAGTTCTTCATCATGAGTTCTTCATCATGAGTTCTTCATCATCCACACCATTGCATCTCAAAGACTACTCATAGCCACATTTATTTCAACTCACATTTGTATCTCTCCTAGTTTCATTTCATCACATTTTGCAAGTTTCTTTGTGATATCATCATTGAGTGAGTGACTGTTAACTGTTTTTCGTTTACACTTCTGTTGTTTGAGTTCATTTTCATCATTAATTGCATAAATCGTCATGAGTTGATGCATTCAGAGCCATTTACATAATGTAAATATATTTTATATATATATTGCTTCTGTTATTTATTGTTGTACATACATTTTTACAGTGCAGCCTGCTCTGTTTTTGCTATGTATTCTTTGTTAATATGAATTATTTCTAGGTCAATAAAAGTTAGATTTTTTTGATAATGACTATATATAAAGCACATCAAAATATGTCTCTTTTTAAAATTTATGAGAAGATTCTGCCTTATTTTGCGATGTCTAGTGTCTGAAAGATCCTAACATAATTAAGGAGTCATTTGTTAGGTTGTCAATGAAAATTGTAATATAAAGTGAATAATTTACAAAAATTTAGATATTGTTATTTGAATTGAGAAAACATATATTTACATATGCGAATTGATCTTGTGGAACTTTATAATCTGAAGCGGACAAGAATAAGTATTGACGAAAAATTATGAAAATTAATGGCAAGTCAAAATTTTGTCAATTTCATGTAAAAAAGGTATCTCAACTCATATCTAAATTGCAAATAATCATGTGGAAAAAATTGTGGAAATGGCAACCTAGCACCGGTATTAGAAAGTCTAAATTAATTCTAGGATCATATAATAAGGATATTTTTATTGTTGAGCCATAAATGACCGATGTTGTGAGACCGTGAGGGACGGTGACTGTTCTGGGACCACTCTCACACGATATACCTCATTCAGCCTGTTTATTTTGTACTTTTCTTGTAATGAACGCTGCTTCACTAACTTTGCATATTAATTAAGTATTATGTGTAATGAGAATGTGAAAGTGGTATGTGTCCTTGATGTGGGTGACCCTTAAGGTTGACACGTCATACATTTTCAAATATGTGAAGTATGAGTATTGGGATTAGGTCAATATGCCTGTATTTTATAAATTAATTGGCTGAAATCACTTTTGCATCAAGATATGAGCAATTGAATTGTAGCTTATAATTATTTTGTCAAAAATTGAGATTTTTGCACTGCTACCAAAGTTGTATTTCACTTAAATTGACATGGAAATCCTTAATACTAAAAAGTTGGTATTCAAGAAGCTAAAAAGCAGTGAATTACTTGTGATAATCTCTTTTGAGATGCGTCACACATGTAAGTGAAGTGGATTGCATTCATATTATAGTCTCATTTTGTGTATCATTATTTGAATCTCACTTACATGCTATTTGAAAACCATTAAAATATTTACTATTCGTATATTTGATATATTTACCACTTTCACGAGTGATTGGATGTCAGATTAACACTTAAAAAAATCTATGCATTATGTATTTTGAATGTATGTTGAAGATAATTGGCATAAATTCTGCATATAGTTTACGGAGTGCCTGCTTTTATTGTGTAAATAATGTTCATATGTGTAAAGAATGTGCAGTTGCAAAATTGTTATTTATATTTAAGCACGTACATTTGTATTTCAGTCTAATTGCAGAGTTCTATACGAAATTTCTTGTAGTGAATGCGATTTTCACTTGCTGTATGTAGGAGGTTTCTCTTATTAGGATGTTCTCATATAATGATGCCCTTAATATATATAATGTAAATGTAAATGATTTTTAAAATGGTAAAATTACTATTGCAGTAGTATAGCGTATTGTAAAAAATTTAAATGTTTATGAAAATGTTCATAAATTGTTTGCTAATGTAGCTTGTAATTTTGTGTCATTGTAAAAAGTTGCGTACTGTGTAAACTGTAAGGGCTGTGTTCACAACAAAATATGGTGCTATTAAGTTATTTGAAAGAAGCCGCACACAGACCTCTTAGTTAAGTTTTTTGATACTTGTTCATCTTATCCTTATTTCCATCGTGTATATAGACAATGTTACAGATCTAGGTATTAATGTTTGTGATGACTGAGTTGTTTGCTAATTGTTTGATGTTTGAGAAAGTGTACACCAGATTTTCTGAATTTGTGTAAATTGAATTTGTGTAAATTGTTACTTCTGCCAGTGATGTATAGAAACTGTAGCTATAAGTGGATATTAAATGATTACATGTGTTTTTCTAATCTGTATTACCAGTGTGTAAAAAGTGGGACAGTGTATGTTTTCAGAATACTCAAAAATATCTCTAATTATAGTCACTGCCAGATGGATATAAACTCGATAGAAAAGTTGTATTCGTCAGTAAGATTTAAATAATTCTTTAATTTTTGTTCAAGTTGGATACAGAAGGAAATATTTGCAATTAGTTTACAAAAAGTACCAGTGCATTGCGGACGGAGAAGTCTGAAAATGCTTCAAAATAGTGAGCAAGTCAATTGAAAATATATAAATTGTGTTAAGCTCATGTCTTACTCTTTATTTTATTTCTAAGCTCAACACAAAAATGGATGTTCATTCACTTTAAAAATGGATCATGTGAATCGTTTCAATAAATATTAATATGTATGACGTTGCATTCTGTCTTATATTTTTGCTCCCCAGCTCTGCCACCTCTGCTTGTTGAAATTTTTATAACACTGTCACTCATAATGGTGACTCACATGTTGGTATTGTTTTTGGACAGTGAATGAGCTAGTTTATGTTTTATGCCCCATCAGCACCAGTGTGGGCTATTTAGAGGCAGGCATGGCCGAAGGTCCTGGCTTCTCATGTGGTGCACTTACCCTTACCTTCGTATTACTGCGCACCATTGCCAGAGTGAACAGAAACTGAATTTACAAAAACCACGCTTTGGCATCTCCAGGAGAGCTTTCCTTCCGCAGAAAGTCAGGGGGACTAGCTCAGTTGGTTAGAGCGTCAGTTCCAATAGATGTGCTCTGCCTGCGTGGGTTCGAGTCTGGGCAAGGGCAGTTGCAGCATCCAAGAGCTCTATGTACCATAAATAGCTCCTGACTAGGTCTGTCCCATGAGACCTGTGCAAAAACGGAGGGGGTTGTATCCAGTGTTCTATGCTGGGGCAACTGAAAGACCCTGCACATCCCTGAATTAATAGGGTATGTAGCAGACTCACAGCCTTACCTTTATAAGAACTAGCACGTTTAAAATTTTTGCATGTTCGAAACAAAAATGATAACCTTAAGTTGTGCATTACACAAATGTAACCTTGTTCTTGGAGAGTCAAAGCATTCTTTCAAAAACCTATCTACTACCAGGGGTCACCACTGGCAATTTCTAGGAAACCAACATCTTCTAGTGGAAGGAAGATAAACTATTGTCACTTCTCACAAATTTCCTGGCAACTGTTCACCGAAAATTGAATTCCTATTACTACCCAATGAGCACTTACACGTCACAGCAACATCGTGGCAACGTTTTAACAATGTCACAATGTAAGTGAAATTATGTGAAGCTGTATGGTAGAAATGATGTTGTCACAATGCTGTTGTGAAAAAATTCTCATTTGCGGCAACATAATGCTGTTTCGTTTCACTTAGCTATTGATTCTGTGCAAATAACGGTTGCTTTGCCAAAACAGAACAGTGATTTGCCACTATCTAATATGGTGTTCTCCATTATTGGGCATTAGAACTATACAAAATTTAGGCTTTGAAACTTTCCAAACGGAATTATGATGCAGAAAAGACTCTTTCTGCAATGGCCTGTGCATGCAGACCTTGACTGGTGGCCAGTTCCTTAAGGAATATTTCACATGGTTAGCCTTCTCATATCTTCTTCACTGACGCATCCCTGGATGGCTGGGGAGTACATTTTGAGGGACACAGTTATGCCCACACGATGGGCCCACCTAACAATTTTTTTTGTTTTGTAAAATGAAACTCAACATCGATGGCCCATGCGCGTAGCATATCTCATATGACTTACCAGTAAACTCTCTCACAGAATTCATCTGAAATTGAACAATTCTGGCCTCCTGGTTCAGAAATAACATGATGAAGGCAAATATAGAAAAGTTTCAATTTATGTTCTTATGTCCTTCAGTAGCTGAAAATTCAAACTCTGTAACTATAGAAATTGAGAATATGTCACTTACTAGCCAAGATGAAGCTAAGCTTCTGGGTTTTTACATAGATAGAAATTTAAATTTTGATGTACACGTTAAACACAAGTGTAGGACAGCCAATGCCAAATTGCAGGCGCTGAGAAGATTGTGTAAATATCTCACAAAAGACTGTAAGTTAGCTATAGTAAGAAGTTTTATTGTATACATCACACTTTGTGTACTGTTCGCCATTATTACACTTTAGTGGGAAATTAAGTAGATCTAAGATGGAAAAAATTCAATGTAGAAGTCTACGACTTACATTTGATGACTACACATCAAGCTATCAAGAATTGTTAGAAAAAGCTAGAATGTGTTCTGTAGAATTACTACGAGAAAAAACAATAGCAACAGAAATGTTTAAATGTTTGCATGGTCTTGGACCAAGCTACTTGAAAGAACTGTTTGAAATTAACAAACATAACTCGAGGAGAGGCCCGACCTTCAAGATACCGAGAACACGGACCACACGGTTTGGACTACACTCGCTGAGGTATAAAGGACCTCAAATATGGAACGAGTTAAAAAAAGAGACTAAAGAGAAAGAGACTCTGCAGCATTTCAAAAATGCACTTCTTGATTATAAAGGGACTGTCTGCAAGTGCAGACAATGCACTATTTAAGACTTTGTCATTATGACATCAATTTTAATAGACAATTTTACCCTACCACTGTTATTCTTATTAATTTTATATTTTTATACTTTTATCAATTGAGTTTGTTTGGACTGCTCGGTAAATAGCTTCACAGCTAATGTTTATTTTGTACATCCGAGAATAAATAAATATTTGAATCTTGAATCTACCTAAGTCTCGTTTAACTTTTAAATTTCTACCATACAATTTTATGAGACAATAGACAAGCTCTCCAATGAGCAACGACATATTTGCTTTACTTCTTGCTGAACTTCTATACGTTTACTCACTACCTGCAAAGAACAAAACTCCTTTCAGACATGCGGCAGTTGTGATCCATAAACCTTGCGGCGGCCTCCAAAATTGTGGAAACTGTTCAGGAAGAGCGAAGACATAGGTGAAAAAATAATACTTGGGATTTGATATACAATGTAGGATAAAATGTAGAATACGGCCAACTCTCTGGGAATACCAGTCAAGGCACCTAGACCAAGAAGGAGGAGGCAAGCAAATTGTGGACTTGATGGTTTTATTTTGTTAGTGATATAGATTAAATAACGCTTCGAAACAAAATGAGATTTTAAAAAACGAAAAAGATAAAGGGCATTTTCAGAAAAGTTTACTGACCTTCTTCCAACAACAACACTTCTGTCAAATGCTGCAGTTGTTATCCCTTAAGCTTGCCGTGGCTTCCAAAATGTTGGAAACTGTTCAGTAAGAGCGAAGACAAAGGTGAAAAAATGATGCTTGGGATTTGATATGGGAAAAAACAGAGAATACGGCCACTCTATGGGATAGGGCTGAAACGAGTAGAGATTTTTCTACCTGGGTGCTTGACTCCTTCTACCCGACCCGTGCCCGGGCACTCGTTGTTTAATGTAAACATACAATTTGCCATGTAAGTCTGGGGACAGTTGGTGAAAAAAAGGAGATTTATTGCTAAGTAAGAGGATCTGTCATCAAGAGTTGTCTGGAGAAGGGGTAAACCCACACTTTTTTAAGGTCATTTGAGGTTATCTGGAGCTTGTTTCGGAAACTCAACATTACTAGACTTATTGAAAACAGGTGGCATGATGAATTACAGGCCCTTTTTGAAAAAGAACGATATCCCGGGCAGACAAATTTGACCCGGGCAAATGCATTACCCTACCCGTGCTCGGGCACCCGGGAAAAAGTTTCAGCCCCACTATGGGAATACCAGTCAAGGCACTTAGACCCAGGAGGAGGCTAGTGAATAGCAAGTTCCTCATTAAGGAAGCAAATGCGGTATTACGAAGGACATACCTTGTCTCGGACAAGGTGAAAGAAGCAGAGGAAGTTACACGCTTGCTCATGGTGCTTGACCTGAATTGGAATGTCATATTCTTCAGGAGTCAGGTGAAAGTGCAAGCCCACAGACAGGAGGTGCTCCGTCACCCTCATAGCCTGCCAAGCGAAGATGATGTGCACAAGCTGAAGAATTACATTCTGCGAAGGATTAATTCAGACACTTTCACATTCTTTGGAGGCAAAGAGTTTGTTGAAAAGAGTAACTTCACTCTGACAAGGTTGACACTGTATAACGCAAGGCGAGGGAGTGAGCCCGCACGGCTCAGCCTGAAAGAGTGGACGGATGCCGAAAAAGGGGATGGGATTGATCCTGGACTATAAAACAGATGGAGGACTCGATGGACATATACATAACGGACAATCATAAGATCGCATACCATTGTGGCAAAAATCAGGGAAACCTAGAGTCAGTTCAATTCCATTAGACTAGGTTGCAGGGTTAAAGAAATTAGTGACAGAGAGGAAGAATGCAGGAGTCAGTGATGACAATCCATATTTGTTCCCAAACACCCAAGGTTCTATGGAACATGTGATGGGATGGGCAGCCGTCAATGAAATTGTATGCCATGCCAACCTCAAGTCACCTGAGCTGATCTCGACGACAAAATTTAAGCACGGAGCCTCAATGGCTTCCGCACTTCAATTAAGATACCAATCAAGAATAAAAGGGACTTGTTTTATCAACACATGGGCCATTTAGATGAAGTCAATCAGCCCGTATATCAATGCCCATTGGCAGTAAAACAGCTTACCAATGTCTGACGCTTCCTGAATCAACTGGACAGAAGTAAGTTTTACTCATTTCAATTACATCAATTTTGTTCATGAAAATGGCAAAAATGTGATAAAGCGTGGATTGGTTTTGTTGTCAACATTGTGAAAAATGGTGTCATCTCAGTCGCAGACCAAAGAAAACAGACACATTCTTCTACCCAATGTGCTCACTGTCATTGGATTTATGTAAGAGTTCTACCCAAACAAAATTTAACACACTCCACTCACACGTTTAAGGATGGCCTGAAGGTAGGACGCAGCTTGCCCATTAAGGAAGTAGCTGCAGCAATGTGCAGCAAGACGAGGGGCATACCTTGTCTCGAACAAGGTGAAAGAAGCAGAGGAAGTTACACCCTTGCTCATGGTGCTTGACCTGAATTGGAATTTCACATTCTTTTGGCATCAGTGAAAGCACACAGATACCCTCACAGCCTGCCACGCGAAGATGATGTGCACAAACAATCTGAGAAGGATTAATTGTCTTCAAGGACACTTTCACATTATTTGGAGGCAATGAGTTTGTTGAAATGCGTCACTTAATTTTGACAAGGTTGACACTGTACAACGCAAGGCGAGGGAGTGAGCCCGCACGGCTCACCTTTAAAGAATGGTCAGATGCCGAAAAAGGGGAGTTGATAGATCCTGGACAGGTGAAGCAGATGGAGGACCTGATGGGCATACACATAACGGACAATCATAAGATCGCATATCAATGTGGCAAAAATTCGGGGAAAAAAAACTATACTGTCGGTTCAAATTACGTAAGATCTGGTCTTGGGGAATCTCCTCCGCATTTATATATTTTGTATATGTCAAAAATTGTGGAAATAAACAATCAATCAATCAATCAATCTGGTTATGTAATGGTTAAAGAAGTTAGTGACAGAGGAAGAATGCAGGAGTCAGTGATGACAATCCATTTTGCTCCCAAACACCCAAGGTTCTATGGAACATGTGATGGGATGGGCAGCCGTCAATGAAATTGCATCCTGTGCCAACCTCAAATCACCTGAGCTGATCTCGGCTAAAAAAATTTGGCACCGAGCCTCAGCGGCTTTCACCCTTCAAGATGCACTCAAGAACAAAGGGACTTGTTTTATCAACACATGGGCCATTTAGCTGAAGTAAATCAGCCCGTATATCAATGCCCATTGGCAGTAAAACAGCTTACCAATGTCGGACGCTTGCCCAATCAACTGGACTGACAAAGTAAGTTTTACTCATTTCAACTACAATTATTCACGAAAATGGCAAAAACGTGATAAATGTGAATTCAGTTATTAAACTATAGAAAATGTAAGCATGGCTATATAACCCCAAGCTTATGAAATTTGGCAAAGATTTAGCGATCACTGTTTGACCAGTGAGTGAGTGAGTGAGTGAGTGAGTTTGTGTTTTAGACCCCATCAGCACCGGTGTGGGCTAGTTAGAGGCAACCACTGTTTCACTAAAATACATTTGGCATTGGTTTGGAGATCAATTTGTTTTGAAGACACCTTTTAAGTGGCACAACACCACTGTAATTCTCACTAAATTCTGTCTCATCTGTAGTATTTGACAATGTTTAAGTGACAGAAGTGATATCATTTAAAACTAAATTGGAGTTTGCAATAGCAAACCGATTTGGTGCAAGTCAAAGATCTGGTATAAACTCAATACTGTGTCAAGCTTTCTCATTACGGCAAATTTTTCACTCATACCTCAAAAAGCAAATTAACGATATTTTTTGGAATAATATTCATTTTGTATTAAAAAATATGAATACAGATCACTTATCATACGGATAGATTTGTATCACTACAGATCGATACATTGAGCCATTTTAAGATGGTTGTACTGTACGTCCTAGTGATCAAGGATGTACCAATATTATTTTTTATTGAGATGGATGTTCACTAGTTATTATTAATGGGACATTGGAATTTTTGTATGTTATGCATTAAATTTTTCTGCAATATTGCTCCAAATTTCCCCTTCCCAGAATCAGCCACTGCGAAAGCAGCCACAATCGAATTACCTTCTAAGACACACAATGTGCTTTTAATGCAAAAATGTATTAATGATTCAGTTTTAGTTTTTATACTTGCAAGATCATAAACCTGGTCCATGGCAGAATCTTTCTGTTGCTGTCTTTGAAAGGTATATCCACCTTTTCTCACAAGAGACCAACTTCAGATGGTCAAAAACTATGTTTACAAACTGTGTAAGACTGGTCAACATTGTGATTGTCACCCATGACAGAGTTCAGTGACTCCCTGTGTTGTTGCTTAGCCTGCCCAGTTAATGAATCATCAGATTCTTGTATTATAATATCATGATATGTATACGATATATATTTATTTCACATCAGCAAAAAAAGATAACCAGTATGAACAGCATAATTAATTTGCAATCACAAGATTATTTGGTTGTGTAAACAATATAGGTTGTTTATATCTTTGCAAATTGGTTGATTGTGTGTTAATGTGGGGAGACCTGGATGGCCTTGGGACTGAAATTCATGCCATTCGTATCATTGTTTCTATTTTTATTAAACAGCTACTTCTAAGTCACAGCCGACAAGCAACAGCACCCCAGCAGCAGCCAAGGAAGCCGGCGCGAATCACTATAGTCTGCTCCACAGTCGCACACTCCTGGGATACCCGCTCCACGGTCGTACACTCCTGGGATACCCGCTCCACGGTCGTGCACTCCTGGGATACCCGCTCCAAGGTTGTGCACTCCTGGGATAACCACTCCACGGTTGCGCACTCCTGGGATAACCACTCCGCGGTTGCGCACTCCTGGGATAACCACTCCACGGTCGCACACTCCTGGGATACCTGTTCCACGGTCGCAGACTCCGGGGATAACCACTCCACGGTCGCGCACTCCTGGGATAACCACTCCACGGTTGCGCACTCCTGGGATAACCACTCCACGGTCGCACACTCCTGGGATACCCGTTCCACAGTCGCGGACTCCGGGGATAACCACTCCACGGTCGCGCACTCCTGGGATAACCACTCCACGGTCGCGCAATCCTGGGATAACCACTCCACGGTTGCGCACTCCTGGGATAACCACTCCACGGTCGCGCACTCCTGGGATAACCACTCCACGGTCGCGCACTCCTGGGATACCCGCTCCACGGTCGCGCACTCCTGGGATAACCACTCCACGGTTGCGCACTCCTGGGATAACCACTCCGCGGTTGCGCACTCCTGGGATAACCACTCCACGGTCTCGGACTCCGGGGATACCCGTTCCACGGTCGCGGACTCCGGGGATACCCGTTCCACGGTCGCGGACTCCGGGGATACCCAGCTTTTCCTTATATTCTTAAGTGCAGATTTTATAAGAAATTGTGCTCTGGTTATTAATACGTTAATTAGATTATTTGTATGTGTATAAAATATAGATTGTTTATATCTTGGTTGTGTGCTAATGTTGGGAGACCTGGAGAGCCCTGGGGCTGAAATTCAGGCCATTCAGCTACTTCATATGACTCACTTGGCCAGCCGCTTTTATTAGAGGCCCGAAAAAAAAATGAAAACAACACTCTTTAAAGGTAAATATTTTCAAACATGAATATTGTGATTCACTCAAAAAAGAGATCTTAGAGGAGAAAATAGCAAATGGCTCAATTTCCATCATTAACCAAAGCTTGGCTTGTTACCAGAGTGCCACCCGGAACTCAGAAAAACATAAACTGTAAGAATCAGATTTTATGCTGGAAGAAGAGAATACTGATCGAACTGCAGGGGACGTCCTGTGTTGATTAGGAACCCGGTAGAATTAGAAATTATCAGGAAAAGACCTCCGCAAGTTCCACATGGTTTTCGCAGGTCAGAAAAAAAAGGCATCAGCACGTTGTTGACGGGCATGACATTCCTCTGCCAGTCCAATCATTTGACATAAGTGATATAAACAACTTCCTTCCATGAGATACCAAGACTAGTCCTACTGCTTTTTTCCATATCCTGACACAATTGGCTGCTATAGTTCAATAGTTGCCCAATTTTCGTGAACCTTGACTTCTGGCTGCTAGTTTGCCTTTGGATTGGCACCTTGCTGAATGCCTTGAAGGTTTTACCAATATACTATTTGTCCAGCTGATTGATGGGTCTTTAGACAATGCAAAAACATACATAAAAAATGTGTTTATCAATGAAGAAATCAAGCAAATTAGGTTTCTGCTGAGCCCTGCCAAGGTCAACATTGCTACAATCCTACTAGTCAGTTTCACCAAATATCTGTAGGATTTGGCCCATCATAAGATACTGCAGAAAACATCTAGTCGACAGTCAACGGTTAATGAAGCTGCTATCAAATCGGTTATCAGATTGGGACGCACAATCTGTATATAATCAGCGGATACAAAAACTAAGAAATTTGAACAACTTCATATAAGTGAGGATCTCACACAACAAGAAGCAAGCACTTTTTTATAAAGCCAGACTCCTGAAAAATGCAAAGAAAATTTTTTCAACATGAGTAAATCAAGAGTATGAAGGAACGAACTACTTCTTGAGAAGGACGGGCACGATCCCCTTCCTAACAGTGAGTTTGTGGGGTACTGTTTCACACCCCATCAGCACACATATGGGTTATTTGGAGGCAACTTCCCTCTCTAACAATTGCACATGGAACAACCTCATGCACTGACAAGTCTTTAATTCACATTGAACTAGAGGCAGGTTGAGTGCGGACAACATTTTTACCTTCAGCGAACGAAGTTCGAAGAAGGTATTGTAATCACTTGGGTAAAAATGCTGTCCGTCCGCCGGGCGGGCGGGCGGGCGGATGGGCGGTGGGCGGATAGATCGTTTCCGGCCCGGCACTCGGCCTCTATTGAATGTATGGGGATGAAATTTGGTACACATCTAGCCTGTATGGTCTAGTTGTGCCTTTTGATGGTCTGATGAATAGATCTTAAGTACTTTTTGAAATAATTAACAAAATATAAAAATAATTTTGTTTTCGTTTCCGGGCCAAGGCTCGGTCACTATTGCATGTGCATGGATGAAATTTGGTACACACGTGGCCTATATGGTCTAGTTGTGCCTTTTGATGGTCTCATTGACAGATATTCTATACTTTCTGAAAAAATGAGAAAAGATATAAAAACATATTTTTTTTGTTTTTTGGGCTAAGACTCGCTCACTATTGCATGTACATGGATAAACTTTGGTACACATATGGTCAATATGATCTAGTTGTGCCTTTTGAAAGGTCTGATGGAAAATATTATATACTTTTTCAAATATTGAAAAAAACATAAAAATTGTTCTTTTTGTTTCTGGCCCAATCCGGTCACTATTCCATATACAAGGATGAAGTTTGGTACACATATGGCTTGTATGGTCTAGTTGTGCCTTTTCATGGTCTGACAGATGGCTATTCTATAGTTTTTGTAATATTGAGAAAAAATATTTAAAAGAATTTTTTTTATATCGGAGCCAAAACGTCCCCACTATTGCATATACAGTAATGCATTTTTCTGAACAAATCACATATGCAATTAATTTAGCAGTGCTTTTTGATGCGTATAACACTTTATGAATCATTGGAAAAATAGAGATAATGGAAGGCCACTACTCGACCGCTATTGCATACCTATAAGCAATTTCGTAAACACACCAATTTTATGATATTATTGTAATCTTCTAAAGGTGTTATTCGCTGAAGGTTTGCTGCTGCGCAGCCTATGTTTGAATGTGCTATACTGACCCTTTTATTACAACTTATAAGTATCGGAACTTTACACAATGAAATAATATTTTTTAACTTTCAGAAGAAAATCAGCACTTGGGAAGATTTGTACAAAGAGATTGGAGAAATTGCGAAATCAGGAATCATGTCATCTGAGATCATGGACAAAACTAAGAAAAGGCCACGTGAAATTCATTTTGATCACACGTTTGTTGCCAGACTGGGGGTGTTCCTTGCTGTTCCAAGTTCAAGTGGGATCTTTTAAAATAAATTTGACATCGTTTGGGACCAACTGGGGCCCATGTTTGGTATGTTATTTACTTTTATACATATATTGAGTTGATTTCAGTACTACCTATTCTGACACTTCAATTGCTCTTGCAGAGTTATTTATCATTTTGTTCTCTGTTTCAAAAGAGTACATAGCAAAAACAGAGCAGGATACACTGTAAAAATGTATATGTACAGCAGAAATAACAAAAACAATATATATATCAATATATATATATATGATGACATCCAAAATTACTGGAGACAGGTAGGAACAGAGTTTCTCGCACCCTCCATCGTGCCCATGAGAGGATCAGTAGGCCTACCTTTCCTGCCTCCCCCAGGGTTTCCGATGACTTGGCCACCAATGCCGACTGGCCCGCCGCTTTGGTGGGAGTACCCCTTTCACTACGCTTATCAAACAAGCCTCCCACAGAGGAAGATGTGGAGACAGGTCCACCAGATCCAAAGTACCGGATGTTTGAACAGGCATGCAACAGAGGACCCTCTGGCATGGCAACTTAGCGCAGAACAGACCATGCACATAAAAAAACACTTGTTTGACTTTTCCAGCTGCAGTGGAGGAACTTGTATGATGTTGCGAACGCAGTTAAGAACACAAAAGTGAACCGATGATGCCTAGGATTTGATATGGGATAAACAGAGAATCAGGCCAACTCTCTGGATGTATCAGTTGAGGCGCCCAGACCAAGAAATAGACAAGTGAATGGCAGACTTGATCAGATATTTCGTCATTGAAACAACAGGTCAGAATGAGGTGTCATCAACAAAGGAAAGTATGTGCTCTTCCCTGAATTATCCTGTGTTGGATAAGATGACATCAGAACTTCAGCAAGCATATGTGATAGGAAAACAATGTTAGTGCACCGTGGGAAAAAAACAATAGCCCAGCCCCCTCAGGTAAACAATGTTGACCCTTGTGGAAATTTGGCGGTCGTGTTTCAAACAGACGCCTCGTAGCAGGGACTGAAGCACCCAGAAAGCTGTCTTTATATATAGTAAGATTTTGGCGGAAAAATGTATGAAAAAAAAAAATGTAATAAAATGTTAAAAATACAAAATTTGGGGGCAAAATATGGGGGAAACAAAATTTTACGTTTTTTTTTAAATACCTCCTTTTCTGAAGAAGGACAAATTTGTTTTCTTTGCTGCAGACAATGTGGACTTCCAAGAGGATACCTTTGATGGTAAAGGAACTGTACATGCCACCATAACAGTTGCATATTAACAGAAAGTAGCTCGTGAATCTTGTTGTGAAAGATGACTCCAAGCTTACCCTCGATCCTTATTCTATGCATTTGATCGCGTGTTCAGCACCTCAGTTCAAGTCCAGCGGAAAACAAAAGCAATGGGTAACTTTCAACCTTCATCAACAGACAGGAAATTTGAAGATCTTGTTTGGGTTGTTGCAAGGACAGCAACTCCTGCTTCACCCTGCAACATTCCAGGATGGAAAGGTTTTCAATCTTTGATAAATGAACCAGCAGAAGGAACGAATATTGGAGCAATCCCATTAATTCCAGCCCAGGACATAAATGTAGCTGCAGTGGGAGAAGACAGGACAACTGTAATTTCACTGGATATGGGTCACTATGAAAAAAGCAATCCAGTCAGTTAATTCTCACCAAGACCCAAAAGGTAAATTTGTTCTATATCTTGGAGAACTCCATGTTGCCATGGCTGTATTGAGGGCAGTTGGAACATCAATTGAAAGTTCTGGTATTGATGACGTATGGATTGAGTCTGGACTCTACGCATTGATTATAGCGTTTTTATATGAACATACTTAGACCCTCTCCTACTATAGGGTGGCAAACCTGTTCCTGACAAACCAGGTAAGTCAATAGTTTCTACTTGGGATATGGTTTTGGGGTGATGCCTATTGCCTATATTCAGATTTTTGAGAGCCTAAAGGCTGCTATCTATGAGCGCATTCTCAGCCGTTCTGGCTATGTGGTGGCCCAGCGCGGCAGTACACACTGACAGCCACCTCACGATTGTTGCATTTGATATGCGTGATGTTTTGACCTTCCAAGACGTGAAGATGGCACAGCCACAGGCTCAGCAGCTGTCATCTGCTCAGATGGAGCAACTGGTAGAACTGGTCAGAAGGGAGAATGCAATCTATGATTCCAAAAATGTATGTGTACTATCACGACAAAATATTCAAAAGGATTGCATGGCAGAATATCGCGAATACGATGGACATTGGCTTTGATGGTAAGGATGAGTAAGCAGTAGCCTGAGTAGGGTGTCGCGATAACCTATCCCAATAGTAGGCCCACATACCTCTATATCGATGTTTTAATTATTATATGATGCGGTCAGGCAGTAAAGTTAGGTTATGCGAAGTATAAGAGCACCTTGCAATACTTGAATCCCTTATCCATGCAAAGTCAAAGACGAGATTAGATGATGAAGACGAATTTTGAAGGCGCATACCCACACCGTTCAGATTTAATGTCAAATTCTAAGATGAAACCGAATGTTGACTGACCTGCTTCAATTTCGACATTAAATCTGAACGGTGTGGGTATGTGCCTTTGATATTCATCTTTGACATTTTCCTAGATGCCAGCTCAGTTAGTGCATGCCTGTTAGAGAAACAAGGAAAAGGATTGCTGATCCGAAGGAAGTAGTTTTCTGGAGCCAATTACTTCTACAGGAGAAAAAGGGTTGGGGCACAGATCTGTGTTCAATCTCAGGAAATCGAACCAGCATGTGAGGTTCTAAAACCTCAAATTGAAGAACCTTGCCCAGCTTCTTTTCCTTGTCCAAATAGAAGATTTCGCTTTGGTGGGAGTACCCAATTCACTTCACTGATCAAACCAGCCTCCCACAGAGGAAGATGTGGAGACAGGTCCACCAGATCCAAAGTAACCGGACATTTGAACAGGCATGCAACAGAGGACCCTCTGGCAGTCTGGCATGTCAACTTAGCGCAGAGCAGACCATGCACATAAAAAGCACTTGTGTGACTTTTCCAGTTGCAGTGGAGGAACTTGCATGATGTTGCGAACGCAGTTAAGAACACAAAGGTGAACAAATGATGCCTGGGATTTGATACATGGGACAAATGGAAAATCAGGCCAACTCTCTGGATGTATCAGTTGAGGCGCCCAGACCAAGAAACAGACAAGTGAAAGGCAGAATTGATGAGATATTTCGTCATTGAAACAACAGGTCAGAATGAGGTGTCATCAACAAAGGAAAGTATGTGCTCTTCCCTGAATTATCCTGTGTTGGATAAGATGACATCAGAACTTCACAAAGCACATATGTGATCCGACAGTGCAAGGGTAACCAAAATGAAGGGGTACACTTTTTTTTACCGGAACCATGTTTTCGTTTTCATTCACAAGTGTCTGTCAGTACAGGCGCACGATGTTTTGATCTTTCAGGACGATTCCAAAAATGTATGTGTACTATCACGACAAAATATTCAAAAGGATTGCATGACAGAATATCGCGAATACGATGGACATTAGCTTATACCCACACCGTTTATTGTCAAATTGTAAGATGAAACCGAATATTGACTGACTTGCTTCAATTTCGACATTAAATCTGAACGGTGTGGGTATGTGCCTTTGATATTCATCTTTGAACGGTGTGGGAATACAAGGATGTTATTAGGTTTATGAAAGGTGTCAATCAACTGAAATTCAGTTAGCCTAGATATGTACATACCTGGGACCCAGATTTGGTCTTACTGTTATTCAGGGCATGGTCCCCAGCTAGTAGCCTTTCACTAGACTCACTTACATATAAGACAGTGGTCTTATTATTGTTGGTTTCAGGTAGAAGGTTTTCATATACCAATGAACTTTCCAAAGGTCATTGGCCAGCATTTGGGTGACTCTGGTTTGCAAGATGTTCTGAAGCAAAGTGGGGAATTTTTGTTTTTGTTGACAAACTTTCAGTCGAAGGACTTAGGAGAGTTTTGTGGGCAAAACTACTTCACACACTTCCAAACAACCACTCATTGCATATTCAGTTCCCATATACAGTGTATCATTATCAACTTCACTTCTTGCTGAACTTCGATGTTTACTGCAATCCAACAAAGAACAATTTAGGCTTCTGTCTGACATGTTTTTATTCCTGTTTTTATGTAAACGTGTAAATAGTTATTTCCTTTTAGTCACATAATATTTTAGCATTTTCCTAAGGTTGTATTGTTTCTGTCTGTTACTTTAAATAAAACTGTGTTATTGATATTGCAGTAGTGAATGAATGAGTTGGTGTTTTTCATCTCATCAGCACCTGATTGGCTATTTAGAGACAATCTGACATGCAGTAGTAATGGTGCTGCTCAGCAACTTTCACATCACAGGCCTGTGATCCATACAAAATGAATTTCCCAAAGGGATACTAGAGATCTCCTTATGCTTATCCTACCCTCACTCAGCTGTCCTCATCCCTTAACCTAGCTGCGGCTTCCAAAATGGTGGAAACTGTTCAGGAAGAGCTAACACAAAGGTGAACAAATGATGCCTGGGATTTGATATGGGATAAACGGAGAATCAGGCCAACTTTCTGGATGTATCAGTTGAGGCGCCCAGACCAAGAAATAGACAAGTGATTGGCAGACTTGATGAGATATTTCGTCATTGAAACAACAGGTCAGAACGAGGTGTCATCAACAAAGGAAGGCATGTGCTCTTCCCTGAATTATCTTGTTTTGGATAAAACAACATCAGAACTTCAGCAAACCTGTGATCCGACAGTGTGAGGGTAACCAAAGTGAAGGGGCACAATTATTTTTTACCAGAACCATGTTTTCATTTTCATTCTCATGTGTCTGTCAGTACAGGCGCGCGATGTTTTGACCTTCCAAGACGTGAAGATGGCACAGCCACAGGCTCAGCAGCTGTCATCTGCTCAGATGGAGCAACTGGTAGAACTGGTCAGAAGGGAGAATGCAATCTATGATTCCAAAAAGTCTACTATCACGACAAAATATTCAAAAGGATTGCATGACAGAATATCGCGAATACGATGGACATTGGCTTTGATGGTAAGGATGAGCAAGCTGTAAGCTGAGTATAGGGAGTCATGATAACCTATCCCAATAGTAGGCCTACATACCTCCATATCAATGTTGTCATTTTTATATGATGTGGTCAGGCGGTTAAGTTATGCTATGTGAAGTATAAGAGCACCTTGCAATGCTTGAATCCCTTATCCATGCAAAGTCAAAGACGAGATTAGATGATGAAGATGAATATCAAAGGCGCATACCCACACCGTTCAGATTTAATGTCAAATTCTAAGATGAAACCGAATGTTGACTGACCTGCTTCAATTTCGACAATATATTAAATCTGAACGGTGTGGGCATGTGCCTTTGATACTGACTGAGCACAGTCTGCTGAAAGCAGGCTCACGCTCGCAATTACAGCAGGCTACCATAGCCTGCCTTTGATATTCATCTTTGACATTTTCCTAGACATTGTGTACCAACCAAGTGACCCAATTAGGGATTTTCTTTGTTTACATTTTGCTAGTTTTCATATATAGAGCAAGCAACAAATGTTGCATATAGCCAGTATGCTGTATTATAGTATACACAATACATATAAAAAAATTGGAATCAATCAGTTAAGGCCTGGTGCAAATAAGAGCGTGACAAGAGGGTGAAAAATAAAGGTGTAGTTTTTGCTTGGAATCTTGCTGCAATTCAAAGTACATATACATAGCAATAAATAAACAACAAAATCAGGGTTAAGTAATGATTTCCAACATAGCTATTGCAATTTTTTCAGTGGAAAAAAGCAAGAAGAAAGCATAACACTCCGGTATGATTTAGTTATTTTTTAAGTATTGTGTTGGTCATATCTTATCACTTTCTGAACCTGTTAGGCCATGAATGACACCATGCATATTTTGGTGGGCCACAGAACCGTTTAAATTGTTCCAATATTCAAAACTGCCATTTTTCAAAAATTTACCCATTTTAACACAAGATAGAATTGAATATTTCCCAAACAAAGATTTACATATTTCAAAATTGATAAAGATGATGAAGTGTTGCTCTGTATACAAAGCCTAGTATGTAATTTAAATTTCTAATAGATATTGTTGTTATTATTGGAGATATAACATGCACTGGCACTGAAATTTTTTTTGGAGGTGTCAGGGTCGGGACACCATCTGAACATCACAAAAATACATGCATAAACTGCAACCAGTGGCCATAGATAAGTCACCCTGCTGGTCTAACGTTATTCCGAACTCAATTTATATTTTTTAATAGCTTTTACATTCATGAAAGAAGGTTTTTTGATAATCTTAAAGTATATTAATATTACTCTTTGTTTGCCCCATTCCTGCAGGTCTAGACTATTTCTGGAGTTCTTTTGGCACTTTTTTCCATCCCTAATTACACAGAGGACTTGTAGAATCCATAATAGCCTAAAGCCTGCAAGTTTCAGGGCATATGGGGATGCTAAATAGAAGGTGTTAGGGTCGGGACAGAGGTGTTAGGGTCGGGACATGCAATAGTTTTCAACATTAGATAAAAATCCAGACAGTCAGAAGCATCCTTTTTCGTGCCAAACAATTATGCTACCGTGTAGAGGAAAAATGTAGTAGTGAAAAGGTATATGTAGCCAGCCTGTGTTGGACTGAGAGCTACTAGTAAGTTAGTGTTAGGGTCGGGACAACTTTTACAAAGCAAGAAAAAATTATTCAAACAAGTAGCTATGACATGAAAATATGGAAATAAGGTATAATATGCAATAGAGGGGTCTTCAAACTAAGCTGGGAAAGCAAATAATACATAGAATACCAAGAACCAACATGTACGAGGGGCGTTCAGAAAGTTTGAGGCTTTTTTTCATATGGATACTTATTTTCAATCTAGAACTATGAATTTTTCACAGGATAAAATTCAGTATATTTGGAACGGATTTCCAAAATTTTGGGCAATTTGGACATTTTTAGGTCATTCTGTTGTTGCCATGGAAACTGAAAGTTCAGCTTCTTGGGGCAGGTAACACTGAAACCAAGAATGCCAAGAAATTGTGACTGTGAGAGACTTCTCTCTGTCCCTGCTATTAGTGAGATTGACAATATTTGACACAAGAAATGTGGTATTAGCTTCTAAATATGCTTTCAAGCACACCAAATGTGTGTATTCTTACACTGAACCCATGTAGGAAAGCACTCCTGCATGCCAGATTTGACGAGGGAAATTCAGGAAGCAAAGGTGTGTTTCCCTGACTACATAAGGACTTGTGAAAGCATGGATTCACTAGCATGAACAAGAGACCAAAATGGACAGCATTATCCATCCTAGCTATTCCTGTGACATGTTGCTTTACATAAGTCCTGGTTTTCCCTTACTTCAGTCCATGGGGGCTATAGTTTCAGGCACTGGAGGAGAAGAAGCTTTGGATGACCGAAATTCTTTCACAGAACTTTGTTTGGAGGACTTCAAGGAACATTTACTTCAATGGGTCAGATGTATGAATCAATGCTTTTGGTGAGCTTGGGAGTATTTTTTAAGGCTAATATTATATTTCTTGTGTCAAATATTGTCAATCTCACTAATGCAAGTGATAGAGAGAAGTCTCTCACAGCCAAAATTCATTGGCTTTAGTGGTTTCAGTATTATCTGCCCCAAGAAGCTGAACTTTCAGTTTCCATGGCAACCATTGAATGACTTAAAAATGTCCAAATTGTCCAAAATTTTGGAAATCCATTCCAAATATGATGAATTTCATCCTGTGAAAAATTCATAGTTCTAGATTGAAAATAAGTGTCCATATAAAAAAAATCCTCAAACTTTCTGAACGCCCCTCGTACACAGAGTTGTTGAACAGAAATTGCTAAAATTTCAATTTTTGGCTTCATTTGCCACTTCAGAGTCTCATTGACACTATTTCACCAATACACAGAGCATCAGATTGCAAATGATAGTCACAGAACCAGAACTCCCATGCTACAATTGAGAATACTTTCCATTGACAAATTTTCAAAATTATTCTCCAAATGAAGGGTTTAACATTGCTCAAAATATGCACGTCACGCTAAAATGCTAAAAAATGGCCATTTTCTGGATGTTCAAGACCTCAGATTTCTGGAACCAATACTCCGATTGCCCTCAAATTTGAAATATTAACTGAGAAAATAGCTTTAAATATAAAAAAGTACTCTGGAATGGGATATACATATTTTGTATGGTTTTGCAGCAGATACTATGCTGGCTTCACCTGAAATACGCAAAAATTTGCACCAAGCCTTAAGTTTTCTGGAGGCAGTTTTAGTAAATTTTTGTGCATTTTTTCTAGAATCACCAAATCTATTGATTGCTAAATATTTAAAGCTTGACATTTTACATCAAGACTTCTGTTACATAAATACAGCATACTGGCTATGTTTTATTGTAATTACAAGTTTCTAGTTTAAAATTTAAGATTTTATGATTAACTAGGTCGCTTCGCATAGAGCAAATGGTACACAGTGTAGATCTATACCAGCTCAGTTAGTGCATGCCTGTTAGAGAAACAAGGAAAAGGATTGCTGATCCGAAGGAAGTAGTTTTCTGGAGCCAATTACTTCTACAGGAGAAAAAGGGTTGGGGGCAGAGATCTGTGTTCAATCTCAGGCAATTGAACCAGCATGTGAAGTATGAAAACCTCAAAATGAAGAACCTTGCCCAGCTTCTTTTCCAGCTTTTTCCTGATCCAAATAGAAGATTACATGACAAAGATGGATATTAAAGAAGCTTACTTCAGCATTTTTCTTCCAATCCTTTCCTTCTTTCCCTCTTTTTTCTTGCAATTTCCGACCGATGACCTCATTAAGAAAACTTCAGGGTCCCATGTGCATTAACAAAACTACATGTATCTCTCTCTGGATCTGCAAGCGTGCACTCAGCGACTTTTTGTTATGGTCCTGCACGAAAACGAGGCACGCTCGAGACCCAGACGTTGTTTACTTCCAGTTCTGCAGTTCTGCTGTGTCATCATGGTGCAGCGGTGCACCTGCATTTTTGGTTGCAATGCCAGCAGCGATAAATGTCGGGGGCTAACGTTCCACAAAGTCAAGAGAAAAGACCCAAAATGGACCGTGAAGCTGGAACAGCACTAAATAACGCACACTCATTGGCGGAGGACTGTTGCAGTTGGAATCTATACTTGAGATGTACTGGCTTGCCATTACCAACCACTGTGAGGCAGTGAATGATGATCATCATGGTGATGATCATGAGGAATCAGAAGATAGGTCTATTCTGACCTCCCTCCGACAGCGTTGTGGCAGCTTTTCTCCCACATACACACAGTTCAATGCTGCGATGACACTGACAACAACAACCAAGTTCAGAGATCATGGAGGAATAAACTTATTAAGATAACTAAGTATGGTAACCTTTTAATAATATAATAATAATAATAATAATAATAATAGTGATTTATATAGCGCCTCTTCCAGTAAACTGCTCAGAAGCGCTAATAAGACTTTAGATGACATTCACATGTTATGCAGAAGGAACATTTTCTGTAGTCTTGGCATTGGATTGTCACCAACAAGCCCAGACAAATGGACTTACATCTGAAGGACTCCTTGACCATTCGGGCCTTCACATGGTCACACATTTCAAGTTATCTAAATAACGTTAACAACCAGAAGGGCAACACTCAGAAGCAAAATTGTCCAATAAATACAGCCACCTTGTGTAAAGGTGCAGCTTGTAGGATTCAAAGTTCGCCAAATGATTATTAGGCTACGTCCTGTACCAAAAATAATCCGCAAAGAAGCCAGCAGTATTGTTGGCAATTTTGTTTTTAAAAAAGGTTGAATGCATAACCAGAGAACAAACTGTAGACAGAATTCAAATCCAAAATCACATGCCAACATTCTCCAAAGAGGGCTAAAATTTGGCCTCATAACTTTTGCCTCTTTTGATGAAATTCACATGCTGTATTTAATCAGCATTTTAATACAAACTTCATATTACACAATACTTCCAGAACTAGGGATTGGGCAACAGGAACGTCTTGTCAAAGCCACCTCCTTGCCATTTTTCCAATTAACTGATGACCTCACATTAAGAAAAATTTTGGGGTCCCATGGACATTAAAACTACAAGAATGGCAAACTTTTAAGAAATACCCCACAATGGCAGTTACTATCACTGTCACCAACAAACCCAAACGAAAAACACAATTGAAGGACCCTTCCGACCATTTTGGGACCTGCACATGGAAGTTCACGTTGCAAGTTTTCTAAATAACCAGTAGGACAACACCCGGAAACGATACAGCCCAATAGGTAGTGCCACCTAGTGTAAAGTGCCGGAAGAAGTCGGATATATTTAACCATGCATTGTACTGGTAATGATCTGCAGTGAAGCTGGGAGTTGGCAATTGATTGGTTCCACAAAAGGTTTAATGCACAATCACAGAACAAAGTGTAAAGGTTTCAAACCAAAACTCACTTTCCCAGCATTCAGTCATTCACCATTAAACGATGACCAATATGGTCCTTTTGATGAAATTCACATGCTGTATTAAATTATCATTTCCAGATTAAATAAATTCTTCCAGATAGATATGGCGAGATATTCCAGAACTGGGCATCTGGCTAGTTTTAGTGCAATGCCGTTTCTGCTCAAGTATAGATTCCAACTACAACGAACAAATGAGGCAGATTAAGGAGTGAACACTGAACAACACTAAATAACGCACACTCATTGGCAGAGGACTGTTGTAGTTGGAATCTATACTTGAGATGTACTGGCTTGCCATTACAAACCACTGTGAGGTGGTGAATGGTGATGATCATGAGGAATCAGAAGATAGGTCTATTCTGACCTCCCTCCGACAGCATTGTGGCAGCTTTTCTCCCACATACACACAGTTGAATGCTGCGATGACACCAACAACAACCAAGATAGCATGGAGACCATGGAGGAATAACCTTATTAAGAAAACTTCAGGGTCCCATCATTGACTCCCATGTAGATTAAAATTAAAGAATGGTAACCTTTCAACAAGACTTTAGATGACATTCACATGTTATGCAGAAGGAACATTTTCTGTTGTCTCAGCATCGGACTGTCACCAAGAAGCCCAAACAAATGACACATACATCTGGAGGAATCCTTGCCAATTTGAGCCATACAAGTTCACACGTTTCAAGTTTTCTAAATAAATAACCAGAAGGGCAACACTCGGAAGCGAAATGGTCCAGTATGTAGTGTCACTCTGTGTTAAGGTCAATAAGCTTTTAATTAGGCTACGTTTGTACCAGAAATGATCCACAAAAAAGCCAGCAGTATGGTTGGAAAGTTTGTTCAACAAAAAGTTAAATGCATAACCAGCTAACAAACTGTAGACAATCACATACCAACATCATCTAAAGAGGACTAAAACTTGGCCTCATAACTTTTGCCCCTTTTGATGAAATTCACATGCTGTATTTAATTAGCATTTTCATACACACTCCATATCAGTAAAAAATCTTCCAGAACTGGGTATCTGGCTAACCGCTAACGGCAAACTTTACACGAGAATTTCTGTCTGGCACAATGTAATGGAGGTTTTTTGGGCGTAGGACATTCCAAAATCATGGCGGTTTATTTGCGGCTGGTATGGTTGACTTACATTACAAATTGTCGGACTCTGCTTATGGTGAATTTGTATTATGCCATCCAAAATTTGAGCAAACCCACTTGAAAAACAATTTTATACCACAAGATGTCACCAGTACCCATTGGTAGAAGCAAACGTCCTCTGGTGGAAGGTAAATGAATGCCCATGCTAGAAACAAACAGAACAAGCCACGAGTGGACTGGACAAGCTGAACTCATGACCTTCAACAGCAGAAGTACCTGACCAAACCAATGGTCCACAAAGGAGCTGACAAATATTCTCCATTACTGCTTAGAACCACAAACCTCAGGTAAAAACTAGCTTTAAAAATAAGAATTCAAGGTCGTCGCGAAGCTTACAGGATCGTCTTGTCAAAGGCACTTCCTTGCCATTTTTCCGACTGATGACCTCACATTAAGAAAATTTCAAGGTCCCATGGACATTAAAACTAATTTAAGAATGGCAAACTTTTAAGATCCCGCAATGGCAGTTACTATCATTGTCACCAACAAAAAACACATTTGAAGGACCCTTCCGACCATTTTGGGACCTGCACATGAAGTTCACGTTGCAAATTTTCTAAATAACCAGTAGGACAACACTCGGAAACGATACAGCCCAATAGGTAGTGCCACCTTGTGTAAAGGTCCGGAAGAAGTCGGGATATATGTACACACGCATTGTACTGGTAATGATCTGCAGTGAGCTGCGAGTTGGCAATTTTGATTGGTTCCACGAAAGGATTAATGCAGAATCACAGAACAAGTGTAAAGGTTTCAAACCACAACTCGCATGCCAACATTCACTGCTAAATGATGACCAATGTGGTCCTTTTGATGAAATTCACATGCTGCATGAACTGAGCATTTTAATATACATATCAGGTAGAACAAGTTTTTAAAATTGCAGATCATCGTCATTTAGTCCGAAGTATTCATTTACTCGGCACACGACTGATTTCATGTCAATCACAGGCAGATCTGCCTTTTCACATTCACGTTCCCTTCATTATTCAGTGTTCACACCTGTTTAATTTCAAATTACAGACCTTTCTGTCACAACCACTTGCTGCATGACAGCAAAGCAGTTTTTCTTCAGTTATGAATTAGTAACATCAAAATGGAGTATTTAACATCCTGCGTCAAAAAGTAAAATCTCAACTTCAAATTCCCTTAATTTTCTTGTATTTATGATTTTTTCATGTTTGATTTTTGTATGTTTTGCATAATATATATAGTATGTTGTAATATGTATTGTAATGACATAATGACATATCTATTCCAAGGTACTAAGATAATCTTCAAATACATTCCACTAAAATATATGCTAATCATCGAATACTTTCGTAATCTATCACAATTCAACTACAGACACAATACAACTGGGGCAAGTGTAATTAAAGTAAGGAACCTATTTAGTATTATTGCTCAATATCTTCACATATCAAGAGAAATTTCATTTTGTGTTATCAGACAGTGTGTGGACCTTCCTAAATCTGAACCGTACTCGCTTCCAATACAAAATTGATATAACAAAATTTTCAAACCAATAACTTTGCAGTATAATGTCATCGGACTGTTGGTAGAAAGGACACAGTCGAAACAATCCTGTGACATTTCTGTCCAATCTGGACTCTTTTGTAGAAATGAAGGCCTATGCAATTTGTAAAATAAACAAATGAAAAAATTTTCATTACTTCAACATTATGTTTTGTGAGAATGTCTTATAATATATAAATTCAGAATAAGGGAAGGTCCACATGTTCGTTAAGTAAATGTTCAATGTCTAGAAATGTCTACATTGTATTTTCATGCATTTGTGTGTGTTTATAATGTTGTAGTCGTGAACAAACAATAGGACCACAAGCAAATGGGTAAGGTTCGCTTTATTTCCTGATTAGGAAAACCATATTCCCTTCACTGGGATGGTTACGAGTGGCTGTAAAATATGCCTACTGCATCTTACTAGGTCTATATCTATTGAGAAGAGGTTAACTTAACCTCATATAATAAAACTCACAACTTCTGACCCGATGAAATGGCAACCAACAAACAAGTCAAACCGTTCAATCAAAAACAAATAGCGGACTCGACAATAAACCGAGAAACAACCGATTCTTATGATGGGACATGGTCAACTCCATCTTGCATTACATATTACAAACTACACAAGGTCGCAATCCACAGCAGATTTGTACAACAGTAGTGGACATATCATCATAATTGCTGACCTATAACATCTCTATTTACAAAGGGTCATTTTGTGATATTATTAGTGTTCACCATGTCTGGAAGCTGTCATGTCATATCGTTCACCTATCACTTTGCTAGAATTTGCACTTGTAGTCCCACACCAAAATGACAAATGATGTAAACAAAAACGGAAAACAAAAGCAACAGGTCATGACTATGTTATATACATGATGAGCCTATCTACAGGTGTAATCTGCCACTGTACATGGTTAACACGAGACGCCCACCCTAGGGAGCACACCGCCCGGCCGTCTTGGGACATGCGAAGCAGTGAGGTAGACTTTAACTGTAGCTCCGTGCACACAAAAACATTACCAACATCGCGACAAAAATATGACCACTATACAAGGTCAGTAAAACCCATATTTGTCTACATTATTTGTTGTGCAGAAAAACGACTACTGTTATCACCGTCTGGTCATGTGATGATAACTGAAAAGTGGGTAAATGGCAAGATGGCGGAGGGGTGTGCTCCTCGCTACGCGGGTCATTCTCATGGCAATGGAATAACAAAAAGTAACACAGATACACAAGAATAAATATGGCAGAGTTAAAACCATCCAACTGATGAGATTCAACGAGAAAACGTTCTAAGTACTGCAGATTCTATCATAATGAGAATGCAACTATACAATAGGTGGTTGGCCAAATGAAAATCCAACAAAAATCAAAATGGTCTGACACTTAACATGGCGAGACACTAACTGCTATCAGGTTGACTAGGTACCAGTACACAACTTCACAGTTCTCACAACAAAATATGGAAAAAATTGCATACCTCATTTTCATACAATCTATCCATATACAAAAACACCCCAAACCCAAGAAGATAAGTTAAAAGACCACAGACTGGGTTCACTATACACACGAGGATGCGCATGATGCAGAATAATAACCGTCAACAGATCAGAATGACGTCACAGGCATAGTGATAGCATCATCAGCCACTTTGTAACCCCCGTCATCACTTAAGTCGTCAGCTGCAGTGGTATTCTTTGCATAGCTTAATCATCAATCATTCAACCCGTCTGCCAATGGCGCCAATGGCATCATCACCATGCCTGAATCGTGTCGTAACCTGCGGATGATGCTCCAATGAAGCTCCAGTGATGCTCAGATGTTGTTAGAGAGCCTCCGATGAGGTCTCCCGTTATACCAAGCAGAAGAGAAACAACTCCTCTTCTCCAAAGCAACTTAAAATCTTCTCTCCACGTTGTATCATCTCTCGTACGGCACAATTATACGATGTTCTCCTCACAGACATACCCAGGTTAGCAAATGATCCCGTGATAGAATACACAGATTCAAGGGCTGGTGATATATATATTCCTTTCTAATCCATCGATATGTTACTCCGTGGCAGCTCAACCGATCCATTCGTGACAAGAAGACTGATTCCAATATATATATTAACTTTTAACCTAAATCCAGATAATAAGAACAATCATCCCTCGACGTTTGTCAGTCACACATGTCAGTTAATGACTGGCTGGTGTGCGAATATGTTAACTCTAATTTACTGCAGTTTGGTTGAACAACTTAAAAAGACAAATACATGAGAAATGGATAAATGGGTGCATCATAAGCCAATCAAACCATCTGTAGAATATACATCTTCTATCAAAATTAAAAACATGAAAGGAACTGTACTCTCAACATTACATCTCCTAGTTCTCTACAATAAAAATGGGTTCTGGGGATTTCACTAAATCACATACACTCTATAGGTCTACATTATTATAGAAATGCTATAATCATTCATTGTATGATCAACAATTGTGCCACTGTGAGGCGGCTGTTATCCTTAAATATTTTCACATATATCTTCATAAGTTTACACCGTAATAAAAATGCATGACTATGATACACTCACTTTCTATGTATATAATATATTCTATATATCACTTTGTCACTTAAAAGTTAAATGGACAGAAAATTATAGACAGTTCAACATGAATTACAGATAGAGATACACTAAAAATCTACATCGTTTGTATGGTTGTATTACTGTGTGATTAGAAAGTTGACGTAGATATTGAATGATAATGGCACGAGCACAGAGTGAAGGGACGCAGTGGGTGCCCTGGAACGGGACAAGTGCACACCAAGCTGTTTATATTAATTCCTGTGACAAACTATGTACAGTGGAGCCCTGCCGCTGGGGACCCACTGGCCTCCCCACTGCTGTGTGCTGTGTGCTTGTCACAACCATATAGACCGGCTACGAGACTGTCTAGAACACATACATGTAGCATGATAAGTTGAATGTACACAATGCTCAAGTGGTTCATAACCATCCACTGCAACCTTGCAATAGTTATCTCTAAACATGTAAACGGCAATTAAATGTTATTTTAATGATCAAAGAAGAAAAAGTTCAACTATCGCTACGTTTGCTACAACCAGAGCAGAGCGCCCTACGTGATAAAGCCAGAATAACCTCATCCTCTACATTTGTAATAACAATAACAACAATAACAATAGCAAAGCAGTGGTTGGTGTTGTCAATGTATAAATTATAACAACACGCTTACACATTGCTTTTTGCATGTCAGTAAATACAGCCTTTCATCAGGTATTGAGATCTCAATAAACGTTACACTAGAATAAGATATGGAGCATTGAGAAGTGTTTGGTCACAAGTCACAGATTAAAACTGGTTTGGTTCTAGTTACGACCAGTATACCTTCAGTTAAGTCAAAACAAGTTACTTATATATATAACAAAACACTACGCACAGGCGCTTCAAAATAAGCAATTCACTTCTCTTGTCATTTCTAGAGAGGAAAAGTAGCAGAATTGAGTACTGCAACATACGAAGTATTGTAGTAGAAAAGTTAGTGAGCCCTGACAATGGTGTGCTCTGTAGTTCACGCCACAACCGCAGCCTGCAGTGGGTGGACAGTCTCCTGACCAATGTGTCTATTGAAATACAAGGAATAGCACCATGAAAGTGGTCGGTCGGCTGCTTCTACGAGTCCGCCTTGCTCTATGTTGCATAGTTGTGGGTAGGACGCGAGCTGACTCGTAGATTGACGATGTGTATGTTCTACTTGGCGGACTGAATCTCCCACACTTATACCCATTCACTCTCACTCAGTGTGCTCCACCTCAGTCTGACTCATGCCACACCTTCAACCTATAACAATTATTCTAGGAGACAATTGTTAGACACTCTCGCAGTTAATTCACATAAAATGCCGTCAACAAAAACAATGGGCATTCTACGTTGCCTTTCAGGAGAAAATTGTGCTTCATTCGTATATATACAAAAAGCAAAAACAATTGCGGTGTTTATAACACAAAATTTGAGTCATCACAAATGCCTTTTGTGGGGTTGCACAGATTACGCAATGCTCATTCTCAGCATGTTTTCTCTTATTACTGTGTCAAGCCGTAAAATGTGAGGGTTTTCAAAATTTTTGCCGAGAAATGTGTCATGATGCTAGAAGACCAAACTGGAAGTAGGAGGAATAGTCCAAAAACAGAGCAACCAACTAGACGAACCGCAAAACCTGAATGAGGGTCGTAGCACGTCATGCAAATGAAGACAGCACGAAAAAGACATCAAGGAGGACACAAGAGCAAGGAAGCCAAGCCTACGTCAAAAAGTGTCATGCAAACAAAAACTATATTAAACCTGAAAGACAAATCAAAGTGTTAAAACACACATATTGACATATATATATCATGACAACACAAATCAGAGTCCATCTCCATCGGTGCCAGGATTAGGCCAGTGCTCATCTTGGTTAGAGTTGGTTAGAGTGAAGTGTAAAAGAGATAAAGAGAGATAGAGGGTGAGACGTGATCGATAAGAACATCAAACATCAATCAATGACACCATTAGTGAACATAAATAAATAAATAAATAAACAGTTAGCACAATATAAAACACGACAATAATGACAGAAGTACACGTCTGAAAAGTATCAATGGAAAAATAATAATTAAGAGTAAATAAATGGACAAAGTGGACAAAAGTGGACGAAGAGTTAATAAAACGATAAAACAAATAAATAAAAGGTGCACATGCATACGAAACAGAAACCAACCAAACATGCCGGGAAGACAAAGAACTGAAGGAGCACAGCCAAAACTCAACAACGGATTCCTCCATACCCCAAAGGCCTGAGGTGCCAAATTTTGATCTCCGAATACTTCCAATCTTTTAAATAGCAAAAAAATAGTCCCAAACTGGATCACATTTTGGATCACATTTCTCACAATAGCTGGGAGCATTTTTTCCAACAACGAGAGCCCAGCTGGGCATTACTTAGGAAAAAAACGATTTCAAAAAGGAGGGTCACAGCAACTCACAAGTTGTACGTAGTGTACAGTACAATAAGTAGAAGAAGTAATTGGAAGGAGCGCAGATGAAGTGTGCAGTTAAGAGCATTGAGGCTGTGCATCAATGAGTGCCCCACACACAAGACGACGAAGGTCACAGCACACACTCACCAAGCATACACCCGTCCTGATTCCGCTGTCCTGTGCAGAAAACTTAACATGTGCTGGCCAGCTTCCCTCATCGTCATAGCCACATTCTATTAACCATATATATAACTTTTTTTGTTTCTAATTGTTAATGTAGTTTGCGGTTCGTGTTGGTGCCGTCTTTTACAGACTTGTCTCTCCCAGCTTCGCTTTACTCTCATTCTCCTCTTTAATAGTGGGTGACGAGGGGCCATCCAGGGAATCTCCCCGCAGTTCCGACACCTTTCCTTCGCTTTTGGAGGACTCAAGTTTAGCAGCGACCGAAGCTAGCGAGGCCACCGAGGTGCGGCCCCTGAAAGGCATTTGTGCAGGCGTGGCTGCCGGTTCTTGAAACGCATTTACAACACGTATCTGAAAGCAGAAAGAAAAAACGGTGCTGGTCAGAGGGTGATCTGGGTAGGGCACACGCCAAGTCTCCACAACCAACTGACATTTCTCAACCAAGGAAATACTCGTGTGAAGAACTCAAGGACTGCAGAAGCATGCAACAACAGTCCCACACTTGCATTCTGTAAAGGTAGACGCATCATTAAGTGCTCGGTAGCTTGGGTGTTTTCATTGAAAAAATAAAAGTGGTTTTTAATGAAAACAACAGGTATTATAAAAGAAAAGGTACTTGAATCAATGAAAGAAACACGTGTGATAAAATTCACCAAAATATATGTAAAAATTGTGTGGAATGTTTGAACGATTGTAAAAAATATGTAACAATTAAAACTTGAAAACTGGAAAAAGGGTGTCAAAACAAACGGAAAGCAGGAAACTGGAAAGGAAATCAAATTTGTAATGTGAAAGTTTCGAGAAATGTCACACAAAAAATGTAGTTGGTAAAAATTTGTTTTTTTTTTGGTACTGAATGAGGATGAAAGCAAGAAACATGCGACCAGTCAGAAAAGGTTTCACACGGTCATCTCACTTACCCGCTCTGACTGTCATAGACTACATTATACTGATCTATAACAATACAATCATTCTACAATGTAAAGAGTCATCAGCAAACATATCATATCGGCATCTGCAAAATGTCATATTATGTCATATATATGTTAGTTATATGATGAAGAGGAGAAAAGACACAATGAAATATATATAGGTATGTAATATATATGTGATATATGTAATGTAATTTAAGACAAAAACACTCGCTGGCATTAAAAATTTTATTCATAAAAACCATTGATGGCATAACAGTTATTATCCAAACAAAACCTTAGTAAATTAAGGTTGAAAAAAAAGATTAATTAAGAACAACTGTATATCAGTATCCTTGGCTTGCCATTAAATAAAATCCCATGAAATTGTACACGTCATGTATAATTAACATGAGTAGAAAACAATTGCTATGGTCTTTAAGATCGTATCCATTCATTAGTGGGCTTGATGAGCCAAGGATGTGAAAATTACTACATTGGTGAAACATATTTCATTGAATCAACTGTACACAAATGCTAAGTTTGCTTATGACGTCGTCACAAGGTCATGCATCCTCTCTCTAGCAGAAATCCATGTTCAACAATTGCATCTTCCCTTGGCAGGGACTAGTGAAACGAATAATTAAGACAATCTAAGACATCTCTTTCACTTAGCACTAGCAATTAACAATGACTCAGCGTCCCGTCCGACTGAAAGGAGCACTCACAGATAATATTAACGGTTGCATTAGAAGACCTGTTAAGAATTACATCTGCAGACAAATTATTTATCATATTACATCATGTCCAACGCTTCTAAAATGTTCATAACACAAGGAACAAGTTAATCACAAATATACAGCTCATCATCATCATCAATTAATCAGTTTAATTAATCATATAATCATCACCTGACAGTGTCAACGTTATAATTCTTCACAAAAAAGTCACGAGTATCACTTTGACAAACAATCAGTTGAAATAAGAAAACCCACATATCATTCAACTTTTTATACACTGTTTCCATAACATACCAGTAAATGAGAGATGGAAATGAGACTGCCAGTTGAGACAACTCGACAGCGAACCTATGCAAACGCTTATCAACAGTTTGTAAGTTGAGGAAAATGACAAATGTTATCTACACGATGAAACTGCCATACATTATCATCATTGCCTAACAACACCTGCTAAACAACTACAAGTCTCGATTTAACAATGAAAATGAAACTCAGCCATCTAAAATTTACAAATGAAGATGTAAACAAAAATATATATACGCTATTTATAATAATAATAATAATGATAAAACCTGGAAGTACACTCTAGCCTGCTTCTCGACACTCCACGAATGCTAATGGTTTATAGCATGTTCCTCTACATCTCGACATTTTACACAACGCAATAAAGTAGTTGTAAAAGGGGTGCATACACTTTGACACCAGGAAGAAGGTGGCGGCTCGGGTTAAGGTAACTTGCTGAGGCCACATTAAAACCGATTAACAGAAAGATACAACAAGGCTGCAGGAGTGACTTAGGTATTAATGGTGCAAGAAATAATATCAACAACTAGGCTCTCTATGCTGCAGCAAGATCCTAATTACTTTGTAATGTATTAACATGTGTATATATACCAGGGTCAATAATACAATTACATTTGTTTATGTACAAACTTAGTTATCGACAACAAATTATTTAGAATCTTTGTACATACTCCAAAGATTTGGCTACCCTTAGTTGTTCCTGATAATCAGATCGCTACCATCTCCATCAGGCAGATTGACACAAGAAAGATCTAGGCGTTAGGATAGAAAGAGGAGAACAGCTGACTTGATGACCACACCAGGACACGGACCACAATTCAGAAGACAGCTAAATGACCAGTGGTGATTGTATATATGTCTGTAAACATTTCTATATAAACGGGGAATCATGTGCTCGACCTGCTTACAACAAACACTCGTGTGATTAAGACGAAAAAGGACTTGACGGAAAATGACACATGAGACAGAAAGGAGAAAACTCATGTATCACAATTCTTCACAGCTGCATGGCCATGCAAACATCTAACTATTTAATTTATCGCAAGAGGCTCACATCACAATTTCTAGCATCTTCGCATCTGCAAGATTATTGCTTTGGTTCATTCTTTGGAAGAATAATAATACACAGAACAGGAAAATGAAAATCACACATCCACAACGACGTACAGTGGATGGAGTCTCGAACTTAAGTACAGCACACACACCAACAAATAATAGCAATAGCTTGGTCAGGCAGCACAGGTTAAAAACCAATCAACAACAGTATGGTCCTGGTGAACTCAGCAAGGCAACCGTCTCTTTTGAGTACAGCTAAAACTAGACATTGACTGGTATGTCATCGTAAAACCTAAAAAGACTGTCCTGTGGCACACAGGGCTGCCAAGTGTGGTTGAAACGTCCACAGTCCAGCAAGTTTTGCTAAGACACTTGGTAGAAAGGGGTCACGCCAGTAGCTCACAATGCCGACTCCTCTGTGCATCCAGCCTCGTATGACGTGGACTTTTTAAGCACTAGCATTCTCAGGTTTTGCAGTGAATGCTGACTGTGTAGTGAGGAAAGACTACGTTTATCAAAGCTGTCAGCATCTAAGCCCATGCGGAAAGCATTAACTACACGAATCTGAAAATGAGAAAACAGAAAAGAAATAAGAGTCACCAGACATTCACCAAAAATCACTATTTTTTTGAGACAACATTATGTTTCGGACATCTGGTTAGCAGCAATATGTGTGTAGATAAACGAAAGGAACTGTTGAAAAAAAATCAAAACCACGATAAAGTAACTCAATATACGAAAGGGATTGTGATGGGCTGGAGGTTGGGAGACAGAGTGAGGAGGAGGAAGGAGGAGACATTGAAAGAATCTACAAAGCGTCACATGCATCCGCATCTTCCCACAGCAGGCTGATGGGCGGCTAATTGGCGGCCTTGTGCTCTTGTCTTCTAACTCTTGTCTTCTAACTCTTCTTAAGCAACTTGTTGTGTGTATTATCTGTGTGTGTAATGATCCAAAGAACTGACAGCTGACCGACAGCTCCACTGACAGCTCATCTGACAGCTCAACTGACAGCATGGCTGCCAAAATTCCCACTCCAGTGCTGGGCCACTCTCTTCAGGTTTGTTTGGTAATGCTGACTGTTGTTGTTGTGTGAAGCACAGTGTACAGTTTGTAGTTGTCTTGTAAGAACGTCAGATGTCATGTTTGATCTCAAGGCTACTTCGCTGCAGGTCCTTATCACATTTTCATTGTAGAAGAATAGCTACATAAAATACACTAATATGAAATCCTATATACACTACAACCTTTGGCTAGATAACCGTTAATTGCCTATTAAAACAATTAATGCTACCACTTAGGAAAGACAATACTGATTGTTAATTAGCACGTAAGTTCATGAACCACTGCACTGCACACACGGAACCAATTTTACACTTGCACCAATTGCACCAAGAAAGTTTCCAATGTTACACGGTAAATTACATCTCACGGTTTCACCAACTTTTCACATAATTCGACATAAGTACACATCATATGGTATATAATAAGTGTGCATACCTACGGGTTTGCACGTAAAAAGTCCAAAATTGAAAAAGATAAATATGTATATACAATATTTGATAGAAATATGCAATCTTGCAGCGTGCGAAATGTAAAAAATTAAGGAAGAAAAAAATGGAAAAAGTGTGGCATAGTGTAAGTGAAGCAGGAAGAAGAGTGCTTACCTAGACCACTTTCACCAGCAGTCTTGTCTTTCCAAGTGTCTACCTACAACAGTCTACAGCTAATGCCTACATCACAGTGCTCCAATTATGGTCTTCATCATCATCATCATCACAATGTCACATCACAGCTCTTTTCATCATCATCATCATCACGACCATCATCATCATGATCATCACCATCTGATATCATCATCATCATCTCACGAAAACCTTACAAAATGTTCAATAACATTATACAAGTGCGACATCAATCGTGTGACATCAGTCATGTGACATCAATCGTGTGACATCAGTCGTATGATATCAATCTGGAACATGATTCGGTCAAATCAGCACTAGCCAGTCCAACAAAATAGACACTTCACAAGCATCATCAAAGTTCAACTCCTTGGTGCAGCAAAAGCTTCCGGTACAAAGAGGGTCCTTCTCCAGTCTCCGAGGCGAGGCGATGGCCGTAAAGTCGGCCGCAAGCGGTCCCGAGCAAGAGACAAGCTCTTGAAAGAGCTTCCAAGAGCTTCCAAGAGCTCGTACAATGAGAGTTCTCATGAGGGTCTCATGAAAGTAGTGGATATGCAATGATACAAGATGTCAAGTGAGAGAGTCACATGGGAGTCTCAAAGAGAGAGGAGGCTTCATGGATAGTATTGAGGTCAGAAGTGCTGAATGTACGCGGTGAAGGAGTGCGCGCTGCTGCCGGGTTGTTGACAGACACTGCAGGAATACTTGAGTTGGAGTCAACCAGAGTGACGTTCTCGGCCGAACGACTCTTGCTGTTCAGTTTGAGATGATGGTTCTCGTGCATAACCAAGGCCATATTGACATAGGAACCGTTGCGCTGTGACGTGCTGGCCGCCTCCTCGGTCGTTGGGGTCTTGTGACTGCTGCCACCACCACCACCCCCGTGATTGCGCCAGCTGCGAATGCTGTGTAAACTGTGAAAACTGTGAATGCTACGTTTTTCTTCTAGGTCTTCCAAAGTACTCTTAAATGCTCTCACTACTCGTAACTGTCAAACAGAAAAGCACAAGCAATGACGTTAGGGATATGAAGAGGGGACTGGGGGCCTGACAATGAGTAGTGCAGTACAGCCGATTGTCATCCATGTCACCATGGTCACAATGCAGCAAACACACGACTAGCTACCATCAGATGGTAAGCCTAGAATATTCACAGCGACAAGCATTCTCCTACAACTGGAAACTGTGCAGTTAGAGGGAGGAATCAACAGAAACATCCAAATGCCTACGGTATTAGTAAATCCAAAATCCAATCTACATCATATATATGAAATGTACAACTTCTTATATAGTGTTAAATCATTTCGGTCTAATAATAACAGTAATAACAACAATGCATAATCACAAACAATCGCAACAAGATCAAGAGATGACACAGCACAAACTGTATCCCATGCTTTGCAAACCAATTGTTAATGGATCAAAACAACACAGAGGACAATTTGATTCGAGTGCAAAGCAAATAAGCTGTTTTACGGGCTAGGGACATGGTGAGGCAAACGACCACAAAACATGGGATACGCAAAGCTGGAATGAATAATTGATAGAACAAAGTAATGAGATAGCTGCAACCATGGGAAGGGGATGTCAGTGGAGCTGACATCCAGCACCTAACTAATATAATGGATATATATATATGTGATATATAAATATATGACGAAAATGGACTAATAATGGCGTCAAAATTAGTGTTAGCAGAATGGAGGTTTTGAAAAGGTTGAATAACAACAATCTACTACAAAGCTGATGACTTACCGTGTGGTAGTTGACACAAGTAAGGCATTTGAAGGCAAGCAGGCAGCGAGCGCACGACGGTGTGAGGCTGACCTACCAAGTTGCACCCCATTCCCGGTCTGCTTACTACAGCTATCTCACAGAACAGTCATAGACGGTGTCTGACACACCGCCACCACTACGACCGACCTAGGGGAAAGGAGGACCATACGTGCTGGGGATGTGTCAGACAGGAGGAAGGCAGTAAGCAAGACGTTACCTGGTGTTGTAGGCGAGTGAGACCACGCAGCCAAAGGATCTGTCCACGTCGACCCATGTCGTCCACCATCTCGGGTAACGTGTCAGGCTCCTCCAACTTCTCAATTTCTTGCGGCGTGGATGCACCCCAGCTGAATATGTGCGGCAACTTGTGCGTTGGTATACTTGTTACTACCTGCGAGATTATCAAAATTACTCCATTCAGGCAGATACATCACTGATACAATGATACACACATTAAACTCCTTTAATTAGAACATTTAACTTGCTAAATCTCAATTTTAAAATTATCATATACATTACATGTAAGTATGAATATAACACAAAACATTCATCTTCCACTTACCTGACCCCATACGAGGTCGCCCAAACCCAAAAATAGACACCATACCCACTGGTCAGCAGTCAGACCAGTTGTAGCAAAGGCAAATCCCAGAACCTCTATAATGGCAACCTGCAACGAAATACCAAATTGCATCACCACAAGTTCTAGGAACTGTCAACAAACTTGTGACAGTCACAGCTCAAAATTAGTCAAATCAAAATGTTCAGATTGCCGCTGATACCAACCTGTGATATAACAGTGCATATCCAGATAATTATGAAGAGTGGATTGCGATGCAGCCCTGAGAAGACATTTCTCTGGCCGTGAATTTTACGAGCATTGATTTCATTGAATAGGGTCATCATGACAAATGTGTTGAAGATAATGGTGAAATGTTGTGAAGGAGGGTCATTCAGTTTAGCATGACGCCCACTGTCGATGTCAAATAACTGCTCTCCTGTAAGATTCAAAACACAAAATATTGGTATTTTTCTCTCAGAGAGTGTAAACTTTAAGTCGTGCCAGGGTCCCAAATTACATTGAATAGGCTTATGCCAAAATTTTCAGAGGATCTGGACATATTTGTTGTTTTTTAAAAATATAACTTTACAAGACGGAAATCCTCAGAATCTAAGGACGAGTCTGGGACCCAGTGATATTGACTAGACAATTCACGAAACAGCACACTTACCCCAGAATAGGAGAACAAAGATTACTGTGAGCTGGTAGACACCATGACCCACAATATTTTTCATCATAGTGCGCGAAATGAGCGGCTTCGTTCGCCCGTATGGTTTTCTCTGTAATAATTCTTCTGTGGGTAGCTCCGTGGCCAACGCCAAGGAGGCTAATGTGTCCATAATCAGGTTTACCCACAACATCTGAATAGCCTTCAATGGAGAGTCCTGCAAAAATAAAGTTAAAGATGCATTATTTTTAATAATGAAAGACAAGCCTACTTATAAATAAATAAAGTCTACTAGCTTGTATACATATACTATGTGAATATCATTATCAGAGAAATGCTTCATAACCAAGAATGCAGATCAAATATTTTGATTAGGGCTATTCCATTTAAAAACCTGGGCTACGATTTTGACCCCCCCATGCATCTAAAAAGATTTTTTTTTACCCTCCCCATGCATTAACTTCGATTTTTTTACCCCCCATACATACATCAAATTAAATTTTCGTTATTACATTGCGTAGGCCTGAATAGAACGGCAGTCCCCCCCCCCCGCCCCCATACATCTAAAGTGAATTCTGCGAGTGCCCCCCAAGCATCTACATCGTATTATCGCTCACCCGTACATACATCATACGAAAAATAAATCAACCCGACCACCCCCCCCCCCAGGTTTTTAAATGGAATAGCCCTTATCAGATTATCAAAGATGAGGATAATTCTAAACTTCTGGGATCATCACACCATTTATCAGCGCAGCATAGACAGTTTAGATACTCTTTAATATTCTGGTAAAAAATACCTGTTCGATAACCCAAGAATTTGTACTGGCTAGATCAGAGATTTTTTGGAAATTTCTTGATGATTACCCGACTTAAACATCACAAGTTTTTGAAATATACATACCTTGATGGCACAGGCACCAAGGAAAGCAACAATGACAGCCACAATGTTTACAGTAAGCTGGAACTGGAGAAACTTGGCAATGCTGTCGTAGACATTTCTACCCCACATGACAGCTTTGACAATGCTGGTGAAATTATCATCTGTTAAAATGATGTCTGATGCTTCTTTTGCTACGTCTGTACCAGCAATACCCTGGAAAAAGAAAGAAATATCTCAAATTGTCGCCAACCCATTTTACATCACAATTTTTTTCCACCATAGTTCACCTTACATTTGAGCAAACAATGAAAGTGATATCAAAATGAAACCTGTTACTTTATCATTACGTATATTCAAAATTACAGCATGGGCCACTATTTCAAAATTATAGCACAAGATTACGAAGTAGTGCACAGTCAGAACTTACAAATTCATCAATTCAGCATTGTACGAGTACTGTATAAAGTATATTAGACGACCACTGCCCTAAAGCAGAGTTGCGAAAAATGTGTTAAAAAGTCTCTTTTAGTCTTGATGATTATTATGGTTTTCAAATCAAGAATGAAAGGGGAGGGAAGTCTTTTTTTTCTGTCTCCCCTAAAAGCCAGCACATTGATACAGCCCAACTCACCATAGCAAATCCCACATCAGCCTTCTTGAGAGCGGGACCATCGTTGGTACCATCTCCCGTGACAGCTACAACCTCTCGGTTGGGGTTAATTCTGCTGTCTATAATGCCCTTGACTAGAGTGTACTTGTCTGTGGGTGAAGACCTGGCTAACACCCGAAGCTGGAACCACACTTTGTCTATTAATTGTTGCTGAACCTGAAATTGAGAGAGAAAATCATGAATTACTAATAAATTAATACAAAGACTTATTCATAATGACCTACAAGAAATTTAAGAATTCATGATTTGATGTTCAGACTAGAAATAAAACATTTTATAATACTTCTGTTCAGTAAATGCATTACAAATTTGGGCATTACTGAACAATAACACTTGCACATAAGTATAAAATATATAGGCCTAACACAAAACAATTTGTTAATTCTTTTGTTTTGTCACTTCTATATTATATATATATGCGCATAGACTTTTCAAGGTAAACATAGACACAAATTTGCAATAATCTTTTCACTTACTTCTCCATTCTCATCACGGATTCGTCTGTTAAACTCTTTCCCCTCCAACACTAGGAAGTCCGTGCCTGGTTTTATGATGCCACACTTGGTGGCTATACTACGGGCTGTGTTGACGTTATCACCTGTAACCATACGTACAGTAATACCTGCTGCCTGACACTTTTTGATAGCATTGGGAACCTCTGGCCGCACAGGGTCCTCAATACCCACGACACATATACATGTCAAGCGAGAGACTATTTTGTCTTCGTCTTCCCAGTTGGGTTCTGCGTCCATGGCCTCCTCATTGACTGCAGAATCACCTGCAAAACAATACAACACAAGAGTTATTATAAAATACCAATATTCCTCATATCATTTGATGAATTCAGTTTCAGCAATATTCGGGAGAAATAAGAATTTGGCAATTTCGTTACACGTAATATTATTGTCCAGAGATCGAAAAATCTACATTGAAAGTTGTATACCAATATTCTTATAAATCAAGTGACGTAAGAATATATTAACTAAATGCTGCGAAACAATTGTCTGCCACTTGCAACGTTTTTTAGCAAATACTCAGCCACATAGTAATTCTATTCTTGATCTCGGGTATTTTGAGTATAACAATATTCATTAATTTTGACTGGCTTATCATATATATGCCAGTCCATGCATGATTACTTTAAACGAGGAAAAATATTTTACATAGATATAGCATTTTAATTGTAAAGTGTGCAGAGAATATGTAAAATAGTAAAATTATGAGGCAATAAGAGTACAATGCAAGAGTCAAGAGCGAATAATACATCGGAAGTTCATGTGATAATATACCTGAATTCATACATGAGCAGTTGATTTGAAGTCACTATATTTCTTGCTCATAGAAACGATATCTTACCAGGATTAAAGTCCTTGTATGCAACACAGATGGTTCTCAAACCATCGCAGGCCATGGGTTCAATGACGTTGCTCACCATCGCCTCCTGGTCCTGAGCAGAAAATGGCCGAGGCGTCCCATCCTTCCCAAGTATCCAGGCACATCTGAAATTGTGATGAAATTATTTAGGAAATCTATAAAACAGACTATAAAATCAGTTGTTCAAAGGATAACTTTCCAAACGGGTTGTATTACAAATGAACTTCAGATGCTAAATAACATCATTAGAAAACAATCTGCATTTTCTGCAAATTAGCAAACACCTTGAACTTGGAAATACTCTACCCCTACATTATGTAACAAAAAACTTCATTGAGCTTTTGATATCCATACTATACAAAGAATTTTAACGGAATGAATTAAAGAAGAGAAATGACCACTATCATAAATGGTAGATAAGGACATTCCTCCCAAAAGAACAATTTACATGTCAGAATTGTCTGTTGATATAACTATGTGATGAGACTGCGATAGGAACATTTGCATTTACATTATGTTTAGCCTAATAAGAACAATGCAGAGCCATTGTATATTGTATAATTTATCCCAACAATCATCTGCATATCTTTTGCTATGTGTACTCACTTTTTCAAGACTATTTCGGAAGCTCCCTTAGTGAGGAGGCGGAAGCCACCTTCCTTTCGTGGAATCACAGTGCTCATGGACTTGCGGACAGAGTTGAATGTGTACACCTGAAAAGAAGACAATATTTTAATGTTAGTTCATAATTGTCATACAAGTGGAGCACAAAATCAACAGCTAGCTGCCTCATACGCAAGAAGTAGTAGTGGTAATGTCTGTAGAATATACGGGTTGCTCAGTGAGGATATGGACAATTCATAATATTACATGTGTATGTGAGATACTTATTGACGAGTCTTTCACTTTCCAAAGTAGGTTCATATATCTATTTTATAATTGCTCCCCTGGGCTTGGGAAGGATGCATAATATTTTTAGTATATTGCCACTGAATTATAAGTACATTATTTGGCATAACCTCCAACAAATTATGAATTCACAATATTTTTGCCCTTTACTAATTGAACTTAACTATGCCGAACCAATGCAGATTTGATCCTGACTACGCAGTAAACCATACCTTGTGAATTTTGTCCTCTGGCATTTCCTCTCGGTACGTCTCATAGCTTTTTCCCAAATCCAGAACAAAACCCAGCAGTGCACACTCGGTTTTGTTGCCGAGCTGCTTGGGCAGGTCGCCCTTGTTGTCTCCAGGGACCACCCGGGAGGTGTAGCCAGAGTTGAGGGACACGGCCCGCACCAACAGCTCGCCTACCATGTTGGGCAAGTCTCCGAACTTTGGTACAGTCCTGTAGTGGGACCCTGCGATGTAACTCTGCACCACCGTCATCCGGTTTGTGGTCAGGGTGCCTGTCTTGTCTGAGCAGATGGCAGTTGCATTACCCATGGTTTCACATGCATCAAGATGTCGCACCAAGTTATTATCATGCATCATTTTCTGCAAGGATAAATCAAGAACCATGTTAGTTATGTTTAACTTGAGCTACGTTGTTATTTTAACCATATTGAACACTGCTGAATACAATGATGACCCAGTTTACACAAGAATGTGTGTCAATCAGTGAATAAAGAAAGAGAAACGGGCTGTTTGGAAAACTAAATATGTTATCAAGCACTTACAATCAACATAATATGCGAAATGTTTAGGGAGTCTGCCAACTGAAATTCTAGAATTTAATTCATCAAAATTTCTCCAATTTTGAGCTTGTCTCTGTGTATGACCAACACATATTGCCTGAGAACATTGTATTAACAATTTATTTCATAAATCTACTATAAAGCAGTCAGAAAGTATCTTGAAAATCTGTTAAATATTAATTTAAGGCTTATAATCCTTTCTTTTACTGTATATACCTGATATTTTACGTGAGAATGCGCAAATGATAGATGATACATTACTAATATATATTATTATGATACAATATTTGTACAGAAATAAAATATGATAAAAGTCCTCTTGTTTATACTTACTCTAACAGAATAGGCTAGGGAGAGTGTGACAGCCAGTGGAAGACCTTCGGGAACAGCTACAACAAGCACTGTCACACCAATGATGAAGAAATTGACGTAATATTTGAAGTACCCATTATTCCATTTGTTGCCCAAGATGGCAAACTCCTCAACCGAGTATCTCGTAATCAGGATGACTACGGTAAGTACTGCTACTGCCGTTCCTAAAATAGATTGGATAAAATATGATCAGCATAAAGAACTGAAGAATTACTTCCAATTACTCTGTTATTCACAAAATATTTTTAGGTCAGCCATTGGGAATTGAACTATCAGATAAAATAAACATGTTTTCCAGCTTATTGGGATATCATGCAGGTGAATCCCGCCATCAACGACATATCTCATAATTTTAACAAGTAAACACAAGCATTCATCATGGAGCAATTTTGTGGTGGGCCTATGAAAATCATGGGTTTTATTTGGCACTGTCTAAAAGATATCATGTTCAGAAGGCCATTATTGCCTGTTTACATTGGCTTTAATATGAAACATGCGGGTTTATAATCCGATTCATGGACTTAAAATCCAATCGTAACTTTTATCATCCAATTTACAGGTTTTTATGTCCGGGAAGGCCCAATGATTCCAGGGTTTTCCGAGTTTTATTGGATATTATGGAAAAGTCACTGGGTATGCAAGTTAAGTCAAAACACTTTTATTTCATAAGGGTAAGCACACTCAGTACAAAACTGTTTTAAAGTAAGGCCTTCAATAAACCAATTATGCATTTTTATTTTTCAAACATACACTTTTATTTTACATATTATACATATACATATATATATATATAGAATTTTAGTGGACAAAGAAATATCATCAAGATACATGTGTCACGCAGATACTTTACCTGCATAGCCAATTTGGATGGCAAGCTTGGTTAGTTTGGCCTGCAGCACGCTCTTCTCCTTGTGGCCAGTGTGAGCGGCGGGCGCGGGTGTTACATCGTTGTCTCCATCTTTGATCATGACCTCGTTGGCAGCCACCCCATCGGCCTCATTGCCCTTGTAGATGGGACCTGTTGTCTCAGCTGCAATAATACACGACAACTAGTTATTACAATGTAAAACTTGAATCATTATTACCTTTATTTATACAAATTTCTATTGAGAACAGCTTTAAGATGTGCATAGAAGTACGCTGTTGACATCAACGTGTTGATCTCATCTTTTAACTACAAAGCAAGATATTATTAAATTTTATTCTTCGCTCATTTAGGAATGTTGCTAAAAATTTAATTGCCTGTGAGCAGCATCGAAAGTTTTTGGTTTATATCTAAATATTATATCGGTTCCCGTTTGTAAGGTCATTCCATACCAAAATATCAAAACACCAAAGGTCCAATTAAGTGTTTTATCAAAAGTGGAAGAACAATACCAGAATATAAGTTTTTTAAGATGTTTGTAAATCTGCCCAAGTTTCACAATTTCACTGCTTAACAAATTCATGACAACAATTCTTAATTGGTCACCACATGAAAAGAGTTTTTGCAGAGAAACATTACAACATCATAGATCCAACATTAGAATTTCATCGTGAGGATTGTGCAACACTGCTGTACTGTACTGATACGATTTACAGATAAATAAACAATTCTGGGCAGTGGCGCAATTGGTAGATGCCATGAATAAGACTGAATATCCAACCACCGATTTCATGAACACCTTTACTCCAAACAGTTTGTTACATCAGTAGGCATGAGACATCCATGCGGGTCACATTTTAACGACAACATATTAAGTTCACTGTTCAGCTTTTAACAGTTCTTAATTTTATCTAATTATATCTTTTCATTTTAATCACTGTTCTATCATTTTAAGTGACTCTCATGTTAGGCTTACAGCTAATCACTTTATTTCAATTATTGTTATAAGGAAATTTAGATATTTTACAGAACATTTCTATGATTTAGGTGATCTAGCATTATTTCGAAGTTTTAAAACAAGCCTAAATACACAAGGAAAAAGATATTGTTGATGCACATGCACAAGTTTTTAATTAATTTAAAGATCCACTCAAGAACTTAGCCTAATAGAATTGAGTTTCCAGACAATTTCAATGTTCATTTTATAGTTTACGACATTACCAATTAACCATAAAGACATACAACAAGGTTATTCCATAGACTGGCAGAGTGATCAAGCTTTCTCCACAACAAAAATTGAAAGATAGAATCGTTTAAGAGAATGATGAGATTGATAGAACTGGGCACAAATTGAGACAAGCAGACCTAGTCAAAGACTTGTCATGACAGTGTTTACCCTTAATATTTAGACAAAGACGGCCATTCTTAGAGACTTAAACGATAAACCAAAGGACAAAAACAACATAAAAGGAGCTTCAGGTTGCTTGGGGACCCACCTTGCTTGCCATCAATTTCCCGCGACAGGACTAAACAAAACCCAAGACTCAAATGTAAAACAAAATATACCACTCGTCTCGACAAATTATCATTCATAATCTAGCTCGCCTCAAATTATTCAAAAACCCTACTACAAAATAAAAAGTTAAAGAGAGATAAGCAAAATTTATCTTTTCTGTGTTACGTTAAGCAGGGAGAGTTGTCTATTAGGCCTTTATAAAAATATCTCGCGAAGTTATTACCAATCCTTTTAATCATTTATTTATTAAGTCTGTCGTAAGCAGTTTGATAAAAGCAATGCTTTCTTGTGAAAAAGCAAAACTGAAATGTTTAGAATTTAAGAAATGATCAAGTAAATAAATTACTCCAAAAAAATACTGAGTAAAGTTGAGAGGCCGAGCAAACTTGCAAATATAATGAAGTACATAATCTGAGATTGTGTACTTGTGTTGTGCTTGTCTGAGACAAAATATTTTGGGGAAAAAAAAAGACAAAAGATTTGACTGGACACCGGAAGAGACTTACGTGGAGTGGTGGATTGCTGCCCTACTTCGGCTATGCAAGTTTGAAGAAAGAATTAAAGATTACCTCAAAATTGTGGACAGAGAGCAACTACTGCAACATCTAAGTGCTGACAGAGTAAATGACACAGTACTACTCCACAAAATTGGAGAAATGTTAATAACATGAATAAATGAACACATAGAATAAAGTGAGAAATCAGAAGCACGAGCTTCATATCAATATATAATATATGAAAGGACAGTGTTTTACTGGTTCCTTCAACTGTTTAATTTTTTGACTTTTCGAGCCATGATATTTGTTACAAAGGTGCAATTTTATCCTCCATTTAATACTTTCTCAAGTGAAAGTCCCCATTTGCCATTTAGATTTGGAAGTCCATAATACGCACTGCTTCTGATTTCTTCAGAATTCTATCAGAACTACAGAGTTAGTAAATCAAAATAAAGTTGTTTTCAAGAAAGCTTCAACATTGCAGAGATTTCAACACACTTGGTGATTTCCTTTGAAGAAAAACTTTATAAAGGAATTTAAAGGAAATTGAAACAGCCCCAAGACTATACACTCGTTAACCTAGAACCCCCTTTTATTCCTTTCTGATTCATTTCCCTTAAAAGTGATACAGACATGGAAACACTTTTTAGTGGGGTAAATCAGAACTTGAAAGATGACTAAAACTAATATGACTTTTAATCTTTTAACCACCATATAAAGGCCCTTGCCAACTTCCAATGTTGAAGCTTACTCAAAAACACCTGTAACACAATTATCAATGGCTTGTAAATGGTTCCTCCTCCGCATGTTACTCACTTTCATTGTTTTGCTTTTTGGCGGCGTCCTTCTCTTCACTTGTGGCACCCAGGAGAGCAAAGATAATTCCAGCCTGAGAGTTGACGCCAACCGCCGCCACCATCATCTTTCCACTGCCCTCCATGACGTGCGTACCTGGACGAAGAATAACAATAGTTACAGATTATGCAAGAATGGATTCATTCACGGACTAAAAGTAATAACATATCTAATTCTATCGGTCTCACAGGTTTTTGGGGATCAGTGTCACTCATGATTCTTATGCTATACACTAATTCCAAGCAATCAAGGTCACAGCCATCTAAACAATCTTATCTCATTCAAAGGACATATTTATAGGTCTATTATAAGGGATACTGAAATATAACTACATACTTATACTTCAAAGACTATCAAAACATTGTATCTACAATTCATAGCAATCAAATATCAGTGTCTCATGGTAATGTTCATGTTTTGTCAAAAATTACCCATTTGACAGACTACAAGGCTATCCAAATCTAACTGGTTATATGGTTATGCATTACGCCATGAAGGTTTGACAGCTCATGGGCCAGGAGATTACATGCTTCATTTACATCCTAGAGCAAGATATTCTGGATAATTGTTGCAGATGCAGTTAATATAAATCAAACTTCAGGCAACCAAGTATGCCTCATTTTACCAACATAACGTCATTAACTTGTCATAAGACTTAGATTGTAAAATGGTTATGAGAAGAACATCCATTTAGAGGACCAAATACCAAAAGCAACTGCCAACTTGATCACAGAACTATAGTCAGAATGGATAGACTAACACTAAATAGGCCTATAAGATTGATACGTCCTTAAATTATGCACTCTGTTTGGCTCACTAGGACAGGAGGAAGGACACAGCAATGAGGCAAAGGAGGACTGAAACTACCGTCCAACATAGATGAAGGTAACTCAGCCAGTTTTTGAGATTTGAACCTGGGTCTCAACACTCGGAAGCCCAGAGCATGAACATCTCAACTACCGGTAAGAACCCTCCCGCACTGAATGTTACTCGGGAACTCTGCCATGGCAGGCAATCGAACCCTGGTCCTAGGCACTGAAGTCAACCCTTAGACCGCTGTGCCACTGGCAATATGTTCTTAATTTGACTATTAATGTCATAACAAGGCAATTAGAATTTACATGTGAATGAAAACAGTAATCTTTGATGCTTCAGTCACAAGAGCAGAGGTGGAACAAGCCTCAATTCCAGCAGAGGGCAGCAGCATACAATTCTCCATTGATCTGCTTATGCATACGGACAGGCTCCTCAATTGCTAACATAGCCAGCCTAACACGATGGAGTCTGAGGCCATCTTCTGTCATTTCCTGGGAACGCTATAAACTCCCAGACCTCTAATCTAAGAGGCAAATATGAGGGAGAGGGTTTCAGCTTGACCGGTTTTCCTTATGCATCTAACAGCCCTGAGCAGCGAGCGGGAAGAGCTGTGAGGTTAGCAGCTTATAAGAAAATGCTGCTGACGCAGCTCTCTGTGAGCATAGCATTAGTGGATGCAGCCAAGCCGTTCACAAGCTAGCATGACAGCAACAGCTGCAGCCCCCAATGGACCAAGCACTTGCAACCTGTTTGTCACATCCCTATCTATTACAATGCATTTGTGGGCCTTGTGCATATTGAAAATGCTCTTGTACATCAGCCTCTCTTGCATTAGATGCCAAAATGGCACCTAATATTCCCACAGCCATCAATTACAAAACTCAAGTGCCTCATGGCGTCTGCAGCAGCCTGCTGCCGCTTCCAAATGAATTAGCCAAGAAAATATTTCTTTAGCTTAAATCCTGGTTATCCGAACCTGAGCTTAAAATACCAAATATGACCTAAATGGCAGTGACTGGGCAGGAGCATTGGCATCACGACAGTACACGTTTCTGGGATATTTCAGTGATATTCAGCTGATATTGTAAATGTCAAAATCATTATCTGGTGAAAATGGAGGCCAACACACTGAACGACCTAGAAATGGTGGCAGGTTTGGTCATTCAATAAATTTATTGTCACAAAGGCAAATTGCCAGTGGCACCCAATCACTTTATTGGTTATCAAGTGGAAATATTTGAGTTGGCAGCAAGATCAACAGTTGTGGGGCGTATATTGTATATTCAAATAGGGTGCACTGTGCACAGTGGGCAATGGGGGAGAGTTGGTGACCAGGCTGCCCTAGCGAACCATTAACGAAGTCAATAGCTCATCGTAATTGATAGGGAACTCCAGCAATTGCCGGACAATGCAGCGCATGTCCCCGAAGACACCGTCCAGCAGTGACACAAGGTAAACATGTCCATAAATCAAGTTACTTCATCTGTTACTGTCATGCCACATAGCCTGACACGGCCGGTGCTGCCTCCATTTACTGGCCACCAAAGACAGCAAATGCTGCCATTCAATCAGCTTTACTGCCCGACAGGCTGCCTCTATCACACTGCAAGCCCACACATGAAAACTACTGCTAGCTTTAGAGTCTCGTTTTATCTTGCTGTCTCCCAAAAAGATGACACTGCCGATTTTCCACTACAACTACTTCTGAAGTCTGTATACACAACACTAGTTACGGCTCTATTGAGTTAACTTCAAAGAAATAACAATTCCAATTTCAATCCACCCACGAGATTACTACTGGTACCTAGTCAATGGCATTACTTCCCACAATAATCTAAATCTAACCCAAGTACAGGGGATTGACAAGTAGACATTTAACTGACAGACTAATCTTTACATAATCGGACAAAATTGTCTGCAACAATATCATATTCTCAATTAACTTGAATTGCAATCTTTACGTTTTTTATACTCGCCAGCTATAATATTAATTCCACATCAAAATTCTCACCTGAGAGGAGCATGGGGTCGGTGCTTTCTCCTTTCTTGACATGGTCTGACTCTCCAGTCAATGAACTCTCATCAACTTTTAGATCATTACTTTGAATGACAATACCATCTGCAGGTAACAAATCGCCTGAAAACACACAACATGAACACCCGTCACAAAACGTATATCGCACAACACCTCTTCAATTGACAACAGAATCAATACAATATGTCATACAACTCACTCATACATGCTATCATATCTGTCAGACATTTCAATAATAAACAATTTAATTCAACAATGCATGTTCATCACTTTAGCAAAATTTTAACGATTAGCAAAAGGCATTTGATTCAGTTCGTCAAACCTGTTCACCAAGCGAATGAAAACGCTGATGACAACACATTACTCGTCATAACATTACACGGCATGCTTGTTTTACCTTCGAAAAGGCCTACAGGAGCTTAGAAATGTCATGCGTTGGTATTATTGGTATCCATTTTGAGGAAATCCATGATACAAGGTACTCCATTGGTAAAAATCCACATGCGATATTGCGTCTCAAGACGCCATTTGGTACTACATAATCCATGATACGTTTCGCCGGTTGATTGACAACAGGTCGCATTTATACATCCTTTTTGGTATCCGTACACAAGATCCAAAAGCGATCGTCCGTAGTGAAAGATATGCCAAAGATACAATGAAAGTGGAGTAAAAATAAAGAGCCAAGAAGTCGCTACTCACCATATTTTACTTGGCATATATCTCCTACTACGATATCTCCAACGGGAATCTGACTAACTTCTCCAGCTCGAATAACAGAAAATTTGTGTTCATGTTCAATTTTATTTTGGAGTCCACGGAATTGCTTCTCCTTTTTCCAGTCATTAAAAGCAGTTACAAAAACGACAACAACTACAGCAATGAGAATTGCGACTCCCTCAATCCATCCTGCCTCTGACTCTGTGTCATCGCCACCTCCGCTGAAGGTTTCCTCAGCTGAAAAAGACAAAAAAAGATACATGTAGAAGGTTTAATTCATAAAACAACTTTATATCACATGGTGTGAACCCAAAAATTGCTCATTTATGCTGTTTTTCAGTGGGACTGAGAGCAATACTTTGGGGCCCAAACCCTTTACTATGATGTTATAGACAATCCTAAAGTATTGGGGACGCTGACGGACTTTTTATTTTTCTTAAGTCTAAAAATACATACATACTTCTCTTAATCACAATTAGTCTTTTCATTAATCTATCATTACATTTTCATAAATTCTAAGTTTTGGGACAAACTTTCTATTGAGAATTGGAGGAAATGCATGTAATCTTGTCGATCAGTGAGGAATATTGATGTTCCATTGGGTGCACACTATATCCTTCTTTGTCACAATTTCACAAATGTAGTATTACTATCATCAACAACAAATCTACAAAGACCTGGATATATAGGACCTGTCCTGTGTTCAGAACAACACGATACTTTTAAAGATATTACTTATATCTTGAGTGTAGATTATCTATTTCTGGATTAATGGAAGATCAACGAATATACCTTCACATTGGCCATCAACTTTAACTCATTATGAACATCCCTAAACTCGTAAAAGACTTTAATTTAAGAGGATGCTGTTGATTGTACACATACGGTGACATACCTGAGGCATGGCTCTCACCACCATGTGATGGGTAGAAGGATAGACAGAGGGATATGATGGCAGCCACCATGAGGATGATAAGAGTGACATCCTGAAGAGCTTCCCAAACTAGCCGGAAAAATGACTTCGGAGGTTTAGGAGGAATCACATTTGAGCCAAATACTTCCACTCTATTAAACATGTCACTTTCACTGCCACTAAGACCTGCAAAATAAAATTAAACATATTTAGTAATTGCATTTATCAAAGCTGTCACAAAATTCAACAATATAAACCAACTTAGTTAAATGGTGCTATCAGCTATGTCTGATGTTCAAGTACAAGGTATAGAATCTAGACCATGAAAATTTACATTTCATGGTCGTTCAGGATCGATATAAACAAGATAGCAAGATGTTTTACAGGTGGCATTGAGTAATTAAGCAGTAATTGAAGTAAACTTTTACTTTGAGATTCATTAAGTGAACCTTGTGTAAAATAACTCCATCTTACTGATTCAAACAATATTCAACTAAATTGCAGCAATATTCAATTAACATCTACAAGCAATATTCAATTAAAACTGGTACATTTTACCGGAATTTTGAAGAGAATTTACAAGAGAACCAACTAAATAGTTGTAAGACTGTGATGCATGGCCATTCCTAGCAAGCTACGCTAAGCTACGGGCTCCCCTGCAACACACAAGGACACTCCCATTAATTCTGGGAATAAGAAGAGTTATTCAAGTGCTCTGAAGATGCTCCTCCGTTTGAGACGTCTGTTTTCATACATCTGTTAGAAGTGGGCTGATGAGGTTGGGCGATGAGGGAGGGATGATGAGGCAGGCTGATAAAGCGCAGCTAAGGACTAGGATTGAAGCAGGCAAGTGAAGCAGGGTCAAGGAGAAGGCGGGCTGGTGGTAGGGACTAGGGAGGCTGACTGCCACTAGCTGCTCTCTTTTAGTTTCTATAGCAATCAGTGCCTGCCTATTTCTCCGTTTCAGCTTAATTATCAGTGGAATTTTATTTGTTTGATTTCCACTTTAATGTTAGGCACAGGCATCACAATTGTTCACAACAGTTCTGCACTGGACCACTACCAGTGGTACAGATACACCAAGGTGGGAAAGTCCCTGAATCGACCACCCTGCAGTAATGTTATGCCAATGGGGTGCAGGGTGGCTGTTTCAAAGGAATTGCCCGGACTTTCCCACCTTCCTTGTAAAGTAAGGATGCCAGTATCATGCAGGCCATAGAGCTGTGTTGGCAAAATTTGAAATGCCTGTGATGTTAGGGGACTTTTATTCTGAAGCGTTGGTGGTGTGCACTGAGCATAGGCTGAGCATAGACAATGGTATGTCTTCAGAAGGCGACCTGGCGAATGTCTTAATACAAAAGAAGCATGCATAATGAGAAATGTAGTAGTATTCTATTTTGCTTATGCAAAAAAAAGAAGACAAGTCTGTAGTGCAGCATATACTGGTATGATTATATTTTTGATCCATTTTTGCAAAAAAAATGTCTGCGATGCGGCAACGCAAACGCAGCAGTACCACAGTACTCCATAAGACATAACCTCCAGAGCATACAGCCTCCAGAGCACAGAAGCTCCCCCAGCACAGCCTCCCACTACACAGCAAACAGGTCCTTTGCATCGCTGACCTTGGCATCCCATGACGTCACTGAAATGGCCTTGAGCCTGCTGCAAGGATCCCCTGCGTCCCCAGTCATATTTTATTCTTTGCAGCAGCAAAGCTTTTACTGCTGCCTGCTACTACAACTGCAGCATCCCACAGCTTGCAAGCTAGCAGCACACAGTTGTCATAGTAACAGCATTACATCTCTATCTGACAAGGTTAGTACCGTAGCAACTTCATCAGATTACGGCTGGTAACGCTTATCACTAAGTAGGATTGTAATGGACGATAAAATACAGTCCAACAGCACCCTGAACTGACAAGGATTGACAAATGGGAGGACGTTCCAATGTTTCTGCAGTGAAGGAAAGGTCACACAATGAATGTGAATCAGTTTAGCAGCAAACCTTTTTTACTCTAAATTACAGCAAAAACACCCGACACAACATTTTTTAGTGATTCAGACGTCTGTTCTGGACGACGACGCACCGATTTTTGTTACATTTCCATCGAAAATGACCTGCCCGAGTTACTGCTCAAGACAAGGTAGCAGTGAGTGCTCCACTGGCCATGCATGGAGGGTGTAGATGAATCAGTCACATTGTTTTATTGCGGGAAAGCGAAAAGAAAAGCTTTAAGGCGCGACTTCGCTGTTTTCGCTGCTGTCTGGAGTGATGTAAGTGGACACGGGAGGTTTTTGTGGTGAATTGTGGGCCGTCTTGTTGTCAGAAGGTAATTGAAATGTTATCGCGACCAGGTGCAAGAGGAACCGATCCTCCAAGCGAGTTCCTGATCCCATAAATAAAACGGCAAAGAAGTTGTTCTGGCGTTTTTGAGAGGGGACCTAACCTTCCTGCTAATGCCTGCTTATGCCGGCTTATGCCTTATGCATGGGTCGGGCTGAGGCAGCTGCAGGTAGCCACTACCATGGACCTATCTGTTTGCTTTGATGTTTATTTTACCACCATGTGGGCAGCGGAGCCAGGTCCCACTTGCTGCTCCCACTGCCCCCAACAGATGTGCTGGTCAATCAAAAGCATGGGTCAGCAAGTTGGCTGGAACTTGAAGGTCAAAAACATAGGAGACAAGCAAAGTGTTCAGTTCAGCACTTTCATGAAAAAAAATTAAATTATAAATCATCTGATGCCAGAGATGGGAAGGGGGGTGTAATTAATTGAAAAGCAAACATGATGAACATCAATATCCTTTTAATTTAAAAAATATTGATTTGTAAATCAGAAGTCAAGAGATCACATAGCAAATGGCCATGGAGAGGGCAAACCACAGCGATAATAAAATGCCTGACTTTGCATTTGATATGGGGCCTTGTGATTGCCATATGATGCCATTATGATCCATGATGCTATCACTCCCATTACCTTTTTGTTCCCTATTTTTCATCATCCGATTCAGATTGCATGGGAGTCACCAGAGACATCTAATCAGTATAAAAACAAGCATGATCTATTTATCCCACTTTTTTTAAAATAATGAAAAGTAATTACATTTGGTGGGGGATTCCAAGAGGGATTCATGCTAGTACACATAAAATTGTGCGAAAATGAAGCATTAGAAGAGACATTAAATGAGGAATGAAGAGTTTGGCTGAATGAGAGGCTGGGGGAATGCAAAATTACATGATATGAGAATAAAGACAAAGAGTCCCCCTGCACTGACAACAGGGATCAGTGTGCTCAGGGGACAGAATTTCACGGAATGATTTCAGAGCGAATAACGAAGCAAGAACCCGGAGCATTAAGAAAAAAGAAGCTAACATTAGACGATGGTTAGGACCTCCTTGAGCCCAGGGACTCCAGTGGGGAGTATAGGCACGTAGCCATGGCGACGGCAAGATCAGGCAATGATGGATGCCCGAGCCCCAGTCCCTGGGCGACGTTTAATCAACTGCCTTGTCACTTTGCCTTGTTTCATACATCGTTGTCTACGTCATACGTCGCAACGTATCAGAGGCCACTCTCCTGACCCAACAAGCCATGACCTCTCTGGCCTTACACTGGCCTTTCTCTGGCCTCTCTCCGGCCTTACACCGGCCTCCATTGGACCCACAGCCTTCTGCTGTCCAACAATGATGTCACGATGTCACATGACCTATATGGACCAACCAGGGACGACTACAAAAAATTTGAAGCTCCTATTTAGCCAATAACGTTATACTTAGTGTCATGTGACAGCCAGGGACCTATCGGAGAATGGAAAGTGGTCGTGAGAGAGTAGCAATAAGTCTTACAAACATGTGTGGCATTAAACGTAGAGGGACAAAGGAGCAATGATAAGCCGGGGCTCAGATTTATGAGATGGGCTCTTGGAGGCCCTTCAGGGACGGGCCGACATGAAAGGCTGTGGATGAGATGGGCCAACACTATTGTTTAAATTCCATATTAATATCATCTCATTCAGTTGGCTTCAAATAATAAGCAGTCACAGCAATTTGTAGGCAGATCAATCTCCACATAACGCGACAGAAAATCATCTGAAAACTGTTAGGTTCTGGGGAACAATTTTCGCAGGGTGTCACAATCATATTAGGGCAGTGTGCGTGGGACCATTGAGAGATTGGGGTCGTTGTCCTCAATCGCTTTGCTGACACCTGTCCCTTCAAAGCGCATCCTCCAGGCTCTTGTTTCCTTCTCCTTTATTCCAAGCCATTCAATACCCAACGGGAATATTCACATTATTCACATTTTGCATATCTAACACATAACCAAGCTTTGTGGCCTATTATGGGAAACCCTTATTTATTGGGGCTTCACATAGGTGAATTCATCTACAACTGCTGAAATGTGATTAGGTAATTGTGCAAAATGCGAGTAGATATTCCTTTCATATATCGCTGAGCGATCTCATGAGTTGAAGTCATTGGCATTTGCTGCATTCTCCCTGGGACTAATCAGCATCCTCAGTATCCTCAGCATCCTGCATTTCTAATTTGCACAAAGGATGCTTTGAACAACAAGGCGAGTTACAGCTCGTGTCTTTTGACAACTGTTCGGTCTTAATCAAAAAGTTATTGCAAACTAAGCCTCGCAGCTGAGAATGCATCGTTCTGGTGCTTGACAAACAACCAGTTCTGTTCAGACTATGAACTTCAGTCTCATACACAGATGCCTGGAAGACCTCATAGCAGACAAGAGGAGTAGCACAGGTGAGAGACTGGAATTTGTTGATCACTAACATGTGTGGCTCCAACAGGATCTCCCTGCTTAACTCCCATGCCAAAACTAACATAGATAGAAAGTCATAGTATGCAGAACAATATTAACCTCTCATGTGCTTCATGCGAGTCTCACTAACCTGAAAGTGCAATACCAAGCAGATATTTGGCACTGAGAATATTCTACATGTGTGGGCAAATTATGTATCATTGCAGAGCATCATCTTTGATGCTGGACTGTTTTGCCAAATTAATTATATCAACACTATCAATTACTTTCAACAACTTCAGTATTTTTCATACCTGTCAAATTCATGCAGATGCCTAGATATTGGGAGATTATACCAACAAATAGGGCAAGGTGATCCATCAATGCCTTGGGATTTTGAGATTTTGTAAAGGGTCAGCAGAAAAAACGTGTGAAAAATAAAGCCAACTACATTCCAAGGAAACGTATAGAATCTGAGCGATGGCATTTCTGACCGTGAAGTAACCTAGTAAGACGTAACTTCTGCAATTCTGCAATAAGCCGGCAGAAAAAAAGGCAGGGTCTAACATAAGCTGGAGTTTAACGGAGTTGGTTTAGAGAGATTTGAGAAGATGGGATTCAGGTGCCACAACAAACATTCCCATGGAGACTATTGGAGGAGAGGATGCTCCGGAGCATGCGGCAAAAACCGATGAACATTGCATGAAGTCGGATCGGGTGACAATCGATAGTCCTTGTGTATCAGAGGTGGCCATTATGGGATGGCCATTGTAGTCATTAATAAGTCCAAGGTACAAAGTACAATAGAGAAGAGAAGAGAGCAGAGCAGAGGCAGAACAGAGGCAGAAACAGGCAAACAAAAGCTGTAATGGGCAGTTCACCACACCCATGGCTACTGCAGCATCTCTCATCATCAGCGATATCAAATTGCCTCCATTTGCAAAGGACCACATTGTCAAACAAATATGCAAGTTGCGTGTCAGCATATCTACCAGAGTCATGGCTTTTGCTTGCCAATGCTTGGTGGCCATAGTGGAGAACCTTGTAGCTAAGTCCACTAGGACTGACCACCACTGGCCCCTGGCCACTGCGGGTGTAAATCCAGCCCTGGTCTGCCATATTTATGACACACTTCCCCTGATTGCTACCAGCAAAACACTGGCATCAGCAGATTGCGAAAAATATTACACAGGCACTGACAGCAGCATTCCTATCATCATAAGGTAATTGCACTGGGGGGAGTTTGGGTCAGAAGATACACTGAGGAAATGTGATGAGTTGTTTATGGGTTGCAAATTTAAAAGGGTAAGACACTAAGAGGCCAATAAATGCCATATCACATTTATATTTAAAAATAAATTAGTGAATCTCTACAATGTATTCAAAATGTATTGAAAGTTGAAAAGTTACGAGGCATCACACTAGGCGGTAGATGGCTGTACAGGACTCACATTCTCCTCTGGAGGCAATGTAATAGGGGCATACCAACAGGGTGCAGTGATGCGTTAGGAATTGTAACTGATGCAGGATGGCAAAATTGCCTTGTACCAAAAAAGCTCAACATGGCGCAAGTTAGACATCTCATAAACAGCCATATGCTGTGGGCCAGCGATAACTTATCAGTGGAGCAGTGGTGCCAGTGGCTAGGATGATTCTGGGGCGATTCTTGTATCTACTGAACCAAGAGGAGAACCAAGAGTAGAACCAAGAGTAGAACCAGTGGCAGCAATAACAGCAACATCACTATACCAACAGCAGCATCTACAGCAAGCTACAGCAGTAGCAGAGTTAGGATGGGGGGGGGAGGATGAGGAGGAGGACATAGTGATGTATGTGGATGCTGAAGACTTGACCTGCTGCGTGCTCTGTTTGCCGGACCTGGAGACAAGCCAGACTAGCCCACGATCGATAGGAGAGAGCTCAGTCCAAGCCCTCTTGCTGCAGGCCATCCTCTGTGGTCTCCTCTTCCACCTACTCCTTTTCATCCTCCTCTTCAATCTCCTCTTCAATCTCCTCTTCAATCTCTTCACTCTCTTCATTCTCTTCACTCTCTTCATTCTCTTCACTCTCTTCATTCTCCTGATGCTCCTCATTCTCTTCAATCTCCTCATTCTCTTCAATCTCCTCATTCTCTTCAATCTCCTCATTCTCTTCACTCTCCTCATTCTCTTCACTCTCCTCATTCTCTTCAATCTCCTCATTCTCTTCAGTCTCTTCACTCTCTTCATTCTCCTGATGCTCTTCTTCCTCCAGCCCCTTTCTTCTTATCACATTCTCTTTACTGTCATTCTCTTCATTCTCCTCTTCATTCTTCCCACATTCTTCTCTTTACATCAACTGTCACACTCTTCTTTCTTTTTTCTTTCATCCTTGACTCTCTTCATCTAATTATTGTTATCTAATAGCTGCCACAACTTAATTTTGAGCCATGCAGTTCTTGGTCAGTTGCCATGTAATTACATGAGCCATTCCTTTATGTAATTGGTTGCTATACACTTAAAAGTTATGTAGTTATTGATTTCATACATTTCCACTGATGTCTACTTCAAATAAACCTGATATTTCAATGATTGCTCTGTAATGACATAATTGGTAGACTGGTTCAAGCTTCCAAGAGTGCTTCTTTACAGGAGAAAATGAACTACATGTACACTCATTCACTCTGAATGCAAAAGACCTTTGTAATTGCCAAGTCTAGTTTCTGGACTTGAGATAAACTCAGGTAAGTGGTACACTAGAAGTGTACATGAACCTCAACATTTTATGCCACATTCATGCAAGCAAGGCAGAAAACCACACAGAGACCCTTGCCTGCAATAGCATGAACCAGTAAGTGTAAGCCTGTGCATTAAAGCCTCAACCCTGAACAGCCACTGTTGTTTGGCAGAGATTTACGAGGCAGCATTTGATAGGCCATAAAACCCATTCAGTTTGGACAGGGCTAACACAACAGGTATGGATGGTTCTGCAAGCAGAGTGTAGAGCTACACACTTGAGGAAGATATCAGTCCAAGGCCCAATCTAAGCTGAGCTAGTAGCATGGCCACCACAGTGCTATCACACCACTCCACCTAAAGGTCGGTCATTTGAGAAGATTTACCAGCAGGTCCAGGAATAACTAACAGATTAGAACTCAACAGGATCCCTCAGTATCAGGAGCCAGGAGGTTGATCAAGACGCCAAGGTTGGCCAAATCTGCTGAGGGCAGCTCATGGCTGTGTGTGGGAAGGTGATCTGCAAATGGTAGAACTGCCACACAGCAAAAATATAGCCCTTGGTCAACATACTGGTGACCCTAGAATATTAGATTGTGACACTAGAGGTTGTAGAAGGACAGCCTAGTCGAAGACATTCAGCTGCCAAACCACATCTTTGACCCTACTGAAAATGTGAAATCAGTAATTATAGAGATCAGTATAGAGATCAGTATGCCAGTTGCATGGTTGCCACTCTTTCTAAGAGTGATGGTTGCTGGACTGGTGGTATAATTCTGAATCAGAAGTACAGACCAAGGTCCACATGCTGGTGACCTACTGCTTCAGAGGCAGTTTTGGTTGTGGAAAGGCAGCAGTTAGGCTTGTTAGAACCAATACAAGACCAGCACAAGTTGGATTGGCATGAGAGTTCGGCATAGATACAAAGCAGAGCAAATGGGTTGCAATACAGGTTGTTGCTATAGTACACATAAGCTCCAGTGCCATGCCCTGCATCAACCATCACCAGTTTCAACACTACCACCAACCAAGCCTTGGCAAGGGCAACATCATCATCATCAGCAGCAGCAGTTGCAGTAGCAGCAACAGGCACGCAAGATGTTTACCAGATGAGGCACAGCCTGTTCACCAACCAGGCGACAAGTCCTACACTTGCAGAAGCTAGCAGGAGCTAGCAGGAGCTTGCAGGAGCCATTTGACAGGCAGTGTAGCAGATAGCTCCAAACCAAGAGCCATTGTATTGCAGGAGGATAGCAAGAACATTGCAGGGCCATGGGTAGAGCATAGCAAGGAGCCATTGTTGCCCAGCACACCCTCTTAATCATGTGATCCCAGGGGCGATTTTAGCCACGTAAAGGGGCGGGGTGGATCGGGGTGAATAATTCCGACCAAACCCCTTGTGCATCCCTGCGCACCCTCCATGCACAATAACATAAATCTGCTTGACCTAAAGCGACCTCCCATCAAAATGAACCCTGCACCAGTAAGCCACTGAGTCTGACCTAGCCATAAAGCCCAGTGGCCAGCCTGAGTAATATACACTGTGGGAAATAAAAGAGATAAACAAGGGCTGTCTAGCATGGCTTCTGGGCACTATCCCTGCTTCTGGGCACTAGCCCTGCTCCTGGAAGCACAGCTCCTGGCCTCATGCTGCTTAGCATTCCAGGGGAGGGATGCCTGGCCCAGGGCACCAGGCATAAGCACCGGGCAGGGGCACCAGGCCAGGTAAAGGTAGGTCTTGCCACTGGGTCAGCAGTTCAATGTTCCAGATAACACATATCTCAGCTACTTCTGTTTCACCTCTGGTTAGCTGCACGCCTACAACTTTCTGAGGCACACACCCAGAAGAAAAACAGCCAACATATGTGGATCCCCATAATATCCCAATGGGTGAGTGATGTACACCATTGTAATGATTGTACTGCATCTTTTAAGAGAGCAGATGCAGAACACTCAACAGACACTTTTCCTCTTATTCATCCGGCTTAAAAACCAAATGGCTCATCTCATGAGCAGAAGTGGAAGAGCCTTTGCTACTTATCCCTGCCTACACCTTTGTACTGAGATAAGGAGTTTGGCATCCTCCTTAGACCTCTAGCACTGGAACAGCAGACATTTCTTGGCAGGCAGGTAGCTCCCCCCCCCTTTAATCTCTTCTCTATCTCTCTTCCTGGATGTTCACCTCGGTCTCCCAGCCTCATAAACTCAAATTCTCAGCAGCTCACAAGTCCAGGTGTTTTCTTCAATCTGTCATCGTCGGTTTCCTCCACCAGAAGGTTGTGCACTGAGCAAGCAGACAGAAAGAAATGCCATAAAAAGTTGAGGATTTGGTGCTTTTAAAACAGGAGAGGAGCAATGTGAGCTGCCAAAGTACCCACAGGTTGATTTACACAGCCAGGAAAAGGCTGTTGGTACCATTGTTGCTTGATCAATCACTGGTAAATCGGGCTACACACATTGCATATCACATTGCAGAGGCCATGTTATTAGACACACATGTCAACTTTGTTAATCGACCATTCCACAACTCTTTCTTACGGGTCAAAATATTGACCGAACTCTCAGGAGTTCACAAACTGTGTTTCATTCCAGATGATTATTTGTTTTCCGAAATACGAAGTTCATGCAATTCTAAGCCAAGACTCCTTGGTACTTTAAATCCCAGAAATATTTTGCAGAAAGCATTTTCGACCTTGAGAATAACGGTATTACTTGTCTGCACGAACGACGTAATACATCGAATATCACAGAAATATTCATAATTCAAGGCAATTTGAAGTTTGGCCCTTCCCGTGCAGGTGCTGCTTCCTGAACCTTCAAGGAAATTTACACAACATAGAGGCATGAGGTTGTAATAGAAACAATGTGGTAATCCTGAGACACTTGAGCCATGAGGATGCACATGCTTGTCATGAGCCACATGGTTGCTTCTGAAGTTCTGATCTGTGTGAAGTTCATTTGAAATGTCAGATGGTGGCTGCAGGTCGTTATTCTCACAGAAGAGAACAAGGTAAACAGATAAAACTGCCTCTTATTATGTGCCCTCACCAACAAGTCTAAATTTATTCACTGCTTAAGGTTGTCTAATAAAACAGTTTGGTGTGGATCTTATAAATGTGGTTGGTGCATGTGGTTCATAGGTCAGGAAAATACAGATGGAATATGAACAACGATGCATTGCTCTAGATATAATTGGCACATCAGTCATGTTTTTTAATAATAAATAGGCTAGTGTTTTCGTCTGGGGAGCCAACATAGATCATCCATGTTTTTGTCCAAATGCCATGTGCAATAGCTATATATATCAGCATGGGCAGTGGGCAGGAACAAGACCAGCACAACATGGCCAAAACAAAAATACCAAAAAACAAAAAAAATACACTTGCAGTCCAATAATAGCACCCTTTAAGATAAACAAGGTGACTGTCATAATATTTGCACAGGGATGCAGTCTGCTACTGGTGCTGAAGATGGTGTATACCTGAAGGAAGGGGATAGCATCACTTATGGCATCAACAGGAGATGATGATGATGAGGATGATGTTGATGATGATGAGGATGATGTTGCTGCTGCTGCAGACAAGGACCTCTGAGGCACTGACATTTAACATTTGGACCATCAATGCAGCACAGCAATATTATTGCTGCCACGTTATATCAACACATCTTGAGTGCATCATTAATTGCACTAACTGAATACAAGCAATGTGTATTATACGCAATGAGTATTAATATATAATAGATGACTGTTTAATGCCCAGCTGCAGTGCATTGCATTCAGCATCACACACCACTCTCACTTTTGCTACATGGTGCAATATGACTGTACTGCTGGCAGTCTGCTGCAGCCTTCAACAGTCTATTTTCGTCTCAATCCTCCAGGTACTATCTCTTCCTGGTTTACACAGCACAGGGGAAACATAAACTGAATATCAAAATGCTGAAAGATGAACGACATTCGGAATATGGCATCCCAGTGCAGCATCAGCATTTCTTGGGAATGAATAATTGAACTAGTCAGAATATGCATCATAACAATTATCATGAATTATGTGCAATTTTATTCCACAGAAACAGCTCAGCATTGGGATGACAAATGAGGAAACTTTTTTGTAGCTGTTTTTGTAAATTGGGTAGACCTAATTATAAATCAAGAATGAGGTGAATTGTGTTATGTTGTCTAGTAACAAGCCAGGAGACAACCTTGATTTGATCACTGAAAATAGAGATGCAATGCCAGTGTATTAAATGGTGAAAACAGCAACAACTGCAGACCAACTGCCTTTCAATCTCACACAGCAATTCGCCTGCAATTGGCACAGAAGGAAACCAGTGGAGCAGCAACAAAGGCTGGTCTGAGCCAAGGAGGTTTTTGGGGGAGGGAGATGGTGGTGGAATCCAGGTGGATCGATCACATTTTGAACCACAGTCACACTGAGCAACAGATACACTAAGCAGAAGTCAGCAGCTACACACGGCCTAGCAGTTACAGAAAGATTCACCCTTTAATAAAGTTTCAGACAAACAACATGTATAGCACAGCTAAACTGAGCTAGCACATGCACCAAGCCAGAAGTTAGCAGTTACATCAAGCTAGCAGTTACACTAGGCTGGCAGTTACACTAGAGTAGGTGTTACAGAAAGACACAGCAATAAAGCTTGAGACCAACAAGCTAGAAGTTTGCAATTACATCAGGCTAGCAGTTACACTAAGCTAGCAGTCCCACTAGGCAGTTACACTTGGCTAGCTGTTACAGACCGATACAGCAATAAAGCTTGAGACAAATACAGTTCATAGCTTCACTGAGCTAGCACATGCTCCAAGCTAGAATTTAGCAGTTACTCCGAAGTAACGCCAGCTACTGTAGTAGCAACTACACTGAGACAGAATTAATCAGTTACAATATGGTGATGTTGTTGGTCAATGGTCATACACCCACACACTGACAATCTGACCAGATGCCAATGACACTGAGCTGCAAGTCAGCACCACTGACCAGTTACATTGAGTACAAGCCACTTCCACTCATTCTGAGTTCACTTTTCTTTTGAGTGGTTACACTTAGCTGTCATTAAATTTAATATAGAGCTACAATTCAGTTAGCAACTACATTGAACTAAAATTTACTGCAGCTACATTGAAGTAACAAGGTCTATAAGCCAGTGGTGATGGCTCAGCCTAACAGAAACTAACAGAGACTGGTAGGGCTCCATGTTGTAGCAGTGGTTCGATGGCGACTGGCCTAACAAGGTCGTAGATCGTATGCCTCAGCAAAGGCAGCAACCAGGAATAGCATCATGATGATCAGCTAGCAAAGGCTTGAGCTGCTGGGGCTTCTGAGGCTGCTGCTGGTAGTGCTAGTGATGTCGGAATGCCCCATCCTTTACTTGTCATCCCATCATTTCCAAACAGCAGCCGCAGCTCTGAAGCAGCAGCAGCTAGAACTGCTTCTATAGTCACTGCCACCATTGCTATCACTGCTTAGCTATTCCAATCCACAACAACAAGACTTGCAACAAGGCTTGCAACAAGATAAGGTCATTAGTTCCATTACAGACATCTTCTATCTTTCCATTGTTAAGTCATTAAAAATCTCCCAAGACATTTCTTAAAATCTCGTATATAATATATTTGCTGCAAGTCTGACTGATGTTCTCAAAACAGTTACTGTCAAATTGCCATTTGCAAGAAATCCGAAGTAACTGCATGTAGCAGTTTGTAGCTTCAAGAAAGAAATGAAGAATTGTTACATTTTAGGAAAATCACATATTTCGATTGACATTGATTGAAAGTAATTAGACACCATGTCATATGTGGATATAGAAACAGTAATGGATACACTTGGAAGTAACCAACAAGCTCCTGAATGTTCAGCTCTTTACAGCATTATTTTTGGATTTAACATAGTCTTATCTAAGAATAGAATAACATAGTGTGCAATTCTTAATGTGTCTTCTCCAAAAATGGTATATTTCTGAAAAATTTCCAAGAATATGTCCAAATATAACGCAAAGCATTTTGACAGTTGCTAGCCATTTTGTGACCATTCTGTGAATTTCTGGACTTATCAGTTACAGGTGGGAGACCATTGTGGCAAATATAGTCCATGATATGAATTCATTTGTGATATATGACGACACTGTTTCTTGGAAACAACGCGGAACATCATAAAGCACAGTCTCACTGGCATGAGCAACGAAGATATTTAAGATAAGATGGAAATCATTGCTTATTTTCTGATTCTTCCCTTTTTTGGGCAATAAGATAAGCAAATCATTGAGTATTTAAAACTGTTTATTACCAGGGAGTCATTATGGAGAATTTTCAATCATTATAAAATCAAACCGTCTCTGTTTGAACGGTGAAATTGCTTTTCTCAATTGTGTTTTTGCTTATTTCACACAATATGCATGTTTCAAGTTCAATTATGCCTCCATGTATTCCAAATCAGTGTGAGTAAATCATACACTAATAAATTGTCTATTTCTCCCAACACAAATTAGTCAAGACTTGATCCAAAAGCATTTTTTTGAAACAAACAAAACCAACAAAACCACTTCAAAAGTGTTAAGTCTGAAGTCCAAGTCTTTTTGTGACATTGAATAATCAATAACTTTACGTAATTTAATTATACAATCTCTAAGTCTAGCCTACACAGTGACAGTGCCTACACAAACACATTGAATGAATGGGCTGCACAAAGTGAATGATGACACTGGCACATTGGCACACTTTCTTTTGAATCTCCTAGTAGAAAAGTTGCAATTATGCGCCAGTCAGCATCATCATCCCATCAGCTTTTGCAACAGCATCTTGCAATTCTTGCTTCCAGTTGCTTGGTCTTTGTGTCAGGGCTGTGTGGGCACGACCAAGGGAGGTCTGCTTCACTTTGAAGTTTCTGCAACTGGGCTCTTTTCAGAATTGCTCTCCTCCTCTGAGTGTTTGAGGCTCTGACATTGGCTGACACTGGCATTCTGGCTCATTCTGGGATCTTGGATGGATGGAAGATTGGGGCTTTACGTCCTGTATTTATGAAATTGGTAGGCTAATTCGGAGAGAAGGAAGACACGACAGAGAGGCGAATGATCTCTGGGCTCAGGGTACCAACTGAAATTTAGCGAGCCAATTCCTTGTAATTTCCCCTTTATTTCCCTGCTTCACAAGACTTTTCCTGATGTTAATCGCGCTTATCGCAGCGTTCATGAGGTTAGTCGGAAACCAAAAACTATAATATTAACAGATTTTTTTCTTAAAATATAAAGGGCTTGTTTCACATGTGAAACCAACTTCCCTGTGATTTCCCTGAATTTGAGGCCATATTTCAAATTCCTTTATTTTCCCTGCAAGGAATTTTTTTTTTCACCATTTTCCCTGACCGGTGAGGACCCTGTGGGCGCCAACTGACAGTGGTGTTTGTCACCAGGCAGCATTCAAAATTTCCCATCCACCCATATTCACTCATATTCATATTGTCAACTAAGCAGTTTATGCCTAATCCATGCTCAACTGCATGTCAACACGATCGTGCCATGATCACCACTCACTCACCAGTTGCAGTGAGCTGCAGGGCCAACCTCTTGTATCAGCAGATTTCGACATCAAGAAGGCAGTCAGCAGCTTTGCCCAGCCTTGCAATTTGCAGTATGCACAAACATAACTCGGCTCAACTCAGCAGTTTTGTCCAGAAAAGGTCAAGATCATCATGATATATCTATAACGAGGAGTGTTTTTCTGACAACTTGTTGATTCCATTTATGCCGACTCATGAAAATTATTAGCGATTTGTTAATATTAGTTCATTTAGAGACACTTCAGTAAAGATTCTCTGAGCGCTAGGAGAATTTACATTGGTGTCTGTCGGATAAGTAAATTTTGAACTAATGTGACTACACAAAGTGACTGCATGACACATTTTATTTTTTCTTCTTTTTTAAATGAGAAAATTTGGGATCAATTCCTAATTCGAATTGATGGAAATTTCAGATGTCAGAGACATGGTTATGACATGGTTCCCACAATTCTCAATCAATATTTTTTAAGGACATTTGGCATATTTTTAACAACCTTCGACACATGCTTAAAATGGCATGAATAATGGATATTAATTAACTTAATGAGGCAGATTACGAGTCTTTCATGAAAACAGTTTGCCATTTGAGGAACAAAACTACAAAATTTTAATGACAATTTGACTGTCAATTGTTCAATGTAATAATGACAAAACTTCTTTTTTTCACATTTCTATCTTGGAAAACTGTTAATATCAAAAACATGAAATTGTAAATCTGAAATTTCCATTAAAAGAATTTTTTTATGATTGCACAAAAAATTAAGGACTTTTTCAGACCCTTAAAAATAACATGTCAATTTCAGGACTTACCCTGGTTTTAAGTACTTGTGGGAACTATGTTACAAACTTTCAAGTTTTTCATTTAGGGCTATATTTGATTATTTTAGCTCTTATATTTAGGCAAAAGTGTTGAAGGTCGAAGTTTTAAACAACTTAACATTTTAACAAGATGAAATGGACATGTGATGTCAGATTTCAAATAACCACGACAATCTAATGAAGCAATACAATGTTATGAAAATATGTGTGTTCTATAAATTATCAACAGTTTCATTCACAACTCACAAGGTTGCAGTTTGAATAGCTTCTTCTTTTCTTTCTATCATATTTTTTAAGTTTCTAAATGAAGATGGACAATGCTGACTACTTAGTTGACCAACAATGACCAGTAAATTTTGTTTTACTTCTTTTCATCAGCAAATTTAATTTTAATTTTTTTTCATCAGCAAATTTTATTTTACTTTTTTCATCCAGCATGTGTATAAAATAGCACTCCACTAAGCTAAGCCAACTCAGCCAAGCCTTGATCTGATAGCCAAGTCCAATCCAGGCAGGCAAGGTAGGCAGATATAGACTTGTGCAATGATGGGAATAAATCATTCATGAATGTGTTGCTCTGATTGCCTGTTCAATAAACCTCCCAAGAATAGGCTGCTATATCGATGGGGTGGGGACTAGTGTGGTGTTGGTCTGTTTGAAGATATTCCAATTAAACAACAACTGTGTTGAACAAGTCTAAATGTGGAACAGCCTTGTGCAATGGATCCAGTATCACCCCATCACAGCAAACTGTGATTATGTCACAGTATTGACAAGCCCTTGCATTAGCAATCCATTAAAACTGAGCCAATAGAATGAATAGTCCCATTGCCTAATGCTATGTACACTCTATGCTCGGGGAAACGCACACAAAACAGGGAGGTTATAAAAAGTGCATATAAAAATGTACTATTGTGATTTAATTGCCATCATACATAACACAGCATTAATTATTGGATTCATTGCAAACATTTATACAATGGTGGTTTATTAGCCATTTTTTTATGGTTCGTATTTAGATCATTACGAGCGAAAGTAAACGCGAAATGTATTTTAGTCTGATGATCAGTGATCTGTTTATGATTTCAGTCTGATGATCAGTGACCTGTTTATAATGCAAATCATCAGATTTCATGCTACAAACATTACAATTTTGCAAATAAGTTAATGTTTATGCAATTCGAGAGCAGTTTGTCACATTTCATTGCAGTTTGTTTATCACTCGTCTGAAGTTTCTGACCCCTTGTTAATTAGGAAAGAGGGAAGTCTAAACCTATTTGTATAAATGTAACATAATTTATTGAAGAAGAATGTAGGAATATTAATGAAAGACTATGTTCCCGTGTTTCTGGCCAATTATGCAGACAGCGCAAACAGAATGTAACTTCAGTGCAATGTCTGTGGCATTAGATGTATGGCATTAGACGAGTATATAACAAAAGCACTCTTCAATGCCAAATGTCAGTTAGATCAGGAGCATGTTGAAACGTGATCTTGGGAGAACTGCAATTTATATAACGGCTGTCAACATAGCCATCAGAGCAGCTACTATATCAAGTGATATATCACTGGCTATTCCACTAACAGCTATTCCACTAACAGCTATTCCACTAGCAGCTATTCCACTAACAGCTATTCCACTAACAGTTATTGCATCAACAGCTATTCCACTAACAGCTATTCCACTAACAGCTATTCCACTAACAGCTATTCCACTAACAGCTATTCCACCAACAGCTATTCCACCAGCAGCTATGCTGGGCCTTGATTTGCAGATTAAACGCTTAAATGCTCAGGTGAGGGCAAAACACAGCAAAGCGATTAGGGAGATAAAGGCCTGGGGGCAGACATCGCAGCCAGACATCATATTGTCATCATATTGATAGGGCATGCCCACGATCATTTGGCAAGGAGTCAGAGCAATGTCAGGATGGAGACAGTTGTTTTCTTACCATAAATTAAGCAAAATTAGTATTAGGATTTTGATAAGGTCGCAACAATTCCAGGCCTATCTGTAGTATCTTTACATGTCACAAATTTACTACCATACTATACATGAGTATGATTCTGTGATCTATCAGCTCAAAATTCATCGGAAAACTATCCTACAAATTACTATAAGACAGTTTTATGATGATCGTGACACTTAAACACTAGCAGTTTTAATGTTTACTTGTTTATTTCATTGTACTGTTAACATTTACGTTGTGTTTAAGATACTGTGTATTACCTTAAGTTTAAGTCATTTAATTCATTATTATCTTTTTCCATTGCCATCACTGGAGACCTTTCAAAACCAATCTGGTTCTCGTTGCGGTCATTTACGCACGCGTTAGCCATATCGCAAATGTATGGTCACTGACTTGAAGCATATTATTGCCTAAATTCTCATAAATGTTGAGATATGTACATAAATGTGGGGATATGTATGATATGGAGGGTAGGACGAGGTAGTATATATACTAGGAGTATGGACCTTTATGACTATGACGGTCACAGTGCATATCACACTGGTGACATAGACTGTTGTGGCATACAGAATTTAGTGGCTGAATTGTTGTTGACTGGAAGTATGATATGGAGGGTAGGGCAAAGGTAGTGCATATACTAATGGTATGGACCTTGATGAGTATGAGGGGCAGTGTATATATTCTGTATCACATTAGACAATTGTGGCACACACGATGTTGTGACCAGATTGGTGTTGCAGTCACATAATGGTGACCAGAATGTTGTTGACTAGATTTCGATTCTGACAATTGGGCAAAGGTAGTGTGTACTATTGGCATGGACCTTGGTTGGTATAATGGTCACAGTGAAAATATATATCTTGTGGCACTTAGAATGTTGTGACCAGATTGTTGTGGCACAGTCACAATTTGGTGACCAGAATGTTGTTGACTTGTTGTCGTCCACAGAGTGTTGCACAAGAGTATATTGCAGAGAGAGCTAGAGGAGTACAGGCAGGTCATCTACAGGACAGGGTCACATGTATGCAGCAGAGGATTGGGTCGATGCAACGCCACTACCCTATCGTCACCAGCACTGCCAGTCAATGATGCTAATGTTGCAGCAGCTGCGGGCACACTGGCCATGTCCGGGGGGTTTGCAGCCTGCTTCCAAGGGGTAGCTGCACGGCCATTCTACGTATGTTAAATACACAATAGACAGCTCCAGTGAGCAGCCACTATGTTGTGTTGTAGAGCTGCCATGAGGCAGAGCAGTCCGTCTACCATCCTCATGCCACTACTGCATAAATTATGTGTGATTCCAGTGAAGCAATGGGCGAGCAGATTTTCTCCCGTATCACAGCATATTCGCAAGAATGGCCATGCACACAGAATGTAATTAACCCAGTAAACAAGTGGCAGCCTATGCCAATCAAACGACCTCAACCAGTAGGGTAATTAGCAAGGGCACTTACCTTCGTTGGACGAGGTGTAGAGTCTCTTGCAGAGTTCCAGGACCCCTCCGTAGTCATTCTGGATCTTGATGTAGGCCTCGTGGCCCCTGTGTTCCATGAGGGTCCGGAGCTCCTGGAGGCTGGCCCCGAACGTGGCAGGCCGACCGTCCACCTCGTCGCCCATGGCGCTCGTCATTCGCCGCTTCTCCTGCAAAACAACCAACGATCACAAGGTCAGAGAAGCACAGTCCAGGACGTCCAGTAAAATCCTAAAGACGGGCAGCCAGTCACAGTGCGCTGCAACAACATCATCATGCCGGCCTAGCTGCTGCTGAGCTGAGACAACAGGGCTAGTTGCTGCTGCTGCACAGGCTATTCCTCCTTGCCCTCCTTCTCTACCACCAGCACCACGATGACGAGGAGCACCGGAGCATCGGAGCATCTACGGGTGGGGATGGGGTGGCTGCTGGGAGGCAGGGGCTAGGGTGAAGGGCAGCTCAAGGGCCGGGCAATGCTCTGCTGCTGCTGCCCACTAAGCTCCTGGTGCTGCTGCTCCACGGATGGCCGACCAACAACACCTGGCATGGCGCTGCCTACTATGAAGCATTCACTGCGAGCTGCAGCTTGGAAGGATGCAGGCAGAGAGAGCCACCACAGAGCTGCTGCCTAAACACCAGCAACACGGGCAAGATGCAGCCTCAGCAGCATCAGCAGCAGCAGCCTCGGCAGCACCGCCATGATGTCATCGCAGCCTCCGCCCCGCATGCTCCGTGACCTCATCACTATACAATTCGTCATCGTTACAGCGAATGACCTCAGACTGCACACTCCACTGACCATATATCCATGTGTCAGTCACACCCCCATACAATGCTCCTAATGACCCATTAAAAGACAAGACAACACACACCTCGGATGCTGCTACATGTATTCACCGGTTGCTGCTGCTGCTGTTAGCTGCTCCCAATAATCCAGTGCCATGACAGCCACACATGCCAGAGGAGCAGAGGCAGCCCAGCATCAGTGGCATCAGTAGCCCCAGTACCAGCAGCAGCAGCAGCAGCAGGCTGATGAGAACGTCTTGCCTCCAGCCATCATTATGACTCCTTGTGACGAAGCCACGTACATTGTACGTCATTTCGCTCGTCATCACGCCAAGACGTCAGTATTAAAGCGTAAAGGCAATCAAGATACCATCCCCAGACTCCCCTCCTGGCCACTGCCTCATTAATTTTCGAGTGGCCCCACAAGTTCACATCCATATTTCATACCCTCTCGCGTTATTAGGCAAACTTGGCTCACCCCGAATCACTATAGACCTAGTGCTCTGACCCACAGATAGAAATCCACCAGCATCAGCCAAAGATGAAGAGCCCAAAACAGAAACACAAAACAAACTCATTACACAACGACTGCCAAGTCCAACCGCATTTCTTCACAGTCTCACAAACAACCCTTATGACCTGTCTGAGCACAACCAAGACACTTGGACCGCACAAGACCATATTTAGCTGAAACATACACCCGCACCCAGTACAAAAGAAAAAGTCACAAATTGAAATACTCAGAAATACAAATCATTCTAATCTTGAAGGTCAGAAACCCATTGTCATTGAGAAATGGACTAGTTAGTAGACAGCTCATTAGCTGATATAACAGGATAGGCATTTTTGCACTTAGAACTCTTACTTCCTGGCCACTACAGAAGCCAAGACATAGTATAGTATAGCTAACATGCCCAGCAGCCAAGACAATGGACAGACTTCCTGGCATACATGTTCTATTGTACCGACAGCAAAACCACCTGAAGTCTGCCAGCAAAACTCTGCCAAGAACCTGAGCAGCCGAGGAACGAGCTGTTTTAAGTCTGTTTGAAATATTGGTCACCGTCCTCAGAACTCATAAAATGCCTCCCACTCAAGTAGCTAGCAGACTTTTTAATCCTGACGCCACAAATCAATTCATGAGCACAATGCTCCTCACTTCCAACAACAAATCATGCCTCTTATATTTTTCCACCAACACCTCACAGGCACCTCACAGGACCAGCAGCAGCTACACCTGTTGGCATAATGTAGTGCTATTTATAGGCCAATTACTCATACACATCATGTTATGATCAATATTTTAGTCCGCTCGTGTATCAAATCTAAGTGCACTCTTCGTGAGTTCGTTTTCCTGGCTCCAGCCATGCTTCCACTCACTAGATATCATCGATTTCCATATGTTTCTTTTTTTTCCTGGCAGAACATTATTGGCAGAACATTACTGGCCAACTTATAACCAGCATAGTTGAACAGACATCTATCTAATCTCGTGTTAAGTTATCCCAGCACGAGATGCTGGAACAGGCATTGCACTCAGGACATTCTAGACACTTTTGCTCCAGAACTTTGAGGAAGTTAATACAAAATACACATGTCTGGTCGTGTATAACATATTGAAGGGAAATGGTATCATCCCACACATTTTGTTTTAGAGATAATTTGACTGGCATCATTAGGCCTACACGTATGCTTAATACAGGCAAAACCTAAAAAGCAATCCAAAATCGATAGCTGCTGACAAGCATGTCCATACAAGCAGAAAAGTACAAAGAAATTGGCTCTAAGATGTACATCCTCCCTGCCAATGATGTAATGTCATCAGACCACATCAATATGTAAACATATCAGAATTGGTCAAAATACTCTGTAGGTCCTACACGTGCAGACAAATACCAAATCAACTTTAACCAAGACGATAGCTTGAACCTATAGTACTCCACATTGATCCAAAAGTAACCAACCACTTCACTGTCATAGAGCCTAATGAGAAAGAGATCAGCATTATTTTTGATTCACCAAATAAAGCATAAATACAGAACTTTTGGAAAACACAGGTTATTTTCAAATTTACCAGAGCTATTTAGTATTTGATGGTCAATGAGTGACGACTATGCTACCAACTAGAGCTCACCAAAAACAACATACATCATTGGCCCCCGTTTGAGATATTAGCTGCACCTGTGAAATCCACCTGCAACTGCCATCAATCTCCTGGCAATACAGATCTGACCCACGTTATAGACATATTTTATAGGGGACACCTAACAGCACATAAACATGACCATCACAGTGTAATACACCATGAGAGTGGATATGATGCAAAAATGAGGAAATTTCAATTTAACACTGTTATGGCACTTGACAGGCTGACAGCAAATTACACATATATACAATACACTCATATATAGCCAGTAGAGTGACTAGAATATGACATAATAAGTATTCCAGCTCAATACAGCAGCTCAGCCACTTAGTATATATTGGTGTATGCTGCTGTAATATAACAGTTCCTGATGCCACAATCCACAGCCCAAGGCATATCAGAATAATATCAGAATACAATCTATCAGAAGCATATAATACCATACCCTATAACAGGAAATACAGTCATATCACTCATATGTAACAGCAGCATACCTAATTTCACAAATTCCTAAAGGCCCCTGGGACCCATTTACCTTGATTTCCCCAGACAACCTCCTCTCCTCACCTGGAGCTGTCCTCCTCCACTAGGTATGGCTGGGATAAGTCATCAATTAGTGGGAGTGAAATTCTTCTGCATCCAGCATACCTAGTATCATGGTAGTATATGCACCAAATCAATGGAATGGGGAGAGGTGGAAAATTCGCGTGCAAACCCATCATCAGTTTTGCAGAGTGGACTCAGTGCACTTCAGACTGCACAGTACCACCGTACTAAAGGATGATGGTAGAATTTATTTTTGGCTTTTAAATCCACAGGGATTCCACTGCGGAAGAACCATAGCAGACGATCCACAGGGTATTGGTCAGTAACTCTTGCAGCAAAGTGAGCACATCAATGGTGGTTACCAGCCAGTACAACGGAGTAAGTTGCATGAACAGTGTATACAGCATATGTATACATTCGATGCTTAGATGGTATGTGGACCAATGTGGTAAACAGTTACTAAATACCAGTCACTTACGTTTAGTCATTACTGCAGACTGGATTGGGTCAGAGTGAAAGCGGTCTAACATTCAGTCTCTTCCTTTGAATGATTGATAATATTATAAGATATACACTACGGCGAATGACTAAGGTTCAGCCTTATAGCTCCACAATCTTGATTCCTGGCCAAAGGTCCTGGGATGAATTCACAATAGACAGGACAATGATGGCAGGAATATTGAACAGCAGTCCAGCAAACCCATGTCATTATTAACAGAACAGAACTTCCATAAGGCTGGTATCAACAGTCCGGATTCAGCTACAAGGAACCCCTCCCCTAAACAAACCTAACTAAATCCACTGTCGATCTGTTCAGTGGCAATAGTACAAGTGAGCATCAATTTAGCCTGGGTAATATCAGACTCACATGTTGCCCTCAGCAGCTTAGATCCACTTCTCAACATGTGCAAGATCAACAGGAGGCGAGATAGTGGCAGATACTCCTGAACATCAAGTGCTGCATAAACCTCTGCTATCTTCCACCTCTTGAAATGTAAGTTGCTAAAAGCATGCTAGTCTCAAGGTCTGAGAACTAAAAGTTGGTATGAATCCAGCTCCTCATGCTACTTCATATGCTTGCATCAGGGATGAAGTCATTCATTTGTGCAGTATGACTAAGGAACATTCTGAATCACTGAATCAGCGTCTAGTCAGACTCAAGGATTTTTCTTGAGGAAAACATCTAAAACGATGCAACATACTGCCAATAATATTGTATCCTGGCATAACTCAAGCTTTCTAAACTATCTAAACCAACTATTCCCAGGACTCAGGCACTAGCAAATTCCAGATAAACCAACAATAACATAAGGTTATCATGATATATACAAAATTTGAAGAATACCAATCCATCAAATAGCCATGAGAAACTATGTAAATCCAATAAGTACATCCATTGTATGGTGCAAGCAATTACATGTAAATCACAGACAGACCTTCTCATAATCTATAATCACCTAGAATTCAGAAGGAAAAGAGCAAAAGAGCTAGCAAATGAGTCTCTGTGAAGCAGAGTGGAGACCTTGAGCTGCTAAGAGCAGATGGAGTTCATAATTGGGAGGGGAGCAGTCTGAGAAATGTACTGCAGAGGCCCACTAGTCTGCAGGTTGAACTTGGTCCAATTGAGATGTCAAATTTTAGAGTGATTTGATTGGGAAATGTTGTGATTTGGATTTTGGAGGGGATTTAGAGGAGGTCTAGAGGAGATTTAGGAGCTTTGGAGGTTGTCTATATGATGAATAAGCTGCCTGCTTACTCACAGTGCTTAGGACTGTTAGGAGGCCAGTTCCTTCAGCCAGTAAACTCACAACTAGAATTTAGAAAGCTACAGGCCTCTTACATGTTGTTGTCATGCACACGGAGAACACTGAGGCTGACATGACTAAGAAGGCCCAGCACTCCAGAACTGACATCAATGTTTTAACAGAGCATTGATCCGGGGCTATTTATAGCTCATTGTTTGACTGGCACAATGGCAGAAGGTCGGACTGGAGCAGGAGGAAGGGAGGGTGGCCTGGAGAGTTGGCCAGGAGAGGCTGCATCTTGTGCAATCAGCTTCCTTGTATTTGTAATGGCCTCATTCCGTAGAAACTACAGCTACACATAGATTTGAATATACTATATAAGGAACTGTTATACTACTGGAGTAAATATAAAATATCAGAAATATAAGATTCTTTTCTATACAATAAGACACATGACAGTGAATAATCCTTATGACACAGACACTACAACAAAATACTGTCATAATACAGTCGTCACTGTGACGAGCAACTCCCTTCTACAGACAAATCGAGCCGATAATCGACTTAAAGGTTCTTCAGTTATTTGCTTTTTCGAATGCAGTTTTTCATTGGCATGCGGTCGCTCCTTCAGGTAGTTGCTCGGCGTGATAATTTTGCAAATATATTAATGCAGAATGAAGAGGTTGCATATCAGAGGGAGGTTGGTCGTGAGGAGGAAGCTCATCAAAACAACCATTAGAGCACAAAAATATCATCCGCACCGTTAAACCATGGACTTCGTAGAAATGGACAGAACACTAGTAAACTGAGAAGGGCAATCAATCGTAATTCACTGTAATTGAATCAAAGAAATTCAAAGGGAAAGTGATGGAAAATCCTTAATTACTCCTTTACAGGGTGGGTAAGGGAAATCTGGAATGATCTTTAAGATACTGTATAGCGCGCACAGATTAACGGAATGTTATGAAACCAACAACACAACAAGCAGTGGTTAATCAGCCACACGTCAGGTCAATCTTGCAATACTGGGACAAGAAATTGCGACCCAGGACCAGAAAAGGAAAATGGTGGCAGATGTCCTGTCTGCCCAAGTGAAGCCTCGGACCATTTCTGACATTGTTGATGTGTCACTGAGCACTGTATATGCCATCAGACAATCCGTAGCCAGTGGGAAAGGGTTGCAGAGGAAGCCTGGCAGCCGTGGGAAGACAAAGAGGATCGGGAATTTTGTAATTGCCCTCCATACTCCAGATTTCTGGCCGTCCTCAAGCCCAACCCTTAACCCTCAGGACCACGCAACCTTGGGCGTTTTGGAGAAGGCCACCAATTGAAACCCTCACCCTAATGTTGACTCTCTGAAAGAAGCCATATAAAGAGAGTGGGGCAAGATGTCAGCTGACGTTGTGACAAACAGTTGTAAAAGTTTTTGACAGCGTGTTGAGGCTGTGATTGCAGAAAATGGTTGTCACATAGATTAAAATGTTGTCTATTGTCTAAACTTGCTCATTTGTAAAAATCATTGTTCTGTGTTCAGTGGAAATGGTTGAAAATAAATAAGTTCTGCATCTGTCCCAATTTTCCAGTTTTCTCTTACCCACCCTGTATCTTTGATGTACAATGTGTGTAGCGTCTGAGACCTGAAATTCCAAATCTGACTTCCAAATAATTTTTGAGAAATAAAGTTCTAAATTGTTGTATTGATTGAGGCTGTTGCTCCAAATTGCTCATATTTATATTGGATATAGTATATTTTATTTGGATTTTAATGAGATATATTTCAATGCAGTGAGACACTTGGTTGATGATTTATAGACCATTTTCTTCCAACATTTAATCCATTGTACAACAAATTCCGTTTATTTCCGTTCAATGAAACTATAACCATCTTAAAGCTCTAAATTTTCTCTTTCCAATGGTATCCAACTTGTGAGCGGCCAGGGGCGGCCAATACAGATATTTGCATTTTAAGATATTTATCTTTTAGTTTTTTGAGTGACAACAAAAAATAGCAGTCAGATTATTTAACTTTCGTTGCCATGTCAAATGAACTCAATAATTCAATGCTTAGTGTTCCTGGTGTCAATAACTGAAAAAAGTTGCAATATTTCATTTATAATTTTATTATTTTTGGAAAACTCTTCATTTGACTGCTCTACTAGGGTAATTAGGCAGTGAAAGTTCAATGGAAATTGTGTGATATTACGAGGTAATTAGGGTACCAGAGCTACACACATTGTACCTTTGAAGTACCATTGTGTTGCCTCCTCTTATAAAAGCTCCCTGGTTAAACGAAACTATGCTTCATGAACAAGCGGCATATTTCCATGAGCCACTAACGACCAAATAATTACAGGCACTGGAGACAGACACTTTCAATTCATAATCATGATGTTCAAAGAGAACTGCAGAAAACACAAAATGATGAAACATTTTATGATGTGAAATATAACAACATCAGATTAAATTGATGTCATCAGTCATGTTTGATGTAAATATATCCCAATAATTGCATAATCACCTCTTGCAGTGCAAACTCTAGTTACTCCAGTTACTCTACCCTACTACACTGAGTCCACAGAGTCCACCCCGCCCCCGCTATGACCCAGTTAAACACCAGCAATTAGTCACTTGTCCAGTGAAACATGCTTCCATCCTGAGGCCAATAAATTTGCCACAGCCACAATATTACCCTAGCTGCTTCAACACTAGGAACGTGCTCATAAAAGCCCCATAACATCAATTACAGTGTGATGTAATGTTAGCTGGCTCATTGTTGAACTGCTTTTCTCACTCCAGTAACTGGAACGATGACAAATTGATGATAAGAATTAATTTCAGCAACTTTGGCCCATTTCACTGCAAGCTACAAGAAAAGAAACTCAAATAGAATAGATGGACTTAAACTTCGTATTATCGAAATAAAGATACAATTGCATAACCAAGGATCTTCGAGTGAGTGAGTTTGTGTTTTACGCCCCATCAGCACCGGTGAGGGCTATTTAGAGGCAACCAAGGATCTTCGAATGTGAAGCTGGAAGTTCCTTGAGATAGCCATTAAATCTACAAATCTCAAGCTCTCCAACCAATCCAAGCGCTTATTGGTCAGGAACCAACAGAAAATGTGACACTACTAGCCTAACATACTTGAAATTCTGTTTTCCACATGCCATGACGCCAGAATCCACATGTGGCACTTCACAGAAATATTGTCATTGGCTGTGGACCTTGCAAGGCCATTACTATTGCAACATTCCCAAGTAATGGCCAAAGGTCAGAGTGCAATGAAATGCAGGTCAATGAAATATTGGTTGGAAAATCGAGCATTGCAAGAAAACTTTGTGAAGAATAAATATAGGAGAATACACCACAATGCAATTGCTTTAGCTTTATCACAGCCTTCAAGCTGGTCTGACATTGAGAGAAACTTGATTCCTGATAAAGATATCTTCCATTATATATCCTATCAAATCTGTATCAAAAGTCAGAACAATTAATTAGCATATCCACCTTAGAGATATTCATTATCAAGTCCATTGCAAAGAACCCACATTTCAGAGCATGGGCCAAGAGCAGCTAATTGCTGAATATCAGTTTATCACACCCACTCCTGAGGTCACTCAGTGGTTTATCACATCTAGCGAGGTTTATCTCACCATGTGCCAGGCTGCAGATTAACATAATTATGAGCTCTGCAACAATTGCACAGTACAGGTGGGCACCCTGAAGAAGGAGAAGATAAGAATGGCAAGCCTGTACATAGTGCAAAATTGACTGAGATCAATCATAAATCATATATCATTCAACAGGAGCTAACAAAATGGTACTTGTTTGGGGAGGTTAATGTCAGGAGCCTCATAGAGTGAATGTTGAGACACAGAAAGACCCCAGACTCCATGAGTCCCTATTTTTGCCGACGACACAGAAGTGTCAGTGGAAAGACCCACTGTTGAAATAAAGTACGTTGACAAATTTGCTGCAGTTGGATATATCTGTGCAAAATTGTTCATTATGGCGCTTACCACAGACTGACAGAAAATTCTCAATATTTCCCCGAAGTTAAACATACACATATTTAATTTTTGGAAAATTCCCTCATCCAGGAATTTCGAGAAATCTCCTTAAAACCAAAAGATCCCTTCTCTTCCTAAGAAACATCAAATTGATTCATTAAGGAGAAATAACCGGTCATCACGGGTCATGCAATATTACTTATATGCTCGTCACTGAACATGGCACAGAATTCTACTACAAAAACAGCTTGGCACTGTTGCTGTGGTGCATACAAGTCAACAGGCTGGCAGCCAGCCCTCGGCCAGCCCCCCGGCAGTGGTGGACTCGATTCCCTATTCAATAAAGCACGGTCTGTGCGTTTGAAACATAATGAATTGATGGAGATTGCAGCACAGGCCAGGAGCCGTCACAGCATTATTGGCAGCGGGCAGAACTGCCAACAGAACTGCCAACATGGGATCGATGGCATTCTGGGATAAACAAACAACCATTGCTGGATGGCCAATATTGCATGGATAGCCCAATACTTGCTGAACCAATGCTGGAGCAATGCAAAAGCAATTGTTGAAACTGTGCTGTCCAATGCTGTAGCAAGGTGCACTTGTACTGGTCATATTACAGCCAGTCACTTTGATACCCAAAAAGAGTGTACTGTTGCACTGTGAACTTGTGTCATCATTCTGATGATTTGTCATGATCATACCCAATCCTTTCAATGTTAATTTGATTTAAGGAGACGTAACCTTCTTGTTGGTGACAGCCAAACAAAAGGATTATGCATCTGATTTTCAATCCAAAATCAGTTATGACAAGTCAAATGGCCTTCTCTTGATCATGACTAATCAAACTGCCTCTATGTTTCCCATGTTGAAAGTAGAGAAGATGACACTTCATCAGCTATCAAGAGTCACGAAGTGCATTTTTTACAGTGAACTGGTCCTCATTTTTTCTTTATCAAAGTCAAAGGCTGTAAAGCTAGCATTTCTGAATTCTGTGCAGAAAAAGAGGGCAGAATAGAAAACAATACACCAAAGAGTAGGTATTATACAGTCACTGTCACAGTGGCATTGGATGTGACAATATTGCATGGATTGTTAAAACTCTGCTGTCCAATGCTGTAAGAAGGTGCATTTGCCCTGGTCATAAAATAGCTGTTCATGCATACCAAAGGCAAACAAGAGGGCAGTGAAGAAAATAGTACACCAAAGAGTAAGTATCGTTCAGTCACTGTCAGTGTGACATTGGGTGTGACAATATGTGCACGAGCTAGGATTGAGCCAATGAGGCATACTGTATGATACATAAGGCAGTGGCTAGTATAGCAATAGTAGTTGGTGCCAAGGAATCGCCTTGCAACAGATCTTGCCCCACAACCGAATATACTGCAGGAGGATTAAGGCATGTTGGTTGTAAATGATGAATAAGCAAGATCAATGCATTGATCGCAGCAGCAACAGCAGCAACAGAACTGACTACAGGCTACAGCACGAGGGTTGTTGTTGCGGCTAGTTGTATAATGGTACACACAAGAAGGCAGTGTGACAACCACCAACCAATATGGCCACTGTCTCATTCTCCACATGTATAACTCCTTATTCTCCTCTTACTACTCATGAGTACTCATTCTCCTCTTTATTCCTCCACTAACTAGCACCAAAAGCAAGCAAGAACACACAACACACACACAGCATTGATCCAGCTAGCAGCAGCAACAGCAGCACTACTCTCAGCAAATAAATTATGCTAGGCAGCAGCAGCAGCAGCCCCAAGATAAGATGGAGGATGGAGCTGCTGCAGACAGGTTGTTGTTGGCTGTTGCTGCTGCTGGCTGTTGAATGCTGTTGATGCTCTTCCAAGGATGAGGGTCGAGTACACGTGGTCATTCATAACCTCAATTACTATGACAGTAGCAGCCTTGTTCCTAACTGCCAACAACCCCAATTACTCCAACATCCAGTGACGGGACAGAAGAACATGCCATCTCATTACCACGAAAGCCAATGCTATCTTGTGTACACCATGCATTCAGCCTGACTATAGCACAGTCCTTGTGTCAATACCTAGATTATGCCAATTACTAAATCTTGTCTATACTGTCCACTTCATTGAACTAGATCCTTCAAATGTGAACCTCTGGCCACTGACAACTTTATAATCATGGCTCACTGAAGAAAATCAACTCCACATCATACCAACCCAAAATGTGTTTTTGCCTGAACTGTTAAAACAGAAAATCCACATGGTCATTGGGGCAAATGTTCCCAATTGCTAGCCACGCAGTGTCTAGAACATCAGAATTGATTCGACAGAAGCAATTGAAAACTCAAAAGAGACACATTGTCAATTTGGCATGTCTTACCGAAACAGATCTAATACACCGTTTTTGGACAACTTCCGGTTTGGAAAAAACTGGTTGGTTTTGTCAGAGCTCCTACCTACTTTTACGAGTATTGAAATGGCTCCTTCAGCTCAGGTATTACAAGTTTGCCAAAAACATGAAATGGAAGAAAGAATTGACTGATAAAGAATTCATACATCTTCCCTGAATGTAGAAACTTTCCATAAAAAAACAACATATGACAGAACATTTCAGAACAACATCATTTGTGTCAAATATCAAAAACAACATCACTTGTGTCAATATCAAGAACAAAATAGTGATAGCTTAGTTCTTTAGACATGCATTCCAGATATAACCACTGAAATTTCTCATCGAAATTGAAAATGATTCAAAATAGAATGAAGCTGCCATTAATTTATGCACATGTCACACCAGACATTGATTTTCATCCTAAATGATGCGATAAACCACCTTGATAAAAAAACACACGATCAAAACAACCCAAATACCTTTTTGCAGAAATATAATAATTGTTGGCCTCAGCCAAGAAACAAAGAGTCAAATCAAATGTGATATGCAATCAATGGGATATATCAATCGTTGTTCGACTGATTTCATCTACCAACTATAATCAAGGACAAAGTGGATTAAACGATGGAAACAGTTACTAACAGAAAATCAGAAAGTCAACCTTTTCTGAGACAGTCATTAACATCAAGTGTTCAATGTGCCAATATTATAGAAGTTACATGGCAATCCAATAGTTGAACAGCATATGAACATCATATGAGACATTTCTTCCGATTTCCCTGGCACTTCATCACAGGCAGTAATTGCCAGCAACATGCATATTGGCGTTTATCTCTCATAATATCTCATAATCTGACATTGTCTGTGTAACAAGGCCATAACTTGCACGAATCAGCAATATTATTTGTTCAGAATGGCAGAACTGCTCTTATTGTCAACTGGCCTTGTGTTATTTCACTAATCAGCATAATGAGAACCGTCCTGAATGTCTCCTGATAAATTTCTCCAGTCAGGTATGGCCTTGTCTGATTTCCAAGTAAACATAATACAACGAAAAGCACCTTGGCTCATGGAGGCAAAAAACAATCTGTGTCAGTCCAACCAAACACTGTCAAGGGCTGGGGATTATGAGTGGCTATCAATGGCCATATCAAACTTTAAGAATGATTCTGAATGACCATGGCTTGCTAGTCTATAGCTATCTTATTTGACTACCCTGACGACTGCAAATAGTCATTAGTTCACAAAACATAAGAGCATATCACGAACCTGAACTTCAGAAGATATAAATCAAATGATAATGAAACTGAACACACATCAATGGAAAAGAGAACAGGAGAAATTGACCACAATAAACGAACCAGATGCCAATAGACAAAGCCAATATTGCCCATATCAAAGACTCATTTCATACAGCCAGCAATGATCACCTAATAGAGCTATCGACGATAATCAATATTTGAGTCCTCATGAACCAAATCAAAGGATGATCACCTACACCAAAGAGACGAGCAGCAATGGCTGTACTAGTATACTCTGATAATGCCAACACAAGATAGCAGTTGTGAAGCATATTCAAACGAAATCCTACATATTTTTATTGGGCCAAGAAACCAGATAGAAATCCTAACTTTCTTTTCAAATCAGAAACAAGACTCGACATCTACACGACTGACATCTGAAATTGATCTTGCAAACATGCATGCTCGTAAAGAAAATATTCTTAATTCCCCGCGACCCACCCCTTGTTATATCTCTACAAATCAACTCCTCAAACATATCTCGGCCATTTTCCATATGACCAAACTTTGTAATCTTTCTGAGAACGAGACCTAAATCGAGGGACCTTTTCGAGAGAATGTCAGAAACAAGCTAACAACTTCACTGGACACTAAACACTGTCAATGCAATGCAATGATTGGAAAAACACTTGTTTCAATAGTTTTACTTAATTACCAACAATTTTCAACTATTGAGCCACCCACTCCTGTTGCCTGTATTGACCTTGAAAAATCAATCTTTACGACTCAGTGCAATCTCGTAAACACAAGATATCTTATTTTTGGCTGCAAAAAGGAAACTGAAATGTCAGCAAACCTGATTTTGAAGGTTAGACTCTGAGCAACTCTGAGCTTAATAAGTTAATGGGTGCAAGAATGATCTAAATACTTAAGCAAATGTCGCAAGAAAACGACTTAACAACTGCTTGTTGCCATCGCAAAACAAAAGATCCATGAATCAGAATGATTCCAGACGCCTACTTGAGAAATGGTAAATGAGATAAACAGCAAACTGAACATACAACCATTGTTTTATGTTAAGAAATTCAGAATAAGTACAGCAACATAACATTTGCAATATAAACACTAAATTGATATTTACTGGTTGTGAACTCCGATGAATATATCTACTCCTGCGTCAATACTCCCTATCCTGACTTCAGAATTGTTGAAAAATTAGGTCAGGGTTTTAAAAATCCATGTTGGTTTTGCATTGAAATTTGGTTTTTCAAAAAACCATTTTGAATCTAAAAAACCAATTTTGTCCCGAAATTTTTTAGAGTGTTGGATTGTACTGCTTGTACTGGTAGTGGCAGTTATTTAGTCTATTGCAAAAATAACAAATAATTTATGTGTACTTAGTCAGTGGCCTATCTGTTTGTGTGTTTAGTGTTTACAAGCAGGCAGGGTGACAAAGTGTAGGCTAACCTCCATAGTCCATAATGATCACAAATGCTACAATTTCTCACATTAGGCCAGCATTGTATAACAACATATGTTGACTTGCTAAAGCAAATTGATACATTATGTGTAACTAGTTCGGTGTACAAATATAACAGTACACTTAAGGAGGCCAAACACTGTCCACACTCACAAGGTCTTCATACATGCAATGCAAAACTGAAGGATTCAAAACCCAACTACATTGTGTAGGTTTATTGAAAATTTGAAATTTGATGGGCCATTTCAAATAAACCTACACAATGGACTGAATTAGTAAATATGATTTAGCTACTGAAGTAATTATAACACAATAAGTTTCACCTTAGCAAAAACATAATGTGACATAGAGCACGTAGATATGTACAGAAATATACAATTGGGTCAGCAACTGTGAGTAACACTCATTACAGCATCTTGCTCCCTCAAGATAAGAGATTCTGCTATCAATCTCCCAAGAAATGCATTAGTCTAAATGCAAGGAATCTGTAGCTTGAGGGCCAGGGTACAAGTACTAAGCAAATGCTCAAGGTAGGCAGCATACTTCACATCAGGTGGGGGGGGGGGGGGTGCCAAAGCTAGAGCTTAGAGCTGACGCCCCTTCCACAACACACATTGAACACACCTAGTCTGCTTATCCTCTGGTATTTTCTTCTGCTAACTTAGAAATTACCCTTCCAAACAGCTCCTAAGTTCCATCAACATTATTCAACCCTCCACTTAATCACTCCATTAGATCTCACAAGCAAACTTTACCAATAGCTACACAATGATAGAAGCAATCACAAGCATTTCTTCAAATTCCACCATATTCATAACCATCACATCGAAGAGTCAAGGCACTAAATCTTGTAAACATGACTCATGAAACATAAACACATTCTGAGGGTTCAGCAAAAATGCTTCTTGGAAAGATAGAAGGATTAGCACAACCACGTTTAGCTATTTCAAGCCCAACAAGTAATCGATTAAAACAATAAATAACATCATGGAGGTATTCACGGAGCAAATCTCATTTGTGACAGTGAAGCCAAAAAAGGGCCCTAAAAATAACAGTAGCGTAAATCCAATATATCTCATTAAACATTTATCATGTGTATTGCTATGAACAACATGCTATGGTAAGATCAACGATTCAACATGCAATGGTCACAGAGACATGAGAGAGGATTCGAATTCACAAGAATTCACAAGAAATGCCATTGCTGCCACTAACATTCCTGCCACAAGCATTGCTGTCACTGACATTGCTGCCACAAGCATTGCTGTCACAGTGTCACAGGCATTGGTGCCATAGCTCTGCTGCCACTTGGTATGGTCTATTTGGCAGAATAGATGGCTGTGATAGTTGAGCATCACGTCAATGTTAAGATGGGAGCATGCAGAGCTCAGAGGAGAATCTCTGGCAACCTGTAATCGGCTGCTGCAGCTGGTGGAAGGATGCAAGGAGCAGCATCACCACCAAGCAGTAGCGGCATCAGCTAAAGTCCAAGGGCATCCTGCTGCCTCCCTGCTGCCTCCTGCCTCCACAGCATCTGGCATGATGATGCTGCCATGCCCACCATCTATGGCTACTCCTCCCCACCACATAATCACTGCCCCTGATCAAGTAGACATCTACTGTATCTACATACCTGAGGAAGACTGCTCTTCTGTAATCCGCGTGGACGGGCTACACACACATGCTGGTCTAGCCTGCTCCTCTAGTCTATCAAACGAACAAGCAGCAGCTACATCAGCTAGCCTGCAACCTGCAGTTGTCTCCCATGCTAACAACAGCCCCTGCTCCTGGCCACCTGCTACTGCAGCGACGCCTAGCGTTTATGTCAACCTCAGCCTGTAATATTCAAATCGACCAGAATCCCCCCTGGAACCTGCTGCTCCTGCACTGGGCTGTCGATGCTGCGGACATTGACACAAGTTAAAGACGTGTGCAAGGTCAACCTACTCTGAGACAACTGCAAAGAAGTCCAAGACCTGGCATATTACAATGGGATAATGGCATCATAATGCTCTTTTTAACACACACCAATTAAGGCCTACATGTATATAGATGAATACATGTGTACGTCAAGGCTCTATACATATCTCGAGAGGGCCAGCTGCAGGACACCACAATTTCTTAAACCCGTGGTAATCACTGACACAATTCACATCTCAAATCTAGATTAGTATAGGTTATTCACCTAGGGAGAGGCAATATGTGATTTATCCAGCGAGGGCGTTAGCCCGAGCTGTGATAAACACATATTGCCGATCCCGCGGTGAATAACTGGCTTATACCATAAGACAAAGCTGAAACTTGTCATTTGTTGCTGTTGTTTTTTCACAGCTTCACTTATTATTCTCCCATGGGAGGATAACTGGACAACACAGAATATGGGTTTTATTGCAATGAAATACTGGCTCATGATTGGCTGACAGAGGTGTCGAATGGTATAATATTATAAATCCTCTAAGAGATCCATGGATGTGACAAACAACACTCCTACCAACAGGTGACGCAGTTGTCTGAGCTCTAGTGGATTGAAAGGGAACCGAGAACCAACTGTTGAGGCAGCTTCCATTGACATTGTACACAATCTGCGGCACAAATGCTGCGAGTGTAGAGAGACAGGTCATGTGTGACAAGTTTGCACCGAAAGAAACCAACGCAGATTGACATGCGTTACAGGACCATTTCAGAATACAAACTAAAGTTGTAACCTCAGACTTTTAGCAGAGACATCATCTAAACCACATATTAGTTTACTTATGACAAGACGCAACTTCAGACCATAATTTAATCCCTCCAAAACACTGATTATAATTTAAGCACAAGAAACTTCACCTGAGTGTGAGTGAAGTTTAAGAACTTCTCTGACGAGGTTCCAAGCAGTTTAAAAACTCAAATAAGATGAACCTGAATGATATCAGAATTTTTTTTTCTCAGAGGTTTTAAATGCCCAAAACAACTTGTGATTTAAGGATTTCATAATTCTGAGTTCCCCGATCACCATAAAAACTTCAGAGAATCCTGTCTAATCAAACACACTATACAGAAACTCTCAGCAACTGAATGACAACTAAGAATATGCTAGTGGAACATTGTGCCAGAAATTTAATGACACCTTAAGAGTACAACGATTCAGTTTCTGGAATATTCTTTACTTGTGAAACATTTTGCCCTTCTACAGACAAATTTTCATACATTTTGCTTTTCCAAATCTCCTCTTCTTCCTGACCATTTTACAACTCATATGGGCGTAAAATAAGGACCATTTAGCTAACAAGATAGTTATGAGGTGTTTTTCCAGGCCAGTGGTCAACAGACTAATTCCAGAAAGAAAAAGAAGAAAGAAAGAGGGGAAAAAAGTCCCACAGGATTGAAGGATCTCGGATCACACAACCACTTCACTGAGATGACAGAACAAGACTATGGCAAGGGCAGGCCTACCAGGGCAGGGGCTGAACTCTTTGAACTTCCCTTTTGCAACTGGGAAGATGTAGGGTAATTCTGATTCGTCCGTCTTCTCTGGATATGCTTCACTATTGCAAGAGGGGCACGTGGGCTGTGTCATAGATTTGCTCATAAATCTGTGGGTTCTTTTCTGATAAGACCAGAGGCTGAATGAAATTTTTTGTTATACATGTTTTATGAGATTATCCGCTGGATATTCTAAGCTTAAAAGTCGGAATCAGAACTCAAGCAGAAACATTAAATGTCTCAAAACATTTATCCACATTCTATTGGTTGGAGATCCAAGCTACAAGGCTTTGATAAGGGACCGTTCAGAATTTATGACTGGGTTTGGCCGAGGGGGTACTAACTTTTCACACGTGTTTCAAGGGGGGGGGGTATTAATTTTTGACAACACTTCCAAGGGGGGGTAAGAAATTTTAACAAAGAAAAAACGTTAAAAAACACGCATAAACTCATTTTATTTGGACTTTTTTATGCGCAAAAGTCTGCCAAATGACGCGAATCTGTACGCGTGGCCATGTATAACAGTATATTGCTTTGTATGTCGGGGGGGGGGGGGGGGTACTAAAAATATGCGTCAAACCTAAGGGTGGGGTACTAAAAATCCGCAGAAAACTCAAGGGGGGGTATCAATTTTTGACGGGAAGTTCCAGCAAACCTCCCACCCCCCCCAGTCATAAATTCTGAACGGTCCCTAATTGGTAAAATAATCTGATGATAAAACATTCTTTGACTTCTGAGTCATCGGGAATTTAAAAGTATGTCGACTTATTAGCAACACAAACAATTTGATTTTTTAGTATAGAGTTACCAATGCTACATAAATACATTAGAGGCAATTGTGTTCTAACAAGAACACTACAACCATCTTTACTTTTTTTCTTCTCCCTTTTCTATTTCGATTTCCATTTCTTTTTCGACTTTTATTTGTCTGCCAGGAAAAGCAAACACACAAGAGGCTCCCCACAATCAGTAATGTTCATTAGTTTAGGGAAGGCATTGCCCTCAACAGCTCCTCTGCAAATCCATTCAAGCCCAATCGGCAAGGAGCAAGCACAAACATGGCAGCAATCTTGGCCCAGTGAATCATCCAAAGTCAAATTAAAGCACAAAAAAAGAAGGTGAAAAAAGAAAGAATCTAGTCACAATATGGCTGTGAATCATTACAGATATTGATAAAATATTCATGTATCCATGGAAACACAAAAGGAACAGATTTCTCCAATCGATGGCAAATTCAAAACGAGCCATTTATAGCACAATTTACATTTGGAGTACTTGAGACAGAATTAGGCTTATCGACCAAGAAGCCCTGGTACAAAGGGGAGGCGGAATCATCGTTATTGCTGCCAATAAACCTATGAAAACTAATCCCATATTAATCATGGGCAAAACAAATAGGCTGGAGAGAACCACTCCTAGCACTGCAGGCTGCTATTTACCTTTCTTGGTAATTTAACAATTTCTAGATCTAAACTAACATCCATTCATGACAACCATATTTCATCAACAGGTCTCAATCAACGTGGGTCTATAGGCAAAGCACCAACAACTGATATTGGATCATTTGAACTGATCAAAACTATTAAAGCCCAGTAAAGAATATATATATATAACATCAAATAATTAATTGGCATCTGACAATTAAATCCAGCTAGAAAATTCATAAAAGAGAGAAACGCTGAGACTGAAAGCCTAAGACATTGAAAGATCAAAATTGTTCGAAAATCCCCAGAACTTGAATCCGATGGAAAGTGAATAACAATTCCAATATTGTCAACAACAAAACACCGAAAACAAAAGATTCAGATAATTTACTGATTGGTCATCAGAAATGAAACGGGTGATGATAAATCAATATCCTGCAGATCTCAAGACCAACACGGAATGCAGATAATTTGGAGATCCTCATAAATTCCAAAATTTTCTTCTACACATCAAAATACTCGGGATGCACCAAATACCAGTTTTTTTCTTCCGATACTGATGCTGGTATTTTCTTCCGATACTGATGGCATTCCGATACTGATACTGATACTGCTTTTATAGGACACATGAAACCTCTCTCAAGAAACTGAGCACTTGGGTCACACACCATAATATTTGCACCAAAAAGCAGTATCGGTATTAGGTCAGAGTCACTAATCCATAACCAATGGTATCACCGCATCAGTATCAGAATGGCATCAATATCGGAAAAATTCAAGAAAGTTCCAACATCGGTATTGGTGCATCCCTATATAAAGATACATTTCCAAAACAATAACAAGTCTTTCAGGTAGAGCTATTATATTCCAATTCTATAATATATATAAATATCATTTGTTTTGCATTTTCTTTCAATTTATTCAATTCAATCATCAAATACAAAACACTTATAACTAGTTAAAGAATGTTAAACACATTCAACATTAACTTGGAACAATAAATTCAATTCAAACATACAACTAATCGAACAAAAAGTAACTCGCAAGTTTTTTAAAATTCAACTCAATATGAATGGTACTTGCTTGAGGTTTTTGACGTTTTTTAGGGGTGGCAGGAAGCATATTATACTTCTTCAATTGATTTCTCAGCTTGAAGAAACACACACAACAGATATTCTTTATTCGGTAAAATACACAAAATCTTCTGACAATCGAAAGTCACAAGAAACGGCTGGTCTTCTCGGTCCATTTGGATTTTACCAAGTTTCGTAACATTAATCGAAGAAAATGGCACCACAGATTAGAAGTGGGAAAATATGCACATTAAAATTAAAATATCAAATTTCTATAACAAGACAGTTAAAGACATACTGCAGTCCGATCATGCATCATTATTATCAAATAAAAGTTACTTTGTCCAGTGGTTAAGATAAAGGTTTTGAAATACATAAAATATCATTGATTTTCCATTCACCCTGCCATTTTTTAGTATTTATACATTCGTATTTAATGGTGTTTCATAAATACATCTTAAATCTACATTGAATTGCTAATGTCCAAAAGTTTGTTGTGATCAAATCATCAAACTATTATACACTATTTCCTTTAGTGAAGACTATTTGAAATCGTTGGAACAAATGTTACTAAGCATGGCTGGAAAAACTAGGGAATTCGGGCATGTCATTGCTAAATCTCAATGGAAATGTTTGAAGGAAAGTCCAAACTTTTGACTTTGAAGCAGTCGCTCGATTTGCAGCTATTTGTGAGAAATTTTGTTATACGTTAAGAAATTACCTGGAAATTCAAATTTTTCCCACATCAGGCATTGAACTGGCATCGTCAGAATTTATTAAGTTAACATAGTCGGTGAGATGTGGCACATTGTCGGGTCAATTTCAATGGTTTTAAGATTGCAAAATGTAATATTCAGGATTGGCAAACTCTTTTAGGCAAGCCATCAAATGGATATATTTATAATTTCTTGTTGAATCTCACATATATCGAGCACAAATGTAAATTTTGAGGTAAATTTTGGGTTTACGGCAGTTTATGGCAGAAACGGCCTAAATCTAGTTTTCGGCAAGGTGGTATTTATCGGTAGAAACTGCCCCGTAAAAACCACGTTGCCATAAACTTGCCACGTTGTCATAAACTTGCCGACTCTGGTAATATTGATATAAACCTTTATCTGAACCACTGGACAAGAAAATCAATGTTTGAGATGCAATAATACAAATATTACTGATACAAAATGCATCAAATAAAGGACTAATAAATGAAAAATATTGAAATAAATGTGTTTTACCTCGTCCATGCTGGAAGTTAAGCAGGGTCTCTAGGAGAAAAGTCCTGCCAGCCTGGCCAAGGCTGCGTCCGGCTAGCTGCAGGCCCACCGCTAAAAACAAAAGACACTACATGCTCAACATGCACTAGGCTACTAGTCAATCAAAATTCACAAGAAAATTACCATAGCTAGCATTTAGAAAATATATTTTACTACTAGAAAATAGTAAAAAATAATTAAATTTACAATATTCATGTATTAAAATATAATACCAAAATATATGCATAAACATTTACGTCATCTACGCGAGACTAGATACTTTGACAAATTAATCACGCGTTACATTACTCAAAATATCAAAATACTATTTTCATTAATCACAAAATATTGAAAATGTAGAAAATGAAAGGCAGAAATCTATGAAACTATGCAGAAAAGTTGATGAGTACATTGGCCAAAAATATGACTAGAATAGACCCAAAGAAGGCAGTGCTTTCTTTCAAGTGCAGACAGGGGAAGGGTGGGGCTATAAATAGAGGAAAAGCAGCTTCTCCTTTTCAAGAGGTCGGGGATGAGGGACATTATATAAGTCTGTAAAGGGAGAGTTCAGAGGCTATCAAAAGGCTCTCTTATCAGACCTTTTATAAGAACCATTATAAGATCCATTACTCGATAATAAAATCCCCATCTTTTTCCGTTTGGATTTTAGGAAATGGAAATTTATATTTGATAGAATACACCATAACACCAACCCACATGATCTCCAGTACACCCCAAGTCCCCAACCCTCTTCTTCAAACAAGTGCATCTAAGATCTTCAGAGTAGGAATGCACAATTCTCAGTGGATTCAAATACTGACACAGGATATGTAGGCTGACGGGGCACTTTGAAAGCAGCAGCAGACTGTGGTGCTATTTGGTGTACAAAGTATTTTATAAGATCCATTGTTCAATAACAAAATTCTTATCTTCAGTGATCTTTTAATTTTTTTTTTTTTTTTTGGCCATTTCTAATTGGATAGAATACACCATTACACCAAATGGTGCAACCCACATGGTCTCCAGTGCACCCCACCCTCTTCTTCAAACAAGTGCATCTTCAGTGGAGGAATGCAAAATTCTCAGTGGATTCAAATACTGACACAGGATATGTGGGCTGACGGGGCACTTTCAATGCACTTTGAATGCAGCGGCAGACTGTGGTGCTATTTGGTGTAGAAAGTATTTAAATGGCAGCGGTGTGAGTGAATCTATCTGCCAGGTGTTAAATGATAACTTGAGCTATTGTCTGCTGGCTGCGAGGCGTAAGCCTTCTTGATGCTCCGTCCTGGTTGATGATGCAGTAACCATGGCAACCTACACTCAGATGTCGTTGCTCTGCTATCACTGTGTTTTAATGTGCTTTCGTATCCCTCCTTCCCCCAACAATATGGCCTGCTTCATAAATATCACTCCAGCGCTTCCTAAAATTACCATAAAGCTGTGAAAATGGGGGAGTCGCTGCTCTGGGGAGACATCCAGCCAAAAGGAAAATCATGTCCCAAACAATCAGATGTCCATATACACAACGCACTCAAGTGGATGGGCAAAAATAGATATCTTGGCATATTTGATGTTTTTACTTAAGATTTTCAACCTTTGAATGTGAGACAAAGTCATATATGTGCAGTTGCGGCACTGTGTATAGATTATTCTGGGAGCGCAGCCAGGGCTCCTACCACTGGCTCCAACCTGCACTACATTTAGACCAACAACAGGCTGCTGGTATAGCCCAACTATCAATAATAATTAACTGAGGACATGGGGGACTATACAGACATTGCAGTGCACAGAAAAACTGCAAATAATATTGGAAAATGGATACTGGACCAGAATAACTGGTATTGGCAATGGGTTGACCATTGGTCCTAGCATAGATGCAATAGAATGAACATTTGTTGCCTAAACACAGGTCACATTGGATGTCCCTGCAACAATTAAGGAAGAATTGTTGTGGATGACACCTGTATCAATATTTATCTGATCTGCGAATTGCTTCCATGGTCTGTCATTAAGAGCAGAATATGTAGAAGCTAAACACTAGCAGGAAGGACAGAAGCAGAACACCAACAATAGAGAAATGCCAGCAATAGCTATTAGCACAGAGCTAGCTGGGCACCTCTAATATGTATGCAGATGAGGAACAGGCAAGAGCACTTGTGCAGAGGACAGTTGAGGACACTGGCCAACTGGTGCTAGATTATGCTCTATCAACACAACATGATACTCAGCAGTCTAACTTGAGTAGAATGACTTGCCCAGGGGAATATCTGATCTTGCAATCAAAAGTTGCTTGAGGAATGAGTCTGGGTGGAATTGCATCTGGAGGAATTCTTGTCACATCCAATTTAAGGACTGAAATTCCTCCACTTTGCTCATTATCTCCTGAAACTTTCTCATTTGCAAGGCCAGAAATAACTAAATTAATGTGGTTATTAACTCCTTATACTTGAGTGGCTGAAAGTTAAATCTTAATGCGACCAATCGATCAGGAACACAATATCCCAAGTCAGAACTTTTTGGAACCAAGATCCTCCACAAAGAAAAACCCAAATAATATACAAAATGTTAATGTTGTCAATCAATTGGTCACATTTGTAGATGTGTGTTATTATTCAATTAACAATATCCTTCGTGTTTTGTATATCAATACTGGGTTTTGCAACTTGTATCATTTGTGTGGCACATTGATCAGATTTGTCAAATTTCGCAGTAACTTGTGTAACAAAAGGTTTTCTAACAGTCAGCTACAACATATAGGATTTATTCAGACTTATACCATTCGACACCTCTGTCAGCCAATCATGAGCCAGTATTTCATTGCAATAAAACCCATATTCTGTGTTGTCCAGTTATCCTCCCATGGGAGAATAATAAGTGAAGCTGTGAAAAAACAACAGCAACAAATGACAAGTTTCAGCTTTGTCTTATGGTATAAGCCAGTTATTCACCGCGGGATCGGCAATATGTGTTTATCACAGCTCGGGCTAACGCCCTCGCTGGATAAATCACATATTGCCTCTCCCTAGGTGAATAACCTATACTTAGCCACTAAGATCAGACATCACCAGCTTCATTACAACCATGGTAGACTACAATGGCGTTAGCTAGTTTGTTACAGCTCTACAATGGTGGCTGAAGTAAGAAAGTGTGCAATTTGGTGTAAAGACGTTGCAAAGAAGCTTGAAGAATGCTGTAAGGATGCTATAACTACAGTAAGGATGCTGTAAGGATACAGTAACGATGTGGTGGAGCTATAACAGGATTATTTGCAGATGGAGGAGCAGCCCATCTGTCTGCAGTGAAGCAGGCATGTAGCACACATGACAATGGGCTTGCTGTGACCAGTTTAGTAGTCCCAGGGGAAGGGACAGGCATGTTTCTCCGCATGATTGGATGTGATCACCCTGGGCTTTAATCACATGGGACACCCCTCAAGATAATTCCCTCCACAGCCCACCCTCCCACACACACCCTGGGACACACACTGGGACACCCCACCCCTTCTAAAACACCCCATTTAATCAGCAGCCTGCATTTACCACAGCAATGAGGCGATCAATAGAGCCAAGCTTTGTTGGTGTCATGGGTTAATGATCTGCCTTACACTCACTTATGTGGTGTCTAATTAGATTCACCCAATAAGTGGCAGCCTCAGTGGCTCCTGCAAAATGCTGTGATTTCATGTACAATGCATAACGACACATGTATGATGATGTACATTGTACATAGAACTATAAGGACAACAATTCACATGTTTGATTATTCAGGCCAACTGCTTGATCAACGTGCATGAAACCGTCAAGAGCATCCTCAAAGGCTCATCAAAATGCTGCAAAAATAGCAACTTTAAGTAGGGATGCGCCGATACCACTTTTCACTTCCGATCCGATACCAATACCGTATTTGTTGCCGATACCACCAAAATCCGATACCATTCCGATACCGATACCAATACCATTGGTTAAATATGAAGCAGTGCCTCCGATCCTATACCGATATTGCTTTTTGGGTGCCGATACCACCGATACAGATACTGGTATCGGTTCATCCCCAACTACAAGTGTGACTCCCTAGGGTTCAAACTCCAAATAATTTCAAACAGCATCATCATTACTTTGTTGCAAACCAATGCACATATAAGAAAAAAAAACAACTGGCAATTTTGACACAAAATAACTAATTCCTGATTGCTAATATCATAGAGAACAACACTGGAACAAAACCATAACTTTTACTCAATACAAACTGAGTCATAGGTCAGAATGGTGAAAATCATGTTACCTTGAACTTGAAACTATATGTATCAAATCCGATGATATATATCCAACAAGAATAATGGTGTGAGGTAATCCTGCCTCAATAGAATCACAACAGATCCATGGAAAAGCACAAAGCTAAACACATCCACATTGAACAATCCACTGAACAATCCTCATTCACTGTACTCCGGATCGCAGATGGTATGGAGCAGGTTCTAATAACTTCTAAATGCATGTTATATGCGATCATGCAAAACATGTAGAGGTGATGTTGCTGGTGGGTAGCATGGCATATGAATGGCTGAAATGGGTAGCAGCATGGAGTATAGTGAGTGAAGTATATTGAAAGCCAGTGGGAGTCAATAATTGCATCACTGCTTCATTAGTCACATCTTAGCATCATGTCCAGGCCATCTGCTGCCAAAACCACTGCAGGTCCACTGCCTCCACTGGCTCCAGCAGCAAGGGTATTAAGTTGTGCAACTAACCCTCCAACTGCCCAACAAAAGACTGTCCAGACCAGTGATTCTGTATGATCTGGATAAGGATAATATGAATATAGCAGCTGCCTGAAGGAAAGCAATGCATGCATGTAGTCTTATGCTCTGCGGTGACTGACTGAACCCTCACTGACTGCAGTCACTGCTCACACTTACTGCATACTGAGCTGGTAACACCATGTATTATAAGCCTACATGCATTAAACTTTATTACACAGGCAGGGATTAAGCAGTTCAGATCTCTATGCTGATAACATTTAACTATGTGATTCACACCACCATAGATTCTATTCGAATAAAACCATTTCGCATACTGATAAGTTAATCAATATAAATACGAGGTATAACATGCATGGTCAATGCATATAGCCAGCATGCAAAGGCCAAATGGTATGGATATGGTTCAATATACATGCACAATTGCACATCGACATGTATGCGAGTCTATAAAACCAGTAAAACCAGAAAAACCAAGATCATTCACACAAATTACACCATTTAATAGTATTTATAGCGAAACAAATTGCAAGTGATTGATCTAACCACAATTCAGTGACGTCAGCAAATCAGCCAGGGATGACAAAGCCAGAGCTTAATCCAAAGCTGCCATTAGCTTAATCCTACACAGATACAATCCAGCTTAATCCCCCTCAGTGAGACACAGTGAGACTGTGAAGCAGCTCTCAACCCTAATCATGCAATCCCTGGCTGTTGACATGCATCTAAAAATAGCTCATCCAATAGGACTACTTTCACATCCAACTGCATTCATCAATCGAGGCAGGGCATTCATCAAGGGGGAGGTTCATCAATGAGAGTGCTTGTACAAAAGGATTGCCTTCAAATTGTCCTCCTAAACAATGTTATACGAGAGGATCATATATGAATCACATCATCATAATGCTTTTCCCTTGTCATATACACCCGGTATATAAAGTTGATTAGTTGAAGCAAGTAAATGCTAGAGACAACCCAATATTCTGCCCTACTATAGCTGGAAAGTAATTGTTAAGCTATATACTCCAAATAAATTATTCCCCAAGTTCAGTAACAAAATTGTAATCCTGTTCAGAAAGGTTGAGAACATTAAAAGATGCACGGCCCTGACTCATGATGATATATAATTATATAGGCCTATGTAAAATGAAAAGTACAAATGTCAATGCCAGTTATTCAGATGAGTCAGATCTCTTCAACTGTGAGTAATAGGAGCAACAGTAGCCTTGGAATCATGACCACAAAAGTGGGAAAAAGGTGTTCATGTGTATTATTGGAAATAATTGTGTTCTAGAAATATAATTTATATTTTTGAAGATGAAGTAACGGATACAAAATCATGCATACATGAGTCAGTCTCTGCAATAGGTTTATGTAAGTAACAAAGTACATACCGAGCTTTAAACAGGAGAGATCTATTGATGTGTCTGTTGCACTGTGATCTACCAGTGACTACCACAGTACCACCCGCCATGTAACAACATGGGGAAAATCATTAGATTGGGAATCCACCCAATCCACAAGTACAGCTTTGATTTATTGGCCATCGACTGTTATCCATAGGTGGTATCCACTGGTGGTATCCACTGGTGGTATCCACTGGTGGTATCCACTGGTGGTATCCACTGGTGGTATCCACTGGTGGTATCCATTGGTGGTATCCACTGGTGGTATCCACTGGTGGTATCCACTGGTATCCAGCTGCCATGTCACTGATGTCAGACCAGGGCTTAGTTCCTTGCCTTGACAAAACGCTTAGTCAGCTACAGGATGAATGGATTGCTGGCATTTGCAGCAGCGTCAACCGGGAACAGTCATGCAAGAAATCCCCAGTGCTCTGGAAGCTGAGTGTTGCAGAGTATTGCAGAGCCAGTTGCTGACCTCCACATAAACATCTAGAATTAGAATCACTGACTACTTTCTTTTACATCCATGGCTGACAGCCATTGGCAGACCTTTGGCAACCACCAATGGGCCTGACTCAGCCAGTCTGCTCCCTGCTCAAAAACACAACATGTTGCTTTTGATAGTTATTTCCAAAAATTCATATATTCTGTCTGTACACAGATTAACATATCAGATTTTCTGAATAGACGAACTGTGATCAATCAATCACCAGACCAGCAGTACATGTAATGGTCATGTATGTGTGTAGCTATAGTGTATCAATTAACTTATCAGACTTGCAAGATCAAAAGAATATAGGATTATTTCCTATATCATACACCACAAATATAATGTCTGTATGGTTTGAATGCCCCAATTCAAAGCCACCAACCAGTGACAATTACTGAGGATGATTTCAAGAATGGCAATAGCATGTCCTTCAGCAACTTTACATTGAAAACAAAGAATGCAATTGCTATTAGGTGTGCATTGCAGTGATTCATAGCAAATCATCGGGGAATCAACAGGAGATCAGATTTAGAGGAGATATCTCAGATAGGAGATCTCAGATCATCTGCATGACTCACAGCCACTCAGCGGTATTTCACTGCCACTCACTGGTATTTCACATCCACTCATTGGTATTTCACATCCACTCACTGGTATTTCACTGCCACTCACTGGTATTTCACTGCCACTCACTGGTATTTCACTGCCACTCACTGGTATTTCACATCCACTCACTGGTATTTCACTGCCACTCACTGGTATTTCACTGCCACTCACTGGTATTTCACTGCCACTTACTGGTATTTTGCTGCCTCTCACTGGTATTTCACAGCAACTGCTCCTAAATTTCACTTTGGAAGGTAGATGCATCACATCCCGCACTACTCCATTGTGCACAACACATCCTGGCAAGATCCTGCAAAATGACATCCTGCAGCAGACCTGTGACGCAGCCAGTGGCCTTGATCAAAACCACATCTTTTATACGCAATGATCATCGCACCTCAATGTCATCACAGGCTATTTTTGGCAACTTGGCTAATTATAGCCTCCAGACTTTTTCATTATCTCTATTTCTGTTAAAGGACAGACATTGCCAAGGTAACGGAGACTCCGAGTCTGACTGCACAAGGCGACATGGCAAGTCCTCCTCAGGAAATATTCAAACACGTGACGAAAAAGCTACATCCAATTATTTCTCCGGAGGAACTCCAGCAGAATGCAATAAGTGATTCAAATGCCATCGCTACGTGCCTTGAGAGGCGAACCTAACCAAATTTGCCAGGGGTATGCAAGTATTGATAGATCAATGGACATGACAACTACAAAGCTATCACTTACCAGTTAGGGCTAATCTTGGAAGCACACTAAAACTCCTTCCCAATAACCTCACACTGGGAGATGTTTTGGGACCTGTTAGAACTCAGATTCCATCCCTTCTACTTTTCCCTTCACTCCTATTCCAGAAAAGCAACATTTGGCCAACACGTCAATCTGCCAGCCTTGCTTCTCAAGCCTGATCGATAAAATTGACAAAAATACACCCAGCACCAATTGATTTGGGGATGAAATGCAATCGTTGTTTATGGCGATTTCAACTTATTACAAACTAAAATTATCAGTTATCAATAAGATATTATCAATACGATATCATCAATAAGATATCATCAATAAAATATCGTGATAATAGCCATAATGGCCAAGTTGAGTCGGTGAGAGCTATAGTTCTGACAAGACTTGTTCAAGGCCACAAAGTTGGAGAGGACGAGAATTTTCCATTGCATTTGATTGTGACTGGGAGAAGTGGACTAGAAAATCCCCAGCCATCCATATCCATCTGAGAGGAAAGAGAGAGGAGGCAGCAGTCAATGCATCGATGGTGGCCTTGCTTGCTTGCCTGCTTCTCTTCAGTCTCTTGCCTGCCTTGCCTGCTTCTTTTGCCTGCAGGCTTGCCTCCCTGCTCCTCACCCGGCCTGCCAGGGTGGCCAGCAACCTGTGAGAGTCATTTTTGCAGGTTTATGAGGGCAATTTCTCAGCCGATAGGTCAATAGAGGTGGCTGGGCAGAGGGAGGGCTGTTTGCCCATTGGGATCGATGGTCATGGCAGAGGCATTGGTGACCTCGTGCGACTCAGACACAAGTGCTCCTCATGACCTATAAACATGCCTATCACAGGGTTGGCCAGGTCCCTTCCAAGCTCCTCCAGGACCCCCTAGGACCTCCTAGGACCCAGCAGGACCAGTGTAGGACCTCCATAAGACCCCCTCAGGCCTCCAGCTCCCCTCTAGCTCCCCCCTGCCCAGGGCAGCCCTCCCCTCCGGCAATCTGTCTTGGCCTATCTCAGCCTGCCCATCATCCCCTGCTCCATTACCCATCTCCCCCACTTTATTATTTCTCACAAGGTTCTTTCTTCTCCAATAATCCTCATGACTTACATAAAACTAAGTCAGTGGCAGCCAGGTCGATATCTAATCACATGCCATGTCACAGTCGATCCATTGGCGGCCAAAAGAAATTTGTCATTGGCAACTCCAGCCAGAGCTGCGAGACTGCACAGCCCCAGGTCATGAAGTGGTAATGTGCAGCAGGCATTGGACAATCCCGCTGTTAAGAACTTCTCCGCAAGGTCCCTGCTTGATTTACACCGCATTAAAGCTAAACATGAATCAGCAGGTTTTTGCAGTTCCAGCTCCGAGGATGGTAATTATCAAGGACCAACCTACAGAGGATGTTCAATTAAGCTCGTAAATAACCGAGGTATGGAGAATGATGATCAAAGGCACTTCGAACTGTCACCTAAACTAGAATCTGCACGGTGCTGATTTATCAAATGCTCCAAAATGTACAGAAAGTATTGACTCTTGACTACCACAGCTCCTGGCACTGGAGGCACTGGGGGCACTGGAGGCAGTGGATCCTGCAAGGGAGGCCTTTTTTAAAGTGGAGCAATCGATCGAAAGGCTGTGAGAATAACATGAGAACCAGATTGAATAGAAGTGCACAGGGAAGCAGAGACCATCATGAGTGGATAGCTGAGTGGACACATAATTCAAGGGAGGGAAACACATGCAAAGAGGCAATGCAAAGGGAGGCAATGCAATGGAGGCAGAGGGACAAGGTCCATTTCACCTTGAGAGCTATCCTGATGGCATCCTCCCCACTCCATCACCCATCAATGCAGGTGTGGCTGAGCAGCCAAGGACACCTGCACCGAGGTGGCTCAAGTCCATCTGAAAGCAAATCCTGCTGTTGACAGCGATACTGTTATAGTAGACAGTCTGATATTTGTGTTAGACAAAAGATGGAAGTAAAACAGAGCCATGGCCAAGGCAGGCAAAGCTGCACAGCAAATCAGAGCAGGAGGATTAGATGGGGAGATGGAAGTGAGAGAGGGATTTGGCTGGCAATATGATTGGACAAATATTTGATTTTGGATGATTTTGGATGGTAGAGCACACAAACCAACGAATCGACCCATCAGAACAGGTTTAAATCAGGCAACCGGCAACTGGGTGGGCTGATACGATAAAGCGATAAGGCATGCTTATCGATACTGCGAAGGAACACGATGATGTTTAAAGTAGCACGTAAAGTAGCCCAATAGCACGTCTTGGTTAAGACAAGCTTCTCAATACATATTGAGCTAGCACGGTGAGCTGCAGACTGTAGATGGAGAGCGTATATGCTGGTAGAATATGGCATTCGAAGCAGCAGCAGCAGCCAGCAGCAGCTTTGATGTGGCTATCCTCCATAAATAGGCAGGCTGCTTGGAGCAGACTGCTGTTATATCCCAGCAAGGAGGCTGTGCAACCATTAGGCTGTTGTGGGCCAGCAAGGTTAGTGGACAGCCTTTGTCTTGGGGAGTCTTTGTCAATACTCATTAGAGGCAGGGCAGAGCTCTGCTGTTGAGGCTGCTGATGCAACTCTGGTGATGCTGGAGCCGTTGGTGGTGGTGATGCTGCTGGGATTACCATGATGCAGATGAGACGAAGACTGCTTCCTTTCAAGGTGCTGCTGCTGGTCACCAGCATTGGAGACATTCACATCACTGCATGGAGCTTCTAGCATTACTATATCACCAGTCTTTGCCAAAGACTCTTTAGCATATTGGGCCTTATGCTTATGCACAAGAACCATTGGCAATACACACCAATAGTGACTATACATGCAACTACAGAAACCTCGGGCAATACTGCCTGCAATAGGCCTATACACCTACATTCAGTCTATATCAATATGCAACCACACTGCCACTATTTTTCATTGGTGGTACACAGCATAATTGCCATTGGTAGGCATATTGCATTGGTAAGCATAAATGCCCATTGCACTGGAACTATTTGTGATACAAGATTTGGCAGACGATTTGCCCAGCATATCAGTCAACAAAAGCACTGTTGGGAAGCTATATAACAGTGTTACAATGTTACATTGGACCAACTGCATAACCATTGGCCTGGGAATCATTTCATACCAGAACAGCCTCAACCAAGCAATGACAACCTATGGCAAGCATCAGAGATTCACAATAATGTCCTCCTCAAGCTATAGATTCTAATGTACCATGTACAAGTAAGGCTGGCTGATTAGATGTAGGACTGACAGCAGTCTGAAGCTTCACAAGGCCAAAGCACGTGCTTCCCTCCACATCAGATTTGTATCGAATTGCCATTAAATCAACATATTCCCTGGTAGGCTATTTCTGTCCCTTGCAGCTGAAGCTAAACTCACAGTCTCATACCCATCAAGATTGGGCTGTTGTAATGCAGTTTATCTCTAACATCAGAAATCTTAGTACATCAGCTTTACCTCCAACATTAAATTATTGGTACACATGAGTTGTCAGAATACAATCCAATGTACACAATAAACTGAATAAAGTTGACATTCGTATGCATTGCAATGCAATCAAATTAACATCACCATGCAATTCAATGCATTTAAATTGAATGAATTCCACAAGTTTATCACTTACTTTATCAAATCTTTATGACTTATCACCATTTGTGCATAATCAACATCAATGCCCTCCAATAATAAAACCACATAACTAAGTCAAAACTGACAGCTTCTCGGCTCACATTACAAATATTTTTAGATTATAATTGTTGCACAACGTATCAAAATGTCATTTCATTAGCATATCAATAATACCTGCAGACTTTAAACATTTCGAAGCAGATGTAGTGGACTCCCTGCAAGTAAACATCCATTTACAGCTGTACCAATTACTATACATTTCATTTTGGTGAATGCTCAATCGATTATACTCGTTTTACACATACTACTACGTTTTCAAGGTTAAAAACTTGATATTGAAAGTGAAGCATCTATTCAGTACTGACTAACAATATAGTATTGATACTATTGACTCATTCACTTAGTCTATACCAATGTGTCTCCACATGATATCATCAACTCAATTACGAAATGGCAAATGAGCAATGCAATTCAAAGATACTTTCCAAGTATTTCCAATTTCAGTTTCACAAATTTCCAGCAAGGAAGAGACCTGGCACAATAATATATATATGATTAATTCAGTCGTTGATAGCTTGTAGGGATACTCCGATCCCGCTTTTCACTTACGTTCAGATACCCATTGAGTGAATGAGTTCGTATTTTACGCCGCACCCCATCAGCACCAGTATGGGATATTTAGAGGCAAACCCGGTCAGATACCAATGCCGGCATTTTGTTTCCGATACCATCGATACCGATACCAATCTGACAGCGATATCATTTTGCTATATGCAGAGCAGTGCCCCCCATTTAATACCGATACCACTTTTTGGTGTCGATACTGCTTATACTGATACTTGGTATTGGAACATCCCCAATTAATAGTCACGGAAACCTTGGATTCTGTGCACAACAGGCAAGTAATTCCTTGCAATTGTTGCTGTACGACCTTTTGCAATTCAACAAATGCTACAACCGTGTAGGAAGTTCAAGAACTATTGGAACATCAGAATTTTAAAAGCCCATGTCTGAATTCTCCACATGTCACAAGTTAATTCCCAATGGATTCGTCTTTCTGCTTCTATCAGTTCTGAGACATGTCAGTTCAGAAAGTCCAAGGCCAATGCAGAGGATATGGGGTGGACAAGGCCACAGCCATCAATGTGATCTTTACTTGGCACGAAGGAGCACAACCTTGATTATTCTACATTAGATGGTGATTTCAGGGAGATTTCAGTATGATTTCCACCGGAACCTCAAAAGACACAGTTTATTGAAAGTCAGGGGTAACTCCCATGGAAGCTCACATCTTATATTTCAACTCAGGAGGACAGCAAAGAGAGGTAAAGAGAAGGAAAAGGAGATTTCAGTACACAACTTCAACGGAACCTCAAAAGACACTAAGTTCATCGAAAGTCAGGGATAACTCGAATACTTGATAGAATCTCAAAGCTTACATTTCAACTTAGGAGGCTATGCCAGCAAGGAGAGATAAAGATAAGGAAAAAGAATAGGGTGTGGAAAATTTGGATTATTGAGCAGGGAGGATTTCATGAAGAATTCAGTACTATTCCACCGGAACCTCAAAAGACACCTAAGTTTATCAAAAGTCAGGGATAACTCGATTGAATCTCAAAGCTTACATTTAAACTTAGGAGGCTATGCCAGCAAGGAGAGATAAAGAGAAGGAAAAAGGGGTGTGGAAAATTTTGATGATGAGCATGGAGAATTTCAGAGAGATATCAGTACGATTCCTCCGGAACCTCAAAAGTCAGAGATAATTCTATCCAGGCGCAGATAAAGCTTATACAATTACATGTATTTCAACTCAGAAGGGGAGCCGGGAGAGGTAAAGAGAAGGAAAAAGAAGGGGGTGTGGAAAATTTGGATTATTGAGCAGATGGGACAATATGGCTGACGGATGATCTCAGAATAAATCTGCCAAGGATGAGATATGTCGCAGCAGCACCGAGCAGAGCAAGAGGAGGAGCCATAACAATGAGGCAGGATGGGAGATGGGATCAGCATTGTGATGCAGAGGTTGATCAGAGTAAATCCCAGCTGCCAATAGAGCCAATAGGAGCCAATAAGAGCCAGGGGCTGCAGGAATCTTCAAGAGTCTGTGCTAGACTGCCAATAAGACTGCTCAGGCAGCTCAGGCCTGTTGTTTCCCAGCTCCATCTTCCTCCAATTTCACCATCTTAATGATGCAGCCATGCCTCTTAGACTTGTGCCACTGCAGCAGCCGTTTTATGGATGGAGGGCGGCTTATCAATGGAGTGTCAGGTCTTGCATACTGCTCCCTCCAATGAATCACGCTGCACTAAGTATACAGTCATACGCCCACCGAACTCATAAGCTCCGTATTGATCAACAGCAAATATTGATCTATCCCACCGCAGTGCATTGCAAAAAAGATGACAGAATATCAGCTCTATATATAAATCTCTGCCTCATTTCAATTACTACAATTGCCCAGGGCACTGGCAGTGCTGCTATATTTAGCCTCCTGACTGTGTGGCCTTTGCTCTGAGCTGTGCTCCTTCCTCAAATCCAGTATTAGTAACGATTGGACGTGCACTTGAGGGTGGAATAATGACAATTTGCAAATGAGGAAAAAAGGGAGGCTACAATACATAACAGATAGACAGGACTAAAATACTGTGCAAAGATGTGGCAATGCTGTATAAGAGCCTCATAGGTTATGCAGAGACTGCAAAGATGTGTCAATGCTGTATAAGAGACTGCAAAGATGTGTCAATGCTGTATAAGAGACTGCAAAGATGTGTCAATGCTGTATAAGAGACTGCAAAGATGTGTCAATGCTGTATAAGAGACTGCAAAGATGTGTCAATGCTGTATAAGAGACTGCAAAGATGTGTCAATGCTGTATAAGAGACTGCAAAGATGTATCCATGCTGTATAAGAGACTGCAAAGATGATGTTGTGTCAATGCTTTATAAGAGACTACAAAGATATGTCAATAAGAGACTGAAAACATATGTCAATTCTGACTGCAAAAATGTGTCAATGTTGTACAAGAAACTGCAAAGATATGTCAATGCTGATAAGAGACTGCAAAGTTGTGTCGAATCTCTAAAAGAGACTGCAAAGATGTGTCAATGCTGTATAAGAGACTGCAAAGATGTGTCAGTGCTGTATAAGAGACTGCAAAGATATGGCAACGCTGTACCTATAAGAGACTGCATTCATACGTGGCAATGTTGTATGAAGACTGCGAAAATGTGTCACTGCTGTATAAGAGCCTCGTAGGTGATGCAGAGACTTGCAGAGACTGCCAGAGACCCAAGAGAGAGGCTGCAGGATGCTGATGCAGGAAGATGCTGCATCATGTGCTGGCTTCCTCTTGTCCCAACCAATACAATATGCACCATCACGAATGGCCTTCAGTAACAATGGCCAGTCTACGTCTATGGCCCAAAATATCTCTCTCTCCTCCGAGTCTTCTCAGCAGCTCACTCTCCCTAACTACGTCCCCTCATTAAGGATAAGACCAACGACCCTAACACATCTCTGGGATAAGCACTAAGCAGAAAAGGCAATAACAACAGAATATGCATGGGAATGAGGGGAACTGTCATTAATAGTGAGGTCAATGGTATTTCTGATTTATGTGACATTATTACGTCCATAACCACCTGAGATTGATCCAGTTTTAGAAGCCAACCTTCTGTCCTTTTTTGCTTTGATTGATTTTATTTCATGAATAAAATTTTGAAAGGCCCACATCAGCCTCAATGAATATCAGGATCTTAGTGCCTTATAAGTTGTATTTCACTAAAACGTATAAAGGGCCCATATCAGCCTCAAACTCTAAATGAATTTTTTGGCAATTCAATAGGTGATATGATTATTCTGATAGCATTCATAGAATGTGTAATTTGAGTAAATCCAATAAATTATAAACAAATGCTGCTCAGGCATGGCCACTGCATAAGGATTGCCAGGATCATTGCACACAGAACTGAATTAAAGTTCAACTCGAGTTCTCAACCTTGAAGGTCATTCCACGTCTGAATTCTAACCCTTATCAAAATTCACATACATGCATTCAATAAATCACAAGTCTGACAATAGATGACAGTGCAATATTCAAAGGACCAATCCATACCCAACCACAGCAATATTCAATGATTATTCATACACTGTATTACCTTTAGAGGAAATCGATCTTAGTTATAAACAGTTATAACCAATTCATGAATATATATTCCCATTGAATAGCTCTCTATATTAAGAGTCAGAGGATGCACATATCTGACGTCACCCATCACTCACATGTGACATCACATTTATACATTATCCGCGAGGTCACCATCCCATTGACTATGAGAGGCGGAGAGATGAAGGGGCTAAAAATAGCAGAGACAGGCCTCCAGTTAGTTACCCTCGGAGCAATACCAGAGCAATCTGGCTCAGCTTAGCTGAATATTTTCTTGCTTCCAGTGAACTCAATATTCTTCACACAATAGATGAATAATTGATCGTCTTCCGCGGCCCACCATTCAACCATTGTCTTCTCTAAACATTATTTTTCTCTCCATCTCCTCTTCCTCTCAGAGTGAGACTCCCGAGGCCTCTCTCCTCCTAGGCTTGAGTGAGTTGGCTCCGGGCCTAAATCTCTGCTCATTGATTCATAATTTCATACTCCATGCCGTAACACGCCTCCAATCCCAAACTCCAATATCAACTCGTGCAGGGAGCTTGCTCTTCGAATCAAAACACAGCTCCCTGAGGAGTCTCTGAGCCACATGAGGACTTCTCCATTTTAAACATCTCAAGACAATTCCACAACCTGTATGACTGTCTTGTGCCCTGTATGAACTTTGCATGACTCACTTGTGACTGGGCAAGCAGGAGTCTGTGCAAACCCATATGATAAGGAATAATCATCAGGCAAACAGTCCTCCACACGTTTCAAGCACTCTGTGACTCGCCCTACAATTGTATCTCACCCATGTACTAAGAGCCTACATCGGCCTAAATAATTTCGAGATTTTATAACCTAGCAAGTTGTGTCTTATGTATAAAGTGTCTACATCAACCTAAATGAATTTCAGGAATTTTGAAGCCATATAAGTTGAATCCCACTTCCGTGCAAAGGGTCTATCTACATCAGCCTCAACAACTTTCAGGATTTTTGGAGCCGTGTAAGTGGTATCCCACTTACATACTAAGTGCCTACATCAGCCTCAATGAATATCAGGATTATTGGAGCCATGTTAGTGGAATCCCACTTACATGCAAAGGGCCCACATCAGCCTCAATGAAATTCAGGATTTATGGAGCCATATAAGTTTATAATCCCACTTATGTGCAAGGAGTCTCACATCCAGGGTTCCCACAAAATCTTAAGACGGGAATTCCATGACTTTTCCATGACTTTCCATGACCAAATTTTGGATTTTCCATGACCAATATTTTACTCATTGAGGTCGAGATTCACCCCGAAACGAATTCACGCGATGACCATCGTTCACTGTCCGGCCATCCGATCAACCATCCGACTATCATAAGCTCCCAAATGTGTTAAATTTTAGCGCGAATCGTAGTCAAAATGTGAATTTTCCATGACTTTTCAAAATATTTTGATTTTCCATGACTTTTCCATGACTTTCCATGACCACTATTTTTTCCATGACTTTCCCTGACTTTCCATGACTGTGGGAACCCTGCACATCAGCCTCAACTATCGGGATTTTTTGAGCCTCAATGTCAATGAATTTTAGGATTTGGAGCTGTGTAAGTTGAGTCCCACAAACATATGAAGTGCCCACATCGGCCTAAACGAAGTTCTGGAATTTTGGAGCCATATAAGTTGAATCTGACTTACATGTGAAGGGTCAACCCCATCCTCAATGAATATCAGCACAGCTGTATCGTGACAAATAATACAGCGTAATTGCAATAATTAACAGAACAGAATACTCGCCTGTCACTTCAGAGCTGAAGACTATACCTGGTGAATCCGCCAGCTAGAGCAGATCTGCCAGATCAAGTGAGCCAAAGCCTTTTATCCCAGTGTCACTTCCTAAGGTCATAGTCAAGTCCCTTCGATTAGATTCTGGTCTGCTCAAGGCTCCTTTCCAATCAAATTAACAGAACTTTCAGTTTCAACTGATACAATCTTTCAAGCCTGACACAGCCCAACACAGCCCACAAGATAAGATCAACTCCAACTAAGACACAAGCTTAAAATGATTGTCAATGATTTAAGCAAGCCCGTCATAACAAAAAGATAAATCGCAACCATACTGACCAGCTGATACATAATGATCACCGTAAATAACAGTAAATTGACTGAGCCAGCCGAGTTTGAATTCTCAAGTTGCGTAAAACCACAGGCCACCCAAGTTTACCCTGCAGGGGAGCATCTGCAGTTAATGTTTTGTAAATTAACATCTTTTCCAACCTGGACATTATAATCAATTCTGAATCGATAGCATTTGCCAGATAATTGATTGATTAGCACAGTACATATACTTTCCCAGATGTGATTTACACTGTGTCTATATGGACCAACCCTTCTCAATATAGCCATGCATGAAAATGTGATATTATTGCATAATATGGATTAATGTTCATAATATACTTCCCTGTAATCAATGCAAATAACACTTCTATTATAGGGAAGTACTGGGGCATATCTGAGCCAGATTATGGCAGATGTGGGGATATTGGGCACCTGGGGAGAGCCCAGCAATGCCTGCCAATTGCACCACCATAATTGGGTCAACTAAAAGCCATTGATTTTCTTGCAATTCCCCAGGCAGCCAGCCCATTTAGAGCAATGGCATGCAGGGGACATAAACAGAATGCAAATATATGGTATGTATGATGATGAATGCCAAGATGGGAGCAGCACAACTCCACTGTCTTGTTTGTTTAGTTTGTTTGCCTGATTCCAAAGCAGCACATGAAGCAGCAGCAGTAGCAACCTAATACACGAGGAGAGAACAGGGCAGGGTTCTGCAACCGACATCATCACATTTGCAACATAATTGAAGACAAAACCAATACACCGTTCCTTATTCTCTCTCCGAAAAGAAAGATTCATAAACTGCGCTGAGATGCTTTCATGAGAGCATGGCATCTCAAGAGCAGTCTCTACAAGAATGCTTTCATTGCACAGACAGTGACATTGGCAAAATTATACAGAGGGCTTGAGGAGTGAGTGTCAATAGTCACAACATAACCCAAATTTCATTATTTTCTGATGTTTCGACATTACCAATAAAGTGAAAATGGTTCATCGGTGTCTCTGCAAAGCGCAAAGTAAGTATATAATACGGCTCTACATTCTGCAGATCTGGTGTAACAGTTTTCGCATAAAGCTGCCTCTGCAATTTGTCGCAAAGCCAATAAACCCCCAGCCCATTAAACAACCATATACCACTGGGTCCACATTCTTAATACCCTCAGAGGGCCAGGGCAATGTGTCTGTGTTGGTTTTCTGCAGCACATGGGTGCTTGCAATGGACACACAACCAGAGTGGGCTTTATTTCTGCTGTGCTGATTATTTACATGAGCAATAAAGGAGACGAGGCGTGGTGTATGTATGAAGAGTGTGTCTGCATAGGCAAACGTAAGCAAACAATCGATGCTACAGTGTCCAACATTGCAGCAATATGGACAGAGCCTGACAGACCAGTAATGCCATGGGTGGATGTGGAACTGGGAGGGGGAGATTGAGTTCACAGACTGCCTGCTTTTCCTGCCAAACTATAGCTTAGGGCAGCAGCAGCCAGTCCATGCCGCCTTGTTTAACGACATGACATCCACATCTATGCTTGATATATCTGCCAGCACAACTGACAATCGCTGCCTCCCAGCCTCTCCGATATCGATGGAGCAATGTTGCTGAGACAGCGCTTTCCGCATCCCGAATCCTTGATCGCCCTGGAACATCCATCCGACTCCATCGCATCCCAAGACTTATACATGATGCTGCAGTTGCCAGTTGCCAAGGAGTTGATGTGTCTGAATTGATGCAACTGGGTTGCTGCTGCTGCTGCTGGGCTTGTCTTTAGAAAGTCTTAAGAAACCACTGGTAGCACTAGTAGCACATAGCCCCTTGCTTCTAAAGTCTTGATGAATTTTGTGAATTTGGTTTTCTTGCCACATCACCTTATCTCTCTACATGGGCAGGCAACACCTGACAGACACAATGTAATTGATGTCAGCAGGAAAATCAATGAGGAAGACAAGCCAGGAGGAGACAATAGATTCTGCAACCTTCAAGGTGTCTGCACTGATCAATCGATGGTGCTGTGTCAAGTCAAAAGGCACAGAGTCTAAAAGAGACAAAAGGCAAATGTCAGAGCAACCAAGCAGCAGGATCTCTCTGGCAATCAATGTATATTACCTGATGGCATAACACCTCTTGCTAACAAGCTCTGCTAACAAGCACTGATTTGCCCAAATCATCATTTTAGTGTGTTTACTTTAGACTTGGCAGCCCATTGATCTATCTCTCTGAAAAAGGAAGGGGAGAAAAAAAAAGAGAAAGAAAAACAAGACAGAATTGTGCTGCTGCGGAGCCTTTATCTCTTTACACCGAGATTGAGCACGTCAACTTTTGTGTGAGCAAAATATCTTGCAAGCCAAACAACCCACACCCACGTTGGATTGGGGATGCTGCTTTTTCTGGTGTGAGCACTAACTCCTGTGAGCTGGGAGGAGAATGAGGAGGAGGAGGAGGAGGAGGTTGGTGGCTACTGTGAAGAGAGCCATGGTGGCTGGTTGGGCCAAGGGAGCATGGGGTGCACAGCAGAGAGACAAGCAGAGAGACAGGCAGAGCCAAGTAAAGCAAAGCTACAGAGCCAAGCTATAGAGTAAGGCTACATAGCCAACCCACAGAGCAAGCAGCAGGTCCTGAGCTGCAGGACGAATTGAGGGAATTGTTTGACAGGCAGCCAGAGCTGAGCCAGGGGGTTGTGTGTTGTTGGGTAGGCGGTCGATATCTGCTTGAGTGATAAAAACTGCCCTCATCCATTTGAAAAAGAGTGCTACTTACAGCAGCTAGCCTCTGAAATCCATATGGTCACGGCTGGTGATTGGAGGAGAGCTGAGTCAGCAGCCCATTCCCATCATTACAGTCATTACCCACACTGGCCCAGTGCAGCCGCACTGCTCATGTCAAATCAACCCATGGCATGAAACACTCTTATTAAAGCTTCAAGTGAACCTCACTGATGCCACTGCCACAAGGCACCCAAGTCGAGTTACAGCTCTCTATCTCTTTACACTCGGTAAATGAACGCTGCTCTAAGTCTGAAATGGCAGTATTTTGGGCTGGTGCTCCATAAAAAGCAACCTGGAAACGGTGCAGTTTATTTTGCAACATCAGCAAATTTAATCCTAATCATTCGACTGCAGAATGCATATTGAGTCTTTATTCAATGGTTCAACTTCAAAGTGTTTGCTAATTGATTAGTAATCAGTTCCACATAAAGTTTTCATTATGATTTCATAAGTCCAATCCTTGGTAACAGGGAGCAGGCCTACCTTAATTGGTGCGGACACATAGCCATATCTCATCCTTACGTGTGCCTCACAGCCTCTGGCTCATGGTTATATAAACTGAAATAGCTTCAGGACCAACAGTATTGAAACATAACATGACATAAGACATGAGATGAAGTTGAAATTTTGCAATCATTTCACTACGGATGGTACTTCAAAAATGAGGTCAGTGTTACTTAGCGGATGGTTGTGAATTTTGAACAACCCCAAAGGACAAATCTCTTGGAACTTGGTTTGGTTAGTCATAAATTGCAATGAATAATAATGCAATAAAGCCATTTATCAAAAATATCAGAGATTCAGTATGCGTTTTCCTTCACAACTTAAATACTATATTAAGTTGACCACAAGAAGAATTTGCTTACCTTAGCAAATAAGCAAGTTATTACACAGGGGATGGTAGTATAGTGAGCTGAAGCTAAAAGGCATCACAGCAAAGAATATAACATTTACCCCTATATAAACACAACAAATATCCCAAAGCCAACAATCCCAGAGTTGGCAGTCATAGAGCAAGTACTTTTGAAGGAGGCATCTAACAGATGGAAAACAGTACACCCAGAAAGATGTTGACAAATTCCTAGAATCCTATCAGAAGGGATCAAGTACAAGAAACCACTTTACTGGAAAGCTTATGGGGATGTAAAAAAGGAAACAGCAGGCATCATCATCACTCAAGACCAGGATGGCTGGTTTCAGTGCACTGTCTATTAAGCAACTCCAGCAATAGGAGGAAAAGGAGACAAGGGAGAAAAAGAAAAGCGCTGACCAATCGATCTGTGGTCTATATATAACTGGGGAGTATGGGGGAAGCCTTGTATAGCTGAACCGGTGCATCTGCTAAATGTCTAACTGCCATCATCATATGTCAGTGCATGCGATTGACTCATCAATAACTGGTGTCTCTCAAGCTGAGTCTCAAGACCTGCATCATTATCCTTATGTGCCGGGCCATCAAGAAACAAGCAGGGAGACACAAGGCATTGAGGCATTGAAGACAGTTGAAGACAGTTGAAGACAGTTGAAGACAGTTGAAGACAGTTGGAGGCAGTTGAAGACAGTTGAAGACAGCTGAAGACAGTTGAAGACAGTTGGAGGCAGTTGAAGACAGTTGAAGACAGCTGAAGACAGTTGAAGACAGTTGAAGGTAGTTAAAGATATAGTTGAAGACAGCCAACAGTGGGACCAGCAGTATATAGAGCTAGCCAAGAGTGGGCAGCAGTAATCCAACTTGGTGTGTAGGCACCCTGTCAACATCCAACTGCCCCACCCTGATGTTAGTCCAACATAAACCACTCTGGGAATGGCCCTCCACAGCAGGCTGGCAGCAGCCCTCCACAGTCAGCATACTAAGGGTCAACTTTTACGACTCCAATAACTGGCATCAAAAGGCTCCATGGCCAGTCATGGCCAGCCACCGAGTCACACAATGGGAATCACTGCTATCCCCCACATCTAAATTAGGACACTTCCCCACCCTCCCCCAGAAAAATGCCCCAGCTATCTCTAATGGCTAACAACGTTGGATCTCCACCATACAAACCCCACAATTCCATCATCCCAAATCCAGAATTATTTTCCACTTTGGAAAATCCCAAGATACATAAATTTATCTTCCACTATCTCGAGATAATGGGTTTAGAGACAATCGATAGCAAAAATCAAACCACTTTGGATAGTTTAATGTTTCAATGTCAGCAGTGTTGCATTTAAACCATCTATTAGCTGCCAAAAATCCCTGAAGTTATTGGTTGAAATTTCCAGATTAACTACAAAGATGACATATGAGGGGCTCAGAATAATATATATCCATTGGATATTATCCAGGCATTTACGTCATGGACATGTTATCTACCCTTCCTCCCATGCAGAATGTAATTACGTTTTCTGTCCAATTAATCTTGAACAACTTCTGAGAACACCTTCAGCTCCAGTGAAGTCCAGTCCAAGCACTTAATTCAACAAGTTCCTAATGGGCCAGGGGTGTGGGAATCAAGGCCACTTGAATAAAACAACTCTCAACGAGACAAACTTAATTTTCCAGGCAACAGATCATTCGGGGACTGAGAAGGTCATTTGCTTCATTTCAACATGATCCCTCGAAGAGATCCCTTGGATAGATCCCTGGGAGAGCAGTATGGAATGCTTATCAGCAGATTTATTACTGGCCTGATGCTATATTGACCCAAGAACATGTACTCACAGGACTTATTAACTGGCTTAATTAAAAGTCCATGTCCACAAATGCCAATAACACAGAGCACGGCTGATAGAGCAACCCACTGGTAATTAGATCGTCCAACAACCTCCTACTATCCAAACATGGACCCTCAACCGCTGCAAAAGCTTGCAGTTCCAACTTGCAGACAAAAATGCCCACAAAAATTCCCAGAAAAATGTCCACAAAAATGGCCCTAAAAGCACACAATACTAATAGGGATTCCGTGTTATCAAGAGAGGCACTGGCATTAAAGAATGACGTCAAACGGTCAGCCCCACTCTGATGACCCACTTAGATAAGGCTGGTTATGTCACACCGTTGCCTGCTGAGTGTGTGGAAAACAGTGGAATGTGGTCAGCCACCATACCAAGGGATATATGTCAGAATAATTAGAAAACACCACACATACATAAATTTAATTTAATATCCTAGATCATCATTATAGGTTACTAAGAATGGTATATAAAGCCACGAGAAATCAAATAAAGGGGTTAGCCCATAAGGGGTAGTCTTCAGCCTGGCTACAGTGATTCGAAAAGCAGAGCAATCCATTACATGTGCATGGACCAAAATGAAATCTTTCTACAGGGCTCAAGAAAATGATGTATCAGAATGGCCTGTGATGGCATTCCCGCATCAATACCATTGCTGCCTGCCATCTACCCACATACATAATGTTTCAGGGATATACAATGAAGGTTTAAAGAATAGTATAGAGAGGAGAAAGGGTGGCAAGAAGCAGGCAGAGGAGGAGTGGCCGCCCACGCCCGGGGCTGCTGCTGCTGGTGGAGGATGGAGAGAGGGAGCTGCATCATGTATTGATGGAGCAGCAATGGGAGACTGTCACAGCATAAGGGCAAGGATTACTGGAATCACTGGAATCAGTCGAGCGGGTCCTGACATATGTGCAACTAGCCAATCCATGCAGGCCAAGCCACTGCGGAGCCACAATAGAGCCACAAGTATAGATTGTAGAGCCACAGTGGTTCAAGGTGGCCAGGCCTAATGTGGTGGCCAAAAGGTGGAGGCCAAATTGTGGTGCTGCCAGTGGTTCCAGGAAGGCACATTTCAAGGCCATAATCTAACTCCACAGCCATGCCTCCTCCACTGCCTCCCATCCTCCTCCTCCTTCCTTCCTCCTCCTCTTCCTCTAGCTCCAGCCTCATGCACCGGCCAAGCAGCAAGCCCTGCGTCGATATTGCCTGCATGAGGACTTGAGCAAACAATATGGCCGCCATGACAAGCTCCATCACAAGCCATTGGATGCAGCCGAGGAATATCTGCGGCCAGCAGCCACCTCCTTGAGTCACTCCTTGCAGCAAATGCACGTGTAGCCAATACTAGCCATCCCAACATGGGCTTACATAATTCATATACAAAGTAGATCCCCCATCGACTTAGATCAACATGCACAGCCCATTCATACACAATTGCCGAATAAGGTCACCTATACTATTTGATCATTAGGCACTCCATAGCATCCATAGCGGTCGCACCTGGATATATTGAAGTGACTATATACCAACAACATTACATCCAGGTGTGATCAACAGTTCAGCTGTGCAATAAACCTGCAATAACCACATGTGGTCGTGCTTATTAATATGAAGGCACGTGTCTGTGGCAGTCTATGCAAGGTAGTTCCTGATTTGAGCAGAGTGAAGTCAAGCGCATGCACAATCCAGTGACTAATCTAAACATACATCTAGTCATCTACGAGTCATCTACGATATTCAGGGGCAGTGTAGGTGGTTGTGAACTGGTCAGGTCAAGCAGTTGAGTCCCAGGGGCAGGATGACTGGATGAATGAAACACCGTCAGCATTTTCACCTGCCAGCCATGCAGCCTACTTGAATGCTGTTGCTATTTCTGTGGTTTGCGCGATGCACCTATGAATAGCCGCACATTATCATGTGCAGTACAGAGCTTCGGGCAGCAGGGTGTGGTGAGGAAGACAGAGCCCTAACTAAAACACCCCCTCAATATCCCTTGAATACATATGCCCCCCTGTGTCCCACTTACCGTGTGAGAGTTGCCTATTGCCATACGCGAAGATCGGCGGCCACAGCCATGGGTCAGCGCACTTATCCCACAAGGAACGTCTCTCTAGACAAAACACCGAGCTAGGAGCCAGCGCTCGCGACATGCAACGACGACGTCAGCTAGTCAGCAGCAGCAGCAGCTACGAGACTAAGCCAGCGCCCTCTACGCCCGCTCTCTCTGCCTACTGATGCTGTTGATGCCATTGCCTGCTGTGTGCAGCCATCGATCGGCGCCGATGCTCCACCGCCGCGGGCATGATCGCTAAAGCGCTAGAGCACCCTCCCTAGCTACGATAGCTACGATACTGTAAAGAAGCTGCAAGGCTACCCCCTCCCCCTCCAACTCTCCTTCCTTCTAGCTACGAACTCCTGCATGGCCTAGCAGCTCCTAGAGTCCTTCCGCCTCCCAGTCTATCATCACTTGTCATCATCACATCACCATCATCAAGCACGTGTGCTACTTGGAACCAATGAATAGACCCTCCTCCCCCAATATACACCAACTCCCTCAATAGAGTCAATACTACACACTGTCATATTGTCACAGCCACCAGCCCAGGTAACAACACACTTTAGTGATTTTACCACAGCACACCCACGAAAATGTTATCTCCTCAATCTAGCAGTTCCTGCCATGTCTAATCTGACATTATCGTCTTCTTAATCAATAAGTACCATGCTAACGTCTCACAGACCCCCACACTGCCTTGCATTGCCACATAAACATCAGAGGCTGTCAAGGGGAGCAGCAGCAAGCATCGTCAAGCAGCAACACCTGCATTCTTCTCAGTCAGTCATTCTGTCTTTGTTTGACAATGCCATGCAACCTTGGCGAATCACATGCAATTTATCCATCATTTGGACCATGCATCTTGACTATTCCTGAGGTATATGATAGTGCATGAGTACATGTACAGCCACAAGAAAACAACTTCAGAAAACAACTTCAGAAAACTCCCAAGGCATCCAAGGTAGTCACCAGTCTGCCATCAGCATCATCATGCCATGAACTGCAGCTATATATAGGCCTATGTATTACTTGCAATACAAACTTTATTACAAAGTTTATACCACATGCATCCTTCAAAACTTTATTGGACACAAAATCCACTTAGTTCAATGCATAAATGATAAGTCAGATGACTGGGTGCCCTCTTTACAAAACTCTACACAAAATATCTCTTCCAGTGCAGATAGTGCTTTGAAATAACTTTGGTGTGAGAAAGATTTCAATTTTGTCTCCTTTTAGTTCAAGGCATATAGCCTGGATGACGATATAACTTTTATTAGGATCTACAAATACACACTGTATAACATACATACATTTATCCCATGTCTAGCCAACTTTTGTCCCTCATACTGAGCTTTTCCCTGGTCAATACAGATTGAGAGAAGGAAATACAACAGAGAGAAACAGGGACATATATTTAGTTCATCCAATCAAATTCCTTTGGCTAATTAGCCAGCAGGGATATACTGAAAGATAATGAGATCAACAGGGATATACTGGAACTGACCAATCAAAAGACAACAGTGCCCCTATATATCATGCTTATTAGCATGTAGATACCAGCATATTCGCTGATTGTTGTGATTTAAGGCAATTAAGTGCTGCCAATTAAGAGTATTGATTTTTTTTGTAGCACAGCTGCATTCACATTGAGTGCTTCAAACTGTTTTACATTGATATAAATTAAAATAAAAGTATTTTAAAAAAAGACATGGGAAAAAAAGGTTATACAATGGGTTGCGGCAGTATATCCCAGGTATAGTCACCCTCGACCCCATATATCCCTCGACCCTTCGGGTCTCGGGATATACTGGATCTTGGGTGACTATACCAGGGATATACTGCCTCCACCCATGGTATAACCTCATAGTATTGCCTTTCTATATTGGCCAAGCTAGTCATTTGAAATATGAGATAGGATTCACAAGTTCTAAACTAAAGGAAACATTAGGATTCACAAGAAAGGAAACATTAGTGAAATGCAGGGAAGCAAAAAGATAAGTGCTAAATGTTCATCACTAAAATCACTGAGATTCACTGTCGATCAATAGGCTCCATGAGCTATAAATTCCCTGACAATCACTGCATGGTTCTCCATCAATGGACTCATAAACTTAATGGTATATGAAAATCATGGATATTGGGATTTCCCATTTATAAATTTCAATTTTTCAAAGTCAACATGAGGCTATGAGCTGATGAGGAAGGAGCATGGCTGAATAACAAAACCAAAGTTCTTTCCTTTTTGCCATTAGCCACAAAAAAGACTGGAGAGACAAGAGAGAACAAGAGAGAGAGGAGAGGACCATTCATTTGCCAGACGTCAGCTTGTCATTGCCATCACTTACATAACCATAGTTAACTCCCATCACCCCATCCATCAATCAATCTCACACCGGATTTCATTCATTTCCATGGCAACAATGACAATCAACTGGGACAATAACTGCCAATAAGGAACCGACCAAGCATCTATTTATAGACCATGATTATGATAATGACAAAGATAAGTCCATGATGTAACTGTAATGATTGATATTGATTACACAAACCACAGGGACCAGAATAGCATACAAGGAAGTGGATTGGGTTGGAAGACATCCCCTGCAAGGATGCCAGAATAGCACTGCTTTGATTGCTTCACCACATATTAAACTGCATTAGCATGGGATGGTGGGATCTCAGGTACACTGTACAGAGCCATGGACCTTCCAGTGCCAGTGCTAAAAGGAGAATCATATACAGGCCTACATTGTAAATTGTATAGGTACAAAATAGTTATGGGTATCAAAGCAGTGCCAGTGATAAATCCAGTGGTGTAGAGGAGGACTATAGGCTTGCATGAGGATGTGTGTAGCTGCCTGGCTATTTGTCTAATGTGCTTGTCAATATGAGCTAATCTCTTTTTGCCTGTCGAGCTGGGCCATTAAGCCGACCTGAGCTGGGCTGCTTGTCCGATAGGCACACTCTGGGGTAAAGTCCTATCTGCAGTGGACATCATATCTCCACCAATATTATCAACATGTAGTGGCAAGCAGAGCTCAGCCCTTCTCCCAATAAAATCTCACTGCATGGGTCCCTACACGGTCCCTTATGGCTGCCCCTGATAAAGGTCACTTGAGGGGCCCTTAACAGGTCTCCCAGGACCCCACAGCCATGTCAAGGGACCCTCCCTGGTATTTTCAGACATGTTAATAGCACACATGAGCAGCTCTGAAACAACACACACACGTCGCCATCCTCACACTGCAGCCCATGGCCAATAATATCGCATTGTAAGTTTATCACATTGTGTCTTGCGACTTTAGCACCCATAACACTACACCATGCCACCACAGACATGCATGGCCCACACAGACACTGGCCACAACAGACATGCGCACAATGCCCCTACGTCACATGACCACGTCACATGACTAGGTCACGTGCTGCTGCTTAAGGATATGGGTCATGTGATAAATATCTTGCATCAGCAGCACTTCCTCCTGCCTCAACCAAATCGCTGCCTCCAGGCTCAAGAAAAATGAGGAAATGTGAAAAAGTCATGAAACAGAAACACTTATTCCATACTTCAACCTGGCCATAATCATTGCCCTCATTATGGGGTTTCCTCAACTCCTATCGATTGCACTTGATGTATTGCTATTAGATTACATACGATTTACTATACGATACAGTGCTTTGAAATTACTTCCCTGAAAATACCTTTTGGCTATTTCGCAACTTAGCAGTCACCCAACCAAACTGAAGCCTTGATTCAAGATCTGGAATCTTGAATTTCTCTTGATTCAAAGACTGGGAATGGATTTAAATTCAACCAAGTCAAAGAGCCTGGATGAACATTGAACATCTTTGGTACAAAACTTATACCATCCATTCATCCCAATAGCACACTACCATCCCCACCCAAAAACTACCATCCTAAAAGGAACTGCCAAGTATTCAAGTATACCATCCGCAAGGTAATACAACCAATCTTCAGCTCAGTCCTGTGTCTATTTCCAATAACACTCTCAGCACCCATGTGATACTCTTACCTTAATAAATAAGTTGACTGTTGACTTCTGACCGGTTCAATAATCCATCACATGTAACTAGGAAAGACGCATCATGACAATATAAACAAAGATGAACTTTTACTGAGCAAAACTAAGACTTACTGTGGTATTTACAATGACGTGCTTCATTACAAATTGATGCAAAGAAAATATCAAATGTGAGGTAAACAAGATACTTGACGATAGTGCATGCCAAGATAAACACAATTAGGTTTTTTATCAGGGCCCTATCGGTCTAATAAAAGGCTACCAATCAACTTTAAACATCATTAATTTTATTGTAGACAGTGTATCGATTGAATAAGCAATAGTAAACGTATAATGATCCAATTAAAAGGTTTACATTTTCATTTTGTAATACATGCAATCATATATATAGTAGTTTAAAGATGGTGGGATGGAACGTTGGAGCTTTACGTCCTGTATCTATGCACTTTATAGTGTAATTAGGAAGAAGACAAGGCAATGATGCGAACTCCGCGAAGGATGATTGAAACAGTCATCCAACATAGGAACTGGTGACCCGGCAAGAGCTCGATTCGAACCCTGGACCAAGTGATTGGCAGCCCAGCGAAATACCACTGAGCCAACCCCCCCCCCCTCACAATCATTGTGAGAAAGAAAAATAACACACAAAAGGCCAAGACTATCTTAGATATGGAGACCTGGAGCACCATATACAATGATGATTCCATCTGCTCCTGTGTGAAGGATCTTTTCTCAGGCAGTCAGTGGCTTCCAGAAATATCGACGCAGAGGCAAGATGACCTTGTCAGAGATAGCAGTTATAGTGCTAAGGAGCCAAGCCAGTCCATCACAGTGCCTGGGGTGACAGGGCCGGGTCACAGGCCAGATCAATGCAGAACGCCTACAGCAAGATTCTTGTTACGAAACAGCAGCAGTGGTCCACCTCTAGTCCACCTCTGGTCCACCTCTGGTCCACCACTGGTCCTGCAGTTAGCTGGACTGTCCACCAGTTAGCTGTAGCTGGCTTCAGTGGCATCATACTGGCATGGCATGTCTTGTTTGGCATTGGCTTGCCCATTTGCCCTTGCCTGGCTGCACCTACTAGCCAACCAAGCTGGGGCTGGACCTCACTGCCCTGGACCTGCAGCTACCTTGGCCCTGCAGTATAGCCCAGCCCTCCCAAAGTATCCCTGGCCCTACACTGGCCCTACAGTTTGCCTTTGGCCTGTCCAGTATCCACAGTCTCCACAGTCCTGGCAACAGGACACCTCAGCCAAGCCTTCCATCATATCCACAAGACTTCCTGACCAGCCATCCTGTCAGCCAAGCCTCGATTCCATAACAGCAGCAGTTGGTCAAAAATAGAGTCCACTGTCTACTTGGATCAGACTGGTCACATATGCCCACTTCTTTTTCCTTGCCTCCCCAACATAATCTCAAAAGAAAGAACCAACAGTCCAACACAAATAGTATGGAGTCGAGTTAACTCAAACAGCAAGTTATTATGACAGACAAACAAAATCATTACATCGATTATCTGTCAAATTAGTCAGCCCAGGTAAACAGTTATAATCCCCTCATAAATTAAATTCACGAAATAACTGAAAATCTATCTCAGCACTTGCCATTTTGCAGTTACGTGTGTTTTCCAGTTCAGGCCTCATTCAGGAACAGGCTCACAGCATACACCAAAGCTATACATATGTGTATATGTATATACACAGGCAATGGTGCAAGGGTCTCATCCCAAATCCCAAATCTGACAGATTTGAATCACAAGAAGTCTTGTAGAAGACAATCGTCACAATTCTTATTGTTCAAACATGAGATATCACGTTTATTTTTAACTACAACTATTGAAAACCATAGATTTCAACCCAAAATTCAGACAAAAGGTTTCATCACAAGAATGTTAGCCCCGTTTTCTTTCAGTCTCTGGTCTCTGAATCCAATCCATACAAGACAAACAGCCAGCCAGAGCTCTTCAACTTCTTTTTGTGGGAGGTGACCCGGTGTCTAGGAAATCAAAGATGCAGATGAGCGATAGGTGGGGTACTTTAGCAGGACACTGAAGTCCAGCACAGAGACCGGGGGAGACCTAGGGAGGACAAGAGAGGGGAGCAGTGGTCATAACTCGTGGCTAAAATGCTGTGTGGAAATGGAAGTGGTTACAAGGGGCAGATAAGTCAATGACACAAACGCCCTGGTCCCTGCGAGTGCACAAATCAACAGAAGCACTTGACCCACAGGGAGGTCAACCCCTTGCATGTTGCAGCCCCTGCTCCAGCATTGCTCCTAGCCTGCTCCTAATGAAATTGAACTAACAAAAATGCAATCATCAATAACCACATTTGATGCAATTGATGCAGCAGGTTACCATGTAATGGTTAGAGCAAGCATGGAACTGCATTGTTGCACAGTACCCATGCACTGCCTTGCTGCTGGCAGCACAGAATATGGGAACTTCAAAAGAGTTTCTGCAACATCCACTCACATGGACAGTGCACACGCATTTCCAGTTGCTCTGATCAGTAAATCTCTACTATACAAGCAGGAATAGAGACAATATAAAGTCAAGAAGTTGAAGAACCCAGCACATCTTCTTCTTCTCTTCTTGTAATTCAAAATTGCCACAATTTAGTTCGTAATCCATGGCAGTAAAACAGATCAAAATGCATTGACTTTGAATCTGCAAAACTCTACATTTGATTTGAGCTAAGGGTATCAGAAACTCCTGAACAGATCTGATAGTCAAATCACCAGCCTTGTCAAGGCTTGGTCAGAGTTTTATTTGAGCACCAGCCACCAAGGCAGTCTGTTCAAGCTTGACTCAGTGGGGGTAGAGTTAGCTATCTAAGATTAACACTCACTCAAGTTAGCCAAGGGTGGATGCAGAGGGTGGCTGCATTGGGACTGACCACTAGGCAAATGGCTCCCTTGACCAACAGAGATGAACAGGCCTGCAGCCCTGAGCAGTGCTGAGCAGGCTTGGCTGGGTGAAGGCGTGCATAACATGGCTTAGCATGGCAAGGGGATTACACTGGCCACCCTACTTAAAGTAATATCGATTGGCCAAGGCAATGGCAGGGCAATGGCTAGGCATGCACCATGCAGGGGATGTCCACGTAAGCCACTGGCTGCATGTATACCCTTATCTGCATGATGCACGCACATTCTTGCAGTGAAATCAATTTCATAATGGAACTAAAATGGCTCCAGGCCACGGGGGACAAACGAAAACCAAGCCCTAACCTGCCCTTTCCACGAAACGAGGCTAAAAATACAACGCTTGAGAGGAAAAACGAAAATCCCAAAACTTCTATCTTCACCCAACGAACCATTGCAGGCAACAGAAAGCATTCAAATGGATTGTGCCATTTGGAAAGTTCTACTAGAACAGTTTTGTACATGAAACTAATATAAGCAGGTCTGTTTTAGAAAGTCAAGTTGTGAATGTAGGTTTTTACTTGAAAGTATAAAACTATGAACACGTTAGTTGACTATTTGTTCCACGATGAAAGGCAAAGTTTCAAGCAAATAGTCAATCCAAATATCACTTTTAGAACCACAATTTGTGCCCCAATGAGACGTAGATCTGCGGATTGAATTCATCCTCATTCCCCAAATCCCCCAATCATTAATTTCATCACAGAAGCAAAATAGACCATTTGTCCATATCAAATAAGTTTCTAAGACATTGCTTGAGCCATACTATCGATGAGTTAATCCACCAAATTACAAAAAGGACAAGACAAAGTAGATTCACACGAATATTGCTCAAAATGACAACCTTGGTCAGAGCTATGCACCTTGGAATTCCTCATGGCCAGTGACAGCCGCCCCTCTGAATGACAAGGCTACATTGCTCACATTAGCACAATATATTACCTGTTCTTCACAATCGATACATGATAACAAAGCCAAATATGTTAGATAAATCTCAAAACTAGGCTAATGGATGTTACTTTAAATACTCTTTATCAATTGATATTATATGTGAATTACTGTCCTGATTTAGCTAAGGTTTTGATATAATAAGTGAATTACTGTCCCGTTTTAGCTTAGGTTTTGATGTTATAAGAGGATTACTGTTCTGTTTGAGTTAAGGTTTTGATATAAGATAATTACTCTCCTGTTTTAGCTTTGGTTTTGATATAATAAATGAATTATTTTCCTGTTTTAGCTTAGGGTTAAGGACCAAATACATAATATTGGACTCAGCAAAATGACCTGAACTCGAAAGCATAATGCCCTCAACAAACCAATGGTATTATTCCAAAGCTGTTAATCCCAAAATATTGCGTCTTTCAGTCTAATCTAAAGGCTGAGTACCAGCTAGTAGAACCTTCAGCAATTTCCTCACACAACTCAGCCAAGTGATCTTTCAAGCTGAAGCCCTGGAACACAAGGCAATTTAGTAACATGGTCACATATATCCAGAGTCACACACAATCAGAAAAGGTTGTCACAGGGGCCAAAGATCCGAAGTGGACAGAGAGTATAAGGCTATAAGCCAGGATGGAAATCAATGGCCAACCCTTGTGAGTGACTTCTGAAGTGCTGAGGTCTTTGTTCAATACACCCCACTAGTAGTGACATTGTCTGACAACCATGGCAGCAGTGGACATACTACATCTAGCTTTGAAGGGTTGACTGTTGGAGGTTTGAGGGGTGGAGGTTGCATTTACTACCAACACTGGTCCAACAGTTCTGGTGGACCCTACAGTCAAGCTGAGCTGACCCATTGGTAGTCCCTCCATTGACCATGTCAGAGACCACTACCAGCCTGGTAGCAGGGCCACTGGGGTAATCTGCAAATGCCCTTCACTTCTGCTTGACACACCCTTTCAGCCTGCTCCACAATCCCTCAAGGACCCCAGTCCAGTTTCAACAATCCAACTCACAAACTGTCAAAAGCAATAACCCTGTAACAGATGGCTTATTCATCCAACCGATCTCCACAACATTTTTCTTCCTTTTCATCAGTTTTATGATACATTTTTAGTCCAAAATACCAGGTTTACTTTTATCCATCTCAACCCTATTATTATTCATTTCAACCACCTCTAAAAAGGTTGGCAGGGCTTTCGAGCAACATTTTTCTTCCTTTTCATCAGTTCTTAACGTGAATTTTGATCCAAAATACTAACTTTACACCACATCTGGGCGACATCCCACACAAATCCAGAACATTATCCATCCCACAACCATAATATGATTTAACCACCTCTAAAAAGGTTTGCAGCCCCTGGATGAGTTAACATTTTTCTTCCTTTTCTACAATCTTTACTACATTTTTATTCCAAAATTACTAAGTTTACACCGCATCCCACACAAATCCCGAATGTTATCCATCCCGCAACCCTAATATGATTTAAACCACCTCTAAAAAGGTTTGCAGCCCCTGGATGAATTACCAACATTTTTCTTGCTTTTCTACAATCTTCACTACATTTTTACTCCAAAATTACTAAGTTTACACCGCATCCCACACAAATCCCGAATGTTATCCATCCCGCAACCCTAATATGATTTAAACCACTTCTAAAAAGGTTGGCAGCGCCTGGATGAATTAGCAAACACTTAACTTGATGAGAGGCATCTTTGATGAACCCATCTCAAGTGGGAGATTTTGGTCATAAATGAGAGATTGATCAAACTGATGGATGAGGCAGAGGAGGCATCAATCATTGTTGTCCTCATGATGTTTCAAGATGCTTCCTTATGACAGCAGAGGGGCCCAGCCAGCAACATTGATCATGGCCAATATCTCCAATTTAGGTCAATTAAATCCACATTCCCTTGCCAATTGTCTCATATTGAGTTGGGCCCAAGCTTCAAGCTTGGCTAGAAAGAAACTAAGTAAGCTGCATCTACCAATGGTAATTATCTTATTAAACAATGAAAAAGTAATTGGACATTCGCTATTTGATATAGCTCCCCTTTTCTTTCTCGCCACTATGTGGAGAACCTTCGGGCATATGGAGAACCTTCGGGTATGTGGTAATTCTCTAAGGTTTCAATCAACCAAAGTCAATTAAAATCCAAACTGTTGGCAAATAAAACAGAAGGGACTTTCAATTGCATCGGACTTGTATAGCACTGTAGCCTGTAGATCCATAAATAGTCCTACCAAAACAATTCAGCAACTCTTCTAGCTTCACCAAAACAATTCAGCAACTCTTCCAGCTCCGCCGCCATTTATTCAGACTGTCTGTCTCCCATCCTGAAGACATTCAACCATCAACATGAGATCGTTTGACAGAACCAGAATGTTTGAGAGAGAACACTAAACACACCATCCCCCTGAGGACCAAGACATCAACAAACCCTTTCCTGTGTGATCCACTGATTGCTGTGTCTTTCAATAGTCACAGTGGTCACAAGGGAGGCTCAGGAAACAAGGCCCAATTCACAATCCTCCTGATACCATTCCCTGGCACTATGCTTTGGCATTGCTAGGCACTACCCTGCAGCCTTCATATGTGCTAAATCCTTGGAGTAATTCATGGATTTCTGCCTCAACACACACGTCATGTACTGGTATTTGCAACACTCCTCAAGTCCAGCATTTGCACAGCATTTGTGCTGCATTTGTTCAGCATCTGGGCAGTATTCCTGACATTGTATACGGTTAATATTGCAAGATTTCCACATCCGAAATACGGTCAAATACCCCATGTACATTCTTGGTGTACACTCCGCTGCTTTAGCAATGTCATGGCTTATATTACCATATTGCTCAGTGACCTATACAAATCAAAATTACCAGAACTGGCAATCTGTTCAATGAGTATTCATTATATCATGAATGAACTTCTGACCTCCTGACCACTGGTGACCAGGTTTGAGCATTTAAACAATTAGCTGATTAGACCGGATTCCAAACGAGCAACTACTTGATACATCAAGAGTGATTCAAGGCTTGAGGAGTTCCATCACTTTATTGTGACTTTAATATGAATGCTAAGGTCATCATGTCAAGAGACAGGAACACAAACAGGGGTACAGTGCAGACTTAAATTGTTCTATAAGCTTCCACTTTCAAACTTCCAAACTAGCATAGCTTTACTTCCAACCTGCCACAGCTTCCAATCTCCTACCAGCTACCAACCTGGCATTTTATAACAGAGCTTCCAAACTCCTACCAGGAGGCAGCAGGTCCCAGCATCCCCTTATGACGTCATAGTAGCAACCGGCATCCCTTCCTCACTGTCAAGTCTCGCAGTCACCGACACCAGCAGCCATCAACACAAACATAGTCAACAACATACCTTCACAATATTCCTTCATAGATATACAACTGGTGTACATGACCAATTGACCATGATATTCTTTCATATCTTGAGATACCAGGCACACAAGTGTTGGGCACCAAAAAAATCCATCTATGCCCCATATGTATAGCTCTCAGTAAATTGACACAGACAGGTAATATACATAACTATAGAAACCCTTCTTTTTTCCAAGAACAGAATATCTATACCAGATACCTGTGTAGGCTGTGACAGAATCCCAAGTCTCCAAATGTCACAGATGATACAATATATCAAAACTATTTTTGGAAACTACAGACCACCAGTCTATTATATAGTACTAGTTAATGTGCATGGCATACTTTTGACCAGACGAAACATTGTTCTAACAATGAAATATGAAGAAAAATGTGTCAGTTTCAAGAAAATATTTTTAATCAAAAGCATAACAGACAATTCACTTTCAGTTCTTAATTTTGTTCAGCTGTCTGGAAGACAATAATTTTCAACAGAGTGAAGTGGACTGGGGAAGTTCTGGTGTCACTGATACAAGTGCAAGTGAACTTGATAGAACTTCTAAGGCTAGATAATTGAATGTGTAAATGAAAATCATTGTATTCTAGGATGAGCTATTCTTAAACTAATTCATTGCTACCCATTTCTAAACGAAATATTACACCACAGAATCAATTCCATTAATGCAAATTGATTCTAACTCCAAAAGTACTTTGCAATTGCAACATCCATCTAATTTTAGTTCAAGAGCAGAAATTCACAAGTTTCGATGGAGGTTGAAGTTACTTGCCCAAGCTAATAAATTGAGTTGGTATCCACACATGCTATCATGGATTCATACAGTGTGGCCTAATCTATAGCATCAAACAGAAGATTTCGCTAAATAAAATCACACAGTCCAAAACTCAAAATGTTTCAAATCGCATATTATCCCAGCAATACCAGTCGTGTATCTCCAATTCTTCACCTATGCTTGGGGAAATCTGCTGAAGAGGGGGAAATATGATCATAAGAGTGAAATTTAAAGGAGATATTTCTTTCCTTGTATTAAAATCATGTTGCAGTTCAAACTGTTCCTCAAAGAAACCTTCTATAAATTGCACAGGACCCTGCATACCATACATGTACTCTCTGCAATTGTTCAATATATACCATGGTACATTCATGGCATGCTATACTGGAAATTCTTAGGTACATTATGCATACATGTACAGCAGAAATGGGTCGCTCTCCGTATTGGAAGACACTATAGGCATAGCTGCACAAGCAGGATAGGGTGGTTGGCCCATTGGTTGGGTTAGCCCGGTTAGGTGACTGAGGTCAATTCTGACCGCTCAGCAGGACAAAGGTTGATGGATGAGACCAGAGACTCAGCAGAGAGTAGGAGTCTGTCACACCACATTACACACGAGAAGCTGAGTCGCCTTTACTTTGGGCTTTTCACTTGCCTCTGCCAAGACACAGCCTCAGACACTGGACTTAGAAGAGCCAAGAAGACTTAGAAGAGCTAAGCTGAAAGTGCTGCATCCCCTGCCATCCAAGCTACATCATTATTGACCACTGACCTATATTGGAAACTCCTTCTCACTCTGCAAAATTTAATTAAGAAGCATCATGTCAAGACTGAGGATCAATGTAAATCATTATAGGAGGAATTGATGAATGGCCAGAGACTCTAAGAGTCAATAGACATTCATTAAACATATCCTGCGGAACAATCTATAGCACACTGAAGTTTAGATGAGGGTGTAGGGCTTCCAAACTTCCCCCAGTGTGATAGACTGATAGCCGCAACAAGAATGACCCAGCATATTACATCCAAGACAACAACACAGCAGACAACTTACTACTGAATAAAAACACTGCCGCATCCACTACCAGAAGGAGATTCAGGAACTCCAGGGTACTTCTGATAAGTCAATAATATGGAAAGATCGTTTCTGCCAGTTTGAAATAACACCATTCACTATCAAGGCAAACCAATCATTACCAATGACAGGAAAATTTGACACACAAGCCCCAAAAAGGCCGGCATATCTCAGTCACTACAAATCAAAATCCCTGCACGTCTAAGACTTTAGTCCAACCATCAAACCTTCAATACCATTGAAGCAAGTTTTGCTAGCAAGTAGCGGACAAAGAATGACGTTTTCGTGAATAATATATATGCTGCATAAAGGATAGATCTAGAAATCTAGAATTTAGAAACGGCAGTACATTGTGCTAAAAGAAAGGTTCTTCACAAATAGCACAGATGCCACCTTTCAAGTGATGCTGGTAGGAGGATGGTGTGAACTGTGCACATCTGCACTAGGTACAAATAAAACGCAAATAACTTGAGCTGTTGCAGCAGCAGTGTGCAGAATAAGAGAATAAGACAAGAACAGAGGAACACAGGGACACAAGGACAAGTCGATGTCCAGGTATGAGCTAATTCTGCACAGTCAGCATGAAAGGAGAGGCTCAGCATTTCTGCACAGCAAGAGCTGAGGAGGAGAATGGCCGCTAGCACAAAGCCCCCTCCTCCCCTTCTAGCTCCATCTCCACTCCACAGATTGCAGATGGTGGCAGAGGGTAGCAGGCCACATAGGTGTAATGCAATACACAGACTTGTAAGTGGAAAAGGAAGAAAAGAGCATTCGTAAGAATAGCAGAGCAGCCAGCAGCAGAAAAGGAGTGGCTGGTGTGTGCGCTGCCATATTGAGTGAGGGCTATTTATATCTCTCACTTCTAGGAAGGATGGGCAGACCAACATGGAGAGCTGCATGGGCTGCAACGCCACCCTGCGCCATTCACAGACACCAACTACAAATTCATGCTCCCAGATAGCCCCGGATAGACTGGCAGCCAGTGGCAGCAAGACTTGCTACACACAACTTGAATTGACAGACATTGCATTTGATTGCACCGGTTCAGGCAAGCATGCAACAAATGCATTGACTTAATGAATCACCAACTTTCCCCATAGAGCATTGTATTATGGTAGGATGGAGGAGCAGAGAGCATCATCATCCTTTGCATGCCCTTCTTCAGAGTTCTCCTGCAGCCATTAATAGCCACGACCTCTGGCTCCCTCCCTTCCAAACAAGCACTCTCTAACACACAACTTATTCAAGGATTCCCAAAATGCAGATCACAGTAAATAGCACATGTCAACGTGGCCTTTGCAGCTTCTGAAATGCGATATTTCAAGAACAGTTGCCATGGTTTCTCACAAAGGACACATTATGAGCATGTCTGTAATTCACGTTCACCTTTCCAACTTGCACTTCATGAGCAACCAGAGTATTTCTAGCCGGTGTTTTGCACACATTCAATTAGTCTGTGCAAAAATCACCTTGCATGACTAGAAGCATGCATTATGTCATTTATATTTATCAATTTCCCATCGATCGCTCACAACAAGCTGTCTGCTGGGAGTGCAGGTTGCAAGAGGAGAGGGCTCCAGTCTCCAGAGCAAAAGCTGCTGCTTAAAATAAACACAGTTGAGCCTCACTCTCAATATTTTATTCATTGAATCATCTGCTTGGACCATCTTTCAATAAGAAGTTGCCAATACCAGGGAAGGACACATAATGTGGTCTGAAAGAAGTATGGACCAGACTCAGTGCAAATTGAAATGGTACATCTTTGACTATGAAGAAGCATTTGCCTGCAGCAGCAGAAGCAGCCATTGCTGAGATGCCATAAGCAGAGGGAGAACATTGCAGAGCAGAAAGATCAATGCTGCGACCCTGGTGGTTGTTTATGACACAAACAGCACCCTAGTGGATTACTCTGGCAAACTGCAGTTACATCCACTGCTTTTATTATCTCTCACACATCTTCACACCCAAAAAGCCACTTACTCTGTCACTCTCCACAAATGAGAGAATCAGAAATGAGAAAGCATCTGCGATTGAGTCCGGATCGACCATACATCCACGAATGGACCTTTGCCACAGTGAATCCTTTCCTCATTACAAGCATTTTCAACGAAATTCAGATATCACAGAAGCCGGAAACAAAAATTTTCAGAAAACCAAAGCAGTCCAAATATATCATTAAATTGCATCATAGTCCAAATATAATCATGAAGTTGCAGGATCACACTATCATACAGACCAATTCCAAGGATGGATGCATAGTTGCATACTTCTCATAACTTAACATACAAACCAGTACCAGCATTCAATTACAACATACATCAACTGTAACATGTCCTAAACAACTGAATTTCAGGAAATCATTACGTTAATATAAATAATATACAGAAACATGTTTTACATTTTAGACTGTGATGTCGCATTTCGAATTAGGAATTTCTAATTTCAAACTATGATTTCAATCACTAAAACTGCCCATGACATGGAATATACTCCCATTTGGATCTCCGCCAAAGACACACCTTCGGTGGTTAACCATAAATCCTTTTATTTAGAATGATCACTTTCATAATATTTTGAACTTAACTGAACACATCCGACATTGTTATAAGGCATTACAAGCCATAGGGTTCAAATCTCAGTACATTTAGAATTCAAATCCCTGTGACCAGACTAATAATATTATGTAATAGCCTAGGCCAAACTAAGCTGGTAAATTTACAACATTTGGGTAAGTTAAACTGGGTGTTAAAATGCAGTGTTGCTGTCAATAATTGGTAGTACAGGAACCTGGTTTATGTACGTCAAAACAGCACAGCCATTATTTTACGTTAGTGAAATGAACTGGAAGTTACTTTTCATGGACAGGAATTAAGGCAATTCAATAGACTTTGGCAAAATAAGGGCAGACAATGCAACAAAAATCTGGTTGTCTCCCTGATGGAATAATGAACATGTTAAAATAACATTGAGAGACCATGAAAATGGAAAACAATTATTGAATGTAAGTTTTAATGCATACAGGAAGCTATTCATAATTGACTATTTTCGCAACAATATAACTAATAAGTGATTAGGAGTGACGACATAGGACCAGGATACAATACGTCATTAAACCGTCAATGTCACTTGTAATCACTTTCAAATGTATTTTTGTGGCATGTTCTTTGTTATTTTAATCATACAGGATAATGAATAATGAGTCATTATTATACTATAGGTCAAAAACATATATTTGTCCTTATTAAATTGGGCCATAATGTGTAAAAGGTCTCAAAACTTAATTTGCTACTAACTGCACTTGAAAGAAAAGGACTGCCTTCATGCAATGCACTAAATATACTAATCACGATATTCATTGTTGAAGAGACTAATAAGAGAAAAGACATATAAGATAGCACAATGTATTGCAACTAACCTTCAGCGGGTCTGGGACAGGATGAGGATGCTTCGCAGCAGCAACAATGTTCAGCAAGGTCAGACGACGAATCCAGCACTCCTGCAATGAAGCAATTAACAATCAGCATATAGACATATATATTTTATACACGTACAGAATTACAGATGCATTATGGCACATATCGTATAGAAAAGCTTTATCTCCAAGAGAGACACATGACCAGTGCTCCCATTAGACATTCTTCATGTTCAAAAATTGAAGTCAATTCATAGATCCAGGCAATATTTGCTATCATTAATCACCTTCATCAGCTCATTGTAACTAAATAATTTCATTATTCAATATTTATCTAAATGTAATTATATTTCTAAATACAGGAAAACCATACAAGACAAGACTAAATTACAAGAAAACTCATTTCTAATGAGGCATAACGACTCCAGTGTTAATGGGTTACCACTTGTGAACAGTCTTCATTACATAAAGATGGATTTCCATCAGTCAAACTAATTTTCTAGTTTACATACTAGATGATCAGAATTCAAGAACATAAGAAGACACTGAACTCTTCAGTCCTCTAGCAGCTGTAATGAAAGTAATCAGTGCTGCAAATAGCAACAAAATATGATAATACATGTACTATGTACTACTTCATACTTATTCAGTGCTACTCGCTTCAGTTTGATTGATTAAAAAGCACTTGAATTTGTAGTATTCTGAATACACACAATACTATAACACAAAACTGCATTGAAAAGCCTCAGTAAACAGCTCAATAAATGTACAGACTGCAAAGCACACCATGTAGTACAACTATTCCATGAAATAAGCAGATCATTACATGAAGTTCTGCATATCATTATCAACTTAATATACAATATTGCTTATCTTTATTAGTCTACTTTAGAATAGGCCATATAATATTACATATTCTAGCCATTATGTGGACTGAGTCAATTGATATTTTATGGATCAATCATCTTAAATGCTGACATAATTAAATACAACATGTTTCACAAATATTACACAGTAGTACACACAATCAATTACTTTCTTAGCTCATGAATTCGATCGATGAACTATTTTTTAAGGCGAAACGCAAAATCATTTGAACAGGATCAATTAGCCCCAGAATTTTGATTAACAATCTGCAATAATTCATGAAGATGACAAAAAATTTTCAGACAGTGCATCATTCGCTGATCAATCATCCAATGCCATGATACAATCACTAATTCATCAATCAGAGATAGTATATAATGATGATGATCATTTAAAACCACAACTATAAATGCAGCTCAATCACTTATGAAGTTACAAATACTGCACCTTATAGTGAAAGTAGACCCTTATGTCAGAATTTAGAGTGACACTGTAGTCTTTGATCCATGTACCACAGAGCAATTACCAAATGACAAAAGTCACAATATTGTACTGTGCAATGATGAATGAATTGTAATACAATTATTTTACTGGTACCTAATGACGTAATGGTCAAAGTTTAATGTGTCATGTTTCCCTGAATATCCATTACAATTTACAAACAGTAGTATTGTGAAACTAATGAGCTATTTTTGTCACATTTTTGTGTGTATTCATTTGCAATCATCCATATAAATAACAAATAAGTTCTTCAACATGTTCAAGTCAAAGATTCAAAGCATATAAAAAGTCCGCAGTGCATATAACCACAGAGCTATGTTAAGTTATAGATCCATGATATTATCATAGGAACTCCATTAATTCAGGTCAAATTGCAAGAACACAAGTTACAAATAAATAGTATTGCATTATAAGTACAGTGTATCATCTATACATCAAAACAGAAATGCACTTTGATAAATTATTTGACAGGACACAATAACACACACTTCGCCATAGGCCTAACCCAGTGTAGCAATGTCCTAGATATACTTATATACTAGTACTGACTTTTTACAAACCAAGTTCACATAATGGAACACGAAAACATACAATCTTGCTTGGATCTATAAACAAGCAGACAGCTGAGTTAGCAAAATAGTGAAGTGCAGTTTTGCAACCACTGGAGGTGACTAAGATACTCAACAAAATGTGCAATACTGCAAACAAATTAAGTCAACTAACTCCAAAAAAGGTTAAAATCTTCAAATCAGCAAAATTTATACAGGTATTACACTAGTTACAAAGTAATCAACTAATGAAAATAAATTAATGGATCTAATTCCCTCACTGTCAGTGAAAGTGATGTTGTGGTCAATTTTCTGTTGATGTCCCAAGTGATGTCAATTCAACACAGCAAACAATGTTGTGAGTCTTAACAATTATTCTATAGTTATATACAGGTATCATGAGCTGGGGAACAATATATCACAGTAATATGATTGCACAGCATAATGTATGCAATTCCCTTTGGCACATCAGACACATCAAACATGTAGCTAAGATCCCAGCTAAGTTTTCTGAATAGCCAATTACCTCGCTGTCCTCACCTGTTGACAACCAGTCTTGTCAAGATTCAAGTTTAAGAATAGTCACAATATAACTGCATTGAAAAGTCTCAGTAGAAAGTTTAATGTATTGAATACAGTACTGCACAGAGAAGCATCATAATTATATACGTACATATTGACATGATGTAGTAAAAGTTTTCTGAATCAGAATATAATTAACGGGGGATGTCGTCATGACTTAGTTTTGGTACTATAATGAGACCAAAGGGGTATGGTGGTATTTTGAGATGTACTCCACGAGTTGAAGATATCCTGAGTCCTCTGTACCCACGAGTGCGTCAGCACGAGTGGGTACAGAGGACTCAGGATATCTTCACGAGTGGGAGTACATCTCAAAATACCACCATACAACCATTTGGTCTTATTTATACCCCATATTGTAACTCAAAAGAAAGCTGAACTTCACTCTGATGATCAATACTCAACAGTTGCCTCAGCCAATCAGAGCACAGATAGCAGCTCAACTGATGATGTCACAATGTTGTAACGTCACCATGGCCATGACGTCATAATGGTAAACAATGCAATGACATCATCAACAATGATCAAACCATTGAGTATACAAAAAACCATTGAGTATACAACGCAATACCACATGGGATATATCCAGTGCTTTTTCATGTGGTATTGTAAACATTATGGGGTATACATGAATACTTTATCTTGTCACAGAGATTTTTGCAGTCACAATAATATGAATGTTAGAAGCAAATGGAGCAATGAAAGTTTAAATTCAATAGAATAAACACATTGCAGAGTACAATATAATATCACATCACAAAATTTTCTGAATCACTAACTGCCTCACCTGTTCAGAGTTGTGTCAAGACTTTTCTTCTGGCATAAAACAAAGTATCCTCAATGGAAACTTCATATATGAGCACTCCTTATGCAGAGAATGTCTGAGAGTCAGATCCTGAAGCTCTAGTTAGATAAACTTTCATAAAGTAATCACAAAATAATAGTCCATTCAACATCATTCAAGCCATGACAATGATGATATGACAGTATTGCAGTAATGTTATCTTATCCAGATCCAATACTTATCCAATAGCCAACAAGTGGCAACCTTTACTGTTTTCAATACATCATAAAAACATCATCTGATAGTCTGATACTGTCTGGCCAATACAGTAGTCACTAGTCAGCCTGCTAGAATTGTCTAGTCAGCTAAAAGAGGATCTTTGGATCTTTGGACAGTAAGAGAATTGTCTGACCTCCCATTCAATTTTAAATGGTAGTCACATGGACTCTATTAATAGCCACACAACTATAAATAACATACACTGACGTAGTAGTTAAACAAATACTGAACTATATATAGCTCAGTATTATCAAATCGACATCATAAGACCATATAGTCCATCCTAATGATACTTAATTTAAGTTAATTAATTCAAGTCGATAAAAGTCATGTAATCCTATTTAATTTGAATATGGACAATTGTATGCATAATATATAACTTTAGAGAAACTCAATGTATCTGTTCTTAGCACTTCACTTTAGTATCAAAAAAATAATATATTACAATGTGAAGCACTAATATTAGAATAGAGTCAGTTACTTGTAAGATAATAGCAATTTATAAGCATTCCCTCTCTCTCTGCAAGACTGCAATTATTCTGTAGAATGCTTGAGAAGACAAATGCAAACTCATTGAGAAAATATAAACTCATCTCACTACTATTCAATAATCTTATACATGGAATGTGTGTGGTGGAATTGGCAATGTGATATTGGTTTCTATCCAGGCATGTGTCATTTCTGCCATTTTTTTGGCACCCAGGATTTTCTTACAGACATGAAACGTCACTTTTTGGACGTGACGAAACTCGTCTGACACCAAGGGCATGGAAGCAGACAGAGGCCAAACAATTTACTCATGAGTTAAGGGGAAGCACGGAATCTCCAGTCAAGAAATCAATTCAGGGTTTAGATCTTATAACCGACAAACAATACTTATTTTTTAACAAAGACAAGAGAGAGGGCTTCTGTTCAAGGTTTTGCAATAGCACAAGATACCAGTCACGAATCTTTTGCAGATTCATTGGTTGCACTCCACTTCCAATTGAAGCTCAGTACATTAAATTGTAGATAGATGGATGATTGGGGCCTCGCGTCCTGTATTTATGCACTTGGTAGGCTAATTAGGACAGGAGGAGGAGACAGCATTTTGGCGAAGGATGATTGAAACCGCCGTCCAACGTGGATCCAGGTGACCCGGCATGAGCTGGCTTCGAATAAGTGACTGGCAGTCCAGCATGCTACCACTGTGCTAATTTTCCCTCAACATAAAATTGTAGAATGATACTAGAATCACAACTTTTTTTGAGAGAAATTCTTCACTGACCCATTGATTTTTTCCAACTTCTGCTCATAACAAACAGATTTACTCAATCTTTCACACAAGTACACAACTAACTAGTACTAAGTAAGGAAAACATGTGGCAGAAGTTAGCCTTGGGTCTACTAGTGAACGTAAACAAATGGCATATTTGTTCAATTTAGTTGCATAGAATTTAGATTTAACTTATCAGCAGAAATAACAAGCTCCTAAGTATGTTCCTTGGGGGTGTTCCCAGGGAATGAAATACCAGTGATCAAAATAAATATTTCCAGCATAACAGCTGGTTAGAGTATTTTTCTGGGTCACCTATATGCCTAAAAGGAAGTGGACCACAAGAGTTACCCTGTGGATCCTGTAAACAATTTCTCCAGTCAGATATAATCTATGAAGAGCACTACAAACAGATAATACTGTATTAATACAATGCACATTGGAGGAACAGGACACACCAGGACCATGGAGGAAATGATGTACAAGACCTGCCTCTGACGTCATTCTGTTATAGCTTGTTATGGACAGTGAGAATGTCAGGAGTGAATTATTTTTGCCATAAAACCTGCCACAAAAACGTTTACTACACTGTGTCTAGCATGTCAAGTGGAACAAAACTTGGCATTAGCACACTTCGGGATTTGTTAAGGAGTATATATATAGCACTGTCCACAGCCAAAATAAACTCCAGAAAAAACATGATCTATATGTCACAAATTCACAATCCCCCCTAGTTTACTTTCAGCTACTTTCATACTTTTCTCACTGATCTCGTGGGACTCATGCATTCTTAACATTACAGTCATAGAAACCAACATACCCTGAGCCTGCACAACATATTCTATTACAACTCCCATTGATAAAAAGATAGGAGAATATGACACTTTGAAGTGCACGGATATTTGCTATCGTAAAAACAGGCAAAAAGGGTAGCCTGACAATGGGAGGGGAGTCTATAAATAGCAGGCAGTGTTTACTCAGGGACAGATAGTTGAGTTCGTGGGATTCTGTGAAAATGACTGACAATCTATAGGTTGCTGAGGATCTATTGGTTGGTCTGAGTGGCATATTTGCTGAGTCAGCAGCTTCCGGACTGGCCTTTTCGCATCCATCAGTGCCATGGGGCTGCTGATCCTTCTGCCGATCCTTCTGCCGATCCTTGTGTTGATCCCAGGCCAACCTTTCATTAAAACACCCACTTAACTGACACCAGCCCTTTCTCATTCCAGTCTTATTCACAAGTTGCATGGGGTGCTGGGACATGAGGTCCGAGTTCGTCAACTGCTACTCACAAATTCATTGAATCACTGTTGAATGTACTTCTGGTATCTGAGCCCAAATCTTATTAGTAAGTTACCAGTTTCAGCAATCAGGTAATGCACACTTAAAGTTAATAGGGTATACAATCTCATCTATATATAGTCTGGAGGATGACCACCTTTAATAAAAATATTTCTATTTCCACGAATGAAAGATATATTTCAAATCAAGAACATCACTTTACAATGAAGTAATATGCAACGAGACAGAAATACAACACAATTTCATAAAGTCAGTAAACAAACACCTAAAATATAAACACTAGAGTGAAAACAATGAAATCTTGATTACTAGAAAAATTCAATGAAACTTTTATATATTTTTGCTATCAGTGAGGACTCGCAACCAATAGATGACCTTTGTAATTATCAGATGACATGGGAAGTCAATAAAGCCAAAAAATAAACATGACCCTGAATGCACGCTGCTATATTGAACTGATAAACGGAACCTGTTTGCTGAGCTTAATCAGCATGATCAGGTCCACAATTGACCACACTGGACTTCACAAGAGTCTACTGGTAAATACTGGGATATCCTGCTCTTTCCTCTATACCAACAAATGCTAAACTTATGAAGTGCCACTAATAGAATCTAGAAATGGTACTCAACAACATCATTTGTGCATATAGGAAAGGAATTAGACAGAAATTTGTAAGAAGTAACGAAATGGCAATTGCCATTGTCACATTATCAGGATTTGCTCCAAGAATCAAAGTAACATTTCATCAGTTTCAATTTTCAAACGAGTAATATCTTGGTAAAACAGCACATGCATGGAGCTTAAAGGCTAATGCTCTCACGTTTGTCTGACCTCAGCAAAACTGACCTATCCAGTCCGAACAACAAGGAGTATTGGAGTGTCCCACTAAACATGCTTAACCTTAAAACATTTGGCACTTCTTAGTTTTTACACCCAAATACATTTTCACAACAACTGGTATATATTCCGAAATACTTGTGTAATGTTGACCAATGACTTAGTAAGTGCCTCCAATGAAGCATATAGTATCACTATGTCCAGTCACTTAACTTGAGAACCTCCAGTCCTCTAACCTAGACATCTTTTAGACAGTTCAATCAATATTTATAAATAGAGGTACTTAGACATAAATTACGATTAACAAAATCTAAATATAGGGGCATATGCCAGCATGCCAATTGGAATGAAATGTTTTCATTTTTCTGCGTGACCTGTCGTTCTATTTGCAGGTCATTTTGAGAGAAAGAGCCACCCAGGGACATAACTGACAGTGTTGAAAATTGTTTTGCATGCATTCACTCCTGGATCAGTATGTTTCATTACATCAATGACAACAAAGCACACAACAGTACTTCCCCCACCACTCATACAATCTATACTTTGTGCAACAGCGCATTCAATCGATCAAAAATTTCAGAAATATTTTCATCTTACCTATCATGAGATCACAAATGCATCAGCTATCCGAATGAATGAATGAATGAATGAATTCCTTACTGATACAGGTCTGAGGAAAAAGTTTACCTCAAACCCGACACATATCGTATATCATGCATATTGCCATTTTATCAATCAAGAATATGCAAATTCTCGTCTATAATCTATCACACAGGATTTGATCTCATAACTGACGTCATAAGTCTGATTGATTGTAGATAGATTAATACAAACTTTACATACATGAACCAGTAAATTAGCAGTCAATTATTGAATATGTTCAACATGACTCATGAGCAGATGAATGAGATGATTCTCCATGTTACACCAACGTCAGCAATTTACAGGAAAGAGATGTCCTAATATAATTGGGAAACAATTTCAATTGTGACTATTCATAGACATAATATTGTCAGTTACATTGTATGGATGATGGATGGACATCATATGTTAGGCTAAAACCTAATCCAGCTTCAAAGTATCAACTTGGCCAGCACAAATGATATGGGTCTGACCTCATATTTCGACAGAGGATCAAATGAAGCATAAACAGACCGAACAAAACAATACAGAAGTAGCAGTTGTACATATGATGGACAGACAGGAGGCAATATAAACTGCTAAATCATAAGTAGATTCATTAAAACACTTGAATGAGCTAATCAAAACCTCACCTTGAAAGAGTAAACTCCAGTTTTCACTAACTTTTCTGTTACAATTGTATGCAGAATGTTGAAAGTGGTAAGATCCTCAGAATGCAATCATTGGTGTCATTGAAATGTGGTCCAGACAAATTGAGTAATAGTAAGTAAAGTTACATGCATGCATTCTTGTACAGTAGAGTATGACTGTGTGTGTGTCTCTGTAGTGCCACAGGCTCACAGCCACTGCAGAAAGTGCTCCCAGGGCCCTGGGTGAATCTCCAAGGTGAATCTCCTGACTCCACAATAATGAGGAGAAACAACACAGCCCCTACTGGATACTGTCATGACGCCAAAGTTTATGCAAAACAGGACCCATCTTGTGCTTATATTGCCATCGTCATTCACTCTCTGCATTCACTCTCTGCATCCTCTGATCCACAACGACACACACTGAATGATACACCCCTTGATAGACCACAGCTTATGCACAATGACGTCACTACACTGGTGAGTAAGTCCTGTGGCAACACCATTGATAAGTTCCATAAAACTCCCATATACTATGCATATAAGCTCATATACCTACATTTGATATATATATAGTGCCTGCTACTGACACATACAGCAAACTCATAAAATGAAAACCATCTATATTTAACTTTTACAAGGCTTTATACAATGAAAAAAGTTGCATATATCTAAAAGTGCCAAGTTTTACTTTGCAAATGCAATTTACCCAAACACACATCAAAAAGTGAAAAACACACCACCACAACCTTATCATCAATCTACCAGAAATAACCACCAACCTATCAAAATGCCACACATTATCAATAGATATTAAATCTAATTAAGCAATAACGTCATAGTGTAATTTTTCCACCTTTGTTCTACTGTGAAATTCCTATATTTAGCTCTATTTACATTATCAGATTTAACCATATCCTATACGTCAATCCAACTCAACCATCGAGGCACTGACAGGCAGTAACTCACTGTCAGCAATATCCAAATAACTAGCCCGGACTAAGTCATGCCAATTTGCACCCTTTCAACTGTTATTTTTTGCACAAAAGACTATACAAAAGCACCCAGATACAGAAATGTTAAATGTTCATTCTGAAAGCCTGGGAATTTATAAACTATATGAATATTTATTTTACAACAACTTATAAATACCATAGAAATATATCCCCTTATAGCTCTATGTAAATACTAAATCAAATTTGCCCAATAAAATGACAGATTTTACAACATTTCAAACTTTATCATGTCACCCTCAAGAGGAGGGTCATTGGCACATGATTATTGATTAAAACAAATCAACTCAAATTAATATTGAAAAGAAATGATACATTTACAATATCAATAGTTCAAGAAACTCCCATCGCTTTTGAGCTTGTTATGATTATAAATAACTTATTTTATGAAATACAGGTAAATTTGAATTATAATCATGTACATGGACAAAAAACCATCATTGAATGTTGAAGCAACAACTGACATCAATGATTTTGAACTCAGCAGCATGAGAACAGAACTGTCCTGTGCCAAGTTGTAGGCAGACATGCCAATGTTAAGTACTTATGGTGACATTCAGTGTATCACCTGAATAAGCCAAAAAAGTAAATGTTATGACCTATTGCAAGATAATAAACCCTTACAAACTACAAGCTACAACCAAATCGGAACAATCCTTCTTTATAATATAATTATCCTGAGTGAAACTTCTTTTAATCATTATTATTTCATTCTTTTGACATAGCAGTATAGAATTATGCAACTTCAAATCATGTTAAACATTGTTAAAACAATGAATACATTAAAATGAAGTCTTAACTTTTTCAATGAAGTCATCTCTCTTGAATTTAAAGTCAAGCATTGCAAATTAATGTTTTGAATTACTATGTACAGCAGTCCTGGACATCTCAAATTTTGCCCCCCAATCAGCAACAAAGTACTAATAGGCCTACTATTGGTACTACTCAACAAAAAGTCCAGAAAAATTGTATTAACAGAAAGTGAATTCCCTATGAATCAATTCTTCAAAGTTCTTTGCATTTTAAAATGGGAAACAACTTACACCAGTTGAACATAACTAATAACACAAGAATCCGCGGATTCAAAGCCTGGCTCAAGTGGCAGTCATGACGGCAAATATGTAGCAATGCTAGTGAAATAGTTAAGTCTACTTTATGGTTTGGAAATGGCAGACAAAGGTGGTTCTGAATTGTGGCAAGTGAAGTGATGTTATTGTAGTTGTTGCATGTACAAAATATCCAAATAACCACGAAAAGGATGTGTACGATTTTTTCAAATCTTGAAGTCGCCCAATTTCCTCCTTTGAAAAAATTGGCGAAATTGAAATAAATTTGGAGCAAAAAAATTTTTTTTTTTAATCTAGGAAAACAATTTTTTTTAAATTTTGGAACAAAAAATGTTTAAATTTGAAAAACAGAAGTTGCCCGATTTCCTCTTTTTGAAAAAAAAAAAAAAATTTTTTATTTTTTTTTCAAATCTTGGAAAAAAAAATTTGGGGAAAAAAAAATTTTTGAAATTGAAAAAAAAAAGTAATTTCCATACATCTAGCTACCCTAACAAACCATTAAAACACAAAAACAGATATATTGAACCTATAGTTATTGAACAGTAGAGTTGACAGACAATATTTTCAGACCATTACTCCTGAATTAGCCTGGTGAGCCAGGCTAAAAATTAACAAGAAAATCAAGACCATCAACAAGGTTCCTAAGAAAACTAAGCCTTCCACAGAACAACTTAAATTTGAACAAGCCACACTCACCTCAAATCGGGAAATTAGGGATATTCAAGCATTCCTGACATCTGTTTCCACTGCAGGATCCAATCATCTGAAAAATTAACATATTGATCAGTTGTTTGTTCTAGAGTTTTTAATATTTTTTATCATGTAAAACCAAGGGCTTGGGTTCATTTAATGTGATTTCAATAATAATCTATTCATATTTAATAATAAGTTAAACATAATTAATATGTGAAAAATGTTAAAACTCCAAATATAGCAACTTCTAAAAAATAAGAAAACGTAGATCTACAAAACAATTGCATCAAAAGTCCAATATTTGATCATCATCAAACAGAACTTCATTTTAAGTATGACAATTTTATGTGTTTACTTTTACAGAGCCAGTCAAGCCTCTACAGTCTATACATTATCTTAATTTATCACTAAATTGAGTCCGATGACAATAAACATTCTTCTCCTCAGTTCATCAACTGACCATGATTATCATCAAAGACAATACAAATTCAAATCGAGATCTTCCAATATCATGAATATGAAGCTATATTTTTTATCTTGGCATCAAAGACAATTCCCACAACAAACCAAACTATTCATCAAAGTTCCCTCAGAACTCCTCCCAATCCACACAACCACAAAGAAGCAAACTCATATGCAAGGCAAGTTTGAGTATTGTGCTTTCTCTGCTTTCAATGAGGTGCATTGCATTCAGCATTTTCAGAATTCAAAAACACATTGAACTTCAAATGGTCAATAAATTGCAAATGCATCGCCAATGCAAACTGGCAAAAACTGCAAAGGAACAAAATTCAGTGAGTATTGATTGGCAGGATTCAATCACCGATAGAAAATTGAAGACAAGCAATTTGCAACACGTTCAGTCAGATCAGTAATGGACCAAGCTGTGCGCAGAGACCAATCACACTCTATTGAGAAGTTGAAAATCAATCCTCTCTAGGTTGACAAACTGCCTCTGCTCCAAATTTAGACAAAAAGCAATCATAGCTTCCAGTTTAGTAATTGACAGTCACACGCAGGAAATCAAACTTAATCAAAGATTAAAATCTAACCCTCCGATATTAATAGAACTATCAATGCACATCCAATACTTTCTGGTTCTTTCTATTCTTGTCACAATGTCTGTTTTCAATGTTTTGTCTGACTGTATAACAGTCTCTGCCCTGGCACTATTTCTGAGTCTGCAGTCTCTCGATCAACCTTTTTTTTCTCCTGTTCTCTTTTAGATCCCAGGCTGCACTTTGAAATCATTGTCAGCTAATAAATCAGTTCAATGTTGACATGAATTTGCTGAGTAAGCTGAAACCAAGCCGCTTGCATGCAGGTTGATCATTTAATAGTCGCAAAGCATGAAACTGAAAAAGGGAACCTGAAGTTGCAAACACAGAACAGTGGGAGTGATTTCATTTGTCATACTGATGAATGAACGGAAGGCCTTTTTAAGTTTCTGTTTGAAATGTATACAATCAGTATAACAAATCCATAGCTTGGATTCCATACTTTAAAATATAATTTGGGTGTTATTTTCACCCAAATTATATTTAAAGAACTGAATCCAAGCTATGGATTTGTTATTTGTTGATCTATACAATATACCTGTATGCACACAAAACTTTGACAAAGGCCTTTCTCATTGAGATCTAATCAATTGCTAAATATTGAATACAAGAAATGCATTACATAGCACCGTTTTACTTGGCGTACAGGGTTCGAAATTAGCGGGAGTCCGTGAGTCCGAGACTCCTTTATTTGTCCACGGACTCCCTTTTTCTGAGCAGTAAGGAGTCTGTGGGACTCCTAAACTTTGAAAGCTGCCAAATTCACGGCAATTCGGGGTTGTGAATAATAGCAATTGGCTTTGAATGCAGCCCACTCAGCTATCCAGTGTCATCCAATCCAATTAACACCATCAATCCAATTGGGATCAACACATAGGATTGGGGTACATATATGCAATCAATTGAATTGCAATCATCACATTTCAGCAAGCATCAGAGGTGTGAATGGCTGACTGGACTTCATTGGTCACTTCAAGCTAATGAATGAATGGGTTAGGTAACTTAGGTTGCACTCTCCAGAACATTGCAAAAAAAACCTAAAAAGCTAGAAGGCAAATGGAATAATTACCAAATTATTCAATAACAAATTATTGAAACAAAGACTCCTATACTAATTTTGTCCATGGACTCATTCTAGCTAAGATGTAATGCATCCCACTCAGTTCCAGACCCCCTTGTGTCACCCAAGTAAGTTGAAGTAACCAATCCAATTGAGATCAATTAACCAATTCAAAGTGTGTGATTGTTTTTAGGATTGTTCTGGAAGTGTCAAATTTGTATTGGACTGCCATGTCTGAAGTGTCATCCTGAAGTGCAGTTAACTTCCTTGCCTACAAATATGCTGAAATTCTTAATAACAGAGCTGCCAATTGTACAATGCAATAAGCCTATAGCCACGTACAGATTGATGGCAGATTGTCTTCTCTGGATGATTGTAAACCATTTCATATTTCCTATACATATTAACTAATTGACTGATGTTTTTGGAGACCAAAGATAATGAAATATTCAATATCGAATCTCTAAAAAAAATCCACCTATCCAAATACTAATTCTTATTTTCTTCGTACTCCCACATCTTCATACGGACTCCCAAAATCTGAAACATAGGAGTCCGACTGACTCCCATCAAATTTATGCTAATTTCGAACCCTGGGCGTACATAGAAACGGATGCTTTGAGTGAACTTGTGTTGGCTTATATGGATATTATTTGGAGAACTAAAATTTTTGGAATTAGTTGATGCTTGACTGAATGAGAGCAATCTTAAACGAGTAGAGAAAGGGGTAAAGCAAGAGAGGTGTGGGTTGCGGCCCTGCATTTAAGTTGTGGTTTCATACACTACACATCATGGCATGCTGTGAGCGAGGAACTGATGAAACAGCGCTTGTGAGGGAGGGAACAGTGAAAAGTAGAGGAAAGGATGGATAGGGTGATCCATCTGACGAGCCTGGGGTGGCTTCAAAATATAAAAAATGTAATATAGTTATAGTCTTACAGATAGGTCACATTACGCCAAAGAAGGAGAAATAGGAGAATACATTGAGTAACCACATATGATTTATGATTATCAAAAATATAATACGCATGAGCATCATTCTCTGGACAATGCACATTCACCAAATGTCTCTACTGATTGATAAATTACATGAACTTGCCAATAACTTCCTGAACATGTTAATCACTTGCAGTTTTAAATACTCAGCCAACAATCATGTGAGCTGTGATACTGGCTTATCATGATTTCCAAGATATTTGCAGAAGAAACAAGGAAATTTACATATCACCACTGGCAGCTACTTAATTAATGCCTTTTTGAAGGTATAATAAAAGCATAACTGTCTTTTAACTAAAACAGTAGTCTAACAAAATGGATTTAGTTTCGTTCCAAGACAAATACATGAATCAGATAAGCCTCGATAAGGGCATTACTGAGGACAGATTGAATAATTTTACTAAATGGCTCATGGCATGATCAGAATAATCAGACGAACACCATACGAACATTAATTGATGTTTTGAGATTGAGCATCACTGTCTGTGTCGGGTCAATAGGCAATACACATTTCAGATTTAGGTAATTTAAATATTTTGACACAGAATGTCAGTCACTGACTTGTGTCAGATCCGAAAACTGACAACGATAAGTAATGATCAATGATTTGGGTAAAACCTAAGACTTTCAAAAACATTTGGGTAATTCTGCAATTTGTTATGACTTATGAAGGAAATCTTTGCAAACACTGTAACAAAACATGTTCCAAACACTAATACTACTACCATTCAATGATCATGATGGCATTGCTTTTGGAATGGATTGAGCACTTGTAATTTGCAAGGCCTGCCCATGACACATGAGGCTTTTACATGTTAGCAGTACAACACTCACATTGGACAAACAATGAATTAGCATTTGTATACAATGGTTTGAGTAAACACAGAGCAACAACTGCAGTTGAAGCAGCAACACATTGTCATTGATACAACAGCCTTCCATCGGCATTGAGGAGGTGGAGATGTCAAATGATTATGTCACCATAAAAACACTGTTCGCGGCTGTTATCTACCGAGAAATGCCAAAACAAACGTCATACAAGGTAGGAACCCACATTATGAACCATATGCAATCAATCGGATTAGAAGACTTAATCGTACAAATACTATATCGGCATTTTTATCGAATCTACCGGGAGCAATGTGGGAGTTGGCAGCCATCTTTGCGGCAGAGAATGACAGGGACACCAGACGAACCTACCGGTTACTTGGCTATTCCGACATAAATCGGCCCGGGAAAGCTCTCCTCCCACGCCAGAGACGATCTTTCCTCTGGCTTTTCTCTCAAACGTTCAATGCAAGGATCACAAGGCAAAATCTCACAAAAACTGATCGGTCCAAGCCTACCGGCGAGCAAATCACCCTCTGGTAAACCAGAAACCACGTGACCAATGTGTATCATGTGGCGGGTAAATTTGATTGGCTAAAAATTATATTAGCATATTACCATGACAACATTGACGTCATTTTGGATACAGCCTTCAGTGGTGTGCCTGGGTAGCAGGCGCGTGCTTTTGCCAACATGCAGACCTTTTAAAGTGACCCGAGCAGGTAACCACAGGCACTACCTATCTGGCCTATAGAATAGATGGGTAGATAAGTTTGAAAGTTATCCAAAAAGTAAGGCCGTGTCAAATTTTAAAAACTTTTAAACCAGACTATGCCTGCAATTAAAAAATTTAATATTTAGAGCTAGGCCTAAATGCTATAAAATATAAAACGCGTTCCTATAATTATAAACTGCATGTTTCCCAAAATTAAGTGAGTTTAATTGATTTTGTAGAGCAGGCTCTTTAAATTACTTAAGGATAGCCCTGCATTGCTTGAAAGGTATAATATAAAATAAAACAGTGCATGCTTTTCAGCATTCATGAAAAACAATTTGTTTACATTTTTCAGGGAAATAATATATTGCCTTTTGAAGAGCAATTAGGTCAATTTTTAAACTGGAATTTGTTAAAAATTAATGAAGTCTATCCATAGTCAGTCTATAAAATATGATGGACTGTGCCCCCCCCCCCACCGCCTATTTATCTGCCCTTGCCAGTGCAATATAAACAGCATGTAGAGGAGACCGGGGCACATTAGACCATCCACCTTTTTTTTTTATAAAACATACAGAGGTATCCACATCGATCCCAGTGAAGAGACCTTTTGTGGTAGGGGGAACCGGGGCACATTGGGATGCTTTTAACGTCTACTAATTTTGCTCAATGCTGAAAGCACTGAAGAACTCAGAAGTTTGCATGAATATCACCAATACTATTGAGCTTAAATACAAGGCATAATAAACTAGACTGCACCTACCCTTTTGCAGCCAGAGAGCAAAATGTGAGTCATAAAAATGACTGTCCCAATGTGCCCTAAGGTGGCACATTGGAACATCAGCCGGGGCACATAATTGGGACGTCAATTAAAAAATTATTTTAGCACTCCATGTGCAATAGAAGCTAATAGATATTACATTTAAAGTGCATTAACACCTTGTAGTGCCAATAGTTTATAACTTTAAACAGTTTTAATCATTTTTAAACTGTCCTGGGTGCGGACATCTATGTAAGTAACACACAGTGCTTTGCGACAAATTTGTTCATAGAGCATGGTAATCCACTATATACCTCTATTCACCGTGGCCTGAATGCCTGTTGTGTGATGTCCCAGGTCACATTCAGTTGACTTGGACACTTTTAATTCTGCCACATTAAGTGCGTCCCAATGTGCCCCGAATTTACTGTCCAAATGAGCCCCGATATGACTTTTACACCAAAATGCTAATTTCTCAGGCACCAGTGAGTGTGTTTATCATGATAGCAATTCATAACTGTTCGTTGCGATATATATAAAATTCATACAAGCACTGAGAAAGCCTCATTGTTCATGGTTTGTCCAAAGAATGGTTTGAATTGAACCCGTCTATGTTTACTTTAGTAGTAGGAAAACAAACTTTTGCTAGTCATATTTCTGTATGTGGCTGTAATTTGTCTATAAAACCATGGAAACATCAGGATGTGAAATTACAAGATATGATGGCACTACCATATCATATACCTTGCCAGGATCCAAGAAAACCCCACCTTCCCACAGTGCCCTGCGTCCCAATGTGCCCCGGTTCCCCCTATCCCTTTTATACGAAAAGTTTCGTATAAATTGACTTCCGGAGTTTTTATTCGTCCAGGTTATTTGGGCATGCATACTCTCATAAGAAGTTGAGACGGAGCAGGTTGGACCAGCATTGCATTGCTGGGTCACCTCAACCACTCATGCAGTTTGGGGTCACCTCCCAGTTCTGGGGCTCCTGGAACCATTAAAAAAACATATTTTTAGTCTCATTTTTCTCCTCAACTATACATTGTAGATAAATTTGGTTTGGCATAAGTGGACTGTAAAATTTATTTTAGGAAGTTAGTCAGTAAATAGATTTTTCGTTTATTTAAGTTTTTTATTGACAGCCAAAAAATTAAATAAAAAGACTGTTGTTTTGCTGGTAGGCCTATAACCAGGGGCCAGATCAACCACACAGCTCATCCTCCTAAAGTTGTGAACGGAGCTGCACATTTATTTTTACTCAGCCTGCAGGCGGAGTATTGTGAGGGTGGGCAGTTTCTTGGATTTCTGCTTGTGGGTTTGTGTGTTTGTTAATCGACTCCTGCCAACAATACTCAATGGATTACGATTTCCTTTGGCACGATGTGCTCATTTGTACTAAACAATACCTGATTAAATTTTGGTGAATATTGTAGCTTTTTTGTGGCTATAGTTTAGGAAAGTCGAAAATAGGTCTCTACCGCGCTGCATGGACTGTTATAGTATACCTTGCCATTTTTGCACTAGCAGCCCAAGAGAGTGTATAACTGTATATATTTCTACAGTCTGTTCAGCAATTGTGAATCTTGCTTGAATCTAATTAATTACAGACTTATATTGATTGTCATTGCTCGTTGATTGGCATTGGTCAGAGTAATCATCATCAAATGCAATTAATGGCTGCTTATCCAATTAATCTTAGATTCAGATCTTTTTCATTTTTCAACAGACATGTCATTGTCAATTGCATAGAAACTATATTCTCAGATCATTTTGCTTGAGACATGAATCATTCTTTGCAAGAAAAAAACGACAAATTATCTTTAAAAAAATATCATTTTTAAAAACCTGACACATGGATAGAAACATAAACAGAGAGAAAGACAAATAGACAGATACATAGGTAGAGGGATAGAAAGAGATATATTTCATGTTCTTTAAACTACGTGATTATTGATAACAGATATCATGAATTAGAAAGTTGTCTTCAGCCTCAGTCTTAATTCGAAGGCAGGCTGAGGTATGCGATCTCCGAACGCTCATTCTAGTTGTTGATTGCGGTATGATGATTAGATGAGAAGACTGGGAGTCTGGCACATACCGAATTCTCTTCATTCAGAGATGTCCAGTGTCTTTTAAGTTGTTCCTGTACATAGGCCTGCATTCAGTCGGCTGTGATATTTAAACTCAGGCTAATAATTAGCCTGAGTTTAGTGGTTTCTTTTTAAACTGACTACTTATAAAAGTATTGTATAGTTCACATTGTATTGTAACCCTCTCCTCGAACAGTTCGAACCAAATTTATTATATATGATAAGGCCCACCCGAATGACAGGGCTCAATGCATTTTAGAGTGTCCAATAGGTGGAGTATTGTTATACAGCAAGTCAGTACTCCATCTAGTGTTCCTTCTACAAGGTATAGATCTCTGAAAATCAGGTAAAGCATTACTGAGCTGAGCTCAGGCCCAGAGGTCCAGTTCCAAATCAAATAAATTTTATTCAAAGTCAGCACGATGGCACATACTTCAGACAAAGACATAACACAAACCACAGGCTTTTGATCTGACATTAATAACAGGAATAACCAGTGATGGAAATGGAAAATTTTCGTCCGGGGCAGCTCTTCGCTGGCGTGGTTGCGACGTTAACCATTCAACTTTTTTTTATTTAAGAGAGGGCACGGGAAAAAATACTGCCACCACAGTATAATTTGACTCAAAATACATGGAAGACTGAAAAAGTAAACAGGATAATTGTACTTTCACCACTGATCATTGGTGGAGCTGTAGCAGGGCAGCCTGGGCAGAGCTCCCCCAGTTTTTTTTATCAAGGGAGCTCATCTCCCCCCAAGCTCCCCCCCCCTTTCCATCACTGGGAATAAGTTATAACAGAAGTGAAATTAATGACAAAATAATTGGAGACTAAAAACTGACACAAGTTATCACATATTGGATTTGCTATGACAGAAAATATTAACACCTATCGGCACATAGTACACTTGAGGTCTTCGCCATTCACTGGTTTATCAAACTGCGGAACACCAGGTATGAGCTTTCATTTCTGATGTGTTTTGGCAAATTGTTCCAGATTTTTGGATCCATGGCAGAGCCCTGAAACTATTTGCCGTATTTAACAGTCTTTGTCCTCGAGGACGTTCAATCCATTTTGCCGTTGTTGGGAGTACTGTAGCCCAGGTCCACCTTGCCAGCCAAATCTTGAAATATTTTGGAGAAATGTAATTCAAAATTTTTGATTTCCCAAGCAGTTGTTCGTATGAACTTTTTAATCTCGAAAGTGTAATTTTTCTAGCTTATATGTAAATGTAATTGAAAGTGTAATTTTTCTAGCTTACATGTAAATGTGATTGAATTTGACTTCAAACAGAAGAGCCACACTAGTGGGCAAAAGCTAAAATTTGCCATGATGAATGAGAAGTAGATATATATAGACTTTCTACCCTCAAGGGTTAAATACTTAGCTAATCTTGACAAAACATTTATCTGTCGCGAGACATTGTACAAAGTTTGCTAGCATATGTTCGTCAAAGCTTAGACTAGAATCTATAGAAACTCCTAGTAATTTAAACAATTTATCAGTGCCATCAATACGAAAAACAACACTTTCGGGATTTTTACATTTTGTCAATCATTACAGGCCAAAATTTCTTGGGGATGGCCTGCATCTTGTTACATCCAAACCTTTTTTACAACCGATAGAGACACCTTTCCTGGGCATTAATTTTCCACCTACATGTTGGTACCCTTTTTTGGCTTTAAATATTAATGTTTGAAAGAACTCTATTTAAGGACTGACAACTTCTTAACATTTACAATACCCTGATGTCAAACCAATAAGTCTCTCTATAGTTGACTAAAAAAATTTTTGGACCGTCTGCAAAGGTGCTTGGCTTCACCTTCTTAGTATTTTTAGTTGAATGTTCATGTGAATTTTCCAGAGTTTTTAGCTCTGCCCCTGGGGGCGAGGAGCTATTGTAGTGAGCAGATCCTTTCAGTGTGACTCGTTGCACCAGATCCTGTAGACTATGTATTTTAGGATCTGTTTTTTTTGTGTTATGCTTTTTGTGCCTCATTGAAAGCCCTTTTCAATTTTTGGTTGCTCTCTGTGACACACCCTGACAGTCACAATTAGAGCAGGCTGCTGAAGCCTGGCATTGCCCCACTCACCATCATAATATATATCACTGGAGGTAGGTCACTGCCTTTGCTTGCCCAGAGCAGACTAGCTTGTCAGTTAGGCACTGCTCTGCAATTTGTGCAATAACCAAACCACCCAATTATTTCATAATTGACTCACTCTACAATGTGTGATACACCTTTTGCTCTTGTGTGATGCACCTCAGCGATGTTGAATTTGCTGATACACCTTAATTGTCCCCTCTGTTGCACCCCAAAGGTTTTTACATCCATCCTACAGGTGTTTCACTCCACCCTATGCACCTTTTTTTCTTAGGGTGTAATCAGTGTATGTTGGTAACTTGGCCACTCCAGAATTGAACGATGTGAGTCCACATAGCCACACACTATGTTTGACTTGAATGTGAAACAGAAACATACATGCACCTTTATTGAAACAGCTTACATAATCCATCATTGCAGCATTTTCAATTTTGTAGGATATCCTAAATTGGTTTTGATAGAAATCACATTTATACAAATGGGACCTAAGTTTGAGAACTAGGGAAAACCATGGATTTATAACTTATAACTCTATGGGGAAAACGTAATGAAATCATGAAAAGTACATGAGTCAGTATAGATGAGGTGGAATATCCTTCACACATTTCTTTGACTTCCTTGTTGACCACACTGGCTAACCTGCAGACAGACCTTTTTATTTATATTTTGGAATATTTTTGTGAACACACACGCGAGAAAAAAAAAATCTGTTTTGTATATATATATATGTATTAGTTCCTTCTTCCTGGATAGTAAGTAAGGTTCCAGACTAGTTTTCATTGGCTGCCCAGTGCCTGTGTAGCCAATTTAGGCCTCAAGCATATAGTTTGTCCTGTCCCTTGTCAGGATTAATATTTCCATGGGGTGACATGTGGAAATGACTAGCACTAAGAAAACTGGAGCAATATAAGAAGGTATTTTCTTTTATTTAATGATTTCGAAATGTGACCTGTAAAAAGACCCCAGTATAAAGAAATAATGAAATGTGTGCATTACAACAAAAAGACAACACAGGCATGGTCTCACACACCAACATAGAGCTATACTGTCAGTCATCCTCATAGCACATTCACATGCTAGGTCATGCTTATCAGTATTTGGAACAACTTATGATTTTAAAAGCGAGTGTGAGGTTGAGGAATTAATTGCTGTCTCATGTGAACTTGCTCCATGCCTTTGAAGATATATGTCTTAAGAAGCTGGAGTCATTCATACAGACCTCATTGAGTTTAATTGCTCATCTCACAAAATTATTTATGGACTATGTTTAATGGAAAACTCATTTTGAAGAGATACCTGGAATAATTTACTCACTAATTAGATCTGGATCACCCGGTGCACTCAATTGTAAAAAATGTTCAATTGTTGTCGACAAGGTAGTGTGGATGACACAGAATATAATTTTAAAGACAATCAAGGATACAATGGAGATGTCAACTCTAATGGCCTTGGGTAAGCTTTTTGTTTTTAAATTTGAAAAACCTTTATAACTTATACTTTTTTTTAATATTAAAGAAGTACACTTTAGTTGTTGGCCTGGTATTCAAACTATTGGCTAACTGTATTCTGTAGCCTTCTTTAACATTTTGAGGTGAATTTGTCTGTTAATATTTTAAATTTGTACCTGAGGTCGGATATAATTGATTTTTAGATTTTCTGCCAATATAGGCAAAACAACTTACCCACAAATTAATTAAGTAAAAATTGAGATCACAGCTTTTTATTTAGTAAAATGCTTTGAAAAAATCAATGAAGCTAAGAAAATGTCATGTTTTAACGTTTCTTTCTTGTGCATTGGATCCGTATAACACATAATGTCAATCCATCTGATCTAGAACAGTCAAGTTCAGTGCAGAGACAAGCCTGCGTGTTGTTTGCAGCACTTTTTTGCGCGGGAAAAGGGGGAAATCTGTCGTGACGTCACGGGTTCAGAAATAGGTCAGGGAACCCCTTGGCGAAATCGGGGCAGCCGATGGGAGGGGCTTTGTGAAAGACTTTGTGCATCTCCTAGTTTTTGACAGTTTTGGCTTGTTTGCAGTTGGTAAGCAGTGTTTAGAATCACTCCTATCGATACTGTAGTTAATTAAGTCGTGTGCTAGTTATTGATTTGGGCTCGGCATGAGCTGACAACCGTTTGTTGAAGGCAGAGCCAGTTGGCACCTCCAGATCTTGATCATTCATGCTGGCTCACTGTCCATGTGCACTTCTGGAAATCTGCATGTCATGCTTTTGCTGTTGTATTGATATTGGGTCACGTGTTTATCATGTACAGAGCCTACACAGAGAAGCTAGGGGCCAGCAAAAAAGTTGAAATGGCAGACAACAGGCAGAGAACGACCAGTATCACTCAAGACTTGCCTCAATCAACTGCAAACATGGAAGCACAGCAGACAGGAGTGGAAATCTACAGGGAATCCCTTTCACAAATACACACTGAAGATGCTGGGGTGCCTTCTGTATTCGTGGTCATGGGTGCCTCTGTAAGTATAAATTTTATTAAATTAAAAGTTTTTTAAACACTCAAATTTTTTTTAATTAATACAATTATCTGGTAGACCATTCTTTACAGACCTATCTATAGATAACTTGTGGTCTGCGCCCTTGAAATATTTTTGAAATTATTTCTTTTTTATTGACTTATAATTGACTAGATATACCCATTGAGGGACATTTTTAGGGGGAATGGAGCCCCCCCCCCCCCGACCCCACACTATATGTGTAAATGAAGAGGTTGATTCCTGTGATGGCACTGGAAATATTGACTGGGAAATGATAAAAATCTACAGTGTGTCTGAAAGGATGTGCTTTGATTGAAAAGGTAGAGAATATACATGAGCAGGGAAAAGATGTGAATGGATTTCAGGAAGTATTAGTGATGAAAAAGCGTTAGTGATATTTTGGCTCATTGTCAAATCCTACACGCAGTCGCTTGCACTGAGTCGTCTGCTGTAAGATTGTGCTTGAACATGAACCTGGCCACACTGGAGTGTGTGGATGGTTTTGGCGGGAAGAGAGACGGTGGCGCCAGCCTCTGGCGTGAGCAGTCAGTGAACTACGATGGAGATTCATGCGCCCCTGGTGGGGAAAAACAGCAGAGGCAGGAAATGTAAATAAGGGAGCTGTTTCACTGTTATATGCTGTTATGAGAAGGAGAGGATAGATCAATAAGGATAGGTGGACAGTTTAGGTGAGTGGCATTGCTCGGGGAGGAGTTTTTAGCTGTTGAAGGTGTGAGCATGTCACCTATGATTTTTGCATCTTATACCCGGCAGGGATATTTGACACACAAATTTCAGGGTTGGCGGAATTAAATCGGGGCAATTTAAATCCCATTTTTAATCATGATTTAATACATTTAATAAAAGTCATGATTTATTTTATTTAAATCAATGATTTAAATCTTTCGAATTGAAAATATATCAAAAAGATTAGGCCTACCAATGCTGAATAATTATTTACATGAGAATGTTTACTGAACACACTGAGAATATTATTAAAACTTCTGCAATTTTTGATGGCCGTAGGTGACAATGATGACAAATTGACATTATTATTATTGAGTACTATGTTTGCATTGTAGATAAGCATCTAATTCTACAATCTACACAATGTTGTATTATCTTTAGCTTGACATTTGTGACTGATGTTAAGATTTGGGCAATATGAAAAATGTCTTGAGTCTATACCTTTTGCTATGTAATGCATAATAATAGTGAATACTCAAATTCTTTAGAAATTTTTGCAGATTCAACCATGACATGCTTTTTCCCAGAAAGTAAACAGTACAGTTATATGCTAGTGGTGCCTTAAGGGTAGCCGGTGCTCCACATAAGGCCAAGGCAATGAACAAGAGAAAAAACTTGAGGGATCAATAATAGAGTTGGTGCTCAGGTGTGCCCCAGGTATACAACTGCTCAGTGACATTCTTCTTATGTGTGAATATAGTAAATTACTATATGTATACAAATTTTAAGTCATTTAAAGTGCAGTGTACACTTGAAGACATGTACAAAGAGTTACCTATTTCACACTTTGTTGGTTGCATGTAGAGCTATAGGCTGAACATAATAGTTTCACACTTGGTTGCCTGGATGCCTGAAAATTATCAGAAAGCCTTATTTGGAGGGGGTTTTGAATGCTATGGTTGACTTGACATTGAGTCATTGACATAGCAGCTTTAAGGGGCAGTAATGAAACCCTCCATCTATTTTTGAAAGGATTTAATAAATTCTATTGTAGGCATACTATTTCTGACCTAGTGACCACCAAGGGACCTAGACATCTTTCTCAAAATGCTATTATTATTGACTGTTGTGATAAGACTACTCAATATTATCTTTAACTGTAACTTGTAGATCTATATAAAATGTCTTCATTGTTAAGCATGCCATGTTAAGACTTCTTAAAGTTGCATAATTGATATATATGTGTCAAGCGTGTGCTCATGACATTCTCATGTCTGCAGATCACTGTGAACAAGCAAAACTAGCAACCAAGCTGATTACCACCTACATTTAATAGTCTTACTGCCTACTTATACACAGTATTACATACTGCAGTCATAGCTATAAGTTACCTGGGTCATTGATTTTAAAACAAAACACTGCTAAAGTAGTATGGGATGTGTGAACTATGAGCCTCTATTTTCGATGCAAAGAGAAATTAGCGTGATTGCTTTATCAGTTCTAGTATTATGAAGTGGTTTGTTTTTTTGCAAATCTGAAACTCATGCTCTGTCAGCTGATTTTTCAAGCAAATAGTTCTTTTTAATATGAATAGACGACTGGTTGCTGTGTTGCCATGAAGTAGCATTTTCCAAAGTTCCAATTTAGTGTCAGATTCTGTGTCATAACTGATTTAAGAGTAAAAATCAGATGCATAATCCTTTTGTTTTCTTTTCACCTACAAGCGATTAGTCTCCTTAAATCAAATTAGCATTGAAAGTATTGTGTATGATTATGACAAATCATCAGCATGATGACACACAAAGTGCCATTTTCACAGAGCAGTAGTCCACTCTTTTTGCATATCAAATTTCCTGCTTGTAATTGATCCAGTGACAAATTGATGGATTTATAATTTAAAAATTTCAATTTGACAGTGTGACAGATATGTTGAAGGATAATACAAAAATGTATGTGTATGCAAATCTGTGTGCAATTGACTATGCCACGACTGTAATTCTTTCGGGTTGATGGGCTCTTATGAATAAAACAGTCCCTGTAAAAAAAAACTCAATAAAACAGAAAAAAGACAGAGACTTTAATTTTCGGTTTTTGCTACAGCAGTGTTTATACACTGTTAAACAAGGCTTATAAGTTATAACTGCTTATCGCTGGTATGACAAATTCTATTTTCAGGCATTATACATCGAAAACTATAATGCATACACGGATTTGATATTTCCATTTTGTTTACGCTTTTTTTATCAATTGTATAAATATGGAAACGAACCCAACGGCCAATAGTTTGTCAAAGTTATTTAGTGTTATTGTCATTGAGCTATGTCTACACATATTAATAATGAAGAACATCTGATAATGATAACATGCTCTAACTTTGTGTGAACCTATTATTGAATGTTGTTGCAAATAATGACCCCAGATGACTTTTCGTTTTGATTTTAAGTGACAAACTTGGCCTTAAGTGTGATGACATCAAAATTATGTTAGTTGTCATCACATTTGGTCATTGGCATTGCTGTAGATCAAGGATATTGAAATGCAAAAGAACCTTTAATATCATAATAGAGTTTACAGTTAAACTGACTTAAACTTGCTGTTGCAAGATACTTTAATTTGTCGGTAGTGCTTAACACTTATTTAAATTCTTCCGTGATTTAAATAACCACTCTCTTATCATCGGCTGATTATGAAATGCAGCTATTCTCTCTTAAAAAAGGTTTTTTTTGCTTTGTAATTGTCAGATTGTTAATGAGCTGTCTCTGAGAAAACCAGGCGGGTGGTGGAGGATGGTCCGAGCCGGATCTGGATGAAATTTTCACCATGTGCCCTTCAAATACATTAATGAAGCACAGTGATGTCCGTTTTTCCATAAATTCAAATTTTCCCTAATTTTAACCCCTTTTAAAAAAGCATGTCAAAAAAGACTGAAATTCATTTAACATGGGCTTCAATGGGAAAACAGCCCAACTTCAGCTCACTAAAAACCCATTTGCCAGCGGGTGGCTAGAAAAGCTGTCGATTGGTGATGCTTATATATGACTTGAATGTCTGAAATCCACTTTCCGTTCGCTGGGCATTTTCCTTATGTGCCTGATATGAGCATTTTAAGATATTTAAGGGTGGCAGATTTCATGGATTTTGTAGGAAAATGCAAAAATACGAAAAGTGCCATATCTCGGCTTAAAATGGACTTACTTTAACAATTTTGGTGTCCAAATATACATTTTTGCCAATTCCGCACTCATCTGAGTGGTTACTTTTATGATTAAAGGTCAAGGTCATTGTGAAATTTCAAGGTCAAATTCATTTTTTCCCCATTTTTTGTATGATTTTGTAATACATGCTATGTTTACGAGCACAACAGGCAAATTTAGACACAACTTGATGGTACAGGGGGATGGGGAATTTTCTAAGCTACATTTTGGTACTTTATACAGTTCGAAAACTTGCAAATATGACCTCAATATGGGAATTTTTGTATTTACGGAAATGTATACATTTTGAAAATAAGAGTCAACATATTTTGTGCTGTTGTGTGCTGATGAGAGGCACACATTCTGAAACTGAACTTGATTTTTTAATGTGTCTTTGACAATAATAAGACGTCTTTTGTGAAAAAAAATTGTCATTTCAAGAAATATTGTATTTTCGGCTGCCATTATTGAAAAATTGATTTTTTGGAATATCTTTGGAACTAAGGCTGATAATGGAAAAATTATTTCACCAATACCCACATTTTCAGGGTCAAGGACTCTCATGAAGCCATTTGTGACATCATAGGTCATGTGACAATACTCTATTAGATGGTTTGAAAGGTGTCCGTTATAGGAATTCAACGCTGTTTGTAACATCTCTGGAACTGAGACAGATAATGGAAAAAATATGTCACCCATTGCCATATTTTCAGAGTCAAGGACTATTGTGATACCATTTTAGACATCACATCTCAAGTAAAAATACTATGCTATAACAGGCTTGAAATGTGGCATTTCCAAAATGCAAGACAGATTTTCTTTACAAATCATGTATTTAGCAAAGCAAAGCCACTTTTTTATGATGTAAGCATTTGCTGTGCATGATGTCACATCAATGAACTGCAGTGCAACTCTGCAGTTACTGTACTGTGATGGTTACTATTGAGACAACCACTTGTCAACTGATACATGGAAAAGCCTTGAGAGACCAATATTTCTTAAAACGATGTGAATGGGGCTGTGAAAACAATGTGAATCGGGCTGTGATTGACTGTTCAAAAATGCTCAATGAGTCCATGAATTATTCTCAGGTCCAGCTCAGGGCATATAAGAAACCAAATTGGGACTATCTTAACTGCATTCAAATCACAACATATTTGTTTTTGTATTGAAAGCTTAAACTGTCTTCTAGAGCTTATGACGCCTGTACAATGCAATGCACTGATGTAAAAAATTATGTGCTATCACACAATCTGTTAATTTCTGGGAAAAGTACATCCTGAAAAATTCAGTGTGGGGTAAAAACCTTCCTATTGAAGGATAAACTTCCACCTGTACCTTTGATTAGTCTAGGCACTGGAGTATTTGCAATGAATTTTTATATATCTTTAAATTTTAGAATATGCGTCAATTTCCTGTTAATATTTAACCTCTTGACTGACCTCTATACACAGAAGGGGGGCGTTCCAGATTCGTAGGCAGAATTTAGCATTCTTCACTTCAACCAGGTTGGCTAGAGAATTGTTTCATTGTGAAAATAAATTGAATGGTGTTACAAATTTTGATTTCCCTTCCAAAAATCTGGATGTCTCAGGATAACTATCTGGGTGCCCACTACCGGGTAATGAACTTTTTTAATCAACAGGTTGCATAATGATCATTTTGGAAGTATGACCTCTGCTATACGGCTAATCCAATTCAATTTTTTCACCACAGTGAGACTAAACAATGTAGCCCTAATGATTGTGATGTAATCAGCAGCAAGGAGACATACATGTGCATTATGAAGCCATTATTGCATAAGGAATATTTTTCTCCTTTTTTAAAAATTAAATCGTCAGTAAGCTTCAATACTAGTGATGTCATTATCATTGAGTATAATTAACACCAAGGTGGCAGTGTTGTGGTGTAGTCCTTACAAGCAGAAATTCAATGATGATATTTGGTCTACTGAGGAGGCTGCAGACCATTGTCGACACATACTTTTCTCTACATTTTGTCATGTTTATAATTAATATCAAAAGTTAATTAATGCACCTTAACTACTTCATGATTTAGCCTTAATTAAAATCCATTTTATCATAAAGGCCAGAATAGAATAAGACTTTAAAATACTGTGATCAAAATTGAAACTTGTAAGGTGCTGCAAATTCCAGATTTTCAGATAGGATAACATCTTTGTTTCATGCGGCCCAAAAGCAGAGATATATCATTACACTTGAATAAAAAAAGAAACATTCAATGAATTGAATTCACTGTAAACATACATATGGAGAGACTGTGGTGGGTTGTGTCATGTGTTAAATTGTGCCTTAGTGTTGGGGTGAAATGAAATGAAGAACAATGTAAAGAGGGTAATGTCACCCATGTGTACAAATTGTACCAACATCATTATTATTATATGCACCATGACCAGATATAATGCTGAGAAAAGCTGCACTGAGATATTCAATATTATTGTTGAAAACATGATGCATTATGGACTGACATTTGAACGTATTTCTCAATCTTTTATTGAGTGACCACGATATTCTTGGAGTTGCCCTCAGGGAGAAATTATCTATTTCAATTCAAAAGCAAGCATAGTTATTTGTTTTCAGCTTGCTGTTCATCCAAATATTCAAGCAACACCATAAATTATTTGTTGCAAGACTGCTAAAGCACAATTTATTTATTTCACCAAAACTTTTCAAGAAACTACTTAAAAAAACTCAAACCCCCCCCCCCCCTGATATTATTGCCGCTGTCATGTTGACCGTAAGATAATTTCCCTTTGGCTCACAGTGGTTGGCAGGGATATCTAATACTTGTGGTGTTAGATTTAATTTAGCATAGTTAATTGATTTTTATGACCAATTTTCTTTGGTAAAATCATTTTGTGGCTGTGCCATTTGGATTGGGGTCAGTTGTGGGAAGGGTATGATACAGGATTTTATTTTTCATTTAGAATACATTATAATTATATAACTAGAACTGGGAAATGGCAGACAATAAATGAGAAACAGTTCTCAGCCAGCAGGTCATTTGCATAAATGGAGGTCTGGTGGAATATGTGATGTCATCAGAGGAAGAAAAGGGTGAAAGAAGGGTAGGTGAAGACTGTAGGGAAAGGGCAAGCCTGTGTAGGGAGCTGACAACTATCCTGTGACCTGGGGTGACCTCATTTGCATGTCATTAGCATTAAGTTCAATGGTGTGGGGGATTATACATTCTTGTCAGCAGGGGTGGTGATTTTTAATTTTTGTAGGGTTGGGGGGGTGATTTCGGCAAACGCAAACGCGAAACTTTGCGCGAAGCCTAGCATGCCAAATGTCTCTGCAGTAGATTTGGGGGCCACTTTAGTTTAGAGGCCAAAAGCCAATATATTTTAGATAACCAAAAGTATGTTCTGAGACTTGTATATATTCCACATGACATACAAGTGGTATCATGGAAAAAGCTAAACATAACTGATCATTTTCAACACCAAGTAGCAATAATTTGAAATTTGGAGGGGAGGAATATTCATATGATTGATCATCCCCCCAGGAACTCTGCCCCTGCTTGTCAGTATTTTATGCCATTCCTGAATATAAGAAGAAATTAATTAGATGCAAAGAACATATATTTATGGCATTTTATGCTACCATCCAAAAAGAAATAATTAAAGTCTTGTGGCATTTTTATTTTCTCCCTTAGTTATGTCTTTAGCGTTCAGTAAGTATGGGCATGTAAAGTATCTATCATAAACCGAAAACAGGAACACAAGACCTATCTGAAAAACAAGGTAAAATACGAGGTTTTTCTTGCAATAAACTAAGCGGAACAACTGTAATATAATTGACCTACTTTATCAAAAATATATATCGATGGTGAAAGTGCAAAACCTCGTACGTCAAAATTTTGCCATTTTTAGATTTTGGGTGGAATGACTATTTCAATATCCAATACATGTTGTCAATTGGTCACCTTGCCAGTTTGCTGTTTTTTGAAGCTGTAACAGAATGATTTTACCATGGTTTCACCAAACCTTGTATGTCGATTTGTTCCAAAAAGTGAAAGTGCAAAACCTCATAACTCAAATCAGAACTTAGAAGCTCATATTTTCGGATATTTCAACTTTTTTTGAAAAACAATGATTGCGGCACTTTTTTATGGCTCTCAGGAAATTTCCCTATTAAAAAATCTATACCTCCCTTTATTTGTTTTAGTGATGTAGGCTATTGAAAAAAAATGTGCATGAAAATTTGAAAAATTGCTATTTTCCTCATTCTTGCTATTGTAGCCACTAATTAAAATTAGCAGTTGTTATTTATTATGGTCAAATCATAATTTTTACTGTATAGCTATTGATTGGAAGTACATTCAATGCTGCACGTTGCTAAGAAATGTGATAAATGATCGAGTTACGAGGTTTTGCACTTTCACTAACTTGCAAAAAGTGAAAGTGCAAAACCTTGTAACTCTACATTTTCATTCATATCTGATGATAGCATCAATGCAGGGGTCAATGTCCTATGACAAAAAATTATGCTAAAACAGGGTCTCACTTTCTATAAATCACGTAGAGCCTAACTCGCATATAAATGAACATTACCATAAAAAATTATCTGTGATAGTTTTTTCCAATTTCTGAAAAACAGCTTTTTTTGACTTACGAGGTTTTGCACTTTCACCATCGATATGCTACCATGTTTCTAATAGTTCCGATTGCATTGAAACTTCGATTCTAGTCTATATATTATATTTTGATATCTTTTTATAGTCAGATTGAGTGACAAAGCTATGATTTTTAAGGCCAATTGCCCCGAAGCAAAAAAAGTAGCACAACTTACCCTCCACTCAATTTTAGGGTAACACTGGCCAATCCTCTAATAAAATATGTGTGCATGGCAGAATTTGGAATGACCTTTGGAGGAGCAAAACTTTTATAAATAACCTGCGTTTTGACACAAAACTTGTCATTCAAATGATAGTTTCCCTTAAAACACAATGACAGATTCAGCGAAACGGCCAAAGAAAACAGCGTTGTATGGTAACGAAAAATTGCACAGCATCATCTTTAAAAGACAAAGTGAGTTATTGTTTTACATCCCCATTAGCACCAGCTTCGGCTATTGAGAGGCAATTAAAAACATAAGACATGATTTTAAAAGAAATCAGACAGAAAACAACCTCCTGATTCTTCTGAATTTCAGGCCAAACCTTGTTTTGAATATTGATAGTTTGTCTTGCGTAAACCTACGAGTTTCGCCGCAGTTGATTGATGTGACATCATGCATAGCAAATGCATGGCTACATCATAACAAAAGCGGCTCAGCTAAGTAAACGATTTGCAAACAAAAAATAAAAACAATTCTGGTATTTTTGAAGGACACAACAAGATGTTCTTTATGCTGCTTGTCAAACCTGTTATAGCATTGTTACTTCATATGTGATGTCTAAAATGTATTACAATAGTCCTTGACTCTGAAAATATCGTGAAGGGTGAAATACTTTTTCCATTATCTGTCTCAGTTTCAGAGATATTCCAAAAAAGCATGAATTTCTGTAACCGGCATCTTTCAAACCCTCAACTAGAGTATTATCACATGACCTATGATGTCAAAAATGGCTTCATGAGAGTCCTTGACCCTGAAAATGTGGGTATTGGTGAAATAATTTTTCCATTATCAGCCTTAGTTCCAAAGATATTCCAAAAAATCAATTTTTCAATAATGGCAGCCGAAAATACAATATTTCTTGAAATGACAAATTTTTTTTTACAAAAGCTGTCTTATTGTTGTCAAAGACACATTAACAAATCAAGTTCAGTTTCAGAATGTGTGCCTCTCATCAGCAAACAACAGCACAAAATACGTTGACTCTTATTTTCAAAATGTATACATTTCCGTAAATACAAAAATTCCCATATTGAGGTCATATTTGCAAGTTTTTGAACTGTATAAAGTACCAAAATGTAGCTTAGAAAATTCCCCATCCCCCTGTACCATCAAGTTGTGTCTAAATTTGCCTGTTGTGCTCGTAAACATAGCATGTATTACAAAATCATACAACAAATGGGGAAAAAATGAATTTGACCTTGAAATTTCACAATGACCTTGACCTTTAATCATAAAAGTAACCACTCAGATGAGTGCGGAATTGGCAAAAATGTATATTTGGACACCAAAATTGTTAAAGTAAGTCCATTTTAAGCCGAGATATGGCACTTTTCGTATTTTTGCATTTTCCTACAAAATCCATGAAATCTGCCACCCTTAAATATCTTAAAATGCTCATATCAGGCACATAAGGAAAATGCCCAGCGAACGGAAAGTGGATTTCAGACATTCAAGTCATATATAAGCATCACCAATCGACAGCTTTTCTAGCCACCCGCTGGCAAATGGGTTTTTAGTGAGCTGAAGTTGGGCTGTTTTCCCATTGAAGCCCATGTTAAATGAATTTCAGTCTTTTTTGACATGCTTTTTTAAAAGGGGTTAAAATTAGGGAAAATTTGAATTTATGGAAAAACGGACTTCACTGTGCTTCATTAATGTATTTGAAGGGCACATGGTGAAAATTTCATCCAGATCCGGCTCGGACCATCCTCCACCTATATGGGCATTCCGCCTGGTTTTCTCTGAGACAGCTCATTAAGCAATACAACTTTGATGGTACTTCATTTGTGCCACATATTTCTCAAATGCTTAATCATGTCGACGTGACATTTTTGAAGTAAGTATGTCAAGGAGGGCTACTTATTTTTGATAGTAATTGAGGTTGAAAAAAAAAGGCACTAAGTTTAACATACATGTTTGAAATTTTTTCTCAGTTTAAGATGAGGTTGTAAACTTTCTGCCTTTTTTGGGAGTTAACAAGTGTAGAAACTGCATAAGATTAATAAAACATTTGGATTTACATAAATTCTCATTTTGCAGTTCACAAATATCACACTTTGCATGACATATTCACAATGCCATCAATTGATCTATTACGTCTTTTTTTTGTCCGCATGTCATAACAGTCAATGATGGAAAACAAATAATCTGCCAGTTGCTACTGTTGTTGTAAATTCAATTTGTCCAGGATGTAGTTATTGCTGTAATTTTCATATATTTATAACTTTGACGAGCTGTGTTTAGCCAATTGGATGTTTCCAGTCTGATATATTATATACATTTATCATTGTATGTGCTAATGTTGAATACCGTTAATGAGGGATGTGAGGCCACTATTTTGGGAGAACATGGCGTACACCATAGACAGTATCTGAAATTAGCTGTTAGCCGGTTGCCTAATGCAAACCAGAAAGCTTAAAAAATGTATGGGATTAATTAAAATATATGTAAAATTCATGTAAAATTCAAGATTTAATCTGTTAAATATGACCGAATGTGTATGTTGACCAGTTGAGTTATGATTTTTGCAAGTTTCTGACAATCAGTTATTGGCCATATGTATAGCTGAATTGATCAATTGTCATAATTTAAATTTCTGACGCAATATATATTATTATATTCTGCATCAAAATTTTAAGGCCAATCATGTAGCTGGAGATCAGTCACATGACACGCCAATAAATAGTCATATTGGTGTCTTAAAAGTGTTATTGGTGTGTGGGGAGTGATATTGGTGCGCCCCTATGCTCTTAGCAGCAATCATGCACTTAATTGCCAATTACTTAAGGGAAGGCCTGGGCAGGAGGAAATCTAACTTCTTGAAATGTCAATCTATCATTTTATAAATATGCTCATTGTAAATAATGGGAAAAATTAGGTATATGTCATATAAAAAAATAAAATATCTTTAGAAAAACCAGTATTTTACAAATATGTATAAGTTTGAAAATTTTATTGCAGAATATAACAAATAGTGGATGTTGAGTCAACCAATATTGAGTTTTATTGGCCTTAGCAGGTAATATTGGTCTCGGCCTACGGCCTCGACCAATATTACTGCTTCGGCAAATAAAACTCAATATTGGTCTCCTCACCATCCACTATCTATATAGTATAAGTGTAGCAGGGGCCAGGGCCCAAACTTTAAGATGACTGGTTCAGAAAGATGTCTATTAAGTCTGATTCTACATCCTACACTCTTTAACATTTTTGGTTCTTAAATATTGTCATTACTAAGACATTAATGAAAGCTTGGACAATATTACTAAAATCTCATCCTCATTCAGTTTTCTGCACAACTTAAAAAATAACATCCGGAAATTCTCATCTATTCGATTGACTTTGCTCTGAGTCCACCGAATACGACAATTTTATTGGCATTTGGTCAAAGCAGATTAGAGTTACTCAATACATCAAGGAGACATTTTGTTATAATGCTCTTTGACATTATCGAGATCTTTGACATTTGGCATTTTAAGAAACTGGGTGATAAGGTGTTTAAAAAAAAGGGTTGTTTATTCTGTCACTTTAAGTATCAAATGTCATAAGCTTTTTGTAAAACATGATTAATTTTTAGTTTCTCGAATTGACCGTCCTAGAGAGGATCTGAGAAGCTAACAATCAATTTTGCTTGGCCTTACTCATAATAACAAGAAATTCAAGAATAACTGACAAAGTTCAGTAAAAATTTTAGATAGTCAAGAACAGCCTCAGTAAACTAGTACTGTTTAATAAATATAACTTGATGACTTGTACTGAATGTATTTCCTTGGTTCAAACACTAGGACATACATTATATTTCAATACCTCTTGCTGTTATGTTTTATTTTTGTTTCTTCCTAACTTTCCTTTGACCACGCAAAAGTCCAGCAAAACTGCAGAAGATAAATTGCATTATATTTGGCCTGTTGTAAATGGTCACATAATGAATAGTCCACTGTAATATACATGTGTCATGAAAACACTCATCCATTAAATGTGTTTATAAATCTTTGTGTTTTCAGGGTGACTTGGCCAAAAAGAAGATCTACCCCACTCTTTGGTAAGCAATTTAATAAAAGACATACCTTTACACACATTCATGTCTCTCAAAATGTATATATGTCACAGAAAAATCAATTTACTTAGTGGAGAAATTTATCAAGAAGGTTAATCCAATTGTTCTATCATTGATACAGAGATGGAAAATCTACACTACGAATGTAAATGTCATGAAATACTTGAATACTTCAGATTTACTTGGTCTCTTGAGTTAAATTTATATTGAGTAAGTTACTCATTAAGGCAGTCGCTTTTCTGGAGAACACTAATTCTACTCACTCCTATTATACTTAACTTTAACAAGTTATAAAGTAATAAATTTCTTCTTTTTCAGGTGGTTGTACAAAGATGAACTTCTTCCAAAACCAACCTGCTTTGTGGGCTATGCCCGTTCTAAAGTCTCCATATCTGATATCTTGAAGAAAGCCGAACCTTTCTGCAAAGTAAGTAAATGTTTGGGTCACTTTGGGATTAATGATAAATGGTACATAAATGCTGAAAAGAAGAGTTTTCAGAAATTCTTGTCATTTCTGCCGGTTATGTTAAAGTTACAAAAGTAAAGTATGCAGTAATTTTTTTTGGCTGGAGAATTCTCCAGCCTTTTTAATAATGGGTTTTGGGGGTGTGGTCGATATTTGGAGGTGTGGCGCATAATGACAGGTATGCATTTTTGGCCATCATGCGTTGAGTTTGTGTTTGTGGTAATTGCTGGTTAGAAGCAATCTTAGTTGGCTAATTTGACAGCATTAGGCAAGGTGTAATGGGTTGACAGTTGTTCGGTTGAAACTGTGGCAGTACTTGAAAATTTTTAATTTTTGGGGGTGTGGCCATTTAGAGCCAATGAGAATGAGGGACTTGGTGGGATGGGCCATTTCAGCCAATAGGGAGACATGTAGTATGCAAGGCCTGGGGGGGGGAGGACACATCCAGGGGGGTACTTGCAGAAATTAGGAGGGAGGTAATTTTAAAATTTTAGATTTTTCAAGTACCGAGGGGGGTCACCTCGGGGGGGGGGGGATGGTACTCGCAAAAAAAAATTGTTTTTTTCTGCTAGTTATATTGCTTGGGTTGGGTCACCTGAGGAGGTATTAAATTTTATATTCGATACAAAGCGCGGGGGGGGGGTCACATCTGGAGGGGTACTTGCAGGAAGTTTTATTTTTGCTACTTATATTTCTAGGCTGGAGGTCACCTCGGAGGGATTATTTTTTGCCTGGTTATATTTCTAGGCTAGGGGTCACCTCTGAGGGAGGTGATTTTAAAATTTTAGATTTTACAAGTCCCGAGGGGGGTGACCTCAGGGGGGTACTCGCAAAAAAAAAAAGTTTTTTTCTGCTATTTATATTGCCAAGCTGGGTTCACCTCGGGGGAGGTATTAAATTTTACATTCTATGCATGGCCTGAGGAGGGGGAGAACATTTCCAGGGGGTACTTGCAGAAATAATTTTTTTTGCTAGTTATATTTCTAGGCTAGGGGTCACCTCAGAGGGAGGTAATTTTAAAATTTCAGATTTTACAAGTCCCGAGGGGGTCACCTCGGAGGGGGGGGCACTCGCAAAGAAAAGAATGTTTTTTTCTGCTAGTTATATTGCTAGGCTGGGGTAACCTCGGGGGAGTATTAAATTCTTTAATTTTATATTCTATACAAGGTTGGGGGTCACATCCGGGGGGGGTGCTTGCAGAAATTTTTAGTTTTGCTAGTTATATTTGTAGGCTGGTGGTCACCTCGGAGGGAGGTAATTTGAGATTTTACAAGTCCCGAGGGGGGTCACCTCTGGGGGTACTCGCAGAATTTTATTTTTTGTTAGTTATATTTCTAGGCTTGGGGTCACCTCTGAGGGAGGTGATTTTAAAATTTTAGAATTTACAAGTCCCAAGGGGGGGTCACCTGGGGGGGGGGACTCGCAAAAAATAAATATTTTTCTGCTGTTATATTGCCAGGCTAGGGTCACCTCGGGGGAGGTATTACATTTTATATTCTATGCAAGGCCCGAGGAGGGGGAGGACATTTCCAGGGGGGTACTTGCAGAAATTGTTTTTTTTGCTAGTTATATTTCTAGGCTAGGGGTCACCTCGGAGGGAGGTAATTTTAAAATTTTAGATTTTACAAGTCCCGAGGGGGGTCATCCCGGGGGGGGGTCCTCGCAAAAAAAAAGTTATTTTTCTGCTAGATATATTGCTAGGCTGGGGTCACCTCGGGGGAGGTATTAAATTTTATATTCTATACAAGGCCCTGGGGGGGGGGTCACATCCGGGGGGAGCTTGCAGAAATTTTTATTTTTGCTAGTGATATTTCTAGGCTGGTCACCTCGGAGCGAGGTAATTTAAAAAATTTTGGATTTTACAAGTCCCGAGGGGGGTCACCTCAGGGGGGGGGTACTCGCAGAAAAAAAAAGTTTATATTTGCTAGATAGGCTGGGGTCACCTCGGGGGAGGTATTAAATTTTATATTCTATACAAGGCCCAGGGGGTCACATCCGGGGGGGGGTACTTGCAGAAATTTTTATTTTTGCCAGTTATATTTCTAGGCTTGGGGTCACCTGGGAAGGAGGTAATTTTAAAATTTCATATTTTACAAGTCCTGCAGGGGGGCTGACCTCGGGGGGGGGGGGTGACCTCGCAAAAAAGATTTTTTTTGCTTGTTATATGCTAGGGGCTGAAAGCAGAAGCATGACCAGTAAGGTGTGCACTTGGTGTAACTAGTAAAAAAAAACATTTTATTGAGTAGCCTACCTGTCGAGACAACTGAGATAGCGGGTATTTTAGCAGCCATCTTTCTACATTCCTGGACTGCCAAATGTGACCTTAATATTTCACTTAAGAGTTATAAAATTTGGTTCAGGTCTACGCCTGTGGGTATTGATTGGGAACATGACAATAAATTTAAGATATAGGCCATTTTGGCAGCCATCTATCGTCATTCTTGAACTGTCCATTTGTGACCTTAATATTCCGCTTATTTTAGAGTTATGAAATTTGGTACAAGTATTCCACATTATGAATTTGTCGGCCTATAGCTCTATATGTGCAGCGACTCTGTTAGACACTAGTGTCTGCTGTCACCTTCTACTCAAACACTTGCGCAATGCTCACTGCAGCAAGTTGCACCTATACTTCATTGCTGTACCCTCACGTCAAGAGAATCTAGTTCGGGCAGACACCACCCTACTATACCTCAAGCTCCAGTTCCACTGTTTCTACACTCATATTTTTTTGCCTCAGATGCTCTCCCATGCTGCAAATCACACCATCTACTTTCCCATAGGATTAACCAGCCATTGTATCCGAGGATGCTTGTTTAAACTATATTTCAGAACATCTGTACAAACCATGTACGGCAGGCTGAGAAATGAATGAATTATTATTAATCGTAAACTTGACAAGTAAGCAGGAAGTAAGCTGAGTAACTTCCAAAGTGGTTTAAGATGACCGCATTACAACCTAATGGGCAGGCAAGATGGTTCTCTGTGGTAGCTCGTAAAATACCTTCTAAACTTGGTGTTGCTGGATTTTCCTGTAACAAGCTTCAATTTTATTCACTCAATTACTTATTTCTCAGGTAACTCCTGACGAGAAAGCCAAATTTGAAGAATTCTGCAAAATCAACAGTTACGTGGCTGGGGCTTATGACAAGGACAGTGATTTCAAGAACCTTGATGCTGAAATTAAGAAGAAGGAAGCAAAAGGAAAAGCCAACCGTCTCTTTTACTTGGCTCTACCCCCCAGTGTATTTGCAGACGTCACTGCCGCTTTGAAAAGGACATGTATGACAGCCAGGTAATAATGGTTTTGGCTTCTCAAAAATTGAAAATTTGATCATAACTAGCACGACACCTGAAAGACATGTTTTCAATAGACCTTGTGAGATGCTGAGAAATCATCACTTCAATTTCTGTGACTGTAATTTGCAACCTGAAAGCCAGCTAAGGCCATTGTAGGGAATGCAGAAAAGGTACTCGCAAGTTTTCATAACTGGGCAATCAGTAGTTTGGTTGGAGTAGCGTAAAGGGTCCATGAATTAATAGTATGATGATTAATAGTATGATGGTGTTTGATAAAGAAGTGCAATCCAAAACTCCAAATTACTCCTAGGCAGACCTGTATTTATGGTCTTCTGTACGGAAGAGGAAAAGAGATGATGAAAGAAATTTTCCAAAAAAAACAAATTGTTACCTCACATCAGTTTAGGAAAAATTATGAAAGTTATACGATTTAAGAAAAAAATGTATTTCTCTTTCTAGTGATGGATCAGCAGGATGGACAAGGATCATTGTGGAGAAACCATTCGGAAGAGATTCGGACTCATCGGAAGAACTGTCCAAGCATTTGTCAAGCCTGTTCCAGGAAGAACAGATTTACAGAATTGATCACTACTTAGGAAAAGAAATGGTGCAAAATGTCATGACAATCAGGTACATTTTAAAATAACTTGTCGATACATATACATGATATACTGTAACTGTACACATTAATTCATGCTGCGGATATCATGATCATGATCAACTTGTCATTTGCAACTGGTATCAGAATGGTATATTATATATGTATCACCTTTGCTTGCTGTCAGTGTTCTAGCTAGGATTTGATTCGGGCGTACAATTTTCTAGAAATGAGGGAACTTTTAAAAAAAAAAACTATTTTTTTCCAAAAATTTTTTTTTAAAAATTAATTCTTTTTTGGGCATGGCGGACGAGGGTCGGGAAAGGCGCGGCGCCATGCTCAAATGGCCTAGCTGGAACACTGTTGCTGTAAAAGAACGCTTAATGAGCTGTCTCTGAGAAAATCAGGCGGGGGTGTCCGGATGGCCCGACTCGGATTTTGATGAAATTTTCACCAAATGACCTTCAAATAGATTAACGAGGCCTGGTGAAGTCCGTTTTGTCATCTGGCAAATTTTTCCATGCTATTGGGCCCATTCAAAAATAGATGTCAAAACTGCCTAAAATATATTTAAATTAAAATATATAGTAAAAATGCCCAACTTTGACGATGTAATTCTCAAATCCGGGCGCGTCGTTTGAAAAAGTGACCATGGGGCATCTTCAGGTATGCCTTGAACCTCCAAAAACCAATGTCCGCCCGGTGGAACTTTTCCGTATATTTTTGTAATTGACACAATAAAAAACGCAAAAACGGACAATTTTGAGGCAAAATGACGGAACCACAAAATTCTAAATTTTTCATATCTCAGCTAATAACACCCCTATTTCAACAAATAAAGTGTCAATTCCTATGTTTTCAGACATGGGGAACTGATTTATGGGGTTACTTTGATCATCAAAGGTCAAGGTCACCACGAAATGTCAAGGTCAAACACCAAAAAATCCAAAAATTGCAGCTTTTTGGCATCTAACACCCTCCAAAATACCCGAATCATGTAATATTGCCAATAATATGATGCTTAACTATAGAATAGGTTATTATCATCTAGTAGAAATAGGAATTGTCCTTAAATATTATGCATACATGGTACAGCTCCTGTCAAAATACGGATAATTCCGAATTCTGACGTACAACAAAAATCATGAATCGATGACGTAGATCAGGTCCTGATGTATATTAATTGTATCTGTTGATCCATACATTTTGAGAAAGCTTATACACCAAGGATTCGAAAGACTGGTATTTCCATATATTATTTAATTGGCTATGGCGGTCATCTTGGAGTTTCGTAAAATGGCCATCCGAAACACTTTTTCGCTCATATCATCAGATCTATTTGAACTAGAGTGATCATTTTTGGGCCAAATTGTTTGTATTCAGGGCTGGGATAATCAGTACTTTTCCTCTTACACTGCTAGTGGGCTGTTATCCACAAATTAACATAAGCACTTGAATTTGCTGGGGAAAATATTGTCAAATGAAATAGTCGTTTGAGGATACATTCTGTGTTCCTGATGTACCAAAAGGAATTCAGAGCTTTTGAAATCAATGTAATGTGTGCTGCTCTGCTTGTATTAAGATAGCTAGTTAGCCATATAGTATTATTGGTGTTATGTAACAGGAATGGTTGGTAAGGAGGACAGAATTGTTTTTAAGAAACTGAGCCAATTATGATAACAAATTGATGATGATGTGTAAATTGAAGTTCAACAATGTGCAATGAAGCTTCATCAACTGCTTTTTTTTCCTGTGGCATAATACTGAGTGTCAGTGCCTGGTTTCCTTTAGGATACTGACTTGTACATCACTCACGCTATTTTTAGAAGATATTTCAACTCATACTTTGCTATTCAACTGCTTTGAATATAAGTGGCAATGATAAAATTGCTAAAACCTTTTGTTTGTGTATAGATCAACACATTATCTCCTTTTAACTTAATAGCCATATCAATAGAATTAATGCTTTTATTCATTTATCCTTAATACCCAAATTTCCAACTTTAATTAAAAATCAAACTTTCAGATACACAAATAAATAAAACCAGAAAAACTAATATCATATCGAAAGGAACATGTATGACACCAAAAAGTATTTTACATATTTTCTTACTTTTTTTGTTTTAATGAAATCTGTATTTCATTTATTAACATTTTCAGAATTCTGTTCATATCATGAGTAAAACATGATTCTATAACTTTCAGTTTTTTTTAAACCAATGAAAAACTAATTTTCACAATTCTCATCAGAAATTCATGTTTCTTAAAATACAAAAATATGGGTTGATTGCCAACAATGCACCTTGTGCGGACATATAAAGTTGTAGCTCTTTATTTGGATTATTTGCCTTTGACTGTCTTTTCCTAAGAAACCTATAAGAGCATAAAAAGGTTACAGTGCTGTCTGTAAGTAGCCCAAGTGAAAGGGTTATTCTTTGCCATTGGGACAATGCTCAACCAAACTACTTGTAAAAACAGGGGTGCTCATCCAATGAGAAAATATTTGGGGTCATAAAGGATCACATTTGAGGCAAGTGGATACAAATGGCTGCCTATTTTCTTTGCTCTACCAACAGTTACAGATGGGTCAAAAACAAAAAATCTTTAATAAATAAGTGAACTGATTCCGAGGGTATGGAATAGCCTTCCAGAGGACATTAAAGTTTTGAAACCAGATAATTTTAAGAAGCAGCTGAAGACTTTCCTGTTTCAACAGGCATACGGAGCTTGAGTGTTATGGACTTGTCGATTTCTTAAATTTTAACAGGTTTTTTAATGTGACTCAAAGACTATTTCATAGACTATTGAATTTTGAGAATCTAAAAATGTATTTTAATAAGTGTTTTTAATGATTGTAAGTGCTGATGAGATGTGCTATAATTTTCTGGCACTCAAACATGATAAACTGTTAACTGTTAACTGTTAACTTCAAACACTTAATATACATGCGTTTATTACCATAAATGTTGGTAAACGTACAACTCATGAGAAATGTGAAAATTTGCTGTTCAATTAATTTTTTTTATATGAAATCAGATATTACTCATACTTAAAATATGAACATAAAGTACAATAATAACAGTTGAAAACATGTCAAGTTACCTGTTGGTGTCACACCTGTTCAGTTCGATTATGATTTCGGGTTTTCTGTTGTTTTTTTTTGTTTTTTTTTGTGATTCTGAATATTTAACTTTAATAAAAAATTTGGGTATGAAGGATTAAAATAACCTGTTTAATAAATGTGACGCACTAGATTGGCGCACTGTGTATTTATAGGGAGAGGATTTACACGAGGTAGGTGTGAATGCTAAACAGCTACAAACAAGAAAGTCAGAAACATGGCAGCAACACGAGTCCGAAGTGAAAAGAAACTTGAATGAAGAATAGACAATGGAGAATAGCACTGGCCAGGGTCACTCAATCGCTCTTAGTTTTAAACTAAGTCATAATTATAGCAAAAATGCATTTATCATATTGACTTTATAGAAGATTGTGCGATGATCTCTTTATAAAAACAAAGTTTTAGCAGTTTGTGACTGCCAGGCGGTTGATCGAGTGGCCAAGTGCTCTACTGAAGGTCTTTGCCCGCATGGGTTTGAACCCCGGTGAGGAACCGAAAATTTTCAGTTGATCTTCATGAGCAAAATCCCAGCTGAACTGGATGTTTTCAGGGTGAGAGGTTAAATTGGCCACCCTTGTATCAGTGTCTAGTAAGTAAAAGATCCCTCACATTGGATACCTAAATGTGTACATAACATTTGAGGACTCCGGCTCTCTCTCCCATCTCATCAATCAACATGCCTGAGTGCCAAGAACTGGGCTTAGAAGGTTGCACTTACCATATCTATCAATCTATCAATCTATCTATCTATCTATCTATCTATCTATCTATCTATCTATCTATCTATCTATCTATCTATCTATCTATCTGTCTATCTATATATCTATCTATCTATCTATCTATCTATCTATCTATCTATCTATCTATCTATCTATCTATCTATCTATCTATCTATCCACTAATATTTAGAAAAGTTCAATAGCTGCACCATATTATGTAAGGAGTCCCTAATATATCTGACCTACCATTTAAAAAGCAGGTTGTAATGAATAATCTGTACTAAGTACATATGTATGAGTTGAAAAATCTTCCAAAAATAGTGTCAGAAAGACACCAGGTACTTCACTGACACTCAGTATTATCATATGATTATGCCACAGGAAAAAAAGGCAGTTGATGACGCTTCGTTGCGCATTGTTGAACTTCAATTTACATAATTATCACCAATTCGTTATTATAATTGGCTCATTTTCTTAAAAACATGATCTGTCTGCCTCACCATCCAATCATGTTACAAAACACCAATAATACTATATGGCTAACTAGCTATCTTAATACAAGCAGAGCAGCACACATTACATTGATTTCAAAAGCTCTGAATTCCTTTTGGTACATCAGGAACACAGAATGTATCCTCAAACAACTATTTCATTTGACAATATTTTCCCCAGCAAATTAAAGTGCTTATGTTAATTTGTGGATAACAGCCAACTAGCAGTGTTAGGGGAAAAAAAACTGACTATCCCTGCCCTGAATACCAACAATTTGTCCCAAAAATCATCACTCTAGCTCAAATAGATCTGATGATATGAGCGAAAAAGTGTTTCGGATGGCCATTTTGCGAAACTCCAAGATGGCCGCCATAGCCAATTAAAAAATATATGGAAATACCAGTTTTTCGAATCCTTGGTATATAAGCTTTCTCAAAATGTATGGATCAACAGATACAATTAATATACATCAGGACCCGATCTACGTCATCGATTCATGATTTTTGTTGTACGTCAGAATTCGGAATTATCTGTATTTTGACAGGAGCTGTACCATGTATGCATAATATTTAAGGACAATTCCTATTTCTACTAGATGATAATAACCTGTTCTATAGTTAAGCATCATATTATTGGCAATATTACATGATTCGGGTATTTTGGAGGGTGTTAGATGCCAAAAAGCTGCAATTTTTGGATTTTTTGGTGTTTGACCTTGACATTTCGTGGTGACCTTGACCTTTGATGATCAAAGTAACCCCATAAATCAGTTCCCCATGTCTGAAAACATAGGAATTGACACTTTATTTGTTGAAATAGGGGTGTTATTAGCTGAGATATGAAACATTTTGAATTTTGTGGATCCGTCTTTTTGCCTCAAAATTGTCCGTTTTTGCGTTTTTTATTGTGTCAATTACAAAAATATACGGAAAAGTTCCACCGGGCGGACATTGGTTTTTGGAGGTTCAAGGCATACCTGAAGATGCCCCATGGTCACTTTTTCAAACGACGCGCCCGGATTTGAGAATTACATCGTCAAAGTTGGGCATTTTTACTATATATTTTAATTTAAATATATTTTAGGCAGTTTTGACATCTATTTTTGAATGGGCCCAATAGCATGGAAAAATTTGCCGGATGACAAAACGGACTTCACCAGTCCTCGTTAATCTATTTGAAGGTCATTTGGTGAAAATTTCATCAAAATCCGAGTCGGGCCATCCGGACACATATTGGGCTATCCGCCTGATTTTCTCGGAGACAGCTCATTAAAGCAGACATTTCATATTCAATCTGCGAGGTTGTATTCATTTTGTTGCATAAAAGTTATCATTTGCAACTGTATTTAGGGCTGCTGGGATATTTTTAGTGTTGTGACATTAATCTGTTGCTCCTTATGCGCTCTTTTGAATTTGTTGTGTTAACTCACTCTTTTCTCCACAGATTTGCAAACCGATTATTTGGACCAATTTGGAACAGAGACAACATAGCATCGGTCGTAATCTCATTCAAAGAACCTTTTGGAACTCAGGGACGAGGAGGATACTTTGACGATTTTGGAATTATCAGGTGAGCTTCTTTCATCAGGATTTGTTTTTATTGCAAAATTACAAAATCCCTTTGATTTATAACTTCAAATGGGAGTCTATAACATGTATTCCAGTTTATGGAGCTTTTCTTTATCTTATTGCTTAAATCTATCTCCATGTAAAAATTATATTTCAATCACTTTTCAGAGATGTAATGCAGAACCATCTCCTGCAAATTCTTTCCTTGGTTGCCATGGAGAAACCTGTGTCAACAGAAGCTGAAGACATCCGAGATGAAAAGGTAGGTTTTTTCCAGATCTGAAACTATCATGTTCATTAAATTGGTGTGCAATGTTAATCTATGCAGTTTTGTGTTGCTTTCTTCCCTAGTGGTTCTGATAAATTACTGGTATAACTAGAGATTTTGTTAGCTGCAAGTAGTTGCCTTAGAGGTGTCATTCCACTTCATGTTATGCTACAAACTTTTGTAAAATAGCCATCAATCATTAAATCATGTATTTCATTTCATGGAGAAAATAAGCTCCTTGTGTCTTGACTCTTGAGTCAAGCTGAATTTCTGATAATTGTGTCACCTTACTTTGTAGGTGAAAGTGTTGAAATGCATCTCCCAATTGACCTTGGATGATGTGGTGTTAGGTCAGTACATTGGAAATCCCCAGGGACAGGGAGATGCAAAGGAGGGCTACTTGGATGACCCTACAGTTCCCAAGGGTAAGGCATTTATTTAACTTTTGTTTCACTTATCTGAAATGTCCAATTGTCTGAAGGCCTTTTAACTATGGCTTCACTGAGTTCACTACAACAATTTCTTGCAAATATCTTAAATATATCAACCCATTCTGCCTGCTGTTCTGCTAGGTTGCTGAAAAATGTGTTGTATGATTGTGTATTTAGATAAAACGATAAAACATTGTTGTGAAAAAAAAAATATATTAAGAAAACAGAGCTGAAAAAAATGAAATTAGACAAATTTGCTCTTTCACTCTCTTTTGACAGTTATATTGTGGGAGTTTGGAAGACAACAATTTAAAGTTGTTAGTTTGATGTTTACTGCCAGTGCCATATTGATTTTGTGCTTGTGAAATTTGCTGAGTCATTATTTGAGAACAGTTTTTGCTCAGTTCTTCTGAATTGACTGTTCTAGATCTATATATATAGTGTTGGTTGAGTGTTGTTACTGTTCTGATTAATACTGATTTCCCCCCTTATGCAGGATCAGTCACACCCACCTATGCCTTGGCTGTCATGTACATCAAGAATGAGAGGTGGGATGGTGTACCCTTCATCCTTAGATGTGGCAAAGGTAAAATTTTCATACATCTAAAATGGTTGAAAAAATGAAATGAATATTTTGTAAACTTGTTTTGGAGTGCATGTTATGCAGATTCATAAGTTTGCAATAAAGACAGGTCAACATTGAAAAAAAAAGGTATTATTCTCTACAAAAAGGTAGTTCTATGAAGAAATTGTTGACATACGTAATAAATTCACTATACTGTAGTGTTGAATATTTTCAAATATGAAAAAAACATTGCAAAAAAGAAATATTTTTACCTCAATGGAATTAATTTTCTCAAAAGTATGCATACATGTAATTGTTATGTTCCTTGATTTTCTAAGTAAAAGAAATGTTTCCTAACCTGGTAATGAAATTGAGACCATTAGAATAGACATTGAGTTAACTTGGTTTTCCATAATTATGTAGCTTTGAACGAAAGGAAAGCGGAAGTGCGAGTTCAGTTCAAGGACGTCCCAGGTGACATTTACAAACCAGGAGAGGTCCAGAGGAACGAGCTTGTGATGAGGGTGCAGCCGAACGAAGCCGTCTACATGAAGATAATGTTCAAGAAACCTGGAATGTACTTTGACAGTGAAGAAACTGAACTTGATCTCAGCTACAATAGCAGATATAAGGTGAGGAAGAAATGGAAAATAGATCGTGATTTTGAAGAGATTTCTTTTCTAGCTTTACTGAGTGAACTTATAAATATAAGAAATATGGCATACCTTGAATTTGGGTATTTGCCATCACTGCCCATCAGGAGTGATCCTTGAATATTAGTACATGTTGACACATATTTATGAAATATGATATTATTTCCCATGTAGTATAGATATGCTTAATTGCTTATGCTTTGTTTCTACGTCCCGTAAACTAATAAAAGCTGCAATTATGCAGGAAAAAGCCTCAAGTTCAGAGCAAATAAAAGAGAATGTGAGGTTGAATAACAAAATTGATTCAAAGTTATTGTGAGAGCTATTATTCGAAGTGTTGCTTATTGTTTGAAATGTGCATTTAAATTTTGCAAAAATAATGGTTGAATTGTTGTTCATTGTCGCTTATCTTTTCGTTTCAGGGTGTAAAAATGCCTGACGCCTATGAGAGACTTATTTTGGATGTGTTCTATGGCAGCCAAATCCATTTTGTAAGAACAGACGAGTTGCGAGAAGCTTGGAGAATTTTCACTCCTCTCTTGCACACGATCGAAAGAGAAAAGCCAAAACCTATCAACTACGTCTATGGCAGGTATGTTCACCCACATCATTATACATTTTGTGTCTTCTGTCAGTTGAAATATATATGTTTAAATTGTTTATATGGACCCCAAAACTCACCTCGCTGTAAAGTGTACTGTAACACAGCTGTAAATTTTCAGATTATTTGCATATCTCATTATTCACATGCGCTGACATATTCTGCTTCAATTATCAATTTTCATCCTCCCAGTTTGACACAATATTATTTTGCATTTAAAAAGCTTACTTGGGGCTGTTCCATTTAAAAATACATTCATTGGAAATATTTTCTAAAAAAATAAAACAATTTGATTCAGCTTATAAATGCATGAATTGTTCAATTATTGAACTAATTTATTCACAATAAGAAATGCAGTGTATTTGATTGAAATAAGAAGGAAATAGAGAAATTTGAGTCTTTTTAAATGGAATAGCTTTCATCTTGCATAATTTTATTGAACCTGCTTAAGATGCAGTAGAGTAGTCCTGTTAGCAGTAGAGGCCTCTAGTGTATAATAGTCACTCAACATATAAGCCTTGCTTCTCTAGCCGAGGTCCTGAGGAAGCTGATGAAGCCTTGAAAGAGTACGGATATATTTATCATCCCAGGGCACAACCCTGGACAGAGTTGTGTGGATGCCCCTAGCAACCATCGTAGCAACAGATGATGGTTGCCATGGCTACTTCCATGGTGACGCTTTAATTCTGACCTGTGTTATCCACCAGCATGTTGAATGAAATTGAAAACTTGAGAAATTATTAACCAAAATACTTGCTTGAAAAATATATGAAATTTATTAACTAATAGTTCACTACCCACCTGAAAATTGTGACAAATTTGAAATTGTGAATGTTTATTTCCCCAACACCTTTGCCACATTGCTGTGTCCTCCTCCTGTCCTAATTGGCCTACCTAATAAATAAATACAGGATGTAAAGCCTCAGTCATCCATCCTTCTATTCCCTGATTATGATGTCCCTTTTCATTCATTTGCATTTTGAAACAAATTGATTGAATTATTTTATGCATGTCAGTTTTGCTTGATTTGATTAGTTTTGTTTTAGCCATTGCTATGAAATGAGTGTGTTTCATGGGTTGCCTTGTTTTGTGTCTGTTTCTTTAGCCGTGGACCTCGAGAAGGGGATGAATTGATGCAATCTCGCGGCTTTAAATACGGTGGAAAATACACGTGGAGTAAACCACTGTAGAGGCCTCGAGGGGATTGCTGCTCATGGTACTAATATAGGAGTCGCAGTAGCATTACCTTTAACTGCTTGTACTTTAGATGCTGTACTAACCATTCCTGAATTCATTTTGGACTTTCAAACTTTAAAACTTCAAATGCAAACACTGGTTAACTTGCTTGCTGCCTTTGACCATGGATGCTAGGCCTTTCTGTTGGTAGCATTGACACTCAAATTTTGACATTCAAATTGAAAATTTATGACAACACGTTTGTTTAACCCCACTCACATCATCTTTCCAATCTCACTTCTCCAACCTCACCTCTCCAACCTCACCTCTCCCAACTCACCTCTCCGTCTCACCTCTCCCATCTCACCTCTCTTTTGCGTAATTTTGATGGAATTTGGGAATGCTTTCAGACACGCTTTCATGTCTGGCTAATAATAATAATGATGGTAAAACTCACTTATGTCCATGGTCAAGCATTTCCTTCAAAGGTATTCTGTCGTCTTTGGGTCATTCTGACAGTTGACATTTCTGGGCTCTTCCGGGCTCTTCAAATTTCTTGAGCAGACCACAATTAGCTTAGTTTGTGGTCTTCTTGAGAACATATTCTGAACTGAATGGTTTATTTTGTACAGTGAGTTATTCTTGGAGTTTACTCTGTGTTAGATACTTAGAAAATAAAGGTTTAGACATTTATTAGTTATTTCATTTAAGGTTTTACGCAAAGATATATTAATATTCATCTTGGTATGTTTAATCTACAATGAAAAATGACAATTCATCTTAAATTGGTTAACAATTGGTTGTGGTATTTGAATATTGATTTATTTTTCTGTGAAAATGAAATTTTTGTTATTATAAAATTCTCCATTACTAATAGTGGTCAATTTGAGTTCAACACTAACATTAAAAACATTACTAAGACTAACAAAAGTAATTTATTTTGAAAGTAAAGATTTAATAAGACTATTGTAACGGTAACCTGAAGGTCCAATTTACATTTGTTACAAAAAAATACAAGCTACTTCGAAAAATTAAAAATAAATGAATGACAATATTTAATTATTTTAAAGTCATAAGCTACTTATTAACAAAATAAATAAATTAAGCAGAAATTTACAATATATTATTAATTGATCTAAATAATCTAATTGCAATAATTATGAATGATATTGGTAAGGTCTAAGCTAACCACGTTAACCTTTATTGGCTTAGAGAACCTATAACTTGATCAAAACATGTTTGCTGTGCATTCAGTACTCTGGCAAACTTGTCTTAAGTGTAAGTGGATGGTGTATGTTATTCAGTGTCTTCTTAAAATTAATAGAATTAATGTAATACTTACGATTTCTCAATTTTCAGCCGAGGACCTGTGGAAGGAGACAAAATGTGCGCGAAGCATGGATACAAATATTCCGGAACTTACAAATGGGCGCCACCTAGTTCTTTATGATTGGCCTAATTGACTTACATCAGCTGAAAAATATATACAAGTTGTAATTTTACGTTGTACAGTAATATATATATATACACTTATGGACTTATGAAGTCTCTGGATATGTGCTTGATGATCCTGAATTAAAAACAAAAATATGTTTATAAAATGCAAATGGTTATCTGGTGTCTTATCGGAAAAAAATTGACAATAATTTCTGGTAATTTCTGGAGTCCTTTGTGCTGGGTCTCTTGCAAGAACGCCATGTGTAGAGACTAACCTGTTGACAGTCCCATAATTATCATCATCCTTTGTTGATTATTATCTTGTTACATATATGTTATTATTATAACTATATCTACATCTATTTACTTGAATTGGTGCTTTAATTAGAAAGAGGTTGTAGGAGAACTCACTTTACTTGCAGAAATTTGATTGACTTGGATTCTAAGGATAGGTATTAGGTACTACGACTATTGTTAGGGGGTCATAGAAGACATGCAATGTTCAATGACTTGACCTGTATGGAAACCTTATACGTCGTAGCATTTTCATATTTTGAATTCCAATTATAAATGTTACAGTACTGTACTATCTTATTCTATGAGACACCGTTTTTGAATCAGGAATATGTTTTGTAAATCTTTGTCATGAATCATCCTTTGTACATTGCCTGCATTTGTAACTCTGCCCCTAGAACAACCCTGAATGTAAAACTATGTAATTAGTGCCTTCATATAACTTTAATGGAATGCCCAACTTAGTTCTTTGTCGTACTTACTAACATTTTCCTATTCTGACATATACTTATAAAATTGAATGACACAAACAGGGTTTCGAAAAGTAACTGTGATAGTTTTGTAAATCCTAAATTTGAACATGCATTTACTGATTGTGTGTTGGCGTAATTGTGCTACTCAAAATTGATCAAATTTGGATGTAGTATTTGAAAGAAAAGTAAATTAATTATCAATATGATATATAATATATTTCATCTAGTGAACTTGTGCCACTATTTGCTGAATGTATAAATGTGTCATCCCCTGACAATCTTTTCATTCCATCAATTTAAAAATGAATCTTTGTAAAGTTCTTGAGAAATTTACAGTTACTCAATAAAACTTACATTATGATACTATAAAATTTTGTATGTTATGAATTGTTATGATTAGCTAATGTGACTAATAGGAGATTGATACCGGCTCTTATGTTCCAATGAAGTTTTTGACTTGACTTTGGTGTCAAAAGTGACATGCAGCATTATCGAAGGCCATTAGGTCTGGTCAGCAGTCGACAATGGTTAACGCTTCAAAATTTGGTTTGACTCCAGAGTCCAGACATTTGTGGTAAAATGTCAGTACTGCAAATGTTGGTGGTAGCTGATGCAAGAGAAATTCCTAATCGTTGGCTGACTTTGCCCCACCCTTCGCGGACTTTTGCATACAGATGCGCCACGGCAATTTTGAAAACCAGAACCATTTTAATCCGGAAACTGCGCCAAAACCACAAACCATATTAATCCTTCCCTAAAATTTTTTGCAAACCAATTTAATCTTCATGGTTTTTAAACCATTTTAATCCTCTTTTGAAGTTGATTCTAACGGTACCAAACATGTTGGGGTTGCGAAAACCAGAACCAAATTAATCAGAATTGTCAAAAAACCAAAACCATTTTAATCCAAGAAGGCCAAAAAACCATTACCATCCAGCGGCGCCTCTATATACACCCTTATAGAGTGAGTACCCCCCCCCGGGGCCCCACCTACTATCTCTAGGTCAGGGGCAGGGGTCAGGGGTAGACCGTGACCCTCTTGGGCTATTTGTCCTTTAGGTTGTTTCTGTTAGGTACTCAATGCTACCAGCTCTGAAGCTATTCAGCTTATATGAGCAGAAATGATGAGATGATAGGCTTTGACACCACACCAAGGAACTCGCTTTTCCCAACTTCCCAAGGTGTCCCATTGTCCCGACTCCCAAGGATGGAGTATTTAACTTACCTTGTATATATATAGAGCAATAGGGATATGTATAAACCCTCTAGCTTGAAGGAGCTTTGTGTGACATGCGATTGACAGAATTGAGTTCCAGGAGTGGGATTCAAACCCTGGACCTCTCAGCCAGCGATGGTGGTGCTCACCAGGGGGAACTGATGATTGGGCGCTGAAGCTCCCCCGCCAGATAACTGAACCTGGGAACATGGAAATCGAACCTGGAAACTGAAACTTGAAACAGAACTGAACCAGGGAGCTAAACATGGGAACTTTTAAACCAGGGTAGCTCTAGAACCGAAACTCTGAACTTAACATGGAACTGAATCTTGGAACTGAAGCAGAGACCTGAACCTTGGAACAGAACCATGTGACAGAATCAGAGAACTGAACTTTGGAAGAGAGCCAGGGAACTAAACATGGGAACTGAACCAGACAACTGAACTTTGGAACTTAACATAACTTTTAACCAGGAAACTGATCATGGAAACTGAACCTGGGTTCTGAACCTTTGAACATTACACGAGAACTGAATCAGTTAACTGAACCTTGTAACAGAACCAACGAACTAGGAACAACACATGGGACTGAATCTCGAACAGAATAGGGGAACTCGACATGAAACTTAACCAGGGAACTGATCATGGAAATTGAAAAGAAACAACGAAATTAAGCAGCGAACTAAACCTTGGATCACAACCAGGGAAACATTGGAAAAGAACCAGAAAACTTAACCTGGGAGCTTAACCCGAAACTTTACCAGACAACAGACTGTGGGAAGAGAACCAGGGAATTGACATGGAAACTGAACCAGGAACTGAATACTGGAACTTAACCAAGTAACTGAACCTTGGAATTTAACCAGGGAACTTAACCTTGGAACTTGTATAATGTTACATTTAAAATGATACTAACATAGGCACTGAACCTAGGAACTTAATCAGGGAACTGACCTTGGGAATTGAACCTGGGTAAACTTACCCTTGGAACAAACCAAAGGAACATGGAAACTTATCCAGAGAAATTAATCGTGGAACTTAACCCAGGAACTGAACCTGGGGTAGACTTATTGTAAACAGAATTGAAAGGAGCCTTAGCCACTAGGCTGACTTGATTTAACTTTTATCTAATCTTGACCTAATCTTGATTTAATTCTTATCTGTACTGAGATTCATATTAAAGACAACACCACAAGGTATTCACATTTTTATACATTATATATTCACGAGTATAATACAATTGTATTTACAGTATTATGACGTCCCAATCAGTTGTATGCCAACTGTAATGTACACAAACTAAAATTCAAACTAATTTCTTGCACCAGATTCCCCTTTGTACAATTACACACTGGCCAACTTGCATTCCTCAGGAATTATAACAGTATACAATTCAACTTAACAACCAATAGTCAACTATTGTACTCGTACAATTACTGCGACTGCTGGGATATCACGTAGCCTAATATCACCATACATTAATAAAATTACAGCGTATCAAACAGATTCACCATTTAATGGTAACTCTAGCCTTTCAGAGAAGGTCTATCTATTCGCAACTTAAATTACAGAACATATTTAAAGTTAAACTGATCTGTGGTCCATGATACCAATAATCTATGTCAGCAATTTGACAATGCTAACTTGTAACACAACTGACCATATGATATATCCAAGAGAGAAAATGACCTAATTTAAAATTCTGCTTAATAATAAGTATTCTGTTGGATATGTATACTGTATGTCTAATACAAATATTATAGAGAATAATAGACATAGACTAAGTTCACCTAGCTAAAGATATGAAGTATGGAAGTTTGAGATAATAGTCTGTCACAAAAATTACAAGTTTTCAAAAGATATTAAAATATTTTGTAGGAAGTTTTAAGTACAAGACCAAGAAAGTCACACATAAGGTCCAACATAATTTCCTGACCAGAACTGCACACACTTGATAATTTTTAGATATTTCACGTTTCTGTCAATTTATAATGCTTAATAATGCTTATGTGCAGAGCTAACGCCACATTATGAGATTCTATTAATTAATCACAGTTGTAGTTATACTTCTAGTAATTAATGCTGTTGTAGTAGTATAAAACATTTAAAGCTTTTCAATAATAGAAGTTGAAATGATGGATAATGTTGTTGCTAAATTGTGCTTTCTTAAGTGAGTTAAATATGTGTCTGTGTTCAGTTTGCTGTTAGCCTATAAATCAAGTTGTCTAAATCAATCACCTCTTAACCAATTCCTCCCAATTGTGTAGTGATGCATAACATTTGCAGTGTGACATAAGCATGCAATTAATTACACAAGGCATTTTTGCTAGAACATTGCGAGAAATTATGGCACTTCAAATTAAGCCAAATCATTATTTGAGTGCATCCAAATAAAAGACCAAATAAATACACTTCAAATTGTCTCATACAAAACATAGCCCTGCGACCCATGTGTGAGCCTTGGTCATGAATCATCCCATTGGAAATCAGAGATTTTGAAATTGCATCTGGTCTTGATGAAATAATTTTTATACGGACTTGAAGCCGAGATTTTAATATTTTAGGCATATTTTTCTATGACGGCTCTAACAAGTAATTAGTTGGGAGTTCAATGTATATCTATTTATTGGGGAACCGAAAAAGTTGCTGTCTGTGGTACATTTAGCCTACATTTAGAAAATTTCATAGACATGGGCAAACTTCCCAAGACACAAGATGATTCAAGTCTCCCAAACTGTTCAAGACTTTCCAATGGGAGGATCAATGACCCCCCGTATCCTCCGACTGTCCAGGGTGACAGGGTCCAGGGCTATAGACAGCTCGTGAGACAGACCAGTATCTGGTTAATATAAATTGCTTCACTTACTCATCTTTTGCTAATTATAAAAATCCTTGCATGAGCAAATTATAAGCACAAGTCTTACACAATATGTCGCAAACCCCTTTAAATGCATTCACAATTCTGTCAGACGTTTACGCACCTCAATATTCATATTCTCTCCGAACATTCTCTCCGCACATTTTCATCTTACATTTTCATACACACATTGTATTCACCTATCCTATGAATTTGAATAACATGAGCGTATATATCAACCATGAACAGCCAATAGTGTCCATGTAATGTGTCCATACATTGTTTCCACACTATGAGTCCACACTCAGTGTCCATACAATCACACCAGTCATTAGCCTAGAGATTGTTCAAGGTCATTTCTTAGCAGCCAGATGGTTTGGAGCGTCTGCAAATGTGTACTTGAGACGATACGCCTCAGCTAAAAGAAGACTGACCTCATCATTCGACCAGTTCTCCGTTGGCAACTTTTGGAGGAGCAACATGATGCCCTGCGGATGGAAAGACAGGTTTAAGTTAATATGCATTGCGTGAATAGCATGGAATAATTCATACTTTTATATAAAAATATGAATTTCCAAAATTATGAAATATTTCTCCGGAAGATAACCAGCTAGGATTTCAGTTAGCATGATTTTATTGTTGGCCAGTCCTCTCACAAAATGAACAACTAAGAAATCTGATCATTCACAAATTTCTGGGGATTTTAAAGCTCAGGCTTGAAAATCTGGATAATTTAATGAAATTGGTAAGGCACTGTCAACTTATAGATCAAATATTTTCTGGTTAACAATGAGATAACCCAATGCTCTACATGCAGGTCCGAGAATGCTATTTTACATACAAGACATGTATGTATCACAATTCATGCTTTCTTACTTTCTCCTTTAAGTGAGTCTTATAAACAATGTCACAAACCATTTGTGGTTTTATAGCCTACCTGAAAGTCTTGTTCTCTCAAGGCATCAGAGGCAAATCTCAGCAGCAGGGCAGCACAAACATACAGATGTAAACTGGCAAAGTCATTGATTTCAGCCTGTAAAATAATGTAACAAAGATTTTTTGAGAAATGCTGCAAACAGAACACAATCTTTCAAAAATGTAAGATAACTTAGACAAGAGCTAAAATATGATATCATTTTAAAGAAGTTCTTACCAAGTATGAGTCCCATAGTCGTACTGTACAATGGAGAGGAATCTCTCTCATTAATAAATTGTTCATCCAGCGAAAAGCAAATTGAAGGTATTCTACATGATGAGTCTCAAGGTGTTTGTGAAGTTTGCCTGGAAAAGAAAATACACATCATTCATCTGACAGTCATATATTACAACATAAACAATAGTAGGGCTGTGCCATCGAAAAGTTTTCTGAAATCGATTAATCGACTTCGATTCGATTATCGATTTTAAATCGATTTTTGCATAGAATGTCAAGAACAACATAATTATACGAAACATTAATTATCAATGAATTCATTGACTCGCGACGAAAATCCATAGTGTTAAAATTTATAACGAGCAGGACCAACAGACTATTTGCAGGGAGGAAAAAGAAAATAAGTACATGAATTAATTTGATTGACTTAATAGTAATAATTATAATGCATTGATCCTATGTAACTGCTGATAAAGCTGTCTTCTTTAAAACCATGCATCTCATTCTCCTGCATGCAGAGCAGTACAGTTGTAAATAGATAACAGATGTGTATTTACTGTATTAGATAAAGTTCTGTCTCCAAAATCTATAAATTCAACATGGATGCAGACTTGTAGCAGTAAAACTTAATTTCTAATTTGTGAAATATCTTTCATGGCTAGCAGTTTGGCATATGCACAGATAAGAACACCACAGATAGCACGGTGGTGTTCAGAACCTCGAGAGCTTCAAAACTATACCAAATACAACCATCTATCATGAATTCTTCATTTAGCTGAAAATCGATTTTGCCTTATTTTGTGGAGATGATCGAAATCGAAACTTTTGGCGACGATTGCCGGCGATAATCGTCGCATCGGCACAGCCCTAACCAATAGTTTTAGATTGACAACCGAGGATTACATGATATTGCTGTCATAGAACTCTTGCAGTTCAAAAATTTATTCTGACATGGCTTGCAAACCATTGGAACCAAACATTTGTTACTTGGGGCTAATTCACTTTCATGAATAGGGCAGGAGAAAATGTGAATTTCCAGGCAATTTAAAAAAGAATGACCAAATTTTCCATGAATTGACGTAAATTCAGCGACTCCTTCCAAGTATAATCTTAAATTTGGACCTTTCTTCAAAAATTTCTTGCGAGTTTTCAAAATGTCAATGCAATGAAATGCCCAAATTTCCTATTTTTTCCAGCCGTGAGGATGTATGATTGCGGCTTAACGTCCTGCATTTATGTATTCTGGGGGCTAATTAGGACAGGAGGAGGACACAGCAATGAGGCATAGGATAATTAAAACTGCTTTCTAACATGGGTCACGGTGACCTGGCCAGAGCTGGAATGGAACGCAGGATCCAGCAATTGTATGCAAGCCCAGAGCACTACTGACTGAGCTAACTCCCCTCCAGATATTACAAGATATTGCCACTCACTGTCGACCCTGGAGATGATGTCCTTGAGGGCCTTGACCTTGATCTGGATGCCAGGCTGGGCGAACGTGTAGTTGTCCTGGATCCCATCGAGAAGTTTGCTGAAGCACCAGAAACTGTCCGCCTCCACCACTTGAAGCTCATGCTCCGGCAAGGAGCTAACATCACAGTTCTCAATTTGCAAATCTGGAGCAGAAAAGGCGTGGAATTTAGATGGAAGTTAAGTTATGTCAAGCTTTACGTCCTGTAGTCATGCACTAATCAGGCTCATTGGGACATTTAGGCGCTACTGTAATGCGGTGAAGTGTACTCATGAAACAGGAGACATGTCAAAGTTTATGATCAACATGTTTCTTTTCAACATAAAAATTATCAATTTTGATACAGAAATTATATAGAAACTTGCATACATTACTTAGATGAATAGGTTTGGAATACCAATTGGTTTACTGCTTATTGTCGAAAATCATTTTGACAAATTAATTTTTCATTAACTTACCATTTGAGATATATTCTGACAAGAAAACTACAAAAAATGGTGTCACTAAGTCATTGATCCCCTGTACGTAACCACTTGCAGGATGGCGGATGGCCCAGATATACAGGATGCGCTCAAATACCTAAAATATGAAATGAATAACCTCACTTGCTTGTAAGAAGTTTCATGACAATGTTCACTTCAACAAAAAATATTTATAAATGATTTTAATTGCAGTCATATTTGAATAAGTAATCAATTAATTCTTTCTAATATTTTTGTAAAATACAAATGAACTTACCTGTTGAACAACTGGCTGTTGGAAGATTGGGATTAATGGACTCATTCTGGGAATATCTATACTAATCTGAAAAGTAATAATTTCGCATAATAAATCAAATATTCACAATTTAAGCCAACAAGGTGCATCAAGATTGACAATTTCAAATTTGTTAAACACAGGAATTTTAATTATTACAATTCTTCGTATTCATTCACAAATATTCATTTGTTTAAATGTAATTAAGTACTTCTTCACACAACTACAATACATGTATACTATCCCCATGGATGGATGGATGACTGCAACTTTACGTCCCATATTTATGCACTTAGTAGGCTAATCAGGACAGCAGGAGGAAAGAGCAATGAGATGAATAATTAAAACTACTGTCCAAGATACTTCCAGGTGACCCGACCAGAGCTGGAGTCAAACTAGGGACCCAGCAATTGGAAATCCAGAGACAGAGAGCTACAAACTCTGCTAACACCACTCCCCAATATACTTTTTTTTTTCACAATACTTACTTGTCTAAAGGTGTCTTTATGTGGTTCTTCATGCCTAGTGTCATAATACTGTTCTACAAAGTTGTGATATTCTTTCCGTTTTCGCTGCAACGTTAATTCTCGGCGATCTTCTATTGGAGGCAGGTACCCCTAAGAAACACAGACAATAAATTTGAATGTAATATTTCATGAAAACTGTAACAACGCTTTTGTCAATTTTAAACAGAACTTTGGCAATTTTCTGCCTTACCCTCTTTAACACAAAATTATTGATATGATTGGATAATTAATGTGTAAGTTCACACAAAAACTTCAGCCCATTAATTTCATCAGTCAACTACAACACCACTGCATGAATAATCATTAGATCTCACAGTGTGCAAAGCATAATTCGCAGGCAAGTCATAAGAAAGTGTTTCTACTCACCGATAACAATTTCCATGCAATTGGTTTATATTGTTTTGGTATGCCTGACCATGACAATTTTCTTAATTCCTCTGGAAAGCAAAGTTATTTAAAAAAGAATCAGATGATGATATATAGTCCAGGGAGAATTTTTAAATTGAAAATTCGAAATCAGAAATTTCTATCTTATTAGAAATTTGGAAATCTACTCAATCATTCTCTGTAGAGTGTCGCAATACTTACATCAATTACATTCTCAAATTTTATCAACATATTTTCACTGTTTAGTCTTCAAATTTGTACAACAACTATGGTACTAAGCTATTAAATCACACAAAAAAAATCCAACTTGCTATATACCTATATCTATAACAGGTTGAGTGACCATAGCTTTGAACTTGTCAGACTTGGAGGACTCTCTGTCTGGGATTGGCAGGTGTCCTCTCTGGATGGCTGACAACCGAGGAGGGTTCCAAGTTGTGTTCAGTCGCACTCCTACACCCGGCCCTCCTGGACTGCTGCTCCGTGTTCGTTGTGGCGTTCCATCTGAATGACAAAGGAGAATGAGAAATAAGAAGGTGACTTGGAAAGAATCAGATAGCCTGAGATAGCAATAAGGCAAGACATAATTGATTTTTAGCTTCTCAGAATTTGTCGAAGCATTTTTACTAGGGATGAAGAAAAAAAGCTGTAATCTAAATTTTTATAATCAAAATTGTGGGTATAAAGCTACAAATATTTTGTTTGAAGAAAATCTGCCGGGCCAGTCAAACTGAGAAGCTAAAAATTAAATAAGTCTGGCCTAACTGATTATGACAAAGTGTTCCTCAGAACTTCCCGAGTCAATCAGAGTGATCTTAGCCATTTAATGCAGTCTAGGAGATAAAACAATTTTGGATATTTGAAAGTTGAACAATCATCAAATTCAGAAAAAAAATGTCATACCTGGGCCTCTTTCTATGGAACCATCATCAGAGCCATTTGTTTCAGCGTCCCCAGATGATGTTGATAGCCGCTCACTTTTAATTTTGTTCTGGTTACTATGATCACTCAACACCTGAAATTATTAATTGGAAACAAGAAATATATTTGACCCATGGCTATTCTTTTGAAACCAGGAATAATAGCAGTCAGTAAATGTCATCAGAAGGACATTATTGTGGTGTAATCAGTGAAAACTAATTACATGTAACATAACAACATAATTTTCTATGTTATAAATTTATATAAACATTCAGATTTACAATTTTCTAAAGTTATGGAGTCAAATACACTGACACTGCATCTTGGAGATAACATAATTATGCTACATAGACAACAAACCTGTATAGCAGTCGAGCGAACGTCTTTGAGTGACATTTTGAAGTTGGCCATGACAATGAGTTCATCATCTCCATCATCCCAAGCGTCGTTTGTGTTCTCTTGAAAATCTGCAAATGAATCCCGGCCTCTCCGTCCCTCCCGCTTGGGTGTTGAATGAGCACTGTAGAGGAATACCATATCATTATTGTCTATTGGGATTTCAATGAGGAAAAAAAGACCAGAACATTATCCTATTTAATCTAAAAAACACTAATTAGCCATGTCTTGTTTCAGATTATCTGCAACAATGAATAGCTGAAACCTTCAACTTGAAGGCCAGAAATATTAATATTAAACATGATGATGACTAATTGACTATCATTATGTCATCCATAACTGATGCAATCTATTTCGTGATTTGAACAGATTTCTATCGTTCACTTAGGGAAATCACTCTAACAACATGTCACTGTTTCACATCTTGATTTGCACCAACTGTTTCAAAATATGATGTGAAGATGTCAAAGCAACAATTCACTGTAAGTCCGACAAAACAGTTACAGTGAATATTTGCTTCAAATTTCCATTTCATTGGTTAGGGATGACTCATGAGATATTACATTTTTATTAATATCAGCTAATATAAACAGCAATCTGAACAGCTAATCTGGTATGACTAATGCCACATCATACATGTACACACAATTTTGTCCTTGTGTTATTTTTGTTTCTAGGATTCCACTTCAAGAATAATGAAACTCTACTTGAAAGAAAGATAACAGAATCTAAATTCTAACTGATACCTTGATGGCATCTCCTGTATCGGCGGATGCTGAGCTCCATACACTGGCCTGATGCTGTAAAAAATATATATGAAAACTTAAGAACATCAATAAATATTGCTACAAGCTCAATTATACAAATTTGCATTAAAAACCAATTACCTACACTTTAATAGATCAAGTTGACCATTTGTATGCAAAGATTAGAAGCAAATATATACCATCATCGTGACACAGATTACATTTGTGTACAAATCAGAACATGACATGTATTCATTCATTGATTACTTCTATTCTGGTCAAGATCAATGCAACAATACATGTTACATATATGACAGTCTCTCAAGTGAACCAATTATCTTGTAACAATATAAACAATCAACCTAGTGCAGCCAGCCTCTCTTGTTATGTCACAGAAGACAATAGGGGTTTGTTGGTTCAGTGGGCCCTCTGCTGTGGGCCTACATGAAGCCACTTCTTCCTAACTACCCCTTTAGTCAAATGAAGCACTGAACATACAATCACTGACTTGAAAGTAATTGAAACAGCTTGTGCAAGTGTGAATTGTGTCAAACTTCAAAGTGAATGACAAATGAGGAAACACCCCTTTCAAAGTTTAACATTGTTTCACAAACAAAAAGGGTGTATTACACAATTGACAAGTTCATTGGGGGCTGATTGGAAGCTATTTGAGGAGAGATACTGGTAGACAACTTATTACAAGTTGAGTAAGTTTTGAAAGCAATTAAATGAGTTCAGTGGATCATCTTGATCATGTTACAAGAAATCTCAAAACTTGACAAATACACAAACCTGCCGGGGACATTTTTTGTGTTCTTTTTCCAAAACGCGGTCTTCTGCTCTTTAGGTGCAGTGCTATGAAAAGAAGACATTACAAGGGTATTCCCATCTGATGATAAACTCATGCCAATTAATGGGAATCACAGAAGAAACCCCGACAATCATCTAACAATCTTCTGCCATATTTGTTATTAGTCGGCGACGGAAGTGACGTTGTCCACGTTATGATTTTAGCAGGTGCTTTGGCGAGATGAGAAATGTCGACGAGAAATGTCAGATGGCAGCACAAACAAGAAGAAGAAAACACAGAGTGCGCTACGATCGTGACAGCAACAAAATTTTGCGAATGAAGGCATTTGATGGAGAAGCCTCAAAATGGCTTCAGCTAACGAGACTGTGCTCTTGAAATCTACTCTAGAAATCAACAACAAACCCTACTCTGTGAAATTAACACCGGGTGAGCTATACTGGGAAAAAGTGTCTCCGTCCAGAGCAGCCAGTGGACCATATTCAGAACCTCTTGTCAGTAAGTACCTGCTCAAATTTGTATCAGTGTTTACAAATGTTGTATTTGTGTGTGTGACAGTTTGTGAACATCACTATTTACATTTTTTGTGAGAGTGTGTATTCTGTGGTATACCGGTTTACATTGTGGGTGACAGGTTGGGGAGGTGTTTCTACACACTGGACCCTTCCCTTGCATGCATGACTTTTATTAAAATTAATTTTATGCTGATGTGATAAATATTATTGGCCCCACCCTTAGCTACCCTTAATAACTTAAAAGTTTTATCTTTATTATTATTTTTTCTTAAGGAAAAGTTAAGACTTGGATGCATTCTTGATGGACTGTTTGCATGATCAGGCTAATTTGAGCCTATTTTTGATATACTTTGCTTTGCACTGACTTATATATTCACAGATCGGAGATCCTCCCAGCCGGCAGCCCTGTGGGCCTGTCAGACATAGTGAATGACATTTTTACTATTTTTTAGTAAAACATGACAATTCACTATCCACATGGAGGTCTCTAATTAAGGTGCTCATGTGTCTGAGTTCAACTTACCTCAAGTCCTGTTCGTCTCTATAAATTATACTATAGTGATATGTTTTGTCAGGGTTCTGAATTTGCTGTCTTGATTGCTAAGATGAATATTTATTATAAAAACCAGGTGAGCTATATTGAGGAAAAACATCACTGTCCACAGCAGCCAGTGGACAACTACGGGCCATATTGAGAACCAAATCAATTGATTTGGAAAAGCCACTGAAAAAAAGGCCCTTAAAATATCAATTCACCTTTTGTATTTGTATAAACTAAAGTCAAAATGTTATAGCTTCAATCCATGTGACCTAATGCTAGATGGTGCCTAGTACTCCAGTGTTCTACATGATCTATAGTGGACTGTGCTGAGGCAAGTATAACACATCCCCAACGAAAGGAACATTATGTGGCTTCTGTGTCTTTATCTGATCGACTTTTTAAATTTTCACCTCATCATTATTTCTGCCTCTGGCTAAACTGAATTAACTTCAGAGTCGGTGGCATTGAGACGTCATTATCGTCGTCATAATATATATGCATAGACTAAGACAGCATGCAATAGTTATAAAAGTGACTATTAAAAGGTCCAAACTGCTATAAATTTTTCTTGATTACTATAATATACTTCAGGACATCATTAATGTTATATTCTTGTTTATCATCCTGATTTTGAGTAGGCGTATAAAAACTGTCCAAAAAAAAGAAACAAAATTAAAAAATATAACTCTTTTATTCTTTGTGTTGAGTGCAATTATTTAGCATTATGGCTTTTACGGTTGTCTGCCTGATATCAGTTATGTTACGAATATGCATGTGCCATGTTGATCCCTTATCTTACAAGGGCATACTGAAGCAAACAGATGATTGCATAATCTGATACAACCAATCTTTAACACATCAGACATGAAATTATCAGTATTTTATTATGATATCCTACCTGCTAACTGATCAATTTGTTCAGAGAATCTTAATGACTTAATTGTTCTAAATTAACAATTATTGATAAGGATGAAAATTCTTTATGTGATAGTATTATAATCAATCATTGGCATGTGTGATGTAAAGGATTATTATCAATTAAAGATTAAGGCTTTACCAACTTGAGTTTTGCAGATCATCATCGTGAATAGTGAAAAGGGTTCTGTTACCTCTGTAGTATCTGTACTGCCTAAGACTTCTAACTAAATAGCTTGGAATTGATTTAATCTTGGCTACTTGTTGTGGGATGGCGAGCAGCCAAATTAACGGCAATCATTGGCTGATTGTTATTCTGTTGAGGACCCTTATAAAGCTGTGTGGCCTTGGGGATGTGGAACGGTGAGCCTTTCTGGCTCCTTCGGAGATGCCTTTCTAGTCTGGCTGTCTGCTCTTCCATTTATAGCTACTCTTCCTATTTGGAACTGCTTCTGCTCTCCATTCAGAACTGCTCCTTTCCCTTATAGAGTTCTGGCACTTCTGCTCTACCTATTCAGAATTTCTCTCTCGAGCTGTAAAAATGCTCTTTCCAAGCAATTTCAGAAATGCTCAAGATTTCCATTCAGAAATGCTCTTTCGATTCTGAGATGCTTTTTCCATTCAGAGATGCTCTTTCAATTCAGAGATGCTCTTTCCATTCAGAGATAATCTTTCCATTAAGACTTGCTCTTTTCATTCTGAGATGAAATGATATTTCCTTTCTGAAATGCTCTTTCCATTCTGAAATGCTCTTTCCATTAAGAGATGCTCTTTCCATTCAGAATGCTCTTTCCATTCAGAAATTCTCTTTCCTTTCTGAAATGCTCTTTCCATTCTGAAATGCTCTTTCCATTCAGAAATGCTCTTTCCATTCAGAAATGCTCTTTCCATTCAGAAATGCTCTTTCCATTCTGAAATGCTCTTTCCATTCAGAAATACTCTTTCCATTCAGAAATACTCTTTCCATTCAGAAATACTCTTTCCATTCAGAAATGCTCTTTCCGTTCGGAAATGCTCTTTCCAGAGTTACTCTCTCTATTCAGAAATGCTCTTCCCACTCAGAAATTCTCTTTCCATTCAGAAATGCTATTTCCATTTATAGATGCTCTTTTCATTCTGAAGCGCTTTCCACCTCCAATGCAAGTCTGCAGAGTCCTCTGATGTGTGTGAAAAAAGTTGCCTTGGTAAAGATGTGCCAGTTCTACTCGAGAAAAGGCTTTAGAAATTCTACTTTGGGCCACCCATTCGGCCATTCCAGGCTGGCAGTGGCATCCTTCTAGCATCTATTCCCCCTTTCCATTTCTGCGATCTAATTTCATGGAAAGGAAGTGCCATGATTCTGACTAACTCAAAGCAATCACGCTCAAGATTTGCTGGGTGGCACTGGGTGCTGACATTTTCCAGAGACCTGAATGGCCCCAGCTCAGGATGGTCTTTCTCTTGCTTTTATATCACCGAATTCATGGTTCCAGTGTTGCTACTAGTGCTGTAGTGTTGCTGACTGCCTTGATGTAGCCTGCAAATGCTTTGAATTTGGGAGCTCTTACTCAGCTGCTTGAGCAGGCGTTATGGCCAGGATAATCCCAACCTTAATCCAAGAGGCATTGCAGTACAGCTTCTGTGGATAGTGTGATGGATACAATCTGTACTACTCTGTGCAGTCTAATGGATTATTGTCAGCCTTTATGGCATTATGGCTGCAATATGGTATTGTGCAATGGAAAAGAGTTGCAATAGAATAATGGCCTTGGTGAAAAGAATTGCATTTGATAAATAGGAAACAGGTGGAAGTTGAGGAATTGATTATGGTGATGGATGGTTCCTTTCTGGGCTGTGGATAAGTAGGCTGAGATTGAGTGCCAGACTTCTAGGCACTGCAGGAATGGCCCCTTGACCTACTAGAATACCTGATAAGTTGACTGAATAGTTTACGGAATAAAATGTACTGATAGCCCAAATAACCTACCAAAGTTAGATCTGACTCTCCTAAATTTTTTCTCAGACACTGGCATTGTGATATGTCTTATTTTTTAACGAAATTTCAAAAGATTTTAAGGTATGATCGTGTAAGTTGGTTCTTAGATATACTCTGTATGATATGCTCTGTACATTTGTGATCCATTGGAAGGCCCAATTAAGTGTATTTGAAATTTCCTAAGTCTTAGCTGCATTTTATGTTGTTTTTATAAATATTTAATTTCATGGATTCAATGGATCAATTTATGAAATGGTTAGATGACATGTGCAAACGTTGTTATACCCACGGTATTGTTGAGCTGTGTGTAAAACTACCCCCTGCCCTTTTAGTGTTTAGGATTAAACATGTTGAATGTTGAACAGGAGCATGGAGTTGCCATCATGGGATTAGTACCAGGGGTTACATGTACTGCAACATGCAATCATGTTTGTATTGTGGGTCCTCATTGCCTTGCTACCTTGCCTGCTGCTGGAGATAGCAGACAGTGTGGAGTCAGATGCAAATGAGGCTGGGAATACTTAGTGCATTGGGCCTCATTTGCAGAACAATGGGAGAAGTCAGTTCCCATGGCGACATTCAGAGCCTCGTTATGGCTGCTTTAGGCTGCTTGTCAGAGCTTGATGCATGATAGGTCAGATTATGGAACCATAGGGGATATGGGGAATGGACAGGAGCAGGACTAAACGCTGTTTGATTGGGTGGTCCTCAGGGACCCACTGACTGCCCCTGACTGCCCGGCCGTCATGCGAAATCCCCATCATTGTTGTTGGAGAACTGCGGCTGGTGTGGACCTTTGAATGCCAATTGGTAGACATAGTCTTTCCTTGCTCTACAAAGAATTTTGCCTTTAAAGAGCCATAAACCAATGAATATTTTTGTATTTTTTACCCGTTTGCTTCTCATTAATCAGTAAATTTACATAAATTCTGAGAAAAAGGTGATTAACGCTCGCTTCAGTAATGTTTATTGTTTAAATGCATATTAACTTTGATGGTTGATGTGGTATTGCTACAATAAGCTGCTACTACACTATAAAATTGTGCTTTATTGGCCATATCTATATGAATTGTATTGCCATGATACATGTTGGTGCACATTTCTTGCATTTATGTGCTAATAACTTCCAAGTTTATGAGGTGGAAATAATTCTGTCAACTCAACATGTGTGTTCTGTTATTATTGGCAGGTTCACATTTACAGATTTTCAGCTTGAACAGTGTTGAATGCTTGATGTCAAAATGTTTTTCATCAGAGTAGTTGTAGTATTTTGCTCTTTTGTGTGACATTTCAGCAATTGTTCATGTGGTCTTGATCACAGACATGTGATTCAAATCTTGACTGACAAGTCTTATTTGTCCAAGGGTTAAAACATTGCATTTCAGTTTTCACTTTTCACCAAGGAGGGTTGGGATCTAGGTACCCCAAAATGTGTAGGTTGGCTCCAGTAGTGACTCTTTACAAACTAACCAAACAAACCTACTTTCTGTAGAGTGGTCAGCAGCTTCTGAAAGATCAGCAAGTTTAGTTCGGTTAGCTGACTATTATTCTTATGTCAGGTCAGTGAAACAGTGCAGAGTTACATGTAGTTAGTTCCCAAAAGGCAAAGGAAGGAAGCATGAAATTTATGAATGGGATGCCATTGATTATGATGGGGGATTTCAGGAATTTCTCTCCAAGTGAACATAAGTTAGTTCTTGAAATTTATGCTTATTGCAGTCAATGTAGAGATGAGAATCTCTGGATAAAAGATGCATCCAAACTTTCGAAAGATTCAAAGAATCATTTGGTGCAATAATTATTAGACTAGCAGGGTTGGCCTTTACAAACACTACTACTAGGTATAATTGTCCAGTTCCGAGTCTACCATCTCCATGGCAACCATACTAGTCATTAAAAGGGTGGGTGGTGGGGCTTTTCATTCTGTATTGATGCACCGACTATACTTTATGGGACAGACAGGGACCATGGTAATGAGATGAGATGCACTCTTGACACAGGATGAAACATCCGTTTAACATGGGTTGCCCTGGCCGGAATCAAACTCAGGTCCCAAAGGTCAGCAGCCAAGAATGCAGCCACTGAGCTAGCCCCAAGGCCCCTCTATAAGCCTTATTTAAGTGATATATAATAGTTATTGTCTGATTAGTGGGATGACCTTTCTTCTTTTTATGAATGATTTGGAATGAGATTATGCTGGAAGTCTGTGATCTGATTAACTGAGATAGACTGCATTGTATTTGATCCCCTACTGCTCGGCTGAATAGACCGGCTTACACCAAGCTTCTCATCATTTCATTTCATCAACATACAGAAAGGAGTCTTTATTGAGATTGTATTTTGGCTTATGATGATGGGATGCTTTCAGTGATGATGTTTCCTGGAGAATCTGAGATTCATATTGTTTGGCTGGTGCCCAGTATTTGGCTGGTGGTTTGTGATATGGTGTCTTTGCTGCAATGCTGCTAAGCTCAGCATAGGATGTGGCCTGTGGCTTCTGATCCTGCTGTGTTCTGGGGTGTTCATGGAAGTTCATGTGATTATGACTGAATGTGCTATATTTCCTTTATCAGTTACGAGGTAGGAGGGAAGACAAATTAAAGACTAGACCAGTAGACCTTGATTCTTGAATTCTTGTTTCTGTTCTTTTCCCTTGATGATGTGCAGGGTCTTTCAGTTGCCCAAGATAGTTATGTGACTGGACAGTGGACACTGGTCATCAGTCTCTATAATGGCACAATTAGAGTATGAAATTTTAAGTAATCTTGTTATTATTTGTGTCTAGTTTGTTGCCATTGTCAACTGGTATTCACTAAAATTATATTTGGTATGCAGTTCCTTATACGTGTATATTCTAAAATTAAATTTTGGATCTTAAGTGCTTGCACTTCATTCAACTTGATACATGATTACATTATGAGGTTTGACAGCAAAAGACAACAGGAAGCTGACCGTGAGATTAGATCACATATTGTTCATATAAAGCAGCCGGAATCTTGCTGCTGTTGCCTGATGGTTAGTGTGTTGACAATTATGTTATCAATATAGAAGCAGTCCATTCATGTCATCATGCAATGGCAATGCCCCAAGGATGAGGATGGGACAGTCCAGGCTGGGGATGGTAGAATATCCACAATTTGTTGATCCATACTGTTCCATAGTAAATAGTATTGTTACGAGAGCTCTATTTTTCCTGCCACTATCACTTAGTGATACATTTGCTTGTTTGCTGCAATTGCTTGTATTGCATCAATTAGTTGGCATTGGCTGCAATGCAATAAGTGCCTGTTTTGAGGCAATCTTTCATATAATACTCCAGACTTGGCATTGTCATGGTACAGTTAGAACTTTTCTGTGGATGCAAAGCTTGTTGGTATCATAAATTTTAATTTGCAGAATATGAATAAGATACTAATTGGTTATTGCAGGGAGTGCATAGTGACTAGTAAAAGGCACTGTCCATACCTGGAAAAAGACAATATTTGTGATGTATATGTCTATCTTATGTTTGTAACTGCCTCCGGCGGCTAGTCATTTGCTTATCGTTAGATGGGCAAGACATTCTCTCAGGTAAAATACACATATTTATAAGGAGAAGAATTTGACATTACAATAATGGCAATAAAAATGTGTGAATGTTATAAAGCTGGTTTGGTTATTTGGTAAATCTATACCTTTGGCATCCTCACAGACTATTTGGCGCCTGTCTCGAAAAAATTCCAATAAATACCAATGGCTTGATAATTCTGTTGTATTCAAGTATTGAGCTAATGTATATTGTGGCTATTAGTGACAAATTCTGACAATATGCCACATTTGATGAAGATATACACTTTATGGGAACGAGGCTACTGACAACATTAATTACATATATGCATGTGATAGGGTCATTATTTGTCATCAACATTTTTATACAAGTCTGGAATGTTATCAAGGCAATGAATAATTAAATTCCGAGTCAATTGGAGAAAATTGACATTTATTCATGCCAGGATGTGGGGGTAATTATGTTGTTCTGGTGCAGAGCTGATTTTTGTAGGAAGTGAATAGTATATCTAAAATATTGTCAATATTCTACTACTGTTTGGAGTTTTCAACGATCAAGTTCCCAGTCCTCACATTCATTGCGAATCGAAAAATGGCAGTAATTGCCCCAAAATATGCTTAGATCATTATTATAACACTGCCTTAAGTAGGACATAGCAAAGTGGAAAGAAACAGCAACAAAAAACAAAATCAAATTTTATAAATCAACCCCTTTAAATGGTAAACCATGGCATGTTCTAATTTTTAATTTAGCATATATGTTTATGCATTGTTGTGGGAGTCTTTTTTGGTCCTGGATCGGATGTTCTTAAATTTTGATTGTCCCAAATATCCACTTGTTTTGAGTAATGGATTCCAAGTACTATTTTATATCTCCTGATTTCTTTTTCTTTTTTTAATCAGTGTTACTTCTTTTCTGAGGCAACTTTCTGAAAAGGTGGCAATCAATGCAATAGACATACCACGTTAATGGTAATTTGAAGTTAACATTGATATCATGTACTGTGACCACTTTAAGCTTCTTTCAGCATGTCAATATCCTTGCAAATGGTGTTGTTTTAAACTGGTGACTATTTTGTTTTCAAGCTAATTTTTTCAACAAAAAGCAAAAAAGAGCAATTTCTCCCCACAAGAAGTGTAACGTTGAAAAAAGGACTGAAATGTCAAACTAGAAGGAAAAACCACAGAAGCAGGTTGTTATCAATGTCCAAACTTGAGAAGTATTCAGACAGAAAAGCTTGTGGGCAGATTGGTTGCTGCTACAAAAGCAACTGGCTGTGTGCAGTGTGTGGTGCTTTAGATTGCCACAGTGACAGGCTGTGATGCCTCTGTGGAGTGTACACTGAGATTGCAGTATATATTGTTGCTTGGTATATCAGCTTTGTACCTCCGCTCTGTGCAATATCCCAACACTGACCAGAGGGCCTGTAGTCTGCTGAGGGAGATAGCCTTTGCTAGTTTTATTGGCCAGATTGCTCACCCAGATCTAGAGATATCAACATCAGTCAGATTGACTTTGGCAGTTTGTTTATCGCCTGCCTTTCTTGTTTATCGTGTTTATCTCCTACATGCTTTTGTGATAATCGCAGACCGGTTGTTGGTTATCGCAGTGGCATGTATTGCATGGCTTATTGCAAAGTGATTGCCCAGGGCACCAATTCCCTGTTGGCCAGCTGGGGGCAGGGGAAAGCCTTATTGCTTACTTATTGGACAACCTTATGAGCAACATCCCAGCTGGATATAGGATGCTTTCCATTGACTTACGGAGAGTTTGAATGCCACTGAGGATGAAATTGGGCCTCCCTTGTACCTGTGTCTCTGCTGGTATTTTGTACTGCAAGGGGAGATAGTTTCCTTCTATCTTTTTTTGTCAAGATGTTTACCTCATAAGAGGGCTGCACTTTTCATATGGATCATATCAAGTATTTTATATTTTTATTGAAGGAGATGTTCAATTGTGCCTTGCCAACTTGGTGCCTGAGTGGTTAACAATCCAGGACTGCTCTGCTGAAGGTATTTGCCTGCATTGGTTCGAACCCCGAGTGGTAAATCCAAGAAAATATTTTCAGTGGACCTTCAAAGGCAAAAGCCCAGCTGGATTAGATTCATATGAGACATTAAATTGGCAGCCCTTTGTATGAGTGTCTGTGCTGGGAAAGTAAAATATCCCTCACATGGGCGTTTCGCTATACTGTGGTAAGCGCCAATGAACAGATGTTATCTGGAACATGAATACAATTTGTTCACAAGGAGCTGTATGCTTTTCCTCCTTGACATGGTTATTACAGAGCTTATTACAGAGTCTTGTATCTCCCTGCTTGTTGTTGCTTATTGCTAGTTATTGCACAAAGCTTTGCTTCTGAGGATTCTGCCTGTCGGAGCATGAAGGCGATTGATGGAACCTTGGGTCTGTAGTGTCTGGCAGCCCGGCAGCCCAGGAGCTGCTACCCAGACCTTCTTCCAGGCCTTAACCTTGGAGCTATAGATCTTGGTGCTAATAGATCTTGGTCCCATGGATCTTGGTCCCATAGAACTAAAGGAAAATAGAAAACATAACATGAAGAACTACAGGCTGTTGTCCTTTGGGACAACCATGAATAGTGTGATTCATTGGATACAGGGAGAATGCATGCTTTAGTGTTTAGTATTGCTTGCTATACCTTGCCACTGTTGAGTATTGAGACCATATAAGATAACCCATATGGCTGAGAAAACAATGAATATATTATAAGAATGGATGTATCAGCAAAGTAATTCTTATGCTAAACTTCGCTGATATGTGAAAAGGACCCAAAACAAGTCATGTCACACAGTGGGTGAAGATAAGTGATGTCTTAAGGAGATACACTGTTATGTCTAAAACAAAGCCATATAAGATAACCCATGAATCTTGGGAAGAATCAAGATTGCATTGGAAAGGACACCTTGGCAAACTAATTATGTTAAATCTCATGGATAGCAAGACTCTACAACAGTCATGTCACACAGTGGGTGATGATGTGATGATAAGGACTTCTTAAGGAGGGACCGTGTTATGTCTAAAACAAAGCCATACAGGATAACCCATGAATCCCAGGAAGATTGCATGAGATGGAGACATTGGAAAACTCCTGCATGTACTAATATGTTCAATTTCATTGTGAAAGGACCCAACACAATGTCACATGATGAGTGGCCATAAGGAAAATCTTAAGGAGGCACAAAATTTAATGACAATGTTATGTCTAAAACAAAGACAGTCAATGGCTCGATGCAGTTTGCAGTCACATTGGAAAGATTTGGAAAGCTCCTCTCTTACATTTTTGAATACAATGTACTGGATTTTATCAAATGAAAACAAGTTCATACAGATATATGACAGATGAGTCATTATCTGATATTTTTCTTGGCAATAAAACAACCGACTTATATCTAATGTACATCATGTTCTTACATCATTTTCTTGTCCTGATGAACTTCCGAGACCGCATGATCTTAACTTTTTACCTGCAGTGTCAATTTCTGGGTCCCAATTTGATAAGGACTCTTCGATAATAGGTACTAAAATGATTCACACTAACATGATAAATGAATCAGTACTAAATTTCAATTTGATTTATAATTGCACCATATAAGGCTAAGATCTTCATATTAAGAACCTTACTCATATAGTCTCAATGGTTTAGAAACTATGAATGTAAACTTTTGTAAAGGCTAATTTTTCCTATCACATGTTGTAGGATGACCTTGCTAACTGGATCTGGTGGTTGCAATCTGCCATTTAGTATCATAGACCAATGAGGCAGATCACTGGACCCATCCTAGTTGCTGCCTAGCCACTGGTGATTGTATTATGGGTACCCTACGAGCCCTAGAGCTGTGGTGAGCTATATTTATGTCCAGGGCAGGATCAACTGGATCAGGAAGGCCATCTTCACAAGCAGTTTGTGTGCTAGTCTCTCTGAGCAGACACTCTGCTTCTAGTCATCTCCCAGTCAATCCACTCCACTCTCTTTTAGGCACATCCCGAGTCAATCTTGGCTACCGTATGTCCTTGATTAGAGGCTTGCGCTTGAATTTTTTTGGTAGTTTTATTTCAAATGGACCGATTGACTTCTGATATGTTTCATTGGGCAACAGTGTTTTCTTTTCTAAACCAGAGCTTCTAAGAAAAAATGCAATGCTCTCTGCTTGTACAAGCGCATTTCATAAAGTGGGCAAGTAAACTTACACTCCGCAAGCATGCCAACCTATCGTAATATTAAGACTCAGAGGCTGTTTGAGACAAGCGGTATTCCGTAAGACAATTTTGCTATCACCTCTAATGGAAATTGTATTTTTCTAAGCCATTAAATTCAAACTCAGTTTTAAGTCGAGGAATTCTCTGGCGTTACAGTCGAACAATTACGGTAGTGATCTCGACTGTCACCCACTGTTGCTGCAGCAGATTTTGATCATGATGAAGATGCTGCTGGTGCTGGGTGGAATGCCATGGCAACCAATTGTTGGCTGTCCCAATCTGTTGTGGTCAGCCTCTGCTTGTCCAATGTGGCTAATAGTAACAGTAATAGCATCCGAAGACCATACAGTGTCAGCTCTGTATTGTGGTCTCTGTGTTATAAGGGAGGAGGAAAGGGTGCTGGACTGTCAATGCTGGGTCCAGGGTTCGAATCCAGCTCTTTCCGGGTCACTTGGGCTTATGTTGGATGGTAGTTTCAATCATCCTTCTCCTCATTGTCATGTCCTCCTCCTGTCCTAATTAGCCTACCCAGTGCATAAATACAGGATGTAAAGCGGCCCAAATCATCCATCCATCCCAATATTACAAGACGGCCCCCTTCTATGTCACGAAGCGGTCCCTCGTGTGAATGAGGTTTCTCCTCTTGGTGTAAATGCTCTAAGAATACTACTTAATGTAGGGGGAGGTGGTCACTGGGTACATTTAAGGCAGGGGGGGGGGGTCTTATAATGCAGGGACCACAGTATTGTTGTTTGAATTGTGTCCACTACCCACTTGTGTGTTCAGCGACAAAAGTCTAGCACCGCCCTGCTTACTGTTCGAATGGTTCTCCACTGCCCTTTACTTGCCTTTACTGTGGGCCAGTGCCAGTCCTGAGCCCTTATAACCAGAAGATTTTGACTTGTCAGTCACACATTTGGTGTAACAGCCAAAATTAGTTGCTCTGCTGGTGGTAGTGTGACCTTTTAAACTGAGAAACTGTAGCACCTGAAACAGTGAAAGTGAATGGTGACAAAATTGTACAGATCAACATGTATGCTAAGTCAAGACTCAAGGGTGTACACTGATTAAACCGTGAACTGAGCAGCAAACATCAGCTGGACCTTCCAATGCTTTACTTGCAAATGGCCTATAAGAATTTCCAAACTTCTTGGCAATCTAAGCACCACACAGCCAGTTGCTTTTGTAGCAGTAACTAATCTGCCCAGAAGCTTTTCTGTCTGAATACTTCTCAAGTTTGGACATTGATAACAACCTGCTTCTGTGGTTTTTCCTTCAAGTTTGACATTTCAGTCCTTTTTTTCGGCGTTACACTTTTTGTTAGGAGAAATTGCTTGTTTTCTGATGTTGCAAAAAATTAGCTTGAAAACAAAATAGTCACTGGCTTTATACAACACCATCTGCAAGGATATTGACATGCTGAAAAAAGATTTGATGTAATGAGACATGCATTCAAAGCTAAAATTACATGCCATCCGTATAATAATTTCAGTTCATGGGGAAGTACTCTCAACTTCTATTCAGACTGTCCTTGTCTATACAATACATGTATATACATTGTAATCATACATGTTTTACTACTAGTGTAGACTTCTTTTTCATGTATTCAAAATTAATCATTCTTCATAGTAGGATAGAATGGCCTTGGTGAGTTGGTTTTTCGTTTAAAGTGAACTTGAAAATTTAATTATTACATTGTGGAGTACTTTGTGTTTTCTATTCAATTTACCATTCTATGGAACATCTTGGAAGGCCAGATGGGATAAGGCGTATCAAATGTTGTGTTAAATTAAATTCCAAATGTGGTAGAGCTATACAGTACTCTTCTGAAGTTTGAAATTAAGTTGCGGAGGTATGAGTATTTGAAATTTGAAGGAGTTTAGAATAGCAGAAGAATTTGATAATGCCAAGTTTTGTCATTACATGGAGGTTGGAGATATGTTGTAGACTGACATCTCTATGGTAACATTTTGTGTGGTACTAAATTTTGATTCTGTTCAGCGTAGTAGGTGATGGAATACTTAGAGACTAAGAAAGTTTCAAATAAATAGTCACTCCTGTAAACACCAGTTAAATGTGGAAGACAGGGACAGACCCTGTGGCTTTAGCCTACTTCATTGCCATTTCAGTAGTGTCTTACTTTTTGGAAGAGTAAGGATGGCAATTTATCTTTTGGTCTTGTGAATTGGCTTGCTTTGGTGACTTTGGGAGAGTCTGAAGTCACTGAGACTTAAGGAGAGGAGACATGAGGAAAGGAGACCTGAGGAAAGGAGACCTGAGGAAAGGAGACCTGAGGATTGGAGACCTTTGAGGCAGTGACTGTGCTGTGAACTAAATGTGGATTCCTTATGGACCCCACAGTGTGAAGAAAGAACTAAGAAATGTGAATTTTTTCCTTCAGCAAGTTCAGTTATTTCAGAAATAGCCGTGTCCCTGGGACATGAGACACCATTAGGAAAGATCCAGACAGAAAAAATCCTTCCTGAGTCCTTCAAGATTTCTTGTGTCTTTCCGTCTGGTAGATCTTGTTATAACTGTGGCAGCAACTCTTACAACTGTCAATATGGCACTGAGGTGCCTGAGAACCTGTCTGTCTCAAAAGCAAAGCAGACATTAATCTTGCTTGGAGCTGCCCACTTTTGTCTTCTCACTGAATTACTCACTCCACTACAGTAGCTTACAGTCTATTAACCTGATTAGGTCTCTCGCTTGTTTTCTTTGCCGAATTACTGGCTTCTGCGAAACAAAATTGCATCCGTCTCACTCAAGTTAGGTTGTAAATAGGCAAGATTAGCAACGAAGAGACAAAGACTCCACTGGCATCATTGAAGGTTGCAGGTTCAAATCTCAACCTAATTTAACTAATTGATAAATGCATTGCTCTTAAGCAATTTCCTCTCAGTAATTATGGTTAATCTATTGGCCATTTCACGTGATAACAGAAAGTCCATCAGTTCAAGATGCAAAGGATTGTTGAAGTGTATGTCTTTCGCTTCAAGGTTTGCAGAAACATAAGATAGATAATAGATAGATAGAAAGACAGACAGGTAAAAGCCAAGTTCTGGGCGCTTACGAAGGTTGAGTGATGAGATGGGAGACTTGGAATCCTCAACATGTTACATCATTAACTTATATATATATGTTTACCAGATGTGAGGGATCTTTTACTTTCACTGCATAGACACTCAGCTAATCTTCATTTTAACGTCTCGACCAAACGACATCGAGCTTGGAATTTGCTCTTGAAGGTCCACTAAATATTTTTGGATTCATCACCTGCGGTTCGAACCCATGCAGGCAAAGACCTTCAGCGGAGCAGTCCAAGATTGTGAACGCTCAGCCATCCAGCTGCCAGGACTGATGTCTTGTCAGAGGGTATTCCAGGAATATTCCTGTATTTCATTCCGGAGCATCAATTGAATGTCACATCCACATGACAAATGACAGTTGTTAATTTGTAACATTGGTGTAATGATAGATTAAAATTGATGTTCAAGCTAAAAGAACATTATGTTAATTGCTGATGTTGTTATCAACAAATGATGATGCAATGTAATATGATAAGTGCATGGACTCCATGGAGCTGTTTGCCATATAGAGCTGGAACAATTGTCAATTTATTCCGGTGGCCATTATTTGATTAACTGAGACTGGTTGGAGATTTTGGACAATTTTCTGTGAATTAATTACCGCCTTATGGCAATCCATTGAGTACAAATCTGTTTGTTTTCTGTTGCTGCAAGCCTGAATCAATTTGAGGACTACACAGAAACAAGTTACAAACAACCGGAGTTATTTTGGGATTCAATAATTTGATTGATGCAGATTTGTATGACATAATCACATTCATCAGGGAATTAGTGATCAATTTTGTGCTTCATTTAAATCCTGAAGATCAATATTGTCTAGATTACTGGATTTTCCTGTTTTCAATGTTGCTTGTTTATAAAACTGACAGTCTGACATGTTCTCATTTGACTTTTTCATTTACTGTTTTCAAAACACAAGCTGAAACATTGTCTTTTGTGCATTAAATTTGATATCCCTCTATAAACGTGGTTCTAAAACATTGGCTGATGAATAGTTTTCACTCTGACTGGTATGGTTGTAACTCATTTGGACGGGGGGGACTCTCTGTAAAAACCTGTCCAGTTGAATGTAGAATTAGAATAGACCTATGTCATATTATCCAGATTTGATTGCCCTGAAGGTTTTCCAGCTATAGACTGGTTAGATGCCTTCAGGGTGTCTTAAGGAGGTTGGTTCAAATGTTGAAAACCACAATTTCCTTATTTTTTAAATTAAATTTAATGACGTCTAGCTTACTTAGGTGGCTCAAGTAAAACGTTGCCTTAGTCATTATTAAAATTCTAGACCTTCAGGAGTTGAGAGGTAAAGTCAAAATTGTAGGACAAGCTTACTTTGAAACCAACTATATGTGTGGCTACTGCGAGCTCAGTAACAATAGAGAATGGAGTAACGCAGGGTGGTGTACTAACACCCTACAGCTTCAAGGCTTTTTGGCTAATTACCTTTGATGGGTTTTGGTGTATATTTGGATGCTGAGGGTGTCATCTGGGTAATAGGGTGAGACAAACAATGGCCAACATTTGTCACACTCTGTGACTGCTTTTATTATGGAGGCTTGGAAGAGAGCCACAGGGAGCCTCTGTTTATGTGTGTTTATTATATGGAAAATATGGGATGGTGGATCTCTATATTTTCAGGCAATATTATGAAAGTGTGGTTTGGGGTGTCGATGGTGTTCTGTTCAAATAGACAGCGTAATTAGACACGTCTTTTGTGTTGGTAGTGACTTGGTGCTGATATGTCCTGACTTCTTATGGAATCTGAAAATGTATGATTTGAATGTCTTCTTAAGGATCAGTATTGGAATATTGTGATATATCTGTCAGCCTTTCTTATTGTCTCTATTATTATTTTGTGTAATTATATTTTTGTCTACGCTCTATACCTGGTATTATCTGCTGCAAATAGCGCCCATTATAGATATAGGTATTTTAAAAGAGGTGTGGTGCACTGGAGTAATTTTGAGTCTTTTTCTCTGTAGAATATATATATGTGATATATATCTATATATCTTATCGTAGTGCAGAAGGAAGAGCTAGGTTGCCTGTCATTGGAAGGCCGGGTCACCTGGACTTATGTTGGACAGCAGTTTCAATCATGCTTTGCCTCATGGCTGTCTCCTCCTGCCCTAATTATAATTTTCCTGACAAGTGCATAAATACAGGAAGTATAGCCCCAGTCATCCATCCGTCCATCCTTCTCAGTAACTTGCCTCACTTCGGTTGCAAATCCTAAGTTGTAATTATGGCAATTCTATGAATGTATCGGGTATGTCTATATACATGAGCAGTGAGTGTTGACTTTTCTTTTGATGGAGTATTTGAATTATAGAGCCAATAACTTTTATGCATGTTTAAACACTTGATGTGGGGCTTTAATTCTTGTCTGGTTGCTGACCGACTTTAAATAACTTTAAAATGCATCAAAAGCTCTTAAGCCTTCTTACAAATCACAGTCATGACTCCTTTGTTTGCATCCTAATTTTAATTACAAATGACTCATATACATTGAATGAAAATATATTTCTGTCCTGAAATATTGCGATATTTTGTTGGTAGATGTAGGCAGACTTTATCAGATACGATATGGAGAAAATCATGCAAATGCATGTATTGATTGTTTGCCATCTGCAATATAGTGAACTTTCAAGCAATCTTGTTTGGGTTTTTCTGGGACATGTAGGTATAAATATATAAATACTGACAAAGTTTCTAAGTGCATAAGCACCTACATTTACTGATAAGGTAGGAAATAATATTGTGTGTATCTATTTTCGTCTTCTTTTTTCATCTTTAGCAAGTATGGTGACTTCAGAATGAGTCATATCACATGAACTGCATTAAGATCAATTTTGATGAACTTCGTCTATTTTTTGATCTCCAAATCTGTTATAGATCTCCAAATTTATAATTTATGATATTTTTTCCTACAAAATCTTGCAGCTGTGGTTCTTATTCGACAAAAACTTATCATTGAATGATCCATGAAATGCGAATTTGAAATTTGTATTGTATTGTTAGACTAGTCGGCTTAATTTTTTAGACCGTATTGACAACACTGACATAAATATGCTGCCTTCGCTTGTCAATTTTATAAACTGGGATCCAAATTTGCCTATAATTATAATTCGAGTTGGATAATTGGAATGCACTGTTGTTTCATATGGAATTGGGCAGCAAATAAATTCTGGGACACTTGAAAAATTCTGTATAAACAGTTCAATATTTGAGTTGTGGGCCCTTGTGGGTCAGTGGGTAGAGCTCAGTTTATGGTATACTTGACTAGAAGTAGACTCTTGAATGTTTTTCCAATATCTAAAAATTTGGCTTCTCCTTACACCTTCTTGGTATGAAAATGTATTTCCACAAATCTAATGGAAAAAACACCAAGCACTCACATATAATATGATTTATGGTGAAATAATGATTAATGTTTTTAAAAAAATGCTGAGAATAAAGTTGGAAATTTCTGCCTTCACTTGAAGATAATGTAATTTCCTTATCCAGTTGGATAGGTTTAGTTATATGGCATATTTTTTAGGTATATTTCTTTGCCCAAAAACTGTATATTATATATTATATTTCTATATGCTTGATTGTCTGACTTAAAATTCTATAAATCCACACACATGAATTGGAAATTGAGTTGTAAGTCAAAATGTGTGCCAAGCAAAGATCTCCCCAATACTGTTTATTTGCTTTACTGGCGCAGAAAGACTTTTTAAGGGCAGCAACTCCAAAAATTCCAATTGAAGACTTTATTCACTAAAAAAAGACTTCTTTTTTTGTGTAAGGACTAAAATACAAGTCACGCAAGGGCATTTATCAAAGAACTTGACAAATTTAGTGCGCGGCTGAGGAATAAGCTTTTAGTTGTCATGCCAACAGGTCATGTGTCCGGAGAAGGAATTCGTAGGATGTTGAGCCTCATTTGTCTGTTTTTCTTTGGTTGCTATGGAAACTAAGACTCCGGAAGCTGTATTGGTCCTGCAGCTCAAGCTGTCAAAGCTGTGGGATGCTGTCTTAGGATGCTGGCTTGTATGGGATGCTGGCTGGGATGTTGTCTTAGATGCTGTCGTGGATGCTGTCTTGGGATGATATCATTGGGTGCTGTCCTGGATGTTGTTTTAGGATGCTGTTTCAATCTTGTCTTGTAAAAACTACTAAAATGGTTGAAAAAGAAATTAAGAAAATGTTTGGGTTGTCACCACAGAAAGCCATACTTCACTCAGAAGTCCGAATAACTCCTTCATGTCCTTCTTTTTTGAGAAGGATTTATCCCTACTCACTCTAGGATTAAATTGTTGGTCATGATTTGTAGAAAGGGCAGTTTTGGGTGTCTGAGCGGGTGTCGTCTATTCGTTGTTGTCTTCTATGTTTGAGTGCTGCTTCTACGTTGTATTCTGGCAAATCTGGTATTTGAGTTGCTTGTCTAAATTTTCTTGTTCCACAAAGCTTTTTCCATGTATCTTTGAATTCTCACCAGGTGTTCATAAGATTCAACAGGCTCCAAAGCTATTTTTAAAAGAGACCCAGACCAATAAAACATCTTAATGCCTTCCTTGCACCTGCAACTTAAAACAGAAGCAAGTGTAGCACCTGGAAATGCTACAAATAGCTGATGTAGAAGTTTGTGTAAAACCAGGAATCCGCCCTGGTGGCCCTAACTTCTAAGAAAATGACAAGGAAGGTACATTTATATTATAAGAATTGACTTTCGCTAAGATTTGTCAGATATGTCAATTTTTTCCATAGTCAAATTAGCATAAGTTGCTGGCCAATTTCCTGGTTACTTAGCTGCTTAATTTCTTGTGGTACATTTCAACAAATTCTGTTGATATATGTATCTTTCGCACTGGAAGTAAGGCAAGCAATTGCCCGACATGTATCCAATTATGTCCAATTAAGGAAAGGATACTTAGACCGTAAGTTGATATCCAATCAGACAGATATGGGGAAACACAGCACTCATTTTCCACTCACGAAGGTTCTATTTCACTTTTGCTGCATTTAATGGCATTAAATAGCTGAAATATGGCATTTGCTAGCTGAAATATGACATATCATCTGGCACATTTGTCATAGAGGTCTCAGAATCAAAATTATGTGAAGTTCCATGACCAAGAACTGAACCCAGAACCTTCAGCAGAAGCCACCAAGCCAGAGCTTGCTTCTGTCCTCACCGTTGACCCAACTGGTTGCTTCACACATCCTGTCAATTGACAAGAACTGAAAAAGAAGAACATTCTTCATTATAGGTATATTTTTCCATGAAGCTTTTCTATAATCTGATTTTAAAACATCTTTTGTACTCCGACCCAGGCCGCCCCCTTTATGAAATAATATGCTATTATACGTTATCCTGTTGATTTTTGATTTTGCTGAATCTAACATTGTCAGACAATCTGACATTTGTGTCGAAGTTTACGAAAGACCAGACAGTTGCATTGATTTAAAGCTCTGCATCCAGACTCGTTGAGTATTTGTGTTTTTTGAAATGGCAAAAAGTCAATTTGTTGTGGTGTGATTTATTGTGTTATGTACATGTAAGTATGTACTTCTGTCTCAATTTATTACCATGCACTTATATTTTATGTGTTAACAGCTGTACTGGATTGACTGATATCCATTACTCGCACCTCCCATGTAAAAGAATGTCTCTTTTCATACCTCCTAGTGTTCATTCTGAATCATACCTCGTAATGATTTCTCACTTGGAAACCTACCTTATAAGTTACAGTGATTTCTCAGAGTTATAGCTCATTGTGATTTCTCTCTGAGAAGTGCGTCTAAATAGTCCGTATATGGTGCTGATGGGCATAAAACACTAACTCACCCGCTCACTCATTGCTCGTAGTGATTTGTTTTGTGGAAACACCTTGTAGTGATTTCTAGAGCTGGACCTTGTATGTAGTGATTTTAGAGTCATACCTCAGAGTGATTACTCTTTGAGAGTTATTCCTCGTAGTGATTTGTTTTGTGGTAACATTCCTTATAATGATTTCTAGAGCTGTGCCTCATTGTCGCTTTAGAGTCATACTTTATTGTGATTTGTCAAGTGGAATGACATGTTATAGTGATTCATGTCACAGTGATCCTCCTTCAGAATCAGACTCCATTGTGTTTTCTCAGAGTTGCACTTCATTATGACTTCTGATTTATTAGTCATACCTAATAGTCGATCCTCATTTACAGTCAACACTTTCATGCCAAAACCGTAATTTCTCATTCATAGTCACTGCTTATTCCAAGTTGTACCTCATATATGGCTAAGAATTTAAAGGTGCTCAAGCGGACAACTATTCTGTTTTTCGGCGGTCGACAAAGCATAACTGAATGTCTTCTAGGACTATCTGAATGATCTAAACACCAACAGATTCATCAGAAATTAGGCTTTTTGCGAAATGAAAGCTGTGCATTTAACTCAAAAACTTTTTTCTACACTGCTAGCTGACTGGCAATGTAATGCAGTCATTTTCAGCCCCACGATTGCTTTACTGCGACAGGTCGTTTTTGAGGTTTTTTAGCAAAAAAGTGACTGACTGAAACTCCAAAAACTTTGAGTGATATGATAGAGTAGCTCCTGAATATTTTCAGGCTATTTGCGGTTTTCTGTATTGCTAGTAGTTAATATTTCATCCTGGCCAAAATGCAATGCAGAAAAGCATTACATGTTTTGGGAAAAAATCGAATTTTTTCAGTGATCCAAATAAAAATGGAGAAGGCAAAATTCTCCAATAAAAGTTATTTTTATGCTTAAGCACACACTTTCCTGTCAATTCCACACAATATATTTACCCTATGAATAATATTTCATGAGAAAATCAAGAAAATGTTTCAAAATGGTCCAGAGTTGTCCGCAAGCATTACATTTTAAAATGGCTGTAGAATCTTGAATATTGGATGGATCTTCAGACCATTTTGTTTTTTGAGTTTGTGTTGATAATGCCATCAGACAGGATGGCTCTCTTAGGCAGTGATATGGAAAGTAGAGATAATTTTCACAAATTTCTTGTTTGTTGTCCGTTAATTGTCCGCAAAAATCGTTTGAATTCACACCAACAGCTCTGTCAAAATCAATGCATGATAGTTTTTCTTTGCATGAGATTTAAAGAGCCAGCAGCCAACATTTTGGTCAAGTTAAAAACGTTGTATTTTGATTCTGGATGAAATGTGGCCAAGTTATTTGGTGTTTTTGCATTACAAGGACAACATAATAAGGCATTATTCAGTCATCCTCTCTATTGTGGACAATGAATGATGTGAATATCCAATTGTCCTTGCAATTTCCTCATTGTCCATGGAGTCGTCCGCATTGTCCATGAAGTTGTGCGCATTGTCCATGGAGTGTATAGGTATATTAAATGTTTTTGGAGACCAATAAATATTATGTTATACATATATATAACAATTGATAGATGTTGAGTCGTCCAGTGTAGAGATACAGCGATGCCAAATCACTAACCTTCTCTTGCAATACTAGAAAATTCCACATAAACAGTCAAGAATCACAGAAAACTTTCTCTTTTAGTTTATTTTGGGGTATGTAAGTCAACTGTACAAGAATTCATAAACTAAACATATTACATAGATCTGTGAAGTTGGTTACTGGGCGCTGGCAGCTTGGCGTTTACATGAGAATGAGTTAAAGTCAGCTACTTTTCCAACTAAAGTAACACCCAAAGCAAAGTACATTTTCAGTGTAGAAAAGTACAAAATCAGTTTATCCCATATTTGGTATTGGGAGTATATATTAGAAGCACAAGATATGTACATCGCACAATGGCGATTTGCATGGTTGAGAGACTTGTGTCACACAATATTTGCATTTGAAGTACAAGTGCAGTATTTTGGCAGCATATCTATTTACAGTACAAACAGAGCACATTTGAATTGCCTGAATCATTTAAATTACGCTTCATTTTAATACTCCCAATATGCAAATTCACATGCTCCAAAAATGCTCCCTTGCAGGGAGTATAACAAGAGCATACTGGCTATGCATGCTAGCAGAAAGCAATTTTGCAGTACAACCAGAGAACATTTGAAGTATTTAAAAAATCAATGCTTCATTAATTTTAAAGGCCACATAAAATCTAATGTTGTATAATGTTGAAATAAATTACGTCTGAGTCTGATTGAAATAAAATATCAGTTCTTTGCCAAATCAATGTAATTAGATAAACTACACATAATTACTTTAGCGAGGAGAAAAAAGAAGGCTGAAATAATTTTATATAGGATTTGTATATTTACAATAAAATATTGTATTCAATACTATGGAAATAATTATGCCTGTAATTCAAAGTATATTTTAAAAACCTGAACACACTTGCAAATTTTCTGAGTTCTGCATGTGAAGAAACTGAAAATGACCCAAGCCCACATGTGATATGTGATTGAAACTAACAGCTTAAGTCATAGAAGTATAAATGAAGTACACACAATGTTCAATGAAATTTAGGTTGCCTCTAAATAGCCCACACCGGCGCTGATGGGCCGTAAAACACAAACTCTCTGACTCACTCACTGAAATTTAGAAGTTAGAGGGGTATAACCAGTACATGTATCATTATTCAAATTGTGTCACCAGAAGTATAAAATCAGTACACAATTTGCATGAAGCACAAAATCAGTACAATGGAGTAAATTATCAACGTGGGTCCATGTACTGCTTTTGCACAGATTTTGTATTTCTTCACTGAGAGGCTGTACTGATTTTATACTTCGTTTTTGATCTGGGCAGTGACGTTGTTGGCACTGTTGCACACTGGCCAAAATAGCCACAGTTTCTTAATTATATTGATAAGAATCAGAAGAAACATTAGAGTAGGCTTAACTGTCATTTTGAAACAATAATATCAAGCATTTGAGCAGTACATTAAAGTTATCCCTATGGGGCCATCTATGTTGTAGCAAGTACTAGCAATGTTGCAACAACGTAACCCTCTTTGTTAAATGATGTAGAATTGTATGGTAGAAATTATGTTGTCACAACGTTGTGAAACACTATCAAAGATAATGTTTGCAAGGGCTGTTTTGGCAATGTTTTCACAACATTGTGAGGCAATGGTTCGGCGTTAGCTTGCGCCGTTGTGGCAATGTTGCAAAAAAACTCCGGTGTCTTTTTCACGTTGTGGCAGCATAATCTCTACCATACATATCTATGTAACCAACAGACCAGCCCTTCACCAATTAGCAACGTCGTGATTTACGCCGTGTGCCCATTGGGATTACACTTAAAAAATTTTTTGTATATAGTGAGACAACTGTCCAACTCAAGAATACCCCTGCCTCTGCTTTTTTTATGTTTCACAAAATCAACCCTATATTCAGAATTTTTTATCATGCAAATTCCTCATGTTCTATCAGAATTAGCAAAAACGTTTAATTTGAGGCCCTGATTGAGAACCTATAACCTACAGGCCTGACAAAATAAATGTTTAGAATCCAGCTGTCCCTACTCAAGGAACCTTGCTAATTAAATTTGGGTGTTCTACTTTATTTCTTAGTGGATACAGATGAACACAGACACTTAGAGGGTGTAACCTTGAGTTGGACACTTTTTGTTGGGCTAAATTGGCTATTTGAGAGCTTCTTTACCTTATCTGCATTTGGTACCAATCTTTAGCTTCCTTTATCTCTTCAAAATGTACCAGCATGACGAAAGTCTACAGACGAAAGTCTTTTGTGCTTTCCCTATGGCCAGGATATTGTGTTTATTTTCTTTCTTTTACCCTTAATTTGCTACCAATTTGTACTGAATGATGAATTAACATGACACATTGTGAATATATATGCCATGAACTCAATAAATACAATACAAATACAAATGATACAAGCAAGTATTGTGGGATTTTCGTGGCCCTGAAGATGGAGTAAAAACTCCCGTTTTTCCATAATTTTTTTTAGTGAAATTCTGTAAGATTGATGGACTTTTGGCTGACCAACTGTATTCATTGGAACTCAGGCTCTGCAACACGGTTAGGATGAAACTCAATCTGTCTTGTGTTCTAGTATGGTCTATTTAAAGCGACTGGAAAATTATCTTATGCAGTGTTACAGCCAAGGATGCCCCTCCCAGTCAACATTTGAGTCTGCACAGCACTCACTGTGAGGTCACAAGAAACTCACAGGGTGATGTCATGCTTGAGAGTGTCATCAGGACATCACAGTGACCTCACACCTTGTGACCTCATGCATTGCTACCTCATGCAGAGCTCTCTGAAATCTCACATACTGAGGTCAAAATGTGAGCCCACTGCTAGCTCACAGTGAGCTCACATATGATGGCGTCACTGTGAGATCTCTCAGGGAGGTGACAAGGAAATCACACAGAGATGTCACGGAGAGATCACATTGTGACCTCATGCATTGCTACCTCATACAGAGCTCACAGAAATCTCACACGATGAGGTCAAAATGTGGGCTCTCTTTGAGCTCACAGTGAGCTCACAAATGACGGTGCCACTATCAGATCTCACAGAGAGCTCACACTGTGAGCTCTTTGTGACAGGAAGTGACATCACATGGCCATCACAACATCCATCCACCATTTTGAATCAACATGTAACAGGGAAATTTGGGAGATGAAATAATGCATGTAAGTACACTTTTATATAGTTTGTAGATGTGAAAATTATGTAAGCATGGGTATAAAAACTTAGTGATTCCACAGACATAGAAATTAAGCATCCGGAAAATGACAACTATATGTGTTTTGACTGTTAAATTATACAGCAGTTTTGGCACAATCCTTTAACCTCCATTTAGTATCAGGAGTAATTGCAATAAACAAACACATACAGTTTTGATATGTATGAACTAGTAATGCCTTCCATTTTAATTGACAAATTATCTTGGAATAATTTGATAATAGACATTAACCAAACACACAGTATAGGATAATTCAGCCTATATATATATATGGGACATTATAGAAGTTGCTGATAAAAAACATATTATATTTAGCACTACATTTATTTGTATTATCTTATTTTGTTTCAGGTTGCTGGTTGATATGTAAGGGTTGGACTACAGGAAAGAAGATTGAAGAGATTTGAATAAAGCCCCCCCCCCCAATCCAGCAATGTGATTTGACAAATAAAATGAGTGAATAAACTTGCTATTCTCTATGTGTATTCATCTAACTCTTGAAGAGGTCAATGAGGGTGATTTGAGGTCACAGACAGTTCACCCTGCAGAGGTCACAGAAAGTTCACCCTGCAGAGTTGACCTCAGAAAAGTCTCACAGAGAGCTCACAGAAAGCTCACAAGAGGCTCACATGAATCTCACTATGAGACCTCACATTAGGCTCACAAGGAGCTCACAGTGTGACCTCAACTTCTGAGCTCAAATCACCCTCATTGACTGGCTTCAAAATGAGGTTGATGTGAGGTCTTTTCTGTGAGCTTTCAAGGTATCTTTGATGAGCTCACAGATATATCATAGTGAGGTCAAATTGTTGACTGGGCTCTGCTTTTTTTGGTTTCACAAAATTAACCCTGTATGCAGTGTTTCAGTCGTGCAAATTGCTCATGTTCAATCAGAATTAGCAGAAACGTTTAATTTGAGGCCGTGGTTGAGAACCTTTTACCCACAGCCCTGGCAAAATAACACTTTCTAAATATGTCTAGAATCCAGCTGTCCAAACTTGCCCTGAAACCTCAGGCTTTCATTCAAAAAGGCCAAACTTTCAGATGACCAATTAAATTTGGATGTGATACTTTATTTTTTCCTTAGTTTATGGTGGATACAGATGCATACATGTATATGTTGGAATAATAACATTTGGTATTTATGGGCCTTCAGTTCCTAGTTTTCATAGTATTCATGCAAAGCTGATGAATTATTTGATATTTGAAGTTTGTTATCCAGATGAGCACTTGGTGAAATAGCATTAAATTTATTTAAATATAAACTGTGGTCACATGTATGTGAGTTTGATGTAATGGTCTGTATCTAATTGTCCGTTTAGATGTTCCACAGTCATCTTCACGTAATGTTTTGCGGACAACTGTGTGGACAACCAAAACTGTTGTGAGGCCTGACAAACTAAAAAATATTTGATTGAAGGAGTTGTCTTTCCAGAAAACTGTATTTTTTGCTGGAAAAGTGAATGGTACCATTGATTTAGTGGTATCATGTGCCCAACTTAAGCAATCACAGTTTTAATGGTCAAATAGTCCAAAAAAAATGCTGTTTTATTTGACAACATGTAACAAAGATTCTAATGGTGCATTTTGGGTAATATTTGGCCCATTATTTAAATCTATCATCATGCAATATGCAAATCAAATGGAATGCGGCTAGGTGCAATCGTTTTTCAGTTATACCAAGAAAAGTGGTAAAAGCGGACAACTCCTTCCACAGTCATCTTCATGTAATGTTTTGCGGACAATTGTGTGGACAACCAAAACTGGTGTGAAATTGAGAATTTCGCTTGCGTAAGGACTCTTCAATCGGTTTTCATTTAGGCCTATTGAGTCAATAGTATTGACAGTGCCGGAATTGTGCCATTAATTTTCTGGACTACCCTGAATGTAATGGCTAAGTCAAGAGAAGTTGTCCACCGAGTTGTCCAGATAGTTCTTTGTTGTCCACCAGTTGTCCACCAGTTGTCCACCAGTAGTCCACACAGTTCTGTGTTGTCCACCAGTTGTCCACTCTAATATCCAGTTGTCCCCATGTAATGATTTTGAGGACAACTGCATGGACAACTGATACTCTAGTTAAGACCCTGCCAGGATGTAAATGTACTTTACAACAATGTTATGCTTCCAAAAATTGTCTTTTAATATCTAGAATTTACAAAAACCATGACTTCAGTCTTGCACTAAGTCTGAATTAATTTTTTTCCCAGTTTAAATACCAAAATAGTCCTTAAATTACTAAAGCATTGGATGAGCCTTAACAAAAAATGTACTGGTGCATTCTGGGTAGTGTTTTTTCTAATTGATCAGGAAATACTAGCTGTTTCTGCAAAATAAAGCTTGTAATGCTATCTGCTACAGTCTTTCAATTACAGTGGATCAAATAGGAAAAGCGGACAACTCTGTAATGTTTTTTTGTGAACTTCCAACTTGGAAAAAATGGTCTAATTTTCTTGTCTGATGATTCATAATATGGGAAATATTGGCCAAATATATTATCTTTGAGATGGTATAAACATAATGGTGTTCCAAGACAGGTGGATTTTGAACCTTCAGTTGAGCACCTTTAGATTCTTAGCCATATAGTGATTTCCAAGTTAATAGTCATAGGCCTACCTCATAGTGATTTATCAATTAGAATCATACCTCATAGCAGGGTTGGAAAAAAACCGGGTTTTATTCATTTTGCCCGGGCCACCGGTCAAAACCTGGTTTAAACCGGGGTTTTTTCCCAAAATCCGGGTTAAAAGCGGGTTTTATTGATTTGAACACCCATTACATCTTAGAAAATTTACTTTTCGACTCTGAGCAAGGAAAGCAACATTGCTCCATCTTTGTCAATTCAATATTAGACCTACACAAACAGCAGAGATAACTATAGCTGTGTACTTCTTGCTTTTTACTAAAAAAAATCAAAATTCCGAAAACTTCCAATGTGGCTTCTTAGTTTGCCAGCTCAACATTTATTGAAAGAATTTTCTCTAATTTTGGTTGGACATTCAAGCTGACACCATTTAAACCAGACGAATCACCCTTAAATTGTATGTTATCATGAATTTACTATTAGCTCCTCAGAGGCGTAACACACTAACACAGTCTAACATGTAGACGGACAAGACTATCGGGGTGCATGCATCAATTGGCTTTTGCGTTGTTCCCTGATAGGTGCAATAGTGGTAAAATAACAAAGAAAATACATTTTGTTGTTGTTAATGTTAGTTCTGCTTCCTTGCCCCCCCAATTTCTGCTATTTGTCATGCTAATTGCAAGACAATTTGCCATTTTACCCGGATTTTGACCACTTTTTGGGAAATATCTCATTTTGCCCAGTCCGGGTTAAACCCGGGTTTAATCCGGGTTAAACCCGGGGGTGGGTTTTTTGTGCCAACCCTGCCTCATAGTGATTTGTCTATTGCAGACATACCTCATAGTGTTTTGTCTATTGGAGTCATACCTCATAGCAATTTCTCATTTAAGAGTCATACCTCATAGTGATTTGTCAATTGGAGTTATACCTCTCAGTTATTTCCCATTTAGGACCATACCTCATAGGCATTCTTCTCACTTCTAAGTCAAACAACTGAGTTATTTCTCGCTGTCATACCTCATAGTCAGAGTGGCCCTAGAGCTGAGCTGAGCATCCATAAAGCTAAAATTCACGACTAAATTGAGACAAATTTGACTGTAATTTGTGGACTTGCAATGGCATGCCAGTGTAATGAGCATGGAAATGAAGTCTGCCTGTAATTGCTGCGCTATTTGTCACTACCAAACATCACTGGATGCTTCGGCTGCTTCATGGCTCTCTCTGATTAAAGTGGAGTCTGCTGCATCAATGTTGATTATCTGGTCACATTACTTTTTAGCATAGATCTATAGTTGCCTTTCAAAAAGTTGTGCAAGATGAAGAAATGTATATAGATAAATACTTCTGACAAATTTTTAAATCTTCAGGGACCGTTCTGAATTTATGACTAGGGGAAGGGGGTGTGAGTTTTGCCATGACTTGCCATCAAAAATTGATACCCCCCCTTGAGTTCCATGAGGATTTTTAGTACCCCAATCTTAAGTTTCATGTGTATTTTTAGTGCCCCCCCTCTAGATACCAAGCAATACATATATATATTGTTGTACATGTGCCCCTTGTACAGTCACGGTACAGATTCGCGGACTTTTCCACCTAAAAATGTGCGGTCAAACTGAGTTATGCGCGCTTTGTAACTTTTAATGTTAAAATTTCTTACCCCCCTTGGACATGTTGTCAAAAATTAGTACCCCCTTGAAACATGTGTGAAAAGTTAGTACCCCCTCTAGCAAACTCCAACCCCCCCCCCCCCAGTCATAAATTCTGACCGGTCCCTTAGGGCTAATCTTGAAATATTGCCCTGTTAGATATTTTATGAAAGTAATTATTTCTCAGAATTAAGCTTGTTAAGTGAGCCAACAAATCTTGATAATTAGAGTTATTTAAGAGATTGTTTTGAATGACTTGCATGTATATACATAGACATTCTTTTGCAGAAAATTCAGAACTTCTTTCGGTGCATTTGCACTGCAGAAAAATAAAAAGTAATTTCTGCTTTTCTGCGAAAGACCGTGATTGTGTGCAATTAATTTTAGCTGTGTACTTCCTAGTTACTTCACATGCAAACTGATTTAATAGAGCGTAATCACCTAATTTGTTTCTTTTTGTTACTTGAGATTTATTTGTTATACATTATATACAAGCAATGGCAATTTTTGCTTGTTCTATTCTTCCGCGTTGCTCTTGCCCCAACTGATCAGTGAGAATGTGTCGTTTTGCTGAAATAACCTGCGACGCTAATTTCAGAATGCAAAGGTCTTCGGATTGTCTTTTCGTTAAAGCGTTTGCGACATCTGAATGATTGAATCTTATTTGATCCTTATATTTGTTTTAAAAATTATCAATACATTTGCAGAACTTGTTTTCGATCATTTTTGATATTACATTTTAATTTTTACATGTCCTGATTTAAATTGTGCAATTTGCCAATTTCCCCTGCACCAATTTTTTCCTGCAGTGCTAACTTAATTTCAGCTTCAATTTTATCATCTGCCTGATTCTGTTGAGTTGAAGCTGATTGGCAGCCTTCACTTCAGTTGTGTTTTGTGCTGAGGTTTTTGTTTTCTTTACTTTTTTAACCACCATAAATGCTTCAAACACTTACACAGAGTTATAGATAGTCACAAGTGCTTGGAGTGAAGTGTTTTCACAATTTCCTGGCATTTAACATTCCTAGCTTGTTGAGTATGGAGGTTAGTAGGGACTATGCCCCGTACTATCCATAGTACCGTCTCCTTTCCTCACATGAAGTGTGGTTGAATTGTAAATAGTATATTTGACCCTTGGTGATGCTGGTGTTCAAATTAGTTGTGGCTGATGGTTCATGTATGATGGTATCATCATGTCATCGATTCACTTTCATATAAATTCTTGTCCATGTCTGTCGTTATTAATGTAAATACCCATATTGTTTATCAATAATCATTGAATATTTAAGTGGTTAATATTTTGCAATAATATGTTGATTATTGGTGGACCAGTTGGTCATATTGAATCAAAACTTAAAACAGCTAGCTTTATATATTTAGTGTGTAAAGTTATTGAGATTATTAGTTGGTTTTACCTTCTGACACAAATCTCTGATCCTAAGTCATTAAATTACTTCAGATAAATGGACTTGCATTGCAATATTTGTCAATGTGCATGACATTGGTTTCTTCATTGTCTTCTGAATTTCAAGAGTGAACAAAGAAACAAATAGAGCTAATAATATGTGATTGTGTTTACAATTTAAGAAAATTGTAGCCAAATAAGTTATATTTGTATTCGCAACAAAGTACGACTTTCTCTTCGAGAGAATTTTTAGAAGGTGCAAAATTGTGTGTTCTGGATGCCTGCATATATATTTCACACAAAAGCAAAAAAACTGTAGTTAATACAGATGTACTCAAAGGATAATCTAATATGGTCCTTCTACTTCCAAGTTATGAAATTTATATTTAAGAAAACCGGTCCCGAGCAACGATATAATCTGTTGTTGTCAAAGAGTGGGTGTTAATGGAACGCTATGAATATTAACAATTTAACATTATTTTGTCAGTACTATTGCAAAATTCCTACAATGGTTCTATAAATTGTTATTATTTCGTTCCCCAAACCAGGACATTTGAACTGAGAGAATAGGATAAGCAATTATCAGCTATAAACACATTGGCTTTCATTGTTTTTCATGAGGAAGTGAGATATAATAGACTTCAGTTTATAGTTTGTTTGCAATTTTTGTCATGGTTCCCTTTTTTGCAAAGGTTGGTCTCTCCCTTTAAGGCCTGATTTTTCACTCCCTTTTTCTTTCAAATTTTTCTTGGCAATCAGAGACCATGGCATGGGTATTCGTTTCTGTCTTTACAAGGAAGATTTTTCTCTTAGATAATATTTAGAGCCATTTTGGTTTATTTTTCATAGTGTCAAATAAAAACAGCACCCAGGAATGTAAGGTGTTCATTGAAACAAAAATAGACCTCTAGTTTTATTTGGTGAATGACAAAAACAACATAGTGCTATTGAGTTTTGCAGGTGAAGTTTCTGAAATATAAATAGAATCTTTTAACTTATTTTTAGCGCACAAGTTAGTGTGGTCTCCTGAATAAGATATGGCACTCAAAATTTACAGATTTGATGAGGCAAAATGTTCTTATATTTTCTATGATGTTGAGTTCAATTAGTTTATTCATCAAGATTACCTGTATCTATAATTTACTTATTCAGTATTGACTGTGATTTACATCACATGTGGTTCTAAATTATGTTCTTGTGAATGTGTAGGAGTATGAAATAAGGACATATTTGATCTTGTGTGTTTGGTGACTGAACAAACAGAATGTGTGATGATGATAAACTTATAATATTGGTATTTCAAATTTGAATCAGCAATCATGTCTAAGAAATGTGAACCATCGGATTTGATGCTGCATCAAGGTCATGATGTAATGTCTATTCTCTTGATTCTGGTATCATTGTGTGGCATATATTTATTTGAATGCATGCTTTTAGATATATGTGTTTTCTAATTTTGTCTTTTGTTTTAAACAGTTCATTTTTTGCTGTGTTTTGCATGTTGCACTTTGCATGATTGTGTGGCTTGCTAACTTTGCAGTTGGTCAGTCCGGCCTGTCTCAAAGTGGCCTAGTGGTGCACAGTCTGTCGGTGAACAGCGGGGTGTCCGAAGATAGTGGGTTTGCAACCGATGAACCACAAACACCGGAGTGCCTCCCGGATGTCCAAGAATGTCCTGAGCAGAATGGGGTGACCCTGGTAATCCAAGATGTCCAAGAAAAGGTAGATGGACCACAAGAAGAGAAAAATGAGGAGGAATCAGTCACCGAGCAGAAAAATGAGACTTGTGTCATCCCACAAGAGAAGGACAAACCAACCACCCCACAAGAAAAACAGACACTGCCCACCCCTCAGCAGAAGAAAAGCCCCCAAGAAAATGGCCTTCAGGTCTTCTCCTCCATGTCTCTGCCTTATGTGTTTCCAAACAGGACTTGCAAAGAATGTCTAGCTCTCCGTCGTAAGTTCTGTTTCCCTGTAAGTTCGATTCAGTTGCGAGTTATGTTATGTTTAGTGTCCGACTGTCCGTTAAGTTACCGTATTTTCTCTATTAAAAGCGCACCCCTTAATCTAAGCCCACCTCCTCCATAAAGAACCAATTTTAATCCATATTCCATCAAAATATGACTTTATCCAAAGTTTTCAATGCAAAAAACTATTAATCGCCCATCTCATCATTACATGTGCCCACCGGGCGCCTTATGCAAACAATAGGGCATCTTTAGCACTCCTTGTAGTCGATACATAGAATCATGATTTGATGCCTGTTCGAATCATGTGAATTTGGTACTTGGTGCAAGATGGGCAAGCGTGATGTCATGCTCTCAGCTTCATGTTCAAGTCACAGCTGGGGCAACTGACCAATCACGGCCTGTTAGACCTCATGATGTCATGCTCCAGAGTGTGAATTGCAGGTTCTCATTCTATGTATCTATTACAAGGAGTGTATAAAGCGCCAGTTATTATTTTTTTCAATTTTCAGTTCCGTATGTTTGAACAGTTCACATTTTTTAGTCTTTTGACATATATATTTTGTGTTGGCCTATTTTAAGTTATTTGATGTTCCAACTTTTAAGTTATGTTCAGTGTACTTAGTTATTTTCCCTGTAAGTTATGTTATAGCTTTCTTGTCAGCTTCGTTCTTCTTTTCAAAATATTGTGACTGTGTATAGTGATTGTATATATATCTGACAGAGTTCTGTGTCTGTATGACATCAATGCATATATATTCTGTTACATGAGATTTCATTCCTAGAAACTTCTGCAACAATTGTGTGTTACATTTCTGCTGGAATTCCTTGCTACATTCTCCTCCCTGCTTCAAGTTGCTTCTACTAAAACGTGTAACCAGCACCTGCTGTGAAAATGTTCAGACACACCTGTATACTCTTACCATAGGGCTGCCTTGCTTATGCTGTGTTCCAGGGTGAATTGAGTGTGATTTAGTAGCTTGATGCTTTAGGGTACATGCTTGTTTTTCACACCTGAGGTTATAAATATTTACAAAAATTAAAGTGCTGATGCATGCTATATATCTTTTTATCTTGCAGTGTATCTTGAGTTGGTTGGAGATTTGAGATATACATTATCATATACATAGTACATTGCATGAATAATAATATGTGATTTTGATCTTTGTCGACTGAAATGCAGAAGTTATTCATTGCGAATACCAGAACTACACATTAAACTGAAACTGTTTTCGTAAAGGATTCACAATTTTGAGTTCCCATCTATATCAACTTCATCTGAGTTCACTAACTAGTATTTGTATCTTCAAACCCTTGACCAAACGTGTCTGGTGATGGTTCCTTTGCCTCCTTAAATGTGTTAAGCATGTTAAGAGAGGCAATCAAATTGACACATTTCCCAGATTTTGACACTGTTCCTAGATCCTGCAGGGTCTCCCAAGTTGCCCTGACTATTGCTGTTGAAAGGAAGAGACAAGATGTTCTAAAACCAAGTGATTGAATTAAGTTGCAAACAAGCAGAACTCCTAGCGAAACAATCTGGATTTACCTACTTGACCACAATCCACTGTCAAGGAGGTAGTAAGTTCATCGGAATGACACTTTAGTTTTCCACTTTAAGATACCAACGCTGAGATCATTTCTGTGTCAGTTGACTTAGTTCCCAGGCATTGGCCTGGCTCAGTTGTTGGGTGCTGGGCTGCTGACCTCTGGAACCCGGATTTGATTCCCAGTTTGGACAACCTGTGTTAGACAGATGTTTCATCCTGTGTCAAGGGTTACTTCGCCTCATTACTGTGGTTCCTGTATGTCCTGTTAAGCCTAGTTGGTGCATAGATAAGGACATAAAACCAGATCGAGATCAATGTGTCAGTTCTCTTGCCAATGTAGGGGCTGAAAGTGGCAGACTGGCAAGCAAAGACAACATTTCTTAACAATAAAGAGCTCACTCTGACCACCTTTCACATATGCCACTTTGCTTAGTTTTGATATAGATGAAGTTACAGAAACTCCCACCAAGTTTGGCATCAAACAAGGACCAGTGGTATCACCAGAGATATATCAACCAATCAAGGGATGCAAGGGAACAAATATATAATTTTCGCAAGTCTCATTTGCCAATAATTTTGTCTCCTTCAGGATGTTCCTGTGTTTGCTGTGGCTCTTCGGGTGAAGTGAAATACACGAGGCTGACAGACCTCGAAGGTAGCAATTTGTAAAGAAAAAAGCCTCGTAGATGTGAAATAGATTTAACCCATGAGCAGCCCTAATTCTTACATTTAACTTTTGCTACAGCCTACAGGTATTAGTGGTTAGTAGGGGACTACCAGATGTATTATGTGTATCCACGCAGGTAGATATTATAGCACACATTGATAACCAAACTCAATTTCATGTTTTCATTAAATCCATATTGTGCAAGCTTTCATAACATTGATAATTGGTGGCGGAGCTTTTTTCGATTAAAAAGCTACATATATAATGACATAAGGTTTTAATTAAGTCTATACTGTGGTGTTGGTGTGTTGTATGTTGTCACATAATTTATTTCCAGCTTTGACATATGTTTAATGTATTCATTTACTGCGATTTAAAACAAGCCATTTCTGCATATATAACATTAACATGGTGGAGGTGTAAGCAGCGGAAGTTTAATGTTCTAAACATCTTTTCTGTTTAGATGATAACGTTTAATTTTAGATGACAATTTCCGCTTACGAAGCTTAAGCTATTTACGTCAAATGTCTACATGAGATTTCTGTAACGCTATTCCAGTATTCCTGCTAGAGCTTTCAGGAAATTGCTTGTGGTTGATATTCTAGAAATGAAATTGTTTTGCGGAATTTATGTATTGTTGTCAGACAAATTGGAGTATTTTCAGATGATATATCAGTCACAGTTTCCAAATTTAGTCTTATTCTCCATTGCTATTTTTCTTCATGAATAATTGACAAACAGATCTAAAGTTTCGACAAGGTGATCAAATGTAATTGTGTTGTTTTCCAATTATTTAAGTCCTATTCCTAGCTTTTCCGAAATGTCAATGCACTAAAATAAAACTGAAATTGTAGACAAATTGAGATGTGCAGAAGCAGCAGTATATTGTGTTGAGTGATGTAAAATTGCACTTAATAAGGCTGAAGGCTAACAGGAGATTGCATTTGTAAATGATAGAACTGATTATCTTCATAGAGTTTTGAAAAACTTAAAGAGAATAGAATATAAAAGGCTCCGTCATATTATATGTTCTGGAAGTCAATCTGAAAAATTTAGAAATGATGAGATTTAATATATCACATAACATAAATGTACTAAATCTGTCAGTTTGGTGAAATTGAAAGTGGAGATTGATGACATTTATTTGGTATATTATGTAACATAACGTGTAAGTTTTTGCATAAAAATATTTGATTTGGTGTATTCCAATGTGTTCGAGAGACTGAAAATAAGATTATGAAAATCATGAAATTTTAAGATAGGAACAATGATATTTAGTTTCATGTAGTATATTTTGCAACATAAGCAAACTGATACTGGATAATTTTACCAAAAAATTATTCAATGTGGTATATGTTCATTCCTATCTGCTTACAGAGACCGAAAATCAGACGGTGAAATTGAACGAGGTGATAGCAGTGCGCCTGGAATCAGGACGTGTCCTCAACAATGAAGGGAAGTTCCAGCAACTGGAGATGGTGCCCATGCCCTCCTCATCCTTCTCCATCCACGTGGTCCGGAGGGTGGGACGACACAGGTGGAGAGACAGGAAGGTGACATTCAGCAGCACGGACTCAAGCATCGCTCAGCAGTGGGTGGAGAAAATTCAGGAAATCATATCTAAGCCAGGTGAGGATTGAAGATAGAATTAAATTGAACGTGTGAAATGAAATGAAATATATAGAATGGAATAGTAGGCTGGTGAGCACTAGATTAGAATATAATAGAACAGAAAATGGGAAAGACGAGAAGGTAATGGAAGAAGAATGTGTAAGTAAAAGGGGAGGAAGTGAAATGGAATCAGATGTATTAAAGCTATGATTGTCAACATAATATGAAATGGAATGTAATAGAATGGAATAGCAAAGAAGCGACTTTAATAGCATGGCGTAGAGTTGAAGCCACTGGATGGGAAGGGAGTAAAAAGGAATATATATGGATACAAATGGAATACTAGAAATAAGAATATAACACAATTTTATAGGTCAAATTGAATGGTTAAGGGGACAATGAAGTAGGATAAAAATGAACGAAAAGAATGAAATGTATTAAAAAAAATATGGAATTGAGTGTGATGGAATATGTTAGAAATAGATGGATTGATCAGAGCAGAATTTAATGTAACAGGATAGAACAGAATAGGAAGACTTTTTTGTCAGTAGGAAAAACACAAATACCACAATGTGCCTGATCTTGCCACATTAGAAATGCCTTTTAGCTGTGTAACAGTAACAATAGCTGTAACATGATCATGTTTATGTTTGATACCGATTGTTGGTGAACTTTGAAGTTTGATAGGCAAACCCTGCTCCAACTGGCTTTGCTTCTGTGTTAAATCTTGTTTGGTGCTCTGTGATTACCTCAAGTTATTTCTGTTTTAGCATGCTAGATTTGTTTTAAAAAATTGTAACTGATAATCAGGTGGATGCAGTTAGCAATAGTCCTGTTGGAAAACTAATATTATTTGTCATAGCCATTAGCTAAAATTAAATTATTATTGAATGTATGTGCAGTTCAAACAAAAATTATAGAAAAAAAAACTGCATTGGATTAACAGTATTTTTGCTTTGATCCAGGTTATTCCAGGATGTGAGTTAGCTCAATTACACCTGTTTTTCAGAAAAACAACTTCCAAATATAAATTCAAATGCTTTCTATCTCCTGTGAGCAAGGTCATTGTGAAATTATTAACAGTGCCAATAGTCAATGTTTATTATTATGACATCCGCTTCACTAGTCAACTGGCTTTGAACAAAGTGGTCCTATAATGACCCAATATGGTTCATGAGAAGCTATTTAGGATATGAAAGGACAAGTTCATGCCAGCCATTGAAAATTTAAAACTCCTCCATCATATACCTATCTCATAAACTGACATTCAAGTTGTGTACTTGCAACCGTATTTGTCCTTGTCTTGTGGAAGCTAAAGGCCAGATGTATGTGTGATATTTATACACTCCTGTGTCTCCCTGTATTGATCTGAATTTCTATTTTACTTTCAGAGTGGAACAGACCAAAAAATCTGCTGGTGTTTATCAATCCAGTTGGAGGAAAAAGAAAAGGAGCAAAAATATATGCAGAGAAAGTCGCTCCCTTGTTTGATCTTGCCGCTATCAATGTTGAGAATATCGGTAAGTCTTCATAAATATACTGATGGGAGAACCTTCCAGTACGGTTATCACACATTTTTAGCTAGCCATAGGCGTAGCTATTGGAATGGGTGAGGAGTGTATGGGATTCTGAAACCATAAAATGCAACCATGCAACCAGCAACCATGCAACCAGCAACCATGAACCAAAAACAAGCTAGGTGGCAGCACTCTATGTATGCAAAATAGCCCTCTGGTGGAAAAGGCTTGCAGTATCTTGAGTTCATTCCCTGACAGGTATAACAGCAATATAGCTCAACTACCTTTCAATAGTGCAATTAGATACAATACAATGCATTGGATTTCCTGTGTCAATATGGTCAAGGTGTGAACTTGAAATGCAATTAGCCAGCAATGGCCATTGACATGGTTTGATGTCTATGTCAGCTGAATGTCAGTGTTAACTGGGCCTAGTATACAATGCCAATTTAAAACACTTGTATTCAACTGTGTAAACTTAATCCTGGCCTTTGGAAGTTCATATTTATAGTCAAACATCACACAAAGAGCTCCTTGGTGAGAAAAATATAGACCTTTTTGTGTGATGATTGACTATAAATACTTATATTCAAATTTAACAAATATAGATACTGTGCATGGTTAAATTACTAAATGAGTCAAATGTAACATAGGCCTAAAGGTATAATGGATATTATGCATACATGTCACAATGCAGTGGTTTTGAAAATGATAATTAGTTCCCCTGTATAATAGCAAGTTAGGACACCCCTGTGGTGCATTGAAACAGCCAATAGCCAGCTTCATAAAACAATATCAGGAAAGAGAGAGATAATAGTCTCAAGGTAGGCAAAGTTAGGCCTAATTCAATATAATTTGTATGGAATTATATTATTGTGAGTTAGTTTTAAATGCCACCCAAAACTGTTCATGACTGAATGCAAGTATACGGAGGAAGGAAGAGCAAAGAGCGAGTGAGGGAGGAAGGAAGGGACAGGGGTTGGAACTTGGAAGGAAGGGGGGTGCGAGGAAGGAAGGGGCAGTGTGGGGGGCCGCTATAGATAGATAGATAGATAGATCCTACAGAAAATCAGAAATGCAAATAGGAAGTAGATAGATATTCTATCTAAAAAGCACCTAGAGCTTGAAGTGCTTGTATATTATTTTTTGATAATAACACTGAACGTAATGATAAAGTGCCATGACTTTATTGATGAAAACACAAAAGTTATTAAATGATCTTGATTTAAATTTTCCAAAATTTGGCCTAGTATTACACTTAATTGTACAGCCGTCTTTTCACTGTGAAATGTAAGTTTTGATTGTATGATATTTTTAGTTTTAACTTCATGGAAATTCTATCAGTTAACACCAAGGAAAAGTGCCGTTGAATCCTTCAATCCCATTGGCTGATAGATTTCCCGACCTTGCCTCTGGTTGAGACACAATCTGGAGTATGTTTAGTGATTTTTCTAACTTTAAGGCTTCACAACTTGGTCACTCCTTTATGTTAAATTTTGAAAGTGTTTTTGGAATTAAAGTGCTATGTCTGCTTCATGTGGAAAGCAAATTAAGTATCACTGTTTTAACAAAAAGTTGTTTGAGGCCAATATTCAGGCCATTCAGTGAAATGGGGTATTCCTTTCATTGTTCTTCACTTGCATTAAATGGCAGAGTTCAAATCACATCAACTTATATATTTTATGCCTGATCTTCCAATTTGTCATGTACAGGGTGGTCAAAAAATAACTTTACACTTATGAATTATTTTTTGGGTAATGCTCATTGTAACAATTACTTATTTTTCAATACAAAACAACTTGTATAGCAAAGAACAACCTTTCTAGAGATAATTCATTCATTTGGAGGTCCTTTTGGACTGATGACTTTTATACCGTGGGCCTAAATGATGCAGAGGTGTCAAAAATGTAACTTTGTGTGCGTTTTTCCCATAAAAACTTAACGGAAGCCTTCATTTGGCAAATTAAGTCTGTGGTGTCTTGCAGGGATCTGCCTCTAAATTTGCCAACCCAGAATAATCACATTGATTAAGATCTTGTGATAATAGGGGCCCTATTGTCCTGCCGAGAAACTTGGCAGAGCGAACCTTGATCCAGTTCTGGGCTTTCCATGGGAGAAACACTGATGCTCCATCTTGTTTGAAGATCAAATTATCTGTAGCATTGTATGTCTTATCTATCCAGTGCTTCAGATGCTCTTTTAAGATGTTAATATGTACTTTTCCCGAGATTTTTTAACACCCCGATCGTCAACCTTGAGACGGCTTTGTTTTAAAATCTTATAACGGCCATAGTGGAGGCTGAACTTGGTCTAGCACCTTCTGGCTTGCACTGAATTGTGTCTCTGTATTTTCATTTTCATTTTAGGTCATATTTATTTGTCTTGTGAAGCTCAGTTGCTTCCAAATTGCTGATGGGTCATGATCAACCCAGAGTAGTGAAAACGGAGAAGCATTCCTGGCTTCCATTTTGTCTACTATCAAAAAAGTAATTGCCTATTTTAATCAGCAACCAATTTTCCAAAGATCTAGTATACTTGGCCTGTATACAAAAAAAGTACCCTGGCACTGACTCAATCATGGCAGCCTGGAAAATGAAATATCAACTGTAAAGTTTTTTTTTGACCACCCTGTACATTCCTTCCTATTAAGGGGGAATGCCGCGGAGGCTTGCCCTTTCAAGTCCATCCGCCTATCTATCTTGCTACTTATCTATCTGTATCTGTCATATTTCATTGTATTTTATTCTTTTCCCTCCAATTTACAAGCAGCTTGCTAGTCGCCTTTTATTTCGAGGATTTCATGATGTTATTTGTGCATTCTTCAAATTCTTATTTACATGTCATCAGTATGTATATATAGATTAGGTCAACATTGCTATCAACCCATTCCAAGATAATCACTGCCCCTTTAATGTAATAGCAAATGGCTAGCTATGAATCCGCGGATTCTTGTTTAATTGCTGATAGTTTTCAGTACACTCAATACATCATGATGAGAATTGAAATAATAAACTTTAAAGTATTTGATTTCATCAGATCTGACATCAGTAACAGTTCTTTATCGTTATTTCAGTGACGCAAAGAGCCAATCATGCCCGGGACCATTTACTAGAGTGTGACCTCAGCAAATATGATGGGTAAGAAATTCAAACCAATTAATTAATCTGTTATAAAATATTATTACTTAAAGATAAGGAGCCTGAAGTAGGAAAGAAAAAGAAAGGTGGTACAGTTTTATCTGGGGTGGGGCTTAAACTGGATTTGGATTTATGGTGCTGTTAAACATTTGCATTGAGTCTTGTGTATCTATAGATCTATGAAGCTTTGAGCTGCCTTTCACATCATATTTAAATGTTTTGAAGAAGAGGCCCAGCCTAATATCAAACATGGGTCCCAGGCGTGTTAGACAAGCCTCATGGCCATTAGTATAGAAACCAAAGAGTTACTTGTTGGTCCAACACTACGTTCTCAACGACTTTTGATTCAACATGGATGTTAGTTAGCCTTCATGAGATTCTGAGTATTTGGTGGATGTGATAAATAGTATTAGTATTACTGAGTCAGTGCACAAACATTGGCAGCAGATTTATTATTCTTGCTTGGGAGTGACTAATACAAACAGTGATGTTTTACTGCGACATCACACTGTTCCATCACTCAATGATGTTGTAAGTGCAAATACTATAATATGCACTTTGCTGACCTGTGTTGGGAGGCAAAAAATGGATGTGGCAGCAAAAAAAAATATTATAGGGGAAAACAGTGCCGTGTTTGTTTGGTGACAAATACTGACAATGTCAACATTTTCATTTCAGAGTGGTCTGTGTGGGAGGGGATGGCATGGTCTCGGAACTGATGCATGGATTGCTGACGCGCTCCATGAGGGAATCAGGGTTAGACCACTTACCCCCCGGAACACGCCCTGTCTCACCGCCGATCAGGATCGGCATTATTCCAGGGGGTGAGATACGTTAATCCAACTCAGTATTTTCCGTAAAAACATGGAACTTCCATTAATTAATTAATAGGAGTCCTAACAGAAGTTATTCAGTCACTATCAACATTGATATCCTACTTTTTGCTGAATATTTTATGAAAGGAGAAAGAAATTCGGTAATTAGTTTGTCAATAGTGAATGAAGATTTCATTAATTTTAATGTGTAAATGGTTAAGATGGATGAATTATATGAATTTTTGTGAATTATATACTTTCCCTGTGGCGATTCTGGATGATTTTGATTTCACTTTACAGTGTGTGCAGTTGCATACCAGTGCTGCTAAACTATTTGAGTGGCACTTGCTAGATGGAGCTGCAGATTTGTTTTGTTGAAGCTTGACTACATTAGTGGCTGTAATAAAATACCAAATTGCATGAACAGTTTGATGATGAACATGGTTAATCAAAGGATTGTAATAATTACTGTTGCAGGGTCAACCGATACGACTGCATATACTACTGTAGGAATAAATGATCCTGCCACATCAGCCATCCATATTATTTTAGGTAAGTCCACATTTGTGTTGCGTTTTTACCGGCCAAAGGCCGGTAATAGAGGAGGGCTTAAACAGATTTTTGGTGAAATGGGACTCTTGTCCACTTGTCCACTTGTCCACTTTCCTTGCCCCTCTGAACACAGTGCTGCAACCCAGTGAGCAATGGGGGCCAATGACAGATATGGACCTGCCCATTATGAATGGGGGATTCAGTTAGCTGTAAGGGGTTACCATGGTTACAGGTGCAATGAACAGCTGCAGCCAGCAGTGGGCCTGTGAGCCTCATTGGAGAAGGTGCCCCTGTGTCAGGATTGGTTATAATTCCAAAGCACTGTTAGAGTCAAACCATTTCAGTACTTGTGTTTTAAAATAATTGTTCATGTCTAGATGAAGCATGGTTGCTCAGTGGATCATTATGTTTGTATAAAACTTGGCATTGTCTGCTTCTTCACCAGCTTTCTGTACAGTGCTAGAATGTAGTTATGTACCATTGCCAGATTATTCCTGCAAGCAATGTCTATCAACACCCATCCACTAACTCCCCCAAGAGACCAGGGCCTTCCTCAGTGCATTTCTCATTCTGACAGTATACTTTGACAAACTTTATCATTACAGCCTGTAAATTTGATATGCATAAAATGAGTGTTGCTTCCCACAGATTTTGGCACTCTGTGACTGTGAGTCATAATAACTGATGAAGTGTCATCTTCCCAAATTTAACATCCATGGTAAACATAGAGGCTGTTTGATTAGTCATGATGAATAGAAGGCTATTTGATTTGTCATGTGACTGATCTTAGAGTAAAATCGTCGTGACAAATCATCAATATGATGATTCACGAAGTGCCATTATCACAGTGCAACAGCCCACTCTGTTTGGATATCAGTTTTACAGACTGTAAACTAAAGTGGTGTTTTAATTGTAGTCTGCAGAAAAGGTTGCAAAAAGACGCTTGACACCACAAATAAACGGGCCTGTAAAAATTCTGGCGGTCCTGTAAACCAGTTTTTACCGGCCCGCATGCCTTGTGAAAGGTCAGATCGAGTTTTAAGGCTGTTAGTATTTCACTTGGATTTATGAAATTTGGGATAGGGATTCACTTTGGGGTCTCCGTCAAAATTTTTTGGAAAAACCCAAGATGGCTGCCAAAATGGCCACCATATTTTGAATTGCCCACTGAAACCTTAGTATTTCACTTAGATTTTTGAAACTTGGTACAGGGATTCACTTAGGGGTTCCCCTCAAAAAAATTGGAAAAATCCAAGATGGCTGCCAAAATGGCCACCATATTTTAAAATACCCACTGTGACTTTGGTATTGCACTTAGATTTATGAACCTTGGTACAGGGATTTACTTAGGGGTTCCCCTCAAAATTTTTGGAAAAATCCAAGGTGGCTGCCAAAATGGATGTTCTGATTGCCCACTGTGACTTTAGTATTTCACTTAGATTTATGCTATTTGGTATAGGGATTCACTTAGGGTTCCCCTCAACATTTTTTGGAAAACTCGAAGATGGCTGCCGAAATGGCCACGCTATTTTGAATTGCCCACTGTGACTTTAGTATTTCACCTAGATTTATGCAATTTGGTATAGGGGTTCACTTTGAATTGCCTACTGCGACTTTATTATTTGGTTTGGGGATTTGCTTAGGGGTTCCCTCATAAATTATGAGAAAATTTCCAAGATGGCTGCCAAAATGGATACCATATTTTGAAGTGCCCACTGTGACTTAAGTAGTTCACTTACAATTCTGAAATATGGTATAGGCATTTGCTAAGAGGTTCCCCACCAAGTTATTATGGCTTGCAGCTAACACTATCAGTCTGGCAATAACTGCTCAATACAAAACAATCCATGTAATAATATATAAATCCCCCCCCCCCGTTCATGATTTCAATCCCGAATATATAATCGCCAAAGGCCGGTTTTGAATCCATGGATTCTTGTATTGAATCCTTTGAAATTGCTAAGAAATGGCATAAATGCTTGATGAATTGTTTCTGTGAATTTGAGTTGTTTTTTTTTTGCAGGAGACAGCATTGGTATTGATGTGGCCACCGTTCACCATGGCAACCAATTCCTCAGATACAATGTTTCGTTGCTAGGTTACGGTTACTTTGGTGACTGTATGATGGACAGTGAGAATTATCGCTGGATGGGACCAAGGAGATATGACTTCGCTGGTAATATCTCAGACCTAGTTCATTGAAATATGGTTTGCTAATATAAAGATGAAAATTCTAACTTTATATTAATTAATTCCTGTGTCTCAAAGGAAATTTGTTAATATGCAGTTCATAATTATTTTGCAGACATTTGCTAGCAACAATGCAAGCGCTTTATCAGAGACCTTTGATGATGTGTAGAATGAATTATGGGCCCATATCTTTGTTCAGTGAAGTTCGGTTTAGTAAAGCATTTGTGAAATGCTGTGTTGATATTATGAATTTGTTATTATGTCTAACATTTTCACAACAGGTTTCAAGAAGTTAGTGGCCCACCGGAGTTACGAAGGGGAGATCTCATACGTCCAGTCTCCAGACGCAGAAAACCATCCCAAGGACCAAACTGTCTGTCGAGCAGGGTGAGTGCCAACTGCTGCAATTGGTTAGACAGTTGAGACGATTAAGCCTGATAATTCGGGAAAGACATAAACATGAAAGGATTTCACACTGTTTAGTAGTCTACATATGATAAAGCTGATAAAATATTACTGGATATCTTTTAAGGACATTTGATTTACTGTGAGCTGCACCAGGGCTGTGAATCAGTACTTTTCAAAGTACTGTACTTAAATGATTTATGTAAATCCCTTATTTGTGGTAAATTTCAGGTGCCAGGTGTGTCAAGCTCAACCTCCCAGTCCTGAAAATGAAGGTAAGGACTTTCCTAATTTTCTTATCAGTTGTGATTTCTTCCTAGCTATCATAGTCCAATTAATGGACTACAAAGTGTCTTGAAAAGAATTATCTCTTTTCATCAAGGGCTTGTAGTTTCTATTGTCTAAAGTGAACCTTCGAATTCTAATCTTTAGTGAGTATAGAGCGATATATGATTAATACGTTCTAATGAATCTATTTTCTATTTCTTTTTAGCGGAAGGAGAACAATGGCAGAAGATCAAAGGTCGTTTCATGGGCATCAACTGTTTTGTCATGAGCTGTAGATGCGGAATGAGTCCTGTTGGTCCCGCCTCAGCAGCCCATCTTGGGGATGGACACATCGACATGATCTTGGTGAAGGAGACCTCTCGTATCAACTATGGTAGATTTCTGATGCGCCTACGAGACAAGACTTCAGACCAGGTATGTTGATGAAAGATCTTGAAAAAGATCAGCATACATAAGGCATATTCATGATGTAGGTTATATTTGGTAGACCTGTTGGTTTCCTGGCACTAGTATGTCAATATGTGTACAACAAGAACATGCCCACATTTCATAGTTCGTAATGACTGATTTTCAGATGTATAATTATCCTTGACCATGTGTACATAAAACATACAAAATTCTCTTATAAATTGCGGAGTATTACTCTGTCACTGTCTTTCTGGTTAGCTTCTTATCATCCTCTAAACTAAATGTGCCCTTCATTAACCTTTCAGTTTGATTTTCCGTTCATCCAAACCCTCCGAGTGAAAGCGCTCAGCTTCCGGCCGTTAGTTGACGAAATAGATGACACTCATGAGTCGGGGGATTCCACAGCAGATGGCGCTCAGCGATTGAGGAGTAGAGTGTCTCACAATAGTGTTTGGAATTGCGATGGGGAGATCGTGGAGGAGCCTGCTGTTGATGTCAGGTTTGTTGCTTTTCAGGCTTTTTGAAAATCACATTGTTGTTTTTTGTAGGAAAATATATCATTCGTCCTTGAGTATATATTTTTGAATTTTTTGGAAGGAGCAATTAAATTTTATTAAAAGTATTTTATTAAAAGTCGATTGTGAGCTAAAATAATCTTCACTTTCGTCTCACTTGAAACTGTGCTATCTCAGCTGCCTGATTGACAATTTTCTACTATTCTTAAATTAGTTGCAAGTCATGTACGTCTTTGAGGCCTTTTTTCTTACTCAATCTGTTGTATATAATAGGTTTGAGCGCATTGGAAGAGTTAGAAGGCATGCTCAGGCAAACAATTAAGGATCGAGATCATTTGACCATGTTGACTTCAAGAAAAAGTTACTACACCTTATTGTAACTTCTAATATTTGGAGTGTGTATGACATTGACAATTTGCTCATTTTATTCCAGGTGTCATCGGCAAGTTTTGCGAATGTTTGCTCGAGGTATAGAAGAAGAAATGCCAGGTCCTAAGACATGCTTCTGTTGCGCAAAATCTGTTTCATAGTTTTGGGATCATCGTTATTGATCACTCATCCGATTGCATTTGTGAAATTGTGAGCCATGACCATTCTACAAATGACTGACGCTGGTCCAGTGTTAAGAGTTGTTGAATTCACCGTTTACCATGAAATCCTTTGGATCTTATTTGATTGGAATATCAAGTTTCGTGTTACGGAAAATATACCAAGGAATGTGCAACACATCAAGTAAATCACAAAGAAAATTTGAAGAATCTTACTCCATTCTTACTCCACTTATTCCTCGATTTAGGAGGTTACCACATAACATTCACATTTAATGAAGAATTGAGAATTTTGTTGTCGATTGAATTTGTCAATCTTCGAATGAATTTGGATCTTGGGAGTAGATCAATATCTGTTATCTTGTAACTGAATTTATGTATAGAAATTGCTGGTTACCACCAAATTTTGGATACATTTCATAATATATGGTTGATGATCCGTTTAGATGTTGGGACACTGGGTGTCAATGTTATAGTTGCGCAAATTGTTGCTGTGTGGTTTCTCACGGTGTTGTTGTTAACTGATCGTTAATGAGTTATTCTTTGTCGCATGTTTGTTGATGCATAAATGTCAAGAATGTGCTCCCTTATGGAATAGGTCTTTCTGGTTGGCTGTTTGTTGCAATAAATGTTAAATTTAAAATACTCGTTATGTTAAAACAACCTTATGCTTAATTTGTAAAAATATTTATTCCAGTTAATGTATGATTGTATGATAATTAAACTTTTTGAAAGAAGTGCAACTTTTTTTATTAACCATATTTTTGCTACTGTTTCATTTCTGGTAAATGCAATAATTTTATTTAACATTGGATATTATCCATTATCGTTCGATAACCTCTAATGTTTATAAATGTGTGTACATTTATTTTCCAACTAATTATAACATAACTGTTGTCACATTTATAGTTTTCATTCTATCTTTTTATGTGTATTTATTCTCTGAAATATACGAAAATTACAAGTACTGCTAATTAAGGCTATTTAAGGGCCATGAGGTTGTGAATCTTATAAAAGCAAATAAATCTCTACCTTTATATCAATTTATGAATATAATATATTTACAGTTTTATATGATTATTTAAGTCTGTCACTTCTCTGCTGGCCAGTGTTAGTGCCTAATCTAAATACACATATATAATATTATGATTTAAAAGTTCTTTATGAAAATTTATGGTTACAATTATTCTCTATACTGTGTATACCTATTTAATTTTAAGTACTAATGTATAGATGAAGATTATATTTTGTTACATACTTTTTCAATCAAAATTCAGTGCAATATATTTAAAAGATTAATGTGTGTGAACGAATGTGAAATTGTTCTTGCCTGATTGTTTTTGTGCGAGCTGTTGATGTTGATAGTTTGTCAGTGTTGAAGTCTTAACTATGGTTGTGATACTAAAACTGTTGACTGAAGTTTGTTCTAGGTTCCTTGTTAGGCCTACTCAATTTATTGATTGTTAGATATTGAAGACTTATGTACTATGCACAATGCTGTTGGTGTCCATTTGGTTGTTAAAGGAAATAAGGCTTTTCTATTTTATTGCAAACACATTGCTAAAGTATTGCCAGCAAAATTTTGACAGCTTAAATCACTTCTTTCTAATGCTTTTGATACAGATATGTTACTGTAAAAAAAGTACATTAAACTGATTATAATTTCTGATGAATTGCTAAAATATGGTATTATCTAGAAATGTCCGAACTAAAGGTAGCATTAAGAACAAGAGTCCATAACAATAATTTATACATATGTGTCTGTTCTACTCACGCTGTTGACATGTTCTATTTACACATTCTTAAAGATACACAAATTTACACATTTATGTCTTGGAACTGTTATCTGTCCTGGTTGTGTTGAAATAAATATGACTTCAAAGTAGTTATAACTTTTGGTTTGCTTTTTCTTCCTTGGTAAATACTTCCTAAACTACCAGAAATTTGTGCTCTGCCGGAAAAACTGGTCCTGGAAAGGCCCCATTTAAGCATGTAACTCCCAAACGGAGCCTCCATTTGGGACTTTAGGGAGTTACGGAAGTCACAGGAGTTACCGGGAGTAAGCGGGAGTTATTGGAGGTTAGTGGGAGTTAGTGGGAGCTAGTGGGAGCTAGTGGGATTACGGGAGTTAGCAGGAGTTAGTGGGAGTTTGCAGGAGTAAGTGAGAGTTACAGGAGTAAGCAGGAGCAAGCGGGAGTTAGCAAGCAGGAGTTAGTGGGAGTTGCGGGACGTCCAGGAGTTCCGGGAGTTACATGCTTCAATGGGGCCTCTGGAATTATTGTGGAATACTAAAATACTTGAAATTTTTCAGTGTGCCAGTAGCAAATTAAAGAAATCAAACAAAAGTCTTCTGCGTCAATTTTATTCGGTCTTGAAGTGATAACAATGATAAACATTTGACATTGGCATCAGTCGAAATAATTACTTCAATTAAATCAGTATGTATGTAAGAAGTGTGCATGGAATTGCATATCACATGTATAATAAACAAATTTACTATTCAACATAAATATCATTTATAACGATTGTAGATAATTGTGCACCAATTGCAGAAGGAATGTCTCCAGACAACATTTTTGCCGCCTAAAATAATATGAATCATAGACATTTGCGTATGAATGATCAGCTAGTTGCGCATTGTCTCAATACATAGCAGATATTTAACAAAGATATATGCAGAAAATATTTTTTCTTCATATTTTGTGTCAATTACAGAACATAGTCTGAAACCCTAATGATTGGGCTCCAAAGTTCAGTTGACTTCTTCACATCAAATCGCAATTATTCATTCAACAATCAAATTAATAAACAATGGAATGTGAGGAAAATTGTTAAACAAAATCATAGACAGAACAATTGCAATAAAATCAAAGTGCTTCAGAACATTCTGGTAATGCACTTTTGGCATGTTTCAATGTCGCAAGAACATGAAAATATAACAGGCTATGTATTAATATATTGAATAGAATGTGGTAGCAACTAAACTGGAAATTAGTGAAATTACCATCCATAATTTCTCATAACAAATCTTTGAGTGAATACAAACAAATAATACACAATGATACAAAGTAACATGCAATTAATAACAACAAAAGTGACGAGACAGCGATATTGACATAGCCAATCACAAGATGTGTATCTTTGGTAAATGCTTGCAAATAATTGTCAAATCTAATTTCCATATAACCCTGTAGGGCACCTGGGTTCATACATAATAATCATATGTATCTTAATCCTACATCCATGCAGCATTGATCATGCAAGAATTAATGAAGTTATTTCAACAAGTGCAAAATTCAAGTAGTTAAGGAAAGATTTTTCACCAAGATTTGTATACCATCATCTGGTTCCTATACAAAGTATGTACACACAGTTAATATAAATTACCATGGACTTACGATATCTTAGCAGTTAACATATATCTTATCAATTCAATATTATCATGGACTTATGATACTTAGTTGAGACAATTTCTGTTTAGTGCATAGAGGCCCTGAAATACAAGTTTTGTGGCCGTCTGCTTGGATCACTTTTGCCCCATTTTATAGGCCGTAATTTAATACGTAGACGAACACTAATGGCCACCAAGGAGCTATACCAATTACTCAGATAGATCTAGCTATTCCTTAATTACAATGCACTTGGCGGTCATAAATTGCAATAGGCCTTAATACTTGTTGCTAAACATTCACTTTAATAATGAGGCACTGGAATTGCATCAGTTACTGGAAAACTTGACAGACTGTCAGATATGAACTTCAATTGATTTGAGCAGTTTTAAAGTCAGACATGCAAATTGAAGGGGTCAAGGATATTTTGTCAAGACAAGATGACTTGAAAAAACAAATAACAGTAGTCCATAATACGGAAGATTTTCACAGTTAATTTGATCAATTGATATGCCATTTCCTCAACGCTTTGACTCCTTGCTTTTTCCATTCGTCAGCAGAAATTCCAGACTGTTCCCAGGTATTAAAACCTGCCATTGTGCAAGCCCCAATATATGCAGAGTGATAGCGGTGAGGTGAGGTTCGGATCTGAAGAATAAATTGATTTCATGGATCAAAGCAAAACAAATACATTACCAGGTATATGGGGGACCACAAAAGAGATTGCTCTATTTCATAATAGTATTATTGTGCAAGTAAAAACTACATTAAAGAGGCCAAAGCAATGCACAGAAGATTTAGATGCTATAGCGCCCAGCTGCCCCCTCTTGTGTCTCTTTACCCTGACACATACTGATCGGGGATGGAACTACATTATAGAGGCCAATATAGAAACTTGGAATTTGATTATTGTTGAGCCAAATTTAAGATAGCCTCCGAATATATCACATAAATATTTAAATTAAACTTAATTGTCAAAATTGCAATGTCTGCATCAACACCTTTTACAAGATCTCATTCACTCTTATAAATCAATATAGTTAGCTATATAGTTTATAGTTGGATATAGACACCAACCTGAACTCTGACGGAGGAAGGTACCATCTTGGTAAGTTCGGCTTTAAGTCTCTCGGCAAATCCTGGTAATTGCGTTACCCCTCCACTCAAACAGATATTTCTGAAACAAATTCACAATTTAACATTAAGGCATTTTCTGAATTAATTTTAAATTCAAATCTATTAGGTCAATACTGCTCAATGGTGCCCTTCCCATATTAGTTATTATTGCTTCTAACAGCAAATTTAATTCAATAAGGGCCAAGGTAAGGCCCACAAACATCTGGCATACCTGTCTCTGCCCTCCGCCCTGTCTCTGTCCCCCCCCCCCCCCAGTCTTTATCTCCCCTGGTCTCTGTCCTCCCATAGCAAGTATACTTAGTAATCATCATCATGCAGTTTAACATCCTTGGAACCCCTTAACATAGAGTTGGACTGTCGAAAGGTGACTCACATCCTCTCCCGCCAGACGCGTCTGACCTCAGGCATATCCAACGTAATTAATATTGTCTCATTTTTAGTAAATTTCTGATGTTACACAACAAACCTCCACATTTCCCTACGAGTGTCCATAGGAGAAGCTAGAACAGCATTCTGTATCAATTTTGTGAGAGGCGGATTATCCATCTCCCAGTGGGATGTGTCAAATAATCCCTCACTGCTCTTGAATCGACTCAAGTCATGTGTCACATTTCTGAAAAGGAAAGACACAAGACAATTTAACATTTTATCTAAAATTCCATCCTCTAACAGGTCTCTTGCGCTGACAGCCCATTGCTGTGCAGTTGAAATATCTCTTGCTTTTATTGGGTGGAAGCATGCCCGGATTTTAATACTAGCAGGAGGGTTTTACAATTCATTCCAAAATGTTTCTTTTTGACCAGCAATGTAAGCAGACATGAAATTACTAAAAGCTCAAATTTATACTTAGATAAATAATTAAGATGATATTTTGTTTCAAGCTACCAAAACTTACAACAAAATTTTCATCGGAAGTATGGAGAATTTTCAATTGTGAAATCTATATATGCTTGGCACTTCATTTTCAAAGGAAATTCTCTTCTTAACAAATTAAACCACTTACTGCCAGGTTCCTTGGGGCAAGTCATACGCCTGCAAGTCAATGGTTTTCCTGAAGGGAGCAGGGTCCGCCATGCATCTCTTTTGTTCTTCTTTGAAGTCCAATGCTACATAACAACTCTGCAACAATGAAGATTGCAAGATGAGAACGTTTTTTAATTAACATGTTTTTAAAACACAAGCTAATATTGTATCAGTCTTACATGTATTTGGAAATTGGGAGTAAACCTCGCAACACTACATTGGATATTTTAACAGGCACATTTTTTGGACGCTTTCGATGCAGAATTTCGGTTTCTTGACAAACATCACTGTGATGATACATGTCTAATTGCAGTGTTACATAGATCTAAATCCTGCTTGAACAACCATTGAGAAGACTATTGCACCTACCCTTTCAACAGCAAGTCGGACAATCTGGAATTCCACATCAGTAAAGAATCGATATCTACTCTCAGTGAACGACGTATTAAGGAATTCAGCCACTCTGTGGCCACCATAGGGTTGTCTGGAAGCACCTCCGTCTACCACATAACCTGGAAAACAAAACAAGAGTTGTGTTGCACTGGAACGTAAGGATTGATGGATGATTGGGGCTTTAAGCCCTGTATTCTTGCACTTGGTAGGCTAATTAAGACAGGAGGAGGACATGGCTATGAGGCGAAGGAGGAATGTAAGGTGTATAATCATAATTTTCAATGGTTGACTGGTATCTGTGCTCCGACAAGTCAAGACTCAAGAACATAATTATAAATCTTAAATACAGTTTTAAAACTACCGGCATATCATTTCTGCAAGCCAGAAAAATTACTAATTTTAGTGTATTAAACACATGGCTTAAGCCATAGTATGAATTACTGAAAGATATACTAATATTACCATTTCAGCATGGCAATGAAACAACATGTATCTCCAAAAGATGGGTGGATCACACAATACTTCAGTACCGATCTCAGCAAGTAAACATCATCAATCAAATTAATAACAACGCAATTAAATGTCATATTCAATCACTCACCATCTGTCACAGGTACGATTTCCAGACACTCTCCAATATTGACGAAGACACCGGTACTGGTTTGATATGAATAGAGAGACAGCAGAGTTTGACTAACAATATTAGCACCACGAAGCTGCAAAGAAAAGAAGAACAAAACAAATCAATGCACTTTTCAAATTTTGGATGGGTGACTCACTATACAGGGAGAAAAAGGGAGAAAAAGATTTATCATATCCCAAAAGTGTCATCTGCACATAGTTGAAAACTTCCGAGTCAGATTAAATAAAGTGTACAATTGATGAATAAACCTTCAGGCGATTGTAGAATTTAATGACAGACAATTCTGGCTCTGAATTCTACCATCTCCTGAGGTATATTCATGGATCGTACATGAATCCAGAGATAGTTAATCTACACTCTAGAAAGCGTACCAAGTTAGAATGTGGAGACAAATTTTTTACCGCCATAGGTTCTGTCCGACTTACCTTAAATTTATTGACAAAAAGGTCCATGAACTGAAGTTTGACTTCATCACAGAAGTTGCCTGGACTGCTGAACATGAGCCAGTATTCACTTGGGTTAATCTGCAGGTCCGAGAAAATCTTTGTGAAGAGAGGCTCCACAGCATTCATGTCGAAGGTAGTCTGCAAACGTGGAATACAAAATGTACAGAGAAGAAATAGCATATTGATCCAAAGATGACAATAATTATTGTGTGGAATTAATTTACTAATTACTCAGTCCTGACTGCTAAAAAGGCTCTATTCATGAGCGAAGGCAGAAGAAGGTCATATATAACAATGGTACAATTCACAACAATGTAATCACGGCATGGCTCAAAAGATAAACTTAATCTGTACAGTGTATTTGGCTTGCTATTCCTATATTACTTGGATATTCATGTCTGCTGTTCTTCAGAAGCCATATCTCATTTCTACTTTCCATTGCATCTATTGCCTATTGTAAACCACTAAACTTATATACGTACAGAAATACATCACAAGTTTTACTCACCTTGTCTAAGCGGAAGGCAGGTCTGACCAGATAGCTCAGTAAATGTGAACTTCGGATATCTGGCTTCAAGGCATCAAAACCAAAAATCTTCTCGCCAGATTTTCCAGAAGCAATAATTGAGGGGAAGAACAGTTGAGGAAGACTAGCTGTGGGTGGAAGAAAATTAAGAAAGTATATTAGAAGTGGTTCAACATATTGGTGGAGGAAGTGGAGATATTTAGAAATGCTAAACTTACGTTTTTCTCCAAGGATTCCAGCTCGCACTGAACAACTACCAATGTCAACAACTACGACTTTCTGGAAAAATTAAAGTTGCATTTGTCAAGACTTTATTGTATTTATACAATTAAGAATACATGGAAACAATTTATGGGGGAATAAAAACTTTTGAAAACGTCTATTTGACTGAGCATTATACATCACAATCAGAAAACTTTGGATGAGGACAGAAATGATTAAATTCCTTCTAGTCTGACATTTTAGACATAAAACATCAAACATAGACAGCACTATAGGTGACATCTGACAAGAGAGATTAAAGTAGAAAAATTCAAACATTTGGTATTAATATTTGTTGTTGTCTGTGTGACCCTTTTTCGTGGTCTGAATGGACTCTGGTAATTTTGACTGTTCTCAAATGAAAAATGTTTATGAGGGAGTAATTGTTTCTGACAAAATAGTAAATGCACAAGAATGGCCTAAATTTGCCATACCCTCTTTGAGGAAGGATGGGAATGAAGAACAGGTTGCACCCACGTGGGGGCTACATCTTCCAATGTTTGGGATGTAAGGGCCTCCATCCACCGCTCCATGTCCTCATCACTGGAACACCTCAGGGTCAGGTAGTGACCTCTCTGAAATATGAAGGCAAGCTTTTCTATGAATGTTCTATTGCTTGTAACTTCAAACTTTGATTCAAGAATCTAGAATGTTATGGGATTTTCATGGGATAAAGGTCTTCAATTTTGAATCACCAGAGCTTTCACTCATATCTCCAACTAGGTAAGTTCAGATAGCTGATGAAGCCTTTGAGATATGGGTGAAAGCTCTGATGAGTCAAAATTGAAGACCTTCGTGCAATGAAAATCACAAACAATTATGGAATTCTAAAGGCCAGGATTAAAGCTTCATAGTTATACTTAAGAATCTGTTTCTGCACCCATTCACAAGGGATTGATACATGTATACAGCTTGAATATATATTTATGTATATTATAATATTGCGAAATATGTAATTTAGATTTGATCAGAGTGGATTTAGCACCTAATGCCAGCAAAGGAACGTTTTGAATTTGTATCATAACAAGTACGGAAAATATCATCGGTTATAGTGAGCACATACCCCATCGTCAATACCAATAATTCTGTCATCAAGGGCTTCGACATTTCCACCACCGAGTTGCACTATGCCACTGCTCCTCTCTGTTGTGTTGTCCTATGTTGGGAAAGAAAAACAAATACATGCAATAAGAATCATTTCATTCTCAAAATTACTGGTAACAAAGTAGATAATTATTTGATTGAAATAGAGAGGATAATTCTTGTTTCATAACGTAAAGAATCGTGCAGATTAAGAAAACAAATTATCACTTCAATGTTACTTCGCTGGTATTCAAAAGCAACAAACATTATCAAGACTAAAGCTTTTTAATAAAAAAAATGTCATTAAGTAATTAGGATATTTTGACTTCCTTCTATAATCAGTCATTAAATCAGATCAAAGACCATAATTTGGCATCGGTACTTGAAAAATATTTGAAAATTGTTTGAAAGACTATTTGAAGAATTTTTAGAAAATGAAATGGTAATGACTTCTGAAACTGAAGTGGGCAAAAGAGAGGACCTCCAATACATATCCAGTTAACTTACTTGACCTAGGGTCAAGAATTTTAGAGAGTAACATGTTGTCCTACTTGTAACTAATAATACATTACACATATAACTGAGATACACGAACACAAGTAATTATGTAGTGTGATGTCAGCAGTGAAGGTATTCATGTTTATAAATAAATACTAGACAACAAAACATGTAATGCATGTCTCAGCAAGCTGTTGTTCAATACCATTTACAACTTCATAGCTTGTAGTACCTCAGAGGCTCATAGCTGCTCATTCACCAAATTCACGAGTCACAATGTCATTAGTGATGTCCTTACTATATTTTGCTTAATGTTAAACAGGCATGCACAGATATCATATCAGCTTCGAATATGCAATATTAACAAATTCTTGGCTACTTATTTGTTAGTAGATAATTACAGCAAGGCAAAGCAGATTTTAAGTAGTATGAAAAATACATTTTATTGCCAAGTTTAGATTAAAAATGTCACCAAAATTTGTGAGAAGCGCACCGGATCATCGTCATTTTAGATTGGCGTGCTACATCTTATTTTGCAAAGCAAAACATAAGTTTTCGGGGCAGATTTTGGTAAAATTGAGGTTCTTTAAAAATTTGTGCATCGTATTGCATAACGAAAACCAAAAAGATATTAATGATAAGTTTGCATTTAACTTTGCAATGTGCAAAAGGATATAAACTGAACCAAATAAAAAACGCAAAACTATTGCCAGGGCTTTATTTGTCTCTATAAGCTTCAGATGAGCTCTTGGGTGTATGCATATGTAATCAGGTGTCAAAGAACTCATCTGCATAAAATCACTAAAGTGCGTCCATTTTTGCATGTTTGTGGCCAAGTTTATCACATTAGGGTCAGGTCAGTGGGCCGATATGTTACACACCTCAGAGTGCAAATTTAATGATTTCTTGTTAAAGTTTGAAGAAAATTATGAAAAATGCCATAAAATTGACTTCAGTTTGTGCCGCTTAACTTGCTAAAAATTTAGGTTTTTGAGAAGTCAGGTCAGAGTTTGTCACACACAATGCTATTCCAATGCATAAATGCGACTATGGAAAGAAGTCGTTGAACGGCCTATTCGATAACTGCGGAATGGAAAAGGCTCATGGTCCATCAGAAAGACCTTACGCTATCTTTGTAACAGCTGCAGAGGTAAAAATAAGTATTGTCAGTGCTATCCTTGTGCTGTTCTCACAACTACACATCTACTCAAGTAGGAAAAGTATGATGAAGGCACGCATGGCACTGCTGTGGGTCCAAGCTTGCTATACAGGTTGTTTTGGGTCTTTTTAATAAACGCTAAGCCTTTTCACTCTGTTGCATTTGTACAGGCCATTCAAGGACCATTTTTCATAGTCGCATTTTTGCATTTGAATAGCATTGTGTGTGACAAACTCTGACATGACTTCGCAAGAAAACAAAATTTTAACAAGTTTATTGGCACCAATTGAAATGGATTGTGTGGCCTTTTGCATCATTTTCTTCAAGCTTTCACATGAAATCATTTGATTAGCTCTACGGGGTGCCTGACACCTCAGTCCATAGGTCATACTCCAATGTGATAAACTAGGCCAAAGATGTGCAAACAAAGGTCAGAATTGAGTGATTTTATGGAACTCAGTCCTTTGACACCTGATTATACATATGCATAAACTAAACAGCCCATCTCAATCATATACAGAAAAATAAAGCCCTGACAATAGTTTTGCGTTTTTTTTTATTTGGTTCAGTTTATATAAACTGAGGACCCAGATTAGTCCCAATTGAGCAAATCCCCGCTCCTAGTTTCCAAGCTCAGGATCAAACTTAATAACCCTGGTTAGATATTAGTCACATTTTCATAAATTTCGCTAATCAAAAGGCCTCACTATAATTAATATCAACTGTGCATTGCTTATAGAATATACACTATATGCATCACAATCAATTAATAATCGCCTTTCATTAATTCGTTAGTCAATGAAGCACCTTATGTTTCAAATCCATGTATTTCATTATAAATCTTAATTACTAGAGTAATTAGTAAAGTTCAGAAACATTCTTGAACTTATAGTTAGTCTTATACCCATATGTGTTAGTTTCTTAAATATCTTAACTAATAATTAAGAGAGTATATAATATATGTTTGTTAATTGTTAGTGTCACACACACACATAATCACACACAACAAAGATTATACCCAAGTTTCATATTCCTCTTGTTCTGGGGCCGGAGAGAACTGATCCTGCGATGGTTATTTAACACAAATAAATATCACACTTTGTACATGACACGGCAAATTAAATCAAACATTTCAAATTATTCATAATAGCTTAACAACAACAAAAAAGAAAACTTAAGACCAGCCAGCAGACTGGAAACTAATGATCTCTATACATAAAAGTTTATCAACATTGCACACATATTACAGCCAAGTAGTATGAGTGATTACATTTGTCTGTTAGTGTAAGTGATGTCACAACATATCCTATAGCTTCCAATAAAAAGAGACACACTCAATATGTCAATGAAAGATATATGACTTCCTTGGTGAGTGGTGTGACTCATTCACAATTCACAGGCATGTATAGGATATGACACACAAGTCACAGAATATGAGTCATCAAATTTGTGTTTGTTTAAGCCAGCCCAAATCAATTTTTAGCTTCTTGGATCGACCGACCCCAACAGATTTTCTACCTACACAAAAAAAAAATTGAGTTTACCAACAATTTTTATTGAATTGACATAACAAGAATTGAGATAACAGCTTTTTATTTTTTGTCCTACCAATCGACTTCAGAAAAAGTGCCTTGACAAGATCCGAGAATCTAAAGGTAAATTTTGTCTGGCCTAATCATGGAAAATGTAACGTTATGACATCACTCAGAGCCTCAGACAATTTTGGTAATCACTCATATTTTCTTAGCTGTAAACACAGCAACTATCAAATGTCAAATCAGTACATGTAAAAGTGATAAGTTACAGTAGACGAACATCAAGTGCTTACAGAATTGGACTAAAATGTTCCTTGTGAGGTCACAGCCCTATTCATGCCATGTTAGACTGTATGACGTGTAAGCAATGAGTGAGATCATAGCCTATACTTGCAATGTTATTGTGGCAAGCCATTTGATGTGTCACTCCACCCTCCAATGAGGTCACAAGTTGCCTAATGACAAATTTACACCACATTTCAATGTATTTGATAGGACTTGTTGTGAAGTCATAGAGGCCCAATTGCAACATAATGTAAGTGCTCGTCGTTCGTCTACTGTAAAACAAACAACTAAGACAGTCTTAGCAAATATATCAGCAGAATCAGCAGACACTGCCAGACAGACAAACTAAAAGTAGCATTTATAACAAAAATTTAATTTGTTCACTGCACAAGTAGTACAAGAAAATGCAAAGAAAAACCTAAAAAGTTTTAAAAAGCCACAGCATAAGTACAAAAGTTAAAAAACATAAAGGAGTCAAGTGCCGTTACCTCATAATAATAGAGACAGCCCTCCTTGGCTTTAAAGTAGCGTCTCTTCCATGTTTTAAGTAGTGTAGCTTTTTTCTTATTCAAGGGCAGTTTTTCCATGTATCCTTCCATGTTAATGTATGGTTGACAGTTTGCCTGATTCTGAAAATCAAGCGCAATATTTTGTTAAAAAATTCCAGAAGAAGATTGGTCCATAATTAAATCAGAATAATTTGGAAAGCCAAAAAAAAACTTACATCAGGCATGAGTCGCACTTCGTACAAATCTTGTAAAAGTTTCACCTGAAAGTATCGACAAATAATGTCAATGAAAAATTTCAATGAATCACTAAAACGCAAACATCTCCAATGTAGCAGAATTCATATCAAAGAAACCATTGATTTATCAGAAGCTTACTGAAGCACAGAAAATTAAGACAAACATGCAATGATTAGAGTTTGTGAAGTCAATTTTCATGGGAATTAAATTTCGTCCGAGAAAAAACAACTGTTCGCAATGCCGCAATAATTAACGAAGACATGCAAAATTGCTGAAAATTAAGACATCAAATCGACCCGATCCCCTGAAGGTAAATTCATCACTAGGCCTATTATGAATCTGGAGATTGAGAATCTGCATTTAAGAATATGTCATTGTACTCACAGGGTCCCATCCCAGTAAAGTTGTCCTCGATTTGATTTTGTCGTCAGCAGTGAACCCTTCGGTAGACTCCAAGGCAGGAGGAACAGGCGATACGAAGCCACTGTTAGATCCCCACTTGGCATCAGTACCTGCAAACCAACCGTTAGACTGTTCATACATGACCTCAGGGGGAGGATGGCCCTCGGAGAACCACTTGCGGTGGTCCATGTAAACGTCCTTGTCAGGGATCTCCTCATGAAGGGTCACTCCGTTATTAGGAGTGTAGGTGCTCTGTTGGGCTAACATTGCCTCCAGGTGGGCTTGGATGCCAGGCCCCACTTTTTTCAACCTCAGTTCAACCTGGCTACCAACTTTCGAAGGGGCGAAGAAAGACCTCTCGACCTTCTTGCCTTGGTAGGGCCTGGTCTTCACCGGTCTGCCCATCGTTGAAGCCAAATAGAGATCAGAGCAACTCTTAGCCACTTCATTATGGCCATTCTGACCTCCTGCTAACAAACTATTCATGGATCCTTGGTGCTTCATGGTCTTCCAGCCGGAGTTGCCAGAAGAGGACCCCCCTTTGGTTTGTTCCGAACGACAGCGACTCTCAAACTTGTGTCTGATCTGACTCAGTCTCTGCTGGAAGAGGACTGTCCAGTGAGGTCGCCCCGACTTCTTTTTGACCCCTTCCTCGACTCCGTTCGTATAAACCTCATTCTCATAATGTTCTTCGCCATTTGTCTGATACTCCTTGCTAACCTCCACTATCTCGTCATTAGTGGAGGGTTGGTCTAACATGGGCAGTGACTGCCACTTTGTCAACTGCCCCTTGCTCCCAGTATCCTTGTATTTCTTGCCCGAGGTATCCTTTCCTTTTGGGGGTTTCTTTGCATAACACGCTTCCGGATCTGTGATATTCTCCAGAGAGGCAAAGAACTTCTTTCTGCGACTTACAAAACCATAAATGGGTTCTGGAGGATCAAATTCTACATCCATCTTTCAGTATCTGTGATTTTAGCCAATTCAGGCACCAATGATATCAAGGATAAATCCAACAACTCCTCACTATCCTCTTCCTGCACAGTTATAGAAGAGATCAATAGTAAAATTTAATCTCAAAGCTTAGATTGGACAAATAGGCTCCATTTCCAATCATGAAGATTGATATTTCCACACTGTGTAGTCCAACATTAATGCTACTGAATCTCATGTCATGTTAAGCCACAGCTTAAGTTTTACCAATCTGGAGACTTTGAAGTGTTCCGCAAACTCAAAATCGACAGACTTCTTCAAGCGAATAACTCGCTCAAGAGTTTCTCCTCTAAAATAAAGAGTCCGCTCATGAGTCGAGACGCAAAATAAACCAACGGAAAGTTGGAGGGTCCCGTTAGATCAACGCAACATGTGTGTAGCCAGAGTGTTATCCCCGCAGCCTCCCAATGTGATGTTAAAGGTCCATCAGATTTAATGACATGTCAAGAGTTCACGGATGCTATGTGAAGCATGTGTAATGACTGCAGTGCACACATTTATGGCATCATCCAGATCAGTGTGCTCACAGTGTTCAGACACTCTCAATCTGCAACATGTCACCTGTAGAGGTTGTATCCATGCAGACTGGTGCTGACCTGCACCTGAATCATCAAACATTCAGCCAAACAACTGTGTACACTGCAAACAGACACTGAATTCAACACCTGAGATTAAAGAAATCCTAGAGTCCCAGTGGGTAGTCCAAATCATTCCCAATGGGTAGTCCCAGGACACAGGGGACAGTCCCTGGATAAAAACTCCAAACAGGTAATAGTCCAAATGCCACTCAGTGCACCACTGCTGACTGATGTTTAGTCCAAATTGTTTAATACTCCCACCATCATTCAGAACAAGTTAATCAGTGCAGTGCTAATGCATTGAAATCTCCACTTAGCAGCACATAACCATTATCATGATCCAAGTTTTCATGAGTCTAAAAGTGTCTATGAGTATTTGGTACTGTAGAATGATAGCTATATACCAGTATACAGTATCATCACTCTACTATCCATAAGCTAATGAGAATATGATGTAGACTGGATGATAGAATTATTTCCAGAGTGTCCACCCTGAGTGACCAACTGTCACCAAATGATGAGGATGCTAATGATAAGTGGCAAGATGGGATGCTGACACTGCACCGGCTGCAGCTTCTGCCAGCTAGATGCTAAATGGAGCACTCCTCACACCTACCTCCATTCCAGGCCAATAACTTGTCATAACAGATATATTTCAAAACAAATAGATTTTTCAATCAAGTGTCAGTGGTGCAGTAAGAGCACAAAATTTGGATCATAAATCGATTTGAACAATGATTGGTAGTTGAATCTCATCAACCAATTGACTTCAGTCACTCCTGAGTCAGACGAAAACGTTTCTGAAAAGGCACTGATTGGTATACCTTGATTTGGAGTTATTTAATGAATTGTAGTATCTCTTTCATGATCAGTCGACTTGAAACAGAAGAACTAGTTGGACGCAACAGTTCACTGAGTTCCTTCACTGATTCATTAAATCTTAATTAATGGTATCTACAGAATCTGAAGAACATTTTACAAAACTTCAAAATTGCCAATGTGAAGGTCTGCAGATTTTGATAAAGCACTAAATTGAAAAGAAAATATAATTTGTCCAAATAGAAGTTAAACAGTCATATGCTTGGTTTCATCGCAAGTGGCAGTCAATATTGACTTAGCTAAAGCAGTACCATCCGTAAAGAAACACCAAGGATAGCAAATCAAGTGTCATCCACAATGAAATACTGTGGGAAAATGCTGCAAATAATTGGGTCAGTCAGTATTTTGACTTAGCAGACTATGAATGCCATGCAAATGTAGCTATGCCATGCAAATGTAGCTATGCCATGTAAATGATAGATGTCCATGTAAATGGGCAAGATCATTGATGAGGAATGGACTGTTATGGCCCAGCTGCTGTCCAGTGCCAAGGAGCAGACTCCAGCACCAGATGCCATCACTCCATTATGAGGGAGAAAAAGATGTATGGCCATTGGCAATGTCTGTCTTAGACACTTAATAGACATATTGATGGTTATGTGATTATTATGATCACTGGTGATAATTGCTAACATTAAGACCTGTGGTAAATTGGCAAAAAGTAACATAGAGACCAGTCTAGCTATATGCAGTTTTATTTTTAGAGATGTTGTGACTCCTGTGAGTCATTGAGCAACTGGTACAGGGTTGACCTGCAATTCAGTAATAAAGTATTGGTTTATTCAGTTGACAGTTAATATGGAAAACAATACCATCAATCTGAATCAATTAAACCAATTCGAACGAACTAATTATCTATTTAATAGTGTAGAAAACAAAAGGAGGGGTGGGTGTGTAACCGCATATCATTGATCCATGGGAAAAGAATCATCAACAAATGGATACACAGTAAAGTTAGGTAATCAATATTATAGAATTGATAAGCAATTGTGACAAGGTTTATCACTATGAGGACTGAATATGTGCAGCAATGATCATCCCAGGAATAAAATATAGATTATCTTTCCTATCTCGGATTATTTAATTACTGCCATCTCTATACATAGCATGCAGAAATCACATCATCCTAATTAAAGAGAAATCACTATGCTAACAGTACAGACACGAGAGACAAGAGGACCCATTGAGTAATTGATTTGAATTGTGTCAGATGTCAACTGCCCTGTTGATATTTCATGACCACCTCTCCCAACACAAGCATCATGACACAGCATGGCTGGAGAACATGATCAGGAACCATTAGAAATACCATTCATCATGACTCTGTCACATTTATTGCCATTCTTCAGACAGATAGTGGATTTACTGTGGATGCAAAGATGTGAGCACATTAGAAAGTATAGGAGATTGATGTACTGGATATTCATGTATGACATACTATTACAATTGCTATTGTCTGTATTCATTGTATTGTCCTGAGTAGTGATGTACATACTGTGGAAACACAAATCAAAATCAGTTTGATCTAAAGATCGATTAATGCCTCAGGGAGCTACATAGCAGAGCAGTAACTTGTCATGATGGTCCAGTGACTGTATGTAACTAGTTAACACAGAGAGATATTATCTATAAAATTCAATAATAAATTGTAATTTTTCAGTGTTCTTCACAAGAGGCCAAGCCTTTCATGTCTAAAGAATACCATGGCCATGGGTCAGAGAATAATTCTGCAACAAACATATCAGGGAGAAACCATTAGATATGCAGGGGAGGGGGTTTCACAGTTCCCCCGTGGCCTAATGGTCAAGACTGCTTGTCCACTGTCTTTGAGGGCGTGGGTTCAAATCTCACCCCGGGAACTCACTTTAGTCCGAGCCCATGGGACATTAATTGGAGGCGGGTTGTATCCAGTATTCTATACTGGGGCAACTGAAAGACCCTGGGCATCCCTGAATTAATAGGGTATGTTCCAGACTCCCAGTCTTCTCATCTCATCATCATACGGCGGTCACCAAAAAATAAAGTGCAGCTCCCTCCACAAAGATGGTGGTTGAGCTGCCCCGGCTGATCCGGGTTATACCAGCTCGACACAAGTCAAGTCAAGTCAGCCTTCGGGTTTTTTTTAACAAAACATTTCCAATCTTAAAAACTGAGGTGAATTTCTTCACATTTTATTGTACAATTTAGAAATAAATGTTTTGAGACAACGCATGCTCGAGGTAAATAATTACATCCAGCGTTTAAGTGAAGTAGATAAAATATCGCTGAGGAAACCTGCAAGTCCAACCTTGAATATCCAAAGGTTGCCCCTTTACTGGTATCTTTTCAGTCTCAAAATAATTTTTCTGTAAAACAAAACATTCTGATGGGGAAGTCGTGTGTGTCCAATTTGTCATCCATAAATTAAAATAACTTTTTGCCACAAAAGCTGTCTTATTCTTTTCCCTTCATCTATAGCCTCCAGCCAAACTGAGCCAGTGTGAAGTTAATTGAAGTCAGTGTATTTGCCCCTGGGCTTTGGCCATTAAATTTGCCACACAGTGAACTCCAATTTACCGTGACATTTATTTGCTTTTTCTGAAACGTTTTTCTACTTTTTTTCCTGATTTAAGTTTTTGCTTACCTTCTAAAAAATATATCAATTATCAGTTTTGATAGCTAAGGATTAAATGGCAGGATGTCAAAAATCACCATCATGACATTTAGTAGCTTTTTTGTCTTTACCTTTTTCCCCTGAAGTAATGTTGTTTATTTTTTGATTCCAGTCGATAAATGGTTTATATACAGTAGAGCAATCACCAGATTTCACAGATTAAGATTGAAAGGCACTGAATGCACTGTATTTTGAGTCAAAAATAACTATCAAAAGTCAGTGATAATTGGATCATTAAATGGCATTAACATGATTAATATCACCTAGTATCATATGACCACCATGGCCCATTGGCCCATGGAATAGGTTAATGAGGCCATAAATCAGAAATGGAGCAGCCAGGCAATAATTGCATGCAACAGAAGACTATAAGGTTACCCAAGAGTTATTAGGCCAGCATAAACACTTATCACAAGTTCATAAATCACAACTGCACGATATTGTGACGATAACATTTCGTGAGTAGGTGTTCACTTATGGATTATAATTTGTTAAGGTGTGGTGATGATATTTGTTTTAACAACCCTAAATGTAGCTTAATTACAGAAGGTCAATGAACCTAGAATGTCCCAGATCATCCCCAGTAAAAGAGCCGATTACTGGAAGAAAATGTCACTGACTGTCATCAGTGATTACAGTCATAATCCCAGTTACGAAAATTTCGTCAGGGGAGCTCATGGCTCGTGCGGGTACTTTGCGTAATTCCAAATTTTTAAATAACGTTCACAAGGCACTTTAAAGGGCATTCTGCACATCATCTAACTGATGTGGTGTTTTGTCCTAATTGTTGATCTCTTGTTGTTTTGACAAATTCTCTGTGAGCTATAAATAGCTTTGGAAGGGGAAGCCCCTCAATGACATCAGAGGATTCCCTCTTTCCAGTTTTTCTAGGATGGTTTTCCTGGGTCTCTAAAATGGTATTTAAACAATGTGCATGTTCCTGTAAATTTGACAAACTCAATCTTTGCGGAATTAAACCATGGGCGCAACGTTTGAAAGAAATTGGTGCAGTATTTTGTCTCAAAATTTGCCCACAACATTCCAGAGAGACCAGTAGCAATAGGGCAGAATGCCCTAATAAACAGGAAAAAAAAAATTCCTGCCACCAGAGTATAATTTTGGTTAAAACTACCTTGAGAACCGACAAAGTGAACAGGAAATTGTATTTTCACCACTGATTCATTGGGGGAGCTGTAGAAGGGAAGAAGTCCTCCAGTCTTCTGATCAAGGGAGGTCAGATCCCCCAAGCTCAACCCCCAATTCCATCACTGACTGCGAGAAACCACAAGATGATAGCTAGGGGATCGCACCCCCAAGACAAACTTTTTTTCATGCTTGAAGCAACGACAAACTTTTTTGTGTAAGTGTGAAGGAGCGACAAACTTTTTAATCACAATTTTAACATTACGACACCCTAGCTACAGGTAGAAACATACTGCACAGTCTGCGCACCATATATTTGCAGAAAATTGCTTTTCCAAAAAAATCTGGAAAAATCTAAATTTCAAATAATTGCTCACACAAATTGAACCTGTGACATAAGGCCTGTGCCGCAATAGTATTATACCATCAATGGCAAATGAAATTGTTAAGTATACTTTTACTCAGTATTAGGATTATCAACCAGTATAAAATTTGCACAGCTTATAGCCTAATGCCCAGTAATGACGACTGTTATTTCAAAATGCTAATAATTTATAAATGTAATACACAGGTCACATATACTTATTGGTCAATACTATATGTTTACATGAAAGCTGCTAACAAGGGGACTAAAAAGAGCAAAAAGGATACATCAAGTTCACAACACTCATGTTTGGCCTTTTAAACATTCAACTTTCAGTTTCAAGTCAAAGAGATACACTGTAAAGTCACTAAAGTGCCACAGGCACAGTGGCTGACAGTGGAAATGTTCTTGGAGAAAAACATGATGAAGAGTTAGTGGTTGCAGACAACCTCCGTGGACGAAAACCAGTGACGTCACGGGCACTACTCATAAGGTATGTGTCCCTCCTTGTAGTGGAGGGATGACCCAGTCTTTCAATTTCAACCTCTGGAACCACCTAGAATCTGTCCAAAATGAGGGGTGAGCAGCCAACTCAGAAGCTCTCAAAGTTGGCAACTAGCAAAGGCAATGCCATGTTCTCTGGACAATTCTGACATTATCCACACAAACCAAAGTTTTCTTTGGTTCATATTGAACATGTTGAAGTGACAAGATGCAACTGAAGGTCCCAGCTGTGCATGTGTCCAATCAGAGATGATCCTCTGGAGGATGAGAGAAGCCAAAATTGACCTTTTACTATTTTTAGCCACCTGGTGGATTGTGTGGGAGCACAGGGATGATCATGAAAGTAAGATATCACTCAGGCTTATTGCTCCAAATGTCATATTAATACATACAAGGGGTGTCCCAAAAGTTCTGACCAATTTAAAAAAAAATTTCATTGAGCTACTTCAAACAGAAAGGTCTGCCAAAAAAATTGGTCAGAAGTTTTGTGACACCCCTCGTATACATATATATATGTGCACATTATGTTCACTTTCAAAACACAAATGATCCATCAAAACAACTTAAAATTTAGACAACAAAAACTAATTGTATACTGAAAATAGTTTTTAAAAAACAACTTACGGTCAATGCCCCTGATTTTTCCAGGATTTGAAGCAATTTCCTTGTCAGCCCAGGATACTCGGGTGCCCTCTTTTGACACGGGGGAATCCGGAACAGACTGGAGACCTGGCTTTCCCTTTCTGATATCTTGCAAAAGGAGAGACCTCATGTCAACTGATCCAGAAGCGTTATGAGGACCACTGGGGTTAGTGCTGTTGTTATTACTTCTAGGCAAAGTATTACTTTTAGGTAAAGTATTACTTTTAGGCAAAGTGTTACTTTTAGGAGGTAAATTTGAAGTTACTTTTTGACTTGGTTGTGATTTAGGTTGTGGGGCCAGCCCACTTTTCTTGGGTTCGTTAGTCCGCTTAGGCTCATTGTAAGTTACACTACTTGCTCTAGAACTTTCATTTCTTCTAGAACTTTCACTTGCTCTAGAACTTTCACTTGCTCTTGAACTTTCACTTGCTCGATAGTTTCGCTGAGACTGCTGGACAGAACCGTTCGACACATTTCCAGCGGATCTGCTGTGTTCAAAATTCTTCATGAGCTGACTGACTTTGGGTAGCTCCACTGAGTCATTACCATTATGGGACTGCTGCTGCAGGTTGTGACTGGAATGGGAGTACTTCCCACTAGGTGGAGACACCTTCACAGTTGAGGGCCCTGTGTCAGACCGACTAGCTTCAAGGTCTTTGACCATGTTCTCAATTTCCATGATAGCCCCTGATTTGGACATTTCAGGCTGTCTATGAGCATGGCCATTGTTCGATACATGTCCTGAAGGTCCTGAAGGTTGTTGCTTGTTCGACCAAGCAACCTTTTTATCAGGTGCGCGGACTTCAGGACTTGACTCAGATTTGTTGAGTTCTTGTCGGATATTCCGTACGGTGAACGTCGTTTCTGAAACAAAGCGACTGACAGTGATGTGCTCATCCGCGGACACATAACTGTCACTGCTGGAACTTTTGGAAGTTGTGGAAGACTGTCTTGATGGAGAATCCATCTTATCCTGTCCAGCATTCCGTCTCGTATCCTGTTTCGTATCCATGGCTTCTACAGTTACAGGGGGACTTTTGGCACGAGGAAAGCGAGGACTACTGTCATAATTTATCAAATCAAAATCAGAGTTGCCATCATTTGGCTTTAACTCATTTCCACCCACATCTTCGCTCTTAGGTAAATCCGAGGGTGGCTGTTTGTTCACTAACGATGAGGTATCCTCTGTCGCTTTCACTACCGATGGCAATTTCTTAATATCTGCAAGACTAAACTTGGAATGTTCCGATTCAGGTTTCGAACGTTTCTGTAAAGGCGAAGTATCGGTTGAATTAGTTTCTGAAGGGTCAATCACCACATCCACTTGTGAACTGGGGGACTTAACTCCATTTGTGCCATTGCGATGGATATATTCCGGTTCTTCTAAATGTTCAGGAGGTCTGTAGATTTCTGTGGGACTAGGCGTGTCAGCGTGCCTCCCGTTGTGTTCTGTAGCTTGTCCGTTCTCGTTGTTATTGAGGTAGTTTCTCTGCAAATAGACATGAAAAAGAGATTTAAGCTATCATGAACTATTAAGGAGGTTCACAGTTCCCTCTTCAAGTTGATCAGGCTTTGATTTATCAATACTCCAATCTCTGCTAGTATTTAATTGCATGAAAAAAAACAACGTTTAAGCATTCTTTATCACTCATGTAACTCCCACTAAAGTAAGCTATCACTCTATCTGGATATCAATCAACGTTATCTGACCCAATTGATACATGTAAAGCAATATCAGCTTACAAGGCCAGACGTAATTGATTTTTAGCTTCTTGAACCTTCTAGAAACACTTTTCTAAGATAGGGTAAAATAATCCGTAATCTAAATTTTTTATGGTGTCAAAATAAATAAAATAGTGGGTGGCTTTACTGGCTTATTTTTCTTTAAATGGCAGAAAATCTGTTGGGTCAGTGGATCTGAGAAACTGAAAATAAATTATGCCTGGCCTAAGAAGCAATTCAAGCCCACCTGTTGGAAGCACTGTTGGGTTCTGCTCATCAAATCTTTCAGCCTCTCTTGGGAAGACAGCAACTTGGAAGCGAGGATTTCTGTCTCGGAGGAGTCCGTCTGTTCGATTTCTTCAAAACGTGTCCGGAGGTCATTGAACCTTTCTTGTTCCTGGCTCATCTCCCTCTGCAGGAAGGTGGCCACACCCAGGAGGTCCTGAAATTAACAATTTATATTTTTATAAATAAACTACTTGACATGTTAAACAATTCACTTCAGAATAACATGTATACATTTGTGACATACTTCCACTTCATACAACAAACATGTACATGCATATATATAAATATTTCGGTCATAGTTTGTGGACTTTGATCATTCACTTATACAAATTTTTATTCAGTGCTAGACAGGGTAAATGTACCCAGAGTGGGTAAATGAGATATATATACATAACACATTCAATGGACAATCCCTCTATGCAATGAATCTCTGTCATAAAAAGTTTTCCAAATATGTTTGCAACATCACCTGATCACATCAAATTTGCTAAAATATGACAAAAACACTTAGGCATCAAACAGGAAACGTTACATCAGTAAATCACATACTGAAAGCTAACTTCCCAAATGATATGTTTTCGTCTAATTAAGACCTATTTCATTATTTGGTATATAAAAATCATTAAAATTTCCTCATCGACACCAAACTATATATGTTTAATTGGAATTCGGTCTCATTTTAACTTTACACAATCTACCATCACTGTATGAATATAACTAAAGTTCCTGCTTCGAATCACAGAAAATTAATTCATTAATCACTATTCCATGACAAAAAAGTGTGATTCAGTGTATTGCATTAAAATAATTTTTGCAATTTTTCAACACACCCAGACCAGTATCAACTTACCTCCTACAATCAGTATAACAATACAATTAGCATAGAAATGAGTGAAAAGCTCTTATTCATAGAAAAGTACAGTTGCATTAACATAAAATTCACCTTCTAGTGCATGTTTCTTAAGTTTGGTGTCAATTTTGGCAACTTACAATATGCAGGTATTTATGCTAATTCTCAACATGAGCCCTCATGTCTGTGTGACAAATACGTCATTGTTACAATAAAACCCACTCAAAAATTAAAATTTAATCCCAGATCTGTACATTCATGTTGGAATAGCGTTTCATTCAAATGAAATTATGTTTAAAGGTTACAACTGTTTGAAAAAAATATTGGAATTTTGCATTTATCTTTGTGATATATTATGACATGATGGAGCATTAGGCTACCATATTTAAAACACTTGAAGAAGGTATTGAAAATATTCCACAGCTTTTGACAAATTGGTTATGATTGGTAAAAAAAACAAAAACAATAGTAGACATTTGAACTATACAATTTCTCATCTCTAACCTGCACTGATTGGGGCAGACCTAAATTACCTTACCTGCGTAAGAAACCATTTCCATGATTGATTCAGAATTGTTGTTTAAATGGCATTGTCTAATTCCTTATCAATGAAAAGTTCAGTAGTACACAACATGTGTAATGAACAAGAACACCAGGCAGCAGTGAGCCCCAGTTGAGCCCCAGTTGAGCTTGATGAAGTTTGAGCCAAAATAGCAATTGTCATGGGTAATCAAGGAAAATAGCAGAACAAACATCAGACCAAACATCAGAGTAAATAACAATGCAAATAACAATGCAAATGAGCAAATAACAGAGCAATGTCCAAAGGTGTTTGCATGCTAATACTCAACTCCAAAATGCAGGCACCTGTGTGAAGCATTTGCTAACTGTACAGAGCAAACATACAACCAGGCAAGGCATGTATAATGCAATGCCTATGAAAGCAAACTCACCCATATTTAACAGTAGCCCTATATCCTATATCCTTGAGTGTAGACTTGGCGGAAGACTGCAGATTTGACTTATATGTGATTTGAGCTTATGTATATAAGTGATTAGATCGATCAGTTTGAAAGGTTTCCAATAATAGAAATAAGTTCAACTGCAGTTTGTTATGATATGAAATCAGTGTGTCTGGTACAGTCTATCACGTGCATACAAATACATGTAAATAAATATGTTGAATACATCCCTCCATGTTTAAAACACTATCTCCACAAGTCACTACCATCCGAAATGATAGGGTAGCAATGTTTTAGGTGTCATCCGCAGTGGTGGGGTACAAGCCTCTCATTGATTCATTGTCTATTGGCCGGGCATGATAATCCATTGGTCAGGCCATTCTATATTTGGATCCATTCAATCAGCATAAGAGATAATCAGCATTTATCAGCATGCACAAATCCATGGTTAATTCCATTAGGATAAGCCGGATAGATCTCCTGATAACTGTATCGAAATGACAGTTCATTAAATACAAATATATTGTAATGTCAAATCTATAACCAATTCATTGAATATCAATGTGATTTTTTGCCCCAGTATCACTATGATCCATTTGATATTGGATAACCCAAGTCACACGTGATTAGAATTACATCCAGGTACTGCAGGTAGATAAACAATAGAACGTTCGAATTGCGTAACCAAGGCAACAGAATGATGCCAAGAACAGGCAGGGTGAGCGTGGGAATTCACTACTGGAGCAGTCAGGTGAGAATCACGAGTTATGATAACAAATCATGCTGATCAAAATATGCTGTTATATGCAGATCGAAATATCACCTGCTCAACAGGACACCACCAACTGTATATATCACCTGTGCTGTGTGGTGTTAGAGCAATGAAGAGTTGTAATACTGCTGTACGAATAACTCACAATACTGAAATATAGCACAGGTGTAATAACACACCTTATGAACATGAATAAATATTTCCTTGAGTGAACACTGATGAGAAATAAGACGTATACAGTAGTCTTGACTCCTGAGCAGAGAGGAAATAGCTATGTATAAAGCTCTTCAAAAGTTCAAAATATCACAACACACATAAAATGATGCAGGTATCCAGCTAGTGCAGGCACATAATCCAATAGAGTCAGCACAGTACAAAACACATCATTTAAAGCAATGATGAGCCAACTAACTCCAAAGCCAAGCCACCACAAGCTATAGGCAGGCTATTTATATTGATTGGGACTCCTCACCAATATCACTCTGTTTACAGGGATCCAGCAGTAGGTCATGTATCTGTTGTTGATACACAAAAGCATGTTGGAGAATACAGAACACAGCAATTATGTAACATTGATCAGAAGCTACTGGTATGTGCCCCATTGTCTAGTCCCTCTGCTCACAGCTGCAGTAAATGACGGGGCAATTCATCAAGCAGACAACAATGCCCAACTCCAATTTGCTGTGCTCAGCTTGCTCCACACCTGATCAGAGTTTTTAACATGTAAAAGCTAGGTGACTTGCACTTAGAATCAATTCAGTAATCGATACATACAAAGCATTCACCTTTATCTAATTGATTAATCAAATGAACCATGCATGCAGCATTCATAAAAGTTAACTGAAAGTCAATGTAGACTATTCATGTATTTATAGATCTATTTCTTGTTACTCGTGTATTGCTTATTAGGTAATAGCAACACCTAGCTGTAGTCATAAATTATAAATAGTTAGTAATACTAGATAAGCAATAGACCCAAAACAAACAATCAATATACTATTATCAGAAAAAATCGAAATATTGTTTCAATTAGGTACGTTAATTATCAGGCCTATAGATTTGGAATTTAAAGTAGAAGTGTCACAGAAAGAAATCACATAATTTCTGGAACAAAGTCAAGCGTGGTATATCCAGATCTCTGAGAAATCAAAAAGAAATTTCCCACCACACCTCCAATCATGGCATATAATTGAGAGACCCATGCTCTGATGAAGTTGTCAACAAAAACGGTGCCATACATTGCTGTCCGGTCACACCTCCAAAATAGAAGACAACCAAAACGTCAAAGTAAGAACTTTGTATGAACCACATGCCTTTACAGTGATTTAATAAAGATTCGATCCCTGTATTTTAACTAAGAAAAGTCCATATATTCCGTTACTTTCCTAAATCTCCACACCATAGGATAAAAGAGGTGTCAAAAGGCTTCAGTCCTACCACACACCACCATCAAAACTGTCACTTGAGGCAACCCAAATCTTTCACCTTATACCAACTAGCCAAGACATGCAGCACACACAACCCACCTTTGCAGTGATTAACTGTGATTTACTAAGGTATTCCAATCCCTGTATTTCAATTAAGGAAATCCTCTATAGAGCTCAGTGCACTGCATTTGAAGACATCTAACAGTAAGCACACACCCCTTGTAGGTCAGTGGTGTATATCATAAGTATCATTAAAGGTTCTCAGGAGCCTTATATGATGAGTCATGAGTTATGTCTTTGGTGTAAAATTTCCCACCATAATATCAACACAGAAAGAAGAATTATTCCAGTTGGAGAACTCTAAATAGAGAAGTGAAGAAAAGTTGTGGCAGCATGACCATGTATAAATTGTATATGTTCAGTGGTATGCTTCACACTGTGCACTGAGTTAAGTTCATAATATGCACTCCAAAGTTTATGCATGTTATATTCAATAGGGGAATGTTGAGGGGGTTAGAACAACAAGGGGGTAAATCATATCAGGAAGGCCATGTGAGGCAAATGGGGGACTTCAATGCAGCATTCATATATGAAATAGCCACTTAGTACTTTCTTGTTGGAAGTCTCACTGGCTTTTAGACTATCAATGAGTCATGGTAAGTCACCAGTCCAGCACAATTCAGACTCAGGTGACCGTTCAAGTTCAATCTTGGTCACCACATTGCAGTTCCATTGAAGAAAAGGAGCTGTATCCAATGTAACTGCTGACAGAGCTTAACAGGCCCACGACACTACAATTTACAAATATAGTAAAGCAAATGTGCCAGCAAATGTGCCATATTATTCTAAGTTTTTCAAGGGGAAATAATGTGCAAGGCTCCGACAAGTATGATGAACCACCCAGGCTATATCTTTGCTACCTGCAAACTTCCAACAAACCTTGCTAACTACCATACTTATCTATGAGATTCTTTTAGCAAGGTTACATGTCATGTTATTTGACAGTTGAACAAGGGTTGATCTTAACCACTTAGCATTCTGCAGTAATATGAGAGAACGAAGCCAGAATATGCAAATCGCCTAATCACTAAGGCCACATAAACATCCCAAGTACATGATGCCTTGATGCAAGTGGAGGTTGGTGGCATTTCTCAAGGCCATGATGCACTTCACCATGGTACTTCACAATGGAAATAATTCACAACAATGTTGGACATTCCAATTTAGCATGCACTTACTAGTAAGAGTTACACTCAGAAGATCAGTATTATGCCAATGTACATAAGGGAGGCTCAAAGAAGCACAGGTATACTTCCAAGAGCATTCCAAGTTATGGCAAAGGAAACATACGAGGGGCGTTCAGAAAGTTCTGACCAATTTTTCTGAGAGATGCTTAAATGCATGCTAGAGTCGTCAAATTTTCAGGATACCATCTCGAGGTATCAAGGAAAAAAAATGGCCAAGCACCTTAGGGACACCATATATTTAAGTTGTTATTTTGTTGCCATGGAAACGGCAAGACGGGGAACCCAGCGCAGCTCATTTTCCTAGTGAACTTGGCATTGTGTTTTCCCATAAATCTAGGGTCAAATTATGTTGAAAAGGACTGCAGACCTGTGCAGGGCCTACTGGCAATTGTGATTGTAACTTTATGATGTCACAATGTTGTGCCAATCCATTGTATAGCCATTTAAGCCTGATTTTTGTATTGTATAGAGTGATTTTCGTTGAGCATTTTACATGGACCCGAAACACGATCAGAGAGCTTCAATCAAAGTGTGTGTTCTCACAGCAAAGAATGGTACACAAATCCAGAATCTCATCAGGACAGCATTTTAAGATACCTGGATGATGATTTAGCACCATGTGACTTTTGTTTATTCCCTAATCTAAAAGACAAGCTGACAGGTGAAAGATATGCTACAAATCAGGACAAGTGGTGTGCCATTTCCAGGGCTTTTTTAAGTTAGGACTTTGAAAATTGCTTCACCAAGTGGATTGAAAGGATGCAAAAATGTATTTCATGCCACGGAGAGTACTTTGAAAAATTGCAAAGCTGTTGATGAACATCTTTGTTCACAATTAATTGAGTATGTGCAATAAATTTTATGGCAATTTACACAGCTAAATTGTTCAGTTTGTATGAAAAATTTAGCTGCGCTGCCTACCCCAAGGTGTCGTTTCCATGGCAACAGAAAAGTAAGTTAGACATTGGCCATGGACGTAATATTTTCAGAATCAATGGCTATACACCTGAATTTTATACTGTGAAAATTTCATTCAAGTACATCAAAGAGAAAGGTCTGCTACAAAAATTGGCCAGAACTTCCTGAACACCCCTCGTACATGTGCCAGTGTTTCATTTTAATGTTTAATGATGTCAGCAATGTCACTGTAAGTCCTATCTTTTACACTGAAATGGAAGGTCAATTTGTCACTGAGATATATCAACTGATGACTCGGTGATGAGTGATATGACACTTTCACCGACATATAGGCCTATTGTGTTTAATCTAGGGTGTGTAAAGGGAGAATATGAGTCATTGAATGCATGTGTCTGTTACATCTTACATGGACCGTGTAGGCCTATATGGACATTGTGGCAACCACTAATATTTCCAAGGCTGTAATTGTAAAGGACAAATTAACACTTTGAGAGCAGCCTACCTATCAAGCTCTATCAGTGAAAGCTGTACGACGAAGTGATACTCGAGGGTATGACATCATTCATATCACACGTCATCACAGCAATAAAGTAACCATTTCACTTTGCTTAGCTGTAAGATCTAAGCAGACTCAGTTCAGGGATAGTGTTGGATTCCATACACCCTCCCAATCTTTAGACTTAGGCTATAGACAGACCAAGGAAGAACATGGGTAACTGCCAACACACAGCAATCTGCACTTGGAAAGGTTTGTTCACGTCAATGGTCAGTGAGCTGGATATGTTCCAGTTGATTAATTGGAATCACAAGAAAGCCACTGGCATTGCACTCATTCCACTCCCTTTGACAACCTGCCAACCGACCCATTATATTAATCACAACAGATCAAATTTTAATCAATTGAATCTCAACCTGAGCAAGGCTATGTATATACAAGACCTGTATATAAATCTTATCTTCAGTCAAGAATGTGAACTCATAAAACAGAATAACTTTGACAACAGACAATTCAGAACACCTCTATTTTTGATGATTTTTCAATATCATTTGATTATACCATACATTTTTACTGGTGTTTCTTCTTTCTACTGCATACCGCTGACTCTCAGAACTAATGCAATGGCAACAGGCAACAAAATTCTGACACTTCCAAGCACCCTTGAAACATGTAACAGTTATTGTGGAATGCAACAAAACCTACTGTAACTGTGTGGTGATTGCCACACAGTAACTGTCAGTTCAGGGTGGTACCTGTGACCAAATCTAATGTCAACACTTCTATATCATATGAACCCTCCAGGTACACACCCTGACCCAGATATCTGACCTCACCCTTGCATCAGCAGCTGCCTACCTCACTAAAAGTAGTTCTTAACCCTACCACTTGGAAAGCATGGCGTCAAGCCATGCGGCCCAAGTGTGTCCAGCACATTGGCTGGCCCCACACATGCGCATTCCAAAAGGCCAACAATCTGGCCAGCAGCATGCTGAGCAAGGATGGGTCAGAAGGGGCTTGCCCCGACTCCCAAGAGGGACCAATCCAAAGGGTCTCCTCTTGGTCTATCTTTATCCTCTACCTTACCAGCATCTTCTTGTGACTGTAAGTTTGGGTTGCCCATTAGTTTGGGGAGTGAACAGGTTTCATCCTAAGATGAGACCTGGACACTCACTAACTGTCTCTTATCTGAAAACATACTTCATGGAAAGCCATATCTGTAACTGTGAATTATAATAATGTGCATTAAAGCAAATTGTGGGAACTGAAGTTCTATGAGTCTGGTTTTCTGTGATCTTGGGGGGATAAGGATAAAGATTAGAGGCATGAGGAGTTCAGATCTCTGGTCCTCCGCTGCCTTGCGAGTCAATAAGTTAGAGAGGTGGAAAGTGGCAAATTGACTAAGTCAGCCAAGTTTGGAATGTGGTATCCCCACACCCAAAAACACAACTTGGTGGACATGGTGAATGAACCGGTTCCACATGCTCTAATCTTGTCGGCTAACTTTTCCTTCCCTGATTGCAGAGATCCACACTCTTGAATCTTGTTTTCCCTTTAGTCTGGAATTTTTTTAACTTAGTGATTTTGGTAAATTTTAAGAAAACTTCTATCTCCAGCCACCCTCCAAAAATTGGCTAAGTCCAGCCACCTGCAAAAATTGGCTATCTCCAGCCACCCTCCAAAAATTGGCTAAGTCCAGCCACCCTCCAAAAATTGGCTATCTCCAGCCACCCTCCAAAATTGACTGAGTCCAGCCACGTCCAAAAAATGGCTATCTCCAGCATCTCCTGCAGAATCGACAGAGTCCCACTCTCTCACAATTCAGCTATCTTCAAAACCCACCCCCAATTGATAGAGTCCTGACCCCTGCGGGCAAATTCTATTTCCCAACACATTGTAACACGAGCTAAGTCCACAGCTCATAACCTTCTACTCGAATTCACCAAGTTCATTACTTGCCTCCAAATTTCAGAGTTCTGCTTCCTACAATCACCCAAAAGTACTAAGTTCATTCCCAAACTCCAACACTCTGAAAAATTGCAAGGTGTGTGGGCAACATTTTCAAAGTCCAACCATTGCCCTGAAAACTCTAACATTCTGGCCTCTATTCCAGGACTCTGCCAATTTCAGCGACCATACCCCAAAAACTCTAACTATTTCCTGGGTTTGCCACAAATCTTCAGAGTTTTTCAAGATACCCCCCAACACTTAGCTGATTTCACAGCAGCAGTCACTACAGAGTGCAAATCGGCTAAGTTCACACCAGCATCAGCTGATTTTTGTTTACACCCCCCCCCCCCCCCCCTACTGGGCAACCCCTAGTTGACCCCCACCACACCCCAGCTACCGTCTTGGGCCCTTCATACGTCATCACCTACCAGCAGCAGCAGCAGCCCTTTAGATAACCACCAGTTTAGCTACTGACCATCAGTCAGCAGATAGCAGTCACTGGATTAACACTTACCTCCTCACCCTCCATTGCCCACGTCGACAGCACCTGACCACCCTTTGCTACATTTTGGAATTTATTTTCCAAAAGCCCTCCGACTTGAGCTATCTTAGCTCACTCCTCCAACTCCATTCACCTTATACCTTTCCTGCATTGCCAATTTATTCATTTTTTCTCTTACACTTCATCATTATGAACTTCAACACACTTGGATTATCTCAAAGTAAACTTACATGTTTACTGGACTACACTTCAGCCTCCTTACTTCAACAACTTATACTACATTGAATCTACACATGGATACTCAGGTGAGGGCTACTTCTAATTATTCCACCATTGGGGCATTCTGAGGTAGCATTGTGTGTTTTTACTTTAGCAATTACTTTAGGATATTTTCACATTTACTGATTTTAGGGAGCAGTTGTCATCACACCTACTTTGTGCTTCCACGCTTCAATTTGGGTGTTAGCTTAATTAGTCAGCCAGGACATCAGTTGCCCCTCAAAGATGGTTTATTGAAAGTGGATGCATTACTATGCGTCTTGTTGCATGATTAACTTTGTTGTCTATCATCTACCTTACTTCACTGCCCTAATGAGGCAGCTCCACTGCATACTTAGTCTACACTCTCTTTAATCACTCTGGCAAATTCCTTATGTACCAATAGCAATCTCCTTATTCCGTTTTTACACAGTTCGTCTTCAGTACAACACCTTGTCAAACAAGCTGCTGTCTCCCACAGCAGGTCCACTGTTTGTTCATTGCTTCCAACCCTCTACATCTTCTCCGTCCTTATGTCACTTTCCTTCCACCTGCTGGCCCACAGCTGATTCACCCAACGTCCAGCAGCTTTCAAATTTTATCAACTACGCACTGTCCTTCAATTCCATTTTTATTTCATTTTTACAACTTTATTTACACTTCTTGTTTATCATCATTCAGTTGTCCGATTTTGTTCTCCAAATCTATCCATATTACTCCTACATTGCTGGACCAAAGTTTACCCAAACTACAGCAACACCAACAACTGCCATTCAACTTCCCTCCATATTTTCATTGATTTCATTTATTTAAACATTTATTTCCATTTCTTACCTTTCATCATTTCGCCTCTACGTTTTCCTACCCACCAACTACATCACAGCAAATTCCCACTACAACAGTTCTACACACCGCAAGGTCGTGTGCTGTTTCTCCAGGCCGTCCTTTTACAGTCTCGCCAGCTGTTTCCCCTTGGTCCTTTTAACAGTTTGCCCAGCTGTTTTCCTCCGGCCATCCTCCGACAGTCTCGCCAGCTGTCTTCCCTGGTCCTTCCTCAAAAGCAGAGAAACCAGCTGCTTATCATCACCGCTGTGACCCATCCCTTTTTCGTCCATCCCATTCCCCTCACTCCCCATTGCCACCGCTTCACCAACGCACCACCTTTTTCCAGTTTTAAGACCACTATTGAAAAATTAGCCCACAACGTTCCCATGACAAAACTCACCTAGTCCAGCTTAGCTTTTTAATAATATATTCAAGTTGCCAGAGTGATTTCACCAATACTTCTTCAACCTTCCCTGTTTCTAAATACTTTTCATACTATCTTCTTGCCATTTTTGTTGGCACGCATGCTGCACATCTGATATGTATTCATGATTGTTATTGAAATGCAATATTGAGCTCTGTGATCGTTCCCTACCAGTCCTTCCATTATATTGATTCTTAGGGTACAAATCTTTGAGTGCGTGAATCACATACATGCAACAGTGGTTGTCTTTCTTGTGTGGGTCAATTAATGTTGCTTTAGGACTCCACACAGTCACTGTAAGGTATAATTACACCCAGCAAAGCCTTCTCTCAAGGTGATTATACGATAGTACTCTCTCATTTTCCACTACTTGTCAGACGGCGTTCAGGCACCCATGATTTAGCGTTTATTAAACATTATATACTTCTTAGACAGTTTAAAGAACATTTGCTCCCCACGGCAAATGCATTTCACTACCTTAATTGTATAGGCCACCACAGGAACGACCACTATTCTGGCGTCCTGCTGGTCACATACTCATACTTGTTTTAAACATCTATTCCGTGATTGGTTCCCTGTTCATAAGTAGCATGAATGACGGTCCCTTTGCAACAAGTCACATTTGCTCAGTGGCTGGTCAGGCTTAGGGCCGAGGTCCAGGCTAGCATACATAGGAGAATTTGGGACGACCGTAGCAAGAGACTTTTTTGTAGAAAGACAATCCACACACACTTTACTGACTGGAAGATATTTAAGCTAGCCAGTGCTAATACCTCGTGGGTCATTCACCAACCACTGCTGATTGACCTTAATTCAATTATCGTACCAAAAGACCAACAACAGATCCTTTCAGACCTTTTTCACAAGTATTATACCAATTTTCTTACTACTCAAGCCACAAACTGGATATGTCCCCTTTCAGAAATAATGTCAGGTCAAGAGGCAGAACACCTCCTCAGTAATTCAGTATCTGATAACCGCACTACAGCAACAGCAACAACTGCCACAACTACTACAACTGCTTCGACAACTCCCACCAGTACAGCTAGACAATCGAATGACAACATCTCTCCAGGGACACAAACACCTCCATCTTCACGTCTTCAAACACCGCCCGAGTCACACTCGGCAACACCATATCCTGCCTCCAGCAGCCCCATTCAACCCACATCACAGCCTAAATCAACCATACGACAATCTACTCCACAACCAAGTGCAGGTAACACACACGGTGACTCTGATAGCGAGCTTGACGACGACGACACCCTTCAGATTGACACACAGTCTGACTCCGACGACGCCACCGTCATATATTCTATCGACGACCTTGACCAATTCGACCCATTGACAGACGATATCTTCACCTTTAGACAACAACCAACACAACAGCCTTCTCCAGACCTTTCAACACCATCGCGACTATCTACGCCTGACAGTCAAGAGTCATTGGTGGTGGAATTCAGACCTGATCCACAACTAGCATCCACATCACAACAGTCGTCTGCCCAGGACAAACAACGCAACCAAGACCCCCATCAACAACCTCCCCCAAGGCAATCTGCCCAGGTATCAAATACCACACAGGACCCAACCAACCAAGCACCTCGCTCAACTATAACCACATCCACGTCTACTAAGAAAACTGCTACACCTAAGAAGGTGACCTTTTCTACATCCCTTTCTTACTCCAATCCTGCTCCTACTCATCAATCACCTTCCTCCAACGTGCAAAATCCATCTTGCCAAGCACCTATTGTATCAGCTACATATTTTTCTGCAAATACTGATCCAGAAGACATAGACGGCAATCAGTCTTCCAGCGGCTCAGAAAATATCTCTGTGGGCACTTCACCAGCTCAAAGCCACCAATCATTCATCCTTTCCAACCAGCCATCCTTACAAGAAACCACTAGCTTACTTCAACAAGTTAACAGGACCTTGAGAGATCATCTAACGGCACAAATACAATTGCCAGAAACTTTGCCTCCACAGATCCCAGATATAGTGCAGGCCCCAATTACAAGAGCCTCCATAGAAGCACCACTCAGACAACAGAGGTTACAGAATCCCCCAAACGAAGACCCAGGAGACAAGGGACTTCCACCTCCAAGCAAGAGACCTAGAATCTCCTCCACTCCAACTGCAGCTACCCCACCTCAGTCAGTAGCCTCTCCTTTCACTGACCCCAGCAGACCATCTACTCCAACCACCTCTACTACTGCATCTGTCAGAACAACGAACTCATTCACAACAAGCACGTCCAGACATAGCATACCAGAACCAATCATCTATTCGACAAACCTTTCCATTCCAGCAACCTCGCCACAGACCCTTCAGGTCCCAGAACTACCTGCACACCTTCGACGTTCATCAAGACCACCAATCATACAACAAGCTATCGATCGACTCCACATATCATTGCCACAACACAACGTGACAAGACCACCAACAGCCCACCCAGCTCCTGATACCACTACACAGACCACCCAGGCACTGCCAGTGTCTCAAACACTCACCTACAACCAGAGACCTTTCACGCAATATTGTACACCTCAAATCCGATTGATGCCCTCGCAGGCACCGCGGACTACTCAAATGCTAATTCCTGCACGCAAACCAAAGCCAACGCCCCAGCCCATTCGATTTCCACCAGTACCACCTACTTCATCGTCATCAATCCAAAATACAAATCTAGGCCAGCCAAGTACTCAACAACCCAAAGTGTCAGTGACAACAACAACAACAACTAACCAAACACAAATCCCAACGTTGACAGCTAGAACAAACCATTCACCTTCACCCCAGCCAGGACCTTCCAGTGCTCAACCCCAGACAAACCAACCAGCATCGGTCCCAATGGACACCACACCTCAACCTAGGACCTATCACTCCACTCAACCACCACTTGACCAGACTATGGCTGACTTTATTCCAGACGATGACAATAGCCAATACATCTATGATCCCAGATATGATGCTTTCTCATACTTCCCACCCCAGTATAATGACCTTCCTGAGAGGGCAATCCCTGCATCAAGACAGCAAAACAACCAAAATTACCAGGACAACCAAGCACCCGACCCACCAGCAGCACCACCAACAACATCGTCACAACAAGCACAAGCACCGGACACCTCAGCACAACAGTGCCCTCCTCATCAACCTTTCACTACACAACAGACCCCTGTCCAACCACAACCATACTTCACCCAAGCTCCAGACAACCCAGCTTTCCAACAATACTATGACCACCAACAACAGAACAACTATCTTCCAATACATTACTACCCATACTACCATCCGCAAGCGAACACCCAGGTTGCAATGCCTACATATCATACCTTACAGGACAACAATCAGGTAGCACCACAAAACGTGACCAGTCCCCCAGGAACACATCAATCATTGCCTTCTCAAGCACCCACGTTAGCTTCCCACCATTCTTCAAATTCTACTGACCCTTCATATAGACCTGCTGCCCAGAATGCCTCAGCTACAAACCAACCAGCAGTCATCCCCAAAAGGTTAGGAATCTCTGAGATGAAACCCCCAGTATTTACAGGCGAATCAGACGCCCAGAATCCGTCATCTTGGATTAGAAAATTCCGGGACTACATCAATTTGCATAAATTAAAACCAGATGGAATCCTGGAACGCCTCAAATTACTCACAGACGGATTGTGTCGTTCATGGGCCGAGAGCCTACAGCCCATGTCCATGGATGACCTGAAAAAAGCCTTTTTGGCAAAATTCTCCCTCCTCAGAAGCAGATCTGCAATATTGGAAGCTCTGTCTCAAAAACGTGTCACATTCGGCGACAATGTCTCCAAGTATTTATCTGAAATTCAAGAACTTGTTGGCAGGTTGGGACTTCCAGAGCCAGTCTCAGCGCTGTATTTTAGACGTGGACTCCCACAGTCGGTTCAACTTAGCCTGCAAGTCATTCCTGACTCCACACCCCTAGACGAATTATTGCCAATAGTACAAAATATCCTGGAAAAGGAACTGATAGCACACCATGTTGAGGTAGCCAGACCACCGCAAACTACTTACGATACAGGGGCAGCCAGACCACTTCTGTTGGCTGTGCAGGATGCAATGAATGACTTCAACCAGACAGTCAGAGAATTACCTACAGCATTGGCACAAGCCACAGCACAACCACAACCAGTGGAACAACCACCTCCAAATCAACAAACATATTTCCAGGGACCGAGTCCAAACCAGCAAATACCCCCCTACCAGTACCAACAACCTGGGTACGCTCGCCAACAAAGACAACCTTTCAGGTCACAATATCAACCAAACCAGGGTTTTCAACAGTATGGCTTCCCACAGCAGCAGTACCAAAACTACCCAAGGATGGCTTACCAATACCCCAGACCACAGCAGAGAAACTACAACCAGCAATACCGACAGCAGCAAACAGTCATGCAGGAACAACCCTATCAGGCACCCCCAAGATGTTTTATTTGCAACAGAATGGGCCACAGGATGTCTGAGTGTTGGTATTCCAACACACCCAACAGCAACAATAGAGGACAACAGTACCAACCGAACAACTTCGGACCAAGGCAGCAGCAGGCGCCACCTCCACTCATGAGGGCACAGCCACAAAGTAACGCCTACAATGACCAGCCCAACTACAACAGGGCCCCCAATAACAACAACAATAACTTGGGACCACGACAACAGCAAAGACCTAGGGACCAGAGACCACCACCACCACGCAGGACCTGACTAACCCCAACAACCAGTCCAGTCACGCAAGAGCCAACAACTCTTGATCAACAGGCAATCTCATACACAGTTACTCAATGCAACAATCCACCATATTACATGCAATACATTCAGGAACCAACAGACGTACACAACATTTTATACCACTCACTGGAATTACCCCAACCAATAGCACCAATGACAATTAAACTGCAGACACGCAACTTGATACCAACAACTTTGCCAGACGGCACTCATTTTCTCACCTTGTTTGATACAGGGAGCACGTATTCACTTATTAACGCTGCACTATTCAAAAGAAGTCCTTTTCTACAATCTCTCAAGGTATTCAACTGTGATACCATACAACTCATGGTTGGAGATGGAAAGGAAATCCCAATCTCCACTTATATACATTTTGTTCCACAATTCACTGCAACTAGCATCCCCATCAAGGCATACATTTTACATGTTGATAGCCCCATTGATTGCGTCATGGGCCAAGACGCCCAAGTTCGATATGACTGCGTTTATCGTCCTTCACAAAGCACCATCACAGTTTCAATAGACACCATCTTTCTTACAGTCGTCCAAAACACGACCTTGCACGAAGGTGAATCCAAGTGGACCAATTCCAGAAATATTTCACTGGTAACTTCGACATAATCTATAGTGAAGCATTGACGGACGCACCCAACCCATATTCAACGATAGACCTCACTGAGGGCAGGGGCATCATCACAATCAACAACAAGACTGGACTGAACACAACGCTTCAAAAGGACCTTATTGTAGGCAAATTATGCTTACAAATCCCTTTCCCAGAGCAAGACACTACCACCTCGGACACCAAAGTCCCCGACGCCGACCACCAGCCAACCCCACACATCAAAGAAGAACAACATTCTTCAGACCGACAACCAACAGACACCTTCGACCAATTCTTACTGCACGACACCAACTACGTCATCATCGACAGAGGCCCAGAGGCTACACAACAACAATCACACCCTGATTTCAATGCCATGACGCCTCAACAAAGAAGGGCGACCAGATTAGACATGTTCCCATGGCTCGCCGATGACGATCCCCGACTGAGTATGCTTGAGGATGACATAATTGAGCGCCAACTGTCATTGGACAAGTGCTCTTTGTCACCCGATCAAATTTGTCGTCTCAAAGAGACAATTTCCACATTTTCGAATGCTTTCAGCTTGTATGACCAAATTGGACGTTTGGATCGATACATTGTTGATTTATCAACAGATGTTATCTCCAAATGCTCGGCTAGAGCTAAACCTTACATCAACAGTAACACTGATGTGAAGTATGTAAAACAGCAAGTTCAAAAGCTCCTGAAACTTGGCATTTTCGCCCGTGAACTCACGCAAGCATCTTCGTCACTCTTCCTCGTCAGGAAGTCTCCTACGGATGCTAACGCTAGAATCGTCGCGGATTTTCGTGCTGTGAACCTTTCCTTCAAATTGTTGCACAGACCATGTGCCAACATAGACGCATTCCGACAACAGATAGGTCAGAAAGAGTACAAATTTTATTCAAGCCTCGATGTGAAATCAGCGTATTACTCGATACAGATAACGCCACAATCACGCCAGTATCTTGGCGTAGTGACGTACTACAACGCTGAATCATTATGCTTTAATAGACTGCCCATGGGTTTTATCTCAAGCGCCAGCTATTACTGCGAGATTATGACGCTCATAGTCTCCGAATTACCAGCACATCATGCATCTTCTGTGTACTTCTATTTTGACGATTTCTGTTTAATGTCGGAAACAGCTGAGGAGCACCTCCAGCTTATTGAAGCTGTGTTGGCCCTATTTCAGAAGCATGGTCTAGTCTTGAATTTGTCAAAATGCACGTTCGCACAAACAGACACCTTCCAGTTCCTTGGATTTGACATTAAGTTGTCCCCGCACCAAGGTCCAAGCCTCCACATCAGGAAATCCAGAGTGGACGCTATCCTCAATTTAGACACCCCACAGTCCAAGAAAGAGATTAAAGCATTTCTGGGGGCGGTTCAATTCGTTTCCGCCTTCATCCCAGCTTATCAAACAATGGCAGAACCCTTAAACAAACTTTTAAGGAAAGGCCAAGTTTTTGAGTGGCTTGAAGACCAGCAAAAAGCTTGGGATGCAATTAAACAGGCGTTGACCTCCCCCCCCGCTTTAGGCTTTCCTCGACCAGAGGGCTTACTATTGTTGGCGACTGACGCATCTCGGATCGCGTCAGGAGCCGCCCTATTTCAACTCCAGAATCAGGGGAATCCCCCCAAGCAAACCAAAGTTTTGCTGGGCTATTCCAGCAAACTACATGGCAGTTTGGCTGCACACAACTACTCAGTGACGGAACTGGAAATGCTGGCAATTTTCATAGGGGCCAAATCGTTCCAATATTACCTCAGCAATACGCCCTTTGTAATAATGACGGACCACGCCCCTGTAGCCCAGATCTTCAAGTCAGCAAATCAATTCGTCAGTCCCAGGATAGCAAGGCTATACTGGCGACTCCAACAATTCACCTTCTCCTGTGTGTACACCAAGCCCAACACCCCAGAGATACAATTGGTTGACATGTTGTCCCGTCATCCCAATACAGAATGGAACGAAAACCAGGAGATTCTCATCCCCATTGGTCTCAATGACAAATCCAGGAGCCTTACAGATGAAACACAGTCCTTTTATAGCTTTACAGAACACCCACAGCGTCCTTTGGTACACGACCGCTTTGACTACTACGCAGACGTCTACCACTCATTCTCGGGTGACCACATTATGGCCCCAGTAATGACACGTTCCCAAACGCAGGCTGCCAGGGCCCAAAGACAACTGCAGCATCAACCAGTGGAGCCAACACAAGTTAGCTACCATCCGCAAAGCAATAACCAAAGATCTTCGAAAACCAAAGATAGCACTTTCCAACAAGACGCATCGCGGCTGTCAAACAAAACTGAAACCAGCTCGCCTTCAACAACGGAGAATGTCCCCCCACCAGACCCAAGACAACCAAAACGACCACCCCCTGAACCAGACGAACATCCCCACCACATTCCAGTATCCAATCTGCCGAATGGAACCTCCCTGGAACCACTGACCGAAAATACAACGATTCTCAGCAAAATGCCCCACCAAGCTGAACTCCAACCTACCATTAGAAAGTACATTGCAGATACCTTTCATCACGTGAAAATACCACATGACCACAAGTCCTGGCAGCAGGCACAGAGAAAAGATTCTGTCTTGGGCCCTTTGTACAGGTATATAGCCTACAACACCTTGCCAGAGGCAAAGGACCAAGCTAGCAAAGTCACTGTTTTGTCCAACCAGTTCGCCGTCATCAACGATCTCCTCTTTCAGGTTCAATCAAGCCACAAATACAATGATGTGGTCTTGAAATTGGCCATACCACAGCAATATGCATTCGATATTATAGAATTCTTTCATCTTAATATGGGTGCACACGTCAAATCAACCAAGCTGTTTGATACCATCAATGCCAATTTTTTCATCAAAAACTTGATGAAGTACGTTACAGACTACGCACGTACTTGCCTGGCCTGCCAAAGGGCATCACAAGAACCACATAACAACAAGAACAGACTGATGATTCCGCGAATCCTGATTGACTGCACCCCATTCAAGAAGATACATTTTGACATCAAACATTTCCCACATACAACAGCCAAAGTCCAATACTGTTTGATTCTACAGTGTGAATTTACCAGGTACTTGGTGGCGTTGCCAATTGCCAGTCGCAAGACTGACACCATTGCCAAGGCATTCATTGAGGGCTTTTGTTTGCCTTACATGATCCCGCATTACGTGGTGTGCGATAAGGAATCTGCCTTCGTCAGCACAGTAATGCAGGCAGTGTTCAAAGCACTGAACATCCAATGTCACGTTGTAGCCCCTTATGGCCACTCGAGCAACATGGCTGAAAGGGCCATCAAATCAGTTTCAAACCTCTTGTTGAGCATGATTGAGTACAGATACTCGCAATGGCCGCAGCTTATTCCATACGCATGCAAGACGTATAATTCACTACCTCACGCTGTAACAGGGTATTCACCAACGTTTTTGGCCTTCCTAAGAGAAGAAAGAAACCTGGTGGACCTACAGCCAGAGGCTCTTGCTTTGACGGCCACATCATACGACGAATATGTCACTGGCATCAAGGCCAAGTTAACGTTCGTCAGGAACAATGCCATGTCATCCCACAATGCCATCAAAATCAAACAAACAAATGCACACAATCAGAAAAAGTCAGCTGCACCCACGTTTATGGAAGGAGACCTGGTGTTGCTATTGGCACCCAAGTACACGGGCGTCCAATACTCCCGCAAAATGTCGTTCAAGTTTATTGGCCCCCTGCAAATCCGGCATGAAGCCCAAACGAATCGTTTTGTTCTGGCCACCATTGACAACAAAACACTTCCTGGGACCTTTCACGTGTCCAGAATCAAAAGTTGTCTGGTACGATCAAAAACGGGCAAACCAATATCCAACTTCAAAGAACTCCAGCTTCAGATAGCATCCCAAGAGCTGAAACTGGAACAAATTGATGGAGCCCCCATTGAACTGACCCACGAGAACGGCATTCAGTCAACGCAATACACCCAATTTTCCAGTCAGCAAAATCCAGCCACCATCAGAGCAGATGCCCTTTTGATCACCATGCTCTCGGGTACACAGGACCAAAATAAACAACTTGAGTGCAACGAATGGCACGTGGCCACAGACCAGGACATTCCCCTCACAGGCAAGCTTACCAAAGTAAGATGGAATGAGGGCCATCTGCAGGGCTTCGTAACCACTGCAACTTGCAAAACCCTACCAGGTGCCTGGTACTTCTTCTACCAAGAGCCAGGAATGGCACCCCTTCTACATCAAATACACCAATTGCACCCCACAGGGAGGCCGCCATTCTGCTGGACCGATCCAGCATATAAACAAACAGAAAAACAACAAAACAATGATTAAGTCTAAGGACAAATACCCTCACAGGAGACCTATCCCTCAAACCCCAGTGCTGAGACCTCTAATGCTGCAATAACTTTCGTAAGTCTGTTGAGTCCATTGGAGGGTAACCAAGTACCCACATAATTACCATAATTTAATCTTTTGTACATTGTCTGGACAGCTCATAACTTCTATGGGCTGATGGATGCGAGTGTCTATTTGTTTTAAGAGGTGCATGGGCATTAGGGATGTTGTGGAGGTCCACTGCACTTTAACCTTTGCCATGAATAACACACTTTTTTTTGTTTTGCCAACATCAAATTATAAACTAATTAAAATAAATACCTTTTGTTGCCTGACAAAGCAATTTGTAAGATTGTCACCGAAGCCTTCATTATGCAAGGCAGATGAATGGTAAGCACAAATCCTACCTTCTCCTTCAATCACCCAGTAAACTCATATTTATTAAAACACGAAATGAATAATAGACTACTTCATACTGCTTCATTACACCAGATCACGAAACATGTGTATGCAAATCACAATTGTATGCATGGTACTCACTATTTGAATCAATCCCAAATAAACAAACCTAATTTGGCGTCACACAACAATAATGACAAAAGTGAAGCTATAACATAACAAATTTTGAAACGGTTTTGTTTTCAATGTGTTTAGAAAAACACATCTTTATCCTTGAATAAATCAATAAGAGCCTGTTTATTTAAGGAGTTCTTGGCTTGTGCCACGCACACTTATCTCCTGCTATATTTAAGGGTGAACCATCCCCCTAATACTCAAGACTCTTTTACAAATCCCCTGCTGTTTACTGTCCCTTTTAAAAACAACACAGCCTTGTACTACGTCCAACACTGCATTTAATTCAAGTATCTTCCCACCCACTATACTATAAAGATAACACAGTCATTATTTTCCAAACCAGACCAATTCAGATATCTATCCACTTATTATCAAAGGTACATCAGACATCAATTCGGCATGCCAACTTTACATGACCCTTTTGCTTATGAACCCCTGCTGCAAAATAGCCATTTTGACCAAAAAGCAGAATCCCAGACAAGACATTCACAATTAATGGATATACACCCAGACTCATCAAGACATACTATCGCAAACTACCCTAATAGCCTAGTCATATCTGCCCCAACATTACAGTCTTACAGTCAGTCAGTCTACACCACTCGACGTACACACATCACTTACCATTCACATATACATACTAATAACACCAACATGGATAACTCTTCAAAGACAGCACCACCATTGATGACAATGGACTTATCCCACGTCCGTCGTAGATGGTCCGTGACGGGGACTACATCCTCCATTGTTGACATCCCGGTTACACAACAGGGCTATGCCAGAAGGCCCTTTACAGATCCGTCATCACAGACCTCATCGGCACCAAGTTCCCCAAGGGCATCAGGGTACAGACGGCCAAGGTTTTTCTTTACATTGGACGTTGCAGTCCCCTTGGGCCTCAGAGACATCGAGAGAACGGTGACTGCAGCCAACAGGACACTCCACAGCCACGAAGAAACCTGCACGATGTCTATACACGACCGATGGACAGCCATCCAAACACCTGCGGAGCCCACCTTTATTGACCGTGGATCGAGCCCAGTAACCATTCAACAGGATATGGAGGTCAACACAGAGGAGGCGTCAAACTCATCTTGGGAGACCATCTCCCCTCCACGATTTACCCCATTTGTGGCTGATCCCACCAGGTACGAAACACCCCTCCCAATCACTGTCACCAGCCAACCACCGACCCCCGTCCAGATCACGTTTTCTCATCACTTCCAGCAACTGTCACCACTCGATGTAGACTTCAGTGACGACGACATCATGAACGATCAGCACCCGTTGGACATCGCTGACAAGGGCCCATATTCACCCATTTCGTCATCATCGCCCAGTGGATCCCCCAGGCTCCCAGTCCTCGCCAGCCCGGGACACCCAATGCCCTCGACCCCTCGTGCCCTGCGCATCCCCCCCTCCCCGATCGATTGGAGCAGCGACGAGCTCGCAGAAATCCTGGGTGATCCTATGATCCTTGACCTGGACACCCCCGAAGATAAGGCAATCTAACAAGCACAGGCACCAACATCGGGCCAAACAAAAGTGACTGAACTGTAAGACTTTTCAAGTTTCTCAGGAATTTTACCCATGACATTTCATTATAAGTTGTATAAGCTAAATGTGACTCTCAGGACTACCTCTCTGATGGACTCAATCAGGCATCAAAATCAGTAAGAATATTAACGAGCATGTTACCATATTATGTCATTATGTAAAATTATTAATAACACGTATTTTCAATTAAAATTTACATTTAACTGACCTATGCCTTCTTCTTTCACATAAAACAGTTCATAGATAATAACAGGCAAGTGCGCAATACCATGCACATTGTTGAGGTTAGTTAAACTTCTGATAATTGATGTTGACACAACTTGTTGCATTTTTACAAGCCTACTCATCTCAGTAACTAAAGTGGTGGCGATAACAACTTAATATCTCGTTATTCCCCTGTCATGAATCAGCACTCATGACTCATCCAGCGACCAGAGACACGTGACTGACACCATGCCATCAGCACATGGCAGGTCCCAACAAAGTCACCAGACATATAGAAATAACATAAGTCTTTGCAACTTCTTCTAATGTCACTACTCAATCATTGCACTTATAACACCGTCACGTCTCTCTGGCTGTTGCATATCAATTCAATTATAGGTCTCCTGTGAAAACAATTCGTGCATGTGAAATCAAAAATGCACACTCTCATTTTACAACATGGTTGAATGGAGCCATTTATCAATAAGTCCATTTGATTGTTTCTGTTGATTGTTGAGTCTATATCATGTGCAGGCTCACTGCACTGTGAATTCTACACTGTCTCTTGCAAATTCTGACGGTTGCGTTGCATAGTGGAATGACCCACTAGGCAAGTTGCACAATTACCTGTCCTGAATTTCTTCGAAAAGTTGGCTAAAATTATCAATTTCCAAACTTTTCCACAAAAACAATTGATCATAAACCTTGCAAATAAGACCTCAAACCATGTCACCTATACTCACATCCAACTATCGTGTTCCTACTTATGAGCACAACATGGACAGGGAAAACCATCACGAATACGATACCAAGTCTTCTTGGAAAAGTACAAGCATTGTTGAAAGTTGAGAATTCAGGGCTGACGTCCTGTATCAGCACATGCAGAACGCCAACAAAGGGCACCCCACCCATAGAGATATCAAAAAATTACTTATAAATCATCTCTATACACAACATTTAGCTGCTTATAACACCGCCCTGCTTTCTTTGCAACCACCAATGCTTAAAATACAGTGCATCATATGAATTTATAGGAAACGGTCGCAGAAATTACCCTATTAGAACACTGACTAACTAGCCTAGAGATGTCAGTGGATCGCCAGAATATATGTATATAAAGAAAAACAATGAGATTAAGAAAGCAGATATTGAAATTGAGAAAAGAAAAGTAGTAGGGCTGACATTGTATATAGGTACCACATGTCTACCAAGCATGCATGATGGTAACATTAGTCATGCAAGGACAGTCCACCGCATTTTAGCACAGCCTGCAATTGAGTTTAACTAGGACGTGTCATGACACTGTTATGATTTTTAAATTTCCTAGTTTTAGTCACCCAATGCGAGGTTTTACTTTCAAGCTGTATACAGCGTAGTATTGATATCCTGCATTGTGTCCACGATGGCCCCTTTTTCTTACATGTGTCCAACACAAGGCCTCGTGCTAGTCACACAAATTCCAGGTATCACTGATATTGAAGAATTATGAGAATATTGAAGAAATATGAAAATATTGAAGATATTGAAGATTATAAGAATATTGAGGATATTGAGATATTAAGAATTATGAATATATTGAGAATATTGAGGATTTTGGGAATATTGCAATTACGGGAATATTGAACCTTAAAGAGTTGAGAAAATCGACAGCTTCAGTTTGTTGACATTCTTGCATGGGTTGGTTATTTTCTTTCTTCTTTCTTTTATGAAACTGAGTTACCAGTTATCATACCCATGAGCTCATGGCACCACCACCCTTTCGAAAGCACGACAACCCAGCAAACCTTCTCAATTTGTAATCTGCAGGGTCGCAGTGGACCACAATTGCAAATGACCACGTGCTAGGAATGCGTGGGTAGATAGGAAAACGTGAAAAATAAAAATATAAAAAAATGGCTTTGCTGCAGCTTGGGCTTAGCTGTGGACCACCAATTTAGGGATTTAGGGATGACCTCGTAGATGACATCTTCTCCCTCCTTAAAAGGAAAATGAGCTAGTTTGTCTGGGGGGTGAAGACTGTCCTTTCAAAATTTTGATATAAAATCGGTGACAAGCTGTGATATCGCAGTACAGTGATTCACAAGCATAAAGGGTGAAACCTATGTTTGGAAAATGCATGCAGTTTCAGACAAAAGGTGTGAGCATGCAAAAGTCCAACAGGACAGTACTTCCGCATTGCAATTAAAGCCAAAACGGCTGTACATGTGTGAGAAATTGTTGTTCCCTTTTAATCGTACAGGTCTCTTGCCGAGACCGCTACACCTGAGGCACACCTCACAAATAAAATACAAAACAATCCTTATGTCCCCATCTTCAATGAATATCCTTTTTCTTGCCAAAACAGCCTGAAGAATTGGCTGTACATCATGCCTTGGGTCCAGGCAGACCTCTTCCTAAAGGCCCACCCATTAGTTCACAAAATTGCAGGACTTCCCAGGAGTGAGTCCTATCCTAGGGCCACAGGCCTGGACACCTCCATCGAACCTTCCACACACTATTCCAAAAACCATAACAAAAAAAAAAGTATCGAATGGATCCTAAAACATCAAGCTGACTTTTGTAGGATTCAATTAATTCGTTAAGGCCACAGTGATGCACTGCATTACCAAACCATCACTCAATGTCTTCGATTGAATCTTTTGTTTCCATACTCCAGTCTTCCCCTGCAATGAGTTCGTTTAGACCACAGGGATACCTCACAGTTCTTCGATCCTGAAGTCCAAATACACTCAAGAAAACATCATCCCCTCCAGGCATTTTATGTGTAGAGCCATTAGCAGCACTCAGGCGTGTCGACAAATATACTCGCCTAAAATCCTATAAATCCACAACCATAGCATCTCTTTGAAAAATACAAGACACTTCTCTTCCGAGTCCAGACGGCAGAAAAGCCACCTTTTCCTCTGCAGCATCATGAATTCTGCTTGATGCAAAGGCACATCCTCAAACCTAGTTGTTTTTTATATGACTGAATTCATCATTGAATCTGAACACATTACACTCCTTCTTAAATAGTACCCACAGTCCTACCTTACATTCACTCATTAAAGTGTTATGCAGAGATAGCTACAACCCTACACCAAAAAGCTCCCCACAAGTGAACTGGTTTTTTCCGCACTTCAACTATACATAAAATAAATTAACAAAAATCATTCCCTGACTGACCCCATGGGATGCATACCATGGGCAACAAACCCCCCCCCCCCACTACCATCAGACTTGGGTCAATGACCTTTGCCCCCCCCACTACCATCAGACTTGGGTCAATGACCTTTGCCCGCCCTCACCTAACCAAAAGATTCCGCCAGGTGGCAGCCATATGAACGGCGTGAGTCCCCTCCAGCCCAACTGACCACTGACTACATATCCTTACACCCCAATCCCAGTGGTCTTAGTACACAACCAGGGACATACCAGTTAAGAGCACCCATCTTGTCAATTAGGTAAGTGGTGCTTACACATCATTCATATCTTAGTCTTCTTCCTTTTTCTTGGGTTTTTGCTTAAGCATTATTTGGGAAAGTTGTAGTGTCCAGAACCTTAGGAAGCTTGACACATCTTCAGGGGTAGGCCCTGAAATACTATTAATACGACTGGGCAGTCTTAGTCTCTTTTGCTGATGCACGTACCTAAGTGCACCTGAACTGTGCATCTATGGATTTCAGATTTTGAGAACTTCCATAGAATTTTCAGGGCCTTATCACATGCATATTGTCATTGTTGATGTTGAAACTCGTTACCCTGCGACCGGTTCCAAATAGAAAAAGTCAAAGTTTAACAAAATTGAAAGATTTACATTAATAAGCACTTCTAATCAAATTTGGACGACAGCACAGCAATTCATGCTGTCTAATATACATGCACATACACGTAAACATGTCACCAGGCTTGGTATGCACATTAAACTTTGTTCCATATACCAGTCTTCCGATACATAAATGCTGAATCAACCAAAGCACATAACTTATGCCCGTCCTTTTTCTTTCACCCTTTTTTCAGAAAGACAATCACAACACTTGCGACAGGTTGTTCTCACCTGGCGGTGAATAACAACACTAATATTAATGATTGCAGAAATAACCACAACCATCCACCATGGCTGACATTTTGACAACATGACATACCATGCCAATACCATTCTTACCAAGATGTTATGAATACTTATTTCCATTAATCGCACTGATAGCACTCATTATCATTTCAATTATGTACAGAATTTGTAAACCAAGTTAATAACTGCCGCCAGTTGTTACTGCCTGTTCGCAGCAGGTCCACCTGGAACGATCACAGGGCATCACTTGCTATTATTTTGTTGCATGTTTTCAAGCATCTGCATGATGTGATAGCACAATTGCATTTTTTCTGATGTAAGCACTGACACATTCCCCTTGCATTATGTATGAACAGTTAGGGTGAATAGTGCCAGTGACGATACTGTAATTACTGCCAATCATGGCGTTCTTTCATTACACCACAATGATTTTCATTTACCTGATCTTTACACCACTGTTGTTAGTAACCAGTGTTTTAATACAAGCAACTCCCCAACCAGTCACTCTTTGTGAGCTCAGTAAATTCCCAATGTGCCGCCATCATGTCGATCACATATATTGCGATTTAAGTGAATCCCAACCTTTCCCAAAATGTGTATGGCCCACAAACTCTCCACCTGCCTCCTCTCTCACCTTCGAAAAAGGGCACGTGGCCAGACCTCAAATGGCTTCGTTTGCAACTTACCCCAACTTAACAGACCTCAACGTGTTGGATGAAGTTTTGACCCTCGACTTCTCATCACTCTTGCAATACTTCCCCCACATCAAAACCCTGGACCTTTCTGGAACAGCCATCTCAGACATGCACTATACCCGCGCAAGGACGGAACTGGTATCAATTACCAACCTAGTTATCACAACACAACAAGCACGGCAAGCATGGCCATCCCTTACCAAACTTACAGCACTACAGGTACGACTGACTAATGCAGCCTATCATATTAAACCCCTGCTTTTTCCCCGCTCCCAATTCACACATTTGGACATCCAATTCAGTAAGCACCATGCATTTACATGGGATTTCTTGCAAATCAATAATACCAAACTCAAATCCCTTCATTTGTCCCTCCCCAATCCTAGGAGTACTATAAATAATATCCCATTCCCAAATCTCCAACATCTACAAGTTCGTTCAAAGCACTTGCACTTTGACATCAAAAATGTTTTTGGGTCTAAATTACGAGCAGCCTCCAAATTGACCAGCCTACATTTAAGTGCCCTTACTTTATCGCCCAACCAGCAATTGTCAAAACTGAACCTGACTTCCCTTGTCCTAAGGGACATGTCTAGTGGTATGGAGCCCATTATATCTCTCCCGCAGACACTGCAATCACTCGAAATCAGCAACATGTCAATGCCCAGAACCTTGTCTCAACCAATGCAATATTTGCCCTCCCTCACCCACCTTGCAATTACCAAAACACCCATTACCATTATTCCTAAATATTTCTTCCACAACATCAAACAACTACGCACACTTAACCTATCATACAACCAACTAACGACCTTCGACATCGACTCCAAGGACCTACAAAGTTTGCAAATCCTCGACCTCAGTCATAATACTCTCCTGCACCTACCAGCCATTATCTTTCTCAGACCAGAAATTCGCAAGATAATGCTGCAACAAAATGGCTTGCAACAGTTGGACGGTGCAGATAAACAAATTATGTTTACAGCACCTCACATCAAACTGATCAATTTCACGGCCAACCCAATCACGTGCAATTGTGATCTAGCCATTTTTTTAAGCACGTTACCACAAAACACCAATATTCAAGGTTTCTGCAAAAAACCCAAGGTACATCCTATTGCCAACTTCAACTATACTTCCTGCAAGGCTATGCCACTCATTCGTCAGCCTCGCTCCATCCAGGAACAACTGCGTCACATGCAACTGATTCAAACAGCCGCGCAATTGTCAGACAACGCACCAACAACACCAGACGAATTACCCATGAAAGCTGCCCAACGATTATTACAATCTCCACCACCACTAATTAGACCTGATTATGGAGTGGGCTACTCTTTCAGGGGCCTACTGTACCCTAGTGTTGAATATTTCTTGGTTCACGTCCATGTCAAATGGCAGGATTTTCAGACCCCCTCATTTCAGTGGGACTTGAAGACCTTTGAAACTCTCTGCAAGGGCCCAGAATCCCTTCTAGCCGCCATTTGCGAAGACTTCGTGCCACGGGTCAAAAACACTCTAGAGAAAATTGACTTTTATCAATCAGCCCTTAAAGACTACACCACATATCAACAATATTCACTAAGCAACACATTGCAGAATTCCAACCCATACCAGACGAGCCATCTCCATCCATCAAAGCCAGCAGACCACAAAGACACACCCATACGCAAAGCTCTACACCAGATAGTCCTGCCTTCGAGGTACCTACCCCAACTGATAACCCAACACAATCCACGCAGTCGGCTCACCTACAGGCTAGCATCAGAAACAAACGCCAAGCATCTGAGGACCAAAATACGGAGGAACTCCTTAAAATTGCTGATAAAAACACGGACCAAGCATATCAAGAATTGCTCAAGTCAAAGACAAATAAACACTCAGTAGCAATAGATAGCTCCAAATGGGAAAAAGAGGACGACGAAGCTGGATGGTGGTCTTCTTTCCTCCCACGAGTAGGGGCAACCAAATCAGTTGGCATTCGCCAGGAAAGAGACAAAATATTCCTGAAGGCAATACGATCAATGTCAGCCAAGCAAGACCTATTCAGAGACTCTTACATAGACTTACGCAACGACATGTCACTCACCATTAGTATAATAGCCAATACCTTCGCCAATACCTCCAAGAACATCAACACGCTCCACTCACTCCTTAACGACACCAATCAGGAGATAGTGAGCCAATTTGGAGTAGTGTCCTCGGCAATCAACGCCCTCCAAAGAAAGATCCATTCAATCAGGATCCTAAGCCTACTAACTGCAAAATATTTACGACTCTTCTCTGAACAAGTGCAACAGCACCAGATCTTGTTGGCACAAGCAGACCAACTTATTCTGGCATTAACCGACCTGGCAGCGGGCAGTATTTCCCCCCATATATTGCCAGCTCCTTACCTTCATAAATTGATCCACAAAATATCAACTGTATTGTACTCATGGCACAATAGCTACAAATTGGCCTTCACGGACCTCGCACACATCTACCAACATTCACAACCAACCTTCCTACCTACCAAACATGGATTTCTCATCCAACTACTCTGGCCAATCACATCCAGAAATTCCAAGGCTTTCACACTTTATCACACAGAGTCTATTCACGTTCCGACAGTAGCTACCCCAGCCTTCCAGGACCCCACCTCTAACCATGACTACACCAGAATCAACCTGGACAAGCCATTCCTTGGCATCCATGACAATACCTTTGTGGAATTCTCTACCGAAGAATTACAGGATTGTCTGCATGTTGGAAACCAATATCTTTGCACAGCATCAACAGTCCAACTGGACGCATCCAGACTGACGTGCAACGCAGCAATCTACCATAACGCCTCTGTTGATTTAATTACCCAGCTTTGCCAAATAGACTACCATTTTGAACCTTTCACCCCACCAACGAGAATAATTGATGCAGGTAATCAACTACTGATTAGTGGCCTCACATTACCATGGACCAGGAAATGCCTCAATGACCGCGTAGCTAGAACGGTGCCAGGCAGCCTATATATAGTCCTATCAAGGGACGAACTTTGCAACTGCGAGTTCTCCTCGGAGAATGCCTTTATACCAAAAAGAATCACTGGATGTCCCACAAACTCTGCTCCAAAATATAAACCCTTTCTAGTTAACTATACAATGAACGCCATAGCTTTATTCACTTTCCAAAATCATTTGAATGTTACCAATCTTCCAACACTTTCAGATTATGCCCCTCCAAATTTTACACTGCCTAAATTTACAGTGGCAGCAAAATTGGCAAACACCTCGTTGGCCAACATGACTTATGGAGTTAAAAGGCTAAATGAAATTAAAATTATGATGAAAGAAAAGAACCAAGACTTTCTATTAAAACTGGCAGAGATTGAAGCATCCAGTGATTTTTCAGTCATGTTCACCAGAAGACATTGGCTTAGAGCAGTAACACTCATTGGCAGCGTAGCAGGATATCTGGCCTTGGCTCTAGCCTGTTTCATGTTCTGCCGAGGTCAGCACATAACAGGCAGATTGACTAACATGGTCATGGCTGCCATGCCACAAGCCATCAAAGCATCAGACCTCCTGGACCCTCTACCAACTCAGCCTCCTTCTCAAACAACAACTGTTACATTAGACCATATTACTCTCTTTAAAATTACCATAATACACATTCTTACCTTGCTCGCTGCAGCAGTCATAGTAGCCTATGCAAAAAAGCTAGTACATTTCTGCTGCAGAGAAGCTCGAATTTTTTATAACCCACCAGAACGTCGCAAATTTCCAAAGATTGAAATCTTTATGGAAGTCACAAATGGTACCAAAACCTGCCTATGTTACTGCATGACGCTTAGAGCTCACATCTCCAAACTGACCCTTAAAGGCATAGTGTCGCCCAATGAATTCCAGGTAGACCATCATCGTTTTTACTCAATTATCAAACCCAATTGGAACGCAAGCCTCTGCTCACTCCAGGTCGACTCACTTAACATCGAACTCCCACGACTCATTAACGTCCCATTGTATAAACAAAAACGTCTACAGACCATCATGAAAGGCAACTTCACAGTCACCATGCTAGCCACTGATAGCACCCATATCTACAAACTCGGAGAGGACTTACAGGAAGTAACCCAAGCAAAGGACATTAATCCCTACACAGCACTTATCCAAGAACTAAAACAAAGAGATTTCGACTCCATTAACACAGCGCCACCTATCACCAGCGAAACAGCAACGGCTCAAACACCACTTCTCCAAGCTTCAGCCCCAGACTGCATCTCCAGCCCTTATATGCAGCCAAGAACACCCCATTATCCAATTATCCACGGTCCCAGACCCCCCCCACAAGGCAAGGAATCCATATGCTAAAACTGCGTTGCACAAACCCCCCCCTCCTCATCCACCGTAGCAACAGTCCCATACAAACCCCTCCCCCCCCACTGTGCTTAATACCCCCAAATACATGGGTATCCATACTACCTCCTCCACGTTACTCTTACAGTGGCAGCAATATCCATGTGCTCACCTTAAAGTATTCGATTCTACAAATACAAATGTCGGTAATATGACCACGAACACTGTCTTCGAGGTCGCCCCGCAGGCAAATCTAACACCTGAGTCAGGGTAAATATTGCAGGATAGATACAATCACCATTAATCCCATAACAATTTTAATAATAAAATAAGAACAATTTCAAGTATATCTCTGTTGGAATATAGTCATGACGCAATGCCTTTCGTGTGTAAAACGTCACAAAACAGTCCACCTGCACAAATGTACAGATTAATTTTGGCAACAATAACAAGTTGTGAACTTCTATCAATGGAACTGATAGCCACAACTAGATTCTAAGCCTTTTGAACAAGTATTTACCAGGTGTGACAGGCTGTAAATTCAATCACAATACTTGTCACACCCCCTACTTTTACAATCCTTTCATTATAAACGTGTTAGAATAACTTTTACAAATCCAATAATTAGACCATACCTAAACACCATTATCCCTCATATCACTAATAATCCATTTATATCAGTATTGCACGTTACAGACTATTTCGAGCTTTATGCTACATTATCTTATTTGGATGTTCCCTTATAAAAGGTTTCAAATCTATAATTTGGCAATTTTAGGTTTTTAAGTTTGTTATAAAAAATATTCTAAAAGGATGGACATTTTATTGGTAGTATCTTCATTACTTAATTCACTTGTTTGCATGACATTTTGCAGCCAGATGCTCGTGAGTTGCACCGACATCACAAAAAAAAAATAAAACTGATGTAATAAAAGGGTATTTACCCCCTGATTTACTTCAGATGTCTAAGTCTAAACTAACCAATAAGAACAAAAAAAATCTATGTTAATTTAAGGATATGTTCATTTCTAATTCCCATTTCTTTTGCCAGACAGCCTCTGGTACCTGATAACTTTTCAGAATCTACAATAAACTTACAAATTTTATCACCAAAATATTGTTAAGAAATTGGAAACCCCACAATGTGACTACAGGTCATTTGAGAGCCCACCCTTTACTCTTGAAAATGAAATTCCCAAAATAGATTTAGAATAAACTATACATTTTAACTTTCACGATTGATACTGTGCCAAAACTGTGCTTTTGAACTCTTTTAGAAAAAGGCCTAAATCAATTCATAATAACAGTTAGTAATAAAAGTAAATATTAGATACAGCTAAGAAACACCAACCCTTCTGCAAAAATAAAACAGACATGTTAATCATCAATTCATTACATAAGCAGCCCACCTACTTCCATTACAGAACTCCACATCACCCGGGGGTACACTCGCCCAGCACACCAGGAACAAATACATGCTCCTACCCACCTACTTTAGTTAAAAAGTACTATACCCTCTCATAAAACCATGGCTCTTTCCTCATTGTCCCTTTAGGACACAAACTCGCCATACTATCCTCACTACTCAACAAGAAGCCTCTTATGGCCTCCCCCAACTTTCATTAACAACCAGACTAGGTCGCAAATCAGTCGTCGGACAAAAGGTCCTCAACTGTACGTGCTACCTTGGCAAAGCCATATACTCTGGCACGCCGAATACGCTTAAGGGACATTAAACCCAGTACAGGGTCCACAATGATAGGCTTATAGAAAAAACCTGTTTTCTTACCACGAAGCAGCCTGAGGCATGTCTCACCATAGAAGAATTGCGCGAGGATGTCTAGATGCACTTCCTGGAAAGTCACGTCCCCAAACCGATAGTTCTCCCAGTTACCACTATTCAGCCGTTCTTCATTCTTGTCTTCGTTTAACGGCACCTCTTCATGATCAACACACCAAGCCCCATCCAAGTCTCCAACAGTACAGTCAGGACACCTTTCCTCCTCAGGGATGAACACATCCACGCCCCCAAGGTCAGGAAAGTACAAAGTAGCGTGAGTCACAGCCATTTTTCAAGTCACTTTCTCTCTTTGACAAACAAATTGAGAATGATACCAGTCCCTGTACGACCACCCATTTATACCCATCCAGAACCAATGTGACACTTTGAGCAGATCTAGGTGTTTCCCTTTGAAGAAATCCAATTAAACCCCCACGCCTGCCACAAACGAAGCCACGATTCCCAATTGCAATGAAGCTACGATCACAAAATCCATGTACATTATTCCAGAAATTTAAAATTTTTCGAAAAATTGTCTCACAAACAGTATTTTTCTCTCTTATTATTCTACAAGAATATACCAACATACCTCGAATATTCCTCTTAACTCACTTTGTGACCAAAACAACGTCACCTCACAACCACCACAGGTCAAAGTTCTCAGTATTAAACATGTTTTCGTCACTCCACAACTGACTTTATTCTCTTGACTAAAAGTACTACACTACCATGTACATCTTATTTTGCACATGCATTTGCATTTTCTTATTAATAACCTGCATGACCAACTTTTCATTATGTTTAACATCACGGTACTCCCAGAGTGACTCTTCACTCATCATGGAGTAATCAGCTGGTTTTGGACCATATACACCCGATTTTCTGTGTGTCACCCTGTTTATTATTATTATCACTGGATGAAATGTACATTGCATGTTTAATGCACACACTAACATATTATCCTTTCTTTTTATATATACATTACAAATTGCATGAACCTACGCCCATTGCATACACGTATATTCATATGGAACGGGCAGAGTAGCTATAAATAGCGACATTCCTTTTTAGGGAGCAGGAATGTTTCTATTTCTTTAGTATTATGGAATGTTATTGATTCATTGTCTTAAGATCATGCTTTTATCATCATTTATTTGTGTTTTATTCAAATTATCATTGCTTCTCTCATAGACAGTCATTAGCAAAGGCTATATTGTATATTGCATAACAAAATGTCATGCATGACGGCTGATGTCCTACATCTACTATAATACATTCATGCAGTGTCAATATCACTGTTGGTTTTTCTAGACTTGACACCAATGTTGACACATATTAACCAACATCTATTTATTCAAGTAGCACTAAGGACCACTTTTTAGTACAATGAAGTAGTATAGTTTTAGTTTAATGACAACTGCTTAAAGAAATGACCACATTTATGGTCATTTATCAGGCAGGCCTTGTTACAACATTTATTTATTTACTATCTTATAAGTATTTATTCCATTATCTTTTATGTATCACTATTGTGTATAATCATAGCAAGGGCTTGTTAATTATCTTAACCAATTTATTTAATCAAAACAAAGCCTTTCTATGTACTAGTATGTAATCATTATTATCACAGTGATGCCTTAATTGCCTCAATTGGTGTTGATGAGTGCCCTCCCCTGACTATCAATTCAAGTGTGAAAATTACAATCACACATGCACAATGAATTACAATACCAATCACTTCTTAATCATATGATAACATCTCTTTCACCTATATCTTTTAAGTAACTTAATCCAGTCACCTACAAAATAAAATGGCATATCACTTAAATGATCATCTTGTATTTATGATTATAATCATATAACTAATTCCTTTTATTCTTATTCTTTTCCGATCATCACGGTGGAATATCGCCCTTGGAGAAAATTACCCGAGGTCATACACAACCCCCCCCCCCTACTAAGGCGGCACCACGGAAACAACGACACAACCCCCCCCCCCCCCACGACAAGTTACAAAACCCCCCCCCCCACCTCCCTTCTTCTTCGTTTCAAAACAAATCACAAGCAACGCAATTCATCCCCCCCCAACAACCCTTTTCAAGCAACTGGCAGGAGCCAAAACCCCCCCCCCCCCCACTCGGTCCATCCCATGTCAAGACCCCCCCCCCCCTTCCGGCACAAGAACTACTGCAGCCAGGAAAATGGTACACCGAATAACAGGCGATTTCAGCACAAGACGTTCATCATGACCACTCATCATCGACATGACCTTATCGATTGGTTACTGGCATTGTAATGTCAGTCGTTTACTTGACCTTCTTCAGCCATGGAAGCTGCCGTCGTCACCACGGCACGTGCCTTAACTGGCAACATAGACATACGCTTCCACAGCATCCAAGCCTCTCGACACAGCTATTGTACGCAACTTGCGCAAGCACAAGACAACCACATTGTCGACCACGACCAAATTGTCTTTTAAAAAGTCAGAAGCATTGAAGTCGCTTCCCCGTCTCGCACGTGCTACACCTTTTTCATTGAAGACATTTGACAGTTTTCATGCTCAATGAAAATCAGTTAGCACCTTCGCTACCACGACAGCTACGACACACGATTCGACTCCCATAGGAACAATACCAGCGGTGCTGACGTCACTCCTATCGCCTGCACATGGCTCGCATGTATCGTCACAACAACACCAATGAGTGTTCGCATTCCCCCTTAACCATCAGGTCATTAACTTTCATAAACAATCGAGTTGACCTTCTTCACGCAGTCACCTGTCAAAGGTGTCGAACTCTTTAAGGAGTGCATTGAGCACCTTTCTGATCGTCGTCACACGCCAGACGACGATGACACGATACCGTTGCACAGGTGCAGTCCCAGACATACCCCTGCACAGCCAAGACAGGCCGCGGCAAGTGTCTGTCTCGAAAGGGTACAAGAAACATTCATATATCGTTGTGGGACATCCATATGGCCAATGGACCCACTATACGACTTCACGCCGATTGATAACTCACTGATTAATAATAAATAAAAGACAATTTCATGAACTCTCAATTGTACTGAACGTCATCCAATTCGTCATGTTCTTTTGCCTTTCAGCAAATCGCCTGTTTTTGCCATGCTATTTTCCATTCCAGCAAAATTTCAAAGACTCTTAAACGAACAATCAAACGTATTATCATGGAAAATAATGTTGCTATGTGCACCGACACATATATATATATATATATGGACATACCACAACAAACTTCTACTTGTATTTCATGATTTTTATATATGTTTCTGCACGCAAACATCCTGCCATTCACCCCCCCCCACCGCCCACCCCCCTCCCCTCCGTCCTCTCCACCTGTCTGGCTCACCATCTGTTTTCTCTGTAATTGCTTGATCACCCTCGCCATGTATGACCTCGCATCCCACTCCTTGATACTTTTCACCTATCCATCGTATCTGGTATCAACTTCATCTCACACCCCCCCCCATTTGTCTTTCACCAAATCACTTCATTGATGCACACATATCATAGGGTATGTGCCCATCAAGCTATAACCCCCATCCCATAATGTGTTCACATAGAACCCCATCCCATTGATAAAGGAAGTTTAGTCATTCATGTGTGGGACTAATCCCTGTGACTACTTTATCAAGCAACCTTTTTCAAACAACCTAACTGTACCATTGCTATTTCAAATGTTTATTGTTTACTATGTCATGTTAACAACAAAAAAAACAAAAAATGTTTTATTCATTGCAAATCTATCCTGTGCATATATTTACAAATTGTTCCCACACATCCTGCTCCCTTTCTTTTCCATTGTCGGAATTTGCCAGTATTTTGGCTGTTCATCTCCTTAGACCTCACAGTTAAAGCTTTCTTCCAAATTGAGTCCATTAATGACTCCACATATTTTTTCTTAAAACCCTGACCAGACCCCCGGGGTGGTCGTGTCCTCTGGGCCACGACTGCCAAATTTCTGACAATGGAAATCCCACAGTAAAGTTCCTCTTGTATTTTTATAAGAAATATTCAAAAGATTTCATCAAACTCCATTGATATATGGAATACTTCCCTATATCAGCAAAATTTATTAAATAATTTAATCACTCAATCCCCAGACCTACCAGGTCAATTGTCCTCAGAGAAGGGCCAGGATGTAACTGTGTGGTGATTGCCACACAGTAACTGTCAGTTCAGGGTGGTACCTGTGACCAAATCTAATGTCAACACTTCTATATCATATGAACCCTCCAGGTACACATCCTGACCCAGATATCTGACCTCACCCTTGCATCAGCAGCTGCCTACCTCACTAAAAGTAGTTCTTAACCCTACCACTTGGAAAGCATGGCGTGACCATGCGGCCCAAGTGTGTCCAGCACATTGGCTGGCCCCACACATGCGCATTCCAAAAGGCCAACAATCTGGCCAGCAGCATGCTGAGCAAGGATGGGTCAGAAGGGGCTTGCCCCGACTCCCAAGAGGGACCAATCCAAAGGGTCTCCTCTTGGTCTATCTTTATCCTCTACCTTACCAGCATCTTCTTGTGACTGTAAGTTTGGGTTGCCCATTAGTTTGGGGAGTGAACAGGTTTCATCCTAAGATGAGACCTGGACACTCACTAACTGTCTCTTATCTGAAAACATACTTCATGGAAAGCCATATCTGTAACTGTGAATTATAATAATGTGCATTAAAGCAAATTGTGGGAACTGAAGTTCTATGAGTCTGGTTTTCTGTGATCTTGGGGGGATAAGGATAAAGATTAGAGGCATGAGGAGTTCAGATCTCTGGTCCTCCGCTGCCTTGCGAGTCAATAAGTTAGAGAGGTGGAAAGTGGCAAATTGACTAAGTCAGCCAAGTTTGGAATGTGGTATCCCCACACCCAAAAACACAACTTGGTGGACACTACAGATAAATCATGTAGTGTATATTGCACGAAGTATAAAGGCAATTTAAGCAAATATCTTGAGGCCAAGAAAAGCCTTGATCAAAGGTCTGTAAGTGTTGTATTTTATTCATTTTAAAAGGGAGAACCCCAAGGCCATACTACAACAAGCAAATGTTGTCCCTCAAACAGGAACTTTTTACTGCACAAGTTTGGAAATGGTCTGGTGGCCATATTCAAAAGAAGAAGAAACATAACTGGAAAAGATTTCATGACCCAAGCACAGAGGTCAACTAGAAAATCACAAGCATTCCTAAAGTTTGTTGGCATTTCCAATCCACTGCTCACTCAACTTTGTCAAAGTGCCAATCATTGTCAACGTACATGCAGTATCGAATGCCTTATGAAAGCCTTAAATATATCAAATTGGACCACCCTTAAGTATGTTCCATTACCAGCATTGCCATAAATAAGATGTACTAACTACCTCTTGCACTCCATGAATGAACTAAACATGCATATAAGATCTTCAAAAATGTGGAAGTCATTCCAGAAATTGTGCTGAACTAACTGCACCACAGTTTCTCATGTAAAGAAAAAAATTTAGTTCCTGTCCAAATGAAAATCTGTTAGAATCTTAGAATGTCCATCTTTAAAACACTTTCTCAAAATGAGTTAGTGCCTGTGGTGAACCATTGCTTCAAAGAAAACACAACAACACTTTCTTGTGTTTAATCATCTAACTATTTTAGAAAACGAAATGGCTAATTTGGCTAAAGATTATATAAATGCAATTATGTATTAAGGTAACCCAAATGTAGATCTGTATGATTTTGAAATTGGTGCCAAGAATGTGATTACATGTAAACACTTTTAAAAACACCATGACAACCAGACATTGGAAATTTTTTATGACACCTCTATAAAAACACCTGATAAAACAGAAAACGACACATGTCACATTGAAACACACAACATTAAAAATAATTCACAAAACGATAATATATTTACCTTTTCATCCATGTTCTTGAGGTGGGCCTGGAACTGCCCTTCTGACAATTGGAGGACATCTGCTGGACTCTGCATGATAGTCACTGGCGACCTCCTGTGGCCCTGCCTGAAATCACACAAGTCATTCAGCCTTGAAATTACAGCCTTGAAATTACAGCCATTTACAGTGATTTACTGTATTTACCAAAGTACCGATAGCTATAGTATCATTAAACGGAACATGAGAAACTGGGGAATATTAGAAGCGGCCCATTACTTTCCTCTTGACTTGATCAGTCGAGAGGAAGGAGCAGTTCTATGATTTTTGAAAGGCAGCAATACCTATATTCCTAATTCCTACAACATTGGGTTTTGCGGGCTCCTTTGCCAAATGGCAATGTAATATTGAATGTATGAAGGGTAATATTTGACTAGGGGCAACTGCCTTTTGGGAAGGTCTGTTCTTTTTCTTTGGAATTAAGTTTTTAAGTCCCCACATAACATGTTACAAGATATTGCCACCAGGCCAGGTTTTGAAAGTTTTCGCATAGGCCTAATGTCTACAGGCAGAAACTCACATGTTCAAAATGACAAAATGATGGAAATACGCCAGTACATATTCTACCACTTATATTACAATGGATCATGATAGGAGTCAGCTGGATACTAGCAGATCTTTTAGTGCTGTATCTTCACCAGGAGCATCCAAGGAGTCCATGTGCTTCAGAATATATTTTAGCCAATTTACATGCAAGGGGTGAGTGCTCTGGCACTGGTAATTAAAATGTTGATGATTTAGGTATTACATGAAGGATATGCTACATTAAACAAGGAACAAAGAAAAAAGTCCTTAATTGAAATGGTGACTTTTAAGTATAGGACTTCCACTTTCTGTGGTAAGGCCCATACATGACCTTCCCCATCGATTTTCTCCAGTCTCTGCACACTGCTACAAGACTACTGGAAGTTGGAACAGCTCAATGGCCAGTCATCAGCCAAACTCCTTTTCTCCAGAGTCCATACAATTTTATGCAAAACTTTGTTTCAAAAGACAACTTACTTGAAACCCAGGCAGCATAACAGTCTCACAAATTTTCCATTCAAATTCCCCATCACTTTGAACAACTATCAAGTATAGGTAAATTGTTTTGAAATTATCCAATAAAATGATCCATAGGGTTTCGATAATTTTCCTCTAATAATACATGTCAAAATAAATCTGAATTTGTGAAAAAGGTACATAACACACCACCCCATGCTGGCAGGCAGTTGGTCCTGTGACCTGATGTGGTATCTGATTTCAAACAAATAAAGTAGGGGAGGCGGGGGTCAGAAGTCACAAAATTTAAAAAAAGGCCCAGAACAGAGCAGGTGTTTGTTAGATCTGAATGACCTTTGGCACAATTATGCAGTGTTTAGTTGACTATGTTTGTATCACGTGATAGCTGCTGTATTGTAAATAGGCTTTAGTCAGTTCACAATTATTTAAGGCAAAGTCAGCTGTGACTTTTTACCCCATGCCAGGGTCAAGAAGTCACAACCGCGGGGTAACAAGTCACATGCAATTGTTGTGAACATACAGCTCTATATGAGGTAATATGCATACCTAGACTTGATAGTCATCCTTGTGCATGAAATTTATAGTAAGCCTTCCAAAGCTATCTGCATGCAATGACAAGGCACCATCAGCAAAGCCTACGTCAGAAATTGCCCAAAGTTTGCGAAATGAAAACTTGCTGCAATTCTCTCTCAGATGTATTATTGATGATGAGTGATGATAAGATTGTAAGCTAAAAGCCTCAAGTGTGGAATATTTTACTTTCCTTAGCAGAGAATATTGAATTCACGGTACCCTATGGTAAAATATCACTGTGCTGGGGTGAAATGTCACACTGTGACATTTCACCCCTCAGATGTTTTTTAAATTCAACGCATGATCATGGCAACTTGGTGACCATATGGCCAAAAATGGGTTCACAGCATGAAAGACTATTATCCAAAAGACCTTGAAACACTAGCACAACTTCCTATGTCACAGTGACTAGACATTAATAGGGAAAGTTCGAAGTCGATAAAACCTGTTTGGGACCCCAAAAATGCATGAGGTGGGTAAAAACCCACTTTGCATAATTAGCATAATTTTCATATTCCCTACAGACCTTCTTCTCATAAAAGCGTCCCAAATGATGATTTAAGCTTAATAATTAGGTCACTGCAAGTTGGTCAAAAAGGCCTGTGACTTTTTACCCCTGTGACTTTTCACCCCCTCTTCCCCTACATGCTTAAAATCAAATTGTGTGTATAACAGGCCTAAATATGTACCTGGTATTACTATTGTGAACTTAAACAAAAGTATTAAATTAAAAGATCAAATTTTACTATAATTTTATAAATTTTTATTTAAAAAAATCCTTTACAACCATCTGTAGGCCTAAGCATAATTGGACTCTTAGTAGTCGGGGCCACTTGCATTGACTGAACTCGATCACCCCCAAATACAGTGTCGCTGGAATAACTACAATGTAACAATAAATTCTGTTGGCGCTATGTTGTGTCGCTTGATTAAAAACGTTCATACAACAAATATGAAGTGTCTACAATTTGTTATGACAAAGAAAACAAAGAAATACTGACTGTTTGCTGATCAAGTTGTCAATTCTCCGACGCCACATTGCCGTGACTTTTCTGGACTTTTGGTGACGTCATCATTAACAATCATATGACGTCACAAACACATTGGTGAGCATTGCAATGGCCATGAACGTCACGGCAGGCATTTGACAACGTAATGTTTTGAAACTTACTTTCCAGGAACAAGACAGAAGTGAATGATGTCATTATGATTTATTCTGAAACTGCACGCCTCAAGTAAAACATACGTGAATTTTGACTGGCAACTGTTCACTGCAAGTAGATCAATCAGCTGATCCAGTTCATTAGGGGGAATGGTCTCTGACCCAGAACTGCGGTCCCCTGCATTTCTGGGATCAGAGGCAATGCTCGGACTAGACTCTTAGTAAAGCCATCTCATCGTAACGTCTGCCTGTCAGAACTTTGCAGAGCTGCAGAAGCAAGACCCAGTCAAAATGTTTATGCTCACAGTCACAGGCCCACAAGTGTGTGTCAGACAGCTGGGGGGGGGGGCAGCAGTGCATGACACGAATCTATTCCTGTCACCATTCACTGATAGCCAGACACACACGTACTCCCGTGATAGCTCAGTTGGTAGAGCGGAGGACTGTAGTGGCACATTCATGGCAGGTATCCTTAGGTCGCTGGTTCAAATCCGGCTCGCGGGACAGTTTTGTGTAAATCTGTCTACACAATGGCCAGGAATACAGTTAAGTGATAAGAAATGTCAATATCAAGCTTAGAGTTAATCAATTGTAATACAGGGCAAGCAAATCACATTATCACAAATAAAACTAAATTTTAATATTGTATGTCATAATATTTACCTTGATTAATATATAAATAAGCCTATTATATTCTTCTAAATATAGCTAAGCAGTTGCTTATTTTTATAAGTAGGCTAAGGCCTAGTACAGAGAATCAATTAAACTATGAACTATAGGCCTAGATCTCAAAAGAGCAATAAAACAGTCTAGATTTCACAACCCATCATAACACCCATAACAATTGATAACCTGAAAACGTCTCCAGAGAATGATGAGATTCATAGCATAAAGACTCTTGGCAAGGGAGATCAAATCATCACACAATTAGCCTATGCAACTTCCAACAAGCATTCTAAAAGTCTTGAAGGAAGATATCTTCATTATTTATTGTATCTCTAAGCAGCCCACTATTATAAAATATTTTCCTGAAGTTTTAGAGAGAAAAATATCTAATTAATTTCAAATTTTAAAATACCTGAAAGGTTCTTGTTGGGAAGGTGCATGATCACCAGAGATTGAGATCTGAAATCCAAATTCTCTAAACCATTCCATTAGGCCTATTTTCCTTTATGGAAGATGTAAAAATCTCCTTTTTTATAGAGTCAAATCACCTGAAATCAGTCTGTATAACATTTACAAGCCATGTATTTGCACCCAGAGAATCTCTGCTGAAGTGTGTATTTATAACAGTCCTTGAAGTCCACCTGTTACAGTTTTAACTTTATAAAGAATCCAGAGCAGTGTATTTTGTGTAAAAGATTACAAGTACTTCCATGTATTGATTTTTTTCTAGAAAAATCCCCCAGAAAATTTGTGAAACGCAAAAGATCAATATCCAGAGCCATGGCATTCTAGCAAACAATACTGACCCTGACCCTGCTCTGACCTGGTCCACTCTTGCAATTAGGAGAAATTAATGCCCCCTCACAGAATGAAGAATTGCTAAGCAAATATTGGTATACATGACTGGATTATGAACTGACTTTGGGAATTATTTCATGTTAATATATATTTGGCATAAGAATTTTCCCAAAGTATAAATATACGTATACGTTTACCATACAAAAATATATATATTGATAATCAAACAGAATGGAGTTGAAAAATAACTTGATTGTCAAAATCGAAGGGCAGGGCCAGAATCAATGAAAATTTCCCAGTAATAAAAAAAAGTACAAATGGTCGCAGGAGTGAATGATTGACTCTCAGAATGCAAACAGTCCGGAATCGTTATTGGTCCTACTAAGAAAAGCTGTGATTAACACCGTCTTCAAAACCATGTATCTGAATCGTATATATACAAAGTAGTGAAAAACTGGAATCGATACATCCATCTCTAGCTTGGCATTAAACTGGGGATGCACTGATGACTTATATAACTTTTTCACTTCCGATCCTATACTGAAGTTAGTATTTTATTGCCCATACCACCAATACCGATATCATTCCGATACCGATACAATATTATGTAGCAGTGTCTCTGATCCGATACCGATACTACAAGTTTGGTGCTGGATCGGCACTGATACCGATACTTGGCATTGGATCGGTGCATCACAACATTGAACCTTCATGGATTGAAGATTACAAAAGCAGAGCCTCTGAACATGCTGGAGAGAGAGCAATCACTCATGTTTCTGTCTGAGGCGAATAAAAAGGAGTGCAAAACTAGTTCTCAGCTGAATCTCAAGGATGAATCATACGTGAATGGGGCAATAAAACACACAAATGATGATAGGAAAGTACCGTGACCAGACTGTGCAAAAAACACAAGCATGCATTCAATGGAAGTGTGGTGTTAAAATTTTGTCATTTGAAACTCATTTCCAGTGCTCTACTCCCCCTGACCAAATAAATAAGTTAGTCATCTCAACTTCTCAAGGCAGACATAAGGTGATATCTTATCATATATATATTGAGACCTTCATAATCTGTGTGGACTTCCAATAACTTATTGCTGTGGAAAAGTTTCAACAAACTTGCAAAATGTTAACGATTATCACCATAGAACAAATTGGTTGGACCAAACTGAGTGCCAGCAAGCATATATTCGATTACTGACCATGACTCTGCTCCAACTGCTCCAAAACCATGAAATGGCAACTCTGAATCCAACCCTAAAGCCCTGCAAGATGTTGACATCTTATTTCAACCAATTTGTTTTCAATAACTTTTTTTAAATATTCATAATCATGCAATTATTCCAAGCAGTCTGAGCATATTTTAACCCTCAAGATCCCAAAGCTCAAATTATTGACTGAACTTGTGAATGACCAAATGGATGAATACTCACTGACATGGAGCACTTTGAACCACCACATTGGTAGCCATGGTGGTTATATCCATCCTAAATTGGATTTAAATTCCACAATAATTCTAGATTAAATATTCCTGATGGCAAATTGATATTGTGAATTCCATGGACCTTCATAAATCCAAATACATATCAGGAAAGACACACCAGTCACAGATGTACTGTCTGCTATCAACGAATAAGCACCCTGTTCATGGCAGTCTGGGCAAATTCAAATGAAACGTTTTTACTAAACTATTAATAGGTGCTCGAAAAAGAGTTAGAAAAAGAAAGAAATGCAGCCATGCAGCATGAATGTGAGCAAGGCCTTGAATGAACAGCAGAGGTGAATTCAAACATTGCTCATAAAATATATAAAACAGAGTTGAGGGTCTGAGCTGTGACTCTAAAGCTGGGAACATGCTAAACCGGTGTCCCTGGGCAGTGGCGTATTTAGGGGGGGGCCATGGTGCCATGGCCCCCCCCCCCCCTCAGGCCAAAAATTAACATGGAAGAGATAGGAAAAGCCGCGGAGCCCCCCGTATTCACCCCATGTAATGGCCCCCCTCAGGCCATTTCTAGATACGCCCCTGTCCCTGGGTATAACTGGTGTATGCCATTCATAAAGAAGCCTTATCATAAAAGAAGTCTCTGAATATAAAGGTTCCACTATGGCAGACTTAGATTCTAGTGGATGCAATCCCATAAACATAAATAAAGACATTCTTTGTGTCAACTTTACTCAGGCCAATTCGATATAAAGTTTTAAAGCTACATTAGCAGCTGATTACTTATCAGATTAAGATGGTATAGACCAAGAAGGCCAACATAAAAGTTAATTATTTATCATAATTTTACAGATTAGGAAGCATTTGAATTCTGGTGTGATGTATCAAAATAAGAATTAGTTATGACATATTTATTACAGTCCTGATGCTAAACAGCATATCTCGTAGGCCTATTGGGAAGCTAATATATTTGACCACCTTACAGAGGCAGGAGTAATGATGAGATGACAATTAATGTAAAACATGTCAGACCATAAACATTCAACACTCTGTTGCCAAGTGTGTCTAATAAATATTAGGCTGCTGTACTGATAGACCGATCTCCACAACACAGTGGAGTTCAGTTGAGTTTGAAACAGGGACCTTCTGAGTACTGGACACAAGACCCTTCACTAACTACTTAATTGTACGTTTTAATCAAATAACTTGTTGCAAACATTATATTTTCAAAGTGAAAAATAAAGCTGAACTAAAGTTGATCAGCTGATTGAAGCCACCAATAGCCCTTCATACAATGATTTAATACTGAAAATGCTCCACAGATCATGCTGCAGTGATTGGACATTGAATCGATAGTAATGCAATCACTCTAATGTCATAATGACCACACAAATGCATTCCGTGCAATTAATCGATAACAGCATGATTGGGGTCTTAAACATCACGGAATAACATGATGCACACAGGACCTATTGATAATGCAATCCAATTGATCAAAATAATTAATTCAAATGACAGTTGTCTAAGTGCAGACTGAAGTGAATATTTAAAATAGAAAATGAAACAAAAAGAAGATATCGACAAAAGAAATCCAACTTAGAATTTCTAATTCCTTGGTACAACGGTATTTGCCTCCAAACAAGGACAAACATACAAAAGGTAGCCTTGGATCTGTGGACTATTAAAATTACTAAGTTAAATAACTTATTTTAGAAAGTGACAATTTTAGACACATTCACCTTCGTGTGTAAGTAGTACCTATGTCATATAATTACATAATTTTGACTACAGTTACTGTAATCATCATAAAGATGATAATACTTCAAATTGTGATCAGGCCTATATGTCAGAAGTAAAATCACAAACTAAATTGCATAGTAAAACTCACACTTTTCTATTCAAATCTGCAACGTATAGACAAGAATCAGGATACCAAAGCTCAGCCCACAGGACAAGTTATTGCAGGCCTATAAAGAACAATCGAGGTTAGATGGGCCAACAGTAAAAGAAATTCAAAATCACGACCTGAAGTGCTTGAAATTCTCTTACAACTGATAAAGTGAACTCACTGAACTCCTTATAATACATCACACCTTTTGTAGCAACTCTCCTTCTCCTGTTTTAAATCTAAGCAAAAAGTCATTAGATAACGGATGGTACTGAAATCCACACCTCCACAGTAACAATTGCAAGGAAATAGTTGACAGAAAAAGAAATTCAAAATCGCGATCTCATGTGCTTGAAAATATACTTCTGATTATAACTGATAAGCTAACCTTGCCAAATTGCTCAACTCCTCGGAGTAGGCCTATATAACTTTTTTTCCTGAACCTCCAGTATTCTCTTCTAATCTTAGCAAAATTCATTAGATTACGGGTGGTACTGAATTAATACTGAATTCACACTACCACCCGAAGAGAAACTGCAGAGAAAAGATAGTTGACATACCTGAATATCCGAGAATAAAGAAAACTGTTACAAGACTGTTTTTATGCAGAGTGAACTGAGTCAAGTATTACGAAGATTCTTTATCTTTATAGCATTATACGAATTCTGCACTTTGAACTGAATAACAACAACTTCTAGGCCTATATATACAGGGGGCATCAGAGGTTGTTGTAAGTAAAAGGAGAATTACATGGCGTGATTGAATCAACAACTATTTGATTATTAGATGGCAATAGATGTATAGTTCATGACAATGCCTCCAATAGAAGTCCATTTACATACCTTTCAAATATAACCTGCCTGCCAAACATATTTGGATCTTCAGCAGTTAAAATTACACCAAAACATGCACATTTCACATATTAGGTAATGTCACACACACAGTCACAATCACAGAAGACGGTTTAATTTCAACCATCACCAAGTCTGAGTTCTGATGGGGCCCTATAATATCAGTGAATTTCGAATATAGCGGTTTTTTTTTGGGTTTTTTTTTGGGGAGGCCTACCTTGAAAAAACAACTGCATGCATTACAAAGACCCAAATATTCTACAGTTTAATATAACGAGAGCGTTTTCTTATGCTATGAGAAATGGGTTGGATGCAGTACCTCTGCTCTGTTAGGACTACTGCACGATGTATGCCACTGACAGACTTGTATATATATATATATATAATATATAGCACTAAAATTCTCTAAGAAGGTACGAAGCCAACATGAAATGTATAGATTTTTCAAATTTTTATAGAAAGAAATTTAACAAAATACAATACCATTCAATGATATCAGGGTATTCCTCATATTCCCAAATAGGTTTGTGTTTCGGAAGAAAGTGGGCATAGCCCTGCAAGTTCTTGTAAGAGAAGTTGCCCTTAATCGGCCAGTATGTGTTGTTTTTCACATAATTCACATCATTCTCTTCTGGCGTTTCCTCAATTGGCTCAAGAAACATCCAGTTCCTGTCAATTGCTTTATTTGCATAAGCCATGGTAGTTTTCTATATCCAATTTCAGTAAACCCAATTATGAATATATCCTAACAAGATAACTTTTCTTAAATGTCAACTTCTTTCTTTTAAAAACATATTTCCTGTGCGACTGTTTTGTGAATTTATTAATTGAAATCCATCAGTTCCGACCAACTATCGAGTAAGAGATATGCATCCCTTGGGTTGTGGCAAAGTGAGTACATATATCTAGTATGTTCATGACCACAAATTCAATTAGTCCATATTGCTTTCAATCTAAAATACTCTCCAAGACATGCATGATCATTTCGATAATACATCTGAAGCATCCTCCAAATCAATGCTTTACTCCCTTTACAAGAAATCCTGACTTAATATTTAGCAACTGTAAATGTATGCTATTTCATCACACTGATTAATACAAGCATTGTTTAAGTTATAGACAATATCCCCAGAGACAACAGCACACGAATGCAAAGGCAGTGGAGTGTGTATTTATTATTCTGAAGGGTTAACGACAGCAGCTCTTGAAGGGGAAGTCAATATGCACCCCACTGAGTTGATTGGTCAAATTGCCCATAAATTGCCCCAGATCATGCAACCTGTGCAAAGGGATTTCTCCAGATCCATCAGTTGTAGGGCTCAATAAGGATCAGTGCTCAGTGCTCACAGATCTAGTGCCCGCTGCAATGGGCACCCTCCCTCCAATCTGCAACCTCCCTACCTTGCCCACCAATGTACATGTTTATATTACAGCAGAAGCCATAAGCATAGACTCAGAAACAACTAAGCATGTTATGCTTTACTTGAATCACACCTGTGTATAACCATGATAACTCTATGCTTATTACGAATAAAATTACAAGAGAACTTTGCTGCAAGATATATTGAGGATAATCAAATGTTGCTTGAGGCACCCAGATGGAAGACTTTGAGAAGGGGGGGATAGCTCAGTTGGTAGAGCATCGGGCTCCTATGGGGAGGTCTCTGTCTGCATGGGTCGTACCCAGTGTTATATACTGGGGCAACTGAAAGACCCTGCACAGCCCTGAACTAATAGGGTATGTAGCAGACTCACAGCCTTATAATCACTCGTCCATCACACGACGCTCGCCATGCTTGTAGAGGGCAATGACCCTCTAGAGCATTAAGAAGATCTGAACATAGAGGACCTATTAAAAGAGGACCTGTGTTCCGGGACCAGTGTTCAGTAAAATACTTGATGCTTTCCACAGCTAAGCAGTGTACTACCCATGCATTCACATCTTATACAACAAGCAACCTCTCTAGGTTCAGTTCAGAGGAGTCTTCAATTTCAAAGGTGTAACTCGCCAGTTGGTGAAGTCGTCCTTGCCTTGGCTAGGACTCCTACTTCTTAGCTCTACTTCTAGGCTTCGTGAGGTGATGGCAGCCTGGGCAGGAGTGCCTCAGGGACTCCCAGGCAGGACCTGACAAGCTGAGGTATAGTAAGCTATAGTAGGACCAATTTTCACCTTAACAGCTTAAGTAAATGAAGTTTGAAGAGATTGCATGTACAAGAGGTCTAGAGGATATTGTAATCACTTGGGATGAAATGTTGTCTGTTCGAAGGGCCCCAGCCAGACAGCTGGGCGTTCGGATCATCAGATGGCAGGCAGATAGATTATTTCCATGCCAAAACTCAGCCAATACTACATGAAAACGCATGGAATTTGGTATACATAATAATGATTGCCAGAAAAATTGGGCAATTCTGCCCGGTTGATCTGATGTTCTGAACTAAACCATGTAAGTGATATCACTTATATCACTGAAGTTAAACTGATATCACTTACATGGTTTAGTTCAGAACATCAGATCAACCGGGCAGAATTGCCCAATTTTTCTGGCAATCATTATTAGACTGTCTTTGCTTGGGTGTAACTCCAATCAGGCAAGTTTCAATATGCCTACATTCATTTTGACAAGCACAGAGTTTCCGCTCAAAGTAGGGGAAGGGGCGAAGGGAAGGTCAGTTGAGACATTTTTCGAAAAGTTTGCCTGAAAGCTAAATGGAGGATGATATTGAAATGATGAATAGCCAAATGTATGGGAAATACCATCATCCCAAGTCATACCATGACAAAATGGCCCATAACCTTTGCTAATTCATGAATACTTAATTAACTGACCCAGTTTTGGCTCACAGTTTGAAATTGTTGCTTCTGTTTCACACTGTTACAAATGGAGAAATTGTGTATTGTTGAAAGGTGCTATCACAGTTCCGAAAATTCCATTGAATTATGTATTTTCACAGTTCTGAAATGAAACTGTTTGAAAGTTTGCTTGTTTAACACTGTTTTTCTCAGTTGCCAGTAATCCTCTAAGTGTCCATAATCGGACTAAATCTGCCTGCAAAATGCTTATGACCTAAATAAGCCACCAATCACAGAAGAGGTTGGAAATAGCAGAAAACCCTGTCCATTTTAGCAGGGCTTGTGTGGGGAGGATGGGGAAATATTAATATTTAGTTCAAATATATGGAGAAACTTGACATTCTCTGTTGGATAGTTTTTACCCCAGATGGTGTCAAATGCTCAAGGTCATGTCAAACGTCTTAACTACTCCAAATGATACAAAAGATTGTCTCCATTGCACAGGAAAAATAGTTTGTCGTTGCTTGAAGCAGGCAAAAAACTTTCTTCTCAAGGGTTAAATCCAAAGCCCTGCGCCCCAACTATCATCTGGTATATATGTATATTTTGAAAGGGTAAATTCGGATATAGAGAAACATGTTAAAATATAACATAGAAAATATAGCAAGGCTATTTTTTTCTATGGATTAAATCCCCAGGACAAACGTTTTTTTCATTTGCGAAGCATCGAGGAATAATTTTTTCACATGCGGACAACACACCACAAGTTGCACAACAAACTTTTTTATTGCAATTTAAACATTACAGTAGGCAGCTGTAGGCCTATACTAGGCTATAGGCCTACACTATAAATTAGAGGGGAAACAAACCTTTTTCGCTTTTTTTCATTCTCACCAAAAATCCATAGCCCTCCTCCCAAAGATCATCTGGTGCCATGCTGGTCGGCCCCTTTCCACTGACTTTTGGAAAAGCCAACACGCTGACACATTGGTCAACACACTGAAAACCTTGATTCATCATTCAAGTTCATTGAATTATTGAATGGATCAGTAAATAAAATACGCCAGAACAACTTACCAAAGCGTTGACGTTGATAACAGGACAATCAAAAACGTCAATTCCTTCAGTAGGAACGTAATCCAATTATCTGACAGAGGTGTTACGCAATTAAAGAAGCACAGTGAAGCTGTTTTGTGGGCCCAAGAGCTTCAACTTTCAACTTCAAATCACCCACCATCAACAAGACAACAAACATCTCAACTCTCGCGAGCACCTGCGTGATTATGATGGACTCTTCCAGAAAAGGGGTAGAAAGATGGTACAGCCCCAGGACTTTAGTTATTTTTCTGCCAATACAGGCATATTCGGAATATATTTAATTCTTTGATTGAAAGATGTTTCTCTATAATTATTGTAGCATTATCTTGAATTATGTTTTGAGAAATTGAAATACCCAACATATCCTGACTCCCCTATTAGTAGATCTCACCACGTGATGACGTAAAAAGTGGTTCCGCCATCTTCTCAAAATCGTTTTGGTTGTGATTGTGTGTATTGTTGTATAATGGACAATAAAGAGGATATACTGGACGCTTTGGAAGGTAAAATTTTGTCAGGTGATTCTTTGTGTTATGGTGATCATTTCTCAATTGATACTTTGTCTAAATATCTGTATCTTTTGTTTCAGAGTTCAGCCGAAAGCCGACTTCAGAAATCCCACCGCTTTTGGACCAATACATTCAACGAGTAGCAGCCACCGGAGAGACCATGTAAATAACATGCTTTGAACAATGATCATTTCCATGGATGCTCTAGATAGCAAAGAAGCACGTTTATTTTCTGAAGCACCAATTCTATTGCCATGCGTTTTGAAAAAGGCAGAATCAAGCATGGCTGCATATGAATTATTAGCATGGCCATTTGACCCACTTTGACAGACAGTGAGACAGTTCAAGGACATTTATTGTCACAATAATCTCAAATGATTCTCACTAAAACTCTTTGATATAGTTGTGGATGTATAGTGAAGAGGTCACATTAGACCATAGAAATACATAGAACGGACATGAGGCTCTGGCAGATGAAGCAACAAAATCCACCATCTTGGAACTGCCCTGTAATAATTAGCTGTATCCTGACACAATGGCACAGTGACGTCCCTAATAACAGTGATGTCACTTATAACAATGGGATGACGTCACATCATAATTAGTCTATTGTGACATCATGTCTCAGGGCAGTTCCAATATGGCGGATTTGGTGACCTCATCTTGAGGTGGCTTCATACAGCCTCGTGTCCGTTCTATGTATTTCTATGCATTAGGCCTGGACCCAAGTGCGAAAATAAGTGTGTTGTTTCAATGCTAAAGTATTGTTGAAATTGGCCTAGAAATCAAGCTATACACATGTATCATGTTTTAATCATGCAAATGTTTTTAGGACAAGCTTTTTTGAAGTGACCCTAATTTCCTTATTTTTCAAATTTCGTTTCTTTGATAGATTTCCATGGAACAAAGTGAAACCTTTATTTGCTGCAAAACTGGACAACTGCATCGAGAAATTCCACGAAAAGGCTCCAACTGATAAGTTGCCACCATGTCCAAATGTGGAAAATATCAGCTACTCAGATATGAAAATTCTTCTTATTAATGCTGTTAATAACTTCAACAGGTGTGTACTAAGAGTGGCTCTTCACTAGTTTCTGTTTACTTAGTTCATTGATAATTGGCTTCTGTTGATCTGCTAGATCTACCTAATCAGCGAATGTTTTAATTATGATTCATCATCTGATAAACTTTTGTTTTTTTTTATTGCAGTGCACCATTCACGATACAAAGAATATGTGAACTGATCACGGATCCCCACAAACACTACAAAAGGACTGACAAATTTATGAGAGGAATAGAAAAGGTAATTGAAGATTTCTACAGCTGCATTACATGCTTGCTTTTTCATACCATTCGCATGTTGAAAATATTACCTTGTCAGTCTTATTTTTATAAAAGTTGTTCAACAGGTTTGTTACTACATACATTACAGATTTCAAAAAAATGTCTTTCATTTAGTGTTATCATTGACAGCTATGATCCGTAATTCTATATTCTGGCTTTCAATACAATAAGTTGTATTGAGTCAAGTGTCACAGCGTATTGCATAATAATAGCATCAGACCCTTGAAGACAATTGAGGTGGTGGGGGATATGATAAAAGGAGCATTGTAAAGATGTAGCGAAATAGATGAGGAAAGCAGCACTTTGATTTCTGTAACTGTTATGGCCAAAGTGTGGCATGCAGGGGCGACATCTGGAGATAAAAAAGAAACTAAAGCTGGAAATGAAAGCACTGGGAAGGGATGATGGTGAGTCCTCCCAGAAAGAATGAAAAGTCATGGAATTGCATATTACACATTTATTTGGGAGACTAAACGTGGCTAAGGACATTGTAGAGGTGGCAGAGAAAGTCCTTGCAAGTTTTCATAACGGAACTATAAGTAGTTTTGCTGGAGTAGCGTAAGGGGTCCGTGAATTAATAGTATGATATATTAACAATTGACTTGTGTATAGCTCTGGTTTACTTGTGTTTTGAAGATTCAAAGGAACTTTTCCTTATCCTGTCCAAAAGGTTAATTGTTATTAGTGGGGGCAGTAAATCCTCTGTCTTTCATAAGGATCAATTGCAATTAAGATCTTCTATGAAACATGTGAAGTGTCAAGTCCAGAACTTCGCTCAACTATCAAATAGATGATCCAAAATTTTGATCACCTGACTTCAAGCCATTGAATACTTCTTTAGCTGGACTTGCCAGTATCAATACACGTTTGTGTACATCATAAATGAGAACAGTGTTTTTGGATATGTCTAAAAATTTCCTCTTTTCTCCAGAATATCATGGTTGTGAGCTGTGTGGATACACATGGAGTGTAAGTGCAATTTCTGTATTGGTGTAACGTCAAATATGGTTAATTGGTGATACAAAAATTCTAATTAAGGAGACATATAATTTGTTCATGAGTGATTGATTCATAATGGTCTTAGCCACTGTCGAAAGTAAACCTCTTCTTTTATGTCAATGAACATTAAACAATTTTTGTTTGCTTTTGTCAAGCTCAGAAGTATTTTGTGAAAAAAAAAGAGTGTTCAAGACTTGGAACTTCAAGTTCAGCTTGTAATCATTAACTTTCTGATTGCAGGAAGATTGTGAACGATGGGAAGAGTGTGATGAACGGCTTAGATACGAACGGAGAAGCGAAGACCCCAAACCGAAAATCATCTTGCAGCTTTTTACGCCTATTTGCCCCTCCCCCTGCCCCATCGAACAGTCCTGTGACCTCTGGCGCCGAGTCCAGAATTACACCGGAATCTTCTTCCCCCACTGGGCCCACCCCATTGTCCCCTGTGTGTCTCTGGCCGTACAGTCGTTTCATGGGCAACAATGACATCTATGGACCTTTGCCCCAGGTGGCAGCAGCGGCTGCGTCCTCTGCCCCTCCTGAAATGTCCTCCATCTCTTCGGAGATGTCCTCTTCCAAATCCAGCGAGTCAGGAGGAGAAATGTCTTCCATGACGCGACTACATCCAAGCCCAGAAACAAGCTCAGCCGAAGACAAAGGAATGGAAGTGGACGAAACGCCCTCCTCTTCTGATCAAATGACTCCACCAGCCATAAACCATGACAAATCAACAAAAAATAACGCTGAGTCAAGTAAGTGTTTTGCATTGTTGCTGTTATTTGTGTTAATTGTTGCAGAAGTTCTCAGTTAATCTAACTACCTTTTGGAGTGAATACAATGTCCGTTTATGTAATTTTGGTCTGGTAAACTTGAGTTTCAACTGGAGTGCTAAATTATGTGTCTGATGTACAGAATAAGAGAAATTAAAAAATGCAATTTTTTAAACCAATGTCAATTCTCAAAATGTTTTATGTCCTTTCTTTCAACAGCTCCTGACCAAAATGGCTCTGGTGACGCATCCAGTGCGAAAGTAGAAGAGTCAAGTAGCAGTGATGACAGAATGAGCAGTGATGAAGCAATGAGCAGTGAAAGTGAAGAGGCCAGTTCATCGCAAACAGATGAGGTCAAATCTGAGACAATCCCCAAAGCAGAACCTTCAGTATCAGGAATATCTGAAGAACCGTCATCTTCTGTGGGAAAAGAACCGTCATCTTCAAAAGAAGTCGAAGAACCAGCATCCTCAGATGAGAAAGAACTTGCAGCATCAGTTGCCAATGAAGATGCCAAAGAATCTCCCGAAAATGAAGTGTCTTCTCTAGGTATGATATGATTTAATTTATATGATGAAATTTTAGTATTTATAGTATTTTGTGCAATAATTAATTGATACTTTGTGGCTTCATTTCAAATGAAAGATTTCACCGTGTGTATGTCTTGTCAAAAAAAGTTTTGAAAAATGCTGTTATGTTTTGAAATTAGTGATATAATTAGTCTGTCAGATAAAATTATATCAATAATTGACAAATTATCTCTGATAGATATTTAAAGAGAAATTTTTTTTCTTTTGTGACTTTGTTAAAATGTAAATGTTGATAAATGCTTGATAGATGTTCATGACGAAAAGAACAACAATTTTCATTTCAATCTGATATTAAGATGTGCTTATATAATTTTCTCAGAATTAAAACAAAAAAATTTTGATTTTATTGCAGGTGAAAATCAAGAGAAGTGCGCTGAAGAGTCATCTGCCAAAAATGAAGCAGAGGCCACATCAGAAGCCGAAGATACAGAGAAGCCAAATTCACCCGTAAATGACTCACCAGAAGTTAGTCAAAGTGGAGACGAAAGTAAGAGTGACAATGTCTCAGCTGACTCTGTAGCCACCGAAGAGGCGACTAGTAACAATGTAGAGAGCTCTTCAGCCGCCGAATCTGTAAATCAGACTGTTGACTCTTCAGACAAAAGCGGAGATTCCAGTCCGTCGAGTTCGGAGTGTGTATCGTCATCAGAAAGTAGTTCGACATCCGCTGAAGCTGCGGCATCAGAAGACATTTCGTCATCACCCTCATCCTCCACGAATAACGAAGATAGCAAAGACTCTGAGGAGAAAAATGAAGATAGTACGTCATCAACAGTATCAGACTCTACCACGCCTTCGGAAGCTCCTTCAGAGGAAGCTATGGAGCAGGATTAGCGTGTTAATCTTTTAATGAGCAATAGATTTATGACATTAAAAAAAAAGTAAACATGCACATGTGAGGTTGTCACATAGTTAACGTAAATTCATGAAGTAAAAATCAACATTTCTAAAGCATTTGAGTGTGCAAAGCTATCATCTGATTCATCTAATGATATACACGGTCACTGCTCAGAAAGTTTAATAATTTGTGTAATTGGGAGGTGTACTGATTGTACCGCCACATGGAGTTAAAGTACCATATCGTTGACGTGCAAGCCTGCATGAAAGGATTAAATATTTTGTATGCAGTAAACCAATCAAATAGAAATCATAAGATAGAACTTATAAATATGAGTTTGAGATACTGCTTGGTACTAATTTGTGTTCGTAATTCAGTGCTTATGTGCCCAAAGACATTAGAGCCAGTGCAATTACTACTCTGCAAATTTATAATTATTAATTCTTCAGTGCAATTTTGATGAAGTCTTTTCGCAGTTCCAAATTAGCAAGTGCATTCTGATTCCTGGTTCATCAGGTTCTTCCATTCTCATAGCATTAAGTGCAGCACTTAATTAAGGTCCATAGCTTAATTGAATTTCTTTTCTAAGAATGTGAAGCTTTTCTATGAAGTATGTGATGTATGGAAATGTCAAAACTGTCAGAATGTTAAATTTTATTGTTGCAATATCAATGCTCCTCATGATTATGATAAAATAATAATAATTCAATCATATTTTTTCCGTCAGGAGGACGAATAATCCGTTTCACAGAAATAAAGTGTAATATTTTGAGTATTACTGTTATGTTGTCAACTTTATCATTGTTTTGACATTTGGTATAAAGACGTGTCGTGTACATGAACATTTTATTGATTTGTAATATATATATTTTATTTATTATGGTTGATACACATTTGTGCATACTTGCGAATTTGTTATGCATAATTTTATGATACCCAGTAGGATACTTGTATATTTATCAACAAAATAAAACAATATTTTCCAAAGCCTTTCCTTTCATGAATATGGTACATGATGTTAAATTTGTCTAATCGGAATTTTTGTTTTGTAATTGACACAAGAGGGCAGTCCTGGCAATTGCGTTCTTCATTGTTGCTCTGGATTTTGGGACAAACGATAGCATCTGGTCGTCGTCACCTACAAAATAACCCATTCTTTATGGCTTCAGGTTTTGGACAGGTTATAAAGAAAAAGCTGCCCTTGATCTAGCCCAGATTGGATTTACAATTGTCTCTTTCTGCTTACTTATGAAATGGATTTGTTGCCGTTTAGGCCTGGTCCTGTGACTTTCATTGAAGTTGTACCACAAGGGCACTGGCTGAAAATTTCCTGCCCCATTCCTTCGAAAAACCGGGTAGAAGTCTTGTTTTGACAAGCTGCAGAAGTTGGTTGTTGAGCCAGCAGCTTGCTCTGGAGGACAGTGGCAACATCTATGTTCACACACGCTGATGAGAAGGCCCTTAATCTTGGGCTTCTGTTTTCTGCTGAGGGTGGACATGATCTTGACCACCAAATGCTGTTGCAAATCTTCTAACTTAAAATTGGTTGGTCTGTGTTGTCATGGCAATGAGTGCACACAGCTCCGCACTGACGGTAGACTGACTGATCATTCAGTATGAATGCAAGAGCATCAAGACCCATCACTCATTGATTCAATTCAAAACAACAAAAGAAGGCAAAATAAATTATCAATAATTAATCTCCACTTTATTTATGTACACAAATGTGGTACTTGGCACATAAGGTGAAAACAAAGAACAAAGGAACATAAAAGCTTTCCTAAGAAGTAAATTGCTCACTGCTAAAGAAATTCTGCAAGTTAATTATTCAAACAAGTTAAGGAGATAAGAAAAGGGAGGATGGATGGACCAATACACTCTAAGAAACCGTAACAAAGGAATGTTAATTGTGCAGATCTTGTGTCTCTCCATTAGAAGTGTCTAATTAATTAATAGTCACTTATTTTGGATCACAATCTATACAAATACTATATATCTCACTTTCATGCAGTTTTTGGGGTCATTTAATACATTCCTTTGAAATATTAATACACACAAGACCTGAGTTTTCTCTTCGTAGAAATATACATTTTAAAATTGAATACAATTTAATTTACGCAAAAGTATTTCCAAAATAATTTGGTCCAATTACCATCACATTCAACACATTCACATTCAACTTCTAAGGAGGGGAGTGATAAGACTTTTCATCCACTATTTATTTATTTGTTTTATGATTATACTTCAATTGCAACTGCAACAATAAGCACTGACCACAGACTCAAATATGTAGCTTTTCAAAATTCAAAATATCCTATTGCAACATCGAACTATCTATATGATTTATATGAGGAGATATATATTGCTCAAATGGATCATTCACATTATGTCATTTTCAACAATGTTTTAAAGGTGTATATTGCACATGTAAATTGTAAATTGGTGTATGTATTTTGTTCATTTATGGATAATACTGGCCGATGTCCATTCAAATAGGTATCTCCACCTCATACATAATAACCGGTTAAGGTCGGAATAACATCCAATAAATTATTCATAAATAGATCTGCATTTCACGTGTCACATAAATCTACAACAATCACAACTCTGGTGACATGATGCAAATAATTTTACAACAAACCATCTTCAATAAAAATAAATTTCTATCACTTTTGAAGAAAAAGAATACAACTTGCACTCGGTATATACACAATATTTACAAGAATATGATACAGTTCATTGAGACATGTGATTGTGCGTCACAGCCCCAAGATTCAGTTGTGCCCAAGAGCTGTTCAGCAGATTAACTTTAGATAGAACAAGAGATGATAGATAATCTGATGATAAGATTAGCTATACGAGAGTCGCCTTGGAGCCCCTCGGATGAGCGTAGTGAGGAGCTGCGATGGCGAGTACAGGATCATTAGCACCAGCGAAAGTCAACGGTTCATGATTGGGGTGATATGGGGTTGGTGTTTTTGGGTCGTGGGAGTGTACGCCCCTGTCGGGTAGTGTCCGGTACATCCCAGAACTGCCAGTGTCATATCCAGATGAGTACCCCGAAGCGAGTACCCCGTCTGTTTCGCCCTCTGGATTATGGGGGAAAAAGGCCACTCCAGTGCCAGTGTCAGATCCAGGGGAATAGAGCACATTGCTAATGGCGGGTATTCCAGTGGGTGTCGTGGACATGACCCGGTATATCGTCCCACTGGAATCCGTCTCGGATGTAGTCTGTGGGTACAAGTAAGTTTGCGTCGTAGGGACGTTAATATAAGTCACATTGAGACCAACTCTCTGGTGCGCCTTCTCCATGTGCATAATAATAGACTTGACAGCCTTGACTAGTTCGGCAAATGAAGGGCGTAAACGAGCATGCTCCTCCCAGCACTGCAGCATGATGGCATATCTGGAACAGATGAAAAATATGGATGAGAAAAATGAAATCTATTCCTTCGGAAGTGCATAATAACTATTTCCTGTAATATGTTCTGTATTTGTCAGTCTTACCACACTGTATAAATGTAATGATAAGAGGACAAAACCTAAATATATTCTTGAATTAATTACTGTGTCAAATACACATAAGTCTGTCATTATCCAATCTTATTAAACAGCTTCATAAACAGTCCCGTATAAGACATCCAGGTAGTTCTTTAACAGGAATGTATTCGCAATTCAATACTGTTGGAAATTTATATTATCTGATTTACTTACAATTGATCAGGGCAGTAGGAAGGTTGAGGCATCCGCCGTCCACTTTTTAAAAACTTGATGATGTCCCAGTTGTCAACTTCAGGGTAGGGACACACCCCTCTCGTCATTAACTCCCATAACACCACTCCAAACGACCACTGGAATACAGAGGAACATAATGAGTACAATGAATTTCCGATAATTCAAATATGCACAAGCATGCCCAGCCAGGAAATAGTTGGCTTTTTGCCTTGTGCCCACTCATACACAACTTGAATGCACATCACAGCTCCAGAGACTTTAAATGGGCTACACAAACATTCCATTAACTTTACAAGTACCAGGCATACATGTTGTCCATCAACTTACAAATATATAAAAAGTTTACAGAATTTTTTATATGATCAATCCTGTGATATATATGCAATGTATGATTTATTCAATCAGAGCAGGCCTATTGCAACTATATAATTTTGCTTTACTGAACCTGCCATTTTTTAAACATTCTGCATTTCAATTATCCAAGTTTTTATCTAAAAATACTACTTTTGCTTGAAAAAAAAAACATTAATCAGTTATATCAATAAAGACATACCACATCAGTCTTGATATTGTAAATGCCCTTTTCTAAACTTTCAAGGGCCATCCATTTGACTGGTAGTTTCGCTTTGCGGTCGTCACTGCTATAATAATCTCTCTCGTAGATGTCTCGAGAAAGACCAAAGTCGGCCACTTTGACCGTCATGTTATCATCCAGCCTGAAAGAAAAGAATCAATAGCTCATATATTGTCGTTAAAAAACTATAAATTTATGAGAATTTAAAGAGGTTGTTAGGAAATGAGACCTGGATAGATAAAGAAGTATCGAAAATAAAATTGATCTTACATGCAATTTCTCGCTGCAAGATCTCGATGGACAAACTTCAGGTTTGAAAGATATTCCATTCCTTGTGCGATTTCAATACCAAAATCCATGAGGTCCTTGACTGTTGGACTCTGAAAAATAGAATCACTCATTTCAGGACAAGTCATCAAACAAATTCCCAGTACATTTTCATCAGTCTACATTGTATCTGTCATTTTGTAGCAGAGCTCCAGACCTTGAATTCTTAGCAAATTCCTTTGCTGAATGTTAGTGCTAAAAGGAGTCTTGGAAATAACTTGAAACATTTTTTTTCAACTTTGTACTTAATTCATTCTAAAAATTTAACAGCTTTCTTCAAGAGTTCTTCTGTCTGAGATTAATAGAGCTTATCTTATTAACTTATACACTTTTGGAAGAATATGCCATTTGTTCGTAATACATCTCCATTATCATTTTGCGATTTAAGCAAATCTTTTTCCAGCAAACAATGATTTTGTTATACATACATTGCTTTCATCTCTTATATAAGTTAGCAGATCCCCATGTTGCATGAAGGGCAGAACCACCAGTGGCATATCCTCTTTATCCAAGGCTATTCCAATCAATCGCACAATGTTGGGATGGTCGAACTCACGCATCCTGAGTGCTTCTTCCAAGAACTTACGACCCTCATGACTGCTGGTATAAAGATTGTGATCTGAAATGAAAATCAAATCAATGAAATCATATGTTATAACCACAACAAATCAGAAATGTAATAATACGTCAATCTGAGATATTGTTGGTGAGAATGTAAATATTCAATGACAGCAAAATTGCCTTTCACAATTGAAATTGAAAGAGTCAATGTTAACAAACGTGCAAAATGATTAAAATGACAATTAAAGGAGAATTAATCAGTCAGTGCTGAACATGTAACGAATGAGAGATGAAGGGCCGATTTAAATACATGACACATGAAAAAGGAACATAAATATTTAATGAAAACAAAAGAGATGTTTCCATACGTATTTCAAACAAAAGTTGTATGCCACTTGAGAATCATGTTACGAAAGAAGCAATGAGAAAGAATGTTATAAACTGTTATTGTGAACGAAAATGAGACCAAGGACAATTGAGTCCTCTTTGCCTGATCCATTGACCAAAACAAAGATGGCGGAACAACGGACACAACAAACACACATGATGAAGGAGGCAGGGAATAAGAAAACTAGAAGGGCAAAGTATATTTAGTATCAATGTAACCATGACAACGTCCCATTAGATAGCCAAAAATACATGCTATCAATAAAGGAAAAGAAAAGACTAACAAATTGAAAAGAATTTGCCAAATAAAGACAAAACAATCTTTCTGTGAACGATAGACTTACATCTGATGCCTCGAACCATGAAATGCTCTGTGAAAACCGAACATGTGACTTTAGAAATTTCAGTATCAATAAGAACTGACCACCAGAAGAAATACAAAACGCTACACTTCGGCACAACATCAAGATAGGGAAATATAATTATACATAAAAGATACCTCTCCTTGGAGCAGCATAAGAAAGGCATTGAGAATATATAATTGCAAATCATATTCTTGTGAAAAACTACGTATCTGGTCCAATAAAATATTGTCTCTCACCTGTCAAACTTTTCAGAGTTTTTACAGCCACTTCAACATCCTCTTTGTTGGTGTCACACTTCATAAACCCTCGATATACACAACCAAAGTGACCTGGAAAGAAATACGGAAATCGATCAACTTTGCAGTCTTAGTCGTTTTCAGCAATTGCAAGAAGATTTTCCCTTCTTTTGAATTCAACAATTCAACAAATTTTTAAGACATTAAGAGGATCGAACATACCTTGACCAATGATCTCCAGCAGTAAAATCCTATCTCTGTCTATCAAGAGATTAGCATCTTCTATCAAATGTCTGGATTCCTCATCAAGGATCAAAGAATCTCCAGGACGTCGTGGAATCTGAAGAGGTGTTCTGTGGCGAAGTCTGCCATGTCCGGATGAATATGCTGCAATGAAAAATACTCCATTAACACAATGAATTAATTAATCTCCTTGGAAAAAAATTAACTACGTTTCTCCAAGAGATAACATGCACTAAGTGGCACTGTATGGAATTAGAGACAAAGAGGAGTACAACAGGATATTTGCTTACTTCTAGAGGGAAACTTATTAATATGGAAACACCACTACAATGGGGAACAATTTTATGGGTCATGTTTTCTCTTTTAAGTTCTTTCTCAAATTGATTGTTGCATACATGTACAAAACCACAACATTTCTGATAAGAGTGTATTATGATTTTGAAAAGATACTTACGATTTTCCGTAGTAGGAAGCCTGTAGAGTTGCTGGTCTGAACGATGACCGATTGTCACTCTGTCTCCTTGGGAGTATAAGACAGGAATATCCGGGCGGTTCATCTTCTTCTTGAATGGACCTTTATGAGACTTCTTTAGCAGGAGACACACTGTCGCTAGTATAATTATCAACAGGACAAATAGTCCAGTGAACAACACGGCACTGACAACCACATTGGGTTCTCTTTTTGAGAATTGCATGTCGCCCACCGCAAAGCGAAGATTACCAATCACCACCTGAAAGATAAAAACCGTCACTGATTAAAATACTTGGATCATTCACTCATTGCAGGAAAATTAATGTGCTGCATTATAGATATTTAGCCATGAGAGATGCAGCAAAATGCTGAGTCATTATTATCACATCAGTAGGGTTGCTAGTCGAATCTATAAACTTAAGTGATGCCATTAAATTATTCTGCTAAGTACTGCAAGCACATCACAAAAGTTTTGATAAAACATTCTGATTATTTTCAACAAGAATCAAAGGATTTAGACATTTTAATAAGGGGTCTTCATAATACAGAAGAGATTTAAAACATAATAATTGTGAGAGCATTACAAACCTCCACAGCCCTCATGGGTTCATCCTCCTGCACTTCTGCGGGTCTCTCCGGTGAACACAGTAGAATAGTGGTTCCAATTAGAGTCACATTGCAGAAGGTGCCCCCTATCGTAACAGCGATGTCTGATTTCAGGTCAATCTGGTCCAATGCTTCTCCCTGCAAAATAGTTAAGATGTGAAAAACAACTGCTCCTTCACAGAAACCTTTTCATCTTCAATTTATTTCAGAAGGTTAAAGACTTAAAGTGTGCAAAACTGTTTCGCAAAGCCTGTCATATAGTATCTTAACAAAAAAGTTGTTAAATAGAGAGGCTTTACAGTGTCGTATATTTAGGCATGAACAATAGCATGCTCTCTTTGCGACCTGGAAAACCACAAAGTTACAATGAGTAAATTATTTATGACTCCAGAGTCCATTGCTAATGTTTATTAATTAATTAAAGTTAAGGATGTTACTTACAATTGAGATGTTACAAACTGATTATAGACATACCTTGATATCAAGATGGGTCTCATCTTCGTAGAACGTTCGCAAGTGACTGGGACCACCAAATTTATGAAAGACTGGATCCTTCACATAAGTAAACCGACTGAGCAATGGCTGCGTCTTTTGGAACTGTCGTAACGTCTCAACTCCATCCATTAAGAAAAAGACATCCACTCCTAATAATTTCTCGTCAGAGACAGCAATGCCAGTCGTGTTGACGTTAGGGGAGTTGCAACGCATTATTTCTGGTGTCTCAGCTTGGCATGGCTGCAAAAATAATAAGTAATTGAAGAAACCACTTCACCACAAACTAATATTAGAGAATCAACATCCATTCTTTATGTGCTGGTGACTGAATTTGTAAAAATATGACTAAAGGAAACGTTAAGATTTCATTTATGCAATTTTTTTAGATATATATATACCAGGAGTTTGTAGAATTTACTTTTTCAAATGCCAAATTTTAAATGAAATTCACCAAAACGAGAAAAATATTTGAAGTACAAAAATTATCTGCACAAAAAAGGTTTGAGGCATTATCCTTCCCATAATAGTGGGCTAATTCAGTCCAGATTGATTCCAGTACAAAATACATTTCAAAAGAATAACTTACAGCAGGCTCACTGACTGTGTTGTCCCCAACCACTCTCCCGACTATTCTAGGTTCCTGGATAACATGAAGATTTTTCCCTTTAACTGTTATACGGAGACCACCACTGAAACAAAGTAAAAAGAAAGTTAACATTACTAATGGATTGTGTTATGTTTTTCAGTTGAAGAAATTAAAATGTTTTGACTTATATCCATTACAGATTCCATTTATATGATTATTAAATTATCAATTTAATGGAACATAGAATGAACAAGAAAAATAAGTTTTTAAAAACTTTTAAATGCAATAGGCCTACCTTAGAATGGAGTCTCTTGGAAACACATCTTCAATCTCAGGATCCTCCTCATAACGGAAAGACTTGTCATTTAAAAATAATTTAGCAGAATCTATAGTAACATTGACCGTCTCAACGCCAGTCTCAGACCGCTTGTGTCTCATCCTATAGTTGTACTCAGCCTGCCAGCGACTCGTGTTGCAAACAATGTGGCTTGATTTCACGCTGAAATATAAAAGATCACATTTAATTATTAATCTATTTTGTTCTTTCATATCATGTATTGCCTTATCTATTTAAATTAAATACAAGAATCCGAGGATTCAAACCCTGGGTTCTGTTGGGAATTAGCAATTAAGCATAAGATCCGTGGATACAAGATCAAAGTAGCACTGCTCTGTGAAGTGCAATCAGCTGTGACACCTGTCAGATTGACTTCAAGTGCTGTTTCTCAATGGCAATTTGGTAAACTGAGGATGAAAAAACGCTTTGGAACTTGCAGAATTTAATTAGCATTGTTAGACTGCTTCTGAGAATATATGCACTGCAAAAAGCAATTGCCAAATGCATTATAGGCCTTCCCTGAATCGCATGGGCGATCGTCCCGTGGGCGACATTATAATGCAAAGTCAGCTTGAAAACAGTCCCTCAAGACTCAAACGATCTATTACACAACAAAAATCCAAAAAAATAATAATAAAAAAAAATTATTTTTTTTCAAATTAAAAAAAAAAAAAAAAAAAACCACAACAAACCATCCCCAATTCCACAACGCATTTTAGTTCACCTCTATATGAACACAAAATGGCCCACTTGACCACATCCACACCTGTATTAAGGCTGGGAAAACTTTTTTCCAAAAATCTCTCAGACTGGTTTTTAGATAAAATTACCCTGGGGGAACCCAGGGTAAAAAGTGTAGCGCCAGTGGCACATTCGACACTTGGGGTCCCACCTCTGACATCATCAAAATCACCCAATTTTCACCTCTTTCGCATTCACCACTCCCCATATCAATCAAAATATTTTTCACATGTCATATCCACATAACATACTCACCCATACCGTCCAAATTTCTCATTTCAAACACAGCTCTTTTTAGCCCACTCCCCCAGTATCTGGATCAGCCTCTGCCTGGTCTCACAGTCCACTTTTTGTCCACAACCTTCAACAGCCCTGCTACTCCTCACACCATCTAATGTGCACATTTCCTCTTTTTTCAAACATGCCCTTCTGATGAATCCACATGCAAATCGATTCCTGATGGCCCTATCCCTTCGATTCAAATGTCCATGGATTCATATAACTAGCAATACCACAGCAAGCAGGCCATCCCTTCGTGATCATACTTCCGGTCTGAAGAGTTTGTTTTGATCCAGGCTGGATCCAGAATTTCGCGCCGTTTTGTGTATTTAATTCACTGCAACCAAACTCCCAAAGAAACGATTATCATTTTCTGTCTAATTACCCTATAGATGTGTCATTCAATGGCCATTTCTCTATGATATATTTTCTGGCTTCAATTGCTGCTTTGTTCAACTGGATCTTGGTTTCTGATTGGATTGAATTGTACAAACAGTGCAGCACACAACTTTTAGACGGCTTCAAGGTCATTTATGGAAAATATTTTCATGTTTTACATTATATTCCTCTTATCTGAATTAATGCTCTTTGATGTGTGATTTTACTGCTTATCTATGAGTTTACTGTTACAAAACTTACTTTTATTCCTTACACAATACGCATGATACCTTATGTCTCCATCTTAATGTAAGTACAAATGTAGACCTGCATAACACTTACCTTTCCCTGCAAAGTGAGTTTAAATAAGGAAAAATATATTGACTGAATGCCACTTAATGTGTCACTTTGTCAAATGTAAGGTACCTTCACACCTATCCACAGTCCAATCAAACAATAATTATTACCAATTTAATCATCCATTTTATCTTTTCTAACTTCACATGAATGATGAATCTCTTGATACACATATATATATGCATGCATAGACAGATAGATAGATACATAGATAGCCATAGCCATGCCACAGCAAGATAGTCAAACATAGATATCGATAGCCACATAGATATAGCCATAGACAGATAGTCATAGATACAGTCCCACGCATAGGTAGATCAACAGATAGATAAACAGATACCCACAGTGGCGGATACAGGGGGGGGGGGGCTAGGGGGCACGGGCCCCCCCCTAGACCACTGAGATTAATAATGGTGTTTTTAAGAGAATATGCCGAGATGTGGCCCGGCGAATGCTGAAAGATGCCCGCCCCCCCCTAGATGACCCTGTCTGGATCCGCCACTGACCCACATAGATTGCCCGATAGATAGACACATAGATAGACAGACAGACCGAAAGATACACAGATAGAAACACGGACATCACATTTTATCACTCTCTCTCACAGGGCTGCCATTAGGCATGTCCTGGCCACATCACTGTGTCTCAGCCACATTACCAACCCCCCTCCCCCACAAAACAAAAATTACAATTCCAGTCCTCCTCCTTTATTCCTTTATCACTGGGTAATTCTAGTAACATAATATTGGCCATTTTTTTACAATTCACATATGTGATTGGATGAAAAATTTAGGTCTAAAGCTAAGACACAAACAAAATACATAACTTAATACACTTGGGTTTTGAACTATGGAAGAAAACAAGTCATCAGGAACAATAATGACAGCGAGCATACAAATCTTGGATTTTTAATTGAAATATTGGGATGTGATATTGTCATAGAATATTATTTACCTGGTAGTGGCACAAGGCAAATGACCCAGGCGGATGTCCAAATTAGAACCTATGTCCAAATTTTCTCCTTGGATGGTCAAACTAGTTCCTCCACTTCTTGGCCCAACCTCCGGCTTGAAGGAAAACATCTTGGCTTTCTGAAAAACAAAAGTGAAAACATTTAGTACAATATCATAAAGTAGGCCTATCCTATTATGCTCTGAATGTTTTGTTACAAGCAGTCATAATCTGTTTCAGATGTGACCCTGTATACTGTGCACATTGAGCTCTGTTGATCTTCGTAGTGTGGCCTATAGCATTCTTAGTCAAATCAAGCAATGCTTTTGTGACCAATGTTAATTTAGGCCATTGCCAGTAATATTCCATTTTAAAAATGAACTGTCAAACTTTGTGTCAATTTAGCTTCAAGTTTGAAGTCATAGTGACTGTCATACCTTGTAAAAGAAACTTTCATGATCAGTAGAATCTCTGCCTTCTATGATGTAGGGTGCGCTGTTTTTGCTTCTGTCCACAACAAACAAGTTGATTTCTCTCTCCATCTCTCGGGTGGCATCCCCAGTCTGACATACGACACTGGAAGAGAAAAAATAGATTTCATTAAAATTCTGAAATATTAACACAGAAATGACTGTCTGAACTGAAGAAAATATTTTTTTCTTGAAATCTTGTCATTTTTTGTATACAGTGTACATATTGTATTTTCCTAGCAATAAGCCACATGAACGATGCATTAGCCAATGAAAATCGCATAATTTTGGCTGCAAATTAGCCGCAAATGTACGCATTTCACTCATAATTTACCACTGTGGCTAATGGAATTTTGGTCCTAGGAAAAGCACTGGGGCGAATCCAAACTTTCTAAATATCATTTCAAACATTTGCTTTTCTTTGAGATCCGGGGATCGAATGCAACAAGTCAGGGTTACGCCCACTTAGAAATATTTCATCTTATCACAGGAAGACTCATATAACCTTGTGAGTTGTTTTTCCTGTTCCTGAAAATCCTGGTTTTAGAAAGTTAATACTTACACTGATCCATTGCGAAACTCGATGACACAGTCGACCAGAGCGACCTGCACATTGACCTGGACATTTTCAGTGGCTATATTAGATCCAAAGTTGTGTCCTGTGATAGTGACCTTTGTTCCTCCCTCGACCGGTCCTGATTTGGGTTCAAACTGAAAAAGGATGTGAAATATTGAATTAATCGAGAATTACGAATACAGAAAACTTGCTGATTGATGACATGACTCACAAAAGTTATTGCTAAAACTTTTCACTAAACTGGCTTCTGGCATAATAGCTTTCCCCATTATCTATAGGCCTATATCATCGCATAAATGATAATCAAACAGAATATGGACTCATCATTTATCTCACATTTGTTCAACAAGTTATATGATGAGAAAAGTATCTGCTCAGCAAAACAGGGAATTAACAATGATTAAAGGAGGAGGCATGAGTCACAAAATTCTTCGTAACTTGTGTGTCACATATTTTTCAACAATATATTTCACCAGAATCATCACAATCAAATAATCATGTTTTGGCATAAAATATCATATATGAAGCTTATTTTCTATTCAACTAGACAGTCAACAATCATTTTAAGTAGATATATATGTATTGTCATGGCAAAATATGAGTGACCCACTAAACATCACTCTTGCAGTCAGTCTTGCAGGGTGTTGAACTTGTATGTGAAGTGGGTGAATAAGTCCCCAAATATATGTAGTGCAGATGTAAACCAATTGACTTGTTTACACCATATGCTATAAAGCATATTTATACTAAACATCTAAACGATCTAACTGTGAGGTCTGACAGATATACATATTTGTTTGGTGCCACTTTTCTTTTTCGCTTCTTTTATTCTATTGGCATGTACTTTGGCAGACTAAACTTATCATAAATCAAATTAGGGCAATAATTAATGCTGCATATTATCTTGTTTTTTCTTTCAGACATGTTATCAGTCATGTGTTTGTAAGTCATACAAGTTCCAACAGAGTACTTTCATGATGGGTCATGGCTGTGGGCCCTATATTATAACTTGTTTAGATGGTTTATATTTATATCTTGTAATATAGGCCTATTAAGTTAATAATTAAACCGCATTAACCACATTAGACCAATGGGAACACCAGGAAACAGAACCGTAAAACGGGATAAAGTTGGCAATCTGGGGGAAAGTTGGCCGGTTTTTTTAACCCATTTAATGGATGAAATGTCTACTTTTCTCACTGACACAGGTTTCTTCGTCAACTTTGTCACCTGTGTCAGTGAGGAAAGTTGGCATTTCTGCCATTTACTGCATTTAGTGGGTTAAAATAGCCAGCCAGCTTTCCCCCGGATTGCCAACTTTACCCGGTTTTACGGAATCTAAAGTTTCTCACACATTAATATTGGGAACTGCCATCCTGCCAAGTGAAACTGGTTTTTATTTCCCACAACACAAATTTATGCTTGGTTATTTTCCAGAAATGACCAATTTCTGTGGCCTCCAGTTTTGACAGAAATTGTGAAGCATTAAATCATGTGTAACACAGTTATATTGCTAACTAATGGCTCCATATAATCGTAACTACCAATATGCTGTAGGCTACATATCTGTCACTGCTGCAATGTGCAATTCCTGCCAATTTTGCTTTTGCGTTGTTCTGTGGCCAAGTCTGATATTATAATGTCATACTAAGTATGATACCACAGTACTGCTACAAAACGCACTTTCCATGATTTTCTCACAAAAACTTCTACCTCTGTTTAGTTAAAAGAGTTTTGAGACTAAAATTTCGACAAACCATAATTAAGTCCTGAACAACTGAGCGTATTAATCTAATCTAAACTTTACTAAAGTTGTCAAATTCTAGTTATTCGTGGAATTGAATAAAAATATATCTTAATCAATACCACAATACAAGATTAATTTTAATTTCCTCACGTTTATAATCTATGTGGTCATACATAGGCCTATAGATAATTTTCAATAGCCATTTGTCACGCAGTAAACAGTGTAATAATATCCCATTTGGTTGGTCAGTTGCTGTAGATAGCATGTTAAACATGAATTGAAACTGGAGTTCCTATTGTTAACAATTGAGGTTATCAGGCGGCATAAGGATGTCCATCATTGGACCCCAAATGACACTCAATGATTAATTTGTGATTTCATCAGTGCAATCATCATGCTTATAGGGCCTGAAAAAGACCATTACAAAAATAAGTTATTCTAGTAACTTACGAGTAAATACAATAAACTTTGTTAGAACGTTTCAACTTCAGGACCACCAGAGAACCAGAGTTAATTTATAAGCTGTTCCAATTTGTTTTCAGCTGCGCATGCAGTGTTCACGCCAAGCTGAAATGCATGATCTCGGTGCGTGCAGTGCTCTCCCGACACTCAAACCTGACGTCCGTGCAATTGTAACCAATAATTTCAGCCCAATTTTGGCCTAGGCAAATAGTTTCAAGCTAATGTTTTCATGTAACCTGTGTGTCGACTTAAAATAAACATTAGTCTATTTTTTATTAGAAATATCAGCCAATTCTTACATGGTAAACACTGGGTGGGCAACTGTCCTTCTTCCAGGTAGCAGTGAGGCATTCACTCTGAGTTGTACAATGACTGCCGCACCAGCCACAGCCAAGGGGGTCAGGGGTAGTCACACATTCTGCACAGTTCTTGTAGACCTTGCAGGATTGGATGGGCACCTTGGTCACCTGGATAAATCAATAATGCCATTTCTTTTCATAACTTTTATTCCAAGCAACTACTTTGGAGAGTTAATAATCACCAAGCTGAAAATATGTGTGTTGTAACTTTAGAAGCTAATTGGCAAAGAAGTGACATTAAAATCATATCAATGCAACAATGTTAAAATATCCACAAATATTTACATTTCACCCAAAAAGAAATATATCCATTGACCTCATATTGCAACATGGAGTGGCAGAAACCATAGCTAATTTAGATGTGATATGAGTTTGAGCTAGCATAGCAATGAAGATGAGAATAACATACTAGCCTGCTCAAAGTACCTTATAAGAAAACATATCCAACAGAAAGGCTTACCAATTTATTATTTCTTCAGCATGAAAATCAAAGGCCCAACCAAAACACTACACATATTGTTCCCTATGCATGACGACATCTGAGCATGATCTCTATCTTCATTGACATTTACACATTCATCATTGTGTATGTCCAAAATTGCACATTATACAAACATGAGTATATTTTGGTGTCCATGTCCTCATAAAAGGTCACCTCTACAATGTATTGAGGGATTTGTATTTGTGGCTCTATACAAGCACCCAGGAAAACAGAATAGATTCTTAGAGTGCATGCAAGAAACAAGAACCGACCTTCCCACATGCCCTAAACTTTACTAAACCTCTGCACTTTGAACTGAGCAAAGAGACACAACTTCCTGGAATATGACCTTGCTAGGTCCTTTTCTATTTCTCTCAACTAAATGTAACAAAGTTCAGAAACCTCCAATTTCAAAGCTCCAAATGATGTACCATAGAGAACTGATCCACAAATTGTTAAACACTCAGTGCAAAGTGCAAACTAATACTGAAGAAGCACTTTTCAAAAATATTTTAGAGATATTTGATATGCATAGTATAACTTATACTCCTTGTTTATGAGTATATAATCATTACTTTACAATCACTATGGTATCTTGAGGATATTGGAGTGAACATACGATAAATTTCGAAAATTCATTCAATACCATGTTTCCATTGACTCTTCAATATCAAAATATTAAAGGCTCAAATCAGTTTCAAATTTGAGATTATTTGAGACAGAGTCATATGATGACCTCTTTAAATGTTATAATGACATGACGTCATTGAAAGGATCATAATATTAAGGGATCAGGGAAGTCACTGAAGATTTCCCACCCACGTCTGTCCCAAAAAGGGTTCAGATGTACCCATAAAGTGTCATGAGTGTCCCTTTGTTGAACCTTGTCCAACTTCTAGAGAGTGTTTATTTGTAACCCAAAAACATGAAAACCCCAAAACAGAGCTTTAAAGTCTGACATTGGGGCAACTGGAGAACCACTAAGCCTAAAAAGTTTCCCAAGGCTGTGTATACACGTTCATCAAACACATGACATTCATGCTAGAATAAATTGTATGGAGGCCATCCTCAGAGGCCTTCCCTTGAATGTGGTATACATGCATGTAGCAGCAATGCATGGGAAAACTAACAAAAAACACTGTGGAGAACATCATGCAACAATCCATGAAATATAACCAAAACCTGACCAAGTTTCAGGCAAAACCAGTATTCCATTATTCCATGCAAATGACAATTTTCTTCAAAAATCGTCTTGAACCCAACACCAAATTGTAAATCAAATCATCTTATTCTTATTTCTCTATCACCTCATCATCACTGGTCTTCTCTTCCGCATCATCCCAGAGATATGGGTTATCACAAGGGTCAAGCTCACCAAGTGCTGTGCTCTGCTGCAATACGTGAAAAAGCCCTCAATCACATGCATAAGAAGATCAAGAATAAGATTTAAATCACTGTTTGTAGTATTTATATCAATATGTATCATTAATAATTATGATTTCTAATTGTCTATTTAATATATCATTTTATCATAATCCAGATTAAAAAGATGTGTTGTCTATGGTTGACAAAAGCCCAATGATGTATCCAGGTCAACTGCTCATTGTTATATTTATTGGACCATAATCTATTTTACCAGAGAATGGGAAAAACCTATCAAGGATTAAATTTGAACTCATAGAGTACAGTGAATTAGTCATCTTCTGCTATTAATTCTTCGAGTCAGTCAAGTTTTTGGTTTTTCGTTTTCACCTATCCTCCACATTTTTCTCTCAAACAAATAATATTCAAAAGAATAAACTATTCAATTCAAAACGTATTCCTTCCATTTTTCTTTGTTTTGGAATTGAACTCCTTCCCTTTGGTTCCATATGGAATCCCTTCTATTATATTTTTCTTCAAAAGTTTTATTGGCAATTCGAAGAGATATTGACACTGGATACACCAAGGTCCAAGACATTTTTGGCCAAGTCTTCAAAGTTGAAAGAAAAGTGTCACCAGAATTAAACAGTGATTCAGGAGAGTGATCAAAGTGTTCAAAGTGTGAGAATTTGATGCTTCAATGGCTACAAGCACAATCTTCCATTTATAGCCAGATATTTTAAGTAAGTAGGCCTACATATATATACACTGTATCAACATTATTATTAACCTTGCAGCTTATTTTAAACTTTAACCTGAAGTTCACCGAGTTTTGCAAAATAATAATAAACAAACTTTCTCAAGTGCGAAATAGAGCTTGTCAATGTACATAGAGTCAATTACTAAAAAATACTAAATTTTGGCCTCACATTTTACACAAAATGCACAAAAATATGGCAATGTTTTGGAAGCAGAAATACTCTATGAGTTTGGTCTATGGATGAAAGGTTGTGCTTGGGGTGCCATTCAGAATACTGTCACGGAGTTTCAGAGAGATTCAAATATACCAGGCTAAATAAATACTAGAGTCAAAGAATGAAAGAAACTTTACCTATGTGCTATAACAACAGATCAAATGTCAGAAATAAAGTACCTGAGAGGCCACGTAATTAGCCAAAAACAGCAGAACCACCAGCTTCATGATGTAGACCGACTAATGCATTATAACAACAATCCAATGTCAACTGTATTGGCCAATACAATCACAAAATGCTGAAAATAGGGCAGTAACCCTTGTACATGGAGCGTGACGCAAGCACTGTGCCAAATTCCCGTCAGTGATCCACTGCAGGCTGAAGGCAAATCATGAAAGGGGGGGGGGGAGTGCAGTTACACTTGTCACAGTAATGTCACAGGCCATGTCACTGATCGTGAAATCATAGTGTTGTTTTTATAGTGCAAAAACTTATGGACTATCCATACATCTATTGAAAGCAGGCAATTGTCTATTTTTCTGATAAGAGATTTTTACGAAAGGTTCATGACTATCACTGTCTGTCATCTTCTTGGTGGCTCCTAGTCATTAAAAAGACAAATATTGACTTTACTAAACTTTTAAGTGGGTGTGCAACATTTGTTTTAGATTAGCTTGATATGATACATCCAACGATATAAAAAGACATGAGTGACCCTGAATGGGTGTGAAAAACAATCACGTGATAAAGATGATATATATTCAGTCCTGAGCTACATGCAGTCTGAAAATTCCTTGGACCACATAGTAAAAGAAACTTAAAAAGATATTCATCAGCAAGTACTCTTTAAAAAAGATACACTTCAAATATTTGGAAGGCCAAGCTACAATGCATTGGATAGCAAAAACTGATTAACTGGGATAGTGAATGTGAGATCTAGTCACGATCTTGATATAATACTGCTAAGGATTGTACATTGGCCTTTGAGTGTCTACAGTCTCCACCCTATTGTTAATTTTTACTTTTTTTTGGAATTCAGTTTCTGTCTTTCTGATCTTTGTACTTTCCATTGGTCTTCATCCACTTCAACTTTATACAGAAGAAAATAAAACTTGCATAAACACCAGATGGCAGCACGAGGCAGTGGCTATCCATCAAGAGCTCTCTGGGCATTGCAAGTTGAGTATGCCACATGAGAAGTTCAGAACCTCCAGATTTAGTTGACCATTGAAAACATATTGATTTTTTATGGTCAGCAAAAACTCAGAAATGCCAAGAAACATCGTTCCTAACTGCCATAAATTATATGTCCATAATGTTTCAATCATTCTGCTTGCATGGGCCACAGGTACAATTTCAACTAAATTTCATAACAGCTTTGTCTAGTAACTTATTGGCCAATTCTCACAACCCACTGAACTGACCTTTACTGTACTGGCCAGTAATAGGAATCCATCGCGATCCATCTTCGTCAAAACCCAAATCAATCAAAACCCCTAAACCCTATTTCACAGTTTACGTCATAAGTCATAAGCACTTGTGCAACCTTCAGACATACACTGTCAGCACCAGCAGTTGTAGGCCTATAGCTACACTGATGATTGTGAGAATTTCTGTTACACTAGCAAAGGAGAAATACTGTTCCTTCATATTATACAAATAAACACTGCTTCTTGTAAAATCATTAAATCAAGTTTTAGGCCTTAGCTATTTCAAAATCTTGGCTCAAATTATTTGCCAATAGGCCTATTTAAAAAAAAAGTTAATGACTTGGAATTAGTTAACGAAATTACCAGATTTGGTTAATCTAAGTTGCTACAGACGTTCCGAACTAATGTGATAAATTCCAACAATTGTTTGCAGCACTGTTTGTCAACTTCTAACTTGAATAGCACTGTATTAAAACTTTCAAGACTTTGGATCTTCTGAAGTTCACTAGCATAGACTATATATATATATAGTTAAATCAAGCACATATATATTCATCATATTCTAGCCTTACAGGTAAAGGGTCGACCAGCATGTCCTATGACACAATTTTAGGCGCGAAAAAATAGGGTTAAGGAAGATGTCATTTGACCCCTTTTCCTGCCCAACCTTTGAACAAGACACAACCCTTCCTGCTTGATACAAGCTGGTATAATGGTATTTCCATTCCTTCCTCTTGAAACTGTCTCTTGAAGTACTACAATCGTCTCCAATTTATCACAACAAGGCGCGAAAAAAGAATGGAACGAAAGCAGACGAACTCTGTTGCTGTCAGTCTCCCAACATGCCACGCCCACAAAGCACGTGCTGCAGCAGACTCCTCCCACTTGGAGGGAAATCTCTGAGAAATGATTGGCTGTCAAGAGACGTAGTATGACTGGTAAACAAACAAGAGACAGAAGATTGAAGATGCCAGGTGTGGCAGTGAAGGTATAGGCCAATGCCAGGCCATGAGCTAACTGAGGTGCTAGGAAAGCTTAGGAAGCAGCAAAAGACAACCCTCGATACACACACAAAACCCCTGCTACGCAACTACACATCCTCGACCGCTTTTCCCAGGCTTTTTGAGAACCAACCGCCTTTTGCTTTTTATTTATGTCTTATGCCAGATAAACATCTACGCTACTCTCTGTGCTTTGAGAAAAATAAACATCATATTTGACACAGTAGCATTTTGGACTTACGGAGCAACTTGGCAAGAAAGTTGACTGAAGAGCAGGTGGTAGCAGATTTCAACTTTCTACTTCAAAAGACTTTTTGTTGAGTCTGATTGTCTCAGGAAAAAGAAAACAGTCAAAAATCGTACTTTTTCTACAACTTGCATAGCTTTGCTTCGCAGTCCAAACAAAAGCATGTCAATTTTCAAGTCCAAATTATGCCAATTAGTAAAACCAATTACAAACTTACATTCGGCTTAAAGGTAGTAAGATATGCTCCTCAGTCTGATCCTATAGGCATACGGCATGAAACATGGGGCACATACATTTACCTTGAGGTATTACCTCCAGCAGTAAATCTCATTACTTAGGACTGAGTTTAGGAGCCCTATTCAACACCTAGCTGTTGCAGGAGATATAATTTCCCACGTAAATAACTAACCCCTTCTCCTGGCGTCACGTTTCCATGACGTCACCAGGACAAAAATGGGGCATGAGCCCAGCTAGGATATCAAGGGTAGATTCGGTCATTAATCAAGTGTGATACTTGCAAATAAAATATGGTTATCATAAATCATTGGGCTTTTTTTTTAGTTTTGAGTTTGCCTTTTTTCAGTTTTCCATTCTGTAGGTTTTTGCTCAATCTGTCAATGTTGCAATATATCAAGGAACCCTAATATTAAGCAGGGAGATGTCCTAACATCTACATGTATTAAGTATTGCAACTGGGCTGAAAAAGCTATCTAGATTGCAATTGCAGGCCTAGCTTTTGTATTTTAAATGCAGAAGGGAGCTACAACATGAGTTTTCGAACAAAGTTTTTGCAAAAGTTGAAAGAGAACTTTCATGATTTTTACAAGGGTCAAAACTTTCACCTTGATTATTTCACACTTTACCCTTTCTTGGGACATTCTTTCTTACACCAGAACAATGCCAGTGACCCAACTTATTACTGGACTGGACAATGTGGTCATAGTTCTGGAGGCAAACCTGAGAAGCAGTGTGGTTGCCAGGAAGGGAACAGAATGCGGAATAAAAGGTGTTTGGTTCAAGGAAGGCTAATGGACTCGTAAACAAGCAGCCGGGAGTCATTGTAGTGAGCCCATAGTGGAGAAGAGTGAGATGCAATGGAACCAGGACTCGTTCAGGAGTAATGTTGAGTTGTTTGCCACTGATTTGCCATTGGTAAAAATCATCTGTCCAGGCCATGCATATACTGCTTTGGTAAATCTGACAGAATTTTTTTGTCAAAGACATAGGCCTAATATGAGGTCTATGAGACTAAGGGTTTACTTAAGTTAAAATACTGTCTTCGAATTATGCCTATAGGCCTACCAGATTGGTCTGGTTCCTGGAAGATTTCATCGCATCTCAAGACTTTGATCATCACCTATTTTGTATTAGAACTCAAGGTAGGGAAAAGTGCTATTGTCTGGCAATATATACGGATTACCAGAGATCAGAAATACATCATCTGATTGAGTATATAGGATTGCAAAAATACCACCATCACCTGCAGCTGTGCAGAACACAGCGGTGCACAACATACTGTGGGACTCATAGAGAGAGGTTACTGCTGGCCTGGACAGTGTGCTGGTGCCTGGATGGCAGGAGCATGAGAACCATGAGGTAAGATGAGGTAAGGATGAGTAGTACTACTACCCCCCCCCTTCAAAGTACTAAAGATGCCCTGCCTCCATCTCTTTGAACCAGCAGCACCAGTACAAGAAGTAGCAGCAGCAGCAGTCCCCCCAAAACATGCACCAGGAAAGTTACAAGAACAGCAAAAATATTGCGCACACTGAAAGGTGGGACAAACAGTGCACTAGCACTGGAATGAGTCAGTCTCTTTTGGAAGTGACAAATAAATGATATTAATGAATTACAAACAGAAGAAGAGGAAGATGAAGACGGAGGAGGAGGAAGAAGAGGAGCAACAAGAGAAGGAGAAGCAAGAGAAGAGGAGGAAGAGAAGGAAGTAAAGATAAGTAAGATGAGGAAGAGGAGAAAGAGAAGGAGGAAGCGAAGAGAAGGAGAAAGTAAAGAGAAGAAGGAGGAAGAGGAGAAGGAGGAAGAGAAGGAGGAAGAGAAGGAGGAAGATAAGGAGGAGGCAGAGAAAGAAGTGAAGATGCTCAGTAAGACGAGGAAGAGGAGAAAGAGAGGAAGAAAGAGGAGGAGGAGGAGGAGGAGGAGATAGAGGAGAAGCAGTAGAAGGGGGGGGGTGGAGAGTGGAGGAGGAGGTGAGATTGGAGAGAAAAATGAGGAAAACTAGAAAGATGAGGAATTGCATGCAAAAGGTGCAACAAACAGCAACACACAGCAAACAAGTAAATCAAACAAGTAAATAAGAAACTGCAAGGCATTTTGAAAGATGGCCTGGAAGTGGGTTAACAATGGCCAAGGTCGAATCGCCAGGCAATTGTCTAGTTGCTCAACAAGTGAGTTGCCAATTTATCTTGCAGATGTCTCAAAGTAGATTTTAATTTTAGATAGCTATACTGCTCAGCTGGAATGACCTTTCAACCTGAAGCCAAAGGGAGAAAATATAATGTTCCCACTGCACTGTCAGTTATGTATGGCTTGATAACGACCCCACTCTTTTTTTCAAAAACCCATTTGGGATCAAGCTGTGGTGCTGAATTAGGCAGTGAAAAAGAGTTGTTATCCATGCAAGACAAAAAAAAGTTTGAAAAAAGACAAAAAGTAGTGTTCTTTGCATGGTTCCATGTAATGTCTAAGGACGTGGAGGTGATGATGTCATCCAGAAGGGATGTGCGCTCAAAGAAGTCCTGCATTACCATGGCAACGGGGGTGTCCTGCAGGGCATGTTTCTTGCACATGTACATGCAGTGTATGTCAGGCCAAAGGGGCACGAGGGGGACAACCGAAGTGTCATTGCCCTCAGAATTTTCTTTCAAAAAATACGAAAAAGAAACTCGTTGTATACGAATAACTTTCTCTAAAACAACATACAAGAATCTCAAAGGAAGCGCAAGGAAACGTATCCATAAAATTGGCATTTTTTACTCGACATGGCTGAGATAGGTATTTTGAAAAAATCATAAAATTACAAGTTGATACCCCATGCCCCTTTTTGCAGCAACATGTTTTTAACTTTGGATGGCTGCAAGCCTATAAATTTGTATTATGTCTACTAAATTAGAAATGTTCTCATTTGTATCACAATTAACAAGAAGTTCAATCAAAATGAATTTTACACTGTAGGTCTATCAACTTTAGACCATCTTAACCAAAAAGAAAGCATAGGCATAACTTCAAAGCTTTGAAAGGCCTATACCCTGGTACTTTTACTTCACACAGCAAAAATATCCCCAAGGACCAAGAGCAAAAAGACTTTAAAGTGAAAGCCAAAAGAAGGAACATCATTGGGAATCTTTGCTGTCTTTAGTTCGTCAAGTAGGGCAAAGCACAGTTTGCAAATGACCCCTAAGCCCCCTTCAGTGGCATTGCCCTACTGCTTGTGAAATTGGATCCCTTTTCCAGATGCATGACCGATGACAAGTTATGAACAGATGCACGTGCCTGTCACACACCACTATCCACCAGGGGTCGCTCAGCCATGGTGTTACTGGTGCTTAGCAACTGCATTAGCAACCAAGTTTTCTGTGAATTATTGAAGAATCTGACGAAATCAAATCATCAGATCATCTGCCCTGGCATATTTCTGTTGATTATATCTGGTAAGTATCTCTTTGCACAGCCAGCTCTCCAACAGCCCCAATATACTAAATTCTCTTGAAACAAAGGACAATAGTCTCCACCCATGGCCATGTCTGTAAACATTCAAGAAATTGACCAATTGCAATGTCAACCAACCTGTCATCAGTCTAAGAACAGATTCTGAATGATCTGATGCCCAAGAACAGACATCAGTTATTCAAAGGTCAATTGCACTTCATGGAAGACTAAGAAAACATTGTTTTAAAGGGACAATAAACATTTGACTTGTTGACAGGTCTTGTTTCAGCAGTTTGAAACTGACCAGCCAGCAACTGCCACCTAGAGTAGACAAGTGACCCATGGCTAAAACTGCCCATGTGACCCAAGGGGCATATCAAATTTTCCATTGTGTCTAAAAACTTAGCAACCCTAAAGTTTGACAAGACTGAGTTTAATCTACATTTTCAAACTTCGCTACCATTGAATTGTTGGCTGATTGATGACTCAATTGGAAAGATGTATTGTTGCAATAATTGATGGAATAGTATACTTAAAATTACTTATATATACAAAGAGTATAGACTGCATAGTGCACCCAGATCAAGACTGAACATCAGAATTGCAACAGACAAGATTAATGGCATTCACCTTGCATATTGTAACAAGACCATTGTTTTCCATCTTCAATAAATTCACCATGGCATAGAAATTTTATGAAGCTTGAAAAGCCACAAATCTTCATCAGATGCTGAGTGGCTCTTGTTACTTCAAATTGCTTCAACTTTCTAGTGGTGTATTGAACTATGAATTGGGCTTGAGATTTGTGGCCTCCAGGGAGAGTAAATTGAAATACGAGACAAAATACTCAAACAGTAGCAAAGGGGCAGAGATAAAATATGGAAAACAACTCTGCACGCCATAACTACTGAAGAAATTGGACTTAAAAAGTCCTTGCAACAGTATTAAAACACTAGTTAACAATGAGTTATTGAGCTATAGAAATGCCTAGAACAGGGGGATGCTGATAGGCTGACTAGTGCTCGACATTCATTAACTGCTCGTTGGATCAGAGTGCACTTGTTGCCCAGTGCTATGCTCCCCATGCCATTAGCAGAATGGGTGGAAAGCCATAAAGTTATATCTAATAGGGATCCTCCAAGTTACAGCTCATTTTGCTACAATTTGTTACAAGTTAGTTAGCTCCATGGCTGAGTGAGATGCTGCTGTTATGCTTGAAAAGACTTGGCATTGCAGACAGACCTGGAGAGACAGGTAGATAATGCATTGGTTTATAGGACTACACTCAACAAGGGCATGGAGTCAAATGTTATAATATGAACCTTCGACCTGTAGGTATAAGAAAATAATGTCTAGGTCAATGGCAAAATCAAATCAAGTATTCCCTGAATATGATTTTACTACCTCTTTATTGGACAGAGCATTTTGATCCACCCAATTTCAACACTGATTTCTGTATAACAACATTGTAGGAGGTCAAATAATGCTTCCAAAAACGCAAAGCATCCACACCAACAATGAATTTTGAATATATGCTCAAAGATGGAGGTGACAGCAAGAACAAACTTTCACCACACCGGTCTTCTTTGGTTTTCAAGCTGTGGTATGGCCTTACTGACACCTCAGATCTCTAATTTATCAAAGGTGTGGAAAACAAAGAAATGAGCATTGTGTTCCCAATGGGTTGGTGTGATAAACAAACAGTATGTGTGTCACGTTCACCAAATCACTATGAAGAAAAAGCTTGACTAATTGGGTAATTGTTTGATAAACAGGCAGCAGAAAAAGTGGATAAACTGGAGAAAAGGGTTGCTGTTTTTTCTGCTTTCATGAACAACAGCCAGAGATGATAATCTGCATGTTTTGCTGCAGAGGGAATGTCTTGAAACCAGACACTATCAGACTGGCTATGTTGCATCATGATGGGATGGCATATTTGTCATGATGGGATCCCTGGCATCCTTCATGATCCTTGGCTATCCCTTGGGTATCCTGTGGGTATCCTGTAGGTATCCTGAAGGCATCTTAGGGCATCGTAAGAATTCTCTGCTAGATGTAACAGATGCACCCTGAAGACCCTGACAGAACTGTGATGGAGTCTGATGGACTTGGGGTCACCAAAAGGGGTTAAGAATACTCAAGATGTTCAAGACACCCTACCTTGATGGCAACCCAAAAGAGTAGGAAAAGGGTTTCCTTCGACCAAGGTCATAGCAATGTCACCCCAAGGTCACCACAGAGAGCTCTCAAGACAGCTTCAAGGTCAAATGGATTCTGTGCTGAAGTGTACTTAAATGACACAGAAGGTCCATTAAGAGAACATCAGAGAATCCAAAATTAAGGTTCTCTAAATGTAGGTAATTCATCAAGAAGTTTGTACAAGACCAGACAGGTGAGAGGTCAATCGAAGGCTCCACGACCAATATATCCATTAGCGATTTATACCCATGACATCCTGCCGGGGAGAGGGGGGGGGCTTAACTGGTAAAACGTCTAACCTCAACTATACTTCTTTTTTAAAAGTTTACAAAAGAGGATAACTAAAAAGTCATTATTACCATATAGCATTGAAGTAAAATTAAGTTATTCTTGTGAAGAAATGACAAATATGTTCCTATTTCATGGCATCCGTGCAGGATGTTGGAATTACCATTGCCTCTAATAATAAAACAGGTTATGTAAATGTGTGATTCCCGAGACTCTTGAATAGTCCAGACTGCGAATAACTTGAGGTGTATCTATGAATCTGTGATATGAGATATCCCATACACTCTTTTGATATTCTGGTTCCTGCTCCAGTTCCTGCTTCAAGGCATAAGGCAAGGTGCAACTGTCTTGCCAGTCATCACACACCCAAAAATATTCATTCAGGTGATGTAACAAAGGCAACACACACAGTATGCTGGGAACTTTCCCAACAAGCAAAACCATCATCACTTAGCTCTTCAAGAAAATAGACTGACTTCTTGAAGACATCTTGAAGACAGAAGGTCCTTGCTCAACAGACCTCTATGTGCAACTCCTGTGTAAGCTGAGTCTAAATTCTGCACTCAAAAGCCCCAGCAAAAAACAGGAAAAATTGAGTGAAAGACTGAAAGAAGTACCATTGTATCTGTAGCCAATGCACTGCAAGCTGCTTCTAATGCAAACATATCACCAACAACCTCCAACTGCTTACCTGTCCAACAGTTAATAGATCCTCAAAGATTACTTTTTCCCAATTTTTGGCCAACAATACATCAGGAATAGACTGCAAGCTGTGAAAACTTTACTTTACATGACCCTGCTTCGACCTCTTCCTGTTTTATGGTTTATGACGCAATTCCAGAATGGCCTTGTCCCAGATACGTGCTTCATTTGTGAAACAGCTGGGCCATGACAAAAAGGAGGACTTTTTCACTCAATGCCATGACAAAAAGTGACAAAAAGACCCATTTTGAAGGCGAAGTTCTATGACAAAAAGGATGACAAAAAGGAGAATAGGTGGGAGTCAGGACTGACAGGTATGCCCCTAGTGGAATGAACAAGGCCAGCAATGCCTAGCAATGAGTGGAGGTGCTGAGCTTGGGAGTTTTTATCACCTACATATATCTGGAAGCAAGTTGCTCTTGGGCCAGCCTGACAAAATGGCACCAAGCCAGAAGACCAGCTCCTGAACAAGCTGAACTAGAAAAGTTGGCAGCTCCTCTCAACCAATAAACCCCACAGGTGGAAATATACTACGACTCTACTACTACCACTGCCACTGTAGTAAGCCAAGTGCACACAGCCTACAGGTTGCCAATTCCTCATTTGCCCTTAATCTAAAAATATTCGAGCCTAAAACAAGTGAGAGTACATGTACTTGGCATCACTAACGTAAATATTTATAACTGGAAAATACAAAAGATAAGCCTCTTTTAAAATGAGGAAAAAGTCTCTAAACTAGACAAAATTCTATTCTGCGAACTTGCGAAGCTGTACGAGACTCCCCGAGTTAGCCAATCGAATCTGAGAAATGTGAAAGAATTTAACAAGTTGACAAAACCTAAGAAGTAATTGCACCTCAAGGTTGAAATCATTCCCCTACTACATTAAGTCATTGGTGGTGATGGAAAATGATGCATGTGGATCAAAGGTGATACTTCAGATTTACAAAATATCCAAACCACACAGTCATTCCATAAATTTTCATAAGTCTTTTTCACCTGAGACTGATGGATTACTTCTCAGGATCAGCACAATCATTCATCCAGCTTGGCCTCCCTGAATTCACAGGGCTTTCTCAAATAGCAACATAACTGAAGCTGGTGCCAGGAAAATTGCAGAAATGCTAGTCCTAGGTTTCAGCTTTTTCTGTTTTCTTTATTTTTTGCCATTTTTACCCTCTTGCCCTTAGTTCCAGAACGTGTGCAAGGTTACTGAGTGCAGAAAAATGCACAAACAGACATCGATTCCACTTAAAACTAATATCAGCAAGGATAGCCGAAAAGTGATTTTTGACCAACTTCTGACCAAAAATAAGCTTTCCCTCTCCAGCTATAGTCCTGTTACTGCATAACTTACAACTCCCACATCATTTCTATAGTCACTGACTCACAATAAGAACTACAGTAATTACCTACGATTTGGAAATATAAATGAGTAAGTCTGAATGGATAGTATTGGATAATAACACAATCATGAGATAAATATTGATCTATGAGGTGAGAAAAACCAGGAAATGATGGCAGATATGAATATGAAGTGAGCCTGCTGCTCCTGACAGGCATAGCATGTTCCTCCTCAGCCTCCTGTCTTCCTCCTGTTTACAGTCTACGATTTCCAGGCACTCAAAATACAAAAAATATCTGGGTCATGGAGAAACACCTTGAATCAGAGGTTCCAATGGGTCTTCTTCACCCATTGAGCTACAATATGTACACCCCTCTGGTCCCTCTTACTCCCCCATACAGAGCTACTATTACCATCCACTGTCAGCCAGCTCGGCAGAGATGTCTTACTCATCTATCTCCTTGCTTTTATTTTGTTTTGCTACTTTCTGAGCAGGAAAATACACAACTCTCACCTAAATCCCATCTCAAACTCTTCCTTCTCTAATTCATAGTGAGACAAATTAAAAGCTATTAAAATATGCTGTGACAAACTCTTCTCTCCCACTTTATGGTGTGATAAATCAAAATATGGTGTGACAAACTCTTCTCTCCCACTTTATGGTGTGATAAATCAAAATATGGTGTGACAAACTCTTCTCTCCCACTTTATAGTGTGATAAATCAAAATATGATGTGACAAACTCTTCTCTCCCCACTTTATGGTGTGATAAATCAAAATATGATGTGACAAACTCTTCTCTCCCCACTTTATGGTGTGATAAATCAAAATATGGTGTGACAAATTCTTCTCTCCCACTTTATGGTGTGATAAATCAAAATATGGTGTGACAAACTCTTCTCTCCCCACTTTATGGTGTGATAAATCAAAATATGGTGTGACAAACTCTTCCTTCCCTAATTTATGGTGTGATAAATCAAAATATGGTGTGACAAACTCTTCTCTCCCCACTCCATGGTGCAATAAATCAAAATATGGTGTGACAAACTCTTCCTTCCCTACTTCATGGTGTGATAAATCAAAATATGGTGTGACTGACTGTTAAAATGTGGTGTGACAAACACTATCCTCAATCCAAAGGTGTCACAAACAATTTTGAGAAACATACCAAGAAAGACAATGTGAATCATTACAAGAATTTACCAGGAAACTGCACCCAGACCATCACTGCACAGTGGCTCACAAAAATATTTGCACTAGAAGGGAGTCTTTAGCCAGGGAGCAGGCCGCTGTCTCAAATGGCGAATGCATGGCATGGTTGGGGAGTTGTAGCCGCATATCTTGTGGGCCTGTTGTCTTTTACCTGACTGTATTACGGTAAACAGCTGTAACCAACAAAGGCATTTAGTTGGCCCCAAGCCAGGAGTGCATCACTGCATGGGCTCGAGAAGCACATTGCTCAAGACAGCTCAACAGGCAACAGCAGTAGCAGCCTTCAAGCAAGAATTGCAGCAAGCATTCTGGACTGGAGCTCTTGCTGAGCAGTGATAACTGTGAAAATACTACTGAAAAGTATGCTTGCAATATTCCATTTAGTATAATATGGTCAAATTTAAGGGTCGGTAACAACTTCTTATAAAGGCTTTGAAATTACATGTTACGAAACGCTACTGCTTCATTGACTTGGCTGTTGTACTGCATAATCTTCACATCAGACAGCACTCTACACTGTTAACTATAGTCTGTTGAGATTAGTAATGGCAAGTAGGTGGAAGTTCTCCACTAAAATTGTACAGTTTAGTAGCTGCCTGCAGTGGGCCACTAGTATAGTAGCTGTATTATCTTGCTGCAAGAGCAGGCAGCACAACTTTTTCCACAGCTTCTTGAGTCAATCTTGACAGAAGACAAGAAATAAGGCATTCCAGGCCTACTACACTACTCTATGGGCAACTGGCAAATACTATGAGGCCAGTCATGCAGCTGTGGCCTCTTTTGAGCTACGAATTCTGTCCAGGTTAACCAAGTTGTGCTAATAAAAAGTTTTCAAAACTAGTCATGATGACTAACTACTTCATGGTGTCAGAAATGAGGTCTTCTCCTAGGAGTATATAGTTACTATCTTTTTACATACAAGACACAAATAACTAACTTATACTTATTTTGGTTGCGACATATAAATGTAATTAAACACATTAATTCTAAATCCCAATATGCTATAGCCTCCTGGTAATCTGACTTACACTTCCTTGGAAACACCAAAGGAATTCATTATAGAGCACACAATATTATTTGAATTTATGAGGAACGAAGTTTCGATTCAATCTGAGAAAGTTTTATGTTTTCACATTGCCTTCAGCCAGAAGATGAGGCAGGCATGGTGCAGTGCAAAAGCAGTCACTCTTGATTGTTGGAAACAGAGGGACATGACTGACAATTTTAACAATAAAAAATGTTTATTATAAAACAGAAATTTATGAAAACTAAAGAAGTTATTGTATGATGATCTTCAAGATGGAGTATTTTGCAAGGGGTTGAAATAAGAAGGTCTAGTAAGGGGGGGGGGGGTGAATAAGGAGGCAAAGGAGTTTCCCACAGCCCCATATTGACATGGCCCATCCTATCATCTCCCCCTCTACCTCCTGCCTCACAAAAAAGAGGGTCATGACATTGCAGAGGGTGCTTCTCCCCAACACTTCCTTAGCATGTCATGTGGCCAAGTATAGCATGTCAAGCCACAGACAGGCAGAAGAGCAACCCTAGCAGCTCCTAAAGATAATATATTCTATCTATACAATATAGCACCAGACAAAGTGGAGAATATAGTTTAAAATGAGCACTTAGTGTATACCAATTAGATTAATCTGATTTTGAAAAACTGCTCATCTGCAAAATGTCAAAACTACAAAAATTCATTTTTACATAAAACCTGGTACTTATTTTTAGAATATAATCAATCAAACCATACTTTACACTATCAGTAGAATATACAAAAAGAGAAAACCCCCACCAAAAACAAAACATTGTTTATCCATTGAAACAATTCCAAATGCAGAGGCTGCCAGAATGGGTGCAATCATATTTGCAACATATTTATGCAGAACACACATTTAGTTACACATTTATGTATTCAGCACATTTAGAATAACACATGTTTGTCAAGGACATGTCATGAAACTACATATTGTACATGGCTAAACATTTTATGAGTCTAATTCCTTGCCACTTACTCTTTTTAGGGTAATTACAACATTTTCAGTAATTAGACACAAGGCTGTTAAATATGCTAGAAAAGTTTCAATATTGAAAATCAAAGCTCATTTTGTAAAAATATAAAAGGACAAGTGTGGACAGCATTTATGAATATATTATATTATAAGCTATTATGTATTGGAGACTTGGAATGATAGATGTCCACCAGGGTATGAAAATGAAAAAGCCCTCTGGTGGTATGATGTGACAAACTAGCAGACGATGTGACAAACAAGCAGACGATGTGACATGCAGTTGACACTGACCTATTATAAGCATGTAATGCCATGAACAGTTATGAGATGTAGTAATTGTGACATGCTGTTATAACATATCATGGGGGTATGGAGATCCAATTATGACAGGGTAACAGCATGGATTGTCATGGAAACATGCAGGTCTAGGAAAGAATGCAGAAAAATGCAGTAACACAAATGAGGTACATTGGAAGGCAGACGATGCATGTGGCGCCTAGCAGTGACCTATTTGCACAGAATGGAAGCAAGGCAGTGAAGACAGGTCTACTTGGAAAAAGGGAGGGAAAAACTTGAAGAAGACAACCCCTGGCTACAAGTGGGACACACTGAGACGCCCAGGTCACACTTCCCTGCTTCCTGTACAACATCTATCCTATTTTTAGTCTTTTTTTACCCTCAATTTTCTATCTGCTGTTTTTCCAGGGCTTCATCTTGCAAGGAAGTAGTGTGACAGTTTTTTTAATTGTTTTTTTCTTATTTTTTAGAAGTAGAACAAAAAGAAGACCAGGCACAGAAATTGCTGAAAGGATGCCTGCCTCTGGTCACCATTACAATGAAGAGGTTCCCTCACTTTTTCCCCTACTATCCTTTCAAAATGCATCTTTTTCGACCCAGGCCAGATTCCAATGTACTGTTCTCATTGGTGGAAAACAATGGGTTTATACACTACATACTTGAGCTGAGTTAACATAGTGTAAACAGGACGGATACTCAGTATCAGAGGGCTGTCCTTTTTGCTGCAAAAACCAACCATGTAACAAAGCAACATGAAGCCCCCCAGACAACCACAAGTCCTGAAAGAGAAAATATTTGCATCTCAGTCTTTCACCAGACTGTCTTGTGTGGCAAGAAAGTCACCCTTGGACATTTTGTTTTGTCTTTTTCAAAGCAAACTATCAGGATTCCTACTCTAAAGCAAAAACTCTCTACCCATCACAAACTTGTAAAAATGTCACCGGATATTGCAGGTCTTCTCTGGGTCTTTCAATCACAACTTTTTCAAACTTTAGTTTTTCACATGTTTGTCTTTCTTTTCCATCTTTTTAGAAGTAACTTTTTAATTCTTTTTTTGCTAGATTTCAGACTGCACAGACTTGAAATTTGGAGATATTTTGACAGTAGTGTTTACCTCCAATGACAGGTCAAGTGATGCACACAGCATGGAAGTCAGTCACTGTGGAATAACTCACACATGGGTCTAGAACATTTCAAGTAAATCATGTCAAATAAAATCCCAGACATGCCAATTACAATCAGGGTAAAACATGCTTCAGATTCTAATTGACTCCACCGACAGAGTCTGGCCTGCCAATTCCAAGGGCAAAGGTCAAATCTCAAGGTCATTACACATGACCTCTCACAGATGTCAGCCATCAAAAATATATAGTTAGCAATTCACCAGAAATATATATGCTATCATAATTTGCTATCAAATTATGATTTGACTTATCTGGGGTTTCCGGAATAAAAATATATAAAAAAGAAGCAAATTGGATGTAATACATATGAAAGTAGACAAAAAATTGGTAATAAAAATTACGACAAAAATTTACAGGAAGGAAAAATAGAGGAGAAAAACAAAGATTTTTTTTCTGTACCATGGTTCCGTTATGGCACATGGAAACCAACCCCCAGGTGCTTTATGTATTACAATATCAGCATGTATCTTAAATATGGCTTTTTCCCACCTAATAGGTCTTTGTTTGATAACACCCGGAAAACAGAAGCCATGGTACTCTCACGGTAATATGGCAGGCCTGTCCACAGTTGCTCTAAGATCCCACGATAAGCCATGTCTGTGTTGTGTACTCCACCAGACTTGTAATTGCTAGTTATATAGTGGCGTAGTCAAGGGGGAAGAGGAAACCTCCCTTCCCTTACACAAGATTTGAGATGAGAGTTCCCTCTACCCAAGAAGGTTTGCTTGCTACGCCACTGATCTTTCCATACCAAACTAAAAATCTCATAAATGGGATGCTCTTACAAATTAGGTTTAATTCAATCATGGCCTCATATCATAACTTAATTTTCAAGAATTTCTCTAATGCAATATACCTGAATGAAATTTCCCAAAATAAACCAAATTAAAAAGGTGTACTACAAGGTTACAATGTGGGACCTGATGTTTTCCCTACATGTCTGCATCATTTCTGTTCAATTTGAGGCACTAAAATCATGAGAGGAAAAGCATTTGTTGGGCATGTGTGGCTGCTGTCTACAGGAGCATTTTAACATAATCTTACAATTTCTTATCCAGTATCTACTTTTTCAGAAGTTTTTCTCAACTGTGCATAATGGCCTTTGCCCCATTGGCTCCCATGCCAGTACATCATTTGCACTGCACATGTACAATGTAGGGCCTCCTAGGGCCTTCCAGTCTCCAGGGGAGTGTGTGCAGTGATGTGCCAGTTTGGCCTGGTACATTGCAATGCAACTGAGCCATGGGAACTTTATTTTCTGCAGATGGGATTTGGGGAAATTCTAGTGAATGAAATAAATGCATGCCATAGACATTCCTACCTGGCCATAAAGCAGAATGATCCACGGATGGAGTGAAGGTATGGCCATTCAAAAGCTACTCAGACAAGTCAAGAATGCAGCCAACATTATGACGAGTACTGTGTTTAATCTTGCACAGGTGTTTCTCCAATAGACACTACTTTTGTGTAAAAAAAAAAGCAAAAAGAAACAGAGATGCACCTAGTCACCTGTGATCCTGAGCTCATATCAGCTCATCTCTGACTCCCTACATTTGATTTTTCCCACATTTCTCAACTTTTTAATTCTTCTTATATCCCAACACTCTCCAGTATTTTGCTTTTTCGTCCTATGTTTCTAAAACAATCTGTATTAGTTTGCAGGTTTTTCAACCTTGGCTACAATTTCCATTCACTTGCTGACAAGCAAAATTATCTAATCCCCTATCCCACTTATCACGCTGCAAGGAGAGATAAGATACCCGTCAGAGCTTTTGTTTATTCTGCTACATTTAACAGAAACAGCATACAAGAATGCATACATTTATACCAACAATGTAAAACTGCACATACTTCCAATGTTTATGGCCCAAGGCTATTGTTTTTAATGGCTGGAGTACATTGGTTTTCCAGGAATCTGTACATTTTATTGCAAGATCTGCAATTGAAAAATGTTTTAAAAAGTATCAAATCTGTTATTGTGATCACCTGGAATTCCTGACAAATCGCCCAGCAGCTTTCTCCTGCAATTTCCATTCATTTTATCTGCTCGAATTCTCCTGGCCAAGGTTGCTTTTTGTCCAGAGCTCGATTTTTGTGCAGAAACCAGCTGATAACTTTTGTTATAGCCCAAACAGCCTCTACTTATCTCTAGCTCCAAACTCTGATAACAAGAAATTACAATTTCCAGCCATACAGACCCACACCGGACCCAAAGACCAGCTTCTATTTACAAAATAACAACCAATAAGAAAAGGCCCATGATCATTAACTGCAGGATATTGGCCACAGTACACCAATCTACTTTGATAAATGATCATAAATCCATCCGCCTTATTACGTAATCTTGGGGTTGATTCGGTGCCACAATAATTGCTCGGAGACCAAAGCAATATTGGAAGAAATTCAATAATTATTGGAAGCTACAGTTTAGTTGCCCCAATTATTGGAAATATCCAAACCTCCAACTTCCTGATATCAGTGGGACCATAGAGTTAGAGGGCAAGTTATAACTTATAGATCCATGATGGGACTTTATCCCATGTCTAGCTACATTTCTTCCCTGATACAGTAGAATTTCCCTGGGAAATATTTCAGAAGTCAGGCAAATATGGGGGAGGATATGGACAAAATGCGGGAGGATATGGCATTTTGCGGGAGATACGGCATTTCGAGGGAAATACGACCTCATCAATATTAATTACTTGAAAATAAACCAATCATAGAGCAGACTTGCGTCACATGACGACCTCCGACGCCCGTATTTCGGCCAGAAGAAAAAATCAATAATCATTAAAATAGCACTGAAACTGATCTCTGTGGATGTTAGGCAATTAGAGAAGTAATTTTATTGCAATCCACTTAGGTTCGATTGTTGATTTTAATCACATTGATTTGTATCAACTATAAACGAAATTGGTTGGATTTGACACTAGAAGTACAATTAAGTCAATCACACCTTGTAGATGGCAATTAATATTTTGATCATTATAAGAGAGATATTTTGCCCAAGTTCAGTTCTGTTACTTTTTTAACTGTATTAGATTCAAAAACCCGCAATTTGCTATAGTATGACTCTTTGTATATTATACATTTTAAATATATCAATTTATAATCTCAAACTTCCAATTTAGCTTTAAAAGGGTTAATGCCTTAAGTACAAAAAAAGGGTCGGATAAAATACCTCAGGCTGCTGATTGCCAATTGTTTAGCTGCAAATTCAAACTGAACGGAACTTAAAAGGCCCCTACATATATATATATATCAGTCTACGCTTTCATTTTTCATTATCCAAATATTTATACTTCTTTTGGTTAAAGCTACACTAGGCATAAGTATTTGTCATAATATCATATTTCCTATGTATTTTCACTCTTTTTTGTGCTTTACACCTTGTACACAATATTATATGATGCATCAGATATTTTCCATAGAATCTGGTTAATTTGTTTGGCCAAAATATAGAAAACATGGGATAAATAGGTTATACCATGGCTGGGTGAGTATTTCCCTGATATTGTCACCCTCGACCAGTATTTTCCCTCGACCCTTCGGGTCTCGGGAAAATACTGAGTCTCTGGTGACAATATCAGGGAAATACTCACCCAGCCATGGGATAACCTATAAATACACTCTGGGAAGAATAACCTGCTCTTTCTCAGAGTGGGACTATATAGACCTTGCACATAATGCATCAATGTTGAGAAGTGACTGAAAGTGAGTAACTTCATAATTCTGCAACTATTGACCTTTCAGGCTTTTCTCTCAAGACCTCAGGTTCTCGTGAGAAAAGTTTTGGCTATAATCAAAGATCACATTTGTTTTTTCTTCGCATAGAACCCAGGCACTGTTGCAAATTATGTTTCTTTTTCTATTCACTGAAACCCTATTAGCATGCTTGCCCCAAACCTCTTTTCCCAAAACAATTCACATCAGGAAAGCATTATTGGGTTGTATCTTTCCATTTTCTCGTCCCCAAGGGATGAAGAAGTAATTATCTGAGCTGGTTTACTTTCAAACTCAACTTAGCACCTGCCCTCCTGATCAAAAGTTCACAACATGAATGTCACTGAGGGGATGGATGTGATTTTACCTCCAGTATTGCAGCATCAAGAGTGCTAAATGCTGGTCATTGGTGCCCTCTGTCTAAATTAGACTAATTATAACTGATTACTAATAATGTTCTTTGTTTTTCATAGCCAACCATGCACAGAACTGGATGTGGTTACCGACAGTTACTGAACTTGTCTGAATATATTATATCACTCCCCACAAAGTTTCTGTAATGATGATGGTGGCATCGATTTCCATCGACTTGGAAGAATTTACAACAAAATGTTTGACGGTGCAGAGTTGGATCTTGGTGCACTATGGCAAGGCCGCAAGCCGCAAGCTCTATATAAAAGTACCACACTACCAAATCACTAAAGCCATCTTCAAGTCAAGGTCTTCCTGATAACTTCTCGATAAAATTCAATCTATGAGGAGAACCCCCACACACGTTACCAAACTAGCAATGCAATAAGTGACCGAACAGCTGCAGAAAGCATTATCCGATACCAATTCCTATCTAAATCAGAATGTACCCAACTAAGTAATGTACCTGTGAAAGTGTGATTCCATAAAAATGGCTACTTTCCTTTACAAAGTTCACAGTTGACTGTAATGATTACTCCCGCATCAAAAAGACCCTGTATGCAATCAACCTTTGTTTCTACTGCATTTAATTAACTGACAAAGACAAAAGATTAAGCTCCAACATCGCTTGTCAAGAACATTGTTAAACTTCATAGATTTGGGACAATCATGGTCCCTTCAGCTTTATCGTGCCAAGGCTTGATATGGCAGAACCAGACAGTACCAGATGCCTTTGTTTCATTCATTCACAAAATCACAACCAAAAAGGAAGCACTTCACCCAATTCCTTTGAGAATCCCATAAAGTCCTTCCATGCACAGAATCCTTGTGTTGTAAACTGTTTGTTTTCTTCTTGTCCCCTTTCATCTAGCACCTGCTTCCTGTCTGCCTTTAAAGATTTCTGGAGTTTTGAGTTTCTGCCACTCCACAATGCAAGCTAAGGACTTTTCAAAAGGATGATGGAGACAGTGGTTTGAGAGGTATACAGATGGCACGTGACCCCTTGAAGGTCCTTCGGATTCCCCTGTCCAAGTATACCATCAAAACATTGTCAAAGAGAAGTAAGATTCTCATAATACTTTTCACTTTGAAGTGAGCTGAGCCTTGAGAGTATATCACTTCAGCCTTAATTATTTGGTTGTCAACCAGATTCAGTTGCTTCATATCAACGATTTGTAATTGGTCTTTGATATTATTAAGGAGTTAGAGATCTTAAGAAAACACTGTCACCACCATCCTTGAAAATCCCAAGAAGAGTTCCATCAAAAGTTTTATCAAAAACAAGAAGAGGTCCTACTAGTGATTAAAATAGTACTTACCCTGTTGTTGGTGAGGACATACATGTGCTGCTTCAAGAGGTCAAAGGCGAAGTCCTTGGCGACCGGGGTCTTGGAGGAGCCCTGGCCAACATCTATGACAGCATAAGGAGGAGGGTTGCCTGAGCCCTCGATCAGCACCTGAAGAAACAAAGAAAAAATGCACTGAAGAAACCTATTACATGGAGCAGGTATGTAGATGGTGCACCTGCACAGGTGTTAGTGCAGCTATATTCAGGGGAAAAACAAGAATCACCCAAAAAACTAAAATAACAAAGGCTACCGAAGAAACTAAGGGTTTCGGTGAACCTGTTTCGCAAACATCAGAAGTTCAGAACAACAAAGCGATGTGATAAAACCTAAAGGAATCGCACAACGGTACAATATATATTTGCTGAAAAAGCCAGGTAACTTAATAGAACAGCCATTTTTGTTAGACGTTCACTTTTTAGTTAACACAAATGTCATCTTCATACCAATCAGCCAGTCTTCATCACCAAAATGAATGATGATGGAAGATAATGAGATAACGATAATTCAATGAATAATGAATGATCTGTTTCAAATTTAAGTCAATCAGTCAACTTTTCATTAGTCTCTCAAGTGCAACCACATCATCCATTTACCAATTTAGCATCTTGCAAGCTACAAGGTTAAGAGAGCACTCAAGACAGCCACAGGAGATCTATGAGACTAGAAGATCATCAATTCATAAATTAAGCAAATGGAGCTAAAGTGAGTCAGGAGTCATCACCTAGAAGGAGAAACTAAAAAAATTGGTCGTTCAAACTGCTAGGAATGTGTAAAAACAGTGGCTATGAGTAAATGACATGAGTACAGGTGAAAGGTGAGCACTTTGTCAGTGCATTTGAGGCTTCTTCTGATGATCAGATGCCAAAATGTAGCAAGATCTGAAGTGATGAAGACTTAAGATGTCACTGAAGGTCACATGCAAATCTGCACTCCATTAGGTCCAATCAGGTATGGTTTTAGACTTTTAGTACAACTTTACAGTCATACCAGATGTCATTTTACTCCTAGTCCACTGCCAGGAGAGTGAGACTTCAGGAAACATTCCATGAAGATTCATGTTCAATATGATTGCTGTATGACAAAGGACATATGTTTTAACATAATTTGAAAAGTCTGTTCAGGCTGTTTGGCAGTATCCATTCTATTTTAGTTGATTTTACAATGGAGTTACTTGTACCTGTCATGATTTTACACATCACAAAGACAATATAACATGAGTATAGTTGCATACAGACCAGTACCCTCGCCTTATGTGGTATATTGGTTTTGACTTTTGAGTGCTATTGCAATCCAGCTAAATTTGCTTGTTTGTCTTGCTTTCTCAGACTGTCAGTCATCCACCACTACAAACACTTTCTTGAAGAAATTATTAATTTCTTCACACTCCCAGAAAGCACCAGAGCACCTGTCCATGGAGCTGGTTCTGCTTGCCTGTCAAGGTCTTCTTGACTCATGTGCATCTTGAGATCTTGTTGCCATCCAGATTTTACAATAAATCTTCCAAGAAAATTCAACGAAAAATTGATTTTTTTGGAAAATGCACAGCGGCGCATATTCTCCTATGAACTTGCAAGTCTGTTTTTAGCCAGACACGTCTCAGGATAATTCGATCCGTAGACCATTTTGAATTAAAACTGTATTAAAAGGTTGTGCATCATTGGAGATACAGTGCAGTATGGTACTAATGACTTCAAGAGACCATGAAATAATTATAAACATAGCTACCAGAGCCATTAATTCATTTTTTAAGAGCCATTAATTCATTTTTTAAGAAAGAATTTTTTTTCTACAAAAAGGAAAAGCTGTCACTGAGCAGTACAACTTGCAAACTTGCACAAGAAATGGACTGGCATCTGGATCTAGCTCAAATTTTACTTGAAGTATGATTTTCATGATTAAATCAGATCGAAACCAGAAAGTATGCACTTTTTCGAAGCCAAGGACATGCAAAGTTTAGAGATTATCCAGGCACCAAGAGTGAATATTCCCACGCTGTCCATTTACATGCATTTGGTGATTTTGGTCACTCACTGTCACTTCTTGTTGATTTTCTCCTTGCAAAATTACATCCTGGTCAAAAAATGGGATTTCCAAAATTTACCAAAGGATCTCTTGTGAGTTGTATGCTGTTCACACACTGGAGGGACTAAACTAATTTGAAGTCAACACAGTAGCATTTAGAATGAATTTTCTGTGACAAGATAGATCAAAGTGATTGCCTGCTAGCAAGTGCACGCTAATCAACAGAGCCCATTTTGGGATAAAACTTCTTTTGAGGATGGAAATTCCCAAATAGAATTTAGCTACATTCTTCTTTCTTTCTTTTGTTCTGTTTATTTCTATAAATTTTCTAAGGACATTTTATATGGTATAGTGGGGCCTATCTAGATGTTTATACTTTTCACAAAAGCATCTTTGCAAGCCAATCTCAAGTAGACAGTAAACAAAATCAATGCACCAATGTGAAGAAGCATGTATTCAAGGTGTTTGGAAATAATTAGGATCATTGTTTCCAATTAAACGAATACTATTTACCCAACTGGATAAAAACCTGTCCATCCATCTCTTGGGAGTTTATACCAAGTGATAAGCAGGGCTCAGATAAAAGTACAGAGCTCAGATAAAACAGAAGTCTTGCAGAGTTCCACACAACTCCATTCCAGGGTGGCAGCTGTAGCCAGCAACTGTGATAATCATGTAAACACACTCTTATCCGAGTCTAATCTGAGTCTAATCTTGTCAAGAACAGCCTTCCAGGTCATGGTGTTTTGCACTAAACACTGAAGTAGTCATTAAACTGGCATAAATTAGATCTTTCTGATCCTCTCCAAGGCTCTTTCAAGGTGTATGCCAGGGCGCAGCAATCTGCCCATGACTTCAATGTCACTTTTGTAAGCTCTTGTAGCAGTAATGTATCAGAGTCAAGATCAACAGTTCTTTTGCACTGGCAACAATATTATAAATAATCAGATGATAATAACCAGATGATGGATGAGCTAAACTACAATCAATACTATTTTTAAAAGAACTAAAAGTAAATTGGAGTACAAGGCCAGAAAGAATTTTTGAAAAGTTGGATATGTATAGGCCTAAGGACCACCCATATGCAACCTCCATGTCCTGATTGTCCTCACTATAGCTTTCTGAAACCAAGAAGATAACCAGGTCTCTATGGGTTCTCATTACAGCAAAATTAGGCTAATTGTATGCTTTGAATGCTTTATGTCAAGCTCAACAACTTTACCAGAGGTCCCTGGAGACTGATCCTTCCTGAGTTAGGTCACCCAGTACAGAGGGCAACAAGCTGAGCATCTCTGAGCATCTTCAAGATGATGCCAACACAATGAAAATACTTAAAAGAGCATATTATAGAGAATATTTCATTGGTCGATTATCTTGAAAGCTGGCATTGGCCATTGGAACGTTCAGCCATCCAAGCAAAATCACAAAAGTCTGTTGGAATTTGGAAGTCATTTGATAGTCCGTGATACATCAAACATCAGACTGAACATAATCTAAAGGAGAAGATCTAATATGACTCGAAATATTTGAAATATCTCGCATTGTTCAACTTCATTTTTCCCATGCCCAAATCCAACCTTAAGTCAACCCAAGGGTTCCTGCAGGTCCCTCAAGTCCAGGTCAAAACTGGATCATGCTGAGAAACAGTCACCACCAGGCGTCACCACCAGTCTACTCTGTCTCCAGTCTCCAGATCCAGACTGACATTTCTTGAATTCAGAGCCATTCAGGAAGCTGCTGTTTGGCCAATGTTTTGGCAATGCCCTTTGTCTTAATCTAACTGACCTTTGTTTTGGGCCATCAGATGCCCTAGGTCATTTTGGTCAATCAAATAAACACCTCTGCCTACACGATCCACAAGGATTTTGGAGAAATGTGAGGTCATGCTATGTTGTCCAATGGTAATACATCCAAGAAAAATGTCATTATTTCCTTCCGGTGGCATAGTATATCACCACCATTTTGATAGCACTACAACATTATCATAGAAATCTTGAGGTCACTTTCTGTAAGCCTCATTAATGGTATGCAAGGAATGTTCAGATCTAACATTGGGGAAATAAGACTAATTTCACAAAGCCACTCAGAAAAGCAAAGTGCAAGTAAACAATAGTCAATTCATGCAATGGCAGTAATTGAGATAATTTTTCTAGATCAGTAAATGAATAGATGCCTAGAATGTATAATTATGCATTGCTTAAAATACATAAATTGTATAAAAGAAAGTAATATTGATAGCAATGACATTAGCTTTGCAACTTAAATCTGTCTGTAGACAGATGTAGACTTATAGATAGATACATAAATGAGTAACTGATGATGAAACTTGATTCAGCAACAAAACATCAGAAGCAGGAACAGAAGTGGCAATCCGCAAATATGCCAATGACAATGTAGTGAATGTACCAAACAAGCTCATTAACCAGGCAAAGGAATTTGGATTTGATATAGATCCTTTGTAGATCCGACAAGTTACAACCCAGGAAATTCTGGCTTCCGTATTGAGTCTATTGACAAACACCATAGACCAGATTCTGATGTGATAACAACTCACAACTATATCATTCATCCAATACTGAAAGCTACTAAATTGGATGGATTTGGCAGTTTATCACACAATGGTCACAATGCACTTGACCAATATTTCAATAATAAGTTATGACAATTTATCTACAACCCCCTGAATGGACATCCAGGGCAGTGTGCTGGTGACCCTATAAATATGAAAATTGTATCAAATCGTGATGACATTACATGAATTCAGATAGAAATGCACATTTGTGTTAAAACTACATGGCCATGACATTTACAGAATAATGCACCATGGCAATGCTTTACAGCCTGCACTGAATGTTGTAATGTCATAAGTTACATGTTATGCATTCTTGCTAAATATTAATGAGTACATGTACTCCATCAAAATAATGTAGGGGCACAAGTGCAAAACTGAGTAAATTGCCAATACCAAGCTTCATTAACTGAACAATCAGTGAACCCCAACTGTCCTCAAGTACATGTACAATCTGGCACATACTGTGCTTAGAGTGAATAAAATTTGTCATTAATATCTGATTGACAGCAAATGACAAAGGACCTGACAAGTGAAATACCATGGTTTTAAATTGGACAAGCACAAGACAAAGAGGCAGAAAGGGTGAAAAGGGGACACATTTTCAAGTGACTGGACGAGTGGTCTGCCCAGTGGTCATCCAATAGCTTGGATAGTCATCCAACAGCCATCCAACAGTCATCACAGGAGTCATGCTGGGTCTATTACTTTCTCGTTGTATGGCTTACTCTCTCTTTGTATTGCTTGCACAGCTGAACAATATCAAGCTCTCCAAAGGTTATGTCTGCAATGCTAAACAAAGTTTGATGGTCACAATGTGACTATGCACCAGGAAGTCTCATTTTAAATGTCAACACAATGTCATATTTTGGAAAACTTTCTGAATCTCAACCAAAATTTTATTTCCATAGAATTATGATATGTCCATACTCATACATCATCATAAATATATAAGACAGAGACACCAGACACAACACTGCTTCATAAATCATATAATATCCATTCAGACATATGAGTCCAGAACATCAGATATCAGATTCACTGGGCAACTTTATGCCTGGATCTATCATACTGGCCATCAATTTGTTGTGGCTTCACTAATACAGGTATCTCTCAGCACCAGGAAGGCAATCAAACCTTAGCCCTTAGCTCAGCCATAAACCCAGAACCCCAAAACATTCATAACTGGAAGAGGCATTTTGACAAACTTATGAGGATTCCTGAAAAATCATGCCTTGGAGCCCTGAAGCCTTTTTGAAGCATGTGGAAGGGCAGCTGAGGGCCGAAGGGGAGTGTATATTACCCTGTGGTATGGCCATATTAATTAGAAACTTTAGGGTTATCAGATTGTGGGCAACTGTTGTGGCTATCACTCAACCATCCTTCTTAATTATGACAGCAGGAAACCCATCCAAGAGCAGTGAAGACCAGTGAAGACCTAGGGCAACAAGCAACCCACAACCCTTTTTGCCCATGACAAGTTCTGAAGACCATGGCCCTGCAAATATTCCAGGAGGGGCATTTCTGAGAGCAACTGGAGAGCTGAGGGTTCCAGGGGTTATCTCTTTACAGGACTAACCTTTGAAAGTATGGAAGCAAGGTCCAATACCCACGACCTCTTGTTATTAATTATGGCAGAGGGAGAATTCAGTAATTCTGAGGCAGACACAATGACCTGCAGGTCATCTTTGCAGTTTCTTCTGCATTTCCAGGTCATCCCAGCAGCAGAACTCCTAAAACTCTTAAAAGGTACCCTAGAGAGTTGTTTAGAAACCTGCCCTCCTCATATGGTAGCAATTGATGTTTATCTAAACACTCGTGCTTTGTGTAGTTAGCATTATGCATTCCCCCAGTCTCATATGCCACAGTACAATCTGTCAGAGCACGTTTTGTGTAAAAGCACTTGAGACTGGGCTGAGCTGTACATGCACAGGGGCATCACGTTTCTATCTAATGTATTGCTCGCCCAAATACAAGCTAATACATAAGGACAGCCTTATGCATTGTTTTTCCAGGGCATCTCAGGTTTGGACTTGATCCTTGTAAAGGTGTGGTACCATCTAAGCAAAGCTAATCAGCTTTCTAGGTTTAGTTCCAGGATGATATGGTGAACTGGGAGCCTAGAAGGAGGTTCCATTGTCTTGTGTCATTAGCTGCACTGGTACACCATCCAGGTGATCCATCTCGTGTGTGCATGGAAGCTTGGTACCTTGGTTCTGCACAGTGGCACACTCACAAAGAAAACACCAACACAACAAACAGGAAAACAAAAACTTCAGCAGCCTTTGATAAAACCTTCTTTGATAAAACACCGGTACCTTGGCCCTTGGGAGGCTTAAGATGAAGATACTTCTGCATACTGGCTGGCTTAGCTGCATGGCTTGGCTTCCCTGAGTTCCTTGCTGGAAGAATAATGGTTTTCAATGCACCTGCCCAGCAAGTTGAGGCGATAAATGACAAGGCAGAAATCAGGCATCATCCTGATTCATCCAGAGGCTGTTTGTGGAGGTGTGTTAGCTCTTTTCTTGTGAGGACCCAAAGCTGAGAAAACAAGAACAGGCAAAGAGGAGGAGAGAAGCACTGCTCAACCTCAATGCTCTGAATCCATTAGCAGAGACTGAAGGAGCAGAAAAAGAAACTCAAGAAAGACCTAAATCATCCCAGTGCATGTTGGCCTGGACCATGCATGTTGCCATGCCCCCACTCACAAGGCCATTGGACAGGGTGAGCCAGGACAAACCTGCAGCCTGCTCAACTCATCAACTTCATGCATGGACCATGGGCGGATCCAGAATTGGAACAGAAGGATCCTCCAACAACTTTCAAAATTCCAGACTCCTTAACAATTCCACAGATTTACTTTTGCCTTTTCACATTTCAGCACTGACATTTACAAGCCAAAAACATTATAATTTTCAGCGTTTACAATTTACAACACAAATTCCTGTCCTCTGAGCCCAATTAGTTGTAACTCTGTGGAGTAATTTGCACTTTGCAATTACCCAGCATGATCTCCTGCTGTTTTCCAGCATGGATCCGACCCTTAGCACTAAGTTAGTAGAATTGCAGACAAGGAGCTGGCCTGGAGAAGATGATGGGCCCTCAGGCAGCACAAGGACATCATCAGCAAGATCCAAGAAAACAGGTCAGGCTAATAAAGATGAGTGCAGGGATAACTGATACCATGCTGATACCAGGGGATGGGTAGAGCAGCAGCAAGGTTGACTGGAGAACTGTCAGTATGAAACAATAACTCAAGAAGAGAGACTCAGAGTGTCACAGAGTCCTTGGTGATGTAACTAAAAGAGATGCAGATAAGTGCAGGAGCCTCAGAACTGCAGCATGCAGGGAGGGACTGAGGCTCTCTGAGCAGCTTAGCATGGAACAAGGTGCACAAGTCTGATGATACGATTAATGCAGAAGTTATGCTCTGCCCTGGATGGGATGTGCACCTTCTCTAACATGCACGCCCCTCACAACACAATGCATCGTGCTATGATAAGAATAACACAAGGTGCTGTCTACTGGAGTCTAGGTGCACCACAAATGCCACAAGAACTCATATGCTGCCCCTCAGAAATCACTGGGGCTACTGGCTGCATATCCAAGATATCAAGACCAACACCCTCCCTTGAGTCTCTTGGCCCTTGAGTGGGCATCCAGCTCTCCATTCTCAGTTGCCAGCTCCAGCAGAGGTCTGCAAGAAACAGCATGAGGGCCAAGAAGTTGAACTGACAAGAATTCACAATTGAGGAATGGAGAAGTGGGTGATAGGGCCTGATAGGTGAGGGATTGCAGGCCAACGACATGCATGTTGAGACTGTGTTTGCTCAAGTGCCAAGTGGGGTGTTCCAGAGGTGCAAAAGTATATTTGCGGAGTCTGATCCGAGGTCCCTTGATGGTCCTGGGATGCGCAACCAGATGCGTTCATCTTCCTCCCAGCATCAACACCAGATTCATCCTCAGCAGGCAGCAGCAGCAGCAGCCGATCCTCCATTCCCGCCACATCTCAACGTCTTGCCCCCCCCCTTCTGAGTCTCCTCTTCCCCATGCATCCCATCAAATGGCTCCAACCTTTTTTTCTCCCACTCCTCTTCTGTTTTGATGCTCCCTGCTCTGCTCCCGGGGCCCTTGCCACATGTGTTCCCCAGGCCTCTGTCTGGCCCTGTCCACCCTGGCCCTCAGTACCCTACTTGGGTTCTCAATGGAGCCAGGTCTGAAGCAAGGCACTCTCAACATGCATGGCTATCTAACTTACACATGTAAGTGGCCTCATGGCCCTGTATTAGACCTTTCACATCACCTCTAACAATTCCCAAAGAACTGCTGAAGATCTGCACCCTTTTGCAGCAGCAGCAACACAGACGATTGTCATTTTGTTTGAAGGTTTTCAATCAGAAATTCACTGACAGTTCGACCTCAGGCAAAGAGAATCCCACTGAAAAAGCAAAGTTTGTTTTGATTGTCACCCACACCTCTTGCTGCAATGGTTAACATTTGAGGAAATGCTGGAACTGAAATTCACACATAAGATGGCTCTGTTGCTATAGCTTTCACTTCTTTCCGTGTTGACAAAAACCTCAAGAAATGCCTTTAACGATGGCTTTGTATTTTCTCAAGACTTTCTCAAAGAAAAAGTTTGTGTTTCACAGTGGAGGCTGCACCTGTCAAGAGCCCTCTGGTGACAGATCATTGACACGCTTATGACCTGTCATAGGGGGAACTCTGGTTGCCATGGTAACCCTAACACACACCAGCAGGGAACTTTTTTTTAGAGGAAGGGAGTAAATAAACTGGGCCATGCATATGTGTCATCCTTGCTGAGGCTTCCTGAGCACAGCAGAGCACAGGCACAGCATCTTACCTACTTACATGTATTCACTTACAATAAACTAAGCTTCTTTTTATGAAGAAAATGATCTGCACCAAAAAGGGGTGCAAAAAACAAAAGGTATGAGAGAGTGTTAAAGTAATACCCTAGGACGTATGCCAGCTTCAAATTTGGATAGATATTGTATGACCACAGCACCCTGGTTTCATCACATCAAGATGTTGGAAAAATGTCCCCAATCTTTCCTATGCACTGTATGCATATTTTGCAGCATGCAAAACACCCTGTACAAATTGTACATTTGCAGGAGTGGGTGTTGAAATGTACAAGTGTTACAAACATCCACCATGTTCAGTTTATATATGGAATATATAGAGCAAGAGTGGGATAAACAGTTGCATGCATGTATTACATACATCATTGTACCTCAACAATTTCATAGACTGTGACAAAGAAGTTATTCCAGATGATTTTGCCTTGTCACATCAAAGTAATACTTTGTTCTGGACTTCAAAGACCCAATGTGCCAAAAGATCCCTTTGTCACCTCCAAGACAGATGCCAATTTTCAGATGTCAGGTGCATCTGTCAACAGAGGCCACCGATTCAACTGACCTTGAACAATCTTACACAAACCCTCATCTCAAAGAAAGACTTTCTCAGGCTTACTGATTTATACATGCAGTGGTTAAAGTAGTTTTTCACTGCATTTTTTGCTGAATGACCCAGGATCGAGTACTGAGCAGACCACTTCATTTCAATTTAGAGGTTTTTGCACTTTCACAACCACAAAGTAGAACATGACTGCTTCAGTTTCAGCCTTGTAAAGACCTGCATGTCAAGGCTTGTGGTAGTAGTGAAAGTAGCAATAAGCCACACCACAAACAGCCCACAGCAATGGTACAGCACATAAATCCCCCAGACCATATGATCTGACTAACCAGTTGCAAGCTGACCCGGATTTTCTTAACCCCAGAGGTCATTTCCAAGGTCAAGCAAGACAAGCAGAAGAGGAATGCTCCTTTTGAGTTGAGACTCAATCCTTTGTCTTCCTGTGAAGGAAGTATACTTGGAGATCCGTCACACTCTATTATGGGACATGACCCAGCCAAGAAACCCCAGGGCAAAATAGTGAAAATACCCTTCCCTGTCTGACACTGTCTTACCCCACTGCGGGTAATTGCCTTGCATTGCCTTCCCCACTGGGCAACATACAACAAATGCCCTCAAGATGTCAACATCCCTCAGCTGCGGGCCCAAAATGCATGACAATGACAAAACACTATGTTAGCTTGTTCATTGTAAACACAAAATGGGTTGAATTGCCAACCCTGGATCACAACCTAACAACCAAATTGAACTAATCCCGCCAACGTAAACAACAGCTATAGCCTTCTACATTGTTTAGGGATGAAGCTCTGTCAACTCACAACATGCAGCATGCTGCTGATTCATTTTCCCAGCAAATTTATATTCATTGCATAATCACAACTAACAATGGGCAATTCGTGTTTTTGGATTCATGAATTTGAGATATATCGGCCTCCCATCTTTAAAATAATACCAGCAGACGACCAGAGGTAACATGCAGAAATGCAGACAGTCTTAGAACAGAGTGACGTCACATTTTCCACTCCCTCGTCTGCTGTCTGCTAGATCGATGAGCACGCATGCCCAGAACGTGCAAGTCACGTGCCAATGGCCACCAATCCAAAAGAGTGGCACATAATTACATTCTGCAGGACAATACCCATGGGGTATCTTCCAAGACCTGGCATCCTGTTACACAACTTTTGAAATTGCAATAGAGAGAACTCAGTGAACGACATTGCTACAAGTTAAGATAGATAACCCAGCATGACTTGAGCTTGCTTTTGAGGAGACTTTCACACGACCAACAAACGCCATACTCGCCCCTTGCCCTCTGCACAAGTTTGTAGCAGACTTTTCTTGCATTCAAACAGCAGGGCCACTTATGGATTTATAAGGATTGCAAGACTTTTTGTCAGGCGTCATAACGATTCAAAATTGCAAGATATTTACCACCAGCTACAAGGACTGAAGTGTTACATCTTTTTTAATATTTTATTTTCTTGCCTACACAATTTTTCTGCACTAGGCCAACAGTTGAAAATGGAAAACTTTTTCCCAAGCGACATTTGGAAACATCACACATGCAAGTTTATAGATTGGATAATGCTTTGGCCAATATATTCCAATTAAAGGCTAAAGGAGCACATATATGTTTTTAGTGTGTAGGAAGGGAATTCCACATAACTAAATTGATCATGTTATCACCAGAGTCAGGATTGTATCTCAAGGTTTAGAGAATGGATTATACAGAGTATTACAGACTCTTAGGCACAACAATCTTATCAGCCCCACTGGCTTTCTCAATCCATCAACTGCTGTAGTAGAATAGGAAACAAGGCCATAAGTATGCCTACAATCTGGACATATCAAGTGTGATTGAGTAATAGGTTACGATCCTAGACTAGAACAGGCCGAACAGAGGTAGTACTCGATTTTATTTTTATTTTCTGGTGTTGCTCGAACGGATGTGGCTGAGAGCGCGTGCCTCCTTCGACAATTGATCCTTTTATCGCCCAGCGGCCTGTTTTTGGTCAAGATTTCCCTCCAATGCAGATAGTACTCCTTCCAAGCTTTTTTCTTTGCTTGGGGTTTTGATTTTTTCTCTTATCTGTTTCTTCGTTTTTCTGTATCTTTTTCTTTCCTCCTGCCACTCCTACCAATGAAAATGCAGACGGAGTTACGACCCATGCAGTCTGGCATGCACCAAAGTCACAGAAAGAAAAAAGTTGAAAGAGATTTCAGCAAAAAATTGATGCTCTCTAATTTCAGATAGAGAGTCTTTGTCCTGTTTGGCATTATACCTGCTCTTATGGGTCCTTAAGACTTTTTGTCCCAAGGAGACCCTGTTCCACCCACTCATAAAACAACTACTTGGCCAAGTAACTTTAGAGTGGTGCAAGAAAAAGTGGAGAGATAGTATCCAATGGCAGACTATCAAGGCTGGTTTGACTTCTCAATTGGACATTTGTGCATTTAGGCATCTGGGATAAAAAAGACACAGCAATTCAGAGAATTTCAAATGAACATGATTGGAAATGATATCTCCCAAAAGCCCCCATTAACAAAGACATAAGACTCCATTTGATTGAAGTGCATCCCTTCAAGCTGCTGTCCATAACAAGGCCCAGGCATGTTGCAAAAACAAAGAATGGCAGAAGCTGCTGGCCAACAGATGCCTACCTGCCACAAACATCAGCATTCCAGTGTGGACATGGCTCACCTGTTGACTAAGCACCAAGAAGCAGCCATCTGGAAGATTCGATGGTCTCAACGTTGATCAAGTTCGACTGAGTTCTCAGTCAACTTTCGAATCTGGCCCATGATGACTGAGGTTGGTGACAGATTTAAATGTGTCCAAGAGCAGGGCCTCGGCCCCTTTGCCGTCATCAATGGCATTGTCATGCCAAAGTTGGTGTGGATCCTAAAGCATTTCACTGATGCAAGAACCACCCAAAGTTATGATACCCAGGGTTTACACTGCTGCCAAAGATGCCCTGGCTTTAATCTTATGTCTCACTGCTCTGAATATTTGCCTTAAATCCCCAAAATTCTTCGTTGCTAAGCAGAAGATTTCTGAGAAGGTGTCAGAGAAGCATCTGTTAGGTCCTTCCGTCCTAAGACAAAGCGTGGCGCACCACAACCAGCCAAATATGTCTATTTTTAGCAAAAATGGATTGACACTCATGCGCAGGATCACAAGGAAACAATCTTAAGATTTATGCTTCAGCCAACTGAGCCAATTACTAAAGATAGATAGATCTTTTCACAATTTTGAGATGTGTCAATGTGATGATCATATCTCATTGAGTTAAAAGGGATTATTAAATTGCTCGAGGACATGGTGCATGCACTACATGCTATTTTTTGTAAATAAGTAAGCTAGCAGGCAAGTAGGTATACGTAAGAAAGTAAGTAAGTATTGCCCATTATATACAATGCTATTCACCAAAATTCAATATATATGGCAGGCTGATGCCAATGCAGGCGTATTTGCTTTTATCAATAAATATTCAGCGACCACCAGATCAATCAAACACAAAATATATACCGTGAAGCATTAGCAAATGTTGATCAACCTTTGGCGTTTGCGATTAACTTAATTTGAGAGTTATGAACACTTCCTGTCAAGTTCCTGAATCATATTTAAATATTTTGCGATAAAAGAACAAAATGTTAAAATCAAAGCTTTCAACTTGATACACGCGAACCTTTGATGTACAGGGTACATCTACAAAACCAATCAATATCACAGAAATATCATTTTAAACAGAAGTATATTGATAAGCCTGGTATCACAACAAACCTATGGTTTTTTAAAACTTTTTTCCCCAGTGGCAATATATACCACTTTTTTGGAGGTTGGCCAGCCCAATGGCCAACCTTCGACTTGTGCTCCCCTCAGCACCCTGTGTGATCTATGGGTGGTCAGGGTGTTGCCACTTGGCTCTCACAGCCAGAGGTGATGAGTGGACTTCATGGAGCAGTTAGCTCCTCACTCATTCATCTCCATCATTCATTTTGCAGACACATGTCCAGAGAAGACAATTTTCTTTCTATCAGGGTAACTCAGGAGTAACTCAGGAGTAAGTAGCCATCAAGTCTGACCTGACTCACACTGAATACATCTCACAGATGACAGTTAAATATTCAAATATGCCACCAAGATATGCTCTTCCTCAGACTTGGGTTTACTCAAATTCATGTCAAGGGCTGACAACCTGTCAGAATCCAGAAAACCCAATAGTAGGGCCTGTATACAGGGTATAGTATATGAGTCTAGAATATTTCAACAAATGAGATAGAACCTCAAACCTGCAATATATATTTCACAAAGATATATATATTGGCCAGAGTCAAGTTGATAAGCAAGCCTGGGGTATCTTTTTTAAGGAAAATAAACAACATTTTCTTCCCAAAGTGATGAATGGAACATATATATATGTATATATATATGTACATAACAAAAAATAACGTGCAAGCACTTTAAGCTGCGTCAAAGATTCAAATGTTACTAATACTATCATCAGCCTGCATAGCGCATTCTTCGATGCTTCTATTGCATTAAATCATTCCAATTCACTTCTGTAATAGCTATCACCAGTGGCGTATTTGGGGGGGGGGGGGAGCATTGGGAATGCCAGCCGAAAATTAACATGTAAGAGATTGGAAACACTAGAGCTCAGCTCCAAATATTCGCCCAATTTTATTCCCCTCCCCCTCAGGCCACTTGGTAGTACGCCCCTGGTATCACCCCTTATCAAAAACCACTATCACGATTTTTTGGTGAAGCTGAATGATCCATTTGGGGGGCTCAACCTCCCCCCACCAGTGTCTATCTATCTCTCTATCTATCTATGCATCTACCTATCTATCTATCTATCTGTGCTAGTTATATCCCGCGTTTGAGGGAATATGTGATATATACCGAGGCGTAAGCCGAGGTGTATATCACATATTAACGAAAACAAGGGATATAACTAACTTATACCCAAACACAATAAAACATAAACAAAGAGATTTAAAAAATAAAATAAAACAAGAAGGATTTGACTGAAATAGAAAACAGCTACAAACAATTAGCCAAGTGGGATTAATTAAATAACACGAAAGTATCAGTTGAAGAAAAAAATCCAAAAGGCAACTGTTTACAGGTTGACATGTGAAATGAAATTCTTACTTATTCTGAGAATTTTCTGGGATACACAACTCCAATGCATGTGAAAGGGATTGTAAATTATCAATCAAATTTTTACGAAAAAGCTTTCCCATACATATTTTTTAGAATCTGATTATTGAAGCAATTGTGATTTCAATACTTAGCATAGTCAATTATTAGGCATATAAGCGTCCCAATTACCCACTTCTATACATGCTCAGATAATATAATAAGGTAATAAGTAGCTAGTAGCAAAATTATTAGAAAAAATATTTGGAACAAAATTTTAAAAAGTGGAAAACGAATATTGAACAAACATTTGGGGAAAAAAATTATCTGAAAACAAAAAGAAAAACAAAATTTGGAAAAACTATGAGGGCAAAAAAATCTGGGGAAAAAAGTTTGTGAAAAAAAAAATATTTGAAAAAAGAAATTTTGGGTGAAAAAAATTAATTAATAGGGTAAAGAATCAGGGTGGGTGGAAAAAATATGATGGGAAAATAGGCAAAAGAAAAAAAAAGAGAAAAAAAATAGTTTAAAAAATCAGGAGAATGTACATATATGTGCATTTGGATTGTTAGGGGCGACCATCAGTATTATAAAGGGGGAGAGGGGCTTGGAGTTTTAAATGTATGGTAACAGTAAAAGACCTATTTATTTTGAGTGTGTTTTTATCAAACAAAACCATGTTATGAAATATCCCCACCACCAGTAATTATTTATGTTAACATTGCTCAAAAGTAATTTATTTATTTTACCAAAACTTGAAAATAATTTTTTATTTAAAATAAACTGCAAGCCTTCTCCCCCTCCCTGATATCTTATATGGTTGAACCCTTACTCTTAAATAGTCATGATATTTGCATTAAAAATCCAGATTGGGCTGAAATTAAAGGATTTATGGAATTGTCAAAAGCGTTAGGTTTTATAATACTTTTGTTTATTTTGTTTTGTTGTTGGCAATTCTCTGTTTGGTGCAGTTTTGCTGTTTGTGTTGTGAGATTTGTTAAACAGTGAGGCTTTATATACTCCCATAGGTGTATAAGTGAACAACAAAGAATACAGGATATATACCAGCCAAATACAAGCTTCTGATTGGCTGATGGATCATAGGTATGGTATAAAGCTAATTATATAAGTATCTATTAATTTAGATATATGCTGTGTCGAAAGTAATTTACTTGTGTAAAATCTTTCAAGAGATTGATCATTCATATACATGTAAAGTGAAACAGTGTATGGAAATATAGTTAAGGTGAAAGGAATGATTAAATTGGTAGGCCTAATTCTCTGATTAAGCTCTGTGTTTAATTTATTGAAAGGTGTGAAGGTAAATTGCACTTGAATGACAAAGTGACACATTGGGCCACAGGCCCCTCAATCTCTTCCCTGCAAGCCTGCCCCTTCCAATACTCTTCATACATGTATGGGATGTTAGTGTGGGATGGGAGACTGTTGTATCAGGGAAAAGATTGAGCGGCCTGTGCATTGGGCCATAAGTGGCTTTTGACACAGCACTTGGTATATTAAGTGGTATTCAGTCAATAGCCCAATATCATAGAAGAAAATAAATGTCCGTTAATTGGAAAGACACACAAATAGACAAAGAATGACAATGGTTTTATGCAGTTTGGTTGCCGTGAATAGGTCTATATGAAACGGCGCGAAAATCCTGAAAATGGTGGATCCTCTTGGATCATAACAAAGCAGGCGGAACGGAAGTAAGAAGAAGAAGAAGAAGGCTTGACCCTTGACCCTTGAAAGTCAGTCCATTTATTTTCTTTATTAATTTTTTTGTTACAGTGGGCCACCAAAAACGACTGGCCTCTAGCAAAAATTCCATTGAGACTGTATTTTAAGTTTGAATGAGATTGGTGAGAGAGGGCGATCGTCACAGTGCTAACAAGATTAACCAAAATGCTTGGGGTAAGAGCTGCTTGACGCAGCTAAAAATTCATGAAGTACCCCTTATTTCTACAACTTTGAAATAATCCAATCTTGATAAAGCTTAATACAAAATGGCAGACCCAAAGGGCAAGGCATGCTTCCCAGACCCATTACATTGGAATTTCGTCCTTTTTTGTGTAAGTTTGTTTAGACTGGAACCCACAGAGTTTCAAACTTCCAATGTGGTCTCCATTCCTCCACAGTAGCTGAGGCCAAGCTGACACAGCCTGACAGTATGGAGGCACAGGTTTTTTTGTGATAATATTTTGGCATTATCTTCAATATTTTGGGATCATGATTTATGTTGGCTTGACAGAAGCATTGCTGCATCATGTCGTTTGTTATGCCTCATCATGCAACACCAAAACTTTCCCAAAACATGATGGACTGAGTTGGGAGTCCTGGACCCAGTCACTCATCTTGCCAGATAAAGTGTTGAACCTCCAACTGAAGAAGAGTAATGCAAAAATATGACAAAATATTGGAAAAAATTAACATTTTTAGACAAAAAAGACATACAAGTTTTATATCTGAGAGAATGACAAATTTAATCTAAAACTTATATCATTTTATCTTTAATTCAGAAAATTACATCATGCTTGAAGCTTAGCATGACATGTGATACCATGGTCTGAAAGTATACAAGCAGTCAAAAAGCAACACAGCCTACAATATATACACAGGGGATAGAGGGGATAGAGCTTGATAGACAGGAGACTGGGGGTTTGAAAGATCACTATATTCTGTTTATACCTATAGGATATACAGATGATGTTATGAATGCATAGACCCTTGACAACCCTTACAGGTGGCTACTAGCTCAAAAGCAATCTGAAAAGATATGAAAAGTGCACCAAGTTCCACCAACTCTTTCACAAATACAAAGGTCAGTGCTACGGTGGCATGAGCAGAGTAACCAATATTTTGTCTCATTAACCAGCCCAATGAACATTGCACTGCATGTCATAACGACCCTCAAAGTTCAAACATTCATCATTTACCTCCAAGCTTACCTTTGGTTGGCCTTCAAGTTTACCTTCAAGTTACCTGTAGCAGGCTGGAAGTTCAAGGGGCCTATTAACTTCCATGGCCTCAAGTTTAGTAGATTTAGTTATCTGAAGGTTTAGTATTGCATTGCTTTTGAAACCAACATCTTGTTGGCTGTTCACAACTTAACATGTCAATTTGAAGCAAAAAGGGACCAAGTGTTTACTACCACTAACAGTTATTGTTGTCACATTTGTATACTTATTATACATACACTTCCTAAATATCACTGATCTGATGCAACAGAAAGCATGTTTTGAAATTCCCAATGTCACACCAAACAGTAGACCAATCCACCAAGGTCATGAAAAGTAATAATATAATAAAATACCATGGGAAGAGCAGACATAGACCTGAACAAACATTGTTTTGGCAGCAGAAACAGAAGTGGAGGGTCAAGCTAGGAAATGGCAGCAAAAAGAAGAGGTCTAAATGGGTCTAAGACATTGGTGGCTACAGAGGCAGGGCACTGATGATGCTACTTGTGATGCTAAAGATGTAAGCAAGCATTGCACAGCACAAGAGGTAAAAGACATGATGGAAATGCAGGACCCTGGACAGAGAGAAGTTGAAGGAACACCTGGTGGCTGCTGAGGCAGGGCACTGATGATGCTAAATGGTGTTGCTAAAGATGCTGAAGCAGAGCTAAGCAGTGAAGCAGAAGGTAATGTTGCTGATGTGGAGGATGACACTGGCACAAACACACTTCCCAAAACACCACAACATGCCACTGCTACAACCCAACCAAGAGCATTCCACTCATTTTGGGACGTAGCTTATCACCTTCCAGCAACCCAACACAAAACACAGTCATCCCAGACCCATCTTTGAGCTCAGGTGCCCAAACACCGATTAATCAGGCAAGCTACAGGCTGTTGTATAGTCAAACAGCAACAGGATAAATGGAAAACTGGGAAAGATGCTTGACAATGTTGAAAGTTGCAAAAGGGAGATATACACTGTGCAGGCAAAGGGGATATGCAGACTTGTTGCTCCTGCAGACCCTGCAGTCTTTGCAGTCCCACTCAGCTTCACTTGATTACAAGTTTGTTGGTACAATCGTTTCAACATAAGCAAACACTCTAGCATTTCTCCTTAATTAATCCACGATGCTCCAGGGCCCAAGCATTTGCAGTCAGTCCTGTTCCTACTCTGTTCCATCCTCCTGTAACAAAATCCAAACTAATTCCACAAGATTGACTACAAAAACTGTTTTATATCAACATTTTTAAGTTGGACTTATTCCTTCACTTTCTGCTCCCAGCACAACAGACTCTAAGGTATGTGACTGCAATATGATACTCACAATCAGGACTCAAGAGGCACTTAATACTTTTTGTAGCATTTTTTAGTCTCTTCAAGTCACTTCCAAATGTCTGAATTGTTTGTTACTATTAATTTTACAGGAAAGTTGCTTTAAACTAAATTGTGAGATATTGCAAAGAAATGCAGAAAAAAAACATGAGGTAACTTGTGTAGAAACCAAAAACACTTGTGCATGTGAGGAACGAGGCTTCTCACACCAGCAGTTCCAGAGGCTAAAACCCAAGACCTGGCAGTATGGGCTTCATTAATACCATCCTTGTTACATACACTCAATGCACTAGCTATACTACAAGGTTTCTGTAGTGAGTTGAGGCAAAAAAAGCAACATGGAAGGATTGACCTGCAGTATATCTGAACCACCTGTGCAAAATTCACACAAAGCAACTCCACAGCCATTACCCAAGGGCAACCCTAAAATTCTGAAATGTCAGGCTAAGGCCAATGGTTCTGCCCTGTCTTCTTTGATGTGGAATGACTCCTTCAAAGTGGGTGATGTTAATGCAAACTGACTGAAAAATCACAAAAAAATAAGTAAAGCAAAAAAGTCAAGGCCTGACTGACACCTCTGGTGCAAGGATGGGTATGTGTGTAGCCCTCCCACAAATACAAGTGTAAACTTCACTGAGTGACTACTCCACATTTTATCATAAAGTTGCACAATTGCTGAGGCAGACCTAAAAAACCAGTTTGCAAGTATTTTTTTCAACAGTTTACATAGTGATCCTCAGAAATCTTCTATTTTCAGGTTATCAATGAAGGAAGTGAAAAGTGAAAATGAGTGAAAATAGGCACTATAGCGTGGAGCAACAGCTGGATGCACAGTCTTCATAAAAATAGACAAGTTATCCAGGTTTTTCTTTAGAGATGAGATAACCACATGTGGCCCTTTCTAAGCTTTCTTCAGGATCATTCTGCTTCTTGTGAGGCCAGCTCCTTCAACTGCAGAGTGTCATAAGCAACTGCCACACCTCTCCACTTGCCATGGCAGAATGGCCATGGAGCTGCCTCTGACCTTTCTTTCTATGGCTATCTCTGCTTGTCTGTCTCTGCTTGTATATCTTTGTCTTTTAACCTCTGTCTTCCGAACTTTGCTCTTCTTTCGGTTTTTCTACCTCTATAAATCTCTACCTCTGTACATGTATTGTATGTCTCTCCATCTCTGTTAATTTACCTCTGCCTGTCTTTCCAACATTGTCTATCTCCTTCGGTCTGACCTTCTGTCTCTCTGGCATAAGCAACCTGAGCATGGACTGACAGACAACCCACAAAAGGCACGTGCCTGGACAGATAAGAACCCTCGTTTTATCTCGTCACTGGCTCGAGACTTGAAGTGTGACTCAAAAGGAAGTGTCAGTGTCTGGGCTTGCAGTGGAAGATCCCTCAACTTCAAGAGAGACTGACAGGTTGACTCAAGTTTGGAAGGCCCTGAGTGCCTCAATGGTCTGTCTTCACTATCTATCTTCCTCCAAAAATCCTCTCCAAGGGGGTAGTACTAACTCACTATAGTCAGAAGTTGGTGACTATTCTTCCATTATCATCTGATGAATTGTTGCATCACTTCCACAGATAAACTTGAATCTAAGCAGCTATGCACAAAGTAAACCAAGTGTCAACCACATCCCCAGAGTGACAAGACAATTGCTCCACTTCATTTTCAGACAATAGTCACAAACAATACCAGATAAAAAGACAAATGCTAAGATGGTACATTGAGTTTCTGAACTTTATCCTATTGTTTTTAGCCTGAGAAGGCAATGCATTCAGCATTCCTACATCACTTAGATAGAAGTCACAATCCAACACAATCCAACACTTCAGGATAAATGTTGGATGTTGACAGACAGGCACGAGATCTAAAGTGGATGATTTCCAAGAGACAATAGAGGATACAGTCACTATTTCAAATGTTTTGTTTTAATGCAACTAAATAAATTCAATATTTTCTGTCTGTGACAATGGCACTTCTCTTAATTACCTGGAATAAGCAGTTGCAGCATTTACTGAGTTATATGGCTATAAATTCCCACATGCATGGTAATCATGATGGCCTGCAGAATGCAAATGCATTCAACCATTATTACACTCAATGGCAAAACCATGGTAAATTGGCAAAAATCATAACCCCATAAATCAAAATTGACAGCTAGGAAATATAGGGTTTGCTATTATGGCAAGTAATCTGAGTGCTACCCAAACCCTGATGATGGAACCCTAGTGTAATAATAATCCCAGCCATTACACTATAATAATTTCCTACATATCCCTCCCCTTCATGATATACAAGGTCATGGCAGTTATCCATAGGATTCTCACACACAAAAGTTCCTGTTGGATAGCACTATTACATTCAACTGACTCTGTCTGACTCCACTTCAAAGTTGCATTATTTTCATGTTTGGTCTCAATGTCTCATTATCCAATACTCACAGAACAAACTAAAAGTCATTACACCAGCATCAAACCAAAAATCGAGGTCAACTCTTTTCCCAGATCAAAGAGTACAACCAGAGAGCTTATCATACAATTTATATTCCCCATTTTTTAGGCTTTTTGTACGTTTCCTGGCAGACTGCATATTTTAAAATAAATACTTCCCTCCAATCCCATACAAAACAAACATAATTCAACAAAAAAGGGATTCTGTCAGAAATAATGGAAAAATGTGTTGACATCAAATCAGTGGTTCAGCTATTTTTATTTTTTTCAATCATCAGCATTCCATGCTACATGCATGCACATGCATAGTCATTACACATTTTACATCAATACCATTACACTGCTTATAATGAAATAAGATATTTTAACATTTTCTAAATAGAATTATATCTCCAGTACATCAGTACTGACCAGTTTAGTCTCCCAGACAACTTTCTGCACTCCTGGACTACTAATTAGGTTGTTAGAAGCCAGAATGTTGACTTTTGCACCCTAATTTTCATAAATTCTCCTAGAAATCTTCCAGAATAAGCCAGGAAATCGGGCTAAGCTTAGCTGACCAGCATTTTTTCTCTGGGAGCTCGTGGGAAAACTAGGAAAGGTGTTAGCAGGTGCATGCCTCACATTGCATGCCCAGAACACAAGCAACAAACAAGAGTGGCATGGCTGAGAAAGAGGCTGATTGCAGCCCCCTCTAGTGTGATGGATGGTACTGATAAATGCTTCTCTTTCTGTTGTCCAATGTTTTGTTTGAGGGATGTTACATTATAGAACAGATAAATCAAATTGACAATTTGTAAGGGACAAAATGATCTCATATATGACATAATGACTCAATAAAAATATCATGCAAAAAAGGATGCAGGCCTACATTAAGTTTGTTGAGGCTAAGTGGAATGAGACAGTAACTGACAGTTTATCACATCATACTGTTTGTCACACAATTTACAAAACGCTGTTAATTTTGTTTATCACATCAAGTGACCAGTGGCGTAACTGGGGGTCTCGAGCGGGGGGCACCTGGGGGGGGGACGCGATTCTCCGGGGGGGGGGGCACCCTCTATACTATTTGTATATCTCAGCCAGAGTTAGAAAGTTCATGTGGGGGGCACCTGGGGGGCATAGGTCCAATATGGGGGGCACGTGCCCCTCCGTGCCCCCCCCCCATAGGGACGCCACTGATCAAGTCATCAATAATATTTAGTCATTTTCAATTCCATTGCTTGCTCATTATGCACCACAAATAAGAATAGGTCAAATAAATGTTATTTTCAGTCAGTTGTAAAAAAATGTCCCTACTTTATCTCAGGCCATTGTAACATATATATATATATTTGTACCACATTACTGGCCAACGTTTTGTTATTCCATGACAAAATGATTGATTGTATTCCAAGGGAATCAATCCCAAACCGATGCAGACAAAAATATCCAACTGACAAAGGTTCAAAGCATATATACATGTACATGCATTAATGGTACTTTGATATGAACGTTGAAGATCTAAAAGTCAGAATGTATACATGAGATTTTTAAAAATATTTTGAAAATGACTACTGTATATTGCACCTGACACATGAAGTCACTTATCTTAAACCATCTCAGTTATCTGTGTGTCCTTATGGGGTGGTCCAATTACCCACAAGGTCACGCATCCAATATGCCTTATCAGGAGCAGCTGTTGACCTTCAATAAGTCAAGGTCAGGCAGTCATCTCAAGGTCGAATAGTCAGGACGATTCTCAGTGGGTAGCAGTGTGTTAAATGCAGCAAGGGCAAGGTCAAAAGTAAATTTTAAGGTCAAAGATATGGCTGATGACTTATAATCACGTAAAATAACTTGGCAATGTTTGAGAATTTCTTACTAATGATTAATGACCACTATGATCAGCATTTGGTCATTCCAGCACATTTATCTGAAAAGCTGATAGTGATGCGTCGAAATCTGGGTCTCATGCCTTCCCGATACAAGTTCATATTACAAAATTGTGAATGCTTCGAATATCACAACTTACACTGTATAAGAATTATTTCAGGTCTTCGTGAATACAACATACAGTCAATCGAATTAAACAAAATTTACAGTCATAAGTCAGGAACTGAACAGCCTATAATGATGACAAATTGACTAGTTTTACAGTTCAATGCTTGAAATTCAGATTCTAGGCGCTGATCTCAAGACCAATTGGTCTAAGGTGTTCATCTATGTCTACAAAGCCCAACATGCAATGCATGGACCTTATCACTCTTAAGATTATCCTGGTTAAAAGCTTCCCCAGTCATTCCCCTTGTCTGGAATTCGTCTCTTGGTTGTTTTTCCTTCTTTTTTTCCAGTTTAATTCGTCTGCTCACATGCATAGGCCAACATGGATCATGTCAGCTTTACACAAACAGGAAGGAAGAGTACTTCCATGCCGTACAATTGCTCTGCCCTCCCCCCTCAATTACACCAGAGTTCGTCCCAAAAATTCAACTGGCATTTTACTCCTCACCAAAACAAGGTAATTCCATGCAGGTCACGTGACCCCAGGCAGCCGGAACATTTTCGTCTGCTTTGCGTAATTTTGCATCAATTGTCATTCTATACTTTTTTTTTCTCTATGGCACTAAAATTGTTGCTAAATCAACGAATTATTAGTCCCTCGAAAACCACTTTTTTCCCTGCGTTTTTACATAGAGATATGCAGTTGGAATTGGCCAATCCATTTTCAGTGAACAATTTTCAGTTTCACGCAACACAAAATTGATGCAATCCTAAAATTGCACAAAAACATGCGGAAGTTTCCACTGACACGAAGAACTTATTTCCTGATGTTAAATTTAGACACAAAATAAATAAATTTGAACTGTCTGGAATGCTGGATCGTACAATTATTAAATGTACAAATAGGTCAACCATACTCAAATCAGCAAACTCTCATCATCCAGGGTCCTGGGCACATGGGACTGTTCTGCAAAGCCAAATCTATGCATTTTTACTGCAATATAATTTCTTCTCATTGCATTGTAAACACATTACATGTATGAGTTTTTACGTAACATACCATGCACTAATTTCGATCCTAATTGGACGCTGTCCCAATTTCATTGTCTTGTTTTTTGCAACAAAACCCGCAGCAGCCCGCATTCCCAATTATCTCTGCTCCTGGGGAGTTTATCATTCTTGGTGGGGTAAAAAAAATCTGAATTTGCTAATAGCCCTGACATCACTGTCATTTAGATCAACACAGCTTACATAATAATGTCTGCAAGTAACATTTCTGTCAGATGGATGCATGTCTACTAATTTCCAACCTCATAACCCAAGAGAACAGGAGTATAGCAATTTCGTAAATTAGTTCACTGGCTGGGCAATCATACAGGCAATTTCGGTATAGATAGACAGATATTTATAGATAGATAGCTTGGATTGGATTTGCATATGGATAGATCTGCAGATAGATCGATCTATAGACAAAGATAGAAGGCAGAGATAGATAGCTATAGATAAATAGATAGCCAGACAGATATACAGGTATATAGGTATATACTGATATAGACAGCTAGGGATAGAAAGATAGATAGATAGATAGATAGATAGATAGATAGATAGAAACATAGAGAGATAGAGAGATATATAGATAGATAGACAGATAGATAGATAGATAGATAGATAGATAGATAGATAGATAGATAGATAGATAGATAGATAGATAGATAGATAGATAGACAAACAAAAACAAATCCAATCTATATCACAGCACCCACAAAAAAAAAAGTTGGCCACACAGGTGATTGGCATGCGAAAGTTAGTTCCAATTGTAAGTGCGGCAATTTACATCTAATCACAATGTGGGTGGTTCATATGAATTGTATTTTTGGCAATGGTGATGGCATAATGATGAGTAATCATTCTTAACTATAATGAAGCAGGCAATTGAATATCAATTGAGTGTTATGACCGCATTTTGACCACCAATCAATATAATTTTTGGCCTACCGCAAAAACATTTCAACTGTGATTTTCAGATTGGGTGATTTACAAATGGAGCCTACCCGCACTTTTTACTCACTGAATTTTCATTATTCCATCCCATTGTTTCAAATTGTAAACAAAAAGATCAGATTTCATCAAATCAATTTAACCTACCAGACACCTGACTTGTCATTGCTTGACACCTTGAATATCACTGATTACAAGTGATCAGACTTGAAAAATATCACTGATTGTCAACAATGAAGGATCATCTCCCTTAATTAGATGTGAATAGCAAAGCTCTATCAGTATCAGATTACAACTTGAAGCTGTCAAAACATCCTGTATTCTTGGTGATTTATATTAGACAAACTTTAAAAACATAGGGGTATGGAACAAAAAGTTACATAATTTAAATCAAAGAAATAGGCATACTAAATCGAAGAAATGGTGCGATAGTAGTAAATATAAATTAAATTGGAAAGTAAATTAATAGGAACTACTACACCTGTGCCATATTTACTATCGTTTAGAGATTGATAATAGGGCTATTGCTTGGAATTCCAATCCAGTCAAAATAGCTGAATAACCATTAACCAATATCATAACAGAGTAGGCCTACATAAAGAGAATAAAGAACAGAAGCAAGCATCGAGCTGATTGTGTCTGCAAGGCCAACCTGTATCAGGTATTGGGCCAACAGAAAGCTATTCTATGTAGAGAGATTTCTTGCAGCATTCGGGATACAGTTTTTGCCAAATTGTTGATAAGTTGTCGCCCAAAAGAGATTAAGTTTTTGTGACCAGATTAGAGGGCACATTGAACAGAGCACAGCTGGACGTCTAACCTCTACTTGCCATTACAATTGACTTTTACCATTAAACATGGATTGGTCCAGGACACTCCAGAAGTAAGTCAGACTCAGTCTCTATCTACAGGAATTTCTAGTCATCACAATTTAGCATTCCAGCAGCTAACCACTTCCTAGAATACATTTGATTCAACTGATTGTAGCACTCTCATTGGCAATAGTATGGAAAACCACTTGGCACAATCTGGGAATTACTTGGAATTGATATGACATTCTCAATATAAAAAAAAACTCTTTTCCGGGTTCATCTGATTTTTAATTCATCTTCATCCTAAAAAACTCTAAAAGCTGGCAGAAGTTAGAGCACTGCAGTGTCAGATAAACCTTTTGCCAAAGTCAAGCAATCAGAGTGCAGGTCTATACAGCAATGGGAAGGCAATTAAAGATTAAGTCCACAAATAAATATGGCAGTTTATAAAATAATGAACATTGAACAATTAACTCCAAATCTGACAATTACTTATTTGAATAACACAAATTGGCAAAAATTATCATTATCAAATAATAAAAGGTCGATTTATAATCTAAATGACATTGTCCACAGGTTAATCTGTGTGCAACTGGGCCCAATTATGTCAGGAGGGTTGAAGAGGTCATGGACCAGGTCAAAGTTGACTTCCTGGCACAGCTACGTCAACATTGTGATTGCAGCCATTTGCTAGTCCTCATGAGAATCACATCCATGCAATTGCAAAATTTGTCAATACTGGCAAATAGGGAAGCAGTTAAACAGGCAGGATTGGTGGAATTTGGTGGAAGTGTGAAAGGGTGATGCACCCCTATCTGAAATCATAATTTAGTCAATTTACCCCCCCCCCCTCCTTTCACCCCCTCCCCCTGAAATGAGGGGATAAAAATTACATCATAATAGATTGGATTGGATCATAATTTAGGGCTGCATTACATTGTTAAAATATGCATATTTTTCATTTTTTTTTCATCATTTCTGACTAGCTGAGTTGTGGTCTAGTTGGCAATGACACTCAATATTCACTGCATCAGAGATTTAACTGGATGCAGCTGTATAATGCTACAATCCATCAATTCCAAGAGAGGCTTTACTTTGACTTGCAACTCTCTGGGAGGTCTCTGATACTCTGTATAGAAGGGCATTTCCCAGGCCCCAGCCCCAAAGTACTTGTTTGCAAAGGACATTTCAGCCAATAAACACATCATGCACATTTTGGACATTTTCCCATAGCAGAACCTGCACACACTTACAAAAGGCATTCGCCAGTAACTGGCACTGTCTATAACTGTCTATAAATATTAGCTCAAAAAAAACAATGATTTACCAAGTCACATTTGTTAAAGCTGTCATTTGTCAAACAATACTTTGAAACTAACTTTTTAAAATGTATAAAAACACATGCATGTTATATAATGACCTCACAGTTGTTGCCAGCATTGGCAGCAACTTGCTACTTCTGTCACAATATCGTGCGTTTTTACGGTTTTTTTAAAAGAAGGACTGTTTTTGCCAATGTCTTGATCTATAATTTGACATGAGTATTTGATGCAAAATAATGAGCATTGGGACCATGAATTCTGTTTTTACTACAATCATGTGTGGTTAAATCTTCAAGAGCTCTTTTGTTTTGATTCTGCTCCTGTAGTACATGACCTTACAAGGACAAGTCACTGAGGTCGGGATGGTGACCTCACCAGACCACAACTTATCACCCTTGTGTCTGGAATCAACCCCGGTCGATCCCCCTTCCAACCCTCACACAGTAGCCCACAGACAACCACAATTCACATGATCCAATTCACATGCCATATATGGAGATTCACATTGCCATGGCAACGGAAGTAGGTTGACCAAACATCCGTCCACCAACTCCAAAATCTGGATCCAATGAGAGAACTGTAATTTGCACTTATAGAAAGAGAACCAATGGAAATGCAATCACAGAGATTGATGGTTTGCTTCTAGGAATTGGGAGAGTATGTCACGAAATCACCATCCAGTGCAAGAGTGATTGTGACAGTTTTATCAACTTTTAAATACTTTAAGCGCAATAAAAATTAACTTTGTCAACTTGTGAATAAGCTATACTTAAAAATGTCCCTAGTACATCAACCATATAGCACATTTAGTCACAAAACCATGCATGCATTTGAAAACATTCAACCATAGAGCTATAAGGGGTTACTCAGACACTATTTAAATTGAATTTATTGTTGAGCTACATTTTAAAGTACATTGTGTCATGAACAGCAGTTGTGGGAAGAGGTTGGAAGTAGTTTGTAAAACAGTTTGGATATAAAGACATAAACAGCCCACAATTACACATTCCTTAGTGGTATAACATTGGCCTGCAATAGGTGAACTACTAAACTTCTATGGGATCTATCACCGATTCAGCCTGGATCTATCAAGGCCTATGTAATGCAGGAGTAAATGCCAGGGGTATATCAGACAATCTGGTAGTAAGTGAGGTAGTAAGAGAGGTAGTAAGTCAGGTAGTGAGCCAAGTAGCCTATGATCTTGGGATTAACTTGGGATTACTGTAGTGTAGTGGTAGTGAGATCAGGGCAGATGGATTGGATAGTAAAGATAGGTCCAGATAGCCTAAATGATAAGGCAAGGGTCAGAGCAACAAACAGCTGCTGGGCAATGGGCAATGATGCTGACCACTGGCCTCCTTTGGTCAAAGCAAATGCCAAGCAGGTAACCATAGGCCACCACAGGTTACTACAAGCTACTACAAGCCACCACAGGTTCCTATAGGTTACACCATAGGTTACACCACAGGTTAACACAGGTAGAACTCCTAGAAGATGGCTTAGGGCTGCTCCTTGCAACAACCCATCAAAGTCATGTTAGCTGACCACAACATGTTTTCCAGAGCAAGGAGATACTGACCCATGCTGACCAGCTCTTAACACCAACAACATTCGGGGTAACTCTGCCAGGAATGTGAGCCCAAGATTTATTTTCTCCCATTTGCCATCCCTCTCCCATTTATTCTCCTATAAAACGACCATCTAACAAATACTTAGTAGTATTGCCTACACATCCTCACTGATTCCTCAGGGAACCAGAGGAGCATATAGTACACAGCATTGCACTCCTCACTCACACTGCATTCCCCAAGCATGTCCTATTGATAAGGTACATGGTATACATGCTCAAATAAACATGTCAGCCCTGTCAGCATTCCTATAATTCAACCTCCAACAAGCTGAAAAACAGACAGCATCCCAGATGGAAATATAAACACTAAGAAAAAACTACCAGAAAATAGAATAGAAATGCAATTCGAAAAGTACATATACCAAGAAAGAAATGTAGGTCATGAAAAAATCAAGGACCATCATTCAGATTCCCACATCATTGTAGGAAGCTGACCAATATTTGGTAATTCAGACTAATTCAGTTGTAAATTCAACAAGATTTCAGACACAGGAAAATAAGGAAAAACTTCTAAAACATAGATATGATTATATACAGATACATTGTATCTGTAGTACTAGTATTTATGTACCCATTAAGCTTCTGGGGGTACTGAAATAAGCAGAAGAGTGGGAAGACTTAACAAAAAGAAAATGTCTTAGTGTTTAGAAGGAAAGCATTACCAGTAAATGCTAACTTTTCTCTTTCTTTTTTCCTGGTTACATTAAGACCACAAGTAGCCCAAGAATTTGGGGTTAACAACCAAGGTCAGAGTGACCCTATTAAGTCATTCAGTCCAGGCAGCTAAAGTGAGAAACAGAAGTGCCAAAAACACGCCTGTTACATAAGGTCAAACTATTTAGACACAATGTTTACCCAAAACCTAACAACTTAAAATGAACGTTTTCTTGGATTCATAGGATTGCATGGGTGAAAAAGAGCTCAAGAGCAATTTACCTTCTTGCTTTAGATAGCTCTTACATACCTGACTCCTGATCTGATCAGACTGCATGAATACATAGGATCAGAGAATTAGTATAGCCCAAGATCAGAAGCAACAAGTTTCCAATACTTGAAAGCTTTGTGGGAAAGGGTAGGCCTATCCAAAATGGAAAATTGCCCACCTCACAAATGCCATCACATTTTACACTATTCTAGTTTTGTCAATTACCCACCCACATCTAAGCCTTTACATAACACTGATTTCAGGTGATTTGTATACATTTTATGGCGCCTTGAGACTTGAATGAGTCTCAACTCACCTTTACCTTTTTTCCAAAGGTGTGTCATTAACACTTTGATAAATTGCATTTCCACAAGGTAACAGCAATAACTGAAGGTATAACTGGACTGAAGGTTCAATGCATTACTGTATACCCCACTGTCCATTCATCACTTGCCCTCCACAATGACCAATATGGTTAGTGTGGCTAACTGTGGCTTACTGGAAATGTGCTGTGAAGTAAATTTACATAAGAAAGGATTTAATGGTGACTAAATCAGCAGGGAAGCTCAGACTTTTGAGACCTCCATTCCAAGGTGACAGGAGAGGGAAATAAATGTCACCATGAAATTATCCTGACATTCAGTGCATTCTGTTATTCTTGTTTTGTGACAAATTTTGCAGGAGGCCACAGGTAGGGTCCTATAAATCTCAGCAAAGGTTCACCCCTCTAGGTGGCGCTGCAGGGTGATAAATGAGGTTGTGGGATAACCCCTTTTGTTGGTATTCTCACTCCATCAGTCATAAACCCCATCTAACCTGGAGAAAAACTTTTGATGTGGTTGCAAAAAAAAGGTGTAAGAAAAAAGGAGAAGACAGAAGAAAAAATATTATATCAAAATTTCAGCACCTCACTGATCAAAGAATCTCCAAGAATATCATATACAACACTTACAGTAACAACACTTGCAGTATACTGGTGCCTCATCCATAAAGATAGTTGAAGATAACCCACGAGGATCTGCTGCATTATTATGATTCACACTTCTGGTGATTCAGAGAATAGCTTGGAAACCACAAACTCTTCACAGGGAACTTACTGTATATTTGCTCAAACTTTTAACATATGTTGTGGTATATGATGAGCTGAAACAGAATTTGAGTCATGTGAAGGGGAAAATTGTGCTCAGATAAAATAACAATTGCTTGCATACAACTCTAATAATCATAAATGATGTCATCCACCAATTTCTGGAGAAAATCTGGATTAATTCCATTTAAGAACACACAACTAGATATAGTCGTTCATTCCTAATCAAATTTTAATTCATGACTGGAAAAAGTATTTTGTCTTCACTAAAACATCAAAAAGGTAAAACATTTTCATAATTGTTTGCCCATGCACAAATTACATGTATATACACTGTTTAGTGAAGCCATTAATATGTAAATGGCACAGCCATGAAATTCGCACAATTCTTAAAAAGTTTTTTTAGCACTTATTGTGTTAGCATAACTTTCATTAAATTTATTTCACGTTCAATGTGTAAAAGGCAGTTATGATACTGTTTCAAAGAAACGGATATATAGAAAAATAGAGAGAAATTTAGATTAGAAACTATAAGAAAAATAAAATAGATCAAAAATAGAATTATATATATATAGACAGATACAGATAGATAGATAGATAGATAGATAGGATAGCAAATAAATAGGATTAAGAATGAATAGAATTGATAGATAATCAGCTAAATAGTAAAAAGGGAGACTACACTGAAAGCTGCCAAATTTAAGTCTACGCTAGATTGTTGATATTACATAATAGTGATAACAAAAACAATAACATGATCTGCATGTAGATTAATTGCTCACTGTTACATAATCATCAATTGACAAAGATTATGTAACCTTAATTTTGTTATGTTTTCTTGTTGTCTGTTTTGAAATAAAATGAATCACATGTTTTAAAATAATTTAATTTAGCTTGTCAAGGCTTATAATGAACTATTCCATACAAATAATAGAAACAGGGAATATTAATGGAGAAAATTGAATTTTTAAGACACTTTTGAATATAAATATGTCATGTTTTGTTAAATTCAAAACTAAATCATTGATAAGAAGCTGGTCCCACTTGACCTAATTTGCTGCTGTCGACCATTGATGTTGAGACCATCACTGGACAGATTTTTGAAACCTTTCTTGTGCTAAGTTTCGCTTTGCGAAACGGCCGTTTCGCTACGCGAATATAAGGCCAGCTAAACCAACATCTGAGACTTCAAAATGTAAAATGATACTGCTGAGTAAAATACCCAAATTCCAAAAATTCAATTTGGTCCCAAGGAAGAATGTGCAGTACCACATGCAGACAGTGTTCAAAACACTCCATCACAGACTGTCACGACACCTACAAAGATGACCTCATTTGTTTTCAAAGATTCCAAAAGGTCCTAGCTTAGCTGCCCCCTGTTGACAGAAAAGTCATTCATTTCCCAATTTCATTTGGTCATTTAATTCACACAACATCCTCGACTGTCAATAGAAAACATCTCAGGTATTTCTGAGCCTCAATAAAATCCAGGTGTTTCATTTATTGGCCATCTGCATTGGTGGAGTTGTTTTCACTGTTTTTTTGTGCTTTTCTGTAAGTCTTTTCATGATGTATTCAACGAATTTCTGAAAATATGGGTTCGTAGATTTTTCTACTTTTAAAAGTTAATTGAAAATTCTTCCTTTGTGATTGAAATGAAATACCAAATGTGAAATTTGTTTGCAGCACTATTGACATTGACATATTGTATTTCTCAGCTTGCAGCTTCATGTTTTCACAGAGTTTTTCCTTTTATAAATAGTTTTCCCAGAGTGAAGCAAACACATATGGATTGGATAGAAAGTGCTCCAGTTATTTCTGCAGGTCAACGGCTTTGTGGGTTATCAGCCAACGACATGGGAGAACTAGTTTCTTGCAAGGGGACTTGGATATTCCATTTTAATAAGAGCTCCTGTTGAAAGGTCCTCAGAATTAAGGGCTTCTCAGGCAGGAGACTTGACCCACCCACTGGTTAACATGGCTGGGGCTCCATCTCCTTAATGAGATTTATGTTTTCCACATCAACTGCTAATCTAGGTTCACGAACCCTTTCATATTTGACAGAACTAAATGCACATTTTGTCTCGACTAAAAACAATTTTGAAGAAATTCGAGAAGCTAAAAGTAATGTACACACTGCTTGAAGATTAGCTTAACAATTCCAGATGTATTTTTGCCAATATCAATTCGTTTTAGACAAATTGGCTGCTCCTATCACAAAGAAGTTGGGGCTAAATGGAAGTTTTCTAACTTCCAGTGTTGACTGCATCTTTAAATTTTTAAAGTCAGCAAACAAAAACATTGTACCAATAATTTCCCTACATTCCTTCCTAATGAGTGATTGACAGATGGCATTGCTTCACAAGGTCATGTAAGCTAAAGTAAACCTTGAATTATTGTTCAACAACAAACTTTGTGGGCAAAAATCGAAGGGCTAAGATATATACACGTGTGTGGCTCCTAGCTGCAAAATAGGTGGAAAAAGTGGAGAGGAGAAATAGCTTGTTATTAGTCATCTTTTAAGTTTATTGACTTAGCTGTAGTCTCCTTTTAGAATCTATAGGGCACTACAATGTAGGTGTGATGTACAGCAATCCATTCTTTACGATCCAATGCTACCCCTTTCTCCCACAAGAGTCAAGACTCTCTCAGGAAACTTTCCTCTGTGAGTTTCTCTGTGAGTTTCTCTGTGAGATAGTTCCAAGACTCCTCCTCGAGTAACCCGGCTGAATAGTAGACAATCCAGGGGAGATTATGATATAACAGGTTTAAACATAGAAAGCTCATAGATGCCTGCATGACGTCATGGACACACAGCCCTGAATCACAGAAGAGATGGATGAGCATCATGAGATGAGAAGACTTTGGGTCTGAAATTCTAGGAATAAGATAATAGTAAAGGGAAAGTTACTCTGTTGTGCAGCAAGCATTGGCTCAATGAGAGTTGGCTTTCTTTTGTGAAAACTTTGTAGAACTACAGAAGCAGGGCATAATGGAGAAGGTATGCAATGCAGAGTTAGATCAGTCGGACCATGCAGGCCTGGCCAGCAGCATACTTTCCCACACCCTTTGCTTTGAGCTGGATCTCTGCAGCCCTGAGCAACTTTCAGCCTTTCCTATGGGAACTGCATCACCACACCAGCAGCAACAGGAGTTGTAAGCATTCAAAAGTTTACAACAGTAATCATGGAAAGCCACAAAGTGCACAAACCCTAAAGTTTGCAACAACCCTGGCCTGGCAAGCAAGGCATCAACCACAACTTCAACTTGCAGTTGCTGAACATTGCTTTAATTGCTGTAGCAGATTTTGTTTTTATTGTGCTTTTAAGTAAAGAGTCTGTTGCTGTTGATGTGAATGATACTTGAAAAACTGTTGTTTTGGCATGTTGTTGCTTACTTGAGGCTCTGCTGTTGCTGTTAAATTATTGCTTCACTTGACAATACAGTATGTTCTTGACTGCTATACAATCCATCATCACTCTTAATAATTGCAAGAACTCAATCAATCTTCACAGACATGTCTCAATGTCTCATTGTCTCTCTATGATTGCAACTATTTCCCAAAGAACAACCCTTTGCTGACAACTGTGAGAATATAGTGAGAGACAGAGCAACAAGGGTTGAGTTGCATTACCCAAGGCACTCCTGCAATGCCCATTCATAAAGGTTACAAGCAGCAAGGCAACCCTGTATCTCCTATGATATGATTGCTACAGCACATCACACATTTACTTTGTTATGTAGCTAAGATTGCCATTATCTGAATATAAGCATGCTATTAGCATAGCACAAGTGAGCTGGTGCCATGACCACACACCAACTACCAGGTTCTTGGAGTAAGTTGGACATTGTATTGGGATCAATCTCCACAAAATGCAATTTACTGCAAAGCAATCATGCCCACAATCCATTACAATAAAGCCATGAATGCACAAAGAGGCTATCAAGATTCCAAAGGGGAAACTCAAGAAAGAATTCTCCAAGTGTCAAAGAAGATAATATATGATTGGATAAGTAAGAATAATTGATCATGAGATTTTTTGCTGCATGATAAATGATGGCAAGATTGAACAAGAGATAATATGATAGATATATTGCAAAACAATGTAGGGTGAAGTGTTGGCTGGTGGTGATAAGTTTTTATAAAGAATTAAGTTATACGAATGGAGCTTTCACATAGGTGATTGCAAACTGAAGAAAAGAACACACAGATGACTAATATAATACAGGTCCTCCATTTTCTTGTAAACAAATATTTTGAAATATCAATTTGATCATGAAGAGCTGCAGTTTCCTACCCTGCATTTGCATTTTGGTGCATGATGACTTCACCTTTATTCTGGACTTGAAATCTCGAGTCTCTCGAGATTAGAGCAAAGACTCAAGAGGGGTGCAGACCAATTAGCATCTCTGGTTGTACACAAACTTTTTTCAGCCTCTTCTCTGCCATGGCAATGCTGCAAACTGCAGAATCCTGGATGCTTCATGGCCAGTCTGCTCATTTTTGAGATTCATCATCTGAGTTCTAAGATTCTGCTTTCTCCCATAGACTCCTACTTTTCCATGCTATGTCTCAACACCCTGCTACTAGACCTCAGACTCTTCCCCAGGGAACCACTTTTTATATTTTTGTTCTCCTTTTTCCCCTCTCAGTTCCTCATGCATCCTCCTTTTTGTCTCACCCATCCTCTATTTCATTCCCTTTTTTCTTTCAAACTTTTTTTTGTTCATGCATCCTCATATCCTTGAGCCAACTGTTCTTAACATACATCTAGCATCTACACAGCAACTTGACTGCATTTTGCAAAAGTATACATGGTGAAAAATAAACATAGCATTTTCTGCAAAAAGGACCAAAGACTTCAACAGCAAAACCATGGCAGCCATGTCACTTCCTGCCAGCAGTATCATGACGCAATGCAATGTTCAGAACTTCAGAGCAGTTCTGCAGCTAAAGTCAGAAAGTGTATGGTCACCAATGGCAACACAATAAACAGAGCATTCTATAGCAAAGGGTTCCAGGCATGCACAGTGCATTGCAACATTGTATGAGCCTCCAGGTAGTAACTAGTACTAGAAAGGTACCTGAGTAGTAGCATAGACACTCTTGTAGTAGTTTAGCTGGTACTTGTACCTCAGCATCTTGTACATGCAGAGCTATGTAGTTCTAGGGTTCTAAATGCATGCAAGCTGCTCTGTCTGTTGCTCGTTTTAGTGACAGTGAGTCAGTTGGTGAGGATTTGTCAAATTTGTAGACTTTCTGTCAGTCTATCTGAGTATCTACCTGCCCATCTATCCATCCATCCAAGTTATTATCTGCAGTTATTATTATACATTGTGTGAGCCAGGTATTACAAAACCATCAACTTTAAACAAGAGTCAGAAATGTCAATCAAGCCTTGTGCTCACAGGAAAATAACTAAAATATTGCATCTAAAACCATTCAGCAACAGTATGTAAAACAAACATAATAGAATGCATCACAGTTTGTATCCATGGACTGCAAGAAGGGAGACAGACAGGTGATGCAGATCTAGAGAGGCCTCTGTTTTTGCTGCTGATGCTACTGCTGAATCATGAGTGAATCATACATTGCAACTGTAAGATCTTCCTTGGTAAAATGTACCAGGTCTTCTTGGTGCACCTGAGTCAGTGCAACAAACAGTTCCCTAACAGCTGACATATTAACACAGCATGATGCCATCTGCCCTCAACTGAAAAACACAACACACCCTCAACATGCCCAAGTAGTAGCAGTTGAATGTACCCTCACTTTTTAAAACCACATCTACAGACCCTAAAACCACAACAATAGGTTGGTGACTTGGTTTTAAAAATCCATAGTTCACAAAGATTTCCTGATTTTCCTGGATTTACTGATTACAGTTCACTTCAGGGGAAGTTGACTTTATTCGGTTAACCAACTTCAGGAATTTAGGTCGGTCATAATCATGATTTATAATTGAATGATAGACTTAGTTCACTTGGGGGTTTTATAATGAGAAAGGCCATTGGATAAGGGAACATGCACTCAATCAACAATGAAATATCTGGTACTGGAAATATAAAGGATCCTTAAACATAACATTGTAACAGTGACCCACACGTCCCATGGTCAAATGCAGAATAAATCCGATTTTTGCATTTCACAATTTTCTGCAATATATTAGGCTTTAAAAACAACTGGTGTCAGTTGCCTTTTCAGACTGTCAACACTATTTGCCTTATAAACTTCACTTTCTTTACAACTTTGCATACATAAATTATCGATGTTACCTTCAAAACCCTCCACCCACTTAATAGCACTTAGATTTGTTTGCAACACTCCCAGGGTTGATTCACCAAGCAGGGTGATCATAGTGTAGTGTTGCTGGGTATTGGACTCTAACAGGTCCTATGATCCAGTTATTGCTGGGAGTGGCACCCCCTGGAGTGCCCCCCTCCACTGGCCAGTCTGGCCAGTGGCCAGTGCTGCTGCCCCCTAGTGAGGGTCAAGTCCATAAGAGGGCTGCACCCCCTGATCTCTCTCTCTCTGACCCTGATCCCCAGTGCTCATGCATGGGAGTTCTGGAGACACTTCACCTGGACTTATGATACATCTCTTGTTGGTCTTAGTCCTGGAGGTGAGTGGTTTGAGAGCTTGTAGCTATTGATTGAGGCTTGATCTCTTGACAGTCTCTGTTGCTATTGAGAGAAGGCTAGTTCTCTTGGAACAGTCTTTGTGGCTACTTCTGAGACATGCTGTATTGAGGCAGTCTCAGTTGCCACTGAGGGAGTCTGGCTTCTCATGGAGAATTCTCTGGATATCACCTTGTTTGACTGTTGTGTATATGTTTGGTACAACTTTGGGGTCTTATTCTGTTGTTGAATAAACCATTTGAATTACAGTCTGTTGTTGATCTTTTGTTGGACTTGACTTATGGTCTCAGAACCTTTTAATCTATGGTCAACTTGCCAATATACTGAGCAAGAACCATTACAGATTTGGCGCCCGATATGGGACCATTCTAAAAGTCAGTCAACAATTGATCTGAGGTGATTTTGATAGATTGTGTCTTTTCTTTGACCAATTTGTTGCTGTTGTGTTAAGTCTAAAATTGGACTAACACTTGAGATTGGCTGTAGTGAAGCATTGATTTGACTTTTAAATTGTCTTGATATGACATTTAATTGTTTATGTGTATTCTGAATATACTGGATGGGTTCTGTCTTTCTAAAGACAAATCTATTTTGTCATGTGAAGTCTGGCATTGGACTTACATGAGGATTTGCTGTACTGAAGCATTGACATGACTTAAATTGTCTTCATTTGACATTTTTGTTTTGTGTATATTCTGACTGTGTCTTCTTAAAGACAAGCTATTGAGTTATGTTAAGTCTGACATTGGACTAACATTAAGTTAGCTGTCTTGGAAGCATTGACATTGGCATTCATTTGTCATTGAATGTATATTTTGCATATACATGGTCCCTGCTTATGATTGATAAGCATCAAGTTTTGCTGTCAGTCTGGATCATCTAGATTTTCTGAGATGTCTAATTTGCCATCTAGAATTTACAAAGATGAATCTAGTGTGTATGTCACCAGACACCACACATATAGCAGGTCAAATAGCAGCTCCCAGGTGCCTAATGACTTGACTGGCCCTGTGTTCAGTCATGCGTGGCAGGGCTTTGATGAGCCTGGAGAAATTGCTATGAATGGAGGGTACTGTTTGCCCCATTCCATGGACTCTGATGTAATCAGGGGTCAAAAGTTCAGCCTTGTGGACAGAGAGTGCCAGTGCACTTTGAGTGAAACTGCTGGTCTGAAAATGGACAGAGTTCACAATGTCAAAAAGGTTAGAATTTCTCAAGAAGCTGAATCCCCTAAGTTTGATGGAATGAATATGTCATTCATTGACTTTGTGGAAGAATTCTTGAGAGTTGCTGAGTATAATCAGTGGGATGAGAAGGAAAGTTTGTTTCATTTGTGGAACAATATAGTTGGTCATGCTAAGATATGTGTGAAAACTATGCCTTACCCACTCAACCTTGACACCTTTTTGAAAGAACTGCTTGCAGTTTTTCATAGTGAAAGGAGAGTTGAGGGATATAGAGAGCAGTTAGCCAATGTTAAGAGGATCCAAACTATGGATCTTGAGACTTATGGCTACTATCTCTTGGACTTAGCAAGGAAAGCCTACCCATTGTTTACTCCTCCAGAACAGGAGAGGATGGCAAGGGAATCTTTCTTCAAGACTGCAGGATCCAACAACCTGAATGTCTGGTTGAGGGCTTATAATCCCAGGACCATTAGGGCCTCAATTGACATTGCATTCCAATATGAGGAGGCAATGAAGGTTTTTGAGGGGATTAGCCAAAGTGAGCTGCAGGGTCCAGATCAAGGCTCTGCAGTTGCACCTGAATCAGCAGATTGTTTTCTCAAAATGGAGAAACAATTGAAGACATGTACTGCAGAACTGGAGGAAATCCAAAATCAGCTGGGATTTGGATCCTCTGAGCCCATGAAGGCCAGTTCTTGCAGATGCTGTGACTGTGACAAGTCAAAGCAGACAGTTAACCAACAGTCCTTGACCACTCAAGTCAGGAAAATTGGTGACAGGTTAAATTCCCTGGCCATGCAGGTGGGGATTGAGCCATCATGCAGTAAGAAGACCTGTGGAGCTATTAATAGCCGCAGCCCGGATCTGCAGAAGTTATATGTACACGTATGTGACATATGCAGTAAAGCTTTTAAGGCTAAACGAAGCTTAAAAGCCCATTGTGAGACAGCTCATCAACCAAATTTCTTAGGTTATGGGTGTCCTATGAATGACTGTCCCAGGACCTTCCATCCTGTGCACATAGGCCTATTTAGAGCTCATCTGAGAGCTGGACATGGCTGCACAATGGATGAGGTGAAGGGGATCCTTGCGGGAGCTAAGCTTTCTCTTGTAGCTAACCCCAGTTCCCAAGACAATAGGGTGGCTGAAAAGGCACCTGTAGGTTGTGGTGGACTTCATAGAACAGCTTTGAGGTCAAAGGATCAAGTCAGGAGATCAAGGAGGAGAGGCAGAAGGAAGCATTCTAGCAAGCCCAAATTGCCTTTTCCTCAGCATCTCCCTGTTCCAGCAGTAACTGTGGCCACTGTCAGCTCATTGGAAGCGACACATGAGGCTACAAGAGTCGCTGGCTGTGCATCAGAGATCCAACAGGATCAAACTTTTGGTTTGAATCCTGACAGTGGAAATCTGGTTCAAAGGAGGGAAAATTGGCCATTTGAGGTCCAACCTCCAAGTTATGCGGGTCAACTTAGAACTTGCAAAGTTCAGAGTGACCTTGGCATGTCCTTGAACCATGAGAGATCCAATGGTCACCATGGTCGAGGGAAACTGAGTCTGACTCAGCAGCTGCAACTGTGACAAGTGTGTCCATTGCTGTCTGGTCAGCAGGCCTGGAACTCCATTATGGGTCCAGGCAGAAAGTGCATTGGTTGTAATTAACATTGAATGAACCATTGCAACAGCTTAATATAAGGGCTTCAAGTATTAGTTAGACTGAGGTCTTTGATCCTTGCCCTGTGTGTCTCTTAGCTAAAATTAAGCAAGAGTCAGGGAAGGAGAGATTTTCTTGTATCATTCCCAGAGGATGTTGCAAGGGCCCCTCCTTTGATTTGATGTTTTATTAATGGAGGAAGGAGGGAAGCTCATTCAATTGAGCTTTTGTCGGTACTGATCTAATTGTTAATCAGTACTGGCTGTTTGGATCCAAATATTTGATCTTTAAGATTCACCTGTTGTGGATCATGAAGATCTGGTTGGCATTATCTTGCCATTTGCTGTGTTGACATAGACTATGATGGTCATGAAACACATGCATGTTCCATTCAGTCTGGATTTAAGATCCAGCTGGAATGGTATTGATCCAAGGGATCCATAAGCGGATTCATGGATGGTTAAGCATTGTTCATCTATGAACATGCTTTTGTCATTGTGACTTTTGGACAGGCCTTGGCCAGGCTTTTGTCTTTCCTGTCTGCTTCCCATGGAGCTACCAGGATGATATTATGTGCAGTGTATAACAGTGCATGTGTATATGTACTTGGTGTATTGGTACCTGGTTACTTTTAGGGTTTTATTGTGTGTTTATAATTTACATGCTTGGTTGTTGCTTATTGTTGTTTTGCTGTTTGGTTTTGTCTATTTGTTGCTTTGTCATGTCATCGTTTATTACAGCTGTCAGCAAGATCATTGCGAACATGATCTGCTCCAGGATCATTGCGAACATGATCCTCCAGAATGGAACCGACTGCCAAGCTGGAAATGCCTTTATCCAGTGAATCCATTTGCGGATTCAGGATATAGTTTTAGCATTGTTCCTCTAGGAACATGTTTTAGTCATTGTTCCTCTGACTGTCACTGTCATTCTATACGTGGACCATTGCGAACATGGTCGAATCGCTCGTTGAATAACGATCATTGCGAACATGATCTCATCGCCTACGATCATTGCGAACATGATCAGAGACTTATATTGAACTATAATGCTATTGATGTCCTTTTAAGGACAAATGATCATATGGACTCTATTATGATGTTGTTTTTCGGAAATGTTTGTGCCACTATGCATGAGAGGCAAATGTGATGATGAAATGTTTTGTTTATTTGGACTGTTATGATGTCATGCTAGTGTATGCCTTTGAATGATCAGTTTGTGACAATGTTGGTATGTTCGTTGCTACTGTGCTTGATGTTTGTCACTGTGAATTGTTGATCACATTTTTGGGTTTTGTCATGTCTGTATTGTTGCGTATTGTTCTGAATGTTGGTCACCCTGTCAGTTTATACTGTGTAAAGTTTAAGTTGTCAAATGAGGGCATTTGAATCTTAAGATGGGAGGAATGTAGTGTTGCTGGGTATTGGACTCTAACAGGTCCTATGATCCAGTTATTGCTGGGAGTGGCACCCCCTGGAGTGCCCCCCTCCACTGGCCAGTCTGACAGTCTCTGTTGCTATTGAGAGAAGGCTAGTTCTCTTGGAACAGTCTTTGTGGCTACTTCTGAGACATGCTGTATTGAGGCAGTCTCAGTTGCCACTGAGGGAGTCTGGCTTCTCATGGAGCATTCTCTGGATATCACCTTGTTTGACTGTTGTGTATATGTTTGGTACAACTTTGGGGTCTTATTCTGTTGTTGAATAAACCATTTGAATTACAGTCTGTTGTTGATCTTTTGTTGGACTTGACTTATGGTCTCAGAACCTTTTAATCTATGGTCAACTTGCCAATATACTGAGCAAGAACCATTACAATAGGGTGATCATACCAACCCCCACTTGAGATAATGATTTTAGCTGTCAATCCATAAAGAAAACCATTATCTCAATTGCATCAATACGATAAAACAACATTATGATAATGGTTTTGATGATACAACTGTTACAACATACCTTTATTTCGGTGAAAGCCATAACCCTGAAAATAATTTATGCCTTACCACCATTGTGCTACTAGTACTATACCCATTTAGGCCATCAAACAAATTGCCACTACAACAATAATAGTAAGAGGGGAACAGAACAACATTGAGTGAATCCAGGGAGTAGTATTTTGCTCTTGTGTTTTCTGTAGTATACAAGATGGGAATGTTGTGTACGAGCAATCAGAGCATCTGTTAGATAACTGGCAGCAACAACATCTGCCCTGCATCCCTGCTGCTGCTGCTGCTGCTGCTCTGGATGATGCTATTGATGCTGCAGGGGCAGTGATGTACACCTAGGGATGTACATTGGTGTAGAGATGAGCAAATCTTGGGGTATGCCCATGACTAAGTCAGACTAAATGTAGACTCATACGAAATGTACACAGTGAAAGTGTGAGTGGATATGTACTCAAAATGTACAAGAGTGAGTAACTCAAAACACTTTTGCATATCCTATTGGCACAACTCCCACATTTTTCTTTTATAACAGATTTGAGAATTGAGATCATCCCACTTGCACTGATTTACACAAACATTAAACCTTTTGCTTATACAATATACATACATTGTGGATAAGTACGGAAGCAATGGATGAAAATTGTGACAGATTGTTTTCTGCGCCTTTCAAAGTATGTCGAGTAATAAGCAGATTAAGATTTCAGAGTCACTTCTTTTTCCAACCCTGAAAATCTTCACTGAATTGATTTTTCCATAATGATTGCTTGACCTTTCAAATACAACTTATGAATCAGTAGTAAGTCCAGCATTATATGCGATTCTGAAGACATTTTGTGGCATGCATTGGGGGTCTTTGGGACTCAATGAAGGATTGCCCTAGCTGAGCATGCATTCTTCTTGAGAAATGTACCTCTCAACAGAGTAGTACACACAGTGTAACTCCACCAACTGCAGACGAATATAGCAACTTGCATACACTCTGCACAGTGCTGCACAATGCGAAAGGTAAACTGCAATGACAATGGCATTCGGGGCATGGGTCTTGTTAGCTTGAAGTGGTTTTGTGTAGCACAACATCAAATGCCCACTGACTGGCTTTGGGGGAAGGCTCCTATTTGTTTGCCTATGACTTGAGCTGAGGCTGAGCTGATTATAGAAACCACAGAATGTGTGATTCACAAGGGATAAACAGCCAAACTGACCAGGGGCTATCTGTACAGTATCTGGTCATTCCACACAAGTATATCAGATTGGTGTCACTGGATGGGGTTCCCCTCCTGAGTAAACAGGACATACTCAGGTGCTCATCCAAGCCACTTCCCCTGCCCTAGGTGCCCCAGGTGCCCTCACTGCCCTTTAGCTGGCCCATAGTGCCCAACATGCCCTCTGAGGCTCTGATCATGCCTGATCCTCAGCACACAGACCGAGATCATCTCTGAGATACTGAGGTCATTGACCTCTGATACGTAAGATTCTCTAAATCCTCCACTAGGCCTCTGGCCAGGAACTTGGACAGGAAGTAGGGACAATGCATGCCCTCTTGAATGCATTTCCTATTTATGTGGTACCTTCATACTACCTTGTACAAACATAAGCACCCATGCACCATAATCCCATTCTTTGAGGTGTCCATTACTTTCTAACTGATAATCCTTCAGCACAAAGAAGAGTTCATCACAATTCAGTCAATCAGTCAATCAGTCAAACAATCAATCAAACAATCTACTAATAAATACAACCAAGTATTCGTCCACCAATATTGTCCAACAAGAGATAACAAGTTGGACAATCATACGGCCACTTCAGCAATTCTCTTCAATCTCTGGGTGGAAAAGCCTTGAGAATTTTTTTTTAAACCAACATTTAAAGCCAACTTGAACCATCCATTACAAAGTGACTTACCTTCTGAATAAGACCATCCTGGGTCCCAATGATGACAATAGTTTTTCCATTGTAAGCCACGACCCCCACACAGGTAATTCTCTTGTCAGTGGTCAGGTTGGCCGTGGAGATGAGGGGGTACCTGCCCCCGATGCCCACGTTCAGCCTGTTGCCACAGAAGGAGTCCGAGTCATTGATCTCCCGGACGATGTTGTACTGCAAAAGAAATGGAAAACGTATTTATTACAATTTAACTAGATATGAGATAATGAGATTAAATCGTTTTGTTTAAAATTATAATATAGTAATACAGGGGATGATGCTTATTCGCCCAGAGTAGATTCTCTGCATTGACTTATTTCAGAGATAATCTCCTGTAGACGATTTATCAGGGGAAGGGAGATGGGCCCGACGTGGCTTTACGTCCTGTATTTATGGACATGCAAGGACTGTAATATCCACAAATTGTTTATAACACCAGAAATCAATAGCTGTTTGCAACAGAAAGGTTTGATGTAATGATTATTCAACGACAATTAGCCACTGTAGAGTTTTAAATACTACTAGCAATAAGTGCCCGTGTAAATAGTTTTAAGAGGGGGAGTGTGTTTTAGGCCCGTGTATGGGATTATCATCTGTTAGAATGAAGTACATTATTATAACCTGGTGCTCAAAGGAAGGTGGTAGAGATCTTGCGGGTGCTGTCCTCTTGAGCATTGTATATGAAACTGCTTAAAAGTAATTACCACTAATTAGGACATTTAGAGGAAACCAATTTGGATGAAAATGTGGCGCTGGCACCCTATGAGTATGAGGAAGACATATGGAAATTTAGAAGGCCAAGCATTAAGTAGAAACTGAGATAAATCCCGGACACTGTTATTTTAATATTAGTAAGAAGATGTTACTATGATCACCAGGCTTTAATTGGTTTAGACAGAGCAAGTCCGAAGATCATTTGGATCCTCAAATCTGTGTAATTGTATGCCAGATGAATCTTGCTGTTTGACCCATGAATACAATTATTCCGGAATACAATGCATTCAGCCTTTTACGATGACCCCCTTCCATACAACCATTGTGTGTGGAATGATTATTTGGTCAGAATAAAGAGAAAATGTCCTAAAACATACACACAAAGGGGTGTGATAAACAACAATGAAGTGTGACAAAAATGTCCAAGTTTCAGAGAAGCGGATAATTAAAATGTCATTTAAAGTTTAATCACCAAAGTTACTGTGTAGTCAATGACTTTTAATGTTCTTTGGATGGAAGAATGGATGGATGATTGGGGCTTTACGTCCTGTATTCAATTTTATAAAGGACAGAAGGCCAACGTCCTTGGGAAAAGACCTTCTATAACAAGCAAATGTATTTCTCTGAGCAGGTACCATGGACATTCGGACCTATATATCATGAGTTGTGTTATCAGAGCTGACAGAGCACAGGGCCATTTCAATGGCATGACTTTCCCATGCATTGGGCCAACTCTAGGGTTCCATTGGGCTGCCTGAGAACTCAACCCGGGTGTTCTGTTTGATTAGCAACAGTTGAAGGACTTTTCCCCTCCTCTCTTTTTCTTTTTAACTATGTGAGCTATGTGCTCTTGAGTTCTATCGTTACTTGGAGGGGCAAAAAGGAGCCAGGATTAAACGCCAACATGACATTCTGTTTAGAAAACTGGCCCAAGTGCAATGCAACACAGTAGAGCAGACTCCTGCCGTGGGTATGTTGCTAAACTTCCCACGACTTCAGAAAATTTAATGGATGGGTCTCTTTAAAGTGACATTCGAATTTTTCCTTCCTGGGAGTGGACCTTATAAGTACTATGAAGTCCTGCGCCATAAATTTCTTAACCATGGTTTTATAATAAGGAGCCATGCTAACACCAAAACTTTTCAAGAAAGTCGTCTGCAAAGGAATGACGTAAAAGCAATGCAATAGAATCTTTAGAATCCTGGAACGTTCTTTGCATTCTAGAAGGATTCTATACTCTGCCTCCAGCCATGGAATACTTACATCGAATCTGCACTTGAGGCCCTTGCTGATCCAGGGCAGGATGGATCCATATCCGGTATAGCAATCCTTCTGGGCTTTCACAAAATCCTTCCTGATGGTTGTCATGGAAAACATGCAGACAGCAGTTCCATGAACAGGGTTGATGACGTCAGAGTGGTCGTCTGTCCTTCCAAAGGTCACATAGAGGGCCTTTTCTCCTTCCGGCCAGTCGTTCTTTTCTATAAGGTCCTCTCCAACAGGGCCAAAGTAGGCAGCTTCAGCCACATTGTAAAAATCACTGGTATAATCAGTTTTTCTACAATTCAAAGTGACCTCAGTGTATGAGTAAAACGCGGGGTCCTTCTGACAGACGCGGACTAGCCTTGTGACGTAATCATTCATGTAAACACTCTCCTTCTGAACTGTCAGAAAGTAACTGAAGCCCTGAAACTCAAATCCATAAACAAACTTCACAGGGAAGTCATCCAGGTAGTTAATGAAGGAGTAAGCCTTGGTCCTAGGGTCTTCGTGTAAATAGCTGATGTTGTATTTTCCGTTAGTGCCCTGGACTAGCCTCCTGGCTGAGAGGGCCTCAGAGAAATACTGCATTGGTCTGTTGTCGTAGTTGCTGCCTACATAAAGGGCTGTGGTGTTGGGATGACCTCCGACGGAAAAGCCCCGGCCAAAAAAGACCACGGTGCCCTTCCTGCTGCCTAGGTAGTTGACCATATTGCTGGCGTTCAAAGACTGGAATTGGTGAAAACTTTCTTGGGAATAAAGAGTGCACAAACCTTGCTTGGCAGTGCCACAGAACAACAAGTACTTTCCTTCGGGGTAAATCTCCAGGACAGAAGCATTGTTATCCACCAAGGAGGCGTCCTGGCAGAGGGGGGCATTGGGGAGGGGGGAGCACCGGGGCCCATCCAGCCGAGGGCCTGTCACAAGGTGCTCCTTCTCATTCAAGTGCGCGTCAAAATGGTAAAGGACATTTTTGCCAGCAGCATAGACATGCCCTGTCCTGCGACTGACTGTTATGAGGTCAAAGGTGACCCTCCGACGGGTCTCGTCATATTTGAGCATGTTGAGGCCCTCCACCTCCACTGCCCGCCACAGCAGAAGAGATAGGGTAATCCACACAACATGCATTTTGCAAAGGTCTTCCACAAGGCGATTCATTTAAACACATTCACTTCCATATTAATCCAAGAATGAGATCCATTTCAATACAATCCATTAAGCTGCCTAGTACATCCAAAGTGCAGTGCTCACTGAGCTTCATTGCAAGTAGCAGATGATGCAGACCATCCTGGGCAGACCATTCTCTTGGCCTGCATCTCATGAACTGTGCCATGCCCAGGGCCCTGCAGACCACAATAACCAAGAGAGCCCCTGGCGGTCCGCCCTGGAACCAGCCTTCTTCAATGAAAGGAAATTTGATCTTCAATCCTGGCTTCTGAAAAAACCTCTACTCGCGCCTTTCCGTTACCCTTGTCATTCACTCATAAGGGTGGAGCTTACAACTCAGCCCTGGGGTCATTAATAAACATGAGGTACAAGCCACACCTCTCAAGTTGGGAGAACCAGCTGAATGGCTGCATGGAGCAAAAGGTCACTGCTTTGGGTTCTGGGCAGGTCTACTGACATGCAATGGCGAATCCAGGAATTTTGAAGGGGGGGGGGGGTGTGAGGTCCGGATCCCCTGGACACCACTCTCTGGATCGCCCCTACGTCTACTGTAGCAACGTTTTATAGGAACAATTATTTTGACTATCTATTAAGAGATGTTAGAAAGGCTTTAAGTTTCATGAAAATCAAAAAGGTCCCAAAGAAATTGGCCATGCAACAGAAAATCTGACGGCCCGTTTAATTAAAGTCATAGTTTTCCCTTTTCAGATCAGAGTCCATGTAATCTTGATCCTATGGCTGTTGGGACCTTACGTCTCGTATTTATGCGTTTCGTGGGCCAATTACTATAGGAGGACACAGTGCTCAATGACCCATGGCCATGGCTATAGAAGTGTGTGTGTGTGTTCCTCGGCAGCACATTGCATTGGGCTAGATCAATGGCTGCTGATGAAAAGAGATGATTAGAGATCATGTCGATCTCATGACTGCTCCGAACGACAAAAATATAAGCTCTGGGCCGGGGCTGTCCATGGGTTTTCCAAAAGACTCTCACCCAACGAAGTTTGAACAAACTCACCCAGGCTTGTTGAACAACAACGCAGACTTCTAATTCATCAAAAGTTCTAGAGTCAAGGAGGGTAGGCCAATATATACATGTATCAGGATTGCTTACAAAATTTACTACAAATGCGACAAAAAAACATTTAAATGCAAATGTTTCGGAGATGACCTAATGCAAATGCAAATGCAAATGCAAATGCCTTCCCAGCAAAAAGCATTTAAATACAGACAAATGTTTCAGAATGATTCAAATGCAAATACAAATGTGCTATTTTCAAAAGTGTTTAAATGCAAACGCAAATACATTTGCAATTTATGCATTTCATGCTTTTCAAATGTTTTGATTACATTGTACTTTATAGAAGAAGTCATTAAAAGATATTTGAGGGCATTGAAAATTACCTGTAGGAGGCCTGGGGGTGATCCCCACTTCCATCTTCATGAGGGGGCACTGAGTCACTGACCCCCACGTGTTTGGTGAGGGGCACTGACCCTGACTTTGAGTAAGTACTGAACCCTCTGAAGAGGGGCACTGACCCTGACATTTAGTGCTCAACCTTCTGGAAGGGGGTACTGACCCCCATTGGCAGGAGGGGACACTGACCCCCATTGGCAGGAGAGGGGCACTGACACTGACTCGCACTTGTAGGAGAGGGGCACTCACCCTGACTTTGAGGAGGCTGAACCCTCTGGAAGGGGGCAACTGACCCCCATTGGCAGCAAGGGGGCACTGACCCCCCATCTGCAGGAGGGAGGTAGGCCCACTGACCAGTCCCTATTTTTGCCGATGACATGAAGTGTCAGAGGGACTCCTTGAATTGGATTGTTTGGATTCTCCAAAAATGTTGAGAATTGAGCATTAAGCCAAAAGTGGATGGATATATAATATTAGCACAGCGAAATTTTATTAGCGCAGCGAAATTTAGCACAAGAAAGGTTTCAAAAATCTGTGCAGTGATGGTCTCAACATCAATGGTCGACAGCAGGAAACTAGGTCAAGTGGGACCAGCTTCTTATCAATGATTTAGTTTCGAATTTAGCAAAACATAACATATTCATATTCAAAAGTGTCTTAAAAATTCAATTTTCTCCATTAATATTCCCTTCTTCTATTATTTTTATGGAATAGTTCATTATAAGCCTTGACAAGCTAAATTAAATTATTAACATGTGATTCATTTCATTTCAAAACAGACAACAAGAAAACATAACAAAATTAAGGTTACATAATCTTTGTCAACTGATGATTATGTAACCATGAGCAATTAATCTACATGCAGATCATGTTATTGTTTTTGTTATCACTTATATTATGTAATATAAACAATCTAGCATAGACTTTAATTTGGCAGCTTTCAGTGTAGTCTTCCTTTTTACTATTTAGCTGATTATCTATCAATTCTATTCATTCTTAATTCTATTATTTGCTATCCTATCTATCTATCCATCTATCCATCTATCCATCTATCCATCTATCTATCTATCTATCTATCTATCTATCTATCTATCTATCTATTTTTGATCTATTTTATTTTTCTTATAGTTTCTAGTCTAAATTTCTCTCTATTTTTCTATATAACTGTCTTTCAATTTCTTTGAAACAGTAACATAACTGCCTTTAATACATTGAATATGAAATAAATTTAATGAAAGTTATGGTAAAACCATAAGTCCTAAAAAAACTTTTTAAGAGCTGCACGAATTTCATGGTTGTGCCATTTACATATTATATACCTCCTGCCAATGGGGGTCAGTGCCCCCCTCCAGAGGGTTCAGCACCTACTCAATTTCAGGGTCAGTGCCCCTCTCCTACAAGTCAGAGTCAGTGACGCTTCCTGCAGATAGGCATGGAGTCTGATCAATTCTGTAATTTCATTTAGGGGAGATAAATTTATTAATAATATGATTATGTGCATTTCCAACTGCAGTTAATCTCATATAATATTACAACAGCGCACGTGACATGACGTCATCCCAGCTCACCTGTTCTTTGTGCCTGCACGCCAACTCCTGTCCCCTTCTCAACACCTCTCATACACATTACTTCCTACTTTTCCCATCCCTTTCCTCTCAGCCTCCATTCGACTACCTTCCTTCTCCAATTTCTCCTTCGATTCAACCCTTCGCTCGCATGTGTGTTTTGCATCGTAGTTCCTCTACTGCTCACTTTCTCACTGTCTGAGCGTGGCGCCACCATCGCGCTTCCCGCCAAAACGATCCAACACATGCAGTGTCAGCTGCTCTAATGTGCTGCCATCACTGCCTATCACAGAGGATATTCCTCTGTCCTGCAATCTCACTCAGGCCTATCAATCACTATACAAGCAATTGACAAGCGTAATGGCAATTCAGCCAATTCATTCTGTCCTGCTCTTTCTTTCACACCCACTGCACTTAATTGCACTTATGTCATAGGAGGTAGGTCCTGCATTGTTTATGCAAGTCAGCGTAAGCATCCTTTCCTTTACTTCACATACTTGCACCTTACACAACAACATTGTCTCACTTATTCGCCTTACTTTAAATGCCTTTTATAACTGCTGCCTCATTCCAACCATTCATGGAAAGCAACTCATACATCCACAAAGAGTGAAAACCTCAACTTAACTGCTTCATCATTGCTGTGATGCATATTCACTAACATTACTAATATGTTCTTCACTTTTTAGCCAATTATGTCTCACAAGTATATTGTCAGCATTCTATCACACTTTTCTGGTGATTTCTCTCTTTTCCAATGTAATGTTGAAATGGGTATTTTCTAGTTAAAGTATAGGCCTAGATTAGATTCACAAGAAACGACAATGTTGCTTACAGATTCATGAGGTATGATGGGCAATTGATGTTGAGTTGTCACCAAAATCCTAGGTCTGGAAACACAAATCCAGACCACGTCCACTCCAGGCTCATGGTCTCAGTCCAGAGACTCCAGACCCTCAGATTTTCATCAGCAACTCTGAGTCTGTGGGTTGAGGACATTCAGGGAAATGACAGATTTGACAAAATTTGCTTGCAATCATCTAACCTGTTGAAAGAGGACAGCACCTGCCAAAAGAGTACAAGCGGCGACCCCTCGTGAGAATTTCCAAACCGGAAAAAAGCGAGCGCGCAGCCGCCATTGGCCGACACCAAACTCAAATGTTTGTGGTTGCTGGGGACTCAATCTGCGAAAAGTGACTGAATTTATCTAAAAGGAGCCTTTAAACCTTGTTTCGCTGATGTAGAAAGTGTTACAGACCATTGTGGGTTGTGCAGGAAGAGCGCAAAATGCCTGTTCGCTTCCAGGTAAGGAGTTCTCTGTTCGCTTTGTCAACCGACCTGCATTTGTTTACATGACAAGCCTGAGCCTGGATTTGCATTCAGGCGCCTTGTTTAGAATCAGCTGCAGTATGTTGCAGGTCACTGCAGGTATTGCTGTTGCAGTAACTGGCTTTTATATAAATTCTGAACAATTGTTTGACAGATACATATAATGGACGGATGAATATGACAGATAGCACAGTGCATTCACTTTAGCAGTGAATGTGAAGCAAGTCTTGATAATAAGTTGATTCCCTGAAGCTCCAGATGCAGGTTCAGGTGATTAATAATTGATCTGCTAATTGCCATTTGTGGCATTGAATACACATCTGTCATTTACATGACATGCCAACAATCAGGGGCGGACTGGCCTATGTGGCAGAGTGGCAGCTGCCACGGGCCCAACCACTCGGGGGGGCCCATGCAAGATGGCAAAAAAGTTCAAAAATAAGTAAAAAGCCAAAATTTCTTGCTTTGCAACCGTGATACAATCAAACTTTCAGATATGGGCCCCCAAGTGAGAGGGCCCTGTATAGGAAAGGGCCCTTCCACCTTTGGCACTAATGTAGTAATGCCGAAAACAGGAATGTGGGGGCCCAAGGACTTATTTTGCCACGGGCCCAAAATGCCGCCAGTCCGCCCCTGCCAACAATAGCATGAAAAGGCAAATGTAAGGGGGCTGACTAAAAAAAGATATAGATGATACCTTGAGGGGGCTATGGATTTTTGGTGATACCCGGGTAATTGTTTTTTTTTTATAATTGTCCGTGAAAAAAAGAAGAAATTTGATCAGATCATTTAAATAAACGAAAATGCTTGCTTGCACCCTTTTGGTGGGGTAATGAATGTCGAATGTTTCTGTTTCAATACAGCAAAAAAGTTTATCATTGCTTCGTGTTTGAAAAAAAAGTTTGTCTCAGGGATAAATTTCATAGCCCCCCCCCCCCACTCCATGTGTCATCTGGCCAGCCCCTTAGCATTTGAGCTTAACTGAAATCAGGAGCAGGACAATAAAAAAATGCTACTTTTTAAATTTATTATTGGGCCCGAAAGAGTTTGGAATGATATTTACAGTGAACTCGGATATTCATTGCTTGTCTAGTATTAGCAATGATACATATCAGAAACCTTTGACCATTTCAACAGTGGTTATGATTGAATTCAAATTGATCTATTATTGAGTTTCAGGGAATGATTCTTTGCTTCAGTTTTGTTGAACAGATGAGAATGAGTCTTGATGAAATATATTCATTTTTTTGCAGGGTATCACAGAGTATGACCGAAATTATCGGCCTTACTGTTATGTCAAGCAGTCTTCCTTCCCTCCTGCTCGTCCTGCAGGCCTTCCTACTTTCTTTTCAGGTATAAATAGATTCCTGAATTCCAACAAAAGTTCACCTTCCTCCCTCTTGCTGTTCTGTTACTTTCGTCAGTTTCGTGTCTTAATTAGTGGTGACTGGCTGCAGGTATTAGCACTTAATATGCCACATAAAGTTCAGAATCACTGGAAGGTACTTCTGTTTTGACGTGTGATGGCCTTGTACATCATTAAGTTTTGGCTGACTCAGAAGGAAATGATGTTCCTGTGATTCTGCTTTTATGGTGCAGAAATCTTTTGCAGCTTTAATTTGCAGTCTTTCCTTCAATCACAAATGGCGTGCTGTGTTAAGCTTTCCCCTCTTAATATACAATGTATTCATTTAAGTTCTTTATTCCTTTAGGTGACTGATCTGTGTGTTTGTGCTGTTTATGATCTGGAAAATGATAGCAGATTGAGCGAACTGTGCGTGATTGTTGCTGTGAGATTAGAGAGGTTTTGCTGAACCTTTAACGTTTAGGACTCCTGTGTGGCTTCAGAAGGGAGAAATCTGTTGACATGGTTGAGAGCAAGGGCTAGAAGAAATTTGAATTTCCAGGCAATTTGATTAAGTACAACGAAATTTCCCATGAATGGTTGAAAATCAAGCGACTACTTCCAAGTCAGAAATTTGGATCTTTCATCAAGAATTTCCAGTGAGATTTAGAAATTTCCTGGCAATGTCCGAATGCCCTTCTTTCTCCAGCCACATTGAGAACTTTAACAGTTCTGGATCTATAGGCATTTAACTAGCTGTAAAGCTACTTGTCGACATACAGAGAGAAACTGGACTTGTGGCTCCGAGCTTAGCTGTGTACAGTCACAATGGGCTGTTACAGTGCATGTGGCACTCTGTGTAGGCTACACTTGCATGTACACCTGAAGCATAAAGGAAGCAAAACCTCTCTAATACAGTGTACACAATTCTAAAATGTTCAAGTGTGGATTGTCTGAAGTTGTATTTGTGAATATTTAGTTTTGTCTCTCATTTTGTGTGATTGTGGAGAGTATGTGGAACTCTTTCAGGGTTCCAGCGAGTATGCTCGTAACTACCAGTGGCATGAATATTACAAGAACAGAAACAATGCTTCAACGGGACAGATTGGGCATGTGGCAGGACTGTCCTCCGACAAAATAGGTAGGCTTGATCCGCTTGAATCATTAAATCATGCTGGAGGAAATGTGTGACAAATGTGATCTTCAGGAAGAAATGCTGGAGTGTAGGGGGACTGCAGGCGTAGGGGGCTGAAAAAAAAATTTTTCAGCAAGCAATTTTTCGGGGAGTTTTTGGAAGAAAATTGGCATTATCCTACTTTAGCCCCCTTGAGGGTTTAAACATTTTATAGGTATTTCCATAGATATTGATCAACAAAAACTGAAACTGAAAAATAACTCAAATATGTTTCCAGTCTGTATCACAGAATAAATACTGTAACAGTGTGAAGGGAGATCATTACCAAGAATACTCACAGTTATATGTTTCTTAAAACATTCAAACTGAAGTGTGATATATTGCAAAATACTGTCTTATATATACTCCCACTTTAGCCCCCTTTCCCATTGAATGTACTATTGAAAAGGGGGCTAATGTAGGAGTATTTATAGACACTGGGATATAGCAAAAACTGTCTTATTATATTCCTGCTTTAGCCCCCTTTTCCATTGACAGTACCATTGAAAAGGGGGCTAAAGCAGGAGTATATATAGACAGTTGGATATAGCAAAAACTGTCTTATTATACTCCTGCTTTAGCCCCCTTTTCCATTGACAGTACCATTGAAAAGGGGACTAAAGCAGGAGTATTTATAGACAGTTGGATATAGCAAAACTGACTTATTATACTCCTGCTTTAGCCCCCTTTTCCATTGACAGTACCATTGAAAAGGGGGCTAAAGCAGGAGTATATATAGACAGTAGGATATAGCAAAAACTGTCTTATTATACTCCTGCTTTAGCCCCCTTTTCCATTGACAGTACCATTGAAAAGGGGGCTAAAGCAGGAGTATATATATAAGACAGTATTTTGCTGCATTTTGGTGGCATTTCTACTGTATAAGCGTCATTGTGTTTATGCAAAAGATGGCGTTTATACAGTCAATGTAACAAAGAAACACTTGTCTCTTTCTAAAAAAAATACTGTCTTATATATACTCCTGCTTTAGCCCCCTTTTCCATTGACAGTACCATTGAAAAGGGGTTAAAGCAGGAGTATATATAAGACAGTATTTTATATATCCTACTGTCTTATATATACTCCTGCTTTAGCCCCCTTTTCAATGGTACTGTCAATGGAAAAGGGGGCTAAAGCAGGAGTATAATAAGACGGTATTTTGATAAATAGTTAGACAATTATTTCTTTGTTACATTGACTGTATAAGCGTCATCTTGTGTATAAACATAATGACGCTTATACAGTAAAAATTACCAACACTATTTCCCATGAAAAAAGGGCCTAAATGTTTAGACCCCTGAGGGGGCTAAAGTAGGATAATGCCAGAAAATTTTCTGAATTTATTTTTTGGGGTTATTTGGGTAATATTTTTTGACCTCCTACGCCTATCATGTGATTGCCGGTCAACTAGGCGACAGACAACTAGGCTACAACACTACCAGCTAGACGACAACCAACTAGGTGACATACCACTACCAACTAGGCTACACTTTTTGGACAACTAGGTGACAGCAGATACCCCCCAGATACCATCCAGGTGACACATATCTTATAGGGGATACCAACCAGGTGACAGATCACCTTCAATGATGGTCAATTAGGAAATGTATTGTCACCTAGTTGGATGTGTGTTGTGAATTTGTGTCACCTAGTTGGAAGTGCTGTGTAAATTTGTGTCACCTAGTTGGAACTGCTTGTCACCTAGTTTGCACTGGTATGAAATTTCCAAATTTCTTGTCACCTAGTTGGTACTGATGGGTGTCGCCTAGTTGGTAGTGTTGTCGCCTAGTTGACCGTACACCCTATCATGTGGTTTATATCAAAGCTTGGGATTAGCTGGCCATTAGCCAAATAGCAAAATGCTAACACAATTCTGATCTTGCTGAAGACATTAGCAAACAATACTCTTCATTTCTATCATTTGGCTAAACAACTTTGGAGCAATACAATGAATCTGGCTAAACAGCTTCATCACCTAGCTAAAGCCTAGTCAAAGTGTTGAAAATGAATATAAGTATGTAATCAGATAATTATATGTGATGATAATGGACAATTCACAGAAAAGATTGTGTGAGTGTTTTGGTCGGCTTGAATATTATATTTCCTGCCACTTGGCTGCAAGATGTATGTGGTCTGTGAAGTCTGTGCTTGAATGTTTCACAATGCACATTTAGTTAGAGTATTATTACTTCTTTTATAAATATTTTAGTGTGATTTCTCTGCTTTCCTCTATTATCTTAGTATAAGTCTATTATTAATCATTTCACATCCTGACATGGCACTTACCTGTATCAATTGGAGCTGTATATATTTGCTGGAACTTCCCTCAGCATGCTTAGAAGTAAAACTCTTTCATCTTGAATCTCTCTGATTATTATCTCTGCTAGGAGGCAGAGATTTTGTTAGTCCTGGCTGTCCACTGTCCTGTCCACCGTCCACTAAACAGGGGACTAGTGCAAAAAATCACCACTAGGGGAGCTGATATTTAATTAGCTCTATCACCACTAGGGGAGCTGACATTTAATTAGCTCTGCTAGACATGGGGACTTACCCCCGCGGACATGGGGACTTACCCCCGCGGACATGGGGACTTAACCCCTCGGACATGGGGACTTACCCCCGCGGACATGGGGACTTACCCCCGCGGACATGGGGACTTACCCCCGCGGACATGGGGACTTACCCCCGCGGACATGGGGACTTACCCCAGCGGACATGGGGACTTACCCCCGCGGACATGGGGACTTACCCCCGCGGACATGGGGACTTACCCCCGCGGACATGGGGACTTACCCCCTCGGACATGGGGACTTACCCCCTCGGACATGGGGACTTACCCCCGCGGACATGGGGACTTACCCCCGCGGACATGGGGACTTACCCCCGCGGACATGGGGACTTACCCCCTCGGACATGGGGACTTACCCCCTCGGACATGGGGACTTACCCCTGCGGACAATGGGGAATTACCCCCGCGGACAATGGGGAATTACCCCCGCGGACATGGGGACTTACCCCCTCGGACATGGGGACTTACCCCCGCGGACATGGGGACTTACCCCCGCGGACATGGGGACTTACCCCCGCGGACATGGGGACTTACCCCCGCGGACATGGGGACTTACCCCCGCGGACATGGGGACTTACCCCCGCGGACATGGGGACTTACCCCCGCGGACATGGGGACTTACCCCCGCGGACATGGGGACTTACCCCCGCGGACATGGGGACTTACCCCCGCGGACATGGGGACTTACCCCCGCGGACATGGGGACTTACCCCCGCGGACATGGGGACTTACCCCCGCGGACATGGGGACTTACCCCCGCGGACATGGGGACTTACCCCCGCGGGCATGGGGACTTACCCCCGCGGACATGGGGATTTACCCCCGCGGACATGGGGACTTACCCCCGCGGACATGGGGACTTACCCCCTCGGACATGGGGACTTACCCCCTCGGACATGGGGACTTACCCCCTCGGACATGGGGACTTACCCCCGCGGACATGGGGACTTACCCCCTCGGACATGGGGACTTACCCCCGCGGACATGGGGACTTACCCCCGCGGACATGGGGACTTATCCCCTCGGACATGGGGACTTACCCCCTCGGACATGGGGACTTACCCCCGGGGGATACCCCAAAGATTGGGGCGCCTCCGGGGGATACCCCATGGGGGTTACCCAAAGGGTGGGGGTACCCCTGGGGATACCCCAAAGGTGGGGGCACCCCAGGGATATCCAAAGGGTGGGGGCACCCCTTGGGGATACCCCTAGGGTGGGAGCAACCCGGGATCCCCCAGGGGTGCCCCGACCCTTTGGATATCCTCGGGGTGCCCCCACCCTTGGGGTATCCCCGGGCGTGCCCCACCCTTTGGGTATCCCCCAGGGGTGCCTAACCCTTGGGGTGTCTGTCCCCTGGGGTTTCCCCCGCCTTTGGGGTATACCGGGGGTACCCCCCATGCTTGGGGTATCCCCAGGGATGCCCCCACCCTTGGGGTATCCCCCGGGGGTGCGGCCACCCTTGGGGTATCCCCAGGGTGTACCCCCACCCTTGGGGTATCCGGCCACTTCAGGGGACACCCATAGGTATGGGCTAACCCTAGGGGTCAAAGTTTTTATGACTTACAGCAAACTCTATCTGTCTTGCAATCACTGCTGACCCCCTGCTCGTAATGCTCCCATCTAGTATATTTCACCAATTATTCATTCCTAAATCAAAGCAACACCTCATTGAGAGGTCCCTACCAAAAATTATTTAGTTTAAGACGAGTCAAATAGAATCTATTTATTTTGCTAGCAGAGATACTTTTGTGCATCTCATGCACTCCATTCTAGTTCAGTTGATGTTATCATTATGGGTAATGGACTAATGGTTCAGGCAGTCCTAAAATTTCAAAATTTAGTAAGTATTCTTTGGTTCATGACAGTCATGGATTTTTAATTGACAATCTATTCTATGCATTCTGTTCGCATTACTTCGTAAATTAGCGACCTTCTTGATACTATTATGTGAAAAATGTACTCTAAATCAATGAGTTTGATTCATCAAAATTTGTTTGGTACAAATTGAAAATTGCAAATGATTATGATATTAAATACAAAATAAATTTATTTGAGTGTGCTCCACAAGATTGTCTTATTGAATTGTACATAAATTGGTCATCGGACAATATAGGCCTATTAATATTTTACTAATTTTAAACTACAAGACATCCTATCCTATAGGATTCAAAAAGGTGTCAATCTTATCATACTTAATTTATTGTTTGTATGTTGTTAATTGATTTCTTCTTTGCCCAGGGTTGGTCAGTGAACCTGCCATTCGGTACAGGAAGATGGCAGATTATGACTACAGGGAGCCCTACAGTAACAGGGACGAATACATTCTTCTTGGGGACCAGAGCAAGTTCGGCAACAGTGTCAAATATCCTTTAAAGTACTTCCGATCTTATCCAGTAAGTTTTAAAAACATGATTATTCAGTCAATAACTTTTTTTTTTGGAGGTTGTTACTGAGGTCAGAAATCGTTGTTTGAGCTTGACGATGCAAATCTTATGAAGTAATACAATTTTGTTGTTAAATCTGGTTCAGTCATAGATTGTAAATGTTAAAACTTTTTTTACAATGTTGTTTCACTTATGCACAGACTTTTTTTACATGAATATGGTATAATGATATGAAAACCATTTTATTTAACCTGCTGAATTTATCCGAAGTAATTCTGATGTGGAGCAGTTAAAATAGTTGATCAAACTTAAAGATTAATTGGCCTAAATTCTTTGACAACTGTCTTTCTCTTTTCTATTTTCAGTCTCAGAAAGACTTAGACACCAGTGCCAATAATAACAACAGGAAAGATGCGTCACCCCCAAGGAGAAGTCCGCCCCCAGCCCCCAGACCAGCCGGCCCTCCGGCAAAGAGCCACACCGTTAAAGCTGCTTCTTACCAAACATCTCACCAGAACCGTCCGAAAAAACCTAATCAAACCGTCCCATCAAAACCGGTGAAACATGCCACAATCGTAACACCCAAGCCCAGTCAGTCCAGTGGTAAACCAGTTCAAAGGCCAACTGTCAACTCCCAGCAGCCGAAGAAAGTTGACGATTTTGCACAAACAGATCTCGACCTGCAGGAACCTGTGGTAGAACGTCCACCAGTTGATGTAAGTTGCTAGTGTCCAAGGAATAACTTGAAATGCATTGGTGTAGAAATTGATATAATTTGTGTTATGTGTTTAATATGATTCACGTAGCCATGATATGAGAGATTATGTCAAATTTACATCAATAGGCCTTCACACATTTTACGGATGTCTTAAAAGAAAAGGAGTTACACACATATGATAAAATGGAAAAATCCTTTTCCGATATAAGAAATGATTATTTGAAATAATGAAAAGGTATGAGTGGTTGGAGTCATATTAATATGATTTCACCTTAGCTATAGATAATACTGGTAAAAGAGAACAAAACAATGGATAATTATGGATTGCAGAGTTGAGTTACCTGAATTCTTATTAATTTTAAATTACAATTTCCAGGCTGACTACGCCATGAAGTACAGAGCAAAGATTGCCCCACCTCGACCAAAAGGACCGAAGAGGATGTCGGAATACCAGATGCAGTACAAGTGGTTTGACAATGTCGACAGTTCTCCTCTCTTGGCTGCTGAACAGGTATAATGAGCAAAATCATGAAAATGTGTTAAGATATGCATTCAGGATAATCAAATTGTGTTGAAATTGAAAATTTGGATAGCAAGAATGAAATAAGATTTAGTAATCGCAATTCACAGTCCTGTTACAAATGGTTCAAGACATATATGTGAAAGTAAAAATCTGTATTGAAGGTGTCTATTTTCAATAAATATCTGCTCCTGTACATAAAATGTTGATATTTTTGTATAGGTTGTCTACAAAAGCAACTCAGTGTTGAGTGGAGCCAAGGATGTTGTTCCAAAGGAGTCGGTCTACAAGCAAGAGTTCAAACCATGGAAATATACTACAGTGGCAAAGATGGATCCAGAATCACAGAAACACAAAGTGGTTAGTTGTTCTAATTCAGTTCTGTCGCGTTAATTTATAGATTTATCATATTGTGCACAGCTAGGAGGTCTATAATAAAATTATTAGTCCTCTTTTGTATGATAAGCCTTTTTTTCCCCAAAAACAGCATGAATGAGTCCTGGCCTTGCTCTTATTCTGATCTTCAGATTTTTTTCTCCTGAAGAATCATCACTGATATTTTTGAAGGCTTTGTATTTGAAAAAAATTGTTAATAACATTTTTTCACGAATTTGTCAATTGTCTTTTCAGATGGAGAGAAGCAAAAGCTTAGAATGTAAGTAACAAGTGTTTGAAAAAGCTAATTCTGTATTTTCTATTTGAATCAATTGCTTATATCGAATTAACTGATAAAGCTATCTTGACGCACTTGTTTGTTAATTTGTTATGAGGCTCCTGTTGGCGTGTGCCCATAGAGATGACAACTTAGGTGTAGATTGATGCACTTTATTAACTCAGCTTACAAAGTAGCTGCTGGTAATCTGAAATTTACATAATAAATCACCATAAATACATTTTATAAAAAATAAGAAATAATGACAAAAGATCATGTGATAAACACTCAAAATTGATAAGTAAAAGACTCATAAAGTCATTACAATTAATCATGCTCAAAATACATATAAAGAGAAGAGCAGATAAAATTATGTAGTTTGTATAACCAAAAGTTATTTATAAACATCATTGGCTGACTAATAATTAATATAATTTAATTTCTCCCAAAGAACCATTCATATGAAAGAGCAATAAACCAATAAAATACATAAGCATGGAACTTACAAGGATGTGCAACAGCCTTAGCATGTACATACATCTGGGCACAGCCAGGAAATTGACCTTTTTCACAAACTCATTATTCTAAAATACAATAGAAATACAATCTATTAGAACACAGTAGAAAGTGGATTGAAATACACTGTATAATAAAACTATTTCTATAAATCTATATATTAAATCTATTTCTATAAATTTATGCAAGATTGGATTAAAATAATTAATTTAACATACCTTTGACATGTGTAGCTTTTAGATGGATTTCCCATCTTGACAGTTCAAATGACTATTTTCAAGTGAATTTACAGCTCTATAATTTAGCATTAGGACTATGTTTCCTGATATTAAAAAAAACTGTGAATAACCTCACCAGAACACAGAAACTAAAGATTCTACAGCTTATTTTGACAGTTATACTGAACTGTTGTTTGGCAAATTCTCACAATAGTACAGCAAATACAATCAATGATCAATGACTGAAATATACAAAGTAAATTGAATTATAAAAATTATAAAAATTGTATTTTAAATTCAACACTCCCCACCTTGAATTATCTAAAACATACATAATTCAAAATAAATAAAACCACAATTTTAGGCTTATAAAACATTTGATTTTTTTTTTTGTGTGGTTTAAAAGAAGAATATTTACAGTTGGATCATTATTGTGATCCCTCAAGTTGAACGACCTTTGTGACAGGTCTGACAAGTTCAGTGTTTTTTGTTTTGATCTTTACAGATCTAACCAGTCCATCAGAGCTAACATGACAATCAGTAACAACACCCATCAGCCACAACCCCCTTGGGGTCCCTTCGTCGAGAATTAGAATTAGGTCACCAATTTTGATGTTGCCCTGTTGATTAAACCATTTTGAACGTTTTTGTAACTCTGGCAAATATAATTTTAGCCATTGCTGCCAGAAACAATTTGACAGGTGTTGGACACATCTCCACCTCCTTCTGTACAAATCTGTCTCATCAAATTTACCAGGTGGCAAGGCCAAATTTTGTTTGAGCAATAACAGATGATTTGGAGTGAGCGGGGCTACATCATTAACATCATCACTCATTTTAGTGATCGGCCTGCCATTGACAATACATTCAACCTCGCAAAATAGAGTATTCAACATTTCATCAGACAATCTACAATTGAATCCTGTCAATCCTAGCAAAACACGACGAATGGTACGGATCATTCTTTCCCATATCCCACCGAAATGAGATGCAGATGGAGGGTTGAAACTCCACTCAATATCATACATTGTACAAAAATGCTGAATTGTTTGTTCATCACGAAACTTGAAATCTTTTCTCATTTCATTGAGACCACCAACCATGTTTGTTCCGTTGTCAGACCAAAATTTGGATGGGAATCCCCTGCGAGAAGTGAATCTTCTGAGACAATTGATGAAACTATCCGAGTCCAATGAATCAAGCTTCTCTATATGAATGGCCCTGGTAGTTAGGCAAGTGAATACACAACCATAACGCTTGACCTCCGACCTTCCCACTTTGACTTTAAAAGGACCGAAACAATCTAATCCTACAAAAGTGAATGGAGGTTTATCTGGACAAAGCCTTTCAACAGGTAGATCAGCCATTTTTTGAACACTCGGACCAGCAAACAGTTTGCGACAGGTGACACAAGAATGAGACACTGATTTCACGACCTTTCTGATCTTTGTGATCCAATATGTTTGTCTGATTGAGCTAACCACCCACTCAACACCAAGATGTGCCAAGTTATGAGATTCCACAGCAATTCTCTGAGCAATGACATGAGTGTGAGGTACAAGGATTGGATGCTTTACCACACCTTCAACTGGAGCATGCTTAATCCTTCCTCCCACACGAAGAACACCTTGATCATCCAGAAATGGAGAGAGACTAGCAATGACACTCGACTTGCTAACAGGAAGACCTTTTCTAAGTTTCCCGACCTCCTTGCCAAAACATTGCAACTGAACATATTTGACAATAGACGACTCAGCTTCTTGGATATCTTTGACTTTGAGATTCGAAGATTCAACCAATTTTCTTCCGTTCCGTAGAAACAACTTGAACTTTAACAACCAAGCAACTCCCCTTTTTAGTCGGTACCAACTAGAGTAGTGATCAAATAATTTGTTGACTGGATCTTCTGCCACGGACACCACCAGAGACACTTTGGATGGAAGTTTTGGTTCCTTCTTAACTTCCGGATCGTCCGAAGCCAAATCCAAATCCACTGCATGATGGGGCAGATACCAAACACCAATCATCTTCTTGACATCCCAAAGAGGCACGACCTCAGCATATGAACAATCCAAAAGTTTGACCACTTCATCATTGTAACGAGACTTCAAACCACGTTTTCCTAGACTGACATTTAAAGACTGCAAGCGAGACTGAGCTACAGCAAGATTGTTTGGTAACTGAACATTGTCTTTCCACGGAATAGGTATTTCGAAATGTCCATCAACCACCTTCATTTCTTTGTTCCACAGATCGATCACCTGCTTATCATCAACCGAATAAGAAAGACAATCATTGACCAATCCTTCATTTTCTACACTCCAAAGACTCTGGACTTGACTCTCAAGTGGACTATTGCAGATAAAATGAGAGGTAACACGCTTCGACACTTGACCACCAACTTGACTAGGTCCATTAACAGTCCAACCTAACGAAGTCCTACAAGCAAAAGGTTCTCCAGACTTCCCAACTCTGGTTTCAAGAGGAATGAGCAATTCAGCATGATCTTGACCAATTAACAAATCTACAAAATCATCACACTTGGTGAAAGAAAGACCCTTCAAATGGGAGTAACATTCAAGTTGAGCAGTGCGACGAGAGGAGATTGGAATTTTGTCTACAACAATGACATTATGAAATTTTACATGTGAATTCTGATCATGAGAACAAAGATCGAGATCTACCATCTGAGAATTCTTTTGCTCATTAGAAACACTCAATGTATTCAGGTTGTAAGAAACTGTTTTACCACGAATCTGCAATGCATTCACCAATGATCGCGAACAGAATGTACCACTGGAAGCTGTATCTAAGAGAGCACATGTGTCTATCTGATCATTAACCTTGACATCAACCACAGGTAAGTACACATCAATTCCGACATTTACACTTGCATTTACATGATCAACAGATTGAGTATCAGACACATGTATAAACTTGGTGTGGCGTTTTCCACAACCTGGTACTGAACACACACTCTCCTTTCTACATTTTTCAGTGGGATGATTGTTGTACAAACAGTTGTGACAAAGTTTATGCTCATTTACCACTTTCAAACATTCATGAGGTTTCAAGCGCTTAAATTCTTCACAGTAGAATAACTTGTGTTCCAATCCACACAGAACACATTTAAACCTTTTTCCACTGCCGAACGAATGAGGTTCCGACTTCGATGCGAATGCGAATTGGGCTTTCTTGGAGGATTTATCTTCGACGTTGACTTTCGTTTTGTCAGTTCGATCATTGAGACAAATCGCACTGAAAACGGGGTCATTGGCCTGCTTTGCTCCCTTCGAAATGAAGTCGATAACGGACTTGAAGTCTGGGTAGTCCCCAGAAGATTCCAATAACGCTGCACCTTTATCTTTCCATCTAGAACGCATGTAAGTTGGCAGGCGATTGATGATACTGACAATGAATTGCTGGCTTTCAATTTCTTTCAATTTATCCATTTGTGACAAAATTGTGTAACAATGTGAAAGCTCATCCGCGAGGTCTTGAAGCTCATCTTTAGATCGCACTTGTTTTCCCCCACAAACATTATCCACAAGCCTGTTTGTAATGACATGATCATTCCCAAATCTGGTCTTGAGAATTTTTCTAGCTTCATCATACCCTGTATCACCAGACATCAAAGTACATGGCTTAATCGCTTGTTTCGCCTTACCAGAAGTGTGAAGAAGAAGTTGCTGCAATTTTGTACGTTTATCTTCCATGACCTTGTCTACGCATTCATCAAAATTAGATATGAAGCTATGATATTCTAGAGGATCACCCGTGAAGGTTTCAGGCTTAGCATTAGACAGACTCATCATGTGAAAGAGATTCTTCTGCACCTGCATGATATCAGAGGACGCTTCAGTCTTTACATTAGAGGCATCACTGTCATTTAATTTAAAATCAGAAGCATTGTCCCTTAACCATTTCTTAAATCTCAACATTGCCTGAGTATAATTACTTTCAACGTCAGCGAAATACTTGTCACTTGCCTCTTCATCGCCAATATTCTCCTGAAGGGTGTGATATGAGTCATGAGCTGTTTCAAAACGAGCGAAAACTTCCTTCAGCTCCCCCACTTTCTCTTTCACTGCATTGATGTCTTCTTCCGCTATAAGACGGTCGATACGATTTATAGCCCTGGTTACGGCTGCCTTTCTTTGCTGGCGAGCTAACTTCTCTCCGTCCATGTTGATGACGATGATTGGATGTTACTGGCCGGTTGTTGAATCCTTATTACTGGTCGGTTGTTGTATCCTTATTACTGTTGGCGTGTGCCCATAGAGATGACAACTTAGGTGTAGATTGATGCACTTTATTAACTCAGCTTACAAAGTAGCTGCTGGTAATCTGAAATTTACATAATAAATCACCATAAATACATTTTATAAAAAATAAGAAATAATGACAAAAGATCATGTGATAAACACTCAAAATTGATAAGTAAAAGACTCATAAAGTCATTACAATTAATCATGCTCAAAATACATATAAAGAGAAGAGCAGATAAAATTATGTAGTTTGTATAACCAAAAGTTATTTATAAACATCATTGGCTGACTAATAATTAATATAATTTAATTTCTCCCAAAGAACCATTCATATGAAAGAGCAATAAACCAATAAAATACATAAGCATGGAACTTACAAGGATGTGCAACAGCCTTAGCATGTACATACATCTGGGCACAGCCAGGAAATTGACCTTTTTCACAAACTCATTATTCTAAAATACAATAGAAATACAATCTATTAGAACACAGTAGAAAGTGGATTGAAATACACTGTATAATAAAACTATTTCTATAAATCTATATATTAAATCTATTTCTATAAATTTATGCAAGATTGGATTAAAATAATTAATTTAACATACCTTTGACATGTGTAGCTTTTAGATGGATTTCCCATCTTGACAGTTCAAATGACTATTTTCAAGTGAATTTACAGCTCTATAATTTAGCATTAGGACTATGTTTCCTGATATTAAAAAAAAACTGTGAATAACCTCACCAGAACACAGAAACTAAAGATTCTACAGCTTATTTTGACAGTTATACTGAACTGTTGTTTGGCAAATTCTCACAATAGTACAGCAAATACAATCAATGATCAATGACTGAAATATACAAAGTAAATTGAATTATAAAAATTATAAAAATTGTATTTTAAATTCAACAGCTCCTGTTTGTTACCATTAATAATATTATCATTTTCTCCTCAGCATTGACTGCAGCAGGAGTGGAGAAGAGAATACCTGCTGACAACAGACGACTTGTGAAAGAATCTCTCAATCCACACAGACTGTTCTTCCCTCATGGAAAATATTTGTAAGTGTCTGTCTTATTCTTTTCTCCATTATTGTGTCCTGCTAGCTCCTGCGGTCCTTATTAGCCTACCTCAGAGTGTAAATGCAGTTCTAACATACCGCCCCAATCATTCATTCATCTTTTCTGCATACATTGTATTTGAAATTTGTTATGACAAATATCTTCATATTTAGAAATTTGTCAAGCATGAATTTGTCATTTGTATCATTTGCAAATTTTCAGCAATTACACGACTGAATATTCCAAGAATTTCCAGCCTTTCACTGGCTACGAGTATGAAAACGGAGCGTGGCAAGGGGCTCCTCATCCTCAGGATGCTTGGAAGGTAAATAGTGTGGTTTAATTATGCTGGTACTCGTTGTGATGTAACTGCTGAAAATATAAAATGGTTCACATTTGTTAAAGCTTTTCAGCAAGTTATCTAGCTTTTGTTCTTGGGTAATCAGTTGAACTTAGTTTGGTGACTGCAGTTTGTTCAGGTTTAGTTGTAATGTAAGCTTTCAACATTGTTGAACTTGTACCATTTGAAATAAACACTTTGTAAAACAATTACAAGACAAAAATGGAAGACAGATTGGTATTTGGAATGTTGAAGCAATGAGCCACACATTCAATATCTATCGCAATAGTGTATAATGTAAACATATCTTGAGACATCTGCTTTCAATAATGACACTTGCTCATGTCATGAGTTCCAGATTGCAGGTAGATTTTAAGTAGGACAACCAGATTTTGTCAATGCTTTAAAATGGCTTTAAAAGCTAGGCAATGTAGTGGGCATGCTTCGCACACCCAATTTCTCTTGAGATCTAATTGTTGTTCTCTCTTTTTGTTTTCCAGAGACCGCCTGTGGTGCCTGAAAAGACTTCTAAACCAAAAGAACGCCCTGTATCAGCTTCCGCTCCATCACACCCCAGTGCTCACTCCGATACCAGTTGGTTCGCTGAGGTCAGGGAGCTGAGAAGGAGAGCAGCGGAGTACAGACAGAGATCGAGGGGCACGCATTTCTCGAGAGATCATCTCGCTCAGCTCTATGCGAGACAGGCCGACCTCTGGGACACAGTCAGCAACTCTAGCAGTCTGTCGGCTCTCTCGCTTGAAAATACCAAGAAGTTACAAGCTAAAGAAAAGTGAGTGGGTCAACCTTTTTAGCATGAATCTTGGAGTTGTACGTAGTGGAATGCAGTAATTTAATGCACACAGCTTCACATTGATTTGAATTTTAAGTTTAGCCTAAATTGAGTTATCGTACTTAATGGTGCTCTTCAAGAAATAAAATCATCATCTTTCTTATAAACCAAAATATATTTCTTAAGTTAATATCCAACTTTTTCAGAGTAAGGTCCTCTCCTGACAGACCACCTGCTGGTATCAGGACTGCATGGGATCAGAGGGATCAGACTGCACCCAAAATCTTGTAATTCTATCTAAATTATCTTAATTGTTTTTATTTTTACTTAATATCTATTTTAGTTGTTTATAAATATTTGATATTTTCAGGGATAAGCTTATTAAAATCTTATGCAGTTATGCACCAGAGAATACATTTGTGTTGTGTGTGATATTATTCTTTTAAGAGAAAGATACATTATGAAAAAAAACTTTTTGATTAATGTATGGTTTGCTGTCAATTTCAGAACAGCACGGACCCACACCATCAGTACAGACAGTTCTTCGTCCAGCATGTCATCTAGTTCTTCTCCTTCTGACGAGACTCCTGTTCCTGCTCAGCCTTCAACAGCCAGCTCTTCAACAGAAGGCCGAGTTCCCACTCCCAAGATTCGGGTGAAGCCTGTCAAGAGCACATTGCTGAGGCATCACTTAGACAGGACAACCCCGGCCGTGGGTGGAGCTTTGTTGACCTCTCCACCGAAGAAGAAGGACCAAGGATCAGACACAACGGCCTCACCTCAATCACCGAGGCCCGTAGCGTCCGAGACGAGGTCAGAGCCCGTTCGGGAAGTGGTTAGAACTCAACCTGCTCAGGTACGTTGCACGTGCGGAGTGGAAGGCACGGCCTCGCAAACCAGTCCTGTCTTTGTTAGCATTAAAACTCCTCCTGCGTCTCCAGCCAGGGCGAGTACTTCGTCCATGTTCCAGCCGATAGTAAGGAACCCACTGGCCTATGTCCAGGAGCCGTTACTACAAGAAGTTCATGACAGACCAGTGGCCCGTGAAAGAAAGCCAAGATCGGTGACTGATTGCATTTTAGCATGGCTCTTGCTTGTCTGGATGCTTGTCTAGATAGTTACGCTTGTGGTGTTGTGCGTTAGGTTGGTGTTAAGTCTGTGTTTAGTGTTCAGGTTACAGTGAACATTTGGTTTTTAGGTTACTTCCGATTTACGGAATTGATTATCTGCCCAAATGTCAAAATGTTGTTTATAAAAAATGTATGGTCTTCGTCCTGTGGAAGGTGTGCACTGTGCAATATCACTACCAACTTACTGAGATTCTAAATATATGTATTTAATAATATTTATAATATTTAAGTACCTAGTGTGTTGCTCAAATGTTAATTAATACTGGTCCTGTCTTATAAATATTTACATAAATCATATTCTGAATTTGTCAGCTCTAGTGGGGAGTAGTCGAGCAGTTGACACACACATGTATTGGCCAACTTGAGCATATTTTGATATTGATTAGTTACTGTAGCCCTTTGTCTCCAAATTAAGCTTGCTCTTCGCCTTGCCATCGCAATTAACATAAGACAAGCCTGCTAATAGCTGAATAGTTACTAATAGAAATCTATAGAATTTTTTTGTAGACATTTAGACTAGTGTTGGCATGGTAATGGTAAAACGCTTGGAAAGGGGATATCTGCATGAATTATGTACAGTATATATTTTGTTGGCCAATATTTAGCATGATACACTTTAATCTTTTATTAATTAACTCTGAATGACTTCTTCAGACGGCCAGGAGTGCCAGTATGCTGTACGGACTTCCCACAAGAGACACCCATCTTCTGGTTGACGAAGAAGCCTCAGAGGACCGAGCTCTAGAAACTAGATACACAAGGAGTCCTCCCCAACCCAGGGACCCAGTAGGTTAGTGATACATAAAATCTTTTCTAATTCCTAGTTCTCTTAGGCACCATTCCAATTTCTTGCGCCTTGCATTCTTGTAATATCATTGTAACTGAAAATAATGTTGAAAAATAAATTTGTGATTGATTTATTGCAGCACGTCGTCTGGAATACAGAGAGAAACACCCTGAGCTGAGTATACCATCTACAATAAACGAGGGAGGAACAGCCGAGTACCAGAATGGTAGGTTGATTCTAAATATTTGTATTGACAACATTTATTATTAATGAGGAATTTAAGCTTCACTTTTGACACTTTCAAGAATTAAGAGGAACAGAAATAGCACATTTAACGAGACCTTAGCATTGGATCGCAATTTTTGCCAAGTAGAAATATGGAGAATTCATCTGAAAGTTTACCACCCTGGATCTGCTTATGTAACGATTATTACTTTGGCTTTCAGAGCTCGTTACTCCTTCTTTTATTTCATAGATTCTAGAACTGCTATGTTTCTTCTTTTTTTTGAAGCAAAAAGAAAAGGGTCTGAGAATACGAACACAATTCATGAATCCAAAAAGAGAGACCTATATCTGCACTATCATTTCATGTAATGATGTGAACCGTTTTGATTTTCAGGCCATGACAATGATAATGACGATGTCCTGTCCACATCAGCCAGGTCTGTGGCGTCAAGCTCCTCGCTGGCCTCGGAAGTTTTGGAGCGAGCAAGGAACAGACGGGATGAATTTTGGGGAAGTTCTGCTAGAAACTGAGTTTGACTCAAGTGAGATGATACATATGCATGAGTTAAGGACTTAAGATAAAGAATGCGACAATTCAGTGACAAGGCTGCACTTCAGTCTACTTTCGCTAACTGAGCTCTTCTGCAAGAGATCAGTGTGCTCCCAGACCGATTTTTCCAGGTAAGAGCTGCCCGATCATTACAATCAGACATGCTGATGGAAAAACAGAACAAAGAAACATTGAAGGTCTGCGCTGCATTGAGCACTTTTATAGTTGGGATGCACTAAAACCACTTTTTACTGGATCCTCATGCCATTTCGAATTTTTGATACCAATGCCATTGGTATATACGGACCTGTGGGCAATACCAGTACTACTTTTTTGGCGGTGTCGATACCGATACCAGGTAGTGGGTCAGTGCATCCCTATTGAATAGTCCACAAGTATCACAAAATTAAGATTATATTTGAAATATAAATTAAATATATATATGAGAGCTGAAGAAATTACTTCTGCAGTTTAGGCCCACATGTTCGCTGATACAGTTGCAGTGAAGGAGCATAAAGAAGGTGTATGGAAGCTGGTATACTAAGTAGATTAGAGTGACTAATTGCTTATCTGTCAATGTGAAAGATCTGTTGTTGGTACATGTATATTTGTAAGGCTGAGGTCAATGATACAGTACACATGATAAATTTACAAACACTGCCACTGGAAGTGATTTTCATAATCCTGCCATAGTTATATAAATGCTGCTGTAAATTGTGAAGTTTATAGACTAAAAGGAGAATTATTAGTACCATTCTCCGTGAAACTATCAGGTAAATTGTCAGCCGATGTTCATTATTGTATAAGAGTATTTTACTGGCGTCTCTTATATAGATTTTTACACGAGTAATCTTGTCTGTGAGGTTGGCCTTTTAACACATTTGCCTTAAGGTTTAATATAACCTTATCCGATATGTTTACTTTTATGATATTGAACTGAATGAAGTGAATTTGTTTCTGAATGTTAAGAATTGCTCACCGATACACAATTTATATTTTTGGAGGTCTTGTTTTTGCACATGTCTGTGATAGTGTATTTCCTCAATACAAATGCACTTGAAAGAAACAAATGTTAATTATATATTCCAAGCTTACTAACACTGAAATAATTTCAAATTTAATTGCATGATGATTAATAATTTTCACGATTCGTGGGAGTCTTATTTGACCTCAATTGACAGCTTAGGAACTTACACCAATATCATAAGTAAAACGTTTTTTGATCTTTTTATTTGTTTATTAAGTTTCATACAGTTATAATTGTTTGTTATTGATATTTTCTTAAAAGTAGTTTGAATAAGTTATTTTTTAATCTCTTTGTTTTTACATGTTAAAATATTTCTGTTGTTTGTTTCGTAAGATGGATATGATTGAAGTTTAATTGATATTGTATAATTGTTTATTTACTATAAATATATGGTATGAATTACGAGTGATCTTTTAATACAATAAAAGAAATAATCATTTAGTATATAATCTTTTGGATTTGCTCTTTATTCAACTTTCAGACTAGCTAAACACATAAGTCCTTGACATGGTCTACAGTGCCATTCTGATATTTCAAGAATATCCTTTCTAATTACCTTTTTACTACAATAATAGTACTCTTTTTCGCACTTACTATCTCACAATAGACATGGAATGTAACAATTCATACACAGGTGTCAAAATAAGTTTGTAAAAAAATGCATAATTGTATTCTAATACAATGCATTGTACATACATTTCAATAACAATGGAATATAACATTCTGTATTTGTAACATCACATTGACACACATCACAATAAATCTAACAAGTAGGACAGTGATAACAATAATCAATCGTGTTGTTCAACATTTGACAATGTCCGTATGGTAGATCATTATCATATTTGGATTAATGATATTTTTCATCCCTGTGCAAGTTCTTGTAAGAGTTAACTGTCCTTATTTATTTAGTCGGCCACATTAACGGAGATGGTCTTTCCTTTGGGGTCATCAAATCGGTCCATGGAGTGGATGTTGGCCAACATGCAGAGCCCGAAGGCGAGGATAAGGCCGAGAATGATGGTGCACACGAGACCCATCCAAATGGTAGCACTGAAGAAACCTTCGCACTCGTTCACGGTGCCGAATTTAGCAAGGGTTGTGTTGCTCGTGGAAAATTGAAGCTGAAAAATACAGAATAAATGTCAGAATGGAGAAAGAAAATGAAACTTTGTTACCTCATGGAAAATTTTCTTTATATTACCTCATAGAAAATAGTGCACTTAAGGGCACATGCTGGTCGAAAAATGTGTGTATGCTGTCCAGAAGAAACTGTTGAAGCTAGAGCTATGAAATTTTACACAGGTCTTCAGGGCACCAAATTATGACCCTCCGTGAAATTTTAAGTTGCCATGGTTACGGTTGCCATGGCAACAAAGAATTTTACCTATTTTTAAGTAAGTGGCCTTACAAAAAATTCATCTCAAGACTGAGCTATCTGAATAATCAGAACTCATTAATTTTCATAATTTGAGGTATTCGGATCCGCAATAAGACTATTTTCAGACTAAAAATATGTTTTTATAGGGTTTTTCTGGGTTCGCGAACATGGGACTATGAAGCTAATTCACAATCTTTCAGGTTCGAATCGCTGTCCCACGGTCTTTAATCCAAATACAGTTCTGAAAATAGCCTTATTGCGGAAGCAAACTTGTCAGTAAGCAGTATGCCAAAATTTATTATGATGCCTTCAGCGGTTTTTGAGATGAATTTTTTGTAAGCACTCAAAGTCACTAAAATTCGCAGTTTTCAGAAAATGGCAAAAAAAGGAAATAAACTCTTCATAATTTTAACTGTAATGGTAAGATTGGTAAGGTTGTTTACAGGGTTAGAATAGGAATTTTTGCAAAATTTCAGTTGCATTTGTTGTCTGGACATCTGTATTTATTGAAACTGTCAAAATCAGAATTTCCATTTTCTAAAATATTTTCACCATTTTTCGACCAGCATGTGCCCTTAACATCAGGTACTATTCGATATAACTAGACTCACTGAGTGCGGTATTGGGAGTTATGAATGTTCTGCTACTCAATCACAACTCTTTAACATCTATAGGCCTAATAAATTCACAATTACCTTCAATTTTACTAAACCTTGAAATAATATTACTTCAAACTAATTACCCGTTTCTCTGAATGTTTAATATGGTTTGGCCTAAAATATGATTTATTATCTAAGGAAAGAAGATAGCTCAGGTTAGATTAGAAGCATTAAATAAATTTGGCCCGTAACTAAAGATGGTTCACATTATTTTTTGACTGACCTGTAGCTCTTTGAACCTCAGGGTCTCGCTGAATGTCTCTTTGGGGGGCTTGGTGGCGTTTGAAGGGACTCTGTAGACTTTAGGTAATGATGAGCAGTGGAAGGAATACTTGGAAGGAGCCTGCAAAGTACAAATAGCAAAATTCACAACATGCAATAAATAATACTTTAAAGCTATCAATATCACACAATTATGATGAATTAGTATCTAAAATTATGATGAATTGGGTCAAAGTAGATCTAAATACCTACAAATAAGAGTGTACCAACTACTGCCTATTAGAAGGTAAATATCTGTTCCAATTAGTATTTAGAAGGCATAGCATTATCAAACAGTGTTCTTTAAAAACAATACATGCCATATTTTCTGTATTAAAAGCACACCCCTTAATAAAAGCCCACCCCCACCTCCATACACCCAGAGAATATACCCTAGACGAATCATTCTATGGTCGCACATTATAATAAAATTTTACGTCAGAGCGTCACAGCCAAACGGCAAGCAGTATTTCTATGCACTTCAAATGTTCACCGATGATTTCCGTAAGAACTAATTGGTCCTCGGAGACGTAACACATACCATTTTAAAGCACTTAGAGAGATCTATCTATTGCCATTTAAATCGTATCTGTAAGACTTACGGGAATGCTAAAATAGACATAGTCGGCCTCATTTGCATAACATGTGTGAAGGCTTGTTCATTGACCAGGCATGGGGGTGTGTCTGATTTATTCACTGAAGGCTCTGCTGAAGTGCCTCCATAAAGAACCAATTTTAATCAAAATTCCATCAAAATATGACTTTATCCAAAGTTTTAATGCAAAAAACTATTAATCGCCCATCTCATCATTACATCTGCCCACCGGGCTTCTAATACAAACAATAGGGTATACTTGTATAATCAAACAGCTGAACTTACAAAAATGTTGAAGTTCATGTACAAGTCTTTTTTGACATTGTTCATCTTTCCACCAAGCCAGACGTTCACATCATAGTTGAGGGTCGACTCTGACACCATCCAGAAACCGCCCTGACTTTTCAAGCTCAATCTGCAATGATAAGAAAAAAGTTCAAAAGTTTTCAGAGATTTGATCTCCCTGGTTATTGTCTCCCATGTACATACATGTACAGCACATGTATCAAATAAGATCACAAACCAACTGTCCATAAATTAGAATTGCATTGCTAAAGTTTAATATGAAGGTCACAACCTTGAAGTTGAATTATTATGAATAATTAGAGCCCGGAACTTAAGTCAGCCTTCTTGGACAGCTCACTTGAAGAATTTGTGGCTCACTTTTTCAGCTAGTTGCCTTTTCTTGGCTGCAACTTGAGCTCACTTAAGTCAGCTTACTTGATGCCTTGTTTTCATGAAAGGTTAAAAAATTGTATAAATACATTATAAAACCACTTAAACTCTCCTGAATATCCAATGGTTTGAAGTGCAATCAGATAAGAACCACTAATTGCCATCATGAGACATAAAAGCAGAGACTTTCTCTCTGTCTTTCCTTCCAGCTGAAGTGAGCTGAGCTTAATCAGTCTAGCAGCTGATTTTGCTTCAAATCAGCTGAGCTGAAAATTCAAGCTTGAAGCCACTTAAAACCTTTGTCATCTGATGACACTTAGGTGCTAATTTGCAGCACAATCAACTGAACTTAGATAATTGCAATTAGGAGGGTGCTCGCGACGGTGCCAAAAGTCGGCGGTTCCAGGCTCTATGAATTATTACTGTACATATGATTACTGGAAAATGATCTGTAAAAATATTTACTTTGTGAATAATTTGGATATATTTGCTCGGTACTAAAGAGCAATTATATAGCAATTATGTAATGCATTTAGTTAGTAATTGCATATATATTCAGTCAAGTACTATGAGGGTCATTCAGCAATAACTGAGTCTTTTGTGTCACCCAAGCTTTTTTAGCAAAAATATAAAATTAGCATTTTGTCTCAGATCATATACCTTTTCCCTCTTTTAGAGAAGTTACTTTTATTGTAAACTGGAAATTATCAGCTGATTTAAGCCTTATATTATGTATCCTTAACAATATCTAAAACGGTAATTTCATTAAATAAAGCATGGCTGTAACAGGAATGCTCTGTTCTGTCTTTGGCCTAATGTCCCAGGGGGCTTCTTCTGATTGAGAGGCATCTGATAACTGCAGATTTTGGCTTTTCATGTTTTTAATTAACATGTAAGTGGCTCTACAGTGTGCTGAAATTTAGAGCATCTTTTTTGGTGTCACTGATGTTACCCTAAAAATTTGTCAATAATACTAGAATTTTCTAAAACCGGCTTTGATAGAGAGTATATCCTGTTGACATGAATCCACCTGTGGCAATACTTGTTCAAATCATTGCATCATTGTAGGAGCAATTGGTCTTTCAGTGCAAAATGTCACTGGTGTTACTGTCACTGCATGGTGTTACTCAAAATTGGTTAACACTGGTGACCAATGGTAACACCAGTGACAATTTTGGTCACTGGCGTTACTTTGAGTCTCTGGTGTTTCTGAACTTTACCTGTAACAAAGTTTTGTCTCAGTTACCGTGGAATGACCCATAAAGTTGAAAGTTCACTTACACTAGTTTGAAGCGGGTGACATTGGAGGGCGACCCTGCAGGAAAGTCCATTGTAATTCTGCAATAAAAATGGCATTATTAGTGTGATACACTATATTATAAATAGATCATAGACTATAAATATATTTTGTAATTTTCCTTCGTGCTGAGACAATTGGACAGATAATTTCACTCAAATTGTTATATTTGCAAAAATATGTTATGGGGACAAAGTTTACAGAGATCTATAAAATTGATTAGTCACACAAGCCGTAGTTAAGTTTTGGTTGGCGTTCAGACCTGCACATCACTATCAATTTTAGGCCTTGTTGAAATGTTGATAAGGAAATGTTACATAGCAATGTAATAAGTCCGAGGGGAATTTTATTAATTAATCACATAGATGTTGATTATTACTTTGGATAAGGAAGAGTATGACTGTTAATCAATATAGCTCAAGTTGTTTTATTCTGTCTGTAATATGGCAGGAATTCCATTACTCACTGGGCAGATTTTTCCTGACAAGAGGCTGTGGCAGTGTCAAGTTTTGGGAGTTTCAAGATGGCGCTTTCTGGCTTGTCTCCTGCCTCAGTTGGGGTTAAGACGAGACTGAGTTGTTCGAGGTACATGAGGACGCATGTTGAGTTGACAATTGTTGCGTTGCTCTCTTCTGCGGAAGCCAACAGGTGGCGCCCCATGTAGTTGTCCTCTTCCACGACCATCTGGAAGAGCGGAAGAATTCTTTATCAACTACTACTTGTAATGTAAATCACCAACTTGTTGCAAATAGAAAAGTAGACCTAAGAATGGACGGATGATTGGGGCTTTACGTCCTGTATTTTTTTGCACTAGGTAGGCTAATTAGGACAGGGGGAGGACACGGCAATGAGGTGAAGAAAAGTAGACCTAAGGACAAGTGCTGCTAATCATGCTACGACAATAAGAATATTTAAGATCGGATCAATGATGGGCCAAATTTTTCTGAACTTTCGCCTGTAGAAGTTGACAAAATCATAACATAAAATTATGTGCACCAGACTATCTTTTGCATTGGCCATATAAGATTGATAAGAAAGATGGATTACGAAATATCGTCTTAGTATCTTACCATAGATGGTCGTTCTGCTGTATAGAAGGCTAAAAATGGCAGGGACTGTTTCTTCAAGTAACCAATGACTGCTCCTATGATTTCATCTGAAAAGAAAAATTGGTAATTTACAGTTGTCACTAATTTAAGCCTTTAGACTGAAAGCCAAGTTCCTCTGTTTCGTTCATTTCAATGAATGGTGAATGTTTATAATGAAGAGAATTGACAGTTAAGGACAGGTTGAAGAGAATTGACAGTTAAGGACAGGTTGATTTAATTACCAATTTTGCGGAATGCCTCCACCTGTTCAGTGGCGGAGCCTGCAGTTGAGGGAAGTCGGACGACAATCATGTTTCCAGATTTCTCCTTCAAGTTAAGGTTGGCCAGGTTGTAGGGGGAGGCCAGTTGGTGGGTCTTCCCGCTGAAAGATTTCTTGAGATCATCCAGAGCTGCTGAGGCCTTTGAAACGCTTGGCAGGTGGACGGACGGATGGTCTTCCACAAGAGACTGAAAAAGTATTAATTTGATAAATTTTCAATTAGCATATTTAGCTATAGGCCTATGCATGGGCTATAGTCTTGATATAACGTTTGCAACCAGTGGGTAAGAAAAATTCACAAGTAGAATACCAGGCCTGATGCACAAATAAACAGGCTGACAGACTCATAAAAATATAACCAAAACCTAAAAACATATATTTAAATGGAAGTTAAGTAACATTATCCTTATTAGCGAATTGGGAGTTCACCTTCAGGTTCTGCATGATGCCTCCTGTGCTGTCCTCATGATAAACATCCCCCATCTGAGAGAAATCTTCAACGCTCAGCTGAAAATTGAAATGAATCAATATATTTATTTAGTGAAATATTGATACCTTAGACATTTAGGTCTCTTCATATAAAATTTACTCTCTACTTAACATAATCATAGAACTCAGAATCAGAATCATTTAAATTTGTTTCAAGGAAACTGGAGACACTCTTTAAGGCTTGGAGAAGCCGCTATCATAACATGCCATTATAAGGCTCTACTCAAATGACAAATTACCTTATCCTGCAGGAATGTCACAATGTTGTGAGTTGGCTTCACCATCTCTTTCACATAATTTTTGTTGAATTCCTTCATCGATGTGGTGTGCCCAGCATAAGCTGGAGGAAGATATTGACTGGAAAAAAAGAAGATTTGAATAAAAAGGAATTTTTGCAATGATTTAGACTTAGGCATATAAATAGGACACGCAGGGCCAGGGTTATTGCTCTTGGCACAGGATGAAACATCCATTTAACATGGGTTCGTATTGCAAGAATGAAGATTGAGAATAGCCCCAGGTCTCAGGGGTTCGCAGCCAGTGGCAACCTCTGAGGCTCTCAGGCTGAGGCCCCAGCCCCCCCTTATTTCAGCTGCCTCAACCACAACAGCCATTGAAGATAAGTTTAACAATTCTGTGCTGGGATTGTGCCCATAGCATTTTCCCTTACCTGCAATAATCGATCAATTTCAGTTGAATTTTTGTGTAAAATTAAGTAAGCCTACATTATGCATCTATTAATAAAACATATTCTATTTCTAAACTTAGGGCATACCGCAATTGGCACAATCCATTGTACAGGAACAGGCTGAGGAAGAGTGACAGTGGCACACCCACAATCCACAAACATGATCATTACAAGAAAAAGCTTTTGCCATAGGGTCTAACCCAATTACAAGGTTAAAAGTAACTCGCTGCTCAAGTAATAAATAAATTTGTATATTGATGACAACTGCAAGTTGTCAGCTGCATCTGTCAAGCAACTGTCAAATTTCAATGACAAAATGTCACAGGGTAGCCCAGGCCAGAGACAGAGCTGTCACTCATGTCAGTGACAACTGAACTAAAAATCTAATTATTCTACCAATAACCTGAAAGCCACAGAAAAACTGAAGTTAAATTTGACCTCTGACTATACTTACACCTTATCTCCCCAGATGAGGACAGGAACGCCATTTCTATCGCCAAATACAGCAGAAAATGAAATGGCCAAAAGCAGTATTGATGTAAAGATCGCCATTTTGTATGAAAATGTAAATCACATGACTCGTTGAGAAAATGTATCAGGTGGCAGCACCGTCTAGTACCTTGGCCTCCTTGTGGAAAACCAGCCAATTAAAAATCTCGCAACTTCTCGCTTCCTCTCACGTGATCTCTCTCTTTCTACCGACAGTCGCCATCATGGGTTAGTTATCACGTGTTTAGAGAATATTTCTTTAATTAAGCCTCACAGACTTGACATATCTCCAGTATTCAACTGTAGAAAGTTTCATAAGCAGTTTATGGTTATTTCTGGTGAATTTTGGCCCTGTGTTTCGTGTATTTCTTTCGAAAAAATGCGTTTAAATAATGACACATGTCAACCATGCTGCCGCAATCAACACAAAATCATGGTCTGGCTGACTTGCTTGGTCTGCTGGCTTCCTTTCAACAGAACTGTCTCTGTTGTGACCTCATGGCGCGTTGTTTGTCATAAACTTAGTCTTGTCAATGTGGTAAGAGTACGAAGGCTGCAGAATTGACAAAAGAAAAGGGTGTGTGGTCAACTAGGCGACCACCATTGCACCAACCAGGCGACAGCATACCACTACCAACTAGGTGACAGGAATTTTAGAAATCATACAACAGTACCAACCAGGCGACTATCACTTCTTTCCAGGCGACAGGCAATACATTTTTGCGATCTTTTTCAATTAATTGACGATTGCAGAATTTAAGTTTATGAGTCAACCAATTATCCTATCGGCTTCAAATAAATTTTATCTGGTAGATATTGAGTTCTTCTACATGTACATATGCATATTTCTGTTGAGAATTCAGTAGAAGTTGGTTAAAATTGACCGCAAAGTTAAGACACGGCCCGCAACGTTTTTTGCATTTGTCGCCTGGTTCAATCCATTGTCACCTGGCTGGTTATTCTATAGATATCTGTGTCGCCTGGAAAGTAGTGGTGTGTCGCCTGGTTAGTTGTCGCCTGGCTAGTACTAATGTCGCCTGGTTGACTGTCGCCTGGTTGACTGGCAATCAAGAAAAGTGTACACATTCAGTGACAACTGTCATTTAGTCATTGAACTGTTGACATGCACCAACAGTTACTGTTGGTTGTTAAAATTTTATGTTCTGTCAGTGATTTAAATTACAAAAAACCATGCTATCCACTAATTGTCTTATGCAGAGATAGATACTTTTCATTTTAAGTCTCACGTCATCATACAGTTATAACAAAACATCATCATTCATCATATATATCATAGTAATTCTTTTAGATTATTGAGGCAAACTTTTGAAACTGACAGTCTGTGTCAGCTAATACATGACTATGTGCCAAAATTTTACAACATTTCCGGCTCGGTCCAGGGGACCTGCCCTTTGGCATTGGCCGCTGGTGAACACCCTTCTGTAGTGGGCATAATCACAAAATAAGCCCCGCATGCTGATAAACCAATGAGCTAGTCTATTGTGGAACGTAGGCTGCTGCCCATTCTGGGGCGGTGCGGGGCTTATTTCGTGGCGGCAAGTTTGGTGTCAGCGAGTTGATGGCTCAGGATGATATCTTCAATCTGCGGCAATTTTCCAGGTTATATGAAGTTCATAGTTATAGGCCTATACATAATTCATGATAGTTCTAGGCCTATTCGGGATTATTTGGACATTCTCAACCTGTTGTATGTGCAATTGTGAATGAAGTATAAAGTTGTAATTGTATGTTTTTCAGGAAAGCCCAGGGGTCTGCGCACAGCTCGTAAGCTGAAGAACCATCGTCGAGACCAGAGATGGCACGATAAGGACTACAAGAAATCCCATTTGGGAACACGTTGGAAGGCCAACCCCTTCGCTGGTGCCTCTCACGCCAAAGGCATCGTACTTGAGAAAGTGTAAGTTTCTGGTTCAATGTAGTGAAGCTAAATGCTTTGAAGATGTCATTGTAAATTAATTGTAAGATTTGGATGCTGAGTAAGCAATACCATTGGCAGTGTGTCAGTTGAGAAATGGGACTGTTTGACTGGTATTGTCTAGTAATTGCAGTTTCCAACTTCACAAGAGTCAGTAATGGTTTATGCTCTAAAAGATATCACAGATAGGGTTGCAGCAATATATCGATATACCGTTAGTATCGCGATACAAAATCTTGTATCGTTATCGTGATACAAAATCCAGGATTATCACGATACAAAATCTGGCTTTTTCACATACCATGTCCGAAGATGTGGCTGCTGATTTAGGGTAAAACAGACCTTAATTTGGGGCATACTGTGTTAAAAATCTTTTTCACCACTTATAGTGGAAAAAAAACATGAAACGGTGGCATGCTTGCTATTTCGAATACTCATCACTTCCCCAGGTATAAAATATTATGAGGACTTTGATATTGAATATGGTTTTAATGGGAAATTATGTGTATTGCAATACTGACAATATATCGTCAGGGGCTGTCATGATATATCACAATACAAGATTTCATGTATCGTTGCAACCCTAATCACATATGTAGTATAGTTATTAATAGATTAAATTATTCTGCTGTTAAGTAATCAAAAGTGTGAGATACTTAATTGTTTATGATTCTTGGTTGCAGTGGAGTTGAAGCTAAGCAGCCTAACTCTGCCATCAGAAAGTGCGTCCGTGTCCAGTTGATCAAGAACGGCAAGAAGATCACAGCCTTCGTACCCCGTGATGGTTGTCTAAACTATATTGAGGTAAATTATTTATGTTCCGGTGCTATTTGAATTGATTGTAAGGAGACAGTGTGGGCATAGTGTTGTCTTCTTCCCCAAGCAGTTGACATTGTCCTGAATAACTGGCCAAATGATTTGCAGAAAATAACTGAATGATTAAGCCCTAACTTAGAACCAACTCCCACTTTGCTACTTTGTTACATGACTAAGTAAGAATAAAGAAACAAGTCTCCGCAAGATTTTGTTAAAATGACAGAAGAATGTTAAAAGTTTTTGAGTCTGGTATGTACTGGTCGCGTTTTAAAAACACACACCTCGTTTCTAATGAATAATTGTCTAGGTGTGCGTTCTTAAATGTGAGCAGTTCTCATTTGGCCTTAGGTTCACAAATTTACTTTGTCGCCACATAAGTTTTCCTAATGTATTTATATTGACCAATGTGCGTTTGTCTTGCAGGAGAACGATGAAGTATTGGTAGCTGGATTCGGTCGTAAAGGTCACGCCGTGGGAGATATTCCCGGTGTCCGATTCAAGGTCGTCAAGGTAGCCAACGTGTCCCTCTGGGCCTTGTACAAAGAAAAGAAGGAAAGGCCCCGATCATAAACTTCTTGTACATGCAACAATAAAAATAAGTTGTCCAATCGATGTTCTTGTTTTTCTGTTAATGTTATTCGAAGGTTAGATTCTGCGCCTGATTAATGTTATTAAAATGTCTCTCGGAGTTTCCCTGATGGCTTGTGAATCTCATCAAAGATGTATGTTTTGTCCATGTCTGTGCTGGGCAAGTAAAAGATACCTCACATTGGGTAAATGTGTGACATTTTGAGGACTGCCGCTCTCTCATCGATTGACCCTCGTGAGTGCCCAAGAGCTAGGGCTCAGAGGGCTGCAGTTCCCATATCTATCTATTGTTCGTCTGTTCTTTTCCTTTCTATTCTCAACTGTGACTGTTCTACAGAAATTGTCTTTAAGGCATGTGATTTTCATCTCCTTAGCAGGTTAGTCTTGCTGTCTCCACCCAGTACTGACTGTTGGCTTGCTGAGGCACTGCTTCTATCAGTTCTGTTTAAACTTTGTTTTATTACATTCAGTCGATTTGAAAAGCCTGAAAATTTTCATGTGGTACTCTAGTTCTTAACCTGTCACTGTATGACAATTTTGTGCTTTGTGTTGCTGTCCAACTTGCAGCCAGCTTGACTGCCAGTCACTCTTAAGTTACTTGACAATATTAAGAAACTTGGGTGAATTTACCAGATCAGATGTTTTTGCATAAACTGACTCTACCAAATCGGCAACTTTTGCATGCAATTTGAAAAAAAGTATGTGCAATGGTTTTCCTACAGGTGATTTGTTGCGAAATTGGGCCCTTTTTTAGGGGTCACCTCGCTTGGCCACTTTTCCAGTAACAGGTAAATTCAGCCCACAATTAATCGCTGTCTGGCTAAATCATCTAGCGTTTAGTCATTTGAACCTTTTAGAAGGTTGCTGGCTAATTTATTTTTGTTTTGTTTTAAAATTATGCCCCATAACATGCTTATTATTTTTCAAAGTCAAACAAAAATGACAAATCTCTAAAAATCCATTGTTTGGTCACATGACCATCAATTGTGACGTCACCATACCCAAATAACAAAGGTGAAGCAATGCAAAATGTTGAAAACTATTCATTTTACATTTCTACTCAATTAAACATGCGTTTGCATGCTTTAGTGCAAAAATATTGTCCTTTGAAGTCAAAGTTGCCAAACCGAGCTGAGTTGCGAAGCCAAGGTGAGCTCACCTAGTTGCCATCGGGTATATTCTCGAAAAATTTGCACAGCTCTCGGAGTGAAAATTTTGTCAAATTAAATGTCCATGGCCATTGACAAAAGTTCAAGTCGCTAACTTTCAAGATCTTGTGATCAGGATAATTTGGCTGTTATTCCCAAAATTTTTTTTAAAATAAGTCTGGAAATTATACCCTTTCAATGATGGGATGGGAAAACGGGATGTTTGACCCACCCGAAAAAGACAAAATTTATGAAATGGGGGTGGGGGAGGGGCAAAATATTAAATATGAATTTTGAACTTAAAACCCAGCCTTTGTCCTAGGGAGTGTGAAAAAGTTAGCATGCAAGTTTTTGTGGATGGGCACCCTATACTTTGGCTGGGAAAGATGAAGGGGTCAATGAATTTATCGTAGGATCAAGTCCTGATTATGACCTGCCCCCTTCAGGACATTTTTATCAATCTTCAAAAGAGATTTTTTACTGATTTTCGGGAGTTTTGATATTGAATGATGGTTTATGCGGGTGTCACTTAGCTGGATATTCATAAAAACCGCTTCTTTTGTCCTTGGGATTTATCATTGGTCAACTCTCTGAAACTCAAGTGTCACTCTTCAGGACAGAGTGACATGATATACCAACACTTACCATGCAAATATGCCTTATTGCAAGTCATGTGTTATAGCATAAAGAAATGATACGTTGAAGTCAACCAAATAATAATAAACAAAAGAAGTATCAGAGCATTGAAATAAATAAAACACAACAGAAGATTCAGAAACAATTGCTTCATCGAGAATGGTGGTGACGATGGCATCCACTCCAGTAAATGGCAATCTCGCTCAGTGGTTGGCCTCACAGATGGAGACATCTAAGGAGAAGACAAAGACCACAAGTCGATCTACAAGACCGCCTGAATCCTACTTGGCCCTCATCGCAAAGGCCATCCTCTCCATGCCTTCAAGACGAGCCCTCTTGTCCGACATCTACAACTTTTCCACTGACAGCTACGAGTACTACAGGACAGCTTCAAAGACCTGGAAGAACGCAGTTCGTTACAACTTATTAGTCAACGATTGGCCCCCGCAGGTCTCAGGCCTCCTCGTGGCGGTGGGTGGTAACACTAAGGTGAAGACCTCTATCCTTAGTGGCCAACATGAGACAGTGCGCATGCACGGTGTGTCCCCTACCTTACAGGGGAATATCAATGAACATGTCATTTACCATGATTCCAAACCGGATCGTACGTCAACCGGGTTACCAAGGTGCGCGTCCCTCAGCGGGAAACCAGGCTGAGATCGAAAAATTTGCGACTGGACTACCAAGATCTCAATGGACAAGGACATCTCCGGATGACTTGACTGACCCTGACCGCCCCCCACATCTGTCAAAGACTGAACATTTGCTTGTTATAAAAGGTGTCACACAATCACTGGAAGACCTATCATCTGTTGCTATCTACGAAAAAATTGCAGACCTTTGCGACACGACAATTGCAGATAGCCTGAGACGCCAAACCAATGGCACATTCCTTCTTAAACCTGCGACCTCTGACCAACAAGACAAATTGACCGGCACCCATGAGATAGCCAATACTAAAGTCGTCATTGAACCTTTTCAAAGATCAGGCAAAGGCATTATTTTCTCCAAAGAAAGTAAGACCTGCTCAGACAATGAACTTACAAATTGGTTTCACAAAAACGGCATCGCAAAATTCAAACGTCTTGCTCACAAGAATGGTTATGAGTTACTGTTGCTAACATTCAAAAACGAAAGATTACCAAAGAAAGTACCTGTAACCTTGGAATGGTGCAGAGTCTCTCCATACTTTCCTCATCCAAAACGCTGTTTCAACTGCCAAATGAATGGCCATTTTAGTCGTACATGCATCAGGCCAACAATTTGTGCCAATTGTGGTGACCATGGTCATGCACACACACACGATAAACCTTGCTTTAAACTTTCACATTGTGTCAACTGTTCAGGGAACCATCCTGCCTTTAGCCACAATTGCAAAGTCTTAAAGAAGGAAAAAGAAATTCTACAACTACGAACTGAAAGACAACTATCCTTTCCCGAAGCCAAACGCCTTGTAGAACAGGACCCGGACAAACCTTGCGTAGAAGTAGATTACCCAAGACCAGCTCTTCATTCATCACCACAGAGAAAGATTCATCTGGACAGGAACCTCTTCACAGATGTCTTAATGAAAACACCTTCACCGCCTCGACCACCAGACCGGCCAAGCAAGGAAGAACCTGTGAACTCCCCTGAATCACCGAAGAAGATGATCCAACAACGTCAAATTTTCTCTTCTGTTACCCAAGGGACTGAGAAGTCCCTCAACCTACCAAAGGAAAAAGATGTTACTCCAGATAACAAGACACCACCCAAGACAACAAAACAAAAAGGCTCAACAATCGGATTGCTACCTCACAAAGACAAAAGTAAAACGACACTCACCAACAGCAAAAAAGAACTCCCCACTGGTCTCAAATTTCACATCAAGTCCAAAGATGGAAGACTGAAGGATGTATCACCATTTGTTAGCTACACAACAATGCTGAAGAAATTTGGAAAACCACACTCAGTCGATCGACAGCCTGACGGTAATTTATTGGTTCAAGCCATTAATGCCACTCAGGCAAGGAAACTTCTTGAATTGAAAATTATTGCGGATGTACCTGTCAAAGTGACACCTCAAAGATCTCGATGCCACCAACCAAGATGAGATGACTAACTCAACATGACCGCAAACCAAGTATGTCTCTAAATAGCCCAATCAGGTGCTGATGAGACGTAAAACACAAACACACACACACACACACACAGTCAACGATTGCTTCATCAAGAATGGCCGAGCCCCCCATGGAAGAGGTTACTACTGGTCCATCCATCCCCCTTGCTTGCCTTTTCTCAAGGGAGACTTCCGCAGAAGAGAGGCCCAGTACCTCGCTACAGCATCTGGGAGCTCACAGGTTCTCGGTTCGAACTGTTATGTGTTTGCTATGTACTAACCGGTTTTTCACGAAACTTTACGAATATGCCTTTCAACACCGTACATGAGGTGTAATACACTTTAATATTTCAGTTTCAACTATCAGGGCAGTTGTTCTTCCGTAGGTTTAATATAATCAGTGGCCTGGTAGTTGCTGCATCTGATTTCTGGCAGAGTTCACTGCTTCGCAGCTCACTGATATTGTCTTTCCTGTGCAGAGTAGTAATGAGCATAGTTATTTTGCTATTTGGCGAGTTTGTTAGAATTTCACTGATGAAATGTCATATAGTAACAGGGATTTTTGCAAAAGAGGACTTTTGAAATCTTGCAAATGGTCAGAGGATGTCTTCAGTGAGACTTGCACATAGAAAAAAGAGAGTATAAATGAACTTTAAAAATTGCCTAGGTTTTTCTTGAATTAGCTGGGTTTGTCAGGTGAAGAGAATATTGAAATTCGCCAAAAGCCTTGTGATGCTGATCGGGTATCTTTTCCTAAAGCTAATTACCTTCATGTGCCGCGGTGAACAAGGTAATTAAATTGTGTTGTCAAATTGCTTGAACCACTGCAGGCGAATGGTGAGCTCTCATTACGCACACTGCATGTGCTGTCTAGTACTTGGGATGTGTGGCTGACCAGGTGTGAACATCTTTCGATTGTGGCCCATGATCTTGACCCTTATGACACTTCAGATTGTCTGAAACAAGTCGTAAATGCAATAGTAATTGAAAATCATAGAGCGGTATGTCCGGTATAAATGTATCATGAGTTGACTTGCTCTGTACTTCAAGCAATTCATCTTCAGTGTCCGCATGCCTCGATATAGCCCAATAAGGTGCTGCAGAGGCCCAAAACCCAAACCGAAAAATGTGCGTCTTCAGTGTCACAGTAATAATTAATTTCGTTGTGTCCCAAGAATTTGGGCATACAAGGTGACTTTGTTGTTAGTCAGCATGAAAACTTTGCAGCGCACACTGAACGGACTCAAAATTCCCTTTTCTCTGAAGCCAAGACAGGTTGGGATTTGTAATAGCGTCTCTTCATTAGATTTGATGGTTGTCCCATTCCCCAGCTTGTTTAGTTTTAAGATACAAGGTATAAGATACTTTATTTCCTCATGTAATACAGAGAATAATAAGTTATATAAAAAAGCAAACCTAAAACACCGCTAAAACCATCAAGACTAAAAGCATCAGAACACTCTGGAAGTCCTTCTCTATTACGTATTTGCCATCCTGCCTCGATATTGCCCACTTAGGTGCTAAAGAAACCTAAAACACCGCTAAAACCATCAAGACTAAAAGCATCAGAACACTCTGGAAGTCCTTCTCTATTACGTATTTGCCATCCTGCCTCGATATTGCCCACTTAGGTGCTAAAGAGGCATAAAACACAAACGCACTCACTCTTAAACTCACCTGTACGATAAGTGTGTTCTAAATTATTTCTGCCGTTATGTATGACTGCTTTTCTCGGTATTAAAAGGTAGTTGCCATTTTTTAAGTCCATTTCACTAATTGACACATCCTAAAGGATAGTGGCATCCTTATACGCCACAACCTGTTTACAACTGCGCTAAAAGTAGCCCAGAAGATTCGTAAATAATTTCTTCACCAACCTACAAAGTTAGTTCCAACACAAACATACTATGTGGACAATAAACAAAGACAAATAACACCTAAGCAAGCCTCGATATAGCCCAATAAGGTGCTGCAGAGACACAAAACACAAACACACACAAGATAAATATGGCCGCTCTGCCAGTTTAATCTGACGAGACACAAACATATACATCCATACAAACACGCATACAACAAGACAAATTGACACAGATGATTGAAGAAATAGACGAATATGAAGACAAACAGGAGGACACCGACTACCCACGGACCGGTCAAGGTACCACAGCCCAAGGGCAGAAAGTGTAACAATTAAAAACGTGATAAGTGGAGATGGGAATGGAAAAGAGGCCAGGCAGCTTCATGAAGTGAGGTGCCTAGCATAGTGGGAGAAAGAGTCGGGTTCTGGCCTCCTATAAAGAGAGTATGCGCCAGACTTCCACCAACCCAATCTCTGAATATGAATTGAAGAAAAACCGGCCTTGGCTGCCTGAGTAGCAGCACCGGCGCGAATAGAGTGGGAGGAAAAGGAGGAAGGGTCGATGCCCAGAGAGGCGAGGGCATACTTTAACCAAGAATTGTAAATAGGATAGGAGAGAAGCTCGCAAGAGGCGAGGAGGAAGAGAAGGGAAGAAGATGGCGAAGGAAAGACAATGAGCAATAAGCACAAACAGGGTGGTCCGAACACCCGACGGAAATGGTAAAACTTTGCGTCTTGTCTTGGAAGAGGGGGGCGGAATAATTAACGAGGTGAGGAATGAGAGGGCTGGAAGACAACGGAAGCCCTGAGAGGGAAAGTTCCAAAGCGATGGTCCTGACAGAGCTCGGAAGCTCTCAAACAACCGAAGAACTGAAGGGCTAGGGCAGCTGCAAATGAAAGAAAATCATGAGAAAAGTGGAGGGATTCTATGAAGGCCACCAAGAGGGAGAAGGAGATGGGGGTAGCTTTGGAGGCGGGGGGGGGGGGGGCTGTGAACGGGCAAGAGCTCTGGCGGTGAGACTGACCCGAGGGGTCCAGATGACTGGCTCGGGCATTCCCAAAGATATGACCCAGGCACGAAGGGCTGAAAGATAAGATTTGATAGTATTGACAGCCAGATGCTGAGAATCAAGAAAGGCTATAAATCGGAGGAGATTTATCTCTGAAAGGGGGAGGCGAAGCATGGAGTGGGAATGAGTGAAGGAAAGGAAGCGCTTCATACCAGTAGAGTAAGCAGACCTGCTCTTAGTAGCCCATCCAGCTTGGACCAGATTCTCAGCGTGCTTGTCCAAACCTGGAAAGAGAAATGAAAAAACTGAAAACAAGTAAATTGGAAGGAGAGAAAAAACGAGGTCTAGTAGGCCTAGAGAAGAAACTCTGGTCTGGCCAGGTCATGGTGGGGGAGGTGTCGGGGTTCCTGGCCCTGAAGTCATGCAGCTTGAGGCGGCTCAGGTCATCGGCGTCGACGTTGTCATGGGTCGATATGTTGACAGGAGTGACTGAATGATTATAGAGCTCTACTGTGAGGAACCAATGCCTAACGAACCACATTAAACTCTGGACAGGGGAGTAAGAATTGTTGAGAATATGGGTTACCGTAGTATAATCGATGGGGAAGATGATGGACCTGGATCGAAGATGAGGGCCCAGGTGACAAGAGGTGAAAGGGCGGCGTGGAACTCACTCCAGTTAATAGATTGCTACTTCATGTAGGCAGCAGAACCAACGTAGGCAGAGGAGAACCAATCAGAACCACAAACAGCACCGGCGCCGAGACCACTGTTGTCCGTGAAGATATGGACGACGCCAGACGTCCATCAAGGATCATAGAAAGAATTACCATTGTGAGACTCCAAGCACCGAATCCATCAAGCAAGATCGGCCTTGGCCTCGGAATCGAGACGAACAGAGTTCGTTCCACCAGAACTTTATCACTGTGTGCAGACTACTCCAACAACCGAAGAAGAAAGAAACTTTGGCTTCTGAGTACAAGAAACCATCCAAAACAACAAATCGAGACAGCTCAACAGAACAACGATTTCCTTGCATAGACAAGAGAAAAATGACAAGCAAAAAAAAGCACCTGTCAGAATTAACACATGAAGAACCTTGATGCAAACCAAGTATGTCTCTTAATAGCCCACTCAGGTGCTGATGAGACGTAAAAAACCAACTCACTCACTCACCATGTGCAGACTCACCAAATGCTCCTCGGAGATACGAAGCTGGGATTTGGGAACATCGATGACGATCCCAAGAAACTCGACAACCTGAGAAGGAGGAGAAACTTTGTAGGGCTGCACAGTGAACCCGGCGAGCTGACAGACCTGGAACATCAAATCAAGATTACGCCGACACTCGACCTCCGAACTGGAAACGACCAAGAAATCGTCGACATATCGAACCAAGGAGGGGGTGACCCCCGAGTGGGTCATGAATTTGAACAACGCCTGTGCAAAGATGTCGAACAGAAAGGGGGCTGAACGAAGGCCAAAGTTCAGGACCTTAGAAAAATAAAACTGGGTTTGACCAAGAGAGTCGGGCCAAGAGAGCCCCAAAAGATGCCAGTCACTGGGCTGAACAAACACATGCTTATACGCGTCCTTAAGATCCAACTTGGCTAAGAAAACAGGTCCGGGGCCCAACTGGCGACAGAAAGAAACTGCATTGTCGACGGAAGCATAGAAGAGGGTGCAGTCGTCGGGATTGATATGTGAGTTGACCGATCCGACATGAGGGAAAGACAGATCATGGATTAGTGTAATCTTGGTAGAATCCTTCTTGAGGAAGGCCCCCAGAGGAGAAACAATAAAATTAGAAAAGAGAGGGGGGGGGTTGAGAAAGGCCCATAGAGGTCAGAGGAGATGATGGAGGCGACCTGATCCCTGAAATCAACACTAGACGGCCAGTTGGGTGAGATGACCTGGGAGTTGGCTGGAGGCCTACCAATGGGGACGCCGTCGATGAGAAACCTGAAAATTTGATTAGCTTGGGAATCCGAATAAACGAGAGGCAAGAGACGCGCCCAATAAGAAACATGAAGAGCTGGAGTGAACATTTCTGGAGAAGCTATTAGTGCAGATGTTGTGAATTGCATAATTTCTCGCGTTAGAGTCGTTAGACCCTTGGGAATAGGAAATATTGGTTCCAGTTGAACTTGGTTGCCTTTGAAACAAAGGTTTGTCGGTCTGGTTCTGAGGTCATAATAGTCACACTTTTCTTCGTATTCTTGGTTACTGGACACTGCTGGTGTCGCTTTCAAGATCTGGACTGTGGCATCTTCCTTGGTTCAAGTGGCTAACTGGCTGTGGTGAGGACAGTGGATCTGGAGGATTATAGGAGTTTCCGCTTTCAACTCCTTAGCGTTTTTTTGACTGCGTTTTGTTGAGGTGGTGTTCTTCCAGTTGAAGCCATCTTCTTGGAATGCTGGCATTTATAACATCTCCTTAGGTTTGGAATGTAAGGACGTAATATCCGACATACCTTACATTTCTCCCATGTAACTTAGATGCTTGCAGGAAGTATCGTATCAGAAAAGTTAGGACAAGGAGTTCTTGGTTGTCTTTCTGTGGAATTGTGTAAAAGTGAACTACGTCTGTAATTTACAAACCATTCCTTAAATTCTTCATCAGAATTTGAGTGACTCACTGCAGAGAACACCACTCCCTTACAAGTGTTTAGGGAACGGTGAGATTTCAGTTCCTGCAATAGACGTCGGATGCAGGAGCTGATCAAACATCTAGTTTTAGCTCTAAGAATTCAGAAAAGTTCTAGGTTTTCCGTATTAGGTCTGGTGTTGAACGTTCTTGGGGAGTTTTATTTTTCCACTTTTAACATTTGGCCTCTCTTACTATTGTGTCATACCTTGGTCTTGTTTGTTTTGGTATACCTCCTTTAGTTTTAGGGATGGATAAGTTAGCAATGGTATTATGGCATTAATATCTTCACTGAGTTTCTCCATTGGAGACTCCAAAGTTTAAAGATCTATTTAATTTTAAAAGGTTTCTTACAATGTTGGCATATTGGCTCTAATCAGCCTTGTCCAGCTTCAATCTTGGATGGTTCGATGTTCGGAAGTTAGAAGTACCTTCCAGTACAACAGAGAACTGATCGCTTTCATGGCAGTCATTCCTACCGATAAACTGACTGAGCGAACTGAACAAAAGATGCATAGTTGGCCAGCAGAAAACTTAGTAACAAAAAAAGAAGTACTTGATCTAGTCAGGTGCTGCAGAGGCGTAAAACACAAACACACACACACACACACTTGATCTGGTCACTCAGTATGATTTCACAGACGATTTTTATGGAGCCCTTATTGTTTTGATTCAACCGGACATTTTGTCGGTTGCTTTGAAATTGATACAAAAACAAACACAGAGACAAAGACAGGAAAAACAAAATAATTAACAAACAACATTCCAACTGAATTATCAACTCCCTTGATACAAACCAAGGATGTCTCTAAACAACAAGATGCTGATGAGACGTAAAGCACAAACACACACACACGCATTCACGACCTACCAATTAAAATTGAGGTAGAGGACTGGATCACTAATAGTACTTAGGTCTATGGGACTGCAAGTTGCATGACCAGAGTGAAGGTAAGTATATGTGCCATCATTGAAGAGGCAAAGATTGTTTGAGGAGAGGAATTCTTCAATAATCAAACCTTCATTGTTTGTGGGCTTCCTCACATTCGATTGTGACCATTAAAATCTCCAAGCAAAAGACCTGGTTGGAAGTAGCTGGAAAAGGTGATTCAATTCCTGGCATCCCAGCCAGTGACTTGGTGGTATGTGGATGGAACAGATGGTGAATGTTTTATGAAGCTGTTATTCTGACTGCCACTGCTTGAAGATTGGTGTTAATATTGACACAACAGTGAATTATTTCTTGTCTTTAATAATAGGATGGAGAAGCTGGAGCATTAGAAATTAGGGTAATTACTGCATAAAGAACTCTTACCTCATCTGAATGTATGAATGTTATTCTTGTACAACAGTGGTATTTTGATTGAAATATTAACCTCTGACTGAATGATGAGTGCAGAAGCAGTTGGCTTTGCCTTGTGCCGCTCCAACCAACCGCATGGCTTTGTGAAGACGGGCATCGACTGTTGGGAAAGAATTTCCTAATTTCAAATAAGGCGGCTTTGACCTCTGTCCTGAGGTTATTCATGACATCATGATGCCATTTGATTCCAATAGGTTCGTTTTCCATCTGCAAGCACGGGAGAAAAGGAAATAACTAGGTGCCTTTATAGTCATGTTTGTACTAAGTAGCTGTCAAACAGAACTATAAAGGAACTTAGTACATATCCAGTATGTCTCTAAATAGCCCAAACAGGTGCTGATGAGACGTAAAACACAAACTCAGTCACTCACTAATAACATAAACTATTGAAGCTATATCCTTCTAAAGGCCATCCAAATAAGAATTTGTGGGGCATTGTGCTGTAAGGAATAGTAAGTATTGTCATTTTGGTGATATCATGCTTGAAAGAGAAGTAGTTTAACCTTGGAATATTTGAAGCCTACCAGCAGAAAGAAAAGGCAAAATATTTGCATCTTGATGAATCAATTTATGCATACTTACAGAAGGAAGATGCAGCTGAAGTTTCGATCACCACAATTTGCACAAATTGTGAACCGTCTACATGTTGTGCTGATATGTCCATACAATTGGCAATTGAAACAGTGTTTTGGTCGGGGAAAGAGTGGGCAAACTCTGCACTTTTCAAAAGCTACAGGGACTTTCTCGGGTACATTGTTGTTTTTGAATGTCAGTTTTATGGATTCATAACCATTTGGTTGGGACAAACGTTTGAATTGGGTAATGCCATGTTTTTGGAACCACTTCGACAGTTGAGAGTCCGAGCATGTCTTGCTTTCTTTCGAGAAGATAATGCCTTTGCCTGGTTTTTGGAAAGGTTCAATGGAGACTTGTGTATTCGCTATTTCTTTGACAAATGTCAATTTCTCTTTTTGTGTGGCATTCTGTGGTTGAATGAGAAACGTTCCATTGACTTGACGCTTTATTGTATCTGCTACTGTGTTGTCACAAATGTCAGCAACAATTTCGTACACAGCGATTGCTGATAGGTCCTCTAGTGATTTTGCAATACCATTTATCACGAGGCAATTTTCAACTTTTGACATGTGTGAGGGGCGGTCAGGGTCCATCAAGTCATCCGAGGATGTTCTTGTCTGTGGGAATCTTGGTAGTCCAGTCGCAAATTTTTCGATCTCAGCCTGGTTTCCCGCTGAGGGACGCGCACCTTGGTAACCCGGTTGACGTACGATCCGGTTTGAAATCATGGTAAATGACATATTCATTGGTACTCCCCTGTAAGGTAGGGGACACACCGTGCAAGCGCACTGTCTCATGTTGGCCACTAAGGATAGAGGTCTTCACCTTAGTGTTACCACCCACCGCCACGTGGAGGCCCGAGACCTGCGGGGGCTACACAAACACCGTAAAAAATAATTAAATTTTTGCATCAAATACAGACATACAACAAAATATGAGGAAAAAAGACAAAGACATATGAAATTCTAGCCTGCCTCGATATAGCCCTCTAAGGTGCTGCAGACACGTACAACACACACACACACACTTACTGTTTACTATGGTGGTTTGATCAATGTAAGATCATTGAGAGAAGGTCATTAGATCACTAACTCACTAATTAATAAGACAAACAATTGAAGCAAAATATCCACAAATATCCACAGAGATCCATGTGGCTATGTCCTTCTAAAGGCCATCCAAGTAAGAATTTTTGGGGCATTGTATTTATGCATACTTACAGAAGGAAGATGCATCTGAAGTTTTACAAGATGTAGAGGAAATCGGATTGAAGGCCTGGGTGTGGAATGGACAGGGCTTCATTAGCATTGACAAAGACTGTAGTGACTTCTGAAGACAAAGAGACACACTACTCCCAACAAATCCACTCAAATTTCTTACACACACACCAGAAAACATAATTAAATGTTTGCATCAAACACAGACATATTACAATATAAGAGGAAAAAAGACGGACATATAAAATTCTAGCCTGCCTCGATATAGCCCACTAAGGTGCTACAGAGGTGTGCAACACAAACACACACACACGCTCCCGGTTTACTATGGTGGTTTGATCAATGTAAGATCATTGAGAGGTCATTAGATCACCATCGAATTCAAGCTTGTCTCTGAGGTGATAATGCTGATGTTCACGTAACACCTCATGGTACCAGTAATGAAGCCCACTCACGCCAGGAAATTATGCGAATTGAAAAATATCGCTAATGTACCTGTCACCGTGAAACATCTTGGAGTTTGAGTATGTCTCTAAGTCTAAATAGCCCACTCAGGTGCTGATGACACGTAAAACTCAAATATACACATACACATACGACCTTAACCCCAGGATATTTTTCACATCTGTGAATCGTGCAATCTTTTGACTTCATGTCACACACAAACAGGAAAGTAATGTGTTATAGTCAAGCTTGAGATCACTGATTGCAGAAAGAAAATGCTTAGCATTTTGATGAATTTCACAAACGCACAGCATGGGCCTCTGCTTCCCATGGTTACGCAAAAGAAGGTCTTTATTGGCAAAATTTTGACATGCCTGTGACAATTGGGAGCCTGTAGAAGGATTTTCACGGCCCCTAGCAAAGACTGTCGCCTAGCAGTTTGCACCATATTGGGACTGTCCAATACGTCTAGCTTCTGGGTGGGAGACATTAGAGCTGGCCTTAATTTCCAGGATGGTTTATATGGCCAAATTTCTGGCATCAGAAACAGAGCTTGGGATTAAGAGATGAACCCTACAGAACTAAAAGCCGATCTTGATTGCGTCCGGCACCCTATTTCCCTTAAAAGAGAGGCTTAGAGTCTCAACCGTGGAGCCCTCCTTTGTTGTTCTTTTGGGCCATCCTGTAGATCGATATCACCGGTATTTTTCGATACTCAAACCAATCCATCAGTCGTCCATCGGTACTCTCATGACTATCATAAGAGTGAGTTACTCCCCTGACTCTGTTCAATCTGTCATGGGGAGTCACCTCTACCTCTGCAGCTCCAAGTTTCTTTATCTCCAGTGGTCTTTGGGATTGCTCCCTATCCTTACATTTGATCAAAAGAGAACCAGGAAATCGTTTGACATCTTCTGGGTCACCGATTGTCTGAAAGAGGGCTTTGCACATGTAGCAGGAGTCCTGCAGGACCCATCTTGTTGTATTCTTCATCTTTTCCTTTCAATATAATAAATAGGGTGGGCTGAAAAAAAGCTGTTTTTGGAATTTCAATATGCCAGTGGTATAAAAAAGGTGGTTTTGGCAAAAAAAGGAAAATTTGTGCAAAAAAAATTTTGTGGTATGGGATTTGTGCCAGGCCACTCCGGCTTTTATGAAAATGCACGTTTTCAGCCATTTCGCACACCATTTTTTGGCCTGAGTCAGTTTCCTTGGCTTCAGAAGGCCCAACGGCAGTCTTAAATCTTCTTTGAAAGCCATTTTGGATGCTTATATTCAAGATATAGCCATTTCTGGGCAAATGTTGGGAATCAGAATTTGGCTTTTTTTGCTAAAAATTGCCCGAAAAAATTGAAAATATCGGAATTTACCCAATGAAAAATTATTCCAAGTAAATTGCTATTACCCCGATTCCTCCCCAACACCCTAAAAAACACTTCCAGTGTATTATCTGCATCAATTTGCAGTTTTAGTTTCCGGTATAGGGGTGGGCTGAAAAAAATTTTTAATTTCAATATGCCAGTGGTACAGAAGGTTGGCTATGGCCAAAAAATGAAAATTGGTGCAAAAACAATTCTGTGGCTTGTGCCGGGCCACTCCAGCTTTTATAAAAATGCATATTTTCAGTCATTTCGCATGCTTTTTTAGGCGAAATGTCATCGTGTCGAACGTACAGCGCAATAATGAGCGCATGAGTAGTATTGAGTACATTCAACAGGATGACATTTTGCCTTGTAGCTCAGCTCCTATTGCACTTGGAGCTTTGGTTGATGGCTTGTCTGATACCCCTATTAACTGGCCTCATCTCTATTTAACAATGAAATAACTGAGGTGTAATGGTAGGGCTACACTAGCTGCTAAAGTATCAAATCTGTAAATCTGACTTTACAGAATTGCCCCTATACCAGAAGCTGAAACTACAAATTGATGCAGGTAATATGCTGGAAGTGTTTTTTAAGGCGTTGGGGAGGACTCGGGGTAATTACAATTCACTTGTTGGGTAAATTCCGATATTTTCGATTTTGTTGGGTAATTTTTAGGAAAAAGCCAAATTCTGATTCCCAACATTTACCCAGAAATGGCTACACTTTGAATATAAGCGACCTGTTTATGTTGTTTCATATCCAAAATGGCCTTCAAAGAAGACTTAAGTATGCGAAATGACTGAAAATATGCATTTTCATAAAAGCCCTGAAAAAGTCGCATGCCACACAATTTTTTTGCACAAATTTTCATTTTTTGGCATAACCAACTTTCTATACCACTGGCATATTGAAATTCCGAAGAATGTTTTTTTTTCAGGCCACCCTAGTCCCCAGGTTACTTTTGTCCCCAACATGTTGGTTGGGCCAAATATTTACAACAAATCACATGAACAGAAGTCCACAAACTCTGATGTACTTTCATCATACAACCTGAAAAGTATCTTATGAATTCCACGAAAAACTCTGATATCACACTGAAATTGATATTGCAATATCTCTTATTGATTGCGTCAAGTCGACTTGGCCAATTACTATGCCAGATACCGCATATAGTTAATTTTCGCAATATTGTGAAGCCAAGCCCCAGCTAACGTCTTGCCATATACACATTGTTTCTGTGTAAATAATGCATGATTGCGAGTAATCATGTAGTGAAATTGCCAAAATGACATCACAAGAGAACACAAAAAATTCATGAGGACACAACCCGCCTTGTCATCTAACACACTGTAGTTTCACTGAAGAAATTGTCAAGATTTCAGTTCAGATGAATATTTTGGGACAGAGAAACATATCAATAATTTATCATATGTTCATAAATGGTCAATTTTGCATAATTTGGAATAATTTTAGTTTCAATCATTCATATTGTTTGTAATATTCAAAGGAGAGCTTGCACATTTATACTTAATTACTCCTTTCTTACAAACATATTTCCAAAGAGGAAGGTTCATACAAATTCGAGTTGCCTCTAAATAGCCCACACTAGTGCTGATGGGGCGTAAAACACAAACTCACTCATACAAATTAGAGATGGTCGAGCCGGGAATAATTTTTTTAATATTAGATGGTTTGACATGAAAAGAGACATTTATACATACCATCAACGAAACATGTTGTCCTTGACGCCATGCTCTCTGAAGTTGACAAAGGAGTTCATATCGAGATTGCAATGTGGCTGTCCCTTGGTCGCTGGTCTCATCTGCAATGGCCATTAACACTCATTTCATTTCTTGAAATTTGGCCGCCTTGGTGAGAGGTTGCGATTTCTGTGTCTTACCAGTGGTTATTCCTGTAACAGTGCCTTCAGGCAGCCGGTTAACCTGATAGTCATGCCTCTATCCTTCAGGGAAAAAGGATTCTGGAATTTCCAGGCCTTTTCTTGCTGTCACAAAGAAGATGTGCTGGTAGAGGAGAGACAGGCTTCTGTAGAAAGAGCATGTACACTTGGCCTCATTTTCGTTGAACTCCACCTCCCATCTAACAAATCCGCACGATAAACTCTCGTAACGTTGCCTGTGTCCACCATACGACATATCTTCTGGCGCTTGATTGCCGTATCTTTCTCTTTAATGACTAGATCAGAGCCTCAAGGTGTCAGGAGTTCTTTGTACCGCAAGTTCTCTGCCCCATCACCAACTTCGTAGGCCTTCTTTACGCTAGAAATAACACTGAGTGAACTTTTTTCCTACTCACGCTGCACCTGGAATTTCACCAGTAACCTCACACTCTCCGAAAGCTTATGGCTGGGCTTCATGCTTTCCTTCAACTTTTCGTGCCTTGATTCGATATTGTTGGTGGTGAGGGTAGCGAAATTATTTGTTTTTCGTAAGGTAATACGACCACATCTGCCTGCAAAAGACCTATTTCACTTAATGGCCTGAACATGGACCCCAAATAACTTTTTTTGCAATTCAACAATTCTTAATTTGCTTTTCACACACAGGAGATTTATACACTCTAAATCCAAAAACACAACTTTCAAAATTTAAACTGAAATAATGACCAAGTTATAAAGCCTTGAAGTTACATTAAAATGCACTAAAAATACTCCAGCTTGGAGACACCTTGGCTGGACCAATCAGAGGCAAGGATGGGAAAGCTATTAGCCAATGGTATTTAAGAATTCACCACTTTTCCCCTAGTGTTAACTGGTAGAACCATCCATGAAATTGGTCTATTGTCCCAGTTGCTGAGGAAGTATACTCAGTGAGACTCTGAGGGGCCAGGGAAAGGAAAGCCCTTTTTGCATCTTCATGGGTCTTCTATTGCAAGTTGGATGCATACACCATAGACTGCAGAGATTTCTGCAGGGCTTCCTTATCTGTTGTGATGTGAACCAACTCTTTTTTTTGAACGTTTTCAGTACGTGAAATCCACAAAGTAGAACTTCGGTTTCCGGCCATAACTCAATCAGGGGGGTGAATGAGTCATTTTTCAGCGTTGGAAAGCAAAATTTGAAATCTACGGAAAATTTTACGTGAGAATCAACTTGTTGCCTGCTTCTACCACAGGCAGTCGCCTGGACTGACTGTACAGTCTGTTTAAAATTATATTGAATATCCATTGACTGATACAGGAGTGTGCCTGTGTTTCTACTAAAAGATGCTTTGGGCACCTTAGTAACCCTTTTTCTGAAAAAGTGACCTAAACAGACAGTGATAACCTTGAAATAAGGACTACTTTAGAATAAAATTAAGTAATAAATATCACCTGATTAAATATGTAATATCTAAATTGAAAACTAACATAGGATAGAAATAAGACTGACATACCTGAATTGACATAAAGTTGACATGATGCTTCTATTAAATGTTATGACAGAATGAATGATAGAGGCAATGGGTTGTGAACGGAACACAGTAAAGGTGTATTGAATGAAAACTGTGAATGTGTGAAATATGTTAAAATACAATGTTGGACATGGAACAGTTGATGTGGTTGAGTGCTTTTCATTAGAGGAATGAACGGAATGATCATTTATGAATGAAATATAATTATTAGTACATGGTAAAATTGACAGTAAGTTTGGAGAAATTTAATGATTAAAACACCTTGTGCAAGTCCAAACCTGGTTTAATAAAATGAGAATGGTGGTGCACATTCCTTTCTAACTGAATGGTCACAATCTTTATTATTTTCTCTCGATCTTTGACACTTAAAAATACCTTTGAATATTGTATTTTTCAAAACAAAATTACTAATTTACATCACTATTGGAATCCATAAAAAGAAAGTGCTATATTAAATGCAGCTTATTGCTCAGGAACATTACATTTATTTTGTCCTTTCAAAAGTTGCACATTCACATTTTGTGAATCACATTCTAATTTTGTGAATCGCATTATTTATTTATTTTTTTTTCAAAAAATGAGTTTTCCAGGTTGTGCTTGGTTTATCTCAAGACACAGATTTAGTTGCATAACTTTGCGTGTTACAAGCACAGATTTCAAGAAACTGACTAAATGCATTGACACATGGATTATGTATGTTTAGCCTGTTTAGGTTTATTATCATTTTCATAGCTGTTTGTTTTTTTAATCTTCCAAATTCTAAAATTTCTAATATGTCATTTGAAATTGTGATGACTTGTATCTTATGGTAAACAATAAAACCTGCTTTGTTTGGGGAACATTGAAAGTTTGAAACAGAACCTTTCTGGTAAGAGGTACACGAGACACTCGACTTAGATGTTTTTTGTTTTGGTTATACACAAAAAATAACATATTCTGACTGTTTTAAATTCTTTTATCATAACTGTGATGTCAAATTCTGAACAGATTTTCACAGAATGACGATTAGACCAATCACATTCACAAAAACCCTGATGACGTCATAGTTTAACAGCAAAATGAAGTTTTCAATCAAAATTTACTCAGCTATGAAAACGATACTAACAAGGTGCTGGCACTCTTTGGAGTGCATAGGCCTGTCCCCATTTTATTGTGAGTTTTGACATTGAGGGTTTTTGTTAAGCCGGTGTTGATAAGAAATTTTCAATCATTGGAATGCTGAGAAGCAATTGAGACAAATGTCATCATAAAACACCGATAGGAGGGTTTGTTTTCATGACATGTATTTAACGTTTGCAATGTCTTCTCCATCACATAGGGGATTGTGGGTAAACCATGACTGGCAGGCTGCTTGTCGCAGTATGCTACCCAGTTCGAAATCTCTTCTGTGTATGGAGCACAAACTATCCTGTAGTCATCCCATTAAATGATTATTGGAAGTGATTGGCTTCAGCAAGGATATATGATTCCTTTTGTGTCCAAAACATTTGATAAAACGTGCTATACCCAGACATAATTCCAACAGTGCTACAGTTTTTAGTAACACTTGTTATTTGGAGACAGAGTAGGAGTGCCAGTTTCTGAAAATGAAGCAATTAAAATATTATATCAAATTGCTGTATATTGTTGACTGCTAAGAAACATCTTCTAGACTGTTTTGTGAAATGCATTAATGCATTAATATCATGCTGTTAATTATTCTTTTTACAATTATTTTTGAATCAAATAGGAGTGTACGTATTGTTTGTTGTGTTCAAATAGTGCTCTGAATTATACTCCCATTTGAATAAATGAAAAAACATCGCATAAGGCTATGCAATTACCAAATAGTCTTTAATGGCAATTAATCCTTTGTATATCATGACATGAATGGAATAAATTTTGTCCCTCCCCCTGTACATTCACTTACTGATTAACAGACCAATAGCCAGAAAACGGATAAAGCTCTTTTGTTAGACTCTGTGTATTGACAAAATGAGTATAAATTGAAATAAACTCTTGTATTCCTTGCAGTAAGTCACTTTGCTGATTTTCACGGACCTAAAATGAAGCTGCTCACAAGTTGCGCTCTTGTTAGAGTTCTGATAATCTTGCAGTCATTCTATATTCCAGGTGAGATGTTTATGTTGTAGTTTTAATTACGTTGGAGAGAGCCCCGCAGGTGTCGGGCCTCCTCGTGGCGGTGGGTGGTAAAACTGAGGTGAAGACCTCTATCCTTAGTGGCCATCACGGGACAGTGCACTTGCGCATGTCTCCTCGACGCTTCAAGGGGTGACCTGTTTGCCGTGGGTTGCGACCCTTGTCGGAGGATGAAGGGGTCCTGGTAGTTGAGTTTGATGGGACTAAGTTTATCCCTCCCATACAATACACTACAGTAACTTTGGCCTGGATTTCTCCCAGACGGGAGACTGGTTTGGCCGGATCCAGTCAATTGGCTTGTCATGTTGCCATTAGGACTTCTGTCCTATTTGGCCATGGCTGATGGGTCACTCAAGGAGGGTTAGAACTTAGTACCCGGGTATCTGCGTGCCCTGGTTACTGTTATCATGCATTTGAGGCTATATTGCAAGACTGACCTTTTTATCCCCCAGTGCATGCACAGTGTATCCCTAGGGCCCTACCTTACGTTGAACAGAGATGGAGGCTGCTACCAACGTCCTCATATCTGGGACAGTTTGAATCTGAAGTTTAATATTTAAATGAAAAAAAAAGGTTGACTGCCTAACAATTTTAGCTTGGAATATTATCGACATTTGGCCGTCATATTAATTGTATCACGGCTATAACAGAGTTGAAGATCCACTGACACATTCCTGTAAAAACACTGAAAAAGGACAATAAGGACTTTATTGAGATAACCATCATATATCTCAAGGTACGAGCTTGATATTTGTTGGCTAAAAATTTATTAATACTTCATGGAAACAGTGAACGGATTAAAAATGTTATTTACTTCTAAATCAAACATTCAAGATCGCTGGAAATAGCAAAAATAAATGGTTTTCATCATGACTGAGCAAAAAAATATTATTTAACTCCAAGGCAGTTTGTCTGTTTCATAATGACAGGCTCCAGCTATAATGTTTAAAAATCGCACTCTTTTCCAATACACTTGCCACTGATAATTTTTGTTGTGTATATATTATAAGGCCTAGTTAAAAAATAATGAAGCCATACAGCATAGTTTCAGTAGGGGTCTCAAAATTTGAGAATGGCTGAATTGAGTACATTCTTGTCCCTATTTGCTGGAAATTTCACGACATTATGTCTTATAGTTATTGAGATAGAGTTAAATTACTTTGAAAGACAAGCATTTTTTCACTAATAAAACATGATGTACGATTTTTTACCAATTGAATTCTTTCAGTTTTACAAATCTTGATGTATTCTAATGCAATTTCCCAACACTTTTTGGAATCTCTACATCATCAGGCTTCATAAATATTGAAATCCATCAAACAAAGTATTTTAAATTGCTTGTGTTGACACTATTGAGTTATTTGCATTCAAAGGTTTACTTAGAAAAGTTAAGTCAAATTTGAAGCTAACTGTTCTGGTATGCTCCAGCTTCCCTTTGACATGTGTCAGTTGAATCATTTTGCCCCTGAGACCTAGTCTTACATCTGTTACCTGTTTGGAGCTTTTTATGGTTGTGGAAAGTCTAGTTCATTGAAAAATTCCAATGAATAGCAGAGTAGGCAAATTTGTTGCAAGTGTAACGCCTAGAATGCTTTGAAGTACCACAGAGCAATAAAAGCTACGTTTTTGTTTGGTTTGGCTTGTAATATTGTAAAATTTGTAAAATTTTGAGAAACAAACAAGTAATCCAGGTCAGCGGCTGGTTTTTTGGTGGTAAAATATGAAGATTTTTTTAAATTGGGCTTTGTCGCAAGCGTAACGCTATGGAAAATATTGACCATATTTTCATGGTATTCTTGTAAGGAGTAAAAGAATCATTCCAGTATTATATCAGTACGATATATTTCAGTAGTTGGAGTATGTTTCAATGCTTAATTGTCAAAAGTTAGCTCTTTGGAAAGATTTCCCCAAAACATGGGGCCAATTTGTTGAAAAAGTCAATAACCAATACAAATTTCACTTTAACTTTATAATTACTTGTATGTTTCATCCAGTTACAACTTATATTGCATATAAAATCGATTTGGGTCAAAACCAGAACATACTTTCGTGTCACACCATTACCCAATATTTGCATTTTGTCTGAAAAAATAGGCTAAAAACACGCTTCTGTCATCATTTGCTCTGTTCATATTCACTTCAGTGGCACTTATTTGGTACCAATTCAATTAGATATACTTTGAAGATAAGTTACCATTTGGTTCTTTTTTTTTTTTTTTTCTTTTTTACTGTCATGGAAATAAAAACAATTAAAATTTGATAATATTCGTTTTTTTTCAGTTATTTCGACAAAGCACAGCAAAATGGTTAATACAATTTCTAGACAGTATCATGTGGTCATTTAATACCCATATAGCCCCCGCAGGTCTCGGGCCTCCTCGTGGCGGTGGGTGGTAACACTATTGGTGAAATCCTGTATCCTTAGTGGCCAACATGGGACAGTGCGCTTGCACACGTCTCCTCGACGGAAAAGGGGCAACCTGTTTGCCGTGGGTTGCGACCCGTGTCGGAAGATGAAGGGGTCCTGGTAGTTGAGTTGAATGGGACTAAGTTGGTCCCTCCCATACAATACACTACTTTGGCCTGGATTTCTCCTAGACGGGAGGCTGGATTGGCCCGGTCCAGTCAGTTGGCTTGTCATGTTGTCATTAGGACTTCGGTCCTATTTGGCCATGGCTGATGGGTCAATCAAAGAAGGTTTTGACCAAGTCTACATGCTGGCTATGTTTTTAAATATGATTGCAGCTGTACTTCTTACCTAGCCTTCTACGAGTATATCCCCCATGTATCCCTGGGACTAGGGTACTGGGCTCAGCCCTACCCATATTGGTCTCCCCTTGTTGGGCTCCTTGGTGGGTGGGGAGCATGTGGGATGAAACACCAAATATCCTATGGCCTATTCTCTTTCAAATCTACAGTCCAGACTAAAACGGCAGCGGTCATCTTCGGATGACTGCATCGACCCGGAACTTCTAAATCGACCAACGACCACACGGAAGTCAGAATACCGACACCGATACATTGTGCTAAAACCAACAAGCAAACTTTCTCCCTTTGCGATCTACAAGACAATTCTTCAAAAAGTCGGAGAACCTGCAGAAACCACACAACAAAGGGATGGAACTGTCCTATTTAAAACTAGAAATGATGAACAAACACAAAGACTCCTTGAGCTGTCAATGATTGCAGGAACTCCGACTATAGTCGAGCCACATCGCACATTAAACACTTGTAAAGGGGTGGTTTTCTCCTCACTTAGCTATTTAAATTCTGACGAGGACTTACAAGAGTGGTTTGAAACCTTCACTGACGTCGTACATTTTCATCGCATCCCGCAGAGAGATCATAGAGAACTTATTATCTTGACCTTTTCAGACACTACTCTTCCTGAGAGTGTTGGAGTTGTATGGGAACGGTGCAAGGTACGACCTTATATTCCCAACCCAGGAAGATGTTTTAAATGTCAGCGTTTCGGTCATCTGAGCAAGTGGTGCCAAAGACAAGAAGTTGGTGGACACTGTGGATCCCAGGACCACACCCAATCAAAAGATCAACCTTGCACATCCCCTCCTCTTTGTGTTAACTGTAAGGAGGATCACCCCTCTTACAGCAAAACGTGTAAACAGTGGACAAAAGAAAAAGAAATCCATACATTGAAGGCAACCCAAGCGATATCTTTTCCAGAGGCGAGAAGGATTGTGGAACAGCACTCAGGAATTCCCAGCTATGCGGACATGGCGGGATATCCACAACCTCAACATCATGCAACACCCAGACGAAGGCTACAACTCGAAGAACACAGCATCAACAGATCACACCAACAACACACAGACAACATAGAAGACACGAACAGACACTCCGGAAGAACAACTGAAACATCCACTCCACAGACAACAACCACCACACAACGGCCTACATCCCAGGCAGACCTTGAACAACCAAACCCATCACCTGGAGCCACAGCTCCTCATGAGGTAGCGATGGACACAACTACAACAGACACAAATGAGGGAAATGACTCCGACGATGACAGAAGCACAACACCCGACAATGAATCCATGGAAGCAGAAGATGAAGAGGCAGAAAAGGAACAGGTTCCGGAGGTTCCACAGGAAGCAGAAAAAGAAGAGGGTCCAGAGAATCAACAGAAGGAAGAAACAGCCGAGAGTCAAGAGGAAGTAAGGGAAGACCATTCACCAGACAAGGAACCAAAACGAAAGAAAGAAATTATCGAAAAGGAACGAAAACCAGTTGACAAAGGAAAAGACAAGCCAGTACCAGAACAGATCACTTACAGAGAATGGAGACATTCAACGACCAATGTTTGTACAAAAATACCTGAATCTGGCAGTTTCATATCTGGTACCAATGCTTGGCTTTGACAAACTGCGTGCCAAACTGACTGAGCGAACTAACCAAAGGATGCACAGTTGGCCACCAGACACCTTTGCAACCAAAAAAGACGTACTTGATCTAGTCACTCAGCACGACTTCACAGACGATTTTTATGGAGCCATTATTGTTTTGATTCAACATGATTTTGTGTTTCATGCTTTGAAAGTGATAAAAGAACAAATACAAAGACAAACGAACATGAAGACAAAGACAGGAAACACAAATTAATTACCTAACACCAATCCAACTGAATTAACTCCCTTGATACACCAAGGATGTCTCTAAATAGCCCAACAAGGTGCTGATGAGACGTAAAGAACAAACACACACACATACCCATATATATTATAAAAATTTGATGGTCATGTCACACTTTGGCTGCAAAAAATCAAGTCAAAGACCAAAAGTATGCCGATGACAAGCAACTTATTCTCACTATCAAAACAACTTTCTTGGATCAGATTAATGCAGTAGCTAAAATGGAAAAGTGCATAGCTGAAATCAGGAAATTTCTCCGTGAAAACTAGCTATGCAACAAGGGAGAAAAAACTGAACTTAACTCATTTGCAGTCCCCACCAACTTACCTTAGACGAAAAATGAGTGCTTACAGAATTGGACCGAAATGTTTCTTGTGAGGTCATAGCCCATCCATGCCATGTTAAACTCTATGATGTGTAAGCAGTCAGTGAGGTCATCAGTGTTTGAGTCCTCTAGGCCGGCCTCGGACCAAATTTTGATGGCCTTGGTCTCGGATGTCCAATCCTTGGCCTCTGACTCGGTCTCGGACCCTCTGGCGTCGGATATTTGTCCGAGGCATGTCCGAGGACAGCCACATAATTAAAGTGCAATTTGCTAAAACAATCAAACAAAATTGATTAATAGAGATTATTAACTCAAACCAAAACTTGCCAGGGACAAAATTATTAGCCCTCTGATGTTTACCATCTCTGGGTGTCACCTGCCTGCTTTTAAATGCTTTTTAACACTTTAGGTTATCAAATACAGTCTGCCCAAAAGTGTACTTACCCCTCTACAAAATGACCAATTTCTCTATTTCCACGGCAATTTTAACAACATTAGGCAAATCATGCATGAAATACAGTTCACTGCATGTGGCTAAACACTTCTGAACCATTAAAAATCCAATGGCAATGACACTTAATTGAATTTTATGACAGTTTCAACACATCCTCCTGTACTATCACATATTTTCCCACTTAGGATCAAGAACAGCTTACGGGACTTTACCACAATGTTTCTAAAGTACTCAGACTACATCAGCAGTGATTTTAATCCATTCTGCATCACAGAATTTCTGTAACTCCACCTTCAATGTTGGTCTCGGCTGGGGCACGGTCTGTCTCGGATCAACCCATAATTTATCAATAAAATTCCAGTCTGGACGGTGTTAAACCACTTGAGAAGCTTTTCCTTACTACAACTCAGGGGAGTTCCAATCCTCCACAGGTTCCAAGACCTTTTTGTCCTTCAAAGTCTGTACGGCCTCTTCCAAAGCCTTGTGCTTTACCCGATCCCCTTGGTAGGATTCCAAAACCCGAGGTGTCCTGTCCAAAGGGGGTGCTTCCGTGAAGTTAAAGGTGATTCCGTGCAGAAGGGACTTCATGATAAACAGAGAAGCCCCCAGTGCTTCCCAAACCATAACAAAGTTTTGTAACCAGCCGCCTAGCGGTGTGTTGTCCATCAAACCCCATGGTGCTCCTTTGGCGGCAATTGTACAACCAATCAAGTAATTTTCTTGGGCCGCTCCAACGCCCTTGTGGAAGCCGCCCCTCCTACCCCCGAGCTTGGTTCTGAAAGGGCTTCTTGGCAGGCAGTTCCTGTCTTTTCAGACTCCCTCTGCCTCTCTTGAAGAAATTAGACTGGTACGAAGCTGCTCTTGCAATGGCTTTGCTACTATCCAGCTTGGCCCTCATTTCCTCGAATGCCTGCAGTTTCCAAGCAAACAAACGTTGCTCTGAATACGTAGGAGGAGCAAACCTTAGTAAGTTCTTGTCTTCTCCACTCAGAGATGACTATCATCCTCCGGATCCTCGACTTGTTCCACCTTCAAAATGTCATGTGCCATTTCACTTTTTGCCTGAAAGTAAGTTCCATAGCATCAACACCATCCCCTTCCACCTCACTTCCTATCCTAGAGTGGGCAGGAGAAGGAGGTCTTTGCTCTAACCGCAGTCCAGTCCTGATCTGTTCCAACTGGGAGGACGCTTCCCTCGGCTGCCTTTCCATACTGACTGCAGTTGCTTGAGACCCTGACACCGGCAGACTCCTAGAAGGGGTGGTGGCCATGGTACTAGAGGCCTGATAAACCGAGGAAGAGGTTATCGTGAAGAAGCGGAGAGGCTGGGCACTTCAGCCGGCAGGTAGCTTCCACTGGTCAGCCCTGATAGCTCAGTCAGTAGAGCGCTCGCCTCACAAGCGAGGGACCCGGGTTTAATCCCCAGGCTGGCCATCATGTCATTCCACGACATCGTCGTTCGCAACAGACGTAAATTGGAGGCGCCGTGGGCCCAACTGGAAACAAGTCACTGACTTAGCTTGGCTACCCACGTTAAATAAAAGTACCTTTACCTTTTTTTTTTACTGGTGTAGATGGTACTGGTAGGCGCACTGGTCCCCATCCTGTCCCCCAATGGCGGTGGTGGCGGGTACGACCATCCTCCATGAGTAAACCTGGGATAGCTCCAATATGGCCTCCAACCTGCAAAAATACCCACAATTAGTACCCTATATATACAGAACCTTGTGTGTATGGTTATTAATGTAAGGCAGTTGAAGCATTGAGTTTCAACTAAACACATGAAATTACGTAAAGTGAGGAAACACAATAAGACCCTTAAGGTGAAAAAGCGAGGGAAACCTCTTAAATTGATCATTAGAGAGCCTGGAGCTCGAATTACAGCAGTACACAACCAAAAAAGTTCAGCTGTCAAAATATTTTGTTGACGTCCGCCATATATTGGAAACGCCCGAAAAAAAGAGCGGGAAAAATTCAGAGCATGCAAAACTCCCCAAAAACAGCTTTAAAAACTTCAAAACAGGTGAGGAAAGCTCCTAGGCTTTTCCTTTCCCCAAAAAAAGAAGGATTTGTACCATGATGCCCTTACACATCGGGTATAAACCTTACATCGAATGGAAGAAAATATGGGTTTTTTCCGGAACGACATACTAGAATTAACTACGTCATTTCACCCGAACTCGTCTGGCTGCTTCGATGCACAAGGAAAGACCACTTAATTCTACGTTCTGGTTGTCCAGATCAAAATTATCACTTGTTCACTGTGCTGCCCCAAAACTGAATATAACAAGAGAGAGATCTGGTCTTGCGAGATTGGTTGAGAGGCCACGGGTGGACCCGTGGGGCGCTGTGGGGTTTTGTTTTTCTTTATTTGGAGCCAGCTCAAAGCTGCATTGATAAGCTAAAATGTCCCAGAGGTAAGTCGTAATGTAATAAAAAATTGAAGTGATATGAACTTCAGATGACTTTAACATATCATAATTTTATGATGACCCAAGCCAAGTCAAACAGTCGAAGGATTTTTATTTTTTTAACAAGCTAAAAATGTTAACATGAAACAATCACAATTAAAAAGCGACTTCCAAATTTGGATAAGTCTGATCAGGGTCAATTTTGGTTGGAACCTGAATCAGACTAGGAACAACTGATATGATCGGAACAGTTAAAAAAAACTTGCAGGACTTTGGATGCTGGGCCTAGAAATATCTTTGCTGAAGTGATGAATATATAATTTTATTTTATTTCAGGCCATCAGGAACTTCACGGAATAAGACAGGAAACTTTCGCTAAAAAAACCTTCAAACCATTATTAAGAACATCCCTCCAATTCAATGTCACTTGGACACAGTGTACTTACCGGTCATGTAAAGAAGAATGTGGGGCATCATTTACCGTAACAGAAGGTCACCAATTGAATTGTGCTTGTGACAGGGACTGCGTGAAATATGGCGATTGTTGCAATGATGCCTTCATTTACTGTCCGCGTCAGTTTCCGAGAAAAGATTTCAAATTTCCAAATAAAAATATTTCATCACTGTTAAGGACAAAAGCCCCGTCAAAAGTGACTGACATGATCGTCCGCTTTGCAATTTTCACATCCCATCTGCAGAAGAAATACCAAATTGAAGATAATCAAGAATGTGTACAGCTTAATCCAGATGTCTCTGTTAAAGTGTATACAGACTGTAACCCCAACAGCACTACAAAGAATGAAACAGAAGCCTGCAGATATGGTCCTGGATCATTTGTTATTGTAACTAACGTGCAAAACAGAAAAATCTTCAAAAATGTCCATTGTGCCTTATGTAATGGAGTTAGAAGAGAAAATGTTATGCCTCTCCGTGAAGAGTACGATTGTCCAACTTCTTTGGAAGCTGAGTTTGAGAGCACTCGCTTCATATATGGAGTGGATTCCCTCGTGGAGATGATTGAAAAATTGTGTTCAAGATATTATTTTCTTGGTGAGAGTTTTGATCATATCTTAAAGCAAACAATTAGAGAGAATTTCTGTTTTGAAGGAATACCTTCTCTTGAGCAAGAGCCAATACATGGATCAGAAGTGAATGATTTTGTGATGGAGGTGATGTGCAACACTTATTCCGCAGGAGTAATACACGAGGGACAACTGTACAAAAACAACTTCTGTTTGAAGAGACTAATAGATACTTCTCACGAGGATAAGTTGTGTTCAAAAATAAAAATCAGTCAGAACTCTTTGTTTACCAGGTACAACATACTGATGGACCTGGATGGAAAACGAATCGATGTAAGCTCAGATGCTTCATTACCAAAGTGTGATGAAAGCCATCATTGTTTGCAAGAACCTGATGAGATGACTATTTGCAAGTATGACGAGGTCAGATTCGGATCAGAGTGTCTTACAATAAAAAATGTAGGACTTTTGGAAAGGTATTTTCTGCACAATGCTACCTCTGTCAATCCCCAGCTTATTGTGAGGGGCATTGAAAGTCAAGATGAATATACAAACATAACTATATCAAGTGCGACCTTAGCATTTATATCTGAATTGCCGATGTGGCGATGCTTCACGCAAAACAAGATGAATGTGACAGACTTTTCCATTGAATGTTTTTTCAACTTCTCTGGCCAATTGCCACTTTCACAACAGGCACTGCTTCAGTTTTTTCTCAAGGCAAATGAAAGTAATACTTTCAACAAACATGTAGAAATGATAATATTTTCACATGATATTTTTGAAAGTACATGCACTGAAATTGGAGGACAGGTTTTTGACGTTCATGTCGACCACTTGACCCATCCCAGGTTAAGTAATTTGGCTTTTTTCTCTGATTTAAAAAATGGATATGTTTTTCAACCAGATCAGGTTAACTGGAAAGTCAATTTCACAGGAAATCTCACCTTAGGTTCATTTGCGGCATGTTATTATGGAGCCCAAATATGTATCAATAAATTCATGATTAATGCAACAGAATACAAATTACTTGGTAGTTGGCTATATATCAAAAGTTCAGGTATAAGAGTTGACTTCTCCAAGTTCACAATTTTAAAAGACGACAAAGCGATTGTTTGCGGTATAAAATTGAAGAGAAAGCTTACGACCATTAATATATTGACAGTGAGCGGAACAGCCTTCTCTGTGGCTTCACTTGTGATGACACTTTCCATCTACCTGTCAAGGAAAATTCTCTGGACCGTTCCAGGGAAAATGTTGATGAATTATATTGTTGCTCTGGCTTTGGCCCAGGTCCTTCTCCAAAGCAATGATGACTTCATCAATTATCCATACATTTGCAAAGTTGTCGCAATGATGCTTCACTACCTGTGGTTGTCGACGTTCACTTGGTTGAACACTATATCGTACAGAATGCATCGTTCGTTCACTGAAATTCAATTCTATCTACTGCAAAAGCAGACAGATCTCTACTGGTACATGGCATATGGGTGGTTGACCCCCCTTGTGGTTTTCTTACCTTGTTTGGTCTTTGACCTAAATGACTCAAATTATTTTCATTATGGGAATGTTGAAAATTGTTGGATTACTGTTACCCATAAGTATGTGTTGCTTTACACATTTATAGGCCCCATTATGGCCCTTGTTGTCATCAATATTGCTTTTTTTGCCCGTTCAGCCTTTGCACTGCACATGACATTCAAAATGGTTAATCGCGCTTTTCATGTAAAACGCAAAATTTTCAGAAGCTACTGCGGATTATTCCTGTTCTCAGGGATGACCTGGCTGCTGGGTTTGCTACCTAACATCATCAACTCACTGCTGCTGTGGTACCCTTTTGTCGTTGTTAACATTCTCCAGGGATTCTTCATATTTCTAGCATTCGGATTGCCTCACTTGAGATGTTTCGTTTCAAAAGATGCTCCAAAACGTGTTGGCACTGTACGTACGACTGCGCCTAATGATTCTGGGACAAGAACAAAGTAGTGTTGGTCTGTATTTATTAAACAGACACAAAAACAAAAAATGAAGTTGGTCTGTAGGCCTATGCTATGAAACGGGTACAAGGACAAGTAGGCCATGTTACCGACACAAGGCCTGAATTAACCTTTAGACTAAAATTTATGGTGAAGTAACTTAAAATTGATGTTATAGTGAAGTGAATTAACTGTTTTTATTCATTCTAAAAGAGACAGCGGTACAGTGTTATATCTAGTCTTGTAATGAATAACTGGATAATAATTCAGTGTTTTTTAATGCATCAAATAAATTGTTACACAACTTACTTTGTTATGATCTTCATTTTTTACTTTGTTATGATCTTCATTTTTTTAGCTCGTCTGTTTTCTTTGAAAACGAAGAGCTATTGTCGTCACTCGATCGGCGTCGGTGTCGTCGTCGTTGTATTCGTTGTCCCGGTTAAGGTTTTTGTAAGTGTCCATTTGTGACCTTAGTTTTCCACTTAGAGTTATGAAATTCGGTACAAGTATGGGCCTGTGGGTATGGATCGGGAACATGTCGAGAAATCCAGGATGGCGGCCATTTTTGCAGCCATCTTTCTTCGTTCTTGAACTGCCCATTGTGACCTTAATATTTCACTTACAGTTATGAAATTTGGTACAGATATTGGGCCTGTGGGTATGGATAAGGAACATGTTGAGAAATCCACGATGGCAGCCATTTTGCAACCATCTTCCTTCACTTCTTGAACTGGCCATATTGTCCTCAATATTTCACTTAGAGTTATGAAATTTGGTACAGATATGGGCCTGTTGGTATGGATCGGGAACATGTGGAGAAGTCGAAGATGGCGGCCATTTTGTGGTGGCCATGTTGGCATCCATCTTTCTTCATTTCTTGAACTGCCCATTGTGACCTCAATTTCGCTTAGAGTTATGAAATTTGGTACAGGTATAGGTCTGTGGGTATCTATTGGGCACATGTTGAGAAATCCAACATGGCGGCCATTTTGGCAGCCATCTTTCTTCATTCTTGACCTGCCCATTGTGATCTCAATATTTCGCTAAGAGTTATGAAATTTGTTACAGGTATTGGCCTATGGGTACAGATCGGGAACATGTTGAGAAATCAAAGATGGTGGCCATCTTGTGGCGGCCATTTTGGCAGTCATCTTTCTTCTTGAACTGCCCATTGTGACCTTAATATTTCACTTACAGTTATGAAATTTGGTACAGTTATTGGCCTGTTGGTATGGATCGGGAAAAAGTTGAGAAATCCAAGATTGTGGTCATTTTGGCAGCCATCTTTCTTCATTCTTGAACTGCCCATTGTAACCTTAAAATATCACTTAGGGTCATGAAATTAGGTATTGGCCTGTGGGTGATAATCTGGCACACTTTGATAGATTTCACATCAACAGACGAGCGTTGAAACCGCTTGCGGTTCTGGTTGACTGTTAGGTGCCTCTCGATGGCTCACACTGATGACGATGGGACACAAAACACTCACTTGAGCAATTGTTACCTGTGAAATCATTGTCTGCACTGTATTTTGAAATTTGAAATTTTGAGTCAGCTCAAATGATTGACTGAGATAGATGCACAATTTGTTTGAGCTAACGTAGCTTATTGTTTTGAGTTATTATAATCACTAAGTTATCTTAAGACATAGTAATAGTGCAACCTTCTCACTCAGTCATTTAAACTGACTCCAAATTTTACAGTGTATCTTCTGATCTTGCAGGCCCCCGCAGGTCTCGGGCATCCTCGTGGCGGCTGGTGGTAACCCTAAGGTAAAGACCTCTATCCTTTGTGGCCAACATGAGACAGTGCGCATGCACGGTGTGTCCCCTACCTTACAGGGGAATATCAATGAATATGTCATTTACCATGATTCCAAACCGGATCGTACGTCAACTGGGTTACCAAGGTGCGCGTCCCTCAGCGGGAAACCAGGCTGAGATCGAAAAGTTAGCGACTGGGCTACCAAGATTTCAATGGACAAGGACATCCTCGGATGACTTGATTGACCCTGACTGCCCCTCGCACTTGACGAAAGATGAACATTGCCTTGTGATAAAAGGTGTAAAGAATTCACTTGACGACCTGTCAGCAATAGCTGTTTATGAAGTCATTGAGGAAATTTGTGACAACACAGTAGCTGAAAACATAAAGCGTCAAACCAACAGAACTTTTCTGATTTGTCCTCGGAATGATACACAAAAGAGAAACTTCAATCGGTCATTGAAATCGACAGTTCAAAAGTCTCCATTGAACCTTTCAAAAGACCAGGCAAAGGCCTTATCTTCTCGAAAGAGAGTAAAACATGCACAGACTCTCAGCTAAAGAAGTGGTTCCAAAAACATGGCATTGAAAAATTCAGACGTATGTCTCAACGCAATGGATATGAATTACTACAACTGACATTCAAAGACGACAAAGTTCCAGAGAAAGTACCTGTTGCTTTTGAAAAGTGCAGAGTTCGCCCTCTCTTTCCACGACCAGAGCGCTGTTTCAATTGCCAAATATATGGCCATTTCAGCAGTAGATGTAGAAGACCAACAGTTTGTAGCAATTGTGGTGATCGAGATCATACGCACACCAGAGATCAACCATGCTCCAGACCCGCACATTGTGTTAATTGTGGCGGGGACCACCCTGCGTTTAGTCATGAATGTGGAGTTTTCAAGAAACAAAAAGAAATCTTACAACTACAGATTTACAACGGAATATCTTTTCCTGAAGCCAAGCGCCTTGTAGAAGAAGATCACCCTCCCCATCCCATGACTTGGGAAGACAGAGAAGACATTGACCGAATTGATCGAGCAGCAGATTACCCTCGACCGGTTTTGCATTCATCCCCACAGAGAAGGATTCAACTGAAGAAGAACCTCTTCTTGGATGTCTTGCAGAAATCGCCTCCACGAGATCGACCAAAGAATGAAGAAGCGACGGTTTCTCCTGAACCAGTTGCAAGCACATCACACAAGAAAACAAACTTAACAAGACAAACATTCCTTCCCGACACTCTACAGACAAAGACGTCCTTCAACCACGCCAAGCAGAAAGAAGCTTTGGCTTCTGAAAACAAGAAAACACCCAAACCAACAAAACAAGAAAGCTCAACATTCCACTTGTTTCCTTGCACCGACAAAAGTAAAATGACAAGTATTACCAACAAAAAAGCACCCTCCACATGTCACAAACAGATCATAGCATTTTCAAGACTCTCGAACCCAACCAAACTGTATGTCTCTAAATAGCCCACTCAGGTGCTTATGAGACGTAAAACACAAACTCACTCGCTCACTCACTATTCAACATTGATGTATGTCAGAGTCAGACTCGGCAATCACATTCTCTAAGGAAGTGCAAGGCCATCATCACAATCAGAAACAGCCCCGGTTTCTTCTAGACAAAATTGGGTGAGTTCCTCAGACTGAAATGATGTGGAATAGCACACTAGTCACTAGGTGGCAACACATGACAGCATATGTTCTGATCTGCCAAGGCAGGAAAAAGAAGTGGCAATGTAACAGCGGTCCACTTGTAGACAGGTGCAGTAGTGTTTCCAATGTTAATGTGACTCTCGAGAAAGGTCATGGTCTAGTGAACGAGACTCGAGAATTTCTCGAGAAATCTAGGACATTGTCCTTCCATAGGCACAATGATATAACAAGAGAGATTTAATCATGATATGGATAATCTTTTCTGGCTTTTATGATATCTCAAAATTGTAGTTTTAATGCTAATCTTTGTGTTTTGTTTCTATAAATCACAGCTACACATCCAGATATTTTACAATTCAGCATTTATCAGGTATGCAACGGGGCTTATCATCAACAGGTATTTAAATTAAACAATGGAGCAAGTACACAATAACAATAATATCAATCAAAACAAAACAACAAGCCAATGCTTTGTAACAGTTATAAACATTAAACGCATGAACATCATGTCAAACCATTATCAACATTTCAATTCTCGAGACTCGCTCAGCGAGATGAGAAAATGCTGAGTCATTGTTAATCTCGAGACTTCTAGAGAATTCTCGGTCTCGTTGGAAACACTGCTGTCCAGCCCTTAAACTCTACGATGGATGACATGCTAACTAACCATTATGCTTCTAAGTTCGTAATCTCTTCCCTTAGTGGGGGGTCCCCGCAGGTCTCGGGCCTCCTCGTGGCGGTGGGTGGTAACACTAAGGTGAAGCCCTCTATCCTTAGTGGCCAACATGAGACAGTGCGCATGCACGGTGTGTCCCCTACCTTACAGGGGAATATCAATGAATATGTCATTTACCATGATTCCAAACCGGATCGTACGTCAACCGGGTTACCAAGGTGCGCGTCCCTCAGCGGGAAACCAGGCTGAGATCGAAAAATTTGCGACTGGACTACCAAGATTCCCACGGACAAGTACATCATCAGATGACTTGATTGACCCTGACCGCCCCTCACACATGTCAAAAGATGAAAATTGCCTTGTGATAAATGGACTTGAGAAATCACTGGTGGACCTATCAGCAATCGCTGTGTACGAAATTGTTGCAGACATTTGTGACAACACAGTAGCAGATAAAATACAACGTCAATTCAATGGAACATTTCTCATTCACCCACGGAATGACACACAAAAAGAGAAACTGGCACTTGTCAAAGAAATAGCGAACACACAAGTCTCCATTGAACCTTTCCAAAAACCAGGTAAAGGCATTATCTTCTCGAAAGAGAGCAAGACATGCACAGACTCTCAACTGAAGAAGTGGTTCCAAAAACATGGCATTACCCAATTCAAACGTTTGTCCCAACGAAATGGTTATGAATCCATAAAACTGACATTCAAAAACAACAATGTACCCAAGAAAGTACCTGTAGCTTTTGAAAAGTGCAGAGTTTGCCCACTCTTTCCCCGACCAAAACGTTGTTTCAATTGCCAATTGTATGGACATATCAGCACAACATGTAGACGGTTCACAATTTGTGCAAATTGTGGTGATCGAGATCACACTCACACGAGAGACAAACCATGCTTCAGGCCCTCGCATTGTGTCAATTGCAGAGGGGACCACCCTGCGTTTAGCCACAACTGTGAAGTCTTCAAGAGAGAAAAAGAAATTGTACAATATGTGATTGACACAGGATGTTCCTTTCCTGAAGCCAAGCGCATAGTCCAACAGGACATGGACAAAACTGACCAAGACGCAGATTATCCAAGACCAGTTTTACATTTGTCACCACGGAAAAGGATTCAACTTAATGGGGACCTTTTCCTGGATCTCTTTCGGACAACGCCTTCACCAGACCGACCAAAGACGGGAGAAACTGTGAAACATCCTGAATCTGACTTATGCACACAACCAAGTAAAGAGATTCAACAAAGTCAACCATCCTCTCCTTACGCTCCACGGACAAAAATGTCACTACAACAACCGAAGAAGAAAGAAATAGCTCCACGGGCAAAAATGTCACTACAACAACCGAAGAAGAAAGAAACAGCTGCTGAGTACAAGAAACCATCTAAAACAACAAATCAAGCCAGCTCAACAGACCAACGATTTCCTTGCGTAGACAAGAGAAAAATGACAAGCAACAACAAAGCACCTGTCACATCTCACAGACCTAACATATCAAGAACCTTGACACAAACCAAGTATGTCTCTAAATAGCCCACTCAGGTGCTGATGAGACGTAAAAAACCAACTCACTCACTCACTCACTCACCCCTTAGTGGGGGCACAAACCATCCTGTAGTATTCCAATTAAATTATCATTGGAAGGGATTGGCTTCTGCAAGGATATATGTTTCCTTTTGTCTACAAAACATTTGATAAAACGCGTATGGACCCACATAATTTCAATAATGCAAATGTTTTTAAAATGACACTTATTGTAGGAGACCATATTGGCATGGCTGTTAGAGAAAAGGAAGCAATTAAAATATTACATCAAAGTGCTATCAATTGTTGACTGCTAACAAAATCTCCCAGACCGTTATGCGAAATGCTGTTAAATTGTTCTTAATATTTGTGACTCAAATGGGAGTGTACGTGTTGCCGATAGGTTCATTACGGGTTAAAGGAAACCAAAGTCGTACATTCGTTCCATTATTTATTTCACGAAGAAAGTTCACAGGAGAACCAACCCATTCAGTTCCATACCATATGGAAACCATACGAAAAACACCTGAAACATTGTACAAATAGTCAACAAGCGGTTCATCACTACTTTTCCTAAATGTACTAAGTTCATAAAGAATAATCACATAAATAACATTCAATAAACTGATTCTATTAATCAACATACCCTGTTTGGATGTTTAAGTTGAAGCATTAGACCATTGAACCAGCATAGAACCCGGATAAAGGGACAAGTTCCTTATCCATTCCAGAATACCTAAATAGATACCCAGAGTTACAATTGTGCCTAATTATGCTAAATGTGGCATATATTCCACAGCAATAAATGTGAAGAGTTGCATAATATACAAAGGAAATACAGTAATAAATATACCAAGTGTGTCTATTAATTAATTCCAAATGGAAGCATTGAATTAACAAAATGAGTAATTAAAGTAAACTTACATTTTAACCTGGAGTGTGTTGCATGTTAAACAGCACTGGGGACTCAAGAGAGCTCCAACCCCTTTGGCTGACTGATGTTCAATGATACCAGAAGATTTTGAAACTGAGTTGTTAGCAAAATGACCACAAGGTGGCAGTTATTGCAGTTTGTGAAAAGCAATGCCTCACTGTGGCCTAAACTGTGGGAAAGCTATTTTTATGCCATCTGGTGGATGGACAGATAGTCAAACCTTTCCTAATTCACATAATTAGATTCTAACAGAATTCAATAGAAACTACGTAACTTTACGGCAACACACTCCCCCTTGTTAATAAATGACGTCCTCGTCATTACCTTAGAGAACACAAATTAATACAAAAATTTATAACAAAACATTTTCAATCAATAGAACAATAACAATACAAAATAAAAGTTAATTAAATGAAAACCAACTGATAGAACCGTAATTCTTGTCAAAACTCAAGATTCAAAATTAAACCACCTCATATTTTCAATAACCAAACATTTCAAATACAATTAATTTGGCATCACATGACTCAATAGCATTTTGATCAGCAACATTTGCTGATTGCAAGTTAAAGAAAGATCAGGTCCAGCAGTGTCATTAGTTTGCTGAAAATTTGTTACATAATCTCCTGAGGTCATCCAGGCAGGAGCCTTTCTTTCTCTTTGAGACCTTCTTGGAGCATTTACAGGATCTCTATTTAAAGGAGAATCAACTTCTGCAGAGGCATCAGTATCCTGTCCTATACCACTAGCTTGGGCTTGGGGTTGTGGCCCTGGGCCAGCTACCTGAGGAACTTGAACATGAGGAATTTGAACCGGCTCTTGCCGAACACCCTCCCCCTGACGACCATTGCCTACTAGCTCCCTTACATTGGTATTGATGCAAGGAGGCAAATACTCATTATCAGACTCATCATCTGACTCTAGGTCAGATTCTAACTCAAGAACTGCTTCCTGGTCCTTCTTACTCAAGACAAAAGGATGCAGTAAGTTGCGGTGCAACCTTCGAACCTTGCCAACTCCAATTTCTGGTTGGACTTCAAACACAGGGATACTCTTGTCAGGTTGACTTAGAACAACATGAACATCTTTTTCCCATTTATCCACCAATTTATGTGTACCTTCAAACCTCACTTTCCTTACCAACACGCGATCACCAACTCGGACGGTAGCTGCTCTTGCCTTTTTGTCATAGAAACGCTTACCTTGAGCTTGATGTCTCGTAATATGGTCGGAAGCCAGTTTGTATGCATGCTCCAGCCGTTCTTGCATTTTCTTCACATATTCGGTGTAACTTCGCTGATCTTCATCAGACTCAATGCCAAATTCAACATCAATGGGAAGTCTTGGTTCTCTTCCAAACATTAAATAGAATGGCGAATATCCAGTTGCATCATTGACTGTGCAATTGTACGCATGAACCATAGGGCCAATGTATTCACGCCATCTGGACTTCTTGTCTTCAGGTTGGGTGGACAGTAGATTAATGAGTGACTGATTAAAACGTTCTACCTGCCCATTGCCCATTGGGTGATAAGGGGTTGTATGAGTTTTATGGACACCCAACATCTTGCAGAGTTCCTTGATCACACGGCTTTCGAACGCGGGACCTTGATCGCTGTGCAGCTTCTCTGGTACCCCATAATCATTGATCATTAAATCAAATAAATGACGAGCTGTTGTAGTTGCTGTCTGATTTCTAGTTGGAATGGCTTTTGCGTAGCGAGTGTAATGATCTGTCACTACCAGCACATTCTCATATCCACCAACTGACCTTTCCAGAGACAGATAATCAATGCACATAATTTGCATGGGTTGCGAAGATTCAATGTTGACTAATGGAGCAACCTGCTTTGTTGAAGCTTTTCTCCTGTAGCACACTTCACAATTCTTCAACCACAATGAAATTTGATTCTGCATTCTTGGGAAGAAAAATCTGCCACTGAATAGTTCATAGACACGGTCCCTACCCAGGTGACCCATTTCATCATGAAGCTTATGGAAAGCTTTTTCTTTCCACTTTTCAGGCAAAACCAACTGCTTGACGTCACCCTTGTCGGTACATTTCTTCCTGTACAGCACTCCCTCTTCAAGCATAAGGCCCTTAGTCTTCAGCAGGATCCTGGTGTCTCCGCACTGCTGTTTTCTAGGAACCTGTTTACCCAGAAGCTTGTCGATTGCTGCACTGACCACTGGATCTTCTTGCTGTGCAGTCTTCCACTCTGCCTTCGTCATCACAGCGGTCACATTTCCAAGATCATCCGGAACATTGGTACTACACAAAGAAGCAACATCAGGACTACTTGAACCTTGAAGAAGAGCTCTTACCGTATCTGCTTGAATAGCTTCACCAGACCTTTCATGGCAACGAGACAAACTATCTGCATCCGCATTCTTGGAACCAGGCCTATACACAATATCAAAATTATAGTTGGCCAATTCTGCGACCCACCTATGCCCTGTGGCATCTAACTTCAAACTAGAGGTCAAATACGTTAATGGATTATTATCCGTCACGATCCGCACACTTGAGTGATACAGATAGTCCTTGAACTTTTCTGTCACTGCCCATTTCAGTGCACAAAACTCTAGTTTGTGAGCAGGATAATTCACCTCTGATGGTCTAAGACCACGACTACCAAAAGCAATGGGACGTAACTTCCCTTGCTGGTCAGCTTGATACAATATGGCGCCGAGTCCATTTAGACTAGCATCCACATGGAGCTCGAAAGGTTTACTGAAATCTGCGAATGCCAGAACCGGAGCTGTAGTAATTGCAGCTTTCAACGTTTCAAAACAATTTTGATGTACAGCTGTCCAACAAAATTCAGGAAGATCAACACGTCGCTTACCTTTCTTTTTGAAGCATTCTCCTCTGAGCAACGCATGCAGCGGAGCAGAGATTGAAGAGAAATTCTCGATAAATCTTCGATAATATCCAGAAAATCCTAAGAATCGTCTCAGTTCTTGCTGATTACTGGGGACCTCCCAATCTACTACTGCCGACACTTTTTCTGGGTCCACATGCAATCCCTCTGCAGAGACTACATGGCCAAGAAATTTAGCTTCAGTACAAAAGAAAGAACACTTACTTGGATTCACCTTGAGTCCAAAATCACGCAACCGTTCTAGAATGTGACGCACATGTTCCAAATGCTCCTCAAATGACTTACTGAACACAATAATGTCGTCCAAATATTATAGTAGACACATTTCTAAATAATCATTACCCATGCATCTTTCAATCATACGCTGAAAACTACTTCCGGAATTAGAGAGACCGAATGGCATTCTTTCGAACTCGAAGAAGCCTAGAGGGCCTACAGTAAAGGCAGTGAGATGTTTATGCCTTGGATCCATCTCAATTTGCCAGTACCCACTCTTTAAATCTAGGGTGCTGAACCAACAGGCACCAGAAAGTCTGTCAAACAAATCCTCAGCCCTGGGAAGACCATAAGAATCACGGAGCGTTGACGCATTAAGCTTGCGAAAATCAATACAAAATCGAAGAGCGCCCGACTTCTTCCTGACTAGTACTACTGGAGAAGCGTATGGGCTCTGGCTGGGTCTAATTACTCCACAGTCCAGCATCATAGAAATGTGATCTCTTACCTCTTGTAGCATAGAAGGCGGAATCCTCCTGTAACGTTCCCTGAAGGGCTTTTGATCTGTTAGATTAATCTCATGGTAAATGCCCTTGGCCTTACCAATGTCAAAATCGTGAAGAGAAAAGGTATTTTTGTGCTCGCATAACATTTCTTTCACTTTCTGAAGCTGGACATCATCACAATTTTGATGCATTTGTTTTAGGTCAAATAACTCAAAGAACTGTTTTTGCGAGTCCAAACATTCACTACTCACCTGAGTCATTGTCTGCACTGCCTCAGCATGGCATACCTCTGTGCCCGGCGGAATCACAACAGACTTATCAGACATGTTATTAATGGTAACAGTAATTGGATCTGTCTGATCTCCAGAAACAAGAATAGGAGTAACCACCACCCCACCAGGAAGTGCTAAGTCATCATCACTAACCAACCATTTTTCACCTTTCTGAGGCCTAATGCTCCAGACATGAAAGTCGGCCATTCCCCTTGGTGGCACTTCAATAGCGGACTGACACTTAACCACTGTATCCACTGGTGACTGCATTCCTGACATTTCTAAGCACAGGAATGTACAATGCCAACCAACAGGAAGTTGCTGTCGCCACTCCTCACCTTGTTCCTTACATACATCATAACAATATCTGAGAACGTTTGTTCCAAGTAACATTGGGACCTCAACATTGACAGCTGAGTCCTCAACAACAAGAAACAATGCAGTAAGTGTTTTATCACCCACTGTACATGGTAAAACAATGTCCATAGTAACAACACCAAGATACGGCAAAGTATGACCACTCCCCACAATAATTTCTAGGGATTCAATACCTTGTAATTGTACCTTATCAGACACTTGATCATACAAAGACTTACTAATAGTTGAAACCTGAGAACCCGTGTCCAACAGAGTTTTCACTGCGAAATCTCCTAATTCCCGGACACATATTTCAACAATCGTGGATTCTCCGACAAGAGAATCACGATTAACAACAGGGCAGGATTCTTTTGGATCCACCATGCGCCCACTCACAGGGACCCTACCTAGTTTTCCTGACAACTGTATTTTAAGTGTCCCATCTTGCCACACTTATGACAAGGTCCTAGTTTTCTTGGAGGAGGTTTGTTTACTTTGGCACTAAGATCATTTAACAGTTTTGACATTTCAGTGATTTTTCCCTCCAAATCTTTTAAACTAGAAGATTTTGCTTCTACTGCCTCATTTAACCTTGCTTTCACATTGGCAGGTTTCTCTAAGTTTCTGGCCGCAGCCAACAATGCATCAAAACCTTCATTGTTATCATATCGATGTCTAATGGCGTTTTTAATGCCACTGTCTCTTAACCCATCCCAAAATTTGGAGCGAAGTTGATTAGTCTTCTGTACTTGGGTGAAAGTTGTGCTATCAGCCAATAATCCTTCCAGCCTACACCCCCAAGCAGTAACACTTTCATTGGGCTCTTGGACAGCTGAATGAAAATGTGCGAGGATACACTGCTCATCAGCAACATTGCCAAACATGGTATCAAATTTGCAGACAATTTCACTTGGAGTTGCTTTCTCCCCCATGTTACACAAAATTATGGCTGCTGTTCCCCTAACAGACTTATGAATTGCCCTTTGGATAACATTATCAGGATACTGATTACTCATAAGATAGCTGACTTCAAATTTCCATAATTGATACGGGACCTCTGGACCTTTTTCAATACCAGAAAACAAGGGCAATTTTGGCACCTTGGCATCATCAAACTTAGACAGTGCTGCACCTTGGTCATTTTGACCACCTTGACCACCATTCTGACCTGCACCACCTCCTCCACCACCACCCCCTTCTCCAGGTGGAGGATTTAACAAACGAAGGGCTTCCGCCTTTTGTGCGGCATCCAGCCCATTAATAAAGTCCTCTACTGATGCCATTGTGATACCAAATTGGAATTCTTAAGTGGTTAAGCTATCTTAATGTAAGAACAATTCTTATCAAAAACAGGGCACAACCAAACAAATTGTAACACAAACAAAACATTTAACTTAACACAGAACATCAAACAGTGAATTCTTAAAAGTTCATGAAGTTGTAATTTAGAATTCACAAAGTTCATTAATGTTGTGAATAAAAAAAATTCACAAAGTTCACAATGAATTTCTAAAAATTCACAAAGTTCACAAAGTTCACAAAGACTTAAGTTTTAATCTAGTTGAACTTGAAGTTGCACTTAAGTCAAGTCATAAGTCAGATTAGCAAACTGTAAGGCTTAATCAATCCAATAAGTCCTTGTAAGTTTTCACACTTAGCATGCTGAATGCTTAATCCACTTAGTGTTGAGCTGTAGGTGTTAAGTCTGTAAGTCACTTGTCTTAACTTTAAGAAAATTTTCTTAAAATTGTCTTAACTTGAAGCAAATGTCTTAAAAATAGTCTTAACAGTAGTCTCCAAACGAGTCATACACTATAACTTGCCTCGATTTTCTTGAAGATGAAGTGATGATCTCGATTTTCTTGAAGATGAATTGATCCCGAAAGTTGAAGTCAAACTGCGCCATTTGTTGCCGATAGGTTCTTTACGAGTTAAATGAAACCAAAGACATTCCGTGCGTTCCATTATTTATTTCACGAAGAAAGTTCACCCACCCGATTTTTTTTTTTTTTTCAGAATGTCGACTGCGCCATTTGTTGCCGATAGGTTCATTACGGGTTAAAGGAAACCAAAGTCGTACATTCGTTCCATTATTTATTTCACGAAGAAAGTTCACAGGAGAACCAACCCATTCAGTTCCATACCATATGGAAACCATACGAAAAACACCTGAAACATTGTACAAATAGTCAACAAGCGGTTCATCACTACTTTTCCTAAATGTACTAAGTTCATAAAGAATAATCACATAAATAACATTCAATAAACTGATTCTATTAATCAACATACCCTGTTTGGATGTTTAAGTTGAAGCATTAGACCATTGAACCAGCATAGAACCCGGATAAAGGGACAAGTTCCTTATCCATTCCAGAATACCTAAATAGATACCCAGAGTTACAATTGTGCCTAATTATGCTAAATGTGGCATATATTCCACAGCAATAAATGTGAAGAGTTGCATAATATACAAAGGAAATACAGTAATAAATATACCAAGTGTGTCTATTAATTAATTCCAAATGGAAGCATTGAATTAACAAAATGAGTAATTAAAGTAAACTTACATTTTAACCTGGAGTGTGTTGCATGTTAAACAGCACTGGGGACTCAAGAGAGCTCCAACCCCTTTGGCTGACTGATGTTCAATGATACCAGAAGATTTTGAAACTGAGTTGTTAGCAAAATGACCACAAGGTGGCAGTTATTGCAGTTTGTGAAAAGCAATGCCTCACTGTGGCCTAAACTGTGGGAAAGCTATTTTTATGCCATCTGGTGGATGGACAGATAGTCAAACCTTTCCTAATTCACATAATTAGATTCTAACAGAATTCAATAGAAACTACGTAACTTTACGGCAACATACGACTGTACGTATTGTTTTTTTAGTCTCGCAGCTTTAAGGAGAAAACCCAACTTTGAATTACACTCCCATTCAAATGAATGAAGAAACATCACATAAGGCTTTGTAATTACCAAATAACCTTTAATGGCAATTGATCCTTTGTTAGTCATGACATGAAATGCAATAAATTAAGTTCTCCACTGCTGTCAGCCACTTACGGAACAGTAACAAAGGACCACAGATGAAGCTCTTTTGTTCGTCATGGCATGAAATTGAATAAATTAGCATGAGTTGGTATAAATTTTTGTATTTCGTGCAATAAATTACTTGCTGATTTTCACGGACTCAGAAGACAGGATCCAAGATGAAGCTGCTGACAAGTTGTGCTCTTGTTAGAGTTCTGATAATCTTGCAGTCATTCAGTATTCCAGGTGAGATGTTCAGCTTGTAGTATTAATTGCCATGGAGAGAAATAACTTATATAGTTAATAGTATGCAGTGATAAAGAGACTATACATGTGTTTATGTAGGCTAGTAGGATTTATGCAGATTTCTCCTGAATAGCTATGATAGAATTAAAACGGTAAATACAGTAGAAATCCGAAGTGATGATTTTCCATGGGAATCCAGGGTCTTTCAGCTGCCTGAGCATTGAATACTGGATACAACCCTCCTCTGTTTGATATCCCATGGCCTCTAAGTTGCTGATGGTCTTAAAGTTGCTGATGGTCTTAAGTTGCTGATGGTCTTAAGTTGCTGATGGTCTTGCGGTATGAACTGTCCGCCCACCAACCGCAGCCTCACCAACTTCACCCCACGCCCCACCGTTGTCCCTCCCCGTAACGTTCATGGACATTCACAGCCCCACTCGAGGAGTCAGCAGCTGAGATGCTTCAACTGTGGAGAAGCGTCTCACACCAAGACCACTTGCCGTCATCCGTCACCGCTAAGGTGTTTCGCCTGCAATGGACTCGGCCACAAGAAGAAGTTTTGTAATAATTCATGTTAGAGATCAGGCCAGGGAGCGACGGCCAGTCATTGCAGATTTGTATATAGCACAGAGACTTTATGTGATTTTACTGACTGTGCTACATGGTGCAGGAATTTGAATATGTCAGTGAATTTTAAAAACTATTACGTCAACTAAAATGTTAACGTTGATGATTTTACTGTAGAAATATATGATTTTAATGTTGTTGACCGTTTTACCATAAACAATGATGCAATGTCAAATGATATGCCGATCGTGAATAGATTAGAAAATGATGCTTCAGTTAAACCAAACGCATATTGTACTGGTAAACATAGTAATTTACCACAAACCTGTGATGTTATATGAGCTGCTATCCCTGTAGTAGAAAATATTTCAGTGTATGTTTCCATATTACATTCAAATAATTATATAAAAAATGCAACTGATTGTATAGAAAGTGCAAATGATGTTGAAAGTTCAAATGATTGTCCAGAAAGTTCAAATGATTGTCCAGAAAGTTCAAATGATTGTCCAGAAAGTTCAAATGATTGTCTAGAAAGTTCAAATGATTTTCAAGAAAGTTCGAATGTGAGTGTAGAAACATCCATATGACACCCAGAGAATCTACCCTAGACGAATCCTGCCATTACTTCATATTATCATAAGATTTTGCGTCAGAGCATCACAGCCAATCAGCGCCTAGGATTTTTCTCCACTTCAAATGTTTACCGACAATTTGCGAAGCAACTATTAACTACTCAGAGACGTTTGACATATCTTTTTAAAGGTCTCAAAGAGATCTATCTACCCATGTAAGAATTACATGTGTAACCCTTACGGAAGTGTGCGAAACAGCGAATCACCTTAATTTGCATAACATGTGTGAAGGCCTGTTCATTGGCCATCTTTGTGGGCGTGTCTGATCTATTCACTGAAGGCTCTGCTGAAGTGCCATATGAGGACCTTTCTAAATTTTTCAAAAATAATGCAAAAAATCTTGTTTTCTCCCACTTGAATATTAATAGTCTGTCGTGCAAGTTTATGGAGATATATGATATACTAACTAAAGGTCAAAGCGATGTCCTATTTTTGTCAGAAACTAAATTAGATAACTCCTTCCCTAACGCTCAATTTCATATCGATAAATTTTTAATCCACAGACTTGACAGAAATGCCCATGGTGGTGGACTTATATTTTATGTCAAAGACACAATCCCACATAAAAACAGGTCTGACAGAGCAGTAAATGATTCTGGAATAGAAAGTATTGTTATTCAAATCAAAACATCTCAGAAAAATATGTTCTTCCTACACATCTATCGTCCACCAAATGTAAATACCTCTTTTCTCAATTCCGCTTTAGAGAAAATGTTAAATAAGTGTTTCATAGAGAGTGATTGTGTTTATGTAATAGGAGATCTCAATGTAAACTTCCTTCAAAAACCTAACCAATTGAGTAACATTTGTGACAATTATGAGATTTATGACCTCAAACAATTAGTGAAAAATCCAACATGCTTTAAAAGTGCAGAGAACCCCACACTTATTGATGTCATTCTTGGGAATAAGTGATTTTCACAATTATATAAGTGCTGCAACTAAATTAACTTGCCCATCTGACAAGCCTAAGGTGGTAAACTACAGATCATTTAAAAATTATAATGAAGAATCATATAAAAAAGATCTAGGACTTGCACCTTCTCATGTCTCACAGCTACATTGTATTTGATGATGTTGATGATCCGTTATGGTTTCGCAACACTTTGCTCTAGATATTGTAAACAAAAATCCTAAAAAGCAGAAAATTATGAAGTACAAACAGCTACCTTATAATGAATGACAATTTGAGAAAAGCAATAAATGTTAAAGCATCAATGAGAAGAAAATTTCATAGAAATAAAAGCCAAGAGTCATGGAATAATTTTAAGAAGCAGAGAAATCTTGTCAATAAGCTAAAGAAGACGTCCGTAGTAAAATATTTTGAAGAAAATTGTAATGCTAGTAAAAGTAAAGGAAAACATTTTTGGGAAATTGTTAAACCTTTTTATGACCAACAATGTAAACAGAGCAATCATAATATTACATTATATGAAAATGATACATTGATAGGCATGCCATTAGATGTTAGCAACACCTTCAATGAATATTTTAAAAAGGCCGCTCAGCAAATAAATGCACTGCAAAGAATATGTAAATATGTTGATTATGAAGGACGACTTACAATCTATGAGGCTTTTGCAGCCTCAAATTTTGTTTATTGCTCAATTGTTTACAAAAAATATTCCCTCGGACATGATAGGAAAATTGAAAAACTCAATGAAAGAGCATTAAGACTAGTTTGCAATGATTATAAGAGCACATATAATGACTGGTTAGTGAAGACAGATAAAAAGATGCTGCATGTAACTTGTAAGAACAACTAGTTGAATTGTTTTCAAGGTAAATGGTCTAGCACCCCTTTAGAAAGTTCATTCTTTGAAAAACAAATTTCTCCATACAACATGCCAGACAACAACAAATTAATCCAACCCACTTTTAACACTGTTCACTGTTCAGTATGGCAAGACGTCAATTGCTTATCAAGGTCCTTTATTATGGAATGTTCTACCCTCTCATGTAAAATTAGTGGATGAAATAGGCACTTTCAAGTCCGACTTACGACGAAGTAACTAAGTACTTTAACAAATGTGAATGTGGAGCATGTATACTCTGTCTGAGAAATTATCTGTAATTGATAAAACCATGTCAAATTTATGTTATTGTGTCAAAAGTAGGAAAAGAACATTAATTACATTCCATTCATATTATCATTTGTATATAATTTCTTAATTCATTTTGTTTTGTTATTTTAACTTGTCGGTAAAGAGCTTATAGCTTGTGTTTATTGTTTGTATTATCACCACCGACGTTAAATAAAATTTTATCTATCTTATCTTATCTTATCTTTACTAAAGTGAGTTCCTGAGAAGAGATTGGAATCCACACCTTCAAAGCCAGTGGGCAAGCGTGCTTAACCATTAGGCCATGGGGAAATGTACACGTGTTTACTTCTTACTCTGACTCTATAGGATAAAACTACTTTTTAAACTTTTTGTCTTGATGGTCTCTAATTATTATTATCCCCTAGCTATGCAATGGGGTATCTAGTTTCATGGTGTCCATCAAATATCTAAAACACCACACCCCGCATAATGCTCATCCTTTCCCAACATTTAAAGACCCCTTTAAACTTGTCAAATGTTACCTTAAATCAATGAATATCTTAACCAGCAGGGCCGTAGCCTGCAGGGGGCAGGGGGGCAGCTACCCCCCCCCCCCCTAGAATTTGACTGAAACATTTTTTAGCTTATAAAAATTTCAAATTATCTGCAGTTTTCCAGGGTTCAGATGCCTCCGGACCAGTCTCTGCCCCCCCCCCCCCCAGGATCAGCCCAGGCTACAGCCCTGACCAGTGAAACTGTCAGCAAGGTTGGTTTTGGCCTGCTGACATGTTTACAGGTGTCGCCACATGCATTTATGCACAAATGCGCAATTTTTAGCTAAAAAAAAATAGGCATTTGTATAGGTTATTTTACCTAGGGAGAGGCAATATGTGATTTATCCAGCGAGGGCTTTAGCCCGAGCTGTGATAAACACATATTGCCGATCCCGCGGTGAATAATTGGCTTATACCATAGGACAAAACTGAAACTTGTCGTTTGTTTCTGTGGTTTTTCACAGCTTCACTTATTATTCTCCCATGGGAGGATAACTGGACAACAAAGAATATGGGTTTTATTGCAGTGAAATACTGGCTCATGATTGGCTGACAGAGGTGTCGAATGGTATAATGGTAGTTATACCTGTGTCATCAGATGTGGGGGATTTGGAGACAGTGCCTGCTCTTGTTGCATTTGAAATGACATTGCTATTTGTTGCTCATATTTTATGTGAGCATTATATGTCTTATATACTTGCTTGTCTTTAAAATTCTTGAATATTAAATATCAAATTTTGAAAATTCAGTCACTCTAAAACAATACGAAAGTGAGTTAAGAATGTGGGCTTTTCAATGGCGTTATTTTCCTCATTGTCTTGTGCTATGAGTCAGGGTACTCATCAGACAAGGAAAACGGTGAAAAAATATCCTGCAAGTGTACACCTATGCTCGGCTCAGTGGGCCCCCTTTTTCAACTGAAAAATTCCTAAAGTTTGGTCTAAAAATCTGGCATAATTCCTGGAGTTGGCCCCTAAATTTGATTATGAAATTTTATTGAATCGCGATGCTGCTTTGCGGTGAACATCACGGGTTAATGTCTGGGGAAAAACGGGCAAATACCATTGCGGTGACAAAAAACACGTTTCTGCGCTGAAGACTTAGTCAAAGTATCTTTAGAAAAATCAGCATGTTTGATTCTCCTGAAATCTAATTTTAATTTTTTTTTTTCATATTTAAAAAACGATCCACGGATCTTCACCAAAATCAAATCAGGTCTTCGTTGTCTTGATTGCAAAGATCTTCCATAGAGTTTCATTTGAAACTGTGACGGTTTTTTCTCAAACTTACTAACTGACAGACTGACGGACATAATACTCAGGGGTTCTGGGGCTATATTGAAGTAGCATAAACGTCCGTTGAATTTTTTTAAGACCAAGGCAAGTCAAACAGTCAAAGGATTTTTATTTTTGAACAAGCTAAAAAAAGTTTGGTAGAACTATCACAATTAAAAGGGGTGTAATTGATTCAGGGTGTGGATCTGTCTGATCCTAGTAAATTTTGATTGGAGTATGATAGAAACTACTGAAATGATCAGACAGTTAATAGACTTATAGGACTTTGGATGCTGGGCTTATAAATATCACCTAGAAAATCTTTACTGAAGTGATAGATAATAATAAATTTATTTATTCTGTTTCGTTTCGTTTATCCGGTAGAGATTATTTGAGATATGCTGTCACGCACGTGTAGTCAGTTGCTTTGGCTTGTGGATTGAAAAACAGATGTCCTTATTGCTGCGATAAATTTTCCTGAATTTCAGAGAAATTTGAGTTTCATTTAACTTCCCAATTTTATTTCAGTTAATCTGGAACATCACAATAAGACGGATTAATTTTGCTGAAAAATCCTACAGACCATTACTTAGAATATCATACTATTAATTCATGGACCCCTTACGCTACTCCAGCCAAACTACTGATAGCTCACTTATGAAAACTTGCAAGCAGCTTTTCTGTATTGTCTACAATGTCCTTAGCCAGGTTTGATGTTCAAATTACAGTCACAGAAATTGAAGTGAGGTTTTCCCATAATCTAACCATAGACCATTACAAAACACCCTGTATTGTCCCCCTTCCCTTTCATACATGTATACTTTCACGGGTATTATGCTAGTCCCCCAAATTCAATATCACTTGGACTCAGTGTACTTACTGGTCATGTAGAAATGAATGTGGCACTCCATCGTCCGTAACAACAGGTCACCAATTGAATTGTGCTTGCGACAGGGACTGCGTGAAATATGGCGATTGTTGCAATGATGTCTTCATTTACTATCCTGGCCAGTTTCCTAGAAACTATTTCAAATTTCCGAATAAAAATATTTCATCACTTTTGATGTTAACGACAAAAGCCCCATCAAAAGTAACTGACATGATTGTCCGATTTGCAATTTTCACATCCCATCTGCAGAAGAAATACCAAATTGAAGATACTCAAGAATGTGTACAGCTTGATCCAGTTGTCCATGTTAAAGTGTATACTGACTGCAATCCCAATAGCACTACAGAGAATAAACCAATAACTGAAGCCTGCAGAAATGGTCCTGGATCATTTGTTGTTGTTACTAACATGCAAAACAGAAAAATCTTCAAAAATGTCCATTGTGCTTTGCGTAATGGGGTTAGCAGAGAAAATGTTAGGCCTCTCCATGAACGGTACAATTGTCCAACAGCTTTTGTAGCTGAATTTGAGAGCACTCGCTTCATAAATGGAGTGGATTCTCTCGTGGAGATGATTGAAAAACTGTGTTTAAGATATTTTTTTCTTGGTGAGAGTTTTGATCATATCTTAAAGCAAACAATAAGAGAGAATTTCTGTTTTGAAGGAATGACTTCTGGTGAGCAAGGGCCTATTCATAGATCAGTAGTGAATGATTTTGTTACTGAGGCAATGTGCAACACTTATTCCGCGTCAGTAATGTACAAGGGACATCTGTGAAAAAACGATTTCTGTTTAAAGAGACTATTCGATATTTCTCATGAGGATAAGTTGTGTTCAGAAGAACAAATCATTCAGAACTCATTGTTTACCAGGTATGACATATTGATTGATCTGGATGGAAAACGAATGGATATAAGCTCAGATGTTCGACTGCTAAAGTGTGACGAAGACCATCATTGTTTGCAAGAACCGGATGAGATGACCATTTGCAAGTATGACGAGATCAGATTTGGATCAGAGTGTCTTGCAATGAAAAATGTAGGACTGTTGGAGAAGTATTTTTTGCACAATGCTACCTCTGTCAATCCCCAGCTTGTTGTGAGGGGCATTGAAACTCATACCGTATCAAATCACACCTTAGCATATATAGCTGAATTGCCGATGTGGCGATGTTTCATGCAAAACCAGATGAATGTAACAGATTTTTCAATTGAATGCTTTTTCAACTCCTCTCGTCAATTGCCACTTTCACAACAGGTATTGCTTGAGTATTTTTACAAGACAAATGAAAGTAATACCCAAGACGCAAATGTAGAAATGATAATATTTGCACATGATACTTTTGAAAGTACATGCACTGAAATCGGAGGACAGATTTTTGATGTTCATGTCGACCACTTGACCCATCCCAGGTCGAGTAATGTGATTTTTTACTCTGATTTAAATAATGGATACCTTTTTCAACCAGATCTGGTTAACTGGAAAATCAATTTCATGGCAAATCTCACTTTAGGTTCATTTGCGACATGTTATTATGGAGCCCAAATATGTATCAATAAATTCATGATAAATGCAACAGAATACAAATTAGTTGGTAGTTGGCTGTATATCAAAAGATCAGGAACAAGAGTTGACTTTTCCAAGTACACAATTTTAAAAGATGACAAAGCGATTATTTGTGGTGTAAAATTGAAGAGAAAGCTTACACCATGAATATATTGACAGTGAGCGGAACGGCCTTCTCTGTGGCTTCACTTGTGATGACACTTTCCATCTACCTGTCGAGGAAAATTCTCTGGACTGTTCCAGGGAAAATGTTAATGAATTATATTGTTGCTCTGGCTTTGGCCCAAGTCCTTCTCCAAAGCAATGATGACTTCATCAATTATCCATACATTTGCAAAGTTGTCGCAATGATGCTTCACTACCTGTGGTTGTCGACGTTCACTTGGTTGAACACTATATCGTACAGAATGCATCGTTCGTTCACTGAAATTCAATTCTATCAACTGCAAAAGCAGACAGATCTCTACTGGTACATGGCATATGGTTGGTTGACCCCCCTTGTGGTTTTCTTACCTTGTTTGGTGTTTGACCTAAATGACTCAAATTATTTTCAGTATGGGAATGCTGACAATTGTTGGATCACTGTTACACACAAGTATGTGTTGCTCTACACATTTGTAGGCCCCATTATGGCCCTTGTTGTCATCAATATTGCTTTTTTTGCCCGTTCAGCCTTTGCACTGCACACAACTTTCAAACTGGTTAATCATGCATTCCATGTAAAACGCAAAATTTTCAGAAGCTACTGCGGATTATTCCTGTTCTCAGGGATGACCTGGCTGCTGGGTTTACTACCTAACATCATCAACTCACTGCTGCTGTGGTACCCTTTTGTCGTTGTCAATATTCTCCAGGGATTCTTCATATTTCTAGCATTCGGATTGCCTCACTTGAAATGTTCCGTTTCAAAAGATGCTCCAAAACGTGTTGGCACTGTACGTACGACTGCGCCTGATGATTCTGGGACAAGAGCAAATTAGTATTGGTCTGTATTTATTAAACAGACTCAAAAACAAAAAATGAAGTTTGTCTGGAGGCCTATGCTATGAAACGGGTACAAGGACAAGTAGGCCATGTTACCGACACAAGGCCTGCATTAACCTTTATACTAAAATTTATGGTGAAGTGACTTAAAATTGATGTTATAGTGAAGTGAATTAACTGTTTTTATTCATTCTAAAAGAGACAGCGGTACAGTGTTATATCTAGTCTTGTAATGAATAACTGGATAATAATTCAGTTTTTTTTTAATGCATCAAATAAAATGATACACAACTTACTTTGTTATGATCTTCATTTTTTTGACTGTTAGGTGCCTCTCAATGGCCCACACTGATGATGATGGGATGTAAAACACTCACTTGAGCAATTGTTACCTGTGAAATCATTGTCTGCACTGTATTTTGAAATTTGAAATTTTGAGTCAGCTCAAATGATTAATCTATCTGAGATAGATGCACAATTTGTTTGAGCTAACATAGCTTGTTGTTTTGAGTTATGATAATCTTTCTGTTGTCATTACTTAAAACACTAAGTTATCTTAAGACAAAGTAATAGTGCAACCTTCTCACTCAATCATTTAAACTGACTCCAAATTTTACAGTGTATCATCTGATCTTGCAGCCTTTATCAATGCCAAGGGCAATGCCTTGTGTAGGTATGTGTTCGCCCCTAGTTTTAAAAATTCCCTAAACATTACCTTTCCTAAGTTCTGACTTCACTTAATTCCCTTTTCCCAAAATTTCCACACATTTTTGTTGCCAATGTGTGATGATGAAGTAATTGACCAAGACAAACAATATCTATTTTTCTATGTTTTTATCTTTACACTTCAGTAGTTATACTGAATAAGCTACCCTGCCTAAATAAAAGTGATTGGACTTTGACAACAAAAGACTGAAGAAACTGAGAATTGCCCTGGACCAGTTGTGCACACCTCGCCACAGAAGCTCCAACAAAGTCAATCTTCTGATAATTCACAGACAAGGACTTCAGCCAAATGCAAGACAAAAGACACTCTATCATCTGCCAAGAAAGCACCCAATCCAGGAAGACAACAATGCTCTGCAGACCACCTGTTACCTCCCAAAGACAAGAGTAAGACGGCCAGCAGAACAGAACAATTCTCAATTCACAAACTTGTCATCATTTCAAAGGATGGCAGTCTGAAAGGCATGTCATCTACAAGACAATTATGGACATGATTGGCAAACCACCGTCGGTTAAACAACAACATAATGGCAATCTATTGGTACAAGTCATGAACCCCACTCACGCCAGGAAATTATGCGAATTGAAAAAGATCGCTAATGTACCTGTCACCGTGAACTTCTTCATGTTTGAGTATGTCTCTAAAATGCCCAATCAGGTACTGATGAGATGTAAAACTCAAACACACGTCACTCGACCAAGCCAATAAGAAAGAAGCTTAGGCTTCTGAAACAGGACCACACCCAAAGCTACAAAACTAGAAAGCACAACATGCCGCTTCGACTTGATTCTTTGCAAGGACAAAAGTAAAATGGCAAGCACTGCCAACAAAGAAGCACCCTCCACATGTCACAAACAAACCATACCAAGACCACTGATACAAACCAAGTATGTCTTCAAATAGCCCAATCAAGTGCTGATGAGATATACATGTAGAACGCCAACTCACTCACTGTGCAGTGGCAGTCTGGTGAAAATGAGAACTGCATGCTGCTGCCACCTGGCACAAATGTTGATTTTGTGTGTTGCAGCATTGCTGTCCAATAAAATAGTTCCAATTTCATTGCACATTCACAAAATTTCTATTCAACATTGATGTATGTCAGAGCCAGACTTGGCAATCACGTTCTCTACGGAAGTAGACAAGGCCATCAGCACACTCAGAAACAGCCCCGGTTTCTTCCAGACAAAATTGTGCGAGTTCCTCAGACTGAAATGATGTGGAATAGCACACTAGTCACTAGGTGGCAACACATGACAGCATATGTTCTGATCTGCCAAGGCTGGAAAAAGAAGTGGCAATGTACATGTAACAGCGGTCCCCTTGTAGACAGGTGCAGTAGTGTTTCCAATGTTAATGTGACTCTCGAGAAAGGTCATGGTCTAGTGAACGAGACTCAGGAATTTCTCGAGAAATCTAGGACACTGTCCTTCCATAGGCACAATGAAAAAACAAGAGAGATTTTTAATCATGATATGGATCATCTTTTTTGGCTTTTATGATATCTCAAAATTGTAGTTTTCATGCTAATTTTTGTGTTTTGTTTCTATAAATCACAGCTACACATCCAGATATTTTACAATTTTAAAACATTTGTACAAGTTCAACTTCAGCATTTATCAGGTATCCAAAGAGGATTATCATCAACAGATATTTAAATTAAACAATGGAGCAAGTACACAATAACAATAATATCAATCAAAACAGAACAACAAGCCAATACTTTGTAACATTTATAAACATTAAACACATGAACACCATGTCAAACAATGATCAACATTTCAATTCTCGAGACTCTCTCAGCGAGATGAGAAAATGCTGAGTCATTGTTAATCTCGAGACTTCTAGAGAATTCTCGGTCTCGTTGGAAACACTGCTGTCCAGCCCTTAAACTCTACGATGGATGACATGCTAACTAACCATTATGCTTCTAAGTTCGTAATCTCTTCCCTTAGTGGGGGCACAAACCATCCTGTAGTATTCCAGTTAAATTATCATTGGAAGGGATTGGCTTCTGCTAGGATATATGATTCCTTTTGTGCACAAAACATTTGACAAAGCTCTTATGGACCCACATAATTTCAATAATGCAAATGTTTTTAAAATGACACTTATTGTAGGAGACCATATTGGCATGCTGTTAGAGAAAAGGAAGCAATTAAAATATTACATCAAAGTGCTATCAATTGTTGACTGCTAACAAAATCTCCAAGACCTGTATGCGAACTGCTGATAAATTGTTCTTAATATTTGTGACTCAAATGGGAGTGTACGTATTGTTTTTTTGGTCTCACAGCTTTAAGGAGAAAATCCCTCTTTGAATTACACTCCCATTCAAATGAATGAAGAAGCGTCACATAAGGCTTTGTAATTGCCAAATAACCTTTAATGGCAATTGATCCTTTGTTAGTCATGACATGAAATGCAATAAATTAAGTTCTCCACTGCTGTCAGCCACTTACGGAACAGTAACAAAGGACCACAGATGAAGCTCTTTTGTTCGTCATGGCATGAAATTGAATAAATTAGCATGAGTTGGTATAAATTTTTGTATTTCGTGCAATAAATTACTTGCTGATTTTCACGGACTCAGAAGACAGGTTCCAAGATGAAGCTGCTGACAAGTTGTGCTCTTGTTAGAGTTCTGATAATCTTGCAGTCATTCTGTATTCCAGGTGAGATGTTCAGCTTGTAGTTTTAATTGCCATGGAGAGAAATAACTTATATAGTTAATATTATGCAGTGATAAAGAGACTATTCATGTGTTTATGTGGTAGGATTTATGAGTATTTCTCCTGAATAGCTATGATAGAATTAAAACGGTAAATACAGTAGAAATCCGAAGTGATGATTTTCCATGGGAATCCAGGGTCTTTCAGCTGCCCGAGCATTGAATACTGGATACAACCCTCCTCTGTTTGATATCCCATGGCCTCTAAGTTGCTGATGGTCTTAAGTTGCTGATGGTCTTAAGTTGCTGATGGTCTTGCGGTATGAACTGTCCGCCCACCAACCGCAGCCTCACCAACTTCATCCCACGCCCCGCCGTTGTCCCTCCCCGTAACGTTCATGGACATTCACAGCCCCACTCGAGGAGTCAGCAGCTGAGATGCTTCAACTGTGGAGAAGCGTCTCACACCAAGACCACTTGCCGTCATCCGTCACCGCTAAGGTGTTTCGCCTGCAATGGACTCGGCCACAAGAAGAAGTTTTGTAATAATTCATGTTAGAGATCAGGCCAGGGAGCGGTGGCCGGTCATTGCAGATTTGTATATAGCACAGAGACTTTATGTGATTTTACTGACTGTGCTACATGGTGCAGGAATTTTAATATGTCAGTGAATTTTAAAAACGATTACGTCAACTCAAATGTTAGCATTGATGATTTTACTGTAGAAATATATGATTTTAATGTTGTTGACCGTTTTACCATAAACAATGATGCCATGTCAAAGGATATGCCGATTGTCAATAGATTAGAAAATGACGCTTCAGTTAAACGCATATTGTACTGGTACACATATGTACCACAAACCTGTGATGTTATAAGAGCTGCTATCCCTGTGGTAGAAAATATTTCAGTATATGTTTCCATATTACATTCAAATAATTATATAAAAAATGCAACTGATTGTATAGAAAGTGCAAATGATGTTGAAAGTTCAAATGATTGTCCAGAAAGTTCAAATGATTGTCCAGAAAGTTCAAATGATTGTCCAGAAAGTTCAAATGATTGTCCAGAAAGTTCAAATGATTGTCCAGAAAGTTCAAATGATTGTCCAGAAAGTTCAAATGATTGTCCAGAAAGTTCAAACGATTGTCAAGAAAGTTCGAATGATAGTGTAGAAACATCCATATGAGGACCTTTCTAAATTTTTCAAAAATAATGCAAAAAATCTTGTTTTCTCCGACTTGAATATTAATAGTCTGTCATGCAAGTTTATGGAGATATATGATATGCTAACTAAAGGTCAAAGCGATGTCCTATTTTTGTCAGAAATAAATTAGATAACTCCTTCCCTAACGCTCAATTTCATATCGATAAATTTTTAATCCACAGACTTGACAGAAATGCCCATGGTGGTGGACTTACATGTTATGTCAAAGACACAATCCCACATAAAAACAGGTCTGACATAGCAGTAAATGATTCTGGAATAGAAAGTATTGTTATTCAAATCAAAACATCTCAAAAATATGTTCTTCCTACACATTTATCGTCCACCAAATGTAAATACCTCTGTCCTCAATTCCGCTTTAGAAACAATGTTAAACTAGAATTTGTGTCGCAAGCGGAACACATGCGAGTTCACCATGCTTATGTTGTTTTGTGTTGATGTGTTGATTCTTGGGAAAATGGTGTCGAATTTGGGGCCTAGATTTCCATACATGATCGGAGAAATATAAAAGACGATAAACTTAGCAGTGGTATGACCAGGGGGTGCAGTGCCCGTTCCCCCCGAACTTCAGATACTGATGGTTGCAAAAAGTGGAAAAATGGAATAAACAACTTAATGAAGTAAAGAAGAAAGTACAAGCGGCTTACAACACAATTATGGCTATAGCAGGAAGCCCTGACCTTAAAGGTATTAAGATGAGAATGGTGTGGCAGGTGGTAAAGGCCTGCATAATACCAATTGCCACATATGCATGGGAAGCAGTAACCACTACGAAGAAGGAACGCGAAAACCTAAAAAGGACCATTGACAGCGTCATAAAAAGAGTAATCTGCACACCCTGATTCTTTTCGAGTTTCGGAGCGGCTACGCGATCGTGTGGAAACATTAGACTTTTTGGGGTCGGTGCTCATATTGAGAACTAGTGATGATGAGGTGAGAAATGATGAAAGATATATGTTATGTGGGGAAGGTGATGGGGGTAAGTGGGGGTAAATGGGGGTAAGTGAGGTAATTTAGGTAAAGGAAGTGAGTAGGTAAGAAGAGAGAAGTTAAGAGTGAAAAAGGTGGTGGGGTAAATGGGGTAATTGGGGGTAAGTGGGGTTAAGTGGGGTAATTGAGGTAATTTAGGTAAAGGAAGTGAGTAGGTAAGAAGAGAGAAGTTTAGAGTGAAAAAGGTGGTGGGGGTAAATGGGGGTAAGTGGGGGTAATTGAGGTAATTTAGGTGAGGGAAGTGTGTAGGTAAGAAAAAAGAAGTTTAGAGTGAAAAAGGTGGTGGGGGTAAATGGGGGTAAGTGGAGGTAAGTGGGGGTAATTGAGGTAGTTTAAGTAGAGGAAGTGAGTAGAGAAGAAAAAAGGAGTTTTGGGTGGAAAAAGTGGTGGGGTAAATGGGGGTAAGTGGGGCTAAGTGAGGGTAAGTGGAGTGATTTAAGTGTTGGAGGTGTAGAGGGAGAAAGAGTTGGATTTGGGTGGAAAAAGTGGTGGGGGTAAGTGGGGGTAAGTGAGGGTAAAATGAGGATAAATGAGAAATTTAAGTATGGGATGTAAGGGGAGAAAGAGAGAGAGGTTGAGAGAGTAAAGGTGGTGGGGGTAAATGGGGGTAAGTGGGGGTAAGTGAGGGTGAATGAAGTAATTTAAGTACAGGGAGAAAAGTGAAAAAGTGAAGTTTTGGGTGAAAGTGAAGGTGGGGGTAAGTGGGGGTAGGAGGGGGTAAAGTAGAGATGGGTGGGGTTATGTATAGGAAGGGAGGGGTAAGTGAGGGGAAAGGGGTTATGAGAGAGAAGTGGAAGTGAGGGATTCATACGAAAAAGGGAGTTGTGATGTAGATGGTGAAAATGCTATACACTGTTTACAAAATAGAGTTTGGTTCTAGATGGTGAAAACCATATACAATGTTTACGTTTGGGTCCTAGATGGTGAAAATGGCATACAATGTTTACAAATGAAGATGTGATGCTGGATGGTGAAAATGAGATACAATGTTTACAAAAAGCTAGATTATGAAAATGGGATACACTGTTTATATTGACAGCCAATGGGCTGACAGTATGAGAAGGAAGTGAAAAATTGAAGTATATAGTAATTCTAGGAAGAAAGGGAAGAACTGGGGAAGAGAGGAAGGATAGAGGGATGTTATGAGGGGATAGATGAGGTCGTGAGAGGAATAGGTTGATGAGTAAAGGGGAATTAGAAATTGAGAGATCTGATTGGTTGTTGGAATGTAGGCCTATACTACACTAAGTGTAGCGGTGAAACAACGTTGTGAAACGGACGTTTTATAGAAGTTATTATGGATTGTTTTGAAAAATAAAAAACACTAGCTTGTAGAGAATTAAATTTCGAAGACAATGAGCCTACTTAGAGATTTCTACGATGATTACAAGTGGTTTAAAAGTTGAAGAGAAGTTGAGAGTGAAAAATCTGAAATTTTGATAAAAGAAGGAAGTGATTTGCGGTAAAAAGACGCTATCGTACGAGCGAAAATAAGGGGTTTTAATGAATAGTCGGACAGGAAATGATGGTTTTGTTTCTTCAGGGAGGTTCTAAACTGCGTTGTGTGAAAATTTGTTGAAAATCTGATGATTCTAGTCGGCTGAAATGAGCCTATAAAGATTCACACCTGCATCAACACTGTGCATATTTTTTAATTTTTTTTCAACGAATTCTCGGCAATGAATAAAGATATCTCCATAAAAAAACGAATTCATATGGTTCAAGGATTTGGGATTCTAAAGAGCCTAAAATTATAATTTTAGCCCCATTAGAAGTGTCCAAAAAACGATCGCAACTGTTTCGGCCAATCAGAGGGCAGTAAAACAATAACAACAGTATTTCTATTTCCTGTTTTGCCGTGATTTTGTTGAAACTAAAAACTTAAATTGTAATTAAACAAGACACCAAAGACACAAATGTGAGCAAGGCGCCTCAAGTTAGCTAATTCTTCATTAATTTCATGAAAAAGAAACTTTAAAAAGTGCTCCCTTGTCTCTCACAGACGATCCAAAATTTCTGACTACCCTTATTTAACCCTGTTTGCTCACAAATGCGAGTGAACTCGCAAATAAGTGTTTCATAGAGAGTGATTGTGTTTATGTAATAGGAGATCTCAATGTAAACTTTCTTCAAAAACCTAACCAATTGAGTAGCATTTGTGACAATTATGACCTCAAACAGTTAGTGAAAAATCCAACATGCTTTAAAAGTGCAGAGAACCCCACACTTACTGATGTCATTCTAACTAATAATCCGAAATCAATAAAACAATCTTTAAATATATCCTTGGGAATAAGTGATTTTCACAATTATATAAGTGCTGCAACTAAATTAACTTGCCCATCTGACAAGCCTAAGGTGGTAAACTACAGAACATTTAAACATTTCAATGAAGAATCATATAAAAAAGATCTAGAATTTGCACCTTTTCATGTCTCACAGCTATTTGATGATGTTAAGGTTAAGTGGGGTAATTGAGGTAATTTAGGTAAAGGAAGTGAGTAGGTAAGAAGAGAGAAGTTTAGAGTGAAAAAGGTGGTGGGGGTAAATGGGGGTAAGTGGGGGTAATTGAGGTAATTTAGGTGAGGGAAGTGTGTAGGTAAGAAAAAAGAAGTTTAGAGTGAAAAAGGTGGTGGGGGTAAATGGGGGTAAGTGGAGGTAAGTGGGGGTAATTGAGGTAGTTTAAGTAGAGGAAGTGAGTAGAGAAGAAAAAAGGAGTTTTGGGTGGAAAAAGTGGTGGGGTAAATGGGGGTAAGTGGGGCTAAGTGAGGGTAAGTGGAGTGATTTAAGTGTTGGAGGTGTAGAGGGAGAAAGAGTTGGATTTGGGTGGAAAAAGTGGTGGGGGTAAGTGGGGGTAAGTGAGGGTAAAATGAGGATAAATGAGAAATTTAAGTATGGGATGTAAGGGGAGAAAGAGAGAGAGGTTGAGAGAGTAAAGGTGGTGGGGGTAAATGGGGGTAAGTGGGGGTAAGTGAGGGTGAATGAAGTAATTTAAGTACAGGGAGAAAAGTGAAAAAGTGAAGTTTTGGGTGAAAGTGAAGGTGGGGGTAAGTGGGGGTAGGAGGGGTAAAGTAGAGATGGGTGGGGTTATGTATAGGAAGGGAGGGGTAAGTGAGGGGAAAGGGGTTATGAGAGAGAAGTGGAAGTGAGGGATTCATACGAAAAAGGGAGTTGTGATGTAGATGGTGAAAATGCTATACACTGTTTACAAAATAGAGTTTGGTTCTAGATGGTGAAAACCATATACAATGTTTACGTTTGGGTCCTAGATGGTGAAAATGGCATACAATGTTTACAAATGAAGATGTGATGCTGGATGGTGAAAATGAGATACAATGTTTACAAAAAGCTAGATTATGAAAATGGGATACACTGTTTATATTGACAGCCAATGGGCTGACAGTATGAGAAGGAAGTGAAAAATTGAAGTATATAGTAATTCTAGGAAGAAAGGGAAGAACTGGGGAAGAGAGGAAGGATAGAGGGATGTTATGAGGGGATAGATGAGGTCGTGAGAGGAATAGGTTGATGAGTAAAGGGGAATTAGAAATTGAGAGATCTGATTGGTTGTTGGAATGTAGGCCTATACTACACTAAGTGTAGCGGTGAAACAACGTTGTGAAACGGACGTTTTATAGAAGTTATTATGGATTGTTTTGAAAAATAAAAAACACTAGCTTGTAGAGAATTAAATTTCGAAGACAATGAGCCTACTTAGAGATTTCTACGATGATTACAAGTGGTTTAAAAGTTGAAGAGAAGTTGAGAGTGAAAAATCTGAAATTTTGATAAAAGAAGGAAGTGATTTGCGGTAAAAAGACGCTATCGTACGAGCGAAAATAAGGGGTTTTAATGAATAGTCGGACAGGAAATGATGGTTTTGTTTCTTCAGGGAGGTTCTAAACTGCGTTGTGTGAAAATTTGTTGAAAATCTGATGATTCTAGTCGGCTGAAATGAGCCTATAAAGATTCACACCTGCATCAACACTGTGCATATTTTTTAATTTTTTTTCAACGAATTCTCGGCAATGAATAAAGATATCTCCATAAAAAAACGAATTCATATGGTTCAAGGATTTGGGATTCTAAAGAGCCTAAAATTATAATTTTAGCCCCATTAGAAGTGTCCAAAAAACGATCGCAACTGTTTCGGCCAATCAGAGGGCAGTAAAACAATAACAACAGTATTTCTATTTCCTGTTTTGCCGTGATTTTGTTGAAACTAAAAACTTAAATTGTAATTAAACAAGACACCAAAGACACAAATGTGAGCAAGGCGCCTCAAGTTAGCCAATTCTTCATTAATTTCATGAAAAAGAAACTTTAAAAAGTGCTCCCTTGTCTCTCACAGACGATCCAAAATTTCTGACTACCCTTATTTAACCCTGTTTGCTCACAAATGCGAGTGAACTCGCAAATAAGTGTTTCATAGAGAGTGATTGTGTTTATGTAATAGGAGATCTCAATGTAAACTTTCTTCAAAAACCTAACCAATTGAGTAGCATTTGTGACAATTATGACCTCAAACAGTTAGTGAAAAATCCAACATGCTTTAAGAGTGTAGAGGACCCCACACTTACTGATGTCATTCTAACTAATAATCCGAAATCAATAAAACAATCTTTAAATATATCCTTGGGAATAAGTGATTTTCACAATTATATCAGTGCTGCAACTAAATTAACTTGCCCATCTGACAAGCCTAAGATGGTTATCTACAGAACATTTAAACATTTCAATGAAGAATCATATAAAAAAGATCTAGAATTTGCACCTTTTCATGTCTCACAGCTATTTGATGATGTTGATGATCAGTAATGGTTTCACAACACTTTGCTCTTAGATATTGTAAACAAAAATGCTCCTAAAAAGCAGAAAATTATAAAGTACAAACAGCTACCTTATATGAATGACAATTTGAGAAAACCAATAAATGTTAATGCATCAATGAGAAGAAACTTTCACATAAATAATAGCCAAGAGTCATGGAATAATTTTAAGAAGCAGAGAAATCTTGTCAATAAGCTAAAGAAGACGTCCGTAGTAAAATATTTTGAAGAAAATTGTAATGCTAGTAAAAGTAAAGGAAAACATTTTTGGGAAATTGTTAAACCTTTTATGACCAACAATGTAAATAGAGCAATCATAATATTACATTATATGAAAATGATACATTGATAGGCATGCCATTAGATGTTAGCAACACCTTCAATGAATATTTTAAAAAGGCCACTCAGCAAATAAATGCTCTGCAAAAAATATGTTGACTATGAAGGACGACTTAGAATCTATAAAGTTTTTGCAGCCTCAAATTTTGTTTATTGCTCAATTGTTTACCAAACCTATTCCCTCGGACATGATAGGAAAATTGAAAAACTCAATGAAAGAGCATTAAGACTAGTTTGCAATGATTATGAGAGCACATATAATGACCTATTAGTAAAGACAGATAAAAAGATGCTGCATGTAACTTGTAAGAACAACTTAGTTGAATTTCTTTTCAAGGTACTAAATGGTCTAGCACCCCTTTAGAAAGTTCATTCTTTGAAAAACAAATTTCTCCATATAACATGCGAGACAACAACAAATTAATCCAACCCACTTTTAACACTGTTCAGTATGGCAAGAAGTCAATTGGTTATCAAGGTCCTTTATTATTGAATGTTCTACCCTCTCATGTAAAATTAGTGGATGAAATAGGCACTTTCAAGTCAGACTTACGACAAAGTAACTACTTTAACAAATGTGAATGTGGAGCATGTATATTATGTCTGAAAAATTATCTGTAATTGATAAAACTATGTAAAATTTATGTTATTGTGTCAAAAGTAAGAAAAGAACTTTAATTACATTCCATTCATTTTATCATTTGTATATAATTTCAAAATTCATTTTGTTTTGTTATTTTAACTTGTCGGTAAAACGCTTATAGCTTGTGTTTTATTGTTTGTATTATCACCACCGACGTTAAATAAAATTTCATCTATCTTATCTTATCTTATCTTTACTAAAGTGAGTTCCTGAGAAGAGATTGGAATCCACACCTTCAAAGCCAGTGCGCAAGCGTGCTTAACCATTAGGCCATGGGTAAATGTACACGTGTTTACTTCTTACTCTGACTCTATAGGATAAAACTACTTTTTAAACTTTTTGTCTTGATGGTCTCTAATTATTATTATCCCCTAGCTATGCAATGGGGTATCTAGTTTCATGGTGTCCATCAAACATTTAAAACACCACTCCCCGCATAATACTCATCCTTTCCCAGCATTTAAAGACTTGTCAACTGTTACCTTAAATCAATGAATATCTTAACCAGCAGGGCCGTAGCCTGCAGGGGGCAGGGGGGCAGCCCCCCCCCCTAGAATTTGACTGAAACATTTTTTAGCTTATATACTTGCTTGTCATTAAAATACTTGAATATTAAGTATCAAATTTTGAAAATTCAGTCACTCTGATACAATATGAAAGTGAGTTAAGAATGTGGGCTTTTCAATGGCGTTATTTTCCTCATTGTCTTGTGCTATGAGTCAGGGTACTCATCAGACAAGGAAAACGGTGAAAAAATATCCTGCAAGTGTACACCTATGCTCGGCTCAGTGGGCCCCCTTTTTCAACTGAAAAATTCCTAAAGTTTGGTCTAAAAATCTGGCATAATTCCTGGAGTTGGCCCCTAAATTTGATTATGAAATTTTATTGAATCGCGATGCTGCTTTGCGGTGAACATCGCAGGTTAATGTCTGGGGAAAAACAGACAAATACCATTGCGGTGACAAAAAACAGTTAAAACACGTTTCTGCACTGAAGACTTTGTCAAAGTATCTTTAGAAAAATCAGCATGTTTGATTCTCCTGAAACCTTATTTTAATTTTTTTTTTCATATTTAAAAAAGGATCCACGGATCTTCACCAAAATCAAATCAGGTCTTCGTTGTCTTGATTGCAAATATCTTCCATAGAGTTTCATTTGAAACTGTGACGGTTTTTTCTCAAACTTACTAACTGACAGACTGACGGACATAATACTCAGGGGTTCTGGGGCTATATTGAAGTAGCATAAACGTCCGTTGAATTTTTTTAAGACCAAGGCAAGTCAAACAGTCAAAGGATTTTTATTTTTGAACAAGCTAAAAAAAAGTTTGGTAGAACTATCACAATTAAAAGGGGTGTAATTGATTAAGGGTTTAGATCTGTCTGATCCTAGTAAATTTTGATTGGAGTATGATAGAAACTACTGAAATGATCAGACAGTTAATAGACTTATAGGACTTTGGATGCTGGGCTTATAAATATCACCTAGAAAATCTTTACTGAAGTGATAGATAATAATAAATTTATTTATTCTGTTTCGTTTCGTTTATCCGGTAGAGATTATTTGAGATATGCTGTCACGCACGTGTAGTCAGTTGCTTTGGCTTGTGGATTGAAAAACAGATGTCCTTATTGCTGCGATAAATTTTCCTGAATTTCAGAGAAATTTGAGTTTCATTTAACTTCCCAATTTTATTTCAGTTAATCTGGAACATCACAATAAGACGGATTAATTTTGCTGAAAAATCCTACAGACCATTACTTAGAACATCCCCCAAATTCAATATCACTTGGACTCAGTGTACTTACTGGTCATGTAGAAATGAATGTGGCACTCCATCGTCCGTAACAACAGGTCACCAATTGAATTGTGCTTGCGACAGGGACTGCGTGAAATATGGATTCTCTCGAGGAGATGATTGAAAAACTGTGTTTAAGATATTTTTTTCTTGGTGAGAGTTTTGATCATATCTTAAAGCAAACAATAAGAGAGAATTTCTGTTTTGAAGGAATGACTTCTGGTGAGCAAGGGCCTATTCATAGATCAGTAGTGAATGATTTTGTTACTGAGGCAATGTGCAACACTTATTCCGCGTCAGTAATGTACAAGGGACATCTGTACAAAAACGATTTCTGTTTAAAGAGACTATTCGATATTTCTCATGAGGATAAGTTGTGTTCAGAAGAACAAATCATTCAGAACTCATTGTTTACCAGGTATGACATATTGATTGATCTGGATGGAAAACGAATGGATATAAGCTCAGATGTTCGACTGTCAAAGTGTGACGAAGACCATCATTGTTTGCAAGAACCGGATGAGATGACCATTTGCAAGTATGACGAGATCAGATTTGGATCAGAGTGTCTTGCAATGAAAAATGTAGGACTGTTGGAGAAGTATTTTTTGCACAATGCTACCTCTGTCAATCCCCAGCTTGTTGTGAGGGGCATTGAAACTCATACCGTATCAAATCACACCTTAGCATATATAGCTGAATTGCCGATGTGGCGATGTTTCATGCAAAACCAGATGAATGTAACAGATTTTTCAATTGAATGCTTTTTCAACTCCTCTCGTCAATTGCCACTTTCACAACAGGTATTGCTTGAGTATTTTTACAAGACAAATGAAAGTAATACCCAAGACGCAAATGTAGAAATGATAATATTTGAAAGTACATGCACTGAAATCGGAGGACAGATTTTTGATGTTCATGTCGACCACTTGACCCATCCCAGGTCGAGTAATGTGATTTTTTACTCTGATTTAAATAATGGATACCTTTTTCAACCAGATCTGGTTAACTGGAAAATCAATTTCACGGCAAATCTCACTTTAGGTTCATTTGCGACATGTTATTATGGAGCCCAAATATGTATCAATAAATTCATGATAAATGCAACAGAATACAAATTAGTTGGTAGTTCACATTAAGTCCTTATGTCTACAAATATGAAATCATCTGTAACAATCCCCTGATCATTAACTTTTCAAAAGTTCTGACTTTACAGAATTCCCTCTTTCCACAATTTCCACACATTTTTGACCAAGACAAACGAGGTACTGTGTCGTGAGTTGGTAAAATTTAAGTTTTTGCCCAACAAGGAAATACATTTTAGTTCATATCTCAGCTTCCTTATGGAATTTATGTAAATATGGATCCTATGAAAGCCATTGATGTTCCTTTTGATGCGAATAGCACCAAATGCGTTCGCCACTCACTGCTTTTGATATATTAAATGATAAATTGTTACATGTACGGGATCAGGTTTTGGAGTCATGCAGGACAATGCATGAAAAAAAATGAATGTAATACTTTAAAATACAACAAAGTCAGTGCAGTTACAATAGGAGTTGCAATTTGGTATTGTAACACAATTTGTGTACTGGTTAGCTGAGCATCTTATTAATACAGAAAAAAGGCCATAATATGCTTCTGTATTTCAGAATGACACTTTTTTGTAGTATAAGTTGTGTCACAAAATGGACAATGTGATTTTTGATGCATCAAATACACCATTAACTGATTTTATTTTTTCTATTTTCATACATAAATATTTTGCTCAATATCTGGTCTTTCAGGAAATAGTTACAAAACATTGCTACAACTATGTATCGAAATCTGTGAGGGCTTAAGTAAGACTGACGAAATGGTGACACCCTCTTTTTTGCGAGAATTTTGTTGGTCCTCTCATTACATGGTCAGATCTAAGAATCTCCTGGATATTCTTAGGTTGAACTATGATGTTATAGACAACTCTATTATCTAGCATTGCAATATATGTAAAATAACTACAAGCTGTGATGTCATTTTAAACTGGGTCAGATTCCCCACCTTCTAGTCAATGTGGATCCACCTGAACTGAGCATCACAGTTTCAACACAGTGTCAAACATTGATATATTGAAGGAAGCATTACATTTGTGATCCCAATTATCTATCACTGGCAATCACCAGTCTAATCCTACCAAATGGCAGCTTTGTGAGCATTCACAGTAGACAACAGTTATAATCTCCACAGAGTTGTTTGATTAATCTACAACCTTGCTAATTTACAACTTTAAACTTTGATGGAACTTGCTGTAAACAAAAGGCTTTGACAATTTGTTTGTAAGCACATGGATAATGTGATTTATATTTGTTCTGGCAGCCCTGGCAGCCCATTGGCTGAGAGACTGTGATGTGGAACTTGCATGGATTTTCCCAGACGCAATTTTCACTCTGACATTGAGCTGAAACTGTGATGCTCAGTTCAGGAGGATTCAAATTGGCTAGAAGCCGGGGAATCTGCACTGGAAGTTTTCAAGAGCATCAATCAACTCAATCCTGTTTTCATGAAGGATCTCTTCCTACAGAAAGTGACTGACCACAATCTCAGAGACTCCAACAAGGTAGTCACGCCTACGTTTAAAACTGTGAGATGTGTGAATAGTCCATCCCCCAAGCCCCTCAGAAAATGATTTCGTTGCACCCCCCGGTTTCGCCCACTTTTTTTATACCAAATTGAAGCAAATTTTGTCTAGTTTTCATTTCTGATAATGTTTTTTACGAATTTCTGCCGCAACTGTGCAAAAAATAGGGGTTTTAAAAGGGTGTGTGAATCAATTTTTGACCAAAAATAAGGTAAAAAATAATGAAGTGGCATCAAGAAGCAACTGTTTTATCATGCAATATTCATATAAATGTTGCTGCATACATACGAAATGTCGATTAGATACCTACTTGTAATTTTGGTATATATTCATATGTAGCCACTGGGAATCTAAACCAAATGGCAGCCATTTTTCAAGATGGCTACCAAAAATCGGTTGCCGCTCAAATTCTTGACTCAAATTACTGTGGACGGACTAAATTCGACTTGAAATCTATGATAATTGTGTTAATATTTCTGTTGGGAGGGGCCAATTTCGTTTTCTAGAATACTTTTCTAAAGTCAAAACTTATTTTTTAAGGTGGTGGCTTAATTTCCAAGATGGCTGCCAAACCGAGATTGTTTGCACTCCAAATCTGTTTTTTCAAAGATTTTGCCTTAAAAATAAAAAGAAAGAAATCTTACTGCAAATACATAATCTGCCAAAGTATTCCAATGGAACTCACAAAACAAAGAATGTTTTCCCTTAAAAGTTTCTAAAAGCAGATACTTAAATAAAAAACCTTGGCTAACAAATGGTTTTAAAAAATCAATCAAAATAAAAAACAAATTATATCATACATGTAAAAAATACCCTACTACTAATACAGTAGTCAACTTTTGAAGTGGATCAAGAATTTACATCATAGCAATTCTGACATCAGTTGTTGTTGCTGCATAATTTTGCGTGAAATGTTAACTTTGATATCTTGGTAATGTGCTTGAACGAGATTGTTAGGCTTCAGTGACTTTGGTGGTCACCAGACACGATTGTTTGAAGCAAGGTTCAAAATGACTTGTCACATACTAGTGAATACACTGTAGCAGCACCAAAATAGAGTAGTGATTTCAGAGCCTTGGTCACTCAAACAATGTCGAATTGGACCAAAGGAACCTAAACTGTGAAAATGTTAAAAAAAAGAAGTCCTCAATTGTCTACTAAATATGATTAAAAAACAAATTTTCTCCAGTCACTTGATGAAGTATGCCCCAGCCGGTGGCTCCCCCGCTTGGGTGAAATTGTTCATATCCATTGGAAAAGCCACAGATTTTTGAAAACAGTGAATGTGGAATGTCAAATCAAAAGTTGAGCTCAATTGAGTTAACAAAACAATGCCTGGCCTGGTTTATTACACAGTTACAAAAGAAATGATACCCTGTTTTCAATTAAGGTCGCCATTGCTTATTAGTGTTACAGACCATTTTGCACCTTGTGACTAACAATCATCGTTTTGAAGGGTAAAAAATTAGCGAAGCATGAAGTTTTGTCGGCGAAAACATTGCCAAGACATCACACCAGCATACTGCAATAAGATGATTTACTCACATTTTTTTGTGTTAATATAAATTATATGAAAAATCTTGATCCACTTCAAAAGTTGACTACTGTAATTTAAGTAAATATAGAACTTATAAAAATAAAATACAATCTATCACACGTAAGGCAGAAAAAGATTATTATGAATACAACCTAAAAATTAATCAATGTAACATTAAAAAATCATGGGTTTTGATTAAAAAAGCAATAAATAAAAATAAAAGAAAACCACCTTCACAAGAATTTCACATTAATGGTAATACGACCAATGATGGTCAAGTAATATCCAATGCGTTTAACAAATTCTATACAGATATTGGGCCAACTTTGGCAAGATCAATTCCTCGATCTGATAGTCATCCTACATCATATATTCCCCAAAGGAACGAGACTACATTATTTTTAAATCCAACTACAGAAAATGAAATTAGCAATGTTATAAATCTGTATCTGTTTTAAGTGTATTTTCTAAAATATTTGAAAAAATCATATATGTTAGACTTGATAAATTTATTAATGATAATAATTTGTTTTACCAATATCAATTTGGTTTCAGAAAAAAACATAATACTCTTTTAGCCTTGACAGTTTTATTAGGTAAAATAACAGATGCTTTCAATAAAAGTAAAGTTATAGTTGGAATTTTTCTTGATTTCAAAAAGGCTTTCGACACCATTGACCACAATATTTTGTTACAAAAATTAGAGAAAGATGGCATCAGAGGAATTCCCTTATCTTGGTTAAAAAGTTATCTCTCTGATCGCAAACAGTATGTGATGTTTAATAATTTCCAATCTTCTCATTTACCAATCACTTGTGGTGTGCCTCAAGGTTCAATTTTGGGACCTATTATATTTCTCTTATATATTAATGATTTACCTAATGTCTCTTCAATTACTATTCCTCTTCTATTTGCAGATGACTCAATCCTTTTTTTTGAAGGAAAATCTATAATTCTATTAATACGGAATTATCCAAAATTTATGAATGGATCCTTTCTAATAAATTATCTCTAAACATTGATAAAACAAACTTTATGCTCTTTAGACCGCGAAACAAAAAAATTGATATAAACAATAATCTCATAATTAATAACAAAAATATATCTTTAATTAATACAGTGAAAGTTCTTGGTATTCATTTAGACTCTCATATTTCTTGGCAATGTCATCTAAACTTCATTAGGAAAAACTAAAGGTTATGGGATCATAAATAAAGTTAAAAAACTGTTTAACAAAAATACCTTAAATACACTTTATTACTGTTTTATTTATCCTTACTTAACATACTGCATAGAAATTTGGGGAAGCGCTGCTGCTGTTTATCTGGACCCTTTATTTAAGATACAAAAAAAAATCATTAGAATTATTTCAAACTCCCATTATTTAGCCCATACAGCTGAATTATTCACTCAGTATTCTATTCTTCCTTTATCCAAGTTATATGTTTATCATGTTCTCTTGTTTATGTATAAGATTGACCATGAATTACTCCCGCCATTATTCTCGAATATGTTTTCCTATAATACATCCATACATAGGCACAATACTAGATCATTTAACAACTTCCATACCCCAAGCATGCGCTTAACTACGTGTCAGAAATCTTTAAAATTTATGGGTGTTAAAATATGGAATTATTTCATTTCTTTGATAAGTAATTGCCTTGTTTTAAACTCATTTAAAAAAAACCAAACAATATTTTAATATTAATAACTTACCAAATTTTCTGTAAACTATTTCCTTTTTTGTTTTTATCACCGATACACTTCCTGAATATATTGTCACTTATTATTAAACTTAATGTATGTATATCAAATAATATTAATCCTACAATTTGTTTTTATTTTTAGCCCTAGTCTTTTTTTTTTTCTTTTAAAAAAAAAAGAACTTGTTATTGTTCATGCTGTTCATGTTCTCCCTACTTGTATTACTCAATTTATGTATTGTAATTGGGCAAAATATGTCCACCCGACATCTGCCCCCAGATGTAACTGTTATTTTTATTGTTTCAATACATACATGTATCCTGTTTGCATCTGGAATAAAATTGAAATTGAAAAAAAACATTGTTTTTGAAGATGGCTACAGTATATCAAAGATGGCTGTCAAATTCCAAAATGGCTGCTAAGCTACAAAGGTGGTTGAAAAGCTCCCCGAAGTGTGGTAATCTTTGCAATTTTGCCAGGAAAGATTGTTTTTGTGATATTTTGCTTGACAATCCTGACACACAGCGTATAATTGATCATGCAAAAGTTTCAGAATTGACCAACAAATACCCTTTTGATTATAGCTCTGGTTTTTGTGGAGTTTTAATGGCGAGTGCAGATCAAAATATATCTTCAAAGGAATCCTAATAGTCCAGGAGCGTTAGATTTAACCAAGAACAAATTATTAACAAGCTGAAATTTTCAGGAAACATTCAGAAAATTGTCTAGAATAACATACTAGAAGTCCTCAAAAATCCTCTTATTGGCACGTTGGGAATTCAAGATGGTGTCCAAGATGGCTGACTTGAGTGATTTTACCATTTTTTGGCTAAAAATATGCTACAAATGCAATCAAAGTGTTGGAAATTAATATTCAAAGCTAGAGGATTGACTAGAAGCATGTATTATGTAATTTGGAATTCAACATGGCATCCAATATGGCGGAATTTATGTAGTCAGGCAGCCAAACTTGATTTTTTACGTGAACCCTGCACGACGGATAAAGATTTTTTCTCAATGGATTTGGGGTTCTTAGACCCTTCATAAAACATGAATGGCGGCTAACGAGAGCGGAGAGCGTATCCCTGAGCATTAAAAAAAAACGGTCAAATTCAAAATGGCCACCAAAACGGGCATCGGTCAGCCTAACTTTCTTAATTCTGGTTCTAGAAAGATGCGCAATACATCTATCTAAGGTAAAATAGACATGGGGAACTCATTTTTCAGGTTTTTAGATAGTTAAGACCAATATATTGGATATTATGTGGAAAAATACCATTTTATCCCTCAAATTTACAATAATTTTCAGTGTAGGTCATAGTTTTAACAATTATTAGGTTTATTAATGCAAATGCATGTCAAATTGTTTTTAACACTTGTACATTTTTTAAGATATATGGGCAGGTGTTATTCCGGATACTGCTGATGCATTTAAGGTTATAATGACAAGTATGGGATAATGCAATAAAAAGAATGACAATTAGGCTGGAGGGGGCTGGAGGAGTGCAAGATACTGGGCATAATAACAGTGCATCTCCAAGCAACAGATTTGTGGTACCACCAACTATGTTATTCCGGATTCTTCTGTAATAGGACAGATCAAGAGAGTTAATGAGAGAATATCTGCTCCATTATTTTGTTCACAGAAAGCTCTATTGTTACCCTAAATATAAAAAATGAATATTAAGAGGAGAGTCTGGAGACTACAACAACAGATTTTGCTGTCAGACAGATAAGAAGGGAGCTCTTATGGCTTGAAAACAACAATCATTAGTATGATGAAGTCCCAAATGATGTTGAATATCTTCTGAAGAACCGATACTCCAGTCGAGCAGTTCGAACAGCAGTAACCAATAGCTGCAACAGTTGATGAAATTGTTTGTAAATCAGAGTATCATAGTCCACAACCAAACTTCTTGGCATTGATATTTCATCTTTTTATATTCTTGGGGAGTCTCTGCCATGGAATTGCTTCTGCTGGTCAGATGGGCCACTGCAGTGACTCAGTAACAACTGTAACATGATGGAAAACGGTTCCATAGCAGGTGGGATCTGCGTCAAAATTATATATATATATATACTATGAATTAAGTAATGTTAACTGTTAAGTGTGTGTTAAAATTGAAATTTTGCTGTCATGATCATTATGTGGAACTTTTCCTCCAACATGAACCAGGAACATCCTTTGACATTGTTGTGTGATCCCAATAATGGTTGCTTTCTGGCCTAGAGCACTAATTCCTCGGATGCCATAAAAAAGCAATTATAGTATTTATAATTGCCATGACCTCTCCTGTAGCTGTGTCCTCTTCCTTTAAAAATTGAGTCCTTCTGTGAAGAAAATAATGGAGCATTAGCTGGTGCTAGAAAAATATCCAAATTCTGGAGTCACAAATCTAATTTTAAAAAGTATAGGAAGGTAACCATCTCATTCCTCTACCTCTAAGTTAGAAATACCATTCTTTCAACTGGACAAAGTCCCATTTAATGTGGTTTCACACTTGCTTGTTCTCCTTGAGGATTCCATGCCTTTCTTAATACTGCTCTCAGATCCAGAAACATTCTGCATGAGAATCTCTATATCTGCCAAATCACTGAAGAATCAGGAGTAATATCATCCACACTTAGAAATGAGGAAGGATACTGGATGGTCTCTGAAAACTCTTTGAGTCAAATTACGTTGTGAGTAAATTTATAGTTCCACTACAAGGATTGTCCTGTTTTTGGGTGCAGGAGAAAAATCAACAACAGTTGATTTCTTCATCTCAGCAGTTCTTTTCTTTATGAAATAATTGGAAATGCGAATTTATGGTATCTGATCTGGTATGAAGAACCATTATTTCAATTTAATTTATGTCAAGTAGTTCCTTATGCAGAGCATACCCATGTGTTTTATGTTTATGATTACATTGGGCCTTTTCCCTGGACAGATTGATGTCTGTATGAACTGAAACAGCCATTTGCAAGTCAAAAAATGAACTTGTATCAGCGATTATTGTGACTATGTCCATACGCCAATTCAATCTTAAATCACGTTAGTCAATGTTATAACCTTAAATGCATCGGCATTATCCAGAATAACATCATTTTATAATCCACTGAAAATATATCTTATAGAAATATATAAGTGTTAAAAACAATTTGACAGGCACTTGCATTAAAAACCTAATAATTTACAAAACTATGACTTCCACGGAAATGATTGTAAATTTGAGATATAAAAATTATATTTTTCCACATAATATCCAATAGGTTGGTCTTAACCACCTAAGAACCTGAAAAATGATTTCTCCGAGTCTATTTTACCTGAAATAGAGGTATTGCACATCTTTCTAGACCCAAAATTAAGAAAGTTAGGCTGACCGATGCACGTTTTGGTGGCCATTTTGAATTCGGCCATTTTCTCAAAATGCTCAAGGATACGCTCTCGTTACCCGCCATTCATGTTTTACGGAGGGTCTAAGGACCCCAAATCCATTGAGAAAAAAACTTTATTTTTCGGTGCAGGGTATAACCCTCTGGCTACTGACTAATAACAGAATCATAAAGTCGGCCATCTTGGACACCATCTTGGATTTCTGATTACATAATAACTTCTTCTAGTTCATTCTATGGTCTTGAGAATTAAATCCATGACACTTTGATTGCATTTGTAGCATATTTTGAGCCAAAAATGGTAAAATCACTCAAATTAGCCATCTTGGACGCCATCTTGAATTCCCAAGGTGCCAATAGGAGGATTTTTGAGGACTTTTAGTATGTTATTCTAGACAATTTTCTGAACGTTTCCTGAAAATTTCAGCTTGTTACTAATTTGTTCCAGGTGCATGCCAATATGGAGTTAATGCTACTGGACTATAAGCCTAGCCGCCACTTTCTCATTTTTTGGACGAAAACTGGCGTAAAGTTCTTGGGTATAACAAACATGGAATATTAGTTCTTTCAAAGTATGAAAGGAAACTGCCTATTATTGAATGCTACTATTCAAGTATTGTAAATCTGCCATCTGATATAGAACATAAACTGAACCAAATAAAAAACACAAAATTATTTCTAGGGCTGTATTTCTGTGTGTAAGTTTCAGATGGGCTTTTGAGTTGATGTGTATGTATAATCAGGTGTCAAGGAACGCAGTTGCTTAAAATCACTCAATTGTGACCTTTTCTTGTGTGTCTGTTGCTAGGTTTGTCACATTGGGTTATAGCCACTGGATGGGGGTATTAGGCATGGCCAAAGGGCAAATCTAATGATATCTTGTAAAAGCTTGAAGAAAATGATGAAAAAGGCCACACAATTCACTTCAATAAGTGCCTTCTAACTTGTTAAAAAATTTGATTTTTGGAAAGTCAGACCAGAGTTTGTCACACACAATGATATTCCAATGCAGCAATGCAGCCATGGAAACAAGTCCTCAAACAGCCTGTACAATAGCTGTGGCATCAAAAGTCTTATGGTCTATCAGAAAGACCTAACAGAACCTCTATAACAGCTTACCAGGTATAGATATATAAATTGGCACTGTGTGTGCCGGTGTCCTCCTTGTGCTATTCTGACAACCTGACATCTACTGCTCCTTTATCGTTTTAGTTTTTTATGGACTTTTATGATGTACATGATTTTATTGTATATATTGTCTTTTTTCTCTCTTTTTCTGTCTACTTCGTATTTGTTACCACTTTTACATTTGTATTGTTGTTATCGTGTTTTATTATAATCGCCAAATAGCTTCATCTAATGTTTACTGTTTTTGCCCTTGCGCAATTTAACATAAATTTTTCTTATTCTTATTCTTATTCTTATAAGCTAGTGACAAAAAATTTGTCAAAATGCTTATTTTAACCTTCCAAACATCTCAAAACTCTGTAAGTCACTGAACGAAGGGTCAATCAAAATAGCTGTCAGCCTGTCATTGCATTATAGTCACATCTAATTTATACTATCGCGCAGGGCATTTTTTAAGGATTTTCGACTGGGAGACCGACAGAACTTTGTGTCGCAATGAGGCACGATATTTATCAATCAGCTGAAGATACATTATATTTGTGAACTGACATGCTCGCAAAAGGGACTTCAAACTTTCAAATGAACTGTTTAGCTGACTGCTTTCAGGATTTCGGCTGATTTCCACAGAAACAGATTAGACAAATTTGAAATTTATGAAAATTGGAATGCAAAAAGATGGCATCAGCAGAAGTATAATGGTAAAGACAGTAAAAGAATATTTTTTGACATGAAAAGAAGAAGCCTCGCTTTCAAATGCAACCAAGAATTACAAATCATGACAAACTAAATGTGAAATTAGTGAGATTTTCTGGGAAAATTGGTCTCCCAGTGATACCAATTTGGCAGTGACTAGGAGACCACATCTGAGCACTATGTTAAAAAATGCACTGCCATCGCGATGGATTACTCTATGGTACCAAGAAACGAGTGATAGATAAACGCCAGGTGGCGCAAAACTCTGCTGCACAGCTGATTGAAATAGACAGGATAAAGGTAGTCATTTCAGGAAAGAGTTACACTGGCTTCCAATCCATGCAAAGATCCAATTTATGAAAGCCACATGGAAAGCTGTAGGTATTCACCAAGGTTGAAGTAATACGTGATTTATCACCCGAGGGCTTCAACCCAAGGTGTGATAAACACATATTCCCGATCCCATGGTGAATAACCGGCTTATACCATGAGACAAACAGTCAAACATGAGATGATAAGTGGACAACAAAGAATATGGGAATTATCGCCCTGAAATACTGGCATGTGATTGGCTGACAGAGGTGTCCAATGGTATAAATAATAAAGCATCTCAGCACCTCAAAAGTCCAATTCAACATAAACCTGAAAATTACCTGAACCTCTGCAGCAATGGCAAAATGCTGGTAGAGGTACCCGCCGCACAAAATCCAAATAAGTTTGAGGATAGAGCCTTTTCCTTTTCGATCATCACAGATACTGTGGAATGGCCTGCCAGAAATGTGCGAAAAATCAAAAACACAAGATAACTTCAAGAAGCGATTTAAAAAATATCTTTTCGCAAAATTCTGTAGTGATATCAGCTTATCTCACAGTGGCGTATCCAGGATTTTTTTCCAGGGGGGACAAACCACCAAGACATTTCCCAAAATTTTTTTTCGCTGCCAAAAGCTTTGTCACATGTCGTGCATTGTATCACGAAGTTCAAAAAATCTTTCAGAATCTCATTGCTGTTGTATTGTGGTTGTCCCTAAATTATTAATAATAATTTGGTATACATATATCTCAATAGTGTGGTAAAAATGTCTGAATAGTACAGTGAAAATGCTAAAAAAAGTCTGGGAATTTTTGAAAAAGAGCTAAGGAAATTATTTTTTGGGTGGCAGTTCAGAGAAATTTACGGAAGATAACTGAAAAAAGTATAAGCATTTCTTTGCAAAAGTAGGAAAATCTTGGACCTAAAATCCGAGGGAATAGATGGTGCAGAGAAAGGAGTGAAATTGAGAAATACAGGGTGGTCAAAAAAAAACTTTACAGTTGATATTTCATTTTCCAGGCTGCCATGATTGAGTCAGTGCCTGGGTACTTATTGTGTATACAAGCCAAGTATGTTAGATCTTTGAAAAATTGGTTAATAATCAAAACGGTTCATTACTTTTTTGATAGCAGACAAAATGGAAGCCGGGAGTGCTCCTGCGTTTTTACTACTCAAGGTTGTTCATGGCCCATCAGCAATTTTGAAGCTACTGAGCTTCACAGGACAAAATAAATACAACATAAAATGAAATTGAGAAGACAGAGGCACTATTCAGCACAAACCAGAAGGTGCTAGAGCAAGTTCAGACTTCACTATGGCCATTATAAGATTTTAAAACAAAGCCGTCTGAAGGTGGATGATCAGGTTGTTGAAATCACATGAAAAGTACATATTAACATCTTGAAAGAGCATCTAAAGCCCTGGATAGATAAGACATACTGTGCCACAGATAATTTGATCTTCAAACAAGACGGGGCATCAGCCACACTCCCTTGGAAAGCCCAGAACTGGATCAAGGTTCACTCTGTCAAGTTTCTCAGCGGGACAATATGGCCCCTGTTATCACAAGATCTCAATCAATGTGATTATTCTGGACGGGCAAAGATACAGGCAGATCCCTGAAAGACACCACACGGTCCACAGACCTTTATTGCCCAATAAAGGCATTCATTACGTTATTATGGAAAAAACGGACACAAAGTTACATTTTTGACACCTCTGCATCATTTAGGTCCACTGCAGAAAAGTCATCAGTCCAAAAGGACCTCCGAATGAATAAATTGTCTCTAGAAGAGTTATTCTTTGCTATACAAGTTGTTTTTGCATTGAAAAATAAGCATTTGTTACAATGAGCGTCATCCAAAAATTATAAGTGTAAAGTTTTTTTTTGACCACCCTGTACCTAAAAAGAGAAGCAAAGGAAGTCTATGTGTTCTTTTTTTCTTTGGTAATTCAGTAAAGTTTTTTGAGGAAGATATATAACAGTGAAAAAAAAATCAAGGATTTCTTTGCAAAATTATGAAACTCTAGGTTCATAAATCTATAGGAGAAAAGCTCTGTCAAATGACTGATGTTGGATAATTCTATGCATTCTGTTGACATATGAAAACTCTTTAGAATTTTTCCTTCAGTTCACAGGAATATCACAACAATAGATATGGAGAACATTTCATTTAAGAGATCAGCTTTTTGTTAAATTTTACAAGAATTTTGGGGAAATTTTAAATCAAATTTGGGTAATTTCTTTTAAATGGGGAAATTGAAGGGGAATAAGGTGCAATTTTATGAAAATTCAAGGCAAAAACCGAAATACAGAGAAATTTGGTTTGGTACATATTTTGATAAAATGTTTGCAAATAGCTAGCGCAAGACAGAAACTAAAAATAGAAAATTAGAATGAATTTTGGTCATTGATGCAAACTACCAAAATTTCCATTGATCACACATTCTTAAACCGTCCCATATGCGTTGGTTAACTTTTAGAAATTTTGGTGGTATTTTCTGCGGAGATATATCATTTGGGGGTTCAAAAATGGGGAAATTGTGAAGGATAAATCGGGAAATCTGATAACACTCTTTCAATTTCCTTTCTTATTAATTTCCCCATTCTTTTTAATATTTCCCCAATTTCCAGGCATTTCCCCACTTTGCTTACCATTTCCCCATTTGCTTACCATTTCCCCATTTGCTTACCATTTCCCCATTTTGCTTATCATTTCCCCATTTTCTTCCTATTTTAAGCAATATATCTGCAAATATTTCCCCAAATTCTGTTGGGGGGGGGGGCAGCTGGGTGGTGTAGTGGTTAAGGTTCCCGCCTGCTCCGCTGAAGGTCTTTGCCTGCATGGGTTCGAACCCCGGGTGGGGAACCCAAAATTTTCAGTGGACCTTTATGAGCAAAATCCCAGCTGGATGTCGTTTGGATGAGACGTTAAATTGGTGGCCCCTTGTATCAGTGTCTGTGCTGGGCAAGTAAAAGATCCCTCACATGGGGTAAATGTGTAACATGTTGAGGACTCCCGCTCTCTCTTCCATCTCATCAATCAACCCTCATCTATCTAACTTGCCCCCTGCCCCCCCCCCGCTGGCTACGCTACTGTTATCTCATTTAGTTGGCCTATGTAAGAGCTTTTTACCTCTATATAGTATTCATAAAAAACAAGTAGGTCTATTACGTTTTTTTTTTCAAAGCTCAAATATGGGATTTTGCATCTGTTTTCTCTAAATTTTGCATTTCAGTACAATTTTGTCAGGTTGAAGGTATAAAATTTCTCTGCAAGCACACATAGGCATAGCAGCTAAATCTAAGTAAAAAATGGAGTTATAATATTGATCTTATGATCTACATGAAATTCTTGATGTTGTCCTATCTTACTTGAACTTTTTAAAATTATGTAATTTTACACAAATATGAACGAATTTTTTAACAAAATATTAAGCTGTTAGGTAAAAGCATTGTGGCATGATTGTGCTGGTTACATGCCTTGTTCCACATAACATAAGGGGGGTCTATTTTCCATATAAGGAGTGGGGCACTGTTTGGTTGAGTGGGTGCGCCACTAGGGGGCTGAGGGGGCAGCGTAACGGGGTCAGATGGTTGGCAGCAACGAAAGCTGTGGGAGTATTTTAAAGCAATGGCGAGCAGACGGTAGCACAATGTCTAATAGGACATAACATGGACGTGTTTAAAGCTTATCAGGAGTTCTCAGCTCCTGGAGAGAACGTCCTGCAGTTGCGTCGTGGGGAGCGCATTGACGTCTTGGAGGCAGCCAGCGGACGTCACAAGCAGGAATGGTGGGCAGCCCGAAGGATCCGAGACAACGCTCTTGGTTTTGTGCCAAGCAAATATTTAGAGGTAAGCAAAGCAATAACAGGTTGACTCTAATAACACACAGATAGCTGTATCTTTCAGAATATACCCCTGGTTGGTGCTTGTGTCAGATTTACCCTCATGGTACTGCTGCTGCAGCATGATTCATCTTTTGTCATCATCATGCATCAGCTTGCACAGAATGCACTCTCCATGCACACTCAGCAGTGTCAGTGCAGCTCCGATAACAGCAGGTTGTTTTGTTGTTGTTTTGATGTCATTCAATAGCTTTTGCTCAGCTGGTAGGCCTAGTTCAAGCTATTTCATTTCATTGATAAAATCAGTGCTGGCTACATCACCCCAGTAGGCCTATCCATCTATCTTGTTAGCTTCCATTTAAATGCATGATAGATAAAATTGATAGTGGTCTGAATGTTTTGATTAAAATAAAAGGGTATTCGAAGTGTCATTTAGGACCAGATATACGCTTGGCACGTAAGATAGGTACAGAAATATTTTCCTTTTCTAGACATTCACAAGAATATTAGATTTCTTTTCTACAGAGAAACCTACAGACTAACAGTCGCATCGGAAAATATTAAAAGTGTCAATTAATAACAGGTCTAGCAGACCTTAAATTTGGCACGGTATTTAATTACAGGGCTTTAAATGCTCCTTGGGTCACTTAAGTTGCCCTGAAAAGGTGACAATGGGACAATACCTTTACAATACTTAAGAAGTCCAGTTTTGATTATCAACAATATATGGCAGACTACCTTAAATTGATTGGAAGAAAATGATTGGCAATATGAATTAAGTGATGCATGTAAAATGTATTGGCAATCAGTTACTCGAAAACGTAAATAATTTTGCATTTCTGGGAAGGGGCTCTGTCTCAACTGCAGATGGACGGACACAATGGTCATGGAAATAAAATATGAATTATCTAAATTTGATTGCTATTGTAATAGTAATCAGCAGCCTTATCTTTGTTTTGCCGATATGATTTTTTTGCTGATAAGAGCATCCCCTTTTTTGAGAGGTCATAATCTTTTGTTTGATTGAAAAAAGGTGAAATAAAAAAACGAAACATGAAGTAAATTTTATCTAAAGTAGGCTTATGCAATCTGCATCTCAGCTGCCAACATTTTAGTGCCCTTTGTGTTTCTTGAATTGCACTTGATTTTGGCTATTGTTAAACGTTTTGGTACTAGATTTAATAAATACTTTTTTGGGGATGATCAGCTGACGTGATGCATGTACAAATGATATAAATATCTTCCTGCCAAAGTCACAGTTTACTCATTATTGTCATCTCAAATGTATCTTATGTATTTTCACCCTTAGGCCTATTTGATAGACTTATCTTGTGACATAATGCCATTTGGGCTCCATGATAATGCATTAATAACTAATATAAAGATCTTTCAACCAAAGCCACTGTTTTATCATTATTGTCATCTCAAATGTATCTTATGTATTTTCACCCTTAGGCCTATTTGATAGACTTATCTTGTGACATAATGCCATTTGGGCTCCATGATAATGCATGGTCATAGAACTATTATGATGTATGGCCAAATATGGCAATATTACTACCTCCTTTTACACAGAGCATGTTACAAGTCGTGATTGTTTGAGAGCAATTCTGTTATCAGCTGCAAGTTGTATCTGAAGATATCTTTAAATACCATGTGTACATGTACACAATACACTCCCATGATAGTGTGTAATGTATAACAATCACACAAGAGTGAAAGTCATATCCAAATGTCTGCTTTGTACAAATCACTTTATTTTGCTTTCAGTTCGATGAGTTCATATCATTGGATTACTTACCTGCAGATTTTGAGGTGAGTCGCTTTGAAAAATATTAAAATCACATTCAATATGAATTGCAATATATTTTGCAGTAAATCTACCTCAGGAGATATATCATGTATATTCTGTATTGTATTTTACACGAATTCTGCATTTTTACATTGATTTTTTTTACACATGAATTGCAAATATATTGCAATGTCATGGGGAATTTATTGTTAGCATTGTATAATAGTCTTGTGTATACCAGGTATATGTATCAATGTTATCGAAACCAAGGAAGTTATATTAGTGCATGAAATCAGATAATGCATTGTTAAAAATGTAATTTAAATATGACATCGATATTTCAACACTGGATCATTGTGTGGTGCAGGCTGTCACTCAAAACATTCTAGTAACAAAGGCACTGCATAATGAGATTGGGACACAAAATTTTGAAAATATAAAAGCAACATTTTTAACCAGATTTTTGTATAAGACATACACCTGTAGGATACACTTGCATATGGTATGTATTGTATATATATGATTATACAAATATGAATGTATGAGGTGTTTAGTCTTACATAAATGCATAGATGGGTAGACAGACATTTAGACAGATAGATATATCTATAGATAGGTCCTCGATAGATCGATATATCTATTGATAATAGATAAATCATGTAAATCGGTAAACATGGCATGGTCAATAGATATTGGAGAGGTAGCTCAGGTAGGTAGATTGATAGAAAGATAGATAGATAGCCAGATAGATAGCCAGATAGATAGACAGATAGATAGACAAATAGATAGATCTTGGATAGATCTTGGATAGATAGACTGACGGACAGATAGATAGATAGATAGATAAGCTGTTTTTGGTTGCACGATAGATCATATATATTGTGCAGGCTTTATGTATGGACAGATATGTGTGAACTAGTTAAAACATTGCCTTCTAGTTATGTATGTATCGACAATTTCTTTCCATACTAATTTGGCAACTTTACCTGTGTGTGCATTGCCTGTGTAATGTCCTGTAACCCCTTTTAAGTATTCTTGGCAGCCTGGATGGCTATTTATAACTTAGCTGTGGATCTCATTGTTTCCTTATATGGCATTGTATGATTTACACTTAAAAGAGTCACTGCCACACCACTCATTGAGAATCGATAAATGGTCTCTGTGAAGGACAGTCTTTGACAATGTGGAATACACCCTTCAGTATATGTATGTAGAATCAACCAACACCTATGACTTCTAAGCTGCTAAGTACCTGATGACTTGGAGTCACATACTCATAGATAAGGAGCTATCACTTGAACATGTTTTTTGTTTGACCCCAAGACCCACAATTCAACAATGTACAGTGCTGCTTGAATATATGGAACCACTAGAAAGACAGATAGACAAATAGATTGGCAGACAGACTGGCTTTGAATGCTGTTCAGTTCCAAATAAATCCAATATTCAACTACCTGAGGTTATGCTGGTGACTTTGACTTTGTTAGAGCCTAAGATCTTACAGGAATTGCTACCATAATTTGAATTTCCATACTAATATACATATGGAATTAGGGCTGCTCGATTAATAGCTATTAATCACAAACTTATCGTTATCGTGATATCTAGTAGGGTGATAATGTTATCGCACAAAGAGGCGATAAATAAATTTTAAAATTTTCCTGTATTTTTGCCCAAAAATGGGAATTTATTCTCACCAAATTCAAACTTTTTACTACAGTTTGCGAGTTTACGGGTAAATCTCTTGCTTGTGAATTTATCGCACAATTTATCGACATCGCGATATGAGTGTATGAGACATAGTTATCGAATATCACCTCTCAGTCTATTATCGTGCAGCCCTATATGGAATTCAACATGCCATGTTTATCCAATGTTGGTGAATCCAGTTTTGCAACTTGTGAGCCATGTGCTGTCACTATGGCTGCGTAATTGCACGATTATGAATTATGACTCTCTCGTGCACAACTTTCTTTTCTTTTCCAACTTGATAGAAGTTTGCTCAACTTTTTCTTTTGCATTTTCTTAAGTGCATGAGTCATGGAATTGTGGTTACTCAGCAATACCTCACTGGGGTGTAACTTTTTGTGCTTGGTCTGATTTTATTCAATAGGTTTTTTTTGGATCTCAATGTTCTGTGGTGACTCCTTGGTATAATATACTTTCAACACTTGATGATGTATTGGGTACCAAACAATATTCCCTATAGGATATTTAGATTTGGTCATATTTTCATATTTTCTATACAGTATATGCTTTGCACTATATAAGTTATAACAAGCTTGAAGCAGACTTTCTAATGGTCATGCATAAGTGGATGGGAATGTATTTTATTTTCTTGCTATTTCTTATATTATATCCCAAAGTTCTGCTTGAGTTGTTTGGTAGCTGGTGGGTTCCTAGCATTTCTCCACTGCTAGGTCATTGGGTAACTGCCATGTTGAGAGCCCTATGTTCTTCTATATATGGCTAAAATATGTCATACTATGTTTTTGACATTGTGTTTTTATGCCCTTTGATGTTATACAGTCGTTATGACAAGTTGACCTCACAATTGTGCTTTATAACAACAGATAATTGTCAAATGGCATTCACTAAACATGACTCATATTCCGACTACATCACATTTATGTGCAATCGTGGTAATATGTCAAATAATGTCAAAAGTATCAGAGGTGCATGAAGTTGTGTGAGGTAAGGAGAAATGAAAGGAAATGTGTTCTGAAGTATGCAGAATGAAGAAACAAATCCTTTATAACCTCTATCCATGTAGGCCCAATTACAAGTAAACATGTCCTCATCTGCTGTTGGTAAGGACTTCATCCAAAAATAACCGAAATCAATCTGGAGGACAGATTGACATTTTCATATATGATATTGTTGCAGTTTTAAGATGCTGTTCAGCTATTGCTTGCCTTGCTGACACTTGTAAGTGATGTCAATCTTTATCTCAAATGTCAACATGACATTTATGTCACTGTATTCCTCATCAATGGTTACCCTAATTACCTGTAAATATCACTTCATCGCAGTCACTCTGGGTGCAAGTTGCTGCACACACAACTGATTTTAACCCAAGCACAGAACTATGTTACTTGTGTTACATTCTGGTGGAAGATGTACAATGTCAAAGTACTTGAATTGGGTAACACGATCTTGAAGCTACTGAATCGAAGGAAAACATCTCAATTTGAGTGCAATGGAATTTAGAGGTTATTGTGTCAATGTTAATTGTGTAAACTCGGTAGACCATGGGTCCCTACTAGTAAGAAATGCAGTTTCTCTGTTGAGTTTGTACTACATCTCGGGGCATATGTAGATACATCAATATATGCTGTTGTTCTTTAAAATTTTTAGGTATTTTCCTGTAGGTTCTTCTGTACACAAACAAATCTCCTGAAGGGTTGTAGCTCATTTGCTAAGTCCCAGGTTCGATTCCGTCTGTGGTACATATTCCTGGATCTTGACAGTAAGTTTGGGTAGCAATTGCCCCATTGCTGTGTCCTCTGGAGTCTCCCTGTTCTAATTTTACAGTGCATAAATACTAGACATACTGCCTTGATCACCGATCAGCTATCATCTGACGACTTTAGATTGCATAATGTGACCAAGTACTGTACTATAGCACTGACTACCGGTGACTAGTTGTGTGGACTGATTTGTCAATGTTTGCTAGAGCCACTCCCTCCTTATGCCATCTTGTTTTTTCTGTACATTTTGTTACAATTTTTTGGCATTCTCTCTGTAATAGTCTGCCATTTCTTTTGTCATTTCTCTGATAATGGTCTATTTGGTATGGTTTCACCTTGGGACTTACCTATAATCTTAGATTGTACTGGTGATTTACAAGAGCTATTAGGACTACAGAAGGTCACAGTGATTGATCATTATGGACTTGTGTGACTAAGACAAGACATCTATTACTGTCACATTGATTGATGTCTGAAGCAATGTTATAGCAATGTTAAAGCAATGGAGGTCGGAGGTACTCTTGGGATACTTGGTGTAACAACACTGTGCACTGTAAGTAGGACTTCTATATATTTGAAACTTTTTGAAAGGATTTTGAAAATATGTGATTGTGAAGTAAAATTAAGCAATAAAGAACCTTTGAGAAATTGAGAGTATGACATTGTATTCAATGCTACATGTACATATATTTCCTCATGAATGTGATACAAGAACTGGCACTAACTAACAGGTTGTTTTTATTGAGATAAATGAATAATTTCTACTATTCATGATGTGACATAGTCTGGATGAAGGTATAACTAAAACCAATTTTGTTTGAGTTGAAATTTAATTTTTGAGCCCTACTCTGCCAAAATTTAGGTGTGGCATGGATCAATCTGTTGAATTGTGGAGAAACTTGAGAATGATAAATGTGTGGAGTCCTAACCATGCTGACTGAAATGCTGCAGGACAGTGTCCTTTGGGTCATTTACCTGCAGCCAAAAATCAGCCCACAGGAGGGGTTAGGGGTCATTATACTTTTGAGAAAGTATAGTTTCAGAAGTTAATGCAAAATCGAGTGTTTGTGGGCCATGTTACGTACATGTACATGCTCAATATTGTCAAGTTGCCCAATGCAATGAGGCAAGTGAGTTATTGCTGCTCTTCGGTGTACAATGCATTGCAGTATTTTGGACATGAAAGCCGGTTCTTTGCTTCAAAGAAAACTGCACACATTTGTAAGTATAGATTAACTTGCTTTTTAGGTGTCCAGTACACAGGTACAGCAAATCTGTCAATGTAATTGTCATAGAATTGGGTATTCTTGCATGTGTTATAGTTCAAATGCTGTGTTGCTCTTGCATTTCCTTGATATGAAGGTGAGGGACTGGAGAGGAGCATTATATTGCTTCATTTGAGCTTTTGAAGTCCTGACAAAGCGAAGTAAATATCTGTTGGATCTCTGGAATATAAAGAAAAAGGATACCGATAGGCCCCTAAATTAATATAAATGGAATCAATTGGGTTGATACATTGATGGTCTTCTTTTAGTGCATTGTATATTATTTTTTCAAACATCTTGCATCTTCCTTACTATATCATGTACATGTACCTATAAATGTACTTTTACTAGATTACTAAGTCTATATAGTCATGAAGTGACCGGCTCCTCCAGGTTTAAATACTTCAAGACCTGAAAGAGCTGTCTTTCTCTGCACTGCAAAAAATTCCCGTTAAATTTTACAGTTAAATTAACTGGCAACTTTGTTCCAGGTCTAAGAACTGTAAAAGTACTAATAAACCTGAACAGGACAATGAACCGTAAAATGAAGATTGTACATTGAACTGTAATTTTACAGATTCAACAAAGTGATATTACGGTATAATGTACATATATAAAACAGTTTATTTAAAGTATATTTTACAGTTATATCAACTGTCAATCATAGAATGTAAAGAATGCAAGGAGCAGTATAATCTACTGTAAAAATACGGATAGTATGTGTCATTCTTACTTATTGCACAAGTGTGAAACAACAGACTAAGCATGTGATTTAACTGTCACATAGCTGTAGGGATGTACCGAAGCTGGAATCAGCTAAGAGAGTGAGAGAGCCACTGACTCCAGACTCGGCCTTGCTCAACAGCAGGGAAGTAAGTCCATTAATTATACCCAGCAATTAATTTGCGCACGTTTGCTCACAAACCATAAAATTGATGGATCTTTTCCAAGAGAACCAGGTGTCAAGTTTATTGAAGTATGTTGCATTGATGGAGACTGCGCCTGGGTTATTTTGGTTTTAATATTGTCATTCTTTAGATCACATCATAAGACTCACGCAAATGTCAATGTCATATATAAATATAACAACTTTTGCGTAATGACAATATCTTTAAGATCATATGAATGAGGATGTTCCCTTACCTTCAGATAAGTTATAAATTAAGTTTGATTAACAGCTGTGAAAAGCATATGTTATAGATGGCACCACATGTTCCGTGGTTGAAGTCCATGCAATCTCTTGTTTATAGTTCCTAATCTGATGAGGTGTATTGATTGTTTGGCCAATTCAAATGTTTTGTCTGCATATTACAAGTTGCCAGTATATTAACGGTTTAAGTAATTGTTCATTAACGTGAACTGAATGTTAAATGACATGTTGCAGTAAATTTATCTTGGAGCCATTTTGTAACTGACAAAGAACTGTAAATTCACAGACAAAGTCTGTTTTAAAAAAATACTGATAAAATAACAATAAATTTACGGTTCTTTTAGCCAGAAAAACACGGCCATTTCTTACAGTGTGAAAGACCAATTTTAGAGGCAAATAGAAAGTGTATGAAGTTACTTGCTTCCTATATATACCATCTATACCAACTAGCAATTGCCTGTGGAATACCTGTCTACCAATAAAGCAATAGGCAATATCCTATGGAAGCCACCAGTTGCTGAAGCTGCCAGTGCAATTAATATTTGATGGATGTGCAGCTGATTCAGCTTTCTGGCTGGAGGAAAGAATCGCCAAGAAATTGCCCCCGAGTCACGCACTCCTGATGGACAAGTTTGATTCCAATATTGATTGGTTTCAAATTGTTTGTCATCAGCAAAATTGGCAACCTCAGCCACTTTAGTGCTGCTGCTCCAGTACTGCATATTGTTTAGTGTGACTTTTAGAGGCTCATAAGTCATCCATTTCGTGCAATTTCATTGACATTTTAAGTGACATGTACTCTAGGTGCATGGTTGTATGTAATGATACCTCCTTCCTCCTGTATCGATCTATAAAAGGCATATAACGTGGTATAACACTGTACTTGTATAATGATTCCATCCACATTCTATATACCAGTAATCAATTGCTATCACCCTGAAGCTATATATTTTGGCTTTTTTGCAGGGTAAAACATTTTGGTATGATATGGTACAGGTGCCTGTTGTATATCAGTGTTCCAGTTGTCTGGTCTTTTTGCAGCAATAGCTTGAAGTTTGTGAGTTCTTGGGGTCTGCTGGATATTCTCTGATCGCATCGATCTTTGAGGGGTTAACAGGTTTATGATAAAACCCATCTGAGTGTGGTCCATCCATGTGATATGGATCCCATGATTACATCAGTTGTGATGTGGTTGTCTGCAGTCATTTCTGAGTGAGCACTTAGGTCACAGTGACATTTTTGGGCATTCTTTGCTGTTCTCAACAGTGTTTACTTTGCTTTTTGTGGTGGATGTCAGGGACGGACGCAGGGGGGGGGGATGGGGGGGATACATCCCCCCCCCCACCAGACCAAAATTTATATATTTTTACATGTTAATTTTATCCGCGCGCAGTCGCGTTATGTCGCGAATTATGCGTTCCGCGACGCGATAGCCCGATAGACCCCCTCACCGGAATTTTCTGGATCCTCCCCTGGTGGATGTTTCTTTCGCTTTATTGCCCTCCTTATGGAGCCTTGTCAACCTGCACAAACCCTTGAAGCTGCTTTTATGGGTTCGATATCTAAAAATAGCCTGGTCATTACTTGCTCCTTAAGGCTATTGACCGTGGCTTTAATATTCAGACAGTTTAGTATGGCATTAAGCTTCTGGTTATTGCATTGTGCATGGTCCTTCTGAAGGTCCACCATGCATGTTAAGATCGTGCACTCATGAATAGAGTATTAAATGCCTTGCTGTGTGTAGCATGTGTATGGACTGGATCTGCTATTTAATGACAAGCCTTCTTAGGCCTCTTATATGGTCATGGAACACTTGACTCACTATATAGGTGTTTGACCATTTAATGCAGATTTAAGAATTGTAAAATTGTGAAAAAACTATATATCCCCACTTGTCGAAATAGATTGTTTCAAAGGAGACCATTTGAAGACTTGTGAGCTACAGAAATTTATAAATGTTCATGAACCTTCAACGTGTACCCTGGATCCCTTCTACTCCTTTATGCATGCTGGAATCGAACTCAGATCATTCAATCATAGCTTTTACAGGTGTTGCTACATCCTATTGTCATTATTTACTGGAGTTTATGAGAAATCATGACCTCTGCATGGGTCACTAAGCCGCTAACGTTAAAGATGATACCTAGATTTTCTTGCAAGAGATATCTAAGTATGAAATAATTGTGAAGTTGCAACGGATACATTGCTTTAGAAGCATAAATTATATATAACTGATTGTGAGATTGCCAATAAGTGCTGAATTTTGCTTTTTCTGTGACAATACATTGAGGCAAATTAGATGCTCTGGTTGCCAACCCAGCAGTCCTGAATGTCCATATGCAACTCCCCTCGTCCCTTTCCATCTTCCATTAAATCCATTTGGCCTGGCTGATGTCCTGACAGTCCTCCTGACAGTCCCATATATTGTGGTTGAAGGACTGCAGCTGAACTAGCTGAACTGCACCTGAATCAGGCTGGACTGCAGCACGTCCTGCATTTGAACTGCATCTATCTCCTGGAGCTTGTCTCCTGCAGTCTGTCTCACTGCCTCCCGCAGCTTTATCATCTTTATGTTCTTTTTGTGGGCTTCAGCAGGACGGGTTTATCACCATGCAGCCTGATCACAGTCTAGTTTGCCTGGGTGTTCTAGAATCCACCCTGATTAGAACATGTAGAATGGATGCCCCAGCTTCATATGGAAGTGTTGCAGACTGGCTGCTGTCCTGTATCATCAGACTACCTGACAGTACCTGTAAGGGTTAATGCCATCATCGTTGCCACAATGTACCATTAGCCATTTAGGTGTTAGTTTACAAAAAAAAATGTTTTTTGCACATCCTGGGAATGTTGTTCAGTCAAGAGTTAATGAATTTGAAAATGATGGAATAATAACTTTAGCCCTATACAGCTGCGCGGTATTCAAACTATTCATTATATGTTATAAACTTGTAATATAAATTCGGTAAGATATTACTACAATATTACTAGGCTAGCCAATCTGAAGTTGTTCTCTGTACTTGTGTGATTAATTTTGATAACCCAAGAAAACCCTAATTAAAATAAGAAATTGATTATAATTATGATATTAAACATAAATATGTTGCTATTTGGAAAGAGAAAAGAAGTACAGTGTAAAATTGAATGGCAAGTTGACTGATTAAAAATCGATCAGTTGATTTAATTAATCTGATTCAAACTAAATCTGAATGTATTTAACACAAATTTATCACAAATTGGACTTCATAAAACTGAAATTATTGATTCAAAGAATTAATGCAACTCTGATACAATTAGGCAAGCACATTGATGGCCCAGTAAGAATTTGAATAGTAAATACTGGAGTCTGTTATTCACTAATATTGATCGTCAAATGTAACAGTCCATCAATGTCCAGGGCCCATCAATTGATGTTTTCCAAAGTAGCAATTTAGTGCACAGTTTATGTACATAAACTTAAGCATGGTATTTACTATTTAACTGGTTTATGTTTGAAAGAATTTAATTGCATACAAGGTACCTGCTGGCGATTTACATGCAAATTGTGAAAAATGACAAGAATATGTTGTATGGGTTGGTTATCAATCAATAATATATATGTGTGATATATATTTAATGTGTTCACCTGTGGTGAAGCTTATATGTTTGTATATTACAAGGTCTCATGTATATATATTGTAGGTATATGTTTATCTTAGGGTTTAGTCACATATCGTCTAGATGCTAGAACTGGTAGAAGTAAGGTTAGAAATCCTAATTATCTTTTTTTGTGAACTTTGCCAAATTATGAAATTAGAAGAGAAACTTCAAACATAATAGAGATATTGAAATGTGTGAGGGTTTTACACCTTTTGATCTACAGGGTCAGGCTTAGATTTTCATTGATATGTTGTTTGTGCATGGTGGACCAACTCAAGGTATGAAGTCATTGTTCCATAATCTGTATTTACACAGATAATCATGGATATAGGAAAACACATATACCATGTGATGTGTAACCTATATCCATAATATGGTGTGCCATGTAATTTGTAGGTTAATCCTGTAGGTTAAACCAATGGACATGTCATAAAGTCATGAGCCCATTGATCATTAGGGAGTATTGAAGCTACCATCAAAGTGGCATATACAAGGCATATTGTTGACAAGTGGGAAATTACATGGTGAGTATGAGACAGTTTGAGACTGTATAGAACTATTAGAATACAGAGAGGTGTTACAGGTAGTAATAGATATACAGTTGATATCTGGCTATTGATCAGTGGCGGATCCAGACTCTGTAGTCTGCGGTGGGGAGGGGGGGGGGGGCGGTTGTATTCGACAGTCGCTGACCCTGGCTGTCACTTTTTTTCTTTTTTTTCAAAATGTTAATTTTACATCACATTGGTCTGGGGATCCCTGTCCCCTCTGGGCTCCCCTGGATCCGCTACTTTTGATACATAAGTAAGTCAGTACATGTAATACTCGTAATAATTTTGGAATCAGATGGAGATAATAGCCAATAGATAATGACAATGACCTCAGGTGTTTTATAGGAAATGAAACATGTCACACAGCCCCAGGGGATACTGGCCTCCTTCTGGATATAACCCATTCAATTACTGTCTGTGGTTGTAGAGCAAAAATCAGTGTAATCACACAGGCCATCACATGAGGCTATGATGCCTGGCTATCACACAGTGTAATAACACCGCTGAATTCATATATATCTTGGATATCTTGTCATGTTGGATGTACAGTGTCAGATGTCATACTAAGGTGTTGTGGCCCATGCTTGGCTGTAGTGGCATAGAGGGCTATCTGTGTGTAAAGCTGTGATTCTTTTGCATGAACACATACATGTAGTGCAATCACACAGCTTTATCAACAAGCTATTACTCACTCATATCATATAGGCCTGCCTACATGTGCAGATTGTCTATGAATTTGGATATTTTGCCAAACGTAATCATTTGGATACACAATAACGTGCAATAGACCACAAACAGGACTGTTAAAAGTGGCTTAGGATGGTATTATCACAGGAGTGGTATGACATATCTGGATTTGAAAATTAAATTAAAGACTGACCTGACAACCTGATCATCATTTCTGGTGTGTCATGTTACTGTGACATTTAAGACTTTACTATCAGCAAACATCATTAGCAAACACTAACAAACAGTTACAACATTGACAGTGTTGTTGTTAATTGTCATGGCAATTTATTGGTACAAATTATAACAACATAAACTTGTGATCACCACTTTTGTTTTCACAGTTATGTGATGTTGATGGACTGCTACAATCACTGGTTTATATCACTTTCGATACCTGTACAACCAGGGTGTGACACATTACAAGAGACATTTTATTCTGTGATTTAATTTAGAGCTACCACTGGATGTAGTAATTAGCCTAATTAGGAAATAAGGATTTCCAATGAAGCACCTAATTGAGACTCCAGATATCTGAGTTGTCTGGATTGATACAATTGCTTATTGCTACAAAATAAGCATGTTTATGGAAAACAAACGAGTATAGACAGGGATTTACAGTGCTGCTTCTTGAAGACGTCACACTTGATCACTAGAAGACTGATCAAATCTTCAAAATGTGGAAGATCAGAAGAAATGAAATCTTGTTCTGTGCAGTAAGATTCCTTACCATTAATCTTTACCATTTTATTTTCCATGATGAAAACTGATAAAATCGGTTTAACTGCTAGTACTGATTTTGATATTTTTGACATAAGAATTGTTATGAGATCATAATACACCTGCATTTTGACAATATTTAACTGGTTCTGTCAATAATATCGAAATCACCTATAATAGTCTCAGATTATTGAAAAGTCGCCTCTTCATTTTGCAAGGACTTCACTATGTCAGTATGTTCGACTGCGGATGATACCAATGACAACATTACTGTTTCTACCCTATGCAGGCCTACCATAACATATAAGTCTAACATTGTATTGTAAGAACCCAGTTCTATTTGATGACAACACAATCTGTTTTCATATGAATTCCATATACTGATTATACTCCTATACCACACTGGAAATCCTACTATACAATCGACATGGTATTGAATACTATTGATCAATAGATACTTCACATGTTCAGTACCTGGCAGAGAGTAGTGTTGTTGCATTGAGGATGGTAGTTTTATAGGTGAGCCAGTCTAGCCTCTGGGGTTGTGTTATCTTTCATTTATGATTCCAAACAGGTTGAATCAATGATTGACTTGCACCTGATTTCAACACCTGAGGCAAGTTGGAGAATGGTGGTACAAATTCATAGTCACTATTTCTCCTGAGTTGTTCTTGCAATGTAGATTTTGGACCTATTTGGTAATGAATACCATGGTTAGGAGTTGATCCAAAGAACATTTTATTGATTGTTGAAGGCATGAATGATATGACATGTTTTGCCTCACAAATATGAAGTATATATTTGTACAAAGTAGCCTAGTGCATTGGACATAATTACGATAAAAACCGTCTTGTAAGTATTTAGAAGAGCTTTGGTTACTAAAGGCATGAACTGTTTACTAAATGAATGGGATATATCTAGGCATTGACAGTTCTGATGACAGCAATTAACAAGATTCTATTAGATGTGACTAAGATGTCTTTAACTTTTACTTCCTCCTGTCAATTAGCTTTAATTACCACATTTCAGGGTTGATTTATATAGCAATTTACACTGATTAAGTAAATGCTGCTCTTAAGTTGTTGAATAATGACTGTTGGAAATGCTAATGAGTTGTTTGACAAAACAGTACCTTACATTGAAGTCAAGTCAGGTTTATTGAATCCTTTACACCACACACAGGTGTGGAATTTGTGGTGGAGACATAAGTCCCTCATTTAATGCAAGTAGATCGTTACAATGGAGGTCTGAGGAACAAAGGGATAATTAATTATTCACTGGAACCAAGGGAGCATTCGATCATGCCATATGTGGTCCACTAATTAGAAGACAATGCAGCTGTGTCTCATATTAGATTGCCTATTACTGTGAAAGTTACTCAATTATTACTGTGTTATTAGCACCAAAGGACAGAGGTGCCACATAAAGTTAATACCTTGGTTATAACCTGCAAATATACAAGTTATTGTGGTTATGGGCTTATGCTCCTACATTAAATTAATAGCTTATAACTTATGCACATATCCATGATATTGTTTGTAATGAATTGCCCATCAATAGACAATAAACTGACCCAGTTAGTATATGTGTCATTGTTATGGTTGTCCATTGTTCAAATGTTGTGATTTGGGGTAAGTCATTGACTCTGCTTAGTTCCTGAATATTGCTCATGGCTGTATCTCCATAAACCATAATATTCATTTAGGCAGGTCCCACTCAATTCTAATTTAAACTTAATCATACAAAGTATAGGCCTATAATTATGGTTAGGCCCAAGCGCTATTTCTTCTGCTCTTGTCCTTTCCAAACTTTACAGGGAAAACCAAGATGTTTCAGAACAAGATAGATAAATAGATTGGATATGGCAAGTGTGCATGGTCTTCTTAGCCCAGTCCTGGGCACTCACGAGTGTTGATTGATGAAATGAGAGAAAGTGGAAGTCCCACATGTTACATATTTACCCATGTGACGGATCTTTTAATTGCCCAGCACAAACACTGATACACTGGGGCTGCCAATTTAATGTCTCATCTGAACAACATCCTGCTGAGATTAATATGCTCATGAAGGTCCACTGAAAATTTCTGGTTCTCCAACCAGGGTTCGAACCCATGCAGGCAAAGACCTTCAGTGGAGCAGGCGGGCACCTTAACCACTCTGCCACCCAGCTGACAAGAAGCTTTGACTTCTTGTAGGACTGTGCTTTCCTGCTTCATAAAGCCTTATCCTGATTGTGTCTTTCCATCTAAAGGAGAAAAAGTCAGCTTGTTTACAGTTCTGTTTTGCTGTGATGTCCAATGTATTTGGTTGATCAAGGTTATCTGGCATGGTCACACATCTCAATGTAGATGTCAATTTCGGGGATGCAAATCCTCATTGAGAGGCTGCAAGGACATTTGGTGTCCTCCATTGGCATGAAAAAGCCAAAGAAGGCTGCAGGGAAGGCTGTTTGTGGATATTTTAGGACTCCTTAATTAATATCCTTCCCCGGAGTCCTCTCTTACCCAATTCCTTGAGCCGCTTTTCCTAATTTCAGCTGTTCTTTTTTTTCTCGTTTTTCTTTCCTTTTCCTCCTCTCTCAGCCTTGATAGTGAGTTGTGTCCTTCCCTGCCTTGGCCTGAAGGCTGCACTGGCATGAAATGGCATCATGGGATTGCGTGGGGTGGCAGAAGATACATTCCCCATTTGTGTTGTTGTCCTTTAGAAGCAGCCTCGATCAGCGATCAGCTGACTGCTAAAACTCTGCCGTTTCCCTCCAAAACGAGGCCACATCCTTGTCCTTTATAAGGCTTTCCTGTCCTTACAAGGATTGTTTACGTCATCTGATGTTCTATTGACGTCATCCGGTTGACGTCTCTTCCTTCCTCTCGTCATTTGTCAGAGTGAGGCTCAGCCCCCTTGAACCCAGGGGCTCAATACTAATCTAAAATCTTTGCTAGCTATTTTTGGTGAGCCAATTCAATGCTGAGAGTTTCAAAGTTCTAAGATATAGATCTATAGATAGGCTGATATGGTGAGTGCAGTTGATGTGGTAAGTGCAGCCCTCTAAGACCAGTTCTGGGTGCTCACGAGTCACCAGGGTTAATTGATGAGATGGGACAGAGAGCAGGAGTCCTAAACATGTTATGCATTTACCCCATGTGGGGGATCTATTACTTGCCAAGTAGCCTACAGACACTGATACAATGGGCTGCCAATTTAACGTCTCATCTGAACGATGACCTTGGCTTTTCTTCATGAAGGTCCACTGAAAATTTTGGGTTCAACATGTTCAAACCCATACAGGTTGAAACCTTCAGCGAAGCAGGCAGGAACCTTGACCACTCTGCAACCCAGCTGCTAAGTTATGCAGTCATAACATGCATAATGAAATCTTCTCTGCTATACAACGATGTAAAAGAAGTCTTTTATGCAGGAGAAGATGCACATAACATATGACCAAGTGTTTTCATCAGTCTTGTTGTATCCAACATCTCAGTGAGCATGGTGAGTGTGTTGCGTCAAGTGCAGCTCCAATTTCCAAATGCAAATCTTAGACAAATCCAAGACACATCAGAGACGAAATCCCAAACAAATCACAGCAATTTGTCAATCCACCTCTCTTCTAATGCAATGGCATTGCAATCTAATGGACTTAGACCTTCTCATGAGGAATCTCAAACATTTCTGCAATCTTGTCATTATCTTAAGCCATTTATTGGAGTCTTGAGCACTGATGATGGCTTTCCATACATCAAAGGGAGAAATGGGAATCCACTAAATGAGAGGCATTTGCTGTTAGTGAGATTGGGGAAGGAGACATTTAGCAATCAGCATGTTTATGTTTGGTCCATGAAGTGTCTAAGAAAATAAGAAGGGCAACAGTTGGGCTTCTTGTAAGACATGTTGTAAAGAATGCTTGAGCATGGGGATACTAGGTTTGATCAGCTGAGAACCACTGCTGGCTTGGGAGATTCTAATAAGTTCTCAATGGATTTTTAAAAGTGTTTGCTCTTGGTTTTGATAGTCTGGTTTAATGTTATTACCACAGTTCCTGGAACAGCAGCCAGCTGAGATTACTAAAGTTTGCTCTTTTCAGGATTCATTACAATGGGTATTTCTTCAGGTTGGTGCCTTATCGAAAGTAAACATGTAACCTCGAGACAACGCTTGCTCAAAGAAATAATATTACAGTATCTAGTCATTTGGCTGTATATTCTTCTAAAATGACTCCTTAGTTGCCAGATATTTGTATTCTGACACAGTGAGGCAAAAAAGCATTCCAAGCACGTATGCCCTAATGAGTAGTCTCATTGGTATACAGTGTATTTGTGCGTTCAACAATTGCTTCCTTTTCACATAGCTCTACATATACCTATGTTCATAGTTCCCTCATATTTGCCTTTCATCTTGTTTTGGAAACTTTATCTTGCCAAGAATAATGAGTGGGAGGGAGGGTTAGCCCAGTTCAAGCCAGTTGCATTGGTAGGACTTCGGGATTGCAGCTGTACTGGGACTGGGTCCTGGGTTTGATTCCAGCTCTGGCCGGGTCACCTGGACCGAGGCAGCTGGTGGCAGAGTGGTCAAGCTGCCCGCCTGCTCCGCTGAAGGTCTTTGCCTGCATTTGTTCAAACCCTGGTTGGGGAACCTGAAATTTTCAGTGGACCTTCATGAGCAAAGTCCCAGCTGGATGTCATTCGCATGAGACATTAAATTGGCAGCTCTTGTATCCATGTCTGTGCTGGGCGAGTAAAAGATCCCCCACATGGGGTAAATGTGTAACATGTTGAGGACTTCCACTCTCTTTCCTAACTCATCAATCAACCTTCACGAGCGCCAAAAACTGATCTTACAAGGTGACAGTAATCACATCTATCGATGTTGTACGGCATGCAGTGTCATTGCAGTCTCAAACATCCATCACTGTGTTCTCCTGTTCTAGCAAGCTTACCAGAGATCTGGAGTCCATAAATACAGGATGTAAAACCCCAATCATCAATCCGTCAATCTTGCAAAGAATACCATTTCCTTTGTTTCATCATCACTAACTTCATTAGCCATTCTTCATCTGCTTGTAATGCAGTTGTATGGGGTTGTTTGACCATGATTACTGCTAATGAATGAGCATGAGCATTGAGCAAGCAACCTCACCATGTTCATTGACCATTGTAATAGGATCATGCAAAGCTCACAGACATATCAATACATGTAAACATGTGAATTCACATTAATATGCAAAGTACCTCATGAAAACATAAACATGTACTGTAGAGCAATAAACTAGTAGGGCACATACTGCATATGAAGTATATGGATAAATAGGACTGGAATATGTTATCAGGTTATATAGTAAATCATAAGAATGACAAGTAAAACATGTGAAATGTATGCAAAACTAGTATCTCATATGTATAATTTTACAGGTAAAACTTGGAATATGTGCATAATTTAAGTTGGTAAGTTTTGAAAAATGAAATGCATACATTTACGCACTGTATTATATTCACACATGCATAGAACTGTATAGCTATCAAGCTATGATAACACAGGTTGGATAGTGTATTAGTGACTTAGTATCAGAGTATGTTCACTATGTATGATGCAGCATTTGATGACTCAAAGAGATCCCTCATAGCCCTGCTGGTATTGTATGAGGAGGATGTGAAAATGATGGCACACTTTGCTCAGGTCAGTTGGGAGGATTAAAAGCCTAGTACTCCTAAGTCTCTTGATAGTGATTATCTATGGTGATCAAGGCTGATCAGTGAATAGACTAGATCAGAGAAGGATTCTAGATCAGATGGTAGATACTTCACACATTTCTGCTCATCAACTGCATTGGGAGGTTGGTACTAAAAATGTGTTGATGGTTAATTGATTACGCATAGTGCAGTCTTTCAAGCAAGCTCTTGTTATCAGTAAGGATTTGATCATATACTTGAAAAGGATGAATATACGCTATTTATTACTTCGTTATTGTGTATGTGGAATTGTGGATCTTAATAATAATTCTTATGCAGTGTTGGAGCAGTGGAAGTTGTGAAATTTAATATATATTATGTTTATAAATTGAAGGTCACAATCTTAGAAATTAACATCTAATATTTGAATTTATTGGTGTGATTCACAATGAAACAGTGGCTGGTTGGGTCTATTACAATATTGTTGAAGCAACTTTAAACAAGGCCAACCAGGATTTTGACCTGAAAGAGGACATAAAAAATTGTTTGGCGATCAAAAATTCATAAATATTCCCTGAGATGTATTTAAAAATTTTCCCTTTATGTGACACTTTTTGTCTGCTTTAAAATGACTTCAACCATATGTTGAAGCACCGAAGCAGGCCATAGACTTGTAAAGGGGATATATCCTGCTTGTGCATGTACATATGACTTCCTTGATAAATTAAACAATGCCTATTTGTGCTGTTCAATCTGCTGATAGACTGCCTTTGTACTAAACCAGCTGGATGTTCTTGTAAAATTGATTAAATTTATTCAATCGGTTATTTATTCGTTGCAGCAACAGAAAGAAGTGCATCTTCGTCAGCTGGCCATGATGGAGAGGGCGCCTACATTCCCAGGTAAATATGATTTAATTTAAAAGTCGAGAGAAATGTCTTACTTAGGTAGTGTTGTGTAATGTGTGGGTGTCATGTAAAATTCTGTTGATTTTGTTTCTGTGCGATTGTGGCACAATGTGTGATGGTAAATTATTATTTTACTGATTTGGCTTTTGCATTAAGTTATAAGATTAGATTCTTAGCTTTGATTTTTTTTGCTTAATTGTACACTGTTTCAGGCAGGGTTAGAATTGATTTAAGTTGGTTGAAAGCATGTTAAGGCATGTTTTGCTTCATTTTACATTTAAAGTACCATTTCATTTTACCCAGTAAATTATTTCAGATAACACATGTGTGATATTTTATTCAATAAGCCTAAGCTGCTTTTAGGGTTACTATTCAGTTATTTGTGCATTTCTATTCATTTTGTAATCAGTTAAGGTGAAGGTATGTCTGTCTTAGGACATTATGCGTAGCATTAGAAGTTAAATATTGCTTAAGTTATTTTGCATGTATGTTTCTGATTATTTTATTTAAGGTACTTTATTCTTAATTTGTGTCTAATTAGAGGAGAACAACAACAATCTACTTAAATATGGCGCTTTACGTCGGCCGAAGAAAAGACAACAAGCGATGCTCCAGTCAGCAATCGGTGCTGCGCAGAGGTCTTCCCTCGTTCCTCCTAATACGATTCCCATCGACGACATCCGAATGACATCTAGGGAGTCGCCCACAGTCGAAGAGATGGCTCGACTAGAATTACGGAATTCTCCCCTCTTGTCGATGAGAAACACTCCCTCCCCTCATTCCCCTCGTTCTCCCCGATTTTCCCCTGTCTCCTCCCCTCGCAGTGGCTCCCCCTTCTTCTTTTCTCAGAGCCCCCATCGGAATTCCCCCCTCCCAAGGGGTAAATTTGTATTTCTGTTATTTTGAACAGCTTATGTAGGCTTGTATTATTGCTTTTTACCATGCACCTGCTTTCTTTATAATATCTTGTTTTTAAACCAATGATTTTGATTATAAAGCAAAGTAGATAATAAGAGCCAGTGACAATTGATTTTGATTATAAAGCAAAGTAGATAATAAGAGCCAGTGACAATCGCCTATCCAGTAGATGTCTAGAAATTACTTTGCTCTTATATTTAAGATCATTGGTCTGTGGCTCAAGCGATGCTTTTGTGATAAAGTGAATACAGATAGAATGAAAAATAAAAACCATTTATGACATAATTTTCAAATTTTGAAGTTAGTTATATATGCAGGAATTGTAGTTGAATTATAAATATTTCTTAAATGCTTATCAAAGTGTTAAAACTTGATATTATGCTTCAACGAAATTAACTGTTTTGTGGAAAAAGTAGCTTCATTGAATATTTTTACTGTGTTGATATTTATTCACAAAGGCATTTCCTTGGTCCTCCTACAGACCTCCACAACTCATTGATGCTTTTGCTTTTCACTAATGCTTTTTGCTTCCTCTAGACTTCCTTGCTTATATCGTGGAGAATATGTGGTGCATACCTGTGTAATATTTCAGCTTTTCATAAAACATTATTTTTTTCTCTAAGTCCAAGGTCCAATATTTAACATATATATAGGTGCAAGCAGCATGAACTCCAGCCTACTAGTACTAAACTACATTCTTGGTCAATTTTACACTTGGATACTCTGCTATATATTGTATATAAACATGGTATATAGGAATTCTGCCATGCTAAATATAGTGACCTGCCATTATATTGGGAGACAATGGCTGTCGTGCAAAATTGACCAGATCTGGTGACAGGGCGTGCCGACCCATTAGAAGCTTGTTTTTTGCTTATTTTGCCATGAAAATTTCCTGTTAGTTAATATACTTGCTTTTACACTTGCTGTATTGCAAATAACAGGCTTCATATGTAACCTTTTGCACAGCTTATTCATATTATTTATTACTTGGTTAAATTTATGTCATAATTCAGTTTAAGTTGTGGCTATTTATTGTACATACAGTAAAATGCTGTTATCATCATTTATTTGTTATGATTAAGTTTTGACTATTGATGCATGTATTAATTTTGATTCTTTAAAACTCCCTACCACTGCTTAATGAGTGCCTATGTGTATTGTGTAGGGTATGTTATGTGTATGGCATACTAATTTATGTGATCCTATCCCAGTCAACAATTTGACCTCACTGTGATATATCTGTGAGCTCTTCAAAGACACCTTGAAAGCTCACACAAAAGACCTCACATCAACCTCATTTTGAAGCCAGTCAATGAGGGTGATTTGAGCTCAGAAGTTGAGGTCACACTGTGAGCTCCCTGTGAGCCTAATGTGAGGTGTCATAGTGAGATTCTTGTGAGCTTTTTGTGAGCTCTCTGTGAGCCTTTTCTGAGGTCAACTCTGCAGGGTGAACTTTCTTAGACCTCTGCAGGGTGAGCTGTCTGTGACCTCAAATCACCCTCATTGACTTCTTCCAGAGTTAGATAAATGCACATACAGAATAGCAAGTTTGTTCACTCATTTTATTTGTCAAATCACATTGCTGGATTGGGGGGAGGGGGATTTATTCAAATCTTTTCAATCTTCATTCCTGTAGTCAAACCCATACATATCAACCAGTAACCTGAAACAAAATAAAAATAATACAAATACATGTACATGCTACATACAATATATCAGCAACTTCAATAATGTCCCATATATATATAGGCTGAATTATGCTGTACTGCGTGTGTGGTTGATGTCTATTATCTCATTATTCCAAGGTAAATTGTCAATTAAAATGGAAACAATTACTAGTTCATACATATCAAAACTCTATGTGCAATGGCTCCTGATACTAAATGGCAGTTAAAAGATTGTGCCAAAACTGCTGTATAATTTAATTGCCAAAACGCATATAGTTGTAAATTTCCGGATGCTTAATTTCTATGCCTGTGGAATCACAAGTGTCTAAACCCATGCTAACATAATTTTCAAATCTACAAACTATATAAAAGTGTACTTACATGCATTATTTCATCTCCCAAATTTCCCTGTTACATGTTGATTCAAAATGGTGGATGGAATGTTGTGATGGCCATGTGATGTCACTTCCTGTCACAAAGAGCTCACAGTGTGAGCTCTCTGTGAGATATCATAGTGGCACCATCATTTGTGAGCTTACTGTGAGCTCACAGAGAGCTCACAATTTGACCTCAGCATGTGAGATTTTGTGAGCTCTGCATGGGGTAGCAATGCATGAGGTCACAATGTGAGCTCTCTGTGACATCTCTGTGTGACTTCCTTGTCACCTCCCTGAGAGATCTCATAGTGACACCATCATATGTGAGCTCACTGTGAGCTCGTAGTGGGCTCACATTTTGACCTCAGTATGTGAGATTTCAGAGAGCTCTGCATGAGGTAGCAATACATGAGGTCACAATGTGTGAGGTCACTGTGATGTCTTGATGACACTCTCAACCATGACATCACCGTGTGAGTTTCTTGTGATCTCACAGTGAGTGCCGTGCAGACTCAAATGTTGACTGGGATTTGTTTTGTTCCAATGGTTTGACTAGGTTTACTTGTTAAGTTCTCCTTGTTTGTTGAGTTGATTTTTCTTCAGTTGATTTTTGTTTTTCAAAGAGTAAATTGCATTTCAGAGGATGAGGGCTGGCAGGATATCAATGAACGAAGTTCCAGTCCATCTCAGTTCTTCTACCCTGGCCCTCCAAATAAAAATCTCTCTGAGTCTGAATGGCAAAAAATATTGGATGCTGCTGGTATGTCAGTCTGTAAGATAGTGCTTGAATATTAAAAAGGCCCTATAGATTTGGTAGATACTAATCTGGTTATTGGCCCATTAATATGTTATTAACCTGTGGTCCCAAACCAAAGTTTAGAAATAGAGAGAATTTGCTAACTGCTTGTATTTCTTATGATAGCTGGAAGCAAAATCATATGCAGTAATCTTATTGTAAATTTGCCCACTCTGAAATCAAAATTTGTAGTTGTGAAACTTTGTTCTAAAACTGGGATCTGCCTGTAAATTGCTGTTATATTTCAACTTTGTATTGCTATTCTTCCTTTAATCTATACATCCAAAAATATCTGATTCGTCTACAGTTTTTTTTTTCACCCTTTTTTTGGAAAATTTAAATAATTTTGCGTCCAGCTGTATAGTCTATTTGCACACAATGAATAGTGGATGCTTTGCACTTAATAAGTGTTGCGAAACTTGTCCGTGCAGTGTTGAATTAATATATTTAACCAATTTCAGCATCTAGGTTTTGGTGTTGGTGATTTGTTGGTGATGGGAACTGGAAGGTGGAAGTGTTCAACAAATACTTATTACATGATTAATGTGAATTGTATTTAACTTTCCAAATTAATGTAAATTGTATAGGTACGGTTTATGTGCTCCTGTTCTAACAATGTTGATAATATTGATATTATTTGTTTATTTTACTGCATGATGCATGTAGGCTACTGATTACCATTACCTTTCCAAATAGGAATATGAATGCCATGAATGTTAGCATGCACGCTTCATGCAGTTGGAGCTTGTTTCTGGTCTTCGAACTGTCAATAAACAATTGACTTAAATTTGAGCTTTGAGCCACTTCTTTGGTGCATGAATGTTGGATATAATGCAAATTCTTTAGTGGAGACCAGAAAAAGTTTGCTATTTTCATATTATGCTGAAGCAAAAAGGCATATCTCAAAAAGATTAAAGCCCTGTATAAAGTGTATGACCTTCATATATTGAGGAATGTGCTGAAGTTTCCTGGCTAAATGTGTGTTTTTACAAAACATTTGCTTTTTATTTGAAGAAAATTGCTTTGTTTGTTCTTTGTGTTCAGGCATTTTCGTGTTGACACAACTTTAAAAATGTTAAGAAACCTTTCAACACTTCTCCCACCTATTCCAGAGAAGTTATTCAAATATTTTGGTTGTTAATAAGAAAAAGATAAGGAAAAGAAATTGGCTGTTTACAAGATCAAGTCTTACATAAGTAATTTTGCAGTTATATTTATAATGGCATACATAGGGATTTATCTGACAATTTTTGAACCAATCAAAATGTTTATGGCCAATAACATAATGTTACATATTGAATGCAATAGAATTTCCAAAATTATCAATACTGTTAGTTTGTCATATAGCGTGAGCTCTCTTATGTCTCTTTCAATCTGACTGATAATTGATTCGACGAACAAAAAGGAAAAAAAAAGATAAAGACACATATTTGTGTTAAGCCTAATTTTGGACATGATTAATTTGAAATGAATTTACATTATACTTGAAAGGAGAAGACTATTTGGACTTCTCAATAATAAGCTTATTTAATCCTATCCATTAAGATATTAAAATTAGTCAATTAAATTTGTTATTAAAATCAAATATTTGAATAAAAAATTGAAGGATATGGCTTAATTAGTTTTTATCGACCCAAAGTAGGTTATCCTTTCAAAATTACTTCATTTATTTAAAAGCAAATATGAAATCTTGGCTGCATAGAAAATCCTTATTACTTGTTTATTTTTGGAAAATTTCAGCATAGGCCTTGGTCAGTGGCATGACATTCAAATATATTGGATATTGTATTGACCATTTATTGACTATATAATAATTGATTTGATATCAGCCTATGAACAGTGTTGCTATTTGCCACTGAGTCTAAAATGATCATGTACTCTTTAAGAATATGCTTGTACTGTGTTGTGTATTTATGGTTGTACTATTTGTATAATCTTAGAATTCTGGAAATGAATCTGTTGTCATTGACTTCCGACAAATTCTTCCTGCTACTGTCTTGTCGCCTGTCCCACATACTCAAGACATGTTTTATCTCGTATATTTTCATAGTTTGGCTCTTTGACTATTTTAGTAATGTATTGGTGTTGCAAAGGAGACATTGGTTGCTCATACACTTTTTACAGTGTGTGAAATCAGTTTTGAGTGTAACTTTATCATGATTATCACCAGAGAGCCCTAAACTCCTGATATAAGCCATAAGAAAAAGGGCCTAAACCTTTGAAGGGGGCACATAGTGCCATCTGAGGCCCACCTCTGCCATAAGATACTAAGATTCTTTGATGGAAAAAATATATATTCAACCTTCGCTAAGTTTCACTAAGTGTCAGCCTATTTTGACTCTTCCAGAAAGTGATATAGCAGAACCAGAGCCTGATTATGGAGATGAAGAGGAAGATGAGGACGAAGGGATCGACAGATCTAATGGCAGCGCAAGTCCCGCCAGCCCCATGTCTCCGGCCAAAATCATCCAACCCACGAACGCCTACCAGTCTCAGAGCGAAGGAGACCTCCATCTTCCCCCCAAGAAACTTGTCAACCCAGTTGTGGAGTCTCGAGAGAGGATGGCTTTACACAGGGAGCTAATGATGAACCAGAGAAGGTTAGAAATTAGAATGGTTATTAACTTGAGTGGTGTCATGATTATTTGCAGAGAAGGCAGATATGCACTAATTTTATTCCAAGGCTTAAGTTCTTTTTAACTGAAAACCAATCTCATATAAACCGTAGAACGGGGTAAAGGTGGCAATCCGGGGTAAAGTTGGCACGTTATTTTGACCCACTTAAAGGAAGAAATGCCAAGTATTCCTCACTGACACATATGGCAACTTTGCCAAAGATACCGTTTTACGGTATATATTTGAATGTGTGCTACTCAAGGTCATTATATTGCAATTAGATGTGAATTGGATGCTGAAGGCAATGGATTCTAAATACTATACATGTGCAGTAAGATGTGCTCCCATTAAAAGTATCGCTATACTTTTAGCTAGAGAGCTGTAAGGAAAATATGTCAGTTTCAACCTGTCTTATGCTGTTTATTGACTGCTTGATTTCAGAGGGGTAGATGTATTAAACAAGAAGTCTGAATTGAAAAAAGCTCTTGAGAAACGCACGGAAGAGCAAAAGAAGAGAGAATTACAAGAATATGAGAAGAGCAAGAAAACCGTCTTCCAGAAGAAGTTGGAGGAACAAGCTGAGAAGATGAAGCCTGTGAGGATTCAGTTTGGTTCCTAAAATTGCTGTGTAGAGAGAAGAGAGAGAGACACACTTTATTACCGGATACCACACATCTCTCTCTCCCCACTCTCCTTACTTACAAGGGCACAGCAATGTCCCTGTTTCTATCTCTCTCCTCCTGTTAAAACAGTGCATGTAGGCCTAACTAATTACTGGGATCTCTACATTTGCCGTTCTGTAAATCATCTAGCCGAAAGGAAGTTTCGATTTGAGAATTGCATTATTGAAGGTAACATATAGTTATATTCTTGTCTGTCCCTGTCATGAGGTGTCATGTTACATCAAAATACATGTATCGTATCGTAAGAACTCATTCTTCTGCATGAAATTAAACCTGAACTTTCCTTTATTTTGCAGTACACAGTTGGCACTCTGAAAAAACACCCACAACCTGATGACAAGAGTAAATCCACGCCCGAGCTGAACGAGATGTCTCCAAAAATTCTGAGGAAGGCAGTTGTAGCCTCTAAACCTCAAACACCCACAGATGAGGATGTGCCAGAATTTCTCAGGGTTCACACTAAGATCTACAAAAACAAGGCTCCGATAAGTTGACCGAGCAATTGAAGAAATCCACGAAAATAACTGATGTTGTACACAGAATTGTATTATAGACTGCTACTCAAATATGGAGTTTGAGTGAATTATCTGACACATGTGTGTGTGGAATCTTATCTTTACTGAGGAAAGACTGCTTGCGTGTGGAGAATTGTGTGACAGGTATCGATGCTGCAGAGTTTGACCATTCGTTGTGAAAACTCAAATGATTACAAAAAAAATCACAAAATCGCACTCTATTTTAATATTGTAACATGATATCATATATATGAGGAGTTTTTGACTGATCAAATATTGATGTGAATTATGTCACATTGCTGTGATGTGATAATGTGAAGCTGTGACGTCACTGATGCGGATCTTGATTGTGACAATGTCCCATCTCAGATGTTTTAATACATATGCACTGTTCAGCTGTTGGCCATATAATGTTAACTACTGTTGGTATTTTAACTTTAAGAGATAATGCGTAAGTTGCAATTGTGATGTGTAATTCATTGTATGTGTGAGTGTATGGTGAAATGAAGTGTCTCATGTGGGTAAATATATGACGTGAAAAGATGTTGAACATTCTTTAGCCTGGATCCATCGTCTTTTTACATGCATCTTATTGACAATATTATATTGCCTGCGAAGTTATCATTTTATGTTTTGGAAACATTGTTTTCATTAGCAACACAGCAAACCTTTTGTTTTAATACTCACTTTGCTGCTTTGTACAAATTGTAATTATAGACTCAGTCCCATGTCACTGTTATTAGCCTTGTGTATTCACTGCATCATAAATAAGACATTGTATTAATAGGAGATACACAATTACTCCACCTGGTGGAAATGAACATGATTTCTACTCCTCTGTAACACCGATGTACATTATATCACTTTAAAATGTATAAATATAAGTCTGTGTTAAAAATATACCTTGCTCGAGGAATTGTAGATCAATTCAGTAATTCTTTATCATCCGAGTGCTGTTTCAAAATTGATAGTAACATATACATACAACATAATCCATGCCTTCTTTTAACGACATACTCCTGAAATACCCTGCCTCTACCACAGAATGTTCATGATTTAAATAGGTAGGCTTACCTGTGGTATAGCCTCTTTCTGTCGCAGGGTGTTCGAGCAATTTCGTGATTGTGTCCTTTCTCAGAAAGTATTTTACAACAGCCAAATCTATTTAGATCTTCCATTTATTGCAGCAACCTCTTAAGGTTTAACAGACCCTCCATCTCATATCTTCCTCCTCTTAGTATTTAAATGATATACCGGTTCCACAAATCTACGTATGGAAGAGAATGACAGGAGTAAAACTTCAAACAATCAGTGATAATTGGCATATCAAGAATTGTGACACTGGTGATTTTGAATTTACAATGACATTGATATGACACCTCAATTGCCATGGTGTACGCTGATTCAAGAAGTGGCTGTGTTGCCCAAAATTAGCCTAAGTAAATAATCATAAGCTGTGTGACAGAAATTTACTTGAAAATTCAGTGATTCGACAAAAATAATGTGCATGACAAAAGCTGACATAGGAGATAGAATACTAGAATAGAAATAGTAAAATATATTAGTGCTAAATCACATATCAAAAATATCAATTATATGAAAGGAAATATTAAAAGTGTTGACGTAGATATTGGATAGTTTATTTTTGGATAAAATTAAGAGATGTGTGACATTATGATGACTGAGGTGTCCGAAGTCTAAGTCAGAAAAGATTAATTTTAAAGCAAATCCTTATTAAAGTGATATACAATAATATGGTGCATGATGAGTGCAGTTTCATTGTTAATATTTTGTACTTTTCAGTACAATATAAATGTATGCAAAAAATAGTTTGTGTTCCTTATGCAAATCAACTGCAGAGTGCTGACGGCCGGAAATATTGTTTCAATTTGATTTGTAATGTTACATTTGATTTGTAGTGTTACTTTGTATAGATTAAGTGCAGTTACTACCATTGTTAAAGCTGCGATGAAGTTTGTGCAATATTTTAATCGATGAAGCTCCTTTGACTCTGAGAATAAGAACTTGTGTTGAAATGTTAAATTGTTACTTTTACTATTTTTCAAGATTAAGTGTGTTACTTTAGTTGTGTTAATAAGTGTTATAGTACGAGACATGATTTATCAGATGGGATGATCATAGTATACAAAAAACATGGTACACAGCATCTACGATTTCTACATTCTTCTAGGTATCAGTATTACAAATTATATCTTGGAAGATGTGTTAGTATTTACAGCCCTTGGTATATTTTATTCTTCGTATTAAGGAAATATTCTACTTTCAACCAACTGCAAGTGAATAAATTAATTCAGCAATAAGCAGAAGTATGTCACAGAATGGTAACATCACCTTAATGGCTGTATAATTTCCTTGTGTGAATGATTTAGATTCAATTGCTAAGCTCAGACAAGTGAAATCAACTTCATAGTGATGTACGTAGGGGCATGACAAAGCCCTCGTTGAATTCCGCTTATTTTGTTTTCACCCATTTACATTTATCTGCATCATGTTATGTTTTATATTTTTGATGTTCAGTTTACTCGCTTTCTTTGCCATTTCTTTTTGTACTGCTCATAATTCGAAGAGTTGATTTAAAAAGACAAATAATGTTATACATGATACGTGCTACGTTTATATCTCATATGGTATTTTCATGAACAAGTCTTGTTTAAAGAGCTAAGAAAATATTACTTAGATTTTGAATAAGTGCAGTTGTATATATTTTGTATTGAGCACAAATAAATAAATGTAATAAATGTATAATATCTAAAGACTTTAATGATGATGACTTTTGTTTTACAAATACAAATTTAATTCGGAAAAATAAATATCACATTCCGCAAAAAAATATCACATATCGGATGTTTTGAAAGAGTCCAATGGATAGCATATAATACAAGTTCTTTGACTTAGAAATTAATATGAGATGGAGCGATGTAAAATCCATCTATTTGTTTGGATTCAGACATTTCACACAACCAAACGTTGTCCACAATTTGACTACCGAAGTTCCTGTCCTCCATGGCACTGTAAAGTCGGCCATCAAGATAGGGTGTTTTCAGTTCATGCTTTTTGACGCCTTTAAGTTTAACGAGAGTCATGTGGGGATTGAAGTCAAATAAGTCTCTGATTTCGATTCCTTGCGCTTTGACCATGTCTCGTAGCTTTTGTACGTAATCATAAAATGGTTTTTCACACTGAACTTTGGCATATAAGACACTGTGGAAGAAATTGCCCACTCCATTTAAAGTGATGCTCATGTCTTTTGGGTTCAAGGCCATGAGATCTGGACGTAATCTGTGGAGAATATCTGCTGCTCTTGCGACTTGTTCTGCGTCATCAAGTCCCAGACAAGCTAGAGTAATGTGAAGCCTCGTAGCTGGTAATACAGCGTCATGGTATTCTGGTACCATGCTGAGGATCTCATCATGAGCTTTAGTGACATTTTCAATCAGAGTTGGATCAGTAATCCTCAGGCATAAGAAGTGAGTTGGGCGTACTTTTGGCCCCCAGTACTTCTCTTTCGGATATAGAGTTGATTCAGTGTTGTCGTCCCAATCCGCTTCGGCAGCGGCTGATGATTCTACAGCAGATTTAACGACTCCCTCGTCAAATTTTTCAACATTAATTGTAAAGTCTTCATCCTCTTCCTCATCAGAACTTGCATCAAGAACGTCTGTTGCTATGACGACTGGTTTAGGATCTGATTCGGACCTCTCTCCCTCCTGTTTCTCCAATAACTCCTCATATTGCTCCATCACATCTGAGATAGTCATTTCACCACCTGTCGATCCAAAGACGTTATCCTTGCGACTTTTCTTCTCCCATACGATCAGCTTCTTGTACTTGAAATACTCGATCCTGTGTTTGGGGATGGCTAATGTGTTGTAATCCACTGACGCAATATCGGCCCAGGAGAATGCTGTGAAATTTTTCTCAACGATGCCAATGAAGCGATCAATGTAACCGATGGTGAAGTTCTCTTGATCCAAAGCATCGTCCCACTGGATCCTCTTAATGACGTCAATGGCAGTTTTCATGGACGCCTTCTTTCCTTTCCTTTTTCCTGCGTCTTCATCTTCAGAGCTGTCTCCTTGTGGCTTTCTTCCTTTCTTGTTTTTTCCTTTCGTATTTTTCTTGAACTTCTTCGGTGTCGCTTCCGTTTGTGGTTTGCCAATAACCTCTCCTCCGTGAGACCCGAGCCATTCTTGTGCAGATGTCATCATCAAGACAAGATCTGTATGGGTCTTCAGTAGATTTGTTAGGTCGTTTGTGTCTTCATTACTGAGAGACTTTCCTCGAACTACAATCTCAGCTGGTTTGCTTGGGTAGCCTTCTGCAAAAAATATTTTGAGAATGAGTACAAGATGACTCATTCAAACATCAGATTCTTAAGATAAACAGATAAACATTACAAGTGAAATATGGCTATCAGCTTCAAGAATTTTAAGAATGATTCTATTAAAGACATTCGCATACTTGTAGAGGTTACCGACATTGCTTTAAAGCTTGATAAATTTGCCCAAAAATAAATTTAAGTCATTGTAAAAGTGGCAAGTGGCATTGCTACCATTTTTGCCACAAAGGCAATGAAATCATTTTAATAAGTGACAACCAAACATTAATCAGTATTATCATGAAGTAAATTTGTAATTACCGCTTATCATGAGTTTGATGGAGACATCTTGAATGACGACCGTGACAATACACATGAACTCTCCTGCATTCCAGATGGTTTTGCAATTGCCGAAGATATTTTTCACTCTCTCTATTTCTTCTTTGAGATCAGTTGATTCCGCCATGCTTGTCGAATTGCTTGTGTGACCTTTTTCTTCTTGACCCGCCAGTTTTATCTGAAAGTGATAAGATTAATAATGAAAGTTGGACTAGATATTGGCCCTTTTCAAAAGCTGTTAGGTGCAGGCCACTGTTATAGGCTCTCTTACAACATTTTTAAAATGATCAATAGCATGGGAGGAAAACCTATCAATATTGTTCAGCCAACTTACTAGTTTCTTTTTTCACTGACACATAGACAAAAACAGTTAAAAGATATATTGTCACAGAATGTGACACTGGCCTAACCAGGTCCAGAATGACATTTTTCATAAAGAAACCCAGGGTGACTGGTCCATTAAAATGAGCCCCTGGAAACTGCAGAATATGCTCTGAAAGTTGCACTTACCTGGCCTTGTGTACCTTGCAGAAAATCCGGAATGACAGTGCCTCAAACAACCTTCAATTTATAGGGAAACCAACTCCCCCAACACCAGCAATGTTTACACTTTGCAATCTGTGGTGCAATCCCGCCAGTTGCTATTTTTAGCTTCAATGGCAACGGCCAATCAGTGCTCGAGTTTGGAGGGGATTCCCTCGCACATGCGCACTACAGGGGGGTTTCCTTGATCATGTGGATTGCTGTCAAAACATCACAACTCCAACTTGTCCAAGAAATTTTTCTGGTTTATTGAGTTATTTGAGTTGCTGGAAGGACTGCAACCTGCTCAAGTGTGTCCTAGGTATCAGTGATGGAGAAGCCACTGGAAAAACAACTTGAAGAGATGTAAGATGCTTGATAATTTGATAATTTCATCTGATCTGATCATCTGAGATGAGACCTACTCATTGACCACTGAGTGTAAACAAGCAGATAAAATTATAAAAGTCATTGTTTATGATTTGACACCTGAAGTTGATGCATTATAAAGTAGTTATATTCAATTGAGGTAGTCGCTATGCCCCTGTGCCATGTCTTGAACCCATGATTAGGCCGATCTGGATCTGGATAATTACTCAGCATTGTCACTTGGATATTTCGCTGAGGGTCGATCGCCGTATGATATATGAGATGACAAGGCTGGGAGTCTGGAACATACCCTATTAATTCAGGGATGTCCAGGGTCTTTCAGTTGCCCCAGCATAGAACAATGTTACAGTATGTACAGGTATACTAGGTGTAGGCTCAATAGTAAGAGTCATGCAAGTTCCTCCTTAAATAACAAGCTTCTGCACACTCAGGGAAAAGTAAAGATTCTCAGACTGCTTCTGGCCTTCTTCATTACATTTCTACAAATTTTATTTCTGTGTATTCTATTGGGAGATTTAATTATATAGTGGAAAACAATAATACTCAAAAGAAAATTACAAAGATGGAGGTGCTGTATTTCCCATCATGGCATAACTGAATTTTCTGAAAAACTCCCAACATGGACCAGATCTGTAGCAAAGCCCTTTTCATATTCAAAGCTTACATATGGTTTAATTCATCGTCGATTTTGGGACGAGTCATTGGTCAATCAATACTTTAGAATACTTTTGCTCCTTTCCAGTATGAATACACCAGGTGTCACTGGAGTGCTATGTGCCGACCATCAAGGATTGTGTCTAGCGTGTAAGTATGGTAACAAAACAAATTTCCATGCGATGTGATCCCATACGTTATCAGAAGGCTCTTGAACTGAATAATGCAGAATTAAAAGATTTTGCGTATATTCCACATCACTTTTTGACTCTTTGTTGTACCTTTTTTCCAGCAAAAGGATCAGCACGCAGAGAATCAGCCGGCCTCATTTCCTATTTAGCTCAACAGGCTTCCGCACTTCATCCAGAATCACAGCAACCTCCAGTAATTAGCATGGAATACGACATAGGGTAAGATTCCAATTATTAGAACCCAACTACGTCGGTGAAGAGTGCATTAAAAATAAAAGAAGCTCTTTAAAATTGGTTTGAATACCCAACTTGATATATGTCATGAAAACATTGGGTCTGCTGACCTTTTATCATGCATTGCACAATTTTGCAAATAAGAATGAAGCTCCGCATTATGCTGAATGGATCCATACATTATTTCCCATAATCTATCATAGACGACTATAATCTCACTTGAGTAGCCCACTGTAGGCTACATTTTCCTCTCGTAAATAATTTTATGAACAGTGCTGAATATAGTACTGTAATGCTTCACCATGGTATGGTCACTCATACTGCTTTGTATTTTCTTTTCAGAAATGTCCTGATTAAGACTCACAACCAGATCACACTAGCAATCTTCAAAAGCCCTTAACATTCCATCGAGATGTTATTAGTTCAACAAATTAAGTCAATTTATGTTTCCTCATTTTATTGCATCATATATATCTCACATTGTTGAAGTTTACATTTTTCATGTACATAGAGAATAGGTTATGCATGTTTTTGTGATGTCAGACTATGGCAATATATACTTTACCATGTAATAAGGATCGATGATAATAAAAGGTCTTGTTTCAAACATTTCAAAATTATGTTTTTATGTTGAAATAAAACCAAGCCAACCAGTGACACAAAAATATATACACTGTATACACATGAGCACAATAAGCTGGTGCATTTAAAATGCCGTAAAACGGGGTAAAGTTGGCAATCTGGGGTAAAGTTGGCTAGCTATTTTTACCCACTTAATAGAAGAAATGCCTACTTGTCTCACTGACACATGTTTCTTCTGCAAATTTGCCACATGTGTCAGTGAGGAAAGTTGGCATTTCTGCCATTAAGTGGGTTAAAATAGCCAGCCAACTTTACCCCGGATTGCCAACTTTACCCCGTTTTACGGTAATAAAATATGAATATGAAGAATTCTGTCTTTGAACTACCAGAATTCAATACAGGCAAGTATAACATGATACAGAGAGAGTAAAATATTCAGACAGGCACACATGGTTCAACTTACAAGATACAATATCAGGCTTAAAATAGATCAATTTCTGTAACCTAAGAGACAATAGGATTAGCCTAATAATGTTGTAAATGGGTGTCAATAACTTGCACATGAGTGTACCAGGTATATGGGTAGATGGGTAGATGATCTATTTTATTAATTGTGGCAATAATTTATCATTGCTATCAATGACAGGCCGAGAATGACCTGAATTATTTCAAAGGAACAAAATTTACTTCGCATGAAGATAATCCTTTTAATTATTCTGGCAAGTTTAAGCAACAATACTATAAGTTAAAATTTATCTGAGTCGGATAATTGGTAAATTTGTATTTACTAGCATAGTACCCGTGATAATGGGCATAATGAGAGGGGGAATAGCCAAAGGCCAATGTTTCAAGACAGTGGCCCCTCCCTCCATCGGAGTCCAGGGAAAACACAACAACTACTACTACTGCATTGGAGAAGATTGATAGTCGTGCATAGATGACTATTGAGTGCACTGGTATAATATGAACAGTTTGAGAAAGCACACCCACTTATGGTTGTTGTAAGACCTAAAATAATGTTGCTTGCAAATTTTTAGTTGTGGGCATTGAGTAGTTTGGGAGGAGTAGCGTAAAGCATCCATGAATTAAGGGTATGATATAGGCCCAAGTACTTTTTTCTGAGGTATGCAGACAAATATGTGTCTAATATAACCTAAATAAAATTATTATTGATAAAACAACCACCTGAAATCATCTCCATATAAATCCTTGCACAACAGTGAAGAAGAATTTCAGATTTTTTAAATATACATATATCCAAATCCTCAAGAGCACCTGACGTTTGACAATCTCATATTAACACTTCAGAAAAGTTTAACCAAAAAAGAACTTCATTAGGCCTATACATAATTCAAGCCAAAACCAAATAATATCTGCATGTATAATGTTTAACAATAATAAGGAATATGGGAATAAAATATACAATTTTTTTTGTACATATATGATGAATAATTATTTATGACAATTATAAATGCGTAAGTACCTTGTAAGTTAAGATTTGTCATAATCACATAGTATTTGCAAGTGTACAACACACTGATTTTGCAGATACTTCACATCCATACAGTACATGGTACTACTTTAACTTATGAATAATACATTTCATGTAAAAGTAAGCAAGACTTATTTAAAATTCTAAAAACATCACATTGCGAACACTAAAATAAATAAATCACCTTCTTAAAAAGTTTTAAAGGTGAAATTTTATCCTGATTAGGTCTGTAACTCAATAATAATATCACAGAAAGTGATGTGACAAAAATAGCACATAAACGGTAAGAAATTGTCCAAAATAAGGTTGTTAATATAATTATCCTTTGCCAAAATCCTGACAAATCGTGGATGTGGTAAGAGAGATTTAATAATATTAATTAAGTGGTGCTGAGTTATGAATCAATGACATCGAATAGTAATAATTGAAAATGCAGCATTGTGCCAGCTTATTGCTTATTCAGTTCCGTTAAATACTGCAAGGCTCATGAGGTCCTATTTTCTAACAGCTAGACTATAAATTATAATCTTGGCAATTTATTAGAACAATTAGAATAGCAGCCTTAGTAAAATTGCTTCTGTGACCAGTTTTATAACAGCAGCATAAACGTTCAAGATCACAGAATCTTGACCACAAATTTAATACATTGTAGCTAAAACATAACGGATAATACACATGATAATTATCAGCTATTATCCATTGAAAGAATTAAGCAAAGGTTACTATCTTAAATTGATCGAAATAATGTGAAGCATGGTGGTTAATTTGATTATTACAAATTCATACTGTTGGAACAAAATTGTACTAAGTTCAACTTTTCACATCTCATAATTTAATAGGATGACATCAGTAGAGACCTCCACATAATATGTAAGTATTTTGTTCATCACTAATTCAATACAACAAGAACTCGAAAATTTTTGAACACTGTCATACTTCCGACCTAATTATTTTTAATTATGTTTTTTTTTTTCATTATACTTTATATAAGCAAAAGATCAATTTAAGTAAATAAACATTTTAGCATACACATCGCACTGCACAGTACTGTGAAGCTCCTAACATTCACTTCCAGAAATTAAGTTCTAGAGAAGGTTATCTCAGAAAAAGTATATATTCTAAGATTAGGGTATGATATTCTAGGATTTCAAGGAAGACAATAAATAAAATGAAAATTGATTAATACTAATACAGAATTGATATTAAAGACTACCTAACATTTTAGCTAATTTTGACAATGCTGGGAAACCCCAAATAATTTATTAATGATTCTATATATAATATATGTAGGCCTATGTTTACATGTTATTCTAAAACTGACCTGTAAGTTAAACATAAACCAGTCCAAAATAGATGGCTGACATATATACCCAAGAAAACCAATTTAATTATATTACGCACTAAAATCTGAGATACCAAATACCAATAAGACAAGAACATACAGTATAGACTAATTTCTGAAGACTAGTGGTCCCTTGTGACATTGTATGACAGTTCCTTTCTCAAGTAGACAGATATTATTAAATAGTGAGAGTATCACTCGATGCTTCAAAGATATAACATACTAAACATAGTAGAGATAGACATTAATTATACAGACATATTCAGGGTCCCAGACTCATCAGATTTAAGCCATCCTTTGCTACATGGAGGACACTCAGCTTTTGATATCATTGTAAAATGCTTGACGCCTGGGAGTCAGGCCCCCCTGGACATATTATATAGGCAGTAGTGTAAACATTAAAATCAGCATCACTTGGTCAATCACACAACATCCATAAATATATAAATCACGACATCACTTCTCCATAAAAGACACTTGTGGAAGTCTAGGAATAATTATTTTCTATCGCACAATTCATATCCTGTACTTATCATAGTACCATACGGTAATCGCAAATAGTTTTTTTACTGATCCTCAACTTTAAACAGTGTATTAAAGAGAAATTTAAGCAATGTAATTGTATTTTGGTGATTATTTCACATTTTCAGAAAGTAAGCATGACCAAACATGCTAAATATATAGGGTACATTGTAGATTTTATCTTATTTTAATTCTATAGAACCCAAAAACTTTTCATGAAAAATAGAATATGTCAGGGAGGTTTAGAAGCTCTGATGTATCTGGTAGTAAGTTGTATTGAGTATTGAGTCATGCTATTCGAAATGATAGAAAATACTTCATGTATACATGTACGAACAATTAAGCAAAATTATTGTTTTGTGATGTCTTTGGCAATACACTCACAACGAGCACCATTACAGCAGAATGCAAGCACTGACCATTCCCATAAGCTGGCTAACCGTTTGTCCGTTTTTGCATGTTAATCCATCGGGGAAGGGCCCAGATTGTAGCCTTACTTTTGCCCATTCCTGCTATGATCTGGTCCTGAATCTTGATGGACTCCTGCCTGATTTTGACAAGATCAGTCCTGTTTCTATCCTGTGTGGGGACATTATTTCTATGTTTTACATGTAGGGACATTATTTCTATGTTTTACATGCAACAAAATTAGCACTTGAATTGATGGATGGATGTTTGGGGCTTTACGTCCTCTATTTACGCACTTTGTAGGCTAATTAGAACAGGAGGACACAGCAATGAGGCGAAGGACGATTGAAACAGCCGTCCAACATAGGCCAAGGTGACCCGGCAAGAGCTTGATTCGAACCCTGGACCAAGCAATTGGCAGTCCAGCACGCTATCACTAGACCAACCCCCCCCCCCCCCCCCATGGAATTGATGGATATGGGAGCAAATTTTTGCAAAAACAGCCAAACAGTTAGCCAGCTTTACTTGGATAATAAATAACATTCAATAAACAAGATAAAAGCAATGTACACAATTCACAAAGTTGACATTTCAGATACATCGTTACATTCAAGCATATTGGCACCACTGCTGCACCAAGATGAGGCAGTGTCAGGATAACGGATGATACCCTGGATAGAAAAATAGTTCAGCGTTAAACAGCTTTTATGAATAAATTGCACTATTCACAATTGCAATTGAGATATTGCAATCATGGCGAGCATCCTGTTCACATGGTCAGAGTCCTCCTCAATATATTACATTACATAATATATCCAGTAATGTCTTCATTAATATATCATGTATATATTAGATTTACATATATTACAGTGCACTATGTGAAGCATTTATCACAGTAGCCTATACTCCTCTGACGAATCACAATTTAGCGAGTTCTCCGGCTTTGGAATGTGACCGTTACTCTCCGTTACAGAATCCTCGTCGAATGAAAGCAAAGTGTCGGATTCCGAGTTATCCTCATTGTTTGTTTTCTTGTAATATTTCACTTTGCTGCCAGTTTTGAAATATTTCATGCCCCCCGAAGATTCGGGGGCGTGCACTGACGTGTGAATGGATTTCCACTGCTTCTTTTTGAGGAAGTTGTCCACGACCCAAAATATAATGGCCTGATGGGAAAAAAAAATAGCATGTCTTAATCAAACGGGTTGAGAACAATTGATGAACACCGATTTCAAACTTGTCATGATTAGATGTCATGCAATTATGTGGAAAATCAAAATTAACAGTGGAAGATTGATTTTGCAAAATGTGCAACGACTCAATATGGTGATTCAAAATACAATTTGCTCAATTGCATTACACCAGCCAAATTGGAAAATTTACTCTGAACTAAATCAAAGCAATTCCATGTAGTGAACGGAAAACCAGAGAATTGTTCTCTCGCTTTTCTTGCCATTTAGTATGACATGTATCATAGTGCACCATGTAAATTAATTTTGTATTTTGTAATTTTTTACAAGTTCAAACAAACATTGTACAGTTATCACAGTAATCAATCATGAAAAGATGTCTAAATGCAATGTCTGAATAAACCAACTGCACTCACATTGACGATGAATGGGACTACGAACATGGTGAATATTAACTCGAGGTTGGGGTCCTTGATAGGAGACAGAATAAGTTTGCGCACCTGCAACAGAAATGCAACATTTATCAAACGAATTCTGTACATATCAAATAAATAGTCAGACAATTAAAAGGATACAGCAAAAGTAATAGACAGCCTTATCATCCGTATGCATCTTAGATTGGACTGGAAACAGTCAGATGGACAGAACACTGGGGCTTGATGTCCTTTATTTATGCACTTGCCAGCATGCCAGGAAAAAGTAGGGAATTTGGGCATGTCAGTGCCGGGAAATTTTTACAAATATCACTGCTCATTTTTCAAGAAAGGTCCAAATTGTGTACTTGAAAGCAGTCGCTTGATTTGTGACCATTCATAGGAAATTTTGCCGTACCTTATGTAATTGTCTGGCAAATTCACATTTTTCTAGCCCTGCTTGCCAGGCTAATTAGGAGAGGGGGAAGACCCAGCAAAATGTTTGCTTAATGTTCAGTTGTCCTTGAGCAAATGTTCAGGGGAATAGTTTTGCAACATCACAAACCAACATGTCAAAATACCTCACTGGAGTTGTCTACTTCAATTCCTAATTTTCAACTTCAAATCAATTAAAATTATCAGACAGTTAGAAAATGTGTTTTCTTTCACCCACCTCTTTCCAAAAATCAAAAAGGACGAGAAGAGTCATCAAGAATTTCTCTATTAACATGACGATGATGTAAAGACCACACTGTACGACCCATGCGTGGCACCTCGGTGGGTTGCCTGGAACAAAATATAGAATTATGATTGTTCTTAGAATCATCATACATCAAATTTTTTAATTTCTAAAGAGGCGACTTAGAAGCCACTAATTCCAAACTCAGATAAGAGGTTTAGGCAGCTCAGCTTATTATAGGTTGTGATAGGGATGTTTAAATCAAGACATTTTTTCATGTTTTTTTTTCAGCCCTCAGCTTTAAAGAAGTTTTCATCCTTTTAATACCAAGTTTACCAATCTCACATAAAATTTTTGAAACTTACCATATTCACCCAGTATGAGGTTATCATAACCTTTTTTAGCTGCGATGCACTGGGAGATTTGTAGACCTATGTAAATCACAACCAAACCAACTGTGGAATCTAGAAGAAAACTGACGATATACCTGGAAGGAAGATCGGGAAATTTATTAATTGTGATATTTTTGATAGAAAGGAACAGTATCAATGTCATTTCAGAAATAAGTTGACAAGCCAATTAAGGAGGAGGCAGGGAACAAGGAGATAATAAAAGTTAGACAGAGAGAGAAGAGATATTTGATAAAGAGAAGAAGAGGAAGGAGACACATGAGGAGTCAGCGAGGAGGCAAGACAGATGGGGTCATGGGGAGACCCAGAAAGAGGAGATAGGAAGGGAAGAGACTCAGGAGGAGATGCGGAGGGGGGGGAGGAGAGTTAGAAGGAGGACAGATCATGGAGGGAGGAGATTAAGCAGGAAGAGGCAGGGTAGAGATGAGACATAGAACGAGGAGATAGGGAGAGAGGAGGCTAAGGAGTAGGAGAAAGGGAGAGAGGAGACTTGGAGGGAAACAATAGGGACGGAGGATACTTAGAAAGAGGAGACATGCACGGAGGGGATCAAGGCGGAGAAATAGAGAGACAATACATAACAGAAAGCGATGAGGGAGGAGACTCAGAATGAAGACAAGGGAGGGAGGTAGGAGACTCAGAAAGAGGAGAATGCAGGGAGGAGACCATGGAGAAGAGAGTGTGCAGGAAAACTAAGGAGAAGACAGAGAGGGAGGAGATTTAGGAGGAGACAGGGAGCGAAGAGACACTCTGAGACAGGAGGGAGGAGACAGACCGACTGGCAGAGGACAAAGGAGTAGGAGACAAGGAGAGGAGATTGAGAGAGCGGAGACATAGAATGAAGAGACACGTACGGAGGAAACAGGCAGAGAGTGTAGGCAACTTAAGGCAAGGAGTGGGGAGACTTTGAACGATAAGACACATAGGGCAGGGAACGAGGAAGCGGAAGAAGGGAGAGGAGCCACAAATGGAAGGGACCAAGGATGAGGAGGGGAGGGAAAGTGGGAAAGAGATGGGAGGTGATTTAGAAGGGGAGACAAGAGGGCACAGGGAGAAAAGAGACTTAGAAGAAAGAGATGGGGAGAAAGGAGAGGCAGAGAGTGAGACAATGGGAAAAGATACAGGGAGAAAAGAGACTGAAGAAGAGGAGACTTAGAAGGAGAAAAGAGGAAGGGAAGAGGCAGTAAGAGAATAGACCCAGAAGGAGGAGACATAGAGAGAGGAGATTGAGAAGGAAGAGACCGGAGACCAACAAGAAGGAGACTTGGAAGCAAGAGACAAGGGAGGGAGGACACTTAGACGGAGGAGGTTGGGAGAGAAGAGATGAGGAGTTAAGACTTAAAGGGGAAGATTGGGAGAGAAGAGACAAGGGACTTTGAAGTAGGAGACAGGGAAATAGGGGAGTAAGAAAGATGACTTATTAGAAGGAATGGACTGGTGATAGAGATTTATAATTAGGAGGCAAAGGACACAATAGAGTAAAACAAGAAATTAATGGGAACTTTACCATGTGCACGGGTCGCCATGAAACATTCCTGCCAGGAACACATTGGCAAAATGGATGACAGCTGCACCAACCCCCTGCTTGGAGGTGTCGAAGAACCTGAAATATTAAATCATTGTCAATTCAGCTATTACAAAAATAAAATGTCACAAAAGAAATTTACAGTTTGGCAATAAATTTGAACTCTGTGTTTAATGAAGAAGCATAAAGAGTCATAGAGAGATTATCGACTCTGATTTAATAGAGAGATTATCGATTCTTATTTTATCATCATCATGATAATTATAAATTAAGAACTTGCTTTCGAGAAATGACGTTATACAATCTCAATATTCATGGAATTTCATTTTGCCATGTTTGAATAAACAATCAAATCAAGAAAACTTTTTTTTTTACATTGACAAGAGCATAGTTAAGTTCTACACACCACACTTTCCATGATCTTCTCTCTGGTTTTGGTTCACAGAAACGTTTTGCTGAAAAGGCAATTAAAGGCAATTTGAGCTTTTTATAACTAACTTAACTCAGCAAAAACATTTAACATGATTGACAACACTTATGAGCCAACTTCAGCCTGAATAACACAAAAGATTATGCAAATATCTTAATCATGGTTATATATAGCATGACAATCGGGAATTAAATTCATTGGCCAAAGCTGAAGTGTCAATTGTCATGTCTACTACTTACAATAGTCTTAGATAAATATATTTAGGCCCTACACAACAGCACAAAAGCAGATACATGTAGCACTGAGTTGGCCATACATTCTTCACATGGGAGTCAGTTCTATACATATTATACATTCATTGCATAATTCTGACATAAACTGTACATAAAAACTACAGTGCATAATGTTCTATCATAACAAGCATGATTCATTGTTGTTACGCGAAACTAAAAACATTGTATCTCCCATGTGTTGTTACTCGGAAGTTTTTATGACTGATTTAACCTTGAAAACTTCTCAACTTCTGATTCAGGTTTCATAATGTTTAGCACCTGGTACATTGTTGTATTTTCACATAAGTTAACGGGATAATTGAAGTAAGCAATATGCCTTAACCATGTTAACTCTGGAATTGTAAATGAAGCTATAAAAAGTTTTATAAATAACTATTTATAAACAACTCAAAATTTGGTATTGGTTGTCTCACTTCCATTACATAATCCCGATCCTAATGGGTAATTTCTAATTTTATATATTTGACAATCTCAGGACTAAACCTTGGGTTATTCTATATTTATACACTACATGGAGTATACCAAGTCAGGTATATCAAGATAGATTTACATTCCTTCACCGAAATTGTCTGCTTTTCATTCTATGTACAATTTTTATTACATTGCCATTGCGTTTATTTCTATTAAATGTCCCTGTGGGTGTAATCTTTTGAACTGCAACATGTACAACAGTATAGGTTTAACATGTTTTGGTAGTCCGGAATCCACTCTAAATAGGCCTACCATTTAAAAAAAGATCCATTCTATCTTTATGCATAAAGCCATTTAGAGATGGATGGATGGATGATTGGGGCTTTACGTCCTGCATTTATGTACTAGGTAGGCAAATTAGGACAGGAGGAGGACGCAGCAATGAGGCGAAGGATGATTGAAACAGTCGTCCAACATATGCCCAGGTGACCCGCCAAGAACTGGATTCAAACCCTGGACCAAGCGATTGGCAGCCTAGCACACTACCACTAGACCATGTAGACCAACCCTCAGTCATCCCAGCAATTTAGAGAGTGCCATGATTGTGAAAAACAACTTTTTTAAAATTCGAATTTTCGATAAAAAGAATTCACAGATCTCCACCAAAGGGGTTAATTGAGTAGGTCAGTTGCAGGTGACAATATCAGTAATACAAGATTACATTATAGCTAATTCTGGACATGGCTCAGCTGATTGCCAATACTATCCATTGACACACCATATATAGCACTTTACAGCTGTTAATTGCTGATAATACATTTACAAATGGTCAATGCGACAATCAACAGCTGAACATCAATGGTCATAGGTGTACGAATTATACATAAACCTTGCACACCTAAATGGCCATATCATCCTGAGTTTCAGCAGTTTGTTTATTCAGGGGCCAACTTTTTAACAAGATATTGTCAGTTCATCGCATCAACTTTTTTCTTCTGATCAAACACAAATAGTTACTTTAAAACATCCGCCAAGAATTGAACACACAGTTAACAAATAAAGAAAGGTATGCATGATTATTATATAAGTTTACAGGTGATATTCATGAATAGAATGACGTCAGTCAGCAGCATCTGTCCTACGCAAACAATCAGATTTACGAAGGAAGGGCCCAAATAAGCCTCAACACACAACGCCCAAATAGAAAGCTGAATAGCTATAAATCATTATGATGATAATGTGGCAGATATCTCATCATAACTGACACCAAAAATCAATAAATAAGAATATAACCTCATTAACCCTGCCCTAAAACCACCTGACTTCAACAAAAAGTCTAGAATCATAAGTTGTCACAGAATAGTTTAACACTTCGAATTGGCTAAAAGGTGCTTTAGGCAGCTAGTAACGGTTGTTTAGCAACTGTTAAAAGCCCTGGGTAAAGGTGGCGAGGAATAGCAGACCAGTCGCAAATAGAAATAGTCTCATGATATTAAAAAGAGACAGTATAGATCTCTTGTGAGTAGGTCCTACTGATAATATAATTACAAACATAATTTATGAAAAACTTTGAAAGTATAATAATAGTGCTCAACTCAAATTGATGAGAATTTTTTTTTTTCAAAAAATTCTCTAAAACAATGTAAAAAGAATACACTACTTCAAATTTTTTCAGCAAAAATAAACTCATTACACGTACAACATAAATTGAGCTAATTAATGCAAGAGTGTTTAATTTTTCAGCTGTCTCCAGAAAAGTAAACAAACTTTTTGTAACAGATTATCAATGGATACTGGAAATAGCATGATGACAGATTGATCAATTGCACCTGGCTCAGCCATGTCAAGCTCAAGGAAATTAGGTGGATTATTACATTTCCCATGAGAAAAAAATATTCAACAAAATGTAATGTGAGCTACAAGACCGGCAAAATATGAGTTTTAGGTATGACCCATTGGCCATTATAATTATCTTGGCAGGTTTAGAGGCCTAATAATCATGATAACCAGTGCTCAATGCTCTGATGTTTGGATTCTACCCAATAGGCCAATACACATTATTTTCACACTACCAAATTGCAATACACATTGAAATACACACACAGAATAGCACCCAACATTTGTGCCATGTCTCAGGTGGAATGATGCTCCAATAGAAGATGTACATACACCCACAAAAAAGATACAAACATAGTCACGTTGTTCTTTGAATATGACTTAATTTATGAAATAGCAATGCATTACAAACACTTTTTTTGGATTTCTCCAACTCCCATTGGAACAAAGCAGTAACTGTTAGGAGAGTTTGGAGTTTTACTAAAAGGATGGAGGTTTCGCCATATATATTTCTAATGTGTGTCATCCTCGGCACCAGTGGCTGATGTGTTGACTATTTAAGTGTTCTACGCCTCAGTAGCACCTCAGTAGCTCTCAATGCACTATATCAAGGCAACACCATACTCTAAACCATTTCTTTAGAATTTTTATCATGATCATTCGCATCCGTCAAAAGTCAACATGAAATCAAGTGTAAAATGTATGCATTAGGGGGGATTAAACTGAATGGATTTGACAGCAGCTGGGCTCACCTGCTCACTTGGCAAATAAGATGTTGACAAACATGTTAAAGGAGATTAGGGACTGGTTCAAAGTGATCCTGAGATGACAAGTGCTAGTCAAATAAATTTTGTACATTTAATAATGCAGCTTATTATAATAAGTTTACATGAATTAGCTGCAGGTGTGCAATTCATTGAAACGATCAGAAGTAGCGGGAGGTATCATGTATGGGCTGTGTAACTGTAACACATCAACTTTGTCCTTGAACCGGGTATAAAAGTTCACACGAAAAATCATATTTAGAAGCCATCAATCCATCACATTTTTCAGTAACTTTTAATTTAGACCAAGTCTTCATTCCACACTGGCTTTAATCATATATCACATTATGATAAATAAAGACTTATTTTTGTGTCCAAAATTGCGATTCTCAACACTAATTTTGCAATATCTTTTAAAAATACCAAATAAACAAACGACCATTTTCTGGGAAAGGGGAGCACCAAGTGTTCTTATTGGGGGGGGGGGGGGGAGAAATGTCAACGAACAGGCAAAGAATCGTGCGGGGGAAAGACAGTTGACAGGTATTTTCCAGGGGGGGAGTGTGGAAATCAAATATTTTAAAATCTAAACCCCGCATTCTGGGCAAATTCTTGGGGAGGGGGAGTGCAGATGCTCCCTTGCAGGCGCAGGCCAACCCTGCCAGCCCTCTATTTTCTTCAAGACTTCATCTGCAGTTTCCACACAGCCGAAAATAATTGATAAAAAAAAGAAAAGATTATTAATAAAAACATGTAAATACTTCCAGTGGTTACATTTACATGTTCACCTGTCGAAACTTCCAACCACAGGCACAGGGAAACAATGCAATTCAGTAACAATTCTTGTGACAGTGTGTATGAGTGTCTACTAACCTATTAATGATGTGAAGGCTATGAAAGCCAGTAGAAACTGGACGAAGAGTCCCAATGGTCCTAAGAGGGCACCTCTGGCACAATGAAGAGATTGGGTGTCAGGATCTTTGGTCAAGTTGACAGCTGCCAAACTTGGTGTTGTGCTGAAGAGGCCAACTGCCCCCGGTTCAACCATGCCTGGTTCGTGGTACACAATCACAACCCCAGGGCTAACCATTGTTCATTTTACCCTGTGTTTCCTAGATCATAACTACGTCATAATCAGGTTCCCAGAGCAGCTAGGACCACTGTAGGATCCATTTACATGATCAGTATCCATGTACACAGTCCACTCATGTGTACATTCTCTTTCTTCCGGCTACTTAATTGGTTGCGCGCATGCGCACTTCTCGATTCACTAATTGCTTTTTTTCATCATAACTTTTCAAGTACAAAGAAACCTAATCACATGGGTATCTCACAGGCTAACCAAAATAAACCGTTTTCAATCGAAATTCGAAGTTTGGTGTAACTTTATTTTGGAGAAATTATAAATTGGTACCACGTGACCCGTCGTGACGTAGGTTGCCATCTTGGATGGGCATTGGGAACCGACGAATACGCGTTCAATTAAACACAGTTAGCGATCAACAAAGTGATTAAGGTAAGATTTGCATTTATTAGCTTACATTTAGATGACCTACTTTATCTTTTGTCACCATTTTCAAGACAGGACAAGGTGTGGATTAGCCAGTTTAAGCGTCTTCTTTTTCGTCTATAGAAATGTCACCTGGTTGGCCATCAACCATTGACAAACATCTTGAACCGAGATATTTAGCATCGGGAAAAAATATGATGAATCCCCTTAAATACACCTCACTTGCGGTCAACACGTTCTTTGATGTTGTTGTGATGAATTGGCGACTTTTTTTCTCTTGGGTATAAGGGGAAAATGTTTTTCTTTTAATTCAACGTGTTGGCCAACCAGAGGCCTGCTGTTCAACATTATGGTGCGGTGAGGGGCCGCGATTGGCTGAAAGATTTTTGTGGAAAAATCTATTTAGGAATGCTGAATCACCCAAAACTCTGTGAATTCGTTAACTAGACGATCTATTAGTGTCGATGGCCGTATTTTCTTTTACCGATATGTGGGTTTAAGGTGTTTTCTTTTAATTGGAAAATCGGTTCCGCTTACTTGCATTGTCATGGCGAGGGCGGGTTGGAGATGGCGACAGCAAACTCATTTGCATAAATGAACTTTGCTCTCTCAGCTGATAGCTTGTGGCCCACAAGTTCCTATATTTAGCCACATTCAAGGCGAGGGTGAGCTTTCCATTAAAACAATAGGTTATGATCGACCAATTTTAGCATTTATTAAGATCCAATTAGTGATTTTCTGGAATGTCTAAAAAGAAAGCTAAAGAAGGCCCAGCTAATCTGACTCTGATCTTTTGGTTCGGTCTTTTTCAGCTGATTATCAATTAGCTGTTGTATGAATAAATCGGGTTTTACCGTATTTAATACTATTTATTCATCTGAATTGGTTTGGTTTTGGTGTGGTTTATTTGGCTCTGATGTAACAAAATGCTAATTAGTTGACCTTTTAAAAGTCAATAATTATAGTTTGGCTAATTAGCTGCAGCGTATTTGGCATACAAGGACGTTCTTCAATTTTCTGGAAATAAAATGTCACATAAAAGAAGTGGCCAACCAGATGTTAGCCTATGAACAAACAAATACAATTAGGTCTATTGAACTGTTTGAACAAAAAAAAGCCTGATATGACAAGACATTCCTTTGAATAGAACGGCCTTGGACTTGGTATAATTGTGTCTTTTTGTTCTATGGTAAATTTGTAATCAACCTGCATGGGTTAAGTTGGCCTTCTCATTTCATTACATTTTTGCACAGACCCTTTCATGCATGAACAGGTCTATAGGCCTAGATATCGTTTTGAGTTGCCTTTACTTATATTGGGTTGAAGAAGACTTGAACCCCGAACTGTTCTAATCAGAAATGTGTGGGCCAAAAATTCTCTTTGAAGCTTTTAAAACGAAAATTGCTATCAAACCAAACTACGATATATAGGCCTAACCTAAAGCTTTTAGAAACATGTTGAAACTCGTCGACTGTAGCCTGCTGGTCTATTCATTAATTTTCCGATTTCATTTTGCAACATGTTTATTTTCCAATGAAATTGGAAATAGCTGACAATGAATAATGTCTGGTTTAATTATTATTTTATCATTATTTTGCAATTGGTTGAATAATCAATGATTGTTGCCATACAGGAGTGGTGGTTGGTGCGTCATGGACCACGTGGGTATGTAAGATCAAAGTTGGTAAATTAACAATGGACACGTTATTTCTATTTCTCACATGACTTCATTGCGCACCCATGCATCCATGCATTGCACAATTTAGGCCTATAATAAACCCAGGGTAATATATATTTACATGGATTCTTGTCTTGGATAAATATATTCTCTGGTTAAATGAAAATATTTCAAAACCAAATGTTTTCAGAATTAAATCTTTAGTATAGGGTACTCCCACTTTTGAGGCAAAACTACAGAAAAATCATCTGTAGGATGTTTTTAATTGGAAACTCAAGCTAAGTCAAGGAAATGATCAGTTGATTAGGTTTAATATAGGCCTAGAACAAAAGAAGAATTCCTCTCTCCTAGAAATTCGGGTTTAGGGAATATCTTTGGAAATGGGAAGTGAAGGATGGCGTGATTTCTTTAAGACCTGTGTTCAAACTGAAAGCCAAAGTAAATTGATGCTTTTGATAAAAGAAACATTAAAACGGATTAGAAAAAAGAAAGTCAGAGGTAAACTTATTTTAGCACTGGCATGCACCCATGCAATATTTTTGATGCCTTGGGGAATAAACTTAGTCATGCACAGGATATGATTATCAACTTCAACTTTGGCCTATAATTATTTTTATGGCCTAACACCCTTTGCTAAACGTAATCGCTTAATCTATAATAATCAGGGAAATTATATGGGTAGGCATGTAGGCCCTTCTGTGTATAACTATAACTTTGTCAAATAGATTTCTGGATTGTATATATGCTATCTTTGTTTAGCTGCACACACTCATTAAAGAACTTCATAATCCTAATCAGTTAATCCGCTAAATTTTCTTTTGTCTCCTGTAGCATTTTGTAGGCCTACAACTTGGCTGTGAGTGTCCTACTGGAGTGTAGATTTATCAATAAACCACCGGCCAAATAAAAGTCTTTAAATGTTACTCTTTTATTTCTATAAAAACAACCTAATGATTTTCAATTGTCAAACAAGTTCAGTCATTGCAAAACATCCTGAATAGTTTTTAATAGGCATTATCAGGACGTATCTTATCACTTCTGATAGGCTGTTTATCTCAAGTGTGTTTATAAGATTTGAACAGGGATTTTACCATGCAATTATCAGCCTTGGCCTACAGATAAATGTTTTGCTGATATGCATCAGGTTTTAACAGGTAACAAACTATTTCGCGCTGTTTCCATGGCAACTCATAAGCCTGAATCGAACAACCTATCTTTTTTGCTTTTCTACTTTTGATGATATAGGTCTTTACAATTATCTTAAATACACAGACAGGTAATATGAAGAAACATCCTTAACCAAGGCTCCAAAATGAGAGATCGGTAAAGTAAACTTTGCATGCCTTGGCCAATTATGAATCTGCATTGGGCCTACAGGAATCTTATAAGAAAAGCCTACTTAAATAGGTCCATATCATATGATTCACATAAGTTAATTGCTAAATCACAACAGGTTATTTAAAATCATTCTGAGGTTAAAACTTCAGGTCAAGGACTCAAGGCCCATTGCGTTGTGGATGGTACCGCAATTTGAGAACTTCAAACGTCAGTTGAGGACTTGAGGTGAAAGTTATCACCACCGAATGAGTCTTCATAGGCCTAATTGAAGCAACCCTTACACAGTTGTTTTATATTAAATACAAAGCATTAATAAGAGATCCTAGTCTAATTTATTGATCTGAAGATTTCCGTAGGCATACATAACTGCTGTTACTACCTTTGTAGGCCCTATATAGGCTAGAGCCTAATAAGTATATATAGGCCTATATTTAATAACTAAAGGTAACTACTGATATATTAGCCTTTTACTTTGATGATAGAAAATTAAATGTATTGTTTGATGGGTGTATTGTGGTGTCGCCAAGGCACCAGTCAACAAGTATTTTTGCCCACACCTAAAGTACATGAAGCAAGCTGATCTGCAAAGAGAGAGGCGTGTCATCCAATATTGATTGAGCTGCTAATTCCTGGCCGACTTTTTCCTTGGCATAGTTGGCTGCAGTAGGAGCAGTTCTTTTATATGATATCATAAATTATAATGGTCTTTGTGTCAATATATCATGAAGCTCAATCCCCATAAATTTATCACAAGCAATTGATCTTTAATTGAGCTTTTATTGAGACAGGCATATTTTACACTGGTTATGAATTTATGTCTAAGATTATTTAATTAGTAAATAGGCCTATAAACTATTTCCGTGGCTCAAATAGCTCTATTCGTCTTTTTGAACTAATCACTATTATATGAAATAGTAAATGTCATTTAAAGTGATATCTGAAACATGCATCACGTTTTCAGTTTTACTTCTGGGGGAAATGTTAAGATCTACAATATGAATGTGCCTAAAACTACTTATTCTGTCTTTTGGTAAAATTAGATTTAGTTAAAATGTGCAATATTTTACAGAATTAGTGTAAACAGCTGCAACCAACCACCCTTTAAAGAAAATACGTTTTTTGTGTAGCCCTTAGTAGTTTAGTTGTTGTCTATTAGATCTCCTTCTTTTGACTCAGAAAAGCCAATATTATATTTACTTGTTTAAATACAACCAGGAAGTAGCTTAGAGGAGACAGTGGAATATCAATGTCTTAAAAAAAATATATATGTAAAATTTTTTTTGTTAGCAAGACAATTTTCTTCCAGGAAGAAACTAAGGCTATTTCTTTTCTGTCTTGGTCTCTCAGATATGAGTTAGCAAGAGGAATAGCATGTTGTTTATTTGAGAGAGATAGACAAGGCCATGCCATGTATATTTTTCCAACAATGCTACATCAACATATGAAATAATCTGCATAATTTATGCACAGCCTGTTACATAACACCACCCGTGCTTTGCTGTGGTTCTGCTGATCTCATCCTGTTCCCTGCTTTCAGTTTTTCTTCTCCAAAAATGGTGGAAAGGTTTTCTGAAACATTGTGAATGATATTACAAATGGAACTTGTTTTAAAATTATGTACTCGAAAAACAAGGATTAATTGAAACTACAAACTTGGCATTTAAAAACTTGACATTTTAACTACATGGATCCATAGTAAGATGGGTGTGTTGTTGCTTGAGTGAAAGAGGGTATTGAGATTACAGGCTGTCTGTCAGTGTATGTCTGACTTGTCTGTGCGTATGACGGGCAGTAGTTCCTGTGCACCTGAGCACTGCACTTGGTTACACTTGTTTACATTTGGTTACAAATGGTTACACTTGGCTGTGGTTCTTGCATACTATTTCCCTGGTCTCTCTCTGACTGGTTATTGATGGGGTTTAACAATGTTTAATGGGTTTTAATTTAATCATAAGTTCCTAACCTGTTTGAACATTAACATAATTATAACTTTTGAAAGTTCTGTATATTGGTTACTACGGAATTGTAGCCTTTCTGAACTATATGGTGACAGGTGTTAAAAAAAAAACTTATTGCTAGAATTGTTTTACTTCTGGCATCATTAATTTAAGAAACTCATCTTTTTTTTTTATATATGAAGTTATCAATGTGTAACAGCATTTTGGCTTTTCATGCAGAACCTTCAGTCTGTTTCAACATTTAGTTATAACATCTTCCTTAATTGTACTTTCAGATATACCAGATCTTGATAACTTGGACTACTTGATTGACCCTGAACTGCAGCTGCCAGCTGGGGCGCTGGTACCGCAGGAATCATCAGAGGGTCGCCGCCCCCCACCGCTGCTGCCCTCTACCCCGGCGTTCATCGACACTGACTTCACAGTGCCCTTGGAGCAGGACACTGGTATGGACTTGAGTGTCAAGAAGACAACAAGCACAACTACAACTATGGCCTACCTTCCTACCACTGGCCAGACCAGTGTCGGCTTCATCCAACCCCAAGCACAGATCACTAACCAAGTGTCAGCAGGCACCAATCAGTTGGTCATAAGCCAGGGCCAAGTGGTGACCTCCCAAGCCATCCAGCAAGGCCACACCACAGGTCTGCTCAGTCCCAAAATAGTCTCAGCCCCATCCGGGATGCTCTCTGGCCCAACAGTCATCAATGTCAATCCGTCATCCTTGGGGGCAGCAACTCTGATCAGCTCTCCCTTCCAGGTCTTAGGTCAAGTCGGAGGTGCTTATCCGCAGATTGTGTCCACAGTCCAAGGGGCAAGGTTTGTCAGCCAGCCTGCTACAGGTCTTGGCAACACAGTCATCATGCCAATCCAACAGACTGGCTTGATCCAACAGGGCAGCATTCAGAGAGCCCAGATCATCAATAACACCCATGGGTTCGCCAAAAACATTCAACCGAAACCTCCAAACCTGACGAACATTCAAGCCGGGCAGCTGAAACTTGTGACTAACATCTCTACCATCCCTTCACCTTCTGTGGTCACCATGCCCAGCCCTAACACCTTGACTTTCCCCATCAATATCCAGTCGCCCCAACCAGGTCAACCTGGTCAGCTCGGGACGCCCACCTTCACGCCCATCTCTCCTCTGGGCAAGATGCCCCTCCCACCAAAGTCTGACAACCTGCCTGCTGGGATCACTGCTCAGACTCTAAAACCCATCCAGCTGCAATCTGGTCAAATTGTGTTTCAAACAACGCCTCTCAAAGACATTATTCCTCTCAGCGGTGCTACCATCATTCAGGCTAATGTGAACACTCTTCTAGGTGGAGCCACTAGTCTTGCTGTTACTCCAACCACCTTAGCTTGCACCACTACAACTAGTCAGTTGGTGAAGCCCATTACGACTTGTGTCCAGGCTGGCATTGTTATGCAGCCTCAAGTTACAAGCATCAACACAAACACTGCTGCTACAAATGAAGCCAAAATGGAAACAAATGTCGAACCAAGGAAGGAGCCTGAAACTTGCATTGACCTTTCTGCCACAACAACTTGCAATTCCAGCATTTTGAATGTGCCTACTTTTAATACCACCAACGAAACTAGCCCCACCAAGAAACAAACTGATTCTCAAGAACCTTCACCTGCGAAACCAAATGTCATGAAATCTGAACCTGAAGGAACCCAAACCAAAGTGGAAATGAATGAAGGTTAGTTTAGCCGAATAATGACTATCATGATGCATATATTTTGCAGTTATTTGCAAGTTGCAACACATTTTCATCTTCTACTTGTCCTCACCAATGGCAATTTCTTACATTTCAGACCAAATTCCTGTAGAATACGAAGAAATTGAATTTGTTTGGGAAGAGTACCTTGAAGAAACCTCAGCACAGGCAGCTCCCCCAACGAGTTTCATGCATGTAAGTTTCTACAGAAGGTGCACTGCCTGATAACACTAATATCACACCTTCCAAAGCTGTTCTTCAATCTCTAAAACTGAATTAGTCCCAAAATTTTTACTCTATCTCTTTGTAGGTTGAAGCAAGCTTGAAGACCAGTTTCAAAAAAGGCATGAAAGTTGAAGTGCCAAATAAGACAGAAGAAGACGCCTTTTGGGTGGCCAGCATAGTGATGACATGTGGCCAGTTGCTGAGGCTTCGTTATGATGGGTATGGTGATGACAGTTCAGCTGACTTCTGGTCTGACATTGCCTCTGGAGATATTCACCCTATTGGTTGGAGTGCTCAGAAGAACAAGAATCTCAAACCTCCACAAGGTACATAGGCCTAAATTATCTTGGTGGAAGTTTTGACCTCTAAATGTCTTGGAATTTGCATGGTAGACTGGTATTTGTTCATATTAAACTGTTGTTAGATCGATTTTGGACCTCCTTGACAGGTCTGTATTTTTACTTTCAGGAATTAAAGACAGACAAGAAGATTGGACTACTTTCTTGATGAAAACTTTGCAAGGATCCCACTCTGCTCCAGCCTATTTACTGGATGCTGTAAGTTTTCATAGACTTTCTTTATGTTTGATTTACGGTTAGGGTCAATCCCACTCAATTGTGTGTTTTCTTGTGAACATTTGCCATATCACAACCTAAACCTATGGTCTTTGCATTCTTGAGAGATTCTATGTTTGGTGTTGTGTTGAGTCTGTTGACTCTTTCTTTCATTTTACGCGAGTCACCAATCTTGCAGCTATTTTAACCCTTGGCTCAAACTGGTACTTAACAACAATTTTGTAGTCTTCGGATTCTTGTTATCTTCTAATATAAAATAACGTTATCCAAGCTGATGCCATGATGGCTATCTAGCCATGACTTTCTATTTCTTGTCGGTAATTGAGCACTGGTCAACATGGTCAGTAGTTCTATAACTGCAAAATTCAACTTAGCGCAAATTCAACAAATATGTATGGTATTATACTTTAACCTTCAAACATTGATAATAATTATGAATTGCTTCTTTCAGAGTACAGGGGTAACTCCAGTGGACCAAATCAAGACAGGCATGAAAGTTGAGATCCAGCATGTACTGGAGCCTCAAAATGTTTGGCCTGCTACAATTATAGAAAACATAGGAGGACGCCTTTTGTTGAGACATGAGGGATCTCTATCGGCATCTGCAGATTTCTGGCTTTTCTACTTGCACAGTCGGGTGCACCCAGTAGGATGGGGGAAGTCTGAGGGAATGCAGTACAAGCCACCAACAGGTAATTGCTTTTACTGGATCCAACTTTCTAACAAGTCTAAAGAATCACTGCTACAAGTTTGACACGGTATCATCAGATTCATCACTCTTTGTAAAAATCAGTGCTAGAGACTGTTGGCTGACATAGATTCAATTTGTTTGGAGCTGAAATTTGGGCATCATAACCTGGGCAGTGGGCACATACTAATAGATGGTATCTACAGAATGCTAATCAAGCTGTGGCAATACTTTGACATGAAAACTTGCTTAAATGTTTCAGGCATGCTTGTTTTTAGCTATGTATAAATATTTCAAGAATTTGTTTTTTGATATTTTAGAAGTTGCTAGTGAACAGTCGGAAGAGGAATGGAACAAGATCTTGCAGAAAACTTTGGAAGAGGGTGAAAAAGTGACAATACCATTGGCTTTGTTTGCAGTAAGTGGCACTTTAGTCATTCTTGTGTTTGTGCATTCATGATACTCACTCATTGTTTAATGCAAGGAAGTCCATGGTCTTTGCATTCTTGAGAGATTCACTTTTCTCTATGTTTGGTGTTGTGCTACCTCTCTCTCATTTTACACCAGTTGCTAATCTTGCAGCAATTTTAACCATTGGCTCAATCTGGTACTTAACAACAATTTTGTATCTTCGGATTCTTGTTATCTTCTAATATAAAATATCGTTCTTGAGCCAGCATCCAAACCAACTGAAAAATAGTAGTTTTATATGCAAATCAAACAATGCAAAGTTTCATCACTGAAAAAATAATTTAACAATTGTCATTTGTTTAGGAACAATTTGAAGTTGAGGAGCACATCTTTGAGGTGGGAATGAAGTTAGAAGCTCTACATCCCTCCCAAGCATCTCGGTTCTGCCCAGCAACTGTTGAGAAGATCATTAGCAAGAAGTTCTTCTTGGTGACCATTGATAACATGACGTCGGAGGAAAAGAAAGTGATGTGTTGTCATAACAGGACTCCTTTCATCTTCCCAGTGGGCTGGTGTGAGAGTAATGGCATCAAGCTCAGTCCTCCTAATGGTGAGTTCTTTGAATAATTTGGAGGAGGGCTAGCTCAGTTGGTAATGCACTGGGCTGCTCATTGCTGAGTCCTTTGAAAAATTTTGATAAATGATGTAGAAGTACTTTCATACTTCAAACTATTGTAGAACATACCTGTTTTCTGTATCGACATTTGTCTCTATTAGATTCTCTTATCTTTTATTCAGGATACAAGACACCAGATTTCAGGTGGAATGATTACCTTACTTCTCAAAATGTCAGAGCTGCTCCTGAAGACTGTTTTATTGCTGTGAGTATGATTCAGATTCATAAATTTATTCTTTACTTATCATACCAGAATTTCATTCCTAAATATATATGCAAATTTTACTAATATTTGACTTGACTGAGGAGCTTGACTGTAATTTAAGGCCTCAATTAAAAGATAATTATTGAACATTGCCAGTTATATTTCACCTTCTTTTTCATCACAGCCAATGGTTGAACATGAATTTGAGCGAGGGATGAAACTAGAAGCTGTGAACCCAAGTCAACCCAACCAGATATGTGTGGCCACAATAACTCGTATGGTCGACCATTTGCTTTGGCTGCATCTGGATGGTGCTCCTGGAATTGTCCCTAATCACGTTGTGGAGGCCGAGTCATTTGACATCTTTCCTGTTGGATGGTGCGAGAGTAATGGATACCCTCTGAAGACACCTAAGAAAACTGGATTTCGAAGAAAAGTTGCTGTTGTTCAACCTGAGTAAGTGCACAATTACGTATCTTCTCAATATAGGCTATATTTGGCTGAATATAGGGCTGATTCTCAATAAATATATAACAAACAATTTCCCTTAAGATTGATTGAAACCTCTACTGGCAATGTTCATAGAAGACTAAGATTACTTACATGTTCTTGCAAATATGTGTTGCCTCTAAATAGCCCACACCGGTGCTGATTGGGCTTAAAACACAAACTCACTCACTCACTCTTGCAAATATGTGTGGATCTCTTTTATTTGGATGACAAAAACTCATTGTTACTTTCCAGTTGCCGACCAAGCCCTTCGATGAGTGCTGATGAGTTTAGAAGTGCAACTTACAGTCAAATAAAGGCAGGCGAAGGAGGTAGGTATTTCATAAATATATCCATGTTACAGATATTTTTCAATCAATCATATATATATCATGCCATGCCAACTACAGAATACCTTCTGCTAAGTGGATAGGCCTGCTTTATGTGTTCCAATTAGGCCTGCTTAACTTAAAAAAAAAATCTATTTCTAATATAAAAATTATGTGAAACAAATTTTCTTAACTTTTAAAAATGTAATTTTCAGGTTCAAGCAGCTGGTGTCCCAAGATCTACTTCAACCACCGATGTTTCTCTGGACCTTTCCTTAGCAAGGGACGGATAGCAGAATTGCCCAAATGTGTTGGTCCAGGTCCTGTGACCCTAGTCCTGAAAGAGGTGCTGTCAATGCTCATTAATGTGGCCTACAAGTCAAGCAGGGTGCTGAGGGAAATGCAGGTGGAAGGAGAACCCAATCCGAAACTGCATCCACTGATACTAAAAGCAAAGTAAGATGACAAGCTTTACGAATATATGAATTGAATAGTTGTAGTTATCAATTGCATAGAGGAGGTTTGTCTGGGTCCTAAATGTAACTTGGTTGTAGCACACAGAGCTGTGAACCGCTGGGACCTGGTTTGATTCCCAGTCAGGGTAGTCACATGTTAAGAACATATCCAGCTTTTTTTATCATCGTTCATGCCTCTGCCTAATCAGTGCAAAAATACATGACATAAAACTCTATCATCCTCCCACCCTCAATAGCATAGAAACAAAAATATATTTTCAAAGTAGTTTGTTTCATTGATAGTATGTCTTGTGACATGCATTTGCAACATTTTGTGCTCGTTTCCAGATACAAAGGCAAGAGCTACAGAGCAACAGTTGAAGTCTGCAAGACGAGTGGCCAAATTGAGGAATTCTGTCGGTCCATCTGCATCAAATTGGAGTGCTGTCCAAACTTATTTAGTCCCGTTTATGTCAAGGCTAACTGCCCTGAACATTGTTCACAATTGACGAAAACTAAGTACAGTAAGTAATTATATATGTTTGAAATCTGCTCTGACAAATACCACATTAAAGTAATAATATTTCATTGATTTATATGAATCTGCTATAATTTCCAGCTTATTACTATGGCAAAAAGAAGAAGAAGAAGATTGGACGACCTCCAGGAGGTCACACAAATTTGGAAGGAGGTCCGAAGAAGCCGGGAAAGAGGAGGGGGAGGAAGAAGGGATTTAGCATTAAGGGAGAGAAGACTTCTCCCAATGACAGTGATGACACTTTGAACAGCGAGCCCAGCAATGAGCAGGACGATGACAAATCCTCTATTAGTTCAGTAAGGACAGATAAATATGATGATGATGTCAATGAAATTGGTGATCCCGACTTTGCTCGGCCCAAGAGAAAGAAGAGAAAATTGGCCCCAGTCATTCCACCGCCCTCTATAATCATGACCCGAGGAGCAAGGCAGCCCAAGTTTGCTTTTGAAAGAAGGACACACAAGAAAATACCCGTACCCACTTCGCCCGAATCAGCCGCCACACAATTGCAGATGCAGAGGGAGTCCAGTCAGTCGAAGTCACCTGGATCTAGCAAGGTAGTTACCCCTTGAATAACAAACTGGCTATAACAAATTATTTCATAAATCTGTAACAATGTTCTCTTGTTCGGAAAACTAGGAAACAGACTTTCATTTTTGCAGCTAAAAATGCAATTGGGTGGATGGACTAAATTCTATGTTAATTTACTGTTGTTATGTAAATTTAATTCCATATTTGTCTTTATTAATTTTTTTGTCTAGTTTTAAATTTTGATCATCACTTTCAAGTGGTCCTTAAGAGTTCTCAACCACTCACGATTAAATAGGGACGACTACAATTAAATTATTTATTTCTTTACTCATCAAGTGATTAACTTTACAAATATGTTGTGGTTAATTCACTTGTGTCCCTTCCAGACGGAGAGTCTCCGATTAGAAAGTAATCCTTTGAAGTGGAACGTGAACCAAGTGATAGAATTCCTAAGTACCACTGACTGCGCTCACCTTGCCTGGATGTTTTTGGACCAGGTTAGTACTTCTCTTTTAGTAGTCCTAATTATATTGGTGTTCTGAGACCATGTGAGTGCTGCTCTTATGTGCTGTTTGATATGGAGATTCACAGTTTTATGAGCATTTTCCAATGCAAATTGTGCAATCCATTTATTTAAGGATCATACTACTGGGCAGTTAAAGCATATTGTAGGGAAGACAGAAAATTTTTTTTGTAATCAATAAATGGCTTATTTTGCTTAACATCTGTGCTTCTGAAGACAGTTGTATTAATAACTATAATGAAAAGTGGCTTCTTTCTAAATGTCTGAAGTCTCAACTTGAATCAATCAGATTTGTCAACAAGGCTCAAGTGTCGAAGCAATATATATTATTTTGATAAAACATTTTTGGTTTTAGTTTCTAAATTACTAACATTTTGGTTTACTTTATTTTGTAGGAGATCGACGGACAAGCACTACTCCTTCTCACCTTACCCACTCTACAAGAATATCTCGACCTGAAACTTGGACCTGCCATTAAACTATGTCACCACATAGAGCGAGTGAAACTTGCGTTCTTTGAACAGTATGCCAACTAATGAACTTGATAATGAGGGATTTATTGAAATTGTGATATGAAAGGGTTTACAATTAAAGGGGTTTTGATTCATACTGTATATTATATAAATAGGGCTAGGTTATTTGTACATAATCTTTACACTAGTCCTATAAATGGATGCCAAAATTATTGGAATATAACGTTCAACAGTGGTCCTTGATTTGTATTTATATTTGAATCATAGCATTTAATATATATGGAAACTTGACACATCTAAAACAAATTTATATTATGAAGCTCTTTGTTTCAGCTGTATTACTGATTTCTGGGTCTCAGTCTTATGCCTTTGACATTAACAGGCTATTTCTTACATTTGTTTCACAAGTTTTTAAATCTCATTCACTGTAGTATTACTTTAGTCCACTGATTTGAGTTGATCTCAAACTTTATATGAAATTTTGGTTGTTAACAGCTTGTTCTTGCATGAAAACGGTAATTGTTATATTGAAAATGTTGATCATTCAGTGATTATTGGTTTACATATATAATAACTCATTACATTGTACATAAATGATTTTGTCATCAGCTGCCTTTGATAAAATTGCTCATACATAACCCGATTTCTCCTGAAGTTAACAACTAACTTGACTGGTATGTTTGATTATGTTTATTGATTTTTTTAATGAATTTACAATTACACCTCGAAGTGGCTTAATTTACACCTCAAGAATGAAATTCTAATAAATTACTATTATATCTGTTCATGGACGATTAGAGCTTAATCGTCCATGATCTGTTGAAGATAATTATTGATACGTTGTACGATAGACATATTTATCCGGAATCCCAACACTTTCTGCTATACTATGCAAATTAATCCTTGGTAGGGATGGCAGCTTTATTTGTTAAGTATGACAATAAGACTTTTGATTTTGTTAAAAAGCCCAAATAGTGAAGAATTTTGTTGGTTTTAATTGTGGATTGTGATAAATGGTAACCACTCTTCACCATGTTCAATAATTTGTGTTACATTACGATGTAGATTAACTGCATGTCCTCTTCTTGAAAGCTAGATGCATTATTTTTAGAAGATGCATGTTAATTGACACTTTGTGATGTCTCAGTATTTATAGGTTCATGACATAATCTTGTAAATATCCCGGATCTCAATTTCTGTTAGTAGTTGAGCGGACTACACATGACTCGTTTGTTGATGCAAATAAAACTATATTATTACAACTGCTTTGTTTGAGCTGTTCTTATTAGGTAGTGTTCCTAATATCGATACCAAATCTAGCAGGCTATGTTTTGTCGGAAAGAGTATTGGACATGAAAGGTTATACGAAACAAAAGTAGTTCAGAACAAAATTGTCAGTGGTTAGACAATTGAGACAGCATATGAATTGTGATTTCCATGCCTGTAAATTGGAGAAAAGATTTTGTTTTATTATATTTGGAAGAGCTTATAAATTGGTCAATTTCTAAGTTTCCATCAATTAAATTAATTTAATTACCTATACTGGTATTTCCCAGTAAATGTCCCTGAATGGATGAAAGCTGCTGTAGAATAAATGCTATTGCCCAATCATTTCAATTTTCAATGGGACGTGTCCGGACATCCAACCTTCACTTTGTGATTCATGCTGCTGATGATGTGTCATGACCATACCAATTTTTCAAAAGTAATTTGATTTAAGGAGACAAATTAATACTGCTTGTTGGTGACTGAATGGCGCCGGCAAGCAATTCTTACACTAAAATCAGTTATGATATGATTGACAAATCAAATGGCCTTCTCTTGATCACTATCAGTAGGGGAGAGTGGGGCACGTTGGACCTCGGGGCACGTCTCTAATATTTTTTTAATAAAAAATGCGCAGTTATCCAAATCCTCAGTGAAGAGACCTTTAGTGGTATGCCTTTTGGCCAAAATATTTCATGAGCATTAAAGGAAAAGTGTGAGTTCTATTTCAGGTTTCCTGATTTTCGGCATAAAAAGTGACTTTTTCAAAGTCTCGATGGTTAGGTTACCCTTCTTAAAATATGGGAGATCCAGTCAGATAAGTCTCATAAATTAAAAACTATCACCACTTAAGTAAAGTTTGATATAAGTTTCCCTGAGTTCACGTTAAACCTTGGCATCGACGAATGCAAATTTTCATAAGAGGGGGGGATGGGGCAGGTTGGACCAGCATGGCCCGGGCACCTTGGACCATTGTAAACTGGATTGGCGGAGAAAAAATAATCTGCAAAATGCCAGCTGTGTAATTTTTAACATTAATACAGCACCTAAGTCATTCCTGTTCCATATGACGGTAAAATTAATTAAGTTGGCTAATCTGCCAGCCCTTCTAACTGAAAGAAAACTTATTAAAATTATCTGGGTAAATAGTCCAATATAATGATTCTGCAATGACACACAAGTGTGTATTGTGATCTGTGAGAATAAAACGTGGTGTTAGCTTACTTTCCAGGACTTTAATGCCGTGGTCCAACATGCCCCACATGGCGGTCCAACGCCATAAAAAAAAAAAATTTCAAACTAATTTTTCTCCACAACTATAGAAGGTAGATCGACTTGGTTTGGCAGAAAGGTACTGTAGATGTTCAGAAGTCAGTCAGCAAAAAGATTTTTCAAATATTTAGGGAAGTTTTTGATTGAGAGCCAAAAAATAAAAAAGCGGTCCAACGTGCCCCACTCTCCCCTATCTATGATTCCGTGTTAGAATCAAAATGATGACACCTCATCAGCTAGCTATCATGAGTCATAAAGTGAAATTTTCAGTGAATATGATCCTATTGTTTGTCATAACAAATGGACCAACTGTAGAAAGTTCAAGTGCAGTCAGTTTTCCTAGTTTCTTTGAGATCCCGACTCCATGAGTCACTATTTTGGCGATGACACGAAGTGTCAGAGGGACTCCTTGAATTGGATTGTTTGGATTCTCCTAAAATGTTAACTGATTGGTTACATAATGTTTTTATAAACATTGGTCATTGCCAAATAATTTTAACTGATTGGTCAGGTAACTTTTCATAAACATTAATTTAAATATCTTCTGTTACTAATTATCAATACTATAGTTATGCAGTTTGTTAATTGTGTTCCTCCCATTGTTACTGTATAACTTGCAGAGGCGCATAAACTAGGGACGTCACTAAAACAGAATTTGATGTCACAAAAAGTGTCATAAATCTGTGTGCAGAAAATCACCTGTCTGAGAGAGAGGGTTGTGCAATAAGTGTTTTGTGTGCTATGGTGCGAGTTTTCTGACTAAGTTTTCCACCGAAATGTGTCTTAGAGGTTCAGGACTGCCTGTCAATACAAGTTTCCAATTGGTATTATGGGTCATTGCTTGGATTCAATGACCTAAACTCAGCATTACACTTTGCATGCTTCGAAAACATAGATATATCAATGGTGACTTTATGAAATAGTTCGGTGACTTTAAGTAATATATTTAAGCTTCTTCCTGTGAAATATTATTAAAATCTGCATGTGAGAACAATATGCAATTTCCTGAGGAAATTCTTAAAGTGGAGAATTAGGTGCATGAGCCCACCTTAAGGGGTTGCATAGGCCTATACAAAATTTTTTTTCAAAATTCTACAACTAAAATTCACTGTTTGGTGTTTCACCGCTATATTATTTTGCATACTTTTTTGATTTCTGCGAAGTTTAAAAATGTGCAAAATTGCTGAAGAGATCTCATTTTCCCTTTTAAAATTAATGTTTAATATTCTGTGGTTTTAAGTTACCATATCTAAAGTTATGCTTAAGCTAGACATACCAAATAAGTGGCAAATGAAAATAGCACCAATATACTACAAATTGGTTTCAAACACATGTAAATACAGACACTTATAATTTTTTTGTGACGTCCCTACATAAACATTCACTGCGTTATCCAATGTTATTTTTATTAATCTAAGATTCCCACAGTATGAAAGAAAATAATTTTGTTCTGCCATTTCAAACTCATTTGCACGTTGCTTGTGGCTGTTTACATGGCCAGTTGTTTGAGATCCTTCTCAACAATTACATGATGTCAACCTTAATACTTATGTTTTTTAACTGAAACCTAAAACTTGCAGATCTTACTTGGATGGCATCAATATGTGAGTGCATCTGGTCTTGATGACCTGCACAAAGCAACTGACAGGACTTCTATACTGCAGAGATTGTGTGGTTGTGTAGGAATTCTGCAAGCTCCTACAAGAATTGAGTGCCTCTGCAGACATTATGTGGTTCTGTAATGTTCAGCATATCTACAGTGCCGCCTGTAAGTAAGTGAAACGCATGACATTGTGCCATTGCATCAATGCTAAATATCCCCAGTAAAAACTGCTTGTGGAAGCATTAATTCTCATCCAATGAGAGGAAAACATATTGGAAAGGCCCATATGTGTGACATGTGGGATAACAGTATCGGGCAATTTTCTCTGCTGTAGTCGGAGTTAGGTATGGGTCAAAGTCTTTGATAAGTAATGCCCCATTCTCACGGGAGATGACGGTAAGCTTTTTATCAACGGCGGCGCAGAGCCAGACGAATTCTTGCAAGATTTTCAGTTAGGACGGCGCGAAGGGCAATTATGTAATCAATTAAGGCTAATCGATAACCATGCAACGAAAGCCACGGCGGGGTTCTTTTTGTTCCCTGCGGGGAAGAAAAGTTGTACGCCGTCATTAAAAGTTCGCCGGGGGGAAAGAAATTTCCTCCTCCTGCGGGATACTTTTATATCGCCCCGTGATATAAAAAGTACTCCGCAGGGAACCTATAACTGCCCCTCAGTGAACCTATTTCATGGCGGCGGACTATATTTTCACAACGCCGGGGATTGCTTTTACGACTGCGGGAATGGTTTTGTTCTCCACGGGGATGTCTGTAGGCCCGAGGGCACATCGCCGGGAATGAAAAGCATGACGCCGTTGTCAAGGGCACCGCGGCGGAGGAGGGCGCTGCGAAAGCCAATAAAAAGGGCCGCAGAGGGCCGCCTTGCTTCACTTGCTGCTTGATCTTTGAAGGGGACACTCCTGGATGCTGGACAGACATGATGGCTGATGAAGATGCTGGGGAAGACCTTGACGTTGCTGTTGTTGCTGCTGTTGCTGGTGCTTATTATCTAAGAAGAATACGGAGGAGGAGGAAGATGAAGAGATGGTGGATTCGGAATTGGCTGCTGCAGAGGGAACAACATGGCCATTTCTACCAGCTGCTGCCTGAATTGGCCAACAATGATGTCTCTGGCTACTACAACTTCTGCAGAATGCCTCCTGACATTTTTGCTGAAATCCTGGCTGCTGTGGCTCCTGCAATTACAAAACAAGACACCAACATGAGGAGGGCTCTGGAACCTGGATTGAAGTTGGCAGTCACCCTACGGTACATGGCGACAGGAGAGAGCTACAAGTCCTTGGCCTACGGTTTCAGAGTGGCTCCCAACACCATCTGCAATTTTATCCCCAGTGTCTGCATTGCCATCATGCGAGCTTACGAACATCTGCTGGCCCTGCCAATGGATCCAGCATCCTGGAAGGAAGTTGCCAAGGGCTTCGAGAAGAGGTGGAACATGCCCCATTGCATCGGAGCACTGGATGGGAAGCATATTGGCATCAGATGTCCTCGGAAAGCTGGGTCAATCTACTTCAACTACAAGGGCTTCCATTCCATTGTGCTTATGGCTTTGGTGGATTCTGACTACAAGTTCCTGTACGTGCAGGCTGGATGCCAAGGAAGCTCATCAGATGGAGGAGTCTTCCTGGACACAAGGCTGAGGGACCTGCTGGATGAAGAACGACTTGGGCTACCCCCTGCTGAACCTCTACCTGGCACAGTTGGGAATCCTTTTCCATACTTCATCGTTGGAGATGAGGCCTTCCCCCTGAAGAGCTGGTTGCTGAAGCCTGTTCCAAGAAGAAACCTTGACATCCCCTCCAGAGTCTACAACTACAGAATTTCAAGAGCCAGGAGAGTGGTGGAGAATGCCTTCGGTATCCTGTCCCACAGGTTCAGATGCTTCCTAACTACGATGCCCCAGAAACCCGGCAGAGTGGCAGCCATCACTCTGGCAGCCTGCACTCTACACAATCTTCTGCGAGACAGAATAGGAATTCATCGAGCCATGGACAACGACGTAATGGACAGAGAAGATCCTGCAACCCATGAAGTCACTGAAGGACTGTGGAGAGGAGACCCCTTGCATGACCTTGGATTCGCTCCAGCATATGGAAATGCCACAAGACAAGCCAAACAGTACCGAGACTACCTACGAGACTACGTGAACAGCCCAGCAGGAAGTGTCCCCTGGCAGATGGACAGAATTTGAAGATGAAGCAGAACAGCAGCAGCAGCAGCAACAGCAATTCAATGCCCCCTTAAAAAACCCCAAATTAACCCAGCCCTTGTAAGGGCTTACCACTTCCTCCAGAAAGAGCAGGCCTTGTACACATCTTTATGTTGACAAACCCCCCCCCCCAAAAAAAAAGCCCTCCCTGCAACAACTACATATTTTGTGACGTACATAAAATAGCAAATTTTTAGCTTTGCATCTATCTGTACAACCCATTTAAATCACTTTCACTTCCTCTCTATCTGCCTATCTATCTAGCTATATATCTGGCTATCTATCTAGCTATATATCTGCCTGTCTATCTGTCTATCTATCTGCCTATCTATCTATCTATCTATCTATCTGTCTATCTATCCAAGTGCAATCCCTGCAAAGTGACGATAACTGCTTTTGTTTTCTGCAGTGTATATATGTAACGAGCATTGTGTTCCATCTATCTATCTATCTATCTATCTATCTATCTATCTATCTATCTATCTATCTATCTGTCTATCTGTCTATCTGTCGTCTATCTGTCTGTCTATGTGCCTATCTATCTATCTATCTATCTATGTGCCTATCTATCTATCTATCTATCTATCTATCCAAGTGTCATCACTGCAAAATGACGATCACTCGTTTTTCTTTGCTGCAGTGTATATGCGACGTCCAAATATTTTCTTCTATCTGCCTATCTATCTGTCTATCTATCTGCCTATCTATCTGTCTATCTATCTGCCTATCTATCTGTCTATCTATCTGCCTATCTATCTGTCTATCTATCTATCTATCTATCCAAGTTTCATCACTGCAAAATGACGATCACTCGTTTTTCTTTGCTGCAGTGTATATGCGACGTCCAAATATTTTCTTCTATCTGCCTATCTATCTGTCTATCTATCTGCCTATCTATCTGTCTATCTATCTGCCTATCTATCTGTCTATCTATCTGCCTATCTATCTGTCTATCTATCTATCTATCTATCCAAGTGTCATCACTGCAAAATGACGATCACTCGTTTTTCTTTGCTGCAGTGTATATGCGACGTCCAAATATTTTCTTCTATCTGCCTATCTATCTGTCTATCTATCTGCCTATCTATCTGTCTATCTATCTGCCTATCTATCTGTCTATCTATCTGCCTATCTATCTGTCTATCTATCTATCTATCTATCCAAGTGTCATCACTGCAAAATGACGATCACTCGTTTTTCTTTGCTGCAGTGTATATGCGACGTCCAAATATTTTCTTCTATATAGCTATCTATCTGCCTATCTATCTGCCTATCTATCTGTCTATCTATCTGCCTATCTATCTATCTATCTATCTATCTATCTATCTATCTATCTGCCTATCTATCCATCTATCTATCTATCTGACTATCTGTCTGACTATCTATCTATCTATCTATCTATCTATCTATCTATCTATCTATCTATCTATCTATCTATCTATCTATCTATCTATCTATCTATATTAATTAAAGTGGTGAAAAAACTTTAATTAAGAAAGCAGAAATGCCACCTGTACTGGTTAAGCAGAAAGTGAAAATGGGCCAAAAAAAAAGAAGGGAAATAGCACCTTGCTTTTATGAAGGTGTTTAAAATTTACAAGGGCCAGGACCGGATTTTTTTTTTTGGGGGAATTTGTCAACTTTTTTTTTTGGGGCTCTTTTCATTTTTGCTCTTGTTTGTCATCGCAAGAGTTTTTTTAGTCAACATAAGATGTGTACGTGGCCAGCTCTTTTTGGAGGATTTGGTGGCCCTTACGGATGATTTCATATTTGTAGACATTTGAGGTAGAAAATACATCATTTTTCTTGCAATTTTCATTGGTCGACAGAAGGTATGACACCACTCTCTCCTGAAAAGTGACATGGCGTTTTACATGGGTGACCATGGCATTTTAAGCCTTTGATCTCTGAACAGGGACTGACTTTAGCAGTTTCAAGTGAGAGTTTCAGTTAGTGTTTCACACATTTTCAGAACATACATTCTGCAAGTCCAATACTGTGCATTCAGACGATTGGGATCAGGTGATCCATGTAATGACTGTTTATACAGAAAATAAACATGTATAATTGTGAATGTAACATTTTCTCAGAAGAGGGGCTCAGCCCAGGCGGCAGGACAATGGGCTACCAATTGTGGGGTCCTTGATCTGATTCCCACTCTGATTTTCTTATGAATGTATACCCCCTTTGGTTTCATGCTTATTTGTACCTCTCATACATTTCATGTGGATTTTTAGTATGTCCCCTTTTCTTTTATTAAAATTTCATACCCCCTTAAGCATGTTGTGAGTAATAAGTACCCCCCTAGAAACATGTGTGAAAAATTGTTGCTCGTCCGGCAAAACTCCAATTCCCCTGAAGTCATAAATTCTATTTAGCATGTAAGGCACATAGATTCTGTACAAAAGGTAAAAATCAGTACTGTCCCACTTGAAGCATGTAGCACCAGCTCAGGTATAACTCCCATTTCCCCCACAACCCAGTCATAAATTCTGAATAGTCCCTTACTGATGTCATAGACAATGCTCACGGCGTTTGGTCAAGGCATGATAATTTAGTGTAAATAGATGTGAAGCCATTCAGAGTCAGCTTGAAAGTGATTTTATATCAATTGAAACAATCAACAGTTGTACACAGGAGTGTGAAATACAACTGACGATGCGAAAGAGCTCATGTGGATTGCGGTTTGACGTGTGTGAACAACTGCCACAATACCAAGTTGGCCTTTGCTGTATACTATTGGTCAAATTTATGACATCATTTTGACAGCAAACATCACTTGCTTGAAGCAAGCTGAAAAAAAGTGACACGCAATGGGCAACTTGACCAATCACCTGGCAGGATTTTCTGATGTCAGACCAGAAATTTTGCTAAATATTTTGTTATTTGAGAAAAGTCTACAAATATGAAATCATCTGTAAAAGGGCAAGGGGGTTTTTTTTTTTTTTCAGACGACTTGAACAGGCATCACTTCCTTGGAGAGGGCAGGTTGACTTGGCTCCACTGGAACGACAATGGAGTTTGCTGCTGGTGGACAACTGTCGGCTGCTGCTGCTGCTGTAGAGACTGCTGCTGCTGCTGTAGAGACTGCTGCTGCTGCTGTAGAGACTGCTGCTGCTGCTGTAGAGACTGCTGCTGTAGTGGTGGCTGCTGCTGCTGTAGAGACTGCTGCTGTAGTGGTGGCTGCTGCTGCTGTAGAGACTGCTGCTGCTGTTGTGGCTGATGCTGCTGTAGAGGCTGGTGCTGCTGCTGCTGTAGTGGCTGCTGCTGTAGTGGCTGCTGCTGCTGCCCAAAAGAGGGTCCGGGGAAGCCAAGCTTCTTGGGGCTGTCAAGCATCAGCTGGCTGAAGCTTAAAGATGACTGCTGCAGGGCTGGAGTCTGGCTTCGAATTGGCTGCAGGGACTGGAACTGGCTGCTGCTGCTTGGCTGGGACTGCAACTGCTGGCGTGGAGGCTGGGACTGCATCTGAAGACTTGTCGAAGGCTGCTGGGGCTGCTGGGGCTGCTGGGGCTGCTGCTGAGTTGTTGGAGGCTGCTGCAAGTCCTCGTTGACAAAGGATGGAGCTGGACCAGGAGGAGGGATGTATTGGTGCTGCTGCTGCCCTAGGATCATCTCCACATTCTCTTGCTGCATCATCAGGATTTTATCTTGGACGGCCGCCTGTACAAAGTAGTGGTCCGTCTGGCTCAAGGAGTGCAGGAGGCGAAGTCTCAGGGCACGGTTCATGTTCTTCCCAGATGTGAAGATACTCCTGCACATGTTCTGCAACTGGTGTACTTCTGGATCCAGCCTGTCAGCAGTTTGTGGGCACATGTCACAGAATGGTCCTGCCGGCTGAGGTGGTGCTGGTTTCCTGGGCCTGTCCGAAGTGTAGTGACCAGCAATTGAAGTCAGGGCAGAGGCCATCTCCTGGTCTGTGTCCTTCCTCTTCTTGGATGGCTTTCGTCCTGGGAAGACCTGCGACTGCTGCTGGGATGGCTGGAGGGACTGCTGGGACATCTCCTGGGAGGACTGCTGCTGGCTGGCTGGGAGGCTGTCATCAAGGTCGGGCATAGGATTGTAGTCCATGGGGGCATCAGAATCGGACGACAGGCGGTTACTTCCTCCTGGTCCAGTGAAGCTGGAGATTTCCACGGCACCCTTCGGAATGATGGAGGGCCTCAAGAATTCACACTTCGCCAGGATGTACTTGTCTCGGTCGGACAGCTTCTTTCTGCCAGCTCCAGAAGCTTGAGGTCTGATGCACTTTGAGAAGGTAGTCCTGATGTTGCTCCTCCATTTGGTGACTTTAGCTGCTGTGATTTCCTTCCCCACTAGCAATGTAAGTTCTGCTGCTTTCTCTGCATCCAGTCTGTCCTTCTGTCCACTCTTGAAGGTGGTGGAGCCCTTGGAGTACAGCTGCTTGTTTTCCTGGTACCAGTCGATCAGCTCATCCTCCTGCTCTTCTGTGATACCCAGTAGGTCCCTGGAGTTTGCCTTTCTGTAGCCCTTCTTCTTCTCCTTGTGGACAAACTGGCCATCGGCGTCCTGGATCAGCTCAACCTCAGATCCAGTGTTGTCAGAATCTTCCTTTGGCTGGTTCTTCCCCTTGCTGCCCTTGGACTTGGCACCCTTCTTCTTGGGAGTATCTTCCTCTGTGGTGGCATCGTAGTCGGAGTCCAGGGTCTGCTGGTGGATGATTGCAGCTGTCAGAACTGGTACACAGTCATCATCTTCATCATCAGCAGGAGTATCATCTGGAGGTGGAGGTGGAGGCTGGACTGCAGTCTTGGCTCGGGTCTGGGCTGGAGTGACAGGCTTGACTGGAGGCTTGACTGGAGGCTTGACTGGAGACTTGGCTGGAGGCTTGACTGGAGACTTGGCTGGAGACTTGGAGGTGGCGTGACGCTTGGCTGAAGGAGACTTGCCAGGAGTGCGAGGCCTTCCCCTTGGAGCAGTCTTGGTGGGAGTCTTGAACAAAGCAGCATCAGCCGACTGGGTGCGCTTGGTGGGAGACTTGACAGAAGCAGCAGCATCAGCAGCATCAGCAGGCCTGCCACGCTTGGTTGGAGACTTGACATCAGCATCAGCAGACTTGGGACGCTTCTTCTTGGCTGCAGCAGCAGTGGCAGGCCTGCCACGCTTGGTTGGAGACTTGACAGCAGCAGCAAGCTTGGCCAGGACTTGATCTTCAGCTTCTTCATCATCATCTTCATCCTCCTCATCAGGTTGTTGCAGCACTTTGGGTGGTGGGGGGCCCTCGAAGATGGTCTCACTGGTCACTGTTGATGTAGCAGTGGTCACTGCCACGATGCTGTCTGGCAAGCTGAACATGCTTGGAGACAATGTAACAGCTGTGTAGTCTATGAAAGGAGCTGGTGAACCAACTGGAGTTGAAGATGGAGTGGTCAGTGGAGTGGTGGCTGGAATGATGCCCTTGCTTGGTGCCCTCAAGGTCTTCTTCCCTCTTCCTCTGGGTCCCATCTTGAAGCAGGATCAATCAGAAATGAAGCAGGATGAATCAGCAATGAAGCAGGATCAATCAGCAATGAAGCAGGGATTCAGCAATGAAGCAGCAATTCAGTAGGCTGTGAAGCAGAGTGTCATGGAGTATAGATGCGTTCGTCTTGAAGTTCAGAGTGGTTATGGTGCTCTAGTGGCTGCTCTTCTATTTATATGCGAGGCGCGCGCCAGTGCGTCTCCATGGCTGACCCCCCTTTCCCGCCGTGGCACAAAAGGTCGACGCTGTGATGCTTTCAGTACCCCGCGGACAAAGGATTTTGCTAAAAATAGCCCCTCTGGCGCCACTCTGTCTGCTCCGGGAGGGGTCCAGACGACGGCGCGAAGGTTTTGCACACGTCCCGGAGCATTTTCCTTGACGGCGGAGTGCAGAAGAACCGCGGGGTCGACCTTTTTGGCGCCACGCAGAGAATCCCGCTTGTTTTCCTAATCGGCGGGAAACTTTTTGCCCCTCAGTGGCGCAAAAACTTTGACGCGGTCTTACTTTTCTGATCGCGGCGTCGAACAATTTATCTGGTCTGCTCCCCCGTCGATTTTAATAAAATTTGTACTGGTTGAAACTTTTTTTCTGCTCCGTCGCGATTTGAAGTGACGGTAAGAAGCAGGATTCTCGACGGCGCGCAACCAAAAGATGTCCGGCGGGAAGCTAAAATGCCCCTGCGCGATACGTAAAAAGAGGAAATATTTTTCCGTCTCTCCTGAAAATACTTCGCCGCCGATTCAAAAAGTTCTCCGGGAGCTGCCGTGAGAGTGGGGCATAAGTGAACCACCCTTCCCTTTGAAATAACATTGGGCCTGTATTTCACTTACTCATCAAAGACTTTGACCAATACCTAACTCCGACTACAGAGGAGAAAATTGCCAATATTTTTATCCCACATACCTCACATATGGGCCTTTATGATCCAATATAGTTTCCTCTTCTGCATACATCTCATAACTTGATACAGATCCACTGCAAAAATACACAATTTATCCATTCATTCTGGTCATAAAGGGAACTTATATATATCTAACAATAATGGCCAAGGGCCTTTCAACAATGCCAGCATCACCACCGTTGGTCATTTTCGCTGAATAGAAATCTGACAGCTTACTACTCACATTATTCTTTTTTTTTCATCCATTCTTAATGGGTATTTTCTACTTATACATACCTCTGCAGAATTCAGATCTCTGGTGGCCAGTTAAACTACCTGAATAGTGACAAGTTAAGGAGCGGAATCTCTTGATACTGCTTTGTTTGATTTAGATACAAAATTACAAATATTTTAGAACATTAAACATTTGAATTAAATGATTTGGTCTGCCGTTTCATGTATGATAAATATTTTTTTAAAGAAAACTTCAAGACTCAGTCCCTCCCCCCTTAGCTAGGTCCTTATTACATGTACAGTGTATGTAGCTGCACTACTTTAGATGAATATTTGTCCACATTTGGATTACAAATTTGTTTACTGAAAGGCAAGAGATAGATTTACATAAACAACAGTACTTATGGACTCCCAACAATTCAAGTGGGACAGTGGCACAGATAAATTGTGTATTGTTTCACTGATCTTTATCACCAAGCATTGGCTTACATGACAAGGAGTATCCCAAGGAGACATTTCAGGCCTGACACTACCCACTAGAACGTCTGCAGGTGAGAATTTTCGGTTTATATCTCTGAATAGATGTTGCTGACAAAATGTTAGCTGATTTTTCTGTTATTCTAAAATAATGAAATATATATTTTGGCCATTTTAAGGCAACCTTTGCCACGGTTATTTGTTGAAATTGACAAGATGGTAGTGGTATGGATATAACTTAAAATACATAGAGCTATAGATTCTGCCATTTGGCAATTATAAGTATTATAAGTTTGACAAAGAATAAATCCAAGATGAATGCATAATATACCAACACATGAATTCTTAAGAACCCAAATTAATCTTAAAGTTTTTGAGATGGATCTTATGACTCAAAACTGACTTATTGTATATCCAAACATTTTCCATTATATCTAAACAACTGAAACTGGGAAATTTATCTGGAAATGAAGTTGGCAATTACATAAGCTTACATAGTTCCATTCTAGCAGAGCAGAAAGATGTCCTTGAAGACCTTGTGTGCTGGATTGCCCTTGGACCCCCTTCCAAGACCTCAGCCCAGGGACAACACGGTTGCACATGCTCCAGTCAGACCCCACAACCTCTCACATGAGGAGCAGCTGGTAAGAATATAAGTCAATTACATTTTCTTGAAGAAACACTTTTGATATTCTTATATACTTTGCAAACAGTAGAGGAAAGAGAAGTGATTACTTTTGGCTGTTCGAGCAATGCACGTCCACATACAAAGCTTCTCGTCACCTGTTTTTGCTTTTTCCAGCTGGCTTTAGAAAATGCACTGCGATATTTCCCAAGTGAAACCCATGAGGAGTTGGCACCAGAGTTTGCGACAGAGCTCAGAGAACATGGACACATTTACATGTACCGGTTTCGGCCAGACATTGAAATGAGGTAAAGAATCAAATTTTACATGTAAGGAGCACAATTCGCCAGGAATTATTCATTTAAGTAAACCACATAACATACCTGGTTTACTTGCTATTGGAACTATCTTAGTATTCAAATTTGAATTTGCTTCAGGGCATATCCAATAGGGGATTATCCATGTAAAACCCGCCAGGCGGCAGCAGTGATGCACATGATCATGAACAATCTAGATCCAAGAGTCGCTCAATTTCCTCATGAACTTGTCACCTACGGTGGAAATGGCCAGGTGTTTTCCAACTGGGCCCAGGTAATTTTATTTAAGCATATTAAACTTTTAAACCAAAATGTCAAAGAACCTTTAATTAACGCAGTGAAAGTTTTTTTTTTTCAAATTTACTGTACAAGGTCATCTTTCAAAGTTTCACTTCGCTATTCTTATCAAATTCATTTGTCTTTGATGGCGAGGTGCTTTAAAACTGCAGAATCGCCTCATCTGGGTGCACCTATTTCTTGTATCAAACAAAATTACCATTTAGCACTGCATTGAGTTCTGTTGTACAGCTCCGCCTGTAAGTAAATGAAACGGGGATGTTTTGCCATTGGGCTGATGCTAAACATCCTCAACTGCTTTTCTGCACTCCCCCTTGAACTTGCATTAGTCTTGGGTTTCACTTACCTTTTTGCGCAGCAAAGAGAATTGGCTGCCATTTGTATCGCACGTACCTCAGATATCGTTCTTTATGACCCAATATGTTTTCAATTCATCCAAGAACTTATCACTCCATAAGAAGTTTGGTTGAGGATGTTTAGCATTGACCCAATGGCAAAACATCACCTGTTTCCCTTTATTACAGGCGGCACTGTTCACCAATCTGTTTCACTTCAGATGGCAGAACTTCACACTGACTCTTCAGGGCATCTCTTAATTAATTAATTTTTGTCTTTCGCACTTCCAGTTCCTTTTAGTAATGCACTATTTGTCGGTTATGGAAGAGGACCAAACTTTGGTGATGTACTCAGGCCATCCAATGGGACTGTTTCCCAGCAATCCAGAAAGTCCAAGGGTTGTCATAACAAATGGGATGGTAAGAAAATAAGAGAGTATTTCCCATGGATTGTGAAAAGTTCTAATTTATTATAGGGCTGGCTTTATAATTAAGGGTGGTTCAAAGTAACTTGTAAAAAACATATTTAAGATATTCCCAAATTTGAACTAAAAACCAGTGACCACATTAATAAAGCAATCACATGCATAATTCAAGCAAATTCTATAAATTGGTTTAATTGTGCAAAGCCTTTGAAGTGATTTCCATTCGTGTAGATATAAATGAGGAATTCTGCCATTTCCGGAAGACTTTCTCTTGTGACTAAAGGAGTAGAAGTCATTGAAAAATTTTGTCAATACCGATGATTTTTGTTCGCCGTTAGACAATCTCATTGTTAAAACTTGAGTAACCTCTGAATATTAATCAAGTTGGTTAGAATTTCAATGCAGCTGTACATCAACTTCTGTTTAAATAAGATAATAATATGAGGTTTAAATCTAGAATTTTTTTTTGGTCCACACAAGCCTTACATATTTTTTATACATTATTATTTTGTTCTGCTTTTAGATGATTCCAAACTATTCTTCAAGAGAGAACTATGAGAAATATTTTGCATTGGGAGTGACATTGTAAGTAATTTATTTATTATATGAAGACCTTTAAAAATATATGTATAATGAAACATTATTGCCGCTTCAATCGAACATCCACTAGGCCTACACCTTAATTAATGCATATTTTGCAGATGATCGGATTTATTTCAATTTAACTGGTCATTTTTTCATGCAAATCAACTAAAACAAATTTGAAGGATCAGTTTCAGGTCATAATGTAGACCCTCAGATGACAAACTTCAGGTCTTTCAGCAACCTTTCCTCATTCTCAATACCCAAAACACAGTTTATTGTTGGCCTTATTAATAAACATTTCTAAATTCCCAAAATTTAAGTTGAAGTCACATAGGGACAACAAACAATGTACAATTTTACATGTAGTTGACCTTGACTAGTCAGACGAGACGAACTTGATGGTTCCAGAAGGTCAACATTCATTGTTGCACACAGTAGTTTGTCCCATTTCTCATGATTTGTCACAACTTATCACATACTCGTCTAGTAATATGAAACCATATTATTATATAGAATATCAATAAGTAGTAGGCATTTACTATATATGTACATGGCTACTACTTCGTCTGTGAATTATTTTAAAGAATTTTTTGACAACAATCAGTATTAAACCATTTGTCCGCAGAGATAAAAAATTTTGTTTATTGATCTGAAATAGACACTAAAACTTTTATACTTTTTAAACCAATTAAAAATAAAAACAAGTTTCAAACAAATTTTAGAAGGTAATAATCAAGGTAGAGTTGTATTGTTGTTCCATTTTACAGGTATGGTCAAATGACAGCTGGAAGTTACTGCTACATTGGCCCACAGGGAATTGTTCATGGAACGACAGTGAGAAAACAACATTCATAGGAAAATACTAAAACTCAAAGCTATCTATTCCAAACCTTGTGATTTAGATAATACTGAAAGAATGGGTTGTCAGAAAAGTAATATAATGATTTCCTTCTTTCCAGTTAACAGTCATAAATGCTGGGAGAAAATACCTTGGTGTGGATGACCTTAGAGGAAAGGTGATCATTTTCTTAACAATTTTGTAGTTTTGTATTATTAATATAGTGAATACTGCTCCAAATTTTGGTTCATATATTAATACTGCCCAATATATTCTGTTTCTAGGTATTTCTGACCTCTGGTCTTGGAGGCATGAGTGGAGCCCAGGCAAAGGCTGCTGTCATCAGTGGGTGCATTGGTATCATTGCAGAGGTGATTTTTCTGAAATTCTTCAAGTATCAGCAGTAACAAATTGCTTGTATAACAGGGAAATGACAACTCTCAGAACATAATTAAGGAAAGAGAGCAGATAACCTTGTAAAAAATCTGTTCACAAATATAGCCAATTACGCATTCCTTCACGGAACTAACTGACTGTATGTATGATAAAATGAAGCCATATTTCTTATGTGGTAAAAAATTCTTCCTGTAGGTCAGTGAAGAGGCCTGCCTCAAGAGGTTAAACCAAGGCTGGTTGGAGGAAATGACCTCAGATCTGGATGAGCTTATGGAGAAAATAAGGCAATACCGGAAGGAGAAGAAGGTCACCAGCATAGGTTACCTGGGCAACATAGTTGACATATGGTGACTGTTTAATAACCTTTGTCTCTCCAAATGGGAGTACAACGCTTTGCGTCTTGGTCTCTTCATAAGGGAAGAACAGTTTACATTGTAGTGACTTAGTTTCCTCATTAGGAGAAAAATTATTGAGACTTAGTTTCCTTATAATGAGAACCATAATTTAGTGTCTTAAGTTCCTCAGGAGAACAATAAGTTAGTCACTTAAATCCCTTATAAGGAGAACAATAATTTAGTGACATAGTTTCCTCATAAGGAGAACAATAATTTAGTGACTTAGTTTCCTTATATCAAGAACAATAATTTAGTGACTTAGTTTCCTTATATCAAGAACAACAATATAGTGACTAAAATTCCTATGTATACCAAAGACAATAATTTTATAAAGTCCTTATATCAAGAACAATAATTTAGTGACTTAGTGACCCTCACTGCACCAGCACCGACACATCCATATCAACTCTACCATATAGATCTGAGCATAGAGGTTTTACAACCTGAACTCAGTATGTACATTACATTACATTACATAAAGAGAACCATCATTTAGTCACCTCATAAGGAAAACAACCATTTAGTGACTCAACATCCCCATGAAGAGAACAGCCTTCTGTGTTTCAGGAGAACCATAATTTAGCAACTTAGGAGAACAATAATTTAGTGATTTGGTCTCCTGATAAGGAGAAAAATAATTTAGAGACTTAGTTTTCTCATAAGGAGAACAATAGTTTAGTGTCTAAGTTTCCTCATAAGAAGAACAATAATTTAGTGTCAAAGTTTCCTCATAAGGAGAACAATAAGTTAGTGACTTAGTTTCCTTATATCAAGAACAATAATTTAATGACTTAGTTTCCTTAAAAGGACAACAGCAATTTAGTGACTTAGATGCCTTAAAATAATGATAACAGTAGTTTAGTGACTAAGTCTCCTCATCAGAAGAACAATTTAGTGACTTAGTTGCCTTATAAGGATAACCAATATGCAGTCACTTAATCTGCTCATAAGGAGATTAATAATTTAGTGACTCAACAACCTTATAAGGAGAAATAATTTAACGATTTAGTTACCTCATAAGGACAAAAATAATTAAGAGACTTAGTTCCCTTATAAGGAGAATTATAATTTAGTGACTTACTTGCCTTATAATGAAAACAGAAACATAGTGACTTAGTTTCCTCACAAAGAGAACAATAATTCAGTAACTGGGTTTTCTTATAAGGAGACCAATAATTTAGTGATTTATTTTCCTTATGAGGAGAAAAATAATTTAGTGACTTAGTTACCTCCTAGGGACAAAAATGACATAGTTTTCTCATATGGAAAACAACTATTTAGAGACCATAGAGTTGAAATGTCTGCAAAATTATTATATGTCGATACATAAGAGAGTTTTATGTCAAATGATTGGTTAGACAGATATTTTTTGTAAAATGGTAGCTTGTCATATACCCACAATAAATATTACTTCTTCTGACAATTGTACAGGGAGAGACTGGTTTATGAGTTTGACAGCACAGGGGACTTGCTCGTTGATCTTGCATCTGACCAAACCTCTTGCCATAACCCATTCTTGGGAGGCTACTATCCAGTTCAGGTAAATATGATAATGTCAATAAACATGAAATGCATTCAACTCTGCCATCATTTCATACTAATCAAGCTGACAGTGATACCTTATTTATTTAAGCTAACCTTTGACGAAAGCAGAGAAATGATGCACCAAGATCCGGTTCAATTCAGGAAACTCATTCTCGAAAGGTACGTGCTGAATTATTTAGATAGATCTGTAGATTTTGTTTGTAAAATTGTTACTACAGACTTAATGAGAAAAGTAATATTTAAATTTATTTGGACAGACAGGTCGAAAATGTTAGATATTAAGACTAAGCTGGATGTAGTATACATAGATTTTGCTTTTTGATATATCACCTATTTGAACACAGGTAAATACAAGTAGACAACATTAGCCTTGATATTAAATTTTGTTAATATTTCTTCCCCTCAAGTTTAAGAAGACAGGTCAGTGCAATCAACAAATTGTCAACCAGAGGACTGTTCTTCTGGGATTATGGAAATGCATTTCTGTTGGAAGCATCAAGGGCAGGTAGGAAAATTCTCTTAAAAAAAAAGTTTGCATGCTGTCTCTTTGGCACAGTGGTCCTCACAGTCCCTTGAAACTGAGAACTGCATGGTGCTGCCACCTAGCACAAAGTTAGTTTTATATGCTGCTCAATATTCTGTATTTATTAGCCAAGATTACATTGAATTGAATATTTTCAAAAGGTGCTGATGTCAAGAAAGAAGGGGATGTTTCTGGAACTCAGTTCAAGTATCCATCCTATGTTCAGCACATCATGGGAGACATATTTTCTTTAGGCTTTGGGCCTTTTAGGTAGGTAACCTATTTTCAAACTACAAGAAACAGGCCTACCTCCAGGCCAAAGCAGTCAGCTCTGGTTGCCTATTTACCAAAGTTTTTATTATAAAAACAATACATTGGTAAAATTTTTGTTATAAAATCAATACATTGCAATCACTTCAAAATGTGGAAGAAATTAGGTAATTGCAAAAGTATAACCTGGCACATATCATTCACTTTAACGCTTCAAATAATGTTAGCATCATATTATGATGCCTTTAAATATCTAAAACTCAGAACTAATTATGGAAATACATATCCAAAGGACAAAGTACCCGGGTGAAACAAGTAGTCTATCAAGAATCAAAATGTGTCAACAACGAAAATTCTCAGAAACTGATTGGGGAAACATGTATTTAGAATTCTCCATATCTAGAATCTTAGAACATATTGAGTATTGAGAAAATTGTATCTATTTCACTTTTGAGATGGGTGTGCACGTCAGCTGATCCCATAGACCTCAAGACCACTGATGAAATAGCTACCTCTGTTTTGGAGGACATTATCAATCAAGGAGGCAAGTATAGAATAAATTGGTATTCCTCATACTTAACATTAACAAAACCTTTCTCCATTCAGAATTCTAATCATATATATATTCCATTATCAAATTGTCTGAAAGAGTCACTTTTTCATTTGTTTCACTTGTTCATGATCTTCATCTCTCCAGTTGCCGAATCAACCAAGCTTCAGTACAACGACAACATTCGCTGGATCAGGGAAGCTGGCCGTCACAAAATGGTGAGACAAAAATTAACTAAGACAACATTTTTATGACCAGTATTGTGATAATTAAGTAATAATTGAATTCAATGGATAAGTTTGTTGGCATGTCAGTCCATTTGAGAGCCCAAACCTGTTTGTCACACACTTTGATGAAATTTCATGAGTTTATCACAACACAAATTGTTCAGAGTAACACCATTGATGCTTCATACAATTATTATTTTTTTTCAGGTTGTAGGATCCCAAGCAAGAATCCTGTATTCTGACCAGGAGGGGCGGATGGCCATAGCAACTGCTTTCAACAAGGCTGTGGCAGATGGAACACTGAAGGTAAGAATTATAATATTGCTAGCATGTTCATCATTGTTTTCCCTACAGTTCTGTAACAAATTTCATGAATCGCGAGTACAGGTAATAAAGTTTAGTTTTAATAAGTCATTTGATTGTGGTATTTGTAAGGTCACAGAACTGTCTTACTACAACAATGCATGAAAACAAGATAAAAATACCAAAAATAATGTAATCAGACTTTGAAATAAAGAAAAATAACTACATTTGTCAGTGCAGAGGTTAGTAAGCAAAGGTTTGTGCAAAGAGACGAAAAGAAAAGTTGGTAGAGGTTTGTGTCAAGAGTCTGAAGGAAAATTTCAGAGGTCAGTGCCAAGAGACTAAAGAAACATTGGCAAAAGTCTGTGCCAAGAGACTGAAGGAATATTGCAGAGGTTAGTGCCAAGAGACTAAAGAAACATTGGCAGAAGTCTGTGCCAAGAGACTGAAGGAATATTGCAGAGGTTAGTGCCAAGAGACTAAAGAAACATTGGCAGAAGTATGTGCCAAGAGACTGAAGGAATATTGCAGAGGTTAGTGCCAAGAGACTAAAGAAACATTGGCAGAAGTCTGTGCCAAGAAACTGAAGAAACATTGCAGAGGTTAGTGCCAAGAGACTAAAGAAACATTGGCAGAAGTCTGTGCCAAGAGACTGAAGAAATATTGCAGAGGTTTGTGCCAAGAGACTAAAAGAATGTTGCAGAGGTTAGTGCCAAGAGACTAAAGAAACATTGGCAGAAGTCTGTGCCAAGAGACTGAAGGAATATTGCAGAGGTTAGTGCCAAGAGACTAAAGAAACACTGGCAGAAGTCTGTGCCAAGAGACTGAAGGAATATATTGCAGAGGTTAGTGTCAATTAAGAGACTAAAGAAACATTGGCAGAAGTCTGTGTCAAGAGACTAAAGGAATATTGCAGAGGTTTGTGCCAAGAGACTAAAGAAACATTGGCAGAAGCATGTGCCAAGAGACTGAAGGAATATTGCAGAGGTTAATGCCAAGGGACTAAAGAAACATTGACAAAGATTTGTGCCAAGAGACTAAAGGAGCATTGCAGAGGTTAGTGCCAAGGGGCTGAAGGAACATTGGCAGAGGCTTGTGCTGCGAGGCTAAACTAGTCTAAAGGCAACATTTGCAGAGGTTCAAAGAGAACTTCTATTAATACTTATGCTGCCAGTTTAAATCTTCTATTTTAATTCTAGGCACCAGTGGTTATTAGCAGAGACCACCATGATGTCAGTGGAACAGACAGCCCATTCAGAGAAACTTCAAATATTTATGATGGATCAGCATTCTGCGCCGATATGGCCATACAGAATGTCATTGGCGACAGTTTCCGAGGAGCCACATGGGTTGCTATTCATAACGGAGGCGGTGTTGGATGGTAAGCGGTAACACATGAGCAAAGCAAGTGATGAATGTTGACATTCATATTTTGTTTCAAGTTTGCTAATTAAATGTACCTCATATCTGATGTTTTTATGAAATCAGCAATAATCAAATAGAGAGGAAACCATTAGATGCCATTTATTTCATGGAGGCAGTGGATATCTGATGGTTGAACTATCATTCCCTCACATGGGGTAAATGTGTAACATGTTGAGGACTCCCGCTCTCTCTCTCATCTCATCAATCAACCCTCGTGAGCACCCAGAACTGGGCTTAGAGGGCTGCACTTACCATATCTATCTATCTATCTATCTATCATTCATTGCTCAGTGAAAGATATAGTAACACATCTCTCTTTTTTTTCACCAGGGGTGAAGTCATGAACGGAGGATTTGGTCTTGTACTAGATGGATCAAAGGTAACATTACATCAACCAATTGATTCATCAGCAGAAAACTTTACTAGGCCTATACCATTTGGAATTGCAAATGAAAATTTACACGAATTATTTCATTGCAGAGTGCTGGAGAAAGAGCCAAAAGAATGCTGGCTTGGGATGTTTCAAATGGGGTAATCATAGATGCCATCAGTGCATGTGCATACTAAGTTGGACCACCTCCTCCAGCTGCAGACTGTAGGACAGTGCTAAGCATACTAAACCGTGGCATGCCTATCCATATCCCAATTATTTGAATGATCAGATCTGTCATTTGATGATAATCACACGCCTTTGATAGGACGTTTTCAAAGTACAAGCCGCAGAATACAGTGGACAGTTAAAATTCAAATTGATAATTACGATTCCCAAATTTCACATAGAAGTTAGTGTAAGCCAATGTTTTGTTGAGCGGTAGGCAGACACAAGATGTAAGCTTTCCTTTTCTGTTGACTAGTCAATCTAAGAAACTCCTTGCTGCAGAGAACTAACACTGTTGAAACCATTGGTTATATAGCATTTTAACGACCATTACTGTACCATTTCATTTTCAGGTGGCAAGACGCTCCTGGTCAGGCAACAAGTTTGCAGAAGAAACTATTTCCAGGACAATGGAGAAAGACAAGAAGCTGAAAGTCACCTTGCCAAACCACGTGGAAGACAGAAGTTTGCTGGAAGAAGCACTCAACATCTAATTCTAAGCAGCCAATTCCAAATAATATTTGCCAAGACTTTCTGGACATAATGAATGCAGACATGCCAATCACAGCTTTCAAACTCACAAAATGTGTACTTTTCAGAAGGTAATAAAGTTAACAAAGCAGTATATATGTGCACTTTTTTTTCATTTTGGCTGAATTTTAAACAGGACTTGGCCAAATTGCAGACATAATAGTGGAAACATCATGTCGCATTATCATCCACTCCCGAATCACAAAAAGACCATTATCATAGAAATATCTGACTTGAAATTGAAAATTGATTGAAAATTGACCAAATGTGCTCTGCAATAACATTTGGAAGAGAGCTTAACACTGGGCCACACAAAAGATGAGAATAAAATTTATTCGGGAATCAAATGCAGAACCACCACAAGCAACAAATCACAAGCAAAACCAAATTTGATGAAAATCACAAATTCTTTCCAGGCTGAAGAATTGTTTTATCCAAAGTGATTAAAGAACAATACACAGAAAGACTTGAGAGAATATATATTTACATATGATTTATGATGATGGTTGCAATTATACAATGTGGCAATTGATGAGTGACATATAAATTACAATGAGGGATAAAAAAACTTTTCTTCATCTCTGAGGCTGCATTGATGTTGCTTTGCGAAAGTTATTGAAGTGTTCAAGATACTGCTGAGCAGTGTCAACTGGCATGTATAAGTTTTCCATTCTTTTCGTAAAATGAGAGGTGGGAGAGTCCATATTCGAACCCATGAAGCCAGTCATGAATTCTTTCATGAGGTTCCAACATTCATTGGGCATTTCACAGGCTAAGTACTCAACCTGAAAAAAAAAAAAAGAAATCCATCAAATTACTTTTGCCAACAACATGAATTTCTCAAGGAAGGAAGGGCATAAAAGCAGTTACTGGTTTTAAAGTGATTCCTTTTGAGTTGACCAACAACCTGGAATGAGTTAGCATCTTGTAAAATGTTGATCTTACTAACACTGTTTCTCACTGCATTCATCGTTCATGGTACACAAAATATTTTCACGACTTCTTTAGATATTCATCTTGACAAAATCTCAACCATAAAATCATTGTAAGATTATTACCTCAACCAAGATGCCTTTGAAGCTGGTGTTCTGCCCGATGACCACAGAACCAATTTTTATAACAAAGTCTCCAATTTCATATCGCTGCCCCTTCGACTCAACCCTGAGATTCTTCTTAGCACTGTAAAAGTCTCTGAGTTTCACCATTACTGCATCAAACAATATATCTGCACTCAGACAAACCCCTGAGTCAGTTATTGCATAACATGTTGCTGGAGTCTCCGAGTTGTGTATGATGTGAACTGTCTTCTGTGTGGCTGAAACAATAATGCAGAATATCTTTTAAAAGTTCATTTAAAATTAAACTTCATGCCTACAAATGTAGATTCCTGTAGAATTTAAGATGCCATTAGCATTAACATATACACTAGTTCAACTGAGCTCCCAACACAGATATTTTATCTTTTTAGGCAATATAACAGGAAAGTTTTCCTGAACAAAGACATAATTTTTTTTATTACTTATAATTAATCAGTAGGACTTATGGATTTGATCTTTTCAGGCCCACAAGTTAGAACACAAAAAACAATTTTCTTAAAGAAGCGATGTTACTTAAAAGCTGACACCTACTAGAAGTTTGTACAGCCTGGTAGCTTTCACACTCGACAAGAAAATTCCCAGTCTTGACTGCCCCTACGTCTTCTATCCGTTTCTGAAGAAGATCAACCGTTTGCTGACCACTCTTCCCCTCAGGAACCTTGTGGGTAAAGACACTAAAATACAGAAAATTAAGAATTAGTATAGCTGCAACATAGAAAATAATTAAGGTAACATTAAAACAATCATAAAAGGCAATTTATTTTGGGGTCTGACACGTCCTAGACAAAGCTGGTTTGATCAAGTGGAACCTGTGCAGTACCCAGTGGGCCAACCAACAAGAATTAAAATGTATGCACCCAGTAACCATGCAGGTAAATTATCCAATTATCAAAGCGATAACTTTTCGGGGTTCATGCACAACTTGTTAGTCTATCTTAATGGATGGATGATTGGCGCTTTATGTCATGTATTGATGCACTTGCTAGGCTAATTAGGACAGGAGGAGGACTTGGCAATGAGGTGGAGAATGATTGAAACAACCGTCCAACATAGGCCCAGGTGACCGGGCAAAAGCTGGATTCAAACCCTGGACCTAGCGATTGGCAGTCCAGCACACCACCACTAGACCAACTCTCTCCCTTTACAACTTGGTAGTCATTTGTAACCCAAACCAGGGTCGGGATTGTATTTCAAATTTTAGCGATAAGGTTTGGAGAATTTGCCGACGAATTAAATTTCTTCCCCCACCCTACCACATTTGGAAATTTACCAGGCCTTGGGGAACATATCAGTTTAGATTTACACCAGTGACTGAACTGAAGGGAACTGACTGTATGGCTAATAATTCACTTAAGAAAGCCAGTAATAAATGACTGATTGAGCTGAGCAGCTGAGAGTGATAGAGATAGCTTGATTGGTGAGGGGATGACCATTTCTCAGGGGGGGGGGGTTGGAGTTTTTTTAATAAATTACTTCTGCCAGAGGTATTTCGAAGCGTTGCATGACTCTGAATATTAGGGGACTTCGGGCTCTTGAAATAAATTAATACATATTTCTTCCCTGAGGAAAACTCCCCTACCCTTCCCTCTGTAGAAATTAAATGGACACCCCCTGGGCCCTGACTTTCAGAGTTTTGCAGTCTTCTTCTTCTTTCTTTAAGGTGCAGTCCTCATTCAGAGTATTACGCACCGGTGCATATGTGAAGCAGTGCAGTCAATCATAAAAGTCTCTGTGTATATACATATAAGTGCAATTTAAAATCCGCATATTCTCCCCGTTAATTTATCCAAGTAGGAGGGATTTATTGACGTTTGCTTTAAAGCTGTCTATTGTTTTGCTGTCGACTATGTGTGGAGGCAGGGAGTTCCACAGTCGTATTGCTTTGGGGAAGAAGGAGTTTTTATAGGCATGAGTCCTTGCATACGGTAGATGGAATTTGGAGGTGTGTCCTCTATTGCTTGCTGTGGCTGGTATTAGCATTGCTGGATCTATCGCTACCTGATGGTGAACTATTCTATACATCATGGTAACTTTGCTTCTTGCTCTTCTTTCTGCGAGAGTCGGCCATTTCAGTTCTTCCAGCATTGATGTTGGGCTGCTATAAGGAGAGTAGTCGTTGAGGCTGAACCTCGCCGATCTCCGTTGTACTGCTTATAATTTGTTGATGTTGTTCTTGGTCCACGGGTCCCAGATGGTGCTGGCGTATTCTAGCAGTGGTCTCACCAGGTACTCATAGCAGGATGTCTTTGTCTTCCTAGGGCATTGATGTAGATTCCTTTGCAGGAATGATTTGACTCCATTAGCTTTCCTTGATATGTCCGCTATGTGCTGGTTCCATGTCAACGATCTGTCCATTGTTACTCCCAGGTATTTTGCTGTCTCTACATTGTCTAGGGTGTGGCCATGGATGTTGTATTTGGCATTGATGATTTTCTTTTTGTTGGTCACTCTGAGCAGCTGGCACTTTTGGGGGTGGAACTCCATTTCCCAGTCTTTCTCCCAGTTTTGAAGATGGTCTAAGTCTTCTTGGAGCAGCTTAACGTCCGTGTCATTCTTGATTTTTCTGTATACCACGCAGTCGTCAGCGAAGAGCCGAACTGATGATGATTTGATGTAGTCTGGAAGATCATTGATGTAGATCAGAAACAGTAGGGGGCCAAGTACACTACCCTGGGGGACTCCTGAAAGGACTGGTGCGGAAGCTGAAGTAACTCCATCCACTAGGACCTTCTGTTGCCTTCCGCGAAGGAAATCGCGGATCCATTCATGAGTGCCTGTGTCAACACCATAGTATTTGGCTTTGTGGAGCAAACGCTGGTGTGGCACCTTATCGAAGGCTTTAGAAAAGTCTAACAGAATTACATCAGTCTGGTGATTTTCGTCGATGTTCTTCGCGAGGTCGTTGAGCGTTAGAATTAGCTGGGTCTCACACGAGCGGTTTCTTCTGCAGTCTCCACTGACCCACTCAGTATAATCGTATCTGGGGCCAGTGAGGGATTAATCTTGTATTCAACAGATCAACACACATCAGAGGGCTTCACATTCATTGTTTGCACAAGCATACTAACCAAACAACACCCATTATTTGGCTGAATTGCAATTCATTAGTCTGTCTAAAACAAAACAACTTCACAGAAGCCGCGCCGCAACCCTTGGAAATGAAAATTGGGTAAACGGAACTGTAAATTTGTGAAAAATTAATGCTGCTTCAAGTATTCAAAGTTAAATCAAAATACATTTTATCCTTGTAAATGAGCACAATAAATATTATCCCATAATTTGTAATGCAGAATTGGATTTATAAAAAATATATAATTACCGGCTGATTTTATTTCGCTGCTCTTCGGAATCCGGGCTGCAGTTCACACTCTGAAACCGCGTTGTCGTTGAAGCCGGCTTCACAAAAAAAGGAAATATGGTAAGAAATACGTTTATTTTGGCAATATACTGATAACGTTAACATGGTTGGTGATATGTGTCTGCAGTAAAGGCAAAAATGTGCTGTTCTAGGGCTGCATTTGCTGTTATGGAGAGGTGCAACAAAATTTAAGAAAGCCGCATGGGCGATAATAGCAAGAGATTCTATACATGGCATTGATTTGGTGATGAAATCACATGTTTTTGGTTTACTATTGTATTGTTGGCCTGCGTTCTAAATGAGTGAACTTGCTGATTTAGGTAACTTAAAATTACCTGCTTAAAGTCATAATTTGGTTGCTGAAATTACTGAAGTCAGGTACTGTTGAGTGTTGTGTTCTTTTGCTGGTGAATGAATGAGTGAGTGAACAGGTGAATACAAGAATGAGTTGAGCTGTGTTGTCTGTTGATATCTAATGTATACTAAACTTACTTTACTAATATATTGGATTACTGGTTGAGCATGTTGAGATTTAAATATTTCCACACTGGAAAAATGTAATCATGTTGATTTTTCTTTTGCAGTCTATGCCAATCAATCCTAAACCATTTTTGAATGGCTTGACCGGAAAACCTGTGATGGTGAAACTGAAGTGGGGCATGGAGTACAAAGGATACTTGGTATCAGTTGATGGATACATGAATTTACAGGTAAGGGCAGTAGATTATTGTAATTGAGCTCAAATAAATAATGCCGTAGCAGGACTCCACTCTGAATGAATGTCAATCTCTGTTGCTATTGCAAGTATAGGATGTAAATGTGTCAGACACACTGCAAAATTTGCAAATCTTAAGGGCGAATTCCATTTTGAACAGTACCTAACATTCTCACATTTTAACAATGTCTTCATTGATGTTTTATAATGCAATTAAATATTTTTTCTTCAGTTGGCCAACACAGAGGAATTCATTGATGGGGCATTGACAGGAAATCTCGGAGAAGTATTAATCAGGTAAGTCTAACCTACTTTTTGGTAAATACTGAAATGATAATTTGTTGGATTATTTTTTTAAATGATGTTTTGAGCACACTTGTTTATGATTAATAATTTTGTTTTGCAGATGCAATAACGTACTGTACATACGAGGAGTTGAGGAAGAAGATGAAGAGGGTGAAATGAAGGAGTAACCTCTCAGAACAAACAGATCTCATTCCATCATTACTTGCTCATCATGCCAATCATCAGATTTTATATCATGTAAATTTCCAAACACATTATTGTCTATTATTTGTACATTTCTGTATTATGTGGATTAAAATTATGTATGTAAAACTTAATACTGCCTTCTTTCCTGAGTTGATTTGATAAATGAACTTCTTGTCAAATGGCTGGAGTCGTACAGAGGTGGTGTGATGCTTCAGATAAAAGGCTGGATTATTTGAGCCAAATGGATGCAAGAGACAGTGGCGTATTTAGGGGGGGCATTGGGCCTTGCCCCATCCCCTCCCTGTAATCCCCCCCCAGGTCATTTCTAGATCCGCCCCTGCCAAGAGATATTTTCTCTGGCGCACTTCGAGCCGCACCACCCCTGAGTCGTAGGTTTACTAGCCTGTGACTGTCATCAGAGTTGAGAAAGGTTGTCGTTACGAACTTTAGAAAGAATGAAGGATATTGAAATGATTTTGCCTCTATAGTCTGTGAATTTCCTATAACATTGAGTTTCTGAAGGTGCCTTTGAAATTGAATGGAGTTCGAATTTAAGATCTTTTGAGAATGTTAAGTTCGCGGCGATGTGAAAATGTTCATTCTTTATGGCATGTGAATTTCATTAAACCTCTGAAGAATTTTGGTAGGAGTAGGGTTGGTCTAGTGGTAGCGTGCTGGGCTGCCAATCGCTGGGTCCAGGGTTCGAATCCAGCTCTTGCCAGGTCACCTGGGCCTATGTTGGATGGCTGTTTCAATCATTCTTCGCCTCATTGCCGTGTCCTCCTCATGTCCTAATTAGCCTAACAAGTGCATAAATACAGGACGTAAAGCCCCAATCATCCACCATCTGAAGAATTTTGGAAATAATTCTACAAACTTCTGCGATTGGCTAAATTTTACACCAAAAGCCTAAAATATTTTCAAATGGTACCTAAAGACTAGTACAGAGGCGACAGTAGCCTAACTAGCCTTTACAATGGAGACCTTTGTTGATGGGTCTATTGAATGAATTGTGAGGAGATATTTTAGGGTCTTGGATGGACACTTTCCGGCCCAGCAGGTGTTGGCCTGTAAATGGCTTTACTTTAGATGTGATAACGTCTGGCTCTACTCTAGATTTTCGGAGCTTGAAATCTTGAAGCAATTTCTTACATGCATGTTTGGATTTTTGAAGTTTTGAAGTTCTCTTGAGATTTATCAGGTTAGTGGTAATGTGAAAATGTTCATCCCATATATATGGCATGTGAATTTCATCTCTTGTGCCTCTAATATTTCGATTTTGGAAATTTTTTTTGTGGTGTTTTAATTTTGGCAAAATGACTGCATGTTATTATATATATGCCTCCAAGTTCAAGTTTAATGCACAAATTTATTTCCGTTGAATGGTTGGGGCACTAGGTTGGGGGGGAGGGGGAGTTAGCTGCTTTGCTGGTGCACTGGGCTGCCAATTGCTTGGTTCTGGGTTTGATAACCACTCTACCTGGGTCACCTGGACTTATAATGGACAGCGTTTCCATCATTCTTTGCCTCATTGCTGTGTCGTGCTCCTGTCTTAATTTGGCTACCAAGTGCATAAATAAGGACATAAAGCCCCAATCAACCATTTTATAGAATCAAGAGGCTCCCACCGGACAGGGAAAACGGTGAAAAAGTTTTTGGTTTCTAATTAGCTGCGATAACGCAAATACAGGGGAAACGTCCGGTGAAGCAGGGAAAAATCTGGGAAAATACTGGGAATTTATTCGCCAAATTTCAGTGGGTACCCTGTAGAATGGGGGTGGTCCATTACTTCAATATGCTGCAATAGTAGGGAGCCTTACTTTATGCCTGATGTGAGGTGCACATTTAACGCTGCGGTGTCGCTTGTTGAGCTGGACCTTTACTGTAGCAGCCATAAGCCATTAGCGCTTCACCTGTATCATACCTGTTAGCATGGTGACATGATTCTATCCTAATGGCTGCTACAGTAATGGTTTCAAGCTTGTGACCTACCTATAAGTTCAGAACTTAAAAGAGACTTCAAAAATATTTATAAAGGTGGCTCTTGTTTCACTTCTCCCTTTTCATTCTCATTTTGTGGTAAATTAACCCTTTGTCACTTTTCACACATAATCTCTTGCCCAGGAAACATTGCTCGGATTACTGGATGTAGAGCAGTGGTGATATAATACAGGCTCCCAGACCTCCTATATTTCCTATAATTCCTATATTTTGAATAGGATCCTATAAAACTCCTATATTGAGAACAAGAAAATTTTTTCAAAAAAGAAATAGAGGCGATTTTTAAAGCAAATTCAGCTTGTTCCACATATTTCACCCCACCTACATTTAATTTCGGCCCGATCCCGCAAAAATCTTCCTGTTCCGCAACTGCGCATCCGCGTTTTACTACGAAATCCCGCGGCCGCCGTTCCGCAAATTAGGCCCGTCTGCATTTTACTACGACGCTGGCCGTTCTGATGACGAAGTTTCACAGCCTGAAATTCCGAATCTTGGAAAAGCCTCCTGTTGGGAGGCCTGTGGCCATCTATACAGAGGCGAGTGGCTATATATAGAATCACTAAGACTATCAGCGATGGGCTGATGCATCGCCTCTAAAAAATTCCAGTCTTAGTGAAGATTACTGGTCCAAAGGACATGTCCCAGACTCCGGCACTTTTTTTAGATAGATAGACAGATAGATAGATCTATATAGATGGATAGATAGATAGCACACTTAATATGACCAGCCAGGCAAATAACGTAGGCTACAGGGAAAAAAATATTGTTTCTTATTTTTCCCATCCGCCGTACTATACATATTACTGACAAAGCATGTGCATGGGCGGTGTTGCAACTCTAAGAGTGCTTGTTGATTTCATAACACCATGATCAAATTCTAAATTGAAAGTCTGCAAAAGACAAACAAAACATTTAGGTGCAAGCAATTAAGTTTATTTGTTTTTCATACAATTAAAAATACAGGCCAACAGAAATATTTGTACACAATTTAACAAACACATGTCAATACCGATTTTTCAAGCAACTGCGTTTAGATGGAAACGCACAGTACTCATCATAATAATTTGTAACATGACTTTAAAATTACTGATTTACAAAATTTAACAAACACATGTCAATACTAATTTTCAAGCAACTGCATTCAGATGGAAACCCACAGTGATCACCATTGTCATTTTTAACATGACTTTCAGATAACCGATTTACAAAATTGTAAAGATTAATGTCAATACTGATTTTCCCAGCCACTGCATGCATATTAAAACACAGTGATCACCATTCTAATTTGTAACATGACTTTAAAATGATTTCCAAAATTTAACAAACACATGTCAATACCAATTTTTCATGCAACTGCATTCAGATGGAAGCACACAGTGCTCGCCATTATTGGTTGTAACATGACGTCTCACAAAATTGAAGAAATACATGTCAATACTGATTTTCGAAGCTACTGTGTGCGAATGAAAACACAGCGCTCAACATTCTAATTTGTAACATGACGTTAGAATTACTTTTTCACAAAATTGAGGAAATACATGTCAATACTGATTTTCCAAGCTACTGTGTGCGAATGAAAACACAGTGCTCAACATTCTAATTTGTAACATGACGTTAGAATTACTGTTTCACAAAATTCAAGAAATACATGTCAATACTGATTTTCCAAGCTACTGTGTGCGAATGAAAACACAGTGCTCAACATTCTAATTTGTAACATTACGTTAGAATTACTGTTTCACAAAATTCAAGAAATACATGTCAATACTGATTTTCCAAGCTACTGCGTGGGAATGAAAACACAGTGCTCAACATTCTAATTTGTAACATGATAAGAATTACTGTTTCACAAAATTCAAGAAATACATGTCAATACTGATTTTCCAAGCTACTGTGTGTGAATGAAAACACAGTGCTCAGCATTCTAATTTGTAACATGACGTTAGAATTACTGTTTTACAAAATTCAAGAAATACATGTCAATACTGATTTTCCAAGCTACTGCGTGCGAATGAAAACACAGTGCTCAACATTCTAATTTGTAACATGACGTTAGAATTACTGTTTCACAAAATTCAAGAAATACATGTCAATACTGATTTTCCAAGCTACTGCGTGCGAATGAAAACACAGTGCTCAACATTCTAATTTGTAACATGACGTTAGAATTACTGTTTCACAAAATTCAAGAAATACATGTCAATACTGATTTTCCAAGCTACTGTGTGCGAATGAAAACACAGTGCTCAACATTCTAATTTGTAACATGACGTTAGAATTATTGTCTCACAAAATTCAATAAATACTTGTCAATAGTGATTTTCCAAGCTACTGCGTGCGAATGAAAACACAGTGCTCAACATTCTAACACAGTGCTCAATATTCTAATTTGTAACATGACGTTAGAATTACTGTTTCACAAAATTCAAGAAATACATGTCAATACTGATTTTCCAAGCTACTGTGTGCGAATGAAAACACAGTGCTCAACATTCTAATTTGTAACATGACATTAGAATTACTGTTTCACAAAATTCAAGAAATACATGTCTATACTGATTTTCCAAGCTACTGCATGCGAATGAAAACACAGTGTTCAACATTCTAATTTGTAACATGACGTTAGAATTACTGTTTCACAAAATTCAAGAAATACATGTCAATACTGATTTTCCAAGCTACTGCATGCGAATGAAAACACAGTGCTCAACATTCTAATTTGTAACATGACGTTGGAATTACTGTTTCACAAAATTCAAGAAATACATGTCAATACTGATTTTTCAAGCTACTGCGTGCGAATGAAAACACAGTGCTCAACATTCTAATTTGTAATGTTCATGACTTTAATATTAATGATTTACAAAATTTTAAAAATACACATCAATACTGATTTTCCAGAATACAGTGTGCGAATGAAAAAACACAGTGCTCACCATTCTAATTTCCAACATGCCTTTAAATTAATGATTTACAAAATTTAAATTAAGATTTGAGCATTTTTTCCAGCCATCCATTTCCTTGTACCAAGATTTACTAAATCAAGGCCTGACTTACACCAAACTACAGACTTTACTGGATGCGTTGGTAACCGAATTCAGAATTTCTTATGTACATACACCCTGGAAACTCACTTTAGTCCGAGCCCATGGGACATTAAATGGAGGCGGGTTGTATCCAGTATTCTATGCTGGGGCAACTGAAAGACCCTGGGCATCCCTGAATTAATAGGGTATGTTCCAGACTCCCAGTCTTCTCATCTCATCATCATACGGCGATCGCCTGCCTCGATATAGCCCACTAAGGTGCTGCAGAGGCGTAAAACACAAACAAACAATCTTATGTACATATTTCGGGACAAATGATCTAAGGAGCTTACTCAGCAACTAGTATCATTCATTCCAATTGAAATGGTCTTACACGGAGTCTGACATAATTTCAAATAATAGTACCTAATTATTTCAGAAATAAAATGTACCGCAATGACAACTTTTTTTTTTGCTCCACACTTATAAACAAAGATGACGATAGTCTTTTTGCCTGATAATTTAAGCACCATTGTTAGATTATTAGCCACCTTTCAGCACCAAAATCTCCTAAATTAAGTAATGACCTTATACAAAGAAATGATTTCAGTTTCATGCAGATTGATAAAAATGCACAGATGTCAATCTCTATGTGCATGTCTCCAACTCTTCAGTTGGGTCAAACCATGACGCTTCATAATAGGATGCGTATGAGGGTACTACGGATGCCTTTCTCCCTGAGGTTTTCCTACTGTACCAGTTGCTGAACCTGTTTAAACTGAAATGGGTAATAAGACAGTAAGTCTTTGCAAAGAAAAAAGATACCAATGTTGTTGTTTAAGAGTAGTTCACGGAAGGACTGGATATGATATTTTGGGGACAAGCTCAAGAGATCTATTCTCATTAGAGTTTTCAGGGACACTGACTATTTTTACAAGTTATGAGAAATTAGATTGAAGATAATCTACTAAACCAATGTTGCCTCTAAATAGCCCACACCGGTGCTGATGGGGCATAAAAACACAAACCCACTCACTCTCATTAGAGTTTCAACTATAGGCCCTGAATAATTATGTACGCCTGCATAGCATTGCATGCATTACAAATTCGGGAAAGCACATTTGTGTTGCTGACCTGAGTTTCTGCCAAAAGCAAGCCGCACAATGTCATATCACAATTTTTTTCCATAAACCATCAATCACAGAAATTTAAGAAGCTTCAATTATTTGCGAGTTCACCTCGCATATGGGATCGGTCTGGGAGTGTTAGAATTTTTGGATCGTTTGTGAGAGACAAGGGAGCACTTTTTAGAGTTGCTTTTTCGTGAAATGAATGAAGAATTGGCTAACTTGAGGCGCCCTCAAACCTTTGGTGCCGCTTGTGCATAGTTTATTCACAATTTAAGTTTTTAGTTTCAACCAAATCACGGCAAAACAGGAAATATAACTAGAATTTGTGTCGCAAGCGGAACACATGCGAGTTCACCATGCTTATGTTGTTTTGCTTTGATGTGTTGATTCTTGGGAAAATGGTGTCGAATTTGGGGCGTAGATGTTCATGCATGATCGGAGAAATATAACAGACGATAAACTTAGCAGTGGTACAACCAGGAGGTGCCAGGGGGGGGGGGGGCTTCCCCCCGAACTTCAGATACTGATGGTTGCAAAAAGTGGAGAAATGGAATAAGCAACTAAATGAAGTAAAAAAGAAAGTACAAGCGGCTTACAACACAATTATGGCTATAGCAGGAAGCCCAGACCTTAAAGGAATTAAGATGAGAACCTTCTGATAGGTGGTAAAGGCCTGCATAATACCAATTGCCACTTATGCATGGGAAGCAGTAACCGCTACAAAGAAGGAACACGAAAACCTATACCACAGCTATAACCTAGTCTTAAAATTCATTTTTAGTAGCCTAATGCATTGTTGTGTTATGGTAGAACAAGTAGGAATTTGAATTATATTTGTAACAAATATGGAATCGAGAGGTTAGATTCTAGTCAGTTTAATAATATTAATTCATTCAGTTCTATTCTACAGATTTTTGGTGGAAAAAGTGATGGGGTGAGTGGGGTTAGGTGAGGGTAAATGAGGTAATTGAAGTGTAGGATGTGAGGGGAGGGAGAGAAAGAGGTTTAAAGTGGAGAAGAGGTAAGTGGGTGAGTGGGGTTAGGTGAGGGTAAATGAGGTAATTGAAGTCTAGGATGTGAGGGGAGGGAGAGAAAGAGGTTTAAAGTGGAGAAGAGGTAAGTGGGGGTAAGTGGGGGTAAGTGGGAGACCTTGTAGAGGAGCTGCCTATGAGATTGAAATTCTGCCATATCTTGTGGGTCAAGTTTCTGCTGCCTGCCTTCTTCAATCATAATTCCATTTACCATGTATCATGTGATGGGCCTCCACGTGAAGTGATCAACTTTTGGTACATGTTAATCCCATAATAAACTCTCTGGCAAGGGAAATCCATTCAACCCAATGCTGTAGCAATGAATGACGTCATATGCATCCCCCCCCCCCCTGATCTCCAAGGGGTTCCCAAAACAAGGCATCGGTCTGAGCAAAGTGTGCAGTCAACTGTGACCTATGCATGAATAGATAAGGGGTTGACCTCCTGGATAGATGAATAGATAAGGGGTGCCCTCCTGGGGTATCCCCTAAGGGTGGGATACCCCAAGTATGGGGACATCCCCGGGGATACCCCAAGCACCCCAAGGGACATGGGGACACACCCCCGAGTACATGGGGACACGGCCCCGAGGACATGGGGACTAACCCCGGGGACATGGGGACACAACCCCGGGGACATGGGGAACGGCCCCGGGGACATGGGGACACACCCCCGCGGACATGGGGACACACCCTCGAGGACATGGGGACACGGCCCCGAGGACATAGGGACACACCCCCGGGGACATGGGGACACACCCCCAGGGACATGGGGACACGGCCCCGGGGACATTGGGACACGGCCCCGGGGACATGGGGACACGGCCCCGGGGACATGGGGACACGGCCCGGGGACATGGGGACACGGCCCGGGGACATGGGGACACGGCCCGGGGACATGGGGACACGGTCCCCGGGACATGGGGACACGGTCCCGGGGACATGGGGACACACCCCCGGGGACATGAGGACACACCACCGGGGACATGAGGACACACCCCCGGGGACATGAGGACACACCCCCGGGGACATGGCCCCGGGGAGACACCCCCGGGGACCCCCCTTGCTGCTGCTAGGGTGCCTCCCCCCTGGGGTGCCCAACCTCCTCGGCTGCCCCACTTAACATGGTGTCATGTATTGGTAGCAGAGCTCTGTGCATCTCATGCACACCATTCTAGTTCTGTGTTGTGACTTTCTTAGAATTTGTAAGTTACAGTGACACAGATGAATGATCTGATTATAATAAAGCAAGCTTTGCAGGTATGAACAAAGTGCAGAAGACGTTCTCTAGCACTAAAGTAAATACATAAAAGCTATATCATTGTTCTGCAAATGTGTGACTTTTAATTGGCTGACACATTGTTATTTTAATTGAGCAATTCATTACAAAATCAAGAAAACGTTTTCAAATGCAATTGTACAGAAAAAAAGGGTATCTCTAGCAAAAAGTAATCAACAGATTACAACAAAAAAATCCCGTATGCATTTCCCATTTACATTTTCGGCCATGGAGGAACATATAACTAAGTTTCTCACTATTATCACATAATTATTTTATGATTTAATGGTAAATTCTCACTGCATGCCACGAGGTCTGCTTTAAAGTGCCTTGTGCACATTATGTTTTACGTATAGGGTTGAGGGAAGTGGAAAAAGTGAAGTTGTGGGTAAAAGTAGTGATGGGGGTAAGTGGGGGTAATGATCTAGATGGTGAAAACGCTATACACTGTTGACAAGTATGAGTTCAGGTCCTAGATGGTGAAAATCATATACAATGTTTACTTTTGATTCCTAGAGGTGAAAATGGGATACAATGTTTACAAATAAGGGTTGGATGGTGGATGGCGAAAATCAAATACATGTACAATGTTTACAACAATAAGGGATGCGGTGGTTAGGAATTAAGTCAAGATGGTGAAAATCATACACATGCAAGATGACGAAAATGACATACAATGTTTACATTGACAGCCAATGAGCTGACAGTATGATGAGAAAGTGAAAAATTTAATTAAATATGAATGATAGGAAGAGGAAAGGGAGAAGGGGAAGAAAGGAAGGATAGTGGAACGTGATGAGGGGATAGATGAGGTTATAAGAGGGATAGGTAGATGAGGAAAGGGGAATTTGAAATGGAGAGATGTGATTGGATGTTGGGATGTAGGCCTATACTAAACTAAGTGCAGCGGTGAAATCACGATGTGCAACGGGCGTTTTGAAGGGCTTAATGTCAACAATTTTAGAAAATAAAAATTACCAGTTTGTAGAGAATGAAATTGCGAACAAAATGAGCCTAATTAGAGGTTTCTACGATGATTAGAAGTGGTTTAAAATTGACAGAAAAGTTGAAGGTGATGATCGAAAACTTGAAATGATGAAAGAAGTGATTTGCGGTAAAAAGACGTTACCGTACGAGCGAAAATAAAGGGTCTTAATAAATAGTCGGAGTGAAAATGGTGGTTTTATTACTTCAGGGACGTTCTAAACTGTGTTGTGTGAAAATTTAGTGAAGATCTGATGATTCTAAGTGGCTGAAATGAGCCTGTAAAGATTCACACCTTTTCCGAAAAATAGACCAGCATCAACACTGTACAAATTTTTTTTTTTTTTCAACGAATTCTCGGCAATAAATAAAGATATCTTCATGAAAAAACGAAATAATATATATTGATAAATCAGGATTCTAAAGAGCCTACAATTGTACCTTTAGCCCCAATAGAAGTGCTCGAAAACTATCGGGAAGACATCAAACCTGTTTCGGCCAATCAGAGGGCAGTAAAACAATAACAACAATATTTCTATTTCCTGTTTTGCCGTGATTTCATTGAAACTAAAAACTTAAATTGTAATTAAACAAGACACAAAAGACACACAAAAAAGCAAGACGCCTCAAGTTAGCCTATTCTTCATTAATTTCATGAAAAAGAAACTTTGATAAGCGCTTCCTTGACTCTCACAAACGATCCAAAATTTCTGACTACCCCTTATTTAACTGGTTCGCTCACAAATGCGAGTGAACTCGCAAAATACTTTTGTTATTGTTTTACTGCCCTCTGATTGGCCGAAACAGGTTCGATGTCTTCCCGATAGTTTTCGGACACCTCTATTAGGGCTAGAATTAATATTTTAGGCTCTTTTGAAGCCTGGTGCCTTAATCTTTATGATTTCGTTTTTTCATGAAGATATCTCAATTAATTGCTGAGAATTCGTTGAAAATGCATAGGCCTATATATTTGTCCCTTTGCCATGTCAGGCAATTCAGAATAGCAATCAAGACTTCACCAATTAGCCAATTCGCCATTACATTCACACCTTGAGTTAGTATATATTTAAATTAACACCTTCTAAGAAGTCCCACATCATGAAGGCCATTGTAAAAGTGAACTTTCTCATAGCAATCAATGCCATCTTTGGGGGGAGGCAATCCACTCAATTAAAATTTAACTTGAACCAGTTATCAGTCAAATATGGCAGTGAACATATTTTAAAAGAATAAAAATAACAATGTACATATAGTGGCTTTGATATTATAATGTTAAATGAAAGGAATTATTGCAGGGACATTTATCTGAACGGAAAATTATATTAGAAATAACCCCAGGCATCTTGATATATGTTTACCAACTGGTGTCTCACTTTTGTCTTTGTAACTCACTTTTTAGCTATTTACAAAGAAAAACTCGGGAAAATTGTGGAAGGGGTTGACAGCTAACAATACAAGGCATTTTATAAGATCATTTTCAAGCTTCTATGTGCTTTATTAATGCACTAGATTAGCATTTCAAAATTTTCTTCTGCACACACATCTTGATAGGACAGCCAAATAAGGCAGGCTTCACTCAGCGCATTGCAATAGTGCATTCATATTTTGTTAATTTAAGGGTGATTGAGTAGAGAGACGTTAATGAAATATTGTGCATAAAATGAAAATACCAGTGGTTGGTCCTTGACAAAATGTTATGAATATGTGGATACAGTAACAGTTACTAGCCTATCAACATCAACTGCACAACACAAGTCAAGTCAGCCGGGGTATACCAGCACAACACAAGTCAAGTCAGCAGAAAAGTTCTTGTATTTTATAACTCAAATTTTAGAAGAACATTATTGCCCTTGCATTGCAGTCTCTTTGTGTTGAGTGCAGGATGTCTGCAGCATTTTTGGAACCAAATTCCAGGATTTTCTAGGCTTTTCTTGGCCCAAATTTTCCCAAAATCAAGGCCAATCTTCCAGAGAATGCAGATTATTTTTTTCTGATAGTAAAAATGTATCTGCGACCTGACTGTCACAAGAAATCGCAAAATATTCAGCTGTGTTTCTTTTTTTTATTAGTATGAAGCAGATTCCAGGCCTTTTGTGGTAAATGCAATTTTTTCAAGGCTTTTCAAGGACTGGCAGACACCCAGGTCACACCCTTTGAGTAGTTACAGTCAGGGAAGTGCAAGTGATTACTTCAAACTGCTTGTGTTACTGTGATGTCATTGCATATTCAATAGGTCAATAATGGATCATTTGGAGCCTTCTACAGTTTTAATCAATTGAGTAACTAAATTATTGCCAATATTGCTTCACAAGACTGTGGCATTTTTGAAGATGCATAAAGAAATATAGTCCTACAGACGACTCCTAAATACATTTTTAAACTTACCATTTTAGATTTATAGGAAATTCACCCTGTACTAGGAGTTCCTACTTTGATATATATCTGAAGATTGAGGGATGCGACAAAGAATTGTTTCAGCAAAGCAAAAACTATTTTGTGGAGAGCTTCCGAACCTGGGTCCCAACAAATGGGAGCCCAAGGCTCTACCAGCCGGGCTAGCCCCCTCCCTTATATTCAAGAATTGTAATTGGGTGATGGCCGCTTGGCCATGATATGAAAAAAACTAGGACCCAGAAATTTGGCTGGGGACCCACTTTTTCAGACCTCACTGAGTCCCCAGGACTCACTTTTTGAGCACCCCAACAGAAACCCTGGTGTTGATGCTGGTCTATTGTTTGGAAAAGGTGTGAAGTTCAAACTTGAATTGGATGACACAGTTGTTTTAATTAGTCAGTCAGTAAATACTTAAACCGATAATATAATAATGTATAGCTATCCCAAACATCCCCCCTCCGACTACAGCTCACATTTATCTATGTCTATTTATTTTTTTTAATTTAGAATATGTTTTAAAAGGGTTACCATATCAGACAACTGTTTTTCAATGGGCCCTTTGTAATACAATATAATATATGTATGAAATATAAATAGGTAAATACAATTAAAAACATGTAAAATCGATAGTACTCATTGGCGTAACATTATAAATTAAAATCAGATAACAGTAATATATACTTAACATAAAGTCACAATAAGTAAACCAGTTAAAATAAACATAACATATCACTAAAGCTTCTTATCACAGTCATACATAAACACAATTCCTAGTTTATATCACAGTCTCATAATAATTACGATCATATATATCCTCCTCTTAACCAACAATTATGTCTTCAATAGGCTGCTTTTTAACAAATTTCTTTAATTGCAACTTAAACGTTTCTAAATTAGTGCAGTCTTTCAAATAAGCAGGTAATGCATTCCAGGACCTAGCTCCTCTGTAAAAAAACATTTTCTTATGAAATTCATTTTGAGGTATAAATTTTATCTATTTATCTATCTTTCTATCGTTCGATCTGTCTATCAATCTATCTATCTTGCTAGCTATCTATCCATCTTGCTAGCTGTCTATCTATCTATGTATCTATCTAGCTATCTGACCATTCTAGCTATCTAGCTTACTATCTAGATATCTGATCTATCTATCTATCTATCTATCTATCTTGCTATACATATTGCTATCAAGCAATCCCCAACATCTCCCATGGAGCTTACAACAGAAACACATAATTATTTGTCCATCTAAACAATTAAATCTGTCTTTCTAAAATATCAGTTACTGGCTCACTGCCATCAAAAGATGCGTTCTGGACTTCGCAAGTATGGAGCAAATTAACCAATGTCAAATAAAGTCATGAGAACCAGCCAATCAGAGCACACTAGAATATATAATTTTAAGTTGGCTACTCCCTAGAACTTATCACAAGCATTTGTAAAATTTACCACAGTTTCAGTTTGTCTCAAGTTTATTTTGTCAGCTTTTAAAGCTCTATCTCTTCCTTCTTTAAACACACATAGATAGATAGATAGATATGGTAAGTGCAGCCCTCTAAGCCCAGTTCTGGGCACTCACAAGGGTCGATTGATGAGATGGGAGAGAGAGCGGGAGTCCTCAACATGTTACACATTTACCCCATCTGAGGGATCTTTTACTTGCCCAGCATAGACACTGATACAATAGTCCGCCAATTTAACGTCTCATCCGAATGACATCCAGCTGGGATTTTTCCTCATGAAGGTGCACTGAAAATGTTGTCTGAAAGAATTTTTGAACATTGTACAATGTGCGACACATGATGACAGAGCTGTTGGTCGCGAAAAACAATTTGGGGAAATATCTTGGTGGTTTGCCCCCCCTGAAAAAAATCCTGGATACGCCACTGGTGCTGGTTACCTTTTTGGAAATTTTTGTGGTGTTTTTTACAAATTGATATCATTCAGGGGCAGAAAAATGGGAAATAGTGAAGAAAAATGGGGAAATTGTGCAGAAAAAATTGGGAAATCTGTTTAAACTCTTCGTATAAATCCCCTTTTCTTTCAGTTTCTTTTTTCTGTTAATTTCCCACTTCTTTTTTGCCATTTCCCCAATTTCTGGCCATTTCTCCCATTTTTCTTACCTTTTCCCCATTTTACTTATAATTTCCACATTTTGTTTACCATTTACCCATTTTGCTCATAATTTCTCCATTTTTCTTACCATTTCCCCATTTTCGTTTCTAATTTTGCTAATACATCTGCAGAAATTTCCCCAAAATCTGTTCAGGGGGCAAGTTGTCCCCCCCCCCCGCCCTCTCACCCCCCCCCCTCCATAATGGCTATGCTACTGATCTCAATACCTTTTAGATCTGGCCTTCCTGCTATTGACATAATTCGTTGTAAGCCTGGTGATACCACTGCTAAGTTTATTGTCTGTTCTATTTCTCTGATCACGTATGAAAATCTAGGCCCCAAATTCTACACCATTTTCCCCAAGAATCTACAACATACGCATAGTGAACTCGCATGTGTTCCGCTTGCGACACAAATTCTAGTTTCATTCAATATCTGTCCAGAGTAGGTCGTTACTTTATAAGAAAATTTACATCCTTTAAACATGACCTTGGTGGGCTAATTAGAATAGAAGGAAGAAACTGCATAGAAGAGAAAGATGATTGGATCTGCTGTCAAACGTATATATCCCTGTGACTCCACCGAGCTGGAATTGAACCCTGGACGCCTCATTAGGAAGTTACCTACAGTTGACAGCAATATTATTCAACCCCTTGGCATTTTCCCATTGAACTCAATAGTGGACAAGTCTTGAAAAAATGAGGGCAGTGGCATGAGCATGTATCAAATCATGTAAAAAAAGATAACATCACATATTAGACAACATAATGCCAAAATTCTGTGAAGGAGACCTAGATTTGATAGGCAGTTTGCATTTCCGATAGGGGTCAAACATTGCGAAATTATTAAACCCCCTTCCTTCCATTGGAATAGCAATGGAGTGGGGGGTTGAATAATTTTTCAAAAGTTGTGACCCGTATGTGAAATGGAGCTTGCCATTCGTATTTAGTTATACCTCACAGCAGATATAGTATATGTCATCTAGTATGTGATGCCATCATACTTTCTTGATTTTATACATTCTAATGTCACTACACTTATTTTTGCAAAACCTGTTTACTATTGTAGTCTATGAGAAAACATCAAAGGGGTTGAATAATTTTGCTGCCAGGTGTAAGTTATTACAAACAATATGGAAACTCAGAAGTAATGAGACTGCATATACTATGATGTTTTATTATATTATTCAAAAGTAAGATGCTTACCCATTCAGCATTTTCTTCATGATGGTTGGAGGTAGGTCAGCATCAGGAGATACTGAATTCTCAAGACTTAGAACTTCCCTCTTAAGGACAACCCTCTTATGTGACTGTTTGGTCTCCAGAAGGTCTTTTTTATCTGATTTCAGTTAGGGGGAAGCCCTTCTCAGACAACACTTGCTTCAAAAGACAAAGGAAGACCAAATAAATAAATAAAAACGAGTATAAATGGAATGAGCATTGTCTAAGACTGTTGTGCAGTCTACTCAAAGTATCTCAATAATGCATTACTACATGAACGATGAAAGAAAGTTTGGATTTGATATAATGAATTGAACTGTTATCAAGTTATCAAGTAAACTGGCAATGTGCACTCACCAAGCTGAAGTTTTAGGTTGTGAAGCAATGGAAGGAGCCACTTCGATGTTAGATTGTGGCTAGTTTTATATTACTTCCAGGGGTCGGGTATCAGGCTTTGAAGAAGTGACTCTTCTTCTAACAGCTGACTTTAAGTGGGCTTACTTTCACTCAGCTTGCCATTTTCGCTGCTCTGCTGCCGGACTTCCTCAATTTGTTTTCTTTTTTTTTTCTGTGGATTTATTCTTGGTCATGGTGATCATGGTTGATAAATGTTGCCATCTCTTCGGTTGGATCATACCATGCTGATTCGTAATTGGCGCGTTCTGCCGCTGCCTTCATCTCTAAGAATTTTTTACCGTACCAGTTGCTGAATCTGTTGAAGCTGAAAAGGAAGCTCAGAGTGCTATCAAATTAGTACCAACAGGACTAATCTTCTTCTCCTGTAGGTACAATATGGAAATTCAGAACTAATGAGGCTGCATTTAATGTGAAGTTAAATTATATAATTCAAAAGTAAGATGTTTACCCATTTAGCATTATCTTCATGACGGTGGGAGGTGGGCCTTCATCAGGAGAACTGGGATACTCAAGACTTAGAACTTCCCTCTTAAAGACAACCCTCTTATGTGACTGTTTGGTCTCCAGAAGGTTTTTCTTATCTGATTTCGGATAGCCAGAAGCCCTTCTCAAACGAGAAGACTTGCTGCAAAAGACAGGAAGACCTATCAAGAAACTAGTATCGAAAGAAAGAACATTTTATAAGACTTTTTGCAGTCTACTCAAAGTATATCAAAAAATGTATTATTGTATATTTAAACAATGTTTGAAAGTTTGGATTTGATACAACAAATTGAACCGTTATCATGTTATAAAGCAAACTGGCAGTGTGCACATACCGAGCAACACTTCTAGATTGTGAAGCAATGAAAGGAGCCACTTCAATGTTAGGTTGCAGCTCGTCCTGAGATACTTCAAGGCCCGGGGTGTCAGGCTTTGGAGAAGGAACCTGTTTTAGGACAGCTGACTTCATATCCTTTGTGTCATCAGCCGGATCAAGACTCAGTGTGATCCTATGCAGACGGGGCTCCTTGTAATTAACAAACAACAATCCAACTGAATTATCAAAACCCTTGATACAAACCAAGGATGTCTCTAAATAGCCCAACAAGGTGCTGATGAGACGTAAAGCACAAACACACACACTCTTACCCATCTCTGATCCTTCGTATTATAGCAGGGGGCACCATATCATCATGGGAGACACAAGCAGCAGGAGTCGCCTGAATTGCAGGCTCGGGCGAAGATCTCCTTAGGGGCTTCGATGCCAGATTGGGGAGAACTGAGAACCTATCAATAACAAAATATAACTTTAGCGTTATAATTCAATATATGATTTTTGAAGCATCACCAAAATGTTTGTTCTAAAATTTAAAGTGATGTGAACTTCTTTAGCAGTCTGAATGTCTGTCACTTTTAATAAACCAACTAAGACACTGACTTCAGACATCAGACACAATGGTCAATAAAAATATTTCCAAATCCAAAATCTAAATGGGGTCTCACTTTTTCAAGGAGAGTTTTGATGCCTTTTCCTTGACTTTCACAAGTTCTTCTGACACAACTGCACGGCTGCAAGGCCGACTGGTCGTAGATCGAGCAGGTTTTGCATGACTAGGTGGCGCTGGGAGCAATCTAGGACTCAACTTTCCGTCTTTTGATTCAGACGGCGGAGTAGCCCCAGTCCTGGAAAAAAGATTTAACTTGCAATTGCAGCTATAACCATGGTATTTATCAATACCATCCCTTCGAAGTATTTTTAATTATTGATTGGCCTATTTGTCATAATTGGGTCATTACACGTCAATTCAACAAAAAGGCTCCCCACTGGACCTCCTCAGATTTGTCTGAAAAAATCTCAGACAATCCTGTTGCAGTTTAATGTATGTGTACTACATTTCACATCACTATCTTTCATAGTTTGTCCGGATAAATTGTTAAAGAAGATGGTCTTGAGCCTTGAGTCTTTTTTAATCCTCATCAAGCAATTCACCTTTTAAATGTTAATTCTTTGGAATCTATAAGAGACACAACTTTGTTCTTTCTAGAAATGAAAACTAGGGTTTCATTATGGGCTTTATTATAACTGCTTTAAAATTACGCTTTCTAGACACATGTACATAGATACTCAGAATTTCTGGGTTCCAATTTATTAGCCAGTGGCATATTTGTATTATGTCAAAGTTATTTGGAATTTTTTTGAAGCATGGATGAGATTCTGTCCCATTCTATTTTGTCAGACACTCTGGTGTGTGAAGTTAATGATCAGGTACTGACGCATCTTGCATTACATGTAAACAAAAACTTTAAAACTTCAAATTGTTATGGTCGAAATTTACATGAAATAAATGTTCAACTCAATTAGTGAAGGAAAATTCAAATTCAAATACTGTAGGTCGATTTATAATTTCATATCTATCACAAAAAATGGCACCGCTTATAACTTGGCACTTGGCCTAAAATAGGCCTTGATATAGACAGTCTTATTAAAAGACAAGCAGAAAATTACTCTATCAGATTCTAATATATAGGATAATAGGTTCCTTATATCAAATAAACTGATAGATAATTATACTTAACTGACAGGAAAATTTGTTTGACTGTTCCAGCAAAATTGCACTTTATTAATTTCGCTGGCCTTCGGTCGTGCCTCGGACAAATATCCGAGGCCAGAAGGTCCAAGACCAAGGCCAAGGTTTGGTCATCCGAGACCTCATCCTGCTGACAAGTACTATAAAATTCTGAAGCTTTCAAATCCTTTAACAGCCTTTTTCTGGCGTGATTTAAATAGGTGTTTATGTTTTTCTACAAAGAAAACTCATTGAAACAAATAACAGGCAACAATGAAACACCCAGCCATTCATTCAATTGCTTTGAGATTCTCAAACTGTTAATTATCAGTGTTGGGAGTCCTCGAGGCCGGCCTCGTCCTCGAGGCCGGTCTCAGGGCCACATTTGGATGGCCTCGGTCTCGGATGATCAATCCTTGGCCTTGGACTTGGTCTCGGACCCTCTGGCCTCAGATATTTGTCCGAGGCATGTCCGAGGCCAGCCACATGAAAAGAGTACAATTTTAGAAACATTCAAACAAAATTTTCCTGTCAGTTACATATAATTATCACTTTATCAGTCAGTTTACCTTATCTAAGGGACCTGTTATCCTATGTATTAGAATCTGATAGAATCCTTTTCAGCTTTGAAGACTATAGCCTACATGTATACGTATATCTATTCTAGGCTAAGTGGCATGTTATAATTAAGGCGGCGCCACTTTTTGTGATGCATAAAGAAGTTATGAATCTCCAAAAGTATTAAATATTTTTTATTTTCCTTCACTAATTTATTGAGGTGCTTTGACATTGAACATTGTTTCATGTAAATTTCTAGCACAATGATGGAAGTTTTAAAGTTTTTGTTTACATTTAAAGCAAGACGCCTTAGTACCTGATCATTAAAGTGATGTGTGCATAAATGGGCACTGTTATTGGTCGAGAGAGCATATATGTAGCTTTTTGCTTTAGCATGACATAGGTAACTTCTCAGCCAATCATCCTCCCCACGCAAGCCCTGCTAAAATTGCCAGGGATTTCTGCTATTTTCAACCTCTTCTGTGATTGGCCGCTTATTTAGGTCATAAGCATTTTGCATGCAGATTTAGTCGGATTATGAACACTTAGAGGATTACTGGCAACTGAGAAAAACAGTGTAAAACAAGCAAACTTTCAAACAGTTTCATTTCAGAACTGTGAAAACACATAATTCAATGGAATTTTCGGAACTGTGATAGCACCTTACAACAATACACAATTTCTCCATATGTAACAGTGTGAAACAGATGCAACAACTGGGTCAGTTAATTAAGTATTCATGAATTAGCAAAGGTTATGGGCCATTTTGTCATGGTATGACTTGGGATGATGCAGCCAATTAGAAGGTCTGTTAGGCGGTTTTTATCAAAGATGACGACCTCAGGCTCCTCAAACACTCAAGTTTGGCATGAATTAGTCATTTTGACGTTTGCTGTAAATGGCTACAAGTCTTTCATTTTTAACACAGTAGGTTAACAAATTTACAGATTGATGGATTGGATTTTTTATGTATATATTAAATAAGCAGCATAAGTACCCTCATTCATCGCCTACATCTCTTTGTCTCAAGTTTACAAATTTTGAGAAGCTGCTTCAGCTGAACCACATTTGTCTCGCTTTGGACATATTCAATATTCTCTGAACTGAATGGAAAGGGCATGATAGTTACAGGAGAAACATGAAGCTCAGTAATGTCAAGAGATTACTGTGTAGATTGGTAAATGGGCTTTAGGGATAGGCCAGGTGAATCTTTATGTAAGGAATGAGGAGTTGAGTCATACTCAGCAACAGGTAGAAGTCAAAACGTTGATGCTGCCTACGTTGTGACGTCAGTGACGTTTCCAACAGCTTTTTCCACATTTCCTGGAGCGCTCACCTGCTGGGACAGCCAAAGAGCCTATGGACCACTTGAAACTGTCAGCTAATGACAATCTGTCAGACCTGCAGGTCTTGCTTTTATGGCTTTGGCATGTGATGCCACTAATTATAAAGTGAGTGTCACTAAACAAATCCAGGATTTTATTCATGTTTTTACTCACTTGTTATCTAATAAGGAAGGATATATTTGCAATTAAAACAGTTCCTGATAATTTTGTCACTGCTTGGATTTAGATTTTTCTTGAGGAGTTTATAAGTCACTTTAAGGACCTTTTCCCCCATCTAAGGATGTGTCAATCATTGATAATTCCTACTAATTATGCCATTTAGTTATTGCTATAATTTATGACTTTATTGAACTGTCTTTAACTGTCCCCTCCTTCACAGTATCTTAGAAAGAGCTGATTACTCTGCTTATTTTTTGGTTTACCTGTACAGGAGAAGGCAGACTGTTATTAACATTTCTTAATTCGCTTACCAGGAAATAATGACACGACAACTTTGGCGTAAATGAAGTTCATCGTGCTACCTTCCGCATGAACTGAATGAATATTGCTAATTAATTACTTAATTAATAGCTCAGAAACTGATATGTCTGCTTTGGATGCTGGTGATTGTTGCTGACCGTCATGTTTTCCTGCCTTATGCATTTGCATTCACCTAAATGATCAGTTATACCTGTGGCGCGCACTCATGTTTTATATATTGTGGAGCGCAGAAGGTATTCCTTCACATTTTGTATACTTGACTTACACTGAATACTGAACAAGACAGTTCTGGATGATTTTACTCTAATTGGGATGACTCTATATTGTCTGCGATATATGACTCTGCATTAATTGCGCCAAAATTGTGAAAGATGTCTTTTAGAAATGCAGTTCTATTAATTCTGCTGACTTGGTTACAAATATGTTTTTCGATATAAGTTGTTTTGTCGGAAGACTAGTTTATGGACAGTTTGTTTTTGACTCTTTGTATTCAGGGAATATAAGGATGCTGCTTTCGTGACTTATATGTCAAGCGTTTGAGAATATGATATATGCAATTAGAGTCGTTTTGTTTCCTCCTCGCACAAACATTCAAACCACCACCGGATCAAATTCTCTGTGAGGCGATGAAACATTGAACTCTTAAAATTCAAAATGTCTACAGCAAGTACAGATTCCATTTTGGACATTACAAGTGAATCATGGACAGAAAACAGCACAGATGATTTGTACGAAACATCTACGGAATTAGCTGACGGTATTGCCTTGCCTATTAATGTTTCGGACTCCGATACGAACTCGCGCTGGATCTTAGCGCAGACAATCATTGTGACAATTTTGGCAGCTTCGGGATTTGTATTGAACAATTTGGTTATCTTGTGCATAGTGCTCTCAAAGAAACTGCAAGTGACATCCAGTTATTTCATTGGGAATCTGAATGTATCTGGTGTGATCTTGTGTGCCTTGTCCTACCCCTTGTACATGCTGGATATCAACACCTCCCACCAGCACCTCATTGAAGGAAGCTTTGGGGCCTTCTGGTGCAATGTTAGGGCACTGACATCCAGAGTGTGCATTCTGCAGATTCTCATATCAATCGCTCTGGTGTCGTACAACAGGTACGTCCTCATGGCCAAGCCGAAAGACATTTACGACAGGAGGTACAGTAATCTGCGAAGCTTCTTGTACGTTCTCTCTTCTTGGGTTCTGGCTGCTGCAGTTGTTGGATTCCCCATGCTGAGTCCTGCTATTAACCTCACCTACATCAAGAGGCTGGGATACTGTGACTTCCCAGAGAGCAGCAGAGTCGTGGCTTACATGGGATTAGCGCTATTCCTGACCTGTCTGGGCTTAGTGGCAAGATGCTATGTCAAAGTCTACCGCCATCTGAGGGCTGAGATGTCCGACAAGACAGAGATACCAACTTCGCAGCAGATCAAGTCCAAGAGAGTCAGGTATAAAGCGACTAAGAACATGCTTATCCTGACGATGGCTTACTGCTCCTGTTGCTTTCCTTACTTCATACTTCAAGTTGTCGCCACTGATTACGTCGTTTCTCCTGTCGCCCATCATGTGGTCAACTTGATGCTGTTCGCAACCCCGGTTTTGAACCCGATACTTTACGCCTGCAGGAACAAGATCTACTGGATTGCCATGAAGGCCGTTGTGACCTGCATCATGCCGGACCGACAATTGCGAGAGAGTTTGAAAAGGATCGAAGAGAGAAAACGACAAGAATTGGAGCGAAGAAGTAGGATGCACAGTCAGCGAATATCCCAATCGCACGACACTGGTCTGGTCAGTGACGGAGGATTTCAGACGATGGATAGTGTGCTCCAGAATAATCACACACTGGATGCCGTGAAGGAGGAGCTTGCGTTGAGCGTCACCCAACTGGAGAAACCAGACTTAAAACCCCGGTCAGCCCCGGTCACGAGCACAAGAGAACACGGCACTCTCATCCAACAGGACTCCGTCATAGTATCCACCAGGGTTTGTCTGTCCTCCCAACCATCGCAGGACAGTATTTCTAACTCTTTCTCAGATTTAAGCCAAGACGCAATACAACAACTGCCCTCCGCGGTGGAAGGCGAGAAAATCACCTCCAAGTGGAAGAAATCAACTACAAAGTCAAAGAAGAAGGGAGCTATTTTGATTCGCGCCCACAGCAAATATGGCAGTTATGCTTGCTGAATATTTCAATAACTATGATCAAAGGAGGATTATCAAATGTGCAGAACTGGCTATACTTCCCCTCCCTCCAAGCATATTCCATTGAAGGATATTTTTAGAAAGACCATAGGCCTATATATGTAACCTGTTGTGGTTAGAAGAGTCTCCTTGTTGATGGTTAGACATATATTGAGGGTGCCTGCAGAGGATGTCGAAGTTCACGCATATTCCTTTGAAATGCAGAACTGCATCTGCTAGTCTGTTATCTGTAGTGTGAAACACTTCTACCAACAAATCCACTCCAATTTCTTACCCTCCAGAAAACATAATTACATATTTGCATCAAACACAAACATATTTCTAAATATGAGGAAAAATTACAAAGATATATAAAATTCTAGCCTGCCTCGATATAGCCCATTAAGGTGCTGCAGAGGCATAAAACACAAACACACACACACACACACACACACACATCTATCTGTAGTGTGAAAAACACACCTTAGAATGTAATTTTAAAGGTCCCAGTGACAAACCACAGGAGTTCTGGATGGGTAAAATACTGGTTAAATATCCTTCATTGGAATACACTTGGGAAGTGGGGTAAAGGGAAAGATGTTCACCTTTGGTAATCTGCCTTTGCTATGATATATCTTTCAATACACTGCTGTCTGTAGAACTTCATCTGCTGACATTTATTACTCAGACTGAATATAGGAAAGAAATATTCAGTTACATGATTCATTGCCTAGCATATCACCAAACAGTTGTCATGGCAACCATTATTTTTGTAACAAATCACTTTGGGCGTCACCAGTAAGCTTGGGTTCGTGACATTATTTGACTTGATTATAAAAAATAATTGAACTTATTATTTAAAACTATGGCCAATTGGCCATGTGTGTAGGATGGCTGTGTGTAATGAATTGCTTGCTTATGGAAATGTCAAACAACTATTAGGTGTGGATTTAAATGTTGTAAAGTCAAATTATCATTCTATTGTTTCTTCTCCTATTTCTCTGTTATGACTGAATTTTTTTATATAATTGCAATTAATTGTTCAAAATTATATAGCACAATTGTGTTATGATATAATTTTTTGTTTCAAAGATAATTATAATGAAATTCAGGGAGCCTTTGTAGAATCATGGACGATTCCCTGGTAGACTGTAGATCGAAAAATTCTATCTGATTCAAGACAGCTACTACTACGTTGTTGTTGGTCAGCCTTTGTCGGACTAGGTAGACTGAAGATGGAGGCCAGTACTTTTCTGCCAATAAGTTTGCGAGCAGAATTTAAAAAGTGCATTATTATACAAATATTGACAGATTTGGAGGGCGGTAGTAAAACATATTAAATTTTCTCTCGAGGGTGTGCAATTGAAGACTATTTCACGAGGCCGAAGACCAAGAGAAATAGTTTTCCTTACACACGCGCGAGAGAAATAGGCGTAGATTTGACTATAGCTCGAGATAGTCAGTCTATATTTGTTTTATTTTACCAAATAAATAAGCAGACACAAACATTGTACTATTACTACGTTTAATGGGTTTTTTGTGAACTATTGCAGGGCAATAGAGTCTTTTAATACTAATTAGCTATGATTTGCCTGCACTACTGCAGGGTAGGCCTTTTAGTTTTTTCGAATTTTTTTTTGGTGAAATCTTGCCAGGCAATTTACTAAAATAATGACTGACAGGTGACCTGTTCTCAGCCAATGAGAGCTCCATTTTCATTATGGAGGCAACTAAGAGACCTGTATGTTGTTCAATTAATCAGGGATGAATATCAATTGCATCTTTTCTGACTCATCTTTATCAATATAGGCCTGAAGACACAACTTGTTTTAGAATAATTCTGATCTGTATCAGGTGGACCAGAATGCTTTACTTTATCTGCCTGAATTCCAAATAATTCGAACAATATCGGGTAAGATTTCTTGAGACGGACGCCTTGCGGCTAGATATTTTTGAAAGTGATCTCTTGTCGGACCTGAGCAGTATAATTTGGCAAACGGCCTCAAATTAAACGTTTTCACCATGATTGATAGAAAATTGGGTCATTCTGTGTGAAATGGACCAAAATTTGGTGACTTTTCATGGTTGGCTCTTCAAAAAATTTCAAATTTTTTATTTAGTGGGTTTTACTATATAATAGAGATGTGCAGAATACTTCAAGCCGAATTTAATGGTTCATAAGGTACCTACAGCTGTAACAGCTGTATAAAGATGGTAGTTTGTATTAAATTTCGCCCTCGCGATAGCTTTTTTAAAGATCTACTTATCTTGCAAATGCTCCTACTGGTCCAATTTTCAGTGTATCGTCATGGAACATCTTTTTCTGAAATATCAGACCGTCATGCAAGCCTCACGGAGTGTCCAAACTTTGAGATAAATTGTGTGAGTTCAGTTTTTTGGCAATTTTTATCTCAATTACCACTAACATACATATCCAAAATTTGGGAAATTTTCTCTCAGTAAGTAGGAATATCTTCAGAAAAAAAAAATTCAAGCTTGTCACTGTAATAATTGATTTACTTACTGAGAGTATGTTATCCCAATTCTGGATATGCATGTCAAGTGGTTATAAATGTACGTAGATAAAAATTGCCAAAAAAAAGCTGAGTACACACAGTTTATCTTAAAGTTTGGACAGTCCGTGTGGTGTGCATGGTGGTCTGATATAAAAAAAAAAAGATGTGGACTTGTTGCAAATACATGTATTATCTTTAACTAGATTGCTAAGTTCCATGATGATACACTGAAAATTGGACCAGTAGGAACAAAATTTTGCAAGACAGTAGATCTTGAAAAAAGCAGTCACTAGGGCAAAATTTGATACAAACTACCTAATTTTTGTAGAGTTGTAACTTGAAAACAATCAAGAATTGCCTTGAAGTATTTTAGTATGTCTCCATTAATAGTCAGACCCACTAAATAAAAAAATTTGAAATTTTTGAAGAACCACCCATGGGACCATTGGTCCATTTAAAACGGAATGACCCAATTGGCACACGTACAATCGTATATAATGGGTCAATTTAGTAAAATATGAAAATGCAGAGGGCATCCTTGAGTCAGGCTGATCTTCCAAGAATCAGGAATTATAAATACGGGTGTTTAATGACCTTCCTGGCTTTAAAAAAAACCTCAAGTGTTAGTCCAGATTGCTCGAAAGTGACACTGACTGGTTGATAAAATGCTTCTTTTCAAGTCATACATGCTTTCAATGTTTCTAAATTTTACCAAAGTACACTAAAATCGGACAGAAGAAAGTATAAAAAAAAGTATTTTGATCACATAAATTCAAGATCTACTAAACAATTTCACATCAATTTTTTGTTTCTGTTTATCTGATTCCCGAAGCCTTAAAGGAAAGATTGGTATCGTATCAAATACACCTCTACTGGGACCTGATTTGCCTGATTTTATAATGAAAACGGCTGACTCAAGATTGCGCGCCCGAGTTTCAGACTCAAGGAATCTTACCAATGTGATGGTGGATGTGTTTTTAAAATGTCTCTGATGTCTGTGCAGCAGCTTATTGAGCTGCATCAACTTGACGAAGGCAGGCTAGGCTCATGTAATGTACCATTGCATGTTATGTAGAAAATGGGTGTGGCCTTGTATAATTCGGAGAAATGTGAAATATGAAATTTTCCTTGTTTACATAATTTTCTTACATTCACATCCTGGCTATACATTGTATCTTCTCTTTTCCCCTGAAGGCACTTGTTTACTTGTTATTGTCAGTTCCATGAATCATCCAGGAAATTTGATCTTGCTGATTCGTGCAATAATTTTGACATGTCAATGGCCCGTCGATGTAGTTTTGTCTGGTTTAAGAATTGATTTTGTTATGTAATTTTATTACAGAGGAATTGATTGTGTTTTTCTTTTATTCACGGTCCGTAACATTACCAGATTCACATTGGCATTTTCTTTGCTTCAAGTTTGATTTCATTACATCGTGTCTATCAAAAAGTAAAACAGTTATTAGATAATATTCATGTGCTGGAAATTTGCAAATAAAACTGATTTTTCAGATAGCATGTTATTTATTTATATTTTTTGAATGACATTGGTCTTTATTATTCACATCCATCAGTTGCATACAAATACGCTATGAATTGGAGGCCATCAAACTCTTGTAGAATTATGTGAGGGCTCACCTAGGTGAAATGGATGAAAATGAAATGTCAAATGAAATGAAAAACCTGGGATGTTGTGACAAACTTTGAAAGCATGCACTCATTTTTTGCATCGTACAAACACATATGAGATCTGTTTTAATGAGAAACGCAGGTTTTTGGTAGGGTAACGTCCGGATCGTATAAATTTCACATCTTCGAACGGATCTTCAAAAACTCAGTTTTGTGAGAATCACTGCCCCCGCAGGTCTCGGGCCTCCTCGTGGCGGTGGGTGGTAACACAAGAGTGAAGTCCTCTATCTCTTGTGGCCAACACGAGACAGTGCGCAAGCACACGTCTCCCCGACGGAAATGGGGCAACCTGTTTGCCGTGGGTTGCGACCCGTGTTGGAGGATGAAGGGGTCCTGGCAGTTGAGTCGGTTGGGACTAAGTTGGTCCCTCCCATACAATACACTACTTTGGCCTGGATTTCTCCCAGACGGGAGGCTGGATTGGCCCGGTCCAGTCAATCGGCTTGTCATGTTGTCATTAGGACTTTGGTCCTATTTGGCCATGGCTGATGGGTCAATCAAAGAAGGGTAGAAACCGGATATTTGCCTGCCATGGTTATTTTCTCATGATTGAGGCTGTATTGCAGGCCTAGCCTTTAGAGAGTATATCCTTCATGTATTCCTGGGACTAGGGTACTGGGCTTTGCCCTACCCGACTTAGTCTCCCCGTGTTGGGCTCCGTGGTGGGTGGGGACCATGAAGGATGAAGAATGGAAATCTGTATGGATTTTTTCAACCATAACCTATCTCAAGGACTTTTTGACTGTGAACCTGAACCTTGGCCAAGGTATATAGTGCTAAAAGGCAAGGACGAGGCATTCCAACAGATGTCATCAACGATACGGGCGAAAGCCCTTCTTCAGGCAATAGGCAAACCAGAGGATGTAAGACGATTCCCTGGTTACCTCTTGATTAAATGCAGGGATAGAGAGCAATCTCAACGACTACTGGACATGGAACAACTACATTTTGCAAAGGTGGAAGTGGCTCCACATGAAAAGTTAAATTCAATCCAAGGAGTGATACATTCTTTTGATAGCCACGAGAACACTAATGCGGAGCTCCTCGACTGGTTCGAGTTCCGCAAAATTCCGGTTGTCTCCATTTACAGAATGTCGCAAAGAACAACAAAAGATGGCTCGGTAGTAGAGACTCTTTGTCTCACCTTTAAGGGAAACCGGCTACCGGAAGCTGTAGAAATTGGATTTGAATTCTGTAGGGTGCGCCCCTACATCCAAAATCCACGGCGCTGTTACCGATGCCAGAAATATGGTCACATTACCAAGACATGTAAAAGCAGAGTGGAGGTATGTGCCAACTGTGGAGGCTCGGATCACACCCATACTAAGGATGCTCCGTGTGGTCTCCCTCCAAGATGTGTCAACTGCAAGGGAAACCACTCATCGTTCAACAAGTCATGTCCTAAATGGACCTACGAGAAACAAGTCCTTGAGATCAAGGCAACCTCAAATGTCTCATTTCCTGAGGCTAGACGAATAGCACAATCCCGATATGGAGCTCAAAGTTATGCTCAGGCCGCTGGTGAAGAGAATGCAGAACTACCAACGGGATCACAGTTGTCCCATGGATCTTCCATTCACCGCCAAGCTGGACCCAGTTCATTTCCTCGCACAACGCCAAGATTAAGAGTAGACCTGGATCCAGATTTCAGCTACTCAAAACATTCTCTGACAAATAAAGACACAAACAAATCCAATTCACAAGAACATGATGACAAATTCCTTAATCTTTTTGAACATGCACATATGAATGAACTTCATAACGTGCACGAAAGACACTTGACACAAAATCGAGAGAAAACAGACAAAAATCAACAAAAGGACCTGCAGAACAAACCGACAAAAAGGAAATCTGATGACAGAAATTCTGACGAGAGAGCCCCAACGAAGATTCAAGTGACAGAGGTCGAATCTGACCTAAATTCCTCTTTTGAAACGGTTGACTCCCAGCCATCAGATGAAGAAAACCCAATGGAACTGCAAACACCTCCTACAGTTCCCGAGGTAGTTAAGGCCGATGCTGGTCCTCCCACCAAGGTGGACAAACCAACTGACAACACCTCCCAGACCCCATCTGCTGCTCCAACAGGTCGAAAGCAGGGTCAGGGAGGTCAACCAGACAAAACAACAAACCCTACACAGGACAAACTGCAACGCAGAACCCCGACAACTCAAACACATCACCAAAATAAAAGTCCCGTCTCAAAGAACACGAGTCAAACACATCCAAAAAGTACAAAAATACCTGGCCCACCAAACACAAATATGGGGGGAAAATCTACTAACACCAATCAAATTCTGAAATGTGACAAACATAAAGTCACGAATAGAGCCCCGTTAATAAGATAACATCTATGACTGAACAAACTCATTCCATGGACAACATAGTTCAGTGGAATTGCAGAGGTTTAAGAGCAAATTTTGATGAAATAAAAATATTGACATCTGAGCATAGGGCCAGCATCCTATGTCTCCAGGAGACTTACTTAAAACCATCCGACAACATTACTATCAGAAATTATCATATGTATAACTCATATGGAGACATTGTCCATGATAGGGCAATAGGTGGTTCTGCCATTCTGGTCAGGCAGGGCATAATACATACTTGCCTTAATCTGACCACCACTTTGCAGGCAACTGCCGTCCGCCTAACATTACGTAGAACGATTACCGTGTGCTCCCTTTACTTGTCACCGAGTTCCCGGGTGACCCTACAAGATCTAAATAACCTATTTGACCAATTACCTGCCCCCTCCATTATTCTTGGAGATTTTAATGGTCACAGCCCTTTATGGGGTAGTGCAGACCTGAATAGTAGAGGTGAACTGATAGAGGACTTTATAAATGGAAATAATCTTTGTGTCTACAATGATGGGTCAGATACATTTCTACATTCAGGACATGGCACTTACTCTGCTATTGACCTAAGTATAAGTGTTTTTAGATTTTGAATGGAAAGTACTAGAGGATACACATGGAAGTGATCATTTCCCAATCCTATTGAAATCGTTAGATGTTGGTCCTAACTCCGGTTTATCAAGGTGGAAATTCAATAAAGCAGACTGGAATCTCTTCTCAGAACTCTGCAACAAAAATATTACCCAACAGAAATATGCAGATTCCGATTCCCCTGTAGACCATTTCACAAAAGATATTATAGACATAGCAAATAAAGCGATACCGAAATCTCAAGCCAATCCTCACCATAGCCCTAAACCTTGGTTTGACACAGAGGTCAAAGAGGCTATCAAAGCCCGCAAAAAAGCATTACGTGCCTTTAAATCTCGTCCAACATCAGAAAATCTAAATCAATTTAAAATCTTCAGAGCAAGAGCGAGAAGGATAATAAGACAAAAGAAAAGGGCTACCTGGCAAAACTATGTCTCTAAACTTAATACCCGTACACCTAGTTCAAAAGTATGGAAAATGATAAAGAAGATACAGGGTAGAGATATATCCACACATATTCAACATCTTGTCATCGACGAAGAAGAGATAACCACAACTGAGGAAATTGCAAATAGAATAGGTGCCCAATTCGCATTTAACTCCTCATCGAACAATTACACCCAAGAATTCCAACAATTTAAAGAGAGGGCCGAGCGACAAAATTTGAATTTCCAGTCTGATAACTCTGAAGCATATAACATGCCCTTCTCCGTGGAAGAGCTCATAGCGGCATTGAATAAGGCAAAAGACTCTGCTACTGGAGCAGATGAAGTTCATTACCAACTACTAAAGCATCTACCGGAAGGAAGCCTTAAAATTATGCTTCAGATTTATAATAGAATATGGGACTTAGGTACATTCCCAACGCTGTGGAAGAAAGCGATAGTAATACCAATCCCAAAACCTAACAAAGACCTCAGTGATCCACTTAACTATCGTCCGATTGCACTCACCAGTTGTCTTTGTAAGACCATGGAAAGGATGGTCAACAATAGACTAGTATGGTATTTGGAATCAACTGAAGCCATAACAGAATATCAGTGTGGTTTCAGGTCCAAAAGAAGTACATTGGACCATTTAGTATCATTAGAAACCTACATAAGAGATGCCTTCATTAAGAAAGAACATGTAGTATTTTTTGACCTAGAAAAAGCTTATGACACCACTTGGAAATTTGGAATTATGAAGGACATTCATGAAATGGGTCTCCGGGGAAGGCTTCCTCACTTTATAAATTCATTCCTTCAAGATCGAAACTTCCAAGTCAGAATAGGAAGCACACTATCCAACAATTTTAACCAAGAAATGGGAGTTCCTCAGGGAAGTATTCTCTCTCCGACATGTTTTAATATTAAGATTAACAACATAGTCCGACATATCAAGGAGAATATCAAGTGCTCTTTATACGTTGATGATTTCCTTGTTGCTTTTAAGTCAACCAAAATGACAAGTGTGGAACGACAACTGCAACTTAACCTAAACAGGTTGCAAAAATGGTCATATGAGAATGGTTTTAAATTCTCCAAAAATAAAACGGTGTGTATGCACTTCTATCCTCCCAGAAGCTTTCAGCCGGATCCAATCCTAATGTTAGAGAATTCGAAAATCAAAGTAGTAAACCAGTACAAATTCTTAGGAGTTTTACTGGATTCTAAATTCTCTTTTATTCCACATATCAAAGAACTTAAAGCTAAAGGTTTAAAATCTCTTAATCTTCTCAAAGTGGTCAGCAAGCTCAGTTGGGGTGGAGACACCACTGTATTGCTACGACTATATAGGGCTATAACCCGATCACGTCTCGATTACGGGAGTATTGTATATGGATCAGCAAGACCGTCCTACCTCCGATGTCTAAATACAGTGCACCACCTGGGCATTCGCCTGTGTCTTGGAGCATTTAGAACATCGCCAATAGAGAGTCTATATGTCCTTGCGAAAGAACCACCATTGTCACTACGGCGTATAAAACTTTCGCTGCAATATTTTGTTAAACTGGCAGCATGTCCAACAAATCCGGCTTTTTACCCGGTATTTCAGCCAAAGTACCAACAAATTTATATGACTAAACAAAGTGTTATAAAACCCCTAGGGCTTAGAATGAAACCCTACTACGACATAATAAACAAAGACAACTGCATAGTTGCTGAAGTGCAGGTTCCATCCATATCTCCGTGGACCCTGCCTTCACCAATTTGTATTCTAGACCTGACAAGTCTTAGAAAATCTTCTACAAGTCCCCTGGAATACCAGAGTAAATTCCTCATAATAAAATCCCGGTATCCATCATACAAGTTTCTTTACACGGATGGGTCCAAAGATGGACTTCTGACTGGTTACGCAGTCACCTCCGCAAAGACAAGTTACTGTAATGAACGTATACCTGATGTGTGCTCGATATTCACAGCGGAACTGACAGCTATCTACAAGGCGGTAGAAATGGCAGCCAACTCAGAGACTAACAATTTTGTAATTTGCTCTGACTCAAAGTCTGCATTGCAGGCAATAGCCAACAAGCAGGTGGAAACCCCTCTTGTATTAGACATTCTTTTTACCTTAGCAGCAATGAAAGAAAATAAGGATATTATATTTTGTTGGATTCCAAGTCATGTTGATATCAAAGGAAATGAGATGGCTGATCTTCATGCGAAGAGAGCCTTAAGTAAAAACTTAACGGACTATGTTGTCCCTTACACGGATTTTAGAAAGCATATCAATGATTTTACCAAGTATAGTTGGCAAGTACGATGGAATGCTTGCCAACGAAACAAGCTACGCACAATACTACCACACGTCATGAAAGATATAAAAATTGATGTGAACTCACGCAGAGAGCAAATCGTAATTCATAGATGTCTTATAGGGCACAGCAGATTAACCCACTCACACTTATTAAACAATGATGCAGCACCAATATGCGAAGGGTGCCAAGTACCACTTTCGATCAAACATATCTTGATAGAATGTAATAACAATCTACATCACCGACCCTTTCAATCAGGTAATCTCAAACACTTATTCTTAGAAAATTCAGCGTCCAGTATAACACGGTTCCTCAGAGATAACGACTACTTCTACAAATTATGAGAAATTAGTTCCAGGATAATCTATCTAACCAATGTTGCCTCTAAATAGCCCACACTGGTGCTGATGGGGCGTAAAACACAAACTCACTCACTCACTCACTTGTGAGAATCACTGGATTCTGGAATAATTAAATGCAATACATTTTTTGTGTAAAGTTCAGTAACTATAAGTAATAACCTGTCCACTTGTGTACATACACTGTGTATACGAGGCTTTGGAACAGACTACATATTATTAAGTAAATCATCAAACTAAACCAGAGGTCTCCTCTGCAAAATTTTATGATGCTTTAAGATGCAGACTACTCTAGGTAATATGCCTTTCGGAGAGAGATGTATTGCACTGTGGTATATTCAGTGTAAATTTACTTCTGGTCTGATACTCATGCGAGGTGATTTTAAATACAGATGGCAACATTTCTTTTATATTTAAAAACTAAAAGGTAGCTGTAATAGTGTGAATTAAAAAAACAACATTTTGACAGCCAAAGGAATCCATTTGAACGTTATTTCAAAAAAACTAAAAAAATTTGTCATTGTTGACATGATTATTAGCTAAAAAATGAATATTGAAAAAGATGAAGAAGTTGCGGACATAAGAAACAGCTGATGAGGTGCATTAGATATGGTTAGATATGGTCAAATTGCACATGATTATCAGCAAAAGAAATGCATCTTGACAAAGCTGAAGTGGTCATTGAATATGTATTAAGAAACAGCTGATGAGGTGCATTAGAAATGGACAAATTGCACATGATTATAAGCAAAAGAAATGCATCTTGACAAAGTTAGAGAAGTAATTGAATATGGATTAAGAAACAGCTGATGAGGTGCATTCGATGTGGACAAATTGCACATGATTATTAGCTAAAGAAATGCATCTTGACAATGCTAAAGAGGTCGTTGAATAATTTTGGTCTTAGGAAATGGCCAATGAGACACATTAGATATGGACAAGTTGCACATGAATATTAGCTAAAGAAATGTATCTTTACAAAGCTGAAGAAGTCGTTGAATATGGATTTAGAAACAGCTGATGAGGTGCATTAGATATGGTTAGATATGGTCAAATTGCACATGATTATTAGCAAAAGAAATGCATCTTGACAAAGCTGAAGTAGTCATTGAATATGGATTAAGAAACAGCAGATGAGGTGCATTAGAAATTGACAAATTGCACATGACTATTAGCAAAAGAAATGCATCTTGACAAAGCTGAAGAAGTCATTGAATATGGATTTAGAAACAGCTGATGAGGTGCATTAGATATGGTTAGATATTGTCAAATTGCACATGATTATTAGCTAAAGAAATGCATCTTGACAAAGCTGAAGTAGTCCTTGAATTTGGATTAAGAAACAGCAGATGAGGTGCATTAGATATGGTTAGATATGGTCAAATTTCACATGATTATTAGCTAAAGAAATGCATCTTGACAAAGCTGAAGTAGTCCTTGAATATGGATTAAGAAACAGCAGATGAGGTGCATTAGAAATTGACAAATTGCACATGACTATTAGCAAAAGAAATGCATCTTGACAAAGCTGAAGAAGTCATTGAATATGGATTTAGAAACAGCTGGTGAGGTGCATTAGATATGGTTAGATATGGTCAAATTGCACATGATTATTAGCACAAGAAATGCATCTTGACAAAGCTGAAGTAGTCATTGAATATGGATTAAGAAACAGCAGATGAGGTGCATTAGAAATTGACAAATTGCACATGACTCTTAGCAAAAGAAATGCATCTTGACAAAGCTGAAGAAGTCGTTGAATATGGATTTAGAAACAGCTGATGAGGTGCATTAGATATGGTTAGATATGGTCAAATTGCACATGATTATTAGCAAAAGAAATCCATCTTGACAAAGCTGAAGTAGTCCTTGAATATGGATTAAGAAACAGCAGATGAGGTGCATTAGAAATTGACAAATTGCACATGACTATTAGCTGAAGAAATGCATCTTGAAAATGTTAAAAAAGTCATTGAATATAGATAAAGGAACAGCTGATGAGGTGCATTAGAAATGGACAAATTGCACATGATTATAAGCAAAAGAAATGCATCTTGACAAAGTTGAATAGCCCCCGCAGGTCTCGGGCCTCCCCGTGGCGGTGGGTGGTAACACTAAGGTGAAGACCTGTATCCTTATTGGCCAACACGAGACAGTGCGCAAGCACACGTCTCCCCGACGGAAATGAGGCAACCTGTTTGCCGCAATTTGCGACCCGTGTCAGAGGATGAAGGGGTCCTGGTAGTTGAGTTGCGTGGGCCTAACTTGGTCCCTCCTGTACAATACACTACTTTGGCCTGGATTTCTCCTAGACGGGAGGCTGGATTGGCCCGGTCCAGTCAATCGGCTTGTCATGTTGTCATTAGGACTTCGGTCCTGCTTGGCCATGGCTGATGGGTCAATCAAAGAAGGTTCTGACCAAGTCTACATGCTGGCCTTGTTTTTAATATGATTGCAGCTGTATTTCTTACCAAGCCTTCTACGAGTATATCCCCCATGTACACTCCTGGGCAGAAAAAATGGACCACCCTAGAATTCGACTTCATTTTGTTAGGCTTTGATTTTTACAGGATATACACATCGAAAAATCTTCATTTTCTGTCAGTTAATCAACAGAAGCATTGTCTTAGTATTAAATTGCTTTTCCTCTTGACTTTTTAAGCAGAACAGTTTTTTGGCTGCACTTCTTGACAACTATTTGCACTTTAAAATGTGCATATTTTCCCATTCCGTTTCACTGCCTTCCAAAGCTCCTCAGTGTTCCTAGGTTTGCAACTTCTTAGATTAACATCAGTATGAGCCCAAAAGTTCTGAAATTAGTTGAAATCTGGACTTTGTCAAAAATGGTGGTGGAAGAATAATGGTGCGTAGAGCCTTTTCAAGCACTCTTCTGAGGTATCAAAAATCATCGAAGCTTCTAAGTATGTAAAAAAAATGTATCAGGGTCTTCTGCCGGCCATTTGGAAGCTTTTTCTTACAGAAAACACACAAAATATGGTGTTCCAGGATGACAAGCTAATGTCCATGCAGCGAAGGTGACCATCAGTATTTGCTGTGCAACAATATATCAACTATGTTCTGGCTGGGACAAAATATAGATATCAATCAAATTGTGAACTTTTTGGGTAATATTGATGTTGATCTAAGGTGACACAAATTTGGTTACACAAATGTCCATAGAAAATCATTGAAACAGCAATGGGAAAACATGCTCATTTTGCAGTGCACAAAGTTGTTAAGAAGTGCAGCCAAAAAACTGTTCTGCTTAAAAAGTCAAGAGGAAAAGCAATTTGATACTAAGACAATGCTTCTGTTGATTAACTGACGGGAAATGAAGCTTTTTCGATGTGTATATCCTGTGAAAATCAAAGCCTAATGAAATGAAGTTGAATTCTAGGGTGGTCCATTTTTTTTTGCCCAGGAGTGTATCCCTGGACTAGGGTACTGGGCGCAGCCCTACCCATATTAGTCCCCCTTGTTGGGCTCCTTGGTGGGTGGGGAGCATGGGGGATGAATCACCAAAATTTATATGGCTTACTCTCTTCCAAATTCACAGTCTCGACCAAAACGGCAGCGGTCATCCTCGGATGACTGCATCGACCCGGAACTTCTAAATCGACAAACGACAACACGAAAGTCAGAGTACCGACACCGATACATAGTGTTCAAACCATCGACCAGGCTATCTCCCTTCGCCATCTACAAAACCATACTTCAAGAAGTCAGTGAACCTGCAGAGACAACCTTGCAGAGAGATGGAACTGTTCTTTTTAAGACCAGAAACGACGACCAAACTCGGAAACTCCTCAGGCTGAAAGATATTGCAGGTACGCCGGCAATAATCGAGCCACATCGGACTTTGAATACTTCAAAGGGAGTGGTTTTCTCCTCCCTTAGCTACTTGAACTCGGACGAAGATTTACAGGAATGGTTTGAAACTTTCACTGATGTTATTAATTTTCATAGAATCCCCCAGAGAGATAATCGGGAGCTGCTCATCTTGACTTTTTCAGACACAACTCTTCCTGAAAGCATTAAAGTTATTTGGGAGCAATGTAAGGTTCGACCTTATATACCCAATCCAAGAAGATGTTATAAATGTCAGCGTTTTGGTCATCTGAGCAAATGGTGCCGACGACAAGAAGTGTGTGGCCACTGTGGATCCCAGGACCGCATCCAATCCAAAGACCAACCTTGCCCATCTCCTCTTTGTGTCAACTGTAAGGAGAATCATCCCTCTTACAGCAAAACGTGTAAACAGTGGACGAAAGAAAAGGAAATCCTCACATTGAAGGCAACCCACGTGATATCTTTTCCAGAGGCGTGAAGGATTGTGGACCAGCACGCAGGAATCCCCAGCTATGCGGACATGGCGGGTTATCCACAACCGCAACATCATGCGACACCAAGACGACGGCTACAACTCGAAGAACACAGCATCAACAGATCACACCAACAACACACAGAGAACACAGAAGACACAAACAGACACTCGGGAAGAACACCTGAAAAATCCACTCCACAGACAACCCCCACCACACAACGGCCTACTTCCCAGGCAGACCTTGAACAACCAAACCCATCAGCTGGCACCACAGCTCCTCATGAGGTAGCAATGGACGAAGAACACACACCTAAAACAGACACAAAAGAGGAAAATGAAGACTCAGATGATGACAGAAGCACGACACCCGACAATGAATCCATGGAAGCAGAATATGAAGAGGCAGAAAAGGAACAGGTTCTGGAGGTTCCACAGGAAGCAGAAAAAGAAGAAGGTCCAGAGAATCCACAGGAGGAAGAAACAGCCGAGAGTCAAGAGGAAGTAAGGGAAGACTATTCACCAGACAAGGAAGCAGAACGAAAGAAAGAAATTAACGAAAAGGAACGACAACCAGTTAACAAAGGAAAAGACAAGCCAGTACCAGAACAGATCACTTGCAGAGAATATCTTCTCCGCTTCCTTCAAGGAAGAGTACCAAATGGAGACATTCAACGACCAATGTTTGTACAAAAATACCTGAATCTGGCAGTTTCATATCTGGTACCAATGCTTGGCTTTGACAAACTGCGTGCCAAACTGACTGAGCGAACTAACCAAAGGATGCGCAGTTGGCCCCCAGACACCTTTGCAACCAAAAAAGATGTATTTGACCTAGTCACTCAGCATGACTTCACAGATGATTTTTATGGAGCCATTATTGTTTTGATTCAGCATGATTTTTTGTTTGTTGCTTTGAAAGTGATAAAAGAACAAATACAAAGACTAACGAACATGAAGACAAAGACAGGAAACACAAAATAATTACCAAACACCAATCCAACTGAATTAACTCCCTTGATACAAACCAAGGATGTCTCTAAATAGCCCAACAAGGTGCTGATGAGACGTAAAGAACAAACACACACACACACACACACACACACACACAAAGCTGAAGAAGTAATTGAATATGGATTAAGAAACAGCTGATGAGGTGCATTTGATATGGACAAATTGCACATGATTATTAGCTAAAGAAATGCATCTTGACAATGCTAAAGAGGTCGTTGAATAATTTTGGTCTTAGGAAATGGCCAATGAGACACATTAGATATGGACAATTTGCACATGATTATTAGCTAAAGAAATGTATCTTTACAAAGCTGAACAAGTCATTGAATATGGATTAAGAAACAGCTGATGAGGTGCATTAGATATGGTTAGATATGGTCAAATTGCATATGATTATCAGCAAAAGAAATGCATCTTGACAAAGCTGAAGTAGTCATTGAATATGGATTAAGAAACAGCAGATGAGGTGCATTGGAAATTGACAAATTGCACCTGACTATTAGCAAAAGAAATGCATCTTGACAAAGCTGAAGAAGTCTTTGAATGTGGATTTAGAAACAGCTGATGAGGTGCATTAGATATGGTTAGATATGGTCAAATTGCACATGATTATTAGCAAAAGAAATGCATCTTGACAAAGCTGAAGTAGTCATTGAATATGGATTAAGAAACAGCAGATGAGGTGCATTAGAAATTGACAAATTGCACATGACTATTAGCAAAAGAAATGCATCTTGACAAAGCTGAAGAAGTCTTTGAATATGGATTTAGAAACAGCTGATGAGGTGCATTAGATATGGACAAATTGCACATGATTATTAGCTAAAGAAATGCATCTTGAAAATGTTAAAGGAGTCATTGAATATGGGTAAAGAAACAGCTGATGAGGTGCATTAGAAATTGACAAACTGCACATGATTATAAACAAAAGAAATGCATCTTGACAAAGCTGAAGAAGTCATTGAATATGGATTTAGAAACAGCTGATGAGGTGCATTAGATATGGTTAGATATGGTCAAATTGCACATGATTATAAACAAAAGAAATGCATCTTGACAAAGCTGAAGTAGTCATTGAATTTGTATTAAGAAACAGCTGATGAAAGGGGAGCAATCACTGGATATAGACAAATTGCACCTGATTATTAGCTAAAGAAATGCATCTTGAAAATGTTAAAAAAGTCATTGAATATATATAAAGAAACAGCTGATGAGGTGCATTAGAAATTGACAAATTGCACATGATTATTAGCTAAAGAAATGCATCTTGAAAATGTTAAAGAAGTCATTGAATATGGATAAAGAATCAGCTGTTGAGGTGCATTAGATATGGACTAATTGCACATTATTATTAGCTAAAGAAATGCATCTTGAAAATGCTAAAGAAGTGATTGCTCCCCTTTCATCAGATAAATCTTTCATTTTCTATTTTGACCAAAAAGTATTCTAGAGACTGCTATGTTATAAACATTGCCGCACCCCCTTTTGAAAAATCCTGGATCCGCCCCTGTTCGGGCTATGCACAGAGACGGGCTCTGCCAATAGATGGCTGTTGATATGTGGAGCCCGGCGTTGTGAATTGAGGTTTGTCCTAGATTTACAATGCAATGCCTGCTAAGGTTTTGGAGGGTTTATGTTGCATTCATTTAGTTAGGCCTATTACATAATAGACGGGACAGAGCCACCGGCTCAGCGAGCGGAGCGAGATGTCTCATCCCTTATGCAAACATGCAAGGAGTGAATCAGATGGTTCAATCAAAAGAAGTAATTCAGACATCCCATAACATGATCCTGGCACTTTTTTCTCATCACGCGTGACTACCAAAAATTAAACAATTTTCCACCCTATTTCTCTTAGTCCCAATTTTTTTCTCCAAACTTTTTATTGAACAAACCTGAATACGAAATGAATTTCGAGAAATGATTTAGATAATTACAATTTAGGGTCTTTAAAATAGAGTGCCAATGTAGTCACTATACCTGTTGATGAGATAGGTTGAGATAGCATTGTTGGATCACTGTTTAGCAGGCCCAGATCATTAGATACAGAAGTCTAGGGGGGAATTAATTTTTGGTGTCGCCACAAGTCAGTACCAAAGCCTGTGGCGTCCTCTGTGAAAATTTCCCATGGTCCATTGGGTGCGGCCATATTGAATGAACCTGACAACATATCAACAACCGGTGGCTTCTCTGCAGTTGATGTCACTTTTGGAGGTTTTCCAAGCAAGACAATGGCTTGATTTGTTGCATCAGTGTGGTGAACGACACTGACAACATGTTGGGTGTAATTTCTGGCTATTTTAAACTAATTTGGTGATGTAATTTTGGAGAAAACACAGTTGAACTGCAGCTACTGCAAGCTTGTGACTTGTCAATAATCTGTCACAAGTTGGTATTTTACAACTGTCTGGACAAGTCGAAGTCAGTCTTTTGTCATCATGTCTTTGGATGACTACACAAAGTCCAAAGTTATTGGCAAAGGGAGTTATGGAGAAGTGTGGGCTGTCAAGCACAAAAGGGATAAAAAACAGGTGAGAATTTACCTGAAAATTTCAAGTTAAAGAATGAGTCATGCCATTTTGATCATGTGAAAATTTTACCTTAATTTTCAAGCAGCTGGCCCTATTTCCCTCTTTGCTGTTTTGAAGTATGTCACATGTTCATTGTGAGCTTGGAAGGTGTGAAATTTTAATGACAGTGTCATTGTCATGGCTGTCAAAAAGGTTGTTGAATAAAAGCATTAGAAATTTGTGTATTATAGTCTGTAGACGGGTAGACAGTAGAGTATTGGTTCTCCGGAAATGTCGAAAATGAATATTCAAGTCATATAGGCCTTGATGGATCCATAAACAACCTGAAGAGATAGTACACCAAAGGGTGGACCCTTTTTCCCAATTTAATTAATTAATAATTCTCACTTTTTAAATTTACCTGAAATGATTCTTTGCAAATTAAATTGTAACAGCGACTACAGCGTTGTGAGCAATTTGGGATGTGATACCATATATAATATATATAAAGTAAATTTATTTTCATTGTTGATCATTTTAGTTAACTTGGACCTGAGACAATATTTGTATGGTGTGATTCTCAATATGTCTGATGACATATGATGTCATTTTTTGGGTTGACTTGTTGTGATCTTGTTGTAATTCTCTCCTAATCATTGCAAATCCGTGCTAATTAGTAGACAGTGTTAGTGCAATTAGTCAGCAGTCTGTCCTATTGAGAACTTTAAAGCATGCCAAGCCAATCAATTATTTTTAATCCTATTAATTACTCACATTACATTATAAGTTATTGATGCACTCCTCAGCTCCTGTTAGACATTGATATTGATTGATCAATAATTTAGCCTAAGATGAATTATAATGTTTTAAATGATATTGCAAACTTGGCTAAGATTTGACCAAAAAAAGATTAGCTGAGATGGTATTGTCAGTTTCGTGTTATAGTGACATTATCAACTTGATATACATGTGTTCAACAGAGTAACCTGATTTTTTGCTGATTCAAGTTTTGCCATTCCTTTAAACATTGTTAAAGGTCGCCAACCTTTACCGTTGGTCATGGTCATAAGATTACACCTTAGGCCTAGTCTCTTTATTTGTATATAAGTCCGATATTTTGGTCATAAATAGTCATCTTGGTGAATTGAGCAGTCAAAAAAAATAATCTTATGGCATGTTAGGTGACTTTCAGGCTGTCAGCTGGCTTACTTATATTTCAGAAAAGCTTATGGAAATGTTTTTAAATTGTGATATTGAAATTATGATTCATGATTGTCACAATGGGTATTTTCACAGATGAGAGTTATATGGTTGTGCTGAGTGCAGACAACTGAACACTGCTGAATGGAGATGGAATTTTTATCGAAATTGAAAACAAAGTTAACAGAAGTTAACAATTAGCTTGTACAAATGCTTTTTAAACTTGAAACTTGATTTAATGTAATTATTCTTACTGATTATTTTGCAGTATGTTCTCAAGAAGATGTCCCTTCAGAATGCGTCCAAGAGAGAAAGAAAAGCTGCAGAGCAGGAGGCAAAGCTCCTTGCCAAATTGAAACATCCTAATATAGTTTCTTATAAAGACTCCTTTGAAACAGATGATGGGTTCTTATACATTGCCATGGGCTTCTGCGAGGGAGGAGATCTGTACAACCGACTCAAGGAGCAGAAGAATGCCCCTCTCGAAGAAACTCAGGTTGTCGAGTGGTTCGTTCAGATAGCCATGGCTTTACAGGTTAGTTGATATACTAATTCAATCAGTTTGTCGGTTTACATGTAGTTAATTCAGAGAAATTTTAATTCTGTTGGAAATATATACTTTGCTTTGTTACAGCTTTGTTACAGCTGGGGAGTGGCGAGTGATTACCAAAATGCTCTTTGAGATGACTCACATCCAGTTAGTGAGGTCATGTCATATACTTGCCATGTTATCTGCATAAGTCAGTCGAGGAGTCCTACTTCTCACCAGTGAGGTCACATCTTGCCCAATGACAACAACATGACCTCTCATTTCATTGTAAAAATAGCACCTGTAGACAGTATTGCCATTATTGATGTCATCAAACCACCAAATGTAGTCACTGGTCCTGGCTGTAATGATTCGTTGTCCTTTTCATGATAATGTCATTTAAATTCCTTTTATTTCAGTACATGCATGAGAGGAATATTCTTCACAGGGACCTAAAAACCCAAAACATTTTCCTGACTAAAAGTAAAATAATCAAAGTTGGTGACCTTGGTATTGCAAGGTAAGTTCCTTCACTGAATTTAACATTTTAAAAATCTACAAATCTTTGAAAGTTTTCTTCTTGCCAAATAACTAATCTCTCAACATAATTCTTTTATCCAGGGTGTTAGACAACTCCAATGACATGGCCACAACTCTAATTGGTACTCCATACTACATGAGTCCTGAATTGTTTTCTAATAAACCTTATAATCACAAGGTAACTTATTTCTTGACTTTTTTACAATACATTTTACAACATGAGGAACCTCTCAAATTTTATTGAAATATTCTATCTTATTCACGTTATTCAAGTGTCCCCGAAAAACTTTGCTGTTGTTTGTCAGGTATTATAGCACTACTGCTAAATGTTAAAAAGTTGATTGATTATTTTACCATTTGTTATAGGTCTGGCAAACTTGATAATTCTGCACACTAGTGATTCAAAAGACTTGACTAATGAAATTATTTTAAACAAAATTTGCACTGTCTGACTTGGTTGTTTTCCTTTTGCAGTCTGATGTTTGGGCTCTTGGGTGTTGTGTATATGAGATGGCTACTCTCAGACATGCTTTCAATGCTAAAGACATGAATTCGCTTGTTTATAAAATCCTCAGAGGAAAGGTTTGTGAATCATTTTTATCATATTTTGGACTTCAAATTTCCTTTGATTTAATATATAATGTGATTTTTCCTTTGGTTAGCTTATCTTATCTATCTGTGACATTAGGAAGAACATTTTTGTCAACACTGATGACTGATAGTTTAGCTGAAGTTATAATTAGTAGCTGTTTTGAAAAAATCACGATAGTTAAATAGTTATTTGTGTTTTTAAGGATTTGTAATAGGCTTTAGATAGTTTCGGTAACTTGAAAGAGGAAATTATAGATTTCATTTTCTTATACTGGCTACGGGAAAGCCTGATGTTGTAATCTCACCCCCTCCTTTTCTTTTCAGATGCCTATGATGCCAAGACAGTACAGTGGAGACTTGGTCAATTTGATAAAAGCCATGTTGAATGCCAATCCGGATCGTCGGCCAAATGTCAACAGAATCTTACGGGATCCTTACATCAAGAAGAACATCGCACTTTTTCTGGAAGGAACTAGGAAGAAGTAAGTGAATCTGCTATCTTGCTGCTTTGCGATACAAATAATACACTGTTATAAAAACAGTGTAACTGGCATGTTCTGTCTCTCATCCAGTTTTTTCAAGAATCATGTTCTGTTCTGTACGGCTTTTACAAGTTATGAAAAATCAAAGATAATCTACTAAACCAATGTTGCCTCTAAATAGCCCACACCGGTGCTGATGGGGCGTATAACACAAACTCACTCACTCACTCACTTCTGTTCTGTACGGGAAATTCCTCCGCTTCTTGATCGGAGCACCCCAGAGGATTGACTATGATTCCACCCTTTTAAATTACCTTTTGTGTCGTATTTGATTGTCCTGCTTGCAGCAGGGCTGTAGGCTGAGCGGAATCTTAGTTGGAGGGAGGGGGGCAAAGATGATCCGGAATCATGCACACCCTGAAAAACACTTGAGGATTTCTGTTGTGCAACTTTTTGGTCATATTAAGGCTACAGACCTACAGTGAAATGCTGATAATTCATTAATGCAGCTCCTTTAAAGAATTTTGTCAAACTATTGTTTTTAAGACACAAAAGGTAAATGGTGGAAGCGAAGTCAACATGCCACGTGGTAGACCTATATTTTGGTGAGTAAATTAAAAAGAAGTTAATTTGTGCTATTTCTTTTTCAGAGTGAACAACAGTAAAAGGACGCAAAGTACAAGCAGCGATGAAGGTCAAGTCAACAGTTCAAGGTCATCAGTTTCCTCTGTGTCAAGTGTAGGAAACGTGGTCAAGGTAAAACTTGTGTTTTGTTTATGTTGCGGTTATTCACTGTGCTTCATAGCGCTATTTGTTGTATTTCCCAGTGTTTAGTTGCATGTGATATATGGTGCTTGTTGTTGTGTTCACTTCATGGCAAGTTGCTGTAAAATTCAAAACATTTGAAATGGTTGTTCTTTGTAGTCACTGATTCACTGTGTCAGCTAGGTACCTAGCTGTCTTCCTGCCTTTCAGACAGGCTATGAATGAGTGGCTCATTTTTGTGAATCATAGGAGTGTGATTATTTATTTCTACAAGTTGCAAAGTTTTTGAATGAAATTTGAAAAATGACTCCCAATAATTAATGTAGTTGTCTGGCTTGAAATGTTGCTGTTTTATGGCACGATGCTTTTAGCTTGGCACTTGGTAGCTTTTGCTGTTGCAATATGGCCTAGTTCAAAAATAATGTAGTCAAAGTGTGGCATGACCATCAAACTTTTAAAATTTTTAAATCTACCAAATGAGTGCATAATATTGTAACAAACATGTCTAAGTTCTAGAAACTTTATTTACCATTTGGCTGTGGTTTGTGGAAATAACTGATAAAAGCCGATTATCACCAAATTTTATTTATTTTTATTTCCATGGCCGTGAAAGAAAAGTAGACAAAATGGTAACTTATCTTGAAATTAAATCAATATTTTTTGTTGGATGACAAAACTCATATACTCTTAAGTGTCCATGGCTGTTTTCATCAAAATTCACCACATATTTTATGGGAAAAACAGTATTTTTCGAAATTTTGTTGCATTATTAAAGAAAAAACTTACGTATTTTCTCCCCAGATGTACATATTTTCCTCTAAAATGATTTCACCTGTCCTGTGTTATGCGTCTGTATGTGGGCTTCAAATTGGTACCAAATAAGTGCCGCCAAAGTGAATATGAACAGAGCAAATGATGATAGAAGCGTGTTTTTTAGCCTATTTTTCCAGACAAAAAGGCAATTTTGGGTAATGGCATGACACAAAAGTAAAAAAAGTGTTCTGGTTTTGACCCAAATCGATTTTATATGCATTATCAGTTATAACTGGATGAAGCATAAGAGTAATTACAAAATTAAAGTGAAATTTGAATTGGTTATTGCATTTTTCAACAAATTGGCCCCAAATTTTGAGAAAAGCTTTACAAAGAGCAAAATTTTGATAATTAAACATTGAAGCAGACTCCAACTACTGAAATATTGTGTTGAGTATCAGTACAAGTAATACTAGAATGATTTCTTTACTCTTTACAGGAAAACCATGAAAATATAGTCAATATTTTCCATAGCGTTACGCTTGCGACAAATCTCCATTTAAGAAATCTTTGTATTTTACACACTAGGAACCAGCTGCGCACCTGGATTACTTGATTGTTTCTCAAAACTACACAGATTTTGCAATATTACAAGCCAAACCAGATTTAAAACCGAGCTTTTATTGCTCTGTGGCACTACAAAGTATTCTGGGCGTTACGCTTGCGACGGATTCACCTACCCTGCTATTCATGGGAAATTTTTAGTGAAATAAATTTTCCACAACCATAAGAAGCTCCGAAATGGGTAAGAAGATATAAGACTAGGTCTCAGAGGCCAAAAGATTCAACTGACACATGTCAAAGGGACACTAGAGCATCCCAGAGCAGTAAGCGTCAAATTTGACTTAATTTTTCGAAGTCAACCTTTGAGTACAAATAGCTCAATAATGTCAACATAGGCAAATGAAAGTACTTGATTTTATGGATTGATGAAGCCTGAGGATGTAGAGATTCCAAAAAGTGTTGGGAAATTGTCTTAGAATACATACAAATTTGTAAAACTGAAAGAATTCAAGTGGTCAAAAATGTTATGTCACGTTTTTTTAGTGAAAAAATGCTTGTTTTTCAATGTAAGTGGACTCTATCTCAATAACTATGAGCCAGAATGTCGTGAAATTTTCAGGAAATTTGCACAAGAATATACTTAACGCAATGGTGTACCTTTTAGTTGTCACATACAGCCATTCTCATATTTTGAGACTAAACAAAGTGTTATAAAACCCCTAGGGCTTAGAATGAAACCTTACTATGACATAATAAACAAAGACAACTGCATAGTTGCTGAAGTGCAGGTTCCATCCATATCTCCGTGGACCCTTCCTTCACCAATTTGTATTCTAGACCTGACAAGTCTTAGAAAATCTTCTACAAGTCCCCTGGAATACCAGAGTAAATTCCTCATAATAAAATCCCGGTATCCATCACACAAGTTTCTTTACACGGATGGGTCCAAAGATGGACTTCTGACTGGATACGCAGTCACCTCCGCAAAGACAAGTTACTGTAATGAACGTATACCTGATGTGTGCTCGATATTCACAGCGGAACTGACAGCTATATACAAGGCGGTAGAAATGGCCGTCAACTCGGAAACTAACAATTTTGTAATTTGCTCTGACTCAAAGTCTGCATTGCAGGCAATAGCCAACAAGCAGGTGGAAACCCCTCTTGTATTAGACATTCTTTTTACCTTAGCAGCAATGAAAGAAAACAAGGAGATTATATTATGTTGGATTCCAAGTCATGTTGATATCAAGGGAAATGAGATGGCTGATCTTCATGCGAAGAGAGCCTTAAGTAAAAACTTAACGGACTATGTTGTCCCTTATACGGATTTTAGAAAGCATATCAATGACTTTACCAAGTATAGTTGGCAAGTACGATGGAATGCTTGCCAACGAAATAAGCTACGCGGAATACTACCACATGTCATGAAAGATATAAAAATTGATGTGCACTCACGCAGAGAGCAAATCGTAATACATAGATGTCTTATAGGACACAGCAGATTAACCCACTCACACTTATTAAACAATGACGCAGCACCAATATGCGAAGGGCGCCAAGTACCACTTTCGATCAAACATATCTTGATAGAATGTAATAACAATCTACATCACCGAACTTTTCAATCAGATAATCTTAAACACTTATTCTTAGAAAATTCAGCGTCCAGTATAACACAGTTCCTCAGAGATAACGACTACTTCTACAAATTATGAGAAATTAGTTCCAAGATAATCTATCTTACCAATGTTGCCTCTAAATAGCCCACACTGGTGCTGATGGGGCGTAAAACACAAACTCACTCACTCACTCACTCATATTTTGAGACCCCTACAGAAAATATGCTGCATGGCTTCATTATTTTTGAACTAGGCCATATGCTTTGAGGTGCAGCAGGTGACTTCACTTAAAAACATAATTAGTATCTAGATGAAAAATTTCTCTCGAGTTCCCAGGTAAAAAAGTGTAAGAAAAAAACAAACAAGTTTTATGATTTTGCAGATGTCTCTTTCTGATGCCACTCGGCCACTGCATTGCAATTTGTTTTCAGTTTGCGCTTACTTTTTGTACCTTTTCGTTGCACGCATTTTGTTGTTCGTCTAGGTGTACAGTCATTCTAAGGGGAACCCAGTCCCTTCTTCTGGAGACAATAAATCAATAGAACCCCTTCACCTCGGACCAAATTTGGATCCTATTCAAGAAGAGAAAACCCCTCGACCTACTCCTGCAAAAACCCCTGAATTCCACAAACCTGCCAATCAAAAACCTGTGTCCTCTAGCCCTAGTCGCCCCTCAGTGTCTCCCTCTGGTGACAGCAGAAACAAACTAGAGAAGCCAAAAGAGTCTTTGGTAGGTGTATTTTTTGGATTGGTTAAATAATTGAATGGACTGGTACTTATATGAATGTGGTACTGGTAGATGAGTGTGGTGAAGACGGACTAGATGCTGTCCACAGGAATGAAACATTTGTATCAGACAGTGGCACTTGCTTGTTGAGTTAATTAATACTTCAGACCTACATTGATAACAGTAAAAGTAATCGAGCTGTTCTGCGCTAATTCTCATTAGTGCGAGGCTGATACAAATTGTTTTTTCCTGTGGGCGAGTCTAAATTATGTTGTTTCTTGTGATTGTTCGGTCCTTTTTGTACTGCTGTTATGCAATTTTGTTGTTATATATATGTGCAGTAGTTTTGTCAATGTTGTAATAGTGGTTTTGTAAAAATAGTTATTTCAATGAAATTACAATAGAGTGAGATTGATAATTACAATGTATGGATTAAATCTACTACATGTGCTCCTTTCTACTTCGAATAAATCTTGATCTACCAGTAGATTTATCACATAGTTTTGAAGTGACTTTACTGCACTGCATGTTATAAGATTAATATTTATATATTCGAAATGCTCAAACTCACTCCAAAAGACTAATGTTTGCTAAACAGTACTGTCACTGTAGTGAACTTCTCTGCCATGCAGCTCAGTAGCTGTCTCTGAGATTGTGATCACTAAGTTCTGATGAATTGAAGACCAAGAAATGTTCACAATAAGAATGAGATGAAAAAGTCAAAACTATTCAAAATTCCTCCCTCGTAAGACTCCGACCTGTGATTGTTCTTTTTAATCAACACCCTCTCCCTTTTCCTCCAGAACATTTTACCTTATTGACTTCTTAGTCCTATGTCAGAATTGACTTAAGTTTTCTGAAATCAGTCAAAATGTCACGATCACTAGAGTGAAATCATCACAATTCATCACATGATCACTTTCTTCACTTGAGCCTGATAAGTTCTCCTACTGCTATTAGGCTAAGTTATTTATTAAGAACTTATTTCTTTTGTTTGATCCTCTTTTTTTCCTTGTGTGCACCATTCTTCTCTATATCACGTTCACAGGCTCCTGACCTGCCCCCTAGTGGCCGAGGGAGTAGTCCCAACCGACAGTTGGTCAACCGAAACAACCGGCGCAACCGAAAGCCTCGTTCTAATAAGTCGATAGAGGTTGAGGTGGAGGTCGTTGACCCCATTAGAGAACGGAGATGCTCCTCATCCTCCGCCTCCTCAGCCTCTTCTTCGTCCTCTCTACCTGGGAAAAGTGTCTTTAGAAATGTAAGGTCAACCCTCTCTTTCACTCTTGTGTTTTGTGTCACTTATCCTATGCGTTAAAACATAATTTATTGTGTTATTCCTAAAACGGTTTTCCTCATACTCATGAATTAACTTGTTTTTTTAACATTGTCTGTGTCTACTTGTTATGTATCCTTGTGGTAAATGTGCAGATTCCTTAAATTTAAATCTAACACCACTTATCACTCCTGTACATAGTATTGTATATACCAGGTATGTCGATTGCATATGCCATTGTTCCTTGGTGTGAATTCCTGAAAGAAGTACGAAAAAAAAAAGATTTAAGTACACTTGAAACATAACTTACTCAAGTTCAATTATGAAGTTGATATAGTTCCTAGACTGATTATTCAGATTTTGAATAATGCTTTAAAGAATGAGATATTTTGCAATTTTGTTGTGCAAGATCATACAAATTTAAGACAGTTTACATTGTATGTCACATGTTCCAGTTCCATCAATGTCAACTATAATCTACTTTTGATTTGTTTGTAATGGCCCTTCGAAGTTTGACAATATTTACTCCTATTTTCAGCCAAAGAAAGTTGACCAGCCTCGACCTTTGCCCCCTGGTCCTTCTCCTAATGGTGGGGATGACGCAATGCCCGTTTCTAGTCGCTCCAGACGACGAGGAAGCGCCCAAGACTCCGGATACAAATCTCACGAGTCGTCCGCTCAAAGTCAAGATCAAAATGAAGCTGAGACTCCAAGGGTAAGAGAACAACAGGTTAGCATCAAAGGATTATATTTGCGAACTTGTCTCTCTTCTAGACTTGAGAATTGTCTTCTCTGCTGAGTCTGCTCTCAAATTGATCCTTTTCTTGCTTGTCCTATTCTTTATTGCATGACCTCCTCATTTTTTGTCTTACCTATCGATTCAACTGCTTGAGAGGGAGAAAGGGCATGGGTCATGAAGTGAAAATTTGCATAACCTTTCCCACTTTTTCAATGTAATTTTTTGGCTCCTCTTCCCTCCAAATTCATTCTTCCAAAGTTTCAATCTGATCTGAAAATTTGCCCTCCGAGGTTCAGTGCATTCATGTTTATTCTCTCTGCTTAACTTCGTTAAGGTCTATTTTATATCTGACCACTGACAAAGTCCATCTCATTGATAGTCTTACACTTTTGCAGTTATGAATCAGTGACATACATTAAAATGGTGGCTTTAACTTCATAAATATTTATATTAAACATTTTTGAATTTTTTTTCTCGACATTGCTTTGTATGCCTCCTACAATTGAGAATATGTTTAACTCTCTTCATTTCAGCAAAGTGTCAATAAATCCGCCCGAGCAAGAAGACGTGAAAAAGTTGAATTGGAAACCCCTCGTACTGCCAGAAGTGTTGGTGAGTAATTTATTTGCATCTGATAAGTTGATTTTATTGAATAATGGGGTGTGCTTGTCAGGTCAGGTTGAAAGATTGTGATGCGGAACCAAATTTGACTGTTTAAATTGAAGACTGTTAACTTCAGTGCTAAGCCAAACGCTTTTTACTTACTATTAATTAATATTCTTCAGATATTGAAAGACCTTCATCTGCAAGGCCTTCCTCTGCTAGGGCATCGTCAGACCATGCTCACAGAAGACACGCCGAGTTAGAAGCACAGGGAGACAAACACTTGCGACCAAACTCTGCCAGGTCAACTCCGAGTGGGGCAAGACACGAGTTGGGGGCCGGTGGAGACAGACCAGCGAGGCCGAGTTCTGCTAAATCGGTGCCTGGGGAATCCAGACAAGAGAGATATAACGTGAGTTGAGTTTTGTCGTCAGTAGATCTATGGCTCCCTCTTGTGTAATTCATGGTACAAATGTTTCTTTATTCTCAAGGTGACATTAAGAGCGTTTTCGGAAAGGTTGCATGAGTAACTCCCGTGACATGGGTAACGAGGATTTGTTTCCGAACACGCCAGACTTGACCCTCACGTTTCCGGGAGGTGCCAATGTCAATTCTTGAGTGTATTGTTTTTGGCTGCTCCCTGATATCGGGGAGTACTGGGGTCGTGAGATTATGTACCACGTGACAAACTGGTTCCTGCTTAAATGAAGCTTTTCCTATTCTGGTTCCGGGCTACCCTTGTGCATGTTCAGAAACAAACATGTGTTACATTGTACCCGTGTTACTAGTGCAAGTCTTTCCGAAAGCACCCTTACGAAAAAAAAATTGATTTCGGAAGTTTCTTAAGCTATTCACTGGGGAGCTCTTAAAAGTTGACATATAGAGAAGTCATGCAGTTAATTGTGTTTAATTACAATTCACAACAGATCTTCAAGAGTCAGCCGTCTGTTGATGACGACAGCAGTGATGAAATGGAGGAGATTCAAGATAAGTCTGCAAGGCGGTAAGTGGTTGATCATAATAATTTTTTTGTTTATTTGTGACACATCCTTCTAGAGAATGAAAAACCTCCAAGAACTCTATAGATTGTGTTGACCTTTCAGTGGTTTCGAAACAAATTTGTGCACAATCACTCATTTTCATTATTCATATATTTCAAGAAATATTAGTTAAATAATTTTGGTTTGGCCTATTACCCTAGTTCTCTTGAACCTCTTTATAGATTTTGTTTTAAGTTGTAAATATGTTAAAAGTTAAGATAGTTATTAATTTGGAATGATTTTCTTTGTATGAGTGACTCAATTTCACTTATGGCATGATTTTAAAGCATTGCTTCAGTTCCTTCACACTTTATATCACCCTTTTCACTTTTCACCCTGTTTTATTTAGCCCTGTTAAACGCAACCCCACCGTCCGAATGCAGTGTCCGTCTGAACAAAAGTTACCAGAGGACCGACTACATGGTGTTGAAAATCAAAAAGACTTTAAAAAAGACTCTAGTAAAGAGAATAAAGACTTACATGACTTACAAGAAGACGAAACTTCCATCTCTCGGCACACCCCAGAACAGAACCCGCGACCTGGATGGCCGATTAAACGTGACCCTCGCTCTGGGGTCCTTATCCCCGATTATCACTCGGACCCATTCAGAAATAGTGACTCTCGGAGTTATGCCAGAGGTGCTGGGTCTCACAATGTGGATATTTTAAGAGTTAGTAACCGACCTAAAACTGATTCCATGATTGTATCAGTTGGAGACAGCGACAGTGAAGAAATTGAAGAAGCTGACAACTCAGGGTAAGATCCAAATGGGATGAAGAATCAACAAAAAAAGAAATGGTTATGAGCTCAGCAGTTGATGTTTACAGATTCGTTCTTTTGTTATCATTGTGTATGGTTGTATAAGAGTTGCACTTGTATCACAGTCTATCACCCATTCCTGTGTTCTGTGGCTTGCATTGAATGCATTCTCTTATGGTGCTTCACCAAGTGTGATTTTCTTCAACATTTTGTATCAAGCTTACGCAGTGCCTCTTTCATTTAGTTTATCAATAAGTATGTTTCTCACTGGTTTTCTGTAGATTGCATTGGTTAATTGAAAACTTTCTTGTTGAATGGTTTCTTCCATGTTGTAACCAATTTCATAACTGCAAGTGCTGGAGTGTGGTAATCATGGAAATCAGTATTTTGTAACTTATTTTAAAATAAGTATCTGTTCGGCAAAGGGGAAATCGCCATTTCGTACCAACTTTTTGTTCATGGTAAATTTGTGATTTCAGCCAACACAAAGAAATGAACAATTTCATCTCCTTGTTGGACCACACGCTCAACTTGAAGAAAGATGACAAGTCTGATGAGGATTCGGAGGCAAAACAACTGGAGGAGATAGAAGAGGCAGACGAGGAATCTCAGGTACGCTCATTGCTTACTTTTGAAGACATAGTTCTTCTGAGTGGCATATTCGCTACTTGTGCTGTTAATAGTGGTGTTGGCTAAATTGAACCCAATTCATGATGTCACATGGATATTTTCAAACCTCCTTATCTCAAACATTATTGTCCTTTGGTAAATTGTCAATAATTGTGTCACAGACTCACAAATATTAATTCTCTAAGTCACGGTGTTGATTGGCCTATGTAGGGTGATTAATTTTTAAATGCCAAGTAGGCCCCGGGTATCAAGCTACCGTGATAATTGTGCTTATTATGGAAATATTATTCACTTCAACATGTTGTTCCTTTTGGCAAATTGACTATTCAATTTCAAATTAAAGTAAACAATTTGTGTATTTGTTTTAGTCGGCCAGACCAAAAACTGGTGGATCAGTGACATATGCAGTTAAGAACCCGAAAGTTGTGAAATCTGCAGAAGATGTTGATATGCCAGATTTCGACCCCAGACCCAGACACCAAAACCCAGGTATTGCAAATTTCCAATGTCTTTCAATTACACATACAGCTTGCAATGTTGAGTCTGTGTTCATTTTGAATTATTTGATGAAGGAATCATGTTGTGCTTACTTTGAATGCCTTGATCTCTTTTAGGAAAGGCACTTGGGTCCTCAACCAGACTTATGGACAGGATTGGTGCTTTACGAAAGTGAGTATTGTAGAAAATTTATGTAAAAGTATCAATAAGTATTAAGTAGGCCTACTAATTTCATTTTTAAGTGGCAAATATGCTGAGAAATATTCTGAGTTTGTAATGAATAATAATTAAAAGAACATTGTGAGACAATATGACTCATTTATTAGTTGTTTTCAATTTGGATGAAAGCAAATATTCAATACATTCTTCCTTCAGGAATCTATTGTTGATTTCTGTATTACCTGATATTCTATGTGCACTGCCCTAATACCAATGGTTGATCAAGAAATAAAACTGTATTGGAGAAAAAATTAACACCCAGTCGACAAACATAGGCAATGCTAGGCTGTTGTTTCTTCTTTTGTAAAATATTGTTGTTTCTGGTTTCCAGGGACTGTATAAGAGGTCTGGGAGTATTGAAACTGAAGAAAGCTTACGACATCTTAGACAATATTGAGGGTGATGAATTGGAGGTAGGTTTATTAGATTCACAAGAAGTTTTTTTTTATATTTTGCTAATCAAAGACAAAGGATGCCTTCTTCAAATTTTCATCCAACAACCTGTGTCAGGCTGTGTGGATGAAGATTTTGCCTTTGAGATGCTGCTAAACTGGTAATGGCAAATATGTTATCTGCATCAGCTAACCATATGAGATGTGTGTGACGCTATGTTTACTGAATGATTTGTATAGTGAACTGTGTATTATTATGGTCAAATAAATAAACTTAAATGATAAAAGCTATGGTATATTGTATTGAATTTATTGATGATTATGCATCTGTTTAATTTTCTTCTGCAGAATTACTATTATGACTCAACCATATTAAATTTTAATCTTCTTCAGAACGCCCTTGTGGATTTGCTAGGACGTGATGACTTTGAAATCTATGCTGGGAAAATATGGCAGTTGAAATTCTGCGAGGAGGCTGCTTTCGGAATCAGTTCTTAGGATGAATATTTTGTGAAGTTTTTCAAATCCTTTCTTCTAGTCTTACTATTTATGAACAACCTTTACTGATATACTATTGTGATTATGATCTAACTTCAAAGCCAGTTTCTTTGGCATTTTGCGATTGTGATAGCAGCGAATCTCTTAAAAACTGTTGAAATGAGATGTTGTTTTATGCTGCAGTCGTCTCGATTTTTAATCCGTCCCATTTGTCTGAGAAAGTGTAAGTTGTAATGTTTGAAAATTTCCTCTAATTGAAACGTTTAATCCTAAAAGTGATTGAAATGTTCCGTCCACTGTTTGAAACTTGTCAAAACTCTTGACTCTTGGAGGTGTATCAATCAGGATTGTTACATGTGACAAAACAAAATTTTATTGCATCTTTGTATTTAAGATCTACACTAGCTACAGACAATTGCTGTGAAATGTGACTATCCATGCTAACTGGAAAATGCAAGCTAAGAATGCAAGCTTTACAGTGAAGTGTGACTTTTTTTGGCTGGAGAATTCTGGAGAATTCTCTAGCCTTTTTAATAATGGGTTTTGGGGGTGTGGTCGATATTTGGAGGTGTGGCGCATAATGACAGGTATGCATTTTTGGCCATCATGCGTTGAGTTTGTGTTTGTGGTAATTGCTGGTTAGAAGCAATCTTAGTTGGCTAATTTGACAGCATTAGGCAAGGTGTAATGGGTTGACAGTTGTTCGGTTGAAACTGTGGCAGTACTTAAAAATTTTTAATTTTTGGGGGTGTGGCCATTTAGAGCCAATGAGAATGAGGGACTTGGTGGGAGTGGCCATTTCAGCCAATAGGGAGACATGGAGAATGCAAGGCTTGGGGGGGGGGGGAGGACACATCCAGGGGGGTACTTGCAGAAATTATTTTTTTTGCTAGTTATACTTCTAGGCTGGGGGTCACCTCGGAGGGAGGTAATTTTAAAAATTTTAGATTTTAAAAGTCCCGAGGGGGGTCACCTCGGGGGGGTACTCGCAAAAAAAAAATTTTCTGCCTGTTATATTGCCAGACTTGGGTCACCTCGGGGGAGGTATTAAATTTTATATTCTATACAAGGCCCCGGGGGGGGTCACATCCGGGGGGGTACTCGCAGAAATTTTTTTTTTTGCTAGTGATATCTCTAGGCTTTGGGTCACCTCTGAGGGAGGTAATTAAAAAATTTTTAGATTTTACAAGTCCCGAGGGGGGTCAACTAGGGGGGGGGTTACTCGCAAAAAAAAAAAATTTCTGCCTGTTATATTGCCAGGCTGGGGTCACCTCGGGGGAGGTATTAAATTCTATATTCTGTGCAAGGCCCCGGGGGGGGGGAGGACACATCCAGGGGGGTACTTGCAGAAATTATTTTTTTTGCTAGTTATACTTCTAGGCTGGGGGTCACCTCGGAGGGTGGTAATTAAAAAATTTTGGATTTTACAAGTCCCGAGGGGGGTCACCTCGGGGGGGATACTTGCAAAAAAAAATTTTTTTTTCTGCTAGATATATTGCTCGGCTGGGGTCACCTCGGGGGAGGTATTAAATTTTATATTCTATACAAGGCCCGGGGGGGGGGGGGGGTCACATCCGGTGGGAGCTTGCAGAAATTTTTTCTTTTGCTAGTTATGTTTCTAGGTTGGTCACCTCGGAGGGAGGTAATTATAAAATTTAGGATTTTTACAAGTCCTGAGGGGGTCACCTCGGGGTGGGGGAGTACTCGCAAAAAAAAAAAAGTTTATTTCTGCTAGATAGGCTGGGGTCACCTCGGGAGGTATTAAATTTTATATTCTATACAAGGCCCGGGGGGAGTCACATCCGGGGGGGGTACTTGCAGAAATTTTTATCTTTGCTAGTTATATTTCTAGGCTGGGGCTCTCCTCGGAAGGAGGTAATTTTAAAATTTTATATTTTACAAGTCCGGGGAGGGGGTCACGTCGGGGGGTGTCCTCGCAAAAAAAAATTTTTTTTGCTAGTTTTGCTAGTTATATGCTAGGGGTGAAAGCAGAAGAATGAGTAGCCTACCTGTCGAGACAACTGAGATAGCGTGCATTTTAGCAGCCATCTTTCTTCATTCCTGGACTGCCAAATGTGACCTTAATATTTCACTTAAGAGTTATAAAATTTGGTTCAGGTGTACGCCTGTGGGTATTGATTGGGAACATGACGATAAATTCAAGATGTAGGCCTTTCTGCCAGCCATCTTTTGTCATTCTTGAACTGTCCATTTGTGACCTTAATATTCCGCTTATTTTAGAGTTATGATATTTGGTACAAGTATTCCACATTATGAATTTGTCGGCCCATAGCTCTATATGGGCAGCGACTCTGTTAGACACTAGTGTCTGCTGTCACGCTCTACTCAAACACTTGCGCAATGCTCACTGCAGCAAGTTGCACCTATACTTCATTGCTATACCCTCACGTCAAGAGAATCTAGTTCACGCAGACATCACCCTACTATACCTCAACCTCCAGTTCCACTGTTCCTACACTCATATTTTTTGCCTCAGACGCTCTCGCATGCTGCAAATCACACCTTCTACTTTCCCAAAGGATTAACCAGCCATTGTATCTGAGGATGCTTGTTTAGCTTTTTAACCATTCCAATACTTAGGTATCCTTTCAACCATTCCAATACTTAGGTCAGCACAAAATAATCCATGAAAGAATTGTATTGCATTTGTGATCTCATTGTTGTAATCAGTTTGTCTGATTTTGAAGTGTTTGAAGTCTTGTGATTATCACTGCCATAAAACGATTCAAGTACATGTGCTGAAGTTATTGTCTAGCATTTGTTGGCACTGTACACTACTTAGTAATAAATTAATAACAAGATAAACAATAAACATGCAGAATTTATGTACTGTTGTATTATGTAAATGGTTTTGAAATGGCATTAAATGATAGGCATCTGCACATTGTATTACTAGCTTTATTGATAATATTATTTTATTAGTGCTCTCATGATCCATAAAAAAAACTTGGTATTATGTGTATACAATAATACACATGAACTATTGAACTATGTATATTGGTTGTGATACTAACAAGCACTCAAATTGACATAGATTGAAAGCATAATACTAATTGTGTACATTGTAGTGACCTGAAATTTATTGACGATGTACAAGTTTTTGTTGGAATAGGTTCTTGTGTTTCATGAGATCTATGTCTTTTAAAGACTGTCTTGTGACAACTTTGGTAATTTGTTACACATGTGAGACAATGCTATCTACATTCCTTATACACCATTTAAACACATCTGATGTTTTTGAGAGTATAATGCAAATTTATAATTTCCACAGAAAGGTTATTAGATGCTAGCTTGTGCTAGCTATCATAGTTGCTAAAGATAAGTGAAAATTGCCACCCTGCTAGCTACTTTGTATTTGTCTAATGGACATAACCTATAATTTGTTTATCAATTCTTGGGTAAAGTGACCAAAAAGATATGACGACAAATTTGACTCTTCAAATGTGATACTTCATTTAAGTAAAGTTGTGTTTCGTTATATGCAGGGGTGGATTCATAAAAAGTTGGAGGGGGGGGGGTTACACAAATGAAATTGTAAAAATGTTGGGATTTCAATTTTTAAAAAACAAAAATCTACTGGCCAAAATGGGGGTTGGAACCCCCTAAACCCCCCCCCCTCCCCCTCTGGATTTGCTACTGGTATGTGCAGTTGTTACCATACTCTGATGCTGGCGATAACATCTTCAATCTTGTACGCCTTTTGGGTCAGTATGATGTTATCTTGCCTCCATTTGTCATAATATTCATCAAGTAGTCACTTAATGACCTCGAGAACTCATTGTCACTGGTGAACCTCAACAAATATTTTGTTGGATTGATATAAATCACTGTAACATGTATGATAGTTGTTAGCTGTGCACCTTTGGATGCTATGTATATAAATGCGCAATATAATAAAATGTGTATGTTGTTGAAAGATCTGCTGCTTCAAATCTAAGGGTCATTTACTTCTACGGTCATTCATTCCGCCTGTTTTAACTTTGACACACTAAAGTCAAGACATTTTATTTTGGCAGTAAGTTTTTAGCCAATGAAACAATCCATGATTAAGTCTGATGTTTAAATTTTGGTTTATTAGACTGAGTACACCATGACCAAGCATGATTTGGATTAAATATGTGTCCTCTAATCCCCCAGCTTCATCATACAGGCACTTACAATGTTAAATTTCTGCTGCTCTTCAACACATTTAGAGCTATTTTTAGCCTTCTGTTGTGACGTCATCAGCATTGTAGGTTCTATGACATCACTGAAACAATGGTGACGTCACAACAGCAGCAATAGAAGAAAGCTGTGTTGACAGCAATGTTATTCCAATGGGATTACCTCCAAACCAGGGCTACAACATGCCAATACTTCCAAATGTTTATGAAACTGCTTGGTCAAGGTGTCAGGAACAGGGGGAGACAAGTATTTTTGTCAGGAGTAAGGTATGTTTTCAATTATCAGCCAAAAAGTTAGTGCCACAAAAAAATGACTTGACTATAACTGTGATGTAGATATTTATTTTACTAATGTTGATGACTGTATTTACTTCAAGTTTATTTTTATTTACTCAAGTGATCCTTCCTTATTTTTCTGAATATGTGTATTTTAAGCTGTTAATACAAGTGGCAATTAATCCTTACAGGTTATCGTTGGCCCATGTTGGGTTAATTCACACAATTGTTTTATGAATTGGAGTCTCCGATCTAAGTTCATGTTGTATATGAAACAGATGCTACATAAATTTCATGTGAAGAATGAAATGGTGTTTGACTTGTATTTTATGATTTTGCCTTCAAGACATTCATTATTACACATTTCGGAGATGGGGAATTTTTTGTGTGTTATTAAATAATTCTTCTGAATACACGAGGAATTTGTGATTTTCATCAAATTAGGATGTTCTCATTGTTCTGCAAGTGACAACATTTATGAGGTTGATGACTTGGTCTGACGAACAGAGAGCACACATGCTTAAGGGTGCATTGGTTATAAATTGTGTGTAAATATTGTGCAGCTAAAAAGCCTATAATCCAGTGTCACAGATGTGACAATTATTTCCTTACGGTGTGATGATATTTCTGGAGGTCTGTCTTGAAGGAATCTTCTTTTGGTTGCTTTTTGCTTAATTCTCTACTCCTTCTTTTGGTTCCACTTTACTTAAACTATTTCAATCATAAGTTACTCTGCCCCAATCTTGATCCTTGACTTAGCTTTAATATGAAAATGTTTGTTCAAGAGCATGTGAATCTCATCCAAGTGCATATAGTCCGATATACTGTATATCAATCACCTGGTGAGCAATGAGCATGTTTGAATTATTTCTTGAGTGTTGGCCATTGCAGTACCATATATACAGCTCATATATACAGCTCACTATTGTTCCACGATGAGTGTTAGAACTATTGCTTTGTAGGCTGAATCACTTATTGTAGTATGCTGATGATTATCTAATTTTTTTTCTCTTTGACCTTCTCAGGAAGGCAGAGATCTGGTTTAGTTGCTATGTTGTTGATTCAGGTTGCCAATTTGAAGTCTTTTTCGACACGAGTCCGAGATATTTCGTCAGTGGTGTATTTTGAAGTTGATGAGTGTGCTGTGTGAATGGATGGAGGATAAGCATGGGAACTGTGTCTCCTCTGGAAACTGTGTCTGGTACTCAGATATGAGGCAATCCCCGTTATCTTAAATTTTCATATTGTAGATGTCCAAATTGGCGACAATGAGAATGTCTACCGAAAACTTCTCATGAGTTGACACAATGTTATCAGTTGCAGTATCCATCTTGACTGATTTTGGACAGCAGTTTCTGCCATCCTTCGCCTCTTTGCTGTGTCCTTCTGTCCTGATTAGCCTACCAAGTGCAAGTGCATAAATACAGGACTTAAAGCCCATTCATCTATCTCTTCAATAGGTTGAATGTCTATTCAATAGGTTTAGCATCATGGACAATACACTGCAGTTTAATTGAATATGTCAGCTTATTTTCCACCTTAGCTTTGTTTTCTCCGGTGGTACCCTCCACAAACTGGATGGATGTTTTAACGTTACCATAATTCAGGGCAAAGCGAATGGCTGGTTGTCAGTTATGTTGTCCAAAGCACAAAAGACTGGCCATGTGGACTTATTATTGCTTGAAGAAAACTGGAACACCATCAACATTAAATGATAATAGTAAATAAACTAATAAAACAATTCAATTGCTCACACTCTTTTTGTGCAGTAATACGTGTGAACTCTGCAGTGATGATGGAATTTAGGACTACTTCTCAGTGGAGATGTCATCCACTGCATCATAGTTTTTTGTGCTCATTTACAACTACAGCAAAATTTTTAGAAGTAGCCACTGACTCTCTCTGAATACTGATGATGTTCAACTCCTCAAGCAACTGAAGGAACATGGATGGCCACTCTGGACTCCAGTCTATGTTGAACTGAGCTTCTTCTGCTAAAGTGTGTTCCTCTCAGACTGTTCCAAAGCCTTTGATGTGGGCAAATGCCCAGTGATTTTGAAGTTTGTTGGCCAAAATGTTTTGCATCTGTACTTTATGTGGACAAACTTCATGTGGCTGGAGAAAGTTGTTTTAAATTTCTTGTTTGGTGCCTCTGTGGGCTTTGAGTCAAGGACACCATAAACATTGTTTGGCCACTTGCCATAGGTCGCAACAGCTTCCTCAATTTCTTCATGCAAAGCAAATCTCCAGCCAAGCTGAGCCAACCGCAAAAATAGCCTTCTCCTCATGCTATGAAGGAAATGCACATTGAAAAGGAAGGTTTTCCTCACTGAAGTTTTTTTTTATGATACCCTTTTCAAGGCCAAGGTAGAGATAGTCCCTATTGTATATGAAACTACATTGTCTCTTTTTGTGTCAACATGACACAAATTTTTCAGGATTACCCCAAACCAAATATGTCTCCAAATAGCCTGATAAGGTGCTGATGAGATTAAAATACAAACTCAATCACTCACTCTCTTTTTGTGTGCAGTATTACAGTAAGCCCTGTGAACTCCTTGGTGATGATGGAATGTACCCACTGAAGATGTTATTCACTGCATCATAGATTTTTGTGCTCATTTACAACTACAGCAAAATTTTTAGAAGTAGCCACTGACTCTCTCTGAATACTGATGTTGTCCAACTCCTCAAGCAACTCAAACTTTCGCATCCTATGTACAGACTGTGCTACTGGGAGGATGTAATTCGAAGAAGCTTGAAGTGAGATTGCAATATATATGCTCACTTTGCAGTTGCTTGACAGAGCATAAACAATATAGTATTCAGCTACAGGCTGTAGTAGTATTTTCGGATTTTTTAAAGAAGTCAATAGAGGCAAAATTTGTTGGTATGTCCCTGAACCCCCTACTCTACACATTTGCTCAATCGGCTCATGCTGTTATTGAAAGAATGCTGTATGTCAGGTCTCCAAAAAATGCTGTAGGGCGAACCATCTTCATCCTCAAGGCCCTCAAACTGTACCATAGTCTCCACTCTCTAAGCTAGATCACATCATGGCGCTGGCGCTCCAAGGCCCAAACATATGGCAAATCAGCCCATTTGGGCTCATAACTGCCTGAAATTTAGGCAATGTTGCCTTTTATGTCCACTGAACATAAGGTGTTGGTGCATCCTCTCCTCTTTTATAAATCTTAACTTTTCCTATACCGGATCGAGCCTTTTTTTAAGTTCTAGTTCCTCACGTCTAATCGATGCTCTTGCAGCCAGGATCTCTTCCACGGTTGTTTACATTTTTTAGCAGGTGTGTAGTTTTCCCGAGCTTTTAGAATGTACAGTGGTTTAGTCTCCAGCTTCATTGTTCAGATATTCTTCCACACTGGGAGGATGTAACTCGAAGAAGCTTGAAGTGAGATCACAATATATATGCTCGCTTTACAGTTGCTTAACAGAGCATTGACAATATAGTATTCGGCTACAGGCTGTAGTATTATTTTCGGACTTTTTAAAAAAGTCAATAAAGGCAAAATTTGTTGCTATATCCCTGAACCCCCACTCTACACATTCGCTCAATGGGCTCATGATATTATTGAAAGCATGCTGTATGCCAGGTCCCCAAAAATGCTGTAGGGTGATCCATCTTCATCCTCAAGGCCCAATAGTCTCCACTCTCTAAGCTGGATCAAATCATGGCACTGGCCCTCCAAGGGCCCAAACATAATTATGGCAAATCGGCCCATTTGGGCTGATAACTGCCTGAAATTTTAGGCAATGTTGGCTTTTATGTCCACTGAACATAAGGTGTTGGTGCATCCTCTCCTCTTTTATAAATCTTAACTTTTCCTCTTCCGGATCGAGCCTTTTTTAAAGTTCTAGTTCCTCACGTCTAATCGATGCTCTTGCAGCCAGGATCTCTTCCACGGTTGTTTACATTTTTTTAGCAGGTGTGTAGTTTTCCCGAGCTTTTAGAATGTACAGTGGTTTAGTCTCCAGCTTCATTGTTCAGATATTTTTCCACACTTGGAGGATGTAACTCAAAGAAGCTTGATGTGAGATCGCATTATATATGCTCGCTTTACAGTTGCTTAACAGAGCATTGACAATATAGTATTTTGCTACAGGCTGTAGTAGTATTTTCTGATTTTTTAAAAGTCTGTAAAGGCATAATTCGTTGCAATATCCTGAAACCCCCAGGCTACATATTCGATAAATCATGCTATTAATCGGCTAATGCTGTATGCCAGGTCACCAAAAAATACTTTCGGTTGATCCATCTTCATCCTCAAGGCCCTCAAACTGTTCCATAGTCTCTACTCTCTAAGCAAGATCACATCATGGCACTGGCCCTCCAAGGGCCCAAACATATGGCAAATCAGCTCACTTGGACTCATACCTGCCTGAAATTTCAGGCAATGTTGCCTTTTATGTACACTGAACATAAGCTGCTGATGCATCCTCTCCTCTTTTACCAATCTTAACTTGTCCTCTTCCGGATCGAGCCTTTTTTAAAGTTCTAGTACCTCACGTCTAATTGATGCTCTTGCGGCCAGGATCTCTTCCACGGTTGTTTACATTTTTTTCGCAGGTGTGTAGTTTTCCCGAGCTTTTAGAATGTACAGTGGTTTAGTCTCCAGCTTCATTGTTCAGATATATTCTTCCACACTAGGAGGATGTAACTCAAAGAAGCTTGAAGTGAGATTGCAATATAAATGCTCGCTTTGCAGTTGCTTAACAGAGCATAGAAAAAATAGTATTCTGCTACAGGCTGTAGTAGTATTTTCGGATTTAAAAAAAAAGTCAATAAAGGCAAAATTTGTTGCTATGTCCCTGAATCCCCACTCTACACATTCGCTCAATGGGCTCATGCTATTATTGAAAGCGTGCTGTATGCCAGGCCGCCAAAAATGCTCTAGGGTGATCCATATTCATCCTCGAGGCCCTCAAATTGTACCATAGTCTCCACTCTCTTAGCTAGATTACATCATGGCGCTGGCCGGGCAAGGCCCAAACATATGGCAAATCAGCCCACTTGGGCTCATAACTACTTGAAATTTTGGCAGTTTTCCACTGAATATAAGCTATTAGTGCATCCTCTCCTCTTTTTCAATCTTAACTTTTCCTCTAACTGGTCGGTTGCCTCTAGATAGTCAATACTGGTGCTGATGGGGCGCAACACACAAATTCGCTCACTCACTCCTCTTCCAGATCGAGTCGTCTTTGCTCTTGCAGCCAGGATCTCTTCCATGGTCGTTTTCATTTTTTTTAGCAAGTATGTGGTTTTCTTGAGTTGCTTCTGTAAATATATGAAAAAGATGCCATGGCTATGTTTTTAGGCCTAAGCCTAAATGTCTACATATATATTGAAAAACATATTTGGCCTTTCACCTTTACCACAATAAGGTCCATATACATTGAACAATAAAAGAAACATCCTATTTTTAACGTGATGTTAACTTCTGGAATATATGGACAACCCCTTGAAAACTGAAATCAATATTTGTACAATTGTCAATTTGTCCGAGATTCAATGAAAATGGTCAAAATGTCTTATGCACTGTGGTCTCTCAGTCAAGGACACCATAAATACTGCTTGTCTGCTTGCCATATGTCGCAACGGCTTTCTCTTTCATGCGAAGCTAACTGCACCCAACTGCAAAAATAGTCATCTTCCTTCCATGTGATGAAGGAAATGCACACTAAAAACGAAGTAGGTTTTTCTTTCTGAAGTTTTTGTTTCTGTGATTACCTTTTCAAGGCCAAGGTAGAGATAGTCCCTATTGTATATGAATCTACATTGTCTCTTTTTGTGTCAACATGACATACAATTTTCAAGATTAACCCAAACTATATACTTACTTATGTCTGCAAATAAAGCCCAGTCAGGTGCTGATGTTCATACTGATGAGATTTAAAATACCAATTCACTTGCACACTATCTTTTTGTGAGTAGTAAGCCCAATGAAATCTGTGGTGATCATGGAATAAACCAACTGATGATATCATCCACCCTATCATCATGTTTGGTATTTTTGCTTATTTACAACTACATCAAATTTTCAAGAAATTACCTCCGACTTTCTCTGAATACTGATGTTGTCCAAGTCCTCAAACAACTGAGTCAAGAACATCAAAAACACTGTATGTTGCTTGCCATATAGGTTGCAACACCCTCCTCAAATGCTTCATGCCAACCGCTAATGCCATTCATTTGAAGTGTCATCTTTTTTCCTACCAAACTGTTCTGGATCTGGAAGTACATTGAAGAAAGTCGCCAGCACGAAATACCTTGGGGTCACCATCACAAGACATCTGGACTGGAAAGAGCACATAGACAACATGACAAGGAAGGCCAGCAAAACCCTTGGATTCTTGAGGCGCAACTTGAAAACGGCAACACAGAAGACGAAAGAGACATCATATAAAGCTCTACTGAGACCACAGGTGGAATACTGTGCAACAATCTGGGACCCTTACACCAAAGAGGCGAAGAACAAGGTAGAAATGATCCAGAGGAGGGCTGCCCGCTTCGCACTACGCAGGTACCATCAGACATCAAGCGTTAATGCCATGTTACAGCAGCTGGCCTGGGAGACACTAGAAGCAAGAAGGGCAAAGATGCGACTGATTCTACTCTACAAGGCCATCAACCACCTCGTAGCCGTAGACTGCCATCATCACCTCATCCCACATCACACGCGTACGAGAGTGCAGCACAACAACACGTTTCAGCACATACAGGCAGCCCAGAATTACTACAGATACTCGTTCTATCCACGTACAGTGCCGCTGTGGAACCATCTACCAGCCAGTCTAGCAGAAGCACAGGACATCAACATCTTCAAGAATAGGCTGGCCAAATACGCCTTACCACCACAACTCACTTAGATACTCCTTGCTTTTAACTGTTTTTAACCTTTTTACCTTTTAACTCACTTTACTCTTTTACTCCCTTTTATCTACTCTTTTATCTTGCATGCTCCCCCACAGAGCATATATATTTTTATCCAAATATGGCACATTCACGCATAGTAGTGAGCGCACATACACGCGCGTGTACATGTAATTGCGCAAATACTCACGCGTGTATATGTGTTAACGATCACCTGTGGACATGTCATCCAGCGCATGCGTGGACCTGCATTGACGCGCAGGAGTGTATGTGCGATCGTGGGTATGCCATCCAGTGCACGCTTGGACATGTCATCCAGCGCAAGCTTGGACATGCAATCCAGCGCATGCTTGGACATGCAATCCAGCGCATTATTACATGTATGCAAATATGCATTGTAGGAAATTCTCAGGGCAGTGGCATATCTATTCTATTGCAAGGGGGGGAGTGGTGGGGCAAATAGTGGTCACACCTTCTTGAAAGATGTCAGGGGAAAAATTACATTTTTTAAATTTAGAAACATGTATAGGCCTACTTTGGCAAAAATGTGATGGGGCATATGCCCACCAGCCCCATAGGAACTGACGCCACTGCAGTCATGAGGGATCAAAGCTATTTGGAAAAAAACATTTTTTTAAAGACTCCAATGTATGGCCGCGCCTCCCTCCCTTAAAAAAATCCTGGATCCGCCCCTGTAAACTACCCATATGCGCTGGAAAGCATGTCCACTCATGCGCTGGAAAGCATGTACACCAATCCAAAACCTTCGCGCGTGCGCGTTGTGGCACATCCACGCGCGTGTATGTGTCAAATCTTGCACATCCACGAGTCCCAAGCGTGTATGTGCGCTCTAGCATGTATATATTTTTCATTATTTGACATGTTCACGAATTCGTGGAGGTGTAAAAACGAGCATGTACGAATTCGTGGACATGGAAAAACGAGCATAGGTGCTCTTTTTCATGTAAAAACTAACACTCGTGAATGTGCTTTATTATTCATTCGTGTATCTGCCAATACTAACATTCGTGGAAGTGCCATATAATTAGGGTTTAGTGTTAAAATTAGGTTTAGAGTTAGTTTTAGCCAAGTTTAAGGTTGCAATGTTCGTAATTACACATACACAAATTCGTGAATAGCAATATTTATCACTTGCACGAATGTAAAATTCGTGTATATGTTCGTTTTTGCAGCTTTACAAATTCGTGTACATGCCAAATAGTGAAAAATATATACCTCGCTCTAAACCATGCGTGGATATGTCATATTTGGATAAAAATATACCTCCACAGAGTCATCAGATGTGATGTTGTGGGCGTATTATGATGATGATGATGATGACATGATCTATGTGTGATACTAACAAAATGAAAAGACTCAAATGATGGACTAAATAGTGCAAATAGTAAATAATATAAATATTGAGACTACTGAATTGAGTTTTGTCTTCTCTATGCTAACAGGCAATGAATCGGTTCAGAAACTCAAAATTTGACTTGCGTTGTGCAAAAGCAGGGGTCCGGTGGCAGTGGTTAATATGTATCAATTCTTATGAAATTCAATACAAATTATTTTTTCCCCAGATGGAACAAAAAAATGAAGAAGCCCCTTGGAAAAGTTGAAATTTTTATTTTAGGACCACCCTAATAGGGGCATTGTTAAAAATGACAATTTTGACTTGTGTTGGCATCCTGTGATTGCAATTAAATAAATCTTCACAATATCTAATTGCAATTAACCAATCATCAGAAGGAACAATTCATAACTGTCAAAAAAGGTAATGTGTGGACTGTGGTGTGAAAATGCGTTAATTGCAATCGGCATGCCATGAACAACTTCAAAATATGGGTCGATAATGAGAAAACTGACATTGTTTGATTATTACAGTTTAAGGCTCGGAAAAATGGATGGCATGCTTGGAATCTGAGTGTTTCGGAATTATTTGAAATGTGTTCAATTCATGCTGGCTGAGAAGTACTACAATATTCAATTCCCATGCAAGAAGTTGACATTCTGAGAGGAATCATAATCATAAAAGGAAGAAATTTATTTTTGGAACCACAGAATACACAGAATATCAAGGATTCAAGGTAAAATATGATATTTCATTCTTGTAACATATCCATTTTTAAAACAACCTTTTTAGGCCAGATGAAAAACCCTTTTTTCATTGGTTTATTCATGTGATTAGTAATGAACACTGAAGGAATGCAGGTTTTGATTTGTTTATTTGATAGGGTAAGATTCCTTGAGTCGGACATTTGGCAAACGTCTCCTTTAGTCCAACACTTTTGATAGCCTTGAATTTACTTGTCCATAGCCCTAATGATGGTGTAAGAAATTAATTTTTTTAATACTGTTTGTGCATAATTTGTCTATTTCTTAGTATATTTGATGGGATTGGAGGCTCTCTCACTGGCCTATGGTGATGGTTTGACTTCAAAGTGAATAGCCCTTAGTTTGCTCCGAGTTCAAGCTAATATGTGTTCTAAAATGGACTTTTTTAATGGACTTCTTATTCAGGAGTTCTTATTCAGGCCTATCTTAAGGTCTTGTTTTTGGGTGACAATTGTCCTACTCAAAGATATCCCTCTATTTTTCTTGTTTCTGAAATAAACCCAATCTACAGTATCTTGGTAATGCCATTTGGCATTTTTCACTAGACTTTGTGAAAACGTTTAATTTGAGGCCCTGGTTGACTACCTTTTCCCTATAGGTTAACAGAGATATAATTTTCTAAAATGTGCACATTATTTTCCAGGTGTCTGACTCAAAGAAACTTACCCTACATGTGCAGGATTGCACAGAAAATATTTATATCCACTGGTCCTTGTGGACAAAAAGAGTTTACAAAAAGTTTTATTGACAAGGTCCCCACATTGCTCATGAACATGGAACACATTTTAAGAGTATAAATTTGCAAATAATGAACATATATATTGGAGTTTGAATGCATCAAGTCCAGTAGCGAATCCAAGGGGGGGGGGAGTTTAGGGGCTTTGGCCTGTACAGTTATTTGTAAACCCCCCGTCCGACATTTTCTGGATCTGCCCCTGTAAGTCTTCTGGAAAGATGTATTTATCTTCCTTAATTTTTCTTTAAAACCTTGTCTTCCATTTGTGCAAGAATTCTGAATTATTGGTTGGATGCTGTCCAGTGTACATCTTCATGAACCTCCTGAATTTTCATATTTCATCCTGCAGTAACTCTGTCTGAGGAAAATGCTGTGACATGAGTTCCTGACAGAAAAACATTTCCTCACTATGCATGGTGTCTTGCGAAGTTGTTATAATTGAATTGGACCACCATGTTCTCAATCAGAAGTTGCGAAGGTTACATTTTTTTAGGAAACTGCCAATGTTCTCCATATTTAAGAACAAGTGTGAATTTTTCGGTTAGTACTAAATCAGTCTTTACTTTCCTTTTCAGCATTCCAGACTTGGAAATACATTTGAATCTTCATATTATTTTGCAAGATGAAACCTCAACCTCCTGATGAATCTGGATTTCACTCCGACTTGTTAACGGATTTACAGATTCATGACACAAGGAACATCCCACAGCAGCATAGATACATGTATGAGAGCCTTCAGAAAAGTGATGCCCAATATGAAGATTTAAGTGACATAACCAAATGTATCAAGAAAGAGGCAATTGAGGCAATTGTGACAGTTAGTTCGAGAGATGACAATTCCATCAGCAACAAAGAAAAAGATGGGCATTCAGTGAAGATGGAGGACGATTTGAATATTGACTTGACAAACAGTACTACAATGGACTCTGAGAGCAATCATGTCGTCAGTTATGAGAATGAGACGGTCAAAGCGGAAAGCAATGATATCACCAGCATGGATAATGAGGTGAAATTGGAACTTCAGACAATTGATGAAAAAAGTTTGGATATGCACGAGAAGAATAGTGAGAGAAAAACACATTCATGTCCAGAATGCAAGGAAAGATTTGAATCAGCATCAAGTCTGAAGGACCCTATGACACAAAAACATGGTAGACATATTTGTTTACAATGTGGGAAAAAGTTCAGCTCAAAAAAATCACTCAACGGGCACATGAATGTTCATCGGAATAATTTATCAAATGAATCATGTTCGGCATGTGGGAAAATGTTCAGTACAAAAAAATCACTCAGACAACATATGAAGATTCACCAGAGAGTGGAAAATCACAGATGCTCAGTATGTGCGGAAATGTTCAGTTCGGCAAAATCGCTCAGTAAGCACTTTGAGACGCACGAAGAAGACAGACTGCATAAATGTTCAGTCTGCAGCCTGATGTTTGATTCAAAGGCATTGTACAGTAGGCATATGAAGTTCCATGACAAAAACAAAACATATGAGTGTTCCGTCTGTCATAAGAAGCTCAGTGGAAAAACACCTCTGAAAAATCACTTGAAAACTCACGTAGAAAGTGGAAAACATGGATGTTCATTATGTAGCGAAGTTTTCAGTTCGAAAGAAACTCTTCATGATCACATGAAGACTGACCACAAAGACCAAATGCACAGATGTCCTGCTTGCGAGAAAATGTTCACCTCCAAAAACCCCTTCAAAGTCACACATACAACTATCATGGCAACTTCGAATGCCCGGTTTGTAAGAAGAAGAGCGGCAACAAACTTGTTCATGATATTCACATGAGAATACACAACAACGCCTTTCCATTCGGATGCCAGATTTGCGGTAAACAGTTTCGCCATGAGACAACTTTGGCTTCGCATATGAAATGGCACAGCGGAGAGAAGCCATTTGGCTGTGCAGAATGTCCCAAGAGATTTGTGACCAGAGCAGATCGAGATATCCACCAGAGAATCCACAGTGGGGAGAAGCCATACAGATGTTCTATATGCAGTGGCATGTTTAGCCGCAAGGCCTGTCTGACCAGGCACTTGAAGACTCACACGGATATCAAGCCATACGCCTGCACTTTTTGCACTAAGACTTTTCTCCGGAGAAGTAAATGTGACGAGCACATCAGAAGGCATAAAGGAGACACATCTCATAAATGTGACACTTGTGAACGACAATTTTATAACATCAGTGAGCTTAAAGGACATACAAAAAAGTTTCATAAGTAGATGCAACATTTCTTGAACTTCATTTGTGGTTAGGCCTAACAATTGAAAAGATTGCTTCAGGACAATTTGAAAAACCACTGTAAAGGTCACATCATGAAGACACAGACGACCGCTAGCAAAAACAATTTATACAGTCAATTTCATAATTATATGTCACCATTGCTGTACTACAGAAATGTATTCATTGTTATTTTTTTCTGAAAATATAATTCACTGCCTTTATCAAATAGATTGATCCATTTTTGGTACCATAGGAATTTTGAGTTTTTGTTTTTTGATTGATCACAGTTGATTGGCTGGTATGCAGAATATATCTGCCACGTAAACCACTCTGAAATGAACGTTTAGATATTGGAAAATATTAAATAAACAACAGGTACAATCATGATGGTTGTGGAGGCAATGGCTGGAGCAGCATCTGAAATTTAAAAAAAATTAAGATTTGGTTGATACATATCTTGTGGAAATCGTATTAAGACATTATCAAAGTACACAACGTGAGATTAGTATATGCTAATTACACTGTAGAAAAAAATAAAATTTGTGCAATAACTCATGTGCCCCAACCATGTGGGGCTTATAGCCATCTAATATCCTTAAGGGGCACCTTTGGGCTTGGTTTTGGGGTGGGGCTGTACGATAATAGGCTGTGATGCGATAACTGTGTTTCATATTGTGATGTCGATAAATTGTGCAACAAATTCACAAGCAAGAGATTTGCCAAAAAATTTGCAAATTGAAGTTGAAAGGTGCAATTTCGCGAAAATAAATTCGCATTTCCGGGCAAAAATACTGGAAATTTTAATTATTTATTTTAGGAATGTCATCGATAAGGATTTCTTGTCAATACGTTAATCAAAGCTTATCAATAGTCGATATGTATCGATTACTTCAAATTTTTAAGTCGTCGTCGAAGAAAGCAGGAGGACAGATAGATCTACATCTTCAAAATTGTTATTAGACACTACAATCTATTTCTTTCATCAGTAATCTGCTTTGCACTCTTCTCTTATTGGTAGGAGCAGTGCATAATTGTGAATCCAAAAATGTACATGACAACGGAAAGTTACAATAGCATCCAAAAATAGGGGAAAATTTGATATCGATACATAGGGGAGAGTGGGGACCGATGGGCCGCTTGACAAATTATTGACCATGGAGGCAAATCTGCTTCAGATAAAGGATTCATACTGTGCACCCTATTAGCTTGTGTAATTCTCTTTAAAATGACATAAGATTCACATAGATCAACCTAGGAAGAAAGATTAGAAAACACATTTTCTGTCAAGAAAGATGGTGGCCCATCGGTCCCCAACCATGGGGACCGATGGGCCATCCCATGGGGTCCGATGGACCATGTTAATAACTTGCCAAAGGGTGGATAAAGAATTCAAAATTTGTTTCTAATATGTTTTTGTTGATCCATCTGAGTGTATAGGACAATAAGAGATCGAAAGAATATAGATAAGCCCAGATTTTACAATTTGAAAAAAAGCTTAATTTTCACAAATGTCAGGAGTTAATTTTTGGTAGTTATAGTCAATCTATTGAGATGATATTTTAGCAGTACATGAACAGATGCATTAAAAACTATATTGGAGAATTCCAAAACGATTGGTTCATTGGTCACTAAGTAAAAAAAAATTATTTGATATTTGGTCGATAGAGAAGTTTGGCTACCACCGTGACCATCAAAATCTTGCCTAATACCTCAAATTTGTTGATGAATATTAAAAATTAGTATATTTTAATTTTTTTCTCCATCGATGAATCATTTCTGTCAATAATTTAGATTTTTAGGGGAAAAGTAAAATTTTCCAATGATACTGTACTAGTATGCCACCTGCAGGAGAAATCTTGAATCAAAACAATAAAATTCATCAGTAACCCTCCATTAGCTTATATTTTGGTGAAAATTTAACTTACACTCAATATTGCATCAATGTCTAATGAGGTCCTTATGTTTATTATATCCCAAATACTACCTAGATTGAAAATTTGTGATTATGGATATTTTAAATTTCCACCATTTTGTTTTTGAAGCCATTACTAAGGCAAATCTATCACTGTAAATTCGAGGGCATTCATTTAATTCAAAACTAATCATTTAAAAAGATGCAAGCTGAGGTTCTATTGTGCTTTTTCCCATAAAAGACTTTAATATCCAGCCCCATGCCAATACGCCACCTATAGTAAATCTCAAGAAATAGTGGCCCATCGGTCCCCATGTTGGGTGGCCCATCGGTCCCCAAAAGCTTTCTGAACAGTTAAACCCCTCTTTTTGGTGAAATATAGTTCTTGTTCCTAAAATTCAATGTGTAAATTGTCACCAATATATAGGACAAATCATCATAGAAAATATATTGCGTCAAGTCTACACACTTTTGAGATAGTAAACTTTCTCTGAATCAGAAAAAAAAATTTTAGATGTTGAAAATTTCATTTTGCCTCCTACACGCTTGTGCTATCATTTATTGATCACTGGTCAATATGGTATTCATAGATGTGATAAGCAATACTAAAAATGCAAATTAGATGTTAATAAACGTTTTTGATGTGGAGTTAAGAGGATGGCCCATCGGTCCCCATGGCCCGTCGGTCCCCATGTTCCGCTATTGATGAGATGAGCTGTCATATCGATACGTATCGATCGATACAAAGTTAATGATGCATCGATTATTGCCTTATAGATGACATTCCTAATTTATTTAGCTCCCATTCATGTGATAACACTATCGCCAAACTTGATAGCGCGATAACGATAATGTGTGGTTAATCGTGCAGCCCGATTAGGGTATTCAGATCATTGTAGCAAGAGATGATCTCATCATGAAAATTATTATTGTATAAGCAATCCTCTTGGAAATCTGTGACTCTCTCTGCATTATTATTCATTTATTTATATGCCCAAAATGTCAAATGACATCAAATTCGGGCTAGGCCAAAGGTCTGACTAGATGATAGTTTGTTAGGGGGGGGGGGGGTTGGTGCTATGGATTTTACCCGGGATGAACTTTTTTCCTGACCAAAAATTATGATTTATTTATTTCAAATACCTACCTAGGAGGTGTGCCAGGTCGCCAAAAATGCTGTTGGTTGATTCATCCTCAAAGCTCTCATAGTGTCCACTTTCTGAGCAAGATCACATCATGGCGCTGGCCCTCCAAGGGCCCAAACATATGGCAAATCAGCCCACTTGGACTCTTACCTGCCTGAATTTTTAGGCAATGTTGCCTTTTATGTCCACTGAACATAAGGCCACACATAATTGATCTTTAGCTTCTCGGATTCGTCTCAAGGCACTTTTTCTAGGGTCTGTCGGTAGGACAAAAAAAAATTTTTTTTTATAATGTCAAAAAAAAATTTTTATTTTTTTTTTTCAATTTTTTTTTTCCATCGGCAGGAAATCTACTGTGTCGGCGGGTCCGCGAAGCTAAGAATCAATTATGTGTGGCCTAAGCTGTTGGTGCATCCTCTCCTCTTTTACCAGTCTTAACCACTCCTCTTCCAGATCGATTCGCCTTTGTAAAAGTTCTGGTTCCTCACATCTAATCGATGCTCTTGCCCCCAGGATCTCTTCCACGGTTGTTTTTATTTTTTGGCAGGTGTGTTGTTTTCCTGATTGGCTTTTGTAAATATATGAAAAAGATGCTATGGCTATGTTTTTAGGCCTAGGCCTAAATATCTACTTATATATTTTTAAAAGCATAATTGGCCTTTCACTTTTCCCACAATAAGGTCCACATACACTGAACAAATAACAGAAACGTCCTACTTTCAACATAACGCAAACTTCTGGAATATAATTATGGATGACCCCTTTAAAACTGAAATCAAGATTTGTACAACTGTCAGAGAGTCAATATAAATGGTCAAAATGCCTTATGCACGGTGGTGCTTGAGGCAAGGACACCATAAATGCTGTTTATCTGCTTGCCATAGGCCATAACACCTTCCTCAATTGCTTCATGTGAAGCAAATCTACAGCCAACAGCCATCTTCCCTCCATGTGATGAAGGAAATGCACACTGAAAAGGAAGTAGGTTTTTCTTGCTGAAGTTTTTGTTTCAGTGATAACTTTTTCAAGGCCAAGGTACAGACAATCCCTATTTTATATGAAACTACATGGTCTCTTCATGTGTTAACATGACACAAACATTTTCAGGATTACCCCAAACTAAGTACTAATGTCTCCAAATGGCCCAATCAGGTGCTGATGAGTTTTAAAATATCCACACACTTGCTCATGCTCTTTTTGTGAGTAGTAAGCGCAATGAACTCTGTGGTGATTATGGAATAAACCAACTGAAGATGTCATCCACCCTATCATCATGTTTGATATTTTTGCTTATTTACAACTCCATCAAATTTTCAAGAAATTACCTCCGACTTTCTCTGAATACTGATATTGTCCAAGTCTTCAAACAACTCAGTCAAGGACATCATAAACACTGTATGTTGCTTGCCAAAGGTTGCAACAGCCTTCTCAAATGCTTCATGTCAACCGCTAATGCCACAGCAACTGATTGACTCCAAACATGTCCAGCTTGGTAGCAAGCTCTAAGACAGTGCTGTTATAAGGCATCCCTTGTTGGTGGTATGTTCTCTATTTCCTTGCCTTGTGCTAAGAGGAGTTCTCTCGCCTCATTCACTGTTGTTGCAGTAATACTCCTGTCATACAGGTGGCACGGCAACTGATTGACTCCAAACATGTCCAGCTTGGTAGCAAGCTCTAAGACAGTGCTGTTATAAGGCATCCCTTGTTGGTGGTATGTTCTCTATTTCCTTGCCTTGTGCTAAGAGGAGTTCTCTCGCCTCATTCACTGTTGTGGCAGTACTACTCCTGTCATACAGGTGCCATGGCAACTGATTGACTCCAAACATGTCCAGCTTGGTAGCAAGCTCTAAGACAGTGCTGTTATAAGGCATCCCTTGTTGGTGGTATGTTCTCTATTTCCTTGCCTTGTGCTAAGAGGAGTTCTCTCGCCTCATTCACTGTTGTTGCAGTAATACTCCTGTCATACATAACAATTACAAACAGTTCTAATGAGGGAAGTTTCTTTGACACTTCAGCAACAGATGGCATTTGTTTCAAGGTGAGAATGTTGATGTGACACAAGCTTGCTGTGCCAGCCAGGTGGCCCTGACTGTCCCTTTTCCTCTACCAAAAAAGGATGACACAACATCGCATCCAGTCTAGGCATGCATGAATATGATGGCTTTTGACTTCTCTGGTTCAAGTTCTTTTACAATTCTTGTTGCATATGTGATGAATCGAAATTTACTGCAAACTATGAGGAAAATACAAAGACATATTAACACGCTAGGCTGCCTCGATATAGCTCAACAAGTTGCTGAAGAGGCGTAAAACACTTGCACGCACAAAGCTGATGTAATTTGAAGAAGTGCCAACCAGCTTTCGATATCTAGAAGTCAACTTCAATGCGAATTCCTGTAAATCCAAATATATCCAGCTTGGTAGCTAGCTTTAAGGCAGTGCTGGTAAAAGGCGTCCCAGACTGTCCCTTTTCGTTTTCCGAAAAAGGATGACACAACATCGCATCCAGTCAAGGCATGCATGAATATGATGGCTTTTGACTTCTCGGGTTCAAGTTCTTTTGCAATACTTGTTGCAAATGTGATCAAACGAAATTTACTGCAAAATATGAGGAAAATACAAAGACATATTAACACGCTAGTCTGCCTCGATATAGCTCACCAAGTTGGTGAAGAGGCATAAAACACACACACACAGTTCAATCCTCCCAGCTTAAATCCAGAAAAACCTTACAGGTTTAAAGGTCGTCCAAGAAAAAAAAGGCTTTGGCGAATGATTTTTAATGGAAAAGCAGCCTTTCTATTTGAAAACATCATCAGTTATACCAGAAAAACTTGGTAAAAACTTCAAATTCAAGCAAGGAGGCTAAAAATTCGGGCTGATGACCAAGCAAACACCAAAAATAAATTAAATTCCAATCGAGCTCGGCAGCTTGCCTTCTCAAAAATTATCAATCATTTTCAAATACAATAAACATTTTCATGACTTAAGAGACATATAACGTGCATACATCTATAGATGTATGGTTCTCATGTTCCAAATGACGTAATAAAAATCATAAGTACCGGTATGATAAAATCATAATGGTACTCATGTTCTCATGTTAACAGCTATTTATCCTAATGGTAATCTTGTTCCAAATGATGACAGCAAAATATCTTCACAACTTAAGTATACATCTACGTATCATACCGGTACTTATGTTCCAAATGTCACGAGAAAAATATTTAATCTCTGGTATTGCTCATTGTTGCAATTCAACGGCAAGTTTTCGCAAAGCAGCTGGCAGAACATTGTGCTCAATCTTTAGGACATAGTGTTCTTTGTACTCCATGAAGCTGTGAAGTCTGCTCTCTTTGATTAGAAAGACATGCTTACACATTAGCATGAAAGCGAAAGCATCGAGCATGGTTTGATGAAGATACTCCTGCTTCTGGCGCACAAATACCTTGTATCCTATCGAAGTCTCCTGCATGGTCATGTTCTAGTGAACGAGACACGTGAATTTCTCGAGATATCTAGGGACACTGTCCTTCCATACTCCATAGATACAACGATAAACCAAGAGGGATTGAATTGTGCAATGGATCAAGTTTTTTGGCTTTTATGATGTCCTTTGTTGATTTAAGGTTAATCTGTGTGTTTTGTTTCTATAATGCCTAGTTCACACGGAGACGTAACAGAGGGTTCCTGTTGCGGCGTTTCTTATTTTTCCAGGAAAGTGGGAGGTTCTTAAGCTAGATTCAACAATTCGGCGACGATATTTTCGTCTACGGCGCTTCTTAAACTTCTTCGCCAAAAGTTCCTAGAAATCACGTGACCTTATGGTGAAGCAAGAACTTGCTTCACCAAAGATTCAACCTGTTGAATCTTGACGAAGCAAGAAGTCACGATGCAAAAGACCTGAAAGACCCCCAAAGTGCTTGGGCGAAGGTACAGACAGCTTGGGCGAAGTTAGAGGCAGGTTGGGCGAATTTAGAGACAGCTTGGGCGAGGCTACTTATCATTGAGTCAATGGAACTTCGGCGAAAAAAGAGAACAACTCGCCGACACAAACAGGCTGTTGAAACGCCGAAACAGCTACTTGCTTGGCCGTAACAGGTATTTGCTTGGGCGTAATTGAAGATTAGGACGAAGTAAGAGGATGCTAGGGCGAAGCAAGAGCATGCTAGGGCGAAGAAAGAGACTCCTTGGGCGAATCTAGTTTAACATTGAAGCAATGGAACTGCGTCGAGGCTCCTGACAACTCGCCGACACAAGTCTCTTCTTGCCTCGTCCGTAATTACGAGCGATTCGGCGTAAAAAACGAGTGCCTCGTCGTCCTAGGATCAATCTACGACGATGAATAACCTTTAATTGATTATATAATTGTCCAAAAATGGCTTGAAACGCCGAAATTTGGCGAAAATGAAGTTCCTGGCACCTCTACAACTTGGCCGTCACTTAACCACTCTCGTGTGAACTAGGCATAAGTCACAGCTAAACATTTAAATAGCATAAAATTGAAAGAAATTCGAAAGTTCAACTTCAGCATTTATCATATAAACAATGACCTTCCCTTCACAGCAAATTCAACAAGTGGGTCATTCCACAGTAACCGAGTCTTCTGTGTCACTCAAGCTGTTTACAGCAAAATCATAATATTAGGATTTTGTTTCTAATCATATGCCTTTCCCCTCTATGAAAGAAGTCGTTTTCATTGTCAAATGGAAATTATCAGCTATTGCTTAATTTGTGCACCCTTCGCAATAATCAAAATATAGCCAAAAAGTGATGTCACAGAAAATTCTTCTGTCAATTATGGTACGTTTTTGACCATGTCATATCAATGCAAATCTGGTGGTGGGTCTAAATCTCAGGACAACTACTCCACATACTTGAATCCCAAGACCGACTGAATTTTTCCTCTTCTGTGTATACTGTGGAAAACAAAATGACCTCGTCACCAGAAAACATGTCACTGGTTTTACTCATTAAATAAAGCATGACTGTAAAAGGAATGCTCCCTTCATCTTTGGTTTAATGTACCAGAGGGCTTCTTCTGATGGACAGGCATCCATGATAACTGCAATTTTTGGCATTTATATGTTTTTAGCATGCAGGGTGGCTCTACAGTGAGTTGAAATTAAGAGTATTCTTTTTCGGTGTCACTGGTGTTACCCTAAAAAATGGTCTATAATTGTGGAATTTTCAAAAACTACCTGAGTCATAGGATATTTCCTGTTTACAGAGATCAATCTTTGGCAACACCTGTTCAAATCATTGCATCACTGTGGGAGCAATTGGTATTTCAGAGCAAATTGTCACTGGTGTTACTGTCACTGGTGTTACTCAAAAATGGTTAACACTGGTGTCCAATGGCAACACCAGTAATGAATGGTGGCAGAAAATCCAATGAAATTCTTATTTCTGTGGGAAATATTTCAGCAATTATTAATTTGGTCACTGGTTTTATTTTGAGTCAATTGTGTTTTTTAACTTTTACGGTAACACCAGTGACAGTTTTGTCTCAGTTATTGTGGAATGACCCAAGTATGAGTTTCTTCCATAAAATATCAAAACGTTGCAAATGTGCCTCTTCTAATTGGTTGAGACACTGAGGTTTATTCACGATTGACCATATGGTCAAAAGTACAGATTAACACCTTTAGGTGTTGACAACAGCCTGATCACTCCCCTACATCAATGCTTTTCTTTTGTATTTGACCACTCCTGGCTCAGACACCACACTCACCAGCAAGTGGTCAATGGCAATCCTACTCTGGGAGAAATAGTTCCCTTTTGGCCTGTGTATTAATGCAGAACTATGAGCTCAAAAAGGCAGAACAAATTTATGTACAGTTACAACTAATTCAAAGTGCATATTTATGAAATAAGAGAACAAAGAACGGCCAATTAAAAAGACAACTTACATGCATTTTAAAGTCTGATAACATTGTTTGGATTGGATGTGCAATGGAGCAAAACTCTTAACAATCATATTGTCTTACAAGCGTTACTTGGTGTATCACACCAATTCTGACAGTTTTGTTAGATAATCAAAATAAGACCAACTGAGGTATACTTCATTAATTTATGTGAAAGCCAGCCAGAATATGTATAGGTTATTCACCTAGGGAGAGGCAATATGTGATTTATCCAGCGAGGGCGTTACATATTGCCGATCCCGCGGTGAATAACTGGCTTATACCATAAGACAAAGCTGAAACTTGTCATTTGTTGCTGTTGTTTTTTCACAGCTTCACTTATTATTCTCCCATGGGAAGATAACTGGACAACACAGAATATGGGTTTTATTGCAGTGAAATACTGGCTCATGATTGGCTGACAGAGGTGTCGAATGGTATAAAAAGTAATATTTGAGAGAAGATGCACTCTAAACTTAGGGCTCAATAGGTCCAATTGGCTATCTCTGCACCCTCTTGAATCCATAACAGAAACTACAATCGAACACACCTTGGTGTGTGAGGCTCTAACAGATTTCAGATTCAGCAACTGTTGCTTTTCTGCAGTGTTGTGGAGCAACTTTTTGGCCTGTTGAATTGTGTCTAGAATTGAATATTAAATAACTTTATATTGGCAAGTGTATGCTTAGAATTGTGTTATTGCTGCAAAGTGGTACTTGTTGAGGAACTTTTTTTGGCGGAATCATGCTATTCCTGGCCAGGCAATTGTGAGTAGTCCCTGTTTGGCACTTCTCAGTGTGAGCTTGTTAAGCTTACCCTGACCACAGCATAACACTATTTTGTGAAGTTGTAACAAAAAGATTAACTCTCCTCCTGTGTGACAAGTAATAGATAACAGTTTCAGATCTCTTAAAGCAATTAAGTGAATGCTTGAGTGTTTCATTGTTGTCTGTTTGTTGTTTCAATTAGTTTCTATGTAGAAAACCATAAACAATTAATTAGTGTTGTCTGTGTCACTGCAGTTTGGCCACAGTGAAAGGCTGACAGCAAGTGCATGTGCACTCATTGATTGTCTAACATTGTTGATTGCAATTTGTTTACATATTGCTGGCAGCTCAGCTGTGCGTATGAGCACAAGTGATGAGGTCCTCTGCCTGGTTGAATTACCTGACCTACTTGCATATTGATAACTGTGTCAGCTGCAGGTCATCCCATTTCTGGCAGACTCTCCAGCTGTGCTGTTCGTTTAGAGTCTGTGAGCAGACTGGGAGTTTAATATTATGTATAATTGAAAAAAGAAAAGTTCGACAGATAGATAGATAGATAGATATAATAGGCTTGGTGGCTGAGTGCTTGGAAAGGTGCCAACCTGCTCCGCTGAGGGTCTTTGCCTGTATGGGTTCGAAGCTGGGGTGGGGAACCCAAAATTTTCAGTGAACCTTCATGAGCAAAATCCCAGCTGAATGTTGTTCTGATGAGACTTTAAATTGGCAGTCCCTTGTATCAGTGTCTGTGCTGGTCAAGTAAAAGATCCCTCGCATTGGGTAAATGTGTAACATGTTGAGGACATGCACTCTCTCCCATCTCATCAATCAACCCTCGTGAGTGCCCAGAAGTGGGCTTAGAGCACTGCAGTTGCCATATTTATCTGTCTATCTATCTATAATAGATATGATAGATATGCTATATATATTGATTATAGATATTATATATAGATATATATATAGATAGATAGGTGAGAGATAGATAGATGGATGGATATGATAGATTTATGGACAGATAGATGATTGAAAAAATAAAGGATCGATTACAAATGACCGATTGATATGCTGGTAGAGACCATTTAATATCCGGGGGTTGGGGGGGGCTTGGAGCTTTTTTTTAAATAATTTTTTTATGAGATAAATACTTTTTTTCGTTTGCAAAATTTTTTTGATTTTGTTATTGAAATTCAGGGACTACGCAGGCTTTATATAAATAATTATTAGTGCAGCGTAAAATAAAACTCCAAATCCCCCTCATATTATCTAATGCAATGTGAACATGTGGAATGTTCAGTGGCATATTTAGAGGGGGGCCATTGGGCCATGCCCCCCCAGGCCCAAAATTAACATGGGAAAGATAGGAAAAGCCGCGGAGCAGCCCGTATTCACCCAATATTATGCACAGGGGTTTTTGCGCAAATTTTCTTGATCTGACAGTATTACTCAATATAATAAGTATATATTATACTATATGGACAGATGAATTGGCGCAAAAACCCCTGTGATATTATGGTCCCCCCCTCAGGCCATTTCTGGATATCCTGGGAATGTTATGGCTTCTGGGAGAATAAAATGTGTATATATAAAGTGTGTCAGCTCGATGCAGATTTGTGGGAAGTTATTTTTTCGGAAATGGACTAGTTAATCAAAAAAACAAATTTAGTTAAAAACCATTGCCCCAAACTGAAAATGCATATGACTTTTTGGCCTTGCCAAGATAATCTGTCATTTAAGAAACAATCTCCCCCCCCCCCGACTAGTTTGCCGCTGTCTCCGAAATAAATTAAAATTTGAGAAAGCGTTTTACTGGGAGGGGGATGACTAAATACCAATGTCAGTAACATTTCACTTATCTTCAACAGTTTACATAAACAAACAAAGGCTTGGACCTAATCCTTGAGTTTGCAAATCAAGTGTAAGTTCTCATGTTGCTTGCACTCTCTCAAGGTTGCAACTGTTGTACACTTTTGCCGGACTACTTCTGGTCAAAAACAAAAGAGAGTTTTGAAAGAGTTGTCAAATACAATAGAATTGCAATAACTGTGACACAACTTCAAAAGGTGTCTGGCCATATGGTCAATCGTGAATAAACCTCACTGAATTACAGCTAATTACATACCATAAATCTAATTTGAATACCTTAAACGTCGTATATATAAGCCACTGATGTGTCTGCTGGTGGTTTGTTTGTTTGTTGGTAACTTTATTAATAGGTGGTTGTGATTGTTAGTCTTGTCCTGCTAATCTTATCTACTTTGCAAACAAAGCAGCTCACTGAAGTAGACTATTATTATATTTTTCATTGCTTTCAACATATAACTAAGAGATTTGGTGGACGTTTTATGGCTTACAGACTAATGAGGCGCATACAAGCTGAAAATACCACCTGGATACTGAGAAAACAAGCTACAGAAACTCATACTGATTAAATCTGCTGTAATAAGGAGGAAACAAGGTGTGTGTTGTGTACACTTTTAGTAATTAGCCAATCAGGGCAAACTAAAACCTCCAATTTGTTCTTGTAGCCTACATGTTAAATTGCTACATTTCCTGATGAAGAAGAATGCATTGATAGTACAAGTTTATAATGAAGAATAGAATGTTTTACAAACCTTGCCTGAACCTTTCACAAGCATGTCTACTCCTGGCTCTGGGGGGGGTCAGAGTGTCCATCTCTCTTTTAGAGCAAAACTTCTCATAATCATGTTCCATATGGTTAGACCTTCAAGAAAAGTTTGGGTAACACTTCAGGTCGGTGCGCATTTTTTCTGTATAGCCTTTTTCGTAATTGCCGTGGACGTCAAAATCACTGATTTAACAAAATGTGAGTTTCATTGAATAAATCAAGATAAAGAATTAGTAATTCAATGAAAGTGATTTATTTCAATTACAAGGGTGTAACTGACAAGTTTTAAAACAATTTTGGTTCTATAGCAGTAGGATTGTGTGAAAAAACTGCAAAATTCAGCGGATTATTGTCAATAAATTGCTTTCAATTTGAACTCGTGCAAAATTTCGATACTCTCTCAGTCAAAAAGTATTATGGGTAGAGCTATAAAATTTTACCCAAAATTTCCTTATGAGGTGTTCTTGGCAGCAATTACTTCCATTTACAGTTTATACACATTATACACTGCTCCTGGACTGATCTATGTTTCAAAATCTGCCCTACCCCAAAGTTCGGATAAATTCCGCAATTTCTCATAAATCAACATTTTCCAAAGTAATAGCCACAAAAGGATGATCTGCTTTTGTAGTCATGTTTTATTTATATCAAATATGATTTAGATTCACATTTAAACCTCTTTTTTAATGCAAAAACATGTTTATTATCAGTATTATATCTAAATTATGAGGTTCATCATTATATCCTGGCCATGAGACATCGTGAAATTTCGGTATGGATCAATCGCAGCAAACTTCATAACTAACTCCATCAAAAAAACAACAGAAGAGAAAAAAAATAATGGATGTGACAATGTAACAATTTACACCAATGATATTAGTATCACAAAATGAACAAGAATCCGCAGATTCAAAGCCTGGCTGGGCATTTACAAAACATCTGAAATCTGGATTTCATAATCAGGTACACCCATTGCCAGAATTATGTTGAAGTGACCAAAGTTATATGGCAATTGGCAATTTACTGTTCTTACATTCATTCAACAGTAAAACATATTTTTTTTGCAATATTTTGGGGAATGGGCTTAATGCTCCATTGAAGGGGTGCAACCCCGCTGGTCATCTCTTGAGGGCAGGAGTTTGGAAAGGGTGAAAGACCCAGTGTAGGCGAGAGTGCATCATATTCGCATGTGTGATTTTAATTGCCAAAGCATACAGATTATTACCTCTGTTGGTATCTGCATAAACATGAATAATCTAATTTACTTCTTTGATGTATTTGATTAGATAAATAAATAGAATGATAAAAAGAAGTTGTACATGTATGTGGGCACAGAATCTTTTCATGAATGGTGTATGGGCGACCCCATCTGCTCCTGATCCTATTTTGGATGGTTTGCCAGCACCACTAACAAATGTTTCACTCAGTTCAGTTGGGCATTTGAGTTAGGAGAGTATCATTGATCATGGAAAAGCAGTTTCAACACTCTTACACACTAAGTTACACAGCCCACTAAAACAAACAACATCGCAACACCAGAGTTTTTATCATATTGATGGAAACTAGGGACATTAACAGATAAAAAGTGATGCATGTCATTTCATCTATTTCTTAAACATTGTCTACTAAAATGTTGACAATGAAACATGCCTTTTCTGTAATCTCACATGCCATCTCCCTTTCATGACCCATGTAACCAAATGTTATATTTTCCTACAATTACTACAACTAGGCCTTGACCATTGGCGTAGCATAGTTATCCAAAGGAGTTGAAAAGATATAATAGAAGAATATATTCTTCTCTATTGTAAGCCCATTATTCCAAGTGCCACAATATGGATTTTCCTGTTTCACTTCTTTAAATTTCAATATTTGTTCGAGCCTTGTGACTTATGTCTGTGGCTGAAATACAACTTTGAGGAGTCAGAGCTTTTGCATAGGCGTATGGCACCCATGATTTTGGGGGGGGGGGAGAACGACATTTGCCCGAATTTCAAGATCTTGATTTAATACCGATTCATATGAAATTGCATGGAAATCATTAATTTTCAATAGTTTTCATTTAATCATCTGCCCAAATTCTTTAGCCTTTTGTCCGAATCTTACAATTTCCCAAACTTTTGTGGCAGCGACCTCCCCCCCCCTACCCCCCCCCAATACGCCAATGTGTTTTGGTATACAGAGGAAACAACAAACTTTAATTCACAGCCAGTATGTAAGCAATTCCCATAAGAAGTATATGAAAGTGAATCGGTTTTGTTTGCTGGGAGAAACAGTTGTTTTGCATACATGTGCAAGAGATGCAAGTCATATTATACATTTACATAAATTATAGTTTAATTGGGAAGAAATTAATTTATTGTCCTAAATGTAAGATTCTATTTCTTATTATTTCTAACCATTTCAGAGGTGCTGACTAATGGAGACCTTGAGTGATTTGTCACTCTTGTAAACTCAAGCTCAAACACATTTTTTCAATGCTATATAGGCACATTATAAGCATTTAAAATAGACTATACTTCAAAATTCTGAAAATTAACATTCTCGCATCACTTACCGTATAGGCACCTTTTTACTTAAGCAACTTTGTCATCTTTGTCATGGGCTCCCCTTAGGCCATGGGGCTGGGCGAATGCCCCATTTTGCCGCATGGTTAACAAGGCCCTGAATAAGACTGATCCATACACTATGACATGGCAGAAGACCGACATCCAGGCTATGATTCAATTCCTTGATGAGCAGGGCTCCTATTCTAAATAAATGCCACAGCCCTAAAAAAATTTGACAAGGAAAAACATGCTTGTAAGCGCAGATTGTGCAGCCAATTTCCTTTATGAGTTTATTAAAATGTTTCATTTTTTCGCTATTTAGACCCTTCAAGTATCTGCAACATTTTTAAAACTGTTCAATATCATTTTGCCAACTATTGGCGAGTTGTATGGTAGAGCAGTACAACAGTCACAATGTATTGTATCACACTTTTACCCATGCGTGAAATGTGGCTATGAAATTTATGGCGGACCTTCACATTATTGTCATTTAAGACAACCACACATGCTTTAGTGTCCTGATTTTACTGTTTCTGCTCATGGAGTGGTATGCAAAGATCACTTCTTCATATGAAGATTTTAGGTGAGGCATTGCATTCACTTTGCCATTAATAAACTTAGAAATAGTGTGAAATGTCAACCTGAGAAACTTCAGTGACTATAGCTCACTGCTATTGTTCAATGAATGTTCATATTGTTCATGTTGGCAATTATAGTCAGTATTTTCCCCTAAAAAGCAGCTTGTTAGATAGCCAGAATGTGTTCATCTTTTATGATGATGTCCAGGAGTCCTCGTAATTGCACAACAGCCGGACCTCTCGTGTACTCATGTTACTGCGAATCAAACATTCAAACTGCATAACACCATCAAAAGTAGTATTATTGTTATACTGTTTACTGGTGCCTCTGATCTTTTCATGGTCCTTCACTGAAGGATATTCAGCATACATGCCAAAGAAATAATCCCACCTCCAAAACTGATGATTTCTGCTTAAGCATGAGATCCATGAAGAAAAGAGGGGAGGGGAAAATAAGAGTTGCTTTCTATAGACGCAGTTAGATGTTAAGAGAACATCAGTTCTTTTTCTGTGACTGTAATTAGGAACCTGCAACCCGGCTAAGGACCTTGTAGAGAGTGTAGAAAATCGACATACAAAGCAAAACACATTATATATACTGTCATTCCATGACCAGCCATGTATTGTCCCCCCCAGTCATAAATTCTGAAAGGTCCCTACGGCCAGAGGATCTTGAATATGATCAAAATCTACTGGGACCTGCAATTTCATGGAAGACCTTCAAGACTTTGTATGTATCCGTGTTATATCCTCCGAAAAAAGTGTCTCTATTTATGGTTGATGAATGAAATTAATTTAGAACAGGAATATATAAGTTTGTAATAACCCACAATAGGTCTAGTCATCTTCACAAATCATTTGGTTGACAATTTCAAAGTTGAGATTTTTGTAGGTTAAAAATAAATCGCATCATTCAATGATTTTATAAATTTCGTGTCACCAATCACCAACATTATCATTATTGGTGAAAATTGTGCTAAAAGTGCCACACAAATTATTTAGGTGTTTGAATTTCTACTGTTGATATATTTATTGAGCCAGTTAAAAGGAATCTACAGCAACTGATCCATTATGTGAATATGATGCACTCTCGCCCACACTGGATCGTTCACCCGATTCCAAACTCCAGCCCTCAAGAAAAGACTAGAGGGTCAGCACCCCTTCAATGGGGCATTAAGCCCATTCCCCAAAATATTGCAAAGAAATTATGTTTTACTGTTGAAAGAATGGTAAGAACAGTAAATTGTCAACTGAACTGAGTGAAACATTTGTTAGTGGTGCTGGCAAACCATCCAAAATAGGATTAGGAGCAGATGGGGTCGCCCATACACCATTCATGAAAAGATTCTGTGCCCACATACATGTACAACTTCTTTTTATCATTCTATTTATTTATTTAATCGAATATATCAAAGAAGTAAATTAGATTATTCATGTTTATGCAGATACCAACAGAGGTAATAATCTGTATGCTTTGGCAATTAAAATCACACATGCGAATATGATGCACTCTCGCCTACACTGGGTCTTTCACCCTTTCCAAACTCCCGCCCTCAAGAGATGACCAGCGGGGTTGCACCCCTTCAATGGAGCATTAAGCCCATTCCCCAAAATATTGCAAAAAAAATATGTTTTACTGTTGAATGAATGTAAGAACAGTAAATTGCCAATTGCCATATAACTTTGGTCACTTCAACATAATTCTGGCAATGGGTGTACCTGATTATGAAATCCAGATTTCAGATGTTTTGTAAATGCCCAGCCAGGCTTTGAATCTGCGGATTCTTGTTCATTTTGTGATACTAATATCATTGGTGTAAATTGTTACATTGTCACATCCATTATTTTTTTTCTCTTCTGTTGTTTTTTTGATGGAGTCAGTTATGAAGTTTGCTGCAATTGATCCATACCGAAATTTCACGATGTCTCATGGCCAGGAAATAATGATGAACCTCATAATTTAGATATAATACTGATAATAAACATGTTTTTGCATTAAAAAAGAGGTTTAAATGTGAATCTAAATCATATTTGATATAAATAAAACATGACTACAAAAGCAGATCATCCTTTTGTGGCTATTACTTTGGAAAATGTTGATTTATGAGAAATTGCGGAATTTATCCGAACTTTGGGGTAGGGCAGATTTTGAAACATAGATCAGTCCAGGAGCAGTGTATAATGTGTATAAACTGTAAATGGAAGTAATTGCTGCCAAGAACACCTCATAAGGAAATTTTGGGTAAAATTTTATAGCTCTACCCATAATACTTTTTGACTGAGAGAGTATCGAAATTTTGCACGAGTTCAAATTGAAAGGAATTGAATTATGCATTTTTTTCACAAAGTGCTACTGCTATAGAACCAAAATTGTTTTAAAACTTGTCAGTTACACCCCTGTAATTGAAATAAATCACTATCATTGAATTACTAATTCTTTATTGTGATTTATTTAATGAAACACACATTTTGTTTAATCAGTAATTTTGACGTCCACGGCAATTACAAAAAGGCTATACAGAAAAAATGCGCACCGACCTGAAGTGTTACCCAAACTTTTCTTGAAGGTCTAACCATATGGAACATGATTATGAGAAGTTTTGCTCTAAAAGAGAGATGGACACTCTGACCCCCCCAGAGCCTACAGTAGTCAGGATCACAGCCACATACATAGCACGGTTTTGTAGGACTCGTAGTAAGCACCCAGTTTTTTCATGTCTCCAGACTCGGATTACAGGTTTTTGTTTGGGTTTCGGGTTGTGGATGGATACATACGATTTACACTTGGCCTTGAAAATCTTATTTGCGCCTTTAAAATCTTGTTTGCTGTCAGAAAAACTTTGTCATTAATGATATCAATATTTCTCTGCAGTTCCTTGATAATGTGACGTCTTATTGCTGTTCCTGGGCAGGTCATCATTGGTGGTGATAGATTCTTCACTTTGGATATCGTCGAGGGTTTTACTTCAGCAATAGAAATTCCGCAGCACTAAATTTAGATCACATGTAATGACTGTCAAGGAGTCACAGATCTTGTTTCTTTAAGAAAGCCAATCTTTGAATCTCTTCATCCCCCAGTACAGTGTGTCCTATCTGAGATAGCCGTGTTCTTAGTGACATCAAGTAAGTTTTGAAGCTTGTCATCATCCCATTCTGGAGATCCTATGCATTATGTCAAAATTTTATGAATTTGGCTCCTGATGCTGCTCTAGACTTTTTGTGAAACAGAAATGTGTGAAAGGCATTGATTAGCTGAAAAAAGTCACCATCTTTCGTCCTTCCTCGTTGTTGCACTTGGGCAGTTTGGGTTATTCCTGAACCATAAATATATATATTCATTCCCTGCATCCAAGTAGAGACTCGCAGCATTGTGATGCTACTGGCATATATTAGAGAGGTTTTGCTACACGTTTCCGTGTGACGTGTACGTGGGAGTTGCCATGACAACAATGTAATTAGATAGCACTTGTACACGTATACGTCACACGTGAACGTGTAGCAAAACCTCTCTATTGATAAGACCTTTGCATATTGAACAGGACGGGGATTCAACAATTTCTGTCACATTTGGAATTTCTGAGACTGCTTCTGTCATGTCCACCATCATGGCAAAAAGGTCATAACCTCTCGTTTGAAGGACTTGGAAGTTTTTCTGAGGACATAAAAAATGCTTACAGTGACTTTCAAAAATATTCAAACAATTTGAAGGACATTCCATAAGCAGAATTGCTTCATCAAAAGGAAAAATCTTTGGCACATATTGCGTTGTGTATTTTTAGATCTCATAAAGCAAAGCTTTATGAGATCTATTACATTTCTGAAGTTCTCTGTGCTAATCTGCGTCTAGTTGTCAATGAGGTCACTGTGACCTAGATATTGCAAAGGAGTGTGGAAAAGCTATGCGCTCAATTCCTATTCTGGAACGGAGGCAAGTGGGATGAGAGTTTCTCTTAGTTGGATTAACAGAGGACCATGGCAGCATCACTAAACAAAAACCGGGAAATTTTAGTTTTACAATTGTTTAGTGCTGTTTTGCAGCACTTGTCTAACATATATGGCGCTCTTATTCCTAAGTAGGTCACCAGAGCATTGCACCGTGACAATGTTATTATTGCAGCAATGCAAGCTGTGCACAAATGCAATTGTCAGCATGGCAGAGTCCCCAGGATCAGAACACCTAACTTAAAGTGCTCAGTGTGGAATGGGTGACGGAGCTTTGAAGATAACAATGGGTCAGAAAAATGAAGATTGAGAAAATATGTTGTACTATTGTGTTGTATTGATGAAGTTTCCTTTCTCGTTTTCGGAGACAATTAGTTGAAGGTCACTGAAACATATTCTGGAAGATTTCCCAGCAGTGCCAGTGTGTGAGACCTGTATGACGATATTAGATCAGACACTACTATTTTATGCTTATTATCTTAATTCAAATATCATTCATGACCATTTCCAAAAGACAGAAAAGGAATCACCAAAGATAGGACAGCTGTTCATAAGTTTAATAATTATGTCACATTCAAAATGTTCCGATCAAGAAACTGATCCGATCAAGGGGGACTCTCCCCTACATGATTGTCAAAATGTAATTTGATGCTTTAAAGAGACCCCCTGCAGTTGCCTGCACTCCATTTTTGCAGCAGTTTAATAAGCTGGATTTTCTGAGTCACTTGCTAAATACAACTTTAGCTTCACCTGAACTGTTGAATCAGTGTTACTATGTAGTAGGCAGCCGATAATCTCATGCTTATCAAAACTGCTGTGAATATCACTTTGTTGTTCTTGGTCACGGAATATGACGTCAAGAAGTGTGATTAACAAAGTACGAATTGACTGATCTATCTGTGAGTGTATACATGTATAACTACTGTGCAACATTTACATGCTGAGCAACCAGGCTGAACATCAGTTCATTTCCACGGTTGACAATTGGAAGTACATGCATTGTCTGTTGTTCCACTTTTGGTGAAAGGCTTGCATTTTCCTCAGCGGCAAGTTATTTCACTGTGCATGTTGCCCAAAAGTGAAGGATTTATCAACAATTGATCAATCATACTATCATTACTGATATTTACAATTGTATAAATGGGACTAGCCCAGAATATTTAAATGAAATTTATGCTTTACATCGTGCAAATTCAAGACAGGGCCGAACTCTCCAACAGCCGAGAGCTCGAACTGTAAAATATGGGTCGCACTCACTCAGGACCCTCGGCCCAAGACTCTGGAATAGTCTCGATAAAGACATTAAGATGAATGGCAGCCTGGGCATTCTCAAGTCAAAACTTGAAAAATATAAGGGCAATCCCTGCTGCTGCGCACAATGTAAATAGATTTATTTAGTAATTTTAATCTTAGTTTTTAGCTTTTATTCAATTGTTAAGCTTCTAATAATTTTACCCTTATTTACCTAGTGTTTTAAATTTGTATTCCTCTGTTTTTACTGTTTCTGTTTCAACAATTGTTTTGTCTAGTAGGAAAATAGCTCTTTGAGCTAAAGTTATACTTGTTTAATATGTCGACTATAAATAAATATTTGTCTATTGTCTATTGTCTATACTCCTTTCTGTCTGTTGCACTTGATGTCCCTACCCATTCTCCACTATGCAACATTTCACGCTCGCAAGTGTGCAGGTGTGTTATCTCAAGACTGCCACTGAACTTCTTCTATATATGCAAGGAATTTCAGCCAAACCCAAGTTGTTCCAACCAACTGCTGTCTTTATGAGATCTTTAAAACCAAAAGGTTCTAGTTATATTTGTGTGCCTTATTTTTTTTCAGTGATCATAGTGCTGTAATGAATTTTGATAAATATAATATATGATGATGTTGAACCATGTAATGCTAACTGCAATGCGGTACAGTTGCTGATCATTTGTGAAGACAGTATAAACTTGTCCTGTTGAATTGGTGAGTATCAGTGCTTCCACCATTGCTGTAAGCATTGTTGCTGGGTCAGCAGGAGCCGTATCAATCAAGGGTAAGTATACAGCCTTTGTATGTGCTTTGATAGAACGGCCTTGTTCCCTTGTGCATCTATTGTTGTAACTCCCAAACTCCGGTGTTTTCTCAACAGACAAGCCAATTTTGTATATTAACCTACAGAGGCAGCAACAAGTGGTGACGTTTGAGCAATTGTGTGTGGACCAACTCTCCCCGATGGCCAGCTTTCCTTAGCTTACCCTATAGTATCATCTGTTTCACATTGTTTTGAAATACAGTTGATACTATCTACTCAGATTATTCAAAGGCATATTGTCAATTCGATGAATTACACCTGAAAAGAAATATGGTGCTGATGCATGCAAAGAAATTTTACTAAACACTAAATGTATTCCTTCTTTAGCCTCCTTTCTGTTACGTGTTGTTAAAGCATTTTTGCCACTATGTTCAGAAACATAATCAGGAATCCTTTCTTTTGAAGACCCTATATAGATCTATACTTTGTCAGCTACATGTAGCTGTAGTATAGCTCAACTGAAGATAACATATTCTACATTAAAAATGTCAAAATAATATTGACCATTGCTTATCATGAAATCAGATATAATATCAAGATTGGGTCTCTTGCTTTGTGCATTTTGATAAACTATTCTTTCTTTTCCATGTTCTATTGAGCATCAGTTTTCGAACAGCTCTGAACTGTGTTTCGGCCAATTCTTGACAACTTCTCTCACAGATTCAAGTGCCTTGCCAATGTTGTTCCCTTTGCCATCTAGTCAGAAGCTCCATAAACTATCTGTTTCCATATTATGGATAATTCTTGCATCTCCATGTACTCTCTAACAAGGCTTGCTGGACACTATCACATATCTTTGCTTTTGAAAAGCAAACACAAATCAATCATGACCTCTAACCTGACATATTTTTATTCTTGTGGGTCCAGGGTTCGAATCCACCTCTTGCCGAGTCTCTTGGGCCGATGTTGAACGGCTGTTTCAATCATCCTTTTTGCCTGATCATCGTGTCCTCCTCCTGACCTAATTAGCCTACCAAGTGCATAAATACAGGACATAAAGCTTCACTCTAAGAACAAGCGTTTTTTAAAAAGAAAAAACACTAGAATAAACACTTCTTTGTTACACTTAATAAACGCATTAAAGTGTTTATGATTATTAACACATTTAAGTGTTTTTGATTTTAAACACATTTAAGTGTCTTTGATTATAAACACAAAAACGCTTTAATGGCTTGTTACACTTTATTAACACTAAAAAGTGTTTATAACAATAAAAGTGTTTGATGTTGAACACTCGATGTTTTTCCAGGATTACTGCATGCCTTCCAATTGTGTTAACTACAGAAAGCTGTGATTTCATGGTCGGTTGCTTGTGATGTTGCCTCTGTCATGTCCACCATCATAGCAACACAAACTTCATCAAAGTCACTACTGTCTGGTTTGAAGGACTTGGACATTTTTCTGAGGACATAAAAAGAATATTACGACTATTAAAAATATGCGACCAATTTGAAGGACATTCCACATTTTCTACATTAGCAGAACTGCTTCATCATAAGGTGCAATATCTTGCACATATTGCGTTGTTATATATTTTTGTAGGGACCATCTCAGATCTGTGTTATAAGCTCCAAATGAGGAAAGATTTTACAGTGGAGGTCCCTAACTAAAGGGGCAAAAATAATCAGCCAAGTGCTACTTGTCATCAGTTTATGTGTACTGCAGTGGTGGAGCTTCTTGGGTTTCTGGAGGGGGCCACTAGGAAATTGGCCTTGCATGTATACTTTCCCTATAGCAGGAGTACCCTCCAAATTTACCTCCAATATTAGGAGGATACTCATGCTACAGCAGAGGTAACTCTTGACTACAATTTACAAATCAAGTATATATTTGCCCCTCTTTATGCTCAGTAGCTCCTTCACTGCATGACCTTGGGAGCTGTCATGGTTGAGTGATTGGGGACCATATCCAAAGCACACCTGGAGCATAATATTATCCCACAGAGATTTCCTTCAAAAAATTATATAGCCTAAGTGTATAAACATTTGAGACGACATAAGACAAGTGATAAAAGAAAACACTGTATGAGAACATTAGATATTCAACTTCTCACAAACTGGCCAGTCTAAAAGTTTAATAATCCAAATATTATGCAAGCCACAATTAGTTTGTTGTAATGGAAATAGAAATTTCATGTTCATGACAAAGAATTTAAAAGGGCTTCTCATTGCTTGGTTTGCTGTCTATGTTAATAACACCTGTAGTTAGGCATGCCTAATCATGATGTAACGTGTATTAGGTTTTTTAAATCACACACTCACAGTGGTACATTGGTGGTATAGATGCAACTACACATACAAAAAACATTATTTGAATATTTGGAAAATAAAGTATGTGTTTGAAGAAACCTCAGGTCCCTACAATTCTTTTTTTAAAGAATTTCTTGTATATTAGTGTGCCTTATTTTTTTTCAATGAGCATAGTGCTGAGGTGAATTTTTATAAATATAATATGTTGAGTCATTGTTGACCCATATAATGTTAACTACAATGCTGTAGAGTTGCTGATCATTTGTGAAGACAGTATAAACTTGTCCTGTTGCGTTGGTGAGTTTTTGTGCTTCCACCATAGCTGTCAGCATTGTTGCTGGATCGGCCGGAGCCATATCGATCAAAGGCAAGTATACCGCCTTTGCCATGCTTTGATAGAATGGCCTTTTCCCTTGTGCATCTTGTGTTGTAACCTCCAACTCAGGTGTTTCCACAACAGACATAGCAACTGATGAACTTTTAGCAATTGATGGTGGCCCAGCTCGCCCCTAAGACCGACTTTCCTCAGCTTCCTCTGCTTAATATCTGTTTCACATTTGTTTTGAAAAATAGTTGATACTATCTACTTTGGTTATTCGAAAGCATATTGTCAAATGACGAATTACACCTGAACGGAAATACTATGTATGGTGCTGATCTATGCCAAGAAATTTTACTAATCACTTAATTTATATAATTCCTTCTTCAGCTGCCTTCCTGTTGCCTGTTGTTAAAGAATGTTTGCCCCTATGTACACAAACAAAATCAGGATCTTTTCTTTTGAAGACCCTTTGCACTGTATGCAGAATTGCAGATCTGTACTTTGTCTGCTAGCTTTAGTGGAGTATAGCTCAACTGAAGACAACATATTGTAGGTACATTACAAATGTCAAAATAATATTAACTATCGCTTATCATGGAATCAGGTGTATTATCAAGATTGGTCTCTTGCTTTCTGCATTTTGATAAACTATTCTTTTTTTTCCATGTTCTATTGAGCATCAGTTTCTGAACCGTGTTTCGGCCAACTTGAATTCTTGACAACTTCTCTTGCAGATTCAAGGGCCTTGCCCTTTGCCATCTAGTCCAAAGCCCCATAAACTGTCTGTTTCCATATTATGGATAAGTCTTGCATGCACTCTCTAACAGGGCTTGCTTGAAATTATCACACATCTTTGCTTTCAGCAAACACAAATCAATCATGACTCCTAACCTGACATCTTTTTATTCTTGTGCATGGATCCAGGGTTCAAATCCACCTCTTGCCTGGTCACTTGTGGCAATGTTGAACGGCTGTTTCAATCATCCTTTCCTGATCGCCATGTCCTCCTGACCTAATTAGCCTACCAAGTGCATAAATACATGACATAAAGCTTTTCGCCTTTGATGTGTCATGTGGGCGTTTACATGTAACTAATTCAGCCTGTCTACATGTATGTCAACCATGTCTCTTTAATTTTTCAATGTGAAAAGCATGTTATACTGATTTGAAAACATTGTCATTCATACTTTGAGACGATACCGTTAGTTCACATTTAAAGAAGGCGGGTCACGGGTGCCATAAACCTCTGAAATAGAGATTGTTGGGATATTCATTTTCACTCACTCCTTTGGAACGTTTTCACAAATATTGTTTGCTTTCTGAACAGCTTCTGCTAATTGTTAAATTTCTTGTCCATGAAGATGTAAATATTTAGATACACCTTCATTTCCTTTCAGTGACAGATTCTATATGGAATCCTTATTATGCTGGTCATGCATGACCTTTTGTCTGTATCGATGAAAATTAATATGAAAGCAGTGGACCAAAGAAATAGAGTTTCCAATGAGAGTGAGAATTATCGAGAAGTCTGGAGATTTTAATGACTCAGCATTTCTCGTCTCGCTGAGCGATTCTCGAGAATTTAAATGTTGATCATTGTTTGACATGGTGTTCATGTGTTTAATGTTTATAACGGTTACAAAGCATTGGATTGTTGTTTTGTTTAGCTTGATATTATTGTTATTGTGTACTTGCTCCATTGTTCAATTTAAATATCTGTTGATGATAATCCCCACTGTATACCTGATAAATGCTGAAGTTGAACTTGTGCAAATGTTTTTAAATTGTATAATATTTGGATGTTTAGCTGTGATTTATAGGAAACAAAACACACAGATTAACATTAAAACTACAAAAGATGTCATAAAAGCCAAAAAAAATAGATCTATTGCATGGTTAAATCTCCCTTGTTTTATTATTGTACCAATGGCAGGATAGTGTCCGAGATTTCTCGAGAAATTCTCGATTCTCGTGCACTAGACCATGACCATTCTCAAGAGGGACGAGCTTAATTAAATACAAAACTATAGTATGTCTCTAAATAGCCTACCCAGGTGCTAATATGAGACGTAAAATTCCAAACACACACACATATCCACCATGAATACTGTTTATTGGCGTATTTGAAATGCTAGAGTGAAGGAGTGAGCAAAAAGTATTGCTCCCATTTGGTCTTGAATTGCACCCTAACCTACAGTTCCGCATGTAAGTGAAGCGGCAGGTGATGTTTTGCTATTGGGTCAATGCTTATCATCCTTAACCATACTGTTTGTTGAAGCATGAATTAATTATCATCCAATAAAATAAAAACATACTGGGCCACAAAGTACAATATTTGAGGCGTAGGGGATAACGGGCTGCCAATTTTCTTTGCTATATTCGGGTGTTAGGTAGCCTATGGGCCAAAGACTTTTATAAGTGAAGCACAAGTCTAATATTACTTCGATGGAAAGGGGGATTCACTTACCTACCAAAGACTTTGACCCGTAAGTGTATGTAAGTGTTTATAGAGCAAAGAAAATTTGAAGCCATTTTGTGTCGTTCATGTTGCAAATATTTTCCTTTATGACCCCATTTTTTTTCTTCTCACTGGATGAAAATTAATGCTTGCACAAGCAGTTTGGTTAAGGACATTTAACATTGACCCAATGGCAAAACATCACCCGTTTAACATACTTTCCGGCATCAGTGTAATTCAATGAAAGGGGTACATCGGTTGAATGCTTGATTGAACCTAGCGCTCCTTCAGCATGGAGTCCAGACATCATCCTGCATCACTGTGTCTTGTGTGAGTGCGTCTTGTTCAGTGAGTCGAACTTTTATTAATTATTATTCTTTGATTTGCATGCCTTTATTTGGTTGCTTATGTTGATTTACTTTTTTTTACTTGTGTTTCGTGACTTAATTGTGTTTCTTGATTGTCTTTTTTATCTTGGACCTGGATATCTTTTTTTAAGATTTGTATCTTTATGCTTGATTTGGTTTATACCAGCTCAATTCCGTTCCGAAAAGCCAAGCTGATATGTAATTTTCACCAAAATTGTGTGTTTGTCATAACATTGCTGTAAAACAGATGTGCCCATTGGATATGTCTTGTTCTATTGTCCTTAGCGGTTAATGAAAAAGTAGTCTGCTAAAGTGAATGATCAGTGATTCAGAAGCTGTTTCAGTGTTTCATAGAATGACACGTGTCTGCAGAATTGAAAATGTAATTTCATTTGACTCCATTAAAAAGTTTTGAGACGCAAATGTATATAATTGACTTCTGTTATGTCTATTAATGAGAAATCATGTTCCATCCATATTTAAAAAGCGCATGATGACTTCATGCAACTTGTGTAGCAGATGCGGAGGTAGGTCCAGATGTAATTTATCTTTAGCTTCTCGGATCTTCTCAAGCGTGCGCAATGTCACTCATGAATACCATAAGACCATAAGACATTACATATACAAGCATACATGCAACTCAAATTTGGAGATTGCAGAAGCATAGCCATTTTTGCAATTAACATTCAGATATGGTGCACATGCAGTGGTTGACCTTGTACATCTCACTTATTTTGATCATGTTATGGTGCAAATAATGTTCTTGTGATATTTTGATTCCTGGGTTATTATTTAAGATATAGATGAAAAGATGATCAACTCATAGATGCAGTAGATTCATTTATTCCTTGTTCCAAGACCAACAAGTAACTGCCCAGAGAGAGCTAGGCTCCCTCCAGATCATTGGGGCTGCAACCAATCAGAGGCCTTTGCCTCTTGGATCCTGCTCAACCAACAGCATTCCATTCCCTAATACGAGGATGGAGTTGGTGGGGCAAGCTGCCAAGATATTAATAGATAGGTGCTCTGACTGGCTGCTACATACAGTAAAACCCAAATAAAATACATTACATGCTTTAGGTATATTAGAAAATTTTGCTAAATGATTTAAAACTTAATAATTTTGAATTACAGGAAAATTTTCTCAAAGTTACTTCTTTAATTTATAAATTTAGATATTGCATTACATGCTTTAGGTATAAAAAAATTTATGAAATTTTTGAATGAATTAGAATAACTGCTTTTCGAATTATGCACAGCACTCAATAAAACGAAGTATAACATAATATATATATAAACATAAGTTTAGCTGTAGAAACTCAAGACACGATGTCCATCATGAAACAGCAAAAAAAAAATTTGTTGTAATAAGGATACATAAGTATACCAATAATAATACCATTACATAATCATGTGCGAGTAATAAAAATACAGTTACCATAAAATACAGATTGTATTTCTAGTAAGTAAATGATATACCAATAAGAAAATTACCACGAAATACAAATTGTATTTCTAGAATTTAGTTAGCATAATAAGCAGTATAAGATGTAAAACAACATGAAATAGCATTATTCACATAATAATCAGTACAAGATGTGAAATAACATTAAATTGCACAATTCACACAATAATCAGTATAAGAATTGAAATAACATTTTCACATAGCAACAATTGAATATAGCAACAATTGAATATGATAACATTAGGATGTAAATACAATCAGATGGGAGAAATTATCCCAAAAATAATAGGTCATCAGTTTGATGATAATAAGCATTATCAGTACATTGGACTAATAAAAGGTATGAAAAAAAATTTGTTACGACAGATAGCGTAATATGTACTTAACATGTCAGATTAATAACAGACGTGAAAGAAATATATATAATCATTAAAAAAATAATGCATAGGACACAAATTGCACTGCAAACTATAATATAATAGAAATGATGAATGAGGACCTGTTCTCAACTCATATTAAAATTTTGAAAGAATTTTGAATTATTTATTTATGCTAAGTCAAAGATACGTTAATGTTTGGAATAGTCTATATATAGATGTAGCTGAATTAGTGTGACAAGTGCCATAACGTTGCCGATTTTGAGGAGACTGGTTAGGGAAAAGACTATATATTGTAATGAAGTTAAATACCAAAAGTAAGCATGTGTGGAGAGTACAGGTCTTGATGAGATGAGGAATGAATGAAATGAAGAATGAATTAAATTTAAATTTAAAAAAATGTAAATTCATAACCATTAAGATGAAATACAAATAAGGAAAACAGGTCATGTCACATTGTAGTGACATGTGTGTATCAAAATACATGTAATATCCTTGAAGTCAAATGTTACTGGAGAATCAGTGATTACATTTAACTGTACAATACACATGAAGTATTGAGGCAAGGAGTAAAATGAAGCTGGTTTGAAAAAATTTTGGAGACAATTGCTTCTGTCATCCAAGAAATAGGATTAGCCTAATTAAGCGTAGGCATCCATTGTCAGCTTATCATTTTTAACACCTTGGAGGTAAAATAAGTCAATTCTGAATTGTTTTTGGAAAGTGAGTTGAACTGATAGAACACACTTATATATAAAATTGTAGGTATAATACAAATAACTCAAAGACTAATAAATTGAATATTAGTCACTTGAGACATCAAATTGAACAACCATCTAGTTAAATTTTGCCTTTAAATGGAGGCAAGTACCAATACATGTAAAATATCAAAAGCAACTGTGTTGACCTGACACATCAATGTGCAAGAATAGGTCATATTAATAGAACAGTCACCTGAAATGTTAAACAACAAAAGTGCACCATAAAATGATCCCGTATTTGGGGTATTCAAAACATAGTATACAAAATATACAGTGGTAGATGGCTTTGATGAGGAACTTGGAGTAAGTGAGTTACACCAAGTCCGTAGTAAACATACTTGAAGTACATATAATTAAGTAGTGATACGAATAATAATAACAATACAAAAGTATGTGTGAGTTTAGACAAGAAGTCTGATAAATTTCTGAAGAGACCCAACAGTTCGTACTGAGGGTACTTCAGGTAAACAATCTGAGTTCGCAGACACAGAGAACCACAGATTGTGTTTAATACACATGTTGGTGTCCAACAATGCTTGAAGATCGCCACATTTGTAGCGCAACTTCTTGATGTTGTACGTAGCAGGTGGTAATTGTGCAGGTAACTGCTTTTCTGTGTGGGCATAGTTCAATTCAGAAGGAACTAATTTTCTGGAGCGTTTGCGCAGTTCATTGATGTTATTAACTGCATCTTGGCCACAACGTATCCATGCAGGCTTGAGCCTGGAGACATGGATGATGGAGGGCACTTGTTTCGATTCCAATGTCATTAAAATGACATGGGAACGATCCAGAACCTCCTTTATATAGAATGGACCCACATAATCCAGACGGATCTTTCTGGAAGCAGCTTGTAGCGCACTGCTACTTGGTGCCAGCAAGTAAACCAACATGTCAGGAGAATAGGAAGGAGGATTCCTCACTTTCCTCTTCTGTGCTTCAGCTTGGACTTGTTGTAATTTTGCTTGCACATCAAGCATTGTTTTGCCAACGGTGTCAAGTCTGCTCTTCAAAAGAGCGACGTAATCCTGGTAGCCAATTGTAACTTGTGTTGATGGAGGGCTTGCGAAAACCGTTGGAGGGTGACGCAAGTACACAAGGTAGAAAGGGCTATTGTTTCCGAGAGCTGGGCTCACGAAGGAATTATATGCAAATGCTATCGCATTAGCGTATAAATGCCAATTCCTGCCGTTGGCAGTGAGATACGAAGTCAACAATGATGAAACCGTACCGATAAAACGTTCGGATTTGTTGGACTTAATTCATTTTTTCCTAGTCAATATGGTTTTCAGTCAAATCACTCTACAGAATTTGCAGCAATGGAGCTCGTGGATAAAATAATTTCAGAAATAGATCGAAATAACATACCTCGCAATAATATTTTCATGGATCTCTCAAAGGTCTTTGACACACTGGACCACAAAATCCTATTGCATAAACTCAAATTTTATGGATTCAATGAAATATCTTTTCAGTTAATGCAATGTTATCTTAGTAACAGATTCCAATATGTGGAAATGAATGGTGTACAATCAAACTTAATGAAAATAAAATGTGGAGTCCCACAGGGCTCCATATTAGGCCCTCTGTTATTCATTATCTATCTCAATGATCTACCAACTATTACTAACTGCTTAACACCAATTATCTATGCGGATGATACAACTCTTTTTGCGTCTCTTAATTATACTAATTATGTTTCAATGAAAAATGATATCAATAATGAACTAGACAAGGTTGATAAATGGTTAAAATTAAATAAACTATCACTAAATGTTAGTAAGACAAAGGCAATGCTATTTCATACACCCCAAAGGCAAATAACTCCTCCTGATATTTCCATTAATGACACAAAGATTGAATATGTTAATGAATTCAATTTCTTAGGATTAATTTTGGATACAAATCTAAGTTGGAAAATCCATGTCACTGCCTTATCAAAAAAAATCAGTAAAACAATAGGTATCTTATCTAGACTCAAGCATACCTTACCAACTGATGCTTTACTTAACATATATAATGCTCTGATTTCATCCTATTTCAATTATGGCATAACTCTTTGGGGCTGGCGATCTCAGAATTTATTTAAATTACAGAAAAAAGCAGTCAGAATTATTACCAACAGCAAATTTAATGCTCATACGAACATCCTTTTCAAACAGCTGAATATTTTAAAATTAGAAGATATATGTGCACTGCATGACTACAAACTATGTTATCGCTTAATTAATGGTCCTGTGCCTGAATATTTTAAAGAGGTTGTCAATCCTGGAATGAATTTGACTCAACATGATTATAATACTAGAAATGCTTCGGTTTTGCGGCTGCCTGCTGTGGGACATGAGTTTGCAAGAAATGGTATGAAATACAAATTTATTAAAATATTTAATACCATGCAAGATAATTTCAGAAACAAAATCTTTACACATAGCTTTCATGGATATAAAAATTACATTAAGATTAAATTACTAGATAGTTATGATCCCGTTTGTTCGATTGATCACTGTTATATTTGTAATAGAAATTGATTTCACTATGAGATACTGCTCTGTTCACAGCTCCATCCCCTCGTAACTGAATTCCATCGTCCCACCATTACTTTTATTTTTTATTCGATTTTAAAATCTGTGTTTCTTTCTTATTAATAGTTGTTTATATTTCATTTATTGAATTTTGTAAAGTACATCGCCACCCACTGTGCCTTTAAACAATTTCTAAACATTGGGGCTCCTTATCAGCGGCAAATTATTGCCTTCGAGGAGTCCCATTGCTCTTTTTTTTTTTTATGGAAAATTTATGAATAATTTATATATGTGTTTATTGTATTTGTTATAATTTAAAAGAGCAAGAATAAAATGAGTCTGAGTCTGAGTCTGAGTCTGAACAGATACGAAGCGTTGATTGACACGTAACGCCTTAAAAATGTATGTTAAGACGGAATTGTCCCATTCTCTTCCTTGATCACTCACGAAGTTCTTGCAGGGACCAAATTGAAAAATACATTTTTCCAAAATGGCCTCAGCGACTGTCATTGCATCTTTGCTGGTGATTGGAATTAATAGACAGTATCGAGTGATATTACACACTAATACAAGTAAATACCTGTGATTCCGATTTGAAAGAGGTAAAGTTTTCAGGTCGACATGTATCGTTTCAAACGGAACATAATTGACAGGTATGTTCAGATGGAATCGGCGCTCCTGGTCAGCAGGAGATTTGCGCGCCTGGCAAATACGACATGATCTGATGTAATTTAGAACAAGTTGGTGCATTCTTGGAAAATAGAACTTTTGCCGTATTGTTGCTGTCACTCGAGCTATACCTTGATGTGCAGCCAGAAGGCTGTCATGATACACGAACAAGATTTCATGCACCAAGGATTGTGGTATGACTAATCGCAATGGAGATGTATCATCAATTGGAAGTCTGAATAAAATTTTGTCAATCATAATGTATTGTTCAGCTTGAGACATAATGCGTTTTGCAGCTAACTTTGGAGAGGGTAACATACCTTCTAAGATGTACGAATAAATGTCGATGAAATTTGGACATTGTGATTGCAACAATGCGAGTTCACGCTTGTTACAGGGTAAATGAACATCTTGAAGACGTGCTGTCTCTAGTTTTCTGAGCATTCTGTCAATGTCAGCCTGTTTTGGGAGATGTTTTGCCAAAACAGCATCACTTTGCAGATCTAATGGTGCAGGTCTTCTTAAGACATGACGTGATGGTTCAGAATGTGTTTCAGTGATGTCATCATCAGACAACGGAGGTGTTTGTCGTCCTTGAATGACTGGAGGCGGTTGTATTTGCCTTTCTGGTGGAGGCTGAACATGATCTTGCGGTGGTTGAATCATCGGTGGCGGTGCAGCTGGTGCAACGGCTGGTGCAACTGGTGCAACAGGTTGTGCAACAGGTGCAATGGGTGGTGGTACAACTGGTGGTCTGTTGTACTCAACCGGTGGTTGATAATTATCAGCCGGTGGTAGCACAGGTGGATCAACATTCTGCTGTGGCAGTGCCACAGGAGCATTGTTAACTTGTGGTTGAGGTGGTGGTGCTCTTGGCATTGCATCCTTGTAAACCTGCTTGGAGGTTTGGCTATCTACTGTTTGTCTAACAGTAGGAACTTGCACATTTTGACGTTGTGCGGTTCTTCGAGTCAACATTGGGAAGGCAATATCATCAACAGAATCATTGTCATTCACAATGGGATTTCTAGATAAATAGTCAGAAATCACCATTTCAGAGCCTTTCTTGAAACCAATCTTAATAGAATAGCAACTAAGTTTTTCAAGAAGACGCTTAATTCTGTCAGTTGAAGGTTCAGCTTTTGATTTCATAATCAGGGGAATACTGGCGTGATCTGTGTAGACTTCAAAAGTTGTATTTTTCAAAAGGTGGCGGAATGCAGAAACAGCATAACAAATACCTGTTAATTCGAGTTCACTAATGCCATAATGCTTAGCAGCTTTTGGCAAAGCTTTTGAGTAGTAGGCTAGCAACCTTTCCTGGCCGTTCTGGACTTGCCATAAATTTGCGCCGACTCCAATCCTTGAAGTGTCGACATATAGCCTCATTAGTCCCTCACTTCGCGGAAGTGTAAGAACGGGTGGTTTGACTAGCAGTTGAAGGATGGTATTATAAGCCTGTTGATGTTCTTCTGTCCACAAGAACTCAGCTTTCTTGCTGGAAATCTTGTGTAACGGCTGTAACAATACCTGTAATTGGGGTAAGAACATCGCGAAATACGAGACCTTACCTATGAAGCCTTTCAAAGCTCTTTTGTTCGTAGGTCTCGGCAATTTACGGATTGCTTCGGTGCGGTCGCGAAGCGGCCGAATGCCTTGTTGGTTTTTGTTCACCAATATTTCATGTCCCATGTAAACCACTTTTGTGCGGAACAATTTAGCCTTTGCTGGTGAGATCTTTAAACCTTGATCAGAAAGAGCCTTCAAGATAGTTTCCAAGTGCTTGTGGTGCTCTTCAATGGATTTTGAAAATATGATGATGTCATCCATTATGCCAATTGAAAAGTCGTTGGCATTGCAAGAGCGCAGAATGTTGTTGATATGTTGTTGAAATGTGGCTGGACTCACCGATAAACCCATCGGCAATTTTAAGTAACGGAAAGATTTACCACCAAAATATGATGTTATGCCACAATATTCTTGACAACGTTTGCTCAAATTCAAGCAATGGAAAGCTTCTTTCAGATCCAGGACACTAAGAATTGTCGGCTGTGCCTGGCCAATTGATTGTAGTGTTTCCTTGATTAAAGGAAAAGGCATGTTTCTTTTGACAATCTTTGTATTAATGTGTCTGAAGTCACTGACTAACCTGAGAGAATCAGAATTTTTCTTCCGGAGAAGCATTACAGGGCTTGAGTAAGCAGAGTGGTGTTCTTGTAACACTCCCAATTGAACAAGCTTCTCAAGTTCTCTATCAATGATAGGTTTCTCAGCTGGTGAGACAGTAAATGGTCGTATGTAGAATGGTTTGTTGTCAGTCAGTTCAAAGTCAATGGTCAAATTTGTGTTACCTACTTCAGAATGAAGACTAAAAGCCTTGGAATACTTCAGTAACATAGTTTTGACATGTTTTTGTTGGTCAACATTGAGAGGGGTATGTGCGAAAACTATATCCCTATCAATGATTTCATGGTCATACATTTTCAACCTGGGATCAGATGGTTCAAGAAATGGAAACTTTTCTCTTTTAATTTTGAACAATTCTTCGCGAGACAACTCAGGAGAGATGTCTGCAGCTGTAGGTTGAACATTGGGTCTGTCTGTGTGTACGTCAGTTTGGTGGTCTGTCGCTGAAGTGTGGTAATACAGTGTTGTTCTGTCTTCAGTACAGTCAGTTGCAAGTAATTGAGAGTACATCTGTGTGAGGAATCTCAAATCAATAATTGCAAACAATTTGTCTTTACACAAAGTAACTGGTTTGTTTGTTGTGTTTGTGAGTAACAGGCTTGCATAGCCATTTCTAAATTGGAGAAGCATGTGTGAAGCACAAAATTTGGAAATGTAATTTGTAGGTCTTACAAATAAAGTTGCATCACGCAATGGTGTAGGCAAGCGTGAAGTGACAGAAACCATATGAATGTGTTGTGGTTTTAACACAAAAGACTTGGTAAGTTTCAGAGGAAAGGTAGAATGCTTAAAACGTAATTTGTTGTGTCTGAATTCCAGACAAGCATCTATATCAGATAACGAAGGAGAACCAATAACAAGATTGACACCACCAAGTGTATCTAATGCAAGTGCACGAACAATGAAAGTGTGAGATTGAATTTTGATAGGAATATCAAGCGCAAAACGAGTGGCCAAAAATTGTCCGTTGCCAACCTTGAAGCGAACTTGCGGAATTGAAATTTTTGGTAATTGAGAAAGGAATTTTGATTGGCTCACAAATGTAGCACAAACGAGCGAGTCACTAGCACCTGAATCAATAAGTGTCAAGCATTTCTCACGATTAGGTAGCATTGCCAGTACCATATTTTTCCGATCTAAGCTTATAGATGTGTCAAAAGAGCCTGGCATGGCAGTCATTGTAGGTGTGTCATTTAAAATTTTGTCAATTTTGGCAATCTTGTCATTTTCCGGTAAATTTTCATCAGAGTTTGCATTGTAAGAATGCTGCTCTGGAGTACAGCTGCTGGGAATACCTTGTGATGAATTTTCATCACTGGTAACATCAACAGTGCATGATAATGGGCGAACAGATGAGGGATGCTGAGATGAGAAAGGATGAGGTGATGATGAACATACATTTAATTCATTAGGCATGTTTGATTCAACAGGATCATCAATAGCAGGGGAAACAGATAGTTTGGTGCGGCCAATCTGTTCCCCTATTGAAAATCCTGTTGCATAGCCTTGAAGGCATTCGACTTCAGAAATTTCTTCAATTTTCTACACACAGTGTAGTCATGTTGGCCCTTGCAGTAATCGCATCTAGGCGATGGACCTGGGGACTCTTCCCTGAAGTCTACCTGTTTTGCAGGTCTCTCAGGCGTATACCGACCTGGGGTCGGTTTGCGGTATCGACCGCGACTGCCCGAACGGGATTGACTCCAACTGGAGCGTCTATTCCCATTCCGCTCTCTCGACATTTGTCTTCCGCGGCTGGGAGAGTAGCCATATCGGGGCTTCTCATGAAAGCGGGATCTGCTACCCGATCTGTTGCGATTTCTATCGCGGCGGTCACGGCTTCTCTCCCGAGACCACGGGCGAGCCTGCGTGATGTGAAGTGCCTGTACAGAGGCACACAGGGAGTCCTTGGCAGGTGCTGCTGCCTGAGGCTTTCCCACCGAGAAGGATTGGGCTACCTGGAAAGCCTCGTCTATGGACTTCTTTCCTTGTGCCCTGACTATATCCTTCATCGATTCAGGCAATCCCTCGATGAATTGTGTGGTGACCATTTCTTGGTCCTTAACGTCAGCCTTGATGGCCAACTTTTTTGTTCGATTTTTATAAGTGAGTAATGCCTCACCTGGCAATATCTGCAAGTTGCAGAACTGTTTCAATAAATCTGCCCTGCAGACATGAATTGAGAAATTAGACTTAAAAAGTCTTTCTAGAGCTGCCAGATCTGTAAATGTGTCAAAATTTGCTCTGAACCAGATCCTGGCATCACCGTTAAGGGTGGATCTGAATTAGGTGATTCTGGTTTCTTGTGGGATATTGTTATCCTCATACCAGTCTTCAACAAGAAGCCAGTGTACCTCTGGGTCTTCACTTTCTTTTCCAGAGAATGTCGGCCTATGATTGTTGTTAATGGTGACATTAACAGGTTGGGGTTGAACAGCTTCATTACCTTCATTAGGCATGGTGAATGTTCAAGTAATCAAGAAGAACACAAAAGAAATGAAGTGCCAAAAGTAATGTTGTTACTGATTGAATAAACAATTTTGATGACTATTGACAGAGAGCTATTGACCCTAAAACTACATTATTTGAAATAAGTTGCAATAGAACAGGTTGATTTGGAATGGCTGTGCCAGCTTCATGAAACAGAATGACAGACTGTGAATGACAGATGTGTGAGTAGTATCAATACTATTGTGAATAGTATTGATAATGCAGGATGTTCATGACAACATAATAGGAAACATCAAAACATCCTATTAAATTTAAAACAATGTAAACAATGGCATAGATCACAAAATTAAATTCAACATTGGTATTGAAAGTATTGAAACGTCACAAATCATTTACTTTTCAATTAAATTAAACATGGCACTGTATGGTAATGTAAATTAATTAAACTTAATTAAAGTCATGTGTAATTAATTATAAGTGCCAGAGTCATTAAATTGATTAATCATAGTCGTGTCTTGGTTTTAAAATACCTTGTTGTCAATGTTGTGCCTTGAATACTGAAGTTCTTGAAGTGAAGTGATCAGCTGAGAAGAAGTAAGTCCACTGAGCAGAGTGTGAGTCAGCTGTAAGCACATGTAAACACAGAAGTGTATGTAAACAGAAAAATGTAGAATGTAAACAGTGGAGCGATCAGCTGTTCAGGTTAGCATGGTAATACACATTAGCACATGGCTAGATAGTAGCACAATTCCAAAACAAAGAATCTGAGAATCAGCTGTTCCACCAAAATAACACAGTAGAAGTCAGTACATTTCGAAGTATTATAGCATTTTCGAGCGATACTTATACGATTCAGAAGAACAGGAAGAGGATGACGAAGAAGGCAACCATGTGCCACGAGTAGAAACGGTAGAATAATCGACGGGAAACGAAGAAATTACGAAGACATCATTCCAGTCCAAACAGCACGGCGTCCTCGGAAGAAGAAGAGCGCAACCAGGTGCGCGCGCAGATTCGAGGAGAGCGGGTGCTATTTATAGCACACTACGAATGAAGAGGCATCTGCAGCAGGACCAGCGCTGTGGTATTTTGCCGTCAAGATCACTCCAATGCAAAATTAATGAACGTATAGTACTGACACGTACATAATTGACGATCGTAACAATGTTATTGTGTAGAAATCAGCAGGTCGACGAAACGATCAAGAGCAATGATCGTGTTGAATGATCAGGATGCGCACGCATTGCCAGCAGCGTTCAGCGTCTCTGGTGGTCAAATACGGGCATGAACTAGGTCAGCAATGCAGCCGGATCCAAAAATCGGACATTCCTTCAAAGTGTTAGTGATGTTACAGGATGAATGAGAAGGATCTGATGTGAATTCCAACGAAGTGTAGACACAGCGTGAATGTCATAGAGACGTAATAGCAGTAGAAATAATCAGTAAATCTCACTCAATGAAGTTAATGGAAGCGGCTGAAATCGCATTCCAGAATGTGGGCCCAGCGCGAAGCAGACGCTTGCTTGCGCATGCGCATTTCATTCATTGCTCCGTGCGGGCGAGATGATCAGTCGACATGAAGGCATGAATCCACAAGAGAAATATGTAGAAAAATACAGTTCTGAAGCTGTGAAGTCCCTCAAAAGTTAGAAGAACATACCGGTATGGTATTCAGCGATTGTAGAATTAATCTGTAGATTCAATTTTAAAGATTTGACCTCCCAAAGGGTATGATGATCTGAGCTGTCAGAAATCAAATTAGCTGTTCCATGTACAATGTACAGCTGTCAAATTCCATTAAATTTGCTGTTCTCGATGTGATAGAGCAGGATGATGTTGTAAATATCCATTCGGGTTCCCACTTGGCCTGTGAGGGTCCAGGAAGGGTTATCCACCCAGTGGAAAACTTTAGTCAGTAATTGTCCAGGAATTCTTCATAAATCCATAAATTTATAAATGTATAAATCCACTGGTGTGGTGTAAAATCCCGGAGAGCTACACCATGTGATATTTTGATTCCTGGGTTATTATTTAAGATATAGATGAAAAGATGATCAACTCATAGATGCAGTAGATTCATTTATTCCTTGTTCCAAGACCAACAAGTAACTGCCCAGAGAGAGCTAGGCTCCCTCCAGATCATTGGGGCTGCAACCAATCAGAGGCCTTTGCCTCTTGGATCCTGCTCAACCAACAGCATTCCATTCCCTAATACGAGGATGGAGTTGGTGGGGCAAGCTGCCAAGATATTAATAGATAGGTGCTCTGACTGGCTGCTACATACAGTAAAACCCAAATAAAATACATTACATTCTCTCTTCCAGTATTTGCATATTTTGAAGAAATAAATTGTGGGAGCCTGCTGCAAAGTCACATGACAAATTCCAATTAAATTTCATCAATAGTGGTGATCACAAACTGTCATAAATTGTTTCTTACTATGTTTGATTTCAGCTGAAAATAGAAAAGGGTTTTCATCTATTACATCAAACTGCACCAAACAATAACTCTGTTTGGAGAACATGTTTTTCACAGTCAACTGTCAAATTGGCTAGAATCTGTGACAAATATCTTAATACGCACTGTTCCAGGGTATTTTGGCCAAAATTCCTTTGCTTTGTATTATGCTGGTATATCTAGTTGCACTAAAGCCATTTGACTGCCTTTTGGAATCATGTCTCTCAATGATATGGCGTGGCTGCCCATGTTCTCGAGGCACTTTTTCGAGGGTCGGTCGACAGGACAAAAAGAAAGCTGGTATCTTTTGTTTTTATTATGTTGATTGATAAATATTGTGGGTAAGGATCAATTTTTTTTCCACAGGCAGAAAATCTGTTCAGTCGGTCAATCTTGGAAGCTAATAATTAAATATGTCTAATTAAGTGACTTAAGATACTTCATTAAATAAGACTAGAAATTGCCCATTGTATCATTAAAAAGAGATTGGTTGGCCAACATTAGTGCATAAAGACAGTAAAGTCGATAATTAAAATACAAATTGAGGAATGACAGTAGTGGAAGCTGAATTATATAAAGATACCTCTTTGACACTGAGAGTTCAATAGGAGTGAGATTGTGAGAAAATAGGCCTATTAGTCGGGAGGCCAATTTGGAAAAGAAGATCCCCAGTGAGACCTGCTGTCGCCTCTGGGTAGAAGCAGACAACTATTTTTTTTGGATAGAAGGGGTTCTTAGGAGAAATGTTGGGGGGTTGTCATCTTGAAATATGCATAGGCCGTCCGTAATTAGCGTTAATTAACGAGGAAAACGTCTTTTTGCTGTATAACTCAAAAACTATTAGGTTTAGAGCCAATGTTTGTATGAAACATGAATATAAACTTGGCTACTGCGGAGATTTTGACACCATTCCCAACTCTCTATCTCTAATGGTTCTCAAGATATGACATATTCAAAATCTTGAATTTTACGAAAAAATCAATAAATTGCCGAAACGCGTATGTAATTCATCTTTATTTCCAATGTTAGACCTATTATTTCCATTTACCCAATCAGCCCACAAATAGGATGTTACATCTCCACTGATGTTTTATTATTACCCACTCTTGGGCTAATTTTACCCACTCTTAGTGTGTACAAATGTGATGACACACCATGTCTAGTCAAGATGATCCGAGTAGTAATGGGTTCAGATTTGACCAAAATCCGCTTCCAGGAAACTCTGATAAAATTCTGGTGCTGCCTCTGCAAGTTGATTCATGTTGGCTATGAACACACCACCCCAATGTGTGTAATTTGTATGGTATCATACCTTTACATACTGCAATGTACAGCTTCCAGTCACCACATCTCAAAGCATGTGTGAATGCTAAGAGGATTGTGACAAGCTCCATGTATTGTCTCCAGTGAAAAAAAAGATGTGACCTGCTCCACCAAAATGAGTTCAAAGTAGGCATTCTATATTTCTCAGAAATGAGCAAAATGTGTCAAAAGGTCACATTTTGATGATTTTTAGCTTTTGGTACCATGTTTTAGCAAAAGTAATTTGCTTTGATTATTTAAGACCATGAGAACCAAAAACCGATTTTAAATTATCTAAATTGGGCATCCTTCTTGATTTTCTTAGTTCTTTCATTGCAATGGCGGGAAATTCACATTCAGTTTTCTGAGAGTTTGATGTTTCTTATCATCAATATCAAAACATACTAAACATCATCTTAAAGCTCAATTCCAGTAGAATAGAGTCATTTTCATAAATTTTGTCATCCTGGAGATGTTCGCAGGGTCGGAGCATCAGCTGTCAGGGCCGTCTTCATTTTCTTCAATCAATTGAAGCAGTTTTTGTCACCACACTCTCCAAAGTCCTTCTAATGAAGTTTGTGGGCACAGACAACATGGTTCCATCCCTTTCCTTTCATGATGTTCGCAGCTGTATTCCTGGGAAGTAATGCTGGTCAATGACCATGGAAAGGTTCATCTGTATATGAAAACCACCCAAAAGAATTATGATATTTTCACATTCTTCTTAGAGATGCCACTATATCATATTGGCTCAGCAGTTCAACTGTATCAAACCAACTACTGTCTTAAGCTGATCTGATTTTGTCTGCTCTCAAGACTGACTCATTGCTAATGCTGTGCCCTGCCACATGAAGTAGCTGCACCAGGTCTTCAGACCTTGTGGCTTGATGGACATATTGGATAGTAACTCCAATTCTGAGGTGTTTTGGTGTCAGCCTGATACCCCCAGATGCAAGGTAGGCAATATCTTGAGCAGTGCTGAGGATTTTAGTGTTCAAGGTTTTGTCTTCTTTGTTGTCGGAGTCATCAAAAATGTATCCCATGCACTGGAGGCGTAAGACCATGTACAGAGACTACAGACTCTCAGGAACTACAGCCTCTGGCCCTTCGCATATTGCTGATCTATCCTACCAATAATGTTATGGTGTGGAGAGTCTCTGATGTCTGCCTTAATTTTTAAAACAACCTAGTAAAGTCAGATAAGTGTCTTTGTTGTCTATGCTGGCAAGATTATGACTATCCTTATTTGTAGCAGCTCCTCCAAAATCATCTTGACATTCATCGTCATTCATGTGTGACATCCATACTTTTCATGTGTTTTTTAAATGCTGTGATGGCGGCACTCATTTCAGGTAATACCAACATAATTTCAGTTAGATTAAGTCAATTAACAAATACAGCCTTATGGTCAAGCGCATTGTTCAGCTTTGTCTTGAGAAGATGACTCCTGTAGACACCAGCATCCAACTGAAAGTCACAGAGCAGATAACAGTATATTTGCCAATATTTTTTTCAATCAGTATATTTTTCCTCATGCAAAGCCCAAATGCAGACAAATGTATGTTAGAAATCTACCTTGTTTGAATCCATTGCAGTTTTCTTGTACTTTTTTGAGAAATTTCTGAAGCATCTGAGATAGTACTTGCCTTGTGTAGCAATCAGGTCTGATGTTCCGGCAAGGTCTTACGTAGTACTTTGTCAATCTGAGCCAGTTGAAGAATGTTATCAGAGGTACTCAGGACTGTCAAATTATAAAGTGTTTCTTTGCATTTATGATCTTGACAAAAACATTTCAACCAAGACACTGCACTAGTTGGTGATTGCAAACTTCTTCTTGAGTGGGAAACGTTGCTGGTTGTAGGTTCCGGTGAGTCTTCCGGCAAGGTTGACATTTCCATGTCATTTTCGAAGCGATTCTTGAGACCATCAATAGCAGTGACATTTGTGAATGTTGAATAACAAGTCTTGTGTCATTCACATAGCCGTACGGTAGACGCGATTTTTGGGAGGGCGAGCGACATTTACCCGAATTTCAAAATCTAGATTTAATACCATTTCCAATGAAATTGCATTGAATTCATTAAGTTTCGATAGTTTTTATTTAATCATCTGCCCAAATTTTTTAGCATTTTTGCCCGAATCTTACTGTTTCTCAAACTTTTGGGGGGGGGGGCGATCGCCCCCCCTGCCCCCCCCTCAGATACGCCTATGGTCATTCAACATCTTTTAAAAGCTGACTCTTCAGAAAGCCCTTGAATTCTGTCAAAATCATCAACATACTTCATATATAGATCTTTATATTTCAAAGCTCTGATTTTAATGCATTTGAAAAAAAAGTGCTTCGAGTCAATGGTCAAGTGGGGTTACACTCTTGCATATATCTTAATGAAGAAGGTCATGCATTTTTGACCCATTTCATAGCATATAGGTCACCTGAGGTACCCCCTGTTTGGTAAAACTCCTTGATGTACCCCAACACCACTTCTCACCACAACCAATATGCAACAGTGTAAATCTTGTAGGATCATTACTACTCGAATCATCTTGACCAGACACATGTGTGTTTTCATATTTTTATACACAAAAAGTGAGTGAGATTAGCCAAAGAGTGGATAATATTAAAACATCTGTGGATATGTAACATCCTATTTGTGGGCTGATTGGGTAAAATGGAAATAATAGGTCTAACTTTGAAAATAAAGATGAATTACATACGCGTTTCGGCAAATTATTGATTTTTTCGTAAAATTCAAGATTTTGAATATGTCATATCTTGAGAACCATTAGAGATAGAGAGTTGGGAATGGTGTCAAAATCTCCGCAGTAGCCAAGTTTATATTCATGTTTCATACAAACATTGGCTCTAAACCTAATAGTTTTTGAGTTATTCAGCAAAAAGACGTTTTCCTCGTTAATTAACGCTAATTACGGGCGGCCTATGCATATTTCAAAATGACAACCCCCCTAACATTTCTCCTAAGAACCCCTTCTATCCAAAAATAATAGTTGTCTGCTTCTACCCAGAGGCGACAGCAAAAGTCACATTTTCCAAATTGGCCTCTGGACTATATGACCAATAATACAATGAGAGGTAGCTGGTAGCTGTTATGACAGGCCAATGATAATATGGCAAAGGCAGATGAGAGTAATGACTGAGGCAATGACATTTGATCATTGTTGATGGCAATGACCTTGGTGGCAGAATTGTCTATAGTGGACTCTGGATATTGACTGCACCTTGCTGGTGCTGCCCTTTGGTGGGCAATGGATGAACATCGCGGGAGTCTTCTTCTTCTTCTTCTTCTTAGTGATACTTGACAACATCAATGTTGATGGCTTCGTCAAGGGTGCAGGTGCGCATGCGTGAGATAAAATCCAGTGATGTTATGATTATGATATGTATAATGTCTTTGGTGATGAAGATAAAATCCTTGGCTTAAGTGCTATCTACATAGATGTTTTGTCAGGCGGTCCTTGAAGATGTCTATGGAGTCTGCACTGACAATTTCTTCTGGTAGAACGTTCCATTCCCTGATGGTCTTTGGGTAGAATGACTCCTTGACATATGCTTTGGATGTTTCTGGGATGTTGAAGACCATGTCGTTGTTTCTTCGGCGGGATGGTCTGGTGCAAGGCTTGAGACGATCTTTGTGGCTTGGCATGTCTACATAATTATTTATGGCTTTGTAGAGCATGCATAGCCTTGCGATCTTCCTCCTTGTCTCCAGCTGGGGCCATTGTAATTCCTGGAGCATTTCTCTGACCGAGCTGCGTTTTTCGTGCCTGTTTAGCACGTATCTTGCTGCTCTTCTTTGGACCATCTCTAGACTCCTGATGTTACTTAGGGTGTGAGGGTCCCATACTGTGGGGGCGTATTCTAGAAGGGGTCGTACCAGTGCCTTGTACGCCCTGTCTTTTATCTTTGGCAGATTGCTTTGCAGGTTGCGTCTGAGGAATCCCAGATTTTTGCTGGCTTTACTGATGATGTTGGATATATGGGTGTTCCAGCTGAAGTCGGATGTAATTGTGACTCCTAGGTATTTAGCTTGCTGGACATGTTGTAGTTTGTGGCCGTGCAGTTTGTAGTTGTGATGGATCTTGTTTCTGTTCTTGGTGATTGAGAGAACTTCACATTTCTTGGGATGGAACTCCATTAACCATTTCTTTTCCCAGGTTCCAAGGCAATCCAGGTCCGCTTGTAGCTGATTTGCATCATCCATGCCCTTTACCGCTAAGTAGGCAACGGTGTCATCGGCAAATAAGCGCACGGTTGATGTCATGTCGTTTGCTATGTCGTTGATGTAGTATATAAAGAGGAAGGGTCCAAGGACTGAGCCTTGAGGCACTCCTGAGGTGACAGGGACTTTGTCGGACTTCTCGCCGTCTAGGACCACACACTGCCGTCTTTCTGTTAGGAACGATTGTATCCATCGATTGGTCTTTCCTCTTACGCCATAGAAATCTAATTTCCTGATGAGATGCCTGTTGCTGACTTTGTCGAAGGTCTTCGCAAAATCCATTATGAGGACATCGGTTTGGCTGTTGGTATCGAGGTTTTCCAATATGTCGTTCTGGAACTCCAGCAGTTGTGTCTCGCAGGAGCGTTTGTCCATGAATCCATATTGGAGTTGGTACAGGATGTTATTTGTCCTTGCGTGTGCCATTATGTTGCTGGCTATGACATGCTCCATCAGTTTGCATGTGATGCAGGTCAGTGAGATTGGCCTGTAGTTGGAAGGGTCTGATTTAACCCCTTTCTTGTAGACCGGGACTAAATTGGCTTCTCTCCACTCCTGGGGCACAATTCCACTGTCATATGAGGCCTGAAAGAGTATTCTCAAAATTGGAGCAATCGGTTGGGCCATTTCTTTTAAGATTCGTGCTGTGACGTTGTCTGGGCCTGCAGCTTTGTGGGGCTTCAGTTTTTTCAGCATTTTATAGATGCCGTGTGTTGTGATGGTGATGTCCTCGGCCATTGGGTGAGTTGAGTCTCCCAGTAGGTCTTCTGGCACGGAGTTGGAGGTTGCTGAAAAGACAGACTGGAACTGTCTGTTGAGTGTGTCCGCCTTGTCCTTGGGTGAAATGCTGACTTTCCCTCCTGACTTGAGTCTTGGTACTCCGTGTGAGTCCTTCCTGTTGGTCTTGACGAAGTGCCAGAATCTCTTCATGCTGTCTATTTCACTTGAGTCTGCAGAATCTGGGTCGATGATCTTGTCTACGTATTCCCAGTAGGAGCGTCTCATTTTCTGTTGGATCTCTCTTTTCAGGAGTTTGATGTTTTCTTCTAGTTTGATGTAGCTGTCTGTTGATTGTTCTAGATTCCGTTGTTTCTCTTGTGTGATGAGACACTGGTTATTATACATTTATTATTGAGTGAAAGTGATTTGATGTTATAAGGTTTACATATAGTATGGGAAATACATTGAGAAAGTATGTATAAGACAGACAATAAAGGGTGAGCCCTTATTTAGACTGTGGTGCACTGTGACTGGGCACCAGGACATCTGTCAATTCTGCTCCAAATATGCATATCATGCATTCCTGGTGGTGAAGATGAGGGTGGACCCAAACGTTGACAATAAATAGTAAAATAGCATAAATGGATGCTCATCTGAAGCATTTAATGTTTGAACTTTGAAGAGTAAGTGAACACGTTAGGTGCAGGGAATTTTCAGGGAAGGTGTCTATAGCTTGTAAAGGGGTGGTCATGTGACTGTTTTTTTAACTCAAATGTTAGGAGGATGTTAGGAGGATTAGGAAACCAACAGAAAGCTGTCATTGATATAACAAAGCCAGTTTGCAGATTGAAAATAAGTAAAGGTTATTCACCACGGGAGAGGGAATATGTGATTTATCACCCGAGGCCTTTAGGCCGAGGTGTGATAAACACATATTCCTGATCCCATGGTGAATAACTGGCTTATACCATGAGAAAAAATTTATACCATTCGACACCTCTGTCAGCTCATCACTAGCCAATGTTTCCGGGAAATAATTCCCATATTCTTTGTTGTCCAGTTATCCTCTCATGTTTGACTGTTTGAGTGTTTGTCTCATGGTATAAGCCGGTTTTTCTCCATGGGATCAGGCCCCCACAGGTCTCGGGCCTCCTCGTGGCGGTGGGTGGTAACACTAAGGTGAAGCCCTCTATCCTTAGTGGCCAACACGAGACAGTGCGCTTGCACACGTCTCCCCGACGGAAATGGGGCAACCTGTTTGCCGTGGGTTGCGACTCGTGTCGGAGGATGAAGGGGTCCTGGTAGTTGAGTAGGGTGGGCCTAAGTTGGTCCCTCCCATACAATACACTACTTTGGCCTGGATTTCTCCTAGACGGGAGGCTGGATTGGCCCGGTCCAGTCAATTGGCTTGTCATGTTGTCACTAAGACTTCGGTCCTATTTGGCCATGGCTGATGGGTCAATCAAAGAAGGTTCTGACCAAGTCTACATGCTGGCCATGTTTTAAATATGATTGCAGCTATATCTCTTACCAAGCCTTCTACGAGTATATCCCCCATGTATCCCTGGACTAGGGTACTGGGCGCAGCCCTACCCATATAGTCCCCCTTGTTGGGCTCCTTGGTGGGTGGGGAGCATGGGGGATGAACATCACAAATTCCTATGGCATACTCTCTTCCTAATTCACAGTCTCGACTAAAACGGCAGCGGTCATCCTCGGATGACTGTATCGACCCAGAACTGCTAAATCGACAAACGACAACACAAAAGTCGGAGTACCGACACAGGTACATAGTGTTCAAACCAACTAACAGGCTATCTCCTTTCGCCATCTACAAGACCATACTTCAAGAAGTCGGCGAACCTGCAGAGACAACCTTACAGAGAGATGGAACCGTCCTATTTAAGACCAGAAACGACGACCAGACTCGGAAACTCCTTAGGCTGAAAGATGTTGCAGGTACACAGGCAATAATCAAACCTCATCGGACCTTGAATACTTCCAAGGGAGTGGTGTTCTCCTCCCTTAGCTATTTAGACTCGGACGACGATTTACAAGAATGGTTTGAAACTTTCACTGATGTCATTCATTTTCATAGAATCCCACAGAGGGATAATCGGGAGCTTCTTATCTTGACTTTTTCAGACACGACTCTTCCAGAGAGTGTCAAAGTTATATGGGAGCAATGTAAGGTACGACCATACATCCCCAATCCAAGAAGATGCTATAAATGTCAACGTTTCGGTCATCTGAGCAAATGGTGCCGCCGACAAGAAGTTTGTGGACATTGTTGATCCGAAGACCACGTTCAATCAAAGGAACAACCTTGCTCATCCCCTCCTCTTTGTGTCAACTGTAAGGAGGATCATCCCTCTTACAGCAAAACTTGTAGACAGTGGACTAAGGAAAAAGAGATCCTCACATTGAAGGCAACCCAAGCGATATCTTTTCCGGAGGCTAGAAGGATCGTGGACCAACATGCAGGAATTCCCAGCTATGCCGACATGGCAGGATATCCACAACCTCAACACCATGCGACACCAAGACGAAGGTTACAACTCGAAGAACGCAGCATCAACAGAATACACCAACAACACACAGAGAACATCGAAGACAACAACAGACATTCGGGAGGAACAAATGGAACAACCACGCCAAAGACAACAAACACCACAAAACAGCCTGATTCCCAGCCAGACCTTGAAGAACAAATCCCAACAGCTGGCATCACAACTCCTCCTGAGGAAGAAATGGAAGTACGTCAGACTGAAACAGACACTGAAGAGGAACAGGAAGACTCGGATGATGGCAGGAACACGACACCCGGCAACCAGTCCATGGAAGCAGAACAAGATGAAGAGGAAGAAAATACAGCAGCTCAAGGAGATCTACAGGAAAAAGAAAAGGAAGAGGGCCTAGAGGAAGAAGAAGACGATCCAGAAAACAAAGGACAGGACGGAGTGGACAAAATGGAAAAAAAGGAAACAAACCCTCAGGATGGAGGAACAGACAGTCTTGAAAAAGACAACCCAATCACTCACAGAGCCTATCTCTTCCACCTCCTACTTGAAGAAGTATCACCTGAACACGTTCAAACATACCGACTAAAGATTATAGACCATTACCTAGACTCAGCAGTTTCACATCTTCAAATGTCCGGCTTCGGCAATGTGTCTAGGAAGCTGACTGAGCGAACAAAACAAAAGCTGTACTCCTGGCCAGAAGATACACACACAACCAAAAAAGAAATACACAGTTTAGTCACCAAGTACACCTTCACTGATGAATTCTATGGAATCCTCATTTTACTGGTCAGTCATGGCCTTTTGTCTGTTGCTCTGAAATTGGTAAGAAAACAACGGACGACGGAAACCACGACACAAAAAAGAAATAACTAAGTAGCAAAAGAACAACTATAAAGACACAAACCAAGTATGTCTCTAAATAGCCCACACAGGTGCTGATGAGACGTAAAACACTAATTCACTCACTCACTCACTCTCCATGGGATCAGGAATATGTGTTTATCACACCTCGGGCTAAAGCCCTCGGGTGATAAATCACATATTCCCTCTCCCGTGGTGAATAACCTATACTAATTTTTCCAGTGGACAGCCAATCTGCAAAGAGCTCTAAGCAGGTTTTAGCATTAAATGGCAACATTAAGTAATTTATATGGATTGGTTATTTCTGTGGAATCGAAGCAATTATAGCTTGGTAGTGTGGGCATGGAGGGGTGAGGGTGAGAACTGAAGTACATAGAAGGGTGATTTCTTCCTGAAGGTGCGGGGTTGAGGAAAATGTATATTGGGGTTGTACTGTACATCTCCCTTGATACACTCCTGCTCATAAATATGGAATACTTTTTTGGAAAAAAGGTGTCAAATAAAATTAAATTTCAGAGTGTGAATGTGAGCAAGGTCCATTGCAAAGGTCAAGTCATCTTCTCTAATCACTCTTTAAAAGCCTCAACTACATTTTTTGCAAGAATTTTGAATTTTTGGTTGAATGAACCTCATTCTAAAAAGCCCCCTAAATTTCTATATTTCGTGCTGCTGTAACTTTTCCTGGGGTTAACGCTGCAGCATGCGTTTTAAACAACAACATGTTCCCTTTAGCGGTCATCGGAGGTTGTTTCCATTGAATCAGACTATCATGTGCTCCAGCAGAAGTTGCTAAAGTTGTCAATTTCAATGGGGAATGTTGAAGTATTCCAAATGCAGTTGATTTAGAATATTATTCCATCCTGTGTTGTAAATTAAGCGCTAGGGATGTGATCTCTTCTTTGCAAATTCCCTGTTCCCCTAGTAAAAGAAAGGCAAACCTTTGTTTTAATATCCTGACCTCTGAACATGCTAAATAGCTTTTGAAGTGGAAGCCAAGAGATCAACACATGCAGATCAGAATGGATCACAAATTGTGCACATGTGAATACCCTGCATGTTGCCATCTGACTCTAACCAACCATACTAGTGATATTTGACTTGCCTAATATGATGAAACTGGTCCTGTTGTCTTAATAATTAAATGACTGATCAGTGATCATAAAGTTCAGAAGCTGTTTCATAGAATGACATGTGTCTCCACAGAATTGAAAATGTACTTTCATTTAACTCCATCTAAAAGTTTAGAGATGTCAATGTATGTTTGATTGTGTCATGTCTATTTAAAATAAGAAATCGTGTTTTTGGGAAATGAGTTAATGTCACTGAGCATAATGGAAAACACTAAAAACACATATATCACATGTGCCCTCCTCGTGCACAGCGCAAGCTGGGATTATGTCGGTAGCCTTGCAACTGTTATACAATTTGTGTAAAGTCATGTTGATAGACCCTGAACCTTTTACACTCCGTTGTCTTTGTACAGTTTGAGGATGTGATTCTATAGTTGTATTATTGTGCTAAAATGTCATTGTGTGTGACAAACTCTTTAACTAAACTTGTCAAGAAGTGAATTGTTTGTCTATTTCATTATTTTCTTCAAGCTTTTACATGAGAACATTAGGTTTGTTCTATTTGGTGCCTGCTTGGTGCCACAGGTCCCTTCATATATGTGCAAACAATGGTCATATTTGAATGATTAAATGCGGCTGAGTCCTTTAACAACTAATTACACACATGCGCACAAGACGTTTAACTGTTAAGCAACTTGGCAAACCTGTGAGGTATTTTGATGAACTTTTCGTGGAAATAATGAAAATCAATGTCCTTCTGATGGTTGATTAAAAACACTTCATGATTTAGAAAAAAAAACATTTCAGAGCAATGGTCAGGCAAGTCACAGAAAGGATGATTGCAGAGTAGTAATTTTTAAGCCTCAACAATAAATTGGTGAATGTTTCCTTTGTTGTTGTTTTTTTTAAAGAAAGTACTTGCAGGACCTTGAGTCCTTGATTGCTTGCTTACAGCATTCATTGCTTCTGCTAGTGTTAAATCTTGATGGCTCTTGTGTTCCAGGAATGCTTGCCAATGAAACAAACTACGCACAATCCTACCACAAGTCATGAAGGATATGAAAATTGATGTGCACTCACGCAGAGAGCAAATCGTAATCCATAGATGTCTTATAGGACACAGAAGATCAACCCATTCACACTTATTAAACAATAACTCAGCACCAATATGCGAAGGGTGCCAAGTACCAATGACAATTAAACATATTGTGATAGAATGCAATAATATTCTACATATCCAACCATTTCAATCAGGTAATCTCAAACACCTATTCTTTGAAAATTCAGCGTCCAATATCACTCAGTTCCTCAGAGACAGTGACTACTTCTGCAAGTTGTGAGAAATTAGATTCTCGATAGTACATTCCAAACCATCGTTGCCTCTAAATAGCCCATACTGGTGCTGATGGGGCGTAAAACACAAATACACTCACTCACTCACTCACTCACTCACTCACTCACTCACTCACTCACTCACTCACTCTTGTTTCCAGGGTTTTGTTGTGCTCTTAAAAGAAATCTTATAAGGATGTGAGACTTGTGAAAGCTCTGCATAGTACTCTTCAGCTCGAAACATTTGATCTCTGAACCAGTGGTTTGCTCAGTCATAAGGGATAAAGTATTTGTCAGTCTGCAGTCTTTCCCATCAAATGTGGAATGAAAAAAGGAAATAAGAGCTGGGATTGCTCAGGAATTTCATGTGGCATTTCTGGCGGTCTGAATTTTCTAAAAACATGATGAGAAGGAAACACCTGTTTTCATTACAGCCTGGAAATTTGATGTGTAAAAAGGGTGGACTGCGGCACTGTGAAAATGGCACTTGGTGTGTCATCATGCTGATGATTTGTCATGATCATACCCAATACTTTCAATGTTGATTTGATTAAAGGAGACCAATCCCGCTTGTTGTTGGCAGCCAAACGAAAGGATTGTGCATCTGATTTTTACTCTAAAATCAGTTATGACAAATCAAATGGCCTTCTCTTGGTCATTTTGATGCTATGTCATGAAAAAGACATAGCATCAACATTAATTTCATGATTAAAATCTTTGAACAATGTTACATAATAACTGTGGAGCAAAAACTGAAATTACCTGGAATTCATACATGAAATGAATTCTGATGCTTTGTCATGAAAAATACATTGCATCAGAATTAATTTCATGTATATATTCTACGTAATTTCAGTTTTTGCTCCACAGGTATTACGCAACATTATTCAAATACTTCAAATTCTGGCTGAAGTAATCGAAAACTTTTCAAATTATCAATACTTCAATAAAACCCGAATGAGCAATGATACAACAAACATTACATTGCAATTTTCTCATGAATACTCTATTTGATGTCTTCCCAACACTGTGTTCTGATTATCATACACTGTAAATTCTGAAATTCTGAGTTAGCTCAAATGATTGAGTGAGACGGTTGCACAATTTGTTTGAGCCATGATAGCTTGCTGTTTTGAGTTATGATAATCTTTATGTTGTTATAACTTGCAAACAACAAGCTATCTTGGCTCAAAGGAATTGTGCAACCATCTCACTCAATCAGTTGATCTAACTCAAAATTCAAAATTTACAGTGTACTTAGCATGTCAATCCCAAGATCAGGTGCATGTTTCTGACTTTTTAGATAAAAGCTGACACAGCTTGGCTAATAACCAGCATAGAATTCCATTCTTACCTTGTATGAAAGGAGACCTTTGCTTTTTAGTGATCATAGGAGTTTCAGTACTGTAAATCTGATACAATTTATCTACAAAAATCATCAATTTTGAGGTGTAACGAAAGACGTGTATCTTCTGTGTTTTTAAAAGAGTCTATATTGTTGTAACGATGTACAGCATTTTGCTGGTGTCTTTTCCTGCATATTACAAGACTATTCTGAATGTTTGAGACGGATATTGAAAATCAGATACAGTTGAGGTCAAATTTATTCATACAGCGACGGCTGCTGTTTTCAAAGATATGTGGCATCGTAAAATCTGCCTATATTGGGATGAAAACACTTCAGATTATTTGTTGTGATTGTTTTTCAACTCATGGCAGTGAAAAAACCAGAATCAAATATGATTTGCAGTTGTTAAGAGGCTCTGAATTCAAAATGTCCAAAATTTGGTGGGTCAAAAGAAATGATACACTTGGATTTTGAGCGGCAACAAATTGACTGACCTAGTTTTTTCCACGGGATGTGACAAATTACTGCTCACATATTTTATTTAAAATTTCAAAATATTTTGAACGGAAAAAGAAACACGCAGAAAATACATCGAAACAATGGCAATCAAATTCAGAGAGTCTGGGCGCTGATATCAAGTGCTATGTGAACAATTTAACAGGACAATGTCTTCATGTAGATGACCATCGAGGGCTCTGCAGCCTATCGGTCAACAGAATCATTGCATAAATAGTAAATAGATGGGACCTATCTGCAAAACAAGAATGCATTTTGGTCAAAAAGGTGGATCACATCCCAAAATTAACAAAGAAGGAGTTCTTTGGAGAGTTACAGGCATAGTGGACAGAGCTGTGGGCAAGCATTGTCAAACACACTTTGCCTCAACTCAGCCTGATGGCCTTCAATGCAATAAAAATGTCACTTCATCTGGTTTCAAGTACAGTCGAGATTCATAACTTATCCCAAAAATCTATTTTGCAAAAATTGGAGAAAAACCCAAGTGTAAGATTTCTTTTGACCCACCAAATTTTGAACATTTTGAATTCAGAGCCTTTTAACAACTACAAAATCATATTTGATTCTGGTTTTTTCACTGCCATGAGTTGAAAAACAATCACAACAAATAATCTAAAGTGTTTTCATTCCAATATAGGCAGATTTTACGATGCCACATAACTTTGAAAACAACAGCCCTCGCTGTATGAATACATTTGACCTCAACTGTAGACACAGCTACAGTTTAACTGATGTTGCGCGAGGTGTCCCGATTTATGAGAATTGACAAGCAGCTTACTTTTGGACTCGATGGAAAAAGAAGTACCAAACATTTTACTAATTTTATAACGTATGATCTCGGTCCCACCAAGCAGACATGGCCGATCTAGCATGTATATTTGATGAGTAATGAGAAAAATTAAAATGGGACATGAAATGTTCCGTCATGAAATTTTTACAAATTTTGCCAACTTATGATTTCAGCATCCTTTGTGATCAAGTTCCCGATCAAGAAAGTTGCTAATTTTCTGGATTCTGTTGGTCCCAGCAATTGGCATTATACCCTGATAAAATTGGACTCCTACTTAAATTATAACTTGTTTTCATTCACTTGAATGAAAATATTTCAGATTTTAGGTTTTCAAGTACAGTTTCATCAATTTCAATGGTACAACTAGAATTTTTAATACATCTGTGTTGGCAGTCATGACCACAAAAATAATTATTTGCTTCCAGTTCCTTTTTAAATCATTAAAATATAATGACTTGAACAGAAGTTATGTTTGAAAATGTAACCATATATCAATTCCTCCTCATGTTACACTAAACCTGCGTCTGATCGATTGGCTTTCAGCAATTATTTGCTTTCTTATGATGCCTCAAACCGACAGTCCCATAGCAGCATGTGGAAAATATTGAAAACTTACAGCAATAGCAGAAGGTGAAGGGCATACAGTATAAACAGTGGCTCAATCTTTGAAAGGTGTACCAATTGAAACAGTTAAATTTGCCAGAAAAAAATATTGTCAGAACTTTCTTATAAAACACCCTTCGTATTTCTTGTCATTACTAAATGATTTTGTGAATTTTTGTTTAATGTTCTCAAAGGTGAGTTACACAATATGTCAATACCAGATAATGTTTTACCTATGGTAAGTATGGATAATTAATTTTTATGACGCATTAAAATTAACATACAGGGTATATTTACTGAAATTGTTATAGAGGTGTTTTCACATCTACTATTGATCAAGATATTAAACCATTATTCATTATGTGATATTAAAGCAATATTGACAAAACTAATGGCACTTTCTTATATTTGTGTTTCGAAAATTCAAATTTCACCACCACTTATTGATCAAAGGCAAAAATTACCTCTTTACGTTAAAACGATGACGTAGATATTATGTAAAGTCACATGATTCGATTAGTTGTCGTTGACCAATAAGAATTGGACCACAGCAATGATCATTAAGACCTTTTTGCTATATAAACCAAAGCTGAATTCCTGTAATCAGACAAGTTGAAGTCCGAATATTTGAAGATGTTGGGAAAGTTCAACTTTCCGTTGCTGCTCCTTGGCATCTTGGCTGTTGTTTCTTCCACGTAAGTAAATCTTTAAAATAGTTGGTCTTATATAAAATGTATATGTCTTGATTGTCTTATGGTTAAATGTATTTCAAAACTTGGTCTAACGTATATTTGGAGTCACATAGAGTGGGTCGGGGCAAGAAGCCCGGGTTAGGTGAGAAGCCCCCCCAGGGTTATATCTAAACTTACATTTTTTGTGCTTTTTCTTATTGATGGGATTGAAGCTAGAGGCTTTTTAGGTGACGTCACAAATGTTCAAGGCATTCAGCACCAAACCATAGTCGTAATTAAAGAAACAAAAAAAGGTGCATGGTTTTTGTAACTTTGATTAATTCTTTGAAAGTGGTTGTCAGAAATAACTTTGGAAATTTTTAAAAGTATAATGGATATCTGCATTGCTTCACTTTATGACCATCGCATAAATGTGATTTGGATCATGTTTTTTGCATTTTAGCTTAAAATATAGAGGTCAAATTAAAATATGTGGGTTTGGGGCGAGAGGCCCCACATGGTATGGGGCATGGGGCCCCCTTCACTGAGGCCTCGAAGCTGCTTCCGGAACCATTTAATAATGTTTACTTTACCTTAAATCTTGATAGAATAGCTAATTGAAATAGAAAAAATTTTGGCCGAAATTGAAAAAGGGCAAAAAATAATAAAAAATAAATGTATGAACAGAAAAATTCTGAAATTCAGAAAAAGTGAATAGAATGCCTTAAAAATGATAGACAAACCCCAAGGGATAACTTTCAAGCTGAATGCGCTTGCAAAAAAAAATTGCCATAGGATTATAATAGAGGGCTTCTTGCCCGATGGGCGGGGTAAGAAGGCCATTTTAATTTTTTTACGAAAAGGGCCGTAACTCCTTTATTAAAATTGGTAGACATTTGTTTCACTAGTTATAAGTAGAGTCAAGTGATCCCTTCCTGACAGCATAAGCATTCAAATAATTGACCACAAAAAGTAGGTCTGATCGCATCTTGAAGTTAAGGGGGGCTGCATGCCCCGCGCTACTCTAATCTTCATTGACAATTATGTAAAAGTGAACAAGCAGTCTACTTTGGGAGAGTGGGGCACAGTGAGATGGCAGGCACAGTGAGACAAAGCCCGTAGTGTCTAACTGGTACTGTTTGCAGAACAACCCTCTTTTGTATAGTACAAAAAGTAAGAAAGTAGAAGGCAGTCCTGTATCCTGAATGCTTGCACAGCATATATGGTGACTGGAATTTCAAAATTTTTGTTTTTAGCTAAAAGTAAATAATTTTGCCAAACACCTTTATGTTATGGTATCCAAAAAAAAAACTGGATAATGCTAATCAATTGCCAGATATTAAAACCTTGGTTATTTGTCTTGGTTTAGTGAGATTATGATCCATAATGTAGGCATCTGGTCCACACGATTCATAAATCTTAGAAAGAAAGCTGTGGGGGGCACTGTGAGACAGTGACTGTGAGACAGTCTGAGGCAGGGCACAGTGAGACATCACAAAATACACTTGAAATTACCTGAATTTAATGTACAGTTAACAATTCACTATGAAGAAAAAAAATGTCTGCCACAAACCTGTGTTTTAGTGAGCCGCATCAAAAGGGAAACATCAGAGAAGAATTGTGACACACTCTAAAAAATTCCAGACAAAATTGGTTTTTTAGATTCAAAATGGTTTTTTGAAAAACCTAATTTCAATGCAAAAAACCAACATGGATTTTTTTAAAAATCCATTTTGGTTTTGCATTGAAATTTGGTTTTTCAAAAAAAAACATTTTGAATCTAAAAAACCAATTTTGTCCCGACATTTTTTAGAGTGCAGACTGTTGGACCAGTGCTATGCTCTGGCCAACTCCTTCAGCTGACCCTTGACCCCGTGAAAACAAGCCCATTAATTTCTTTATTAATTTTTATTAGAACTGTGGGTCACCAAAAGTTTTTCACCTCAAATTAAAATTCAGGTGAGGCTGTATGCTAAGTTTGAATGTGATTGGTGAGGAGGGACGTCCAGGTAAGTTGGCGTAAGTTTTGGCCAAATTCCTTCAGTAAGAGCTTCGCTTCGCGCGCTAAAATTAAAAAGGTTCCTGTCATATTTCCATTTTGAATATCTGGAACATATTGTGAAAATCAAAAGTGCCATGTGAATTTCATGGTTGTCTGTTCCATTTTTTCTTCAATACTTTCCAATTCTATGAATGGGACCTAGTTGCTTCTTTAATCTGAATGCTTAATATACTGTTTGATTTTTGTCTTTCAGATATGCCTGGCCTATAGCCCCACCAGTTATAGATCTACCGGATATTGAGTTCCGCATCTGTTCTACTGGAAATGGTATTACACATTGGAGACATTTTCTCTTTTAGAATCAGAAATAATAAAATGACTCTTTTGCAAGTGAATGACTGAGGAAAACTAAATAGCAAATTTGCTTTATGATGGTTTTTTTAAGTCCCACTTTGTAAATAAATTTATCTTTCGATTCTTTTCTCCAGACAGTTGCGACCAGGACTACGACATCATTTTCATCCTCGACCGATCAACTCGGGTCAACTCCAACAGATTCGATCGCTACAAGCAGAGCATCAGCGACGTCATCGATGCGCTGGATTTTGGAAAGGTCACCACTCATGTTGGTCTTGTGGCTTTCAATGATGAGGCCGAAGTGCTGAAGAAGCTGAATGAAAACAACAATGCCCAATTCTTGAAAGATTTTGTAATGCAAAGTATCGAGCAATCAGGAGATAGCCGCAGAATCGGTAAGAATGAAAAATTGCTTTGAAAGATAAGACTTGAGTGAGTCATGAGCAAATTATATTATTATAATCGAATATGATCATATACACTCCAAAAAGATTGTGCCAACTTAACATGTGTGCAAAATTTTGGACTATTAGCCAATATGGTTGATCTGAAACAACCGGTAATATTGCTAATCTTCGTGTAATTTGTCGTAATTTTCATTTGCGTTTTTGTCTTTTAATAGGGAACGCATTCAGAACTACCAGGTTGGAAGCCCTTACCGCCGCAGCTGGTGACCGACCGGGGGTCAAAAATGTTTGCATCCTGTACACAAATGCTAATTTACCTAGCAACAACCAACTGACCCTGCTTCAATCCATGTGCCAGTTGATCCATTTAAGAGATGGGCGTCAGGATGATTTCGACCAATTTGTCAGCGAGATTTGTCCCAATGGACAAAATTCTACGGGTAATTGGCCTAACAGTTCGAAATAAATCTGATTATTTAGGTCTCATTCTGAACAATGTTACTGCATGTATCTACCAGTTAATTGCTACTATCCTTAATATTAATTCGTGAAAAAGTTTCAAATTATGCGTTACGAACCTTGTACTGATTTATTAAATTATACTTAATCAGAGTAAATAATATCAGTTTTTGTTCCGTTATTGTTGTAGATATTGACGGGGAGAGCTGGGAAATTATATTGTGCAATAGCCATGATGATCTTTACCAGTTTACATATCGTTTATATTTTCTTTGCAGCCAACTGTTCTTCAATGTGCTGCTTGAATGGAGGAACTCCAACCCTGGCAGTCAACGGTTGCTGCAAATGTTCTTGTCCAGCCAATTTTACTGGCACTTACTGTGATGATAGTAAGCTTTATTTTTCTTTTCAATTGTTGCTTTTTGTTGTTATTTGTATACATCAATGTCATGGCAATTCTTTAATTTCTGTTATTACCCTGTCACTGTCATAACTTTCTATTTTATCGCCATCCTCAGCTCAGCATCTATGGATGGAACTTTATAGTTTATACAAATATGACTGAAAAAGGTATTGCGACGAGCACCGATTAACGTTGAACCTGCCAAGGACAGATTACAGTTGTCTAGTGGGTAAATGTGGACATGAAGATATGTACACCTGATAATGTCAATGTACAACAAGATCGTAAGGCCGAGTTGTACATGACATTCAAGGGTGTACTTATCTCATGTCCCACAATTTACCCATTATACAATAGTTTTGTTCCGTGAAACCCCTGATATCGAAATAAAATTATGAAAATTTAGAGCCAAATTGCTTTTTAAAAAAATTCAATCAGGAACAAGTCTTATTTCAGAGGTTACGCTGTTACAAAAAAATTAGTTATCAAGGAATGAATGGTTATAGTAGTTGTGTCAGTAACCATCATTTCTTGTGAAGGAGACAACCCCAATGTATAATTATATTTCAGTAGATGTAGATTATGAAACACCGAATTGTGATACAAATGACGTCAACAAACCATATATTTATCTTCCAGTAATATGAAAATGTGAATGAGATAACCTAAATTTAGTTCTCTTTCAGTTAGGTTGTAGATCATGCAACACCAAATCTTAAAACAGATGACCTCAATAAACAATACGTATACAAACGTGTACATGTATTTATCTTTCGGTAATACAAAACTGAATTTATCTATCTTTAAGCAAAATTTAATATAGATCATGTGACAAAAAACTTTGAAAGTGAGCGCCTCAATATATCTTTTCAGTAAATGTAGGCCATTAACACAAAACATACGATTGAGATAAACTAAATCATTTATCTTTCAGTAAATATAGTCATGTAATGCAAAATCGTCAAAGTAATGACCTCAATATTTGTTTCTTCTAGTAAATTTACGTCATGTAACACAAAAGTGCGGAAGAGACGACCTTAATATATTTCAATTTAATTTAAATAGATCATGAAACACAAAATTGCCTCAATATTTTTACCTCGCAATATAGATCTGGTAACATGTATAACACATAAGTATGAATGAGAGGACCTAAATTTATTTACCTTTTAGTAAATCGAGATCATATAACACAAAAGTGTGAAAGTGATGACCTCAATGTAGCAATGACCTCAATATCTATGTATTGTATTCATCTTGCATTAAATACCTCAACGTAACACAAAAGGGTAAATGATATGACCTTGATGTATAACTTTCAGTAAATATAAAGTATAGCCTAAAGGAGAATTTTGTTTCTATCGGTCAGGGACATGTTTTGTTAATGCAACATCAATGACTTATTCAATTATTTCTATCTTTCAGTCACAAAAACAGAAGTAATCAACTTCGACACTTACCAGGGTGGAAATAACACTTATTGGTTCATGAACAGAACAACCTCCGACCCTTCGCGTCACTTACTTGAATATGCCCTGAGAGGCTCCAACATTGGTGATGCCTACGATGATTATGCCAGCTTCCACAGAGATGATGCTTCTCCTCAGCTTGGCGTTTTCTTTAGGGGTCCTGGCAAAAATAAGC